>CM060978.1:71645920-81645920 GCA_030765065.1 Deroplatys truncata | reverse complement strand
ATGTCATTCTTTTTATATTCTCAAAAAAGTGGATAAATTGTCATATATTTGAGATATTAATATGAAAATATAATTTATATGTTTATTTATTCAAATTTTATGAATGAACTAGGACGTCCTCTTCATTATTTTTAAACTTCCTATATGTTACATCACGGAAAACCATAAGAAATAGACCAATATTTGCTAAAGGAAAATGTACTGTGTTACATTCACATACATTATTATATGTTTAGCACCTGCTAAACATATAATATGCTGTATGTGTTGAGAACACGCGTTAAACCCTACAAAAACGCCGTTTATTTTTATATTTCTTCTAGAAACTCTCCTTACAAAAAATTTACTTTTCAGCTACTTTATGTTAATCAAGATAACGTTTGCAAAAATGGTAGGTACATGAGCGATACAGGAGGCTGAAGCGATATTCAAATGTTTTACAAGTGGCTCTAAGCTGGCTTTGAAACTCGACACTCCTTCCATGACATCTTAAGAAACAACTGAATGATGAATAGCACTTCAAAGAATGGCAAAGGATTGAACATTCAAACCACCAACAACAAATATCTCGGAAATTCCTTATGCCTCCGTAAAGTTATTCGAAATAAATTGTGTATTTCAAAGAAATTTAAATGTTCTGTCTGCTAGCCTTTTATCAATCTCGCATGGTTTACCGGTTGTACAAAATTGTACAAAATTCATTGTTAATGTAGAGCATTTCAGAGGCTACTACAAAATTCAAGGTATACGTTTTATTAACCATACATATATGTTCCATCTTAAGAGTAAGTTGGGATGGGGGCATTTTCCTGCAATCGCATCTTGGAAGATAAATTCTCTGGAGCTACAGCTCACGTGGGGCCTAGGTCTACCAACCCGACCGCCAGCCTCGTGCGCACTTACGCACGCAAAAGAGGCGGGTGATCTATTGATCATTCAATCTATACGGGGAAGTGCGAGACCAGGATCACGTATCCCCAGCCGAAACGTTGGCTCACGAGGCCAGGATCGTTGCCTATCGTAGCTCCTCACTTTCCTCACGATGCACCGGACCTACACCCGGGAATTAAAATCCGCACCCCCATGGGTGGAATCGAACCCGGGAGCATTCCGTGGACGGGAACCAGAGCTCCACGCTCTAGCCCACACATCATGGCGCAGCCACTCCTTGGACTTAAGTACGAAGTTTGGTATTTACCCGAGACCTTATTGTAAAAATACTTTGAGGTCTCCTGAATAAGAAACATAAAAGTATAATTTATTATATGTAGGTAGCAACGAAAGTAAAAATATAGAGCACATTTAATATGCAGTTTGTGTCAATTAAATGTTTTGTATCGATTAGCTGTGTTCAAAACACTCCGTTGTTTTATGTTTAAGCTTTCCCGAACTGATGGCCATCTATAAACATTTGAAACTCAGCGATTCTTCTTGACAAAGAAAAGAGTAGGGGAAGTCATGTGAGTGTAGCACATCAGATTTTTTACTTTCTCTACTACGTATAGTAAGTAGGGGAAGTATTGTATTCCACCCAAAATTTCGATACCGAGATTTCACCGGAAATACATGTTTTGAGACCCCCTGAATCCAAAAAAAACATTTTTGGAAACATGTCCGTGTGTGTGTCTGTGTGTGTGTGTGTGTGTGTGTGTGTGTGTGTCTGTGTGTGTGTGTGTCTGTGAACAGCATAACTCAAAAACGAACAGTCGGAACTTGGTATTTAGATTCATTATCTTCCAGAGATGCGACACGAAGGTTTTCAAGAAAATCCCCCCACCCCAGACTACCCTTTACATGGAACATTTTTCAAAAATTTTAATTTTCTCAAAACTGGCTCTAACGATTTTGATGAAAATATCATATGTTTAAGATAATGTCATGAGAAATGAAATGTATATCTCGAATTTTCTGGGAATGTCTCCAAAAGTATTCTTCATTATGAACGACTTTTGCATAACTGGTAAACCGTAAGAGATAGACAGAATTTTACTACACAAATAATGTAGATCGCGTTAAAATACACAACTTATGTCATATACATTTCTTTTGTTGAGTGAACCGTTTTCGAGATATTGCTTGTTATTTCCTTAAATTTTTCAATACTTATAATTTTTCTCAAATTCGTTATTCATTTTTTTTATGTCCTGGACATGCAAAGAGAATGGAATGCGCCACATAGCAACCAGCGTTAAAATATTTGACTATCGCTTAAAACCTACCATATTCCCCTTGCATCTACAAGAAAATTATCAATAAGATTGACATCTCGATATCTCGATTAACATGAAGCATATGGAGAATAAGCGTTTGTAAAAATAGTTTGTACAAGAGTAGAAAAAGTCATGTGAGTGTAACACATCAGATTTTTTTAAATGGGAATCCACATTTATACAACATTTGTATAAAACACTTTGCAATTGTTCTTATACCAACGTAAATAGCAACAAAAATTCTGAATGGCTGTGTAGAAGAGCGCAACGAATGTTTGGACCTTCCATGGATCGTCGTTTGAGGGTCAAGTAACGTTTCGTAATTGGAACAAACATTTTTTGGTTGTTTCCTTATTCCTCATCACAAAATAAACAGCTTTTTATAAACCATTTTCTAATGAGAAAACAACACTCAAAATGTAGGTTCCCATTTAAAAGAATTAAATTGACCCTAAAAAGACCATCATAACGTTCTCCAAACAAAATACGACATCAAGCAAAAGACATTTCTTTCTACAACGTTTAGCTTTGGAGATATTGCACAGTCTCAACTTCAATGTCCCATCCCGTATAGCAGGTGGCCCACATAAGCCGTGCTTAGCTGAAGTTAGTTTATACGGGATAGCGCGGGTGCCAAAAGATTTGCCTGAGCAGAACTGCAGACTCGTGTAGTCCACGAGTCAAGCTGTTGGAATAAAACATACAAAAGTAGTTGCTGCTTTCGGCATGTATATAAAACACTAGTACTTCATCCTCCTGAGGCCACTACACTATTTAGTCCATCATTGACAAACCTCGAATAAGTGGAATGGTTTATTTCGTTCAGCTCCTTGCAGTAGATCAAGCATGGCTTGTATGATCTGTCAGGTTCTAGTTTTCCTGCCATGAGATTAACCATAAACCGAGCCATGGCACCTACCGTTTCATCAACAACAATCAATATGAAAGCATTTCTTATGTACTCTCATACGTTGTTTATTGCCTCAACGTAGCAGACTTGAAGATAATTCCTACGTAGTGTTGAATGATCAGGTACTTGTTGCTTGCAATATTTTTCCAAGAAGAAACTAAACTATGTTCCTTGAACTATGGGATATTGGCAGCAATTACCAGATTGCAGAAATCCTTGTAGAAGAGCTTCTTTAAAGGTGAGAGCACTTGCTTCTTCGATAAATTTAGTTATTTATTTTTCGCTTGCAAAGCACTTCTTATATGACGCTCAAGTCCAGATTTTTTCATAGAACATCCAATACGTTACTTGTATGCTTGACAAATCACTATTTTGTCATAAGTTGTGAAGAACTCATCCATAGTAACTCATAATTATAAATTCGATGCAATTGGAGGCATAGTTTCTTAACACTTCCACTACTAACGTAAAACTAAAATCAGATTAATAGATTTCAGAAAAAGAAAAATTCCGATGTGCTACATTCACATTTTCTACCCACTCTTCTACAAGAGCTACTTCATGTTAATCAAGATACACAGTTACAGAGATAGTTTTATTACACATTTTGTTGTTGGTAAATGGGGAATAGCGAATGCTTTGAATGCTTTGAAATTCCGTTCTCTTTGCATGACTACAAGGAGAAAGTGACTCAGAGCTTGAATTACAATCTCCGGTTAAACGCTGAGGTTTTTACTTGTTATTGCTACCTACTGGTTAAACAGAGTGCCCTGAATTACGAATGCCAAGTAACTGTAGGATAGTTAACCTGGAGTTTGTTAACAATTTGGTATGGTTGACAACATTTTCGAGCGCGTTTTCCGCATCTAGGTGGAAATTTGTAACATTAGATCTTTAAAATAAGCTTTCTGCTGTTAATTTTCTTGAGGTCACGACCCGATTTCTGTGTATAATAAAATCTAAAGTTTCTATTACATTAGTCTGAGGAACTTCGTGCTTAATATGGATTAATTCTGATGGCTGGATGCATTCAGGAATGTAATAAAACAATAGGTACTTGTTAATATTACGATTTGTATAGGTTAGGTAGCGGCACATTCTAAGGGTTATGCCGTTAGTTTAGTTCGTATTGGAATAGGTTAAGTGCGTTTCGGTATGTTTAAATAAGAATTATTTGCCGTTAATATAGTTCTTGGAGGTATGTAAAATAGGATAACTATACATGTAGCGTAGTTTGAAAATAAGTTAGAGCTTTTCGGAGTGTTAGGTTATGTGGGATTTCACTCTCAATATGATTTAGGTTAATGGAAAAATAGATTTTGCATATAATACAATAACACTTGGTCTCTCTTGATTTTAACATATGCTAACACGTTTTGTATTTGTGTTGCTGTTAAAACATTCGAAATTGATTAGAGCAGGAATGAAATGGTTTACCTGATGTACATTAGTGTCATACTTATTTTATTTCTGCCAGGTGCTTGGTGGCCATAAGGCTTACTCCACTACATTGAAATTTGTTACATATAAGCAACAATTTGGAAAAATGTGTTGAGTTAAAAAAAACCACCATATACTCAGGAAGAGGTAGTGATTCTGCTACAAATTACTACAGAGCATAAGTATGATAAAAATAGAGCCATAGTGCAATCTTCTTTAACCGGAATCATTTCTCAACTTCCTCATCCCTCTCCTCGAATTTTTGTTTTCAAGATCTTGGGTTTTTGGGGCCAAGCCCCAAATCAAGATCAAGGGTTACGTTAAAACATTTCAGAATATTAAAATATACAGGTTTCGCTGTTAACATGCACTGTGTGATGTGAATTAAGTTATCAATAAATGCTTACGTTTAGAATAAAACCCTCACAAACAAACAAAAAATGGAAAGCCTATGTTAAGTAGGATTTCACCCTTAATACTCTTTTTAGATTAGTTTGGAAATACGTTGGGTGATTTCGGAGTATTAACTTATATAGATTTTTGTTTTCGGCTTCGTATAGTTTAGTAGGAAAATAGGATATTTTGGAATATAAGGCTAAGTTTCGCTGTTACTTTGTAATTGTTACTTGCAAGATACATTAGACGCATGAGTAACGAGTTAATATCAGTTACACTTTATATTTAATCAAATATTACTGTCATTCACGTTAAAAAAGTAAAGAAAACATACACAACCTATGTCTAAGAATAATTCTGAAGGTATTATCAGCAGAAATATTATAGAGGTTAAAGGAACCAGTGTAACTTTCGACAATCTAATAACCTTTACGAAATTCGCCCTCTGGAAATTACTCTTTCGGAAGTCTAATTATTTTGCTTTTCTCCTGTTACATAAATATTGTTATAATATTTCGTGGAATCACTATCGACTATTAGTCGAGGCCGAAGGTACGCCATTTTTGTATGGTTACTTCCAGTTAGTATCCCAAAGGGGCAGTCAGTTCATCGCTAAGAATAACTCCCGGTTAGCTGTTAACTGAAGGACGTAATACAAAAACTTGTCCTGACTTCCAGTTAATATATAACCGGAACTTAACCGGAGATCGTAATACAAGCCTTAGCAGTTAAAAATAGTCTAAAAGTATTTTACAGTTCAAAGTAATAATAAAGAATACCTTGGTTACTGCCACAAACGTTTTATTTGATATAAATTGTTATACCGAGATCTACATTTTTTGTGCAGGAAATTTTTCTTTGTCTCTTACAGTTTACAAATTATACAAATTCCATTCACCATGAAAGAACTTTACAGACTATTTGCCGTTTGTGAAAATTGGAACACCAAGAAGGAATCACATTAATTCAACGTTAGGTACATGGAAAGTAGCAAATGATAAAATTTTCAAATCTATATATGACCTTTGAGCCCTAATATTCAGTATTTGATGTGGCCTACATTCGCTGCAATTAGAGCTGCTATACGCCGTGGCATTGAATCAAAAAGGTTCTGAATAAGTTCCTGAGGGATTTCCCTCCACGCAGTTTGTATTCGAGCCCACAAATCCGTGACACTGGTTACTGTAGGACCGTGACGCACCAGGTACCGACCAACCATACCCCAGACATGTTCGATGGGCAACATATCAGGCGAACGTACAGGCCAGGAAAGTAATGGTACCGTCGCTCTTCGAAGAAGACTTGTACATTCCTCGCAATATTTGGCCAGGCATCGTTCTGTTGAAATGTGGCCTGTGGGGATGCCTGAAGCAAGGGGAGTACCTCAAGCTCTACAATCACCGTTAGGTACCGGTTGCTGTTCAAAGTGCCCTCAATTCGTAGGAGGCAAGATCGGTTATTGTAACCAATGGCGCCCCAAACCATCACACCTGGTGTTTGTCCGCTATGTCGCTCAACAATGCAGCCCTTCAGGTTGCGCTCACCACGGTACCGCCGGACACGTATGCGGCCATCACTGTAGGACACGTTGAAGCGGGACTCGTCCGAAAAGACTACATTTTGCCACTCAGCACCCCAGTGACGGTGTTCACGTGCCTATTGTAATCGGAGGAGCTTCTGGACAATTGAAGCCGACGTAATGGCATGCATATAACCAGTACAACCTACAGCAGACGGCGACGAACCGTTGATACAGACAAGTTCACACCTGTTGCAGTGTTCCAGCGTCGAGCCAATACTGTGAATGAAGCTGTACGGTCCGTTATGGCCATGCGGACAAGATGACGGTCATCCCGTGCTGTGGTCATGTTCCGTGGCCCAGTACCCGCTCTTACTGCGTACGACCTTGATCTATCTACTGCTTTCGCACACGCATCAGTGTCATAGCAGCATGCCCTGTGCAAGCCGAAATGTCACGGTATGACAAACCCGCTTCCCGGAGACTGATCATTCTGCCCCGTTCGAACTCACTCCCTGCCGATATGGCTCCCGACGAGGCATACTGGCACTACAATTATTGCTTCCACCTTGTTTGACAGCTCTGCACTGACTACACTGGGCGCAACACTGATCTTGTCGGACCGATACGAGAGGGTTCTGCTCGACCTACGTGTACCCCCTCTCTCTACAAACCTAATCACGTATTCCTTGCACACTCTTCTACACTTCCCCAAGTTTGGGGTTATTCGGGAAATTCTTTCTTGGTGTTGCAATTGTCACAAAAGGCAGTGTATATTATATATAATTCATGTGCAAATATCTTAAAGATATGGTATTTTAATTAAAACGTTTAAGCCAGTTTTGAGAAAATCTAAAATACGAACATTTTTCAATGTAAAGGGTAGTTTGGGGTGGGGTATATTTTTTAAAATCTTCGTTTCGCAGCCTTGGAAGATGCTGAACTTAAATAACAGGTCTAGTAATTATCCGACTTTTCGTTTTTGAGTTAATGCTATTCACAGACAAGACAGGCACACAACAACACTCAGATTTTTTTAAAGCCAGCTTTTGTTTTGGAAATTGTGGCTTCTCAAAACGTGTGTAGCTGAGAAATTAAACATATATTTTCCTAAACGCATGTGTAAAGTGAACGCACTTTCCTTTTTTATTTTCGAAAGTATTTCAGGAAATCCATATTGTTATACTTCCTATTTTAATGCACACCTTTGCTGTCGACAACGTGATCTGCGTTTCGTGGCGGTCAGTGGCGTTCTTTTTACTTTCTCTACTACCTATAGTAAGTAAGTATTCCACCCAAAAGCTCGATACCGAGATTTCACCGGAAATATATGTTTTGGGGTCTCCTGAATCCAAAAAAAGCATTTTTGGAAACATGTCGTGTGTATGTGTGTGTGTGTGTGTGTGTGTCGGTCTGTCTGTCTGTGAACAGCATAACTCAGAAACGAACAGTCGGATAAACACCAAACTTAATTTTTAGGTTCAATATCTTCCAGAGATGCGACACGAAAGTTTTCAAGAAAATCCCCCCACCCCAGATTACCCTTTGCATGGAACATTTTTCGAAAATTTTAATTTTCTCAAAAATGGCTCTAACGATTTTGATTAAAATATCATATGTTTATGATATTTTCATGACAAATGAAATGTATATCTCGAATTTTCTGGGAATGTCTCCAAAAGTATTCTTCATTGTGAACGACTTTTGCATAACTGGTAAACCAAAATTTTACTACACAAAAAATGTAGATCGCGTTAAAATACACAATTTATGTCATATACATTTTTGTTGTTGAGTGAACCATTTTCGGGATATTGCTTGTTATTCCCTTAAATTTTCCAATACTTATACTTTTTCTCAAATGAGAATTTGTTATTCGTTTTTTTTTGTCTTGGTAATTCAAGGAGAATGGAATACTCCACATAGCAACCAGCTCTTAAAATATTTGACTATCGCTTAAAGCCTACCAATTCCCCTTGCATATACAAGAAAATTAGCAATAAGATTAACATCTCGATATCTCGATTAACATGAAGCATATGGAGAATAAGCGTTTGTAAAAATAGTTTGTACAAGAGTAGAGAAATTCATGTGAGTGTAACACATCAGATTTTTTGTAAGGGATCTTAATTTTCTGAAAATGAAAAGAAAAACAACCCACCACCTATGTGCACTGTGTACGGAAGGAGTATGAATTTTACCTGCTTTGCCAGAGAGAGAGAGAGAGAGAGAGAGAGAGAGAGAGAGAGAGAGAGAGACACTCATTGACACTACACAAAGAAATGTGCTTTTGTTCATCTGTAAGGCATGGAAAATCCCGATCTTAAGGTTTCGCTACCTGAACTGCTAATTCTCTTACCCAACAATCAATTTTTAGGCATCAGTAGTGAAACAGATGGCACTTGGCATTCAGATTTCAACAGAATCTGTAGTTTATGCACACACAAATAAGAAAGTGCTGAAATATGTAAAATCACAAAGAATGTCAAAATATCTTAACATTGTACACACAAATATTGTGTGTTGCACTCTCTACTCACTCTTCTACAAAGTACAATTCACTGAAAAACGAGGGCAGTTCCAGAAGTACCCGAACTGGCGTATCTATAGCGGTTGTTGTTTCAAACAAATGACTATGGTAGAAAGTACAAACCTTATAAAGCTTAAGTTTGAAGTTTGACGATGTTACGTTGTTTAATAATTGTTTGGCAGTCATCAATAGTGAACATTCTCAGCTAATTTGTAACATGGATAAAATTGGCCATCGTTATGTTATACAATACTTTCATTTGAAAGGGCTTAGTTCAAAGCTGAGCTAGAGTCTACTCTGGGGGAGTCAACTCCTTCGTTTCGAACAGTAAAATATTGGGTGGCAGAGTTTAAGCGAGGCCAAGACGAACATCGCAGTCGTCGACCACATGAGGTGACCACGCCAGAAATTGTGAAGAAAAGCTACAAAAAGGTATTGGATGACCGTCAACTGAAAGTGCGCGAGCTAGCGTACATCGTAGGCATTTCAAAAAGTGCTGTACATCGCACACTCGCTGAAAATTTAGACATGAGAAAGCTGTGCGCAAGATGGGTGCCGCGTGAGAAGGTTTCAGTCGAGTGTTTGGCGATGTTTCGCTGCAATAAAGCCGAGTTTTTGCGTCGATTCATAACCATGGATCAAACATGGGTCATCACCTTACACCTGAAACGAAGGAACAGTCAAAACAGTGGATTGAAAGGGGAGAATCGGCTCCAAAGAAGGCGAAGACAGTTCCATCTGCAGGCAAGGTCATGGTGTCAGTTTTTTGGGAAATCGCGTGGGATAATTTTCATTGACTATATTCAGAAAGGAAAAGCAATCAATGGGGAGTATTATGCAAACTGATTGCAGCGTTTCAATGATAAAATCAAGCAAAAAACGGCCGCATTTAGCGAAAAAGAAAGTCCTGTTTCAACAAAACAATGCACCAGTTCACACATCTATTATCGCCATGGCCAAAATCAATGAGTTAAAGTTTGAGTTGCTTCCTCATGTACCCTATTCGCCAGACTTAGCCCCCTCTGATTATTTTCTGTTTCCAAAATTGAAGAAATGGCTTGGTGGTAAAAGATTCGCCAACATTGTAGAGGTGGAGTTTGCAGTTGATGGCTATTTTGCAAAACTCGACGGTTCTCATTATAAATAGGGTATCGAAGCTATTGAGCATCGCTGGGAAAAGTGTATTGTTGAAAGGCGACTATGTAGAGAAATAAAGATGTTTTTTTCCCCAAAGTTTTTGTATATTGTTTGTTAGATCGGGTACTTCTGGGACAGTGCTCGTAGGACTAAACATTAAAACCCAAAAGTTAAAATTCATATTCATGCAGTAATTTGTATCACAAATTACTTAAATGTAAAGAATGATTATAATATGAATATGCATTTTTATGTGACATTGATTTAAGATGTTTGTTGATTGTAATTATTGTCGAGAAGTAAGTTTATACTGCCTTACTGAAACTGACAATAATAGCGTGCAATAATGCAGCGAGGGGGTGAGCTGTTTATAATTATTAGAGACGAGGAAGTTACGTAATGTTGGCGCGTTTTTCTTTAGAATTTTCTGGAACATTCTCCCTAGCGCATATGTATTCATAATTTTCATTGGATATAAAAATAGACGCTAATGTTGGCGCGTTTTATTAGCCAATTGCAGCTCAGTTATAATCTTTAGGCATATCGGGGTGTAGGAGTATAAAAAGGGCTAGGTTAGAGATAGACCCCGTCAGTTCACCGAAAATATTTGTATGCTACACGTCGCCTTGCAATGGTTCCGCTGTTTGACTGAGTTAGGGAACCCCGGCCAAACGAAAAGGGAAGCCCTAACGAGTGCCGTAGGGGAAAACAAAAGGAAACCAGAACTCTCAAAAATATACTACTATTGATAAGTTTGTTTTTGGGTACTTTAATGATAATAATAAACAAACATTAATAACCAGAACCGTAAAGCAACCATAAAAGAATAACTGTAAAACAAAAATGGCTTAAAGAGTAAAGCAACCAAAACCAATTGAGCAGAGCAGTAAAGGCAAGTTTTAAATACAGCAAAATTAAGTAAATCCAAAAATTCAACAAACCAAATCAATTTAGAAAGTTTATAAAACAAGGCCACTATAAACATCAGACCAAAAAATTTAATTATGTTTAGCTAGTCAAAGACTAGCTAAGAATGTTGAACAAGACCGAAACAGACTTTAATGAAATTCAGGAAACCGAGAGCTTCAAAGTCCAGCTAAGCTAGATGTAGATAGCTTTACAACCCAACCGTTTTCAGTTACAAAGTTCAGCATAAATGGGTTCAGCATAACTGGGTTTTAACTGCAATTACTGCTCTCATAATTTACACAACAGAATATCTGTAATTTTGAATTAACTATGCATTTTCAAAGTGCCCAAAATATGTAAAGCTCTACTCACAAATTTCTACTTATATTGCTTCTTGCCCTCCTTTTATCAAACTATGCAATTTCAGACGACAAATGCCAAAAGCTTTTCTCACAAATTTCACACTACTGATGCTTTTTACCTTCATGAATCAAAATATGCATTTTCAAATTGCACAACTGTGTAAAGCTCTTATCACAAATTTTAAACTAACTATACACTGAAAATCACGTACTGAAAATATAACTCAACTGGAAAAGAAACAAAACACACTAAACCTGTGAACAACTCCAAGAGCCAGTCACTTTACGAACTCTTATTTTCAAACACACATAACGTTTTCCGCCCCAAAATTCACTCACCATTACCAGGACATAAAACTGATAATAAAGCCTACCTTTACATAAGGTCGATCCACCGAAAATCACAAAGACGTTCCTTAAAAATTCATTACAAAAACTTCCACAATCCGCATCAGTAGTTACCGGGCAGAGAGCTATCCCTGCAATGCGGACAGAAATCCACCACTCAGCGCGTACGGCCCAAGCACATGCCACGTCAGCAACCCACAGAGGAAAAAAAAAAGAGAGCACCAAAGAGAGCGTTAAGCAAAGGGGACAAGCAACGTAAAGTGACTGGCTGGATGTATAATACAGATACAAAACATAAAAAGAACACATAACAGCACAGCCTTCAGTCCGTCAGTTCGTCGAAAACATTTGTACGTTACATGTCGCCTTCAGTCCAGCAGAAATATTACACGTCGGCTATCGATTCGCAAGTTACGCGTATCAGAGTTATGAAAAATCTCAAGTATTGTAAAGTTAATGGAACTCGAGGAAAGGGAACAATAAGTAGCCAAAAGGGGAAACAACTAGGAAAACAGAAGGAACATGCTACACTGTAAGTAGACGAAGAAGGTAACTCCACACATACAGTCCGCAAACTTCAGTAGCTGACACTGAACACACAAGGAGAAGACCATAATTGAGGCAAGCAAACCCCAACAGTATATATCCCACGACGTAGCAACCGGGCAGCCATCCAAGGTGATGAAAAACTTAAGTATATAACTCCCAGGAACAGTCACAGGCGAAAAGTTGCATCATGATTTTGGCAGCAACAATCAGCGGACAAGCCGCTAACCAGGAGAATAGATTTTTCTTTACTAATAACGCCGACACTTCAGACGGTTAACGCTAAGGCAGAAACTGAAGCGGGCCAAAACATGTATAAAGTTCTCAGGATCCGGAAGAGGAGGCACAGGCTTCAGTATTTTAAACCACCAAATAGCGTCCGACGGTGAAATTCCCACGTAGGACCACCCGGCTGCACACACCACGAGAGCAGAAGAAACTTGCACAGCAGTCAGCACATCGCAACACAGAAGGTCCAGAACGTGTCCCCACAGAGTAGCACGAGGAAGGAAAAAGGGGTGGTAGCCGAGAAGGATAAGAATCTGAAACATAATAAAACAAAGCAGCAGAGGGGGCTCACAAAGCAAAATATAAACTTACATATACAAACTAAATCATCGTCAATCAATTATAATTTTATAGACATATAAATATTGAATTTTACAATAAACCATGTGCATTTTTAAATTAGACAAATATAGCATTACAATTATAGAACAAGAATTAAACATGGTATGCAATGAAACAGCTATGAGACATAATGCACTATATAACAACTATGTACAACAAAATAATAATTCACTTGCCCCGACCCCACACAAACTATAACTGGGGAGAGGCAGGTGAACCGGGCATACCGGCAGGGCATCACCGGTGTGGAAGCATGAAAATTTTCCCAATAAGAACAATTTAATTAAGCTGACACCCACTGAAATTAAGTGACCTTATAAATATATATAATTATAATTTAAAATATTACCCCCAAAAATTAAAAAAAAAACAAAGGATATTAAATTCGAGCCAAATTTATAGGAACACAAAAGGTCACTCAAAATAACAGGATCAACAGCAAAGGTAGGCTCTGCGCAACAGCTAAATATCCCAGCAAGGGCGAATGGAAATGAGGCAAAACTTTCAGAATTAGATAACCATCATGTTACCATATTTATCTTGCACACTGACTTGAAAAGGAAATCATAAATTCCTCCAAAATATTCAGGAACTCGCAAGTGACTGACTCTTGAATAGCCCTAGCACGCGGACATAACCATACATTTTACGGGCAAACAGTAAAAGTTGGCAAGTATGCAATAGTGATATTCTCATGTGTCAAAGATCTGAAGACAAATCACTGGAGTTCTATATGCTAACATCCGAAAAGATACCATTACTGTAGGAGGAAAGGAAAGTATAATTGGGAGCTTTCATGAATATGGAAGGTATAAGAAAGGATGATTGGGAGAGGAATGGGACAGGATTTATCCCGGTTAAGGGAATGGGACAAATCAAGAGCTCGCATGGGGCAGGATCGCTAATTCCTGAAAGTGAGTCACCCATCATCAGGACAATGCCAAGTGACTCACTTGCTACCCCGAGTTATACAATTTAAGCTGCGACAGGTGAGCGCGGCGCCTGCAGGAGGAAGACAATTCTTGCAAAAGAACAGACACCCCCTTATAAATTCTGAGAATCTTAAACGGGCCAAGATAGCGGGGAGCTAACTTGGCGGCAAACGCATCTGCTTTCGAGGACTGAGGATAGTTACGGCACATAACAACATCTCCCACTTTGAATGGGGAGGGGCGACGGGACGCATCGTATCGCTGCTTTCTCATAGAGTGGCCTCTACGCAGATTATTCAAGGCAGCCTTCCAATTAGTACGAATGGTATGCGGAGAATTGTCAGCCGGTAATAAATCATTTAACGCCCACAAATTAGCCAAAGGAGACGAAGGTTGGTAGGCAAATAACAATGAAAATGGCGTCGTCTTATGAACCTCATGTCTCGCGGAATTGAAAGCAAACTGAAGTTGCTTCAAATATTTATCCCAGCAATTGTGCTGCTGGTGATGATAAGCAATTAAAGCGGACTTAAGGTTACGGTTGACCCGTTCCGCTAATGAGGGGTTAGGGTAATAAGGGGTAGTAGTAAAATGCGTAACACCCCAATCAAAACAAAAGGAACGAAAGAGACGCGACTTAAATTGCGAACCGTTATCAGAGACCAGATATTGAGGAGCACCAAAAGATCCAAATATTGTTCCAAGTTCCCGAATAGCAAGGCGAGCAGTAGCAGCACTCAGAGGTGAAATCCATACGAACTTTGAGAAAGCATCAGTAACGACCAATGCAAAAATATTTCCCTGAATAGAACGAGGGAATGGTCCGATAAAATCTACAAATAGTTTTTCCATGGGCGCGGAGGGAACCTCCGAAGCCAAATATCCCCGATTTGTAGCCTGCGCGGGTTTGGACAATGCGCAAATGCGGCAAGACTTAACATGCTTTCTTACATCGAAATCCATGCCCCGCCACATAAACTGTTCACGAATTCGATTTCTGGTTTTGGCAATGCCTAAATGACCCCCGAAAGGAGAATCGTGAAAATAACTGAGAATCATGGGAATAGCTACCTTCGGAACTATGACTTTATAACGCCGATCAAAACTAGCTCTTCCCATCAAAACACCCTCATGAATCTTATAATCCTGCAGTGAAACTCCCGATTTAATTTGCTCAATAATTGAAGCCAACCCAGAATCGGTAAGTTGAAGTTCAGGTATACTGACAAACATTTCAGGAAATGCCGAAAATGAGAAGCTCTCAATCTGAGTATCCGCAGGAGCATCCAAAGTCTCGACATAAACACACTCCTCAGTAGGTTCGGAAAATACCCGGGTAAGAGCATCCGCAATACAATTTTCTGAACCTCTGATAAAGGAAGGTGTAAACTTAAAGGCACCTATCCGGACACCCCAACGCGCAAGACGACCTGTCTTCCTTGGGACAGCTAACGCCCACGTTAAAGCCTGGTTATCGCACTCTAAATAGAAATGCACATGTTCTAAGTACACCCTATACTTCTCCAATCCAAAAAGCACCGCTAAGGTTTCTAATTCATATGTAGAAAATTTACGTTCTTCAGGAGATAAAGTACGCGAACTATAATAAATGGGACGACGACCCTCAGGAAATTCCTGCAACAAAACAGCCGCTAGCGCGCTAGCACTAGCATCCGTCTGTAAAATAAAGGGCATAGCAAAATCTGGAAAAGCCAAGACAGGAGGGTTTGAAATAGCCTCTTTTAGATCAACAAATGCCGCTTCCTGCTCCTCGGCCCACGCAAAAGTAACCCCTTTCCTACGTAAGCAATTAAGAGGTTCCGCCCGAGTAGAAAAATTTGAAATAAATTTAGAGAAGAAGTTAACCATTCCCAAAAATCGAGCCACCTCACGCTTATTCTTGGGTGCCGGAAAATTTCTAATAGCCTTAGTGCGATCTGGGTCTATGGTAATACCAGAAGGGGAAACCATATGGCCCAAAAATGATATTTGAGAGGTAGCAAAATGTACTTTAGATTGCTTAACTGATAACCCGGCGCTCTGTAGGCGACGAAAGACCTCACGTAAATGAACAAGATGTGAGTCAAAATCCTCGGAATATACTACAAGATCATCTAAGTAATGGTACAAATATTTAAATTTTATGTCCGAAAACAAATTATCCAGCAAACGAGTGAGGACTTGCGCGCCCGTAGCCAAACCAAATGGGACCCTATTGAATTCATAAAGGCGCCAGGGGGTAGCGAAAGCTGTTAGATGCTTGGAATGTTCAGCCAAAGGAATCTGATGATAAGCATTGTTCAAATCCAGGGTCGTAAAAACGCGAGCCTTCGAAAAATGATGAGCAGCTGTATGCAAATCGGGCAAAGGGGTACTTTCAATAAGTATTCTTTTGTTCAAGAGACGATAATCTATGACCGGTCTAAAATCCTGATCTCCCTTCGGTACTAGAAATATGGGGCTGCTGTAATTTGAAGTAGATGGTCTAATAACCCCTTGGTCAAGCATCTTCTGTATTTTCTCTTTTAATATAGCCATCTTCGGTGGTGTGAGCTTATATGGAGATAACTTGACCGGAGTAGAATCAGTTAACTGAATTTCATATTGAGTCAAATGAGTGACCCCTAAAACATCTGTAAACAATGAATCAAATTCCCCAACTAAATGCTCTATTTGCTTTGCCTGTTCAGGGGACAAATGAGACAGAGAAGAAGTTGCGCAATTTTGGGTTACCAAATTAATATCTCCCAAAGTTAAAGGGGGCCGAGATGGTTTAAAATCCCTCACAAAGTCCAACTTTATCCGGGGAGCAAAATGAAAAGCGATCTGCCTAGTGGAAAAATCAATAGCCATCCCAGTCCTTGACATAAAATCGGCACCTAGGACACATGCATAAGGAAGCTTGGGAACGACAAAAAAACTATGTTTCCACGTAAAACGTGGGAAACGTATAGTACATGATACCTTTTGAGTAACTTGAAAGGCCTGACCATTGACCATCAAACAAACCAACTGACACGTGGTTGCACGCGACATAATACATGGTAAATTTAACCTAAGCCAATCAAGCTGAATCAAAGAGACAGAACTTCCGGAATCTAATAACGCCAATAAAGGCAACTTCTCAAGAGAAACTTGAACTAAGGGTTTACCCGAAAACGGATAACCACAAATACGCCGAGACAAACAAATGGTCGACTTAACCTTCTGGCGTCATAAAGGTCGAAACTGTCGCCCCTGATTAGAAACACGAAGAAAACCCCGATTCACGGTCCTCCTATTGGGACAATTTCGTCGAACATGGCCTTCCTGACCACACTGAAAGCATTTAATAGTGGCCCGACGACCAGAAACCGGAACAATGGCCGAAGAAGGAGCTGATACAGTGGTATTAGGAGTTGCTAATGAGCCCGGAGGCTCTGACAGACGCAGCCTATCAACAAGCATAACTTCATTGAGTTTAGGTACCAATGCTTCCAACTGCTGCAAATTTGACGGCCGAGGTCCTAAAACCAAAGCCGATCTGACGACTGGATTGAGTCCTGATAAAATGACATCACAAATTTCCGCTTCCGTATCAGGGAGCACCAACACTAAAGCAATTTCCTTAACCCGAACCATATATTCTGTAAACGGTTCCGTTAGACCCTGAGGACGAAAATATACGTCTTGCATTATCCTCGTGCATTCCCTACGTGGAATGAACATGTCTAATAGGGCCAAATGAAAGCGAGTCACAGGCTCGGCCAAACCAGCACACCGCATTAAGAGGTCCAAAACTATCCCAGACACCTTGACAGATAATAATTCTATCACTTGAGCCGTGGGTACCAAATAACGCTTAGCCATTAGCGTCAATCGAACAAGAAAATAGAGAAACTGTAAAGCCGATGGTACATCAACAATGTCGTTTAACTGAAAGCCCTCCACGAATTGTTGGAGGGGATGAGCGAGTCTAAGTGGCCGAAACGCAGATACCGCAATCGCAGGCTGAACCACATCCGACAATCCTTGATTATACAAGGGAGACGCCCCAGTGTCGTTCTGTGTAGTCCCAAAATCTTCCTCCACCTTATGGGCTAATTCCTTAAACTGATCCTTTAACTTTTGCAACGCTATACAAGACTGCAAAGTAGGGAATCTCTGTAAGACATAATCTAAATAGAACAAGTAATGCCGAATTCTAACTTGCCACCGGAGCAACTGTGCCTTAGAGGGAGAATCCTCGCGCCCAAAATCCATTAAATTATCCTGAATCTCTGCTAAGGCCAACGAGCAAGTGGACTCACACTTAGTCACTATCACGTGATCAATAGAAACAGTAATTATTGGAGCATCCTTAATTTGTCGAAAAACATCCAACATAATAGCCACTTCAGTTGTCATAGAACATTGACCTCCACGTACAACCAACTCTACCCACAATTCACCTTTCCGTAATCTGTCCACATTACTAACCGATACCGCCATCTTGATACTACGGATATGGTACAAGTAAGAAAATGAAATCCGGAGAATACAGAGCAAACAACAAACCCAACAATATTCCCTAACCAACACAGACAAATCAATTAACCACGCTCTGCTACCAGTAATTTGCAATGGTTCCGCTGTTTGACTGAGTTAGGGAACCCCGGCCAAACGAAAAGGGAAGCCCTAACGAGTGCCGTAGGGGAAAACAAAAGGAAACCAGAACTCTCAAAAATATACTACTATTGATAAGTTTGTTTTTGGGTACTTTAATGATAATAATAAACAAACATTAATAACCAGAACCGTAAAGCAACCATAAAAGAATAACTGTAAAACAAAAATGGCTTAAAGAGTAAAGCAACCAAAACCAATTGAGCAGAGCAGTAAAGGCAAGTTTTAAATACAGCAAAATTAAGTAAATCCAAAAATTCAACAAACCAAATCAATTTAGAAAGTTTATAAAACAAGGCCACTATAAACATCAGACCAAAAAATTTAATTATGTTTAGCTAGTCAAAGACTAGCTAAGAATGTTGAACAAGACCGAAACAGACTTTAATGAAATTCAGGAAACCGAGAGCTTCAAAGTCCAGCTAAGCTAGATGTAGATAGCTTTACAACCCAACCGTTTTCAGTTACAAAGTTCAGCATAAATGGGTTCAGCATAACTGGGTTTTAACTGCAATTACTGCTCTCATAATTTACACAACAGAATATCTGTAATTTTGAATTAACTATGCATTTTCAAAGTGCCCAAAATATGTAAAGCTCTACTCACAAATTTCTACTTATATTGCTTCTTGCCCTCCTTTTATCAAACTATGCAATTTCAGACGACAAATGCCAAAAGCTTTTCTCACAAATTTCACACTACTGATGCTTTTTACCTTCATGAATCAAAATATGCATTTTCAAATTGCACAACTGTGTAAAGCTCTTATCACAAATTTTAAACTAACTATACACTGAAAATCACGTACTGAAAATATAACTCAACTGGAAAAGAAACAAAACACACTAAACCTGTGAACAACTCCAAGAGCCAGTCACTTTACGAACTCTTATTTTCAAACACACATAACGTTTTCCGCCCCAAAATTCACTCACCATTACCAGGACATAAAACTGATAATAAAGCCTACCTTTACATAAGGTCGATCCACCGAAAATCACAAAGACGTTCCTTAAAAATTCATTACAAAAACTTCCACAATCCGCATCAGTAGTTACCGGGCAGAGAGCTATCCCTGCAATGCGGACAGAAATCCACCACTCAGCGCGTACGGCCCAAGCACATGCCACGTCAGCAACCCACAGAGGAAAAAAAAAAGAGAGCACCAAAGAGAGCGTTAAGCAAAGGGGACAAGCAACGTAAAGTGACTGGCTGGATGTATAATACAGATACAAAACATAAAAAGAACACATAACAGCACAGCCTTCAGTCCGTCAGTTCGTCGAAAACATTTGTACGTTACATGTCGCCTTCAGTCCAGCAGAAATATTACACGTCGGCTATCGATTCGCAAGTTACGCGTATCAGAGTTATGAAAAATCTCAAGTATTGTAAAGTTAATGTTACAAAAAGTTGACGTACGTGAATTAAGAATGATCAGTAAATAAGTTATTATAACAGTTTCAGTTTGGCGAGTGTCTAGATCAATGTGTAAAGGTGATAATGAAAGTGTTCGACAATAAAAGTGTAAAAGAAATTCTTTCATCAGTGCTATCTTTGGATAAAAGATTCCTTTCCGTTTTCACAACCTGTATAAAGAGAAGTGCTCGACCAAAAAGATCATAGCTAGCCGGAGGACAGAGAACCAAAATTAAATAAAATAACAGTAGCATTCTTTAAAACAAACATTAATACTGCCGCAAATTGCTAACACCAGATGGAGCTAACAAACCTAACAAAGAATCACGTCACAAAATGGCTTCACCACGTGGAGTAAACACAAATACACAAACAACATTAATAATACCGTCGCAAATTGGCTCCCAAACGTGGGGCCCAACAAATTAAATAATATTACAAGTAAACCACCGCAATATCAATTAAAAGGGGAAATATTCAGTATCAGTAATCATGATGAAGTAATTCCTTCAGTTGCCATAGATGAAAATGTACTTAGGTGTAGATTTTCATAACACCACACTTATTGACTGCCGGAAAAGCATAGAGAAGTTAAGAAGCAAATCAGATTGTTTGGCTGTGACACCTCTTCTACAACTCTATCTAAAATTCACAGTCCTATCCAACTTTAAATTTATCCAAAACTTGAAGCAACATACCGTACTAGCCACGAACAAACTAATACAATAACTCATTAATGTAATAACAACACATTACACAATCAACACATTAATAATTTCTTTCTTTAATATTTTTTATTCTAAGTTTTACGTGTTATGTGTTTTCTTTGATAATAGTTACGTATAATAATTAAGAGGATGTTAAAACACATGTATTCATAATGTACACATGATAGAGAACATGTACATAACGTTATATCATATAGAATATGATATGAGAGGGAAAGGCCATTGTTAGCTATACAACCAATAATAAAAATTACGGGAAATGCAGTAGTATCTACGTAAGCATATAACGAACCTTGGGTTTATAATTAGGACGATGGAAGTCTGTAAATACACACACAGACGCACACACACATTGTTATGGATGTTATTGGATAGTAGCACCAATCAGGTACATTGATACATGCTTATAATTCAAATACGTACGTTAAGAAAACAGTTGAAGGGAACGCTAACAGAAGCTTGTCAGTCTTCGAGCAGAAAAGCCGTGTATAAGCTCGTCTCTAAATAGACGCTACAACTACGTATTTAAAGTCTACCATTTATACATATTTTAACATGACAAAGGTGATAGTGAATTGTAAATATGTGCATGTGGTTTATCTAAAATAAAAGTGAAATAATTAAACAGAATACGCGCGTGCAAAAATATTTTAACCTTCTCCATTCCCAACCCTGATAAGACACAAGAGCTCTCCGACACAAATACAGCAGTAGTGGCACAATTATAAAATAATAATTACAACTTAAAACACACAAACAAGAATACAGATATACGATCATCAGATTCCAGTCTACGAGAACGTCGTGATACGTCACAAGAGTACGGGCATCAAGACGGCCTATAGGTACGTAATACAGCATCCATCATCATTATCGTAGTGGGTCTTACCAAGGAGGAACAGCTACAAACTCATTTATACATTCCAAACTACATCCCGTAATAGAATACTGGAAATTCCTTAAAGATGCTGATATCATGTTTAAAAACATCCTCAAAGATGTATTACAACTATCAGCAGATCCCCCTGACAGCATGATTTACACAAAGAAAACGTATAAAGCTCTAGACTATTTGGAACCCAATGGGAAGCACTTCGTTTGAATATTGTAGGTAACTGGAAATTTCCAGGAATGTTCATGTAACCTATAATATCGCTAGCGAAAGACACTTGTGTTCACATCCTTGGTCTTGTCATTAATGAAGGTGCCACTGTTCACCGCTTAAGAAGACTACTAAGGGAGAAGCAATTAAAACTTGGTGTTCTCACCCTCAAAAAGGAAAGGGTGTAGTTTTTATAAGCAGTTCACTACTGCAAATAGTTGGATCCATAGACCAGAGGGACTAAGTAAGGCTGAATGGAAGGAAGCGCTGAAAATGACATAAATATTTGTCCAGTTAGAGCAATGCCAGGCAGGTCCGAGGACAGCAGCGACTACCTCCGCTGTGGCTGTGAGATAGAAACACTTGCATATGTCCTTGGGTCCTGTCCACACGGAAGCATGCTCAAAAATGTAAGACATCATCAAGTGCGCTCAATGATTGCCGAAGCCCTCAAACAGTAGATGTACCAGGTTTACGACGAAGACCGTGGTATTGTAGAGAATGGATCAAACAGAATAACCGACATCATAGTCATTCAACCTGCCTCATATCAGGGAACCATCGTAATCCTACCGTCAGATGGAAAACAGGCAAAGACCAGCCGGCTGAAGTTCACAAAGAAAAGTGTGCCATACTTCTGCAATAAATATAATCTTGCTTCAATTGACGTTGTTGGGTTAATAATTGGAGCCAGGGGGTACTATCCCATGTACTTTTGTAACTTTTGCAGAAAATATAAATTAAAGAACTCATTTATTAAAGCAGTGGCCCCTAGAGTTCTTAAAGGGTCACTAGCTATACTGAAAAACCATTTGTATTATATGCAAACTGATTAATTTCACATACAAATTTGTTTTAGATTAGCGCAATTTCCATAGTATGCTTTATGTCAGCCTCCAATTGAGGGAAGCTGAATTTGTTAATAAATTCTCTCTCTACAATATTTTTTTCTTCTATATACTTATGTTAATCCTGATAAACGTTCAATTCACATTTACACATTTTATTGCAGGATACATAGGTAAAGCGAGTCAGATGTTTAAAGAACTTGTCGCTATGTGATGGCTTTGAAATTCCATGATCTTTGCATGACTATGAGAAAATCAACGAACAATGGCTTCCCAGTTGAGAAAAGTACATATAAGTATTTCAAAATTCAAATCAATAACAAAGAATATCTCTGAAATAGTTAACTCCACATAAAAAAGTATATGAAAAATTGTGTTCTTTGACTAGACCTACATTTGTTGTGTAGTAAGATTTTGTCTATCTCGTAGATCTTTTGTCATTCAAAATAAAGAGGACTTCAGAGGCTATCCCCAGAAAATTCAAGATGTACGTTTTATTTGTCATGAAAATATCTTAAAACATACGGTATTTGAATCAAAATCGTTAGAGCCATTTTTAAGAAAAACATTTTTCGAAAATTTCCCATATAAAGGGTGGTTTGGGGTGGGGAAATTTTTCTTGAAAATCTTCGTGTCCCATCCTTAGAAGATGTTGAACTTAAATACCAAGTTTGATATATAAACTGCTTTTCGTTTTTTAGTTATGCTCTTAACAGACATACGCGTGCTCCACACACACGCTGACCTTTCTCTAAAAATGCTTTTTATTCTTTTTTTAAATAAAGATTCAGGAAGTCTCATAACGTGTATTTTCAGTGAAATCTCGGTATAGAATTCCTGGGTGGAATACAATATTCCTCTACTTACTATAGGTAAACCGAGAGAGGCGCCGCGCTAAAGTGTGAGGCTCATACACGGGAGGTCCTGGCTTCGATTACCGTTTCCTTCATCATCATCCGTTTCGGGGTTTGAGGACCAAGCGACGGTGTTCGTCGTGCTATGGCTGGGCAGAGGAGGTGCGATTTGTAGAAGCTTCTTCCTGGCATCCGTGGGACTGTTTACGGACCCACCTCCGGGTGCTCACGGAGTAGGCTCCCTTTCAGGGGACCTCCGGGGGTTCGGTGCATGTGGGCGGGCACCAGCGACATCGAATGCATTCAATCTGGAAACGTTATGAACCCCACCCATGCTTGCGCACTCGTCTCCTGAATCTGGTCGCCTTTCGTCTCTCCCTCATCCCTTCCTCCAAGGGGTCGCGATCGAAGCGCAAAGGGCCGCATTGGCCTACGTGCAGTGCTCTGCCAGGTTTCGGGAGCCCCTCTGTTGTACTTTTACCTTTTACTAAAGCTAAGTGGTAGAGAAAGTAAAACCATACAACATGAAATTCAATTATAGATTACACAAGGTACTCCGGAAGGCAGTGACAGCATAGCCTCAAACAGCCACCAGCAGGCTGCTGTTACAAGAATGAGACTGGCCATAGTAACACCATTCACGCCTTCCTGCCTTCCAAGAAACCAGCTTCTAGATGCGATACCTGCAGCTAACTATCAAACACGTCATCACCGAACATCCTAATCATAAAAAATGAGAAAGGTGTACGGCATACCAAAAGGACCTTCAAAAGTACCTTACAAGAAATATAATAAACCTAATAAGGTTTGCAGAAAAGGTATCTATCCTAAAACAACTATAGAAGTGAAGTATTATATTTCCAATAAATTGTAACTTATTTTTCAGAACACCAATTTAATTTCATTACAAATTTACACGAAAAACGCAGATCCCGCAAAACACACAGGATGGGATTGGATTAGTCAACGGGGGGGAAGCTAGCACCTCGAGCTCCAAAGAATCCTTTGTGCACCTACCCCCGGAGGAACGCATGAGGTGAGGCAACCACAGGAGACGAATGGGTTGCAGAGCCAGGCCGGCGCAAGTTAACAGCAGCGCAGAGAGTTCCCTAGCAGCCAGACTTGACCACCCGGCCACGGGAGGGTCGCTCGGAGACGTCCCTCTAGTGGGACCTTGGAAACACCACCCAGCAGTGGAGGCTCGACAGGCTTTACTCTAGCAGGGCCGAGAAGAAGTTCAATATCGCAAGCCTCCCTGCCATCTGTTCGACACCGACCGAACCACGGGAGTTCAATCTGAAACATGAAAGGGAAATGAAATGTGAGGAAATGGTGGAAAGAGGAACCCATGGTAGAAAACACCACTTAAGCATTCGCCTGTCAAACAGGAAAAACCACAAAAAAACGTCAAAGTGGGCGGACACCGGGAATCGAACTAGGGACCTCCCGAATGCGAGCCTCACATATTGCCGCGGAGCCATCTTGCTCGGTTAAAACACATAATTTATGTCAATTTTTTGTGATGTTAATTATTTCCGGGACATTCTTGTGTTTGGTTTGTATGTTGCGATCCTTCATCTTTTCACTTTTTCTACTACGTATAGTAAATAGGGGAAGTATTGTATTCCACCCAAAAATTCGATACCGAGATTTCACCGGAAATACATGTTTTGATATCCCCTGAATCAAAAAAATGCATTTTTGGAAACATGTCCGTGTGTGTGTGTGTTGTGTGTGTGTGTGTGTGTGTCTGTGAACAGCATAACTCAGAAACGAACAGTCGGATAAACACCAAACTTGGTATTTAGGTTCAGTATCTTCCAGAGATGCGACACAAAGGTTTTCAAGAAAATCCCCCACCCCAGACTATCCTTTACATGGAACATCTAACAATTTTGATTAAAATATCATATGTTTAAGATATTGCCATGAGAAATGAAATGTATATCTCGAATTTTTTTGGGAATTCCTCCAAAAGTACTCTTCATTGTGAACGACTTTTGCATAACTGGTAAACCATAAGAGATAGACAAAATTTTACTACACAAAAAATGTAGATCGCGTTAAAATACACAATTTATGTCATATACATTTTTGTTGTTGAGTGAACCGTTTTCGAGATATTGCTTGTTATTCTCTTAAATTTTCCATTACTTAAACTTTTTCTCAAATTCCTTATACATTTTTACTCTCTCTACTACGTATAGCAAGTAGGGGAAGTATTGTATTCCACTCAAAATTTCGATACCGATATTTCACCGGAAATACATGTTTTGAGACCCCCTGAATTAAAAAAAATCTGATGTGTTACACTCACATGACTTTCTCTACTCTTGTACAATCTATTTTTACAAACGCCTATTCTCCATATGCTTTATGTTAATCGAGATATCGAGATGTCAATCTTATTGCTAATTTTCTTGTAGATGCAAGGGGAATATGGTAGCTTTTAAGCGATGGTCAAATATTTTAACGCTGGTTGCTATGTGTCGAATTCCATTCTCTTTGCAAGTCCAGGACATAAAAAAATGAATAACGAATTTGAGAAAAAGTATAAGTATTGGAAAATTTAAGGGAATAACAAGCAATATCTCGAAAACGGTTCACTCAACAAAAGAAATGTATATAACATAAGTTGTGTATTTTAACGAGATCAACATTTTTTGTGTAGTAAAATTTTGTCTATCTCTTATGGTTTACCAGTTATGCAAAAGTCGTTCACAATGAAGAATACTTTTGGGGACATTCCCAGAAAATTCGAGATATACATTTCATTTCTCATGGCATTATCTTAAACATATGATATTTTAAACAAAATCGTTAGAGCCATTTTTGAGAAAATTAAAATTTTCGAAAAATGTTCCATGTAAAGGGTAGTCTGGGGTGGGGGGATTTTCTTGAAAACCTTCGTGTCGCATCTCTGGAAGATACTGAACCTAAATACCAAGTTTGGTGTTTATCCGACTGTTCGTTTTTGAGTTATGCTGTTCACACACACACAGACACACACACACAGACACACAGACACACACACGGACATGTTTCCAAAAATGCTTTTTTTGGATTCAGGAGGTCTCAAAACATGTATTTCCGGTGAAATCTCGGTATCGAATTTTTGGGTGGAATGCAATACTTCCCCTACTTACTATACGTAGTAGAGAAAGTAAAAAACATTTTTGGAAACATGTCTGTGTGTCTGTCTGTGTGTGTGCCTTTGAACAGCATAACTCAGAAACCAACAGTCGGATAAACACCAAACTTGGTATTTGGGTTCAGTATCTTCCAGGGATGCGACACGAAGGTTTTCAAGAAAATCCCCCCACCCCAGAGTACCCTTTACATGGAAGATTTTTCAAAAATTTTAATTTTCTTAAAAATGGCTCTAACGATTTTGATTAAAATATCATATGTTTAAGATATTGTTATGACAAATAAAATGTATATCTTGAATTTCCTGGGAATGTCTCCAAAAGTATTCTTTATTGTGAACGACTTTTGCATAACTGGTAAACCATAAGAGATAGACAAAATTTTACTACACAAAAAATGTAGATCGCGTTAAAATACACAATTTGGGTCATATACATTTTTTTGTTGAGTGAACCATTTTCGAGATATTACTTGTTATTCCCTTAAATTTTTCAATACTTATGCACTTTATGCAAAGAATATTAATCTGTGGCAAAGCGAATGGTGCTGCACCTAGCAACCAGCTAATAAGAGATATGTATGTGCTTAAAGGCTACTGTATTTATATATTGCGCTTGTAAATATATATTCCTCTTACATCTACAAGAAAATTAGCAATAAGATAAAGTCTGCAAATGTTTATCTCGATTAACATGAAGTAGATGGAGAATAAGCGTTTGTAAAAATAGTTTGTATAAGAGTAGAGAAAGTCATGTGAGTGAACACATCAGATTTTTTTTATGTCCTGGACATGCAAGAGAATGGAATGCGCCACATAGCAAACAGCGCTTAAAATATTTGAATATCGCTTAAAACCTACCAATTCGCCTTGCATCTACAAGAAAATTAGCAATAAGCTTAACATCTCGATTAACATGAAGCATATGGAGAATAAGCGTTTGTAAAAATAGTTTGTACAAGAGTAGAGAAAGTCATGTGAGTGTAACACATCAGATTTTTTATCCTCTACTACAATAATCAATGATGCTATAATTCGTAGCTACTAGGCAACTAAACCTATACTTCATATTCTAACAAAACACGCTATCAAAACATAAAATACAAGTTCAACAAAACGTAAAATACACTCTTTAAAAATGCCTTTAATTTTTCAAACTTGCTGATATCAATACTATCATTAAAAAACAGTTGAATTCATCATGAAATATTCATTCCAAAGACTCTAAGCTTTAATCCTTTTCACATAAAAATACCCAACAAAGAATCTTCATTTAAGTCTGCTTCATTACCCATACACCAGTCCTGGAGTTTCGTATAACTACATAAACTTTCCTTGACTTTTCTGGAAGTATATTAGTAGTTGCATCTTGGAGTGCTTTTAAAGTTGTTTCTGATGGTCAATATTTAGAAATTTTTTGAACAGTTTTACCAGCAATAGTATGGATGAAGGATATGTTTATTGTGATTACCATAAAAAAATCTGATGTGTGACACTCACATGACTTTCTCTGCTCTTGTACAATCTAATTTTACAAACGCCTATTCTCCATATGCTTCATGTTAATCGAGATATCGAGATGTCAATCTTATTGGTAATTTTCTTGTAGATGCAAGGGAAATATGGTAGCTTTTAAGCGATGGTCAAATATTTTAACGCTGGTTGCTATGTGGCGCATTCCATTCTCTTTGCATGTCCAGGACATAAAAAAAAATCTGATATGTTACACTCACATGACTTTCTCTACTCTTGTACAATCTAATTTTACAAACGCTTATTCTCCATATGCTTCATGTTAATCGAGATATCGAGATGTCAATCTTATTGGTAATTTTCTTGTAGATGCAAGGGAAATATGGTAGCTTTTAAGCGATAGTCAAATATTTTAACGCTGGTTGCTATGTGGCGCATTCCATTCTCTTTGCATGTCCAGGACATAAAAAATATGAATAACGAATTTGAGAAAAAGTATAAGTATTGTAAAATTTAAGGAAATAACAAGCAATATCTCGAAAACGGTTCAGTCAACAAAAGAAATGTATATGACATAAGTTGTGTATTTTAACGCGATCTACATTTTTTGTGTAGTAAAATTTTGTCTATCTCTTATGCTTTACCTGTTATGCAAAAGTCGTTCACAATGAAGAATACTTTTGGAGACATTCCCAGAAAATTCAAGATATACATTTCATTTTTCATGACATTATCTTATACATATGATATTTTCATCAAAATCGTTAGAGCCATTTTTGAGAAAATTAAAATTTTCGAAAAATCTTCCATGTAAAGGGTAGTCTGGGGTGGGGGGATTTTCTTGAAAACCTTCGTGTCGCATTTCTGGAAGATACTGAGCTTAAATACCAAGTTTGGTGCTTATCCGACTGTTCGTTTTTGAGTTATGCTGTTCACAGACACACAGACACACACAGACACACACACGGACATGTTTCCAAAAATGCTTTTTTTGGATTCAGGAGGTCTCAAAACATGTATTTCCGGTGAAATCTCGGTATCGAATTTTTGGGTGGAATGCAATACTTCCCCTACTTACTATACGTAGTAGAGAAAGTAAAAATGAATAACGAATTTGAGAAAAAGTATAAGTATTGGAAAATTTAAGCAAATAACAACCAATATCTCGAAAACGGTTCACTCAACAAAACAAATGTATATGATATAAGTTGTGTATTTTAACGCGATCTACATTTTGTGTGTAGTAAAATTTTGTCTATCTCTTATGGTTTACCAGTTATGCAAAAGTCGTTCATAATGAAGAATACTTTTGGAGACATTCCCAGAAATTTCGAGATATACATTTCATTTCTCATGACATTATCGTAAACATATGATATTTTTATCAAAATCGTTAGAGCCATTTTTGAGAAGATTAAAATTTTCGAAAAAGGTTCCATGTAAAGGGTAGTCTGGGGTGGGGGGATTTTCTTGAAAATCTTCGTGTCGCATCTCTGGAAGATACTGAACGTAAATACGAAGTTTGGTGTTTATCCGACTGTTAGTTTTTGAGTTATGCTGTTCACAGACACACACACACACAGACACACACACACACACACACACAGACACACACACAGACAGACACACACACACGGACATGTTTCCAAAAATACTTTTTTTGGATTCAGGAGGTCTCATAACATGTATTTCCGGTGAAATCTCGGTATCGAATGTTTGGGTGGAATGCAATACTTCCCCTAATTACTATACGTAGTAGAGAAAGTAAAAATGAATAACGAATTCCCATTTTAGAAAATAAGTATTGAAAAATTTAAGGGAATAACAAGCAATATCTCGAAAACGGTTCACTCAACAACAAAAATGTATATGACATAAATTGTGTATTTTAACGCGATCTACATTTTTTGTGTAGTAAAAGTTTGTCTATCTCTTATGGTGTAGCAGTTATGCAAAATTCGTTCACAATAAAGAATAATTTTGGACACATTCCTAGGAAATTCAAGATATACATTTTATTTGTCATAAAATATCTTAAACATATGCTATTGTAATCAAAATCGTTAGAGCCATTTTTGAGAAAATTAAAATTTTCGAAAAATGTTCCATGTAAAGGGTACTTGGGGTGGGGGGATTTTCTTGAAAACCTTCGTGTCGCATCCTAGGGAGATACTGAACTTAAATACCAAGTTTGGTGTTTATCCGGCTGTTCGTTTCCGAGTTATGCTCTTCACAGACACACACACGGACATGTTTCCAAAAATGCTTTTTTTGGATTCAGGGGGTCTCAAAACATGTATTTCCGGCGAAATCTCGGTATCGAATTTTTGGGTGGAATACAATACTTCCCCTACTTACTATACGTAGTAGAGAAAGTAAAAAGGATTTATCCTTTCTATAACCAGGGAAGACCTAGGAAAGTGTGCTGAAATTGCAACTAAAATACGAAACTCGTTCAGGAACAGATTTTAGGAAACAATGAAAGCATCCTTTCCAATGGAATAGCACAATAAGCCTTTTAGGCTGCCGTGTAGGGGGGGAAAAGTCGGAAAAAACCCAATTATCTAATCTAATCTAGATCTACAATGTAAAGGGACATATATGCTATGTTCCCCTGTGAATCCCACCAGTGAGATACAAGAAACTATAATACGATAGAAAAGCAGGGGCGGTTCTACATTGAATCGTTTGAATCGCCGAGACCTATGTTTTTGAACAGCCTACGTAGTTATACTGTATCTTTTAGCACTTATTGTTATTTATACAAATTATGCAACTTTTACTTTCTCTACTACATATAGTAAGAAGTATTGCATTCACTAAAATATTCGAACCGAGATTTCACCGGAAACACATGTTTTGAGGCAACCTGAATTCAAAAAAATCTGATGTGTTACACTCACATGACTTTCTAAACTCTTGTACAATCTATTTTTACAAACGCTTATTCTCCATATGCTTCTTGTTAATGGAGATGTTAATCTTATTGCTAATTTTCTTGTAGATGCAAGGGGAATATAGTAGGTTTTAAGCAATAGTCAAATATTTTATCGCTGGTTGCTATGTGGCGCATTCCATTCTCTTTGCATGTCCAGGACATAAAAAAATCTGATGTGTTACACTCACATGACTTTCTCTATTCTTGTACAAACTATTTTTACAAACGCTTATTCTCCATATGCTTCATGTTAATGGAGATATCGAGATGTCAATCTTATTGGTAATTTTCTTGTAGATGCAAGGGGAATATGGTAGGTTTTAAGCGATAGTCAAATCTTTTAACGCTGGTTGCTATGTGGAGTATTCCATTCTCTTTGCATGTCCAGGACATAAAAAAAATGAATAACGAATTTGAGAAAAAGTATAAGTATTGGAAAATTTAAGGGAATAACAAGCAATATCTCGCAAACGGTTCACTCAACAAAAAAAATGTATATGACATAAATTGTGTATTTTAACGCGATCTACATTTTTTGTGTAGTAAACTTTTGTTTATCTCTTATGGTTTACCAGTTATGAAAAAGTCGTTCATAATGAAGAATACTTTTGGAGACATTCCCAGAAAATTCGAGATATACATTTTATTTGTCATGCCAATATCTTAAACATATGATATTTTAATCAAAATCGTTAGAGCCGTTTTTGAGAAAATTAAAATTTTCGAAAAATGTTCCATGTAAAGGGTAGTCTGGGGTGGGGGGATTTTCTTGAAAATCTTCGTGTCGCATCTCTGGAAGATACTGAACGTAAATACGAAGTTTGGTTTTTATCCGACTGTTAGTTTTTGAGTTATGCTGTTCACAGACACACACACAGACACACACACAGACACACACACACAGACACACACACACACACAGACACACACACGGACATGTTTCCAAAAATGCTTTTTTTGGATTCAGGAGGTCTCAAAACATGTATTTCCGGTGAAATCTCGGTATCGAATTTTTGGGTGGAATGCAATACTTCCCCTACTTACTATACGTAGTAGAGAAAGTAAAAATGAATAACGCATTTGAGAAAAAGTATAAGTATTGGAAAATTTAAGGGAATAAGAAGCAATATCTCGAAAACGGTTCACTCAACAAAAGAAATGTATATGACATAAGTTGTGTATTTTAACGCGATCTACATTTTTTGTGTAGTAAACTTTTGTCTATCTCTTATGGTTTACCAGTTATGCAAAAGTCGTTCACAATGAAGAATACTTTTGGAGACATTCCCAGAAAATTCGAGATATACATTTCATTTCTAATGACATTATCTTAAACATATAATATTTTCATCAAAATCGTTTGAGCCATTTTTGAGAAAATTAAAATTTTCGAAAAATGTTCCATGTAAAGGGTAGTCTGGGGTGGGGGGATTTTCTTGAAAACCTTCGTGTCGCATCTCTGGAAGATACTGAACTTAAATACCAAGTTTGGTGCTTATCCAACTGTTCGTTTTTGAGTTATGCTGTTCACAGACACACAGACACACAGACACAGACACACACACACACACACACACACACACACACACAGATACACACACACAGACACACACACGGACATGTTTTCAAAAATGCTTTTTTTGGATTCAGGAGGTCTCAAAACATGTATTTCCGGCGAAATCTCGGTATCGAATTTTTGGGTGGAATGCAATACTTCCCCTACTTACTATACGTAGTAGAGAAAGTAATAATAGGGATAATATTGATCGTATAAATGATAAAATATGTTATCCAAAAATTGGAACCGTCACAATCATCTTGTTCGCTCATTTTTACTTTAAATTCACATAGCATCCAAAATTGCAGAATATAACAACAAAGTTTGTAGATTTATCGTGTCCACATTACCCTTTCCCTAAACATATCGTTTCCGCAATAAATAAATTTCATTAAATATACTAAATATGCAACGTATACTAAGATACTCTGAACGTAGATGAAACATTGAACACAACACGTTACAAATTAGGTTTAGTAACTAATCATCTAAATAACTATCGGTGGTCACCATTCTTCTGCTCCTGATGATGATGATGATGCAAGGAATATGTATTTTCAAAGCCAGCATATAGCTATCCGCTTTAAGATATCTGACTATCGCTTTAGCTTTCTGTATCTCTCTTGTAACCTTCTTACTCACTCTTCTACAAAGTATTCTTAGAAAGCATTATTCTATCTACTTCTTGTTAATCAAGATACACTTCTTTACATATTCGTTGTAGATATAAGAAGGCTAGAGCGGTAGTCAGAATTTTAAAAAGCGGATGGCTATGTAATGACTTTAAAATTCCATGCCCTAGTATGACTACAAGACAAAAACGAATAGCGACTTAACTAACTACAAGGCGGAAATAGCCCAACTGGGCCTGAGCCTTTCCTCCAGAACGCACACCCGAATTGAGGACGTATGACAACACCCGTGGCAGACGCCTACGGGGGTCGGAGAGCCTTGGTTCAGAGAGTAAGAGACCAGGGAGGGTGATCAGGCACACGCCCGGGATGAGAGCGATGAAGGGATGATAGTGTAGATGAGAGATGAATGATAGGAAAGGTGATGATGGAGCACCGGTGGAATGAAGCCCAGACCGCTTTGTCCACCACAAATCCAATATGCAGGGCCCTGGGATTGAAAAAAAAAGCAGTTTAAAAATTAAAACGAATAACGAGGAATATCTCGGAAATGGTTAATACCACAAAAAAGACATAACTTATTTGTTTAACCAGATCCGTTTTTGTGCAGTTAGATTTTGTCTATCTCTTACGGTATACCAGTTACACAAAAGTCATTCAGAATAAAGTGGACTTCACAGACTATCCTAGGGAATTGGAGATATACATTTTATTTGTCATTTAAATTTCTTAAGCATATGATGCTTTAGTAAACATCATTAGAGCAGTTTTTGAGAAAACTGAAAAATAGCGAAGTGTTTTCCATGTACTTAAAGGGTAGTTTGGCGTGGGGTATTTTCTTGAGAATGGTTGTATCACATCCTTGGAAGTTACTGAACTTAAATATCAGGTATAGTATTTAAACAACTTTTTGAGTTATACTGTTCACATATTTACTCTCTCTCTCTCTCTCCCTCGTACGCGCGCGCACACACACACACACAGTGAGCGAGTGATTTTTTTCCCCCTAAAATGCCCTCGGTAAGGAACTTTGGAAGGAATGTAATGCTTCCACTATTTACTATAGGTAACTACACGTGAGCCAAAAAACTGCGAACCGCATGCGCGGTGCTTTTCCTGTCCTCGTCCTCGGCGCTCGTTGCCGTCTGCCGCTATCATAGAAAGGCGCGGATGAAACCATAGAACATTTTAAAACTACTTTTAAAGGCTTTACTTACCAAATTTATGAAAGGAGATACTGAAACTGGCCACCGTCGTTGTCCATACATTTTTGGCACCTCTTTAGAAAACTATCAATCATGGAATTTTTGGGAGGAATTTACCAAACGATGACCGATGTCGTCTAATGTTTCTTTGCTAAGAACCGAACGCCGTCTTTTAGATTTCTTAGCCTGAATACGTCCTATGGCCTGAAATTTACTGTAAAGTTCATGGATTGTTGTACGGCCTGGAATTTTTACACTTGGAAATCTTTCTGCAAATCGTACCTTCACCTGGCGAGCTGACCGAGTTAACACATACGAATCATAAATAAATACACGCTGTGCCGTAGAAAACATATACTGAACCATAATATACTTTGTGACTAAGTACAGCACAAAATAATAAATAACTCGTAATGACTGAACTGCATCACATCACCGTCAACTCAATACTGCACTTCACAATGCAAGGCAAAACTACAACAGCGTGACTTTGTTTACAGCAGCAGTGCGTTATCATGTTTTTATCATATTTCCACACGCCCAGTAGAAAAACACCGCGCAGCCGGTAATATTGTTCATAAAATACCCCTGCGGGGTAACTTAAAACATAAAGTGTACAAGACAAACCCACACACCCTGGAAGAATTAAAACAAAATATCCTCTAGGAGACTTCTCACCGTGAACTACGGCGAGTGATGGATAGTTTCCTAAAGAGGTGCCAAAAATGTATGGACAACGATGGTGGTCAGTTTCAGCATCTCCTTTCATAAAGTTGGTACGTAAAGCCTTTAAAAGTAGTTTTAAAAATCTATGGTTTCATCTGCACCTTTCTATGATAGCGGCAGACGGCAACGAGCGCCAAGGACGTGGACAGGAGCCGGTTCGGACTCTTTTGGCTCACTCTATAATACAGAAGGTAATAATCAATAGTGAATCGAGAAAATATTGAGTGTAAGATGTCTTTAGAACCCTAGTACACCGAAAGATCACGTCTTATGTCAGAGGCATATACACGACAGGTACACCAGATATGGCATTATGATTTATACGAAATTTGTGTAATATTGTGTTTGGAATCTTTGAGGAAGCTGTATGCTTGAAGTTGGTGTGACATGTGAAACGTATTGACTGCTAGTGTACCGTGAAGAAGCTCGCAGAATGCACCAAGTACACGTAGACTGAATAAGCTAGAATTACCGATGGCTCTTCAGATTGAAAGGACGATGTGCAGTCCCTTCACATCTTCCCTTCCACTTCTTCCGAGCAGCTGAAGAGAGTGAATACCTCATCTTGTCCTGCAGAATTGACTATGACGAGCAGAATAGTTCCCCCTGCACCATCATTATCGTCCGCATAGGGAACAAACAGTGAGCGTGCAATTTTCAACACATCTCAGTAACAGCATACAGAATCTATAACATTGTTTCGTGACAAGGTTGTATTTCATACTCTGAAGTAAGCTATTCTGAGAAAGTATAAGGTTCTGACTATGTAAATTGTATATTTTAATTAGCTCTATATTTTTACTTTCTCTACTACTATAGTAAGTAGGGGAAGTATTGTATTCCACCCAAAAATTCGATACCGAGATTTCACCGGAAATACATGTTTTGAGACCCCCTTGAATCCAAAAAAAGCATTTTTGGGAACATGTCCGTGTGTGTCTGTGAACAGCATAACTCAGAAACGAACAGTCAGATAAACACCACACTTGGTATTTCGGTTCACTATCTTCCAGAGATGCGACACGAAGGTTTTCAACAAAATCCCCCACCCCAGATTACCCTTTATATGGAACATTTTTCGAAAATTTTAATTTTCTCAAAAATGGCTCTAACGATTTTGATTAAAATATCATATGTTTAAGATATTTTCATGACAAATGAAATGTATATCTCGAATTTTCTGGGAATGTCTCCAAAAGTATTCTTCATTGTGAACGACTTTTGCATAACTGGTAAACCATAAGAGATAGAGAAAAATGTACTACACAAAAAATGTAGATCCCGTTAAAATACACAATTTATGTCCTATACATTTTTTTTGTTGAGTGAACCATTTTCGAGATATTGCTTGTTATTCCCTTAAATTTTCCAATACTTATACTTTTTCTCAAAGGGAATTCGTAATTCATTTTTACTTTCTCTACTACGTATAGTAAGTAGGGGAAGTATTGCATTCCACCCAAAAATTCGATACCGAGATTTCACCGGAAATACATGTTTTGAGACTCACTGAATCCAAAAAAAGCATTTTTGGAAACATGTCCGTGTGTGTGTCTGTCTGTGTGTCTGTGTGTCTGTGTGTCTGTGTGTCTGTGTGTCTGTCTGTCTGTGTGTCTGTCTGTCTGTGTGTCTGTGAACAGCATAACTCAAAAACGAACAGTCGGATAAACACCAAACTTGGTATTTAGGTTCAGTATCTTCCAGAGATGCGACACGAAGGTTTTCAAGAAAATCCCCCCACCCCAGACTACCCTTTACATGGAACATTTTTCGAAAATTTTAATTTTCTCAAAAACGGCTCTAACGATTTTGATTAAAATATCATATGTTTAAGATATTGTCATGACAAATAAAATGTATATCTCGAATTTTCTGGGAATGTCTCCAAAAATATTCTTCATTGTGAACGACTTTTGCATAACTGGTAAACCATAAGAGATAGACAAAATTTTACTACACAAAAAATGTAGATCGCGTTAAAATACACAACTTATGTCATATACGTTTCTTTTGTTGAGTGAACCGTTTTCGAGATATTGCTTGTTATTTCCTTAAATTTTCCAATACTTATACTTTTTCTCAAATTCGTTATTCATTTTTTTTATGTCCTGAACATGCAAAGAGAATGGAATTCGCCACATAGCAACCAGCGTTAAAATATTTGACTATCGCTTAAAAGCTACCATATTCCCCTTGCATCTACAAGAAAATTACCAATAAGATTGACATCTCGATATCTCGATTAACATGAAGCATATGGAGAATAGGCGTTTGTAAAATTAGATTGTACAAGAGTAGAGAAAGTCATGTGAGTGTAACACATCAGATTTTTTATGTCCTGGACATGCAAAGAGAGTGGAATGCGCCACATAGCAACCAGTTCTTAAAAGCATTTGACTGTCGCTTAAATCCTACCATATTCTCCTTGTGCCTACAAGAAAATTAGCAATAAGATTAACATCTCGATTAACATGAAGCATATGGAGAATAAGCGTTTGTAAAAATAGTTTGTACAAGAGTAGAGAAAGTCATGTGAGTGTAACACATAAGAATTTTTACTATGTCTGCCTGTGAACAAAATAACTCAAAATCAAAAAACTCTTATATAAATACCTACCAAATTTGGTATTTAAGTTCTTTAACCTCCGAGGATTACGACACAAATGTTTTCTAGAAAATACTATACCCTAAACCACCCCTTGCATGGAGAATTTTTCCAAATTTTTTTTTCAAAAATAGCTCTCTTAAAATCCCAAATGTTTAAAAATTTGCATGACTAATAAAATCAATCGTCTGCGCATAGCCCATATTCGTATTCATTACGAATTTTGTATACTGTAGCAGTGAATTATTACAGATAGATAAACACTATACGAAACATGTAGATCTAATTAAAGGTTACAACTGAAATTTGGCATTCATCCAACTTTCTGTTTTCGAGCTACACTGTTCAGATACGTTTCATTCATACACAGATACTTTTCCAATTTTTGCTTTCTCTAGCTCTACCTCTAATAGGCAGAGTAAATATATGTTTTTGGTCCCCTGAATTAAAAAAGGACTTTCTTTTTAGGGAAAACCTTCGTGTGTGTGTTTGTGTGTGAACACCATAAATCAAACGAAGATGCGATACAAAGATTTTCAAAAAAATTCCTCCATCCTACACTACCCTTTACATATTTTAGATTTTCTCAAAAAGTCCCTAACGATTTTGATTAAAATACATATATTTAGCATGTTTATAAAAAAATCTATGTGATACATTCACATGACTTTCTCTACCCACTATCGTTTATTAGTGGGTACACAAGTTAGGCTTACTCATGCTTATTTTTCTGCCTACTACATTTTAATCCAAATAAACCTTTACAGAAATACCTACATTACACATTTCGTTGGGATACAAAGGGAACAGCGATAGTCAAATGTTTAAGAACTGGATGCTATATGCTGCCTTAAAATTCCATGCTGTTTCCATGAAATCGTAAGAAACAACTGAATGTTGACAGGACTTTAAGAGAATGACCAAGAAATGAACGATTGGAACCATTAATAACGGATATCTCAGAAACGGCTTATGCCAAAAAAAACTTATTTTAAATAAATTGTGTGTTTTAAGAGATCGACATATTTTGTGTAGTGCGTTTTCGTCTATCGCTTAACGTTTACTGGTTATACAAGATTAGGTATACAAAATTCCTTCCGAATGAAGAGGACTTCATAGGCTATTCACAGAAAATTCAATATATAGATTTTATATATCATGAATATAGCTTTAATGTTGGATATTTTAACAGAAATCATTACAGCCGGTGTTCCGAAAATCAAAATTCCATTTTGGAAGATATTGAACTTAAATACGAAGTTAAGTATTTATCTGCATTTTGTTTTTGAGTTATGCTGTTCACAGATACACACACAGACACACACACAAGGACCTTTTTCTAATTTTTTTTGAGGTTCAAAGCACCTAAACATATATTTGTGTTATCTCGAAGTCGAATTTTTGTGTGGAATACGCTATTTTCCCTACTTACCCTACATAGTAGAGAAAGTAATACAATGTGTGTGTGCGTGTGTGTGTGTATGTAGTTATATGCATATGGAATACCTGTGAATTACTCTTCACTCCCGTTAAAAAACACAATTTACCTATATGAAATAATTTTTCTGGCACTAACCCTTTCTAAGCTACTCAGTTATTGTTTTGAACTTTGCAATACTCTAAATTTTTGGAAGTGCTGTCGTTATTTGCTGTTTCTCGCGATGTCATGGAATGCGTATGCAATTTCAAAACCAGTATATATCGATCCGCTTTTTAAAGAGTTGACTATCGTCTCTGCCTTCTGTATCCCCTTTGTACCCATGTGTAATGAAACAGTTTCTACAAACTTTTTCTCCATTAGCTGAAGTAATTAGCAAAATAAGGTTTTTAATAAGAATGCTTTGGAAATTATAAACACTAGTGGCTAGAGAAGGTCATATAAATGCAACACAACAGGTTTTTATTCTTAATTCAGAGGTTATAACAACAAATGTTTCTTATTAAATCTGAATATCGAATATCTTGGCTTAAGTACCATTGTAAAGTGATTATTACAACGTCAAAGATATCTTGAGTGTCTTCTGTTGTAAGCTAGTAGTTACAACAGGTGCAGGTTGTGTAGGAATCTTTGAGAGCATGTAAATGTTAGGATCCAGTTCTACAAAAATGTGGTCAGTCAGGACGAGCCTATGTCCTCTCGCATTTCATTCATCCCTAGAAATGTTGAAAGGGAAAGATAAACAAACCACAAAGAAACAGACACTTTTTGGAGAACCAAATATCTGGGTGCATTTATGTGCTCCCAGATTCCTCTCGTCTTTGAAATTCTGATGGCCTGGAAAATATATTAACGTCAAATGTACATATTAAGATGTTTAAAGAAAAATAAATAATTAGCTTAACACAGCAAATCTATAGAAACAACGGGTGTAAAAAGAAAATATAGCTAATCAATTTTAAATACAGGAAGTTTAGCTTATTTAGATAATTAAATTCTTAATTATTTAATCAAATCAAAACTTATCAGAATTATTATGCTGGTAAACTTTGCTATCTAAGCTTTTTGGAATTCAATAATAAGCGAGATATTTCGGATTTTTTTTAACTTCACGCCCCATTATAACCTCTTTTGTAAAACTCTGATGTGTTACACTCACATGACTTTCTCTACTCTTGTACAAACTAGTTTTACAAACTCTTATTCTCCATCTATTTCATATTAATCGAGATAAACATTTGCAGAAACGATCTTTTGGCATCCAAAGAGAATTACATTTTACACATAGCGACCAGTTCTAAAAATATTTGACTATTGCTTAAGGCGTACTATGTTCCGCTTGTTTTGTAATTGCAAGGGCAATATAGAAATATAGTAGCCTTTAAGCATCGACATTTATCTTATTAGCTGGTTGCTAGGTGCAGCACCATTCTCTTTGCCACAGATTAATACTCTTTGCATATCCAAGACAAAAAAATGAATAACGAATTCCCATTTGAGAAAATAAGTATTGAAAAATTTAAGGGAATAACAAGTAATATCTCGTAAATGGTTCACTCAACAAAAAAATGTATACGACATAAATTGTGTATTTTAACACGATCTACATTTTTTGTGTAGTAAAATTTTGTCTATCTCTTATGGTTTACCAGTTATGCAAAAGTCGTTCACAATGAAGAATACTTTTGGAGACATTCCCAGAAAATTCAAGATATATATTTTATTAGTCATGAAAATATCTTAAACATATGATATTTTAATCAAAATCGTTAAAGCCATTTTTGAGAAAATTAAAATTTTCGAAAAATGTTCCATGTAAAGGGTAATCTGGGGTGGGGGGATTTTCTTGAAAACCTTCGTGTCGCATCTCTGGAAGTTACTGAACCTAAATACCAAGTTTGGTGTTATCCGACTGTTCGTTTCTGAGTTATGCTGTTTACAGACAGACACACGGACATGTTTCCAAAAATGTTTTTTTTTTTATTCAGGAGGTCTCAAAACATATATTTCCGGTGAAATCTCGGTATACGTATACGTAGTAGAGAAAGTAAAAAGTAATTAATTAAGACGCTATGTGAATATGCTATATATCAGTATATCACATACCGAGTTCCACGTTATTCGGTTCAGTGATTCTTGAATTATAAGCTACACATATCGACATACACAAGCAAAGTTTGAAAATGCCAATTTAAGTTTCAGTATACCTTTAACATCAGACATTTTTACTTTATGTATTATCGGTCTATAGTGGGTAGAGGAAGTATTGTATTCCGCTAAAAAATTCGATATCGAGATTTCATCGGAGATATATGATTTGAGACCCCTGAAAAACAATTGCAAATACGCCAATTATGTTGAATATTTTGGAAAGATACGACACATAAAATCGCCCCTCCCCAAACTATATTTTACATAATTTGTGATTTTCTCAAAAATGTTCTAATGATTTTGACTAAACTGACATGTGTTTCATTATTTATATGAGTACAAATGTATATCTAGAGTTTTCTGTGAATGTCTGTACTTCTATAACTATGATAAAGACAAAAAGTTGCTACAGGAAAAATGTAAAACTCATTAATAAACGCAATTTGTCTCATATAATTTTTTTACTTTACGTTCAGCGTATAGTAAGTAGAGGAGGTATTGCATTTCACCCAAAATTCGATGTCGAGATTTCATCCAAAATATACGTTTTGAGGCCTCCTGAGCCTAAAAAAGGAAAGGTTTTGTAGAAAAAGGTACGTGTGAATGTCTGTGTTTACGTCTATGTGTCTGTGAACAGCATAACTCTAAAACGTAAAATCTATTAAAATGCGAAACGTAGTATACAAGTTCAAGATTTTTCAAAGCTGCTATACTAAGAGTTTTAAGAAAATCGCCCACCCTAATCTACCCTTTACGTGGAACATTTTTCTAAATTCTTGATTTTCTCATAAATGGCTCCAAGGATTTTGAATAAAAAACCATATGTAAAAGATATTTGCATGACAAAATATATATCTTGAATTTTTTAGGAATAACCTGTGAAGTTCTCTTCGTTCGGAAGCAATGTTACATAACCTTGTATAATGGTAAACGTTAAGCGGTAATCTCCTTAAAAATACACTTCATTCCAAACAATTTCTTCTGTGGTATAAGCCATTCCCGAGATATCCAATATTAATGGTTCGAATTGTTCAATACATCATTCTTTTGAAGTACTTTCGACATTCATTTGTTCCCCGCGATGCCATGAAAAGAGTATGGAATTTTAAGGCCAGCGTATAGCGTCCAGTTCTAAAACACATGTCGCTACTGTTGTGTATGTAAAGAAATGTGTAATGTAGCTGTTTCTTTAAATGTTTATCTCGGTTAAAATACATCGTCCTCCGTGATCTAGGAGTATCACGCTAACCTCTAGTTCCCGAAGTGGCGAGTTCAAATTCGTCGGAGGGATATGGATTTTTTCATACGTAAAAATCCTTAGCATGGCTTCCTTTGGCAGGGAAGTAAAGCCGGTGGTCGCATGTCGAGATTTACGGCATGTAAAAGAACCTCAAGCCTGATAGAGGCCTTTAAGCAAACTTTCCGGTCGTTCACGCCCAATAAGACACTAAGAACCATAGTAGTTAAAGAGCGTCCACAAATAAAATTCATTTTTTTCTATTAAAATGACGTAGATAGAAAAATAAACTTTTATAAGAATAGTTTGTATACACACTAATAAACGATAGAGGGTACAGTAATTCATGTGATTGTAACACATCAGATTTTTTCTTAACATTTTATAAATATTCTATGCTGTAGGTTTAAACTGTTTTCAAGTGCGTCATCAAACGGACATGCTTGAAAACTTGCGATTGTTTTTCGTTCTTTCTTTTGTTTCCATCGCAAAAGCTGTAACCACGAATAATGTTCATGGTTACAGCTGCTTTCGCATGTTGCAACTAGGTAATTCTTCTTTAATTGGAAATCATTCCTAAGTAGATAGATAGATAAGGTATCTTTATTGGTTTCAAATTATTGAAGTTATTTCACAAGTATTTAGTGCATGGGTCATTGACCGTACATGCATATTTAAAAAATACAATAGGGTGACAAAATAAACAACAGAGAAAGAAAACAAAACAAAAAGGAATACGAAAAAGGGAAATAGAGATAAATTACCTTTGTCTAACTGAACAAATTTGACCTAGCTTCGCTCACTTTAGCCAAAAACTAGCCCATGTTTTGTCAGTTCCTCTGGTCAGCCAGTAGCTCCCAACATGCCAATCTCTTTCTTGAGGCACTTAGGAATTTTTCTTTCAGTTTAATCGTTCACTGGTTCTCCCACTGTGCACATTTCGCCAAAATATGTACCCAGTCCTCATTCAAATCACAGAATGGGCAGATTCTCCTGCCAGAATCGTCAGTCATTTTCTGTGCCCCCCAGATTAAACCATGCCATTCCTGATCTTTCCTTTATTCCTAAATTAAGTATATATGCCTCTTTACCCTAGTTCAATTTTATTTCATTTACTAGGCTTAGAGAAGGTTTAATTTTACAGTCCGATTCTCTAACGTAACGTATAAAAGAATGACTTCATATATAACATATGTATGAGTTTGTCGTTGATAAAGAAAGTCGTGTGATTGCATCACCTTAAGATTTTTGCATAGAACTTTCCTTTTATAGAAGCAATCATACTACTAGTGTTCTTCGTTATGACCTAGTTTTTCTTTAAATGGAACAATGAAGTTAAAGGATGCTTGTATTTCTTGTTATGCAACCTTGTACACGTCCTTGGCGCCCATGTGTTGAATAAGATTTCATTTCTATGATAACAGAATTTATGGCAAGACAGGTTTGAGAAATCTAACCGAATTGTTGCAGCAAAACGCTTGTTGCTTCCGGTCCGGAACAAGTTGTTGGGGTGAAGGAAGTGAACACAAAGAAAGAGTTCTGTCAGGTACAGAACAGAGAGAGAGAGAGAGAAGAGCCTGGGAAGCTCGAGAGATGAGCACGGCCAGATGGTAGCAGATCTTCAGTAAACAAGGCGAGAGGGGGTTCTCTCCGTGGGAACAACAACCTAGCCTAGGTTATGGTCTTAAAACACCCCGCTGCACGATCATGGCGCACTACATGCCAGGTGCGAGACATCCAGCCATTCCTGGAGTCAGCATGTATCTTACGGGACACCTCGTGTTTGAGCCTATCATCGCATTTTCCTTTATGGCTCTAGCAAAATAAAACGCTCAGTGCCCCGTGTTTTAATGCTGTTTATTTATTTGTAGTACTTTACGCCCGTTCTTAGTATATGCGGCACCACAGGTGGAGTACATTGATGATATATTAAAGGAAATGTTAATTGGGAAAAAAAAATTTGGGAAGGAAACTTTCCGTGTCTAACTTAAGGGTACCTTCTCGTCATTTGTCAGTTATGAGGTATGAGAAAAACTTGAAAAAAAGGCCAGTCCAAGAGGACGGTCCTAGTGGGCCCTGAACCGTGTACCTCTAGTTCATAAGTCCGTGCCTTAACGATTCGGCTACCCGTGTCGGTTTAATGCCGTTGTAATACATTTGGAGATTAAAAGGTTTTGTTATGGGAGCTAGAGCATCTTAATTAACATTCGAATTACAGAAAAATCTAATGTCTTTCTCTACTCTTGTACCCTTTACTATATTTACCGTATATTAATGACCTGGGCATAAAAAATGACTTCCATAACGCTAAATTTACTCTTTTGGCAGAGGACCTTGGCCTTTTAATTTCTGGTAAAGATAAACAAGAACTTAAAGTAAACATCAATATGGCAATAGATTATGCAGTAACAGACTTGTCATTAATAAAAATAAAAGTGTTGCCTTAGGATTCTATCATAAAGTTAACAAAAACTTAAATTTTGCCGAAGCTTATTTAGAACATGAATTAATAACAATGTCTAATAAAATTAAATTTCTTGGAATCTGGGTTGATAGTAACCTTCACTGGGGAATCCACATTGATGTACCACATAAAAACATTATCCCAAACATGTTTTGCATTATATTCCCTTAAAACTTCAGTTAATTTTGATGTACTTAAAATGGCCTACTTTGCATATTTCCATAGTCATTTATCATATGGTATAATATTCTAGGGAAAGTCCACTTATAAAAATAGAATCTTTATAATACAAAAAATCTGATGTGTTACACTCACATGACTTTCTCTACTCTTGTACAAACTATTTTTACAAACGCTTATTCTCCATAAGCTTCATGTTAATCGAGATATCGAGATGTTAATCTTATTGCTAATTTTCTTGTAGATGCAAGGGGAATTGATAGGCTTTAAGCTATAGTTAAATATTTTAACAGCTAATTGGTATGTGAAGTATTCCATTCTCTTTGCATTACTAGGAGAAAAAAAATGAATAATGAATTTGAGAAAAATTCTAAGTATTGGAAAATTTAAGGGAATAACAAACAATATCTCGAAAATGGTTCACTCAACAACAAAAAATTTATATGACATAAATTGTGTGCTTTAACGCGATCTACATTTTTTGTGCAGTAAAAGTTTGTCTATCTCTTATGGTTTACCAGTTATGCAAAAGTCGTTCACAATGAAGAATACTTTTGGAGACATTCCCAGAAAATTCGAGATATGCATTTTATTTGTCATAAAATTATCTTAAACATATGATATTTTAATCAAAATCGTTAGAGCCATTTTTGATAAAATTAAAATTTTCGAAAAATGTTCCATGTAAAGGGTAATCTGGGGTGGGGGAATTTTCTTGAAAACCTTCGTGTTGCATCTCTGGAAGATACTGAACCTAAATACCAAGTTTGGTGTTTATTCGACTGTTCGTTTCTGAGTTATGCTGTTCACAGACACACAGACACATACACACATGAACATGTTTCCAAAACATGATTTCCGGTGCAATCTCGGTGTCGAATTTTTTAGTAGAATACAATACTTCCCCTACTTACTATACGAAGTAGAAATAGTAAAACCTGGCGAGGAGCAGAGAAGAATAACAGTCACAGAGTTTTACTCAATGGCTTCTTGGTCTTTAGTTACGGGTTTTTTAAAAAAAGTATTTAATACATTTTAGTACCTTACAAAGTGTTGGAAACATTAGGATCACGTGCACACAGCGTGTGGAAAAGCATGTGATATTATTGCAAGCAGCAGTTGCACTTTGCTCTCGAGAGTATATAAGCGTCCTCCATTCCTATAGGTTTGCATATGGTTCATCTTCTCTAAAATATGTACTTCTTTTCTTTTTAACAGGCTACGTAATTTATGCAGTACTAGCCTACTTCCCTACATGCATTGCATTGTTAGCTTATTAGCCTACCACTTCATTACAATGTCTCTTATTTTAATGTGAATCGACAATTCTCAAAGCTGTGGTATTGCATAATACTTCTTTCAGCGTTTATATTAAAACAAATGACTTACTCGGTGTTGTAGTGCTAACTTTTAAAATCTAGAACGACAATTTAATTAATTTCATTTTCTCCTCATATACTCCAAGTATAACCCATGATATTCGCAATATATGGCCAAATATTCCCTGGAAATGGAATATCGGTGGACATTTTATTTCTGATCTGTTTAACCGCCCCCCGAACATTTTCCTAATTCTTAGCCTTAAGTATTTTCAGCAGCGAAAGAATTATCCAAAATATCGAATTTGTGCCTTCTCTTTGTTCCCATAGTTATTTGTAACACAACATATCCATCATTTTCACACTAAAGCAGCACATTACGTTTACAATCAAAGAAACAGAGGCGAAACTGGCCTACATTAACATTCGATACTCACCCTCCTAGGCCTCCAATTTTAAGTATTTTACACATGACTGCAGTCATGAGCATAGGGAAAAATAATCTTCTTAGGTTTTAATTATAAAGACAAGTTGAATGCTTTCTGGTGCTACGGGCGCCATTTTCTCTCTTTGTATAATTGGTGTACATAGTAATACATGTGATTAGAACAGAGAAATCACACCAAAATTTTCATACATAATGGTTGTTAAAACTGATTTTTCTTTCAGAAGCAAAGTGAATTAATTGCTAATTTATTACCTCACAATTCGTGACCATCTTTATGGCTTAACCAAAATATATTCGCCTCTTGTTTTACTCTTACATGCATCCTCTTTAACAACTCCACTCTCCATTGGGTATATTTACATGTATTACCCCATGGCATTCTTAACGAAAACTCGTTTTAATATGACTTGTATATTTGTATTCTATCGTACAATCCTTTTAAATTATTTTAAGTCGCTTATCATTTATAAATCGAAATTGGAATCTGTCTTATAGCCTATGTCCATTATCACAATTGTTTAGTGATTTCCAAGGTCACCTTGGACACGCACACACACCTACTTAACGTTTCCTCTGTATAAGAATTAGCATAGATTTTGAAACACAATAAGTTAATCCAAGCGGAATTCAGCGAAGCCCGTTACATTAACTCGTTACCAGAAAATTGCCATTCGTTCCGATTTTTAACCGAGCGAGTGGCGCCGCGGTAACGCGTGCGACTCGCATTCGGGAAGTCCCAGGTTCCAACCCCCGGTTCCGACCAAGCTGACCGAAGCTTTTTTTTTTGCGATTATTCCTCGGTCGTTATGCGAATGCTGGGCTGGATAATTTGTTCCGCGAATGTTCCTGTCAACCCTTTCATCGCTACATTTCATTTCCCCCTTCACTGCCATACCAGGCATTGGACTGATCACCATCCTGGGTATGCTATGATCCACAGCTTGCTTGCTCCTCGACAGGCTACTGACACTAGGCATTGGCTTGAAAGTCCTGGGGGTGTAAGCCCTACAAAAAGGAGGGTAATCCGAAGAAGAAGAAGCAGTTCCGATTTTAAATGGAGACGCCTAAAACTCTTTAGAAGAATTTGTACACGCGCATATTGCTCTACCGTCTTATGACAGAATTAAGAATTCTCAATTTTTATGAATTTAATTGAATTAATCCATATTGATGTAGGCATAAGAGATGTTTCAATTTCAGTACAATATATTTTTAACTTTTCAAGATATTAATTAAAACAAAAAGAATTGAAATCGCTTGGAAAGAACCCTATCTCTGTGGCGGAAAATGCTCATTTATGCACCAAGTTCAAAAGCATTATGTTTTTTTGCACGCGGTGAGAAACTTTTAGAACGAGCTGAATGTTTTTATACGTATTTCCGCTATCAAGAATTTCAAAAGCATCGAGGTATTCATACACAGACCACGGTCATCTGCTTCGCCTCTGGTTGGTTTGGGTGCTGACATCCTGGGACTTAGAATTAATCTTTTTGTACTCTGTTCAAAGAAAGAAATTTTACTAAATATCATGCCGTATTAAAACAAGTAACGTCACAAACAGTGCAATCACTATTCTATGAAGTTTACAATAATTGTTGAATGTTGTGCTTTTTTAACCCGATAGATCATATCGGACGAAATGTTGTGTTATTGTATTGAATAATTTTTAAAAATGATGATGATGATAATAATAATAATAATAATAATAATAGTAGTATCTGAAAGCCCAAAATCACAAGTCTGTAAACTTTAAATCTGCAGAATATGCACTAAACACTTTTCAAATAGGTACACCTTAACAATAGGATCTTAAATGGCGATTTGTATTTTAACCTTGTTCCAGTATCTCAGCTATATAATGCATCACATTTCCCTTCCGGGTGAAATTCTAGTGAACGAAATTAAATTCATCACACATTTTGAATCTAAGTTCTGTGTTACTAGACACTGTTTTACATTATACTGGAGAATGTTTAACCAGCTTGGTTTTGTTTCTTAGATTGCTTCATTCATTCATTCATTCATCATTCATTCATTCTGGTTTACTGACGGCCTGAAAACAGTTGATTACATAGCATTTATTTTTAAAATTGCAAACAATCCATTGCTCACGCAATGGAAGATGGTAAGCGGAACGTTGTAAGGAGGAGAAGCGGAAGGCATGCAGTAACTAACGACAGAGGACAGAGACACCGGTCCATATACTCTCTTCACCAAGAGCAGAAAAGGAATTTTCTAACTGCAGAAGCTGGAAAACGTGGAGAGAAATGCACAGAAGGTGCTTAGCCATTACTTATCCAATGTTCAGATTATATTTTGCTAAGGCCGTATCAGATGATGAGCGAATTAAATGTAGTAGTGTTGGGGAAGTGAGCTCTTCTCTTCTAAGTGCTAATTTTACCAAATATTAATTCTCAGCACTGCAGTATGAAAATCCTCGTACAACTGGGATACTCTTCCCGATCCACAGAGAGAAAAGCAAAAAGATTGCCTGTAACCATAGCAGCGGTTCATTCCTTAATTAATAAAATAAAAAAACTGCAGATAAATGAATAAAATACCTACTGTGTTGCAAGAAATCAAAGTTATGCTTGCTATTAAATGAACTATTTTCAAAAACTCATGCTCTTCTGCTTTTTTATCAGTCAGTCAGCACTCCACAGCAATTATTAAATGCTGTACACTGCGTGTCATTTGTGTTTCAATTCCATTCATTTAATTCTTCAAGAATACTCAAGTTAATCGAGCCGGCAAATGACAGTCTGAAAACAAGATCGTAAATATACAGGGTGTTTCCGAATCGCCATCCACTTTGTTCGAATAGGCGACACAAGTGAAAACATTAGGGATGATAAAATACTTATCTCTACTGTTTTATCTTTACATTTCAAAGTATGCTTGCTTCTGTTTTGTTTTATTTAACATCTTTCTGGTATTGCTAACACTCGCTGCGTACGAGACAAGTGTATTCGATATACTAATATTTAACTTTGATTGTTGCATCAATCTAACCGACAAACTATTTGTGTGTTATTAATTGTATACTTCGTGTAGTATTATAATGATTATATTATGAATGTTGATGTAATCTAGTGTAATGCATTATAGCATAATAATAATCCCGTGGTGCTACAGCCAACTCGACTGCCGGTCTCATGTCCACACACGCACGACAGAGAGCTGATGTAGCCAGCATCGCGCATCCCCAGCCAGGATGTTGGCCACCGTGGGCGGGATTGCTGCCTATCGCAGTTCCTCGCGTTGCGGAGTGGGCACCGGTTCACCCGGGACTGGAAATCCGCATCCCCATGGGTGAGGTGGAACCCGGCTGCATTCCGCGGCCGGGAACCATGGTTCCATGCTCTAGCCCACAACGCCATGGCGCAGTATTTATAATTATAATAATAATAGTAATAATAATTAGTAACAATAGCACATAATACATGTTCGTCATGAATTACGTCTAAAGAACACCTATCAAGCAGCTGCTTTGATCTAATACCTATTTACAGCTGTGCTTTATGTACGTAACAATGGTTAGAGCGGCGGGTTTCTAACGAATAGGTTCTGAGTTCGAATCACGCTTCCGTCTGCAGAGTTTTATATCTTAATACATAATGCACTTACTTAGGTATAGATATATGTATGGGTATGTAAAGAACCATCGCTCTGATTACAATTTCTACCACCCTGAGACCCCTGCAACTTACAACCAACATTACCGGTGCATAACTACGAGATATAACTTCAAGAAGTGAACGGGGACTCAGGAATACCGAGTGTGTAGAGTGTTACATTTGAAGTATGTTTCTTTTGAGACAAACAGAAAGTATGTGATAAGTTTTATTATTATGAATATTCTGGGAAATAATTATAAAAGTAGTTAGATAATGTTTAAAACACCTTCTATATAAACTAATCTATTACTTTCCCTACTACTCTACTGCCTATAGTAAGTAGGGGAAGTATGGCATTCCACCCAAAAATTCGATATAGAGATTTCACCGGAAATACATATTTTGAGGCCTCCTGAATTAAAAAAAAAAGCATTTTTAGAAAAACGTCCGTGTGTGTCTGTGAACAGCACAACTCAAAAACGAAAAGTCAGATAAATACTAAACTTGGTATTTAGGTTCAGTATCTTTGAAAGATGTGACACGAAGATTTTAAGAGAATCCTCCCACCCCAGATTACCCTTTACATGGGACATTTTTCGAAATTTTTGATTTCTCAAAAATGGCTCTAACGATTTTGATTAAAGCTTCATATGTTTAAGAAATGAAATGTATATCTTGAATTTTCTGGGAATGTCCCCAAAAGTCCTCCTCATTCTCAATGAATTTTGTATAACTGGTAAACCGTAAGAGACACACAAAATGTTACTATACAAAAATGTAGATCACGTTAAAACACACAATTTATGGCGTATACATATTTTGTGTGGAGCGAACTATTTCCGATATATTCATTGTTACTTGTTTGAATTTTCAAATACTTATACTTTTTCTCAAACGGGAATTCGTTATTCGCTTTTTTATGACCTGGACATGCAAAGAGAATGGAAATGCTCCACATAGCAACCAGCTCTTAAAAGATTTGATTACCGCTTAAAGCCTGCCATATTCCCCTTGCACCTACAAGAAAATTAGCGATAAGATAATTTCTGCAAACGTTTATCTCGATTAACATGAAGTAGATGGAGCATAAGCGTTTGTGAAAGTGGTTTGTACAAGAGTAGAGAAAGTCATGTGAGTGGATCAGATTTTTTTTTATTGCGTTCAACCAAATTTGAAGAATACAGACAGGTTATATTCAAACTTCTGTATATCAAAGTTTAACATCGTACGTACAGTAATCCTAGACAAAATGATACCAACAGACACTCACAGTAACGAAGATACCTAAAAAAGAGACATACCGTTGTGAGAAATTTTCGTGTTAATTGTTGCTAAATTGTTTCTCGTGAGAACATTTGAGGAATGATGATTTAAGCTACAGCTAAAATATTTTCTCAGATTTATAACATTCTAGAGAACAGCAATGCTGCAAGGTCTTATTTAAAATTCGAAGATTTTCTTATCATAACAATGAAAATTTACAATGAAAACAATTCATCGAGCGGATTGACTCTTGAGATCTGTATTTGGGAGGTACTACCTTCAAATCCTGTATAATCAATCCACATACCTTCGTTGCAGGTTACTGCTGGACAAAATTTGTGACAGTTTATACCCGAACAGAGAAATAACATTTTCTGACGACCAATATACAAATAAATACACAGCATAGAACCAATGCTCAGTATGTATTTTTTGAGCCTAGGTCTTCATGTTAAATGGATGTCAAAGTGAAATTATTCTAAAATGCCATTCAATAGCCTGAAAAAATAAAACAAGCGAAATATGCTACCTTTTATGCACAATTTTGACATCAAACATTAATGATTTAGCATATGTCGGCTATAAAAGTTCAATTCAAAACTAAATGATGTAGAAATAAATTAATACACCCGTACAAATTAATTTTTGCGTGCTTTCGTCCTTTACGATAAATGGCTAGGGACACTTAAGAACCGTGCAGGTTTTGTTTAAAAATCCTAATTTATAAGACAACAGACCACACAGATATCAGTTCTTCCTTTCTCCATCATGCTGGACCGTTGTGTCCTCCGCGAGTGCATTCAACGCTCAGCGACACATATCTAAGTGTAGTACGATTTATATTCAAGGTTGAATGAATAATTTACTTTCAGCAACCTTTCTCCTCGCATTTTTTGGAAATGATCATACGATTTTTGTATTAGTATCTAATGTTCCTAGTTTTGTTACAAATTCATTTTATATTAATACATTCTACAGATTTTTACCAGAGCCAGAATTTTGTTTATTGTCTGAAAGTAATTTGTACACTGAATATGGCTAATATTATTGAGCGGAATATTAGGTTACGTCAACTAAAATGTGTGCTTTAAGAGCCTTTATTACAAAAATGAAAACTTTAGCGCGTTGTTGCTCTAAGACAGGAGTGACGAAAATACATTCCTTCCCCAAATCCCAAGAATAGGCACCTGTATGACACCACAGAACTGGAAATCAAGGGAACTTCTAGACCAAGGATGGCGAAAATGCCTTTCTTCCTCGAGTCATCAAATATACAACACGCACTACACCACTCAGCAACATATGGAAAACAAATGAATAGGCAGGTAGAAAAGGAGTGGCACCTGCGAGTCACAGTGCCTCGCGAGTCCCGTTTTTGCCACCATTGTTCTAGACTGAGGTGAAGCGTCGGGAGAAAACAAGCGTTTTGCCGCCGCTGCTCTAAAAGGCTGCGTAGCGGAAAAAAAATTTGCGAAGTCGCAGTCACTATTAATTAAATTTGAGTTTTATTTATGGACGTCTTTAACTGCTGTGGTTCTTAGCGTCCCATCCTATATTGGGCGTGAAATACCGGTAATTTTTCTCAGAGGCCTCTTTATCAGGCTTGAGGTTTTTTACGTACCGTAAATCTACGACACGGCGCTACTAGCTTTACTTCCCTTCCGAAGGAAGCCATGCTGAGGATTTTTACGCCCGAAAAAAATTCATTGCCGTCCGCCGGGTTTGGACCCGGGACCTCGGGAACTAGAAGCGTGCTTCCTAACCAGTCAGTGATAGCCTGTTTCACAGCGCATTTTTCAGAAATTGCTTGCTGTTTAACAGTGAAAGTTGATCATTCCGAGCTATAAATCGACTTCATTGTGCGGACACCTTCGGAACTTAATTCTGGAGGTGAATTCAGTGACGAAGAATAAGGTTAACATATATGTAGTGCATAAACGTTTATAAACGAAATGTGTCGCTCGATTCGCGCTAAACCGCTACGTACTTGTGATCACTCCCTCCCTTCTTGCAACTATCAACAAGGCTAGATCATTTACCGCCTTCGTTCGTGATGGAGGAGGTGTTGTAAAATGCTTCAGTTTCGTTGTAGCTGGGAATTTCACAAGTATTATTTTAGACTGAAAGCCTTAGTTAAAATTTTCCACTAAAATGTTTAGTTACGAGCATATTTTACAAAAATAGTATGTTTTTTAAAGTAAATTTCTCTTGAAAACATTGCAAAACTTTTCATAGCAGGGAGGTTTAGATACCATGCACAGAAATTAATTCAAGACTTTAAAAAATGTATGTATTAAGCACTTTTCATTCCAAGCTACTGGTGATCCAAAACAAGAAACTTCATGTTATGTTATATGAAGTGTGTGCTTTATTTTAAAAACAGATGTTTGCATCTACATCTACAGCATATATGATAGCTGATAGCGTAAACGGATGAAGTTGAAAGTACACAAGATAGCAGCAAAACAGTATCAGTAAACATGGATTGCAAACGATTAGTTTGCGAATATAAATTCACAAGCCGCTTCGTTCACCTGCTCTTCATTTCTGTAAGGCTGTTCGATGTTGCTACAATGTAATATAGTTGACGCCTCTTTAAGAAGCATGTCCAAAGAAATGGTATTGTATGAAACACGCATGATATTCAATAAACAACTGATGTGTAGCAGTTCCATCACTTTCCCTATATCATGGTGATTCTATCGATTGTTTATAGAAAATTTGGAGTGCGAACAAGGATGAGACAACGATAAACTATTAATAAAAAAATTCATGCGAAGCAAGAGATTGGATACCAAATATTTCTAAATATACGGGTATAGGAGAAAATTTTCCATACACTAGCTAATATTTCGTGAATGACTAATCCACAAAAAAATATATATTTACTTAAATCGTATGTTTTAACAAGAGCTAGAATTTTATTAATGATTTTTTATCATTTTATTAATGATCTTTTATGACCTCCCAATTTCATAACTCATTGAGAATGCAGAGGGCTTTGCCAGGTATTTAAAAAAATGGTTTTCTTCTGCCCTAGGGTAAATACCTTACTGGATGCTTCAACACCATGTCCCAAAACTGCACCTACAAATAAAATAACCATAAAATGAAACAAATGGAACAGAAAGATGACTGCAATTAAGGCCATCAGAGAATACCAGTTCAGAATTCCAAAAGTCCACCCACCAATTAAACAATTGGCAGAAAAACTGGCTATGCAACTGAAGTCATCTGTCAACAAGCTGGTGAAGTCGACTACGCAACTATGGTCACCTGTCTATGACATTTGATATTTTAGTCAAAATTAGAGTTAAATTAATGGCATGGATTTAGCTGTGAAGGACCATTCCATAAAATAAGTGTAATTGTGAAGAACCATTTCATTAAAGAAGAGTAATAAATTATTATCATGCTATCATGCAGAGGAATATATGAATTATACTTCCTTTAAAATTGAAGGTTTGTTATGGAAAAATAAAGTACGACACCACGGTGAAAATAAGAGCTTGATTAATCACAAACATGAGAGAAACTAATATCCTACAATAAGAAAATAAAGCATGAAAGTTATGTAAGAATTAAACACACTTTTGTCACAAAGAGGCGTTTAACGACACAAAGAGATTTTGGCTCTGGTTAAAATTTAAAGAAAACGTAGAGATTCGATGTGTAAGGAAGTGGTCACGAAAATTTGATACATTTACGACAAATCATGGCTCCCGTGTTTAGAAGGTTTCACGTAAAGTCTTGTTTGTGATGACTTTAAACATTAAACTTGGTATTTATCTAACGTTTCGTTTTGAGTTACGCTGTTTGCAAATCTTTCTATAAAAAAAGTTTTCGTTCTTTTTTCAGGGTTTCAAAACGATTTCCCGTGAAATTCCATATCTAATTGCTGAGTCGAAAGTATTCCTTGTCTACCAAGTTAGAATTTGTTTCATTTATGAAAATGTATCAGGATTCCGAAAAATAAAAATTTTGTTGTGGTATCTTGGTATTAATTTGAGAACGTAAGGACTGAGATATTGGCAAATAAATATGGAATTTTAGAAATTTTGTACTTGGGACTAACATATTTTGTTGCATTTGTTTGGATTCTGAAAATTTTAAACGCAAGGTCTAAATCGACAGTATTAACCCTTTAAAATGTTTCTTCATTAGATATATTGAAGGCATAAACAGTTCTGATACAGTTTTAATTACATTTCTGCATGCTCTTTATTAGCATGCTTACAAACCGAGTGTTTCTTTTTTATTTCATCTAATTGTTTGTCTAGACATTTAAATATACAATAATATATATTCATAATTAATAATTAATACATTTCCTATGATTTTAGTTGTAAACAACTAGGGACATTCTTCAAAATGTTTAATATACTGAAAATTGTTCTATCAAGTTGAAACTTTACGTATTAATAAATCTCCGTAATATAACAAGAGCTTCAGACTTTGGTGATAGATTCTGGAGCCCGATTGGCATTTATTTTGATAGTTCACGAATAAAACTGTAAAATGCGCTTATATAATATTAATATTGTAAAGTAATAATCAAGGGCATGAATGTCTAGTCCGACTGAATAAACAAAAGTATGTGTTACATGTTTGAGGTGATAAAATAAGAACGATAAAATTAACAGAATAGGTAACTGTAATTAGTCCAAATTCATAACATCTCCATTGGTCACTTAATGGATGAGTGAAACAGTAATCTCAAGAACTCTGAGTAAAATGTTTGAACTTCATAGTTTTAGATTACAGAAACTGGGAAATTCAGTTCCCTTGTCTGTATACAGAGAAAGTAAAAGTGCATTCTGATATTAAAGAAGGCCTACGATAACTTTTATTTGAAAACAAATGGAAGAACTTCAGTGTGCAACTCTCGCGCGCTGCATGATCGTGTGCAGGGGGATTTACATCAAAGTCCCCTGCGTTGCTTCTGATAGTCTTTTCACGGCCCCGCTCCGAAGAAAAGTAGGTCATTACCATGACTACTCAAGGGGGATGCGAAGGCAGTGGGGTGAGGTACATTATTCTTCTAGCTAGTGATGCTGCCTGTTCGATTCCCTGGTCCATTATTGCAGTTAGGGTTGTGAGCATCTTCACAGATGACCGATCATGGAAGGGTTGTTAGCCCTAACCTCCAAAGTCGATGTCGAAACTTTCACAGATAAAAATAAAACGAAACCTTACAGGCTAGAGAAGTTACAAGAACAGCAGTTTTAAAATGTTCTGCTGATGTAAATGATAGGTTTACTATACTTGATGAGGAGTCATAAAATAAAATAGTTTAGATATAGTTTTCAAACAGTTTAGTAAGCTTTATTATTAAATTCATACAAAACCTCCCCTAAAAATTATCAAATTTAATAAGCCGATAGGAACATTATTCCATTCACTACATTGCCATTCGAATCGATTGTTGCTCGTTGTTTTAAGTGCTGATGGCATCCCTTATATATTCTTAGGACTTCTTTTCCATCATTTGGAAAGTAATCTTTCTTCACAACCATTGCGTACTTTTGTATTGTATATACTGCCAAGTAAGAATATTCTGTTTCAGAACTGTCTAACATGATTTTAAAACAGTTCGTATCACGACGGTTCCTAAGGGTGCTCTAATACACATGTTTTGCCTCAGTTGTGTAGTCGCCTTGCTGTACCATCTCTTTGATCTGTGGATGGAACTTATTATCAGGTACTGAATATCCAATCCGGTATTTTTCTACCTTTGAGGGGAAACACGAAGAAAGAATGAAAGAAAGAAAGAACGAAAGAGGAAAAACGGCTTGGTAATAAACCACATCTTAGATTTTTGACTACTTTTGTTTTGACTACTTCCCCTTCCTTAGGGAAAGTAATACACTATGCAGCCTAAGTAGCCTTGGAACGTTGTATACAAAGTTTCATAACATTTTTAAAAATACTTTATTGGGCTTTTGAATAGGTCACTGTCTGCATTAATACAAGCTTTAAATCCAAAATCGAGAATATTGGGTCATATACTATATGACTACTGCTTAGATACTAGCTAAACTCGCAACTCTGCTAGCGTTATTGCACTAATGATTCTACTCGGTGTTAGCTTCCTCTCACCTTCTCATTCTTTCTCATTCTCTCCTCCCTCTCTCCCCCTCTTCCCCTCCCTCCGCCATCCTTTCTCTTCCCACCACACTTTCTTGCTCTCTTTTCTCTCTCGCACTATCGCTTTCTTCCCTTTCTCAATCTGTCCACCAGTCTCTCAATCTCTTCCCGTCTATCGCCTTCTTTCCACATCTCTCTCGCCCTGTTTCTGCGCAGTGTACATATCTTGTGATGTTTTGAAAACCAATAACACGAAAAACTGCGTGCCTCTTTCTTATGTTGCAATGCGATCGAAACTATGTTGACTCTCGTGGTACGTATTGTATAATAAAGAAGATTTTGTATGACTCCTTAAGGCTATTCTATACCGAATTTTCGACAATTTTTACAAAATCAAGCAAACAGCAAAACAAAAAAACAACAAATATTTTTTAAACTTTTCATCGAAAATATCTTCAAACTCTTTAGAATCAGGATCCAATTACGGTTTGGCACGTCTGGTCATTTAAAGATCCAAACTGACATTTAAATGGACGAGTGTCCAATAGTGTGTGAAATCTTTCTCTTATTCTTAGTCTTCTTTTCTTACTTTCGGCACCTTAAAATGCTCCCTATTGGTACAATTTTTGTTAATTTCTATCAGATTTCCAGTATACTTTCTGTGTAGGTTGAAGAAGAAATCTAAAAAGTCACTTCTTGATATTAAGGATATCGTTTTAATGATTTAATATATAATTTATTATTAGAAAACTAAAAATGTTAAATATCTTATTAATTTTTCCAGGAAAACTTTAAATATTACACAGTTTTATCTTTTTTTTATAAATTATTGTTTAATTTACAAAATTTAAAACTTCACATTTTCTAAATTTCTTCATGTGGGGCACTTCACATGAGAGTCGATTTTTATGTTTTGAAAATTATCTACGGAGAGTTAGACATATGGGACCATCAAATTAATTTTATATTTTAACTATGTCGATTATATAGGTGATAAATATGTCAGCTAAATTGATTAAAAGTTTTAGAAATTAACAATTTCAGTATCGGGCATATTAAAATACTTATTTTATTGCAATTTTGTACATCACAAAACTTTCCCTCCCCCTCTTTGGGGCAAGTAATTGAATATACCATATAGCTTACTTTCTGAGTGGGGCCTAAGATATGTTATATAACAAGTTTCATAAAAATCGGTTCAGCTGTTCTTGTGTGATAAGGTAATTCATAAACACATACATACCGACACGAGTAGCCGAGGTCGTTAAGCCACGGACTCATGAACGGGAGGTTTGCGTTTCGAAACTACCAGGACTGGCCTCCCCGAAGGGGGATTTTCCCAGATCTTTCTCAGTTAGTCCTCAAATACTGGGATGTATCCTAAAAACTTAGGCTTTGGTCGTTTCCTTCCCAAATTTTCTCTCCCTGTTATCATTTCAGTTCATGTATAATCAGGGTCACCGTTGTATGAAGTAAGAGAGAGCTAAACACTGTTCAAAAAGAAACACACATAATACTTGCATTTTAAAAATGTCCATCGTACACATTAGTATCAATTAATCGTAAAAAATCGGAAATTACCAGAACACTGTGGGATACAGTTTTATAACATGTATAGATCGATTGATGATTAACGTTTCTTTGAAGCATAAAAGTCTGCGAACGAGTCTAAATTCGTTATATATTTTTAATTTAAGCCTTATTTTCAGTGGAATGACTGAGGAGTATGAAGGAAACATAACTTTAAGTAGAAGGGAAAAGCATCAACCCTAAGGCCAGCCTGCAGCTGCAAACTCCTGCCTGGTGGGATACGCAAACAAACACGAGTTCGTGTCTGTCCATCAGCAAGTATATGCGGACGTGAACTATCATATTTCCAAATGTGTTCAGGAGGAATAGCAAATAAACTTCCTGTCTGATTATTTCTTTCAACCCTTCACCCCTTCTAAAATACACGCAACAATAAAATCTGCAAGAAAAGTAAGGTTTTGTATGTTGGCTCACGCGTGTATCTCACAACATCTGCAGCATGTATTCCGCCAATCCTCAGAAATATCAACTCTAGTTTAAAACGTTAACATTTATTTTATGGCACACTCATTTGTTATTGGACATTAAAACTGTTAGATACAGATGTGTTAGAGAATTTGAAGTAGGTGGTTTGTTTTTACGTTGTTTGCACCACGCTTTGGGCGTCAATTTGAAGAAGTTATATTGTTGTAGGAGTTGTGTTTGCCCCACGTATGGAAAGTCAGTTTGAAGATGATTTTGTATTGAAGAAGTTGTATTATATTTCAACTGTTGGGGAGCCGAACTTGTAGTAGTTGCAACCGCACGTATAGTAAACAGTTTCCGGTAGCCTTTGCCCCAAACGTATCTTTACTGTTTCTTTAAATATTGTATATTTATGTTTGCCTCCGTTGCGTCAGTATTATTGTTAGAGACACGTTTCTCTTAGCAGGGTTGTGGTGCAACAAGAATGTAGACTTACACAGATTATAAGTTTACTTCACTTCTTTTTATTAATCCTTGGCACAAATAAAATAGCACTTCACTGATATCGACAGCTGTGAGATTCTTTTATTAATTAATTGCACTTTTTAACACGTATACTATTTTCGTCTCACACGATACGTAATTAATTTCTCGAGGACACATCTCGCGTCTGGTTATGAGCACTGTCTAGAAGCAACACGTCTGGTTATGAGCACTTTTATTTCAACCGTCTAAACTTGTAAATTTCTGTATTTCAAGTTTCTGATTGGCTAATCCTAGTCCAATAGAATACCTTCATTTAACTAAAGATTTTTCTGGTTGTTGTTTGTCTATTTGTTTAAACTGTCACTAAAATTACATTATCGCTTCCAAGAATCACAAGTAACATTTAAACTCTCAAACTCATTATTGTCTCAAGGTTACCTCATTGTTAACAACTTTTAACTTATTATTCTCACAGCTCCTACATTATTAAATTACGTAATATATTCACATAACATTATTACACATGGATACAATAGTATACAATAATATAAGCATATGCAATGACTGTTACATACATTTTACAAATTATTACATACACATATTGCTTCAAGGCGGGCTGTTATTGAATTTACATATTATATAATTTGACTAAAATCATTTAAGTGTTAAAAATACTGCCTCAAATTCCTAATATACGTTTTTACACCTTCGCGGGCATAAAAGATTCACTATGGCAATAGGACAAAAACAAACTATTTTTAAAGCATTCAATTTATACAATTTAAGAAAACATTGTGATACAAAGCCTAAATAATTATTTCACCTCATCTTAATTTACACCATCGTCTTCGGTTTAAACAACTTCAATAAATCTTTAGTGCATACATAATTATATTAATTAGAGCTGATATAGAAATCACAATGATTTAACGAACCACTAATGGTGACGACGCCTATATTAAATCCTGACTGATTTTCTTCGTTTATACAGATGATTCCTGAATAGATGTAGAAGGAATTGCAGCTAACACCCTGGAAAGACCATTTTTCGATGGCATAGTCTTCTAAATGTACTATTCTATTCTTCGTGAGGCTTTAAAATTAGCATATATGCTTCTACCTAATATCTGCATTTGGAGTTGCTGAAGTTCGTCGTTATACTTGCCCACGGTGATTTAGGAGAGTTTTAGCCAAATCCCCGAACTAAGTCGGTATTATTCCCCGAATTTTCTCTCAGCCATCTTTCAAAAGTAGTATAGGCTTTAATTATCATAAAAAATACCTAGATTTTACCAAATAACTGGTTTATTTATAGCGCTTTTTGCTTTAATTGCGCCTTGAGCCGAAATTTCAGCAGAAAGCTCTATTTTGTTAGAAATGAGCGAGCTGTGTTTATTAACAAAGGAGTTCCTAGATACCGTTGTATCTCACGAAAGGAATTTTTAATTTATACTCTGGCTATGCCAGTTTTAGAAGCAAACTAGAAATACGTGTAATTTTTTCACCTATAGTAGAAAGAGGTATTATTTTATTCTGCCCAAAAATTCGATATCGATATTTCAACGGAAAAGATGCTTTGAGGTTAAATAAACCCTAAAGAAAGCATCTTAAGGTCAATGTGTGTGTATGTATATGTGTGTGAAGCACAACTTATAGGTAAACAAATGAGGGACGAATATGAAGTTTCATATTTAAAATATCATTTCATCAGACACCTTTTAAGTGTGCCAGCGGAAGTTTTTAAAGAAAATTTCTCTACCCTCTGTTACCCTTTACAGACCGAGCGAGGTGGTGCTGCGGTAACGTGTGTGACTCGCATTCGAAGATCCCGGGTTCACCCCAGGACTGCCCACCTGACCCATGGGTTTTTCGTGGTTTCCCCGGATCGGCAGGAGGAACCTCTTCTACCACGATTTTCCTGTCCCTCATTTCCTGTACCCACCATCCCTTTCATTGTCATCTGTTTCAGGGTTGTATGACCATCGACGGTGTTCGGAGTGTTACGGCTAGGCGGTAGATGTACACTTTAAGGAGGTTTCCCCCCTGGCGTCGGTCGGGAGCCGCCTCCAAAGTGGGCCCCATCAGGGGGACCACCGGGGCTTAAATGCTCGTGGATAGGCTCGGCCGGAGGCGGATGCGTTATATCTGCAAACGTTAGGGACCCCGTCCATGCCTGTGCCCGTCGTTATCCGGCTCTGGTCGCCCTTCGGGTCTCTCTCCTTATCCCTCCCAAGGGTCACGTTAGAAGCAAAAGGGACCGTTGAGGCCTACTTGTGGTGCTCTACCCAAGTTTCGAGGTGTCATCCTCCGTGGTGTAGTGGTTACCATACCAGTCTCTAGTTCCTGAGGTCGCGAGTTCAAACCTGGCGGAGGGCGATGGATTTTTTTCGGGCGTAAAAGCCCTGAGCATGGCTTCTTTCGGAAGGGAAGTAAATCCGGTGGTCCCGTGTCGTAGATTTACGGCACGTAAAAGAACCTCAAGTCTGATAAAGAGGCCTGTGAGCAAAAATAAGGTCTTTCGCGCCCAATATAGAATGGGATGCTAAGGATCACAGCAGTTAAAGAGCGTCCATAAATAAAACTATAGTATAGTAAGTAGGGGAAGTATTGTATTCCACCCAAAAATTCGATACCGAGATTTCACCGGAAATACATGTTTTGATACCCCCTGATAAAAAGCATTTTTGGAAACATGTTCGTGTGTGTTCTGTGTGTGTCTGTGTGTCTGTGAACAGCATAACTCAGAAACGAACAGTCGGATAAACACCAAACTTGGTATTTAGGGTCAGTATCTTCCAGAGATGCGACACGAAGGTTTTCAAGAAAATCCCCCCACCCCAGATTACCCTTTGAATGGAACATTTTTTGAAAATTTTAATTTTCTCAAAAATGGCTCTAACGATTTTGATTAAAATATCATATGTCTAAGATATTTTCATGACAAACAAAATGTATAGCTCGTGTTTTCTGGGAATGTCTCCAAAAGTATTCTTCATTGTGAACGACTTTTGCATAACTGGTAAACCATAAAAGATAGACAAAATTTTACTACACAAAAAATGTAGATCGCGTTAAAATACGAACCATTTTCGAAATATTGTTTGTTATTCCCTTAAATTTACCAATACTTATACTTTTTCTCAAATTCCTTATTCATTTTTTTATGTCCTGGACATACAAAGAGAATGGAATGCGCCACATAGTAACCAGCTCTTAAAAGATCCGACTATCGCTTAAAGTCTACCATATTCCCGTTGCATCGACAAGAAAATTACCAATAAGAGTAACATCTCGATATCTCGATTAACATGAAGAATATGGAGAATAAGCGTTTGTAAAAATAGTTTGTACTATAGTAGAGAAAGTCATGTGAGTGTAACACATCAGATTTTTATCAGGTGCACAAAGCTCCCAGGTTCTACCAGAAATAAAAGCAGAGATCAAAGCACAGAAACACTCGTGTCAATACGCTTTTAGTTGAGGTTGGTTCCGAGGATCACGATAACAATGAAGAACTGTGCCCAACAATTTTTATTTCATATGTTAAGCGGTATTGCTAACTAGTTTCCTTATAACTATTTACGTTCGTCGCACGGCACTCATAACTTTCAAGAAAAGCTGATTAAAACAGCAAAAAGAAGAAAATTTGCTGATCGATACCTACATTATACCATACAAAAAAAAAGTAAATACCATACTGTTCCTTTAAAATCTGTACTTATGTCTGGATACCCTAACTATAACATTTTTAGGTTTTAAACGTGAGAAGAAAACAACACCATTAAGTTGTAAATATATTGTTTACAACGTTCCAAGGCTACATATTAATTACTTTCCCCAAAGGAGGGAAGGACTTAAAAAGAATGACAAAGTATTGAACAATATCGAATGTATTTTCACTGACTCGTTATGTGCTGGAGCATGGGCGACTTTTAAATCTCGAATGACTATTCAATTAATTTTCTTTGCCCCTCCCCGTATTTTTATAACATTATTGCACAGCGATCTAGAATATTTTTTATCCTGAAACTCCTCGTTTACAACCTAGGATCGTCCTCCGTGGTCTAGCTGTACCATTCTAGCATCTGGTTTTCGAAGTCTCGGGTTTAAAGCGGCGGAGGGCGATGGATTTTTTTGGACGTAAAAATCCTTAGCATGGCTTCCTTCGGAAGGGAGGTAAACCCGGTGGTCCCTTGTCGTATATGTACGGCACGTAAAAGAACCTCAAGCCTGATAAAGAAGCCTCTGAGCCAAATTTCCTGTCTTTCGCTTCCAATATAGAATTAAACGCTAAGAACCGTAGCATTTAAAAAGCGTTCATAAGTAAAACTCAATTTCAATTTTTATATCCTAGGACTGAAATTTCTTAAAGTCCCATGATATTCCTAATAATGGATAAAATACTCTGACATTCACGGAAATAGGTATGAAACATCAGCGCATGAAGTAGATGAAATATTCTTTGTCTTTAAAGTAGAATTTCCGAAATAATTTAAATTCCACGCAAATAATCTTCGAACCTATTCCATATAGGTTATACAACGGAGGGGGGATATCTCGCGCACTGCAACCTACATTGTACAGGGTGAGCCAAAAGACTTCGAACCACCTGCGCGATGTTTTTCCTGTCCGCGTCCTCGGCGCTCGTTACCGTCTGCCGCTATCATAGAAAGGCGCGGATGAAACCATACAACATTTTTAAAACTACTTTTAAAGGCTTTACTTACCAACTTTATGAAAGCAAATGCTGAAAATGGCCACCATCATTATCCATACATTTTTGGCACCTCTTTAGGAAACTATCCATCATGAAATTTTTGGGGGGAATTTTCCAAACGATGACCGATGTCGTCTAATGTTTCTTCGGTAAGAACTGAAAGCCGTTTTTTAGATTTCTTAGCCTGAACACTTCCTGTGGCCTGAAATTTACTGTAAAGTTCATGGATTGTTGTACGGCCTGGAACTTGTACACCTGCAATTTTTCTGCAAATCGTACTTTCACTTGGCGAGCTGACCGAGTTGACACATACGAATCAAAAATAAATACACGCTGTGCAGTAGAAAACACATACTGAGCCATAATATACTTTGTGACCAAGTACAGGACAAAATAATAAATAGATCGTGATAACTGAACCACATCACATCACCGTCAACTCAAAACTACACTTCACACTGTACAGCAAAACCACAGCAGCGTGACTTTGTTTATAGCTTCAGTGCGTTATTATGTTTTTATTATATTTCCACACGCCCAACGGAAACACACCGCGAGTAGGTTATTTAGAAGAGAGCTGGGCCACTTTTTTGCGTTTATATGGGAAAGGATAGGGAAAACGAGGGTAGATGCGACGGTTCAAGGAGGAAAATGCATTCATATGGGCGAGATAGGGAATACGAGGACTGACGCTAGGCTAGACAGCGGCAGAAGGAGGGGGATGCGCTTTATATGAGACAGATAGAGAATACGTGGAGAGGTGCTAGGCTAGGCAGAGGCTGAGAGTAGAGTATGCGTTTATATGTATGAGAGGTATAGGAGCAGGAGGAGCGGTGCTAGGCTAGACAGAGGTTGAGTAGGGTATGGGTTATATGAGAGAGGTAGGGAACAGGAGGAGAGGTGTTAGGCTAGCCAGAGGTTGAGGAGTAGAGTATGGTTTATATGAGAGATATAGGAAAACGAGGAGGGGTGTTAGGCTAGACAGAGGTTGAGGAGTGGAGTATGGTTTATATGAGAAGTATAGGAAAACGAGGAGAGGTATTAGGTTAGGAGAATTGAGTATGTGTTTATAAGAAGATACGAGAAAACGGAGAGATCCTATTATAGGATAGACAGGTGTTAAAGGTAGAATGTGTTTTATATGAGCGGTATAGGAAACCAAAGAGGGATGCTCAGCTAGACAGGAAACAGGAGAGGAATGCGCTTTATGAGAGGTAGGGGATACGGGGAGTGGTGTTAGGCTAGACAGAGGTTGAGAGTAGAGTATGCGTTTATATGTATGAGAAGTATAGGAACAGGAAGAGGGGAGTTAGGCTAGACAGAGGTTGAGGAGTAGAGTATAGTTTATATGAGAGGTATAGGAAAACGAGGAGAGGTGTTAGGCTAGACAGAGGTCGAAAATAGAGTATGGTTTATATGAGAGGTATAGGAAAACGAGGAGAGGAGTTAGACTAGACAGAGGTCGAGGAGCAGAGTATGGTTTATATGAGAGTCATAGGAAAACGAGAGAGGTGTTAGGCTAGACAGAGCTAGAGGAGTAGAGTATGGTTTATATGAGAGGTATAGGAACAGGAGGAGAGGTGTTAGGCTAGACAGATACTAAAGGAGTAGCAATATGGGTTTATATACAGGAGAGATAGGGAATAGGAGGTGCTAGACCTTGAAAGCGACTTTAGACGTGAACTTCACGGAAAACTGTATCATGTCAATGTTCTAGACATGCCCATCACGTAATCTATTCAGGGGAAAGGTGACTCGTTCAGGGGAAAAACGTAACCAGCAAAGGGAAAAAGGCGACCAGCAAAGGGAAACAGGTGACCAGCAAAGGGAAAAAGGTGACCAGCAAAGGGAAAAACGTGACCAGCAAAGGGAAAAACGTGACCAGAAAAGGGAAAAAGGTGACCAGAAAAGGGAAAAAGGTGACCAGCAAAGGGAAAAAGGTGACCAGCAAAGGGAAAAAAGCTGACCAGCAAAGGGAAAAAGGTGACCAGCAAAGGGAAAAAGGTGACCAGCAAAGGGAAAAACGTGACCAGCAAAGGGAAAAAGGTGCCCAGCAAAGGGAAAAAGGTGACCAGCAAAGGGAAAAATGTGACCAGCAAAGGGAAAAATGTGACCAGCAAAGGGAAAAACGTGACCAGCAAAGGGAAAAAGGTGACCAGCAAAGGGAAAAATGTGACCTGCAAAGGGAAAAACGTGACCAGCAAAGGGAAAAAGGTGACCAGCAAAGGGAAAAACGTGACCAGCAAAGGGAAAAATGCGACCAGTAAAGGGAAAAATGTGACCAGCAAAGGGAAAAAGATGATCAGCAAAGGGAAAAATGTGACCAGCAAAGGGAAAAATGGGACCAATAAAGGGAAAAACGTGACCAGCAAAGGGAAAAAGGTGATCCACAAAGGGAAAAGGGTAGGGGAAAGGTGACCCTCTCACGGGAAAAGCTAACCCACTCACACTAACAGGCAAGTAATTCAGTTAGTATCACAGGGTAGGAGAGATCCCGGGAAGAGGATATAGGATAATTCCGTATGATGTTACAGATAATTCTGAGAGTATCGTAGGTATTTAGGTTAATTCAAGTAACATAGGTGTTTAGAGTCACTCAGCTAGTATCACAGGAGGCTAGTTTCCTGGGGCAGGACGTATCATAGCTGCATATTTTTCACAGGCAATTCAGCTAGTATCGGGAGGCATTTAAGCTAATTCAAGTATCATAGACGTTTAGAGTAATTAAGCTAGCATTACAGGAGGGCAGGTTCCAGGGGTCGGTTATAATGTAGTTTCGTATTTCACAGATAGTTGAGGTAATATCGTAAGTATTTGGGTAATCAGTTTAGTTTCACAGATACTCGTGATAATTTCGATCAGAGATTTGTATTACAGCTATTTAAGATAATTGCAGGTGATTCAGGTTGTATCAATGGTATTTGAGTCATTTTAACAGGTAATTCAACTAGTATCATTGATATTTAGAGCAAACCAGATAGTATCACAGGTGCTGTTGCTAATTTAGAGCAGGAATTAGTATCAGAGATAGTTAAGGTAATTTCACATGATTCGACTAGTATCACAGGTATTTAAGTCATTTTAACAGGTAATTCAACTAGTATCACAGGTACTCACGGCAATATAGGGGTAATTAGATTATAAACATTTCTTATCCAACGTTACAACAATTTATATACTTTTTTCTAAATCTTACAAACTTATTATATGTTAAACAGTTATTGCACGATGCGGAGAGGGATAAACTGCATATTGGTTCACAAATTGAAAAGCTTTGCGTCAACATACCTTTATTTAAGTTCGTGGTAGATGTCTCTCCCCTTTTATCTAGGCTTGAGACTAGCACTAGGATTGCTCCTAATGGCAGGGTTACCACCTTCCCTTCCATCTTCTTCTTTCTTCATCAGGCGTCTGCTAGTTGCATACACAGCACACGGATAAACTTCATTCTTAAGATTGTAGACTCACGAGAAAAATCTTCATATTCAACTTACATTCTCTTATGCACTACTTGTAATGCTGTAATGTCCATAGGCGTATGTCGTTATACCGTCCTCAGCAATAATTCTTTTATCCTCAAAGGGATATAATATTCACTTGCACCGTGGTAACAGCATGCTTTCGTGATAGGATTAGATTCATGGGCGTTCTGATGATTTCACGGGTTTTAAGACAGTCTGTATAGCTGTCAAACGAAATGTACTGCTTAATAGCGCTACGTTTTATACCTTTAATCTTTTTTATCATTGAGCCTTGAATATCTAAGGCATACATCTTAGGTCGTAGTCCAACAAAGCGTAGGATGATTTTGCTATTAGCCTCATCTTTAAATTTTCCCAATACCTTCTTGTTCTGAGTAGAGTGGCATATATGATTGACAGGGTAATCAGCTGTATCCAGATGCTCAAGAAAACGTAGCTTGTCCTTGTACACATCTTCAGTTGTTACACGATGAATGAATGAATCAGTGTCCATATACATAAGCTTCAGGTTTCCAGCTCCATAATAAGGCAACAACACGTCGTAATGGTAGTTATACATTAATGTCTTGGAGATGTCCAACACACTCATTCCAATGTATATGGGCTTGTTGAACACAATCTGACGAGAGGCCATATGTACAGCAGCTAGATTAGCAGCATATATCGTCCTGTCGATAAACGTAGGCTTGGCGATCAACTTCTCTAGAGTCTTCTCATTGGTCACCAGTCGTATATCCACACGGCTACGCAGGTTCTCCATAGTTTTTCCAAACATGGCGTTGTTAAAGAGCTTGTAGAGATCCTTCTCGAAGTCATTTGCAGCTTGTTGTCGTAGCCCGTTGTTAAATTCCACATAAGGTTTCAACCACCGAGACTGTAGGAATTGTAGCACACGATGGATTTTTGTTAGCCGTAGTCCATGACTAAGAGCCTGCTTCAAAGCCATGTAATGCACTACATACTTCTTTCGAGGTCCAAGATGAGGTATCAGTTTCTTTGTAGATGCTTCCAATGGTTTCATACACTCAGGCAGGAAAGGTAGATCGTTGTGTAGATCGTGAAGTTCTGCAGGATATTCGATATCAACTTCTAATATGTACCCATGAGGATCATCTTCTTGTAGCGTTTCTAAGTTGATTTCTTCAGGCGAAACCCACTGAAATCCACCAAAAGGAAGGGCGTGACACATTGCCCACCCATATTGGTTATTGGCGTCCTCATATGTGATAAATTGGGTCGGTCTCGACGGATCAAACTTCTCCATATACGTGTTATTAGCCTCAGCATACCGATGGGAAACTTGACATAAACCTCCTCTTATACCTGATTCCACCATGAGTAGTTGATCATAATCTTGTAACAGCTCCAGCTTAATTCCTGTATACAACAACATGGCGTCCCATGTACGTCCTGGAGAGGTAAAATAATGGGAAGGATCGACTTTGTGTGTTTTAAGGGTCTGCTCTCTGAACGTCTCAAAGACATCGGCTAGGAGTAGTACATCTGAGGTTAAGTAGAGATCGCTGTACTCTCCCAGGTTTCTTACATTAAACAGCTCCCATACATTTCTAGCATGATCGTAGTCAGCATCACTAATTTCTTCTTCATTTAATCTATTGTAGAAGGAGTCCTTAGGAGGCAAGCAGGTCTCGTTCAAAACATCCCAGGAAGTGACGTAATCATAGGGAAATACGCCCTTACGGGTCATCAACTTCAATTTGTCTTCTCCAAAGTACTTTAGTGTTTCAGGATATGAGGTTAGATTTTTTACCAACTTATCCAAGCTTGTACTGAGGAAACGGAAGCTGTCCACAAATCGAAGCTTTATATCTCCTACATACTTGGTGAATGAGATATAGCTTTCTTCAGAGTTAGGAATTACCTCCACACGTTCACTTGTACAACCCAGCTCCTTAACAATGAAATGAGAGTCATATCCGCTAAGGTTATGCATGAAGACTGGTATATATTTAGGTGTTTTACAGGCTAAATTACATTCATTATGAAGACTTCCACGATATTCACCGCTGATGTGATCATGATCGCGTACTTTATAGTTCTCTTCTGTAAAGGGTTTTCCACACAAGTAGCATGTCGTAGAAGACCCAAAATCCTTTTGCTGTTGATCCGTGAGTTTCAGAGGCTTATCAGATTTGTATATGTCATCAATCATTTTTGCAAGAGATGTCAGGTACAACATAAACTTCTGAGCAGCATCAGCACCACGATACACATAGGGTCGCTTAGGAAGACCAGTTTCAATATGTTCAACACTGGATGTAGGCTTCACGTAAACACAGAAGCTCATTGGTGTATGCTCTTGATAAGGGGTTGTATAGGAAGTTTCAGGATTGGGTATACACGTATGGCATGGAGTGAGAATACTCTCAAAATCCGCATAGATGACATAAGGTACTTTCAGCATCCTCTCAACATTTTTAAACTGTACAATTGCTTTCTCCTTGGTAGGCATAACTACCCTTGCAACACCATGTTGAATACAGACGGCTGCATGTTCTTGTAGTTTTTCCAGTCCACTTCGTCCATATCGATCATCAAAATGTGTAAAGCAGCGCTTACAAGTATAAACCCGTCCATTACATTTAGTTTTCTGGCATCGAATGAGTTTCTCAAAATTCTTTATATATACGTAGTGATGTTTTCCACTACTATCACTCAATAGTAGCAGGTCGCAGTGTTCAGGTAGTTCAATATCAGCAATCTTTATCGGATACACTTCATGCTTCTCATCTAGTCCGAAAACGTTAATAGATATCTTGTTAAACTTCTCAAATTTAGGTATTTGAGAAAGTGGAGTAGGATAGGAAACACAGCTGAAGTCGTACTTATCTTGAAGCTGCTTGTATTTGCTGACGCGTTGAGGCTTGGTGCTCACGAATTTAGCTAATACGGAGTACATGAAACATTTCTCGTCGCTAAAGTTCTGAATGTTTATACATGCTTTCTTTGCTTCAACAGATGACGGTAGTGGTATGTAGCTACTTCCTCGCAACGGATTGTACTTGTTGATACGAAGTCGAAGTCCTTCCACTGCAAGCAAAGCCCAGTTGCTACCCTTAAGCTGAGACTCCTCCATTTCAGTCACCAATTTCTTGAATTTCGCTTCCAGTGTCGAGTCCAGATCTGTTTCTAGGAAAACAGGATGATTCCTTGTTTTAAATGTTTTGTCACAGGTTTCTCCAATACTGTTAACAAATCGACACTCAGCCAGCAGATTAATTTTAACACTCTTGTGAATACCAAGCTCTTTATGCACAGCCTGGATTATGCGTTGTTTTGCCTCTTGCAGATACATATTCAGGTCCTTAGGTGATTCGCATCGTATAAAATACGATTTTAATCGTCCTTCGAATGAAGTTTCGTATTCTTTCATATCACAGTCCTCCATTGTTGACAGTAACTGATGTTTAGTTGGCTCCAATCTTCTTTTCTTCTGAGGGATGCTTATTTCACATATATCTTCGTGTCGCTGCCCCTTATAACCATCTTTGAAGGTTACATTACAATGTTTACATTTGAAGAGCTTCTTGCAGCTCATCTCGTGTCTTCCCTTGTCATCACCTCGGAGGAACTTCTTCCCACATTTTCCGCAAGCGTATCCAGTAGCGCTTGGAATAATATCCTTATACGCTGAGTTATTCATCTTTATTCTTGATGTAATAAGTATTAATCACTGATCAATGAAATGTAGGCCTCTTCACCTTGATATCACTTTAGAAAGCTGATTATTCTTGGAGAGAACACGATGTCAACACCTCAAGACTAATTAACACAATGAACTCCAATGCCCTAGATGACCGTATTTATAAGGGGGGGAGCACGAGCCTTTTAGATTAATCATAAACTCGCTCCATAGCTACCTGTATATGTTTGCTCCACGCGTATTAACCTAACCCCCCAGAGTCAGGATGTCTATGACGTCACACCCAGAGACAGGATGTCTGGCAGTATCAAATACGTTTAAACTCGTCTCGTAACTACCTGTATGTGCTGTCACACCAACAAGAGAAGTATTCCCACACCTCATTCAGCCAGAGGTTCCATTCAAAGCCTGCCACCACTACCACCACCGCTACCACCACCCATTACACCAAAGCTAGCACAATCTCAAAGGCTTAAAAGGTAACGTAGAAGATTTTCTCCCTTGTTTAGTTAAATGTGTGTATATACTACATTATTTCATGTTTTCATTCCCTTTTCAATTCTTCCTTTCCATCTTCTTCCAGAAAGACCACTACAATCACGAGAAAAGCAATTTTTCCAGAGTTTCACAGATTCTAAGCTTCTAGAATCGAACCCGCTAATAGTTTTAATAAATGTCTTTTTAGTAATTTAGCTCCCTCGCATCAGCATCTCTCTTTTAATCTTTACTCGAACCTGATAGGATTCATAGGCTTGAAGATATATGAAATCACCCCTTCGGGATTCGATCTGAGTACTTTAAAGTACTTTTTGTCATGATAACGATATTTAGGGACTAGGTACTCTGTTTACGGTTTACTTGACGTGTCTATATAAATTAGATTACGAGTTATTAAATTTGCAAGTAAATTTCATTAAATCGGTATTCGAACCCAGAACACCAGGAACAAAATAATTTATAATATTAGCTTGACATGTTAAACAAAGCTGTGTGCAGTTACGCCATCAATCTAAGTGATATATTCTGGTGTACAGAGGAAAATTAAGGAACTCATTAAAAGATGGGGAATCGAACCAAGCACAACTGATTGACAATTATATACAACATTAATTACCTATTATAATAGCTATCAAACATGCTTTGGTTCATCCCTCTATCTCTCTTAGTTTTTGAGATAATGAAGATTTAAAATTAAGAATCGAACTCAGGACACCAGATCCCCAAATGTAGATCCGCAAGAAATTATCTATAGATGTAAATGTAATAAAGTTTATCTGACGTCTCTATCTTAAGTAGTTTAGGAGTTATTAAATTTATAATTAAATTACATTTTATCGGTATTCGAACCCAGAACACCAGAAACAAAATTATTTATAAAATTAGTTTGCTATGTTAAATAGAGTTGTATACAGTTACGCAATCAATCTAAGTGATATATTCTAGTATACAGAGAAAAATTAAGGAAATGATTTAAAAATCGGGATTCGAACTAGGGACAACTGATTGAAAATTATATACAGTATTAATTACACATTATAACAGCTATCAAACATGCTTTGGTCCATCCCTCTACCTCTCTTAGTTTCGGAAATAATGAAGATGGAAAATTAAGGATCGAACCCAGGACACCAGGTATCCAAATGTACATTCAGAAGAAACTACCTAATGATATAAATGTAATATAAGTTATTTGGCGTCTTTATCTTAATTAGTCTCTGAGTTATTAGAAGTTGAATTTGTAATTACTCGTGGGATTCGAACCCAGGCATCCCGGACAACTCGGATTAATATCTCAAGGACGCGACGCATTCCAAAGAATTGATTAGTTATTATCCCATTGTTCTATCTCTTTTCATTCAGCAGATATAAGCGATTAATCAGTAGGGTAGAATTGAGAGTTCTGGCACAGTTAATTTATGCATGGAATGCAATTAATATGCTAATTAGCCCCCCTCCCACTAATTAGCCCTACTCTGGTGTCCTGAGTTCGATTATTAATTTTAAATCTTCATTATCTCGAAAACTAAGAGAGATAGAGGGATGAACCAAAGCATGTTTGATAGCTATTATAATAGGTAATTAATGTTGTATATAATTGTCAATCAGTTGTGCTTGGTTCGATTCCCCATCTTTTAATGAGTTCCTTAATTTTCCTCTGTACACTAGAATATATCACTTAGATTGATAGCGTAACTGCACACAGCTTTGTTTAACATGTCAAGCTAATATTATAAATTATTTTGTTCCTGGTGTTCTGGGTTCGAATACCGATTTAATGAAATTTACTTGCAAATTTAATAACTCGTAATCTAATTTATATAGACACGTCAAGTAAACCGTAAACAGAGTACCTAGTCCCTAAATATCGTTATCATGACAAAAAGTACTTTAAAGTACTCAGATCGAATCCCGAAGGGGTGATTTCATATATCTTCAAGCCTATGAATCCTATCAGGTTCGAGTAAAGATTAAATGAGAGATGCTGATGCGAGGGAGCTAAATTACTAAAAATACATTTATTAAAACTATTAGCGGGTTCGATTCTAGAAGCTTAGAATCTGTGAAACTCTGGAAAAATTGCTTTTCTCGTGATTGTAGTGGTCTTTCTGGAAGAAGATGGAAAGGAAGAATTGAAAAGGGAATGAAAACATGAAATAATGTAGTATATACACACATTTAACTAAACAAGGGAGAAAATCTTCTACGTTACCTTTTAAGCCTTTGAGATTGTGCTAGCTTTGGTGTAATGGGTGGTGGTAGCGGTGGTGGTAGTGGTGGCAGGGTTTGCATGGAACCTCTGGCTGAATGAGGTGTGGGAATACTTCTCTTGTTGGTGTGACAGCACATACAGGTAGTTACGAGACGAGTTTAAACGTATTTGATACTGCCAGACATCCTGTCTCTGGGTGTGACGTCATAGACATCCTGACTCTGGGGGGTTAGGTTAATACGCGTGGAGCAAACATATACAGGTAGCTATGGAGCGAGTTTATGATTGATCTAAAAGGCTCGTGCTCCCCCCTTATAAATACGGTCATCTAGGGCATTGGAGTTCATTGTGTTAATTAGTCTTGAGGTGTTGACATCGTGTTCTCTCCAAGAATAATCAGCTTTCTAAAGTGATATCAAGGTGAAGAGGCCTACATTTCATTGATCAGTGATTAATACTTATTACATCAAGAATAAAGATGAATAACTCAGCGTATAAGGATATTATTCCAAGCGCTACTGGATACGCTTGCGGAAAATGTGGGAAGAAGTTCCTCCGAGGTGATGACAAGAGAAGACACGAGATGAGCTGCAAGAAGCTCTTCAAATGTAAACATTGTAATGTAACCTTCAAAGATGGTTATAAGGGGCAGCGACACGAAGATATATGTGAAATAAGCATCCCTCAGAAGAAAAGAAGATTGGAGCCAACTAAACATCAGTTACTGTCAACAATGGAGGACTGTGATATGAAAGAATACGAAACTTCATTCGAAGGACGATTAAAATCGTATTTTATACGATGCGAATCACCTAAGGACCTGAATATGTATCTGCAAGAGGCAAAACAACGCATAATCCAGGCTGTGCATAAAGAGCTTGGTATTCACAAGAGTGTTAAAATTAATCTGCTGGCTGAGTGTCGATTTGTTAACAGTATTGGAGAAACCTGTGACAAAACATTTAAAACAAGGAATCATCCTGTTTTCCTAGAAACAGATCTGGACTCGACACTGGAAGCGAAATTCAAGAAATTGGTGACTGAAATGGAGGAGTCTCAGCTTAAGGGTAGCAACTGGGCTTTGCTTGCAGTGGAAGGACTTCGACTTCGTATCAACAAGTACAATCCGTTGCGAGGAAGTAGCTACATACCACTACCGTCATCTGTTGAAGCAAAGAAAGCATGTATAAACATTCAGAACTTTAGCGACGAGAAATGTTTCATGTACTCCGTATTAGCTAAATTCGTGAGCACCAAGCCTCAACGCGTCAGCAAATACAAGCAGCTTCAAGATAAGTACGACTTCAGCTGTGTTTCCTATCCTACTCCACTTTCTCAAATACCTAAATTTGAGAAGTTTAACAAGATATCTATTAACGTTTTCGGACTAGATGAGAAGCATGAAGTGTATCCGATAAAGATTGCTGATATTGAACTACCTGAACACTGCGACCTGCTACTATTGAGTGATAGTAGTGGAAAACATCACTACGTATATATAAAGAATTTTGAGAAACTCATTCGATGCCAGAAAACTAAATGTAATGGACGGGTTTATACTTGTAAGCGCTGCTTTACACATTTTGATGATCGATATGGACGAAGTGGACTGGAAAAACTACAAGAACATGCAGCCGTCTGTATTCAACATGGTGTTGCAAGGGTAGTTATGCCTACCAAGGAGAAAGCAATTGTACAGTTTAAAAATGTTGAGAGGATGCTGAAAGTACCTTATGTCATCTATGCGGATTTTGAGAGTATTCTCACTCCATGCCATACGTGTATACCCAATCCTGAAACTTCCTATACAACCCCTTATCAAGAGCAGACACCAATGAGCTTCTGTGTTTACGTGAAGCCTACATCCAGTGTTGAACATATTGAAACTGGTCTTCCTAAGCAACCCTATGTGTATCGTGGTGCTGATGCTGCTCAGAAGTTTATGTTGTACCTGACATCTCTTGCAAAAATGATTGATGACATATACAAATCTGCTAAGCCTCTGAAACTCACGGATCAACAGCAAAAGGATTTTGGGTCTTCTACGACATGCTACTTGTGTGGAAAACCCTTTACAGAAGAGAACTATAAAGTACGCGATCATGATCACATCAGCGGTGAATATCGTGGAAGTCTTCATAATGAATGTAATTTAGCCTGTAAAACACCTAAATATATACCAGTCTTCATGCATAACCTTAGCGGATATGACTCATTTCATTGTTAAGGAGCTGGGTTGTACAAGTGAACGTGTGGAGGTAATTCCTAACTCTGAAGAAAGCTATATCTCATTCACCAAGTATGTAGGAGATATAAAGCTTCGATTTGTGGACAGCTTCCGTTTCCTCAGTACAAGCTTGGATAAGTTGGTAAAAAATCTAACCTCATATCCTGAAACACTAAAGTACTTTGGAGAAGACAAATTGAAGTTGATGACCCGTAAGGGCGTATTTCCCTATGATTACGTCACTTCCTGGGATGTTTTGAACGAGACCTGCTTGCCTCCTAAGGACTCCTTCTACAATAGATTAAATGAAGAAGAAATTAGTGATGCTGACTACGATCATGCTAGAAATGTATGGGAGCTGTTTAATGTAAGAAACCTGGGAGAGTACAGCGATCTCTACTTAACCTCAGATGTACTACTCCTAGCCGATGTCTTTGAGACGTTCAGAGAGCAGACCCTTAAAACACACAAAGTCGATCCTTCCCATTATTTTACCTCTCCAGGACTTACATGGGACGCCATGTTGTTGTATACAGGAATTAAGCTGGAGCTGTTACAAGATTATGATCAACTACTCATGGTGGAATCAGGTATAAGAGGAGGTTTATGTCAAGTTTCCCATCGGTATGCTGAGGCTAATAACACGTATATGGAGAAGTTTGATCCGTCGAGACCGACCCAATTTATCACATATGAGGACGCCAATAACCAATATGGGTGGGCAATGTGTCACGCCCTTCCTTTTGGTGGATTTCAGTGGGTTTCGCCTGAAGAAATCAACTTAGAAACGCTATAAGAAGATGATCCTCATGGGTACATATTAGAAGTTGATATCGAATATCCTGCAGAACTTCATGATCTACACAACGATCTACCTTTCCTGCCTGAGTGTATGAAACCATTGGAAGCATCTACAAAGAAACTGATACCTCATCTTGGACCTCGAAAGAAGTATGTAGTGCATTACATGGCTTTGAAGCAGGCTCTTAGTCATGGACTACGGCTAACAAAAATCCATCGTGTGCTACAATTCCTACAGTCTCGGTGGTTGAAACCTTATGTGGAATTTAACAACGGGCTACGACAACAAGCTGCAAATGACTTCGAGAAGGATCTCTACAAGCTCTTTAACAACGCCATGTTTGGAAAAACTATGGAGAACCTGCGTAGCCGTGTGGATATACGACTGGTGACCAATGAGAAGACTCTAGAGAAGTTGATCGCCAAGCCTACGTTTATCGACAGGACGATATATGCTGCTAATCTAGCTGCTGTACATATGGCCTCTCGTCAGATTGTGTTCAACAAGCCCATATACATTGGAATGAGTGTGTTGGACATCTCCAAGACATTAATGTATAACTACCATTACGACGTGTTGTTGCCTTATTATGGAGCTGGAAACCTGAAGCTTATGTATATGGACACTGATTCATTCATTCATCGTGTAACAACTGAAGATGTGTACAAGGACAAGCTACGTTTTCTTGAGCATCTGGATACAGCTGATTACCCTGTCAATCATATATGCCACTCTACTCAGAACAAGAAGGTATTGGGAAAATTTAAAGATGAGGCTAATAGCAAAATCATCCTACGCTTTGTTGGACTACGACCTAAGATGTATGCCTTAGATATTCAAGGCTCAATGATAAAAAAGATTAAAGGTATAAAACGTAGCGCTATTAAGCAGTACATTTCGTTTGACAGCTATACAGACTGTCTTAAAACCCGTGAAATCATCAGAACGCCCATGAATCTAATCCTATCACGAAAGCATGCTGTTACCACGGTGCAAGTGAATAAAATTGCATTGAATCCCTTTGATGATAAAAGAATTATTGCTGAGGACGGTATAACGACATACGCCTATGGACATTACACCATTACAAGTAGTGCATAAGAGAATGTAAGTTGAATATGAAGATTTTTCTCGTGAGTCTACAATCTTAAGAATGAAGTTTATCCGTGTGCTGTGTATGCAACTAGCAGACGCCTGATGAAGAAAGAAGAAGATGGAAGGGAAGGTGGTAACCCTGCCATTAGGAGCAATCCTAGTGCTAGTCTCAAGCCTAGATAAAAGGGGAGAGACATCTACCACGAACTTAAATAAAGGTATGTTGACGCAAAGCTTTTCAATTTGTGAACCAATATGCAGTTTATCCCTCTCCGCATTGTGCAATAACTGTTTAACGTATAATAAGTTTGTAAGATTTAGAAAAAAGTATATAAATTGTTGTAACGTTGGATAAGAAATGTTTATAATCTAATTACCCCTATATTGCCGTGAGTACCTGTGATACTAGTTGAATTACCTGTTAAAATGTCTTAAATACCTGTGATACTAGTCGAATCATGTGAAATTACCTTAACTAGCTCTGATACTAATTCCTGCTCTAAATTAGCACCAGCACCTGTGATACTATCTGGTTTGCTCTAAATATCAATGATACTAGTTGACTTACCTGTTAAAATGACTCAAATACCATTGATACAACCTGAATCACCTGCAATTATCTTAAATAGCTGTAATACAAATCTCTGATCGAAATTATCACGAGTATCTGTGAAACTATACTGATTACCCAAATACTTACGATATTACCTCAACTATCTGTGAAATACGAAACTACATTATAACCGACCCCTGGAACCTGCCCTCCTGTAATGCTAGCTTAATTACTCTAAACGTCTATGATACTTGAATTAGCTTAAATGCCTCCCGATACTAGCTGAATTGCCTGTGAAAAATATGCAGCTATGATACGTCCTGCCCCAGGAAACTAGCCTCCTGTGATACTAGCTGAGTGACTCTAAACACCTATGTTACTTGAATTATCCTAAATACCTACGATACTCTCAGAATTATTTGTAACATCATACGGAATTATGCTATATCCGCTTCCCGGGATCTCTCCTACCCTGTGATACTAACTGAATTACTTGCCTGTTAGTGTGAGTGGGTTAGCTTTTCCCGTGAGAGGGTCACCTTTCCCCTACCCTTTTCCCTTTGTGGATCACCTTTTTCCCTTTGCTGGTCACGTTTTTCCCTTTATTGGTCCCATTTTTCCCTTTGCTGGTCACATTTTTCCCTTTGCTGATCATTTTTTCCCTTTGCTGGTCACATTTTTCCCTTTACTGGTCGCATTTTTCCCTTTGCTGGTCACGTTTTTCCCTTTGCTGGTCACCCTTTTCCCTTTGCTGGTCACGTTTTTCCCTTTGCAGGTCACATTTTTCCCTTTGCTGGTCACCTTTTTCCCTTTGCTGGTCACGTTTTTCCCCTGAACGAGTCACCTTTCCCCTGAATAGATTACGTGGTGGGCATGTCTAGAACATTGACATGAAACAGTTTTCCGTGAAGTTCACGTCTAAAGTCGCTTTCAAGGTCTAGCACCTCCTATTCCCTATCTCTCCTGTATATAAACCCATATTGCTACTCCTTTAGTATCTGTCTAGCGTAACACCTCTCCTCCTGTTCCTATACCTCTCATATAAACCATACTCTACTCCTCTAGCTCTGTCTAGCCTAACACCTCTCTCGTTTTCCTATGACTCTCATATAAACCATACTCTGCTCCTCGACCTCTGTCCAGTCTAACTCCTCTCCTCGTTTTCCTATACCTCTCATATAAACCATACTCTAATTTTCGACCTCTGTCTAGCCTAACACCTCTCCTCGTTTTCCTATACCTCTCATATAAACTATATTCTACTCCTCAACCTCTGTCTAGCCTAACACCCCTCTTCCTGTTCCTATACTTCTCATACATATAAACGCATACTCTACTCTCAACCTCTGTCTAGCCTAACACCACTCCCCGTATCCCCTACCTCTCATAAAGCGCATTCCTCTCCTGTTCCCTGTCTAGCTGAGCATCTCTCTTTGGTTTCCTATACCGCTCATATAAAACACATTCTACCTTTAACACCTGTCTATCCTATAATAGGATCTCTCCGTGTTCTCGTATCTTCTTATAAACACATACTCAATTCTCCTAACCTAATACCTCTCCTCGTTTTCCTATACTTCTCATATAAGCCATACTCCACTCCTCAACCTCTGTCTAGCCTAACACCCCTCCTCGTTTTCCTATATCTCTCATATAAACCATACTCTACTCCTCAACCTCTGGCTAGCCTAACACCTCTCCTCCTGTTCCCTACCTCTCTCATATAACCCATACCCTACTCAACCTCTGTCTAGCCTAGCACCGCTCCTCCTGCTGCTATACCTCTCATACATATAAACGCATACTCTACTCTCAGCCTCTGCCTAGCCTAGCACCTCTCCACGTATTCTCTATCTGTCTCATATAAAGCGCATCCCCCTCCTTCTGCCGCTGTCTAGCCTAGCGTCAGTCCTCGTATTCCCTATCTCGCCCATATAAACGCATTTTCCTCCTTGAACCGTCGCATCTACCCTCGATTTCCCTATCCTTTCCCATATAAACGCAAAAAAGTGGCCCAGCTCTCTTCTAAATAACCTACTACCGCGCAGCCGGTAATATTGTTCTTTAAATACCCTTCCGGGTTAACCTAAAATATAAAGTGTACAAGACAAACCCACACACCCTGGAAGAATTAAAGCAAAATATCCGCCAGGAAATTTCTCAGCGTGAACTACGGCGAGTGATGGATAATTTCCTAGAGGTGCCAAAAGTATATGAACAACGACGGTGGCCAGTTTCAGCATTTCCTTTCATAAAGTTGGTAAGTAAAGCGTTTAAAAGTTGTTTTAATAATGTTTTATGGTTTCATCCGCGCCTTTCTATGATAGCGGCAGACGGCAACGAGCGCCGAAGACGCGGACAGGAAAAACACCGGCAGGCGGTTCGGAGTCTTTTGCCTCACTCTGTAGATCTATTGTGGCTACCACCTCAGTAGGTAAATATAGAGAGAGCTGGCGCAGTTTTTTGGGCATATATGGGAAAGGATAGGGAAAACGAGGCTGGATGGGGCGGTTCAAGGAGGAAAATGGGTTTATATGGGAGAGATAGGGAATACGACGAGCGATACTATGCTAGACAGGGTTGAAGGAGGGAAATACGTTTATATGGAAGGAATAGTGGAGAGGTGTTAGGCTAGACAGAGGTCGAGGAGTAGAGTAGGGTTTATATGAAAGGCATAGGAAAACGAGGAGGGGTGTTAGGTTAGACAGAGTTGACGGGTACAGCATGTCTCTTATATAAGAGAGGTAGGGAGCAGGAGCAGGGGTGTTAGGCTAGGCAGAGGTTAAGAAGTAGAGAATGGTTTATATGAAAGGTATAGGAAAACGAGGAGGGGTGTTAGTCTAAACAGAGTTGAAGGGTAGAGCATGTCTTGTATATGAGAGAGGTAGGGAACAGGAGCAGGGGTGTTAGGCTAGGCAGAGGTTAAGAAGTAGAGAATGGTTTATATGAAAGGTATAGGAAAACGAGGAGGGGTGTTAGGCTAGACAGAGTTGAAGGGCAGAGCATGTCTTGTATATGAGAGAGGTAGGGAACAGGAGCAGGGGTGTTAGGCTAGGCAGAGGTCAAGAAGTAGAGTATGGTTTATATGAAAGGTATAGGAAAACGAGGAGGGGTGTTAGGCTAGACAGAGTTGAAGGGTAGAGCATGTCTTGTATATGAGAGAGGTAGGGAACAGGAGCAGGGGTGTTAGGCTAGGCAGAGGTCAAGAAGTAGAGTATAGGAAAGGTATAGGAAAACGAGGTGGACTGTTAGGCTAGACAGAGTTGAAGGGTAGAGTATGTCCTTTATATGAGAGAGGTTGGGAACAGGAGGAGGGGTGTTAGGTTAGGAGAATTGAGTATGTGTTTATAAGAAGATACGAGAAAACGGAGAGAGATCCTATGCTAGGATAGACAGGTGTTAAAGTTAGGTTAGATAGGAAACCAAGGAGTGATACTCAGCTAGAGGGGGGGCAGGAGGAATGCGCTTTATGAGAGGTAGGGGATACGGGGAGTGGTGTTAGGCTAGACAGAGGTTGATAGTAGAGTAGGCGTTTATATGTATGAGAAGTATAGAACAGGAGGAGGGGTGTTAGGCTAGACAGAGGTTGAGGAGTAGAGTATAGTTTATATAAGGGTATAGGAAAACGCGGAGAGGTGTTAGGCTAGACAGAGGTCGAGGAGTAGAGTATGGTTTATATGAGAGGTACAGGGAAACGAGGAGAGTTGCTAGGCTAGACAGATAGTGAAGCAGTAGGAATATGGACTTATATACAGGAGAGATAGGGAATAGGAGGGGAGGTGGTAGACCTTGAAAGCGACTTTAGGCGTTAACTTCGTGGAAAACTGTTTCATGTCAATGTTCTAGACATGCCCATCACGTAACCCATTCAGGGAAAAGGTGACCAGCAAAGGGAAAAATGTTACCAGCAAAGGGAAAAACGTGACCAGCAAAGGGAAAAGGTGGCCAGCAAAGGGAAAAAGGTGACCAGGAAAGGGAAAAAGGTGACCATGAAAGGGAAAAAGGTGACCAGGAAAGGGAAAAAGGTGACCAGCAAAGGGAAAAAGGTGACCAGCAAAGGGAAAAAGGTGACCAGCAAAGGGAAAAAGGTGACCAGCAAAAGGAAAGAGGTGACCAGCAAAGGGAAAAAGGTGACCAGCAAAGGGAAAAAGGTGACCAGGAAAGGGAAAAAGGTGACCAGCAAATGGAAAAAGGTGACCAGGAAAGGGAAAAAGGTGACCAGGAAAGGGAAAATGGTGACCAGGAAAGGGAAAAAGGTGACCAGGAAAGGGAAAAAGGTGACCAGGAAAGGGAAAAAGGTGACCAGCAAAGGGAAAAAGGTGACCAGCAAAGGGAAAAAGGTGACCAGCAAAGGGAAAAAGGTGACCAGCAATGGGTAAAAAGGTGACCAGCAAAGGGAAAAAAGGTGACCAGCAATGGAAAAAAGGTGACCAGCAAAGGGAAAAATGTTACCAGCAGAGGGAAAAAGGTGACCAGCAAAGGGAAAAAGGTGACCAGCAAAGGGAAAAAGGTGACCAACAAAGGGAAAAAGGTGACCAGCAAAGGGAAAAAGGTGACCAGCAAAGGGAAAAAGGTGACCAGCAAAGGGAAAAATGTGCCCAGTAAAGGGAAAAAGGTGACCAGCAAAGGGAATAAGGTGACCAGCAAAGGGAAAAAGGGGACCAGCAAAGGGAAAAATGTGACCAGCAAAGGGAAAAAGGTGACCAGCAAAGGGAAAAACGTGACCAGAAAAGGGAAAAAGGTGACCAGCAAAGGGAAAAACGTGACCAACAAAGGGAAAAACGTGACCAGAAAAGGGAAAAAGGTGACCAGCAAAGGGAAAACCGTGACCAGCAAAGGGAAAAAGGTGACCAGCAAAGGGAAAAAGGTGACCAGCAAAGGGAAAAATGTGCCCAGTAAAGGGAAAAAGGTGACCAGCAAAGGGAAAAAGGTGACCAGCAAAGGGAAAAAGGGGACCAGCAAAGGGAAAAATGTGACCAGCAAAGGGAAAAAGGTGACCAGCAAAGGGAAAAACGTGACCAGAAAAGGGAAAAAGGTGACCAGCAAAGGGAAAAACGTGACCAACAAAGGGAAAAACGTGACCAGAAAAGGGAAAAAGGTGACCAGCAAAGGGAAAACCGTGACCAGCAAAGGGAAAAAGGTGACCAGCAAAGGGAAAAAGGTGACCAGCAAAGGGAAAAAGGTGACCAGGAAAGGGAAAAATGTGACCAGCAAAGGGAAAAAGGTGACCAGCAAAGGGAAAAAGGTGACCAGCAAATGGAAAAAGGTGACCAGGAAAGGGAAAAGCTAACCCACTCACACTAACAGGTAAGTAATTCAGTTAGTATCACAGGGTAGGACATATCCCGAGGAAGCGGATATAGCATAGTTCCGTATGATGTTGCAGGTAATTCAGAGAGTATCGTAGGTATTTAGGATAATTCAACTAACATAAGTGTTTAGAGTCACTCAGCTAGTATCACAGGAGGATAGTTTCCTGGAGCAGGACGTATCATAGCTGCATATTTTGCACAGGCAATTCAGTTAGTATCGGAGGGCATTTAAGCTAATTCAGCTAGTATTACAAGAGGCTGACTGCATCATAGCAGTGTATGATTTCACAGGTAATTCAGTTAGTATTGTAGGTATTTAGGCTAATTCATCTAGTATCACAGGAGGATAGATTCCAGGGGTTGGGTATAGCATAGTTTCGTATTTCACAGGTAACTCAGCTAGTATCGTAGGTATTTAGCATAATTCAAGCGTCATAGGTGTTTAGAGTAATTAAGCTAGCATTACAGGAGGGTAGGTTCCAGGGTTGGTTATAACGTAGTTTTCGTATTTTACAGATAGTTCAGGTAATATCGTAAGTATTTGGGTAATCAGCATAGTTTCACAGATACTCGTGATAATTTAGATCAGAGATTTGTATCACAGCTATTTAAGGTAAATGCAGGTGATTCAGGATGTATCAATGGTATTTGAGTCATTTTAACAGGTAATTCATCTAGTATCATTGGTATTTAAGGCAAACCAGATAGTGTCACAGGTGATCGTGCTAATTTAGAACAGCTATTCGTATCAGAGCTAGTTAAGGTAATTTCACATGATTCGACTAGTATCACAGGTATTTAAGTCATTTTAGCAGGTAATTCAACTAGTATCACAGGTACTCATGGTAATATAGAGAGTAATTAGATCATAAACATTTCTCATCCAACGTTACAACAATTTATATACTTTTTTCTAAATCTTACAAACTTATTATATGTTAAACAGTTATAAACTGCAGAGATAAACTGCATATGGCTCACAAATTTAAAAGCTTTGCGTCAACATACCTTTATTTAAGTTCGTTGTAGGTACCTCTCCCCTTTATCTAGGCTTCAGACTAACACTAGTATTTGCTCCTAATGGCAGGGTTACCACCTTCCCTTCCATCTTACCCTTTCTTCACCATTTGTCTGCTAGATACATACTCAGCACATGAGTAAACTTTAATTATTTAAATTGTAGACTCGCTGAGAAAATCTTCATCTTCGGGTTACATTCTCTTAAGTACGGTTTGTAATACTGTAATGTCCATACGCATAGGTAGTTATTCCATCCTCAGCAATAATTCTTTTATCATCAAAGGGATTCAATGTAATTTTATTCACTTGCACTGAGGTAACAGCATGCTTTCGTGATAGGATTAGATTCATGGGCGTTCAGATGATTTCACAGGTTTTAAGACAGTCTGTATAGCTGTCAAACGAAATGTACTGCTTAATAGCGCTACGTTTTATACCTTTAATCTTTTTATCATTGATCCTTGAATATCTAAGGCATACATCTTAGGACGTAGTCCAACAAAGCGCAGGATGATTTTGCTATTAGCCTCATCTTTAAATTTCCCCAATACCTTCTTGTTCTGAGTAGAGTAACATATATGGTTGGCAGGGTAATCAGCTGTATCGAGATGCTCAAGAAAACGTAGCTTGTCCTGGTACACATCTTCAGTTGTTACACGATGAATGAATGAATCAGTGTCCATATACATAAGCTTCAGGTTTTCAGCTCCATAATAAGGCAACAACACGTCGTAATGATAGTGATACATTAATGTCTTGGAGATGTCCAACACACTCATACCAATGAATATAGACTTGTTGAATACAATCTGACGAGAGGCCATATGTACAGCAGCTTCAATGATAGCAGCAATAGATCCTGCAGCTACAGAAACATCACCCGCAGCCTGGACAATAGCTGTAACAGAAGCAAATACAATAGCTACCGTAGCAGATACAGCAGCTGTACGACAATAGATGTAACAGATCTTACAGCTGTAGCAACATCTGCTACAATAACAGCAGCGACAAACACCAGTTACATAACAGCTGTAGGGGCAGCAGCAGGAAAGATTTAGCACTCTTAGCAACAGCAAGCATCACAGCAAAGATATTCCAGCTATAGCTTCACCCACCACAGCAACAGCAGTCATCACTCCAGATGTAACATCAAATACGGAGCTGAAGTAGTAGATACAACACTGTAACATCAGCTACAGCAATAACAGTATCAGATCAGGTAGCTGTAACAGCATTAGACATAGTCAGCACAATACCTATAGCAGAAGCAAATACAGCAGCTATCGTAGCAGATACAGAGACTGTACAACAATAGCTGTAACAGACCCCACAGCTGTAGCAGCATCTGCTATAACAATAGCAGTAGCCGTCGCATTACATAACAACTGCAGCAGCAGCTAGAGATTTAGCAGCGTTTAGCAATAGCAAGCATCACAGCAATGATATTCCAGCTGTAGATTCCCCTACCACAGAAAAAGCAGTCATCACAACATCAACAGTAAATACGACAGATGTAGTATCAGATACAGCATCTATAGCAACAGCAGCTACAACGATAGCAGCAATAGATCCTGCAGCTGTAGCAGCATTAGACACAATCAGCACAATAGCTGTAGCAAAAGCAAATACAATTACTATCGTAGCAGATACAGCAGCTGTACAACAATAGATGTAACACATCCTACAGCTGTAGCAACATCTGATACAATAATAGCAGAGACAACAACCGGTTACATTACAGATGTAGCAGCAGCTAATCCATTTTTTGTTCAAATGTAACAGCTTTATCAGTTAAATCATTGCTTCATTAAACAAGGATTGTAAGGGTAGACGTCTCTTCCCTTTATATAGGCCTGAGACTAACACTAGTATTTGCTCCTAATGACAATGGTTACCGCCTCCCCTTCCATCTTCTCCTTTCTTCGCCATTTGTCTGCTATGTGCATACACAGCACATGAGTAAACATTAATTTTTTAACATTGTAGATTCGCGGAGATCATCAAAGGGATTCAATGTAATTTTATTCACTTGCACAGTAGTATCAGCGTGCTTTCATGATAAGATTCATAGGTGTTCTCATGATTTCACAGGTTTTAGGACAATCAGTATAACTCTCAAATGTAATGTAATGCTTAATAGCACTACGTTTTTTACCCTTAATCTTTTTTACCATTGAGCCGTGGATATCTAAGGCATACATCTTAGCTCGTAGTCCGACAAAGCGCTGGATGATTTTATCATTAGCCTCATCTTTAGATTTCCCAAGCAATTTGTTTAGAGCTGAATAGCATATATAGTTGACAGGGTAATCAGCAGTAATCAGATGTTCAAGTAAACGTAACTTATCCAGTTCCACATCTCCAGTTGTTACACGATGAATGAATGAATAAGTATCCATATACATAAGCTCCATAATATGATAACAGAACATCGTAATGATGGTGATACATTGTCTCGGAGATGTCCAACACACTCATACCAATGTATACAGGCTTGTCGAGAGGCCATAAATACAACAGCTAGAATAGCAGCATATATCGACCTATCAATAAACGTAGGCTTGACGATCAGCTTCTCTAGAGTCTTCTCATTTATCACCAGTCGTATATCCATACGATCAGGCAGATTCTCCATAGTTTTTCCAAACATGACGTTGTTAAAGAGCTGTAGACGTCCTTCTCGAAATCATTTGCAGCTTATTGTAGTAGCCTGTTGTTAAATTCCGCATAAGGTTTTAACCACTGTGACTGTTGGAATTGCAGCACACGATGGATTTTTTAGTCGTAACCCATGATTAAGAGCTTGATTCAAAGCTATGTAATGTACTACATACTTCTTTCGAGGTCCAAGACGAGGTATCAGTTTCTTTGTATATGATTTCAATGGTTTCATACACTCAGGCAGGAAAAGTAGATCGTTAAGTTCTATAGGATGCTCGATGTCTGTGACGTCACACCCAGAGACAGGATGTCTGCCAGTATCAAACACGTTTAAACTCGTCTCGTAACTACCTGTATATGCTGTCACATCAACAAGAGAAGTATTCCCACACGCTCATTCAGTCAGATGTTACATTCAAAGCCTACCACCACCCATTACACCGAAGCTAGCACAATCTCAAAGGCTTAAAAGGTAACGTAGAAGATTATCCCCCTTATTTACTTAAATGTGTGTATATACTACATTATTTCATGTTTTCATTCCCTTTTCAATTCTTCCTTTCCATCTTCTTCTAGAAAGACCATTACATTTCACTACAATCACGAGCAAAGCAATTTTTCCAGAGTTTCACAGATTCTAAGCTTCTAGAATAGAACCCGGTAATAGTTTAATAAATGGATTTTTAGTAATTTAGCTCCCTCGCATCAGCATCTACCATTTAATCTTTACTCGAACCTGATAGGATTCATAGGCTTGAAGATATATGAAATCACCCCTTCGGGATTCGATCCGAGTACTTTAAAGTACTTTTTGTCATAATAACGATATTTAGGGACTAGGTACTCTGTTTACGGGTTACTTGACGCATATATCTAAACTAAATTACGAGTTATTAAATTTGCAAGTAAATTCCATTAAATCAGTATTCGAACCCAGAACACCAGGAACAAAATAATCTATAATATTAGCATGACATGTTAAACAAAGCTGTGTGCAGTTACGCTATCAATCTAAGTGATATATTCTAGTGTACAGAGGAAAATTAAGGAAATCATTAAAAGATGGGGGAATCGAACCAAGCACAACTGATTGACAATTATATACAGCATTAATTACCTATTATAAGAGCTATCAATCATGCTTTGGTTCATCCCTCTATCTCTCTTAGTTTCCGAGATAATGAAGATTTAAAATTAAGAATCGAACTCAGGACACCAGATCCCCAAATATAGATCCGCAAGAAACTACCTATTTATAGAAATGTAATAAAGTTTATTTGACATCTTTATCTTAAGTAGTTTAGGTGTTATTAAATTTATAATTAAATTACATTTTATCGGTATTCGAACTCAGAACACCAGAAACAAAATTATTTATAAAATTAGTTTGCTATGTAAAAAGAGTTGTATACAGTTACGCAATCAATCTAAGTGATATATTCTAGTATACAGAGAAAAATTAAGGAAATCATTTTAAAATCGGGATTCGAACTAGGGACAACTGATTGAAAATTATATACAGTATTAATTACACATTATAACAGCTATCAAACATGCTTTGATACATCCCTCTACCTCGCTTAGTTTCCGAGATAATGAAGATTTAAAATTAAGGATCGAACCCAGGACACCAGGTATCCAAATGTACATTCAGAAGAAACTACCTAATGATATAAATGTAATAAAATTTATTTGGCGTCTTTATCTTAATTAGTCTCTGAGTTATTAGAAGTTGAATTTGTAATTACTCGTGGGATTCGAACCCACGCATCCCGGACAACTCGGATTAATATCTCAAGGACGCGGTGCATTCCAAAGAATCGATTAGTTTTTATCCCATTGTTCTATCTCTTTTCATTCAGGAGATATAAGCGATTAAACAGTAGGGTGGAAATGAGAGGGGGGCTAATTAGTGGGGGTGGGGCTAATAACATATTAATTGCATTCCATGCATAAATTAATTGCGCCAGAACTGTCCTGGTGTCCTGAGTTCGATTCTTAATTTTAAATCTTCATTATCTCGGAAACTAAGAGAGATAGAGGGATGATCCAAAGCATGATTGATAGCTCTTATAATAGGTAATTAATGCTGTATATAATTGTCAATCAGTTGTGCTTGGTTCGATTCCCCCATCTTTTAATGAGTTCCTTAATTTTCCTCTGTACACTAGAATATATCACTTAGATTGATAGCGTAACTGCACACAGCTTTGTTTAACATGTCATGCTAATATTATAGATTATTTTGTTCCTGGTGTTCTGGGTTCGAATACTGATTTAATGGAATTTACTTGCAAATTTAATAACTCGTAATTTAGTTTAGATATATGCGTCAAGTAACCCGTAAACAGAGTACCTAGTCCCTAAATATCGTTATTATGACAAAAAGTACTTTAAAGTACTCGGATCGAATCCCGAAGGGGTGATTTCATATATCTTCAAGCCTATGAATTCTATCAGGTTCGAGTAAAGATTAAATGGTAGATGCTGATGCGAGGGAGCTAAATTACTAAAAATGCATTTATTAAACTATTATCGGGTTCGATTCTAGAAGCTTAGAATCTGTGAAACTCTGGAAAAATTGCTTTGCTCGTGATTGTAGTGAAATGTAATGGTCTTTCTAGAAGAAGATGGAAAGGAAGAATTGAAAAGGGAATGAAAACATGAAATAATGTAGTATATACACACATTTAAGTAAATAAGGGGATAATCTTCTACGTTACCTTTTAAGCCTTTGAGATTGTGCTAGCTTCGGTGTAATGGGTGGTGGTAGGCTTTGAATGTAACATCTGACTGAATGAGCGTGTGGGAATACTTCTCTTGTTGATGTGACAGCATATACAGGTAGTTACGAGACGAGTTTAAACGTGTTTGATACTGGCAGACATCCTGTCTCTGGGTGTGACGTCACAGACATCGAGCATCCTATAGAACTTAACGATCTACCTTTCCTGCCTGAGTGTATGAAACCATTGAAATCATATACAAAGAAACTGATACCTCGTCTTGGACCTCGAAAGAAGTATGTAGTACATTACATAGCTTTGAATCAAGCTCTTAATCATGGGTTACGACTAAAAAATCCATCGTGTGCTGCAATTCCAACAGTCACAGTGGTTAAAACCTTATGCGGAATTTAACAACAGGCTACTACAATAAGCTGCAAATGATTTCGAGAAGGACGTCTACAGCTCTTTAACAACGTCATGTTTGGAAAAACTATGGAGAATCTGCCTGATCGTATGGATATACGACTGGTGATAAATGAGAAGACTCTAGAGAAGCTGATCGTCAAGCCTACGTTTATTGATAGGTCGATATATGCTGCTATTCTAGCTGTTGTATTTATGGCCTCTCGACAAGCCTGTATACATTGGTATGAGTGTGTTGGACATCTCCGAGACAATGTATCACCATCATTACCATGTGCTGTTATCATATTATGGAGCTTATGTATATGGATACTTATTCATTCATTCATCGTGTAACAACTGGAGATGTGGAACTGGATAAGTTACGTTTACTTGAACATCTGATTACTGCTGATTACCCTGTCAACTATATATGCTATTCAGCTCTAAACAAATTGCTTGGGAAATCTAAAGATGAGGCTAATGATAAAATCATCCAGCGCTTTGTCGGACTACGAGCTAAGATGTATGCCTTAGATATCCACGGCTCAATGGTAAAAAAGATTAAGGGTAAAAAACGTAGTGCTATTAAGCATTACATTACATTTGAGAGTTATACTGATTGTCCTAAAACCTGTGAAATCATGAGAACACCTATGAATCTTATCATGAAAGCACGCTGATACTACTGTGCAAGTGAATAAAATTACATTGAATCCCTTTGATGATCTCCGCGAATCTACAATGTTAAAAAATTAATGTTTACTCATGTGCTGTGTATGCACATAGCAGACAAATGGTGAAGAAAGGAGAAGATGGAAGGGGAGGCGGTAACCATTGTCATTAGGAGCAAATACTAGTGTTAGTCTCAGGCCTATATAAAGGGAAGAGACGTCTACCCTTACAATCCTTGTTTAATGAAGCAATGATTTAACTGATAAAGCTGTTATATTTGAACAAAAAATGGATTAGCTGCTGCTACATCTGTAATGTAACCGGTTGTTGTCTCTGCTATTATTGTATCAGATGTTGCTACAGCTGTAGGATGTGTTACATCTATTGTTGTACAGCTGCTGTATCTGCTACGATAGTAATTGTATTTGCTTTTGCTACAGCTATTGTGCTGATTGTGTCTAATGCTGCTACAGCTGCAGGATCTATTGCTGCTATCGTTGTAGCTGCTGTTGCTATAGATGCTGTATCTGATACTACATCTGTCGTATTTACTGTTGATGTTGTGATGACTGCTTTTTCTGTGGTAGGGGAATCTACAGCTGGAATATCATTGCTGTGATGCTTGCTATTGCTAAACGCTGCTAAATCTCTAGCTGCTGCTGCAGTTGTTATGTAATGCGACGGCTACTGCTATTGTTATAGCAGATGCTGCTACAGCTGTGGGGTCTGTTACAGCTATTGTTGTACAGTCTCTGTATCTGCTACGATAGCTGCTGTATTTGCTTCTGCTATAGGTATTGTGCTGACTATGTCTAATGCTGTTACAGCTACCTGATCTGATACTGTTATTGCTGTAGCTGATGTTACAGTGTTGTATCTACTACTTCAGCTCCGTATTTGATGTTACATCTGGAGTGATGACTGCTGTTGCTGTGGTGGGTGAAGCTATAGCTGGAATATCTTTGCTGTGATGCTTGCTATTGCTAAGAGTGCTAATTCTTTCCTGCTGCTGCCCCTACAGCTGTTATGTAACTGGTGTTTGTCGCTGCTGTTATTGTAGCAGATGTTGCTACAGCTGTAAGATCTGTTACATCTATTGTCGTACAGCTGCTGTATCTGCTACGGTAGCTATTGTATTTGCTTCTGTTACAGCTATTGTCCAGGCTGCGGGTGATGTTTCTGTAGCTGCAGGATCTATTGCTGCTATCATTGTAGCTGCTGTACATATGGCCTCTCGTCAGATTGTATTCAACAAGTCTATATTCATTGGTATGAGTGTGTTGGACATCTCCAAGACATTAATGTATCACTATCATTACGACGTGTTGTTGCCTTATTATGGAGCTGAAAACCTGAAGCTTATGTATATGGACACTGATTCATTCATTCATCGTGTAACAACTGAAGATGTGTACCAGGACAAGCTACGTTTTCTTGAGCATCTCGATACAGCTGATTACCCTGCCAACCATATATGTTACTCTACTCAGAACAAGAAGGTATTGGGGAAATTTAAAGATGAGGCTAATAGCAAAATCATCCTGCGCTTTGTTGGACTACGTCCTAAGATGTATGCCTTAGATATTCAAGGATCAATGATAAAAAGATTAAAGGTATAAAACGTAGCGCTATTAAGCAGTACATTTCGTTTGACAGCTATACAGACTGTCTTAAAACCTGTGAAATCATCTGAACGCCCATGAATCTAATCCTATCACGAAAGCATGCTGTTACCACAGTGCAAGTGAATAAAATTACATTGAATCCCTTTGATGATAAAAGAATTATTGCTGAGGATGGAATAACTACCTATGCGTATGGACATTACAGTATTACAAACAGTACTTAAGAGAATGTAACCCGAAGATGAAGATTTTCTCAGCGAGTCCACAATTTAAATAATTAAAGTTTACTCATGTGCTGTGTATGTAACTAGCAGACAAATGGTGAAGAAAGGGTAAGATGGAAGGGAAGGTGGTAACCCTGCCATTAGGAGCAAATACTAGTGTTAGTCTGAAGCCTAGATAAAGGGGAGAGGTACCTACAACGAACTTAAATAAAGGTATGTTGACGCAAAGCTTTTAAATTTGTGAGCCATATGCAGTTTATCTCTGCAGTTTATAACTGTTTAACATATAATAAGTTTGTAAGATTTAGAAAAAAGTATATAAATTGTTGTAACGTTGGATGAGAAATGTTTATGATCTAATTACTCTCTATATTACCATGAGTACCTGTGATACTAGTTGAATTACCTGCTAAAATGACTTAAATACCTGTGATACTAGTCGAATCATGTGAAATTACCTTAACTAGCTCTGATACGAATTCCTGTTCTAAATTAGCACGATCACCTGTGACACTATCTGGTTTGCCTTAAATACCAATGATACTAGATGAATTACCTGTTAAAATGAGTCAAATACCATTGATACAACCTGAATCACCTGCATTTACCTTAAATAGCTGTGATACAAATCTCTGATCTAAATTATCACGAGTATCTGTGAAACTATGCTGATTACCCAAATACTTACGATATTACCTGAACTATCTGTAAAATACGAAAACTACGTTATAACCAACCCTGGAACCTACCCTCCTGTAATGCTAGCTTAATTACTCTAAACACCTATGACGCTTGAATTATGCTAAATACCTACGATACTAGCTGAGTTACCTGTGAAATACGAAACTATGCTATACCCAACCCCTGGAATCTATCCTCCTGTGATACTAGATGAATTAGCCTAAATACCTACAATACTAACTGAATTACCTGTGAAATCATACACTGCTATGATGCAGTCAGCCTCTTGTAATACTAGCTGAATTAGCTTAAATGCCCTCCGATACTAACTGAATTGCCTGTGCAAAATATGCAGCTATGATACGTCCTGCTCCAGGAAACTATCCTCCTGTGATACTAGCTGAGTGACTCTAAACACTTATGTTAGTTGAATTATCCTAAATACCTACGATACTCTCTGAATTACCTGCAACATCATACGGAACTATGCTATATCCGCTTCCTCGGGATATGTCCTACCCTGTGATACTAACTGAATTACTTACCTGTTAGTGTGAGTGGGTTAGCTTTTCCCTTTGCTGGTCACCTTTTTCCCTTTGCTGGTCACCTTTTTCCCTTTGCTGGTCACCTTTTTCCCATTGCTGGTCACCTTTTTCCCTTTGCTGGTCACATTTTTCCCTTTGCTGGTCACCTTTTTCCCTTTGCTGGTCACCTTTTTCCCTTTGCTGGTCACGTTTTTCCCTTTGCTGGTCACGTTTTTCCCTTTGCTGGTCACCTTTTTCCCTTTTCTGGTCACGTTTTTCCCTTTGCTGGTCACGTTTTTCCCTTTGCTGGTCACCTTTTTCCCTTTTCTGGTCACGTTTTTCCCTTTGCTGGTCACCTTTTTCCCTTTGCTGGTCCCTTTTTTCCCTTTGCTGGTCACCTTTTTCCCTTTGCTGGTCACCTTTTTCCCTTTGCTGGTCACCTTTTTCCCTTTACTGGGCACATTTTTCCCTTTGCTGGTCACCTTTTTCCCTTTGCTGGTCAGGTTTTTACCTTTGCTGGTCACCTTTTTCCCTTTGCTGGTCACCTTTTTCCCTTTGCTGGTCAGGTTTTTACCTTTGCTGGTCACGTTTTTCCCTTTGCGTGTCACCTTTTTCCCTTTTCTGGTCACGTTTTTCCCTTTGCTGGTCACGTTTTTCCCTTTGCTGGTCACCTTTTTCCCATTTCTGGTCACGTTTTTCCCTTTGCTGGTCACCTTTTTCCCTTTGCTGGTCACATTTTTCCCTTTGCTGGTCCCCTTTTTCGGTTTGCTGGTCACCTTTTTCCCTTTGCTGGTCACCTTTTTCCCTTTACTGGGCACATTTTTCCCTTTGCTGGTCACCTTTTTCCCTTTGCTGGTCACCTTTTTCCCTTTGCTGGCCAGGTTTTTACCTTTGCTGGTCACCTTTTTCCCTTTTCTGGTCACCTTTTTCCCTTTGCTGGTCACCTTTTTCCCTTTGCTGGTCACGTTTTTCCCTTTGCTGGTCACCTTTTTCCCTCTGCTGGTAACATTTTTCCCTCTGCTGGTCACCTTTTTTCCATTGCTGGTCACCTTTTTTCCATTGCTGGTCACCTTTTTTCCCTTTGCTGGTCACCTTTTTTCCCATTGCTGGTCACCTTTTTCCCTTTGCTGGTCACCTTTTTCCCTTTGCTGGTCACCTTTTTCCCTTTGCTGGTCACCTTTTTCCCTTTCCTGGTCACCTTTTTCCCTTTCCTGGTCACCTTTTTCCCTTTCCTGGTCACCTTTATCCCTTTGCTGGTCACCTTTTTCCCTTTCCTGGTCACCTTTTTCCCTTTGGTGGTCACCTTTTTCCCTTTCCTGGTCACCTTTTTCCCTTTCCTGGTCACCTTTTTCCCTTTGCTGGTCACCTTTTTCGTTTTGCTGGTCACCTTTTTCCCTTTGCTGGTCACCTTTTTCCCTTTGCTGGTCACCTTTTCCCTTTGCTGGTCACGTTTTTCCCTTTGCTGGTAGCATTTTTCCCTTTGCTGGTCACCTTTTCCCTGAATGGGTTACGTGATGGGCATGTCTAGAACATTGACATGAAACAGTTTTCCACGAAGTTAACGTCTAAAGTCGCTTTCAAGGTCTAACACCTCCCCTCCTATTCCCTATCTCTCCTGTATATAAGTCCATATTCATACTGCTTCACTATCTGTCTAGCCTAGCAACTCTCCTCGTTTCCCTGTACCTCTCATATAAACCATACTCTACTCCTCGACCTCTGTCTAGCCTAACACCTCTCCGCGTTTTCCTATACCCTTATATAAACTATACTCTACTCCTCAACCTCTGTCTAGCCTAACACCCCTCCTCCTGTTCTATACTTCTCATACATATAAACGCCTACTCTACTCTCAACCTCTGTCTAGCCTAACACCACTCCCCGTATCCCCTACCTCTCATAAAGCGTATTCCTCCTGCCCCCCCTCTAGCTGAGTATCACTCCTTGGTTTCCTATCTAACCTAACTTTAACACCTGTCTATCCTAGCATAGGATCTCTCTCCGTTTTCTCGTATCTTCTTATAAACACATACTCAATTCTCCTAACCTAACACCCCTCCTCCTGTTCCCAACCTCTCTCATATAAAGGACATACTCTACCCTTCAACTCTGTCTAGCCTAACAGTCCACCTCGTTTTCCTATACCTTTCCTATACTCTACTTCTTGACCTCTGCCTAGCCTAACACCCCTGCTCCTGTTCCCTACCTCTCTCATATACAAGACATGCTCTACCCTTCAACTCTGTCTAGCCTAACACCCCTCCTCGTTTTCCTATACCTTTCATATAAACCATACTCTACTTCTTGACCTCTGCCTAGCCTAACACCCCTGCTCCTGTTCCCTACCTCTCTCATATACAAGACATGCTCTGCCCTTCAACTCTGTCTAGCCTAAAACCCCTCCTCGTTTTCCTATACCTTTCATATAAACCATTCTCTACTTCTTAACCTCTGCCTAGCCTAACACCCCTGCTCCTGTTCCCTACCTCTCTCATATACAAGACATGCTCTACCCTTCAACTCTGTCTAGCCTAACACCCCTCCTCGTTTTCCTATACCTTTCATACAAACCATACTCTACTTCTCGAACTCTGTCTAGCCTAACACCCCTGCTCCTGCTCCCTACCTCTCTCATATAAAAGACATGCTGTACCCTTCAACTCTGTCTAACCTAACACCCCTCCTCGTTTTCATATGCCTTTCATATAAACCCTACTCTACTCCTCGACCTCTGTCTAGCCTAACACCTCTCTACTATTCCTTCCATATAAACGTATTTCCCTCCTTCAACCCTGTCTAGCATAGTATCGCTCGTCGTATTCCCTATCTCTCCCATATAAACCCATTTTCCTCCTTGAACCGCCCCATCCAGCCTCGTTTTCCCTATCCTTTCCCATATATGCCCAAAAAACTGCGCCTGCTCTCTCTATATTTACCTACTCACCTCCGAGGAGGAAGAAATGAAGTGAAGGAACCACAGGAGGCTACAGGTCGCAGGCAGATAGATCACAGAAACGCGCGGAAATCCCTATAAGTTCCCGGCTCGAAGACCCATCCGACTGCTGGAACTGCCTAGAGAGGGCGTTGGCCAAGTAGCCCTTAGTGTTCACAGCGAGTGTTCTTTCCTTTGAGCAACCATTCGCGCCATCTGTCCGGCATCGACATACACCATAAAACCTAAAAGCACATTTGTAAGATGAGAAGGAAGCGGAATGATAGGGAAATGATAGAAAGGAAATCGTGGTAGATGAGAAACCACCCCAGCATTCGCCCGCCGACTAGGTAAACCACGAAAAACCCAAGTTCAAAGTGAGTGGTCTAAGCCGGGACCTCCCCAATGCAATCCCCACACATTACCGCAGAACCATCTCGCTCGGTAAGCCATTCCATACATATATATGGGACATTCCATTTCAAATCGTTCGAAATAGAAGGAAAATCGATCTTGCATTTTTTAAACCAAACGAAACTGTTTGTATTTGTAGACAAGCCCGATACAATCCTTTATGCAAACTTTTAAAATTTAGAACATCATAGTTTTGCAATTAAAATTGTTCAAATCTATCGTATATTCCTAAAATTTCCAACTTTAAGCTGTTCTAAACTCTGAAACCTTTAAATCTAATTATTTAAACCGAGGTTTATTTTGATTCCCTAAACTTTAATTTCAAACTGATAAGTAAACATGTTCTTATTTTTATTAAGTGAAGAAATTTCTATTTCTTTCAAGTGTAGGCGGGTACGGAATAAGAAAAATAATTTTATTGTATATGATAAGATTCCGTAGTTTAAACACAATCAAACATATATTTTATTGTAATGGTTACTGATAAGGTTTCGTCTAAAATAATTAAAGTCGTAAATTATTTTATGCGCTCACGGTCGTTCTCGCATGCTTGTTTTGAGCTGAAGATCAAGCAAGCTGCTGTGCATGGTTAAACAATGAGAACGCTTATTAAGCAGTATGTGGTTGGGAGTATTTCCTCACAGATTCACAGAGAGACTGGTGATCATCGTGCATTAACCACGTAAATCGCTGCGTTTATTCATTTTTTGTGTTATAACTACGAACATCCAAACATACCACTTTACCAACATTGTCGACTTCTCTTAATGACACTATGGATTATTCTCAATCTAATATTTTAGTTTTATAAAAATCCGGAGACGCTTAAAATAAGTGAAAACTGTATGTACATTTTTGTGAATATTATAAAGGTAATTAGTAATATACTGTAGTGAAATGCGAACTTTTATCTACAGCATGAGTTTTGGTATAATATTCTTAAATAAAGGGTTCCAGAGCTATGCGCACTTAAAATGCGACAAAATGCTTTAATACATTTGTCGTTCAATAACGTGACAACGGTTGGGTTTTAGATGCTAATATTAATAGAAAAATTACAACGCAAACAAAAAATGGGAGGTTTTTTGCCATTCGATTTCTCATGGAATGTCCCATGCGTGATTTTGAGCTGATGCTAGAGACATGCCATCCAAATAGTTTAATAGTATGGCCTCTAGGGGCGCTGTATTGGGAAACAGTTTAATGCGCACTAGTATTATTATGGCGTATTTCCGTTCAGTCACCTGATTCCCAACAATCAGGCATAATACCCCATTCTCTTACACGGTTCGCTGGGCGCAACAAAGAATAATAAACAAACCCTGAGGCAGTTGTATTGAGTCATGATAAGCTAAACGCTGCAGTGCGGCCTCTTTGTTCGAGTTCCCTGTATAGACCTTATATTATTCATTTACTGGTGTTACGACAGTTTCCACGAACGCGCTCATCACACGTCCAACAAATTGGCTGTTGCACCGCCTCCATTATTTCAAGGCGATTCAGGGAAACTGCACTGGCGAGAGATTCCATGTAAGCCCTGATGAATCTAATGAGCTCCCTGCTATTGGAGTTATAAATAATCAACAGCTTTGATAGTCTGAGAACAAAGGAGGCCATGACTTTCGTATGTAGTACTGGAAGCCAACAGTTTACAAAGACAGGATGGGCAGTTGTCTGTCAAACCAATTTGATCGCTTTAATTTTATCGCTCTATTTTATCACCTTACAGGCATTTGTTTCTTTCTCAGTATCGCCAACTGTTATCCCAAAAATCGCATAAATTAGCTCCTTCATTCAGTTTTGATAACTGTGTTTTTCTGTTCATTAGTATATCCATTATAGAGATTATAGTACCTGTTTGTTAATTTTATTAAGTATATTTCATAATCTATAATATAAACTAAAAATAAACGAACATATCAGTGTGTGCTTTTCTTTTATTAATATGACTGCCTTTAGCAAAACATAACATTCTCGAAGAATAAAATTGGTGAAGCTTGAAGAAGGTGTTTTTGTTTACTGTTATTATTTTAACTGCCCCACGTATAGGAGCCAACTTGAAGAAAATATTGTCTTGGAATTTATTTATTTATTTATTTCCACACTTGGAAAACCAATTTGAGAAAGTGTTCCGTTGTTGAAGTTTGCACCATGCTTTGGACGTCAATTTGAAGAAGATTGTTTGTTACGTAATATGCTGCTACGTATGTAAAGCTGATTTGAACATGTATTTTTTGTTGTTACACTCCAAGTTAAAAAAATAATTAACTTTTTTTTATTAAACTGCTTCTATAGATATTATTTATATTTGTTTTTGCCTCGGCTGCGTCAGTATTGTTTTAGAGTCACGTTTCTTTTAATCAAGGCGTGGTGCAACAAGAATGCAGGCTTACACAGATTTTAAGATTAAATTCACATCTTTTTATTAATCCTTGACACAAATTAAATAGCACTACACTGATATCAAGAGCTGTGAGATTCTTTAATTTAAAACTTTGTTAATGCGTATACTTAATTTTCGTTTCACACGAATACGTAATATTTCTTTCGAGAACGCAATTTCCATCCAGTCACTAACAAGGTCTACAGGCAACTGAACATATTTCAACCGTTCAAACCCGTAAGCTTCTGTATTTCAAGTCTCTGATTGGCTAATCCTAGTCCAATAGAACACCTGCATTTTACTAAAGCTTTTTCTAGCTTTGATTGGCTGTTTTAAAAACTTTCACAAAATTTACATTATCGTTGCTCTAATCACGACTAGTAACATTTAAACTCTCAAACTCATTATTGTCTCAAGGTTACCTCATTGTTACCTCATTGTTAGCAACGTTGAACTTATTATTCTCACAGCTCTTACACTATTAAACTACGTAATGCATTCACATAACATTATTAAACATGTTTACAATAATATAAGCATTTGCAATGACTGTTACATACATTTTTTTATAAACAATTACATACATATTGCTTCAAGGCGGGCTGTTATTGAATTTACATATTATACAATTTAATTGAAATTATTCAAGTGTTAAAATACTGCCTCAAGCTTGACGTTTCGTCCTCAACTGTGGAGGAAATCAAGAGTGGTAGGAATGGCTGGCGACTGCTCCACAGTTGAGAACGAAATATCATGTTTCACCAATTTTATTCTTCGACGACGGCCTCCAAATCCGGAAAACGTGTTATACTTTACTAATAACACCTGCGTATTATTAGTAAATGTCATGGTGTAGGTGTAGCATATCTGTCTCCTATTCCGTAGGGTTCGAATTCGAATCTAAGTTAAGGTGAGCGGTTCGAGACGTTCAAATTGCCACAAGAAATTAAAATGGCGTTCTCTAAAACTATTTTTGTAATTTATTTTGTAAATATATTATATGATTTTTATTGATTATTCTGAACAAATCCTATTAAATACCCTTCATGGATCCGAGTTTCCAAAAACTCACCCCACAGTCATAGATTTATTATAATCTTAGATCCTCCCATGATATTACTTGTACCTCTTCCAATAACATTGTTGGGGCTTTTAATATTGACCAATCCAATCTAACAGTGACTTCAATTTCAACACAGTCGACTATTTCTGTAAGAGGTCTCTTTCGTCCTCCGTGGACTAGTGGTACCGTGCTAGCCTCTAGTTCCCAAGGTCGCGGGTTCAAACCCGGATGAGGGCGATGGATTTTTTCGGGCGTAAAAATCCTTAGCATAGCTTCCTTCGGAAGGAGAGTAAAGCCGGTGGTCCCGTGTCGTAGATTTACGGCACGTAAAAGAACCCCAAGCCTGATAAAGAGGTCTCTGAGCAAAATTACCGGTCTTTCACGCCCAATATAGAATGGGACGCTAAAAACCATAGTAGTTAAAGAGCGTCCATAAATATAAACTCAATTTCAAGAGGTCTCTGTACTTGATTCTTGAGCTTATAAATTATTGCACCTGATTCGTTCGTTCGTAGGTGGCAAACAAATGATGCAACCATTTCCGTGTTTAAAGTAAACAATTAGTTAACAATAATACATAGTATACGTGAATACTTTACGAATAGTAGAAGCTCTTCCCAAAGCGAGATACACTATCTAGCAGCATTAGCTAGCAAACATTTTACCGTCTATTTTCTTAATCCTGCTTTACGAATCAAAAACTTCAACTTTCTTGCAAAGGCAAGTCTTTTAGCTACTACATATTAATCCATATAAACGTTTGCAGAAATTGTTTTATTATGCATTTCGCTATAGGTACAACGGGAAATAGGAGGTCGAAGCGAAACGCAAATCTTTGAAAAGCGGGTTTGCTATATGCTGGCTTTAAAATTCCATACTCTTCCCATGGCGCGGCGGGAAAATAACAGTACAGACTTCAGCCGAGCGAGATGGCACAGACGGCAACGTCTTTGGCCCGTATTCGGGAGGCCGTGGGCTCGATTCCCACGACCAACCTCCCTAACCCAAATTTCCTGTCCCTCAATTTCACCTCCATTCTCATTTCACTTCACCTTTGATCTACTTGGCTGTTTCAGAATTGCAAGGGTCGGCGGGAGTCTCGGCGTTGCATGGCAGGGGAAAAGGATGTTCTATGCAACACTTCGTATCCCGGAATGGGGGCGGTCTACGAGTTCCGGACGCCCCATGGGATGTGCAAGCCTTCAGGGGGAGAGGGGAACCGGTTGTACCAGCTTCCACCCGGGGAGTTTCAATCTGGAAAAGGTAGGGACCCTGCCCTCTACCCTGTCGTACCTCTTCTCCACTCACCTCACCCCTCCCTCCGGGGGCACCGTCAAGGACTTAGGCACAAAAGCTCTTCGTAGGTCAAGGTGCTAAGTTCCTCTCCGCTCCTAGTCTTACTGCACTTCAGAGAATAACTGAAAAATTCAAACCAATAGATAACAAGGAATACCGCAGAAATGGCTAATGCCACAAAAAGTTATGAAAATAAATTCAAGATAAATATTTTATTTATCGTACAAATGTCTTTAAACGTCGTAGTTTAATCGAAATCGCTAGAAAATCTTTCAATAAAATAAAAAAATTAACGAACATCTTCCATATAAAGGGAAGTATGGGAGTGGGAAATTTCCTTGAAAATCTTCGTTTCGCGTCTTTGGAAGATGCTGAACTTAAATACGATGTTTATGTTGTTTATCCGACTTTTCCTTTTGAGTTATGTTGTTCACAAACAGAGAGAAATCCATACGGGATCCACACAGCGCGTACTGACCTTTTTCTACAAGTGCTTTATTTTGATTTAGGGACCTCAAGACATGCATTTCCGGTGAAATCTAATATAGAAATTTTAGGTGAAGATATGAGAAACTTTACGCTCAATGTAGCTTGAAAATAACGCATATTATTATTTAGAAGTTGCGTTTGTTGCCTCTATTACTATACTGTTTTACTATTTACGAGCCAGTAGACTGGCGTTGGTCGAAGTATGAGCGCCAAGATTGCCAACCATCTAACAACAATGATTTACCTACTGAACATTAGACACGATTATTATCACTTATCAGAGTCGTCTGATTTGTTCTGTTTCCATAATACACGCTGTAGCTTTCCAGGAAAATACACACTATTTATTATTAAACCATATGTTGCTTTTGTGCTCTTCCTCACTGTGCTTTTATGAAGACTTGATAAAATTGGCAGGATTAAGTATTTAAATCCCCTTGGTCTCCCACCTTTGCAAAGCTCTGCAGGCAGCATTATTGTAAACCACTTCGTTATTTGATTATAAATATAATTAAACAGACAGGATCGCATTTGTCACAATGTAATGTGAATTACGATGTTGATCTTTTACAGTGGAGAACATCAATGAATGCCTTAATTGGCATTGCATTGTAGCTCTAATGCAATGTTGGCAGTATTTGCACGATACTGCCACATTGAAGCGTGTCAAGCACAAATTGGCGCAGATATAGGTTAACCTCCTTCCTCTCGACACCCGCTCAAGTCTAGGAGTGGTGGGCCTGAATTATTCTGCGCATTTCTGATACGTGCCACTGCTACACAGATACACTATTCACGGCAAGTGTATACCCACAAACGATCTAGAATTAAGAAATATCGATTTGTATTCAGCACAATTCAAAGAAGATATGCGAGAACGATACTGAACATTTTCAGAATATCATGCTTCTAAAAGCAAATGAAATTTCTTTATATTTGTGTTTTACGAGTTGATTGAATTTATAGTTTGTTAATTAAAGATCATTTAAGGATTTAAAGATTTTATGTTCACCCAAAAATGAATTTAACTACAGAATATTTCCGGACTATAATTTGTTTACGATTTTAAATCGCCATTAACTCCTAAATAATGTGAAGATCGGCTTAGAAATGCATTTGGCGACGAAGCTCCATTTAAGGCAACAATTTATAATTGGTAGAGGGAATTCAAAACAGGTCGGCTTTTTCTTCACAAAGGATGCCCAAAAACTGCTGCTACTTATGAAAAGTATTACCGCTGTTCGATAAATGTTTGAAGAAGATCGACGCACATTTTATGAATTTATTCGGGCGACATTGGGTATTGGCATGACTCAAATCCAAAAATTTTACATCAACAGTTAGACGTGAGAAGGCTTTGTTGTCGATGGATTCCACATAAACTGACTCCCGATCAAGGACAACACCGATTTGATTAGTCCAGGAAAAATTACAAGGCGGCATTTCAAATTCGTTTTGGAATATCGCTACTGGTGATGGATCTTGAATTTATTATTATGATCCTGAAAAGAAAATTTAATCGCCTCAATGGGTCTTTCGAACAGGACCTAAGCCTACAAAAGTTCGACGCATTTGCAGTGCTGTTACGAAGATTACTTTTGTTACAAAGATTAGAGATAAAATTCGTGGAATCATTTTTTCGTCATCAGATGAAGCAGTGGAACATTATAAAATCTGGTTTCTGAAGTGCCTCAGGAAGTGTGGCATCATTGCTTTAAGGAGTGGTTTCATCGAATGTAAAAGTGTAATGATTTTGAAAAGCAATAAAATCTTTTAATTGTTTTAAAATAATTAATACTTGTGTTATCTAAAAATGTTCAGCGTCTCCTCGTATGTGCATATAAGAGAGAGTTTTTATTAGAAGGGAGTCCAGGCGGAGAAAGCAAAGAATTTCATATTTGAGATGCTTTATATATACCGCATCACAATCCGTTTGGGAAACTTAGAAGAGCAACAAATAATATTTCGAAAACTGCTAATACTGTGAAAAGGTATTAGACACAAACGACAATTTTAATCAGATTTTTTTTCTCTCTTTCCTTTCTTTTCGCCTTCCTTTCCTTCGTTTCTCTAAATGTGGTGCAAAATTCAATGAGAATGAAAAGGACTTCATAAGCTATACATAAAAACCTGAAGATATGTATTTAATTCGCCATGTAGGTATCTTAAAACTTAATATTTTAATCAAAATATTTAAAGTAATTTTTGAGAAAATAACAAATATCGTAACACTTTCCATTGCTTGGGTTGGGCGGATTTTCTTGAAAGTCATTAAGTCATGCGATTCTTATGCATTAGATGTTTTACTGACAGATTTTAAGGAAGTTGATTTTATCCTCCTTGTGGAGTGGGCCTTACAAAAACATCTCTAGTCTATGCTATACATAACTGCACATTTACAGAAATCACGAACTCCTTTATACGTTTCATACATTTTTGTGCGCTCTTGCTGTGGAGGGTGTGTTAAGTGGGTTATGGCCTATATTTAAGGGGATTACATTCCCCCTGAGATGATTAATGTCACGAGGGTAGCGAATAGGAGGGTAGAGGTTAACGTCTTTTGTCGGTGTTAAGGAAGGCGTGGAGAGCATGGGCGTCTCTGAAAGATTCGCACTGTCGAATGTTACGGCATTCGCCACCGCAAATAACCCTTTACAACACCTGCAATCAGTTCTCGACCCTTTATGAAGCTTGTGACAGCTATTGTTGAAGCATTTATGGGCTTCCTCTATAACTCCAAGTCATTCAATTGCTCGCGACAGTTCTGTCTTTTTCAAAAGTCGTCTTGTAAAATATGACTTGTCATTTTCAATCAATGGTCATTGACTTGAGCTTCGGCGTTATGACGTATTGTAGTCTTTATTATTGTTACCGCATCACAGTTTAAACTGCATGTTGCAGAAAAAGCATGCTTCTAAATGCTCCGAAGTAAAATTAATATTTTAACTACATAATTAAGGTAGAAATATAACGTTGGACACACCGTTTGGAATTACATGTATTGCGGCTCCTTTAAAAAATGGTTACATTCACATAACTTTGTCTACTCGCTCTTCCACAAAGTATTCTTACAAAAGTTATTCTTCTAGCTACTTCTTGTTAATCCAGATAAACTTTTAATTCACATTTACACATTTCGTTGTACAATTTTTAAAGAGCCTATCGCTATGTGATGGCTCTGAAATTTCATGCTGTTTGCATGACTTCGAGAAAAAAAAGCAATAACTTCCCATTTGAGAAAAGTATAAGTGTTTGAAAATCAAACCAATAACAAGGAATACCTTGGAAATGATTAATTTCACAAAAAAGAGACATAAATTGTGTGTTTTAACGAGATCTACGTAAGTTTTTGTGTATCTTTTACGATTTACCAGATATGCAAAAGTCATTCACAACGTAGAGCACTACACAGGCTATTCCCAAAAAATTCAAATTATACATTCTCATAAAAATATCTTGAGAATGTGGTACTTTAATCAAAACAGTTAAGAGGTATTTTAGAGAGAATCGAAATTTTCGAAAAAAAATTCATATAAAGAGTAGTTTTGGGGTGAGCAGATTTTCTTGAAAATCCTTGGGTCGCATGCTAGGTATTTAAACAACTTCTAGTTTTTAAGTTATGTTGTTCACAGATACACACACATACCTTTTCCTAAAGAGTAGAGTAACTAAAAAGGGAAGATAAATATATTTCTAGGAAAATGGTTCATGTTTGTGTGTGTGTCTGTGATCAGCGTATCACAAAAACGTAAAACAATATATAGTTTTGTATTTAAATCTGAAGTCTCTCAAGAAAGCAAGAGGAAAATTCTCAGGTAATCTCTCTCGAACCTCCAAAACATCCTGTACATGGGCAAATATTTGTTATTGTGCATGATTTTTTTAAATTGATAAAATTTGTAAAGTATCAAACATTTAAGATATAGCTTGAATGAAAACTGATGAAGCTCCCTTCATTATTATTGAATGAGCTAGGCAACCATAAAGAAAGGGAAAACTGGGTAAAAAAATCTGATGTATTACACTCACATGACTTTCTCTACTCTTATTCTCCATATATTTCATATTAATCGAGATAAACATTTGCAGCAACGATCTTTTGACATGCAAAGAAAATTACATTTTACACATAGCGACCAGTTCTAAAAATATTTGACTATCGCTTATGCTCCCCTTGTTTTGTAATTGCAAGGGCAATATAGAAATACAGTAGCCTTTAAGCATAGACATCTCTATTAATAGCTGGTTGCTAGGTGCAGCACTATTCTCTTTGCCACAGATCAATACTCTTTGCATATCCAAGGCAAAAAAATGAATAACGAATTCCCAATTGAGAAAAGTATTGAAAAATTTAAGGGAATAATAAGCAATATCTCGAAAACGGTTCACTCAACAAAAAGAATGTATATACATAAATTGTGTATTTTAACGCGATCTATATTTTTTGTGTAGTAAAATTTTATCTAACTCTTTTGGTTTACCAGTTATGCAAAAGTCGTTCATAATGAAGAATACTTTTGGAGACACTCCCAGAAAATTCAAGATATACATTTTATTTGTCATGAAAGTATCTTAAACATATGATATTTTAATTAAAATCGTTAGAACCATTTTTGAGAAACTTAAAATTTTCGAAAAATGTTCCATCTAAAGGGTAGTCTGGGGTGGGGGAATTTCTTGAGAACCTTCGTGTCGCATCTCTGGAAGATACTGAACCTAAATACCAAGTTTGGTGTTTATCCGACTGTTCGTTTCTGAGTTATGCTGTTCACAGACAGACAGACACACACACACACACACACACACACACAGACATGTTTCCAAAAATGCTTTTTTTGGATTCAGGGGTCTCAAAACATATATTTCCGGTGAAATCTCGGTATCGAATTTTTGGGTGGAATACAATACTTCCCCTGCTTACTATACGTAGTAGAGAAAGTAAAAAAGTACAGTTTTGTTACAAAATGCTATTTATGCTACATAACCCTTTTTCGTGCATTAGCCATTTCCGAAATAGTCACTGTTTCATGTATAAATTTTCCCAGATTTTAAGACCGTAATATTCTGAAGTGTTAACTGTCTATTTCCCCCCAAAAGAACTCGTTGACCACATACTTGGGCGAAGTTTACTAACCAAGGATTGTCGTTCTCCGTGATTACCATGCTAGACTCTGGTTCCCGAGGTCGCGGATTCAAACCCGGCATGGCTTCCTTCGGAGGGGAAGTAAAGCCGGTGGTCCATGTCGTAGATCTACAACACGTAAAAGAACCTCAAGCCTGATAAATAGACCTCTGAGAAAAATTACCGGCCTTTCACCCCAATATAGAATGTGACGCTAAGGACCACAGCAGTTAAAGAGCGTCCATAAATAAAACGCAATTTAATTTTAATTTAATCACAGATTGTTGTCTCCATCTTGCGCACATTGCAGAATCTAACATGTATATCTCGACCACAAAATAGTATTGCGCTTTGTTGGGCTGGCTTCCGCGTGTATTCAAATCAGGTTTCCGCAAGGTCAAGTGCAATAATATCGTGGTGGGGTATTACTAACTGAATGGAACATTTCTGTGTAATCGTGACCTGATAAACAAGAAAATAACATTAACACAAATCGTTTGTAAAATCTTATTTCGGCCAAGTCAAACAAAGCATATGTTCTTTCAATAGCAATTTTGTTCTTCTTTATGTTTTCGGCAAGTTGTTAGTAAGCCTGATTTTTGGTAAGCACGAATTGCAAAACGAAAATAATATTGCACTAATTTTATGACTATAGTTAGGTTTACGCACATGCCCGTTGTATAACAATGAAACTCATTGCATCTTGGTTACTTATTGTATGAAGAGCAGTTTCTTTCTGTATTGCTTACTTGTGGGAGGTAGAGGAAGTATTATATTCCATCAAAATATTCGATATCGAGACTTCGCCGAAAATTCCTTGTACCTAAAAAACAGCATTTCAGAATAATTTCCTTTTGTGTGTGAATGCGTGCGCGCCCGTTCTGTGCCTTTATGGTCAAGATAAATCAAAAACAAAAACATGGATACTTACCAAACTTGGAATCTAAACCCAGCATTTTATAAAAATACAAGACAAAGTTTTTTTCACCAAACTACCCCAACACCAAGCATTACTTAAGGTTTATTCACGCTTAAAGATAAATTATAGTCAAAATCGAAATGTCTCTGTGGTGGCGTTTGCTAAATTAAGGTTGGTTTACAACAAACGAAAACGGAAACCAGAACGCGAACGACAAAGTTAAAATGCATATATTGCAATGCAAGCGTTCACATTTAACGAACGCGAAAGAAGACTTGGGTGAAGGTATAGCTTTTCCTTTCCCGGGAACGGCATATTAAATCTATACTGTGTATATTAGACTCTTCGCTGTAGAAATTATTCAAGGCGGCCGTGACTTGAACGGCCGCCAGAGCGCTCTGCAAGCTGAGAAAATAAAACCAGAAGGAATTCCGACAAACGTGCGTTCTGACTCCTTAAGATTCATTGTGTTGGATCTCCTAGCACCGTTGCCTTGAAGAAGAAAAAAAAACACTAGATAACAGCAAAAATGGTACCATTAACAGCAAGAGCGTCATTTCAGTTTCAGCTTGAGGGGAGGGGATTACCCGAGGCAGTTTCTTGAATTTTCATTAAATTTTAACGACATATTTGGCCTAAAAGAAAATGTTCTTTTATTGTTTAAACGTAAAATATTCGTATTAAAAGTACAGTTGTAATTTTTCTTTTGTTAGAGCAATAATAATGAATAGCCTAATTATGTCTGGTAACATAGGGGGGAATTTCCTTCCCCTACCCCTTTAAATGACGCTCCTGATTAACAGAGAACGCCGAATAAAATAAAGGACAAATGTACGCCATAATAAATGATTGACACTGGTAAGAGGTTTTCGCTAGAGGAATCAGAAATAATAATGGTTCTGAGTTTAGGAAATGTTTACTGTGTCGAATTTTGACGTTCGCTAACCTACATTGTGTTGATTGAATTGGGAGAACGAGGAAGAGTTTAAAAATACCGGACAAAGCCGAGTATGCTCTATCTCTGAGCTTCTCCAGTGCATATGTATTCCATACTATTTTTTCGACAATAGTGAATAATAGAAATAGTACTTACACGAAAATAAAATTAATTACTAACAGCTGTTGAATATTGATTCCAGCTGCAAAGTCACCTTAATGGCGAAGTGGCAACGATTATCTACGCCTGATTATTGACTTTAAAAATACCAATAACTTGCAGCTCATACTTAGCTGTTTCATGAATTCAACCGTAAGTATTAAAAAATCTGATGTGATACATTAACTTGACTTTTTCTACCCCTCTATCTTTATTAACGGATATACAAACTTACATACTAAAGCTTATTTTTCTATCTACTACATTTAATCCAAACAAACCTTTGCAAAAATAGGTAGTTAGCCACATTACACATGTCGTTATAGATACAAAGAGAATAGCGACAGTCAAATGTTTAAGAACTGCACGCTATACGCTGGCCTTAAAATTCCATACTGTTTCCATGCAATCGCGACAACTAACTGAAAATCGATGGGACTTTAAAGGAGTGACAAGTATTGAATTCGAACATTTAATAACGGATATCTCAGAAACGGTTCATGCCACAAAAGAAAACTTATTTTAAGTAAATTGTGTGTTTCAAAAAGATCTACTTTTTACTTTCTCTACTACGTATCACCGGAAATATATGTTTTGAGGCCCCCTGAATCCAACAAAAAAATCATTTTTATAAACATATCCGTGTGTGTGTGTGTGTGTGTGTGTGTGTGTGTGTGTGTGTGTGTCCGTCTGTGAACAGCATAACTCAGAAACGAACAGTCGGATAAACACCAAACTTGGTATTTAGGTTCAGTATTTTCCAGAGATGCGACACGAAGGTTTTCAAGAAAATCCCCCCACCCTAGATTACCCTTTACATGAAACATTTTTCGAAAATATTAATTTTCTCAAAATGGCTCTAACAATTTTGTTTAAATATCATATATTTAAGACACTTACATGAAAAATAAAATGTATATCTTGAATTTTCTGGGAATGTCTTCAAAAGTATTCTTCATTGTGAACGACTTTTGCATAACTGGTAAACCATAAGAGATAGACAAAATTTTACTATAGAAAAAAATGCAGATCGCTTTAAAATACATAGTTTATGTCATATGCATTTTTTTGTTGTTGAGTGAACCATTTTCGAGATATTGCCTGTTATTCCTTTAAATTTTCCAATAGTTATACTTTTTCTCAAATGGGAATTCGTTATTCATTTTTTGTTTTGTCCTGGTAATGCAAGGAGAATGGAATACTCCACATAGCAACCAGCTCTTAAAATATTTGACTATTGTTTGAAGCCTACCAATTCCCCTTGCATCTACAAGAAAATTAGCAATAAGAATAACATCTCGATATCTCGATTAACATGAAGCATATGGAGAATAAGCGTTTGTAAAAATAGTTTGTACAAGAGTAGAGAAAGTCATGTGAGTGTAACACATCAGATTTTTTTGTGTGGTTAGTTTTCGTCTATTGCTTAACGTTTACAAGTTATACAAAATTATACAAAATTTCTTCCGAATGAAAAGGACTTCATAGGCTATTCCTAGAAAATTAAAGATATACATTTTAATTGACATGTAAATATCTTTCATATATGGCATTTTATTCAAAATCGTTAGATTCGTTTTTTAGAAAACCAAAGTTTTCGAAAAATGTTTCATGTAAAGAGGAGCTGGGGAGAGGGGATTTTCTTGAAGATCTTCGTGTCGCATCCTTGGTAGATACTAAACTCAAATATCAAATTTGATATTTATCCGACATATTTGACACACATTTCCAAAAATCCTTTATTTGGATTCAGGGTGCCTCAATACATGTATTTCCGGTGAAATCTTGGTATCAAATTTGTGGGTGGAATGAATACTTACCCCACTTACTATACGTAGAAGATAGAGTAAAAATAGAAAGGAAGTAAAGATCTAAAGTAAGATTAAAAAGGTAAAATTAAAATAGCAATATGATTATATTCCATATCTGCAATGATAAACACACTGGTGTGCAAAGCCTAAGGACGGGATGGGTAAAGTAACATAACAAATGAACTACTCGGTGGAAGTAGATGAAGGTGCGTGAGCATGTTGCCAGAGGTCTCTCACACGTACACAGAAAGCTGGACGTCACATGGCGTGAGTGTAGCGTGCCTATAGTGCCAAATGGGTCTGGTCTCGCAACACGGGGCAGGACAAGACGGTGTGTGGCAAGGTGTTCTTCATTGCAACATGGTCCGTAGACACCATTTGGATGACTTCACACGGGGAAGAATCATCGGGAAACTGGAAGAAGGGCGAGGTGTGTCGAGTGTTGCTCAGGAGTTTGGAATTACTCACAGCATTGTTTCACGTGAATGGGGAACCTTCCAGACCACGGCACTGCTGTCCGAAGGAGAGGTGGTGGTCGACCACGCTCAACTATAGCAGCAGATGACCGCTACATTGTGCAACAGGCAAGAAGGGATCCACCCAAGCAGAGGGTGTAAATGCAACCACATTTAACAGGACAGCTAGGCACGCAATCTCACGATACACCGTGGCACGGCGACTACACAGAGGTAGTCTCTTTGCCCGATGGCCAGTACCTTGTATTCCATTGACATCCGCACATCGGTGGCACCGTTTGCAATGGTCCCAAGAGCATCAAAATTGGACCAACGAGAAATGGGGTCACGTGCTCTTCTCGGATGAGAGCAGATTCAGTCTAAGTAGTGATTCTCGACGTACCCTCATCTGGAGTGAGATGGGAACACGTAATGAACCCAGGAACATCCTTGAACATGAACGTTTTGGTGGTTCGGGTGTTATGGTTTGGGGAGGCATAATGTTGCATGGGCGCACCGACCTCCAAATCTTTGAACACGGTACACTCACTGGTCAACGTTATTGGGATACTGTACTCCTTCCCCATGTGCGTCTTTTCAGGGGTGCCGTCGGCCCTGACTTCATTTTTATGGATGACAATGCACGACCGCGTCGAACGGATCTCTTGTAGGAGATCTCTTGGAACGAGAGGATATTCGGCGAATGGACTAGCCGGCCCGTTCCCCCGATTTAAATCCCATCAACCATTTTTGGGATGCTTTGGGGAGACGCATTGCAGCACATCCACATGCACCAACGACCATCCAATTGTCAACAGCGCTGGTGGAGGAATGGAACGCCCAGCCACAAGAACTGCTTACCAACCTTGGGCCAGAATGGGAGCACGATGTAGAGCATGCATTGCTGTCCGTGGTGATCATACACCCTTTTAAGCACCATGTATCTGTTTCTGTAAATCTAGAGAGCCATCATATGTTGTATTGACTTTATTGTAACTTATGGTCTATGAATAAAAGTGGCATTTCTGTTCGCCTCATTGTATATTTCGTTTAGTTGCCTACTATAGTATACCGTAGCTGTTTTCTCTATGTATGCTTCAAGTTTCATCGAGCTATGTTACTTGACAGTGTCACATCATGCGAGGATTACTTTCGTCCTTAGGCTTTGCACCCAGTGTATATAAAAAGCTATAGGATTTAATATAGTTCATACATATACGTACAGTAAAGTATACAAAAACACGCACGTAGGTTAGGATACCAGAACGGAATACAGGAAACTCAACTTTTCAACATGATAGCTGGACGGGAAGTGGATCAAAAAACGCTTAAAAAACGTTAATCAGTTACAAACAAATGGCATTGCACTACTGAGCATGGTCATCGATATGCATTTCCGTTCGCGCTCCCGGTGTATTGTGGGTCAAAATGTTGCATGCTGCTTTGCTGTACTCTCTGGTTTCCGTTTCCGTTATTGTGAACCAGCCTTTAATCTGCAGAGTAAATATCTCCTGAATTACTTCGTTGTCCCCTTTCACCTTAAAGGGACGTTTGATGCAACTGGGGCTCTGCAAAGCGACAGCTTTTTTCACCCTCCATGTGTATGGCATCTTTAACCTCTTGGGTCATGTTGGCGGTTTTTTACTTTCTCTACCACGTGTATAGTAGGCAGAGAAGATATTGCATTCCACCCAAAAATTCGATACTGAGATGTATAGAAAATACATGTTTTGAGGTCCATGAGTCCAAAAAGGCATTTTTGGAAAAAGGTCCAGATGTGTCTGTGTGTATCTGAACATCTTAAATAAAAACGAAAATTCTAAATACTAAATTTGATATTTCAATTCAGTATTTCAGGAAAATCTTCCAACTATTTTCATGGAATGTTTTTCGAAAGCTCAAAGATTTTGATTAAAATCGCATATGTTAAAAGAAATCGCATATGTTAAAATATATTTACATTAAAAATTTAGTGTCTATCTGAAGTTTCTAAGAAAAGTCCTCTTCATTTAGAAGAAATGTTGTATAGTCTTTTATAACTGGTAAGGTTTAAGCGATAAACGATAACGTACTATACAAAAAATGCAGAGCTCTTTAAAACACAATTTATTTCAAGTAACCTTTTTCGGGGCATTAGCCATTTCCAAGATATCCGTTATTGATGGTTCGATTTGTGCAATACTTCGTCATTCTTTTTAAGTCACGTCAATTTTCGTTGTTTCTCGCAATTGCATAGAAACAGTATGGAACTTTAAGACCAGTACATAGCGTCCAATTCTAAAACATAGGACTATCGCTGCTCCATTTATACTTAATGAAGTGTGTAATATAGCTATTTATGTAAATGTTTATCTGGCTTAAAATTAAGCAGTTAGAAAAATAAGCTTTCGTTAGAATAGCTTTAATACGCACTAATAAACGATAGAGGGTAGAGAAAGTTATGCGAATGTAACATCCGATTTTTTACCTTTGGAACAATCGCTCATCGGCATGATATACACTCGCTTACATTTGGCTTTCTTTTAAGAACACTAAATTCACACATACTGAAGAAGTTGTTTTGATGGAGTTATTTATTTATTTCAACTGTTTGGGAACCGAACTTGTAGTAGCTACAATCGCACGTATAGTAAACAGTTTACGGTAGCCTTCGCCCCAAATGCATTTTTAGGTGCCTTTGCCCCAAGTTTAAAAAATATTAACTTTGTAATTTGACTGTTTCTTTAAATATTAAATATTTATTAAATATTTATGTTTGCCTCGGCTGCGTCAGTATTATTGTTAGAGACATGGAAGTCTTGGCAGGGCGTAATGCGACAAGAATGTAGGCTTACACAGATTTCAAGTTTTAATTCACTCCTTTTTATTAATCCTTGACACAAATTAAATAGCACTTCACTGATATCGAGAGCTGTGAGATTCTTTTTATTAATTAATTACACTTTTTACCACGTAAAACTATTTTTCGTCTCACAAGAATACATATTGAATCTCTCGAGAACGCATCTTGCATCCGGTTACTATCACTGGCTGCAGGCAACTGACTTGATTTCAACCGTCTATACTTGCAAATTTCTGTATTTCGAGTCTCTGATTGGCTAATCCCACTCCAATAGAATACCTGCATTTAACTAAAGCTTTTTCTGGATGTTGATTGGCTACTTTTTAATAAACTGTCACTAAAATTGCATTAATGCTTCCAAGAATCACAAATAACATTTAAACTCTCAAACTCATTATTGCCTCAAGGTTACCTCATTGTTACCTCATTGTTAGCGACGTTTAACTTATTATTCTCACAGCTCCTACATTATTAAATTACGCAATACATTCATATAACATTATTGAACATGTATACAATAATATAAGCATATGCAATGACTTACATACATTTTTACAAATTATTACATACACATATTGCTTCAAGGCGGGCTGTTATTGAATTTACATATTATATAATTAGACTGAAATCATTTAAGTGTTAAAAATACTGCCTCAATACATATTCACACATTCATTTATATTTCCAAACTCTAGGAAAGATAGGGAGTAATTCTGTCTGAAGAAAAATTGCCAACCTTCAGCCGGGAATTGAACCCGGGACCTCTGGAATTGCTAACCACCAGACCGCAGAGCACAAATGTTGTAATATTACAGAAAAAACATATAATCTTTACAGTTACCAAAGTTGTAATGTGAATTATATCAACATTACTTTCTGACATGGTCGTCTAATACATTGTGAGAATTATGATTATGCTTTCAGTTTATTGGGATAGCTTTGAATAATGATTAATAGAGCACAATATTTATCCAGTAATGATTAAATTTTCCTCTCTATAAAATGCTATATCGGTTACTAAAAGCTATTTGAAGTTTTGAATAATACAGACTCTTCATTTCACAACTTCCGAGTTTTACTTATTTAATTTTAATTCAATTAAATAAAACGTCAGGATCAATATAGATATCGGGAGGAAAGCTTAAAACCAGCATTCTTGGTTTCACCTTCTCACCCAAGCCATTATTTCATTGAAATTATAAATAACACACCCCTGTACCTTGATAATTGTTACTTTATCTACCTACACTACGTGTGTTAAGTAGGGTAATTATTGTCTTTCATCCAAAAATTAAATGTCGAGATTTCACAGGAAATATATGTTTTGAGGCCCTCTGAGCTTAAAAAACACACTTTTAGAAAAAGGTGCACGTGTATGTGTACGTGACTGTGAAAAGCATAACTCAAAAACAAAAGTCCGTTAAATGCCAAATTTGATATATAAGTTCAGTTCGAAATTTTTTATTTTTTAAAAAATGGCTCTAACGATTTTGATTAAAATACCATATGTTTAAGCTATTTTCGTAACAAATGAAGTTTATATCTTAATTTTTCTGAAATAGCTCTGAAGCCCTCTTCATTTTGAATTGTTTTGCAAAATTGATAAACCGTAACAGATGGACAAAATCTTACTACACAAGAAATGTATACCTCGTTAAAGCACACGGTTTATGTCAAATAATGTTTTTTCTTGAGTTAAACATTTCCAAAACATTCCGTGTTATTGATTTAAATTTTCAAAAAACATACTTCTCAAATTGGAAGAAATATCGTGTCCTCCCGCCCCTGCTGGTATGCAAAAAGAATACAATTTCAAAACCATCATATATAGCCACCAGCTTATTTTTAAATTTATTTATTTAAGTGCGGTTTAACATTGAGGTCATATCGCAACCGATAAACTTTCAACAAACATGTTCTAAAAAAATCTTATGTGTAACACTCACATGACTTCTCTACTCTTGTACAAACTATTTTTACAAAACCTTATTCTCCATATGCTTCATGTTAATGGAGATGTTAATCTTATTGCTAATTTTCTTGTAGATGCAAGGGGAATTGCTAGCCTTTAAGCGATAGTCAAATATTTTAAGAGGTGGTTGCTATGTGGAGTATTCCATTCTCTTTGCATTACCAGGACATAAAAAAATGAATAACGTATTTGAGAAAAAGTATAAGTATTGGAAAATTTAAGGGAATACCAGGCAATATCTCGAAAATGGTTCAGCCAACAAAAAAAAGTATATGACATAAATTGTGTATTTTAACGCGATCTACATTTTTTGTGTAGTAAAATTTTGTCTATCTTTTATGGTTTACCAGTTATGCAAAAGTCGTTCACAATGAAGAATACTTTTGGAGACATTCCCATAAAATCCAAGATATACATTTTATTTGTCATGAAAATATCTTAAACATAATATGATATTTTAATCAAAATCGTTATAGCCATTTTTGAAAAAATTAAAATTTTCGAAAAATGTTCCATGTAAAGGGTATCTGGGGTGGGGGATTTTCTTGAAAACCTTCGTGTCGCATCTCTGGAAGATACTGAACCTAAATACCAAGTTTGGTGTTTATCCGACTGTTCGTTTCTGAGTTACGCTGTTCACAGACAGACATACACACACAGACACACACACACACGGAAATGTTTCCAAAATGCTTTTTGTGGATTCAGGGGGTCTCAAAACATGTATTTCCGGTGAAATATCTGTATCGAATTTTTGGGTGGAATACAATACTTCCCCTACTTACTATAGAGTAAGTAAAAAACGTGCACGTTCAACCATTTTTATGCATGTTGGAAGGATATATGTTTGCGTTCATATTAAGCTCTCATATATCAATATCATTTATGCAAGCAAAAACTCTGTGGCATAGTAGGAAGCTGTTTAGCATTGTTGATATATCATGAGGAATTCCATGGTGTTTCCGTTTGTTTTTTCTATTTATTACACTCTATGAGGAGATGGAAGCTGGTGATGTTTATTTAGCATAGGTCACATGTAGACTGCATCTGTCCTGAGAGAAGATAAAAGTAAGGTTGGAGTGACCAATTCGCAAATTTGTTCTCCTCTACTGAGCGTTCCCCGAACCAGGTGCAATTTTCCTGATGTTGCTGTCTCCACTCAAACTTCCGTTTTTCTATTGGTGCTTTGGAGAAGGATTTCGATATCATTCTTCCCGAAGGTGTCTGCCTTTTGTTTTTTTTTATTTATATGTTTGGTTGCTAGGTTATGTTCGGTATATCATATCTCGTCTAAACTTATTAGTGATGAGTCACATAAGTTTCGGTCATCATCGATTGAGTGCTCAGTGAGTTTACGAAAGATGATATGGGTAGCTTTAGAGCGTTACTCTTACAGCCTATCTTTGCACTTTGTTCTAAAGGAGAAAACCCCACTGCTATATTAGTTTGCAGCAATGGAACTGGAGAATATTCAGGTAGAGACGTGTCATTTTATTGTGTTTAAGTAGTTTCTATGGGCATATTTTCTGTGAGTTCAGTAACTCACTCATATCTGCTATAACTTTAGTATATCAAGTTCTGGCATGTTAGTAATGTGCCTACTTTCAGATTCATTTGGTCGGGTCTTAGGATTTAATTCATCAGAGGACTTGCACTGTTTAACTAGATCATTCCATTTTACATAAAAAGCAGATGGGAGCATCAGATGAAAGGTATACCCATCCAATAGGATATAACCTCATAGTTTATCTGCATGCTGTCAGATAGCTTAAGGAAGTCGTCGGATTTTGCACACTCTATCGGTGAAAGCTTATTGCTATATTCTGTCCAATTACTATTTAAATATAATAAATGATATAAGTTTACTATTCCAACTGTAAACAGAAAGTTTATTGATTTTTTATTTCTTAATTTTTAATCAATAATTCCATCGCAACTGCTGCAATATAACTCCAAAGAGTATATAATCAAATGAGAACATTTAATTCATAACATCAGGGGTGCCTTCTTAATATGGTAGCACGTTTGCGCTACAACCAAAGTTCTGGCTCTCCCTTTAATGTAAATAACGTATACAATTCATACATTTCGGTTATCATTCTGACATGATCTTGTGGAGTGGACTTTGGCAAGTGTTGTATTGTTTGCAGGTGCCAAGTAGTGCACTCCCGGCTGCAACCCACATTGGCATAATGGTGAAGTATAGGGAATGACGAACCATGGAGCGCAGAGGTGTATGGTGGGGAAGTGAGGGGCATAAGCTGCATGTTGTTGGTTAACCTAGTAGTCAGAGAGCATAGAATAGAATGATCAACAGGAGCAATACTTTTCGTTTCGTCACATACACAGAGCCATCTATTGAATTCACAGTAAAAGTTTACTTCACTTCCGGTCTGCTATCTGCTGAACTGCATCTCTGACTATATTCTAGCTACCTTGCATCTCTGATAATTACGTTGCCTGTATGCCACGTGGTTTGTGTCGTGTTGTGTGAATATCGGGTTTTAATTTATGAATCAAAGTGGTTTATTTAGCTAAATACAGGTAAACTTTGCTATAAGGAGAAACAATGAATTCCATTCAGTCTCTTTTAATGCAACCGTTTTCAACGCTAAACTTGGAGGAAAAGAATGAAATTAAACGTAGGCCCACACCATACCTAAAAATTACTCAGGTAGTTCAAACAAAAACAAGAACTTTTAACAGGAATTTTAACAGCGATGTATATGAAAAATATGATTGGATAAGAGGTTGTGATATTAAAAACGCCCTGTTTTGCTTTCCTTGCGTTTTGTTTGGTGGTGAAGATACATGGACAAAGCATGGCGTGAATGATCTGTAGCACCTTCATGAAATGTGCATGTGTTATGTATTGTGAATTCCCATTTCTTGTTTATTTACGTAAATTAATCAGCCTATAGTGAGAAACTTATTCCGTATTTATTACTTAAAACATTTCAAATTGCAAAGTTCAGAGTCACCAGCCGCCCCTGCATAACATTGATATAACGTAAATTTTTTTATGTCCAGGCTGGCATTCCGGCCACAAGCTTATGATGTGTGTATATCCAGGCATAGATATACCTGCCCTATTATAATACATGGATGATATTGCTTTAATTTCATACGTCAATAGATGTTCTTGAATCACGTAGTTGTGAATGACAGGGCACACATTAGAAAGTACCACTCTCTTATTTTTAGTGAGGAGAGGCCTGATTTCTAAGGATAAGTTGTTTACTTTTATTTTCGGATGTATGAACATCAGTTCTTCAACTAAACGTTTCCTGGCTAGGTAGATTCAGATCCTCGAGTTTGGTATTCGAGATACAAATCGAATGTTGGCGGGATTGGTTAGGTTAGCTGTAACTGTTATATAATCTTTGGGGGTTATGCCGTCATGGACTTCAGTTAGTATAGAAGAATAGCTAGGTACTGAGTTGAACATTACTTGCTTATTTTTATGGTTGGTAGAACGTTTTGATTTGGTAAGCTAGTGGCCGCCATAGAATAGTAAAACTGTTGATTTTATAGCGAGGGCTCTAATCGATGCGCAGCTGTTTTATCAACTGTCATTAGTTTCCTTTAACCTCAACCCTAAGGCCGCTAGAACTTCGATTAATAACTAGTCTAGAGCAAGTGTAAAAGTGGCACCTTTACTCACATAACAGCTGTAGGAGATGACCTTGGATATTCAGAAGGATGTTGCCGTAGATCAGTCCTATTCTTGAAAGAAAACATTGGGAATAGAGCTGCGTATATATCTCACTTATAAGATAGCGATGTTCAACTCTCTAACCAGCTCTTAAAACATCTGGCTACCACTTAAGCCTACTGTATTTACCTATTTCCATTGTATCTAACAAAAATATATATATATATATATATATTTATGAACGTTCTTTAACTACTATGATCCTTAGCGTCCCATTCTATATTGGGCGTGAAAGACCGGAAATCTTACTCAGAGACTTCTTTATAGGCTTGAGGTTCTTTTACGTGCCGTAAATCTACAACACGGACCACCGGTTTTACTTCCCTTCCGAAGGAAGCCATGCTAAGGATTTTTATGTCCAAAAAAATCCACCGCTCTCCGCCAGGTTTGAATCCACGACCTCGGGAACTAGAGGCTAGCATAGTATTCCTAGACGACAGAGAACGACTTGTATCTTCAAGCAAAATATTTCTGCAAAATATGTTATCACCATTAGCATGATGTAGATAGAAGAATAAGGTTTTGTAAGAACAGTTTGTTGAAGAACGGGTAGAGAAAGTCATGTGAATGTAAACATCAGTGTGTATCACTTTCTCTGCCCACCCAAAAATACGATAGCCACATTTCATCGGAAATACATGTTTTGAGGCCCCCTGAATCCAGAAAAAAGATTTTTACTTTCTCTACCAAGTACGTAGTAGGTAGAGAAGGTATTGCATTTCACCCAAAAATTCAAATACCAAGATTTTACCGATAATACATGTTTTGAGGCTCCTTAAACCCCCCAAAAATCATTTTTAGGAAAAGGTCCGTGTGTGCGTCTGTGTGTCGCGTGTGTATCTGTGAATAGCATAACTCATAAACGAAAAAGGATAAACGCTAAACTTGGTATGTAGGTTCAGTACCTTCTGAAGAAGCGACACGAAGATTTTCAAAAAAAAATCCCACCACCTCAAACTACCCTTTACATGGAAAATTTTTGAAACTTTTATTTTCTAAAAAATGGCTCTAACGATTTTGTTTAGTATACCATATATTAATGATATTTATATGACAAAATGTATGTCTTGAATTTTCTGGGAATAGCCTTTGAGGTCCTCTTCATTTGGAAGGAATTTCGTATTGAATTTCCTTTCCTCACAACAAACAAAACCCACCTTATGATGTAAGCAGTATCCTCTAAGTCTATAATTTAATAACAGCTTTAGTATTAATTGGTCTTCCACCCTTAATATATGCTGATACCATTTTATTTTTACTTTCGTTAATTTTCTGCATTTAAGTTGCATATATGTATTTAACTGTTTGCGAATTTCTTCATTTCTTTGTTTGTCTAAAATGGTAAATCACACTACTGCTCTTATAAATCTCATCTCTGCTGTTCTCTTTATCTTATTCATTGTCCAATTTTCACTTCCATATGTTGCTGGTGCTGCCATTACTTTATAGAATTTCATTGGCGTTGCTTTTGACGTCTTATTCTATAATGTTCTCGATATTACTCCATTCGTTTGTCTTAATTTGTTTCGTTTCATATTCAAGTCTTCATTTTTACTGTATACGTTAAAACCTAAGTAATTAAAGTTGGTGCTTACATTCGTATAGACTAATTTGAAATAATTTTAGGCATGACCTAACACTGAGATTTAGGTAAAGGGGGTAAAAGAATTACTTTTATATGAATATTTAAAATACTTGTAGAATTTGAGACAATATTTTTAACACTTAAATGATTTCAGTCTAATTATATAATATAAATTCAATAACAGCCCGCCTTAAAGCAATATGTGTATGTAACAACATATAAAAGGTGTATATTACAGTCATTGTATATGTTTATATTATTGTATACATGTTCAATAATGTTATGTGAATGTATTACGTAATTTAATAATGTAGGAGCTGTAAGAAGAATAGGTTAAAAGTTGCTAACAATGAGGTAACCTTGAGGCAATAATGAGTAAGAAAGTTTAATAATGCTACTAGTCATTATTGGAGCAACAATAATGTAAATTTTGAGACAGTTTATAAAATAGCCAATCAACAACCAGAAAAAGAGCTTAAGTTAAATAAAAGTATTCTATTGGATTAGGAATAGCCAATCAGAGACTTGAAATACAGAAATTTACAAATTTAGGCGGTAGAAATCAAGTCAGTTGCTTGTAGACAGTGCTCATAACTGGACGCGTTGGTTGTAGACAGTGTTCCTAACCGGACGCGAGTTGCGTCCTCGAGAAATTTAATATGTATTTTGTGTGAGACAAAAATAGTTTACGTGTTAAAAAGTGCAAGTAATGAATAAAAAAATCTCACAGCTCTCTCTATATCAGTGAAGTGTTATTTTAATAAAAGGAGTGAAGTAAAATCATAATCTGTATAAGCCTACATTCTTCAGTCGCACCACTCCCTGTTAAGACTTTCATGTCTCTAAAAAAAATATAAATACTGACGCAGCCGAGGCAAACATGAATATATAATATTTAAAGAGACAGTCAAAAATTACAACGTTAATATTTTTTAAACATTTGGGGCAAAGGCCATCGGAAAGTACATTTAGGGCGAAGGCTACCGGAAACTTTTTACCATACGTGCGGTTGCAACTACTTCAAGTTCGGCTCCCCAACAGTCGAAATATAATACATCTTCAAACTGACTTTCCATACGTAGCAGCAACAAACATCTTAAAATTGGCTCCGAAAGCGTGGGGCAAATAACAATACAACAAAATAACTTCTTCAAATACTCATAACTAGAGGAAGCCATGTGGGAGTTACGCATATTTTATTTTACCATATAAATAATTAAAATAGGCAGCTGCAGTCATAAAAAATACATAGTCTTTGTGTGTTCTGTTTGAATTAGAGAAGGTATGAAATAAACGTACATGTTTAACAGCTGGTCATAATACTAAACTTGAATTCGAAGCCTAACTTATGCCAGAATTAAATTTGTACAAAACTGCAGCGTGAAAAGAATGGTTAAGATTTCAATTAATCTCAACATCATCGCCTTCATCTCTTGTTGAAACGGGGACTTAAGCATTTCCTGACTGAAAATATCCATCAATATATCTTCAAACTAATCATGACATATTCCCACCCCCTCAGTCAAACATTCGAGCTAAAAATGAACATAGATGCGAGTATAACTCATATTTTCTTCTTCTTTATAATCGTTTCATTCGTTTAGCCTCATTTTTGCTTTCTCTACCACGTACATATGCAGTAGGCAGAGAAGTATTGAATTACACCACGCAAAAAATCGATATCGAGATTTCACCGGAAATATACGTTTTAAGGGCTCCTGAATCAAAAAAACAAAATGCGTTATTAGAGAAAGGCCCGGATGTATATCTCTGTGCGTGCGTCTGTCTGCAAAGAACATAACTGAAAAACGAAAAGTGGATAAATACTAAACTTGATATTGCAGTTCAGTATCTTCCAAAGATGTGACAAGAAGGTTTTCAGGAAAATGCCCCCACACTAAACTACCCATCACATAGAACACTTTCGATTTTTTTTTTTACTTTCTCAAAACTCCCTATAAAGATTTTGAATAAAATAACATATTAGATATATTTGCATGACAATTAAAATGTATATCTTGAGTTTTCTAGGAATAGCTGTAAAGTCTCCTTCATTCGGGAGAATTTTATATAATTTTGTATAACTGGCAAACGTTAAGCGATAGACGAAAACGTACTGCTCAAAAAACGCAGATATCTTTAAAAGTCACAATTTATTTTAAACAACTTTTTTGTAGCATCAGCTATTTCCGAGATATTCTTATTAATGGTTTGTCATTCTTTTGACATTCTGTCAATATTCAGTTGTTTCTGGCGATTGCATGGAAAGAGTATAGAATTTTAAGGCCGGTATACAGCGTCCTGTCCTAAAACATTTGACTATCACTATTCCCTTTACACCTATAACGAAACGTGTACTGTAGCTATTTCTGTAAAGGTTTATCTCGATTAGAATGAAACAGATATAAAAAAATAAACTTTCGTAAGAATGATTTGTAGAGCCACTATTAAACCATAGAGGGCATGCAAATGTAACACATCAGCTTTTTATACTTAATTTATTTGGGACACATTCCGCTCACTCTCGCATTCGCCCTGCCTGGTTGAAGTGGATAGGGTACTATTTTAATAAATGAAAAACATTATCTGCCCATCTAGAAATCAAAACTGGGTCTCTGGGTTGAGAATTTATCACACTGACCATTCGATCGCAGAGGCAGTATCCAAATCTTATTATTCTGAATTTTTCGACAACATATAAAAGGAAACAGCAGAATACCAGAACGCACCAGAGCTTTATCAACAAATGACAATCTCTCTACGCCCAACAAGGAAGCGTTTTCTACAGTCCACCCCGAGAGTGAGAGAGTTCTAAAACAGGAGGATTCTTGTTCCTCTGCAGCCCCTCTACTCCTACCCCTCCCTCAAGTACAGTCTTTTCCTTTATAATGGGGTATCGCGTGCCCGCATAAAGGCTTCAAAGACGATGTAGATTTACAAGCTATTATAGTTTCACTTTGGGGCATCTAACTTATTATAAACAAGGAAAATGAACGTAACAATGCTGTACTGATGATGGCGATAGTCGACACCGTCCATTATAACGTTTCTACTTTCTGTACTACGTATAAATTGGATACCGAGATTTCGCCGGAAATACGTGTTTTGAGGTGCCCTGAATCCAAATAAAGCATTTTTGGAAACACGTCCGTGAGTGTGTGTGTCTGTCTGTGAACAGCATAACTCAAAAATGAAAAGTGGCATAAATAGCAAACTTGGTATTTGAGTTTAGTATCTCCCAAGGATGCCACACGAAGATTTTCATGAAAATTCCCCCACCTCAGACTACCCTTTACATGGAACATTTTTCGAAAATTTTGATTTTCTCAAAAATGGCTACAACGATTTTGATTAAAATGTCATATGTTTAAGATAATTTTATGACAAATGAAATGTATATCTTGAATTTTCTCTTCGTTCTCTTCGTTCATAATGACTTTCACATAACTGGTAAGCCGTAACACATAGACACAATTTTACTACACAAAGAACACACGTTAAAATACACAATTTATGTCATATACTTTTTTTTTGTCGAGTGGCCCATTTCCGAGATATTCCTTGTTATTTGTCTGAATTTTCCAATATTTATACTTTTTCTCAAATGTGAATTCGTTATTGGTTTTACTTTCTCTACTACGTATAGTAAGTAGGGGAAGTATTGCATTCCACCCAAAAATTCGATACCGAGATTTCACCGGAAATACATGTTTTGAGACCTCCTGAATCCAAAAAAAGCATTTTTGGAAACATGTCCGTGTGTGTGTCTGTGTGTGTGTGTGTGTGTGTGTGTGTGTCTGTGTGTCTGTGTGCGTGTGTGTCTGTGAACAGCATAACTCAAAAACTAACAGTCGGATAAACACCAAACTTGGTATTTACGTTCAGTATCTTCCAGAGATGCGACACGAAGATTTTCAAGAAAATCCTCCCACACCAGACTACCCTTTACATGGAACATTTTTCGAAAATTTTAATTTTCTCAAAAATGGCTCTAACGATTTTGATGAAAATATCATATGTTTAAGATAATGTCATGAGAAATGAAATGTATATCTCGAAATTTCTGGGAATGTCTCCAAAAGTATTCTTCATTATGAACGACTTTTGCATAACTGGTAAACCATAAGAGATAGACAAAATTTTACTACACAAAAAATGTAGATCGCGTTAAAATACACAACTTATATCATATACATTTGTTTTGTTGAGTGAACCGTTTTCGAGATATTGCTTGTTATTTCCTTAAATTTTCCAATACTTATACTTTTTCTCAAATTCATTATTCATTTTTTTGTCCTGGACATGCAAAGAGAATGGAATGCGCCACATAGTAACCAGCGATAAAATATTTGACTATCGCTTAAAAGCTACCATATTCCCCTTGCATCTACAAGAAAATTACCAATAAGATTGACATCTCGATATCTCGATTAATATGAAGCATATGGAGAATAGGCGTTTGTAAAAATAGATTGTACAAGAGTAGAGAAAGTCATGTGAGTGTAACACATCAGATTTTTTTTTATGTCCTGGACATACAAAGAGAATGGAATGCTCCACATAGCAACCAGCTCTTAAAATATTTGACTATCGCTTAAAGACTACTGTATTCTCCTTGCACCTACAAAAAAATAGCACAATAAGTTTCTACATATGTTTATCTCGATTAACATGAAGTAGATGGAGAATAAGCGTTTGTAAAAATAGTTTGTACAAGAGTAGAGCGCAACACATCAGATTCTTACTATGAATTTCAAAAACCTGTGAATGTATACGCTGATTTATTTAATATACAGGTTTAGGTAATACTTGTCTGTATAATAAACTATCTTACAGTTGGCATCACTGGGTAGTTTCTAAGTCTCGAACGACGATTTAGTTTACTTCGCTTATCCAACTATTAATGATATTACTTAGAATTGTATTCTCTTGAAACTGTATTCGTACTATCGGACCAAAACTACCCTGATATTCATGTATTTCTTGGTAAAGGGTACAAGCATAATAAATTGGCTTTAAAACGATATAGGTATCACAACAAACCCAAGACTGAAGGTATCCGGAGTACTGATGGAAATCTGTATCGAATAAGATACGAAAGATCCTAATATTCATGAAAATGGGAAGCACTATCGGTGGATGTATTTCTGACCTCCGTAACCTTCCCTGACAATCTTCCAAATTCTGGAAATGTTGAGTGGCCTGTAAATAGCTTTTAGCGGCGAAAGAACTGTCAGAATGGTCTAGTAATTTTATATAATCAGAAAACAAGGAATTTTATACATTTTTATATGGTTCTTTGGTCCGCTATTTGTCAAATATAACTATTTCACAATTTTAACTTCTACCGCGTACCTAGTATTGCATTCCGCCCAAAAATTCATACCAAGATTCACCAGAAATACATTTTTGAGGCCCCCTCAATAAAAAGAAGGCTTTTTTTTTTTTTTTTTTAGAAAAAACAGAATAAATCAAAAACTAAAACTTGGTAGGTATATAGGTTCAGTACCCTCCAAAGATGTGACACGAAGATTTTCACGAAAATCCCCATTCCAAACTACCCTTTACATGGAACTCTTTTTTTTAATGTTTTATTTTCTAAAATAGTTCTAATGATTTTGATTAAAGAACCAAATCTTAAAGATACTTAAATGCAAATAAAATGTATATTGTATTACATTATTTATAAATGTAATTTTCTGGGAGCAGCCTGCAAAGTCTGGTTCATTCGGAAGGAAATTTGTATAATCTTGTATAACTGGTAAACGTTAAGGATAGACGAAAACGTACTACACAAAAATGTAGATCTCTTTAAAACACCAATTTATCTCATATAACATTTCTGTGGCATCGGCCATTTCCTAAATATCTGTTATTAATGGTTCGAATTGTTCAATACTTAGCCATTCCTTTAAGCCTCTCTGTTTTCAAGTTGTTTCTCGCGATGCCATGGAAAGAGTGTGGAATTTTAAGGCCAGCCTATAGCTTCCAGTTCTAAAACATTTGACTGTCGCTAATCCCTTTGTATCTGTAACGAAATGTTTAATTGAGTAAGGTTTATCTCGATTAAAATGAAGTAGATAGTAAAATAATTTGTATATCCACTAATAAGCGATAGAGGTAGAGAAAGTCATGTGAATGTAATACATATGATTTTTATATTAAAGAATACAAAAACGCCTTGTGTCAATACTCAACGAAATAGGAACAAAACTGGATATGAAAGTTCTCTATCCCAAGTCACCAATTCCAATATTTTGGTGGTCTATAAGCACCAAAAAACAATCTTATCAGTTTTTAATTATAACTATCGGGTCATTAGTGTCTAATGTTGCTCTGGATGCAATATACTCTCTCATATATTTAACATGAACATGATTAGAGCAGAAATGCAACAAAACTCTTACGTAGAGGGTTATTAAAACTTTAGGTATCCAGAAACTTCAATACGTCATCTATAGAAGTAGAACAAGTCATTCAGAGATTTTGATGCTAACTCTAAACTTTTTGCACATATCTGAAGTATTTGAATAAAATGCAAATTAAGGAAATAAATGCTTTGTGCACTATTTAATGGAATATTACCAGTTTTATTTCACGTATACAAAAGACTTTCCATCACAAATGTTTACACAGACAATATATATATATATATATATATATATATATATATATATATATATAAGTTTTTAAATGGTGAATTGCTATGAGTTGTAAATTTCTTATTAAATATCAATCTAATCTCCTGCAATTATAGGGAGAACCGGTTGTCTTTCGTTCTCTGTTTTCGTTTTACTTAATGCTTATGTATGTCGTGAGCATCTCTGAGGGTTATTCAAACAGCAGGAGCAGATTTCAACATTTGATACCAAATAAACTATGAAATATAGAAACCATCATGCGTGTTATTGGATAGAGGAAGGTTCAAAGTTTTAGTTTTATGGTTGTCCAGGCCGTAGGTATTTAACAAGAATATCATTTGTTACACAAAGCTTCCAAACAATAGTTCATTTCTTGCCACATCACATCAATTGGTTCTAGTTATCAAACTTTTTATGTAAGTTTTTCTATGATCTTACAGCTGTTTGTTGAATCTACTGCAGAAGCGACGTTACAGTTGAACAAGGAATTCTCAGCTCTGAAGATGTTTTTTTATATACTCGCGGTTTTTCTATAAACAGCCAGTACTCGACTGAAGTGTGAAATGTATTTCTGACCTTTATGCTTGTTTTTAACTAAAATTTTTAAAAATGCTCATTCTTTCTGAACAACTCTTTATACTGTTTGGATTAATATGTACTCTGATTTTGTTATATTTAAATGAATTCCTTAAGGTATAACAACTATCCCATAATGTTCTATTATGAATCAAGCCTGTCCGAGCTCCAAAGTCCAGCTCTTGTAAATTCTCTTTTATCTACTTTAGTTACGTAATATTGTTTTTAGAATACTAAAAGAAACGTTATAAACCTGTTCACTACCTAACTAGTTTCGTAATGTAACTCTTATCACGAAACTGGTTGCGTATTGTAAACCATACATAAATAACAAACAAAATAGAATCAATTTTATTTATTATAAGTCGGGATTTATTAGGAATTAAACTATCTATAGCAGAATTAGCTGCATTTGCAATATCTTCGTCAGAACTCATTTTTCAAAGTTTATTCAATTCACCTAGTACGCATGTTCTTCTGTTTAAAACAAAAACCTAACAAATAAATCGTCTATCAACCATGCATGACCCACTACACACATGTATCAACTATGTATCAATGTTTCAGTAATTCCTAATACTATATCTAAAATAAAAATGTAATTTACCAATGTAAATAAAAAATATATATATATATATATTACGTAACTAAAGTAGATAAAACGTTGTACGATACACATAGCGTAACTACATATTACAATACTCGATTGGTTATCAAACTCGGCCTGCATCCTCGTTTTGCCAATCTTCCAATCTCATATTGTAATATGATACGTCGATATTCCTATCATAAATTGTTATTAGAATTTCAGTCATTTAGGAGTTGTAATTACAAACTGCCTTACCTGTGTCCGTCGAGAAGAGTAGTGCATTTCAGTGGTGAAAGAATCATAAAAATCGGTTGTGTGATTTTCGAAATTACATATCTCATCCCTCAAATTTTGTTTCTATCTAACATCATTATCACTATAAAGAATGCAAACAGAGACCAAGGGTCACTGACAAACAAACCACTGTACGAGGGCTGGGGTGGTTGTTACCTGCGATGTCCCTGCCAATAGTCCAGTGACAATTCAACATTATTTCCTTCTGTTCTGGCTTTGATACTTAGAAATTCCTATACCTGATTGTTAATATAGATTAAATGCTTTGAGATAATCGTTTAATACACCACAAGATTGGAAAGCAAGTGTTATAGAATAGAGCAAAGGTTTCAGAACAGGAGTGAAGCTATATTCTATTCTCGATGTTCTCCAAAACACTGCATAAACTAACGTACATAGTACAATATACTTTGCATTGTTGTATATTTTGAAAGTATAAAATGCTTGAATATTAAAACTAATCTGGCATTTTGGTAGCCAATGAGCACAATGAAAGTGCACTGCCAATGTCATAATTATATAAGTATTTTAGCAGTTACGTAAGCTGATCATGGTCTTTCTATAGAATTTGTAAAATCACTTCCAGTGTATGTGTGTATGTGTGTGTGTGTGTGTGTGTGTGTGTGTGTGTGTGTGTTCGCACTCTGATTTGGTTTGTATAAAGATGGAGGTGAACTAAACCTGTCCTTAACACTGAAAGCTTTGTGATTTATTGTATTATTTTCCTATATTTATAATGAAATAGACCTATTCCTTTGAAAAGGAATAGTAGATTTTTAACTAAATTATTTGTAGAAACCAGTATCTTGTATATTTTCCTATCTAGAGTTTTAAATTTAAACATTATATGAGAAGCAGTTTCATTTTCTTCATTGCATAGCTTAACTACTGGTTCTTGTTTAAAGATTCCCATTTCATTTAATCTACAATGTCTCCTTAATATCCCACTTATTAGACTTATTTTGGACTTAATGCGTTTTAATACATCTTCAGTAAGCGAGAAAGATATTTTACTCATCGTTCATTTACTGTGCTTGTATCCTTCTGTTTCAATCCATTGCCTTTGGTGACAATAACTAATCCACTCAGTAATGCAATGCCAAAAACTGCTTCTGGTCCAGTAAACGATTGAGCAAATCCTTTCCTTGCAAGGGTATTTGCTTTCTCCTTGCTTAAGATTCCCTTATGTCCGGGCACCCACCAAAGAAACTTGTGTTTTGCCAGCTATATAAGGTTCGTTAGGCAGTCCCAGACTAACTTGGATGTTACCTGTTACTTTGCATTGCAATCTGTTGCCCCAAGATGTTAGAATGTTTCAGGAACCATACTTTTTATCTGAAACGTTTTTTATCATACCAACTATTAATTTGTAAACTATTTAAGGAGTTTGAAAAAAGTACTAACGCTAATACTTTGGTAGACTATCTTAGATTTTATTTGTTTAAATTTAACATGAAATAGAAAAACACAAACATATCCACTCGAGATACAAAAGAAAGGAAAACAAAGCTAATTTAGGTAGCCATACTGTATGTGCATCGTAAACTATTTTTTTCTGTATTCTTGTGAATTGTTATTTTATTTTGTATGGTTATTTGGAAATTTGGCATACCGCATTTCATTTCAATCTAAATTTCAATTTATTGCATCCAGAGATCATATATAAATGATATAGAAATTTCTATTTTTGATTATGTTAAATAAAAATAGTAAAACACACACATGAAACAAGTCAGTATATAGAAACAACATTAGTGAACAAAGGTTGATGCATGTCTTCTGAATAAAGGTATTACAGATATATATTTTACAACTTTAGGCACACTTTTGTAAAATTTTGATACCAGTGTAAGTAAAACTTTTAACTGGATCAATGCTCAATATTGTAGACATTACTTTCATCACAATTTAGGGTATTTGTGGTCACCTGCTTATTATAGTAAGGTGATGTTTGCTCTGTTATAAAATTCTCCTGAAGTTCTATCGATTTCGACGAATAATATGTGTCGATAATATTTATCAGAGAGAGATAAGGTGACACGCACATGAAAAGATGTTTTCAGTGGTTTTTAAATCGTCGTTAACGGCTATATATCCGGAAGTAAAGATGTTAAAGTGTATTGTGAAATAGAATGGGCGATGGATTCCATCAGTGTGTTGAGGGGAGGGCAGGCGTTTCCTAGAACGATTTACCGCCGCCTCATGTGCTCCAAGATGAGGGACTGTGACTATGTTGGCTTTCTCTGGACAGGGGTGGGTGATTCAAGGACATCATACTTGGAGGGTGCAAGCTAGCCGGCCCGGCTCGCCATCCAGTCCAGCAAGAGGGAGCTAAAACGTGTTATATAATAACGTGATACAGGTACAAGCATCGACACACGTTCACTTGATTATCAAACACGCGTGTATCAATTCAGTCCCATGGCAATACAAAGGCAATGAATTGCTGCGGAATGTTCGTTCATCTCCTGTATCCTCTTTAGAGAGCACAACAATCACTGGTATCCTCACTTTATCTTAAAAATACCAACGATGTGCTCTTAAATAATGTAGTAACCAGACGTTATCTTAAAAATACAAGCGATGTGCTGTTAAATAATGTAGTATCAAGATGTTATCTTAAAAATACAAGCGATGTGCTCTTAAATAATGTAGTATCCAGATGTTATCTTAAAAATACAAGCGATGTGCTCTTAAATAATGTAGTATCAAGATGTTATCTTAAAAATACAAGCGATGTGCTCTTAAATAATGTAGTATCAAGATGTTATCTTAAAAATACAAGCGATGTGCTCTTAAATAATGTAGTATCAAGATGTTATCTTAAAAATACAAGCGATGTGCTCTTAAATAATGTAGTATCCAGATGTTATCTTAAAAATACAAGCGATGTGCTCTTAAATAATGTAGTATCCAGATGTTATCTTAAAAATACAAGCGATGTGCTCTTAAATAATGTAGTAACCAGACGTTATCTTAAAAATACAAGCGATGTGCTCTTAAATAATGTAGTATCCAGATGTTATCTTAAAAATACTAGGGATGTGCTCTTAAATAATGTAGTATCCAGATGTTATCTTAAAAATACAAGCGATGTGCTCTTAAATAATGTAGTATCCAGATGTTATCTTAAAAATACAAGCGATGTGCTCTTAAATAATGTAGTAACCAGACGTTATCTTAAAAATACAAGCGATGTGCTCTTAAATAATGTAGTATCCAGATGTTATCTTAAAAATACTAGGGATGTGCTCTTAAATAATGTAGTATCCAGATGTTATCTTAACAATACTAGCGATGTGCTCTTAAATAATGTAGTATCCAGATGTTATCTTAAAAATACAAGCGATGTGCTCTTAAATAATGTAGTATCCAGATGTTATCTTAAAAATACTAGCGATGTGCTCTTAAATAATGTAGTATCCAGATGTTATCTTAAAAATACAAGCGATGTGCTCTTAAATAATGTAGTAACCAGACGTTATCTTAAAAATACCAACGATGTGCTCTTAAATAATGTAGTAACCAGACGTTATCTTAAAAATACAAGCGATGTGCTCTTAAATAATGTAGTATCGAGATGTTATCTTAAAAATACTAGCGATGTGCTCTTAAATAATATAGTATCGAGATGTTATCTTAAAAATACTAGCGATGTGCTCTTAAATAATATAGTATCGAGATGTTATCTTAAAATACTAGCGATGTGCTCTTAAATAATATAGTATCGAGATGTTATCTTAAAAATACTAGCGATGTGCTCTTAAATAATATAGTATCGAGATGTTATCTTAAAAATACTAGCGATGTGCTCTTAAATAATATAGTATCGAGATGTTATCTTAAAATACTAGCGATGTGCTCTTAAATAATGTAGTATCCAGACGTTATCTTAAAAATACTAGCGATGTGCTCTTAAATAATGTAGTATCCAGACGTTATCTTAAAAATAAAAATGATGTGCTCTTAAATAATGCAGTATCCAGTATCCATATTCACCAGATCTTTTCCCAAGTGACTTTCACATGTTCCCCTGACTCAATGGTCATAATGGAGACAAGCACTTTAACACCGTGACGAAGATCAATCAGAAGTGAACAGCTGGCTGCGAGCACAGGACCCGACCTGGTACAGCACTGGCTTGTAAAAACTTGTGTCACGTCCACAAAAATGCTTGGAAAACATTTTGATTATTTATAAAAGTAACAGAATGATTGTAAAAAATAAATAAAATTAATTGAACAAGATCAATTGTGTGTTATGTATTTTATAAAATAGGGAAACTTACTTATCGGACGCCTCTCGCATAAATTCCTTTAACAGTATCTATTAATAACTGCGTCATTATTTTACGACCAATTAAAGTTCTTTTTTTAACTTTTCAAACCATTGCGTAGTGAGTCAACTTACCTCAACTAGGAGGCAGGTTGGCCCAGGATGTGGAGTATATGTTATTGAAATGGAAAATCTACGTTTTAAATAATTTATTAAAAACAAATATCATGTTCAGGTTATTAAAAACATTTCAAAATATAATTACAGATTCATCGTAGTAAAACCACCTAACACAAGATAACGTTTTTTAAACATATCAACGCGTCTTTAAAGTAATATGTAACGTCCTAAGTTAATTAAACACTTAAATGGCAACACTGTACACAAATTAATTGTAAATGTCCGAAAAAACAATTTAAACACACAAACTGCCTGTTGCTATCATTGTGCCAACCTGCCTACTTTTTGTTGTGCCAACTTGCCCCTAGTCTACTTGTTCTAATGGAAGCTCGATATAGCGATTAAAAATAAGGAATTAAAATACTTAAATATCAAGAAATAAAGCGATTTAAAATCACTTTCAAACAAAATATTTAGAAGCATTTAATATTGGAAATGTATCAGGAAAAACAATTCCCAATGAAGTAAATATTTACAAACTACTTCATGGCTTCCTTCCACTACAACTTGTCACAAAGGATTGTCGCTTCCGTGGGATGTATATTTGGATACTTCATTTGGTTGCAGTCTGTTGACTAAGGGCTGAAATAAGAGCATGTGCCAACCTGCCCCCTCTCCCGTATTTTTGTACAGCAAATTCGTCTTTTTTTTGCACAAAAAATATCTAGAACACATTTTTTGGTTCCAAGATACATCTACAATAAGGTGGTGATAGCTGTTTTGATCTCTTTTATTTCAAGTTAGACCAAATTGAACACAAAGCTGACCTGCAGCTGCTTTGAGTGTAGGCTCCTGAACACTAAATATAGAAAGTGTTCTAAATTCAAAGAGGCCGGGAAGCACCCGCAGATCATTGCCTTTTTTGAAACGAAAATTTTACGAGCGGCAAGCTGTTATTTTTACTGGAACTGGATTATTTATGGTGACTACTTCCCTTGCATATCAAGTGGCCAATTTTGAAATGAAACGCTTTGAATTTGGGCCAATCAGAGCTATCGATCTTGGCGGTTATATGGCTTTCATTTTATCGCCTTAGCGTGCAATTGTTTTTTTTTATTGTCGCGAAGTATGTGTTATTCCGTAAAGAATTTTATTTTCGATCTTTATATTAGCACTCGACTGACATTCGTAACTGTATTCGTAACACACTGTGTGTGTGTGTGTGTGAGTGTGTGTGTGTGTGTGTGTGTGTGAGCGCGCACGTGTTGACAGTATAGTTCTAAAACGTATGAATACCAAACGTGGCATTAAGTTCAGCGTAATCTACCCTTTATATGGAAAATTATCCCATAACTCTAAGAGTTTTGGTTAAAGTACCATAGGTTTAAGATATTTGCATGACTAATAAAATGTATAGGTATCTGGAGTGTTGTGCGAATAGATTGCGAAGTCCTCTTCAATCTGAATAAATTTTTTAGAACTTTTATTACTGGTAAATCGTAAGAGATAGGCACAAAATTACTCCGCGAATAGTCCAGGTTGCGTTAAAATATACAATTTATGTCAGTTTTTGAAGTGCCGATTCAGCATTATTTTGTTTCTCGTGATATCACGAAAAGAGTATGGTGTTCAAAGCCAGCATATGGTAACGCGTGTTTTAGACTTCGCTTCAGCCTTGTCTATCCCTCCTGTACCTTCAACGAGATGTGTAATGAAAATATTTCTGCAAATACTTACCTCGATTAACATCAATCAGTGAGAATAATGTGCTCTTATAATAATAATTTGAGGAAGAGATATAAAAATAACTATTAGACATAGAGTGTAAGATACAAAACTTTGCAGACGCAACTGAAATATGACGCTATGCCTGCATGTACGATCTTAAATGTAGGATTTCGCTACTTACAGCATAAAGTACTCTATACCGAGCGAGACGGCTCCATGGTAACGTGTGAGACTCGCATTCGGGAGCCCTGTGTTCGATTCCCGTCGACCGCCCATTCTGACCTTGGGGTTTTTATGGTTTTCCCTGGTCGGTAGGAAATGATGTGGTCGTTTCCCTTTCATTCTGTTTCCTCCTCAACTTTCAGGTATGCTTCTAGGTTTCGTGGCGTATGGCAGTGCCGGACAGATGGTGCGGATGCTTGCTTAAAGGAAAAAGTAATGCCTGTACTCTTTCTGGACAGTAGAGGGCTGCTAGGTCGACGAGTCGTTCATCGCTCTCTCTAGGCAGCTCCAGGAGAGGGACTGGTCTTCGAGCCTGGAACTCTTAGGGACTTCTGCGCGTCTTTGTGACCTGTATGTACGCGGCCTGTAGTCTCCAGTGGTTCCTTCACTTCATCTCTTCCTCCTGGGGATGTTAGCCACAATAGACCTATGTAGGTCGCAGTGCGCGAGGTATCCTCTCCGTTGTATGACCTTCACTATATGTACTGATAGACCACGAGAAGAAGTCAAGCGAGAGGAATGTGTAACATCAACACTTTCCTGCGTCCGTATCATATTTACGCTCGCCGTGAGGATACGATAAGCATGTTAGGAGGTTATAAACTACACAGTGTTGTCAAGTACTCACCCATGGCTAGAAGTCCAGCAGCCGTCGTGCAAGATCCAAGTCTGAGAAGAAGATCTGGCAGCATGGGTGGTTCATTTGCACACATAAATACATTTCGTAGTAAACGTAGTAAACAATCGACAGTACGTGAGCAGATAAACAGTTACGGAACCGCGCTCGCCCATTCAGGCCCCGCTCGCCTTCTTCTCGTTGTCCAACATGTAAGTATTATTATGTGTTGTTTATGTACGCTGATTATTCTGCTAGCTCTGCTGAATGCTGACGTACCGTCTGTTAGCTTTTTGTGAGTGTTGTATAAGCATGTGATCTAAAATCGCAAGAAAACTAACAGCGTAGGGTGAACACGGTTGGCGCGGCTGCGTCGGTTTGTAGCATCGAAAAGGTTAAACAAAATTTCTACAGGTCAATGTGTTATGCTGCACGGATTCTTTTCCCTATTCTACCAAAGTAATGATTAAATGTGAAATATAACGAGAACTAAACAAAAACTGGTCCAACATCTGATAGCTTATAGCATTAAGTAATTATTTTTTATTATCAAAAATAAATGTGGTTTGAAATTTTAATATCTCGTGAAGCAAAGGCTAAGAAGAAGTAACACGCTATACACATATGTTGCACGCGATTGCCTGAGATGCTCTTCAGAGTGGCGCTGTAATCGCCAACACAACGTGACAAATTAAGACACATAATGTTACGAAAATATTCGTTATACCAGAAAATATTGCATGCAAAGTCATCACGTACGTGCATAAACTTTTGCGTTTAAATTGCTCTGTTAGGATAATTAAATCTCTGTATAAACCTTCGGCATTAAGCAGTTCTAGGCGTATCAGTATAGGCATTAATGAAAGCATACTAAACTTCCCGAATTATACTTTTTCTCCGCTTACCTGCAATAAGTAGAGGAAGTATTGTATTTCACTCAAAAACTCGCTATAGAACTTTCAGTAGAAATACACGCTTTGAGGTCCCACGAGTTCTATTTGGGTGCGTGCCTAAATCAAAATGGAAAAATCTGCTAAATACCAAACTTAGTATTTAAGTTTAGCATCTTTCAAAAATACCATGCGATGATTTTCATAAAATTCCCCCCCAAACCAAACAACCCTTCACACTGTGGGGTTTTCTTATTCTTTATTTTGTCACAATTGGCGTTTATCTTGAATTTTTCTACATTGTTTGTACAATCCTCTTCATTCGCATTGAATTTTATATAAGTTAGAAAACATAAGATATAAGGGGAGAATCTACAGAAACAACACAAAGCCCATTAAAATACACGATCTGTTTGAAGCCCCCCTCCCCAGTGTTTCTTGTTATAGGACTACATTTCCAGAGTAGAAGTACGCCATCTGACGGAATATGCTTGAACATTTTCGATTTTTATTTTTTATTTTTCTTCGCATGAGATCATCACCAACTCTTATAAACAGCTGAATGTTGTTTCCGCATTTTGTGTTCAACTACGCCCACACTGCTCAATTTTAAACAATGTCTTGGCGAACACTTGTCACTTATAATGAAACATGAGTAGATGAAAAACTTGTATAAGGGATATATGTTAATTTGTAATGGGTAGAGAATGTCTTGTGAATGTTGTGCATCAGATTTTTCACCACAGTAAGATGATTATTCTTTCCTCCCTTATACATAGAATACTACAACGCAAGACACTTAGTCCTACGCACTTTTGATGCTGCATACTTCGGTAGTTTCATTCGATTTTTTCCTTATAACACGATTTATACTCTGTCTTAGTTTTCTGTCTAAATGCAAGTTCTTCGCTGTGAACCCAACTTCTTTCACTCTTTTCTCTTTTTCCTTTCTTCTTCATCTCCGTAGTGGAACAATTTATTTTATGTTAACACTGTACAAAAGCTGGTTACTTCTACTTCAAATCTGTTTTCCTAATTATTACACCTTCCAATGTATCTCCTAGCAACCACTTTCCTAGCCGATTTTTTTCTCCTTTCCCATCAATCCAATTTTTACTTTCTCTACTACGTATAGTAAGTAGGAGAAGTATTGTATTCCACCCAAAAATTCAATACCGAGATTTCACCAGGAATACATGTTTTGAGACCCCCTGAATCCAAAAAAGCATTTTTACAAATATGTACGTGTGTGACTGTCTGTGAACAGCATAACTCAGAAACCAACAGTCGGATAAACACCAAACTTGGTATTTAGGTTCAGTATCTTCCAGAGATGTGACACGAAGGTTTTCAAGAAAATACCCCCACCCCAGATTACCCTTTACACGGAACATTTTTCGAAAACTTTTAATTTTCTCAAAAATGGCTCTAACAATTTTGATTTCAATATCATATGTTTAAGATATTTCCATGACAAATGAAATGTATATCTCGAATTTTCTTGGAATGTCTCCAAAAGTATTCTTCATTGTTAACGACTTTTGCATAACTGGTAAACCATAAGAGATAGACAAAAGTCACTACACAAAAGATGTAGATCGCGTTAAAATACACAATTTATGTCATATACATTTTTTTTGTTGAGTGAACCATTTTCGAGATATTACTTGTTATTCCCTTAAATTTTTCAATACTTATTTTCTCAAATGGGAATTCGTTATTCATTTTTACTTTCTCTACTACGTATAGTAAGTAGGGGAAGTATTGTATTCCACCCAAAATTTCGATACCGAGATTTCACCGGAAATACATGTTTGAGACCCCCAGAATCCAAAAAAAGCATTTTTGGAAACATCTCCGTGTGTGTTTCTGTGTGTCTGTGTGTGTGTGTCAGTGTGTCTGTGTGTGTCTGTGAACAGCATAACTCAGAAACGAACAGTCGGATAAACACCACACTTGGTATTTGGGTTCAGTATCTTCCAAGGATGCGACACGAAGGTTTTCAAGAAAATCTCCCCACCCCAGAGTACCCTTTACATGGAAGATTTTTTGAAAATTGTAATTTTCTCAAAAATGGCTCTAACGATTTTGATTAAAATATCATATGTTTAAGATATTTTTATGACAAATAAAATGTATATCTTTAATTTCCTGGGATGTCTCCAAAAGTATTCTTCATTCTGAACGACTTTTGCATAACTGGTAAACCATAAGAGATAGACAAAATTTTACTAAACACAAAATGTAGATCGCGTTAAAATACATAATTTATGTCATATACTTTTTTTTGTTGAGTGAACCATTTTCGAGATATTACTTGTTATTCCCTTAAATTTTTCAATACTTATTTTCTAAATGGGAATCCGTTATTCATTTTTTTGTCTTGGATATGCAAAGAGTATTAATTTGTGGCAAACAGAATGGTGCTGCACATAGCAACCAGCTATTAAGAGATATGTATGTGCTTATATTGCCCTTGCAAATACAAAACAAGGGGAACATATTAGGCCTTAAGCGATAGTTAAATATTTTTAGAACTGGTCGCTATGTGTAAAATGTAATTCTCTTTGCATGTCAAAAGATCGTTTCTGCAAATGTTTATCTCGATTAATATGAAATAGATGGAGAATAAGCGTTTGTAAAAATAGTTTGTACAAGAGTAGAGAAAGTCATGTGAGTGTAACACATCAGATTTTTTTTGTCTTTGATATGCAAAGAGTTATAATCTGTGGGAAAGGGAATGGTGCTGCACCTAGCAACCAGCTATTAAGAGATTTGTATGTGCTTAAAGGCTACTTTATTTCTATATTGCCCTTGTAAATATATATTCCCTTTACATCTACAAGAAACTTAGCAATAAGATAGAGTCTGCAAATTTTTATCTCAATTAACATGAAGTAGATGGAGAATATGCGTTTGTAAAAATAGTTTGTATAAGAGTAGAGAAAGTCATGTGAGTGTAACACATCAGATTTTTTTATGTCCTGGACATACAAAGAGAATGGAATGCGCCACATAGCAACCAGCACTTAAAAGATTTGACTATCGCTTAAAACCTACCATATTCCCCTTGCATCTAAAAGAAAATTAGCAATAAGATTGACATCTCGATATCTCGATTAACAGGAAGCATGTGAGTGTAATACATCAGATTTTTTTTAATTTCATAAGCGCAATTCATTTTAATGCTCACATTCAAATGCGTTCAATCGTTTTTCCTCACTTCGTCATAATGTCCAGGTTTCCTCAATATAGGACACCAAACTCCACACAAAGCAGTTCACTAAACTTTTCCTTCAACTTTACAGAGATAATGATTCTCTTCTGTTAAAAAACTTCCTACTCCTCCCTATGCTGCCCTCTGTTTTAACTTCTTAAGAACGACTCATGACACTACTTATGACATTGCCCAAGTATTCCAAAGATGTCCATTTGTTCTAGCACCTCAGCTGAAACTCATTTACTTTTCTTTCAAAAACATAGTCTTTGTTTTCCTTACATTTATACTCACCTGCGACTCCTCACACCTGTTATTTATTTCGATTAGCATGGTTCTTATACTTTTCTCAGCATTGCAAATCACGCACATGGTTTCTCGCTTATGCTGAAAAAATTCTTCATTAAATGCTCCAAGTACTCCAGAGTTGAAAATTAATTTCGGGGTCGTATGTACCTACGTTTCCAAGAAAATAGTTTTCAAATAAAAAAAATCTGATGTGTTACACTCACATGACTTTCTCTACTCTTGTACAATCTATTTTTACAAACCCTTATTCTCCATATGCCTCATGTTAATCGAGATATCGAGCTGTCAATCTTATTGCTAATTTTCTTGTAGATGCAAGGGGAATATGGTAGGTTTTAAGCGATAGTCAAATATTTAAGCGCTGGTTGCTATGTGGCGCATTCCATTCTCTTTGCATGTCCAGGACATAAAAAAAATGAGTAACGAAATTGAGAAAAAGTATAAGTATTGGAAAATTTAAGGGAATAACAAGCAATATCTCGAAAACGGATCACTCAACAAAAAAAAATGTATATGACATAAATTGTGTATTGTAACGCGATCTACATTTTTTGTGCAGTAACATTTTGTCTATCTCTTATGGTTTACCAGTTATGCAAAAGTCGTTCACAATGAAGAACACTTTGGAGACATTCCCAGAAAATTCGAGATATACATTTCATTTGCCATGACAATACCCTAAACATATGATATTTTAATCAAAATCGTTAGAGCCATTTTTGAGAAAATTAAAATTTTGGAAAAATGTTCCATGTAAAGGGTAGTCTGGGGTGTGGGGATTTTCTTGAAAACCTTCGTGTCGCATCTCTGGAAGATACTGAACCTAAATACCAAGTTTGGTGTTTATCCGACGGTTCGTTTCTGAGTTATGCTGTTCACAAACACACAGAGACAGACACACACACACACACACACACACACACAGACACACACAGGGACATGTTTCCAAAAATGCTTTTTTGGATTCAGGGAGTCTCAAAACATGTATTTCCGGTGAACTCTCGGTATCGAATTTTTGGGTGGAATGCAATACTTCCCCTACTTACTATACGTAGTAGAAAAAGTAAAAATGAATAACGAATTTGAGAAAAAGTATAAATATTGGAAAATTTAAGGAAATAACAAGCAATATCTCGAAAACGGTTCGCTCAACAAAAGAAATGTATATGACATAAATTGTGTATTTTAACGCGATCTACATTTTTTGTGTAGTAAAATTTTGTCTATCTCTTATGGTGTACCAGTTATGCAAAAGTCGTTCACAATGAAGAATACTTTTGGAGACATTCCCAGAAAATTCGAGATATACATTTCATTTCTCATGACATTATCTTAAACATATGATATTTTAATCAAAATCGTTAGAGCCATTTTTGAGAAAATTAAAATTTTCGAAAAATGTTCCATGTAAAGGGTAGTCTGGGGTGGGGGGATTTTCTTGAAAACCTTCGTGTCGCATCTCTGGAAGATACTGAACCTAAATACCAAGTTTGGTGTTTATCCGACTGTTCGTTTTTGAGTTATGCTGTTCACAGACACACACACACACACACACACAGACACACACACAGACACACAGACAGGCACACACGGACATGTTTCCAAAAATGCTTTTTCTGGATTCAGGAGGTCTCAAAACATGTATTTCCGGTGAAATCTCGGTATCGAATTTTTGGGTGGAATGCAATACTTCCCCTACTTACTATACGTAGTAGAGAAAGTAAAAAATTGAGTGGTATTTCAAATGGCCCAAGTATTAAATTTTTTTATATTTTTAAGTTTTAAATTCTTCATATTGTTTCTCGAAAATGGTTCGTTACAGAGATGAAATTTTGTGTAACATTAACCTTTCGTGAAAAATGTAATGAAAGTATATATCATTTTATATTTTCTAAAAGTCAGCCATGTATTAGATCATTAAAATCCTAAATCCAGAACTATGTTTGATATCAAGAACTAGCTCTTTAGATCTCTTCGTGCAGTTTCATAGAACGTATGTTGAAAAGTTAAAGCTGAACAAAAATTGCAAATCATTTAAAGTGGCAAAGATGTAAAGTGTTACATTTTCACGTACTATTTAAATATACCTGCACACATTCATTTAAACGTTGCGTTTGGTGTTTAAATACCCAGAAGGTCAAAACCACTATTGGATCCTTATTCTACATTGTCTGTGAACTTTTGTATGATAATTTTTAAAAACATTATATATGTGTATATATACACATATTTTTACTTTCTCTACTACGTATAGTAAGTAGGGGAAGTATTGCATTCCACCCAAAAACACGATACCGAGATTTCACCGGAAATACATGTTTTGAGGTCCCCTAAATCCAAAAAAGCATTTTTGGAAACATGCCCGTGTGTGTGTCTGACTGTGAACAGCATAACTCAGAAACGAACAGTCGGATAAACACCAAACTTGATATTTGGGTTCATTATCTTCCAGAGATACGACACGAAGGTTTTCAAGAAAATCTCCCCACCCTTTACATGGAACAATTTTCGAAAATTTTAATTTTCTCAAAAATGACTCGATTTTGATTAAAATATTATATGTTTACAATATTTTCATGACAAATGAAATGTTATCTCGAATTTTTTGGGAATGTCTCCAAAAGTATACTTCATTGTGAACGACTTTTGCATAACTGGTAAACCATAAGAGATAGATAAACGTTTACTACACAAAAATTTAGATCGCGATAAAATACACAATTTATGTCATATGCATTTTTTTGTTGAGTGAACCATTTTCGAGATATTGCTTGTTATTCCCTTAAAATTTTCAATACTTATTTTCTCAAATGGGAATTCGATATTCTTTTTTTTGTCTTGGATATGCAAAGAGTATAACGGCCTGTATTACGATCTCCGGTTAAGGTTTGGGGTAAGATTTACCTGAGAGTTACGTACTGCGACTGTATTACAATCTTTGGTTAAGGGCTACCCGGGAGTTATTTTTGGAGGTAAACTAACCACCACCTCAAGTGGTGGATAAAATGACACCTTGGAGTTAACTCGTATTTCCGAATGAAACATGGCGTACCACCGGCAGAGATTGATTATTGAGAGTGATTCAGAATATATTTTCAAGTTTTTGGAAATGTTATCTATACATTAGAATAGTTCACTCCAACACCCAGTCTTAAATATTACTGTCAGGGCGTAAGGAACTAACCATTGTGCTTGGATTGTTTTTGGAAGGCCAAACATTTTAGGTTAAATGACAAGCAGTGTGGGCAAAGGTAAACGTATTTTGCGTGTTAGTTTATATTTAGGTTGGTTTTTAAAATTGTCGAATGGCTTTCCACGTTAGTTTTAAGTGATATTCATGAAATGTTTGCGTCAAAAGACCATGGTTTTCGGTTATTAAAGTGATATTCGTAAAACTTTTACGTCAAAACTCTTAACACTATTTTTAACGAAACTTTGAAGTGTGGCATAGTTTTCCAAATAGAATAACCAAGGAACGGTATTAGAAAGATGCAACAAACTTAAGAATATTGTGTTGAACTTAAATGTCAGGCAACATGTGTAAATCCGAATCAACATTAGAACCATCGATGTTGCTTTTCTATAAATATAATAGCTTTCGCGAACGGAAAAGCTAATAAAAAGGTAATTATAACTATTGTTTACGGTATCCTATTGTAGCTCAGTAATCCAATAACGTACTAGAACCGCATCTTGTGTGCTCAATGACATGTATATAAATTACATTTTAGGTTATGTTCATGTCAAAATTCTCTAAAAAAATCTCCAAAACCGTTCACAATCTATAATAGTCTGTCCGCTCGCCTTGTTACTAATGACCAATAATGACGCTATAATGTTGCAGATTACCACGAGATAGCGTTGTATAAACAGTGAAATCACTCAGAAAACCATTGCCAAGGAGAAATACATATCTCTTTGGTGTTGCCAACTTCTCGCCCAGCATCATAAACCTTAGGGTTACTAACCATCGGTTGATATGCGTTTGTAATACGCGGCAATGCACCTAACCTTCAGGTAGCGATAACTGATAGGTTACAAACCATGACTTTTAACCGGAGATCGTAATACAGGCCGTTAATCTGTGGTAAAGAGAATGGTGCTGCGCATAACAACCAGCTATTAAGAGATATGTCTATGCTTAAAGGCTATTGCATTTTTACTTTCTCTACTACGTATAGTAAGTAGGGGAAGTATTGTATTCCACCCAAAAATTCTATACCGAGATTTCACCGGAAATATATGTTTTCAGACCCCCTGAATCCAAAAAAAAGCATTTTTGGAAACATGTCCGTGTGTGTGTCTGTCTGTGAACAGCATAACTCAGAAACGAACAGTCGGATAAACACCAACCCCCACCCTTTACATGGAACATTTTTCTAAAATTTTCTTTTTCTCAAAAATGGCTTTAACGATTTTGATTAAAATATCACATGTTTAAGATATTTTCATGACAAATAAAGTGTATATCTTGAATGTTCTGGGAATGTCTCCAAAAGTATTCTTCTTTGTGAACGACTTTTGCATAACTGGTAAACCATAAGAGATAGACACAATTTTACTACACAAAAAATGTAGATCGCGTTAAAATACACAATTTATATCATATACATTCTTTTTGTTAAGTGAACCATTTTCGAGATATTGCTTGTTATTCCCTTAAATTTTCCAAAACTTATACTTTTTCTCAAATTCGTTATTCATTTTTTTTGCCCTGGTAATGCAAAGGAAATGGAATACTCCACATAGCAACCACCTCTTAAAATGTTTGACTATCGCTTAAAACCTAGCAATTCCCATTTGCATCTACAAGAAAGTTAGCAATAAGATTAACATCTTGAAATCTCGATTAACATGAAGCATATGGAGAATAAGCGTTTGTAAAAATATTTTGTACAAGAGTAGAGAAAGTTATGTGAGTGTAACACATCAGATTTTTTTAAAATGTTTTGAACATTATTATGAGTATCCTTAAATATCTTTCTAGCGCACGCTCTCTCAACCAGCTGCTTGTCGGACTGTTAACACCAGTGACCAGTCATGCAGAGTTTAACTAGATTTTAAACAAAATGCCAGAAATATAGGCCAGCATTATTTTTGTGTTAGTTATAAAGTTTACTAGCATTTTTCACAAAACAGTTCACAATTTAAAAACAAATATAAGCTAACATCGTTTTATTTTTATCAGAAACGCTTCATAAAAATGAAAGATTTATTCACAACATGGAACTGTCTTCGATCACAAGAGAAACACTGCTTACCTTGCAGCAATCTTTAAATGTAATATATTCCTTCTCATACTACTGCCGAGATTTTGCTGGCAGCAGCTCAGATTCAATGTTTCTGGATTGGATGGAAATTTCCTTAGAATTTTCTCCCATATTTTCAGTTAAAACATCCACATCTCGTATTAATACGGCCCACACTTCCTAAGAGGCGTTGGTGCGGTTCATGGTGTAGAATTCATGTGGCTGTGAGAATATGTTAACAAATGACTGACTATGTCTTTTATATTTATACAGTGCTTATATTACATGTAATTATTTCGATTTAATATAATTTAGAGACCTTTTACTAAAACCATAGTTTTACTAAAAGCTATTTTAAGGTTAACAAATGCCACACATACTTCTTTAGGGCTTGTTGGATTGTTAATTAACCTTCTATATTAGAATGTAGAAGTATGTAGTATTATTAGTACAATCTTTACCGAATGAGACAATCAGCTAATAGTATTTCTATCATGTTATGTTATTCACGATATATACATATTTACCCAAGAATGAATTCAAATTATCGAGAGGGTTTCAACATGCTGAAACAACATTAAAATGCTTATTCCTGGTAACACCTCTTGTAAAGGAAAGTAAACCAAAAAAAACGAAAAAAAAAGCAGTCATTGCAAACATTCAAGTATGTTCGTTAGATGACGCTTAAGTGGGATCGAAACTTGCAATTTGGAATATCTCGAAAACGATTAACACTACGAATACATTTATTTGACACAAATTGTGTATTTTAATGAACTCACCATTTTTCATGTAAGTTTTTCTCATCTTTTAAGATTGGCTTCTTACACAAAATTATACAACAATCTTCACAGAACATTCCCAGAATACTCAACGTATACATTTTATTACTCGTGCCAATGTATTAAAGATATAACATTTTAATCTCTTTCTCTCCAAACTCAATCCATAGAAATATCATCGCAATGAGGCAGGAACAAGGTCCTCTCCTTTGCATAAAGACATGCTATGCTAATTTTCTGGTTCTACGTTTTGGGACCTGTTCCGTAATAAACTGCAAAATAATGTTATTGGTAATACTACAGCTGGTATAGTAGTTTACTACATAATGGATGGCAGAGAATTTAATAATGAATATTACAAGCTTCTACTGTGATATCACTATTAATATTACTGATTATCAGTGAATCGCAAGTTTTTCAATAGAACGTGTTCTCCCATTAGCAAGTATTCAAGATTAATGCATAAAGGGACACTGGGACTGATTTTTACTTTCTCTACAACGTATAGTAAGAGCGTGTCTGTGTGTGTGTGTGTGTGTCTGTGTACAGCATAATTCAGCAACGAACAGTCGGATAAACACCAAACTTGGTATTTAGGTTTAGTATCTTCCAGAGATACGACACGAAGGTTTTCAAGAAAATCCCCCCGCCCCAGATTACCCTTTACATGGAATATTTTTCGAAAAATTTTATTTTCTCAAAAACGGCTCTAATGATTTTATCATATGTTTAAGCTATTTTTATGGCAAATTAAATGCATATCTTGAATTTCTGGGAATGTCCCCAAACATTCTCTTCATTCTGAATGACTTTCGCATAACTAGTAAAGCGTAAGGGATAAACAAAATTTTACTGCACAAAGCATGTAGATCTCGTTAAAACATATAATTTACATCTTATACATTTTTTGTGGAGTGAACCATTTCCGAGATATTCCTTGTTATTTGTTTGAATTCTCCAATACTTATATTTTTCTCAAATGGAAATTCGTTATTCGTTTTATTATGTCCTGGACATACAAAGAGAATGAAATGCGCCACATAGCAACCAGCTCTTAAAAGATTTGACTATCGCTTAAATAATACCATATTCCCCTTGCATCTACAAGAAAATTAGCAATAAGATGGTTTCTGCAAATGTTTATCTCGATTAACACGAATTAGTTGGAGAATAAGCGTTTGTAAAACTACTTTGTACAACAGTAGAGAAAGTCATGTGAGTGCAACACATCAGGTTTTTTCTCTCTTGGTTTTACATTTTCATGAATGAAATTTATTCCTTACATTTCAGTTTTGCTCTGATTTCTATAGAAAGCTGCATGCGTAATCAAAACTGTGATATCAGTAGGTTATTTAGAAGAGAGCTGGCCCACTTTTTTGCGTTTATATGGGAAAGGATAGGGAAAACGAGGGTGGATGCGGAGGGCCAAGGAGGAAAATGCGTTTATATGGGCGAGATAGGGAATACGAGGACTGACACTAGGCTAGACAGCGGCAGAAGGAGGGGGATGCGCTTTATATGAGACAGATAGAGAATACGTGGAGAGGTGCTAGGCTAGACAGAGGCTGAGAGTAGAGTATGCGTTTATATGTATGAGAGATATAGGAGCAGGAGGAGCGGTGCTAGGCAAGACAGAGGTTGAGTAGAGTATGGGTTATATGAGAGAGGTAGGGAACAGGAGGAGAGGTGTTAGGCTAGCCAGAGGTTGAGGAGTAGAGTATGGTCTATATGAGAGATATAGGAAAACGAGGAGGGGTGTTAGGCTAGACAGAGGTTGAGGAGTGAGTATGGTTTATATGAGAAGTATAGGAAAACGAGGAGAGGTATTAGGTTAGGAGAATTGAGTACGTGTTTATAAGAAGATACGAGACAACGGAGAGATCCTATTATAGGATAGACAGGTGTTAAAGGTTGAATGTGTTTTATATGAGCGGTATAGGAAACCAAAGAGAGATGCTCAGCTAGACAGGGATCAGGAAAGGAATGCGCTTTATGAGAGGTAGGGGATACGGGGAGTGGTGTTAGGCTAGACAGAGGTTGAGAGTAGAGTATAGTACGTTTATATGTATGAGAAGTATAGGAACAGGAAGAGGGGTGTTAGGCTAGACAGAGGTTGAGGAGTAGGGTATAGTTTATATGAGAGGTATAGGAAAACGAGGAGAGGTGTTAGGCTAGACAGAGGTCGAAAATAGAGTATGGTTTATATGAGAGGTATAGGAAAACGAGGAGAGGAGTTAGACTAGACAGAGGTCGAGGAGCAGAGCATGGTTTATATGAGAGTCATAGGAAAACGAGAGAGGCGTTAGGCTAGACAGAGCTAGAGGAGTAGAGTATGGTTTATATGAGAGGTATAGGAACAGGAGGAGAGGTGTTAGGCTAGACAGATACTAAAGGAGTAGCAATATGGGTTTATATACAGGAGAGATAGGGAATAGGAGGTGCTAGACCTTGAAAGCGACATTAGACGTGAACTTCATGGAAAACTGTTTCATGTCAATGTTCTAGACATGTCTATCACGTAACCCATTCAGGGAAAAGGTGACCAGCAAAGCGAAAAACGTGACCAGCAAAGGGAAAAACGTGACCAGCAAAGGGAAAAAGGTGACCAGCAAAGGGAAAAATGTAACTAGCAAAGGGAAAAAGGTGACCAGCAAAGGGAAAAATGTGACCAGCAAATGGAAAAATGTGACCAGCAAAGGGAAAAATGTGACCAGCAAAGGGAAAAAAGGTGACCAGCAAAGGGAAAAAAGGTCACCAGCAAAGGGAAAAACGTGACCAGCAAAGGGAAAAACGTGACCAGCAAAGGGAAAAAGGTGACCAGGAAAGGGAAAAATGTGACCAGCAAAGGGAAAAAGGTGACCAGCAAAGGGAAAAAGGTGACCAGCAAAGGGAAAAATGTGACCAGTAAAGGGAAAAATGTGACCAGCAAAGGGAAAAAAGGTGACCAGCAAAGGAAAAAACGTGACCAGCAAAGGGAAAAACGTGACCAGCAAAGGGAAAAACGTGACCAGCAAAGGGAAAAACGTGACCAGCAAAGGGAAAAATGTGACCAGCAAAGGGAAAAAGGTGACCAGCAAAGGGAAAAACGTGACCAGCAAAGGGAAAAACGTGACCAGCAAAGGGAAAAATGTGACCAGTAAAGCGAAAAATGTGACCAACAAAGGGAAAAAGATGATCAGCAAAAGGAAAAATGTGACCAGCAAAGGAAAAAATGTGACCAGCAAAGGGAAAAACGTGACCAGCAAAGGGAAAAAGGTGATCCACAAAGGGAAAAGGGCAGGGGAAAGGTGATCCTCTCACGGGAAAAGCTAACCCACTCACACTAACAGGTAAGAAATTCAGTTAGTATCACAGGGTAGGAGAGATCCCGGGAAGCGGATATAGCATAATTCTGTATGATGTTACAGATAATTCAGAGAGTATCGTAGGTATTTAGGATAATTCAAGTAACATAGGTGTTTAGAGTCACTCAGCTAGTATCACAGGAGGCTAGTTTCCTGGGGCAGGACGTATCATAGCTGCATATTTTTCACAGGTAATTCAGTTAGTATCGTAGGTATTTAGGCTAATTCAGCTAGTATCACAGGAGGATAGATTCCAGGGTTGGGTATAGCATAGTTTCGTATTTCACAGGTAATTCAGAGAGTATCGTAGGTATTTAGCATAATTCAAGTATCATAGGTGTTTAGAGTAATTAAGCTAGCATTACAGGAGGGCAGGTTCCAGGAGTCGGTTATAACGTAGTTTCGTATTTCACAGATAGTTGAGGTAATATCGTAAGTATTTGGGTAATCAGTATAGTTTCACAGATACTCGTGATAATTTCGATCAGAGATTTGTATTACAGCTATTTAAGATAATTGCAGGTGATTCAGGTTGTATCAATGGTATTTGAGTCATTTTAACAGGTAATTCAACTAGTATCATTGATATTTAGAGCAAACCAGATAGTATCACAGGTGCTGGTACTAATTTAGAGCAGGAATTCGTATCAGAGCTAGTTAAGGTAATTTCACATGATTCGACTAGTATCACAGGTATTTAAGTCATTTTAACAGGTAATTCAACTAGTATCACAGGTACTCATGGTAATATAGAGAGTAATTAGATTATAAACATTTCTCATCCTACGTTACAACAATTTATATACTTTTTTTCTAAATCTTGCAAACTTATTATATGTTAAACAGTTATTGTACGAAGCGGAGAGGGATAAACTGCATATTGGTTCACAAATTGAAAAGCTTTGCGTCAACATATCTTTATTTAAGTTCGTTGTAGATGTCTCTCCCCTTTTATCTAGGCTTGAGACTAGCACTAGGATTGCTCCTAATGGCAGGGTTACCACCTTCCCTTCCATCTTCTTCTTTCTTCATCAGTCGTCTGCTAGTTGCATACACAGCACACGGATAAACTTCATTTTTAGGATTGTAGACTCACGAGAAAAATCTTCATATTCAACTTACATTCTCTTATGCACTACTTGTAATGCTGTAATGTCCATAGGCGTATGTCGTTATACCGTCCTCAGCAATAATTCTTTTATCATCAAAGGGATTCAATGCAATTTTATTCACTTGCACCGTGGTAACAGCATGCTTTCGTGATAGGATTAGATTCATGGGCGTTCTGATGATTTCACAGGTTTTAAGACAGTCTGTATAGCTGTCAAACGAAATGTACTGCTTAATAGCGCTACGTTTTATACCTTTAATCTTTTTTATCATTGAGCCTTGAATATCTAAGGCATACATCTTAGGTCGTAGTCCAACAAAGCGTAGGATGATTTTGCTATTAGCCTCATCTTTAAATTTTCCCAATACCTTCTTGTTCTGAGTAGAGTGGCATATATGATTGACAGGGTAATCAGCTGTATCCAGATGCTCAAGAAAACGTAGCTTGTCCTTGTACACATCTTCAGTTGTTACACGATGAATGAATGAATCAGTGTCCATATACATAAGCTTCAGGTTTCCAGCTCCATAATAAGGCAACAACACGTCGTAATGGTAGTTATACATTAATGTCTTGGAGATGTCCAACACACTCATTCCAATGTATATGGGCTTGTTGAACACAATCTGACGAGAGGCCATATGTACAGCAGCTAGATTAGCAGCATATATCGTCCTGTCGATAAACGTAGGCTTGGCGATCAACTTCTCTAGAGTCTTCTCATTGGTCATCAGTCGTATATCCACACGGCTACGCAGGTTCTCCATAGTTTTTCCAAACATGGCGTTGTTAAAGAGCTTGTAGAGATCCTTCTCGAAGTCATTTGCAGCTTGTTGTCGTAGCCTGTTGTTAAATTCCACATAAGGTTTCAACCACCGGGACTGTAGGAATTGTAGCACACGATGGATTTTTGTTAGCCGTAGTCCATGACTAAGAGCCTGCTTCAAAGCCATGTAATGCACTACATACTTCGTTCGAGGTCCAAGATGAGGTATCAGTTTCTTTGTAGATGCTTCCAATGGTTTCATACACTCAGGCAGGAAAGGTAAATCGTTGTGTAGATCGTGAAGTTCTGCAGGATATTCGATATCAACTTCTAATATGTACCCATGAGGATCATCTTCTTGTAGTGTTTCTAAGTTGATTTCTTCAGGCGAAACCCACTGAAATCCACCAAAAGGAAGGGCGTGACACATTGCCCACCCATATTGGTTATTGGCGTCCTCATATGTGATAAATTGGGTCGGTCTCGACGGATCAAACTTCTCCATATACGTGTTATTAGCCTCAGCAAACCGATGGGAAACTTGACATAAACCTCCTCTTATACCTGATTCCACCATGAGTAGTTGATCATAATCTTGTAACAGCTCCAGCTTAATTCCTGTATACAACAACATGGCGTCCCATGTAAGTCCTGGAGAGGTAAAATAATGGGAAGGATCGACTTTGTGTGTTTTAAGGGTTTGCTCTCTGAACGTCTCAAAGACATCGGCTAGGAGTAGTACATCTGAGGTTAAGTAGAGATCGCTGTACTCTCCCAGGTTTCTTACATTAAACAGCTCCCATACATTTCTAGAATGATCGTAGTCAGCATCACTAATTTCTTCTTCATTTAATCTATTGTAGAAGGAGTCCTTAGGAGGCAAACAGGTCTCGTTCAAAACATCCCAGGAAGTGACGTAATCATAGGGAAATACGCCCTTACGGGTCATCAACTTCAATTTGTCTTCTCCAAAGTACTTTAGTGTTTCAGGATATGAGATTAGATTTTTTACCAACTTATCCAAGCTTGTACTGAGGAAACGGAAGCTGTCCACAAATCGAAGCTTTATATCTCCTACATACTTGGTGAATGAGATATAGCTTTCTTCAGAGTTAGGAATTACCTCCACACGTTCACTTGTACAACCCAGCTCCTTAACAATGAAATGAGAGTCATATCCGCTAAGGTTATGCATGAAGACTGGTATATATTTAGGTGTTTTACAGGCTAAATTACATTCATTATGAAGACTTCCACGATATTCACCGCTGATGTGATCATGATCGCGTACTTTATAGTTCTCTTCTGTAAAGGGTTTTCCACACAAGTAGCATGTCGTAGAAGACTCAAAATCCTTTTGCTGTTGATCCGTGAGTTTCAGAGGCTTAGCAGATTTGTATATGTCATCAATCATTTTTGCAAGAGATGTCAGGTACAACATAAACTTCTGAGCAGCATCAGCACCACGATACACATAGGGTTGCTTAGGAAGACCAGTTTCAATATGTTCAACACTGGATGTAGGCTTCACGTAAACACAGAAGCTCATTGGTGTGTGCTCTTGATAAGGGGTTGTATAGGAAGTTTCAGGATTGGGTATACACGTATGGCATGGAGTGAGAATACTCTCAAAATCCGCATAGATGACATAAGGTACTTTCAGCATCCTCTCAACATTTTTAAACTGTACAATTGCTTTCTCCTTGGTAGGCATAACTACCCTTGCAACACCATGTTGAATACAGACGGTTGCATGTTCTTGTAGTTTTTCCAGTCCACTTCGTCCATATCGATCATCAAAATGTGTAAAGCAGCGCTTACAAGTATAAACCCGTCCATTACATTTAGTTTTCTGGCATCGAATGAGTTTCTCAAAATTCTTTATATATACGTAGTGATGTTTTCCACTACTATCACTCAATAGTAGCAGGTCGCAGTGTTCAGGTAGTTCAATATCAGCAACCTTTATTGGATACACTTCATGCTTCTCATCCAGCCCGAAAACGTTAATAGACATATTGTTAAACTTCTCAAAGTTAGGTATTTGAGAAAGTGGAGTAGGGTAGGAAACACAGCTGAAGTCGTACTTGTCTTGAAGTTGTTTGTATTTGTTCACACGCTGTGCATTCTTCCCTATGAATTTAGCTAATACGGAGTACATGAAACACTTCTCGTCGCTAAAGTTCTGAATGTTTATACATGGGGGTGGGGCTAATTAGTGGGAGGGGGCTAATTAGCATATTAATTGCATTCCAAGCATAAATTAAGTGGGCCAGAACCATTATTTTATTACTACTGATTAATCGCTTATATCTCCTGAATGAAAAGAGATAGAACAATGGAATAAAAACTAATCAATTCTTTGGAATGCGCCGCGTCCTTGAGATATTACTCCGAGTTGGCCGGGATGCCTGGGTTCGAATCCTACGAGTGATTACAAATTCAACTTCTAATAACTCAGGAACTAATTACGATAAAGACGCCAAATAAACGTTATTACATTTATATTATTAGGTAGTTTCTTTTGGATTTATATTGGGGTACCTTATTTCATGGGTTCGATCCTTAATTTTTAAATCGCCATTATCTCGGAAACTAAGAGAGGTAGAGGAAAGACCAAAGCATTATTGATAGCTGTTATGATGCGTAATTTATACTGTATATAATTTTCAATCATTTATCCCTAGTTCGAATCCCGATTTTTAAATGATTTCCTTAATTTTTCTCTGTATACTAGAATATATCACTTAGATTGATTGCGTAAATGAGTACAATTCTTTTTAACATAGCAAACTAATTTTATAAATAATTTTGTTTCTGGTGTTCTGGGTTCGAATACCGATAAAATGTAATTTAATTATAAATTTAATAACCCCTAAACTACTTAAGATAAAGACGTTAGTAGATATAACATACCGGTTTGAGCACAGAGAGAGATGCCGAAAAACTGATAAGGCTCTTTGATCTATGCCGCTAGCCCCGCCCCCTCTCTTTGTGTGCTCACATGCCGCCAGGTCTCGTGTCGTTAGGCCCCGCCCCCTCTCGCTTTGTGTGCTCACCTAATGCCGACAGGGTCTGTGCCGGCAGGTCCTACCCCCTCTCCCATGCGTTCTACTCTGGCGTCATGACTTGATGGAATTGTTTTCTCGAGTCCTGCCGCCCCTCGGCAAATTAATTAGGTAATGTTCGTCAAACATTTTTTTATGATTACTAAGGTCTGCAGATTGCATCCTCGAGCAATTAAGTTTTTTGATTAATGAATTGTTGACTGGAGCTTGAGTATAAGTAGTCTGCTCACGGGAACAGTCTGTCATGTAATGAAACACTGCAGCCTTCTTGTATCTGGGGAAATCGCTTGTCCATTAGCTGAACATGTTAGACGCTTTCAACACATTAATAGGCTTTTAAGTTTACATTCCGGATCTGTTTACATACATTAGCGATCAACGACATACTTCCGTCTGGAGGTAACGGTGACACACATTAGCTGACCCGTTAGACGCTTTCACTCCATTAGCGAACAAGAGCCCGGCATGTAATGAAAAAACCCGTAACCTACTTCTGTCTGATGGTAACGGTGACCTCTATTAGCTGAGACGCTTTCACCTCATTAGCGAACAATGCCAGTAATTGTTTTCCTAAGTGCTCTACAAACTCTCAACGCTTCAGCTTTAGCGGGGGAAATTATATAAAAGCAACAGCTTCTCCAATGATTTTCACAGTATCGTAAGAACACTGCGATCTAAGCACTCTGCAAACTTTATTCTTTCAACGTGGAAATTACATCGAACAGCATGTCTGGTAAGTTGTATCACCAATTCATCTTCATTAAAAAGTTAAACTTATTACTTAGTACATTTAACTTATATTTGCGTTCTTGTTTTTAATGACGGCTCTTTATTTGTAAATAGCTGAGTATTCTAAAAGTTAATAGCTAGACAGTTGAATTTTTTCTGAAATGTGAACAGTTTAGTTAAGTATTCATTTTAGACAAGCTTATTCTACATTTAATAGCTAACTGCGCGAATTCTCAAAAAAATGTGAATAATTTAGTTAAGTATTCATCTTGTTGAGAAATTATTATTCCAGATATTTAAATACAGGGTTTCACAGAGTGAATTATATTCCTTTCTAGACAAAATACAATTACTTGATTACCCTACGATTCGAATAAAGAATGTTCTGTATAAATATTCTTCCGAGGGTAAGCGGCGGTATTCGATCCAGGGACTTCATGTTTGCATGCATTGATCGAACATTCATCAGTTAATGTTTCATTCCTCTTGTGCATTTTATTTAGTAAAAACTTCCAGTCTGTTTCCATCACATTAAAAATTAACGTTTTTGCTTTAGAATATTACAAAAAGTCTGTTGCGCGAATCATTCACTCTAACAAAGTAAATGTTTACATTATATTAAAACATTTAAATCGGAAAATATAGTACTTAATGAACTTCATTAGTGAATCAGAACCTCAATTATACTTACACATATTATCATTTTTATTATTATATTATACAGAAAAAGTTAATAATTTTGTAACTTTCAAATAAATGAAATTTAGTTATGCAACACATTCTCTAATAAAGAATATGTTTTTTCTCTTCCTAATGCAGAAAGTTTGACATCTCAACTTAACACATTGGCTGAGGGTAGCATTTACCCGACCGTTCAAAGACTACAAGATCTTCAGCCAGAGGAGCCTTATAATATAAAATCCATAAGAAAAATTGATACGAGATACGGTGCTAGAGTGGTTGCGGTTTTAGACAATAAGCAAGTGTTTCTTCCGACAAGATATTCAACCCTAACAAGCCAACAGTTGGATGAAATGCCAGGAAAGTTTCAAATGGTATATCATGGTGTAGTACCATCCGGCAAGTTTAAGACATGTAAATTGTCTTTTCTTCCTGTTAAGGTTTGTAGAAATAATTCAGCTATCCTTTCAAAGCTTCATTTAGAGTTACATTTGTTGAGTTTATAAATTCACACTTCCTAGGATAACATTCATCTAAAGTATACATCACTGTGTAAATAACGCTTAGGATGTAGTCTGAGCGAGGACCTGCAGAAAGAAGTTTAATAGTCTATTCACTGATTCTTTACCTCAAAGCAGATACCTACAGCAAGTTGCAAATAATTTCCATTAGGGTAGCAGTTGTCAAAGCATGCATCACTGTATTAAAACAAATATGTGTAAATAATGTCTAGATTGTAGTCTGAGTGATTTCGTGCAGAAAGAAGTTTAATACCACATTGCATTGATTCTCCGCATCGAAGTATATACCTACAACAAGCTACAAATAATGTGAATGTTTGTTACAGGAATGTCCAGATGAATGTAAATGAAGAGGAAGAATGAGATAGCTTAAAACAACACGAACAGAAATGTGATAGGAACATCCTCAACATGAAGAATTGCAACACCGTCCAGCATGGAACATTCGAGTGTGTAGAATATAGCAATAATATATAAATTATGTACTCATTATTACTGCTATACATGCCAATACCATTGATTTCATAAATAATTTCATAATTGTTTAAAGAAGAATGTATTATCTTAAAACATTGATGCTACATGAAATCTAAACAAAAAAGTTATTGAACTATTACTGAAAGAGACCTGAATAAATGGGAATCTAGAAGCCAGAACCATCTTAATATTGGACTGTATGATATGAGGTGTATAAAAAGATTAATAAAAATGAGGGCTATGTAATATAAACAACATTTATTTTTTATAAAACATTTTCCTATTACATTCCTTCACAAAAAAAAACCCGAACATGTTTCCCAAAGACAAAAGTGATAGTCTAGACCTTCTAAACATGCAGTTATAGGGGGAAAGGATGCTCTCCTGAAACATTAGGTCTCTAGACAGAAGCATTTATAGGGGAGAGATAGGGAATACCAGGGCTGATGCTAGGCTAGTCAGATGCTAAAGGAGGGAGGGATATGCTTTATACGAGAGAGATAGGGAATACAAGGAAAGATGCTATACTAAACAGGACTTGAAGGGTAGAATATGAGCGATATAGCGAACCGAGGAGAGGTATTAGGATAGGAGTTTTGAATGATAGAGTAGGCGTTTATATGCGAGAGATAGGGAATACGAGGGTCGATGCTAGGCTAGACGGTGTTGAATGAGGGAATGCATCTTATATGAGAGAGGTAGGGGAATATGAGGAGACGTGTTAGGCTAGACAGGGTTTGAGGTGTGGAATATGCGTTTATATGGGAAAGATAGGGGAAACGTGTACATATAATAGGCTATACAGATGCTGAAGGACGGGAATATAGGCTTATACGGGAGAGATAGGGAAATACGAGGAGAGGTGCTAGACTAGACTGATGCTGAAGGAGGAGAGGATACTCTTTATACGGGAGAAATAGGGAATACGAGGAGAGGTACTAGAAGGGTAGAATATAGCGTTTTTATATGAGGGAGCTAGCAAACCGAGGAGAGGTATTAGGCATGGAGGTCTGAATGAGAGATTATACGTCTATATGAGAAAAGATAGGGAAAACGAAGGTAGGTGCTAGGTTGAGAGAGTCTTCAAGGAGGAAAATGCATTTATATGAGAGCGGTAGGGCATACGAGGAGAGGTGCTAGTCTAGACATGGTTTGAGGATTAGAGTATACGTTTATATGGGAGAAATGGAAAACGGGAGAGATACAAGGATAGACAGAGATTGAAGGAGGAGGAATGTAGGTTTATACTGTAATATAGAGAGTAATTCGATTATAAAACTTTCCTCATCCAGCGTTACAATACTTTTATATACTTATTTTCTAAACCTTACACACTTTATATTTGTTAAACAGTAGTGCGCGAGACGGAGAGGGACAAACAGTATATCGGTTTACAGTGAAGTATACGTCCTAACCTATTCCCACCTTGTTTGTTCTGGATCTTCTCATTGTCTATCATCATCTAACGTAACCACGTAACAAGACGTAACACAGGAAATCATACATATGGCACATTAATAAAAAAAATAAATAAATAAAGGTATATATAATGAAACATAAACAAGTAGACAGAGGGTCATTGATACACAGAAAACCAGGAGTTGTATGTACTGAGACCATAGATTAGTATAGGCAAACAACAAAGAAGTGAATTTATAGTGTAAATAACCTAATATTTTCAAATATTATTATAGTCTAAAAGTATATAACTTAATTATGTACAGAGTATTGAGAAATAAACGTTATTCATGATTCACTAATCTAAGATCACTGCAATTGTATTGAATCAATTCACAATTGTTAATGCCATTCAACTTTCATTTGTCTCTGATACATAAACAAATTGCAAAATGGAGAAGGACGAAAGTAATAAAAAGACTCAGGCAGCAAATTTTAAGAAAGAAGAGAAAGATATATGCCCGACATTGTTTTAGAACACAAATTAGTGTTGAAAATAAAATGACTGATAGCTCTGCTAAGCGTAAGGAAGAGACAAGGAAATAAATTGCAAATGAGTACAATTCTAGGAAGATCATCCAATGTGAATGAAAATCCCTGAAATGATATTATGAGAACATAAAGAAAAGAATGAAGCAAGCAAATACCATTGACAAGGTACGATTGTACAAAACTGGAGGCGTATGTATGTACCGCCTTTCTTAGACAATAGTAGCCAAATAACAATTGTTGCTCTTCTATTCAATCGCCAATGAGTTTGATGATGAAGTTGGATTCCATTCAGAAGTAATCATCACAGTGAAGGACATTGAAATAGTAAATCCAGGTCCAACATGTCCTTCAGCAATTTTAATAACAGGTAAGGAATTTGAAGAAAGAGAAAGTGTAAAGGTGGCGTCTGCAGTTCCCATACAGAACTTTCAACTCCATTGCCTGAAAAGAACAAAGATGGCATAAGGGAGGGTTTTTATGAGAGGAGGCTTGAGTGTTTGGAAGAAGAGTACACAGTGAAAATGAAGATCTTGAAATTGGATCTAGAAATGAAAGAATCTCAGAAAAATTAAGCGTTGTTAATAACTTATACAACCATAAATATATTACAAAAAAGTAATGAAACAGGCAAGGAATAATATGGATAAAGAAACTGTTAAGCAGATCTACTACGCTTTCATTTATTTGCACATACTCAAAGTATGGAATTACACTTTCGGGAAATATTGCAGAAATAGACATGAAAAAGATATTTACGCAAAAAAAATAAAAAGGACTTAGAATATTAGAAAAAGAAGATAAACAACATTCATGTAAACCAATTTTTAAAAATCAGTTTACCTGAATACATGTAAAAAAACATATCACTTTACAAAAAGTAATGCAGACATCATTTATTTTTTATAAACATTATCCTATTACATTCCTTTACAAAACAACCATACATATTTCCTAAAGGCAAAGGTGATAGTCTAGACATTCTAAACACTCAATTATATAATCATATACATCACACAGAAAGAGACATGCATTATCACTAAAAAAACTAAACATCTCAACAATGTCTGAATGATGTATTTTTATAAGTACAAGTTTTTGATATTTCAAAGTTCCTGTTAACCATGGCCGTAATTGATTAACACAATTTCTCGATCCTGTCATGCTATAACTTTAGAAGCTTTCAGCTTACTTATAATTTCTTCAATCTCTTGTGTGTGACTATTATTACCAGCACCCCTCGATGCAATTAGTAACCTCAATATATTTACTAGTCTATTCGGATTTTCAAGCGTTGATATCACTGAATCATCATCATATGAAGATTTCATATTCTCGCAACTTCCGATGTATCCAGATTTTTCACCAACAGTAGTCTCCAGTGAAGGACAGAGGCCTGATCCGGTATAACATTCCCCTCTATTCATCTTCGGATCTTCAAGTGCAGGAGAGAGAGTCGATTCAGCATAACATGTTGCTCTATGAAACTTAAATCTTGACAAAGAACGATTCTTAAACATCCGCCCGCATACACAGCATCTAATAACGCGTTTTCCTCCATGTGTAATGTATGAAAAATCGAGTTTCTCATTCGTCAGTTGCACAGATTTTCTCGGGCAGTAGCTCATGCTAAAACTAAAAGAAATTAAATGAATACGTGAATGCTAACGCTCGAAGGAATTAAAAGCGAATGAATGAATTCATAACACGCACCTATGTATATATCCAGGATGAGGACGACGGAGGGAATTGCGATCAATGCATAGCAGGGAGAAAGGATACTCTCTTGAAACATTAGTCATCTAGACAACTATTGTTCACGGAGCCTGTAGACGTCAGGTTGAATGGGACAGACCTCAGGTTCAAATCTTTAAGGGCACGGACCCAGCCTTTTGCCTGTCATGTATACTAAACCATCCTAACAGCGTAACATTACGTTACAACGACACGTAACCAGAACATGGCGAGTGCGAGCATGGAAAAAAGGATGCTCTCTGGGAACATTACTGGAAAAGGATGCTCTCTGGAAACACTAGTCATCCACACAACGGATTGTCCCTAACATTTCCAGATTTCGGGTCGTTCAACATCGTGACGCGCCCCTGTCATCTACATTTCGACGAAATTTTACCTCCTGAATTAAAGTTTGGTGATCTGTATAGACCTGTACAACATGCATTACGCTATGTAACAGACTCATCACGTTATGTAACAACACGATCACGCTAGGTAACAACATGTTCACGCTATGTAACAACATGATCACGCTATGTAACAACATGATCACGCTATGTAACAACATGATCACGCCATGTAACAACATGATCACGCTATGTAACAACATGATCACGCTATGTAACAACATGATCACGCTATGTAACAACATGACCACGCTATGTAACAAAACGATCAAGGCTATGTAACAACTGATCACGCTATGTAACAACATGATCATGCTATGTAACAACCTGAGCACGCTATGTAACAACATGATCACGCTATGTAACAAACTGAGTACGCTATGTAACAACATGATCACGCCATGTAACAACTGATCACGCTATGTAACAACATGATCACGCCATGTAACAACTGATCACGCTATGTAACAACATGCTCAAGCTATGTAACAACTGATCACGCTATGTAACAACACGATCACGCTATGTAACAACCTGATCAAGCTATGTAACAACAGGATCACGCTATGTAACAACCTGAGTACGCTATGTAACATGATCACGCTATGTAACAACATGCTCAAGCTATGTAACAACATGTTCACGCTATGTAACAACATGATCACGCTATGTAACAACATGTTCACGCTATGTAACAACATGATCACGCTATGTAACAACATGACCACACTATGTAACAACATGATCACGCTATGTAACAAAACGATCAAGCTATGTAACATCACGATCACGCTATGTAACAACCTGATCAAGCTATGTAACAACTGATCACGCTATGTAACAACCTGAGCACGCTATGTAACAACCTGATCACGCTATGTAACAACTGATCACGCTATGTAACAACATGCTCAAGCTATGTAACAACATGATCACGCTATGTAACAACATGTTCACGCTATGTAACAACATGTTCACGCTATGTAACAACATGATCACGCTATGTAACAACATGACCACACTATGTAACAACATGATCATGCTATGTAACAAAACGATCACGCTATGTAACAACATGATCACGCTATGTAACAAAACGATCAAGCTATGTAACAACCTGAGCACGCTATGTAACAACATGTTCACGCTATGTAACAACATGATCACGTTATGTAACAACATGATCACGCTATGTAACAACATGATCACGCTATGTAACAAAACGATCAAGCTATGTAACAACCTGAGCACGCTATGTAACAACATGTTCACGCTATGTAACAACATGAATACGCTATGTAACAATACGATCACGCTATGTAACAATCTGATTACGCTATGTAACAACTCATCACTCTATGTAACAACATGATCACGCTATGTAACAACCTGAGCACGTTATGTAACAACATGCCTACGCTATGTAACAAAACGATCACGCTATGTAACAACTGATCACGCTATGTAACAACCTGAGCACGCTATGTAACAACATGACCACGCTATGTAACAAAACGATCACGCTATGTAACAACTGATCACGCTATGTAACAACCTGAGCACGCTATGTAACAACCTGAGCACGCTATGTAACAATACGATCATGCTATGTAACAACCTGATCACGCTATGTAACAACCTGATTACGCTATGTAACAACTGATCACGCTATGTAACAACATGATCACGCCATGTAACAACCTGAGCACGCTATGTAACAACATGATCACGCTATGTAACAACATGAACACGCTATGTAACAATACGATCACGCTATGTAACAATCTGATTACTATGTAACAACGGATCACGCTATGTAACAACATGATCACGCTATGTAACAACCTGAGCACGCTATGTAACATCATGATCACGCTATGTAACAACCGGATCACGCTATGTAACAACATGCTCACGCTATGTAACAACTGATCACGCTATGTAACAACATGATCACGCTATGTAACAACCTGAGCACGCTATGTAACAACATGATCACGCTATGTAACAACATGTTCACGCTATGTAACAACACGATCACGCTATGTAACAACACGATCACGCTATGTAACAACATGGACACGCTATGTAACAACATGAACACGCTATGTAACAATACGATCAAGCTATGTAATAACCTGAGCACGCTATGTAACAACATGATCACGCTATGTAACAACATGAACACTCTATGTAACAACCTGAGCATGCTATGTAACAACATGATCACGCTGTGTAACAACCTAATCACGCTATGTAACATGATCACGCTATGTAACAACATGATCACGCTATGTAAATAGGATGGACCATTTAAGTTGAGGCTATACAATATATCCAAAACTAAGCGTTGTAGAAAGAAATGTCTTTAATAAAACTTGATTGATATTATGGCGAAAGTAAATGCTGCTAGTCGTGTTTCGTTTGGAGGCCGTTATGAGGGTCATTTTGGGTCAATTTATTTTTTTAAATGGGAACCTACAATTAGGGTCCCATTTAAAAAGACCCTGAAATGACCCTCACTACGTCCCCCAAACGAAATACGGCTAGCAGCATTTACTTTCGCCATAATATCAATCAAGTTTATTAAAGACATTTCTTTCTACAACGCTTAGTTTTGGATATATTGTATAGCCTCAACTTAAATGGTCCATCCTATTTACATAGCGTGATCATGTTGTTACATAGCGTGATCATGTTACATAGCGTGATTAGGTTGTTACATAGCGTGATCATGTTGTTACATAGCATGCTCAGGTTGTTACATAGAGTGTTCATGTTGTTACATAGCGTGATCATGTTGTTACATAGCGTGCTCAGGTTGTTACATAGCTTGATCGTATTGTTACATAGCGTGTTCATGTTGTTACATAGCGTGTCCATGTTGTTACATAGCGTGATCGTGTTGTTACATAGCGTGATCGTGTTGTTACATAGCGTGAACATGTTGTTACATAGCGTGATCATGTTGTTACATAGCGTGCTCAGGTTGTTACATAGCGTGATCATGTTGTTACACAGCGTGATCAGTTGTTACATAGCGTGAGCATGTTGTTATATAGCGTGATCAGGTTGTTACATAGCGTGATCATGATGTTACATAGCGTGCTCAGGTTGTTACATAGCGTGATCATGTTGTTACATAGCGTGATCCGTTGTTACATAGTAATCAGATTGTTACATAGCGTGATCGTATTGTTACATAGCGTGTTCATGTTGTTACATAGCGTGATCATGTTGTTACATAGCGTGCTCAGGTTGTTACATGGCGTGATCATGTTGTTACATAGCGTGATCAGTTGTTACATAGCGTAATCAGGTTGTTACATAGCGTGATCAGGTTGTTACATAGCATGATCGTATTGTTACATAGCGTGCTCAGGTTGTTACATAGCGTGCTCAGGTTGTTACATAGCGTGATCAGTTGTTACATAGCGTGATCGTTTTGTTACATAGCGTGGTCATGTTGTTACATAGCGTGCTCAGGTTGTTACATAGCGTGATCAGTTGTTACATAGCGTGATCGTTTTGTTACATAGCGTAGTCATGTTGTTACATAACGTGCTCAGGTTGTTACATAGCGTGATCATGTTGTTACATAGCGTGATCAGTTGTTACATAGCGTGAGCATGTTGTTACATAGCGTGATCAGGTTGTTACATAGCGTGATCATGATGTTACATAGCGTGCTCAGGTTGTTACATAGCGTGATCATGTTGTTACATAGCGTGATCCGTTGTTACATAGTAATCAGATTGTTACATAGCGTGATCGTATTGTTACATAGCGTGTTCATGTTGTTACATAGCGTGATCATGTTGTTACATAGCGTGCTCAGGTTGTTACATAGCGTGATGAGTTGTTACATAGCGTAATCAGATTGTTACATAGCGTGATCGTATTGTTACATAGCGTGTTCATGTTGTTACATAGCGTGAACATGTTGTTACATAGCGTGCTCAGGTTGTTACATAGCTTGATCGTTTTGTTACATAGCGTGATCATGTTGTTACATAGCGTGATCATGTTGTTACATAACGTGATCATGTTGTTACATAGCGTGAACATGTTGTTACATAGCGTGCTCAGGTTGTTACATAGCTTGATCGTTTTGTTACATAGCGTGATCATGTTGTTACATAGCGTGATCGTTTTGTTACATAGCATGATCATGTTGTTACATAGTGTGGTCATGTTGTTACATAGCGTGATCATGTTGTTACATAGCGTGAACATGTTGTTACATAGCGTGAACATGTTGTTACATAGCGTGATCATGTTGTTACATAGCTTGAGCATGTTGTTACATAGCGTGATCAGTTGTTACATAGCGTGATCAGGTTGTTACATAGCGTGCTCAGGTTGTTACATAGCGTGATCAGTTGTTACATAGCTTGATCAGGTTGTTACATAGCTTGATCAGGTTGTTACATAGCTTGATCGTTTTGTTACATAGCGTGATCATGTTGTTACATAGTGTGGTCATGTTGTTACATAGCGTGATCATGTTGTTACATAGCGTGAACATGTTGTTACATAGCGTGATCATGTTGTTACATAGCGTGAACGTGTTGTTACATAGCTTGAGCATGTTGTTACATAGCGTGATCAGTTGTTACATAGCGTACTCAGGTTGTTACATAGCGTGATCCTGTTGTTACATAGCTTGATCAGGTTGTTACATAGCGTGATCGTGTTGTTACATAGGGTGATCAGTTGTTACATAGCTTGAGCATGTTGTTACATAGCGTGATCAGTTGTTACATGGCGTGATCATGTTGTTACATAGCGTGATCAGTTGTTACATGGCGTGATCATGTTGTTACATAGCGTACTCAGTTTGTTACATAGCGTGATTATGTTGTTACATAGCGTGCTCAGGTTGTTACATAGCATGATCATGTTGTTACATAGCGTGATCAGTTGTTACATAGCCTTGATCGTTTTGTTACATAGCGTGGTCATGTTGTTACATAGCGTGATCATGTTGTTACATAGCGTGATCATGTTGTTACATAGCGTGATCATGTTGTTACATGGCGTGATCATGTTGTTACATAGCGTGATCATGTTGTTACATAGCGTGATCATGTTGTTACATAGCGTGAACATGTTGTTACCTAGCGTGATCGTGTTGTTACATAACGTGATGAGTCTGTTACATAGCGTAATGCATGTTGTACAGGTCTATACAGATCACCAAACTTTAATTCAGGAGGTAAAATTTCGTCGAAATGTAGATGACAGGGGCGCGTCACGATGTTGAACGACCCGAAATCTGGAAATGTTAGGGACAATCCGTTGTGTGGATGACTAGTGTTTCCAGAGAGCATCCTTTTCCAGTAATGTTCCCAGAGAGCATCCTTTTTTCCATGCTCGCACTCGCCATGTTCTGGTTACGTGTCGTTGTAACGTAATGTTACGCTGTTAGGATGGTTTAGTATACATGACAGGCAAAAGGCTGGGTCCGTGCCCTTAAAGATTTGAACCTGAGGTCTGTCCCATTCAACCTGACGTCTACAGGCTCCGTGAACAATAGTTGTCTAGATGACTAATGTTTCAAGAGAGTATCCTTTCTCCCTGCTATGCATTGATCGCAATTCCCTCCGTCGTCCTCATCCTGGATATATACATAGGTGCGTGTTATGAATTCATTCATTCGCTTTTAATTCCTTCGAGCGTTAGCATTCACGTATTCATTTAATTTCTTTTAGTTTTAGCATGAGCTACTGCCCGAGAAAATCTGTGCAACTGACGAATGAGAAACTCGATTTTTCATACATTACACATGGAGGAAAACGCGTTATTAGATGCTGTGTATGCGGGCGGATTTTTAAGAATCGTTCTTTGTCAAGATTTAAGTTTCATAGAGCAACATGTTATGCTGAATCGACTCTCTCTCCTGCACCTGAAGATCCGAAGATGAATAGAGGGGAATGTTATACCGGATCAGGCCTCTGTCCTTCACTGGAGACTACTGTTGGTGAAAAATCTGGATACATCGGAAGTTGCGAGAATATGAAATCTTCATATGATGATGATTCAGTGATATCAACGCTTGAAAATCCGAATAGACTAGTAAATATATTGAGGTTACTAATTGCATCGAGGGGTGCTGGTAATAATAGTCACACACAAGAGATTGAAGAAATTATAAGTAAGCTGAAAGCTTCTAAAGTTATAGCATGACAGGATCGAGAAATTGTGTTAATCAATTACGGCCATGGTTAACAGGAACTTTGAAATATCAAAAACTTGTACTTATAAAAATACATCATTCAGACATTGTTGAGATGTTTAGTTTTTTTAGTGATAATGCATGTCTCTTTCTGTGTGATGTATATGATTATATAATTGAGTGTTTAGAATGTCTAGACTATCACCTTTGCCTTTAGGAAATATGTATGGTTGTTTTGTAAAGGAATGTAATAGGATAATGTTTATAAAAAATAAATGATGTCTGCATTACTTTTTGTAAAGTGATATGTTTTTTTACATGTATTCAGGTAAACTGATTTTTAAAAATTGGTTTACATGAATGTTGTTTATCTTCTTTTTCTAATATTCTAAGTCCTTTTTATTTTTTTTGCGTAAATATCTTTTTCATGTCTATTTCTGCAATATTTCCCGAAAGTGTAATTCCATACTTTGAGTATGTGCAAATAAATGAAAGCGTAGTAGATCTGCTTAACAGTTTCTTTATCCATATTATTCCTTGCCTGTTTCATTACTTTTTTGTAATATATTTATGGTTGTATAAGTTATTAACAACGCTTAATTTTTCTGAGATTCTTTCATTTCTAGATCCAATTTCAAGATCTTCATTTTCACTGTGTACTCTTCTTCCAAACACTCAAGCCTCCTCTCATAAAAACCCTCCCTTATGCCATCTTTGTTCTTTTCAGGCAATGGAGTTGAAAGTTCTGTATGGGAACTGCAGACGCCACCTTTACACTTTCTCTTTCTTCAAATTCCTTACCTGTTATTAAAATTGCTGAAGGACATGTTGGACCTGGATTTACTATTTCAATGTCCTTCACTGTGATGATTACTTCTGAATGGAATCCAACTTCATCATCAAACTCATTGGCGATTGAATAGAAGAGCAACAATTGTTATTTGGCTACTATTGTCTAAGAAAGGCGGTACATACATACGCCTCCAGTTTTGTACAATCGTACCTTGTCAATGGTATTTGCTTGCTTCATTCTTTTCTTTATGTTCTCATAATATCATTTCAGGGATTTTCATTCACATTGGATGATCTTCCTAGAATTGTACTCATTTGCAATTTATTTCCTTGTCTCTTCCTTACGCTTAGCAGAGCTATCAGTCATTTTATTTTCAACACTAATTTGTGTTCTAAAACAATGTCGGGCATATATCTTTCTCTTCTTTCTTAAAATTTGCTGCCTGAGTCTTTTTATTACTTTCGTCCTTCCCCATTTTGCAATTTGTTTATGTATCAGAGACAAATGAAAGTTGAATGGCATTAACAATTGTGAATTGATTCAATACAATTGCAGTGATCTTAGATTAGTGAATCATGAATAACGTTTATTTCTCAATACTCTGTACATAATTAAGTTATATACTTTTAGACTATAATAATATTTGAAAATATTAGGTTATTTACACTATAAATTCACTTCTTTGTTGTTTGCCTATACTAATCTATGGTCTCAGTACATACAACTCCTGGTTTTCTGTGTATCAATGACCCTCTGTCTACTTGTTTATGTTTCATTATATATACCTTTATTTATTTATTTTTTTTATTAATGTGCCATATGTATGATTTCCTGTGTTACGTCTTGTTACGTGGTTACGTTAGATGATGATAGACAATGAGAAGATCCAGAACAAACAAGGTGGGAATAGGTTAGGACGTATACTTCACTGTAAACCGATATACTGTTCGTCCCTCTCCGTCTCGCGCACTACTGTTTAACAAATATAAAGTGTGTAAGGTTTAGAAAATAAGTATATAAAAGTATTGTAACGCTGGATGAGGAAAGTTTTATAATCGAATTACTCTCTATATTACAGTATAAACCTACATTCCTCCTCCTTCAATCTCTGTCTATCCTTGTATCTCTCCCGTTTTCCATTTCTCCCATATAAACGTATACTCTAATCCTCAAACCATGTCTAGACTAGCACCTCTCCTCGTATGCCCTACCGCTCTCATATAAATGCATTTTCCTCCTTGAAGACTCTCTCAACCTAGCACCTACCTTCGTTTTCCCTATCTTTTCTCATATAGACGTATAATCTCTCATTCAGACCTCCATGCCTAATACCTCTCCTCGGTTTGCTAGCTCCCTCATATAAAAACGCTATATTCTACCCTTCTAGTACCTCTCCTCGTATTCCCTATTTCTCCCGTATAAAGAGTATCCTCTCCTCCTTCAGCATCAGTCTAGTCTAGCACCTCTCCTCGTATTTCCCTATCTCTCCCGTATAAGCCTATATTCCCGTCCTTCAGCATCTGTATAGCCTATTATATGTACACGTTTCCCCTATCTTTCCCATATAAACGCATATTCCACACCTCAAACCCTGTCTAGCCTAACACGATTCCTCATTTTCCCCTACCTCTCTCATATAAGATGCAGTCCCTCATTCAACACCGTCTAGCCTAGCATCGACCCTCGTATTCCCTATCTCTCGCATATAAACGCCTACTCTATCATTCAAAACTCCTATCCTAATACCTCTCCTCGGTTCGCTATATCGCTCATATTCTACCCTTCAAGTCCTGTTTAGTATAGCATCTTTCCTTGTATTCCCTATCTCTCTCGTATAAAGCATATCCCTCCCTCCTTTAGCATCTGACTAGCCTAGCATCAGCCCTGGTATTCCCTATCTCTCCCCTATAAATGCTTCTGTCTAGAGACCTAATGTTTCAGGAGAGCATCCTTTCCCCCTATAACTGCATGTTTAGAAGGTCTAGACTATCACTTTTGTCTTTGGGAAACATGTTCGGGTTTTTTTTTGTGAAGGAATGTAATAGGAAAATGTTTTATAAAAAATAAATGTTGTTTATATTACATAGCCCTCATTTTTATTAATCTTTTTATACACCTCATATCATACAGTCCAATATTAAGATGGTTCTGGCTTCTAGATTCCCATTTATTCAGGTCTCTTTCAGTAATAGTTCAATAACTTTTTTGTTTAGATTTCATGTAGCATCAATGTTTTAAGATAATACATTCTTCTTTAAACAATTATGAAATTATTTATGAAATCAATGGTATTGGCATGTATAGCAGTAATAATGAGTACATAATTTATATATTATTGCTATATTCTACACACTCGAATGTTCCATGCTGGACGGTGCTGCAATTCTTCATGTTGAGGATGTTCCTATCACATTTCTGTTCGTGTTGTTTTAAGCTATCTCATTCTTCCTCTTCATTTACATTCATCTGGACATTCCTGTAACAAACATTCACATTATTTGTAGCTTGTTGTAGGTATATACTTCGATGCGGAGAATCAATGCAATGTGGTATTAAACTTCTTTCTGCACGAAATCACTCAGACTACAATCTAGACATTATTTACACATATTTGTTTTAATACAGTGATGCATGCTTTGACAACTGCTACCCTAATGGAAATTATTTGCAACTTGCTGTAGGTATCTGCTTTGAGGTAAAGAATCAGTGAATAGACTATTAAACTTCTTTCTGCAGGTCCTCGCCCAGACTACATCCTAAGCGTTATTTACACAGTGATGTATACTTTAGATGAATGTTATCCTAGGAAGTGTGAATTTATAAACTCAACAAATGTAACTCTAAATGAAGCTTTGAAAGGATAGCTGAATTATTTCTACAAACCTTAACAGGAAGAAAAGACAATTTACATGTCTTAAACTTGCCGGATGGTACTACACCATGATATACCATTTGAAACTTTCCTGGCATTTCATCCAACTGTTGGCTTGTTAGGGTTGAATATCTTGTCGGAAGAAACACTTGCTTATTGTCTAAAACCGCAACCACTCTAGCACCGTATCTCGTATCAATTTTTCTTATGGATTTTATATTATAAGGCTCCTCTGGCTGAAGATCTTGTAGTCTTTGAACGGTCGGGTAAATGCTACCCTCAGCCAATGTGTTAAGTTGAGATGTCAAACTTTCTGCATTAGGAAGAGAAAAAACATATTCTTTATTAGAGAATGTGTTGCATAACTAAATTTCATTTATTTGAAAGTTACAAAATTATTAACTTTTTCTGTATAATATAATAATAAAAATGATAATATGTGTAAGTATAATTGAGGTTCTGATTCACTAATGAAGTTCATTAAGTACTATATTTTCCGATTTAAATGTTTTAATATAATGTAAACATTTACTTTGTTAGAGTGAATGATTCGCGCAACAGACTTTTTGTAATATTCTAAAGCAAAAACGTTAATTTTTAATGTGATGGAAACAGACTGGAAGTTTTTACTAAATAAAATGCACAAGAGGAATGAAACATTAACTGATGAATGTTCGATCAATGCATGCAAACATGAAGTCCCTGGATCGAATACCGCCGCTTACCCTCGGAAGAATATTTATACAGAACATTCTTTATTCGAATCGTAGGGTAATCAAGTAATTGTATTTTGTCTAGAAAGGAATATAATTCACTCTGTGAAACCCTGTATTTAAATATCTGGAATAATAATTTCTCAACAAGATGAATACTTAACTAAATTATTCACATTTTTTGAGAATTCGCGCAGTTAGCTATTAAATGTAGAATAAGCTTGTCTAAAATGAATACTTAACTAAACTGTTCACATTTCAGAAAAAATTCAACTGTCTAGCTATTAACTTTTAGAATACTCAGCTATTTACAAATAAAGAGCCGTCATTAAAAACAAGAACGCAAATATAAGTTAAATGTACTAAGTAATAAGTTAACTTTTTAATGAAGATGAATTGGTGATACAACTTACCAGACATGCTGTTCGATGTAATTTCCACGTTGAAAGAATAAAGTTTGCAGAGTGCTTAGATCGCAGTGTTCTTACGATACTGTGAAAATCATTGGAGAAGCTGTTGCTTTTATATAATTTCCCCCGCTAAAGCTGAAGCGTTGAGAGTTTGTAGAGCACTTAGGAAAACAATTACTGGCATTGTTCGCTAATGAGGTGAAAGCGTCTCAGCTAATAGAGGTCACCGTTACCATCAGACAGAAGTAGGTTACGGGTTTTTTCATTACATGCCGGGCTCTTGTTCGCTAATGGAGTGAAAGCGTCTAACGGGTCAGCTAATGTGTGTCACCGTTACCTCCAGACGGAAGTATGTCGTTGATCGCTAATGTATGTAAACAGATCCGGAATGTAAACTTAAAAGCCTATTAATGTGTTGAAAGCGTCTAACATGTTCAGCTAATGGACAAGCGATTTCCCCAGATACAAGAAGGCTGCAGTGTTTCATTACATGACAGACTGTTCCCGTGAGCAGACTACTTATACTCAAGCTCCAGTCAACAATTCATTAATCAAAAAACTTAATTGCTCGAGGATGCAATCTGCAGACCTTAGTAATCATAAAAAAAATGTTTGACGAACATTACCTAATTAATTTGCCGAGGGGCGGCAGGACTCGAGAAAACAATTCCATCAAGTCATGACGCCACAGTAGAACGCATGGGAGAGGGGGTAGGACCTGCCGGCACAGACCCTGTCGGCATTAGGTGAGCACACAAAGCGAGAGGGGGCGGGGCCTAACGACACGAGACCTGGCGGCATGTGAGCACACAAAGGGAGGGGGCGGGGCTAGCGGCATAGATCAAAGAGCCTTATCAGTTTTTCGGCATCTCTCTCTGTGCTCAAACCGGTATGTTATATCTACTGACGTTACATAAACTTTATTACATTGATGTTAATAGGTAGTTTCTTGCGGATCTATATTTGGGGATCTGGTGTCCTGAGTTCAATTCTTAATTTTAAATCTTCATTATCTCGGAAACTAAGAGAGATAGAGGGATGAACCAAAGCATGTTTGATAGCTCTTATAATAGGCAATTAATGCTGTATATAATTGTCAATCAGTTGTTCTTGGTTCGAATCCCCTCTTTTAATGAGTTCCTTAATTTTCCTCTGTACACTAGAATATATCACTTAGGTTGATAGCATAACTGCATACAGCTTTGTTTAACATGTTAGACTAATATTATAGATTATTTTGTTCCTGGTGTTCTGGGTTCGAATACTGATTCAATGGAATTTACTTGCAAATTTAATAACTCGTAATTTAGTTTAGATAGATGCGTCAAGTAAACCGCGAACAGAGCACCTAATCCATAAATATCGTTATCATGACAAAAAGGAACTTTAAAGTACTCGGATCGAATCCCGAAGTGGTGATTTCATATATCTTCAAGCCTATGAATCCTATCAGGTTCAGGTAAAAATTAAATGGTAGATGCTGATGCGAGGGAGCTAAATTACTAAAAATACATTTATTAAAACTATTACCGGGTTCGATTCTAGAAGCTTAGAATCTGTGAAACTCTGGAAAATTTGTTTTGCTCGTGATTGTAGTGAAATGTAATGGTCTTTCTAGAAGAAGATGGAAAGGAAGAATTGAAAAGGGAATGAAAACATGAAATAATGTAGTATATACACACAATTTAAGTAAATAAGAGGGAAAATCTTCTACGTTACCTTTTAAGCCTTTACTTTTAAGTATTTTGATAATAGAGATTGTACTAGCTTTGGTGTAATGGGTGATGGTAGGCTTTGAATGGAACATTTGACTGAATGAGCGTGTGGGAATACTTCTCTTGTTGGTGTGACAGCACATACAGGTAGTTACGAGACGAGTTTAAACGTGTTTGATACTGCCAAACATCCTGTCTCTGGGTGTGACGTCATAAACATCCTGACTCGGGGGGTGAGGTTAATACGTGTGGAGCAAACATATACAGCTAGTTATGGAGCGAGTTTATGATTGATCTAAAAGGCTCGTGCTCCCTCTATAAATACGGTGATCTAGGGCATTGGAGTTCATTGTGCTAATTAGTCTTGAGGTGTTAACATTGTGTTCTCTCCAAGAATAATCAGCTTTCTAAGTGATATCAAGGTGAAGAGGTCTACATTTCATTGATCAGTGATTAATACGTTATTACATTAAGAATAAAGATGAATAACTCAGCGTATAAGGATATTATTCCAAGCGCTACTGGATATGCATGCGGAAAATGTGGGAAGAAGTTCCTCCGAGGATATGACAAGAGAAGACACGAGATGAGCTGCAAGAAGCTCTTTAAATGTAAACATTGTAGCTTGACCTTCAATGATGGTTATAAGGGGCAGCGACACGAAGATATATGTGAAATAAGCATCCCTCAGAAGAAAAGAAGATTGGAGCCAACTAAACATCAGTTACTGTCAACAATGGAGGACTGTCATATGAAAGAAAACGAAACTTCATTCGAAGGACGATTGAAATCGTATTTTATACGATGCCAATCACCTAAAGACCTGAATATGTATCTGCATGAAGCAAAACAACGCATAATCCAGGCTGTGCATAAAGAGCTTTTTATTCACAAGAGTGTTAAAATTAATCTGCTGGCTGAGTGTCTATTTGTTAACAGTATTGGAGAAACCTGTGACAAAACATTTAAAACAAGGAATCATCCTGTTTTCCTAGAAACAGATCTGGACTCGACACTGGAAGCGAAATTCAAGAAATTGGTGACTGAAATGGAGGAGTCTCAGCTTAAGGGTAGCAGCTGGGCTTTGCTTGCTGTGGAAGGAGTTCGACTTCGTATCAACAAGTACAACCCGTTACGAGGAAGTAGCTACATACCACTACCGTCATCTGTTGAAGCAAAGAAAGCATGTATAAACATTCAGAACTTTAGCGACGAGAAATGTTTCATGTACTCCGTATTAGCTAAATTCATAGGGAAGAATGCACAGCGTGTGAACAAATACAAACAACTTCAGGACAAGTACGACTTCAGCTGTGTTTCCTACCCTACTCCACTTTCTCAAATACCTAAATTTGAGAAGTTTAACAATATGTCTATTAACGTTTTCGGGCTGGATGAGAAGCATGAAGTGTATCCAATAAAGGTTGCTGATATTGAACTACCTGAACACTGCGACCTGCTACTATTGAGTGATAGTAGTGGAAAACATCACTACGTATATATAAAGAATTTTGAGAAACTCATTCGATGCCAGAAAACTAAATGTAATGGACGGGTTTATACTTGTAAGCGCTGCTTTACACATTTTGATGATCGATATGGACGAAGTGGACTGGAAAAACTACAAGAACATGCAACCGTCTGTATTCAACATGGTGTTGCAAGGGTAGTTATGCCTACCAAGGAGAAAGCAATTGTACAGTTTAAAAATGTTGAGAGGATGCTGAAAGTACCTTATGTCATCTATGCGGATTTTGAGAGTATTCTCACTCCATGCCATACGTGTATACCCAATCCTGAAACTTCCTATACAACCCCTTATCAAGAGCACACACCAATGAGCTTCTGTGTTTACGTGAAGCCTACATCCAGTGTTGAACATATTGAAACTGGTCTTCCTAAGCAACCCTATGTGTATCGTGGTGCTGATGCTGCTCAGAAGTTTATGTTGTACCTGACATCTCTTGCAAAAATGATTGATGACATATACAAATCTGCTAAGCCTCTGAAACTCACGGATCAACAGCAAAAGGATTTTGAGTCTTCTACGACATGCTACTTGTGTGGAAAACCCTTTACAGAAGAGAACTATAAAGTACGCGATCATGATCACATCAGCGGTGAATATCGTGGAAGTCTTCATAATGAATGTAATTTAGCCTGTAAAACACCTAAATATATACCAGTCTTCATGCATAACCTTAGCGGATATGACTCTCATTTCATTGTTAAGGAGCTGGGTTGTACAAGTGAACGTGTGGAGGTAATTCCTAACTCTGAAGAAAGCTATATCTCATTCACCAAGTATGTAGGAGATATAAAGCTTCGATTTGTGGACAGCTTCCGTTTCCTCAGTACAAGCTTGGATAAGTTGGTAAAAAATCTAATCTCATATCCTGAAACACTAAAGTACTTTGGAGAAGACAAATTGAAGTTGTTGACCCGTAAGGGCGTATTTCCCTATGATTACGTCACTTCCTGGGATGTTTTGAACGAGACCTGTTTGCCTCCTAAGGACTCCTTCTACAATAGATTAAATGAAGAAGAAATTAGTGATGCTGACTACGATCATGCTAGAAATGTATGGGAGCTGTTTAATGTAAGAAACCTAGGAGAGTACAGCGATCTCTACTTAACCTCAGATGTACTACTCCTAGCCGATGTCTTTGAGACGTTCAGAGAGCAAACCCTTAAAACACACAAAGTCGATCCTTCCCATTATTTTACCTCTCCAGGACTTACATGGGACGCCATGTTGTTGTATACAGGAATTAAGCTGGAGCTGTTACAAGATTATGATCAACTACTCATGGTGGAATCAGGTATAAGAGGAGGTTTATGTCAAGTTTCCCATCGGTTTGCTGAGGCTAATAACACGTATATGGAGAAGTTTGATCCGTCGAGACCGACCCAATTTATCACATATGAGGACGCCAATAACCAATATGGGTGGGCAATGTGTCACGCCCTTCCTTTTAGTGGATTTCAGTGGGTTTCGCCTGAAGAAATCAACTTAGAAACACTACAAGAAGATGATCCTCATGGGTACATATTAGAAGTTGATATCGAATATCCTGCAGAACTTCACGATCTACACAACGATTTACCTTTCCTGCCTGAGTGTATGAAACCATTGGAAGCATCTACAAAGAAACTGATACCTCATCTTGGACCTCGAACGAAGTATGTAGTGCATTACATGGCTTTGAAGCAGGCTCTTAGTCATGGACTACGGCTAACAAAAATCCATCGTGTGCTACAATTCCTACAGTCCCGGTGGTTGAAACCTTATGTGGAATTTAACAACAGGCTACGACAACAAGCTGCAAATGACTTCGAGAAGGATCTCTACAAGCTCTTTAACAACGCCATGTTTGGAAAAACTATGGAGAACCTGCGTAGCCGTGTGGATATACGACTGATGACCAATGAGAAGACTCTAGAGAAGTTGATCGCCAAGCCTACGTTTATCGACAGGACGATATGTGCTGCTAATCTAGCTGCTGTACATATGGCCTCTCGTCAGATTGTGTTCAACAAGCCCATATACATTGGAATGAGTGTGTTGGACATCTCCAAGACATTAATGTATAACTACCATTACGACGTGTTGTTGCCTTATTATGGAGCTGGAAACCTGAAGCTTATGTATATGGACACTGATTCATTCATTCATCGTGTAACAACTGAAGATGTGTACAAGGACAAGCTACGTTTTCTTGAGCATCTGGATACAGCTGATTACCCTGTCAATCATATATGCCACTCTACTCAGAACAAGAAGGTATTGGGAAAATTTAAAGATGAGGCTAATAGCAAAGTCATCCTACGCTTTGTTGGACTACGACCTAAGATGTATGCCTTAGATATTCAAGGCTCAATGATAAAAAAGATTAAAGGTATAAAACGTAGCGCTATTAAGCAGTACATTTCGTTTGACAGCTATACAGACTGTCTTAAAACCTGTGAAATCATCAGAACGCCCATGAATCTAATCCTATCACGAAAGCATGCTGTTACCACGGTGCAAGTGAATAAAATTGCATTGAATCCCTTTGATGATAAAAGAATTATTGCTGAGGACGGTATAACGACATACGCCTATGGACATTACAGCATTACAAGTAGTGCATAAGAGAATGTAAGTTGAATATGAAGATTTTTCTCGTGAGTCTACAATCCTAAAAATGAAGTTTATCCGTGTGCTGTGTATGCAACTAGCAGACGCCTGATGAAGAAAGAAGAAGATGGAAGGGAAGGTGGTAACCCTGCCATTAGGAGCAATCCTAGTGCTAGTCTCAAGCCTAGATAAAAGGGGAGAGACATCTACAACGAACTTAAATAAAGATATGTTGACGCAAAGCTTTTCAATTTGTGAACCAATATGCAGTTTATCCCTCTCCGCTTCGTACAATAACTGTTTAACATATAATAAGTTTGCAAGATTTAGAAAAAAAGTATATAAATTGTTGTAACGTAGGATGAGAAATGTTTATAATCTAATTACTCTCTATATTACCATGAGTACCTGTGATACTAGTTGAATTACCTGTTAAAATGACTTAAATACCTGTGATACTAGTCGAATCATGTGAAATTACCTTAACTAGCTCTGATACGAATTCCTGCTCTAAATTAGCACCAGCACCTGTGATACTATCTGGTTTGCTCTAAATATCAATGATACTAGTTGAATTACCTGTTAAAATGACTCAAATACCATTGATACAACCTGAATCACCTGCAATTATCTTAAATAGCTGTAATACAAATCTCTGATCGAAATTATCACGAGTATCTGTGAAACTATACTGATTACCCAAATACTTACGATATTACCTCAACTATCTGTGAAATACGAAACTACGTTATAACCGACTCCTGGAACCTGCCCTCCTGTAATGCTAGCTTAATTACTCTAAACACCTATGATACTTGAATTATGCTAAATACCTACGATACTCTCTGAATTACCTGTGAAATACGAAACTATGCTATACCCAACCCTGGAATCTATCCTCCTGTGATACTAGCTGAATTAGCCTAAATACCTACGATACTAACTGAATTACCTGTGAAATCATGCACAGCTATGATGCAGTTAGCTTCTGGAATCTGACCTCATGTGATACTAGCTGAATTAGCTTAAATGCCCCCCGATACTAGCTGAATTGCCTGTGAAAAATATGCAGCTATGATACGTCCTGCCCCAGGAATCTAGCCTCCTGTGATACTAGCTGAGTGACTCTAAACACTTATGTTACTTGAATTATCCTAAATACCTACGATACTCTCTGAATTATCTGTAACATCATACGGAATTATGCTATATCCGCTTCCCGGGATCTCTCCTACCCTGTGATACTAACTGAATTACTTACCTGTTAGTGTGAGTGGGTTAGCTTTTCCCGTAAGGGGGTCACCTTTCCCCTACCCTTTTCCCTTTGTGGATCACCTTTTTCCCTTTGCTGGTCACGTTTTTCCCTTTGTTGGTCACATTTTTCCCTTTGCTGGTCACATTTTTCCCTTTGCTGATCATCTTTTTCCCTTTGTTGGTCACATTTTTCCCTTTGCTGGTCACGTTTTTCCCTTTGCTGGTCACCTTTTTCCCTTTGCTGGTCACCTTTTTCCCTTTGCTGGTCACACTTTTCCCTTTGCTGGTCACGTTTTTCCCTTTGCTGGTCACGTTTTTCCCTTTGCTGGTCACGTTTTTCCCTTTGCTGGTCACGTTTTTCCCTTTGCTAGTCACCTTTTTCCCTTTGCTGGTCACATGTTTCCCTTTACTGGTCACATTTTTCCCTTTGCTGGTCACCTTTTTCCCTTTGCTGGTCACCTTTTTCCCTTTGCTGGTCACATTTTTCCCTTTCCTGGTCACCTTTTTCCCTTTTCTGGTCACTTTTTTCCCTTTGCTGGTTACGTTTTTCCCTTTGCTGGTCACCTTTTTTCCCTTTGCTGGTGACCTTTTTTCCCTTTGCTGGTCACATTTTTCCCTTTGCTGGTCACATTTTTCCATTTGCTGGTCACATTTTTCCCTTTGCTGGTCACCTTTTTCCCTTTGCTGGTCACATTTTTCCCTTTGCTGGTCACCTTTTTCCCTTTGCTGGTCACGTTTTTCCCTTTGCTGGTCACGTTTTTCCCTTTGCTGGTCACGTTTTTCCCTTTGCTGGTCACCTTTTCCCTGAATGGGTTACGTGATGGACATGTCTAGAACATTGACATGAAACAGTTTTCCATGAAGTTCACGTCTAAGGTCGCTTTCAAGGTCTAGCACCTCCTATTCCCTATCTCTCCTGTATATAAACCCATATTGCTACTCCTTTAGTATCTGTCTAGCCTAACACCTCTCCTCCTGTTCCTATACCTCTCATATAAACCATACTCTACTCCTCTAGCTCTGTCTAGCCTAACACCTCTCTCGTTTTCCTGTGACTCTCATATAAACCATGCTCTACTCCTCGACCTCTGTCTAGTCTAACTCCTCTCCTCGTTTTCCTATACCTCTCATATAAACCATACTCTATTTTCGACCTCTGTCTAGCCTAACACCTCTCCTCGTTTTCCTATACCTCTCATATAAACTATACCCTACTCCTCAACCTCTGTCTAGCCTAACACCCCTCTTCCTGTTCCTATACTTCTCATACATATAAACGCATACTCTACTCTCAACCTCTGTCTAGCCTAACACCAATCCCCGTATCCCCTACCTCTCATAAAGCGCATTCCTCTCCTGATCCCTGTCTAGCTGAGCATCTCTCTTTGGTTTCCTATACCGCTCATATAAAACACATTCTACCTTTAACACCTGTCTATCCTATAATAGGATCTCTCCGTTTTCTCGTATCTTCTTATAAACACATACTCAATTCTCCTAACCTAATACCTCTCCTCGTTTTCCTATACTTCTCATATAAACCATACTCCACTCCTCAACCTCTGTCTAGCCTAACACCCCTCCTCGTTTTCCTATATCTCTCATATAGACCATACTCTACTCCTCAACCTCTGGCTAGCCTAACACCTCTCCTCCTGTTCCCTACCTCTCCCATATAACCCATACTCTACTCAACCTCTGTCTTGCCTAGCACCGCTCCTCCTGCTCCTATACCTCTCATACATATAAACACATACTCTACTCTCAGCCTCTGTCTAGCCTAGCACCTCTCCACGTATTCTCTATCTGTCTCATATAAAGCGCATCCCCCTCCTTCTGCCGCTGTCTAGCCTAGTGTCAGTCCTCGTATTCCCTATCTCGCCCATATAAACGCATTTTCCTCCTTGGCCCTCCGCATCCACCCTCGTTTTCCCTATCCTTTCCCATATAAACGCAAAAAAGTGGGCCAGCTCTCTTCTAAATAACCTACTGATATCTAAAGATTCTACATGCATTTTATGATTGCTTTATTCATTGGCCCACAAAAAATTATTTTATACTGAAAAATATGGAGAATTTTAACACCAACTTCATAACAATAAACAATTATTTCTCTACAACTAATAACATCACTTCAATCAAATCCTTACATTTATTTTCACTGTGTAAAGTATCAAGAAAGTTCTGTTTCATATTTTTCTGACAAATCTGAATGCGCAAGGCAGTTTTAGAAAATTTAATTGTATTATACGTAATATATTATTTCAGCTAGTCCTTTGAGCTTTTGCATTGTCATCCCCTTATTTGCTAATGTTAAGTGTGTGAGTTTTCAAGTGAGTATCTTTAAAATTAAAAAAAGAATGTTTAAGACAAGGTTAGATCTTGATGCAAAATAAAAGCTATAGAAAAACTTAAAGGTGGAATTGAGTCTCGGCGTTAGGTTGACCAGCCAAGTTTTCCATAACTACAGTTTTCACTGTACGAATGACGCAAGTTTCATACAAACAGTGACAATTTTATGCCAAAGGCGTTGTTAGTGCTTTCGTCTATGTAACCCCGAAGGAAAACCCTGTAATAGAGTAGAATTTTCTTTGATTCTGCTTCTCTTTCTGTAGAGAGGAAAGGAAAGAGACGGCAAAAGATAGAGTTGACTGAAATTAAATTACGAAGTGTGAGAACAGTGAACGAGTAGTGAAGTGTAAAAACTGTGAATTGTTTGAATTACCAAAATAAACGGTTACTTCAGTGATCATTGAAGTGAGGTGATTTGTGGCACTGTAATCCAGGCCAGCGATTTTCAGTGCTTAGCTACCCGAGCTCGTAGTAAGGCATTTTGAGGCCATAAAATAGTATGACATGCAGTCAGGTTTGGAAAACCGGTCTTAGTCGAATCTGAATCGCGACTGAAGCGTTAAAATGTGAAACTTATTGTTTAACTGACAGTAAAATACAATTTACCACTTTGAAAATAATGTATCAATAATTATCTTCAAGTAAGCCTGTTTTCTGCAAGCACATGCGACGAAGTGAAGTGATTTAGTTTTATCCCATAAACAATTTAGTCCAGATTTGCATTCATGTTCTACAGACCCACACCTTGTTGCAGTTAAGAAACATAGCCACAACGGTAATTCGTCTTTACTACTGCTTGAAGGACAATCTGCGTGTAGTGAAATTGTGTGCGTTTAAAAGCGTATAGCAGTAGATGCGAGGAGGCGCAGGGGTAACGTGTGCGATTCGCATTCGCAAGGTCCCGCTCTGACCCATGGGTTTTTCGTGGTTTCCCCGGGGTCGGCAGGCGAATGTTGGGGTAGTTCATCTTCTAGCACTTGCGGTGGTACCGTGGAAGGTGCTGTGCGCCAATTTGGCGGCACGGGATTTGCAGGAATGGTCCCAGGTTCGATACTAGCTCAGGGACTTGTATGGAACTTGGATCTAGGGTTGGTGGTTAATACGGCTGATTCATTTGCCTTTCCGTTGATTTCCCGTCAGCGTTTTAAAATCAACCTCTGATATTACCTCGCCACACACACACACACACACACACACACACACACACACACACACACACACACACGCATTTCTTTATTGCTGTGCTTCATACAGTCACGCCTCTCCATCGACACATTTATTTTCAGAACCACCACCCAGGAAATACCACGAAGAAGTGTTTTCTAAACTCTCCTGTTTCTTTATTTCAAATTTCCTATCTCCCCATTTCACTATCACATTATTTCTACCTTCTTTCTTATTGGATGCCTGGGGCTTTGAGAGCACTGAGCCTTTTCTACACATCTGATTTTCAGACGACCTAACGGTACACTAACAAAGCGTATTCTGCTCTCACTTGGATACAATGAGGGAAACACCAACCCCGTTTCCTGCCTGCTGCTGGCACTGTCTTGTCAAGGCATATTCACCTTTACAGTAATGCTGGCTTCCCCATCTTATTTAATAATACTATTCTTACTGTTATTAATATTTATTTTCCATGTGGTTATCATTTTATATTAAGCTCCGCAGAACGTACTGTCTCACCCCATCTCCTGTACCCGTCATGTTCCTTGACATTTGTTTCAGGGGTGTAGGACCAGCCAACGGTGGTCGGCGGGTTGCAGCTGGCCGGTGGCTATGCGTTCTGTAGAGGTTTCTTCCCTGGCGTCGCTGCGCTGCTCAGTTAGGTCTCTCCTCCGAGGGTCTGTGGGGAGACCGCCGGGGGTGGCCCGGTAGGAGATGCTTTCGATCTGAAAACGTTAAGAGGCCCGTCCTTTGTTGCACCCGTCGTCATCCTGATCTGTCGCCCTTCTGGTCGCTCCCCTCATCCCTCCCTCCCAGAGGTCACGGTCTCGGTAGAAGCAAAAACGGCCGTTGCAAGCTACTTGCGGTGCTCTGCCTCCCTTTTACTTTTTTTTATCCTACATACTGATGTTGTTTTATGCATACCATCATGTTGGTATAATATACTCCACTATCGATTCTATCCTATGCAACTATTTGAGTAGTGATCGATTATACCGTATTAGGTTTGGGCTTTAGTAGCGGAGAAGGATTTCACCACAGCGGCCAGGCCAGAGCTATTGTGTCTGATAATCCTCCGAGAGGCGAGAGTCCGAAGGGCGGCCAGGCACTGGGGTCCATAACGTTTCCATGCTGAACGTCCCCGGACATCCCTTCGAAGACCCCCTATCCGGACGGACAGGCTCGATCAGAATGTTGCGTATCAGGGAAGAAATAGTTCTCTCCTTAAAGAACTTCTACGTATACGGCACACACCACCGACCGTGAGCGGTCTTGCAACCTTGAAAGATAAAACGTAATGGGAGAGGAAAATTGCGGTGGTAAATAATCCAGCCCAACTTTCCACGAAAACACCCAAGATTAGAGTGCATGAAATCGAACCCGGAACTTCCCGAATGCGAGGCTCAGACACTACCGCAAGACTTCGGGTTTTGCCCTAGCATCTAGTATCACGTTATAGGCCTACCGTTAATCATATATTTTGTGTTAGCTAATTCAGAAGCAAGTTGTAAGAAAAATAACTCCACATTTATTACTTACAAACCCCCTATGATACTGTGCCATTAAAGAAACTGTGGAAAGTATTACCTCATAAAACAAGGGCGTCAGGTTAGCGCAGTGGTTTCGTTTCCTGCTCTCGTGCTGAGGTTCCGAGGTTTAATTTCCGGCACTGGAGTTGGCGATTTTAAGTGGGCCCTATTCATTTCTTCCCCTCTGACTTGCTCAGGTGAAGTGTTGCAAAGGCCCAACTGATTCCGAGTCTGCGGTAAAACCTCTCTCATTCTACCGGCCATCCTCAACATTTACCTACCATCGGAGGCTACGTATTCTGCCACTGGATGCCGCCACCAGTCATTACTTGGTGGAATGAGGTATCCCCCGAAGGTCTCAGGCCATATGGGGAGCGCTAGAAACGATATTATACAACAATAAAAAAACAACCTATTGCAATATTAAAAATTGTATTATGATTTACTGCTAACATTAAAATACTGAATATATTATTTGATAACATTTTGATTACTAAGATTTACAACTTTATAAATGAGCTCCGCTTGCGTAGTTGAATGAACTACATTCTCGTCTCACTTCCTCTTTCCCTGCATTTCCCTCTACTCTATCACTTCCCCATTTCACTCTCTTCCTCCCTCTTCCTCTCTCACCTTCACTCATTCTCTCTCTACTTCTCTTTCCCTCCCACACCCTTCTCTCATCCTTTCCTTTCTTTCAGTATGCTATTCCTTCTTGTTCTTTCTCCCTCTCTCTAGCCTTTCTATCCTTCTCCCACTCATTACCCTCTACTCTTCTCTCTTTTCCTCTATGTAACGTACTTCATGCGGTAATTTAAAATGAGTAGTAAATCTACTATATATAATAGTGATGTCATATTTTAATCAAAATCCTTAGAGGAGCTTTTTAGAAAAAGAGAATAGCGAAATTATTTCCATGTAAAGAATAGAATGGGAATTTGTTTGAAAATCTTCGTGTCACAATTATGGAAGATGCTGAACTTAAATACGTATTTTGTTCAACCGACTTTTCGTTTTTGAGTTATGTTATTTACACACACACACACACACATACACACACACACACACACACAGACATTAGAGTGGGGAGAAGGGTCGTTCTCTGTAGTCTTGCGGTATCATGCTAGCCTCAGTTCCCGAGGTCGCAGGTTCAAATCCAGCGTAGGGCGATGGATTTTTTTCGGCCGTAAAAACCCTTTGCTCTTCCTTCGGAAGGGAAATAAAGCTGGTGATCCCGTGTCGTACATTTACAGAACGTAAAAGAATCTCAAGCCTGATAAGAGGCCTCTGAGCAAAATTTCCGTCTTTCACGCCTAATATAGAATGAGACGTTGACGCAGCCACGCTACGTCCTCCAACAATGACACACTACCTTTGCCTCACGGTTGCTGCTTGTCTCCTCCCAGTTGGTTCTTCTTTTGCCACGGCTGCTCCAGCATGAAACCTTAACCTCGGGGTATGCGTGGGTGTGTACAGAGAAACACACAAACGCTTCTTGGAACACTTTTATTCACTATTTAAAATAATACTTTAGGTTTGGCGATCACTATTAAATGCATACGATGCTACTAAGACCGAAGAATATTAACTACCGCTAAGCGTTCTACCCTCTAGCATGTTCGCCACCCTTCTTCTCCACACGAGAGAATGTCATCCTGCTCTCTCCAAGCACTCAGGACAGACTGAACTACCCACGCTGCACAAGGAAAAGCAAGCTACTTACTTCCCCTACTCTCCTCTCAAACGTTCGTCACCACTCGGCGTCATGAAGCTTCTAGAGTGACCTTCACCAGGCTAAGTGCAGCTGTACTCGGCTGTTACCAGGAAAAGCTTGCTTCAATGGTATTTACCCTTTCTACCTGAGGGTGGTCCCTAATTAACAAAACTGTGCCTGTCTGGTCTTTCTGTCACTTTTACAGTCAACAATTTTCACAATGCTTCTCCTTTTTATACATACACTGATTATAAATATATTATTACTTATTTTATATCGCTATCCTTCTCAGAATATTGTGATAATGATTGCCTTTATAATTCCGGCTTCAACGTTAAGGACCATAGTAGATAAAGAGCGTCCATAATAAAACTCAATTTAATTTAATTTTGTCGAGAGAAGGTAGGTTGCGCACTGATATGATCTGAATCACGTGACCTACCAGTGCAAGGGGTGTGAGAATGAAAGAAAGAGACAGTGTACTCTCTCTCTCTCTCTCCCTCTCTTTGCGCAGTGACTTCTTCCACCCTCCGGCTACAACGTGCGCGTGGCCATTTTTTAAAAATACCTTTTGGGGGATTCAGGGATCCCAAATCGTGTATTTCCGATGAAATCTCATATCGAATTTTTGGGTGGTTACGGTGGGTGGTAAAGAAAATAAAAATAGCTGACAAACTTTCATAAAAAAAATTGCAAATAGCATTCGACTCGACTAGACTAAGATTAGCTTGATTAGAAGACTGCGGATTAACAATAAGGTGAAATACATTTTGGATTCCGATCTGTTGCTTTGCGGCGCCACAGCTTCCCTGGCTGCAACATTTAAAAAAAAAATACCAAGCCACCAAGCTATCAACCTGAAACTGTACATTCGTAATATAAATTTTTAACTTCCTGTAATTACGTCGGGCCACCTCGGTACCCTCGGTAACACCTAAAATACGCCTCTGGGAGTTGAAACGTCTACTGATCCCTGCTCTTAACATCGTCGGCTTCTGTTAGCAAATAGAGAAGGGACGTGTGGAGTGTAGAAAGAAGACGTTTGGAAAACCATATGATATTTTCTTTAAAATTTATGACTAAACTTCTGATTTCATTATTATTATTATCATTATTAGTATTTATTAATTTCTCTACTGTATGCCTAAGGCAAAAGAAGTATTCGATTCGATCCAAAAGCTGATACCGAAATTTAAATCAATATCTAAATTGAACGAAATAATAAAATGATACAATAAACAAATATCAAGTGAGAAAACTAAAGTTATGGCCAACGCGGGGAAAGTACAAATGAGAGTGAAAATAGTAATAGAGGAAAAGTTAATCGAACAAGTAGCAAGTTCAAATATTTAGTATCTAAAATATCAGTCAGAAAAGAAAAATGGATACTGAAGAAAATATAATAAACTTAATGGATGCATACAACGAAATTTTGGAAAAAATATGAAGAAAATAAAACTATGGGCCCATATAATAATAGCTAAGCCGGCGTTGAAATATGATTGTGAAACAGGGTGTTTGGAAATCGTAAGAAATCAAAACTGGAAGCACCCCAGGTGAGATTTTTAAGACAACATTCGGAGTAACAAGAGCAGGCCGACGTAAGAATGTTGATATAAGGGAACGATTGGGTGAGCAATAAGTGATAGAAATGCCGCTGATGTACAGCAATATCAGAGGCAATGGAAGGATCATGTGCAAAGGATGCGACCTTCGAGAGGCGAGCATTATTATACAGTACGTCCGCTTCCCCCTGCAGTTGTGCGATCGCATGCAAGCGCGGAGCAGCAGTAATATTGCCTACACACGTGCTGCCTCACCGTGGTGGTTTCCATAAAACAGTTTACGCAATGTAGAAGACGCAGTCAGCTTTCGTTTATCCCTACGGTGTATTAAACGTAGTGCAGTGTATAAGACGTGTCATAGGTTTATTTTTAAAATCCATTAATATGACAATCGGAAAATTCACACTTCAACAAAGAGTTTCACGTACGATACTTATGTAAAAATCGAGTCATACAGAGCGGTGTGTAGGCAATTTTAAGACAAATTCACTATCGTTCCAGTTCCAAATAGAGAGACTGTTAGGCGTCTTGTTAATAAATTAAGAATAACGGATCCCTAAACGCTAAGTGTCCTAAGCCAAGGAGAAGGGTCCTGAGGCATTGTTTTTAACGCTTAAATGATTTCAGTCAAATTATGTAATATATAAATACAATAACAGCTCGCCTTGAAGCAATATGTGTATGTAATAATTTGTAAAATGTATGTAACAATCATTGCATATGCTTATATTATTGTAAACATGTTCAATAATGTTATGTGAATATATTACGTAATTTAATAATGTGGGAGCTGTGAGAATAATAAGTTAAAAGTTGCTAACAATGAGGTAACAATGAGGTAACCTTGAGTCAATAATGAGTAAGAAAGTTTAACAGTACTACTTGTGATTCTTGGAGAAGCAATAATGTAATTTTAGTGACAGTTTATAAAATAGCCAATCAACAACCAGAACAAGTTTTAGTTAAATGCAGGTATTCTATTGGACTAGGATTAGCCAATCAGAGACTTGAAATACAGAAATTCACAAGTTTAGACGGTTGAAATCAATTCAGTTGCCTCCAAACAGTGCTCATAACCAGACGTGTTGCCTGCAGACAGCGTTACTAAACAGACGCAAAATGTCCTCGAGAGCTTTAATATTTTTCGTGTGAGACGAAAAATAAGTTTCCGTGTTAAAAAAAAGTGTAATTAATTAATAAAAAGAATCTCACAGCTCTCTGTATCAGTTAAGTGTTATTTAAATCGTATCAAGTATTAATAAAAGGAGTGAAGTAAAAATTATAATCTGTGTAAGCCTACATTCTTGTCGTATCACAACCCTGCCAAGACTTCCATGTCTCTAACGATAATACTGACGCAGTCGAGGCAAACATAAATATATAATATTTAAAGAAACAGTCAAATTACAAAGTTAATATTTTTTAAAACTTGGGGCGAAGGCTACCGGATACGTGCGGTTGCAAACAAACTTCAAGTTTGGCTCCCCAACATTGAACTATAATACAACTTCTTCAATACAATTACTTCAAAAAGACGCCCAAAGCGTGGTGCATACAACATAAAGACAATATCTACTACAGTTCTGAGTAAAAACTCGTTGAAATTAATGCACCATTCATTCCAACTGTCTCTAAAACGTGCTGCACAGCAAGTACGTGTTTCAAAGAGCTTAATCCATTACGACTACTAAATTTTTAACACTGAAACGATACAAAGTAACTATAGTCCATGAATTACGACCTCTTGAGAATGAAAAACGAATCACTTTCTGTAATTGGATTTGGCACAACTTGTTGACGGCATTGTTGATCCGCAGTTAATAGTTATCTCTGATGAGGCATGGTTTCATTTAAATGGTCACGTCGCTTCAACGAACAATAGATACTGGAGCACAGAAAACTCCCATCTGATTCATGAAATCCTATTACATGATAAAAAGGTTGGTGTCTGGTGTGCAATAACAGCACAAGGAATAATAGGGCCAATATTTTTTGACTGTAAATTCAGAGAGGTATCGGCACCAGTTTTTCAATTGTTCTCACATAATGACAGAGAAAATGGGTATTTTGAACAAGATTCCGCTGCAGACCATACCTCCCATAATTCCTTGAAGATATAAAGGAGGTTTTTGAGAACAGATTCTAATTTCTCAAGGGTTATGCCTTCGCGTTTCCCCGATATTACTGTGTGCGATTTCTATTTGTGGGGAACTCTAAAAAATCGAGTGTATAGGAATAATCCTCACATTATAGACGAATTAAAAAAATAATAAGAACAGAAATTTTGAAAATTACTGAAGAAGAACTTCAACGGGTGAATGGAAATTTCATCAAAAGATGTCAAGAATGCATCAATTCAAATGCATACCGCTTTCAACATCTTCTGTGACAAGATTAGTACTCAAGTGATAACAATAAATAAATAACAAATGAGTAGGATAGACTTGAGGGTTGATACACGTCGCTTACATGCGATCGCCCGGCCGGTCGCAGGGAGAGGCAAACGCAGTGTATAAATCATGGACGATCCAAATGGATAGAACAATTTCAAGATCCTCGTAACACGTCGTAAGGGCCTAATATTTCATACCCTTAAAGGGACGACTACGACCGGATAAGGTGGGGGATTCACTGATGTAACATGACTGCCTTGCTGTGAGCTACCATCAGTGCCTTGAGGCAGTATTTTTAATACTTAAATGATTTCAGTCTAATTATATTATATATATATATATATATAAATTCAATAACAGCCCGCCTTAAAGCAATATGTGTATTTAACAATATATAAAAAGTGTGTATTACAGTCATTGTATATGTTTATATTATTGTATACATGTAACAATGCTATGTGAATATATTACGTAATTTAATAATGTAGGAGCTGTGAGAATAATAGGTTAAACGTTGCTAACAATGAGGTAACAATGAGGTAACCTTGAGGCAATAATGAGTTTGAGAGTTTAACAATACTACTTGTGATTCTTGGAAGCAATAATGTAATTTTAGTGACAGTTTATAAAAATAGCCAATCAACAACCAGAAAAAGCTTTAGTAAAATGAAGGTATTCTATTGGAGTAGGATTAGCCAATCAGAAACTGAAACATTCGTTTTCCTAACATCCCTTTCATCATTACATTTCATTTCCTTCTTCTTCACTGCCATACTAGGTATTGGGCTGATCACCATCCTGGATAAGCTGATCGAGCGTTTGCTTGCTCCTCGACAGGCTGCTAACCCAAAGAATTGGCTTGTAAGTCCTACAAAGGGGAGGTTACTCCGCTGAAGAAGAAGAATCTGCATTCTCATTATTAGAGAATAATACAAGAACAGAAGCTAAAAATAAATTAAAAAACTAACTTCTTATGAATTATATTACTTAATCTTATTTGTTTATTGCCATGCAACTGTTAAAAATAGGATTTCATTTGTATACTTCCAAATACAATTAACGGTAAAGATATGCTATTTACAATATACTTATTATTACTCTACTTATTTTACGTCGCTTTAAATACAGGGTCATATCGCGATGGATCTGTTAGTAGATATCTCTTAGATGGAGGTGTGTCGGACAGTTAGCCTTCTAGGTCTCATTCCTGTAACCACCCGCTTCGTCTCGTGTCCACAGAGACCCTAGTGCATAGCAACTGGATCTTCTCCTTCGTGCCGTGCAGATGGCATTAGGGTGTCGTCCAGTCTACCTGCTTTCATATAGAAATGCGGACAGTTAGCCGTCTAGGTCTCATCGCTGTAACCATGCAATCTTGCTTCGTCACATGTCCACAGAAAGCCTACTCTGTATTCACTCTTAGGTTTATCCGCATCGAAACAAACTCCAAGTGACCAGCGCACCGTTATAATGTATCCTTCCGCCATTCACACTAGAAATACTGTCACACTTTCAGACCATGTGGCGAGTACAAGCGGCACGTAGTGCAAAAAAGAACAGAGTGCTTATTTCGACAACTGAAACGGTGACTAGCATATTCTGTTGGCTTAAAGACGATAAGATTGACAGTTGCAACAAAATAAACGTTTGCACATACAATAATAGTTAATTCTAAAAGAAATGGGCGAAAAATAAAGTAACAGGTATGGGATAACTTAATTTATTCGCTCTCTGGAAGCGGCACTTTATTAACTATTGGCGGCTCATTTAAAAAAAAGAAATTGTGCACTGTTACGCGAATTGCATTCTTCTCAAAATCACTACATTCTTTATCGCGTATTTCATATGCTTTGTTGTTGTTTTTTTCGGGTGTAACCCCTTTGGCGTTTCAGATTTTTCTACACAAGCACTGTTATACTTGTACTCGAAACACCGGTGCACCCAGAAATTAATTTCACAATTTCTTTCGCGGAAAGTGTTGGATATTTCTCACATAACTTATAATAAACATTCAACACTATTGTTTTTTTACCACTGGTCAATGCTAATGCTTTACGTAATTAGACGAAAATACAAGAGCGAATTCACCGTCCTCCATGATACTAAACACAACTGCTGGTTTCTGGCTGTAAACAATATTCTGCGCCTACCCGGATGTCAGGTGACTCATACGAATTGAATCATGGGACTTGTAGCTCTGTTTTACGGCATAAATTAGCGTTAAATAAAACCTTAGGTATTTGTATAGAATATTATACTATTTAAGGATAAATTCATTCTAAAATTCAGAGTATTAGCATGGAACTACTTTCCTGCACGCATTGCTACCGTGTTGCACCACGGTGCACTGACCACATGGGTTTGCTTTGCCGCGGATCAACCTTAGAGTGAGTACAGTTTAGTGCATAGCAACCGGATCTTCTGTTTCATGCCGTGCAGATGGCATTAGGGTGCCGTCCAGTGTACCTGCTTTCATTGTTTGTAGATAGATGGCACAGCATTCCTATTACTACTTATTTTTCATTTTTGCTATTGTTTTAAACTGAAGGTGGAACTTAGGGTCGTGGTATTAAATAACCAATCCGGTATTTACCTTAGCGGCTGAGGGAAACCACGAAATAGCCTCAGCCAGATTGGTCGGCCTACAGGATTTGAACTCGGGACCTCCCGAATACAGGGCACAGACGGTACCGCCTGAGCCATTCCGCTCGGTTACAATATACTTCAGAGGGCCATACATGGCAAAAATACAACTAAGGTTGTTTAATATATTCCGCAAGTAGTTAGTTTTTAAATTTATTTTTAGCTTCTGCTCATGTATTATTCGCTGAAATAGTCACACCGAATCTAACGCGAGGTTGTGCTATTCTTTAGACAAAATCACTCGCGACTTGCAGTCCTTTGCGAATTTTTTCGGAATAACACAATCTCACGTTAGATTACTTATGATAATCCCTCTTCAGAATAACTTGTAGCTCTAGATAATGCTAAAGCACATGCAATTGATTTGGCAGTATCAAATCTCTACTGGTCCAAGTTTCATGTTTAATAGATCGCGTGTATAGCCCGGAGATGCCGATTCCTGTTTGCGTGTATGCGAAAAATACAAAAGTGACTCCCCACAGGTTATTTTGTGTCTAGACATCTCCTCATTCCTGGTTCGAGAGCGCTTTTCATTTGTACTATTTTTAATAAAAGTATTCATTCTGCACTGTTGGTTCACTCATATCAAGACAAGCCATCCACTGTTGCATACGGGTAATCAAGTGTGTTCGTTTTAACAATTTTGCTTCACAACAAAATGCGTGTTTCCATACGAAGCAAGAAAAATACCTGAACGCGTAAGCTTCCACGGCTTGCGTCTTGATGCGTATCTTTAGCTTCCGGAAAAGGCCGCGTCATCTTGCAAGATGATCCGAAGATTTTTTTTTGTTTTGATTTTTTTTTTTTGTTGCGCAATTTCGTTGCGTCGGATCATATTCTTTTTCTGTGCGATTTTTTATCCCTGTTTTACCCGGTTTATGTTTGTCGCTTATTACCGTTACATATATAGGATCTTTCAACAAGAGTGTCCTATCTTTGAACTTAAATAAAACACGTTCTATAAATGTTAGATTTATTTATTTTTTTATTTTGGAACATAATGTCATTACGTGTGGAAGAGAACATCAGTTAAGTGACCGCCGCGACTTCGTTGGGTTGCGCGTATACGGTTGACCCAATTTTCAATGACAGAAGAACGTAAATTAGGTCCAACTTCACGAATAACACGCGTGATGTTATTGATAAGCTCATTTACTGTTTCTGGCTTGTTGACATAAACTCGAGATTTAACATAACCCCACAAGAAGCAATCCAACGTCGTTAAATCACATGACCTCGGGGGCCAGTTAACATCACCATCACGGGAAATGATGAAACCTCTGAACTTCTCTTCAAAAGATCGATTGTTTCGAGAGCAGTATGACATGTGGCACTATCTTGCTGGAACCAGATGTTTCTAAAATCCATACCATCCAATTGAGGCCCAAAATAGTCCCTTATAAGAGCCCGATATCTTTCTCCATTGACAGTTAGAGCTTCTCCATCTTCATCTTGGAAAAACTATGGACCGATGATTCCACCATACCAAAATCCACACCACACAGTAACCTTTTGGGGATGAAGTGGTAGTTCTTGAATCTGCATTGGATTTTAATTGCTCCAATAGCGGCAACCCTGTTTGTTAACACAACCATCCATCCAAACGTGGGCTTCGTCGCTGAAGATGATTTTTCGACAAAAATCCAGGTCAGCGTCCAATTGCTCCATAGCCCAGTCAGCGAATACACGGCGCAATCTATGGTCGTTGGGCTTTAGTTCTTGAGTTAACACCATTTTGTAAGCGTGAAACTTCAAGACCAGATGCAGAATTCGCTAAGTTGTGGTCGGCGAAAGCCCCAATTCTTGCGCTCGACGAGCAATTGATTTGTTTCCGTTCTCGCGTACACTCTCACGAACGGCGCCTATGTTTTCGTTGGAGCGCTTACGTCGATTACGTACAGGCGTTCTTTGATCGCTGACAGGACCACTTCTTTCAAATTTATCGATCAAACGCCGCAGGGACGATTATGCACACCGTAAACTTCACGCAATACGCGGAAGGTTTGGCGAACAGAGATCCATTTTGATAATAAATTTTCACAATTTCTACGCGTTGCTGAATGCTGTAACGTTACGTGGCTATTTGTCAATAACAACTGTAACCACATGAAAAAAATGACTGCTGTAACTCAATAACAACGGCAGCTATCATACGTTAAAGATAGGACACTCTTTTTGAAAGACCCTTTACAACACACAAACACCCATGCCCTTGGGGGACTCGAACCCACGACCCTCAGCTTGGCGGAGCGACGAAGCCATACGCCCCAGCGACCACTGCTACGAGGGCCGACTGAAGCTTAACATATGGATCAAGAAAAATACTTCTTTGCAATAAGCACACAATTTTGTGATTATTCGGTATTGTATTATTTTGGACATGCAATAACTAAGCCTAATTGTGTTTAAGGAAATGCCTAAGTTCTATGAAACTCTTTAAAATATTGAATTTTTACCTTCTCTAACCATATTTAAGTAGGTGCGGAAGAAGCAGTACATTCCACCCTAAAACTCGTAACGAAATTTCACCGGAAATACATGTTTTCAAGCCTCCTGTATAAAAAACACCACGTTTACTTTCTCTACCACGTAGATAGAGAAAGTATTGCAATCTGCCCTAAAATTCGATGCCGAGATTACACTGGAAATACATGTTTTGAGGCCCCTGAGCCCAAAAAGCCTTTTTAGAAAAAGGTCAGTGTGCGAGTATGTGTGTGTGTGTGTGTGTGCGCGCGCGCGCCTGTGAACTGCATAAGTCAAAATCGAAAAAATACCACACTTGGTATTTAGGTTCAGTACCTTCCAAAGATGCGACACGAAGATTTTCAAGAAAATCCCCCACCTCAACCACCCTTAACATAGAACAGTTTTCGAAAAGTTTAATTTTTTTTAAAATGGATCTTAACGATTTTGATTAAAATGTCATATATTAAAGATATTTACATGACAAATAAAATGAATATCTGAATTTTCTGGAAATAGCCTGTGAACTTCACTTCAAAGTTTTTCTTTAGCATAAGCCGTTTCTGAAATATCCGTTATTAAAAGTTCGAATAGTTCAGTACTTATATAGTCTCATCGATTTTCAGTTGTTTCTCGTGATTGCATGGAAACAGTATGGCAAGTTTAAGGCCAGTGTATAGCGTCCAGTTCTTAAACATTTGACTATAGCTGTTCCCTTTGTATCTATAACTAAATGTGTAATGTAGCTATTTTTGCATAGGTTTATTTGTATAAAATTCAGTAGGAGAAAAACAAGCTTTAGTAAGAATAGTTTGTATACCTGCTAATAAAGATAGAGGGTAAAGAAAGTGATGCGAATGTATGGTATCAGATTTTTAGAAAAGATCCGTATAGTGTCTGTGGAGGGCGAGTATGCCTATGAATAGCATAACTCAAAAACGAAAAGTCATAAAAGTATCAAACTTCGTTAATGTTTATCATCTTCCAAAGATATGCAATACGAAGATTTTCAAGAAAATCTCCCTAACCCATTTACTTGGAAAAATTTTCGTTGTTTTACATTTTCTCAAAACCGGTTCTACCCGTTTTAATTAAGCTACCATATGTTTAAAACATGTACATGACTAATAAATTGTATAACTTGAATTTTTGTGAATAGCCTGTGAAGTCTCAATTGGGAATTAATTTTGTATAATTTTGAAACCGTAAGAAATAGGCAAAACCTACTATACAAAATAGATCTCTTTAAATCACAAGATTTGCTTCAAATAAATCTTCTTGTGGCATTAGTAATTTGCTAGATATTTGTTTTTATTGTTTGGGTTGTTCAGTATGTAATGCTATCAAGTGACAACATGAGTTCTTGAGTTCCCAATAGGTGACAGGGTAACTCACATACCCACATCTTGAAGAGGAACGTCACCTGTCTGTTGCACAAAGCCTGTTGCACCCCCGTTCGCTCGGTGGCCTTAAACAATCAGATGCAGCGTGATACAGGAATGTTGATCGTCACTTTTGATTATGATTTTCGATTAGGAATCGTGTCGCTGAAACTGCAACGACTGAATTAGTATACCTGCTAACCTCTGCAGTATCAAAGTTATGATTGAAAATAACTGTTTTCGCAATAAAAGAAACTAGTAGTATAACTTGCCGTGAGTCACTAAAATGCTTACCGGCGAGACCTCTCGTAATAGCCGCGAAATCTTACTCGCACAAGCGTGTCACTGAGCGTCTAAAATATCACACGAGCGGCACGTACCGGTGACGGTACCAGAGAGAGTATTTTATGCACAACTGTGTGCACGAAGGTGTACACGAAGGAATGTAAGTACCAGTGCCGGTACCAGAGTGAGTAACTCTCTAAAACAAATTGCACGCCTCTATATTACTTAAGACACGTCTACATTAAATTACTTCCACCAAAATTATTTCACGCCCGGGCCAACATTCACCTCTTCATGCGCGTCTCTGCCTGTTACTAACTGAGGCTTTCACTTTTCTCAGAATTGGTTTTTCCTTTCTAATTTATGGAATTGGCCTACGTGACTGCAAGCGTACTGAAATCAACTCATAATTGAATTCCCAAATCTTTAAGCGTTCGCTACTTGCTATCTCTAATTTTCGCTAAACTGACTTCCTAATTACCTTCTTCTTTCCGGACAAAATCTTTCAACTCAAGCTTATTACCTTACACATTAATATAATATACGGAAAATATTTGTTGCAATTATTTATTTATCTTACTGTTTTGTCTTTATTTAATCATTTATACATATTCGTCGATAATTACGGTATCAAGCGTGACTTTACAGCTGATAAGAGCTTCTAAAAAATATGTTCAGTGACACCAAAATATTCCCTGTGTGCAATAAACCTATAACAATGTTTACCTTAAAATTAAAATATAGTTGTCATCATTATTATTTTTACTTTCTCTATTACGTATAGTAAGTAGGAGAAGTATTGCATTCCACCCAAAAATTCGATACCGCGATTTCACCGGAAATACATGTTTTCAGACCCCCTGAATCCAAAAAAAGCATTTTTGGAAACATGTCCGTGTGTGTGTCTATGTGTCTGTCTGTGAACAGCATAACTCAGAAACGAACAGTCGGATAATCACCAAACTTGGTATTTAGGTTCAGTATCTTCCAGGGATGCGACACGAAGGTTTTCAAGAAAATCCCCCCATCCCAGATTACCCTTTACATGGAAGATTTTTCGAAAACTTTAATTTTCTCAAAAACGGCTCTAACGATTTTCATTAAAATATCACATGTTTAAGGTATTTCCTGACAAACAAAATGTATATCTTGAATGTTCTGGGAATGTCTCCAAAAGTATTCTTGATTGTGAACGACTTTTGCATAATTGGTAAACCATAAGAGATAGAAAAATTTTACTATACAAAAACTGTAGATCGCGTTAAAATACACAATTTATATCATACACATTTTTTTTGTTGAGTGAACCATTTACGAGATATTGCTTGTTATTCCCTTAAATTTTTCAATACTTATTTTCTTAAATGCGAATTCGTTATTCATTTTTTGTCTTGTATATGCAAAGAGTATTAATCTGTGGCAAAGGGAATAGTGCTGCACCTAGCAACCAGCTATTAAGAGATGTGTATGTGCTTAAAGGCTACTGTATTTCTATATTGCCCTTGTAAATATATATTCCCCTTACATCTACAAGAAAATCAGCAATAAGGAGTGTGCAAATGTTTATCATGTTTAACATGAAGTAGATGGAGAATAAGCGTTTGTAAAATAGTTTGTACAAGAGTAGAGAAAGTCATGCGAGTGTAACACATCAGATTTTTTTTATTTCATTTATAACCAAGATGTCCAAACAAACTTTACCGAGTGGAATATATATGCTTAGTCGTATCATTCTAGCACTATTCTTAGAACAGTGCCGAAAAAACGCCGTAATAAAAGTGTCAGTTTTACTTGCCAGGTTAATAATTAAACCACTTTGTACTCGAACACAAACCTCCTATATGAAGTGAGTAAAAGACACATTGACAAGCAGTAGAGTGCCAACTTAGATCTAAAGGTCATGATTATGCAAAAACGTTTTAAATAGGGAGTGCTACCGTAAATCTGTAGGCAAAAGAGACCACCTGTCGCCAAAGAAAACGCATCAGTAATATTCATTACGTTTCAGGCCAAGATCTGTTGTCTGAGTTGTTGGAGTTGTTCTGGTAGTGGTAGGACAAAGTGCACCCCGCTATAGTTGAAGCCATATTTTTACTTGGAGTGTACAGGAACAATCTTGTGGTTATCAAATTCTGTTCTACTGGGACATGCTCAAAGGGTTTCCGCAGTAGCCAACAAACCGGTGCCAAGATAGACCGGCCGCGGCGGTTCAAGCCTCAAGGATCAAAGGCGTCCCTTCGATCTAATACTGCAGGCAATATATTCTTCACATTAATGCTACCTAATCTTCACAAAGTTTATGTGAAGAAGCCCTTTCACCATCTCCTAGTAAAACTCCCTGGAATGCAAATACTTGCGTTATAAGGAAATTAATATTCGATAACGTTTATTATAATATACTCACCAATTTCAACTATATTAATTTAAGTGCGCTGCTTCTACGACGATTTTCCAGCTATCTACTCTCCCCTTAGCACTGATCGCTTAGCTTCCTCTTTTTAATTTCTCCATTACTTATCTAATACAACTACTTCAAAGAAAAAGAAAAGCTGTTATCAGATAAATACAGAAATTATATGAAATACACAGATTATTCAGTAGTACAATGAGAGAATACATCACTTAAATGCTATTTTCTAAAGTTTTAATACGTCTACCTGAGAATGTATTCTTAAGTTTGTTCTGCGTAAAATATATTGATATAGTTAGATATATTTTTCACTATTCAATTTACTGAATTGGAAAAATGTATTTTATTTTTCTAAGCCAAGGTTACACAATATTAAATTATAAACTAATGTGTATTTAAAGATTAACGTTATTTACCTGATTATAGTACAGAAAATTGTCATATAATTTTAGTTAAAAAAAAAGTAATTTCAAAAATATTATGGTTGTAAATTAATATCTGTAGAGCTCGTTTTTTCTTCTAAGCACCTTGTACACGATCCAATTTTTGTCAAATTCAATGCTTTACAAGACTTTCCTAGAACTTTTACAACTTCGCAACTTTCTTGTCAAATTGCTTCCAATACTTTTAAAGTCTTTGGAAGTCTTGAAAGCAAAGAAGGACATGCTCTAAACGGTCAAAGGTTTGACAATGACTTGATGGCTTTGGCCAATGAAATGTCACTATTTAAGTGTCACGAAATCTAAACACGACTGAAAGCGAAAAGAAAACAATAAATCTGATGTGTTACACTCACATGACTTTCTATACTCTTGTAAAACTATTTTTACAAACTCTTATTCTCCATCTATTTCATATTAATCGAGATAAACATTTGTAGAAACAATCTTTTGACATTCAAAGAGAATTACATTTTACACATAGCGAACAGTTCTAGAAATATTTGACTATCGCTTAAGGCGTACTATGTTCCCCTTACTTTGTAATTGCAAGGGCAATATAGAAATACAGTAGCCTTTAAGCATCGACATATATCTTAATAGCTGGTTGCTAGGTGCAGCAGCATTCTCTTTGCCGCAGATTAATACTCTTTGCATATCCAAGGTAAAAAAATGAATAACGAATTCCCATTTGAGAAAATAAGTATTGAAAAATTTAATGAATAACAAGCAATATCTCGAAAATGGTTCACTCAACAAAAAAAAATGCATGTGACATAAATTGTGTATTTTAACGCGATCTACATTTCTTGTGTAGTAAAAGTTTGTCTATCTCTTATGGTTTACCAGTTATGCAAAAGACTTTCACAATGAAGAACACATTTGGAGACATTCCCAGAGAATTCAAGATATACATTTTATTTGTCATGAAAGTGTCTTAAACATATGATATTTTAATCAAAATCGTCAGAGCCATTTTTGAGAAAATTAAAATTTTCGAAAAATATTCCATGTAAAGGGTAGTCAGGGGTGGGGGGATTTTCTTGAAAACCTTCGTGTCGCAGCTCTAGAAGATACTGAACCTAAATACCAAGTTGGTGTTTATCCGACTGTTCGTTTCTGAGTTATGCTGTTCACAGACACACACACACACACACACGTTTCCAAAAATGTTTTTTTTTGGATTCAGGGTGTCTCAAAACATATATTTCTGGTGAAATCTCGGTATCGAATTTTTGGGTGGAATACAATACTTCCCCTACTTACTATACGTAGTAGAGAAAGTAATAGCTACCTGGGCAAGGGATGCCATAGGCGAGCTGATTAGGTTATCCGAAAACTACGTCGTGGGCTTCGTGGATTACCACAAGATGAAAGCGAGAACATATGAAGAAATTGCCGGTCAGATTTCCGAAGTAAACAATAATGCATTAATGCAATGTTATATAGTGTAGTTGAGCTTTCAAGTCGTATTATATTCTTTAATCGTAGTCTGATTTAATGGGCCAAAGTACTATGTAACATTACATAGAGAGCAATATTTAACTTCAAATTATTATATAGTGACGCTAATAGTAATGTACCTTGCATGTGATAAATTATCAATGTGTTCTGAGGTGGTTAAGTTTGGCAAAGAGACATGTGTAAATGCACATATACGATGTTGTCAACTCTTGTCCAATCTTGTCAAATATTGAAAAACATTTGACAGTTTTTCTTATCAATTCTTGAATTGAAAAAAAATTTCATCATGTACAAGAGGCCTAGAAGTTAATAACTCAAAACTCCTTCGCAACACACACACACACACACACACACACACACACACAACAGTGGTAAATGTTTGATTTTTCAGAATAACTGGGTGAAAACTCCACCGTATAAAACATTTTGAACGAGCCAAAGTGAAAAAAAATATGCAAAAAATCAATTCTAGATTCTTATCTTGTATGTTAGTTATTTTGAAGCTATAAACATGAGCAAGCATCCAAAACATCAAAAGTAAAACTAAATTCTAAAATAATAGCCTCTGATGCTGAATCTTAATGTCTATTTTCCTTTAATTCTGTGTTAAAATGCTTCTTATTTGGTTTTTACTTTTCTACTACGTATAGCAAGTAAGGGAAGTATTGTATTCCACCCAAAAATTCAATAGGAAGATTTCACCGGAAATATATGTTTTGAGACCCCCTGAATCCAAAAAACGCATTTTTGGAAACATGTCCGTGTATGCGTCTGTGTCTGTCTGTGAACAGCATAACTCAGAAACGAATAGTCGGATAAACACCAAACTTGGTATTTAGGAACAGTATCTTCCAGAGACGCGACACAAAGGTTTTCAAGAAAATCCCCCACCCCAGATTACCCTTTACATGGAACATTTTTCGAATATTTTAATTTTCTCAAAAATGGCTCTAACGATATGGTTAAGATATTTTCATGACAAATAAAATGTGTATCTTGAATTTTCTGGGAATGTCTCCAAAACTATTCCTCATTGTGAACGACTTTTGCATAACTGGTAAACCATAAGAGATGGACAAAATTTTACTACACAAAAAATGTAGATCGCGTTAAATACACAATTTATGATATATACATTTTTATACGTTTTTTAAGATATTGCTTGTTATTCCCTTAAATTTTCCAATACTTATATTTTTTCTCAAATAGGAATTCGTTATTCATTTTTTTTGTCCTGGTGATGCAAAGAGAATGGAATACTCCACATAGCAACCAGCTCTTAAAATATTTGACTATCGTTTAAAGCCTAGCAATTCCCCTTGCATCTACAAGAAAATTAGCAATAAGATTAACATCTCGATATCTCGAATAACATGAAGCATATGGAGAATAAGCGTTTGTAAAAATAGTTTGTACAAGAGTAGAGAAAGTCATGTGAGGGTAATACATCAGATTTTTTTATATCTATTGGTAAGTTATTATTCATAGAACAGGTGCGTCCCATAACATAAAAGATCTTTATTAAAATAAAATGCATTGGAGCTAAAGACACCAATACCAACACAAGCGGCCAAGGTGTTTAAGGCATGAGGTAAGCGTTTCAAATCCCGTTAGTACTAACCTCACTAAAAGAGGTTTATCCATTTTTTCTTCTGTCCTCATAATTGGTAAATGCCGGGGAGTTACCCTAATGTAGGTCTGGTGCGTTTCCTTTCCAATTTTCGTTTTCCATTATTATTTATGTATAAACTGTGGTGTGATATTGATACATGCTGGGTAGATGGTCCAAAACTTCACATGAAAATTAAATTAATTTTGAGTACCCAGCACGTACATTGAGGGGGCGTAAACTTACTTATTTACGAAGGACCGAACCGTGGTGAGGAGGTTAAGAGGAATGCGTGGGTTTTTACTGTACAAAATCATTAACACAAATCTACTCACACATTCCTAGATTGAGTTCTCAACCTTTGGGCTTCTTACATTATTAAAAATGGAAGGTGGGAGGAGATGACCACCGATCCAAAGCCCGGCTTACACACGCGGTCCGTTCCTCACGGAATCCTAACAGAGTGACGCTATCCCCCACTACTTGTGGCTAGCAAAACTACCAGCCAAGAGTGACGTAAACGACAACGTTTTTGGTAATGACAATGTAGAACAATGATGTAACCCCCCAAATTATTAACACGCCACAATATGGAGTAAGAACGTGCGTTAAACTCTATTAAAACTATCCACCCAGTGTGTATAGAAAAACAATCGACAACGCTTAGTATGTTGGGCGGGTCATTAAAGTGAACAGTTTTACCTTCTCTGTTACGTATAGTAATTAGGGGAAGTATTGCATTACACCCAACAATTCGATACCGAGATTTCACCAAAATATATGTTTTGAGGCCCGCTGAAATTCAAAAAAGCATTTTTAGAAAACTTGGTTTTCGGGTTCACTATCTTCCAAAGATGCGGCACGAAGATTTTCAAGAACAGCCCCCACGCCCCAGACTATCCTTTACATGGAACATTTTTCGAAAATTTTGATTTTCTCAAAAATGGCTCTAACGGTTTTGATTAAAATGTCATGTGTTTACGATATTTTTATGGCAAATGAAATGCATATTATGAATTTTCTGGAAATGTCCCCAAAAGTCGTCTTCATTCTGAATGAATTTTGCATAACTGGTAAACCGTAAGATCGACAAATGTTTACCACACAACAAATGTAGATCTCCTTAAAACACACAATTTATGTAAATATACATTTTTTTTGCTATCTTTTCTTTGTTTTTTTTTTCTGTCGAGTGAACCATTACCGAGATATTCCTTGTTATTTGTTTAAATTTTCCAATATTTATACTTCTCAAATGAGAATTTGTTATTCTTTTTTATGTCCTGGCATACAAAGAGAATGCAATGCTCCACATAGCAACTAGCTCTTAAAACATTTGACTATCGCTTAAAGCTTCCATATTCCCCTTGTACCTACAACAAAATTAGCAATAAGATTGTTTCTTAAATTTTTATATCGATTAACATGAAGAGATGGAGAATAAGCGTTTGTAAAAATAGTTTTTACAAGAGTAAAAAAAGTCATATGATAGTAACACATCAGATTCTTGAAGAGCATATACACTACGTGATCAAAAGTATCCGGACACCTGGCTGAAAATGACGTACAAGTTCGTGGCGCCCTCCATCGGTAATGCTGGAAGTCAATATGGTGTTGGCCCACCCTTAGCCTTGATGACAGCGTTCACTCTCGCAGGCATACTTTCAATCAGGTGCTGGAAGGTTTCTTGGGGAATGGCAGCCCATTCTTCACGGAGTGCGGAACTGAGGAGAGGTATCGATGTAGCTCGGTGAGGCCTGGCACGAAGTCGGCGTTCCAAACCATCCCAAAGGTGTTCTATAGGATTCAAGTCAGGACTCTGTGGAGGCCAGTCCATTACAGGGATGTTTTTGTCGTGTAACCACTCGGCCACAGTCCGTGCAGTATGAAGAGGTGCTCGATCGTGTTGAAAGATGCAATCGCCATGCCCGAATTGCTCTTCAACAGTGGGAAGCAAGAAGATGCTTAAAATATCAATGTAGGTCTGCGCTGTGATCGTGCCACGCAAATCAATAAGGGGTGGAAGTTCCCGGGAGAAACAAGACCACACTATAACACCACCACCTCCGAATTTCACTGTTGCAACTACACGCGCTGGCAGATAACTTTCAACGGGAATAAGCCTTATCCACACCCTGCCATCGGATCACCACATTGTGTACCGTGATTTGTCACTCCACACAACGTTTTGCCACTGTTCAATCGTGTAATGTTGACGCTCCTTACACCAAGCGAGGCGTCGTTTGGCATTTTTCTGCGTGATGTGTGGCTTATGAGCAGCCGCTCGACCATGGAATTCATGGTTTCTCACCTCACGCCTAACTGTCATAGTACTTGCAGTGGATCCTGATGCAGTTTGGAATTCCTGTGTGATGGTCTGAATAGATGTCTGCCTATTACTCTTTACAACCCTCTTCAAATATCGGCGGTCTCTGTCAGTCAACAGACAGGTCGGCCTGTACGCTTTTGTGTTGTACATGTCCCTTCACGTTTCCACTTCACTATCACATCAGAAACAGTGCACCTAGGGATGTTTAGGAGTGTGGAAATCTCGCGTACAAACCTCTGACACAAGTGACACCCAATCACCTGACCAGTTCGAAGTCCGTGAGTTCCACGGAGCGTCCCATTCTGCTGTTTCACGATGTCTAATGATTACTGAGGTGGCCGATAATGTGTACCAGGCAGTAGGTGGCAGCGCAAAGCACCTAAGATGAAATACGTATGTTTGTGGGGATGTCCTGATACTTTTGATCACACAGTGTATGTACATCCAGCATGATACCGGAGAGTTGCACGGTATACAGATATGCTTGAGTGGTTTGTTGAGATATGGCATTAGTTACATAATTGCCTTCCTATATCACCTATTTTATTTTTATTTTATATTATATGCGGAACTTTGGGTCGTGGTTATTGGATATCCATAACATGGAAAACCACGAAAAAGTCCCAGTTGGATTAATCGCTACAGGAATTTAAACACTTAGGTTACCATCCACTTGGGAAAATTTTCGTTATCTTTTATTTTCTCAGAAAGGACTTTAAGGATTTTGATTTAAATGTTACATGTTTAACTTACAGTGCTTTTCTTTCACATTGTAGCCACTGCATGGCCCCTGCCGCGCTGGCCGTCACAGCTCGGACTCCCGCCGAAACAGTCATAATATGCTCGCAATCGCCTCATGTTCTCGTAGTTACAATGAAAATAAGCACATACCTTATCATAAGAGATGTTGGAAACGTTGTCCTCTACCCACACATTTCTGGTATCTTCTCAGGAATTTTTCATACACACTGAAAAATTCAATATCCGTAATTGCTGAATTTCTCGCCTGATGTTTTCTTTTAGTTCTTGTAACGTATGGGGTTTGTTGCACACACCTATTTTTCAAGTTCCCCAGTAGATAAAAATCACATACTGTTTAATCAGGAGATCGCGAAGTCCATAATTACTTACCAATTACACTATCTTCAAAAATGTATGCAAGGTAGCAAACTCTTGGGAAAATACAGATTGGCATTCTACGTCGGTCAGCTGTTCAAAAGATGGTGTCATTCCTGTACCTCTCTGCATTTATTGTTTGTGTAAAAAATATAGGTTGAGTGCATTTGCAGCACACCAATTTTCGCGTACCGCAGGGCAATCACGTGTGTAAAATCGGTTTCTCTGTACTCCAATATCTGTTATTTTGCGAAGAAACATAGTCATATAGATGGGACATGCTTCATCAGAGAAGAATATTAACTGTGGATCAATTGTTACTTTAATATTTCGAGAATTGTTACACAGATTTACCCAAATCTAATGATCACATGAAAAAAAATCTGATGTGTTACACTCACATGACTTTCTCTACTCTTGTACAATCTATTTTTACAAACGCCTATTCTCCATATGCTTTATGTTAATCGAGATATCGAGATGTGTATCTTATTGCTAATTTTCTTGTAGATGCAAGGGGAATATGGTAGCTTTTAAGCGATGGTCAAATATTTTAACGCTGGTTGCTATGCGGCGCATTCCATTCTCTTTGCAAGTCCAGGACATAAAAAAATGAATAACGAATTTGAGAAAAAGTATAAGTATTGGAAAATTTAAGGGAATAACAAGCAATATCTCGAAAACGGTTCACTCAACAAAAGAAATGTATATGACATAAGTTGTGTATTTTAACGAGATCTACATTTTTTGTGTAGTAAAAATTTGTCTATCTCTTATGGTTTACCAGTTATGCAAAAGTCGTTCACAATGAAGAATACTTTTGGAGACATTCCCAGAAAATTCGAGATATACGTTTCATTTCTCATGACATTATCTTAAACATATGATATTTTAATCAAAATCGTTAGAGCCATTTTTGAGAAAATTAAAATTTTCGAAAAATCTTCCATGTAAAGGGTAGTCTGGGGTGGGGGGATTTTCTTGAAAACCTTCGTGTCGCATCTCTGGAAGATACTGAACCTAAATACCAAGTTTGGTGCTTATCCGACTGTTAGTTTTTAAGTTATGCTGTTCACAGACACACACACACAGACACACACACAGACACACACACACACAGACACACACACACACACAGACACACACACGGACATGTTTACAAAAATGCTTTTTTTGGATTCAGGAGGTCTCAAAACATGTATTTCCGGTGAAATCTCGGTATCGAATTTTTGGGTGGAATGCAATACTTCCCCTACTTACTATACGTAGTAGGGAAAGTAATAAGGTGTATGCAATAAACCCCATACATTGGAAAACTAAAAGAAAACATCAGATCAGAAATTCACTCAACTCGGATATTGAATTTTTTAGTGTAAATGAAAATTTCCCCAGAAGATGCCAGAAACGTGCGGATAGAGAAGAACAACATTTCCAACATATTTTGTGAAAGGCGTACATTATTATCATTGTAATTGTAACTATGAGAACTTGAGACGATTTTGGGAACATTATAGCTCTCGGAAGTTCGAGATGCGGCGGCCGGCTCGGCCTCGGTATGCAGGAAAATCACTGTATAAATATTAGAAGTAATATAGATACATATGCGTTTCTGTGAATATTCTGTTAAGTCCTTTCACTATTATTTATCTGGGAAGCGTAAGAGAAAATCAAAACCTTTCTCGGGAAAAAATATAGAGCTCATTAAAATATACATCCTAAGTCAATTTTTACTTTCTCTACTACGTATAGTCAGTAGGGAAAGTATTGTATTCCACCCAAAAATTCGATACCGAGACTTCACCGGTAATATATGTTTTGAGACCCCCTGAATCCCAAAAAAGCATTTTGGAAACATGTCCGTGTGTGTGTGTCTGTGAACAGCATAACTCAGAAACGAACAGTCGGATAAACACCAAACTTGGTATTTAGGTTCAGTATCTTCCAGAGATGCGACACGAAGGTTTTCAAGAAAATCCCCTCATTCCAGATTACCCTTTACATGGAACATTTTTCGAATATTTTAATTTTCTCAAAAATGGCTCTAACGATTTTGATTAAAATCTCATATATTTAAGATATTTTCATAACAAATGAAATGTATATCTCGAATTTTCTGGGAATGTCTCCAAAAGTATTCTTCATTGTGAACGACTTTTGCATAACTGATAAACCATAAGAGATAGACAAAATTTTACTACACAAAAAATGTAGATCGCGTTAAAATACACAATTTTTGTCATATACATTTTTTTTTGTTGAGTGAACCATTTTCGAGATATTGCTTGTTATTCCCTTAAATTTTCCAATACTTATACTTTTTCTCAAATGGAAATTCGTTATTCATTTTTTTATGTTCTGGACATGCAAAAAGAATGGAATACATAGCAAGCAGCTTTTAAAATATTTGACTATTGCTTAAAGTCTACCGTATTCCCCTTGCATTTACAAGAAAATTAGCAATAAGATGATTAACATATCGATTAACATGAAGCATATGGAGAATAAGCGTTTGTAAAAATAGTTTGTACAAGAGCAGAGAAAGTCATGTGAGTGTAACACATCAGATTTTTGTCTTAACGTTAGCCGTTTTCGTTACATATTACCAGGAATGCATGCTACATGATTATATTTTCCCAAAAAGGACTGCACTAACCAAAGAAAATGCTTGAAAATGCCCGACTCTTGTGTTTCCTTTCCTTCCCTTCGCAAGAAGTCATTACGATGCCTACTAATTATATACCTCCGGTCAGCATTTGAACACCATTTCCACATCTTGTATATAGCTAGAAGTACTTATTGCTTATTTTGAAATCATTTCTAGACAAAAATGTGTGTTGTAGGTAGAAGATAGAAGAATTACAGTTTAATGAATGCTGTAACATAAAGGAAGAATGCAAATTTGAAATGGGTAGAGAAAGTTTTATGAATGTGTTACATTAGATTTTTACTTACTGTTCTGTTTACCTGTAGTATGGTGAAGTATTGTATTCCACCCCAAATTTCGATACCAAGATTTCCCTCTAAATACACGTTTTGAGTTCCTGATTATGAAAACAATCCCTTTTAGAAAAATCTGAAGTAGATTCACATGATCTCTACCTTTTACCGTTTATTAGTGGGTATACAAATTATGCTTACTCAAGCTTATTTTATATTGATAAAAGATTTTGATTAAAACACAGTATACTAAAGACATTTATATGACAAATAAAATGTATATCTTAAATTTTCTGGGAATAGGCTGTGAAGTCCTCTTCATTCGGAAGAAATTTTGTATAAACGTTAAGCGATAGACGAAAACGTGCTACACAAAAAAATGTATATCTCTTTAAAACACACTTTTTTCTTCAAAGAAGTTTTTCTCGTAGCATAAGCCATTTCTGAGATATCCGTTATTAAAAGTTCGAGTTGCTTATTACTTAGTCATTCTTTAAAATATTGCATTCCACCCAAAAATTCTATACGATATTTCACCGAAATGCGTGTTTTGAGGCCCCCTGAATCCAAATAAAGCATTTTTGGAAACATGTCCGTGTGTTTGTGTCTGTCTAGGTGTCTGTGAACAGCGTAACTCAGAAACAAAAAGTCTGATAGATACCAAACTTGGTATTTAAGTTTATTATCCTCCAAAAGGTGCGACACAAAGATTTTCAAGAAAATCCCCCAACCCAACTATCTTTATATGAAACATTTTTTGAAATTTTGGATTTTCGCAAAAATGGCTCTAACGGTTTTGATTAAAATACCATTTAATTATTTACATTACAAATAAAATGTGTATCTTGAATTTTCTGGAAATAGCTTGTGAAGTCCTCTTCATTCAGAAGGAATTATATATAATACTGTATAACTGGTAAACGTTAAATGATAGACGAAAACTACTACACAAAAAAATGTATATCTCTTTAAAACACACATTTTATTCCGAACAACTTTTTTGTAGCATATGCCATTTCCGAGATATCGGCTATTAATGATTCAATTTCTTCAATCCTGTCGATTTTCAGGTGTTTCTTGAGATTTCATGGAGAGTGCGGAATTATAAAGACAATATATAGCATCCAGTTCACGAAAGGTTTAATGTAGCTGTTTCTGGAAAGGTTTATCTTTAAAATGAAGTAAACAAGAATTAAACTTTCGTTATAATAAATAGTGTACCCACTACTAAACGACAGAAGGTAGAGAATGTCATGTGAATGTAATATATCATATTTTTATATACTGCTATTTACCATCTAGTTTCAGTCATATGCCCTGTAGTTTTTGAACAGTTGGGAATGTCGAAAACCTCTAATTCTACATCGTTCCCAAATGTAAGCGTTTTTGAGAACAACATTATAACTTTGTGCAGCAGGGGGATTGCAGAGCTTATAAGGATGGCGCCAGCTGGAAAAGTTTGGAATTATTCTTCTACACGCTAAGAACTTCTAAAGATATTCTTTTCAGAGCGTAACCGAACATATCTTGCTTCCTTGTGGTGCATAAAAGGTCTCGACATAATAACTGAGTATAATATGATGTACGAGTTTCGGCTGCAGATAATTTTCCACCGCGACTGCCACATTCTTGAGAAACGATGAATTGTGTAATTTTCTGCCTTCGCCTTTTAAAATTCTTGTTTCGCTGCGTACACATTAAGATGGTATCGGCGATCGCGTTCTCTTCAGATCATCCCTCCATTTCGTGTATACCGTTACGCTCTGCCTTGACCTACCCCAACGACGTCGAGGGGAAAAGAAATATGTCTTTAAGAGAGAGAGCCAAGCCTGCAGGAAGTGGGTCAGCAGTTGTCACACCGGAAGCCCTCCATTATTGTTTGTGTACATGCTCCTTTACCTTTACATTCCTGTGTTTAGTCTTCAAGGACCTGTACTCTGCACCTGTCATTAATTCGGTGCTCTTAGATACATTGAAAACACAAGATAATGTTGGAGGTAAACAAAGGAATGAAACTGTGACTTGGAGGGAAAACATTAGCAGCACAATGTAGCATAGAGGAGAGTAAAAGAAGTCTGAGTTGAATTCGATAAATTACTGCCAGTGACGAGAAGAGTATACAAGCACGAAAGTAATTGGGATGAATTAGTTACCTAAAAGATTTTACTCGAATACAATTACAAACCGCTTTTTGAGAAAGTGATCAGTAAAATTAAAATTATTATTACTTTACAAAACACAGTCTTAAGAAAATCTCTGATCTCGTTTCCTCCTCCTGTTTATTTTTTTCCACCAAATTCCATAACCTCTTTGCCGACAAGTTCCGTTGTTCACCGTGTGCAAACCTGGCGCAGCTTTGGAAGAATTGATCAGGTGACTCGTCAAATATTATTATTATTATTATTATTATTATTATTATTATTATTATTATTATTATTATTATTATTATTATTATTATTATTTTATTGTACGTTCCACGCGTCCAGTTGATAGTAGGCGTCAGTCACCTACTGATCGCGTACGAGTACAAATGGTTGATTGTTAAGTGACAGTTGAACTATGAGAGGGAGGTGACATGGTGGGAAATACACGCAAATAAAGAGGCTAAATTTATTGACTACATTACGATAAATACAAACCAAATACTCGTTGCCACTGATTACCACTTCAGCTATTCGTTATTTAAATAATTCTTACCTTACTGCTAATATATCAAGGAGATGTTTCCATGTTTCATCTTCACACCTATGATGCTTCACATAAGTCATCAGTAATGAATAATCATTTAAGGAAAATCTCACATTTTAACATAGGATGCAAACCGATATAACCAATAGTAATTGGACTCGCTCATTTCTTCCAACCTATTTCACTTCAGTGAAAAACTTCCTTACATTGTGTTGAGAACACTTGTTGCGGGAGAGCTCCCCGCCATAAAACGCGTCCGTGGTCATGGCAACCAGTAACTTCGTCAACCGTACAACCAGTTTGCGCTCCACTCTGTAACGCTCTGCGTTGCAATCGGCTTTCCCTTTTTAAATAGCATCATTATCGAGAAGTAGGGAACCTTCATGACCGACCGGTGGTTCTAAAAACGGGATTTGATTGTGAAAAATATAATTTGCAGAGCTTTTATAAATACCGATAAATGCTAGAAGATAAAGTATAACTTTATAGGCTGTTCAAATAAAGTAGGTGACTCGACGATTCGAACGCTTCAAGAACCCCGACGATTGTTTAAATTTTAACCTATAGCCACAATAAGCCATAATAATAAGTGAACACATTGTATTCAGGGCTCCAGCACGATAACGCATTGAAGAAGGATTTGAAGTTCAAGTGGTTATAAATGTATACTTAATTTATCTCATTAAGTAGTGATACTTTAAATACTATAATAACAGATTTATATTAAAGGTACATATCATGGAGGTGCCCCCTGAACCGGGCAGAGCACCGCAAGTAAGCAAGTTGGCCCTTTTTGCTTCCAACGTGACCCCTGGGCGGGAAGGATGAGGGTGACTACACCCGGATGCCGACGGGCGCAAGCAAGCACGGGTACCTAACGTTTCCAGATAGAACGCATCCGACGCCGCACGGTTCCTGCCCACACGTCACTAACCAGAGTCCCCGGAGTGGGGCCCCACGCTGAGGAGAGACCTAACTGAGCGGTATCGCAGCGACGTCAGGGAAGCACCTACTGAGCGCAAGCCACCGCCCAGCCGCAACCCGCCGAACACCGTCGACTGGTCCTACAACCCTGAAACAGATGACAAGGAAGATGATGGGTACAGGAAATGAGAGGAAGGAGAGAAGATGAACCACCCCAGCATATGCCTGGTGACCTAGGGAAACCATGAAAAACCCATGGGCCTGAGTGGGCAGTCGCCGGGGATCGATCCTGGGACCTCCAGAATAGGGCCAAAGACGTAACCCCCTGAGTCATTCCTCTCGGTACAGGTTTATGTTAAACGACATGATTGTCAGCGCGCCGCTCCCACGGCACTAATATACAAATCTCTTCGTACAATAGTAGGGGAACGGCATGCCTGATAACGCTAACAATGCGGAACATTATCATTATGTTACAGTTGTTACTTTTCGTTATGAAACATGTTCGAATTGATGGTGTCTCCCTGCATCTATACAAGCCTGACGCCTGTTGAACACGTTATTGAACACTTGAAGAATATCTGCAACTAAAATATTGGAAAACAGACTCGTCTTCTAATTCTTCGAGCGTATGGAGATTTGTTGAATAGATGTAAGGTAGGTATAGAATATACAGCGAAGCAGGACACCTCGCGCACCGAACCTACCCAGATCTATTGCGGCTACTACCTCCAGGAAGAAAGGGTGAAGTGAAGGAGCCACAGGAGACTACAGACAGACCATAAAGATCGCAGAAGTCCCTATTCAAGCTCGAAGACCTGACCCACTGCCAGAGCTGCCCAGAGTGGACAACGAATCACCTAGGCAGCTCTCTGGTGTCCAGAGTATATTCTTTTCGTTGGAGCAAACAACTGCGGCCTCTGTTCGGCACTCCCTCACATGAAAGAAGAGGAGATGAGGAGACGGGAGAAATAGAAAATGAGAGAAAGGAAATCGTAGAAGAGAAACCACCCCAGCATTCACTTACTGACCAGAGAAAACTACCAAAAACCTAAGATCAGATAGGTCTATCGAAGGGAATTGAACCCGGGGCTTCCAGAATGCGATCTTTACGCGCTACATAAACTTTATCTTTAAACATTACTCACACATAATAATCACATGCATTTAGTTGTGGAGAGTGAGCAGGCCAGTCATTTATTCTATCATCTAAAGCACGTAATGCGAGGCAGCAATTTCCACGACAGCCCATATATCATCTAATTTTTCCTCGGTTAGAACCGCTGGCTGTCTATTTTCTCTTTGTCTAAGACGAACCCAAAGTATTTAAATTGTCCTAACAACCTACAAATTGTGCACTTGTTAGCTTCTGGGGTAAGTTGAATATATTGCTTTAGTTTAGCTGCCCCACGTATGGGTGTCAATTTGAAGTAGTTATTGTCTTTACGTTGGAGTTGTTAATTAGCTCCACGTATGGACGTCAATTTGAAGAAGATATATTGTTTACGTTGTTTTTTGATGTATTTGGAATTTATTTGCACCACGCTTTGGTAATTAATTTGAAGATGTTTACGTAATATGCTGCTACGTATGAGAAGCCGATTTGAAGATGTATTTTTGTCGTTACGCTCCAAAATTTAAAAAAAATTATTAACTGTGTTATTAAATTACTTCTATAGATATTATTTATGTTTATGTTTGCCTCGGCTGCGTCAGTCTTACTTTAGAGACACGTTTCTCTTAATCAGGGCGTGGTGCGACAAAAATGTAGGCTTACACAGATTTTAAGTTTTAATTCACTTCTTTTTATTAACCTTGACACAAATTAAATAGTACTACACCGATATCAAGAGCTGTGAGATTCTTTAATTTAATACTTGCACTTTGTTAATGCGTATACATAATTTTCGTTTTACACGAATACGTAATATTTCATTAGAGAACACATCTTCCATCCGGTCACTACCAAGGTCTGCAGACAACTGAACATATTTCAACCGTATAAACTTTTAACTTTTTGTGTTTTAAGTCTCTGATTGGCTAATCCTAGCCCAATAGAATACCTGCATTTAATTAAAGCTTTTTCTGGCTGTTGATTGGCTATTTTTAAAACTGTCACAAGATTTACATTATTGTTGCTCTAATCATGACTAGCAACATTTAAACTCTCAAACTCATTATTGCCTCAAGATTACCTCATTGTTAGCAACTTTAAACTTATTCTCACAGCTCTTACATTATTAAATTACGTAATGTATTCACATAACATTATTGAACATGTTTACAATAATATAAGCATATGCAATGACTGTTACATACATTTTACAAATTATTACATACATATTGCTTCAAGGCGGGCTGTTATTGAATTTACATATTATATAATTTAATTGAAATTATTCAAGTGTTAAAAATACTGCCTCACAGGAAACTTCTGTATAATGTCAAGCTGGCAGACCGCATGTAACTCAGTTCGAGCAAAACGTAATGCAATACACACACGCTGCTATGCAGTATACATGGTCATAACTACGGCAATTAACACAATCAACAAACAGCTTCAAATCTCTACATGATGCCAAACAACGTTAGACTGAACTGCAAAAGTGCATAAATTAGACTACCGCAATGCGAGGTCATTCTAGCCGACATCTGCTAAGACTCAGATCCGGCGGTCGCCAGTTGCAACATTCAAGATAAACCCGATAGTAGTATTATGGCACAGGGCAAAACAAGTTATTTTGTGGCACATGTGCATAATTATATCGTATCCTTGGAGTGCTGGGGCCCAACATTGCTAAACTCTTGGTGCAATATATCTTAATTACTAAAATATTACGATTACAATGTTATTTCAAGAAGAAAACTACAAGTAAAAGTAACAGTTTAAAAAAATTACTATAATGAGTAAAATTACTAAAACAGTGACCGTTACAATAATTTGATTAATTTTACCGAGTTACTACTCATCGCTGACTAACAATAGAAACTTCTTCTTCAAAGGACCTAATTACCCTCCTCTTTGTAGGACTTAAAAACCAATGCCCTGGGTCAATAGCCTGTCGAGGAGCAAACAGACTCTCGATCAGCATATCCAGGATGGGTGATCAGACCAACGCCTAGTATGGCGGTCAAGAAGAAGCAAATGAAATGTAATGATGAAAGAGATGATAGGAAAATTGGCGGATCAAATTTTACAACCCAAAATTCTGATAACGACCGAGGAAAACCGCGAAAACATCTTCGTCAGGTTGGTAGACCCCGAAATTTTGAACCCGGCACCTCCCGAATGCGAGTCGCATACGTTACCACGGCGCTACCTCGCTCATAACGATAGAAACAGGGACATGAAATAGTTATTAATTATACATAAAAGTACCAGTAATTATGTAGAAGAGAGGCTTTTCGAGATTGCCATTGCGTAACTATACTACTTTGGTAGCTTGACTTCGGTACGCAACAACCATAATAGTATGCCGGTTATAATTTTAGTTTAACAGATTTTGATAAATATGATTTTATACAGTTTGAGATATTCAGAACAAACTTTGTTTAGGTATCTCTAGGAAATTATCTTTAGATTACCCGATGTTGAAGTAAGCAGAGATTAGGTGACACGCGGTTTAGGGTAAACGATCACTTCATGGCCGACACGTGTGTAAGTTACGTAATTTCTGCTGACATATGCTTACGTCGGTTATTACCTAGGCACTAATCAGCATTTTGCAGGGTATTTTTAAACATAGGGATTTTTGACAGTACTCTCTCGAACAATCACATACCTAGCAGGAACATTTGCTGGTCAATTCTTTATATTCACTTAGTGTTAATTTGCAATCTCGATATAGGCCTAGGCCCGACGACGATGGGCAGCCGGACTTCCTCTGCCATGCAGTAAACCCACCAGCTGTTTAATTCTTATTTTCTGAAATATAATTTGGGTCAGATAAATAAATGATTAGAAAGATTGGGAACAACAGTTACATGTTTTATAATGTCACCCTTTCTCCACCCTTACTACCGCAACCTGTAACCCTCCTGTGTTACGTCCTTTACATTACGTCTGGTGTGGACGTTGGTGGTCACAACAATAACAATAATAATAATAATAATAATAATAATAATAATACAGTTTTATTCAAGGAAAGTACCATATTTCCAATACAGTTTGCTCCGTTCTTCTTTCTTGTCAGCTTTCATCTTCGTCCCGCATATTATATTATAATATATATTGTGACTCAGCGGCTATGGCCCATGGTTATTGGGAGGTCGGCGCGAGGCAGTGGGGAGGTAAACAGAGATATGTCGCGCCCTCGCCCACATAAACACCGGCGCTATCGACAGATAACCAGAATCTGCTGGAAGTTTCCTTCTCCCGCCTCCAGAACATGTGTTCTGATAGTTCTAGAATGCTCAGTGGAAGTTTTTGGTGCGTCGAAAAGTGTTGTTCTCCGCGAGTTTGTAACGACTGCCACGATGTGCAGTGAGTGCTGCTGCCGCAAGATGTTGGAGAAGTCTTGAGTTCGACTCCCCAGCGAGTGAACCGTCCGTCAGAAGAGGCTACGTCGTGCATATTTCGTTATACCGCTACGTCACGAACAAAGTGAAGTGACAGTGAAAGGTTGAACGGAATCAAAACAGTAGTGACACTGAGAACTTAAATAAATGGCAGTTAAAACAAGATAAAACAATAAAGAAAAACTGGAAAATGTCCTACATATATACACGCATGTGCAAACAGGTACATCTACTAATCTCGTAAAATTTCTGTCATGAATTAAAATTTCTTAAATGCAAAAAGTGCACGCAATTGAAATGTTCGTGCATTATGCTTATTGTTGTTCTATTACAAGCATAAGATGGAAAAAAGGCTATATAATCAATCTAAAGTATAGACTATGTGATCAAAAGTATCCGGACACTCCCACAAACATACGTTTTTCATCTTAAGTGCATTGTGCTGCCACCTACTGCCTGGTACTCATTATCCGCGACCTCAGTAGTCATTAGACATCGTGAAACAGTAGAATGGGACGCTCAGTGGAACTCACAGACTTCGAACGTGGTCAGGTGATTGGGTGTCACTTGTGTCAGAAGTCTGTACGCGAGATTTCCACACTCCTAAACATCCCTAGGTCCACTGTTTCTTATGTGATAGTGAAGTGGAAACGTGAAGGGACATGTACAGCACAAAAGCGTACAGGCTGACCTCGTCTGTTGACTGAAAGAGACCGCCGACATTTGAAGAGGGTCGTAAAGAGTAATAGGTAGACATCTATCCAGATCATCACACAGGAATTCAGGATCCACTCCAAGTACTATGACAGTTAGGCGTGAGGTGAGAAACCTTGGATTCCATGGTCGAGCGGCTGCTCATAAGCCACACATCATGCAGGAAAATGCCAACCGACGCCTCATTTGATGTAAGGAGCGTCAACATTACACGATTGAACAGTGGCAAAACGTTGTGTGGAGTGGCGAATCACGGTACACAACGTGGCGATCCGATAGCAGGGTGTGGGTATGGCGAATGCCCGGTGAACGTCATCTGCCAGCGTGTATAGTGCCAACTGTGAAATTCGGAGATGGTGGTGTTATGGTGTGGTCGTGTTTTTCCTGGAGGGGGCTTGCACCCCTTGTTGTTTTGCGTGGCATAATCACAGCGCAGACCTACATTGATATTTTAAGCACCTTCTTGCTTCCCACTGTTGAAGAGCAATTCGGGGATGGCGATTGCTTCTTTCAACACGATCGAGCACCTCTTCATACTGCACGGGATGTGGCGCGTGGTTGCACGACAACATCCCTGTAATGGACCGGCCTGCACAGAGTCCTGACTTGAATCCTATAGAACACCTTTAAGATGTTTTGGAACGCCGACTTTGTGCAGTCCTCACCGACCTACATCGATACCTCTCCTCAGTTCCGCACTCCGTGAAGAATGGGCTGCCATTCCCCCAGAAACCTTCCAGCACCTGATTGAAAGTATGCCTGCGAGAGTGAACGCTGCCATCAAGGCTAAGGGTGGGCCAACACCATATTGACTTCCAGCATTACCGATGGAGGGCGCCACGAACTTGTACGTCATTTTCAGCCAGGTGTCCGGATACTTTTGATCATGTACTGTATATTAACTTTCAAATAAACCAACAGGATTTAATATTACTATCACTATTATGGTCCACTACTAGAAAATACCAATTAGTGCTCTCTTTTCTTAAATGTAAATGTTCACCAAAAAATCTATACGTATAATGTTTTCCTCGCTAGAAGCACAAACTGCAGTTATAGTTCTATGTCTTGTCTACGAAGATTCCCGTTGCAAAAAAATCAGAATCTACCAAAAAATCATAGATTGTAGATAGTGACGGAGAAACAAGTTTATAAAGTCTTGAGAACAGGTATTAACATGGAAACTTAACAAAAGTGTCTATTATTTAACTCAGAAATTTATTTCTCCTTTAGTTCAAATGATAATTCCATGATATTTATAAGATTTCACAAAATAATGTGCTATGCTACGTGCATTTAAATTAATTTGAAAATATCTCCCATTAAACAGTTAAAAATTGTTCACAATTTTCCAGAAATTACAAATATAAACACTACTATCCTTTTTCCTTTAAACATATCAGAAGGGATAATTTTCTCGCCATTAGTTTGGCTGCTGGACAGTTTTAAAATGGTAGGTATATGAAAATGTTTTGTCCTACATTTCAGCTATAATCTGAGGAGTATCGATTTTCAATAAACTCCCAGAAAGAAACATCGACCAACCCTAGATTCACTATACAGATGCACACTAAATGCGGTCTTCGAAGACCTTGGCATGGCAGAAGTTATTGTAGCAATTAAATTCGGCATAGCAATTGTCATGGCATTGTTATTAATAATGGAGATAAAGGAAATTCTACATATAAATCGAGTGGGATAAGTCTTATTTTTATACAAAGCACTAGTAATTGGAGTTATATTTAAAGAAAACATCAATGTGCAACATGTCCCTGAAAAGTCGGAATGTGTGGATCATGGTGGGTAATGTTCCGAGGAGAACCTAATGGCGACCTAGTTCACTTTTTGCCATCAAGTATATATATTAGTATTGAGCTGTTCTGTAAGTCATATACTTGAGTTTCAAGAATGATACTAATTTCTCTGTGCAGCATCAGGATTCAAGATGATATATTAGAATGGTATTGTGTAGGAATACAAGCACATGATGTTTACATTCCCAGCATTGAATTATAAGCCTAAAAATTGTGTGTGCGCGTCGACTGAAGTGACAAAGGAGCGAATTTGTAGTTTGGAGTGTTCAACAATGTAATGTGGGAGTTACACTGTAGGAAAAACTTCGTGCAAGTAGAAGTGTCATTCACGAAAATAATACTTGCCTCATTTGACATTTGGGAAAAATTGCAATATAGAGGCTTTCTGCTTTATATCTGCATGTGTTTAGCATGGTATACTATGGCCACGTCTTCGAAAACACGTTTAGAGTTCATTCTGTATATGCAAAAAATTTGTGGTGTAGATGGCAAATTTACTACAGTTTTCTTAGTCACAAAAGTTCCCTGAAATCTGAGTTTTCCTTCAAAGTCCTTTTTTGGTGCTTCTGGAAGACAGCTGGAGACGGCAACAGGTAAGTTCTGCATGGGGAGCGGCTATTGGCGAAGGAGGCTTCACTGGCCAAGAGCGTGCAGCCCCTGAGCTGGGTGTTGGTGGACGAGTAGCTTGCAACTGTACTGCAACTGGTAGTTCTACTGACGTCACCCTCAAGAAGGATGATCTCGAATGTCCACTTCGTTGTGTTTCTGCAGAAAATAAAGTTTTTACTTAGTAAATGTAGAGACACGTTTAAAAAGTAACATTGGAAAAATTAGTGAAAAATTAGCGACTTTTAGCTAGTGAGGTGGGATGGCTTCTGTCTCAGGTAAAGCTTTAGCTGGCCAGAAGGGTAAACAGTGTGCTGAACTCATGCCGCTCATAATGCGTGTAGTGGAAAACAGACCAAGTAAACACTACCGTCTTCCAATATTGAATATTTCTTTATTTGTACTTAAGCTGTTTACAGAATTGTTATACCTGAAAGTAACCCCAATTCTATTCCAGGCTGTACAAGATAATTGACAACAGTACCTTCTAGAACTATTAGCTCATATACTGCTGTTACCATACTATGATTGTACTTAATAATTAACAAATTACTTTGCGCTATGTACTTTGGTTTAATTTATCGATCAAATCCATTTCTTCTTAACTCTAAATAAGAACTCTCCTAAATTAATAATCTAAGATTGTTTACTATTTTTTTAATTGCTACTATTTTTTATATCTTCAAACATTTATTTTGGATAAACTGTTTCCTCCAGATATCCGTGCCTTTACTCTTTCAGGTAGCTAAACCCTTACCTGTTTGGAAGGGTAGCTAGCTAAAACGTTTTGAACAGACAGTACTTTTGTTTTGTTTCATATAAACACCATTAGAAAGCTTAATATTGTTCCCGTAATAACAACGTTGCAGTTAAAATGGGAAAAGAACGCCCTATCTCTGGTAGACGACGTCTAGGCCGCTTCCATCCGGTAGAGCTCACTACAGAATCTATATCATACAACAAATGTATGGGAATTGCCGTTTAAGGACACAGGATTATCGCGTTCAGTAAAAATATTCTAGAAATAAACATATAGGTTTGAAGTATCATCTTTTAACGATGATATTCATATATCCCATATATTGGTTTTAAAAAGAAATTGTGTGTACGAATTTTATAACATGATCAACTCTTAGCTATAAAATGAGCAATTTTTGATCGCAGATCAGGCTGTACTATTTCAAAAAAGGTGAAAATGCAGACTTAAAAGCTGTGGAAATATTTAGGCGTCCACACAATCAGAGAGCTATTTGTCACAATCAGCTGGCAATATGGGGGGAGGATGAAGGGGAGTGATGGTGTCACCTGCTGTTAGCAAAAGTAACGATTTTTCCACTCAGCTTCCAGTAAATGGTTTGAAATAACAGTTTGTTCGTTTCCCATCGCTTCCAGTGTAATGCAGGTAATAGCAAAATAAACTGAGTACAGTCTACAATGTGCAAATTACTAGCAGAGACTGATAGTATTTAAGGGTGCTTAAAAGCGATAGCCCTATGTCAGTAAATTTACTAGCATGCAAAAGAACTGTGGGACGAAATTCTGGTACACTGGCGGCGCTGATAGGCTGGCAATTGACAGCGTCATTAGCAAACAAAATATTTATTTATTACTTTCTCTACTACGTATAGTAAGTAGGGGAAGTATTGTATTCCACCCAAAATTTCGATACCGAGATTTCACCGGAAATACATGTTTTGAGACCCCCTGAATCCAAAAAAAAGCATTTTTGGAAACATGTCCGTGTGTGTGTGTGTCTGTGTGTCTGTCTATCTGTGTGTCTGTGTGTGTGTCTGTGAACAGCATAACTCAGAAATGAACAGTCGGATATACACCAAACTTGGTATTTGGGTTCAATATCTTCCAAGGATGCGACACGAAGGTTTTCAAGAAAATCCCCCCACCCCAGAGAACCCTTTACATGGAAGATTTTTCGAAAATTTTAATTTTCTCAAAAATGGCTCTAACGATTTTGATTAAAATATCATATGTTTAAGATATTTTCATGACAAATAAAACGTATATCTTGAATTTCCTGGGAATGTCTCCAAAAGTATCCTTTATTGTGAACGACTTTTGCATAACTGGTAAACCATAAGAGATAGACAAAATGTTACTACACAAAAAATATAGATCGCGTTAAAATACACAATTTATGTCATATACATTTTTTTTGTTGAGTGAACCATTTTCAAGATATTGCTTGTTATTCCCTTAAATTTTTCAATACTTATTTTCTCAAATGGGAATTCGTTATTCATTTTTTTTGTCTTGGATATGCAAAGAGTTATAATCTGTGGCAAAGGGAATGGTGCTGCACCTAGCAACCAGCTATTAAGAGATATGTATGTGCTTAAAGGCTACTGTTTTTCTATATTGCCCTTGTAAATATATTTTCCCCTACATCTACAAGAAAATTAGCAATAAGATTGGGTCTGCAAATGTTTATCTCGATTAACATGAACTAGATGGAGAATAAGCGTTTGTAAAAATACTTTGTACAAGAGTAGAGAAAGTCATGTGAGTGTAACACATCAGATTTTTACTTTCTCTACTACGTATAGTAAGTAGGGGAAGTATTGCATTCCACCCAAAAATTCGATACCGAGATTTCACCGGAAATACATGTTTTGAGACCTCCTGAATCCAAAAAAAGCATTTTTGGAAACATGTCCGTGTGTGTGTCTGTCTGTGTGTCTGTGTGTCTGTGTGTCTGTGTGTCTGTCTGTGTGTCTGTGTGTCTGTGAACAGCATAACTCAAAAACGAACAGTCGGATAAACACCAAACTTGGTATTTAGGTTCAGTATCTTTCAGAGATGCGACACGAAGGTTTTCAAAAAAATCCCCCCACCCCAGACTACCCTTTACATGGAACATTTTTCGAAAATTTTAATTTTCTCAAAAACGGCTCTAACGATTTTGATTAAAATATCATATGTTTAAGATATTGTCATGACAAATAAAATGTATATCTCGAACTTTCTGGGAATGTCTCCAAAAGTATTCTTCGTTATGAACGACTTTTTCATAACTGGTAAACCATAAGAGATAGACAAACTTTTACTACACAAAAAATGTAGATCGCGTTAAAATACACAATTTATGTCATATACATTTCTTTTGTTGAGTGAACCGTTTGCGAGATATTGCTTGTTTTTCCCTTAAATTTTCCAATACTTATACTTTTTCTCAAATTCGTTATTCATTTTTACTTTCTCTACTACGTATAGTAAGTAGGGGAAGTATTGCATTCCACCCAAAAATTCGATACCGAGATTTCACCGGAAATACATGTTTTGAGACCTCCTGAATCCAAAAAAAGCATTTTTGGAAACATGTCCGTGTGTGTGTCTGTGTGTGTGTGTCTGTGTGTGTGTGTGTCTGTGTGTCTGTGTGTGTGAACAGCATAACTCAAAAACGAACAGTCGGATAAACACCAAACTTGGTATTTAGGTTCAGTATCTTCCAGAGATGCGACACGAAGGTTTTCAAGAAAATCCCCCCACCCCAGACTACCCTTTACATGGAACATTTTTCGAAAATTTTAATTTTCTCAAAAATGGCTCTAACGATTTTGATGAAAATATCATATGTTTAAGATAATATCATGAGAAATGAAATGTATATCTCGAATTTTCTGGGAATGTCTCCAAAAGTATTCTTCATTCTGAACGACTTTTGCATAACTGGTAAACTATAAGAGATAGACAAAATTTTACTACACAAAAAATATAGATCGCGTTAAAATACACAACTTATGTCATATACATTTCTTTTGTTGAGTGAACCGTTTTCGAGATATTGCTTGTTATTTCCTTAAATTTTGCAATACTTATACTTTTTCTCAAATTCGTTATTCATTTTTTTATGTCCTGGACATGCAAAGAGAATGGAATGCGCCACATAGCAACCAGCGTTAAAATATTTGACTATCGCTTAAAAGCTACCATATTCCCCTTGCATCTACAAGAAAATTACCAATAAGATTGACATTTCGATATCTCGATTAACATGAAGCATATGGAGAATAGGCGTTTGTAAAATTAGATTGTACAAGAGTAGAGAAAGTCATGTGAGTGTAACACATCAGATTTTTACTTTCTCTACTACGTATAGTAAGTAGGGGAAGTATTGCATTCCACCCAAAAATTCGATACCGAGATTTCACTGGAAATACATGTTTTGAGACCCACTGAATCCAAAAAAAGCATTTTTGGAAACATGTCCGTGTGTGTGTCTGTGTGTGTGTCTGTGTGTGTGTGTGTCTGTGTGTGTGTCTGTGTGTCTGTGAACAGCATAACTCAAAAACGAACAGTCGGATAAACACCAAACTTGGTATTTAGGTTCAGTATCTTCCAGAGATGCGACACGAAGGTTTTCAAGAAAATCCCCCCACCCCAGACTACCCTTTACATGGAACATTTTTCGAAAATTTTAATTTTCTCAAAAATGGCTCTAACCATTTTGATGAAAATATCATATGTTTAAGATACTGTCATGAGAAATGAAATGTATATCTCGAATTTTCTGGGAATGTCTCCAAAAGTATTCTTTATTGTGAACGACTTTTGCATAACTGGTAAACCGTAAGAGATAGACAGAATTTTACTTCACAAAAAATGTAGATCACGTTAAAATACACAACTTATGTCATATACATTTCTTTTGTTGAGTGAACCGTTTTCGAGATATTGCTTGTGATTTTCTTAAATTTTTCAATACTTATACTTTTTCTCAAATTCGTTATTCATTTTTTTTATGTCCTGGACATGCAAAGAGAATGAAATGCGCCACATAGCAACCAGCGTTAAAATATTTGACTATCGCTTAAAAGCTACCATATTCCCCTTGCATCTACAAGAAAATTACCAATAAGATTGACATCTCAATATCTCGATTAACATGAAGCATATGGAGAATAGGCGTTTGTAAAATTAGATTGTACAAGAGTAGAGAAAGTCATGTGAGTGTAACACATCAGATTTTTTTATGTCCTGGACTGGCAAAGAGAATGGAATGCGCCACATAGCAACCAGCGTTAAAATATTTGACTATCGCTTAAAAGCTACTATATTCCCTTTGCATCTACAAGAAAATTAGCAATAAGATTGACATCTCGATATCTCGATTAACATAAAGCATATGGAGAATAGGTGTTTGTAAAAATAGATTGTACAAGAGTAGAGAAAGTCATGTGAGTGTAACACATCAGATTTTTTTTCTTAGCTTTCAGCAAGAATCTTAGTATACAGAAGTCTATTGCGCGCGCATGTGTTTGTGTGTTTGTTCCGATGTCGACCAAACTTGATACAAATAATCTTTGATACAAGACGATGAAGTAGTTTGTATTGAAGGTTGTATTATATTTTAACTGTTGGGGAGGCGAACTTGTAGTAGTTGCAACCGCACGTATAGTAAACAGTTTCCGGTAGCCTTCGCCTCAAATGTACTTTCAGGTGGCCTTTGCCCCAAGTTTAAAAAAAATTGTTAACTTTGTAATTTGACTGTTTCTTTAAATATCATATATTTATATTTGCCTCGGTTGCGTCAGTATTATTGTTTTAGAGACATGGATGTCTTGGCAGGGTTGTGGTGCGACAAGAATGTACTTTTACTTCACTCCTTTTATTACTGCTTGACACGATTTAAATAACACTTCATTGATAGATAGAGAGAGAGCTGTGAGATGTTTTTATTAAATACTTGCACTTTTTAACATGTAAGCTTATTTTTCGTCTCACACGAATACTTATTAAATCTGTCCAGAACGCATCTCGCATCCGGTTATAATCACTGTCTGCAGGCAACTGAACTGATTTCAAGTGCCTAAACTTTGTAAATTTATGTATTTCAAGTCTCTGATTGGCTAATCCTATCCAATAGAATACCTTCATTTAACTAAAGCTTTTTCTGGTTGTTGATTGTCTATTTTATAAACTGTCACTAAAATTACATTATTGCTTCCAAGAAGCACAAGTAGTATTGTTAAACTCTCAAACTCATTATTGCCTCAAGGTTACCTCATTGTTATCAAATTTTAACTTATTATTCTCACAGTTCCTACATTATTAAATTACGTAATACATTCACATAACATTATTACATGTATACAATAATATAAGCATATGCAATGACTGTTACATACATTTTACAAATTATTACATGCACATATTGCTTCAAGGCGGGCTGTTATTGAATTTACATATTATATAATTTGACTGATATCATTTAAGTGTTAAAAATACTGCCTCAAAGAAGATGACTGTGTTGCTTAGAATTCGAAATTCCGCCCCATTTCACACGATCAGTTATTTAATTTTATGTGATACATACAAAATCTTGCAAGACCATTCACATCTTTATTATTATTTTATGGTAACAGAGATCTCTTTAGCGTAGTTATACAGCCACATTTAATTATTGAATATTTGAAATTATTTATTTTCTGTTTAATTATGCAATATGTATTTCATTATGCATTAATCAGTATTTCTCTTTTTCTTCATTTATTACAAATTCCTGGTATTCCAGTTCCGGATAAAGAAACTGTTAGACGTCTTAGTTTAGGACATCACTTCTTTGTGAGTGGATACGTTTTGTCTTACAACGTAGGAAGATTACCATGAATCTATGTGGGGAGACGCTGGATGTGTCCACGGAGAGGGGCTGCCCGCAGGGGGGGGGGGTGTTTTATCATCCTTGCTATGGAATCTTTAGTGGACACACTTCTTTGCGCACTCAATAGTGATGGTTACTTCACAGTTGGTTTTGCAGATAATATTGCAATAATCATAAGAGGGAAATCTCCTCACATAGTTTCTCAAGTGCTACAAATGGCGCTTAAGAAAGTGGAAGCTTGGTGCAAGATGAATAATCTAACTGTTAGTCCAAGCAAAACAGTAGTGGTACCCTTTACCAGGAGAAGGGGGCCTGATTTAATCAGACTCTCTCTCTCTCTCTCTCTCTCTCTCTCTCTCTCTCTCTGGTAAAGTAGTGCCCTATTCAACACAAGTTAAATATCTTGGCCATATTTTAGACAAGAAATTAACTTGGAAACATCACATGGAATTATGTATTACCAAAGCCTACAGAGTCTTTTGGACATATAGGGGTATGCTTGGTAAGACGTGGGGTCTGAAACCTAGTATAGTGTATTGGATATACACTGTCATGGTAAGACCTATATTCTCCTATGCCGCACTGATGTGGTGGCCTAGAGTTAATTTAAAGGTGTACAGAAAGGAACTCTGTAAATTACAGAGGACCTTCTGCATTTCAATTATGGGAGCCTTCAAAACTACTCCAACTGCGGCATTGGAGATACTGATTGGGCTCATACCTCTCCACATATGGATGAAGGCAGAAGCCATGATCGCGTATCATCGTATTTGTCGCCAAACCAAAGTGTCTAATACTGGACATATTAATCATCTCAAGCTTCCTTGGGTTAAAAATGCACAACAGATACTCAACATGAGGACTGACATTCTTGAACCAAGATTCAAGTTTGAATTGAATTTTGCGGTCTCCTATCCACAGCGGGGTGAATGGGAAAGACTGGTAAAATCTCATAACAGCAAAGGCCGAATCTGGTATACTGACGGTTCCAGAACCAAATCAGGCACGGGGGCTGGCACCCAGATTTCTTATAGTCAGAGTACCTTAGCTACAATTTTCCAGGCTGAGGTTTATGCAATCCTAGCCAGTGTCATGGACAGCATTAAAAGAAGATATAAGAATAGAAGTGTTCTTATCCTCCCAGACAGTCAAGCTGCTCTTAAAGCACTTGAATCACCATCAAGAAAATCAAAATTTGTCTCAGAATGCCGGGAATCCTTAATGACACTGGCTGAACTCAATAAGGTTCAACTTATGTGGGTGCCAGGACACACAGGTATACCAGGCAATGAGAAATCAGACGAAGCAGCCAAGATTGGCAGCGAAATCCCTTTTTGGGTCCGGAGCCTGTACTGGGGGTGTCCTACAGACCCGTGAAACAGGCTATTAAGTGCTGGGCTCAAGCAGAACACAAGAACTACTGGAACTCCATTGAGGGTTGCAGACATTCCAAGTTGTTTATTACAGACCTGGATAACAGCCGGGCAAAGTACCTGCGCAGTCTTAGTAGAAGAAGGCTTGCATGGGCAACAGGATTCATTTCAGGACACTGTGCCCTAAAGTTTAATCTATACAGAATGGGATTATTTAACAACCCTATATGTAGTAGATGTCTAGAAGGAGATGAGACTGTTACTCATCTACTATGTGATTGCCCTGTTCTTGCCAATCAAAGAGCAAGTATTTTTGGCAATCACTTTCCAAAGACAGATGAACTATCGAAAGCCTCAGTTAGCAGTCTGGTTAGGTTCATACGAGCAACAGACTACTTAACTGATGAAAGGGGAGATGCGCAATAGATCTTTAAGGTCGCAGTGCTTGGACATAAAACCCACCCCTTTTTCAAACTACAAACTACAAGTTTAGGACAACGAGATCATAAAAATTAAACTTAAGAAACGAAAACGAGATGTTCCAACGGTGAAAAAGATTGATGAAATTGGTGCATTTTTTGTGGGGAACCCCCAAATAATAAACTTTATAGGAACAATACCCATACCATAGACCGACTTAAGAAATATAAAAACAGAAATTATAACAATTACGCAAGAAGAACTTGTGCGTGTGAATGGAAATTTCATCCGAAGATGCCAGGAATACCTTCAGATAGACGCCACCTCCAACACCACTTATAACAAGGTTAGTACTCATTAAGTGCATTTTACTATCACTCATGAGTAAGTAACGCGGGAGTACGGAGCAAAAAAAACAGTGTAATAGACAATGTACGAAGCACGCATACGCGCAATCTGCGGCCTCACCATAAAACGACCGCACTGCATTATGCATGGTTTCTGTATACTTGCAACGTCGCAGCACAAAACAGTAGGCTTGTTGGGCGAGGCATCAATATTTTCGGTAGACGCCTTATTGTTGCGCACGTATTAACAATATGGTCGGGCAAGATCACTCCTCTTTAGATTGTATCTGATGATGCTGTTGATGACGGCGATGATGAAGTAGGCCTAAATAATTAGTATTCCCGTGCTTGAGGCAATTCAGAGTCTAAAACTACATATCGATTTCCATCATTGTAAGGTCTAAATGATAGCATTTCTGAGATTAGTGCATATAATCGACTAATTATGATTGTGGAAAAATCAAAGAAGCAAAGAAAAATTGACGATTTTTTTAAACCAACGTAAAGCTCCAGTGCTCTGAATCTTTCTCTGGTTTGAATTATGCATAACAGTATTGGCATGCATATACGTACTCTGAATAGTGTATTGTACAGGGTGATTTATAAAGAACTGACACATTTATTCCTTTAATGGCTTCAAAACGAGTTATGCTAGCGACAACTTATTATACCTGAAATGCAGAGGAATTTTGGGAGATTATTTACCTCTATAGCAAATGCTGAAAATGTCCTCCATCCTGCACAAGGCACAACTCAGACACGCCGTTCCACGTTACTGGCCACTCGTTGGAGGGCTCTGTTGTCAATAGCTTGAATCTCCTCTGCAATGTTGTGCTTCAGATCCTCCAATGTCTGGGGACGTGTGGCATAAACACGGTCTTTTAAGTAACCCCATAGAAAGAAGTCCGGCGATGTCAAATCCGGAGATCTCGGTGGCCACAGGTTCTTGGAAATTATCCGGTCGTCAAAGAAACTTGCAATTAGTGCCATGAATTCATTTGATGTGTGGCATGTAGCGCCGTCCTGCTGAAAATATCCTTGCCTCAGCTCTACATCGTCTAGTTGCTCAGCAAACTCCATGAAAATCCGTCGGTATTCTGCAGTGATCACGTTGTTTTAAAAAAAAATGGTACCAGTATTCTCTGTGCGGATATTGCGCACCAAACTCCGATTTTAACCGGGTGCATAGGTGCTTCATGAATAACATGTGGATGTTCGCTGGCCCAATAGCGTGAGTTATTTGAGTTCACATAGCCGGATAAATGGAACCATGCTTCATCTGTGAATCATGCGATGGACAATATGGCAGGATTTTGCACGATGAACGCTGAAATCAACGACAATAATTCAGTCGTCTATACTTATCTGGTTTCTGTAACCGATGGACAACTGTAATCCTATACGGCCTTAGGTCTGCACTTTTCACAGCTCTCGGACACATTGAGTAGCTGTAACCTGTCTCCTGAGACAAACGTCTTAAAGATTTTTTGGGTGACTGTACCAGTCGTGCTCTTACGTCAACTACAACCGAGGGAAGCCTAGATGAACGAGTTTTGCCTTATTAACTCATCAGAGATCCAGTTGTTTCCAATTTGTTTACCAGTCCCAATATTGTATTTCTGTGGGGAGGATTCCGAACACCAAATTCTCTCTGGTAAGCCATTTGAGTAGTTGTAATTGAATTCGTAATCCAGTATTGCTTTACAAGGAAGAGTCGTTAATTTAATGTGTACTCCATTTTCACGTTGAATAGAACAAAATCTGTTGCCGACAATAAAACTAACAATTACGAATAAAACATGAACATCTGCGCATCTAGTGACAGGCAATCGAAACCCCAGAACATTCCGCTTAATTTTATGCTAAAATTGGGACATTGAGTGAATTTCAAATAGATTAATTAAAGAAAGAAATGTGTCAGTTCTTCATAAAAAATCTGATATGCTACACTCACATGACTTTCTCTACTCTTGTACAAACTATTTTTACAAACGTTTATTCTTTATATGCTTCATGTTAATCGAGATATCGAGATGTCAATCTTATTGCTAATTTTCTTGTAGACGCAAGGGGAATACGATAGATTATAAGCGATAGTCAAATTTTTTAAGCGTTGGTTGCTATGTGGCGCATTCCAATCTCTGAATCCAGGACATAAACAAAATGAATAACGAATTTGAGAAAGAGTATAAGTATTGGACAATTTAAGGGAATAACAAGCAATATCTCGAAAATGGTTCACTCTACAAAAAAAATGTATACGACATAAATTGTGTATTTTAACGCGATCTACATTTTTGTGCAGTAAAATTTTATCTATCTCTTATGGTTTACCAGCTATGCAAAAGTCGTTCACAATGAAGAACACTTTTGGAGGTATTCCCAGAAAATTCGAGATATACATTTCATTTGTCATGAAAATATCTTAAACATATGATATTTTAATCAAAATCGTTATAGCCATTTTTGAGAAAATTAAAACTTTCGAAAAATGTTCCATGTAAAGGGTAGTCTGGGGTGGGGGATTTTCTTGAAAACCTTCGTGTCGTATCTCTGGAAGATACTGAACCAAAATACCAAGTTTGGTGTTTATCCGACTGTTCGTTTCTGAGTTATGCTGTTCACAGACAGACACACAGACACACACACGGACATGTTTCCAGAAATGCTTTTTACTTTCTCTACTACGTATAGTAAGTAGGGGAAGTATTGCATTCCACCCAAAAATTCGATACCGAGATTTCACCGGAAATACATGTTTTGAGACCTCCTGAATCCAAAAAAAGCATTTTTGGAAACATGTCCGTGTGTGTGTCTGTGTGTGTGTCTGTGTGTGTGTGTGTCTGTGTGTGTGTCTGTGTGTGTGTCTGTGAACAGCATAACTCAAAAACGAACAGTCGGATAAGCACCAAACTTGGTATTTAGGTTCAGTATCTTCCAGAGATGCGACACGAAGGTTTTCAAGAAAATCCCCCCACCCCAGACTACCCTTTACATGGAAGATTTTTCGAAAATTTTAATTTTCTCAAAAATGGCTCTAACGATTTTGATGAAAATATCATATGTTTAAGATAATGTCATGAGAAATGAAATGTATATCTCCAAATTTCTGGGAATGTCTCCAAAAGTATTCTTCATTGTGAACGACTTTTGCATAACTGGTAAACCATAAGAGATAGACAAAATTTTACTACACAAAAAATGTAGATCGCGTTAAAATACACAACTTATATCATATACATTTCTTTTGTTGAGTGAACCGTTTTCGAGATATTGCTTGTTATTTCCTTAAATTTTCCAATACTTATACTTTTTCTCAAATTCGTTATTCATTTTTTTGTGTCCTAGACATGCAAAGAGAATGGAATGCTCCACATAGCAACTAGCGATAAAATATTTGACTATCGCTTAAAAGCTACCATATTCCCCTTGCATCTACAAGAAAATTACCAATAAGATCGACATCTCGATATCACGTTTAACATGAAGCATATGGAGAATAAGCGTTTGTAAAAATAGATTGTACAAGAGTAGAGAAAGTCATGTGAGTGTAACACATCAGATTTTTTTAATTCAGGGGGTCTCAAAACGTGTATTTCCGATGAAATATCGGAATCGAATTTTTGGGTGAAATACAATACTTCCCCTACTTACTATACGTAGTAGAGAAAGTAAAATCACCTTGTGTTTCTTATGTATGTGTTTGTTTCATTTATTGCTTTCTTATATAAAATTATACACAATTAGTTTGAGTAATAATCAAATAAAACAGTTTCAGCTCATTTTTACATTATTTTAACCGACTCCCTTTGAAAACGTATGACTGCAATTCACATTTATAAAGCAAAATTGACGGTACATGTTTATTACTTTAAAAAATTCAAATTGCAGCGATAAATTTGTGAACAACTAGAATTCAGTTACCCAGGCTCCCCTGCCTGAGGGCAAAGTTTCAGCTGTGTTAAACGGAAGAATGGTTCTAAAGTACTGCACAGTGCATTAAAATGCTAATAATGAAAGGTTAAATGGTACTGACCGGACCGTATACGCATCATTTATTCTGTCTTGTAAACTGCAGAGGCAGAATATATATTCTATGGCGCACTATTTTGTTATTGAGTATTTACTGCTTAGAATGAAATTACGCTGTAAGCCTGACAAGCTCCTCACTTCATGAAGAACCGCGTTAGAATAGAACCTACCTCCACATTTTTGCAGCATGGCTCTAGCATTTTCATCAAAAACCTATGACATATATATATGTATTTCCTCCCTCCATTGCACTTTCTTAATAGGGTGTCGTTACTTATAGCAAGTATTTAATTGTAATTTCTGTAATATATTTTCTCTTATTTTAGACTTTTTCCTGTTTGTTTCTATCTTGTCATTTTTTTATTTTAAGCTATACTTTTGACTTTCTCTACTGCGTATAGTAAGTAAGGGAATTATTGCATTCCACCCAAAAATTCAATACCGAGATTTTATCGGAAATACAGTTTTGAGGCCTCCTGAATCCAAAAAAGTCATTTTTCGAAAAAGGTGTGTATCTCTGTGTCTGTGAACAGCATAACTCAAAAACGAACAGTCGGATAAACACCAAACTTGGTATTTAGGTTCAGTATCTTCCAGAGATGCGACACGAAGGTTTTCAAGAAAATTCACCCACCCCAGACTACCCTTTACATGGAACATTTTTCGAAAATTTTAATTTTCTCAAAAATGGCTCTAACGATTTTGATGAAAATATCATATGTTTAAGATAATGTGTCATGAGAAATGAAATGTATATCTCGAATTTTCTGGGAATGTCTCCAAAAGTATTCTTCATTGTGAACGACTTTTGCATAACTGGTAAACCATAAGAGATAGACAAAATTTTACTACACAAAAACTGTAGATCCCATTAAAATACACAACTTATGTCATATACATTTCTTTTGTTGAGTGAACCGTTTTCGAGATATTGCTTGTTATTTCCTTAAATTTTCCAATACTTATACTTCTTCTCAAATTCGTTATTCATTTTTTTATGTCCTGGACATGCAAAGAGAATGGAATGCGCCACATAGCAACCAGCGTTAAAATATTTGACTATCGCTTAAAAGCTACCATATTTAAGATTGACATCTCGATATCTCGATTAACATGAAGCATATGGAGAATAAGCGTTTGTAAAATTAGATTGTACAAGAGTAGAGAAAGTCATGTGAGTGTAACACATCAGATTTTTTGATTTTAAGCTATACTTTTGACTTTCCCTACTGCGTATAGTAAGTAAGGGAATTATTGCATTCCACCCAAAAATTCGATACCGAGATTTTATCGGAAATACATTTTTGAGGTCTCCTGAATCCAAAAAGGTCATTTTTCGAAAAAGGTGTGTATCTCTGTGTCTGTGAACAGCATAACATAAAAAGAAAAGTCGGATAAATACCAAATTTGGTATTTACGTTCAGAATCGTTCAAAGATGCGACACGAAGATTTTCGAGAGAATCCCCCACCTCAGACTACCCATTACATGGAACATTTTTCGAAAATTTTTATTATCTCAAAAATTGCTTCAAAGATTTTGATTAAAATGTCATATGTTTAACATACCTTTGTGTAAAATGAAATGTATATCATGAATTTTCTGGGAATGTCCCCAAAAGCCGTATTTACACAGAATGAGTTATGCATAACTGGAAAACCGTAAGGGATAGACAAAATTTTACTACACAAAAAATGTAGATCTCATTAAAACATACAATTTATGTCATATACATTGTTTGTCGCGTGGACCATTTCTGAGGTATTCCTTGTTATTTGTTTCAATTTTCCAATATATTTTTCCTCAAATGGGAATTCGTTATTCGTTTGTTTGTTTTTATGTCTGAACATGCAAAGAGAATGGAATGCCCCACATAGCAACCAGCTCTTAAAAGATTTGACTATCGCTTAAAGCCTACTATAGTATTCCCCTTGACCTACAAGAAAATTCGCAATAAGATAGTTTCTGCAAAAGTGGAGAGTGGTGGAGAGTAAGCGTTTATAAAAACAGTTTCTAAAAGAGTAGAGAAAGTCATATGAGTGCAACACATAAAATTTTTCTATATCCATGGTATGCTTATACCAGTGTTAAATGCATGCAGCATACTTGTGTGACGAGCTATCGTAATTTTTGCACGTAATTTACATAGAAGGTCTACCCGGAGCCAAAGCTCCCCTTCTATTCTATGCTCCGTGGATTTTTCCATTAGGTCAATAGCCGGTTTTCTAAAAAGGCCCCCGTCCCCCCGCTGCTTACGCAGGGACGGAAGTGGATAGTGGGGAAGACTACCGAAAAACCTGGGTAGGGCCGACAGTGAACTAGGACACTATCTACCACCCTGCCTAGACGTACCCAATCTCCCATAGGTATCGGGAACCACTGCTACCGAGTCCAACCCAATCCGAACAACTCCCTTTAGGGAGACTCAGATGTTCGACCCGACGTAACTCTGATAATGTCAGAAGTACCACGAGTGCTAGGATTACGCAGCGCTCGCAGCAGCTGATGGGGTCGGAACCCCTCCCCTATGGACGTAATTTACAATTTACACAGTGCGTACTTTTTAAATGCAATTAGGTTTCTGGCTTCTTTTTTGCCTATAGCTGTAATTAACATAATAATGTATTAATCAGCAATATAAACCAAGAATGTTTAGGATGATATTATATTCTTGAATACCCTTTGTCGAATATACATTTTAGCAAATGCTACATACTCTTCATACTTTGCAGTATCGCTATTTCTAATCCTTAAGAAAATAAGAATTTGTAAAGAAGCCGGTATATATTCCCTCGAAACTTCCAACATTCCGTACGTGTCTGACTCAATATTGCTATTGTTAAATAACAGTTTAATATAATTTGTGTGCATTCTGTATCTACTGTACATTTGTTTTCACCGAGCAGGGTTACCAGACGTCCCAGATTTATGCTAAATGTCCTGCGTCCCGGACAGTTCCTACCCGGGACGGCAGCTGTCCCGTATTTTGTAACTTGAAAAAGAAATTGTTTTCACCTCTAGAGTTAGTAAAACCGACTGATATTGTGGCGTAGGTATTAGTAGCTATTGTCATGCCAGGTACATTATTGGTCCCATTGGCGATAACATTGTTCGATAATTCAGTATTTCTTTCGGTTTTGTGTTTGAAGTTCCGTCTGGCGTGACAACTCGCCACCCCTGGCTGGCGAACCTAGCCAGAGGTGGAGAGAGGGGGTGATAGTCTAGCGTTACTTTCTTTGTGTGTGCGAGCGTCATTCGAGTCTGTGAGTTTGTGTGAAAGAGTGTAGATGTAGGTCGTGTGTGAAACATCTCTCCTCAATTCTTTATTCCCTTATGTGTGATGTAGGGACATCATTTATTTTATTTAATAAACCACAGATAATGTAAATGATGTGAAACCTGTGTAATTTGTTACAAAAAAACCACGACTGCATCGGAATGTGAACATCAAGGTTCTAGTCCTCTCGCAGTATCTGTAGCTACGCTTCCCCAATGTGCATGTTGGGGTGATTAAATTTAATAATTTTGCTGGAAACCTTTTGGCCCTACCCCAGCATGTAACAATATACTTCTTTACTGCAAAAAGTAATTACCGGTAAGTTTTACCCCGTGGGTAGTTTTAGTACTGACCCACTTACAATTATCTACACATTTGGTGATTTATGGGGTTGGTCAGCCTGCAGATATGATGCCTACACAACTGTTGTGCCGCTTACATTTCCCTTTTGATTGGTATCCATTAGCAATGAAGGGTGTTAGAAACTTCTGAAGTGAACACGTGGTTATTTTGTTGGAAAATAGGAAGTAAATTAATAATGGAAATGGATAGGAATTTGAAACGCAAAGGTCATGTTAAAAAAAGAGAGGCTGTATTTTTTTCGTAAAGATTGGGGAAACTGAACTGAATTTAGCGATTGCTTACTATGTAAGACGACGATAAATACGTAGCATTTTGTAAATATTGCGGTGTTTCTCAGCACATCGGGAAACGAAATGCGCACCTGTCCCTTGTTTTGATATCAGATATCGATCGCCCATTCTGACCTTAGGTTTTTCGTGGTTTTCCCTGGCCTATAGCTGAATGCTGGGGTGGTTTCTCATCTACCACGATTTCCTTTCCATCATTCCCCTTTTATTCCATTTCCTACTTATCTCTCAGGTGTGCTTTTAGGCTTCGTGATGTATGGTGGTGCCGAACAGAATACTTGCTCAAAGGAAAGAGTACATCCCGTGTACACTAGAGAGCAGCTTGGTCGAGAGTCGTTCACCGTTCTCTCTAGGCAGCTCCAGTATTGGGACAGGTCTTCAAGCCTGGAACTGTTAGGGACTTCCGCGCGTCTCCTATAGTTCCTTCACTTCATCCCTTCCTCCTGGGTGGTGGTAGCCACAAAGATCTATGCAGGTCGCAGTGTGCGAGGTGTTCCTCTCCGTTGTATAACCTACTAGCTGAAACAACATGGGTTGCCCATGGTTTGACGGTTTATCCCTACAACACTTAGCCTTCGGTTGCACTTACCCAATAGGCTTGCGTTTCTTTTGTAGCATTTATCAATTATTACACAGGATACTTAAACAAAGAAGTAGTTAAAACTTTCAGGGCACTATAAAGAACACTATAAAGGCCGTGAACCATAAACACCACAATTTATAATGATTTCTCATGAATGCAGCTGAGTGACTTCCACATTGTCACATTTGGGCTGCCTCGTCGTTATTTACAGAGAAAATCTGAGTTGTTGAAAAAATATAATAGCAGTTTAAGTAATGCCCAAATAACCTTGCTTATTCTCAGTAACCAACATATGTATGTACATAACACTACTAAGAAACCACAAGAAAGACAAAACAAATGAAAGGCAAAAATTAACAGAAGGAGAAGAAGTCATATCTCGTCTGGTTTGATGCTACTGCTTTTATCCACTTCCATTATCATTTTTATGTCAACCAGTTTCTGTTTTTACTTTCTCTACTACGTAGAGCAAGTAGGGGAAGTACTTTATTCCAACCAAAAATTCGATAGCTAGATTTCACCGGAAATATATGTTTTTAGACTCCCTGATTCCAAAAATGCATTTTTGGAAACATGTCCGTGTGTGTGTGTGTGTGTGTGTGTGTGTGTGTGTGTGTGTGTCTGTGCCTGTGAACAGCACAACTCAGAAACGAACAGTCGGATAAACACCAAACTTGGTATTTTGGTTCAGTATCTTCCAGAGATGCGACACAAAGGTTTTCAAGAAATTCCTCCCACCCCAGATTACCGTTTACATGGAACATTTTTCCGAAAATTTTAATTTTCTCAAAAATGGCTCTAACGATTTTGATTAAAATATCATATGTTTAAGATATTTTCATGACAAATGAAATGTATATCTCGAATTTTGTGGGAATGTCTCCAAAAGTATTCTTCATTGTGAACGACTTTTGCATAACTGGTAAACCATAAGAGATAGACAAGATTTTACTACACAAAAAATGTAGATCGCGTGAAAATACACAATTTATGTCATATACAGTTTTTTTGTTGAGTGAACCATTTTCGAGGTATTGCTTATTATTCGCTTAAATTTTCCAATACTTTTTCTCAAATGGGAATTCGTTATTCATTTTTTATGTCCTGGACATACAAAGAGAATGGAATGCGCCACATAGCAACCAGCGTTAAAATATTTGACTATCGCTTAAAAGCTACCATATTCCCCTTGCATCTACAAGAAAATTACCAATAAGATTAACATCTCGATATCTCGATTAACATGAACATGAACAAACTTCCTATAGAGAAACAAACTAGCTGCTTACAAAATATGAGGAAGTATAAATTATAATAAGTGAATATCCGAACATCTTGAGTGTGTTGTTACTCCACGATCACTGTCAGACAGAATATCAATGAATAATATACGAACACGCTGTTCCTTTGTCATTTTGTAGGGCCGTGAAAGTCGAAGTAATTAATTTTGTGTTGGCGGTGAACTATTGAATTCAACTGAGTTTTGTTTATGGACTCTTTAACTGCTAAGGTTCTTAGCGCCCCATTCTATATTGGGCGTGAAAGACCGGAGGCTTCTTTATCAGGCTTGAGGTTCTTTTACGTGCCGACACGAACACCGGCTTTACTTACCTTCCGAAGAGAAGCCATGCTAAGGATTTTTACGCCCAAAACAATCCATCGCCCTCCGTCGCATTTGAAATTGTGGCGAGAACTAGAGACTAGACCACGGAGGACGACACAATTATCATTGAGAAAGACACAGATGGTCTTACGAGCTTTTGTAGGCATTACCTAATAAAAAAATCTTATGTGTTACACTCACATGACTTTCTCTACTCTTGTACAAACTATTTTTACAAACGCTTATTCTCCGTATGCTTCATATAGATGCAAGGGGAATTGGTAGGCTTTAAACTATAGTCAAATATTTTAAGAGCTGGTTGCTATGTGGAGTATTCCATTCTCTTTGCATTACGAATGCAAATAACGAATTTGAGAAAAAGTATAAATATTGGAAATTTAAGGGAATAATAATCAATATCTCGAAAATGGTTCACTCAAAAAAATGTATATGACATAAATTGTGTATTTTAACGCGATCTACATTTTTGTAGTAAAATTTTGTCTATCTCTTATGGTTTACCAGCTATGCAAAAGTCATTCACAATGAAGAATACTTTTGGAGACATTCCCAGAAAATTCGAGATATACATTTCATTTGTCAGGAAAATATCTTAAACATATTATATTTTAATCAAAATCGTTAAAGCCATTTTTGAGAAAATTAAAATTTTCGAAAAATGTTCCATGTAAAGGGTAATCTGGGGTGGGGGGATTTTCTTGAAAACCCTTGTGTCGCATCTCTGGAAGATACTGAACCTAAATAGCAAGTTTGGTGTTTATCCGACTGTTCGTTTCTGAGTTATGCTGTTCACACACACACACACGGACATGTTTCCAAAAATGCTTTTTTGGATTCAGGGGGTCTCAAAACATATATTTCTGGTGAAATCTCGGTATAGAATTTTTGGGTGGAATACAACACTTCCCCTACTTACTATACGTAGTAGAGAAAGTAATTAAAGAACTAATTGCGTGAAATGGGACGGAATTTCGAATTCTAAGCTAGACCGTAATTTTCGCCTTGTGGCAAAAGTTATCTGTGCCAAGTTCGATCGAAATCGGTGCTGCGGTGTAGAGGCCTATAAGGAACATACATACGTACACACATAGACTGACTTTTATATATTAAGATAACCTATACTGTTGTTTTCATGCAATTTGTGTATTACCTTAGAAAGTAGTTTGCTAATTTAAACGCCTAAAACGTAGTGCAGCAGCTTTTGTTTCAGGAGGATAATTAAAATAACCGGAATCACAAAAACTATTGTTTTTAAACACCAAAAACTTTTCAATTTAAAGCAAAATAAGAAACTACTTATTTGAAAGATTAGTACGTTTAAATCAATTTCCCATGCGAACGTTTGTTTTAAAGTCACTTAAAATGCATTAAAAATAATCATAACTGCGTAATGCAGTTCCCGCAGACTGTTATCAATCAAATTAAGCCTTTAGCTCGGATTAAAATTAAATATTACATTAAATGTCTGCAAGCTCCAGCTTAACAATCCACTCATAGCGTGATGTCACGAAAACTGTCTGGTAGCTCAGTCGGTAAAGCACCTGTTTGCTGTGCGAGAGGTTGGGGTGGGAAATTTTCTCTAGCCTAGATTATTCCTTATCCTCCCCAGAGTCTGGAAGTATGAATGAATGAAAGTGTGTGTGTGTGTGTGTGTGTGTGTGTGTGTGTGTGTGTGTGATCTAATGATTAAAACCCATAAAGTGCAAAAAACCCAGGACAAGAGAATAGGAGTTGACACCATTGCCAATAGGCAATTAGTTCCAAAGGAAAGGCCACCGGTAAGACCAATGTAGTTAAAGGCGGGGTATAAATGGAAAAAAAATACCATTACGAAAGCAACGGCAAAACAACTGATGGTATGCTACGCCGTATTCCCCTACACTCTGCAGTTGCTTTCTCTCTTTAACTCGAGCGAGTAAAGCGAAAAATGCCGGTTTCGTGATACATGATGAGCGGATTATCTCCGGTTGCAGATTAGCCTCCTGGTTAGTTGAAACACCGATTCAGATATTAAACTTAGTACGTAATACGACAGCTATAAATGTAAGGCCGCTGGAACCTACCAATGTCGGTTTGCTGATAAATGTACTGGTTAAAATTCTCAGTTCTATTTATAGCATTTTTAGTGGCTTATAAGCATAGAAAGCGCTGTTGAGATATCCTTTCAAGGGATAAAGAATTTGGTTCAAAGAGGATTCGGATGGCTGGATCCAACATGAACGCTGATTTTTAAAATCTGATTTCCTCTTTCGATCCTGCGAGTGATTTATAAGAAGGAATAAGAGCTTGCGCTGCATTATTATTATTATTATTATTATTATTATTATTATTATTATTATTATTATTATTATTATTATTATTATTATTATTAAGTTAGTTAGTTAACTATTCTTGAATACCTTATACATATCAACAGTTATCTTACAACTTTCAAAAACTTTCTACCCGTTTCTAAGAAATCTGCAAGCAACCAACAAAGACCGAAGCAATCCTTCAGTATTCACAGTTTTTGGTTTTTGCGAACAAATTGCTGGAAGCACTCCAAGACAGAGGAAGGGAATGAGGAAGCAACAGCTTTATTGTAAAAGTGGCACAATCTGAAATGTTTATTCCAAAGATTTCTGTACGGTTAATGAGGTGAGATAAGGCTACAAAAAAGTTTTATTCTCGTGAACAAACAGTATATTTCCGGCCTGGAAAAAACTATACCTGCTTTAAATTTCAGAAACTCCTATATTATTTTCGCCACAACTCTAAAGTGTTTAACCTATATAGACAAAACTTAGAAAAGTTACGTTTTAGGACACAGCTAAACTGTAGGCTGGCTTATAACTGTCAAAATCTAACCTATCTACATTTTCAACCTCTTACATACAAATCTAAAATGCCAGCTTTATGTAAGCAGATGAATCGTTCAAAGAATGCAATAATTATAATAACTGTCCTGCGTTTCAGATCTATGTAGCCCAAGTTTGTTTATTGGTTGCAGCATTGCGGGCGGGCGCCTCTAGATGCTTCCCACGTCTCTGGTAGAGTGTGGTTTTGGTGCCAGCTGGCGTGTGGTTGGTTGGAGAGAGAGAGATGTTCTCCGCTTATCGAACTGCTCGGGTATCCTATTGGTACGCGGGTAGATGCCTCCAGAGCTTCCCTCCCCCTGGCATGGTGTGAATCTTCTAGAAGACATCACTCGGATATATAAGAAAGCTAACCGCTAGTCTTGCGACCGATCCAGTTCTGTTCTGCTATTCCTTCAGTTCGACACAGCGGCTGAAGAGAGAAGAGGCCTACGAATTGAAGTGCTACGTAAAGGAAAAACCAAATAGTGACTAGAGATATGACGGACTAAGTCAAAATAATTACTGTTATAGCATCATCACATATGTAATAAAGGCAGTAAAACACTGATTTTAAAAATTAACTTTAGAGTTTTTATAGAGTTGTTTATAAGTGAATTAGAAAAATATTACATGTTTAATACTTATTTATCACGTACAAAGAAGATAGATGAAGTATTGTATATCGATTCGATTCGATTTGTATATCGAAATTTCATCGGAAATACATCTTTAAGTCCCTTGAATCCAACAAAAAGTACTTTTAGAAAAAAATCCATATGTATGGTGTTTCTATGAACAGCATAACTCAGGAAGACACGTTGGAGAATTCAAACTGTATATAAGTTCTGTATCACGAAGATTCTGAAGAAAATCCCCCAACCCAAACTGCCCAATGCATAGAAAAGCTTTTTGTCATTTTTTATTTTCTCAAAAATGGCTTTAAGATTTTCATTAAATACCACATATTTAAGATATTTAAATGACAAATAAAATGCATATCTTGAATTTTCTGGGAATACCTGTGAAGTCTTCCTTCGGAAGGAATTTTGGATAAATTTATATATCTAGTAAATCCCAAGAGATAGACAAAAGCTTACTGCACATAAAATGTAGGTATCCTTAAAACACAGAATTTAATTCAAACAACTTATTTGTGGCATCTTCGTTTTCGATATACCTATGCGTTGTTATTGGTTTGAATGTTTCAATACTTTATCATTTCACGAATGGTAATCATTCAGTCGTTTCTCGCGATATCATGGAAGGAGTATGGAATTCCAAGGCCAACATATAGCGACCCTGTTTTAAACATCTTACTATCGCCTCAGGTTTCTGTATCCACCTTGTACCTTCATGGAATTGTGTAATGAAACTATTTCTGCAAACGCTTATCTAAATTAATATAAAGTAGACAGATAGAGTGTAGTTTGTAGAAAGCCATTAAAGTATCCGATAGTGGTCAAAGAAAGCCATTTGAATGCAACAATAGCACTCTTTTAGTTTGCTTTTATACTTTTTATACAAAATTTCATATCTTGGGATTAAATACGTCTTAAATTCGTTTTACGTACTTATAATTACACATCAGGTATGAAAGTGCATCAGTGCAACTCCTACTAAATACTGTTTTTTCTTGCCCCGCTCACATGTATTCTTCTGCGCTAAGTTTCCTTCCCCTTTCCCCTGATTGCCTAATATACACCCTCGATTGATGACAAGCAAGCCTTGTGCAAAAGCAAGGATTGGTGATAAAAGCGATATAAACGCTCTGTCATGATAGATGCATCCCCTTTCGTCATCCTGAGAAAGGATGGAAACGAACGTTTCTCCCACGTATTTGTTGGTAAGAATTTACCTGTTTTCCAGATGCATTGACACTACTATATAATATATTTAATACTTACGGTTATGATCAGGCTCTAAGGATGCGGGAATGTGCATCGAGTAGGGTGGAGTGAGGTGGCGCATTTGTGTGTTGTTTACCGGTGAGGCCGTGTACAATCCGCTTTGTGACTAGAGGTACAATATACTTGTGTCTCTCATTCCGATGTACGTGTCCTACTTCATTTTCCACTTTCACTAGACTGTGTTGTTTACAGTAGCAAACAAGGCAGCGCATTGGCATATTTGTTTGCATCAGCAGTACTGTATTTACGGAGCTCTATAGTAATTGCACGTTTATTGGTTGCTAAATTGTCCCGGATCCTTAGCCTGGTTATGATAATGCAAATTTGGCAATTCTCTTCGAATATATTAAGATAATATGATCATATTAACAAGGAACTGTTTTGTATCGCGCAACAACCTATCCACACGACAGCAGCCAATGGGAGTGACTAGTGGGCGTGACAGTTAAAAATTAGGGGCAAAGTTACATGGAACAGACCTTTAGTGTTTTGTGTTAAAGTTAAAAGTCATGAAAATAAGAATGGTGTACGCAGCAGAACCTTAAAAGTATCCTGTAATATATTCTTCTTCAACGATTACCATCCCCGTTGTATGGTATCGCGGTGAAGAAGATGAAATGTAGTGATGAAGGGGAAATTCGCGGATCAAATGCATTCACCTAAAGACCGAGAAAAGCCGTGAAAAAAACCTTTGGTCAAATCCGTAGGGTTTTAAACTTGGGATCTCCCGAATGCGGATCACAGAAGTTACCACCTGAACCATCCTGCTCAGTTATTATACGCTGAAACACCCAACTATTTGTGAGCGATAAAGTATAAAACGCTCCTAAAACAATTTTTGGTTAATGTTACAAATATTTAATTATGAGAACAATACACCTTTACCTTAATTATAGTACGATTGACTAACCTTTAGTTCCAGAACATGAGGGACTGGGTGGCACTACACGATGACCTTTATGTTGATGTAAACTGCTACTCTTTCTTCTTAGTTCCAACCTGCAACAAGATTCCATTGTTTTTAATTCTTCGTGTTTTTGCTGTACTGCACCTCAGCTGCATTCTCTCAAGAGCCATGATGTCTTACCTACGGTCCAATAGAGGAAGCCGATTTACGTGGAGGGGTATGTTTACTTCTTTACAATACTGTTCATCTCTGAAAAAAAATTAATAAAGGTTTTAAAATTCTAAATAAATACTTCCAAAGTACGAAAGCGGATTGATAAGTCCATGACTTTGACGAGAGATAGCGTTCTAATTACTGGTTTCTTGTTTGCACCCAACTCTTACATTTATTCTGGGTATAATCAGAGAAAGTCGTCGTCATTTATTTTTTAGAACATCGTTGAGAACGTGTAAAATAAGCAGATGTGTGTTGCTTCGTAGAAAGTGGGGAAAAGTGAATTTCGTGTTCTGATAAAGCAATACTTTTTGCGTGGTAAGACGGTGAAGGAAACGGAAGAAAATCTGAACAAGTATTATGGGAACTCTGCTCCATCACACAGCATGGTTCACAAGTGGTTCACAGAATTTCGATGTGGCCGTTCGAGCACAAGAGATATCGTGCGCACAGGACGGCCGGTTGAGGTCACAACAGAAGAAATGGTGAACAAAGTTGGAAGACCGCCGAGTGAAAATCCGTGAGATAGCCAAGACCGTAAACATGTCGAGTGAACGAATGCATAACAATCTACACGAATTTTTGGGTATGAGAAAGCTGTCAGCAAGATGGGTGCCGCGACTGCTCACAGTTGAGTACAAGCGGAATGGTGCGACCATTTCACAGGGATATTTAAACATGTTTCAGCGCAACCTAAATAAGTTTTTGTGGCGTTATATCACAGTTGATGAAACTTGGATCCATTGCTATCAACCTGAAACCAAACAGCAATCATAGCAGTGGATTTCCTTTGGCGAACTTGCTCCAAAGAAAGCGAAGACCATTCCGTCGGCAGGAAAAATCGTGGCAGCTGTCTTTTGGGATTCACAAGGGGTGATAGACATTATCTACCTGGAAAAGGGTAAAACGATCGCAGGTTTATATTATGCCGCAATGCTGGATCAATTTCACAAGGAATTGTTAAAGAAACGCACCCATTTGGTGAAGAAAAAGGGTTCTCTTTACCAGGGTAATGCACCGCACACAAGTCAGCCATTGCTATCGCAAAATTTGTGGAATTCGGCTACCAACTGCTACACTTACCCACGATATTCTCCAAGTTTGGCTCCGAGCAACTTATCCCTCTTCGCAAACCTGAAAAATTGGCTCGCTAGGAAGAAATTCACGCCTAGTCAACACATCATGGCAGAAACAACCTCATATTTTGCAAACTTCGAAACATCATATTATTTGGAAGGGTTAAAAAAATTGGAGAAGCTTTGGACAACCTGTATTGAATTGAAAGACTATCTTGAGAAATAAAATTGATTATTTGGAAAAAATTGTTATTTTCTTTAAAAAAAATCACTGACTTATCAATCCGTCCTCGTATTCTCAGTGTGCTGTATAACAAAGGACACTGAAATTTTAGATAATGGCGTTGGTACAGAATGTGTTGAAAATGTGTACCATCACATGCCACACATTGCTCACATTTATGAATATTATTGAACAAAGCTTGAAAGGTAGCTGTAAGAACACAAAAAATCATATAAACCCCGCACTGTGTAGCGGTCTGTGTGTAACCGCATCAGGCCATTGAAACCCTCAAAGAGAGTTGTTTGTTGATGCTTTCTGGTGAATATGGTTTTCATCTGAAAACCGTATGTTGCAGAAGAAATCTGGATCCCCATATGTCATAGACAACACTTGTCTACATTCAGGCTCACTCATCCCTTCTTGTTAGACGCTGAGTGATTTGAATCCGGTATGTAAGTCCATCCAGTTCTTTAAACAAATCGCGTGGATTCCTATAAGGCAGGAATTCACAGCAGGTAGAAATCTGTGAGGAATTGTGATATGTGAACTTTTATAATATCAGAGAAATGGGATATGTGGTTTCTACAATTTTGCAGGTTGGTGAAGCCTGAAGCATTTGGAGCAACCTTGGCGTGGTTAAAAGCGCTATCTTTGTTTTTTGTCTAGAATTATAACATTCTCAACCATTAAGGCTTGGTCAAACAAATTTAAAATAGATATGATAAGTTGGAATGTTCAATAACATCTCCATCAAGAAAGGAAAATCCAAAGAAGCACGCCAACCCCTTTCCTATTTCGCTCTCACCAGCAACAAACTGCTTACAGGTTAAAATCTCTGCCCTCTGATTGCAGTCAGTCAGCCGCCCCGTTCACATCTTCATTACAACGGAAGTATGACTTAATGTCTGTCAAGCTTCAGGATCACATATTAGTTGAATTTTGTCATTATATTCTACAAACGTATGCAAGCGAAGAATGCACTTTCCCAACAGATATGTGTTCTTTTTGTACACACTGTGCTAAGTGGGAGGAACAATTTGGTCTTTGTAGGAATTTACATATCATATTCTTACAAACCATAAATTTGTAGGAATTCACAGAACGTGCTTTAAATATCCGACGAACAGACCTATCACTCAAGCTAAGTCTCAGTGTTCGTCATAGATTACGGTTTGGCGACTCTTAACACCTGTTGGAGAAGTAGACCCTAATTTTCGTTTGTGGTGACTGTTCTCGGCAACCCATTACCTCCTTTCGTTGACATAGGACTGATCCCATACGACGGAACTTGCCGACAGCTATCATGCTTTGTTATTTGGTGACTCTGTTAAATCTCTCCTCGTACTGCTCTTTAAAGTGAAGCAAATTTAGTGCTCTCCGACATCCTACTACGTATGACCGGAATTAATGTTCCATGATAAACGCCTTCTCTTTTGTTATGAGAACATTCAGAAATCAATACAAAACTGACTTCACAATGCATCAAACTGCAATATACAATAATTAATACTTAATTGCTGGTGTGACCATGCGCACGATGTTAAATACGGAGCGGCGGTGCCAGTGCCTTCCGGCTCCACCACCTGACCGGAGTGGTGCTAATGACCCTTCAGAATAAAGATCATGCAGAACAATAGCCATTAGGTGCCGCTTTCCTGCCTCAGAGGATTCTTTTGGGCAGTTTCGAGTAGGATCCTCTTCTAGAAAATTCCGCTTTATATGTGAGGCCTATACAAGGAACTGCTGGCCCAGTGAGTTCAGTTCTGTTAGTTAAGAAATTACGAAGTGAAATGTGGACAGTGTCAGTTCAGTTGTGAGTTATGACTTAGCAGTTCAATTGTGATTTGATTCGACGGATCAGTTGTGTTGTGTTCCGAGTGTGTGCCAAAAGTAATTCAGTGTAACGTTTGTCCTACGCTGAGTGCCTAAATAGAGAGGTAGATTTAAGGTAAATAAGGTGTGTTTCGCAGTAACTGGTGTTCTTATTTCTTACATTATGGAAACTTGGACAGTAAATGATTGATGATTCCATTTTCATTTATTTTCCCGTGTACTGAACATTGTTGAAACTATGAGGGTGATTCTTGAAATAAGAAAATGTGCTATACCGATGAGCACATTGTAGCAAAATACTACATACGAGCATGGAGAAAACTCACATCACATTCAGAGCCCAGGCTCTTCTTTACAGGAACATTTTGTTCCTATTTACAACAAAAGGATGTTAACAGAAGTAGTTCTGTGCTACACTCTTCACACATGGAGTACCACAGAACTTTCACAAACATCAAGAATGTTTCTGGTTTCTCAACCCACAGGTCCCGGGTTGGATTCTCTGCTATTTTTCTTTAACTGAAATCATTCCAAACCCTTCATAGAGTCTTGAAGTACGAACATGTGAGTGTATTTCATGATAAATAAGAATAAAATAAACATAAAAACCCACAGTTAGGCAAGCATTAATACCATCAGCTGTTTCTCAAGTCAACGCCTCGATATGTCCTTAGAAGTTAAAGGAGGCTATACAAAAATAAAAAATGCATTTGATGCGGTACAGTCACACGACTCTCTCTGTCCATTACGAATTTAAAGGCATAATATCAGGCGTGTTTCTAAACTAAGTGCCGATAATGTTTTAAAAAAATCTGATGTGCTACGCTCACATGACCTTCTCTACTCTTATACAAACTATTTTTACAAACGTTTATTCTCCATATGCTTCATGTTAATCGAGATATCGAGATGTCAATCTTATTGCTAATTTTCTTGTAGATGCAAGGGGAATATGGTAGATTATAGGCGATAGTCAAATCTTTTAAGCGCTAGTTGCTATGTGGCGCATTCCAATCTCTTTGCATGTCCAGGACATAAAAAAATGAATAACGAATTTGAGATAAAGTATAAGTATTGGAAAATTTAAGGGAATAACAAGCAATATCTCGAAAATGGTTCACTCAATAAAAAATGTATATGACATAAATTGTGTATTTTAACGCGATCTACATTTTTGTGTAGTAAAATTTTGTCTATCTCTTATGGTTTATCAGTTATGCAAAAGTCGTTCACAATGAAGAATACTTTTGGAGACATTCCCTGAAAATTCAAGATATACATTTGATTTGTCATAGAAATATCTTAAACATATGATGTTTTAATCAAAATCGTTAGAGCCGTCTTTGAGAAAATTAAAATTTTCGAAAAATGTTCCATGTAAAGGGTAATCTGGGGGGTGGGGGAATTTTCTTGAAAACCTTCGTGTCGCACCTCTGGAAGATACTGAACCTAAATACCAAGTTTGGTGTTTATCCGACTGTTCGTTTCTGAGTTATGCTGTTCACAGACAGACACACACACGGACATGTTTCCAAAAATTATTTTTTTTGATTCGGGGGGCCTCAAAACATATATTTCCGGTGAAATCTCGGTATCGAATTTTTGGTTGGAATACAATACTTCCCGTACTTACTATACGTAGTAGAGAAAGTAAAAATAACGATAGTCTTACAATTAGTTATTACACATTGAACATAACAATGGTTTACAAGAACAATTAATACACAATGAATATTATAGTAATTTTAGAATGACAATTTTTCACGATTAAAAAGAATAACAATTTCTTAATTTTTTGATTAAATATCGTTATATAATTCAATTGATTTAATGAAGTTGATAATATTTCGACAGTGAGAGGGTTCATTCAGTCCTGCATGAAGGTTTATTGGTATACCAAATTGCTTTCTCTGTTGTTGAAACTTTGAACATGTTAGTATAATATGATCTACTGTTAGTGCTTTTTGACACCTGTCGCAGGCGGCTGGAGGACTTCTGTTTAAAAGGTAGGAGTGTATAATTCTGGTGTGTCCAACTCGTAGGCGGCTTATTGTAATCTGGTCTCTACGTTTAAGGTTTTTAACTAGATACTCTGCAGTAGAAGTCTGGCGCACATTGTGAAGTTTACTGTTGTTCTGTATCCAACTATTTCACCAATGATTTTTTATTTGTTTCTTGAAGTGAGTAACTGCATCGTAGTAGGGTGTAGCTATGGTTGAGTCCTGTGTAGGTAGACATATCGATTCCTTTGCAGCAGTGTCCGCTTTTTCATTTCCTGTAATTTTCTGATGAGAAGGTACCCATATAGAAATAATGCAAATTTTGTTCAGGGTAGATAGGTTAGTGTAAAGTGAAAGTATGTCTTGGACGATGCCGTTAGTGGAGTAAACGAGAGATTTTGGAGGGATTTTAAAGCAGATAGGGAGTCACTGTTGATAAGGTAGGTGTGATAATGTAGTGTTTTCAATATATATTCAAATGCCTTTTTAATGGCATACAATTCAGAGCTGAAGACTGAAAAAACGATGGTAATTTGTACTGGAAACTCTTATCACCGCACACTATAGCGCAACCATTACCTTCTTCACTTTTGGAGCCATCGGTGTAAATGTGGAAGCTATTTGGATATTTACTATTTTTTTTTCTTTAAATAATTGTTGATAAACTAATGAGCTGGTATTTACTTTTTTTGTGTTCATTTAGCTCTATACCAATTAGTGGTAATTTATTTCTCCAAGGCGGTCCATTCTATTTTCCTTGTCTTGAGGTTATACAGGGTATTGTCATACTTAGTTCTTTAAATATCTGTGTATTCTAATGTAGAACGGTAAGGAATGTGTCTATTGTATAGGAAGATCTTGAAGATATTTTGGGAAAATATATGAATGCATCCTGGAGTCGGGTATTGCTGTAGTAAAGGTAAAGAAAGTACGAGGGACATCCAGAAAATAAAAAAAAACGATTTGGTATAACTAAATAATAACGAAAGATATCAACACAAAACTTTATTTACAAAGATCAGTACCTTACTCTGTTTCTCAACGTAATCGCCATTGCTGTCAAGCCATTTATTGTTACGTGGTACCAGTTTTTCAATGCCGTGTTATACTCTTCTACCGCCAAAGACTGTCATTTGGGGGCTTCATCGGTTGGAAACCGATGGTTACACCTATAAAAGTCATTTAGTTTCGAAAACCAATGAATATCCTGAGTGGTTTCATCAAACATTTACTTTCAAATCATCGGTAATGAGTGATGGCCTTCCACACCGGTCTTTGTCGTGCACACTGGTCCTATCTTGGTTAAACATTATGCACCATTTACTCGCTGAACACTCGTTCGTTGCATTATCACCATACAGTTGCATTATTTGCCTATAAATTTCTATTGTAGGAATATTTTGTGCATTCAAAAATGAATGACACTACACACTTCAAATTTGGCGGGATTTTCAATTGGTGCCGCCATTTGGAAATGTTGACAGACAGGCGTGACCTCACAGCAACGAAACTCGACTCACACTGAGGTGTAGATATGGGGCGATTCATGAACGAATAGTTCATATGAACGATTACGAGGAAAGAATCGCGTGAATCGTGTCAGTTTTAGCATAAATCGAGTTAAAAAAAGAATAGCAAGAATCGTGCAAGAATCGTCGATCAAAAAGTATCGCAAGAACCGTAATCACGACATTCTGGATTCATTCTCGTTTGCGCTTTGTTTACTACCCTTTGTTTATTGCGAAGCCGAGCCCGATCGAATACTGCCGAGTGAGTACGATGGTGAACCGAAATTACCACGCATCGTGATACTGTAACATGGTACACGAAAACAGAACAGCAGTCAAAAAATTTAACATTGCCAAATTCTGTCGATTCGGAGTAAACCAGAATCGTCGAAGTACTGAATGAATTGTACAGGTTAAAAGAATCTTAGCATTTATAATATGATTTGGTAGACCAACACGATTCTTTGAGAAGCTGATGTCATAACCTAAAAGGGCGAGTTCAACCGAGAAAGAGTAATTATTAAAAACAATAACGTAAACTGTAAAGGGCGGTAAAATTAATGTAAACATTGCCAACAGATAAACTAAGGCTGCAGCACGTGGTATAAACAATAGAAGTAATTTTCAAAATTTTACTGAGAGATAACAGTATTGCGTGATTACAGTGTAGTAGGTATTATTTACAATACCAAAATATATGAAAAATGGATGGATAAATAGGGAATTTTGTTTGAGCAACATTTTGTTTATAACAATATTAAAAGGTTTAAAATGATATAATTTTAAAACATTAATTTATATACTATAATCTATATTAAAAGTATAGGAACATGCATCGATATAACTAAGCGTATTCTCATGCATAAAAGATTCCTCGAATTTGTAAAATGAAATGGATACACTATTTTTTGACTAGCACGATCTTATATCAGCGATAAATAATAATAATAATAATAATAATAATAATAATAATAATAATAATAATAATAATAATAATAATAATAATAATAAATACGTTGCACAATATCGTCAGGCAAGGGGATGATTCGTGAACGAATCGTGCACTAGGGCAGGTCAGCGAACAGTAGGTAAGGGGTTGATTTAAGAATCGTGAACGAATCGTATGAATCGATTACTGCAAAAGAATCGCTCGACCCACCCCTACTGAGATGGAGCAAGGAGTTAACTAGCGTGCATGCAATTGTGTGGTGGGGGACTAGCACAGCGTGATGTGCAATTGTTCTTTACTTTCTGGATGTTCCTCATATGTAAAGTACGGACGAACGGAGGGGCCCCCACAACCGGAGCACAGCACCGCAAGCCGCGACGGCCTATTTTGCTTCTACCGTGTCCCCGGGGAGGGAGGGATGAGAGGAGAGACCGAAAGGGTGACCAGATCCGGATGACGATATGCATAAGCATGGACGGGGTCTCTAACGTTTCCAGATCGAAAGCATCCGACGCCGCCCGGGCCCACCCACAAGCCTCCAGATCCCCGGCGGTCCCCTGGTAGGGCCTACCTGTAGAAGTGGATTCTAAGTAAACAGTGCTGCAACGACTCCCTTTATCCAAAAAAGAAGCATTTTATGAAAAAGGCCGTGTGTGTGTGTGTGTGTGTGTGTGCGCGCGCGCCCGTGCGTGCGTCTGTGAACAGCATAACTCGAAAACGAAAAATGGGATTTCAAAACCATCACATAGGGACACGTTCTTTAATAATCTTTCCATCGCTTTACCTACTGCAAATCTATGCCTATTACGAAATGTATAAATGTCTAACGAAAGTTTATCTGAATTAACAACAAGTAGAGAGAACAAACTTTCCTAGGAATAGTTTACGGAAGAATGAGTAAAGAAGGTCATATGAAGTCAGCACATGAGATTCTTTTAATACTGAACCGCGAACTTGATGACTCTGAGAGAAAAACGAAAAAGCTTTACTTAAAAAATTTCAGCGTCGCCATAAGCGGTCATTGTTAAGCATTCTGGTGGATAATTCAAGCTGTTAATGGGACATCCGATGCTGATGAATTAGTATCTTAATTATCTCTCACTCACGTTCTCTCACTAGAAAAACATGGCGAAGTTTAGAATGTAAGCACAATGGCATTCATCAAGAATGCTCCGGAAATAAGAAGATTAATTTGATAATTAGTAACAATAAATAACAATGAAATGATACTTATGAGTTTTTGCTTTCTTGTTGTAAACCAGTTCTCGTGAGACGGTTGTATTTTAAATCGAACTGAGTACTTCCGAAACATTTTTCATGGACAAAAATATAACACAGAAAATCGTGGTTTAACACTTCATGCGTTTGATGTTAAATGAACTGGAATTCCGGCTGTAGAGTATGCTAATAAATTTCCATTTATATTTCCCGTGTTTATAGTCAGGCCTAAGTACCATTGCTTCCTGTGATGTCCATACTGTTAACAGGGCAGCGTACAATTACAGAACTAAAGCGGGAAGAAGGTTTGTTCGTTCCTCCCTCGACAGTACAAGATATTTCTGGTCTTAACGTTTTCAATGTTCATATTATTTTACAACACATTCATTTCGCTTAATGTAGCAATTAGTGGTTGATACTAAAAGAATACATAGATAGGTACCTAAGTGTGCTATGTTTAACATCTCTGGTGATCTTATTTCCATCCAAAGGACAGATACAACTTTTCCCCATAAGCCATGAGACTATACAACGGGAATGGAAATCGTGACCACAGGAAAAGTTTCTCACCACTTCTCCAACCTGTAACAGGGAAACATTAGATTCATCTGCAAATCATATTTTATATTATCCAAAAGTTATTTAAGTACTTGGTTGTTTTTGTTTGTTAAACAGATTATTTTACTTAATACTTGATTGGAATACTCTGTATAAACATTCAACTATCTTTCTTTTTAAGAACTCCGTTATAAATGTATACAATAAATTTAACATGTATTAAATTGACTCATGTATAATATGCTGATACTGTGAAGTAAAATGGTAAGAATTTTTTAGAATTGGCTTGGATACTCTCAAATAGGTCAACATTCACTTAAAACTAAAACAAGTCTGATACGTACAGAGATAGGCTAGGATAGGCTTAGATAGGCTAGCGTTTACTGTAAAACAAAACATGGATGTAGTGGAAATGAACATAGAGATAAGATAGGTTAGGTTAGGTTAGATTACGTTAGGTTAGGTTAAATTAAGTTAATTTAAGTTAGAAAGCTTAACATTCACCGTAGAACAAAACATATGCGTTAATGGTTAAATAACATAAAAAAGCAAAGAAAGGCTAGGGTATTCTAGCATAGACCAACACTCAGTGTAAAGAAAATAAATCATGGAAATGGGCTAGGATAGACTGACAGGGACCAATTTTCAATGTAAAATAAAACAGATGTGATACATAGAAATGCAGAGAAAAACGGACATAGGCCCGTAATCACTGCAAAATAGAAGATGTTTTGACCACAGCAGAGATGGGCTAGGATTAGCCCAGATAGAATGACATTCAGTGCAAAATAAAACAAGTCGATGTTATATATACATGGAGGTGGGCTAGGATATGTAGAGATAGATCGATATTCAATTTTAGATATGCAAGAGGCAGGGATTAATAAAACGGTGCGCTTACGTTCCAAAAGAGAGATAGTGCAGTTATGCAGGTGGAAACTGTCAATTAGTGATAAATTGAAATGTGTTGCATTTACATACCCTATATGGTGAGAGACAAAGAAAACACCGACGATCGCTAGCTAGTAGTGGATGGAAACGCCGAACTCTTACAGCTGGGAGCTCCGCCAGAAGGTTATTCACCATCCTGAAGAACAATGAATCAATATGTTAATTTTTACCCAACATGATGACATTTTTACTTTCTCTGTTACTTACATAAGATAAAGTATTGCATTCGATCAAACATTTCAGATTCTATAATAGTAGTTGCAGAAATTTTAAATGTGTGGTGCTGGGGATTAACTATGCAGTGCCGCATGTCAAGTAGAATTTCAGTGTTGTGAGCCTGCTTTGCCGCGATATAGTTAAACTAGAGCATATGTCCATTCTCTATCCAACAGTACGTCTACAAAGACTATTTACGAGTACCTCATTAGCCAAACATTCAATATTGTCCAATCCAATTCATAGTAGTGTGAGTTTGAACCGGTAGAGTACCATTTAAATTTTGTCAAAATGAGATTGTGGCACCTGATTCGAAATTTTTTGGAAATTTTCGCAACTGATTCGTAATTTTCCTGATTTGTAAGCTAAAGAAATGAAGAAAACTTTCTTAAAGAACATATGTATAAGGCCGTGCTACGTTATGATACTGGTATGCAATAAAGTTAAATAATGCTATATAAAATACCCATGCTTTTTAATGTTATTAATATTCTTTATTAAACGTTTCATTCAGTAAATAGTCTTAGCAAGTAACGTGGGACGCATATCTCTTGTCAATTGCTATACTTGTTTGCTTTGTAATAGAAGGTAGTCCAGAGAGTAATAAATGAAGTGGTGGTTATATGCCTTGAATGTATATGTGCGTCTTATAATTTTATCATCACGAGTGCAAACCAGCTACATTTAGTGACCCCGAGTTGAACTGAAGTAAATATTTTAGAAATATACTTCGATTGCACAGTTATATCGCCGGTGATACTCATTATATTGTTCATTGTGTTGATTTTGTTCTCTAACATAATAGCGTCTGATGATCAACCAGAAGTAAATCACGTTTCCGTCAAGGCAACCCCATTTAGTCTGAAAATCCAGTACTTTGGTTCGCCCAGCTTGAAAGCCAGTTCACTTTATCCAAGTAACTGCTGACGAAGCAAACTATAACCATAGCTATAGATCAATACATTGCCGCCAGCTACTAATAAATATGGCATAATAAAGCAAGCATTAAGTCATTGATTGTTGTCACAATCTAACACGAGAGATGTTAAGAAACTACGAGGGCTGATCAATAAAGACTGAGACTGATTTTTTACTGTAGCTTTCTTGAGAGTTTCCTGTCTCTACCATGGATATTTGAAAAGAGCGGGGTTTCATATATAATGTCCATAGACGGCACCACTCTTGTATCGGTAGGTTGGTAGTAATGCTGTATATTGTTGACCCTACTTGAATATCGCATACCACTCGACACGAGAGGAGCAATAAAATTTTGTTTTCGTTTAAATCATACAGCCTCTGAAACTTTGGAAAAGCTGAAGCAAGCATACGGTGAAGATGCACTATCTCATGCAACAGTGTTTAGGTGGTTCAAAGACTTCAAAGAAGGGCGAGTCCTCTATGCTAAGCAAGCTGGGCCTGGTTCTTCGGCTTCTGCTATGCCTGAAGTCAACATCAACACAGCTGCTGTGATTGTTGTTCTTCTTCACACTACTGTTACAGCAGCGTACTAACGCCAGTATTGGCTACACTGGGAGCACATTGCAAGGAAACATCCAGAACTTCATCAGAATGGGTGGCGACTTCATCACAACAACGCATGGCCTCACGTCGCAAATCAAGTCCAGGAATTCAACATCACCTGCGTACTGCATCCGCCTTATAACCCCAATATTGCCCCCTGTGATTTCTTTTTTATTCCCATCACTAAAGGCAAAGCTCTGGGGCATTCGATTTGAGAGCACTGAGACGTGCTGAGGAAAAGTGAGGCGATTCTCAAAGACCTGACAAAGAATGGCCTGCACCAGTGTTCGAGGACTGGCAGAGACGTTATAAAAAGTGCATACAAGTAGGAGGGGACTACCTTGAAAAAGATCATGTCAACATTGAAATCGGGTAATAAATACTGTGAAAAAATAAGTCTGTCTTTATTGATCAGCCCTCGTATTCCGCACCAAGGAACTCGAGACAGCACTCCAATTCAACTCCTTCACCATCTGAAAACATTAGTCGGTACAACTATGACGGACGACATGCTTAAAAATAGTTGGATATCTCGTCTTCCTTCCAACATTATCACAGTTGCTGGAGGTAACCTAGATGCATTCGCAAAAATCGCTAATAGATTAACTGAATTATATCCGGCAACACTCAGCACATCTGTAATGGCAGCTACCACCGACAACACAATCATCGTATCATTACAGCACAAATCAATGAATTAATGAAGCGGTTACGAAATGTCGACCAGAAACACCCGAACCAGACGAGCTCCTTCAAGACGCAGTTCTTAATATAGCTTTGTTCCCCACGACTACTCTAATTATCAGGGATATTTGCTGGTTTTATCGCAAGTTTGGCTCTAATGTTCACAAATGTCGCTTTTCATGCAGACAGGGAAACATTTCCGGGAGTCAGTAAGGACGGCAACTGATCCCGTATCTTCGAATCGCAGTCTTTTCATGATCGATCGATCATCAAAAGTTGACTTTCTTATGGGCACTGGTGCAATGTTTCTATATTTCTGGAATCTCGCCTTCCTCGTCGTCAGCCAGAAGAACTTTTCGCTGCGAACGGAACAACCAATAAGACTTGGCCATACAGTTCTGAGGCTTGATTTTTCCCTCCGACGTGATTTCACATGGCGCTTTACTGTCTCATATGTTACTCATTCCATCATCGGATGACTTCCTTTCATTCTATGGAATTCTTTCTGATAATCATAAACGTCTCATCAATTCAACTGCCAACTTCACAAGTAATTGATATATCCACTGCATCACTTGCCCAACAATTCGGACTATAGTTGGCGATTCACCCTACCACTCGCTGCTTAGCAAATTCATTGAGATTATTCGTCCATCGTCAATTTTTATACCATCCCGATACTCCCTTGTTCATTATATTGTTACCTGCGTCAGGCCAACCAGTTCGATCGAGACTACGTCGGATACCAGAAAAGTACGCTACTGCTAAGCGAGTGTTCGAATTCATGTTAAACCAGCAATATGTCGACCATCCACAAGATGTTGGTCATCGCCACTGCACATGGTTCCGAAGAAGGATAACCAATGTCAACCTTGCGTTGACTATTGTCAACTGAATGCTCGTACAATTTCTGATCTCTACCCAGTTCCACATATCGAAGACTTCAACCTCCATGAATCTTATGTATTCTCCATCACTGATCTCGTACGTATTCTTCACAATATACCCATCGTAGAAGAAGACACCCTAAGACTGCGGCGATAGCTCCATTTGGGTTACATGAGTTTAGCTTCATACTATTTGGCCTCTGTAATGTACTCAGACCTTTGAATGCTTTATGGATGAAGTTACTCGTAATCTCGACTTGTGCTACGTGTATATTAATGACACACTGGTTGCTTCTCGTGACGATATGAAACATCTCGAATACTTAGGACAGTTCACCAGATTTCGTGACTTTGGAGTAGAGATTAGCCCCACAAAATGCGTGTTAGGTTCAGACGATGTGCAGTTCTTTGGATACTTGGTGAACTCTGATGAAATCCGCTCACCTTCAAGTAGAGTTATAGCAATCACAAACTTCCAAAAACCAACCAGTGTGCAAGAACTCCGCCTGATTATGGGGTTAATAATTTCTACTTCCACGTGGTTTCATTCGCAAAGCAGTATCCATTGCTGCACCACTGAACAGCTTTCCTGGACCCTTGATACCGAACAGCATTTCACCAATTGAAGAAGCTGTTACCAATGCAGATTTCCTCGTGCACCCCTCACCAGATGCACCGCCATCACTATCACCGCTATGCTATATTAATTCTTGACAGCAACAGGAGCATCACTTCAGGTATTTATTGAAGGTTACTGGCAGCCATTAGCATATTTCAGACACACATAATCACCCCGGCACAACAACAATGATTAGCATATGATCGTGACGCTGCTTGTATTTCAGTCAAGATGTTTAGACACATGCTTGAAGGAGGATACTTAACCCTAATCATTGATCACTATCCTCTACTGCTTTTCAGCAGAAATCAGAAAAAACTGTATCCCAGTTGATACAGTCTCATGCATCTCATCCATTGCTACGGAAGTGGACTTTGAAATCCTTGCTGAAACGCAAGAAGCTGATGATAAACTCCAAACATTTATTGTTAATAATACAAGCCTAGTGAAAAAATACTCATCCCAAATTCCAGCATTTAGTTATATTGTGGTGTCTCAACACCTTCAACTTGCGCAGTTGTTTCGAAGAACATTCGTCAACATGCTATTACAGTGTTAAGTTTGTCACATCCTCGTGTGAAAACTACCCCGGTTGATGAAGAATTCCTTTGAGCATTGCACGTGAATGCAGAGACCTGTAACTGCATTGCCTACCAGTGCAACAAGGTTACAAGGCACGTCAGGGCTCCTATTGGTTTGTTTGCTCCACCTAATTAATGTTTTGAGCATGTTCACATCGATATTGTTGGACCTATTCCACCATCCAACGGATTCGTCTACTACTTAACAGCTATCGATGGTTTCTCCCATTGGCTGGAAGCATATCCAATAGTCGACATCGCCATAGAGACATTTGCAAGAGCATTTTTAGTGGTTAGATTGCTCGCTTCAGTGCTCCATCAGATCGAGGTGGACAGTTCGAGTCACACGTTTTCAAAGCCCTAAGCGTACTGAAAGGAACATCTCGCACTCGAACCACAGCTTTTCATCCCTCAGCCGATGGAATGGTCGAACGCTTCCATCGTCAACTTAAAACTGCCATTCGATGTCCTGCTACCGATCGCTGGACTGTCAATTTAGCTATTGTTCTCCTCGGCATCTGCACGGCGTTTAAGGAAGACATCTGTGTTACAGCTACTGAGTTGATTTATGACCAAACACTACAAATTCCAGTTGAATTCTTAACAACACAAGCAGTAATACAATCGAGGCACCAGACTTTGTGAAGCCTCTGCGTAATCGATTAAGGTAGCTCCGTCCAGTTGCTCCGAAGATCCATGATGCTCACCAGACTTTCATCCTTCATGACCTCAGAACCTGTTATATGTTTGTACGTCATGACGCAATCCGTAGGCCATTGCAGACCCTGTATGATGGTCCCTTGAAAGTGGTGACGAAGACGTATACATTAACATCAATGAAAAACGATCGACGGTGCCCATTGATCGACTGAAACCTACTTTTCTTGTGAACCAAGATGGCTGTATCCTCCCTAGATTTTTAACAACTTCAGTCATTCCACAACAGATGCTAGCGAAATCCTCACCACAGACACCCTCGCCTTCTGCTGCTATAACCCGTTCTAAACGACGTGCTCGATTTAATTAGAAGTATAGTTGAACACTGCGGAGGGGGGAGTATTGAGCCGCATGTCTATTGTCAGTTGTTTTGTTTGTTTTCTTTGTAATAGAGAGTTGCCCAGCGAATCCTCTAAATAAAGTGGCGGTGGTGTGCCTTAAAGGTATATGTGCACCTTATATTTTTCCATTACGAGAGAAAATCGGCTACAAACACTCGTCAGTTCAATATTATTTAGATATCGACAAAATCGAACTCATGCTTGGTGTTGCTTGTGATCAACACAGGTCTTAGACACAGGTCTTAACCAAAGTTTCATCTAATTAGAACTAAACGAAGCAAAGAATTAACTTTCATGGTGGATCTGCTAGCTTTTGAACATGGATACAAAGTTTTGCCGATACCGTGTACCATTGTTGTGCAAATCCTAGAGAAGAGGTTTGTACTCAAATGTAAAGCTGGTGAAAATAGGAGAAAATAAAAACTTAACAAACTGATTTATTTGATACCGGATGAATTTATGATTAGAGACATTAGCACAATCATTATATCGGATTTCTTTTGAATGACGCGACTGACAGCCCGGCGCTCCCATGGCGCTGCTATACGAATCCGTTCGTTCAGTAGCGTCTGAGGGACCTACGGTTTTTCCCATAAATATTACTCACAGTGCAAAGCTATACTCGTATATCTTACGTTTTCCCTTCGTTATAGAAGTCTGTACGGAATGCTGTCCCTGTGCGTCTATGCAAGCCTGGCACTATTTAAACACTGTACCCGAAACATCGGGGATATTTCTTCTAATTTGGATTTGTTGCATAAACTTAATATCTTTAAGCACTCCCCATAGGTAATGATCACAGGAATTTAAATCTGGGGAGTGAAAGGCCAAGCAATTTATGCTAATAAAATTTTAGGCTGTAATATTAGGAAACGATGTTTCTGGACTTATTTTCGTGACAGACTCTATCTTCTCTAATTTTTCCTCGGTTATAGCTGTCAGCTGTCTGTTTTATATATATATTTCAAACCCAGCCTATTTAAATTGTTCTAACAACCTGTAAATTGTAAAACATTGAATTGAGTTTTTATTTATGGATGCTCTTTACTGCTGTGGTCCATAGCGTCCCAATTGTGGATGTATTACGAACAGTACGGTTTAGCATTTTCTAACAACCTATAAATTGGGAATTGTTAGAAAAGGTGACATCAGTGAGTTTCTGTATAAATTCAAGCTTTAAGTCCGTACGTGGCTTCTTGCGAGCAAAATGTAACATGGCAAATACACGCTGTACTGTAGGAAGCACCACAAAAGCTATACACATCAGACCAATCAACAGACAGCTTCGCATAGCGTTGTTCCCACTAAACGCTGTGCCAAATAACATTAGATTTAACTGAAAATGCTGTTACCATCCGTAAATGTGTGAGCTAGGCTACCATAGACCGCAGTCATTCAAACCGATACTTGCTAGAGTCAGATCTGGTGCCCACCAATTACGTCATTCAAGATAAAGCCGCTATAAGACGCTTGCAGACAATAAGTAAACCATACTGAACTATTGAATGTGTAAAGATAGGCTCACAATAACTGGAAACGGAAACCAGAACGAGAACGACAAAATTAAAATATATGTTTACAATGTGAGCGTTCAGAATTAACGGGAAGCCTAATCGGGTTCAGGGAACAGGAAATAAGGCTTGGTCAAGTTTTAACTTTTCCATTCTCTCTCCCAGAATGACATATTAGATCCATGGTGTGCATATTGGACTCCTCTCTGTAGAAACTATTTAAAGCGGCCGTTATATTAAACAGCCGCTAGAGCTCTCTGTAGCCGCAAACTGGGCAAATGAACCGGAAGAAATTCTTGCAAATATGCGTCCTGATCTCTTCAGATTCATTGAGCGTTTGGTTCTTCTAGTGAAAACGTCACTTGTAATTTGTTTATATGCAACTCAAATCTGACTACTGCCTTAAAAAACTACAAAGAATTACACAATATCCGGTATAAATTAACCGAGAATAATAAACAACAGCAAATAAATATTTAATGTACGCTATCAATAAAGGAACTATCTTGGTATGACACTTTCCCTAGAGGAAACGGGAATACTAATGGATCTATGTTTAGAAAATGTTTAATCGATTGACGTTGGCTATCCTGCATAACTGGAATTGGAAACAGGTGAAAAAAATATTATTGGTCAGTTACAAACAAATGACGTCCCAATGTGAAAAAACTGATGTGCTACACTCACCTGACTTTCTCTACTCTTGTACAAACTATTTTTACAAACCCTTACTCTCCATATGCTTCATGTTAATCGAGATATCGAGATGTTAATCTTATTGCTAATTTTCTTGTAGATTCAAGGGGAATTGGTAGGCTTTAAGCTATAGTCAAATGTTTTAAGAGCTGGTTGCTATGTGGAGTATTCCATTTTCTTTGCATTACCACGACAAAAAAAATGAATAACGAATTTCCATTTGAGAAAAAGTATAAGTATTGGAAAATTTAAGGGAATAACAAGCAATGTCTCGAAAATGGTTCACTCAACAAGAAATGTATATGACATAAATTGTGTATTTTAACGCGATCTACATTTTTTGTGCAGTAAAATTTTGTCTATCTCTTATGGTTTACCAGTTATGCAAAAGTAGTTCACAATGAAGAATACTTTTGGAGACATTGCCAGAAAATTCGAGATATGCATTTCATTTGCCATGAAAATATCTTAAACATGTGATATTTTAATCAAAATCGTTGTAGCCATTTTTGAGAAAATTAAAATTTTCGAAAAATGTTCCATGTAAAAGTTAATCTGGGGTGGGGGAATTTTCTTGAAAACCTTCGTGTCGCATCTCTGGAAGATACTGAACCTAAATACCAAGTTTGGTGTTTATCCAAGTGTTCGTTTCTGAGTTATGCTGTTCACAGACACACACACGGACATGTTTCCAAAAATGCTATTTTTGGATTCGGGGGGTCTCAAAACATATATTTCCAGTGAAATCTCGGTATCGAATTTTTGGATGCAATACAATACTTCCGCTACTTACTATACGTAGTAGAGAAAGTAAAAAACGACTGTCCATTTTGCTGTCGATATAGTCATTGATATGCGATCCCGTTCTCGTTAACCAACATGTTACATGAAGTTTTGCTTCCCGTTTCCATTCTAGTTTCGGTTCTCGGGTTATTGTGAACCAGCCTTGAAGCCTACACCGGTTTCAGTAACTCCATAAAGAAGACGGTTCAGATTCGAAACATCATTATTGATCCAGATATGCGTCTTACATGTATCTACTTTGGTGGTATCCTAAATTTACAAAATATTAAGACTGCAGAAGTAACGAAAAAGATTACAAAAACATGATTTAATCGTTTAAGGTTTCCGTAGTGCAATTCTGTGACAGGATCAGAAACATGTCTACGCTGCCTTATCATAGATCTACTCAGTGGCTGCTGCTGCATAAGAGCACAAGAGCACAAGCGCACGTGAGCACCCTAACTTTTGACACCTTGCGGATTTATTGGGGGTTTTGATACCACTAAAGTAACAATTTAAAATTTACGACATTTAAATCTCCCGCGTTACTTCTCTAAATTCGATGAGACATGCTAGCACTACTTGACTCGTGCACGTTTTAAGGAATTTCTGCGCATGCCCAAACGGTAGATATAGTTACTTTATGAGGCCAAAGACATACGGGTCGTGCACACATGGAGAAGTCCACTATCACGCGAAACTTTTTCTGCATTCTATTTCCATACCGTCACTAAATTTACTTCAATGCCACCAGGTGGTAGCACAGTACGGCAGAAGTTATAATCACTATAGCAGAAGTAGCAATGTGCACAAAGTCGGAAACTTCTTCCGGTTTCTCCATGCCATCGATAATCTCAACTACAACTGTAGGATATTTCCGCCGGATTAAGAATACATAAAAAGGAACTCTGTAATAATTATAGTTTAGGAATTATTAATAATTAATTAACATTCAATTTAATAAATTTCCATAATTTTAAAGCCATAGGATTAAAAAACTGTATCAATCGAAAGCCCTTCAGAAGCTGTAAATATGTTTTAAGTCATAATATTGTTAAATAAACAAAGGCGTAATTGCATAAGAAAAACTGCAAGATTTAGGCAAAAATAAAAGTAGCTTCGTTTTAGACTGTGCATTATGTTTTCCGAGCGTGGGGCCATAAAAATCGAAACCTTCTTTTGTACTTTGTGGATTTGAGGCAAGTTTTAAGGGTAAACAGACGCTATGAGGCAACGGACGTTACTTACAGTTAGGCTTTGAATTTTCAACTTGGGAACCAATAAACGCAGAGAATAAATGTGAGAACCAATGGAAACATAGGAAGACGCAGTGACATGTATAAAATTTGGAGGCGAGCAGTCGTTATGCTATGTGAATGCGAGCGTGGTTTTGGGACAGTTTGTCATGATTCTTCTTTGAGGTAACACGTAGCACTCCGGATCCGAAAATGACGCTAAGTTCCGAAATTTGATAAGTACCGCGCAATTGTGCAATTCTAAAGTGATGTAGGTAGAAAAATTTATATAATGTGCTAACTGTATTCTTCGACATAATTATATCCAAGCTCATAAACGAGTTAATGTTAGTCAAGTGACTATTTCAAGTTCGTGTGAATCTAAAGAATGGTGATAGAGCACCGAGATATTAAATAACTAGCCGGAGCAAATAATAGTGTTCAAAGAGACAATAATGGGAAGACAGTGCTAAAAGAACCGCACGTGTTAGGGAATATCAATGGATTTCTAGCATAAAGAGTGAGAAAAGTGAAAACAGTGTTTCTTTCAAGACAATATCCTGGTGTCACCACTCCCGCAATCCTACCCTGACAACTGTAGGGAATTTCAGGCCGATTCGCCGACAGTCAAATCGCTACAGAACTTAATTTGCACCTTACTTCGTTTTTACTCTAACACAGTGTACTTACAAACAACATAAAAATGTTTCTTCAGACGAATTATTATTATTATTATTATTATTATTATTATTATTATTATTATTATTATTACCTATTATTGTCGTTAGGAGCAGCTTCAGTTGTATAAATTTGTTCATTATCATAACTATTATGCAGCAGATGATATTTCACATTTTCAGGGCTGTCTGACTAAAATGTTGAACACCCAAAATGTATACTCACAAGCCGCTACTGCAACGTACTGTGTTTGCGGTAGCCTGCTACTTGCGTTCACCCCACTAAAACATAAGCATTTCTGTGTCTACTGTTAGAGATGCTCTTCATTGTGAAATGCGTATTAAAATTTAAAAAAGACAAGTTACCTTTGTCCTCTTTCGGATTAGTTTGAAGGGAAAGAACGAGAGAAGGAAGGGTGGATTATGGGCAGAGAAAAGAAGAAGAAGACCTAAATAGAAATTTTGTTCTAAACAGCAATTAATGCAGCTCCTCTCGGAGCAAGTGTGAAAGAAACCGCTTAAGACAACCAGTGGGCATTCAGGGCTGATGAAATGATCGGCCAGGCGTCTCTCTGGGATGATGGGAACGTTGAATGAAATTCCTTTGTGTAATTGAGTGACTCCTGACCCAAGGAGCGGCCGGTGCCAGGTATGGACAAAACAATCAATAAAGCAACACTCACCTGCAGTCTTTGGCACTTGAAGAAGAAGGTGCCACGAGAATGTCTCTTCGTCAGCCTCCATCCCACATGGTGCTGCATATGCTCTACTTTCTGAAACGTATTAAACCTCAAGATTTACAAGGCTACAATGCTTTAGATCAAAGTTTTTTTTTGGTAATGTTCATGTTTACTTTCTCTGACACCTACCAGATAAGAGAAGGTATTGTATTCCATCCAAAACTTCGATGCCGGGATTACATATTTTGAGGCCTCTAAATAAGAAAAATAAAACATCATTTTTTTTAGAAAAAGTACCGTGTGTGTCTGTGAACAGCTCAACTCTAAAACGAACCGTTAAGTTCAATATCTTTCAAGAATACGAGCGGGATGGCTTAAGGGTAACGTCTGTGACTCGCATTCCGGAGATCCCAGGTTCAAACTTCAGTTGAGGCAGTATTTTTAACACTTAAATGATTTCGGTCTAATTATATAATATATAAATTCAATAACAGCCCGCCTTTAAGCAATATGTGTATAAATAACATATAAAATGCATGTAACAGTCATTGTATATGTTTATATTGTTGTATACATGTTATGTGAATGTATTACATAATTTAATAATGTAGGATCTGTGAGAATAATAGGTTAAAATTTGCTAACAATGAGGTAACCTTGAGGCAATAATGAGTAAAAAAGTTTAATAATGCCACTAGTCATTATTGGAGAAACAATAATGTAAATTTTGAGACAGTTTATAAATAGCCAATCAACAACCAGAAAAAGCTTTAGTTAAATGAAGGTATTCTATTGGGGTAGGATTATCCAATCAGAAACTGAAATATAGCAAAATTTATAAATTCAGAAGTCAGTTGGTTGTGGACAGTGTTCCTAATCGGACGCGAGATGCGCCCTCGAAAAGTTTAATAGTTATTCGTGTTAAAAAGTGCAAGTAATTAATAAAAAAATCTCACAGCTCTCTCTCTCTCTCTCTCTCTCTCTCTCTCTATCAGTGAAGTGTTATTTAAATCGTATCAAGCATTAATAAAAGGTGTGAAGTAAAATTATAATCTGTGTAAGCCTACTTTCTTCAGTCGCACCACTCCCTGCTAAGACATTCATGTCTCTAAAAAAATATAAATACTGACGCAGCCGAGGCAAACATAAATATATAATATTTAAAGAAACAGTCAAAATTACAAAGTTAATATTTTTTAAACATTTGGGGCAAAGGCCACCGGAAACTTTTTCCATACGTAGCAGCAACAAACCTTCTTCAAATTGTCTCCCAAAGTGTGGGGCAAATAACAATACAACAAACAACCATCTTCACAGGGCCGACCAATCTGATCGAAGATTTTTTAGCGGTTTTCCCTGGCCGCTAGGTGAATGCTGGGTTGGATAAGTTGATCAGCAAATTTTCCTATCATCACTACATTACATTTCCTTCTTCTTCACCACCATACCAGGCATTGGGCTGATCACCTATCCTGGATATGCTATGATCCAGAGTTTGCTTGCTCCTCGACAGGCTACTGACCAAAGCATTGTCTTATAAGTCCTTGGGGTTGTTAAGTCCTACAACGAAGAGAATAATCAGTTGAAGATCTTCCAAAGATTCGATGCGAAGATTTTGAAGAAAATCTTCTCGCTCAAAAATACCCCTTACATGGAACATTTTTCTATGTGTTTAATGTTCTCGGAAATGATCCCACGATTTTAATTAAATTCCTTATAGGTAAGATAATTAAATGAAAAATAAAGTGTATGTCTTGAATTTTCTGGGATAGAGAAAAATTTACTTCCTTTAAAAGACCTTTTAAAACATACTATTTATTTCAAATAACTTTTGTGCCATCAGCCATTTCTAAAATATCCTTTATTATTAATTTGAATTGTTAATACTTTTGTAAAGTGATGTCGCTGTCAGTTATTTCTGGCGATGTCATGGAAATATTCTGAAATTTTAAGGACAGCATGTAACGTTCCGCTAAACATCTGACTATCGATTATCTCTATCCCTCTTGTACATACATCGAAATGCAAAAGTTCATCTTGGTTAGCATGAAATAGGTAGAAAAATAAGCTTAGTGAAAGTAAAAGACTTTTGAATGTAACACATTCGATTTTAATAATAATCTCACATATAGATATATATTTACTTTCTTTTAATACACATATATTAAGTACATGATTTCAATAATGCATGCTTCGTATTTAAATTATGAATTTTAAAGAGTTCCAGCATTCCTGATGTGTACTGTAGCTCGTCTAAGCTAGATTATCTTGAGTTCATTCTTTACTTGGAATCACCTTTGATAGATGTACATCTTAACAGTTTTGAAACTATGCATATGATTTGGAAAATCTCTAGGTGTCTGTTTTTGACCTTTTGGCAGTTTCACATCCCCAAATATACGACTGACTGTTTGTGGACACCTTTTAAACGAAAAGTCGGATTGCTTATGATCATGAATCTGTAAAACTACGTCCTCAGTTAACTGTGACCTGTCGTGATTGTTATGGAGACAGAATTATTGATATACTTTTTTCTGAAAATAAATCTGTGAAGCTGAAATGTTTAACAAATATCAGCATTATTATGGTTTATATACAGGCAAAACAATTAGTTGTTAAAATAATTTTTGTTGTAACTTTTCAGTAAAACATAGGTGCCATAATTTCTATTTTTAAGAATAGAATATTTTAAGAATCTAAATATTTTAGCTTTTTGTGTATGCCCAAATAATTCTGAAAATACGGCTGATATCTATCTCAGTGGGTAGAGCACCTGACAGCTGTGCGAGGGGTTGCGGGTTCGATTCCCGGCTGGGAGTTGGGATTTTTCTCTAGCCAAGGTTATTCCCTATCCTCCCTATGAATGTGTATGTGTGTGTGTGTGTGATCTAATGTTAAAAACCAGAAATCCAATGACATACGAGTTAACACCATTGCCAATAGGCAATATGACCATTGCAGATAAAGGCAAGGTATAAAGGTGAAAAAAAAAGGGTCTGAAAATATTATGTTTGTATCTTATACTACGTTTGGATAAAGTTTAGAAAGTTAACTTTACCAGTATAGATAGCACAAACTGCCTTAATGATCTCACTCAATCTAAGTACACAAGCACCGATCAGCCGTAGTGACTCGATGTAAACGAACGCAAGGTTCCGGCAAGGGGTAGAATTACTAATTTCGTTTTTACATAACAATGCAAAAAATATGTAATCTTATGAATATGCAAATATGTTTAACTCTATATATATATGAAGAATTATTTTCCCATTCCTAATGTGCAACACGTATCATTATCCAGTCACATAGTTTTCAAAAAAGCTAAACAATGTCACATCCACTTCATAGTTATAAAGAACAATGTATTCGTTTCTCGTTAAGTGGTGGACAAGACGGATTCGGTTCCTAGATGCTGAACAGGAATGGAACCTGGGCTGACTACTGAAGCAGTTACTTTATAAATGTTTAACTGTTTCTTCGCTGAAAATGTATGTTTTTGCGTTATGTTGTATAATTAATAATGCATATTTTAGTTATTTTCTGTGTAAATAGGAGTTGATATTTAATTACGTAGTTTTAAAGTCTTATACACAATAAAAGTAACATTTAAAATTATTTTGGGTCTGCTTGAAAGTATTTAAGCTATATGAAGGGTCGAGAAGTCCCCGTATCCCCTAGTATCGAATGCTAATTGATTTATTTTAGCACAAGTACTTAGGTATTAAGTGTCCAATATATATGTGTATGTTCCCCGTTATACTGTAAACACAGTTCCATACGCCTCTATGTTCTTCTTGATATATTCTTGAGCGTTTCCGGTGTTATAGTGCAAAACGCATCCTCAAAGGCATTGCGCAGTTCTTCGTTTGTAGTATAACGACGTGCAGATACATGCGCCTTAATGACTTCCCATAACGAGTTGTCAGGTGTGGTGAGGTCAGGACTTTTTGGTGGCCATTTCAAGAGAGCTGGTGTTGCTGATGAACCACGGCTATCACCGTTCTGGAAAGTTTTCATTTGGAAACTCGCGCACTGCAAGAGCGTAGTGGGGAGGTGCTCCATCTTGCTGCAACCATATGCATTCTGTGAGGCCCCTTTCCTCAAGCTGAGGCGCTAACCATGTTTGTAACTTGTGTAAATAATTTGCACCATTCACAGCCTCTTAAAAAAGGTGCTGTCGAAGCAGATGTTGTGATGTTACACTCGACTGTGTAAGAGGATTCTCTTTGGCCAAAAGACAATATTTCCAGCACGTGAGCTGCGATAAATCGCACATTCATCTGAAAACACAACCTTAGCACGGTTCACTGCATTTGGAAATTGAGTTAACAAAGCACGGCATGCTAAAACACGCTCATTACGGTCTCTATCCGATAACTCGTTTACGAACGTCGAACGTTTACGAACTCGGTTGAAAAGGTCTGAGCTTAAGATCTTTTTCGTGTGATCTCGCACTGTTGTCTTCGGTATACCGAATTCCGAAGCATGTTTACGTGTCGACTTCATAGAAGATTGTTCAATCAAAACAGAGACTCCGGCACATGTTTCTTCTTGTGTCTACTTCCTTCCGCTCCGCGGCTTGTCTTTAACACTGCCAAAAGCAAAAGCACGTCTTTTCCAATCCAGAAGTGTTGCTTTTCGTGGTGGAGCCTCATTAAATCTTTCCCGGAATACTCCCATAATCTGTCTCATTGTCTGCTCAATGCATTATTTGTGCACCCCCACACTTGCCACCAAGCACTACTCAATAGTGTAACTATAACCGCTTACATCTGCCATGACTACAAATTAAAACTCGACTGCGAAAACACGTAACCATGAATTCCAACAATTTATTCCGACAACTGATAAGAATTAACATAGCTACACACCATAATAACTTTTGATACTACCAACCTGCATAATAACTTTTGACACTCACAAGGGGTACGGGGTACAGGGTACAGGGACTTCTAGCCCAACCTATTCCTTAAATAAGTTTAAAATATAAACTTATTGTATTCATATATTATAGTAATGTTAAAGAGATCTATTCATAGCTATGTGTTTTATTACAGGGTGATTTATGAAGAACTGACACATTTATTTCTTTAATTATTTCGTTCAAAATTCACCCAATGCCCCGATTTTAGCACCCAATTAAGCAGAATGTTCTGGAGTTTTGATTGTCTGTCACTAGATGCGCAGATGTTCATTTTTTATTTGTAATTGTTAGTTTTATTATCGGCAATTGTTCTAGTCTAAGTGAATATTGACTGCACATTAAATGAACGACTCTTCCTTGTAAAGCAATACTGGATTACGAATTCAATTACAGCTACTCAAAGGGCATACCAGAGAGAATTTGGTGTTCGGAATCCCTCCAAAGAAACACAATACTGGGACTGGTAAACAAATTGAAAACTACTGGATTTCTGGTGAGTGAAAAAGACAAAACTCGTTCACCTAGGCTTCCCACAGTTGTTGTTGACGTAAGAGCACGACTGGATCAGTCACCCAAAAAATCATAAGACGTTTGTCGCAGGAGACAGGGTGCAGCTACTCAATGTGTCAGAGAGCTGTGAAAAGTGCAGGCCTAAAGCCGTATAGGATTACGGTTGTCCATGAGTTACACGAACCAGATAAGGATAGACGACTGAATTATTGTCGTTAGTTTCAGGCGCTCATTGTGCAAAATCCTGCCATATTGTCCATCACATGGTTCATATATTAAGAATGGTTCCATTTACCCGGCTATGCACCCGGTTAAAATCGGAGTTTGGTACATAATATCTACATAGAGAATAGTGGGATCATTTTTTTTAAACAATGTGAACACTGCAGAGTAACGACGGATTTTCATGACGTTTGCTGAGCAACTAGACGATGTAGAGCTGAGTCAAGATATTTTCAGCAGGACGGCGTTCCATGCATACATCAAATGAATCCATGGCACTAATTGCAAGTTTCTTTGACCACCGGATAATTTCGAAGAACCTGTGGCCACCCAGATCTCCGGATTTGACAGGGTTTATGCTACACGTCCTCAGACATTGGACAATCTGAAGCACAACATTACACAGGAGATTCAAGCTATTGACAACAGAGTCCTCCAACGAGTGGCCAGTAACATGGAATGTTGAGTTGTGCCTTAAGAAGGATGGAGGACATTTTCAAGATTTGCTATAGAGGTAAATATCTCCCAAAATTCCTCTTTATTGAGAGATGTTTATGCAGAGCTAAATCCTACTTCAAACAAAGTTCGCCTCGTTCAATATGGACGAGACTGGAATCTCCCTTAATAACACACCCTCGAAAATGATAGCTCCTAAATGAGCAAGGAGTTGTCAAATTGTCAAATGTGGAGAGGGGTGAAAATGTAACTGTTGTAGCTTGCTGCAGTGCAACTGGTATTTTTATGCCACCATTTATTATTTTCAAAGGGGCCATATTCAGAGATGTATACACATAGGATCTGAGGTAGCTATGACGGATTCGGACACATCAACGGGAACGTCTTTCTGGAGTGGCTGTATCGCTTTCAGAAGAATCGATCTCAAAGGAAGACGTTTGTTGGTACTGGATGGTCATACTTCACACTGCAGTCTAGAGAGTTAGAATTTTTGCAGAGAGAAGAATTAGAAATGGTAAGCCTATAGAGGCACACCCATTCCCTACAGCTCCTCGATAAGATAGTGTTCAAGTCTATGTTTCAGTGTTCAGTGTTCAAATGATTTAGCACCAATTTGCTACATGTTTCATCCAAAATAATCCAGATTATCTATCTCCAAATTTAACTTTGGAAAATTGTTCTCTAAAGTTTGGAGGGAATCGGCAAAAATAGGCAAAGCAGTAGAAGGATTTAAATGTACGGGTACCTAATCCATTCAACCCTGTCGCAGTAATCTGTTCGTGTTATCTTATTTGCTGAGCGCCTGTTATTGTTTTACTATTTTGCATTTTGGGTTCTGTGTCCTCCGGCTAGCTATTATTACTCAGTCGAGCAAATATCTCTGAGCAGGGCGTGTAAACGGAAATGAGTTTTTACTAAAAGATAACACTGATAAAAGAATTTGTTTTTACACTTTTATTGCCGCCACACTTAATTAATTTCACATCTTTAATCTTGATACACGCCTGACTGAAACTTATTTTTCCGAATGTAATTACTGTCGTAATAGTTGTCGCGTCTTCACATTTTGTAACTAACGTTACGACGCAAGAGATTCTGTGGAACTGCGTAATGTGTACCTTGAGAGAGATTGCTGAGAACTGCGTAATGTGTACCTCGTGAATGATTCTGTAGAACTGCGCGATGTGTACCTCGTGAGAGATTGCTGAGAACTGCGTGATGTGTAACTCGCGAATGATTCTTTAGAACTGCCTGATGTGTACCTCGCGAGAGATTGCTGAGAACTGCTTGATGTGTACCTCGTGAATGATTCTGTAGAACTGCCTGACGTGTACCTCGCGAGAGAGAGTTTTAGAACTGCGTGATACTTGCTTTTGGCTCAAGAATTTATACTCCCTCACCTCGATATGCCTAAGCATTATAATAGAGCTACTATTGGTTACTAAATCGCGCCAACATTAGCGTCTGTTTTGTCAGCCAATCATAATTACTAAAACATATGCTCTAGGGAAGATATTCCCTCCATTTCTAAAGAAAGGCACGCTACCCTGACGTCATTTGTTTGTCTCTTCTAAGTGATAAACAACTCACCCCATCGTTTCATTGTTACTCACTCCTATTGTCAGTTTCAGTGAGGCCGTGTAAACTTATTTCCTAACAATGCTTATAGCTACCAAAACATCTAAAATCATTGTCATACAATAATGTTAATTTACACTACAATCACTCTGTCATTCACAGTGTTGTGATATAAAATACTGCTTCAACCCTTCAGCCATACCAGAACACAAACTCTGGAAAACGCCCCATGCTTAGAAATGCTGAGTTTGATGTTTAGCAGTCAGTTTTCACCTTTACGACCATCCCAATCTGGATTATCCACTCAAGGAAGCGAAGAGGCCGTAAAGACATCCCCTTCCACTACCATAATAGCACAATATCTGCTAAACAATGTGCCAAGAAAATCCGAAAGAGGTCAGCAACAAAATATCTCACTTCGGATGGAAATTATGAAGTTGCGGTTAAACGCTAGTTGAAAATATTGAGGGAATCCTATAAGCTTGCCAAAGAGATACAAATCAATGAACCCGCAAGTGATTAAGAGGACATTCGCCATTTTACTCTGGAAAGTGAGGAAGAAAATATCCCTTGCGGAGTTTGCAACTTAAATCACCTAAGTCAGTGACTGGATTAAATGTCACATGGTTCTATACAGGTTTGTTGGTGTTGGGCGAAAAACAAAGGTAACTTGTGGCAAGTGTTTGTGATTCGTATCAGAAAAAAACTGTGAAAAGGTAATTTAATTGTTGCCGAAATACACTATAATAGACATAAAACAAATTGAGCTTACAATATTATATCATTTGTGTTTCCTTCATTGCCTAATTTTGGTCCAAACTCGAAATGAGCGAAATAGCTCCTCTCTATAGATACATAGGTAATAACATCTTTGTTGTCACTTCTTGTCCCTAAGAAATATAGGTAGCTCTAAATCCAAAACAGGGTTACAGACTTTCATTTTACCTCTTCTAAAACATTGTATGATGGGTTTTTACCAACAGCGTAAAAGATTAAAGCTTTAGAGATTTTACTTTGAAAATTCTTAACTGTTATTTGGGCACAATAATATTTATATACTGCAAACCAAACTCAAAATATTTATTTTGGTTGAATCAGATTAGACAAATTCACTGTCAGAACTGGGTCTCCAGTTACTGATCTTATTGTGTCACTTAGTAAATTATCCATATAAGCTGTCTTTAATTGCAAATATCTCCGTTAAATTGAAACTTATGGGCAGCTTTCTTCAAACGCTTATATACTATGACATTTAAGAATCGCACGTGAAGCAGTTCGCAAAAAAGTCGTATGCTTAAGGAAGCTTTGCGTGCAAAATTCTCTTTAGTTAACACTGAATTTATAAAATTTGAAATATTCCGATATATTTTCTTTGAAATTTAATATGTACAACTTCAAAACTTTATGTAGAGGGTTTGTCCGCACGCAGATATGGACAAAGAGTCAATAATAGGTCCTCCACAACAAATTTTGTTTTCTCTACAGCATATTACAGCACATAGATACAGGAAGTCTTAAATTGCACTAAAAAATTCTCTTTTTTATATCTGATTTTATCTCAAAATCTATTTTAAAAATCTGATGTGTTACATTCACATGACTTCTCGACCCTTATCACTTATTGGTGGATATACAAATTATTCTTACTAAAGTTTATTTTCGTATCTACGTCATTTTAATCGAGATAAATCTTTCCGGAAATAGCTGCATTGTATTTCGATATAGATACAAAGGAAATATCGAAGTTTAAATATTTTAGAACTGAAAGCTATACGCTGGCCTTAAAATTCCACACTGTTTCCATGCAATCGCGAGAAACGATTGAATGTTGAAAGGACTTTAAAGAATGACCAAGTGTTGAACAATTCGAGCCATTAATAATGGAAATTTGGAAATGGATGATGCCACAAAAAGGTTATTTGAAACAAAGTTTGTATTTTAAAGAGTCCTACATTTTCTTGTGTAAGACGTTTTCGTCTATCGCTCAACATTTACCAGTTACACAAGAATATTTAAAATATCTTCCGAATGAAGAGGACTTTCCAGGCTATTCCCAGAAAATTCAAGATTGTCGCAGGAATCTGTCTAGTGTTATCATATTCTGGGTGCATGTTATTGTTTTATTATTTTAAATTTGGGTTCTTTGTCCTCCGGCTAGCTATCATTACTCAGTCAAGCAAGTGTATTTGAGCAGGGCGTGTAAACTGAAAGGAGTTGTTGCTAAAAGATAACACTGATAAAATAATTTGTTTCTACACTTTTATTGCCGCCACACTTAATTTAATAATTGACACATTTAATCTTTATACACGCCTGACTGAAACTGTGATATTTCCTAATGTAACTACAGTCGTTTTATTTACCGCGTACCAATTACTTCGCGAGAGATCCTTCCAAACTGTGCGACGTGTACCTCGCGAATAACTTTTCAAGACTGCGTGAAACATGCTTATGGCTCGAGAATATACACTCCTTCTCCCCGAAATGTCTAAACATTATAATAGAGCTACTATTGGTTATCAAATCGCGCCAACATTAGCGTCTGTTTTGTCAGCCAATCACTACTACTAACATATATGCTCTAGGCAAGATATTCCCTCCATTTCTAAAGAAAGGCACGCTACCCTGACGTCATTTGTTTGTCTCTTCTTAGTAATAAACAACTCACCCCCTCGTTGTATTGTTACCCACTTCTATTGTCAGTTTCAGTGAGGCCGTGTAAACTTATTTCCTAACAATGTTTATGGCAAACTAATATCTAAAATCCTGTACATACAATAATATTAATTTACACTACAATCACTCTGGCATTCACAGCATGTTATGACATAAAATACTGCCTCAAGATATAAATTTTATTTGTAATATAAATATCTTTAATGTATGGTATTTTAATCAAAATCATTATAGCCATGTTTTAGAAAATAAAAAGTTTCGAAAAGTCTTCCATGTAAAGGGTAGTTTAGAGTGGGGAGATTTTCTTGAAAATGTCGCATCTCTGGCAGATACTGAACCCAAATACCAAGTTTGGTATTTATTTTGAGTTATGTTGTTCCAGACGTACACACACATACACAGACCTTTTTCTAAAAATCCTCTTTGTGTATTCGCCTCAAAACATGCATTTCTTATCTCTTCTCTACCTACTATGCACATGGTAGAAAAGTAAAAATCTGTGTTTCACTCACATACATTCTCTACTCTTGTACAACCCATTTTTACAAACGCTTATTCCTCCATCTGCTTCATGTTAATCGAGATAAACATTTGCAGAAATTATCCTATTGTGTTAATATTCTTGTAGGTGCAAGAGGAGTGTGGGAACACAGTAGGCTTTAAGCGATAGTCAAAACTTTTAAGGGCTGGTCATTATGTGTAGCCTTCCATTTTCTTTGCATGTCCAGGACATTAAAACAAAAACGAAAGAAAAAAATCTGATGTGTTACACTCACATGACTTTCTCTACTCTTGTACAAACGTCTATTCTCCATATGCTTCAAGTTAATCGAGATATCGAGATGTCAACCTTATTGGTAATTTTCTTGTAGATGCAAGGGAAATATCGTAGCTTTTAAGCGATAGTCAAATATTTTAACGCTGGTTGCTATGTGGCGCATTCCATTCTCTTTGCATGTCCAGGACATAAAAAAATCTGATGTGTTACACTCACATGACTTTCTCTACTCTTGTACAATCTATTTTTACAAACGCCTATTCTCCATATGCTCTATGTTAATCGAGATATCGAGATGTCAATCTTATTGCTAATTTTCTTGTAGATGCAAGGGGAATATGGTAGCTTTTAAGCGATGGTCAAATATTTTAACGCTGGTTGCTATGCGGCGCATTCCATTCTCTTTTCAAGTCCAGGACATAAAAAAATGAATAACGAATTTGAGAAAAAGTATACGTATTGGAAAATTTAAGGGAATAACAAGCAATATCTCGAAAACGGTTCACTCAACAAAAGAAATGTATATGACATAAGTTGTGTATTTTAACGAGATCTACAGTTTTTGTGTAGTAAAATTTTGCCTATCTCTTATGGTTTACCAGTTATGCAAAAGTCGTTCACAATGAAGAATACTTTTGGAGACATTCCCAGAAAATTCGAGATATACATTTCATTTCTCATGACATTATCTTAAACATATGATATTTTAATCAAAATCGTTAGAGCCATTTTTGAGAAAATTAAAATTTTCGAAAAATGTTCCATGTAAAGGGTAGTCTGGGGTGGGGGCATTTTCTTGAAAACCTTCGTGTCGCATCTCTGGAAGATACTGAACCTAAATACCAAGTTTGGTGTTTATCCGACTGTTAGTTTTTGAGTTATGCTGTTCACAGACACACACACACACAGACACACAGACACACACACACACAGACACACACACGGACATGTTTCCAAAAATGCTTTTTTTGGATTCAGGAGATCTCAAAACATATATTTCCGGTGAAATCTCGCTATCGAATTTTTGGGTGGAATGCAATACTTCCCCTACTTACTATACGTAGTAGAGAAAGTAAAAAATGAATAACGAATTTGAGAAAAAGTATAAGTATTGGAAAATTTAAGGAAATAACAAGCAATATCTCGAAAACGGTTCACTCAACAAAACAAAGTTGTGTATTTTAACGCGATCTACATTTTTTGTGTAGTAAAATTTTGTCTATCTCTTATGGTTTACCAGTTATGCAAAAGTCGTTCGCAATGAAGAATACTTTTGGAGACATTCCCAGAAAATTCGAGATATACATTTCATTTCACATGACATTATCTTAAACATATGATATTTTCATCAAAATCGTTAGAGCCATTTTTGAGAAAATTAAAATTTTCGAAAAATCTTCCATGTAAAGGGTAGTCTGGGGTGGGGGGATTTTCTTGAAAACCTTCGTGTCGCATCTCTGGAAGATACTGAACCTAAATACCAAGTTTGGTGTTTATCCGACTGTTCGTTTTTGAGTTATGCTGTTCACAGACACACAGACACACAGACAGACAGGCACACAGACACACAGACAGACACACACACGGACATGTTTCCAAAAATGCTTTTTTTGGATTCAGGAGGTCTCAAAACATGTATTTCCGGTGAAATCTCGGTATCGAATTTTTGGGTGGAATGCAATACTTCCCCTACTTACTATACGTAGTAGAGAAAGTAAAAAAGAATAAGGAATTCCCATTTGAGAGAAATATAAGCACTGGAAAATTCAAATAAATAAGGAGTATCTGGGAAATGGTTCACTCCACAAAAAAGTACATAGGACATAAATTTGTATGTTTTAACGAGATCTACATGTTTTGTGTGGTAAAATTTGTCTTACGGTTTACCAGTTATGAAAAAGTCATTCAGAATGAAGAGGACTTCTGAGGACATTCCCGGATAATTAAGATATGCATTTTATTTGTCATGAAAATATCTTAAACGTGTGGTATTTTAATCAAAATCCTTAAAGCCGTTTTTGAGAAAATCAAAATTTTCGAAAAATGTTCAATGTAAAGGGTAGTTTGGTGTGTGGGATTTTCTTGAAAATCTTTGTGTCGCATCTTTGGAAGGCAGTGAACCTAAATATAAAGTTTGGTGTTTATTCAATGTTTTGTTTTGAGTTATGCTGTTCATAGACACACACACACACACACACACACATGGACTTTTTTCTAAAACGGCTTTTTTTGGATTCAAGGAGTCTCAAAACAATGTATTTTCGGTTAAATCTTAGTATCAAATTTTTGGATAGAATGCAACATCTTCTCTACCTACTATGTGCTTCGTAGAGAAAGTAAAAAGGCATCGCGCGCTCTCACGCTTTTGTGTGTGTGTGTGTGCGAACACCATTAGTCAATTTTTTTAAGCCTTGGATGTAATGCAAGCTTTTCTCCAAATTATCGCCACATCAAAAATTACATAGAAAACGGTCTATAGTTTTTATTTTCTGGAAAGGGTCTAACTATTTTGATTAGAATATTATATGCTTGAGATTACGCCATGAGAAAGTTATCTGTATATTTTGAAATTATTGTTAATAGTCTATAAATCTTATTCATTCTCATTAAATTTTATATAACCTGAAAATCCAAAGACATAGACAAAAACTTGCTATAAACATGTATAGCTCATTAAAATATACAGTTTCGTAACATGAGCCATTTCGGAAATATTCCCTGTCTGTTTGGATTTCCCAAGTGTGAGTCCTTCATCTGACAAAATAACTGTAAAGAACTATATTCTAAAAAAAGAGATGCAACATTTAAAATTTTAAGATTTTTAAATTTTCATTAGGTTGACAAGCCACACAATCATGATGAGCTAATCTGGAAAGAAAAATGCAACTAAATTGGTTGAAATTTGTAGCCATAGCAATTTCAATATCGAGCACCCTTAGAGAAGACAAAAGGAGCGGAGAGGAGAGAAGGGTAAACGAGGAGAAGAGAGAGTGAATTGCAGGAGGAAAGGAGGGGAGGGGATTTGAAGAGAGGTGAAGAAAGGATGAGAAGAAAAGAGAAAAAGGGTGGTGAGGGGAGGAGAAGAGAACAAATGGGAGGGGAATCCAAGGGAGGAGAGTAGACGAGAGGAGAGAGGAAGATAGTAGAACAGAAGAGAGGTGGAGAGAAGAGAACGAAAGGAAGGAAAGAAAAGAGAAGAGAATATAAAAGAAGAAAGAGAAGAAACGAAAAGAGAAAGGAAAGATTGTTATACAAAGATGAATGTTTTCATTTAAAAGAATAGTTACACATGACCCTTAAAGACAAAAGAGAGTGCTACTGTATCCAACTTACTTTTTTCCTTCTCCTTTTCTTTACCTTGCAGGTAGGTAGTATCAGACGGTAATGGCACGACCAGTAACAGCACACCTCACCAACCAGAGCGCTAATGAGGGAAAAGCAACCCGTCAACAGCTGGCAACCAAGATATTCTCAAACATCGATCCACGCGATTAAAATACCTACTCCACTTGTACAAACCTTGCGTTATGACACGAGATACCCTCAGCCTAATAGAGGAATATAGTACCATCAGTTCTAACCCTTAGTTGTAGCTCTCATTTACAAGTCAGCAAGAATCCATGTGACCATATGATTTAAACAAAATAATTACATTTCTTGGTTTTCTTTTACGCAGATCTTCTTTCCCTAAAAATAAAAACCACACAAACAGACAACGCTTACACTAAAAATTACAAAAATAATTCAAATTTATAGTTAACTGCAAAGGTAAAATCTAATAATTAGTAATAAACTTAATACCCTAATAATAATATTAGTAACTAAATAATTCATGATCGTATAATTAGTCTAATTAATACAGGGTGATATATGAAAAACTCACACATTTATTTCTTTAATTATTTCAAACTGAGTTATGGTAGCGACAACTTATTATGCCTGGAATGCAGAGGAATTTTGTGAGATTATTTACCTCTATAACAAATGTTGAAAATGTCCTCCATCCTGCATAAGGCACAACTCAACAAGTCATTCCATGTTACTGGCCACTCGTTGGAGGACTCTGTTGTCAATAGCTTGAATCTCCTGTGTAATGTTGTGCTTCAGATCGTTCAATGTCTGGGGACGTGTGGCATAAACCCTGTCTTTTAAGTAACCCCAAAGAAAGAAGTCTGGCGATGTCAAATCCGTAGATCTCGGTGGCCACAGGTTCTTGGAAATTATCCGGTCCTCAAACTTGCAATTAGTGCCATGGATTCATTTGATGTATGGCATGTAGCGCCGTCCTGCTGAAAATATCCTTGACTCAAGTCTACATCGTCTAGTTGCTCAGCAAACTCCATGAAAATCCGTCGGTACTCTGCAGTGTTCACATTGTTTAAAAAAAATGGTCCCACTATTCTCTGTGCGGATATTGCGTACCAAACTCCGCTTTTAACCGGGTGGATAGGTACACAGCTGGATAAATGGAACCATGCTTCATCTGTGAACCATGTGATGGACAATATGGCAGTATTTTGTGCAATGAACGCCTGAAACCAACGACAATAATTCAGTCGTCTATCCTTATCTGGTTCCTGTAACCGATGGACAACCGTAATCCTATACGACTTTAGGCCTGCACTTTTCACAGCTCTCTGACACATTGAGTAGCTGCACCCTCTCTCCTGCGACAAACAACTTAATGATTTTTTGGGTGACTGTTCCAGTCGTGCTCTTACGTCAACTACAACCGTGGGAAGCCTAGATGAACGAGTTTTGCCTTTTTCACTCAACAGAGATCCAGTTGTTTCCAATTTGTTTACTAGTCCCAGTATTGTGTTTCTTTGGGGAGGATTCCGAACACCAAATTCTCTCTGGTATGCCCTTTGAGTAGCTGTAATTGAATTAGTAATCCAGTATTGCTTTACAAGGAAGAATAGTTCATTTAATGTGCAGTCCATTTTCACGTTGACTAGAACAATTGCAGATAATTAACAATTACAAATAAAACATGAACATCTGCGTATCTAGTGACAGACAATTGAAACTCCAGAACATTCTGCTTAATTTGGTGCTAAAATTGGGATATTGAGTGAATTTCTAACAGAATAATTAAAGAAGGAAATGTGTTAGTTCTTCATAAATCACGAAATAACTATAACTAATCTAATATAAATAGTAATATAATTTAATAATAACGTATAACATCATTAATATTATAATCAATGTCAGTTGGTGAACAAATGGTCTGCGTGCAAAGTCTGAACACCCGCGAATATGAAACCAGGGTGCCACGTAACAGATACTATACAACTAACCTTCCCAATACACGAAACAGGTGCGTTTGGTGTTTGGTGTTTATCCGACTGTTCGTTTCTGAGTTATGCTGTTCACAGACACACAGACAGACATACACACGATCTGTTTCCAAAAATGCTTTTTTTGGATTCAGGGGGCCTCAAAACATATATTTCCGGTGTAATCTCGATATCGAATTTTTGGGTGGAATACAATACTTCCCCTACTTACTATACCTAGTAGAGAAAGTAAAAAACGAATACGGAATTCCCGTTTGAGAAAAGTATAAATATTGGAAAATTCAAACAAATAACAAGGAATATCTCGGAAATGGTTCACTCGACAAAAAAAATATATATGACATAAATTGTGTGTTTTAACAAGATCTACATTTTTTGTGTAGTAAAAATTTGTCTACCTCTTACAGTTTTCAGTTATGCAAAATTCATTGAATGAAGAGAGCTTTTGGGGACATTCCCAAAAAATTTCAGATATACTTTTCATTTGCTATAAAGGTATCTTAAACATATGCTATTTTAATCAAAGCCTTAGAGCCATTTATGAGAAAATCAAAATTTCGAAAAATGTTCCATTAAACGGTAGTCTGAGGTGGGGGGATTTTCTTGAAAATCTTGGTGTGACATCTTTGAAAGATACTGAACCTAAACACCAAATTTGGTATTTATCCGAGTTTTCGTTTTTGAGTTATGCTGTTCACAGGCACAGACACACGTGGACCTTTTTAAAAAATGTTTTTTTATTCAGGGGGCCTCAAAACATGTATTTCCGGTGAAATCTCTATCGAATTTTTGGGTGGAATGCAGCACTGCCCCTTCTTACTATAAGTAGTAGAGAAAGTAATAAAAAGGGGATTTCATAAAACACAAATAGTAATTGCTGTGTAGTAAACATTCTGTGTATCAGTCCAAATTTATTCAAGTTGAAAGTATTCTAAGCTATAATATTTCATAAACGGTAAAGGTGATTTTATTTTTGATTTTTGAAGAATTGTGTAAACAGATACAAAAGAGAGGAGAAAGAATAATCCGGCACATTTGTCGACGAGATAAATCGAACGGCGGGTATCGTATTTATGAAGGAAGGGTTTCGAAGATGTCACAGTACGTGAGCTTTCTAATTAAACAGTTCACTGTTGATATGGAACAGTACATCACTAACGGCCGAGAAGCGCATTGCAAAAAAAGAATGCGAAAAGCGTTTAAGCGTGCTGTTAGAGGATATTCATGGAACGTGGAAATAATTTACGGCGCAGGGGTTGAAGCGGCAAGGGAACCATTCTCCCCACGAGAACTCCTAGGCCCCTACTGTATATATTTTTATTTGTCCCTGTCGGGGATATTTATCCCACGCCAGGTTCTCTAGAGCTTTATTTTGCTTCGTGATGCTTGGGGAGAAACGTGCGGTTAAAAGGCAGGGATGGAGGTGTGCTAAAGTCACTAAAGTGTTGAGATTGTTTCGTAACATATGGATAGGAATTATTTCTAGAGAACAACCTGGGGTAACGGCTACCATGGGTTCAAAGCTGGTGGAGGGCATTGGCATTTGCATATTCTTAGCATGGTTTATTTCGGAAAGCTAGTGTAGCCATGGTGTTTATTCGTGCATAAACACGTTCCTGAACAAAATCGTAGCGAATTTTTACACCCAACAAGTGCCTGCTTCTCCCTAGCAACATCTAGCGAACATTGAGCTAATCACTCATCGCTGCGTCTCTAGTGGAGATAGCTGATAGTACTAGAAATTTGATTAATTACAGAAAAAATGGCCAGAAGTCCCCATATGCCCAGATGTGCTGGCAGATTAGATGATGATGATAATGACATCAATCTTAATCAACCATAGATGTCTGTTTCTCTAAAGTCGGCGAAATTAACTGTTGAAATTCAACTCATAATGAAACTATCGCACCTGCTTTGTAGTAGTTCATAGCTACTAAATAAGTTAAACTGATGGAAAAGTAACTCATTTGAATAAATTATATGTGTAGCTATATTTAATAGAGGCGCCAATAGCGCGGTGGTTTCGTTTCCTGCTCTCGGAGTGTCGGGCGATCGATTCCTGGCTCTAGGATGACGATTTTAAGTCGGCTCTATCTAAGCCTTCACCTCTGACTTCCTCTTGTGAGTATCCCCAAGGTCCAACGTGGTTCGGAGTCCTTGGTAAAAGCTGTAGGTCCACCCATTCCACCGCTAACCTCATCATCGGAGATAACGGACTCCGCCCTCTGGATGCCCTCACCTCAGAAATTGGTCCAGCTTTGTGGAATGAGGAAACCCCAGAAGGTACAATGCCATAGTCGGGATAAGGACCTCGGATCTTCTAGAAGCCGAAAGGTCCGTGGCTCAAATTCCGGCTAGGGCATTGCATTTTTCAGTCTGATTGTACCTTTACGTTTAGTGGACCTGAAAACTGCCAGTCACTAGAATGTGTCGTGTGTAGGGAAAACTACGCAATGAATTTATGGTCCCTAGTAAATTGAAAAGACATTTGAATAACAAAACATGGTCACTTATCTTATTATCAGAAGAAAAGCAAGCAAAACTATAGCACGGAGAGCGACTATTTTGAAAAAGCACAATTAGCCAGTTATAAAGTTGCCGAAATATTAGCGAAAACAATGCAACCCAATACTATTGCAGAGGAAGTAAGTTGTGCATGCAAGGAAATGGTAAAATCGATGTTAAGTGATGGCGCCGAGAAGGAAATCTCCTTGGTTCCATTGTCACTATTTCCCGGTGAATTGATGACATGTCTTCAGATATCCATGCAAAAGCTAAGCGACGGTCGTGTATTTTCACTACAACTCGACGAGTCAACTGATATAACTAAGAAATGTCAATTACTGAATTACAAATGATTTATTACTGAACAATTTCTTTTCTGCACTGAAGTGGCCTCAACGTCAACTGGTTCAGATTTCTTAGATGTGTATAATTCTGTATCCAGCACCTTAGAACAACGCGAGCCGTCCTGGAAAAGTTGTCTTTCTGTTTGCACAGACAGTGCAAGAGTAGTAACTGGAAGATTCAAAGGATTTGTTGCAAGACTGGAACAAGATTTCCTGAGCGTAGTTTCAACACATTGCTTCATACATCCCGAGGCTCTGGTGGTTAAGACTATTCCAATAGATGAGGCAGTATTTTTAACACTAAAATGATTTCAGTCTAATTGTATAATATATATAATTCAATAACAGCACGCCTTAAAGCAATATGTGTACGTAACAATATATAAAAATGTATGTAACAGTCATTGTATAAGTTTATATTATTGTATACATGTGTAACAATATTATGTGAATGTATTACGTAATTTAAATAATGTAGGAGCTGTGAGAATAATAGGTTAAAAGCTGCTAACAATGAGGTAACCTTGAGGCAATAATGAATTTGAAATTTTAAATGCTACTAGTCATTATTGGAACAACAATAATGTAAATTTTGAGACAGTTTAAAAATAGCCAATCAACAACCAGAAAAAGCTTTAGTTAAATGAAGGTATTCTATTGGAGTAGGATTAGCCAATCAGAGACTTGAAATACAGAAATTTACAAGTTTAGGCGGAAGAAATCAAGCCAGTTGCTTAAACATAGTGCTCATAACTGGACGCGTTACCTGCAAACAGTGTTCCTAACCGGACGCGAGACACGTCCTCGAGAAGTATAATACGTATTCGTGTGAGACAAAAATAGTTTACGTGTTAAAATCTGCAAGTAATTCACAAAAGAATCTCACAGCTCTTTATCAGTGAAGTGTTATTTAATTCGTATCATGCATTAATAAAAGGAGTGAAGTAAAATTATAATCTGTGTAAGCCTACATTCTTAAGTCGCACCACAACCCTGCCAAGACATCCATGTCTCTAAAATAACTACTGACGCAGCCGAGGCAAACATAAATATAATATTTAAAGAAACAGTAAAAATACAGAGTTAATATTTTTTTTAAACTTGGGGCAAAGGCCACCTCAAAGTACATTTGGGGCGAAGGCTACCGGAAACTGTTTACTATATGTGCGGTTGCAAACAAACTTAAAGTTCGGCTCCCTAACAGTTGAAATATAATACAACTCCTTCAATACAACCTACTTAAAATTGACGCCCAAAGGGTGGTGCAAATAATTTAAAAATAACAAAACGAAGCAACTATCTTCTTCATACAACTTAAAAGCGTTTTAGACTCAGTCGTTAACATGCTAAATTTCGATAAGTCTAGGACTCTTAATACAAGACAACGCCATGAAGCAAGATCTCGACATGACGCTTCAGTCCTTTATACTGAGATCCGCTGTTTGTCAAAAGGTAGAATCCTGGAAATATTTGTTTAGTTGAGATGCGTTTAGTATCGAACAGCCAGACTTTGCAGCTCAGTTAAATGACGAGGACTGGTGTGCAAAGGTGCCCTATTTGGCTGATGTTTTTTGCTATTTAAATTATCTGAACGAGAGTATAAGGAATTTTGTATATGTATAACAAAAAAAGAAAATATGCTGACGTCAAGTAATAAACTTACCGGGTCTTAAAAAACTTAGAATATGGAAATCACTCGTGTAAAAGAAATTTCTTAAGATGCTTCCTCTTACTTTGGAAGTACAAGGATAAGTCAATAAGTATATGCAAAGAATTTTTAAATGTATCATAACAATAATAGAAACTTACAATTACCTCATTTTTACTTTCTCTACTACGTATAGTAAGTAGGGGAAGTATTGTATTCCACCCAAAAATTCGATACTGAGATTTCACCGGAAATACATGTTTTGAGACCCCCTGAATCCAAAAAAAACATTTTTGGAAACATGTCCGTGTGTGTGTCTGTGTGTTTGTCTGTGTGTCTGTGAACAGCATAACTCAGAAACGAACAGTCGGATAAACGCCAAACTTGGTATTTGGGTTCAGTATCTTCCAGAGATGCGACACGAACGTTTTCAAGAAAATCACACCACCCCAGATTACCCTTTACATGGAACATTTTTCAAAAATTTTAATTTTCTCAAAAATGGCTCTAACGATTTTGATTAAAATATCATATGTGTAAGATATTTTCGTGACAAATGAAATGTATATCTCGAATTTTCTGGGAATGTTTCCAAAAGTATGCTTCATTGTGAACGACTTTTGCATAACTGGTAAACTATAAGAGATAGACAAAATGTTACTACACATAAAATGTAGATCGCGTTAAAATACATAATTTATGTCATATACATGTTTTTGTTGAGTGAACCATTTTCGAGATATTGCTTGTTTTTCCCTTAAATTTTCCAATTCTTATACTTTTTCTCAAATTCGTTATTCATTTTTTTATGTCCTGGACATGCAAAGAGAATGGAATACTCCACATTGCAACCAGCTCTTAAAAGATTTGACTATCGCTTATAACCTAGCATATTCCCCTTGCATCTACAAGAAAATTAGCAATAAGATTGACATCTCGATATATCGATTAGCATGAAGCATATGGAGAATAAGCGTTTGTAAAAATAGTTTGTACAACAGTAGAGAAAGTCATGTGAGTGTAACACATCAGATTTTTAACGTAGTTCCCTTGCTTCTCAATGCACATGGTCCATCGTTGCACAAGCTTTCTAATGCCCTCAGAATAAAAGTTTTTCGGTTTAGAATAAACCATACATGCACCGCTTCTTTCATTTCTAGGTCTGCGATGAATCGACAGCCCTTTAAGATATTCTTAAGTGGACCAAAAAAGATATGGTTTGCCACTTCATCGACACTCAATCTTCGGATACGGGCTGCTCAATGTTGGCGTCACTAGTGGGTATGGATGGGCGTCCTGCTCCTTCCTCGTGCTTCACAGTTGTCCGACCATTTTTGAACATTTCCATCCATTCATAAACATTTCGCCCGGGTAAACATTGCCCCCATATTGTGCGAAAAGTCTTCGAAGGATTTCGGCTCGTGGTACACCTTCAGGCGACGAAAAACGGATAACCGCATGCCGTTCTTCTTTGGTGCAAACGGTGAGGGGTGCAGCCATGCTTGTTATGCAACAACGCAACACTCACTGGAGTGATAATGGCCAAACATTCCATAAGCGGAGACAAAGGAACAACACACCGACGTGTGCGCGCACAAACCGGTACAGTCAAACCACAAAAAATTAAAAACAAGGGATACTTATTGACTTACCCTCGTAGATCCACACGGTAACATAACCCCCGAACTCATTTTAAGTCACCTTGTGGTGTTTGAGAATAACATGCCACAATACTTTCCCTCCATCATTCTTCACAAATGTGACTGGATGCACCATCCTTATGCTATGTCTCCACCACCAACCTTTCTCTGGAGAAAGAAGAGCAGCTTGCAGAACTTCCCACAGACCGAACTCTTCAACTGCAATATGGTGAAATACCACCTATCAAGCTATGGATGTAAGCGAATAAAGAGTACACAGTAATAGCATGAAAACAGTTACTATCCTGTTGCAGTTTTACACCACCTACTTGTGTGAGCTGGGATTTTCGGCACTACCAACATAAAAAACAAGAAAATTGAGAGACTTCTCTTAGTTGAACAGGAAATGCCTGTGTTTATCTTCAATTCCAGCATGAATTGACTTTTGCATAAGAAACGACAGGCTCAAGTTTCTCATTGAAAACTCAAACTTATTCTAAGGCGTAAACCAATAAATATCCTGTAAATAAGCCTAAGTTTAAAACGTGCTCTTTTGACCCACGAGGAAGTGGATTAAATTAGAAATAATGGCAGATTCCTACTTGAAAATATATTCCATAAAGTAATTAACAAGCCGAATTTCTTCCATTTAATAAACTCACACTTCAATAACATAGATAATTACAATTTACAAAATCCTTATTGTTCACCATTCTTTACATTCTTTACGGCTTCCATGCTTTAAATCAAATTACAATAATTACAGAATTGCTTCCTGCTCTCACATTTACCGATATATTTCAAAACTAACAGCAATAAGTCTATAGTTCAGACGATCAATCTTTTCCCAGTGAAGAATTACTAAAGAGAATTTTGAATACGTTAAGCCAAAAATGAATTTAGAAATGCCATCCAGAATGCCTTCTATCTAAACGTTGTCCTGTTGTTTTCCTCGTAACCTAGCTCGCCGTCGAAGAAAGACTGGTCAGCCTTGTGGACAGCACATTGAAGCAAACTGGAACTGATCCGGCGCCTGCGCAGTCGACGACCACAATCGCCTGACGTACTGCGTGACTCAAAATAACTGCGCCCTTTCTTCTTGTTGTTGTCGTCTGCTTGAGAACCACTACCATAGTCGTTTCACTTCTGTTCCCGTACATGTCAGCCTTCTTTTAGTACAGCCCAGTCGCCTAAATTAGATTTCTCCAGGGAGGGTCAAGTTGGCACAAGTTCTGGAATATTACTATATATTGTGTTGTTGTTTTTAAAAATAAATATTCAGTGAAATGATTTCAGTTACTTTTATTACCAATATCATAAACACTAAGAAGTACAGCGTCTCGCGGCACACCGTTGAGAAGCACTACTCTAGACTAAGCACACGCAAGCAACTTGCAGTTGTTGCCGATTACTGCGGGGGGATGGGACGCTGAATAATATGGAATGTAGTATAAGCGAAGTTCGGATTAAGGAGACTCTTCTGTAGTTACAAAAGTAACGCTCTTACTGTAGAAATTATGTAGATATACAAGTAGGTATTTGATGCAATACCGCTCCTGCTTATAAGTTCCAATAGAGGGCAATGCCCACTATATGTCTTCTAGCTAAATAGCTTTAATTATGCTATTGAGCTCTTGCAAGACACATGCGAAAGGCAAATTATCCTAGATGCCGCTTTGGAACATAATTATAATAATTTTCATCATGGAAACTGAAAAAGACGGCCATTACGATAATGATGCTGAACACGAATTTAACATGGGTTAACTGAGCAGTAATTATAACAGGTAATAAGTATTTAGATGTAATGCGGCATTTGTATTGTTAACAGTGCATTATGAATTCGCGCATGCATGGTTGAGTGCAGGCTGGGAGGGAGAGAGGAAAGGAGAATCGTCTAGAAGTCTAGCCGCTTGACAATATTCATTACGGAACGAATAATCACGACTTGATTCGAAAAATCCAAGTCAGTCAAGTAAAAGTGGGCCAAAAGTATCATCCTGTAATGGTTATGCGCGAAACACTTCTTATAACAGATTTATAATTGAACATTAATTTTTGTGGTGCTATGTACTAACTTTCCTAGAAAATAGTTTAAAAATAATAAAAATCAAATCATATATGAAATGCGATACGTGATGAAAATTTTAAATTTCGCGTGTTATTCCTCGAATACATTGCTTCACAAGCTTTATTTCTTCCCTAAAAAAAATATTAAAGTGAAAAAAATATTTTAAATGCATAGACATTAATCATCAATAAATTATTAAGACCCTAAATACTTCATTTAAAAAAATTAACGTGATATATTCACATGACTTTCACTATCCTCTATCGTTTATTAGTGGGTATACAAAATATTCTTATTAAAGCTTATTTTTCTATCTAACACATTTTAATCCAAATATACCTTTGCATACATAGCTATGTTATCTAAAATTTCATTAGGATACAAAGAGAATAGTTATACTCAAATGTTTAAGAACTGGACGCTATATGCTGGCCTTTAAATTCCATACTGTTTCCATGCATTCCCGAGAAAGAAGTGAAAATCGATGGGACTTACAAATGAATGAAAGTATTGAACAAATTGAACCATTATAACGAATATCTTGGAAATGGCTAATGATACAATAAAAGTTATTTGAAATAAATTGTGTGTTTTAAAGAGATCTATATTTTTGTGTGGGTACGCTTTCGTCTATCGCTTAACGTTTACCAGTTATACAAGATTACACAAAATTCCCTTCAAATGAAGAGGACTTCACAGGCTATTCCTAGAAAATTCAAGATTTACATTTTATTTGTCATTTAAATATCTTTAATATATGGCATTTTAATCAAAATCGTTAGAGCCCATTTTTTTTAGAAAATAGAACATTTAGAAAAATGTTCCGTATAAAGGGTAGTTTGGGGTGGGGAGATGTTCTTGAAATCCGTATCTTTGGAAGGTGCTGAGCTTAAATACCAAGTTTGGTATTTATCCGACTTCTCGTTTTTATGTTATGCTGTTCACAGACCCACACACACACAGACCTTTTTCTAAAAATGCTTTTATTGTACTCAGGGGGCCTCAAAATATGTATTTCAGTGAAGTCACGAATGGATGGAATACAAAATCTCCTCTACCCACTATGTACGTGGTAGATAATGTAAAAAGAAAACTCTCTAGGTCTCTAAATCCATCTTTAAAGAGCGTATTCTGAAAACTTGAAACAAATTCAACAAAAATTGCATTGTAGAAATATATTAAAGAGAAACAACGTATGAAAACAAGAAAATCAAGTATTTTCCCCCCTCTTCAGATGAACTACATGAACAATTACAATTATGTTATTGTTCTTTGATATACAAGACCAAAGATTTATTTTAAGCTATTAAAACGAAGACCTGAGAAAGTGAAAATGAAGATAAAAGTGGATCCTTTATTAAATAATCCAGTCCAAAATGTTACTCTCTAATGGGTAAGGAGAAGATTAACCATAAAAATCTTCTAGATCATTGTGCAATAATTTCATAAAGAAACGTGGGGGTAAATTAAATTAATTAAATCAACATTTGACTTTAAAAAGCTAACCGTACAAACGCTAGTAAATGTATATAGCGACTTCTCTATGCACTTCACTTTTATCACGATTAATCCATGCAGAGAAATGGTTTCAAGCTAGGCAGTTTGGAATTGGTTACATTCAAGGTGCGGAAAAAAAAACGCTCAGTTGTTAATATCACAACTATCACGTAGTGATCATCATAACTGGTGCGTAATGAGATTATTTGAAAAAAAGAAAACTGAATCACTCATTGCTTCGATGGTGCAACAAAGTAATCTTCAGCCTGGGATAACTTTAACATACAACAACGAATATAGAAAACTACCAATTCTATGAAAAAATCGATTGAACATAAAACTATGTAATTTAGCAATATCCAAATATGTACGAGTATTACACTGATATATAACATATGTCTTTTGTTTCCCAGTTGTATGAAATTCACGGAGAATAGAGAGAAGTTCACGGGCAACTTACATAAAATTCAGAACATTCATTTTATTCATAAATACATTTTATATCTCAAACACATGAACTTTGGAGAAATATTTGAAAATATAAAAATTATATATCTCTTTTTACTTTCTCTACTACGTATAGTAAGTAGGGGAAGTATTGTATTCCACCCAAAAATTCGATACCGAGATTTCACCGGAAATACATGTTTTGAGACCCCCTGAATCCAAAAAAGGCATTTTTGGAAACATGTCCGTGTGTGTGTGTGTGTGTGTGTGCCTGTGTGAGTGTGTCTGTGTGTCTGTGAACAGCATAACTCAGAAACGAACAGTCGGATAAATACCAAAATTGGTATTTAGGTTCAGTATCTTCCAGAGATGCGACACAAAGGGTTTCAAGAAAATCTCCCCACACCAGATGACCCTTTACATGTAATATTTGTCGAAAATTTTAATTTTCTCAAAAACGGCTCTAATGATTTTGATTAAAATATCATATATTTAACATACTTTAATGACAAATCAAATCTATATCTCGAATTTTCTGGGAACGTCTCCAAAACTATTCTTCATTATGAACGACTTTTGCATAACCGGTAAAGCATAAGAGATAGACAAAATTTTACTACACAAAAAATGTAGGTCGCGTTAAAATACACAATTTATACCATATACTTTTTTTGTTGAGTGAACCATTTTCGAGATATTGCTTGTTGTTCCCTTAAATTTTCCAATACTTATACTTTTTCTCAAATGGGAATTCGTTATTCATTTTTTTTGTCCTGGTAATGCAAAGAGAATGGAATACTGCACATAGCAACCAGCTCTTAGAATACTTGACTATCGCTTAAAGCCTACCAATTCCCCTTGCATCTACAAGAAAATTAGCAAAAAGATTAACATCTCGATATCTCGATTAACATGAAGCATATGGAGAATAAGCGTTTGTAAAAATAGTTTGTACAAGAGTAGAGAAAGTCATGTGAGTGTAACACATCAGATTTTTTATTTTTGCTACTTACAGCCAGGTACACAGACGGATAGAACGACACACTCGGGCATTTTTTCAAAAGTTTCAGCGAATCTTAAAACTTGTAGGACATTCTCCTCATAAATTCACATACATCTTACATATTACTGTACTGATATAGAAAATGAGTCTTCCATATAAGTCACCTATTTCACAATATATTTTTGCTAGAAATAATTTCAAGTTAGCAATAAACACTTAGTAATATTACCACATACGGAAACGGCATTCCAATATTGGTATGAAGAGGGTGGAGGAATAAATTCAGAAGTAATATTAGCGAGCTCCTGCATAGGAAAGAAACGAAAAGGGTAGCAAACTTTCAAACTCTTCTAGTAATTCAAAATTCTACACAATTCTGTCAGAATGAAGAGGATTTTACAGGCTATTTACAGAAAGCTCAAGATATGCCTTTGTGCTTAATGTCAATTTATCAAACATACGATATTGTAATCTGAATAGTTTGACTAATTTTTGAGATACTAATAAATAACGAACAATTTTCAATATAAAATATTTTTCGGTAGGGGAAATTTCGTAAAAATGTTTTTGCCACACCTTTGGAAGATGCTGGAGTTAAATACAAAGTTTAGTGTTTATCATATCCTGTTCACACACGCAGAGAGAGAGAGAGAGAGAAAGAGAAAGAGAGAGAGAGAGGTGGGCCTTTTATTAAAATGCTTTGGTTTTGGAGGCTCGGGGATCCCAAATCTTACATTTCCAGTGAGTTTTTGGGAATACTAAAGTGGCAGAGGAAGTGAATACGCCACCATTACCAAAACAAGACATTCTGTAGTCCATTATTGCATTGTTACTAAAATGGCATATTATTAATAAACATTTGACAACTTCGCTACCAACATAATTGTTAGTGTCACCATCCTATAGCATAAGGAAAAACGTCAGACTCCACAGACCATCCTGTATTTTCATACCAATGTTGAATCTGATACTCATTTACCACTTGGTATTGACATTAGTGGTTTCTAAAACGTCAGTCACTTATTTGAAGGTTTTTCATTTACCACTTGGTATTGACATTAGTGGTTTCTAAAACGTCAGTCACTTATTTGAAAGTTTTTCATTTACCACTTGGTATTGACATTGGTGGTTTCTAAAACGTTAGTCACTTATTTGAAAGTTTTTCATTTACCACTTAGTATTGACATTGGTGGTTTCCAAAACGTCAGTCACTTATTTGAAAGTTTTTCATTTACCACTTGGTATTGACATTGGTGGTTTATAAAACGTCAGTCACTTATTTGAAAGTTTTTCATTTACCACTTAATATTGACATTGGTGGTTTCTAAAACGTTAGTCACTTATTTGAAGGTTTTTCATTTACCACTTCGTATTGACATTGGTGGTTTCTAAAACGTTAGTCACTTATTTGAAAGTTTTTCATTTACCACTTGGTATTGACATTGGTGGTTTCTAAAACGTCAGTCACTTATTTGAAAGTTTTTCATTTACCACTTAGTATTGACATTGGTGGTTTCTAAAACGTCAGTCACTTATTTGAAAGTTTTTCATTTACCACTTCGTATTGACATTGGTGGTTTCTAAAACATCAGTCACTTATTTGAAAGTTTTTCATTTACCACTTCGTATTGACATTGGTGGTTTCTAAAACGTAAGTCACTTATTTGAAAGTTTTTCATTTACCACTTGGTATTGACATTGGTAGTTTCTAAAACGTCAGTCACTTATTTGAAAGTTTTTCATTTACCACTTGGTATTGACATTGGTAGTTTCTAAAACGTCAGTCACTTATTTGAAAGTTTTTCATTTACCACTTGGTACTGACATTGGTAGTTTCTAAAACGTCAATCACTTATTTGAAAGTTTTTCAATTACCACTTGGTACTGACATTGGTAGCTTCTAAAACGTCAGTCACTTATTTGAAAGTTTTATCACAGATTTTTCAACGTCATTATAGCATAAAATTAATGTCACAGCCCTATACACCTACTTTCCCTTGAAAATAGTTGTAATGAAAATACAGCGTGATGTGAAATAATCACATTATGAAAATCTGAAAACTTTAAACCTTCAAATTTTGCATATTATTTCTGGAATATAGTTGCTTATAATAAAATTCAATTTTGTGTAAGATGTTTTCTATGAAAAACTAATAACAAGGTGCATAACATTTTTATTTTAAAAATCAATGATGTATTAGATTATTAAAATCATGGATCAAAAATCTTAACTGATATAAGAAAAGTATTTTTGGATCTCTTTACTCACTTTGAAAGATAGTATACTGAAAATCCGAAATAAATTTAAGAAATGTTGCATAATGGGGAACATTTTAAGGTGGAAAGGTGTAAGTTTACGAATTTTGAAATTTCACAAGTTGTTTGCATACACGTACATATGTTGCTTTTGGGCATTTAAATGGTTATAAAGCAGAACCTGAATTATTTTCTGGTTCTATAATGTTTGCAGATTTTTCATATGAACATTTTAAAATTTTCGAAATGTTGGTATCGAGTACGTTTAAAAATTGTGTTTATTACAACATATCGGAGAGACATAACCATTTGAAATTTGAAGAGGGAATAAATCAGAGCCTATATTATTTATTGGTAACAAACATCTAAAGCTGTGATGGAAGCCACCTGACGTCCCCCTAAGACTCGTGAGTCTGTATTGTAGTGTTGGGGAACAGCCGGGTGACCCGGGAGCTAACTGCTTGAGATACGTCTTGAAGGCGGAGTGGACTAGGACGGATGCAGAGAGCGTGCCACGGCAGTGAGCGGGGAGGGAGCACTGGACGACGTGTTGTCCTGGTGAGGAGATCAATACCACACTACCCTCTCGAGCTGACCCCTTATCAATAAGGTACAACCCCTCCCTGCTGAATAAGGGATGCTGCTTACTTGGACCAGCAGCTCTATGCTTCCCGCAGTGCACTTTACCTCTTCGTTATATCTGCTGGTGACAACAATCCCCTTTCTCCCATTGAACAAAACTACCCCCAGTACAATATAAATTAAACTATACCCCAATAAAGTTAACGCACACATAAAGGGTGTAAGGGTACCCAAATCCCTAATTTCTATAAACTTAAAACATGTTTCTGATAGTTTTATCATTAGATTTGTTCAACATAATAATGCCATAAAAGTAATATTCATGAATCTTCCAAGAAATCAATTTCCAAAAAACAAAAATCGAGTTTAAACGTTTAAATTTTGTATATTATCCTTCGAACACAGTTCTTCACAATTAAAACCTAAATGTTGCATAACTGAAAAAGTATGCAACACTTAATTTTCTAAATATTTTCTATATTTCCTAAATAAATGCAAACCTACCCTTGATATCTCTTTATATGTTTTCATAAACCTTCAAAGAATGTATACTGAAAATCTAAAAGTAATTCAACAAAATGGGGAGCGTTTTAAATGCAGAAACGTAAGAAACAAGATTACGAAGACTGCCTCTGTGGTTAGCATGCTAGCTTCTTAATCCCGCCTGAAGCGTAGGAGTTTTTTGTTTAGCCAGGATTATTCCAATCCTCACTGATGAATTTTAATACTATTTTTTCTGAATCAGTAGAACAGAATTGCAAGCAACTAAATCACTTGCAGGAACTTTTGATATATCTGGTGAAAACCTTTTGACTAACCATGTATTAAAGTAAAATGATAATTTTAAATTTCATGATGTGTCAGAGGATGAGGTTATTAAGGTTATTAAAAAGATACACCCTAATAGCTGCGATGTATACGGTTTAACGTTTAAGTAATACTATAATCAAAACTGTGTCAAGAAGTATAGCAGTACCACTTACAAGATGTATCAATCTATGTTTGAGAAATGGTAACTTTCTTGATTAACTAAAGAGCGCTAAGTCAGTTCTTATTTTAAAAAGAAAGAGTACACAGAGAATCCAAAATATTACAAACCAATTGCAATTATGCCTATACTCGATAATATTTTTGAAAGCATTGGCTTATCAAAATTAAGATAATATATTGTAAGTAACAATATTCTTACACTGTCTCAGTTTGGATTTACCCCGTGAAAAATATAATGTACGCAACTGATGATCTTTTAAAGATGATCTATGAAGATAAAGAGCATTCCTTAACTTTATTATTCTAAGCAAAGCCTTCGATTGTATCTCATACCTCACTTTTCAAAAACTTGAGTTACGGAACAGTAAACACTGAGTATAACTTATATTTATCCTACCTAAATGGATGTAGTCGTGCAGTTTACGTAAATAGTAAAATTAGAATACCCATTAAATATGGCGTTCCACAAGGATCCATTCTGGAACCGTTTCTTTTCTTATTATAATAAAAGAATGGGCTGTTACAATGACATTATAAATTTGATCATCCCCAATTAAAGATCCGGGCTGTCTTAATTCTGTGCGAATTAAAATTCTTATGATAAATGATTTACCTAGTAATATAGCTCTTAAAACAGCTCTATATACCGATGACTCAACTTGCATTACGACATATAATGATATTGATATTCTTAACGATTATTGTAATGACACAATTAATGATATAAATATATGGTTTTGCTATAATGGTTTTTTTTTGTAAACGCAGATAAGACACAAAAAATTGTTTTTAGCCTTTGACAAATTCCAAGAAGTTTGACTAATCAAAAGCTATTAGGAATGATTTTAGACCCACAATTAAATTGGAATGACCGCATAGGTTATATTTGCAAAATATTATCATTAGGGTATATCTTTTGAGATGTATTTATAATAAAATTCCGGTGATTACTTGAAATGAATTTGTTATGGATTATTTGAAAACGTATATAGGTATGATTTATTGTTTTATGACAGACTAAAGGACACTTTACTTTTGCATAGAAGTCTATACGTACTATTACCAAGACCTTCAAGAACATCTTATAAACCCCTGTTTAGACAAGAGGGAGTTTTAAAGGTATACAAATATTATGTTCTTAACTTCTGTTGTATGTACACTAGAGTATTGATAATTATTCACTAAATACTTACCTTATAATTACAATACCAGGATACATGCAAACTTAATGTGTCATATTCAAGATTAGAGAAAGTTAATAGTTATGTAATTGAGATTATCCGATTTTATAATGGGTTACCATTAAAATAAAGTCAAATTATGGTTGTGTGATAATCCATTTTATAACAGCTGTAAAGGGGGTGAATTCACCTCGAAAACATTTCCATCTTGTGACCTGTACGATGTAAGTGATGCATGTTTTAGTAACCTCGACTCAAGTAAACCTTTAAAATGAAATTAGCTTCGCTTTGTATAGTGCATCTTTTTATCATCAAGATCTACAGTTGTCTTTGTTGTGCTAAATATCTCTATATCTTAAGGTTTCCAGGTATATAAAGTTTAGTAAGAATGAAAAGGGCTTCGAGGTCTATTTAAGAAACTTTAAAATATATAGGTATCTCCATGCCAGTTATCATTCTGGTATCTCAAAGATTATATTTTATTAAAAATTCTAGAACCGTTTTGGGAAAACAAAAACAACAAAATAGGTTCCATGTAAAGAAATTGGAGAAGTTCATAAAACCGTCGTCTTAAATGGTTAAAAGCTACCAGATTGAAGTCTATATCCGACTTTTCATTTTGAAGTTGTGCTCTTAAAATATACCACACGCACACAGAGGAGAATGACAATGAGAGAGGTGGAGAGAGACGGAGAGAGAGGTAGGGAAAGAGGGGAAGATAAGTGATAGAAAGTGAAAGAGAGTAGAGACAGAGAATAATCTCCGATAACACGAGCAGATCTGCGGAATCTACTCATATCTTATTTTTCCATTCATATATTTATATACATATACCTCTATACCGTAATTATTGACGGGGAGATATAAATAATTAAATAAAAAAATAATAGTAACATAAAGAAGTAATTACAATAAATAATCTTCGTATATTAATTCAATGTAAAATGTAACAAGCTTGGGTTGAGAGAGTTGTCCGGAGAGAAGTAGGTATCGAGGAAGTCATTAGCGACAGCCAAAAGGAGAGAACACATTAGCTTAAAGATTCTTGGAAGGAGTTAGATTTAAATTCAAGATGTGTGTGATCAGGCACGTAGGCCAATTCTGCAAAAGAGAACTGAAATGTATTTCTCAGAATTTAGCCAGGGCCCTCGTAAACAAAGTCGGAGACGTACGTAAAACACGTAAGAATTGAAGAATGGTCCGGACAATAAGCAAAGTTGGTGGGGGAATAACATGTAGGCGGAGCTAAAAGTAATAAATAGGCGTGCATCTTAATCAGAGACACATTAGCAGTTGGGCATACACTCTCTCTTGTACCGACTGTACTTATATTCGCTCGTGTACATCTTCGTGCATACAGTTATGCATATCTGGTACCGTCACCGATACGTACTGCTCATGTGATATTGTAAGCGTCTAGTGACGCGTTTGTGTGAGTAAGATTTCCGGCAATTGCTAGAGGTCTCTCCGATAAGAATTTTACCGACTCACGGCAACTTAGACTACTAGTTTCTTTTATTATAGAAACCCTTATTTCAAGTCCTAAAATAGATACTGTAGAAGTTAGCGGGTATAATAATTCAGTTATTATTATTTCTAGGGCTACAATTCAAACCAAGTCTATTTCCTCATCTCAAACGGGCGCCAACTCACTTCAGTAAGTAAAATATTAGTTCACAATAAATTTCACAGTCAATTTAAACTGGTGTTGTCCTTCACAGTACATCTACGCATACTGAGAGAAAGATCTCATAGCTTACCACTGGAGCAGCTGCCGCACGAGACAACAGAGCGAGCTACGATATCACGGCAGCAGAGTCAACAACGAAGCAGGTAACGTAGTACGTTATCAAAAGTGATGGCTATCATTCGTGTAACCTATATCCTGTGGCACTATAACCCGAGCGGGGCCTAGGCCTGCCAACCCGACTGCCGGCCTCACGCCCACTTACCAACGATCATCCAACCGATATGGAAAGGTGATGTGGCCAGCCGAAAACGTTTCTCACCAGACCAGGACCGCTGCCTATCGCAGCTCCTCACTTTCCTCGTGTTGCTGAGTGGGCACCGGTCTTTTGCCTGGCACTTAAAGCCCACACGCCTACGGGTGAGATCGAGCCGCGCAGGGAACCAGAGCTCCACGCTCTAGCCCACAGCGCCACGGCGTAGACATTCATATATAAGAAAGAATAGCGTTTAAGGACGCTTCGAATATCAGCGAATCGGTGTTTGATTAAACGGTAATTGTCGCAATTGACTGGCAATTATACCTCCTTCGTCATTGGTTTCAGACTGCGGAAGATTCAAAACAAAATGGCAGCATATATGAGTACATTTAATTAGTTTGTTTTAATTACAAATATTAAACTTTCAGAAGGTTTGCATCCCTGTTGTGTTAATGTAACATTTTAGGTTTACTTTTGAGGTTAGGTTATGGTTAGATACTGTTTTATAATTCATAAGCTAGTACTAATGGTACAATAAGTGACGATGTGATGGTTTGCTTTTAAAAAAAATGTAAGTAGAAATTGCTACGGTTGTTTACATGTTATAATAATATGTGCATGATTTAAGTCAGTTTTATTCCTGAAATTCTGTAATAAATTACTCGCGGTTTTGGGTGTAATCGGATATCTCCTAACTGGATATCATGTATGGTAACTTTTACCTTGTATAAATGATGTTAGCACATACTGGGCTATCCTGAAACCAAACAGCAAAATAAGTTTGAAGAAATTAAAAAGGTAATGCAAAAATATTCTTCTACCTAAATGGTAGTTTAGGGTGCGGGGGTTTTCTACATCCTTGGAAGATCCTGAACTTAAAGGTATTTATTGTCTTCTCATTTTTACTTTCTCTACCGCATATAGCAAGTAGGGGAAGTATTGCATTCCAACCAAAATTTTGATATCGAGATTTCACCCTGATTACGTATTTTCAGGCCCCTTGAATCCATAAAAAGGATTTTTAGAAAAAAGTTCGGTATGTGCCTGTGTGTCTGTGAGTCTGCATAACTCAAAAACGAAAAGTCGGATAAATACCAAACTTGGTATTTAGGTTCCGTATTTTTTAAAGATGTGATACGAAGATTTTCAAGAAAATCCCCCAACCCAGACTAACCTTTACATGGAACATTTTTCGAAAATTTGATTTTCTCAAAAATGGCTTTAACGATTTTGATTAAAATATGTTTAAGATACTTTTATGGCAATGAAATGTATATTTTGAATTTTCCGGTAATGTCCCCAAAAGTCGTCTCCATTCTAAATGAATTTTGCATAACTGGTAAACCGTAAGAGATAGACAAAATTTTACTACATAAAAAATGTGGATCTCGTTAAAACACACATTTGTTTTTTTTTTTTTGTCGCGTGAACCATTTCCAAGATATTCCTTGTTATTTGTTTGAATTTTCCAATACTTATACATTTTCTCAAATGGGTATTCGTTGTTCCATTTTTTTTAACGTCTTGGACATGCAAAGAGATCGAACGGAATGATCTCCACTTAGCAACCAGCTCTTAAAAGATTTGACTATCGCTTAAAGCCTACCACATTCCCCTTGCATCTACAAGAAAATTAGCAATACGATAATTTCTGCAAATTTTTATATCGATTAACATAAAGTAGATGGAGAATAAGCTTTTTTTATGTTGTTCACATGCAAACACACACGCGCGTGCGCACACATACACAAATACACACCCTTCCTCCCACGCACATGGGCTTTTTTTCTTCTAAAAATCCCGTTTTAGGATAAAGGAGACCTCAAAGTGTATTTCTGTTGAAATTTCTATATCGGATTTTTGGCCGGAGTACTCTATTTATTGGTAAGTGATGGGAAAAATAAAAATAGCGCATAACAGGTAGATTGCACAGAGCGATAGGAGTGGGGGGGCATGGAAAGGGAGAGAGGGAGGGAAACTGAGAGAAGACAACAGACAGAAAGAAGAGGATGAAGAAGAGTGAGAGAAGGAGGGAAGAGATGGAGGGAGAGTGGAAGATGAAGAGAAAGAGGTAGATGAGGGAGAAAGAGAAACATCTCCACAGTAAACGCTATAACGAGAGTAGAGCTAGGGGCTCTACTACTATGCAAATAACAGCAGGCAGCAGTAGTTTGCAATGTACGTAGTTTGTACCACTTACAACTTTTCTCATGATACAAACAAATAGTTCATAACCACGTCCTTCTTAACACTGGTTGTTCTATAGAACAGTGCTTGTAAACAAATGACGAATGTTGCTGAGATGTAGAACTAGCGTCTCTGAAGAGAACTGCTACTGTTTCAAACCCCTATTGTTTCTAGAGTTGATGCCTTAAGCCGACTATCGGACTTTGCAGGCGGCTTAATGACGTTACTTGCTTAGCTATCCATAATAATGTTGGCTGCTCAGGGCTGCTCTATTCTCTCATTGCATTGTTTATTAAAATTGATTAACCTTTGTCATTTTCATTGCTCGTTCCTTCTCTCCCTAGTATGTTTATTTTCTTCGTATATACCATCAATAACCCTGCATTCTTATACGATACTAGCTGCCCTATCCGAGTTGCACGAGTTCTATAAGTAAAGCTGGGCCGCCCACAGGAGGAACCATGGGGCAAGTTGCACCATCAGGATCGTTTTGGGGGAATTCAAAATTTTGGAGAATACAAAAATACTGAAGTAAATTAACGCAAGTAATACAAACACATTTATTACGATTTTTAATCCAGTACTGTGTAATCGTTAACTCAGTTTGTATCTTAAGTTTTTTATTCTTAAATTTGCAGCTCCCAAATCAAAAAATAAATTTTAAGTACAATTCAAACTGTATGGTATAATGTGGCGTATCAAATGGTAATTTTTGGCAATGTACAGGGGGATTTATGAAGAAATTGTTTCAAAACGAGTTATGCTAGCGACAACTTATTATGCCTGGAATGCAGAGGAATTTTAGGAGCTTATTTACCTCTATAGCAAATGTTGAAAATGTCCTCCATCCTGCATAAGGCACAACTCAACACGTCGTTCCATGTTACAGGCCACTCGTTGGAGGACTCTGTTGCCAATAGCTTGAATCTCCTGTGTAATGTTGTGCTTCAGATCGTCCATGTCTGGGAACGTGTGGCATAAACCCTGTCTTTTAAGTAACCCCATAGAAAGAAGTCTGACGATATCAAATCCGGAGTTCTCGGTGGACACAGGTTCTTAGAAATTATCCAGTCGTCAAAGAAACTTGCAATTAGTGCCATGGATTCATTTGATGTATGGCATGTAGCGCCGTCCTGCTGAAAATATCCTTGACTCAGCTCTACATCGTCTAGTTACTTAGCAAACTCCAAGCAAAACCGCCGGTACTCTACAGTGTTCACATTGTTTAAAAAAAATTGGTCCCACTATTCTCTGTGTGGATATTGCGCACCAAACTTCGATTTTAAGCGGATGCATAGGTGCATAGCCGGATAATTTGAACCATGCTTCATCTGTGAACCATGTGATGGACAATATGGCAGGATTTTGTACAATGAACGCCTGTAACCAACGACAATAATACAGCTCTCTGACACATTGAGTAGCTGTACCCTGTCTCCTGCGACAAACGTCTTAATGATATTTTGGGTGACTGATCCAGTCGTGCCCTTACGTCAACAACAACCGTGGGAAGCCTAGATGAACGAGTTTTGCCTTTTTCACTCACCAGAGATCCAGTTGTTTCCAATTTGTTTACCAGTCCCAGTATTGTATTTCTTTGGGGAGGATTCCGAACACCAAATTCTCTCTGGTATGCTCTTTGAGTAGCTGTAATTGAATTCATAATCCAGTATTGCTTTACAAGGAAGAGTCGTTCATTTCATGTGTACTCCATTTTCACATTGACTAGAACAAAATCTCAAAAACAGTTGCCGACAATAAAACTAACAATTACGAATAAAACATGAAATCTGCGCATTTAGTGACAGGCAATCGAAACTTCAGAACATTCTGCTTAATTTGGTGCTAAAATTGGAGCATTGAGTGAATTTTGAACAGAATAATTAAAGAAAGTCAGTTCTTCATAAATCACTCTGTATAAAAGGACTATAACAGTACAGGTAGGTTCAGAACGTATAGCGTTATTACACTTGCTATATTGGTCTGTTTAGATAGATACAATAGGATACATTGAAATACCAAGTAATAAAATACATCAATCCAAATATTTTTGTTTGTAATTTTTTCGACTTCTATACTGAAATGTGTTCATTTGTTGTTAGAAATCTGTATCAAAATGAAAAACAGATTATTTTTACGAAAATAGTTATATTTACGTATCTTTATCAGTAGATACGTATTGTCAGGTGATTCATCAATTAAGGTTTTAATTTCATATCTCGAAACTGTTTTTGCTTCTCCCTCTGTTCCCTACCGATTTCGGTTTTAACATGCAATTGGATATATCAGTTCCATGTTTTACTTTAGAGTAGTCGTCAATATCGAATAATTTGTCCACAAGGTTGGGGATTTCACTATTTTTTTTACATTTGTTCAAAGTATACCATGGGCACATTTTCTGACAATGAATTTACATTCTTTTCTTGCTCGCCAAACCATGAACTTTTCATACATTTTCTTTGATTTTTCAGGAAGTAAATTTTAGCTTTCATTCCTCGCCTCCTCCAGGATATCAGGAGATGTGGAACTAAATTCCACCTCTTCAAATTCACTAATAAACATTTCCGTCTCCATCTTATAAAATCAATACCTGCGACCTTGAATCTATATTCACTGCGGCCTTGAATCGATATTCACTTGTTAAGCGCTTCTAAAATACGTATCGACAAATTGATTTATCACATTTTTATTTACTTTCGTATGCAACTAAATACTAAATATTTGTTGTATATCTAAATGTCGTGGAAAAACTATTGTATGCAAATCTCATATAATGGTTATTAAGACGCTCGTGAAGTTTTCGATGCTCGCTCGCATCGAAAGTTACTCGTCATTCGCGTCTTAATAACTCCCATTATAGGATCGTTGCATAAATAACTATTTTGCTATAAATGTTACGTTTTTTTGTTGATTTTAACCAATAATTTGTTTAAGCTTTTATTGTGTACCGGTATCACAATAGCTATTATAACATCTATAAGACAGCTCCTTTGCGAAGCTTTCCAGCAACATAGCTCTCAGAAAAATTGGGGATGGATGCGCCATAGACTTTGGGGAGATGGGCATCCTGAAGTAAAGCGTTGAAAATAAGGAAGGTGCTAATTTTTGAAAGGTGGAGTAGACTATTATTTTCCCTGTGCCCCAATTTTGTCCAGATTGGTCAAATGATGCAGATTTGTACACAAGGGATTGAAAATATGAGTAGGGATAGCGTGCTTCAAATAGCCTATAATTTTCCTCGCGTCTTATATTGTAAGTGCATTAATTTTGCCTCTCTCTGGCAAGTGTTGCAGTTTTGCATATAAGGGGTTGAAGTTAAGGATAAGTATACGAGCGAGATGGCTCGACGGTAACGTGTGAAACTCGCATTCGGGAAGTCCCGAAATCGATTTCCGGTGGCCACCCACTCTGCCCTTTTTTTGTGACTTTCTCTGGTTGACAAAGGCGAATGCTGAGTAGTGTATTCTACCACGGATTTCCTCTCATTTTATTTCCCTTTCATGTTTCAGGTTGACTCCGGGGCTGTGGTTCCGTCGGTGTCAGGCAGATGGCGCAGAGGTTAGCGTTTTGGGGCTTCTTCTCGGCACTTCTAGAGGGAGGCCGCCAAGCCTCCACTGCTGGATCGTGTTCCCCACGTTCCACAAGAGGGACGTCTCCGAGCGGTTCTCCTGTGGCCGGGTGGTCAAATCTGGAATTATTAGTGAACTCTGCGCGTCTCTGTGGGCTTGCGCCGGCCAACTATGCAGCCCATACATCTTCTGCGGTTCCCTCACCTCATCCGTTCCTCCCAGGAGCGTACGCACAAAAAGATCCATTTGGGGATCGAGGTGCTAGGTTCCCCTCCGTTAAATAATCCCATCCTATCCTATACCGAGCGGAATGGCTCCGTAGCGTCTAATACTCGCATTTGGGAGTTCTCGGGTCCGATAACCGTTGGACTGGTCACTTTGACCTTGGGTTTCTTCAAGGGTTTCCCAGGTCGGTAGACGAATGATTGTGAGCTGGATAATATACTCCAAATTTTTTCCTGTTCCTCATTTCACCTCCTTCATTTATTTCCATTTTTCAGGATTGCAGGGCCAGACGTGATGGAGGACGATGTGCGGTATAAGTGATGAATGTTATTCAAGAAGAGAACTGTTTCTTACCTTACACGGAGCCATCTGTCCGAGATAGTCCTTGAGGATAGGTGATCATGGAAGGGGTTTCCATAAATAGTCAATCTGTAAACGTTATGGACCCCACAATGCTGCGGGTGTCACAATCAGATCTGGGCCGCCCTTCGTACTCTCTCGCTTCGTTCTTTTCTCCTGGAAGGTTAGTAGACTCCACAGACCTAACCTTGCCCGCGATGTTGAACTCCTCTTGGTATCCAAACCTTAACTCTAACCCTTACCTTCGGTAGCTTTAAAAATTTGAAGGTAGGATTGGAAATACGGTTTGGGTCAGTTTTTGAAAGCTACAAGGTAAACTATGATTTTTTCCAGGTCCTATAGTACAATTGTACAATATTTTGACCAAACGGGTTGAATAGTGCAGATTTATACCTAAGGGGTAGATATAGTAAAGATGGATTTTAGAGTTGTGATGTGGCTTACAAATTTCCTTAAATCCAATAGTGTTAGTATACAAAATTTTGTCTGGATCAAAGGTACTTGATTTGTACGCAAGAGGGTTGAAAATAAGGAAGGGTAGTGGAGATTTTTGGAAGCTGTAGGGTAGATTACTCTTGCTAGATACTAAAACCCGAGTGTACCAGTTTTGTCAAAATTATAGGAATAACACTGCTTGATAACAATTTCAGAAGGACGTTTGTATACGAACATGATATATACCCCTTCTATGAATAACAAAAGTACTGACAACATTTCAGAGAAGTGTAGCTTGAAATACTAGAATTCCGATCCACAGAAAATATCTATTAAACGGCGCTAATGTTGCCCCCTCCAAAAGAGATTCAACGCCAATTATATTAATATTGTCTTAAATCTTTTCTGAAGCATATGTTTGTCTATCTCTTATGACTTTATAGAAATATAAAATTCATTCGGGATGAAGGGATTTTGATAGATTATTCACAAAGAAATTTAAGATATGCATTTTACTCTTCACGTCAATATGTCAAACAGATATTTTAATCAAATCGTTTGAGGCAATTTCGAGAAAATAACGAAACATTTTACAAGGAGTGGTTTGAGGTAGGGATTTTCTTGAAAGTCGTCGTGTCGCATTATTAGAAGATGCTGATCTAAAATACTAATTTTGTTATTTATCCGACACTTTAGTTTTGAGTTGCGCAGTTCATACACGCGCGTGCGCGAGCATACCTATACAAAGGCGCAGATCTTTTTTAAAAAATATTTTTTGGGGATTCAAGGGACTTTAAAACGTGTATTTTCGGTGAAATCTATATATCAAATCTTTTGATGGCTCCGCGGTAGCGCGTGAGGCACCGTCCCGGCGACCACCCACTCTGATCGTGGCTTTTCGTGGTTTCCCAGGTCAGTAGGCGAGTGCTGGGTTTGGTTCACCTTCTACCAGACGTTCCTCATTTCCTGTACCCATAATATCCTTCATCATCTGTTTCAGGGTTAAAGGTCCAAGCGACGCGTTCGGCGTGTTGCGGCTGGGCAGTGGTGATACGCTTTGTGAAGGTTTCTCCTTGACGTCGGTCACACTACTCAGCTAGGTCCCGCCTCCGGGTACCCTTAGATCAGGCTCCCTTTCAGGAGATCGCCGGGGGTTCAGGGCTTACGGGCGGGCGACGGATGCGTTCGTAATGGAAACGTTGGGGATCCTGTTCATACTTGCGCAAGTCGTTTCCGGATCTGATCGCCTCTCATCCCTCTCTTCCAGGGGTCGCGTTCGAAGCCCCACTTTAAGAGGCTCCTCCGTAATATATAGCTTTACCTTTACTTTTCCTCTACTTACCTATTATATGGGTGCGTAAAAACAATCTGCAGGGAATTTTAGAAAAGAAAGCATTCTGAGGTTAGAAATAAGCGATCGCAGAAACGTTGTTACTGCGCTACATGCGTCAACATTAATTCCATCATGTTATAGTCTCCGATTGTGAAATATATTTGTGACGTGTGAGATGGAAATAAAACGTACTCTTGTTCAATATAGTCACTGTCACTAGGTGTGTCTGATGTGAATTCTACTGGATGGTACGGCAATACCGTCTTGTCCAGTACAGTGTGCGCATGTAATGGTTAGTTTCTCATTATGTACCGGTACCCATTAGTTGACACAGTAGGTACACGCTTGTCGCGTTAGTTACATTTGATTTTGACTTGCAAATTAAGATATTTTATAAAGACAGATTTCAATTAAATTCACTCAGCGCTCCTATTATACTAATCTGCGACCCCATGCTCCTAAGCTCAAAATGCTTAGTTTGGAACTGCTTTTGTACTCTATAATTTTCCGCACATTATTATTCCTCAGGTTGTAGATAGGTAGTAAAGACAATAAAAAAATCTGATATGTTATACTCACATGACTTTCTCTATTTTTACAAACGCCTATTCTCCATATGCTTCATGTTAATCGAGATGTTAAGCTTATTGCTAATTTTCTTGTAAATGCAAGGGGAATTGACAGGCCTTAAGCTATAGTCAAATGTTTTAAGAGCTGGTTGCTGTGTGGAGTATTCCATTCTCTTTGCATTACCAGGACAAAAAAAATGAATAACCATTTCCCATTTGAGAAAAAATATAAGTATTGGAAAATTTAAGGGAATAACAAGCAATATCTCGAAAAGGGTTCACCCAACAAAAAAAATGTATATGACATAAATTGTGTATTTTAATGCGATCTACATTTTTTGTGCAGTAAAATTTTGTCTATCTCTTATGGTTTACCAGTTATGCAAAAGTCGTTCACAATGAAGAATACTTTTGGAGACATTCCCAGAAAATTCGAGATATACATTTCATTTATCATGAAAATATCTTAAACATATGATGTTTTAATCAAAATCGTTTGAGCCATTTTTGAGACAATTAAAATTTTCGAAAATTGTTCCATGTAAAGGGTAATCTGGGGTGGGGGATTTTCTTGAAAACCTTCGTGTCGCATCTCTGGAGGATACTGAACCTAAATACCCAGTTTGGTGTTTATCCGACTGTTCGTTTCTGAGATATGGTGTTCACAGACACACACACACACACATACGGACATGTTTCCAAAAAAAAAAATTGGATTCAGGGGGTCTCAAAACATGTATTTCCGGTGAAATCTCGGTATCGAATTTTTTGGTGGAATACAATACTTCCCCTACTTACTATACGTAGTAGAGAAAGTAATATGTAGTCTGGCGGACACAATTGCAGCGAGGTATGAAGAATGCCCATTAGGCTGTAGGTAACAGCTGACTTAAAAAAATCATAACAATCTCTAACTAGAACTGTTTGCTATAGTATGATTTCTTCGTGTGAGAAAGAGGCAGCTTCTTGCAAATTCTAGCGTTCTCAGGCTTTCGAATAGTGGTCAAACAGGGACGTAAATCAAAGATATGAGCTAAAAAAAAAAGTAAAATAAAAAGCCTAGCTTAGCATCAACGGCGACATTTATTGGCGATAAAATAAAAGAAGAAAGTAGATATCATTAAACAGTTTGTAAAGTTTTGTGAAGAGCGCGTTTTCAAAACGGCCCCTGCCTTCTCTGCTTCATTTTCACTCCTCCCTTACCCCTCGTTGTTGAAGGGTTTTCACAGTGCGCACGAAACAATGTTGGAAGTTCTCGTTAGCTCAAAAAGAAGTTTCTCTTACATTTATTTACTGTACTGCGTCATATCGGCCATTTCTTAAGTGTCTCTTGATTTGTTTTCCCTTTATACGTCCTTTCAAATTACTTTGGTACTCAGCTTAGGAAAGTTTTCATTTGCATACGATCTAAAATCCACTGTTTAGTTTTTATCTATTGATGTTTATTATTTGTAGCACTTGACAGAACATACAGTTCAAAAATATATTATGTTTCATTCACCCTTGCGTTTCCTAGAGCCGGATTTTCATATTTTAAAAATTTTCAGTTTCGACGGTGCTTAGAGGTTCAAATCGGTTGGGAGATGGCTTCCTTATATCTCTTCGGATGGTCGATGATGCTTCGGAAAGGTGCATTATCATTTTTCTCAAGTCAATAATAGTAAGAATAATAATATATAAGTCTTCACAAAATATGATATGGTTCGTATCTTTATATACAATATTCAAAGTACCAAAATAACACTAGTCTGCATGATATCGTATGACTGAAAACTAATAAATGATTCTGACTCACTTTTTTATGCTAATTTCAGAACTAACTGCTTTTAGTTGTTTTTTTTTTTATCACGTACAGTTTTTCCACAATTTCACTTCAAAAATACAGAGATATAAAGATATTACTTCCACCACTACACATAAAATTGGGCTTGATGAAGCAATTTGTAAGGGCTCTACCACAGGATGGACCCTGCTTCAAGTACCTTTCCAAGAAATTTCCCTTCATTACACAACACAAATTATAGGCTGGAATTTTTGATGGTCCTCAAATAAAGAAATTGATGAAGGGTGAAGATTTTGAGAAGACAATGAATGAGAGAGAAATAGAAGCATGGACCGCCTTCCGATCAGTTACTGAAAACTTCTCAGGCAATAAAAAAATCCTAATTACAAGGCCATTGTCGAAACAATGTTGGAAAATTTCAAGAAGATTTCAAGGTTGTAACATGAGTGTAAAGGTGCATTTTCTGCATTCACATATCGCATGCTTTCCGGAAAATCTGGGACATTATAGTGAAGAACAGGATGAACGTTTTCACCAAGATATTAAGGAAATGGAGAGGAGGTACCAGAGGAGATGGAATTAAGCTATGATAGCCAACTACTGTTGGATGTTGAGGAGAGACAGTCATCTTCAAGGATCTGCAAGGAAGTCAAAGAAGAGAAAGTTTGAAAAAAATTAAATGAAATACTTTGGATCTTGTTTTGTTAAAATGTAGTCATGAAATAAATTAGGGGAGTTCTTGAGAGTATTCTTAAAATGCTTCTTGAATAAAAACTTAACTTATGTGAAATGGTATTTGAATACTTTTCTACGCTCATTAGTAAAATTGTCAAAAATTACTTATTTTGTATAAAAACCTGACGAGATAGAAAAAAAACGGAAGTTATTTCTGAAATCAACATAAAAGCTTAATTCAAGAACACCTACTTTTAAGAAATCATCTGACAAAAGGTTTGAAAATGCAGACTAGTGTAATCAATTGAAGTGTGTGCTGTCATTAGCAAAGTTAGTGAAGATATAACATTTAAAATAAAATTATTTTGCGTTAACACAGTCTCAGAGCTGCAAAACCCCCCAAAAATGATAATTGTTTTAGCAAAATAAAAAACATATATTGCATATGTTACATTTATATGGCCTTTTCTACACACTCTTCAACAAACCATTCTTCCAAAAGCTTATTCATCTATCTATTTCTTGTTAATCGAGATAAATGTTTGCAGAAATGCTTTATCGTTGTAGGTATAAGAGAGATACAGAGGGCTCAAAACGATTGTCAGATTTTTACAAAGCGTGTCGTTATTTAATAGCTTTGAAATATCACCAGGGGGAAGAAAAGGAATGGCAACAAAGAACTGTCGTCCTCCGTGGTCTAGTGGTATCATGCTAGCCTCTAGTTCCCGAGGTGGCGGGTTCAAACCCAGCGGAGTGCGATGGATCTTTTCGGGCGTAAAAATCCTCAACACGGCTTCCTTTGGAACGGAAGTAAAGCCGGTGGTCCCGTGTTGTAGATTTACGGCACGTAAAATAATCTCAAGCCTGATAAAGAGGCCTCTAAACACAATTTCGGGCCTTTCACGGTCAATATACAGAATAGGATGCTAAGAACCACAGCAGTTAAAGAGCGTCCGTAAATAAAACTCAATTTAATTTAATTTTAACATTGACGCAGCACTTGAGAAAAAAGAAAGAAAGAACTTTGTGAAAATTCAAACAAATAACCACGAATATCTCAGAAATGCTAAATGCTACAAACATAAGTCGTACTCTTTAAGGAGAACTACTATTTTGTGCAGTAAGTTTTTTTTATATCCCTTACAGTTTAAAAACTATGCAAAATTCTGAAGAGAACTTCACAGACTATTTCTAGAAAGTTCAAAATGGATTTACATTTAATTTGCCATTCAAATAACTTAAGCACATGGTCTTTTAATTGAAATCGTTAGAGCCATTCAAAAAATAACATTTTTCCATGTACAGGGTAGTTTGGGGTGGGGGATTTGCTTCAAAATCTTCGTGTGGATCCTTGGAAGAAGTAAACATGAATAGCAAGTTCGGTATTTATTTGAATTTTTATTTTTTGAGTGGGGACTTCAGCGATCGCAAAAACGTGTATTTCCTGTGAAAACTCGATTCGAATTTTTGGAGAATGTAAAAAACAGACTTTTTCTTTCTACGAATGACACGTTCGTAAATGTACACACAGGGTTGCATTCCAGATGCGTTCGAAACATTTTGTGGCTTAGATTTTTATATTTAATAGTCATTTTAGGAAATAATTCTAAAAATCGTACATTTCTAGCAGATTCCACATATAAACTACCCTTAAATTTCTACCCATTTCAAACAAATTACTTCCATGAATATTCGCTTTACGTTTGTTAACCTTTTTATTTCACATCTTCATTTGTATTGTCGTACATTCACAGTGTGCGGTGTGCATTTTGCCTTTTGTAGCCTACCTGTGCGGGGTTTTGGTCAAATTGTGTGACCAAAAGTCTACGAGATTCACCAAGGCATTATTTAGTTTTAATGGTAGCTTTCGTATTATTTGAATGTGAAGATAACTTAAGCTATGACCAGACATTCCTGGCATTTCCGGACGCATGCCAATAGATTTGAGATGGTTTAAGAACTCTAAATTCATGGAAATAATTTTAAAATAAAAATTATACTTATTCCTTCACTTGAGCTGGCAATAATTAAAGTACGTTTAATCCATTTAAGGCTTAATGTTTTAATATCCATGGGGTAAAGGTAAAAAGGCACGTATCATGGAGGGGTCTCTGAAACTGGACAGAACCACACAAGCAGAACGCAGCGATCCATTTTGCTTCAAACGTGACCCCTGAGAGGGAAGGAAGGAGGGAGGGATGAGGGGAGAGACCCGAAGAGTGACCGGATCCGGAAGACGACGTGCACAAGCATGGATGGGGTCCCTAACGTTTCCAGTTCGTTTCAACTCAAGCTGACCCACAACCTCCTGATTCCCCGAGGGTCACCTGAAGGTGAGCCTGCTCCAAGAGCACCCGGAGGCGGGACCTAGCTGAGCAGTCCGACCGACGCTAGAGAGAAACCTTCATAAACGCACCTCCACCGAAACCAGCCGCAACGTGCCGAGCACCATCTCTTAGGCTTTCAACCTGAAACAGATGCATGGAGATAACGTGCACAAGAAAACGAGGAACAGGAAAGTCGTGGTAGAAGAGGAACAACCCCAGCATTCGCCTACCGACCCGGGAAAACTACGAAAAAACACATGATCAGATTGAGTCGTCGCCGGGAATCGAATCCGGGACTCCCGTATGCGAGCCTCACACGTTACCGCAGAGCCATTTCGCTCAGTAATATTCCTATGGAACGCAAACCGATCTCTTGTATGAGAAACGCAAGCACAAGACATTACACTACGCAGCAACTGTTTCGAATTTTAATCAACATCATTTGGGGCATTTTTGAGAAAATTAAAATTTTCGAAACTGTTCCATGTAAAGGATAATCTGGGGTGGGGGGATTTTCTTGAAAACCTTCGTGTGACATAATTGGAAGACACTAAACTCAAATACCAAGTTTGGTACTTATCTGACTCTTCACAGACAGAAAGATTTCCAAAAATGCTTTATTTGGACTCGGGGCACCTCAAAACGTATATTTCCGGTGAAGTATCGATATCAAATTTTTGCTGGAATGCAATACTTTCCCTACTTTTACGTATAGTAATACATAGTAGGGAAAGTAAGAAGGGACCAATATATGCCTTCAAAATTCAAATGTATGCGATTAGAGCGTTTTTTTCCTCCTATGAAGGACTGTCTTTACATTTATTCCCCCCAGGAGGAAATTTGAGATACATAGGTGACAGTTTGCAATTACATCCACTCCATAATTGGTTTTAAGTGCGATCGCTACTTCAGAGTATCTATTATCGTTGCTTTGTCCGTTCGTCTGCATGAAACAACTCGCCCATCTCCTCAAGTACGGAGTTGACATGTTATGTATTTAGAATTTTGAAAAACGTTTTCGACATATTTAAAATTTGGTTGAAATCAGTGCAAAAATAAGCGCAGTTAGCATGGAGAGAGAGCCTCCTACAAATTTTTGAATACTTAGGCGAACCGTTGCGTGTATAAAGTTGACATTTTATGTACAAGCGTTTGAACCCTTTATCAAAATATTTCAAATTTGATTGAAATCAGCATAAATTGAGGGTAGCTCCGGTGCACAGCTCCTGCAAACTTTCAATTCTAGGCAACCGTTGCACGCACAGAGCTAATATTTTATACACAAGAGGTTGATCAAAATTTGACGTCACATTTCAAATTTGTTTGAAATCGGAACAAAATTAAGGGTAGTTAAGATAAAGAGCTTCCGAATTAGAGATACAGCTTAATGTTTCCGAACGGAGCCTAGATATTTTTATGGCAAATGAAATGTATACCTTGAATTTTCTGGGAATGTCCCCGAAAGTCCTCTTCATTCTGAATGCCTTTCGCATAACTGATAAACCGTAAGAGATAGACAAAGTTTTACTGCACAAAAAAACCCGAGATATTTCTTGTTATCTGTTTGACTTTGCCAATACTTATACTTCTTCTCAAATGGGAATTCGTTATTCGTTTTTTTATGTCCTGGACAAACAAAGAGAATGAAATACTCCGCATAGCAACCAGCTCTTAAAAGATTTGACGATCGCTTAAAGCCTACCATATTCCCCTGGCACCTACAAGAAAATTAGCAATAAGATAGTTTCTGCAAATGTTTATCTCGATTAAAATAAAGTAATGGGAGAGCCAAGAAACTAAGAACCTGCTGCGCGATGTTTTTGCACTGGATGTGTAGAAACAAGATAACGCACTGCTGCTATAAACAAAGTCACATTGTTGACGTGGTCTTGCTCTGCAGTGTGAAGTGCAGTATTGAGTTGACGGTGATGTGATGTAGTTCAGTTATTACGAGTTATTTATTATTTTGTCCTGAACTTAGTCACAAAGTATATTATGGCTGAGTATATGTTTTCTACTGCACAGCGTATATTTATTTATGATTCGTATGTGTTAACTTGGTCAGCTCTCCAAGTGAAAGTACGATTTGCAGAAAGATTTCCAGGTGTAAAAGTTTCAGGCCGTACAGCAATCCATGAGCTTTACAATAAATTTCAAGCTAAGAAATCTAAAGGACGGCGAATGGTTCTTACCGAAGTAACATTAGACAACATCGGTAATCGTTTGGAGAATTTCCCCCCAAAAATCACTTAGGCGACTTTCACAACAGGCAGGCATTTCTTATGGCTTTGCGCGAAGAGCTACCAAATTGCTGAAGTTAAAACCATAAAAATAACTGTGGCACATGCTCTTCAACCAGGTGATCCTGTAATTAGGCGCACATTTTGTGAGTGGAGTCTCAATAGTGTACACAATGGCGAAATAGACCCATGTTTAATATTTTTCACGGACGAAGCTTGGTTCCACCTTCATGGATATGTGTGTACACAAAATAATCGTTATCGGAGCCCTGACAAACTTAATATCGTTCATGAAGTACCCTTTCATGATGAAAAAATTGGTGTATGGTGCGCCATGAGCGGAAAAAAAGTTATAGAGCCAATTTTTTTCGAGCCAACAGCTGTCGCCCATACCTACGTGAATACAATTTTGCCCTTCCCCTTTTTTTTAGAGAATTAACAAACAGGGAGCGTGATTTTGCCTTTTTTCAACAAGACTCTGCAACGGCTCATACGACCAATATTTCGATGAGAACAATCAAAGTGTGTTTGAGGACAGACTTATTAGTAGAGATTTGTGGTCTCCTCAGTCCCCCGACCTAACCCCCTGCGATTTGTATCTCTGGAGTAACTTAAAATATAAAGTGTACAGGACAAACCCACACACCCTGAAAGAATTAAAACAAAATATCCGCCAGCATTTCTCAACGTGAACTACGGCGGGTGATGGATAGTTTCCTAAAGAGGTGCCCAAAAAGGTATGGACAACGACGGTGGCCAGTTTCAGCATCTCCTTTCATAAAGTTGATAAGTAAAGCCTTTAAAAGCAGTTTTAAAAATGCTGTATGGTTTCATCCGCGCCTTTCTATGATATCGGCAGACGGCAGCGAGCGCCGAGGACGCGAACAGGAAAAACACCGCGCAGCCGGTTCGTAGTTTTTTGGCTCTCTCTGTAGATGGAGAATAAGCGTTTGTAAAAATAGTTTGTACAAGAGTAGAGAAAGTCATGTGAGTGCAACAGATCACAATTTTTTTCTACACTAAATCATCTCAGAAACGGACAAATACAATTCATTTTCAAGTGTCCATCCCTTTTCAGAAATGCAAACAATATTCAGTAGTTGCTATCGATATTTCCCTTTCCATCACTACACTTTCCTTATTTCAAAGGATTGAAGCAATGATCCTCGGTGCCGAATTTGCAAGTATGAAATCTCCTGGGGATTCTTGATCTTTGCTCTAAGGATCAAAGTGATGTAACTAACTTTCAGAGGAAGAAAGAGAGAGGTACGTCCTACTTCAAAAGGCTGAAATGACAAAGTAGCCCGGCTCCTTTAGCTCCGGGTAAACAACTTACAGATGCACTTTACAATTACAACTTTACATACCTAAAACCTTGTACTGCAGGTCAGTTATCTCTATCAAACGTTTTTTGACATTTTACCTGCCAATTTTGGCGTGAACGAAGTTTATATTCTAGAGATTATGTCCTGAATTAAGAACATAAACATGTTGCATGTAATCTGGAATTCGACTATTTATTAGTCCACTTTTATTTTCTCCACCAGGTACAAAGTAGGGAGGAAAAGTATTTAATGCCAAGATTTCACCAAAAATACATATTTTTAGGCCACCTGGATGGAAAAATAAACATTTTTAGAAAAAAGTCCGTGTGTGTATGTGTGTGTGTCTGTGAACAGCATAACTCAAAAAACAAAAAGTGGGATAAATACCAAACTTGGTATTTAAATTTAATATTTTCCAAAGATGCGACACCAAGGTTTTCAAGAAAATCCCCCACCCCAAATACCATTTACATGAAACCTTTTTGAAGAGTTGGATTTTCTCAAAAATAACGATTTAGATTAAAATACCATACATTAAAGATATTTACATGAAAAATAAAACGTACATCTTGAGTTTTCCGGGAATAGCGTGTGAAGTCCTAATCATTTGGAAGGAATTCCATAATGTTGTATAACTGGTAAACGTTAAGTGATAGATGAAAACGGACTTCACAATGAATGTAGATCTCTTTAAAATAATGTATTTAAAATAAACTTTTTGTGGCATTTCCGTGACATCCTTTATTAATGGTTCGAATTGTTCAATACTTAGCCATTATTTTAAAGTTCTGTCGATTTTCAGTTGTTTCTCTCAATGTCATAGAAAGAGTATGGGATTTTAAGGCTGGCATATAGCGTCCACTTCTAAAACTTGACTATCACTATCCCCTTTGTATAATCTTTCGTAAGAATAATTTGTATACCCACTAATGAACGATAGAGAAAATCATGTGAATATAACACATCAGATTTATCTAATTCCGTTACGGCCGGTTGTACGAACTCGGAATAAGCTTGGAATAGTTAAACCCGGAATACCCTAACCAGAGTATAAATGAGACGACGAGTTGTACTGCACACTTCTAATTCCTAGATAGTTATTCCACTGTTAGCAGATTTAAAACTATTATTGGCTATATTGCGAATCATTCATGGCTAGCTTGATGCATAATCACGACTGGCTTGAAGCTTTGTTTGTTTTGACGAAACTTGAGTAAAATTTTGCATTATTTTCAGTCAGCTGTTCCTAAACTGTTATTATTTCTTATTTCAACTGTTTGCTGTACTGTGAAATAATTATAAATGCTCCAAAATGTGTTTGGACGCAAAATTATAATTCTGCAAGTACGTTATACAAAAATAAAAGCACATACTAGAAAATACAAATTCAGGCGCTGTGACTTTTTGTAATAGAGTAAGAGTATGGAAGGGAATATAAGTACCTGTATTATTTAACACTCAGACGACTGTCAACATAATCGCTGAGTTGCTTCGGCAAAAGTATGATTTTTTAAAGAATCAACTGATTAATGTACGATACTGAATAATTTCTGTAGAAGAAAACAAAATCATATATTACATCATTCCGAAAGTAATGCCTCCTATTTATTTTCATGGAAACTACAACAGACACGGAAAGCACAATAACACAGTTAAATAGAACAAGATTTCAGGCACATACTGTTACTTTTCCACATATTCACCACCATTCGTTATGCACTTTTGCCAACGATGAACAACAGCCTGCATGCCACGCTCGTAAAAATCTGAACCAGCTAAGGCTAGCCTTTGTCTAGCAACTAAGTCTGGAAAATGTTGGCCACGTAGTGCATCTTTCATAGGCCCAAAGATATGGAAGTCCGAAGGTGCTAAATCAGGACTGTACGGTGGATGTGTAGGACAGTTCAGCCAAATGTGGTAATGAGCTTCATGGTCGCAAAACTGGTGTGGGGCCTTTGGTCTTGGGAAAGCATCCGCGGGACCCATCTCGCGCACACTTTGCAATAATTAAGGTGGTAACATCTTGTCTAAGGCATTACAGCCGACATTCAGCTCTACACACAATTTCTTGGTCGTTGATCGAGACGCTGCTCATTACTTGCTTTGATAGCAGAGCAGGGTCGACCAGGGCGTGGCTTGTCCTCCACTTCCTTTTCACCACTTTTGTAACGCTGTACCCACTGCCTCACTTCTCACACCTACTGCATCATCTCCACACACACCTTTAGCGAGCGTCGATGAATTTCAGTTGACGCAATTTGTTCAGCGATAAGGACTTCAATCACACATCTCTATTTTGTACGCACCTCGATGTCAGTAGCCATTTTGGAACATCCCCTGCTGCTGCTATCTGTCGCAGGACAACGATACTAGCGGGAAAGTTCAACACCTCGCCAACATAATCTTCATCGGACACTCAAAGCAACAAAAAAATGGGGGGCATTACTTTCGGATTGACCCTGGTATAGCCCACTGGGCGGCAATGCTACCTGCTTCGTTGAAACCAGAGCCGCCATATTGTGTCACTATGCTCTGTGTTATGCCCCATACGCATCATCTGTCAAACTCTTGTTTTCTCAAGTTTTTCTAATAAAGAGCAATTTAAAAGGGAAGAAGAGAGAATGCTAACTAAACGAATGTTTAACACAACCACATTTATGGGCATGTCAGATATTATAATTGAAAAAATTATATAGCTACACCAAACATTGAGGCAAAGTCATAACTTAATTTGGTTGCTATTACTTGATCTAAAACTACGTTGATGTAACAAAAGTCTATAAGATATCTTAAAGCTTTAGGAGAATGTGTAATACTATTAATCAAGAATTTCGATCATGAAATATTATGATAATTACCACTCCGCTCAGAGTCTGAGGAACACACATCCTATCCTCACGGTTCTGGTATCACAAGCACGTAATTTGACTGCAGTTCTTTCTCGCGATAGCTACTACAGAAGTTAATTAGCAAGAAGTGTCTTTTAAAAGCATGTAAAGCTGCAATATGCACGCACGATAACAGCTATAAGTGTTACCTTTAGCAGTGTATAATAATACACTAGTTCTAGTGTATAATGCGTTATTCTGACGCCAGTTTTAAAACCGCAACTAAAATATATATTCCTTGTGTCCGGAAACGTACCGTTTTTCCGCTACACGCAAAACCATCACACACCATTTTTCATCGCCACTCACTGGGAGTGAGTTCCAGCACGACGGCGCACCAGCTCATTTTGCACTTGCGGTCCGACGTCAACTGGACCAACGATTTGAGCAACGGTGGATAGGTCGTGGTGGCCCATTGCTTGGCCTGCAAGTTCTCCCGACTTGACCCTACTTGACTACTACCTGTGGGGTCACATGCAATCCTTGATTTACGAGACCTACTAGCTCGATTTATGGTAGTGGTGGATGTTAGAGGACTAGGAATTGATGATCGAGTACACCGGAACATAGTATGGAGGTACCGCATCTGTGTTGAAGTCAATGGTCGTCACATCGAGCCAGTCGTCTTCCGTGGTGTAGTGGTTTTCATGTTAGCCTCTAGTTCCCGAGGTCGCGGGTTTGATACCCGGCGGAGGGCGTTGGGTTTTTTCGGACGTAAAAATCCTTAGCATGACTTCCTTCGGTAGGGAAGTAAAACCGGTGGCCAAGTGTCGTAGATTTACGGCACGTAAAAGAACCTCAAGCCTGACAAAGATGACTCTGAGCAAAATTACCGATCTTTCACGCCCAATATAGAATGGGACGCTAAGGGCCATAGTAGTTAAAGAGGGTCCATAAATGAAACTCAATTTCAATTTTGTCACATCAAGCCCTTATTCCAGACGACAGGCAGGAGGTGTCGGAGAGACCAATGTGTGTTGTGGTAGACATATTTTGCATGTAGCGGGAAAGCGGTACGTTTCCGGTCATGAGTTCCTATGCTAAAGTTAACCGTCTTGGTCCCCACTGCAAGTCCTCAAAGTCCGTAAAGGGAATTTAAACACATCCTGTATACAGGGTGAATCACCTAAAATGCACCGCAAATATTTCGGAAATAGAAAGTGCTATTGATGTGCAGTTTTCACAGCACTGACTGATAGTCAGAAGCTCGTGCATTTAGCCTATAAACATATTTTAATAATACTGAGAAAGTATATTTTTTAGCAAACATACAATTTTTAAATGGAAAAATGCCTAATTACATCAAGAGAATAAAGGTAGAGTAAATTATAATGTCAGTGGCGTTTGTTGCGATTCTAGTGCAAGTGGTTTACGAGAAATCTTATTTTGAAACTTTTACACACCGACACCTGTACAACCTGTGGTAGCACAAACTAAAGAAAAACAAAAGGGAATTACAATACTTCTGTGGATTCTTACAAGTAAAGAGAACATAGCCCTTCAAAGGTTGTGTTCAAAATGACCACCGGCAGCTTCAATACACGCTTCCAGTCTGCTACTGAAAGACTGCTGCACACGTTCTGGCATTTCAGCGGAACTTCAGAGCAGGCAGCAGTAATATGTCGTTTCATATTGTCTGGTGTAGTTGGTACATCCTTGTAGACAGTGTCTTTCAGCCTTCCCACAGAAAATAGCCTAAAGGGGTCAGATCCGGTGAGCGAGCCGGCCAAGGTACAGGTCCTCTTCGTCCAATCCAACGATTTTGAAACAATCCATTAAGAAAACTGTAGTACTTCGTGCACTATGGGCTGGATAGCCATCATGTTGGTACCACAGGTTCCCCTGTCTTCTAGCATCTGTGGCAGATAGTCTGTCAGGAGGCTGCGATACATGTGCGAGTTCATTGTTCCCTCTATGAACAAAGGTTTATGAGCTGATGGTTCACTATCCCACACCACACGTAATACTCCATGGACGCTGACGTTCCACCTGACGAAGGCAACGGGGATTGTCAACAGACCAATAGTGCATGTTTCTGCGGTTTACCTGGCCATGATTAGTAAAATTTGCCTCATCACTAAACAAGATACATGATGAATCTGGAGTATCATGTCTTAATACCCATGTACAAAAGTTAACACGATTCTCAAAATCGTTTCCATGCAGCTCTTGATGGAGAGAGCTGCATGATAGGGATGGAGCCTATGTCGATGGACAATACATACTGCACTTGCCTGACTTATGCCACTTCCACGTGCGATTGTGCAGGAACTAATTTGCAGATCTACTGCAACGGCGGCCAAAACATTAATTTCTGCCTCTTCTCCAGTCATTTGTTTGTTTCTGTTACGTTTTCTAGGTGTTACAATACCACTTTCACGTAATTGGTTGAAGAGGTTGATAAATAATTGCCGAGATGGTTGACGTCTATCGGGATACGTTTCCGCATACACCGCACAGGAACAAACTGCATTCTTCCAACACTCTCCATACACCATGAGCATGTCAGCTTTTTGTGCATTAGTAAACCCCATCTTCCATTCACGACTTACTGCTTGAACTGTCACAAACTAACTGAACAGAAAGTCACAACGCAATCAATGAGCAGAAAACACAATGCAAACTAAGATAACATCGTACCTAGCAACTAAGCAGTTGAATGGGACAAACAATTGTCGGGGTGGAAACTTTTCAAAATAGGATTTCTCGTAAACCCCTTGCACTAGAATCCTGCAACAAAGACCATTGACATTCTAATTTACCCTAACTTTATTCTGTTGATGTAACTAGGCATTGTTCGATTTAAGAAATTGTATGTTTGCTCAAAAATTACACTTTCTCAGTATTACTAAAATGTGTTTATAGGCTAAATGTATGAGCCCATGACTACCAATCAATGCTGTGGACACTGCACATCAATAGCACTTTCCATTTCCGAAATATTTGCAGTGTAAGTTTTAGGTGATTCATCTATCTATATATCTATCTATCTATCTATCTATCTATCTATCTATCTATCTATCTATCTATCTATCTATCTAGCTATCTATCTATATATAAATGAATGTTTGTCTGTGTGTCCTTTATAGAATCGTAAACTATGCATTTGATCATGTGATGATCTTCAGCAAAGTGTTGTACTTGAGCCCACGAAGGTTTCTGAGTTGGTACGACATTTGTTCAGAGAAATCTTCCCAGTTGGTTCCAGAACAACGCATTGCGTATGATAGAATTATGCGTGCAATCACAGAACAAAGAGGTGGACTGTTTTTCATAGATGCGCCCGGTGGTACAGGCAAGACTTTTCTTCTTTCCACTCATTTTGGCAACCATACGATCACAAAATAATATTGAAATGGCCATTGTATCATCTGAAATTGCGGCAACTCTTTTGGATAGTGGCCGAACAGTGCATTCAGCATTGAAACTACCGTTGAATTTGCAAAACACTGAGGCACCAATATGCAACATCAGCAAAAACTCTGGAATGGGAAAAGTATTCCAAACGTGTCAAATTATCATATGGGACGAATGTACAATGTCTCACAAGAAATCATTGGAAGCGCTCGATCGTACACTGCGAGATTTGAGAGGAAACGCACGGATCTTCGGTGGCGCACTCATTTTATTGTCTGGTGATTTTCGAAAAACACTGCCGGTTATACCACGTTCAACACCCGCTGATGAACTTAATGCATGTCTCAAATCATCAGTTTTATGGTGTTATTTACAGAAATTGACTTTGGAAACCAACATGCGTGTACAACTACAACGGGATGCATCGCCTGAAAATTTTGCAAAACAATTAATAGATATTGGAAATGGGCGAATGCAAATTGATAAATCTACGCAATTTATCACCTTGCCAGCAAACTTCTGTAAGATCACAGAAAGCATAGACGAATTGGTGCAAAAAGTTTTCTCAAACATTGCACAGGACTACAAAAATCATCAGTGGCTCAGTACGCGTGCTACATTAGCGGCCAAAAACATCGAAGTCAATATCATCAACTTCACTATTCAGAATGGAATACCCGGAGAAACGACAACATAAAAGTCCATCGATACTGTTGTGAATCAAGACGAAGTTGTCAACTATCCAACTGAATTCTTGAAATCGCTTGATTTGCCAGGCATGCCACTGCACGTTCTTACATTGAAAATTGGCGTATCCATCATTTTTCTTCGAAACATAAATCCACCATGACTTTGCAACGGAACCAGACTCTCAGTCAAGAAAATGATGAACAATGTTATCGAAGCAACAATTTTGACTGGAAACTTCAAAGGTGAAGACGTACTGTTGCCACGTATCCCATTGATCCCGACAGATATGCCATTCGAATTCAAACGTTCCCGGTGCGACTCCTTTCGCAATGACTATCAACAAAGCACAAGGACAATCGCTGCAAGTGTGTGGATTAAATTTGGAGAATCCATGCTTCTCACATGGGCAGCTCTATGTGGCCTGCTCACGCGCCGGAAAACCTTCTGATTTATTCGTTTACGCACCAGATGGAAAAACAAGAAATATTGCGTATCCCACAGCACTTCAATAAATATCGAATTGAAACGAAACGCTGCAATGTCAGAATTTTTTCGACGAACAAAATCAATAAAATGACTCAAAATAAATTGAATATTTGTGTAATGTCTTTCCTTCAAATTAATTTCAGTTAGTGGCGTAGCAACGCGCGCAGGGCACTATTGGCTGGAAATACATTTCAATCAAAATTGCTTTTGCGTAAAATTGGTAAATTCAATTCTTGCTTCCAAATGACAGCATTTGGAGCAACAAAAATCGTTGAGAATGAGGATGGCCGTAATTTTAATTCAACATTTAAGATTCAGGGCCAAGTGTATCATCGAATTGGTTCTCTGTTCTCAATATCTGATACCGATCCTAAATTATTGCAGATCTACTTTATGGGAAATGCAGAACAACAAATTAACACACGATGCCAATATAGTCACACCGAGAAACAGGAACAAATTATGACAAAACAGAACAACGTCTGTCGGGTCCGCTAGTCCTGTATATAAAATGCGTTAGGCGCGAATCCTCGGGTCCAAAGTGGTGGGGGCACACAGCAAAAGCCGAGTAGGTTGCCAATTTTTTCCGCGCTTTACCTTTACCCATACTTCTCTTAGGTCTTTACGAGTTAGAAACCTAAAATTAATGAACAATACATCATCGTTCTGTTGATAGTACGTAACATATCTCATGAAGTTTACTGTCGAAAAGTGACTTAAATAGGTACACTAACATATGTATTGAAACATCTCATTTTACTCGTTTTTCCCTCTTCTCTGAGAGAAGTTGCACCAAAACACCACTCACGTGTTAAACATTATATTGGTTTGAAAATCATGATATAAATTTACTGATTATTCAACACTTCACACCACAAAAGCTTATTTTTTGTGCACAATCAACCCATACGAGGTTACTCCTCTCAAAAACATAGTGACAAACTATGTCGGCCGCTATACATTGTCGTTTCACTAGCGACATTGCATAGGGAAAGGGCACTGCCAATCTAATATCCCTATACCTGACTTCTTATGCCGCTACTGATTACTACACTATTTTGAGTTTATATTTAGTAATATTTAGCTTTACCGTTTCTACAAAATTGTGTATTGTGTTGATAACCTAGTACGTTATTCTGTTTGAAATAAGAGTTTTATTTTATCTCATTTTACTACCTGCCTATCATATGTTCCACGGGGGAAAAAGAGTAGTGAGTAACCATTTGCCAAAGTTGAAGTGTTTGAAAATTCAAACCAATAATAAAGAATATCTCGCAAAATTTTAACTCCACATCATTTCAACTTGAATCTCACTGTCGTTATGTTCATTTAACGCATCTCCTCTACAACGTATTGCCTTAAGCTTTTTGGTTCTTGTAGCGGTAAATCGTTGTTCCTCTGGGTTGATGCCCTCTGCTGCAGTGTTCTGGTCTCCGGCTATCTCTGCTCTGCGGCTCATGATTTCTACATTCCTAATAAATTACCTATCTAACTAATTTCACTGATCTCAAGGGTTTCGTAGGTGAGGCAAATTAAAATACACTGCATTTCCCTTATAAAGTGATTTATTATCAATAAAATACTTATGAGCTTTTCCCATCTTTAACAATTCCCATCATAATAATAAATTAGGACCTAATCTAACTGCACACGCTTCCTCACCCATATGCACACGTGCATCCGTCCTCCAGTGACCATAACTGAGTGTAGAAGATATTGTATAAGAGAGTGAAAATCTGGGGCCTGCTTCCCCTTTTATACCTAAACCTAGTGATGCTCACCTTCGCGCCCTAAAATGTAACGACATTTCTAATTGGTCCTCAGACTGCGTTATCTTATTATGTATGTAAATATTCTGTTCCAAAACTTTTCGCACACGCGTCCCAGTGACGCGAAACTCTATGTCTCTTTCTCTCGCCATTCCTTCAAGTTACTTGCTCATTAGCTTGGTGAAAAGGTGGTGGACTCCACCTAGAATTACTTTTTCCTGGAATTAGCTAGCTCGCCCACCCCTTACTTATCTAAGTTACAATCTGCTTTGTACATCTCTTGGTTGATAAATATTCTGACATTTCTTGCTGAATTATATTATATGTACAATTCTTTTTTGATATTGATTTATACGTCTCTATCCCCTTTTATTCTCAAAACATAAAGAAATTCATCGCATATATCGGACATATTCGTGTCCAATTCGTACCCAAGCAGCCATTTTCTTTTTATTCTTGCAATAACGAGCTATTGTCGCAAGGAAAGCGTCGAATATCTTATTCCGTGGTTATACCATTGACCAACTCCATTCCGGTATCGTGCAACACAATTTAGCGCCTAACCACGGAATAACATCTAACATGGGTTTATTCCGAGTTTATAAAACCGACCCTTAATGGCAGCTGTTGAACGATCAGTAGAATTCGAATGAGTTGTGAAAAGTGAGAGAGGTCTTTGGCTTTTTATCTGCTCGCCCCCACAGCTTGATAAGCAATAACTTTCGATGGTTGTCATTATCAAACTCAGGGTAAATGACAAAGTGAGACACGTTATTTGGCAACAGTGAACGCTTTCTAGAAGGCGAGGAGAGGCCAGGAAGTGCGTTGTTGCTGCTAGCATTCTTCTTGTCGTCGGACAGTAACTTAGAGGCATTAGCTTACTAACATTTACATGACCAATCAAAGATTTTGTATTAATCATATGGATTGCCTTTTTATTGCAAAGTATTGCTGTTCCAATTAAATTTCAGCATCTGAAGGGCGTTATTCAGCGTCGTTTCCTCTAGAGAGTTACAACAACAGTTGGAAAAAATGTAACGATTTTGTTTTGCAAGACTTTTTAATACAGGTAATTTTATTATAGAATATGTACATGCAATATAATTGTATTCAAGATACTATGCAGTTAAAACGTCACATATTCTGAGCTAGCCTTTTTCAGAAGAGAAATGTTGGGTAACTCTTAAGATTTGAGGAGTCTGAGCATACATTTCGTACAGAATAGGATGATGTACTACCCTGTTAAAGGAAGTCAAAAGTATAATAATAAAATAAAATAATTAAATAAGAAAAGATAATGTGATATACATGTACAAAAAGTCTTTTAAGTATTAAGAGTAAAGCTGAAGACCAAGTAAAGAAAAGCCTAACAATAAACAAAGAATAACTAGGTTGGTGATTTATTTTATTTTCAACTACATAGTTTCTTAAATAAATCATTCTAAATCTCCAAAAAGACGAGTGCTACATGGTATTGCTTTTTTCTGTATTGGAAGGAGGGTGAAATACGTATAAGATGAAGCTTTCTTGACGACTTGATGACCCTAGATTCTCTCGAGCTTCCAGTCGTTGAAGAGCTGGGCTAAAAGCTGAAGATGCTCATCGTCTTCAGGGTGGTCTGATGAACATCTTCGAAATGTCGACGCCTAATCAACGCTTCACCTGGCTGGAAGCCCGAAAGAATCTGTAGTCTTAGGAAGACTTTTTTTAAAAGCTCAAAAATTATTTTTTAAATTCGTGTTTTGTTTTGGTTGATTATTAAGAGAGTTTCATTGCAAACTGTCACCAGTACGCAATCCTTCACTCATTCTTATCACATGCCAATACGATGTTAATTCTCTGATATATATTCCACAATATTATTTTTACTTATTTCCTTTGTCTAATAATTTCATTTCTTTTACTTTTTACCTTCTTGAAATCCTTAATGACCTTCTCCAACAATCCATTTCCATTGCCAAAAATTATTTTTGAAGGTATTTTTATGTTCAACATTTCTTATCTTATGATTTATAAACTGTATGAATTTTTTATAATATTTATCCTATAATATGACATAGTTTCTTCCATCATCAGTAATTGTGGTTCTAAAGTATTTATATTTGCCTGTACATTTAATTACTCCTGTGTTTTTATGTATCAAATTTTGTTTTTCTCCTCCTGTAACCATGTAATTAGATTTTACAAAACTAAACTTAAGTCCAGACTTATATTCTTCATTGAGTTTCTACCCATATTTTATTCGTCAACACATTCTTCAGCAAATATGTATGATTTGGTCATCGGCAAATTGTCAAATATAAACAAATCTGTCACGAACCTTAACATCCATTGCTTTACATTTCTTTAGACTTTAATGCTTCCTCCAAATATATTTTGAATAGAGTTGGACATAAACAGCGTCCTTGGCATAAGCCTTGGTAGCTTTAAATTAGGTTGATAGTTTCCTTTTTTTATTTTTTATTTTGCCAAAGATGTTTTATTTAAATTTTTTATTGCCTTAATTAGATAATTTGAAAATTCAATGTATACATTCCATTAGTCATGCGAATATTTCAAACATGTCATATTTTGATCTAAACCACTTTAGATATATTTGAGAAAATTAGAAATAAGCAAAATTGTTTCATGTAAATGGTAGTTTGTAAGGAGAGAATTGGAATGCTTAGGCAGTGCCTGACTCAAATTTTAATTTGGGTATTTATTCGAGTTTACGTTTTAGAGCTCTGTTGTTCCCCATTTTCTAAAACTGTTTATTTTTTATTCAGAGGACATCAAAAGTATTTCTACTGATATAGATATCGGAATTTTGGGTAGAATACAACCCTACTATAGGTAAGTGGTAGACAAATTAAAAACTCTGATGTTTGCACTCACAAGACCTTCTCTACTCTTGTGCAAACCTTTATACAAATGCTTATTCTGCTTCTACTACATATTAAGCGAGATAAACATTTGCAGAAACTATCTTATTGATAATTTTCTTGTATATGCAAGGGGAATATGGTAGGCTTTAAGGGATAGTCAAATCCAAATCTTTTAAGAGCTGGTTGCTATTTGGAGCATTCCATTCTCTTTGCACGTCCAGGACAAAAAAAATCTCATGTGTTACACTCAGATGACTTTCTCTACTCGTTGTACAAACTGTTTTTACAAAAGCTTATTCTCCATATGCTTCATGTTAATCGAGATATCGAGATGTTAATCTTATTCTTAATTTTCTTGTAGATGCAAGGGGAATTAGTAGGCTTTAAGCGGTAGTCAAATATTTTAAGAGCTGGTTGCTATGTGGAGTATTCCATTCTCTTTGCATTACCAGGACAAAAAAATGAAAAACGAATTCCCATTTGAGAAAAAGTCTAAGTATTGGAAAGTTTAAGTGAATAACATGCAATATCTCGAAAATGGTTCACTCGACAAAAAAATGTATAAAACATAAATTGTGTATTTTAACGCGATTTACATTTTTGTGTAGTAAAATTTTGTCTATCTCTTATGGTTTACCATTTATACAAAAGTCGTTCACAATAAAGAATACTTTTGCAGACATTCCCAGAAAATTCCAGATATACCATAAAAATGTCTAAAACTTATGGCATTTTATTCAAAATCGTTAGAGCCATTTTTGAAAACATTAAAATTTTCAAAAAATGTTCCATGTAAAGGGTAATCTGGGGTGGGGGATTTTCTTGAAAACCTTCTTGTCGCATCTCTGGAAGATACTGAACCTAAATACCAAGTTTGGTGTTTATCCGACTTCGTTTCTGAGTTATGCTGTTCACAGACAGACACACACTCACAGACAGACACACAGACACACAAGGACCATGTTTCAAAAAATGCTTTATATTTATTCAGTGCACCTCAAAAATTGTATGCCCTTGAAACCTCGGTGTCGAATTTTTGGGTGGAATGCAATACTTCCCCTACTTACTATACGTAGTAGAGAAAGTAAAAAACGAATAACGAATTCCCATTTAAGAAAAAGTATAAGTATTGGAAAATTCAAGCAAATGACGAGGAATATCTAGAAATGGTTCACTCCACAAAAAAATGTATGAGACATAGTTTTGTGTTTTAACGAGATCTACAGTTTTTGTGTAGTAAAATTTTGTCTATCTCACGGTTTATCAGTTATGCAAAAGTCATTCAGAATGAAGAACACTTTTGAGGACATTCCCGAAAATTCAAGATATACATTTCATTTGCCATTAAAATATCTTAAACGTATGATATTTTAATCAAAATCGTTAGACATTTCTTAGAAAAACAAAATTTTCGTAAAATGTTTCATGTAAAGGGTAGTCTGGGGGGGATTTTCTTGAAAACCTTCGTATCGCATCCTTGGAAGATACTAAACTCAAATATCAAGTGTGGTGTTTATCTGACGTTTTTGTTTTGAGTTATGCTGTTCACAGACAGACACGGATATGTTTCCAAAAATGTTTTATTTGGATTCAGGGCACCTCAAAACATGTATTTCCGGTGAAATCTCGGTATCGAATTTTTGGGTGGGATGCAATACTTCCGCTACTTACAATACGTAGTAGAGAAAGTACAAATGAACCAAATGAGGCAGTAAAACATTTAACAAGCGTACATTGATCACTACTTGTTCACGGCGGTATGTTTTGAATATTTAAATACTGAAACTGACCTCTCTTAGAACGCGATTTTGCTTACAACATATTACAGTATCGATATGCAAATTAGCAGCCCAAAGTTTTCTATAGAGTTTGTAAAAATCGACTTTTCGTGCGCGTCCGTACTCTTTAGGTAAAGAAGACACGATGTTACATAAACGAGATTGATGGTCAGTAACCGAAACAGGTGAATAAAAGAGCCTTCACGCTCTTGCAATTGAGAGGTTAGTCAAAGTAGTGAATGACGAACCTTGTTCGGTATGTAAGAGAATCATATATCCGGTTTAGACTTGAGTCAGGAAAACATCTGCCTGCTAGCGAGGTGAAGGTAAATAATTAATCTAACATATCATCTGCATGGGATAAGGTTGCTCTAATCGAGGAGTGAATTTCAACATTCATTACTTTCACTACCTGCCTAGAGTAGGTAAGAAGTATTGTATTTCACCCATAAATCGATATTTCATCTCAGATACACTTTTAAAACTCCCAGAAACAAAATAAAATAAAAACAAACAGTTAAAAATGTTTGCGCACTGGGCCTGCCTGTTTATCTGTGAACAGCAATACCAAAAGCGAAAATCAGTTAAGCACCACGTATGGGACAAAAAGATTTACAAGAAAATTCCTCCACTCTTAAGTATCTTTATACTGAAAAAAAATTCCTTACATTTTTATTTTCTCGAAATTAACTATATCGGTTTGGATTAAAATTGCATATGTTTAATACATTGACATGAGAAATAAAGTGATTATATTGAATTTTCTGTGAACGCCCTAAAAAGTTCTCTTTATTTGATTGAGTTTTCTATATTCTGTACAACAAGGAAATATTAAAAGATAGATAAACCTTACTACAAGAAAAATGTAGTGTTCATTAAAATATACAATTTGTGTCAAATAATGTTTTTCGTAGGGTTAGCTGTTTTCAAAATATTCTATGTTACAAGTTTAGACCTTTCTTGAGCTGCTTAATTTGAAACAATTCCTAGGTAAAGATATATTGTAACATAGCGAGGACCGAAGATTAGCTTTTTATGTGAATACTACAATGCATAATAAATACATACATACGAATCTGTCTTTTGTAGAGAAATTCGTATGAACGTACCTATCATACTTCCTTACTTTCTCTACTACGTATAGTAAGTAGAGGAAGTATTGTATTCCACTCAAAAAATCGATACCGTGATTTCACCGGAAATATATGTTTTGAGGCCCCCTGAATCCAAAAAAAAAGCATTTTTGGAAACATGTCCGTGTGTGTGTGTCTGTCTGTGAACAGCATAACTCAGAAATAAACAATCGGATAAACATCAAACTTGGTATTTAGATTCAGTATCTTCCAGAGATGCTACATGAAGGTTTTCAAGAAAATCCCCCCACCCCAGATTACCCTTTACATGGAACATTTTTCGAAAATTTTAATTTTCTCAAAAATGGCTATACCGATTTTGATTAAAATATCATATGTTTAAGATATTTTCCTGACAAATGAAATGTATATCTCGAATTTTCTGGGAATGTCTCCAAAAGTATTCTTCATTGTGAACGACTTTTGCATAACTGGTAAACCATGAGAGATAGACAAAATTTTACTACTCAAAGATGTAGATCGCGTTAAAATACATAATTTATGTCATATACATTTTTGTTGTTGAGTAAACCATTTTCGAGATATTGCTTGTTATTCCCTTAAATTTTCCAATACTTATACTTTTTCTCAAATTCGTTATTCATTTTTACTTTCTCTACTACGTATAGTAAGTAGGGGAAGTATTGCATTCGACCCAAAAATTCGATACCGAGATTTCACCGGAAATACATGTTTTGAGACTCCCTGAATCCAAAAAAAGCATTTTTGGAAACATGTCCGTGTGTGTGTCTGTGTGTGTGTCTGTGTGTGTGTGTGTGTCTGTGTGTGTGTCTGTGTGTGTGTCTGTGAACAGCATAGCTCAGAAACGAACAGTCGGATAAACACCACACTTGGTATTTAGGTTCAGTATCTTCCAGAGATGCGACACGAAGGTTTTCAAGAAAATCCCCCCACCCCAGACTACCCTTTACATGGAACATTTTTCGAAAATTTTAATTTTCTCAAAAATGGCTCTAACGATTTTGATTAAAATATCATATGTTTAAGGTATTTTCATGACAAATGAAATGTATATCTCGAATTTTCTGGGAATGTCTCCAAAAGTGTTCTTCATTCTGAACGACTTTTGCATAACTGGTAAACCATAAGAGATAGACAAAATTTTACTGCGCAAAAAATGTAGATCGCGTTACAATACACAATTTATGTCATATACATTTTTGTTGTTGAGTGAACCGTTTTCGAGATATTGCTTGTTATTCCCTTAAATTTTCCAATACTTATACTTTTTCTCAAATTCGTTACTCATTTTTTTATGTCCTGGACATGCAAAGAGAATGGAATGCGCCACATAGCAACCAGCGTTAAAATATTTGACTATCGCTTAAAAGCTACCATATTCCCGTTGCATCTACAAGAAAATTACCAATAAGATTGACATCTCGATATCTCGATTAACATGAAGCATATGGAGAATGGGCGTTTGTAAAATTAGGTTGTACAAGAGTAGAGAAAGTTATGTGAGTGTAACACATCAGATTTTTTTTTATGTCCTGGATATGCAAAGAGAATGGAATGCGCCACATAGCAACCAGCGCTTAAAATATTTGACTATCGCTTAAAACCTACCATATTCCCCTTGCATCTACAAGAAAATTAGCAATAAGATTAACATATCTATATCTCGATTAACATGAAGCATATGGAGAATAAGCGTTTGTAAAAATAGTTTGTACAAGAGTAGAGAAAGTCATGTGAGTGTAACACATATTTTTTTTGTCCTGGTAATGCAAAGAGAATGAAATACTCCACATAGCAACCACCTCTTAAAATAATTGACTATCGCTTAAAGCCTAGCAATTGCCCTTGCATCTACAAGAAAATTAGCAATAACATTAACATCTCGATTAACATGAAGCATATGGGGAATAAGCGTTTGTAAAAATATTTTGTACAAGAGTAGAGAAAGTCATGTGAGTGTAACACATCACATCTTTAGAAAAAGATCCGTGTGTGTGCCTGTGTGTCCATGTGTCTGTCAACAGCATAACTCAGAAACAAAAAGTCGGATAAATGCCAAACTGGTATTTAGGTTCAGTATCTTTCCAAGCTGCGGGACGAAGATTTTCAAGAAACTCTCCCCACCCCAGACTACCCTTTATATGGAACATGTTGGAACATTTTTATTTTCTCTAAAATGGCTAACGATTTTGATTAAAATACCATTTGTTTAAGATACTTTATGGCAAATGAAATGTATATCTTGAATTTTAGTGGAATGTTCCCAAAACTCTTCATTCTGACTGAATTCTGCATAATTGGTAAACCGTAAGAGATAAGCAGAATTTTACTACACAAAAATTGTAGATCTCGTTAAAATACACATATTATGCCATATACATTTTTTTTTGTCGTGTGAACCATTTCCGAATTATTCCTAATTATTTTATTTAATTTTCCAATACTTATACTTTTTATCAAATGGGAATCCGTTCTTTTTTTTTTTTTGTCCTGGACATACAAAGAGAATGGAATGCTCCACATAGCAACCAGCTCTTAAAATATTTGACTGTCGCTTAAAGCCTACCATATTCCCCTTGCACCTACAAGAAAATTAGCAATAATGTTGTTTCTGCAAAGGTTTATCTCGATTTACACGAAGTATATGGAGAATAAGCATTTATACAAGAATAGAGAATGTCATGTGAGTGAAAAACATCATATTTTTTCTAAAAGTGTTTCGCATTTTAAAGCTGTTTCTCATCAGTGAAACCCAGTTAAATTGTAATGTTTCAGGAAGTGTTAAAGCATTTCTCAGGGACAAGTGTAATATTTTATTTTAGAGACTGTAATTATAAAAGTTATGTTTTAATTTAATTGTGTAGTTACTATTACTAATCGGTTACAGAATTATGTAATCGTACAAGCGTATTCATTTATCTACTAATTTAGCCACGTAGCAATTTAAATTCTTCATTACGTACTTATATCATTAAGCTTCCTCTATCTCTGGATACCAATCAGTCAGGTGCCTGTAGGGGAGCTAGGGGATCCGGATCACAGAAGGTAGTAAAAGCAGTAGTTTATTTTCAGCAATCAAAATATTGCATTATAGAAATGGCACCAAACATACGAATGATGGTGAAGAAAGATGACGAAAAAAATGACGGGGGGGGGAATATCTGTGTTACATTCACATGGCTTTCCCTACCCTCTATCGTTTATTAATGGCTATAAGAACTATTCTTACGAACGTGTATTTTTTCCATCTGCTTAATTTTAATTGAGATAAACCTTTGCATAAATAGCTACATTACACGCTCCATTATACAAACAAAACGAATAGCGGCGGTCAAATGTTTCAGAACTGGATAGTATATACTGGCCTCACTTTTTCAATGCAATCGCGGGAAATAACTAAATGTCGAAAGGACTAAAATACTGGCGAAGAATTGAACAAATCGAACCATTAATAACGAATATCTCAGAAATGGCAGATGCCACAAAAAGATTATTTGAAACAAATTGCGTCTTTTAAAGAGATTAAATTTTGGTATGGCGCGTTTTCCGTCTATCGCTTAACGTTTACCAGTTATGTAAAGTTATACAAGACTATAGGACTTTACAGGCTATTCCAAAAAAATGCAGTATATACATTTTATTTGTCATGTAAATATTTGTAATATATTGTATTTTAATCAAAATTGTTACAGCCATTTTTGAGAAAATCAAAATTTTCAAAAAATGTTCCATATTAAGGTAGTTGACGTGGAGAAATTTTCTTAAAAATCTTGTCGCATCTTTGGAAGGTACTGAACCTAAATATCAAATTTGGTATTTATCCGACCTTTCTGAGTTATGCTGTTTACAGACATACACACGGACATTTTTCTAAAACGGCTCTTTTTGGTTTCAGGAGACCTCGAAACATGTATTCCCGGTGAAATATCGGCATCGAATTCTTGGGTGGAATGCAATGCCTATTATGTACGTGGCAGAGAAAGTAAAAATCGCGAAATTTTTTTGATCAACCCAGCCTAGCAACCGAGAAAACCTGCGAAAACAACGTTCGGTCAGGTTGGCCAGCCTCAGAGGGCCACACGCGTTACTGTCACAGCCATCTCGCTGTGCACTCGTCGAACTTTAATTGCTTTATTTGCAAGGTAACTGTGGAATGATTTTCAGCTTTGTTGTTGATGCAAATGCATGCACAGACTATTAATATGAGAGTCCATAAAGGTTTATTACATTTCAACAATGACATTTGATTTGTTTCTGTTATAGCTTCATTGATAGCATCAGAGCAAGTGGATTCATTCCGCTTGTAGCCTATTCAGAAATCAAAGCTTTCAGCACAGGAATATACATTTATTACTTTCTCTACCACGTACATAGTAGGTAAGAAATTATTGTATTCCATCCCAAAAATTCAATACCGAGATTCTACCGGAAATGTATATTTTGAGGTACCTGAATCTAAAAAAAAAAAAAAACACTTTTAGAAAAAGGTCCGCGCACGCGCGAGAGTGTGTCTGTGAACAGCATAACTCAAAAACGAAACACCAAACTTGATATTTACGTTGAGTACCTTCCAAAGACGCGACATGAAGATTTTCAAGAACATTCCTCCATCCCAAACTACCCTTTACATGAAACATTTTTAGAAATGTTCGATTTTCTGAAAAATGCGCTGATTTTGATTAAAATACCACACATTAAAGATATTTACATAAAAAGTAAAATATATATCTTCAATTTTTGGGAATAGCTGATGAAGTCCTCTTCATTTGGAAGGAAATTTATATAATCTTGCATAACTGGTAAACATTAAGCAACAGACGAAAACGCACTACACAAAAATTATAGATCTCTCTAAAACACCAATATTATTTCATATAATTTTTTTTTACATCAGCCATTTCGGAGATATCCCTTATTAATGGTTCGAATTGTTCAATAAGTTGTCATTCTTTTTCAAGTCCCGTCGATTTTGAGTTGTTTTTCGCGATGTCATGGAAGAGTATGAAATTTTAAGGCCAGCGTATAGCGTTAAACATTTGACTATCGCTATTCCCTTTCTATCAATAACGAAATGGGTAATGCAGCTACTTCCGGAAAGGTTTATCTGGATTAAAATGAATAGTTAGGAAAACAAACTTTCGAAAGAATAATTTGTACCCACTAATAAGCGATAGAAGGTAGAGAAAGTCGTGTGAATGTAACACATTAGATTTTTGTTCCATTTAAAATCGAATCGAATCAGTGATCGAAGACAACTGAAGTAACTAGTGTTTAATTATGTACGCTACATCGGAACACCTTTTAGCGTCGCTTTGTCCGTCTGTCGATCCGTCATGAAACATCTCATGAACTTTGAGTTGAGCTTCCACATATATGGCAGTTTGACAAAAATGTATGTGTACATTTCAAATTTGCTTGTAAAGAGTACGGATCAAATGAAGATCTATTCACAAATTTTCAATTTTTAGGCTAATCACTGCAATTTAGGGATTTATTATTTTTAAAACAGGAACATATAATTACAGTCAAATTAAATTGACTCTAAAATGATCATCACAACGTTCGCCATACAAATCACGACTAATGGAATTACTTTCCCCCAATAATATCATGCAGTTTTTATTAATTAATTAATTCATTCATTCATTATCTGTTTACCCTCCTCTTATGTAGGAACTTACATCCCCCAGGACTTACAGGCGGGTGCCTGGGGTCAGAGGCCCGTCGAGGAGCAGATACTCATGGATCAGACAGAGCATCCAGGATGGGTGATCAGCCCGATGCCTGGTATGGGATGAAGGAAGTAGATGAAACGAAATGTTGGTGAAATGGATGAAAGGAAAGGTGATGATGGAGCAGTTGGTGGAATGAATGGCGGGGGAAACCGGAGAACCCGGAGAAAACCCGCCCAGACACCGCTTCGTCCACCACAAATCCCACATGCAGGTCCCTGGGATTAAACCCGGGCCGCCTCGGTGGAAGGCAAGCGGTCTAACTACTCGGCCACGGCGCCGCCCCAACTTTTATTAATTCACTGTGTGTAATTCACTGAAATTCGGCGAGAGAAAATAAGTACGTTTTTATTTAATTGTTATTGTCATTAGAAGCAGAATACGAGTGAGCTACAATCCAGTACAGTAGACGAAACGAATTTGGCATCTTTAGAGACTCACTTTTCAGTCATTATCTTCGTGATGTACGGTTTGGAAACTGCACACGGATGTAAATAATGAAAGGACATCTTATTCGTTACGCTAGTATTTTTTAAATTATTAAAATAAGTGAAGGTGCTGAATTAATGTGAACAAATGCTAAGGGGATGTTCATGGATGTAATTGTTTTGAAATTTATTCAAATTTAAGAGTAGTAGTAGAGATACTATTGTATCTCGTCAAAGATAATTTCGGTATATCGTGAAAACCTGCCGAAGTTATCCTCATTAAATCTGGCCTCTCGCCTTCTTTCCCCACTAGTTATGTTCTGTAAGTGTACTGGCTACTCTTACAAACAAATTCCTAATGGGCAATGCAATTGTACCATCTCAACAATTGGCTTTCGACAACACAACTCTATGGCACACTAACTGCTACGGTTAACTGAGACAATCGCTATAGAATTTGAGCTCAAACAACGTGCAATCACAGCTTTTTTTTAGACTTCAAACAAGCTTTCGACTCGGTGTGGCACGCTTGTCTGCTCTGCAAACTTAGAGATGTTGGATTGCTACATTATCGTATCATCAACCGTTTCCTCTCATTTCGCACCTTTCAATACTGATTGGTGCTGAATTGTCTTCTGTGCGAATTGATCTTGTCCGGAGTGCCTCAAGGTTTTATGTTGGCACCTCTGTTATTCATTGTAGACATCAGTGAAATACCGAACTTACCGCTGATGCTTTTGCTGTTTTAATGTGCATCGTGAAATAGTTGTTGTAGTTCACAGAGAACAGATAATCCTCAATAGCTACGCTCATTCCTATTCAACTGGAATGAAACGTGGGAGGTTTCTCTAAATCACAGAAACGTGAAACCGTGATTTTTATCTTACGTCGTCCCATTGTTCTATCATCTATCACTTCCAAATTGTTCCATTATCCTGACTATACTGTTTGATTTCGAGTGGATTGTTTTGGAACCCTCACAGTAATTCAAAAATAAACCTCGCCTGTTTCAGATTACGTAAGGTGCAACCAAATCTCAATCGCAGGTCTCTGCTGATGCATTGCAGAGGACAGATCATTTATTAATAAATCTTTCTCTCTTTTGTACAAAATTCTACTTTGTCCATTTCATACATATGCCTGTCGGGTTTAATGTGGAGAAGCTACGAGCCTGCAAATGTTTCAGAATAACGATTTGCGGCTTATATCAAGTGCACCGTAGTATGCACGCAACACCCAGCTGCAACATGAACCTAGTTTCAACATCATTTCTGCACACATTCGATCTCAGGCAAATTCGTTTCTTTAGGGCCTCCGCTGCGTGTCCGGTGCAGTATATTTCCCTCTGGGAAGATCTCCAGCTGTTCGCCGCATCAGGAGTCGTTTACCTCAAGACTTGTTGCTCTGTTCCGATAGTGATCCTGAATCTGAAGAAATCTAGTGCCCTAAAAATTGTAGTTTATCTAAAGCTGTTTGTGCCAGAGAGGCCTTATTGGCTGAACTCAAATATTTTCATTCACACTTTCTTACACCGGATCCCTCTAAAGATTCGATTAAATAAGAACAAAAAGACTATTATAACGGCATTATTATTATTGTTATTATTATCGTATTTTAAGGCAGTGACTCCATCAAAAACAAAATTGAAATCAAAAGTTTGGAATAAGTGTGTTTTTATTTCTCTTGACACAATGATGTCCTTTCACAGGAGAAACATTTAGAATTATAACTAGCCAGATACTAAAACATATGTGGAATTATAAGAAGTGTGAAAAATCTAACAAGAAAAGGGACTCGGCTGAAATTTTATAGAGTCATGGCCCTACTAATTTTACTTTATGGAAGTAAAACATGGGAATGAGCATAAGAAACGGCAAAATATTTTGAGATGAAGTCCCTGAAAGCTGTAAAAGGCTGTAAACGCAGTGACAGAATCCCAAGCTCCAACATTAGATGAATTTCAAACATAGGGTGACAATAATAAATTAACAAAGTAGGGAGACACTGGAAAGATCACGTCGATAGGATAGAAGAAAAAAAATGTTCTGATTCAGGACAGGCGACATCGGAGGATGGAGAAAGAGAAGACGTGAAGTTTGAGACCGGAAAGAGCCTGAACCATGAAGAGTCAATTGCTATTATGATGATTATTGGTGGTGGTGGTGATGTTGTTGTTGCTGTCTTCATCATGCTTGTGCTATTCATCTGCGCAAAAGATGAATGCCTGTGATCAATTCAATTAACCTCTTTACCTTTGTGGATTTTGGTTTTCTGATTAGGTGCATACCACAATTTCTTTTGTAGCTGGTAATTCATGGTGTCTACTATACAAAGCCTTTCTTTCTTTCTAGCCTGATATCCGCTTCCTTGCAACTAATTTGTGCTCAACACTTTTTAAATGCTGAAAAATATCGCCCTCGCCATATATATATATATATATATATATATATATGCATCGCCTCAACATACCCCACATGTTTGTAGCTTGGTAGGCAGGGGTGAACCAACTCCTTGCGCTGTTGAAAGGTCAAGTCACTTGTTTATATACATTTAATTTGTGTTATTCATCCCCAAAATTATAAATCCACTCAGACATAGGCTATTCTGTTAGCACATCCGTGGTTAAAAGCAAGGGTTCCCTTCCAGCACGGAAACCCTTTGTTGATTAATAAACAGATGTAGTGTATATATTACATTTATATTAAATGTATCGTAAAAATTATTTTTACAATATTGTTTTTTCACACGCAATAATCTGCAATGTTAATGTATTATAATAATTATGAAGATTTTTCATTCCAGATTTATTTTAACTGATTGCATTCCAAGTACTACTAAAATTCTGTGCAAACACAATAACCTATCAAAGTTTTAATAATTACTTGTTCTTTCATACAAGACCGTGTGTAAGACAAGGTTAAGGCAAATGCACGAAAGCGGAAGATAGGTGGTTTAAATCCCGGTTATGGCATTACATTTTTCAGTATAAAAGTTTTGTAAACCATACAGAGTTGGACTATGCACAAAGCGCCCACAGAGGCATAGGCACAATACTCTCTTCTTAACCAGTGAAGGTCGCAGCGTTTGTGCTTGTGAGACTGCAAGGCTGGAGGACGTACTGCTACGACTAAGAGATGGGTGAGATTATCCCGGGAAGGGACTGAACGCCTTAATCTTGACGCAATCAAAATGCGGTTTTAACTGCAGAAAGTTAACTACTTCCAATTTACATCCGAAACTAAAACAAATTCAGAGTTTCCTGAGCTAGTTCGAACTGCGCTGCGGCAGCCTTTGAGTGACCGAGACATCTCACATGAACATAAACGCCCAACAGATAGTTTCACTTCGTATTTTCAGAGGAAAATTCGAATATCTCGATACTCTCAGAGGAGGTGGAATGCTCTTCCACGCTTGAGGAAAAAGTAATTATCTACAGTCCAGAAGGGTTCCTATACGTAGCTAAACTATTTCGTCATGGCCTTTGTCTTTTGAGCTGGTCAAGTGGTGGTCTAGGTATATATTGTGGAAGCCTAACATTACTCCGAACAGTACACATTATAAAGGCATAATTGAAAATATTGATTCCCTCTAAGGAGAGGAGATATTATATTGATGCAATTATTGAATTCGGTTACGATAATCATCCTGTCCACACATGTCAAGTAGTTTGAAGTTGGTTCTCAACGAGATAGGATATCCGAGTGATAGACCAGCCTCTCCTTTCACTAGATTTGAACCATAATATGTAAGGCTGAGATGAAATACGGATTTCAGATGCACGAAGAATTAAAGATGGCTTAATAGACAGTACAAGTACAAAACGTAGGAGTTACTGTAGCCTGTCGTTCAGCTCGTCGTCGTTTCTAACGCTCTCCATATAACCTATGACCTTCAGAGGATACCTCATTCCACCAAACTATGACTGGACCCATTTCTGAGGTGGAGGCTTCCAGCGGGCGGAATCCGCTGCCTTCGATGGTAGGGTGATGATGACGCGGTGGAATGACAGGACCCACCGCTTTTACCGTGGACTCCGAACCACGTTGGGTCTTGGGGAATTTTACATGAGCAAATCAGAGGTGAAAGTGTAGATAGGGTTGACTTAAAATCGCCACCAGAGTCGGAATCGAGCCTCGGAACCTCAGTACGAGAGCCGGAAATGAAATACATCTTGTTCACGTTACTTAAGTTCCATTTCAACAATACTCCGTAGATTTAGAGCAGTTATACATGTTGAGGGTTTATAAACCCCATATTAAGTGTTTTGTTTACTTCTATGTATTTTCATTTTATAAGAGAATAGTTTCTTTTCCTCATAGTAATTTGTAAAGAATATTTTAATTTGTTGTTGGGTTTGCATAGAAACAGCCTAAAACACAATATGGAATTATTTATACGTAGCCAATACGTAGTCCTACACATACAGTTACAAAAGCTACAGCTAAAGAAAGAACTTAGATGGGTGTGAAATCATGAATTCACGAACAAGAATGAGGCCTTCTAACCCAAGGTAAAACTAGCTCGGCCTTTCTTTCCAGTTGCGTTCACTGTCATCGCTAAATACGTGTTAATGTGAACTCAGCTACGACCGTTCAAGTTCTCCGACCCGAAGAGTCTAGGATGGATCATTTTTGTTGCTAGTTATACTTAAAAATCAGTTAATTACAATCCTAAATATTTAATCGCTTATTATGTTTTAAAATTTAATGCCTATTAACGTATAAAGAATTATTATATAGTACCATAAGCTGATTCACCCGATGCAGTTTCTAAAATATGGAACAATTACTGTATGCATATTTGGACACTAGAGGGAAAAAAGGGAAAGCAGAATCAAATATAAAATTTACGGTAAAATACAGGACAGATAGTTAACTTAATGATGTCCTACAGCATTAATTAAATTTTAAAAAGAAGCTAAAAGGATGTCTCAGTGCGCTGTTCTGATGCGATAAAACGAAAAACGAAAACGAAAGTGGTAAAACGAAAACGATAAAACTGGCGGTATGCAGCTACGCTTGATAGAAATTCCTAATATTATTATACCTGTTTGGTCACTGACTCCACTTAGTCACTGCAAAATCTCGCGAAATCCTATCCTAGCACGTCGTATGCCCTCTTAGACCCTTGTTTGATCGGGATAACAGCTAGTTCACACCAAATAAGATTTATTGAAGCTCACCGCAAGCTCTCTGAAACACGTTTGATAAACATGGTGATGATTATAGCTATTATTCAGTTTTTGCAGATATAATTCTTGTTGGCAAAACTGTCTGCATCCGAGGTGCTTCAGGAAATGCCGCGGGGCCTTGAATTGATTATCCGGCCACCACGAAATTCCACCAAGGTCGTCTTCGTCTTTGTTTTTCTTCTTTTCTACTTTCTTTCATTGCCAACTTTTCTCTTTCTTTGTTTCTTTTGTGCCGGTGCTGTACGAGTGAAAAAGAAAGAGCTGTGCAGCGCTGGATTCACACAAGGAGACCGCAGGAATGTCGGAGGAAACAAAACTGCGACCTTGGGAAGTCTTCTCCGCACGTGGTACTGGAGTACAACGCTACGAATTCGCACCTCGTGGTCGGCAACGTGTGCGCGTTAATTTGGACGCACACGAGCGCCATTGTGTTCCCAATAATTATCTTTCAGGAGAACCATTATGTTCTTATTCAAACTTTGGTGTGGTGCGAACCATCTTCACCTTCTTTATCTTACAGTGCTTCCTGTCTCACCAATATTATTCTGAGCTTTGCATATACTTTGGAGAAAAATTTCTGATGCGATACATTCATATGAGTTTCTATACACTCTATCGTTTATTACTAGATACACAAATTATTCTTACTCAAACTTATTACTTTCCCTATTACGTATAGTAGGTAGTGAAGTATTGCATTCCACCCAAAAATTCGATACCGGCATTTCCCCGGAATTACATGTTTTGAGGCGCCCTGAACTCAAATAAAGCATTTTTGCAAACATGTCCATGTGAGTGTCTGTCTGTGTGTCTGAGAACGTGAGAATATAGTTGTATTATATTTCAACTGTTCGGGAGCCGAACTTGAAGTAGTCGCAACCGCACGTATGGTAAAAAGTTTCCGGTAGCCTTTGCCCCCCCCCCAAAAAAAAATCACTTTGTAATTTGGCTGTTTCTTTAAATATTATATATTTATGTTTGCCTCGGCTGCATCAGTATTATTGTTAGAGACATGGATTTCTTTGCAAGGCGTGGTGCGGCTGAAGAATGTAAGCTTACACAGATTATCATTTTTTAATTCACTTCTTTTTATTAATTCTTGACACGATTTAAATAACACTTCACTGATATAGAGAGCTGTGAGATTCTTTTATTAAATACTTGCACTTTTTAAACACGTAAACTATTTTCGTCTCACACTGAATACGTATTAAGTTTCTCGAGGACGCATCTCGCATCCTGTTAGGAAGACTGTCTACAACCAACGCGTCCAGTTATGAGCACTGTCTACAAGCAACTGACTTGATTTCTACCACTTAAATTTGTAAATTTCTGTATTTCAAGTCTCTGATTGGCTATTCCTAATCCAATAGAATACCTTTATTTAACTTAAGCTTTTTTTCTGGTTGTTGATTGGCTATTTTATAAACTGTCACAAAAGTTGCATTATTGCTTCCAAGAATTACAAGTAGTAATTCATTATTGCCTCAAGGTTACCTCATTGTTACCTCATTGTTAGCAACTTTTGACCTATTATTCTCATAGCTCCTACATTATTAAATAACGTAATACATTCACATAACATTATTGAACATGGTTGGAAAGGTAGAATCAGATGACTGAAAAATTCAATGCCATAGCCGGGAGATCCGTGGTTCAAATCCCGGCTATGGCATTGAATTTTTCAGTCATCTGATTCTACCTTTCCAACCCTGTCCAACACACGGCTTGTGTGGAAGAACAATTAATTCCATTATTGAACACGTATACAATAATATAAACATATACAATGACTGTAATATACACTTTTTATATATTGTTACATACACATATTGCTTTAAGGTGGGCTGTTATTGAAATTATATATTATATAATTAGATTGAAATTATTTAAGTGTTAAAAATACTGCCTCAAACGGCATAACTCAAAAACGAAAAGTTTAAGATAATGACCAAGAAATGAACAATACGAACCTTTAATAACGAATATCTCAGAAACGGCTTATACCACAAAAAACTTATTTTAAATAAATTGTGTGTTTTAAAGACAGCTACATTTTTTGTATAGCACATTTTCGTCTATCACTTAACGTTTACCAGCTATACAAGATTATACAAAATTCCTTCCGAATGGACTTCATAGGCTATTCCCCAAAAATTCAAGATATACATTTTATTTGTCATGTAAATATCTTCAATGTATGGTATTTTAGTCAAAATCGTTGGAGCCATGTTTTAGAAAATCCAAAATTTAAAAAAATGTTCCATGTAAAGACCAGATTGGGGTGGGGGATTTTGTTGAAAATCTTCGTGTCGCATCTTTGAAAGATATTGAACCTAATGCCAAGTTTAGAATTTATTTCGTTTTTGAGTTATACTGTTCAAAGTCACACGAAAGACACACACACACACACACACACCACACACACACACACACACACACACACACACACACGGACTGTTTCCAGGAATACTTTATTTGGATTCATCGGCGCGTCTAAACATGTATTTCCGGGGGAATCTCGGTATCGAATTTTTCGATGGAATGCAATACTTTCCCATTGATTTGTTGCATTCACACGACTTTCTCTACTTATTTTTCTACAGAATATTCTTACAAAAGCAATTCTTGTATCTATTCTTGATAACCTAGATAAACTTTGATTACACGTTTATTGCAGGAAATGGCGTTTCTAAGTTCAGTGCTGGTGTGTGTCTCTAATTTTTTTAAGTTCCATTTATACCCCGCCTTTAACTACAGTGGTCAAATCGGTGGCCTTTACTTTGGAACATAATATTAACTATAGGCAATGGTGCTAACTCGTATTCCTTGTCGTTGGATTTCTGGTAAACTTTGGGTTTTGTTCATTACATCACACACACACACACACACACACACACACACATTCATGATATTTCCAGACTTTGGGGAGGACAGATAATAATCCTGGCTACAGAAAAATTCCCCCAGCCGGGAATCGAACTTGGGAGCCCTCGCACAGGAGGCAATACCGATTGAGCTACGAGACCAGCGTAACTAATCGAACATAAAAAAGCGAAGAAATAAGAGGAGAACTTGGAATAAAAGGAGTGCTAGATCGTATAGACCAGGGGTAGCCAGTCTTCCTCCTTGGACTAGTAGTGGTATCGTGCTAGCCTCTAGTTCCCAAGGTCGCAGGTTCAAACCTGGCGAATGGCGATGGATTTTTCGGGCGTAAAAATCCTTAGCATGGCTTCCTTCGGAAGGGAAGTAAAGCCGGTGGTCCTGTGTCGTAGATTTACGGTACGTAAAAGAACGTCAAGCCTGATAAACGGTGTCTTTCACGCCCAAAATATACACTATGTGATCAAAGGTATCCGGACACCCCCACAAACATACGTTTTTCAACTTAGGTGCATTGTGCTGCCACCTATTGCCTGGTACTCATTATCCGCGACCTCAGTAGTCATTAGACATCATGAAACAGCAGAATGGGACGCTCCGTGGAACTGAATCAGGATCCACTCCACGTACTATGACAGGCGTGAGGTGAGAAACCTTGGATTCCATTGTCGAGCGGCTGCTCATAAGCTACACATCACGCAGGAAAATACCAAACGACGCCTCGCTTGGTGTAAGGAGCGTCAACATTACACGATTGAACAGTGGCAAAACGTTGTGTGGAGTGACGAATCACGGTACACAATGGGCGATCCGATGGCAGGGTGTGGGTATGGCGAATGCTCTATGAACGTCATCTGCCAGCGTGTGTAGTGCCAACAGTGAAATACGGAGGTGGTGGTGTTATGGTGTGGTCGTGTTTTTCCTGGAGGGGGCTTGCACCCCTTGTTGTTTTGCGTGGCACGATCACAGCGCAGACCTACATTGATATTTTAAGCACCTTCTTGCTTCCCACTGTTGAAGAGCAATTCGGGGATGGCGATTGCATCTTTCAACACGATCGAGCACCTGTTCATACTGCACGGGCTGTGTTGGAGTGGTTGCACGACAATAACATCCCTGTAATGGACTGGCCTGCACAGAGTCCTGACTTGAATCCTATAGAACACCTTTGGGATGTTTTGGAACGCCGACTTCGTGCCAGGCCTCACCGACCTACATCGATACTTCTCCTCAGTTCCGCACTCCGTGAACAATGGCCTGCCATTCCCCAAGAAACCTTTCAGCACCTGATTGAAAGTATGCCTGCGAGAGTGAACGCTTCATCAAGGCTAAGGCTGGGCCAACACCATATTGACTTTCAGCATTACCGATGGAGGGTGCCACGAACTTGTACGTCATTTTCAACCAGGTATCCTTGATCACGTAGTGTAGAAGGGGACACTAAGAACCATAGTAATTAACGAGCGTCCATAAATAAAACTCCATTTAATTTAATTTTTAGGGGAGGGCAGGCGGTAACGTCTGTTGCCCGCATTCAGAATGTTCCGGGTTCAAACCTCCGGGGACGACCAATCTGACCTGGGGTTTTTCTCGGTCGCTAGACGAATGCTGTGTTGGATAATTTGATCCACAAATTTTTTTGTCGTCCCTTTCATCACTATAGTTCATTTCCTTCTTCACCGCCATACCAGATATTGGACTGATCACCATCCTGGATATGCACTCATATGGTCTAGATTTTGCTTACTCCTCGTCAGGCTACTGATTCAAGGTAAAGTCCTTGGGGATGTAAGTCCTGCAAAGAGGAAGGTAATCAATTAAAGAAGAAGAAGAAATGTGCATTCTTCCAAGGTCTAGAGGATATAATAAAAAAATCTGATGTGTTACACTCACATGCTTTCTCTACTCTTGTACAAACTATTTTTACAAACGCTTATTCTCCATCTATTTCACGTTAATCGAGGTAAACATTTGCAGAAACTATCTTATTGCTAGTTTTCTTGTAGGTTCAAGGGGAATATGATAAGCTTTAAGCGATAGTCAAATCTTTAAGATCTGGTTGCTATGTGGAGTATTCCATTCTCTTTGCATGTCCAGGAGATAAATAAATAAAAACTAATAACAAATTCCCATTTGAGAAAAAGTATGTATTGGAAAATTCAAACAATTAACAAGGAATATCTCGGAAATGGTTCACTCCACACAAAAAAATGTATCACATAAATTGTGTGTTTTAACAAAATCTAGATTTTTTTGTGTAGTAAAATTTTGTCTATCACTTACGGTTTACCAGTTATGAGAAAGTCACTCATAATGAAAAGAACTTTTGGGGACATTCCCAGAAAATTCAAGATGTGGTTTAATCTGCCATTAAAATATCTTAAACATGATATATTAATCAAAATCCTTAGAGCCATTTTTGAGAAAATAAACATTTTTCGAAAAAAGTTCCATGTAAAGGGTAGTCTGGAAAATCTTCGTGTCTCATCTTTGGTATTTGCCCAACTTTTCGTTTTTGAGTTATGGTGTTCACAGATACGTAGACACACACATACACACACTCATAGAGGCATTTTTCCTAAAAATGCTTTTGTAGATTCGGGGAGGCTTAAAAAAACATACGTTTTCGGTGAAATCTTGGTATAAAATTTTGGGAGAAATGCAATACTTCCTCTACTTATTTATAGTAAACATATTTTAAGAAAATTCCGCATCTAATTTTTATAATATTTGACGACGATATAATAATAATAATTTTATAATAATAATAATAATAATAATAATAATAATAATAATAATAATAATAATAATAATAATAATAATATAGTATGAAAAAGGAGATAGTTGTTAAAAGATAGATATGTTTTGCTAAAATTTAATTAATAGATGATAATATTTGTTTTTCTAGGTGGTTACAGACTATGTGACATTTCCAAAATATTAAATTAATGCCCTGGGAATGAGGAATCTTCACATTCACCAGTTTTATCTCTATTTCCTTGTGTATTGATGTTTCTGTATGAAAACTGTAGCTTTAATCTTAATATATAAAAGTCAGTGTGTCTACCCGCGCGTGTTCCTTATAGGCTTCCACACCGTTGCACTGATTTCGACCAAACTTCACAGATAACTTTTGACACAAGGCGAAAATTACTGTCTAGCTTAGAATTCGAAATTCCGTCCCATTTCACACGATTAGTTATTTAATTTAATGCAATTCCTACAAAAGCTCCAAGACCATCCATATCTTTCTCAGCGATAATCCTAATAGGTCGAACATTGCCAACATAAGAATAACAATCACTTAGGTTTTCATGGCCTCACAAAATAACAAAGGAACAGCGAGTTCACATATTATTCATTAATCCGCTTTCTGACATTAATTATGGAGTAAATTGAGTTTTTACTTTCTCTACTACGTATAGTAAGTAGAGGAAGTATTGTATTCCACCCAAAATTTCGATACCGAGATTTCACCGGAAATACATGTTTTGGGGCTCACTGAATCCAAAAAAAGCATTTTTGGAAACATGTCCGTGTGTGTGTCTGTGAACAGCATAACTCAAAAACGAACAATCGGATAAGCACCAAACTTGGTATTTAGGTTCAGTATCTTCCAGAGATGCGACACGAAGGTTCTCAAGAAAATCCCCCCACCCCAGACTACCCTTTACATGGAAGATTTTTCGAAAATTTTAATTTTCTCAAAAATGGCTCTAACGATTTTGATGAAAATATCATATGTTTAGGGTAATGTCATGACAAATGAAATGTATATCTCGAATTTTCTGGGAATGTCTCCAAAAGTATTCTTCATTGTGAATGACTTTTGCATAACTGGTAAGCCATAAGAGATAGACAAAATTTTACTACACAAAAAATGTAGATCGCGTTAAAATACACAACTTATGTCATATACATTTCTTTTGTTGAGTGAACCGTTTTCGAGATATTGCTTGTTATTTCCTTAAATTTTCCAATACTTATACTTTTTCTCAAATTCGTTATTCATTTTTTTTATGTCCTGGAATGCAAAGAGAATGGAATGCGTCACATAGCAACCAGCGTTAAAATATTTGACTATCGCTTAAAAGCTACCATATTCCCCTTGCATCTACAAGTAAATTACCAATAAGATTGACATCTCGATATCTCGATTAACATGAAGCATATGGAGAATAGGATTGTAAAATTAGGTTGTACAAGAGTAGAGAAAGTTATGTGAGTGTAACACATCAGATTTTTTATTTATGGACGCTCTTTTTCTGCTGTGGTCCTTAGCGTCCCATTCTATATTGGGCGCGAAAGACCGGAAATTTTGCTCAGAGACGTCTTTATCAGGTTTGAGGTTCTTTTACGTGCTGTAAATCTACGACACGGAACCACCGGCTTTGCTTCCCTTCCGAAGGAAGAGATGCTAAGGATTTTTACACTCGAAAAAATCCATCGCCCTCCGCGGGTTGGAATCTGCACACTAGCATGGCAACCACTTCACCACGGAGAACAACGAACATGGAGTAATAACACAGTCAGATAAATAATTATAACAGCTATGCCACTTGTGGCTATGCTTCACTTGGTTAAGAATTAACGACATTTCGAACTCATTACATTAGACTGCGGTAATAGGAACGGCATCAAACTAGACAAAATACCACTTCTTATTCTTCCTTATTTTCATAAGATTATATCTTATTTATTGTATATTGATATAAAAAAACACAAAAGCATTCAACATAACTGCATTGACTACAAATGTCTCTATGGTGCTCAAACATTGCTAACATAAGACCGAAGTTATTAATTCATTCTGCGATCATACTCAGATGCTCGTATATTAATTTATTATAATTTTAGTTTCCCATTTTTGTAAGCAGCAAGTTTCTTTCTCTATGTGAAGTTTGTGATGTTTTTATAAGCAGAAAACAAAAACGAGTGACATTAAAACTACAGATAGCATGGATAACAGCAACAACATCAAACCAGTCTAAATACTACTTCTACTGTTATCTATTCTTTTTTTCCTCTGTAATGTTAATTTTGGTTAATTTTCGAGGTTTACAAATCCTTCCGGCCTGGGCAACGTCAGGTAGGCCAGCTAGTATGTTATTCCTAAAGAATAACATGGAATATTACTTATTAAAGGCTATTAAAATGTTTCAGTATCGATGGTAAACCTCACCACATATATACACATACAGGGTTATTCAAAAAGAAGGAACAGATTTTACATATTTGTTTCTAATGAACGACAATCGATAGCGACACATATGAACACATCATTGAATAGAGGAAAGTTCAGAGTTTTAAATCCCACCTATTAGTTCCATTCAGTGCCTACAGCGGCGCTGCGTTTGTTTTATTTTGTCTTTCCTGTGTTTTATTAGTAGTTTTGTGTATTTTGGTTACTGAGAGTGAACAAGATTACATTGATGTTACTTAAACTGCTATTATTTCTTCCTAACCGAGATTTCCTCTATAAATAACGAGAGGCAGCCAGAATGTAAAGTACGTGGAAGCCACTAAGCTACATTCACAAGAAATCATCATTATAAACTGAGGTATTTGTGGTTTGTTCAACAGTGCTTTCTCAGTATTTTTATTCTTTTGTTCTTTATAGATCCTGAGAGTTTTAATTCACTCTTTGTTTAAGTATCTTGTGTAATAACTTTTAAATGCCTCCAAAGAAACGCAAGCTATTGGGCAAGTGCAACCTAAGGCTAAATGATGTAGGGGTAAACCGTCAAACCACGGGCAACGCCGGGTATTTCAGCCAGTATTATTAAATAACTGGGGAATAAAGGGAAGAATAAAGGGAAAGTATAAAAGTTTAACGTTTCATCTACTGTGATTATCTAAAGATTATTCGAGCATTCCAATAATGCTTTCACCCCTAAAATATACTTATTTGCAGACAGTACATTGTTCCAGAATTTGAAAAGATGTCGGGGCAGAGGGGGCTGGGCAAATGGCAAAAATTTCCAGAAATTTCCAGAAATTATATTTTTAGTTTCTTGTGCAATCTTATTAATTGGGTTTCCTCGTCATTTTTATATATTTTATCATTATAGGCACTATACTTATATTTCAAATATATTTTATTTTTAAAAATTGTACTACATTTTTTCTCTGCAGGTTTGTACTGAACAGCTTCTGTGTATTTAAGTCATAGGCTTTCTTTGCATGAATGCGAGTTTGTTTTCTTCACTTTTGCTTTGATAACTTTTTCTGTGAATACCTTTTTGTATAAATGGCACGTTTTCTCAGACTACTGAAGACAGCTAAATTAAATTTTAGGATGATAAAAATAATCTCTAATTGTTGTTGTGGATCTACTCCGTGTTAATAATATGCTTATTTCTTTAAAAAAGATCGCTGATACAGTTTAATCAAAAGATGACATAGTTAAGAAAATAATTATATCTTGCTTAAAACTAAACATGTCGGATAAAAGTAGACCAGAAGTTAGAAGGCGTGCATCAATATGCCGTAATTTTTTCAACCTAATATCTTAAATAGCTTCTGAGATAATGGGATATTAATTTTGCAGATTTAACATTGGGGGAATAAGGGAATAAAAAATACAGCATTCGCTATAATTCACGCTTCCGGGAATATCAAGGGATTTTCGTCCATTATTAGCAATATCACAGGGAATTTACGAAATTACATTTCTAAGTGGTAGGGGGGAGGATTTGCTATTAAAAACTTCCAGATCGGAGGTAAATTAAATTAAGTAAATTAATATTCGAGGTTTACAAATCCTTCCGGCCTGGGCAACGTCAGGTAGGCCAGCTAGTATGTTATTCCTAAAGAATAACATGGAATATTACTTATTAAAGGCTATTAAAATGTTTCAGTATCGATGGTAAACCTCACCACATATATACACATACAGGGTTATTCAAAAAGAAGGAACAGATTTTACATATTTGTTTCTAATGAACGACAATCGATAGCGACACATATGAACACATCATTGAATAGAGGAAAGTTCAGAGTTTTAAATCCCACCTATTAGTTCCATTCAGTGCTTACAGCGGCGCTGCGTTTGTTTACGAGAAAATGGCGGCACCATAGGCAAAATCGTTTTGTGTGCTGCATTATGCAAATAGTGAATCCATTGTTTCATTGCGTATATTTCGTTGTAAGTTCAACAACGAGCCTCCTCGGCATAAAAATTACAATTGATACAATAAATTCGTAGAAGGTGGTTGCGTATGCAAACGGAAAAGCGCTGGTCGTCCTCGCATAACAAACGGTGCTCATTTTGAACACATAAAATAAAACTTTGAACTTTTCTCTATTCATTGATGTATCACATGTGTCGCCATCTATTATCGTTCATTAGAAATAAGTATGTAAAGTCTGTTCCTTCTTTTTGAATAACCCTGTGTATATATATATTATATATATTATATAGGGCGTGTGTGTTGAGGTTTATATTATATATATATATATATATTATACAGGGTGCACTATTTAAGTTGAGCCTGTTCAATATCTGCAAAACTAAGCGCTGTAGAAAGAAATGTCTTTATAAAAGTTGCTTGATATTATGGGGAAAAGTAAATGTCATTAGTGGTGTTTTATTTGGAGTACGTTATGATTGTCATTTTAGGACAATTTAATCTTTCTTAAATGGGAAGCTAAATTTGGGTCAATTTAAATTAAATATATCAATTAAATTAAATATCAGTTTATATATGCATTCGTAGTTGTATTACGGTGGCCAACTCTATGACTTGCAACATTTAAGCATCATATAAGCCTCTTTTAACTTTGCTAAAAACTATTATTATACTCTATTCCTACCAATATGCTTAGCATTTCTTGTAGTTTTTCTCAGCGGTATAAATGAATGCCGAGGTTTCCACGACTTCCAAAGTACACAGGATAGGAAAAAAGGCAATAAAACCAGGATGAACAATGTAGTAAAAAGCTATAAGACTGGTCATCGTAACAAAACAAACTGAACAAATCGTTCAGCGAGCAACTCTAAGGCCTACCTCTCTGGAATAAGCGAAAGATTTTCTACGAATATATTCAAACAGACCGAGCGAGATGGCTCCACTGTAACGTATGAGGTTCGTATTCGGGATGTCCCGGATGTTCCGTTCACTCTGACCTCGAGTTCTTCGTGGTTTTCCTGGCCGATAGGAGAATGCTGGGGTGGTTTCTCATGAACCACGATTTCCTTCCATCATTTCCTTTTCATTCTCATCTTTCAGGTGTGTTTCTAGGTTTCGTGGCGTATGGCGGTGCCGGACAGATGGCGTGAATGCTTGCTCAAAGGGCTACTTGGTTGGCGGCGTTCATCGTCCTCTCTAGGCAGCTCCAGGAGTGGGACGGATCTTAGAGTCTGGAAATGTTAGGATCTTCCGCGCGTCTCTGTGGTCTATTTGGCTGCGGCCTGTAGCCTCCTGTGGTTCCTTCACTTCTTCCTAGGGGTGGTAGCCACAATTGATTTATGCAGGTTGCAGTTCGTGAGGTATCCCTATCCATTGTATGGCTTAAAAAAACTACCTAAAATATTTATATAAATGTCTAAATGCTTAGAGACTAAAGCGATAGTAAATAAGGGAAATAAATAAGAGCAATGGATAATTAATAAAGCTGTAAGGTCTAACAACGGAGTCTTCATCAAAAAGTTAAAACGTTTTAAGCTCGGTAGATTATGGAAGAATTTACTGCGCATCAACTGTAGTCAAATTAATTGGCTGAGCTTCTGCTCTACCAGTATGTTGTTTCGTACATGAAACGGGCATATTTTAATCTCCGCATTCTTACATATGGCAACATGCACCTGAGGTATGTGTAGCTCAAAGTTTTCCTTGTTTAAATTATTGTTTCAAACTTCCTGCCGAACTGCACCGAAAAGAATGACCGGCATTCTTCAGCAGAGATACTCCCTCGAAACTGGTTTGTTTTGTCCTTCAAATCTGTATTTGAATGCTCATCATGAACATTTTAATTTAAAACTACTGGAGACGTCTACTGTAAAGAACAGTAACAGATTTCAGTTTAGGGAGGTAATAATACAGAGATTGTCATACGTAGGATTTTGTCTTGAAAAAAATAAACAGTTCTCTGCAGTGCATAAATCCATACTTCCAGACTTAAATGAAACGCTTACACAAAGACTAATAGGCTATTGAAAGGTTTCATCATCCGGAAAAAGTATGTAAGAGTTTTGATGGTAACAGTAAACTTGACTGCACAAACAGCTATAAGTATTTGCCTCGTAGCCGTGGTCGCTGGAGTGTGTAGCTTCGGAGGTCCGCCAAGCTGAGGGTCGTGGGTTCGAATTCCGCCATGGGCATGGGTGTTTGTTCGTGTAATTGCTGTACTAAGCGGTAAATCAAAACAGTAAAAACACAGTAATTATAAACTGGGTAACCAAGGGAACTTTAAAAAAAATTGAGATAAAAAACAAAACAAAAAGTACATAATGGAGGGGGACACCTCACGCACTGCGATCTAATATGGCTACCATCCACCCGGAGGAAGGGGTAAATTGAAGGAACCACACGAGGCTACAGGCCGCAGGCAGACGACACGCGCGGAAATCCCTAACAGTTCCTGACTTGAAGACCTGTCCCACTTCTGGAGCTACTTAGAGAGGACGATGAACGACCCGTCGACCAAGCAGCTCTTAGTCCCCACGGGGAGTACTCTTTCCTTTGAGCATGCATCCGCACCATCTGTCCGGCACCACCATACACCACTAAACCTAGAAGCACACCTGAAAGATGACGAGGAAACGGAATGAAAGGTAAATTATGGAGAGCTAATCGTGGTGGATGAGAAACCACCTAGACATTTGCCTACCGGCCGGGAGAAACCCAACGTCAGAGTGAGGGTTGACGGTAATCGAACCCGGACCTCCCGAATGCCAGCCTCACACGTTAACGCGGAGCCCTCTCGCTTATGACTGCACACATATACAGTGTTTGAAAAACTGCGAAAGAAATAAATATAAGATCATGCATATCCTATTGTTGGTATAAACAGAACGGAGATTTCCGCTGTCAGCTGTATGTTTAGCTGTTATATCATGACCAACTATATTGCTTATGGCTTTGCTTTCATTTTTACTTTCTCGACTACGTATAGTAAGTAGGGGAAGTATTGTATTCCACCCAAAAATTCGATACCGAGATTTTACTGGAAATATGTTTTGACCCCCTGAATCCAAAAAAAAAGGCATTTTTGGAAACATGTCCGTGTGTGTCTGTGTGTGTGTGTGTGTCTGCCTCTGGTGTGTGTGTGTGTGTGTGTGTGTGTGTGTGTGTGTCTGTGAACAGCATAACTCAGAAACGAACAGTCGGATAAACATCAAACTTGGTATTTAGGTTCAGTAACTTCCAGAGATACGACATGAAGGTTTTCAAGAAAATCCCCCCCCAAAATTACCCTTTACATGGAACATTTTTCGAAAATTTTAATTTTCTCAAAAATGGCTCTAACGATTTTGATTAAAATATCATATATTTAAGGTATTTTTTATGACAAATGAAATGTATATCTCGAATTTTCTGGGAATGTCTCCAAAAGTATTCTTCATTGTGAACGACTTTTGCATAACTGGTAAACCATAAGAGATAGACAAAAGTTTACTACGCAAAAAATGTAGATCGCGTTAAATGGAGACAGACGACAATTTATGTCATATACATCTTTTTTCTTTTCTTTTTTTTGCGTGAACCATTTTCGAGATATTGTTTGTTATTCCCTTAAATTTTCCATTACTTATACTTTTTCTCAAATTCGTTATTCATTTTTTTTTATGTCCTGGACATGCAAAGAGAATGGAATACTCCACATAGCAACCAGCTCTTAAAATATTTGACCATCGCTTAAAGCCTACCAATTCCCCTTGCATCTACAAGAAAATTAGCAATAAGATTAACATCTCGATATCTCGATTAACATAAAGCATATGGAGTATAAGCGTTTTGTAAAAATAGTTTGTACAAGAATAGAGAAAGTCATGTGAGTGTAACACATCAGAGGTCAGACTTTTATGCTTGTTTCGCTAAAAATCAACGCCAGTTTCAAAACTATCCTCTTCCATGTATTAATACTAAATCTTTCTTAGGTCTTTTAGAACATTTTAGACATTTAAGAGTCGAAGTTAGAAGACATAAAGAACACTAATGGGTTTCCCTTCAACAGTTAAGCATGTTTATTTTAAACGTGTATAGTGTAACGACAAACAGGTATGCTTATGACTTTATACTGACGGTCGGGTTATGTTACAGCCGGTAGAGCGCGGGACTTAATGCGGGGGCTGGGATTATCTTTCGGTCTGCAGAGCGCGAGAACTGACGCAGCGACTTGATGGTCATGTTGCTGCGTGGCTATTTATCAGCAACCAATTCAGTCCGATTGCTTCTATCGCTTGATTTGTTTCACATAGAGTAGACATTACTGTCAATTTTGCATTCGGGAGGTCCTGGGTTCGATTCCCGGTGACTGTACACGATGACCATAGTATTTTTCGTGGTTTTCTTCTGGTCGCCTAGGCGAATGTCGGAGTGATGTATTCTACCATGATTTCTCCCCCCCCCCCACACACATTTCCTCTCATTTCATCTCCTACTTTCACATTTCAGTGTGTCTTCGGGTCCTGTAGTGCTAGCAGTGTCGGACAGATGGCATAGTTGCTTGCGCATTGGAAATATTTCTCCCCGTGAACGCCAGGGTGCGTTGTTCTGCCCGTTAGGATTGGTTCGTCGCCCTCTCTCGGAATTCTTTGCCTCTACTGGTGCGTGGATGTTGCCTCTACTGGTGCGTGGATGTTCAAACTGGAAATATTAGGGACTTCTGCGCCACTCTTGGGCCTGTCTGTCTGCGCACCCGAGACCTCATACGGCTCCTTCACCTCATCCCTGCCTTCCGGGAGGGGTAGCCACAATAGATCAAGCTGGTCGCAGTGGCGACTTTTGCCCTCCGATAAACACGTCCTACATCCTACGCCCTTCTATCAATTTTATTTATTTCTGTATAATTTTAATTTCGTTCAGTGTGTATGGGATTATAACCGCAGTGATGAAATGCCAGGAGTAAAGTTCGCATTAAAAAAAAAGGTTATACGCGAAGGAGAAAAAAAGCGCGACAAAAAAAATCATGTGTGACACATGCAAAAACCGATTCATGTAGAGAAGGCATTTCCTGGCGTTGAAGATTACAGATATGTTATTTGGCGGCTGGCCTTAGATTTAGAGAAACTGATTCGTTAAATGGTAGAACTGATAAGCGAAAAAGAATGGTTTCATGGATGATACTGGGCAGCTTTAGAAAGTTGAAAGTTCCCATGTCGTCTGTCTCAAGAATCAGGCGTTTCAAATGAAGTTCATTCGGCAACTAAACTGTTAAAAGTTGAAACATCGTTTACTTATAAGCTAACGAGCCAGACGTTACAGAGTGAAGTTTCCTAGAGCCAGCTGTATACCGCGTCCGCACTCCTGGCCGAAACTTAGCCTGATCGTTCTGTATATGTATAATTATTACGTAATTATATTGTATATCTTATCGAGATCTATTTTATTCTGAAGAAGATTTCTGCCTATCTCTTAAGATTTCCCAGTTCAATGAGCATGGAGTAAACTTCAGTTATTTATAGAAAATTCGATTTATGAATTCAATTCGTCACTCCAAAATGTCAAACATGTTATATTTTAACCATCAGAATCTGGTCATTTTTGAGAAGATAAAAAATAACAAAAATGTTAGCGTGTAAAAGGTTGTCTACGTGCAGCAAACATTTATACTCTAGAAAAGAAGCCATTACGATGGAGGATCACAGGAGCATAAAAACGACTATTTAATTCAAAGTTAACGTCACAGAAGCATTAATTCGCTGTAGAGAAGTAAAGTGAAGAAATAATATGAAGATTATGAATATATTAGGAGATTTAAAGGAAATAAACATAAGCAAATACACTTTCTTAAAAGAGGACCGATAACTTGCACTGATTATCGGAACACCTTCAACGTCATCGCATGATACACTGAGACACCTAAGATAAATAATTCATTAGAGAACACAATTCTTACACCTAGCGTCGCATTGCATCTTACTTCGAATCAAACATTGAGCATTGTCCAGTTGAATTTTCACTGTCGCTTCACTTTTCCTTGCGCGTAGCGAAGCAACGTAACACGCGCAAAGCAACCTCCGCGTCACTCGCTGAGGTGATGAACAGAAGACCTAGCAGGAGCGGCACCCACTGTACCTCACAACCTCACTCGTAGAATGGCACTTTATGGCTCAACGCTCTCACTCGCGAACACACTAGCTTGTATACCACTGAAAGAGTTTCTAGAAGCTTCATAGGAGGTAAAAGAAGATTGCAGAATTATCTCGTTGAGTCACGAGCGCTTTTGGAATTTACGTCTGGGGGAGAGCGTTCCTCCTTAGCTGTCTCTTCACACGGCAGTCGGTCGGCATCATCCTCGTGATAAAGTTGTGTCGCAACATATGAGGTACATCCAGAAAGTAAGTTCCATTTCAATTTCTCTCCGCTGCAGCGCTGCAATCGCAGTTCCGCACATGCGCGGTAGACGCTCTGTATCAAGAAGAAGAAACGTGCGCCATTTTGAGATCGCTGTCAGCCACTACGCTTTGTTGTGCTTGTTTACAATGTCGGTGTTGATTGAAAATCCCACCGCTTGTGAAATCAGATCTGTGATTCGTTTTCTGAATGCTAGGAAAGTGAAACCAATTGAAATTTATCGGCAAATTTGCGAAGTTTACGGACAAAATGCGATGAGTGATTCAATGGTGAGAAGATGAGTCCGACAGTTCAATGAAGGACGTAGTGAAGTGCACGATGAAGAACAAAGTGGGCGTCCAGCTTTGATTACAGAAGAACTGGTTCACGCGATTGATGACAAGATCCAGGAAAACCGCAAGTTTACAATTAGTGCTCTCGCTATGGGATTTCCCCAAATCTCACGATCATGAAATTGTTACCGAAAAACTGAAATTTCGTAAACTTTGCTCTCGTTGGGTACCAACAATTCTTACTGAGCAACACAAAACAAACCGGATGGGTAGTGCACTTCAGTTTTTGACCCGTTATGATGAAGGCGGCGAAGAATTTCTGACACAGATAGTCGCAGGAGATGAAACTTGGGTTTCTTACGACACCTCTGAAAGTAAGCGGCAATCAATGGAATGGAGGCACACTTCATCCCCAGCAAAGGTTAAGCCGAAACAAATCTTGACACCTCGAAAAATGATATGCACAGTGTTCTGGGACTGGAAAGGCATCTTACTCATTGATTTCTTACCGCGTGGTCAATCAAAGCAGATGTTTGTTGCGAGACACTTAGGAAATTGCGCCGCGCAATACAGAATAAGCGCCGAGGATTGCTGTCAAAAGGTGTTGTTTTTCTTCACGACAACGCACGACCACACACTGCAAATGTGACGCAAAACCTCCTACAGGGATTTGGCTGGGACGTGTTTGACCATCCCCCGTACAGCCCTGACCTCGCTCCTAGCGACTTTCATCTGTTCTTACATCTCAAGTCTTTCCTTGGCGGTCAACACTTCAACAATGACGAAGAGCTGAAAGAAAATGTTTCCAACTGGTTGAAGACACAGGCGGCAAACTTCTATGAAGAAGGTATACAAAAACTTGTGCCACGCTATGACAAATGCCTGCAAAATTTCGACAGTTATGTGGAAAAGTAGTTTAAGAGTTGTAGAATTTTGTGTAATAAATAATTTTTCTGTATCTGTACACAATTTAATTTTATTACCAAACGGAACTTACTTTCTGGACGTACCTCGTATAATTTCATTATAAATTCTTAAATGCATAATTAATAGTCTTCTCCTAACGAAAACCTTGCTTACTCCATTCTTCCATCCTTTTCGGTCTCCTCTTCGTTTGAGCATATGAACCATTTGTCTTAATATTCATTATCATTATCTTTTTCTGCTCCGAACCTTCTTTCTATTCATTATTTCTTCCAGAGCATCTGTTAGCGCCCAGTCTCTTCTTATCCAAGCTCCCAGTCAATTTCTCTTCCACCGAAATGTATGCTCTCTTATAGCTGTTTTATTTTTTCTACCACGCAGGTAGAAGTATAATAGGCAGAAAAGGTGCTGCATTCCACCCTAAAATTCGAATTTAAGATTTCACCGAAAATACATGAAAAGCATTTTTACACACACACACACACACACACACACACATACACACACACACAGTTAAGTTTAGCATCTTCCAACGATGCGACACGAAGATTTTCAAGAAAATCCTCTCACCCCAACTAGCTTTACATGGAATATTTTTCGAAATTTCTACATTTTTAAAAAAAATGGCTCTAACGATTTTGTTTAAAGTATCATATATTAATGATATTTACATGGCAAATAAAATATATATCTTGAATTTTCTGGGAATAACTTGTGAAGTCTTCTTCATTCGGAAAGAATTTTGTAGAATCATATAATGGTAAACGTTAAGCGACAGATGAAAACGTACTGCACAGAAAGTGTAGATATCTTTAAAGCACGCAATTTATTTCAAATAACTTTTTTTTGTGGCATCAGCCATTTCCGAGATATACGTTATTAGTGGCTTGAATTGATCAATTCTTTGTCATTCTTTGAAGTCCTGTCGACATTCAGCTATTTCTCGCTGTCATGGATAGAGTATGGAATATTAGGGCCAGCGTATAGCGTCCAATTCTTAAACCTTTGACTGTCGCTGTTCCCTTTGTATCTATACGCAATGTATAATGCAGCTACTTCTGCAAAAGTTTGTCTCGATTAAAATGAAGTAGATAGAAAAAAAATCTGATGTGTTACACTCACATGACTTTCTCTACTTTTGTACAGCCTATTTTTACAAACGCTTATTCTCCTTCTACTTAATGTTAATCGAGATAAAAATTTGCAGACTCTTATCTTATTGCTAATTTTCTTGTAGGTATAAGAGGAATATGGTAGGTTTTAAGCGATAGTCAAATCTTTTAAGAGCTGGTTGCTATGTGGAGCATTTCATTCTCTTTGCATGTCCAGGACATATAAAAATTTCTGATGTGTTACACTCACATGACTTTCTCTACTCTTGTACAAACTATTTCTACAAATTCTTATTCTTCATCTATTTCATATTAATCGAGATAAACATTTGCAGAAACGATCTTTTGACATGCAAAGAGAATTACATTTTACACATAGCGAGCAGTTCTAAAAATATTTGACTATCGCTTAAGGCGTACTATGTTCCTCTTGTTTTGTAATTGCAAGGGCAATACAGAAATACAGTAGCCTTTAAGCACATACATATCTCTTAATAGCTGGTTGCTAGGTGCAGCACCATTCACTTTGCCACAGATTAATACTCTTTGCATATCCAAGACAAAAAATGAATCACGAATTCCCATTTGAGAAAATAAGAATTGAACAATTTAAGGGAATTACAAGCAATATCTCGAAAATGGTCCACTCAACAACAAAAAATGTGTATGGCATAAATTATGTATTTTAACGCGATCTACATTTTTTGTGTAGTAAAATTTTGTCTATCTCTTATGGTTTACCAGTTATGCAAAAGTCGTTCACAATGAAGAAGTATAAATTTCCGGTAGAATCTCGGTATTGAATTTTTGGGATGCTATGCAATACTTTCTCAACCTACTATGTACGTGGTAGAGAAAGTAATAAAAGCTGAAAGCTTTGATTTCTGAATAGGATACAGGCGGAATGAATCTACTTGCTCTGATGCTATCAATGAAGCTATAACAGAAACAAATCAAATGTCATTGTTGAAATGTAATAAACCTTCATGGCCTCTCATATTAATAATCTGTGCATGCATTTGCATCAACAACAAAGCTGAAAATCATTCCACAGTTACCTTGCAAAGTACGACGACTACTCAGCGAGATGGCTGTGACAGTAACGCGTGTGGCCCTCTGAGGCTGGCCAGCCTGACCGAAGGTGGTTTTCGCAGGTTTTCTCGGTTGCTAGGCTGGGTTGATCAAAACAATTTCGCGATTTTTACTTTCTCTGCCACGTACATAGGCCAAAAATTCGATGCCGATATTTCGCCGGGAATACATGTTTTGAGGTCTCCTGAAACCAAAAAAGCCGTTTTAGAAAAATGTCTGTGTGTATGTCTGTAAACAGCATAACTCAGACAGGTCGGATAAATACCAAATTTGATATTTAAGTTCAGTACCTTCCAAAGATGCGACAAGATTTTTAAGAAAATTTCTCCACGTCAACTACCTTAATATGGAACATTTTTTGAAAATTTTGATTTTCTCAAAAATGTCTATAACAATTTTGATTAAAATACAATATATTACAAATATTTACATGACAAATAAAATGTATATACTGAATGTTTGGGGAATAGCCTGTAAAGTCCTATAGTCTTGTATAATCTTACATAACTGGTAAACGTTAAGCGATAGACGAAAACGCGCCATACCAAAATTTAATCTCTTTAAAAGACGCAATTTGTTTCAAATAACCTTTTTGTGGCATCTGCCATTTCTGAGATATTCGTTATTAATGGTTCGATTTGTTCAATTCTTGGCCATTCTTTTAGTCCTGTCGACATTTAGTTATTTCTCGCGATTGCATTGAAAAAGTGAGGCCCGTATATACCATCCAGTTCTGAAACATTTGACCGCCGCTATTCGTTTTGTTTGTGTAATGTAGTTATTTATGCAAAGGTTTATCTCAATTAAAATTAAGCAGATGGAAAAAATACACGTTTGTAAGAATCGTTCTCATAGCCATTAATAAACGATAGAGGATAGGGAAAGCCATGTGAATGTAACACAGATATCCCCCCCCCGTCATTTCTTTCGTCATCTTTCTTCACCATCATTCGTATGTTTGGTGCCATTTATATAATGCAATATTTTGATTGCTGAGAATCAACTACTGCTTTTGCTACTTTCTGTGATCCGGATCCCCTAGCTCCCCTACAGGCACCTGACTGATTGGTATCCAGAGATAGAGGAAGCTTAATGATATAAGTACGTAATGAAGAATTTAAATTGTTAGGTGGCTAAATTAGTAGATAAACGAATACGCTTGTACGATTACATAATTCTGTAACCGATTAGTAATAGTAACTACACAATTAAATTAAAACACAACTTTTATAATTACAGTCTCTAAAATAAAATATTACACTTGTTACTGAGAAATGTTTCAACACTTCCTGAAACATTACAATTTAACCTTTGCAGAAACAATCTTGTTGCTAATTTTCTTGTAGGTACAAGAGGAATATAGCAGGCTTTAAGGAATAGTCAAATCTTTTAAGAGCTGGTTGCTATGTGGAGTATTCCATTCTGTTTGCATTACCAGGACAAAAAAAAAAGAATAACGAATTTCCATTTGAGAAAAAGTATAAGTATTGGAAAATTCAAGCAAATAATAAGGAATAATTCGGAAATGGTTCACACGACAAAAAAGAAGTGTGTGGCATAAGATGTGTATTTTAACGAGATCTACAATTTTTGTGTAGTAAAATGTTGTCTATCTCCTACGGTTTACCAATTATGCAGAATTCATTCAGAATGAACAGGACTTTTGGAAACATTCCACAAAATTCAAGATATACATTTCATTTGCCATAAATTATCTTAAACAAATGGTATTTTAATTAAAATAGTTAGCCATTTTTGAGAAAATAAAAATGTTCCAACATGTTACATGTAAAGGGTAATCTGGGGAGGGGAGAGTTTCTTGAAAATCTTCGTCCTGCAGCTTTGAAAGTTTGACATTTATCCGACTTTTTGTTTCTGAGTTATGCTGTTGACAGACACATGGACACACAGGCACACACACGGACCTTTTTCTAAAAATCTGATGTGTTACACTCACATGACTTTCTCTACTCTCGTACAAACTATTTTTACAAACGCTTATTCTGCATATGCTTCATGTTAAACGAGATGTTAATATTATTGCTAATTTTCTTGTAGATGCAAGGGGAATATGGTAGACTTTAAGCAATAGTCAAATATTTTAAGCGCTGGTTGCTATGTGGTGCATTCCATTCTCTTTGTATGTCCAGGACATAAAAAAAATAAATAACGAATTTTAGAAAAAGTATAAGAATTGGAAAATTTAAGGGAATAACAAGGAATATCTCGAAAATGGATCACTCAACAAAAATGAATATGACATAAATTGTGTATTTTAACGCGATCTACATTTTTGTGTAGTAACATTTTGTCTATCTCTTATGGTTTACCAGTTATGCAAAAGTCGTTCACAATGAACAATACTTTTGGAGATATTCCCAGAAAATTCAAGATATACATTTTATTTGTCAAGAAAATATCTTAAACATATGATATTTTAATCAAAATCGTTAGAGCCATTTTTGAAAAAATTAAAATTTTCGAAAAATGTTTCATGTAAAGGGTAATCTGGGGTGGGGGGATTTTCTTGAAAACCTTTGTGTCGCATCTCTGGAAGATACTGAACCTAAATACCAAGTTCGGTGTTTATCCGACTGTTCGTTTTTGAGTTATGCTGTTCACAGACAGACACACACACACACACACACACACACACACACACTCTCAGACACACACACGGACATGTTTCCAAAAATGCTTTTTTTTTAATTCAGGGGGTCTCAAAACATGTATTTCAGGTGAAATCTCGGTATCGAATTTTTGGGTGGAATACAATACTTCCCCTACTTACTATACGTAGTAGAAAAAGTAAAAATGTACATCTCAAAGTACACAATTTGTACCAACATTTTTTTTTGTGGAGTTAACCATTTCCGAGATATTCTTTATTATTGGTTTTGATTTTCAAATAATTAATACTTTTCTCAACTCCAATTTCTTCTTCTTTTTTCCTTTTCTTTTTTCAATCATTCTTTTTCGTGTTCATGGAAAGGGATCAGAATTTCAAAGCCATCACATAGCGACCTGCGTTTGACTATCGCTTTAAGTTGATGTATTCTTCTTATACCTATAACGAAATGTGTAAATATGTAATGAGAGTTTATTTCTATCACCAAGAAGCAGATAGAAGAATAAGCTTTTGTATGAAGGGTTTGTAGAAGAGTAAAAGATAAAGGTACGGACGAAAGGAGGGGTCGCCGAACCTGGGCAGAGCACTGCAAGTAGGCGGAACGGCCTGTTTTGCTTTCAATGTAACCCCTGGGAGGAAGGGATGTGGGAAGAAATCAAGGGCGACCAGATCCGGATGCCGACAGCCGCAACCGTGTGCGGGGTCCCTAACGTTTCCAGATCGAACACATCTGACGCCGCCAGGGCCCACCCACAAGCCCCCCTAACCCCCGGTGGTCCTCGTACAACCCTGAAACAACCTGAAGGTGATGGGTACAGGAAATGAGAGGCAGGAAAGTCGTAGTAGAAGTTGAACCTCCCCAGTATTCGCCTGCCGACCCGGGGAAACCGAGAAAAATCCATGAGTCAGAGTGGGCGGTCGCCGGGCATCGAACCCGGGGCCTCCCGAATGTCAGTCACACACGTTACTGCGACGCCACCTCGCTCGATTTGTAGAAGAGTAGGTGGAGAAAGTCAGGTGAATGCAATGCAAGAGATTTATTGCATAGTTTAAATGTATTTTCAATTCTTCCCTTATTTCTCGATTCCATTTACAGTCGAGCAAGGAGTACTGAGGAACTGATCGTGAAATTTTCATTTCTGCCGATTCAATTTTTCCCTTCAGCTTCCTGTTTAGAGCCCAAGTTTCGTTGAATATAAGAGAACGGAGCTGCTATTGTCGTATAAAGTTTCATCTCCTTGTCTGTCTTAATACTTTCCTTATCGTGGCGTAAAGGTAAAGGTACATAACATGGTGGAGCCTCCCGAACCGGGGCAGAGCACTACAAGTAGGCCGTAAAGTCCCTTTTCGCCTCCAACGTGACCTCTGGGAGAGAGGGATAAGGGGAAAGACCCGAACGGCGCAAGCATGGAAGGCGACCTTAACATTTCCAGATAGAATGCATCCACCTCCGCCCGGTCCCTGCCCACAAGCCACCTCCACGGGGCAGAACCAGGAGCAGGAGAGACCTAACTGAGCGGACTGCAGCGTCGCTAGGGAAGAAACCTCTACGGAGCGCAAGCCACCGCCCAACCGCAACCCGCCGAACACCGTCGTCTGGTCCTACAACCCTGAAACAGATGACAAGGAAGATGGTGGGTAGAGGAAATGAGAGGGAGGAGAGTCGTGGTTAGAAGATGAACTGCCCCAGTATTCGCTTGTCGACCCGGAGAAACCACGAAAAACCTATAGGCCAGGGGAGCGGTCGCCGGGGATCGATCTCCCGAATGCGGGCCACCGACGTTGTCGCCTGAAACATCACGCTCCGTTATCGAAATTCAATTTATGCAGTTTATTGTCTGCATCGCTTTCTGTTAATATGTCAGTCAATTCACATCCTAAGTATCTAAACATTTGAATTATGCGACAGTTTCATTGTTTTTTACAATCTTTCTTCTAATTTAATTATTTAAAGTTACCTACTAATTTAAATGTTCAAAATGTATTCCATTGTTCTCTAAAATAATAAGGCCTTTCTGGAACTTCGTGAACCTTTTGCTTTTTCTACCCACCCATTCATGGTAGGTAGATGAAGTATTTCCTTCCGCCCAATATTAAGATATCAACATTTTTCCAAAAATAAAACTTTTGGGTCCAATGAATAAAAGAAGACCTTATTTTTAAAAAAAGGTGATTGAAGGAGAGAGTAGCATAACTCAAAAACGAAAAGTCGAGTAAATACTAAACTTAATATTTAAGTTCAGCATCTTCCAAGGATGCAAGGAAGGTTTACAATAAAATCGCTAGCAACAGTCTACCCTTTATATGGACATGTTATTTGTTAATTTTGATTTTCTCAAAACTGCCTGTAATAATTTTGATTAGGATATGCTTGGCACACTGACACGAAGATGTATGTGTTGAGTAGTCTGTGGAGACTTTCATTCTGACTGAATATTTTATGATTATTAAACCATAAGAGACACACAAAAACTTTTAAATGATGGGATTTGTGTTTAATCTATCTTCTTTGGGCGGGGGAGGGATAGCTTTAGCCGTTTACGAGATATTTCGTGTTTTTGATCGGAATTTTTCAGTATGTCAAGCTACACAGTTTTTAAATGTGACGTCCCTTCTTTTGTTTCTTATAAGGTTATGCATAGAGTATTCAAAATATCAACCTGCATGTATACAGTAGTTTCTCTAAACGTTGGACTATCGTAATAGCGTCCTGTACGCTTCTATGCAACTATAACAATTAACAAAATATATACTGAAAAAAGAACCATTTCGGAGAACAGTTACCTATGGTGAATAACAAGAAGTAAAATAATAACAATAATAATAATACTTTGCGTTACGAATAATTTGCATAATAGATATGAAAACAAATTATAGTAGGTAGAAATAACATTGTAATAATAACATACCAGAGTTTATAGTATCTATTGTACAACAGGCTTGTATTTTTGCGTTATTCTATCCTCCATTTCTAGAATGTCCTCTTTTGGTGGAGATTAAACAACCGATTTTCGTTCTCTCCTGAAGGGTTTTACGCACACACACGTGCGTACATACGATTTTTAAATAATTTAATTCTCTAACATAATTATTACAATAAATGTACAATAGTCTTTGTAGTTTAGCTCCAATCAAAAGTAGCAAAAGCACGTCACCAAGTGATGACAGAACAAAAGATGCGAGAAGAAGTTATTAATGAAATGTGCACACAGTCAAGTATTCTTTCATATTTAAGCATCAAAATACAAGTTAGGCATTTGAACTTTCAAAATGGAGGTGTCTAGGTGTGAAGAGGTGAAACAAGAATTTAAATTCATTCCTTAAATGTTCCTTCAAATACTAAATCAAATTAAATATTCTGTATTTATAATCGATCCAGCCTTAGAACTAGTAGCGACTTGTGAGTATACATTTTGGGTGTTCACAAAAAATTTAGTCAGATAGCCCTGGAAATATGAAATAGGATCTGTTGCATTAGTTATGATTTTGAACAAGTTGATATGATTACTCCCAACAATGATTATAATAAATAATAATGCATAAATTGTCTGGCGAAAGAAAACGTTTTTTGAATGTTTGTTGTTGTGTATATAATTAAGTACAGCGTTTTAAGGCAAGAACAAAGTAATGTGCAAATTAAATTGTAGTTGAGAGTATGGATGGTCTGGAATAAGCGGAAGAAGTTTCCGCGCTCGTGCACGTTACCTAATTCTATCTAGTGCTACCTTCTAGTGGCATTAACGTAAAATTGTAGTGATCATCGCACTCAATATGCCATTAGCCAATGACAGGTAGAGTATGCTAGTTGCTGTCCAATCAAAGCCGACTACACTGATAGTAATTCATCTTCGATTACTACACTGATAGTATTTCATGATGGTGTACTTGTTTTTAATTTGTATGAATGCAGTGAGAGAGATCACGTAGGCTGTGACTACAATAATAGCAACTGTAAATGCCGCGCTTTGGAAGTCAAAATATTGGTAACATCAAAGCAGCTGTAGATAATTTAACGCCAGAAAACACAAAGAAGAACAAAAGTATGGCGTGGGACCAATTTTCAGAATTATAAAATTGACGGCTCAGTAAGCCACAAAGAGATTGTTTCCATTCTACAGGACTAACAAACATGGTTGGCGCTACACTAGGTTAAGTTCATACTAAGTTTTTCGTGTGTTTATCTAGCCGAGTAGCACTCGTGCTACTAGTTTTACATGACAATTTAATTTAGGTTTCAAATTCATACATCCCGAGACCTCTCGAAATAATTATCATGAAAAGAAACGTTAGCCTCAATTAAATTGTCGTAAAACTATCAGCACTAGTGCTACTACTGTAGACAGTATGGAAACACAGAGTGGGAGAAGCCTACAAGTGTGCATGACCCGTATTTCGGGCCCATAAAATAATTGCTCATACCAGTTGCGGATGCGCAAAACCTCCTTAAAAGACGCACAAGTCAAGATGTGCTACCGACCCTGTTACCAAATTTCATCGAGTTTAGAGGAGTAACGCTGTAGATTTAAACGCCGTAGATTTTAAATTATCGCATATGCATTACTTTAATAGCATTCAAGAAAAGGTAACCAATAAATCCGCTCAACATTATTGTATGAATATAATAGAAGGGTAGACAGTGCCACACAGTATTAAACGGAAGCCACAACCTTTTCTAGTCCATATCATTTACTATTCCATATTTATCAAAAGTTTCAAACTATATTTGATTAAATTTTTTTAACCCACAGATAAATAGCACATATTTAAGGTACTGTATGGTATGGTGTGCTTTGGTTCCCTGCATATTACGGGCTAGTTAATGACGTATGTTTACATAAAGTTGGATTCTAAGAGTGTAACGATTATACCTAGGTTGAGAAAACTTTGAAATGCAGGCCCTGGTCACCGGTTAGGTATTCAGATAGGTGGACAAAGATAGTATTGGTATCAAGCAACAGCATGTTGCCCAAAACGATAACAAACCTCACAAAATGGGATCTGGCACATGCATTACTTGAGAATTCTGCACATCTCTCTAAAGAAATTTGAACATCATTTGTGCATATTCAACCTATGCACTACGACGGACTTGATCGAGTTAATAATTCTTGTTTTTGATGTGTTGAAAAAGAGAAATCTCTCCAGCGAGCACATGATTGTTTATTTAGATTGTAATTGTAAGCTGGTCTAGAATTTACCTTGCCAGGTTTCTGCTTCCCTTAGGAACGAGATGAGATTTTACTTTGTGTTTTGTTTCGTTGTGTTGGCATCGAGGAGGGGTTTGGGAAGGCGAGGAGGAATTGGTTTCCCAGTTTACGATCCTGTTTTACGAGCGAGCGCAAGTTTCAGCTGGAAAATTCAATCTAGATGCAAGCAGCAACGCAGACTGGACCTTGCCATGTCGCCAAAACCCACCAGTCCTGACTCACTACGGCAGTGAAATGCTAAGCTACAAATATCACCTTCAGCTATAAAGGCTTTAAGTTGCCAATGTAACTATAGAGATGAAACTACACTTACGTATTCTTATCTAAATTTTATACTTCATTTTTGTTTTGCGCTTTGTAAGTAAGGATGCTGGATAAAACATTATTCATTTTTAGCAACCATAGGACTTTTTCTGCCATTTATCATCAACTTTCATACCTTTTCTACAAATTATTCATCTCAAAGCTTATTTTCAATTTATAATATACGTGAATCATGATAATTGCTCATTAGAAATGGTTCCAATATGCTGCTGCAGGCATGGTGGCACCTAGAGGAGCATGGAGCCGTAATCTGCTGTTAAAAAAAAGACGAATATGCCAACCTATTGCAATGGGCTGATGAAAAACAACATAATATTACTTAATTAAACGAACAAGAGAAAATGTCTTGTAAATCACTAATGCTACATGATTTCTCTATTAATGGGTATAAAAACTATTCTTCGTAAGTTTATTTTTCTATCTACTTAATTTTAATTGAGACCCACCTTTGCAGAAGCTGCTACATTACACATTTCGTTATAAATGCAAAGGGAATAAGAACAGTCAAATGTTTAAGAACGGAACGCTATATGCTGGCCATACTGTTTCCATGCAATCGCGAGAAACAACTGAATATGAACAGGACTTTAAAGGAATGACAAAGAATTGAACAATTCAAACTATTATTAACGGATATCTCGGAATTCTACAAAAAAAAAGGTTATTTGAAATAAATTCTGTGTTTTAAAGAGATAAATATTTTTGTGCAGGCTTAGTCTATCGCTTAATGTTTACCAGTTATACAAGATTATACAAAATTCCTTCCGAATGAAGAGGACTACACGGGCCATTCCCGAAAATTCAAGATATACATTTTATTTGTCATGTAAACATATTTAGTATACGGTATTTTTCTTAAAAATCTTAATGTCGCATCTTTGAGACATACTGAACTAAAATACCAAGTTTGGTGCTTATCCGATTTTCGTTTTGGAAACTGCGGTTCACAGACACACACACGCGGACATTTTTCTAAAAATGCTTTTTATTTTATTCAGGGGACCTTAAAACATATATTTTCGTTAAAATCTCGGTATAGAATTTTTGAGTGAAATGCAATACCTTCTCTACCTAATACGAGTCATTTGACACAGTGCATGTATTAAGACCTTTACATTTTTACTTACTCCACCACGTACAAGGTAGGGAGAGAAGGTATTGCATTCCACCCAAAAATTCTGTACCAAGATTTCACCGAAATACATGTTTTGAGGCCCCCTGAATCTAAATAAAGCATTTTTGGAAATTTTGGAAACATGTCCGCGCGCGCACGTGTCTGTGAACAGCACAACTCAAAAACGAAAAGTCCGATAAATACCAAACATGGTGTTTAAGTTCAGTATCTTCTAAGGATGCGACACAAAGATTTTCAAGAATATCCACCACCCCAAATATCCTTTACATGAAACACTTTTCGAAAATTTTGATTTTCTAAAGAGTGGCTCTAACAATTTTTATTAAAATAGTGCCATATATTAATGATATTTACATGACAAATAAAATTTATATCTTGAATTTACTGGCAATAGCCTACGAAGTCCTCTTCATTCGGAAGGAATTTTGTATAATCTTGTATAACTGGTAAACGTTAAGCGATAGACGAAAAGTATTACACAAAAAATGTAGATCTCTTTAAAACATACAATTTATTTCAAATAAGTTTTTTTTGTGGCTAAAGCCATTTCTGAGAAATCGTTATTACTGTTTCGAATTGTTCATTACTTGGTCATTCTCTGAAAGTCCTGTCAACATTCAATTGTTTCTCGCGATTGCATGGAAAGAGCGTATACCGTTCAGTTCTTAAACATTTAACTATCGCTTTTCCCCATATATCTATAAAGAAATGTGTAATGTAGCTATTTCTGCAAAGGATTATTTGGTTAAAATGTAATAGACAGAAAAATAAGCTTTAGTAAGAATAGTACAATAGAGGGTAAAGAAAGTCACGCGAATGTAACGCATCAGGTTTTTTAAAAATAAGTCTATCGCTTATGATTTTTCATAAAATCTAATAAGAAAGCGGAGAGCTTCACAGCCTATTCGTGGAAAATACAATATAAACACATCATTTGTCATACAATAGTTTTCCATATAAGGTTGCTTGGGATAAGGGTAATTTCGTGCAAATTAGAGCATTCGTCTTGGATCCTCGAAAGTTGCTGGACTTAAATACGAAGCTCATCCATATTTTTAAGTTATGCTATCCATATACTTGTACACACATGTCTGAAAATGCTTTTGAGAGGGGGGGATCTGGGGCCTCAAAGCGAGAGTTTCCGATGAAATCCTCATATCGAATTTTTGAATAGAATATAACACTTCCTCCACCTGCAATAGTTAAACAGGTGATGATTGCCTCCACCAACTACCGTTTCACAGCAATTGCACAGATTGTTCGTATATCCATATCTTATTACTTTATCGCTTAACAAAGGTAGATGACATATTACATTAGACCACGAGATTTCATTGAATATATACTTTTAAGGTATGCGAATTTTCAGGCGAGTGTGTACGTCTGTCTACCTCAGTGTGAACAGCATAAAAACGAAACGTCTTATAAACACCAAGCCCTGTTTAGGACATTGAACATGTTACATTAAACATTCTCGTTATATTTTATTTTCCTAAAAATAGCTATATTCATTTTGATTAAAGCGTCATATGTTCGAGATATTAAAGCTACATGAAACGTGCATCTTGAATTTTCTTAGAATATCTTATAAAGATCTCTTTATTTTTATTAAACCTAGTGTAATTTTACATAGCTGGAAAACCATCAGAGATAGACAAAACCTTACTTCAGAAAATATTAAGATATACTATAGTCGTGCAAAATAATTTGTTTTTCGTAGCATTAGTCAAGTTTTAGATACTCGCTTGTTTTATTTTGAATTTTCCAGTAATTTAAAAATATAAAGTGCCATTCTTTTGTTTCTCTCGGGTTTATGCAAAGAGTACGACTATCAAGGCAGATAAACATATAAAACAGATGACTGTCGTATCAGATTCCCTTATGCTCTTGTGTACCTACTACAGAGGTGTAGCAGATACAATACTTGTGACAGTTAACACAAAACAGAAAGAAAAAACAAGCTGTTGTATGCGTGATATGTAGAATAAATATAAAACTAACTTATAATGGTTAAAAAAGTCAGATTTTTTCTCTGTGGCCAGATATCCCGTATGCTATCAATGGGAGTAAGTTCGGGCAAATAAAGCAATAAAATAAAAATCAACAATAAAGAAAAAAAATAAGTAAATAAAAAGACGTAAGTTAAAACGTGTACACAATTATCTCTAATTTCTGATTTCTTTTGTGAACCCCTGGGTTCTGAAGAACAAAAGAAAAACAACCAACCTGACGGAGCATTGACGCCCCTCGTGTTATATTCCCATTGTTTCACGTGCTTTATTAAGCTAAGCTATCGTGCAGATTGAGAGATTTTTACAGTCTGCAAAGCACCTGCTTATAAAATTTATGTAGAAAGCGGTCCTTATTTGTGTTTGTAGTCATTTTAAGAATGGACTAATTCCTGACATCGCATGCTAACAATTGCTTCTCTCTTCTAAAGCCTCTGACCCAAGGTCAATCACCAGTGGAGGGAAACTGGGACTATTAAAATTCGGGAGCCAGATTACAACCGAATTAGATGGGGCTGATATGCCATATCACTGAGAATGAAGAGAACTTTAGTATTTTATTTGTTTTTTCGTTGAATTCAAGATATACAAATAAGTATATATACAAAGGACTTATTTGAAGTGAATTGTGTGTTTTAAGGACATATACATTTTTTGTGTAGTATGTTTTCGTCTATCGCTTAACGTCTAGCAGTTGTACAAAATTATACAAAATTTCTGCCAACAGAAGTGGACTTCACAGGTTATTCCAAAAAAAAATTCAAGATATACATTTTGTCAGGTAAGTCTCTTTAATATATTGTATTTTAATCAAAATCGTTAGTCTTTTTTAAAAAATCAAAATTTTCGAAAAATGCTCCATGTAAAGAGTAGTTTGAGGTGGGGGGATTTTCTTGAAAACCTTCGTGTCGCATCCTTGGAAGATATTGAATCTAAATACCAGATTTGGTATTTATCCTACTTTTCATTTTTGAGTTACGCTGTTCACACACACGCTCACACACACATACAGACGCGGACGTTTTCTAAAAATGTTTTTTTTTTTTTGGATTCAGCGGCCCCAAGACATGTATTTCCGGTGAAATATCAGTATCGAATCTTTGGGTGGAATACATACCTACTTCCCCATCTTTCTCTACGTAGCAGAAAGTATTAAGCTGTACTAAAAATAGTTCGTATACCCACTAATAAAGATAGAGGGAAGGGAAAGTCACGTGAATGTACCAGATGAGATTTTTTTTGTCAACTACTTCGGAATCATTCCTTGTTATTGAGTTGAATTTTCAAATAACTTTTTTTAACTGGGAAGTCATCATTCGTTTTTCATCGTGGTCATGCAAAGAGCATGGAATTTCAAAGCAATCTGATAGCTACACGCTCTGTAAAAATCTGACTTATTGCTTTACCTATCGTATCTTAAAATGAATTGTGAACTGAAAGTTTATATGGATTAACAAGAAGTATATAGAATAATACGCTTGAATAAGAATAGTTAGAAGATTGAGTAGAGAAAGTATGCAACACATCAGAGTTTTAAATATTCGACTATCACTTCAACATCCTTGTATCTACAACGAAATGCGTAATGAAACAATTTCTGCACATGTTTATCTCAAATAACATGAAGCAGAAGTAGATAGGAGGATAAGCTTTTGTAAGAATAGTTTGTAGATATAATATAACAATAAACAATGATGGGTGAGAAAGTCATAAAATGTAATATCAGATTTGTTTTCTAGATATTACGATCGGTATCGTATATGTCCGGAGAAAATACTATTTCGGACAATTTTCAGACACAAAAGCATTTGATAAGTGAGGACGAAGGCCTTCTACTTAGATGCCTTTCACAGAGATACTTTATTCCTAATACTGTACCTCTAAGACAGCGCGAGTGATTTAAAGGAAGCCACAGATAACTCACTTAGAAGACTAACAAAACGTAATTTAATAAATACAGAACTAATAATAATAATAATAATAATAATAATAATAATAATAATTCGTATTATGAGACTTATTTACTGACATCAATGTTAAAATAAGAAATGAAATACGAAATATATATTAATCATAACCACACATGAATCCATGCATGGAATACACAGAATTGTTCAGTGTTTTACCTGTATCTTTAAAACTGTTCTTGTTTGGTTTTCTATATGTTGCTGTTTTACTAGATGACCCCAATAAAATGGATCTTACTAATTACTTTAGTTTAAAGGGTTTCAATATCGAAATTACTTCTCCGTGTATTAAATGTACAAATTTTACTATTAGTTTTGGTTACCTTCTTGCTTTTGCCTATGATTAAAAACAAATGGCTCTTAAAATGAGGGTTTTTCCTGAGAATTTGCAAACAAAATGTTTCTAAATTCATGTAAATTAATGCAAGAGGAGTTTAAATTTACGAGTAAATACATCTTTTGGGATCCCTAACAGTTTACTTATGATTATTATTACTTTCGCTACTGTTACTTGCAGTAATTAGACGAAGTAATGCATTCCACCCAAAAATTCAATTTTGAGATTTCAGCGGAAATACCGCTAGGTCACCTGAATCCAAAAAGAATTTTTATTTTTCTACCACGTACCTAGTCCTCCATACAACAATTCTATATAGAGATTTCACCAGAAATCCATATTTCGAGGTCCCCTAGATCGAAATTTAATATTTTAATTCAGTATAAAAATTCCACCATAAACGTAAACCAGAGAAATAATAGCAATAATGCTTTTCAGTTGTTTAGGCATAATGACTAATGTTAGCATGAACAATTGTTTTCATTCATAAATTGGGTCAGCCACAACTGCATCTTTTGAAAATCGGAAGGAGGGTAATGGCCCATTCACAACGAAACTTTGACATAAGCATAGAAGTTTCTTTCATGCTATCTTAAACACTCAGCTCCGAGATGGCGAAGGAGGTCCGCTCTGTCGCCGCTCCTGCTAAGCCAGGAACCTCTTCGTCTCCTCCGGCACTCGCCGCAGCCGCCGCAGCCTAGGGAAACCTATGCCGCAACCGCCGCCAGCCTGCACAGCTTCGCCGCGACTTTCTCCGCAGTTGCCGCCAGCTTCACCGGTGCCAACGCCGCCGATCCTGGAAACCATCCAGCCAGCGCAGATCCGCCCTGTACTTCATGGGAGGTACAGTGCTGTCATCCGTGGGGTCCCGAGGGACCTGCCTGTCAGGTTCCTCACCAGCGCAGCTCACCAGCGGAGTTCCTGAACATGACGAAGCTGACAGCCCTGGAGGAACTCATCAGGGACCTTCAACTTCACATCAGATGCTCAACAGGTTTTCCCGGCTGGGCAGTTCGACAGCACTTCATCCAGACTTACAGCCATCACAGAAGCCATCCGGGTCTCATCTCTTGGTCACCGGCCGAAGACTGACCCGGCGAGAGTCGCGAACTTCTTACAGCAATGTAAGGAGTTCAACCAGCAGCAACAGCAGCATCGTCAGTACCATCCTAATCCTTAAACATCCATTCACTTCCAAACCCTCGCCATTCCCACTAGTGTTGCAGTCAGGTTTCATGGCTGCAACCTAGTAATTACCTTTACCCGCTCCCGCCCATAGGGCGGCAGCTTCCATCTCTCACATACTAACGCGGGTGCTATGCGGACCGCAAAAAGTCACGACATTCCACTTTTCCTTTTTTCATCCGGTGGAGGAGTTTTTAGTGGGTATGCCGATTATTGGTGAGTCCCACACTCTCAGTCCCATCGGGGCTGGGGTCAGTGATTAAATAATTTTCTCCTCCACTCGAAAAAAACTATCTTAATTCAGGCGTTCATAAGGGCTGCTGTTGACATAAACATGGCCATACACTTATAACGTAAACATGGAAGCTTGCAAACTCCAAGTTTTCATGTTTATGTTTACATTCATTGTATTAAGTCAACCAATCAGCGAACAGCATAACTAGAAACATCGGAAAGATTGAGAGCGTCAAAACCAAATGCTTCAAAGATGGAGTGTTATGAGAAGCTGACTCTGAGCAGCAGATTTATCAATTAATTCTTACGAGATTGAATATGCAAACACGCTTACATTGCACATTTGCGGCTGCACCTACCACATTTGCGGATATAAATACATTAGTGACTTCGTTGCAACAAAATGTAAATCTTTCGATTCCATTGAATATTAATATCTTATTACAACAGTCGTCAATACATGTAGCTCCTTTAACCCCTTTAGAGGCACCGCCGGACTCCATTAGTCCGGTTAATAAGCAAGAATTTGAACCAAACTATGGCACTGTGAACTTTACATCAGGCTTCTTCTTCTGTGTCCGAGCGACAGTGTAACGTTTGTGGTAAATCTGGCCATACCTTTGATTATTGCTTTAAACGCCGAAGATTATTTTTTCGGGAAAATTAAAGTATTCCTGACTAGTATAGGAAAATCTGAATTCTACATCTGATTTAACTTAGATGGTGTTCCTTGATTGGCATTACCTTTTGTTGAGGTTTCTTGCTTCAATGCGACTACACACGTCTTATTGGATTCTAGATCCACATTTAACCTTGTTGATGCGATTTTGGGTGATTACTTTCCAGTAACTTCCGTGGCAAATTAATGACTTCGAACGTTTCCGCCACGACCATGTCAGGTGCTTCGTTATATATTTCGGGAATTTTTACTACATATTAAACTTTTTTAGTTTTCATAGGATGTAATCTTCCATATTGTTGATCAGTTACAGTTTTCGATGGTTCCGAGTTCACCATTTATACTTAAAATAAATTTGCAGTAGATTATGCTACTTTTAATAATTTATCTTTTTCATTTTGTCCATCTGTTTTAACACCTCTTTGGCTGGGACATTCTACGCGTACTCCTTTAAGCGCGGGTTTAATATTGAAATATTAGTTAGCTTAGTTTGGGATTATTACATTTAGCACCAGTTGAGAGAAAAGAGATTTTACACATTCTATATTGTTTTCCCGAGGATTTTATAGAGGGGCTTGGTTGTGTACGTGGCCTTGATGGATTGTATTCCAGTTCTTTCGCCACCATATCGAGTAACACAACCCAAACCTGATATATTACGTACTAAAATAGATGATCTATTACAACGGGGTATTAGTGAACCGTATGTTAGTTCATTTATCAGTCCGTGTTTTTGGTACCTAAACCCAATAATAATTATCGTTCATTGATTGATTATCGTAAAAATGTGGTTGTGGATGCTATGCCAGTGTCAGAATTACATACATCTGCACATCATTTTCGAAACGCCTACGTTTTTACTACTCTCGACCTCAATCAGGCATACTACCAAATTTCTTTGGCTATTTGTTCTAGACCATTGACGACTTTTTCCACACCCTGGAATTTATTTCAATTTTGTCGCATTCCCTGTGGATTATCTACAGGTGCGCAAGTTTTGTCTCAGTTTTTGGATGATTTTCTTGGTGAATTTAAATTTAAATTTGTCTTCAACTACCTCGACGATTTGGTGATCTATTCACTGGACTCTAAATGTCACTTAGAGCACCCCCGTTTACTGTTAGTCCTCTTAAAGTGAAAGTCGCGATTTCACACATTTCCTTTCTTGGTTATACCACATCGCCACGCGGTATTTCGATCGATCCGGAGCGTACTTTGACTGTATGTCGTTTTCCGCATCCACGTACTTCTAAACAATTGGCATCATTTTTAGGAATTGTTACAGTCTTTTCGAAATTACATTTAGGTATAATTGCTGAACTGCTTCATGCACTTCGTTGTAAAGATGTAAAATGCATTTGGACTCCGTTGCAGCAACAGGCTTTTGAGACCTTGAAGCATGCCATTACGAAACCTCCGGTATTAGCTATGCCAGAATTTATTCAACCGTTATTGTTCAAGCTGATGCTTTTCAGTCACGGCTGTTTTGCTTCAAGGTCCGTCTGATGCCGTAGACCCGTTTAATATATGCCACGTTGTCTGTCTTTAGCCGAGCGATGCTTGTCTGTTTATGAATTAGAGGCCCTAGCTGTTCTTACTACTTTTGAGAAATTTCGAGTTTTTCTTGAGCTTCGGCTCTTTCAACTAGAATGTGACAATCAGGGGACATCACTTGGGTCTTATACCATGCTTGCAAGATAGGAAAGCTCGCGCGCTGGGCCGTTAAAATTAGCGATTTTCAATTTGTGGTAAAACATATTAGAAGCTCCGATAAGTCAGCCGCAGATGCGCTGACAAGGATGTTCACTGAACTTTTACCCGCTGCTGAGGTTTCTTCGGCTTATCCTTCTATTGCGTATTTTTCAGACGTTTTTCGGTTGCTTTTAGCAGTCTCTCAACATCAACGTCGGATCCGGACTTAGTTCCGATTTGGCAACAAGCCCAGGCAGGACAGGTACCAGCGGGATACCAATTTCGGGATGGTTTGTTATATGCTTGTTCTCCATGTTCGCAACACTCTCGTACATTGCTTTTGAAAGCATTGGTACCGTTGGTGTTAAATTACTTTCTCACATCCTCTTTCGGCGCCCATCTTGGGATTTTTAAAACTAAATCTAAAATTCGACAATATTTTGTCTGGCATAATTTGTACCAAGATATCATTCAGTTTGTTCGCTCTTGCGATGTGTGTTTGCGTTCTAAACCTCCGCAATCTGCTAAGTTAGGTTTGTTAGCCTCCAAAATGGCTCAGTATCCGATGGAATGTTTATTTATGCATTTGATTTGCCTATTGCCGTGTTCTTCTAGAGGGTATCAATAAGCGTTGTTATAGACCTTACACCAAATTTGTCATGCTGATGCCGGTCAGTGCTTTTACATCAATTTCCATTTTGTCACCTATTTTCGCAAATTTTGGCATGCCACACTGGTATCGAATAATGCCTATTTTCGCGATCATGCATTTCGTACATTTCTCTTTGATCGAACTATACGATTTGTTCGTACTTCACCTTATTATCTTCAAACTTCGTTTTCAGAGCTTGTTAATCGAATCCTTAAAGAGTATCTTGATAGCATTTCACGACGAAGATCACCGTGCGTGGGATACGTTATTTCCCGATTTTCAACTTGCATTAAGGTGCACCGGGATCTTCCTTTTGCTCACATGTTTCGTTTCCTTCCTGTTTACTCGTTGACTAACCATGGAAGCTTTCTTATTTACTTTTAGAGAATCAGGTGACAGTTCTTCGTCAACGCTGGAAGTAGGTGTTTGATCATTTGCGTCGGGAACATCAGAAAAGAGGAAAAGGTTACAATAAAAATCGCCGTCCGGTTCTATTCCGTTTGGATGATTTAATTTTGCTTTGAGTTCACACACAAAAAAGTGCTTCGAAATATTTTGCCCAAACGTTGGCGCCCCGTTATCTTGACCCTTTCCGTATGGTTAAGGATCTTGATTCTGTCTCTTTCCAAACACAGGATTGTGTTACGGCAATTTATCTCAGCCCATGCTTCGCATTTGAAGTCAGTACTCGTAACTTGAATTATGGATCGACGTCTCGCGACAGAGTACAGGATTTTGTTTGCATCTCGCTCGTGTTAGTTTAGTTCGTATTTCTCACACACGAGCTTGATGATTCTTTCCTTTTCTTTTGTGTGCTTTGCTTTATGTTCCCTCTTGTGTTATAACTTTCTTGAGCTCTGTTCTTTCTTGTCTTTTTTTATTTTTGATTTATGGTATCATAGGTTTACGTTATTTACAATTTTTGGAGGGCCCATTACATTTATTGTTGAGCATGTTTGCCTCCCTTTTAGTCTGTATATCCTTTAGTTTTAAGCTTTATTCCTTATAATTTGTTTGCATTGGCCTTCAACATTTATATATCTATTTTGAGCCATGTTTGCATGTTTTTATTGTCCATTTTGGACGTTGAAAGGGCATATTGCCTTAAATTGTAAATAGTGTATACCCTGTTTGTTTTATCTATTTGTTATTGTTCTCATATTTCTAGCCCTACTCAGTGCTTTTACAACAATTTTTTCTATTTCTATATACATATACCAGGTGAGTCAGATGCACCAAGGTATTCGTATCTATGCAACCCGCAGTTTAGTCTAATGTGAAAACATTGAGCCTTTTAGCAAACAAACTTATTATAGCTCTGCCTTCTATTTGGTACTGTGCGCAACCACATTAATGATTAAAGGCCTGAATGAGAATAATCAAGGAGCTGTGAAATGCTAACCGAATATGTCGGTTCTGGGTACATTGCCGGAAAGAACTTCTTGCACGCTGTAAAATGCGCGGTGTAATTTTCCTTCATTCTTTACATATGAGTACCCGTAGATGATTTGGGCTTTGCGGTTCTTGAACGTAGACCCGTTTCTTTAAATGACCCCACAGAAATAAATCCAGTGGGGTGAGATCAGGTGATCTAGCGGGTCATGCGATTGGGCCCTCTCGGCCAATCCAATTTTTGCGGATGTAAGTGATTCCTTACAATCAGTGACCAGTGGAGCTCCATCCTGCTGGACCCCATTCCTGTCCTTTTCACTAATGACACATCTTCTAGTAGCTATGGCAACTCTTCTTGCAGAAATGCAAGGTACCGTGGTCCTGTGAGGTTGCCTTCAAAAAAGTGCGGTTCAATTAGCGGTCGCATAACCGTCCTTCATACAGGCGCTTTGCTGACAGTGTATTACACCTTGTTTCTTCATAGATTAACAGCATGTCGACATACTCTTCGTTTGTATACATTACGACAGCTGCCGTGTCTCGTAGAAAGGTTTCAAATACTAAGTAGATAATGAAGAGTTTATTCACGCCAAGTATTAACGCCGGCGCAAATAACTAAGCCCGCTTTGCATGTGTGAAGTGTTTTAAACTTAGATGAATGGGTCAAGCATAATACCGACCACAATAAAGAAGTATAACTTATCCATCCGCCTGTGGAAAACATGGCGATTATTCTATTTTATGCACACTTGTGTTATAAAAATGTTATTTGTATCATATTAAATTATACCTCACAGTGATAAAACAAAAGGTAATAAAAAGTTTGAACTTAACACCACTGGAGTGGCACAGTGGTAAAGCAACCATGATAGTACCATTCGGCCAATGCTACCTTGTGATCTGAGGTTCTTATACGAATAAGTTAATGGCAGAACTCGGACCCCACCTCCATCTTTACACGCTTTTTGCAGCTTCATACAGTGTTTGGAGCCCGTTTTGGTAGTTTTAACTAAAATAAATAAAGTGCATCAGCCATTACAATTACTGTATGAGCTGAAATATGCCATAGTTTGCGATCGAAGCGAAATTATCTAGGTACCCAATACTTAGCATTATTTGACAGGGCTGTACAACGAACATTTGTTGGCTGTTGGCTTAAATCCAATTGGTCCAACTACGTAATCTGTCATTTTGTTTTCAAATAGTTTTGTCAACCGATGCATGTGATGGGTTGTTCCTTTCAGGGGCGTCTTCAAGGACGTGTATGACCGTATTCTAAAGAATAAAAGTTTGTAAAATCGGCTAAAAGTGCTACTGCAGCTCCCAGTGTCAGGGTGGGATGTTTTCGGCATACATAGCGATTGCATTGTCCCGTAAAACACTTATGCACTGAGTTAGGAGAGCATGTCCTAGAAGTACCCACCTGACGTATATATAGCAGTTGCTTCAAACAAGTGACTATGGTAGAAATTACCACCATTATAAAGCTAAGTTCCTTCGTTTACAATAGTAAAATATTGGGTGCAGAGTTTAAGCGAGGCCGTACGAGCTGCCAAGACCAATATCGCAGTGATCGACCAAATGAGGTGACATTGTGAAGAAAATCCACAAAATGGTATCAGATGACCGTCGACTGAAAGTGCGCGAGCTAGTAAACATCGTAGGCATTTCAAGTCGTCCTCCGTGGTGTAGTGGTTACCATGCTGGCCTCTAGATCCCGAGGTCGCGGGTTATAACACGGCGAAGGGCGATGGATTTTTTTCGGGCGTAAAAAATTCTTAGCATGGCTTCCTTCGAAAGGGAAGTAAAGCCGGTGGTCCCCTGTCGTAGATTTCCCACGTAAAAGAACCTTAAGCCTGATAGAGGCCTCTGAGCAAAATTCCCGGTCTTTCAAGCCCAATATAGAATGGGACGCTAAGGACCACAACAGTTAAAGAGCGTCTATAAGTAAAACTCAATTCAACTTGTAGGCATTTCAAAAAGTGCGGTACATCGCATACTAACTGAAAATTTAGAGATGAGAAAGCTGTGCGAAACATGGGTGCCACGTTTACTCACAATGGAGCAAAAGCAACGTCGTGAGGATATTTCAATCGACTGTTTGGCGATGTTTCGCTGCGATAAAGCCGAGTTTTTGCGTCGATTCATAACCATGAACGAAACATAGGTCCATCAGTTCACACCTGAAACGAAAGAAGTCAAAACAGTGGATTGAAAGGGGAGAATCGGCTCCAAAGAAGGCGAAGACAGTTCCATCTGCAGGCAAGGTCATGGCGTCAGTTTATTGGGATGCGCGCGGGATAATTTACATTATCTTCACAAAGGTAAAACAAACAATCGCGAGTATTACGCAAACTTGCTGCAGCGTTTGAATGAGAAAATCAAGGAAAAACGGCCGCATTTAGCAAAAAAGAAAGTTCTATTTTATCAAGACAACGCACCAGTTCACACATCCATTATCGCTATGGTCAGAATCAATGAGTTAAACTTCGAATTGCTTCCTCATGCACAATATTCGACAAACTTAGCCCCCTCTGATTATTATCTGTTTTCAAATTTGAAGAAATGACTTGGTAGTAAAAGATTTGCCAACAATAAGCAGTTGGAGTTTGCAGTTGATGGCTATTTTGCAGAGCTCGACGATTCTCACTATAAACAGGGTATTGAAGCTATTGAACATCGTTGGTAAAAGTCGTATATCGCGCTGAAAGGAGACTACGTAGAGAAATAAAGATGTTTTTTCCCAAAATTTTTGTTTTCTTTGTTAGGTTGGGTACTTCTGGGACAGCCCTCGTATTTATCCCTCCTTTATAAAGCGTTATGCAAATCAGCCATTAGAGGGCATTCAAGAAAGGCGTAAGTCACATATGACGCTTAGCATGTTGCATAAATTAAAAAATAAATAGGGGCTCATTGGTATATTTCCTATTGGTGCCTTATTTATACACTGGTGTGGAAAACCCAAGGACGAAAGCAATCTTCGCATGCTATGACACTGCCAAGTAATATAGCTCGGTGAAACTTGAATCATACCTAGAGGGAACTGCTACGGTATGCAACAGCAGGCAACTAAACGAAATATGCAATAAGACTAACAGAAATGCCACTTATATGTATAGACCATAAGCTATACTAAAGTCAATACGACATATGATGGCTCTCTTAATTTACAGAAACAGATACATGGTGCTTAAAAGGGGGCATAATCACCACGGACAGCAATGCATGCTCTGCATCGTGCTCCCGTGCTGGCCACAAGGTTGGTAAGCAGTTCTTGTGGACCAGCGCTGTTGACAACTGTTGGATGGTCGTTGGTGCATATGGATGTGCTGCAATGCGTCTCCCCAAACCATCCCACACGAGTTCGATGGGATTTAAATCGGGGAAACGGGCAGGCCAGTCCATTCGCCGAATATCCTCTCATTCCAAGAGATCCTCCACCTGCGTTGTTCGATGCGGTCGCGCATTGTCATCCATAAAAATGAAGTCACGGCCGACTGCACCCCTGAAAAGACGCACATGGGGAAGGAGTACAGTATCACAATAACGTTGACCAGTGAGCGTACCGTATTCAAAGATTTGGAGGTCGGTGCGCCCATGCAACATTATACCTCCCCAAATGATAACACCCTGACCACCAAAACGATCATGTTCAAGGATGTTCCTGGCTTCATTACGTGTTCCCACCTCACTCCAGATGAGGGTACGTCGAGAATCATACTTAGACTGAATCTGCTCTCATCCGAGAAGAGCACGCGACCCCATTCCTTGTTGGTCCAATTTTGCTTTTGGGACCATTGCAAACGGTGCCGCCGATGTGCGGATGTCAATGGAACACAACGTGCTGGCCGTCGGGCAAACAGACTATCTCTGTGTAGTCGCCGTACCACTGTGTATCGCGAAATTGCGTGCCTAGCTGTCCTGTTAAATGTGGTTGCAATTGCACCCACTGTTTGGCGTGGATCCCTTCTTGCCTGTTGCACAATGTAGCGGTCACCTGCTGCTGTAGTTGAGCGTGGTCGACCACCACCTCTCCTTGGGACAGCAGTGCCTGTGGTTTGGAAGGATCCCCATGCACGTGAAACAATGCTGTGAGCAATTCCACACTCCTGAGCAACACTCGTCACACTTCGCCCTTCTTTCAGTTTCCCAATGATTCTTCCCCGTGTGAAGTCATCCAAATGGTGTCTATGGGCCATGTTGCAATGAAGAACACCACTACAGTGCACCGTAACAGCTCGCTAATTGCCACACACCGTGTTGCCCTGTTTCGTCAACTACCCCGAAGTTGCGGGACCAGACTCATTTTGCACTATAGGCTCGCTACACTCACGCCATGTGACGTCCAGCTTTCTGTGTACGCGTGAGACCTCGGGCAACATGCTCCCGCACCTTCATCTACTTCCACCAAATAGTTCATTTATTATGTTACTTTACCCATCTCGTCCTTAAGTTTTGCACACCAGTGTTTTTGCTCTCCACTCGCTGTGCTACCTCTCATTATACTTGTGCATTTTTCATGTGCGGCTGCCTGGGAGGAGGTGTACTTAAGTGGACAAATTTAGAAATTCAGAAAATACCCGATCGTGAGTGCAGAGACAAAGAAAATACATATTGAGCAAGAGAAAAATTTAAAACGTATACGTTCAATATTGTAAAGCTAGAATTTAATTTTCAAGCGGGGAGTAAAATTGTAAAGACAAATTTATACTGTACAAACTTTCAGTATGTCAAGAATTGTATCTGAAGTGCTATCGAACTTTCAAAATGTTAAAGCATAGGTATGTGAAAGCTGCAGTTTATCTGTTATAATGAAAAGCTTTATTTCGCTGTTTGTTAAAGGTTGTTACTAGCTTGTGCATTTGCATATTAAGTATGGCAAGGGAAATACACTAATAATGCCTCCAAAGAAGGAAATGTTACAAAGCAAAGTTATTGATAGATTTGTAATGTCAGGAAAGTAGTTGTATTAAATTAAAAAACCTCTTGTTTGGGATTTGTGAATTCTAATTCCTGTTATTACCCGTCATATCCCGGACCTTTCCCAGCACACTGGCTTCCTTTTGGCATAGTTAAAAGTGAAAACAGGGAATTACCTTGTAATCTACAAGTAATGTTTAAGTACTAGACTGGCACGTTACAGGTCTTGCTTTAATTACCTGCTCTATGGATCCATTTTTTCAGCTATAACTCAAGTTAGTGTATCATTTTTTTTTTATTTCATTGCTTAATGTTATATGCAAGAATATAGTGACTGAAATATGAAAGTTGCATTTTGCTTTGACAACATTGAGTTCTTTCAGCACTCATAGTATTTAATGCAGTTTGAACCTGCAAGAACGGTATCAGGACCCTACAGAGAAAGATATACAAGAGTAAAAAGAATAAAAGAAAATGAGGGAAGTAGTGATGCAGGATATACCTCAAGGGAGCCCTGTCCTTTAATGACTGCACTGTCATTCCTAGACGAGAGCATAAAAGCCAGGAAAACTTGCCCAAATTGGATGTCAGAGAGGACATCTAGCACTCATCTATCAAAGGGCAGTAAAATAACAGAGTAATCTTGAAGATTCTGACCTCTCACAAATGTATGAGAAAATCCCAGAGCAGCAGAACATGACCACCTCCCATATGCAGAAAAGGAGTGGGGGTAAAAAGGAAGAAAAGGATGCAATTGCAGATCATCTAAAATCTATGGCAGAAGCCACTAAACAATTCACAGAAACAGTTCCTAAAAAATCTGTGACTGAAGATATTGTATTTGGAGAGTTTATTGCAATGAATTATCTTCACTTTTGGTTGAAATAAAAGATGAGGTAATGGTACATATTACTTAAATTGTATTTGAGGCAAAACAGAGGAGTAGAGCAATGTAGTTTATGCTCCACTGAAAATAAATATTTTTACAAACATTTGTTGTACCTTATTTGCCACATCTATATCATTTTACTACAGTCCACATGCAACATACTGAATTTGACAATCAATAACACCTGCACGGGAATCAAATAATCTACAGTTTGTGTTCTAAAGTAGCATTTCTAGCTTCTATCCCTATATAGTTCAGATGAAGGTGCTGAAATGCACTATGATCACGAATGTTGTTGTTGCTGCAGTCACCTTCCTGTAGTACCCCATTAATTTCTCTGTCAACAAATTATGTTGGAGGACAGTGCAGCTTTTCTGCATTATCTATTTCAGACAGCTATAAAAAGTAATGCAAACATACAGCTGCTTTTATGTCGAGTCTATGTTCTCACACTGTGCATTGATTGCTGATGATACATTCTTCATTGAGAAACTAAAATCTCAAAAGCATTTTCAGTCACTCATAACTTTGAAAATGTCTATAATTGTAGACTCCTTTGCACATTTGCAAGGGATGCTTTTAAGTAGGGTTTCACTAAATTCTTCTTTAGAGGAAATGCTTCATCACCTGCAAACCCTGCTGAAAGGGAACGGGAGTTGGTAGAGACAAATTATTTATTAGGCCTTTTCCAAATTCAGAACTCCTAGACTCCCCTAAACATGCTGTGATCCGTAAGCTCCAACATTAACCTGTATAGAGCAGTGGAAGATTTTCATTTAATATTCATTTTGTGTAGTTAGTAATTATTTCTTATTAATAATAACCTCTTGCTTGACCTAGCTCTAGTTGCGAGTATGAGTTCTCTTCTTCTCATTTCAGGCATGTTCACAAGGATGCTATGGTTTGGCAAAGTATAACCTAAATTCAAGCAGATCAAATTTCACATTGTCCTTTATTGGTAACTCTCTACGCTCCAATAATTTGATTTGCCAGTTTTTCTTGGAACTTCATGCACAATTAAAACACAAATTTGAGCATTGCAACTCATTCAATTCCATATACTTTACATTTTTAGGTTCTTGCTTCAATTTCATTAAAAACAGTTGAATTGAAATTTAAACTTCCCGTTTTGGTACATCCATGTCTAGCACTATAGCACTCTAAATTAAATCAATTACAAGTTTCACTATAACATTTTATAAGTAATTTCTGTACATCACTCATAAAATTATCTCGAAAGTTCATCAAACACTGCCATTAGCACAATACAAAATGATTTCTTGTAGTTGAAGAATGTGGATCCTGAAGACTTTGATGCCTGGACTATCTCATCCTTTCCATCAACAGCACCTAAACAGTGCACTATATTCCAGATTTTATTGAATAAATCCTTTATACATATATATTCAGCTATTCTAGCCACTGTCTGCTATGCTGGGTATAATGCATTCAAAATTGCGTTGAATTTATTGATCTAGCAGATGTCGACCTTCCAATTCTGTAGCTCCTAGCCTAAACACTAATGAAGTTGCCAGTGGTTAAGAACTTGTGAAAGAAGTTTTTCTTAAAATTTTTGACAATATACTTCTAATAAATACGTATAACTTTATTAAACAAGAATGCTTCTATTTGCATTTCATTATACCACAGAATGTTGGAAGAGCAGATATTTAGAAACACAATCATACTTTTTGAATTTGCTTCCCGAATCATAAAATTCATGATTCTATACTACCTGACCAACATATAGAACATTTGACTCACCTCAGCCATTTGGCCAAGCAAATGGTAGAGAAAGTAAAAAATGGCATCATCCTTCCTAAAAAGGGTATTTAATAAACCGCCCTCTTACTATAAATCCTATATTTGAAGTACATTAATAAATAGGATATGAAAACATCCATCAGCGATTTCAATCCATATGTCCTAAATTAGAAGGAAATAAATAGGCACTCACTCATATATGTGAAAGACTTTTTATGCCAGATAGTTTTTTTTTTTTTTTTTTTAATGGAAAGTTATATAATTGCTCTACAAGGAGCTGAAATACTTAAAACTGAATTTTACAATTTTTTTTAATTACAAATCTATACAATCTAAATTTTCTACCACCCTGCCTAAAAGTTTCTAAAACAAATAAATCTCTTCTAATTATGTAAACTGCACAAGTTTGGCTTAACTATGAGCTATAGTGCAATTAAAAGTATTTTATGCATTCAGTTCAAAATTTTCAGCCTGATCTAACCTTATTGAAAAAGGAGTCAATATTCTACGCGATTCCATTAACTCATAAAATGACATAAGCATTACATAAGAAAACAGCAAACCAAAAGTTTTATTGAAAATTTAAAATTTGCTATGGCAATTATATTTTATTTGAGAACTTTTCCTTGATCTCACAAGTTTTTTTTTCATAACATAATATAAAATTGGCTGAGATTTTTAATGATTTATATAACAGCTTGCATGCTGCTGGGTCATGTTGTGGGATGAATGACATGAGAGATGCATACACTGTTCACTATTTTACTCTTCAGTTCTGCTGTATAAGGTTTTAATAGGTGCATAAATTATAGGTTTAAAAGCAAATAAATTAATGTTTTAGCTCATAAAGTTGTTACATGTGAATGACTGGTGTGGAACTATATAAACTGATATATTCTATATCGCTCTCAGTGCACAGCAAATACTACTGTGCTCCTATTACACTATTTATGAGGAATGACATAAATGATCAGAAACAGACACATGTTTAAGCTTTTCGTGTTAAGTTTGGGCTTGATCTCAGCCCAGGACAACAGTAATTAGCCTTAAGCGCGACTGCTTCATATAAGCAGATTTACTGACACCAGCAGGTAAATGGAATTGCCGAGGCAGAAAAGTTGAATAACACTGATATATCTGTTGCAGTTGCAAGCATTGTTAACATTTATCACATATTTCCAATATTCCAGTTTAATAGTATACATTTTATTATTGCTAATGAGATAAATCTGCTCTTTGTTACAGTGAACACATTCTCAGCTTCAAGAAAAGCTTTCTGTACTTTTTTCTTTTCAAGGTTCACATTATGCTGTTCATAAGGATTAGTAATTGCAAATATCAAAATTTGCAATATATAACCTCAACTTTTAGTTAATATGGTTTTTAAGCCTTGAGAATTACATTATAAAGCTGCTGTTTGTTGCATTCATAAGTCCTCGTAAATTTACAGATTTTATTTTCTTCTTTTGCATGAAAAACTTGGCAGAGAGGAAATGTCTGCTTTTGCATATAACTAAATAAGCAAGGTTGTACTTGCTACTTAAGGCATAAACATCAATAACCTTCAGTAACTCATGAGCTTTAAGAACAAAAAATTTCAGCTTTACTGGATAAATTATTCCGCTAGTCAATCTTTGTTCATTGCTGTTAAATTAATTGCACCCTCCCTATGTTAGAAAAGAATTTCAGAAATATATGGCAACTTTGACTCTAATTGTAGGTTTCCATTTAAATTAAATTGACCCTAAAATGACTATCACAACGTCCTCCAAACAAAATACAACTAATGGCATTTACTTTCCTCCATAATATCAAGCAACTTTTATTAAAGACATTTCTTTCTACAACGCTTAGTTTTAGAGATACTGTACAGTCTCAATTTAAATGGTCCACCCTATATATAATTATTAAATTGTCAAAGTAGCTCTACAAATCTAAAAGTTTGGTTAATTTTAGCCAATTATTTGCTTTAGCAAATGTGTACATTAAACATACAGCAACACAGAACTAAATTTAATTATGTTACCTTGAAGTGGTGGAATGGCGAAAAGTCTGTGGCAATGGTTTTCAGTTACTTTCCTTTGTCAGCAATGGAGATACTGTGTCTGGGACAGTATCAAACAGAGAATGAGTCATCCTCATTATACTGGATGGAGTGTTGAGGATCATCATTCCTCATTCCATGCATTAGGGTTAAAAACAAAAAAAAGAAAAAACTTGCCTTGAGTAATCCACTCCTGGTTCAAAGCATGAACTGTCTCAACCTTTACTCTTTTGGTAGTACCCAGCGCAAATGCTTGCCAAAGGGCCATTTCATACAAAACAATACGACAAAAAACATCACAAGTTCAAAATGTGTTAATGTTTACATATTTGATTCTCAATACGTTATAATTAATACTATGCACTATATTACCTTTCACTTCCATAACATGATAGATTGAAATATGGAAGTTCTCGCATACATGCTTATATTAAACAATTTGTTTCTTGGCTAGAGGAGCAAGGCTGACTATATTTTTAGGTTTTACTAACATAGGGATAAACAGGTTAATAAACACAAAAACTAGGCAATGCTTGAAAATTTAATCACGAAAAAAAACTTATTTTAAGATAAAATAACAAAATAGAATTTCGTGATTGGTTTGGAAAAATTCCTACAATTATATAGAATGTCTTCTTTAAACTTTTAAGACGGAGAGATAAAAGCTGCGGCAGTTCTAAATTAAAATATAACTCACTGTGACGCATGACACTGACTACCCACCCACTGTTGCACTCCACTGCAGGAAGACTGGCTACTTGCCACTTGTAGCAAGCTGGATTGCAACTTCATTTGGGACCTCTGACGCACTGGAAAATATTTTGATGGCAGCTTTTCCATCGACAAGCACTACACAATGAATGTTTCATGTTGCTTTAACTGTTCTCAAACCCACAAATCTTGAAGAATTTAAATATTGCGCTTCACTTTTGTGTTCAGTAGAGGTAACGAAAAACAGAATTCCCTCCACATGAGATCTTGCCCACTTGTAAAGTTCTTTGGGAGATGTTATCATGGCACCTTGAAGATTAGGTTTTGCAGCTAATCAATTTATTGTGCCTCCTAAACCATCACAAGGGCCTTTACCATTGCTCGTCGCAAAGAAATTTCATTCTGTAAAAACCTGAAAACCTTGTTCATGATACAGATTATAAAAACAAGAAAAATGTTGTCAATGTCCAAAAGGGCCATCACTGAACTAATATATTTTTTGTATTTAGGGAATGTCCGTTTTAGATACGAGACAAGTTTCCTTTGAAACAGGCAAACTCCTGTTGTCTCTTGACTTAAAAATTCAGAAATGAGAAACAAGTGTTTTAAATCAACAGAATTTCTGTAATAAATTAAAAATGGGTGTATGGTTGCTTAACTGGACAGTAATAACCTTGTATGGCATCCTGCACTATAAAACTATAGTCTTCAGAGTAATCATGACAATGACAATGAACTCGCCCAGTTGTATTATGTTCAATTTTCTTAAATGATTTGATTGGACCTTTCTAATAAAATTATGGATTTTGTATTTTTGCAAAATTATCAGAGGTTTTCACCAAGGTCATCGCAGCTCATCTGCTGTTGTCAGTTTATTGTAGATAACATCAACTAGATTTTTCTGTAAGAAGAAATTCGACATCTACGAGATAATTCTATATACAGAACATCCTTTGCACTTAACAGATAGTAATCTGGCATAGGATCATAGCAAACCATTGTCTGTACTAAATTGAGATCATTGAATGACTCGTCGCTCCTATGCTTAAGGTTCTGCAGGTTCATTAACATTTAGTATTTTCGCATATCTTGCAAACACAAGCATTTAATGTCCTGGAGCTCCTGCCAACATGCACTGTTTACGCCCAAGGGATGAAAACCTTGAAAACCCAATTTTAGATGTTGGATCTCTCAAGTTGAATTCTTTGTACAATTCCTTAACGTTTGCTAAAAGTAATCTTTTACTTTTTAAATTGTTTACCTCCTCCTCTGATAGACTTAATCTTTCATACCACCAAATATTCTACTGATATTGTCTTGATAAAATTTTTGTACAAGCTGAACAATATCATTAGGGAGGCTTCTATGGCCTTTTTCTATCTGGAAAGAATAATACCTTTATTAGCTTGCATATGCTTTGCAACTTGCGCTACACTGAACTCTGATATAATTTTATGTTCAGTCCTGCTTTTTGGAAGACATGTTAATATGTATTTCACATTTGCTGTTTTTGATGCTGCAAATCTCTTTAAATTGTTTAAGCATTTCCTGAACACCATATGCCTCACTGCACAAATAAGCATTAAAAAAAAACTCGCTTGTAGCATGTCACAGTACTAGCTTTTCTTTCTGCATTATAATGTAATCTGTGAAAGTTTAGGTTTAGAAACAGGAGATTCACCTAAGGAGATTAAAGTTTATTCAAATTACTAATATCTTCAGTACTTTTGGAACACACTCCTCCTTGCTTGTCGACCTCCCTACCTCAATGTGCATGCCCTCTTCTTCACTTGACAATCTCTTTAGCCCCATTACCATCATGGGTATTAATTCTTGAGATTTGTATAAGACTACTGTGACACATTGATGCACCTAACACTAAATGCAGATTTTTTTTTTTACACATTTCACTGTCACTTTTCTTTTACCGACCTTGGTTGAATGCTTTTCCAATCTGAAAGGCTTGCAATACCATAACTTCCACAGTACCTTTCCTTTAAGCATTATGGATATAAATCATAAGCTCACACAAGGAACCGCAGAAAGTAACTTGAAATCTTAGCGGAAATCTCTATGCAGGGGTTGACTGTTTACAGTAATGTGCGGCCTTCAGCAGTTCAGTATAATTTAAAATAGAGAGTTGAGGGTTGTTACACTACATCACTAAGATAAACTTACTTGAACGCGTTTCGGGAGACGGCTTGTCCCCATCGTCAGCATTCTCTCTCAACTGCAACTCTCTCAACTCTCTTGGTTGAGAGAGAATGCTGACGATGGGGACAAGCCGTCTCCCGAAACGCGTTCAAGTAAGTTTATCTTAGTGATGTAGTGTAACAACCCTCAACTCTCTATTTTAAATTATGACACATCACTGTTACAAGCTTCTAAATCTTCAAAAAATTGAGTTCAGTATAAGACGTGTGACCTTAGCCCGCTGCTGATTGCAAGCGGATTAGACCTTATGAACAAGCCCCGGTTATTGATTTTATAACTTTTACACCATTTAAGTCTGCACAATTAATTTAATACGTGAACTAATTAAATAATGATCTTTATGTAGAACAAGTAACTTAGTCCTCACTGTATTCTACTTGCAAATTGTTTTCTGAAATGGTAATATTAACTGAATCTATTTTTACTTGTATTGGTATTTTAGTTGCTATCAAAAACTTATTTGTAATACTGTGATTAACGTTTTTTGTAAAATCCCACAAGCATACACCTCTATACTTTCTATAACCATTACAGTTATACTATACTGTAAGAGAGACGAGTTTCATTTTACAGCATTAAACTCATGTGTAAATACACATTAAAATATAAAACAAACTGGAGACCTCACCTTTCAAACTCCAAAATGTATGGAATGACTCTGAAGCAAGAAATATACAATTCCGTTTCTAGTTGTAAATAAACTACTAACCAAGAGGTTCTTCTCTTCTTGCTCTTAGCAGACTCCATTTTATAAGCTGATTTGCTTTGCCTTCTGATTTTCCCATCCTGCCTTTTGCTTGCTTTGTGACTGATCACCGGTGAGGACATGCTGACGATGGGAACAAACAGTCTCCCGAAACACATTCAAGTAAGAATATTATAGTGATGTAGTGTAACAACCCTCAACTCTCTTTATTTTAAATCTATGTTTATGCCCAAGTTCCATTGTGAATGGACCCTAAGTGTGCCCTCTTTCTTATGGTTAGTACAATTCATAGCACTACAATCATCTCCTCCTTGTCTAATATTATTCTTATGAGCATTTCACATAACCACTTCAAGCTCCGTGACACTATCATAGAAGACTGAAGTCTTGCTCAGGAGTTCAAATCATGTTTTTATTTCTTCCATACATCTAAAGAATCACTTCAAGGCTGTCTCAAATGATTAAATGAACTGCTAATGAGCTCACGTAGCTAAAGAACTAACTTATTTGGTGCATTCTTTTGAATGAGGAAAAATTAAGCAAGCCTTCGCTAGGCAGCTTGACTCAACCAGAATTAAAACCTGGCCCCACAGAATGAAAAGACTTACTCCCACATTACCACTGCAGAATGCATTTGCTGCCAAAAAATTGTTCCAGTACAGCTAAATGCTGGATAAGGCCTTTTAAAAAATTGCTCCTAAAGGACAATTTATTTGTCATTGTTTTGGAACTCAAAACGGTGCCCATTTATTTATTCATAAGTTGAGAAAACATTGATAATGGTGTTCAATTATTTTTCTTGGAACATGTTCTCTGCTTTTCGAACAGTGATCACTTATAACATGCACAACATGATTAAGTGCTAGTGTGGATAGAAAAGTGCAATTTTGGGATCACAGCAAAATGGAGAAGTGATAAGATCAGCTGAAATAAACTGATGGTTAAGGATGCATGAAGCAGGAAAATTCAGAATGGTCTGGAGCTAATGACAGGAAAAGGGAATTTACAAAGAAGACAGTTTCAATTTTTTTGGCTTGTTTATTCAAAATGCACATGTTTCGTGAAAAATTAATGTTTCTTTTTGTACATTCACTGTGGCTGGCAGTGTATGCCACATTGTTTGAACACCCTAATTTGTCCACTCAAACGAGTGCGGTGCTTCTCATAAATATGCCAAAGATGACTTTTGAAATTAAATAACACCCTTTAATCCTTGGTGGCCCACATGACTTTTTTGGCCATCATTATTGCTGTTACAAACTTAAAGCTGATTCGACTACTTCAGTCACATTTTGTGTACTTATAAATTTTCTTTGTCTTGAATATTTCTCTTGAACTTAAGCAGTTTTCTCTTTCTGCAATTGAAAATATTCAATTTTCCAAACATGTACACTAGCTGTTGTATTTTATGCAATTTCTCATTTCATCAAACACATGCATTGTTGGACAAGCATGGATTCTTTTGGTTATAATTATCACCTGATCCTACAAAAATTAGGAAGTCGACCAAGCACATGGCAAATTAGTTAACCCTACCCACCAAGTTGGAATAGACAACTTTTTTTCACACACAAAAAAAAACCAAATGCATGATATACATACAATCCAAATGGAGCAGGACATTTTTCTTACAGAACAAGAAGTTGAATTACAAAGTACATTTAGATTTTTCCATTCAAATGCATTTTCACCCCAATGAGTTCCCCAAAGCTGCAAAATTATTTCTTACATGCCTGACCCGGAGATATGGGGTGCCTTAATTAATAAAAGAGTAAGTGATCTCAACCCCTTGCTCCGCTTGCCATGTGCTATAGACAGACACTCCTCCTATTATAAAGATTGAATTCTCTTCCCAAGACTCAAAATCAAACCACATCCATTAGAACTAAAATCTTTACACAGTACACATTTCATGTTTACAGTTGCTCCCAGAATATTACAAACATGACAAACATGAAGATCATTTATTTTCAAAAATTCAAATATAACAAACAACAACAAAAGTAACTTTGGGTGCAAGAAAAGAGAATGACAATATTAAACTCTCTTAAAGAAAAAACCCTCCTACAGCACTCGCTACAACTCACCATCTGCTTCCTTATGATGTAACCTAAAAAACACAAAAGGTTTCATTTTGAGCCTTGATCTCTGTTGTGGCAATTAGGTGGAAAGATTTAAAGTCCAAAGAGGACATCACACAGGTATTTTTAAGGAGGTGTCTTCACTCTAAAAATTAAAATCAGGTCTCATTGTTGATTTAGCTCATGCACTAACACAAAATTTGATGTTAAATTTCCTTTTTTTTTGGATTTTTTCTTTTCTTTTTTTATCTTTTAAATTTGCCCCTGGATCTACTAAATGGCATCTTGATGGGCATGCAGATCTTAAGCATTGCTCTCTGTGGTTGTATTCTGCACAGTCTGGGTGGTCTCCTGAAACAAAATAACCATGCAATTAATTTATACATTAATAACTATCTGATCTACACCCCTCCACCTAAAAGAACAGCCCCTAACTACTTGCCTTAGGAAATGGCAAACTTAAAATGTAATACTCATGTCTGTGAAGCCCTATTACCTCCCAATGTTCAGAAAATTTAAAGCTATAGGAACTTTCATCACACATCTGACATTTAAGCACAGCACAAGTTGGAAGAAAAGGTTCCAAGGTCCAGAAAACACCGAGTTCACAGTTTCTTTGTTTAAAGTTTTGCAAACCATACAATAATTCCAGGCCACCTGAAAACACACTATGGTAGGCACCAGTTCAACACAAAGCCTCAATGTATACATTATGGAAAAAAAATGACATTTAGAAAGGGGATAGTTTAAAATCACAAAGGAAAATCAATTCATTAACTGTTCTAATATTTTACTCTCTCTCTTTCCAGACCTCCACACATGTCCACCCTACATCTCCTGGACAGCTGTATGTGTAATAAGTGGCAGATAACTCAGTGATTAGAGATAATAGAACTTCTAGAAAAAGTTTTGCAACTCATTGAAATGCTCAGTTTTACTTTCTCTACTACATATAGCATATAGGGAAAGTATGTATTTCACCAAAAAATTTTATGTCATGAAATACTGATTTAAGGTCCTCTGGACCCCCAAAAAGTACTTTTAGGAAGAGGTCCGTGTGTGTGCGTCAAACACCATAATAAAAAAATGAAAAGTTGGATAAATACCAAACTTGCTATTTAAGTTCAGTATCTTCCAAATATCAAAGATTTTCAAGAAAGCCCCCCCCCCAACTACTCTTTACAAGACACATTATAGAAAATTTGATTTTCTAAAAAAGGTTCTAACAATTTTGATATATTAAAACATATTTACATGACAAAATGTATATCTTGAATTTTCTGGAATACCTGTAAAGTCTTCATTCAGAAGGAAGTTTGTATAACCTTGTATAACTGTAGACATTAAGCAACAAGACCAAAATGTACTACACAAAAAATGCAGATCTCTTTAAAACACAAAATTTGTTTGAAATAACTTCTTTATGGCATAAGCCATTTCTGAGATATCCGTTACTAATGGTCCAAATTCTTTAATACTTCGCCATTTACTTAATCCTCTTGATTTTCCAATTGTTTCTCTGACAGAGTAAGAATACAGAAATTCCAAAGGAATATGGAATATTAAGGCCAGCATTTAGCCTCTGGTGGTTCTCTTTGTATCTATAACAAAATGTGTAATGTAGCTATTTCTGCAAAAGTTTATCTGGATTAAAATGAAGTAGATAGAAAAATAAGCTTTAATAAGAACAGTTTGTATACCCACTAATAAATAAGAGGGTAGAGAAAGTCATGTGAATGTAACACAGATTTTTTTTATATCTAGTATTTAACTTCACATGCATTCATACTGATCCAAAAATCCCAAAAACCATGCCCAAAGCATTTTTAGGAAAATAGAGTGCGTGCATTTGGGTTCAGCACCTTCCAAACATGCACCACCACCCTTAACTACCCTTTACATGGAACTTTCTTGAAATTTTTTATTTTATAATAAATGACAATTTTCATTAAAATACCACACATTAAAGATCTTTATAAGACAAATAAAATGTATATCTCGAACTTTCTGGGAATAGCTTGCCCTCTTCATCAAGAAGGAATTTTGTATAATCTTGTGTAACTGGTAAATGTTAAGCAATGGGCGAAAACATACTTAAAAAAAGATCCCTTTAAAAAACAATTTATTCCAAATAACTTTTCTTGTGGTATCAGCCGTATCTAAGATATCCGTTATTAATGCTTTGATTTGTTCAATACTAAGCCATTCTTTTGAAGGCCTCTCAAAGTTCAGTTGTTTCTTGTGCTGCATGGAAACGTGGAATTTTAAAGCCAGCATATAACATTCACTTCTAAACATTTGACTATTACTGCTCCCTTTATAACTATAAATGTGTAATGTAGCTATTTCTGTAAAGGTTCATTTGGATTAAAATGAAGTAGATTTTCATTTTTGAATTGTACTGTTCACAAACACGCACATAGTGCGCTTTTGTTGGATTCAGGTGCCTAAAAAAAAGGTATTTCCGATAATTATGATAACTATTTTTTTTAGGTGGAATGCGATACTACTTCTACATACTGCGTATGTGGAAGAAAACATAATAAACTATGGATATTTTATGCAGAAAGTATTTAAGACCCCTAAATTAAGTAAATTAAAGTATCTTTCAAGACCTGTATGCAATGTTTCTGCAAAAATTTGATTTTTCTCTTGAGAATAGTTAGAAGGGTAAAATTCTGTGAATATATGGCCAGAAATGTTTTAGATATTGCTAATTTTATCAATAATTGCAATTAAACTGTTGAGATACTTCTGCATAATGCTGCAACCAAGTCCTAATTCCTCTGATCATATGTATTGTTTGTGTGAAACTAGAGCTGTATCTGGTATTCATTAATGGTTGCGACTTACCTCTTGTACTCTGCTTAAACATTTTATGTTGGTTACAGCTGGAGTATATTTATTAATAATTTCTGTTTTAACAATATTTATATCAGGATTAGGAGCAAATTTTGAATATGATTTAAAAAAAATTGCTCTATTGTTGATTCTTCTAGGGTTACAGTTGGAATGCAGCATATCACTAGCATGTATATCTTTTTCACTATATGTTGAAACGAAAAGTAAACAAAACTAAATGTATCACTCCACCGACCACATGGAGGATGACGAGAACTAAGTACCTGTGAGAGGAAGTTGCTTCAGAATGCAGATACAGTATATTGCGCAACTTGGGGATCATTTCATTAGCTTTTAAACATTGTGCATCTTATTCCTGTATTTTGCCTCGCACCCTAAACTTCTTACACATGATACCAAGAGTAGACAAAATTTGTACCTGAACAGTTCAGCATCTGTGATTAAAGGTACTGGATTAAACTGTTGTGAACTTCAGGCTTTAGAAATCATTCATTTAATGACTAATGTCAGTATACAACTTTTGCTTTAACCGTTTATGAGTCAAGTTAAGAACATGATTAGCACTATAGGTTAGAAAACCACAAAAAACAAATGTGATCTAAACAAACTGAGCAACAATTCTGCATCCCTAACAAAAGTTCAATTATTGATAAATAATGGCCAACCATATTCATTGTGGATTAAAGGTGAGTACTTTTCGCAGAATTTGTTTAAAGCATTTAACACAATTGTCTTCTTTGCATTTCCTGCATTTATGTTTTCCACAGTGGCAGAGGATTCTCAGCCATGGCACACTCGAAAGTAATATTTTCTCAAAACATTGTAAAAGTACATCGACGGCTTATCCGGAAATGAACTGCAGTGGCTGTGCATAACCTCTTAAACCCTCTTCTATAATGTTTCATTTGGTTATAGGTGAATCTGTACAAGCACATTTTGTTTCAGAAATTGAACTGTTACAATAATGGGCTTTTTTAAATTTCTCTGCACAAGAATAACCACAAAATGTTACAATCTGAACCGAACTGTTTTATGTAGAGAAAGAGATGTCATGCTAAGCACAAAAGTTGAAGTTTGCCCACCAGCCACTGAGATGCTCTTGTCGCATGGTTCTGTTTACAACTCCTTTAAACTGAAACCACTTTAGGTCAGCTACACTCAAATGAGTGAAAGTTGCATTTTCATAATTTAAGAATTCTGTGTTACGAGATTGAGATACTAAGAAATTGGGTAAAAAGAAGATAATGCCTGGTTTCACCAATTGTCATCAAGGGCAATTGAGGATCCTCAAGCAGGTAACAGTTCATATACCACTTCCTGCTCTGGTTATATTCTAAGAAATGATAAATGCACACCTTTATTTGTTGCATTTTGTAATCATTATTACTTAGGTGTTATTTGTAGGAATCAGAGTAAAAAACAAACAATAGGTGGAAACAACTATGAGTATGCATTTGTATTATCCTGAGTATTCCTGGGTTTCTTACATGTTTTATTGTGTAACAACATCAAAAGAGATTGGTTGCATTCACATGACTATTTACTCAGTCTTCTATAAACTATTCTTACAAAAGCTTCTGTTCTAATTCCTGTTAATACTCATTTACCATTTTGTTGTGTATAAGAAGTAAAGTGTAGTCAAATGCTGGTTGCTATGCAACAGCTTTAAAATTCTGTTATCTTTGCATTTTTTTTTGAAATTGAGCTTTTTATTTATGGACGCTCTTTAACTACTATGGTTCTTAGCGTCCCATTCTATATTGGGCGTGAAACACCGGTAATTTTGCTCAGAGGCCTCTATCAGGCTTGAGGTTCTTTTACGTGCCGTAAATCTACGACACGGGACCACCGGCTTTACTTCCCTTCCGAAGGAAGCCGTGCTAAGGACGCCCGAAAAAATCCATCGCCCTCCGCTGGGTTTGAACCCGCGACCTTGGGAACTAGAGGCTAGCGCGGTACCACTAGTCCACGGAGGACGACTTATCTTTGCATGAACACAAACAAGGGCAGGGGGAGGAAAAAACAAAAGGAAAAAAAAATCTGATGTGTTACACTCACATGACTTTCTCTACTCTTGTTCAAACTATTTTTACAAACTCTTATTCTCCATCTATTTCATATTAATCAAGATAAACATTTGCAGAAACGATCTTTTGACATGCCAAGAGAATTACATTTTACACAGAGCGACCAGTTCTAAAAATATTTGACTATCACTTAAGGCGTACTATGTTCCACTTGTTTTGTATTTGCAAGGGCAATAGAGAAATACAGTAGCCTTTAAGCATAGACATCTCTCTTAATAGCTGGTTGCTATGTGCAGCACCATTCTCTTTGCCACAGATTAATACTCTTTGCATATCCAAGACAAAAAAATGAAAAACGAATTCCCATTTGAGAAAAGTATTGAAAACTTTAAGGGATAACAAGCAATATCTCGAAAATGGTTCACTCAACAAAAAAAATGTATGACATAAATTGTGTATTTTAATGTGATCTACATTTTTTGTGTAGTAAAATTTTGTCTATCAATTATGGTTTACCAGTTATGCAAAAGTTGTTCACAATGAAGAATACTTTTGGAGACATTCCCAGAAAATTCAAGATATACATTTTATTTGTCATGAAAATATCTTAAACATATGATATTTTAATCAAAATCATTAAGAGCCATTTTTGAGAAAATTAAAATTTTCGAAAAATGTTCCATGTAAAGGGTAATCTGGGGTGGGGGATTTACTTGAAAACCTTCGTGTCGCATCTCTGGAAGATACTGAACCTAAATACCAAGTTTGGTGTTTATCCGACTTTTCGTTACTGAGTTATGGTGTTCGCGCGCACACACACACGGACATGTTTCCAAAAATGCTTTTTTTTTTTTTTTTTTTTTTTTTTTTTTTTTTTTTTTTTTTTTTGGATTCAGCGGGTCTCAAAACATTAATTTCCAGTGAAATCTCAGTATCGAATTTTTGGGTGGAATACAATACTTCTACTTACTATACGTAGTAAAGTAAAAAGAAAATGCCTCTGTGTAGCACATACGGCTGTAATGTGGAAAGTAAACCACATTGGGGAAATAATTTTCATAATATTCCAAATGGAGTTATATCTCCCAAAAGATATGGGTAGAATTTTGCAAAAGAAAAAATGTTTTGCCTGGTCCCAGAGCCTGTTTATGTTTTCCATTTTAAAGAAACATTATGAACGGTCACAGATTTTAAAAAAGCTGCTTATGACAGATGAAAATTTTAGAGGATCTTCATTAAAACCTGGAACTATTCCTACTATAAGGGCAAATGAAAAGATTTTAAAAACATCAAGTCCTAAGACAACTGATTCTTCACCATCCAACAGCAAATGACAATGAACAGAACAATATGAGGCTAAAATTCCTAAAGCATAATTTCAAAGCTATGTGACAATGCTAGTAACAAAATTGATAAAGTCAGTGATGGTAACAGTACCTAGTTGCAGAGAATTCGGAGATGATAGGGGGAAAAAAACAAAAACAAAAACAAAAAAAAAATAACAAGAATTTCAAAATGCAATGTGAGCTAGGGACTGGAACTATAAGGAAATGCATACTGTTGAAACCTGAAAGTATCTACAAAATAAACATGATGAGATTTCTAGGAACCTGATACTTACAAGTGATTGCATTGAAGAAGGGCCTTTCACCACACATGGAAATGAAGCTACAGCAGCATATTTCATTGTTGCTTGGACATCTCTACTTTTATTTTTCAAAGTATGCATGCATTTTATATAAAAATTACATCAAAATTATTTCCAATTAGATTAGGACAGTGTTCTGTTAAAACAATGTGTTACTGTGGTGATACATTCATGTGGAGCCTGCAAAATCTATCAGGAAAGAAATTGTAAGGAAATACAGTTTAAAAATTATATATTTCTTTTAATCATCATCTGGTACACTGTTTTAAAAACTTACATCCTCCTGCAAATCAGTGGATTTAAGGGAAAGAAAAAAGAATTTTAATTCATTAAAAGGTGGTAGTAAACCTGTATAGTTGGTAGGGAAGGTCTGTACAACTAGAGGATTTTCAGCCAAATATTTATCATATTGTTATGGACTTAAATTACCCAAAAATTAAGTGATTTTGAATTTGTTCAAAGCAATAAAGGTGATCTGGAAATTGTTGCTTATCACAACGTATATAATTAAAACATTTCTGACATATATAAAAGTGTAAGATGCCAGTTGAAAATGCACTATCCAGGAGTGTAACATGCATCGCATTTGTTTAAAAGTTTAATGAAAACAAAAAAATACACCAGAGCTGATGGCATGTGTAATCATAGTCCAGGCAACATAAATTTTCCACAACATTATTTATAGGTATGAATTCATTGCACCTACACCCTGGTGGGTATATGAACTTATCAGCTTGTCCTACATTGGTACTTTAAAGTTCTGTACCATAAGATGGAAAATTGAATCACACTTGGAAAAATTGAATGCCACTGCCAAGACTCTCACTATATACTTCGGCTATCCATGATGCTCTCATCGCTAAGTTACCATGGCATGTCTAGATATGGTTAATTCTGTATACTCCTAGTTTTACTCTGATGGTATTCCAACTTTGCTGCCTGATTTCAGCAGGGTTCCACCCCTTCTAACAACTATTGTGTGCCAGTATTATCTCAGTCCATGAAGATGCTTTGGAATTCGAGTGCATCAAAGGACAGCATGAATTTACAGCAAGTGTATGTTTCTCTTTGTTGAGTGTATTGTTATGTAATTTACTTCCTTTTCTAAGAGAAAAATCATGAAAGAGGAAACAAGGCCAATTATTGAAATCTGCAGATGGGTAAATTGAGCTATAGATTAATGAATTCCAATGCATACTTGCAAGCTTCCTGAAATTGAAACCTGTAAAACTTTCTCTTGTCCTGCAAAGCGTAATAATTTTGCTATGACATGAAATTCAGAATATATAAAATGTTCCAATGCAGTAAATGTATAAAAATTCCATTTAATAAATATCCTTGAGGACTGGTAAAACTACTGCTTTGTCACATATGCTGAAATTCTTCCTTATACCACGATAAATATTAAATGGTAGCAAAAAACACCACTTCCAAGGCTACACACAAATTTCTAATCCATATTTTATGCTTCATAACATGAATTATAAACAAAATCTTCATTAAATGTGAAACTTATATCCCACAGTTATAAAATGGTAATAAGATAAGTGATCTATTATCATATCATCCATTGTTGCATCCATTTACTCCTGGTTAACACTAATGATGCAATCAAATTTTAAATTCCACAAAACGAAGTACACATACATGCACCAACACATTCATCCAGAGTAATCACTGTCAACCTGCATGAATTATGTTACGAATTGCCTTCCTGGCAGTGGTTTCATTTCTGGCTCTCATTCCAAGGGTCTGGGGTGAGAATTTTAAGTCGGCCCTATCCATACCTTTGCCTACCTTTATCATGGGGAAGTATCCCCAAGGCTCAATGTGATTCAGAGTTCACGGTAAATGCTGTAGATCCTCTCTTTCCACTGCCACCATCCTACCAAGTAACAGATACCACCATATGGGTGCATTCACCTCGGAAATGGGTCCAGTCAGGGATGGAATGAGGTAAACCCCGAAGGTCATAGGCCACACATGGGGAGTGAATTGCTGCCGCACTCCCCATATTCATCTGAACTGGCTCCCTGCAATCTTGTTTTGTTTACAGACATGAAATGGCTTGCAAGAGAAAAATTTAGATAAAATCAGGATATCCTCCAGAGAGGCATATTTTGCAGGGCTCGACAATTCCTATATTTTGGAGGGGTTAAAAAATGATAGGGATGTTGGGAGTGTTTCATCTCAAAAAGGGGACTATGTTGAGGAAAAAATTTGTTTTTGAAAAAAACAAAAATGGCAATGGCATTTTCATTTCTAACACAGGTACTTATTGAACCGTCCTTGCATGCTAATGTAACAATAGAGGACAAGCTGATACAGAACTTGCAGAAGTTCTACTACGGTCATCATAGAAAGAACCTGAATGTCTGGTAATTGAGGATACAGGCAAGAGCCTGTAAAGCCAATTCTATGGGAATGCAAAGAATGAAGCATCCCATTAACATACAATAAAGTTCACAAAAATGAATTTGCTAAATGTGGTGGTGGTATTATCTACATCAGACCCTTCGATCTCTATTCGTCTGGCTTCCCAACATAATTTTGATGCTGTATCCAGAGGAGTTAGGGGGACACCTCCACCTAAGGAGATCTTTTGTACCGAAGCCCCTAATGGAGCGTCCCCGGGAGGGAATAGCTAAGTGAGGGGAGGCAGATGGCCAGATCAGGAAGCATGGCAGAGCAGATGGCAGTGTCCCTACATTTACCAGGTGAAACGTACAACCGGCTTCATTTGGATAAGTGTATAGTTTCCTGTGCAAAAGGAAACAACTTGTGTGGAGGAATAGCAAACACACACACTCAGTTCTTGGAAAAAAGTTGCTCATGTTTATTTTTTACGTTGGTCAGTGCCGAAAATATCTGTGCAAACAGATATGCTGTTGAAATTGGAACTTGTACAGATACAGTCCTTCCTGATAAAACTGGGAACTCTATCTTCACCATATCCACAACTGATGTAGCAGTTCTTCCCTAAATTTGAACTCAAAAGTTCCATCAGTCTGAAGTTAACTCTTATGCCTCTTGTGACAGGTTCTGAGTCCTCAGTAGTAACGCAAAGGGATTGCAAACCCAGTCGGTAATCTCTTCCTTTCTATGCATACTAGCATTAGGATTATTCAAATATCCGAAAACATCAGCTAGGTTAGCAACTTTAGAACTTGTCACTAATGAGAGCAGCAAACTCGGGTTTTTCTGTGGCAAACATTTGTAGCAATTCATTTTTAAGTTCAGAAGATCTGGAGAGTACCTTTCCTTTTGACAGCAAGCAAATTTTGGTGTGAGGGACTAGTGTCGTGAACTGCTTCCTGGCACATGACTTTAGCTTTTGCCACCAAAGCTTCCCGATGTGAAGAAACAATTTGTCGATATGTGACGAAAATCTTACTTTAATCTTGAAATACAGCCTTTCATTTGTCCAGTTAATGCCAGAGCACCATTAGTGCACACTGAAATACAATTTTTGCAACACAATCCATTCTCTTCCAAGATAACATACAGTTTGAAGAAGTTTGATTCTGTTGACGCTAGAGGTAATTATTGCAAGCTAGGAACTGTTCAGCAAGCGATTCGCCATTAAAAAAAAAATCTTACATAGTTCATTATTTGGCAGTTTTTACTTATGTCGATTTGTCAAGCTGAAGTGAAAATTTTGTATCATTTAATTTTTTCATTACTTGTTTTTGAAATATGTCCTCTATGCGGCAAGCAATAGTATCATTTGACAAGGCACTTTTGATATCTCCCTCTTGGCAGCCTTCCCCAACATGGATTTTACCATTTCTTTACAAACAGGTAAAATCAAAATTTCTACTACTGTATGCAACTGCATTTTCCTTGCAATAATTTTGACTTTATAGCTAGCTACTAGTGCTTTTCTGAAGTTTGTTATTTTATGCATTACCTTGGCTTCTTTAACTTGAGAGGAGAGAATTGAAATAGGATTCATCTTTCTTTTCTAAATGAAAGTTTAGTTTGCTTGGAACCAAACATGCATTGCTTAATTTTTTTCAGTACAACACATTCCGGAAGATTTTCAGATATTATGTAAATCTGAAGCTTAAATAAGATTCCTGATACCTTTACACAGCACCAGACATAGTTCTATGCACAACTAGATTTATAGCACGTAAAAGAACCTCAAGCCTGAGGCCTCTGAGCTAAATTACTGGTCTTTCACGCCCAATATAGAATGGGATGCTAAGAACCATAGTAGTTAAAGAGCGTCCATAAATAAAACTCCATTTAATTTCTATGCACAAGTAGCATGGTAACACTTGATCCAGGTAAATCATTAGTTTATTTTCAGTATGTTCTTCACTGCTGCTTAATTGTTTGCATTTAACAACTAAAAGCTTCTCCATACTGCACAAGAACTATAGTGATTTCAGCTTTATAACACAAAACATCGTGACTATTATCAATCAACTGCACAACATATGTAAACCTCTCCATATTTAACTTATTACTGAACTGCAAACAACTCTACACTGATTTATATATGCTCCACTAGGGTTTGGGAGCGGTTGACATGTTTCTTCAGCATTTCAGTGGTTCGCGTATCATCCATTATGTTCTTGATCTTTTGGGAGTGCTCCCTAGTATTCAAAATTCATTTAAACTAGGCATAAATCATCCTACCTTTGGGATGTGCCGCAAAATTCCATTCAACAAAATAATGTGCCAAGAAAGAGTTTGAAAACCTGGTACATAATGTAGCCTAAATGTAACATCAAGAAAAATATGTCATTACTTTCATACCTTGCCTTCCTAGTGTGTATACGAACACCAAATTTTCTGCAAATGGGTTACTGTTAGTCACTTTATGCTTTAAAAGTTTTAGTAAATCTTTGAAAAGTACACGTCTGCAAAGAATTAGTCATTCAGAAACTTTCCTATGGTACCTATTACAGCATCTCCATCCTAATTCTTTAACTATTGTTTTTTATGCTTGCTAATGGTTTGCGATATGTCAGACTCCTAACTTTTGACAGCAGAAGTTGTTAATAAAGCATTATTGTACTCCTTTTTCTGGAGAACAGCACTGACTGCTGGAACCTATCTTAAAGTACTTACACCGCCTGTCCATACAATCTATTTTATAGTGGTTTTCACAGGACAAATTCATTTGGAATTTCAACATTAAGAATTAAACAGTAGTTTAAAATTGTTTAGCCATGGAAAAACTTATTCCTCCAAGGTTTGGCACAAAGAGCAAAACAAGCAGAACTTAACAGAACAGATGACCGACCATAAAGGAACACATTTACAATTTTTTTTGGAGATAGCAACAGTTTAGGTTAGACTGTAGTTACATATTTCCTTAACAAACATACCTTAACAGTTTATACTATTTTGTTTACAGCTTAGTACCTTTTAGTAATAATGCCCTCAAAGTGCCACCAAACACACTGACAGTGAGTGTAAAATCAGATTTATTTATACGTTTAACTCTTATGCCCTAGTGTTACATGTTTTTTTATAGTTAGGTAAACTTGTCTAAGAATAGCTTGCATGAGAAGCCCTTGGGTCATAATTAGTTAGCTGTGCTTGCATAGCCTTTGCTTATTTTTGTGAAAAGACCATTGGTTTGTAGTGTAGACTGGTGCCATTGAAAACATTTAAATTTGTTTCCAAAGAGCAGGCAATGAAAGTACCATAGGATAAGAATCAGCAAGCACTGAAGAAAACAAACAGCCAACATTTCATTTACAAGATGGTACAAAATTCTGCTGCAAGCTACAGTCACAAGGGTATAAACTGCATTTAAACAAAGTGCTACAATTAGATAAATTTGACATTTGAGGATGCAGAGAAAAACAGAAGCAAAGTTGTACATGCAAAGTGCTCCAACTGTGTTTTGTGGTCATGTTTGCAATTTAAGCAACAGTGCATGCTTATGTGTAAAGTGCCATAATGCAGAAGATTTGTTAGAATGAACAAAACAAAATAACATTTTGTATTATTTTTTTTGTAATCGGTAGTGTTCAAAATGAGGGTCAGTCCTTCCACATAGGCAATAAGCCTATCTTTGCATTGTTGAAATTAATAGAAAGAAAATAATAAACAAAACTTAATAGTATAAGCAACATTTCTGGCATCCCTCCAAAATAAGTTCTTGCACGTGGTCATTTGGCAACATTTATAATTCATAACAAAAGCAAAGCTGCAGTCACAAAGTTACATGTATGAATATGATATGACACACCCACTAGGAATCTTCCAGCCAATCAGATTTAACACACTATTGAGCTCTTGTGATACATATACTAAAAGGATCTTATCAGAAATGCCATTATGCAATATATAATTATCATGGAAACAAATACAGATGATTATTAATGATAATGGACGTAAATTCCTTTAACTTGAGTATTTAGATGTAAAACATATGTATTGTTGATAGTACATTATGAATTACATTTGCAAGGGTAATAAGTTGGGAGGAACAAAGAAGGAAGGCGAACAGTCTTCCAATACTCTTAGAACAAAAAATCACAATATCAAAATTGTTGCTGGAATCAAACACAGTGAAGCAATTCATAAAAAAAAAAACACTTAATAGAAAAGAGAAGTCAACCTAAACACTCTTGATAGCTTTACTCACCTATTTACGTTGCAGAACATGTGAAGCTATGAAGTAGGTTTAAGTTGACTCCACTTTTCTATTAAATGTTTAAAAATCACAAGTTGATATGAAAGAACCCCTGTTAGCCAAGTAATACAGCATCAAGAGCACCTTGCTGTTATGATTATGCATGGACCTACTTGACATTTTGGAATGCTCACTTTGAAACTAGTAAGCTTTTTAGACCTGTAACTGAAAAATAACAATTTTTTCACCTCTAACACATAATCTTAGTACTAGTAAAATTAGCAAGAATAAATAAAACCCAAAGTATCAAGCAAAAAGACTGGATCAGCAAAACAATGCATTATCACCAGAAGCAGAAAAACCAAACACCTAAGATCGTGTATGCCAAAATGAGCACAAACAAAGTGTTTTGCCATTACCATTTACAGTTTCCTTCGATTTCATGCATTTAAAATCCAATTCCTTAATCCCTTTGCTGCACATTTGAGAGAACTTCACAAAGACATGCATTTTTCTAACAGAATTTAACATGTAAACAATTATGTGGACCTACTAGCTCACCTGTGATTCTGATGAACCTTCAGTTGCCTCAGACTGAAAGAAACAGACATGCATAAGGTTAACAACCATGCAGCATAACTGGAGAGCAGCTGAAAAGGAGATGACAATATTTCTCTACACAATGATTAACATGAAGCCACGAAGAGGATATCAAGGACCGTCTGATACCTACAAAGCTCTGAAGGAGCCAGTTCTAAAACTACTAGTTAAATACATTTCTGTCGGATTACTGCTAAAGGACCAAGAGAAACTAACGCATGCTCACCATAACCATCAAGCACTCCAATTTGCTTTCAAATTATAATTTTAGCAAGTGCTAATGCAATGTATTTAATTTCAAATCCTCTGGAGAATTACAACAGGATCCAAATTTATCAACACAGGCATGCTCAAGAACAATTAGTTTCAGTGATTATGTACCACTATACTGCACACAAGTATGAACTGAATATCTAATTGTTTTTCAAAATTCACTACAGAAAAACATGGGGGGAGGGGGGATCAGCTCACATCTTTGCATTACTCACCACTTTTAAAATCATCCTTAGGCACATAATGGGAACTAGTGTAACACTGTATAAAACTAGGAAGTTTCCAACCAAACAAATATGTATACTAGTGTTACACTAACTACATTTTTTCATTTGTTACTACTGTGTTACAGAAAGCTTTTAAAGAATCTATGCATTCAGTTTCTTCCTATATCTTATTGTGCACTTATACATGTATTGAAAACTGTTTTATACATACTCATCACCCAGTGACAGGAACAGACTACAGGTCTTACTGGCTTTTATCCGTATTCTCAGCATCCCTTAACGAATATACTAAATTACTCTTAGGAGAAGATGAGTAACTTTTTTCCTGAATTTGATTTAAAGTTTAGAATGTTATAAAGAAAGCAAAAGGTATCAGAGATAATTTAATTTTTTAAAACTAAGTTTAAAACAGCCTTGCACATGGTTTTTGCAAACATTAAGACAAAACTGATGGTGCAACACCGTGATGGACTCTTGCATGCACAGTTTCAAATGTAAGGTTCATTAGAGCAACCCTAACATACCTAGAATGTATGCTCTCCCCAAGACACAAACCTGGTAATGAGCTTGAGACCCATTGTCAATAGCATAAACCCTAATAGACAAACTGTTCAAATGGCTAACGAATAAGGTCAGCACAGTACAAAAATTTAAAACAGAAGCACAACAAATAGTGAAGTTTTCTTCATGTTGAATTAGGAATGAGTCATTTTTACACAAAACCTTCACTTACTAAGTTAATAAAACTGCAACATTTTCGAGGGTATTTGTCATCATCGCAGTTTGGTGACTGAAGCATGTCCTTGCTTTCTTCCTCCTCTCCTGGCTGGGTTGGATCCTGCTGCTGTCTACTGGTGGAGTGACAAAGCTCCAACAACCTACTCATTGGCAGGATTTCAAAATGTATATTTTTTTCATTCTTGAGAATAAATATTTTCTCCCAGCAGGAATCAACCCAGCCAGGAGAGGAGGAAGAGGAAGGAAGCAGGAACATGCTTCAGTCCTCTGCTGATAAGAACAAATGCCCTCGAAAACTTTAGGTTTATTAATTTAGTAATGAAATTATGGGAAAAATTGACAGTAATATGGGGGTTAAGACAAGGTTGCAAACTTAGCCCTATACTATTTAACTTATTTATTGATATCTTGGAAGAGTTGAATAAGGATAACTTATATTTACCCACAGTAAATAGAGAAATTCCAGGATTACTTTTTGCAGATGATTTAGTGGTAGGTTCTATTTCAGTAGGTGGTCTAACAAAAGTGTTACATATATTTCATTTTGTAAGAAATGGGGTTTAAGAATAAAGTTTAAAAAATCAAAGATAATGGTATTTAAAGAGAGCTATAAATTGAAGAAAGAGGAAAAGTAGTATGTGGAAGGGGAAGAGTTGCAAATAGTAAACAAGTTTGATTATTTGGGAGTGAGAATAAGTAGTAACAGGAGATGGAATGATCATAAGACAAGTGCCTTAGCTAAGGGAAGATTAGCAATGACTGCTATAAGAATATGCTTAAAGAAAATACCAGATATGCAAATTAAATGGTTGGAAAGGGTTTACAAAGCTGTAGTTGAAGCAAAAATGGTCTATGGATCAGAGATTTGGGGAAGTGACAAAAGGATGGGAAATGATTGATAAAGTACATAGATCGTTCTGTAAATGTATGTTAGGTTTATCTATTTCATCACCTAATGGAGCAACAATGTTCGAGTTGGGAAGAGTAGGTAGCAAGGACACGATAGTAGAAAGGATACTTAAATATTAGCATGGATTGAAATCATTGGACGAGCATAATATCTTGAGGCAATGTTTAATAATCCAAGAAAAATCCAATGCTGGGATGAACTGGGCTCAAGGAATAAGGAGAATTTTACAGGAAATAGGAATGGATAACTTATGGGAGGAGAGAGAGGGGTTAGTTTCTGGAAAGAAGTAAGGAACAGAGTAGAAGATATAGAGAAACAAGAATTATTTCAAAGTCTGGAAGGAAAGAAAAGTTTGGAACTATATAGACAATTAAAGGTGGACTGGGGAAGGGAGAAGTATGTGAATGTAGGTAATAGGTTAGTGAGAGAAGGGTGGGCCTGGTCCAGATTAAGTGCACATAGGCTAAGGGGAGATAGAAAGGGAGCAAATTTGAATAGGCGTCCTCTTTGTGGAGGCAGATGATTGGCATTATATAATTGAATGTGAAGAAACTAAGTTGTGGAGAAATCAGTTTTTACCTAAAGAATGGGAGAATGACAAAGATGTATTAAAAGTTAGGGTAATGAAAATACAAAAGGAGAGGGATATAAAAAGAATAGGAGAATACATGGATCGAGTAAGAGAAAAATGGTTTAGAAAAATATAGCAATATGAATTTGTTATGACCTACCATGCATAAATAACCACGGTGTTAAAATGCATGATGGAAAAATAGAAACTCAAAGTAATGTATTAAAAACTGTAAGAATTTTGTATAGCATTATATACATACATAAAAATATACACATATATAGTAAGTGAAGGTTTTGTGTAAAAATAGCAAGATTCATCCCTAATTCAACAAAGTTTTTTGAACTAGTAGAAAAGCTAAAAACAAATGGTACAATTGGAAGATACAATCTTGTCACTATGTAAAAGTCTCTCTCCTTAGCATTTAGTCAGAAATATTGCTGATGCTCCTCAAACATTGCAGATCAGATCCTTAAAAGAGGAAATACAAGATTGCACCCTCTTAAACCTATGCATCCAATACCACATACTGATCCCAAGCCGACTATGTAAAATACACTTTCAATGTATTTGGCTGAATTTTTCATGAGCTGCTTTGAGAATCGCATCACAAATCCTTCCTGTTGATAATCAAAACCTGGTTCAGTTTTTTAGGGGGGCAATGACACCATCAAAACTCCTAGCTGATGCACTCAAAATTTCTCAACCTACAAGACAAATCTGTCAAATTCACACTGGCAACAGAGAAAGGAAGATTCCTTTCACACCTAGATCTGATCAGAAAACAAAACAGCTTTGCATTTGACATCTATCAAAACCCCACACATGGACAATTATATCTAGTCTAGCCATAAATACTGTCGCAAACTTTTGAACTGGACAATAGAATTCTTATTTTTGACCAGGGGGGGGGGGTGTGCTAGCAAGCAACCGTTGGCTGAAGGTTAGTCTTGACCTGTGTGGGCAGTATTCATAGTCAATTTTGGTCCGGGCCAACTTGCTACTTCCGGTGGATTTACAGCAGACTATCGATTTTCTTATTCATAGACTGGAACTTGCACTGGGTTCAAGGATCAAACGCCTTGGTCAGGACCCAATTTTGGTATACCTCAGAGGGGTAGATTAAACACTGACCATCTTTATAAAATGGATGACTTTGGAGTGATGGCATGGCTGCTTGCGTAGAATTTGCAAAATAAGACGGAATAAAACTATCTACCAAAATTAGACATAATTGGAAAGTATGGCGACCTAAACTTCAAAACAAATAAAGATTTAGTAAAGCAAAGGTTAGAAGGCTGATAAAATGGATTCATCCTAACCTATATGACAGAGACGATAACCGAGGCTTGAGTATCTCAATTGACACAATGCTAACAGCACTGCCATATTATGTAAGAGAAGGGTATCAAGAAAACACTACTAACCTTAGTAAGGCTTCGGTAGGCCACATTACAACTAATGACTCATTTGCCATTGCTACATTTAGCTTCGTTAAACCGGGATTACGATGCACTGTACTTAACATGACAGGTTGTAACGCAAAATTAAGAAATTCTGCTACAGTAAAGGTTTAATTAGGATGCACTAACGGAATTGAATATTGATTGATTGATCTTTTATTACTTCATGCTACTGCTTCATGACCATTGGCTCTAATTGCCATGTTGCATTAAACTTGACGTAATAGGAAGGAAAAGTTTGACACTGCGAAATTCATGTTATATCGTTAAAGAAAGCCACGTTAAGCCAACTCTAAATAGCTCCATTTAATACAATGTAAAAGACTTTCGCATTACGTTGCGTTGAGTTAGGTCATTTGGGTTAAGTTCAAAGTAATTCAGGCTTTACTTACGTTTTCCAGGTGAGGAGAGGAGGATTAAACTCCCGGAAGGTTTATGATAAATTAGAATTTCCTCGGGTAATTATTTCTGTATAATTACTATCACACAATATTTATTTGGTTAAGATCCAGGGTGAGATTTTAGTTAACAGCAAATGTTCCTTCTTATTTAAATACAATTTCATTCTGTAATTTTAAGAATAAAAGTTAATATTCCAGCAAGTTAAATTCTTATTGAAATGCTTAACAATGCCATGCAACTGTGTATCTGGTGGATAAGAACATTTCCAAAAATGGAGGAGTGGCAATGGCTTAGAATCGTGCACAAAACTGCCTATATATGTATTATCTCCCTTTTGGCGCCTCTTTTTTTGCTTTTGCATTTGTCGAAACTGATTTGTTTTCAATATCAATTATATTTTGTATTAAGGAAAACAGCCATTTTCCTCCTCCGAGCATTTTAATGCACGCTTCTTATCTCCATTTTTTTTTCTGAGGGCACAAGGAGTGCGCATTGAGCCAGGAAACAAAAAAGCTGTGAAACAACTATAGAAAGTTAAAAACTTGGGAGTAATAGTGGGTAGTTTACTACTCTATGGCAGTTGCGCATGTACAGAACTACCTTTCTTCGTTGTGCAACATCTTCTCCTTGCTGATCCACGGACATTCTTGGTCCTGACTTTTTATCGTCTTTGAATACCAAAAACTTGGTTGGCCTTGGTCCGGACCAATGAGTCTGGAGATAGTCCAGATCAATGTGAAATCTATGAATACAGCCCTGTGTGTTCTAACAGTGAAAGAGAAAGGAATCTTCTTTGCTTAGTCATGGAATGAGTGATGAAAACAGGGTAGCTGTAATTGCCTTGCACAAAGGTTGGGATTTCACCAAGCGAGATTTTCCAAACCCTGCAAAAGCTGAAAATTGGCAAGAGATTTGTCTGCCAGATAATCCAGCGATTTACTGAGACAGGCAGTGAGAAAGATTGCACCAGGGTTGGTCATCCTTGCAGTGTAAGAACAGTGGTGGCTGTTCAAGCAGTGGCAGTCCGTATTCCGCAGAAACCTGTTTGGAAGCAGAAGATAATGGCATGGGAGCTCAACATTTCACCACGATCAATATCCAGGGTACTTCCTGAAGACCTAGGGTCTAGAGCTTATCGGCAGAGTACTGGAAATGTTCTAACAGCACAACTGAAGCAGCAGAGAAAATAAATCAAACCAGCTCCTGCAGCAGTACACTAACAATGGCCATCGGACAAAACTCTTTGCTGATGAGAAAATCTTCACCATTGCAGAGAGCTTCAAACGACAGAACAATAAAGAATATATGCAGCAAGTTCATGAGAAGCTTGTGGGAGAGTTCCTAAGGTCCAGAGAACTTACCACCCCTTCTCAGTTCTAGTTTATTGGGGGGATGAGGGCCCCACAAAGCTTACTTTTTGTGAGAGCTTACTTAGCAACCCAATGTTCAACGAGCCTTGGATCTTCCAGCAAGATTCTGTACCAGCTCGTACAGCAAGGATGGCACAACAGTGGTTGCAGGCCAATGGGCCAACTTCGTCTCCACTGCTGAGTGGCCTTCTGGTAGCCCAATTTAAACCCTCTGGAATTCTGGTCTGTGCTAGAAGGAATCGTCTGCAAGAAAGCACACCTTCACTCGAAAGTTTGAAGCACTCCTTGGTGGTAGCAGTGGTAGATTACCCAATTAACACTATGCGTTCTATGGTAAATGACTGGCCAAAGAGACCCCAAGTCCGTTTGAGCACTAAAGGTGGACATTTTGAAGTCTGATTGGTACAAACTGAATATTGTATGTGTGTCTAATGTATTAAAAGGATATCGTAAAATCTGAAACCACATTTTATTTGCAAAATAGTTTGTGACAGTATTTATGACTAAACTAGGCATAAAAGTGAGATTTTCAACCTGAAAGTTCTAACACTCAATAGTAAATACTCTTGGCCACAGACTGATCAACATGCCTCTCAACAAAGAAGAATATTAACAAAAATACAATTACATCCTTTGCATAGCACAAAAGAATGGTTCCAACTCTTAGGGCCAGTTTTACAAACAGATGTTAAGTTTTAACACAAAGTTAAACTGATTTAACATTTAAATTAACACAAATTCTGTTTCATTAAATAATGTTCATTTTAACAATGTGTTAAAGTCAGTGTTAAATTAACATTGTTGTATCCCTGTGTTAAGGCATTTAACAAATGTTAGAAGTTGGAAAATGGTTACTGCAACGTAAGCTGTTGATGCAAGTTTGCTACAATTGGCATTTTTTAATGCCATTCCTAATAGAAGGGCAGGTGTACATCATAAAAAATTTGAAACCCTGCAAAACGAGGAATTTTTAAAGCGTTATAGACTGTCCAAGGGGTCATGAGTGTGGTTTTATGGGAAATAAAAGTGTTAATTAGGTACTAAGATTTTATGCCACTAACATTCCTTTAATGTAAGTCCATCAGCTTTTTCACACTTGATAATACGTCTATACTTATTAACCAGGTGTTAACATGTTTCAAATGCTGAAACACTTATTTCAGTTGACATCACGATTCTAGCTTCAAACAATCTGGAACATCACATGGCAATTGCCATGAATGTAAATAGTTGTCTGTTATTGGCACAGAGAGCACAGCAATACATAGACAAAAGCGCAAGCGCATTGGAACACATTCAGAAGCATGTAGTTCTGCCACTGCCTTCTCGAAAGCTAGCATTCACAGTTGTCTTTGGCATTAACAAAATATTAGCTAACAATTTGCTGTAAAAGCTGGATGAAATATAAAAGTTTTAAGATTATATTAAACTTTAAACACATTGTTAACAAACAAGATGTTAGAGCATTCTTATCAGTTGGTGAAACCAGCCCTTAACCTAGCAACCTCCCCCAAAAAGTACACATAAGAACAGCAGCAATCCTTCAAATTCACATACCACCCTAATCTGAATATAACTTCAGCAAAAACTTCAAAAAAATACAACACATCTTTAGTCCCCAAGAATAAACTTATCATACAGAATTTGCTTGCTTCATCAGTAAGACAAAATGCTGCAAGAACAGAATTCAGGCACTTATTTTTATGAACGGCTAAGATTGAGACCTGGAGCATGTAGGAAACAAACACAACCTGGAACTAAAAGTTTAGGAAAGCATCCCCTTAATGAAATGCAAAGAACAAGTTATTAAGTTTGTAATCCAGCCATAAGATAACCTAAGCAGCTTCATCATGAAAAATCCAGAGGACCCAGCCTCCAACACCCTCAGACAGGCCAAAACTGAAGTTAGAATGTCCCAACAAACACAACATTGTGTCACTTCACAGTTTCCAACTTCTGCACTCCATTTTAAGATGGTGGATGCAATTTCCTAAGATGCATTAAGAGACTAAAAGAATTATTCCGATACATGACTCATAGCTGTTATGAACTTGCACATAAATGCATGAACTCGGCAGAGTAGGGTGCAAACAGAATACACCACAATGTCTTTTTGCATGGCCATCAGTTCACAAACCAATTAGAAACTGATATCTACTTCCTAAATTTTGTGACAATGGGAATATTTATATCCTGCAAATATCACCTGAAATTGGCTATGATAAAATTGCTCAACTTACTGATGTGCTGCAACTTTGATAGTAACCTTCAGCATTTGTAAAGTGAATCTCTATTCCCTTAACCAAATCAAAGTTTGAAGATTACCTCTTTCCATTCACTATTTGGGAAAGTATGTATTGCAAATACAGGATTGTGGTTTCCATCAGGAATACTTTGGGAGGAGAGGGAAATTTTTTATTTGGAGAAATATGTAATGGTTAAATCATTTACATAAGAGTAAACTTCCCATTTTTCAAAATATGGATGGATAATTGCTCTTAATATTTTAGTTTATATCATGAGAAAAAAGAAAACAAACCAGATAAGTGGGACAGCTAGTAAATATACATTACCGATGCAAACTGTGGCTTCCACAGACAACAGCTGTCTACTTCTGCATATTAGTGTAATGTTTCATTATAGTTTGAAGGTGGTCCTGTGTCATAGATTTACGGCACGTAAAAGAACCTCAAGAGGCTTCTGAGCAAAATTTCCGATCTTTCACGCCCAAAATAGAGTGGGACGCTAAAGACCATAGTAGTTAAAGAGCATCCATAAATAAAGTTCAATTTAATAGTTTGTAGGATAAAAACATCTTGATGGCTGCCACAAGACCTGTACTCTTTCCTTAATGCTGGGCACTATGGTAACAAAGGATTATTTTCCATTTTCCTAAAATATATGCCTATTATCTGTGAAACAAGCTACTGTTGTCTTTCAAGGCAATCAACCTAAAAACGAGCTAAAAAGAATCCAGCAGTTCCCACAGTAAGGTTACAATGTGAAAAACTTTATCCTGCTTCACTACACAGAAGGAAATTAATGATTTAATGAGCAACTTAAGTGTATTTTACAGCAATGCAAAGACTTATGAGAAATGTTCATTACAAACAAATGATTTTATGTCAGCATACATTAAACTAAATACCAAAGGATAGCTTCTCTTTGTGTGTTCTTCAGAACAGCTAAGCAGTTAAGGCAAGTGATGAGTGTGCTGGAGAAATTAAGGAAATTGGTTATCCACAACAAACTTTTCCTAGGAATCATATGATGCCCACAGAAAAATAAGCCACTAAAATTTCTTTATGGTTAAACATGCATTAATATTTTTTTTTCTTTGCTTTCATAAAGCAAATTATATGGCTCTTTAAAAACAAAGGCATATTTAAATCAGTCTCCTGTTCAAATAATTATTTATTTCTCTCAAACTCGTGGGTTTTTGGGAGGGGGGAGGGAAATTATTTCATAAGGGTTCAATTTAAGTAAAAACGTTTAGATGCTGATAATGAAATAGGTCGTATCCAATACTCTGAAAATAATTAAGTACCATTGTTTTAATCTGCTATACACCGTGTTCATTTAATTTTGGACTTTCACTGGCAAAATTTTAAGTAATGTCATGAATAGAGACAGGAATTTTATGCTCTAGTAATCCTTTAATATGCACATAAATATGCCCATATCCCTTTAATAGGCACATAGATATGCCCATATTAAAGTATTAGGACATTATATTGACATGAAATAAACATTTAAGGCAATTTCATGTAATTATTGTTGTAACCCTATATATTTATTATTTAACTCATTAAAATTTATTTTTAATATTGAGCTATATTGTACCCAGTAACATAGCTCACTTTTACTTTTGGCACGATTAAATGAAAACAAGGCCTTTACCACATAATAGCCCCACACCTATGAAACCTTAAGTTTCAACTGTAGAACAATTGCAAGTCTGCAAGAATATTTTCGGAATTAGAGCAGCTGAATTTTTTGAAATGCCTTCCTTCGTGTAAATTAGCAGGTTACAGTTTATAAATCTTAAGCGATACTAAACAATAAAACTTCAAGTTAACAAATATTATGCGTTATCACCACACTAACTCAATTTCGAGAACTCATTGACAAGCCAGTTTCCTACCAAAAACAGGCAGGAATTCAAAGATGGAATGAGCTACCACCAATATTGCCAAGTTTCAAGGCTGACTCGATGGCACATATTATTAAGAAATATTATATTTGTAAATCAAATATAAAAATAAAATGAATAAAATAATATGTTTATAAAATATACATATAAAACAAGCAAATATGTAGCATAATTTGTAAAGTGCTGAGATATTATGCTTATTAACAGAACACTTGCATTATGTGAAACAAATTGTTTAAATTGTTGGAAATTTAGTAATTAACTGTATAACAAGTGAAAATACTTTGACTGCAGAGAAGAAACATCATTTGCATCAAACTTCTGTCCCTTGTCATGATTAAGAGAGTGAATTTCATAGATGTTGAATTAAAACCGATACTAAGAGCAATAAACCATTGCTTAACGCATAAAGGATATTGCAGATCTTCCAATCAAGTCACTGCATTACAAATGACTTCATCGCACAATGTCAGAACTGGAGAGTACAGGAAGAAGTCTTGGTTCAAATAGTTCTTTTATAATGAACATTCTTCTGAATTCGCAATGCTAAACAAGGTAACCTAGGAATTAATATATACAAGGTATCACACGAAAAAACAAAAAAATAAAAAAAAACAGAACTAACTATGCCAAATGTCACGCTTTTAAACACCAGCACATACTAGCTCTTACAAACAAAAGTTGTGTTATGCACTAACTGCAACAGCTACTTTGGCTGCCATGTACTACCCAGCAATATTCTCAATTAGCCGACATATTCAAATATATTGGAAAGTTCAGAAATAAATGAAAGCTCAGTTTATCTTAAACATTTAAGGTTATGGATTGGTCGACTTAACAGTCATGGGTTTTACTTACATATAATGCAGGAACATGTTTTCATAGCACCTTGTCTGCATCAGCTGCTGGTGACTGGTTTGAATGACCGGGTCAAAGGTAGCTGAAAGAGTACCCTTTTGCAGCATAAGTTTGAAGTGTTTCGCATAGGCATTGATGTCATTAGGAATCTCAAAGTTCACTCATCCATCTTTCTTAATAAAGATCTACTTGCAGACATCCAATTCTTTGACATTTCTGGTAGTCTAAGAGTTTAATTTCTCCATTAATATTGTAGCTAGTTTTCCAGAAATGATTGGCCACTGCTGATTTGTATCTGTTTATGTCTGATGCTTCTGAAATGTTCTTTTTTCCTCACTTTTAAGCTTCTCTTTGTTTTTCCTATATAAATCTTACAACAATCCAAACAGCTAATCTGATATACTTCTGGTTTTTCATTTATTTCAGGTTTGTCCAATTAAGTGTAAGTGAAGCCCACGAGTGTCACATTAACCAATTCAAAATTATGATGTTTAACATTGGTTTCACTATGTTAAGCTCTTCCTGCATTGGATTTATTGTTGACCTTCAAGTCTTAGAACTTATACTATCTTTGACGCAGTCATTCAAACTAGTCAACACCATGATGTAGACAAGGTGCTACGAAAACATGTTACTGCATTAATTATGTGTAAGTGAAACCGACTAGTGTTAAGTCGACCAATTCGAAACCAAAAATGTTTAATATTGGTTTCACCGTGTTAAGTTGTTCTTGCATTGGATCCAGTTTATCGTTTTTCCGTCATATAATACTGATTTCATATTACAAAAACTCATGCTCTCAGAAAGCTTGTGCTATGCTCCATGAACTGATAGCCTTCATGGGGATATGAAATATAACTATAAACAGTGGTGGCGGTCAATGCTGTTGGGGGATTAACACAGCAGAACCAATTGCATATGCAGAACAATGTTTAACAAGAACAATTATAGTATAACATACATGGAGACTAAGGAGCTAACTTATAGAGGTGCAAGTATTTTTCTTAATGAAGAACCTAAGTGTACATACAGATGTTGAAAATTACTATCAAATTTCTACTTTAATACTTTTATTCATTTCACTTGAATCTATTAGTGTTGCACAAATTCCCAAAAGAATAATGGCCAGTCTTTCAAGAAATTAAAACCTTGGAAAACTCCTGATCATAACAAGCAGCTGACTAGATTGGAAAGAACAATACATTTTGAACAATAAAGTGGCTTGAAATCTCTACCCTGCTATTTAATAAATTCATACCATCTTTTAAGTGCTCTCAAAGAATGCAAACTGCAGAAACTGAATAGGACATTAAAAATATATTTTACACATTTTGAAATTGAAAGGATCTAAAAAATTGTGACAATAGTTTTGAGGTTCTTCTGTAATGACTACCAAATAACTTGTAGGATTTATTACAAGTATTTCCTGGATATAATTGCAAGATAATGCCAGATATATTACTACTAATTTACAATTAAAGTTTCCTTCATTTCCAATATTAAGCACAGTTAGGTCTATAGTTCAAACATTCTGCATTAAAAAACTAAGTGGTATGACGGCAATGGAGTATGTTGGTTTCAACAAACAGGCCAAGGAAACTGAGTTTTTCTTGCAATTTGCTATTAATAATTACCTTGACTTTTGTATCCCCTTCACTTTGGCTACCACGAGGAGGACCACGAGGTTGGCGAGGCAGACGACGACGATAGCGAGGTCGAGGTGGCCTTCCTTGTGGACCATCTCCTCTCTGATCACGGCCCTCTCCTTCACTCACATTCTGAAGAGTAAGTAATGCATTTCAAAGTTACCTTCTAAGTTTAAATAATTCTTTACATTCAACATGTTAAAGTAAAACCATTAATAAACACTCACATATGTTGACTAGTGGAAATCAGGAAAAATACAAACAATTATGAAAGAAAAGATTTTAAATGAACTATAGAATATATTGTTTGTTGATACGTCTGCAAATTGTTGAAATTCTGTTTTTGCAAAACAAAACAAAAAATACCTATTTTAATAAAGAAATTTAATTGCATTGAAATTTAATAGCATATCCACTATTTGGTTCTCTTATTTCTTAAAGGCCAAGATATAAACCCATTAAACATGCTAACGGCAAGCAATATCACTGACAGAACACAAGGTGCACATTAGGAATTCCTGGTTAATTTCAGAAGTGTTCAAATAAAAGCTTGGAAGCATTTCAGGCAAATATTCATGTAGGCTACATTTCCTGCTATATTTCTTGAAGTGATAAGATCCGCGAGCACAATAATAATCATAGCCAGAATAAAAGTTTAAGACTAATCCGCTAATAAAACAAAATAAGGAGATAAAAGAGAATATTAAAGATTAAGAAAAGGGGGGAATAAACATTATTACGAATGAAATAAAGTAAAGTAGAGACACGAATAAATAAATCAGAATGTGAAAGGAAACGCAGGAAACAGACACAAGGAAATATGCCAGAGGGCAAAACCCTTTAATAAATACAGGAAAGGCGACCTGGAGAAACAGTTAGGTTCTATTGAAATCGACGGCGACTCGCCGGAAAGCGGAACAATGAAACGGACACGCTAGGCACTCATGCGGACAGAAAATCAAATCAGCCGTTAATAACGTGAAACAAGAGAGACGCTCGCAGAGCATAAGGTGGCAGAAATTGAACCAATGGTAGAAAAAGTGCAAAGTAGCGAAATAGCCAATAAGGAATAACAAAAGTCACGTGAATAGTAAAGCCAGGGAACGAAACTAGATGAGGCGTGAAATAGATTTTTGTCTAGGAGCAGGAGCAAGTTTTCGACACGCGAAACATGGAACACACTGTGTCGGGAAGAGCTAGGAGGAGGACGTAAAAACTTCGTGAAGGGTCAGGGAGAACAAGATGAAATACTTGGTGTAGTAAAAGATAGGGAAATCAGCAACGTGTAACAGTTTATATTATCACTAGGGAAAGAGATATATGATAGGAAATCGTCATAATATAACAGTGAGAGATAGGGTAGCTAGAATGACAAGTCATACTGTGAATAACTAAGAAATAGAATAAAATCCAGGGTAGAAGCACGGAAACTGTAACGGGGAAAAACAGATAGGAACGCGCCTTGTGTAAAGGGTCTTCAGTACGACAACAAGTGTGGATCTTCAGAATAAATGGGCCACTGATAGGAGTTGTGAGTATAATTCATCTCCCATCCACACAATCCCTGAGATTAGATTCTCACAACCACTTATCCTCTACCTGAGTAGCCGGCAATAATCTTTCCGTACCCGAAACCCTAAACCAAGTTCATACCCACCAGAAAACGTTCCTTATTTTCCAAACCCCCGCCACATTCTGCAGCAAGGAGGGATGACATTTCTTTAGTGATTATTATACTGACAAAAGTCAGGTAAATTGTATATTATGTACAACATTAAGAAAAATGGATAAAAAAAATTACACTTTTAAGTGACTTATCTTTCAAGAAATTAAAGGCTGTTTATCAAAAAACACCTTAGTGTTCCAACACAACTTATAGGCCGATTGTAAATTTATGACCATAATTGGAGATATAACTGGGTATTATTGTGCTACTCTAACGTTTAACATATGATTTGCCTTTATCAGAAACCTCTTGGATAACACACTGTATACATGGTTATTCCCAGATGTTGCTGGTGTTTCACGTTGCACCAATGAGTATGACACTTCAGCCAAGAAATACAAAGAAATCATTAGTGACACACACATTAACTCCAGGTGCAGTGAAACACAGCATTGCAACATCTTCTGTTTCCTCTCTCCTTCAGTTATTTTTCTTACGAGTGCTTTACTGACTAGTTGAGGCCTTGGGACATAGCTAGTTTTTCTGGTAGTGATAACAGCAAGTGTCAGTGAAACTAGTCATATGCCTTGTGAAAAAAGAATATTGTAAGTAGCTGGTAGCCAGGGTTGGAATGAGAGCTACTTATATTTGTCCCCCAAAAATATTTGGAAATCCTTGGCTGATACACATCAGGAGATGAGTGCTGAAATACTTGGAACTTGGTTCATAAACAGTTTTGGAAAATATTCATGTGTCCTATTGTGTTAGATAATGGTAATTATTACTCCCAGCTTAATATCCAAATTCCCACCATGCCCAGCAGGAAGGACAAAATGATCAGATTCCTGTTAGAACTTAAGGAAACAGAATGCAAGTCCCTACACCAGTGCAAAAAAAATGAAGATAATGCACAATGAACATAGATTGGACTGTATGGGGAAAATGTGTCCAGTACACTATGCAAAAGAGCAAAAATGACATTACTTTTTGCGACACTGAACAAACCTTCATGGGTGGCTTTGATGTATCCAGTAAGCATTACAGTAGCACAATAATAAAGAATTTTGTAAAAGTTTCCTTTATGCTTCAAAGAAAAATGGTTTGAATCACAGAATATGAAATGAAATGCCAGTGTTCAGAACATTTTCTAAATATTGTCAAGTAACAAAACTTTATGCAGCAGGTACAGGCATTAATTAAAAATTACAAACCATATTCTTTTGAGAGCATGCAATAAGTAGATAGTTACCTGACCATCCTGACTGCGAGGACGTCTTGGAGCCCCTCGCCCGCCACGGAAGTTGCGACGGAAGAAGCGCCGTGGTGGCAATCCACGCCCTCTGCCGCCACCTCCTCTACCTGTACCTTCTTCATACTCTCCTTCCTTATCGCCCTAAACACATCAAAATTCACTCTTAATAATGAGTAAAATTATTTCAATCATTTCAAATATTGCATGGTTCCGACATGTTAATACACAAGAAAATAATCCTTTATAACAGCTTTGCCTTGAGGTTATAACTACTGCAGTAGTCTCAATTTCATATATTGCATTATTCCAGAATTCAGTGGATGTTCTGTATGAAGTATCAAGAAGCTAATTTAAAACACTTAGTTTATTTGCACCATATCTACACAAAGTTTGCAAGATTAAAAATACTGCCTTTCTGTACAATCCCAGCTAGCTTCAGTCCTATTTAAGAAACATTATTTATAATAATTTTGTTTTCATCTATAATTAAACAAAAATCATAGGATGTTCCAAATCTTCTGATCAATGCATCAGAATTTTCTCAATTTACACTTCCTGATGTATATTCTCTCTTGCTTTGAATTTATGTAGTTTGCTCATTCATTTGTATTTCACTTTTTCTAAACAATTGTCTATATTATGTAACCCTTTTTTGAAAATTTTAAGTGACCATTCATGGGAAAATGATCCCACGTCTGTTCCGTCTATTCTTTGGTTTCTTAACATTCAGAGAATAGCTAGCCAAAGTTTCCTTTGTGTCTTCTATCCATTTTCACTTTCTCTACTACGTACAGTGTCTCGATACCGAGATTTCACAGGAAATACATGTATTGAGGTGCACTGCATATAAAGCATTTTTGGAAACGTGTCCGTGTGCATGTCTGTGAACAGCATAACTCAGAAACGAACAGTCGGATAAACACCAAACTTGGTATATATTGTAATGGAAAGAAGCTAGAAACAGTGATGTGTATTGAATTTATTTAAAGGTGAGTCGGAATTGTTACACTAACATCACTTAAGTTTACTCACTTAACATGTTTCGGGAAACGGTTGTTCCCATCCTCAGAAGGTTAATTCGACTGGCACCTTTAAATAAAACCAAACTTGGTATTTAGGTTCAGTATCTTCCAGAGATGCAACACGAAGGTTTTCAAGAAAATCCCCTACCCCAGATTACCCTTTACATGGAACATTTTTCGAAAATTTTAATTTTCTCAAAAATGGCTAACGGTTTTGATTAAAATATCATAAGCCTACCAATTCCCCTTGCATCTACAAGAAAATTAGCAATAGGATTAACATCTCGATAAACATGAAGCATATGGAGAGTAAGCGTTTTTAAAAATAGTTTGTACAAGAGTAGAGAAAGTCATGTGAGTGTAACACATTAGATTTTTGCTTTATAAAGTTTTAATCATATTTATGCCTTTACTGTAATATATTCTCATACCAATTTAAGTTTTCATAAGAATGTAATTCATACAGATAATATACTTTTCCATTTTTACTTTCTCTAGCCTTTTCCAAGATGAGAACATTTTGCATTTAATCCAAAAAAAAATCACATATTGAGATATCAAATGTATTTTCATGGCCCCATATACTAAAAACATGTTCTGAGAAAAAGAAACAAGCAGTGTAACTCAAACCTGAAAAGTAGGATAAATCTAGTCATACTTAATGCATTTTTTTTTAAGTATAAAAGATGAAGATTTTCAGGCAATACCTTCGCCCTAAAATAATCTACTCAGATTAATTCCCTTCTTTTATGGCTACAATGATTTATACAAAAATATCACATGCTTAAGGTAGTGGCATTTTTGTAAACAGGTGGAGATCTCTCCAAACTTGCCAATTTTTATATAGTTGGGAAACTATGATATATGCACTAAACCTACTTCAGGAAAAGTGTTTGTTTCAATGCTCCCATATAGTCTTGTATCATCTTGGAACACCTCATTCTACCAAGCAATAGCTGAATCCATTTACTAGCTGGGTTCACCTTGCAAATGGTGTCTGTTACCTACAATGATAGGGTGATGAGGGTGGCAGTGGAATAAGAGGACCTACAGCTTTTATTGCGGACACTGAACAAATGCAAGATCTTAGAGATACTTCAAATGAGCTAGTTAGAGGTGAAGACTTGGATACATATGACTTAAAATCACCAACTCAAACCCAGGAATCAAACCCCAGTCCCCCAGCATGGCAATCATTAACAAAATCACTGAGCTACTCCAGCACCCACTCAGGAAAAACAGATCTCATTAAAATTTACAAATTGTGGCATTAACCATTTATGAAAGGGGTCAGGCCAGTTCAGCGGTTTTGTTTGCAACCTCATGAGGGTTGTGGTTCAATTTCCAGCTATGGGGTAGCAATTTTCAGTCACTCCATTCAGGTCTTCAGTTCCACCTAGTTCATATTAAGTATACACAGCCCTAACATGGTCTGGAGTACACTGTAAAATCTATAGGTGCCATTGTTCCATTATCCTACAATTGGAGGTAACCCTCCACCTGTTAGATGCCCTCAGCTAATAAATGCAATGTCTTAGCTTAATGGGACAGGATTTTCTCCAAGGTCTCACTAGACCATAACAACTGTACTTCTGAAATACCTGCTGCTGTTCATTTTAATGTTCTTATATAGCACGCTGAAATATTTTATGGTCATTCTTTGTTTCTCATGTAGAGAGTATGTAATATCATGACTAGCACATAACAGTTGAACCATCTCAACCCTCTATATACTCCCGTGTACATACAATAAAATGTCTACGGCAAGCTTTCTGGGAATCTGTATCAGTAAGAAAAGCAGAAAGAAGTTAATCTTGAGATAGCCATGAAGATAATGAATAAATGAGCTTACGAGCTACATGATTGTTAATCATTAGGTTCCTTCATACTTAGTCAAGTATTTTGAAGTGTCCCTAAACTGAATCCTAAATCAAGACTTAAAAATAAATTCCATTAATTTACCTCTACTATCTAGGTAGCTAATCTAACATACTTGGAGATACTCTTGGCAGGGGTGCCAACCTGTGAAGTAATTTATCAGTAACCTCACTATGCATATAACCTGGATCCCTGCCATCAAATCTGAAACATATCCCCCTCTGCAATATCCCTTCCCTGGTAGAACTAGTTCAACAGCCCTATCTGAAGTTACAGCGGAATCAAAACTGTTTCTAGGGTTGATGTGCTTAATGCAGGTCAGAAAAAGTGACTTTTTCTTACAGAGTAGACAAGTTACTGAAAGGTGTGCTTAGTGCTACAAGCAGAGTCATATTAAATACAGCTCTGCAATTCCATCGCAGTTAAGTATTTTTCAATTTTGTCATTCATTTGCTTGAAACAGCTACTCTAAGAACACTTTTTAAGCAAATGCTGTAATATAAAGGGTCTTTCAACAAGAGTGTCCTATGCTTAACATGTGATAGCTGCCATTGTTATCGAGTTACCGCAGTCATTTTTTTCATGTGGTTACAGTTGTTACTGACAAATAGCCATAGAACATTACAGCATTCAGCAACGCGTAGAAATTGTGAAAATGTATCATCAAAATGGATCATCTGTTCACCAAACCTTCCGTGTATTGCGTGAAGTTTACGGTGTGCACAATCGTCCCTGCAAGAGAACGATTCGGCATTTGATCGATAAATTTGAAAGAAGTGATTCTGCCAGTGATCAAAGAACGCCTGTACATAATCGACATAAGCACTCCAACAAAAACATAGGCGCCGTTCATGAGTGTGTACGCGAGAATGGAAGCAAATCAATTGCTCGTTAAGTGCAAGAATTGGGGCTTTTGCCGACCACAACTTGGCAAATTCTGCATCTGGACTTGAAAGTTTCATGCTTACAAAACAGTATTAACTCAAGAACTAAAGCCCAATGACCATAGGTTGCACCGCGTATTCGCTGACTGGGCTATGCAGCAATTGGAAGCTGACCCGGATTTTTGCCAAAAAATTATCTTCAGCGACGAAGCCCATTTTTGAATGGATGGTTGTGTTAAACAAAATTGCCACTATTGGAGCAATCGCAATCCAATGCAGATTCAAGAACGACCACTTCATCCCCAAAAGGTTACTGTGTAGTGTGGATTTTGGTATGGTGGAATCATTGGTCCATATTTTTTCCAAGATGAAGATGCTCTGTCAATGGAGAAAGATACGGGCTCTTATAAGGGACTATATTTGTGGCCTCAATTGGATGGTATGGATCTCGGAAACATCTGGTTCCAGCAAGATAGTGCCACATGTCATACTGCTCTCGAAACAATCAATCTTTTGAAGGAGAAGTTCAGAGGTTTCATCATTTCCCATGGGGGTGATGTTAATTGACCCCCCAAGGTCATGCGATTTAATGCTGTTGGATTACTTCTTGTGGGGTTATGTTAAATCTCGAGTTTATGTCAACAAGCCAGAAACAGTAAGTGATTTTATGAATAACATCACGCGTGTTGTTTGTGAATTTGGACCTAATTTACGCATTTCTGTCATCGAAAATTGGGTCACCGTATACGTGCAACCCAATGATGTCACGGCGCTCACTTAACTGATGTTCTCTTCCACACGTAATGACAATTATGTTCCAAAATAAAAATAAATAAGCCTCTATCATTTATAGAACGTGTTTTATTTAAGTTCAAAGATAGAACACGCTTGTTGAAAGACCCTATACATATGTAAATTTTTCATGGGTAAAGAAAGTCATGTTAAGTGTCTGCATCAGACTTTTTGCTTGAGAACCAACAATTTCTGCAAGCTTGAGAAATTCACTATCACGAGAAAATTTCTGGATATAAATGCCAGCTATCACATTCTCTCAGAGCACAATGTATAGGTAACAGACACTGATTTTGATTATGAAACTTTTGGCCCATGTCCCACCTACGAAATTCACGAGACCTACATTGGTACATTTCTAATGCTGCTTTTCTACTTCTTGATTTGCTTTATGGTTTCATGGACTTAAAACTGAAATTACTTTGTAGTATCTCTATTACTGTTGCATTATTACGTTGAGTTACATTAGTTCATTCCCTACCTTGATTTCTTAATGCCTCACCGGTAACACTCGAGTTTGCTGACCAACCACCACCATGTGAATCATGCGACACCCATGTGTTTTAAAATCAAATCGTAATTACAAAACTGTAAAACCGCATATGACTGAACTGAACCTTAAGCTGTTAGTTCTCATTTTTTACACCAGGAACCAAAGATGCTGTTGTGAAAACAGTGACAAAAGATCAAAATCCCAGGGATATTGTCACACAAAGCTGTAATTAAAAATAAAACGTGCAGGGATTTTCTTTTTTCCACTTTTTAAAAAAGCTTCAAAATTTTGACCCTGATCCGAGATCTGCAAAATAGTTAACAAAACACATCCTTACCTTTTAGCAGTGGTAAGACTGGAAATTTCATTTAAAGGTATGTCAAATTATAGTATCTTTAATTAATTTTTTTGACATTCTCCTTTTAGTGTATGCCCCACAGCAATGAAAATGACGTGCCATAAGTTCAACAGATGTCACTCTATATCATACACTTGCTCTAACGTAATGCTGCCAACATATGAATAATGCCACCGAAGGCGGTAAGATACTCAGCCTCAAGATTTAGCCAAGAGATTGAGGGCCCTCAGCCTCAAAGCGTAGCCGAGGGATGTTTTTTAGAAGGAGAGGAGTGTAGCAAGTTGCGGCTGATGCGAAGAGCGATGATAGGGCGTAGCCGAGGGATCTGCGCATCTAAAACTCGAATGATTCACATTCGCAGAAACAATAGCACATCGCATATTTAGTGCATTTCACTTTTTATTTAGGTTGGCAGTACCCACTTTGCATGTGAGTGATTTATTGGATAAATGGCTACGTTTGTTGTGTTCCTGACGCGATTTGCCTATATAAGTAAAACACCCAAAACGGCCGGATAGGTGGGCACCTGATATAGAAGAGACCACATTATGTTCTAAACTCACTCCTAAGGTAATTTATTCGCTTTCCTTTTGATTTTATAAGCATTTTCAATGGGCATACTGTAAGAGGAGATTAGCCAAACTTTTTAAGTGTCCTATTTTGTTTTCAAAATATGGGAAGCCTAAATATGTTGATTACAGCTACTACTTTATGCGCCCACTTTCACACCAATTGTCCCACAACAAAAGAGCTCCTTTGTCAACATAAATAGCCACAAACACCAAACTTTTCCACAACTTTCCCTATAACACAATACCAAGATGAAATTTAAATAATTGGTATCTAATCCAACAGCCATAATGAATAAACAAAGCTACATATCAATCCTCCTCATAGTCCCCATAACTTCCACCATTCAGGAATTTACACTCTACTAATGCTAGTAGTTAATCCTCTATTTTCAGCTTTTCCTCCACCTCACCTAAGTCTTTACTGCCTTGGGCATCATGTTCCCTTTAATTTTATATTCTGTTTACTTCCTTGCCTACTACTATTTAAACTAAATACAATAATGAATAATTAACTTAATTTCATCCATAGGAAAGGTGGCCAGAGTGAAGTGAGGTAATGTTTGCACATAGCTGCCAAAATGAGTGTAGAGTGGTTTGAAAGCATTTATCATGCCTTGGTCGAGTCCAGATGCTTATTTTGAGCAGAAATTTGGGAGATTGAAGGGCATGAAAATTGGACCTAGTGCTAAGAATATTAAAATTAAGGATATCTTTGGAGTTCCACAATGCACCGTTAATGCAGGAATTCTGGCTGAGTTGGTGCGTTAGTACGAGAGGGCAATAATGGAATAAATATTGAGGTATTTATTTCAAATTCAAATTATTACCAGAGACATATTCTGAAAGCATCTGAGGTTTCAAGTTGATATTTATAAAGTAATACAATGGCTTGGTATAACTAGAAGCAATTGATCAAAAATGGATTAGATGTTTGGTCTGGAATAGATAATCCCTAGAGGGGATCTGGAAGGGAGTTAGAACACAATTGGAGACAAACTTTATCAAAAGCGAGAGAGAGAAAAAAAAAGTTGCTGTAATTTTATAATAAAGTTAAAGAAGACCTAGTAAAGGAAGTATATGTTAAAGTCTGTAACAGAAATGAGAGATCAGCAATTGCTTGGTTTAGGCTAGGGGTTTGGAAATTAAAAGGATTTGAGGGGGGGATGTTATCAGAAGCTTTCTCCAATTCTCAGGGAAGAAGAAAATGAAGTACATTAATGTCTTGAGTGCAAAGGGACAAATAAATGGAGAAATGAGTTGATTAAAAAGAAATGGTTACAAAGTAGTAGGATTAAATAAGATTTTCAAAGATAAAGACCAATTAAGAAGTTTAGAAGAGTTTTTATAGAAAGATAAATTGATATGGCAAAGACAAATAGAGAAAGTGTAGATAATGTAAATTAAGATGTAGTATTACTCCTCTGGTGATAATATATGCTAAAGAAAAATGGAAGTGTACCTGAAAATGGCAATGGCCACCACACAAGGTGGACATCATTTATATGTACTTAGCCTGAAATAAATACAAGAAAACTTTATTTCATTCCCTGACCATAAACAATTCTTTAATGCCTGTGAACCACACTTTAATAATGGTACTTACTGCATCTTGGCTCTGCATATCCCTGTTGGGTGGGGGGCGCCTTGGCCGGGAATTATAGTAGTTATTGGGCTCAAATCGACGACGTGGTCTGTAGCGTCGAGGTTGACCTCCATCACGAGATTCCCCTCCCGCTCCTTCCTCTCCTTTGCCTTCTCCACTTTCATAACCTGTAGTAAAACCAGTTCCTATATTCAAGAATATTGTTGCCTAAAAAATTTTAAGTTGCCATCCAAAAGCATATATTATTTTCAATCAAATTGATAAGATTCAAGTCTGCATTTTAGCAGAAGTTTATAACTTGCCTTTCTAGTTTCCATATAATCATCCATAGAATTAAAACGGATTATTTGCTTTACATTGGTTTAACCAAATTAAAGAGAAACAAAACAAAACAAAAAGCTTTTCTGGACATTGGGAAAGTACATTTTTGCAGTGTCACAGCTTTACCAAAGAAGTGACATACTTTATACATGCTCCTTTCAATGTCTTGTACATTGGCATTAAAATATTTTTGACTTACCTTCAGTATCCTCACGTGGCCTACGGGATCTCATGCCACCTCCTCCACGTCGAGGATAAAACCATTGACGGAAACCACGTCGCTTATCTGCTGCATAAGGTGATCCTTTAACGGGTTCCCCATTGGGTCCAGTTACATTTGCAGCTTCATTGCCCTTTTCTCCAACCACTACATCAAACTCCACAACTTCTCCATCTCCCACACTGCGCACTGCCTTCTTAGGATTGTTTTTCACAATGGCTGACTGGAATGAAGTAGGTTCATCACAACAGTGTTCAGACTAACGAATTAGCTCAATTTAAACAGGCATTAAACACATGCATACCATTGCATTTCCAACACATTTGTTTCAGGGCAGAAATAATTCTGATAACCATATTTAACTAAAGATTTCAATAAAAGTCACAAACAGTTTGAGATTAATGTGTCAGTACCGAAACGTTTGTGTTTAGGACAACCAGCATCACCAGAATGTAAAAAGTAGCACGGAGCAGCATTGTGCCCTTAATAACCGCAGAAAAGGTTTCCAGAACTAATATGCAAGGATCCAATATCCAAAAATTCACAATTTAAAAATATTTACTGCAGGCTTATTTAATGTATGGTATACCAGTGTCTGAAAAATTGGAGTAATACATTTATGAGGAATGAGATCTTATTACTCTTGTGCAGCATAAAACATTTTTTCTTCCCACTACTAGTCTTGTCATTAATATATACACGGGATATTCAGATTTATTCAGCCATTACCGCGTCAGCTGTTTGCACATGACATCACTACTTTGAAGCAAGTTTATCACCAGTGTCACTGGCAGAAGACTAGCGAAATGAATGGAAGGGGTGGATGTCAACAGTTTCTAGGTCACCTTAGTGAAATGGCACTTTTATCATACCTTTCCAGTATTTACATTTGAACTACTTTTGCTTGCATCTCAAATTCCCAATATCAGCATGTATGCTGATAGGCAACTCAAATAATTGGATGTTTTCTATAGTGTAGTGCATCTCAGGTTTAATGGTAAAACCTTAACTTTTTAAATAAAAAACTGAAATAACATACTTTAAAATATTTTTTTTTGTTAACAGTTTTTTGTATTTTATCATGTTTTGTCTCAGGATGTGATGAAATTCTGGGTAAGAACGGAGAAAATCATTCACACAGCAGTCAATATTGTAACGATGGACTCCCCCTCATATCCTTCCAGTTCAGAAGTAGCACCTAACCATGAAATTCTGTGATCGGTGGCCACTTCCATCTCAAAAATGTGAAAATATTCTCTACTGCTGCAGTACAGCAACCTATTTACGAAGCTGGAAATGCATGTAGTCTGAGGTTCAATTCCACATCACCCCTTTGAGACAAGGACCTCGCTGAACTAACAATGATGTCATTCATTTAAACTGACTGGCAGTGAAGACTGAATACTTTTGAAGACTCGTTTTATATATATGTAACTTTACACATCTATGGAAAGGTAGAATTGGACTGTAAATAATAAATACTATAGCCAGGATTTGAACCACAGATCTTCAGCTTTCCATGTCATTACTCTAACCAACTGAGCTACCATGGGAACATGCCAGCACAACATTCAATTCTCCAACCCTCTTGTATTTTCCCCGGTAAACAACAAGGCGTTCTCAGATTCATTTTGAGATAACATATCCCTATGGCATACCCCTTCTTATACAGCCATTCAGATTTGCGTTATTTACATTGGTGTAAGAACAATTGCAAAGTGCTTTATACAAATGTTTAGTTTTTTATGAGTGAGAAAACAAAGGTAGGTTCCCATTTAAAAAAATTAAATTGACCCTAAAATGACCATTGCAATGTTCTCCAAATAAAGCACAACTAATGGCATTTACTTTCCCCCATAATATCAAGCAACGTTCATTCAAGACATTTCTTTGTAACACACTTACTTTTGGAGATATTATACAGTCTTAACTTAAATGGTCCACCCTGTATATACAATACCGGATGCCTGAGCTTTGTTAGGTGAGGCACTTGAACAATTCAACTTTTTCTGCTGTTACGTCTAAATCATCAGCCGTTGTGAAGAATGGGAATAGTTAAGTGTACCTTTAAGTACCTTTGCTAATTCAAAACTGAGACCTTGATAAACTGAATTGTATAGCAGTTGCATACATTAGGATTTAAAATAAAGGTACAAAATATCTAAGTGTAGTTATATGAAATTACTTTGGTTTTAGGTAAATTTGCATAATTATTTACATCTGTTTCTAGTAAGCTGGCTAACAGCATACCAAGTCCATCGTGTAGTTGAACCAACGAATGCAAGCTTTATGGTTCCATGGGCACATGAAACAACTTTTATGGTTAAGGTTAAGTACAGCACTGGTGCAATTATGCACTTTATAATGAATTGACAGGTGCAACTAATACGCAGTGTAACCAGCTGATAATTGTGATGGAGGAAGAACAGACATGATTTCTTTTAGAACACAGCTGTAAACACACAAGTTTGAGCGTTCATGTCATAGTTCGTTGTATGCATAGTGTAAAAAAAAATTCATAACAGTGAGTTTGCTATTCATAGAAAAGCCAAGGTCTTGCACCAACTAAATACAAAATGTTCTGTGACTTACTGATTTATGGACCATTTTGAAGCTTAAACAGTGATTAACATGGCCTGCTTATAAATGTTAATTTATTAACATTAAACCATTACACAGTATGGGTTAAAAGAATATCCACAAATTAACTATCTTAAGGTTAAACTGCACTTTATTTTAATCACGGAGTTAAAAAGCATACTATAAAAATAATTTTCTGAAGCAGTTTAAATTAACAAAATAAGTGTTTATTACAACATAACTGTAGTTACATTTGTTTTTATTTTTTCCATTTATATGCCTTTAACATTCAAGGTCATATAGTATTTCCATTATATGCTTGCCAATTTACCGAAATTGAACACTTAAAACTTTCCCTCGTCCAGCAAAGCATAATAATTTTGCGATGACAAATTTAGAACACACAAAATGTTAATTGCAGTTAATGTACAAAAATTACAAGTGAAATAAATAGGAATTCCATTTTATAAGAATCCTTGAAGACCTGGTGGTACTGCTTCTATCTCGCATGCTAAACATTCTTCCTGGTATCACAATAAATCCATATTAAAGCAAAGGATACTACTTCTCAGGCTATACACAGATTTAACCGGGGAAACTATATGCCGCAGCCATGAATGTGGATACATTAAACAGTTTACATGAGAGAGATGACTTTACAACTCACGTCATCCATTGCTGAATGTTCGCACCCAAATTATTGCTGGTAGTCAGATGTGACTAGTGATGCAATCAAATTTTAAATCTGCATTTTATTCAGCCCGGTGAAAGGGGACCACAATTGTGATGAAGGATACACACACAAATAAGTTCTGGCCTAACATAGCACTGTATACGAATTAGAACGGTACATTCAGTCTAATTTTGAGTTACAATATACTGCAGTAGAATTTAATGTTTTTGTCACGTCCGTGGTGCAAATCTGCAAAACTTTGAATCCGCATATAAAGCAATAAAAATTCCCCTTTGCTGTTAAGTACGCTCCTGTACATTTTATGAGAAAACAATGAAGTTGGCAAGAGTGCAATTATATTATTTCTTTAAACAGTTTATATAGAAGTATTTCACTGGAAATCTACAACATCAATTTTCTGTCTCCCAAAATCCCTTTGCAGAAAATTTCTTCAAAATCCAACGAGCAGATTTTGAGAATCGAAATATGTACTAAGTTAATAAAGCCATTTCCAAGTATGATTTAAGAAAGACTAACATACGAAATCGTTAATAAACCTATAGTTATTCTGCTGTAATGAAGTACTTAATATTAAATGTTAAGATGAAACATCTCGTACACTCCATATGTGCAGCTGACATTTTCTAACAGTTCTAGCATTATAAAAGTGTTATGAGAGTGGTTGAATAACTAACTCTGAAACGGCAACACATGTGGTCATAAGACATGCTTACAATGTATTCATATTCTAACAAGTATCCTGATCTTCATTCATTAGCAGTTGTTAATACACATGCATTTTAAGTGATAAGGGAAACTCCAAAACAAATGAGATTTTTTGTTTTTTTGTTTTGTTTTGTGATGCACTGGCAACCTAAGAAACCCTCAACTTTGGGTGTATGAGTTCAAGCACAACCACATAAAGTGCCAGCACCATGTCCTGGAACTCTAAAATCAGCTGAGGCCAAAAATCAATATATACCAATACTGCACTTGATAGCTAGCAGTTAAGTTGGTACACTTGCCGCGCCCCCAAAGAAAGAAAGAAAGAAAAAGAAAAAAAAGAGGAAAAGCTTTACACATTAAGACTTCCTGAACCAATCCCAAGGCAGCATTCCAGGTGGTTGGTCACGAAGCAGAATTCTAAGTGGCTCTGTTGCTGAATCTTACTATTTCCAACCACATGCTCAATGCAACCCAACATTTGTGATCTCTCTTATGTACATCAAGTTGTTCTCTGCAAACTACATACTATTTATTATTCATTGTTATTTATATTTGTGATTATTGCTGATAGTGTGGTTTTATTTACACATATTTACTTACATTTATCTATTTTTTTCATGCATATTACGTATATAAGATTTAAAGTGCGACAATGTCTCAAAAATAACTCCAATCACCGAATGATGATTAGCAAAGTGAAAAATCACTTGCATCAAGGTGTGTCACTCAATAACCAGGAATTAACTAAGAATTCTTTGAGTAGGAGGAGTATGTGGAAGTTCTGGACATCCCTCTATCCCTGCTGATAAACTGCAACAGCTCTTAGACCAAGCACAAGAACTGTTATCAGCAAGAGCATGAAACTTTAAAAGAAAAAACAAGCAGCCTCATTCCAGCCAAAAATCTTGATGCTTTCCAGTTAGCCATACCTAGGCACATTCACACCTATTGAGATAGGAGTACCCAACCACACTAAAGCTCCATCTCAAAGAAGCTGAGCTTTACACTGGAGGCAAGACATCACTGAAAGCAGTCTTGAAAGATATTGGCTTTCAATACAAAACAATCGATGGACACACATTGCAGTGAGCCAAAGCAAGTTTTTGCAAAAAACCTTGGGCAAAGACCTCCACAAAACAGAGTGGCTGAACAAAACATGACTCAATACTGTAGAAGCCATATCAAAATGCTGGACAAATGACACCCCAAACAGTAGCAGCCATCAGCTGACAAGAAAAGAAGCCTGGTTAATTTGTGGCCCACATTGGTTCTTCAGATGGTTTCAAGATGGTCTGCTGGTCTTTAAATCGAAGAAAACCAGATATTACCACGAAGACATGGACCATACTAGTATTCTTCAGGGTTCAGGAAACTTTTGCAACAACTGGGCCGTCCAGCAATTAGTGATGGACAATGCGCTGTATCACACAGTGAAACAGGACAAGACCCCTACCTCCAATAAAAAAGACGTTATGGTAGCAGATTGGATAAATGCAAGGGGTGCTGCTGCAGAAATGAGGATGACCAAGTTGCTTTTATACTCCCTAATGAAAGAAAAACGCCTGTCATACCAACATATGTCACAGATGAAACACCAGGGAACTGGTCATGAAAGTGTTAGGTTACCGTCACTTTTATTGTCAGTTACTTCAACCCTGTTGAATTAGTGTGGAGCAACATTAAGGCTTATGCGAGGGACAACAATAAGTCATTCACTAATACCGAGATGGAAAGAGTTGCAGGAAGGTGTGGCTATGGTGGGCACAGCTTCATGGAAGAAAAAAGTAAATGATGTTCATAAACTAAAATGAAAAGACCAGAAATGCACAGAATTATCAGTGAGTGTAAACCACTAATGATATGCCTTGATGACGACGACCATGATGCTTCCGAGGATGACGACAGATTTGGGTGGAAGTGAGTCATTACAATTTTAAATTTGCAAGTAAAAATTACTTTATTGTGCCAAGTTTATATCAGTTTCATTTCTCTCATTGTAACAGGTTATACGACTGCCGTTTTATCTCTGGCTGTGACATTTAGCGTGACCGAGAGAGGTAGTGTTGCCAATTCTTACCCCTACTGTGAACACGTGTGTATACCTGTGCCATCTTCGTAAAATGCAAACGATGAAATAGTTGCCTATATTACAGTATTTAAATTATGGAGATAGCATTTACAGGAAACTTAAACAAGGGTAATGCAGTAAATCGCATGTGTGCACAAAAAAATTTCGCCTGAACTAAAGCATACAGTTACTGAGATACATGCTTCACTTAGAGAATCGGCAACACAGGCCAAACTGCAGTGAATGCACACAAGAGGGAACCTGTAATTGGTCCTAGCAGACAACTTCCACCCTTTACTGTGCGAGTCAACCCAGCACTGCAAACCTTGCTGGCTTTTTTATTCTTTTCTTTCGTGTTGTGTTTTACGTGCAGGAAAGCTCTAAGCAACAGTAGACTATACGTATTACAGACCTACAAGAAATCAAATTACAGTCCAAATTTATCTGTTGAAGCGAATCAGAATAGCTTCCTTTAGTATAGAAATTCACAGTGCTAGTATTGCTAAAGGTGGCCATTCTGATATATGCCTATCTCTTTCTTTACCTTCATGAAACGTCCGGGCCGGAGATACAGCAGCATAGCTATAGTTTGCAAAATTTGTTTCTACATTGTTCAGAAGTACATAATTTATTCTACTTACATTGTAATATATTATGCATGCATTATTTTCAATTAACAATAAATTAATTAATATCTGCATTCACTACTTATGCACACTGTTTATATGTGGCTTGAGAGACAATAGAAAGGTGCACTAACAGCTGTTTTTTATTTGCAACTGTGGCAACATTGCAACTACAATATAGCCAACATTACACAATGCCACACAAATTATCAAGTGTAAAGTTTGAGCAGCACAGGTATAGTCCACAATATTTTGGCTGACAGATGAATGAAAATGGGCAAATTAGTAGATAGGACACATATTTCAATTGAATGGGTTCATTTTATTTTGCATAAAGAATTGGATTAAAACAACTGCACAATATGCTCACTCCAGTGCAAACGAGAAAGCTTATGTAAACATAAGCGAACTGTTTGGAAATATTTATAAAAATTCCAAATGACTTTTGGTAGTGTTTTGCAATTATAGACGAAACTTTGATTCATAAGTTTACACTGGAAATACAGAAAAGCATCTTAATCTAAACAAGGCAAATTGATTCCAAAAAAGGCAAAATAGATTCCATCCTTTGGAATGATGGCTTAACTATTTTGAAACACAGAAAGACGTGACTGCCTATTTGGGAAAAACCATTATTCAAGAATCATTCGCCTTGGACTAACCGCAACTGTGATTGCAAAAAAATGTCTGGCAATGGCCATAATGGTGTTTCACCATGACAATATGCTACTGCATTTAAACCACATCACTGATAACCAAGAATTGGTGCTTCTGCATCAACCCCATTCACCTTATCTTACTCCTTTGGATTACCATCTGTTCCAAAAACTCTTTTGGCTGAAAGTATGCAAGAGCCTTGGAGTATCAGCTTTCACAAACGAATTCTTAAAAAATATGGTCCAGTTGCAATGAATTTAGAGGACTATGCCAAAATATGAAAGTTCATTACCAAATTACTTTAAGGGGACAGAGAACGTCATCTCTGCACCATTAAGAATAGATTGACAATTTCTTATACAAATTTTATGAGGCTACTAATTTTTAGAGAAAATTTAGCATACTTCAAAGAATATTTGGGCTTGTAGTATGTGCCAGAGCTCCAGCATTTCATTTTATAAAAAATATTAAAGCTTTAAAAAACATTCAAAACATGGGTATGTTCGTATTCCTTTTCTCACCTAACTGCTTGCACACAATTAAAATTATTAATGCATTTTCTCACTATAATAAAGCACGCACACACACAAAAAGGGTGCATTTTTAAAAATATGCAATGCAAATTTTCTCAATTTTTACACACTTTTATGGCTCTAAAAGCCATGGTTTCCTTTATCAGCTCATGAAAGTGCTGATTCAATAAAGTATGTAACAAATGTGTGCAAATTTTCAGCTTTCTACCTTAGTTTCAGAGTAAAAGGAACAATAACACCTAAAGATATTGATTTAAGAAAACATGTATTAAAAGAAGAAAACAATTCTGATTAAAATGGGTGGCGCGGTGCATTTTGAATATCTAAAAATTGTTGTAATATATACAAAAGCGTATATTTTCAGCTATGAAATTCAGAGATTTTTTTAAATGAAAAAGACTAAAATTTTTTTCATTTCAAACTATCCTGTTCCCTTAAAACCACCCTTGTATAAAAGCGGAAGAGATGAAAGCTGGAGTAGTTTTCATATAAATCTCAGTGAATAAGAAAAAGCAAAAAAGCAAAATACTTACTTGATGGACAAACACATCATCTTTGGTGTCATTTCTGAAACAAAAAGCATTACGGAGGTTATAAGCTTGCTGGCTTAATGTGTAACTGGACAGTAGAATATTGCAATGCACACCAATGTCAAAGACTGAAAACATGCAAAAATGAATACAGAAATACCATGAAGCTGCTTCAGGGAACAGCTACAAAAATGTTTTTCTACAAGCAGTTCTTCTTTCAATGACTGCCAAAATAAACTCAGCTAGCATCCAAGTTTTTAAAAAGTCTAGCACTTAGTGAAACTTCAATTTTATACCAGAAATCTTTTGTTTCCATTTAATTCCAATAAGGGGAGACCCTGTTTAATGCTGGCTAGGTTTTATGCGGGCGCTTCAGCAATATGAGCTTTACAGTCAACTATACCGATAGCCAAATCTTTAAAAAGGAGGTTGCTATTCTGACTTTGAAATTTCATACTCTGTCCACAACATCAAGAGAAACAATTAAATGGTGACAGCAATGAAAAAAAAGAAAAGTCTAAAGTATTGACAAATTCAAACCAATAATGAATAACCTGGAAATAAATGATGAAAATTTCTCGATTTCTAATAGTTACCATTTATACAAAATTCAATCCAAATGAACTTCACAGGTTAATCATAGATGATTTACGATACATTTTGCTAGTCAAGTAAATATCTTAAAGATATGGCACTTTAATAATCATTGGAGCCACTTTTGAAAAAATAGAACTCTGCAAAAATTATCCATGTAAAAGAAGTTTGGAATGAAAAGATTTGCTTAAAAATCCCCATTTTGCAGAATTGAAAAACAAAATTTGGTATTTATTCAAATTTTCCTATTTTATTTTCTGTACCATGTACATAAAGGTAGAAAATGTATTGCATTCCACCCAAAAATTTGATACCGAGATTTCAGAAGAAATACATGTTCCAAATAAAATATTTTTAGAAAAAAGGTGTGTGTGTGTGTGTGTGTGTGTGTGTGTGTGTGTGTGTGTGTGAACAGTGCAACTCAAAAACGAACTTGGTATTTAGATTCAGTACCATCCCAAGATGTGACAGAGTTTCAAGAAAATTTCTACCCCAAACTACCCTTTACATGGAATATTTCTTTTTAACTTTTTATTTTCTAAAAAATGCCTAACGATTTTGATTAAAATACCATATATTAAAGATATTTAGATGAAAAATAAAATGTATAGGTATGTTCAATTTTCTGCAAATAGCCTATGAAGTCTTCATTTGGAACGAATTTTGTAAAATCTTGTATAGCTCTTAAATGTTAAGCAATAATCAAAAACATAATACAAAAATTGCAGATCTTTTTTGAACACATAATTTATGTCATCTCTTTAAAACACACAATTTATGTCATAAGTCATTTCTGAGATATCTTGTTATTAATGGTTCGAACTGTTCACTACTTGGACATTCCTTCTAAGTCCTGTTACAATTGACAGCAATCACAAGCTGTTTCTCACAATTTGCGGCGGTATTTATGTTATATTTATTTATTGTAGCCCCACGTTGTGGTAGCCAACTTGAGTGTTTTAATGTTATTTGTGTATGTGTTTACTCAACGTGGTGAAGCCATTTTGTGACGTGATTCTTTGTTAGGTTTGTAGCTCCATCTGGTGTTAGCAATTTGCGGCAGTATTAGTTTTTGTTTGAAAGAATGCTACTTTTATTTTATTTAGTTTCACTGTCCTCCGGCTAGCTATGATTTTTTTGGGTCGAGCACTTCTCTTTATACAGGTTGTGTAAACGGAAAGGAATCTTTTATCCAAAGATAACACTGATGAAGGAATTTCTTTTATACTTTTATTGTCGAACACTTTCACTATCACATTTACACATTGATCTAGACACTCGCCAAACAAACTGTTATAACAACTTCTTACTGATCACTTTTAGTACATGTACTTCAACCTTTTGTATAATTAACTTTACCATACTTGAGATTTTTCATAACTCTTATACGTGTAACTTGCGAATCGATAGACAACGTGTAATATTTCTGCTGGACTGAAGGCGACGTGTATCATACAAATATTTTCGACGAACTGACGGACTGAAGGCGTGTAGTATACAAAGAATTTTGATGAACTGACGGGCTCTACCTCTAACCTAGCTCTTTTATACTCATACACCCCGATATGCCTAAAGATTATAACTGAGCTGCAATTGGCTAATAAAACGCGCCAACATTAGCATCTATTTTTATATCCAATGAAAATTATGAATACATATGCTCTAGGGAAATGTTCCAGAAGATTCTAAAGGAAAACGCGCCAACATTACGTAACTTCCTCGTTTCCAATAATGATAAACAGCTCACCCCCTCGCTGCATTATTGCACGCTATTATTGTCAGTTTCAGTAAGGCAGTATAAACTTACTTCTCAACAATAATTACATCAACAAACATCTCAAATCAATGTCACATAATAATGCATATTCATACTATAATCATTCTTTACATTTAAGTAATTTGTGATACAAATTGAATGGAAATAGTAAGGAATTTTAAGGCCAGCATATAGCATCCAGTTCTTAAACACACAACTGGCAATATTCTCTTTGTATCTATACACATGTAAATGCATCGCTATTTCTGCAAAGGTTTATCTCGATTAAAATGAAGTAGATAGAAAAATAAGCTTTAGTAAGATTAGTTTGTATACCCACTAACAAGCGATAGAGGATAAAGAAAGTCGCATGAATGTATCACATCAGATTTTTTTAGTTATGCTGTTTGTTGTCTCTCTCAAACTTTCTAAAACGGATTTTTTTTTTATTCACGGCACCTAAAAACATGTATTTTCAATTAAAACTCTAGTTCAAATTTTGGGTACAATGCAATAATTCCTCTACCTACTTACTATAAGAGCTAGGGAAAACAAATTGAACAACACTCGATAAACGGATCTATGTCGACGCTCTTACGACTGGAATTACCCCAGAGATACACCTATGCACATTAAACTTTCTCATCTGGTTCTCAAGTATTCCAGTAAGCCTTCAAGGCGATCTCGAATACTCAAAACATAATACCCGGGCGACTTACAATGTTGCAAATATTTTAATTCCCAGGCTTTACGGATAACTTCTATTGGGATTATTATATTTCATACTTTATCTTTCACTCTAGCAATAAGTTTCCCAAGATACGGCTGTCTGTTTTGTGCGGTAAATCATTCCGTGTGCATAGGAATGAAACGCCGTCGAGAACTGCAAGATCTAACGCGGTATTCGACGTAACGCGGCCTTAATTTATCCAACCCAGCAGATCGCCGTTAACTAGATCATATAGCATTCTCCTAGTTCAAGAGGTGAAGCAACTATTACTGCAGAACTGACACGTCCAAAGACATTGGAATCCGTGTAGTTTAATGCGACGTGGAAAACCGGCAAGTAATTGATAAATCCGAGCCTCATTTGCGCGCGCACTAAGCAGTTACGAGGTCCGTGAAAACTATATGACATCGCTCGCGACGGGGCTCAGCTCGTATATTCTGTACGCAGTATAACATCGGAGTGAAGAGTGGTGCAACCACATATAGCAATTGTGAATGGTCAATCAATGGAGCAGAGTATACATATTATACTTCACGCAATTAAAGGACCTGCTTCACCTCTCGATATCTTTATCACTCGAATTTTAAAATGTGCCACATGCCAAGGAACACTAAATTGCATAGCTTTAGAAGACGGACGAGTATAAAACGAAAGACTTAATTCCATTCTTTGCGTTCAGAGAAAATCAAATACAAGGTACAATTTATCCTATATTACATTAAAAGTTCCCTAAACTGAATTTAAGCTTAACAGCTCTTTATGCATCAATATAAAATAGGTATATTCTTAGAACAAATGATAATGGAGTTAAGGTTGCTTTTTATATAATTCACAAAAAAAACAAAAAAAAAATACAGGCGCAGCTGGACAAATAATCCGCATTCTCCTCTATTCGGTGTGAACGGAAATGGCACAATCCTGTTGTTTAATAAGCAAGGAGTTTACAGTGCAATTATAAAAAAAAAACAGTTTGGTTTTATAATAATTCATCGTTAATATTGTATAATCATAATATATAGTCTAGCAAACATTGAAACATACGAAGACTGAAGCGTGGAAAAGTGACCGTCGAAGTGCGTTGCATATACATGTATGTCAAAATAGCGTTTCCTTTTTTGTCTTCTATGTATCTCTGCGAGAAAATGATCGGGAATTCGTTGGATAACATTTTTATGGTGAAAGTTTGTTGTAGTCTTGTATAGCTCGGTTTGTCTCCTCCAGAAAGGGTGTATTTAAGAAGCATGGTAATGTGATCAGTCAAGAGATACCTGTACTGTAAGGTCTGGATTTTAAAGAGAAGTAGAGACCTATATATAACGTTTCATACGTCGCATCAGCAACAGGTATGATGCGTTTGTACTTTAATACAAACAGTGACATTAGAATCTGTTTCAATTGACCACTTGAACTACGAAGGTATGTGGGAGTTCACGTGAATTTTGTTTTATTTTACAATAAAACTTGTCCTTTTTGATCAACTAAAGGGACTGAGGCTTAAACACCACTGAAAACTGTGCTGGGCTACATCATCGTAGCCAGCATTGCCAAATTTAGATGGGTAGGTCAATGTTCCACGTGAGGTAGAGGAAATGAGGGAGGGGGTAACGGCGGCCGCGGAAGCGCGAGGGAGGCGGAAATCATACGAAAGAGGATACGACAAATTGGAATTCGCTATCATATAAAAACTGTCGAAGACCTCTGTAGTGGTTTCTTTAAAAAGAAAAAGGTTGGAGTAAGTGATTTATTTTCGCTATTCTATATACTGCATTAGATGCGCTTTTTATTTGCATTATTATTTATTTTTAAGAAACCGGCAGCTGAAATGTCCCCATTAAGTTATTCTTGGTATAAATTATGGAATTTCACAATGGAACCTCTGTTTCTATACGGATGCCGAATTTTCCAATATATCCGCTATCCTGGAGAAAACATAATGCACGAATCTCCTTTTCTTCCAATCCCCTGAAGTAGAGCAAAAGCCCTATATTAATTAGCCTTCCACGTTATATCAAATTACCTATGCCCAGTTAGGTCAACTTTACAAAAGCAATGCATGTACAATACATTTAATTCTTAAGAGTTCAAACTTCTAGATGTTATAAGTTTTTGTTGAGTAAGATAATGTGACTTTGTCCAGCTTTTCTACTTCTCTCAGTTCTTACCTTCACTGTTTTATCTAGTTCACTCCACTGTTTCACTGTGGTATTCACTTCGTTCACACTATCACTTCATTAAAGTGAACTAGTTCAATTATCCGTCACTTCATTTCACTTCCTTTGTGAAGCAGCCTCTTCACACCGGACGATTCACTTCACTCGGAAGTCGAACACAAGTCCTCTGCAACCGTCGCTCCGCGGTAGCACTCGCTGCAGAACACATAAACCTACCAATTCGCTCGGAGAATCACCATTGATCTCGCACCAGAAACGCACCGCCAACACGCTCGCTGGCTGGCTGGCTGACTGACTGACATCTCCAATCTGTCCACTTGACTCGCAACTCGACACGCACCGACTGTCGCAGGAGCGCTCGCTTATATAGGCAGTGGAATCTTCCATTGAAGGTTCTCGAACCTTCAACTATTTCGACACTTTCTAGAGGAAGGGGAGGGTGGAGATAACTCTTCCAGAAAATTCTAGCTATTTCCCGATAGCGCGCACTGTGTTTATTCGGACCGCTCGGCACAGAACTCACGATAACCTTGGGTCATAGGCTGTGTGTGTCAATACGGCAATGCACGACTTTTTGTACCCGCTACCAGCTCACAGGTATCTCTTATATGCATGGCGAATTGCTCAAAGGTCATCAATCAATATTTTGGCGACTTTTGATTTCCTGCTGTTCGCAATCAGTATTAGAGCATCTTTAACAAAATACTGTTATCAACACTGAATTTGCGCACTGAACTGATCTCTCTTAATATATATACTTCTTTTTGTGAAGCTAGTTTATTTATATAGCCCTCCAATATGGTCATACCAGCGGCTTTAAAAAAGAAATTAAGATGTTTGTAAGTAGTCTATGTCGGATTAATTAAATGTTAAACCTTGAACATACACACATTCATACTTTTAGACTCCGTGGAGGTCAAGAAACCAAAACGCTTGACTTCTCGACACAGAATATTACACATATTTATATAAAATGCTATTCCTGTAACCTACAAACCTTTCCTCACCCAGCAAAGCGCAATACTTTTGCTATGGCATGAAATTTAGAATGCGTAAAATGTTCAATGTTGTAAATGTACCTAGATTACATTAAAATAACTAGGCATTCCGTATTATAAGTCTCCCTCAAGACCTGTGCATCTACCACCCATGCTAAAATTTTTCCTGGTACCACAGTAAACAAGTATTAAAGCAAAGAACACCAATTCCTTATTCTACTAATTACAATGGGATATACGCAGATTTCTAGTATATTTTACGCGTTGTACATGAACTATAAAATAAAATCGTGACAAATAACGAAAACTTAAACCCCGCAGTCAGAAAACGCGAATAACAATTTACGTGAGGGAGTTTATTTTACAGTTCACGTCGTCCATTACTGAATGTTCCGGCACATTTATTGGTCACTAGTGTGCAATCAAAATTTACATCCGGACTATGCATTTTATTGCAATCCAGTGAAGGGGGACCATAATCGTGGATACACACACGGATAAGCTCTGGGCTATCATAGCACTGTTTACCTATTAACGCGTACATTGTCTGTAATCTTAAGGTACAACATTATGCAATAGAATTTAATACTTTGCCATGTCCATGGTAAAAATTTATTTATAACACTAAATCTGCCCACAGTCGTAAAAAGTCTCCTTTGCGTAAAGTCGCCGCTTCCGTGCATTTTTACGGGCAAACCATATATTTGGCAAGTATGTTCTATTCCCGTTGTGTTAATCACTATACACGTTCGTCTAGAAATAATTTAAACTACTGTCCATTCCAAACCAGAGTTCCCTCTGATGTAAACAGAAGCACGTGTTTCTGCTTGTCACGAACCCAAGAATATACTCTTATGCAAACGTAAATAGTTCCTTAATACATGTATTGTATTATGAAATATTAGAGCAGGAAAGCTAATAGAACTGCACATTTTATTGCGGTTATCATAAGAACTCATTGTTAAGGGTAATGGATATATACTAGCTGTTAAGAGATTACAAAATATGATTGCTATTGCGCTAATGCCTAGAGCATCTTTCTTGTCAATACCAACCGTATGTATGACTGCCACCCTTACATATACAAGAAATGCGGCAATGAATTCCCTGAGGTTATCCGAGTACCAAATAAACACTTTGCGTAACACAGGATATATGATAAGCGAACATTCATAATACACTAACACACACATGCTCAGCTCAGGTCAAATCTTGTGATTTGGTCAGTTGGTATTTGAGCTCACATGGCAGAGGAAGGTGCGTGTAGTTGGAATAAACTGTTCAAACACAAAAGAGGGAAACAGTTAAAAAGTGGCTAAAAACAAACAATACTTCATATATTCAACTCACTATTACAAAAATACCACACACTTGCATTATTGCATATTACGAAACTAATATCGGATTTTACAGGCGTTTCAGTGAGAAGTGTAACGAAAGCGAGCACGGAATATAAACAGACATAATACAACATAGAAGAGGATAAAATGTGGGAAATTGTTTTAAGTGCGACAGTGCTGTAGAATTGTGGATAAGCTTGTCATTATTTTGGAGAGTAGTTCTGATTCTGATATGGCAGCTTAGTCATCTTCGGAGGATTCGGATTTGGGTGTTGCACTTTTACCCGAGGATTGTGATTAACGTAAGTAAAATGTTCATTGCCGCATACTTATAAAATAGATTGTTACCTCAAGTTGCATTTTGAACTATGATTCTCACGCAGGGCGCCTTTTTATAGATTAAATAGTGTTCAACAAGCACGCAGGAGGGGAACAAGCAGCCATTATGGGCGGGGATTGCAAACTACTTTCGCGCGGATAATACAAAGAGTTCTTCTGTGAAAGGCACTCTGGTTTGGAATGGACAGTAGTGTACACGCGACTTCACTACTCATATGCTTAAACCTATATTTGTCGCACAGATACTTTCGGAGGAGTTGATCAGCATTCCAATAAATTGGTAAAAACTTAGGATGAATGTCTACTTAAGGGATAAGATACCGAACAGCAAATTTTCCTTTGGATTTAAAAAATAGGCATAGTGAAAATCAACTTCAGGAAGTAACGTTTGACAGGAAATCAACTGATGGGCGCCCTGTCAGTAAATCTTAGGGCAGGCGAGGTTCAGGTGTGTCTAGAAGTAGTTTACTTACGGCATATCAAAGACCATTTGGCTGTCACTCCCATTTTTACATTACTTTTCGGGAATATCTTATTCATAGGGCATGCTACCCTGACTGGCATAATCAATATCTAACTGACCTGTTGCTGCTGAGTGCACTCCTATTCTGCACTCTACATCAGACTGTTCCCGCAAGCCCTTGTGTTTGTGTTCTTACTTCACAATCCTGCCTGCTTTGTCGTTTCTGAAGTAAATTTGACGAGGAAAATTTCTGGTGCTATACTTTCACAATTTAAATCCTTTGCAGCCGAGATAATTGTTTTGATTTCATGCGCAACACTATAAATCAAAAGTAAAGGGATATGGAGAATGAAACCTTAATTAGATGGGCATCCTTGAAACACGTGAGCCAAAATGTGTGTGTGTGCGTTATTTCTTTTTTCCATTTTAAAAATAGAAGTCGCTTGTTTATGACTGCTATAGTTACATCAGATTGCAACCGAATCAAGCAGTTTTTTAAGCAGTTTTTGATATATATTCCACAAAAATTGCTGTAACATTTCCTCTTTATAAGCACAGATTATGTGCATGCAAGATACGGAAAAGTTATTTAACTAAATAGATAAGTAAATCATGCATAGGAGAAGAGATTCATATCTGCCAATCATTCAATCATCGATCGCCTGAATCAATCACCCTAAAACAGCTAATGCTACACGTTGACGCAACATATTTTAACAACTTTCACACTTTTCAATTTGTAACGGTCTTCTTTATGGCTTTCCTACAGTAGGTATGCTGTACATAAAATGACTTCATAGCTCACATGCAAAAAATTCAAGACATACATTTTACGTGTCAATAGGTCTAAAATTAATCAAACCTTGTGTGGTACTCTTGCGAAAATAAAACATATCCATAAAGGTTTGTTTGGAAGGTAGAATGAATTTCATGAAAAGATTTCTTAAAACCTGGCAGCACTTAAAAGCAGTCTTATCACTACCAATTCACATTTATCCCTTACATCTAGTAGCATTCATATAAAAACTAATTCTTCTATCCACTTTGCCTTAATCGCATTAATGTTTTCCTTGCGATGATTCCAAATAAGAGAAAATTGGCTTGGTTTTATGAAAGAAGCCAGAAAGAAATTTCAGCATTTCTTTAACACAAATCAGTTTATCACGTGCTCATGAAAAAAGAGGGGGCCTCATAAGTTTTAGTATCCGAAGTAACTTTAATTTGAAGTGAAATCTCTATACCTGTTGGATGCACTACAATACTCCTCTTGACAAACCAAGCGCTAGAGAAAGTCCATTTAATTTGAGAGACGCATTTGCCGCTGAATCAAGGGTATATTTCATCGGGAAATCGGGAATTAACTGGATTTTCAGCTCACAGCATGTGTCTGGCAACTTTTGAGAAATGCTGCATGTTCTTGAACTTTGTCGCCGTCGCTATTTTTGTCCTCGGTGCCGTGCACGTGGATGCTTCCCTCATGGAAGCGCGCGCAGCCCTGGCATTAATAGTGAGGGGGAGAAGCTCGTCTCCCGCGCAGGTCATGCCTGGCCGGAACAGAGCTCGGCAAGGGCTAGCAAATCATCCTTGGTTTCCTAGGTCAATGACCGCAGTCGCCCCTTTTTGTGCCAAGCCTTCCGCTGCCCGAGTCAACGTTCCTTACCTGTCTGCTCCTGACCATCACTGCTCTTAAAATATTTTTCTCCTGTACAATGAGCTTGGCGGTTTGCAAATTAACACAAAAATCTGCAAAAAGAGTTGCTCTTCACCGGAATTAACCCAGAGCCATAATCCTTGTTCATCTGACAGGCGGCAATTTCGAGGAAAAGGACGTATGTGCAAATAACGGAGCTATTTATGCAGCTGCAAAACCAACGATGCATTCATTTCTTTACCAAAGAAAAATTGCTACCAAAATGCATGCGACGTCGGCATTATTCTCTTTAATTAATCGAATCTATATGAAAATTCGTTCATTACACGATAAATTCACATTCAATGTCCTGCATTTGTTTACATGTTAAGTCTGCTAAATTCATTATCCATTATCTCGGAAACTACGTACCTAGATATCAACTACTTTTTAGAGGATGTAGATGAACGCCTTTTAAGTTATTCATCTACTATTATCCAACAAGTTTGTTCATTAAGGTAGATAGGACTTTTTTCTCCATTATATCTTTTGATTAAAATGTATCAAATTGTTTTAAAAAACCAAACATGTTGCTACCAAATTAGATTCATAACAGTACTTAAGGTTTTTTTATTCTTCTAAAATTTAATCCAGCCATCTTCAACTGAAAACGGGTCATTTACATCACAAAATGTCATTCACAGGATACGCTGCTCAAAGAAAAAATGGAGAACTCGCGTGTATTTGCAAAGAATGAAATCACATGGCTTGAGCTGTCATATTGAATCGTAATAACTATTTGTAGATCAAAACTTGTCTATAAATATAGGCTCAGGTTTATCTCTCTGTTCTAGCTGTGTTAGATCCATAACCATTTTACTTTCTCTACTACCTAAAGTAGGGGAAGTATTGTATCCCAAAAATTCGATACCGAGATTTCACCGGAAATACATGTTTTGAGACTCCCCGAATCCAAAAAAAGCATTTTTAGAAACCAGAGCCATAATCCTTGTTCATCTGACAGGCGGCAATTTCGAGGAAAAGGACGTATGTGCAAATAACGGAGCTATTTATGCAGCTGCAAAACCAACGATGCATTCATTTCTTCACCAAAGAAAAATTGCTACCAAAATGCATGCGACGTCGGCATTATTCTCTTTAATTAATCGAATCTATATGAAAATTCGTTCATTACACGATAAATACACATTCAATGTCCTGCATTTGTTTACATGTTAAGTCTGCTAAATTCATTATCCATTATCTCGGAAACTACGTACCTAGATATCAACTACTTTTTAGAGGATGTAGATGAACGCCTTTTAAGTTATTCATCTACTATTATCCAACAAGTTTGTTCATTAAGGTAGATAGGACTTTTTTCTCCATTATATCTTTTGATTAAAATGTATCAAATTGTTTTAAAAAACCAAACATGTTGCTACCAAATTAGATTCATAACAGTACTTAAGGTTTTTTTATTCTTCTAAAATTTAATCCAGCCATCTTCAACTGAAAACGGGTCATTTACATCACAAAATGTCATTCACAGGATACGCTGCTCAAAGAAAAAATGGAGAACTCGCGTGTATTTGCAAAGAATGAAATCACATGGCTTGAGCTGTCATATTGAATCGTAATAACTATTTGTAGATCAAAACTTGTCTATAAATATAGGCTCAGGTTTATCTCTCTGTTCTAGCTGTGTTAGATCCATAACCATTTTACTTTCTCTACTACCTAAAGTAGGGGAAGTATTGTATCCCAAAAATTCGATACCGAGATTTCACCGGAAATACATGTTTTGAGACTCCCCGAATCCAAAAAAAGCATTTTTAGAAACCAGAGCCATAATCCTTGTTCATCTGACAGGCGGCAATTTCGAGGAAAAGGACGTATGTGCAAATAACGGAGCTATTTATGCAGCTGCAAAACCAACGATGCATTCATTTCTTCACCAAAGAAAAATTGCTACCAAAATGCATGCGACGTCGGCATTATTCTCTTTAATTAATCGAATCTATATGAAAATTCGTTCATTACACGATAAATACACATTCAATGTCCTGCATTTGTTTACATGTTAAGTCTGCTAAATTCATTATCCATTATCTCGGAAACTACGTACCTAGATATCAACTACTTTTTAGAGGATGTAGATGAACGCCTTTTAAGTTATTCATCTACTATTATCCAACAAGTTTGTTCATTAAGGTAGATAGGACTTTTTTCTCCATTATATCTTTTGATTAAAATGTATCAAATTGTTTTAAAAAACCAAACATGTTGCTACCAAATTAGATTCATAACAGTACTTAAGGTTTTTTTATTCTTCTAAAATTTAATCCAGCCATCTTCAACTGAAAACGGGTCATTTACATCACAAAATGTCATTCACAGGATACGCTGCTCAAAGAAAAAATGGAGAACTCGCGTGTATTTGCAAAGAATGAAATCACATGGCTTGAGCTGTCATATTGAATCGTAATAACTATTTGTAGATCAAAACTTGTCTATAAATATAGGCTCAGGTTTATCTCTCTGTTCTAGCTGTGTTAGATCCATAACCATTTTACTTTCTCTACTACCTAAAGTAGGGGAAGTATTGTATCCCAAAAATTCGATACCGAGATTTCACCGGAAATACATGTTTTGAGACTCCCCGAATCCAAAAAAAGCATTTTTAGAAACATGTCCGGTTCTCTCTCTCTGTGGGTGTGTGTGGGTGTGTGTGTGTGTGAACAGCATAACTCAGAAACGAACAGTCGTATAAACACCAAACTTGGTATTTAGGTTCAGTATCTTCCAAAGATGCGACACGAAGGTTTTCAAGAAAATCCCCCCACCCCAGATTACCCTTTACATGGAACATTTTTCGAAAAATTTAATTTTCTCAAAAATGGCTAACGATTTTGATTAAAGTATCATATGTTTAAGATATTTTCATGACAAATGAAATGTATATCTCGAATTTTCTGGGAATGTCTCCAAAAGTATTCTTCATTGTGAACGACTTTTGCATAACTGGTAAACCATAAGAGATAGACAAAATTTGACTACACAAAAAATGTAGATCGCGTTAAAATACACAATTTATGTCATATACATTTGTTTTGTTGAGTGTACCCTTTTCGAGACATTGCTTGTTATTCTCTTAAATTTTCCAATACTTTTTCTCAAATGGGAGTTCATTATTCATTTTTTGTATGTCCTGGACATACAAAGAGAATGGAATACTCCACATAGCAACCACCTCTTAAAATATTTGACTATCGCTTAAAGCCTAGCAATTCCCCTTGCATCTACAAGAAAATTAGCAATAAGATTAACATCTCGATCTCGATTAACATGAAGCAAATAGAGAATAAGCGTTTGTAAAAATAGTTTGTACAAGAGTAGAGAAAGTCATGTGAGTGTAACATCAGATTTTTCTATTATGTGCTGCAGAAGTCAAGTACAAACTAGCAGAGCAGTACCATTTTTAAAAATCTATTTTGTGCCTTCATTAATAAAAATATACATGTATATAAAACTGAAGAAGAAATACCAATTTAAAACATAAAAATGTCATTTATTGGCAAATTTTGCCACTCAGTCTCGTCTTACGTATATTGCTATTCTTTCCCCACAATTAAAATGCTTATTTGCGTGTCGCATAGTGGTTTCTTTTAAATCTGTTGAAATATATATATGTTGATAAAAATAGAAAACAGCTACTGAATGTTAGGCTATACCAGTAACAAGAGGCAGCAACACTCAAAAAAAAAATCTGATGTGTTACACTCACATGACTTTCTCTACTCTTGTACACACTATTTTTACAAACGCCTATTCTCCATATGCTTCATGTTAATCGAGATGTCAATCTTATTGGTAATTTTCTTGTAGATGCAAGGGAAATATGGTAGCTTTTAAGCGATAGTCAAATATTTTAACGCTGGTTGCTATATGGCGCATTCCATTCTCTTTGCATGTCCAGGACATAAAAAAATGAATAACGAATTTGAGAAAAAGTACAAGTATTGGAAAATTTAAGGAAATAACAAGCAATATCTCGAAAACGGTTCACTCAACAAAAGAAATGTATATGACATAAGTTGTGTATTTTAACGCGATCTACATTTTTTGTGTAGTAAAATTTTGTCTATCTCTTATGGTTTACCAGTTATGCAAAAGTGGTTCACAATGAAGAATACGTTTGGAGACATTCCCAGAAAATTTGAGATATACATTTCATTTCTCATGACATTATCTTAAACATATGATATTTTCATCAAAATCGTTAGCCATTTTTGAGAAAATTAAAATTTTCGAAAAATCTTCCATGTAAAGGGTAGTCTGGAGTGGGGGGATTTTCTTGAAAACCTTCGTGTCACATCTCTGGAAGATACTGAACCTAAATACCAAGTTTGGTGTTTATCCGACTGTTCGTTTTTGAGTTATGCTGTTCACAGACACACAGACAGACACACACACGGACATGTTTCCAAAAATGCTTTTTTTGGATTCAGGAGGTCTCAAAACATGTATTTCCGGTGAAATCTCGGTATCGAATGTTTGGGTGGAATGCAATACTTCCCCTACTTACTATACGTAGTAGAGAAAGTAATATTCGGTTTTAAAATACTTATGGTATTCGAGTTAAGTGAGTTTGAAGGTAATTCGGCGAGGTAATTTTAAATGCAACCAATTTGTGAGCATGCGTTTGTAAGCGGTTCTCACGATGGTCTTTGAGCTATTATTGGAGTATATAATGCAAAACATGAAAGAAGTCTAAGAATCTTAAAACAGTTCAAAATAGCACTGTCACACCTGGCTCTTGTTCGTTTTACGACCTATGGTCATATAGCGGGTTTTGACTTCAGAAACTGATTAATTGAACAGACTCGAAAAAGCAATCCCAAGACCAGGACTCGAACCAACGGCATCCGACCTTCCATGCCGATGGTCTAATAGTACAGCTGCAAATCTTTATGCAAATACTATTGGATCCTGTATGTCGAGAAATCCCATTAAATGTAATGCAGCAAACAATTTGAACGTTACAAATTACGACTTGCTTAGTTGAGTTATATGCTCGCCGCCTACCAGAGAAGTATACGCACGAACACGAAGGAGTTGCCGTTGTGGCGCTGATAGACTGCACCACTCCGGACTTTCGTAACAAACTTTGCAGAATCACAATCTTGTATCGTCAAGGTCTGCTTGTCAATTCGATGCTATTGTCATTGTAAGATGCAGGTAAAAAAAATATGTGTTGCACTCGCATGACTGTCTACTCTTGTAGAAACCATTTTTTACAAACGCTTATTCTATATTTACTTCATTTAGTTAGCAAAGGTGTTTTTACTAAACCCATAACCTCGAATGGAATTCAATAACACTATTCAATACATGAAACGTAACAATCTCATAAATACTTTGTTTTGTTTAAAATCTAATCATCGTTGTTGCGGCTGTCAGATCATGGCATACCAATCGAATGAGTTACTGAATAAGAAAATAGTTTATCTCCAAATTAAGAATGCTTAAGCCAGAACAATTTTTTTCAAGAACGTAATTTATTTGGAAATTAACATTATTTGAATGTGCACTCATTAAAACAAATTTGAAGGTTGATATAATCTAATTTTCGTAATGGAAGTGAATTAGATTGAATTGAATGTTGAAGTGGCAAGACTTCGTAATTTCTCCAGAATTGATTAATGATGCTGGCTGTAGCTTTGTTTGCAATGGCGCTTCAGTGAAAATGCGTTGGCATTGCCTGTTGATTTTATTAGTTCTTGCTCTTCTAATCTAAATCATGTTTGTTTCTGCTATCGAGATAAATGGCATAGGCTATTAATCACTTCAAATTAATACTATTATGGTTAACGAGCTGACGTTTTATCAGATGAAATCTCATCCTTGCAAGCTTATTATAAACGACCTTAATTTGTCGATATTCAAGACGCTTTGGTCATTATCAGATACATGACTGAGTGGAATAGTTGGGCAAAAACTTAAGATACTGCGTTATCTTGTATGAGAAATATATGTAATATTCTCAATAATCCACTAGCAAAGACTTAGGAGCAAACAGTTAACTCCTCAAAGGAACACATAAGCAGTTTTTTGCTTGCTAAGATTTAGATAATGCAGTTACGAAGGCTCTTTACTTTCAGTACTACGTATAGTAAGTAGGGTAAGTATTGCATTCCACCCAAAAATTCGATACGGAAATACACGTTCTGAGGTGCCCTGAATCCAAATAAGGCATTTTGGAAATATGTTCGTGTGCGTGTACACACAACCCCAAAACGAAAAATCGGATAAATACCAAACTTGGTATTTAGGTTTACTGTCTTCCAAGAATGCGACACGAATATTTTCAAGAAAATCTCCACCCCAGAGTACTCTTTACATGTAACATTTTTCGAAAATTTTGATTTTCTCAAAATAGCTGTAACGATTTTGATTAAAACACACGTATAAGATATTTTATAGCAAATGAAATGTATATCTTGAATTCCCCAGAAGTCCTCTTCATTCTGAATGACTTTCGCATAACTGGTTAACCGTAAGAGAGAAAATTTTACTACACAAAAAGCGTAGATCTCGTTTAAACACACAATTTGTCAACTTTTTTTTTCTGGTCGAGTGAACTATTTCCAAGATATTCCTTATTTGTTTGAATTTTCCAATACTTATACTTTTTCTCAGATGGGAATTCGTTATTCACTTTTGTCCTGGACACCCAAAGAGAATGGAATGCTCCACATAGCAAGGAGCTCTTAAAAGATCTGACTATCGCTTAAAAACTTACCACATTCCCCTTTCACCTACAAGAAAATTAGCAATAAGATAATTTCTAGAAATATTTATCTTGATTAACTACTAAATGTGCGAAACTTCAAGCAGGATGGGAAGGCGGGTAAATGGCTGAGGGCGATGGCACTAAATTCGAATCGGATTAGAAAAGCTGGGAATTTCGCGTTCTCGTCACAGCAGCTGAAGGGAAGAGCATCGTGGATAGTTTCCTAAAGAGGTGCCAAAAATGTATGGACAACGAAGGTGGCCAGTTTCAGCATTTCCTTTCATAAAGTTGGTAAGTAAAGCCTTTAAAAGTAGTTCTAAAAATGCTGTATGGTTTCATCCGCGCCTTTCTATGATAGCGGCAGACGGCAACGAGCGCCGAGGACGCAGACAGGAAAAAACGCCGCGCAGGCGGTTCGTAGTTTTTCGGCTAACCTGTATATTGGGCGTGAAAGACCGGCAATTTTGCTCAGAGGCCTCTATCAGGCTTGCGCAACTGGGGAGATTTGGATCTTATATCCATGGAAAAGACTGCGTTAAAAGTAGCGCAAAATCGGTGTGCTTTCCACACTACTTTATTCTAATGATTACTACACTAGGCATTCTTTGTTTACTTCTTGAGGAAACGTTTGTACTTACTCCCTCGAACCTTTCAGAGAAAATCATTTCTGCATTTAATACTGTCATAGAATTGAGAACTGACATCTTCATAGTTATATGAAACACTTAGCAAATGGTTTACACATTCTGCTGGTAACCTATTTTTACTTTCTCTACTACGTATAGTAAGTAGGGGAAGTATTGTATTCCACCCAAAAATTCGATACCGAGATTTCACCGGAAATACATGTTTTGAGACTCCCTGAATCCAAAAAAAAGCATTTTTGGAAAAATGTCCGTGTGTGTGTCTGTCTGTGAACAGCATAACTCAAAAACGAAGAGTCGGATAAACGCCAAACTTGGTATTTAGGTTCAGTATCTTTCATAGATGCGACACGAAGGTTTTCAAGAAAATCCCATCCCACACTACCCTTTACATGGAACATTTTTCGAAAATTTTAATTTTCTCAAAAACGGCTCTAACGATTTTGATTAAAATATCATATGTTTAAGATATTGTCGTGACAAATAAAATGTATATCTCGAATTTTCTGGGAATGTCTCTAAAAGTATTCTTCATTGTGAACGACTTTTGCATAACTAGTAAACCATAAGAGATAGACAAAATTTTACTACACGAAAAATGCAGATCGCGTTAAAATACACAATTTATGACATATACATTTCTTTTGTTGAGTGAATCGTTTGCGAGATATTGCTTGTTATTCCCTTAAATTTTCCAATACTTATACTTTTTCTCAAATTCGTTATTCATTTTTTTTATGTCCTGGACTTGCAAAGAGAATGGAATGCGCCACATAGCAACCAGCGTTAAAATATTTGACTATCGCTTAAAACCTACCATATTCCCCTTGCATCTACAAGAAAATTACCAATAGCTTTGACATCTCGATATCTCCATTAACATGAAGCATATGGAGAATAAACGTTTGTAAAAATAGTTTGTACAAGAGTAGAGAAAGTCATGTGAGTGTAACACATCAGACTTTTTCTTAACTGTTGTTAACTTCAGTGAAGATTTAATAATGCGACCCCGCGCGCTTAGTTACTTACGGACCGGCGGTACAAGCACCTCCCAGCTTATTTACCTGGCCGAGGGTTAGGCTAATGGCCGGGCCCCTTTTAGAACAATGGGAGCGCGGAATAATAGCCCGTTATGCGCTTTGTATACGAGGCCTACACAAGGGGCCGCTCTTGCCAGTATAGGCATTGAAGTTCTGGTTGTTAGGAAGTGAATGAAACGTGGAGAGTGCAGTTTAGTTATTAGTTGTGGCTCAGCAGTTCAGTTGTGATTCGATGGAGCAGTTGTGTTGTGATCAGTGTGCGAAAAGTGACAAGTGTAACTTTTGTGCTACGCTGAGTGTCTAACGATAAAAGTGTGTTTCGCAGTAACTGATGTTCTCATTTGTCACAAAAAGCAAAGCATCCTTCTACGGGTGCGCTATGGAGGACTTGAAAAGAAACAAAAATTTTCTACGCTTCGGTGCATCTGAATGACTGCTTAAAAATAGCGACACAACCTTTCCGGAAGTATTTCATAAAAATATTGCCGCTGTTCTCTAACGTTTTATACAGCTAATTTATATGGAGTAATTATAAATTTGGAAGGAAAAAAGGATGGAATTTATTTAATTTGCTAACGAAATTAGTAAAACGGAATATTTCAAAAAGAATAATAGGCTAAAAGCTTAGAGAATCGAAAATAAAAATGCTATGTTAAAACTTGGAAAAAATGTATTTCATAAAACTACAATATTGTTTGATTCAAGGCGGGGAAAAAAGCACGAAACTTCAGGATTGAATATAAGCATTAATTTAATTCAGTAGGAGCTATTAACGAAGGTAATAATGAAGTATTAATACTTTAAGGGGATATAATTATCAATGGTTGAAGTGAAGTTTTTACAAAGTGAAAATATTTTAATGAAGTAATAGACCCATTTAAGACAAATGAAACGTATTTCACAGGCTATTCCCAAAAATTTCAGGATATGCATTTTATTTTTCATGCAAATATCTTTAATATATGACATGTCAATCAAAATCGTTAGGGGCATTTTTTAGAAAATAAATAACTTCTATGTGAAGGATAGTTGAGGCGAGGGGAAGGGGTTACGCCGTCACTGTACCACCGTTCTGTAAGTGTTTTAAGCTCTTAATTGGTTCACTTCCTTCACACTTTCACTTCATTAAGGTTTAACTCAATTGTCCGTCATTTCACCCATTCGTGACCGTAGCCTCTTCACGCGGACGGTTCATTTCACTCGGGAGTCGAACACACGACCTCCACAATCCGTCGCTCCGCAGTCGCTACAGTCGTCACCAACTGGCTCGGAAAATCGCTCTTGATGTCGCCACAGAAACGCAGTCGCTAACTCGCTCGCCAAATGACCGATTCGACTCAACTCGACTAGCATGGTTACAAACCAAAAACCATTGAGTCTCTCTACAGGTCGAACAAAATTCCGCTACAAAAATACATTATATCAATTTTTCGAAGAAAAAAAACTTGTTTCAACCACTTAACCGAAAACTGTTTTCTCACTTTATGTTTCGACAATTCTCTTCCATTTACCTCCCCCCCCCCAACCTTTTCCTTAGGAGTGGAGTACCCCGCACCATTGGCAATACTTTAAAAGACTAAATGTAGTTTGTAGAATACAGCAAGCGTTTTTACACGTCTAGCTATTCAACCTTGAATAATAGGGTAGTTAAATCATATTCGAACCCACTCGCGGCCTCTTTACTGCACGAGACAGCCGACAGTCGCCGGGGAAATTACGCCGGCAGTGGCTTACCTTATATTAGATGCTGGAAATGATGCCTTCTACTCTCAAACACGCAGCATTATCTCGTGTAAATATTCTCGCTCACTCTCCGAAGCTCAGCAGCAGGAATTCTTGCGATGAAACGCCTCATTATGATCAGAAAATTAGAGTGTGGTGTGCGGTAAGTGCTAGAAGAATAATAGGGCCCATATTTTTTGATGAAACAAATGCAGAGTGGTATCAGAGGTTAATTCTGAGGCCATTTTGCAATCACTTGACAGAAGAGAAATCGTGTGGTTGGTTCCAACAAGATTCTACAACAGCACATACGGCTACCGAATCATTACATGCAATAAGAGAGGTGTTTGTTGATGACAAGAGTAATTAGTGTTGATTTGTGGCCCCCTCGTTCTTCTGACCTAACGAGTTGTGATTATTATTTATGGGGTTCTTTAAAAGATAAAGTGTATCGTTCCTATCCTCGCACACTACAGGAACTTAGAGAAAACATTGTGTAAGAAACCATAAGAACTCCTGCTGCCGAGCTTCGGAGAATATTCACACGAGATATGCTGCCAGTTTGAGAGCAGAAGGTCAACATTTCCAGTATCTATTATAAGGTAAGGATTTTAGTCCACCTCTGCCGGCGTAATTTCCCCTGCAACTGCCGGTTGTCTCGAGCAGTACAGAGGGGCCGCGAATGGGTTCGAATATAATTCAACTACCCTTTAGTTAATGAATGGTCTTTCATATGCCCCAATGATTAACGAAGTACTCCATGTCGTCGTCGTCGTGGTCTAGGGGTACCATTTAGCTTCTAGTTCCTGAGGTCGCGGGTTCAAACCGGCGAACGGCAATGCATTTTTTGTTTGAGGCGTAAAAACCCTTAGGAAGGAAAGTAAAGCCGGCGGTCCCGTGTCGTAGATTTATGGCACGTAAAAGAACCTCAAGCCTGATAGAGGCCTCTGAGCAAAACTTCCAGCCTTTTACAACATAGAATGGGACGCTAAGAACCGTAGTGGTTAAAAAGCGTTTATAAAAAAAAATCATAATTTGAAGTACTCCTAAGAAGAGTACCTGTTCGACCTGCACAAACGAGAGTCGATTTAATCTAGAACAATCCCCCATGGCAGGCCCGTAAACACAACCAGAACTATATGGCTGAACACCAACACTTGAGGATGTGTGCAACAAAAGCGAGGGAGTATCAAGAGTAACCCTTTCAGCCATGAGGCCAGTTGCTGTTTATAGCTATATGCAGGTATTACAGATTTAACAGATTAAGAGATAAACTCCACCTGCTTTTTTTTTCTTTCTTCTTTAGCAGTTTCTCTTGAAATAATGTCTCATATTAATAAAAGCAGCTGCTTTTCAAGTATATACTAATAATTATACAAACTTTCTGCAATTATATGCTGAACTAAACTGAATACAATCACTGTATGGATAAAAATCTGATTTGCATTCACATGACTATCAACCAATTCAACTATATAGTGGTACCGTGCTAGCCTCTAGTTCCCAAGGTCGCGGGTTCAAACCCGGCGGAGGGCGATGGATTTTTTTTTTTTCGGGCGTAAAAATCCTTAGCATGGCTTCCTTCGGAAGGGAAGGAAAGCCGGTGGTCCCGTGTCGTAGATTTACGGCACGTAAAAGAACCTCAAGCCTCATAAAGAGGCCTCTGAGCAAAATTACCGATCTTTCACGCACAATATAGAATGAGACGCTAAGGACCATAGTAGTTAAAGAGCATCCATAAATAAAACTCAATTTCAAAAAACTATTCCTATTCTACCTATTTTATATTTATCATGATAAACAACATTTGTAAAATTGGTTTCATTGCATACTACCTTGAACTTTAGAGGAATTAAAAGATTTTCCCTAAAATCCGACGCGTTAACTCACATGAGTTTCTCTACCCTCTATCGTTTATTAATGGCTATACAAATTATTCCTACTAAAGTTTTTCCTATTTACTTTATCTTAATCAAGAAATCTTTGCAGAAACAGCTGCACTACACATTTCATTATAGATACTAAGGAAATAGCGATACTCAAATGTTTAAGAACTGAAAATAAAAAACTTCAAAGGTACATGGTAGAGAAAGTTAAAAATTATATATATATATATCTCACTTTATATATATATATATATCACTTTATATATATATAAAAAAATTTAACTTGATTCATATGACCTAATGAACAAATAGAAGCATGAGGACCTAGTATCGTTTTGGATAGCTTTTGCCAATAAAAATTGTGAAAGCAATACCCTCAAGGTACATGCCTCCACAATACCATATGGTAACATACACATGTCATGGCTTTTGGCGAAAATAACATGCAAATACTATATGGAACATATGCACTACTGTGCTTCTGTTTTCTTGATACTCACCACCTGCGCATATAATAAACCAGATGTTTCTATCAAACAAGCAGGAATTAGGCCAAGACAAAAGCATACAACAAGCAGCCAGGTATGCCAACCAGATCTACAGAGCCTGAATTCTTTATTTACATTTCTTCACGATGTCTGGATTTTAAATAAACAGCGGGATGTAGGGATTTGTTTATGAAAAACAGGCCATTAAAATTTAAACTGCTCATTACTCCACAAATACTTTATTCACTTCCAATAATGTGGGTGTATGCTTTGACTTCATAATAAACACAATATCTTAATATCATAGTCAACAGAACATCTTAGTATATTTCTGTAAAAATAATCTTTGCTGTCTTGTAAATTAAGCTACAAACTTAGTGACGTAATACTTCACAAATCAAAGAAGTATATCTAGAAGCAAGAGGTATGGTATTATGTGATTCAAGCCTTTACATCAGTAGAGCAAGTGTTTTAGTCTGCACAACATTATGGTGAAACTCCAAAAGGAAATTCCTTGCCCTAAAACTAAGTATGTGCTCAAAAGTTTAAATTTTAGCTAAAACAGCATTTACCTAAAACATAAAACTAATATCACACACCTAACTTTATTCATATGACCCAACGAGCATACCGAAGCATATAGGTGGCAAGTTTAAATCCCCAACCTGATACTACCAATCTTTGCGACTCATTTAATTTACTACCTGCCAGCTCATTACATTAAATCACTTGATCTGTACATCAGTGAAATTAAAATGGACCATAAAAGTAGCTATGGTATTGTACCAAGTTCTCAGGCTCATAGGATTTTCTAGTTTTAACAATTTGAGAGAGAGAAAGAGACACATCTGTTCCATAGCAATCTCTTTCTATCTTTATGCAACTATTTCTTGTGTACATCAATGACAAAGACATTTAAGGGATTTATGGAGAAGTCAAAATATGCAGTTTATCCACCAGCTAAAGATTTCAACATGAGACTCTTTGGAAAAATGACAAGTTTTCCATGAATAGGTTTCCTCAGAGTGGGTTGAATTTATTCAACTTTTTGTCTAGGCCCCTTAACTTGTCCGAGTCATGCAGGAAACATGAGTTATACTTTTTGCTTTTGAGTCATGGTTGTTTTAAATACCAGCATTTTTCTAAAAACATGTGTTTTGGGGGGGGGGTCCTTGAAACTTTTCCTGGTGAAAGCCTGGTATCAAATTTCTGGATGAAACCCAACATCTCCCTTATCTATCAAGGAGGCAAAGTGTAAGTTGGGAATTTGATGCTTTGCAGAATATCACGCATTCCCTCACACAATCTAACCTACAGAAATTTCATTTTTGTTGCACTTCAACCTAAGATAAATTTTCAACTAACCCCTGCTTACAATGCCACATAAATTCTGCTATCTTGCAGCTGGGATTATCAGGTTCCTTATCGGTATGTTTTCTATTCATTATCAGTGTTTACACAGCAGTATTTTCTTATCAAGGATTTCTTTACAACCTATTTTGCTGACCAAAGCTAATGCAGCCGATTATTTTATGCTGCCTCTAATCTATTACAGACATTTTATAATCTCTTAACATTTTACATGATTACTATACACATACTGCAAAAAGTATTTCCTTAAAAATTCTCAGTACAGCATGAACCACCTTTTACAAATGCATACTAAACCTGCCAATTTGTTGGTTACCATTAACAAAATTTAGCGTGCCACACATCTCCTGGAATTTGAAAAAAGTACATTTTTGCGCAAACCAGTGATTTGGGGGGAGGGGGCATGGCAGACTGTAGCTCTGAGTGCCCAAAATTCAAGGTTATAATCTTTGTATACACTTTAATTTCAATTATATTGGGGGCTTTGGCAGAAACTGATGGCATTTGTAATTCATTGAGTGTCATTTTTCACGATTTTATTCACATTAACTATGAAACATACATTCACTAGCACATTCATACTTCCAGACTGTGCAGGATAGGGAATAATTCTGATACCTCTGGCTCAGAAGCCTGACTGTGGAGGCAGTCAAGGTTCTTCCCACATTCATACTCATTGTGGAGGACAGGGATGATTCTCATTAAAGAAAAATTCACCTCCCCAGCAGGAATTGGACCCAGGACCTCTGGATCAGACTCCTATTCATGGAGATGTCAAGGTATCTTATAGCCTGCTGGGTTTGATTGGGTCATGCCGTCTGGTTAATTTTATCAACTAATTCAGTTTTAATTTAGGGCTTTTTCTCAGCCCTTAGGATGAATGGCACAAGAGAGGAATGGTACAAAGACGTGAAAGATATGGAAATGTAAAATTGTAACCAGGAGATACCAAGCACATAAGGCACACGGTTCTCCTATACTAACAATGAAGTAATAAGAGAACCAAGAAGTTATGATTTAGAAATAATCTATGTGTCCCTACTTTTATATTATTTAAACATTTCAGAAACTACTATTTTTAATAAAAAAAATCTGATGTGTTACACTCACATGACTTTCTCTACTCTTGTACAATCTATTTTTACAAACGTCTATTCTCCATATGCTTCATATTAATCGAGATATCAATCTTATTTGTAATTTTCTTGTAGATGCAAGGGGAATATGGTGGCTTTTAAGCGATAGTCAAATATTTTATCGCTGGTTGCTATGTGGCGCATTCCATTCTCTTTGCATGTCCAGGACATAAAAAAATGAATAACGAATTTGAGAAAAAGTATAAGTATTGGAAAATTTAAGGAAATAACAAGCAATATCTCGAAAACGGTTCACTCAACAAAAAAAATGTATATGATATGTTGTGTATTTTAACGCGATCTACATTTTTTGTGTAGTAAAATTTTGTCTATCTCTTATGGTTTACCAGTTATGCAAAAGTCGTTCACAATGAAAAATACTTTTGGAGACATTCCCAGAAAATTCGAGATATACGTTTCATTTCTCATGCCATTATCTTAAACATATGATATTTTCATCAAAATCGTTAGAGCCATTTTTGAGAAAACTAAAATTTTCGAAAAATGTTCCATGTAAAGGGTAGTCTGGGGTGGGGGGATTTTCTTGAAAATCTTCGTGTCGCATCTCTGGAAGATACTGAACGTAAATACCAAGTTTGGTGTTTATCCGACTGTTAGTTTTTGAGTTATGCTGTTCACAGACACACACACACACAGACATGTTTCCAAAAATGCTTTTTTTGGATTCAGGAGGTCTCAAAACATGTATTTCCGGTGAAATCTCGGTATCGAATTTTTGGGTGGAATGCAATACTTCCCCTACTTACTATACGTAGTAGAGAAAGTAAAAAACTGAAGTTTTATGCTAAGAGATGAACCAAATTAGCATATTCAATTATTTCAAATGACCAAATTCGCTTTTAGCAATCCTGCCGAACATACTGTGGGGAGGAGGGAAAAGAGACAAACATATTCACGGCAAACTTCATGATTTTATTGAAAATGTACCTAGATGAAAATGTTCTGAATTTTTAAAAAGCTTGTGAAATATGTTCTTGCCGAATGTATTTATTCATGATTTGGCAAAGTTCAACTTTAGTTGTGTGTAAATGTTCTTGCACCTTAATTTTTGAATGAAAATCATAATTGGTATCGGATAATATTCATATTTTAAGTAGTCATCAAGTGGAAGGTAGTGAAAAGAAAGGTTAGTTTCACTAGTTGCATTATCTGATGGAATGTTGCAGCCACAAGTATTTTATTTTGGATTACTTTTCATACCAAATTTATTAAGTATAAATGATCACTTTATAACCAAACTAACTACTGTTATACTCTTCCTTTTCCAGCAGCACCAGTATAAACTCAATTTTCTATGTTATGAGAAGCTGGTAAATAGCTTTCTGCTGGTCATTTCTTTTATCTTAAAATGATTCTGGAAACGAAATCTATTGTTGCAATATCCTACAGCTCTCAAAAGTGCTCAATTCCTAATCTAAACCTAAAAATGAGGCAAGTATATTCTGAAAGATGCAAATCAAAAGATTAATCATTATTTGAACCTAAAATTGTTACATAAATAACTTACCTTTTATTACGATACAAGATTACACAGCATTTATTTTGCTATTAAAATTTATCTGTTTAAAACTAGTCGGGACCATCATTTATCACACATGGAACATTGCTTATTCCAGTATTAACATTTATATTTTACAACACAATGAATAAACAATAATTAAAATGTTGAATCTCCATCATAGTATTCCTGTTACAGAATTAAACAGGATCTCAGGGTTTGTTGCGCCCAGCAACCAAATCTGTATTCTTAACAAGGTTTTGTTTTGTTACCAAGTTACAGTATGCCAAATAGCATGTAGCATTTGGCTAGCGGCTTTAATAATCTGTCAAGCCTTAACAAAACCTTACAGAATAGCCCTGACAGTGTTCATTAAGAGTTGTAAGCAACTGTAGAGTATACACAAAAGCAACATGTAATAATTCCTTAGAATTTCTCCTCTTGATTTTGAAAACACAGACCATGCATTTATACACAAAAAGCAGATTAAGATAAGGTAATTTTAAGCTACAGCATTCTCTACATATTTATAAATACTAACCTGTTTATGAATCCATACCCGCTCTTTACATTAAACCACTTAACAGTCCCGGTAACTTTGGTTGCTGAAACAAAAAATTATATAATCAGAAAAAATGTAATTAAAAAAATTAAGGAAATGAAAATACAATTTTTGTAAGGCAACCATACTCCTAGACCAAAAAACTTGCTCACAGAATTCATAAGTGAAGCGATCCAATTCCATTGTTGGCTTTGGTAGTGTTTTGAGAAATTGGCACTCCTGCAATACAAAACTGAAGCAATCAACCCAAAATCTGATAAGATGCTTCAACAGCAATGTGTCTTGTGGTTCCCCGAATATCAATCTTATGAGTTGCATTCACAGGTCTTTCTCTAGCCTCTATTGTTGATTAGTAGGTATACAAAGTATTATAAACGTTTATTTTTCTATCTATTCATGTTCGAGATAAACCCCTGCAGCAATAGCTACAGTACACATTTCGTTATAAATACAAAGTGAATAGCAACAGTCAAATGTTTATGGACTGGAAGCTACATGCTGACCTTAAAAGCATGTACTCCTTTGGTGAAATTGCGAGAAACAAATGAATAACCGGACCAAAAGTTGAGATAAATTGTGCATTTTAGAGAGATGCATATGTGGAGTACTTTTTGTCCAATGGTTTACCAGTTATACAAAATTCCGTCCAAATGAAGAGGACTTCACAGTATATTCCCAGAAAATATGAGATATATATTTTGTCATACTAATATCTTAAACATGCAATATTTTAATCAAAAATTTTAGAGCCATTTTTGAGAAAACCTAAAATTCAAAAACATCTTTCATGTAAAGAGTAGCATTAAGTGAGAAAATTTTCTCAAACATTTTCAAGTCACACATTTGCAAGATAATAAACTTAAAAGTTTGGTATATATCCAACTGTTTTTGGCCATGCAGTTCAGAGATCTTTTTCTAAAAATGTTTTTGGATTCAGGAAACCTCAAAAAAGAGTGCTGCTGGTGAAACCTCAATATCAAATTTTGGGTAGCACGCAATACCTTCTCTACCTACCATGTACATGGCAGAGAAAGTAAAAAACAAGGATCTACATAAAAGTCTGCATAGGCCTACAGCTCAAAAACAAAAATTGATGTGATACATTCACATAACCTTCTCTACTATCTATCTACATTTTAATCCAAATAAACCTTTGCAGAAAGAGCCCCATTACGTTATAGATACAAAAAGAACAGCATAGTCAAAGTTTAAGAACTAGATGCTATAAGCCGGCCTAAAATTCCATACTGTTTCCATACAATTGCAAGAAATAACTGAAAATTGAAGGGACTTAAAGTACTGAACAATTCAAACCTTAAACAAGGATATCCCCGATATAGCTTATGCCCCTGAACGAACAAAAAACATTTTAAATAAACTGTTTTAAAGAGACTACCCTTTTTGCGTGGTACATTTTCATCTATCAGTTAATGTTTACCGGTTGTATAAGATTATACAAAATTCCCGAATGAAGGACTTCCTTGGCTATTCCCAGAAAATTCAAGATACACACTTCGTCATGTAAATATTTTTCATATACAGTATTTTAATCAAAATCATTAATTTTTTAGAAAATCAAAATTTTTGAAAAATGCTCCGTGTAAAGGATAGTTGGGATGGGGAATTCCTTGAAAATCCTAGTTTTGCATCCTTGGAAGATGCTGAACTCAAAATCCAAGTTTGACATTTAACTTTTCGTTTTTGAGTCATGCTGTTCCTAAACACACACACGTGGACATGTTTACAAAAAAGCCTTATTCAGATTCAGGGGCTCCAAAAACATGCATTTCCTGTGAAATCGGAGTCAATTGTTTTGGGAAATACCTCCTCTGCCTATTAAATACAGTAGAGAAAGTAAAAAATTTGTATAAATAACAGTATGTGTTTAAGCCTTTAAGGATGCAAGGTGAGACCTTTATGTAATTCCATGCACCTGGAAGAACTTATTCATTTTTCACATTGATTCAAAATAGGCCATAATGATTCAGATTAGAATGTCAGATGTTTAAAGTTAATGATATGTTATGAGAAAATTTGTATGCATATATGTGGGTAATTCAAAAAACCACACAAACAATCTTAATAATTCTTTCACCACTGAATATAGCCCATTCTTTTTCATAGACACGGCCTATGAAGCATCCAATTTCAATTACTAAATTACTAAAAAGAATTTACAAAGCCTATATACTTGAACACCAAAAATAACATACTTGCAAAGAAGGCTTTTTTTTAGTTCTATTTACACACCGCCTTTTACAATGGTCTTATCAACGGCGAAGAAGGCTTTAACGTTACATTAAGTATAATATGAAGTAGAAAACAGTTGCTTCACAGAAAATGCATGTAAAATATGACAAAGTCTGTGGATATTTCATTCCAACCAATAAACACAGATAGTCGCAACTATGAGAGAGCAAAGCAAAATAAAAATAAATCTGCTTATAACGGTATGGTATGCATGCAACACCTTTGCCAAAGCACCTTAATAACCTCACTCAAGAAAATTTTATTTTTAATTCCTTTATAAGTTGTAATTATGTTTAGCAGGGTATGTTAAATAATTGTACAAAGAGAGAAAATTGTGTCCAGCTAACATTACAAACCAAAATATTTTACATTTAAGAACTGAGAAGATTACTTTTCCCAATCGTCACAGACTTTCTCTCTCTCCCAAAATTGTCAACTTGGTGTCCCAGGAGAGGGGATCTTCCATTTTCATAGCCTCACCTCTATTTCATTTTATATAATGGTTTCTGTACCACGTGAAAACCAGAACTGTTATTTAATAACTGAGAACCAAAGAGCAGTTAAAAGGTTCCAGTGTCACCTACTGTAATAATCTTAAAACATTAGTCGACCTTCCCAACAATGATTGCTCCACCACCAAAGGGTTTGTGGTGTTAGTGTTCATATTCATGCATATAAATGCCCATGTGTTTTCTGACCTGTTCAGGTATTTGGTATGGTATGGTGTTTTCAGTTTTTGCAATTTATTTATGACACTAATTTGGTGACAGGTTTTGCCATTTTTGTGAAAACATAATCTACCGCATTCTCCCTTACTAACAAAAGGGCTGACCACGTATTGACCTTTGATATCGGAGACAGAACCTAAAGCAGCCAGCAGACCACTGTCACGAAATCAAAAGCTTGCCGTTAATGTGTGTAGCACAAACACTTGTTTAGAAGGTTTATTGCTTTACTCAGTATGTGCATGGTATGATAAAACTCAGTTATTTCTGGTTGCAGTACAGTTTCTCAGATTTCAAGCTTACTGTTAGTGTTGTATTTGTGCCAGTGAAAATGTCGAAGAAGAAAAGACAAGTTAAAATGACAATAGAAATTAAATTGGATGCATTAAAGAGACCAAACAAAGGGGAAAGTATTGTTAAAATTGTCATGGATTTCTGAAGAAATTTTTCCGGCTTATTCAGTAGAAAAGTTTCTAAAATCGAAAAATTTGCCAAGGAGAGCACTTCTCATTCTGGACTATGCTTCTTCCAATCCCGATGTGGAACATTTGTGATGAGGACATAAGAAGCATGTTTCTCCCTCCTAACATGACTTAGGTATGTCAACCAATGGACCAGGGAATCTTAGAGTTGAGTTTTATTTATGGACGCTCTTATCTACTATGGTTCTTAGCATCCCATCCTATATTGGGCATGAAAGACCAGAAATTTTGCTCAGAGGCCTCTTATCAGGCTTGAGGTTCTTTTACGTGCCGTAAATCTACGACATGGGACCACCGGCTTTACTTCCCTTCCGAAGGAAGCTGTGCTAAGGATTTTTACGCCCGAAAAAATCCATCGCCCTCCGCCGGGTTTGAACCTGCGACCTCGGGAACCAGAGGCTAGCACAGTACCACTAGTCCACGGAGGGCAACGGAATCTTAGAAGCACTTAAGAGATACAGACACAAACTTCTTTCATCTCTTGTTTTAGCCATAGAGAATGTGTGCCACATGATTGACAAACTAAAGACATGCTGGACATAGTAGGCTGAATATCTGAATCTTGGAATGCAATTGAGCAATTGTTCTTGGAGAAAGCTGCTGGACCATTCAGGAAACAACTTTCAAGAAAGCAGGATTGAGTCGGAACATTGTGAAATAGTGAACTTATTGAAGAAAATTCCAGGATACAAAGACGTTACCGATGCTATGTTGGAGAATGGATGGGGCAGGATGAAAACTGAACTTTGAGGAAATAATTGCACTGGTGAAAGAGAACAAGGACAAAAACAAAGTGGACCCGGAGGAGGAAAAAGAGATGGAAGACAATGGAAAAAGCAAAGAGATGTCACGCAGTGAAAGACTTAAGGCTGCTGAAGTTATCTGCAGGAATAAGGTGCATCTATTATAGACATTATATTTCTGTCACCTACATGATCAGGCTACACTGCGACAAAATGAGAGACAGTCTAGCATCACAAGATTTCTTTGTACAAAGAACTAGCAATTTCTTCTCTATTCTATGCAAGTAGTATTTTTAAAGTTACCGTTACAGTAATATTTTATAGGATATGTTACACTTTTCTATTTCCCATACTGTGTTAGAATGTGCATTTATGTAATTTGCAGCACACATTTTGTTATTAGTCCTGAATAACAGATCCTGTATTCCAAAAAACTAAGACATTTTAGTAACCAGACACCCTCTCAGTGCTATCAGGTCAAGTTATCAGATTCTACTGTACAATCATTTCAAAAAGAATGTCGGGAGGTCACTTGAGGTCGAAGAATGCGACAAACTATAAAACAGCATTCACAAAAATGAGACTACAATCCGTTACAGAAGCAAACGATATGCCACTTCTTTGTAAGAGGCTACAAACACAACCTTTCAACAAGCCTTACCAATATGTCGTGAAAACAAACGATAGCTGCTTTCTCTCCCAGCTAGTGGATCTCATTTCTGTCAAATGCATACTGAAGCATGTGTGTGCTTTTAAAGAAGTGAATGATAAATTTGTTTTAAGGAAGAAGCCTCAGTGAAACTAAAAATGGACATACAAAAGAAACACAACCTGATACTAAAATAGGCACACCTAATAAACAATTAGTGGATAAGTGGAAAGTGTCATAAGTGGTGCAAAATGGAGAAATTCCAACATTTGTGTGTAGTCTGTGCAATAACACATAAAAGAAGAACTGTTTGGCATCATCATCAGGCACTCTATACTATTAACATTCACAACAAATGTGAGAGAACTAAACAGTTTAAAACAGTACGAAGGCTTTCACGGCCGGAGTTAATCGATAAAACAATAAAATCTTCCGGGCTGGAAGGCCGTGGTCTAAGGGTAAAATTACTATCACCCGACGTTTCAGTCAACTCTGTGGTTGCCATCTTCAAGAGTGTGACACCCAGGACAGCTTGATAACAACTGCCGACTAGGCAATTGCGGAACATCTCTTGCCACGTCGGGTGCTAGTAATTTTACCCGTAGACCACAGCCTTCCAGCCCGGAATATTTTAATGTTTTATCGACTTTAAAACAGCGTTTTAATGTAGACAGCAATGCAGATAATTATAAAATTGTTCTTTATATGCAACTCAAATTAGGTTCCCCTGAAAAAAAAAAAAGCTCCCAGTTCAAATTTATCTAATAAATATCGACCTAATTCATTAATGCAGATCCAAATTATTTATATGTTAATACATAATTTGGATTCCATCTATTACAAGCACATCTTGCTTATAGTTCTAAGCTAGATACGGATAAATCTGTGACCACTAATGTACTTTACGTTTCTTTCACATTCAGGATATTGTGTTGTCAAAGCTGATATATTAAGAAGGCATATCTCGGCGGACCATAAGGATTCAGTTCGAGAACCGTTAGAGGCATCAAAGCCTTGGGCTGCATCCTGTAAACATGCTGAGAAAATTTTAGTAGCTGTTATGAAAATTATCTACACAATAACAAAAGAACGTTCTCCATATTAAAAGAACTATATATAGACTTAGGATGTCTTTCTTTGGCCAAATTAACTTTGAGTTGAAATGCAAATTATGAAAGTTATAGTATTAAGAACATGGAGGATGCAGTAAGTAAAATAATTGATATTTTATCAAAAATAAAGTCTGCCAGGTGGTATGCAATTACGATAGATGAATCTGCTGACATTAGTCAAATAGAAATGCGAGATATATATCCATGTGCTGTAGGAATTTTGGATAGGTATGACATTGAGAGGACTTAAACAATAATTAAGTAGTAAACAACTCAAACCATTAATAACGGATATCTCAAAAATGGCTTATGCCATAAAAAAGTTATTTGAAATAAACTGTGTATTAAAGAATTACATTTCTTGTGAAGTATGATTTTGTCTATAGCTCAATGTTTATTAGTTATACAAGATTATACAAAATTCCTTCCAAATCAAGAGGACTTTGAAGGCTATTCCCAGAAAACTCAAAATATAAATTTTACTTGTTATGTAAATATCATTATTACAAGGGTTGGCTGATAAGTCCCAGGCCTCTCAATTTTTTTTTTATTCCTCAACATAATCTCCAGAAAGGTTAATACATTTGTAATACCGGTGTTCTAATTTAATTAAACCATCTCTGTAGTGCAATTTATCAAGGTCCTCAAAACAGCTGAGCTGTTTAACGCATCAATGGCCTCCTCTTGCTGTGAAATCTTCGTCCTCAAAGAAATTTTTTGAGATCAGGGAACAGGTGGTAGTCACTGGGTGCTAGATCTGGCGAATAGGGTGGATGTTCAAGCAATTCAAACTTTAATTCGCAAATTTTCCCATTGCAATGAGTGAACGATGGGCCGGAGTATTGTCGTGATGAAAAGATTTTTTTTTTTTGCCAAATGAGATCTGTCTTTTCACCCCATCACTCAAACGTTGCAGTAAGCTTGCATAGTAGTCACCAGTGATACTTTAACCCTTTTCCAAGTAATCAATAAAAATAACTCCCTGTGCAACCCAGAAAACTCGCCATAACCTTGTTAGCTGACAAAATTGACTGACTTTTTCAGAGTTGGTTCACCTGGCGCAATCCACTGTTTTGACTGTGATTTACTTTCTGGAGTGTAGTGATGTATCCAAGTTTCATCCATGGTAATAAGCCGTCTCAAAAATTCATTGGGATTTTTACAGTAGAGCTCCACATTCTTAAACAGTTTTTCTATGCAAATTTTGATCAGGTGTCAAACGCGGCACCCACCTTGTGAAAGCCCAAAATATTACTTTAAATATTATCTGCACATTCTTTTGATACTTTTACAGCCTCTGTTATCTCAAACAACTTTAATCTGCAGTCTTCCAGTATTAAACAATGAGTTTTTTCAATCATCTCTGGAGTTGTGACTTCCACAGGGCGTCCAGAGCGAGGCTCATCACTAGTGCTCGTACATCCCATTTTAAACTCTGCAACACACCTTTTAATCATTGAATATGAAGGGGCGGAGTCTTTCAATGTACTGTCCATTTGCTCCTTGATTTCTTTAGGCATTAAGCCTTTCAAATGGAAGTATTTAATCACTGCTCGTTTTTCCAAATCCTCCATTTTTGTGAAAACTTTTAAAGTTGTCTTGTTTAAAATGCTGTCATTCAAAAACTAAACAAGCTATTGACCTGTAATTATGGATACAAGCTGGTCTAGAGCAAAACTATACGATGCTACCATCTAACTTGTCTAGTGGCGCCATCTGTGTGTGAGGCCTGGGACTTATCAGCCGATCCTCGTATATGGTATTCAATAAACATTTATAACCTTTTTTAGAAAAATAAAAAATTTCTAAAGAACTTCCTTATAAAGGGAGTTTACGTCTTTTTTTCTCTTTAAAATCTCTGTGTCATCTTTAGAAGGTTACTGAACCTAAATACTAGGTTTGGTATTTATCCAATTTTCATTTATAAGGTATGCTGTTCTCTCTCAAAAAAAAAAAAAAAAAAAAAAAAAAAAAAAAAAAAAAAAAAAAAAAAAAAACACACCTACCACTGCATATGGTGAGAATGTAATAGGCTTTCGTAGGAATAGCTCGTAGTAACTACATAAAAATAAACAATAGTGGGTAATGAAATTAATGTGAACATAACACATCAGATCTTTATATTTAGGGAGGGGAAGCAAACACATCCATTTCACTTGCATCATAAGGCAAAAGTTTATATGTGTATAACATATGAATCAGAAAAATGTTTAAATAACTAGGATAATATCCAGTTTCACATACACTGTGAATTAAAAACTAGGGGCATTCGATATGAATATAATAGGTTTAAATTAACACTACAACCTCATTTATCAGATTAGCTGGGAGCGGAAGCATCTAGATTAATAAAATGCCGGCAGGTGACCCACAAAAATGAAGTAAAATAGAGCACACTAGAAACAAATTTATGACAGAATGGTGTGGAAGTAGCATGTCCGCCTCAATTTCAAAAGGTGCTGAGTTCAAATCTCAGCTGCAGTAAGTTACCTGGATAAGGTTTTATCGAGTAACTATGCTCCAGGGACCCCAGTCCCATTTGAGTCATTTTAGTCACTGACAATATGACCTAACCAGTTAAAGCTAATTAAACTTTAAACTTTAAGAAAAAATCTGATGTGTTACACTCACATGACTTTCTCTACTCTTGTACATACTATTTTTACAAACGCCTATTCTCCATATGCTTCATGTTAATCGAGATATCGAGATGTCAATCTTATTGGTAATTTTCTTGTAGATGCAAGGGAAATATGGTAGCTTTTAAGCGATAGTCAAATATTTTAACGCTGGTTGCTATGTGGCGCATTCCATTCTCTTTGCATGTCCAGGACATAAAAAAAATGAATAACGAATTTGAGAAAAAGTATAAGTATTGGAAAATTTAAGGAAATAACAAGCAATATCTCGAAAACGGTTCACTCAACAAAAGAAATGTATATGACATAAGTTGTGTATTTTAACGCGATCTACATTTTTTGTGTAGTAAAATTTTGTCTATCTCTTATGGTTTACCAGTTATGCAAAAGTCGTTCACAATGAAGAATACGTTTGGAGACATTCCCAGAAAATTCGAGATATACATTTCATTTCTCATGACATTATCTTAAACATACGATATTTTCATCAAAATCGTTAGCCATTTTTGAGAAAATTAAAATTTTCGAAAAATCTTCCATGTAAAGGGTAGTCTGGGGTGGGGGGATTTTCTTGAAAACCTTCGTGTCGCACCTCTGGATGATACTGAACCTAAATACCAAGTTTGGTGCTTATCCGACTGTTCGTTTTTGAGTTATGCTGTTCACAGACACACACACGGACATGTTTCCAAAATTGCTTTTTTTGGATTCAGGAGGTCTCAAAACGTGTATTTCCGGTGAAATCTCGGTATCAAATTTTTGGGTGGAATGCAATACTTCCCCTACTTACTATACGTAGTAGAGAAAGTAAAAAAAATTGTAGCACACAGCTCTATATACAAAATCATTCAAAATCATTTTAAAACAAAAGAAATTGATCTTCCAGTTTCCTTCCAATCAAATAAAGCTTATGTCCTAAACCTTAATTCAGCAGAAATTTATTTTATTAAAATCTACAAAGAGCATTCAGCTTTCTAGGTATAAACCAGTTTTACCCTTTGATGTCAATACACACGATTATCCCTACCTCTATTGCTTATTAGTGGATATAGAAATTATTCTTACAAAAGTCTATCTACTCTTGAGATAAAATCTTTCCCGAAATTCTGCATTACACCATTTTGTTACAGATACAAAGGGAATAGCGAATCAAATGTTTTAGAATGGGACACTATATGCTGGCCTTAAAATTCCATACCCTTTCCATGAAACTGCAAGAAACAACTGAAAATCAACAGGACTTTAAAAGAGTGACTTAAGTACTGAACACCTCGAACCATTAACAACAGTTCTCAGAAATGCCTGATGCTACAAAAAAGTTATTTGAAATAAATAGTGCATTTTAAAGAGATCTACACTTTTTTGTGTAGTACATTTTTGTCTATCGCTTAACGTTTACCAGTTATACAAGATTATACAAAATTCCTTCCAAATGAAGTGGACTCGATATGCTATCCCCGGAAAATTCAAGATAAGTATTTTATCATGTGAATACATTCAATATACAGTATTTTAATCAAAATAGTTAAAGCCATTCTTTAGAAAATAAAAAAAAAAAAAAAAGTAGAAAAATGTTTCATATAAAGTGAGCTGGGGTGGTGGTTTATATCTTCAGAAGCAACTTAACCTAAATACCAACTTTGGTATTCGTGCAACTTTTCGTTTTTGAGCTATGTGGAGATACTTTCAAACATATGACGCGAGAGATGCAAAAAAATTTCTAAGCCCAAAGGTTCTCCAATGCGCATGCACAAACAGACAGAAATGACTGATGACTAATAGTGTTATTGCTTCTTGCATAGCATCCAACATGTGCTAAATTTGTAACAACCGCATACATGTGCACAACAATCTGGAAGCGATTAGCAACCGGTCACGTTTGAAAAGTCCTGAACATTCTTTCTCTCAGGTATAATTGTTTTGCAATCATGGTCATGCAGTGAAGTAAAATTCATTGTAGTGCGAGAATCTTGCAGATATTCTTGCAAATAATACAACTTTTAGAGACGGCTCATCTGATTAATAAGACGGATCTGTCGGTTTACCTCAATGATACAGAGAACACCTAGATGTTCATATTTATCAGTATTTGTGGCATGCTGACACCAAGAAGCGTTCAGCAGACACTTACCAGGAACGGAAGACATAAGGCAGGTCTAACCTGTGGTGTAGTGATTACGTTTGGTTAAAGTTTAGGCCAGGCATAGTTAAATTAACGCGTTAGTGTTCAGTGTACATAGCTAGTCAGCATAATTTACAAACATGTGTATAATTATAGTTAGTGTAATTTAGTGACAAAAAAGTGTTGACTGCATTCTTTGAGTGATGCAAGATGGAGAATTTGGCAACCCTGAATTCTTCTATATGGCTACATGAGCAGCAAGTAAAAGTTACACTGTTCTCTCTCTCTCTCTCTCTCACACACACTTGCACCTTTCTCTAAAAAATCTGATGTGTTACACTCACATGACTTTCTCTACTCTTGTACAAACTATTTTTACAAACGTTTATTCTCCATAAGCTTCATGTTAATCGAGATATTGAGATGTTAATCTTATTGCTAATTTTCTTGTAGATGCAAGGGGAATTGCTAGGCTTTAAGCGATAGTCAAATATTTTAAGAGCTGGTTGCTATGTGGAGTATTCCATTCTCTTTGCATTAACAGGACAAAAAAAAATGAATAACGAATTTGAGAAAAAGTATAAGTATTTGAAAACTTAAGGGAATAACAAGCAATATCTCGAAAATGGTTCACCCAACAAAAAAATGTATAGGACATAAGTTGTGTATTTTAACGCAATCTACATTTTTTGTATGGTAAACTTTTGTCTATCTCTAATGGTTTACCAGTTATGCAAAAGTCTTTCGCAATGAAGAACACTTTTGGCGACATTCCCAGAAAATTCGAGATATACATTTCATTTCTCATGACAATATCTTAAACATATGATACTTTAATAAAAATCGTTAGCCATTTTTGAGAAAATTAAAATTTTCGAAAAATTTTCCATGTAAAGGGTAGTCTGGGATGGGGGGATTTTCTTGAAAACCTTCGTGTCGCATCTCTGGAAGATACTGAACCTAAATACCAAGTTTGGTGTTTATCCGACTGTTCGTTTTTGAGTTATGCTGTTCACAGACACACACACACACGGACATGTTTCCAAAAATGCTTTTTTTGGATTCAGGGGTCTCAAAACATGTATTTCCGGTGAAATCTCGGTATCGAATTTTTTAGTGGAATGCAATACTTCGCCTACTTACTATACGTAGTAGAGAAAGTAAAAATGCTCTTTTTTTTTTAATTCAGGGGGCCTCAAAAACATGTATTTCCGGTGAAATCTTTGTATCAAGTTTTGGGCTGAAATGCAATACCTTCTCTACCTACTATGTACGTGGTAAAGTAAAAATTAGAGATAACTCAATTCGCTGCACAGGTATAGGGTTTCAAGTTTTAAAGGATGAATCTAGACTAATCGGGGAAGTGAAAAGCAGTGAAAAAAGAGTTGTGATCTGTAGTGGCAGGAGCATTGCCCATCATTGCTCAGGGAAAGCAAGGGGTTGGGGTAGCAATTTTGCACTCCTTACAACAGGTTATTACCAAAGCAAGTGATGAATTCGTCCAGGCATTCATGTCAAGCCTAAACATAAAATTCCACAGGAAACCTCATTATAGAAAAACTGTTCACAGAAAAAATGAAGATGAATTTGCAAGATGAGGGGGGAAGGGGGAAATAAATCTCTCAGGATTAAAAAGGGTGAGATTAATGAAGTGATTCTGTCATGCAAGTTGAAACTTAACTTGCTTTGGTTTTGGCTTCAGAGTCAAAAAACTACTCAGAACGGTAACTTGAGTCCTTGTGCTTTAAATCTTGCTGACAAACAAATCCCTTCAAGTGCAACCTATAAATTCTAGGTCAGAGTTTGCATGTTCAACTACTCCCTAATTCCTTGACAGCTAATTATATGTATGGCTACACTTCATATGCTTCTAACCATCTATTCTGTATTCTCTCAAGGTAATATAATATTAAGTTTTCTGTAAAGACTTCATAGCATTGTACTTTTAGAATAACTAGTAAGATAGAACCTTTTTGTGATTGTATAAAGACACAATTTCCCTAAAAGGATTATTAAAAGTCTCATATGCTACAGTCAAAGAGCAAACTGAATCTAAGCTGTTAATATACTAGGTATAAATCTCTGAATGTGGAAAATTTAAGGACTTAAACTTTTAAAATCTGAAATCATTGCTTACATAGCTTAATGAGATATCCTTTACAGTTCGGATACTGTCATATTATAAGGGTAGTATTTAACGTCTATTGACAATAGTATCAGTTGAACCACAGAAGTGAAAATGCTTTAAAATTACATTTGAGTACGACAACAGCAAGCGAATATTTCATGAAGAATATCTAATTTACTACCTAAGCACAATACCATTTAGTCTATATGTTGATAAATGTGAAAGTAGAATGACTACTTCTTTCCAATGTTTGTTGACACTACTTATGTATGATTAAAGGAATAAAACTGGTTGCAGTAGAACAAAGAAATAATCAATGAAAGACAAACTCCTAAGTCAAAAACCTGATGTGATACATTCACATGACTTTCTCTACCTCTATTGTTTATTAGTGGGTATACAAACTATGCTTACTAAAGCTTATTTTTCTACATTTTAATCCAAATAAACCCTCCCAAAAGTAGCTACATTACATATTTCGTTATAGATACAAAGGGAACAGCGACAGTCAAATGTTTAAGAACCGGATACTATACACTGGCCTTAAAATTCCGTACTGTTTCCATGCAATCACGAGAAACAACTGAATGTTGATAGGACTAAGAGAATGACCAAGAAATGAACCATCTGAACCGTTAATGACATATCTAAGAAATGGCTTGTGTCACTAAAACAAAACAAAAAAACTTTTCAGAAATAAAATGTTTTTCCCACCCCTCCAAAGACATCTACATTTTGTTGTGGTACGTTTTGCCTATCACTTAACACTTACCAGTCATGAATCTATCCATCATTAGTAACAGGACACTTCCATTCAATTTGTAACTATTATCTATATTAAAAAGCAGTATTTTAGTAACAAATCAGTTTTGCCATGGTTATGCCAAGCATTACATTAACTTCCTGTTTCCAATAAGTTATCAGAAAAATATATTAATATGTCAATTGGCCACTTTTGTTTTGTTAGCATATGGAAAAGGGAAATTAGGTTATAGCAGATAGGATGAACCACTCTAAAATTACTCCTAAACTGGGATATGGTCTCAAGAGTAACATAATTAATACACACCATTAAAGATGGTCTTGGTGTACTTTTAATTCTGTATTCCAATTTTAACATTTTGGCAGAATAATGCAAACCAGTGTGTGTTAGTATACGGACAGGTATCAGGACAAAAAAAAAACTCAAAACTGCATAAACATTTTAATCCTGTTTCACTTGCAACTGATGTGCTATAGAACACACAATATTAATTCATGGAAATGGACTACATTGTGGTGTTAACATAATTAGGAGCCAATAAATTACAATGTTGATGAGAATATAGTTACAATATGATTGTATTCTTTTTCATGAAAGGAGTATACTGAATGTCTTCAGTATGAAATTAAACAATTCTGTCCAGCACAGCTCGTGAACTTCACAATAATCGTCATTTTTTAATTTCAAGTCAAATAACAGCTACCAATTCCCCTAATGATGGTGGTTTTTCTTTCTTTGGATTCGACAGCTCACACACTGACAAGTCGCTTCAACAGCTTGAACATCATGAGACTTCGATGTTGAAGATCTCATGTTGACCGCAGTCCTGTCTTCACTAAGTGATGTGCAATGGCTTTGATTTGATGTATTTTGTGTTAGCCTTTCAATGTGTTAATATTATTCCATTGTCTGTCATTCTAGTTTGGAATGCTGTATGACTGACAAAGGTATATAAAGAGTGAATCACCCAGAACTTGCACCGCAAATATTTCGGAAATGGAAAGTGCTATTGATGTGAGGTTTTCACAGAATTAAATGATATTCAAGGGCTCATATTTGCAGCCTATACACAAGTCTTAATAATGCTTAGAAAATGTATTTGTTGAACATATAATTTTTACTTTCCCTACTACGTATAGTAAGTAGGGGAAGTATTGTATTCCACCCAAAAATTTGACACCGAGATTTCACCGGAAATATATGTTTTGAGACCCCCTGAATCCAAAAAAAAAAAAAAAAAAGCATTTTGGAAACATGTCTGTGTGTGTGAACAGCATAACTCAAATGAACAGTCGGATACACACCAAACTTAGTATTTAGGTTCAGTATCTTCCAGAGATGCTACACGAAGGTTTTCAAGAAAATCCCCCACCCCAGATTACCCTTTACATGGAACATTTTTCGAAAATTTTAATTTTCTCAAAAATGGCCTAACGATTTTGATTAAAATATCATATGTTTAAGATATTTTCATGACAAATAAAATGTATATCTTGAATTTTCTGGGAATGTCTCCAAAAGTATTCTTCATTGTGAACGACTTTTGCATAACTGGTAAACCATAAGAGACAAAATTTTACTACACAAAAAATGTAGATCGCGTTAAAATACACAATTTATGTCATATACATTTTTTCTTGTTGTGTGAACTATTTGAGATATTGCTTGTTATTCCCTTAAATTTTTCAATACTTATTTTCTCAAATGGGAATTCGATATTCATTCTTTTTTTGTCTCGGATATGCAAAGAGCATTAATCTGTGGCAAAGAGAATGGTACTGCACACAGCAACCAGCTATTAAGAGATGTCTGTGCTTATATTGCACTTGCAAATGCAAAACAAGGGGAACATAGCAGGCCTTAAGCGACAGTCAAATATTTTTAGAACTGGTCCCTATGTGTAAAATTTAACTATCTTTGCATGTCAAAAGGTCGTTTCTGCAAATGTTTGTCTTGATTAATATGAAATAGATGGAGAATAAAAGTTTGTAAAAATAGTTTGTAAAAGAGTAGAGAATGTCATGTGAGTGTAACACATCAGATTTTTTTAAATGGAACAATGCCAATTGACATTAACATAGAAGTAGAATAAATTAGAATGTCAATGGCATTTGCTGTAGGATTCTAGTGCAAATAGTCTACGAGAAATCTTATTTTGAAGTTTCAACACAGAGTTGTTTGTTCCATTCAACTGATTAGTTGCAGGTACCATGTTTGTTTACATCGTGTTTTCTGTTCATTGATTGCATGCGACTTTCTAGTCAGTTTGTGATAGTTCAAGCAAAAGTCACGAGTGAAAGATAGGATTTACATATGCAGAAAAAGTCAACATGCTCATGGTGTATGGAGAATGTACGAGGACGGATCAAAAAGTAACAATTTTTTTCTGCCTTGGTATTGCAGCTGGAATGTTGCAATTTCACCCAGTAGTAGTAATAGCGGTTTGAGTGGCGCAAAACTGTGGCGATCATCAGCGCCACCCTCTGGCTATAAATTTATTCAAGTCAGTACATCAATACAATAAAAGCAAAACCAGTACAAGTCAATTCAGATTACAGAAGCAGCTCTGGTTATATAGATAATCACATTCTGGTACAAAACTAATAGTCAGAGCATTCACAGAAACACCAGGATTACAAAAATAGAAATAGTAAATCAACAAATGCAAAAATTAAGCAATAGAAATCTCACAGAATATGGCAAATAAGAACTAACCCTGAGCAAATGTAAACATACAATGCATTCTACACAGTTATAAAAAACTAACACGAGAAACTTCCTTCCTCAATAATCCAATTAATTACAATCGCAAACTGTCCATGCAAGGCACCAACCTAGTTCAAGTAACACTTGCTTCCCCGCCACTCCAGCACCAAAATCACCCAAGAACATTCAACGTATCCAGAAACTCCTTCACCACACTCTCCTTCCAAACTCTTCCCTGTCATCTCGCCCTTTCCTCCACAGATGCATACACAGAAAGTATAGTCACATTTCAAAATTGCATCTTAAGTCCATTTTACACAATCCTTCATTAACTGGGTCCAACTCTATTAGGCTCTTCTTTATTCTCTTTGCGATAATAAATCCTATCTTGTGTAGTCCTGGCTGAGTTGATCCACAATACAATGTGTAATCCTGTTTATCTATTCTTCCTTTTCCAATCCAACGTTTATTTGCAACACTGTCCAGCTAATACCTTAAGAGTTATTTGCCACTTCTTTCATTTTTCCAGGTCATAACATAGTTTGAACATTTCAGGTTGCCAACAACAAACTCTCCTTCTTAACAAGGTTTTTACAAGTGGGGTTGAGAGCCCCATGCTTAACCCCCAACCTGGAGGACCATGTCTCCTTATTTCTGACCCCAGGAGAAAGGGTGGACTGGTTATATCCCCAGACACTGGATGGCTCAGGTACCTCGCGGTCGCCACTCCCATACTCACAAAGTGAGCCCCTGAGGGCTCAATTTCACCCACATATAGTTTGAAGTTTTCACTACAGAAGCTATTTTTTGTTTCATGTGCAGCTCTAGCGAGAGCGTGAACTATGCAACAAAATTGTGCACATGTTACTGTCGTCCACGTGTGAAGAGCAGAGGTGTGGTTGGATATTTGTGGGCCAAAGGGCATAAACCAAGTGATATTCACAGGGACATGCATGGCCTGTATGGGGATGATTGTATGGACCATAGCAATGTCTCCAGGTGGTGTACATTCTTCCTAGAGGGCCATGTGAACCTTAGTGATTTGCCACGCTCCGGGAGGCCAGTAACAACTGCAACCCTGGAGAATGCCCGAGGCATTGAGGCAGCAATTTTGAACGACCAGCATGTGCAACTGCGAACCTTATCGCAACAGTTCAACATTTCCTATGGTGGAGTGTACAATATTGTTCATGAAATTTTGTAAAGTTAAGAGTTTGTTGGGTGCCTAAGAACCTGACAGACAACCACAAGGGTCAGCAAATGATGAGCTTGGATCACCTAACGCTGTACACTGCAGAAGGGCATGATTTTCTGAAACGAATCGTCACTGGTGATGAGTCATGGGCATACCACTACATGCCTGAAACCAAGCAGGCAAGTATGGAGTGGAAATTTGTTAGTTCCCCAGTGAAGAAAAAATTCAAAGTGACTCAATCTTCTAGCAAAGTGCTTGTGATGGTGTTCTGGGATATGCATGGTATTGTATTGGTGATTTTCTGAACACGGGACCATGGCGAATGCTGCAACCTACACGAAATCTTTGGTGAAGTTGCATCATACCGTTTGTGACAAATGCCACAACATGAATGTTGACAATGTCAATGCTCGCCCTCATGTTGCTGCTGCTGTTCATCAGAAAACCACCAAATTTGGTTGGGAGGTGCTCCAGCACCCACTATACAGTCCAGACCCTGCACTGTCAAACTTTCATCTGTTTGGTCCCATGAAGAAATTTCTGGTTGGCCAATGCTTTGCGACAGATGTGGAAGTGAAATCAGCAGTCTGCAGATGACTATACTCCAAGGAAATGGACTTCTACAAACAGGGTATATTGAAAGTGGTATCCCATGGGAGAAATGTGTTGGGAAATTTGGCGACACTGTCAAAAAGTAGGTAAAAGGTGCAAGTTTATTTGCATAGCCAACAGACATTAACCATCTCTGCAATTATTTATCAACCTCTTCAACCAGTTACACGAAAGTGGTAGTATAACACCCAGAAAACAAACAAGTGAGCAGAGAAGAGGGAGAAATTATGTTTTGGCTGCTGCAGCAGATCTGCAAATTCATTCCCATGCCATCACACGAGGAAGTATACTCTGCATTCTCCGACATAGGTTCCATCCATATTACATCTCTCCATCAAGAGCTGCATGGAAACAATTTTGAGAATTGTGTTAACTTTTGTGCATGAGCATTAAGACATGATACTCTAGATTTATCAAATGATCTTGCTCAGTGATGAAGAAACATTTACTATCATGGCCAGGTAAACTGCAGAAACGTGGACCATTGGTCTGTTGACAATCCTTATTGGTTTCGTCAGGTGGAATGTCAGCATCCATGAAGTTGGAACGTGTGGTGTGGGATACCGAACCATTAGCTCATAAGCCCTTTTTTTTGTAGAAGGAACACTAAATTCCAACAAATCCTAACAGACCATCTCCCACAGTTGCTAGAAGGCATTCCCTCACAGGCTAGGAGGAACCTGTGATACCAATATGATAGCTCTCTGGCAAATAGTGCACAAATTACTACAGCTTGTCTTCACAGATTGTTTCCAAATCATTGGATTGGACGAAGAGGATCTGAATCTTGGCTGGCCCATCTACCAGATTTAACTCCTTTAGATTTTCTTCCTGTGGGGAAAGGCAAAATATACTGTCTACAGGACATACAACTACACCAGATGATATGGAACAGCGTATTACTGCTGTCTGCGCTGAAATGCTAGAACATGTGCAGCAGTCTTTCCGTAGCAGACTGGAAGCAAGTATTGAAGCTGGTAGTGGTCATTTTAAATGCAACCTTTGATGGTAAAGTAGTGCATTCAAGTTTGTTTACAAAATAGTTTCTAAGCATTATTAAAATCTGTGTATAGGCTGCAAATATGAAAATTGAACTACCATTCAATTCTATGAAAACCACACTCAATAGCACTTTCCATTTCCAAAACATTTGAGTTCCAAGTTTTAGGTGACTCACCCAGCGCATATGACTAGTTTAAGATCTTGACATGTGACATTTCGACATTGTGAACTTTTTCTTTTCCAAATGCACCATGTTCCAAACATATTTCACTACAGCACCAATCCCATCTATGGCACCCCTGCCATGAGATAAGGCAAAAAATATCCAATTTTATCTCTCAAGGCTGTACATTTAAAAATCTGATGTGTTACACTCACATGACTTTCTCTACTCTTCTACAAACTATTTTTACAAGCTCTTATTCTCCATCTATTTCATATTAATTGAGATAAACAATTGCAGAAACAACCTTTGACATGCAAAGAGAATTACATTTTACACATAGCAACCAGTTCTAAAAATATTTGACTACTATGTTCCCCTTGTTTTGTATTTGCAAGGGCAATATAGAAATCCAGTAGCCTCTAAGCATAGACATATCTCTTAATAGCTAGTTGCTAGGTGCAGCACCATTCTCTTTGACACAGATTAATGCTCTTTGCATATCCAAGACAAAAAAAATGAATAACAAATTGCCATTTGAGAAAATAAGTATTGAAAATTTAAGGAAATAACAAGCAACATTTCGAAAACGGTTCCCTAAAAAAATATGTATATGACAAATTGTGTATTTTAATGCGATATGCATTTTTTGTGTAGTAACATTTTGTCTATCTCTTATGGTTTACCAGTTATGCAAAAGTCGTTCACAATGAAGAATACTTTTGGAGACATTGCCAGAAAATTCGAGATATACATTTTTTTTGTCATGAAAATATCTTAAAATTGTGATATTTTAATCAAAATCTATAGCCATTTTTGAGAAAATTAAAATTTTCGAAAAATGTTCCATGTAAAGGGTAATCTGGGGTGGGGGGATTTTCTTTAAAACCTTCATGTCACATCTCTGGAAGATACTGAACCTAAATACCAAGTTTGATGTCTATTAGACTGTTCGTTTCCGAGTTATGCTGTTCACAGACACACACACACTTCTAAAAATGCTCTTTTTGGATTCAGGGGATGTCAAAACATATTTCTGGTGAAATCTCGGTATCGAAGTTTTGGGTGGAATACAATACTTCCCCTACTTACTATACGTAGTAGAGAAAGTAAAAATGTAATATTCCAAAACTGTACTTCCATTTAAATAAGGAAGCAATTCCATCTGAAAATATATGAAGATTTAGCAATACCTGATTTTTGCTCTAGTGATCTTCCAGGATGGAAAAAATTAATGTATTCACAAAACTTCTATCATGTGACATGTGACATTTGACACAACAGCATCACTCCTCTTCAACATACCATATTAATGCAGTAGGTACACATTAGGAATTATGGCAGCTGTTTTAAATTCATCTAAAGTATCATTTACTTCCATTAGCACCCTTTCAAATAAACTTATTTTCTATCACCATGTGACAACCACCTTCATCCAAGACACAAACAAATTAAATAATTTGGATTTACAAATGAGTTATAATTCATGTAGTTTGTACAATTTTTATTATTGCAAACGGTGGGTTGTATGAAATCCTTACTTGGTGTGCCAAAACCTGAAAAATATTGAGAAACTGATCTTATAATTCCAAAATGTTCACGGTAGCAACACACACATTGTGTGGAATGTTGCAATATGGTCCAACATATGATAAACACAACTGAGCAAACTTACTATGGACAATGCTTGCCTCTGGGTATCTTCCTTAAATAATATGAAAACTTCAGTTACAGAGCAAGTAATGCTTTACCATCATATGGTCAACACCACTTTTGGGTCTCTATACCTGTTTCTCTGTCAGGATCAACTCTGCAGATTTCATCACTGCATAAAATTATATAACCTGCTGCATACTGTCATTACTTATCTTTCTCCTAACCATTTTTACTTTGTTCATCAGTACTCCAACACTTGCTGCAACAATTTTAATAACTTCTACTTTTTCCTACGACTTTTTGGCATTGCTCTTATAGGTTTTTCCTACAGAAGATGCAGAAACTTTAGAATATTTAGCTTCATCTGCTCTTTTTTATGAGTAGAGAGTAATTGTTTCCTTTCTGCTCAATTTGCTTTCCCTGTAATTGCTTCGGCTGTTTCCTTAGACTTTTTCTTAACGCTGTACATCTCTATTATAATCTTTCTCTTAAGTTGTATTCATTCATAAGTTTTATGCTTCTGTATAAATAATTTGCATTTTTGTATTTATGTTGTCTATTGTTTTAATAACCAAAAATTATACAGTGTCATCAGATAAATCGGCTACGCTGTTAGCAGCACTGGATCACTGTCATGCCTTCCGAGACTCCAGTCCCTGCTTTTGCGCCGCTTCCTTCATACTCATACTTTAAAGTCCACTACATGATCCTAAGGTCAGTGTTTGGTGTGCTGTGAGTGCGGCTAGAATAACTGGCCCTTCTTTCTTTCACAAAACAATGCTGCACAGTACCAACCTTAATTTTGGAGTCATTTGCCCTCTCAATTGACAGATGAGCAAATGCACAGTGTATTTCAACAAAACGGGGCTATAACTCACATTTCTTTGGATACGATTGCAGACATCCTTGCTGGTGGAGAGATCAGTGTAGGGGTGTGGCCAGCTCATCCTTAAAACCCATGCCCTGCGATTTTCTACTTATGGGGCCAAAAAGACAAAATGTATACCCAAAATCCCCCAAAAATACAAAAACTTCAAAATAATATACAGAAAGAAACAACCACCATTTCCTAAGAGTTGCATGATGTGAATCATAATCTATTAAGACACTCCAATGCCAGTCTGAGCACAAGGAGTGTATCCAAAATATTTGAAAAGTTAAGCAATGTAAAGGACATTCAATATTGTAATTTGGGAAATAACAATGGTACTAGTTGATCTGTCCCCTCATCCTATTTTTGTTTCAATGCATATGACAATTCTTATGCAAGTCATTAACTAGCAGTTCATGAAGTTGAAGTAAGGTGGTTTGTTACGTTATTTGCATCACGCTTTGGGCGTCAATATGAGATAGTTTGTATTGAAGGAGTTGTATTATATTTCAACTGTTGGGAGCTGAACTTGACGTTTGTTTGCAACCGCACGTATGGTACCCGGTTTCTGGTAGCCTTCGCCCCAAATGTACTTTCCAGTGGCCTTTGCCCCAAGTTTAAAAAAATATTAACTTTGTAATTTAACTGTTTCTTTAAATATTATGTATTTATGTTTGCCTCGGCTGTATCAGTATTTATTTTAGACATGGATGTCTTGGCAGGGTTGTGGTGCGACTTAAGATGTAGGCTTACACAGATTATAATTTACTCCACTCCTTTTATTAATACTTTATATGATTTAAATAACACTTCACTGATATAGAGAGCTGTGAGATTCTTTAAATAATTACTTGCACTTTTTAACACGTAAAACTATTTTCGTCTCACACGAATACGTATTCAATTTCTTGAGGACACCTTTTGCATCTGTTAACGCTGTCTGCAACCAACTCAACTGATTTCAACTGCCTAAACTTGTAAATTTCTGTATTTCAAGTCTCTGATTGGCTATTCCTAATCCAATAGAATACCTTCATTTAACTAAAGCTTTTTCTGGTTGTTGATTGGCTATTTTTAAACTGTCTCAAAATTTACATTATTGCTTCCAAGAATCACAAGTAACATTATTAAACTCTCAAAATTATTATTGCCTCAAGGTTACCTCATTGTTAGCAACTTTTGACCTCTTTCTCACAGCTCCTACATTATTAAATTATGTAATACATTCACATAACATTATTACACATGGATAAACATATAGAATGATTGTAACATACACATATTGCTTTAAGGGGCTGTTATTGAATTTATATATTATATAATTACACTGAAATCTTTGAAGAGTTAAAAATACTGCTCAAAGTTTTGTAACAAATGTCTTAGTGGTAGCATAAATGTTCCTTTTTTTTCTGTTAGCATCAGGATAGCACAAACACAACATTTTTTAAATAAAGTTTCTTTATTTTAAAAATAAGGCTTGTGCTTTGTGAGCTATTAACAGTAACTTGAAAACAAAGAGTTAAGTATACCATAAAAATTCGCTTGCATGTATTTTTAATAACTAATATTTAGTTAAATTTTTAAATTTTTGCCCTTCAGTTTTAAGGGAAGTATGAACCTCATAAGCATACATTAGTGCTTAGAATGATGCTTTCTTTTATTGATATATCTAAAATTGAATGTTTCAAGTCATTTGGTGTTACCACTTGATAAAATACAGTTACTTTCATTTTTCTACAAAAGTGGACCTTTCCTCGTGGACAGACGCGTATCAACCCACAAATATTGCTTAATTTTAATTCATTTTTGTCTTTTAATTATACATTTTTAAGGATATCAGTTTGTGATGCAGGTGTTCTGAAATTTGTACCATCAAGTGTTAACAGGTACTTACACTTTTATTCATGATTTGGCAATATTCAGCTTCAGTTCAGTTCTTATCACATGTTCTTGCATCTTAGCTCTGAATGAAAATCACTATTGATATCTGATAATTTCCACATTATTTTAGGTATTCGTTAAGTGGAAGGTCTGATGAAAAGAGTGGTTCGTTTCATTAGTTGCATTATCTGGGGGAATGTTACAGCTAAAAGTACTTTATTTCAGATTATTTTTCATATGCAAATTTATGAAGCATAAATTATCATTTTATAACCCAAATGACTGCCTTATGTTATGTTCTGCCTCTACCAGCAGCATTGGTATAAATTCAATTTTTAATGGTTGTGAAAATCCGCTAAGCTTTCAGCTAGCCACTTCTTTCAGCAGATGAGAAATTATCTTAAAATAATTCTGGAAAGGAAAACATATTGCTATAATATCCTACAGCTCTCAAAAGTGCTCAGTTCCTAATCTTAACCTAAAAATGAAGCAAATAAATTCGTAAACCATGCAAAATAAACAAGATTTATCATAAAATTCTTAAATATAACTCTTACCTTTTATTATGATACAAGATTACACAACATTGACTTTCCTATTAAAATTTGTCTCTTTAGTCAAACGTGATCCACAACATTTATATTTTACGCTAAAACAAATAATTAAACAAGCTATGAAATGTAGAATCAGACGACTGAAAAATTCAATTCAATCGTAATATTTCAGATTAGTCTTGATTAAATTTGGTATTTATGCTTAAAATCAATGTACAAAAAAGAAATTTAAGAAATTCTTGCCTAGCATAAAACCAACTCCTAAGAAACAAACATAACCAGATGTTTAAATCATTGTGTAATTAATGTGTCTACACCAACATAGATTCCAGTCAAAATTTAATCAACCTAATTTCTACATAATGCAGAACAAAATGTTATCCAACTACTTGGAAAGCCACTTCTTTACTTCTATCAAACTTGCCTGGTGCCTGTTTTAAAATCTCATGCTTACTAATGCACCAATTGCATAATAAATATATCAGCCTACACTACACACCTATGAAAGTGAAGCAGAAGAAAAACCTAAAGTTAAATGGGCTACATAACATAGATGTTGGGTTCTGAGTGCAATTCCATCCTGCATCCCTTGTAGTGCGACAAAGCGGAATCGGAACTAGAATCGGCTGTTGCCAGATGTGACTATTCCCAACCACGTGCTTCAGTTTGTGAATCTCTAGCACGAGCGTAGAGTTGTTCTTTGCAAGCTACATATTGTTCATTGTTATTTATATTTGTGGTTATTGATTGATAGTTTTGTTATTGTTCGTGTATATATATACACCTATTTATATTTATCTATTTCATATATATTTCATTCATATTATTTATTTAAACAAAACTAAATGCGACAATGTTGAAAAACGACGCCAATCGCCGAGTGATGATTCACGAAGTGAAAATCCTTTGCGCCGAGGTGTGCCACTTAATAGTCAGGCATTGGAACTATTAAGGAGAATCCGGGAATTCTTTGAACAGGAAAAGGGGTACCTGAAGCTTCATGGCAATCCCTCTATTCCTGCTGATAAAGCCGTCCAACGAACTGCAGCAGCTCTTGGACTAAGCACGAGAACTGTTATTCACAAGGAAGTGAAACTCCAAGAGAAAGAGGACAAAATTCCTAAACCATCTGGAACGCAACAGGTATTTCTATCAACTCCAGGGAAGAAAAGAAAGCAGCCTCGTCCAGTCATAAATATTGATGCTTTCCAATTAGACGCCATACGTAGACACATTTATGCCTATTATCATAGAAAAGAGTATCCAACCATACAAAAGCTGCTTATATCGCTTATTTTCAATTAACAATAATAATACAAAATAGTTATTATTCATAGACGTTTGCTACTTATGTACACTTTTTGTATGCGGCTTAGACACGATAGAAAGGAGAACAATCAGCTGTTGTTTACTAGCCACTCTGGCAACATCGCAACCACAATGTAGCCAACCTTATACGAAGCCACACGAACTGTCAAGTTCAAAGATACAGCGGCAGGGGTACAGTTATGTTAATGAGTATCCAGTGCAGCTAATTGCAGTAATGTAGGAGTAAACAAGACTGCTTACTGCATTGCTTTAATGAAGAAAAAAGCATAATTTGGCTCTATTGCATTCAATATACTTACAGAGTAGAAAATAAATATGTTAAAATACATCCTGAAGCATCATATAACACTAAACAATAATGATATACCAGAATAATTATAAATCGAGATTAGACATAAAATGTGAACCGGTTACCAATGTCAGCAGGCTCATCATTTGGAACAGTTTGCCAACAAGGACTTGCATTATGTAGTCCTGAAATGCTGAGAATGCAGCTAAAAATCTTTCAGGGTTAGGTGAACAAGCAGTATGACAGTTGCCCCCCTTTCCTTTGAGCAGGTTACATCAAACCTAGACATGTTATTTATAGCAGTATCAAGCCACTATACCGAAGACTTTTTATTTATAATCCATAGTTTATATTAAATCATTGTGCAGGATTTCGATTAGTTGGAAATTAGCTTCCCCTCCTCCCATAAACACTCATCTGAAGCAGCAACAGCCAATGATAGGTGCATGGAAGTAAGACTTGTCACTTGCTGGTGTGAAAACTTCATATCTCCACTTACAAGCTGTTTGATGATTTGAATGGTGAGAATAAAACTTTAGCCTCTTTCTGAACAATTATTTTTATGGTTTTATTATGAGCAAAACACATGTACATGCAAATATTTTAATTTTCTTACTTTATTTGCGAGGAAAAACCAGGCCTATACTTCACAAACACATACTTGATTCAAACATTACTTGGCACTTGCTTACTTTCGTGATTAGCATACAGCCGCGCCTACTAAGGTTTCTGTTTTAACACACACCTGAGCAAAGTCCCAAGTTATGAATGAGAAATACCTTGTAAGAATTTAGCCAAGAGCTTATTTTACCTATATATGTGTAGTTTCCTTGCAATCTTTTATACCGAAACCAAACACCACAGTATGCCCAAAAAGTACTTATTTTGTTACATCTTTGATTCCGTAAGTGAATCTCAGAATCGCTAATGCTACTTTACCCAAACATCTACATAGTAGCAAGCAGTCTAAAAATCAAACCTATCAACAAAATATTCCTTCTTTTTCAAGCTTGTTGGAAAACATTTCAGTCTTTCTGGCGTAAAATCAATTAAATGACATATTTCTGCTAGCCACATGTGCGTATTATTGCTGTTCGCAAAGATGGAGGTCAATGCAGAAGCCGCTCACAATTTCACCCTACCTAAAAATTTGCGTTTTGTAATGATTCAGGAAAACTTACCGATGACTTGTTTTTGCTGGGCAGCCTTAGGTTGTTCAGGCTGTTTCTCCGGGTCAGCCATGACGTTCCGGGTGGTGGAAAGGTGTTAAGACACGCCGAACCGATGTCCTTCCGTCCTTCTTGCAGCTATGTTAATTTCCTTCTCAACATGGCGTGTTGAATTTTCCTAAGAGTAACTGTGATGGATCTTGCTGATTGGTTAGTGCTTAGTGACGCAAAAACAATGCTTCTGATTGGACAATATTTCGGTGTCCAAAGCTAATAAATACAGAAGAGATAACAGTTTTCTATTATTGTTCATATTCATGAAGTATCATATCTTTGTTATCGTATATAGTTGTCATTTCGTTCTTCAAGTTCTGGTGTACTGAAAACACCACACTAATTACAGTTTCAGATATACACCGCATAACAAACTGATAAAACATGGCAAACCGCAGCTTCAATCACAATCTTTCACACTATGTAACGGTTAAGAGATAGAGATCAAGTAAATGTGCGCGACTCACCATATTTAGGTATGAACAAGATGACATGGTCAAGTAACAAAAAATCGTCACCTATTAAAATGAAGGGCTGATTAAAAACCAATCTTTTTATATCATGAAAACCACAGCAATATTTATTTTTACACTTACAAACATGACACAGTCATTAACCTACTTTACTTTTTTTACTGCTTACCTAAAGTAACTGAGGAAGTATTGCATTCCACCCGAAAATACGATAAGAGAATTCACCGGAGATGCACGTTTTGAAGACCCTGAAACAAAAAAGCATTTTTAGGAAAAGTTCTCTGTGTGTGAACAGCATTACTAAAAAAAACGAAATGTTTATTAAATACCAAACTTGGTATTTAAGTTCAGCAACTTCCAAGTATGAGACACGCATACTTTTTAAGAAAATCCCCCAACCCAAATTACCTTTAGATGGAAATTTTGTTATTTTTCATTTACTCAAAAATGACTCAAATTATTTCGAGATAAAATTAGATGTATTTAAGATATTTGCATGGTAAATGAAATGTGTATCTTGAATTTTCTGGGAATAGCCAATCCACATCATTCTAAATCACAAACACCGACTTTCGATTTTGGACACGGAGGCAAGGATATTAAATGTTGAAAATACATACTTATGTTATAGCCTGTAGAGCAGGGGTTCCCAACATTTTACAGGTAGTGACCACTATCCAAGTTCACTATCAAGCACGCGAGTATCATCGTGGCCTCCGCTATATAGCGAAGTCGACAGTATCATCAAGTCGTATAGATGTAGTAAATAAATACACAATTTTTAATACATTCACCTAGGTGAATGAGATCCTTGAACTTAAATAGAATTTTATGCGGTAATTATAATATTTTAATAAGTTAAAATGTAATGTATGAATAACAACATTATTATTCTGACTTTACAACAAAGCTTGTAACTGTGGTCATCCGTGGTGCAGTGGTTACCATGTTCTAGTACCCGAGGTCGCGGGTTCAAACCCAGCGGAGGTCCATGGATTTTTTTTTCGGGTGTAAAAATCCTAGCATGACTTGCTTCAGGAGGGAAGTAAAGCCGGTGGTTCCGTGTTGTAGATTTACGGCACGTAAAGAATCTCAAACCTGATAAAGAGGCAAAATTGTTCTTTCAAGCCCAATATAGAATGGAACGCTAAGGACCACATCAGTTAAAGAGCGATCTATTAATAAAAAAACTCCAATTTAAAAAGTTTCTAAATTGAGGAAAATACCTCAGGGGCGCTCGTTCTCCGAACACCAGGTTGAAAACGCTTCTGTAGTTTCCTTATTTTCTATTTAAGCCTATAATACACATACATTATTGAATAAATTATAATGTTATTTTAGGTGTTAATTCCTTGGCAACTAACTAGATAAACCCTCCATTTTAAAACTAAAGACTGTAAATTATCATGAGTGGATGAATATATAGAAAAATGAAATTGAGTTTTATTAATGGACGCTGCTGTAGTCCTAAGCGTCCCATTCCGTATTGGGCGTGAAAGACTGCTATTTTGCTCAGATGCCGCTTTATCAGGCTTCGGATTCTTTTACGTGCCGTAAATCTACGACACAGGACCACCGGCTTTACTTCTCTTCCGAAGGAAAGCTGTGCTCAGAATTTTTACCCCCGAAGAAAACATCATTCGCCCTCCGCCGGGTTTGAACTCGCGACCTCGGGAATCAGAGGCTAGCATGAATATATAGAGGCCATATTTCTACAGCACATACTATTTACATTTAAATCTAAACAGACGAGGTGAAGTATCCATTTGATCCATCTCCAACGTGCAAAGCATGTTAACTAAGGGAACAATAAACGTGACTTGAGGTGACACGTCTCTTCTTAGTCTAAATTTCACCATTACTTATCAACGCAAACGTGTTGTCGCAAGCAGTCGATTTCTTAATAAAATAATTTCCAATTTCTATTAAATTTAGTTCATCAGCTTCTTCGTGGTGGTAGTTAATTAAAGGTTAGTGGTTTAACCTCTTTTGTGTCGCTGTTGTTCTTGAGTAACTCTGAAGTCTGCGAAGCATTGAAAAAGAGCGCTCTATAGTGCAAGTAGCTATGGGAACTGAGTATTAAACATATTAAGTTTTTAACTTCACTTAGATGTATGCAAGAGTATGGATGAGATTTCATTAGATTGACGACATTCGAGAATGTCTTAACATGCAAGTCCTTACTTCTTAAAATGCCGTGCATCATGTTCCTGTGAAGTCTCAGTCTTTCACCTTCTAAATCGCCCTTTGTAAAACTCAATAAATTGTGTACAGGAAACACTGCATCGGTTAAGAACAATTCTGCTTCTTCAAGAATTACTTTTGAGTCTGAGTTGAGCTTTGAAGCTAAACCATTTATAACACAATCAATAATTTCTTAAAAAGTTCTGTTGTATTGTTCCTTTGTAACATAATGATACCCATCTGAATAGGAGAACCAGTGCCATACTCATATCTTCTGGGCAATTTTCGGTTTCTATGCATTTGAGATTCATACAGCTCCAACAGCTGATTTTTTTCTATATCCTCATCCCATATTAAATGAAAGGAATCTCTTAAAGAAAGAATAGTTTATTGTAGTCATCAATAATATAATTACACGATTTAATACACATGTTCCTGGCTTGCATTGCTCTGTTGGCTACCTCTAAATGACTTAAAACCCTTCGTACTTAGTTATAGCTATCAACATAATGAAAGTGTGAGCTTTTTACATAAATTTTAGGAAACCATTCGCTTAGAACCTGCGTCATTCTCACTTATGAAAAATTGTGACAGAAATTTACTCAATTCCTTATAATTTTCTAAGATATTTAAAATAGATTTATATCTCAAAATCCACCTTGTTGGACAAAATGGAAGTAGGGCTGTGATCTTTTTTAAATTATTTGAACCACCAAAGTGTCTTAGGAGCTTCACGTATAAATGCCACCAGTTCTCCAGTTAGTTGTAACGTGTCTCTTTCTTCGTTTATATTTTTCATAAAATCCGGTGATACTAGATGTAGGTAGCGAATATGCGTTACAATGAACCAACAGGCATATCTTATTTTAGCTTGCATTATGTACCCCCGATAGCCCATTCAAAGCATTGACCCCTTAATTTATGAACAGGTAGAATTAATTTTGTGAGCATATGTGATAATTTTGAACAAATTATCTGCATTTGTCTTTTCTGTTGCACTAAACCCCATAACAAATTCATCAACTTTAAATGTGTGCTTATGAACTGAATCTAATCAAAAGTGAAACTAGTTCAGAAACGGAAATACGGCCTGGCGCACGAAAAATCCATCCGAGTACAGACTACTCATTGTCGCCTGCTAATTCACCTATTGTTGCGATTATGTTTTGTATTGTATTGTCAGCACGAAAACCGCACGACTTGGTTCAGACGCGTTAAGTAAATATCTCAGCGAGATGTACTCTCTTCAAGAAAGAATCGTAATATCGCAGGCGTAAATGTCTACCGGTTCATTTAAGGAAACGCGGGACATTTTTGCACACAGGTTTCCTGGCGTTTTCGTACCACTAAGGAACACTATACAGGATTTGGTGAAAAGTGGAGTATTACAGGGTCAGTTGGAAACGCAAAAAAGAATCGAGACCCGTTCGTTGGTACACCTGCTGTGATCGTGGTTATTCGAGCACGAATGATCCGAGTCCTAATAATCGACAGTAAATTGTCGCAAAAGTGAACGTTTCGCGTAGGTCTTGTCAACGTCTTTTACACCATAAGCTTTTCAAAATGATAAGTGTGAAGGAGGAAGACAAGGCAAAACTTGTGAATTGCTGCACATGGCTATATCAAACAATTGAGAGAGGAATGTTTTATCCGCTGCTGTATTTATTGAGTGATGAAGCCTGGTTTCATCTGACAGGATATGACAAACTTTTAGAACAACAGATACTGGTAAAAAAATAGTCTATACGATTCGCGAGGAACCTCTTTACGATAAAAAACATTGGATTGGGGTCCCATATATTTTTAAACACTAAACATTGGTGTGTAGGTATATATGAATCTTTCAAGAATTCTATGCACAGTTGCCGTCCCATGAACGCTCGTACGCTGTCTTTCAACAGGATGGGGAGATGTCATACTTCACGCGAGTCAATTTCACAAATTCATAAACGATTCACAGAAGAAAGGACTGTTAGCTAAGGAACATGGCCGCCGCATTCCCCGGATCTAGCCATTTGTGATTTTTGTCTGCGGGGTAGTAAAAAGGGAAAAGTGTACACAAATAATATAAGGACATAGAAGACTTGAAGGACAATATTCGTAATGAAACTTTGAGAATTGATGCAGCAGGCTTGCGGAACATTTATAATACTTAATAATACGTTAGGGGGCGCGCAAAAGTGCATTGAAGCACAAGGAGGTCATTTTCAGCACCTAATGTAAAATACTAGATCGCTTCAGTAAATGTAGAGCTTTGCATTAGTTTATTTTTTATTTATTTATCTATTATTTTCAGTTAATGCCTGTTCTTGGCGGGCCGGTTTTTCGAGCGCCACCCGGTATCACTGGTTCTTTCTAACAAGATTGAAAAACATTTGTTTAACTTAACTTCATCCATATATAACAAATCACCTCGTAAGAGAGCATTTCAATCATTTAATTTATTATATCATGCAAAATCCGCCTATATGTTATTCTTTATAACTACCCTTCTAACTCAGGAATGTCCTACGACAGAAGCTTTAATAATTGGTGTAAATTTGATTCGTTGTCGGTTTTCCCTGTTACTGCTAATCCTTGAGCAGGTAAAAGAGTGTGGAAATTATTTTATTAAGAGCCACCGTTGATTCTTGCATTTCTTTGTTGAACAGTGACGCTATTTGGGCACTAACATTTGTATATTTTTGTTTGAATTTTTTTCAAAACATTTGAATGTGACAATCAGACTTTTCATGCATAATGAATCTTTATGTACCTTTTTTCAGTTAGAAAACCTTCTTTAGTAAATACAGGGTTACAAGATTTTTCTGATCTGACTCATAATTTTTGCATACAGAACAGAAAGCTTTATTTTCGGATTGGTCATTGTAAATCCCGGGTATGTTTTCAACCAAGTATGCAAAAACCTACGTCAATTTGTTGTTGTTGCGGTTGTGGACGACTTCAATGGTGACAATGATAACGGAAATGGCAATGTCAAAGTAATGGGCGCCACTGGAGATGGATCAGATTGGGTGAGAGAAGATTTCACTCGTTTTTTTTATTAATTTTAGTCACAAAACGCCACATCGTTAATAAATAAAACTATTCTTATTAATACAATATATTCACATCCAGATTGGATGACTCAATAGGCAAGAATATTCCACAACTGGCAACAGTTTATTCGCAGCAATCTCTCTGTTAGATTTTGTTACACTGACCTTCAATCTGAATAATAATTACAAGAGAAGGGAATCGGATGAATAAAGTTTGTAATTATATAGTTAAAAATACAAGTATGGGTATTTGGTTCACAATTGTTTATCCAGTGCTCAAATATCAAATTTATAGACACAGTTCAGTATATTGAAACATGGTTCAGAATTCTCTGTCAGGTCATTCTAAATTCAACCTTATATACGCGTACATTGTTGCAGAAGGTTATGCATTTCTCAACTGGTCAGTCATTCATTCTCCCTAACCCCCTCTCTCATTCTCACTCTCACTCTCTCTCTCTCTCTCTCTCTCTCTGTTGGTCATACAAAGAGTGTGGAGTTTGAAAGCATTAAATAATGACATGGCCTTTAAAAATTTCAGTATCGCTTTACCTACTGTTTTCTACAAGTGGACTGTATCCTTCAACGAAATGTGTAAATGTGAAACGAAAGTTTATCTCTCTATTTCTGGATTAACAAGAAGTAGATAGAATAAATATGCTCTTGTAGGAATAGTTTAGGAAGGTTAGTAGGGAAAGTCATGTGAATACAACACACATAAGTGTTTTTACTTGTGATTCAAAAGGTTTGCATTAAATATGAAAACGGCCACGCCCGCTTACTAAGCGAATGATAGTGCACAAGTTAGTTACTCCATTCTCCGTCGTGTATAGCTAACATACCCTTGTTAAGCTGAATAGGTTTGCGTATTTTAGTAGAAATTTATATTAATTAATTGTTAATAATTAACATTGTAGTTCTTAAAAATAAATATTAATTAATTGTTCACTCACACAAGTGTGTAGGACAAGGTTGTAAAGGTTGAATCATACTAAAATTTCCATGTCAGCCGGGATTTGAATCACGATGTTCCGGTTTCGTTCAAATTCTCTAAATGAGCTACCATGGCAAAATCCCGCGTGACATTAAATTCCCCAAATGATTCGCATTTTTCCAGTAAACCACAAGAAGATCTGAATTTCATTTTGAGATCGCATACCCCAATGGCGACTTACATTGCCGTAATTACTTTAAGCCCCGGACTTCATAGTTTAACCAAGTATTAAGTCAATCAATGGTAATGAATTGTTATTTCACACTGGCCTTGTGTAGGACAAGGTTAGAAAGGTAGAATCATTCTGAAAAATTCCATGCCATAGCCAGGATTTGAACCGCAGATCTTCCGGTTTCCGTCCAGAAACTTTTGCTATGTGATTCGTCCCCTAAGACGCAATTATACGCTTCACACTAACATCGACAGTAAGCGTCTGAAGAAACAAAATGCGTTCCGAAACCAAAGAGGTCATCTAAGGGTCATCACTGGTTACGATGCTATACACTTAGCTACAGGCCATCTCATTTATCATGTGTGATGTTTGTATATATACCAATGTTTAAGTGGGAAGGACGACAAAATAGAAGACATCTTAGTGAAGACCTATCTGCCTCCGTTTCTTTATTAAACACTTCTTTTCTCTTGTCACAAATGCACAACTGTACGAAGACCTTGGTACGAGAGTTAGTCAGAAAGTAATGCCTCCTATTTTTATACCCCTAAATACATTATGTAACAAAATCGAATTTGGCGCGATTTTTCAAACCTTCTTCTACAAATAACAGCTTCCCAAGTTAACAGCTGGTAGCACTGCAGTATGTTATAAAATGGTGGACATCGGTGTACGTATCAGGCAGCGTTCTGTGATAGAATTCTTTAATACAGTAGGTGAAACACCCATTCGCATTCATGAAAGGCTGAAAATCTTTATGGGGATGCAACGCAGGCGCCAGCACTATTAGACGATGGGTTCGTCGGTGCAGAGAAACTGAAGGGCAAATATCATTGTTTGATGAAACGAGGAGTGGCAGGCCAGCACCTGCAATGACCCCAAGCAACATTCACGAAGTTGACGAGATCATTCGTAACAAATGAATTGTGTCCCATACTCTCCACTGGTAAAGGCAGTGTGATGGAGATTATTGGAAAACTGAGGTACTCTAAAGTTTGTGCACGATGGGTACCAAGGATGTTAACCGACTACCATACAGAGACAAGAAAAACAATGGCCTCCAATCTCTTGCAGCGCTTCATTGTGGAGGGAGAAGCATACTTGCCGAAAATTGTGACCGGAGACAAGACAGATTCAGTTTTTTCTTTTTTAACCTGAATCGAAGAGGCAGTCAATGGAATGGCATCACACATGCTCGCCGAGGAAGGGAAAAAAATTCAAAACTGTGCAATCGGCAGGGAAAGTTATAGCGACCGTGTCTTGGGATGAGAGAGTGTCATTCTGGTTGAATTTTTGTTTCAGGGGTGCACAGTAAATTCTGTCCAGTACATTAGTACCCTCAAGAAGCTAAAAGCGCGTCTTTGACGAGTTCGCCCATCGTCCATCAATGACAGATGTTTTTCTTTTGCACGACAATGCAAGACCACACACCTGTCTTTGCACCATTCACAGATTGCGCAAATTGGATGGGAAATCTTGCCCCATCGACTACACGGCCCTGACCTAGCTCCATCAGATTTCCATCTCTTCGGGCCACTAAATGAAGTTCATCGTGAGATTCTTTTTGAAGACGAGGAGACCTTGAAAACGTCTATGCGCCAATGGCTAAGGAAGAAAGACTATGGTTTTTACCACGATGGAATACGTCCTTGATGCCAGATGGACCGAAACAGTGGGAAAAAACGCAGATTACACTGAAAAGTGACAAATTAAGTGAATGTTGTAGCTATCATGCAATGTAATTTTTATTTACTTTTGTTCAAAATTAAAAGAGAGAGAGAGAGAGAGAGAGAGAGAGAGAGAGAAAGGAGGCATTACTTTCTGACTAATCCTCGTATAATGATCTTCACTGGTTATGCCCGACATCGCCTCAAGCTCCAATTCCAATTTAATCCAGTGATGCGAGAAGCGTTAAGTTGATAGCACTATATTCTTCATTCCACTCAACGTTTTCATTTCTGGTGAAGAAGAAAAACACACTTCATTTATGTTCATGTACGAGATGTGTTCTTTATTAAGTACCGCTTTAATATTTTACCGCTGCAGTGCTACAGTCGCGAATTTAAGCATGCGCGATCACTTCATTCATTAGGAAGCCTAACGCAGCTGTAAGCGATCGTCGTGTTATGTTTTTCTGTTGTTAAAGCGTTTTAAAATCTTCAAAACAATCGAACGACCCGCCAATTGTGAAGTCAGATCAGTGATTCGTTTTTTGAATGCGAGAAATGCTGAAATGTTACGCCAGGAAAAATTCAACACCATTTGTGTGAGGTTTATGGGGAAACAATAAGGAGTGACAATGCCCTGCCACACAGAGCCAAAAGCCATCCTCCGTGGACTAGTGGTACCGTGCTAGCCTCTAGTTCCCAAGGTCGCGTGTTCAAACTCGGCGGAGGTCGATGGATTTTTTCGGGTGTAAAAATCATTAGCATGGCTTCCTTCGGAAGGCAAGTAAAGCTGGTGTCGTAGATTTACGGCACGTAAAAGAACCTCAAGTCCGATAAAGAGGTCTCTGAGCAAAATTACCGGCCTTTCACCCCCAATATAGAATGGGACGCTAAGGACCATAGTAGTTATAGAGTGTCCATAAATAAAACTCAATTTAATTTACACAGAGCCAAACAAATCCAAGACCTGATTGCATCACTTGGTTGGGAACAATTCGACCACCCTCTCTGCAGTTCGGATTTGGTGCCAAGCGATTTTCATCTGTTTCTTCATCTAAAGAAATTCCTTGGTGGAAAACATTTCAACGACGATGATGTTGTGACAAGATGTGCAGACTGGGCTTTTATCACAGGCGGCATCATTCCATTACGAAGACATAAAAAGCCTGGTTTCCCGTTACGAAAAGTGCTTTAATAGCGGCGATGACTATGGAGAAGTGATGTAAGGTAATGAATGATGATAGAGTACTTAGAAAATAATGTTCTATTATTTTTAAAAAAAATTATCGGTACTTACTTTAAAAACACGCCTCGTAAATGAAATAACATTCTTATAAAGACCTGAGTCCACGAGACTGGCACTTTTATTAACAGGGTTATGTAACACCATCACATAAATATAATAAATAAAACTCTAGCCAAACGATACATTTTTACTTTCTCTACTACGTATAGTAAGTAGGGGAAATATTGTATTCCACCCAAAAAATCGATACCGAGATTTCACCGGAAATACATGTTTTCAGACCCCCTGAATCCAAAAAAAAAAAAAAAAAAAAATTTTGATGTGTTACATTCACATGACTTTCTCTACTCTTGTACAATCTATTTTTACAAACGCCTATTCTCCATATGCTTCATGTTAATCGAGATATCGAGATGTCAATCTTATTGGTAATGTTCTTGTAGATGCAAGGGGAATATGGTAGCTTTTAAGCGATAGTCAAATATTTTAACCGCTGGTTGCTATGTGGAGCATTCCATTCTCTTTGCATGTGCAGGACATAAAAAAATGAATAACGAATTTGAGAAAAAGTATGCTACGTGGAGCATTCCATTCTCTTTGCATGTGCAGGACATAAAAAAATCTGATGTGTTACACTCACATGACTTTCTCTACTCTTGTACAATCTATTTTTACAAACGCCTATTCTCCAGATGCTTCATGTTAATCGAGATATCGAGATGTCAATCTTATTGGTAATTTTCTTGTAGATGCAAGGGGAATATGCTAGCTTTTAAGCGATAGTCAAATATTTTAACGCTGGTTGCTATGTGGCGCATTCCATTCTCTTTGCATGTCCAGGACATAAAAAAATGAATAACGAATTTGAGAAAAAGTATAAGTATTGGAAAATGTAAGGAAATAACAAGCAATATCTCGAAAACGGTTCACTCAACAAAAGACATGTATATGACATAAGTTCTGTATTTTAACGCGATCTACATTTTTTGTGTAGTAAAATTCTGTCTATCTCTTACGGTTTACCAGTTATGCAAAAGTCGTTCACAATGAAGAATACTTTTGGAGACATTCCCAGAAAATTCGAGATATACATTTCATTTCCCATGACATTATCTTAAACATATGATATTTTCATCAAAATCGTTAGAGCCATTTTTGAGAAAATTAAAATTTTCGAAAAATGTTCCATGTAAAGGGTAGTCTGGGGTGGGGGGATTTTCTTGAAAGCCTTCGTGTCGCATCTCTGGAAGATACTGAACCTAAATACCAAGTTTGGTGTTTATCCGACTGTTCGTTTTTGAGTTATGCTGTTCACAGACACACACACACACAGACACACACACACACACACAGACACACACACAGACACACACACGGACATGTTTCCAAAAATGCTTTTTTTGGATTCAGTGGGTCTCAAAACATATATTTCCGGTGAAATCTCGGTATCGAATTTTTGGGTGGAATGCAATACTTCCCCTACTTACTATACGTAGTAGAGAAAGTAAAAATGAATAACGAATTTGAGAAAAAGTAAAAGTATTGGAAAATTTAAGGGAATAACAAGCAATATCTCGCAAACGGTTCACTCAACAAAAGAAATGTGTATGACATAAATTGTGTATTTTAACGCGATCTACATTTTTCGTGTAGTAAAATTTTGTCTATCTGTTATGGTATACCAGTTATGAAAAAGTCGTTCATAATGAAGAATACTTTTGAAGACATTCCCAGAAAATTCGAGATATACATTTTATTTGTCATGCCAATATCTTAAACATGTGATATTTTAATAAAAATCGTTAGAGCCGTTTTTGAGAAAATTAAAATTTTCGAAAAATGTTCCATGTAAAGGGTAGTCTAGGGTGGGGGATTTTCTTGAAAACCTTCGTGTCGCATCTCTGAAATATACTGAACCTAAATACCAAGTTTGGTGTTTATCCGACTCTTCGTTTTTGAGTTATGCTGTTCACAGACACACAGACACACAGACAGACACACACACGGACATGTTTCCAAAAATGCTTTTTTTGGATTCAGGGGGTCCCAAAACATCTATTTCCGGTGAAATCTCGGTATCAAAATTTTGGGTGGAATACAATACTTCCCCTACTTACAATACGTAGTAGAGAAAGTAAAAATGAATAACGAATTTGAGAAAAAGTATAAGTATTGGAAAATTTAAGGAAATAACAAGCAATATCTCGAAAACGGTTCACTCAACAAAAGAAATGTATATGACATAAGTTGTGTATTTTAATGCGATCTACATTTTTTGTGTAATAAAATTTTGTCTATCTCTTATGGTTTACCAGCTATGCTAAAGTCATTCACAATGAAGAATACTTTTGGAGACATTCCCAGAAAATTCGAGATATACATTTCATTTCTCATGACATTATCTTAAACATATGATATTTTAATCAAAATCGTTAGAGCCATTTTTGAGAAAATTAAAGTTTTCGAAAAATATTCCATGTAAAGGATAGTCTGGGGTGGGGGGATTTTCTTGAAAAGCTTCGTGACGCATCTCTGGAAGATACTTAACCTAAATACCAAGTTTGGTGTTTATCCGACTATTCGTTTTTGAGTTATGCTGTTCATAGACACACAGACACACACACACACACACACACACACACACACACACACACACACACGGACATGTTTCCAAAAATGCTTTTTTTGGATTCAGGAGGTCTCAAAACGTGTATTTCCGGTGAAATCTCGGTATAGAATTTTTGGGTGGAATGCAATACTTCCCCTACTTACTATAAGTAGTAGAGAAAGTAAAAATTTTTGGAAACATGTCCGTGTGTGTGTCTGTCTGTCTGTCTGTGAACAGCATAACTCAGAAACGAACAGTCGGATAAACAGCAAACTTGGTATTTAGGTTCAGTATCTTCCAGAGATGCGACACGAAGGTTTTCAAGAAAATGCCTCCACCCCAGACTACCCTTTACATGGAAGATTTTTCGAAAATTTTAATTTTCTCAAAAATGGCTCTAACGATTTTGATGAAAATATCATATGTTTAAGATAATGTCATGAGAAATGAAATGTATATCTCGAATTTTCTGGGAATGTCTCCAAAAGTATTCTTCATTGTGAACGACTTTTGCATAACTGGTAAACCATAAGAGATAGACAAAATTTTACTGCACAAAAAATGTAGATCGCATTAAAATACACAACTTATGTCATATACATTTATTTTGTTGAGTGAACCGTTTTCGACATATTGCTTGTTATTTCCTTAAATTTTCCCTTACTTACTTTTTCTCAAATTCGTTATTCATTTTTTTTATGTCCTGGACATGCAAGGAGAATGGAATGCGCCACATAGCAACCAGCATTAAAATATTTGACTATCGCTTAAAAGCTACCATATTCCCTTTGCATCTACAAGAAAATTACCAATAAGATTGACATCTCGATATCTCGATTAACATGAAGCATATGGAGAATAGGCGTTTGTAAAAATAGATTGTACAAGAGTAGAGAAAGTCATGTGAGTGTAACACATCAGATTTTTTTTTCTTGGATATGCAAAGAGTTATAATCTGTGGCAAAGGGAATGGTGCTGCACCTAGCAACCAGCTATTAAGAGACATGTATGTGCTTAAAGGCTACTGTTTTTCTATATTGCCCTTGTAAATATATATTCCCCTTACATCTACAAGAAAATTAGCAATAAGATAGACTCTGCAAATGTTTATCTCGATTAACATGAAGTAGATGGAGAATAAGCGTTTGTAAAAATAGTTTGTACAAGAGTAGAGAAAGTCATGTGAGTGTAACACATCAGATTTTTTCCGTCAGTGTATGAATTTAACCTACGATGATATCATTTTTGTTAGTGTTTCAGTTCTATGGGGATACCACTTCTGTTATTGTATGAGCTCTATGCCAAATGGGATATTATTTCTATTCGTGGATGATTTTAACGTGTAGTGGGAATGTTGTTTCTGTTAGTGTATGGGTTGTATATGAGATGGGGATATCAATTCTTTTATTATATGAACTCTATGCCAGATGAGATTTGTCTAGGTGTACGATTTTAATGTGAGATAATATTATTTTTCTCAATGTTTCAATTTTGCGGGATATGGAGATATCACATTTGTTACTGTATGGACCCATTTCCGTATCCAGAAAAAAGTTTCGGGGATGGTTTTCCGCAAGTAGATCTACACTTAACAGTACCCCACACAGTTACCATGTACCTACTCCGTAGTACAGAGAGAGACAGAAGACTATAAACCGGTTGCGCGGTGTTTTTTCCTTCCGCGTCCTCGGCGCTCGTTTTCGTCTGCCGCTACCATACGCAGACGGCAATGAGCGCGGATGAAACCGTTTTTAAAACCACTTTTAAAGGCTCTACTTACCAATTTTATTGTTGGTAAGTAGAACAAAACTGAATTTTTTTTCTCGAGTAGATAGTTGAAGCCCGTACATACGTGAATACAATTTTGCCCTCTGTTTTTAGAGAATTAACAGACAGAGAGCGTGATTTTGCCTTTTTTCAACAAGACTCTGCAGCAGCTCATCGGCCAATATTTCGATGAAAACAATTGAAAGTGTGTTTGAGGACAGAATTATCAGTAGAGATTTGTGGCACCCTCGGTTCCCCAACCTAACCACCTACGATTTCCATTTCTGGGGTAACTTAAAACAAAGTGTACAAGACAAACCCACACACCCTGGGAGAATTAAAGCAAAATACCCGCCAGGAAATTGCCAGCATTTCTTAATGTGAACTACAGTGATGTAAAGAGGTGCCAAAAATGTATGGACAACAATGGTGGCCAGTTTCAGCATCTCTTTTCATAAAGTTGTTAAGTAAAGCCTTTAAAAGTAGTTTTAAAAATATTGTATGGTTTCATCCGCGCCTTTCTATGACAGCGGCAGACGGCAACGAGCGCCGAAGGCGCGGACAGTAAAAACATCGCACAACCGGATCGTAGTTTTTTGGCTCTTCCTGTATATAGACATTATATGGATAAGAAAATTGCTTGGAGACATATAGACAAGAAAAACTCACCAGAATGAGGATATTGCACCTTACAGCACAAAACAAGGAGACTGCTTCTAAAACCGGAATGTAGGGTCACCTTACCTATGTAAGGCGACGATATTAAGTTTCCCTTTTTACTTTCTCTACTACGTATAGTAAGTAGGGGAAGTATTGTATTCCACCCAAAAATTCGATACCGAGATATCACCAGAAATATATGTTTTGAGACACCCTGAATCCAAAAAAAGCATTTTTGGAAACATGTCCGTGTGTATATGTGTGTGTGTGTGTGAACAGCATAACTCAGAAACGAACAATCGGATAAACGCCAAACTTGGTATTTAGGTTCAGTACCTTCCAGAGATGCGACACGAAGGTTTTCAAGAAAATCCCCCCACCCCAGATTACCCTTTACATGAGACATTTTTCGAAAAGTTTAATTTTCTCAAAAATGGCTCTAACGATTTTGATTAAAATATCATATGTTAAAGATATTTTCATGACAAATGAAATGTATATCTCGAATTTTCTGGGAATGTCTCCAAAAGTATTCTTCATTGTGAATGACTTTTGCATAACTGGGAAACCATGAGATAGACAAAATTTTACTATACAAAAAATGTAGATCGTGTTAAAATACACAATTTATGTCATTAAATTTTTGTTGTTGAGTGAACCTTTTTGGAGATATTGCTTGTTATTCCCTTAAATTTCCCAATACTTATACTTTTTACTTTCTCTACTACGTATAGTAAGTAGGGGAAGTATTGTATTCCACCCAAAATTTCGATACCAAGATTTCACCGGAAATACATGTTTTGAGACCCCCTGAATCCAAAAAAAAGCATTTTTGGAAACATATCCGTGTGTGTGTCTGTGTGTCTGTGAACAGCATAACTCAGAAACGAACAGTCGGATAAACACCAAACTTGGTATTTGGGTTCAGTATCTTCCAAGGATGCGACACGAAGGTTTTCAAGAAAATCCCCCCACCCCAGAGTACCCTTTAAATGGAAGATTTTTCGGAAAATTTTAATTTTCTCAAAAATGGCTCTAACGATTTTGATTAAAATATCATATGTTTAAGATATTTTTATGACAAATAAAATGTATATGTTGAATTTTCTGGGAATGTCTCCAAAAGTATTCTTTATTGTGAACGACTTTTGCATAACTGGTAAACCATAAGAGATAGACAAAATTTTACTACACAAAAAATGTAGATCGGTTAAAATACACAACTTATGTCATATATATTTTTTTGTTGAGTGAACCATTTTCGAGATATTGCTCGTTATTCCCTTAAATTTTTCAATACTTATTTTCTCAAATGGGAATTCGTTATTCATTTTTTACTTTCTCTACTACGTATAGTAAGTAGGGGAAGTATTGCATTCCACCCAAAAATTCGATACCGAGATTTCACCGGAAATACATGTTTTGAGACCTCCTGAATCCAAAAAAAACATTTTTGGAAACATGTCCGTGTGTGTGTCTGTGTGTGTGTGTGTGTGTCTGTGTCTGTGTGTCTGTGTGTCTGTGTGTCTGTGAACAGCATAACTCAAAAACGAACAGTCGGATAAACACCAAACTTGGTATTTAGGTTCAGTATCTTCCAGAGATGCGTCACGAAGCTTTTCAAAAAAATTCCCCCACCCCAGACTACCCTTTACATGGAAGATTTTTCGAAAATTTTAATTTTCTCAAAAATGGCTCTAACGATTTTGATGAAAATATCATATGTGTAAGATAATGTCATGAGAAATGAAATGTATATGTCGAATTTTCTGGGAATGTCTCCAAAAGTATTCTTCATTGTGAACAACTTTTGCATAACTGGTAAACCATAAGAGATAGACAAAATTTTACTACACAAACAATGTAGATCGCGTTAAAATACACAACTTATGTCATATACATTTCTTTTGTTGAGTGAACCGTTTTCGAGATATTGCTTGTTATTTCCTTAAATTTTCCAATACTTATACTTTTTCTCAAATTCGATATTCATTTTTTATGTCCTGGACATGCAAAGAGAATGGATGCGCCTCATAGCAACCAGCGTTAAAATATTTGACTATCGCTTAAAAGCTACCATATTTCACTTGCATCTACAAGAAAATTACCAATAAGATTGACATCTCGATATCTCGATTAACATGAAGCATATGGAGAATAGACGTATGTAAAATTAGATTGTACAAGAGTAGAGAAAGTCATGTGAGTGTAACACATCAGATTTTTTCAAATGGGAATTCGTTATTCATTTTTGTCTTGGATATGCAAAGAGTATTAGTCTGTGGGAAAGAGAATGGTGCTGCACCTAGCAACCAGCTATTAAGAGATATGTATGTGCTTAAAGGCTACTGTATTTCCAAATTGCCCTTGTAAATATATATTCCCCTTACATCTACAAGCAAATTGGCAATAAGATAGAGTCTGCAAATGTTTGTCTCGATTAACATGAAGTAGATGGAGAATAAGCGTTTGTAAAAATAGTTTGTACAAGAGTAGAGAAAGTCAGGTGAATGTATCACATCAGATTTTTTTGTCTTGTATATGCAAAGAGTTATAATCTGTGGCAAAGGGAATGGTGCTGCACCTAGCAACCAGCTATTAAGAGATATGTATGTGCTTAAAGGCTACTGTTTTTCTATATTGCCCTTGTAAATATATTTTCCCCTACATCTACAAGAAAATTAGCAAGATAGAGTTTGCAAATGTTTATCTCGATTAACATGAACTAGATGGAGAATAAGCGTTTGTAAAAATACTTTGTACAAGAGTAGAGAAAGTCATGTGAGTGTAACACATCAGATTTTTCTCAAATTCGTTATTCATTTTTACTTTTTCTACTGCGTATAGTAAGTAGGGGAAGTATTGCATTCCACCCAAAAATTCGATACCAAGATTTCACCGGAAATACATCTTTTGAGACCTCCTGAATCCAATAAAAGCATTTTTGGAAACATGTCCGTGTGTGTGTCTGTCTGTGTGTCTGTGAACAGCATAATTCACAAACGAACAGTCGGATAAACACCAAACTTGGTATTTAGGTTCAGTATCTTCCAGAGATGCGACACGAAGGTTTTCAAGAAAATTCCACCACCCCAGATTACCCTTTACATGGAACATTTTTCGAAAATTTTAATTTTCTCAAAAATGACTAACGATTTTAATTAAAATATTGTGGCGTATGTACAGATGGTATGACAAGACTCTCTCTGGGCACCAAGTTTAGAGACGGCAGTTTGTCTGTGAGTAGGGGTGAGTCAGGGGAATTAAGTGTCAAGGGAGGGGATAGTGTTACTGACGCCCGAGTTTGGCGTGGGTTTTTGTAACAGTCAGCAAGTAAGCTTCGTGTGAGACAGACGGGAAACTGCTAAAGCACGATGTCCTCGTCGGCAGATAATGGGCAAAGGAATGTAAGTATCTAACTTCATCCATTAAACTGTGTGCCATCCACGTTTGAAAGTTTTAATTATGGTAGAATAGAATCCTTCCTCTCCCTTAAGCCAGGTATAATGTTGGTATAGCAATTATTTTGGAATATAACTTAGCTGCGTTTCCCCGTCGTAGCCTCGCATTTGAAGTTCTTGTTTGATTTACCGGTGCCTTTTGCAAGCGAGTAGCTCCCATCTGTATTTGCAAAATAATTTAAAGAGAGGCATACGACAATTGGTGGAGGCGCCGGGTAAGTTATATTCCAATTGCTCAACCACTAATTCAGTTGACTAGGAAGAATCAAAGTTTTATTTGGGGATCTGATCAGCAAACTGCATTTCAAAATTTGAAGGACTTATTAGTTTCGGCCCCTGTCTTAGCTCACTATACTCCTGGTGCTTATACCGAACTACACTCTGATGCTAGTGGACTAGGGTTGCCTCAGTGTTGTATCAAAAGATTGATAATGTGTTGAAACCAGTGGGCTATGCTTCGAGGACACTATCTAAATGTGAACGTAATTACAGTGTTCCTGAGTTGGAATTGTTGGCCATCCTGTTTGGACTTACCCATTTTCGCAGTTTTGTTTATGGCTACAAGGTTCATATTGTATCTGATCATCACTCCCTTTGTTATTTAAATAATTTGAAAGATTTGACTGGGCGTTTGGCACGATGGAGTTTGAAATTGCAAGAGTTTGATTACACCATTTCTTATAAATCTGGCAAGAAACATCATGATGCTGATACTCTATCGAGATTTCCTGTGTTACAACCTACAGAAAGTGATCTTGAACAGCTTGAAGAACTTCCCACATGTTTACTGTCATCAGTTGAAGTTGCTGACCACCAGGAGAAAGATACTGGGTTACTTGAGCTTATTAATGCTCTCCATGATCCTCCGTCGGCCCCTGCTAGGCTTCAGAGACAAATTTCCAACTATACACTCAAATCAGGGGTTCTTTATCGTAAAAATGCTGGCTCAACTGGCCCTCTCCATCTGCTGGTTATTCCAGAAGCTCTAAAACATGAAATTCTTTCTTCATGTCATGATGATCCTCTTTCAGGCCACTTAGGATTCTCAAAAACATTTGCCAAAATTCACTCCAGGTATTACTGGATTGGTATGAAGAAAGATATTGAACATTTTGTCCGAACCTGTCCCAGCTGTCAAACAAGAAAAGGGCCGAAGAATCAGAAACCATCAGGCTTATTACAACCAATTCCGGATACATCTGTAGGCGAGCGATGGGGTATTGATTTGCTTGGGCCTCTCCCACGCTCAAATTCTGGACACAAATATGTTGTCGTTGCGACCGAGTATGCTTCTCGCTGGGTCGAGTCTGCGTCGCTTTCTTCAGCAACAATCCCTCAAGTCGCTAAATTTATTTTGCATAACATCATCTGTAAGCATGGAGCCCCTGCTGCCTTGTTATCTGATCGTGGCTCAGTTTTCTTAAGTGAGGTGACACAAGAATTGTTGAGATCTCTATCAGTGTCTTCCAATTTCACCAGTGCTTATCATCCAGCATGCAACGGACTTACTGAAAGATTTAACCAAACCCTCTTAAATATGCTCAGCCATTTTGTGGACAATAATCAGAAGAATTGGGACTCAATTTTGCCCTATGTCATCTTTTCGTATAACTCAAGTGTTCAAGAGTCTACTAAATTTTCACCCTTTTTCTTGATATATGGTCGAGAACCTTCTTTACCTAACCAGGTTCAGCTACAAGCTACGTCTAATGACCTCTTTGTGAGACAGACATTGCAAGATATTCAGAAGGCACGGGAGGTTGCTGTTGCTAACATTACAAAGCAGCAGGTGAAGCAAAAAGAAGCATTTGATGCTAAACATAGAGATGTGGTTTATAACGTAGGTCAATTAGTTAAAGTTTTCACTCCCATTAGGAAGAAAGGTAAATGTACAAAGTTGCTACATAGATATTTTGGCCCTTTTGAAATTATCCGACAGATCACTCCCGTTACCTACCTTGTTTGTCGACCTCATGCTCCCCGTACCAAACATCAGAGTGTTCATGTGTCACGCCTTTACCCTTACTATGATCCTGTGGGTCCTTATAGACTGTAAAGTCTGGGTTTGTGATGCTTAATTAAGCTTTGCTTTTCAGGAATAATATGTGCTATGAATGTCCCTGCTAAATTAAAAGTGTATTATTCTTTTGGGTGCAACTTAAATTTTAAATTATGTTTTGGGAACTGCAAATCATTTGTTTTGCTGTTGTGTCATGCTGCAGGAATGTGTTTCATGTGTACTATGTGCTTAATTGAGCTTTCATTTTCAGGAATGTGCTGTGACAATATTGTTTTGTGTAATGATGTGATGTTGTTTTGTTGCATTCGATTTGATTTGATTTGACTCGATTTGATTTTGGGTTTCATAATGATGCTGTGATTTTTATTTGCAGAAAATTGTTGCATGAATAGTGTGTGTATGTATGTGTGTATTTGAGGTTATGTGATATATGTGAGATTTGCCTCGGTGGGAGTGCCAAAGAGTAACCCCGATGGCGTAGTGTGAGGTTATGTGAGAAATGTGAGTTGAGATTTGCCTCGGTGGATGTGCGTAAGAGTAACCCCGACGGTGCTAATGTGAGCGATGAGATGAGATGAGATGATGACAGCTTCGGTGGAAGTGCCAAAGAGTAACCCCGATAGTTGTTGTATGAATGTGTTGATTTTTCAGGAGGGCTACATGTACCTGGAAATTTGATGTGATGTGATGATTTTAGAGATTTTGGCTTATTGGTGTTGCTGTAACGTGCCCAGTATAGCGTGTGTGATGAATTCACACGAGAGATTAAATGGATGGAAGTGATTGTAATGTGAATAATTTTTTTTCTGTTTATGCAACAAGTTTATTACCATCTTAGATAGCAAATTTTAATACCAACTGTTTTCCAGCTTAATTTTGATTCGGAGGATGTGGATGCAACGGTATAATGTCATGTTATTTGTGTCATTCCTGAAATATTAATGTGATTTCTTGAAGGTTATGCCTATGTTAGATATTTTGAATTTGCAGCATGGTAAATGAGACACGTCAGTGAAGATGTTTTGTTTTGAAGAGAAAATTGAAAGTTGAGATAAAGATGATAATGACGGAAGCAATGATGATGATTGAAATACTGATGATGATGATGATGATTATGATTGAGTTGATGATAATGAGATGAGGAAGATAGTACTGTGGACGAGAAACTGTATTAGTGACAGAGTATGACAATAGTAGTTGAAAGCATGTCACGTGGCGTAGTTTGGAGATGTATTGTGGATTTATTTTGTAGTTTGTAGTAATGCATGCAGTAGTTTTCAGTAGCTAGCTAAGTGAGTGTTGTGTGTAATTTGGGCCATGGTCAGTGTGAATGAGTTCATTTCATTGTCATGTGTGATTGTCTTGTAAGTGCACTTATTTTCTTTTGTTAGTGATACCAGCTGGTCATTAAGATTTAATAGTGGGATCCCAAATAAGGTTATATTTTTTCTGTCATGTTAAAGTATTCTGAGTCTGTTTTAATGTTTTATTTGGATTCTGAAGCATTGCGAGTTAAATTTTGGATGGCAACTCTCTATAAAATCTAGTTCTTACGTCAATTTGTACTTATTTTTTCTCTTTCTTTGCCCCATGTCAAAAGAATTTTTAGTGCAAACTTTTCAACTTTTCAAATATTTAATTGTACATGACATACCGTTCTTTTTATGTGTGATTGTTTGTTGGAGCACCCATTTTATTGTTTGGTGGTTTTGTTGTAGTATTTTGCTGTGGCGGAGCTCGAGAGTGTGCCCACGTGGCACACCAGTAGTTCCAGAAACACCACAAGGAAGCTGTCGGGCAGCCACTACACTGCCGTGGCATAAGGAGCCACCATGTCGGGGGGCAGTCCAAGCCAGCGACTGCCCACCCTATTGTCATCGCCAAAGACCAGCAGTAATTACAATTCTACGCCAGGACAAGTCGTCGTTGTGGGCACATTAATCTCACCCACAAACAGTTTCAACGGACCATCAAGAGCAGTTGCAGTGTAGTGTGCGTGTGAACAGAGGCAGCGTGGTGTGTGTGCGTGTGCGGGGTGCTCGAGCATATTTGCTTTAACAATATTATCCGAAAACCGAGACTCCACTACGCCCAGTAATATTCTTTGTCGTCGTCTGGGTGTTTATCACACATGTGTATTTTCTTATGTATGTCATTTTGTTTGTCCTTTTATTGTTTCTATTGGTTTGCCTTGTGTCGCCGAGGGCGTCGATCTCGGTGGCCAGGGGGAGATGTGGCGTATGCACAGATGGTATGACAAGACTCTCTCTGGGCACCAAGGTTAGAGACGGCAGTTTGTCTGTGAGTAGGGGTGAGTCAGGGGAATTAAGTGTCAAGGGAGGGGATAGCGTTACTGACGCCCGAGTTTGGCGTGGGTTTTTGTAACAGTCAGCAAGTAAGCTTCGTGTGAGACAGACGGGAAACTGCTAAAGCACGATGTCCTCGTCGGCAGATAATGGGCAAAGGAATGTAAGTATCTAACTTCATCCATTAAACTGTGTGCCATCCACGTTTGAAAGTTTTAATTATGGTAGAATAGAATCCTTCCTCTCCCTTAAGCCAGGTATCATGTTGGTATAGCAATTATTTTGGAATATAACTTAGCTGCGTTTCCCCGTCGTAGCCTCGCATTTGAAGTTCTTGTTTGATTTACCGGTGCCTTTTGCAAGCGAGTAGCTCCCATCAGTATTTGTAAAATAATTTAAAGAGAGGCATACGACAATAACATATATTTAAGATACTTTCATGACAAATAAAATGTATATCTTGAATTTTCTGGGAATGTCTCCAGTCATTGTGAACGACTTTTGCATAACTGGTAAACCATAAGAGATAGACAAAAGTTTACTACACAAAAAATGTAGCTCGCGTTAAAATACACAATTTATGTCATATACATTTCTTTTGTTGAGTGAACCGTTTTCGAGATATTGCTTGTTATTCCCTTAAATTTTCCAATGCTTATACTTTTTCTCAAATTCGTTATTCATTTTTTTATGTCCTGGACATGCAAAGAGAATGGAATGCGCCACATAGCAACCAGCGTTAAAATATTTCACTATCGCTTAAAACCTACCATATTCCCCGTGCATCTACATGAATATTACCAATAAGATTGACATCTCCATATCTCGATTAACATGAAGCATATGGAGAATAAACGTTTGTAAAAGTAGTTTGTACAAGAGTGGAGAAAGTCATGTGAGTGTAACACATCAGATTTTTTTTTGTCCTGGATATCCAAAGAGAATGGAATGCGCCACATAGCAACCAACGCTTAAAAGATTTGACTATCGCTTAAAACCTACCATATTCCCCTTGCACCTACAAGAAAATTAGCAATAAGATTAACATCTCGATTAACATGAAGCATATGGAGAATAAGTGTTTTATAAAAGTAGTTTGTAGAAGAGTAGAGAAAGTCATGTGAGTGTAACACATCACATTTTTCTTGTAAATTGCTGCTAGCAATAGACCTACTGTTATCCAACGACATTTTCCCATTTTGGTTTGCTATGAATTTAAATGAATAAAACTGTCAGAAGTTTTGGGGGGGGGGGGTTGAACCCTAAACCCGCCCCTCTAAATACGGCCCTGTATGGACCCCTTGTTAGGCGAACGTATAAATAAGAGGTTTCATACACTTAGAAATTAAGTTTTAACCGTATACAAACAGCAGAAATATGATAATCATGTATGTTTATACATAACAGTGCGTGTTTGTTTCACCTAACCTGAAGAAGGGCTACAAAGTCCGTAATATTGTGTTGGTGTTCCGTCTGTGTTTATTTATGTCAGCTGGTTACTGTGATCGCTCTGAATCTGTTGTTGTTTCCCAGTCTAGGGTTTTTATTGCTATGCGCACTAAGGTGTTATCTGAATGCGCCTGATTACAGTTTTACTCTCCGTATGTAGTAGATTTCTTAAGGCTATCACTCTACCGCATTCCCCTCAAGCCACGACTTAGGCAATAAACAAACGTGGACGATAAGATAAACAGGCAAACTGGCTATGGATTTTTACTTTCTCTACTGCGTAAGTAAGTAGTGGAAGTATTGCATTCCACCCAAAAATTCGATGCCGAGATTTCACAGGAAATACATGTTTTGAGGTGCATTGAATGCATATAAAGCATTTTTGGAAACATGCCCGTGTGTCTGTGTGTGTGTGTCTGTCTGTCTGTCTAAACAGCATAACTCAGAAACGAACAGTCGTATAAACACCAAACTTGGTATTTAGGTTCAGTATCTTCCACAGATGCGACACGAAGGTTTTCAACAAAATCCCCCCACCCCAGATTACGCTTTACATAGAACATTTTCGAAAATTTTAATTTTACCAAAAATTGCTCTAACGAGTTTGAATAAAATACCATACGTTTTAGACATTTTTATGGCAAATGAATTGTATATCTCGAATTTTGTGGGAATGTCTCCAAAAGTATTCTTCATTGTGAACGACTTTTGCATAACTGGTAAACCATAAGAGATAGACAAAATTTTACTACTCAAAAAATGTAGATCGCGTTAAAATACACAATTTATGTCATACTATTTTTGTTGAGTGAACCATTTTCGAGATATTGCTTGTTTTTCCCTTAAATTTTCCAATACTTGTACTTTTTCACAAATGGGAATTCGTTATTCATTTTTTTTGTCCTGGTAATGCAAATAGAATGGAATACTCTACATAGCAACCAGCTCTTAAAATATTTGACTATCGCTTAAAGCCTACCAATTCTCCTAGCATCTACAAGAAAATTAGCAATAAGATAAACATCTCGATATCTCGATTAACATGAACCATATGGAGAATAAGCGTTTGTAAAAATAGTTTATATAAGAGTAGAGAAAGTCTTGTGAGTGCATTCCCTTAGCATATGTTAACATTGTTTACTTAGTATTTTCACTTATTTTCTCATTAATGGATACAAATGTAACGGATTTGATGGTTTCTTTCTTTCTTTCTTTCTTTCTTTCTTTCTTTCTTTCTTTCTTTCTTTCTTTCTTTCTTTCTTTCTTTCTTTCTTTCTTTCTTTCTTCAGTTTATGCATCAGTGTGCAGCTTCCATTTTGAAAGCATAATTACATGTTTAGAGTTTTGCCCGTTGTGCGTTATGATATTTCGTAAATCTACGAGATTATCCAAGGTTTTATTTACATTTAGCGTTTAATGGTACCAGCTGTAATATTGTTTTAATTTGTAAAAATATCTTAAGGGATGCCTAAGGAAATATGGCATTTCCGAGTGCATGCCAATTGACTTGGGATGTTTTTAGAAAAACTCAGTTCATAGCAATAAATTTGATTATGCATTTCATTTTTACTTTCTCTAATACGTATAGTAAGTAGGGGAAGTATTGTATTACACCCAAAAATTCGATACCGAGACTTCACCGGAAATACATGTTTCGAGACCCCCTGAATCCAAAAAAATCTGATGTGTTACACTCACATGACTTTCTCTACTCTTGTACAATCTAATTTTACAAACGCCTATTCTCCATATGCTTCATGTTAATCGAGATATCGAGATGTCAATCTTATTGGTAATTTTCTTGTAGATGCAAGGGGAATATGGTAGCTTTTAAGCGATAGTCAAATATTTTAACGCTGGTTAATATGTGGCGCATTTCATTCTCTTTGCATGTCCAGGACATAAAAAAAATGAATAACGAATTTGAGAAAAAGTATTGGAAAATTTAAGGAAATAACAAGCAATATCTCGAAAACGGTTCACTCAACAAAAGAAATTCATATGACATAAGTTGTGTATTTTAACGCGATCTACATTTTTTGTGTTGTAAACTTTTGTCTATCTCTTATGGTTTACCAGTTATGCAAAAGTCGCTGACAATGAAGAATACTTTTGGAGACATTCCCAGAAAATTCCAGATATACGTTTCATTTCTCATGACATTATCTTAAATATATGATATTTTCATCAAAATCGTTAAAACCGTTTTTGAGAAAATTAAAATTTTCGAAAAATGTTCCATGTAAAGGGTACTCTGGCGTGGGGGGATTTTCTTGAAAACCTTCGTGTCACATCTGTGGAAGATACTGAACCTAAATACCAAGTTTGGTGTTTATCCGACTGTTCGTTTTTGAGTTATGCTGTTCACAGACACACAGACACACACACACACACACACACACACACACACACACAAACACACACACACAGACACACACACGGACATGTTTCCAAAAATGTTTTTTTTGGATTCAGGAGGTCTCAAAACATGTATTTCCGGTGATATCTCGGTATCGAATTTTTGGGTGGAATGCAATACTTCTCCTACTTACTATACGTAGTAGAGAAAGTAAAAAACATTTTTGGAAACATGTCCGTGTGTGTGTGTCTGTGAACAGCATAACTCAAAAACGAACAGTCGGATAAACATCAAACTTGGTATTTAGGTTCAGTATCCTCCACAGATGTGACACGAAGGTTTTCAAGAAAATCCCCCCACCCCTGATTACCCTTTACATGTAACATTTTTCGAAAATTTTAATTTTCTCAAAAATGGCTCTAACGATTTTGATTAAAATATCATATGTTTAAGATATTTTTATGACAAATAAAATGTATATCTTGAATTTTCTGGGAATGTCTTCAAAAGTATTCTTCATTGTGAACGACTTTTGCATAACTGGTAAACCATAAGAGATACACAAAATTTTACTACACAAAAAGTATAGATAGCGTTAAAATACACAATTTATGTCATATACATTTTTTGTTGTTGGGTGAACCATTTTCGAGATATTGCTTGTTATTCCCTTAAATTTTTCAATACTTTCTCAAATGGGAATTCGTTATTCATCTTTTTTGTCTTGGATATGCAAAGAGCATTAATCTGTGGTAAAGAGAATGGTGCTGCACCTAGCAACCAGCTATTAAGAGTTATGTCTATGCTTAAATGCTACTGTATTTCTATATTGCCCTTGGAAATACAAAACAAGGGGAACATAGTACGCCTAAAGCGATAGTCAAATATTTTAGAACTGGTCGTTATGTGTAAAATGTAATTCTCTTTGCATGTCAAAAGATCGTTTCTACAAATGTTTAACTCGATTAATATGAAATAGATGCAGAATAAGAGTTTGTAAAAATCTTATGTGTTACACTCACATGACTTTCTCTACTCTTGTACAAACTGTTTTTACAAACTCTTATGCTCCATCTGTTTCATATTAATCGAGATAAACATTTGCAGAAACGATCTTTTGACATGCAAAGAGAATTACATTTTACACATAACGACCAGTTGTAAAAATATTACACTATCCCTTAAGGTGTACTATGTTCTCCTTGTTTTGTATTTGCAAGAGCAATATAGAACTACAGTAGCATTTAAGCATAGACATCTCTCTTAATAACTGGTTGCTATGTGCAGCACCATTCTCCTTGCCAGGGATTAATACTCTTTGCATATCCAAGACAAAAAAATCTGATGTTACACTCACATGACTTTCTCTACTGTTGTAAAACTATTTTTACAAACGCTTATTCTCCATCTACTTCATGTTAATCGAGATAAACATTTGCAGACTCTATCTTATTGCTAATTTTCTTGTAGATGTAAGGGGAATATATATTTACAAGGGCAATATAGAAATACAGTAGCCTTTAAGCATATACATATCTCTTAATAGCTGGTTGCTAGGTGCAGCACCATTCCCTTTGCAACAGATTAATACTCTTTGCATATCCAAGACAAAAAAAATGAATAACGAATTCCCATTTAAGAGAATAACTAGCAATATCTCGAAAATGGTTCACTCAACAAAAAAAATGTATGACATAAATTCTGTATTTTAACACGATCTACATTTTTTGTGTTGTAAACTTTTGTCTATCTCTTATGGTTTACCAGTTATGCAAAAGTCGTTCACAACGAAGAACACTTTTGGAGACATTCCCAGGAAATTCAAGATATACGTTTTATTTGTCATGAAAATATCTTAAACATATGATATTTTAATCAAAATCGTTAGAGCCGTTTTTGAGAAAATTAAAATTTTCGAAAAATGTTCTATGTAAAGGGTATCCTGGGGTGGGGTATTTTTTTGTAAACCTTCGTGTCGCATCCCTGGAAGATACTGAACCTAAATACCAAGTTTGGTGTTTATCGGACTGTTCGTTTCTGAGTTATGCTGTTCACAGACACACACACAGACACACTGACAGACACACACACAGACACACACACGGACATGTTTCCAAATATGCTTTTTTGGATTCAGGGGATCTCAAAACATTTATTTCCGGTGAAATCTCCGTATCGAATTTTTGGGTGGAATACAATACTTCCCCTAATTACTATACGTAGTAGAGAAAGTAAAACTGAATAACGAATTCCTATTTGAGAAAGTAAGTATTGAAAAATTTAAGGAAATAACAAGCAATATCTCGAAAATGGTTCACTCAACAACACAAAATGTATATGACATAAATTGTGTATTTTAATACGATCTACATTTTTTGTGTAGTAAAATTTTGTCTATCTCTTATGGTTTACCAGTTATGCAAAAGTCGTTCACAATGAAGAATACTTTTGGAGACATTCCCAGAAAATTCGAGATATACCTTTCGTTTGTCATGTAAATATCTTAAACATATGATATTTTATTCAAAATTATTAGAGCCATTTTTGAGAAAATTAACATTTTCGAAAAATGTTCGATGTAAAGGGTAATCTGGGGTGGGGAGATTTTCTTGAAAACCTTCGTGTCGCATCTGTGGAAGATACTGAACCTAAATACCAAGTTTGGTGTGTATCCGACTATTCGTTTCTGAGTTATGCTGTTCACAGACACACACACACACACACACACGGACATGTTTCAAAAAATGCTTTTTTTGGATTCAGGGGGGTCTCAAAACATATATTTCCGGTGAAATCTCGGTATCGAATTTTTTGGGTGGAATATAATATTTCCCCTACTTACTATACGTAGTAGATAAAGTAAAAATAGTTTGTACAAGAGTAGAGAAAGTCATGTGAGTGTAACACATCAGATTTTTTTCGAGTGGAGGAGAAAAGGATTTAATCACTACTGCAGTCCCGAATAGGAGTCGGGACTGAGAGTGTGGGACTCACCAATAGTCGGCATACCCAATAGAAACTCCTCCACCGGAAGGAAAATGGAAGAAGGAAAAAGAGGAATTTATGTGTAATAGTGCGGCTATACCTCTGTTGCTCGAGGGTATTCAATGGTGAGGATATATTGGCCGGCCACGAGGACTTAAGCCAAGTAAAAGTAAGGTGCCAGGACGCAAGCATGACCGAGGCCCTGCTTGCGCCCTTGGGAATTCGAAGGTGAGTTGCGAAGGAAAAGTATTAGAGGGATAGTGTGGCAGTACGGTGAGTGGAGTGTGATGCTGCTCAGTAGTTCCTAGGATGCCTAACGTGGCCTCTGGGCGCTGCGTCCGGCTAGTCCGGTGGATCTGTGTCGGGTTGGTAAAGGTTCCTAAAGAAGCGGAGTTCATCTTTGACGATTCTTTTTATTGTGATGAGGCCATGGAATTCCGCACTCATCAGAGTGTTCTGTATTTGTGCTGTGGAATTGGAGATGTAGGTTTTGGCTTCGGTATAGAGCTCTTGAAGCCCCTCGATTGAGGCCTCAAAGGCTCCCAGTCGCGTGGTTCGGTCGTCGTTTCCATCTTCGGCGTCATCTGGTTCGACGAGATGACACTAGATGCGTGCCAGCTTGCGCTGGACCGATACGAGGATCCCGTCATCACCTTGGAGGTTCCCGATCTGCTTTGAGAGTGCGCTGGTTGCTCTGGCCGAGGTCCGCTGCTTGGCCTCCACTGCCGCAAGCGTGTGTTGGTTGCGCGGCGTAACTCAGTCAAGCGAGAGGTGAAGTCATTGCAAAGTCGTTGCCTGCATTGCAGACAGAGTGGCTTGCAGATCTGGTTGTGTTGTAGAACCAGGAGCTGGTGATTGAGGCTTGGCCCTTCCACGGGGTGGGGGCGGCGTCGGCAGTTCAGTGACCGTTGCCAGTATAGATGACCCAATTGGTTGTTTGCTGCGGGGATATAGGGGGCATTGAGCCTTCCCTGTGAAGTGCGTAAGCCCGGAGCAGATGGCGCAGAAGCGGCGACGTCCGCGGAAGTCATGGGCGGTGCAGTTTGCTGTCAGATAACCTGCCCCGCAGTAATGGCACCGAGGTGCAGCGCTGTATGCCTCCGCTGTGAGAACCGAAGGCACAACAGCGGCGGCAGGGTGCCGGACGTTGACTCCTGCTGGCCTCGACATGCAAACACTGCCCAAGCAGAGGCAGGTTGATACCAAGGCTGTCTGAGCTTCCGAGGCGGAACCCAGATGGAGGCGTACCAGCGGCGACAGCCCTCTGATTGATATCATTCGGGAAGCCCGAATAGCAGAGCGCCAGTGGTGCTTTGCAGCTTCCAGTACGAAGTGCGCTGGAAGGTCTCTAGGCACTCCACAGATGACAACACTGTGACGGCCATCTGAAGGAGGGTGCGTCTGCGGTGATAGTGGACTTGCCTCGGTGGGTGGAGGTAAGCCGGCGGTAGTCCGTGGCGTAGTACAGCTCTGTGTAGAAGTAGCAGGGCTGGCGGCAAGCTGTGGTGCTGGAAGATCAGGCTCCGGCGTTGCAGTGCTGTGACGGGGCGAAGCAGCGGCCGAAGCGTAGCTAGGGTCCAGGCAGCGGTGGAGGCGGAGCAGCCTTCCCGACGGATGCTGGTGGAGCTGCCGGCGAGACGACGGTGTCTACGGCCGGAGTAGGCTTGAGAGCGGTGAACTTCTCAGCGGTAGCCGGAGAAGCAGCCGTGGATCCTTCAGCGGCTCGACGATTACTTCTCTTTCCCATTTCGGCAAATCTCTGCGGAGTCTCGAAGCGAACTGCATTTCAACATGAAGATGCTATTGAGAAGTGAGTCTATGAAATGTGTTAAGAGTCGGGAAAACATACTAAGGCGACCGAGCGGGATGGCTCAGGCGGTAACGTCTGTGACCCGCATTCGTTAGATCTCAGTCGATCCCGGCCACTGCCCTCTCTGGTCCATGGGTTTTTCGCGGTTTCCCCGGGTCGGCAGGCGAATCTGGGGGGGTTCATCTACCACGACATTTTTGCCCCTCATTTCCTGTACCCAACACCTTCCTTGTCATCTCTTTCAGGGTTATAGGGCCACGCAACGGTGTTCGGCAGGTTGCGACTGAACGGTGCTCATTAGGTCTTGTCTCTGAGTGGGCCCCGCCCCGGAGGACACTGCGGATTCGGTGGCTTGTGGGTAGGCCTGGTCGGCGTAGGATGCATTCGATCTGGAAACGTTAGCGTTCCCGTCCAGGATTGCGCCCGTCGTCATCCGGATCTGGTCATCCTTCGGGTCTCTCCCCTCATCCCTCCCTCCCAGGGGTCACGGTAGAAACAAAAAAGGGCCGTTGTGGCCTGGTTACTTACTCTGCCTCTGTTACAGGGGCCCCTCTTTTGGTCCGGGTCCGTACCTATACCTTTGAGGCAGGTCGGGGAAAGCCACTGCGTAGAGCGTGTGTACCTTTTCTTTCTTTCGTTCTCGCTCGCTATACGCTGGCAGGTTACGTGATTCTGCAGGCCTTCCTGTGTGCTCATAACTAATAGCTCCGTTTCAACTACTTCATTGGATTGGATCATCGTCGTATAACGTTTCTAATGGCAATAAAATTAAATTAAGAAGGGCACCTGTTATCTACCGCCGAGTTTCAGTCAGTTATTTATTTCTTTGATTGCAGTATTTATTTTATCTAACAAAGCTAGTCTTTAGCCTCGTTTAGGAAATCTTGGTTGCAACCGCAATTCGTAAACTTCCGGCAATGTAATTTATAAATTGTCTATTTATATCAACTACCCTTAATTATGTAACGACTTCAACCAAATCTTAAATGTGTTGACAAACTTTGTTCAAACTATTGAGGAAAAACCTTCAGCCCCGATTTAAAATTGAATTTGTTGGAGGCTCTCTATCTAAACTTTCCTTAATTTTGTATCGATTTCAACCAAATCTGAAATATGTAGATACATTTTCTTCAAACTCCTACATATAAAACCTTAACTCCATACTTGCAGCGGTCGGCGAATTGTATCATGCGTAAGGACGGACAGACGGACGAAGTGATGCTATTAGATGCTTCATAATATCGAACGCAGCTAAATATGAAAATTCGGATAAATAATTTGTATTTTTTTAATATTTCATTTTTACTTTCTCAAACACGTACCTAGTTCGTAGAGAAGGTATTGTATTCTACCCAAAAATTTGATATCGAGATTTCACCGGAAATATGTACGTTCTAAAGCATTTTTAGAAAAATATCCAAGTGTCTGCGTGTACGCGCGCGTCTGTCGGTCTGTCTACCATCTGTCCGCGCGCGCGCGCGCGTGTGTGTGTGTAAACAGCACAACCCCAAAAAGAAAACTCGATAAATTCCAAACCTGGTATTTACGTTTGATATCTTCCAAAGATGCGAGCGAAGATTTTTCAAGAAAATCTCCCAAACTACCCATTACATAGTTTTTTCGAAACTGTATATTTTCTCAAAAATGGATTCATAATTTTGATTAAAATACCATACATGAAAGATAATTACATGACAAATAAAATGTATATCTTGAATTTTCTGGGAATAGCCTGTGACGTCCCCTTCAGTCAGAAGAATTTTTTATAATTTTGCATAGCTGGTAAACGTTAAGCTGTAGACGAAAACCTTCTACATAAAAAAATTTAGACTTCTTTAAAACACACAATATATTTCAAATTGATTTTTTTGCAGTATAACCCATTTCCGAGATATCTGTTATTAATAGTTCGAACTGTTCAGTACTTATGTCTTTTTTTTTAAGTCCTGTCAACATTCATTGTTTCCCGCTATTGCATGGAAAGAGAGTGGCATTTTAAAATCAGCATATAGCGTCCAGTTTCTTAAACATTTGAATATCGCTGTTCCCTTTGTATCTATAACGAAATGTGTAATGTAGCTATCTCTTAAAAGGTTTAACTCGATTAAAATTAAAAGTAGTTTTCATACCCATTAATAAACGATAGAGAGTAGAGAAAGTCATCTGAATGTAACATCAGACATTTTGTGTCATTTAAAGTTACCTAGCCCGGGATTCCATAGGTTACCCGAAGTTCATCTTTCCACGATAGGGAAAACTTCGAAAAAAGCTAATCCGGGTAGGTCACCCTAACCAGGATTCGAACTCGGGGCCTCTTGAATGTGAGGCAGACACAATATATAATATATATATATATATATATGTATGTATGTGTGTGTGTTTGTGTGTGTGTGTGGACCATTTAATTTGGGACTGTACAATATCTCCAAAACTAAGCTTTGTAGAAGGAAACGTCTGAATAAAAGTTGCTTGGCATTATAGGGGAAAATAAATGCCATTAGTTCGTGTTTAATTTGGAGGACGTTATGATAGTCATTTTAGGTACATTTAAATTTACTGTAATTATAGGTTCCCATTTTAAAAAATCTAATGTGTTACATTTACATGACTTTCTCTACTCTTGTAAAACTATTTTTACAAACACTTATTCTCCATATGCTTCATGTTAATCGAGATATCGAGATGTTAATCTTATTGCTAATTTTCTTGTAGATGCAAGGGGAATTGGTAGGCTTTAAGCGATAGTCAAATATTTTAAGAGCTGGTTGCTATGTCGACTATTCCAATCACTTTGCATTACCAGGACAAAAAAAGAAAAATCTGTGTGTTACACTCACATGACTTTCTCTACTCTTGAACAAACTATTTTTACAAACGCTTATTCTCCATATGCTTCATGTTAATCATGTTTTCTTGTAGGTGCAAGGGGAATATGGTAGGCTTTAACCGATAGTCAAATGTTTTAAAAGCTGGTTGCTATGTGGAGTATTCCATTCTCTTTGCATGGCCAGGACCTAAAAAAAAATCTGATGTGTTACACTCACATGACTTTCTCTACTGGTAATAGCTGTAATATTGTTTTAATTTGTAAAAATATCTTAAGGGATGCCTAAGGAAATATGGCATTTCCGAGTGCATGCCAATTGACTGGGGATGTTTTAGGAAAAACTCAGTTCATGGCAATAAATTTGATTACGCATTTCATTTTTACTTTCTCTACTACGTATAGTAAGTAGGGGAAGTATTGTATTCCACCCAAAAATTCGATACCGAGTTTTCACCGGAAATACATGTTTTGAGATCGCCTGAATCCAAAAAAAGCATTTTTGGAAACATGTCCGTGTGTGTGTGTCTGTGTACCCTTGTGTGTGTCTGTCTATGAACAGCATAACTCAGAAACGAACAGTCAGATAAACATAACGGTAAACCATAAGAGATAGACAAAATTTTACCGCACAAAAAATGTAGATCGCGTAAAAATACACAATTTATGTCATATACATTTTTTTTTGTTGTTGAGTGAACCATTTTCGAGATATTGCTTGTTATTCCCTTAAATTTTTCAATACTTATTTTCTCAAATGGGAATTCGTTATTCATTTTTTGTCTTGGATATGCAAAGAGTATTAATCTGTGGCAAAGCGAATGGTGCTGCACCTAGCAACCAGCTATTAAGAGATATGTATGTGCTTAAAGGCTACTGTATTTCTATATTGCCCTTGTAAATATATATTCCCCTTACATCTACAAGAAACTTAGCAATAAGATAGAGTCTGCAAATGTTTATCTCGATTAACATGAAGTAGATGGAGAATAAGAGTTTGTAAAAATAGTTTGTACAAGAGTAGAGAAAGTCATGTGAGTGTAACACTTCAGATTTTTTGGATTCAGGGGGTCTCAAAGCATATATTTCCGGTGAAATCTCGGTATTGAATTTTTGGGTGGAATACAATACTTCCCCTACTTACTATACGCAATAGAGAAAGTAAAAGAAATATTATGATGTGATACATTCACATTACTTTCTCTACCCTTTATCGTTTACTAATGGGTATACAAACTGTTCTTATTAAAGCTTATTTTTATATCTACAATCTGTAAATCCAAATAAACCTTTGCTACATTACACATTTCGCCCATAGATATAAAGGGAACAGCGATAGTCGAATGCTTTAGTACGTGATGGTTTATGCTAGTCTTATATTTCTATACTGTTTCCATGCAATCGCGAGACACAACTGAAGGTTGACAGGATTTCAAGAGAATGACTAAGAAATGAACAATTCGAACATTTAATAACAGATATCGCAGAAATAACATGCCACAACAAATTTATTTTAAATAAATTGCATGTTTTAAAGAGATTCACAATTTTTGGTTATACGCTTTCGTCTATTGCTTAACGTTTACCTGTACAAGATTACACAAAATTGCTTCCAAAAGAAGGGAACTTCGAAGGCTATTCGCGGAAAATTCAAGATATACATATTTGTCATGTAAATAAGTTTATGTATTTTAATCAAAATATTAGTGCGAGTTTTTGGGAAATAAAAGTTTTCGAAAAATATACCATGTAAAGGTAGTTTGGCGTAGAGATATTTTTTTGGACATCTTAGTATCGCATCTTTGTGAGATACTGAACCTAAATACTAAGTTTAATATTTATCCAATTTTTTGTTTTTGATTTATGCAATTAACAGTCACGCAGACACACGCACACACACGGGAAATTTTTCTAAAAATGCTTTATTTGGATTCAGGGTCCTCGAAACATGTATTTCGGCGAAATCTTAGTATCGACTTTCTGAGTGGAATGTAATACCTTCTTTACGTACTAGGTACGTGGTAGAAAAAGTAGTAATTTAGAAGACAGAAATTTTAATGAGCGCTCACGAGACAATTCCTGCATGTTACTTAGGATATGAAGTTAAATTAAATTGAGTTTTATTTATGGACGCTCTTTAACTGCTGTGGTCCTTGGCGTCCCATTCTATATTGGGCCTGAAAGACCGGAAAGTTTGCTCAGAGGCCTCTTTATCAGGCTTGAGGTGCTTATGAAGAGTCTCTGGTCTACTGATAAGAAGTATACACAGTATAATCATCATTGCAATACTTGGTTCGCCGATAATTTAATGAAACCACACCGAGCGAGTTGGCTCCGCGGTAACGCATTTGGGAGGTCCCAGATTCGATTACCATCGACCGCCCACTCTGACCTTAAGTTTTCTCTAGCTTTTCCAAGTCGGTAGACGATTGTTGGGATGATTTCTCTTCCACTACGATTTGCCTTCCATCCCGTTTCCTTCTCATGTTTCAGGTGTGCTTCCGGATTTGGAGTGAGGCGGTGCCGGACAAATGACACGGATGCTTGCTCTAAGGAAAGCGTCCACTCTGTGGACACCAGAGGACTGCCTGGTTGCAATGTTCGTTCATCGCCGGGCACCTCAAGTAGTGGGACGGGTCTTCGAGCCAGAAATGTCTCTGGGTCTTTGTGGCCTGTCTGTCTGCGGCCTGTAGCCTGCTGCAGTTCCTTCACTTCTTCCTTTCCTCCTGGGGAGAAGTGGTAGCCGCTATATATCTATATTAGTCACAGTGTGCGAGGGTCCCCTTCCGTTGCATACCCTATAAAGAAACCACTTGTATAGAACTGAAATGTTAATGCTTACTCACACAAAAATAACTAAAATTTGCCTCAAACAGAATTAATTCCTTCCCACGATTCGATGTGTTAAAGAGCTCCTAGGTTTTGTTTTTCTTTTTTTAAAACGGAATTCACGTCTACTGTATAACTTAATGTTGCAGCCCGCAAATAAAATAAAGGTGTTAGTAGCATAGATAGGGGAAATCTTGGCCACTTTTGCGTTTATATGGAAGAGATAGCGAACACGAGAGTGGATTCTAGGTTGAGAGAGCATTCAAGGAGGAAAATGCACTTATATGGGAGAGATAGGGAAAACTAAGGGAGATCCTAAGTAGAGCAGTGCCTCAAGGAGGGGGAATGCGCTTTATATGTGAGAGGTAGGGAATGCGAGAAGTACTAGACTAGACAGAGGTTGAGGAGTTTTAAATCGGAGAGATGGGAAACCAAGGAGAAATGCTAGGCTGGACAGGGGGCGACGGAGGGGAATACGCTTTATATGGGGGAGATAGGAAATACGATGATAGGTGCTAGGCTAGACAGGGGCTGAGGATTAGAGTATGCGTTTATATGTGAAAGTTGGGGAAAATGTAGAGGGATGATAGGCTAGACAGAGGCTGAAGGAGGGAAATGCGGTTTATATGCGAGAGGTAGGGAATACGAAGGGAGGCGCTAGGCTAGGCAGGGCTTGAAAGGTAGAATATGTTTTTATATGAGAAATATAGGAAAACAAGGAGAGATGCTAGTCTAGACAGGGCTTGAAAGGTAGAATAGGGCTTTTAGTGGGAGAGATAGGGAATGCGAGGAGAAATGCCAGGCTAGACAGCGTTGAAGGACGGAATATGTGTTTATACGTGAGAGATAGGGAAAACGTAGAAAGATACTAGGCTAGACAGGGTTAAAGGGTGGAATATGTGTTTTATATGTGAGAGATAGCAAACCAAGGAGATGTATTAAGCTAGGAGGGCTTGAATGGTAGAGTATACGTTTATATCGGGAGACGGGGAAAACGGAGAGAGATCCTATGCTAGGAGAGAGTTGAAGGCGGGGGAAATGCGTTTGTATGAAAGAGATAGGGAGAACAATGATGGGTGTTAGGGAGGTTAGTGCTGCTGCATGTACAATGTCCAGTCTTCTCCAGGATAGCTCCATCCAGCATTCAGCAGGCGAGCAGATCCCACGGGGTTTGAGTGCAGCATAGGTGTGTATGATTTCACAGGTAATTCAGATAGTATCGTAGGTATTTAGGTTAATTCAGGTAGTATCACAGTATTTAGGGTAATTCAGGTAGTATCACAGGGTGAGACAGATTCAGGGGGGTGGGTATAGCATAGTTCCGTATGATTTCACAGGTAATTCATAGTATCGTATGTATTTAGGACAATTCAAGTATCGTAGTTGTTTAAAGTAATTCAGCTAGTATCACAGGAGGATAGATTCCAGGGGCTGGGCACATCATAGTTGTGTATGATTTCACAGGTAATTCAGATAGTATCGTAGGTATTCAGGCTAATTCAACTAGTATCACAGGAGGATAGATTACAGGGATGGGGTGTAGCATAGTTTTGTATTTCACGGTTAGTTCAGGTAATATTGTAGGTATTTAGGATAATTCAGATAGTGTCATAGACAGACAGATTTCAGGATTTGGGTGCAGCATAGCTCCGTATGATCTCACAGGTAATTCAGGTAGTATCGTCGGTAGTATCAGGGTAGTATCACAGATGTTCGTGATAATTTCAATCAGCGATTTGTATCACGGCTATTTAAGGTAGTTCCAGGTGATTCAAGTAGTATCAAACATATTTAAGTCATTTTAACAGGTAATTCAGATAGTATCGTTAATATGTACCGTAAACCGGCTAGTACCACAGATGTTCAAGGTAATTTCGAGCAGCGATTTGTACCAGAGCTATTTAAGGTAATTTCGTACGATTCGAGTAGTATCACTGGTAGTTAGGCCATTTTAACAGGTAATTCAGATAGTATCACAGGTATTTATGGTAATGTAAGAGTAATTCAATTCTTTATAAACATTTCTTATCCAATGTTACAACACTTTTATATACTTTGTTTCTAAATCTTATAAGCTTTGTATATGTTGAACAGTTAGTGTGTGAGACGGAGAGAGTTAAACAGTGTATAGGGTTACAGTGGAGGTGTATAGAAGTAGTATAAACTAGCTCATCCGCATGGTTGAAGAGATATTCTAATATTTTAGTCAGGTTTATTGTTTTATATTGTTACAGTTTTATAAATGTGTAGCAGCTTTATCATTAATCATTGCTTCATTAGATAAGGCTTGTAAGGGTAGACGTCTCTCCCCTTTAACTAGGCTTGAGACTAGCACTAGGATTTGCTCCTAATTGCAGGGTTAACGCCTCCCCTTACATCTTCTTTCTTCACCAGGTGTCTGCTAGGTGTATACACAGCACATAGGTAAACTTCAGTTTTTTTTAAGATTGTAGACTCGCGGAGAAAATCTTCATTTTGAGATTCAGGTTACATTCTTTTAAGCACTGTTTGTAATATAGTTATTCCGTCCTCGGCAATAACTCTTTTATCATCAAAAGGAGTCAAAGTGATTTTATTCACTTGCACTGTGCTAACAGCATGCTCTCGTGACAGGATCAGATTTATAAGCGTTCTTATTATTTCTCCTGTTTTAAGACAGTCTGTATAGCTGTCAAATATAATGTACTGCTTAATAGCACTACGTTTTATGCCTTTAGTCTTTTTTATCTTTGAACCTTGAATATCTAGTGCATACATCTTAGGTCGTAGTCCGACAAAGCGTCGGATGATTTTGCTATTAGCCTCATCTTTAAATTCTCCCAGGACCATTTTGTTCTCAGTGGAGTAGCGGTCTGTAGTGGGCTTAAAGCACACAGCATTCAGCTGGCTGTACGTTTCTAGGTATCGCAAGGGCGAAAATTGAGAACAAATTCAAAATTCAATATTTGGCATTTTAACTTAGTCATATTCTACAGGAATTTTTTCTTGCAACAAGTGTTTGCTATCCGATTGAAATTGAACGTGTTACATGATTTGAAGAACCGTTACGCGAGATCATGGAGTGCATTGGATCTTTCCTGAGTCTTACATAAAAAAACACACACACACAGCATCTGCGTACGCCTATATTAGGTTTTCTACCCGGGCGGCGATTTTATTGTGGGCAACGACGCCAGTGATAGGAGTATTGGAGGTGTACTATCCCAAGTTCAGGAAGGGCAGGAGCGGGTAATAGCTTATTATAGTAAGATGCTCTCCAAGGGGGAAAGAATTACTGCGTTACCCGGCAGAAGCTCTTGGCAGATGTGAAGCGCTGGAAGATTTCCATAAGTACCTGTACGGTCAACCATTCCACCTCAGCACTGACCGCTCTGCCACCAGCTGTCCATTGAACCTTTACGGACCTATGGAGCCAGACAGTCTGTTGTATCCAGTGGTTCCAAGAGTACAACTTCACATCGGCACATGATAGAGAAAGGAATCATTCCAATGCGGATGCCATGTGAAGAAGACTGTGCACTAAGGTGCAAGAGAATGTCCGTGTGATTTCGGCGGTGCCTGCAGATGGATGGGATAGACCAGACCTAATGTGGGAGCAGCTAGCAGAGACCGACTTGGGGCACTTCTGTGGGGTCAGGAATTAGGGCAATCTGGGAAGATATCGCTCCTAGGAGCAGTGAGTATAAGTTCTTCTGGGCCGAATGGAACTCAGCGAAGACCAAGGAAAGTGTGTTGTTCAGAGTTTGGGAATAATCTGATGGGAAGACTCAGAGAGAGCAGTTGAGTCTTCCTTGGAATAAAATTATCTTAAGTCCTGGAGGAGGCAATTGCAGGGACATTGGGAGAACCTTTTGGACCCAATCGAACAACCGACTAACTCCGACAAAGATACTATTGGTCAAGGCTATGGGCTGACGTTAAGAGGTGGTGCACCCAATGTCATGTGTTGGCGAGTCGCGGCCTACAAACCTGAAGCTGGGATCGCATGCAGCAGTATAATGTGTAGGCACCCTTCGAAATCGCCATAAACATTGCTGGATCGCTCTTTGTGTCTGACAGGGGTAAAAAGTATCTATTATTGGTCATGGATTACTTCATCAATGGTCGATCGCGGACTGACTCGTGGAATAACTATTCTGCCTCTTTTAGGTACCGTTAAGCTACACAGGGAGCAGCGAACCAACTTTAAGTCGAACTCCATGAGAGAAGCGCTGGAGGGACTGGGAGTGCACAAGCGCCCACAAGCCCCCTCCACCTGGTCAGACGGCATAGACTCTTGAAGAACACCCGAGGAAGGTCGTGGCCTACCGCTCGTCAAAACACATCATCGGGTTGACACCAGCTATTTAGGTGGCAAAAAGCTGCGTCTTCTATGCGACCTGATGTTTGGGAGTCCCCCTGCGGCAGGACAGCAATCAATCGACTGTGTGGAGAACCTCGTGGACTACTTTCATGGTTTGTACGAGATTGCCCATCAATATATCCAGATTCTGAGCTACCGGATGAAGATCCGTTATGACCAGCAAGCCAAAAGCAGAGTTCCTAACAAGGTGATCTAGTGTGCTTGTATCGCCCTACCTGGACCAACAGGCTTGTCCCGAGCTTCAAAAACCATGACAAGGATGTACCGCTTGGTGAAGAGGATCAATGACGAGTCTACCGCATGCACAGGCTGACCCGAAGGAAGACGCTGATGGCACACCTGGATGGTCGGGATGACGAGTGCTAAGAAGGGAGCTATATAACTGCAGAATTATTAAACCTAATATTCCATATATCATTATTCAGTTTTCTACTCTTAATTTAAATATTAACACTAAATTTAAATCTCCTCATAAAACACAATAAAGAAAGAAAAGAAGAACATGACCGAGACGCAAAGTTATCTGTGAGTCGGTGTGTGGACAATTCTCCAATGTGGAAAGCAGCGCTACTACTACAGAGCACCCCTAAAAGAATACATTTTTACTGCACACAAAGCTGATCATTTTCTTAAGGGGCAGTAAATAAACAACTTTCAGATCATAATTTTGCAGGAGTTAATCCAGAATTTCCATCTATTTCTGGCAACATTTAAATAAACTGGTTGATAAGATAGATTCTCTTTCGTCTGTTCTACAACCATTAATCTAAACAAGTGCTGCCACTTGTTCTCAGCGAACAATGAATACCAGGCTTAAAGGAAGATCGTTTAAAGTGTGTACTCGAAATTGTAATGGAATGAATAACAGATACTCACTTAAAAATGTTTCTCAACAGTTATAACCTCAACATACTGCTCAAAAAGAAAAGAAAGCTTGCCCTCATATTCTGCTTGCCATGCCAGGCTATAAAATATACCGAGTAGATCATTCCAGCAATACTAGAAAGGGTGGATCTGCAATTTTCATTAAAACTAACATTTAACACAATGAACTCTAGCCGATTAGAGAGGAGGAGTCACAATTTTCTAAAGTTGGTATCAGCTTGAATAACACATTTTATCAAATAGCATCATTCTATTCAGCTCCTGAAAATAAATTAACTGCTTCGAAATTTTGAAATCTTACACACGTTATGGGTATAAACTATTTAATTGGTGGAGACCTCAAGTATAAATACCCTCGATTAGGCCCTAACATAGCCATTCCTACAGGTCAATTGCTTCCTGGTGCGGTATTAAAATTCTCTGTGGAATGTATACACCATATAGAATCTACTTACTATTCAGAAGCAGGTCATTCTCCCGATGTACTCGACGTTTTCCTTAGGAAAGACATTATTCGGTACTGTTCAGCAGCTGTGGTACAGTACGATTTAAACTTGCTCATCTTCCAATAAGTCCTACTTCGAATCTGGCAAATTTGTACAACGTGTCTCCTTGCTTAATTAGATGTGCTTCGACTGGAAATTCTAAGCAGAAACATTAAACAGTGTTACAGATCTGAGGTTATCATTTATCCCTAAGGATCTTGGCATAGCAGTAGGTGCTTTTACTCGTAACATACAGCATGTTGCCAACATCATTTCCCAACAATGCAATGCACATTCATTCAGGCACTTTTTATTTCTATAAGAATTGCACAACTACTAGAAAAAAAGAAACAACGTCGTCAGTTATGGCTACAGACCAGGACCAGTCCTACATAACAGCATATAAAAGAGCGACTCGTCACCTTCGCGAAGGATTGAAAAAAGAAAGAGATGAAGCTCGACATGCTGAAATGTCTAACCCTTTAGGATCGTAGCACTCTGATGAAGTTTCAACAGCCTGTACGGACGTTAAATTGGCTGCTAGCAGTAAGCAATTGGAAGCAAAAATTTATGCAAAGCTAGTCTATGACACTGTTATTTTGAGTTTTATTTATGCACGCTATGTAACTATTTACACTCGAAAGAAAACCTATCTTCCTCCGCCGGGTTTGAACCCGCGACCTCGGGAACTAGAAACTAGCATGGTAATCACTACACCACGGAGGACGACAATATGACACTGTACTTATCTACATTGCTGAGAATTATCAAGCATAGCTGAGCTTGACAGCAGAATTTTTGATGCACTGAAACATTTTATGCTAAATACGCAGTCCACTAACATCAACATTTTGTAATTGTTTTAAGTTTGTAAACATTTTAGGCCAAGATAGAGTATTTAATAAATAATATAACAACGATAAAGCATTCAGCCATAAATGGTAATGTATATCAAATATAAACAGGGGACATTTCATTATTTACTGTCACTAACACCCGTACAGTTTAGTTTATTTGGGATAAGACAGTTATTGTTTATGATTGACGAGTGTATGATAGCGCTCAGATTATTGATCGATACACATGGTTGTCGTCCTCCGTTGTCTGGAGGTACCATGCCAGCCTTTAGTTTCACGAGATCGCGGATTCATACCCGGCGGAGAGCGATGGATTTTTTTCGGGCGTAAAAATTCTGAGCATGGCTTCCTTTAGAAGAGAAGTAAAGCTGGTAGTCTCGTGTCGTAGATTTACGAGACTTAAATAACCTCAAAGCTGATAAAGAGGCCTCCGAGCAAAATTTCCAGTCTTTCTAGCTCATTATAGAATGGGACGCTAAGGACCTTAGTAGTTAAAGAGCGTCCATAAATACAAATAAGTTTTTCAGATACACGTGGCTGGTTTTTTTGAACATGCCCTGCAGTAGAAATAAGTTTCTTTTCTCGCCCCCTTTTCGATTGCTGCAGACTTTAGGTTTTTCCCTCCAAATAATAAGTGAATTGTGACGCATTGTTTAACCTTTCTTGTTTTTCAATTGTACCCCGTCTATGCCTTGGGTTGTTTACATCTTTCACCAGACTTCTGATAAGCGATCTTCTGTATTTGAGGTGGGACGACCAAGGGCGCTTGCCTGGGAATTCTGAATTTTATTTAAAATGTAGGCGTTCACTGTTGCAACTTGTAGACACCAGAAACATAATATGCGCCACCACTTCAACGATTTTCGCATAAACACGTATGAAGCACAGTAATGCTCGCTGCGATCCACACCTTCCATACGTTTGGTATAATCGAGCACACGCAGCGCCTGTTCTGCATATTTTCTGGCTTCCCCTTCAAAATTATTTTAATTTTCTGCATAGAGCTATCATGATATGTAGAAATCATCAAGACTACCCTTTTGTCTTTCCTACCCTTGACCATGACGTTGCCATTCCTGCAAGAATATTGTTTCACACATTTTAGCTTTTTCCGAACTCCTTGACTCACAGGTTTTGGGTTTCCTACTCTGCCAGCAATTATGGTACCTGTGGTGTTAATTTACGGCTGTCTAATTCCTGAACTAAGTCTACGCTGCTATAGTAGCAATCAGTGAATAAATGGTAGCCGCTAACTCCAACACCACAAAGCCCAAGGCGATCTATTAGAAATAATACAAATTTGTCCTGTGTACTGAACATAGGCAGTATGACTATCTGATGAAACAAAAATTCTGATAACCCATTTTGTAGGTTTCTTAGGATTGTGTGTTTTGAAATTTATTTTGCCCTTGAATCCCACAGTTGATTCATTTATAGCGATATCTTTCCCTGGTAAAAGTGTTCTTGAAACTCTTTTTTTCTAGAAATTCAATTAATCCATGAAACGTTTAGTTATTCTAAAGAATGGAGCTGTAACATTCTGTTAATTATCCTTACATACGTATTCAGAGAACTTAAAAAATCTATCCAGAGGCATAATATGGCGAAAAATTACTCAGATCATAATCGTCTTATAAGTGGACCAATAATACTTTAGTTCTGAAAGTGAAACGAGCCCCGTGTTCAGTATTATACCCAGAAAATCCTTAATTTCTGCTACAAGCACATCAGCCCAAATATTCCAAATAGCTCTTGGTGACATTTGTAGTCCGGCAATTTTTTCACTGTCCTACCTATTAGTTTTCTTTGCAATTTGTGATATGAGCTTATCAGTGAAAATCTAACTAAAATAATCGATTGGTTGAGTATAACACCAAATACTTAGTTTTGGGACTTTAATTCTTAGAAAATGTATGTTCCCTGGGTTCTGGTCACTTTTGCACATCATTTTCCACGTATCTATATACGCAACATTCGCAGCACTTGTGTGGCTTTCACTCTCACTTACGGACTTCTCGCTATCAGATAGCTCCATTTTGTTTTCTTCTTCAAATTCAATGTCCACATCGTCATCACTCTCTGCATCCAACTCGAACTGAACCATTTATCTTAACGCTTCGTTATCTTCATCGCAAAAACATTAAATTTGCGTTTTGTAGCCCCGGAAGACCCTGGATTCTGCGCGCTGGTAACCATTGTGAAGAACTGTACTTCCCTGATTGAAATATTCGCTGTGTACGTTGAAACAGTTTATGTAATCTCCGAACAGATGACAGTATAAGTTTAGTAATACTTTTACAAGCCTTATGGTGGCCGTTGTGTGCTGCCAGTAACGTTATTTCTTCTAAGAAGAGAAAACGTGAAGAGAGTTGCTGTCGATCCTATGTCGACGTAAGACCGTATAAGCATTATTGTAGTGTCGACCACATATCGACATACTACCGCAAAGTGCTAATCTCAACTGCAAGGATGGTTCCTTGTGAAGGAAGGTGAAAGCTTTACCTAAACAGAATGATAGTATTCCAGCTTTAAATATTAATAGCAACTGCTAAGCAACAACTCAAGAGAAAACTGGTGTATTCGCAGAAGTGTTACATCAACATCAGGCAAGTTCTGTTGAATATGTTACATTTAAAAAGAACATTAAGAATGCTGTAAAGGTGCCGTCGGAGCTATTACCTTTTAAAACTTATTTTCCTTCCGATCAGATACTTAATGCAATCAATAGATCTCCAAAACGGAAAGGCTCCTGGGTATGACCAAATTGTTTTTCCGTAATTAAAGCCGCTTCCAAGGAAGCCGTTGCTATTATTAACATAGATTTACAATGCAGTACTGGAACAGTCTGTTTTTCACGAAAGTGAAAACATGCAGTAATAGTTGATACACAGATCGTATAAAATTAATAAAGGTCCAAGAAACTACCGACTCATTAGTCTTCTATTATTCTCCAAGCTATTCGAACCGCGCAATTACATCGAGTAAATGATAACATTCTAATCTGCTTTGAAGAAAATAGTATGTCATGGCTTATTTTCGGGTATCCAAAATGCCTTCGATGAGGTTTATCACGAGGATTTACTTTTTAAACTTAAGTCAAGAATATCTGACACATTGTACAAGATTATTTAATTCTACATGAGAAGTAGAGCTTTTACAGTTAAACGTGAAAATGTTCAATCCCAATCCAGTGTTTCTCAAGAAGGTATATGTGGACCTATATTGTGTCTCATCTGTATATCAGATTTCCTAGTATTACATCAAGTTACAATTGTGCAGTTTGCTGATGGTGTCGCTATTCTCAGCAAAGGAGATGACAATTTATCTGTAGTTAAATTACAGATGTACGTTGGACAAATCGAAGAGTGGTGTATCCAGGGAAGGAAAATTTTGAATGATAAAAGTCAAAATCAGTGCAATTTATCTATAAAATCAATGAATCAATATTCCATGATACCGTACCATAAACCTCTGTGATGAGGACGTTATCAAAACCGATTCGATCATTTATCTTGGACTAACATTTATTAAGAAATTAACATGTAAACCAAACATCACCGATATAGTGAAGAAAATTTGGAATGAAATCCGCGAATGACACTATTTTATACGAGACCCATCGCCTCTCAAACTGCAGTGTAAAAGAATGCAGTGAAGAAACTCCCCTTTGTTCGATCTGTATGGACATATGGGTGTGGCATTTGGAGTTCTGCTTCTGATTCACAGATAAAAAGAGCACAGACATTTCAAAATCGTTTCCTCCTACTTATAACAATGTACGATGGTATGTCCGCATACCACCAGGATATCCAGATACCACTAGTAGCCACAGCTGGCATACCCCTTAAGGGCTACTATATCAGAATATACAACAAGTTCACCAACCACCCCAAATCCACTGCTTAACACGATTCCTAAGTACCTTCCTGCTACCAGAAGTGAAAAAACGTTGAAAACAAATCCAGTCAGACCTAATTGTACAATAGTTACAAGGCCTGTTAATGGATAGGTTCCTTAGCATATTTCAAGTCATGTTTATCTATCATTTGAATGAGCAAAACTGTAGACTACTAAATGTACAAGAAAGGTTTCTATAGTTACAAAAAAAAGAAAGAAAGAAAAGAAAAACATAGTAGTGAGGAGTCTTCGTTTCATTTGGAGGCTAAGCCCAGAGTAATGGAGTTAGAGTATTTATATACATCCATGCTCAGAATAAGTTGCTCCATGGAGGCCTTAAGCAGAGAGTATAGATTATTCTGCCAACATGCATTTCCAGAGGCTTGAACTTACCAACAACCAGCACCATTGGAAGAATTATTATATAATTATTTACAGGAGTGACATATCTGTAAAAGAAGCATTTGAGTGTCGTGAAAAAAAATCATGATAGGTGGTAGCTGGCTTATAATTTCATAATTATTAAAAGTACATTGTACAACAGTGGTACAGCTCATTTTATAACGAAATACTATTTTTATGTTTGATACCCTGCATTTGTGAGTTGTCTTTGTGGAGTCTTGTTTGGGTAAGTGTAAAATCAGGGGTGAGAGGACTGAAATAGATTGCTTTTTTATAAAATAGATTATGCCGGCATATTAAATTTGGTTCAGATAAAATGATGAACAACATTTCTTGCATTGAGCTTTATTTAGGTATTAGGAGCATAATGAGATTTGTGGTATTTTTTTATATTTTTATACCTCGTACTACTGACGCCATTTTCTCAGTGGGAGGCTTTTGGCAAATTAATAATGCAAAGGAAGTGAAAATGTTAAGTAGCATGAAATGACTGTGCGTTTTGTAAGTCGGAAATATACGAAACAGTTGGCTATAACAGGTACGATTAGTGAAAATGCCTTTTAATATGTATTCGTAATGATTTTTTTTTCTCACTAAATACCCAAGCAATTGTAAGTGAAGGAGCTAATAAAAACTGCCATCGCAGTTTCAGCCGTACTTTGGGCCTAATTTTTTTTTTTTCGGGTGGGTGGGTTAGACTTTTGTGAATACCGGATTGATGAATGCGTGCTGTATTTAAAATTACGTCACAGCGAAGAGCCCCTTTGCCGCATTACTTTCAGTACTGTTTGTTAATGAGGATATATGCGTTTATCCAGATATCAAATAATGCAATAACGGCTTGGGGGTCCCAAACTAGTTTAGTTACAGTTTCGTTAAGTTTTCTGAATGGGATGTATTTAAAGATGTACATTACGAAATTTTTAGTTATCTTTTAAGCGGAGAAGACTGCTTCCTACAGTGAAACCAAGGCTGCTTCACCTGAAGGAATTGAAAAGCTTCATTGAAATGTGGGATTCGGAAACCTCTGCATAGTCAATATATTGCACTGATCAATAGTTTTCGCACAAGTACTCTCATTCCTGCTATGTGCATCTTTCTGCCCCTCAAGTGCTGCATCCAAGGACAGGAGTAGAACTTATATTTATTATAATTTATGTACAACTTTGGCCTGTTGTGTAGAATATAGCAGTATGATTATGGGGCAAGCATAGGCTGTCAGGCCATAGTGAGCCTCACCGAATCCAAGAGGTTCTGTGTTTAATAGAGTTAACCTTAGGTTAGCATTTTGGGCATTCTGCATTAGTTGGTCTTCATTGACGTCGGTAACCTGCATTACGTTGGTCTTCGAAGCCAACATTTGAAATCCCAACATAGCAGAAAACACGAGAGCCCTCAGCCTCAAGACGTAGCCTAGGGATGTTTTTTTTAGTAGAGAGGAGTGTAGCAGTTGCGGCCGTAACTGCGAAGCAACGACAGAGCATAGCTGAGGGATCTGGGCATCTAAAACTCGAATGATTCGTGTTGGCAGCATTTCCTTCCAAAAGTTGCCAAAAAACAACCATATAAGAAGGGCTGTTTAACCACTATTTTTGTCAACGTTTTCAGTGAAGACCAAAGTAATGCAGAAAGCCATTAGGGGCAAAATTATTAACTCCGACATTATGCTCTAGTTGTGGCCCGCACAGCGATCCCACTGTCCCGCACAGCGATGACGATGTCGTATTAAAGAAGTTGCTTTACCGTAGCAGTGGTAGATAGTTAACGCAAGCTTACATAAAAAACAACCCAAACCTAAGGCTAGCCTTCCCTGAATTCAGAAACGTAAACTTATATAAAAAGAAGTAATCCCAACCTAAGGCTACGTTTGTTTTGTTTCGTACGCGATTCGCCTATATAACTAAAACACTGTCGAGGGGTGGGTAGGTGGACACAAGCTATTGAACAGATCACATCTACTTCTAAACTCACTCACAAGGTAAATTATTCGCTTTTCTTTGGCTAATTTAAGGCTACGTTTGTTTTGTTTCGTACGCGATTCGCCTATATAAGTAAAACACTGTCGAGGGGCGGGTAGGTGGACACAAGCTATTGAACAGATCACATCTACTTCTAAACTCACTCACAAGGTAATTTATTCGCTTTTCTTTGGCTAATTTAAGCTACTTCGATGGGCCACAACTACAGTAGATTAGCCATTAACTCAAGAGTGTGAAAGCACCATTTCATCATGCAGACTTTTTCCCAACTTTGTTACCACAGCATCACCTTACTAGAGTAAGACTTGTTGAAGTCTTAGGACTTGATTTTTTTTTGCAGTTTTATGTTCTGCCTTTTGGATGCTGTATGGATGTACAAACAATTTTGATGACTTGTTCAGAACTCCCTTTCCTCATGTTATATAGGTGTATTACAATGTGACAAGATGGCAAAAGAACAATGGTGCAGATTTGTAAGAGTAGGTCTCTTGAGAGTAGGGTCCAGCAAGAATTTAATTTTTAGCACTTGTACATTAATGATCTTCACCATGCTGTAAAGAGGAAGTGGTGGACACAGAGTTGCTACATGCACTGAAATACTCTTGAGATGCTACAAACGAAAAGTACGAAAAAATGATTTCAGTCATTGGGGTGAATATGAGTGTGCTAATTGATATTTTATTCTCAATTTTGTAGGTTTCAAAGCAGCTATTCAGGGAAATATGTATTTGCCCCACGCAAACAAATGGAAAAGATTTGGGTAACAGCTCCTTAAATACTTGCAATTGAAATGCAGAAAAATCATGATTTAGAGAATAACACCAAATGTATTACACTTCAAAAGGAGATGTGAACAGTTTAAGGTTCTGTAGTCCACTAGTATGTGCAAAAGTTGCAACCCTTGAGTATTAGAGAAGTGAGTGAAAATAGTGATACTTTTAGTTCTTCCAAACACACTCGTTATCTACCATATCTACACCCCAAATAAAGTTTCACGATTCTTCATTGGGTTTAGTCTCACAGATCCGGCTGCGCCCTGTTGTCACTCTTCTAGTTAAAAAAAAATTCCCTCGACTATGCTTTGCAGCTTAGCACTTTAAATCATTTGCGTTAGGCATGCTGTGTTTTTTGTTCAGATGTTGGTCACTCTTCCATATGAACAGCACAGATACAAAGCACAAACTAAACTTTTGGGGGTTGGGCGTGGAATAAGGTCAAAAGATTTGACCCAAGGATCAACTGTTCCATTGATTATTTTTCTAATGCAACACTACTGTGATTTTCAAATGGGATGATGTTTGTCCTTGAGCGCGGCCAGAGTGGCAACCAATCGGAGTTCCGCTGTGTTGTCATTGCATTCGCTGTAAGCTAAGCGTGACACGCGCTAAGTGAATTCTGTTTCTAATAAATATAATTTGCGCTAAGACAAAAATTCAAATTTTGCAAAAAGTAACCCACTAGAAAGTAGGGAGTAATTTTCGTAACACAACCTTAAAAACCACATATTTTTAGCTCAAATAGTTTTCATAATACAAACGAATAAACATACTCATATGTTATATCATAACCACGTAAACACTGTAATGGTCACATTATTTGTATGTATGCATTATTGTATACGTTATGTATATATATTTGTAATTATACAGAACTACTGACTTGATGGTGATAAAGAATTATGTTGAATAACCAAGGCGTTTGTTAAATCTGAGAGAGAGCAAACAGCCCACCCAGCTCACTTGTAGAATGCAGAACATGAGCCGTCATATGTTTATTATTGTGTGTTGTTTCTAAATCTGGGTTGGAGTTTATTTACTCTACACAGTCAATATCAGTATCCCATATAATGGTCTGCAGAAGAAGTTATCAACCTTGATTGCAATTCTATGTACCTCTGGCCCACAATTCTCAGTATTCATAAATGAATGAATTATGGTACCTTTAGAATTAACACCATCTCTCTTTCGAAAAAATTTGTGTAATATGTGTTTACTAAGTTGTAATTGAAATTGGGGTGTACAAGATTGCAGTACGGTTTTGTTGTTGTGACAGGCTTATCTATATGTATAGTGCAGGGTGAGCCAAAAGACTACATACAACATTTTTAAAACTACTTTTAAAGGCTTTACTTACTATATTTATGAAAGGAAATGCTGAAACTGGCCAGCACCGTCCATACATTTTTGGCACCTCTTTAGGAAACTATCCATCATGGAATTTCTGGGAGGAATTTTCCAAACGATGACCAATGTCGGCTAATGTATCTTTGGTGGGAACTGAACGCCGTCTTTTAGATTTCTTAGCCTGAACACTTCCTGTGGCCTGAAATTTACTGTAAAGTTCATGGATTGTTGTACGGCCTGGAACTTTTACACCTGGAAATCTTTCTGCAAATCGTACTTTCACTTGGTGAGCTGATCGAGTTGTCACATACAAATCATAAATAATGATGGATAGTTTCCTAAAGAACAAATCATAAATAATGATGGATAGTTTCCTAAAGAACAAATCATAAATAATGATGGATAGTTTCCTAAAGACGTGCCAGAAATGTATAGACAACAACGGTGGCCAGTTTCAGCATTTCCTTTCATAAAGTTGGTACGTAAAGCCTTTAAAAGTAGTTTTAAAAATGTTGGTGGTTTCATCCGCACCTTTCTATGATAGCGGCAGATGGCAACAAGTGCCAAGGACGCAGACATGAAATACACTGCACAGGCGGTTTGTAGTTAGGTAGTTGGACAAAGGCATTTACCTTCTGGGAGTGGTGTTTGTTCAGTTGTAACAGAGCAGCAGGTACATACACAATGTGAGATAAGTTGACTCACCAGGTGTTCTGAGTTGTGTTCGACGCAAAGGGAATACTGCCAGCTATTCTCCTCCCACCCTAGACTACCTTCTCTGCATTTTTGCCTTGTCACAACGAAAAAATCGACCTGTACATAAGTTTGTTTGTCATAATGTCAAATGTACACTCTGCAGTTCACCCATATTTTGACTGTAATAAAAGCTTAAATGAAGAGGTTACAAAAAACTTTGTTTGGCAGGAATGCTTCATCTCCAACAAAAACAAAAGGCTGGGGATTTGTCTCTGCATCTGGTAAGCACCAAAGTCAAGCCAACTGTAAAGTACCAGAGTAAAAGTTATTTCCCAAAGCTCTGTGTTGAAATATGGTCAAATCTGCCTTGTCATATTTACCATTGTCTACGGCAATGAAATGAAGATTTGCATCAGAAACTCCCATTAACACAATGGAAAACATTTTTGTAATTGAAAAAGAGGGTTACAAATCCTCACATGCTTACCATCTGAGGACTCAACACAGTTATGGGAATTTGTTTTGAAATAGTTTCAAGCAAAGGAAATTTTACACACATTTCTTTTCTTGGTTTATGCATTTCAGTGTCAGGTTTTGTTCCATATCTATCTTGACTAATTAGTTAACGTTTGGCCATAGTAGGTAGTTTGTGGCTTTGCAGTATATCCTGAAGAGCTACCAACATTTGAGCAAAAAATAGTGAGATCAAAATGAGCTATATTAATAATTAATATTCAAGAAACTTTTTTTTTTAAACAACCCCACCCCCCAAAAAAAAAGAAAAAAGAGGAAGAAACGAGTAAAGAAGTGGAGGCCGCCACAGTGAATTGACAGTGTCCTCTGGTTTCAAGATGCACCTGAGGTTAGGTATAGGTTAGTTTGTGTTTATGAATTGTTTTCAAATAACAGGTATCATATTAGAAATTGTGCAGTAAAGGAGGCGAGAGCGAACTTTAGATGCTCGGCTAAATCTTAAGCTTAATGATGATGCATACAGATGAATTCTTAACAATTCTTAGAGCTTAGAAAAAGTAAAAACCACCATTTTTGCTGGATTACACTAATACAGTTGGGTTGACAGCTTCCTCTGTGCATGAGTACTTTGTTGACATGTTGAAATGAATTTATATATAAGAAAGAGTGTTATAAAGGGAGGGTGGGTGGTTTACAGGCTGTTTAAATTTTCACATCTCTTATAGTCTCTGTTAAATATTTTTTATCCTAAGTATAAGGTAGAAAGGGAACCATTAATTTCAGTGTCTTTTAGGCAGGGCTATAATAGCTTTAAAAACTTCCCATTTTTCTCACAGCTAGCATGAAAAGGATAAGCCCAATATACTGTACTGGCTATTCAAGGCAGTTTCACATATGTGGACTACTTCCAGTTCAGACCACGTACTGCTGCTATGGTCAGTCTGACTAGCAGAGGCAAGAAATGAAGAAATGTTTCCTGCAAGATCACAATGTGTGGTCTCAACTAACACTGTGCTATAAAATGGCAGCTGCAGAACTGGTTGCAGCAATAAGAGGAACTGAAATCTTTCCCTCACCTCTCCCTGCACTAAGAACCCTCCACTAAATGTGGCCATACAGAATATATGGTGGCATTAAACAAAGCATACTAACACACCTCAAACTTTTCTAAGTCACTTGAGTCTGTAAAATATGCTGAATGGTAATGTACATTGGAAATACATTTTGCACTGTATCGTATACACACCAAATTTTTACTTTCTGTACTACATATAGTAAATAGGGCAAGTATTGTATTCCACCCAAAAATTCGATACCGAAATTTCACCGGAAATACATGTTTTGAGATCCCCTGAATCCAATTTTTTTTTTTGGAAACATGTCCGTGTGTGTGTCTGTGAATAGCATAACTCAGAAACGAACAGTCGGATAAACACCATACTGGATATTTCAGTTCAGTATCTTCCAGAGATGCAACACAAAGGTTTTCAAGAAAATCCCCCCCACCCTAGATTACCCTTTACATGGAACATTTTTCGAAAATTTTAATTTCCTCAAAAATGGCTCTTAACGGTTTTGATTAAAATATCATATGTTTAAGATATTTTCATGACAAATGAAATGTTTGATGTACATACTGAGGCTTTCACGGCCGGCGTCATAACTAATAAATGAATTACAACTATCTGGGCTTGTAGGCCGTGGTCTAGAAGGCATCGACCACCGCAGACACTGAATCACTTCACCCTGAAGATGCCAAGTGCTGTATTTGGCGAAACGTCTGTATCCACGATGCCTTCTAGACCACGGCCTACAAGCCTGGATAGTTGTAATTCATTTATTAGTTAATGAAATGTTTATTTCAAATTTTCTGGGAATGTCTCCAAAAGTATTTTTCATTGTGAACAACTTTTGCATAACTGGTAAACCATAAGAGATAGACAAAATTTTACTACACAAAAAATATAGATTGCGTTAAAATACACAATCTATGTCATATACACTTTTTTGTTGAGTGAACCATTTTCGAGATATTGCTTGTTATTCCCTTAAATTTTCCAATACTTATACTTTTTCTCAAATGAGAATTCCTTACTCATTTTTTTTTGTCCTGGTAATGCAAAGAGAATGGAATACTCCACATAGCAACCGCTCTTAAAATATTTGACTATACCTTAAAGCCTACCAATTCCCCTTGCATCTACAAGAATATTAGCAATAAGATTAACATCTCAATATCTCGATTAACATGAAGCATATGGAGAATAAGCATTTGTAAAAATAGTTTGTACATGAGTAGAGAAAGCCATGTGAGTGTAACACATCAGATTTTTAATTCACGAGTGTAGTTTCAAGGACATTGCAAAACTGTTGTACCTGTTCTTTAGTGATGTACAGTGTGATACATGACATTCTCCACACCACTTGGCAGCAAGCAGTCTCAGCGTCAGCTCTTGTCATTCCTGGTGAATGTGGTCTACTACAATGCTATAGCAGCTATTAAAATTAGTTTTAATATTGTGTACTAACCTTGACCACAAAAGTTCAAAATGATGTCCTTTTGTAATACATTCTTGACATCTCTAAAGGAAATTGGCATTTACATGTGCAAATTCACCCACTATAATTCTTCAGATTTCTCATACAATACTTTCTTTGAACCACTGATTGTGTGCTGAGTGTCTTTGTATACTTTATTTTTTATATTTCCACATAGATAAATGTTGCAGGTGGACAAATTGAAGGACTTAGGGGCATGTAATCATCTACTAATAATCTTGTCCTGAAATATTTCCTTTAAAAATTCAGTGTTTCATCTACTGTATTGGCAGTTCCTGAATTCTGTTAGAAATAAGCACTTTGACACTTCATATATGTTAACTGCTCAAAAAATGCGTTGAGTATTTGTGTCCTGTACCTTTCACTGTTTAATTGTATTGTCAGAAAATGGGCCTAAAATCCAATGTGCAGCAATGTTACACGATGTGTCAACCTTCTCATTATGTAAAGAAGTTTCATAAATGACATTATTTTCTGCACCCCTGTATCTATTGTTTTGCATTATAACATGACCATATAAGTGAAACCATGCTTCAGCACTAAAAATAATAAATTTACGATTCACACCATCAGCAGCACACGTAAAACCCAGTTGCAAGCATGACTCCACATCTCTGGGCTGTAATTCATTCACCATTGTTTCTCTGCAACATTAAATTTAAGAATTTTAATTGCTCTTTAAGTGCTGTCGCTTTTGAAATGTTTTTTTATGAGACATGCCAGAAAAAATATACCAATTTTTCTACAATTTATCAAGTTTAATCTCAGTAAGCACACATGGATTTTTCTTTCCATGTTTATTCAGAACTTACGCAGTTTCTCATAGTTTCTTACAAGGTTTAATATGGTGGTTTTATGTGGAATGGAAATACCAGGAAATGTGGAAAAATGTCATCACAGTTTTTTACAATTACTCCTTCAGAAGTAACACTCAACAAGATAAAACCTTGTGTTATAATGTAAGCTTTTGTGGTGCCATATTAAGTCACAACTAAGACATCAATACACACGTCAGAGCTCATAGGCAAATGAGCAGCAGCTATCAGTTGTAATGTGACTCTTGCTGTGTGCTTGAAGGTAGAGAAAGAAACTGTTTTAGTTTATGACTTGTGGACCCCATTCTCTGAACATGACCAGAGCAGATTCTGGGCCTGCTTCTACTGAGTGTTGTAGAGTATGTCATGGATCGTTATGCATATGTCTTTACCATGAAGCAAGCATATTGTGCAGTTCAACTGACAGGAGCTACTGGTACATAAGAGAATGCCGTTTCATTATAATATGATGCAGTTCTCTTGTGTTAATCACAAATGTATATATGAGACAAGCTTATGGCCTTTAGATTATTGTTATATGCTCATGTTTTGGTTTAACTTGTGTATGCAATGACCAACCACAGTTACCCAGGACTGTTTAATTGTAACAACCAAAGGACTGCCAGAGTTTCATTTCTGCAAGTATTACTTTTTGATCTATTAAAGTTTATTTTATAAGACCAGAGACATTAGAAAAGCTTCACGCATAGAACGCAAACGGTGTCTCATACCCAAAATTCACGAATTCTAGTTGTCTGTACACACATTTTATTTTTTATGTAAAAAAAAAAAATACATGTTTAACAGAACATTCTGTGTCAGCTTTTCTTTCCATGATTTATGGAATATGTAGTAAAAATTTCAGTCTTTAAGCACTTATTTAGCTTTAAATGTATACAAATTTGGTGGAAATTAAAGCATTGAAAAAATATGTACAGACCTTAACTAAGATACATTAAACACAACTTGATGATGGCACAGAGCTTAAAAGCTTTGCATATATGTACATTAAGGTGCCTAATGTTTTAATACAAAAATTCATATTTTTTTGCCAGGTTTCACACTTCGCTTCTGCTTAAAAGTATTTGCAGCAATAAATGCCAGGATGGAGGGTAAAATTTGTAATTTCTATTAATATTTCCCCCTCGCTCTCTCTGGTTTGTTGTCAGAATATGCAGATTATCATTAATTTTTGTGTCTGAAAATGAGACTTAGTGCATTTTATAACAGCAAGTTCGTTGTTGCCCAGCCCATGATTTCTTTTCCAGATATTCAGCTGTACATGAACTGAAAGACACATCCAAAATAATAGGCTGTACAATAAAGCAGGATTTTCTGAATTTTCTTGGTAAGCCAACAATATTTTGCAGTAAACTATGATAGCAAGAATTCTATATCACATCTAGCCCTTTTTATTACTTTCCCTACTGTGTATAGTAAATAGGGGTAGTATTGCATTCCACTCAAAAATTTGATACTGAGATTTCATTGAAAATACATGTTTTGAGGTGCCCTGAATCCAAATAAAGCATTTTTGGAAATGTGTGTGTGTGTCTGTCTGTGAACAGCATAACGCAAAAACAAAAAGTCGGATAAATACCAAACTTTGTGTTTGAGTTTAGTATGATCCAAGGATGTGACACGATTTTCAAGAAAATCCCCCTAGCCCAGACCACCCTTTACATGGAACATTTTTCGAAATGTTTTGATTTTATCAAAAATGATTAACAATTTTGATTAAAACATCACATATTGTTTAAGATATTTTCATGGCAAATGAAATGCATATCTTGAGTTTTCTGGGAATGACCCCAGAAGTCCTCTTCATTGTGAATGGCTTTCGCATAACTGGTAAACCTAAGAGATATGCAAAATTTGACTATACAAAAAAATGTAGATCTCATTAAAACATACACTTTGTCATATACATTTCCGAGATATTTCTTGTTATTTTTTTGAATTTTCCAATATTGTACATTTTCTCAAATGGATATATATATATATTTTTTTTTTAATTATGTTCTGGACATGCAAACAGAATGGAATGCTCCACATAGCAACCAGCTGTTAAAAGATTTGACTATCGCTTAAAGCTTACCATATTTCCCTTGCATCTACAAGAAAATTAGCAATAAGATAGTTTCTGCAAATGTTTATCTCGATTAACATGAAGTAGATGGAGAATGAGCATTTGTAAAAATGGTTTGTACAAGAGTGGAGAAAGTCAGGCAAGTGCAACACATCAAACTTTTTTCCTCTACTGCTAACCTTGAGTAAGTAGAGGAAGTATTGTATTCAATCCAATCGAGATTTCACAAGTAACACATGTTTTGAGGTCCCTAAATCCAAAAAAAGCACTTCTTTCTCTACTACCTACATATAGTAGGTATCTTTTTTATTTATAACTTGATTTAATGCTGTCTGACTACTTTGGCCTTGTACTGAAAGAGTGAGGCAGTATTTTTAACACTTAAATGATTTCAGTCTAATTATATAAAGTATAACAACAGCTCGCCTTAAAAGCAATATGTGTATAAATAATATATAAAGTGTGTGTAACAGTCATTGTATTAATGTTTATATTACTATGTACATGTATAATAATGTTATGTGAATGTATTACGTAATTTAACAATGTAGGAGCTGTGAGAATAGAAGCCAAAAGTTGTTAACAATGAGGTAATAATGAGGTAACCTTGAGACAATAAATTAGAAAGTTTAATAATGCTACTAGTAATTCTTGCAACAATAATGTAATATTTAAAACAGTTTATAAATAGCCAATCAAAAACTAGAAAAGCTGAAAGTTAAATAAAATTATTCTATTGGAGTAGGATTAGCCAATCAGAGACTTGAAATAGAGAAATGTACAAATTTTAAGCGATAGAAGCCAGACGCTAGACGGCAGCGTACCTGAGCAGTTGTTCGTTCGGTACATATTCAATGTGAGACATAAAAAACTCATTATGGTGTGAATAATTTAAGTTTACATGTTAAAAACTAAAATTAACAAAAATCTCACAGCTCTACAGTTGGATATATCTTTGAAGTGTTATTTAATCGTGTGAAAGATTAATAAAACAAATTTAAATACCATTATAAGTTGTGTAAGCCTTCATTCTTTAGCCACATCACCCCCTGCTACATGTTTCTACAAATTACTACTGACGCAGCCGAGGCAGACAAATATAATATTTAAATAAACATTTAAATTAAATAGTTGATTTTTGAATGTGGGGGCGAAGGCCACCGGAAACTTTGTAATGTGTGTGGTCTAAACAACTTCAAATTTGGCTCCCCAACAGTGGAACTACATTACAGCTTTTTCAAATTGGCGCCCAAACCGTGGTGCTAATAACGTAAAGATAATTACTTCTTCAAGAGGAAGTATTGTATTCCACCCAAAAATTCACTATCAAGGTTTGATTGGCCTTATGTTTTGGGATCCCTGAATTTCCCCCCCCCCCCCTCTTCCAGAAAAGAAAAATAGAAAATGGTTTTGTGTGTATCTTAAAATCTTAATTGTTTACTGTACTGTTATGAGAAATAAAATGTAAATCTTGAATTTTCTGATTGAATTTTGTATAACAAGGAAATCTTAACAGATAGAGAAATGCTTAATGCCCATAGTGCTCATTGAAGTACAAATTTATGTAAAAAATTTTCATAGCATTAATCATTCTGAAATAATCCATGTTACAAGGTTAGAACTTTCCTAAGTGTCGGTTAATGGGCTTGCATAAAAGTTTGTGATCCTTGCTTTTTCCTTTTACATTGCAAAGCATGTTGCCATGAATAAACATTTGAAGGTAGTTTATACATGTTAAAACCTTGCTTAATTTGAAATATTTTCTCTATAAAATATACTGTAACACAGCAAGAATAGAAGGATCTCTTTTTGTATGGAAAGTGTAATACAGTAGAACCCTGTTAGTCTGACCTCTGATGGTCCGACTCTCTGCTTAGTCTTGGCTGTGGCACTTTTCATGTGCAAACTGTGGTCAAAAATCAAGATGAAACAGAACAAAAAAAAAAGCATGAAAATAAGACTTGGACACACTAGCAATTTTAAACAATTTGCAGGCTTTGCATCCTGATGGCCAGTCCAATGATAGTGCATGAAGATGACTTATGAGTGCATGACAGAAGTAGAACTAAATGGTCAAATCATTGCTATCACACAGACAATAGATAGAAAGATGACGAGCTAGTTTGTCAAGTATTGTATGCAGATGCTAAGCAGGCATTTGACACAGTTCTCCAGTACATTTAAGGTTTCCACACCAGTGGATATTGTCGCGGTATCGTTCGTGTTATCTTATTTGCTGAGCGCCTGTTATTGTTTTACTATTTTTAATTTTGGGTTCTTTGTCCTCCGGCTAGCTATTATTACTCAGTCGAGCAAATCTCTTAAACAGGGTGTGGAAACAGAAAGGAGTTGTTACTAAAAGATAACACTGATAAAAGAATTTGTTTTTACACTTTTATTGCCGCCACACACTATTAATTTAACATAATTACTCTTGATACATGTCCGACTGAAACTGTTATATTTTCGAATGTAACTATAATCACTTATTTGCCGCACATTATTAATTCGCGTATTTCACATTTTATAACTAGCTTTACGACGTAAGAGATTCTGTAGAATTTCGCGACGTGTAACCCGTGAATGATTCTCTTAAACTGTGCGATACTTGTCTCTGGCTTCATAATTATTACTCCCTCACCCCGATATGCCTAAACATTATAACAGCTGCTATTGGTTAATAAAATGCGCCAACATTAGCATCTATTTTTTATCCAATCAAAATTACGAACACATATGCTCTAGGGAAGATATTCCCTCCATTTCTAAAGAAAAGCGCGCTACTCTGACGTCATTTGCTTGTCGCTTCTAATTAATAAACAACTCACCCCCTCGCTACATTGTTACCTGCTCCTATTGTCAGTTTCAGTGAGGCCGTGTAAACTTATTTCCTAACAATGCTTATAATTAACAAACATCTCAAATCAATGTCATACAATAATGTTAATTTACACTACAATCACTCTGGCATTCACAATGTTGTGATATAAAATACTGCCTTATATGCCCCCACTAGAAACATAATTATAAATATTTACAACTTTTTTTTGAAATTTTATAATGGCGTTTTTAGTCTCCTGAATCTTGGAACACACAGTATTTATCACTTGCACGTAACACTGCACACACGTTATACATCTTCCCCTTTTTCTCGCCACTACTCACTGGTTCGGGTCTAATGTGTTTATATACATACATCTGACATTACAAGTTTTTTTTTTTATATACAGCAAATACTAAACCCTGAACTATTTAAGTCACTGTTATAAAATGGTTATACTTTCTTAGGTTATTGACATAAAAATTTATACAATCAAGATTTTTAACCTGGTTCATTTTGTAATTATTGAACACATTTACCAAAATATTCATCCTTTACACAAATATATTTACATCTCTTAATTCTACACATAATTTCATATTATCTGTGTGCTACATAAGTGTTTTGCTTTAATTATGTTAACCCTTTATTTATTGTTTTTTTTACTTTATATACACAATACTCTTTGAATTATATCTGCATACTTTTACTTTAATATGACATTAAATTATCATTATTATTATTGCATGCTTCATTTCAAATGTGGTTCTAGTGTACTAAGAAAATGTTGTTTTTCCCCTTTAAACATTTACTTATCTTGGATTTGCTTTTTTTTTTTTATATATATATATATATATATATATATATATATATAGTGGTCATTGCTATTCCCTTTCCTGGATCAAATTGTCTATGGCTAAGCATTACTCGTAGCTGAATGTAACCTTCCAAAATCTGTTCATGAATAACCTCTTAAGGATTCATATGAAATTTCACCCCCTGATACCATCTGAAACCAATCTAAAGTTTTCAGAACAACACATCTTTTAACAACTATCATTTTCAATTCTTCCGGTATCTTTTTAATTTGAGAGTACTCTGACAAGTCTGTAATAAACTGTACTGGATTGGAGTTTTCATTTTGAACAGCTTGGTACTTGTTAATTTCAGAAGTTAGTTTTTGATCCAAATTTATAGACAAAACTTTAACTTCTTCAGACAACTTATTTCTTTGTGTTTCCGACTCCTTCTGAATTTCAGATATCTCCCCTCTGAAATTAACTTTCACTTGAATTAAATCTGCCTTCGTAGCCTCCTTCATATCTCATAGCTCAGTTGAAATGCTACTCATTCGGCTTCCTAACTCTGTACATCTTACATCAACATGTTCAATTTTAGTATTAACCTTACCTTTTTACTTTCTTACTACGTATAGTAAGTAGGGGAAGTATTGCATTCCACCCAAAAATTCGATACCGAGATTTCACCGGAAATACATGTTTTGAGACCTCCTGAATCCAAAAAAAGCATTTTTGGAAACATGTCTGTGTGTGTGTGTGTGTGTGTGTGTGTGTGTGAACAGCATAACTCAAAAACGAACAGTCGGATAAGCACCAAACTTGGTATTTAGGTTCAGTATCTTCCAGAGATGCGACACGAAGGTTTTCAAGAAAATCCCCCCACCCCAGACTACCCTTTACATGGAACATTTTTCGAAAATTTTAATTTTCTCAAAAATGGCTCTTAACGATTTTGATGAAAATATCATATGTTTAAGATAATGTCATGAGAAATGAAATGTATATCTCGAATTTTCTGGGAATGTCTCCAAAAGTATTCTTCATTGTGAACGACTTTTGCATAACTGGTAAACCATAAGAGATAGACAAACTTTTACTACACAAAAAATGTAGATCGCGTTAAAATACACAACTTATGTCATATACATTTCTTTTGTTGAGTGAACCGTTTTCGAGATATTGCTTGTTATTTCCTTAAATTTTCCAATGCTTATACTTTTTCTCAAATTCCTTATTCATTTTTTTTATGTCCTGGACATGCAAAGAGAATGGAATGTGCCACATAGCAACCAGCGTTAAAATATTTGACTATCGCTTAAAAGCTACCATATTTCCCTTGCATCTACAAGAAAATTAGCAATAAGATTGACATCTCGATATCTCGATTAACATGAAGCATATGGAGAATAGGCGTTTGTAAAATTAGATTGTACAAGAGTAGAGAAAGTCATGTGAGTGTAACACATCAGATTTTTTGTTAGATATTTCTTTGCTCATGTCTAACATTTTCTTTGAAACTTTTCCTATCTCACTTGCTATTATTTCATGATTTTCATTTCTCATTCTTATCATACTACTATCTAGCTCCATAAATTTTTTTTAATTTCTTCCCTGTTTTGATCTAATTTTTGCTCTATACTCTTACCAATATCTTCCCTCAATTCCCTATTATTCTTTTCCATATTCTGATTTAATTTTTGCAATTTCTCATTATTCTTAATGTTTCACCAAAATTTCTCAGCATTTCCATCATCATTCCAGCATCAAAATTAACATTTCCTGCTATTCTATTCTCACTTTCTTCACTAATATTTCCTCCCTCAAATCCTACATTGTTTGAGCTATTTTCTGTAACCTGTATTGAATTACAGCTGTTACATTATCCCCTTCCATAATTGTTTCTTCAGTATTATTAGTGGACATTGTTTTCTTAATCCTACCACTTCTCAACATCATTTAATTTCTCACAATTTTTTTTTTTTTTTTAGGATACACAAAAAATTTACAATTTTCTAACCTTTATGATGCTATCTAATGATGTTGCTTTGATGTCCAGCTTTCTGCCCCTCCTAGATGTATATGTCGCCTCTGCGTCGTACTACGATGGATCTGCTTCGTCTCGCTGTCTTGGTGTCCTGTAGTCGAATTCCGCTGTTGCCTTCTATTCTCGTAGTTACAATGTCCACTCATCCGCGTCGTCGGTCGTTCTGGTGGTTGTTTCTGGGATCTGCGTCTTGTAGTTAATTGCACTGCTCCGTTCACTCCACGTGTTGGTTGTTATGTCCCTTCATGGTTATTTCGCCCCACTTTGGGTGCCAATTTATCGCGGTATCGTTCGTGTTATCTTATTTGCTGAGCGCCTGTTATTGTTTTACTATTTTTGAATTTTGGGTTCTTTGTCCTCCGTCTAGCTATTATTACTCAGTCGAGCAAATCTCTTAAACAGGGTGTGGAAACGGAAAGGAGTTGTTACTAAAAGATAACACTGATAAAAGAATTTGTTTTTACACTTTTATTGCCGCCACACTTTATTAATTTAACATAATTACTCTTGATACATGCCTGACTGAAACTGTTATATTTTCGAATGTAACTATAATCACTTATTTACCTACATTATTAATTCGCGCATTTCACATTTTATAACTAGCTTTACAACGCAAGAGATTCTGTAGAATTTCGCGACGTGTAACCCGTGGATGATTCTGTTAAACTGTGCGACATGTAACCCGTGAATGATTCTCTTAAACTGTGCGATACTTGTCTCTGGCTTCATAATTTATACTTCCTCACCCCGATATGCCTAAACATTATAACAGAGCTGCTATTGGTTAATAAAATGCGCCAACATTAGCGTCTATTTTTTATCCAATCAAAATTACGAACAGATATGCTCTAGGGAAGATATTCCCTTCATTTCTAAAGAAAAGCATGCTACTCTGACGTCATTTGCTTGTCTCTTCTAATTAATAAACTACTCACCCCCTCCTGACATTGTTACCCGCTCCTATTGACAGTTTCAGTGAGGCCATGTAAACTTATTTCCTAACAATGCTTATAATTAACAAACATCTCAAATCAATGTCATACAATAATGTTAATTTACACTACAATCACTCTGGCATTCACAGTGTTGTGATATAAAATACTGCCTCAATATATTATAGGTACTAAAATGGAGGAACATCGCAGCAAAACCAAAGTTGTCATCTGCTAAACAAACAAATATTACAGACTTTTCGTCCGTCATGTTTCCGCAGTATGAGTACAAGTACTCAAGGTATTGAGTTTTTAGGGTATGTCTACTTCATAGTACTGTCAATATTTTCGATTATGTAAAACATTGTCCTTGTATCATGTTTTTATATAAATGTTCCTCTGATAATTAATCTACCTTTTTTGTGTTTGGACCTGCTCCTGGTTCCATTGGGGTTGGACTAGGGGGGTTTCTACTATATAAAATAAATATATGTGAATTGGTGGAGAAAGTGACATGAATGCATCACATATTTTAAAATCTGATGTTACATTCACATGACATTCTAATTCTTCAACAAACTATTCTTACAAAAGCTTATTCTTCTATCTACTTAATATTAATCAAGATAAACAGTTGCAGGAATGGTTATATTACCTTGTAGGCACAAGGGAATTAAGTGATACATCTTTTAAGGGAATCACTATGTAATGGCTTTGAAATTATGTTTTCTATGCATGAACACAAGAAAAAAGTCATAAAGAATGAAGAGGAGTTCAAGAGGCTATTCCCAGTAATTTCAAGATGAACATTTCATTTGTCGTGAAAATATCTTCAACACATGTTTTAATCAAAATTGTTAAGAGCCAGTTTTGAGAAAAACCACATTTTTGAAAAATTTTTCATTCAAGTGGTAGTTTGAGGTGGGGGATTATCTTCAAAATCTTTGTGTTGCATCCATGAAAGATGCTGAACGTAAATACTAAGTTTGGTATTCAATCAACTCTTCATTGGAGGTTATGCTGTTCACAGACACACACAGACCTTTTTCTAAATTTTATATATACACGAGGTGTGATCAAGAAGTAATGATAATTTTTATTTTTCATAATGAATTTTTATTTAATCAACAACTTTGTTCCCTTCAAAGTAATCCTCCTCAGATATAATACACTTGTGCCAGCACTTTTTTTCAATCTAGGAAGCACTTCTGGAACTCACTTTTTGTTATGGTGTTCAGCTCCTTCAGCGATTCTGTTTTTATCTCGTCAGTGGTGGCAAAATGGAGTCCTTTCATGGTTCTCTTCAGCCTCTGGAATAGAAAGAAGTCGCAGGGGGCCATGTCTGGCGAATACCTTGCCTGAGGCAGCTTAACAGTTTTGTTTTTTGCCAAAAAGTCACGAACAAACATTGAGGTGTGAACCGGGTGCAGTACCGTGATGCAATTTCCACAAGCAGTTTTGCCACAATTCTGGTCGTTTTCTTCAGATTGCTTCACGCAAGCGACGCATAGCTTCCAGGTAGTATTCCCTATTGACTGTACGACCATAAGGCAGGAACTCCTGATGCACTATCCCATTGTAATCTAAGAAAACAGTGAGAAGAACCTACACATGTGATCGAACTTGTCAAAATTTTTTTGGTCTTGGTTCTTCAGGTAGTTTTCATTCGGATGATTGGGCTTTAGTTTCGATGTCATATCCATATACCCATGTCTCGTCACCTGTTATAACCTTCTTTAGAAGTTCTGGATCGTTTTCAACTTCACTCAGCAATTCCTGAGCGATGTCTATGCAATGTCGTTTTTGGTCTAAATTCAACAGTTTTGGAAAAAAACTTTACTGCTACACGTTTCATGCCCAAAACATAAAAAAAAAAATTGCTTGGTATGATCCAAAGTACATGCCGACATCATCAGCAACCTCTCTGATGGTGATTCGGCAATTTTCCAGAACCATTTTCTTTACTTCATGTTGTTGTCAGTAATTGATGTGCTAGGGTGTCCAGGATGGTTGCCATTTCAATATCTTCTCGATTCTCTTTGAAACATTTATACTACTCAAACTCTTGTCTTGCTCATAGTAGATTCGCCAAAAGCCACAGTCAACATTTCGAATGCGATGCTGTACTTTATTTCGTTTTTCAAGAAACATTTAATGCAAATTCTTAGATCCATCTTTTTTGAAAGTAAAAATTTACCAAGCACTCGAAAACTTTTTCAACTGTCGACAATAAACTAAATATTCAAAAAGCTGAAAATGCAAACATATATCGGGAACATGTGTACCAACAAGATAAAACAAAAGTTTTGAACATCAGATGTATAAAACTAGCGAAATTAAAAAATTCCCATTATTTTTTATCACACCTCGTATATACAGTTACTCCAAAATGTATTTATGTAATACATGAGTTTATGTTTAAGGGTGTATAGATAGTGAAAAATTTTCAGAATGAAATACAGCAGAAACATTAACTTTTTATTATACAGTGAAAAAGACAGTGCAATAAACAACAAACACATTTCTATTTACATGAACATAGTTAAAAATTAAAAAGTAGAGATAGGTAATTTAGGATGCAAAATAAGTATTTGTCTGCAATACTAAGATGACATTCTGAACATCGAATGTTATGGCTAGTACTTAGTAGACCTTCCTTTCCTCTTTACAATCTCTTGCATTCTCCATGGCATTGATTTCAACAGAGATTCTGTTGTTTGCTCTGTAATTTTATGCCATTCCTTCATTGGAGCATTCTTTAGATCATTCCTATTGTAGATCTGATGATTCCTCATTTTTCTGAGTACTTTCCACAAATTCTCTATTGGATTAATGTCTGGGGATTACGGTGGTATTGGCATCCAGCAGGAAGTGTTATACAACAGCCACAGCCTTGCATCTAGAGCTGTATATTTTGGATCATTACCTTGTCTGAAGATAGAATCCCCAGAAAGACCCATATTATTAGACTTCTGGATAGTTGTGTTTTTAGGAAATTTATATAAACTTTGCGGTGCATAATTCTATCAGTAAAACACAAATCCTCCACACCATTTGCACTCATAGCCCCATACAAGTACTGAACCTCCTCCATGTTTAACTTAGCTGTGATATTTCTCTCTTCAAATTCACAATTCTTTTTTCTCCACACTGTTACTTCACATTCGACTTAAACAGCTCAAATTTACTCTCAGTAAATACAACCTTCTTCCAGAAATCAAACCCATCGTATTTAAGTTCTCCTGTATATGTGACATTCCATTTCAAATTGTCCGAAATAGATGGAAAATCGTCCTTGTGTTTTTTAAATGAAATGAAACGGTTTGTATTTGGAGACAAGCCCGGTGCATGCTTTATGCAAACCCTTTAAAATTCAGAACTTCATAGTTTTGCAATAAAATTTGTTCAAATTTATCACATATTCCTAAAATTCCCAACCTTTAGATCAATTATTGAAATCAAGGTTTATTTTGGTTCCCTAAACTTTAATTTCATACTGATAAGTAAACATGTTCGTATTTTTACTTTCTCCACTACGTATAGTAAGTAGGGGAAGTATTGCATTCCACCCAAAAATTTGATACTGAGATTTCACAGGAAATACATGTTTTGAGCTGCACTGAATACGTATAAAGCATTTTTGGAAACACATCCACGCGTGAGTGTGTGCGCGCGCGCGCCTGTCTGTGAACAGCATAACTCAGAAACGAACAGTCGGATAAACAAACTTGGTATTTAGGTTCAGAATCTTCCAGAGCTGCGACACGAAGGTTTTCAAGAAAATCCCCCCACCCCAGATTACCCTTTAACACAGAACATTTTTCAAAAATTTAAATTTTCTCAAAAATGGGTAACAATTTTGATTAAAATATCATATTTAAGATAATTTCATGACAAATAAAACTATATCTTGAATTTTCTGGGAATGTCTCCAAAAGTATTCTTTGTGAACGACTTTTGCATAACTGGTAAACTATAAGAGATGGACAAAATTTTACTACATAAAAAATGTAGATCGCATTAAAATACACAATTTATGTCATATACAATTTTTTTTTTTTTTTTTTGAGTGAACCATTTTCGAGATATTGCTTGTTATTCCCTTAAATTTTCCAATACTTATACTTTTTTTCAAATGGGAATTCATTTTTTTTTTCTGATAATGCAAAGAGAATGAAATACTCCACATAGAAACCAGCTCTTAAAATATTTGACTATCGCTTAAAGCCTACCAATTCCCCTTGCATCTACAAGAAAATTAGCAATAAGATTAACATCTCGATTAACATGAAGCATATGGAGAATAAGCGTTTGTAAAAGTAGTTTGTACATGAGTAGAGAAAGTCATGTGAGTGTAACACATCAGATTTTTATTTAAGTGAAGAAATTTAGACTTTTTAAGTGTAGGTGGTTTCAGATTAAGAAAAATAATTTTATTATATATGGTAAGGTTTCGTAATCTAAACGTAATCAAACATATATTTTACTGTAATGGTTACTGATAAGGTTTCATCTAAAATAATTTTTTAATTACTTTGTGTGTTCATGGTAGCTCTCGCATGTTTGTTTTGAACTGAAGGTCAAGGAAGCCGCTGTGCCTAATGTCAAATAATGAGAATGCTTATTAAGCAGTATTATGCATATTACAGTGCTATCTTAGGACATACCTTAAATTCTAATTATCATACCCTGAAAGACGAACTGCTGGTTTGTATTGTGCCAGGTTGCTGAATAATGTGCCTTTCTTGCATCAAATGTGTTGTCCTGTTGCAGGGTGCATAATGATCATCGTGCAAATCGCTGCATTTATTCACTTTTTATATTATAACTACGAACACCCTAACATAACGTCTTTACCAACATTGCCAGCTTCTCTTAATGAACTATGGATTATTCTCAGACTAATATTTTAGTTTTATAAAAATCCGGAGACACTTAAAATAAGTAAAAACTGTATATGGATTTTTTTGAGTACCTATTATAAAAATAATTAGTATATGCTGTAATGAAATGCAGACTATTATATACAAAATGAAATTTGGTGTAGTATTCTGAAATAAAGAGTTCCGGAGCTATGTGCAGTTAAAATGCAACAGTGAATTAATACAATACATTTATCATTCAGTAATATGACAACCGTTGGGTTTTAGATGCTAATATTTGATAAATATGCTTTCCTTAGCACCCTTATTAATAGGAAAATTTACAGTGCAAACAAAAAAAAGGCGTTTTTTGCCGTTGGATTTCACATGGAATATCCCATATGCTGCTACTTTCCTTTTGTTGATTTTATGATATATGATTTTCTATGGGCTTTTCGGCCTCCATAGAGCACATTCCTTATTGTCTGTGCTGAAATAGACTTTTCTTTATGCATTTGAACTGCAGTAGCAAGTTTTGGACCATGTTTTGCATTTTTCTTGACTTCTCTAAGAAGTTGACATTTTTCTATCTCAGATAGAACTACAAGACGACTTCTTAATTGGTTTTCGTAAGTAAAACTGATTGAACCTTTATATAATAGTCTTCACTGTACTGGTTGGTCTGCCAATAGTTTCTTCAATTTCTTGAAAAGACTTTCATTTTCAAAACAGCCTGATGTTGATTTTTCTCTCTCTTCTTTTGTAGTTTCACTATGTTTTCAACCCATATTACTTAAATACTTTGAAAAGAGAGAGAGAACTATCAACTACAGCGGATGAAACACAACTGCCTAAGAAAAGGAAGAGGGAGGCACCATACTTGGGATTTTCTTTACTAGAGGAATAGTTGACATCACATGGGGCATAATTTTAAATACTGCAGATTTGTTCACAAATTAAGTAACATATGAACCCAAATAGAGTTTTATTTCTAAAGGTAGATATTAACTGATGTAAGGAAATAGTTCATTTCTCAGGTATATTTTTTATGATTGTGCTTGTTATATTCTATGCGCTATTGACTTTTTGGAGTAATTGTATACATATTCAGGGTGCCACAAAGCACATATTGCTGGTAAAATCTCGACATGAAATAATTTTTGGTTGGAATGCAATACTTCCTCTTACCTACTATAGGTAGCTAGCAGAGAAAGTAAGAACATGTATGTGTATGGGGATCGGTCATTACTCAAATTCAGCAATGGAGAAAATACATAACAAGCATTTTCCCATGTAAAGTGTAGTTTAGAGTGAGGTGATCTTGAAAATCTTAGTTTTACATCCTTGGAAGATGAACTTAAATTCAAAGTTGTGTATTTATCTGAAATTTCATTTTTGAGTAGTTATGCTGTTAAATTTATGATTATTTTAATGATTTCTACATTTTTTTAGTTTCTCTACTACGTATAGTAAGTAGGGGAAGTATTGCATGAAGTATTCTTCATTGTGAACGACTTTTGCATAACTGGTAAACCATAAGAGATAGACAAAATTTTACTACACAAAAAATGTAGATCGCGTTAAAATACACAACTTATGTCATATACATTTTTTTAGTTCAGTGAACCATTTTCGAGATATTGCTTGTTATTTCCTTAAATTTTTCAATACTTATACTTTTTCTCAAATGCGTTATTCATTTTTTTTTTGTCCTGGACATACAAAGAGAATGGAATGCGCCACATAGCAACCAGCGTTAAAATATTTTACTATCGCTTAAAAGCTACCATATTCCCCTTGCTTCTACAAGAAAATTACCAATAAGATTGACATCTCGATATCTCGATTAACAGGAAGCATATGGAGAATAGGCGTTTGTAAAATTAGATTGTACAAGAGTAGAGAAAGTCATGTGAGTGTAACACATCAGATTTTTCTGTAAGTTTCTCTCTACTTTTAAGGTTTCCTTGTAACTTAAAACTAAGGAGAATCCAATCAAAACTGGAATTTCACAGCTGTTGCCAAAAAATTCATATTGTTAGTCATGCAAATATACTAAACATATGGTACTTTAATAAAAACCAATGGAGCCATTTTTGAAAAAACCAATAATGACAATTTTTCCATGTAAAGGGAGTTTTGGGCAGGGGAGGATCTTTTGTCACGTCCTTGCAGATGTTGAACCTTTATAATCTGGAAGCTTCTGTAAATATCCTCTTAATCCTCTCCATTATAAATAATTTTATATGACTGGTTAACTATAGTAGACAAAAACTTATACATCTAAAAGCAGACCCTATTAAAACTTTCAGTTTGTGTCAAATTAATTTCTTTGTCCTGCATTAACTATTTCTGAGATATTTGTTCCTATTGTTTTGAATTTTCCAATATTTTATACTTTTTTTTTTAAAGTACCAAGTCATTCTTTTGTTTCTTTAGATGGTGTTTAAAGAGAATTTCAGTGTCAGCAAATAGCAAGCCACTTTTTAAAGATATGACAATTGCTTTGACATATATATCCCTCAACAGAGTTTGCATAAAAAAAAACTACTTCTGGAAACGTTTATCTTGATAAACAGCATATAGACGTAAAAAATAAGCTTTTATAAGAATAATTTGTGGAAGAGAGAGATAAATGAACAGTAGTGGTTTAGAAAGTTGTGTACATGTAACACATTAATTTTTTTTTAATAACACCTTAAAGTGATTTCTGTTAATTTTAGTGCTGAAATGGAGGCCCCTTCATTTTTTCTTTCTTTCTCTGCATTTTGAAATAGAAGCATTACATATTTTATCATGATCCCATAAGCAGTTTAAAAATAAAACATTGTGCAAGATATCCGAGATATCATGCAAGCTGCTAACAATTAGGTTTCCTAATTTTAGTATGATCAGGTCTTTTCTCCAGCCAGTTTTTCTAATTATAATTTGGAATTTCAGGACATAAATCTCTACTGGTAATTAAAATTAAATGCAGGAATGTTTTTATTTCTATTGGATTAAGGCATAACAAACTACCTTCCTCCCCCTGTAGAATAAGAAAGTAATCATAGGACTAACCAGACCAAAATTTATTGATTTGCAATGGCTTCTATGGCAACACCTTGTAAATATGTATTAGTAACAGGCAGCCTTCTTCACACAGAAGCAAAACTGTTTTGTCAATAGCATGAATATCACCCTCTCCATAGCAACAGTAATATCCTCACTGAAGAAAACTGTTGTGCCAATAAAGAATAGCGTCATTTAGTTTCAGAAGTATTCAGCTTTGTACATAAGGTAATGTCCTTTCATTAAGCTTTTCTTATTTCATCTGCAGTTTCCTATGTAAGAAAAGAGTTGTTCCTCCTGTTGGTTTACAAGTTTATACTCACATTATTTTATACATTTAGCTCATGTCTTATTCATGAATAACTTCTTAAATGTATAAACACATTAAGAAAACTGTATTATAAGAATTTAAATTGTTGCTGTTCACTTACTAAGAGTTTGTTATTCACTTTTTTACAATTTTGAATTTATCTTACATTATATACAACCAGTATTAAATTAGCATATGTTAAAAGATATTTGCAAGGCAAAGAAAATTTTCATATATGTATGTGTCTTGAATTTCTTTACAAATAGCCTCTAAATATCTTCATTCTCAGTGAATTTTGCATAATTTTGTATAACTGGTAAATTATTAGAAGTAGACACAAGCTTACTGCACAAAAAAATGTTGATCTCCTTAAAGTACACAATTTGTCAAATCTTTTGTGGCATTAACAATTTCTGAGCTATTTTGATATTGGTTTGAATTTCAAATGCTTACATACTCCCTTCAAGTGTTAAGTTGCTATTCATTTTTCTCTCATAGTAATGGACAAACAGATTTTGGAAAGTAGTAGGAAACAGAGTGGAAGATATAGAAAGACAAGAGATATGGGGAAGCCTTGAAGATAAAAAATCATTAAGCTTTTATAAATTGATAAAGAAGGATTGAGGAGCAGAGAGGTACATTGATTGCTGTAATAGACAAGAAAGGTTTAGCATGGAATGGGATCAATGTATTTAAGAGGGATGAGAGGAAGAGGGATATGAGAGTTGTGTGGAGGAAGAGAAAGTACAGAACACTATATGACAGAATGTAAGGAAATAAGCAACTGGAGGAAAAAAGGGCATACGTGATAGTCGGGTCCCTGCGCTTACCTTCCATATCCACCAAATTCCACCTTCCCCTCCACGCAACATGGTTCCCCCCACCACTGCCTTACTGAAACTGACTAATAGCGTGCAATAATGCAGCGAGGGGGTGAGCTGTTTATCATTATTGGAAACGTATTCATAATTTTCATTGGATATAAAAATAGACGCTAATGTTGGCGCGTTTTATTAGCCAATTGCAGTTCAGTTATAATCTTTAGGCATATCGGTCTGTAGGAGCACCACGCACTGATACGTGAAATTGTCGGGACCCTGTGCTTGCCTGCCATATCCACGTGAATAACATGCAATTTATTTTATTTCAAAGAATTGGGGCAAAGAAGGAATAGTTTGCACGCAAAAGAAATCTAATTTATTTTATTTCAAAGAATTGGGGCAAAGAAGGAATAGTTTGCACGCAAAAGAAATATAATTTATTACACTGTAAGGGAAGGGAGGAAGAAAGGATAGTTTACATAATGAAAGGAATAGAGTTTAATTGATTTTAAAGGAAGGGAGGAAGAAAGGAATACAGTTTATTGCACTGTAAGGGAAGGGAGGAAGAAAGGAATACAGTTTAATTGATTTTAAAGGAAGGGAGGAAGAAAGGAATGCCCATTATGGTGGGGGCTATCACGTGGTTAAGAGTAGTGGGGGCACTCTTCCCGTTCATGCGAGGAGAATGACGGGTAAGCGCACGGTCCCGACTTTATCACTATTACCGAAAAAAGTGTGGGAGAAGAAATGGGAAAATATGGATAAAAAAAATAGTAGCTATAAAGATGTTGGCAGGGAAAGAAGAAAAGAAAATCAAGGACATGGGAGAATTTTTAAGGAAGGTAAAGGGAAAATGGTTTAGAAAAGTAAGAGAGGCAAGGGCCGCTCAGTGAGTGATAAGTCCTGTGAGTCTAGCAATCTGAGTAGCTCAATAAGAAAACAAGGCACCAAATAAATTGTACATAAGATGTAAGGGTACAGTAATATATAAATACATAGTGTATATATTGTAAAACAAATTGTACAATAAATTCAATTAATTCATAGTAATGGAAAGAGTAAAACTTCAAGGATTTCAAATAGTGACCTGCTTTTAAAAATTTTGACTTGCTTCAGCCTTCTGTATCTTTGTGCATATGATGAATTGTTTTTGCGGCAAAAGGGACCTTTTTTTTTTAAATTAAAGAAAAAGAAAAATGCCAACTTGCACCTCATTACACATTCATCCCTATCCCTGAACCTCTTACACCACATTCTCATCGTGAGGTTTACAGCTTACCTTTGTCTTTTTAAAGCTTAGCTGTTATCATAGGTGGGATACAAAGATCATTGTTGATCGGTATTCTAGTGGCCTCGGCTGTTGCAATCACATTGTGATCCTTGCTTCCAATTGAGTTTTTACTTTCTCTACTACGTATAGTAAGTAGGGGAAGTACTGTATTCCACCCAAAAATTTGATACCGAGATTTCACCAGAAATATATCTTTTGAGACCCCCTGAATCCGTAAAAAGCATTTTTGGAAACATGTCCGTGTGTGTGTGTGTGTCTGTCTGTGAACAGCATAACTCAGAAACGAACAGTCGGATAAACACCAAACTTGGTATTTAGGTTCAGTATCTTCCAGAGATGCGACATGAAGGTTTTCAAGAAAATCCCCCCACCCCAGATTACCCTTTACATGGAAGATTTTTCGAAAATTTTAATTTTCTCAAAACTGGTTTTGATTAAAATAACATATGTTTAAGATATTTTTATGACAAAGTGTATATCTTGAATTTTCTGGGAATGTCTCCAAAAGTATTCTTCATTGTGAACGACTTTTGCATAACTGATAAACCATAAGATATAGACAAAATTTTACTACGCAAAAAATGTAGATCACGTTAAATTACAGAATTTGTTATACACATTTTTTTTTGTTGAGTGAACCATTTTCGAGATATTACTTGTTATTCCCTTAAATTTTTCAATACTTATTTTCTCAAATGGGAATTCGTTATTCATATTTATCTTGGATATGCAAAGAGTATTAATCTGTGGAAAAGAGAATGGTGCTGCACCTAGCAACAAGCTATTAAAATACATGTTGATGCTTAAAGGCTACTGTAATTCTATATTGCCCTTGCAATTACAAAACAATGGGAACATAGTACGCCTTAAGCGATAGTCAAATATTTTTAGAACTGGTTGCTATGTGTAAAATAATTCTCTTTGCATGTCGAAAGATCGTTTCTGCAAATGTTTATCCTGATTAATATGAAATAGATGGAGAATAATAGTTTGTAAATAGTTTGTACAAGAGTAGAGAAACTCATGTGAGTGTAACACATCAGATTTTTACTTTCTCTACTGCGTATAGTAAGTAGGGAAAGTATTGTATTCCACCCAAAAATTCGATATCGAGATTTCACCGGAAATACATGTTTTGAGACCCCCTGAATCCAAAAAAAAGCATTTTTGGAAACATGTCTGTGTGTGTCTGTCTGTGAACAGCATAACTCAGAAACGAACAGTCTGATAAACACCAAACTTGGTATTTAGATTCAGTATCTTCCAGAGATGCGACACGAAGGTTTTCAAGAAAATCCCCCCACCCCAGGAAACCCTTTACATGGGACATTTTTCGAAAATTTTAATTTTCTCAAAAATGGCTCTAATAATTTTGATTAAAATATCATATGTTTAAGATATTTTGATGACAAATAAAATGTATATCTTGAATTTTGTGGTAATGTCTCCAAAAGTATTCTTCATTGTGAACGACTTTTGCATAACTGGTAAACCATAAGGGATACACAAAATTTTACTACACAAAAAATATAGATCGCCTTAAAATGCACAATTTATGTCATATACATTTTTACTTTCTCTACTACGTCTAGTAAGTAGGGGAAGTATTGTATTCCACCCAAAAATTCGATACCGAGATTTCACCTGAAACACATGTTTTGAGACCCCCTGAATCCAAAAAAAGCAATTTTGGAAACATGTCCGTCTGTGTGTCTGTCTGTCTGTGAACAGCATAACTCAGAAACGAACAGTCGGATAAACACCAAACTTGGTATTTAGGTTCAGTATCTTCCAGAGATGCGACACGAAGGTTTTCAAGAAAATCCCCCCACCCCAGATTACCCTTTACATGGAACATTTTTCGAAAATTTTAATTTTCTCAAAAATGGCTCTAACAATTTTGATTAAAATATCATATGTTTAAGATATTTTGATGACAAATAAAATGTATATCTTGAATTTTCTGGGAATGTCTCCAAAAGTATTCTTCATTGTGAATGACTTTTGCATAACTGGTAAATCATAAGAGATAGACAGAATTTTACTACACAAAAAATGTAGATCGCTTTAAAATACACAATTTGTTATATACGTTTTTGTTGTTAAGTGAACCGTTTTCGAGATATTGCTTGTTATTCCCTTAAATTTTTCAATACTTATTTTCTCAAATGGGAATTCGTTATTGATTTTTTTGTCTTTGATATGCAAAGAGTATTAACCTGTGGCAAAGGGAATGGTGCTGCACCTAGCAACCAGCTATTAAGAGATATGTATGTGCTTAAAGGCTACTGTATTTCTATATTGCCCTTGTAAATATATATTCCCCTTGCATCTACAAGAAAATTAGCAATAAGATAGAGTCTGCAAATGTTTATCTCATTTAACATGAATTAGATGGAGAATAAGCGTTTGTAAAAATATTTTGTACAAGAGTAGAGAAAGTCATGTGAGTGTAACACATCAGATTTTTTATATTAACCTTGTGGTTCCAGTTTGTTCATGAAACCACACTTTCTTTTTGTATGAGGTGCTTAGTTTTTTAAGAAAATTATAAAGTTACTATTATTTTATATGCTTATTCTTTCCATAAAATTAACTAGGAGTGCATATAATAATTTGTAAAACAAATGAAGATATACATGCATTAAAAAAGAAGAAGAAAATGAATGTTGTTGATTTCATACTGATGATTTCAAGTTAAACTGAGATATAACTCATATGAAATGCATTTCTTTGACATTTCACATAACAAAAGTACGATTTTACGGATTTTTATGAAGTATAAATTCTGAAAGAACCATTTGTTTGTTAAAATTCTGAACAAGAGGAGATTTGTTTTAGTAGTAATTATTTTTCGGTGCAAAAAAAAACCTTAACCAAGAGAGGTAAGTGGAGTGTAGTTGGAACAACTCTGCAAAAGGTGACACATCTGAACACTTCGTTAAGTTACCGTAATGTAAAATTGTGGAGCCTGTGTTTTAAAGATATATTGGATATCAGGGAAATAAACCTCAGCGAGTTCAAATCCATTGCCTTACGATAATCTTCTATATTCCTGTGTTAGACAGGATTACCATGAAGCATGCATGTTGTAATATTACCGTTTTCTAACATTTATTGCCCCAAAGAAGAGACCCTAAAATGCCTTTAATGTATTATTTAATGCATATTAAAAGAGGTTTGAAAAAAATAATCACCGGGTGCTAAAGTAAATAATTACCACAAAATTTGTAATTAAAACCTCTCTGGAACTCTTTAACATAAGGTAGGTGAAAAACTGAGCATTATAAGAATAGTTTGCAAAAAGTGGGTGGAGAAAGTCGTGCATGTAAAATCAGAATATTTTCCCCCTCTCCTCTTTTTTTACTTTCTCTACTACGTATAGTAAGTAGGGGAAGTATTGCATTCCACCCAAAAATTCGATACCGAGATTTTACCGGAAATACATGTTTTGAGACCTCCTGAATCCAAAAAAAGCATTTTTGGAAACATGTCCGTGTGTGTGTGTGTCTGTGTGTGTGTGTGTCTGTGAACAGCATAACTCAAAAACTAACAGTCGGATAAACACCAAACTTGGTATTTACGTTCAGTATCTTCCAGAGATGCGACACGAAGATTTTCAAGAAAATCCCCCCACCCCAGACTACCCTTTACATGGAACATTTTTCGAAAATTTTAATTTTCTCAAAAATGGCTCTAACGATTTTGATGAAAATATCATATGTTTAAGATAATGTCATGAGAAATGAAATGTATATCTCGAAATTTCTGGGAATGTCTCCAAAAGTATTCTTCATTATGAACGACTTTTGCATAACTGGTAAACCATAAGAGATAGACAAAATTTTACTACACAAAAAATGTAGATCGCATTAAAATACACAACTTATATCATATACATTTTTTTTGTTGAGTGAACCGTTTCCGAGATATTGCTTGTTATTTCCTTAAATTTTCCAATACTTATACTTTTTCTCAAATTCGTTATTCATTTTTTTATGTCCTGGACATGCAAAGAGAATGGAATGCGCCACATAGCAACCAGCGATAAAATATTTGACTGTCGCTTAAAAGCTACCATATTCCCCTTGCATCTACAAGAAAATTACAAATAAGATTGACATCTCGATATCTCGATTAACATGAAGCATATGGAGAATAGGCGTTTGTAAAAATAGATTGTACAAGAGTAGAGAAAGTCATGTGAGTGTAACACATCAGATTTTTTTTGTCTTTGTTTCCTCTACATGTGTACTTTTTTGGTGGGAGCCCTCAGTAAAGATAGGGAAGGAACAGAACAAATATGGACGACATTTAAGAGTTTGACATTTATTGTGAAAGTTATGTTTGCATTTTGTTTAGATGATAGCTTTGTTAAGTAAAAAATTGTTAATTATTTACTTGAGAAAATATTAAATTTAATGCAGTTGGCAAATTATAAAACAGACTGAAGATTCTCATGCAATTGGAGAAAAAAAAAGAATTTAGACAGTTTTATGATGTTTTGATTAGTGTGAAATAGATTTATGTATTCCATATAACAAAGGTAACTTTTTTGTTTGTTTGTTTGTTTTTTGTTTTTTTTTATTTGGTTTTTATTAATGCATTACATTCTAAGGAATTCACCACTTGTAAAAATAATGAGTAAGACATTTATACCGACTCTGGTCGTGAAAGTCCACATTCTCTCAAGAGAACATTTGTTTGCGATCAATTCAAACATTGGTTTAGAAAAACCATAACGATCAAGAAGGGAACAGTGGAGAGTGTTTGGAACAAATCTGCAAAAAAATGGCACATTTGAACACTTGAGTGAAGAAACGGAACAATGGTGGGGTACATATATTATCTTAATGGCAAATATTTCAGAGAAATCAGCTGTGGGTTTTGGAAATGCTTAGTCTTATAATTGTCTTTTGTATTCTGTGTACTCTTATTGCAGAATCACTATGAGGCAAGGGTGTTATAATACAGGTTTTATATATTTATTGTGGGCAAAACTAAGATTTTGCCCGGAAAAAAAATCGCACCCCTAAATTTCTTTAGAATATTATTAATTAGCATATATTAAAAAGCTTACTCTTTATATGGTTCATGTAATGGAGATAAAGTATTAGGAGGAATTATTTCATGTTACACATCTTGTTGTAGCCATAAGGATGATAAAAGAGGCAGAAGTGATAGTCAGATCTTTAAAAAGCGAGTTGCTCTATGCTGGCTTTCATTCCATGCTCTCTACTTGACCTGAGAAACAAATGAATGGCTGTTTAACAGTTCAAAACAGTATACGTATTTGAAAATCCAAACCAACCGATAATTAATACCTCAGAAATGGTTAATGCAAATTTTGTGTTTCAATCAGATCTGCATTTTTTGCACAGTAAATATTTGTCTTTACTCTTATGTCTTACCAGTCATACGAAAGGATATAAAATATTATACTGGGTGAAGAGGATCTAACAGGCTATTCAAGAAAATTTAAGATATTTTATTTTCTATGTGAATATTTTAAATATATGGTACTGTAGTCAAAACCATTCAAGCAATTTTTGAGAAAATAAGAGTTGGTCTAGCTTATTAGGTATTCATAATATAGAAGTTTGATAAATAACAAAGCTTATGAGATATGAAGAATTCAAGGGAAAAACCTTACATGTTTCAGAAGTAGAGAATCTTATCGTAGCCTTACCTCACACCATTAGTCACAAAGTGTTGGGAATCTGTGGAGTAAATATTTGGGTTGTTGCCAGAAGTGCCATTTTTTACAAAAGCCCAGAATTAATTGGTGAATTCCAAAGGATTCCAACGTCTTTACTTTGTTGGTCCTAGGCCAAATGAGGTCATCTGTTAGATTTATGTCCTCTTCTTAGGCAGTCTTCTACTTGAGAAATGAATTAAGCTCCAAAATTACAACTTTTATTTTTGTGCCATATAATAATTAATCTAGTGCAGTTTCTTATGGTATCACTGACCTGGGCAGTGTTCTGGAATTGGAAAAATATTTAAAAAGAAAGAATGGCTTTAAAATGAAAAATGGAAACTGTACAAAAATGAAAGATTGTGATTTATGAATTCCTTTCTTGCTTCTTCAAATGGATGCTGTTGCCATGTAACATTTTTCTCAGAAGTCTATTGAGGTTTTTCAACTGTGCCCATTTATAAACCTTAAAATCAGTTATTTATACACCAAAAAATTACTAGAAAATTTTAATTACAACTTAACTGCATTTCAGTAATGGAAGTGGGTATAATTTTCCTTTCTTTGCTTTGTTGAATTTGATAACAAATGGTTGAATAGCAGCAGAAGTTATGTTGTCACAAAAAGTGCATTCTAGTTTGTACTTTGCTTAAGAAAAGGAAGTATTTGAAGGAGAAAAGGCTATATTTTGCAGGCATGCAAATCACAAAGCTAGGTGCAAAGTGCAAGTTTTATAACGGGGTTGGTATTTACCTCAATTTCATTGTATTTCTTCTCCTCTGTAAACCTTGAGTCTGCAGTGCCAGTTCTGTTGTGTGAGCATTCCATTGTGAGCATTCCATTCTTTGTACTTGAAGCTCATCCCATTTATAGTGATTTAGGTACCTTCAAGCTGACTTGATTTCGCTTGCAGGGTACACATGGCATTAGGGCAAAAGGGGTTTTGTTGTTGTCACTGGATTCCAACCCCCCAAAAAAACAATCGTCCTCCATGATCTAGGGCTACCATACTAACCTCTATTTCCCGAGGTCGTAGGTTCAAACCCGGTGGAAGGCAATGGATTTTTTTGGGGGGTGTAAAAATCCTTAGCATGGCTTCCTGTGGAAGGGAATTAAAGCGATGGTCCCATGTCATAGATATATGCCACATAAAAGAACCTCAAGCCTGATAAAGATGCCTCTGAGCAAATTTTCTGGTCTTTCACGCTCAATATAGAATGGTACACTAAGAACCACAATAGTTAAAACAGCATCCATAAATGAAGCTCTTATGTATATGTTGGATGCATTATTTGTTATTTGAAATAAATTGTGTTTTTTAAAGAGATCTACATTTCTTGTGTAGTTCATTTTCATCTATCGTTTAACATTTACTAGTTAACAAGATTACAAAATTCCTTCCAAATGAAGACTTCATAGGCTCTTCCCAGAAAATTCAAGATATACAACTTATTTGTATGTGAATATCGACATATGGTATTTTAATCAAAACTGTTAAAGCCATTTTTTAGAAAATAAAACAATTCCAAAAATGTTTCATGTAAAGAATAGTTTGGGGTGAGGGGATTTTCTTGAAAATCTCTGCATCACATCTTTAGAAGGTGCCAAGTTTGGAGTTTATCCAACTTTTCGTTTTTAAGTCATCCTGTTCACAGAAACACATACAGAGCTTTTTCTAAAAATCTGTTGTGTTACATTCACATGACTTTCTCTGCCCTTTATCGCTTAATGGTGGGTATACAAATTATTTTTACAAAAGTTTATTTTCCTATACTTCATTTTAATTGAGATAAACCTTTCGGAAATAACTGCATTACGTATTTTGTTACAGATATAAAGGGAATAGCGATAGTCAAATGTTAAAGAAATTGAAGTAACTTTATTTGTATATGTTTGTATTTGTGTTTACTTCATGTGATGAAGCTATCTTGTGACGTGATTCATTTGTTAGGCTCGTTAGCTCCATCTGGTGTTAGCAATTTGCGGCAGTATTAGTGTTCGTTTGAAAGAATGCTACTGTTATTTTATTTAATTTTGGTTCTCTGTCCTCCGGCTAGCTACGATCTTTTTGGTCAAGCACTTCTCTTTATACAGGTTGTGTAAACGGAAAGGAATCTTTTATCCAAAGATAACACTGATGAAGGAATTTGTTTTACACTTTTATTGTCAAACACATTTACTATCACATTTACACATTGATCTTGACACTCGCCAAACTGAAACTGTTATAATAACTTCTTACTGATCACTTTTAATCCACATACTTCAACCTTTTGTATAATTAACTTTACCATACTTGAGATTTTTCATAACTCTTATACGCGTAACTTGCGAATCGATAGCCGACGTGTAATATTTCTGCTGGACTGAAGGCGACGTGTATCATACAAAATATTTTCGACGAACTGACAGACTGAAGATGACGTGTAGTGTACAAAGATTTTCGATGAACTGATGGGGTCTTTACCTCTAACCTACCTTTTATACTCCTACATCCAGATATGCCTAAAGATTATAACTGAACTGCCATTGGCTAATAAAACGCGCCAACATTAGCGTCTATTTTTATATCCAATGAAAATTTTGAATACATATGCTCTAGGGAAATGTTCCAGAAAATTCTTAAGAAAAACGCGCCAACATTACGTAACTTCCTCGTTTCCAATAATGATAAACAGCTCACCCCCTCGCTGCATTATTGCACGCTATTATTGCCAGTTTCAGTAAGGCAGTATAAACTTACTTCCCAACAATAATTACAATCAACAAACATTTCAAATCAATGTCACATAATAAAACATATTCATACTATAATCACTCTTTACATTTAAGTAATTTGTGATACAAATTACTGCATCAAAATGGACGTTGTACACTGGCCTTCAAATTGCATACCCTTTCCATTACATCACAAGAAACAACTGAAAATTGGTGGGACTTAAAAAAAGAGTGACAGGTATTAAACAGTTCGAACTATTAATAATGGATACCTCAGAAATGACTTGTGCCACAAAAAAGGTTATTTGAAATAAATTGTGTGTTTTAAAGAGATCTGCGTTTTTGTCTATCGCTTAATGTTTGCTAGTTACAGAAGATTCTACAAAATTCCTTCCAAATGAGGAGGGTTTCACAGGCTATTTCCAGAAAATTCAAAATATACATTTTATTTGTTGTGTAAACATCTTCAATATATGGTATTTTAATCAAAATTGTTAGAACCGTTGTTTAGAAAATCCAAAATTTTGAAAAATCTTCCTTGTAAAGGGTAGTTTGGTGTAGGGGATTTTCTTGAAAATCTTTGTGTCACATCTTTGGAAGATATTAAACTTAAATTCCAAGTTTGGTGTTTATCCAACTTTTCGTTTTTGAGTTATGCTGTTCACACACACACACACACGCACGCACGCACGCACACCTTTTTTTTTTTTTCTAAAACTGCATTTTTTTTTAATTCAGGAGGCTTCAAAACATGTATTTCCTGTGAAATCTCTATCAAATTTTTGGGTGGAATGCCATACCTTCTTTAACTACTAAGTACTTGGTATAGAAAGCAAAAAGGAGAGATGAAGAGAAACTGTAAGATGAAGAAAAGTGAGAATGAGATGAGCTACACAAAATAAAACTTTGCAGTTAAACACAATATCTCAAGCAGAATTGCAGAAAATGCTAGTAGTGAAATAAAGCTACTAAGCTTGTGCACATAGCTTAAATGTGTATTTACTATATGAAGTAATGCCGTGGCGAAAAAGTGGTCACTGTCAGAATTGATTAAGAATGTTCCTTGCTTTAGAATGTCATATTGTGATTCCTTGTAATATTTTGAGTTAAAAACAAGTCGTGTATTTGACTTAAACGGAGACTGAAATGCTTAAACTAAGAAATAATTTTTCACCCAGTATGCCTTCTGCCAAAATATGTCATCATTAAACCCACAGCTTTGTGTTGGAAACAAATGAAATATGATTTAATTTTGTGTTGCTTTGTTTTTCTGGAAAACTAAAAGATATGACAGGAATGTATTATTTTTCACCTGCCATCTGTGAAGCTTGCTATTCTTGTATATCACGATTCAGCAGGCAACAAATTTTGTGCATGTACAGGAATTGCAAAGCACTTATATCAATGTGTAGTGCTTTCTCTGCTGATTAGGTGTATAAGAAAATGCTTTAAAACTAGGGTGGTTTGTATTGCAATCTTCAAGATTTTTACATGTACTGCTAAAAATGTTACTGTGCCGGTTTTTTGGTGAGTGTCAGATGTGGCAGTTTAATTAATACTTCAGTGAAAAAAGACGTAGTCATAATTTTAGCTTCTTTTATAACAACCTTCCAGAGTCAGTGTCCAAAGACCAAAGAATAATTATCATGTAGCTCAAGGGTATATATGTTAACCTTCTTTCTTATTCTCGTATTTTATTTTCCTTCACAGGTGAATTTCCATAAAAAGCTGTCTCTACTTAAGTAGTTGAAAGGAAAGACTGAGGAAGACATGGAGTCTTCACTCAGTGCAGATTTGATCATGCGATCATTGAATTTCCATGGTCAGCAGCTGCAGAAGTTATGGGAGGGCGAAAGGGGAGAGGGTGACTTAGCCAAGACTGGGGTTAATCCCAAGGATCTAGAGTTTGCCATTTATCAACAAAGGCAGAAGCATCTGAGGTAAGTGGTTTGGATTTGTAAATCCTTTTTATTTATGCAAAAGGAATTCACAGAAGCTGATCACAAAGCTCTGGGACTAATAGCGCATTTGCAGGTACAGCTTGGTAGAACGTTGGAATTTCAACTTCTGTTTTCTTTCTTTACAGCTTCCAAGATAGAGGCAAACGATTAAAACTGCAACAATTTGTTGTGAAGAAAGCTGCAGCACTCTTTGATTCAACACTGATGGAAAATGGTGAACTTCCAGAAAAAGTTTTAGGAGATGAAGGTAAGTTTTAACGCATGTACTACAGCTTTTAATCAGTTTAGTTGTCTTATATAAGTACATTTCCCTGTAAAGCAAATCTCCATGTACAGTTGAACTTTAATTTATTGCTTTTGGAAGGAGCAAGTTAAAAAGAACAAAACATAAAGCTATACAAATGCTCATGTAGTTTCATAAGCTCTCAGGACTTTGGTGGACATTGGCACCACTTCGCCTGTTGGATCATTATCATCTTCCTCCTCACATCACCAAAATTTGGAGCAGCTGTCACCCACACTTGTTTATACTTGGTTGATGTTCATCCATAGCTAAATCCTTGTTGTACACAAAGTTTATGGTACCTCTAATTTTGACCCAGTTCCAAGATGGATCTTGAGCAAGATCAGATGGAGCTGTTCTGCCCAATTAAACCAAAAGAGTTTATTCCAATTCTTTTTAATCTGCTGGTTTTTGAGTATGTGCTCTAAGCTTAATATGCATTTTCCCTAAGCTAAGGGGACATATATGAATTAGAAAAAACTGTACTGAAGAAAGCAAAATATGAACTAAAACTAATTTATAATTATAATGGCTATGCTTTATTGAAGGTTACTAGAGTACAACTTCAACAGTTTTCCACCATTTTGGGATAAATTAAATTGAGTTTTATTTATGCATGCTCTTTTAACTACTATGGTTCTTAGTGTCCCATTATATACTGGCCGTGAAAGACCAGAAATTTTGCTCGGAGTCCTCTTTATCAGGCTTGAAGTTCTTTTATGTGCTGTAAATGTATGACACGGGACCACCGGCTTTGCTTCCCTTCTGAGGGAAGCCATGCTAAGGATTTTTATGCCAAAAAAAATCCATTGCCCTCCACCAGAAAATTAAATTATGTTTTATTTATGGACACTCTTTAACTACTATGGTCCTTAGTGTCCCATTCTATATTGGGCGTGTAAGACCAGAAATTTTACTCAAGAGTCCTCTTTATCATCTCTTTATCCATTGCCCCCCACCGGGTTTGAACCTTCGACCTCGGGATGTTATGGGACAAGACTCTAGAATCTGAGTATTTAGGTCCCATTCATAACCAGCAACTCTTCCTTAAGTATGCACCTGTTACATGTATTGCACAGGTTAGTTATATTGTACCTGTTGTTGGCATCCTTTTTCTATAGTGCAGGAGTTCAAATTTTCCACACGACTGTTAGTCACTAAAGCTTGGCTCTTCCATATCTTAACTTCTATAGAGCCACTATAATGTATCTCAGTTGTCCATGTCAATTGTAGGTAAAGGAGTTTACAGGACCAATGGACATTCCACTAGAATTTAAGTGTTTTATGCATTTATTTGTAATTAAATTCATAAATTTAAAGAACTAGCTATGCATGATAGAGCAATTCTCTGATGGCCCCCTGCCCTAGTGGTTTCAGGTGGGTAGCACTCGCATCTAGGTTCAAGTCCTGTAAACTACTCTGACTGGGGTCTTTTAAGTGGTTTCAAGTAAATATGGAACTGGATGCTTCAGTGCCAAGATCTTAAGTTTCCCCATTTCTATGAAATCAGTTGCGATAAATGTTTGGCACCATAGTCAACTACACAGTCTTTGTCACTCTTTAGTAGATTATTTAAGTAGATTGTGCAGGACGGAGACTAAAACTAAGGTAATTAATTATCTGGCTAAAACCGACGTGTGTAGCCATAAAGCTAAAAAATGTACCTAAAGTCATGCTGTTTAAAAAATAAAAAAATATATATATATATATATATATATAAAATCGCAGCGTGAGTAAATCTTTTGTTTTATACAGACATACAATTGTATATTAACAATTTTAACATACTGACGTGAAATATATGATAATGCTTCATAATACGCATAAAATTGAAATAGTACGTCTTTTGTGAATATGTTGTTTTGGAAATTTGTCTTGTTATATATCTAGTGATTCAAGCTAAAATGTTGTCAGCCCTAACCAAGAGGAGTAAAATGGAGAGAGGGGCTCATTAATCATAAAACCTGAAATCATGTCATGCTTGCAAAGCTCCTGTAACCACTATGTGGAGACCTGGACCTCCTTAATAATACATATAAAACATAGATAAAACCTAACCTATTGTATGGAGGAGAATTACTAGCAAGAGTAAACAAGAGACTTAAAAGTAAACTAGAAATTTCACAAAATAATTCCTAAGAATAATAACAGGAGCTGTAAAAACAACACCAATTACAGTGCTACAAAGCTTCACAAAAAACATGGCTATAGAATTGGAACATGAGTTGAAAGCAATTACTCTAGCACAAAAACTGCAAGCCAGTAGAAACAGATGCAAATGGTACCACACAGAAGATACTATAAGTAATTTAAAAACTCAAATAAGCTTCAGAACATATATTAATAACTTAAAATACAAAAATATAATCACAACAAATATAAATGCAACAGAGATAACAAGTTCAATAGAATATATTATATACAATATCAGAATGACCTGATATATACAATACAAAAACAAAACAATATACCAGATGAAATGAGAGCCATAGCAATAGCTATGGAAAATGAAAGATACCCAGAAAAAGAATGGCTCGGAATATATACAGATGGATCCCTCATCAATAAAAAAAATGTCGGTGCAGGAGTATACTGTAAAGATTTTGCACAGTATCTAACATTAGGTGAAACATACTTAAAATTTGAGTTGGTATATGTTAATTCACATCACATAAAGGCGCTAGTTGTTACCATAGGAGCGCTTTCGAGAGATTTGTTTCTCAGACCCAACTAACTGGATCTCCCTCACCCCTCACCCCAAGAAATGTTTCATTGAACGTTGCTTCTGCTCTCTGTTGAGAAAAATTGGAACCTGGTGGTATTGCTGCCATCTGTAGTGTCGGTTGGTCACTCATCATACTTCTTTCTTCAATCTTGTGGTCTAATTGGTCTGCATTCTGTTGAGAAGAATTGGAAACACTTGATCTTGAATTTGTTGCCATCTGTGGAGGAAGTTGGGAACTTCTATTTTCTCTCTTGTAACTTGATTGGATCAACTGCATTAAATGGTCTGTTGGTGGTATTTCAAAATTCAAAGCATTCTTAATGTTGAAATGAATGAAGAACTTTTCCCATATTTCCAAACGTGAAGGTATCTGAATGAATTTTAGTAGTTTTATCTCTTGTCCAATTTCATGATTACTATTCCAAAAGTGGTTGGCTACTGCTGATTTGTCTGTTTGTTTCAGTTTATATTTCTTTGATGTTCACTTAGTCTTATTTTTAAATTCCGTTTAGTTCTTCCTATATATAAGCCTTGACAGTCCTGACATGGAATCTGGTAAATTCCTGATTTTTTTAAGTTATCAGTTGTATTAGTCAGAGGTGTGTTCAACATGTTTTTTAAACTGAAAGCATTCTGAGGTGCTAGTTGAATCTGGTATTTTCTAAACAATTTTTCAAAAGTTTTAAACATTTCTGGATGATATGTAAACCTCTTATATATCACATCCTTTTTATTTGGGTTTTGTAGAGTACTAATACTATGTAAGTTTTGTTTATTTTTGTATTTAGTAAGTAGGTTATTAATAAGTTGAGGTTTAAAACGATTTTCAATGGCTACATTCTTTATATAATTTAATTCAGTGATATAATCTTCTTTTTCCAATGGTACTCTAATCAATCTATGAATCAAACTTCTAAAAACAGCATGTTGATGTGATACAGGATTGTAGAAATTATTTTTAATATAATTATCCACATGCGTTGGTTTCCTATAAATGCCAAATTTAAGATAGTTTTCTTTTCTTTTTACAAGTATATCCAAGAATTATTAGTTTCAATTTCCATGGTAAATTTAATATGTATATCTTGTTCATTCAAAATATCAAGTGATGAATTCAAACAATCTTGAGGTACAACTGCAAAAATGTCATCTACATATCTGTGCCAAATCTTAAAAATATGTGGATGTGAAGAGGTAACAGTTTTTTCCAAAGAGCTCATATAAAGGTCAGCCAGTAAAGAAGATAATGGATTACCCATTGCCAAACTGTGTGTCTGCTTGTAAAAGTTCTTATTGAAAGAAAAATAATTTTGATTAATACAACAGATTGTAAGTGTAATCATCTCTTGGATGTAATTTTCTTGTAAATTAAGGATTCCAACCAATTTCTTAACAGCTCTGGTCCTTTATCTGTCGGTACATTTGTAAAAAGTGATGTAACATCAAAGGATATCAACATATCTTTATTAATTATATAATTCTGAATGTGATTGATTAATTCTGTTGAATTTTTAATACTTAATGATGGGAACTTTTCTATAGTTGTGAATTCTTTTGTTAGCCATTTAGCTAAATTATAGCTGGGTGAGCCTATGTTATTAATTATAGGTCGCATACTATTATCTGTTTTATGAGTTTTTGGCAAGCAATATATTTTTGATAAGGTTGTATTGCTGCTTTTAAGCTGTCGTTTCTTCTCAGTCGAAAATATAGTTGCATTGGATATCACTTGGTTAACCTGTTTTATGCAGGAATTTAAAGGATTTTTACTAATTATCACATAGTCATCTTTTTTTAAAAATTCTTTAACTCTATTATAGTAGTCGTCAGTATTTAAAATTACAATTTGGTTTCCTTTATCTGCTTTCAAGTATACTACAGGTTTCTCATTGAGTTTCTTTATGGTTTTTTTTGTTGAAATTATTATTCATAGTGAAGTCCATCTTTTTGATAATTTCTGTACTTTGTAATTTCAGACTGCTGGCTAAGGCTGAAGTTAAGCCATGAGTGGCTATTTCTGTATAAGCTATGTAATCTTGGATATTATTGGAAAAGGCAATGCAAGTTTTAAATCCTGTTTCTAATAATTGCAGTTCTTCCAAAGCTAGAGGTTGATCAGACTGATTGACAACTGTTTTCGGTTTATTCACTTTCTTAAATTTGTTATAATTTAAATATGGCAGCTGTGTTTCTTTTAAGTATTGAAATTTTTTCTTTAATGTATAAGTTTTATTATGCATATAATACTGTAAGTGGAAATAACATCTGTCTTCAAAATTTTTCTACATCTGATGACCCAAGGTTTTAGTTAAAAATAGATGTAATTCATAAAGTTGTTCCAAGTTTTCTCAACAGAGAGCAGAAGCAACGTTCAGTGAAACATTTCTTGGGGTGAGGGAGATTTAGTTGGGTCTCACCTGAGGATGAGAGAAACAAATCTCTCAAAAGCGCTCCTACGGTAACAACTAGCGCCTTTATGTGATGTGAATTAACATATACCAACTCAAATTTTAAGTATCATATAACATCACAATAAGAAATACTTTTGGTTTATTATAAAATTAGGTGAAACGTCAAACCACTATAATGGAGAATTGACAGCTATAAAAGCAGTATTACAGAACATTTTATATAGACCATACATAAAACAAAAAAATAATCATCTTATCAGACTCAAAATCAGCCATAGATGGAATAGTAAATTACAATAATAAAACAACAAAAAATATTAAAGAAATAAGAAGCCTAATTAAAGCAGTTGAAATTAGAAATCATGTCACTCTACAATAGATCCCAGCTCATGTTGGACTTTTGGGCAAATTAGCAAAGAAAGGCGCAATACAACAAATTAAACCTGTAAGACAAATAGAAATAAATAAACAATTAAATGACATTAAACAACATTTCAAAAGACAGCAGAGACTTGATGAAGATAAATTAAAAGATAAAGATTATAAGAATATTAAAGATAGAGTTGATATACAAAAAATGCCAAGGAAGACTGCAGTGGCCTTATTTAGGATGGCAACTGGCTATGATTGCCTCGCAAAACATCTCTACAAGATACGATGCCTACCTACACCCAAGTGCACTCTCTGTGAAGATGTCATCCTGAACAAACAACATCTCGCCAAATGCAAAGGCCTTAAAAGTGATAACTTACAGATTTTATATTGGGAAGCCAGAGGGAAAATGATGCAGATCAATTAATCCCAGTGCCATTGGTGAACAACAACAATGTGGAGCAGTTCATTGTAGTTCAATGCAAAGCTTTTGTCGTGGCACATTTTGTACACATACATTCCATAGCAACTATTATTACTTTCTGAAAGCTTCTCCCCTTTTTTTCTTTTCCACCATAAAATAAAAGTTCCTTCTCCAAAATTGCTCTTCAGTGCAGTTATTTCACTAATGGTTTCCTACTTTTTGAGACAATATGAGTAGGTATAGGTGGAATTGGGTTAATACTTCCAGGGAAGAATGAAAGGACTTGATTTTTACTTTGAATAATGTTTCTTTTTATTGTAGATAGCATTTTATGGATTCATGAAATAAGTTGGATGTAAGTTAACTACATACATACAAATACAGATTCCATCTTTGTTACACAAAGAAGCAATGCAATACAAATAGTGCAGCATTGAAAATACTCTTGTCAATGAAAATACAACAAATAGCACAGGAAATACATGGTCTCATTAACTGTTCACTTATTTACAGGCTTGGGTCGACTAATTTTAAGATTCTGTCAAAATACTGTAGTGTGTCAATGAGAATAGAAGAATATCATAGGATAAAATAACTTAAAGACATTGGTCATCTAGCTTTAATATTTGATTTACGGAAGTGCAGTATTTGAACTATGTCTCTGCGAATACAAGAATTAGCATAGGAAATGCATTATTTTGTTTAAGAAAGATTACTTATTTATAGACATGGATGAAGTAGCTTTAAAGAATTAGATAATATTGTCTCAGGAAATTTTGAATCACTTAACACTAGAAGAATCTTTCAAAATTAACCAGTTAACTATAATTGTATATGTGTCAAATTGTATGCATGTGAATTGAAACTTTTTCTTTCTCGAAATTCTCATAAATTTAGTAACTGTAGACGGCTTTAAAATCTTATTCTTGAAATGTAATTTATAAATGTTTTAGTTTTACAATACCACCATCATAGCCGGCCAATTTGACTGGTAACATACTCTTCTCTCCTGTTTATAGTGTTAAAAATAATACTTCTATTGTTGCTCTACAAATAAAATTAATGAACCATTGTTGTTTCCAGATAACTCAATAATTTACTGCTATGTATCAAACATGTGTAAAGGTTGAAACCTCATACTACATTAGTGTTTGGGGATTCAAGTGGCTTTGGAAGTCACTTTTTAGAAAGCAGTGTTCTTAAAATAATTACTGCTACTAGATTAATACATGAGTTGCAGATAGGCGCAATTTAATGTGGAACTGTGTCTATCAAAAATGACACAAGATGTAAATACAGCTGTTGTTAAAAGGTTACAACATGGCTCTCAATTAGCTTCTTTTGAGGCAGTATTTTATATCACAACACTGTGAATGCCAGAGTGATTGTAGTGTAAATTAACATTATTGTATGACAGTGATTTTAGATGTTTGTTAGCTATAAGCATTGTTAGGAAATAAATTTACACGGCCTCACTAAAACTGACAATAGGAGTGGGTAACAATGAAGCGATGGGTTGAGGTGTTTATCAATTAGAAGAGACAAACAAATGACGTCAGGGTAGCGCGCCTTTATTTAGAAATGGAGGAACATCTTCCCTATGTTTTAGTAATTATGATTGGCTTATAAAATAGACGCTAATGTTGGCGCGATTTAGTAACCAATAGCAGCTCTATTATAATGTTTAGGCATATCGGGGTGAGGGAGTATAAATTCTTGAGCCAAAAGCAAGTATCGCGCAGTTCTACAGAATAATTCACGAGGTAAACGTCGCGCTAAGAAATCTGTCTCGCGAGTTGCACGTCAGGCAGTTCTAAGGAAGCATTCATGAGGTACACATTAAGCAATTCTACAGAATCTCTCGCGTCGTAAAGTTAGTTACAAAATGTAAAGTAAGCGTACGACAGTAATTATATTCGGAAATATAACAGTTTCAGTCAGGCGTGTATAAAGATTACAGATGTGAACTATTAATCAAGTGTGATGGCAATAAAAGTGTGAAAACAAATTCTTTTATCAGTGTTATCTTTTAGTAACAACTCCTTTCCGTTTACACGCCATGATCAGAGATATTTGCTCGACTGAGTAATAATAGGTAGCCGGAGGACAAAGAACCTAAAATTCAAAATAGTAAAACAATAACAGGCACTCAGCAAAAAAGATAACACGAACAGATTACTGCGACACTTTTAACAGTTTGGGTCTTACAAGAACTCAATGATGAATCACTGATCTAAGCACTCTTGCTAATGAAAGCATTTCTAGACAAATAAACAGATCTCCATCTATATAAATATGCAATTTGATAGATATAAATAGTTTCTTAAAGATTGGTGAAAGTTGGAAACCAGAAATTACAAACACATGAGCGTAAGTGACAACAACGTAAGGCTTACTTTTGAGACAATTGAATGATAAAGAAAGGCAGCTGACTATTTATAGACAGATAATGCTGAATACTGCACATGCCAACTTAAAAGTGAAAAGAATTTCAGGGTCGTAGTCAGAGGGTTCCATCCTTGTGATACTAAACTGAGGATGGAAGAGCTTAGTTAATTAAGACTACCAACCAGTACAAATGATACCCATTTTTATCTTTTAAGAAAAACTCCTGTGCCTCTTTTCTTTCTTGACCTGAAACCAAATCCAGCAAATTAAAAAAACCTATGAAGTTATTAGGCTATACAATGCTGTTGTGAAGATTAAACCCCCAAAGCCTAAATGCTCCATATTGCAGTTTACAAAATGCCAAGACGTCATGTCGTCCTCCGTGGACTAGTGGTACCGTGCTAGCCTCTAGTTCCCAAGGTCAAACCCGACGGAGGCCAATGGATTTTTTTCGGGCGTAAAAATCCTTAGCACGGCTTCCTTCGGAAGGGAAGTAAAGCCGGTGGTCCCGTGTCGTAGATTTACGGCATGTAAAAGAACCTCAAGCCTGATAAAGAGGCCTCTGAGCAAAATTACCAGTCTTTCACGCACAATATAGAATGGGACGCTAAGAACCATAGTAGTTACAGAGCGTCTATAAATAACTCAATTTTATTTATTTATTTATTTTTTTTTTTTTCCAAGATGTCATTCCAAGAACTACTGCCATAGAATTCCCTGTTGCACTACATGCAATGTTCGCATACAACTGTTAAGTGCACCAGAAATCCAAAATCTCCTATGTGGTAACTTACGGCTAAATACAGCTGTGGTGTGCATTCAGAACTTCAAAAATCCACCCAGACTAACACCAGAAATTCAAGCTGAAAGGAAAAGCCCAGTTTTCTTACTCCTAATCTCAAGAGGAATCAAAGCTCTTTACACACTTATGCTTCATATGCAGATGTTATTAAGAATGCATTTGAAAATCACACTATTAATATCAGCAAAATAAATAAGTTAGTAGAAAAAATAGATCTTTTGAGGTCGTATTCATAGATATAATTTTGTCCTGGACTATCTCCAGACTCATTTGGTCTGGACCAAAGGCCGGCCAAGTTTTTGACATTCATAGGTGTTTAAAGGCCTCAGACCAAGAAAGGCCATGGATCAGCAAGGAGAAAATGTTAAATGTTACATGATGAAAAAAGATAGTTCTGTGCATACACGACTTCCATAGAGCTTGTATAAAATGTCTTGATACTCCATATGCGCAAGAGAGGAGAAATGAGGACAAGTGTTGAGAGTGGTGGGGAGCAAGTGATTTCAGACTGCATTTGAGCTCGCAGCAGGTGAACACTGACCACCACCTCTCTTATTATGCAAGTGGACTGGTCACTGCTATTGCGCATCTATGCTTCAGGAGTGGGGGACTGTTACAACATTTTACACAAACTGTAACCACTGTTACTTCCAACCAAGAAGCTTGCGTTAAACCGGTCTGGGGAAAAAAATGCCTGTTTTCCTTAATATAAAACATTATGGATATTATTGAAAGCAAATTGGTTTCGATAAATGCAAAGAGAGAGAGAGAGAGAGAGAGAGAGACACACACACACACACACACGCACGCACGCACACAAAAATAAAAAAAGAGTAGCCTGCATGTAGGGAGCTAATATAAGGAGTTTAGTGCGTGATTCAAACCTATTGTCACCCCTCCCTTTTTGGAAATCTTCTTACGCACTGGATACACAGTTTCATAGTATTGTTAATCATTTCATAAAAATTTAACTTGCTGGAATATTAACTTTTAATCTTAAAATTACAGAATGAAATTGAATTTAAATAGCAAGAAACATTTGCTGTTATTTATTAAAATGTATCTCACCCTGGATGCTAACCAAGTAATTAAATATTGTGTGATATTAATTATACAGAAATAATTACCTGAGGAAATCTTATGTATCATAAACCTTCCCGGCAGTGGTAACCTTTTCTCCTTGTTGAGCATGACGTAATGTGAAGGTCTTACACATTGTATTAAATGGAACTATTTAGGGGTGACTTAACTTAATGAGACGTAACTTATGAATTTGAGTGTCAGACTTTTCCTTCCTGTTACGTCAAGTTAAATGTCGCATGGTAAATAGAACCAGTCATTGTGAAGCAGTAGCATTAAGTAATAAAAGAACAATTGATCAAGAGTCATTCCCGTTATGTTAAGTGTATCCTAATTACACCTTTACTTTAGCAGCATTTCTTAACTTCACGTTATGTCCTGTTATGTTAAGTCAAGTTCATTGTAATCCTGGCTTAACGAAGGGAAGTCTAGCAATGTCATGTGAGACATTAGTTATAATGCGGCATAGTGACTAAGGTCAAGTCTTTTCTTGATACCCTCCGCTTACATATATTGAAGTGCTATTAGCATTTGTATATAAATTGAGATACTTAAGCCTTGGTTATTGTCTCTGTCATACAGGTTAGGATGAACCGCCTTCTAACTTTTGCTTTACTAAACCTGTATCTGTTTCTGAAGTGTAGGTCATCCTACTTTCCAATTATGTTTAATCTTGGTAGAAGTTTTACTCCACCGTCTCATTTCATGAATTCTATGCATAGCAGCCATACCCATCACTCCATAGTTATCTATTTTGTAAAGATGATCTGCTGTTAATCTACCCCTCTGAGGTAGACCAAAATTTGGTCCGGACCAAGGCGTTTAATCCCTGGACCGGCACCAGTTCCGGTTTATAAATAAGAAAATTGATGTTCAGCTGTAATCTACCAGAAGTAGCAAGTTGGTCCGGACCAAGATCGACTATGAATACTTAGTAATTGAAATTGAACTTTTATTTACAGACGCTCTTTAACTATTGTGGTTCATAGCATCCCATTTTATATTGGGCTTTGAAAGACTGAACATTTTGCTCAGAGGCTTCTTTATCAAGCTTGAGGTTCTTTTATGTGCCATAAATCTACAACATGGGATCAGCAGCTTTACTTCCCTTCCGAAGAAAGCTATGCTAAGGATTTTTACACCAAAAAAATCCAGCAGGTCACAGAAACATACTTTTTGGGGTTAATTATAGATAGTAGTCTGAAATGGAACAGACATGTTGAGAGAGTCATAAAAAAATTAACACGGTATTGTATATTTTAAAACAAACAACACAAATAATGGATAGAAAAAGTATCATACAAGTATATTATGCCTTCATCCACTCCCACTTAAGTTATGGGGTTGTTCTATGGAGTACAGCACAAAAATCCTCAGTTTTAAAGATATTCAAGTTGCAAAAAAGAGCAATACGTATAATGTTAAAAATGAAAAAAACCGATACATGTAGAACTGCATATAACACACTCAAGATTTTAATATTACCTTCACTATATATATATATATATATATATATATATATATATATATATATATATATATATATGGATGTATTAAATTTGCTGTAAAAAGTTACAATAATCAGAACAAAAATATGAACGTTCATATGTAATACCAGAACAAAAAATAACTATTTCAGAAATAGATTAAGAGGGACACTAAATCACAAATGCATAGAAAATAACACCAAAGATATGTACAATCATTTACCTTCACAAATGAAACAGATAACAAATGAAGAGATAAAACTAAAAGCCATCAAATCCTATCTGACAGAAAATGCCTTCTACTCCTTAGAAGAATACAAAAAAGCAAATGTAAATGCACTGTAAAATATGGTATTTTTTCACCTCTCATTTTCTTATATGCACTGTTATATTTTTGTATAATTGGATGATTTGTGTAAAATGTAGTTACATTGGAGAAATAAAATACAATACAATACAGTATCAGTTCATTCATGTCCTCAGCAACTTCAGGTAGTGGATGTAATTTCAGATATTTATGAAGAAAAATTTGTCCTGGCCTATTTTTGGATACTGAGAAGGCATTTGATAAGGTTTGGCGTATTGGGCTGTTGTATAAAATAAAACCACTACTCACAGACACCTCATTTAGTATAGGCAGTCATTCCTCCCCAACAGAACTTTTTCCAATATGAAAACACAATTGTCTCTAATGCATGCCATACAAGCTGGTCTTCCTCAAGGAAGCATATGGGCACAATTATTATAGCTAATATATACTCAGGTCTTCCAAAAGATGACAATCTAACCATAGCACAATTTGCAGATGATGTCACTATTCTGAACAGTCACATGGAAACCAGCTATTTGTTAACCTGTTGGACACCTGTGCAAAAAATGGAAAATTAAAATAAATATGCATAAGTCTAAAGTAGTCCAGTTCACTTTAAAAACAAAAAAAACATCACAAAATTGCTTTTGAGGGCGAATGTATTCCCACTGAACAATCCACATCATATCTTGGGACTTAAACTGGAGAGCAAACTCAACTGGAGGGAACATATTTACAACTTAGTAAAAAGACTGACAGTTTTTCAGTTAAAATATCTGCTTCAAGGATCATCCTCCATTATCACTTCATTTAAAGAGAGTAATGTATTTATCGCTGATAAGACCGTTTTGGCAATATGGCTGTACAATATGAAGTTTGGCTTCAAACAACTGAAAGGAATCCAAACCATCCAGAATTGGGTGCATCTTGGTACATCCGCAACAAAGCTCTACACAGGGACCTGAACACTCCAGCAGTAGATCACGGTTCCCAAAAATTTGATATAGAGATTTCACTGGAAATACGTTTTCTGATCCCCTGAACCTAAAAGGCATTTTTAGAGAAAAGGTCCACTTGTCTGTCTGAACAGCATAACTCAAAAACGAAAAGTCAGTTAAGTCTTAGTTTTTAAGTTCACATTTTCCAAGGATGTGACATGATTTTCTGAAAAATCTCTCCCCCCCCCCCAAACTATCCTTTATATGGAAAATTTTTTATTTTTTATTTGCTCAAAATGGCTCTTAGCAATTTTGATCAAAAATCACATATATATTATAAGTATATCTTGAGTTTGTTGTGACTAGCCTGTGAAGTCCCCTTTATTTGATTGTAGTTTGCTGAATTTTAAGTTACAAGGAAATTTAAAAGATGGACAAAATTTTATAGAGGAAAAATGTAGAGTTATTAAAATATCAAAGTGTCGTCGTGTTAGCCATTTTGTAAATATTGCATGTTGTCTTCCAAGCTAACAGAGATGCTTGGAAGTATGCAAATTTGCTTTAGTTTATCCTTTCATTTTCTTTCTATTGCAATAGCATTTTACTATGAATAAATGTTGGAATCCCTTTCCACATGTAAATAACCACTCTTGTTTAATTAGAAATCATTCCTAAGCAAAAATATATTGTAACATAACATGGATAGAAGAATAACTTTTTATATGAATACTTGATTATAAAATGTGTATTGTAGAGAAAGTATATACATTCCATTTTGTCATTCTGTAACAGGTTTATACTAGCATCGTGAAAAGAAAAGCAGCTGGTAAAAGTAAAATTAGCAAATGATAAAGCTTATGCCTGATGTTGCACAGGAAAGGAGCCAGAATTTTAATGCAGGTCAGCAAAATAAAGTGCAAATTGCCATGTATGATCGAAAATTTTAATTTCAGATTTTTATGCTGTGTTGCCACCTTATGAGACATTCCTTTCTCTGGATAAGCAGCGTCGAGTGCAGCTGTTCTACCAGGTTAGTCACTATGATTAGTAATGCTCTATTTTATTGTTAAAAAGAGTACGAGGTCTGTTCAAAAAATTCCGGAACATTTATAATTTCGTGCCAATGGAGTATTGGAGCGAAATGTGGTTGGCATCCCTGCACACGCCTGTGTTTAATGTAACTGCTGGAAATTTCATTATTCTATGTTTGTTGGTTATTGTTCAGTGCTGTATTGAGTAGAACGCTGTGTCGCACAGTTTGCAAATTTCAAGATGGCAGAGTTAGAGCAACACGTCTGCATGAAATTTTGCGTGAAACTCAGAAAACCTTTACAGAGATGCACCAAATGATGCAGGAAGCCTACGGTGATGAATGCTTAAGCTGTAATCTGTGTTACGATGGTTCACGCTGTTTAAAAATGACTGGATGGAAGCTAAAGATGACCCTGGTTCAGGACGCCCTTTGACGTCTACCAATGACGCTCATGTCAGGAACGTCAAAATTGTGTGTGCCAATCGAAGACTGACTATTGGGACGTGTTGCGACGCCTGCAAGAAAATGAGAAGGAAACGGCCTGAAATGTGGTGAGACAATTCATGACTCTTGCACATTCATCCCTGTTGGTGTGTGACTATTGCACACTGTGCTGCCTCATCCTCTGTACTCTCCAGACCTGGCCCCTGCAGACTTTTTTTTATTTCCAAAGTTGAAAACCCATTGAAAGGACAAAGTTTTACGATAGATGAGATAAAAAAAATTTGCAGGCGGCGCTTTGGGCAATCCAGAAAGAGATGTACCAAGACTGCTTCCAGAAGTGGAAACAGCGTTGGGAGTGGTATATCAATTGTGGAGGAGAGTATTTCGAAGGAGACCATGCATAATAAGCAAAAGCTAAGCGTAGAAAAATGTTGTGGATAAAGCTCCGGAATTTTTTGAACAGACCTCGCATATAATACCTTATCAAAGAGATCATGTACTTAAAATCCTCTCATTAGAATGTTAAAATACCACAGAAATCAGCACACACAAAAAAAACCCAACTTTTTTGCTGTTAAAGAAACTGCACAGAACTCCCTTCAAAGACTGATGTTCCTTAGTGACACGTAATAATAACACACTAATTGGTGGTCATTTTTGTTGGATTATGGATGTTGCTATTTCACTTTTGGGAATTAAAGTTAACAGGATATGTTAGCAACAAATGGAAACTTAAACAGCCATAGAATCCTGGAAATAAACAGTAGCCCTGGTAATTTGATGGTATTTTGGGAAGCTCAGTGGTTATCTTTTATTATTACTGAATTTCAGTTTTTATTACTGAATTTGAGAACTCTTATTTGATAGTTTGCCATTGTATGTTAATTGTATTGCACTGTGCAACAGAAAACAAAAATGTGGTTTGTTTTTTACTAATTCCAGAGATTAAAGAGGGGTGACATAATCATTGGATCTATACTTTTGAAGTCGGTGATGGGTTCCAGCATGACTCTGAGAGTGTTATGTACAGATGGAGAGAGTGCAAGATGTGTTTCAGATCTTAATATCAAGGTGAGTTTAAAGATTTTGTGTGCTTTTTGGTGTTGCTTGTCTAGAAAGTTCTCTCCAGTCAGCATAATTTTTACCATCCACTTTGCAGTGGGCTTAATTGAAAATTGAACAATAAAATTAGTGTAAATATATTAAAACCGTGGAGAAATGAGAATATTTGCATGAAATGAAAACCAAAGGAAGGAATCTGTTGTCATCAGCTGGAATTTTCTGTTTCATTGTAAGTGTGATTCTGAAGTTTAAATATTAAAGTTGTTGGATTCTCTTTTTTTTGGGGGGGGAGGGGAACAGTGAAGTTTTATGATTACATGTGCAAACTGAAATTTTGATTACTTCTAATTCACTTTCTACATCAAAACTTACTGGAACATGTTTCTGGGACTTTTGTCTCCAACTAAGAGTCAGTGAAGCTAGGGTAATTAAAATTTGTGAAAGATTAAAGATGTGTTCATTCTACATAAGATAGTTGGCCATTTTTTTTTTTTTTTTTTTTTGTGTGTGTGGATAGAATGCATACAAGGAAGTTACACAGGATGAATTTTGGCAAGTGCCCTTAATGTTTCGGAGACCACAAACTGGCTGCTGAGCCTGCTGTAAGCCAGCTGCTTAGACATAACCAGCTTTGGGTGGTTGGGCTGACATGAATAGCATATGAAATTGATACAGAAGGCGCTGGAAGTGGTGTCCCTATCTTATATGCACTGCTGATATCTAAGGATAAAATTTCCGTTGATTCATTGTGGTTTTTCCATAACTTAAAAAAATATCATGCCTGTGACAGCTCGGTATTTGTATGAATGATGAATATTTATTTCTCAACACTCGCAATTACACAATTAAATTACATACATTTTAGACTTTAACAACATTTGCAGCTATTAAGCAATTTATGCTATGAATTCACTTTTTGGTTGCTTGCCTATGCTAATTTATGGTCTCAATACACACAACTCTTGGTTTTCCATGTATTGATGACCCACTGTCTACTTGTTTACATTATTTGTCTATTTCTTCTGCCTTTAGCCCCATCTTCTTTGTAGTCATTCTTAACCATTTCTCTTTGCTTTATCCAAATTGTTTCCCATAGCTTTTATATTTTTATCCCCTTTTACAGTTAGAATCTTCCTTATTAATACTTTCCCATCCAAATTTTTCCATTTCTGTTACCAAACTTGTTCTCTCCATGTCTGTTTTTGACCACAATGTAGTATATAGTGGAAATCTATGTTCATTTCACTGCACATTGAACATTTTCTTAAAGCCTTGTCATGCCTTATGCCTTTCAAGTTTCCAACTCCTGTTCTTGCCCATGCAAATCTTTCTCGTCCTAATTTATTTCATATCTTTATGTACTTTTCCCTCTCCCATACTGTTTTTATTTCCTTATATATATCCTAAAGAAGATTTTCTCCCTTGTACTGCCAAAAATATCCTGTCTGTCAATATCTTCTAGCTTTAATTCTATTCTTTCCATAATCCTTTAATGTGATATTCTACATTTACCCTGAACTCCCATACCTATCTATTCCATAACTTCCTGGATTTTTAATAACCATGACCCTTTCCACTTTTCAGTTTTATATGAAAACATTCTTTGATAATATTGCTATCTTCCATTTTGGAGATTCTATATAAATATTTCATAACTCTTGGAAAATTTTGAACTCGATGGAGTACCACCAAGTTTTAATTGTGCTGCCCCATTTGGTGATGCTATTGGTATACCTAAAACATACTTGCGAAAAGATCTATTGACTTTGTCAACCTCTTTCCAAGCATCATCTACTCCCAATATCTTTGCCCCTACTTGGCAGTGTAAATTCTTTGAGCCATTGACATTTATGTCCGGCAGTTTTTTTAAACATCTTATAACACTTGTGCCCATTTTAGCTTTTGCTATAGATATCTTTTTTTTTTTCACTCCAACTTCCATTCGAACTTAGTTGCATCCCCAAGTAATCAAATCTCTTTAGCACCTCTTTTTTTCTTCCATTTATTTGCCATTTCTCATCTTTATGTTGTCAACCGTTTTAAAAAACTATGGTCTTTGTTTTCTTTTCATTTGACTTTGTCCCATTTTCTAAAAATAATTCCTTACTACCTTGTTTGCCCTCCTCAGCCCTCAAAGATATGGAGCCAACTACCAAGTCATCTGCAACAATGGCACTGGAATTTCTTTATTATTAATAACTGGCGATTGGACTTATATCTCAAGATCAAGATGTTTGTAGTAAGTTTTAATTTACGTTTTGGACTGTAGAGTCATTACAGATACCTAGGAACCAATAAAAGTCTAGTGTTATTACTTTCTCTACTACGTAGTAAGGGAAGTATTGTATTCCACCCAAAATTTGGATACCGAGATTTCACCGGAAATACATGTTTTGAGACCCCCTGAATCCAAAAAAAGCATTTTTGGAAACATGTCCGTGTGTGTGTCTGTGAACAGCATAACTCAGAAACGAACAGTCGGATAAACACCAAACTTGGTATTTGGGTTCAGTATCTTCCAAGGATGCGACACGAAGGTTTTCAAGAAAATCCCCCCACCCCAGAGTACCCTTTACATGGAAGATTTTTCGAAAATTTTAATGTTCTCAAAAATGGCTCTAACGATTTTGATTAAAATATCATATGTTTAAGATATTTTTATGGTAAATAAAATGTATATCTTGAATTTTCTGGGAATGTCTCCAAAAGTATTCTTTATTGTGAACGACTTTTGCATAACTGGTAAACCATAAGAGATAGACAAAATGATACTACACAAAAAATGTAGATCGCATTAAAATACACAATTTATGTCATATACATTTTTTTTGTTGAGTGAACCATTTTCGATATATTGCTTGTTAATCCCTTAAAATTTTTCAATACTTATTTTCTCAAATGGGAATTCATTATTCATTTTTTTTGTCTTGGATATGCAAAGAGTTATAATCTGTGGCAAAGGGAATGGTGCTGCACCTAGCAACCAGCTATTAAGAGGTATGTATGTGCTTAAAGGCTACTGTTTTTCTATATTGCCCTTTTAAATATATTTTCCCCTACATCTACAAGAAAATTAGCAATAAGATAGGGTCTGCAAATGTTTATCTCGATTAACATGAACTGGATGGAGAATAAGCGTTTGTAAAAATACTTTGTACAAGAGTGAGAAAGTCATGTGAGTGTAACACAGATTTTTTTTCTTCAAAAACAGCTTTTTTTTTCTCCTCAAAAGTGCTGAATAGCTTCATATACAGTATGTGCTTATTGGGCCTCCAGGGAACTTATTGTAATGGTTAAAAATTGATTGCATGTATGAATCATTAATATAATTAAAGGAATAATTTTAATCGTTGATTTGTACACAAATGAATAGTTGAAATACTCATTCATTATGTTTTTTTTTTTCTCTAATTATACCTTTTCTTAACCTTTTTGGCATGCTTAGTAATATGAATGTCCTGTTTGATTGGACAAACAGAACATGGACTGTGCAGTGCTTACATGTTGTTCAGCCTAAGTCCAAAAGAATAGAAAAAAGAAAGAGACTGGACTCTTGAAGCGTATATTTGTTGAAGTCTAAATTGTTTCCGTGGCCGGTCCACAATGATGTCTTGGGATGCATGCCTTTAGCTTTGTTCTATGTATAGTCATATTTCATATTGAGTCCTAGTTGCTAAATATGCGCTGATAGCTGAGTGGTTATAAGCAGGTATGTAGTAATGAGACCTACTGAGGTTCGCGTCCCAAGCATATTTTATTTATTTATCTACCTTTTGTGCAAAGCATTATGCAATGCAATGCTATGCTTATTATGCATATTGTAATATAATTCCCAATTGCTAAGGCTTTTATTTCAAGGATTTATGCCCTCTGCTTCTATTACTGCCCTCATTCTACGGGGCATGGTTGATAAACGATTAGTCAAATTTTCACGATAGGATACTTCCTTCCAAGCATCCTGTATTTGATCCCACAAAACCTCTTTTGTCTTACATTGTCTTGCAGGACAATTTAACTCCATAACTTTCTTCACCTCTGCCCACAGATTTTCAATAGGGTTCAAATCTGGTGAGCAAGGAGGCCAATCAATCACTGTGGTATCTTGTCTTTGTGAGAACCAGTTTGAAACTTGCTGAATTGAATGGACAGGGTGATTATCCTGCTGGAATTCAATCATTCCATCAGGATATGTAGTCCTAACAGATGGAACCATGATGTTTTTGAGTATGTCTTTATACTAGTGGCTATTTGCCATCAAGCTGCCAAAGTACACCTAGACCATTTGTGCCACGTATTTTGCATTGCAAAATTTTCATCTGAGGCAGTAGAAATTACTTTGGTCCCGTTTGTAGACGAAAATGTCACCTCATCTGTGAATAAAACCCTATTCCAGATATGGTTGGCATTTTCTTCTGCAAATGCGAGGCGACATAATCAGTGATTGTTTAGCTGCCGATTGAGCAAAGAGCCCTGCTATAATGAAACAACGCAAGGCTGTGCAGTTCGACCCAGGGAAATTAGAATTACTTGTAATTGTAGACACATCCTGGAAGGGATTGCTGTCTGCCTCTTTTAGAAGTGCAGTGTCCTGTTTGAGGAGTTGACAAACATTTTCTACCTGTACAAGGTTGATGACGAAGAATTCCTTCCCCGGATAACTGCACCCATAGATATAGGGACTTTAGGTACTCTTGCAGCCTGTGACTTAGAGTATCCGGCAACATTCACTAACATAAGGAGAGATCTCCTTGTAGTTTCGTCTTTGTGTGCGCTCAGCCATAGTAAAAGTCAGTATGACTGCTAATATATCATGCAGAACTCCTAGGTATCAGGCATGAGCACATGATCGCGCCAGTGCCATTCATGGCTGAAGAATGAGACATAGAGTTTGCACATTCAATGTTAAGTCAATTAAATATTTTGTTTAGTTTTTTTCACTTTAGAATTCATACTAAAATGGCGTTTATTTTGAAAACGAAAAGAGTAATTTGTTTGTGTTTTTATGCATGAATGTCTTAAAATTAATTATATGTTAGGCATGGAAAACATACAACATTGCCATATATTTAACAAATTAAAATTTAAATATTAATAGAACATATATACCTAGGATCCGAACTCAAGTTGCTCCAATTACAAGACACATGCGTTTCACCGCTCAGCTATCATGAATGCAATCCAACTGAAAGGGATATGCCTACTTATCGCATAGCTTTGAAATGAATGCAGGGTGATATTAAGTCATGTATTGTGAATGCAGCATCAGCGAAAAGCTTACAATATTTTCCAAATCAAACTCCCTCTCTGGCTGTTGCTCATTTCGTTTGTTTTAAGCTGTACATCTGTGTGTTTTTCTCTGCCACAGCTTTGTTGCCATTCATCAGAGTTGGTAGATTTATCAGCAACTTAAGATGAGGATACCTGCATAAATTGCACACATTCCAGTCATTTTGTTATTTAAATAGTGAAACCCAAAATAATAGGTGCACTAAAGAGAAAGCAAAAAATGAGGGTAAACACAGTTCATTCAAGGATAGAGTAGAGGATGTCTCACATAAAATTGGTATACATCACTGTCATACCCACAAAAGGCTTGTGTCACTACTGGTAGAGCAAGAATGACATCATGGTTGGTACGCCTACATTGGGTCATTCATGGCTAGCTTTATACATAATCAATGCTTTATTTTGCTGAAACATGTATACATTTCGCATTGTTTTCACAATCAGCTGCTCCTGAACTATTATTAATATTTCTTAGCTGAACTGTTTAAGGTACTGTGAAATATTACTGTATAAAATAACTATGAAATTATACAAAATACATGTGTACATGGGAGCGTATAACCTCACCTTTTGTGCAAAGTTATGATTTGTGCTGATATTATACGAGTTCACGATATATTTTGTTTTCTATGCTCAAAACAGCTAACTCATGTAACCTGGTTTCTCGCATTGTATTTCTTAAAATCCTTTTTTAATTCAAGTTTTTAAAATTACATTTTAACTGTTGCCAATGTCACTGCCAATTTAAGATATAATTGAATCGCTGCACCGAGATCAATTACCTAAAAAATTTGCTAAAAGGTATTATTAACCACAATAATATTAGTATGCTTCGTACGAATAGGACATTAGGAAAACATTCCTATTGCAGCTCGCATTTTGCTCTAGGTAATACTTACATGTAACAGCTAGAAATGCTCACCCAAAGCAATGACTCGAGAGCATTATTTTGTGTTCCCTGTTCAACCAAAACTTGTTTCTAATGACATCTTAGCTGCTTTGCGTTATACCCAGCCCAGAAAAGCGATAGTAATAAAAGTGAGTTTATCTCTGCATTCATTTGGAGTAAACTCACATTGTAAACATGCACTAATAATGGATTTGTTCTCAAATAATAATTTAAACTTAATCTTAGATTAGATATTTGTTCTCAAATAATAATTTAAACTTAATCTTAGATTAGATATGGGAGCTCTGAAGGCCTCTACTAATCTGATCACAACTGGCACCTGCTCCCCACATCGTGAAACTTGTGGTGTCATTAGCTTTGGTGTTGTTAAACTCACACAGAATGTCACCAACGTTCACACTTGTGGCTACGTTACATTTTGAGTGATTTTTTGTATCTTATGAAGCAACCAGTGCTATGTGTTTCGTGTATAACAACTTAACCTCCTCTTTACATTGCTATGCATCATAGTAGTGAATTGCTGCACCGTATTATTGGCTTACTCCCAGTTTCATCACCTCTATCCACTTCTTAACCTAAACTTTTCTTTATGTTTCCAATGCAGTTCTCTCATACACAAATCTGCTCACATATGCTTGCCCAGTCTGGGGGGGGGGAGAGCTACTGCTAACACAATTCACCATTTACAAGTCTTTCAGAACAAGGTATTACGTAGAATCCTTAACACCCTTTAGTTTGTACATAACCACACAGTTTCACAACGAACTTGGACTATGCACTGTCTCAGAACACACATCTGTTCTTGCTCCTTTTATCAGCAACTTTATCATATGCCCGGGGCAGTACATTTCTCTTGGAAGAAGACCCACAGCAGCCCCAAGGATTAAGTCTCCTTCCACAAGACCTACTGTTATCCAGCAAAGACTCCAACACTGAAGACAACCAACTGTAACTCATACCATGACTTTTAACTGATATTACTTGCCTCATTTGCTGACTTTGATCTACCTGATGTATTATTTTTACTTTCTCTACTACGTATAGTAAGTAAGGGAAGTATTGTATTCCACCCAAAAATTCGATGCTGAGATTTCACCGAAAATATATGTTTTGAGACCCCCAGATTCCAAAAAAGCATTTTTGGAAACATTTCCGTATGTCTGTCTGTGTGTCTGAACAGCATAACTCAGAAACAAACAGTCGGATAAACACCAAACTTGGTATTTAGGTTCAGTATCTTCCAGAGATGCGACACGAAGGTTTTCAAGAAAATCCCCCCACCCCAGATTACCCTTTACATGGAACATTTTTCGAACATTTTAATTTTCTCAAAAATGGCTCTTAACAATTTTGATTAAAATATATGTTTAAGATATTTTCATGACAAATAAAATGTATATCTTGAATTTTCTGGTAATGTCTCCAAAAGTATTCTTCATAGTGAAGGACTTTTGCATAACTGGTAAACCGTAAGAGATAGACAAAATTTTACTACACAAAAAATGTAGATCACGTTAAAATACACAATTTATGTCATATACATTTTTTTTGTTGGGTGAACCATTTTCGAGATATTGCTTGTTATTCCCTTAAATTTTTCAATACTTATTTTCTCAAATGGGAATTCGTTATTCATTTTTTTGTCTTGGATATGCAAAGAGTATTAATCTGGCAAAGAGAATGGTGCTGCACATAGCAACCAGCTATTAAGAGTAATGTCTATGCTTAAAGGCTACTGTATTTCTATATTGCCCTTGTAAATATATATTCTCCTTACATCTACAAGAAAATTAGCAATAAGATAGAGTCTGCAAATGTTTATCTCGATTAACATGAAGTAGATGGAGAATAAGCATTTGTAAAAATAGTTTGTACAAGAGTAGAGAAAGTCATGTGAGTGTAACACATCAGATTTTTTTATTATTCTGTTAACCTCAGAGAAACCTAAGCTTTTAAAGGTGCTTAGAAAACCAATGGAACTCTCCATTTGAAAAAATTCCTATATATGAAAATAAATACAATTTATTAAGGTTTGATGTCTCATATGAAAAGGATTTCATCTTACAGTATGTCCTGCCAGAAGATGCCATGTACAAGACACAGGAGGAAGCGTAGTCTAGTGAAGTGTAGGCTGATGATGGAGACAGCTGTCTCTGAAACATGTTACTATAAGTTGGTGTAGAAAGTGAAGCTAAAGTAATAAAAATCTCCATTTTTACTTTCTCTACTACGTATAGTAAGTAGGGGAAGTATTGCATTCCACTCAAAAATTCAATACCGAGATTTCACCGGAAATACATGTTTTGAGGCCCCCCGAATCCAAAAAAAGCATTTTTGGAAACATGTCCGTGTGTGTGTCTGTGAACAGCATAACTCGGAAACGAATCGTAGGATAACCACCAAACTTGGTATTTAGGTTCAGTATCTTCCGGAGATACGACATGAAGGTTTTCAAGAAAATCCCCCCACCCCAGATTACCCTTTACATGGAACATATTTCAAAAATTTTAATTTTCTCAAAAATAGCTGTAACGATTTTGATTAAAGTATCATATGTTTAAGATATTTTCATGACAAATAAAATGTATATCTCTAATTTTCTGGGAATGTCTCCAAAAGTATTCTTCATTGTGAACGACTTTTGCATAACTGATAAACCATAAGAGATAGACAAAATTTTACAACTCAAAAAATGTAGATCGTGTAAAATACACAATTTATATCATATACGTTGAGTGAACCATTTTCGAGATAGTGCTTGTTATTCCCTTAAATTTTCCAATACATCTACTTTTTCTCAAATTCGTTATTCATTTTTTTTTTTTATGTCCTGGACATGCAAAGAGAATGGAATGCGCCACATAGGAACCAGTTTTTAAAAGATTTGACTATCGCTTAAAGCCTACCATATTTCCCTTGCATCCACAAGAAAATTAGCACTAAGTTTAACATCTCGATTAACATGAAGCATATGGAGAATAAGCGTTTGTAAAAATAGTTTGTACAAGAGTAGAGAAAGTCATGTGAGTGTAACACATCAGGTTTTTTTTTCATGTAAATAGCAATATAGGTACCATTTAACTACTGCTGAAGAAGGAATGGGTGAATTATATAATGAGAGGCAATACAGCCTATAGGTTGATGCAGAATGTGTTGATAGCTCCTCTCAACAACCGCATGCGAATTTACATGTTCCCAGATGTGGCTATTTCTCTGGTTGTTCATCATGGCAGTCACGAGACCCGATTGCAAAACTGCAGACCATAGCCTGTCCCTTCAGAAGATGGAAGGGATGGAGTCTGCCTTCCTGCATCACTTGCCATATGCTGAAATGGTTTATACATATAGTACATGCAATAGCACATGTACTAGCTGAAGGACTGTTTTGAATTCATTGGAATATCTGTTCCTCAAAACCCTGGTTTGCAATGTTGTGTTCCACTGGTGTTAGGCCTGTGCATCAAGGATCCAGTTTCCTGTGATGGATAGTCCGGAAGGTAGAATGATGTGGTTGTTGCCTTTGAGGATATCTGACTGCATAGAGCCATGTTGATACACGTGAATTTCCTCCTCCTCCTGCCTCCCTGTGAACATGTATTTCAGCTAACTTGGTAAAGGAGTAAACATTAGCCATGGCTGCAGTGAGTATAACCCAGTTCCAGTGACACAAAGCAGTAGTGAAAGTAACCTGTTTGTCTAAAATTACCTTGAAAGTATGCATGCACAGCTATTAGATGCATACCTGATATCTATTATCTATTACAACATATGTAAAAGAAAAATACAATTCTTTCTATGCAAAACATTAAAAAATTCCATATTACTACAGCTGTTGTTTACCTAATACATATCATTCTCATGTGAAAGTGGAAGTATCGTCACTGGCCCTTGCTGATAAAGTGTTTTTCCAAGAAAAGTAAAGCTCATAACTTCAAAAATACCTCAATGGTGGCTATTTTCGCACTTGTGGAAGAGAACTATTTTGGAGTAGAGATGAGTACTGCATTTGTATTGAGTCTTTATTTTTTTTCATTTGTCAGTATGAATATTTAAATAAAAAAGCATTACATAACTTCAAAGTTTGTCGTCACAAACCTTATCTGTCATATATTAAGACGTTCCTATAACATCCCTCTGTAACCGTTGAAAGTTTGTCTGTTGAACGCCCTCTATAAGTACTAATTCAAGCCATACAGGTTTCACTTTAAGAAAAGGTACTGATGTAAACAAAGAGGCATGCATGGAAGTATACTTGAGGGTATGGTCATTGGCTGATACCATGCCCTCAACAGTACATAGGTCACGAAGTAGTTAGCTAAGTACTAATGAAAACTACTGGATCTCATCTGTAATGTGTATTATGTTACACATAACTACTGCAAAATGATCCCAAAATAATTAAAATTTCACTGGTTATTAACCACGTCAAAAAGATAAAACAGGCTTTCGGCTGTTGTACACTTCATGGCCTTCATCAGGAGACAGTCATCAAACTGTACTCAATCAGAAATTGAGCGAATAACATGTGCATTGCTGAAGTTGTTACTTGAAATGGGTTTTGAATTCCACAGCAGAAACGGCAAGAACATCATTGTAGATTATGAGAATGTATTGTTATGGCGAAGAGACTACTTCAGGGAAATTTGCTTGCAAAGATGGGAAGGGCAGAAACTGTATTTTCTTGATGAAATATGGGCAAATGAAGGCCACATAAATTCAAATGGGTAGACTCCATTATTAAGGGTAAAAAGCAAGCATTTCTGTCAGGGTTAAGTACCAGGTTAAAAAAATCTTAACGGGTAAAGGAAGATGCCTCAAATTGTTAAACATTGCAAGTAACATTGGCTTTTTACCGGAAAGGAATACAATCTCTTACAGATTAGATATGTTAATGTTTTATTTTTGTGTAATGTTACAGTAATACCTGCCCAAACTGGATTACCTATATATTGGAAACCTGGACAAACGGAGTATAAATCTTGGAATATAGCTATTTCTTATGTTAAATAATACTCTAAACTGGAAAACTGCTTAATGCAAAAACGAATAATTTTCTGGTACCATTTGCATAAATAACCTGACTAATGGCCATGTGTACCATTCTTGTTAAACAAACCCTTCAGGGACCTTCAGCTTACTGCAATAAGAATTTGACTAGGGTAATCACACAGCAATGCACCAATGTTCACTGCAGTTAAGTTGACTGTGGTTAGTGGCAGGTGCTCACCTTGGTTGAGCGCACCATTCAGTGCAGATAAACTCTACTGAATACACCTGGATGTCATTTTTTTCACTTGTTCTACCTCTTTGCTGAAGCGCATGCATGTGCTTGTTCAGCGTGCAGTGGAGGAAAGCAAAAGTAGTATCTCTAATATGTTGTTAAATTTAACATGCAATTCTTGAGGAAAGATAAATTGAAATTGAGTTTTATTTATGGATGCTCTTTAACTACTATGGTCCTTAGCGTCCCATTCTATACTGGGCGTGCAACACCAGTAATTTTGCTCAGAGGCCTCTATCAGGCTTGAGGTTCTTTTATGTGCCGTAAATCTAAGACACGGGATCACCGGCTTTACTTCCCTTTCGAAGGATTTTTACGCCCAAAAAAATCCATCGCCCTCTGCCAAGATGGTCAGGTGGGAAAAGTTGGTCTTACAATTGATTAAAAAAATATGCTGAACTATTGTTGATTCTTTTTCTTTCTTTTCACACTAAGTTCCATTTAGTTTGGTCAACATTTACGCACTGAAAGAGAGGCAGAAAAAAGAAAGAACAAAAATATATTATCCAAGATTTGAGCTTGGTACTTCTTGAATATGAAGTGCACACCCTACTTCCACACTATGATAATGGCTTTAGATTTTGGGCACTGACTTCTTTAGGTTACTGGATTCCTATATCTGTACAATTAATGTATCGTAATATTCCTGAAAATATACTAATTGCACTAAACCCATTCATTGTTCCCCTTATTTCTGTCTTGTTCTTGGAACTATGCTTCCTTCAATTAATGTGATTATATGTAACACCGTGATTGTGTGGATTTTTGTTACGTCTTGGGTCAGGATATTTAAAGCAGCTGTTGCACAAAAAGTCTTAAGGCATTAAAAATTACAACGTACATTAAAGTAACTTTATCAGGATCCATTCATTGGTGAAAATGCAGTGTTTCTTTTAGTTGGGAATTCTAACCTATACTTGTTCCGTCATTTTAACATTTCAGCACAAGTGAAGTTGCAGATAATCAACGAAAACCGGCTTTCATGGCTGGTCAGATTTAACTGTGGTAAAATTCTCGATAAATATTTACTGTCAATGCACCACAAATGACCATCATGATCAATATTCTACCACGATTGCAAAATGTACTCTGCTGAATTTAAATTTCAGAAAAAAACCGAAGCAAAGTCACAAAGTATATATAAGTAATTTATAAACCTATTTTATTCTTACAAATTATATTAGTTAAAAGCAAAACACATCTTCCTAAAAGTAGATTTGTACATTGGATGTCGAGGGTTTCCCGTCAAGTTTGTGAAGCAAGTAATGAGGTGGTACACTGAATAATTAAGAATATACCCAGCTTTAATTGGCACACTAGCTGGAGATGATTTGCTATCACTGGCTCAGTGATTGGTTATGTAAGTTACCACAAGCTGCTCAGTAGTAGATTTAGTGAGAGTAACTTCTTTAATGTGGAATAAAACAATTACAAATCACTAAATCTAACATAAGGAGTCAACTTGCACATTCTTTTTTGGTTCGCTTAGCAGGTTTCTAAGACATGTTTTGTTTGCATTTACTCGCATCATCAGCTGCTCAACTGCCAGGGACTTCTGATATGCTTGGAAGAGTGATAGTTTTGAATGAACTTGAAGATGGGATTGAAAACTTCTGGAGTATTGAAATTCACTGTGGGCTCTTGTTTCCTGGTACAGATTTTTCCCCAAATATTAAATTTTTTTGACTTTTTATGAGCCTTTAGTATTTTTATTTTATTCATGATGTCGCTTTTTTCCAAATGGGCTTTGTCATGCAAATTTTTACTTTCTCTACGTGCAGTAAGTAGGGGAAGTATTGTATTCCACCCAAAAATTCGATACCGAGATTTCACTGAAATACATGTTTTGAGACCCCCTGAATCCAAAAAAAGCATTTTTGGAAACATGTCTGTGTGTGTGTCTGTCTGTGAACAGCATAACTCAGAAACGAACAGTCGGATAAATACCAAACTTGGTATTTAGGTTCAGTATCTTCCAGAGATGCGACACGAAGGTTTTCAAGAAAATCCCCCCACTCCAGACTACCCTTTACATGGAACATTTTTCGAAAATTTTAATTTTCTCAAAAATGGCTCTTAACAATTTTGATTAAAATATATGTTTAAGATATTTTCATGACAAATGAAATGTATGTCTCGAATTTTCTGGGAATGTCTCCAAAAGTGTTCTTCATTGTGAACGACTTTTGCATAACTGGTAAACCATAAGAGATAGACAAAATTTTATTGCACAAAAAATGTAGATCGCATTAAAATACACAATTTATGTTGCATACATTTTTTTTGTAGAGTGAACCATTTTCGAGATATTGCTTGTTATTCCCTTAAATTTTCCAATACTTATACTTTTTCTCAAATTCGTTATTCATTTTTTTTATGTCCTGGGCATGCAAAGAGATTGGAATACGCCACATAGCAAACAACGCTTAAAAGATTTGACTATCACTTATAACCTACCATATTCCCCTTGCATCTACAAGAAAATTAGCAATAAGATTTACATCTCGATTAACATGAAGGATATGGAGAATAAATGTGCGTAAAAATAGTTTGTACAAGAGTAGAGAAAGTCATGTGAGTGTAGCACATCAGATTTTTGTATGTGTTTCAGTTTTATGTTTCTGTAGTGTTCTTTGAATTGGGTGCTTATATTTCTTTTTGTTTTTCCTTTGTATTTTTTTTTTTTTTATCCCATTTGGAACAATTATTGATAAATCTCTGGTGCTATGTGATCTGTTTTCTTTGGCGTTATATGCTGCCAAAATTTTTTAAAATGTTTTGGAATTCGTGGAAAGCTTATAATGGTGTGATAGTTTTTTTATTGTTTTACTTTTTATAAATTTTTTGGTGCAAAGTTACTTTATTTATGTACTTTTGTTTGCTGAATTTATGTATTTTGTCCATGTTTCTTTTGTTGAATCCATTTATTTCTACAGATTTGATTATATTTGTGTGTTTTTGTTGTATGAACATCATTTGAAAAATTCTCGCAATGACACACAAATTGCAGCAACATTTCAAAAGCAGTTTGTTTTCAAGAATCAGTAGACAAGCTGTTTTATACAGTGCAAATCTGTGTTTATGGAAAACATGTTAAATAGTGAACATTGTGTGGTTATTAAGTGGTTTTGAATGCAACAGAAATTCATACTGATATGATAAATAGTCTAGGGGACTTTGCTGTATCATTTACAACCATTTCCAAGTGGATTGCAGAGTTTAATATGGCAGCGAAAGCTTGGAAGATGCCCACATTGCAGATGACCGAAATTCACCATGACAACAGACAGCAATAAAATATGTGATATGTTTCTGTAGGATTGCTGAATGAAGGTGCCCGAAATAACTTAAATTCTGCATTTCAGGAAAACCGATGTTTCACATTTTGAGAGGAGTTGAACATGAAAAAAATTATCTGCAAGATGGGTGTCTCAGCTGCTACCCTGGATCAAAAGCCAATCAGGTGCAAATCATAAGCAAAGTTTGGGTCATTTTCAAAGATCCCACTGACTTTGTGTCGATTTGTAACAAATGATGAAACATTGTTGTTGCACTACTACACACCTGAAACATAACAGCATTCTAAGCAATGGAAGCACCAAGTTCTCTACCACCAAACAAGACAAAGTGTGCAAAAACGACAGAGAAGATCATGACAGTATTCTGTGATGCTAATGCTGCTGATTGATTATCTTCCCTTTACCCTTAGGCCCTCCGAGGTCTAGGAGTACAATGCTAGCCTCTAGTTCCCAAGGTAACAGGTTTAAACCCAGCAGAGGGCAATGGATTTTTTCATACATAAAAACCCAACATGCCTTCCTTGGGAAGGGAAATAAAGCTGGTGGTCACATGTTGTAGATACACCGCACATAAGAGAACCTCAAGCCTGATAAAGGAAGTCCAATATCCTTTAACATCAAACATAGCAAAACGCTTAGAAAGAATGGTAGCTACAAGACTGACATACTATCTAGAAACACAAAATCTATTTGTCCCTGAACAAGCTGGATTTAGTAAGGACAGCTCAGCAATACACCAGGTTGTAAAGATTCACACAGGACATTAAAGAAAATTTCAATAATAACAATAATAATAACAATAATAATAATAATAATAATAATAATAATAATTAATAATAATAATAATAAGACTACTCTAGTGCTGTTTGTTGACTTCAAAGATGTGTTTACACAGTACATGCTACTATACAAGATGAAGACATATGACATATCAGACCACATGCTAAACTGGTTTCAAACCTTCCTATCCCAAAGATGGTTTGCAGTACAATACAAAACAGCCACATCTAAATGGAAACAAACGAGAGTTGGACTACCTCAAGGATCTGTTACAAGTGCCATTCTGTTCAATATATATATAAAAAAACGACCTAGTAGATGTACTAAAGAAAATAGGTAACATACAAGTAGGAATGTTTGCTGACGACGTGGTAATATGGACTTCAGAAAAGAACATAAGATTTGGGAAACATTACAAAAAACTACAATGGAGAATACAATCATAACCCTAGAACAGTGGACTAATAATAACAATATGGAAATAAATACAGGAAGAACTCAATATCAACTATTCACAATGCAGCATAAAACAGAAAATATATGACTGCAAATCAACAACAAAGATCTACAAGAAGCAATTACAACAACCTATCTAGGTATAGAATTAGATAAAAAAACTATTAATGAAAGAACATGTAAACAATGTAACGAATAAAATCAACAAAAAGAACAACATTTTAAAACGTTAAGCAGGAATAAAATGGGGTGGAAACATGGACCTCCTTAATAATACATATAAAACATACATAAAACCTAACCTATTGTATGGAGGAGAACTACTAGCAACATAAACAAGAAACTTAAAAGTAAACTAGAAATTTCACAAAATAATTCACTAAGAATAATAACAGGAGCTGTAAAAACAACACCAATTACAGTACTACAAAGCTTCACAAAAAACATGGCTATAGAATTGGAACACGAGTTGAAAGCAATTACTCTAGCACAAAAACTGCAAGTCAATAGAAACAGATACAAGTGGTACCACACAGCAGATACTATAAGTAATTTAAAAACTCAAATAAGCTTCAAAACATATATTAATAACTTAAAATACAAGAATATAATTACAACAAATATAATTGCAACTGAGGTAACGAGTCCTATAGAATATATTGGTATACAATATCAGAATGACCTGATACATATAATAAACAAACAAAACAATACGAGATGAAATGAAAGCCATACCAATAGCTACGGAAAATGAAAGATACCGAGAAAATGAATGGCTCAGAATATATACAGATGGATCCCTCATCAATAAAAAAAAATGCCAGTGCAAGACTATACTATAAACATTTGCACAGTATCTAACATTAGATGAAACGTCAAACCACTATGATGGAGAATTAACAGCTATAAAAGCAGCATTACAGAACATTTTATATAGACCATACATAAAACAAAAAATAGTCATCTTATCAGACTCAAAATCAGCCATAGATGGAATAGTAAATTACAATAATAAAACAACAAGAAATATTAAGGAAATAAGAAGCCTAATTAAAACAGTTGAAAATAGCAATCATCTCACTCTACAATGGATCCCAGCTCATGTTGGACTTTTGGGCAATGAACATGCAGATCAATTAGCAAAGAAAGGTGCAATACAACAAATAAAACCTGTAGAACAAATGGAAATAAATAAACAATTAAATGACATTAAACAACATTTCAAAAGACAGCAGAGACTTGATGAAGATAAATTAAAAGATAAAGATTATAAGAATATTAAAGATAGAGTTGATATACAAAAAAATGCCAAGGAAGACTGCAGTGGCCTTATTTAGGATGGCAACTGGCCACGATTGCCTCGCAGAACATCTCTACAAGATACAATGCACTCTATGTGAAGAAGTCATCCTGAACAAACAACATCTCGCCAAATGCAAAGGCCTTAAAAGTGATAACTTACAGACTTTGTTGGGAAGCCAGAGGGAAAATGATGCAGATCAATTAATCCCCAGTGCCATTGGTTAACAACAACAGCCTGATAAAAGGCCTTTTAGCAAAATTTCTGGTCTTTCACGCCCATATATGTATGTAGAATGGGACACATAAGACCATAGTAGTTAAATAAAGAAAACTCAATTTAATTTACTTTTTCCCCTTCCCCTGGCAAAATTGATTACTAGAGCATATGCTAATGTTCTGGATTAATTGAAGACCAAATTAAGCAAGAAAAGGCCAGGTTTGAGAAAGAATAAAGTAATCTTCCATCATAATTATTGCCCTCACACATGTGTTGTTGCAATGGTGAAAATCATTATATCGTGGTTATATGCTGTCACATCCAAATTATTCCCCTGACTTAGTTCCATCAGACTTCTATCTGTGAGAAAGTTTCTTATTGCCAAGAAATTTTTATTCGATAAAGAACTTAAATTGCCATTAAGGTGTATTTTAAAGCCTGGAGGAATCTGATTTCCATGATGGGGTGAAGGCCATGGAGCATTGTTGGATTAAGTGCATTGATGTCAATGGAAACCTATGTTGAAAAATAAGAACAATTTGAACAATCTTTATTATTTTCTGCTTCATTCCAAGATCTTTTCAAGTGACCCTAGTACCCAGGTTTGTATAGTGGTATGTTTACAAGTCTATGTTTCATACTATTTGAATACTGCTGGTGTGACCTGGGACGAAAATGGTTCTTCTTTATGTCATGGTTGATCATATTACTTTCTCTACTGAGTACCTAGTAGTAGAGAAGGTATTGAATTCCACCCAAAAATTCATTCACTTGAAATACATGTTTTGAGGCCCCTTGAATCCCCTCAAAAAGCTGTGTGTGTGCACGCTTGAGAGAGAGAGAGGGGGGGGGGGAGGGAGAGGGAGAAGAATTGGCTAAGTACCAAACTTAGTATTTGGGTTCAGTATCTTCCAAAGATGTGAACACAAAGATTTTCTAGAACATCCCCCATCCCCTTACATAGAACAATTTTTCAAAATTTTCATTTTATAAAAATGGTTCTAATGATTTTGATTAAAATACCATATTTTAAAGATACTTACAACACAAAATTTATATCTCGAATTTTCTGGGAATAGCCTGTGAAGTCCTCTTCATGAATTGCAACGAAAACATACTACACAAAAAATGTAAAGCTGTTTAAAACACACAGTATATATTTTCAAATAACTCTCTTTGTGTTATCAGGCATTTCCAAGATATCCCTTATTAGTGGTTCGACTTGTTAAATACATTGTCATTCTTTTTAAGTCTTGTCGATTTTCATTTGTTTCTTGCAATGTCCTGGAAAAAGTATGGAATTTTAAGGTCCAGTTGTAAAACATTTTACTATTGCTACTCCCTTTGTAAACTATAACAAAATCTATAATGTAGCTATTTCTGCAAAGTTTTATTTCAATTAAAATGAAGTAGATAGAAAAACAAACTTTTATAAGAATAGTTTGTATACCTACTAATAAACATTAGAGGGTAGAGAAAGTTATGTGATTATAATGCAGACAATTTTTTGTTTTTTGTTAAACTTGGGTTCCAAATTTGATCTTTTCATTGACCTTGATTATTTTTTGAGATCCAGAATTAAGAATGCACTATTGATTGTACTTGCTCTATGTAATAAGATTTAGTGATTCAATAATCTAATGTGACTGCAGGCGATGTTACCTATGGCTAACACAGTCCCAGCAGTTGACAAGAAAGGGACTCGCACCTACTTGATCAATGATACTGTGTGCTGTGAAGTGCTGGAAGTGAAAGCTGATTCAGAGAAAATCGTGGTTGGGATGAAGGGTGTGACTCTGCCACCAAATTCAGAGTTTACCTCACGACTTGGACTGATTCATAGTGATGACTTTCCAGAAGTGTACAAGTAAGTAATGCTCAGTATTTCTTTCGGAGGGTGATGGTTTTAAGAGTAGAATAAGTATAGTTTTATTACAGAGAGAAGGTTACTTCTTCACTTCATTTGCCTTTATTAAACATAAACAAAAGAAAGAAAAAAAAACCCACTACATTCTTATACTTCTCCTTATGTACCACTTTGTAGTATGACTCTTCAGGTTTATACTTTGACAAGGAGACAGTGTTGCAAATGTTGCTTTTGTTTAATGACTGCATGCTTTTGCAAAGCTTCTGAAACAGATAAAATTAGTTCCAGTTTGAGTTTCTTCTGCTGAATATCAAAAAGTATTCTTTAAACTTATCAGCTTTCTGCCAGCACAAAGATTTAGTAGTGCTATCAAAAATGCTCTTTAACATAAGTATTATTGCACATGCTGCACATAAGTATTGTTAAACAGTCTTTGGTTTTAAAATCAGGTTCATTAGGGTATAAGAAAACACAAGCAAGAATTTTTTGCTTTCTTTTGCAACACACAGTGCACCTGCTTGTTGGAGGAAAGATAAAGTTCTGTTAAACTTAGTAGTGTCTTTTGGTTAGGAATGTCAATTTGGCTTTATATGTGTAAATTGGACTTAACACTTGATAAATATCAGTTTTAAAGAATCCATATTAGTGTTAATGGTTCTAAACACCCAAGTTTAAATTGCAGGGGTAAGTACTGCTCTAATCAGATAATTTGAAAAAAGAATTTGCTTAAAAGGTTTTGATACGAACTTGTGCATATAACTTTGTGAGTTTATGGCAAGCTTGTTAATATAAATTAAAACTTTGCAGAAAAAAATTGATTAATATCTTCCAAGTTTTAGGATGGATTTAATTTTTCCATTGTTAAATTTGAGTTATGCATTTGCATTAGAGTGCTTATAATGAAAGAACCTCATAGTACTTCCCCGAATTTTCATAAAGTTGCAATCAGTACACTCCTTTTTTCTTTCTCTTATGAAAATTGTGTTCAATTTCCACAAAAATTAACAAGGAAAGCGATGAAAATTATTAGAAAGTTCAGGCATGGTATGTGTACATTAGTTTAAACATAAGCTTCCAACAGGATATCAAAATAAAATTATTGATAATATTTCCCATATAAACCTACTTTACTCACAGGACTTAAAGCAGCACTAAACTTCAAGATTTTAGCTTCCAAATACTCTGTTAAAATTGTGTATTACTTGAATAATAAAATATTTATACTCTTAGAGATTAATGTTCAAGTGTTGATTCAAACTTCTTTGCTGGACACATTCTGCATGCTGTGTTGAACAATTTGAAAGAACATAATTTTGTAATTTGTTTATTGTAATTATATTTTGTTCCTTGTTCTGAACTGGTGTTCACAAACTAAAATCTAGGCTCATTCTGTATTGAAGAAGTACATTTGGAAAAGGTGGTCTCTCTCATGTAAGCAACAATAATAAGTGAGATCAATATTACTGCTGACACTGGAAGAAAATTGAACATGTAAGACCAGTTATGGTATTTGCACGGCAAAAAATGGAAGAGGTACATGCCGTAGCATGATGCCAAGAGTTTGAGTGTGCAACAAACATGGAACGAACATTACTTACTTAGGCACATATTTAATGGGATTTAAAAGCGAAGAGATCCAAGAAATGGAGCAACCATAGTTATACATCCGGCAATAAATAAAACAAGTTCACAACTGTGGGAAAAGTTATTGTCCATATGGAGCTGTACACTGGATGTAAATTCAACTCAGTGAAAAAGTAACATTTCTTCATTTAATATTGTAAGTGCTTTAAATTTGAATAAATATTAATAATTGTGGGCAAATAAGTTACTAATATTCAATAGGAACAATTATAGAAGTATTATTTGTTAGTCGAATATATGCTTTGAAAGCAAAGTAATTTATTTACAGATTAACATTGTATTAAATAGAGAAACTGATAATTATGATACATTTTGTGTTTCTGACATGTTAATGCTTTTGAAAGATTCAGGACAGTCAAGTTTTAAAATAGATGCCAAGGAGCAAGTTTGCTGTTAGTAATGAATGAATTATTAAATGAAAGCTGTATTTCTGATTGAGTCTAGCAAGCTTTTAGCACCTACATGTTTGGAGAATTAAAATTTGCAATCTAATTGGAATCAAGCAGGCTGTCAGATTTTGTCACAATTCAGGAATGAATGATATGCTTCTGACTGTAGATTTTTATTGGGAATATCTTTAATCATTTGAGTTCATGCATTTGGGAAAAGGCGTTGTGAATTAAAAAACTACATAGATGTGGTGAATGTAATGTTTTGACAGAATCTGGAATGTGTTTTTATGAGGAGCTAACTTTAGCATTGGTAGATTGAAGTCTTTCTGCAAGTTAGGTTTAAAAACAAAATACCTCACTTTTCCTGATAGTTCACTGAGAGAGATTTTGAAAGTAGCTTGCTTTTGTCCTAAACCAGATGAAGATTGCTGTTGGAATGGAATTGTGGTGGTGATGCTGCTGTCCTCTGATGTTGATTTGAAGAATTCTTTTGTAAGTTGTTTCCATTAAGTGCCGGTTTCACCAACTGATATTAAGTTTTAACATGTTAACCTGATTTAATACTGAAGTTAATGAAATTCTGTTTCATCAAACAATGTCAGCTTAACATTGTGTTAAGCCATTTAAGAAATGCCAGAAGTTGGAAAATGGCTGCTGCAAACCAAGCTGTTGATGCAATTTGCTGTATTTGGCATTGGCATTTTTAATGCCTCTCCTAATGGAAGAGTAGCCATGCATCATAATAAATTTGAAACCCTTCAAAAAGAAGACTTTTTATAGTGTTTTTGAGCATGGTTCTATAGGAAACACAAGTGGTTAAAATACCACCAACAGAAGTATGTCTCGTTTTCTCATGCAAGTGTTAATTAGATTCTATGCTACTGACACTTATCATTTAATGTTAGGTGATGATTTTAGTATTTCCAAACTTATGTTTGTGGGTTTACTTGGAAGGTTACTGAAGCAATTTCTTCAATAAGCAAACAATATTTTTTTGAGGTTCTGCTTGATTCTTAATAACACACTTTTATCTACTTAAGTTTCAATGTAGTGTCCACCACTAACTTTAAACCATTCTAAATGCTCTTTGCACCTGGCATTTTTGATGCTGCATTTTATGTTAGCATAAAATTGCTGCAATTGCTTGCTGGACCTGGGTGAAAAATATGTGCATTTGAACTAAATTGCTTGTGAATTTTCTCGCAGACTGCATCCTTATCCTTTAATGCAAGTCTTGTCTGCTTTTTTGTACTCGATAGTACCTCAATACTTAGTAAACAGTTTAACGTTTTTTTAACATTAGTTCTTCTGCATTTAGATTTTTCAGTTGACATTGCTATTGTAACCTCAATCAGGAAAGCACATGGCAATTGTCCACGAATGTAACTAGTTGTCTGCTACTGACACTGCCTTCTCAAAAGCTTGTGTCCGCAGTTGTCTTTGACATTAACAAAATGTTAACTAACAAATTGCTGTAAAAGCTTGATGAAACACATGAGTTTTAGCACTTAGTTAAACATTTAACATAATGTTAGGAAACACAATGTGAGTATTTTTAACATTGGTTGGTGAAACCAGCCCCAAGTATTTTAAACTTATTCAAAATAACATCATAAGGCATCAGTATCGTGACAAATCTTTTCAACAGAAGCTGAAATCTTTGATGGTGAAACCAAAAAGGCACTTTCAGAATATGTGCCTTCGACTAATAAAATTGAGCTTTCTGTTGTGTTTCCAAAGTTTAGTTAAGATTTATATATATATATCTGCATATTTTCGATCTACAAAAGAATTAAAAAAAAAAAAAAAAAAAAAAGAAGCTTGTGTCATGCATGTCTTTGTGATTTATGAATATAATTTATTGAACATTTTCTATGAAACTTGAGAAACTGGCAATTTTGAACTAATATGGAAAAGGGAGATATAGAATCTTATTTCAGAACTTTTAAAAGCTTGTATACTTTTGCCCAAAATTATACTCCAAATTCTTCTATTCTTAATTTTTATCATTCTCAGTGGTTAAATGTTATTAGGTAAACAAATAATGGTATAATTGTGTATTTAGGAATGGCAAAAATGATGTAACTGCTGTTTTTTTATCAATCACAAGATAATGGTTACAAGAGTAATGGGGACAGAATGTAACAGTTACTCAGTAATGGTTATAAAAGTAAGAAACAGAAAGTAACTAATTACTCTCAGCAGAAACCTCAACTCAAACATCAGTTTGAGAAGCAAAACATGTTACAGGAGAAAAAATAGCCAACATATGTTTGTGACAAGTATTTTTTATTTATTTTAAAATCTTGTGTGCAAATAGGTGCATAGGCTTCTCTTTAGAAGTGAATTGGCAACTGTAAATAAAGTTTTAACACTGATGAATCATATGGAGTAACCAAAATTTCAGCAGATTTGCTCTATAAATTGCTCAATGTTGAACTCATAAAGCCAAGTAACATCTTAAACCATACAGCTTGCTTCTCCTTTAGATATGTTGTATCTGACAAATTTACGCCTTGCATTGCAAAGGCCAGCAAAGTTATTACAATCTGTGAGCCGACATGAAAAGAATTGCTTCACTACTGAGGCACACACTATAGCTGTGAGTGGAGTATTCTTTATTAATGTTGTACAGTTGCATGCTTCCGACACTTCATGTGCATGAATGTATATTACCTTTCACTCAAGACTATGTAGTGTTGTCTGTTTGTCCCATTTTCTGTGTGCTAAGAAAGGAGAACTTACAGCTTTAGTGAATCAGGAATAAGGCGACACACAGGAACACAACTTTTGTGTACAAGCAGAGTTAGCTGATAAGAAGTAGGGCTTATTGCAAATTTATCTAGAGAGCATAATCTGCTGTTATGACCAAGACGTTAACAGAGTAAGAGAAACCTGTTTGTAATATCACACAATCACAGCGGTTGCCTCTGATAGAAGGTTCGCTGGCAGAATGAAACCTGTTCAACATAGAAGTGACATGATACTTGATTTTTTTTCTGTTTTGGCAAGGTATCTGTATTATTTAGAATTTTATTTCTTATGTGTAGTTTTAAGATTAATTGCAAACACCATGCCAATAGTTCCAGTATCATGCGTTTTATTGAAAAGCACTCACCTTAGAGCATATGTAGTTGTATATCCACTGCATAATTCTGTGCAGATTATTTCAGTATCTCTGTCCTCTCACCAATACATTCATCACAATCTAATTAAGAAATTTTACTCTCTACATTTGAGTCTCTCTCATCATGCTAATGCATGCATCACAACAATTAAACTAGGAATCATAACATATTACACTTATCTATGTTTCTTGTCCTTTCATACATTATTTTTTCTTGAAGTTCTAAAAGTTTTTCAGCCTCAACTGCTTTGTGTTGTGCTCAACAATACTCTTCTCTAAGCATTCTTTCACCCCACACATTTGCAACTGCATTCCCTTTCTTTTGTCCTTGACATGTCTCTGCTTGGGTATGTATGTTTGTAAAGAAATCTTATTTACCTCAATGACATACATTTGTCGTTTCCTTGGAAGCACAGCATATCCCAAAATAAATTGCATTTAATACTGCATATTTCCATTTTAAGCAGTTGGAAATGGTTTCCACTTCCATGTTTGAATAGTTTCCATATTATTCAGGAAAAATTACACATAAAATATGAGATTTCCACTTGGGCCAAAACTTTTTTCCGAAATAGACAGGGTTCCGGCTTAGTGTCCAGTTTGGGCAGGTTTCACTGTATTAATGTCAGTGTGTATACATAGTTACATCTAATTGTTAGCTGTAACTGTTGATGTAACTGCTGCAAAAATGATCACCATTAAACTGCTAATAACATAACCATTACTTGTAACTGTTAATGCAATGTAACCATTACAGTTGCAACTGTTGCACAAAAATAACTGGCACCCCTAGTATCTATCCTTGACTTCCCTAACCTGAGTATCTTTAATTAACTATATAGTTAAGACTATTCTGTCAAACCTGCATGCTTCAGTAACTTATTAGCCACTCTGGATTTGTGCCACATGCAGGTAACCTACTGGTGAGAGAAGATATTTCTGATTTTAAAAGAATTTTAAATAAAAAATGCTACATAAAATTATTTCAGAATATTTTGGGAAAAAGAAGGTGTAAGAATGCAACTTAAGTTACTACAGCAAAACCTGTTCAGAATGGAAGTAATGTTGTCCCAAATGCTTTTTACAGCCATTGGATATAAAAGCATTAATTGCTTATTCATCTGTGGCACAATAGGATTGGTGATTGGAGGGTTGATAATGGGAAGATAAACTCTTGTATTATAATATGTTCACTAGTTATGTGATGTATACTTAATGATTAAATTGTCTGTGTTGGTCGCAAATCCATGTTACTAAGGTTGATCTGAGCGTGTCTTTTTCTTTTGCATAATTTTAAAAGCAACAAGAGTTATGCCAAAAATGGAGGCAATAGTGGGCATTTTATTAAAAAGTACACTGAATTGTATGCTATCCATGGCATAACCCACTGTAATATCTTGATGAAGGCCTACTCTCTGACAACTCCTTTTCATATGACTTGTGTTGCCCCAAATCAATTGTGAATTAAGCATTCTTTTCTGTTTAAATGTTTCTTAGTCTATCTTGAGTTTTGCTACATGTCAACTGTAGCAGTAATTTGTTCATATTATGTGTACCCTTTCTTTTATATGTTGTTTAATGAGAATGACACATTGTTAAATCATAAAAGGTACTACTTGCTTGCCTGCTTCAAGATACCATTACAAATAACAGTGAAGGAAAAATTTGGTTCTAGTTAACAAAGCAGTAAAATTCATAATTAGCTCAGCAGTCATCTTTGGTACAGTCACCTTTTATGGTACATTTACAAAGAAATTACCTCACTGACTTAAATTTTCAGTTTCCTTGAAAATACAGCATGTTTGAAAATCAAAGTGTTCTAGTGCTCATTTTAGCACTACTTCCATTTTAAGTAGTTGTGAACAGCTTCCATTTCCGCTTTGGGCAGTTTTTGTTTTATTCAGGAAAACTTATGCCTAAAATGCATGATTTTTACAGAAACAAAACTTTTTTCCAAAACAGACAGAACTTTTGGTTCTTCAAGTTCTGATTTGGGCAGGTTCCTCTGTAGTATTTAAAATTCCAATGTGCTATTTAAAAACTCTGAGCTGGTCATCACAGACTTAAAATGCGGAATCATTTTTGCGTAACACTGTTGTAGGATTCCTTTATCTTTTGAAACCCCCATGGCTAGAATCTTGTAATACAAAACTTTTCTTTACAGACCTTTATTGTTGATTTCCGAACTTGAGCTTTTAAAAGCTGAAGATTTGAAGAACACATTTTTCATTGAACTTCAGTAATTGTGATGCCAGTTTTTCTGTTTGTGGCTACAAACAAAACAGGTACTTAGAGGGATTGACATTCAATAGCAAAAAGTGTTTTAAAGTGGATTTGTTGTACTTATATAAAATAATGATTTCTAGAAATGGTTTGTGATGAAGGTAGATGATGGGCATGGGTTGCTGTGAACTTCTTTTCAGTGCTGTTACTTAATGCTTTTTAATTTTTTGTAGTAGTGTAAACAAAAAAAGGAAGATTTATTTGTGATACTGACATATATTTTTCCCTCCTAAGCATTAATCAAGTTTTAATATTAATGTCTTCTTATTTGACATTGCAGCATGTATAAAACAATGCAAAGCAAATCAGTCACATGAGATACAAATAAAGCAGTTGATTGCCAGTAAAATATGTTTTGTTGGAAAGCAAAACCATGGCACAATTCCAGTAAACATCGTCAGAAGGAAAAGGCTCCATTTGGATTTAGGGTTTCCTTTTCAGCACTGCAGAACTCTGTCATTTCATGTTATCCAGCTGTACTGAAAACCAATAAAGAAATGTTGTTAATGATGACACTGTGAAGGAATATGACTTATGTGCTTTTAAATCCAGTACAGTAACATAAACAGCTTTATAACCAACAGAATGGCAGGTGAGATCCAGGTATTTTGTTGGTTAATTGGTTGGGGTGTGGATTGTTCACATTTAGTTAATATGGCTTATTTTCTTTGAACAGGCCTATTTCCAGTTCAGGTTTTTTTGAAAACTTAAAACATAAATACGAAAACATCTTAAATTTTATATGTAAAGGAATCTTTAACAGTGAAGCAATTGAGTAAATTTACTAGAAATGGGTGAATCAAACTTAAACACTTACTTTGCTACTTTTACTGCTTTTCTTGGGAGTTGTTTCATGAGTGATTGTACTTTCTGGACTATATCTCAAAGTGCAGCTAATGAAACATGTCTTATGAAATGCGGTAAGTGGAACAAAATAGCAAGTGGTTAGGTTCAACTTGCCAGTTGCAAGTAAAAGCAGTTAATTTGCCTTACATGTCTTGCTTTTTTTAATTTTCTCCTCTTTAATAAGATGTGTTTAATCTAGATCTATTCCAAATTTCTCAGTTCCAAACTAAGGGAACTGAATTTGCAATTTTGAGAATAATTATTAATGTTAAATTGAGTTCATAAGTAGTATGGATATACCATTTTTTTTTAATTCTTAAAAATGAAAGAACACTGCTTAATACTTTAGCAGAAATTGTATTTATCAGGAAATTCAGGTATCTTTACTTTTTAAGCATATATTGATTAAGATTGTTTATTAAAGTTGCAGCTAAAAGCTCTGAGAATGCTCCTAAAGCAATAACCCTCTTTAGTCCTTCTGAAACTATTAATGACACATGTAAGCTCTGGCACATACTAATTTGTTAAATCATTCTCCCCACAGTGGCCTGTAGTTTGTATATATCTCCCAAATGAGAGAGAAAGAGATGGGAGCCTGTGGATAGCATTTCATATGCTAGTAAGAATATTTTACGAAGATTAAGTCAGCCAAGAAGAAATGTTTGTAGTTATGGCTGGAATGATAAGGAATTTTGGCATAATGATTTTGTTTGTGATCGTTTGGAATTTGCCAATATGGATGGACTGCAAAACAGGATGGATAGAACAAGATTGTTATTGTTGGAAGTTCTGCCTTACATTGTTCTTACACTCTTGTTGAAAGCAGGGAAGCTTCTTGGAGAGAAAAGGGTATCTTTATCAGTGATGTAGAAGGTATGTACGCTACTTAGTATATTTTCAGTTTCATTGACTGTGTCATTAATAGGTTCAGAAGCTCTTTTGGAGAACTTTGCTGGAGGTTTGTTCAAGCATTTGTGTCTACAGCACCCGGAAGATGACCTCAAGAAATGGTGAAATGCTGGACAAATGTGCATTTTCAGGTTTTGTGATGGTATATACAGTAATTTAATTAAATGTTATTACTCAAAATGACTACTGCTGTATTCTATTATTTACTATTAATACTTCAGTTTGTTTTGAACTATTGCATTCATTCTGTTTAGGAAAGCACAGGAGTTGAAGGGTGAAACTTACGAGAAAGTTTTGGAGAAGAGTCTTGGATTCTACAATCCAAACAACATGAATTATTTAGCAAATCAAATGGGATTGGGCAACAGTAACTACTCTCATATGACGGGACTCAGGTATGATATAGCCTTTAAAAACATTACGCTAAAATCTCAATCCATTGAATATATTGTTACACGATACTCCATTTATACATATTAAACATCGGACATGTTTTCAAAGCGATCAACAGTCTTCAGCTGAAGATCTAAACCGTGAATAAAATCCTGGCACAGATCAACACATGAGAGTATGTAGTTTTTTAAAAGTATGATTATATTTAGTTTAAGTTATATCTTTATGTCTTAAGAAAGTATTAGTGTTATTACATCCTGAAATAAGAATCCAACGCTGCATTTGTGCACAAAGGTTAATAACAGGCACCCAGGAGATATATTCTCTCTGATTAGAGAGTAATATTTTCATACGTGGTGTATACTGTCAGATCAGAAAATGTCCAGAAGCTGCAGCATAGAGACTGCTTCTCGATTCCATTGCTTGGAGTTGAAAACATATTATATTTTTAATGTCTATTAATGAAATGGGGCCTTTATAAAGGCAAGGCAGGGTTAAAAAAAATATATTTCTTTTTAGTGTTTGCTAGATATTTGTTCTGTGTTTTTATTTCTTAATATGCCTCAGTTTGAATGCATCATTTTAATATTAGGGCACAATGTGCATGTGTAAAACCTCCTTTCTCCATTTTAATTGTTTTCAGCATTTCCTGATTCATAAAAGAGATTTTAATGACTTTTTAGAATATATATATTAAAAAAAAAAAAAGATTGTTTAAAAAAAGTTTGCATTTAAAAATGAAAGATCTTAATAGCTTCATATGTTAACTTTTAAAATTTTCCCATTTTAATTTTTTGCTTCCAAATTAGTTTTTTTCAGAATTAAATACTATTTTCATAAATGAACAAACCATCAAACTTAATGCATTGTTTTGCGAACAAGATCTGCATTGGACAAAAGTTGCAGAAAATTTTTTGTTGAAATTTAAATCAATAGAGGATTTGTTTGAAAACAATAATAATAACAATCAATATCTTCGAAACTACTGAAGATAAAACACTGAATTTTAGTAAATTGCATTTACAGAATAGAGTGCATACATTAAAAAAAATTCATGGATTGGATTAATATGGACCAAGATTTATTGCACTATTTTCAGGGGAAGATTTCCGGAACAGGAGTATGCAACAGAGTTGCGACAAGTTCAGGCCAGCAAGTGGGCTTTCAGAAGTGTTGCTGAAGGAATAGAACATTTTAAATCTGGAAATCATTCAGAAGCTTTCCAGTGCCTGAATAAGGCATTGAACATTGATCCTCGCAATGTTGAAGGATTAGTTGCTAGAGGTGCACTGTAAGTAGTGATGTGAAGTTTAAAATTTGACTGAAGTTTTGTGAAAACTATTTACTTCTAACATCATATTTATATTTCAGCTATGCCAATAGTGGAAGCTTTCAGAAGGCTATTGAGGATTTTGAGACAGCGTTGAAACTGAATCCAAATCATCAGAATGCATGCAAATACATGGGTGAAACACTGGTGGCACTAGGAAGGAGGTACGTGTTTGGAATTCTTAAGAGACCAAATGTGTGGAGAAGAAAATTCTGTGAGTTGAAATTGTTCCGTTGCTAGGAGTCTTAGAAAGTAGAACAATAAAAGTTTCAACGTTTTTAAAAATATTTTTATGGAAGTGCTTAGTAGAATCATTAAGTGGGAAATTTTCATTAATGTACTAACTTGCAAATGCTACAACTATACTTTCTTCGTAATTGTGTCAGAATGTTCCTATACTGAGATGTTTCATAATCTCATGAAGGTTAGAATTCACAATGCTGGAACCGTATCTTGAATTTTCCTTTAAAAATGAATTTTATCTGCTTTTCGTAATTTCCTGGGCATTTGATTTCATGTCAATGTGCCTTTTAGCTAGTAATGAGAAATCAATTTGGAGCAATGAGTTTGTTACATTGTTCCTTTCATCAAAGCCCTTAATCTAATCATTTTAATGGTTAAATGTTTTATAGACTAAAGACACTGCGTGACTTAAGTTGTCCTTATTTGGACAAATAAGATTTTTTTTTTTTCCCATCGCTTTCTTCTTTCTCAAAACTGCATATATTTCCTCAGATTTCCTAGTCATATTCAAGTTTAAAGCTGTATAGAAAGTTCCTGAACAAAAACCTGTCAGGGCTGGACTTAATTGGGTTTTGAATCTTCTACTGCTGTGTGAAAAGTTGAGTGTTTACTCTGCATCATCTCAGTAGCATATAAATTGCTGTTCTGAGAAACCAGTCTGTATTTGCAGATGTTCTGTGCATCCATTGCAACTATTTGTCCATATTATTATAATGGACTTCAGTAATAGTGATTTTTCAATAAATGAGGGATGTAAGTGTTACAAATTTGACTCAGGTTTATCTAAATTATTTGGACACAGTTGCTTAGTTGTTTTTTTTTTCACTTGCAGTAAGTTTGAACTATCTGATATCTATGATGTAGAAAAACGTATGCATTTATAAAGGGTTTTATAACATGTAGATAGCTATGCTTCAGTTATGTTTGAATTTAAAATCTAAGGTACTTTTCTGGGTGGATTCTACCCATCAGTTGGTTGTTGACTTGAAGTTCTGTAACTCTTCTCTGAAGTTCTGGTTTAGCAAGTTCTTGATTTTGTTTGTTTTTTGTTGAATTCCTTGAGAGCTTTTTCACCTTCTCTACCTTATATCTAGTAGGTAGAGAAGGTATTGCATTCCACCCAAAAATTTGATATCAAAATTTCACTGCAAATACATGTTTTGAGGCCCATGAATACAAGAAGAAAATTTTTATGAAAAGGTGTGTGTGTGCATGCGTGCGTGGGTGTGGGTGTGTGTGTGTGTTTTTTTTTTTTTTTTGATTTTCTTAAAAAATGGCTCTAATGATTTTGATTAAAATACCATATATTAAAGATATTTATATGACAAAATGTGTACCATGAATTTTTTAGGAACAGCCTTTGAAGTCCTCTTCATTCAGAAGGAATTTTGTATAGTCTTGTATAAGTGGTAAATGTTAAGCGATACACAAAAATGTACTATATAAGAAATGTAGATTTCTTTAAAACACAGTTTAATTCAAATAAGCTTTTTTGTGTCATCAGCCATTTCTGAGGTATCTGTTATCAATTGTTCAATACTTAGCCTTCTTTAAAGTTCTGTCAACATTCAGCTGTTTAATTAATTTTGAAGATTGAGAAGCTAGTAACATGATGTGTCATAATTTAAAATAGAGAGAGTTGGAGGTTGTTACACTACATCACTAAAAGGTTCTTACTTTGAACGTGTTTTGGGAGAACGGTTTGCTCCCATCATCAACATGTTTCTTACTCTTGGAAAGAAAGTGGGCACGTGACTGCGGTCCAGGTGCTGTTAAAAACATGGCCACTTAATCTAATGACCCTGTATTACAGATATTTATATGACTAAATTTTATTTTGAACTTTCTGGGAATAGCCTGTGAAGCCCTCTGTATTTAGAGGGAATTATGTATAATATTTTATAATTGGTAAATGTTAAATAATAGACGAAAATGTAGCACACAAAAAATGTAGATCTCTTTAAACCACACAATTTATAAATTTTTTGTAGCATCAGCCACTTTCGAGATATCCGTTATTAATGGTTCGATTTGTTCTATACTTTATCATCATTTATAAGTCTCATCAATTTTCAATTGTTTCTTGCGATTACATGGAAACAGTATGGAATTTTAAGGAACTTTCATAAGAATAATTTGTATGCTCACTAATGATAGAGGGTAGAGAAAGTCATGTGAACGTAACACTCCAGATTTTTTAATATATTCATTGTCTGTTAATGGTATGTGGGTGAGTATGTGGATTAGGCTGTGAAAAATGGCAGATTGATGAGATTTTGGCTTGAACCTGTTATATTTAATGTAATTATCAACTTGATTTGGTTTTTTTGCAAATTCCAAACTTTAGACTATTTTGTTTCCGGATGCTTTTTAAATCTAGAAAATTTGACGTAATTGAAGCAAATATCTGTACATGTTATAAAATACATAACAAATTCATGATGCTTCACTGTATTTATTACTGAATTTTAGCATTCATAAATGTGTGCATACTTCAGATTCCAAACAGATGTGCAAATATAGCTGTGTTGCATGTTTTCACAGAATTTCATTACATAGTCCAAACCTTACGACCCTTAATGAATGCTTATATTTGGACATGTACAGAATCCGAGTGCATGTCAGTTGTTTAGTAGTTATAACTTTATTTTTTCCTGAACTGTTAATGCTGTAAAGCTCATGTTTGTGGGCTTTGGCTTAGGTGGAAAAAGTCAATCTAATGTTTTTCATTTTGACATTTCACTCCATGATTAATCTTGCTTCTTATAAGTCTTCGCAGCTTTTAACTTGCCAGATAACTAACAGTTGTGCTTGGGTGCTGCATTGCCAACAGTCGATGTAATTGAATGTCATAAAAAACTTCCACCAATCCTATTTATTCTGTTTAATGAATTTCACTGCAAATTTGAATTCATTTTTCAAAAAGTCATGAATAGTTTACAAATTTGGAAAATTCATGAAATGTCAAGAGTGTTAAAGACAAATTATGGAGCAAAGAGCAAACATGAACATGTCCTTAAAGTGGTTCACAACTGAGGGGGGGGGGGGGTAATTGATGCTCTTTTAACTGCTGCAGTTCTTATCGTCCCATTCTATATTGGGCATTAAAGACCGGGAATTTTACTCAGAGGCCTCTTTATCAGGCTTGAGGTTCTTTTACATGCTGTAAATCTACAACATGTTACCACTGACTTTTACTTCCCTTCCGAAAGAGGCGATGCTAAGGATTTTTATGCCTGAAAAAATCCGTCTCCCTCTGCCGGTTTATACCTGTGACCTCGGGAGGTTCACAACTGAGAACAGTAACCAGAATGAGAGTGACAAAGTTGAAGTACATGTATTTTAATCGGAATGCTTACAATCGGCGGGAAGCGTTCCTGGGCCCTAGGAATGGAAAAGAAGACTTGGTTAAGTTTTAACGTTCTCATTCCTGGGCACGGCACATTAGATCTATATTATGTATATTGGACTCTTCTGTAGAGATTATTCTAGGTAGCCATGACATTAAACAGCCACTAGAGCTCTCTCTAGTTGCAAGTTGGAAGCATGTAACTGGAAGAAATCCTGCATATATGCATCCTAACCTCAGATCTGCATATCCATTGAGCACTGGTTCTTCTAGTGAAAGGGTGATCTGTTTGTTGATATGCAAGTCAAAAGTGGCTATTGCCTCATAAACAATACCATAAACCATTAGAAATTAACAAAGAGCTATAACAACTTTAATGTACGTCATTAAATAAAGGAAAGAAAGCTTGGTATGGCTAGAGGAATCAGGAATGTAATGAATGTGCATTTAGATAATGTTGACATCAAATTTTGATGTTGGCTAACCCACATTATGTTGGCTGAATTGGAAGCAGGTGAAAAAGTATCATTGGACAAATGAAATCACAATGCCCAAAATCGACCTTCCACTTTGTGATCGATATGATCAATTCCCATTCTCATTACCAGGCTGTTGTGAACCAAAATCTTGTATGCTGCATTGCTTCCTGTTCTCGTTTTGTTTTAGTTACCATTGTTGTATTGTGAACCAGCCTTTGCCCAGCTTATAATTTACTGAAATCCATAAAAACTGTTAATATTGGTCATTAAGAGAAAATCATAATTTAAAAACATTTTGTGTTAAGCTGCCACAGAGCATGTGTTAAAAATTGTTCTATGTTCTTATAAGACTTTAATTTTATTGTAAATTTATGGAAATGTTCATTGTATTTAATTTTCAGTTTTGAAGATGAAAATAAATTCGAAGAAGCCTTGAAGGCATATGAAAATTGCCTTGCACTCATCCCATATCATGAAGAGGCACAGAATTCTATAGAATTTCTCAAGACCAAGATACTGAATAGCAGGAAGTTGGCAGATTCTGAGATCACCATTCCTGGCCTCTCAACGTCAAAAACTTTAGAAGTGAAGGAGACATTAAAGCAATTACTGAAGGGAGAAGATGATGATGAGAAAAAGGAGAAGGAAAAGGATAAATCTAAATCAAAGAAGAAAAAGGATAGGAAGTAAGTAACATTTATTCATAATAGATGAAATTGAAACCCATTTTTTCATGCAAATTGTTAGAAATACTACAGGAAACTAAGCCATTGGTATTAGTTCATATAATCCTTGACGCTTAAAACTCCAAGTCTGTAGCTCATATAGGCTTAGTTGTAGGAGGATTAATAACATTGAATACTTGAGGATTTTATATAACTTTTGTTTTAATAATTGCTCATGGTTTATGTTCATCTGGTTTATTTTGTTTAGCCATTATTAGTTATGAACGTTTAGGAAGACGAAGATTGTTAATTAATAAAGGTTTATTAAATTTAATACCAAGAATAACGTTAGTGATATCTGTTGCTCAACCTGCAATGTCTTAATGCCATCATACAGATACAGAAGCAAATTCTTGGTGAAACCATGTGTATGAAGGTGATTACAGAAATAATGCTTAGAATTAGCTTGAAAAACTTGTTAATATATTTTTTCTTTTTAATTTTCGTAACATCAGGACAGTTCAAAACAATCTACTTAGAGTTTGCTTCCCACTGTTGAGGTAGCTATAGGCTGGGGGATGGAATATTTTCCAATTGTAATAACTTAATACATACCTCATAAATTGGTTGATATGTATTCTTGCTTTATCATGGAGATGTAACAAGCTCTCTTTTTGAAATATGCTTTGTTAAAATGTGATGTGTTGATGATTGGGAAATTATGTTCTCCATTCCGTTGAGGAAATTGGTAATTTTACATTTATTGAAGCTAATTTCCATTAATGAATGAGGATTCAAGTTCCAAGCACTCTTCACCCATTTGCAGATTTGAATCACTTCCGGGTGCTTCATTTTTTTGCTCAGGGTGAGTTGGTAACTTCCTCAGACATCCATTGTATATAGCTTAAATGGAGTAGACAATCTAATTTGTAAACCTCTTAGCACAATAAATACAATACAATACAATATAGTTTTTGACACCAGTTTGAATGGTGATATGATACAGATGTCCAGTGGTTAAATAATTTGTCACTCCTAGGAATGATAGCCGAATCAGTTCTTATGGTGACCTAAACTTTCCGGGCACTCTCTGTAGTGTGGCCATGGTAACTATTCTAGAACAAGTATAGTTAAGTAATGCTCCTGAACAATGTTGCCAAACTTGAATAACTGATTTGACTGAAAGGTCCTGGCTATTCACCCTTTATGATTACACCATGAATGTTTTCTTTCTGTATGTGTGTGTGTGTGTTTTTTTTTTAGATAAGTGGTGGTAGCTTTTTTCTGTCTGCAGTTAAAGTATGACTGTATCTTGTTTCTCACTACTACCAGTTCTAATTACCATGCTGGATTCAATCTGTTTATTATTTAGTCTGCAGCATTTCAAGGTATATAGGCATTTGGTGTGCATACTAATTGGTGACCGTAAATACAAAATTATTTCTCTCCTTTTAAGGAGATTAAAGACAATGGTGTAATTAATATTTGAGGAAGAATTTTAGTAGAGTAGTGACCTTAATATACCACTTAAACTAATAAAGGTTTGACTCAATTGTTAATCATTCAAATTCTTCCCCATATAAAAGATTAATTTCTCTGTTGCATATGAATTATAAACTTGTGAAAGTTCACTGTTGTCTTCTAATTAGCATGGAGAAGTTGGATGATACTGGTTTCTTATGAAAACTGAAGCCATTATGTTCGAAAACACATGTGAACTATTCATAATTGTATTGTGTCTCATGCTTAAAAGACGGTACAGGTTGAATTGGGTGCACTGTTGCCAGGTACTATATGTTCACTCACAAATTTGGTCCCCAATCTGCATTCGATCTACCAGTTTAATGTCATCTTGTGAATCATTTATCACCAAATAGTGAAATATCTGCGCTGCTATTTAAGGCAATTATAAGAGATTTAATTTTCACCTGCAGTTTTGCTCTTTATATTTTTAGTACTTTGAAATATGATTTTACGGACCTAAAATATATATATATATATATATATATATATATATATATATATATATATATACATATATACATTATCAAAGAAATAATGAGATATAAAATGATAAAAGTATAATTTGGTAGGATATCATCACTTTACCCATGACAAAATTACATTCAATGTAGATGGAATGTTTTCACACAACAAAGAATGAACAATGTGCCATACTGCCTTTCGATATTCCTTTATATTGCATTAATCTAGCATGTTTTTATTTACCTCATCTTTTTTGTGCTTTTTTTTAGAGGTTCTTTTATTTGTCCCATTTTTTTTATTCTATACACTACTGTTTCTGAACAGCCTTAGCTGATTCTGCCTTGCTAACACTCATTTTACTTGAATAATAATCTAACATTCATTATTACTCTTCTTCTTAGTGTACCAATATTTTGTCTCTTCTTCGCTTTTCCCTTCCATAACCATAAATATTTACATAAAATGTTAAATAACCTACATAACGCTTCACATTATAAACATACCCACTTCCTTACAACTGATGTTAACCTTTACTGAGTTCTATGTTGTGCCTAGTCTATTAGCTGAATAAATGGTGAGTTTTGTTTGTCATACAAGTTACAGGATTCTGCCTTATTTTAAACACTGTCTCCAACCCTCCTCAATATTTTCTCTCGTTTGGTCCCAGGGGTAAACCCAATAACAAAAAAGTTTCTCGCTGGCTGACGTACTGCATAGGTACAGAATTTTCCGAAAATATTTAAAGAATTTTAATGCTCAGCTTATTAAAGGTAGAGAATTCAAACTGGTAAGGTATTAGCATACTAGTTTACTCTAGCTAAGATAAAAATATTCTTACATTCTACTCTTTAGTTTATTAGTTACTGTGTGATAAACATAGAAGCAGTAAATATCAGACTTTTACTGAAAAACTTGTTTTGTTTAGAAATTTGTGTCCACAAAAATGTACAAAGGCTCTAAAAATGTCAATCTGATGGAGAAAAATATTCTGCATAGGTTAATTTCGAAGCTGAAATTTATAACAAAGAATATTTCCAGCATGGTATTGCATATTAGCAACTTGGTGACTGAGAGAATAGAAAAGGACTAAGCTAATGACAACACGATGCGTTAGAGACAGAGATATCCATATTACCTCCATACTGTCTTTTAAGGTTGAGACAAGCTTATAGCTTAAAGCCGGTTACTTTCACTTCTTGGTTTTTTTTGTTTTTTTTGGTGTTATTGTTATAGCCTTCAGTTGGCACATTTCACTTGTAATGCTGCATCCAAACTGTGTGTTTTTGGTCACAAATCATGTTTTTCACTTCTGGAGAATCACTTTTTGTCTGAGATACCAACTGGTTACTGTTTTCCTATACAGGTTTTATTTTATTTTTTTTGGCAATCATGAAAACATTTCTCATCCATCGTATTTTTGACCCACACCACTGTTACCTATAATGTTCTGCCTCTTGAATAATGTGGAGTTTTTCTCTCATCTTGAAGGATCTGTAACATTGTTTCACAGTAGCCATTCTGAACACAGCTTCCACTTCAGCTGATACTGTACAAATTAATGAACCTTTGCCACAGGGCCACAAGCTTCTCACTTTTGCAGAAGAATACCACATGTAGACTTCTTGCCAGGACCTTGGTACCCACTCTAATGTGAACAATGCTTGCACCTGAGCTGTTTGCTGTTAAAATATGCAGAAATTATTCACGTATATGCAGTATTAAAAATTTGCAGGCTTCAAAGTCCTGTTTCACAAACTCTTTTGTGTCAAAACTAAAATGTGTTGCACACTTGATGGCTCTGAAGTGTAGAACAATAATGGATCTCTCAAGACTGAATTTTATACATTAAGATTCACTTTCAATGGTGGTTTTTTGTGCCTTCACAATGCCACAAATTATCACTGCTGTTGCAAGAGAAGATGATGTGCTTTATCTCGTTTTTTCTCAAAACATTCAGTTAGCGTGAATATAAATTCATGGCTATATAACTCTCACACAATAGGAACCAACTTAATCTAAATTAACACAGTGAGCAGGTGACATCATTTGCTTCACAAAAGAAAATTGGCAACATAGCACAAAATGCAACTCCTAGCAAGAGGACTGGTGGTCGGTACTTGCAGACAGCTTCTCCCCTTGATCAAGAGTCTTCCCCATCATTGCAAAACTGAAACTGAATTCCTCTGTGATTAGCATAAATCAAGATAGCAACATACGTGATTATGTTTATTGTAATTTTTTCTTGCTCACCCGCTTTGTATGTGTCCGCTGCTAACGGTTTCACAGCATTTTGTTAAAGTACCACATGAGTCTGCCAGGCTCATTAAGCATATGAGCGGAATGAAAGGCGATTTTGTACAACTGGCTTATCCAGAATTTAAAACTTGAAAATATATTATTTTTATTCTAGTGTTTTTTAATTTATTATGTTCAAATTCTACAGTCTCTTTGAAAAATATATGCAAATGGAATTTCACTGTTGTTGGTTGGTTAGTTTTAATAGCCTTTACAAATTAAAAAGTGTCAATAGAGAAAGGATATAAAAAAGAAGTTTATAAGTGTCACAGTAAAGGAACTATTTAACATTTATGTAAAGAAACATCACTACCCACTTTCTTTGGCTGGGTCCGCCACCCAACCTACATCATCTAATTTTGGTTCCTCTTTTCCTTTCAGAATCTTGATTATAGCCACTCAGATAAAAAAAAAAAAATCGTTTTAAGACCTTGCTGCGACTAAGCACTGTATTTCACTGTAATAAAGTATGTCACCATACTCCAGGGATTGTTTTCACTGGCGATGAGTAAACCATGTGATCCTAAATAATTCACTGTTTTCACAACAATGTTAATTATGTCGCAAAGTTCCACAGATTTTGCACAGAGTGCTTCCTGATGTATGAAGTAGTGGATTGCATGCGTGATTTTCCTTAAAAGGGCAACGAATCCTTTCCGCTCTCTTTGTATTGCAGTGCTTTATCCATTGTAACAGAAACAAGGCACTCCCAACCCACTCCGACATCGTTGATAGCTTTCAATGGCTTTTAAAATGTCTTCCCAGTTGTAGTGTCCTTTAATGGCACAAGATCCATAAAATCTTGGTTACTTTAAGATATTTGTCCACTCCTGGAATGCACATTACTGTGTGGTATCAGAAATGTGTGTTGACTCATCCAATGTGATCGAATATGTTATAAACTTTTCAGCATGTTTTATTGACTATAAATGTCACTAGCCAACACACTTGTTTGACGAGCCATGGTTTGATGCAACAGGTGGATTTCTTGGAAGTTACTGACAAATCAGGAACATAAAACTCCAGCAACATCGAGACACACCGACGTATTTGCCTTAAGAAAATGGCTTTCTGTTTCTGGCTGTGTTTAAGGCCACATTGTAGCTACCGTGCAGTAATGCTGATTTATTTTGCATTTCTTCCATGGAGGCAACTTAAAATTAGCAATCACAAAAACATATCAAATACAGCTAAAGAAATTAAAATATTTAAAAAAATCAGTAATTACTAAACATTAAATTAAAATAAATGAAAGAATTTGACGTACTTCCATTTTCTTTTGCACCGTACAGGTACCTTAAAAAAAAAAGAAAAAAAAAAGAAGAATTTGTCCATAATGGGCAAAGACCATTTTTTCTTTTCATTTTTTTCATATGCACATGTTGGTGCTTGGTAAAATTGCGTAACATAAAAACTAATAGCATGTATTTTTACAAAGATTATGATTTGTTCAGAATATTTGAAAACTATTAATATGCACATTACAACAGTTGTTAGTCTTCTTTAAGTGTTTTGTTGCTACCTCTTACAACTTTGCTTCTCTTTCTTCGTCAAGTATTGCATCAAAGTCATTCTTGTGAACAGCATTATTATGGCATTCTGTTGTAAACTTGTGATGACCCACCATTATTCAAGGACAAATTAAACATTTTGAGGTTTCTTCCTTCGAAGCAAAAATGTACTGCAATTCCAATTCTTTCATAAATTGCTGTGGTGCACCTCTGCTCCTTTGCTTTTTAGGAGTAGCCATAATTCGTAAAAATAAATATTTCACCCTTCTGGAATAGATAGCTAGTGGGCTAAGAACCAAGTAACTCACTAAACATCTAACTGCAGCCTATATCCATTAGTAGTGCTTGTGCACCTACTCCTCTATTGCCAGAGCAGTTTGTCTCGCTCGCACCAACTCCTCCCGCATTGGGTTTTCCCTCCGCTGCTGACTCTATTTCACAGTGCAATGCATTGTTGTATACTTGTGCAGATTTACACACTGTGAAGCGTTTTGGATGCCGCTGCTATACATGGAACATTTTTCAAAATTTTTTATCTAAAAATGGCTCTAATGATTTTGATTAACACACCATATATTAAAGATATCTACATGGCAAAATGTATATTTTGAATTTTCGGAGAATAACCTGTGAAGTCCTCTTTGTTTTAAAGGAATTTTGTATATAATCTTATATAACTGCTAAACATTAAGCGATAGATGAAAACATACTAGACAAAAAATGTATGTGTCTTTAAAACACAATTTATTTCAAATAACTTCTTTTGTGGCATTAGCCATTTTTGAGATATCCATTATTAACTATTTTGTTCAATTGATTATTCCATTCAATTTGTTTCAATATGTTGTCATTCTTTTTAAGCTCCATGATTTTCAGTTGGTTCTGCAATTGCATGGAAACAGTATGGGATTTTAAGGCCAGCTTATAGCATCCAGTTTTCAACATTTGACTATTGCTGTTCTTTTTGTATCCTAATGAAATGTAGCTTTTTCTACAAAGGTTTATCTGTATTAAAATGAAGTAGATAGAAAAATAAGCTTTAGTAAGAATAGTTAGTATACCCACTAATAGGTGATAGGGAGTAAAAAAGTCATGTGAATGTAACACATCTGATCTTTATTCAACATGTTCCATTACTTTTTTTTGTAGCTGAGGCTATACTGTTACTTGAAGTATCAACTGTCAAAATTGTATGTATTTGGATGGCTCTGGGAGTTCTAAGGGTAAACAGATCCCAGTAGTAGTGTTCAAATTGTTAAGGGGAAGGAGGGAAATAGCAGGGCAGAGAGAAAAGTTAAACTTTGAAGAAGCCCATGCGGCTGCGAGTGGGCTGCAGTGAAATGAGAAAGGCAAAGAAAGAGTTTCTCCTCTCGCAGTGCTAAACTTGTAGCAACGTTATGGTACATCAAATGGATTCTTCACTTCCTTAAAACTAAATGCCAGATACTTGTTCAGATTTCAGATATGTAGCATCATAGGAGATTGCAGAGTTAATGTGCACTTAATGTCATTTTCTGCCTTACCATTGCGGTTTCCATCTGGAAACAGTTGCTCAAATGACTGTGTGAACAAAATCCTTTTGATTCTGAGTGTAAAATAAAAGGAGATCTAGCCAGTTTCTACATGATCATTTGTCAGTTACTGCATATATATGCATGCTTTTTGCGTGACAGCTGAAGTAACATGAGTGTTGGTGAACTTCAGAATATAAATTTTTCTAGTTTTGCCAATGCAAAGAAGATGGAAGTTAAGTTAAAGGTCAACTTCAGTGAAGGTTTACTCAAACTTTTGTCACCTGAATTAATGCATATGTGAGGAAGTTTAAAAGTGAATTTATGGATGAGGGAGGTGGGAATCCGTTTATCTCTCGTCCTTCAGTGGTAGCCACATAAAGTGCAATTTTAAATAGCAAATTCTACTGCACAACCCAGTTTATGAGTATGGGTAACGAGTGTTAACATTAAAATAATAAAAAAAAAAATCACTGCATAACAATAAGTGTGTGTTACAGGTCCCGCAAGCGTCGCAGGCGCTCCTCATCAAGCAGCAGCAGTTCAACTTCTGCAAGTTCGCGAAGTTCATCGTCATCATCTTCGACATCATCAGATTCGAGCTCAGGTTCCTCACACTCAGGATCCCATTCCCGATCTCGTTCACCATCTAGATCGCGCAAGTCATCTAAGAAAAGGAGGAAGAGGTAGGTATATTTTACATAGTTATAGCTGTGCTATAATATTCCAAAGTATTTTCTTCATTCAAATCTTGCTTTTGGTTTCAGTTCAAGGAAGAAGGATGACAAGAGAGAGAAATCTCAGTCACCATTGAGTAAGAGAATGGCCCTCATGGATACATCTCATGAAGGAGAAGGTAAGTAACGTCAAGCAAGATGCCTTGACGTTGCAAGATACATGATATTATTGTAATTCGGCATTGAGAACATTTAAATACATGTTTACAGGTTTTTCAGGTTTACTGGCACAGAGGCTATCTCTTTACAATCCTCCATCGCTACCATTCTCATTTGGACGTAAGTATCAATATAAAACTACTTTTTGAGGTATAGGTAATTTTAGCAGCAAGGATATTCTGGTTAGTATGAATAATTAAATTGGCAGTGTTACAAAAGATATTGAATGAATAAATTGCCTCAATAGCTAAGTATGTGTTGTTACATTTTTCTCAATATAAATGGTATGCAATTACGTACATTAATGCCATACTACAGCACTAGAGATGATGCCTTACTACTGCATGAAACTACAGAGATGTTATACTTGCATACATATGTTTAAAGGTGGATAGCACCAGGTCATATTCTAACAAATCATAGAGCTGGTTTAGGTGGGACCCTTCGTGGGAAAAGTGTGTATTTATTGCGTAATTTAAACTACTGCTACACATACTAAGTTATTGAAAATGATTATAAATGGTGGAGCCTTTTAACATATTGAAATTGTGGGTGGATTGATAATTTTACGTGCTAAGTTTTCACTGAAAACATGTTTCAAAGACCTTCATCTCCATTGTCAGCTGTATGTCCGCTCAGTGAAAACTTAGTTGTGAAATTAAGTGTCCTCAAGTGTATTCGTAATTTCAGTATACTATTACACAATTTATCCTTAGATGTTCTCCAATGTTTTAAATAGAGGTTTCGTTTTCAGGCACATTCCAAGTTTCTTCAGAATCTGCATCCAAGGCTTATGATAAAGATGCAGATTATGAGCAGCGAGTTTGCAGATTTTTAGAACAGACTAAAGGAGACTCTGAATATGAAGAGAAAGTTAGAAAATTCCTTGATGAAACTGCAAGATGGTAAATATAAATTTTTAAATTTCTTTTGTAAATGTTTATGGCTTGAACATCTTGGAGTTCTCAGTTATGCAACAAATATTTTCGGAAATATGCTCTTTCAGGAAAAAAGAGAGAAAGGCTCTTGAAGAAAAGGCTAAAAAGAAGAAGAAGAAGGAAAAGAAATCGCGTGAGAAGGAGAAAAGCAAAAAAAAGAAAAGAGATCGTGACGATCACGAAAAGAAAAAGAAACACAGGAGTAACAAGCGTGCTGAAAAATTTGATGCAAAATCGTTTGAAGAGCAGATGGAGTCCAAGAAGTTCCGTGATGCTTTAAGAAAAGAACTGAGTGCAAAGGAGGATGTACGGAAACGTAAAAGCATAGATGATGAGGAAGAATTCTTATATGGCTCTGGAGATGATAAAAAGGATATGAGGTAAGTTGCTGAATAATTGAAATAAAATGAGGGTGTTGAAGTTCAGCGTGAAGCTTGAGGATAAGAGGCAGTTCTATTGTAAGCACTTGCTGATGGTCGTCATGTTTGCAGGCTTTTAGAGCTTGATAATCTCCCAGACCTAGAAGACTTGGAGACAAAACTCAGTGCATATTATGCAAAGGTAGAAAAGGACACTGGATTAGCTAAAGGGTAAGATTTGTTTCTTTTTAATGCAACTATAAAAGGTGAAACTGGGAACTTGGGATACCTTACTAATTGTTATGTCTAAGACACTATATTAAAATACTGAACTTTCTTTTGTCTTTGTTCTGTCTTTTTGTGGAGCCACAGCAAGGGAATTATATCATACAGGTAGCTTTCCCTAGTATGTCTGATATTTGCAAACATTAGGTCATGTTTAGGGGGAAAAGGGGGGCAGGCAGATAAAAGTAAGAAGCATGTCAGTGATCAATTTACAGTATGCGAATGATCATGTTATGCTAAAATATTGATTAAACTAAAATACAAAGTCTACAGGTGCATATCATGAGATATAATTCAGAGTTTGTCAGCTTTTAATGCAGTATTTAATTGTCTGCATTCAGTTCTGTTTTGACTAGTACACCAACTTTGGCTCTTATTAAATTGCATACAAAAATCTTAGGCGGGCACAGCAGATACTTAAGGCTAATATTTTTTATTAATATAATAATGAAACAGGCTTAATACGGTAAGAATTTTAACTAATTACTTTCTCCTTTACGAATATGTGAAAGCTGATAAATTATTTACATTTTTGTGAAGTACTTTTGTACCTCATATCAATCTGAAAATAGAAAAATAATATGTTTATATTAACCCATTAACGCCTAGCGTCGCCGTATGGTAATGCACATAACACATCTTAAACTTGTTATTGTGTTTTCAAAAAATTGCTGTCGAGTTTTGGTACCACTGCTAATCACTTTGTAAAGGGTGTAGTGTTCATTGTCATGTTTGTTAGTAATAACGTACAAATTGTTAGAAAATTGCTATTACTGAATGTGGTGCAGAAATGGACATCCATTTCGTGTAGGTATATTTTTATATGCGTAGAGTTATTATGTGGATTATTTCTTGGTAGTACATTTCTTTGTATAGTGGAATATATATTCTCTGAGAATTACAAGGTGATTCAGAGAAAAGCAGGCGAAATTATGGTTTCCAAATTTCAATGTTACCACATGGCAATGCTAGGCGGACATACTCAGTAAGACGAATATTTCGTTATGTTGTTTCAGGAAAGGGCTTTCACTTGCTGAAGCACTGGAGATAATTTACAGTGATGATATTGATGGTGATGTGTTTAGAGCCACCAGTACTAAATGTAGACACAGATGAGGATAAGGTGGATTATCTGACAACCTGACATCTCATCAAATACTGGCTAACGCTGAAATAAGGTTACCAAATGAAAGAATAGATGTTGACCAAAACGAGTACAACCCATTGGTACAGCCAGCCACACTAGAAGCAGCTATACTTGAAATTGTATCTAACCCTACATCCAAAAATGGGCAACTGAGAGGGAAACGGCTGAAAGACAATGGGAGAAAGGAGCTGATTTTGACACAGACAGACCTACAGAATTACCCCATTCTAGATTATTCAAGATAGGAATACATGTCAGTAATTGAAATTTTCAAATTGTGCCTTGACCAAGTGTTCGAGTATTTGGTAGAGGAAGCCAAAGATAACAGCAGAAGTGTGCAGTGTGCAACTTCATTGCCATTCTATGTTAGTGGCCACAATAGTTTGTCTTCTAAAAGGCACTTTTGGGATTCAAATCAAGTCATTAAGAACTTGGCAGTTTCTCAGTCAATGAGAAGAGAGAGATATCTTCAAATCTATAGGATTCTGAACTTTGCAGACAACACTAGAATTGACCATAAAGATAAGGCATGGAAAATACGGCCAATAATGGAAAAGTTAAAGAAGAGATGCATTGATAATTTCATACCCAAGGAACAACTATCATGTGATGAATGTATGGTCAAATACTTTGCCCGACAGGGGTGCCAGCAATTCATCCGTGCCAAGCCCATTAGATTTCGCTATAAAATAACGAGCCTGAACACCAAGGATGGATATTTGGTGAATTTTGATTTGTACCAGGGAAATGACCAAACTAATGCTGACTACAAGTTATTTGGTAAAGCGGCAAGTTCCTTACTATTATTGCTTAACGAAGTTCCAGATAAGAAGAGTAAACTAAACTACAACTTTTTCAGAATAATTTATTTTCCAGTGCACCAGTTTTCTCATTGCTCAGGTATTGTGACTGTCATTGGTACTATTACAGAAGATAGAATCACTAAAGGATGCCCACTGGAAAACAAGTGTTCTCTGAAAAAGATTGTGGGCATTTTTAGACAGCACTAGAGAAGAATGTTGGACTGTTTTATGTCCGATAGATAATTCAGTAATCACAATGATCTCTTGTTCATGTGGTGCACAAGAAGTTTATCAAGCAAAGAGATTTTCACAGCAGCAGAAGTTAAATGTAATGATCCCAAGGCCAAGGCTAGTCACCAAATACAACATTTTTATGGGAGGTACTGATCAGATGGACCTGAATATTGCCTACTATCGCATTGGGATATGAAGCAAAGAAATGGTACTGCACTTTATTTACGTGGATGCTAGATGTAGCCATTCAGAACAGCTGGATGTTGTACAATAAAGTCGGAAGACAACATCACAGTTGGATTTTAAAAGAGAAATAGCTACCATCCATTTCAAGAAATGCCAGACTATACCAAAAGGAGTAGGAAGACCAGCAGCTTCACGGATATCTCTTAGTGGTCGTATATCAGATTCTATAAGATTTTACAGAACTGACCATGTCCAGCCAACAGGAAGGAGGAAAAAGGAAAGCTAGTGACAACTGTAAATAAAGTGTGAGAACAATGTACTGGAAGTATGTGTTGGATTGTGCATCAACTGCTTTATTCCCTTTCATTCTTGTTAGATTTTGTGTGATTTTACAAATGCAAAAAATACTGGTATGTGTGTATCATAAGTGTATTTTAGTGGAATTACACAATATGTTTTCATACTTAGTTCAATTTGCTAAGTTTGTGGGGTAGACATTACCTTTAATGATGATGTAGAATAGTAGCCTGCTGAAAGTTCAGAATACGATTTCTTAATAAAATTATACGCCATAAAACTAGATAGTGGAAGTGCCTAGCGTTACCATATGGTAACGGCAAATATTTTCGAAGTTGAGAAATAAATACCTATTTTTTTATTTTATTCAGTTGTTACTTAGGGACATAATAAACTAAAAACAAAACAATAAAAATTAACAAAAAAATAATTCAGGCGTTAATGGGTTAATATATTTTGAAGAAAGAAATAAGGAATTTTCTTACATGAAGCAACATATAAGTCCATGTGTTATGTTTAATGTTGCTTTTTGTGGGAGATTTTCCGTGTTGTATTAGATGTAACTATGGCTGTCAATATAATCAAACAAATTGGGCTTAAGCCTGCCACTTTGTTGTGGAGGCAGTGTGTGTGTCTCACTTTCAAGAGGTCCCAAGCTTGAATCTTGGTTAGGGTGAGTTATCTGGATAAGTTTTTTTTTCTGTGATTTTCCCTTAAAGGCCGAATATCTCGTAATTGGAAGCTCTAAGTATCCTGGACTCATTTGAATATCATTTCACTCCTTTCATTCATTGTCCAATATGACCTAACTGGTTAAAGGATGCTAAACTAAAAGAAAATTGGGCTTTAAAATGTAGCATTTTTCTTCTTTTTCTTCCTCACAGGTAATGTGTAGCAGATACCACTTTAAAAGGAGTATTCTATATTAAAATACTATGGGCATGGCTATTAGCATAGTAATTCTTATATTTCTTATTCGAAGTATGACCATCTTGATCTTCCTGAGCTTTAGTGTTGTATGCTAGATGCTTAATAGTAAAGCAAAACCACAACTGTCTTGGTAACCAAGAAAAATCACATTAAGTTGGAGAATCTAGCTTAAAAAACGTTTCATTATCAGATTAATGAGTAATTTAATGTGCTAGATTATCAAGCAGTTAGGACTGTTTTGCAGAAGTGATAGAATCATAAGCACAATGGTTTGCAAGACTCAAGGATAAGCTGCAGAGTACAGAATAGAGGTCCACATTGAAGCAACAGGTCAGCCTTCCAGATATTGATTATATCATTCACACTAGCATACAAAAATGGATCCTATGAATAAAGATTGTCCAAAATGTAACCTGGTGGAGTGACAGCCCAAGTGGTTCATGGGTAAAACACCTTTGACGCATACAAGTAATTTTAATCCCCATGATTTACTTACAGTTGGCCATTTATTATCACTGCATTTCCTGTCTGATAGAAAATACGTCATTTCTTATATCATTCAGTACCATAAAAGTGCCTTTGTACTTTTAAAATTCAAGGGCAAATTTATCATTTGATTGCTAAGTACTCTCAGAAATAGAAACATAATCACAGGGTTTTACAAATTTATTTTGTTGTAAATGCTGATCAGCTTAGTCTGTGGAAGTATTTGCGCGATAGCAATAGGTTTGTGGAATATCTAAAAATGAGTTATAGGAGACACGACTATCCTTATGGGTGAAGCTGCACTGTTTTAATACAATTGCCTTTTCAAAAGTTTGCCTGCCATGTGCTTTACATTAGTTGATGAAATCATCGCATTTTCCCTCACTGTTCAGCATGAAGTTAAACAGAGACTGTTAAATATAAAGAAAAACAAAAGTGCCTGTGTGTACTCCCACCACAGCTGCTTATACTAATTGCATTTTGTGACTTGGAAGGCAGCTTTATAAGACATCCCAAGTTCCACTTAAATCAAAACAATTAAGTTCTCTAGGCATTTGTACAGTAAACCTTATTTATGGACAATTGTAACCTTAAATTTATATAATTAACCTGTAGCTTACCTCTGAGCAAAATTTCTGGTCTTTCACGTCTGATATAGAATGGGATGCTAAGAGTCATAATAGTTAAAGTGCATCTATAAATAAAAACTTGATTTATTTATTTTATGAAGATGCTTACCTACACTTATTAGACTCAATACACACAACTCGGAAATAGCTTTTAAGAGTTAAAGATTTGCATATCTATCCCAGTACTGAAAAAATGCCAGAACTGATATGTCAGTGACCAATGTGGTAAAATGATGGAAATATGAATAAATACTATTTTTTAAACTGCGCAGTTTCCAGGACCAAGTAGAAAGGCTGGTTCACAATAACCTGAAAACAGAAACCAGGACAGAAAGAAAAAAAGATGTCTGTGAGAGAGAGAATAGCATAACTCAAAAGTGAAAAGTAGGATAAGTACCAATCTTAAGTTCAATACCTTCCAAAGAAGGCGACATAGATTTTAAGAAAATCCCCCTGCCACAAACTACCCTTTACATTTTTCACAAATTTTAATTTTCTAAAAAATGGCTAATGATTTTGATTAAAATACCATGTATTTAAAAATATTTGCATGACAAAATGTGTATCTAGAATTTTCTGGAAATAGTCTGTGAAGTCCTCTTCATTTGGAAGGAATTTTGTTTAATCTTGAATAACGGTAAATGTTAAGTGATAGATGAAAATTTACTACACCCAAAATATATATAAATCTCTCTAAACCACACAATTTATTTAAGATAACTTTTTTTGTAGCATCAGACATTTCTGAGACATCCGTAATTAATGATTCAAATTGTTAAATACTTGGCCATTCTTTTGAAGTCTGTCAATTTTCAGTTGTTTCTCACGATGTCATCGAAAGAGTACGGAATTTTAAGGCCAGCGTATAGTGTCCAGTTCTGAAACATTTGAGTATTGCTATTCCCTTTCTATCTATAACAAAATGTGTAATTCAACTATTCTGTAAAGGTTTATTTCGATTAAAATGAAGTAAATAGGAAAATAAACTTTTGTAAGCATAATTTGTATACCCACTAATACGCGAGGGCAGAGAAAGTGATGTGAATGTAAGTTCAGATTTTTTCACCTGCTTCGAATTTGGTCAATATAATGCAGGTTAGTCAATAACAAAGTTCCTTAGAGTAAACATTTTATAAACACAGAGCCATGTACTATTTTCAGTTCCACTAGTGACAGCATATTAACAAGTAGCATTCTCTTTTTAATAATATGCATAAAGCTTATTTATTCTCAAAGTTTAATGAATCTAAGGGCGTCAGAACACTCATTTTTCAGAATACCTTCCAATTTGATTTTCCCAACTTGCGATTAGATTGAGTTCTATTGACCATCCTATGTCAAGGCTGCTTGGAATCATTTCTTCAGTTAGGAGTCTAATATGAATAATATGGATCTAGATCCTGAGAACAAGAATGAAAAAGTTAAAAATGTGACCAGGTCTTCTTTCCCATATCCAGGGCCCGTAAAGTTACCCATTAATTGTGAATGCTTACTTTGTAATATATTTTAACTTTGTTGTTATACCGGTTCAAGTTATTGTGAACCAGCCCAAGTAGATTAAAAAGTAGAAAAATAGTGGTAATGGGAATAATGCATTGAGATTTCCACCTCTTTCTTTTTAGAATAATTAATTTCTGGCTTCATTAGTATACTCTTTGTCTTATTGACATGGCATAAATCCATCATTTAGAAATTTTAAGCTTTGCTAAATGTTATTGGTGATTAAAGCATTCTCTTTCTCCTGTTCCTCATTTCACATTCTCTGAGGAACCAGTCACTGGTGGGGAAAGCAATGTTATTTTACCCTATGCAATTTTATTTGATATAATAGTTATTGCTTTTTTAATGTGAGTTGACATACAAATTTGACATCTGTTTTACAGATGCTCAATTGAAGTGGATGAAAGGTATCTAATTTAAATATCTTCCATTTTTCCTTTCTTTCAATGTGTTATGCCTTATGTAGCTTGCATGATGCACAGTTAGGAATGTTTTGAAGCATTAAGGGTTTAATTTGAATATTTAATTTTAAAGCCCTGAAGAAAAGCCAGAAAAGGAGAAGAAAAGGCATTCTGCTAGCCCAGGAAAGGGGAAACATGTGTCTCCAAAAGTAATGTTTGTACACCATGAAGATCCCAAAGTGGATGAAGCTGTGAGACCCCGAGGTAAGAAAGTTCCTAATAAACCTATATGTTGACTAATTTTGAAGATTTAGAAGCTAGTAACAGTGATGTGTCATAATTTAAAATAGAGAGTTGAGGGTTGTTACACTACATCACTATAACAAAGTTGACACGGGCCAGTCGAATTAACCTTCTGAGGATGGTAACAACCGTTTCCCGAAACATGTTAAGTGAGTAAACTTAAGTGATGTTAGTGTAACAATTCCGACTCACCTTTAAATAAATTCAATACACATCACTGTTTCTAGCTTCTTTTCATTACAATATCAACGTAGTATTGATTAATTTTAATAAAGGTTACTTACTACTTCAAGCCTCTGAGTGCTATCAGTTTCCACACAATCTGAGGATATTTTAAAATGACAAAGTAATAGGAACAATGACATTTTGTGTGTTTGTATGAAATCTAGAACAGCATTGACTGAAATAAAAAAGAAAAACATTTATATTGGTAAACAAGCCCCAAGCATCCAATTTCTTCAAACACGAGAGCACTCACACCATTAATTTTAACCATTTGGCTATCCTACCAGTTCAAGGCTAGCTTCTTATACAGAAAAAACTTTGTTCGACTGAAGTTAAACACCACTGTACACTCTGTTTAATTTGTCCTTTAAATTAAGTAGTTCAGCTACAGATCGACTTTAAATAGTTTTGTGATATTTCATGTATATTTGGACATAAAAGTGGAAATAAAGATGGGCATGCAGTACCTACTCTACCATTACTACCCAAAACTAGACCAATGATGTGTATTTAATTGACTTCACATTTATGATGTGTTGTGTTTTTGGCATATTGACACAAATGAAACTTAGGGGTATGACGTTCACAAACAGAAGTGTGTGTGTTTTTTTTTTTGGTCCTTCCATAATGCTATACAACATTCTTACAATTTTTAATACATTACTTGTAGTTGCTATTTTTTCTTTCTTTGGTCCATCATGCATTTTAACACCGTGGTTATTTATTCATTGTGGGTCATAACAAATTCATATTGCTTTATTTTTCTAAACCATTTTTCTCTTACTCTCCCCGTATATTCTCCTATTCTTTTTATATCCCTCTCCTTTTGTATTTTCATTATCCTAACTTTTAATACTTCTTTGTTAACATTCTCCCATTCTTTAGGTAAAAACTGATCTCTCCACAACTTAGTTTTTTCACATTCAATTATATAATGCAAATCATTATCTGCCTCTCCACAAAGAGGACACCTATTCAAATTCTCTCCCTTCCTATCTCCCCTTAGCCTATATGCACTTAATCTAGACCAGGCCCACCCTTCTCTCACTAACCTATTACCTACATTCACATAATTCTCCCTTCCCCAGTCCACCTTTAATTGTCTATATACAGTAGAATCTCGTTAGTACGTTTTTGCAGGGACCTAAGGATTTGGACGTCATAGGCAGGAAAACGTGTTAACGAAAATCTAAAATCTGCAATTTAAGAACATAGGTAATAAAAATCTAATAATTACTACGTCTCCATGGGCAATTTAAATCGATTTTGAGTACAATTTCATACTGAATACGATCCGCATTTCCATGTTAAATTCAATATGTTTAAATGGATTTGGATACACAAAGCCTGAGAATAAATATTTCAAGCTTTTATTTTGGTCAACTTGGATTTTTTAGGTTATGAATGTTTTTGAGAAAATAAATTGCGAATTGTGGAAGCGGCAATAGTGGTTTTGCTGTGTGTTTTATTACACACGTGATAACAATTTCTGCTAAAAAAGAAAAAATTATGAGCGTGCATCGTGTTACGAGTATAATAGACGATATTATCTTTGGTGTATACAAAACGATTCGAATACGGAGGTGTTTCCATGCAACAAATTTCGTTCCGGTCCTCTTCTGATCCTATTTTCCAAGAGAAAAGTTTTGTTTTAGTATTTTTCCCTTCTTTAAAAGCAGTTTCAATCAATTTAGGTTTGCTAACAATCGTGTTTAAGGTTGACGGAGGAAACTTCCGCACTATATCGACATGTTTTATATTTGGATTGTGATTACATCAAGGTTTTTCAGTTTTTCACTGTTGGTTATTTACCTACTACACTTTCTTTTTTTCATTGTAAATGAAAAGTTAAAATACAATCTACGGTTGTTTGGTCATCACTCAACATTAGAAACTATCGTTAGCGTTTACCGCGTTTACCACGCCAAGGTAAAGTATTCTCTATCCCGCCCACAGAAATATTTAAATGCATGTATGTGATTGGCTGCCGATATCCACCCCGTGACCAAGCATTGACCAAAGTAGCAAATGAGGACGTCAAACTATGAACGTGTTAAACGCCTATTCCCACTGTACCGATCAAGGATTGGCCAAAACAGCGAATGAGGACGTCAAACTTCAAACGTAGTAAGCGGGACCGGGAAAACGCACTAAGCAAACATTATTTGGTGATTTGGTACCGGGACTTTTATAATTCAACGTAATACACGGGAAAACGTGTTAATGAGGAACGTGCTAACGAGATTCCACTGTAGTTCCAAACTTTTCTTTCCTTCCAGACTTTGAAATAATTCTTGTTTCTCTATATCTTCTACTCTGTTCCTCACTTCTTTCCAGAAACCTTTAACTAACCCCTCTCTCTCCTCCCATAAGTTACCCATTCCTATTTCCTGTAAAATGTCCTTATTTCTTGACCCCAGTTCATCCCATCACTGGATTTTTCTTGTATTATTAAACACTGCCTCAAGATATTATGCTCGCCCAATGATTTCAATCTATGCCAATATTTAAGTATCCTTTTTATTATCATGCCCTTGCTACGTACTCTTCCCAACTACAACATTGCTGCTCCATTAGGTGATGAAATAGATAAACCTAACATACATTTACATGTGTGCTTTATCAATCATCTCCCATCCTTTGTCACTTCCTGAATAGATCTTTCCTAAGACTGACAGCAAACTAATACCCCTATAATTAATTGGATCTTTGACACTTCCTTTCCCTTTATAAATGGGTACAATTATACTTGCACTCCAGTTATGTGGTGCCTTTCCTCCTTCAGATATAATATTCATCAGTTTAACCAGTATTTCAATCCTATCTCTATTCTCTATCCATTTTTTCCAAATTCCCCTGGTAGACTATCAATCCCTGATGTCTTATTGTTTTTAAACCTTTTAGTTTCCTCCCAAACTATCATTATTGGTATTTTCTTATCTAGGCTATGTATTCTATATCTAAAGATAATGGAATTAAGTTTGTTAATTTGGTTTGCATACCTAATAGGTTTTTAAAGTAATTACACCATATCTGGTGCAATAACATTCCCCCTTTTATTCCTATGATACATTCCTCGGATTATTTGCCATACTCTACAGTGATCATTTTTATTTACTGCTTCAAGCAAATTTTTACTTAATCTCCCAACCCATTCTTGTTTACTTCAATTAAACATCTATAACTTCATTTCATTGTTAAATAATTTTTCCTTGAATCCTCATCCTCCTGTAGCTTCCACTCTCCTCTTAGCTTTAATACATTCCTCATCAAACCATCCCCTTCTTTCCATTTGCCCCTCCTTCCTTTGTTTCATTTTACATCCTGCTCTTTTAACTATCCACTCCAATCTCCCAGTAACTTCCTCTGACTTTTTCCTTTGTAATAATACATTTATATTACTCTTTGTGTCTTCCCCTATAATTAAATTCAGTCTATCCAAATATAATTCTTCCTCCTCTCTTCTCCATTTAAATACTTCTGTCTTTTTTCCCACCCTAACAAATTCATCATCCACCACCTCACCCTTTACCCTGAATCTAGTCTTCAGTGGAAAATGACGGCTAGTAAACACTCCCTGAACTACTTCAAAATCTATTACTGCATCCTCAATACCCAATGAATAAAGTAAGTAATCAGCTACACTCTCTCCATTATTATTTACAAACGTAATTTCACCCATCCTATCTTTTCCTTTAATTCCATTACAAAAATTCAAAGTTTCTTCACAAAATTGGAGTAATTTCCTGCCTTCTTTGTTTACTATCCTATCTTTACTTATTTTCTCAATTTCCTCCCTTATCTTTATATTTTCTTCTGTCCTTATTTGAGGTTGTTCACATCCTAGCCTAACATTGAAATCGTCTACTAAAACAATTTTAATATCAGGATCTATGTTGCATAAATACCTCCATATTCTGGCTTAGTTTACTTAATAATTTAGGGTTATAAAATTCAGATACACTTGGTGGGTTATACAATGCCTAAAGCCACCTTACTAACTTTTCCTAATAAGCTGTTGTTAATAGCCACTGAACCTTAGCATCACAGAACTCCTCTACTATCTTAACATGAAAATTTCTCTCCTTTATAAAAACTCCTAATCCTCCTGATGCTCTTCTCTTCTGACTGATTCTCATTGCTAGTTGACTGAAATAATCATATTCATCCATATCTATTTTCACACTCTTCCATACCCAAGTTTCACTACTGCAAGTATGTCGGCCTCTTTTAACAATTGCTTGATTTCCCCACTTCTCATTTTGTCCCATAGACCCTCAACATTCCAATATAACACCACCAAATGCTTGTCCTATTCTGAACCTTTTCTTTCAAATCTAAATTGATTCAGCATAGACCTACGACTTGAACTTCTTCACCCCCTATAGCCCCCTTTCACTTGTAGTACACTACCACTTGGTGTTGACACTACATCATATCGCCTTGGTTCCAAACGTCTAATCCTGTCACCTCTCGCAAGTCGCCTGGTATCGTTTCTCATTTGCTGCATTGGTTCATCACGCTTTCCCGGCAATGTCATCAGCTGACTTCCGTCTCCAATCACGCATGCCTCCCCTCCTCTGATGTCACATGCTGCGTCAATTGTTCGTATGTCGTTACTCTTGTCTCCTACGTTATCAACCATGTGGTGGTTTACAAAATGGTGTACTTCTCTTGTTTCCTGCTCGTGTGTCTCCCGTATCAAATTCTGATGCCTAATTTCCTGCCTAATGCCATCTATCCATAATGTAAGCCCTCTTAGGTATGCCATCTTTCCTTGATCTTTTGCCAACTTCATCTCCTTTATTAAAATGTTTCTGAACTCTCTTTCTTTTTTCCCATAGTTGTATTCCATGAAAATTGTTGTTCCTCGTAGCTTTGATGCATTATTTAACACTTTCCATTTGAAGTTTACTGTTGCTAGTTTTACAATTATAGGTCTAGGGTTTGCCCCTCTTCTTCCTATTCGGAATGAAATTAGTTATTTCCTATCCTGACAATTCGATCTTCAGCTTATTTCTCACAAGATCCTCCACTGTTGCCAACATCTTCTTTCTCTCTCTCGTATCCGAAAATTACTATATTTCTCTTTCTATTGTTATCTTCCATTCTCACCAAGTATGTCAATCTTAAGTTTAATTCTGATACCTCCTCTACCACTTTTCTTTGAAAATTTCCCATTTCTTTTTTAATTTCTTCCACATTTCTGGCTAATCTTGTATCGATTCTTTTTACCATCTGCTTTATGTCTGTTTATAAGGTTGGTAATATGGAGCGCCAAATATATAGGTGTGGAGGAGGCTGTTAAAAATTGCGCAAATACATAATTGTGTGGTCAGTGATGCAGTAATTTGTACCACAAATTATTTCAATGTAAAGAATGATTATAGTGTGAATATGCATTTTTGTGTGACATTGATTTGAGATGTTTGTTGATTGTAATTATTGTTGAGAAGTAAGTTTAGACGGCCTTACTGAAACTGACAATAATAGCGTGCAATAATGCAGCGAGGGGGTGAGCTGTTTATCATTATTGGAGACGAGGAAGTTACATTTTCCCTAAAGCATATGTATTCATAATTTTCATTGGATATGAAAATAGACGCTAATGTTGGCGCGTTTTATTAGCCAATAGCAGCTCAGTTATAATCTTTAGGCATATCGGGGTGTAGGAGTATAAAAAGGGCTAGGTTAGAGGTAAAGTCCTTCAGTCCGTCAGTTCGTCGAAAACATTTGTACGTTACACGTCGCCTTCAGTCCAGCAGAAATATTTGTACAGTACACGTCGGCTATTGATTCGCAGATTACGCGTAGCAGAGTTATGAAAAATCTCAAGTGTTGTAAAGTTAATTATACAAAAAGTTGAAGTACGCGAATTAAGAATGATCAGTAAATAAGTTATTATAACAGTTTCAGTTTGGCGAGTGTCAAGATCAAAGTGTAAATGTGATAGTGAATGTGTTTGACAATAAAAGTGTAAAACAAATTCTTTCATCAGTGTTATCTTTGGATAAAAGATTCCTTTCCGTTTACACAACCTGTATAAAGAGAAGTGCTCGACCAAAAAGATCATAGCTAGCCGGAGGACAGTAAACCAAAATTAAATAAAATAACAGTAGCATTCTTTCAAACAAACACTAATACTACCGCAAATTGCTGACATCAGATGGAGCTAACAAACCTAACAAAGAATCACGTCACAAAATGGCTTCACCACGTGGAGTAAACACAAATACACAAACATTATAAATAATACCGTCGCAAATTGGCTCCCAAACGTGGGGCTCAACAAATTAAATAAACATTACAAGTATACCACTTCATCAGGGAAGTTAGGTTCACAATTTTGCTGGGAACCTTGGCATGTAAAAGACTCTGCGGGACAAAATTCTGGCACACAGAGTGCTGATATGATGCTGGCAATTGATAGCGCCGTTAACAAACAAATTTTTGGGGGAGGAAGGGTAATCCCCACTCTTGCTCTCTCTATATCTGTGTCTCTCTCTATAGTTCCTCCCTTCCTTAGAGCTTGAGACCAGAGTTACAAGACACTACTGCCACAACAATACTACTGTTGCTGCATGAGTGGAACTGAGTGGAGTGGCAGATGATTGCAAAATGGGGAAAAATGCCTTGAGTGGACTGGCAAAAATGAAAATACTGTAGTAGCACTGCAAGTGGTCTTTTTGCACACTGTACAGACATGCCAAGTTGCAATGTAAACTCATAAGCATTTCTATATTGCATCACTTTTGTTTGTGTATGTCATTTCAGTGACCAAACTATTTTACTTTTGCACCATGACTAATGAATAACACTGTAAATTATTTTATACCACTTTTGTGTATGTGTCATTCCAGTGACAAAACAATTTTACTTTTGCACCATGAACTTTTGAATATAAGTGAAAAATCTCTTGAATCATAGGATTCTTAATCTTTAATCCTTCATGCTGTAATATTTCTTTACTCTTGTAGTTTCTTTTCAAATTCATATGATTTTATATTGGAGTACTCTGTAAGGACTTACAAAATTTGTTGCGTTAAGTTGTAAATCATACTGATTTTCCAAGAGACTTGAGCCACTTACTATACTCTTATTCATCACTTTTTGCAACATTTTTATGTTGAAAATAAGCTGTTTGTTTTTGGTGGATGACAACTAATTAATATCTGAATATAAATAGCTGCTAATGCGAAAACAATCTCTCTGAAACTTGTATCTTGGAATTCCAAATAATGAAGAAATAGTGGAGCTTATATAGCTAATATTGTTCTACTTGAGTATTACTCTGTTAAGTTGCTTTCTTGTTGGATCATTTCAGAAAAGAAAAAGATGGACATATTTGCAGAATCACCATCCCCTCCTAGAGATAACAAAGGGAAATTGACAGCTTCTGAAGCTGCTACTGTCATGGCTTCTAAGTGGAAAATGCAGATTGGTTCTGTAGCATCGCGGTAAGCACAGTTGTTTATCATCTTAGATTGAAGAATGAAAGAAGGCATTTCAAATTGTAAGAAATGCTTTTGTGAGCACTTGAAACTTTCCAAGTTTTCAAATTTTCAAGACTTGGAAAAATGCTGAAATGTGATCATTGCAGCAGCTGTGCACACTATCCTCAAGTAACCCTTTTGCGGAAAAATATTTTGTTTTGTTACTTTCTTTAAAAATCAAACAAAAAAACAGTGCCAAGTCGAAGAAGAAAAATAGAACATATTCTACTGAACTGTTCATCCATAAATTGTCACAGAAATATTCCACAATCTTTGTTTTTTCTAAAACTTCTGTTGATAAGCTTCAATATACATGGTGAGCCAAAACACTACGAACTGCCTACGCAGTGTTTTTCCTGTCTGCATCCTCGGCGCTTGTTGTCGTCTGCCTCTATCATAGAAAGGTGCGGATGAAACCATACAATATTTTTAATATTGCTTTTAAAGGCTTTACTTACCAACTTTATGAAAGGAAATGCTGAAACTAGGCACCATCGTTGTCCATACATTTTTGGCACCTCTGTAGGAAGCTATCCATCTATCCATTTCCTAAGCATGCCAAGCATGCAGACAGGAAAAACACCGCGCATGCAGTTCATAGTTTTTTGGCTCACTCTGTATTGTCTATACCTAAACTGAACTATTGCAGAGCTTACATATAAAAAAAAAATCATCAGTCAGCTCTTTAAAAAGTATAACTATAGATAAGAACTTGTGTCATCGGCTATAGCCATACATGTAATGAATGAATGGAAAATGATTTGATGTATTGACATGACAAATAAAACATGTACATTGAATTTTTTATAAAATCGTTTCAAGTCCTCTATTAGTTTTGCCTTTTATGAAATTGGAAAAATAGAATAATAGGCAAGTTTTTCCGATGAAAAATGCATGTCATTAAAATACTCAGTTTTCAAATCAAATTTTTTGTAGTATTGATAGTTTCTAAACCACTCATACATGAGTTAGACACCTTCTAAGGAAGCCAGGTAAAGATTTTCAAGAAATTCTCCCCACCCCAAACTACCCTTTGTATGAAAAATTTCATTATTATTTATAACTAGCAAATCATAAGGAATCCACAAAAGTTTATTTTGGAAACTTTCAAGCTCATAAAGAAAATAATTTGTATAAAAATAAGTTTTTATGTAACATTAGCAATTTCTGAAACAGTTTTCTCCTGAGTTCATCCAAAGAATGTTGTATCAATGCAGGTGTATACAAAACATTCAAATAACTTTTTGTAGTATCAGCTGTTCCGATGTATTAATTCTTTATTGGTTTGAATTTTTCAATGCTTTTGTCATTTTTTAAGCGGTCACTATTCAGTTGTTTCTTGCAATGTCATTTAAAGAGCGTATTTCAAAGCCAGCCCATAGTGACCTAATCAATTGCAAGTGCTTATTGCCATGAATAAACATTTGAATAGTGTTTCTGCATGTTGTGAATAAGTACTTTTTGATAAGAAATCAGTGCTAAGCAAAAATATCTCTTGAGTAACAAGATGGAATTAGAAGAATCTCTCTATGTTAATACTATGTTTACAACAGATATGTGCGAGTCTGTCACTGGTATAGAAAGTAATGATTTAGGCTTCTTGTATTTTGAATCAAGATTGCAATTGACTTTTGTCAAAGGGAAGAGTAGTTACTTACATAAGTATATAATCCTTTAGATCATGATAAACAGAAATGCTTAATGTAGTACCACTCCTGCATTATAAATAATAATAATTATTATTATTATTATTATTATTATTATTATTATTATTATTATTATTATTATTATTATTATTATTATTATTATTCCAAGTTCGAATCCGGTTGAGGATGTATGAGGTTTCCTTAGAAGGTGAAAATGTCATTTAACTTTAAGCTCATTTGAGCACCATTTCATTCATAACCTACCTGGTTAAAAGACAAAAATATACATAAATTTTGTACACTTATCATTTGGACATGCCAGACATATTAACACATGGCATCACTATTTTCAATACATTTGTCCAATGAAGCTATTTTCTTTCTTTAATTTTGTGCCCTACTATTGCAGTTCCCAGGGTTTATTAATGCTTATTTGAGAACGTTATATTGTTTGTGTTTCAGATTGAAGAAGAAGGACAAAACACAAGCTGATAAGGAGCCTTGGGATGAAATTGAAGAAAAGAGATACATATTTATTAAGGATGATCCAGATAAAAGTGAAGGCAGTGAAGAGGAAGAAGAAAGAAAAAAGAAGCCTCCTGCAGAAGATAAATTTGCAGCAAGAAAAGGACCAGCATCAGATAAAACAAACAGTGATAAAGTAAAAGAGCCCATGGAGGAATTGCATGATGATACAGTAAGCAAAACACAACAGTTTGTGGAGAAATATCAAGGAGGCTTTCGCATAAATGCACGTGTTTTGGATAAGAAGTCCGATGATTTGCCACCTCTACCTCCAGGCGTGCCCCCCAAAACTGCTCCCACAACTGGGACTAGAAGTAAGTCATCAGGACTCTCAGGACAGTCTGCATCACAACCCAAAGGTCCGCGGACTGATAGTGAGAGTGATACTTCAGATTCAGAAAAAAAGAAGAAAAAATTGCAGACACAACATTCAACTCATTCCCGTGCATTAGAAGCATCAACAGGTGAATCTTCACGAAGTCGTTCACGATCTCGCGAGAAATACAGTCGAGCTTCAAGCAATAGCAATAGTTCTCGCTCTCGATCCTATAGAAAGAATAGAAGCCGATCTAAATCAGGATCGTATGAACGTAGAAGATCTCGATCTGGTTCATATGGTCGTTATGGAAGTAGGTCGCGCTCTCGTTCTTATCCTAGGTACAGAAGTTCTGGGTCAAGATCTAGATCGCGTTCATACCGTAGTCGTAGCAGGTCATATGATAGATATTCACGCAGTAGATCCAGATCAGAATATCGCAGAAGCAGAAGCCAGTCTGATGACAGGCGCAGGAAACATGATTATCACATGAATAGATACCATCAAGGAAGATATCCTCGTAATCGGGGCACATATTACAGACCACGATTTCAGAATTTTAAAAACCAACGAGGTGGCAGTGGAAGCGGTAACTACACACCTCGTGGTGGTAGAAACTTTCATAAAAATTATCCTCAAGGTGGGAGAAGACCCTATGCTCACCGTGGTCGTGGTAGAAATCGTGGAAGGTACTTCCATTATAAACCTGGCGGCTCTGGATATAAAGATTATCATCGTCGCTATGAAGGGCGTGCTCGTTCCAGGGACAGTGATGACCGTAGAAGTTATAGTCGTGAGGATGATGATCCCATGAAAAAAGTTGATGCTGCAAAGGAGAAGATAAATAAATACATAGCAGAAGAAAATAAGAAAGAGGAATCGACTTCAGTCCCTAGCAAATCTAGGGATGAACCGTTAAGTGAAGGAGAGGCAGTAGATGATGATGATTATGGTCTTCCTCCACTGCCTCCAGATGGACCCCCATCTAGGGAATCTAGCTCTAACTATGTTGATCGTAAAATGTATGAAGGCAAATGGGCAGATAAAGAAGGTGATGAAAAGGGTGGTTCCCACAAGATTCCAGAGGGTCCTAGGTTGCCACCAGAGAATAGCATAGAAGAAATGGACAAGTTTCTGAATAAAGTTAAAGCACAGAAAAAGGAGGAAATGAAAGAAAGAAGCAAATCATTTAGTAAGTCATCCCATGCTTGGTAAAGTTTGCGTCACAAACTAACTAGTGGTGATCTTTGAAAATCATCACTTTTATATGTCAGTTTTTGACTCTAAAGTATTGAACCACTAATAATGCAAGAAGGGTGGGTTGGTGTTGTTTTTAGTGTATAACCTTAATGGTGATGAACTGTAAATATAAGCAGCAGCTTCTGTTAATACTTTAATTTCTAATCGTACTGTATGTAGCGATGTTAAAGACTGTATCCTTCTTTCACTTGATGAGAGTTCTCATTTCATTGCATTGCTTATTTTACAGATGTTTAGAGGAAAGTACACAAATAAAAGTGTTTTTTTGTAAATAGTTTTGCAGCTTTTCATTTAAATATGAGGTGTGTTCAAAAAAGACAGAACATTTGCTCTAACAGCTTTATTGGTCTTTGTACAACTTTTTAAGCACTGTCACACATAAAGCAGTCCCCTCTATTGGCAATACACCCTTCCCAATGTTTCTTCCATTTTTAGAAAGCCTTCTGGAACACACTTTCTGGGATGGTGCACGGGTCTCTTGTCACATTGTCCTAAATCTTGTCTATGGTTTGGAGACGATGTCCTTTCACTGTGGTTTTAAGTTTGGGAAACAGGAATAAGTCTGCTGGGAATAGGTCCAGAGAATACGGAGGATGCGGTACAACGGAAGTCTGATGTTTTGTCTGATAGCTGCGGGCAAGGAGCAACGTGTGAGCTGGCGCATTGTCATCATGCACCAAGTATGGTTTTTTCACAATTCAGGCCTATTCCTGCACGCAGTATCCCTCAAACTGCTAAAATTTCCTGGTAGACTTCCTTATTTTACCATTTGACCATGAGGTACAAATTTGCGACAGACAATCTCGACATGGTCATCGTCTGTTGATGTGGGAAGGTTTTCCAGGTCCGGAATCCTCACCAACCAACATTCTGCTGTGTTCAAAATGCTTAAAGCACTCATAGTACTGCGGGTGACTCATTGTAGCGAACTTTCACTCTCTCTCCCTCCCTCCCTCCCTCCCACACACATGCGTGCTCTCTCTCTTCAAGCTCTTTCATTGTCACTAATCTGATAAGCAACATGTACCTGCTCACTTGAGCAGCTGTGGCTGGGCAACTTAATGGTTATAGCAAAATGAGGCAAATGGCAGTTGTCTAAACCTGCCGCTTGGTGCACTCAGTAGCTGCAATAGTAGCACATTTAACATTAACACCTTGCGCCAATTGATGCGCTATTTCAAAAGTTCGGTCTTTTTTTTTTAACACACCTCGTATACTTAGATGCTTCGGAATATCCTCTTTAGAACAAATGAGCAGGTTAGGAAAATAAGGGTTCCCAAACCAGATTGTTACAGCTTATCTAAGAACTAGTCTCTTAATCCTTAGAAAGCCAGTGGAAATTAAGTTGATACCACTGAAGCTGCTGTTTCCTCCTCTGCTCATTCTTCTGTTTCTCCTTCATTTTCTTCTCTTCTCCGCCTTTTTTAAATACATTAAATGGCTCTTTTAACACTTTCTACAGTGAGCCTCTGGTAACCAACTTCTCCAGTGTAATCTCCATTTATTACACAGGAAAAGAAAGGAAAAAAAAAAACCCCAACACATGAAACAACTTGTACAGAAGTACACAACTTATTTACAATTACTATTTCTTGTATTATAGTGTATCATAATTACTCTTTGAGTTTAACAGTATCTAAATTTGTTACAATTAAAAAAAAAAACTTTTTGCTTGTGTGCATACATTGTAGAGTTAATTATTTCCGAGATAATAATTTTTCTAGAAATTATGCTTTTGGAATTGGGTAGTCCCAAAAGATGCATTTCTGGTAAAATCTCGGTATCTAATTTTTGGTGGAATGCAAGATTTACTCTACTTATTATTGGTAAGTAGTAGACAGTTGTGTGCGTGTGTGCAATGTTGGTAAAAACTTAATACCTTCAATTATTGGTAAGTAGTAGGCAGCCATGTGTGTGAAACGAAATGTAGGTAAAAACTTTAGTACCTTCAAAAAATGTGACTTGAAACATTTTCAAAAACATCCTTCCCACCCCAAACTAATCTTTACATTAAAAAATGTTCAATGTTTTTTATTTTCTCAAAAATATTTAAATGATTGTTATTAAAATAATATATTTAAGATAATTACCTTACAAGATTTATATCTTGAATTTTCTGGAATATACTGTGCAGTCCTCTTCATTTGGAAGGGATTTTTGTATCATGGATGAGCCATAAGAGAGAGACTAAAACATGCCACACAAAAAATGTAGATCTCCTTAAAACATGCAATTTATTTCAAATAACTTTTCTGTGGTATCAGCCATTTCTGAGATACCTGTAATTATTGGCTGAGTTTATCAATACTTGGTCTCTCTCTCTTTTTTGACCAGTGTATAGTATTGAGCTTTTAAGCATCTGCTGCAATTGGGTTACCTGTATCCTCCTAGTACCTTCAACAAAATGTGTAATTTGACTATTTCTGCAAGAGATTTATTATTTATTGATTAACTGAGGTAATAGAAAAATACATGTTTTTAAAGAATAACTTGTAGAAGCTGTAAAAAAATGTCATAGTGGGCAAAAGTTTATGTGACTATAACAGATTTTGTTTTACACAGAGTTCTGAGTGTTGTAATTTTCAGGATAGAATTTCTTCTGAAAACTTTAAGCTATCGCCAAAACTTGAAATTATTTTCCCAAATTAAAGGACAGATTACAAAATTTTCTCTATGGCAAAAGTTAAATCCAAATAATTGTTAACAGTATTGTATTGTGACTTACCAATCCAGATATACAGGGTGGAAGGTGAGTTATCCTAACAGGATGACTCATGGTAATGAATAGGACAAAAAGTCTTAATGCAGTTTTGCATTTTAAAGTAGTTTTTGAGAAAAAAGTGAAAATTGCTTAATATCAACTCTCTTAAATGAAGATTTTTGTGAAACTTAAAATACTTTTTCAAATATTTATTAGAGGAGATTGCATTCTGCATATTTAAAAACCTTTTGAATTAAAACAATTTGAACTCCTACTATTATTATAAGCTTTCAAAATTTGTCTCAGTTGAATCTACATTGTTAGCCATGATACTGTATAATATGACAACACTAAGACCAAAGGCAACTCTCTTAAGCTGTTTGTTTATAAAGAAATGCAGATCAGTTTTTGTTAATTGGGCTTCTGTATAGGCCAAGTCATTATATTGGAAGTACACTGCCGACATTTTGCTTCAACCTATGTTGAGCTTCTTCCCTTGGCTACTGGTACTGCATGCATTATCAGTTACAGAATGGCCAACTTCACTGATGCCAAGTATCTTGAAATGCTACTCATTTATGGTGAAACATTGTAATGCGTCAGCTACGGCAAGAATTTATTAAGAAAGGTTTCCAAAGCACCACATCATAGGACATTGTTTTCATCTGTCAAAGAGTTCTAGATACAGGAAGAGTATCTCCTCATGTTGAAGGAGCTGGTCAAAGAAATGTTACACAAGAAGAAATCCTTCACTTGGTGGAACAAGATCTTGGAAGCAGTAGCCATGATATAACTTGCACTATTGGCATATCCCATTGGACTATTTTGAAAACATAGAATTGCTACACACTTATTATATGCAGAGTGTCTAGTATCTCTTGAAGCAGTTAATGTACCAAGGGTAACATTTTCCAAATGGTTTCTTCAACAAGCAGGTGACTTTCCCCTTAAAATTCTTGCATAGATGAAGCAACATTTACTAGAAATGAACTAATTAACATAAATGCACACACCTGGACTTACAACAATTCACCTACAATAAGACGACAGCTTTAGCACAGATTTTCTGTAAGTGTGTGGGCAGAAAACATAAATCAGTCCGTGGTTTCTTCCTTGGGTTTTGACGAGCTATTTCCAGTTTCTTCAAGAAATGTTACCAGTTCTGCATGAGGATTTTCCCCTGGCAGTAAAAATGGCATGTGGCTATTACATGATGGCTACACATAAGTAGAGCTGTGTGTGGCCCATCTATGCAACACAGAACACTGGATTGCTTGGAATGGACAAATAATACTGCCACCAAGATTGCCAGATCTAAATCCAAAAATTGTTTTTTTCTTTGGGGTGATATACATTACAGAAGTGCCTGTTGTGGAAGTGTTGCATGAAAGAATACTTTGAGCAGCGGAAGAAATAAAAACAACCTAGACTTACTTTGTAGAGTGCAACAGAATATGAGAAAAGTGCACATTTTGAACAATTGACCTAAAAATTAAAAAGAATTTATAATTGATTTTCTGTTCTTTTAATGCTTTGATTATTCAGAGTTTTATAATTCGCAAAGAAAGTAAGCATAATCTTGTAACTTGGATTTCTCAAACTTTTATTTGCCCTTTTAAATATGTCCTATTAATTTATGTAATATTGTAAATCCTTCCTAAGTCCCATATTTTGTATGATATTTAGATTTTGTTACAATCATGTGCAGTTTTGTATTTATTTGTATACTGGAAGTGTTAATTTTTCGTTGTAGCAGAAGCTGAGAAATTAAAAGTTAACCTGCTGAACGTAAAGTGAACCTCCAACAGCTCCCCAGAATCAATAAATCAGAAGCCTTAGTTGTGTACTAAAAGACAAGATATGTCTAAAAACTAATAAACAATATATAACTAGACTACAGTGTGAAATACGTTCATAAATTTAAGGAAATGTGGAAAGAAGGAAAATTTTAGTAACTCGATTTAAAATAAATGGAAATAATAATAGTAGTAAACCATTTTTGAGGTTGCTGAAAAATGCTAAAAGATAAACTTCTGAAATAACTCCACAATCCTGCAGCATTAGTCAAATAAGTCTCCTTTAAAATACAAACTGCTGCAAACTTATTCAGCACAATAGATGACTAATTTCATTCCACATCCAAATGCCATCTCAGAAAACAACATCCATATGCCCTAATTTAAAATAAAGAGAGTTGAGGGTTGTTGCACTACATCACTAAAAACAACAACCCTCAACTCTCTTTATTTTAAATTATGACATCACTGTTACTAGCTTCTAATTCTTCAAAATTAGTCAATCCATATGCCCAATGACCGCATTATTAGCATGATAGTAAACTGATTCCTGAAACATTTTAGCTGTTAAGTGTAAGTGAAATGCATGAACTATTAACAAAACATGGAGGAGACCAATAGAGGGACATTGGAAATGTTGCATTGCAAGTGATTTTTAAGTGAAATATGGGTGATTTGCAAGATAACAGCCGTGCAGCATAAACATTTGTCACGACCACTGCGATATGCGAGGTTTCACTACATATGTTTCAAATTAAGACTATAACACCAATGACAATAGTAATGTAAACATGGCAGTGAATACATCCCATATATCATATCCCTGTATTAGATAAACTATATTAATTAAACTATTTTGTATATAGGTTTACCTTGTAAAGGTGGATTATTCCATTGGTCTGGTAAGCTCCTCTCCAATATCCTCTTACCTCTCCAATGTCGACTACTGGCTGTCTTGACTTGAGGCTTCCAAATCTGAATCACTGTCAAAAGTTGATAATCACACACTGAACAGCAATTTCTCCTCTCACAATTTCTTTTTCGTCATGAGCCACTTTGGGAAATTCTATCTTCCTTGGCAATCCTCTATAGAGCCTTGTTCATTAACGTGTGGATGTTACCTAGTCCCAATGTGGTGTTTAATTTTGATATTTCTTGCCAAGCTTAGCCCAAATAAGTTCTCTTGGATTATACTGGCATTAATATAATGGCAATCTTACCGACTTTCGTAGTTTAGAACCAGTTGATCTAGTCTAAAGGGTTGAAAATTAAATTGAGTTTTATTTATGGACGCTCTTTAACTACTATGGTCCTTAGCGTCTCATTCTATATTGGGCGTGAAAGATCACTAATTTTGCTCAGAGGCCTCTTTATCAGGCTTGAGATTCTTTTACATGCTGTAAATCTATGACACGTGACCACTGGCTTTACTTACCTTCCAAAGGAAGCCATGCTGAGGATTTTTATGCCCGAAAATAAAGGGTTGAATGCAATACCTGTAATGCAATGTGATTTTTACTTTCTCAACCATGTACATTTTAGGTAGAGAAAGTGTTGCATTCCACCCAAACTTTTGATGAGATCACTGGAAATATGTGTTTTGAGGCACCTTGAATTGAAAAGAAAGATAGAGAAAACAGCATAACTCAAAAAGGAAAAGTAAGATTAACACCAAAATTAAATTATCTTTCACAATACCTTCCAAAGATGAGAGAGATTTTCATGAAAATCCTCCCACCCCAAACTACTCTTATATAGAACATTTTTCAAAATTCTTGATTTACTGAAAAATAGCTCATAACGATTTTGATTAAATTACCACATATTAAAGATATTTATATCAGAAATGTATATCTTGGAATTTTCTGGGAAAGGCTGTGAAGTCTTCATTTTGAAGGAATTTTGTGTAATCTTGTGAAACTGATAAATATTGAACAATAGACGATAACATACTACATAAAACAGAATTGCTTAAAGCACTATTTAAAATAACTTTGTGGCATCAGCCATTTCCGAGATATCCATTATTAATGGTCAGAATTGTTCAATGCTTAGCTGTTCTTTAAAGTCCTGTTGATTTTCATTTGTTTCTTGAAATGTGAAGACAGTATGGAATTTTAAGGTTAATGTAGAGCGTTCAGTTCTAAAACATTTGATTATCGCTATTCACTTTGTATCTATAACTAAATGTGTAATGCAGCTATTTCTGGAAAGGTTTATCTTGATTAAAATAAGTAGACAGGAAAATAAACTTTTGTAAGAATAATTTGTATACTCAATAATAAACGATAGAGGGTAGAGAAAGTTATGCGAGTGCAATACCAATTTTTTTTTTTTTTTTTTTACAAGTTAGCCCAATATACCTGTGTCATTATATATCCAAATTGGAAAACGGAAGAAAGATTCTCTTGTGGTTGGGTGATAAGCTTGCTGGTTTCTGAATCCTGAGGTTTGATTCCTAAATGGAGCAAGTGAAAGTGTTTTTTTAATTACAACCGTTTTCTATTCTGAAAAGCATAAATGCAAAAGTCATTGCATATTACAAAATTAAACCTTATGCTAAACCCTTCTTGAGCCAGATGACCCATCAAATAATTTTATTTCTTATTCACATTAGATTTCTGGTTCTATATGAACTGAGCTCTCTCCAGGCCCATTTCACAAAATGGAAATAATTGCAAAGAAAACTGATAATTTTGTTACACTTGCAGCGTTTTTCTAAAATTAACTAATTCACAGATCAAAACAATAGCATAAATTAATCTTTCGGTCCTCTTTTTAAGCTGGGTCTGATGAGCTTATGAACATAAACATGGCCAGTGAAGTATAATTCTCACAAATCGTGCTTGGGGTAAGATCGAAAGGTGCATAAATCAGTTTTGAAAAATGTTATAGGCCTTAACCTCGAACGATGCTTTTCATGCCAACATTCTTCCAGTTGAGCTTTTATTGCTTTAATTGTAAATTATGCAATGAACTTTTACTATTACATATTTTTCAGCAAACCACCTAGGTAAATTCAATTGTATATGTTACAACTTTAAAAGCGATTCATTGTATTAAGAGCTGTGTTTGAAAAATGGCAAGAACGTCTTGATGCAGTTTTAGGGAAGCTCTCACAGACCCATTAGCACTTTGTCAAATGTGTAGACTTTTATCAACATAAATGTAAAGAAGCGAGTGTTGAATAAATAATGAATTCAGTATGGGCTGGTTTGATTTCCGTTAAGGGTACAGTGATTTGAGAGGGTGTATATCACAATAGTGAGTTATTTTTTTTTAGGCAAGTTACAGCATTGTAAACAGCGGCAGCAGCGCTGTTGTCTTTCCTTTGTAACGATTATTCATTTAATTGCAACTACGTTGGCTTATTTAATAGCGGTAAACTTAAAAAGTGTGCCTTTAAATGTCATTAAGAAACACATACTTTAAAAGCCAATATACGGAGATTATACTGTTAAAGGCTAAAACATTGCTTAGACCACAGAGTTTTGAGTTTGAATGTAGAAACAGAACCATCTACATTGGAAAGACAGTCTTTGAGGCGGCACAGACTAAAGTCTATCTTTGAGGTAAAAAGAAGAAAATAGGCAGTTTCTATGTGAAATATCGATTGATCGAATCTCATTCATTGCGGTTTTCTTACCGAGATTGCAGTACTTAGTTTTATAATTTCACTCATATTGCAAATGTGACGTGCAAACGATGAATGAAAATAAGAACGTTCTGTGGAGAAACATTCATAGATACTGCTTTTTGTTTATGAAACAAATGCTAGTGTTCGTGGTGCGTTGTTTCTGTGTGGCGAGACATTAGTGAAAGTCGAATACTCGAATGGCAGAAGTACTGGAAAATAAATGGTAAGCCATCTTTTGAGGTTTCATGTTATACCATCGACCTACTGTGATAGATAACATTCAGGTCGTTTTGTCACATGTACCGTCCACAGCAATGCTTAATGCACTGACAAGTTTATGCTGCTCTAGATTAGTGTTCAATAATATTACACTGTTGCACTTAGAAAATCTTCCTTCCCTGACCCCCAATATGTAAACATTTCAGTAGTATAACAAAGAAAACACTTATCAACTTTATTCCAGTAGGGCTATTCTCGAGCATCATTGGGGGAGTACCACCCTCCCAAAACGTAGTTCATATTCTCCGTTGGGATTTGATACATCACCCTAAAAGGAAAGAAAGGAAAGGTCCAAGTAATAAGCTAAATCACTGGCTTCATCAAATCTGTCACATGATAGACCCGATGTAGAGCAGGCCTGCTTCATTAACTTAAATAATAGCACCGGCAGATGTTTACTGCTTTAACACCAAGTAACATTTCCTTCAGACAGAATTTAATGTTTGTTGAGAAAAAAAATCTGATGTGTTAAACTCACATGACTTTCTCTACTCTTGTAAAACTATTTTTACAAACGCTTATTCTCCATATACTTCATGTTAATCTAGATAAACATTTGCAGGCTCTATCTTATTGCTAATTTTCTTGTAGATGTAAGGGGAATATATATTTACAAGGGCAATATAGAAATACAGTTGCCTTTAAGCATAGACATTACTCTTAATAGCTGGTTGCTATGTGCAGCACCATTCTCTTTGCCACAGACTAATACTCTTTGCATATCCAAGACAAAAAAAATGAATAACGAATTCCCATTTGAGAAAATATTGAAAAATTTAAGGGAATAACAAGCAATATCTCGAAAATGGTTCACTCAACAACAAAAATGTATATGACAAATTGTGTATTTTAACACGATCTACATTTTTTTGTGTAGTAAAATTTTGTCTATCTGTTATGGTTTACCAGTTATGCAAAAGTCGTTCACAATGAAGGATACTTTTGGAGACATTCCCAGAAAATTCAAGATATACATTTAATTTGCCATGAAAATATCTTTAACATATATTTTAATCAAAATCGTTGGAGCCATTTTTGAGAAAATAAAAGTTTTCGAAAAATGTTCCATGTAAAGGGTAATCTGGGGTGGAGAGATTTCCTTGAAAACCTTCGTGTCGCATCTCTGGAAGATACTGAACCTAAATACCAAGTTTAGTGTTTATCCGACTGTTCGTTTCTGAGTTATGCTGTTCACACACACACACACACACACACACACACACACACACACACACACACGGACATGTTTCCAAAAATGATTTTTTTGGATTCAGGGGGTCTCAAAACATATATTTCCGGTGAAATCTCGGTATCGAATTTTGGGATGGAATACAATACTTCCCCTACTTACTATACGTAGTAGAGAAAGAAAAACAATCTTATGTGTTACACTCACATGACTTTCTCTACTCTTGTACGAACTATTTTTACAAACGCTTATTCTCCATATGCTTCATGTTAATCGAGATGTTAATCCTATTGCTAATTTTCTTGTAGTTGCAAAGGGAATATGGTAGGTTTTAAGCGATGGTCAAATCTTTTAAGCGGTCTTTGCATGTCCAGGACATAAAAAAAGCTGATGTGTTACACTCACATGACTTTTTCTACTCTTGTACAAACTATTTTTACAAACGCTTATTCCCCATATGCTTCATGTTAATCGAGATGATAATTTTGCTAATTTTCTTGTAGATACAAGGGGAATTGGTAGGCTTTAAGCTATAGTCAAATATTTTAAGAGCTGGTTGCTATGTGGAGTATTCCATTCTCTTTGCATTACCAGGACAAAAAAAAAAAAAAAAAAAAAAAAAAGAATAACGAATTTGAGAAAAAGTATAAGTATTGGAAAATTTAAGGGAATAACATGCTATATCTCGAAAAAGGTTCACTCAAAAAAAAAGAAAAGAAATGTATATGACATAAATTGTGTATTTTAACGCGTTTCTGTTCGTTTCTGAGTTATTTCATTTTATTTTATTTGTGAATATCTTAAATATATAGTACTTTCAAAATCGATAGGGCAATTTTTGATAAATTAAAAATATCGAAAAACAATACCTATGTAAAGCGTAGTTTGGGGTAGGGGCATTTTCCTAAAAGTCTTGGCGTCACATACTTTGGAAGATACTAAACTTAAATACCAAGTTTGGTATTAATCGAACTTTTCTTTTTACTTTCTCTACTACGTATAGTAAGTAGGGGAAGTATTGTATTCCACCCAAAAATTCGATATCGAGATTTCACCGGAAATACATGTTTTGAGACCCCCTGAATCCAAAAAAAGTATTTTTGGAAACATGTCCGTGTGTGTGTCTGTGTGTCTGTCTGTGAACAGCATAACTCAGAAACGAACAGTCGGATAAACGCCAAACTTGGTATTTAGGTTCAGTATCTTCCAGAGATGCGACACGAAGGTTTTCAAGAAAATCCCCCCACCCCAGATTACCCTTTACATGGAGAATTTTTCGAAAAGTTTAATTTTCTCAAAAATGGCTCTAACGATTTTGATTAAAATATCATATCTTTAAGATATTTTCATGAAAAATAAAATGTATATCTTGAATTTTCTGGGAATGTCTCCAAAAGTATTCTTCATTGTGAACGACTTTTGCATAACTGGTAAACCATAAGAGATAGACTAAATTTTACTGCACAAAAAATGTAGATCGCGTTAAAATACACAATTTATGTCATACATTTTTTGTTGTTGAGTGAACCATTTTTGAGATATTGCTTGTTATTCCCTTAAATTTTTCAATACTTATTTTCTCAAATGGGAATTCGTTATTCATTTTATTGTCTTGGATATGCAAAGAGTATTAATCTGTGGCAAAGGGAATGGTGCTGCACCTAGCAACCAGCTATTAAGGGATATGTATGTACTTAAAGGCTACTGTATTTCTATATTGCCCTTGTAAATATATATATTCCCCTTACATCTACAAGAAAATTAGCAATAAGATAGAGTCTGCAAATGTTTATCTCGATTAACATGAAGTAGATGGAGAATAAGCGTTTGTAAGAATAGTTTGTACAAGAGTAGAGAAAGTCATGTGAGTGTAACACATCAGATTTTTTATTTATGGACGCTGTTTAACTGGTGTAGTCCTTAGCGTCCCATTCTATACTGGGTGTGAAAGACCAGTAATTTTGCTCCGAGGCCTCATTATCAGGTTTGAGATTCTTTTGCGTGCCGTAAATCTATGACACGGGACCACAGGCTTTACTTATCTTCCGAAAGAAGCCATGCTAAGGATTTTTACGCCCCCCAAAAAATCCAGCCCTCCGCTGGGTTTGAACCCACGACCTCGGGAACCATAGGCTATCATGGTAACCACTACACCACGGAGGACATCAACTGGGGTGGCATATACAACACTCTTCATAAGCTTCAAAAGAAAGAAGTCAAGCGACGATCGCACTGGTCAAGCAACAGGTCCGCCTTTCCCTGTACACTTCTCTTTGTAGGTGTTGTTGAGAAGTTCTGTTACAGCAAGGCTGAAGTGTGGCGGAGCACCGTCATGCTGGAACCACATACATTTTGCGTAACGGGGTACATTTTCCATGAACAGTGGCACTGATTGAAAGACCACAAGGTACACAGGCAATTCAGATATAGAATGGGAGCAACTGTTGTATGCAGTAGTATGGTCAAACGGGTGCGCAACTCGGGAAAGTAGCGTCATAGGACACGGTGGATTACTCAATAACGTGGTTCCTAAACAACGCATCGGCCAATATTAGTTGTTTGATAAAAAATTGATCCTCTTGTGAGACCTGTCATTCCACAAAGTTTGTTGCAGAAGTCCTGAATCATACTGCATAGTCTTTTCGTTGTCTCTTAAAACATTTGCTTGTTTGATTGTTACATCTGTGAAACAGATCCTCCCATTACCTAAGGATCCCTATTAACTGCCTTGATGAAAACACCTGTAATTAATCCAAATTCAAAGCATTTCTATCTTGCATTGGTCTCTTCAACATCAATAAAATAGTCAACAAAAGTCAACTTATGATAATATAAGAGTTTTTTCAGTGTTTTTGCTTATCTTATATGTAAGAAAATTTGTATTGCCTTATTTGGAACTATTTCAAGGCAATTTATGCATTGCTTTCGAGAAGCTGTGGCTTTAAATTGGACCAACAAATCTGCTAGTTGTGGGCTGTTTTAGTTGAGCAGCAGTTGTCTATGGAGCAGCGAACATGGTTTCTTCAACGTTTTGCAGCGTTTTTGGTATGTGCTTATTAGCATTGCTACATAGCTCAGGTGTTGTCAATTGCCAAGTAACATTCGCAAAATTATGAAAGTCTTATTGAATATTTTCTATGATGGGGGGCTGCATATCGGGTAGAGCTCAACTACGACTTCCCGCTGACAAAGGCGGCTGTGGGCTGACAGCTGAATATGAACATTTTGGCACTCCTAGGAAAGGTACTGGACTCTGCTGTCAATAAAGTTGTTCCAGTGGCTAGCAAATTGAGGCGACATGGAAGATTTATATCTAATCTCTATAAAGATGTGCAGTGGTAAAACTTTATTAAGTTCATAAATTACGTCGTCGTGCGTTCTACTTTGGACTGGGTTTATGCAGAATTTGTGTGGTCCACTTACTGACTCTGGATTACTATTATAGCTAGTGATAAGGAGCTCACTGATACCTAACTTGGATGATATCTGTTAGTTACTACTTTCTCTACCACGTACCTATTAGGTAGAGGAAGCGTCGCATTCCACCCAAAAATTCTATTTGTTTTACCGGGACTTCACCAGATTCCACCAGTGTAGCATCTTACAAAGATGCAACACGGAGATTTTCAAGAAACTAAACCACCCTTAACATGGAATATGTATTTTACTCAAAAATGACTAACGATTTTTATTAAAATGCGATACATTTAAGATATTTATATGGCGAATAAAAAGTATATCTTGAATTTTCTGAGAATAGCCCGTGAAGTCCTCTTCATCTGGAAGGAATTTTCTGTAATTTTGTATAACGGATAAACCATAAGGGAAAGAAAAAAACTTACTATAAAAACGTACATATGTTCAAAATACACAATGTATTTCAAATAAATGCTTCAGCGACATCAGACTTTCTGAGATATCCGTTAAAATTGGTTTGAGTTTTTCATTACTTTGTCATTTTCTAAAGTGCAGGGAATGCAATTTCAAGATCAGAATATTGCGATTCGCCTTTAAACATCCGACTATCGATTCAGTTTCCTCGATTCCTCTTGTATTTACAATGAAAGGTATCTTGAAACTCTTTCTGCAAAGGTTTATCTTCATTAACATGAAGCAGATAGAAAGATAGGCTTTACTAAGAAAAGTTTGTAGAAGCCGTATAAACTAAATCTTAGTGGTTAGAGAAAGTCATGTGAATGTAACATATATTCTTTTTTGGATATTACAAGTTGAAGACCAGACAGCTCTAAAGATTTTATAGCTGAGAACTGCAAAAACAGACACCATTGCGTCTTTTGAGACATTCTATCTTTTTATTTTAATTATTCTATTTTAATTGAGATTTTTTATTGTAAAATACAATTTTTAAAATTGTGAAGTAATAAACAAACAAATAAAAGACAAACATTTATCATGATTAATATAAATATAAAATTAATATTCTAGTCACTTTTTATGTGAGTATAGTACAGTATAATCGCAATTATACGTTTTAAAAGGAAGACATCTAAAATAATATACAGGGTGTATCACAATTAATGGCGCAAAGTCAAACGGTTGAAAGTATACGATAATAAAAGCAAAACAGTTCCAGTAAACGTGAGTCCGCAAACAAGCCGTGTGCGAGATTTATTATGGTTATGAGCCGCCACTGACGTGAATTGCTTGAGAATGTACCCCTTGAGCAATGTCGGAGTATGTGGTACATGCATGATGGAGCACCGGCACATTTTGCTGCTACTGCAAGAAGACATCTAACATGGGGATATGGTCCAATATGGATAGGTCGAGAATGTCCTGTACTTTGGTCTCCATGATCACCTGATCTCAATTCTTTGTATTTTTTTGTATGGGGTCACCCCAGAAGTGTAATTTACAGCACTCCCGTTGATACCGTTGAAGTACTGGAGCTAAGAATTGTACTGCTTGTCAATAATTCCGAGATGATCGGGGGTGTTTGAAAGAATTCGAAACTCACTGCAGAGAGAGTGCAATATTGCATCTAGATACAAGGACGATACTTTGAACACCTCCTTTAACAGGGGAACGTGTACAGTATTAATAACATGTAACATACTAAAGTAGAATTGTATTCGTTGTTAAGTTAAGCTATGAATGAATTTTGAGACAGCTTAGAATGGCAATTATTAAACGAAAAGTCTATTTCTTTAAACTCATTTGTACTAATTAGGATGATGTTGCCTAATGAAGTCAGTGGCGGATTGTAATCACACATTTGCAATTATCTCGCATAAGGCTCGTTTGTGGACCCATGTTGACTGAAACGTTTTTGCTTCTACTATCCTATATTTTCAACGGTTTCAGATTGCGCTATTAATTATGATACATCTTGTAAAAATGAGAAAATGTAAAAGTGAATTTGTTTATGGTACTGAAACTGCTTTATTTGATTATTACTCAAACGAATTATGTATTATTTAATATAAAAAGCAATAAATTAAATAAACAAGCACACAATAAATATAATACACTATTTAGAATACTTATATGCATGCCAGTACTAGTACTTCCAGTTAAAATTTTAAAAAATAGAATGTGTTACATTCACATGACTTTCTCTACCCTCTATCGCTTATTAGTGATTACGCAAACTATTCTTACTAAAGCTTATTTTTCTAACTACTACGTTTTAATCCAAATAAACCTTAGCAAAGAAAGCTACATTACACATTTCATTATAGATACAAAGAGAACAGCGATAGTCAAATTTTTAAGAACTGGACGCTATATGCTGGCCTTAAAGTTTCATACTGTTTCCATGCAATCACGAGAAACAACTAAAATAAATGTTGACAGGATTTCAAGAGAATGACCAAGTAATGAACAATTCGAACCATTAATAACGGATATCTCAGAAATGCCACAAAAACTTATTTAAAATAAATTGTGTTTTAAAGAGATATGCAGTTTTTTATAATACGTTTTCGTCTATTGCTTAACGTTTACCAGTTATACAAATTATACAAAATTCCTTCAAATGAAGAGGACTTCATAGGCTATTTCCAGAAAATTCAAGATATAAATTTTACTTGTCATGTAGATAAATATATTTAATATATGGTATTTTAATCCTTAGAGCTATTTTTTAGTAAATAAAAAAAATCGAAAAATCTTCCATGTAAAGGGTAGTTTGGGTGGGAGATTTTTTGAAAATCTTCGTGTTGCATCTTTGGAAGATACTGAATTTAAATACCAAGTTTTGTATTTATCCAACTTTTTGTTTTTGGTTTATGCTATTCAGACACACACACACACACACACACACACACACATACACACACACACACACACACTGACCTTTTTCTAAAAATGCGTTTTTGTATTTAGGGGGCCTCAGAACATGTATTTCCGGTGAAATCTCTGTTTCGAATTTTTGGGTGGAATGCAATACCTTCATTACCTACTACGTACTTGGTAGAGGATATGTTATCGTCATCAAATGAACATAGAGCATCCAAAATGGTGGACGGCGGGGTTACAACCGGAATTATCGAAAATTGGCTTAAACGATATCTGGCAAAAGGGTAATGAAAATACACACAGTACCATGAAACAAGTCAAAAGACGACTATGTGATATAAAATGGCAGGGAATAGGATCTGAATGTAGACAAAGCTCAACATTGGAGCTACAAAATAAAATAAAACTGGGTGGGGTAAGTAAGGGAACATATATTTTGGAATTAGGTATAAAACAGAGGAGGGAATAGCATGGCTTAGGTTGGGAGGGTGGAAAGCTCGTGAGATTGCTGATGATGATGGCAGGAGGATTTGCCCATTATGCGGGGAACAAAAAGACTGGACGCATATTTTCGCAGCATGCGTGCAGACAGAGGGTGTTACGAAAAAGTTATTACCGGAAGTATTTTTGGCTTCCAACAGACGGAGGACAGTATGCTGGGATTGATTTTAAACAGCCAAAACTGGTCAAGCTTGTGCACATACTTAATGGATATACGTGTACTATGAGATAAGGTGTTTACGTAAATTTTGTTTAAATATATGTGGTACTTGAACATTTGTATGCGTGAGTGTGTGTGATTCAGAGTATTTTTTATTTTATATGTATGTATATAGTGTGGTGATTATAAAATAGTTGTTTTCTGGTCCATTCTGCAAGTGAAGTTTACAGACCAGGTATTTTTCTAGAGAGCATGTACGGTCTCATGTGATTGTGTTATGCAATTCATATAATACTAAGTACTTAATAAGTACTATACCACCACCACCGCCGCCGCCGCCACCGCCACCACCACCACCACTTGGTAGGGGAAGTATAAACAAAGGATTTCAAGTACTGGTGCTTTACATTGGTTTAAAAAAGCGTCAAATATTTCTTTGCTTCTTTGATTTTTCTGTGCGGAAAAATCATACACTAGTCATTTATGTGCTCTTATCACAGAAATGGTGTTATCATTTAGACTTTGCGTTGATAGAATTCGTTGTTTAATTTCTTTGAACTTCAGTCGCCTCATGCACACAGAACAATTTCATTATATAGGCCTACTTCTTCATCACCTCATCATCAGATATAACCCGAGGAAGAATGGGTGTATTGTTAACACGTGCGTAGCAATAATGTATTCCGAAAATATCGATGCTCATCCAACATGCCTACTGTTTTGTACTGCGAGGCAACAAAACTTAACATAAACATAACTTATGAGTAACTAAATTAAAACATTTATCACATGGGGATCAGAAAGATGTGACATATTATTGAGAAAACGTATAACCAAAAACGTATAATTGAGCGAAATGTTAATGGACAAAGTTCGGTGCCTAAAAATGTTAACGTATGTCTCAGAAAAACGTAGAAATGAACAACGTAGGTATAAGTGAGGTTCAAGTATAACTTATTCTACGGCTTCTTGCGTTAGGGCACATCCGTATTCCCATTACCACCAGAGCGAGCTGTGGACTACAAGCAGATTTACTTACTCTGAACTCTTGAGGTTTCCACATCTGTAAAACACAAACTTTAATTAATTGTTTGCGGAATATCAAATATTAATTGATGCATGAACGTGAACCAAGCAACGTAAAGTCCTTCAACATTCCACTGGAGCTGGAAGCGGATGTAGTTAAACAAATTAGAAAAAGTAGAAACACACAACAAGAGGGAATTTTCTCGAGAAGAGCCACGGGTCAAGAATCTTGGGATGAAGCGCTGGCCACTTGTGAGGGAGGAGGCAGTAATTGCTGCTCGGGTCCACTGGAGCGTTCAGCTCTCAAGAAATGGGCAAGGGGTTGCGAGCTACAGGGTGCACCTTCAGGTGGGGCTGCCGCTATTTATTGCTTTCTCTACCCTTCACCTAGAGAGCATTCTTTCCACCGAACCACAGAAGAAGTCTGTGTGATACATTCACACGACTTTATCTATTTATTTCATTTCACAGAGTTGTACTGTTCGCATAAAAATTCTTCTATTCACTCACCTTAGCTGTGATATAAAGGTTTGTCTTCAAATTATTTCATATTAGGCTATACGTATGTTAATTGCATTTTTCCTGCAAGATGCGGAAACTACAGTCATATCACAAGTCAGCTTTTGTTTTGTCATGAGTTCACGTGGAAAACTGACTACCAAAGTGACTCCTTTTAGTTTTTGTGCAGTCTTATTAATTGGAATTTGATATATAGTTTATAACTGTAGGCACAATACGTATGCTTATAATATATTTTTTAAAATTTGCACTGCATTTGCCATTTTGTACTCTGAATTCCATATCACTTCAAAGGGGGGGGGAACTTACTCCTAGACCAGGAGTAGAGTGGTAAACTTTGACCAACTTTTAGGAGAAGTTTTGATCTAAAAATTGGTACTTCTGTTAAGCTTCTGTGTGCTCTAAGCCATATGAGTTCTTTCTTTGCAAATATATATGTTTGTTTTCTCCAGTTTTACTTTGAACATCTTTTTCACTGAAAGGCATTTTTTATATAAATGACCCGTTTTCACAGAAATATTGAGGATAACTAAATTAAAACTACCTCTGAGTACTGTTGTGGATCTACTTTGGGTTAATAAATGATTGATTATTTTTAAAAATATAATTGATGACAAATTTTAATCAAAAGGTGGTATAATTAAGAAAACAATCCTATACTACTCAATAAATAAGCTTATTATATAAAAGTAAATCAGTGTGCTTAGAAGGCATGCCTCTATTTACTACAAATATTTCAGTCTGATATATTAATTTAGGAGATAGTGGGTCATTAATTTATCAGATTTAACATTGGCGGGATAGGGCTTTGGTCTTTCCGTAAGTTCAAATGATCATAGATGGCGACCAATCTAGGCTTCCTCTGGGACACCTTAAATATAAAGCAGTGAATATTTCGAATATTTATGCATGGGTTGTAGGAACACTACTGTATGGGCTTTCCTTGTTTTTGACGTATGCAGATATTCCTTCGTGCGTTAAAAGAGGTGCAGAATTCAACGGGGCAATTCCAAGTAAACACAGGCAGTGGGGAACTTACTACTACTACTAATACTGCTACTGCTACTACCACTACTACTCTACTACTACCATTACTACTACTACTACTACTACTACTACTACTACTACTACTACTACTACTACTACTACTACTACTACTACTACTACTACTACTACTACTACTACTACTCAGAAACGTCCATAAGAATACACGGAGACGGTTGGAACATCGTATCAATCAACAGAGGCAACATTTTAATTTTGAACACCTATTCAATGAGCGAAGCCAGCATAACAGTCGTTGATGATGATAATAATAGTAATCAAATAATAATAATAATAATAATAATAATAATAGCAAGCAAAAAATGGCAGTGAAGCATTGCATGCTTTCATGATTGCTGCATATAGTCCTGTATGACAAGAACAGCCTAAACACAATTAAAATAGCAATGACCGGATACAGGTAGGTCAAATAAAGGCTTTTCAATTATTTGTCAGTCTAGAAAGTGAGTTTATTCCCTCGAAAATAAATCTGTATATATAAAGTGGAAAACATTCTAAGACCTTTTCGGTGTGCTTTTGTCTATCATCACGGACCGTACACTCTAGTGCAAGGGTCTGTTTTTCTCTATCATCACGGACTGTACACTCTATTGTAAGCCTGGGAAGCGCGATCCGCTCATCGCCTTTCCTGGTAAGCAAGAGGAATAGAACGAAGGTCGCTCACGCTAATGCGCCAGTTCGCCATTGACCTGTGTTTACTTGTAATTGACCCTTGAGTTCTGCAACTCCTTTAACGCACGAAGGGATATGTGCACACGTGAAATACAGCTCGGTTGGGGGACCTGATGTTTCAAATACGGTTAATGCTAGAAGAAGTCATTTGACACAAATTGAATTGTACATCTTTATATAGAAACGTTTGGCATAAAGGATATAAAATTATATAAAATTTAATGAGAGTGAACAGGATTTCATAGGCTATTCATAGGAAGTACAAGATATACATGTCATGGCAGGATCTCAAGAATATAAAGTTTGAATTAAATGCATTAGAGAGAGATACAGTTTCCATATAAACATTTTTGGGATGCAGGGACTTTGATGGAAATCTTTGCTTTGCATACTTGAAAGGTTTGGACTCAAGTACCTTTGTACTTCTTCCAACTGCTCCCTAATCTGTTCTGCTACTAAAATTAAAATTCAGTTTTATTTATGGATGCTGTTGTGGTCCTTAGCGTCCCATTCTATATTGGGCTGAAAGACCGGTAATTTTGCTCAGAGGCCTCCTAATCAGGCTTGGGGTTCTTTTACGTGCCGTAAACCTACGACACGGGACCACCGGCTTTACTTCCTTTCCGAAAGAAGCCATGCTAGGGATTTTTAAGCCCGAAAAAATCCATCACCCTCCGCCGGGTTTGAACCTGTTACTTTTGAATTACTTCCACTATCACGTACGTAGTAGATAGAGAAGCTGTTGTGGTCCTTAGCGTCCCATTCTATATTGGGCGTGAAAGACCGGTAATTTTGCTCAGAGGCCTCCTAATCAGGCTTGGGGTTCTTTTACGTGCCGTAAACCTACGACACGGGACCACCGGCTTTACTTCCTTTCCGAAAGAAGCCATGCTAGGGATTTTTAAGCCCGAAAAAATCCATCGCCCTCCGGCGGGTTTGAACCTGTTACTTTTGAATTACTTTCACTATCACGTACGTAGTAGATAGAGAAGCTGTTGCACTCCATCCATAAATTAGATGCTGAGATTTCACCGGAAACACATGTTTTGAAGACCCGATTTAAAAAATAAGCCTTTTAGAAAAATCTGCTGTGTTACATCCACATGACTTTCTCTACTCTTGTACAAACTATTTTTACAAACGCTTATTCTCCATATGCTTCATGTTAATCGAGATATCGAGATGTTAATCTTCTTGCTAATTTTTTTGTAGATGCAAGGGGAATTGGTAGGCTTTAAGCTATAGTCAAATATTTTAAGAGCTGGTTGCTATGTGCAGTATTCTCGTCTCTTTGCATTACCAGGACAAAAAAATGAATAACGAATTTGAGAAAAAGTATAAGTATTGGAAAATTTAAGGGAATAACAAGCAATCTCGAAAATGGTTCATTCAAAAAAAAAGTATATGACATAAATTGTGTAATTTAACGCGATCTACATTTTTTGAGTAGTAAAATTTTGTCTATCTCTTATGGTTTACCAGTTATGCAAAAGTCGTTTACAATGAAGAATACTTTTGGAGACATTCCCAGAAAATTCGAGATATACATTTCATTTGTCATGAAAATATCTTAAACATATGATATTTTAATCAAAATCATTAGAGCCATTTTTGAAAATTAAAATTTTCGAAAAAAGTTCCATGTAAAGGGTAATCTGGGGTGGGGGATTTTCTTGAAAACCTTCGTGTCGCATCTCTGCAAGATACTGAACCTAAATACCAAGTTTGGTATTTATCCGACTGTTCGTTTCTGAGTTATGCTGTTCACGGACACACAGACACACAAACAGTCACACAGACAGACACATACACGGACATGTTTCCTAAAATGCTTTTTTTTTTGATTCGGGGGGCCTCAAAACATGTATTTCCGGTGAAATCTCGGTATCGAATTTTTGGGTGGAATACAATACTTCCCCTACTTACTATACGTAGTAGAGAAAGTAAAAAATGTATATGACAAATTGTGTATTTTAACGCGATCTACATGTTTTGTGTGATAAAATTTTGTCTATCTTTTATGGTTTACCAGTTATGCAAAAGTCGTTAGCAATGAAGAATACTTTTGGAGACATTCCCAGAAAATTCTAGATATACATTTCATTTGTCACGAAAATATCTTAAACATATGATATTTTAATCAAAATCGTTAGAGCCATTTTTGAGAAAATTAAAATTTTCGAAAAATCTTCCATGTAAAGGGTAATCTGGGATGGAGGGATTTTCTTGAAAACCTTCGTGTTGCATCTCTGGAAGATATTGAACCTAAATACCAAGTTTGGTGTTTATCCAACTGATCGTTTCTGAGTTATGTTGTTCACAGACACACACACAGACAAGACACAGACAGACACACACACGGACATGTTTCCAAAAATGTTTTTTTTATTCAGGGGCTCTCAAAACATGCATTTCCGGTGAAATCTCGTGATCGAATTTTTGGGTGGAATACAATACTTCCCCTACTTACTATACGTAGTAGAGAAAGTAACAAGATCTGGATAAATACCGAACCTGGTATTTAGGTTCAGTACCTTCCAAATATGCAACACGAGGATTTCCAAGAAAATTAACCCACCTTCCTCTTTACAAGGAATACTTTTCGAAATTTTTTATTTTCTAAAATGTGCCTCTAACGATTTTGATTAAAATAACATACATTAAAGATATTTACCTATATGACAAATAAAATGTACATTTTGAATTTTCTGGGAATAGTCTGCAATGTCCACTTCATTCGGAAGAAGTTATGTATAATGTTGTAAACTGGTAAACGTTAAGCGATAGCAAAAATGTGCTACACAGAAAATGTAGATCTCTTTAAAATCACACTATTTATTTTAAATGCTTTTTTGTGGCATCAGGCATTTCCGAGATATTCTTTATTAATGGTTCTAATTCTTCAATACTTTTATCATTCTTTTAAAGTTATGTCGATTTTCAGTTGTTTCTCGCAAAGTGAAGAAGATGATTTGTTACGTTATTAATTAGCACCACACTTTGGGCGTCAATTTTAATTAGATCGTATTGAAGGAGTTGTATTATAGTTCAACTGTTGGGGAGCCGAACTTTTAATAGTTGCAACCGCACGTATTGTAAACAGTTTCCGGTCGCCTTCGCCCCAAAATGTACTTTCAGGTGGCTTTTGCCCCAAGTTTAAAAATAATAGCTTTGTAATTTGACTGTTTCTTTAGATATTATATATCTATGTTTGCCTCGGCTGCGTCAGTATTATTTTAGAGACATGGATATCTTGGCAGGGCGTGATGCGACAAGAATGTAGGCTTACACAGATTTTAAGTTTTAACTCACTCCTTTTTAGTAATCCTTGACACAAATTAAATAGCACTTCACTGATATAGAGAGCTGTGAGATTCTTTTTTTATTAATTAATTACACTTTTAACACGTAAACTTAATTTTTCGTCTCACACGAATACGTATTAAATCTCTCGAGTACGCACAAGCAACGCATCCAGTTATGACAACTGTCTGCAGGCAACTGAACAGATTTCAACCGTCTAAACTTGTAAATTCCTGTATTTCCAAGTCTCTGATTGGCTAATCCTACTCCAATAGAATACCTTCATTTAACTAAAACCCCCTCCGGTTGTTGATTGCCTATTTTATAAACTGTTACTAAAATCACATTATTGCTTACACGAATCACAAGTAACATTTAAACTCTCAAACTCATTATTGCCTCATGGTTACCTCATTGTTACATCATTGTTAGCAACTTTTGACCTATTTCTCACATTACATTATTAAATTACGTAATACATTCATATAAGATTATTGAACATGTATACAATAATATAAGGATATGCAATGACTGTTACATTTTACAAATTATTGTTACATACACATATTATTTTAAGGCGGGCTGTTATTGAATTTACGTATTATATAATTTGGCTGAAAAGTATTTAAATGTTAAAAATACTGCCTCAAATGTCATGGAAAGAATATGCATTTTTAAAGGCCAGTTTATAGAGTCCAGTTCTAAAGCATTTGACTATCGCTATTCCCTTTGTATCTATAACGAAATATGTAATGCGGCTATTTCATGAAAGCTTTATCTCGGTTAAAATGAATTACGTAAGAAAATAAACTTTCGTAAGAATAATTTCTATGCCCTCTAATAAGTGACAGAGGTTAGAGAAAACAATGTGAGTGTAGCACAAAAGAGTTCTTTTTAATTCGATCTGCTTTTTGATTTTGATTTTCTCAAGAGTATTCTAGTGTTTATTTGGATATAATGTCGTATAGTGATAGTTTGCTTTCTTCTCTCATGCTGTTACTAAATGTCTTCATTCATTAATGAGATGCTTCAGGGATTTCTTACTTGAATGTAAATATCATGCACGTTTGATTTGTAAACGTCTCTGAACTACTCGACATATTCCAACCCATTGTATTGAAACTTTGAGGCAATATTTTATATCACAACACTGTGAATGCCAGAGTGATTGTAGTGTAAATTAATATTATTGTATGTACAGGATTTTAGATGTTTGTTAGCCATAAGTATTGTTAGGAAATAAGTTTACACGACCTCACTGAAACTGACAAAAGAAGTGGGTAACAATAAACCGAGGGGGTAAGTTGTTTATCACTAAGAAGAGACAAACAAATGACGTCAGGGTAGCTTGCCTTTTTTTTTTAGAAATGGAGGGAATATCTTCCCTAGAGTATATAAGTTAGTAGCAGTGATTGGCTGACAAAACAGACGCTAAAGTGGGCGTGATTTGGTAACCAATAGCAGCTCTATTATAATGCTTAGGCAATTTGGGGTGAAGGAGTATATATTCTCGAGCCATAAGCAAGTATCGCGCAGTTCGAAAGAATCTCTCACGAGGTGCATGTCACGTAGTCCTGAAGAATCTCTCGCGAGGTACACGTCGCAAACTTAGTTACAAAATGTGAAGTACGCGAAGTAATTTGTGCGCGGCAACTATAACGACTGTGGTTACATTCGGAAATATCAGTTTTAGTCAGACGTGTATAAAGATTAAACATGTGAATTATTAATTAAGTGTGACGGCAATAAAAGTGTAGAAACAAATTATTTTATCAGCGTTAACTTTTAGCAACAACTCCTTTCCGTTAACACGCCCTGCATAGAGACACTTGCTCGACCGAGTTATAATAGCTAGCCGGAGGACAAAGAACCCAAATTTAAAATAATAAAACAAGAGGCGCTCAACAAATAAGATAACATTAGCCATTGAGAACTGCGACAACGTTTTGTAGTTGTAATCAAAGTAATTAAAGGTAATTTACGTACCTTAAGTTATTGTTAGAATTACGTTACACTTTTATTAAGTGTACTGCTTTTGGCCAGCAAAACGTGAGGAAACTATAAAATTTAGCCGTTTCAATCTCTCGCCATAAATCTACAATTTTGTGTTTGTCGCAAAGAAACGATAACCAATGAAACAGCCATAACCTCTGTACCTAATGTTTTTATCATATGAATGCCTTGGATAATTGTAATCACTTTTAACGACATTCAAACTATCAATAAAGCTATTACAACTTTCTCCAAAACTTTCCTTATTTTATAAATATATCCAGAATACGGTTTAAGCGTTCGAGTTGCTTTGGTGGGACGTAGTTTTACTCATATGTTCTAAGAGCATTCCAGTTTTGATTTCTATAGGCTGTTAAGCTCATGCGTCACTGAGCTATCTGTCGTCCTCCGTGGACTAGTGGTACCGTGCTAGCCTCTAGTTCCCGAGGTCGCGAGTTCAAACCCGGCGGAGGGCGTAAAAATCCTTAGCATGGCTTACTTCAGAAGGAAAGTAGAGCCGGTGGTCCCGTGTCGTAGATTTACGGCACGTAAAAGAACCTCAAGCCTGATAAGAGACTTCTGAGCAAAATTTCTGTCTTTCACGCGCAATTTAGAATGGGACGCTAAGGAGCATAGTAGTTAAACAGCGTCCATAAATAAAACAAAATTTAATTTAATTGAGATATCTGGTATTAGAACATCGGGTATTAGAACATCTGGAATTTCAACCAATCATAGCTATCAGTCGCCACAATTTTATTGTTTTCATTTTATTAATTTCCTTTTATCACACCTACATGCATCTGTTTATATGTAAATTTATCAGAACAGCGTGCTGAAATATATTTATACTGGTTGTGCTCAGTAATACATTTTTTATCGAAGAGTATAAATTAAAACTGTAAAACAGTATACTCCCACGTTGAAAGTTGTATTCGCTGAATAGTTAAATGCAGAATGAACCCAGTTGCACTGACACAGTGAATGAAGTCATGACATAGGCAAATTAAATACCTACCTGTTTTGTTTAGCTTGTGTTTATTCACACATCATTATCATCACTTATTTAATTTTGTAGTCATTTGCTAAATAGAAAACATAAATAGAAATTAATAAGATAGATATTTAGTATAGAGTGACTTCGATAGCAGATGACCGCAGTGTTAAAGCTTACTGGGACCAATAGAGTAGTCAGCAACTCGCAAGAGAGAATATTCAATTAATAAGAGTGGCCAATTGTCCTTTCACACAAACCATGTGTGGTGAGTAGTATGCTCTGCGTAGCTAAATATAAAATGATAACCATAAGGAAAATAAATATTAATAACAATAGTATTAAATAAGATTAGTAAGCGAGTATTACTGTAAAGGTGAATATGGGTTGAAAAGTTAGTGCCAACAGCAGGCAGGAAACGGGGCTGCCTTTTCCCGTCATTGTAACCAAATGAGAACAGAATACGATTTGTTAGTGTACCGTGAGGTCGCCTGAACAGGTGCATAGGAAGAAAAAGTCAGTGCTCTGATAGCTGCAAGTATTCGAGTTCAGAATGAAACTTGAGGTAAGCAATCAATAAGAAAGGAGGTAGAAATCATGTGATAACGAAATGGGGACATAGGAAAATTTCTAAATGAAGAGAGTTTAGAAAACACTGGTTCCAGGTATTTCCTTGGAGGTTGTTCTGTAAACAGATGTGAGCGTCACCGGATAGGCACGATTGTATGAAGCACAGCAGTAAATAAATGCATGTGTGTGGCAGGTAGTATCAGGAGTCAGATTTTAAAAAAAGGAGACGGGAAATAAACGAGCAGGAAAAAGAACCAGTCGTATTAATCACCAACCCATGCGAGTCCCTGAGCTAGCATCGAACCCGGGACCATCCCTGCAAATTCCGTGCCGCCAAATTGGCGCATGGCACCTCCCATGCTGTACCCCACAGTGGGACAAGGTTGGAAAGATAAAATCAGACTGAAAATTCAGTACCATAGCCGTGATTTGAACCACGAAACTTCTGCTTTCCCTCCGGTGGCTCCAACCAACTGAGCTACCATGGCAATATGCCGGCACGACATTAAATTTCAGTCTGATTCTACCTTTCCAAGGGTGGCCTTATTTAATAATAATTAGACTAAGGCATAACAAGGTTATCCAACTTAATATAAATATGTATGTTTAGGTGTATCCGTATTGAAATACATTTTTTATTATTATTGTTGTTACAAATTAATGCACACACCAGGTGTCCGGAAAAAAAGGTCCCAAAATTTACGGGGGAGGTAGTATTCAACAAGAGAAGAAAAAAAGTCCTATAAACATTGGTTGTAAACCCAATATCTTCTGATCTTTGTCTTATTTTCTACGAGGAGCTTATCTTGCACTCCAAGCGCTTTGGTACGGAACGAATGAGAACACATTGCACGTAGAGGTTTGTTACTGTGCAGCACATCGTGTTTACATCTGGTGTATCAAGCAAATACAGAACACAAGAGTAGTCAACGTACAATGTTCCACTGCATGCTATATATGTGTTGCTTTATCAGTCAGGCATGTTATTCACGTCTGTGGTTCATTACTGCTCAAAAGGTGCATGTTTTGTTGTGACACTGCGGCACTGTAATTTATTTTCTTGTCCTTCTCTGAACTTACATCATAGGGTAAGTCACCCAGCTAATACGAGTCTTTCATGAGCGATGGATTGGTCGGGGTTGGGCCAGTACCTTGGCCTTCCCGCTCTCCTAGCCTTAACTCTTTAGATTGTTGGCTTTGGGGACATTTAAAGGCCATGGTGTATGCAGTTCCAATAAATGATGTGAGGACACTATGAGAACGCGTGTTCAGTGCCTGTGACCAATCTGGCAACAACCAGAGGTGTTCCAAAAAATGCGTGATTCCATGAGACGCAGGGTGGAAGGCTGTATCACAATGGATGGTGGCCACATCAAGCACCTATTGTGAAGATTAAATCAAAGACATGGTAATCATTGATGGTAGTGTAGTAGACCATGACTCAGCAGATATTGTTTACAACCAATGTTTATAGGAACTGTTTTTCTTCTTTTGTTGCATACTACCTCCTCTGTAATTATTGGAACCCTTTGTCTGGATATCCAGTATATATAATTTTTTTTCTGAATATAAACTCACTCGTAACTCTACAGTTCTCAGATTAATTTACAGATGTTTTTATTCTAGCCTTCCGCATTCGTAAACCTAACTACACAATCAAAACGTTATTATTGGAAATGAATATACAGATTTTCTCAACCTAAACTCAGCCGTAAACTTTGTCTAGGGTTTTTAGATAAATTTACAGATAAACTTACTCCTTACTTCTTCATTCGTAAACATATTGACAAAATACAAAAACTTATTACCAGAAATCTCAATATAAACTCACTCGTAAACTTTGTCTAGCGTTCTCAGATAAATTTACAGATAAGCTTACGCCTGACTTCTTCGTTCATAAGCCTATTGACAAAATACAAAACATTATTAGAAATCAATATTCAGATTTTCTCAATATAAACTCTTTCTTAACTTTGTCTAGGGTTCTCAGATAAATTTACAGATAAATTTACTCCTGACTTCGCCATTCGTAAATCTATTGATAAAATTAAAACGTCTAGTAGATTACTATGGATAATGAGAGGGTTGTGAGCTCATAAAAGGAAATCATTTAAAGGTTGGCAACAATGAGAGAGAACCCTATACTATTCCCCTCGCTTCAGGCACCGTGTAAGGAAACAAAAGAAAGAAGATAGGGCATTATAAAAGGTAAAATCTAGCGAACTCGGAAATGAAGAAGAATGACTTTTCGATCAGAGTTCGATCAGCAGCAGCAGAAGAATAAGAAAAGAAGGAAACAGGGAGTGTGGTGCATTAAGTATGCAGGGCGGGTGCCCCCCACCTCACGGCCGACCACTAATTTCCATATCAAACGAGGCAGCAGTATATCCTGCCTTTCACACGACCCGCACTACTAATGGCAGTTATTTTCATTACACACAGCAGGCAGGCAGGCTCTTTGAATGCGGAAAAGACTGAATAGAATGCTAAAAATTATATTTACCGCGGAGAAAAGAATAGCTCCTCCCTCGCGATTCTTCCCTATGTCGCTTAACGCAAGACTTGATCCGGATCAGCGAAAATGATGCCCCATCCTCCATTCAGGCCGCTTGACGTCGGAGCGGGCCCCTGCGCGACTGGAGGCCACGTGACAAAGCCTTAGTTTTATGCGTTGTTTTAGCTGAATTAATCAAACAAATATAAGCTGCGATAACCTTGAAATTAAAAATCTGGTGTGTTGCATTCACACGACTTTCTCTACGCTCTATCGTTTGTGTGTTTTTGCAAATTATTCTTACTAAAGCTTATTACCTTTTTTACTACGTAAAATAAGGAAAGTGTTGTGTTCCACCCAAAAATTCCGATGTCGAGATTTCACCATGTTTTGAGGACCACTGAAACCCCCCCCCCCCAAAAGGATTTTTTAGAAAAACGTGCACGGTGTACGTGTCTGTGTGTGTCTGTGAACAGTATAACTCAAAAACGAAAACTGGGATAAATGCCAAACTTGGTATTTAAGTTCAGTATCTTCCAAAGATGCTACACGAAGATTTTCAACAAAATCCCCCACACCAAACTACCCTTTACACCGAAAATGTTTCGAAATTTTCGAATTTTCTAAAAAATGGCTCTGACGATTTTGATTAAAATACCGTATATTAAAAACATTTACATGCAAATAAAATGCATATCTCGTGAAGTACTCTTTATTTGGCAGGAAATTTTTATAATATTGTATAACTGGTTAATTTTAAGTGATAGACGAAAACTACGATAAAAAATGTACATCTCTTTAAAACACAATTTGTTTCGAGTAACGTTTTTATGCCATAAACCATTTCCGAGATATCCGTTTGTCATTCTTTTAACATCCTGTTGATTTTCAGTTGTTTCTCACGATTGCATGTAAAGAATGTGAATTTTAAAGACCACTATATAATGTTCAGTTCTTAAACATTTGACTATCGCTTTGTATCTATAACGAAATGTTTAATGCAGCTTTTTCTGCAAAGGTTTATCTTCATTAAAATGAAGCAGAAAAATAAGCTTTCGTAAGAATAGTTTGTGTATCCTCTAATAAACGATAGAGGATAGAGAAAGATATGCGAGTGTAACACACAAAGATTTTTTTTCCTTCGCAAGAGGTCGTTTCTGTGACCTATGAATTTATTTCTCTGTGCTTCCTAGTAACATTTGAGCTTCGTTTGCGCCTGTTACATGCAATTAAGCATTTATTGCTTAATTTGAAATCATTTATAGACGAAAATGTATAGTGGATTATGTTACCTGGATAGAAGAATACTGTATAAATACTGTAAAATACAAGATATGCCTGCAAATTTATAATGCTTAGAGAACGTTATATTACTGCATCATAACGGAATTTTAAAACTGAATAGATATTTTGCTTTCCAAAACAATTGACTTAAAATAGCGCAATTGCATCCAATTATGCTGTTTCTCTGCAGCAAACGTTGAATCAGTCCGTCCCCATAACTGAAATGGTAGTTGGTGAATATACTTTACACCCATTTTAGTTTAAAGATTGTTTGCATTTTTACCTTGTTTAAATTCTATTTGATTCTTATTTCGTAAGTAAAATGTTTCTGACAATTTTTATTACTTATGAAATGTCGAGCGTGAATGTTTAAGAAGTTATAACAATTTTAAAAACTGCTGCATGCACGCAAACTAGTTATCACAAGCAACAGCGTAACATAGCACACCTATGGAAGAGACGCAAGTTTGCATGTTAATAAACATTTGAAGAAGAAGGTTTGGTAGCTGCTACGTATGGAAAGTCAGTTTGAAGATGATGTATTATATTTCGACTGTTGGGGAGCCGAACTTGAAGTAGTTGCAACCGCACGTATGATAAAAAGTTTCCGGTAGCCTTCGCCCCAAATGTACTTTCCGGTGGCCTTTGCCCCAAGTTTAAAAAATATTAACTTTGTAAATTTTGACTGTTTCTTTAAATATTATATATTTATGTTTGCCTCAGCTGCGTCAGTATTTATATATATTTTTAGAGACATGAATGTCTTAGCAGGGAGCGGTGCGACTGAAGAATGTAGGTTTACACATATTTTAAGTTTTTCTTCACTCCATTTATTAATGCTTGACACGATTTAAATAACACTTCACTGATATAGAGAGCTGTGAGATTCTTTTGTTAATTACTTGCACTTTTTAACACGTAAACAATTTTCGTCTCACACTGATTACGTATTAAACTTCTCCAGGACGCATCTCGCGTCCAGTTAGCAGCACTATCTACAACCAACACGTCCAGTTATGAGCGCTGTCTACAAGCAACTGACTTGATTTCTACCGCCTAAAATTTGTAAATTTCTGTATTTCAAGTCTCTGATTGGTTATTCCTAATCCAATAGAATACCTTTATTTAACTTAAGCTTTTTTCTGGTTGTTGATTGGCTATTTTATAAACTGTCACAAAAATTACATTATTGTTGCTCCAAGAATTACTAGTAGCATTATTACCGTTTCTTACTCATTATTGCCTCAAGTTTACCCCATTGTTAGCAACTTTTAACCTATTATTCTCACAGCTCCTACATTATTAAATTACGTAATACATTCAGATAACATTATTACATGCATACAATAATATAAATATATATAATGACTGTAATATACACTTTTTATATATTGTTAGATATACATATTGCTTTAAGGCGGGCTGTTATTATATTTTTTTATTATATAATTTGACTAAAATCATTTAAGTGTTAAAAATACTGCCTCACATTTTACTTAAGTTGTAAATTTTTAACACCAAGTCTTGTTACCGGTTTTGAAAACATAATATTACAGCTAATTGCACAAATAGGAGAAAGAGAAACTGAGGGCGATAGAGAGGAGGGGGAGTGGAAAAGGGAAGGGTGAGGGGGAAAGGAAAGGGGGAAATGGAAAGGAAGGAGAATGGTAGAGGGAAAGGAAATTGGAGAGGAAGATAAATGAGATGGAGGGAGAAATGAGAGAGAAAGAGGACAAAGGGAGGGAGAGAGAGGGAGGTTTATATTCGCAAATAATGCAACAACACGAGCAGAGCTGTGGGTTCTGCTAATCTCAAATGTGACACTTGAGGGCATCGATCACGATAGCTCAATGAAAGCGCGTCACCACCGTAAGCAGAAGAGTCATGTTTTGAGACCTAGTCATTGCTACAAAGTTTTTAAATTTGATTAAACTTTGCAACTTTAATTAAATACGACAGTGTGAAAGAACAGTAACGAGCTATAAATCACAGATCTCATGTTTTGCATTCTTGTACAATAAGGGCTTTCATATAAGTGAATCTACCTACAGGTTCAGCAGGCAAACTTACTAAATAATTTACGTACAGATTTCTATTAACATTTGCCTCAAGAAGTAAAGAAGTACTGGTATTAAGCGCCTTATTTTGCATTTCTTTGTTTTCAGACAACTTTGCCCTTACACGTCCTATTAAATATGGGAGCTAGGTGCAGTAATTCCAGCTGTTTGGCAGGGAGGGTAGCGGAAGTAATACCCAGAACGCCACCTCAAGAAAGATGGGCCAAGATCTTAATAACAGGGGAAGATATTGCTGGGCGGGCTGGTCACAAGTTGCTCCTCTTTGCAACCTCTTGGCTTGCAGGCTGGTTTCCGTGATATTCTCTGCAGAAAGTGCGTGCACAGAATTATCATTATCATTAACAGTTCAAACGATTAAACGACGAAGAACTTTCATTGTGTAAATTCGTTCACATCCATAGTTTTGTTTAACTTATGTAGCAATCTTATGCTGAAATTTTGCCCAAGAGGTAAGATATTAATGTTTTACGTGTATATAAATTATTTTGGTCGACCACACTACAATACGCTGATTACATGTGACGTAATTGAACTGTTGTGGTATCAATAATGCTTCAACGACTCGTTATGATCTTACTCGGCAGCAGCAGTCGACTGAGATCCATTCCCCAGATAAACAATGAAATATGCGTATTTGAAAATAAAATAAATTCTGATCATTGTAGTTTTATATTCTAATAATTGCTTCAATATATTGTGGCGCATTATTGTTATTACCAGACGCACTGTTGTGGTATTATTACTACCAGGTGTAGCATTATTGTGTCCCCTCAGTTATATTTCGGCTTAACGGTCTTTCCTTTCGGTGCGGAACACGCCAAAGGGAAAGATCTGCTTGAAACTGCCTGGTATGATATCAACCCTGTCTGACTTTGGCTAGAGACGGTTGGTGGGGGTAAGATAGCGCCACTCGAGTGGAAGTGGTCGTTGGAGCCAGACGTGTGTGGCCGTCTATGGTTACGGCATCTTCTTCCATCTTGTTTCCTTTGTTTATCATGTGCCAGAGGAAAGACCGTTAAGCCGAAATGTAACTGAGGGGAGACATTAATGCTACGTCTGGTAGCAACAATACACCACAACAGTGAGTCTATTAATGACAATAAATTAATAATACGCCACAATATCTTGCTTTCAGTTAACAACAGTGCAACAAATGAATAAATACGGCGTGGACTCAACAATATTGCCACCAGTCGAACTTCAAATACGCTCAAGGTCCTACCATCAGTGCTGCCATCCGGCCAGCATTTAATTACACACAATTAACAAGGTAAGATCATTTTCTAAAATCTCAAAGTTTTGAAATTATAGTGTGGTCGACCAAAAACAGTCGTATACAACTTGACTATAATGATGATTAACACGCTCGTATTAAAATTATGAAACTCGCTACCGCTTTTCAATCAGCACACTTGCGTTTTAATTGCTACCATTATAGTCTTGTTGCATTACATACTAGTAGTGTACGGGATATAATAATATTAAGCGGTTTATAACGGAGTCGAGGTAAAGTTTGAAAATACGAGACAAAGTCAAGTGGATTGCACTATCTTGGAGCCATTGATGATAATTATGCTAATAGTAATGTTATCTACATTAACAGCTGGTTGAAACAAACCTTTAAAAATCCTGCATATGAATGGCTACTCCATGACCAAATAAACACCAGATCGATTGAATCGACATACGAAAGTTCATTGCTATCGACTACTTTCGCCTGGAATTAGGAAAACATTAAGAAGTTGCTATCATGGCTGAAAACTTTGACTAGGACATTGAAAAGGCATGCAAATAGTATTTGCTTATTTGGTACAAAATAAATCCAAATCAAGGTACGATAGAACTTATGGTATATTCAAAAAGTGGTTAGATGAGAAGAATGAGATGAAGAAGAAGGTAATTTGGCTAGTATCACCTGGTATGCTAATGTAAAAATCAACACGATGCGCCAGTTAAATGCATTTTAAGAAATAGAAACAAGGTAAAGAAGAGGAAAGACTGAAGTGAAAAGGTGTCAAAGAAATCTGATGTGTTACACTCACTTGCCCTTCTCTACTCTTGTACAAACTATTATTACAAACGCTTATTCTCCATCTACTTCGTGTTAATCGAGATAAACATTTGCAGAAACTATCTTATTGCTAATTTTCTTGTAGGTGTAAGGGGAATATGGTAGGCTTTAAGCGACAGTCAACTCTTTTAAGGGATGGTTGCTATGTGGAGCATTTTATTCTATTTGCATGTCCAGGACATAAAAAAACCAATAACGCTTTCCCGTTTGAGAAAGTATAGGTGGAAAATTTAAACAAACAACAAGGAATATTTCGGAAATGGTGCACTCCACAAAAAATGTATATGACATAAATTGTGTGTTTTAACGAGCTTTACATTTTTTGTGTAGAAAAATTTTGTCTCCATCTTACGGTTTACCAATTATGCAAAAGTCATTCAGAAAGAAGAGGACTTTTGGGACATTACCAGAAAATTTAAGATATATATTTTGTCATAAAATGTCTTAAATATATGATATTTTAATAAAATCGTTACAGCCATTTTTGAGAAAATCAAAATTTTCGAATATGTTCCAAGTAAAGAATAGTCTGGAGTGGGGAGATTTTCTTGAAAATTTTCGTGTCGCATCTTTAAAATATACTCAACCTAAATACCAAGTTTGGTATTTATCCGACTTTTCGTTTTTGAGTTATGCTGTTCACAGACACACACGGACCTTTCCTGAAAGTGCTTTTTTTGGATTCAGGCGGCCTCAAAACATGTATTTGGTAAACTCTGGGTATCGAATTTTTGTGTGGAATACAACACTTCCCCACTTACTATACGTAGTAGAGAAAGTAAATATGAATACATTCTATGTCTATAATAATGCAGACATTAAAAGATTATGGCTGTGATATGAATGGTGTCTGCAGACAGCAAAAATGACGAAATACGTGGGTAGGTTACGTTGGCTGCAATGAATGCATGAAAACCGACTTCCCAGGCATGTCACGATGGATGGAAGTTCATGAAAAAACATGATCGCCCAAAAGCAACATTTTCATTACAGTCCACCGTTTCCTTGAAATTATGCAAATTCCTAATGTCAATTAGTTCGATAATTCGGTTATTCTTTATGGTAAAGTTTTAATTCCAGCCTTCTGGTTAAACAAAAGAGACATTAAGAGTAGTAATAGTTCAATACATTTCAAAAACTTATACGTGCCAGATGCATATTAATTTAAACCTAATTATTGTTCAGGTCATTATATAAACATACTTGTAACCTACACAATATAGAAAAGCAATTATTTGATGTGTATAATTATGTAATATATTCATGGAGGACATTCTCTTTTAGACTTTTGAGGTTGGATTTCTTTTTCCAACTGGTGTTGTTTTTTGATGTCTCAAGGTCTAAAGATCTCAGAAAGGAACTTGAAGTAGCACCCACTAACAACTGCGACCGCAAACACATCATTAAGTTTAACAAATAAATTTCCATAAAACGAGGACTTGCTATGCTTACCGTGGACGAGAAAAATAAGAGAGCTGAAGTATGAAACACTGAGAAAGAAAGGCGGCATTTCTTAAAACTTGGGAAATATAATGAATGTAATGTTAGTATCTTAAAGTACCTTTTATGCATTAAAACTGCGACTAGCCTTAAGAACATTCTTTCGGGAGGATTTGAAGGCGTAGGTACTATAAAGCCCAGTAACAATATTATATTAAGGCTTTTAAGGTAAAAAAAAATCCAAGATACCTATTTCACAAGTGTATAATCTAATATTTTGCAAGTAAATTCGCTAGTAGCTAATGTAGATTAAAAGAACTATGTTCCGTAGAAATATTAGCATTAGTTTCTTACTTGTAATCTGTATTTGCCTCCCTACCAAACATATCTTACTGATATTTTAGTATAACTGAAAGTAGATACTATTGTTTTGTGATATATAGATAGAGTTAATAGCTAATGATAAAAACAAAATATGATGTGTTACACCCACATGACTTTCTCTACTCTTGTACAAACTATTTTTACAAACGCTTATTCTCCATCTATTTCATGTTAATCGAGATAAACATTTTCAGAAACTATCGTATTGCTAATTTTCTTATAGGTGCAAGGGGAATATGGAGGCTTTAAGCGATAGTCAAATCTTTTAAGAGCTGGTTGCTATGTGGAGCATTCCATTATCTTTGTATATACAGGGCACAAAAAAAGAATAACGAATTCCCATTCACGAAAAAGTATAAGTATTTGAAAATCCAAACAAATAACAAGGAATATCTCGGAAATGGTTCACTCCACAAAAAATATATGACATAAATTGTGTATTTTAACGAGCTCTACATTTTTTGTGCAGAAAAATTTTGTCTATCTCTTACAGTTTACCAGTTATGCAAAAGCCATTCAGAAATAAGAGGACTTTTGGGGACATTCCCAGAAAATTCAAGATATACGTTTTATTTGTCATGAAAATATCTTAAGTATACGATATTTTAATCAAAATCCCTAGAGCAATTTTTGAGAAAATCAAAATTTTCGAAAAATTTTCTATGTAAAGGATAGTCTGGGGTGAGGGAAGTTTCTTGGAGATCTTCGTGTCACATCGTTGAAAGATATTGAACCTAAATACAAGTTTGGTATTTATCCGACTTTTTATTTGATCGTTTTTGAGTTATGCGGTTCACAGACATAGATACGGATCGTTTCCTAAAAATGCTATTTTTGGACTCAGGAGGACCTCAAAATATGTATTTACGATTAAATATGGATATAGAATTTTTGGGTGGAATGCAATACTTCCCCTACTTGCTATAAATAGTAGAGAAAGTAAAAAATTAAACCCCCATAATAATTATACTTACGGTTTCTCCAAAATAACTCTAGGGATTTAATCAATGAAATAAAGATACCGGAATCTTTCTATATTTTAAAGAATGTTCAACTACTCAAAACATTTTATGAAAATACAGTTGATTTCTCTTAGCTGTCTGGAATGGAGATCTAGAATCACTTATTTATTCTCTCTCTCTCTCTTCCATTTTGCCATCATGGACTCCACAACAGAAAGGACAGTCTGTAATTTGGTTCACTGAAGCAGTTGGACCTATATATTATAGCGTATGTGTGCGCATTATCGCGTCGGACTCATTGTTGCTGTGTAGAATGACTTTGTTGAACTAATTATTTCGTTTGTGAGTTGAATTCGTGTCCGACGTGGCATTTCCCTCCACCTCCTAGTCAGAGGGGTGAAGGCAAGTTGAGGGACGAGCCTCTTTGTCTGATAGCGTGGGTCAGAATAGCGTGAGTCTAGTGTATATCTTCAGAGTGTGTGGTTGCGTGTAGGAATGCGTGGTCCGTGTGTGTGTGGGGCATCTCCCTCCAATGTTTGTCTGTAACCTTTTGGGAATAATGTAACAGCACCAAGGTAACATTATAATAAACCAGAGTTAAATGTGAATTTATGTGCTATGTTATGAATATCCCATCCCTGCTTTAGTTTTGTGCAGCTAAGTTCCTGGTTCTTTCGTATGCCTCTGTAGCTACGCTCCCTAATGCTTATGCCGGGGTAACTAAGTTTAATATTTTAGCTGCAAAACCTTTTGGTCTCACCCCGGTGTATAACAATACAGTAGGAAATATTTGTATTCCACCCAAAAATTCGATATCGAGATTTCACCGGAAATGCATAGCTTAAGGTTCCCAAAACTAAAAACTAAGAAGGTAATTTTAGAAAAAGGTCCGTTCATGTGTGAACAGTATAATCTAGAAACGGAGAGTAAGCTAATCTACCATGATTGATATTTAACAGGGTGAATTTCACGCAATTTTCTTCGGCTGCCGTCGCAAATTGCTTTTACATATACACATTTCTGTAATTTTTTATTTTCTCAGAAGTGTTTCAACGATTTTGATTAAAATATTATATATACGATATATTGGAATGATAATAAAATGTACACGTGGACCCCCCCCAAAAAAAGTCACCCTCAGATTCCGTGTGCGCATCGGAGGATTCCGTGTACCTTCGTAATAGCTGTGTTCATAACGTACATGCAGGAACTGCAGAACGATTTGCGCCTGTGAGGCAATGGTCATCTTATAATCTACTGAAAGCAAAGCACGGAACATTACGGTGGCGGAGAGGTTAAGACGGCACTGCTTGCGCTGATAGGCTCCTCGGTTAAAATCACGCATTAGTTATTTTTTATGTTGTTAATTTTATGACTGGATGTGTAGAACATAATATTGCATTAATATAGCTTTAGCATTTGAAGTTTTAGGCATATCTATGCATAAAAAACACAATTTTCTTTAACATTCGTTTCAAATAACTAAAGAAATAAATGCAAATAGACCATTATCTTCTAAAACTAAAACACATAAAAATAAACAAAATTAATATCGGGCGTATGAACCCTCAGCACGTATACCTGCTCTCAATCTTTGGGGCGTGGATGAAATTAAGTCCCTGCAGCACGTGAACGAGAAGCTATAACATCCCAAGTTTTTGAATTTGTGCCCAGAAGTCATCTTTTGTGCTTCATGCATCTGCAGGGAAATTCGAGCGCAGTTCCCTTTTCACCTCAGCCCACACATTTTTAATAGGGATGAAATATGGTGTACAGGAAGGCTAGTCTATCACTCTGATGTCGTGCCTCTCTGAGAACCAGTTTGAAACCTTTCGCCTTGTGTGGACAGGGTGATTATCCTATACGAATTCAACAATTCCATCACGGTATGTGATCCTTATAGAGAGAATAAAAATATTCTCAAGTATTGCCGTGTATTGAGCATTGTTCAGTGCATCGTCAAGCTACCACTTTGACCATCCCTTGATATCCAGCCCTAACAAGATACAGATATGCGACCATGATGAAATTGTGAAGCCACGCATTTTGCATCGGGACCTCTTTGGATGGTAGAAAATCACCTTTCTTTATGTGTGGAAGAAAATGTTACCTCGTCTGAAAATATCATGTTATTAAGTCGCGGTTGGAATTTTCTTCTGCAGAGGCTTGCAAACGCGAGGCAAAACAATCTGTGATCGTCTGTCAGATGTTGCTATTTAAGAGCCCTTCCTGCAAGAAGTCCTGCGTCATTTACACGCCGCAGAACTGTTCGAGCTGATCCAAGGAATTATGAATGTGCCTTCATTTCAGAAGCAGTTTGGAAAGGATTCCTCTCTGCAATTAAAGCTGCGTCCATTTCAGGAGTAGATACATGCTTTCTTCCTGAACCAGGATGACGGCGTTCAATCCCTTCCCTCGATAATCTCGTCGCTGTAGATGCAGGGAGTCTAAGAGGAGCTGCAGCTTTACGAGCAGAAAAGCCTGCTACGTTGACTACACTATATTCACTCTTAGGTTGTTCCGCGGCAAAACAAACCAACGTGGTCAGTGCACCGTGGTGCAACACGGTAGCAATGCGTCCAGGAAAGTAGTCCCATGTTAATCTCTGAATTTTAGAATGAATTTATCCTTAAATAGTATAATATTCTATACAAATACATAAGGTTTTATTTAACGCTGATTTATACCGTAAAACAGAGCTACAAGTCCCATGACTTGTACCAATTCGTATGAGTCACCTGATATCCGGGTAGGCGCAGAATATTGTTTACAGCCAGAAACCAGCAGTTGTGTTTAGTATAATGGAGGACGGTGGATTCGCTCTTGTGTTTTCGTCAAATTACGTAAAGCATTAGCATTGACCAGTGGTGAAAAAACAACAGTGTTGAATGTTTATTATAAGTTATGTGAGAAATATCCAATACTTTCCGCGAAAGGAATGGCGAAATTAACTTCTGAGCTCACCGGTGTTTCGAGTACAGGTATAAACAGTGCTTGTGTAGAAAAGTCTGAAACGAGAAAAGTGGTTACACCCGGAAAAAAAGAAAGCATATGAAATACGCGATGCAAGAATGTAATGATTTTAAGAATGCAATTCGCGTAACAGTGCACAATTTCTTTTTTTAAAATGAGCCGCCAACAGTTAATAAAGTGCCGCTTCCAGAGAGCGAATAAATTAAGTTATCGCATACCTTGTACTTTATTTTTTACTCATTTATTTCAGAATTAACTATTATTATATGTGCAAACGTTTATTTTGTTGCAACTATCAATCTTATCACCTTCAACCCTTAACAGAATATGCTAGTCACCGTTTCAGTTGTCGAAATAAGGACTCTGTTTTTTTTGCACTACGTGCCGCTTGTACTCGCCACATGGTCTGAAAGTGTGACAGTATTTCTAGTGCGAATGGCGGAAGGATACATTATTGCGGTGCACTGGTCACCTGGGATTTGTTTTGACGCGGATCAACCTAAGAGTGAATACAGAGTAGTGCAAGGAGTATGCCTATGCCCTCCTTATGGCTATGTCTTTATGTTCTGCCATTGTCAAATGCGGTATGATTAAACTGAAAGAGAACCTGTTAGGGCCTGATGCATTTGCGCACTCTTCTGCGCATCACGTGGTTTTGTGTGTAGCATATTACAGTTAGGTAGAGTAAACCCTTAAAGAAGCATTGTAATAACTATCCCGCATTCGGGAGGTCCCGCGATCGATCGCCGACGACTGCCCACTTTGGCCCATAGGTTTTTCGTAGTTTTCCCGAATCGCCCGACGTATGCTGGGGTGGTTCATCTTCTACCACAACACTCCTTCCTCTCATTTCCTGTACCTATCATCTTTCCTGTCATCTGTTTCAGGATTGTAGGACCAGGCGACGATGCTCGGCGGGATGCGACTGGGCGGTTGCTTGTGTCTGTAGAGGTTTCTTCCCTGGCGTCGCCACGGTACCGCCCAGTTCGGTCTCTTAGTGGCCCGTGGGCAGAGACATGCGACATCGGATGCGTTCTATCTGGAAACGTTAGGAACCCAGTCCATGTGTGTGCCCATCGCCATCCGGCTATAGTTGTCCTTCGGGTCTCTCCCCTCATCCTTCCCTACCAAGGGTCACGTTGGAAGCACAAGGGGCCAAATGGCCTGCGTACGGTGCTCTGCCCGGTTTTGGGGCCCCCTCCGTGATACGTACCTGTACCTTTATTATAATAACTATTCTATTATTAACTTTACCGAATGCCCTGTATGAAATGCAGTATATCGAAAATAAGGAGCATTTATGTGTTAATTAAACATTATTAATAGAAGAAAAAATCTGAAGTGTTACATTCACATGACTTTCTCTACTCTTGTACAAACTATTTTTACAAACGCTTATTCTCCATATGCTTCATGTTAATCGAGATATCGAGATGTTAATCTTATTGCTAATTTTCTTGTAGATGCAAGGGGAATTGGTAGGCTTTAAGCTATAGTCAAATATTTTAAGAGCTGGTTGCTATACCGACTATTCCATTCTCTTTGCATTACCAGGACAAAAAAAAATGAATAAGAATTCCCATTTGAGAAAAAGTATAAGTATTGGAAAATTTAAGGGAATAACAAGCAATATCTCGAAAATGGTTCATTCAAACAAAAATATATATGACATAAATTGTGTATTTTAACGCGATCTACATTTTTTGTGTAGTAAAATATTGTTTATCTCTTATGGTTTACCAGTTATGCAAAAGTCGTGTAGTGGTAGAGATCGAAGTAATGCTAAAATTCACTGTACCTGTTTTTTTTTTTCATCCAACGTGGCTTCGTCTTGTTGTCGTTCTCGCTGTTACCCTGGCTAGTTGGTTCTCAGCGGTGATTTTAGCATGGACTCTGCCTATCATGATTATTAATAAGCTCGTCGATCTCAGAGGTGGTACTAGGAGCTCAGAGGAGAATTTACTACACACTGTAATGTTTGGTTTATGGCTATTTATTGTTACTTTCTCACTTTAACACTACATAATGTTTCTGTTCACTTATCACCATTTTGCGCCAAGTTTGTTTGACGGAGTATCGTGGATTCCTTGTGTACGTCTAAAAGTCAACTGTGAACTGTTTCAACTGTTTAATCTAAAAGTCAGCTGTGAACTGGTTAATCTAAAAGTCAACTGTGAACTTGCTTAATCTAAAAGTCAACGGTGAACTGCCTTATTTTGGGGTGAATCTCGACTATTTAAAGAACACAATCTGCCACTTAAAATTTTGGTATCGGATGTCTTATTGGTCAGTTTGTATATATCTTGTGACTTTTTTCCCGGGCTTCTCTTGGTAAACTGCCGTTCTGTGTTATATTTGCCTCGCTCCATACTTCCGTAGCGGAAACAATTAAGAGTCCTAAAATCTTACCTTTCGATTCTAACACAAATGATCCCGTTTTAGCTGCACGTGCGAACAGCATATTTCTACTCTAACTGCAGAGTTTAAGACATTCTAAACTTAGTTAAACAGGAACATTATGTACACGACAAATATTACATTATACAAAAATTACTATTTACATGGTTTTCACATTGTACACATATATCATTTACATATCAAATTATACACTGAAAAATTTAGCGCATAATAAAATTACCACGGGTACATTCTGTCTCAAGATAATCAATGAAAATTATCCTACGCGCATCCCCCAAAAAACTGACGTCATAACCTTGCCTGCAGATGGAACTGCCTTCGCCTTCTTTGGAGCCGATTTTACCCTTTCAATCCACTGTTTTGACTGTTCCTTCGTCTCATGTGATGGACCCATGTTTCATCCATGGTTATAAATCGACGCAAAAACTCGGCTTTATTGCAGTGAAACATCGCTAAACACTCGACTGAAGCATCCTCATGACGCTGCTTTTCTTCCATTGCGAGTAAACGCGGTACCCATCTTGCGCACAGCTTTCTCATGTCTAACTTTTCAGTTAGTATGCGATGTACAGCACTTTTTGAAATGCCTATAATGTCTGCTAGCTCACGCACTTTCAGTCGGCAGTCATCCAATACCATTTTGTGGATTTTCTTCACAATCTTTAGCGTGGTCACCTCATTTGGTCGACCACCGCGATCTTGGCAGCTCCCACGGCCTTGCTTAAACAAAGCCACCCAACATTTCACTGTTGTAAACGAAGGAGCAGACTCCCCAGAGTAGGATCTAGCTCAGCTTTAATATTAGTTGGACTAAGACCTTTCAAATGAAAGTATTATATCACATAATGATGACCAGTTTTATCCATGTTTACAAATTCGTAGAGACGTTCACTATTGATGGCTGCTAAACAATTGCTAAACAACGTAGCATCGTCAAACTTCAAACTTAAGCTTTATAAGGGTGCTACTTTCTACCATAGTCATTTGCTTGAAACAACAAACGCTATGTATACGTCAGGTCAGGTGCTTCTGGGACTGCCCTCGTACCTGAGTAGCCTAAAGTATTTTGAAATGGTTTATTTGTTAACGACGTTGTCAATTTCCATGATCATATCAGCGCCGCCAGTGTCCGGTATTTGGTCTCGCAGGAGTTCTTTTACATGTAGTAAATCTACAGACATGGGGCTGTCGCTTTTAGGCACACTTAAAAACCATCGATCTGGGCTGTGTTTGAACTCTCGATCTTGGGATCAGAAGGCCAGCGCCTAGCTAACGAGCCCCCAGACCAACTCTGAGTAGCCTAATCGAGTTTTGACAAAATTCTGATGGAATTTTGTGTAATTTTGCATAACGAGGAAACCACAAGACTTCAAACCACTTCAAAAAACATAAAGTTCGTTAAAGTATACAATTTGTGCAAAATAACTTTTTTCTAGCATTACGCTTCCAAAATACAAGGTATGCCTTGAGTGACGCGCATGGCGGCCGTCGTATCTGACTTGTAGCAGTTATCGGGTTGAATGGCCTCTCTCTGAGGTAGCCCAGCTCACGTGTCTGCCGAGGGCAACCGCATTTACGTTGTTTGACACGGTTTATAGTTGGAATAAGCTTATGTGAAGCTGTCTCTTGATTGTGTTTACTGTATGTAGTTATGCTGTATACCACGGAACAGTTTTTATCAACTTTCAGCTTGAATTTATACAGAAATTCTCTGGAATCACCGTTTCTAGCAAATCCAGAATATGTAGATTGTTTGCAAACACACGGGGTCCATGTTAGACAAAACGAAACATGTGCATAACATATATAAGAATAACATTCTTGAAAAAAGATAGTAATTGCACTAAATCCATTCATTGCTCCTCTTATTTCTGCATTGTTCTTGGAACTATGTTTCAACTAATATAATTAAATGTAACGCCGTGATTGTACGTATTTTTATTACGTCTTCGGTCAGGAGAAGACACCTGTCGCATAAACAGCCTTAGGGCATTAAAACTGTAAAGTACCAGACAGACCGTATCTTTATCAGGATCGTTCATTGGCGAAAATTGAATATTTCTTTTGGTTGGGAATTCTAACCTATACAATTTCGCCATTTTAACATTACAGCGCAAGTGAAATGAAAGACATTTTATCTTCCATTATAATTGACGAAAACAGGCGGTTCACGGACGGCCAGATTTAACCGCGGTAAAATCCTCGATAAACTTTTACCGTAGTCGATGCACCACAAATGGCCGTTCATCCGGGTAAAGTCAGTGTTTTAACACGGTAAAACCTTGATCGAGAATGGTGCACACGGCCGCCAAGCCAACAGTTCTAACCGAGGAAAAATTAGACGAGATAGGGGATATCGTGAAATAAAATAGTTGCCTAGCGCGTTACAGCTGCTTGCTCTCCAGATCTAAGTCCATGTAATTATTATTTATGGACAATGCTTAAAGATAAAGTTTATGTAACATTTCTCCATACTCTCGACGAATTAGAAGATAGTATACGGGTGCGTTTTGAAATATTTCGACTGCAGGAATTCCTCAACTATTGAATAAAGTGCTTAACAGGTGCCAGGCTTGTGTATGTGCGGAAGGGGAATTATTTCGATCACCTTTTACAATGAAAGTTAAGCGTAACGTATTCATATAATTTTGCATCGCTAGCATTATGTAGCGGAGAAATGGAAGTTTGGTCCGCTGCTGCTGCACGAATGGATTCACAATAGCAGTGTCGTGGGAGGGCGGGCTTGCAGTCGCGTTATTCAAGAGAAACCCTGTGTTTCATGCTGTATTTGATTGCCTATTAATTTTCCCAATTCATACAAAACACATATAAAATTCAAACAGAATAAATAGGACGTCACAGGTTGTTTACAGGAAATACAAGATTTGCATTTTATTTTTCACCTCATTTTCTCAATATATGATATTTAATCAAAATGTTTGGACCATTTTAGACGAAATAAAATATAATGATAATTTTTTCTACGTAAAATATAGATTGGAATGAGAGATTTTGTGATTATCTTGGGCCTAGACTTAAATATGAAGGTTTGTATTCATCCGACTTTTAAATCTAGAGTTATGCTGCATTCTCTCTCCCACTCATGCACTCGTACACATGCGCGCGCGCGCACACACACACACACACACAAAAAGGGCCTTATTCTAAAAAGCCTTTTTGTCCTCCAAGAGACCTCAAACCGATGTACCATTTTTGGGTGGAACGCAATGCTTACCTATCATATCTAAGCCGTAGGAAAATTTAAAATATATGTATGTTTAGCTAATTACATGTTTATATCTATTTTAAGGTGGGTTTTCAATAGTATCTGCGATACAAGAGCAGTAAATGAATTATTGGAGAATGAGGAAGAGTGCTTCCGAGATTCTCCAGTGTACTTAAGACATGTACTCGTATATTACGTACCATTTTTCCAATGGTAGTAAAATTAAATTGAGTTTTATTTATGGACGCTCTGTAGAATAATAGAAATAATATTTATACGAAAACAAAATGAATTACTAACAACTGTTGAACGCAGTGGTTCCAGTAGCAAGGTCACCAACATTAACCTTGATGGTGAACTGGAGAGCGATTATCCACGCCAGATTGTTGAGCTTAAAAATTCAATAACTTACAGCTCATACATAGCTGGTGCACAACTAAGTCATAAGTAAATATTAACAAATAAAAATCTGGAGTGTTGCACTCACATGACTTTCTCTACTCTTGTACAAACTATTTTTACAAACGCTTATTCTCCATCACTTCATGTTAATCGAGATATCGATATGTTGATCTTATTGATAATTTTCTTGTAGGTTGAGGAAGGTTAATTTTTAGGAGGAGTTGTATTTTATTTCGACTTTTGGGGAGCCGGACTTGATGAAGTAGTTGCAACCTCAGGTATGGTAAAAAGTTTCCGGTAGCCTTCGCCCCAAGTTTAAAAATATTAACTTTGTAATTTGACTGTTTCTTTAAATATTATATATTTACGTTTGCCTCGGCTGCATCAGTATTAATTTGTAGAGAAATTCATTTCTTAGTAGGGTGTAGTGCGGCTGAAGAATGTAGGCTTACACGGATTATAATTTTTACTTCACTCCTTTTATTAATCCTTGGCACGATTTAAATAACACTTCACTGATATAGAGAGCTGTTAGTTTATTTATTAATTACTTGCACTTTTTAACACAAACTATTTTTGTCTCACACCGAATACATATTAAACTTCTCGAGGACACGTCTCGCGTCCGGTTAGGAACGCTGTCTGCTAGCAAATGACTTCTAAATTTGTACAGTTTGCTCTATTTCAGTTTCTGATTGGCTAATCCTACTCCAATAGAATACTTTTATTTAACTTAAGCTTTTTTATGGTTGTTGATTGTCTATTTATAAACTGTCTAAAAAATTACATTATTGTTGCTCCAAGAATTACCAGTAGTATTATTAAACTTTCTAATTCATTATTGCCTCAAGGTTACCTCATTGTTACCGCATTGTTAGGAACTTTTAACCTATTATTCTCACACCTCCTACATGATTAAATTACGTAATACATTCCCATAACATTATTACACATGTATACAATAATATAAACATCAATACAATGACTGTAATATACACTTTTTATAAATTGTTACATACACACATTGCTTTAAGGTGGGCTGTTATTATATATCATATTATATAACTTGACTGAAATCATTTAAGTGTTAAAAATATTGCCTCAAATTGCCCCCTTTTAGAAATATTTAAAAATTGTTCTTTTGTTTTGTTTATTTTGTTCTTTTAAATTTTTAAATACTTTCTGAAAGTCTCCTGAAAGAAAGAAACATAAACTTTTTTTTATTACACTTCCTATTTTTCACTGTCACTTTTATTTAACACTCCCTGGTTTTTCACTACACTCGTGTGTAGCAGAATACTTCATATTTATTTTGTTCTGCCATATGTTTGACACTTTTTAAGGTCAACGACCTGGTGTAATGTCAATGATCTGGTGTTCAATGACCTGAGTGGGGTTTGTTTATTCACTAACACAGCCACTATTAAGCATTTTATTTGCTAGACATTTAACACTTAATTAGGCATATTAACGCTTGTTACCCTTTCTTTACAAATTATTTCTTAAGAATTCTTATATTTCTTACAATTTCTAACAATTTATACTTATACAATATAAATGCAGTTGCTATTCAGATTTATTATGTTTTTCTTACTAACAATGGATTTTCTTCTATTACATATTTTTATCTAAACTCCCTTTTGTTATATTGACAATTTGTTACATTTAGTAAAGATATTCTTATACCTTTTTTTAAGTTACATTGCTTTGCCCTTTTATGTTCCAGATACTTTATTTTCTTTTTCTTCTTATACCATAGACTTTTTAGACTTACCCTAATCTTATGTTGCACAGTTGTATTCCAAAACTTATTCATAAATAAAACTCTAAATGTTTCAAAATTCATTTCCCTGCCTGCTATCATATGTAACCATTCTAAGGTTTTGTTATCCAAGCATTTTCTAACAAGTATCATTTTTAATGCTTCAGGCACATTTTTCAATTTAAAATATTCTACTAGATCATGTATAAATTGTACTGGACTTGAGGAAGCGTTAAAATTAGGTAATGGTAATTCATTAAGTACAGAATGATAGTTTGACATCTGATTTGGTACATGCACATGTGTGTCATCATTATTCTTTTGTGTGAGAGGCTGATGCTATGGAAAAATCAGTAGCGTCTCTTGAGTTGTTAGTTAACAAAGGTGATACACTTCTTTCTGCCCTTGCATTATTGTCATGCATTTGGTTAGCAATTACAGAACTAGTTACATTTGTATTTACCTTTGGTACACTTGTACTTAAAATTTCAAAACTATTTCTAAGTTTATCAATTTCTTTGCTACTTTCTTGTGCTTTATCTTTAATTTCATCTATCATTGACATTACTTGTCCTTGCCCTGTATTTGCTTCTTTTATTGCTTCTGCATTTGTTTTTTCCATTTCTTGCATTTTATTTATTTACCCTGTTAAATTTTTATTTGCACAATATCTGCATTTGTATTTTCTACCATTGTTTTTAATTATTCACTCTGTTTATCTAATTTATTACAAATACCATATTTAGTATTAGTGAGTTTCAGCTCCATTTCAGTTATATTTTTATCAATATGACTTGACAATTTCTGTTCTAGCTGATTGCAACCTTTATTTACTTTTAAATCTATATCTTTTTGAAGTGCTTTAGAAGATTGTTCTATTTTGCTTTCTAACCTCTTGCTTTCAGCTTTGCTTTCTTTCATACAATTAACTCTCCTCTCATTTCAGTTAACTTATTATTATTTTCAGTTATTGCTTTTAGAAGCCACATAACATTTTGTTGTGATAAGTTTTCTTGCTCTTGTTGGCTAGATGTTTGAGGGTTTCTTTCTTTTGTTGTTCCCTGCACTAATATATGTAAAGGTGATTGACCTTGCATACTACTGCTATCTCTTTCTATGCCTACCTGTGAATTTACAGATAACTGTTCTTCTACATCTAACCTATTTGTTTCCTCTAGCTCTGATTGTAAAGTTACATTACACTCTGTAATGGCTGACCTATCCTCTCCTACTTCCATATTTTCATTGTTTTCTGTTTCCATTTTATTCTGTATATTTTCTTTTGTTATATTTGGTATGGAATTGCTCAATTTTAATTTACCGCTTCTTAACAGCATGAAATGATCTTAATAACAATACATTTTCATAACTATTTTGACAATTATTACATATAAAGTATTGGAATTTTCTGACCTTTTGTTCTGGCTGTTTTTAGTAAACCTTTTTACTCCGGTGTTCCCTCGTAGATTGTAGTTGAATTGTTGACTGCATGCCCCGTACTCCTGAAAGAATTGTTGCTGTCCTTGGATGATGTTGATGAGTTTTAAGTTCTCTGAAGTTCTCTGAAGCTTTTCTGAAGTTTTCTGAAGTTCTCTGAAGTTTTTCTGAAGTTATCTGATGTTCTCTGATGTTCATTGATCTCTTCTTTTCAGCTATTCTCGCCTGTTCTGGCCCCACGCAGCTGGGCGCCAATTTGAAGAATGGTTTATTTTAGGTGTTGTATTGTTTCGTTATTTGCACCACACTTTGGGAGCCAATTTGGAGTAATTGTATTGTAGGCTTACACAAAAAATTTAAGTGTTAATAATACTGCCTCAAGGTGCAAGGGGAATATGGTAGACTTTAAGCGATAGTCACATCTTTGAAGAGCTGGTTGCTATGTGGAGCTTTCCATTCTCTTTGCATATACAGTACATAAAAAAACGAATAACAAATTCCCATTTGAGAAAAAGTATAAGCATTGGAAAATTCAAACAAATAATAAGGAATATCTCGGAAATGGTTCACTCGACAAAAAAATAATAATAATGTATGTGACATAAATTGTGTGTTTTAGCGAGATCTACATGTTTCGTGTAGTAAAATTTTGTCTGTCTCTTAGGGTTTACTAGTTATGCGAAAGTCATTCAGAAAATTCAATATATACATTTTATTTGCCGTGAAAATATCTTAAACATACGATATTTTAATAAAAATCCCTCGAGTCATTTTTGAGGAAATCAAAATGTTCGAAAAATGTTCCATGTAAAGGGTAATCTAGGGGTGGAGAGATTTGAAAATCTTCGTGTCGCATCCTTGAAAAATACTAAACTCAAATACCAAGTTGCTGTTCACAGATTGACAGACAGACACATAGCGAGACACACGGACATGTTTCCAAAAATACTTTATTTGGATTCAGGTCACCTCAAAACATGTATTTCCTGTGAAATCCAATTTTTGGGTGGAATGCAATACTTTCCCTACTTGCTATACATAGTGGAGAAAGTAAAAAGGAAATAAAGATCCAGCTAAGATTTAAATAGTAAAATTCAGGTATCAAATATGATTATATTCCATGCAATAATAAATATATTAGATGTTAAAGTATTTAATATAGCCCATGCACAGACGTAAAGTAAAATAGACAAAACACCCCTGTAGGTTAGATTACCAGTACTGAATGCAGGAAATTCAACTTTCCACCGTGAAAACGTGAACGGAAAGTGGATCAAAAACACTATCGTCGAAAAAATATTTACATAATAGGGTATCTTAATCTGTTTCTCAAAATACTTTTTCGAAAAATGCGGGAGATGCAAGTGCTGAGAAGATTGATAATCTGTCAATAAGGACTAGATAATTTTGCTGTGGCTTCTCACAGAAACCAGGCTAGAACGCTGGTGTGTATAATGCATCTTTCGCCTTGCCTTGGCGCTCAAACACCGACGGCAGAATACGGCGCTTATGTTAATTAACATTTTATGGTGTTCAGCGGTGCCTGCTTTAATTAGACCTTGAAGGTAATCCTTCCTGCTCCTTCTCACACTCATATTACTCCTTAATCTTAGCCCAAAACGCTTTATGTCCATTGCTAGGGTAGATGAGAAAGTGGGACTGCATGTTGATGTGGAAAATAACGACGCCAATATCTTGCGTCGCGTTAATTTGGAAAAGGTAATTACGTTTCTCTGGCTTCTCTGTTAGCAAATCTTGGTTCAACCCAGTCTTGTTGAAAACTGCATGCGGTAGCAATATGTAATTCATCTTTTATATGATAGCCAGCTGGTGTGAGTTTGTTTCACTAGTGATATTTGCCAGTGGCCTCAGTGATTGAGATAATTTCTTAACTGAGTGATGAAAAATACTGGGCAAAAGTTCAAAAATTAAACTTTTAGGTCTTTAGCTTATTGTTATTATTAATAATAGTATGCATATTATTAACTTTAAAATTTCTATAAGCAACACATTTTAGGACCTTTGACGATAAGATGTGAACTAACATAGCAACCAAAATATTGAACCAGCGATTAGGTTTAGTTTTCTGGTCTGTCATCATTTCTCGAAGATATTAATATAAATTGCAACCTGTGTAAATGTAACAGCACATGTGGTATACGGAGTAGAATACTAGGAAGAAAGACCAGTAAAGAAATTAAAATGAAGTTTTCCAAGACCATGGCAGTAACAAGATATAGGAAAATGGTGGATATAAGTATTTTATGTTAATTATTCTTATGAATATTTAACGTTAACTATCCTTTTATTTTTGAAGAGTTTGTTAAAATTAGTTCTCTATGTATGTAGAACCAACGATAGCTCCCCCCATTTGTATGCACTCTTTAACATCTTACGTCATATCGTCGACTTTGCCTATGGAGCAATAAATTGCACGCGCGCGCGCACACACACACACACACGCACGCACGCACACACATTCATAATCTCTTTCAAATGTCCGGACTCTAGGGAGGATTGCTAATAATCCTGACTAAAACAAAATTTTCACTTCCAGCCGAGAATCGAACCCGAGACCTCTGGATTTGGAGGATGGGTTGCTATTTAACTTATGTAATGAATAAATATATAAAAATGATGCGTTACATTCACATGGGTTTCTTTACCCTCTATCGCTCAATATTGGGCATACAAATTATTCTTACGAAAGTTTAGTTTCCTATCTACTTCATTTTAATCGAGATAAATCTTTCCGGAAATGGCTACATTATACATTTCGTTATGACACAAAGGAAACAGCGATAGCCAAATGTTTTAGAACTGGGAGCTATATGCTGGCCTTAAAATTCCATACTATTTCCATCACATCGCGAGAAACAAATAAAAATCGACAGAACTTTAAAAGGATGACTAAGTATTGAACAGTTCAAACCATTAATAACAGATACCTCGGAAATGGCTTATGCCACAAAAGTTATTTGAAATAAATTGTGTGTTTTAAAGAGATCTACATTTTTTGTGTAGTACGTTTTCGTCTATCACTTAACGTTTACCAGTTATGCAAGATTATATAAAATTCCTTCTGAATGAAGAGGACTTCACAGGCTATTCCCAGAAAATTCAAGAGATATATTTTATCTTTATGTAAATATCTTTAATATATGGTATTCTAATAAAAATCATTAGCAATTTTTCAGAAAGTCAAACATTTCGAAAAAAGGAGGGGGATTTTCTTGAAAATCTTCATGTCGCGTCTGTGGAAGATACTGAACTTATGTAAGTAACAGGTTTGGTATTTATCCGACTTTTCGTTTTTTTAGTTAATGATGTTCATCTACACACACACACGCACGCACGCACCTTCTCTAAAAATCCGGTGAAATCTCGGTATCGAATTTTTGGGTGGAATGCAATACCTTCTCTACCTACGGATTCTTGAGTTTCAATTCCAATTATTGTGGACATTAAAAGCAATGGATAGAAGTAAAATACAAGTATCAGAAATACATGTCCTAGGTTCAATCCTAGGTGTCACCGAATAAGGAATGACGATATAAAGACCGTAATGACATATTTGGAGTCTTTAAGAAAAAAAGTCGGATGACTTTCTCTGCTCTCCCTTCTACAAACTACTCTTACAAAGGCTTATTCTTCTACCTTCTTCTCGTTAATCGAGATGAAATTTAATTACAGCTTACATGTTCGTTGTAAGTATAAAGATACAATAGTTTAAAGCGATATAGGTGTAAGCAGAATACATTAAGCTAAAGCGATAGCCAAATCTTTTCAAAGCCCGTCGTTATGTGATGGCTTTGAGATTCCATTCTCCTTGCATGGACACGAAAAAAGAAAAGAAAAAATAACGATTTCAGTTGAGAAATGTATCGAGTATTTGAACATTCAAATCAATGGTAAAGAATATCTCGGAAATAGTTAACGGCACAAACATATACCAGGTGAGTCTTCTCAGCCTGCTTTAGAAGTTATGGAGTCCCGGCTTTGCACAGGCTATGCCGTAAACACTGTCCACTGCATCGCGTCGTATCAATTTCGGACGAAATGACTTGCTTTGCACCGCTGTGCGTGCAGTGACTTACACTCGTAGCGCAACAGTATGCGCGTTGACCAGTGGGCTGGTGAATGCGGTGGCACTATCTGTATATCGCATCGTCTGTAAAACGGCTGTCTATTGTCCATTCCAAACCAGAGTTCCCTCTGATGTAAACAGAAGCACGTGCTTCGGCTTGTCACGAACCCAAGAATATACTCTTACGCCAACGTAAGTAGTTCCTTAATACATGTATTGTATTATGAAATATTAGAGCAGGAAAGGTATAGAACTGCACATTTTATTGTGGTTATTATAAGAACTCATCGTTAAAGGTAATGGATATATACTAGCTGCTAAGAGATTACAAAATACGATTTTCGCCTGCTATTGCGCTAACGCAGAGAGCATCTTGCTTGCTAATACCAACCAAATGCACGACTGCCACTCTCTTACATACACAAATGCAGCAATGAATTCCCAGAGGTGCTATCTGAGTACCGAATAAACACTTTGCGTAACACAGGATATGTGATAAGCGAACAGTCATTCGTAATACGGTAACACATATATGCTCAGCTCAGGTCAAATCTTGTGATTTAGTCAGTTGGTATTTGAGCTCACATGGCAGAGGAAGTTGCGTGTAGTGCGAATAAACTATTCAAACACAGAAGCAGGAAACAGTTAAAAATTGGCTAAAAACAAACAATACTTCATACATTCAACTCACTATTACAAAAATACCCGACACTTGCATTATTGCACATTACGAAACTAATATCGGATCTTAAAGGCGTTTCAGTGAGAAGTGTATCGAAAGCGAGCAGGGAATATAAACAGACATAATACAACATAGAAGAGGATAAAATGTGGGAACTTGTTTTAGGTGCGACAGTGCTGTGGAATTGTGGATAAGCTTGTCATTATTTTGGAGAATAGTTCTGATTCTGATATGGCAGCTGAGTCATCTTCGGAGGATTCGGATTTGGGTGTTGCACTTTTGCCCGATGATTGTGATTAACGCAAGTAAACTGTTCATTGCCGCATACTTATAAAATCGATTGTTACCTCAGGTTGCATTTTGAACTATGATTCTCATGCAGGGCGCCTTTTTATAGATTAAATAGTGTTCAACAAGCACGTGGTAGGGGAACAAGCAGACATTATGGGCGGGCATTGCGAACTACTTTCGCGCGGATAATACAAAGAGTTCTTCTGTGAAAGGCACTCTGGTTTGGAATGGACAGTAGTTACCAATCCGCAGAATGAGAAGACTCACGCGGTATATTTGACATTGTGGTTTAACAAGATCTACATTTTTTGTGTAGTAACATTTTGTCAATCTCTTACGGTTTAGCAATAGCTACAAAGGTCATTCATAATAAAGAAGCCTTTCCAGAATTCTCAACCTATACATTTTATTTCCCATGGAGATATCTTAAGGATATGGTATTTTAATCAATATCGATAGAGCCATTTTTGAGAAAATATTAAATAATAAAACATTTTCCAAGTAAAGAGTAGTTTGGGGTGAGGGACTTTTTCGTGTCGGCATTCTTGGAAGATGCTAAACTTAAATACTTTTAGGCAATTAACTGATTTCGTTTTTTAGTTATGCTGTTCACAGACACAAACACACACAAATACCTAAAAATCTGATGTGTTACACTCACATGACTTTCTCTACTCTTGTACAAACTATTTTTACAAACGCTTATTCTCCATCTACTTCATGTTAATCGAGATAAACATTTGCAGAATCTATCTTATTGCTAATTTTCTTTTAGATGTAAGGGAAATATATATTTACAAGGGCAATTTGGAAATACAGTAGCCTTAAAGCACATACATATCTCTTAATAGCTGGTTGCTAGGTGCAGCACCATTCCCTTTCCCACAGATTAATACTCTATGCATATCCAAGACAGAAAAATGAATAACGAATTCCCATTTGAGAAAATAAGTGTTGAAAAATTTAAGGGAATAACACGCAATATCTCGAAAATGGTTCACTCAACCAAAAAACCTATATGACATAAATTGTGTATTTTAACGCGATCTTCATTTTTTGTGGAGTAAACTTTTGTCTTCCTCTTATGGTTTACCAGTTATGCAAAAGTCGTTCACAATGAAGAATACTTTTGGAGACATTCCCAGAAAATTCAAGATATACATTTTATTTGTCATAAAAATATCTTAAACATGATATTTTAATCAAAATCTTAAGAGCCATTTTTGAGAAAATTAAAATTTTCGAAAAATCTTCCATGTAAAGGGTATTCTGGGTTTGGGGGATTTTCTTGAAAACCTTTGTGTCGCATCCTTGGAAGATACTGAACCTAAATACCAAGTTTGGTGTTTATCCGACTGTTCGTTTCTGAGTTATGGTGTTCACAGACAGACACACACAGACACACAGACACACACACGGACATGTTTCCAAAAATGCTTTTTTTGGATTCAGGGGACCTCAAAACATATATTTTCGGTGAAATCTCGGTATCGAATTTTTGGGTGGAGTACAATACTTCCTCTACTTACTATACGTAGTAGGGAAAGTGAAAATGCTTCTTTTAGATTAGGGGGCCTCAAAACATGCAGTAATTCCGTTTAAATCTTGGTATCAAATTTTTGGGTGAAATGCAATACTTCCTCTGCTTATTATAGGTAAGTAGGAGGAAAAGTAAAAAGAACATGATTATTAAATTCACATGAACTTTTTAAATCGCTATCGCTTGTATGTATATCTCTTCTCCTCAGTAATTTTACAAAAGTTTGCAATTCTATCTACTTCATGTCAAAGGAGACCAACGTTTGTAGAAATGTTTTCGTTGCACATTTAGTTATAGGTATAAGATGGATATCGGAAACCGAAGCTATAGCCAACTCTTTAGAAGCGGATCGCTATATGCTGGTCTTGAAATTCTATACTCCTTCCATGACATCGCGAGAAACAAATGAGTGGTGACAACACTTGCAAAATTATTGAAAATTTCAAACCAATAACAACGAATTTCTCGGAAATAGTTGATGCCATAGAAGTTGATTTGAAATAAATTGAGGTCTACAATTTTTATTTTGTATGGGGTGATTTATGAAAAACTGACACATTTCTTTCTTTAATTATTCTCTTCGAAATTCACCAAATGCCCCAATTTTAATATCAAATTAAGCAGAATGTTCTGGAGCTTCGATTGCCTGTCACTAGATGCGCAGATGTTCATGTTTTATTCGTAATTGTTAGTTTTATTGTCGGCAACTGTTTTTGAGATTTTGTTTTAGTCAACGTGAAAATGGAGTACACATTAAATGAACGACTCTTCCTTGTAAAGCAATACTGGATTAAGAATTCAATTACAGCTACTCAAAGGGCTTACCAGAGAGAATTTGGTGTTCGAAATCCTCCCCAAAAAAACACAATACGAGAACTGGTAAACCATTGGAAACAACTGGATCTCTGGTGAGTGAAAAAGGCAAAACTCGTTCATCTAGGCTTCCCACGGTTGTTGTTGACGTAAGAGCACGACTGGATCAGTCACCCAAAAAATCATTAAGACGCAGGAGACAGGTACAGCTACTCAATGCGTCAGAGAACTGTGAAAAGTGCAGGCCTAAAGCCGTATAGGATTACGGTTGTCCACCAGTTACAGGAACCAGATAAGGATAGACGTTGGTTTCAGGCGTTCATTGTGCAAAATCCTGCCATATTGTCCATCACATGGTTCACAGATGAAGTATGGTTCCATTTATCCGGCTATGTGAACTCAAATAACTCACGCGATATTCCACATGTTATTCACGAAGCACCTATGCACCCGGTTAAAATCGGAGTTTGGTGCGCAATATCCACACAGAGAATAGTGGGACCAATTTTTACTTTCTCTACTACGTATAGTTAGTAGGGGAAGTATTGTATTCCACCCAAAAATTCCATACCGAGATTTCACCGGAAATACATGTTTTGAGACCCCTGAATCCAAAAAAGCATTCTTGGAAACATGTCCGTGTGTGTGTCTGTGTGTCTATCTGTGTGTCTGTGAGTGTGTCTGTCTGTGAACAGCATAACTCAGAAATGAACAGTCGGATAAACACCAAACTTGGTATTTAGGTTCAGTATCTTCCAAGGATGCGACACGAAGGTTTTTAAGAAAATCCCCCACCCCAGAGTACCCTTTACATGGAAGATTTTTCGAAAATTTTAATTTTCTTAAAAATGGCTCTAACGATTTTGATTAAAATATCATATGTTTAAGATATTTTTATGATAAATAAAATGTATATCTTGAATTTCCTGGGAATGTCTCCAAAAGTATTCTTCATTGTGAATGACTTTTGCATAACTGGTAAACCATAAGAGTTAGACAAAATTTTACTACACAAAAAATGTAGATCGCGTTAAAATACACAATTTATGTCATATACATTTTTGTTGTTGAGTGAACCATTTTCGAGATATTGCTTGTTATTCCCTTAAATTTTTCAATACTTATTTTCTCAAATGGAAATTCTTTATTCATTTTTTACTTTCTCTACTACGTATAGTAAGTAGTGGAAGTATTGTATTCCACCCAAAAATTCGATACCGAGATTTCACCGGAAATACATGTTTTGAGGCTCCCTGAATCCAAGAAAAGCATTTTTGGAAACATGTCCTGTGTGTGTCTGTGTGTGTGTGTGTGTGTCTGTGTGTGATCTGTGTGTTTGTGAACAGCATAACTCAGAAACGAACAGTCGGATAAACACCAAACTTGGTATTTAGGTTCAGTATTTTCCAGAGATGCGACACGAAGGTTTTCAAGAAAATCCCCCCACTCCAGTCTACCCTTTACATGGAACATTTTTCGAAAATTTTAATTTTTTCAAAAATGGCTCTAACGATTTTGATGAAAATATCATATGTTTAAGATATTGTCATGAGAAATGAAATGTATATCTCGAATTTTCTGGGAATGTCTCCAAAAGTATTCTTCATTGAGAACGACTTTTGCATAACTGGTAAACAATAAGAGATAGACAAAATTTTACTACACAAAAATGTATATCGCGTTAAAATACACAATTATGTCATATACATTTATTTTGTTGAGTGAACCGTTTTCGAGATATTGCTTGTTATTCCCTTAAATTTTCCAATACTTACACTTTTTCTCAAATTCGTTATTCATTTTTTTTATGTCCTGGACATGCAAGGAGAATGGAATGCGCCACATAGCAACCAGCGTTAAAATATTTGACTATCGCTTAAAACCTACCATATTCCCCTTGCATCTACATGAAAATTACCAATAAGATTGACATCACGATATCTCGATTAACATGAAGCATATGAAGAATAAGCGTTTGTAAAAATACTTTGTACAAGAGTAGAGAAAGTCATGTGAGTGTAACACATCAGATTTTTTTGTCTTGGATATGCAAAGAGTATTAATCTGTGGGAAAGGGAATGGTGCTGCACCTAGCAACCAGCTATTAAGAGATATGTATGTGCTTAAAGGGTACTTTATTTCTTATTGCCTTTGTAAATATATATTCCCCTTACATCTACAAGAAAATTAGCAATAAGATAGACTCTGCAAATGTCTATCTCGATTAACATGAAGTAGATAGAGTATAAGCGTTTGTATAAATAGTTTGTACCTACAAGAGTAGAGAAAGTCATGTGAGTGTAACACATCAGATTTTTTCTTAAACAATGTGAACATTGCAGAGTACCGATGCATTTTCATGGAGTTTGCTGAGCAACTAGACGATGTAGAGCTGAGTCAAGGATATTTTCAGGAGACGGCGCTACATGCCATACATCAAATAAATCCATGACACTAATTGCAAGTTTCTTTGACGACCGGATAATTTCCAAGAATCCGTGACCACCGAGATCTCCGGATTTGACATCGCCAGACATCTTTCTATGGAGTTACTTAAAATACAGGGTTTATGCCACACGTCCCCAAACATTGGACGTTCTGAAGCCAACATCACACAGGGGATTCAAGCTATTCACAACAGCGTCCTACAACGAGTGACCTCCAACATGGAACGACGTGTTGAGTTGTGCCTTATGCAGGATGGAGGACATTTTCAACATTTGCTATACAGGTAAATAATCTTCCAAATTTTCTGTGCATTTTGTAGCGGGGGGGTTTGGAAAATAAGGAACGTTTTCTGGTGTGTATGAACTTGGTTTAGGGTTTCGGGTACGGAAAGATTATTGCCGGCTACTCAGGTAGAGGATAAGTGGTTGTGAGATTCTAATCTCAGGGATTGTGTGGATGGGAGATGAATTACACTCACAACTCCTCTCAGTGGCCCATTTATTCTGAAGATCCACACTTGTCGTACTGAAGACCCTTTACACAAGACGCGTTCCTATCTGTTTTTCCCCGTTACAGTTTCCGTGCTTCTACCCTGAATTTTATTCACTTTCTTAGTTATACACAATATGACTTTTGTCATTCCTAGCTACCCTATCTCTCACTGTTATGCGATGACGATTTCCTATCGTATATCTCTTTCCCTAGTGATAATACAAACTGTTACACGTTACTGATTTCCCTATCTTTTACTACACTAAGTATTTCATCTTGTTCTCCCTGACCCTTCACGACACAAAGTTTTTACGTCCTCATCCTAGCTCTTCCCGACACAGAGAGGTTCCATGTTTCGCGTGTCGAAAACTCGCTCCTGCTCCTAGACAAAAATCTATTTCACGCCTCTTTTCTAGTTTCGTTCCCTGCGTTACTATTCACGTGACTTTTATTATTCCTTATTGGCCCTTTAGCTCCTTTGCGCTTTTTCTACCATTGGTTCAATTTCAACAACCTTATGCATTGCGAGCGTCTCTACTGTTTCATATTATTAACGGCTGATTTGATTTTCTGTCCGCATGAGTGCCTAGCACATCCGTTTCATTGTTTCGCTTTCCGGTGAGTCGCCGTCGATTTCAATAGAACTTAACTGTTTCTCCTGCTAGCCTTTCCTGTATTTATTAAAGTGTTTTGCCCTCTGGCAGATTTCCTTGTGTCTTCTTTTCCTGCGTTTCCTTTCACATTCTGATTTATTTATTCGTGTCTCTACTTTACTTTATTTCATTCGTAATACTGTTTATTCCTCCCTTTTCTTAATCTTTAATATTCTCCTTTTATCTCCTTCTTATTTTGTTTTATTAGCGGATTAGTCTTAAACTTTTATTCTGGCTGTGATTATTATTGTACTCGCGGATCTTATCACTTCAATTTCAGGTCTAATAAGTTGTCGCTAGCATAATGGTTTTGAAACAATTAAAGAAATAGGTATGTCAGTTCTTTATAAATCACCCTGTGGTAACATCTTGTCTATATATTATACGTAGTTTATCTGTTATATATTCATTCATTCATTTATTCATTCATTATCTGTTTACCCTCCTCTTATGTAGGACTTACACCCCCAGGCGGGTGCCTGGGGTCAGAGGCCCGTCGAGGAGCAGACACTCATGGATCAGACAGAAATCCAGGATGGGTGATCAGCCCGATGCCTGGTATGGGATGAAGGAAGTGGATGAAGCGAAATGTTGGTGAAATGGATGAAAGGAAAGGTGATGATGGAGCAGTTGGTGGAATGAATGGCGGGGGAAACCGGAGAACCCGGAGAAAACCCGCCCAGACGCCGCTTCGTCCACCACAAATCCCACATGCAGGTCCCTGGGATTGAACCCGGTCCGCCTCAGTGGGAGGCGAGCGGTCTAACCGCTCGGCCACGGCGCTGCCTATCTGTTATATAAAGTGTATAAATTTCATTTCGAATAAAGAGGACTTCTGAGCTATTCCCAGAAAATTAAATGTATATGATTTGTTAGTCATGCAAATATCTTAAACAATTCGTATTTTAATCAAAATCGCTAGTCATTTATGAGAAAATCAAAACGTTTCCAGTTTGGGTTGGGGAATTTTCGAAAAAAGTCTTTATGTCCGGAAGACGTTGAACTAGCGATAGGAGAGATCATTATTTCTCGATACTCTATACCGATACCGATGTTTTAGCACCGATATTTGATATTCGAATCTCACATTATATAAAGCTGTAAAGGCGATAGCTTTGTTAATTGAATTATGTTATTAGTAATAGTTTTCTGTATATAAACTCATGTAACTTATTTTGTATGGTATGCTAATGTCACATATACTACGTGATCAAAAGTATCCGGACACCTGCCTGAAAATGACGTACAAGTTCGTGGCGCCCTCCATCGGTAATCCTGGAAGTCAATATGGTGTTCGCCCACCCTTAGCCTTGATGACAGCGTTCACTCTCGCAGACATACTTTCAATCAGGTGCTGGAAGGTTTCTTGGGGAATGGCAGCCCATTCTTCACGGAGTGCGGAACTAAGGAGAGGTATCGATGTAGGTCGGTGAGGCCTGGCACGAAGTCGGCACTCCAAAACATCCCAAAGGTGTTCTAAGAATTCAAGTCAGGACTCTGTGCAGGCCAGTCCATTACAGGGATGTTATTGTCGTGTAACCACTCCGCCACAGGCCGTACAGTATGAACAGGCGCTCGATCGTGTTGAAAGATGCAATCGCCATCCCCGAATTGCTCTTCAACAGTGGGAAGCAAGAAGGTGCTTAAAACATCAATGTAGGTTTGCGCTGTGATCGTGCCACGCAAAAAAACAAGGCGTGCAAGCCCCTCCAGGAAAAACACGACCACACCATAACTCCACCACCTCCGAAGTTCACTGTTGGCACTACACACGCTGGCAGATGACGTTCACCGGGCATTCGCCATACCCACACCCTGCCATCGGATCGCCACATTGTATACCGTGATTCGTCACTACACACAACGTTTTGGCACTGTTCAATCGTGTAATGTTGACGCTCCTTACACCAAGCGAGGATCGTTTGGCATTTTCCTGCGTGATGTGTGGCTTATGAGCAGCCGCTCGACCATGGAATTCAAGGTTTCTCACCTCACGCCTGTCATAGTACTTGGAGTGGATCCTGATGCAGTTTGGAATTCCTGTGTGATGGTGTGGATAGATGTCTAATATTACTCTTTACGACCGTCTTCAAATGTCGGCGGTCTCTGTCAGTCAACAGACGAGGCCGGCCTGTACGCTTTTGTGCTGTACATGTCCCTTCACGTTTCCACTTCACTATCACATCAGAAATAGTGGATCTAGGGATTTTTAGGAGTGTGGAAATCTCGCGTACAGATTTCTGACTTAAGTGACACCCAATCACCTGACCACGTTCGAAGTCTGTGAGTTCCACGGAGCGTCCCATTCTGCTTTTTCACGATGTCTAATGACTGCTGAGGTCGCGGATGAGTACCAGGCAGTAGGTGGCAGCACAATGCACCTAAGATGAAAAACGTATGTTTCTGGGGCGTCCGGATACTTTTGATCACATAGTTTATGTACTTTTTCATCCGGTAACTAGACATTTAACACTCGGAAACATAGTAAGTCAATGGAGTAAACCTCTCTACTACTCACATTCATACATTAGTATATACATCAAAGGTACATTAGAGACAATTAAAAATTTGAGGAAAAACCAAGGAAGTATTACATGAAATGCAGGGGTATGAAGGATTCAAAGATTTTTGTTTAAAAACAGAAGCATCCATGAAAGAACAAATATTTCCATGCACTGTATTATCTCACGTCATAAGTTCTGATTTGCTTCTGCTGAGTTCACAGATTTTGGTCACCGGAGTAGGTAAATGGCTGACATTAGGCTGGCCATTAGGCTGACAGTGAGTCACCAAGCCAGGACATTGCAGAAACGTGATTTAGTGCATCAGCTAAATCAGCTTCATTCACAACGCAGTTGACGCTGCATGTTACAAGAGTACTTCTACGCCTTCCCCCCATTGTTTTGCATGTTTTCATTTAGACATAAGAGTCTATGTATTTTGCATTCATCGCAATGAAGGTTTATCAAGAACTATAGTCCAACAACTTTTTAGGGACACGTGCGAGGCAATAACTTAAGTCTCGACCGCTTTCATTTCTTATCTAGTATAAAGTTAAAATTAAACGCAGCAACTTTCAGTAATGCAAAATTTAAAAGTATCGAAGGTTTATCTCAAAGTATTAGACCTACTTCGAAACCACCGAGAATCGAGAGTATCGAGGTATCGAGGGTATCGTGGTCCCATCCCTACGTTGAACTAAATACTAAGTTTGGCATTTAACCGACTTTTCGTTTTTGAACTATGCTGTTTACACACATATGATCTTTTCCTAAAGATGTGTATTTTTTTTTAATTCAAGAACCTAAAAAAAAAGAAAGAAATGTTTATGGTGAAATCTCGATCGTGAATTTTTGGATGAAATGGAACACCTCATCTACTTACTCTAATTAGTATTAGTACGAGTATAGTTCCTGAGAAAGAGGAAATCGTTAAAACAGATTTTTGAGCAATTAAGACATAAACTTTTTCTAGGGTTGTTCGCAGTATGGACTTTCTCGAAAGTCTTCGGCTGCCATCCTTAAATGATTTCTTGAGTTAGGGTGTTGTCAGATATACACATACGAGGGGCACTATTTATATTTTGAGCCTAATAATTAAAACAAAGTAATTTCTGATTGAAAACTGCTTTATTGTTTTTCAAAATATTCTCCTTTATGATCAATACACTTTTGCGTCCGTTTGAACCATTTGTCAAAGCATTTATTCCAATCTTCTTGAGACACCTCCAAAACATGGTTTTTGAAGGCATCAACGGCTTCTTCTAGCAACGAAAATCGTTGTCCACGCAATTTATTCTTGATGTTCGCGAACAAAAAGAAGTCAGTGGGTGCCAAATCAGGACTGTATGGCGGATGACCCATCAATTCGATTTTTTGAGCCTTAAAATACTCTGTTAGACGAGATGTGTCTGCGCCCGCATTGAAGAACGATCGTACGGCTCTTGTTGGTTTTCCTTACTTCATCGAAGACTTCTGGCAAACAAATGGTTGTGTACCATTCGGCGATGACCGTTTTACGTTCCTCTAAAGGCACTGTTGCCACATGGCCAGTTTTACTGAAAAAGCAGGCGACCATTTGCTTCGAGGTGCTTCGAGTGCTTTTGTTGGATTTGCTTCATCTTGAAACACCCTACAGTCGACTGTTGTTTACATTCCGGCTCATACGCATAGATCCATGATTCGTCACCTGTTACAATCATATATACGTCTTTTGAGGCACCGCCATTGTATTTCTTGAGCATTTTTGTACACCAATCGATACGAGCATCTTTTTGAGATTGCGTCAAATTATGTGGGATCCAACGAGAGCAAAACTTTTTCACGGCTAAATTAATCATGCAATATTTTATATATGCCAGTGGAACTAATGCCTAGGGTTGCCTCAGTCTTACAATATGTCGCACGACGATCTTTAATTATTAGTGTTTGCACAGCATCAATGTTTTATGGCACAACAATTGATTTTGGACTACCTTCACGAACTTCATCATTGAGCAAACGGCGGCCACGATTAAATTCCTTTTACTAGCGTTTCACAATGGAAAAGAATGGAGCTTTGTTGCTAAATGTGGAAGTTAGTTGATCGATGCACTCTTGTCTTGATAATTCACGTCGAAAGTCGTAATAAATCATTGCACGAACATTTTCACGAGTTAGTTCCATGTTTTTGTTAACACACAATTTTCAAATTACTGTAAACAATACAAATGACGCTCTATTGACAAAATATTTGAAGTAGACTACGGTAAAAAATGTCAAACTTTCCATTGGAAACGTCAGATGGCACCTAAAACATTCAGGGTTGCCAAGGCTCAAAATATAAATATTGCCCCTCGTACATACGTATACAGGCATACATACATACTGACAAATGGACGGACGTACAAATATGTTAGTCCGCGATGCTCTCTATAACCTTTCTAATTCAATGGACCATAAAACATAGTTACTGTTGCACAGTGGGACAGAATGCTAATCTAGCTGGAAACAAGTAGTAAATTCCTTTCTATTTACCAGATTCGAATGTAACTTGTATCGCAGTTACGAATAATATTCTGCTACCATATACAGATCCTGACTATATTTGACTTACGGAAGCTATCCCTTTATAGGGGGTGAATTCAGACAAAATTAGTAACTTCTCCCGTTCTTAATAGATTTTCACAAAACTTTGTATATCGGTTACAAATAACATTCCGGTATTAGATGCAAATCCTGGCTATATTTGGATAGGATAAATCACTCCTTTATGGGATGAATTTAGATAAAACTAGTAACTTATTTCCTACTTTTCAGATTTAAATTAACTTTTTATAGGAGTTGCAACTAGCATTCTGCTATTATGTTCATATCCTGACTGCTTTTTATTAACACCAACTACCCTTTTATAGAGGGTGAACTCAGACAATACTAATAACTTCTTTCCTACTTACTCGATTGAAATAAAACTTTGTAAAGGAGTTACAAATATCACTGTGCTATTATGTATAGATCCTGATTGAATTTCGTTTACAGAAGCTACCTTTTCATAGGCGATGAATTCAGAAAAAATTAGTAACTTCTTCCTCGTATATGGGTTAAAATAACATTATGCTATTGTGTAAAAACGCTGGCAACCATTGGATAAGGAAAGCTATCCTTTATAGTGGTGAATTCAGAAAAAATTTGTAAGTTCTTTGCTAGTATGTTTTATTATTATATAACTATACATATTCAAGACTTAACCGGTATGGGCATTGTTTTTTATATAGAGTCAGCTGAAAAATTCAATGTCATAGTCGGAATTTGAACATGGTTCTCCATCATTTTGGGCGGTTGCTCTAAACATTGAGGTGCTGTGACAACACACCGAAAGGGAAATTGGTGATATTCTACTAACAACACGAGTTAGTTGGGAAATTCAACGTCCACGTTAAGTGCGATTCAGAAACTGCTAACGAAAATCCTAGCTATGGAAATTGGTAGGAAGAACAAGAAAGTTTTCATCAAAACAGAGCTACGATAGACGCTGTATTTATCATTCATAGATTGTGTAAAAGGCTATAGAATTTAACAAAACCGTTTTTATGTGCTTTCTAGATCTGACCCAAGCATTTGACAGAGTAAAATTGATTGATATGATAACATTGCTACAAAATAAAAACATTGACCAAAAATAATAACTATTCTTAAAGAATAAATACTAATAACTATACAAGAATAAAAGTACATGGGAAAATTAGAGAAAAATTTCCCATCTCAGTAAGTGCACGACAAGGAGATAGTCTAAGTCCAATTTTATTTAGTTTAATAATGGACGAAATCATAAGCGAAACAAAATAAGCCGTGGTTTTAAACTGGGGAACTAGGAGATAAAAATACTATGCACCTGCATACAATAAACGATATGTAAAAAAATCATAGCTAAACTAAATGACTACTAATTACATTTAACTGTAGCACATAGCTTTAGTACAAATATCCATAACGCTTTTTCACTGTCCTTATAGAACACGTTCTACATCACTCTAAAACTAGAATGCAACTGCAGACCTTATCCAGCTGCAACCTCGTGATAACTCATCTCCCAGCTTTGGGTGCATTAGAGATGAATGTGTCTGAAAAATTCTGATGTGTTACACTCACATGACTTTCTCTACTCTTGTGCAAACTATTTTTACAAACGCTTATTCTCCATATGCTTCATGTTAATCGAGATATCGAGATGTTAATCTTATTGCTAATTTTCTTGTAGATGCAAGGGGAATTGCTAGGCTTTAAGACATAGTCAAATATTTTAAGAGCTGGTTGCTATATGGAGTATTCCATTTACTTTGCATTACCAGGACAAAAACATTGAATAACGAATTTGAGAAAAAGTATAAGTATTGGAAAATTTAAGGGAATAACAAGCAATACCTCGCAAATGGTTCACTGAATAACAAAAAATGTATATGACATAAGTTGTGTATTTTAATGCGATCTACATTTTTTGTGTAATAAAATTTTGTCTATCTCTTCTGGTTTACCAGTTATGCAAGAGTCGTTCACAATGAAGAATACTTTTGGAGACATTCCCAGAAAATTCAAGCTATACATTTTATTTGTCATGAAAATATCTTAAACATGTCATATTTTAATCAAAATCGTTAGAGCCATTGTTTAGAAAATTACAATTTTCGGAAAATGTTCCATGTAAAGGGTAATCTGGGGTGGGGGGGATTTTCTTGAAAACCTTCGTGTGCATCTCTGGAAGATATTGAACCTAAATACCAAGTTTGGTATTTATCCGACTGTTCGTTTCTGAGTTATGCTGTTCACACACACACACACACACACACACACACACACACACACACACACACACACACACACACACACACATACGGACATGTTTCCAAAAATCTTTTTTTTTATTCAGCGGGTCTCAAAACATATATTTCCGGTGAAATCTCGGTATCGAATTTTTGGGTGGAATACAATACTTCCCCTACTTACTATACGCAGTAGAGAAAGTAAAAAGGAGATAAGATAGGTACCAGGCGATGCCCCACTGCCTGAGTATCAAGGGGCAATGAAAGTGCTAAAATATAAGAAGGTAAGAATTTTAATTTTTTCCAACCATGATTATGAATTCGCCCCACTGTGTGTGATACTCTATATAATTTTTTTCGAAAATAGTGCTTTTATTGACTTTCCGCTCTTGGTGTCATGCGTGGGAAGTTGTAGTTCCTGTACTCCGTGCGTTTTTAATTTTTATCGCAGAAATTAATAAAATAATTTAATCCTCCAATTATTGATATATAGAGACGCGGTCCAATTATTAGTGTAAATATTATTATTATTCACTTAATTCTTTAAAATATGTTCGTGGAACATAAATCGTTAAATGATTATGGTTAAAACATTAAATACTTGAAAATATTATTAGTTGTCAGTGCTTTGAAAACATTGCTTTTAGCCTAGAAAGCATTTTAACTTCCTGGTATATTTTGGATAAATATTGTGGAAAATTATTAAGCTGCATTATATCTTTAATAAACATTACTAATGCTTTTAGACAGCAGTGTTTCAGAAATGTCGATTTTTAGGAATTCCTTGATATAATAGCCTAGTTGTATTAGTGTAGTAATTTTTTGCTGGCCATTAAGGTTCTCTTGAAAGAATGACGCAAACATTTGGACAATAATATTAATTTGGGAAATGTTAACATGTCCTTTAATCTAAATCTATATTATTGTTGCTGCTGCATTCATGTTATCCATAGTTGACAAAAATTAAAATTTTAAAGGCATAAATGCGTCAATAATGAGTATGTTTCATTTTAAAATATACTAATTAATGAAAGATTAGTAAGTTAACAGGCTTACTCTGATAATCTGATCAGTCTGAATATTTATTTTTGCACACATGCTATATAATCATAATAGAACGTTGAATATTAATATTTAAGATTTACCGTCTTTGCTTCCCTTTATTTGTTAACATTTATTACGATTTGATTCACACAATAATTAAATATAGCTTTCGACGCAAACAGCCATCTCACCTTCAATTGTTGATTGGCTTGGTCAACACTACCAGGCGTAACTAATAGCTCACCAGAGGCTAGTACGGTCGAAGTTGATACTGCTTTTGAGCAGCTGACAGTAATTAATTTTATTTTCGCTTAAATATTTCTATTATTCACTAGTATCGAAAAATTAGTATACAAAATGCATGCGTTAAGTCCGTTGCAGAAAGTCGGAAATGAAAATACTCGACTTCGTATCATATTTTCAAACTTCTTCCTCATTTTGCAAAGGTGCTCTTGTCTCGCTATATACTATTGTGGAATATATCCACATTAGTAAGCGATAGAGACAGTACTTACTGCATTAACTGGGAATGTTTAATGTGATTGGGACTTTCTTGGAGCATTTAGAAGACAACCCTCCCCCCCAAAAAACAGATAAGTGGATCTTCTTATGCGTTTAAGTATAAAATGAAAATAAGAATATTTATGGTTCTTAACTAAAACATACCGGTTAGGTTTTGAATTTTGAATGCTTACTTGATTCGCTTGAGATTTCAAAGTTGTGAATAGTGAAGAGCGTTAACAGCGTTTCGCCTACCTCTATAGGTAACTACTCTGACATCTTTGCATTCGTTTAAACTGCCGTCGCAGGGGCGGTTTAATCCCATTTTTTAAAATGACAAGATAATCAAGTCTATTCTGTAACTTAATTATTAAGAAGGCGACTACAATTATTTGTTAAGCTTAAAGAACCGCTCTTAACAAATGTGTCGCTAGTTGGCATTCGTAAGTTATGTTATCGCGATATTTGTTTCGCGGTTTGTTAGCTCATTGGAGCGACTATTTTCGGGCGTTTTGTTTTCACACTGCTACCAGCACCGGAATACCGACTACCGAGTGTTTTTGTTACTTTTTCTGCCAAGATGGCGACAAAGCGTGCTGTTAAATGTTACACGAAGAAAATAAAATATATGTGGATTTTTAAAATTCACACCCATTGCTTAGAATAGCAAGACTTACATCTTGTGTTCCCAAAGGATTAGACTTTTTATGGGGAAAATTCACCAAGCTGTTGAACAGCTGTGTCAGTAGCCCTGTAAGATGAGTTTAATTTTAGGTTATGAAAGACAGACAAATGCATTAGCAGCGCAGTTTCATATTGTTTTGATGCAGGTTTCACTAAATTATATCAACTCGCAATTCCTGCTTAATTTCTTTTATGCTTTTGATTATACTTTTTAAAGGTATCAGTTGTCATGCATATTTTTCTTAAATTTTAATGTATACAATCTAGCGAAGTAGGTAGTTCTGCGGACATGTTTTTGCATATTAATCATTACTGATAATATACATATTATTTTAGGTATTCGTTAAATGGAAGGTCACAGTGAAAAGAAAGGTTAGTTTCACTAATTGTTTTATTTGGGGGAAAGTTACAGCTACAAGTATTTAATTATGGATTGTTTTTCATACGCAAATTAAATTATCAGTTTATAACCCAACTAACTGTCTTCGCTTATGTTCTTCCTCTGCCAGCAGTATCAGTATAAATTCAATTTTCTAGGTTACGAGAAACTGGTAAATAGCTTGCTGCTAGCCACTTCTTTTAGCAGATTGGAAATTCTCTTAAAATAATTCTGGGAAGGAAAACGTATCGCTGTACTACCCTATAGCTCCAAAAAGTGTCCAGTTCCTACTGTTAACCTAAAAATGGGACAAATTTATTGGTAAACCATGCAAATAACTACAAGACATATGACTATTTGAACCTAAAATTCTTAAATTAAATAACTTGCGCTCAACAGTCAAATCTTTATTCTTAACAAAATTTTTGTTTTGTTACGAAATTACAGAATGCCGATCAATTGGTTAGCAGCTTTAACAATTTGTTAAGCCTTAAAAAAATAACTGAAGTGTTTTCTAATCTTCGCTAAGAGTTTCGCTCTAGCATTTCTGAATTGAATTGGAAAATTGTGAGTTCGCTGATTCTAATGTTGGTGTTGTATATTTTTCATATGTATGTGTCATGTGAAGCAAATGATACTAATCAAAGAAAATACATATTGAAAGAAGAAAGAACAAGGTAGCTAATGAAGTTAAATAATTACAGAGATAGGTCTATTTGAACATAAATAAAGGCCTCAAATGTCACCTTTTTAGAGTGGAGTTAAATATGGAAATTAAATGAGAATAATTAGCTTTGAAGTTTTTCGGACGGGGTTGCAGAATGGAGTCCTATTTATAGAGAATGTCAAACTTTACATCTTACATCTAAACAGACCATCCCATTTTGGAAGTTTATGGTAGCGTCAAGCAATATTAAAGAAGTTTTTGTAAACTGAGTAGAAAAGTGTCAAGTTATGCATGAGTGCTCTCTAGTAGAGTGGTCAGCGTTCTGGCTTCTCAACCCAGAGATCCGTGTTCGATAACCGGCTGGGGCGGGAAAATATTCTTTAATTACAATTTACTCTAATGGAAATATGACTGTGGGAGTGATTGTGAGTGTACTTTCTAATGACAATTAGTAAAAGTCTACAGTCAACGAGTTAGTTGATTCTAAAGTCAAAGTCTCCAATATGACCACAGAAGTTAAAAGGGGGTATACAAATGAAACAATTAAAACATTGGTTAAGCATATGGTTAAATGTCGGTACCAAAATAAAAGTTGAAGTAGTTGTGCCGTCAGGTGGGATATTTCAAATCATCAGATAAGTGAAATTTAGAATTACAGACACCATATTATGCATTAAATATCTCATATCTGTCCAAAACGCTGTTTGGCGTCTTTTACGCTATATTTCAATGTGCTTATTTTGTTTATCTCTTATGGCTTACCAGTTATTCAAAACTATAGAAAATTCATTCAAAATAAAGAGAACTTCACAGATTATTCGCAGGAAATTCAAGTTATAGTTTTATCTTTATGCAATTATCTTATGTGGTAAATTTAATTAAAATCGTTAAAGTCGTTTTTGAAGGAGTGAACAACGAAAATGTTCCATATAAAGAGTGGCTTTATGTGGTAGGATTTTTTTAGTCTTCTCTTAGGATTCACAAATAATGTGTGACTAAAGTTAGTCTTCTCTTAGGATTCACAAACAATGTCTGACTAAATGATTAAATTTAGTATTCATTCTACTTTTCTTTTTGAGTTATTCTGTTCACACACACATGACAATGACTTAATTATGTGTTTAGGTGAGTGCCAATATTATTAAGATTTTTGTAAACTTAGAATAGTAATCATGCCTAGGTTATAATGAATTCAGCTAATGCTATTTGAGAACTAAAACATACGTAAGGAAAATAAAAAGATGCGTAAACCCAGGTGATTCACATTAATTTGGAGACAGCAGTAAACTAGGTTAGTAACTAATAACTAGTAACTAATAAATTAATTATATAATGTATACAAGTAATTTATAATAAATATAGAATATCAAAGATAATAATAGGAAAGGGATTATTTAATATTAATAATGATATATACTATATGATTGCAGCAATTTAAATATTGGAATAATAATTATTTAAATCTTCGTATAATATTTTGTATAAGAATTGGAACTCAAAAAGAGGGAAAGATTAATATTTTGGTAGACGGGAAGTAATTAGCGGCTCAGGTCGGGTTGAGGTATTAGGGAAGTTCAAGGTAAGGATTCTAAATTCCAGGTAGATGCACATAGAGTTGGGGTTCTAGGAATCAATAACGTCCCAGTATTAAGAGAGAAAGGACCAAACGGGAGCCGGAGCCTAATTGAAATAAAAAGACGTATGTCGATGCGTCTCATAGCGGACAAGAGCTCTTCTCATCACGGCTAGAAGAAAACCACAGCGCAGAGCTGCAGCAGCAGGGACTTCCGCCGAGTTTACACCGGCGAACGCGAGCGAAGCTGAACAGGCAACCGCCGACCGCACCGCCGTAGCTGGCAATGCCAGCCCGACACCAACGCCTCGCTCTCCGTCACCGGAGAATACTTCTCATGTGTCTCGCGACGCCACAACTCACACCGAAGACTCTGACAACAGAGCATCTCCCAACGCAGCTTCTACCGGGGAATGTCAGACGCAGCGCCAACAGTAGCTTCCGACGCAGTTACTCTTAAGCTCTGTCCAACAGCTTTGGCCTTCAGTTCTGGAGGCAACAAGAATCCAGTCACGGAAGGGGCTAACACCTCTCGTGCGCCTTGCCTTTCGGGACAAGGCACACCAGGACGCAGCTCTCTCCGTCGGCTTGCAATTCTTAGGCTAGGCTTGAGGATTGAACCAAGCCGCAAACCTGGACACCTCCCTGCCGACGCTGCTGCCTTTACGGACACATGGAGGTGGGATGCACGCTCCGCCTCGGTGCCACTATTGTGGCGCACCAAACCTAATGTCTGTCTGACAGTAGCACGACTTAGTCGTCGCCGCCGCCCCTTCTGCGCTACCTGCTGGAGACACGACCACTACACCGGGCAAGCTTGTTGCCCACTTCATCCCAACAACCTCCACAGAAGTAGAAGAAAAAGGCTAAGGTGCCTGCATGCCAGCGGCAGGCTTCACTGCTACATGACCAGCCACGCAGGTATCTTCACTAACTACTCAGGACACGCCGGCAACCGGCTCAAACAGCATCATTATCAACGAACCTTCCCCTGAGATTCCTACACAAGCTGGAGGATGTGCAGGCGGAGCTGCTCAACATCATGACTAAACTTGCCCAACTGGAGGAGGTATTGTTCGAGCTTCGGCAGGACAATGATACCATACTTTTCGGTACCAAGCTAATACCATCTCTTCCTAACATTACCAACGTTCTTTCACCAACACTACGTGGAAGTCAGAAGGCTCTTCAGAGAGGAGATAGCGGCCCTCCAGACGACGTTGGATGGCGTCCTCTCCACGAAACTACCAAAACACCAGATGCGCCCGATTGGGGGTACACATGGGAAGCTCCGACTAATCAGCATCGAGGACGTCGGAGGCCCAAATAATCAACCTTACTCCTAGCACCCTTACAACAAAACTTCCTATACCGCCTCACCCTGAATCCCCAAGGATGCAAGCAGGGCTTCGGTCATACTTGTGCCCTGGCATCCTGCCTTCACCTGGCTTCACCCGATTAATAACCTACACCTTCAATACGGTGCATACGTGGTACTGCCTTACCCTCGCCCATAAATTCCTCTTTTTCCTTCTTGTTTCCTTCCGGTGGAGGTGTTTTTAGTGGGTATGGCCATCTATTACGGCGAGTCCCACACTCCCTGTCCCGACTCCCATCGGGACAGAAATGCCTAACAGTATTTTCTCTTCCACTTGAAAAAAAACAAACAAAAAAACCGCCTAATTCATTCAGCATTCACTCCGATGTCAGAACTCCAAGAACTCTCATGTATTCAACACATTTGGCTCGTTCTGCTGTCATATTCACTCAGATAGTTTGGCGATGTCAGTGTGTGTAAGTGTTCTTGGATCATCTAGTGAACGGTATTAATTCCTTGAAAGTAACGTCTGCAATAGCAAAACGTTCATTTGGGTAACACGGTAATAGCTTGGCTTGGTGTAACACAATTTAATGCTTTGTTTCACTGGACAAAATTGTAGCGGTAAAGGGCAATGAAATGTTTTTATTTCAAAATCACTGTATTACCCACCCCACGAGACGAGTTAGCCCGAGGCAAACGACCACACCAATAACACACAACGTTCAACAACCAGTATGCATATAAAAATTAAACCAAAGCCGTTGATTTTCCATCCCAAGCGATCACGATATAACAAAGACAAGGAAAACAGTCGACTATCGAAATATGGTATCCTGAACTCACTGTACAATAAGGAAAGAAGCAAGGTTAAATAACAAAGAATAGTTATAATTCTTGGAGCTATTGTAAAACATTCAATGAATATACTTAAAGTTTACAAAAGTAAATCTCTTTTAAAGTCTTTGTTCTTCTTCTTGTACATTCTAGAACGAATTTAAGTTATTTGATTTCTGTTACAATTAATTTGAACAAACTCGCTCGGTTCATAAAGGTTCGCTTTCTGTCATAGGTATGGTATAGAACTTTTGAATGTTAGTTACAAACATATTGAAAAGAGTTTAGACTAGGCCGAAAAGCTGTGTTTTCGCCGCTACCTCTTGCGTCGAGCTAAAGTTGCTGATGTGATCGTTGGTAAATCCTGGCCAGACTTCCTCTTCGTACTTGCTACCTAGGAGACCCGCGGAGAAGCAAAACATGTGACTTGACGTCATCCGATTTGAACGCCACCTTGACGGAGGGAGGGGAGAAAGACGCCATCTAGTATTCCCACAGCAAATCTTCTAATAGATGGTTTATGCTGGTTGCGTCGCAGGTCTTCGCAGGCGCAACCCATATGTGACGAAAATGATGGTGATGACGTGTACCATCACAGGTCTGTCGTAAATGAACATAAAGGAATAGTTGTATACTGTCTTTTAGTACTAAACCATTGCGTTTGAAGTGTACTGAACTAGAACCACACTCGACTTCCCACGCTGCTTCAAATTCATCGTTTTCAATTCCAGCACACATATCGTATGCCGCCATCTTAATTTGATTCTTGGAATGGCCCACTATTAATATGTAAAATAAACTACTTCCGGCAAATAACGTCTTTACGTTTGCCAGACTGCTAGTTTTAGTCGCTGTTCATATTACAAATGTTAAGATTTTTAAATATAGTATTTTAAAACATACTATAAATCAGTTTTATTGCGAATTTTCAAAACTTCAAATGATATTACAACGCACAGAGAGAGAGAGAGAGAGAGAGAGAGAGAGACAGAGAAGGCGATAGAGGAGGAGAGAATGGAAGATGGAATGTAAAAGGGGGAGAGAGGAGAAAGCGAAGTGAGAAAGAGGGAAAGAGAAGGAAAAGTTCTAGAAAGAGAAAAAAGAGAGGAGAAAAGGGAGACAAAGAGAAAGTAAGAGAGGGAGCGAGTTTAGAATTTCAGCATTTAACGCCGTAATGTGAACAGAGCTGCGAGTTTTGTTTGCATTCAAACAAAAGTCCGTCGACCTTTCGGAGAATGACATTTCCAAAATTTGTAAGAGCATCGGGTTTTTAAGGAGATAAGTGTAACATCTGTGTATTATTCTCCAATAGCAGGGAGTTTTTGGTTCATCATGAAACGGGGTTTTACGAAACTGCAATTCTAAGGAACCGAGCGGGATGGCTCAGTCTGTGGCCCGCATTCGGCAGACCTGGGTTCAAATTCCGTGAGCCGACAATCTGACTGAGGATTTTTCGTGGTTTTCCACAGCCGCCCAGGTAAATACCGGATTGGACATTTAATACTACGACCCAAAGTTCCACCTTCAGTCTAAAACAATAGTAAAACTGAAAAATAGGTGGTAGTAGCGAATGCTGTGTCATCTATCCACAGATAATGAAAGCAGGTAGACTGGACGGCACCCTAATGCCATCTGCACGGCACGAAGCAGAAGATCCCGCTGCTATGCACTAGGGTCTCTGTGGACACGTGACGAAGCAAGATGCCGTGGTTAGAGGGACGAGACCTAGAAGGCTAACTATCCGCCTTTCTATATGAAAGCAGCAGTTAGACTGGACGGCAACCTAATGCCATTTGCACAGCACGAAGCAGAAGATCCAGTTGCTATGCACTAGGGTCTCTGTGAACACGACGAAGAGGGTGGTTACAGGGATAAGGCCTAGAAGGTTAACTGTCCGTCACATCTCGATCTAAGAGTTATCCACTAACAGATCCGTCGCAATAAGACCCTTTGGCTGAAGCTAATCTTCTAGAGCATACACATATAATACTCTTAATTCACTCCACGAAATTAATTAATGTCATTCAGAACTTAAGAACTCTACCGTGCAACGGCGGATAAGGCAGCAAATATTCCATTCATATTTCAGAAATTGTTTTTCTGCTTGTTTGCCTAAAGATTGTGACGATATCGCTATTCGTCACATGTAAATTGTTTGCTATGGCATAAATTTGGCAAAACCGTCAGAGGCATCATAAATGGAGTAGTTCCGAGTCGACGAGATAGATCGATAAATAACGACCCGCTACTGTCGATTATTATTGCCAGGAAAAACAAGCAAGCAGCGAGTCGCAGTTAGACAACACTGGGTCAGCTTACGTAACAAACCGATGAGTACAAGACAATGCCTTGGAGTAGTCGCTCGTCAGTTTTAGAGCAAGAACGTCGGTGCTGAAAGGGGATATACCGCATATATATTCACATAGACATATAAATCAATATTAAAAAGAATTGTATATAATAATATAATTCACCAAGAAATATATTAGAATATTTAACAACCAAGAATTGTACAAAAGCAGATTGTAACTTAGATAAGCAGGCCCCAGATTTTCACTCTCTCTTATAGAATCTCGTCGACACACAGTGATACTCTCTGGACGACGGATGCACGTGTGTGCATATGGGTGGGAACCGTGTGCAGTTAAGCAAGGCTCCTAATTTATTATAATGGTGGGAATTGTTATAATGGGAAAAGCTAGCCGCCCATAAATATTTATTTGATAATACACCACCAGTGAAATTAGTTAGGTAATTGATTAGGAATGGAGAATACAGCAGCCGATGAGCAGCAATAGCCGGAGACCAGCACACTGCAGCAGAGGGCATCAACCAGAGGAACAACGTTTTCCAGCTACAAATGATGCACAACACTTTCCCGCTACAGTGCCATAGACAGTATTCTAGAGTTGACACATGTGTGTAATGCAGTAAAGTCGTCAAATAAACAGAGTGAACATTGAAGTAGTTATTTTGTTGTATTGTTATTTGCCCCACGCTTTGGGAGCCAATTTGAAGAAGGTTTGTTGCTGCTACGTATGGAAAGCCAGTTTGAAGAAGATATATTATATTTCAACTGTTGCGGAGCCGAACTTGAAGTAGTTGCAACCGCACGTATGGTAAAAAGTTTCCGGTAGCCTTCGCCCCAAATGTTTAAAAAAAATATTAACTTTGTAATTTTGACTGTTCCTTTAAATGTTATATATTTATGTTTACCTCGGCTGTTTCAGTATTTATTTTTTAGAGACATGAATGTCTTAGCTGGGAGTGGTGCGACTGAAGAATGTAGGCTTACACATATTATAATTTTACTTCACTCCTTTTATTAATGCTTGACACGATTTAAATAACACTTCACTGATATAGAGAGAGAGAGCTATGAGATTTGTTTTATTAATTACTTGCACTTTTTAACACGTAAAATATTTTTGCCTCACACAAAATACGTATTAAATTTCTCGAGGACGCATCTCGCGTCCGGTTAGGAACACTGTCTACAAGCAACTGACTTCTGAATTTGTAAGTTTTGCTCCATTTTAGTTTCTGATTGGCTAATCATAGTCCAATAGAATACCTTCATTTAACTAAAGCTTTTTCTGGTTGTTGATTGGCTATTTTATGAACTGTCACAAGAATCACCAGTAGCATTTAAACTTTCTAATTCATTATTGCCTCAAGGTTACCTCATTGTTAGCAACTTTTGACCTATTTCTCACAGCTCCTACATTATTAAATTACGTAATACATTCACATAACATTATTACACATGTATACAATAATATAAACATAATACAATTTCTGTTACATACATTTTATATGTTATTTATACACATACTGCTTTAAGGCGGGCTGTTATTGAATTTTATATTATATAATTAGACTGAAATTATTTAAGTGTTAAAAATACTGCCTCAACATAGCTACTTGGCCGTGTTGGTATGTCAAAATTTACAATTACGCAAGTTAAAAGTTGATACACAAGACTCTTTTAGTTTTGGAAGAGCTGTTTAAATTAAAAGAACAACTATCCAAGACTTATTAAAATAATTTCGGACTGGTATGAAATCTGACGTAAAACAATCACGTGTGTAACTTGCAGTCATAAGGCTAATGATAATGGAATTAGTACGGTTACACACGTGGATAGTGATGACCGCCATTGGGTTGTAAGATAGGGTAATATTAAAAGAAGACCGTATTTAGGCACGAGATGAAAACTTCATGACGCACAGGTTACCAATTGGAGAACTGCTCCACTACTAAAGATGACTGGATTTGTCCATTTGACGAAGGAGCCAAAAGGAGACGTTCTACAAGACTTTGCCACGTACTAGGATGATGTTTTGGCGATTATCGGGACACCACCTGGATCGTCGAGTAGACCATAAACCCAGTAAAGGCGTTCCATTTATTTCTATACTTTATAGTAGTTTCAACTGCTAGGGCTATATACGAAAACTCAGTGAGCAAAAAAATGTTGGTAGTGTGGGAAATGCATAAAATTGTAGGAAAATCATTTAAAGTAAATATTTCATAGTGAAAATTTAAATGTGTCAAGAAGTTTTGATTATGAAAATGTAACATAAAGCAAATACACGTCTATTTGAAAGCTGTTTTGTGAAGAAAATAGTCAAAAGTAATATTGCAGACTTTAGTAATTAAAGTGAAAATAAAGAGAAGCAATATGGATGGTGCAAGAATGTAAGTAATTGATTAGGTGATTTACCTTTTATTTAAGATTTTCAATTAACAAGTATCTAAATTTTTATCATGATTTTAAAATGTTATATAAATGTTTGAAATTTATTTCTCGATCGCGAATTATTGTAAAGCTGTATATGTAAATAAAAATTTTAAAAATATATACATTGTTACTCTGTTCACAAATCAAACCACCGAACTTTGAGATGGGTAGCTTCTAGTATCAATGCACAGGGTTATTTAAAAAGAAGGAATGGAATATACATGTTTATTTCTAATGAACGACAATAGATAGCGATACATACGACAACATTGAATAAAGGAAAGTTCAAAGTTTTAAGCCCCCACCTATTACTTTCATTCAGTGTCAACAGCGGCACTGTGTTTGTTTACGAGAAAATGGCGACGCCACAGGAAAAGTCGTTTTGTGTGCTGCACAATTGAATCCATTGTTTCATTGCAGCGTGCATTTCGTTGTAAGTTCAACAACGAACCGCCTAGTCATGAAAAATTTACAATTGATACAATAAATTCGTAAAAGATGGTTGCGTATGCAAACGGAAAAGCACTGGTCGTCCTCGCATAACAAATGGTTTCATTTTGAACACATAAAATAACACTTTGAACTTTTCTTTATTCAGTGATGTATCGCATGTGTCGCTATCTATTGTCGTTCATTAGAAATAAATATATAAAGTCTGTTCCTTCTTTTTGAATAACCCTGTATATTAGGATGGTAAAAGAGAATACTAAATTATCGATTATAGAGATGTGATATGAGTTTCTAGTTGAAAGAAAAATAATTAACAGGTGGATCTGCTACATGTGACTGATGATTAAGTTACGATGCAGTGGCAGCAGTGCCAACTGCATCAAGGTTTCAGTATGAACAGCAACCCTTCATAAGAGTTTCCTTTGCTAGTCATCTATGTAGCACAACATTGTTTCCGAATGCTCTAGGAAAGCTTACTTCAAAACCAGGAAGCTGCAATCAGCTTTCCATTTTCTCTGGAGCATGATAACCGCTTTGCATGCCGTAATTACTAAGGGTTGATGACATAAGTGCGTTTTGAAGAGCATGATCTCAATGCCTTCTTTGTGCTGTGTTTGTTTGATAATTTCATACCACAGCAGAGAAGGCTAGTGATTATGGAATTTTAGTTTTAGGAAGTTCGGTGCTCTGCAGCAACGGGAAACACGTAAAACACTCGAGAGCGTCGTTGCTTACTCGATAAGACGGAGGAGAAGTTTGGCTTGTTCATTTTCTCGGAGAATTGGCTCACATTCCAGACAGGAAATGAACATTAAAAACTAATGAAAACTGCCGTGAGAGAGGGAGTAGTTATCTTTGCTGGGGGGACCCCAGGAAATGGACGCGAAGCGCCATCTATAAATCTAGCAGACGAACCTCGATTCTCGATAAAAGAAGTAGATAACGTCGTAACTACTGCTTCTTCTCGGGGAAGAGAAGTGATTCTCTGCTCTGCCTAATCTCAATGCCATGGTATACCCTGGAGGTGACGTTTACTGCCACTTCTAGTACAAGGGTGCTACATTAGTGACAGCAGTCGATATTATTTCTACACCACTTCTGCGATAGTGTCATGTGCTAGAGCAGGCATGCCTAAGAAAAAAGAACCCTTTGACATATCTAGAGCATATTTAAGCCCCAAGTTGGATCTGAGCGCATTATCATTAGAAAAGGGAGAGACGGTTGAAGGAGTTGGTGATGTCACCTGTCAAAGAGTGCAATGTGGTGGACAAAGAGGCTACCGTAGGTTAGTGAAAGAACACTTGCAAAACTAAGGGATACGCAAAACGTATGAACATTTCACATATTTTGTTTTTGACTTTGGAAGATAGTAGTCAAGGTAGGATAGTAGTCAAAACAGTAGTCCACAGTCAGGGTCTTATTTAGAGGGGGGTTCTAGGGTTCAACCCCCCGAAACGTCTGACAGTTTTGTTTATTTGAATTAATAGCAAACCAATATGGGAAAATGTCGTTATATAACAGTAGGTCTATTGCTAGTAGCACATTTACAAGAAAAAGGGAAACTTAATATCGTCGCCTTACATAGGTAAGGTGACCATACGTTCCGGTTTTCGAAACAGTCTCCATGTTTTGTGCTGTAAGGTGGAATATCCTCATTCTTGTGAGTTTTTCTTGTCTATATAATGTCTCCAAGCAATTTTCTTATCCATGTAACGTCTATATACTACGGAGTAGGTACATGGTAACTGGGGTACTGTTAAGTTTAGATCTAGTTGTGGAAAACCCTCCCCGAATCTTTTTTTCTGGGTACGGGCATGTACACAGTTATGAAATGTTTATACATGTAGTTAAACTTAAATTACTACATACCGATAGAAATTCACGTAGTAGGACTAATTTAAGGATTAGTGTGCGTGTGTGTGTGTGTGTGTGTCTGTGTGTGTGTGTGTGTGTGTGTGTGTGAAACAGTAGTTGAAGATTTCCATTTTTTAAAAATCATATATTTATATTACATACTATTTTTATATCAAAACACAAAAACTGTACAGACCTGATATACTATCAATTCTGAATTACACAAGTTAGCTACATTGTATAAACATTTCTTAGCTGTGGGTGTTACACTTTACTTAAAATCTATACCTGAAGTTTGATAAATTTACCATGTAGTCTCAATGGCAGTAAGGTTGGCTACCGACTTTCTTAAGTGGATCATTATTGAAATGTTGACCATTAAAAATAAATAAATAAAAATTTTACAAAACAATTATTAGTAAACTTGGATATGTTAGTCAAACTTTAGAGCCTTACGACATTTGAAAGTCCCTTAATGTGGTCGCATTTAAGGTCCTAAGGTCATTAAATGGCTCTTAAAGTAATTTTAAAGGCGATTTTCTGCTCTTTTATTTTTACTACGTTTACTCCCATTCAAAAGTTATAAAAAACTAAAATTTTAACGTTAGAAATCTGAATCGCTTAGTGTATGTTCTGAAAGTTACGGTCAAGAGACTATAACGTATATATTTTCAGAATTAAAAAATAAATTCTGCCACATTATAGGCAATAAAGACTACTGTTTTCATATTCATTAGCGTCATACTTTTTAAAATCTCTTGTACATCGAATTTTTAAAAAATAACTCCGATATAAAAAGATAGTATATAATTTTTTAGACCTGTAGCTTATATTTTGTAGCAATTTATATACATTAAAAACGATTTTTTTTCAAATGTTTTCAGTAATTAAAGAGCCATTAACCGTATCAGTAAAACCTGATCTCATTAATAAGAATAACAAAAATAGTGAACTCTCTGTCCAACACATTTGGAAAATAGCAATTCACCCGACAACCCTGTTAAAATTTTCATTTGTGTACTAGAATCCTGATAAAGTCATTTAAAACTGGTCTGCTCTTCTAATATCTCATAGGCAGCCATTTTAATGCACTTTATTAATTGCTTGATAGGTTTGTTTGAGAATGTGTTATTTTAGGGGGAGTTGTATGTTTATTTGCCCCACGCTTTGGGCACCAATTTGAGAAGGTTGTGTTGAAGGTGGAGTTGTATTATATTTCAACTGTTGGGGAACCGAACTTGTAGTAGTTGCAACCGCACGTATAGTAAACAGTTTCCGGTAGCCTTCGCCCCAAATGTATTTTTTACTCTTTCTTTAAATATTATATATTTATGTTTGCCTCGGTTGCGTCAGTATTATTGTTAGAGACATGGATGTCTTGGCAGGCTTGTGGTGCGACTGAATGTTGGTTTACACAGATTATAATTTTACTTCACTCCTTTTTTTAATGCTTGACACGATTTAAATAACACTTCACCGATAGAGAGCTGTGAGATTATTTTATGAATTACTTGTACTTTTTAACACGTAAACTATTTTTCGTCTCACGCGAATACGTGTTAGATTTCTCGAGGATGTGTCTCGCGTCCGGTTAGGAACACTGTTTGCAGGCAACTGAACTGATTTCAACCGCCTAAACTTGTAAATTTCTGTATTTCGAGTCTCTGATTGGTTATTCCTAATCCAATGGAATACCTTCATTTAACTAAAACTTTTTCTGGTTGTTGATTGGCTATTTTTATAAACTGTGACTAAAATTACATTATTGCTTCCAAGAATCACAAGTAACATTTAAACTTTCTAATTCATTATTGCCTCAAGGTTACCTCATTGTTACCTCATTGTTAGCAACTTTTGACCTATTTCTCACAGCTCCTTCATTATTAAATTACGTAATACATTCATATAACATTATTGAACATATATACAATAATATAAGCATATGCACTGACTGTTACATACATTTTACAAATTATTACATACACATATTGCTTTAAGGCGGGTTTTTATTATTTTTTTATTATATAATTTGACTAAAATCATTTAAATCTTAAAAATACTGCCTCAAGTTTCAGCTTCAGAGCTGATTTTATCGGCATTATGTTTTCATGCTTTTTTGTTTTCCTTTTATATTCTCCATCACGTACATACTAGGTAGAGAAGATATTAAATTCCATGCAAAAATTCGATACCGAGATTTCACCGGAAAGTTTCGAGGTCCCCTGAATGCAAATAAATAATTCTTAGAAGAAGGTCCATGTGTGTATGTCTGTGAACAGCATAACTCAAAAACGAAAAGTCGGATAAGCATCAAACTTGGTATTTAGGTTCAGTACCTTCCAAAGATGCGACACAAAGACTTTTAAGAAAATTCTCCCCACCCCAAACTATCCTTTACATGGAACATTTTTCGAAGTTTTTGATTTTGTAAAAAATGGCTCTAACGATTTTGATTAAAGTGCTAGATATTAAAGATATTTACAAGAAAATTACAGTGTATATCTTAAATTTTCTGGGAATATGCTGTAGTCACCTTCATTCGGAAGGAATTTTGTGTAATCGTGTATAACTGGTGAACGTTAAGCCAGAGACGAAAACCTACTACACAAAAATTGCAGATCTCTTTAAAACACATAATTTATGCCAAATAACTTTTTGTGGCATAAGCCTTTTCTGAGATATCCGTTATAAATGGTTCGAATTGTTCATTAATTGGTCAGTTTTGAAGTCCTTTCAACATTCAGTTGTTTCTCGCGATTGCATGGAAACATTATGGAATTTTAAGGCCAGTGTATAGCGTCTAGTTCTTAAACATTTGACTGTCGCTATTCCCTTTGTATCTATACAAAATGTGTAATGTAGCTATTTCTGCAAAGCTTTTTCTCGATTAAAATGAAGTAGATAGAAAAGTAAGCTTTATTAAGATTATTTTGTATACCCACTAGTAAACGATAAAGGGTAGAGAAGGTCATATGAATATACATAAGAATTTTTTGTTTTTATTTTGCATCATAGAAAAACATAAAGTTAGGCTTCAACATGTGTTAGATTACAAACTTGATTTATTTTGTGCTCTTCACACAACTGATTACGTAACTCAGCTAAGTTAAAAAAAAAGACGATGTAAACAAGTAATTAACACAAACGTAAAGTAGCAACAGTTTGTTAAAAATAGTATATATTTACATAATTGTAAATTAAACAAGTAAAATAATGGAAAAAAGGCGCATAATTGCCAAAATATACATGAGATGTTCCAACATGCTTACAGAAGATTATGCATATGGCTCCAGTTGTTCAAAAATAGTATATGTAGGTATACGTCCCGCATAAATATGGAAACCGATTGGAATTATAATGTACAAAATAATATAAACAAAAATGTAAGCATGATGAATCACACAATGCTCTCTGTGATGACCGCCGTTATATTTGGGGGCAATAACTTCTCATTAGGGAAGGCGGCGGGGTAGCGCAGTGGTTTCGTTTACGGCTCTGTACTGGGGGTCCGGTTTTCAATTCCAGGCTCTGGGATGGCGAGTTTAAGTCTACCTCTATTCACGTCTTCACCTCTTAGTTGGTCATGTGGAGTATAACGTGGTTCGGAGTTCATGGTAAAGGCTGTAAGTCATCTCATTCCACTGTCATCCTCATCATCAGTCTATCTTCGGAGTCAACGGAGTCAACGCTGGGTGCCTCCACCTCAGAAATAGGTTCAGTCATTGCTTGGTGGAATGAGGCATTACCCGGAAGTCATAGGTCATATGGGGAGCGTTAGAAACAGCAACCTCTAATCAAAGAAGTGTTTTAGTTTCTGAATTTATTTGGGTTTTAGAAATAACCGAGTGCCCAAAAGTTTAATGCGGATGAAGAAGAATGTTTGTAATTCACATTATTCCTTACCCTTAGCATGATCGACTGCCAGCTTAAATCAGAGTTAAAATTACCTTCTACCAAGCGAAATGCTCCGGGGTACGCTTATGACACGCGTTTGGAAGTTCCCGGTTCCATTCCCGCCGGGCCGGCCCTTCTGACCATGGGTTTTTGTAGTTTTCTCGGATCGGTAGGCGAATCCTGGGTGGTTCCCCTTCTAACACGTATTTCCTATCCATAATTTCCTGTCCTCATAATTACATTTAATCTGTTTCAGGGTCGAAGACCCATGTGACGGCGTTTGGTGTGTTGCGGCAGGACGGGGGAATTTGCGCTTTTTAAAAGATTCCTTTAGTGGATCTGCTGGGCCCCTCATCCTGGGAGCTGTCTCGATTGCCACGGCTCCCCCGGGTAGACGAGAATTAGACAGAACTAGCCGGCGTCAGGATAGCTCAATGTAGAATTGTTAGGGGCCCCGTCCTCGCTAGCGCACATCGCCGTCCGGATAAGATTGCCCTTCGGGTCTACCCATCATCTCTTCCTCCAAGGGGACACGTTGGAAGCAAAAAGGGCCCACTGTGGCCTACTTGCCTGCTGTTCTCCAGTCACTGGGGGACACTCTCTGTCTACTCCTAACTTCCTTCTGCCTCTCTCCTGAAATAGTTGGCGGGGAAATAAAGTTTAGTGCCACATGTTGGTATTTAAAAGTAGGTAATTAAATGAATACGATAAAAAAAATCTGATGTGTTACACTCACATGACTTTCTCTACTCTTGTACAAACTACTTTTACAAACGCTTATTCTCCATCTACTTCATGTTAATCGAGATAAACATTTGCAGACTCTATCTTATTGCTAATTTTCTTGTAGATGTAATGGGAATGTATATTTAGAAGGGCAATATAGAAATACAGTAGCCTTTAAGCAGATACATATCTCTTAATAGCTGGTTTCTAGGTGCAGCACCATTCCCTTTGCCACAGATTAATACTCTTTGTATATCCAAGACAAAAAAATGAATAACGAATTCCCATTTGAGAAAATAAGTATTGAAAAATTTAAGGGAATAACAAGCAATATCTCGAAAATGGTTCACTCAACAACAAAAATGTATATAACATAAATTGTGTATTTTAACGCGATCTACATCTTTTGTGTAGTAAAATTTTGTCTATCTCTTATGGTTTACCAGTTATGCAAAAATCGTTCACAATGAAGAATACTTTTGGAGACATTCCCAGAAAATTCAAGCTATACATTTTATTTATCATGAAAATATCTTAAACATATGATATTTTAATCAAAATCGTTACAGCCATTTTTGAGAAAAATAAAATTTTCGAAAAATCTTCCATATAAAGGGTATCCTGGGGTGGGGGGATTTTCTTGAAAACCTTCGTGTCGCATCCCTGGAAGATACTGAACCTAAATACCAAGTTTGGTGTTTATCCGACTGTTCGTTTCTGAGTTATGCTGTTCACAGACAGACACACAGACAGACACACACACGGACATGTTTCCAAAAATGCTTTTTTGGATTCAGGGGGTCTCAAAACATGTATTTCCGGTGAAATCTCGGTATCGAATTTTTGGGTGGAATACAATACTTCCCCTACTTACTATACGTAGTAGAGAAAGTAATAAAGGAATGAGGGTCAGATCATTTATAGTCTTAAAACTGCAACAGGTAAGCAGGTAAGACATGCTTCTACGGTTATATCTTCCCGCGTTTAGCTAATGAGATTAGTGAACATAAGTATAGCGCCACAAAATATAATAAACAATACATAATTAAATAAACAGAGAAAATACAAAGTTTCTGTTATATAATATTACTAACATTGCATGCATACTTACACACATTTATGTATAGACAGGCTTATATGTTATTTATTTATTGTAAGTTGATTTCATTCTAAGCTTAACTAGCAGCTGAAGTAGATATTGTTTCGTTGTTTGCCCCACGTTTTGGGCGTCAATTTGAAGAAGTAGTTTGTTGTAGGAGTTGCATTGTAGTTCAACTGTTGGAAGCCGAACTTGAAGTTGGTTGCAACCGCACGTGTACCCGGTTATCCGGTAGCTTTCGCCCCAAGTTTAAAAATATTATTAACTTTGTAATTTGACTGTTTATTTAAATATTATATATTTATGTTTGCCTCGGCTGCGTCAGTATTTATTTTTAGAGACATTAATGTCTTAGCAGGGCGTGGTGCGGCTGAAGAATGTAGGATTGCATAGATTATAATTTTATTTCACTCCTTTTATTAATGCTTGACACGATTTAAATAACACTTCACTGATATAGAGAGAGCTGTGAGACTTTTTAAATTAATTACTTGCACTTTTTCTAATACGTAAACTATTTTTATCTCACACTGAATAAGTATTATACTTCTCGAGGACATATCTCACATCCGATTAGGAACACTGTCTACAACCAACTGAACTCTAAATTTGTAAATTTTTCTATATTTCAGTTTCTGATTGGCTAATCCTAGTCCAATAGAATACCTTCATTTAACTAAAACTTTTTCTGGTTGTTGATTGGCTATTTTATAAACTGTCACAAAAATTACATTATTGCCTCCTCCAAGAATCACAAGCAGTACTGTTAAACTTTCAAATTCATTATTGCCTAAAGTTTACCTCATTCTTAGCAACTTTTAACCTATTATTCTCACAGCTCCTACATTATTAATATACATAATGCATTCACATAACATTATTGAACATGTACATATAATATAAACATATGCAATGACTGTAATATACACTTTTTATATATTGTTACATACACATAATTCTCTAAGGCGGGCTGTTATTGAATTTATATTATATAATTAGACTGAAATCATTTAAGTGTTAAAAATACTGCCTCACAGCTCAAAATGAAGCAGTATTTTCATATACTTTGTTGATAACTAAACAACTGGTTACAATGAATATTTATAGAGTAACTAGACTACTTCAGGGTTTATTTGCATTTCGACTGCTAACTTGTTAGGATTTCAAACATAATTATATTAATACATAGTCTGTGTATCATTTAATGTTACCAGAAATACTTAACTAAAGATATACACATAGAACCAGTATAACATTACACCTCATTTAACATTTCGTTTAGAGTTTGTACACCGAGTTTTCAGCTACATACAATGTTGTTTACATAGTTTACGTTTATATTTGTTCCTCTATAGCACTAACAGGCCGTACAAGCTTTCAAGGTTCAAAAACTGCTCTCACACTTGCAACACCGACTAAGCCAGTAAAACATAACAGATAAGACTGCATGTCTGATTGATTGTGCTCGAATAGAAATTCCACGACCGAATTCCAAAGTTTTATACGAGTATGCAGTTTTAATTTATCTCCCTGCTTACTAATCGGGATAGATCGCATTCGCGATATCCCGAGTTGAAACATCGAGGTAACCGATCATCCTGACCGTGGTTTTCCTTTGTGGATTTCCCTGGTCGCTAGGCGAATGTCTTACGTACCAAGAATTTCCTCTGCCTCATTTAATTTCTCTCTTCGTATTTCAGGATTACAGGGCCAGGCGCGGTGAATGGTGATATGCGGAGTTTGCGGTGGATGCGATTGAAGAGAGAAGTGTTTATACCATATACCGACCTTATCTGTGAGGATAGAGGAATGCATCATTTGAAAAGTATGGGGACCCGCTGAACTGCACCTGTTACCATCAGATCTGGCCGCCCTGGTGTTCCCTCGTTTCATCTTTTCCTCCTGCAGGTTGAATAGGTGCAATAGGCTTAGCCTCAGCCACTCTGCTGAAATCCTCCTCCGTTAAATATTCTATATCCCCCATCTCTCTTTCTATGCTGTATTACTCAAACTACGACATAAATGTTATCAATTATTTAACTCAGAACTCTTTTCTGATGGCAATATTGTCAGTGTTTCATAGATACTTAACCTCACTCGGTAATATTGGATATAAAAATTCCTTTCTTTAGATACAGAGAGAGAGAGAGAGAGAGAGAGAGAGAGAGAGAGAGCAGGACAGAGGTATGAGTGATTGGATGAGGTTAGCTCAGAGACTGGTCCGGGCAAGACCGCTTCATCGATATCCGACAGCAGACAGATCAGTAACTAAGTCGAGCAGATGGAAATGGTTCTTCCCAGGCAAAGTCATGACTGGTTACATATTATTGTGACGTCATAAATTCTATTGTTAATACGGTCTTCAATAATGGAATGTTAAGACGATTGTTTATATAGGCGTAGATTTCCAACAATGCATGTGACCATGCAATTATCAAGAGATTTTAAAAGTTGTTGTGATGCAAGAAAACACACATTGACTGCCCTTTCAGTTCTCAATGCAAGTCCAGGACTTGACAACATTCCTTACCAATTTCCAATCCAAATCCCTACCAATAATATTTATATATTTATTAATAGTGCATTGATACGACATTGTTTGGTACGTAAAACTGCCTCAAAGTATTGAACAATTCGAAACATTAAAAACGGGTACCTCGGAAACGGCTTAAGGCACAAACAATTCGTTGAAATAAATTGTGCGTTTTTTTTAATTTTTTTTTATTTATGGACGCTCTTTAACTACTATGGTTCTTAGCGTCCCATTCTATATTGGGCGTGAAAGACCGGTAATTTTTCTCAGAGGTCTCTTTATCAGGCTTGAGGTTCTTTTACGTGCCGTAAATCTACTACACGGGACCACCGGCTTTACTTCCCTTCCGAAGGAAGCCATGCTAAGGATTTTTACGCCCGAAAAAATCCACCCGCGACGTTGGGAACTAGAGGCTAGCACGGTACCACTAGTCCACGGAGGACGACCGTTATCCTTATATTATCTATTTTATGTATTTAATCACATTTGGATTAAAAAGAGCTTTCCTAACCATTTCCAATTCCTAAATCTAACAAAGACTTCTCACTTCCTGAAAAATACCGCCCTATTTCATTAACATGCACGATGCGCATACTCATGGGGAAAGTTTTCACTAGATAATTTGCTATGTCTTAGAAAATAAGAACTTTTTCAGTGTAGTACAAAATAGATTTTGCGCACATGGATTCTACGTTGAATAACGTAATTACGCTAGAAAATGAAGTATGGAATACATTTCTTAATCATCAACACCTAATAGCCGTTAACCTGGACACAGACAGAGCCTATGATAGAATATTCCGCAATAACATTATTCGAACACGAAGAGGAAATCACTGGAAATATGATTGCTTTCGTATACAACTTCTTACAACGTAGAAAAATTCGCGTTAGGGCCAATAGACTCTCAGGCCTACGTTTCTTAATATTATTTTTGTACCCGAACAAGAAAAGAAAAGGGTGCGCAGAAGACAAATGCCGCGTCTAAAAATGCTCAACACAGCCTTCGAGCCTCAGCTTCAATTTGGTGCGTCTCCGCACACATCGTAACCGTATCTGTGTGTTGGTTATTGGTGAACGTTACCTTTTTGTCTGAATGACCTGTTTCAAACTGCATGCAGGCGATCACGCGATGCATATCAGTACGAAACTACCGTGTAAACACCTGCAGACAGGAGGACTACCTTTCACTTTGTACCTGGCTGCCCTATTGAACAGCAGTAATGCGGCAACTTCTTTTGCACCTATGTATGCGAGAAACATAAAAGCTGCAAAGGACGACTTGTCTGGATCACCTGGTATAATTTGTTGTAGTCGCGATATGACCTCTGGTTAAAGTGAATTTAATAAATAAATAAATCGTAATGCAAGAATCGAGTTTACTTATTGTTACCAGAGAGAGAAAGGGAGAATGAATAAAAGCTTAAAAACAAAACATGGGAATATTATGTTTGCTTATTTAAAATGCATTAGTTATACAGATGGCCCAGAAAGAAATACCATTACTCTTGAACTTTTAAATTTATATACCTAGGTAATTATCAATTATATGAATTGATAATAATTATCACACTTGCTGGACTGATGAGAAACAAAAAAACAGACATAACATTTTAAATGTGCATTGCTTAAAATATTGGAGAATTAAAACGAATAGCAGGTACTAATTATCTTGTAAACAGCTAAAGCTAAAAAATTTATTTAATAAGTGCCTAATTTTATGATTTCTACCCTGTAGTAAGTCTCTCTCTCTCTCTCTTTCTTACTCTCTCCGTCTTATAGTTTCCCAGTTACGCAAAATTCAATGAGAATGAAGAACATTTTTTTATTTTCTGCCTAACTAACCTTAATGGAATTTTGAGAGTATGATATATAACGTGATATATGTGTAATCTGAGCATTATGTGGGGGAATTTTAAATTTACATTGCTTAAACTATTGTAAACTTAAAAAGAATAGCAGATATTAATTATCTTGGAAACAGCTAAAGCTAAAAATTTTATTTAATAAGTGCCTAACTAATTGTTTCTACCTGTAACTGATGCGGTAATTATATTACAATGTTTTTAACATTATTATAGCACCACGTTTGGAAGCCAATTTTATGCGGTATTAAGGTTGTGTGCTTCATGTGTTGCCATCTTGTGTGACGTCACTCCTTTGTCTGGTTCGTAGCTCCCTCTGGCGTAGCAATTTGCATGAATTTTGAAATAATTCACTTTAAATGTTCTCCGGCTAGCTATTTAGGCAGACATTTAAATCTTGCAGGGTATGAATCGGAAAGGAATCTTTTATCCAAAAATTATACTGACGAAGAAATTGGTTTTATAACTTTTATTGTCGAACACGTTCACAAACACTTTTACAAATTGATCTGGATACTCGCCAAACTGAAACTGTTTTTAATAACTTTTTACTTATCACTTTTAACTTGCATACTTCAACTTTGTGTATATTTAACTGTATAATATTTTATAAGAATTCTTGTAATTCTGCTGCGCGTAACTTATGACGAAATGAAGGACTGACTGGCGATATGTAGTGTACTGAGAATTCTGTTGAACTGGGGGACACTCTACCTCGGCCTGGCTTATTTATACGCTTGCCTTAAGATACGCCTAAAGATTATAAATGAACTGCTATTGGCTAATAAAACGCGCCAACATTAGCGTCTATTTTACTATCCAATGAAAACCACGAATACATATGCTTTAGGAAATGTTCTAGAAGCTTCTAAACGGAAAGGCGCGAAACATTACGTAACTTCCTGGTTCCCGGTAATGATAAACAACTCACCCCCTTGCTGCATTATTGCGTTATTGTTGACAGTTTCAGTAAAGCCGTATATTATTATTTACCAATAATAATTACAATTAATAAACCTCTGAAATCAATGTCACATAAAAATACATATTCATATTACAATCCTTATTTACATTTAAGTAATTTGTGATACAAATTACCGTATCATATGCCCCACTAGAAACATAATTATAAATATTTATAACTTGTTTAGAAATTTTAAAATTGTGTTTTTAGTCTCCTAAATCTTGGAACACACACTATCACTTTCACTTTACACTTCACACGCATTTAACACACGATATGTTTTATCTCGCCACTACTTACTGGCTCTGGTTTAATTAATTTAGATATTAATCTGACATCACAAAAAAAATTTTTTATAGCAAATACTTTACCTTAAATTATTTAATCACTGTTTCAAAATTGTTTACTCTCTTACATTGTTGACAAAAATTTATACATTTAAGATTTTTGTAATTATTACACATATTTACCAAAAAGTATTCAACCTCTACTCAAATATTTACATCTCTTAAATCTAGACAATGTTTCACCTTTTCTGTTTACTACATAAATATTTGTTTTTAATTAGTTTTACCAATTTTTGTTATTTTGTGCTTTATCTTAACAATGTTCTTGGAATTGTATTTACGTACTTTTAATTTAATATCATATTAAGTTTAAATCTTTACATTCTTAATTTTTAAATACTGTTACAGTTAATAAAAATGTTATTTATTATTATTTTTTTTATATAATTTAAACATTTCTCTCTTTTTCTTTTTTTTTTATAACTTATTTCTCTTTTCAAATGACATATATATTTAGTTAACCCTCTTACGTTCCAATACATTTCTCTGCAAGTCATCTTTAACTATCCAGCATTTACTTTACATCTCATTGCTATTTGCCCTCCTGGATCAAATTGTGTGTGGCTAAACATTACTCGTAGCCGTAACCTTACCTTCAAATTATTGTTAATGGATAACCTCTTGTATTCATTTGAAATTTCGTTCCCTGATAACATTTGAAAACAATCTGATGTCTCCTGAACTACACATCTTTTAACAACTGTCACTTTCAATTCTTCTACTATATCTTTACTTTGAAAGTACTCTGACAAATCTGTACTAAACTGTACTGGACTGGAGTTTTCATTTTGAACATCTTGATACAATTTATTTCTTTGCATTACTGTCTCATTCTGTATTTCTGATATTTCCCCTCTGAAATTAACTTGCGCCTCATTTACATCTACATTCATAACCTCTTTCATCTCTCTTAGCTCACTTGAAATATTACTCACTTGACTTCCTAACTCAGTGCATTCTACCTTAACCTCACTTTTAGTATTAACCTCACTTTCTTTGTTACCTATTTCCATGCTCATGTCTAGCATTTTCTTTGACATTTCTCCTATCTCACTTGCTATTACTTCCTCATTTTCATCTCTCATCTTTGGCATACTAATATCTAGCTTCATAACTTTCTTTTCAATTTCTTCCCTGTTTTGTTCTAAGCTTTTACCAATATCTTCCCTTAATTCCCTATGACTCTTTTGCATATCTTCCCTGTTTTGATCTATTTTCTTTTCTAATTTCTCATTATTCTTACAAATTTCTTCCCTTAATTCTTTCTTATTCTGATCTAAACTCTTATCAATATCTTCCCTTAATTTCTCTATATTCTCATTAGTCTTTTTCATATCTTCTCTCAATTCCCTACTATTCTCATTCAAATTTTTCAGCATTTCCATAATCATAATAGTATCAAGATTAACATTTCCTGCTATTCTATTCTCACTTTCTGCACTAAGATTTTCATCTTCAAATCCTAAAAAATCTGGGCTTCTTTCTGTAACCTGTATTGAATTACAGCTAACTGTTCCACTATCCCCTTCCATCATTATTTCTTCTGTATTACTAGCAGCCATTGTTTTTATTATCCTACCACTCCTAAGGAACATTTATTTACCCCTTTTTTTTTTTTTTTTTTTTAAAAATTAAGATACTCTAACTTACTGATGCTGTCCGTTGCTGTTACTTTGATGTCCAGCGTTCTGCCCCATTCTCCTAGATTTGTATGTCGCTTCTGCGTTGTGTTGTGATGAATCTACGTCGTCTTGTAGTTGATCTCGGAATTACGATGTCCAATCATCCGTATAGTCTGTCGTTCCTTTTGTTTCTGGAATCTGCGTCTTGTAGATCATTTCACTGCTGCTTTCGTTCCACGTCCTAAGTATGCTGATCCTTTCCTGGTCACTTCGCCCCACGTTCTGGGTGCCAATTATGCGACGGAAATGTTATATTTATTTAACATTATTATAGCACCACGTTTGGAAGCCAATATGCAACGGTTGCTGCTTTACGTAATGTTGTTTACATCACGTGTGTTGAAGCCTTCTTGTGACGTCATTCTTTGTTTGGTTCGTAGCTCCCTCTGGCGTAGCAATTTGCATGAATTTTGAAATAATTCACTTTAAATGTTCTCCGGCTAGCTATTTAGGTAGACATTTAAATCTTGCAGGGTATGAATCGGAAAGGAATCTTTTATCCAAAAATTATACTGACGAAGAAATTGGTTTTATAACTTTTATTGTCGAACACGTTCACAAACACTTTTACAAATTGATCTGGATACTCGCCAAACTGAAACTGTTTTTAATAACTTTTTACTTATCACTTTTAACTTGCATACTTCAACTTTGTGTATATTTAACTGTATAATATTTTATAAGAATTCTTGTAATTCTGCTGCGCGTAACTTATGACGAAATGAAGGACTGACTGGCGATATGTAGTGTACTGAGAATTCTGTTGAACTGGGGGACACTCTACCTCGGCCTGGCTTATTTATACGCTTGCCTTAAGATACGCCTAAAGATTATAAATGAACTGCTATTGGCTAATAAAACGCGCCAACATTAGCGTCTATTTTACTATCCAATGAAAACCACGAATACATATGCTTTAGGAAATGTTCTAGAAGCTTCTAAACGGAAAGGCGCGAAACATTACGTAACTTCCTGGTTCCCGGTAATGATAAACAACTCACCCCCTTGCTGCATTATTGCGTTATTGTTGACAGTTTCAGTAAAGCCGTATATTATTATTTACCAATAATAATTACAATTAATAAACCTCTGAAATCAATGTCACATAAAAATACATATTCATATTACAATCCTTATTTACATTTAAGTAATTTGTGATACAAATTACCGTATCATAACAAGTTCTATCACTCTCTCTCTTCTTCCATCCCCTTTATAGTTTCCCAGTCATGCAAGCTTCAATAAGAATGAGGAGGAATTTTTATTTTCTGCGTAACTAAACTTGATGGAATTCATTTTATACACACACATATATATATATATATATATTATTTGAGCATTATTTGGGGAATTTTAAGGTTCGTTATTTTTTTTCTCAAAATATAAGTATTGGAATGTTCACACTAGATGTACCTGATTATAAGTCTCTGTTGGTTTTGGGAAATCCTCCACAGATGCAGAGCGATAATCTTTTAAACTTTTACAGGAAAGAAAAAGGATCATTTTCTAGGTTTTCCAGCGCATAGAATTAATTTAAATTCAATGAAAAATATCATAAAAGTTGGTCTACGTGTAATGTATTTTATTATGCTTTATTACTCATGTTGTAAAATTTTCTTTCTAATCCACTAACATTTAATTGGAAAATGGTTTAGTTTGCGGAAAATCACGGTTAAGTTTAATATCTAAAGCTATCCTGCACTCATAATTTAAAGAATGACAATTACATATACACAGAAGGAATTTAAACAAAATACAAATTTGTATTCTAGTTATACTGTAGATTTAACCAAAAATGAAGAAAAATCACCCAACAATAAAAGTTTTAACCAGTTTAATACCTAAGTGTTCCTTTAAGTGTCAAGAATGTGCCAACAAACTAATGCATGCGATACGCATTTCTCTCTGAAATGGACGAAATTCCGAGCTTTAGCGCTGAAAAACATACTGACGACTCATATAGGTAATGTTTGATGTACACACCAGTGGCGGCAACGCCAACTTGCAGTATTCAGCCGTACTGTAAGCCACAGCTGGTTGTCCTTAAATTTCTCTTTGCAGTATCGAAGTTCAATTTTATGTCAGAATACGCATGCGTTTCGAATTGCGAAGTAATTTCATTGTTATGCATGTAACATTGCGTATGCCAAGTAGACGCACACTTTCAAAACGTGTCGGATGAACTATAGTAAGCCTGGGAGCGACGAGCGCAGCCTTGGAGCGGCAAAAGTGTGGGATGTTCGAGGGGGACATATGGAAGTCACAGTATACGCTTAAACCCGTACATACAGAAGCGTTATCCATGAAAATAATGGTACTTATCCAATATCCTACAAAATTACTTGCCTATCCCTACTTACGATAAATTTGTCTAGCCTTAGTGCAATATTTACCACAATACGGTGTTATAAGCTGGACTATTAATGCTATTGCAAAAGATAGAAGTAAAACTTTGCCTGTATAAACCTCTAGATTATCCCTCAAAAAGCTTTATTCTGAATTTAAAATATTGATATCCGTCAAATTTATAACCGTTTTATTGAATTTCATATCTAAAAGCAGATATACTTTTAAATGATATTTGCATCAACATAACCCCCCTCCCCAAGCAGATAATATAGATTTCTCACAATCTAAATGTACCATATTTGCGTTCTTTTTCACATAAGTAATTTTGATCAAAGACTTTACAACAAGCTATTACTACATTTCCAAACATACAATTTGAAAATATTTCTTTTCTAGAAATTGAATAAATACATTGTTTCAAATAAATATCTAACTGCAAATATGCTTTGTATTTATGGAGAATGTCCCTCTGGGATGAGTTTGCTCTGTTTCAAGGGGAGCCGGAAAGTTAACTTTAAATGTAAATTTTTAATTACTATGTTCTAGCAGTATTAGTTTTATTTGTTCCATTTATAGGCCGCCTTTAACACCAAGGTCATATCGGCGGCTTTGCCTTTAGAAAAATTGCTCATCGGGAATGATATTCACTCGTTTTACTATGGGATTAATCTTGTGGGCTTGTTTACTTGGGATTTTCTATTTAAACATTAATTTCACATACGTTCTCATACTTGGAGACTATGGAATAATCCTGGTTAAAGAAAAATGCCCATTCTCCAGCCGGGAATCCAATCTGAGATATCTGGATTTGTAAGCTAGCATGCTAACCACCAGACCACAGAGGTAGTCAAATTATTATTACTATTATTAGGGGGAAATTGGAAGATAAAGTATTTGAACCTAGCTTATTTATGCATATATGACGCGGTCTATTAAAGCTGGTTTTCGAAGGCAGTATATACACTCATGTATATATATATATATATATATATATATATATATATATATATATATATATATGAACCTAAAACGAGATGCATGGGTTGTGCACTAACAGGAAGGAATGAAGTGAGGGAACCAAAGGAGGCTATAGACCGCGGGCAGACAGGTCACAGAGACGCGCGGAAGTCCCTAACAATTCCAGACTTGAAGATCCGTCCCACCAATGGAGCTGCCTAGAAAAAGTGATGAACCAATCTACCAAGCAGCTCTCTAGTGGCCACAGAGAGTACTCTTTCCTTTGAGGAAGCATCCACGCCATCTGTCCGACACCACTATATTCCACGAAATTTTAAGCACACAAGATGAGGAGACGAAATGAAAGGGAAATGAAGGAAAGGAAACCGTAGTAGATGAGAAACCATCCTACCATTCGCCTACCGACCAGGGAAAACCACGAAAAACCCAAAGTCAGAGTAGGCAATCGACGGGAATCAAACCCGGACCTGCCGAATGCTAGCCTCACATGTTACCGTGGAGCCATCTCGCTTGATAAAAGAGATATATACTAAAACATTTTTTTTAAGTACACTCTTCTAACAATTATATTCAGAAATAAACTTAGTGCATGTGCAGATAAGTCATAGTTTCACTGCAGTATCTGTAGAGAGCATATGAATTAAATGAGTAGCTTACACACGTTTCGTTTCTACATTTATGAAACATAAACTCCGAGCGCGCCCTTGTTATTAGGCAGTCGTCACTACACAGCAGCCTGGAGTCTCATTTTCACACTCATTTCTTTTTTCTTCTCACAGTTACCTCTGCTTCTGTTTTTAACTTTCTTAGCCTTTTCTTTACCCGGGAGGGAAATTTAAATCACTTTAACAAGGAAGTTTTCCTTCAACTCGTGTTGACTTGCTAGACGAATATTAACTGTTCCATGCCACTTCCTTGTTGTCCTTCTCTAGCTGTTTTAATGACTCTTGTTTGGCATTTAACTCATGAATCAGTGATCACTTCAATAAAAGAATATTAGTAATTTCCACCAATCCCAGCCGCCTATCCCACAATTTATCGTTTTCGTTTTATCGCTATATTACTTTCTCTACTACGTATAGTAAGTAGGGGAAGTATTGCATTCCACCCAAAAATTCGATACCGAGATTTCACCGGAAATATATGTTTTGAGGCCCCTGAATCCAAAAAAAGTATTTTGGAAACATGTCCGTGTGCGTGTCTCTGTGTGTGTATGTGTGTGTGTGTGTGTGTGTGTGTGTGTGTGAACAGCATAACTCAGAAGCGAACTGTCGGATAAACACCAAACTTGGTATTTAGGTTCAGTATCTTCCAGAGATGCGACACGAAGGTTTTCAAGAAAATCCCCCCACCCCAGATTACCCTTTACATGGAACATTTTTCGAAAATTTTAATTTTTACAAAAATGGCTCTAACGATTTTCATTAAAATATCATATGTTTAAGATATTTTCATGACAAATGAAATGTATATCTCGAATTTTCTTGGAATGGCTCCAAAAGTATTCTTCATTGAGAACGACTTTTGCATAACTGGTAAACCATAAGAGATAGACAAAATTTTACCACACAAAAATGTAGATCGCGTTAAAATACACAATTTATGTAATATACATTTTTTTGTTGAGTGAACCATTTCCGAGATATTGCTTGTTATTCCCTTAAATTTTCCAATACTTATACTTTTTCTCAAATGGGAATTTGTTATTCATTTTTTTTATTTCCTAGACATGCAAGGAGAATGGAATGCGCCACTAGCAACCAGCTCTTAAAACATTTGACTATCGCTTAAATACTACCATATTCCCCTTGCACCTACAAGAAAAGTAGCAATAAGATTAACATCTCGATTAACATGAAGCATATGGAGAATATGCGTTTGTAAAAATAGTTTGTACAAGAGTAGAGAAAGTCATGTGAGTGTAACACATCAGAATTTTTTTTATAATTTTACAATCTTCTTGGCGTTTCAACAAGATTCTGATACAGAGCTCATAAATTCATGCGTAAGTGTTTGAAGATAGAGTGAATAGTGCTGATGTTTGGTCCTCTTGCTCTTAAAGTTAAGCGGTGTGTCATTTTTATTTGTGGGATAGCTTGAAGGCCAAATTCTCACACGTTAGGTAACATACGAAATGAAATCAGAAACATTACAGTGGCCGAGCGGACGAACTGGATGATTTCAACAGAAATATTTGCACGCGATACAAACCATGTTTAGTTGAAATAGGGGTTATTTATAGGATTTGCTGTAAGGTGAGATCGTGTACACAGTTTTAAGAAGTGAAGTCAAACCACAGGTGCAGTCGGCTGTGACATTTCTAACTGCCGAGACGCAAAAACTCATGCAGACGGTAAAGCCACGTTTTAGAAGCTCTGTATAAATGAAAACTTCTATTTGCTTTTTGCAAATCAGACATACAAGTATAAACAATATTGTGGCGTATCAGTAAGCATTGTCATACCAGAAGCAATATTGTGTTGCATTGTGTGGCGGGGCTGTTCGGTTAATGGTGTTGCTTCTTGGTGTTGGGTTGGTTATTCGGAAGGATTGATGTTGCTGCCGGCTACTCAGGTAGAGGAATGTTGGTTGTGGAACTCTTACCTCAGGGAGTATGGATGGGAGATGAATGATGTTCATGTTCTCCTCTCAGATGGCCGTTTATTGAAGATCCACACTGTTGTCCTCGTCCGAATACCCTTTCACACAAGACGCGGTTCTGCCTATCAGCCCCTGCTATTGTTTACGTGCTTTACACTTTCTTAAATACCTTTAGAAGTTGAAACATGTTACGACGTTGAATTGACTCTTATTATTTCCTAGCTACCCTTTACTCACTTTGACTTTACACTAATTTTCATTTACATAAAGGCTTAATCTTTGACATCTACACTGTTTCCCTCTCTTATATGAAATGTTTTGACTTTCTACACCTATATCGCTACCCTGAGTGACACGAAGTGATTTACGTTAACATCTCTACTGCTTCCCGGTCCTACTCTACCCATCGGCTCGACACTAAGTCATCTACTCTCCCTCAAATCAGGACACGAAGTCATCTACTCTCCCTCAAATCACGACACGAAGTCAACTACTCTTCCTCAAAGTACGACACGAAGTGAAGCATCTTACACACGTCTGAAAATTGTTCTCCCTCATAGATAATGTTGTATTTCACGCCTCTTTTCTAGTTTCGATCTACCTTCTTACTATGCACGTGAATTTTATCATTTCTTATTGGTCAACTATTTAAATTTTTCTTCGTTTTCCATTGGCTCGTAATATCGTCGCTCTGACCTCGTCCGCGTCTGCTATTAGCATCTTATGATCGCTTGAATGCCTTTTCTATTCGCTTGACTGAATTTTCTGTGCGCTTGACTGAATTCTGTTTCCGTTCCCTTGTCTTTGCTTCCTGTGAGTTTCAACAGTTTTCAATAGGACTTAAGCGTTTTCTAATCTGCCTTTTCCTGTACGTTCCTAAGCCTTCCATCCTTTTTACAGTTTTCGCCAAGTCTCTTCGTTCTAAAATACACTTTTCTACATTTTATTTCACGTTCTGATTATTTATTCGTATCTGCTCTTTACTTTATTTCTCTCGTTATGATTTATTCCCCCATTTTCTAATCCTTAATATTCTCTTTTATTCTTCCATCTTATTGGTATTCCCCTCATTATTTTGATTAGATGCTTATTAATATTCTTATTATGGTTATTATTATTGTTCATATTATTCAGGCGGATCTTATCACTTCAATTGTCGATAGCATTACTTCGATTATTTTTCGGCCTAACAATCCCTCCTTTGGCGCGGAACACGCCAGAGAGAAGGTTTTGTTTGAATTCCGTCTGGCATGGCACCAACCCTGGCTGGCTAGCGTGCCTAGACAGGTTTGGAGGGGGGATATAGTTAGCGTCAGTTTGAGTGTTAGGCACTTCAGTAAGTGCAGTTGAAGCAGTAAGTCGCGTGTGTGGCCAGTCTTCGACTTCGGGGCATCTCCCCTTATCATGTTTTCCTGTAATGTAGAGCCGCAAAACATTTCTCAATAAATTGCAGGTAAGGTATTGTGTAACATTTTTGTATAATGTGGAAACCTCACGCCTTCATCTAGATTTAAACACCAAGGTCCCGGTCCTCTTGCCGTTTGTGAGCTACGCTCCCCATTGTGCGTGTTGGGGTGATCGAAATTTAATAATTTGTTGGAAACCTTTTGACCTTCACCCCAGTAAGTAACAATATCAATTAGAGAAAATCACAATAATTCTTTTCTCGTATGGGACAAATATTAAGATTTATTGAAAGAAGTCTATATGTAGCTATAAGAAGCAAAAGAATGAAGTCCAAACATTTCACAGTGCAATGCGTACGAGCGGAAATGTTTGTTGTGACAAGATCTTTTGATATACGTTAACGATATTTCTATTTTTCCTATAGTAAATGTTTGTCTGTCCTTAGGGTTAGCGCTTATGAAGACTAAGAAGTATTAGTAGTCTATTAGGTATAAGTTACACAACGGAGGGAAACACCTCGCGCACTGCGACCTGTATAGATCTATTGTGACTGCCATCCCCCAGGAGGTTGCAGGGTACAGGAAGACACTCCACAGAGAAGTCCCTAACAATTCCAGGCTAGAAGACCCGTCCCACTGCTGGAGCTGCTTAGGGAGGGCGATAAACGACCCATCGACCAAGTAGCCATTTAGTTTCCATTGGGAGCAGGACCCTCTAGAAACAACGGACCTGACACTGGGTTCGAGATTGAGAAAAATGGCGGCGGTAGTTGGTGGTGATCCCTGAGGTGTTTACACTCGCTAACTGCTCGTGCTGTGTTTCCGATGCCTGTGATTTATAGTATTTTAGCAACTGCGGCAGTTTGTAATCACATTAGCGAAGCAATAGTATTTGAAAACCTTTATTTGAACAATTTGGGAAACGGGAATAGTCCCAGTCATGCGTTTTCAGTGCCGTGTGCTTTCCAAGTGTTAGTTATGTTTGCTAATATTGTAGATAATGGCTACATTAAATGTAAAGTATAATTATACATTTTTTAATTTATCTACTTGGGAAAATAGTTTGTGTCACGGTTACTGTGGTGAAATAAAGAAATTATTACAGTTTGGACGTTATAGTTGTAAATATACTTAACCTAAAACATTACAACGCCATTACGTTTCCGGGTGTAAATCGAACTTTGATTATAATGAATACAGGTGCAAATAATTGTGATAAATATTTTAAAATATGCTATATGCAGTGTTAATTTGAGTTATAAAGTATATTAAATTATGTATATTTGTGAGATACAATAAAACAATTATGAATATTTGAGTGTGTATAGTGAGTCCCAGTTATTCTCATATACCGGAGTAGTGCTTTTCATATTTCCAAAATATAAAGCTTTAGAAGAAAACAGTTAACACACATAAATCGTAAACACTTTACGCCTTCGAAGGATTCACCTGTATGCATACATCGTTGTTTCCGACTTAGTTATAAGAAAGGATAAATTCCGTTACGGTGGTTCTTTTATAACGGTTCCAAGAAAGTGGTTAAACTGCAGAATGGTGCATTTCTGACTGTTTTAATTCAGCCATCGTATTTATGCTGTTACGTTGTTGCATGCAATAGTGTAGACTGCATGAATGTTGTTTTGCAATGCTGTTTAAGGTTATGTATTTCATATATTTCACTTGCAGTGCTGGTTTAGGACTACTTATTTGTTATATTTCAGTCTGTCGGTGTGGACTCTGCAAAAACTAGTAAAGGATGCTATAAGTCGCTAAGTGGTATAGTTTCGAATAATTATTGGAAACTTATAAATGAAAATCGTTCAGTGAAAGCAGAAGTAACCCTAAAGCTTCTAAATTTAATAGCCAATTACTGTAAACAACGCTATTTCATGCCATCCAGTGTATATTTTATGCATATAATATTGTGTACAGTGTGATTAACAGTGTAAATAATGACACGTAATTTTAAGTGAACTCAATCAGTGTTAACCTCAATATCAACAGTTCCGTTTCATGCAAGCATTAGAGTGTTTGCAGTTTATAAAACCATGTCCTTTTTAGTTTAAATAAGTAGCCGTAGTTTAGAAATGCTGTTAAGTTATAACATACAAAACTGTAGAGTGCATGAATATTGTTTGAGGTTACATATTTCATTTAATGTTAAAATGCATTTCGTTTACTTAAAAGACAGCGTTTTTGTGCACAACAGCATATATCTACACAAAAGATATGTCACTGTACCACATTAATTGTATTTACTGTGGAGAAGTCATAACTTGTAGACAAGAACTGATTAAGGCATTTCCCAAATTCCCACCACATACGGCCGCCATTTTGAATGTCAGTGTCAGGTCCGTTATCCAGAGGGTCCTGATTGGGAGTATTCCTTTCTTTGAGCAAGCATCCGCGCCATCTACCCCACGAAATCTGGAAGCACACTTGAAACATGAGAAGGAAATGGAATGAAAGGGAAATGATGAAAGGAAATCTTGCTTTCGTTTATAAAATGATACCACATCTTAATCAGTCAGTAAAGGATACAGCAAGAATAAATATAGCAAGTAAGGAAACCTGGATACAGTATTATCAACGTTTGCTCATTGGTGAAGAACATACACAAAAAGATAAGTTACCAAGATACAACAGTAGATTTAATTACACTAGATGAATTGCATGTAGCCCTGTAAAACATGCAAAATAGGAAAGCCAGTGGTCCAGACGAAATAAATATAGAATTACTGAAACACTCCGGTTTAGTATGCCAACTAATACTCCTGCATTTATATAATGAGCGTTGGAGAAGTTATAAGGTACCTGATTCATGGAAAGTAGTTGAAGTAATACCCATATTTAAAAAATATGATTACTGCACTCACGTGACCTTTTCTCCTCTTGTACAAACTATTTTTACAAACGTTATTCTTCATCTACTTCATGTTAATTGAGATATCGATATGTTAATCCTATTGCCAATTTTCTTGTAGGTGCAAGGAGAATATGGTAGGCTTTAAGCGATAGTCAAATCTTTTAAGAGCTGGTTGCTATGTGCTACATTCTGTTGTCCAGGATATTAAAAAAGAAAGAAAGAAAGAATAATAAATTCCCATTTGAAAAAAGTAGAAATATTGGAACTTCAAATAACAAGGGATATCTCGGAAATGGTTCACTGGAAAAAAATGTGTATGATATAAATTGTGTATTTTAACGAGATCTACATTTTTTGTGTAGCAAAAGTTTGTCTATCTCTTACGGTTTACCAGTTATGCCAAAGTCATTCAGAATGAAAAGGACTTCTGGGGGACATTTCCAAAAAGTTCAAGATATACATTTCATTTGCCATAAAATATCTTTAGCATATGATACTTTAATCAAAATCGCTAGAGACATTTTGAGGAAATAAAATTTTTCGAAAAAATGTACCATGTAAAGGGTTGTCTGAGGAGGGGGATTTTATTGAAAATCTTCGTGTCGCATCCTTGGGGGATATTAAACTCAAAAACCAAGTTTGGTATTTATCCGACTTTTACTTTTGAGTTATGCTGTCCACAGACAGACAGAAACACACACACACACACATACATGTTTTCAAAAATTCTTTATTTGGATCTAGAGCACCTCAAAACACGTATTTCCGGTGAAATCTCGGTATCGAAGTTTTGGGTGAAATGCAATACTACTCCTACTTACTATACGTAGTAGAGAAAGTAAAAAGGACAAAGAAAAACCCTATATATAATTACAGGGGCATAAGCTTATTAAACTCAGTTTATAAGTTGTATACTAAAATGATTAATAACCGTTTAAAACAGAGGTGATTCTAGAAGAGGAACAATCTGGTTTTAGAATAGGACGGTCTACTAGTGGTAATGTTTTTAGTGTACAGAGAATTTTAGAAAAAAGACGAGAAGTCAACTTAGAAACTCATTTAGTATTCGTAGACTTCGAAAAAGCATTTGATTTTATGAATAGAGAAATATTATAGAATATAATGGATAAAATGGGATACCCCCTCATATAGTAGAAGCAATTAAAGTTGTATATAGAGACACACAGAATATAACATATAAGCAATTAAATATAGGATGTCAAAAACAGAAGAAATGAAAATGATTCAAGGAGTAAGGCAGAGATGTAGCCTTTCTCCCACGCTATTTAATACGAGTACTCGTATATATGTGGATGATCTCATTAAGATTTGGAAAAAGGAGGTGAGTGAAGGGATGCAACTGAATAGAAATAATAAATTTAATGTGATACTCTACGCTGATGATGCAGCAAAAATACAGGCAATGAAGAGAGCCTGCAATGTTCGGTGAATAAAATGTATTTATTGGGGAAGGAATATAATTTAAACATATCCACAAAGAGAAAAAATAATGTCACATTGAGGAAAGTATCCTGTAAGGTCCAAAATAGTATTGAAAACAAATTCCTGGAACAGCTCTCGAATTTTAACTATTTGGGCTGTGAAGTAAGCTTTTATTTAGACAAGGATTTAGAAAACAAACAAGTTTCAGCAGAGATGTGGAATCATAACAAGTACTTTGAATAATAAAAAAGAAAAGAAACGAAACTGAAATGCTATACCATGGCAGTTCCAGTGCTCATGCATGGAAGTGAATCCTGTATATTAAAGAAAAGAGACAAAAGTAAAATACAGACAGCAGAAATGAGGATTTTAAGAAGAGTTATAGAATGCACCAGACGAGATTTAATAAGAAATGAAAGAATTCGAGAGGAATTAGGCATATATAAATTACAAGATAAAATAGAATAAAATAAACAGAACTGGAAAGAACTTATGAACGGAATCAACAAAAAATACCAGTTTTAATAAGAAGATACAATCCTGGTGGATGAAGAGATGTAGGGCGTCCCGAAAGAAGATGGGCGTAGTTGCTGGAAAGCGAAGACAGAACAGACAGAAATGCCTAATCCCTGAGGTGAAGATGAAGAAGGAAATCTTTCTAGATGAGAAACCATCCCAGCATTCGCCTATCGACCAGGAAAACCTCAATAAACCCAAGGTCAGAGTAGGTGGATAACAGGAACCGAACCCGGGACTTCCCGAATGAGAGCCTCACACGTTACCGCGGAGCCATCTCGGTTGGTGTATAGTAGTTTATTTATAGAAAGCATGAGGCAGGTATGTTTTATTCAATTCAAATTCCAAATTTATGATATTTAGAGCTATATACGATCAAGTAGGAAAGTAAATTACATGCAAAGTGGAAGTGGAGAGAACTCATTGAAAATTTTAGCATTGTAACCTTAAAAGGTGACTGACTTAAGCATGAGATATTCTCTTTATCCATTATGTTTTTTCTTTCTTACTACGTATAGTAAGTAGGGGAAGTATTGTATTCCACCCAAAAATTCCATACCGAGATTTCACCGGAAATACATGTTTTGAGACCCCCTGAATCCAAAAAAAGCATTTTTGGAAACATGACCGTGTGTGTGTCTGTGAACAGCATAACTCAGAAACGAACAGTCGGATAAACACCAAACTTGGTATTTAGGTTCAGTATCTTCCAGAGATGCGACACGAAGGTTTTCAAGAAAATCCCCCCACCCCAGATTACACTTTACATGGAACAATTTTCGAAAAGTTTTAATTTTCTCAAAAATTAAAATTGATTAAAATATCATATGTTTACGATATTTTCATGACAAATAAAATGTATATCTTAAATTTTCGGGAATGTCTCCAAAAGTATTCTTCATTGTGAACGACTTTTGCATAACTGGTAAACCATAAGCGATAGATAAAATTTTACTACACAAAAAATGTAGATCGCGTTAAAGTACACAATTTATGTCATATACATTTTTTTGTTGAGTGAACCATTTTCGAGATACTGCTTGTTATTCCCTTACATTTTTCAATACTTATTTTCTCAAATGGGAATTCGTTATCTATTTTTTTGTCTTTGATATGCAAAGAGTATTAATCTGTGGCAAAGGGAATGGTGCTGTACCTAGCAACCAGCTATTAAGAGATATGTATATGCTTAAAGGCTACTGTATTTCTATATTGCCCTTGTAAATATATATATACATCTACAAGAAAATTAGCAATAAGATAGAGTCTGCAAATGTTTATCTCGATTAACATGAATTAGATGGAGAATAAGCGTTTGTAAAAATAGTTTGTACAAGAGTAAAGAAAGTCATGTGAGTGTAACACATCAGATTTTTGAGTTATGGTTCGCAAAAAGTAAAACACTCGCCCATAATATTGTGTTGGTGTTTTAATGTATCTGTTATAATTCCAGAACCTAGTCCTCATTACTTAAGAGATCAAAAGGTATTCGTCTCCACTTTAAGAATTCTGGAGCCAAATTAACGGAGAATATGCAGAACGAACTAACAATATTATAGTTTACGTGGTCTGGCGTTTTTCCGGTTTTTCATTTAATTACTTGCATAACTTTTAGAAAATTGCAGCAATATTTCTGTTTATTTGGTAAGTATGTGTTGTTTACAAAATTATTTTACATGTATTTAGTACAGAAAATTATTTGGTGTAATATCCAAAATGCGAGGAAAGTATATTTGAAAAAAAAGCAAAATTAGGAATTATTAACGTTTCAATTGAGCTTCCTGTGAGCACCTCTGTTTTTATGACTTCACAAATTCATTCCTCCCTCAGCTTAATTCATATATCGGTGACATTGTCAGGTATTATATGAAAACTGTTCTACTAAATGCACATAAAATAATTTTGTATACACCACAGATGGAAAAGTTAAAGAAAATTATATGGTGTGTTACATTCACATGACTTTTTCTGCCTTTTATTAGTGGGTGTACGAAACATTCTTACGAAAGTTTGTTTTCCTATCTACTTCATTTTAATCGAAATAAACCTATGCAGAAATAGCTACATTACACATTTCGTTATAGATACAAAGGAAATTGCGATAGTCAAATGTTTAAGAACTGGACGCTAAACGCTGGCCTTCAAATTCCATACTCTTTCCATGTAATCGCGAAAAACAAACGAAAATAAACAGGACTTCACAAGAATGACAAAGTATTGCACATTTTGAACCATTAATAACGGATAACTCGGAAATAAAGAAATTTACATTTTTTGTGTAGTACGTTTTCGCCTGCCGCTTAATGTTTTTAAACGTATGTATCACGGAGGGGCCCCTGGAACGGGGCAGAGCACCCCACGCAGGCCAGTGGCCCATTGTGCTTCCAGTGTAACCCAGGGAGGGAAAGTTGAGGGATCCGAAGGCCGACCAGATCCGAATACCGAGGGACGCAAGCATGGACGGTGTCCCTAACGTTTCCAGATAGAACGCATCCGACGCCGCGCGGTCCCTGCCTACAAACTACCAACCTGCAGGGTCCTCCGGAGCGAAACCCCACGCTGAGGAGAGACCTAGCTGGGCCGTACCGCAGCGACGCCAAGGAAGAAACCTTTACAGAGCGCAAGCCACCGTCCAGCCGGAACCCGCCGAACACCGTCGCCTGGTCTTACAACCCTGAAACAGATGGCAAGGAAGAAGATGGATAAAGGAAGCAAGAGGAAGGAAAGTATTGGTAGAAGATGAACCACCCCAGCATTCGCCTATCGACCCGGGGAAACCACGAAAAACTCATGGGCCAGAGTGGACGGTCGTCAGGGATCGATACCGAATACGGGCCACAGACTTAATCGCCTGAGACATCCCGCTTGGTTCTCTTAACGCTTACAAATTATGCAAGATTATATCAATATATTGGAATGAAGGGGACTTCTCAAGCTATTCCCAGAAAATTCAAGATATACATTTTATTTGTCATGTAAATATCTTTAACGTACCTATGCTATTTTAATAAAAATCATTAGAGCCATTTTTTTAGAAAATTAAAAGAATTCGAAAAATTTACCGTGTAAAGGATAGTTGTAGGTGGGAAATTTTGTTGAAAAGTTTTGTATCGCATTTTAGAAAATACTGAACTTGAATATCAAGTTGTCATCTATCCTACATTTTGTTTTTGAGATACACACACACATACATGGACCTTTTTATTTTTTTGGATCAGGGGCCTCAAAACATGCATTTCGGCTGAAATCTCGATATCGAATTTCTTAGTGGAATGCAATACTTCCTCTACTTACTATAGTAAAAATGTGCAATTTTCAAAATAAAATGATCGAAAAACTTAAGATCACATAAACTTTAAGTAATATCGTTTAATTTGGTTGTTAGTGGTTTTTTAAGTGAAGACGAATACTTTGTGGAGGCATATATTAAACATTCTTTTGTATGGCATTGAATTCAATGCTCTTATACCTTAAATAAGCGCGCAGAGAAGGCAAAAATACGAAATGCCTTTTAAAACAATACCCATTTTCACGAAAAAATTATAAGGAAGAACACAATTTCCTGCTCACAAAGCAATCTCGACACCAGAGTATCGAGTTTGTGATTTTTAAGCGACATAAAAGGAAAGGCAAGTGGTCATTCTTCGACGTCAGCCATTAGAAGCAGGTCCTTTTGTTCGGCGCCGGCCGGCCAGAGAGCGAAGGAAACTGTTCCTTGAAGACGGAATGAAGACGTCCCTATACATTATCAACTCATACAGGCCCATACATCTTGCGGACTTGCCAGAAAGTTGTACTTTATGCGGATAAGGTTCCATTTTGGTGACAGGATCGCACAAAAGGAGCCCCAGGATTGATTCTCCCTCCCTTCCATTACGGTGGTGGCGTAACGTGACCAATGTGTTTGCCTTGCCAAGGCGAGTCCAATACGTCTGGACATGTCTCAGAGAGATAGAGAGAGAGGGAGAGGGAGAAGGAGGACGTTCATTACGTGTCCATTTGGGGATTTGAAAAGGGACCAATTTGTAATTATAGCGTGTTCAATAGCGAGCGGACTGAATGGGATGTTCACATAACTCTAAGAGCAGGGCAAAGTTATGGTCAGACAGACAGGTATATACCATAGCGCGGCTTTTTTTGTTCCCCTTGCTTCAGAGCAGCGGGCGGCGAAACTTAATGTAGAGTTTGTGTTTTATACGGCACACGTATTCACGTAGTCGCAGTTCCTTGCAAAGGCCTGGAGCTGCATGAATGGCTCGCTATTCAGCCTTTACTTAAAGCACCGCCATGCAGCAGGTCGCACTTTTTGGGAAACAAAGCCTTTAGCAGGTGTCAAAGAGAGGGTCGTCGCACCGTGATATCCGAACTAGTATTTCAGCGATCACTGAATCTCCCCAAAACACATTTAGTAGTAATAGTAGTGCGAAACAATCCCAGGTGTCACTGTGTTTCTCAATTACCTCTGCAGCGATGCAAGAGCACCCCAGTCAATGACTCATTGAGGAAGGTGAATCCCATTACCCCCTCAGGAACAGAGAGAGATGGCTCCGGGGTAACGTGTGAGACTCACATTCGGAAGGTCCCAGGTTAGATCTGACCGTGAAGGCCGCTCTGACCGTGTTTATTTTTTGTGGTTTCCCCGAGTCGATAGGCGAATGCTGTGGTGGTTTCTCTTCTATAACCCGACCAAGGCGAATGCAGACCTGCATCGAGAGCGCCACTTGTATAAACAGCCTGCCCTCCTCTCTGTACAGTCCGACTGGAAAAACGCGAACATTAGCATTTTCAGTGGTATTTCTAATAGGTATTTTCTGTCCTTCTTTCTTCTCTTCATCACAAAACGTAATAACGTTACAAATAACACGTCGAGCTTGCTCGTGAATAACTCTAGTTCGTTTACGTTCCATCATTAGCACTGCGAACATTACGCGATGTGTTAAAGAGTAAATCAGACTGTACAGCATTTCTTGACGTATGTTGTGGTTACATTGCGTTATCGCGTTAGTTTACAATCTTTCTGCTGACAGTGCAGGACTGGCACTCCACTTGCTCGTGTTTTACCACGAATTTCTTGTCCATAACACTTCCTGTTCCCATCATTTCCTTTCATCTGTTTCACGGTTGTGGGACCTGGCGACGGCGGTTAGTGTGTTGCGGCAGGAATTTGCGCTCTGGAAAGACGTCTCCCTGCTGAGACCCCTTTCCTGGGAGCTGCCCCGACTGCCACGGTACCACTGGGTTGCGAGTGGCTTAGGCAGAGCGAGCCGGCATCACGATTGATGCTACATAGAATTGTTAGGGACCCCGCAAATCGTCTTTCGGGTCTCCCCTTCATTCCTTCCTCCAAGTGTCATGGAAGCAAAAAGGGCCCACTTGGCTTATTTAGGATGCTGTGCTCCAGTTACTGGAGGCCACTCCATCTGTCTACTCCTAACTCCTATCCCCTATGGAAATTTGCGTCCGATCTTCGCCAGTTGTCTATGATTTTCAGGGAAACTTTGAGGTAGATTATATTAAGATATATCAAAGTTGTTTAAATTTTGCTGAGGGGACCGAACTGTGAAATTGGAAGTTCTGTAGTATTTTTAAGTATTTGTTTTGATTTTTTTACCAGATATTTGCGATATATTCTGTAAGAAACTCCAAATTTTCCATTCAGTACCTTAAATGGGTCCTGAAAAAATTTTTACTTCCTCTTGAACCTACTTACAGTAGGTAACCGAGCGGCATTGCTCAGGCGACACGTCTGCGGCTCGCATTCGTGAGGTCTTTCCTGATGGGTTTTAAGGGGGTTTCTCCGGTTTACTAGGTGAATACTGGAAAGGTCATTACATCTCCTGAATTTCCTGTCCTTCCATTTCACCTCCATCCTCATTTCACTTCAGCTATTATGTACTTGGTCTGTTTCAGGGCTGAAAGTGTCGGCGGAAGTCTCGACGTTGCATGGCGGGGGAAAAGGATGCTCTATGTAACCCTTCGTCCTCCAGAATGGATGCGGTCTCCGAGTCCCGGGCACCCCAGTGGGATGTGCAAGCCTGCAGGGGAGAAGGGAGCCAGTTGTATCAGCTGCTATCCGGGGAGTTTCAATCTGGAGAGAGGTAGAGACCCTGCCCTCTGCCCTAAATTGCCTCCTGGTACGGCCGCCCTCAGTCTCCTTTCACCTCACCCCTCCCTCCCGGGTGCACCCCGTGAGGGGCTTAGCCACTAAAGTTCTTCATAGGTCGAGGTGCTAATTTCTCACCCCTAGTCCTAGGTCTAATCCTATAGTAGGTACGATGTAGTGCATTCCACCCAAAAATCGATATCGAGATTTCACCAAAAAATCTTGTTGAGGCTCTTGAATAAAAAAATCAGGACTTTTTAACCTCTGTGTGTGTGTTTAAATAAAAAGCTGGATTAATGCCATACTTCATATTTAAGTTCAGCTTTTCCAAGGATTCGACACGAAGATTTTCAAGAAAATCCTACCTGCCCTAACTATCCTTTGCAAAGAAAACTTTTCGTTGTTTTTTATTTTCTCAAAAATGGCCTTTTAAGACACCTACATGGCTAATAAAACATAACTTGAATTTTCTGCGAATTTCCTGTGAAGTTCTCATCATTTGTATAGTTTTACATAAATGGCTAACCATAAGAGAGAGACAAAACTTATACCTACACAAAAATGTATGTAGATCTCTTTAAAACACAATTTTTTCAAATACTTTTATTTTTTGTACCATTAGTCGTTTCCCACATATTCGATGTTATTGGTTTGAATTATTCAACACTTTGTGACTTTTTGAAGTTCTGTTATCTTTCAGTTGCTTCTCGCGATCTCATGGAAAGCGTAGGAAATTTCAACGTCAACATAAAGGGACCCGATTTTAAAAAATCTGATGTTACACTCACATGACTTTCTCTACTCTTGTACAATCTATTTTTACAAACGCCTATTCTCCATATGCTTCATGTTAATCGAGATATCGAGATGTCAATCTTATTGGTAATTTTCTTGTAGATGCAAGGGGAATATGGTAGCTTTTAAGCGATAGTCAAATATTTTAACGCTGGTTGCTATGTGGCGCATTCCATTCTCTTTGCATGTCCAGGACATAAAAAAATGAATAACGAATTTGAGAAAAAGTATAAGTATTGGAAAATTTAAGGAAATAACAAGCAATATCTCCAAAACGGTTCACTCAACAAAAGAAATGTATATGACATAAGTTGTGTATTTTAACGCGATCTACACTTTTTGTGTAGTAAAATTTTGTCAATCTCTTATGGTTTACCAGTTATGCAAAAGTCGTTCACAATAAAGAATACTTTTGGAGACATTTCCAGAAAATTCGAGATATACATTTCATTTCCCATGACATTATCTTAAACATATGATATTTTCATCAAAATCGTTAGAGCCATTTTTGAGAAAATTAAAATTTTCGAAAAATCTTCCATGTAAAGGGTAGTCTGGGGTGGGGGGATTTTCTTGAAAACCTTCGTGTCGCATCTCTGGAAGATACTGAACCTAAATACCAAGTTTGGTGCTTATCCGACTGTTCGTTTTTGAGTTATGCTGTTCACAGACACACAGACACACACACACAGACACACACACACACACACAGACACACACACGGACATGTTTCCAAAAATGCTTTTTTTGGATTCAGGAGGTCTCAAAACATGTATTTCCGGTGAAATCTCGGTATCGAATTTTTGGGTGGAATGCATTACTTCCCCTACTTACTATACGTAGTAGAGAAAGTAAAAATGCGACTATCGCTTCAGCCTCATATATTCCCTTTTTACCTACAACAAATCGTGTAATGAAGCCGTTATCCCAATTAGCATGGAGCAGATATAAACGTAAACTTTTGCAAGAATAGTCTTAGAAATAATAATATATTGTATTGGGTAGAGAAGCTGCTGTGAATGTAAAACATCAGGTTTTTTAATGAAAGGAAAATGTTCTTGCGATGCAGTTTTCAAAAAAATGATGGAACCAAATTTTAATTTTATGTTCCCAACACATCTGTCTTACAAACTTAATGCATGATTTGTAAATAAAACACGAATTACATTAGAAAACAAATTCAAAAGTATATACTCCTTCCAGTTTATGTTTTTCAATTAATAGACATTATCTATAAATTTTTTACTTTCCTGAAAATTTTCGGCGATAACTTTTATGTATTATCAACAAGATAAATTACTTTTAAGAGTAGAGAGGTGATTTAAACTTCAAAGCTGCACCCCTGTGATGACTGGTATTTTAATGATTTTGGTATACTGTCTATTCAGTAACGTTTTAGCTAGTAGGTAGGGTGACTTATCTCTCAGGCAAAGCTTTAGCTGGTGGGAGGGGTACACAGTATGCTGAACTCCTGCCACGCGTGAAGCGTACATTGGAAAACAGCCAACAGTCTTCCACTATCGCGCGTCTTTACCCCTCACTTGCCCGAGACCAAGTAAACACTACCTCCTTACAGTAGTTAAAACCCTATCTGCTTGGAAGGTTCCCACATTCACTAGCTAAAATATCGTTGAACAGACAGCGTGCACCATTGTATACTACCGAGCGAGATGGCTGCACGGTAACGTGTGAGGATTGCATTCGGAAGGCCCCTAGTTCGATTTTCATCGACCGCCCACTTTAACCTTTTTTTCCGGTCGGTAAGTGTATACTGTGGTGGTTTCTTATTTATCACGATTTTCTTTCCGTCATTTCCCTTCATCATGTTTCCTTCTTATGTTTCCAATGTGTTTCTAGTAAGTTTCGTCGCGTATGGCGGTCCCAGACAGATGGCGCGGATCGTGCTCAAAGGCAATAGTACTCCTCGTGGTCACTTGGTTGAGCGGGTCGTTCATCGCCCTCTCTGACCAGCTCCAGTAGTGGGACAGGTCTTCGAGCCAAAAATTGTTGGGAACTTCCGCGCATCTCTATGACCTGTCCGCCTGTGGCCCGTAGCCTTCTGTGGTTCCTTCACACAATGGATATCTCGTAGGTCACAGCGCGCGAGCTGTCCTCCCCCATTGTATACCCTATACCATTACATGCCCGTCCCTTTTCAAAGCCACAACTTGGCACCAACCCGTGAGAATTGTCCAAACTTCTGAAAAATGTAGCTTTTGTAGATTAATGTGTTTTTGTGGTTGTAAGAGGGTTTGGTAGATAATGGTGTAGACATTGGAATCATTCCAGTGCCAGTGTTCTCATGAGGGTATATTTGAAGCACTAATCACCTCTCCACCCTTAAAGTAACTTCATTCTCAAATATTTTCCAGTGCTGTTTTATTACAGGCAATTCCATGGAGATCCCATGCCGTGGTGCTGTGGGCTAGAGGTGGAGCGGAAAGTGCCTGGGTTCGATTCCACCCATCGAGGTGTCGATTTTAAGTCCCGGGTATAGGACCGGTGCTCACTCAGCATCGTGAGGAAAGTGAGGAGCTACAATAGGTTGCGACGGTCCTGGCCTCGTGAGCCAACTTTTCGGCTGGGGGATGCATAATGCTGGCCACATCACCTCCCCGTATCGGTTTGATAATCGGCCACCTCTGCGTTGCGTAGGTGGGCGTGAGGCCGGCAGTCTAATACCCTTCGTGGGTTGTAGCGCCACAGTATAAAAATCCCCATGAAGGGTCACGAATTTACAGCTGCGGAGTGCGAAGCACGAGCGAAATTACCCGATGAAACTCGTAACCTCGAGTTGTATTTATTAATATTATTTTTGAATAAAGTGTAACAGATTATATAAATAATGATTTCCTGCTTGTGTTGTTTAAAATCAAAGCACGTTACGTCAGCTATCGGATCACGGCATATCTACTAAATGAGTGAACAATTGAATGCGTAACGGTATACTGACGAATGCCAGCAACAATGTGAATGAGAAAATAGTTGACCTCAAAATAAGCTAAAATTAGAACACAATAAAGACAGATCTTTTCCAATAACACAAATTAATTTGAAAATTGACACTATTCGAATGTGCATTGTTTAGAAATCAATTGGATGATTAACCTATTAATCATGATTCAGTAACAAGCTGATGTTTTATACGATAAAATAGCATGCTTGCAAGCGTGTTATTCTTAAGACAAACGATCGTGATTGGCCGATATCCGAGGCATTGCTTAACTTATTTGGTGAATACCAAATGCGTGGCGTGTAAACGGAATAGTCATTATTATTGCTCCTTGCGGTGCAAATGTTAACCAATTGCTTTGAAATTCTTTAAAATGACGATAAATAAAATCTATCGCCAGCATAAATATCGCTGGAAATTTTCAGGAAAAAATTAATAAAGTTCATGGCTTTAAAATTTATGTAAGAAATATATTTTTAAAAGTAATTCGGATTTCATTTGCAAATCACGTGATAAGTTAGTAAGTAAGAAGAACCCAAATTTTAAATTGTGTTTCGAAATTTTGAAAGCTGCAGTAGATTTTACTGTAAGTAATTAAAATGCGCGCGCGCGCGCGCGCGCGCGCGCGCGCACACACACACACACACACACACACAGAAGGTTGTTCGTAATCTATGGTAACAAACTTAAGACCCCCTTACCTTATGAAAAACCACGCCTCCACCAGCTATGACGTTCTATCTGGCAGCCTTTAGCTTGAGCTACCAATCTGCAGCATAGCTTCCACTGGAGCAAACTGCTACAAAATACAGGGATGTACAGTTTATTCCATTCCTCCTGGCAGCTTTCCAGAGACCACCCAAAGTTCGCGGCCGCCTGCTTCCAAGGGCTTTTTTCAGTAACCCAAATGCACAAAACTCCATCAGTGATGCATCAGTTGGCTTAACATGGATGCCGCTGAAAGGTATGGAATGTATGCCCATTTATCTCTCCATGTTCTCCAAAAGTCTGTAGGTTGAAGCAGGATATGACTTGATGCCTTGTCCTGATGCAACTAGACTTTATTTATATCTGCACCATAGAGAGCAGGATTTCTGTATGGAAAATTGTTATCAGGAGTTAGTCTGATAATAGGCCGAATTTTTAAGTACACGACGAATGGTTAATTTGCTATATAGCCCAGGGTTTGCTGCAGTCACTTAGATAAATATATGCCTCATTTAAAAAGACAACAAACATCCACTTTTCACCAGCTAGGTATCGTTCATACAGCTTTCTGCTGTTGGCGCGTTCTGCAATGTGTTTAGGCAACAGCTTATATCCCCGGCTCTTGTGGCACTTTTCTAGATTCAAATTCTGATTGATTATGGTGTTCACAGTAGTAACAGAAATCCCTAAATGCAGTGTAATGTCCCTTTGAGTTGCAGGATGCGGTCTAGAGTCATGGGCCTTCATGTTCCAAATTATCTCCCGGGTGCGACTGGTGGCCGGTCGTGGATTTCCCTGTTTCTTGTCCTTTGGAGCAAGTACTGATGTGGCCTTACGTTTTTTGTTGAGTGCACATGAGATCACTTTCTTGGATATGGTGAAACCACGCCTCTTGCACTGATTAATAATCTTAGAATACAAGTATTTTGCATCGGAAAGGGCAATAATGTACTCTTAACAGAATGGTTCTATTTTGATGCCATTTGATGCAGCAAGAACAAGAGCACATAACTGAGCAAAACACAGTGATACACTCATACTGCTGAACTTTCATTCGGTTCCACATGTTTCAGTGCGAAGCTATTGTGCTCGTCTGATATTGTTACCATAGATCGCGAAAAACCCTCCGTATTTTCAAGAGCTGTTCAGTGAATTGATCTCAACATTTGGGAATTGTTACTGTGCAATCTGGTAAAACCGTTAAAGAAGTAGCTTAAGAAATATTCTAAATTTCGCAGGTTGGTCCCCTTAATAAACTAGCTAAATCGTCATCATCAGCATCATCTTCACTTATGGCATAGGCAATTCAAGTGCCTGTTCCGCCCTCAAGTTCCTCCAGCCATCGTTTCCTAGGTCTGACCACAGCTCTCCTTCCTTTAGGATTGTATAGCATTATTTGTTTTGTAAGTCTTGTGCATTCTTTCGACATGTACTTTCCACTTTTGTTTAAGATCCTTTAATTTATTAAATTAATTAAATAACAACTGAATTCACACCTCGTCCATAGTATGTTGCATCATAGCACATCAATGTGATAAAAAATAGAAAATATATGTGTGTTTTTAGGGTAATCTCAGAAATTACTCAACTGATTTTGATGTTCTTTAAATGAAAAATGATTTTCTTCTGGAAAGACAAAAATAATTTAAACTGGGGGTTTTCATATTCATGTCATCCAATTTCAATCTCGTTTCGTTGAATATGAATATCAGAGAATATGTTTGGACATTTCATTACGAACGTGGCAAAGCTTCAATGACTTCCAATCTATAAGGGATAAATAGGGTCGAGTGCTGTACTTCCTCTGTTTTACCGAGGGGATGGATCAGGGGTTACGTCTGTACCCTGCATTCGGGAGGTCCCGGGATCGATTCCCGGAGACCGCCCACTCTGTCCCATGAATTTTATCGTGGTTTCTCCGGGTGGTCAGGCGATGCTGGGGTGTTTCATCTCCTACCACGATTCTCTTTCCTCTCATTTCCTGTACCCATCATCTTCCTTGTCATCTGTTTCAGGGTTGTAGGACCAGGCGACGGTGTTGGACGGGTTGCGGCTGGATGGTGGCTTGCGCTCTGTTTCTTCCCTGGCGTCGCTGCGGTACCGCTCGGTTAGGTTTCTCCTCAGCGTGGGGCTCCGCTCCGGGAGACCCTGGAGGTTGGTGGCTTGTAGCAGGGACCGTGCGGAGTCGGATGCGTTCTATCTGGAAACATTAGGGACCCCGTCCATGCTTGCGCCCGTCGGCATCCGCATCTGGTCGCCCTTCGGGTCTCTCCCCCCATCCTTCCCTCCCAGGGGTCACATTGGAAGCACAATGGGCCGACTGGCCTGCCGATTCCGGAAGCCACTCCGTGATACATAACTTTACCTTTAACTTTTACTTCCTCTGTTTACTAGTAGGCCAGATATGAGTGCGTTCGGTGGGAAGAGCAACTAAACAACTGCGGAACAAGTGGGCGGGACATCGTAAGGACAGTTAGGCAAAGAAATCATCCGCAGTTCCCAGTTGCATTCACTGGCGAGATTGAACCTGCAAATGTAGTGCTGTTTTCATTGTACAACTGTACATTCTCCTATCGCCTTGCCCTTTACTCCCCTGTAATCCCTAGCCTTGATGACGTTACGCATTGTCAACTAAAACAATGGCGCCCTCCTCCAATCGCACTCATATCGTGGTCGACTAGTACAGGGAAGTGGTACAGAAAGTATACAATGGATTGCATTTACACAGGTGTTTTCTTGACGACGAGTAAATATCGTACGCGGCAGTGTTTGACCTGCACAATTGCATCGATGTGGGTAAGCGGTTTTAGCGAGGCGTGCGAAACACATCAGTTGTGGATTTGTCATCGAAAACATCCTTCGCACCCTATTGGCAACGGCCGCCTAGGAATAATTCTTACATTTTTACTTTCTCTATCACGTACCTACATAGTAGGTAGAGGAGGTATTGCCTTCCACCCAAATTTGGATATCGAGATTTCACCGAAAATGCATGCTTTGAGGCCTCCTGAATAAAAAAGAACATTTTTAGAAAAATGTCTCTTTATCTCTCTCTCTCTCTCGCTTTCTCTCTCTCTCTCTCTCTCTCTCTCTCTCTCTCTAAGTTCAGTAGCAACCAAAGATGCGACACAAAGGTTTTCAAGAAAATACCCCACCCCAGACTACTCTTTATATGGAACATTTTTTAATTTTTTTGATTTTATCAAAAATGACTAAAGATTTTGATTAAAATGTCATATATTAAATATATTTACATGACAAACAAAATGTATGTCTTGAATTTTCTGGAGATAGCTTGTGAAGTCCTCTTCATTCGGAAGAAAATTTATATAATCTAGTATAACTGGTAAACGTTAAGCGATAGACGAAAAACGTACTACACAAAAATGTAGATCTCTTTAAAACATACAGTTTATTTCAAATGACTTTGTTTTTGGCTTCAGCCATTTCCGGGATATGTCATTAATGGTTCAAATTGGTCAATACTTTATCATTTTTTTCAAGTCCTGTCGATTTTCAGTTGTTTCTCGCGATTTCATAGAAAGAGCGTGGAATCTTAAGGCCAGCGCAGAGTTCTAAAACATTTGATTATCTCTATTACCTTTGTATCTATAACGAAATGTGTAATGCAGCTATTTCCGGAAAGTTTTACCTCGATTAAAATGAAGTAAATGGAAAAATAAACCTTAATGAGAGTAATTTGTATACCCACTAATATGCAATAGAGGATACAAAAGTCATGTGAATGTAACACAAGCATTTTTGTTTGTTTGTTTGTTCCTTTTAGATTTTAGTATAAACGACACGTTAAAAGTGAAACAAAACTTCACCTGAGTAATTTGCTATTTCCAAACTTTCAAAACTTTACCAGACAGGCTAATCACACAGTGCCGCGAGTCTAATCAGAGGGATATTTTATATAAAACAACCTCGAGAATCCAATGAGCAAATGGGTCCAGCAAACTGATATTTCGTATTGTTTCGCAGTGAGAAAACTGCAGATATTCATATAAAGTGTCGATGATACACGAATTAAAACCCGCAGATCAGGAGTAGAGAGCTATTGCTAATAAACTTATCAAAAAATTGACTTAGAATTTAAATCGGATTACTATTATTTCCTTCCTCGAGCCATAAATCATTTTAACAAACTTCATAAAATTACAATTAAATCCACCTTTAAATTACTTTCCAATAATTATCCAGAATAAATATAATTTATTGGTTACAGGGATTTATTGTGCACTTTGTTAGCGGCAATTTAGGTTGGAGATTTCTACTTTTTACTTTCTCTACTACGTATAGTAAGTAGGGGAAGTATTGTATTCCACCCAAAAATTCGATACCGAGATTTCACCGGAAATACATGTTTTGAGACCCCCTGAATCCAAAAAAAGCATTTTTGGAAACGTCCGTGTGTGTGTCTGTGTGTCTGTGAACAGCATAACTCAGAAACGAACAGTCGGATAAACACCAAACTTGGTATTTAGGTTCAGTATTTTCCAGAGATGCGGCACGAAGGTTTTCAAGAAGATCCCTCCACCCAGATTACCCTTTACATGGAACATTTTTCGAAAATTTTAATTTTCTCAAAAATGGCTCTAACGATTTTGATTAAAATATCATACGTTTAAGATACTTTTATGACAAATGAAATGTACGAGGGCTGATCAATAAAGACTGAGACTAATTTTTTCACAGATATTTATTACTCCATTTCAATGTTGACATAGTCTTTTTCAAAGTAGTCCTCTCCTACTTGTATGCACTTTTTATAGCGTCTCTGCCAGTCCTCGAACACATGGTACAGGCCATTCTTTGTCAGGTCTTTGAGAATCGCCTCACTTTTCTTCAGCACTGCTTCAGTGCTCTCAAATCGAATGCCCCGGAGCTTTGCCTTTAGTGATGGGAATAAAAAGAAATCACAGGGGACAAGATTGGGGCTATAAGGCAGATGCGGCACACAGGTAATGTTGAATTTAGCCAAAAATTCGTGGACTTGATTTGCAACGTGAGGCCGCACGTTGTTGTGATAAGTTCTGGATGTTTCCTTGCAATGTGCTTCCTCGGTGTAGCCAATACTGACGTGTAGTACGCTGCTGTAACAGTGGTGTGAGTGGGAACAACAATCACAGCAGCTGTGTTGATGTTGACTTCAGTCATAGCAGAAGCCGAAGCACAGGCCCACCTTGCTTAGCACGGAGGACTCGCTCTACTTTGAAGTCTTTGAACCACCTAAACACTGTTGCACGAGGTGGTGCATCTTCACCGTATGCTTGGTTCAGTTTTTCCAAAGTTTCAGAGGCTGTATGATTTAAACGAAAACAAAATTTTATTTCTCCTCTTGTGTCACCTTTATTTTGTGGTATGCGAAATTCAACTAGGGTCAGCAATATACAGCATTACTACCAACCTACCGATACGAGAGTGCTGCCGTCTATGCACATTATACATGAAACCCCGCTCTTTTCAAATATTCATGGTAGAGACAGGAAACTCTCAAGAAAGCTACAGGAAAAAATCAATCTCAGTCTTTATTGATCAGCCCTCGTATATCTCGAATTTTCTGGGAGCGTCTCCAAAAGTATTCTTCATTATGAACGACTTTTGCATAACTGGTAAACCATAAGAGATAGAAAAAATTTTACTACACAAAAAATGTAGATCGCGTTAAAATACACAATTTATGTCATACATACTTTTTGTTGAGTGAACCATTTTCGAGATATTGCTTGTTATTCCCTTAAATTTTCCAATACTTATACTTTTCTCAAACTCGTTATTAATTTTTTTTTGTTTTCGTAATGCAAAGAGGATGGAATACTCCACATAGCAACCAGGTCTTAAAATATTTGATTATCGCTTAAAGCCTAGCAATTCCCCTTGCATCTACAAGAAAATTAGCAATAAGATTAACATCTCGATATCTCGATTAAAATGAAGCATATGGAGAATAAGCGTTTGTAAAAATAGTTTGTACAAGAGTAGAGAAAGCGATGTGAGTGTAACACATCAGATTTTTTATTTATAAGTGTTTATTAATTAACAAAATGCTCGAACATGGTCTTTGAAAAACCGAACATCGTTAAGGAATACCATTATATCAAGAGAATGCTTGAGAATGGTGCATGAGATCTCGTTTGTGGATTATTGAGGGATTTTTTTTATGAAATATCGGCTGATTTCAATGATCTTTGAAAAATTATTCATTCATCTAATATTCTCGACATATATGCTTTGCTTTGACTGCTGGGACGAATAGACATGGCATTATTTTGCTGGCAAAACAATGTTCAGTTTAGCTTCACTTTGTTGCCCACTGAAGGGATGCGGAGAGACTTCTTTATGACACTGTAATTAAGTCCTGGAGCAGAACTTGGGTGTTATTCTGAAAGGTATACAGCTTGCTTAGGTTGAATAAATAAAGTTTTACCAAACTATAACCATCAGTTATTGGCTTATGGACGACTGGGATGTGTTTGGAATATTTTCATCTTTATGGCGAGGTTGATCCTTCCCATCCTTCCCCCCATCGATCCGTTCCACACAATGAGGAAGGGTATAATTTACTTTGGCAACAAATATACGAACCAAGCACGTTGTAAAGGCGCCCAAGAAGTCGCAAGATGATGGACTTACAAACTTTTGGCATTCGAACTCATCACTACTGAATAGCCGGCCGCATTTCCATACACATCAAAGCGCTGAATGGTTCTACAGAACCTTCCTCTATCCCCCCCCCGCCTTACCATACCTCGCGGCCTTACTGCGAGCGAAAAGATCAAACTACCGCCGGAGCAGTGGCGGACATATGCCAGAAAGATTCTGTCCATAGGTTGTAAAAAAATCTGATGTGTTACACTCACATGACTTTCTCTACTCTTGTACAAAGTATTTTTACAAACGCTTATTCTCCATCTAGTTCATGTTAATCGAGATAAACATTTGCAGACTCTATCTTATTGCTAATTTTCTTGTAGATATAAGGGGAAAATATATTTACAAGGGCAATATAGAAAAACAGTAGCCTTTAAGCACATACATATCTCTTAATAGCTGGTTGCTAGGTGCAGCACCATTCCCTTTGCCACAGATTATAACTCTTTGCATATCCAAGACAAAAAAATGAATAACGAATTCCCATTTGAGAAAATAAGTATTGAAAAATTTAAGGGAATAACAAGCAATATCTCGAAAATGGTTCACTCAACAAAAAAAAGTATATGACATAAATTGTGTATTGTAACGCGATCTACATTTTTTGTGTAGTAAAATTTTGTCTATCTCTTATGGTTTACCAGTTATGCAAAAATCGTTCACAATAAAGAATACTTTTGGAGACATTCCCAGAAAATTCAAGATATACATTTTATTTGTCATAAAAATATCTTAAACATATGATATTTTAATCAAAATCGTTAGAGCCATTTTTGAGAAAATTAAAATTTTCGAAAAATCTTCCATGTAAAGGGTACTCTGGGGTGGGGGGATTTTCTTGAAAACCTTCGTGTCGCATCCTTGGAAGATACTGAACCCAAATACCAAGTTTGGTGTTTATCCGACTGTTCGTTTCTGAGTTATGCTGTTCACAGACACACACACAGACACACAGACACACAGACAGACAGACACACACACGGACATGTTCCCAGAAATGCTTTTTTTGGATTCAGGGGGTCTCAAAACATGTATTTCCGGTGAAATCTCGGTATCGAAATTTTGGGTGGAACACAATACTTCCCCTACTTACTATACGTAGTAGGGAAAGTAAAAAGGGGTTGCAGCAGTGGCTGAAGAGAATCCGATTAACATTTGAAACCTCTCCTCAAAATTATTAATGTCTAGCACGAGTTTATGAATGTTTCTTCAAGAAATTTAACAATAAACTAATTTTAAGTTCAAAAACTGCCTTTAAAATGCATTATAAGCTAGCGGGGTGGTTCAGGCGGTTGCTTCTGATGTTTGCATTTGGGAAGTACCGGGTCCTATCTCCGCTGGACCGACCACCCTGATCTTAGGCTTTTTCGTGGTACAATATCTCAAACTACACATATTTCGTACCTTATTTCCTCTAATTTCAGCAATAGACTGCTGATGTGCAACGTATGCGGTTAATGTGCTTGAGCAGAGAATATCTTTTTCTTGGCACGGAACTCACCGCCCCAACTTATTCGTGAGAACTGGCTACGGGCAAGTTCTAGAAACGTGAGGAATTCCGCTGCTCTGTGCCTGATCTCCTCAGATCTGGCTTCGTACTTCCTCTCCTCAGTGCTTCCTCCTGGAGCAATGGGTCTAGTCTCAGCCGCATGGCTGAAATCCTTCTCCTTCTTAAATCTAATGTTCATATATGTTCAATGGTTCAGGCTTCATTGCGAGAAAACTTGCATATAAAACGAGTATTTCGAAAATGGCTAAAGCTACAAAAATTTATTTTACACAAAGAGTTATGCCATCAGTTATTTCCGGAGTCCAAACCCCGATAGCTAAAGAGACTATAAAAATGAGGCTCTTAAAAATACCTGATGTCTAACAATCACAGACTTTCTCTGTCTACTATAACTACTCTTCCATTTTGCAAATTATTTTGCATACAGAACGTTAGTATGTCAATAAAATGTTCGAAAAGCACATTATGTGCTGGACTTGATATTTTGAATATTTTTTGTAGGGTCAGATGAGAAACAAATGTACACAACATTTAAGCAGCTTGTAGTTTTAAATACTGGAAGATATCAACCCGATATGCCGTAAACGGCTAATCCAACAAAAAGATGATTTAACAGCAATTGCATGTTAGGTAGTATTTTTAACACTTAAACACTTTCAGTCTAATTATATAATATATAAATTCAATAACAGCCCGCCTTGAAGCAATATGTGTATGTAATAACTTGTAAAATGTATGTAACAGTCATTGCATATGCTTATATTATTGTATCCATGTGTAAAAATTTTATGCGAATATATTACGTAATTTAATAATGTAGGAGCTGTGAGAATAAGTTAAAAGTTGCTAACAACGAAGTAACAATGAGGTAACCTTGAGTCAATAATGAGTAAGAAAGTTTAACAGTACTACTTGTGATTCTTAGAGTAACAATAATGTAATTTTAGTGACAGTTTATAAAATAGCCAATCAACAACCAGAAAAAGCTTTAGTTAAATGAAGGTATTTTATTGGAGTAGGATTAGCCAATCAGAAACTGAAATATAGCAAAATTTACAAATCTAGAAGTCAGTTGCCTGCAGACAGCGTACTAACCAGACACAAAAAGTGTCCTCAAGAAATATAATATGTATTCGTGTGAGACGAAAAATAAGTTTACGTGTTAAAAAGTGTAATTTAATAATAAAGAGAATCTCACAGCTCTCTATATCAGTGAAGTGTTATTTAAAAACGTATCAAGCATTAATTAAAAGAGTGAAGTAAAATTATATTCTGTGTAAGCCTACATTCTTAGTTGCACCACAACCCTGCTAAGAGAAACATGTCTCTAAAATAAATACTGACGCAGCTGAGGCAAACATAAACATAAATATTTAAAGAAACAGTTTAATTACAAAGTTAATATTTTTTTTAAACTTGGGGCAAAGGCCAACTGAAAGTACATTTGGGGCGAAGGCTACCGGAAACTGTTTACTATACGTGCGGTTGCAACTACTACAAGTTCGGCTCCCCAACAGTTGAACTACAATACAACTACTTCAAATTGACGCCCAAAGCGTGGTGCAAATAACGTAAAGACAATACCTACTTCAATGTTTTAGAAGTCTCTACATTTTGCCTACTGCTATGTTTGCATAGTTTTATAAAATTCCATGAAGTCTTCACTAGCTGACATAGAATTTAAAGATACATTTTATTCCTCGTGTCAATATGTCAAACATAGGTTTTGATCAAAATCTTTAACGGTATTTTTGACAAAATCTGAAATACAGAAAACTTTTTTTATGTAAAGGGTAGCTTGGAGTGGGAAGATTTTTTTAATATCTTCGTATGGAAAAGTTGGAAGAGCTGAACTTAGATACCAAGTGTGGTATTTATCCCGTTTTTCAATTTTCAGTTATGTTGTTCACAGACAGACAGATACACACATACACATACGCATTTTGCTTTAGTTCAAGGGACAATAAAACTTGTATTTCCGGTGAATACACTACATATAATTTTTGGGTGGACTGCAATACTTTCTCTACCTACCGTAGGTAAGTGGTAGAGAAAGTAAAAAGGGTGCTGAAATGGTAAGAGTGTACAATAACATATTGTTCTCAACACTTGAGCAATTATTGAGCGCGGAATATTGAATTTCCCTGTATTTTTTTTCACTTAGAGAGATGCGTTAGAAAAATTATTTAATAATCTTTCCAGTATTAGATCTTACCGTTTATTTATTTTTACTTTCTCTACTATGTATAGTAAGGGAAATACTCACTCCGTCAAAAAATTCGTTACGGAATTTCACCGCAAATACATGTTTTGAAATGCATTTTGGAAGCATGTACGTGTACGTGTCTGTGTGCCTGCGAATACGATAACTCCAAAATGAAAAGGTGGATAAATACCATACTTGGTATTTAGACTCAATATTTTCCAAAGATGCGACACGCAGATTTTTAAGAAGATGCTTCTACCCTAAATTAACCTTTACATGGAATATTTTTCAAATATTCTGATTTTCTCAAAAATGGCTCTAACGATTTTGATTAAAATATTACACGTTGAAGATATTTTCGTAATAAATGACATGCATGTCTTGGATTTTCTGCGAATGTATAAAAAAATCCTCTTCATTCTGAATGAGTTTTGGATAACTGGTAAACCGTAAGAGATAGGCAAAATGATACAACACAAAAATGCAGATCTCGTTAAAATGCACAATTTATGTCATATACATTTTTTTTTGTCTAGTGAACCATTTCCAAGATATTCTTGTTATTTGTTTGAACTTGCCAATACTTCTACTTTTCTCAAATGGGAATTCGTTATTTTTACTTTCTATACTACATATAGTAAGTAGGGGAAGTATTGTATTCCACCCAAAAATTCGATAACGAGATTTCACCGGAAATATATGTTTTGAGACCCCCTGAATCCAAAAAAGCAGTTTTGGAAACATATCCGTGTGTGTCTGTGTGTGTGTCTGTCTATGAACAGCATTACTCAAAAACGAACACTTGGATAAACACCAAACTTGGTATTTAGGTTCAGTATCTTCCAGAGATGCGACACGAAGGTTTTAAAGAAAATCCCCCCACCCCAGATTACACTTTACATGGAACATTTTTCGAAAATTTTAATTTTCTCAAAAATGGCTGTAACGATTATGATTGAAATATCATATGTTTAAGATATTTTCATGAGAAATGAAATGTATATCTTGAATTTTCTGGGAATGTCTCCAAAACTATTCTTCATTGTGAACGACTTTTGCATAACTGGTAAACCATAAGAGATAGACAAAATTTTACTACACCAAAAATGTAGATCGCGTTAAAATACACAATTTATGTGATATACCTTTTTTTTTGAGTGAACTATTTTCGAGATATTGCTTGTTATTCCCTTAAATTTTCCAATACTTTTTCTCAAATGGGAATTCGTTATTCATTTTTTTGTCTTGGATATGCAAAGAGTTATAATCTGTGGCAAAGGGAATGGTGCTGCACCTAGCAACCAGCTATTAAGAGATATGCATGTGCTTAAAGGCTACTGTATTTCTATATTGCCCTTGTAAATATATATTCCCCTTACATCTACAAGAAAATTAGCAATAAGATAGAGTCTGCAAATGTTTATCTCGATTAACATGAAATAAATGGAGAATGGGTCTTTGTAAAAATAGTTAATACAGGAGTAGAGAAAGTCATGTGAGTGCAACATATGAAATATTTTTTTTTCAATAGCCGATAAATGCATAGGCATATACATAAGAGAGAAAAAATGTTCTAATTATGTGTTGCAGTTTATTATTGGCATGCATTATTAGTTACTACATGCTAAATATCTAACAAACATTTTGAATTTATTTGTTTTGTTAACATTATTATTATTATTATTATTATTGGGGTACTGCTATACATCCTCTACCTAGCATAGCTAAGTGGTAGAGAAATAAAGAAGGTTGCTGGAATGGTAAAGGCACGGAGAAACGGAGGAGACCCCGCAACTGGGGCATATTACCACAACTAGGCCACGACAGCCGTTTTACTCCTATTGTGACTCATGCTAGGGAGGGACGAGGGTAGAATTCGAAGGGCAACCAGACTGGGCTATAAAGGGCGCAAGCATGGATGGGGTCCCTAAGTTTCTAGCTCGAAAGCATCCGACGCTGCCAGGGCCCACTCACAAGCCTCCGAATACCCGACGGTGGTGGGGCACAGTCGGAGGCGGTACCTAACTAAGCAGTGCAGCAATGACGCCATGGAGAAAAGCCTTTACAACATGTAGTCCACGTCCAGCCGCAACCTGCCGAACATCTTCGCCTGGCCCTACAACCCTGAAATACGAGGCGTGTTTTTAAACTAAGTACCCATAATTTTTTTTAAAAATAACACATTTTTTCCATATACTTTATTATCATGTATTACCTTACACCACTTCGTCACATAGTCAACACAGTTATTCCTGCACTTCCTGTAACGGGAAAGCAGTTTTTGTACGCCTTCTCAAAGAATCATGCCGCCTGTGATTTAAATGATTTCAGTCTAATTGTATTATATATATATATATATATATATATATATATATATATATATATATATATATATATATAAATTCAATAACAGCCCGCCTTAAAGCATTATGTGTATGTAACGAGATATAAAAAGTGTATGTTACAGTCATTATATATGTTTATATTATTGTATACATGTGTATTAATGTTATGCGAATGTATTACGTAATTTAATAACGTCGGAAGTGTGAGAATAATAGGTTACAAATTGCTAACAATGAGGTAACCTTGGGGCAATAATGAGTAAGAAAGTGTAATAGTGCTACTAGTCATTCTTGGAGCAACAATAATGTATTTATAAAATAGCCAATCAACAACTAGAAAAAAGCTTAAGTTAAATAAAAGTGTTCTATTGGATTAGGAATGGCCAATCAGAGACTTGAAATACAGAAATTTACAAATTTTAGGCGGTAGAAATCAAGTCAGTTGCTTGTAGACGGCCTCATAACTGGACGCGTTGCTAGCAGACAGTGTTACTAATCAGACGCGAGATGTGCGCTCAAGAAGTTTAATACGTATTCAGTGTGAGACGAAAATAGTTTACGTGTTAAAAAGTGCAAGTAATTAATAAATAATCTCACAGCTCCCTATATCAGTAAAGTGTTATTTAAATCGTGTCAAGTATTAATAAAAGGAGTGAAGTAAAAATTATAATCTGTGTAAGCTTACATTCTTCAGTCGCACCATTCAGGTCTCTAAAAAAGTAAATACTGACGCAGTCAGTATTTAAAGAAACAGTCAAATTACAAAGTTAATATTTTTTAAACTTTGGGCGAAGGCTACCGTAAACGTTTACCAAAACGTGGAGCAAATAATAATACAACAAAAATAAACCATCTTCAGATGAAAGGCAGGTCTGCACTTCTTGTTTCACATCATCATCATCGTCATCATCATCGTTGAAATATTTTCCACCAAGGAATTTCTTCAGATGAAGAAACAGATGAAAATCGCTTGTGCCAAATCCGGAGTGTAGGGAGGGTGGTCGAATTATTCCCAATCAAGTAATACGATCAGATCTTGAGTTTTTTTGGCTGTGTCAAGAACCAAATGGATTCCACGCGAAAGCATTCCACGCCTTTTGTTCTGTGTTGCACAATGGAGCTTTCGTAGTTTCTCACAATAGTCGTCTTTGTTGAGTGTTGCATTCCTGGGCAAGAATTCAACCAACTAAACACCTTCTCTGTCCCAGAAAACCGTGCACATGATCTTGTAAGTGGATATCGTCTGTTTGAATTTCTTCACGGAGAATGTTGTGTGCCTCCACTCTATGGATTGTTGCAATGTGCGTTAGCAAATCATTGCCTTCCTCAGCATATCCGCATTGCAGCCGCAGATCGCTTGTTCTTGTGCTCATCGGTCAGATTTTTGGGCACCCATTCTTGAGCACGATTTACAAAATCCTAAACGTTCTATCACGGTGCTGTAGAGGATTGGTCTTGAAAATTGTGGAAATACCGATATGGTAAAACGTCTGTCCTTGTGAGTGATCTCTTCCACAGCTTGCACAAATCATCCGTGATCACAGACGGTCGGCCGCTCCGCTGCTCATCATGCACATTTTCACAAACTTCGTTAAACTGTCTAACCCACTTGCTCACCATTCAATCACTCATTATTGTTTCTCCATAAACCTCACACAATTGACCATGAATGTTTGCTAGTGTAACATTTCTCGCTTACATAAAACCGAAACACTGATCTGACTTCACAGTCGGCAGGTCGTTCGATTGTTTTGAAGATTTCGAAACGCTCTAACAACAGGAAAACACAAAGTGACTATCGCTCACAGCTGCGTCTGGCTTCTTAATGAATGGAGGAAGTGATCGCACATGCTCAAAATCGTGACTGCAGCGAAGCAACATTAAAATGGTATTGAGGGGCAGGAGAGTCGTGATAGATGAGGAACTAACCCAGCATTCGCCTACCGACCCGGGGAAACCACGAAAATCTGTGTATGGGCGTTCGCGGTGGTTTGAACCTGGGACCTCCAAAATTCGAGTCGCACACGTTACCGCGGCGCAACCTCTCTTTGTTGCTAGAATGGTAAAGAGTGCACAATAATATATGGTCCTCAACGAACAGCTGTGTTAATTAGCCAATGATGGTCTGTGTTGAATTGATTGAACCCATTCAAGTCAGTCTACCCCTTCCTTAAGTAGAAATGTCTTAAGTCAAGAGTAGTTATCGCTCGTGACATATAATATCCGAATGCTCTTAGTTTACATACGACTTTTGCTACAAGTTTTTTGCTCTTAGTGCATGCTAGTTAGTGCAAAAATGTTAACGGTTACATTCACAAGACTTTCTGTACCTTCTGTTACAGAAACTATTCTTACAAAAGACTAGGCTTATTTCTACTTTTGCTGAGATAAACTTTCGCAGAAATTTCATTTCGTTGAAATACATTTTATTGTAGGTTTGTACTACAAGAAGGATACAGAAAATCGAAGCAATAGTCAAATGTTTAAAGTGAATTGCTAAATGTGACCTTGAAAACTCCATGGTTTCCATGAACTCGCGAGAAACAACTGAATGGTGACAGCACTACAAAAAACGAAGTAGTAGTCATAACTCATAAATATTGAAAGATTTAAACAAATAACGGTTATCTTTGAAATCGTGATTGCCACACAAAAAGTAATTTGCAATAAATTTGTTTTTTTTTCTGTTCTTGTTGGTTCTTTATTCAGGGAGCCTCAAAGCGTGTATTTGCGGTCTAATTTATGGGCGAAATGCAGTACTGCTTCTACTTGCTATAGATAAGTAGTAGAGAAAGTAACAAGTATTCAAGCCAATAACAAAGAATATTTCGGAAATGGTTAATTCGCAAAAGCTTCATTTGAAATGAATTGTGTGTTTTAAACAGATCTATATTTTTGTGGAGTAGGTCTTTGTCTATCTCTTAGGATGTATCAGTCATACAAAATTATAAAAGGACTTCACAAACTATTCACAGATAATTCAAGATACACATAGGTATGGGATTTTAATCAAAAGTGACACAGCTCTCATGAGAATATAAAAAATAACGGAAACGTTTCCATGTAAGGGGTGGTTTGCTGTGAGAGGATTTTCTTGAAAATCTTGAAGATGCGGAACTTGCTTGCTCCAAGGAAAAAGCTCTCCCCTGGACACTGGAGGGCTGCTTGGTCAACGGATCGTTCATCGCCCTCTCTAAACAACCCCAGCCCTTTGAGGTGGAACTGTTAGGGACTTCCGCGCGTCCCTATGCCCTGTCTTCCTGCGGCATGTGGCCCCCTGAGGTTCCTTCACTTCATCCCTTTCTCCTGGAGGGTGGTATCCATAATAAATCTATGTAGATCGCAGTGCGCAAGGTGTCCTCCGTTGTATAACCTATACCTATATGATAGGTTTGAAGTTCCATGCTCTTTGTATGACCACGGAAAAAAAAAGAATAACGACTTACCATTGAGAAAATAATAAGTATTTGAAAATTAAAAGCAATAGCAAAGAATATCTCGGAAACGGTTAACCCCATAAAAAATAAATGCATAAATAAAAATCGACATAAACTGTGTGCTTTTACGTGATTACATTTTCTGTGAAGTAAGATTTTGTCCATCTCTTACGGATTAGCAATTATACAGGCTAAATATTCAGAATGACATAGGCTATTCACGGGTATTTCATTTGTCATGAAAACGTCTGGTATTTTAATCAAGGAAAGTCGGAGCCATTTTTGAGAATATAAAAATTAACGAAAAGTTTTCCATGTAAATGGTAGTTTGGGATCGGGGGATCTTTTTTTAATCTTCATTTTGCACCCTTGGAAGACGATGAGCTTAAATACACACGCGACCTTTTTCTGAAGCTGCATTTGTTGAATTAAAGGAACCTCAAAACGCGTACTACCGGAGAAATTTCGGTATCGAATTTTTGGGTTAAATATAATACTTCCCCTACTTGGTAAATAGTAGTAAATTGTGAGGCTTGCATTCGGGAGGTCCTGGGTTCGATTCTCCTCGACTGTCCACTCTGATCGGGCTTTTCGTGGTTTCCCCTGGTTGGTAGACGAATGCTCTTGTGATTTCTCATCCATCGAGGTTTCCTTTCCATTATTCCCCTTTCATTCCGTTTCCTTCTCATCTTTCATATGTGTTTCTAGATTTCATGGCACATGCTTGCTCAAAGAAAAGAGTGCTCTCCGTGAGCACTAGAGGGCTGCTTGGTCGAGGGGTCGTTTATCGTCCTCTCTAGGCAACTCGTGTCTTCAAGCCTTAAGGATTTCCGCGCTCTCTGTGGCCTGTCTGCTTGCGGCCTGTAGCCTCCTGTGGTTGCTTCACTTCATTTCTTCCTCCTGGGGAGTGTAACCACTATATATCTATCTAGGTTGCAGTGTGCGAGGTGTCCTCCTCTGCTGTATAATTTATACCTACACTTACGTAGTAGAGAAAGGATTGCAGCTTTGGTATTTACAACTAGGGGAATGAACGCAACTTTTCAGTCCTCTCTATCGGGTGTTGGCGGCTCACCGACCGGCAAGTAAAACTCTACGAGAGCGTGCGTCACTTCTATGAAAGTTGGTTATGTTGGCTACATGCTTTGGGTAACACACTGTAAAGCGGGAGCGCTTTGTCCATTCATCCTCCACTCTTTTATTCATCGATACTTGAGGCAGACTGTCGCTCGCTCGCGCCCGGACGGGAAAGATGAATAGGTGCCGGCGATAATGTGTTGAAAAGTATTGAAGTGTAGTTAGACGGTGTGTTTTAAGGGAGAGGGAGACCGCGAATATTATCAAATTATAGCAAGCAGCCAGCAGTATACAGTTTCAACTTCATAATAACACCACCACCACATAACATTTTCTACGAATTCCTGGGCACAATGGCTCAGATGCGATGGCAAGGTGAATATACAATGGCGTATTATTTGTGTAGTCTGGCCGGAGTTGGGGGTTTAAGAGAGGTGCGACAAGGAAGGGAAACGATCCTCGCTTGTTCGTGGGGGAAAGAGAGGGGAACTGACTCTTCTCTCTCTGCATTGTGCCAGCACGTCACACATACACCGTCACAATAGCTATTCACTCTTTTTAATCTCGCCCTACATTGTGTCCGATGTAAAGGCTTGCGTCGATAGTCCATGCGATATGGCGGACCGGGTGGTTTTGGTGTGAAGACCACGGCCAAGCAGGTGTTGTATTGCTTAGCGTCGTCGTGTCACCCACAGCGTTCAGATGCAACACGAACTTAAAGCCGGCCCACAATAAAACGAATGACGGGAACGTTGGAGATTTTGAGTCACAATAAACCGAAAACGGGAATGAGGGCGCGTTCGATATAGCTATCGAAAACAATACGGACAGTCGATTTGTGCATTCGGGTGTCGTAGCTTTTAAATGAACGTGTCCACTTAAAAAGCGCACAAGATCGATCTCTCGAAAGCTTCGGAAGTTCCCAAATGGCGTGCATACATACGTTCAATAGTGAGGTATTACGCTATTCATTGATAGAGTTGATAGTGTATGTTTACTGACATTCGCCTGGGTTTATGAAAGGGATCCTTTGAGATTAATATGATGACTGATTTTCATTTTCCACAAATCAGAAGGAATTTAAATCGTGTATTACAGAAGGTCTCCGTAGGAAAACGTCTAATGTATTATAATCACATGCCTTTCTCTAGCTGCTATAGCTTATTACTTTCCTACTACGTATAGTAAGTAGGGTAAGTATTGTATTTCACCCAAAAATTCGATACCGAGATTTCACGGGAAATACATGCTTTGAGACCCCCTGAATCCAAAAAAAATCATTTTTGGAAACATGTCCGTGTGTGTCTGTGTGTGTGTCTGTGAACAGCATAACTCAGAAACGAACAGTTGGATAAACACCAAACTTGGTATTTAGGTTCAGTATCTTCCAGAGATGCGACACGAAGGTTTTCAAGAAAATCCCCCCACCCCAGACTACCCTTTACATGGAATATTTTTTGAAAATTTTAATTTTCTCAAAAATGGCTCTAACGATTTTGATTAAAATATCATATGTTTAAGATATTTTCATGACAAATGAAATGTATATCTCGAATTTTCTGGGAATGTCTCCAAAAGTGGTCTTCATTGTGAACGACTTTTGCATAACTGGTAAACCATAAGAGATAGACAAAATTTTACTACACAAAAAATGTAGATCGCGTTAAAATACACAATTTATGTCGTGTACATTTTTGTTGTTGAGTGAACCATTTTCCAATACTTTTTCTCAAATTCGTTATTCATTTCTTTTGTCCTGGTAATGCAAAGAGAATGGAATACTCCACATAGCAACCAGCTCTTAAACGCCTAAAGCCAATTCCCCTTGCATCTACAAGAAAATTAGCAATAGGATTAACATCTCGATATCTCGATTAACATGAAGCATATGGGGAATAACCGTTTGTAAAAGAGTAGAGAGTAGTTTGTACAAGAGAAGAGAAAGCAATGTGAGTGTAACACATCAGATTTTTTTTATAAGGCTTCCACAAAATATTATTGAAAAAACTTATTTTTCTATCCCTTAATGTTAATCGAGTTAAAAGTTTGTGGAATTAGTTTCACCACACTTTTCGTTGATACAGGAGGGATGTCAAATATTTACTATAAGCTGGCCTTGAAATCCCATACTCTTTCCATGACATCACTAAAAAAAATGACAGGTATTAAACATTTAAAATATAACAACAAATGACTCGGAAATTGCTAATGTCATAAACATTACTTGAAATAAACCGCATTTTTAAAGAGATCCATGTGTTTTGTGTAGTAATCGTTTGTCTATTCCTTATGAATTACCAATATTACAAAATGATGCAAAATTCATTCCAAATGAAAGGGACTTAAGAGCCTATTTCGAGAAAATTCAGGATTTTATTAGTCATGAAATTGTCTTAAACGTATGGTATGTTAACCTAAATTGTTGGAGGCATTTTTGAGGAAATAGAAATTTCGGAAAATGTTCCTGTAAAAGGTAATTTGGGAGGAGGTTTTCTGGAAAATCTTCGTGTCGCATTCTTGCTAGAAGTTGAACTTAATACCAATTTTGTTATTTATTAGACATTTCGTTTTTACTTCTCTTACTTCTCTACCCCATGTTTAGTATTCCACCCAAAAATTTCATATCGATATTTCACCGGAAATATATGTTTTAAGGCCCCTGAACCCAAAAATAGAATTTTTCGAAAAAGATCCTAGTGTGTGTATGTCTGTGAACAGCATAACTCAAAAACGAAAAGTCGGAAAACTACCAAACCTGGTATTTAGTTCAAGCACCTTCCAAAGATATAACACGAAGATTTTCAAGAAAATCCCTTCAAATTACCCTTTGAATGGAATATTTTTCGAAATTCTGGATTTTCTAAAAAAAATGGCCCTAACTATTTTGATTAAAATACCATGCATTAAAGACATATACATACAAATAAAATGTATATCTCAAATTTTCTGGAAAGAGCCTGTGAAGTTTTCATTCGGAAGGAATTTTATATAATCTTGTATAACTGATAAAGTTAAGCGTTAGACGAAAACGTACTACACAAAAACTGCAGATATCTTTAAAATACATGATTCATTTCAAATAACTTTTCTTGTGGCACCAGCCATTTCCAAGATATCCCTTATTAATGGTTCGATTTGTTCAATACTATGCCATTCTGTTCAACTCCCTTCGATTTTCAATTGTTTGTCGCGTTTGCATTGAAACAGTATGGAATTTTAAGGCCAGCATAATGTATTATAGCGTCCAGTTCTTAAACATTTGACAATCGCTGTTCTCTTTGTATCTAGATATAACGAAATGTGTAACATAGCTATTTCTGCAGAGGTTTATATCGATTAAAATAAAGTGGATCAAAACTGAACTTTGTAAGAATAATTTGTATACCCACTAATAAACGACAGGAGGTAGAGAAAGTTATGTGAATGTAACACATCAAATTTTTTAGTTATTCTGTTCCGTGCGTCTCATCGAGCGGGATGACTCAGGAGGTAATGTCTGTGGCCCGCATTCGGGAGGTTCCGGATCCATCCCCGGCGACCGCCCACTTTGGCCCGGAGTTTTCGCGGGGTTTTTTCTGGGTCGGCAGGCGAATGCTGGAGAGGTTTCTTTTATCCTCCGAATTTCTTGTCCCTCCATTTCGTTCAATTCTTCATTTCATCCATCTTTCATCTCGTTGGGGTCTTTCAGAGTTGAAAGCGTCGGCGATGGTGTTTCGGTGCAGCGTGGAAGAGGAAAAGGATGACCTTTGTGACTCTCTCCGTCCCTCGGCTTTCGGCTGGCTGTCGGGGTATTCGAACCCTTTTGAGGGGCATTGGACCCTCTCTGTGTGGGTTGGGGCACCGGTCTGACTCTATCTGGAAACTTAGGGACCATGTCGTTGCTGTTCCGTCGCTCCTGGTTCCGGTCGCTCGTCTCCTTTCGCCTCATCCTTCCTCCCGGGGACGCCCTAGATGCAATATCCACTTTGGACGGTGCCGAGTTCCCTCCGTTGTCAATCCTATCCTATCCTATCTCATATGCAACGACACGAGCTTTTCTTTAATTAGGGGGCCCTCAAAACATTTATTTCCGTGCAATCTCTACATCGAATTTTTGAGTGGAATGTAATACTTCCATTACCTTTTATAAACAGGTACCAGAGAAAGTAAAAATACAACAGGAAATTCTAAATGCTGTCAGAAAGGAATATGATAGATTTAGAAATGGAATAATCAAATAGGTGGTATAAGAAAACGTATGGCTCTCAGTCTACATAATCACAGGAATGGTTCGTTCATCTTTTTAGCTGAAGTAAAGCTCTAAGGGATCAAATAGTTAAAGGGCTGTGTTCAGACTGATACATACCCCAATCATATTTCTTTGATGTTGTGGGCTACCTAACTACAAAAGACTAAACCCTTATCTGGATTTTAGTTTTTTATTTTCTCTGCCACGTACTTTCTCTACTCTGAATAAATAAGACAAAAAAAAGAGTTTTTAGAAAAAAGGTCCGTGTGTGTGTGTCTGGGAACAGCACTCAAAAACGAAATGTCGGATAAATTAAGTTCAGTACCTTCCAAAGATGCGACACGAAGATTTTCAATAAAATCCCCCTACCCCAAACTACCATCAACATGGAGTATTTTACGACTGTTTTGATTTTCTGAAAAATGGCGCTAACGATTTTTATTAAAATACCACCTTGAATTTTCTGGGAATAGCTTGTGAAGTCCCCTTCATTCGGAAGGAAATTCATATAATCTTGTATAATTGGTAAACGTTAAATCATAGACGAAAATGTACTACACAAAAAAATGTAGATCTGTTTAATACACACAATTTTGTTTCAAATAAACTTTTTTTTGTGGCATGAGGCATTTCCAAGATATCCTTTATTAATGGTTAAAATTGTTCAACACTTGTCATTCTTTTAAAGTCCAATCGACTTTCAGCTGCTTCTCGCGATATTATGGAAAGAGTATATTAAGGCCAGCGTATAGCATTCAGTTTTAAACATTTTACTATCGCTATTCCCATTGTATCAATAACGAAACGCAGGTTTATCTCGATTAAAATGAAGTAGTTAGGAAAATAAGCGTTCGTAAGAATAATTTGCATAACCGATAGAGGGTAGAGAAAGTCATGTGAATGAGACACATCAGATATTTCTTTCATGTACAATTTAATCCACACATTAAATGGTTAATAGTGGAGTACAATGATCTGGTATAACTATGTACAAAAATTCCGTGTTAAGGGACAGTAATCTGTAGAAAGGTAGGTACCATGTGGAAGCCGGTAGGCGGGTTGGTAGGCTAAGGCCTAAAGGGCTGCATTGCCAAACATTTAACTTTAACCTTTAACTTTGTGGAGCGAAAGCATTGTCTTATCAGATAAAAATTCACACATGTCAACATGGTAGACAGAGACACAGGAAAGTATGTACATGGTAGGAGAAAAACACAATGGAAATCAAAATCTGTTCAATTTGTTCACGCAATCTCCACTGACGCAAATATGCTAACACGAATGCATAATACGTTATTTAAAACGAATGTTCTGAGTTATGAAGCGCATATCTTGGCGTTCGAATTTTCACATAGATAAAATTCGATTCGAGTAAGATCTATACCCCTTGGAGGCCATTTCACAGGTCCTCGGAGTCCAATCCAAAGTTAAAGTACTGTCTTACCTTCAGCGCATAATGCAGAGGTGTGCCATCCTGCGTTCAGTAGGCTTGGGAATTCTTACTTGCTATATTTTCAGACACCTTTCAGCATTTTCGCCTACTTTCGTCGAAACCACCTCGTCAAAAAAGAAGGAACCAATGAGTCTGTATTTATATATTCCCGCAGCAGACAATGTAGCTTCCTTGGTCGTTTATGTGTTGGATGCAGCCTACTGAACTCTTCGAGCTCCATGAATTCTCTTTAGGTAACCAGTGGAACCATTTACCTGTTGGGGCAGAAACGGTAATATCGGAAAATTTTATGCGTTCAGGTTTATTTAAGCGAGTATACATACCTGGGACGGCAAATCTCCTTTCAAGATAAAATAGAATGGGACATACAAACAAGAATCTCTCTGTATCCTGGAGGGTATTTTGGGGCCCTAAGATTACACTGTTAGTTAAGACGCTAAGCAGGAGAATTAAACTCCACACCCTGGAAATCTGTGTTTACCCTGTACTAATCTATGGTGCTAGACAGAATTCAAATATGCGACGGAAAATGCAACGCAACTTCCTGGTTGTGTCTCTGAAAGACACAATCTCTATTACAACAATTAACCAGCTATCACAGACAACAGACATGGCATAACTAGCTACGAGAATTAAATGGAAATGGGGAGGTCACTTTGCGAGAACACAAGACTACCATATGGAACTCCCGTACAGGCAAGCGACTACAAGGCAGACCGAGACACGGATAGGCAGACCTCTTCAAAGAGCACGCAGGTCGGCAATAGTCAGGAGGAAGAAGAGACTGGAAATCCCTGGAGAGACATCTGTGTAATGACTAAATAGTGAAAGTGAATGAGTAGTGTTGTTATTAAACAGTGATTGAGTAGTGCACCCAGGACACAATCAGATAAAGGTGACTAAATAAACAGTACAACGGTTAACGTGGACAAACTCGCCACGTTAGTAATAATGAGGTTTCGTTATTTGATAGGAGGCCAAGGAACAATTTGGGCCAGTTTTCATTCATTTTATTTGTATATTATTCGTAACGTATGTGGATCAATTATCACCGGGCAGTGGGGTATTAGTAAGTAAACCATCAAGAACGCACGGAAGGTTAGTGGTGAGGAAAGGTGGATGCGACTGCGACCATGCAGTGTTCTTTGTAAACAAATATGAACAGTTGAAGGCACTAAACCCTGCTTTGAAAGCAGGTAGATCAGGATTATTGAGTATCGGAGGAAAACAATGTGGGTGTGTTTAACTATTGGTAGCCTGCAATAATGCATTTTCAAAAACATGGAACATAAATAGCATGCGACTATCACGTAGGCACTTGTTATATTTTTAAAAGCTATGTTCCACATCACCCGACATAGTAGGAGCAAATAAAAACGAAATATCAGACTTGCTTGAAATTCCCTGCATCAATAGCTCATTTTACACATTTCTGGTACCCAGAATTCTTCTCTAGAATACTTTTAAGTTTCTTTGTCACCTTTTTTTTTAGGTTCCAGCTTTATACCTTTCTCGTGTTTCTGAAACCTGTTCTATTGCCTCAAGAGCTTCCGGTATTTTTAGTGTCCATTCTTGCACATGCATATGTTATTGTAGATGCAATGTTACTGAACTGATTCTGAATATATGAAAGATCCTAAAACAAAGTTGGTGATATTATTTCCCTCGCTGTAGGTATAGCGGCGGTGAAAGAGCAGTCGCAACGAAACCGACTGTTGTGCAGGGAAGGAGAGGAGTACATCCGTCACAGTATCTGACGTTAGCTATACTCCATGCGGTAACTCGATTGGTCTGTTTACTTACTAAAACCCCTCTGCCTGATTATCACTTAAACAATTAAACAGCTCTAGTAAGTAAGCAAAGATAATTAAAATACGAAAAAGGGTATCTTTAACAACACAATGCAGGCTATTCATTGTAAACATAGATGTTTAACATTCTAGATTGTTCGAAGAAGTTATCAATCAGTTATATGAAAACTAAAGGTGAAGATAAGCCTATGTAAAAAATTCGAGGTGTCAACGAAGATCAAGCTGAAGAAAAATGCTATGCACATATTAAATTTTTTGAATAAAACTACAGGAAGCTGACCGACTGCAGTTTTTAAAAGACATAAACTAACAAAAGACTGTCCATAATATGTAATGCTAAAATAATTAACTTTAAAACTAAATCTATTACGAGAGCAACGTTATACGGGTGAAAGTTTATTACTTTCTCTACTACATATTGTAAGTAGTGGAAGTATTGCATTCCACCCAAAAATTCGATACCGAGATTGCACCGGAAAGACATGTTTTTAGGTGCCCTGAATAAAAAAAAAATTAGAAAATGTTCGGTGTGTGTGTCTGTGTCTGTGAACAGCATAACTCAAAAACAAAACGTCGGATAAATACCAAAGTTGTATTTAGGTTCAATAGCTTCCAAAGATGCGACACGAAGAATTTCAAGAAACCCCCCCCGCACTAGACTACACATTTACATAGGACATTTTTCGAAAATTTTGTTTTTCTCAAAAATGGCTCTAACGATTTTGGTTGAAATATCATATATTTAAAATATTTTCATGACAAATGAAATGTATATCTTGTATTTTCTGGAAATGTCCCGAAAAGTCCTCTTCATTCTGAATGACTTGCATAACTGGTAAACCGTAAGAGGTCAAACTTTTTCTACACAAAAAATGTAGAGCTCGTTAAAATACATAATAATTTATATTATATGCATTTTTTTTTGTGGAGCGAAACATTTCCGAGGTAATCCTGTTATTTGGTTGAATTTTTCAATACGAGTACTTATACTTTTTCTCAATTGGGAATTCGTTATTACTTTCTCTACTACGTATAGTAAGTAGGGGAAGTATTGTATTCCACCCAAAACTTTGTCGTGGTCACTTCGTGTTATCTTTTTGCTGAGCGCCTGTTATTGTATTACTAGTTCGAATTTTGGGTTCTTTGTCCTCCGGCTAGTTATTATTTCTCAGTCGAGCATATCTCTTAAACAGGGTGTGTAAACGGAAAGGAGTTGTTACTAAAAGATAACACTAATAAAAGAATTTGTTTTTACACTTTTATTGCCGTCACACTTTATTCATTTCACATAATTATTCTTGATACACGCCCGACTGAAACTGTTATATCTTTTTATGTTACTATAATCACTTAATTGCTGCACATTATTAATTCGCGTATTTCACATTTATAACTAACTTTACGACGCGAGAGATTCTGTTAAACTGTGCGACGTGTAACCCGCGAATGATTCTGATGAACTGAGCGACGTATAACCTTTGTATGATTCTGTTGGACTACACGACGTATTACCCGCGAATGCTTCTGTTGGACTGAACGACGTATTACCCGCGAATGCTTCTGTTGGACTGAACGTTACCCGGCTCTGGCACGGAATTTATACTCCCTCACCCTAATATGCCTAAACATTATAACAGAGCTGCTATTGGTTAATAAAACGCGCCAACATTAGCGTCTATTTTTATACCCAATCAAAATTACAAACACACATGCTCTAGGGAAAATATTCCCTCCATTTCTACAGAAAAGCGCGCTACTCTGACGTCATTTATTTGTCTCTTATAATTGATAAACAACTCACCCCCTCGCTCATTGTTACCCGCTCCTATTGTCAGTTTCAGTGAGGCCGTGTAAACTTATTTCCTAACAATGCTTATAATTAACAAACATCTCAAATCATTGTCATACAATAATGCTAATTTACACTACAATCACTCTGGCATTCACAGTGTTGTGATATAAAATACTGCCACATATGCCCCACTAGAAACATAATTATAAATATTTACAACTTTTTTTTGGAAATTTTATAATTGGGTTTTTAGTCTCCTGAAACTTGGAACACACGGTATTTATCACTTGCACTTAACACTACACACGCATTTAACACACGTTATACATCTTCCCCTTTTCTCGCCACTATTCACTGACTCGGGTCTAATGTGTTTATATACATACATCTGACATTATAATTTTTATAGCAAATACTGTACCCTGAACTATTTAGATCACTGTTACAAAATGGTTATACTTTCTTACATTATTGGCATAAAAATTTATACACTCAAGATTTTTTAACCCGGTCATCTTGTAATTATTGAACACATCCTCTACACAAATATATTTACATCTCTTAATTCTAGACATAATTTCACATTATCTGTGTGCTACATAAGTGTTTTGTTTTAATTATCTTTACCCCTTTTTGTTGTTTTCTACTTTATATTCAAATACTCTTTGAATTATGTCTACATACTTTTACTTTAATATGAGATTAAATTACCATTATTACATGCTTCATTTCTAATGTGGTTACAGTTTACTAAGAAAATGTTCTTTTTCCCCTTTAAACATTTATTTTAGTCCTGAATTTATTTCTCCCTTCTTATGACATATATACATAGTTAACCCTCTTACATTCCAATACTTGCAGTTCAGCTTTAACTATCCTGAATTTGCTTGCTTTTTTTTTTAGCGGTCATTGCTATTCCCTTTCCTGGATCAAATTGTCTATGGTTAAGCATCACTCGTAGCTGTATCGTAACATTCCAAAATCTGTTCATGAATAGCCTCTTAAAGGATTCATATGAAATTTCGCCACCTGATACCATTTGAAACCAATCTAAAGTTTTCTGAACCACACATCTTTTAACAACTATCATTTTCAATTCTTCCGGTATCTTTTTAACTTGAGAGTACTCTGACAAGTCTGCAATAAACTGTACTGGATTGGAGTTTTCATTTTGAACAGCTTGGTGTTGGTTAATTTCAGAAGTTAGTTTTTTGATTATTTATAGACAAAACTTTAACTTCTTCGGCAATTTATTTCTTTGTGTTTCCGACTCCTTCTGAATTTCAGATATCTCACCTCTGAAATTAACTTGCACCTGAATTAAATCTGCATTCGTAGCCTCCTTCATCTCTCTTAGCTCACTTGAAATGCTATTCATTCGGCTACCTAACTCTGTACATTTTACATCAACATGTTCAATTTTATTATTAACCTCACTTTTTTTGTTAGATATTTCCCTGCTCATGTCTGATTTCACTGCTCCATTTGCTCCACGTTCTGGTTATTATATCCCTTCCTGGTTAATTCGTCCCACGTTGGGCGCCAAATTTGTCGCGGTCACTTCGTGTTATCTTTTTGCTGAGCGCCTGTTATTGTATTACTAGTTCGAATTTTGGATTCTTTGTCCTCCGGCTAGCTATTATTTCTCAGTCGAGCATATCTCTTAAACAGGGTGTGTAAACGGAAAGGAGTTGTTACTAAAAGATAACACTGATAAAAGAATTTGTTTTTACACTTTTATTTGCCGTCACACTTTATTCATTTCACATAATTATTCTTGATACACGCCCGACTGAAACTGTTATATTTTTTTATATTACTATAATCACTTATTTGCTGCACATTATTAATTCGCGTATTTCACATTTATAACTAACTTTACGACGCGAGAGATTCTGTTAAACTGTACGACGTGTAACCCGCGAATGATTCTGATGAACTGAGCGACGTATAACCTTTGTATGATTCTGTTGGACTGAACGACGTATTACCCGCGAATGCTTCTGTTGGACTGAACGAAGTATTACCCGCGAATGCTTCTGTTGGACTGAACGACGTATTACCGCGAATGCTTCTGTTGGACTGAACGTTACCCGGCTCTGGCACGGAATTTATACTCCCTCACCCTAATATGCCTAAACATTATAACAGAGCTGCTATTGGTTAATAAAACGCGCCAACATTAGCGTCTATTTTTATATCCAATCAAAATTACAAACACATATGCTCTAGGGAAAATATTCCCTCCATTTCTACAGAAAAGCGCGCTACTCTGACGTCATTTATTTGTCTCTTATAATTGATAAACAACGCTCCTATTGTCAGTTTCAGTGAGGCCGTGTAAACTTATTTCCTAACAATGCTTATAATTAACAAACATCTCAAAACATTGTCATGCAATAATGCTAATTTACACTACAATCACTCTGGCAATCACAGTGTTGTGATATAAAATACTGCCACAAATTCGATACCGAGATTTCACCGAAAATACATGTTTTCAGACCACCTGAATCCAAAAAAAGCATTTTTGGAAACATGTCCGTGTGTGTGTCTGTGTATCTGTGTGTCTGTGAACAGCATAACTCAGAAACGAACAGTCGGATAAACACCAAACTTGGTATTTAGGTTCAGTACCTTCCAGAGATGCGACACGAAGGTTTTCAAGAAAATCCCCCTTTACATGGAAGATTTTTCGACAATTTTAATTTTCTCAAAAATGGCTCTAACGATTTTGATTAAAATATCATATGTTTAAGATATTTTCATGACAAATATAATGTATATCTTGAATTTTCTGGGAATGTCTCCAAAAGTATTCTTCATTGTGAACGACTTTTGCATAACTGGTAAAGCATAAGAGGTAGACTAAAGTTTACTACACAAAAAATGTAGATCGCGTTAAAATACACAATTTATGTCACATCCTGCATTTTTTTGTTGAGTGAACCATTTTCGAGATATTGCTTGTTATTCCCTTACATTTTTCGATACTTATTTTCTCAAATGGGAATTCGTTATTTATTTTTTTGTCTTGGATATGCAAAGGGTATTAATCTGTGGCAAAGGGAATGGTGCTGCACCTAGTAACCAGCTATTAAGAGATATGTATGTGATTAAAGGCTACTGTATTTCTATATTGCCCTTGTAAATATATATTCCCCTTACATTTACAAGAAAATTAGCAATAAGATAGAGTCTGCAAATGTTTATCTCGATTAACATGAAGTATATGGAGAGTACGCGTTTGTAAAAATAGTTTGTACAAGAGTAGAGGAAGTCATGTGAGTGTAACACATCAGATTTTTTTTATGTCTTGACCTGCAAAGAGAATGGAATGCTCCACTTAGCAACCAGCTCTTAAAAGATTTGACTATCGCTTAAAGCCTACCATATTCCCCTTGCACACACAAGAAAATTAACAATAACATAGAGTCTGCAAACGTTTATCTCGATTAACATGAAGTAGATGGGGAATAAGCGTTTGTAAAAATAGTTTGTACAAGAGTAGAGAAAATCTTATTAACTTTGCGGCACATATTAGTGCCATATAGTTGTGCTGATTATAGATTGTCATATAAGTATCTACATATGACTTGGTAAGCGTGCTCAGTGTTATGCCCAGCGGCAATCTTGAAATATTTGTAATGGGCGAATTGGTTATTAAATAACAATTGCGACACCGGGTTACCGGCTAATCGCGGTCTTACTGCTACATTTTTTGTTCCTTTTGTATTTAAGTGTTGTGTGTAACTGGCAATAAAATAGTAACTTCACGACCCTGCCAGTATTCGAACCTGGAACCTCCTGATCCGTAGTCAGACGCAAACCCATTACGACACAGTGCCACCGATGGCGAGTGGTGTTATTCTTTTGCATTTTTTTGTTTGTCTTGTTTTTAAGTGCGTAACTGGGATTAAAAACGATAATTTTACGATCCTACCTGGTATCAGTAGTCAGACAGGTTCTCAATTTCACCACAATGCCACCGACATTTCGTGGTCTTACTCTGCTACGTTTTTTCTTTGCTATGTTTACAAGGCTGTGCGTAACTGACAATAAAAGTCTTAACCTCACGACTCTGCTAGGATTCGAACCTGGAATCTTCTGATCCGTAGTCAGACGCGTTATCCATTGCGCCACAGGGCCACCGACACTTCATTCTCTTACTCTGCTACGTTTATTCTTTGCTATGTTTATAAGTGCTGTACGTAAGTGACAATAAACGTAATAACTTCAAGACCCTGCCAGGATTTGAACCTGGAATCTTCTGATCCGTAGTCAAACGCATTATGCATTGCGCCACAGGGCCACCAACACTTCAGTCTTACTCTGCTACGTTTTTTCTTTGCTATGTTTACAAGTGCTGTGCGTAACTGACAATAAAAGTCTTAACCTCACGACCCTGCCAGGACTCGAACCTGGAATCTCCTGATCCGCAGTCAGACGCGTTATCCATTGCGCCAAAGGGCCACCGACACTCTTACTCCGCTACGTTTTTTCTTTGGTATGTTTATAAGTGCTGTGCGCAACTGACAATAAAAGTCATATCTTCACGACCCTGCCAGGATTCGAACCTGGAATCTTCTGATCCGTAGGCAGACGCGTTATCCATTGCGCCACAGGGCCACCGACACTCTTACTCTGCTACGTTTTTTCTTTGCTATGTTTACAAGTGCTGTGCGTAACTGACAATAAAAGTCTTAACCTCACGAACCTGCCAGGATTCGAATCTGGAATCTTCTGATCCGTAGTCAGACGCGTTATCCATTGCGCCACAGGGCCAGCGACACTCTTGCTCTGCTACATTTTTTCTTTGGTATGTTTATAAGTGTTGTTCGTAACTGACAATAAAAGTCATATCTTCACGACCCTGCCAGGATTCGAACCTGGAATCTTCTGATCCGTAGTCAGACGCGTTATCCATTGCGCCACAGGGCCACCGACACTCTTACTCTGCTACGTTTTTTCTTTGGTATCTTTATAAGTGCTGTGCGTAACTGACAATAAAAAGTCATAACTTCACGACCCTGCCAGGATTCGAACCTGGAATTTTCTGATGCGTAGTCAGACGTGTTATCCAATGCGCCACAGGGCCACCGACATGTCATTCTCTTACTCTGTTAAGTTTTTTCTTTGCTATGTTTATAAGTGCTGTGCATAACTGACAATAAAAAGTCATAACTTCACGACCCTACCAGGATTCGAACCTGGAATCTTCTGATCCGTAGTCAGACGCGTTATCCATTGCGCCACAGGGCCACCGACACTTCATTCTTTTACTCTGCTACGTTTATTCTTTGCTGTGTTTATAAGTGCTGTGCGTAACTGGCAATAAAACTCATATCTTCACGACCCTGCCAGGATTTGAACCTGGAATCTTCTGATCCGTAGTCAGACGCGTTAACCATTGCGCCACAGGGCCACCGACACTCTTACTCTCCTACGTTATTTCTTTGGTATGTTTATAAGTGCTGTGCGTAACTGACAATAAAAGTCATATCTTCACGACCCTGCCAGGATTCGAACATGGAATCTTCTGATCCGTAGTCAGACGCGTTATCCATTGCGCCACAGGGTCACCGACACTCTTACTCTGCTACGTATTTTCTTTGGTATGTTTATAAGTGTTGTTCGTAACTGACAATAAAAGTCATATCTTCACGAACCTGCCAGGATTCGAACCTGGAATCTTCTGATCCGTAGTCAGACGCGTTATCCATTGCGCCACAGGGCCACCGACGCTCTTTCTCTGCTACGTCTTTTCTTTGGTATGTTTATAAGTGCTGTGCGTAACTGACAATAAAAAGTCATAACTTCACGACCCTGCCAGGATTCGAACCTGGAATTTTCTGATCCGTAGTCAGACGCGTTATCCATTGCGCCACAGGGCCACCGACGCTCTTTCTCTGCTACGTTTTTTCTTTGCTATGTTTATAAGTGCTGTGCGTAACTGACAACAAAAGTCATAATTTCACGACCCTTCCAGGATTCGAACCTGGAATCTTCTGATTCGTAGTCAGACGCGTTATCCATTGCGCCACAGGGCCACTGACACTCTTACTCTGCTACGTTTTTTCTTTGCTATGTTTATAAGTGCTGTGCGTAACTGACAATAAAATGTCATAACTTAACGACCCTGCCAGGATTCGAACCCGGAATCTTCTGATCCGTAGTCAGACGCGTTATCCATTGCGCCACAGTGCCACCGACACTCTTACTCTGCTACGTTTTTTCTTTGGTATGTTTTTAAGTGCTGTGCGTAACTGACAATAAAAAGTCATAACTTCACGACCCTGCCAGGATTCGAACCTGGAATTTTCTGATGCGTAGTCAGACGTGTTATCCATTGCGCCACAGGGCCACCGACATGTCATTCTCTTACTCTGCTACGTTTTTTCTTTGCTATGTTTATAAGTGCTGTGCGTAACTGACAATAAAATGTCATAACTTAACGACCCTGCCAGGATTCGTACCCGGAATCTTCTGATCCGAAGTCAGACTCGTTATCCATTGCGCCACAGGGCCACCGACACTTTTACTCTGCTACGTTTTTTCTTTGCTATGTTTACAAGTGCTGTGCGTAACTGACAATAAAAATCATAACCTCACGACCCTGCCAGGATTCGAACCTGGAATCTTTTGGTCCGTAGTCAGGCGCGTTATCCATTGAGCCACAGGGCCACCGACACTCTTACTCTGCTACGTTTTTTCTTTGGTATGTTTATAAGTGTTGTGCGTAACTGAAAATAAAAGTCATATCTTCACGACCCTGCCAGGATTCGAACCTGGATTCTTCTGATCCGTAGGCAGACGCGTTATCCATTGCGCCACAGGGCCACCAACACTTCAGTCTTACTCTGCTACGTTTTTTCTTTGCTATGTTTACAAGTACTGTGCGTAACTGACAATAAACGTCTTAACCTCACGACCCTGCCAGGATTCGAATCTGGAATCTTCTGATCCGTAGTCAGACGCGTTATCCATTGCGCCACATGGCCAACGACACTGTTGCTCTGCTACGTTTTTTCTTTGCTATGTTTATAAGTGCTGTGCGTAACTGACAATAAAATGTCATAACTTAACGACCCTGCCAGTATTCGAACCCGGAATCTTCTGATCCGTAGTCAGACGCGTTATACATTGCGCCACAGGGCCACCGACACTTATACTATGCTACGTTTTTTCCTTGCTGTGTTTATAAGTGCTGTGCGCAACTGACAATAAAAATCGTAACCTCACGACCCTGCCAGGATTCGAACCTGGAATCTTCTGATCCGTAGTCAGACGCGTTATCCATTGCGCCACAGGGCCACCGACATTTCATTCTTTTACTCTGCTACGTTTTTTCTTTGCTATGTTTATAAGTGCTGTGTGCAACCGACAATAAAAGTCATAACTTCACGACGCTGCCAGGATTCGAACTTGGAAGCTTCTGATGCGTAGTCAGACGCGTTATCCATTGCGCCACAGGGCCACCGACGCTTCACTCTCTTACTGTGCTACGTTTATTCTTTGCAATGTTTATAAGTGCTGTGCATAACTGACAATAAAAGTCATAACATCACGACCCTGCCAGGATTCGAACCTGGAATCTTCTGATGCGTAGTCAAATGCGTTATCCATTGCGCCACAAGGCCACCGACGCTTCACTCTCTTACTCTGCTACGTTTATTCTTTGCTATATGTATAAGTGCTGTGCATAACTGACAATAGAAGTCATAACTTCACGACCCTGCCAAGATTCGAACCTGGAATCTTCTGCTGCGTAGTCAAACGTGTTATACGTTGCGCCACAGGGCCACCGACATTTCATTTTCTTACTCTGTTAAGTTTTTTCTTTGGTATGTTTATAAGTGCTGTGCGTAACTGACAATAAAAAGTCATAACTTCACGACCCTGCCAGGATTCGAACCTGGAACTTTCTGATGCATAGTCAGACGTGTTATCCATTGCGCCACAGGGCCACCGACATGTCATTCTCTTACTCTGTTAAGTTTTTTCTTTGCTATGTTTATAAGTGCTGTGCATAACTGACAATAAAAAGTCATAACTTCACGACCCTGCCAGGATTCGAACCTGGAATCTTCTGATCCGTAGTCAGACGCGTTATCCATTGCGCCACAGGGCCACCGACACTCTTACTCTGGTACGTTTATTCTTTGCTATGTTTATAAGTGCTGTGCGTAACTGACAATAAAACTCATAACTTCGCCACCCTGCCAGGACTCGAACCTGGAATCTTCCGATCCGTAGTCAGACGCGTTATCCATTGCGCCACAGGGTCACTGACACTTCATTCTGTTACTCTGGTACGTTTATTCTTTGCTATGTTTATAAGTGCTGTGCGTAACTGACAATAAAACTCATAACTTCGCGACCCTGCCAGGACTCGAACCTGGAATCTTCTGATCCGTAGTCAGACGCGTTATCCATTGCGCCACAGGGCCACCGACACTTCATTCTCTTACTCTGCTACGTTTTTTCTTTGCTATGTTTATAAGTGCTGTGCGTAACTGACAACAAATGTCATAACTTCACGACTCTGCCCGGGTTTGAACCTGGAATCCTCTTATCCGTAGTCAGACGCGTTATCCATTGCGCCACAGGCACTTCACTCTCTTACTCTGCTACGTTTTTTCTTTGCTATGTTTATACGTGCTGTGCGTAACTGACAACAAAAGTCATAATTTCACGACCCTTCCAGGATTCGAACCTGGAATCTTCTGATCCGTAGTCAGACCCGTTATCCATTGCGCCACAGGCACTTCGTTTTCTTACTCTGCTACGTTTTTTCTTTGCTATGTTTATACGTGCTGTGCGTAACTGACAACAAAAGCCATAACTTCACGACCCTGCCAGGTTTCGAAACTGGAATCTTCTGATCTGTAGTCAGAGGTGTTATCCATTGCGCCACAGAGCAGCCGACAGTTTTTATTCTTACTCGGCTGTGTTATTTGCTTGTTTTCTTTCTAAATGCTGTGTGTAACTGGCGATTAGAATGGTTTTACGACGCTGCCAGGATTCAACCTGAAATCTTCTGATACGTTGTCAGACGCGTTATCCATTGCGCCACAGCGCCACCGACGCATCATTCTCTTACTCTGCTACGTTTTTTCTTTGGTATGTTTATAAGTGCTGTGCATAACTGACAATAAAATTCATAACTTCACGACACTGCCAGGATTCGAACGTGGAATCTTCTGATCCGTAGTCAGACGCGTTATCCATTGCGCCACAGGCACTTCACTCTCTTACTCTGCTACGTTTTTTCTTTGCTATGTTTATAAGTGCTGTGCGTAACTGACAACAAAAGTCATAATTTCACGACCCTTCCAGGATTCGAACCTGGAATCTTCTGATTCGTAGTCAGACGCGTTATCCATTGCGTCACAGGGCCACCAACATTTCAGTCTTACTCTGCTACGTTTTTTCTTTGCTATGTTTACAAGTGCTGTGCGTAACTGACAATAAATATCATAACCTCACGACCCTGCCAGGATTCGAACCTGGAATCTTCTGGTCCGTAGCCAGGCGCGTTATCCATTGAGCCACAGGGCCACCGACACTCTCACTCTGCTACGTTTTTTCTTTGGTATGTTTATAAGTGTTGTAGGTAACTGAAAATAAAAGTCATATCTTCACGACCCTGCCAGGATTCGAACCTGGATTCTTCTGATCCGTAGGCAGACGCGTTATCCATTGCGCCACAGGGCCGCCAACACTTCAGTCTTACTCTGCTACGTTTTTTCTTTGCTATGTTTACAAGTACTGTGCGTAACTGACAATAAACGTCTTAACCTCACGACCCTGCCAGGATTCGAATCTGGAATCTTCTAATCCGTAGTCAGACGCGTTATCCATTGCGCCACATGGCCAACGACACTGTTGCTCTGCTACGTTTTTTCTTTGCTATGTTTATAAGTGCTGTGCGTAACTGACAATAAAATGTCATAACTTAACGACCCTGCCAGGATTCGAACCCGGAATCTTCTGATCCGTAGTCAGACGCGTTATCCATTGCGCCACAGGGCCACCGACACTTATACTATGCTACGTTTTTTCTTTGCTGTGTTTATAAGTGCTGTGCGCAACTGACAATAAAAATCGTAACCTCACGACCCTGCCAGGATTCGAAACTGGAATCTTCTGATCCGTAGTCAGACGCGTTATCCATTGCGCCACAGGGCCACCGACATTTCATTCTCTTACTCTGCTACGTTTTTTCTTTGCTATGTTTATAAGTGCTGTGTGCAACCGACAATAAAAGTCATAACTTCACGACGCTGCCAAGACTCGAACTTGGAAGCTTCTGATGCGTAGTCAGACGCGTTATCCATTGCGCCACAGGGACACCGACGCTTCACTCTCTTACTCTGCTACGTTTATTCTTTGCTATGTTTATAAGTGCTGTGCATAACTGACAATAAAAGTCATAACATAACGGTCCTGCCAGGATTCGAACCTGGAATCTTCTGATGCGTAGTCAAATGCGTTATCCATTGCGCCACAGGGCCACCGACGCTTCACTCTCTTACTCTGCTACGTTTATTCTTTGCTATGTGTATAAGTGCTGTGCATAACGGACAATAGAAGTCATAACTTCACGACCCTGCCAAGATTCGAACCTGGAATCTTCTGATGCCTAGTCAAACGTGTTATCCGTTGCGCCACAGGGGCACCGACATTTCATTTTCTTACTCTGTTAAGTTTTTTCTTTGGTATGTTTATAAGTGCTGTGCGTAACTGACAATAAAAAGTCATAACTTCACGACCCTGCCAGGATTCGAACCTGGAATTTTCTGATGCGTAGTCAGACGTGTTATCCATTGCGCCACAGGGCCACCGACATGTCATTCTCTTACTCTGTTAAGTTTTTTCTTTGCTATGTTTATAAGTGCTGTGCATAACTGACAATAAAAAGTCATAACTTCACGACCCTGCCAGGATTCGAACCTGGAATATTCTGATCCGTAGTCAGACGCGTTATCCATTGCGCCACAGGGCCACCGACACTTTTACTCTGCTACGTTTTCTGTTTGCTATGTTTATAAGTGCTGTGCGTAACTGACAATAAAAGTCATAACTTCACAACCCTGCCAGGATTCGAACCTGGAATCTTCTGATTCGTAGTCAGACGCGTTATCCATTGCGCCACAGGGCCAGCGACACTTTTAGTCTGCTACGTTTTCTGTTTGCTATGTTTGTAGGTGCTGTGCGTAACTGACAATAAAAGTCATAACTTCACAACCCTGCCAGGATTCGAACCAGGAATCTTCTGATCCGTAGTCAGACGCGTTATCCATTGCGCCACAGGGCCACCGATACTTTTACTCTGCTACGTTTTTTCTTTGCTATGTTTATAAGTGCTGTGCGTAACTGATAATAAAAGTCATAAGTTCGCGGCCCTGCCAGGATTCGAACCTGGAATCTTCCGATCCGTAGTCAGACGCGTCATCCATTGCGCCACAGGGCCACCGACACTTCATTCTCTTACTCTGGTACGTTTATTCTTTGCTATGTTTATAAGTGCTGTGCGTAACTGACAATAAAACTCATAACTTCGCCACCCTGCCAGGACTCGAACCTGGAATCTTCCGATCCGTAGTCAGACGCGTTATCCATTGCGCCACAGGGTCACCGACACTTCATTCTGTTACTCTGGTACGTTTATTCTTTGCTATGTTTATAAGTGCTGTGCGTAACTGACAATAAAACTCATAACTTCGCGACCCTGCCAGGACTCGAACCTGGAATCTTCTGATCCGTAGTCAGACGCGTTATCCATTGCGCCACAGGGCCACCGACACTTCATTTTCTTACTCTGCTACGTTTTTTCTTTGCTATGTTTATAAGTGCTGTGCGTGACTGACAACAAATGTCATAACTTCACGACTCTGCCCGGGTTTGAACCTGGAATCCTCTTATCCGTAGTCAGACGCGTTATCCATTGCGCCACAGGCACTTCACTCTCTTACTCTGCTACGTTTTTTCTTTGCTATGTTTATACGTGCTGTGCGTAACTGACAACAAAAGTCATAATTTCACGACCCTTCCAGGATTCGAACCTGGAATCTTCTGATCCGTAGTCAGACCCGTTATCCATTGCGCCACAGGCACTTCGTTTTCTTACTCTGCTACGTTTTTTCTTTGCTATGTTTATACGTGCTGTGCGTAACTGACAACAAAAGCCATAACTTCACGACCCTGCCAGGATTCGAACCTGGAATCTTCTGATCTGTAGTCAGAGGTGTTTCCATTGCGCCACAGAGCAGCCGACAGTTTTTATTCTTACTCGGCTGTGTTATTTGCTTGTTTTCTTTCTAAATGCTGTGTGTAACTGGCGATTAGAATGGTTTTACGACGCTGCCAGGATTCAACCTGAAATGTTCTGATACGTTGTCAGACGCGTTATCCATTGCGCCACAGCGCCACCCACGCATCATTCTCTTACTCTGCTACGTTTTTTCTTTGGTATGTTTATAAGTGCTGTGCATAACTGACAATAAAATTCATAACTTCACGACACTGCCAGGATTCGAACGTGGAATCTTCTGATCCGTAGTCAGACGCGTTATCCATTGCGCCGCAGGGCCACCGACGCTCTTACTCTGCTACGTTTTTTCTTTGCTATGTTTATAAGTGTTGTGCGTAACTGACAATAAAAGTCATAACTTTACGACCCAGCCAGGATTCGAACCTGGAATCTTCTGATCCGTAGTCAGACGCGTTATCCATTGCGCCACAGGGCCACCGACACTCTTACTCTGCTACGTTTTTTCTTTGCTATGTTTACAAGTGCTGTGCGTAACTGACAATAAAAGTCCTAACCTCATGACCCTGCCAGGATTCGAACCTGGAATCTTCTAATCCGTAGTCAGACGCGTTATCCATTGCGCCACAGGGCCACCGACGCTCTTACTCTGCTACGTTTTTTCTTTGCTATGTTTATAAGTGCTGTGCGTAACTGACAACAAAAGTCATAATTTCACGACCCTTCGAGGATTCGAACCTGGAATCTTCTGATTCGTAGTCAGACGCGTTATCCATTGCGCCACAGTGCAGCCGACTGTTTTTATTTTTACTCGGCTGTGTTCTTTGCTTGTTTTCTTTTTAAATGTGTGTAACTGGCGATTAAAATGGTTTTACGACGCTGCCAGGATTCAACCCGGGAATCTTATGATCCATAGTCAGATGCATTATCCATTGCGCCAAAGTGCCACCAACCTGAAGTGGTGTTACTCTTTTGGATTTTTTGTTTCTTGTTTTTAAAGTGCTGTGTGTAACTGGCAATAAAACGTTAATTTCAAAACCCCGCCCGGATTCGAACCGGGAATCCTATAAGCTGTAGTCCGACGCTTTATCCATTGCCCCACACAGCCACCGTACTCTTATTCTGCTGTGGATTAGTTTGTGTTGTTTGTTAAATGCTGTTCGTAACTGGCAATAAAATCGATGATTTTCCGATCCTGCAATCTTCGCAGCCGCAGTCTGACGTGCTATCCAATGGACCACAGGGTCACCGACAGAGCGTGATCACACTCTTCTGTGTTTTGTTTGTCAGTACTTTGCATAATTGGCATTCAAAGCGATAATTTTACGATCCTGCCATGGATTCGAACCTGGTATTCCTAGTCAGACACGTTCTCCATCTCACTGCAATGCCACCGACTTTTCGCGGTGTTACTGTGCTACGTTTTTTCTTTGCTATGTTTATAATTGCTGTGCGTAACTGGCAATGAAGATGATAATTTCGCAATCTTGCTAGAAGTTGAACCAGGAATCATCTGATGCGTAGTCAGACTCGTTATCCATTGCGCCACAGGGCCACCAGTAGCATGCTGCGGTACTCTGCTGCGGTTTTTTTAAGTGCTGTGTGTACCGACAATAAAAATAATAATTACTCGACCCTGCCAGGATTCGAACCTGGAATCTTTTGATCCGTAGTCAGACGCGTTATCCATTGCGCCACAGGCCCACCGGCACTTTGTTTTCTTACTCTGGTACGTTTTTTCTTTGGTATGTTTATACGTGCTGTGCGTAACTGACAATAAATTCATAACTTCACATCTTCTGATCCGTAGTCAGATGCGTTATCCATTGCGCCACAAGGCCACCGACACTTCATTCTTTTACTCTGCTACGTTTTTTCTTTGCTATGTTTATAAGTGTTGTGCGTAACTGACAATAAAGGTCATATCTTCACGACCCTGACAGGATTCGAACCTGGATTCTTCTGATCCGTATTCAGACGCGTTATCCATTGCGCCACAGGGCCACCGACACTTCATTATTTTACTCTGCTACGTTTATTATTTGCTGTGTGTAACTGGCAATAAAACTCATATCTTCACGACCCTGCCAGGATTTGAACCTGGAATCTTCTGATCCGTAGTCAGACGCGTTAACCAATGCGCCACAGGGCCACCGACACTCTTACTCTGCTACGTTATTTTTTTGGTATGTTTATAAGTGCTGTGCGTAACTGACAATAAAAGTCATATCTTCACGACCCTGCCAGGATTCGAACCTGGAATCTTCTGATCCGTAGTCAGACGCGTTATCCATTGCGCCACAGGGCCACCAACACTCGTACTCTGCTACGTTTTTTCTTTGGTATGTTTATAAGTGTTGTTCGTAACTGACAATAAAAGTCATATCTTCACGACCCTGCCAGGATTCGAACCTGGAATCTTCTGATCCGTAATTAGACGCGTTATCCATTGCGCCACAGGGCCACCGACACTCTTACTCTGCTACGTTTTTTCTTTGCTATGTTTACAAGTGCTGTGCGTAACTGAAAATAAAAGTCCTAACCTCATGACCCTGCCTGGATTCGAAGCTGGAATCTTCTGATCCGTAGTCAGACGCGTTATCCATTGCGCCACAGGGCCACCGACGCTCTTACTCTGCTACGTTTTTTCTTTGCTATGTTTATAAGTGCTGTGCGTAACTGACAACAAAAGTCATAATTTCACGACCCTTCCAGGACTCGAACCTGGAATCTTCTGATCCGTAGTCAGACGCGTTATCCATTGCGCCACAGGGCCACTAACACTTCAGTCTTACTCTGCTACGTTTTTTCTTTGCTATGTTTACAAGTGCTGTGCATAACTGACAGTAAAAGTCTTAACCTCACGACCCTGACAGGATTCGAACCTGGAATCTTCTGATCCGTATTCAGACGCGTTATCCATTGCGCCACAGGGCCACCGACAGTCTTACTCTGCTACGTTATTTCTTTGGTATGTTTATAAGTGCTGTGCGTAACTGACAATAAAAGTCATATCTTCACGACCCTGCCAGGATTCGAACCTGGAATCTTCTGATCCGTAGTCAGACGCGTTATCCATTGCGCCACAGGGCCACTGACACTCTTACTCTGCTACGTTTTTTCTTTGGTTTGTTTATAAGTGTTGTTCGTAACTGACAATAAAAGTCATATCTTCAGGACCCTGCCAGGATTCGAACCATGGAATCTTCTGATCCGTAGTCAGAGGTGTTATCCATTGCGCCACAGAGCAGCCGACAGTTTTTATTCTTACTCGGCTGTGTTACTTGCTTGTTTTCTTTCTAAATGCTGTGTGTAACTGGCGATTAGAATGGTTTTACGACGCTGCCAGGATTCAACCTGAAATCTTCTGATCCGTAGTCAGACGCGTTATCCATTGCGCCACAGGGCCACCGGCACTTCATTCTCTTACTCTGCTACATTTATTCTTTGCTATGTTTATAAGTGCTGTACATAACTGACAATAAAACGTCATAACTTAACGACCCTGTCAGGATTCGAACCTAGAATCTTCTGATCCGTAGTTAGACGCATTATCCATTGCGCCACAGGGCCACCGACACTCTTACTCTGCTACGTTTTCTGTTTGCTATGTTTATAAGTGCTGTGCGTAACTGACAATAAAAGTCATAACTTCACAACCCTGCCAGGATTCGAACCTGGAATCATCTGATCCGTAGTCAGACGCGTTATCCATTGCGCCACAGGGCCACCGATACTTTTACTCTGCTACGTTTTTTCTTTGCTATGTTTATAAGTGCTGTGCGTAACTGATAATAAAAGTGATAACTTCACGACCCTGCCAGGATTCGAATCTGGAATCTGTTGATCCGTAGTCAGACGCGTTATCCATTGCGCTACAGGGTCACCGACACTTCATTCTGTTACTCTGGTACGTTTATTCTTTGCTATGTTTATAAGTGCTGTGCGTAACTGACAATAAAACTCATAACTTCGTGACCTTGCCAGGATTCGAACCTGGAATCTTCTGATCCGTAGTCAGACCCGTTATCCATTGCGCCACAGGCACTTCATTTTCTTACTCTGCTACGTTTTTTCTTTGCTATGTTTATACGTGCTCTGCGTAACTGACAACAAAAGCCATAACTTCACGACCCTGCCAGGATTCGAACCTGGAATCTTCTGATCCGTAGTCAGAGGTGTTATCCATTGCGCCACAGAGCAGCCGACAGTTTTTATTCTTACTCGGCTGTGTTATTTGCTTGTTTTCTTTCTAAATGCTGTGTGTAACTGGCGATTAGAATGGTTTTACGACGCTGCCAGGATTCAACCTGACATCTTCTGATACGTAGTCAGACGCGTTATCCATTGCGCCACAGCGCCACCGACGCATCATTCTCTTACTCTGCTACGTTTTTTCTTTGGTATGTTTATAAGTGCTGTGCATAACTGACAATAAAATTCATAACTTCACGACCCTGCCAGGATTCGAACGTGGAATCTTCTGATCCGTAGTCAGACGCGTTATCCATTGCGCCACAGGGCCACCGACGCTCTTACTCTGCTACGTTTTTTCTTTGCTATGTTTATAAGTGCTGTGCGTAACTGACAACAAAAGTCATAATTTCACGACCCTTCCAGGATTCGAACCTGGAATCTTCTGATTCGTAGTCAGACGCGTTATCCATTGTGCCACAGAGCAGCCGACTGTTTTTATTTCTACTCGGCTGTGTTCTTTGCTTGTTTTCTTTTTAAATGTGTGTAACTGGCGATTAAAATGGTTTTACGACGCTGCCAGGATTCAACCCGGGAATCTTATGATCCATAGTCAGATGTATTATCCATTGCGCCAAAGTGCCACCAACCTGAAGTGGTGTTACTCTTTTGGATTTTTTGTTTCTTGTTTTTAAAGTGCTGTGTGTAACTGGCAATAAAACGTTAATTTCAAAACCCCGCCCGGATTCGAACCGGGAATCCTATAAGCTGTAGTCCGACGCTTTATCCATTGCCCCACACAGCCACCGTACTCTTATTCTGCTGTGGATTAGTTTGTGTTGTTTGTTAAATGCTGTTCGTAACTGGCAATAAAATCTATGATTTTCCGATCCTGCAATCTTCGCAGCCGCAGTCTGACGTGCTATCCAATGGACCACAGGGCCACCGACAGAGCGTGATCACACTCTTCTGTGTTTTGTTTGTCAGTACTTTGCATAATTGGCATTCAAAGCGATAATTTTACGATCCTGCCATGGATTCGAACCTGGTATTCCTAGTCAGACACGTTCTCCATCTCACTGCAATGCCACCGACTTTTCGCGGTGTTACTGTGCTACGTTTTTTCTTTGCTATGTTTATAATTGCTGTGCGTAACTGGCAATGAAAATGATAATTTCGCAATCTTGCTAGAAGTTGAACCAGGAATCATCTGATGCGTAGTCAGACGCGTTATCCATTGCGCCACAGGGCCACCAGTAGCATGCTGCGGTACTCTGCTGCGATTTTTTTAAGTGCTGTGTGTACCGACAATAAAAGTAATAATTACTCGACCCTGCCAGGATTCGAACCTGGAATCTTTTGATCCGTAGTCAGACGCGTTATCCATTGCGCCACAGGCCCACCGGCACTTTGTTTTCTTACTCTGGTACGTTTTTTCTTTGCTATGTTTATAAGTGCTGTGTGCAACCGACAATAAAAGTCATAACTTCACGACTCTGCCAGGATTCGAACCTGGAATCTACTGATGCGTAGTCAGACGTGTTATCCATTGCGCCACAGGGCCACCGACACAGGGCCAGCTTTTATTAATCCTAGACACGATTTAAATAACACCACTAATATAGAGAGCTGTGAGATTATTTATTAATTACTTGCACTTTTTAACACGTAAACTATTTTTTGTCTCACACCGAATACGTATTAAACTTCTTGAGGACGCGTCTCGCGTCCGGTTAGAAACGCTGTCTGCTTGCAACTAACTTCTGAATTTGTAGAATTTGCTCAATTTGAGTTTCTGATTGGCTAATGCTACTCCAATAGAATACTTTTATTTAACTTAAGTTTTTTTCTGATTGTTGATTGGCTATTTATAAACTGTCTCAAAATTACATTATTGTTGCTCCAGGAATTACTAGTAGCATTATTAAACTTTCTAATTCATTATTACCTCAAGGTTACCTCATTGTTAGCAACTTTTAACCTATTATTCTCACAGCTCCTATGTTATTTAATTACGTAATACATTCACATAACATTATTACACATGTATACAATAATATAAACATTAATACAATAACTGTAATATACACTTTTTATATATTATATTATACACATATTGCTTTAAGGCGGGCTGTTATTGAATTTATATTATATAATTTGACTGAAATCATTTAAGTGTTAAAAACACTGCCTCACCTTTAGTATGCAATACCTAAGTTCTAGTACAGTATGTGCATTATACAAAATATATTTACTTTCCTTTGGTTCATATGAATAGGGGATATCTTTCTTTGACTCTGAAATGTATAGACGACGACGACGACGACAGAGATTGGAATTCCAGGGAAAGCGGGCTTATTCCTTTCTTTATTTGGTTCACGTATCCGAGTTTCCAAGGGATCTTAATATAACTGTAATTCATAGAAAGTGATACGACCAAGGAGGGAGCTACAACATCTGATAACAAATTTACGAGCTGAAGTATATGTGCTATGCTTTATTTCTTACAGCTACATTTATTGTAGAATACAACGATATCTCTGACAGACTTATTGAACTATTAACATAACTCGCAGTTCCCTCGAGCTATTGCATTAATTACAGGGATTCATCAATCTCTCCCTTTTTCTCTCCATCTTCCACTCTTCACTGTCTCTCTCTCTCCCCCACACTCACTCTACTTTTGCTCTTTCACACTCTCTCATCATCACCCTCTCTATCTCTGTGCAATTTACACTCAAATGCACACTTGCTGTTTTGAAACCTGTAATAAACCTTTTTCTGTGATGCTGATCGGAATCAAAGCATAAGTAAAAGGTGTAACAGTGCACAATTTGGATCGATTCCTTCTGCTTGTAATGCATGGCCTATACTGTTTCCTATATGCTAAAATATCAGTGGGTTAAGACCTACCGCATGGCCGCTGCGTCCTCTGACTCCATCCACGTAGAACAGCGTGGCAGGAGTGAAGTAGTGGATAGGAGTGTCATGTGGTCAGCATACCGTTTTCTCCCGGCCACTTTGGCGTAGTTTTCGAGACGTAAGCCCCAAAGACCTCAAGAGTCTGAGCGCACCATACACCTCAGCTGGCGAAAAATTCCAATGCTGGTACCGGGAAGGCCATGGGAATGGCTTAATGTCTACTACCTGTAGGTAATGAACGCAACAAACTTTTTGATTTAGGCGTTACTACGGTAATAAATTTGTTAGTGTTTGAGATAACACTGAAAAGAAAAGTGCCAAATGACCACTTGTAAATATTGCCCTTGACATGTGTTATAACTTGACATTAAGACGCTAGAAATAAATAAATATGTATATAAAGGGATTTTTTACCTTCTAAAAAACTATTTGATATGGAGAGAATGTTTAAAACTTCGTCTTGTATCTTTAAAGTATGCCTGCCTAAATGAAATTTAACATATCTCGGAACTTTTTCTTCGGAGTTATATACTGTCTTTGGTATGAATTCCTGGAGAAATTCTACATGTAGCAGAAACGAAAATTTTGATGGACCGCTCTATAATACGCTGATTACATGTGACGTAACTGAACTATAATGGCATCCATTACACTTCAGCGCCTAATTATGATCTTAACGGCGGCGCGCGCAGTGCATACCTTTTAACACCTTCAAAGCAGCAATCCACTGGGATCCATTTCCCAAACAAACGATGAAATATATCTATTTAAATTAAAATAAATTATGTTCATAGTAATGTTTAATGTTCTAATAGATGGAGTTCATTTCCTTTTCTTTAAAATGTGTTTCTTTCACGTTACCTCAAAAATCAATAAACACGATATGGACTCAACAGTACTGCCATCTATTGCACTAGCCTCCAACACGTTCAGGTCCGATTAGCATTTAATTACACACAATTAACAAGCTAAGACCTCTTTATAAAAAACTCAGAGTTTTAAAATTGTAGTGCAGTCGACCAAAAACAGCAGCCACTTAATGGCAATTAAGACTTTTGTATGAAAATTATGAAACTCGTTAGCGCTCGTTTCATAAACATGCTCGCGCCTTAATTACTATCATTATAGTCTTGTTGCGTAATATCCTATCTTGCTTAAAAATATAACTTTATTCTTCTTTGTTTTATACTAACTATACTTATGTTATTGCGCTAAACGTAAAGTCTGTGTGAAGATTCTTCTTTCTGCCGCTTTCTCATTGTTTCTCCCTCTATCACTCTCTCTCATTATACCTCTCTTTCCTATCAGCATCTTCCTCTCCCTTTCCACTCTATTTCACTATTACACTCTTCCCTCCATCTCCTCTCCGTGCCACTTACATGCTGTGTGATGCTTTGAAAGCCGGTTATAAAACTGCTTTCTCTGGAAGTGTTTACAAACCTGAAAACGTGAGTAACCGGTTAACTGAACACAAACGCATGCCTCTTCTTTATGCTTGCAATGCAATCGGAATTATACAGTTTCTTGTGGTAACCAATTTACATGCACGAATAATAATTTGAACTTCTTAAACATTCATCATCTCGAAATTTTCTAATTTTTTTTAAAACATTATGCTTACAAACTCTTGTTATGTGGCACGTAGCACTAATATTAAGTGAGACTTTTTAAGCTTGCAATTTGGGCCCAAATAGAACTTTGTTTTGGGGAAAAACAATTACCATGGAAATATTTATTTAAAAGAAACGGTGCGTAAGTTTTTCATTTAATTGATCCCAATTGACATAATTTATTAATTACAAGTGTGCCTCCCAAAATGTATTTTTGTATAATGTACAAGCATGCAACCTTTTATTTTCGAGGATAAATTGTGACCAAGCGGCTATGACCTAAGGTTATCGGGAGGTCGGCGCCGGGCAGTTGGAGTAAACAACTATAAGAGTCGCTCGCCAGCGTAAACACCGCGCAGTTGTCGGCAGACAACCAGAACCTTCTGGTAGTTTCTCCCCCTCTTCCTCCAGAAAGTGTGTCGAAATAGGCCTAGAATGCTCTGTAGAAGATTCCACTGCCTATATGAGCGAGCGTTCTCGCGAGAATAGTCGGTGCGAGTCGAGTGCGAGTCGAGGGTGAGTTAAGTTGCGCCAGTCAGTCAGTGAGCGAGTGAGTTGGAGGGTGAGTCTTCCGTGCGACATCAAGACCAATTCTCCGAGTTAGTTGTAGATGGCTGCTGTGATGTGCTACTGGGGAGAGACGAGTTGCGCAGGTCTTGTGTCGACTCCCGAGTGAAGTGAACCGTCCGACGTGAAGAGGCTACGTCACAAAAGAAGTGACGTAACGGAGAACTGAACTAGTTCACCTTAGTGAAGTAACATTGGTGAAGCACTCCCAGAGAAGTTGAACTAGATAAGAACATAGAACAGTGACAGAACTGAGAGAGTGAAAAACAAAATCGATGTATTGTATTCACATGACCTTCTCTAGTATTGTACAAACTATTTTTGCAAACGCTTATTCTCCATCTACTTCATGTTAATCGAGATAAACATTTGTAGAAATTATCCTATTGCTAATTTTCTTGTAGGTGCAAGGAGAATATGATAGACTTTAAGCGATAGTCAAATCTTTCAAGAGCTGGTTGCTATGTGGAGCATTCCATTCTACTTGCATGTCCAGACATTAAAAAAAATAATAAAAGAATAACGAATTTCCATTCGAGAGGAGACATTCCCAGAAAATATAAGATATACATTTCATTTGCCATGAAGATATCTTAAACATGTGATATTTTAAACTATTTTGTTAGAGCCATTTTTGAGAAAATAAACAATTTTAGAAAAATGTTCCATGTAAAGGGTAGTCTGGGGTGGGGTTTTCTTGGAAACCTTCCTGTCGCATCTTTGGAAAGTACTGAACTTAAATACCAATTTTGGTGTTGATCCGACTTTTCGTTTTTTGCTGTTCACAGACACCACACATACACACACACACACACACACACACACACACACACACACAGAGATTTAGCTTTTCCTAAAAATGCTTTCTTACTATACGTAGTAGAAAAAGTAAAAAGCTGGACAAAGTCACTATACACACACACACACACACACACACACACACACACACCAGCTGGCCGAAATAAGTCGTCCTTTGTAGTTTTATGTTTCCAGGATGCATAGGTGCAAAAGAAGTTGTCGCATCACTGTTATTCAAAGGGGCAGTGCAGGTACAAAGCGACACTCAGCTCCGAGATGGCGAAGAAGGTTCGCTGAGTCGCCGTTCCTGCTAACTGATGTCTACCACCAGTGTTCTACCGCGGGTATAATACTCTTCGCTTAGACGATGGAGTACAATTTGGAATAAATTTCAGAATCCGAAGATCCCCACTGACTGGAAAGCTGGGGTTTAGTCGGCTGTCAATGAGGTTGTTCCGACAGCTGACAAATTGTGGCGGCATGGAAGAGCAACATCAAATCTCTGCCTCAGGTGTTCTGCGGTGGAGACCTTGAGTCACAAGTTGGTGGATTGTGCCGTCGTACGCCCAATATGGGACTGGGTATATGGACGCATGGGAGTGATTTGTAGTGGCGTGCAGATGTTTCCACGGGAGGTCTATCTGAATCTCGAATTCAAGCACGGTGACAAGAAACTGACAGATGCCCTTACTTGGCTCATCTTTGCCACCTATTTTTGGGTACTAAAAGTTGGGAACGCAGTGAATCTACAGGCCTTCCAGATATTTATCCGGAAGGAACGCTGGGAGTTGGACAAAAGGACCACTTTGGCCTTGGATCTCCCGCATTTAAGGAAGCTCTAAGTGTCCACTGCAGGAGGACATATGATAAGAATAGGGATAAGAAGAAGAAGAAACAAAAGAGCTCTATCCTTCTTGTGTAGTAGTTTTCATATTATCCTAAAACCTATCCCAAAATAAAGTAAGTAATAAATAAATACATTGCACAAAAATTAAAAAAAAAGCAAAAACAAAGTCCTAAAGGTCAAATTCACGCCGTTGTGCTCAAAAAAAAAAATAAAAACGGTGCAGCTCAAAAATGTTTTTAAAAAAAGGCAGTTAAGAAAAAAATTACAGTATATTAAAAAAAATAAAAAAAAGGCAGGAACCTCTTCGTCTCCTCCGGTACCCGCCGAGGAGAACTCGCCGCAGCCACCGCAGCCTAGGGCAACCTTTGCCTCAACCGCCGCTTCGCCGCCAGCCAGCGCGGCATCGCCGCGACTGTACTCGCAGTTGCCGCCACCTTCACCGGCACCTATGCCTACAATCCTGGGAAGCACCCAGCCTGCGCAGATACACACTTCTTGGGAGATACAGCGCTGTTATTCGAGGAGTCCCGAGGGATCTGCCAGTCAGGTTCCTCACCAGCGCAGCTCACCAGCAGTGGCCTTCAGCCTTGAAGGCCACTCGAATTATCGGAGCTCAGGGACCCACTTCGCTCGTGAGGATCGAGTTCGCAGACCCTGGCGACTATGAAGCTGCCTTGAGGGCGGGCCTGCCCTTGTTAGGGCGGTGCTTGCGCTAGCCGATTAGAACGCCAGGTAACCTGCAGGCGCTGCTGTGCCTACGGACACGAGGAGGCGACCTGCTCAGCACAACCTAAGTGCCACTACTGTAGTTCCGCCTGCGCCACCTCAACGTGTACTCAGCACAACCTGCGCCGCCGACGCTGCTTCTGTGCAACCTGTGGAGGGTCAACGTACTTCACCGGCCAAGCGCCCTGCCCCATGCATCCTCGCAGGAAGGCACCGCTGAAGCCACCAGCACCAACGCCGCAGCCAGTGACAGCTCCACAGACGCCGACACCAGCACCATCACTCACGCCGATCATCGAGGAAGTCCAGGGCCTACGCGGAGTTCCTGAACATGGCGACGAAGCTGACAGCCCTGGAGGAACTCATCAGGGATCTTGAAACTTCATCAGCTGCTCAACAGGTTTTCCTGGCTGGGCAGTTCGACAGCACTTCATCCAGACTAACAGCCATCACCGAAGTCATCTGGGTCTCATCTCTTGGTCGCAGGCTGAAGAGCAACCCGGAGAGAGTCGCGAACTTCTTGCAGCAATGCAAGGAGTCCAACCAGCAACAGCAGCATCATCGTCAGTACTATCCTCAATCCTAACTTCCATTCTCTTCCTAACCCTCGCCATTCCCACTAGTGTTGCAGTCAGGTTTCATGGCTGCAACTTAGTAACTACCTTTGCCCGCTCCCGCCCATGGGGCGGCAGCCAACAGCCTTCAATTAGTACCACGGGTGCTATGCGGGACCGCACAAAGCCACGCCATTCCACTTTTCCTTCTTCCTTTTTCCATCCGGTGGAGGAGTTTTTAGTGGGTATGCCGACTATTGGTGAGTCTCACACTCTCAGTCCCGACTCCCATCGTGGCTGGGGTCACTGATTAAATCATTTTCTCCTCCACTCGAAAAAAAAATACAAAGCGAAAGATCAATGAGATAGTGCAGCTGTCTGCCGGTGTTTACGTGGTAGTTTCGTACTGATTAGCGTCGCCTGCTTGCAGTTCAGGCTAGGTCATTCAGGCAAAAAGGTAACATTCACCACTAAGGAACAAACAGATATGGTTACGATCTGTACGGAGACGCACCAAAATGCAGCCGAGGTTCGAGACTGTGTACTGAACATTTTCAAATGCGGCATCTGTCTTCTGCGCAGGTTTTTTTTTGGGGGGGGTACGTATAGAAATTATGGAATGATATCAGGTTGAACGTGGACATGAGAGTCTTTGCATCGATTCGTCCACCAAGGTGGGATGTTTTTGCACATGCATATTGTGAATAATGCACTAACAGAAAATAATTTAATTCTAACGCACCCTTAAACGTACATAAATATTATATAAATAGAACTTTGTTTAATCTGTTAACTTTGCGGCGCCAATTGGTGCCACATAGTTGTACTGATTGTAGATTGACTATCATGGAACTAAATGACTTAACACGTGCGCTCAGGTTTGCATCAAGCGGCAATCCTGAATTCTTGTTACTGAGCGAATTGCTTATTAAATAACCGATAACACCTCCCTCCTACACACACACACACACACACACACACACACACACACATAGGTGTTCTCATATTCAAACACCAGACTCTGGGCATACCGTGAAAAGTTTTTGTTTAAAGACAACTTTCTATAACCCAGCCGGGAATCAAATCCGGAACGCCTCATATAGCAGTTAGTTTCTCTACCGAAGGAGATCTGGGACCAGTAATAGCAGTTAAAGTGTTCGTTTTCAAGCACTGGTCTTTCATTTAGCGGTCTCCTCTCTGTCGGTGTGGAGTCCCCTTTGCAGTTCTGCTTGGCAAACCTTTTGCTATCCGGTATAAACTAACTTCAACTAAGGACAGTTTGTGTGGGCCACCTGGCATTGTGCTAGCACAATGTAGTTAAAAAAATCTGATGTGTTACACCCACATGACTTTCTCTACTCTTGTACAAACCATTTTTACAAACGCTTATTCTCCATATGCTTCGTGTTAATCGAGATGTTAATTTTATTGCTAATTTTCTTGTAGATGCAAGGGGAATATGGTAGGCTTTAAGTGATAGTCAATCTTTTAAGAGCAGGTTGCTATGTGGCGCATTCCATTCTCTTTGTATGTCCAGGACATAAAAAAAATGAATAACGAATTCCCATTTGAGAAAAAGTATAAGTATTGGAAAATTTAAGGGAATAACAAGCAATATCTCGAAAATGGTGCACTCAATAAAAAAATGTATATGACATAAATTGTGTATTTTAACGCGATTTACATTTTTTGTGTAGTAAAATTTTGTCTATCTCACGGTTTACCAGTTATGCAAAAGTCGTTCACAATGAAGAATACTTTTGGAGAGGTTCCCAGAAAATTAAAGATATACATTTTATTTGCCATGAAAGTATCTTAAACATATGATATTTTAATAAAAATCGTTAGAGCCATTTTTGAGAAAATTGAAATTTTCGAAAAATGTTCAATGTAAAGGGTAGTATGGGGTGGGGGGATTTTCTTGAAAACATTCGTGTCGCATCTATGGAAGATACTGAACCTAAATACCAAGTTTGGTGTTTATCCAACTGTTCGTTTCTGAGTTATACTGTTCACAGACACACACACGGACATGTTTCCAAAAATGCTTTTTTTATTCAGGGGGTCTCAAAACATATATTTCCGGTGAAATCTCGGTATCGAATTTTTGGGTGGAATACAATACTTCCCCTACTTACTAATCGTAGTAGAGAAAGTAAAAAGCATTTTTGGAAACATGTCCGTGTGTGTGTGTCTGTGAACAGCATAACTCAGGAACGAACAGTCGGATAAACACCAAACTTGGTATTTAGGTTTAGTATCTTCCATAAATGCGACACGAAGATTTTCAAGAAAATCCCCCCACCCCAGATTGGCCTTTACATGGAACATTTTTCGAAAATTGTAATTTTCTCAAAAATGGCTCTAAAGATTTTGATTAAAATATTATATGTTTAAGATATTTTCAGGACAAATGAAATGTATATCTCGAATTTTCTGGGAATGTCTCCAAAAGTATTCTCCATTGTGAACGACTTTTGCATAACTGGTAAACCAAAAGAGATAGACAAACTTTTACTACACTAAAAATGTAGATCGCGTTAAAATACACAATTTATGTCATATACGTTTTTTTGTTGTTGAATGAACCATTTTCGAGATATTGCTTGTTATTCCCTTAAATTTTCCAATACTTATACTTCTTCTCAAATGGGAATTCATTATTCATTTTTTTGTCCTGGACATGCAAAGAGAATGGAATGTGCCACATAGCAACCAGCTGTTAAAAGATTTGACTATCGCTTAAAACCTACCATATTCCCCTTCCATCTACAAGAAAATTAGCAATAAGATTAACATCTCAATTAACATGAAGTATACGGAGAATAAGCGTTTGTAAAAATAGTTTGCACAAGAGTAGAGAAAGTCATGTAAGTGTAACACATCAGATTTTTTTCTATTTACTTCGTTTTAATCGAGATAAACATTTGCAGAAATAGCTACATTATACATTTCGTTATAGATACAAAGGGAACAGCGATAGTCAAATGTTTTAGAACTGAACGCTATACACTGGCCTTATAATTCCATACTCTTTCCATGACATAGCGAGAAACAACTGAAAATCGATAGGATTTTAAAAGAATACCTAAGTATTGAACAATTCGAACCATTAATAACAAATATCTTAGAAATGCCTTATGCCACAAAAACATTATTTGAAATAAATCGCATGCTTTTAAGAGATCTACATTTTCTGCGTAGTACGTTTCCGTATATCCCTTAATGTTTACCAGTTACACAAGATTAAAGAAAATTCCTTCCGAATGAAGAGGACTCTGCAGGCTATTCCCAAAAATTCAAGATATACATTTTATTTGTCGTGTAAATATCTTCAATATATGGTGTTTTATTCAAAATCGTTAGAGGTATTTTTTTTTTAGAAAATAAGAAATTTCGAAAAATAGTTATGTAAAAGGTCGTTAGGGATGGGGGATTTTCTTGAAAATGTTCATGTTGAATCTTTGGAAGATACTGAACTTAAATACTAAGCTCTGGTATTCATCCGACTTTTCGTTTTTGAGGCGGCAGACACACGCGCGCGCGTGTTTCCATTAAAACTTTGGTATTGAATTTTTGGGTGCAATACAGTAGGTACCTTCTCTACTACTATGTATGTACGTGGTAGAGAAAGTAAAACTGATTTTTGTTCTTACTTGCAGCTTCTTAAAATTAAAACCTAAAAATGCCATTTATAGAATTTCACAGTATTCTACGCCCTTAAGAGAACTACAAACTGCATGCTTAGGATCATAAGGGCGTATATCTACGAAACTCGCTATTTCTATAATACTGCAATTTAAACATACCAAAATATGTGGTTATTTCTATTGTATTGCAGATGAATGCTTGTTTAAAGCACTTGAAATAATGCTAATTCCTTCTTTTTTGCTCAAAATGAGAAAATTGTAGTATTGCACTTATAATGCGAAATATTCCTCCTACTTGGACTGAACGTTAAAAATCCTTAGCATTATAGCTTTAGTTTCCTATGGCGGTATTTCACATTTAAACTGGGTCTTATGCTATTATCATAAATTGTCATAATCTTCCTCAGATATTGGTTTAGTTATGTTTGCTTTTATAGACCAGTGCAATTCAGAAAAGGACATATGCAGCAGCGATCGTCCAAATGTGTCTCACTGGTACTGTTAACGATTGTGACTAACTTGCTTATTGCTTTTTACAAGGTAATTCTGTTGCTCGATGGCCTCATAACATCGCTTCACAATCGTTCGTGACTTAAAGTACAATTTATCACGAGCGGAATATATCAAAAGGACATTACAGAGATGTGATTATACTCCGTGAATGTTCCTGGATAAGATGTGGAAATTTTATGTATTTCTTTCTGTGCAGAAATGCTGTCGCAAAGTAGTGTTACCCAGAGCTTCTGTTGCCGCCCTTGGGACGACGTCTTAGCTTAACGGGAGCGTGGCTTCTGCACTAAATTGGCAGCGATAGCCAGTGTTAACAAATCGAACTACATTCCCACGTATTGGTTTATCATATTTCTTTCTATCTTATATTGGATTATACAGGGGGGCACAAATTATTCAACGTAAAAAGGGAAGCGTGAAATACATAAGATTAACAACCGCTGTTGTAACCGAAAATGTCTGGTTAGTTTCGATTTTGGGTGAATAATTGATTAAAAGGTATGTAATAGGCTAACCTGAAGCAAAATATGGCATTTTTAAACTTTGCGTGTTATTGCACGTGTGTGTACTTGTGTATGGGTCTGTGTCTATTTGTGTGTTTGAGTGTGTGTGTGTGTGTGTGTGTGCGTGTGTGTGTGTGTGTGTGTGTGTGTGTGTGTGTGTGTGTGTGTTATCCTTTCAGGCGAGAATGGTAGAACTGATTGTTATGGAACGATGTATTACATATCTTAGCTCCCACTTGGAATATAATCTATATGACATATTAATTACTTTACTCAAGGGGGAAATGGTTCAAACAGCGATAAAAAATAAAAATACACTTGAAATATCTAAATACTATTAGGTAATAATGCCACAAATACTATGAAACCACTTAATTTAATATAAATCTCTTGTTCTTTATCGAAACTAACACAATGTCCTGATTAGTTCAAATGACTCATTGTTTGAAAGTGTTTATATATATATATATATATATATATATATATTCAATATGCCATAGTGAGTATAACATACCGACATATATGGTGTTTATAGACTTCGAAAAAGCCTTTGATAAGGTCAATAGAAATAGCATTTTATGGAACAAAGAGGTATATCTAAACATTTAATAACAAATATTAAGTTTATATGTGGAAAATAAATAAAATCTGAATATGCTATCCCGGCACCTTGGTTACTACATCGGGACATACATTCAAACTTTACGTTTATTCTCACAAACACATTTACATTTTAGATTACATAAATTTTTTTCAGATAAAATAACTACAAACTACACAATGTCCACAAAATAATAATATAATAATAAACAAAAATAAAAAAGAAAGAAAAATGAAATTATTAGATTAGAGTAAAGGCGTAAAAGTTAATTACAATTCTAAATTCTATACTTATCTAGACTTGCTGGAAACCAGCAAACTTAACAACTGGTAACCAGATACTATCTACTCCTATTTAACTATATTTATTGGAAACCAGCGAAAATATACTGGTAGCTAGCACAAAACCTTCTACTAAACTACTAATCATTTTAATAAGTTTATTTATATTTATATTTTAATTAAAAGTTTCCTTAATTAAATTTTTTTATGAAGTTAAAGTTGTCTATTTAGAACATTCCATTGTTCTCATAGTAATTATTTAACTTATAGTAGTTCAATATTTTATTTAATTCGTTTATATCTTTATTTATACATTTGTGTTTATTTGTTTATTCATTTACCTTATAACATTTTATTTAATCTCAATATTAATTTTCTATCTTCTCCCTTTTAATTTATTTTATATATCAATTTTTAAATTTTATCACTGTATATTAAACCTTTACCTCTTTTAACCAAACACTAAAGCTTCTTTATTCATTCTTCTATCACTAAATATTTACTCAAATTACCCCACAACATTTCACTTCCCTCACATCCTCCAATCTACATAAACTCAAAATTATCCTCCTATTAATAACAATAACAAATTCACATAAAAATAATGATAGCAACAGGAATAAAGAATAATAATATAACAGCAAGAATTAATAAAGATGTAAGACAAGGTTGCTCCCTTTCGCCACTGCATTTTAACATATTCATGGATGATGTCATTAGCAAATGCAGATAAGCTTAAGAATTCATTTTAAAAGTAGAAATGTGGTTTTAGGTACATTTTTATTTGTAGATGACTAGGTTCTAATATGTAACTCAGAAGACAATTTACAGAAATACTCACTAAATATGTCTGATACTAAAACTAAAACTTTAGCATTTCAAGGGTCCCATACAATTAGAGTAAAATAATTTTAGAAGGAAAAATGATAGAACAGGTGAATAGTTTCAACTACTTAGGCTGCAATATTTCATATATTAGATGTAACAAATAAGATATGTAAATTCAATTATATATGCAATACAATAAAATGAAACCTTGAAAGTATTAGAAAATAAACTAAATTTTTATAAAGTAATGGCTGTGCCAATGTTGTTGTGTGGTTCAGCATGTTGGACACTTCGCAAAAATGAAGAAAGAAAAATAGAATCCCCAGAAAAGAGATTCCTGAGAGGCGTCGCAGGCTCCGGTAAATTAGATAAAAACAGAAGTGACGAACTCGGCATTTTTAAGTTAGTAGAAAATATGCACCAAAACAGAATCAACTGGAAAGTAAATGTGGACAGAATGAAAGATTACCACATCCCAAAATTGGCACTAAATTATAACGCTGCAGGTAACAGAAATATTGGCAGGCTGAGGAAGAGATGGTTAAAGCAAAACTTTAATTCATGAGACTGGAACAAGCTTTTCAAGGCTTAATCCTTGATTATTACTATTATTATTGCTATTATTGCTAGTATTATTATTATTATTATTATCATTACCTCCATATTTGTTCTTATTAGTGCCTTGCCTCGAAATGTCACTACTTTTGTTTTCTGAGTGGATATTTTCAAATTATTCAAACAGGTCCGTTAAAGTATAAAGACAAATTCGTTATTATTGAATAATAACCGCATCATCAGCAAATGGAAAAATATTCAAGCATCTATCTCGTAAATTTTAGAAACCGCTACTCACTTCTCACTGTTCAGATACGTAATAAAACTTCTCCAAACATAAAACAGGGGGTTAAACAAGAATGCGGTCTTACTATTTAGTTTAAGTATATGATTATAGATGGCCGATCAGGAGCTTTGGTAAACACAGATAAGTAAAACAGTTTCTATGCAATTGACCAGGTAATATTGAAGATGAACTACAAATGGAATATAATAAATTAAATAATATTTGTAAAACATCTGACGTGTTACACTCACAGATATTTTTTTACAAACGCTTATTGTCTATGTACTTCATGTTAATCGTGATAAACATTTGCAGAAACTATCTTATTGCTAATTTTCTTGTAGATGCAAGGGGAATATGCTAGGCTTTAAGCGATAGTCAAATCTTTTAAGAGCATTTCATTCTCTTTGCATGTTCAAGATATAAAAAAAAAGAATAAAGAATTCCCATTTGAGAAAAAGTATTAGTATTGGAAAATTTAAAAAAAAAATTACAAGAAATATCTCAGAAATGGTTCACTCGACAAAAAATAATGTATATGATATAAATTGTGTGTTTTAACACACATTTTTGTGTACGAAAATGTTATTTATTTCTTACGGTTTACCAGTTATACAAAAGCCATTTACAATGAAGAGGACTTTTGGGGACATTCCCAGAAAATTCAAGATATACATTTCATTTGTCATGAAAATATCTTAAACATTTGATATTTTAATCAAACTCGTTAGAGCCATTTTTGAGAAAATAAAAATTTTCGAAAATTGTTCCATGTAAAGAGTGGTATGGGGTGGGGAAATTTTCTTGAAAATCTTCGTCGTATCTTTGAAAGATACTGAACCTAAATACCAAGTTTGATATTTATCCCACTTTTCGTTTTTGAGTTATGCTGTTCACAGACACACAGACACACACACGGAAGTTTTTCTAAAAATGCCTTTTTGGATTCAGGAGCCTCAAAACACGTATTTCCGGTGAAATATCCATATCGAATATTTGGGCGGAATGCAATACTTCCCCTACTTACTCTACGTAATAGAGAAAGTAAAAATACAATTTAAGATATCTAGCAATAACACCCAAACATTGACAATAAGAAGTAAAACAGTCTTTGGTAACACCATATAGAATTATATAGGTTGTGATATCTCTAACAATTATCCTAATAAATAAATAAATACTAAAGTAGCAACATTCGAACGTATATGCGGAAAAATAAAAATAAAATTAAAAAGAAAATTCCAATAATAAACTATTAACATTTTGTAAAATCTGACCATGGGGATCATGGATCAGAAGCGTGGATATTAAGTAAAACGAATGAAACCAGATCAGCTGCAGTGAGGTTCTTGCTATAATAAAGGGTGTAGATTAGAAAATTTATAGATTTAAGACAAATGAAAGTATCAGACAAGAATATCACATTATGCAATAAAGGATAAAGCAAATGTGTATCGCCAGAACCAGAAGCAACCATGACCATAGATCTATACTCCAAACAGGTACAACGCAAAGGAAAGCAGAGATAAGATACGAGGCCTAGGAAAGGATGGAGTTAACTTTCGGATGATGATAAGCCTAAATTAAATTATGCAGATTAAATATGGGAAGGTATGTTGGAAATGTAGATACATTTTCATTACGCGGTAATCTAAACATAACAATTAAGATGGAAATGTTAGTATTTTGGGAGTTCGGTTTAGAAAACTTTGAGAATTAAATTAAGTACGCTAAACCAAAATTATACTGCACATTTCTTATTTGTACTATGATTAGAAACAACCGTAAAATCCAAAAGTGCGACGTACAATGGCACAAGCAATATTCTTTTATTTCTATTTTATATTAGTGTGAAGATTCTCCTGCTATAATTCGAACTTTCTAATATTGAGACATTTCCTTCGTATGTGGTAAACGTGCAGCATGAAACTTAATTACTAAAGAGTAAATATCCATTTTTTTTGTAAACAAATTAAGTTTTGACATAGCGTGGAATAAAATTATTTAATTGTATTCAAGGATAAGAAATTACATAAATGAATTGAAACTTTTTGCTTTTTCTACTACTTACGTATAGTAAGTAGAGGAAATATTGCATTCCACCTAAAATTTTGATGCCGAGTTTTCACCGAAAATACAAGTTTTGAGACAACTTAAATCCAAGAAAAGTATTTTTAGAAAGAACCCTGCATCTGTACATTTGTGTTTGTGTGTCCATGTATCTGTGAACAACATAACTTAAAAACGAAAAGTTGTTAAATACCAAGGAGCGACAGAAAAAACTCCCCCCACCCTGAGCTACACCTTGCATGTAAACATTTTGGATATTTTTTTATTTTCTCAAAAAATTTCCCTAAAGATTATGAATACCGTATGTTTAAGATATTACTATGACAGTTAATGAAATGCATACCTTGAATTTTATGGGAATAGCCTGTGAAGTCCTCTTCATTCTAAACGAATTCTGTATTATTTTGTAATAAAAATATTTAGTGCACGAAAAATACAGATCTCATTAAAGCACACAATTTATGTCAAGTAAATTTTTCTGTGGCATTAACCATTTCCGAAATATACGTTGCTGTTGGCTCGAAAGTTCCAGTACTTTATCACACATTTTTTGACGTGCAAGTACAATGTTTCTGAGCGGAATTTCAAAGCCATCATAACGATTCACTTTTTAAAGATCTGATTTCGCTTCAGCCTCTGTCTCTTTGTACCTGCAGGACAATATGCAATGAAACCAAATCTGTAAACCTTTATCTAAGTTAACATGAAATAAACAGAACAATATTCTTTTGTAAAAATAGTTTGTGGAAAAATGGGTAGAGAAAGTCATAAATTTGATGTGTTACATTCATATGACTTTCTATACTCGCTATGGTTTATTTTTATATGCCTTCTGCAATACATTGTCACTAAAGGTTTATTCTTCTATCCACTTAGGTTAATCGAGATAAACGTTTGCAGAAATGGTTTCATTACAATTTTCGTTGTATGCACAATGGGAGATACACAAGTTGCGATAGTCAAATGTTTAAAAACGGTTTCTATACGCTGGTCTTGACATTTCATACTGTTTGCATGACATCGCGAGAAACAAAGGAATGGTGACAGCACTTCAAAAATGATAAAGTAATGGAATATTCAAACCAATCACCAACAAATAAAGAATGTCAGTGAACAAATCCGGCCATAACGGATATATCGGAAATGGCTGATCCCTTAGCAAAGTTATTTGAAGTAAACTGTGTGTTTTAAAGGTATCTAATTGCTTTATAGTAATTTTTGTTTATCTCTTATAGTTTATCAATTATGCAAAATTATACCAAATTCATTCCGAATGAGGAGTTCACAGGCTTTGCCAGAAAATTCAAGATACATATTTTATTGGTCATGTAAATATCTTAAACATATGGAATTTTCAATAAAATTTAGTCTTTTTTCAGAAAATCAAAAATAATGAAAATTTTTCCATGTAAAGTGGGATTTTCCTGAAAATCTTCGTGTCGCGTCTTTGGAACTTAATATCATGTTTGCTATTTATCCATTTCATTTTTGAGTTTTTTGATTTGGGGGTCTCATAACGTGCATTAATGGTGAAATTTCAAAATAAAAGTTTTGGTTGGAACCAATACATACTCTTCTGCTTGTTACGTGGTAGAGAAAGTGAAAAGGTATTAAGAAACGGTTTGTCAATTTAGGCAATTTAATTTTTACTTTCTCTACTACGTATAGTAAGTAGGGGAAGTATTGTATTCCACCCAAAAATTCGATACCGAGATTTCGCCGGAAATACATGTTTTGAGACCCCCTGAATCCAAAAAAGCATTTTTGGAAACATGTCCGTGTGTGTGTCTGTGTCTGTTTGTGAACAGCATAACTCAGATACGAACAGTCGGATAAACACCAAACTTGGTATTTAGGTTCACTATCTTCCAGAGATGCGACACGAAGGTTTTCAAGAAAATCCCCCAACCCAGATTACCTTTTACATGGAACATTTTTCGATAATTTTAGTTTTCTCAAAAATGGCTCTGACGATTTTGATTAAAATACTATATGTTTAAGATATTTTCATGACAAATGAAATGTTTATCTCGAATTTTCTGGGAATATCTCCAAAAGTATTCTTCATTGTGAACGACTTTTGCATAACTGGTAAACCATAAGAGATAGACAAAATTTTACTACACAAAAGATGTAGATCGCGTTAAAATGCACAATTTAAGTCATATACATTTTTGTTGAGTGAATCATTTTCGAGATATTGCTTCTTGTTCCCTTAAATATTCCAATACTTATACTTTTTCTCAAATGGGAATTCGTTATTCATTTTTTATGTCCTGGACATGCAAAGAGAGTGGAATGCGCCACATAGAAGCCAGCTCTTAAAACATTTGACTATCGCTTAAATACTACCATATTCCCCTTGCATCTACAAGAATATTAGCAATAAGATTAACATCTCGATTAACATGAAGCATATAGAGAATAAGCGTTTGTAAAAATAGTTTGTACAAGAGTAGGGAAAGTCATGTGAGTGTAACACATCAGATTTTTTTGTCATAAGTAGAATTTTATGAAGGTGGGAAAGTAAAACGGATTAACTATGAACTATGACTGATAATTGTTCTTTCATACACGTTGTGTGTGGGTCAAGGTCGTAAAGTTGTACCAGACTTAAAGAAGTCAATGCCAAGGCCGGAACTAGAAAGTGAAAGCATGTGAACAAACAGGCATCAGAACATACATTAAATTTAAGTATGGTAAATTAGAAGCCAGAGAATTGAAATTCCTTGGAATATTAAATTCAACTCTTCTTGAGATAATTGTGGCATATTGGAAGCATTGAAATTGCCTCTGGGTTTTGACTCAGACGAAAGTTTAAGGCATGCTGGGTATCTCCAACACACAAAACTTATTTTTCACGTATTCACTTTATGAAAATAAAAACGCTTTAGATATTTATCCCTGTTACATAAAACATTTTTCTATTAATCACTCAACCAACATTTAACAAAGGCACATTTTTACTTTCTGTACCATTACCTAGTAGATGGAGGAAGTATTCATTCCAGCCAAAAATTGGAAACGTGTTTTGAGGCCTGTGAATAATAATAAAAAAAACATTTTTACTTTCTCTACCACGTACATAGTAGGTAGAGAAAGTATTGCATTTCTTCCGAAAATTCTATACAGATATTTTACTGGAGATGCATGTTTTGAGATCCCTGAATGAAATATTTAGAAAAACATCCATGTGTGTGTGAACAGCTAATTCAAAAACGAAAAGTCAGATAAATAACAGACTTGGTATTTAGGCTTAGTATCTTCCAAACATGCAACACGAGGGTTTTAAAGAAAATTCCCTTCCCCAAACTACCCTTTACATGGAAAATATTTCGAAATTTTTTATTTTCTAAAACGTTGCTATAACGATTTTGATTAAAATGCCATGTATGAAAGACATTTACATGACAAACAAAATATATACCTTGAATCTTCTGGGAATAGCCTATGAAGTCCTTTTCATTCGAAAGGAATTTTGTATAATCTTGTATAACTGGTAAAATGTTAAGCGATAGAAGAAGACGTACTAAACAAGAAATGTACATATCTTTAAAACACACAATTTATTTCAGATAACTTTTTTGTGTTGTAAGATATTTCTGAGATATCCGTTATTAATGGTTCGCATTGATCAAAACTTAGCCATTATTTCAAAGTCCTGTCGATTTTCATTCGATTTTCGCGATTTCCCAGATAGAATATGGAATTTTAAGGCCAGCATATAGCGTCCAGTTCTAAAACATTTAGCTATCTATTGCTATTCCCTTTATCTATAACGAAATGTGGTAGTGGTAGTGGAGGTATTTATTAAGTATTTAGTATTACATTAATTGCATAACACAGTCGCATGGGTCATAAGACCGTACATGCTCTCTAGATAAATACCTTGTCTGTATACGTGACTTGCAGTATCAACCAGAAAACAACTATTTTTTTTACAATCACCGCACTATATACATACATACATATAAAATTGAAAAAAAAAAAACACACTGAATCACACACTCAAACACACACACACACACACACACACACACAGTCGCGCACATGTACTCAAGCACCACATATGTTTAAAGAAAAATTACATAAACACCTTATCTCTTAGTACACGTACATCCATTAAGTATGTGCCCAAGCTTGGCCAGTTTTGGCTGTTTAGAATCATGTCCCAGCATGCTGTCCTCCGTCTGTTGGAAGCCAAAAATACTTCCGGTAATAGTTTTTTCCTAATACCCTCCGTCTGCACGCATGCTGCCAAAATATGCGTCCAGTCTTCTTGTTCCTCGCATAATGGGCAAATCCTCCTGCCATCGTTATCAACAATCTTGCGAGCTTTCCACCCTCCCAACCTAAGCCATGCTATTCCAGTTCTCTGTTTTATACTCAATTCCAAAATATATGTTTCCTTACCCCACCTAGTTTTTATTTCATTTTGTAGCTCCAATGTTGATCTTTGTCTACATTCAGATTCGATTTTCTGCCTGTTTATATCGCATAGTCGTCTTTTGACCTTTCTTACAGCACTGTGTGTATTTTCATTACCCCTTTGCCAGATATCATTTAAGCCAATTTTTGATAATTCGCGTTGCAACCCCGCTGCCCACCATTTTGGTTGCCCTATGTTGTTTATTTGATGACGATAACATATTGCTCTCAGAGTTGTTTGATCGCCTTTAATTATTCGCAGCCAGTACCTAACTACATTTAGTTTAGCAAATACAGCATCTTCCCAGCATCCTACCTCCCGAAGAACTCCGTAGTTTGAAGTACCCCTCCCCAACCCTAGAATGCGCTTCCAGAAATTGCATTGTATTTTATTTACATTATCCACCCTCTCCCATCCCCACACTTCACTGCCGTATAGTAATGAGGACCTAACCATTGCTTCATACATGGTCTGTAATGTTTTTACTGGCATATCTGGTACCCGTGTCAATATCCTTAATACTTCAGAAAGTTGTCCAATCCCTTTGTGTTTTATAAACTCCATGTTCTTGTTCCATTTTCCGCCCATATCAAACCTTACTCCTAAGTAATCGAAGTGTTTAACATTTTGAATTTCTTCCTCCCCATAGGTCCACTTTTCATGTTGGCCGTACACATATCCATTTTTAAAGGTGACTGTTTTAGTTTTAAGAATATTTACCTCCATACCCCATTGCCTACAGTATTGTCGAAGAGCGTTTAAACCAGACTGCAAACCTTTTATCGTTTTAGAAAGAACTACAATGTCATCCGCGTATAAAAGAATTGGTATTTTTTGGTCTGCGATTGTTGGTGCATCTATGTCTTCCTCCGTCATCACGCTAACAACATCATCAATAAACAAATTAAAAAGTAACGGAGATAGTATACAACCCTGTTTAACCCCTCTCTGCGCTATGTTACATTCTGATGTATTGTGCTGATCGGTCTTGATAACAAACTTAACTTCTTTATACATTGCCCTAAGTGCTCTAATCATTTTCCCCGAAAGTCCTTTACGTGTTAATTTCTCCCAGAGAGCACTGCGTTCTACAGTATCAAATGCCATTTTAAAATCTACAAATACAGTATATACCTTACCACCTTTATTTCTCAAATTGTCATCAATTATTGTTTTCAGAACAAAGACATTGTCAATAGTCGAGAAACCTTCCCTAAATCCTGCCTGAAATTTAGAAATCCTATGATGTGTCTTGGCCCAACACTTAATTCTTTCATATAAGATTCTACTGTAAATTTTTCCAAATATAGAGAGCAGCGAGATACCCCTGTAATTTCCTGGAATGCTGTAACTCCCTTTGCCCTTGTAAAGAGGTTGGATAATGGCGGTTTTCCATGCTTCCGGATATTCTCCGCCTTCAAATATTTTATTGAAGCTTTTTCTATAGAAATCTACCATTTTATTAAAACGAAATGTGTAATACAGTTATTTCCGTAAAGGTTTATCTCGATTAAAATGAAGTAAATAGGAAAATAAACTTTCATAAGAACAATTTGTATATCCACTAATAAACAATAGAGGTAGATATAAAGTCGTATAAATGTGTCAATCAGATTTTTTTGGAAGTTCTGTTGCCGTTGAATCGTTTCTCAGGATGTCATGAAAAGCGTACGGAATTTCGACGCCAGCATACAGCGACCCACTTTTTAAATTTTGTACGTTCATTAAATACCATTCCTCAGGAAACAAAGTTCATTTTGATGTCATATTTGAAACAGGAGAAGAGGATTTAAATTTAAATTCTTAGTTGTTCGCTAAAAACTTTTATTCCTTCAATAACGAACTAGAAAATTATAAAATCATGTCTATCAAGGATATAACTTAATTGCTATCACTTTGTGTCCTTTGCAAATCTTTACTATTAAATGATTCTAGATGTAGACAAGATTTTTTAATCTAAATGTGTTGTTTCTGAAAATATGTTCCAGATAGTTTCGGAATGATTATTTATACAGTACTATAATTCTCACGCAATGGAATGTTTGTTAATTTGTTCTAATATGTATTATTTAGGAATCCACGATATTAACAGGTATTCTATTTGAGAAAAATGTATTTATTAACTTTGGAAATATTTCCTGTATATCTTCAGATTTTTACAAGACTATTTATTTATATATCATTTGACTAATCTGGGACAGAAATCATTTGAATATGGACAAATGAAAGAAGTTCCTCCTGACAGCTTTGTAGTTTTAATTTTGTTTTAATTATTACCTCCAGGTGAAATGATTTGCTTTTTAAATGACACTAGTGAATGAATGGAATTACAGATTATTCGATATGAAAATGACGGAGTACGAATTCATAACTGTAAGTCAATTTTTACTTTCTCTACCACATATTTAGTAGGTGGAGGAAATATGTATTTATTCTGGATATCGAGATTCCATCGCACATACATGTTTTGAGATCCCTGAATATACAAAACAAAGCCTTTTAGAAAATATCCATATGTAAGTAGGCAGGTAGGCAGGCAGGCAGGTAGGTAGGTGTCTGTTAGATGAATACAAAATTTCGTATTTAAATTCAGTACTTTCTAATGATAGACACTAATATTTTCAAGAAAAGCTCCCACCCAAAACTGCCCAATGCAGGATAATTTTTGGTTTTTTTAATTTTCTCAAAATGGTTTTAACGATTTGGGTTAAAATACATATATTAATATATTTACATGGCAAACAAAATGCTTATCTGGAATTTTCTGGGAAAGCCTGTGAAGTCTTTTACAGCCGGAAAGAATTTGTACAACTGGTAAACTATAAGAGATAGACAGAAACTTATGACACAGAAAGCCCACAATTCATCACACATACTTTTTATGTGGCATCAGCCATTTCCGAGATATCCGTTGTTATTGATTTGAATTTGTCAATACTTTGTCATTTTTGAAGTGCTGTCACCATTCAGTTGTTTCTCGCAATGCCGTGGAAACAATGTCATATTTCAAGGTCAGCATATAGCGATTCGATTTTAAGCATTTGATACCACTTCGGTTTTCTCTGTCCTTGTGAGTATAATGAGATATGTAATGAAACTAATTCTGCAAATGTTTATCTCGATTAACATGAAGTAGATAGAAAAATATGCTTTTGCAGCAATAGTTTGTAGAAGGTATATAAAAATAAAGCATAGTGAGTAGAGAAAATAATATGAATGTAACGCATACGATTTTTAAAATAATTAACTCCTGCTTTGTAAGCGTATTTTAGGCATATGTTATTTATTTGTATAATTTTATTTGCCAATAGTCAAAATGAATATAATTCGAGGTCTTAAGTATAGGTATGGGTGATTCAACGGAGGGAGACACCTCGCGCGCTCCGACCTGCACAGATCTATTGCGGTTACCACGCTCCCAGGAGGAAGGGATAAGGTGAAGGAACCATAGGAGACGACAGGCTGTAGGCAGATATGCCATAGAGAGACGTGCGGAAATTCCCAACATTTCGCATACTCGTTGCACTGCTGGAGCCACCGAGAGAGAGAGAGAGAGAGAGAGAGAGAGAGAGAGAGAGAGAGAGAGAGAGAGAGAGCGATGAACGAGCCACCAATCATGCAGCCCTCTAGTGTTCCACGGGAATACTCTTTCCATTGAGCATATATTTGCGCCATCTGTCCAGCACCGCCTTACATAACGAAACCTAGAAGCACATCTAAAAGATGAGAAAGGGAGATTATGGAAAGGAATTCATGAGAAAAGAGAGAAGAAACCACCTCTGGGGAAACCACAAAACACGCGAGTCGCATACGTTGCCGCGGCGCCACCTCGATCGGTGAGGTCTAGATTAAAAATAAATCCGGTGGCGCTACAGCCAGTGAAGGTTTTGGACCTGCCAACCCGACTGCCGACTTCACGCCCACCTACGCACGGCAGAGGTGGGCGATCATCCAACTGATACGGGGAGGTGATGTGGCCAGCATCACGTATTCTCCAGCCAGAAAGTGGGCTCACGAGGCCAGGAGCATCGTCCTCCGTGGTGTAGTGGTTACCATGCTAGTGGTTACCTCTAGTTCCCGAGGTCGCGGGTCAAACCCGGCGGAGGGCGATGGATGTTTTCGGGCATAAAAATCCGTATGGCTTCCTTCGGAAGGGAAGTAAAACCGGTGATCCCCGTGTCCCGTAGATTTACGGCACGTAAAAGAACCTCAAGTCTGATAAAGAGACTTCTGAGCAAAATTATCACTCTTTCACACCCAATATGTAGAATGGGACGCTAAGGACCACAGAAGTTAAAGAGCGTTCATAAATAAAACTCAATTGAATTTAATTTGAGGCTAGATCGCTGCCTATCGCAACTTCTCACTTTCCTCACGATGCTGAGTGGGCACCGGTCCTATACCCGGAACCGAAAATCCGCACCCCATGGATGAGATCGAATCCGGACGCATTCCGTGGCTTGGAACCAGAGCACTACGCTCCACCTCACTGCGCTACGGCGCAGAAGTTCTAGAGTTCTGCAAGATGAAATCCTTTGAAAGCTCAGTTTTCGTGAATTCGTGGATAAATTTTGGAGTTGTTTCTGTATACTACAGTTATTATTTTGGCAGAATATTTCTATAGTTTTTCTCATATTAAGTATATTGTTAAGTACAACTGTTTAGCAAAGGGGTATATTTGTTTTTGTGTACGTTTTTGACTCAGTCGAAAACTTCTCTTTCTTCTGTCCTCTTGACCAAAACGTCTGGACGCCAAGCATTGCGGGACCAAAAGGCCTTCTTTACGAAATCTCGGCGTTTCACTTTGACAATTTGTTTATTTGAATGCATGCACTCGCGCGGAGAGAAGCCCTATACATAAAACGTCAATTTAAAATCAATATATGGCTATAATTAAAGCTCGTTTACGAAACGAAATTGAAATCAGCGAAGCATACAACAAACATAATACAGAGAGCGGAGTACCGCTTGCCGTCTTCACAGGGGATAACTTATATGGAATTTTCCATAAGGCTCGGAGAAAAGGGTGGCTGGCTGGTTGCGCACAAAAGCTTTTCCTGTGCGCAAGATATACGGTACGGTGCGGTACGGTACGAAAAGTCCATTGAGTAAAAGGCAATTATGGGAGCTATTGTTGTAGGGTGGCAGGGCGCTGGGTTCTTTGCTATGACTGTCATGACAACGCGCGGCGCGGCGGCCAGCCCAGGCTCTGGCAGTCGGCCGGTGACCGTGGTGCGGTGCGGACGTGGTGGTGTTGTGCTGGTAGTGTAGTGATGGTGGTGGTGGTGGAGACCCACGTGTTGGTGTGTAAGTGTGTTTGTGTGTCTGTGACTTCCTTATTCGCTGGATTTACTTGAAGGTACGTATTTGTTCATTCTGAAGACTAAACCTTATGTGAAACTTCCGACGTGAAATTACCTGATTATTCTCCTACGCTTCTGTCAATCTATCTATCCAAAACAACTCACGAAAAGTATAAGTTTACTTTCACTAATCGTCATCCATTTTAAACTATTGCATTCCAGCAAAAATGCAACGACGATATTTCGTCTTAAATACAAACAATTTAGTATCAGAGATTTACAAGATCAAAGGTAAAAATTATTGATAATTTTTTGTATCCTTTACTTGGAAAACTTTCCGTAATTTTTAATATTTTAAACAATTTTGGTAAAAGCTCTAAACATTTGTCACAATTGCATGATAAACTATGGAATACGTATTATACGTCTTTATGTACTACCTGCAAAATGTTCTCAGGCCTTTTTAAAATTGCATGTTTTTTAAATCATAAAGAATCCCAAAAACCTAATTCTCAAATATCTTTTAGTGGCACTCACAATTTACGAAATATTCGTGTTGTGTGTTTAAATCGACCCAGAATTTTAAATGTATTGGTTTATGAGCAATCCTTTTTATCAGTAAGATTACCAGCCTGTACCACAACGCAAATGAAAATGTATACAGGAATTTTGTAGTAATAAAATAGAAACAAATCTATAGAACTGGAAGAAACACATAAAATGAATAAATGAAACGCTTCAATCTGAACTATACTACAGAAGGAAAATGAGATGTGGGAAACCGAAGAGCCAAAGCGGGAACTGATATAATGACGTTCATCGGGGAGTAATTCTTTTTTTTCTAATGTGATCATGGATGATATAAAATCAACTTCTTTAGATAAAACTTTTCAAAAATACTTTCAGATGGTTAAATTTTTTTCTGATTCTCAATATCTAAAGGTAGTTTTCCACCAGTTATCATAGTTATTCAAAATGGACAAACATTTTGATACGATTTAGTTAAACGTGCAAATTGTAGGCCACTCAAGAATTTCAAAAACCACACCTACTTTATTTTCAACGCCCCTTGCTTTTAGAATGCAATGCCAGGAAAGGCACCTAGTAATTCACAACATTAGAAAACAATATCTTCACTAATGCTCAACGAATTAAAAACCAAAGGCTATTATTAATATTGAAAATAGCAAGTTGTATTATGTTGACAATATTGAATGATGTCACCTACATGGCATCGCTCTCTACCGGTATTCCTCGTTTTATAAACAGCTGACTGCTGTCTCATCCTCCCGTATATAACAAATATGGAGTACTTCTTTTGCAGATCCTCATCTCACAGTTCATCACACGGGCATTTAAAAACCTGTGCTATTTCTGGCATAGACAATTTTTATGTGGTGATCTCCTGGAAGACAAATTGTTTACAATGTCGAAAACTTCATCGATAATGAATCTTTTATTTTGACGAAAACCAAATGTTTAGATCACCCCAGTTCATCTCTAAGAAACAAGGGACAGCATTAATACGTTTTATTATTTTTTATAACATATACGTATCACACAAACCATTTATGCTAGAAAACGTTACATGCTGATCAGATCAATGGTGATACATTTCTAAGAGCATGATTCACAAGAAGCGATCCAAAGCTATGGTCAATGTTTAAATGACGCCTAAACTTTCTGAAAAGTAGTTTAAGAAATGTAGAACTTAATAAACAAATACGATGCCAAAAAATAGTTAAAAAACGGATTTACTTAACACTCATCCTTATATGCACAATTTCCCTTTGACAGCAAGTCTTCAAACATGATTTTATATGGACTACGTTATTTCTGATAAAAGTTTGACATTTCCTTTAGCAAATACAGTTCTTACGTTTCTCCCTTCACTTGACATCTCAGTAGTATCTTATGTTTTGCTTAAAACAATTTTAAGCCCTTCATTACTTCTATAATTTAACTATTTTAGGTTTATTGCAGTACACATTTCTTGCATAAATCCATGCAGTTGTGCTATGTCAGTTCTTCTCTTTAATCTTCTCTGCCATACAACCCACTGTTATTTGTTTTGGATAGTTCATCCATGTTTTAATACCAGGATATCCAAAGAAACTCTCATGTTCAAAAAGCTCTGTTTTCAGTAACAAGATATTTCTGAATCCGTAAAGATTTTTGTCAGCATGGAACAAAACTCGAGCAGAACTGAAGTTTCGGAATCGTTTTCTTGGCTTGGTCTCTGCCTGCAACATCTGAAAAGCTGACAATTCCTACAGAAAGGCCAATACATTGTTTACTATTGTGTTAGTATAATTTATACTGTGTCTATAATGTTTTCTAAAAAACTGCAGGGTGATGCTTGATATTGCCATTTCAAATATTTCTTTTAAGATTTGGAAGCCATTCTGAAATTCTGTAACATGCTATGTATGATACAACAAATTCTTGTCTTATTCAGAAAATGTTTTTTTTATCTTCACTGTGAGAAGCATTCACACATTCAGAAGCATAAGTTTTATAACTTATTGAACTCAGACAAATCAAAATTTGACGTGCCGAGGGTATACATGTGTACATTCTGGAATAATCGAAGCCACATTTTTCCTGCATATGATCGAGTCGAGAGATTGTTGATGTAAAATGAACTATGTACAGTCCGATTTCGCATTAACTGTTTGTGGCTCGGATTATGAAAACATTTAGATGTATTTGTCAATCAGAGCGACGATCTACTAGGACACTTGACAGTATTTAAACATGGAGCTACAATTGTTTCGGTAATTTTTCGTGAGTGACATTTTAGAAATCGTCGTGGAGGGCGTAACACCGACAGCTTCTAAAGATAACGTAGCTTTTAACTGTTAACTTTCTCTACCATTTACCCATATTAGATAGAGCAAGTGCTGTACTTCCTTAAAAAATATGAGATTTCATCGAAAATACACGTGTCTGCCTGTGAACAGCACAACTAAAGGATACATTACATGTCAAGCGAAATCAGCTGGAAAATTCTCCCACACCAAACTATTCCTTCAGACACTAAACATGTCAAGCGAAAATCTTCTGGAAAATTCTCCCACACCAAACTATTCCTTCAGACACTAAACATTCCAAGCGAAAATATTCTGAAAAATTCTCCCACACCAAACTATTCCTTCAGACACTAAACATGTCAAGCGAAATCAGCTGGAAAATTCTCCCACACCAAACTATTCCTTCAGACACTAAACATGTCAAGCGAAATCAGCTGGAAAATTCTCCCACACCAAACTATTCCTTCAGACACTAAACATGTCAAGCGAAATCAGCTGGAAAATTCTCCCACACCAAACTATTCCTTCAGACACTAAACATGTCAAGCGAAATCAGCTGGAAAATTCTCCCACACCAAACTATTCCTTCAGACACTAAACATATCAAGCGAAAATCTTCTGGAAAATTCTCCCACACCAAAATATTCCTTATGTGGAAAAGTTTTCATATGATTGATTTTCTCAAAAATGATTCTAACAATTTTAATTCAAATATGTATATATTTTGGGATATTAACGTGACGAATTAAGTGTATATTTTGATTTTCCTGTGAATAACCTGTCTAGTCCTCTTCAACTGATGGAATTTTATATAGTTTTTATAACTGAGAAATATAAAAATGAGCTCATTTAAATACACATTTTTACTTTCTCAATTAGTATAGTATTATATTCCGGCCAAACAAATCGATACCAATATTTCACTAGAAATATATGTTTTGAGGCCCCCAATTTAAAAAAGGAAATCATTTTTAGAAAAAGGTTCATGCATGTATTTGTCTCTGTGTGTGTGTATGTATGTGTGTGCGCGTGCGTGTGTGGTGTGAACAGCAAAAGAAAAGTCGAACAAATATCAAACTGGGTATTTAAGTTCAGTATCTTCCAAAGATGCACAACGAAGATTTTCAAGAAAATCCCCAGCCCCCCAACTATCCTTTACATTGAACACTTTTCGAAATGTTCGATTTTCTCAAAAATGTCTCTAGCGATTTTGATTAAAAATTCCGTATATTAAAGATATCTACATGACAAATAAAATTTATATCCTGGAAGTTTCTGGGAACAGCCTGTGAAGTCCTCTTCATTCGGAAGGAATTTTGTACAATCTTGTATAATTGGTAAATGTTAACCGATAGATGAAAACGTACTTCACAGAAATGTAAATGTTTTTAATTTATTTTAAATAAGTATTTTTGTGGCATAAGCCGTTTCAAATGTATTCGTTATTAATTCGAATTGTTCAATACTTGGTCGTTCTCTTAAAGTCGTGTCAACATTCAATTGTTTCTGACGATTACATGGAAACAGCATATAGCATCCAGTTCTTAAACATTTGACCATCCCTGTTCGCTTTGTATCTATAACGAAATGTGTAATGTAGCTATTTCTGCAAAGTTTGTCTTAAAATGAAGTAGATAAAAAAACAAACGTTCGTAGAATAATTTGTATACCTATTAATAAGGGTAGAGAAAGTCAAGTGAATGTAACATATCAGATATTTTTTTCAAAGCTTTAGCCGTGTTCGAAATATTCCTTTCTATATCTTTAGGCTTTCCCAAGAGTGCGTCATCTGACGGACATGTTTGAACGTTTACGATTTATCGTTTTACCTTTTAATGCAAGAGCTCGTTACCGCGACTGAACAATTTAAACAAATGGTGTTTTGCAAGAAGGTCCGTTAAGTCCAATACTTTTTAACGCTTTCACCGCGGACGCAGGGGATAAGGTGAAGAAGCAGGTGCAAGAATATACATCTATGCTGACGATGTGGCTATAGCATCAGAAGATAGAGAAGAACTTCAAAGAACTATGGAAATACTCACAGACTGGGTAGAATCAAATGAGATTCAAATAAATGAGAAAAAACAATTGGTAATCTTTAGGAATGGAGGAAAACCATCAATTACAAGCGGAATAACCCATAAAGGGAAAACATTAAAGCAATAAAATAGTTTTAAGTGTCTAGGATAATGATACAAACTACAACAAGGAATTTCAGAATTTATTTGACAGAACAAATGATCGCAGCAAGCAAAAGCATGAACGAAATAAGACATTTAAGAGAAATGTTATTAATGATTGCAATGAAATTATTTCGATTAAAGGTCATGTCAGCACTAACACACAGACTAGAATTAGTATGGAATTACATCACGACACATCAAATGGAGAAAATAAAAAATACCAAGCGACCGTCTTAAAGAGAGTGCTTGGATTTCAAAATACACGAGATCCAGATTGGCATTAACAGGAGAAAGTTTCCTTATTGAAGATACATGATTCCATCTAGCACTGAGAGGCACAAATGGTTACAAAGCGCTTGGGAAACTGGAACAGAAAAGGGAGAAAATATGGGAAGATTTTTTATGTACCGAGGCTATGACGAACCAGTACTGGAAATATATAAACTACCAAGTGGGACACCTGGTGACAAGAATGGCCGCACATAGGTTCCCTTTACAACGTTTGCAATCAAAAGAAAGTGCATGAACCAAGCGCAGAGTGTATATGCATGTATATAATACCTGCGAAAGATATCATATATTGAAATGCAAGCGCAGGTCAAAGTCTATAGTGGAATACGCTAAAGAAGATTGAAATAATATTTATGCACGAATGTGCGAATTTCTTACATCAAATCCTGCTTCCGCATGCTGTATGAACTAAGCACTTATTATTTAATCTGAAATTACTACTAGACAAAAATGTGGCGAATAACGTAACATGGATAGAACAAAAACTATTTGTGTGAATACTGTGATCTAATATAACAGATAGGTATATTATGTGAATTTGGTTTTGGCAGAGAAAGTCTTGTGAGTGCACCAAATCGGATTTTCGTTGCAGTCCCACCCAATCATGAAATCGAACAAAAGGGAATGAAATTAGTGAGTTCATGGAACCGAGTGGTTTTATTTGAATTAGTATTCCTAGCTCCTTAACTATTTCCCCCGGTGTACCCTCTAGGAATTGGCAAGAGTTAAGTGGAATGTAAGTGGTTTATTTGGCATAACATGACCTACTATCTCTAGCCGTGATAAACCTCTGTTTAAAAATAATGACTGGAAGTTTACACAATTGTAGGATCAAACAGCTAATTGAGGAAATATATATGATTGCTTTCAAACGGAAACGCGGGCTATTTTGTAACGGAGTTATAAATACGAGAAGTATGTTAATAATGGTATTCCTTAAGTTATTCTATATTTGTTACTTTCCGAGTTAGTTTAATGTAAATTTTAAGTTTTAGGAAATAATCATTGTAATTAATTAATATCTCTCAGAGCCATGATTATGAAGAGATTGAAAGAAACTGAAGAAATTGTTATTCAAGTACAGAAATTAAATGCAGTAAGCACTCAAAAGTTGTCCATGGAATCATTTGGTAAATATCAAAATTTCTGTATCGATTATATTTTTTCTTATATTTTAATGCGTGATTTTTGAAACAACAGAGATTCACATTATCTTTACAACTAAAAAATTATCATAAAATGGCTGAGAATGTAACTAATATAAAACAGTGTAACATACACTTTTATTATCATAATTTATCTCCTTTTCAAAAATAATATGGTGTTTCCAATTTAAAAATGTTGCTGAATGCTTTACCCTTTATTAATATGACCTCTATAAAAGCAGCAGTTTAATATTTATTACAGTTTGAGAAATTCTGGTAATTTAATTGATGCACCATACTTAGCCAAGAGTTCTAATGACATGCTGAGAACTGGTGAGTTCTTTACTACATTGTTTATGCTTTGGAGCGGTCAGTCTTTGTATCTGTGTCTGTTGAAATATTTGTAAACAGCATAACTCAAAATCGAAAATTTAAATACTACTGATGGGACAATATCACTCGATACTCGATATCGATACTGATGTTTGAACACCGATATTCGATACTCGATACTCACTTGAAAAGAAAGCTGAAAAGGTGATAGATTTTTCACTGAATTATGTTCTTATTAGTAGTTTTCTGTGTATAAACGCATGTAACCAATTTTTTATTATATACTAATTCCGAAATTGTTCCGGTTTGACATTCTCCAACTGACAACAATTTTTTTTCTTGATAATGCCACATAATAATGCCACATACTTTTTTATCTGGTAATAAGTAATCAGCCATATAATACTCGCTAACATAGCAAGTTTGTGGATTAAACCTCTCTACAACCCACCCTCATACATTAGTATGTACATGTTTAATAGAAAGGTTTATTAGACATAATTAAAAATTTGAAGAAAAAAATCAACGACGTATTATATGAGATATGAAGGAATCAAAGATTTTTGTTAAGAACACGAGCATTCATGAAAGAACAAATATTTCCATACGCTATATTATTTCGCTTCATAAGTTCTGATTTGCTTCTGCTGGAGTCACCAAGCCAGGCTATTGCAGAAACGTAATTAGTGCGTCAGCTAAATCAACTTCGTTCACAACTCAGTTAACACTGCATGTTACATGAATACCTGTACTCCTTACCACATTGTTTTGATGTTTTCATTTAGACGCAGGAGTCTATGGTATGTTACATTCATCGCAGTCAAGGTCTATCAAGAATTATAGTCCAGCAACTCTTTGGGGACACGTGTGAGGCAATAAGATGAAGTCTCGACTCCGTTCATTCCTCAGCATAAAATTTCGATAACGCAGAACTTAAAAATTTAAAAGTATCGAAAAAGTATGGAAGGTTTATCTCAAACTATTAGACCTACTTCGATACCACCGATATCGAGGTATCGACGGTATCCCAATTAAATAACAAGTTACCTACAAGTAATGCACTTTATAAGGATGCAAGGTGAACATTTTAAGTAAATTTTCTTTATACCAGACAACCCTTGACAAGGACAATGTTTTGTTATTTTTCATTTTCTCAAAGTACGATTGTGATTAAAATGTCACATGCTTGAGATATTGGAGCTAGGGATAAAATGTATATCCTGAATGTTCTGTAAATCCTAACCTTATTGAATTTTATATAACTACGGCAACCTAAAGATTAGGCAAAGCTCACTTTTGGATAAAGGTAGGCCTTATTAAGATGTACAATTAATGACAAACGAAAACTGTTTTGACATTTAAGATTACTGAAATATTCATTCTCATTTGTGTGTTACTCTGTATTGCTAATTGAAATATGTATGCAAATTTAAAGTTTTATACAATAATGAATATAATAGGCATGCAAATAAATGATGTGGGTAGAGAAAGTTGTGTAACTGTTTATATATGTATAGAGTTTTTATATATTAAGGAATATTATTTTTTTTCCTAAAAATATTGTGTTACAGCATGAATGACTATTGAATCTGAAATTATTTAAAGAACAAAAGTAAATGATACACTCAAGAGCTGGCATTAATAATAGACTATCAACAACAAGGTTAAGAAGAATGCATTTTTGTTTAGCGTAATATTTTGGACAATCTGAACGAAAAACGCCGAAGGTCGAGCTTTTTAAACGCGTATTGTAGATATAATTGATTTATGTGTTTGAGATATTTTCAGGCGCTCCTTCGCCAAAGGAAAGATATACAATCATTCCGAAGTCACGCACGGTATCATACAATAACGTAAATTAAGGAATAAAAATCGTAGCTCAGATATGTCAAACTCAATATATGTTTTCCCCTACGTTCCCTCATTCCTTGAGGTACAAGAATTCAGGCACGTGATAGATTCCTGAAGGATCAACAAAAATGAATAACTTGAAGTAGAAGTTAAACCACTCTTAGGTGAAAGAAAACTGTTCAATTATGACATTCGCAACTAGAGCTGTACGTAAATTTGAAACAAATTCCGCAGTTCTTAAAATAACTTGCAAAAATCGGAAGCAGAAGCGGTGTTATCAGGGGAAAAGAAAGAAAGACAATGAAAAAAAAAACATTGGTTTATTCGAGAAGATGGAAATATTGCGTTTGTACAACAATGTTACTCATTTGAAACGTATTTAAACTACTTGCCCTGTAAAACAATTCAACACGAGTGCATGGTTTACACAATGCCTAACATTCAATTTCTGAGAATGAAAAATAAAAAACTCTGATGTGTTACACTCACATGACTTTCTATACTCTTGTACAAACTATTTTTACAAACGCTTATTCTCCATATGCTTCATGTTAATCGAGATATCGAGATATTAATCTTATTGCTAATTTTCTTGTAGATGCAAGGGGAATTGGTAGGCTTTAAGCGATAGTCAAATATTTTAAGAGCTGGTTACTATGTAGAGTATTTCATTCTCTTTGCATGTTCAGGATATAAAAAAAACGAATAAAGAATTCCCATTTGAGAAAAAGTATAAGTATTGGAAGATTAAACAAATTACAAGAAATATCTCGGAAATGATTCACTCAAAAAAAATGTATATGACATAAATTGTGTATTTTAACGTGATCTACAATTTTTGAGTAGTAAAAGTTTCTCTACCTCTTATGGTTTACCAGTTATGCGAAAGTCGTTTACAATGAAGAATACTTTTGGAGACATTCCCAGAAACTTCGAGATATACATTTTATTTGTCATGAAAGTATCTTAAATAACCTATATGATATTTTAATCAAAATCGTTAGAGCCATTTTTGAGAAAATTAAAATTTTCGAAAAATGTTCCATGTAAAGGGAAGATGTTGAATCTAAATACCAAATTTGGTGTTTATCCGACTGTTCGTTTTTGAGTTATGCTGTTCACAGACAGACACCCACGAACATTTTTCCAAAAATGCTTTATATGCATTCAGTGCACCTCAAAACATGTATTTCCTGTTTTGGGTGGAATGCAATACTTCCCCTACTTACTATACGTAGTAGAGAAAGTAAAAATAATGTTCCCTATCGCTTATCTGTCGTGAGTAGAGGAAGTACCTATTATATATCCTACACCCAAAATTTAATATAGAAGTTTCACCAAAAATACAGCTTTGAGGTCCCTAGCACACTCAACACAGTTTTAGAAAACAATATCTATTGACTCAGTGGTGGAAGAATAGCCGAAGAGTTATAGCCGAATCGGAAGATGAGTTGGGCAGCACATACTCTTAAAAATAGGCGTATTAAATATGATTTTAGAGTTTCGAACATTATGACTAACAATGGCATTTTTGAAACAAAGCATTTAAGGTGTAAAGTTGTAATAATCAAAACTCATGGAGAAAGTTTCACCCTTTAGCTATTTGTGTGCAGCAGGTCATATATGGGTGACTATGATGTAAACTGCAAAATAAACAAATAAATAATTGGCAGAAAATATGAATGACAATTCCCCAATAATTTGTAAAAAAAGTCTGTTGTGTTAAATTCACATCGCTTTCTCTACCCTCGATGGTTTATTAGTGACTATACAAATTATTCTTACGAAAGTTTATTTTCCTAATTATTTCGTTTTAAACGAGATAAACCTTTCCAGAAATAGCTGCATTATACCAGGTGAGTCAGCTGCGCCTATTTATTTTTGAATTTATGCAACGTGCTAACCGGAAATACATGTTTTGGTGCTTCCTGAAATCAAATAAAATATTTTTGGAAACATACCCATGTATGCGTCTGTGAACAGCATAATTTACAAACGAAAATTCGGGTAAGTACCAAACTTGCTATTTCAGTTGAGTATCTTCCAAGGATGCGACACGAGGATGTTCAAGAAAATTCAACTACCCTTTACTTTTATTTTCTAAAAAATGGCTGAAACTATTTTGATTAAAATACCATATGTTAAACATATTTACATGAAAAATAAAATGTGTATCTTGAATTTTCTGGGAATAGCCTTTGAAGTCCTCTTCATTCAGAAGGAATCTTGTATAATCTTGTATAACTGGTAAACGTTAAACGATAGACAAAACGTACTACACAAAAAATGTAGATGTCTTTAAAACACAGAATTTATTACAAATAGCTTTTTGTGGCATACGTTCTGAGATATCTGTTATTAAAGCTTGAATTGTTCATTTCTTGGTCATTCTTTAAAGTCCTTTCAACATTAAGTTGTTTCTTGCAATTACATGTAAACAGTATGGAATTTTACCAGCGTATAGCGTCCAGTTCTTAAACGTAATGTGTAAAGCAGCTATTTCTGAAAAGGTTTATTTGGATAAAAAAGTAGTAGATAGAAAAATAAGCTTGAGTAAGAATAAATGATAGAGCGTAGAGAAAGTCATATGAATGTATCATATCAGATTTTATTAATGTAAAATGATTGACAGAATTCAAGGAATTGAATCTTAATTGTGCTAAAGCTTATTCCGAACGGTATATGGTGTAGTTAGGGAGGGAATTTCAAGCTAACGCTAAATGTCAATCAATGTATAGAGGTGTGTTCGATGATAGGGGTAGATTGTAGGAGCATGTTGTAAGTAAGTCAAGCAATTTTGATCATAAACAAACATAAAAGAAAGGAAAGTAAACCTTGTTTCTGGACATTCATCAGTACTAAAGGATCTGCTGAGGCAGAAATCAACGTTCCTTATACACGTACTGGTTTTGAACACACATGTTGATAACAAGAAGTCAACTATTGTTTGCATTGCCTCATTGCATACATTTTGGGCTAAAAGTGAGACTCTTAAGATAGGAAGTCCTTTATAACCGGAGACGAATATCACATTCTCCTGTTTGACTTTACAGTATGTGCTTTCGAGAGAATTCAGCTCCCCATCACTCAATAGGACAACAATAATGCACATCTCTGCTGACATTCTTGTTCATTCCCTAAGCGGGAATTTGACAGGTGGATTTGGAGACAAAGAGTACGAACCAATCAAGTCGATAGCCGAAACGTCACTCAGCTTGGCGCGATACTATCATCCAGTATCATCATCCATTTGTCAGTACCGAGCACACTGTTAACGTCAAGGGGGCTTGACAAATCACTCGTGCCAACGTGGCAGGAGTACTGTGGGGAGGTAATCCAAGGAATCTTCTGGGATCAATATTTATACACTTCTTATCGGAGCTTAAGCGCGTCAACCTTGCTGACCAATTTCTATAACGGGCTATTAGCTACTAGAGGTGCACAAAAGGCTTATTTAATAGCCGATTATATAAGTAGAGAAATGTAGGATTCTCAACCCTCAATTGCGTTAGATTAAGCAACTATCATGTGGAATGTAGTAAACAACGTTTTGATAGCTGAATGACTTTAGTCGTCTGAGAAGAATCTATTTTAGTGTTGTGTCACATTAACAACGCAGATCTATTCATTGTAGATAAACACTGTATGAACTACCAGTAATAAGCGAATATATTGATATGAAGCGAAGGAATTATTGATAATAAAAACGAACAAGACCGACACGCTAACGTATTTAAATAAGTGATAATCTGTCTTATTTTATAAAGAAACAATGAAAAACGGAGTAAAATATGCGGAAAATAAGTGATCAACTCCAAGACCTTTCAGAACTCCTTAGAGTACGTCATGGTTTACAATAATAGCCTTTCGTAGTATGGGAATGAAATGACATCACATACATTCAGTCTTGAATCCAAGATAAAAATATTTGCATCACTGAAAGGTCCACCCTCTCCCTAGTCGGGTATCAAAGCCGGATTCCTTTACATACTAACCACGATCCCTGATTACTACTCCACAGAGACGGTTGAATAACATATGAGCGAATAAATTGCCAGAGAAGCCTAACAGTCTATCCAAACCAGTTCTGTGAGTCATTAGGTGAAGGTTGAGGAAATGCACCCCAAGAAATTCTGGTACCTACCCTTCAACCTCAACATATGGAGCGGTCAACGAGAAACCTTGGTGCTCCCCGATGGCAGCAGCGTTTGTGCAGCGCGACGGCCGTGCATCTCAATACCACGAATTGCTTTCGAGTGCTTTATAAAAAGCATCCAATTTGTATTACATATGTGTAGTTCTAGTTTGAAAAGGAGTGGGTTTTATGCCCAAGCACTGCGACCTTAAGATCTATTGCGCATCCCCCCTTTCATCAGTTAAGTAGTCTGTTGCTCGATATGAACTTAACCAGACTGCTAACTGAGGCTTTCGATAGTTCATCTATCTTTGGAAAGTGATTGCCAAAAATACTTGCTCTTTGATTCGCAAGAGCAGGGCAATCACATAGTAGATGAGTAACAGTCATATCTCCTTCTAGACATCTACTACAGATAGGGTTGTTAAATAATCCCATTCTGTATAGATTAAACTTTAGGGCACAGTGTCCTGTAATGAATCCTGTTGCCCATGCAAGTCTTCTTCTACTAAAACCGCACAAGTATTTTGCTCGGCTGTTATGCAGGTCTGTAATAAACAACTTGGAATGTCTGCAACCCTCAATGGAGTTCCAGTAGTTCTTGTGTTCTGCTTGAGCCCAGCACTTAATAGCTTGTTTCACTGGTTTGTAAGACACTCCCAGTACAGGCTCTGGACCAAGAAATGGGATTTCACTGCCAATCTTGGTTGCTTCATCTGCTTTCTCATTGCCTGGTATACCTATGTGTCCTGGCACCCGCATAAGTTGAACCTTATAGTGTTCAGCTAGTGTCATTAAGGATTCCTGGCATTCTGAGACGAGCTTTGATTTTATTGATGGTGATTCAAGTGCTTTAAGAGCAGCTTGACTGTCTGAGAGGATAAGAACACTTCTATTCTTATATCTCCTTTTAATGCTTTCTATGACACTGGGTAGGATTGCATAAACCTCAGCCTGGAAAACTGTACCTAAGGTACCGAGACTATAAGAAATCTTGGTGCCATTATCGTAAAGCCCAGCCCCCGTTCCTGATTTGGTTCTAGAACCATCAGTATACCGGATTGGGCATTTGTTATTATGAGGTTTTACCAGTCTTTCCCATTCACTCCGCTGTGGATAGGAGACCGTAAATTTCAAATCAAACTTGAATCTTGTTTCAAGAATGTCAGTCCCCATGTTGAGTATCTGTTGTACATTCTTATCCCAAGGAAGCTTGAGATGATTAATATGTCCAGATACATATGTCACAGATTGTCGTAGATCTTCCATCGTGGCTCATACTAGCAAAGCATCATCCTCAGGCGTAGTTGATTCTGGACATAGACTGGTTCTGTTATGATTTTCCATTTTATTATTATAGAACATCCAGTGTTAAGAAAGAGGTTGCTAGGTGCCACCCTCTAGTTTAGTGAATATAATCATAATGTTGAAGCACATTTTTATAAACCTGCCTTGGTTTTGTATTACATAATATTTTCCTTACTTTAGGGATTTCGGCAGAAAGACAGTTGGTATTTCTACCATTAAAAAGTCTGATATGCTATATTCCCACAAATCTTTATTTTTTTATTACTTCCAGAAACTATTCTTATAATTTTTCCCTACCTACTTCATGTTAATCGATATGAACGTTTGTAGAAATGGCACAAGGAGGATACAGGAGGCTGAGACAATAAGATACTAAGCTGGAGCGAGGAAACCAGCTCCGATTCTCTGCCTAGGGAGGCGCCAACTGAGGTGGCTCTTCTTCGTAGATAGTTCCATTAGGGCTGTAGCTATTTTATAACTAACCCCCTGTTTTCATAAGGACAGAAGTGGATACGCCACTTACGCGCGTCAATCCCTGAAGGGAAGACTACCGAACAACGTCGGTGGGAGAATCGGTGTCTAGCCACCGTCTACCAGCTCTTCAGGTTGGTGGCGGAAGGCATTAAGGTGTCCTACGATCTCTATAATTTCGCGAATCACCTGCCGAGTCCAACCCAATCCGAACAACTTTCTTTAGCGAGGCGCTCATATATTCGGCCCGAGGTACTTCTGGTGATGTCAAGTACCAGGGTGCTAGTTTTCGCGGCGCTCGCACCATAGCAGCTGAAGGAGTCGGCACTCCCTCCCTCATAGTCAAATATTTAAAAATCGGGACGCCACTTGCTGACATTGAAATTCTACTCTTTACATGAAATTACGAGAAACATAAAAATTGTGGCCAATTTCTTCAACGTATTCGAAAATTCAACAAATACATTGGACATAGTTACACGACACAAAACAATTATTTGACATAAATTATGTGTTTTAATGAGATCTATACCTTTGCTGTAATAAGACTTTGCCTGTCTCTAATTATTTAGCAGTTATACAAAATTATATAAAGTTCATTCCGAAGAAGATAACTTCAAGATATGATAGTAGTTACGCAAATATCATAAAACATGTATTTTAATTCAATCGTTAAATAAATAAGAAACGACGAAACATTTTCTTTGCAGAGGGTAGTTTGGAGTAGCAGAATGTTCTTTAAATTCTTCTTACCGCATACCAAAGTTGGTATTTATCCGAAATTTTGTTTTTGTGTTGCTTATACTCTCCACACACACATACACACATACATGGGTCTTTCTCTAAAAGTGATTTTTCATAGATTTTAGGAACCTCAAAATATGTTGAATTTTTGGGTGAAATGTAATTCAAGTTCCTCTCCTATCCATATAGTAAGTGGTAGGGAAAGAAAAAGGGAAGCTGATTAGATAAATAAACAGCAAGTGAACGTTGCCGTCGAAAACCTCTGGCACTATAAAAAAGAAGTGTTCCTGTGTGTTTGTACAGTTCTGTTTAAGTTGCAGTTAATCACAGTTTGTAGTGCCCTCGTGTACTGAGCATATAAAATGCTTTTCCCTCCCACTGCGGCCACCGCTCAGCGTCTCGCGCTTCGGGCTTCTCGGCTCGGTCTACCGTCGAAACAGCTATAATATCCCCGCAAGCGCTGCACATTCTTATAGTTACAATTGCAATGGTAGTATCCACCTATCTTATCATAAGAATGTTGGAAATGTTGTCCTCCTTTATCCACACATTTCTGTCATCTTCTCATGAAATTTACATTTACACTCAGAGTTGAATATCCAAAATTGAGTGGATTTCTACCCTGATGTTTTCTCCTTGTTATTCCATTTTATGGTGGTTTGTTGCATACATTTTATTACTTTCTCTACTACGTATAGTAAGTAGGGAGAGTATTGTATTCCACCCAAAAATTCGATACCGAGATTTCACCGGAAATACATGTTTTGAGAACCCATGAATCCAAAAAAAAGCATTTTTGGAAACATGTCCGTGTGTGTGTCTGTGTGTGTGTCTTGGTATTTAGGTTCAGTATCTTCCAGAAATGCGACACGAAGGTTTTCAAGAAAATCCCCCCAGCCCAGACTACCCTTTACATGGAACATTTTTCGAAAATTTTAATTTTCTCAAAAATGGCTCTAACGATTTTGATTAAAATATCACATATTTAAGATACTTTTATGAAAAATAAAATGTACATCTTGAATTTTCTGGGAATGTCTCCAAAAGTATTCTTCATTGTGAACGATTTTTACATAACTGGTAAACCATAAGAGATAAACAAAATTTTACTACACAAAAATGTAGATCGCGTTAAAATACACAATTTATGTCATATACAATTTTTTGTTGTTGAGTGAACCATTTTCGAAATATTGCTTGTTATTCCCTTAAATTTTCCAATATTTATACTTTTTCTCAAATGGAAATTCTTATTAATTTTTTTTGTCCTGGTAATGCAAAGAGTATGGAATACTGCACATAGGAACCAACTCTTAAAATATTTGACTATGGCTTAAAGTCTACCAATTCCCCTTAAATCTATAAGAAAATTAGCAATAAGATTAACATCTCGATATCTCGATTAACATGAAGCATATGGAGAATAAGCGTTTGTAAAACTAGTTTGTACAAGAGTAGAGAAAGTCATGTGAGAGTAACACATCAGATTTTTTTCAAGTTTTCCCATAGAAAAAAATCACACATAGTTAAATCAGGGATTGCTAGGGCCATAACTATTCATTAATTCTTCAAAAATTTCCTGAATTAAATTTAATGACTCATCAGTGCCATGCGCGGTAGCAGAGTCTTGTTGGAAAAATTCAGAATGTCGGTCAGCTGTTCAAGACATGGCGTGAGTATGACCTACCTGTATCTCTCTACATTTATCGTTTCTAAAAACACATAGGTTTTATTATTTGGTGTGTATTTACTACACGCCAATACTCCCGTCATGAAAGGGATTCTCGTGTATAAAATCTGGTTCCTCAGTACTGCGATATATGTTATTTTGCGACGAAACATAGTCATCTAAATGGAACTATGCTTCGTCAGAGAATAATATTAAGTGAAAGTCAATTACTCTATAATTTTGCAAAATCCATTACAGAAATTTACCCGACTCTGATGATAACATGAAGAACAAGGTGTATGTAACACACCCTCATACATTGAAAGAACTAAAAGAAAACATCGGGCGAGAAATTCACTCAATTTAGATTATTGAACTCTCGAGCGTAAATGTAAATTCCCTGAGAAGATACCAGAAATACGTGGATAGAGTTGGGCAACATTTCCAACATCTCTTATCATTGTAATTGTAATTATAGCTATCTATAATACGTGAGGCGGTTGTGGAGTTATTATAACTTTCGGCTGGAGTCCGAGATGCGACTGCCGTCGCGCGAGCAGACCTGCGGTGGCCACAGCGTGAAAGAAAAGCATTGTATTTTTCACTGCACTATGCTCTCTGGCAATCGTATTGCCGTAAGACGTGTCTTTTTAGTTTAAAATTGGACGCTGTATAGACTTCTATTATTCGTCTCAGTTTCTTTAGTTTACATTATATTATTGTTTTTCTAGCAGATTGCAATAGGAATCAAGAGTGGAAAGTATAGAATTGGAAAGACTGACTTTGTAAAGAATTAAAATTAAAGATTTAATTTCTTGACAGAAGTTGCTAGCAATTAAAGAAGCGTGTGCAGAAACTTTCTCTACGATATGATTTCTGTTTTGAGCTATGACTTAATTTATTTCGATTTTGTTAATTAAGGGAAGACTGTTTTATAGTATCAGCATATAGAATGCTGAAATTTAGTGTACTTGTGCGTGATACTGCAGAACTCCGATTTTGATCCAGTTCCATTAAATTTTCTTTTTATTAAATTTGCTTATGTGTTTAATTTACTAAATGATACATTTAGTGTATCTACATTTTAATTGCATAATTTTAATCTAAACATTATTTGTATACCCGCATCTTTGTGCAAAATAATTATGCCTAAATATTTCACTTTTACCTCATTCATAGACTTTTAAAATATATTTTGTTACAAAAATGAAATGTATTATAGATATTTGGTTACATAATAAGCAGACAATTTTTACGCTAACAATATAAAAGGAAAGAGCTAAAATCAATCCACAGATCTTTTCAGTGCACTTTTGTGTCTTAAAGAAAACGTTTGAAGAAGATACAAACTGAAGTTCATAAAATGTTCGAAATTTAAAAAGAAATCCAATATAGGCATTTAGATTCCTAGTATTAATAATGCGCATTGCCTTTTAAAGGTGAGTGCTAAATCACCTGATCGGAGCAAAGAAGATACATCGAACTTTCTGAGAATATTAATCACGCTTCATGCCATTGATTTTTAATAAAAATAAAAAATAAAAATTTGACCAAAATGATAATCTTTTCACCTCAATTTTCTCTTAAATTCAATTCAAAATGTGTCTCCTCCAATAGATAGTGACCTATGGGTATTATTTTTCAAAATTATGTTTCTTAATACCTTCCGATAGGAATGTTCATACAGTAGATGCTTTTTAATATATATTTTATCATGTAAAGTGGAAATAATCAGCAGAAATGGCTCATGGTTATGCTAATTAATTTAAAAAGGCAATACTTATATAAAAAGCTTACTATAGACATTTTCAAGCGCATTGTGAAAAATTGTCCGAGCTTTAGTAGACTTTTTATGGGAGCAATATATTCTTAATGTGGGAAAACTATAAGAAATATATGATCTGTTACATTCACATTCAATTTAAAGGATCCTCCAAAACATTGGTCTAAACTACTATTTACTTCTGCAGTGATAAATGCCATTTACTTTCTCTAACCATTATTCTAGAACTATTCTTACAAAGCCTTTCTCCCCCTATCTTTCTAATAATCGAGATAAACGTTTGAGAAATTGCTTCATTATATATTTCGTTGTAGGTACAAGGGGCTGAAGCGACAGACAATTCTTTTAAAGCGGGTCGGTAGATTTATGGTGGCTAAAATCCCATACTCTTTGGTGAGAAAGAAAGGAATACGAATTAGCTCTTTAAAAAATTATTAAATATTTGAAAATTCAAACCAATAACGTTCGGAAATGGTTACATAAATTATGTGTTTTAGCGAAATCTGAATTTTTATGAGTTTTTTTTTGTGTTTGGCTCTTATGGTTTACACAAGTAGACAAAATTTATTCAGAATGAAGTAGATTTCACAGGTTCTTCGCAGTAAATTCAAGATGTACATTTTATTTGTCGTGCAAATATCTTAAACACACGGCATTTTAAACAAAATCTTTTGAGAAAATTTTCCATGTGAAGGGTAGTCTGGGGTGTGGAGATTTTTTTGAAAAACTTCATGTCGCAACCTTGTAAAATCCTGAAGTAAGATACCAAGTTATTAGGTATTTTGTCTTGAGTTAAGTTGCTCTCTCTCTCTCTCTCTCTCTCTCTCTCTCTCTCTGTGTGTGTGTTTCTCATGCGGTTCGTTCTCTAAAAATCTGATGTGTTGCACTCATATGATTCTCTATTCTTGTATAAACTATTTTTACGGATGCTTATTCTCCATCTACTTCATGTTAATCGAGATAAACATTTGCAGACTCTATCTTATTGCTAATTTTCTTGTAGATGCAAGGGGAATATGGTAGGCTTTAAGCGATAGTCAAATATTTTAAGAGCTGGTTGCTATGTGGAGCATTCCAGTCTCTTTGCATGTCCAGGACATAAAAAATACTGATAACAAATTCCCAATTGAGAAAAAGTATAAGTATTGGAAAATTCAAACAATTAACAAGGAATATCTGAAAATGGTTCACTTGACAAAAAAAAAAGTATGTGACAAATTGCGTGTTTGAACGAGATCTACATTTTTTGTGCAGTAAAATTTTGTGTATCTCTTACGGTTTACTAGTTATGCAAAAGTCATTCAGAATGAAAAGGATTTTGGGAACATTCATCGAAAATTCAAGACATACACTACATTTGGCATGAAAATATCTTAAACATATGATATTTTAATCAAAATCGTTAGAACCTTTGAGAGAATCATAATTTTCGAAAAATATTCAATGTAAAGGGCACTTTGGGTGGGTGTATTTTCTTAAACATCTGTGTGTCGCAACCTTGGAAGATACTAATCTCAAATGCCAATTTTAGCATTCATCCGACTTTCCATTTTTGAGTTATGCTGTTCACAGACACACAGACAGACAAACACACACACACACACACACACACACACACACACACACACGGATATGTTTCCTAAAATTGAAGAAGGTTTGTTGCTGCTACGTATGGAAAGCCAGTTTGAGGAAGATGTATTATATTTCGACTGTTGGGGAGCCGAACTTGAAGTAGTTGCAACCGCACGTATGGTATAGTTTCCGGTAGCCTTCGTCCCAAATGTACTTTCCGGTGGCCTTTGCCCCAAAAATGTTTTAAAAAAATATTAACTTTGTAATTTTGACTGTTTCTTTAAATATTATATATTTATGTTTGCCTCGGCTGCGTCAGTATTTATATATTTTTTTTAGAGACATGAATGTTTTAGCAGGGAGTGGTGCGACTGAAGAATGTAAGTTACACAGATTTTAAGTTTTTCTTCGCTCCATTTATTAATGCTTGACACGATTTAAATAACACTTCACTGATATATAGAGTGCTGTGAGATTTTTTTTTAATTACTTGCACTTTTTAACACGTAAACTATTATCGTCTCACACTGAATACGTATTAAACTTCTCGAGGACACATCTCGCGTCCGGTTAGGAACACTGTCTACAAGCAACTGACTTATGAATTTGTAAATTTTGCTCCATTATAGTTTCTGATTGGCTAATCCTAGTCCAATAGAATACCTTCATTTAACTAAAGCTTTTTCTGGTTGTTGATTGGCTGTTTTATAAACTGTCACAAAAATTACATTATTGCTTCCAAGAATCACAAGTAGCACTATTAAACTTTCAGATTCATTATTGCCTCAAGGTCACCGCATTGTTACCTCATTGTTAGCAACTTTTAGCCTATTATTCTCACAGTTCCTACATTATTAAATTACGTAATACATTCACATAACATTATTTCACATGGATACAATAATATAAACATATACAATGACTGTAATATACACTTTTTGTATATTGTTACATACACATATTGCTTTAAGGCGGGCTGTTGTTGAGTTTATATATTATATAATTAGACTGAAATCATTTAAATGTTAAAATTACAGCCTCAAAATGCTTTATTTGGATTGAGAGGATCTCAAAACATGCATTTCTGGTGAAATCTTGGTATGGAATTTCTGGGTGGAATGCAATACCTCCCCTACTTACTTTTCGTAGTAGAGAAAGTATTGCTTTTATTCGTTCCAAAGGGACACTGTCGTGAATAAAAAATGGTCCATTCCTCTAGATCGCCATAGTGTTTTTCTCTCCGTAAAGTTTCCACCTACAGGTAACCAACTTTAGACTCCAACCAGTCGCTATCAGTTCTCTATGTGACTGGCGTGAAATAACAATTCATGAACATAGAATCTAACCAATGAACGATATTTATATAAAGTTGGGGTGGTTCGGATACCACCTCTATGAAAGAGTTTGGCTACGATTGGTACACAAGTAAATGCTAAACCAATTATAATATAATTCGGCCTTATAAAGGAAGAAGTGAAAAATTAGTTACATATGTGGTCAAGATGAACGACAGCTACAGCATTTACTTAAATGAGAGTTTCCATCAGCGGGATGGAAACGAAGGTTAAGTTATTGTGTTACTAAACGGCAGTAAGAAAATCGGCACTAAGAAAACGGAGGTGTAGCATGGAAATATAAGGTTTAAGTTGTAATGTTACCCTTCGGCAGTTCGGCTACACTTTGGGAGAGGTAAAGTACCGTGCCAATGCAGTGGCTAGAATTATACTCGAAAACAGAGGTGGCCACCTGGTAGGGGTGGGGCTGGATTTTATTAGCACTAACAAAAACAGCTCCGTTCCATTATAGGCCACATTTTATGCACGCCAGTATACATTTCCGGTGAAATTTCGATATAGAATTTTTGGTTAGAATACAGTACTTCCTCTAATTACTATAGATAACCCTCTATAGGTAGAGAAATCATGTAACAGCCGAGGAGCCGATACAGGACAAATTGCTTATCCCCCTTTTTCAGCAAGAATTGCTCATGCAGGACCAATTAGATTAAATTATTATTTTAATGTATTTAAAAATTATAGAATAATTATATTTTCAGGTTCAATATGATTTCAGTACACAATTACACTTAAGTTTTCGCATCAGAAACCGGTAACGAATCTGCTGCTTTCACGCCCCGCTATTAACCGGACGTACTATACACCTCTGCTCCAGTAGCCCTGCAGGTGAGCCGTTGGCGCAGAGGTTGAAAACTACGACATATTCCAACACCGGAGCACAGTAGGCTCTTTGCTCTCCAGTACCACTTCTTCTTTTGTAAAGAACTTCGATTTCCATTCAGCCTATTCTCAGCTCGCTATAACAGTAAAGCTCTGGCAAAAGAACTACTGGTTACTCAAAAGGACTCCACAGAAACACTGATACATTACTGGAGGTCTCTCTGCTATAAGCTACCAGATCTGCCCAGATTAAAAACCCCTGCAGGCATTATTTAGATAGGCTTTAGCTTTGAAACACTTAACCGAAGATTATCCTTGTATAGCAATATTGATATACGCGAAATATCTTTGTGAGCTGATTAGTGGGTACTTTTGTTGGAATATCTGCATAGAAATTGTTTCAGTTACGTGTTTCCTACTTTGTTACAGCCAGGGGCTGAGACTGCATCGTCGGCCTCACAATACACAAGGATTATTCCCACGTGTGTCTTAAAAATCTGATGTTTTACACTCACGCCTTTCTGTACCTTCTGTAATTTATCAATGAGTATAAAATATATTCTTATTAAAGCTTATCTACTTTATTTTAATCGAGACAAAACTTTGCAGCTACATTACACATTTCGTTATAATACAAAGGAAATAGCGATAGTCAAATGTTTAAGAACTGGACTCTATATAGTGGTCTTAAAATTCCATATTCTTTCCATGCAACCGCGAGAAGCAGTATTGACTGTCGACAGGACTTCAAAAGAATGACAAAAGTATTGAACAATTTAAACCATTAGTAACGGATATCTCAGAAATGGCTGAAGCCACAAAAAACTATTGTAAATAAATTGTGTACTTTATAGGTATTTACATTTTTGTGTAGTGCGTTATCGTTTACTACTTAATGTTAACCAGTTAACTGGTTAATCTTAACACAAGGTTACACAGAATTTTTTTCCGAATGAAGAAGAATTCAAGGGTTATTCCCAGAAAATTCAAGATATAGTTCTATTTGTTATGTAAATCTTTAATATATAGAATTTTAATCAAAATCTATATAGCCATTTTTTAGGAAATAAACAATTTCGAAAAATGTTCCATGTAAAGCGTAGTGTGGGATGGAGGAATTTCTTGAAAATCTTCATGTCGCATCTATGAAAGGTACTGAACCCAAATACCAAGTCTGGTATTTATTAGACTTTTCGTTTTTACTTTCTCTACTACATATAGTAAGTAGGGGAAGTATTGTATTCCACCCAAAAATTCGATACCGAGATTTCACCGGAAATACATGTTTTGAGGCCCCCTGAATAAAAACAGCATTTTTGGAAACATGTACGTGTCTGTGTGTGTCTGTCAACAGCATAACTCAGAAACGAACAGTTGGATAAACACTAAACTTGGTATTTAGGTTCAGTATCTTCCAGAGATGCGACACGAAGGTTTTCAAGAAAATCCCCCACCCCAGATTACCCTTTACATGGAACATGTTTCGAAAATTTTAAGTTTCTCAAAAATGGCCCTAACGATTTTGATTAAAATATCATATATTTCAGATACTTTCATGACAAATGAAATGTATATCTTGAATTTTCTGGGAATGTCTCCAAAAGTATTCTTCATTGCGAGCGACTTTTGCATAACTGGTAAATCATAAGACATAGACAAAATTTATTAGACAAATAATGTAGATCGCGTTAAAATACACAATTTATGTCACATACATTTTTGTTGTTGAGTGAACCATTTTCGAGATATTGCTTGTTATTGCCTTAAATTTTCCAATACTTATACTTTTTCTCAAATGGGAATTCGTTATTGTCCTGGTAATGCAAAGAGAATGGAATACTCCACATAGCAACCAGCTCTTAAAATATTTGACTATCGCTTAAAGCCTAGCAATTCCCCTTGCATCTACAAGAAAATTAGCAATAAGTTTAACATCTCGATATCTCGATTAACATGAAGCATATAGAGAATAAGCGTTTATAAAAACAGTTTGTACAAGAGTAGAGAAAGTCATGTGAGTGTAACACATCAGATTTTTGAATTATGCTGTTCACAGACAGAAGACACACAATCACACATTTTTCTAAAAATGCTTTATTTGAATTCAGGTACCCCAAAACGCGTATTTCTGGTGTCGATTTTTTTTTGTGGAATTCCATTCCTTCTCTATCTAATATGTACTTAGGTAGTAGTAGTAGTAAAAAGGTCTATAGTTATCGAACCAAAGAAAATGGTTAATCTTAAAGTAACAAAACGGGACTTTATTTGAACTCTGCATGACTCACAATTATTATGCTGTGTTCTGACTACCCAATCTATATGTCCCGGTTTCTATTCCCGGCTGAGACAGAGGAACTTTCCTTTAGCTAGTATCATTCGCTATCGCAGAATCTGAAAGTAGGTATATATGCGAGCGTGTTTCATAGTAAATATAAATACATACCAATATTAAAACCTACCATTCAACGAGTTCCTTCTCATGATAAAGCCCCTCTTTGCGTCCATAGAAGTTAAAACGGCTCGCATTTTAAGCTGTAAAGTAGACTATTATGACACTGTTACAATAGCTGTTTTTTATAAAAAAATTTTTGCTTTACTAATACATTTTTTCGAAATTAGAACTATAATTACAAAAGTGACCATAATTCTTAATTATACTTGACGAAAATAGTCCCTACTTTAGGCATATGTATTCTAAAATCACATACAATGTTTAATAATCCTAACAGAAATGTATCTTTATATACATGCAACTAAATAAAACGTCCGAAAACTCAGATTGAGGCATTAGCTCACCTTAAATTAAATTAGGTTATGTAATTATCTAATTTAATATATTAAAATATAATTTATAACGCCGTTCGCCGTTTAAATAGCATAAAATTATTATTCAAACTTTTAGTGTATTTGCAGTTTGAAGTATCAGAGTGTGGTTATATCACTTGCAATTTTATTTGTTACATATTTCACAATCACTAATTGAAGGGGACACAATATTATCCTATTAACTATTTTGATCAATAGTTGTTATCTATTACATCTGTACAAATCCCTGAAACGTATGTGCCAAACTTGATAATAATACGCCTAAAATTTAGAATTAGAAATTAAAACAAACTAACGCTTGCACCCAGTTAGCATTCTCCTAAAAACCTCAGCTAAATTAAGAGAAGGCACATGTATCAATTTTGACACAAATAGTAATAAAAAAGAAATCGGTAAACGGGAAGCCTTCTCCACCCGCCGCAGTTCTAATAACTCGCGATGAATAAATAAGACACTAAACCTACACTACTTTCGACAAACGATAGGTACATCAAAGTATGTATGCATACTCGCCACTCAATGACAGGGGTATTGTCAATTCATATGGCATAGCCTCATCATTCAGCGGCTCACCCGCCAGCATTGACAGAGTTGAGTTCACGGAAACAAAAGACTGTTCTTAAAGTTTGAAAGTATGCTAATTAAATTAAGGAACTTTTCATTTTCGGAAACACTACATCGAAAATAGGAAGGTAATTTGCTGTATTTGCTTATGCTATTTCTTGTTCAGCAATTTTAATTCTTGTATACACTAAAATAATTAGTTAAAAGCCAATACAAATTTTACTTTTAACTTTAGAATCAAACCTACGTTTTTGCTCTTAAGTTAGGAATAGGTTATTCAAAGGAAGGGGACATCCCGCGCACTGCGACCTACAGAGACCTATTGTAGCTACCACCTCCAGGAGGAAGGGATAAGATGAAGCAGCCATAGGAGGCTACGTAGTTAGACAGGTCACACGGACGCGCGGAAGTAGCTAACATTTCTAAGTTCGCAGATTCATTCCACTGCTGGAGCCGATGAGAGATTAGATTGGATTGGCTACGGAGGGGACTCGGCACTGATCCACATAGGGGATGTTGTACTTACGGCGCACAAGGGGGCGTGCCCGGTAGGAAGGATGAGGCGAGAGGAGACACCGGGCGGCCGGAACCAGGAGTGACGGTACAGGAATGGCAGGGTCCCTAAGTTTCCAGATAGATACTCCCAGGCAGATGGACAGGCAGACCGGGGCCTCCACCCTGCTCAGAGGGGTCCAACGCTCCTCAAGGGGTTTCAAATACCCCCGGCAGGCAGCCAAAAGCCACCACACTGCACCGAAAGAGCATCACAGACACTTCCAACGGATGAAAGATGAAGTGAAATGAGAATAGAAGGATAGAAAATTCGGGAGATGTGAGAATCCTTCCCAGCATTTGCATGGTGATCAAGGAAAACCCCCGAAAAAACCCATGGGTCAGGAAGATAGGCCACGGGAATCGAACCCACGACCTCCCGATTGCGAGCCACAGACGAAACGCCTGAGCCATCCCGGTTGGTGCCGACAAGAGAGGGCGATGAACGACTCACCAATCAAGCAGTCCTCCGGTGTCCACGGGTGAACTCTTTTTCCATTGAGCAAGCATACACGCCATCTGTCCGGACCGCCAACACTACGACGCCTAGAAGCACACCAGAATGATGAGAAGGAAACGGAACGAAAGGGAAATTATGTAAAGGAAACCGTGGTAGATGAGAAACCACCCCAACATTCGCCTGGTGACTCCGGGGAAACCACAAAAAACGCATGGGTCAGAGCGAACGGCCGCCGGGTATCGAACCGGAGAACCCCAAAATGCAAGTCACACACGTTACCGCGGCGATTCTCTTAAGTTATACCCAAATTCAGCTATCTGTTCCCAAAAGTAGTAGTTTTACTGCAGGTACCTATTATTGCCTATTTTGTTTGTTTATGCTAAAACAGCTTTTCAGGTAATTTTTGCTCTGCTTGTCATGCAGTCCTTGTATTTCATTCATGTACTTTTAAGAAACATTTTTGAAGTTAGAGATTTGAAAATTGCTACATTGAAAAAATACAAGCTGCTGTACCAGGAAGCGCATTAGCAATGTTTGCGAAGGGCATTGTGTAACCTAAATGAGTGAAATAATGGCTTGAACGAAGTCTTGAAATCCACTGAAAGACAAGTAAAAGGCAAATGCTTGCTAATGTGTTCGAAGCTTCCTATATACGAGAATCGTTAATGATAGACAACATTTACAGGAAAAAAAAAATGAAAATGCATCTCTCATTAAAATACGCCGTAGTTTGTTTCAAACGTGTCTCTATATGCTTTTTGAAAGTACATGATTAAAATACGACGACAAAAATTACCCGCAAAGGCTTTTTTGACATAAGAAACAAAATACGCACTTTTAGGTGCTGTAAAACTATTGTTTTTGGCTACTAATAACAGAAACTGGGATTATATCTTATAAACCTGGAGTGCTGAAGAAAGAAATGCCATAGGTAAATACGGCAAATTCCGTTCCTGTTTTCCATGTAGTGTTTTAGAAAACGTAAATATTCGAAAATTATTAATAAAGAATAGAAAATATATGAATAAGTGACATAGATAAAATAAATCATAAACGTACTCCTGTATTATACCTACTCGTATTTAACCAAGGTTTTATTTACAGCTGGATATCCAAGTAATTCGTTCGCTTTCGTGCGCTGTTCTCACGCTGAATAGAAAGTAAGAGATATAAATTTAATTTTCGCTAAAGGCAAAGTGCACGACCTGTTGCTTTCTACATTCAGAGATGTGTGAAATTAATGCAGCTCTATGCAACATGTGCAAAAATCGATATGTCGACTACAAAACCCTTCTTGACTATTAATTAAGTGAACTAACGACGGCGGAAATCAACCCAAGTATCTTGGCACCCAGAGATCTCTCGCAATTGCCTTTTCGTATGGAGGAAAATAAAAAAAACTTAAAAGACATTACTGATTGCGATATTTTCCTCAAATGTCCATTTATTCCTCGCCTGGCATCTGTTTATGCTGAAGCTGAATATTATAGCCGTTTATGTGACAAGCATTTAGTGTTTATATATGCAGAATTTATTAATAAATTCAGCTTCCATCAAATAGAGGCCATAAACAAAGCATACTAACGAACAAAACGATGTGGATATATAATTGAAATTGTAAAGAATATAAATATATGTTAATAAAGTTGCAACTAGTAAAACGTTATCTGAAAATAATTATAATCTACAAATATACAAGAAAATTACTCGTATCTAAAATAAATTTGTATATGAGATTAATCAGCTTACGTATAATACAAATGATTTTTTAATGTAGCTCATATCTAGAAACTGTACGGATCGTGATTTTGTCATTCATTAACTTTGAAGGCACTGGTTTAATATGTTTCGTTAACACATGCAGGTGCCTCAATTTGGGGAAATCTGGGATTCCTAATATGGGGTGCCCTCAAAATTGGGAACCCAAATTATTCGCTGTAATTGTAAATGTTATTTTGGTATTGATTATGAAATACAGTACTTTTTCTCTGTTACTATTAAAATACTGTTCTAAACGATCACAATGCAGAGAACTAGATTCGGTTGAAATGCCCACATACAGCATGTGTTGACTATGTATTTTGGATTTTAATAGGTGCCGTAAAGAGGTCCTAAAGATGTCAAATATCTGAATGCTTGATTTGTATATAATGGACGTAAGACCTCACCAAATTAGGAACCCATTTTCAAAGAGAGGGGTTTGCAACATTGATTGTGTTCCAGCATATCTAATGTAAGTATATAAAAAGAAACGGAACTGAACATGCATCGTCATTCTAAAGTGTTAAGTAAACGATATTTAGTGTTTGTGTTAATATAATTTGTTTAAATTTTCTTGTACAATTTCCTAAGAAAAAAAACTTCCCCAAATTAGGGGACTTTCCCCTATGGAATTTTAAGGCCAGCATTAGCGTCCAGCTCTAAAATATGACTGTTGTTGTTCCCTTTATATCTATAACAAAACGTGCCATGCAGCTATTTCCGGAAATGTTTATCTCGATTAAAATGAACTAGATAGGAAAATCACTTTCGTAAAAATAACTTGTATCCCACTAATAAGCAATGGAGGGTAGGAAGTCATGTGAATGTAACACATTCAACTTTTACAGTTTGTACCTACCGCCAATCCAGGAAAGTGCATGAGAATAGGCTTCTTAGAACCGTAGTCGAATCGAAGCAGAGATTATAGGAATACAAAACTGTTTGTAGTTATTAAGCAGTTTTTGAGCATCATGCTTTAAAACTATCGATCAATTTCGTTTCTGAATGGTGAATAAGGCATCAATGATACCGTACATTGGCTGAAAGGCGCTGGTGTGTAGTTATTGAGTGGTTTTTGACACTATCCCCATAATTTTCTCTCTTTATAATATTAGTTATGTGTTTGCATAAGGTAAATATTATAAAGCACCAAGCTGTCATCTATTGTAATGCCCTAGTTCTAGGTGCTGGGCTGGTAAAGTGTTGACACGAAGCACAAAAGAAGAAAAGATGACGCTCTGACCCACAGAGAGGTCAACTATTGGTAGAGAGGTGGATAATACACCCGGATATTACTAAGGATGGACGACATGATCCGAGCGTTCCACATGTGGTAGATCAGCGTGAGCTTTAGCCGAGATTCCTCTCCCTTTCTGTGTGAGAGGGGCACGTCAGAACCTGACAGTCGTCACCGACCTCATTCACGTGCCACCAGTAGCCACGCGACATTCTTCATCCCTGAGCACCTGTTCTTTTCGTTCACAATAAACACCTTTAAAAGAGTCCTTAACAGAGATACCCGCAACTATTTATTTTATCAGCTGTTGCCATGGAAACTATCGCTTGTTTTGTAGTTCCTAGCAACCTAAATGCCAGTATTAATCACAGCAGTGGGTTAAAAGTTTTAGTCTATTGCTACAATATTTTTATTTAATTAGACTAGGTTAGATATAGGTTTATACAACGGAGGGGGATACTTCGCACGCTGCAACCTACATAGATCTATTGTGGCTACCATCCCCCAGGAGGAAGGGATGAAGTGAAGGCACCAAAGGAGGCTACAGGCCACAGAGACCGCAGTAGTCCGGAACAGTTCCAGGCTCGAAGGCCCATCCCACAGTTAAAGCTGCCTAGAAAGGGCATGAACGACCTGTCGACCAAGGAGCCCTCTATGTCCACGGGGAATACTCTTTCATTTGAGCAATCATCCGCGCATTTGTCTGGCACTGCCACACCACGAAACCTAATAGCATACCTGAATGATGAAAAGGAAATAGAGTGAAAGGAAAATCGTGGTGGACGAGAAACCACCCCAGCATTCGACTACCGATCAGGGAAAACCATGAAAAACTCAAGGCCACACTGGGCGGTCGTCAGGAATCGAACCCGGGACCTCCCGAATGCAGTCCTCTTAGTTTTCCACGGAGTCATCTCGCTCGCTTGTATTTAATTAACTTAATTTAATAATTACTTGTACTTTTTATCATAAAGAAAACCGGACATGCACTCAGAGTATCCATTAGAACGTCTTCGGGAATAAATATTTCTCCCTTTAACATACACATTTCACTTTACATTTATACCATCAATTTCAGTTTATTTGTATCCATCTTCTCCAAGATAACCAGCATTGGTACAACCATGTTCACATTCAGCAACGCTAAATCTACACGTTTAATTAAAATAATTACTCTTGATTAGTAGCGGATAAAATATGGTATGCCACACGAATTTAAGGTGCTTTTAAAATTCATGAAAATTATCACTCTCAGCAAGCTTCTTACGCTAAAGTTTTCATTTTATATTAAAATATTATTTCAATCTCTTATACCACAAATTGCTATAACATTTCCGCCGTATAGATTCGCTCAAACTGTTTTTGCTTTGTCTACCACTTTCTTGTAAAAGCATGAAAAAGGAAACATAAAAGGAACCATAAAAAAATTCATATATATTTTTTAGCACGCATGTGTGTGTTTGAACAGCTTAATTAAAAATCTTGCGCGGACACTCCACGACTTTCTCTACACATAACACATTCGCCTAAACCGTAATGGTACTGGTACAAGAATAACAACAACAAGAGCACACAATCAACGCTAAACACTATCCACTTGCATGTCTGCTTATCACATACACCTGAGACGGGATAAACGGCACTGAACATGTAAACTCTCTTCCATTTCATTCCTTCAGCTAGATAAGTGGCCAAAGCGGTTTTGTCGAAACCGATCCAGTGGCGGTCTGCAGTGCCAGTGTGTCAAGTTCAAGAAAATCTTTCCGCAAACCTGCAGTATACCATTTCATTTGCATGTAATCATTTACATGTGTAGCAGAGAAAAGAGGGGGATGCCGACTACTACGGCCTGCCAGAAATACATCAGCTGGCTGCAAAGCGAAATTTAGACACCCTCAAGGCGACAGACAGATTGTTATTATTATTATTATTATTATTATTATTATTAATAATAGCTTGCTATTATATCGATGCATGATATCAAATAGTAATATGAAGCGTATGAAAATTCGATTCAGCACAACCTTTTTAGAAAAAAAACAAACAGATGTAGTTTTGATTTAAACTGATTGCAACTAATCTACATGAAGCAGTATTTTGGTTTGATTTAAAGATAATTTATCTATATTTTGAAATTTCACAGTATCATTACAGCGCTTCAGAGTAGTGAAGCAATAAGGGATAGAGAAAACCTTGTGCATGTTACAAAACAGATTTTATTTAAAGATCGGAAATACCACAAGTATTTGCAAAATTGATCGCTTGTTTGAATAGCCAATGTAGGAAATGCCGATCGCCATTAGACTAAGCTTTCCTCTCTCGCAAGGACTTGATCGCTAATTGGCCAGTTTAGCGGCACGAGTGCAAGTAATGAGCAAGCAGGAAAAGGCGTGGTCACTCACATTTATTTGCACTGACCATATGCCCATCCCTGCCGCTTTTAACGGATATTTTTAACCCTCATTCATCGCAGGGGTGGTCAAAATTAGAAAGATAGCTACTAGAGGGTTTTCTAATTTCTTCCATCTATATAGAACAAGGCTGTAACCAAAATTTGTATAGTAATATTTTCGAAAGAGGGAAAGGAGAGACATGAGGAAGGGAAAGATGAATCTTAGTTTTTAACGCAATGACGCGAGTGGAGCTAAAATTTCTTATGATTACTTTGGCAGTGATCCTAATTAAAATCAAATTTTCAGGAAAGATTTGGGAATCGAAGTTGGAATCCAAATAAAGTCGAGACTAAAGATAAGAAGTAATTGTAATTACATTGAAGTATACCGTACATAATGTGTGTGTGTGAGTGTGTGCGGGGGGTATTCTAAAAAGCCACTAAACATATTTTGATATTCTATTTCCCACTTTAAAACTGAAGAGGGTTTTGGGGGTGTCATATTAATATCGCTCAATTTCGAACCTATTTTGTTGATTATGAGTTTTTTTATTAAAATAGGGATTATAATTAAGGTATTTCAATTATTTAATGTTGTTAAATAAAATATTTCTTGAATAGCAATTTTTACAATGATTAAAAAAAGAAGATTTGATGAAGAAATAGCTTGGATGGCTTTATTTAAGGCGTTGTTAATTATATGTGCAGGAATAGTAATTCATAATGTGAAAAACTTGAGGATATTTTTGCACTTTATTGGAACTTCGCAGATGTTAAATGGCTTCCAACCTCAAAGGGATATTAAAACCTTTTAATTCAATTACTGGGTGACGGCATCGAATATCATGTTCGTATCTCAAAACTGTTCTCTGAGCATTGTTATCATGGAGTATTTTTGGTATACAACTGGCACACTTGGGTTTTAAAGTTTGGAAAAAGTAAGCTACAACTTTCAAAAGCTTCCGCTACTCTTGTTTTCAATCCCTTACGTACACTCGCTTCCATTTATACCGTCACTGCAGCTTCGGGAGACATTCTACTGGCCTTCACAGGTGGAGTATGCATAGCAAGGAGGAGGTGTGTCTATCTGTTTACCTTTTCGCGCATGCAGTAGCGTTCTGTTTTACGTACACAATTCCATATGAATATATAACTTTAAGCAACAGCTTTATTCGCTATCACTTATAATAACCGCGTTTAAATATATAACTAAATAAAGCCATATTTTGCACATCTACACAAAAATATTCTTAATGGCAACATAATCTAAAACTGGTATATATTACACTTTTTACTCTCAAAGAGGAAACATTTACTAGCTATTGTTGGAATCATCTATCCAATCCAAATATACAACTAAATAAAACATGTTTTGCACAATTTCTGCATGAAAAAGTATTTTAATTACTTATTACTGTCAAAGAGGACACATTTACCACACATTTTAATAATCTATCCAATGGCCATTCTTGTCCAATACCTGATTGAGCCACCTAAGAAGTAAGTAAGAACCGACGTTAAACACTACTAAAAAGAAGGTAGGCGTTTATGCAACTAAGGCCATATATAAACAACTTCCTCAAATAGGCAGTACGGAAGGCGATTTAACCGGTCCCCATGGTCGCGCTCGCTTTGGTGTTTAGTGGCATAGGGGGTTGCTGGTTCCATAGGTATCTGTGTATTCCTAAATTTCGTGTATGTGTGTAAATAAAACGAAAAGAAATAATCAGGAAAATAACATGAACAGGTAAAAATAAAAAAACGACCAACCGTCTGGTATACGCGTCTCAGAAACCAACCAACCAACAATAATATAACAACAGTTAAAGCGATAATAAAACGCCTGATGTTACGTTCACACGATTTTCTCTACCGTCTATCGTTTATTAGGGGTATACAAACTGTTCTTACGAAAGCTTATTTGTCTACTAATTCCTTTTAATCAGCATAAACCTTTGCAGAAATAACTGCATTATACATTTCGTTATAGATACAAAGAGAATGGTGATAGTTAAAACTTTAAGAATAGGACGCTATATGCCGACCTTAAAACTCCATACTCTTTCCACGCAATCGCGAGAAACAACTGAATGTCGACAGAACTTTAAAGAATGACAAGAGTATCGAAGAACTCAAACCATTAATAATGGATACCTCGGAAATGCATTATACCATAAAAGAATTTATTTATTGTGTGTTCTAAAGAGATCTACATTTTTTGTGTACTCCTTTTTCGCCTATCGTTTAATATTTAGTAGTTATACAAGATTATATAATGAAGGGGACTTTACAGGCTATTCCCAGAAAATATATGTTATTTTAGTGTATGATTTTAATCAAAATCGTTGTAGGAATTTTTGAGGAAGTAAAAATGTCAAAGAATGTTCCATGTAAAAGGTAGTTGGGGCAGAGGGATTTTTTTTGAAAATCTTCCTGTCGCACTGTTGTAAGGTAGTGAAGTTAAATGCCAAGTTTGATATTTGTCTGATTTTTCGTTTTTGCGTTATGCTGTTCACAGACACTCATAGATGATATACAGCACAGCCATACCGAAACACACGGACTGTTTTCCTTTTTGGATTCAGGGGACCTCAAAACATGTATTTCGGTGAAATTTGATATTCAATTGTTTTATGGAGTGCAATACCTTCTCTAATAAGTACCTGATAGAGAAGATAAAATAGATATTCATTAATAGAAACTAGATTCCGGCCTTTTTGGCCATGTTCAACACTCAGTGTGGCGATATCGGTACGTAGTATCCTCTGATGATGGCCAGTGTAGTGACGGGCGAAACATCAGGCGTTGATCACGACTGCAAAGCTGGTATCTAGTCTCTATTGGATTAACTATATAATATGAGTCCTACATTCCAAGCGGTGTTGCCCATGACATCTGCACCACAAGAGCCTTGCTTTGCATCCTAACAGGCAAGAGATGCAAGGGGAAACTTGGAGCTTCGAGGCCCTTTTTTTTAATAATACGTAACGCATTATGGCGAAATACCAGTGGGTTGTAATGGCGGCATTTTATATTCTCTCACACAAGGGATAAATCTTCCGTAAAAAGGTCACTTTGAACATTGAGCAGCCCAACACAATGGGCAGCAAACAACAGAAGAAAAGTCAATGGGCTGCCGCTACCCTGCACTGCAGTTAGGAGTCACCGCGTTGCATATCAGCTGCCGTCAAACAGACTTCTTCTTTACATCGTAAACATGCATACAAGACGTTTATTCACGCCACTGTTGTTGATTCCTTCGTGTGTAGTCCCTAGAACGCTGTACTTTTCCTGGACTGCTCTTGAGTCTTGTACTGGTATGCTATATGTACCAATACGACTGAAGATATTGCTACATCAGGTGACTCACCTGTGCTAGTTTTTATTACTTTCTCTACCACATACCCAGCTGGTAGAGGAAGTATTGTACTCTACTAAAAAAATATGATGTGATACATTCAATTGGCTTTCTCTACCCTCTAACTTTATTGGTGGGTGCACAAACTATTCTTACTAAAGCTTACTTTTATATCCATTACATTTAGTCCAAATAAACATTTTTAAAAATAGCTACATTGCACATTTCGTTACAAATACAAAGAGAACAGGGGTAGTCAAAAGTTTAAGAACTGTACGCTATATCCTGGCCTGAAAATTTCATACTGTTCCCATGCAATCGCGAGAAGCAACTGAAAATCGATGAAAGAATGACAAGTATTGAACAATTCGAACCTTTAATAACGGATATCTCAGAAAGGCTTGTGACACAAAAAACTTCATTTGAAGTAAATTGTGGGTTTTAAATAGTCTGCATTTTTTGTGTGGTACGTCTTCATCTATCGGTTAACGTTTACGAGTTATACAAGATTATACAAAATCGCTTCTGAATGAAGAGGACTTCCTAGGCTACTCCCAGAAAATTCAAGATATACATTTTATGTGTGGTATTTTAAACAAAATCGTAGGACCATTTTTGGAAAATAATAAATTTCGAAAAATGTTCCATATAAAGGGTAGTTGGGAGCGATTTTCTTGAAAATCTTCTTGTCACATCCTTGGAAGATACTAAACTCAAATACCAAGTTTGGTATTTATCCGACGTTTCATTTTTGAGTTATGCTGTTCACAGACACAGACAGACATACTTGGACATGTTTTCAAAAATTCTTTATTTGGATTCAGGGCGCCTCAAAACATGTATTTCCGGTGAAATCTCGGTATCGAATTTTTGGGTGAAGTGCAATACTTCCCCTACTTAGCGTAGTAGAGAAAGTAATAATAGCTTACCCATCTGATTTTTAAAGTCCGCGCGATGGTGCAACAATTTTGAAGCATACACGTTACCTGCTTCTGATGTTATCTCGTCGATACTTTCGTATCTCGTTCTGTTGTCTGGTGCGCCAGCTGCTCCAGTGGTAGAGCTATAAGTACTTTCTCAGGGTATGAGTGAGTGTAATGAGAAGTATAACACAAGTTTAAATTGACAGAAATTTAATGTGATCTAACACTTGAGGTAATGAAGTGAGTTGCCGACCGCTTGAAGATAAAAAATGAAACTGGTTATGAATCGTTGCTCTCGAAACTATAACAATTGAATTATTATATCTGCTAACCTCTGCAGTATCACTCTTACTCTTAAAAAAAATCTGATGTGCTACACTCACATGACTTTCTCTACCCTTATACGAACTATTTTTACAAACGTTTATTCTCCATATGCTTCATGTTAATCGAGATATCGAGATGTCAATCTTATTGCTAATTTTCTTGTAGTTGCAAGGGGAACATGGTAGGTTATAAGTGATAGTCAAATCTTTTAAGTGCTGGTTGCTATGTGACGCATTCTATTCTGTTTGCATATCCAGGACATAAAAAATTGAATAACGAATTTGAGAAAAAGTATAAGTATTGGAAAATTTAAGGAAATAACAAGCAATATCTCGAAAATGGTTCACTCAACTAAAAAAATGTATATGACATAAATTGTGTATTTTAACGCGATCTACATTTTTTGCGTAGTAAAATTTTGTCTATCTCTTATGGTTTATCAGTTATACAAAAGTCGTTCACAATAAAGAATACTTTTGGAGACATTCCCAGGAAATTCAAGATATACATTTTATTTGTCATAAAAATATCTTAAACATATGATATTTTAATCAAAATCGTTAGAGCCATTTTTGAGAAAATTAAAATTTTCGAAAAATCTTCCATATAAAGGGTACTCTGGGGTGAGCGGATTTTCTTGAAAACCTTCGTGTCGCATCCTTGGAAGATACTGAACCCAAATACCAAGTTTGGTGTTTATCCGACTGTTCGTTTCTGAGTTATGCTGTTCACAGACACACACACACACACAGACACAGACACACAGACACACACACGGACATGTTTCCAAAAATGCTTTTTTTGGATTCAGGGGGTCTCAAAACATGTATTTCCGGTGAAATCTCAGTATCGAAATTTTGGGTGGAATACAATACTTCCCCTACTTACTATACGTAGTAGAGAAAGTAATAACTACTTTGAGTCGCTTAAACACTTACCGGCAAAACCCTTCGCAATAATCGCTACATCTCAAGCGCGTCCCTTGCACTACACGAGTAAGTGAGAAGTATACAGACTGACGATTCGTCGAACAGTAAGTACCTCTCGGACATTTATTCATTTTAGCTCCGCCTACATCTCAATAACCATTCCAACTTTCCTTTTCCACCTGGTCCAATATAAACCCTCTTCGTGTGTCTCTCTGACTGTTACTATGCCGTACCTCCTCTTGTTGCTATGCTGTGACTCGCCTGAATCCAGAAACCTTTCACTATTCCCATTTCTAGAATTGGCCTACGTGACTTTGCAACTTATAAACTAACTGCATTTCAGGAATTTGTTTTACCTAGCGCGCTCGCTCCTCACTTTGCTAATGACTTTTCTTATCATGACTTGCTAATTACCTTCTTCTTTCCGGACAAATCTTTTCAACTCAAGAGTATTACATTATATACCTTGATTTAATATACGAAATTATTTATTGCAATTATTTCTCTATCTTACTATTATTTCTTTATTTTTATTTATTCTTCCTGTCAATAAATACGGTAACAAAAATTAGATGACGATATTTCACCGAAATATATGTTTTGACGTCCCCTGAACAAAAGAAGGCATTTTTATTTTCTTTATTACTTACCTACACTAAAGAGAAGAAGCACTGCATTCCACCCAAAAATTGGATACCAAGATTTCATCGCAAATACAAGTTTCGGAGTTCCCTGAATCCAAGGAAAAATAAGCAATTATGAAAGAACAAAGATATGTGTTTATGTGTATCTGTGAACCTATAACCCCAAAACATAAGGTCGGTTACCTAGTAAACATGGTATTTAAGTTCAGCGTCTTCCAAGGATGCGACACGATTTTCAAGAAAATCCCCCCCAACCCTAATTTACCTTTTACATGAACAATTTTCGTTATTTTCCATTTTCTCAAAAATTACTGTAACGATTTTTATTAAAATAACATACGGCAATTTTCATGACAAATACAATCTATATACTGAATTTTCCGGGAACAGATTGTGAGTCCATTTCATTCTAAATGACTTTTGTATATTTGAAAAAAAACAGGAAGATATAGACCCAATAAGTATTACTACACAAAAAATCTGATGTGTTACACACACATGACTTTCTCTACTCTTGTACAAACTATTTATACAAACGCTTATTCTCCATCTACTTCATGTTAATCGAGATAAACATTTGCAGACTCTATCTTATTGCTAATTTTCTTGTAGATGTAAGGGGAATATATATTTACAAGGGCAATATAGAAATACAGTAGCCTTTAAGCACATACATATCTCTTAATAGCTAGTTGCTAGGTGCAGCACCATTCCCTTTGCCACAGATTAATACTCTTTGCATATACAAGACAAAAAATGAATAACGAATTCCCATTTGAGAAAATAAGTATTGAAAAATTTAAGGGAATAACAAGCAATAAACTCGAAAATGGTTCACTCAACTAAAAAAATGTATATGATATAAATTGTGTATTTTAACGCGATCTACATTTTTTACGTAGTAAAATTTTGTCTATCTCTTATGGTTTACCAGTTATGCAAAAGTCGTTCACAATGAATACTTTTGGAGACATTCCCAGAAAATTCAAGATATACATTTCATTTGTCATGAAAATATCTTAAACATATGATATTTTAATCAAAATCGTTAGAGCCATTTTTGAGAAAAGTAAAATTTTCGAAAATTGTTCCATGTAAAGGCTAATCTGGGGTGGGGGTATTTTCTTGAAAACCTTCGTGTCGCATCTCTGGAAGATACTGAACCTAAATACCAAGTTTGGTGTTTATCCAACTGTTCGTTTCTGAGTTATGTTGTTCACAGACACACACACACACACACACACACACACACACACACACAGACACACACACGAACATGTTTCCAAAAATGTTTTTTTTGGATTCAGAGGGTCTCAAAACATATAGTTCTGGTGAAATCTCGGTATCGAATTTTTGGGTGGAATACAATACTTCCCCTACTTACTATACGTAGTAGAGAAAGTAAAAATGTAGATCTCATTAAAGCACACAATTTTTTGCGTTAACCACTTCCGAGGTATTCTTTGTTATTGGTTTAAATTTTCAACTGTTTTATATGTGTCTCACCTGGAAATCGCTATTCCCAGGAAATTCAATTTTACTTCTGATGCAAATATCTTCAGTCTGTGGTCTTTTACACCAAATCGTTACAGCCATTTTTTTAGAAAATCAAAATTTTCGAAAATGTTCCATGTGAAAGGTAGTTTGGGGTGGTGGAAAATTTCACTGAAAATCTTCGTGTTGCATCTTTGGAAGGCAGTGAATCTAAATACCAGGTATGGTATTTATCCAACTTTTAATTTGGAACAGCATAACTAAGAATGCTATATTTTTGGGGTTCAGGATATTGCCACCGCGTGTTTGTGGTGTAATCTGAATACTGAATTTTGGGTTGCGTAAAAAACTTTTCTACTTACTATCATCGCAAGTGGTAGAGAAAGTAATACAGCTAACAAGTTACATTTCTAAAAGAATGTATAGCGTAATTGTATTGCCTAACAATTCCAAAAGATAAGTAGATTTTCTGCCGCCTAAATCTTTTAAGCAGAGAATAAAGACTTTGTCCCTTCACCGGATTGCTACTCCAGAGGTAAACAAAAACTCAAAAGGGAGGAGAGCAGTGACCTGTGGGAGACCGTTCTGCGTGGGTGTTAACATCGCCGACAGAATTATGGGAAACGAATCACACGGACGGAGCAGTAAACGCCGTAACAAATTCGCTGTGCCGTACTCGGCCGTTTGTCATTTTCAAAGATACACAGTGACGTGCAATCCATTGAAATTTCTAACTGAAGAGTTTGAATGGAGAGAATATTTGTGTTAACTAGAGAAGAATAGGTAAGTATAGCTAGGTATAGGTTACTCAACAGAGTAACATCTCGTGCGTTGCGACCTTCACAAATCTATTGTGGCTGCCACCGCCCAGGAGGAAGGGATGAGGTGAAGGAACACAGAAGGCTACAGGCGCAGACAGACAGGCTACAGAGACACGCGGAATCCTAACATTTCCAAGGTCGCAGAGCCGTCTCACTCATGGAGCCGCCGAGAGAGGCCGATGAACGACCCACCAATTAAGCAACCCTCTGGTGTCCACGGAGAATACTATTTCCATTGAACATGCATCCACACCATCTGTTCGGCACCGCTATACACCACGAAACCTAGAAGCACAGCTAAAAATGAGAAGGAAAGAGAATGAAAGGGAAATGAATGGAAAGGGAATTATGGTAGAGTAGAAATCCTCCCAACATTCGCCTGCATATCCCGGGGAAACCACGAAAAACCCATGAGCCAGATTGGGCGATCGCCGGGATCAAACCCGGGAGTTCTGAACGCGAGCTGCACATTTTGCCGCGGCGCCCCCCGCTCCGTTAGAGAAGTATAAGGAAATTCCAACATTCTGAGAATAGCGCCTGAAGTTCTCTTCATTCTGAATGACTTTTGTGTAATTGGTAAATCGTAAGAGATAGACAAAATCTTACTGCACAAAGGAATCTAGATCTTCTTAATACAAACAATTTATGCCTAATAAACGTTTTTGTGTAGTTAACCATATCCAAGTTATTCTTTGTTGTTGATCTGAATTCGATATAAACATTTCTCAACTGGGAAGTCGTAATTTCTATGTTTCTTTTTTTTCTGGGGTCATGCAAAAAGAATGGGCATTTAAAGCCATCAAATACCGAGCGTGGTAACGCGACTCGCATTCGGGAGGTTCCGGTTTCGAGTTCCGGCGATCACCCACTCTGACCTGGCGAATGCTGCCCCCGAATTTCCTGTCCCTCTATTTCGTTCCATTCATCACTTAATTCATCCATCATCCCGTTAGGTGTGTTTCAGTGTTGGAAGTGGTGATGGTATTTCGGGAAAAAGGATTCTCTCTGTAGAACTTTCTCCGTCCCTCGGTTTTCGGCTGGTTGTCGGGGAAACGGACCGTCCGTTCGAAGCGGGGTGTTGGACCCTCTGTGTGAGTCGGGGATCCCCGGTCTGCCTGTCCTACTGTTCGAGGCGTCTCAGTCTGGAAACTGTAGGGACTTTTTCATTGCTGTGCGTCACTCTTATTTCCGGCCGCCCGGTGTCTCCTCCTACCTCCCGGGAGCGCCCTCTTGTGAGGGCATCCTAAAACGAAATAAGTGAATGTTAATAATAAGCTCATCTATTTTAACAATAATTATACAGAACAGTGAGCTTTTGTAAGAATAGTTTGCAGAGAAGGTCATGAGAATGCAACGATTCAGATTTATGTTCTCTCTGATACGTTCATGTTATGCGAAAAGTTCTCTAGTATTAGATAGTTGCACACGACTAAGCTGTGAACTGTGCCGATGCAGGGGATAAAGTCTGAGAAAAGTTTCGGGGGCAAAATAAAAAAATAAATAAAAACTCATAAAGGTAAAACATTGCAAAATAAAAATAACTCTGATGTGTAAACATAAGAATTTTTTGGGAAAAATTAAAAACACAAATAAATAAATAAAAAATTAGTTGAGACAGTACGTGCACATTTTCGTGCGAGTAACATTTCACTGTGATTGGGCAATGAAGATGTTTCATTTCAAGTAAAAATTAAAAAAAAATAAATAAAAAAGATTCATCTTTCGCCCAGCGTCGAGAAAGGGACATTAAATTCCGGGTTTATATAAGCGGTTTCGCACACACTTCAACTTAAACTTATTCTAAATTTTTTCAAGTGAACATTTTCGGAGAAAGTAAGTATTCTAAATTAAATCATTTAGAGCGTGAGACGAATTTCTTCAAGTATTGGAATAGAGTGAACAGTTAAAATATTAAAGAACATTTCTAACGTGTATTTCAAGTGTTTAAAAGTGCAAGAGATAACAAAGATGTATACGTTGTATTGAATGTAGTAAAGCCAAGTTCCTCTTTGCAAAGTTAAATTATTTGTTATAGTTAAGAGAATATACTATTTTCATATAGCTGCAAGAAATGTAAAGCTCATATTTTGTTTCGTGCATATCTCGTATAAAAAAAAGTTCAGGCAACACATTCTTGTGTAAATGGTGGCCTATCGTGCAGGGGTACGCTACTCCAAGTGCGGCTTATAAACATAAAGCGTCTGTTTTGACCATCAGGCGATAATAATTCACATATCAAGAAAATGACAGGACAGTTTTTTACACCCTATTTGAGGAGCACTTTTAAATCTATGAATGCGTAACTAAACATTCAAAAGAACAACGAAGTGAGAAGTAACAAATAATTGTGACATTTAAGAACAATAAAGCTACTGAGATTTTTGTATGTTTTAATAAACTAATGAACATTTCTAACATCCTGATCGAGTAATACGATATAAGCCTTGAAAAACTTATGAAAAGCTCGAGTAAAGTAGATATGAATAATTGTGTATAGGACTATTTAAATGCCCGAATGAAGTTTTAAATATCAATATAATTGGAAAATTATATTGACGCAACGCCTTACAACTGATGTAAGGATGTTGAAGGAACCTGTCCTGCTTTGTGCCTCGCGCCTGTTATCTGATTAGAAGCATTACTCTTGTTGGTTATACACAATGAATGCAAAAAGTTACCCAGTTCCTTTTAAAACTGTCTCCAATCCTCAACATTTTCTCTCTTTTGGTCCCTGTTGTAAATCTAATAACGAAAACGTTTCTCGCTGGTTGACTTTTCTACTGCATAGGTATATAATTTTCCGAAAATATATGATTTAAAAAATTATGACCCTCATCTTATTAAAGGTCGGGAATTCAAAGTGGGCAGGTATAGGCGCACTAATTTACTCTAGCTAAGAAAAATATATTGTTGCGTTCTACCTTTTAGTTTATTAGTTATTGCTTGATAAGCATACAAACATGCTTCTCACGCAAACAGGAAGATTACTGAAAAACTAGTTTTCTTTAGAAATTTGTGCCTATAGAAATCTATTAAGGCTCTAACAATGATATAGGGAGGGTTGTTCACGATCTTCTATGGTAGCAGTATCAGACGAGCACAATAACAATAACTCTGCGCTGAACCATTGGAAGCGAATGAAGGTTCACTAGTATGAGTGTATCACTGTCGCTCAGTTGTGTGCTCTTGTTCTTGCTGCATCAAATGGCGTCAAAAATAGAACAATTCTGATAAGGGTACATTATTGCCCTATCCGATGCAAAATACTTGTATTCTAAGATTATTAAGCAGTGCAGGAGGCGTGGTTTTACCATATCCAAGAAAGTGATCTCATGTGCACTCAACAAAAAACATAGGGCCACATCAGTACTTGCTCCAAAGGGCAAGAAACAAGGAAATTCACGACCGGCCACCAGTCGCACCCCGGAGATAATTTGGAAGGTGAAGGCCGATGTCTCTGGACCAAAACCTGCAACTCAGTTGGCCATTGCACTGCAATTAGGGATCTCTGTTACTACCGTGAACACCATAATCAACCAGGATTTGAATCTAGAAAAGAGCCATAAGAGCTGGGGATATAAGCTGTTGCCTAAACACATTGCAGAACGTGCCACTAACAGCAGAAAGCTGTATGAACGATACCTAGCTGGTGAAAAGTGGATGTTTGTCGTCTTTTTAGATGAATATATGTTTATCTAAGTGGGCTATATATTACCGACCAAGGGGAGAAACAAAATTTGAAATTTGGTATAAGGAAACTAACGAACATTTTCCCAATGGTTTCATGGTAATAGCAAGATACAGTTACAATGGCAAATTAACCATTCGTCGTGTACATAAAAATGTGAAAATCAACTTGGCATATTATCAGACTAACGTCCTGATACCAATTGTTTATAAATCTCTACTCTCTATTGTGCAGATGTAAATAAAGCCTGGTTGCATCAGGATAAGGCATCAAGCCATACGTCTGCATCAATCTACAAATTTTAGAGAACATAGAGAGAGAAATGGGAATACATTCCATACCTTTCAGCAACATCCATGTTAGTCATCTGATGCATCACTGACGGAATTATGTGCATTTGGGTTACTGAAAAGAGCCCTTGGAAGCAGACGGCCTCGCACTTTGGATGGTCTCTGGAAAGCTTCCAGGAGGAATGGAATAAACGGAACATATCTGTATTTCGTACAGTTTGCTCCAGTGGAAGCTATGCTGCAGATTGATAGCTCAAGCTAAAGGCTGCCAGATGGAACATCGCTGCTGGTGGAGGCGTGGTTTCATAAGGTAAGGTGGTATTAAGTTTGTTACCATAGATTGCGAACAACCCTCCGTAATCTGATAGACAAAAATATTCTGCATAGGGTAATGTGTTCAGAGCTGTAATTTATAACTGAAGATTTTCCCCATGTTATTACTTACTAGCAACTTGGTGACAACGCGAGACTAGAAAAGGACGAAGCTAATACATAGAGAGCCAAAGAACTACGAACCGCCTGCGCGGTGTTTTTCCTGTCCGCGCCCTCGGTGCTCGTTGCCGTCTGCCGCTATCTTAGAAAGGCGCGGATGAAACCATACAACATTTTTAAAACTAATTTTAAAGGCTTTACTTACCAACTTTATGAGAGATGCTGAAACTGGCCACCGTCGTTGTCCATACATTTTTGGCACCTCTTTAGGAAACTATCCATCACTCGCCGTAGTTCACGTTGAGAAATGCTGGCAACTTCCTGGCGGATATTTAGCTTTAATTCTTCCAGGGTGTGTGGATTTGTCTTGTACACTTTATTTTAAGGTACCCCTGAGATAGAAATCGCAAGGAGTTAGGTCGGGGGACCGCGGGGGCCACAAATCTATGCTAATAATTCTGTCCTCAAACACACTTTCATAAAGTTAAGTAAAGCCTTTAAAAGTAGTTTTAAAAATGTTGTATGGTTTATCCGCGCCTTTCTATGATAGCGGCAGACGGCAACGAGCGCCGAGGACGCGGAAAGGAAAAACGCCGCGCAGCCGGTTCGTAGTCTTTTGGCTCATCCTGTAGCAACATGTATGCGTTAGCTATAGACAGAGATATTCCATTTACCTCCATACTGTCTTTTAAGGTTGAGACAAGCTATAGTAAATAATTTCAAAGTATATCACCGTGTAAAATCTATTGGAACTACTCTCATTTTATAAAACTTTAGGCTCTGTAGAGCTCACTATCCTACCTTGTTCTGTAATAATAACTGCCCAACCACCTCAGAATTTTAGTTATGGGCAGGCTTTAACTGCTAGCTGGTAGTGCCTTGAGGCGGGAGAAAAGAAACCGGGTCCTTCGCTCGCTCCACGCAACAGCAAGGACAACGCTTGTTTGTCTGTAACAATAGAGCAGCGTAACAATGGCAGTCACCTTCTATGTAAGATGTATTCAATGACACTAGCTAATCCTTTGGTGAATATGAAATAGAATACAACGTGAGGCAAGAACAAGTTGTATTGTTTACTGCTATCAAAGCTGTCTTTTTTCTGTCTCTCTCGCTCCCTTTTGTTGCACTGGGAATGTAGATGTCGCGGTACGGGACAAAAGAGAATAGAACTGTTGTAAAGTTTCGATGTGTCATGGTGCTTTTGTCCAGGAATTACTAGATCAAACTTTTCTTTCATTGGTCGAGACTAGCGCAACAATGCAGTATACAAGTCTTAAGTTCTTGTGCACGGTCTTCAAGAAGATCAATGGCGTCAAGGAAATTTTTTGGACCTAACCCACACAAGCTGCTAGTCTCTTCTCGGCCCACTCTTTAGTTTCGTGCTGAAATGACACAATGTATCAAATTAGGGTTACTACACGTCCGTGCATAACAATGTATCCGTATGAAATTAATTGTTCTTTCACACAAGCCGTGTGTTGGACAAGGTTGGAAAGGTGACTGAAAAATTCAATGCCATAGCCGGGATTTGAACCACGGATCTCCCGGTCTCCGTCCGGTTGCTCTAACCACTGAGCTACCATGGCAACATACCGACAAGACATTAAATTCTCCAACTGATTCGCATTTTTCCCGGTATGACATTGAATTTTTCAGTCATCTGATTCTACCTTTCCAACCTTGTCCAACACACGGCTTGTATGAAAGAACAATTAATTCCATTAATTGACCTAATAGTGGCTGTAACTATAAAGCCACTTAACTTAAGTACTTACAATATTTGTAAGTCGCCATTGGGGTATGACATCTCAATACAATTTGAGATCTCCTTGTGGTTTACCGGAAAAAATGCGAATCAGCTGGAGAATTTAATGTCCTGTCGGCATGTTGCCATGGTAGCTCAGTGGTTAGAGCAACCGGACGGAGACCGGGAGATCCGTGGTTCAAATCCCGGCTATGGCATTGAATTTTTCAGTCATCTGAATATATCCGTATGTTTTGTTTTTTAAAATTTATTAAACATCCGTATTTTCGTAAAATGTAACAATTTAAACCGGAACAACAGTTTTTAAGCAAGCTTTAATTTTTATGCCAACCATTATTTCATAAAATATTTAAGAAGCTTAAGGAAACTATTAACATGAATACATTAAAAGACATATCTTAGATTTCATTTGGAAAGAAAAAATTAGGCTAAAGAATTCACCGTCTGGTTGCTCTAACCAACTAAGCTAACTTGGCAACATCCTAGCACCACTCTAAATTCCCCAATTGACGAGCATTTTTCCTGGTAAACCACAAGGAGGTCTCAAATTTATTTTGAGATGACATACCCCAATGTCGACTTACATTGTTGTAAGTACTTACATTGTTGTAAGGTTTTATACCTTAACAAATATTAAGTCAATCAATGGTAATTAATTTATTGTTCTTTCACACAAGCCGGGTGTAAGACAAGGTCGGAAAGGTATGCCATCTCAAAATGAATTTGAGATCTCCTTGTTGCTTACCGGAAAAAAATGCGAGTTATTGGGGAATTTAATATCGAGCCGTCATATTACTATGGTAGCTCCGTTGTTCACGGAAACCGGAAGTTCCGTGGTTCAAATCCCTGCTATGGTATTGAATTTTTTTAGTCTGATTCTACCTTTTCAAAAATGTAACTAAATTCATTGTTTTCCCCCTCAAATGAAGAAAGATTCACCAGAAATTGTTTTCTTGAAATTGTGTTGCTTTCAAGATAATCCACTGGAAAGAAAACAGCCTGCTGCGTATATACCATATTTATTCAAACTTATGATGCAACATGTTTACAAGTAGGGTAAAAACAAATTCTTGACTAAAAGACAAAGTTGAGTCCATGAATTAAAAGGCTACACATTAACATAAACATCATTTTTGCTTTTATCAGTTGAAATAAGTATCAAGCTGGGTTTTAGGAAAGGCAGTGCACGGGGACTGAGTCTGTTTTGAGAACTTCATGCAAAAACAATATATTATATTTATATTATATTCAAACAATTTTTCTTTTCATTTATGTCTCTAGTAACTCTATATACGATGAGTATTACTTATGTATATATGTAGTGTAACGCAGAGGCTATGGTCCAAGGTTATCGGGAAATCGGCGCCGGCGGTCGGAGTAAACAAAGATAATACCGCTCGCCAGTGTAAACACGGTATCGTTATCGTCATATAACTAGAACCTTCTGGAAGCTTCTTTTCTCCCTCCTCCAGGAAGTGTGTCTAAATAGCTCTAGAATGTTCGAGAACCTTATGGAAGGATTCCACCGACTATATAAGCGAGTACTCTCTCGGGAGTGAGTCAGTGCGAGGTAAGTTACGTGTCGGTCAGTCAGTGAGCAGGCGAGTTGACGGGTGAGATTCCTGTGCGACATCAAGGGGATTCTCCAAGCGAATGCTACTGTGGAGCGATGGGTTGTAGAGGTCTTGTGTTCGACTCCCGAGTGAAGTGAATCGTCCGCCGTGAAGAGCCTACGTCTCAAGGAAGTGAAGTGACAGAGAATTGCACTAATTCACCTTATTGAAGTGAACTCCCAGCGAACTTGAACTAGATAAGAACTCAAAACAGTGACAGTGAGACCTGAGAGAAGTGAGTAGAAAAATAAAACCGGACAGTCACACTATATATGCATGTGTGTATGTATGTATGTATGTATGTATATATGTATGTGTGGGTGTACGTGTGTCTGTGTGTGTATCTCGTATGTACTTCTTGACTGGTCTGCCCATTTACTCCCTGTGGCTGGGTAAATGTAACAGATTTTCTTTTGCCATTCTCTGAAAGTGTTGATATCAATTTGTTTATAACGATTTATTTTGTATCTTAGTTATGCTATTTTGTCTAATAGTGTATTATCTGCTATAGAATGGAGGGATTTAATTTCTTGCCTCTATTTTTCTTCTCACTGATGTTTTTAGCATCCAGGTTTCACACTCATATGCTAGTATGGACACTGAAATTATTTTACAAAATTCTAATTGTGCGCTCTTAGTGTCTTATTTCTCAATATATTTCTTATAGTCACATAGATACCGCAAAATTTTATCTATGCCCCTGTTTTGCTATAAGCGAAGTTTTTCACCTGCTCTGTTATTTTACATCTTATGTGGTTTCTGCCAGTGAATACCATTACCTTTGTTTTATGCCAGATATTACTGTTTGCAGCTTCATTTAGTTTGTGAACCGTCATTTGAAGCCCTTTTCAGTATTACTCAAGATCACTAATATGGTTTTCAGGCATGCCATTTATCTTAAAATTATTATTACATAATTTATTCTGCCAGTGGTTTACAACCTTGTACTTGTGTGTTTATTGCTGAATCTTTTCAGTTTGTCAATAAACAAAATTATTTCTGCATACAGGTTTTTTCTACATTTATTAAATAAATCTGGATATATTTCATTGTATATTATTTTACATAATCTAAAACTTATTAATTTATATCGAAGGCTTTTTCGTAATCTAAGAATAATATGAACATGGTAAATTAAGCTTCCATACCTTTTGAATTATTTGTTCCATTATAAACGTACAGTATGTACACGAACGTCCTTTGCGGAAAGTATTTTATTCCTGTGACAATACACAGACTCTCGTTTGTTACGTTCGTCGTCGTGTAACTATCTTCGAATAAGTTTATAAGCTGCATCTAGCAAGCATGTGCCAGATACAGGATGTAGCATGTGTTTTTCGGGGTGGGAGACCTCTCCTGCAACTAGCTCGATCTATTGACCCCCCGGGAGGCAGGGATGAGCCCGTAGGAGGTTGCAGGTCCGCAGAGACGCGCAGAAATCCCTAATATTTTCAGTTTGAACACACGTGCATAGTAGAGGCGAAGAATCCCGAGAGAAGGCAACACATCGTCTGGTGTTCACGTGGAGAAATATTTCCAATGCGCAAGCAACTGCGCCATCTGTCCGATACCACTACCACCGCAGGACACGAAGACACACCCGAAACGTGAAAGGGAGAGATGAAATGAGAGAAAATGGGGGAAATGAGAAATCGTGGTAGAATGCACTACTCCGGCATTTACCTAGGCAACGAGGGGTAAACCACGAAAAGTCCCATGGTCAGAGAGGTCGGACACCTGGAATTGAACTCAGGATCTCCCGAAGAGTTGCCGCTTGAGCCATCCCGTTCCGTGTACCAGATATAATTTTGAAAATCAACTAAAGATCATCAATACATTCAGTATAAAACATTTATACTATATTTTGTCTTCCGCAATGTGAAGCAACTATGAAAAACATTTTAAAGAAATATCTTAAACGTGCATCATGCGGGATATTTTATTCGTTGTCGTAAGTACATATAAAGTACATAAAGTTGGAATAGTAGGTTATAGTGTGCTCGTTATTTTCTGTTTTAGAGCTAATGGATGACATTTTGTTTTCTGAACTGCTGTCTTTGTCTCCGGTATAAACGAAACCATTTCTATGAACATGTTTATCTTAATTAACATGTACACAACATTTGCATGAGTAGGCTATAGAGAAAGTTGTGTCACAATGCTATATATGAGATTTTTATTTTCTCTACTACTCGCTTATATAAGCAGAGAAAGTATTGCATTCCACCCAAAAATTTCATTAACAGATTTCAGCTGAAATACACCTTTTGAGATACCCTGAACAAAACCTGATGTGTTACATTCACATAACTTTCACTTTCCTCTATCGTTTATTAGTGTGCATACAACTTATTCTTACGAAAGTTTATTTTTCTGTCTACTTCATATTAATCGAGATAAAATTTTGCAGAAATAGCTATTAGGGTACACAGGTAACAGCAATATTTAAATGTTTAAGAACTGGACGCTATATGCTAGCCTTAAAACTTCACATACTGTTTCCATGCAATGGCAAGAAATAACAGTTCGAACTATTAATAATGGATATCTCGGAAACGACTGATGAAACAAAATAGGTTATTTGAAATAAACCGTGTGTCATAGAGATCTACATTTCTTGTGTAGTACGTTTTCGTCTAATGCTTAACGCTTACAAGTTATACAAGGTTATACAAAGTTTCTTCCGAATGAAGAGGATTTCAAATGCTATTCTCAGAAAATGCAAGATATGCATGTTATATGTCGTATAAATATCTTTAATAAATGGTATTTTAAACAAAAGCATTAGAAAATCAAGAATTTCGAAGTATTTTCCATGTAAAGGGTAGTTTGGGTTGGAGGATTTTATCGAAAATCGTGTCGTATCTTTGGAAGGTATTTAACCTAAATACCAAGTTAAGTATTTATCCAACTTTTCTTGTTTGAGTTTTGGGTGGAATGCAATACCTTGTCTACCTACTATGTACGCGGTAGGGAAATTAAACATTTAGAAATAGGTCTGTGTGTGTGTGAGTGCTAAGTATGTCTGTCTGTCTGAGAACAACATAACTCAAAAAGAAAAGTCAGTTAAATACCAGACTTGGTATTAGAGTTTAGCATCGTCCAAGGATGGGACATGAAGATTTTCAACAAAATCCCTCTACGCCAAACTATCCTTCGTTACTTTTTATTTTCTCAAAATAACGATTTTGATTTAAATACACAATGCTTAAGGTATATATTTACATGACTAATAAAACTATATCCGGAATTTTCTGGGAATAACCTATTAAGTCATCTTCAGTCTGATTGACTTTTGTATAATTGTAAACAGTAGGAGATACTCGACATCTAACTCCACAAAAAGTGTAGTTCTTGTTAAAACTCAGTTTATGTCAAATGACTTTTTTGTGGCATTAACTTTTCCCGAGATATTCCTTGTTATTGATTTGAAATTTCAAAGACCTAAAAGTTTTTTCAAGTGGAATGTTGCTATTCGTTTTTTTCTTGTGGTCGTGTAAACACCATTGCATTTCAGACCTTTCACCCGCTTTTTAAAAATCTAACTCTGTAGCCGATTGTATCCTTCTTATTCCTATAACCAAATGTGTAAATATGTAATGAAAGTTTATATCGAATAGTAAGAAGTAGATAGCTTTTATAAGAAGAGCTTGTAGAAGAGTGAGTAGAGAAAGTCGTGTGAATGCAACACGTCATCTATTTTTGTTATTGGATTTTTGTAACTCGCATCTAGTTTCCTTTGCTTTTTCACTGCTAGGATAAAAATTCTGTTCTCAGATGCGTGAGGGAGGGAAATAAGATGCATAGGGACGGACAGAAGCAAGGTAATGGGCGCTCCGAGGTCTTCTCCTTGTAGTCAGAAGTCGCCCGGGGTCACCCTGTTCCGCTAGGGGCAATTCCAATGTTCCTTTCAGCAAGCAACCCAACTCACCTCCATTCTCTGCTGTCATGCAGCTCCGATGAGCATTCACCTCTCTTATCATCAAGATCACAATAGCTTATGAAAATGGTCCAGCTAGTCCTTTGTTAACGCCTATTGTTATCGGCGTCCATTACGGAACTATTGCAGCAGACGATGTCGTTTTGTTGACTGGGTGGTGGAGGAGGGAGGGGAGGGTGGTATGAAAAGAGAAGAGATGCTATTGAATGGGGAGAGGAGGAGGTCTGCAGCTTCTGTGGTCCAGAAGGGAGGATGGATGGATGGATGGGTGGGTGGAGCTGCGGTGAGGGAGGAACGAATAAAAGAATGAATTCGGGAGTTTGTATTGTGAAGCTATGAAGGATGAAAACCTTGACGTGAAGTGGGTTCCCAAGCACATTGTGCATGGTATCGGGGATCGACCCGCTGTCGCAACCCGCCACAATGCGAACGAATCCAAAGTCATTTCCTATCGGGGAAAAGGGCAACGTCGGCAAGTGGCACGCACCAAGTACTGGAGATCCCCTGTCTTGATCTGATAGACCACCCTGCAACTCTGACTTCTCGGAAGACGTTCGTACAAATCTTAACCACGTTGGTAGCTAGTGTAAAAGTAACGCCTCTAACCCTGGGGGATGAGGTTCGAGACATGTTTGGGTCAAGCTGCTCTTCTGAGGTTTTTATTCGCTTCTTTCTATTCCTTAGATGAATGTGCTTTTAGGTTCCTGTACTCATTCACAGCTAAAGGACATATATAATAATAACAATAATAATAAAACTATATGTATATAATAACCTTAACTGAATTTTTTTGGCGATTTTCTATTTTATGCATAATCAAATTAGTATATACAGGCAGAGGGGTTTTAGTAGGTAAACATAACAATCGTGTTACCGCACGGAGTATAGGTGACGTCAGGTACTGTGACGGACACGCTCCTCCCCTTCCCTCCAATAAAGCCGGTTTCTTTGCGAACGTTCCATTTATTCGCCGCACACCACTGGAGAACTATGGCAATGTGTCTAAAGTAAAGAAGAGTTCGTGCATCAAAGACACCATCACAATATACATTGTTTGTAGCGCAATTCGACATGGGGCATTTCACACTAATGCGAAACCATCAGATGTAGCATTAGAGCTCAAAGGGCATTTAAAACATGTTAAACAACCTGCAATTCATTAAAACACATAGGAACACGCGACATTGTTTGAAAGGATCAATGAGCAAAGTAGATTTTCAACCTCTTCAGCTCCAAACTATGAACCAGAATTTTTCGAGGGTCTGTGTTATACAGGCTGCTCCGACACTACTCATTCAAATTACTACAGGTGGTAGACATCACAACAAATATATTTCATGAGGAACATGTGGTCTCTGAAGTCAAGTTGTAATGTTAGGGAACAGTTTGTGAGTGGTGCTACATAAGCTGTTGTGTCGGTGTCGATAATTGGGAATTGTGTACTGACCTTCAAACCTGCTCTGTCTACGAACGGTTGGCTCTGAGGTCTGTTTGGAAACACGGCATTCTCAGTGATAGGTTGAATGGACCATAAGTTCTCCCGTTCCGCTCAACGGACGGAGCTATCGCATCTTCCTGAAACATGTGCTGCAAGAACTGCTGGAGGATGCACCTCTGAATGTTAGACAAAGGATGTACTTCCAGCACGATGGGACGCCAGCCCATTTCAGTATTGCTGTGAGGAATCATCTGAGAGCCACCTTCGGGAATCGATGGCTAAGACGAGGTGGCCCGTGGCTTGGCCACCGATGTGGAAACAGAAATAGATCTCGTCGCTAGAATTGACGTTGCTGCTAGTGTCATTGCGGACATGCCAGGAGTCTTCGAACAGACACGACAATCAATGGTCTATGTACTGCGAGCATAGGACAATGGTGGCGCAGTTCCTGTGAATGCCACTACTGTAATTAGCATGCTAAACTACTTTCTGTGTAAATCGTCCCTAGCATCAGAAATCAGGGACCATGTGTTCGTTTCAGAAATATATTTGTTTTGGTGTTCTCTACCAACTGTATTAATTTAAACGAGTAGTTTCGGATCATCCTGTATGATAATAAGAGCGGATATTGATTTTAAAAATGTGCAGCTTTGTATATAAAAGAAGAAAATAATGTAACTCACATTTCCGTATATTAATGCCTTAATTAAATCATGAATTAACTTTATTGCACACTATCAATCCTAAACATACATTGCTTTTTTCCTTCCAATATTGCTTAACTGTGATCTAGCTGCTATCGAAGTAGGATGTACTACCTTCTAGTAAAAAATTGAACTAATTGCTTAAAGAAATACGCATTTTAAAATTTCACAGGTTGTTCCCCTTAAACCAGATTTGCTACTGGAGGGGACACGAGATTCAACCCATCCCCCTATTTTATTATTCCTTTTGCCTACCGGCCAAGGAGCTTCTATTATATCAGTACCGTGGTAAAGTCCGACCATACCCAACACAAGAATTGGGAGGGAGAAAGGAGGAAAATAGTGGCTCGAATGGTATGACTGCCTTACATCTTCTACATTTGCTTTTAGTTTTATTAACACCCTAGAAAAATCAGTCTTTTTACCGGTTTTCAAAACATCACATATGTTGCATAGAGAGGAGAGAGACAGCTGCGGGTAGAGCAGAGCGCGATGAGAAAGGGAGAAAGAGAAACGAAAACGGATAGTAAGGGAAAAGAGAGGGGGAGAGAGGGGAGAGCGATAAATAAGATGCAGAAGAATTCCAGTTTGCAATAACACAAGCAGAGCGGCAGTTCTGCTAATGATAATAAATCCTTATTAGATAAATTAGATTTTACTAGAGTTTTCCACTCTTTTGTGAGTATGCTTCTCACAAACTAATTGACAAGTATTTTCTCTCCACCAGGTAAAAATTGTTAAATCATAAATGTATACATTTGTTATGGTTGGTAAATTTAAATTAATAACACAGGGTTACAATGCTCAAGTTCTGATTTGTTTCTTAAACATCTTAAACATCTTTTTGTTTCGCAAAGTAAGAACATTACTTGTCTTACTGGAATTCTGCAAAATATTAGGGCATGACAACAAATCATGAACTGAAAAAAGTCACGTAAGTGCTTCTAAAGTATACTTACAGTAGGAATATTATAGCTGAAAGCCCTTAACAGATACCTCAGAGAGTCGTCCTCCGTGGACTAGTGGTACCGTGCTAGCCTCTGGTTCCCAAGGTCGCGGGTTCAAACCCGGCGGAGGGCGATGGATTTTTTCGGGCGTAAAAATCGTTAGCACGGCTTCGGAAGGGAAGTAAAGCCGGTGGTCCCGTGTCGTAGATTTACGGCACGTAAAAGAACCTCAAGCCTGATAAAGAGGCCTCTGAGCAAAATTACAGGTGTTTCACGCCCAATATAGAATGGGACGCTAAGAACCATAGTAGTTAAAGAGCGTCCATAAAAAAAAAAAAAAAAAAAAAAAGATACCTCAGTACTCCTGATAATATTGTTGAGATAAATTCTATGTGCTTTGGCCATGTTAAGAGTTGAATATATACGTAAAAGTTTATATTCGCTGAATGGACTCATTTTATTAATGCTGTGATTCAAACTTATGGTCAAGGTTTCTGTCCTATCGCTGTTTAAGACAAACCCATTAGCTATAAACCGTTGTGCTATACTACAGTGTATCTGCTGTGAGTTTTTGTAACCCATTACAAAAGAAGTGTCATCTGCGTACATAATATTTAATTCATTCACACTTTATGGTAAATCATTCATAGTTTTTAGAAACAACGAGCCCAATACTGAACCTTGGGGTACTCCATAGCTCACGCTTGCTTCTTCAGATAATGTGCCATTTACAACCACAAGCTGTTTCGTGTTGTAGAGATAAGATTGAAAAATCTTAAGAGTATTTCCACTTATACCATAATACCCAAGTTTAGAAGTAATTAGATTGTAATGAATACGTGCAATCAAAAGGTGACGTTAAATTACAGAATAGGATATTTAAAGTTAATTTGTTTCCATAAGTATTATAGATTTCACTTAATTTATTGCATCCACAGTGGCCCTACTATTCCTAAAACTAAACTGACTGCCACTAAAGTATCCATTAGATTCAAAATACACATACGATCGATTAAACATGACATATTCTGAAACTTTTGAGGAGACTGGTAATAAGGAAATGGGGCTAAAGCTAGATGGATTTAACTTTTCCGCTTTTTTGTAATCGGACATAGCTTTACCAGCGTAAAAAATTAAGAAACACCCCTTAAATTAAATTAAATTGAGTTTTAATTATGGACACTCTTTAACTACTATGGTCCTTAGCGTCCCATTCTATATTGGGCGTGAAAGACCGGTAATTTTACTCAGAGGCCTCTTTCTCAGGTTTGAGGTTCTTTTACGTGCCGTAAATCTACGACGTGGAACCACCGGCTTTCCTTCCGAAGAAAGCCATGCTAAGGATTTTTACGCCCGAAAAAATCCGTCGCCCTCCGCCTGGTTTGAACCGCGACCTTGGGAACTAGAGGCTAGCACGGTACCACTAGTCCACGGAGGACGACCATAGGTTACCTCCTTCCAATTAAACAACTGAGTTACTAGGCTATTAAATTTTAAAAGAGTAACTGGGCACAGATGAGATCTAGCAGCCTTGTCTTTAATAGTTTTTGCTGAACCCATAAAAAAGTCACAAAACTATGTGACTTACGTTAGACCCATTTAATTTTATATGAAGAACTTTTAAGCTATCTTCATTTATATTAATCTTATATGTTTGCAAAATCTTAAGAGATAGAGAAAAGAGCTGTGAAGAAGGAATGTAGATGTGGTTAAGAAACGCAATTTATGACTTTTTTTCTTCTGTGTGATCAAATATTTTTAAACCATTAGCTGCTATTTGTTTGAACTTCCACTTTGTACCGAGTTAGGTGACGCCGTAGTAACGCGTGTAATTGACATTCGGGAATTCCCGGGTTCGTTCCCGCCATCACCCACTCTGACCCATAGGTTTTTCGTGGTTTCCCCGGGTCGGCAGGAGAATACTGGGATGACTTTCTTCTACCACGACTCTCCTGCTCTTCATTTCCTGTACCCATCATCTTTCTTGTCATCCGTTTAAGGGCTGTACGATCAGGGAAGGTGTTCGGTCGGTTGCGGCTGGGCGGGGCTGTGCGCTCTGTAGAAGTTTCCTCCCTGGCGTCGCCCGGGGACTGCTCAGTTAGCTCTCGCCTCCGAGCCCCACCAAGGGGGACCGCCGGGGCCTCGGCGTCTCGTGGATGAGCCCGGACTCGTCGGATGCATTGGTCTGGAGATGTTAGGGGTCCCGTCCATGCTTGCGCCCATCCTCATCTGGATCCGGTTGCCATTCGCGTTTCTCCCCTCATTCTAGGGGTTACGGTGGAAGCAAAAAGGGTCGTTACGGCTCACTTGCGGTGCTTTGACCCGTTGCGGGGTTCCCTCCGTTCGTCTATATCTTTACTTTTTTCCACACAAAAAAATTCCATATATTCAAACGATTTTCTTCAGATTTTACAAGCTGCTCAATAATACTCTCAATAGCATTGTGCCCATATAAAATTCATTAAGGCTGGTAAATTAATTTATGCATATTAAATGTTCATAATTTATTAAATATCATGATATATAAATCCACCATTTTATTTGAATGCGTAGTGTTTAATGTAATTTTATAAATTCTATTATAATTTCAGGTGAAAATTAATATTTTAGGAATGATTAATTCATTGTGCCCAGGTATATTTTTTCTGCCTCCTACCTATTGCAGGTTTGGTAAGTTTTGTATTCTACCCAAAATTTTTGTTATTGAGATCTCCAATGAAACCGAAGAAAATATGTTTGTAATAGGTTCATGTGTATATGCGTGAATGTGTTTATCTTCCTTATTTGTCTATGATAAACGTCAAATTTCATATTTAAGTCCGAGACTTTTTAAGCATACCAGATGAAGATTTTTAATAAGGTTTTCCCATTCGAAACTATTCTTTATACGAAAACGTTGGTTTCGAAAGTAGGTATAATGATTTTGATTAAAATACAATATATTTGAGATGTTAATCTGACAAATTAAGTAGGATAGGACTAGAAGCGGAGGGGGACTAGCACCTCGAACTATGCATACATTTTATGCCTATGCCCCTTAGGGGGTGCCCCCTGGAGGGAGGGATGAGGTGTGAGGAGACAGGAGGCGGCCTGAGCAGGACGCGCGGCAGGCAGAGCCTGTGAAGTCCTCGTGCTGACTGTATTTGATATATTTTATATAACTAGGATGTCATAAGAGATAAACAAGATAGAAAATATAGAAATAATTAAAATCTATTTTTTGTCAAATGAATTTTGTAGCTTAACCGGTTCAAAAACACTCGCATCCGGAGGATAGAGGTAGAGGTGATTGAAGGGAGGGGGACCCCTTGCATATATCTATTACGGCTATCACCCTCCAGGAGGTATAGGAACCACAGGAGACTATAGGTCGCAGAGACGCGCAGAAGTCCCTAATATTTCCACTGCTGGAGTCGCTGAGAGAGTACAAAGAAGGACCCATCAATCAAGCAGCCTTGAGCATGCAACCGTGCCATCTATCCGGCACTGCCATTTGCCACGAAATGTAGAAGTACACCTGAAAGATAAGAAGAAAACGAATGAAAGTGAAATGATGGAAAGGAATCATAGTAGGGAATAAACCACGAGAATTCGTCTCCCGACCCCATGGAAACCACGAAAAACCTATGGGTTAGAGGAGGCAGTCGCCGGGGATCGATCTCGGGACCTCCCGAATGCGAGTCGCACATGGTACCACGGCGCCATCTCGCTCGGTCATCTGAGGGACATGCTTAAAAGTTTGCAACTCTTCTTTTGTCATTTCACCCCAAAAACTCGTTACCACGATTAAACATTTGACTGCTGTTTCCGAATATTAAATGTAACTAAGCATAAATTAGGTAAAATATATCGCAAATAATGTAATTTGTACAGAAGAATAACTTTTATATAACTACTGGAGTACATAAATATTATTATTCACTACATGTGAATTCGTGACTGACTAAGTGAAATTAGGCATCAACAAAAATGCAGAATGGGCGATACTGGGCATACTAAAAATGTTTAGAATGCCATGTTTCTAAAAACAAATGAAATTTCTTTATATTTGATAAATACTTTCTAATGTTTTGTGAGTTGATTGCCATGTAGTTTGTTCGATTTGCTCTAACAGCAAATTATCATCATTTAAAGATTTTGTGTTCACCAAAAATGAACTCATTAAAGAACATTTTCGGCCTATGATTTTTTTACGATTTTAAATCGTCATTAACGCCTAAAAATGTAAATATCGACTTAGAAATGCATTTGGCGAAGAAGCCCCATCTACAATTATATAACTATTACAGCGAATTAAAAGAAAAAAAAAATTAAGAGATGAATTTCGTGAAGAACACGCAAGCACCGTAATAACTGATGAAAATTTTGTCGCTTGAAGATCGACGGATCTTATATGTTTATTCGGGCGACATTGGATATTGGTATGAGTCAAATCCAAAACATTTTACATCAACAGTTGGACGTGAGAAAACTTTGTCGTCGGTGGATTCCTCATAAACTGACTCTCGATCAAAAACTACAACGCATTGATTAGTACAGATAAACTCTGGAAACATTCCAGGGCGGCACTTAAAATTTGGTTTGGAATATGTTACTTGGATTTATTATTATAATCCTGAAAAGAAAAGTCAATCAGCTCAATGGATCTTTCAAACAGAACGTAAACTTACAAAAGTCTGACGAATTCGCAGTGCTGGTAAGAAGATGGTTGCTACTTTTTTCTTCTGCCTAAAACGCGCCATATTGCTACCACAACATTAGAAGTTAGATGTGCCGTTACTGTCAATTGGTACATAAATGTCTGTTTTCCGCAGATTTTTACTTTCTCTACTACGTATAGTAAGCAGGGGAAGTATTGTATTCCACCCAAAAATTCGATACCGAGATTTCACCGGAAATATATATTTTGAGGCCCCCTGAATCCAAAAAAAAAGCATTTTTGGAAACATGTCCGTGTGTGTGTGTGTGTGTCTGTGTGTGTGTCTGTGTGTGAACAGCATAACTCAAAAACGAACAGTCGGATAAACACCAAACTTGGTATTTAGGGTTCAGTATCTTCCAGAGGTGTAACACGAAGGTTTTCAAGAAAATCCCCCACCCAGATTACCCTTTTCATTGAAAATTTTTCGAAAATTTTAATTTTCTCAAAAATGACTAACGATTTTGATTAAAATCTCATATATTTAAGATACTTTCATGACAAATAAAATGTATATCTTAAATTTTCTGGGAATGTTTCCAAAAGTATTCTTCATTGTGAACGACTTTTGCATCACTGGTAAACCATAAGAGATAGACAAAATTTATTAGACAAGAAATCTAGATCGCGTTAAAATACACAATTTATGTCATATACATTTTTTTTGTTGAGTGAACCATTTTCGAGATATTGCTTGTTATTCCCTTAAATTTTCCAATACGTAGATGAAATACGAGAATTCGTATTTCATCTCTTTTTTTGTCCTGGTAATGCAAAGAGAACCACATAGCAAACAGCGCTTAAAATATTTGACTATCGCTTAAAGCCTACCAATTCCCCTTGCACCTACAAGAAAATTAGCAATAAGATTAACATCTCGATTAACATAAAGCATATGGAGAATAGCGTTTGTAAAAATAGCATGCACAAGAGTAGAGAAAGTCATGTGAGTATAACACATCAGACTTTTTTAAAAAGTTCATGAAAGGAAACACAATGTTGCACCATGACAACGCATGGTCGCATACAGCAAAACTAACAACTGAGTTTCTGGATGCCTTCAAGGTCAGCACCATGGACCCTCCGCTAATGACCTAGAAGTTGAGCACCCTTAAACAAAAAAAACCATGGACCCTCCACCATACAGCCCTGACCAGCACCTTGTGATTTATTTTCGTTTCCAAAAATTAAAGATAAAATGCGTGTAATCATATTTTTCATCATCAGTTGTAGCAGTGGAACATTACATAAACCTGCTTTCTGAAGTGCTTCAGGAAGAGTGGCATCATTACTTTAAGGATGGTTTCATTGAGTGCCAAAATGTATTGATGTTAAAGGGGAATCTTTTGAAAAACAATAAAATCATTTTTTTTAAACTAATCCTTGTTTTGTAATGAAAAGAAGCTAGAAACAGTGATGTGTATTGAATTTATTTAAAGGTGAGTCGGAATTGTAACACTAACATCACTTAAGTTTACTGATTTAATCCTTGTTTGTTTTTCTATCAGTGTACCCCTGGTATGTGGTTGGGAAAATGTAATATGTTGACAGGATTTTGAGAAGTAGCCAGATGTCAGCTAGACAACCCTAACGGACAACAATGGAAAAGAGAAATTCTCTCAATTTCGATAAGGATGTTGGAAGTAATAATGGAAACCAGGGGTGCATAGAGAAATGCAACAAAGAGGAGGTGTAGCGTAGTTCACGTTGGAAATATGGAAATTAAAAGGTAGCAGGGTAAGGTTTGAAGAAGATATTTTCCCTTTAATTAGAGTGAAGGAGGATGCAACCAATGTCTTTTTAGAAAGCAAAGATACAAGCATACATTTTGGAGCAAAGAATTAATCCAAAAGAAATCGCCGACGGTTGCTTAATCAGTAGCAATTCGAAAACAAAGTCATCAACAATCTCAGATTATAATTTAGGAAAGTATCTATTTAGGGTCAAGAAAAATGGATTACGTGGAAATATGCACGTATCATAATTATACTACACAAGTTAAATAAAAAAGTGCAATAGGACTGCCTCTGTGGTAGAATGGTCAGCCTTTTGGCTTCCCAACACAGATGTTCCGGGTATGGGAAATTTTTTTTGAACCAGAATCATTCCCTATCCTCCACAGAGTCTGGAAGTATAAATGTGAGTGAATCTGAGCGTGTTTAATAGTAAAGAAATCTGACGTGGTACATTCACATGACTTTCTCACTATCGTATTAGTGGGTATACAAACTATTCTCACTAAGGCTTATGTTTCTGTCTATTACATTTTAGTCCGAATAAACCTTTGCAGAAATAACTACAGTACACATTTTCCTATACATACAAAGGTAACAGTGATAGTCAAATGTTTAATAACTGTACGCTATATGCTGGCCTTAAATTCCATACTGTTTCCATGCAATTGCGAGAAACAACTGAATGTTGACAGGACTTCAAGTGATTAGCCAAATACTGAATTCAAACCTTTAATAACGGATATTAATCAATAATATTAATATGGCAAAAAACGTATTTTAAATAAGTTCTGCGTTTAAAAGAGCTCTACATTTTTTGTGTAGTACGTTTTCGTCTACTGACTAACGCTTACCAGTTATACAAGATTATTCAAAATTCCTTCCGAATGAAGAGGACTTCATAGGTATTCTCAGAAAATTCAAATGTATATTTTGTCATGTAAATATCTATAATATATGCGCATTTTAATCAAAATTTTTAGAGCTATTTTTTAGAAAATAAAAAATTTCGAAAAAGGTTGGTTAAGGGTGGAGAATTTTCTTGGAAATCTTCGTGTTGCATTTTTGAAAGGTACTGAACCTAAATACTATGTTATGTATTCATCCAACTTTACGTTTTGGGGTTATGATGTTCACAAACACACACACGGACATTTTTCTAAAAGTGTTTTTTTTTAATCCAGGCATCGGGCTGATCCCCCATCCTGGCTGTTCTGTCTGATCCATGAGTGTCTGCTCCTCCACGGGTCTCTGACCCCAGGCACCCGCCTGTAAGTCCTGGGGGTGTAAGTCCTACATAAGAGGAGGGTAAACAGATAATGAATGAATGAATGTTTTTTTTTAATTCAGGGTGCCTCAAAACATATATTTCCGATGAAATCTTGATATAGAATTTTTGAATGGCATGCAATACATTCTCTACCTACTAGATAAGTGGTAGAAAAAGTAAAAAAGTGACAAAACTAACGTTAACAAATCCTACAATTTAACGAGCAATAACATCAGGCATTTCTCAAGTCAAAGACCCGTATATGACACAAGAAGTTTAAAGGGGCTATACAAATGAAACAATAACAAAACATCTGCTGTGTTACATTCATATGTCTTTCTCTACCCTCTATCGCTTATTAGAGGGTTTACAAATTACTCCTATGAAAGTTTATTTTCTTGTCTACTTCATTCTAATCCCAATAAATCTTTCTGGAAATAACTGCATTACACATTCGTTATAGGTTCAAACGAATAGCGACAGTCAAATGTTTTATATCTGGATGCTATATGCTGGCCTTCAAATTCCATACATTTTCCATGACATCGCGAGAAACAGTTGAAGTATTGATCAATTTGAACTATTAATAACTGAGAAAGGATTATTTTATTAGCCCCACGTATGTACGGAGTTGTATCGTATTTCGACTGTTGGGGAGCCGAACTTGTAGTAGTTGCAACCGCATGTATGTTAAACAGTTTCCGGTAGCCCTCGCCCCAAAAATGTACTTTCAGGTGGCCTTTGGCCCAAGATTAAAAAATATTATTAACTTTGTAATTTGACTGTTTCTTTAAATATTATATTTATGTTTGCCTCGGCTGTGTCAGTACACGGTTCTCTTAGTAGGGTTTTGTTCGACAAGAATGTAGGCTTACAAAGATTAAAATTTTACTTCACTCCTTTTATTAACGCTTGACACGATTAAAATAACACTTCACTGACATAGAGAGCTGTGAGATTCTTTTTATTAATTAATTACACTTTTTAACACGTAAACGTATTTTTCGTCTCACACGAATACGTATTAAATGTCTCTAGGACACTTTTTGCGTCTGATTAGGAACACTGTTTGCAGGCAACTGAACTGATTTCAACCGTCTAAGCTTGTAAATTTCTGTATTTCAAGTCTCTGATTGGCTAATTCTACTCTAATAGAATACCTTCATTTAACTAACGCTTTTTCTGGTTGCTGATTGGCTATTTTATAAACTGTCACTAAAATTACGTTATTGTTACTCCAAGAATCATAAGTAGTACGGTTAAACTATCTTACTAATTATTGACTCAAGGTACCTCATTGTTACCTCATTGTTAGCAACTTTTAACCTATTATTCTCACAGCTCCTACATTATTAAATTACGTAATATATTCACCTAACATTATTACACATGGATACAATAATATAAGCATATGCAATGACCGTTATATACATTTTACAAATTATTACATTACACATATTGCTTCAAGGCGGGCTGTTATTGAATTTACATATTATATAATTAGACTGAAATTATTTAATGTTAAAAAGCCTGCCTCATAACGGATATCTCGGAAATGGCTGGTGCCATAAGAAAGCTATTTGAAATAAGCCGTGTGCTTTAAAGAGATCTACAATTTTCATGTAGTCCGTTTTCCTCGTCGTTCAACGTTTACCAGTTATAAAAGATTATACAGCATTCCTTCCGGATGAAGAGGACTTCACAGGCATTCTCAGAAAATTCAGGATACACATTTCATTTGTCAACATCTTTAATATATGGTGTTTTAATCAAAACCATTTTTCAAAAAATAAAAAATTTCGTTAAAGGGTAGTTTGTTTTGGCGATTTTCTTGAAAATTTTTGTGTTGCATCTTTGGAAGATACTGAACCTAAATACCAAGTTTGGTATTTATCCACTTTTATTTTTTGAGTTATGTTATACACACAGACATACACACGCACCTTTTTCTAAAAATCCTTTGTTTTGGGATTCAGGGAGCCTCAAAACAAGTATTTCCGGTTAAATCTCGGTATCGAATTTTTGGGCGGAATGCAATGCCTTCTCTACCTACTATGGGTAGTAGAGAAAGTAATTATAGTAGTAGCATAACAAATTAAAAAATCTGATATGATACATTCACGTGATTTTCTCTACCCTCTGTCGTTTATTAGTGCGTATACAAAACATTCTTACTCAAACTTATTTTTCTAACCACAACATTTTAATCCAAATAAACGTTTACAGAAATAGGTACATTACACATTTCATTACAAGTACAGAGGGAAGAGCACATTTAAATGTTTATGAACAGTGCTTAAAATTCCATACTGTTTCCAAGCAATCCCGAGGAACAACGGAATGTTGAAAGGACTTTAAGAGAATGACCAAGAAATGAACAATTCGAACCTTTAATAACAGATAACTCAGAAACGGCTTGTGCCACAAAAAACTTATTTGAAATAAATTGTGTGTTTTAAAGAGATCTACATTTTTTGTGTAGTACGTTTTCGTCTATCGCTTACCGTTTACCGGTTATACAAGATTATACAAATTTCCTCCGATTGAACAGGACTTCCCAAGCTACTCCCAGAAAATTCAAGATATACAGTTTGTTTTTCATTTAAATATCTACAATATGTGGTATTTTAATCAAAATCGTTACAGAATTTTTTAGAAAATCAAAATTTTCGAAAAATGTTTCATGTAAAGGGTAGTTTGGAGCGGGAGGATTTTGCTGAAAATCTTCGTGTCGCATCTTTGGATGATATTGAACCTAAATACCAAGCTTGCTATTTATCCAGCTTTTCGTTTTTAAACAGATACATACGCACCTTTTTCTAAAAATTGTTTTTTTTTTAATTCGTGTAGCTCGAAGTTTTGGGTGAAATGCAATACCTTCTCTACCAACTAGGTACGTGGTATAGAAAGTAAAAGGGAAAGAAAATATATACATTTATTATTCTGTATGACTTGGGTGAAACTGGTTTAGCTCCAAGCCACATAAACTTGTAATGAGATTAGTACAAATAACAAATTAATTAAATAAATTTTATTTTATCATGGGTATTATCATATTCTGTTTACAATAAACGAGAGAATACTCCTACAAATCGTTTGTAATTAGGTGTAGAATATTTGTATCAATTTTCTCATAAATAGGGGGAAATGAACTGATTTTTGAAAAGTTGTGCTGTCTCAGACAACAAAATCTACATTACGCAGTATTGTCATATTTATTATGATTAATAGGAAGTAGGTAGAAAAACAGGCTGTTGTATGAATGTGCTGAACAATGAAAACATATGGTATGGGTTGAAATAGTCTGTAATTCAATGTGTGGGTGGTCTCAATAACTCTTTGTTTAATGGTTTTCACTGCAGAAAACGAGTCTAAAGCCTGCAGCTCCGGGCAATGACTCACGAAGTTGCGAACGGTCAGGATCCCCACCATAACCTGGAGAAGTTGAAAGAAACTCGTCGATTTATTGACATCCATAACATCTGCACTTCCAGAGAAGACTTGAGCGGCGCACAACAGAGACAGCATGCCGACCTGTCATTGTCTTGCCCGTAATGAAGCGAACGCACCGTCAGCAGTGTAGTCACTCACCGTGTGGTGATATCGCGGTGATGACATCATCACTTCCTTTGAAATTGTAGGGCCAGTTGGAGGTAACCGTTTCCACATGTTCTTTACCGTGGCAGCTGCTGCTGCTGCAGCTCATAAAGAACTCTCTCGCTGTGATAAAGTTGGCAAGCGTGTTAACAAGAGCTTGATAATTAGCGTCACCTGGCCTGAAGGAACATTAATAACTTGACGAATGTAGCGACGTGTTTTAAAGCACACTCATTAGGCGTGTTTACTGCGGCAGAACGCAAAAGAACCTTTGGGCTGTTGTCTCGACCCAGAAGACAACTCTAGTTTGGCTCCTTCAGCGGTACAATGAAAATGTAACAGAATTTCTAACAGCTTCCTGGAGTCACCCTTGCAAATGTGGTCACTGCTCTGTATAAAAATCGTGAAATTTTTATGTTGCAAACGCAGTGGAAGATAGAGAAGTCTCCCTTGAAATGCATTTAAAGTATGTGATATTTTAGTCGCTCCGCAGCACTGCAGGTCAATATACTTCAGTATACTCCCAAAACGGTTGGTAACAAGCTACTGTATAGTGTCTATGAATGACAGGCGGTCGCATTCCGTGCCCACAGCACCATCTCTATTGTAACAAGGGTTGTGAATGTGGTCAGTGCCACTGTCTCTGCCAGCGTGCAAGCGTGTTTTCATTTAAGTTGAAAATGTTTTCCATTGAACAAGGTATGTCTTTAGTGTAGAATGTTATTAGAGAGGGCGGTAAATATACAAAAATGTGAAACAAAACTTTATAGAACGGTTTCCAAATTTCAAATTCCTGTTTCGGGATACTGCTTATGATTTAATTAATAAATGTTGTGAGACGCTGTTCATGACACTTCAGGAATGGTAGACTGTGATTATTTGTTTTGCAGTACTGCAAAGTCAATCAGGGCCGGGGTTTAGGGTTCCAACCCCCCCCCCCCCCCGAAATTTCTGATAGTTTTATTTATTTAAATTCATAGCAAACCATTAAGGGAAAATGTCGTTAGATAATAGTAGGTCGATTGCTAGTAGCACATTTACAAGAAAAAGGGAAACTTAATATCGTCGCCTTACATAGGTAAGGTGACCATACATTCCGGTTTTCGAAGCAATCTCCTTGTTTTGTGCTGTAAGGTGGAATATCCTCATTCTGGTGAGTTTTTCTTGTCTATATAATGTCTCCAAGCAATTTTCTTATCAATGTAACGTCTATATACTACAGAGTTGGTACATGGTAACTGTGTGGAGTACTGTTAAGTTTAGATCTACTTGTGGAAAGCCCTCCCCAAATTTTTTTTCTGGGTACGGGCATGAAGTCAATGGTGTATAAAGATAATCCGAAAACAGTAGATAAACAAAAATTGGCAACAATAAATTACACTAATTTAGAGACAAAAAAAACTTTAATGAAAGCGTTAACAGTCAAATTAAAATGTGAATCTTTGCCATCAACAGATGAGAGACTTTCTATGAATGGGTAAGTTAAATACGATTTTTATTTATTTACTTTTTCTCTCTCCTGCTTTCTACAAATTCATTCCTACCAGTCTGCCATTGTGACACCACAAATCCATTACCACCATATTCCCATATCTCGCTTGTTGCAGCACTGTGGAGGGACTTAAAGATCGCAACGTACTCCTCTTCGATTTTGAGGCGGATGTTCAGCCAAAACAGCTAATAGTGTAGCGAAACAAAAATTTTGGAGTTAATATTTTCTCAACACATGTAGCTATAGTACCTAGTTATACGGCTGCTGACTATCACGCCACATTTTGATTGTTTTATTGCTTACCTGAGACAGGCTTCACACAAATAATTATCAATCCTGCTTCTTCTTGCTAACATATGAAGCATATCTGCATTTTAAACACGGTCTTCTGTTCCGACGCGCTTCGTAGTTTTAGCTTCATTCTTATTAGTGACTCTCCATGACACTTCATTGCAGTAGTAACACCGAAGCTTTACAATCCAGTCAAGTTTAGGTAATTAGAATTTGCTTGTCATTTTCCGTCTTTCTGAGAAGGAACTAGGACGGTTCGAGATATTTTAGGCTTTAAATATCCGTGTTTTATTTCAAGTTCATTTTGATAATCACTGTTTTGTTAAAACAGAACGCAGTCAAAAGATCAAAGTATCTCCCCAGAGCACACCACATTTAATTATAGGTGTTAATATCGTGACGCAGCGGCTATGGACCAAGGTATTTGGGAGGTCAGCGCTAGACAGTCGGAGATAAACAAAGATAAGTCGAGCCCTCGTCCGGTGTAAACACCAAAAGCGCCATCGGCAGAATCTTCCGGAAGTTTCTTTCCATCCTCCAGATAATCTGGGCGTGTGTCCAGATAATTCTAGAATATTCTGTGGAAGATACCATTGGCTATACAAGTGAGCGCTCTCGCGAGAGCAGTCAGCTGAATCAGACAATTAATGCGCGAGTTAGTGAGCTGGTGAGCGCGTTTCCGCTGCGAAATCAAATGCGGTTCTCCGAGCGAGCTGGTGACGACTGCTGTGGCTCGAGTGCTAGTGCGGAGCGAGTTTGTAGAAGTATTGTATTCGATTCCCCAGTGAGCGAACCGTCCGGAATAGGAGGCTGCGTCGTGCGGATTTCGCTACACTACATCAAGAAGAAAGTGAAATGACGGGGAAATTGAACTGGTTCACATTAGTGAAGTAACAGTGGAAAACTAGGTGAACTGATAGTTCAAAAACTGGACAAAGTCACAAAATAAAGCTTTAAAAGTCGCAGATACACTAACAAATCTACATTAAATATGCACAACTCAGAAGAAAGATAAGCCATTAAAAACGGCTAACGGTACGAAAAAGGTTATTTAACATAAGCTGCATACTTTAACACGGTCTACCTATAGTAGGTAGAGGATTGTTTTCAACCCAAAAAATCGTATGAAGAGACCATGGGGTTTTTCGTAGTTTTCCTTGGTCGCCTAGGCGAATGCTGGGGTGGTGTCTTCTACCATGATTTCTCCTTTTTCTCATTTCCTGTCATTTCATCCCTCTCTCTTCTATATTTCAGGCAGTGTCTCCGGGTTTCGTAGTGCGGCTGATGTCGGGCAGATGGCACGATTGCTGCGCTTTGTACAAGATTTCTCCGCGTAAACGACAGGGTGTGCTGGCCTGCCTACTTCGTCCTCTCTCGCGGGATTCTTCGTCTCTGCTGGTGAAGGCGGGTGTTTCATACTGGAAATATTAGGGACTTCCTTGCGTCTCTATGGACCTGTCGGCCTGCGGACCTGCGACTCCTTCACTTCATCCCTGCCTCCCGGGGAGGTGTAGTCACAATAGATCTAGTAGGTCGCAGTGGCGAGGTGCCTCCCCCCGTTGAATAACCTCTAATTCTACCTCGGTATGGGGAGTTCACCCACATGTTTTGGGGTTCCCTGAATCCAACAAGGTATTTAAAAAAAAACTTCCCCTGTTTGTCTGTGTAACATACACTGTGTGCATAACTCTAAAACGAAATGTTGAGTAAATATAAAAGACGGTACTTATGTTTAGTAACTTCCAAGGAAGTCCCCTTACCGCAAATTATTACCCTTTACATGGAAACATGTTCGTTATTTTCGCTTCTCTCAAAACTGGCTCTGATTTTGATTGGTTTACCATACATCTATGATATTTACATCAGCATTTTGAACTTTCTGCGAATAGCTGTGAAGTCTCTTTCGGAATGAATTTTGCATACTTTTGTGTAATCGGTAAATCATAAGAGTAAGACCCAAATCTACTACACGAAACCTGTACATCTCTTTAAAACACACAGTTTATTTCAAGTATCCTTTTTGTCGCATCGGCCATTTCTGAATATTGGTTGACATACGTTGGAATATTGTTAAATGTTGGGGTAAAGGCCGATAAGGTTACCAGAAAATGATTAATTTAGGTCCCCCAACACGCACATGGGGAGCACAACACGCTGGCAGCAAAAAGACTGGGACCTTGTGTGTAATTTTAGGGGAAGGCGTGGGTTTTTATATTACATTGAAAGATTACATAACACACATTACCTGGAATTTATTCACAAAAACGTTTGGCTTTTCTACATAGTTAACAAAGGAAATAGGATGAAGGGAGATGCCCCAGACCGTAGACCGGCCACACACGACTGGTTCCAACGACCACTTACTCTCAAGCGTGTCTAGCTAGAGTCAGGCAGGGCTGACGTCATACCAGACAATTTTAAACGGGTCCTTCCGTTTGGCGTGGTCCGCGCCAAAAGGAAAGACCGTCAAACCGAAATACAACTAAGGAGACCCAATAATGCTACGCCTGGTAGCAACAATACAGCACAACAGTGCGTCTGGTAATGGTAATAAATTTAATATGCCACAATATTTCCATATATTTTGTCATTTCTGAAGTGCTACTACCAATGGAGGAATATGGAATTTCAAAGCCATACTTATCATGATTTGATTATCGCTTCAACCTATCGCCTACAACTAAAACCGCAATAAAAGCGTTTCTGCAAATGTTATCTCCATTAACACGAAATGTATGGAATGATAAGCCTTTGTAAGAATGGGATATAGAACAAATATAAACGGAAGTGATACTAGGTAGAGAAGTCATATGAATGTAACCATAGGATTCTTATAGTAAGTTATGCTTTCCCAGTTATATATAATTCCGTGAAAACGGAGAGGATTGCACATCCTATTTACACATCCTTTTTAGAGAAAATTCAAGATAAATAATACATATATTTCAGTCTTCAAGTCATCGTCTCCAATAAATGATATTTTAATAAAAATGGATCCAGGTGCTTTTGAGAAAATTGAAAGTAAATATTTTTATACAACTAAAAGATTGTTTTGTTGTTGTGGAAGAATTTCGTGAAGATCTACACCTGCATCTTTGAAAGGACTTATGAGGATTTCTGAGTGAGTGAAGTAATTTTAAGTCTACTCATTGATGAATAGGTATTGTGACTCTCCAGTTTTAAACTGTCACTTCATTAGTTTTCACTGTCACTGTTTTGATCTAGTTCAACTTCACTGACACTCTACTTAGTTCACATTGTCACTTCATTAATGTGAGCTAGTGCAACTTACTCTGTCACTTCTCTTTCTTCGAGACTTAGCGGCGAAATGAAATACGCACGACACAGCCTCTTCTTCGGATGGTTCACTTCATTCCCTCGTTAGTCGAACACAAGACTCTCCAATCTCTCCTGCAGTGGCAGTAAGTACTCACTGTACGGCTGTCGTCACAAACACTTTAGGAGAACAGCACTTTTTATCGCATCAGAAATGCACTCGCTATCTTCGCTCACTCATTGATTGACTCACCTACTCACTCCTCTCGCGAGAATGCACGCCTATCTAGTCAGTGGAATCTTCTACAGAACATTCTAGAACTTTCTGAAAACACCTTCTGGAAGCGGGGAAGAAGGAAACTTCCAGAAGATTCTGGTTATCTGCCGATATCGCTTCTGGTGTTTGCGCCGGGCGAGAACGCGACTTATCTTTGTTTATTTCCGACCGTTTGGCGCCGACCTTCGATAACTTTGGGCTATAGCCGCTATGTCACGTTATTAAAACACTTTCTATTTACCTGCCATTTTAAAGTCAATTTTACAAGAAAAAGGAAATAGCTGATTCGCTGCAAATTGAAGCAAGTCCGGGACGTAAGTTCAGTATTATTTTCTGCCATCTTAAAGTCAATTTTACAAGGAAAAAGAAATAGCTGAATCGCTGCGAATTGAAGCAAGTCCGGAACGTAAGTTCAGTATTATTTTCTGCCATTTTAGAGTCAATTTTACAAGGAAAAGGAAATAGCTGATTCCCTGCAAACTAAAGCAAGTCTGGAAGGTAAGAATCTAGCAAGAACTTTCTGTTGTTTGCCATTTCGGAGGCAATTTTACAAGAATAAGGAAATAGCTGATTCGCTGCAAATTGAAGCTAAGTTTGGAAGGTAAGGCCCGGTATGGACCTTCTATTTTCCTGTCATTTCAAAGACAATTTTACAAGAAAAAGGAAATAGCTGATTCGCTGCAAATAAGGGCAAAGTTTGAAAGGTAAGGCCCAGTAAGAACATAATATTTTACTTGGATACCTGGAAGTAAATGGTAGCAGAAGAGCGTGTGGTCGCAGCCACAGATTTGGCTTTGTCATGGTTCTATTAGTGACAACCGACACAAAAGATCATGTGACTTCTTTTGTTAGAATTCCCCTTAAACAGGTGCCAAGGGTGTGACACGCTGCTTACATAAGTTACAACAATGGCATTCACTTGGTACCTTTGTTAATAAACCGTGGCCTCATCCCACGCTGTTGCAAGGTGCACACTCGGCCGAGCGGATAATGTCCTGTAGCGGGGAATTTGTCAAAGTGTGCCTTTGAGTGGGGGGGGGCTGCTGTAGAAACAGCGATATCTGACACTTTGTGACTTACTGAGGTTCTTGCGAGAATCTGCTTCAACACAGAAATTCTTTCCGCTTTAGCTGAAAATTAGCAACATCCTCTGTGAGCTCTGCGTGGCTTCTGCAATGTCTGAAAGAATCTTGTGTTACATTCACATGACGTTGCTCTACCCATTATGATTTACTTTAATACCTCTTCTATAAATTATTCTCACATTCTATTCATTTCAGATTAATCCAGGTAAATATTTGCAAAAATTGTTTAGTTACATATTTCATTATAGCAGCAAGAGGCTGAAGCGTAAAAAGCTTGTCGCTATTTGGATGACATCGCGAGAAGAAAACAAAACACTTAAAAAATGTATAGTAAAGTATTGGAAATTCATACCAGTCAACGAATATCTCGGAAAAGGTTAATGCCACAAAAATGTACAGTTGGCTTAAACTGTATGTTTTAACGAGATCTACATTTTTCGACAACGTTTTATTCATTTCGTATAGTTTCCATTTACTTATAGCTATACAAAATTCATTCACAATTAAAAGACCTTCAGAGCGAATTCAAGATATGCATTTTATTGGTGATGCAAATGTATTAGACAAGTACCTACATGGTATATTAATAAAAATCGCTAGAGCCACTTTTGAAATAATCAAAAATAACCAGAACTTTTCCATGTAAAATCCGAGCGAAATGGTTCCGCGGTAACGTGTGAGGAAGGTCCCTGGCTTGATTCCCGGCGACCGCCCACTCTAACCATGGGTTTTTTGTGTCGGTAGGCGAATATTGAGTTGTTCCTCTTCTACCACACCTTCCTGTCCCTCATTTTCTGTACCTATCGCTTTCTTCATCAGCTTCTGTTTCGGGGTTGAAGGACCATGCGACGTTATTCGGTGTGCTGCGGCTGGACGGTGGAGGTTCTTTGTAGAAGTTTTTTCCTGGCGTTGGTGAGACTGCTCAGTTAGATCCCGCCTTCGGGTGCTCTCCGGAAGATTACTCAGGGAGTTAGGGACTTGTCGGTGAACTTGAGCGATATCTATGCGTTCGAACTGGAAACGTTAGGGACCCAGTCCATGTTTGTGCGCGTCCTCACACGGATCTAGTCTCCTCTCAACCCAGCCTCCCAAGGGGTTACATTACAAACACAAAGGGCCCATTGGCGTACTTGCGGTGCTCTCCCCGGCTGCGGGGGCCCATCCGTAGTATTATGTAAAGGTTCGTTTTGGATGGGGGAATTTTCTTGAAAATCTTTATGTCGCATCCTTGAAACTTAAAATAGCAGCTTTGGTATTCATCCGACTCTTCATTTTTGAGTCATGCTCTTCACAGATACACTTTTTCTAAAAGTTTTATTTGATACATTCATTTGATACATGATATATTCTCTAATAACGGCAAATTCACTTTATATTATAATATCCATGATAAAAAGAACTTAAGATACATTTTTACGCAGGAATGATTTCAAATTAACAAGACGTGCTTAGTTGCATGGGGAAACAGCATTCAATTTATTAGTAATAATGAGCTCTTGCGATTTATAGAAAAACGAAAATAATTGCAAATTTTCAAGTATGTCCGTTAGATAACCCACTCACACTAGGGAAAGGTGTAAGTTGCAATATGGTATGTTTGGAAAATGGTTAAGGCTGCAATTTTTTTTATTGGTCATATGGCGACGGTTACCGTAGTCGGTGCATACCAAGCAGTGACCTAGTTGCGTAGTCACCTTCTGGAGCATCTGCTTAAGGAACTTGTGAAGATGACCTTAATTGCGTAGTGGTTGACCTGTAACTCTCTATTCTTATTTATATTTCTTTTATTTTGTGATTGGAACTTTGAAGATTAGTTGAATGCCTCACGTACGGTACACCAATTTGAAGGAGGAGTTGTATTATAGTTCAACTGTTGGGGAGCCGAACTTGATGAATTAACTGCCGCACGTATGGTACAAAGTTTCCGGTGGCCTTCGCCCCAATGTTCACTTTCCGATGGTCTTCACCCAAGTTTACTTTCCGGTGGCCTTCGCCCCAAGTTTACTTTTCGGTGGCCTTCGCCCCAATGTTTAGGAATCAACTTTGTATTTTTTATGTTTCTTTAAATATTATATATATATATATATATATATATTTATGTTTGCCTCGGCTGCGTCAGTATTAATTTGTAGAAACGTGTTTCTCTTAACAGGATGTGGTGCGGCTGAAGAATGTAGGCTTACACAGATTATAATTTTTACTTCACTCCTTTTATCAATCCTTCACACGATTAAATAGCACTTCACTTATATAGAGAGCTGTAAGATTATTTATTATTTACACTTTTAAACACGTAATATTTATAATATTCTCGCCGTATTGAATTTTTGTCTCACACTGGATACGTACGCGTTTAGTGTCCGGTTAGGTACGCTGTCTACAAGCAACTGAATTTGTACAATTTGCTCTATTTCAGTTTCTGATTGGCTAATCCTACTCCAATAGAATACTTTTATTTAACTTAAGCTTTTTCTGGTTGTTGATTGGCTATTTATAAACTGTCTCAAACTGTTCCTCGCAAGAATTACTAGTAGCATTATTAAACTTTGCAATTCATTATTGCTTCAAGGTTACCTCATTGTTATCTCATTGTTAGCAACTATTCTCACAGCTCCTACATTATTAAATTACATATTACATTCACATAACATTATTAAACACGTACATAACAATTTAAACATAATGCAATGACTGTTACATGCATTTTATGTTATTTTCTACACATATTGCTTTAAGGAGGGCTGTTATTATATTTCATAGTATATAATTAGACTGAAATCATTTAATTGTTAAACAAACTGCCTCAACTCTGGGTCGTGTTTTTGAATATCAATTCGGTATTTAACTGATAACTGAGGGCAACCACGAAAATGTCGCAGCCAGATTGGCCGGTATGTGGGATTTGAAACCATGACCTTCCGAATGCGAGACACAGAGGCTACTGCTTGGGCCATCTCGCTTGTTTAAATCAAAAAGTTACAACTTTTGTATTTGAATGACCTCTGCATTTTTCCCGTAGCAGGTTTTTGCCTATCTCTTGTGGTTTCTCATTTATAAAAAATTATGCAAGATTCAATTAAACAAAGGGAAGACCGTTCGCAGAAAATTGAAGACATGCTTTTTATTAGTCATGTACATATCTTAAACATATAACTTTTAATCAAAATTTTCAGAGCCAATTTTGAGAAAATAAAAAGTAACGAAGAATTTTCAATACAAAACGTAGTTTGGGGGAAGGAGACTTTTATGAAGAGTTTGGTATTTATCGATATTCATTTTTGAGTTATACTGTACACACACACACACACACGCACACGCACACATACACACACCACAATACTTTCATTCGTAGGACCTTTTTCTAAAACCCATATTTTTGGATTCAGGAGAATTCAAAGCTTGTATTTTCGATGTATTTAGTTTTAAACAGCTTTTTCTGTGAGTGGCATTTTCTGATTGAAGGACCCGTTTTCTCAGAAGCTTTTGTAGATAGCTCAAGCAAATTTTAGGATGATAAAAACGATCTCTATGTGCTCCATCTACTAGGACGTTAACTTGTTTTTTTTAATAATTGCTGATAAATTTTAATCAAAATACGTATTGTGGCATGTGCACAGATAATATTGATAAGACGCTCTCTGGGCACCGAAGCACGGCAGTTTGTCTGTGAGTAGGGGCGAGTCAGGGGAAACAGTGTCAAGGAGGGGATAGCGTTACTGACGCCCGAGTTGGCGTGGCTTCTTGTAACAGTCAGTAAGTAAGCTTCGAGTGAGACAGACGGGAAACTGCTAAAACACGATGTCCTCGTCGGCAGGCAATGGGCAAAGGTATGTGTGTATTTAATTTCATTTAATAAACGGTGTTCCATCCACGCTTGGAAGTCTTAATTATGGTAGAATAGAATCTTTCCTCTCCCTTAAGCCAGGCATTGTATTGGTATAGTAATTATTTTGGGATTTAACTTAGCTGCGTCCTCGTCGTTGCCTCGTAATTTGAAGTTCTTTGTTTGATTTAACGATCCCTCTCGCAAGCGAGTAGCTCCCATTTGCAGTTGTAAAATAAATTATAGAGAGGCACACGACAGTATGATTAAGAAACTACTCATTTTTCCTTTCTTAAATAAGCTGATTGGATAAAAACAAATCAGTCTACTAAGAAGGCATCCATCTGTGTCCTGTAAAAAATTCAGTATATCTTATATATTTTCTGAGATAACGTGTTTGAATTTATAGTAGATTTACCATTGGTGGGACGAGGCTTTTAATCTGGTCTTAAATGGAATTGCTCATACCAAGCCTAAGATACAAACAGAGCGCTATGCTGCCGCTGTCGTCCTCCGTGGTCTAGGGGCACCCTCTAGTTCCCGAGGTCGCGGGTTTAAATCCTGCGGAGGACGATGAATTTTTTCGGGCGTAAAAATCCTTAGCTTGGCTTTCTTTGGAGGGGAAGTAAAGCCGTTGGTTACGTGTCATAGATTTACGGCACGAAAAAGAACCTCAAGCCTGTGTGCAAAATTTCCAGTCTTTCACGCCCAATATAGAATGGGACGCTAAGGACCATAGCAGTTAAAGAGCGTCCATAAATAAAACTCAATTTAATTTACGCTGCCGCTGAGTTACAAGAGAGGAACCACAGTTAAAAACCATAACCATCAACCAACAGAACCTCTTTTCAACCAATCAACCTACCAACCAACCCCCACCCCCACCTCCCGCAGCGTCCGACCCTGTCGGCAAACAGCATGCATGCTTCCAGCCACCGAAACCTTACGAATGCAAGTCTAAAGACACTATCTATATAGTATCGACTCTATATTGATTTTGAGTTTGTTGCTGCGTATAGACAGACAAACAAAGAGATGCTGATGGGTGTTATACAGGCAACTCGACTAGCAGCAAATATAGTTGCTGAACTATAACAGTGGTTGCAACAGTTAATGGAAGAACAAAATGAAATGTAAAAAATCGATTTAAAGTTGCAATTATTTCTCCAAACTCCAAGCTGAAAAAGGAATTTGGGCAGATTTTGCTAACTCACCTAAAACGGCACTCATAAGCAGACAAGGGCAAAATATGAAGTTTAATATTCCAAATCATGCTTGCTATCATTTTGGAAACAAATATTTTTACGTTTTGCAGCGGGTAGAATTCACTGCATGTGACGAAAAGTTTCATATTCATACTATTTTGGTAAAAACGTCATATTTGTAACATTTGGGATTTTTCGCTTTTAGGATAATTTCCATTAGTAATGGGTCGGGCTTTTCAAATATTCTAATCGGGTAGTTTTCGAGAAAGACATCTAGAAACCCAAGCCACTGTTTCCGAGTCAGATATACGACGCCACCTGAAAATTAAACACCCTTTTTACTTTCTCTACTACGTACAGTAAGTAGGGGAAGTATTGTATTCCAACCAAAAATTCGATACCGAGATTTCACCGGAAATATATGTTTTGAGGCCCCCTGAATCCAAAAAAAGCATTTTTTGAAACATGTCCGTGTGTGTGTCTATGTGTGTCTGTGTGTCTGTGAACAGCATAACTCAGAAATGAGCAGTCGGATAAACCCAAACTTGGTATTTAGGTTCAGTATTTTCCAGAGAATCGACACGAAGGTTTTCAAGAAAATCTCCCCACCCCAGATTGCCCTTTAATTTTCGCAAAAATGGCTCTAACGCTTTTGATTAAAATATCATATGTTTAAATATTTTCATGACATATGAAATGTATATCTTGAATTTTCTAGGAATGCCTCCAAAAGTATTCTTCATTGTGAACGACTTTTGCATAACTGGTAAACCATAAGAGATAGACAAAATGTTACTACACAAAAAATGTAGATGTCATATACATTTTTTTGTTGATGAGTGAACCATTTTCGAGATATTGCTTGTTATTCCCTTAAATGTTCCAATACATATACTTTTTCTCAAATTCGTTATTCATTTTTTTGTCCTGGTAATGCAAAGAGAATGGGATACTCCACATAGCAACCCTCTTAAAATATCTGACTACCGCTTAAAGCCTACCATTTCCCATTGCATCTACAAGAAATTTGCAATAAGATTAACATCTCGATATCTCGATTAACATGGAGCATATGTAGAATAAGCGTTTGTAAAAATAGTTTGTACAAGAGCAGAGAAAGTCATGTGAGCGTAACATTTCAGATTTTTTTTCTTGATTTTTTATTTTCGCGAACCGCTGCTTTTAATGGAATATACTACTACTACTACTACTACTACTACACTACTACTACTACTACTACTACTACTACTACTACTACTACTACTACTACTACTACTACTACTACTAACAAATTCCGTAGCGCTACAGCCCATGAAGGGCCATGACCTGTCAACCCGACTGCCAGCCTCAAGTCCACGTACGCACGAGAGAGGTGGGCGATCATCCAGCCGAAACGAGGAAGTAATGTGCGCAGTATCACGCATCCTCCAGCCAGAATGTTAGCCTCGTGGCCGGGATCGCTACCTATCGCAGGTTCTCATTTTCCTCACGATGCTGAGTGGGCAGCGCTCCGATAATCGCACTCCAATGGGTGGGATAGAACCGGGTGCATTCCGTGGCTAAGAGCCAGAGCTCCACCCTTAGCCCACAGCGCCACGGCACAGAACAGTGGCATATCATAATTAGCACGCAAGGACAAAGCAACAGTAACTTCTTTTTTTCCTTTTTTCCGAAGTTTAAGAGATTTTAGTGATTAAAATATATAAATACCGTGTATTATTTTGCTATTAAATGTGGACAAAATTCCACAAAGCCTAGTTTTAAAACTAATGGAGTGAGCTTGGTGTATAACAATCGTATATTTTGGCTTTAAAAAGTATATATATTTCATGATATTTTGGATTTTCTGTTCATATTTAGCCTGAATGTATTCATAAGAACTCCTCTTGATATGTATTTAGCAGACATAACAGAAAAGCTGTTAGCTGATATAAAAATTTCACAAGAAATATGTGATCATATTTAGAATGCGATCCAGGAGGAAGCAGCTTGCATCAGAAGCCCAATATGACGTAGTATTATTATCCCAAAAAAGGGGAATAAAAAGTGTAAATTGAAAAACTATTTAATAAAAGGGTATACAATGAAATGGTGTGCTTGTTGTTTTAACTTCGTCCATTGGAAATGCGAAAGGTGTTTCGTCAACGTTTTATTACACTTTTTTTATTTACATTACGTTAGAATTTTTTGTCGCTATTCATGGATAATTTTCGCTACCTATAGAGACAATTGTGTTGATTTGAAAGTGGAAATTAGCTCTTTTCACCGAATCCCCTCTTGCTTCCATTTGAAATCAATAACTTATGTTGATTGAGTGAATGGGAGCAGCAATTGGCACTTAGAGTTCCCTCCCCCCTTCCCCTCTCTGCACAGAAGCATGCTCTGTTTAATACCGTATTTTTGTTACCATTTTGTTGTATCGTTCAAAACAGATCCCGATATAATAGGTAGTAATTGGATTAATTCTTTTGAATTGGGTGACAGTAGCATGAATCCGCAGACTAACGAGAGCTGTATGCGTGCGTGCATGCGTGCGTGCGTGTGGGATGAACACGCTCGCAGGTCGATCAAAACTCGGCGTGCGAGGTAGTCGAGAAAATACCACCTATTGGGGACAGTATGAGAAATTTCTCTTCACTCCACTCAGGTGGCCTGAATATCCTTTCTAAGCAATAATTGAATCATCGTTTTACAGGGTGTTATTTAAAAACTTTCCAGCTGTTTATCTAAAAAATAAACTGTTTATGAGAAATAGTTTAATTAAAGGTATCCATAGGAGTCATTCCATGTCACATCGAACTATTACTTTCTCTACTACGTATAGTAAGTAGGGGAAGTATTGTATTCCACCCAAAAATTCAATACCGAGATTTCACCGGAAATACATGTTTTGAGACCCCCTGAATCCAAAAAAAGCATTTTTGGAAACATGTCCGTGTGTGTGTCTGTCTGTCTGTGTGTCTGTCTCAGAAACGAACAGTCGGATAAACACCAAACTTGGTATTTAGGTTCAGTATCTTCCAGAGATGCGACACGAAGGTTTTCAAGAAAATCCCCCCACCCCAGACTACCCTTTACATGGAACATTTTTCGAAAATTTTAATTTTCTCAAAAATGGCTCTAACGATTTTGATTAAAATATCATATGTTTAAGCTATTTTCATGACAAATGAAATGTATATCTCGAATTTTCTGGGAATGTATCCAAAAGTGTTCTTCATTGTGAACGACTTTTGCATAACTGGTAAACCATAAGAGATAGACAAAATTTTACTACACAAAAAATCTAGATCCCGTTAAAATACACAATTTATGTCGTATACATCTTTTTTGTAGAGTGAACCATTTTCGAGATATTGCTTGTTATCCCCTTAAATTTTCCAATACTTATACTTTTTCTCAAATTCGTTATTCATTTTTTTATGTCTTGGACATGCAAAGAGATTGGAATGCGCCACATAGCAACCAACGCTTAAAAGATTTGACTATCGCTTATAACCTACCATATTCCCCTTGCATCTACAAGAAAATTAGCAATAAGATTGACATCTCGATATCTCGATTAACATGAAGCATATGGAGAATAAACATTTGTAAAAATAGTTTGTACAAGAGTAGAGAAAGTCATGTGAGTGTAGCACATCAGATTTTTTTAACAAAAATTGACAGTCATGTGTTTGATTTTTTTAGCTTCTTTATGTGCTTTCTTATGAAAAAAACAAGCTTTTTTTAAATTTTATTTGTGGTCGTTTTTTAACTTCTGTGGTCCTTAGAATCTCATTCTATATTGGGCGTGAAAGACCGGTAATTTTGCTCAGAAGCTTCTTTATGAGGCTTGAGGTTCTTTTACGTGCCATAAGTCTACGGCTGGGACCACCGGCTTTACTTCCCTTCCGAAGGAAACCATTCTAAGGATTTTTACCCCCGCAAAATTCATCGCCCTCCGCCGGGTTTGAACCGGCGACCTCGGGAATTAGAGGCTAGCATGGTAACCACTACACCACAGAACGTATGTGTGTGTTTTATAATGCTATTTATCACTAGTATTATTCCTGTTACTAAATAACAAATTTTCAGAAATAGAATCCTCCTTGACATGTTTAAATACGGATAGTTAGGTCCTTTTCTTTTTGTTAGAGACTTCGTAAATGCCTCATTTGAAAGCTCAAAGAATGCACTTTCTTCCTATATTATATAAATAATTTTAAATTAAATATATCTAAATTTGACTTAAAACAGGTTTTTTATTTTAAAATTTCAATTTAGGTATGGTATCAACCATTTAAAAAACTGAAAAAATACACCTCCTGCTTCATGTTTGTTTTTTAACACGATGCCAAAAATAAAGAAGGCGTTATTGCTAATTTGTTTAGAATTAAATTATTTACCTAGTCGTGTGGCGCAGTGAACTCCACTAGGGGCTGGTGGACATCCGGAGCGCCGCGTTGTAAAGTCGACGGGGATCCATTGTAGCAATGAATGGGAGGAACGATGCACAATGCTCTCTGGAAACAATCTATAAGCCTAAACCACACCTAACACGGTTCGTTTAAACGGAAACCTTTTTTTCCTTCGCTTTGAAACGAATACAACTTCACTGCAGCTTCAGATAATGGTACGAAACAACGTAACTTTAACGTATTTGTTATTCGCTTTCGGTTTTCATGTCTTTCCTCCAAAATATAACTCTCTTGTTTGTGCTTATTAACAGCAAAAATGAATTGTACGGCTTTTAATATGATTCTACGCCCAAGTAAATAATTTGTGGGATATTGTGTTGAGATCTTGTCCCGGCTGGAAACTGGCTTTCGCTGCTGGACGCTTAGTAGTGCCCTCAAATAAAATACAAGGCCCCCAACACGTGTTTACAAATTGTTTTCTGTTCTTGTATCGAGCGCTAGGGCCATTGGAGAAGTAAATTACTTTTTCCAGATTTCTTATTTCGGTCTTTAGGATGTTTGTTAACTGATATTGGAACAGATGAATAGCATTCGTATCATATTTTAAACTTTATGATATGGCGGTATAATTTTATATGTTTTAAGCTATTGTTTTCTTTAAGTAAATTACAAATGGATGAATTGCTGCCTGACTATTGTTCCAATGTATATCCTAAAAGCCATCTTATATAAGGCATAGCTTCCTTAAGATCACAAATTACAATATATTCTGTAGGTTTCAAATTTTCTTTCCGTTCACACAAAAACGCAGACTGTTGTTGAGCTATGAAGGTAGAGTAAAAAGATCTGACAATTTGCTGATAATTTTTCAGAAAGTCTTCAACAGCTGATTGTATTATTTCTAAATTTTGCAATTTACGGTTACCCACTGTTTATAAGTCACTTGCTCTACACCTTTTTTCTTCGAAAATGTCCCGAATATTACCTACTGACCAAGTTTTTAGTCCCTAGACAAGTAACACATTTCCTTAAATAGCAATCTGGAGATGGGGGGTGTTAAGTGAGACAGCCCTTATAATTACAGAGAACAATACCTGAACCATCAAGCATCAGTTTCACATGCTCATAATGAACCCAAACACAAGTAGAATGCGTACCTTGGGTGCCTAGAAGTATAACTACACTGTTTAGGTCTCAATTGAGCAAATGTTAGGAACCTATTTCGATATCAGGATCTTTAAAACTGTGGAAGGTTTCCTTTATATTGCAAAAAATCTAATGTGTTACACACACATGACTTTCTCTACTCTTGTACAAACTATTTTTACAGACGCTTATTCTCCATATGCTTCATGTTTATCGAGATGTTAAACTTATTGCTAATTTTCTTGTAGATGCAAGGGGAATTGGTAGGCTTTAAGCGATAGTCAAATATTTTAAGAGCTGGTTGTTATGTGGAGCATTCCATTCTCTTTGCATTTCCAGGACCAAAAAAAAATGAATAACGAATTTCCATTTTAGAAAAGGTATAAGTATTGGACAATTTAAGGGAATAACAAGCAATATCTCGAAAATGGTTCACTCAACAACAAAAATGTATATGACATAAATTGTGTATTTTAACGCGATCTACATTTTTTGTGCAGTAAAAGTTTGTCTATCTCTTATGGTTTACCAGTTATGCAAAAGTCGTTCACAATGAAGAATACTTTTGGAGACATTCCCAGAAAATTCGAGATATACATTTCATTTGCCATAAAAATATCTTAAACATATGATATTTTAATCAAAATCGTTAGAGCCATTTTTGAGAAAATTAACATTTTCGGAAAGTGTTCCATGTAAAGGTAATTTGGGGTTGGGGGATTTTCTTGAAAACCTTCGTGTCGCATCCTTGAAAGATACTGAACCTAAATACCAAGTTTGGTGTTTATCCGACTGTTCGTTTCTGAGTTATGCTGTTCACAGAGACACACAGACACACACACGGACATGTTTCCAAAAATGCTTTCTTTGGATTCAGGGGGTCTCAAAACATGTATTTCCGGTGAAATCTCGGTATCGAATTTTTGAGTGGAATACAATACCTTAAATTTTTCAGTACTTATTTTCTCAAGTGGGAATTCGTTATTCATTTTTTTGTCTTGGATATGCAAAGAGTATTAACCTGGGCAAAGGGATTGGTGCTGCACCTAGCAACCAGCTATTAAGAGATATGTATGTGCTTAAAGGCTACTGTATTTCTATATTGCCCTTGTAAATATATATTCCCCTTACATCTACAAGAAGATTAGCGATAAGATAGAATCTGCAAATGTTTATCTCGATTAACATGAAGTAGATGGAGAATAAGCGTTTGTAAAAATAGTTTGAACAAGAGTAGAGAAAGTCATGTGAGTGTAAAACATCAGATTTTTACTTTCTCTACTACGTACAGTAAGTAGGGGAAGTATTGTATTCCACCCAAAAATTCGATACCGATATTTCACCGAAAATACATGTTTTGAGATCCCCTGAATCCAAAAAAAGCATTTTTGGAAACATGTCCGTGTGTGTGTCTGTGTGTCTGTCTGTGTGTGTCTGTGTGTCTGTGAACAGCATAACTCAGAAACGAACCTTCGGATAAACACCAAACTTGGTATTTAGGTTCAGTATCTTCCAAGGATGCGACACGAAGGTTTTCAAGACAATCCCCCACCCCAGAGTACCCTTTACATGGAAGATTTTTCGAAAATTTTAATTTTCTCAAAAATGGCTCTAACGATTTTGATTAAAATATCATATGTTTAAGATTTTTTTATGACAAATAAAATGTATATCTTGACTTTCCTGGGAATGTCTCCAAAAGTATTCTTCATTGTGAACGACTTTTGCATAACTGGTAAACCATAAGAGATAGACAAACGTTTACTACACAAAAAATGTAGATCGCGTTAAAATACACAATTTATGTCATATACATTTTTTTGTTGTTGAGTGAACCATTTTCGAGATATTACTTGTTATTCCCTTAAATTTTTCAATACTTATTTTCTCAAATGGGAATTCGTTATTCATTTTTTTGTCTTGGATATGCAAAGAGTATTAATTTGTGGCAAAGGGAATGGTGCTGCACCTAGCAACCAGCTATTAAGAGATATGTATGTGCTTAAAGGCTACTGTATTTCCAAATTGCCCCTGTAAATAGATATTCCCCATACATCTACAAGAAAATTAGCAATAAGATAGAGTCTGCAAATGTTTATCTCGATTAACATGAAGTAGATGGAGAATAAGCGTTTGTAAAAATAGTTTGTGCAAGAGTAGAGAAAGTCATGTGAGTGTAACACATCAGATTTTTTCTCTTGAACACGTGTTAGTTAGTTTCGAAGCAACCGTTCTGTAACGATATTGGTAGTACTCATATTAAATATTTAACGAATATTCACAACTAAATTTAACAGCGGGCGCGCCTAGATTTTTTGAAAATTTTTACTTTGGCTGGTATTCAAAATATTGAAGTTAGGGACAAATAAACATACGTGTATTCTATTTCAAAGCATCAAAATCACACAAAAAAATTCGAAATACGTTGATGAAATGGCGTTTCGTAGGTGTTTGACTTGACTTATATACTTAATCAGCTATTCCTTCTCGTATATAGGGCTTACATCCTCTAGGACTTACAACCGCGCTTAGGGTCAGAGACTTATAGAGGAGCAGACGAACATTGAATCAGAGATTGATGAACCCGGGGCGGGGGATCGGCTAGTAGCCAGGCATGAGAGCGAGGGAAGAAGATGATATGAAATAAAGGCGAAATGGATGAAAGGAAAGGTGATGATGGAGCAATTGGTGGAATGAAAGGCGGGGAAAACTGAAGAACCTGGAAAAACCCCACCTAAAGGCCGCTTCATCCACTACAAACCCCACATACAGTCTCTGGGATCGAACCTGGCCGCCTTGGTGGCAGGCGAACGATCTAACCACTCGACGCGCCGACTGGAATGACTCATAGATGAAATTTCTAAATCTTGCAGTTTTTATCTGAAAGCTTTCAAACTTTTGCCACATACTGGCTACCATAATTATAAGTGCGTTTTAAATTTCATGCAGACATATCTAATATTTATTGAAAAAACATTTTGCTTTACTTTTATTATGTCAATTAGTCTGGTGTTCCACACAATGCAGAAATCGTAATTTTAAAACATAAAAATAATACCATATTGTTTAAATATTAATACATAAAATGGCGTATAGCTATTTTACACTCTCCTGGTTGTTTCAGAAAACAAGTCTTATCCCTTTAAATACAATTTTGTAACAATTTTTCCTCAGTGTTAAAATTAATTATATCAATTTTTGGCAGTTTAAAAGTCCAGCAAAAACCATATTCCAGATTTTTAAGTTTATTCTGAGTTTCTGCTAACATTTTAAATAGGATTGTTCACAAATTACATCACGTGGAACAGTTTTAATGTACAGAAGTGTAAGAATAATCAAAGTCTAGTAAAAGGCATGGGAGGTATATACAAGCCAATGGGCCTTGTGCTCTTGGACATTTAAATGGTCACGCATTGAATCTTCAAATGGCTGAGAGGAAAAAAACAAAAAGCATATTATCTATGTAACTTAAGGTAAAGGTTCAAAGTATTTTTGGGCATAAAAACTATCGAAAACGTTTGTCAAATTTCAGCAGTGGGTGCCCTTAATGGTTCTTCGTTTGAAGGTGGAAAACAATGCCTCTATTTTTTAATTTAGTGGAGATTACTATTTTGAAATTAATTTGTTACTTTTTACTTTCTCTAATACCTACTAGTAGCAACGGATTTCGAAGTGCAAATTAATTGTACGAGCTAAGAAATTACACATATAGCTAGCCAAGAGTGGAAAAAAATTGAGTTTAATTTATGGACGCTCTTTAACTGCTATAGTCTTAGCGTTCCATTCTACAGTGCGTTCACTTCCCTGTGCGGCTGAGCGGGCGATTGCATGTAAGCGCAGAGTATTAGATAGCCACGTGTATCAACCCTCAAGCCTATCCTACTCATTTGTTATTTATTTATTGTTATCACTTGAGTACTAATCTTGCCACAGAAGATGTTGAAAGTGATGTCCATCTGCATTGATGCATTCTTGACATCTTTTGATGAAATGTCCATTCATCTTCTTCTTCGGTAATTTTCTTCTTCTTTCTCTGGATGAAAGGAAAGGCGATGATGGATCAATTGGTGGAATGAATGGCGGGGGAAACCGGAGAACCCGGAGAAAACCCGCCCAGACGCCGCTTTGTCCACCACAAATCCCACATGCGGGTCCCTGGGATTGAACCCGGGCCGCCTCGGTGAGAGGCGAGCGGTCTAACCACTCGGCCATGGCGCCGACTCGGTAATTTTCAAAATTCAAAATTTCTTTTCTTAGTTGGAGAGCGAGTGAATGATGCATTAATTTCAACTAGGTTTTCCTCAATAGGACCCTTCTCTTTGACTTTAGGGATCCTGTTGATCTTAATTTATTAACAAGAAGCTTGGCAGTCTCTATTTGGAACTGGAGCGGTAGGGGATTTGTCTTGAAATTGCCTACACACCGCTCTGCATGACTGGGTTTTAACATAAGTATCATAAATGAAAACTCATTATTCAGGCGTGAATTTCTCGATTGTCATATTAATGGATTTTAAAATAAATCTCTGACACGTCTTATACAGTGCACTACGTTTCATGCACTTTAGAGACAAACAAAAACTGACTGCGTCTTCTACACTGCACAGACAAGCATAAACTGTTTTACGAAAACCACCGCGGTGAGGCAGCACGTATGTAGGCTACATTACTGCTGCTCCGCGCTTGCATGCGATCGCCCAGCTGCAGGGGTAAGCGAACGTACTGCACATTGGGCGTGGAAGACCGGTAATTTTGTTCAGAGGCCTCTTTATCAAGTTTGAGGTTCTTTTACGTCCGTAAATATATGACACGGGACCACCAACTTTACTTCCCTTCCGAAGGATTTTTACACCAGAAAAAAAAACATCCCCCTCCGCCGGGTTTGAACCCTTCACCTCGAGAACTAGAGACTAGTATGGTAACCACTACATCATGGAGAACGACAGCCACGAGTGAGATACATAAACGAATGGTAGAGTTATAATTATATGTACACTACTCTTTTGCTTCAAGTTGCTTTTGAAATGTAATTGTTCATTTTAGAAAAAATATATGCGATATTTACTAACTGGCATTATGACTCATGTCAAATTTTATAAACCTGCCAAATCATTTTCTCGTACTTATTGCTTCAAGCCATTTATGATGATATACAAAAGTAAATTATAGGACTTCAAGGTTTTACCGATTATAATCACTTATTTTCAAAAGAAAGTTTAATGGTTGCCAGCTTGGATGAAAAAATCTAATGCGTTACATTCACATGGCCTCCTCTATCATTTATTCAGTGGGTATACAAATTACTCTTACGAAAGTTTATTTTCCTCTCTACTTCACTTTACTCCAGATAAACCTTTCCGGAAATAGCTGCATTATACATTTCTTTAAAGATACAAAGGGAATATAGACAGTCAAACATTTTAGAACTCCACGCTGGCCTTAAAATTCTATAGTATTTTCATTACTTCGCGAGAAACAAACTGCAAATCGACAGGACTTGGAAAGAATAGCTAAGTATTGAACAATTCGAACAATTAACAACGGATATCTCGTAAATTGCTGATGCCACAAAAAGCTATCTGAAATAAATTGTGTATTTTAAACAGCTCTGTGTTTTTTGTGTAGTACGTTTTCATCTATCGCTTAACGTTTATAGTTATAGAAAGTTCTACAAAATTACTTTCGAAAGAAGAGGGCTACACAGGGTATTCTCAGACAATTCAAGTTATAGATTTCATTTGTCATGTAAATATCTATGCTGTTTCAATCAAAATCTTTGAGTCATTTTAGGAAGTCAAAAATTCGAAAAATGTTCCATGTAAAGGGTAGTTTGGCGTGAAGGATTTTCTTGAAGATCTTCCTGCCTCAGCTTTGAAATGTATTGAGCTTAGATACTGAGAGGGTTGTTGCCCCACGTACGATACCAGCTTTCCGGTGGCCTTCGCCTCACGTTTAAAAATCAACTTTGTATTTTAATGTTTATTTAAATATTATATATGTATGCCTCGGCTGCATCAGTAGTAATTTTGAGAACACGCATCTCCTAGCAGAGCTGGAACGGCTAAAGAACAAGGCTTACAAAATTATAACTGTATTGTACTTTGTTTATTAATCCTTCACACAATTAAATAACACTTCACTGATATATTCTACTGTAGAGCTGTGAAATTATTGTTACTTGTACTTTTTAACACGTAAACTTTATATTATTCTCACCGAAATGAATTTTTATGTCCCGCATTGAACTCGTCCGTACCGATCGGGTACGCAATCTAAACTGAACTGGTTGGGAACGCTGTCTTGTAGCGTCTCCCGCCTAAATTTGTACTTTTTTTCTATTTCAAGTCTCTGATTGACTAAGCCTACTCCAATAGAATACTTTCATTAAACTTAAGCTTTTTCTAGTTTTTGATTGGCTATTTTTAAACTGTTTTAAAATTACATTATTGTTCCAACATTTATTAGTAGCCTTCATTAAACTTTCTAAGTTATTGTTGTCTCAAGGTTACCTCATTGTTAGCAACTTTCGGCTTCTACTTTGTAATTCTGTTTGCTACAAAAGGCAGCTTGCTTCTATTCTCACAGCTCCTACATTGTTAAACTACGTAATACATTCATATAACATTATTATACAGGTAATGATAATATAAACATAATACAATGACTGTTACATACACTTTATATATTATATTATACACATATTGCTTTAATGCGGGCTGTTATTATGTTTTCTATTATATAATTAGACTGATATCATTTAAGTGTTAAAAATACTGCCTCAATACCTAATTTATCGGGCTTTACACACACACACACACACACACACACACACACACACACACGGACTTTTTATAACAATCCTTTTTACTTTCTCTACTACGTATAGTAAGTAGGGGAAGTATTGCATTCCACCCAAAAATTCGATACCGAGATTTCACCGGAAATATATGTTTTGAGACCCACTGAATCCAAAAAAAGCATTTTTGGAAACATGTCCGTGTGTGTCTGTGTGTGTGTGTCTGTGTGTGTGTGTGTGTCTGTGAACAGCATAACTCAAAAACGAACAGTCGGATAAACACCAAACTTGTATTTAGGTTCAGTATCTTCCAGAGATGCGACACGAAGGTTTTCAAGAAAATCCCCCCACCCCAGACTACCCTTTACATGGAACATTTTTCGAAAATTTTAATTTTCTCAAAAATGGCTCTAACGATTTTGATGAAAATATCATATGTTTAAGATAATGTTATGAGAAATGAAATGTATATCTCGAATTTTCTGGGAATGTCTCCAAAAGTATTCTTCATTGTGAACGACTTTTGCATAACTGGTAAACCGTAAGAGATAGACAGAATTTTACTACACAAAAAATGTAGATCGCGTTAAAATACACAACTTATGTCATATACATTTCTTTTGTTGAGTGAACCGTTTTCGAGATATTGCTTGTTATTTCCTTAAATATTTCAATACTTTTACTTTTTCTCAAATTCGTTATTCATTTTGTTTAGGTCCTGGACATGCAAAGAGAATGAAATGCGCCACATAGCAACCAGCGTTAAAATATTTGACTATCGCTTATAACCATATTCCCCTTGCATCTACAAGAAAATTACCAATAAGATTGACATCTCGATATCTCGATTAACATGAAGCATATGGAGAATAGGCGTTTGTAAAAATAGATTGTACAAGAGTAGAGAAAGTCATGTGAGTGTAACACATCAGATTTTTTTATTTAATGGGCCTCAAACTATGTATTTTCGATGAAACATCGGTATCGAACTTTTGGGTGGAATGCAATACTTCTCTAAGACGTGCGTGGTAGAGAAAGTAAAAATTGGTATTTTATATTAAAACTTATGATGAGTACAATATTACTGTAAGTGTGTTTATTACATTTTTCGTAGGGCATTTTTTAAAAACATTGTGACTAATTTAAAGCAAAGAACAGTTTTTCTTTCTCGTGTATCTCGAGTTGACGTAAGTAATAAAATGAATTAACTTTATAGTGGGAATATGCAGTTTACATTAATAAGCTTCCATATTAATTTGCTTTTCGAGAAATAAAACCAGCATTGCAACTTCGTGGATGAAGCTAAAATGACCCTCTTACATTTTACCTGCCATGAACAGAAAGTTTTCAACACTTGGCGCCATGCGCAAGAGCCCATTTTTTCCCTTATGCAAATGGCTCTACCTATGTACCTACACACCTTCAGGAAACCAAATTTTGACTCCATCCAGCCGGTACCAGTTCTCTATGTGACTGGCCTGAAAAAAAATACAGGGGCATACAAAAGGAACGATATGTGAAATGGTTAGGATACCACCCTTATGAAAGAGTTTCGCTCCGATTGGTAGGTACACAAAGAAAAGCTAAACCAGTTACAAAAATTTCTCTTTCTGAGGAAAGCATGAAGAATTATTTCTGTCCTTAAACTGAACGACAGCTACGTCATTTATGTACCCATTAGAGCTTTCATCAGCGACATAGAGACGAAGGTTAAGTTGTCGCTACTAAACGGCAATAAGAAACGGTAATATAGCATGAAAATATTAGGTTTAAGTTGTAATGTTACCCTTCGGCAGTTCGGCCATACTTTGGGGGAGATAAAGTATCCTGCCAATCCTGTGGCTAGAATTATGTTCGAAAAACAGAGCTGGTCACGCTGGTAAGGAGTAGAATTAGATTTTATCAGTACCAACATAAACAGCTCCTTTCCATTATGGGCCACATTTTATGCACGCGAATATATCTTAGCGCTGCACACTATACGTGAAGAGCTTATTTGTTATCCACTGTTATAAAACCTCTAAAATAAAAATAAAATTGGATTTAGGCGGCAGGGATCATTAAATTACGTCCGAATGAAGATCTATATCCAGAAATACTTTATAGTATGTATTGGGTATTGAGGATAGGGGATTAGGCGGTGTAGGTCAAGGGGGAAATGCCTTTCTCTCTCGAATCATCAAATATGCAACACGCACTACACCACTCAGCGGTACATGGAAAACAAATGGATAGACGACTAGAAAAGGAGTTGCGCCTGCGAGTCACACTGCCTCGCGAGTCGCACTTTCGCCACCACTGGTGTAGTATTAATAGAATTAATTCCATGGAATACAGATACAACGTAAACAGATATACATGTGGGCGAAGCCGCTGATACAAGATGGCATTTTATAAAAATAACTGATTTAAACCATTTCAGACGAAAGTTGCATGTTTTCGTGGATAGAATCAGAATTTGATAAAATGTGGGCTATTATTTAAAACAAGGCTGGCTTTGAAATGATTTGTTTATTCAATTAATGGTATCGAAGTTCCCTCTTCAAAGGAAGCTTTTTTTGTTCGTTTATTTTTACGTCTTTCAAACGAAATAGTAATTCTAGAAACACGGAGATATTTTGATGAAACTATATTCGTTATTTAAAAGCAGTTGTGTACCAAAATTAATTAATAATATTGGGGTCCGTTCTTACAATGGAGTTTAATCTGACTATTCCATTCATATTCCGCGTATATTTGGTATTGACCAATAACGTTTATCAAATACCTCGGATATCGACCAGTTACGGTCATTTATCTTATACGTAGTATGCTTGCAAAAATGCGATTTTGTCGGATAAAACGTCAGTTCGTTACCCAACCGTAATAGTATCAGCATGCATCTCCATAGTTGCCACTACGGAGAAATTATGAAATCCTACTACCTCAACATGATTTGTACTCGAATGTTACTAATGTCTTCCTTACATGACTTACTAAATTACGTTTTTCATTTCAGACAAGCCTGTCAACTCAGGCTTATTACATTATACACTGATTTTATATACGGAAATTATTTACTGATATTATTTCTCTATCCTAATATAATTTCTTTATTGAATCATTTATATCTTCCTGTCAGTAATTATGGTATCATTTGTCTGAGAAAGGTTTTGTTGTTATGAACATATTCCTGGTCATCTTAATTGCAACAAAAGGATATTTTAATCGCATTTTTCTAACAGTGGTTACGTACATATGTTGGCTACAGCTGTTTGTTTTTTTTTCTCAAGGCATCTTAGCCTGCATGCAAAAACTTCGCAGTGAAAATTTCTACTACCAGCTGGTGTTTAATGTTAATACAACTTACAGATGGTTTGCACTATGATCCGTAGATGGAAGCAGAAATCAGCGCATATTTAATTTTTTTTTTCGTTGGACCATTTTTAGGCGCATGACCTCAATGATTTGCTATTAAGTGACAATTTGAAGAAGTAGAGAGAGGAAGAAAAAATCTGATGTGTTACACTCACATGACTTTCTCTACTCTTGTACAATCTAATTTTACAAACGCTTATTCTCCATATGGTTCATGTTAATCGAGATATCGAGATGTCAATCTTATTGGTAATTTTCTTGTAGATGCAAGGGAAATATGGTAGCTTTTAAGCGATAGTCAAATATTTTAACGCTGGTTGCTATGTGGCGCATTCCATTCTCTTTGCATGTCCAGGACATAAAAAAATGAATAACGAATGTGAGAAAAAGTATAAGTATTGTAAAATTTAAGGAAATAACAAGCAATATCTCGAAAACGGTTCACTCAACAAAAGAAATGTATATGACATAAGTTGTGTATTTTAACGCGATCTACATTTTTTGTGTAGTAAAATTTTGTCTATCTCTTATGGTTTACCAGTTATGCAAAAGTCGTTCACAATGAAGAATACTTTTGGAGACATTCCCAGAAAATTCGAGATATACATTTCATTTCTCATGACATTATCTTAAACATATGATATTTTAATCAAAATCGTTAGAGCCATTTTTGAGAAAATTAAAATTTTCGAAAAATGTTCCATGTAAAGGGTAGTCTGGGGTGGGGGGATTTTCTTGAAAACCTTCGTGTCGCATCTCTGGAAGATACTGAACCTAAATACCAAGTTTGGTGCTTATCCGACTGTTCGTTTTTGAGTTATGCTGTTCACAGACACACACACACAGACACACACACACACAGACACACAGACACACACACAGACACACACACGGACATGTTTCCAAAAATGCTTTTTTTGGATTCAGGAGGTCTCAAAACATGTATTTCCGGTGAAATCTCGGTATCGAATTTTTGGGTGGAATGCAATACTTCCCCTACTTACTATACGTAGTAGAGAAAGTAAAAAGGAGGAAGGATGAGATACAGTGATATGTATATATATTCTTCTATCACACTATATCTCCTTCTCCCACTTCTTCTCTCCCTCTGCTTACTTCTTGAAAACATACATTACGTTACAACATGAAAAGATCTAGAGCAATTCAGATGTGCTGTCTAATGGTAAATTTCCTATTTTAATCCTAAAGATTGCTACTAATGCTCTTTTAGAGGTTCCTACATCACTTCCTTTTTACGAGTACTGCGTTTAAAATTCTCAAACTTTGCTTCAGTTCGATCTTGTTCCATCTCAACTTTGAATTAATGATGTGTATGAAAGCGTTGATCTTTCAGTTTGCTCTTTGGTGGAGAGCAAGCCTTTTCATTTCTATACAGAGCCATTGGGAGGATATACACTCCACATTGATGAATTTTTGCAGAATCTTAATTTTATCGATCACCTGGTGAAGCGTTTGATTTCACATTTGGACTGAGCTCACAGACACAACATTGTTTTGAAAAACTCTTCGAAATTCATTCCGGATTTTGAATACAATTTTAAGTATTCATTACAGTTGAAAATTAGAAAAAAAAAAATCTGATGTGTTACACTCACATGACTTTCTCTACTCTTGTACAATCTAATTTTACAAACGCCTATTCTCCATATGCTTCATGTTAATCGAGATATCGAGATGTCAATCTTATTGGTAATTTTCTTGTAGATGCAAGGGAAATATGGTAGCTTTTAAGCGATAGTCAAATATTTTATCGCTGGTTGCTATGTGACGCATTCCATTCTCTTTGCATGTCCAGGACATAAAAAAAATGAATAACGAATTTGAGAAAAAGTATAAGTATTGAAAAATTTAAGAAAATCACAAGCAATATCTCGAAAACGGTTCACTCAACAAAAAAATGTATATGACATAAGTTGTGTATTTTAACGTGATCTACATTTTTTGTGAAGTAAAATTCTGTCTATCTCTTACGGTTTACCAGTTATGCAAAAGTCGTTCACAATAAAGAATACTTTTGGAGACATTCCCAGAAAATTCGAGATATACATTTCATTTCTCATGACAGTATCTTAAACATATGATATTTTCATCAAAATCGTTAGAGCCATTTTTGAGAAAATTAAAATTTTCGAAAAATGTTCCATGTAAAGGGTAGTCTGGGGTGGGGGGATTTTCTTGAAAACCTTCGTGTCGCATCTCTGGAAGATACTGAACCTAAATACCAAGTTTGGTGTTTATCCGACTGTTCGTTTTTGAGTTATGCTGTTCACAGACACACAGACACACACACAGACACACACACAGACACACACACACAGACACACACACAGACACACACACGGACATGTTTCCAAAAATGCTTTTTTTGGATTCAGTGGGTCTCAAAACATGTATTTCCAGTGAAATCTCGGTATCGAATTTTTGGGTGGAATGCAATACTTCCCCTACTTACTATACGTAGTAGAGAAAGTAAAAATATGTAAAAGTGAAAAATAATTGTTCCCAGCATAACAAACGCCGTTTTGTTTTGTATCCTCATTTGCAAAATTATAATGTCTGTAATGAAAAATAAATAAAAATTCGGATGTGTTACATTCTCACGACTTACTCTAATTTCTCTCTTATTAGTGGGTATACAAATTATTCTTACGAAAGTTATTTTCCTATCTACCGAGCGGCATGGCTCAGCAACAACGTCTGTGACCCGCATTCTGAGGTCCCGGGTTCTATCGCCCAATCTAACCCATGGGTTTTTTCGTGGTTTACCCAAAGTGGATTCTTTTCTATCACGATTTCCTTTCCATCATTTTTCCTTTAATTCTGTTTTCTTCTCAACTTTCAGTTGTCTTGTAGATCTCATGGTGTGTGGCGGTGCCGGACAGATAACACGGATGCTTGCTCACTGGAAAGAATACTCTCCGTGGACACCAGAGGGCTGCTGGACTGATGAGTTGTTTATCGCTCTCTCGGTGACTTCGGCGGTGACACACGTATCTGCGAGCATGGATATGTTAGGGACTTCCGCGCGTCTCTGTGGTCTGTCTGCCTAAGTCGTGTAGCCTTCTGTGTGGTTCCTTCACTTCATCGCTTCCTCCTGGGGAGTGTTAAGCACAGTATATCGCTGTAAATAGCGGTGTCGATGTGTCCCCCTCCGTTAAACAACCATTAATGTATATTTTCTTATCTACCGTATTTTAATCGAGATGAACCTTTTCCAAAACAGCTGCATTACATATTTGTAATAGATACAAAGGGAATAGCGATAGTCAAATGTTTTACAACTGCTGGATGTAGTCGAACACATTCAGCTGAGGATGGGGCCATTGATGCCTCGAAACGATCGTTCATTCATCATGATGTAAGTGAAGGCTTTTTATATAATATGTCGACTTAAAATTAAATCACTTTGAAACTTATTTTTAATAATGTCCCATTTTAACAAAGTTAATTTCGAAGAATGTTCCAAGTAAAGTGTATTTTGGAGTGGAGGAATTTTCTTTAAAATCGTTGTGTCGCATCTTTGGAAGATGCTGCACTTAAATATTAAGTTTGATACTTGTCGGAAATTTCGTTTTTGAGTTATGCTGTTCACACACACACACAGACACGGACATCTTTCTAAGAATCTTTTTGGGGGGATTCAAGTTACCTCAAAACATGTATTTCCGGTGAAATCTCGGTAACGAATTGTTAGGTGGAGTGTAATATCTTCTCATCTACTACGTACGTTCAAGAGAAAGTATAAACTGTTGTTATACGTGCACTATTAAGTTAGATACTTCTACTAAGTACACTAACTTTCGAAAACAACTTATCCATTTGAACCATTTCGATAATGGTAGGGTAGAGCTTTGTAACTGGTATAGTCTATTTTACCCATTCCTCCACATACAAAAGATTATTTCACTATCTCCGTGTTAATCGAGATACAATTTTGTAGAAATGGATACGTTACACGTTTCTTTGTAGGCACAAGAGAGATACAGGAGGTAAGTAAACTATTTAAAAACCGGGTCACTTTGAAAGTTCCACACTTTCCATGACCACGAGAAGTAAGCGAGTGAAAAATTGACACTTCAACAAGGTATTAAACATTTCAGAATTCAAATAAATAACAAATATTTCGGAAATGGCCAAATATACAACACAGTTAATTCACATAAATTGTGTGTTTTAACCTTACATTTTGTTTTGTTTAGTGAATTTTTGTCAATCTCTTATCGCTTAACAGTCATGCAAAAGTACAAAAGATTCATTCAAAATGAAGAGAACTTTACATGCAAAATGAAATTGGGTTTTATTTAGGACGCTCTTTAACTGCAGTGATCCTTAGCGTCCCATTCTATATTGGGCGTGAAAGACCGGTAATTTTGCTCAGAGGCCTCTTTATTAGTCTTGAGGTTCCTTTAAGTGCCGTAAATCTACGACACGGGACCACCGGCTTTACTTGCCTTCCGAAGGAAGCCGTGTTAAGGATTTTTACTCCCAAAAAAAAATCCATCGTCCTCCGCCGGGTTTGAACCCGCGACCTCGGGAACTAGAGGTTAGCATGGTAACCACTACACCACGGAGGACGACACTTTACTTGTACTTCGCAGAAAATTCGAAGATATACATTTTATGCTAATATTTTAAACATGCATTTTAATCAAAATCGATAGAGCCATGTTTGAGAAAACAAAAAATAACATACAGTTGTCCATGTAAAGCGTAGTTTGGGGTGTAAAGATTTTCTTGGAAAATATTCGTATGCTATTCTTGCAAGAAACTGAACTTAGGCACCAAATTTGATATTTATCCGATTAGTTACTTTTGAGTTATGCTAGTTTGAAGTCACACACACACACACACACACACACACACACACACACACACACGTGCGCGAGCACGCACAGGAACGTTTTCTAAAAATACTTTTTTTTTTGGGTTCGATGAACATGAAAAGGTATAATTCCAGTGAAATCTCTGACGTTTTGGGTGGAATATATTTTTGGAGATGGAATAAAATGATAATTGGGAAAGGAAATTTGGGAAAGAAACGCTCCAGGTCTACTTTTAGGATACTTCTCCAATATTTGCAGCTTGAGGACTGAGGGAAACCTGGGAGAAACCTCATCAGTGGGGGCGTTCCGTCGGGATTTGAATCTCGGACCTCCCTTTACGAATCCAAGGACCTGGCCAGTCGTGTCGATGAGTGGAATACAACCTAGCATAGGTAGATATGTCATGGGGAAAGTAGAAATTACCTAACCCAAAGTGTGTTTTTTAACCTGCATTATCTTTTTGTCTATTTTATGTGGTTTTTCAGTTTTACAAAATGAGTTAAACTTCATTCCAAATGAAGAGACTTTGCAGGCTATTTACAGAAAATTCTAGATAATTATACGTTATGTTATTCATGGCAGTATCACAAACTTGTGATATTTTAATCAATTTTGGTAGACCTTTTCGAGGAAATAGAAAGTAATCAGTGTTTTTGTTTGAAATGATTACTCTGAGGTGAACGTAATTCCGAGAATATATTCGTTCTGTTTTGAAAGATGTTGGAAATAAATTCTCAGTTTGGTTTTCATCCGGATTTTCCTTTTACAGATATATTTTCTATTCACAGACCGAGCGAGATGGCTCTGCGGTAAGGTGCGAGGCTCGCATTCTACAAGTGCCGGGTTGGATTCCCGTCGACCCTCACTCTGACCTTGGATTTTTCGCTGTTTTCCTTGATCGGTAGGCAAATGCGTTCACGTATCACCATTTCCGTTTCATAATTTCCCTTTCATTCGATTTCCTTCTCATGCTTCTAGGTTTCGAGCCGTAGGGCGGTTCCGGACAGATGGCGCGGATGCTTAATCAACGGAAAGAGTATTCCCCGTGGACACTAGATGGCTGCTTGGTTGAGCGAGTAGCTCATCGCCCTCTCTAGGCAGTTCCAGTAGCGGGACGGTCCAGGAACTGTTAACGACTTCCGCAAGTCTCTGTGGCCTGTAGCCTACTGTGATTCATTCATTTCATCTCTTACTCCTGGGGGTAGTAGCTGCAATATTTCACGTAGGGCGAGTGCGCGAGGTGTCACTCTCCGTTGTGAAAGATAAAGGTACGAACTAACGGAGGGGCCACCGAAACCGGGGCAGAGCACCATACGCAGGCCGGTTGGTCCCTTGTGTTTCTACCATGGACCCCCGGGAGGAAGGGGCGTAGGGAGAGACCTGAAGGATACAAGCATAGGCGGGGTCCCTAATGTTTCCAGATTGAATGCATTCGACTCGCCTGCTCCTGCTCACAAACTACCGAACTTCCGGCAGTCGCCCCGGGGATGGAGCCCACTCAGAGAGACCTAGCTCAGCAGTACCCGCAGCAAAGCCAGGTAAGGAACCTCTATAGAATGCACAGTCACCGCCCAGGCGCAACCCGCCGAGCACCGTCGCATGGTCCTACAACCTTGAAACAGATGACAAGGAAGATGATGGGTACAGAAAATGAGAGGGAGGAGAGTCGTAGTAGAAGATGAACCATCCCAGCATTCTTACCATGCTAGCGTCTGTTTCCCGAAGTCGCGGGTTCAAACCCGGAGGAGGGCGATGGATATTTTTCTGGCGTAAAAATCCTTAGCATGGTTCCTTCGTAAGGTCCCGTGTCTTAGGTTTACGGTACGTAAAAGAACCTGAAGCCTGATAAAGAGGCTTCTGCGCAAAATTACCGGTCTTTCACGCCCAATATAGAATGGGACACTAAGGACCACATCAATTAAAGAGCGTTCATAAATAAAACACAACTTAATTTTAGCCAGTATTCGCCGCTCGACCAGGAGAAACTACGAAAACCCATGGCCCAGAGTGTGCGTTCACTGGAGAGGGAGCTAATTTGCCTTAACTCATGTTTCTGTAAAATGTTGGCATCCGGTATACAATACTACCTCTACCTTCCATAGGTAAGAGGTAGATAAATGAAATTGTTTCCCATATTTTGCCATTCTTAGCCTCCATTAATATTTTCATCGTAAATTAGTAACTTCGAAACAGGGTTTCTTTTCTTCCTGTCCAAAATAGTGGTAACCATAGCAACTAGATGTGAGCTAAGAAGCGCCGTTCTTCATTTCTTTTCCATTTGGTGAGCATACTCTTATGATACGTTAGAGACAATGTATAAGCCGTCAGGATCCACTTCTCTCAGAGTTATGTCCGTTATAAATCTCGCGCGCCGCGAGAGGGAACTCGGAATATAAAAAGAGCCGGGAAAGAAATCGTCTCCATTAAGAGTTTCTCCGATGGTTATGAAAATGAGAACTGCATGCACTCACCGCGTCGCCCCTGATGTATAGCAGCCATTTCTTGCAATGCAGGGAACCGCTACTTCACCCAAGCTAGACTTAGATCTCGCTATTTCAAAATGTGCTAATCTTCTGCTCATTGGGATTCCTCGCCGAATGAATATCTACTTGGATTATCGCCATGCAAGAAAGGCGACAGAAACAAGTTCGTAAACTTAAGCACAGCTATAACAAATTCGAATTTAACGACTCTTTCAGGATTCGAACCTGGGAGCTTTTGATTCGCAATCAGACTCTCCAGGACCACTTGGTTTTCACTTCCTTATCAGGTGACTTAGGTTTACTCTCCTTTATACACCACAAACATTTTCTACTAGACGACCGACCCTGCCAGATGTCGAACCTGGAACCTTCTGATCCAAATTCTCGCCGACCTTGCTGAGATTCGAACTTGAATCTTCTAATGCATAGTCAGATGCATTCCTCATTGAGTCACAGAGCCAATTCACTACAATTTCTACGATTTTTTTTATTCCATACCTTGGACTTCATCTCTATCTAACCATAAAAATTTCAATCTCACGAGCCTGCTAGGATTATAACCTGAATTCTCTGATCCGTAGTCAGACGCGTTATTCATTGTGCCACAGGGCTAATTAACTTTTTATGTTATATGTAGTTCTTTTATTTGATAACTTGGAGTTCATCTCTTACATCAAGCAAGAAAATTTCTAGTATACCGACTCCGCCAGGATTCGAACCTGGAATCTTCTGATCCGTGGTTACAAGTGTTATCCATTGCGCCACAGGGGCAGTTGGTTAATTACGTTATATGTAGTTCTTTTATTCGATACCTTGGAGTTCATCTCTTACATTAAGCAAGAAAACTTACAGTACACCGACCCTGCCAGGATTCGAACCTGGAATCTTCTGATCCGTAGTCAGGCGCGTTATTCATTGCGCCACATGGCTATTTGACTGTTTATGTTTTATGTAGTTCTTTTATTCGATAATGTGGAGTCATCTCTTACATTAAAAAGAAAATTTCTACTACTCCTACCCTGCAAGGATTCGAACCTGGAATTTTCTGATCCGGAGTCAGACGCGTTATGCATTGCGCCACAGGGCCACTTGACAGTTTAAGTTACATGTAGTTTTTTTATTCGATAACTCGGGGTTCATCTCTTACCTTAAGCAAGAACATTTACAATACACCGACCCTGCCAGCATTCGAACCTGGAATCTTCTGATCCGAGTCAGACGCGTTATCCATTGCGCCAAAGGGCCAATTGATTGTTTATGTTATATGTAGTACTTTTATTCGATAAATTGGGGTTCATCTCTTACGTTAATCAAGAAAATTTCTAGTACGCTGGCCCTGGCAGAATTGGAATCTAGAATCCTCAGATCTGTAGTCAGACGACTTATTTATTGTACCACAGGACTAACTGGCTATTTATGTTATATGTAGTTCTTTTATTCGATAAATTGCAGTTCATCTTTTACATTAAGCAAGAAAATTTACAGTAGAGCGACCCTACCAGGACTCGAACCTGGAATCTTCTGATCCGTAGTCAGGCGCGTTATCCAATTGCGCCACAGTGCCAGTTGGCTGTTTATGTTATATGTAGTTCTCTTATTCGATAACTTGGGGTTCAACTCTTACAATAATCAAGAAAATTTCTACTACACCGACCCTGCCAGGATTCGAACCTGGATTCTTCTAATCCGTAGTCACACGCATTAACCATTGCGCCACAGGGCCAAAACAGTGTTAATGTTATATGCAGTTCTTTTATTCGATAACTTGAGGTTCATCTCTTACAATAATCAAAAAGATTTCTCCTACACCGACCTTGCCAGGATTCAAACCTGGAATCTTCTGATCCGTAGTCAGATGCGTTATCCATTGCGCCACAGGGCCAATCGGCTGTTTATGTTATATATAGTTGTTTTATTCGATAACTCGGAGTTCATCCCTTACATTCAGCAAGACAATTTCTAGTACACCAACCTTGCCAGGATTCGAACCTGGAATCTTCTAATGCGCAGTCAGACGGTTATCCATTGCGCCACAGGGCCAGCTAGCTTTTTATGTTATATGTAGTTCTTTTATTCAATAACCTGGAGTTCATCTCTTACATTAAGCAAAAACATTTCTAGTACACCAACCGTGATAGGATTCGAACCTGGAATCTTCTGACCCGTGGTCACAAGCGTTATCCATTGCGCCACGGGGACAATTGGCTGTTTATGTTGTATAAAGTTCCTTTATTCGATAACTTGGGGTTCATCTCTTACATTAAGCAAGAAAATTTCTAATACACCGACCCTGCCAGGATTCGAACCTGGAATCTTCTGATCCGTAGTCAGACGCGTTATCCATTGCGCCACAGGGCCAATTGGCTGTTAATGTTATATGTAGTTCTTTTATTTGATAACTTGCAGTTCATGTCTTACATTAATCAAGAACATTTCTAGTACACCGACCCAGCCAGGATTTGAACCTGGAATCTTCTGATCCGTAGTCAGACGAGTTATCCATTGCGCCACAGGGCCAGTTGACTGATTGTGTTATATGTAGTTCTCTTATTCGATAACTTGTAAATCATCTCTTACATTAAGCAAGAAAATTTCTACTACACCGACGCTGCCAGGATTTGAACCTGGAATCTTCTGATCCGTAGTCAGACGCGTTATCCATTGCGCCACAGGGACAATTGACTGTTAATATTATATGTAGCTCTTTTATTCGATAACTTGTAGTTCATCTCTTACATTCAGCAAGAACATTTCTAAAAGGCGACGCTGCCAGGATTCGATCCTGGAATCTTCTGATCCGTAGTCAGACGCGTTATCCATTGCGCCACGGGGACAATTGGCTGTTTATGTTGTATAAAGTTCCTTTATTCGATAACTTGGGGTTCATCTCTTACATTAAGCAAGAAAATTTCTACTACACCGACCCTGCCAAGATTCGAACCTGGAATTTTCTGATCCATAGTCAGACGCGTTATCCATTGCGCCACAGGACCAGTTGACTGTTTATGTTATATGTAGTTCTCTTATTCGATAACTTGGAGTTCATCTTACATTAAACAAGAAAATTTACACTACACCGACTCTGCGAGGATTCGAACCTGGAATCTTCTGATCCGTAGTCAGACGCGTTATCCATTGCGCCACAGGACCAGTTGTCTGTTTATGTTATATGTAGTTCTTTTATACGATAACTTGGAGTTCATCTCTTATATTAAGCAAGAAAATTTCTACTACACCGACCCTGCTAGGATTCGAACCTGAAATCTTCTGATCCGTGGTTTCAAGCGTTATCCAAGCGCAACAGGGACAATTGACTGTTAATAATATATGTGGTTCCTTTATTCGAAAACTTGTAGTTCATCTCTTACATTAAGCAAGAACATCTCTAAACATTAATCAAGAAAATTTACACTACACCGACCCTGCCAGAATTCGAACCTGGAATCTTGTGATCCGTAGTCAGACGCGTTATCCATTGCGCCACAGTTGGCTGTGTATGTTATTACTAGTTCTTTTATTCGTTACCTTGGAGTTCATCTGTTACATTAAGCAAAAAATTTACGATACACCGACCCTGCCAGGATTCGAACCTGGAATCTTCTGATCCGTGGTTACACGCGTTATCCATTGCGCTACAGGGCCAGTTGGCTGTTTAAGTTATATGTAGTTCTTTTATTTGCTAACTTGCAGTTCATCTCTTACATTAAGCAAGAAAATTTACAGTACACCGACCCTGCCAGGATTCGAACCTGGAATCTTCTGATGCGTAGTCAGACGCGTTATCCATTGCGCCACAGGGCCAGTTGGCTGTTGATGTTATATGCAGTTCTTTTATTCGATAATTTGCAGTTCATGTCTTACATTAAGCAAGAAAATGTATAGTACACCGACCCTACCAGGATCTGAACCTGGAATCTTCTGATCCGTAGTCAGACGCGTTATCCATTGCGCCACAGGGCCAATTGGCTGTTAATGTTATATGTAGTTCTTTTATTTGATAACTTGCAGTTCATGTCTTACATTAATCAAGAACATTTCTAGTACACCGACCCAGCCAGGATTTGAACCTGGAATCTTCTGATCCGTAGTCAGACGAGTTATCCATTGCGCCACAGGGCCAGTTGACTGATTGTGTTATATGTAGTTCTCTTATTCGATAACTTGTAAATCATCTCTTACATTAAGCAAGAAAATTTCTACTACACCGACGCTGCCAGGATTTGAACCTGGAATCTTCTGATCCGTAGTCAGACGCGTTATCCATTGCGCCACAGGGACAATTGACTGTTAATATTATATGTAGCTCTTTTATTCGATAACTTGTAGTTCATCTCTTACATTCAGCAAGAACATTTCTAAAAGGCGACGCTGCCAGGATTCGATCCTGGAATCTTCTGATCCGTAGTCAGACGCGTTATCCATTGCGCCACGGGGACAATTGGCTGTTTATGTTGTATAAAGTTCCTTTATTCGATAACTTGGGGTTCATCTCTTACATTAAGCAAGAAAATTTCTACTACACCGACCCTGCCAAGATTCGAACCTGGAATTTTCTGATCCATAGTCAGACGCGTTATCCATTGCGCCACAGGACCAGTTGACTGTTTATGTTATATGTAGTTCTCTTATTCGATAACTTGGAGTTCATCTTACATTAAACAAGAAAATTTACACTACACCGACTCTGCGAGGATTCGAACCTGGAATCTTCTGATCCGTAGTCAGACGCGTTATCCATTGCGCCACAGGACCAGTTGTCTGTTTATGTTATATGTAGTTCTTTTATACGATAACTTGGAGTTCATCTCTTATATTAAGCAAGAAAATTTCTACTACACCGACCCTGCTAGGATTCGAACCTGAAATCTTCTGATCCGTGGTTTCAAGCGTTATCCAAGCGCAACAGGGACAATTGACTGTTAATAATATATGTGGTTCCTTTATTCGAAAACTTGTAGTTCATCTCTTACATTAAGCAAGAAAATGTATAGTACACCGACCCTACCAGGATCTGAACCTGGAATCTTCTGGTCCGTAGTCAGACACGTTATCCATTGCGCCACAGGGCCAATTGACTGTTAATATTATATGTAGTTCTTTTATTCGATAACTTGCAGTTCATCTGTTACATTAAGCAAGAAAATTTACAGTACACCGACCTTGCCAGGATTGGTACCTGGAATCTTCCGATCCGTAGTCAGACGCGTTATCCATTGCGCCACAGGGCCAGTTGACTGTTTATGTTATATGTAGTTCTTTTATTCGATAGCTTGCAGTTCTTCTGTTTATGTTATATGTAGTTCTTTTATTCGTTAAATTAAGCAAGAAAATATCTTGTATACCGACCCGGCCAGGATACGAACCTGGAACCTTATGATCCGTGGTTACAAGCGTTATCCATTGCGCCACAGGGCCGATTAGCTGTTTATGTTATATGTAGTTCTTTTATTCGATAACGTGGAGTTCATCTCTTACATTAAGCAAGAAAATTTACACTACACCGACCCTGCCAGAATTCGCACCTGGAATCTTCTGATCCGTAGTCAGACGCGTTATCCAATACGCCACAGGGCCACTTGGCAGTTTAAGTTATATGTAGTTCTTTTATTCGATAACGTGGAGTTCATCTCTTACATTAAGCAAGAAAATTTACACTACACCGACCCTGCCAGAATTCGAACCTGGAATCTTCTGATCCGTAGTCAGACGCGTTATCCATTGCGCCACAGGGCCACTTGGCAGTTTAAGTTGTATGTAGTTCTTTTATTCGATAAATTAAGTAAAAAAATTTCCAGTATGCAGACCTTGCTAGGATTCGAACCTGGAATCTTCTGATCCGTAGTCAGACGTATTATCCATTGCGCCACGAGGCCACTTGGCAGTTTAAGTTATATGTAGTTCTTTTATTCCATAAGTTAGGCAAAAAAATTTCCAGCATACCGACCCTGCCAGGATTCGAACCTGGAATCTTCTGATCCATAGTCAGACGCGTTATCCATTGCGACACAGATCCAATTGACTGTGATTTTCTATGCAGTTGGTTTATTGGATAACTTGGAGTACTTCACTTACATAAAGCAAGAGAATTTCTACTTTACTGATCCTGCCGGGATTTGAACCTGGAATCTTCTGTTCGACCCACAATTTCTTGCCAACATTCAATTCAGACGGAATATGGTACATCTGGCAAAGCATAAGAGATAGACGAAAACGTATTGCACAAATACTGTAGATTTCTTTAAAGCACACAATTTATTTATAATATCTTCTTTTTGGTGTCAGCCCTTTCCGACATGTCTTGTTATCGGTTTGAAGTTTTCAGTACCTTTTTCATTTTTATTTTCTCTACCACGTGCATAGTAGGTAGAGAATTTTATTCCACCCAAAACTTCCATACCTAGAAATACGCGTCTGACTACGGATCCGAAGATTTCAGGTTCAGGGTAGGCAATGTCCGAAAAAGAAAAAAGCATTTTAAGATAAAGCTCTATATATGTGTGTATGTCTATAAACATAACTCAAAAACAAGTAATCGGATGAATACAAACCTTGGTGTTTAGCTTCAGTATCTTCCAAAGATGCGACATTAAGACCTTTAAGGAAATGCCCCATCCCAATTACCCTTTACATGGATAATTTTTCAAAATGTTTGATTTTATCAAAAATGGCTCTAATGATTTTGATTAAAGTGCCATATATTAAATGTATTTGCTTGAAAAATGAAATGTATATTTTGAATTTTCTGTAACCCTTTCTTCTTCATTCTGAAGGAATTTTGTATAATCTTGTATAACTGGTAAAGTTAAGCGATAGACGAAAATGCACTACAGAAAAAGTTGTAGATCTGTTTAAAACATACAATTTATATGAATAACTTTTTTTGTTCTCAGCCAATTTCGAGATATCGGTTATTCTTTTAAACTCCTATCGACATTCATTTTTTTTATGGAAAGGGTATGGAATTTTAAGGCCAGTATATAAAGACCAGTTCTTAAACGTCTGACTGTCGCTATACCCTTTACATTTATAACGAACCGTTTAACGTAGCTATTTCTGCAAAGGTTATCTCGATTAAAATGAAGTAGATAGAAAAATAAATTTTCGGAAGAATAGTTTGTATACCCAATAATAAATGATGAAATGTAGACAAAGCCATGTGAATGTAAGATATCAGGTTTTTACTTTCTCTACTACGTATTATAAGTAGGGGAAGTATTGTATTCCACCCAAAAATTCAATACCGAGCTTTCACCGGAAATACATGTTTTGAGGCGCCCTGAATACAAAAAAGCATTTTTGGAAACATGTCCGTGTGTGTGTCTGTGTGGGTGTGAACAGCATAACTCAGAAACGAACACTCGGATAAACAGCAAACTTGGTATTTAGGTTCAGTATCTTCCAGAGATGCGACACGAAGGTTTCCTAGAAAATCCCCCACCCCAGATTACCCTTTACATGGAACATTTTTCGAACATTTTAATATTCTCAAAAAGGCTCTAACGATATTGATTAAAATATTATTTGTTTAAGATATTTTCATGACAAATGAAATGTATATCTTGAATTTCTGGGAATGTCTCCAAAGGTATTCTTCATTGTGAACGACTTTTGCATAACTGGTAAACCATACGAGATAGACAAACTTTTACTACACAAAAAAATGTAGATCGCGTTAAAATACACAATTTATGTCATTACATTTTTTTTGTTGAGTGAACCATTTTCGAGATATTGCTTGTTATTCCCTTAAATTTTCGAATACTTATACTTTTTGTCAAATTCGTTATTCAATTTTTTTTGTCCTGGTAATGCATAGAGAATGGAATGCGCCACATAGCAACCAGCTCTTAAAATATTTGACTACCGCTTAAAATCTACCATATTCCCCTTGCATCTACAAGAAAATTAGCAATAAGATTAACATTTCGATATTTCGATTAACATGAAGCATATGGGGAATAAGCTATTGTAAAAATAGTTTGTGCAAGAGAAGATAAGGTCATGTGAGTGTAACACATCAGATTTTTTTAAGTACTGCCAACCTTCAGTTGTTTCTCGCGATGTCATGAAAAGGGTATGGAATTTCAATGGAATATGGCGACGAGCTTGTAAACATTTGATAGTCTCTATTCCCGTTGTTTCCATAACGAAATAAGTAATAAAACTGTATACGTAAACATTTATTGCAATTAATTTGATATACATAGAAGAATAAGCTTTTACAAAAGATTTGTTATAGTAGATTATGATCCAATAGATAAAAGTAGGGTTGTATTTTGCGAGTAGGAATGTTTGCGGCCTTCGTTTCACCCTCCTACGAGCAAAATAAAACCACTTTTAACACATGTGGTATTACTATTTTTAGTCAGTGTTCGAATTTGTAAAATATCATTAATATTATATTAATTCCTGAAACTAACATATATGACGTTTAGAACCCGATTTTGATACAAGAGAAATTACGTTAAAAAAAGCGAGATGCCAAGTCAAATGTCTTTGTTGTTTTGTTGATTCGCTAGCAGTTATTTTCAGTGAAATTATTTTCACCATGTTTAGCCTTACACCACGCAGTAAAGAATTAAATGCTATATGATATTGCTTTCTTGATTTTTTTTAAGTACTTGTAGCATTAATCTTTCTGCTGCTTCTGTAATTTCACTTCCATTTCATTTTCTTTTTAATTCACATTTCCGCCATTTAATCCTTATGTAGGTTAGATAAATGAATAACGTTTTATATCAAAGAAAGCGGCCAATATAACGCATAGGTTAACTCTACAACTTATTGCGATAAATTGAAGTATGACGATTTGTATTTGGAACAGGTAATGTGAGCGCCATGAGAAATTAATCATGTAAAAAGACGTAATGAAAAGTAAAACCTAATCAAACCGAGTCATTAAACATGTGCAAATACAAAAGGTAATTGCCATATGATTGGACTTGAAACCAAAGTTGGTCACACTGAAGATAATCGCACTGGCGCAATAATCTAAAGCTTTTAGCTCGTGTGCTTGTGTTGGAAGTTATACTTTTAGGCCATACTGTCTAAAAAAATTCTGATGTGTTACACTCACATGACTTTCTCTACTCTTGTACAAACTATTTTTACAAACTCTTATTCTCCATCTATTTCATATTAATAGAGAAGAACATTTGCAGAAACCATCTTTTGGCATGCAAAGAGAATTACATTTTACACATAGCGACCAGTTCTAAAAATATTTGACTATCGCTTAAGCCTTACTATCTTCCCCTTGTTTTGTATTTGCAAGGGCAATGTAAGCACAGATATATCTCTTAATAGCTGGTTGCTATGTGCAGCACCATTCTCTTTGCCACAGATTAATACTCTTTGCATATCCCAGACAAAAAAATGAATAACGAATTCCCATTTGAGAAAATAAGTATTGAAAAATTTAAGGAAATAACAAGCAATATCTCGAAAATGGTTCACTCAACAAAAAAATATATATGACATAAATTGTGTATTTTAACGCCATCTACATTTTTTGTGTAGTAAAATTTTGTTTATCTCTTATGTTTTACCAGTTATGCAAAAGTCGTTCACAATGAAGAATACTTTTGGAGACATTCCCAGAAAATTCGAGAATATACATTTCATTTGTCATGAAAATATCTTAAATATATATTTTAATCAAAATCGTTAGAGCCATTTTTGAGAAAATTAAAATCTACGAAAAATGTTACATGTAAAGGATAATCCGGTTGGGGGTATTTTCTTGAAAACCTTCGTGTCTGGAACTCTGGAAGATACTGAACCTAAATACCAAGTTTAGTGTTTATCCGACTGTTCGTTTCTGAGCTATGCTGTTCACAGACACACACACACGGACATGTTTCCAAAATTGCTTTTTTTGGATTCAGGGGGTCTCACAACATATATTTCCGGTGAAATCTCGGTATCGAAGGTTTGTTTGGAATTAAATAATTCCCCTACTTACTATACGTAGTAGAGAAAGTAATAAATAATACCGGGTAGGGACAGTCATCTGAATGTAATACTTAAGAGTTTTTGTTTTCTTTTGTTCGAAATTCCATGTATTATTTACTGTTAGTCTTTCTTTCTTCCCTTGCTTTTTGTTGCTTTCCTAGAAACTCTATAAAGAGACTGCTGTTTGTTGTTTTTAGTAGCTTACATGCGGTCAGAAGTAATGTCGTTATGCGTTTTTACTTTCTCTACTACGTATAGTAAGTAGGGGAAGTATTGCATTCCACCCAAAAATTCGATACCGAGATTTCACCGGAAATACATGTTTTGAGACCTCCTGAATCCAAAAAAAGCATTTTTGGAAACATGTCCGTGTGTGTGTCTGTGTGTGTGTGTGTGTCTGTGTGTGTCTGTGTGTGTCTGTGTCTGTGTGTCTGTGAACAGCATAACTCAAAAACGAACAGTCGGATAAACACCAAACTTGGTATTTAGGTTCAGTATCTTCCAGAGATGCGACACGAAGGTTTTCAAGAAAATCCCCCCACCCCAGACTACCCTTTACATGGAACATTTTTCGAAAATTTTAATTTTCTCAAAAATGGCTCTAACGATTTTGATGAAAATATCATATGTTTAAGATAATGTCATGAGAAATGAAATGTATATCTCGAAATTTCTGGGAATGTCTCCAAAAGTATTCTTCATTATGAACGACTTTTGCATAACTGGTAAACCATAAGAGATAGACAAAATTTTACTACACAAAAAATGTAGATCGCGTTAAAATACACAATTTATATCATATACATTTTTTTTGTTGAGTGAACCGTTTTCGAGATATTGCTTGTTATTTCCTTAAATTTTCCAATACTTATACTTTTTCTCAAATTCGTTATTCATTTTTACTTTCTCTACTACGTATAGTAAGTAGGGGAAGTATTGCATTCCACCCAAAAATTCGATACCGAGATTTCACCGGAAATACATGTTTTGAGACTCCTGAATCCAAAAAAAGCATTTTTGGAAACATGTCCGTGTGTGTGTCTGTGTGTGTGTGTGTGTGTGTGTCTGTGAACAGCATAACTCAAAAACGAACAGTCGGATAAGCACCAAACTTGGTATTTAGGTTCAGTATCTTCCAGAGATGCGACACGAAGGTTTTCAAGAAAATCCCCCCACCCTAGACTACCCTTTACATGGAAGATTTTTGGAAAATTTTAATTTTCTCAAAAATGGCTCTAACGATTTTGATTAAAATATCATATGTTTAAGATAATGTTATGAGAAATGAAATGTATATCTCGAATTTTCTGGGAATGTCTCCAAAAGTATTCTTCATTGTGAACGACTTTTGCATAACAGGTAAACCATAAGAGATAGACAAAATTTTACTACACAAAAAATTTAGATCGCGTTAAAATACACAACTTATGTCATATACATTTTTTTAGTTGAGTGAACCATTTTCGAGATATTGCTTGTTATTTCCTTAAATTTTCCAATACTTATGCTTTTTCTCAAATGCGTTATTCATTTTTTTTGTCCTGGACATGCAAAGAGAATGGAATGCGCCACATAGCAACCAGCGTTAAAATATTTGACTATCGCTTAAAAACTACCATATTTCCCTTGCATCTACAAGAAAATTACCAATAAGATTGACATCTCGATATCTCGATTAACAGGAAGCATATGGAGAATAGGCGTTTGTAAAATTAGATTGTACAAGAGTAGAGAAAGTCATGTGAGTGTAACACATCAGATTTTTTTGTTTTGTTACAGGTGAGTGTGTGTGGTTTCAATGCGCGAGGTTTTCAATCTGTAAGTACTTAATCATTCTTATTGTAGTTATAATTAAGAAAGCATGTGTACTACTGCAACTCTTCTATTTCTTACAAGCTAAGGCAATTGTTATTTAGATATCTGTGCGTTCCAAGTGCAGCGATGTAGTACTCAGTTATTTCTACAGAACATAATAATGACTTAATATGTGACTGAACTAGTATATTGTGATCAGAGTGCGATAAGCGCATCACTAGAGAACGAGGAAGAGTTTGAAAATACGAGATCCTCTAATGCACTTAAGGCATATGTATTTTTTTTCTCGAAATTAGTGAACAATAGAAACGAAAAAATAAAATTAATTACTAACAACTGTTGAACATAGTGGATCCACTAGTAAGATCACCAACATTAACAATGGTGGCAACCTGGCGATGGAGCATTGAAGCCTGGTAGTTGACCTCAACAATCAATAACCTGAAACTCACATTTGACTGCTGCATGAATTAAATTTAAGTAAATATTAACAAATAAAAAGGAAGTAAAGATATAAAACAATTTTAAAGAGTAAAATTCAACAATTAAATATTATTATACTCCATGTATGCAATAATAAATATATCAAAAGAGAGGATTTCATATACTTCATGCACATACGTGCAATAAAATAGGCAAAACAAGCAGATAGATTAGGTTACCAGCACTGAATGCAGGAAGTTCAACTTTCCACCACCACAGCACGAACGGAAAGTGGATCAAAAAACACTATCGTCAAAAAAGTCTTTTGCGTGTATTTAAAACAAGGAAGTGAAAATGTTGGCGTGAGCTCATAGCATAGTTGTACAAACTTTCATTCATAATTTGAGAATAGAAATGTGACTCCCTTTTCGAAACTGTAGATATCCTATAACTTCTACAGAGCCGTAAAGCATAAGTGTCCAAAGTTTGCCAAGATCTGCCAAATGTTGCACATTTCTACACAGATGTTGAAAAAATGATAGGAGTAGATAGTATTTGAAATTAATAAGAATTTAAAAGTAGTATCAGACTTCACTACTGCAGCTAGGACTCAAACTATAGATTTTCGGCTTGAGTGATATTGATATTTCCAACTTACCGCCTTCGACCGGCTAGTGTGAAAGAACATATCAAACATAAATTAACTCTAATAACGGCTACTATAAAGCCTAAACTTACAATACGTGATCAAAAGTTTCCGGACACCTGGCTGAAAATGACGTACGAGTTCGTGGCGCCCTCCATCGGTAATGCTGGAAGTCAATATGGTGTTGGCCCACCCTTAGCCTTGATGACAGCGTTCACTCTCGCAGGCATACTTTCAATCAGGTGCTGGAAGGTTTCTTGGGCAATGGCAGCCCATTCTTCACGGAGTGCGGAACTGAGGAGAGGTATCGATGTAGGTCGGTGAGGCCTGGCACGTAGTCGGCGTTCCAAAACATCCCAAAGGTGTTCTATAGGATTCAAGTCAGGGCTCTGTGCAGGCCAGTCCATTACAGGGATGTTATTGTCGTGTAACCACTCCGCCACAACCCGTGCAGTATAAACAGGTGCTCGATCGTGTTGAAAGATGCAATCGCCATCCCCGAACTGCTCTTCAACAGTGGGAAGCAAGAAGGTGCTTAAAATATCAATGTAGGTCTGCGCTGTGATCGTGCCACGCAAAACAACAAGGGGTGCAAGCCCCCCCAGGAAAAACACGACCACACCATAACACCGCCACCTCCGAATTTCACTTTTGGCACTACACACGCCGGCAGATGACGTTCACCGGGCATTCGCCATACCCACACCCTGCCATCAAATCGTCACATTGTGTACCGTGATTCGTCACTCCACACAACGTTTTGCCACTGTTCAATCGTGTAATGTTGACGCTCCTTACACCAAACGAGGCATCGTTTGGCATTTTCCTGCGCGATGTGTGGCTTATGAGCTGCCGCTCGACCATGGAATTCAAGGTTTCTCACCTCACGCCTAACTGTCATAGTACTTGGAGTGAATCCTGATCAGTTTGGAACTCCGGTGTCATGGTCTGGATGGATGTCTGCCTATTACTCTTTACGACCCTCTTCAAATGTCGACGGTCTCTGTCAGTCAAAAGACGAGGTCGGCCTGTACAATTTTGTGCTGTACATGTCCCTTCACTATCACATCAGAAACAGTGGACCTAGGAATGTTTAGGAGTGTGAAAATCTCGCGTACAGACTTCTGACACAAGTGACACCCATCACCTGACCACGTTCGAAGTCCGTGAGTTCCACGGAGCGTCCCATTCTGCTGTTTCACGATGTCTAATGACTACTGAGTTCGCGGATAATGAATACCAGGCAGTAGGTGGCAGCACAATGCACCTAAGATAAAAAAGGTATGTTTGTGGGGGTGTCCGGATACTTTTGATCACATAGTGTGTCACTTGTAATATAACAAGCTGTTTGAGGTATATCTCTCATGTTCAAGAATTCCTTGAAGTTTACCACGATATTGGAATGAGATGAGGTTTAATGTGCATAAGAGAATCTCGCCATGGTAGCTCAGCCTTAAGAGCATTGGTATAGATGATGGTTCAGCTTTCCAATTTAGTGTCTACACTTAGTTAGGTTAAATAATAATTATCAAGCATTAAGTCTGGGAACTATAACATAAGTGCACGCAATTTTGTCGAGACGGGTTAACCGGTAACTTTAAATATAAGGATATAAGGGTAGAAGAATATGCCCAGAAACTCTTTGTTTATGCTCTAGAGCCTCTGAAATGGGAAGAGGATGATTATGCATGTAGTAAACAAATCGTAGTTTCCGCGAGAAGCAAGTTCATTGCTTAAGAAATGTTCATCAGTACTGCATTAACTGTTAAGTGTTGCACAGCAGTCCTTTACCATACCTACAGTAAACGGTAGCGTTTACGGTGTTATTCTGTTTACTAGCTTCATACTTTACAGTATTCATTTGTGTGGCTGTCGTCATTGAAACCGATGAGAGAACAATGGCGGCATTGTGCATAAATACAGAGCGCACTCTGCTTCTCATATACGAGAAAGACCGAAGTAATGCAAGAGAGGCTTGCCGATCCTATCAACAATACTACCTCAATAGGCGTCACCCAGCCCACACCATGTTACCGAAATTGGAGTATTACAACAAACCTCTCTGTGGACACAGAGTTAAAGCTCTTTCCAAGACTGCGACATTACGTAGCCAGGCTAAACACAAAATGTATGGAAGTTGACGGCAACGATTTTGAGCACCTTCAGTAGTTGATTAAAACGTTATATGTTTACTTATACAGAGTGAACCAAAAGACTCCGAACCGCCTGCGCGGTGTTTTTCCTGTTCGCGTTCTCGGCGCTCGTTGCCGCTGCCACTATCATAGAAAGGCGCGCATGAAAGCATACAACATTTTTAAAACTACTTTTAAAAGTTTTACTTATCAACTTTACGAAAGGAGATGCTGAAACTGGCCACCGTCGTTGTCCATACATTTGAGACTATCCATCACTCGCCGTAGTTCACGCTGAGAAATTTCATGGCGGATATTTTGTTTTAATTCTTCCAGGGTGCGTGGGTTTGTCTTGTACACTTTATGTTATCCCGGAGGGGTATTTTATGAACAACATTGCCGGCTGCGCGGTGTTTTTCCACTGGGCGTGTGGAAATATAAAAACATGATAACGTAATGCTGCTATAAACAAAATCACGCCGAGGTTTAGCTTTGCAGCGTGAAGTGCAGTATTGAATTGACGGTGATGTGATGTAGTTCAGTTATTACGAGTTATTTATTATTTTGTCCATAATATCTTTGTATTTTATGGCTCAGCATATATTTTCTACTGCACCGCGTGTATTTATTTTTAATTCGTATGTGTTAGCTCGGTAAGCTCGCCAAGTGAAAGTACAACTTGCAGACAGATTTCCATGTGTAAAAGTTCCAGGCCGTACAACAATCCATGAACTTTACAGTAAATTTCAAGCCACAAGAAGTGTTCAGGCTAAGAAATCTAAAAGACGGCGTTCGGTTCTTAAGGAAGAAACATCAGACGACATCAGTCATCGTTTGGAAAATCCCCCCCCCCCCAAAATTGCATGATGGATAGTTTCTTAAAGAGGTGCCAAAAATGTATGGACAACGACGGTGGCCAGTTTCAGCATTTTCTTTCATAAAGTTGGTAAGTAAAGCCTTTAAAAGTAGTTTTAAAATGTTGTATGGTTTCATCCGCGCCTTTGTGTGATAGTGGTAGACGGCAACGAGCGCCCAGAACGCGGACAGGAAAAACACCGCGCAGGCGGTTTGGAGTCTTTTGACTCACTCTGTAGAATCTCAGTATTCACTTTTATTTCTTTTCTAGTCTTTGTTATCCGTACATTCCAATCTCTCTTCCATATCTCAGAGACCCTAGCAGGTAAACAAAGGTCTCTGGGCATGGGCTTATTAACAAAATATGTCTTATAACACATATATTTTATTTAAAATCTGTATAGGGGTAGGTTCTGAAGCTGTATAGGTGATTTGTAGTGCCCTAAACCGTAAGTGTATCATGTTTTGTCCATATAGGTTAAACATGAAAATTTCTACATAAGGGGTTGAAAGTATTTAAGAGTAGTTGTAATGCGCCCTATAATTTTCGTTGGATTCTATTAATTCTGTAAGTGTAAACAAATACATCCAGACAGGTCAACGTGTTAATTTTTATGTTAGGGGTTGAAAATAAGGGTAGCGGAAGTTTTGAAAATGTTTTGGAGAGCTAATCATTTTCACTTAGGTACTAAAATTCCAATCATGCGAAAGACACTCTGGTCATGCTCAAGGAAATCAGAGGGAAATACAGTGATATGAATACGACGAATTCTCTGCATCCCCTCCAGCAACTCAATTTTAATGACTTTGAGCCTCCCTTTTACCCATTGGCATCGGAAAGTCATTAGTTACAAATCTCCTGTATATGGAATAAAGGACCACTTACATCCTCCAATATTTGTATTAAACGAAACTGGAGCGAAATTGGGTGACACAAAATGGAAACACCTCTCTAAACCCTGAATTTTAAATCTGTTGTAGACTATGTCAATCTGGAAGAACTGTATTTTTAAATGGTGAAATAATTAATAAAATTGTTTCTGAGCTTACCTTGTACACACACGCGCGCGTACAACTTTCTTCTCTTTTAATATAATATAGATAACAGCGTAGCGTCTAAAGTAAATCACGATTTAAGAAAAAATCCGATAAGATAAATTCATACACTTTCTGTACAAATGTTGTACACCTACATATCTGTTATAAAATATTCATATTAAAAGTGCTTCTAATCACGTTACGTTATTCACGATATATTTTTGCTCAGAAATGATTTCAAATTAAGCAAGAATGCTTAATTACAGCATGTAAAAACAGTATTAAGGTGTTTATTCGCGGTAACAAGCTCTTGTGATGGAAAGAAAAAAAGAAGAATCATAAGCTTTCAAGCATGTGTTGACTCTCTCACAATTTGGAAAATTTATCGGCATAGCACGAATGTATTCTATAAGTAAGGGTTTAAAAATAAGGATGGGGTGGATTTTGAAAGTCCTGAATGACCTTCAGTTTTCACTCTTACCTAAAGGACAAAAGTACAAAATTTTGTCCAGATTGATCAAATCTGCAAATGCGTACATTAGTGGTTGAAAATGTGAGATGGGGTAGATTTTTGCTATCCTATTATTTTCGTCAAGTCGCAATGCTCAAGTTACAAAATCTGATTGATCAAGAAGTTGATACCGGAATTATTAACTCATATGATTAGTAATTTTATACAGACATGATAGGGAAATAAATAAATAATTGCAGCACATGATTTCTGTATATTGAATCAATGCATAATGGAAGAAGAAGGGGTTACAACTGTGTAAGTGAATAAGGAAGTCAGTACCAGGCAGGTTCAGAAACATTAATTAGTTAAAGTATAGAGTAGCTAAGGTAATTAAGTGTTCCGGCGAACTTAAGGCAACAAGAAACCCATTAGCTCAAGGTTCAGGTAGCTAGAATTCAAGACGTTAAGAGTAAGATTGTGAAGCTGCACGTAGGCCAGTTTGGAAAAATTATAAAGAGAAAGAATTCATAGAACTTCAGATGCTAAGATTTGGCAACATATAATGTAGGAACTTTGGTGGGGTAGTTCAAATAGGCGGAGCATAAGTTAATAAAAGAGCGTGTATTGTAAAAATTAGCGTCTTTTCTTTATTTTCTTTCCTGTACAGCCTTAGAGGCTTTCAATATTTTACGGTGATGGCAGTTCTTAGCGCTTAAGACCGCGTTGGGTTATCCGTTACTTAGCGGTAGGCGCGAGGGGTTCTGCATTTTAGCGACTCACGGAAACTTACGCTTCTAGTTTCTTTTATTGCGGAAACAGTTATTTGAAACCGTAAAATTGTTACTGTAGAAGCTAGCAGGTATCATAATGCAGTTGTTATAGTTTCGAGTGCTACGATTCATATTGAGTTTCATTCTTTATCTTCAAACGGTCGCCAACTCGCTTCAGTAGCTCAAGTATTAGATCACATTACATTTCTCAGTCAATTTAAACTGGTGTTATCCTTTCACACTACACTCACGCATACCCTGAGATGAAGATCTCATAGCCAACCACTGTAGGAGGCGGCATCAGAATCAGCAGCAGATATTACAGACATCAAACAGTGACACCGGGCAATTCGTTGTCATAGTTTGCCTTTAAGGGATTGAAAACAAAGGATAATGATAGTTTTTTTTTAAATTTTGAGATACTATAAAATAGAAAATAGTTTTTTGAAATTGTGTGCTAAGATGATATTTAATGTTGTATAATTATACAATATTTTAACCAGATGCAGATTTCTACTGAAGCGCTTGAAAATATGGCAGGGATAGCTTTTGATAGTTATAAAGTATCCTATAATTTTTGTTGGTTCTTGTTGAATTAGCGTATAAAAGCTTTCTAGAGATGCCAAAGGTATTGTTTTGTATAATACGTCTTGAAAATGTTGTAAATAAAGTAAATGAGGTTTTTGAAAGCTGTAAGGTAGCTTGTCACTTTTACAAGATTTCGAAACCCAAGTATATTAAGTTCTACCAAAATCATACCAACAATTACTCCTTGGAGTTCGCGAAATCGAAAAGAAATTTGATAATACTGTAACAAATGAAAACCCAATTGGTACTAAACACACTTTATTTGTCACTTAGGTGATCAGCATAGCACAAACCTTACTTGAGACGCTTTTAACACATACTCGGAACAGAACACAACTGGCCGTCGAATCCAATCACAACTGAGCTGCTTAGTCACAAACAATAACCGAAATGCGGAATCATTACTCACAACTGTATTGCACTCGGCGCTGTTCAAACTCTTCAACTTTTTGACGGTACTTCACTTCATAACTTCTTAACTGCGCAGAACATCCCCTTATATAGGCCCCGCAGACAAAGCGGAATATTCTAGAAGGAGAAGCTACTGGAAACGGCTGAAAGGAATCTTCTGGAGCAGTAAAAACTCCGGGGAACAAGCACAAAATGGGTTCGTTGCGCGCCTATTGTTCTGCAGGCCGGTCGAGAGCCCCACTCAGGTGCCGGGCCGGGATGCGCTTACAGCAACCAACAAGTAGCTTCGCGCAATATGAACAGGATATGGAACCTTCCACCAAAGACGTATTCTTAAAATATTTTAAGCCTTCCAATTGTCTCCCTTTGAGCCTGGAAGTCCTTAAAAATCAACCATGTACATAATTAAATGTCAACAAGTAGGTATCTCCTGGTATTCATATTCATCGGGGATTTAAATTGGGTGTCATGAATATAAAACCCGACTAACATCCCCCAATATTTTTAATATTTGGAAATACTTTATAGCCTATAACCGTGCGGAAGAACAGTGCTTTTCAGTGCAAAAGAAATAGTTAAGGTCACCACGAATATTGCCCCCCCATACACACTCATAGTATTTAATTAATACAGATTAAATATTTACGTTTTTCGTAATATATTAATACATGTTTAAATATTCCCTGTGGAAAAAAAGCATTTTTTCCCCCAACGGTGTAATCCCACTGCTTGATTTTTTAGGTATTATGAAAAACTCCAAGGATGCTTTTTAAATTCTTTCCGAAACGAGTGTGATTAATTAAAATGTGAGCATAGAAAAAGAATCTTATGGATTATTTGTATTAGTATGTAAATGTGCCAATTTTCTCATAAACGCTTCATTAGAATTTTGCGTGTTCCATTTATTTTCTGTCCCCAAAAATGTTAAGCTTTTTAATTTATTCTTAGCGGAACGTCACCTTTTAGTTTTTCACATAGGCAAGAGAACCTTTTTCCCCATATGGTTCCAACTTAGGAACATGTTATTATGAGTTACATTAAGTAAATGCATAAAATGGTATTTTATAGTGAAATTAATATAGTAGCTTTCTGCTAAAATATCTGTATGTTATGAAGTTTTTACTATAATTACGCTGCAATAACAAATCTATAAGATGTATTCACCTTAGGGGCACAGCGTTAGTGTGTATTCATATTTCCCTAACAATTAGCTGGGAGTAAGATTAATAGCATCACTTTTTGGGGGGGGGGGAGATGTTTTAATACGTTCTGGAGTGGCATTTTCGTAAGTGGAGGTAAGTCGGGTTGCAGACCAACTGCTAGTATTTGTTACCTTTGGAAACATAGAGTCAGACTGAAAAATTTGGGTTTTTTGGCATAGGCGGGATTTGAATCGTGGATCTTCGGCTATCCGTACCGTTGCTCTAACCAACTGATCTACCGTGGCAACATGCCAATACGACATTAAATTCCTCACATTTGTCCCGGTAAGCCACAAGAAGTTCTCAAATCCATTTTTTTAGGTCATCAATTGGGAAATTTAATGCCATTTCCCGGCTCTGGGGATTATAAATCAACTCTATCCACGCCTTCACCTCTGATTTGTTATGTGAAGTATACCCAAGGCCCAACGTGGTTCGGAGCCCATGATAAAAGCTGTATGTCCTCTCATTCCACAAGGCATCCTCAGCATCACCCTCCCATACGGGTTCCGCACCCTGGGTGCCACCACCTCAGAAATGCTCCTGCCATCGCTTGGTGGAATGAGATATCCCCGAAGGTTGGAAGCGTTGTAAACGATGACTATTTGAAACAGACTTTTTTATGAATTATGAGTAACAGGAAGATTACAGAAAAATAAAAATAAAGTTTGTATGAATATATTTCGCCATGGAAGTATATCAGTAATTAAAAAATAAAGCAGTTTGATAATCGAAATAAAGATGTTTATAATGCATTATTAGGATGATTACTAATATTTAAAACAATTTAATGTTTTATTTACCTGAAAATAAACGTTTTTACTGCGTTTCATTGTGAGGCTTTACATAATTTGACCCCCAAAAGCTGGTTCCCAACAGGGGACGAGGCTAGAACCCACGACTCCTTAAAGCCAGGTATTCTTGTCTCTCGAAAAGAAGGGAAAGTAGCTATCTTCTTCACCTCACCTCACTTCATCCCTTTCTGAATGTTGCAGCTAGAGGAGTTTGCATATCCTTTCATGGGAAGTTTGTTTATACACCAATACTATATGGCGTGTGTATGTGTGTGTGTATGTCAGCGCCACTTCTCCCAACAGACTCTGTGTGTATGTATGTGCGCAACTTGCTTCTAGAAGGCTGCCAGCCTGCCAGCGTGTGCAGGAGACATTTTTTCCTCAACATTTCCCTATTCTGCTCGAAATTAACGCTATTCAGTGACATTTTGAAAAGACAGTATTGTGGCTACAATTTACCCTTATTCAACGGATTTTCAAAAGGCAGTTTCTAGATAGATAGAGAGAAAGTGAGTACGAGGGGGTGTGGGAGGTGAGGTCGAAATATTTTGAAGTCTTGCTATTGGCGGAAAAGCCAAGAGGTTGGGTCGCTGTGAGGCGTCTTTTTTTATTTTTTTGCACCGTCACTTGCAGGGCATAGAATGGGGGCCTATCTTACTATCAGCAGCAGCAGACAAGCCCGTCGTGACGAACTCTTCCCTATCAAAAGGCTCCTTGGTCGCAATACCGCTCGCATTGGCGACGCCTTCTTCTGAGGACTTCCGTCTATACGCTACAAACTATCTGCAAGAAAGCTTGTAGGATGCACTGCCTTCAGCATTCAGTTCCAGCGGAAATAGACGTATTCAACAGAAAACGTTCAAATTAAATATAGCAATATTCTTGAGAGCGGAATATAAACTACACAGTTATTACGTCGTCTATTATTTACCTATAGTAAATAGAGAAGTATTCACTTCCATCCAAAACTTGAATATCGAGATAGGTATTACTGAAATACATGTATTGAGGTCCCCTGAACCCTCCCAAAAGCATTACTAGAAAAAGGCCTGCACGTGTGCGTGTTTGTGAACAACTAAACTCAAAAACGAAAAGTCGCGTAAATATTTAAGTTCATAATATTCCTAGGATGGAAAAGTAGAATCAGACGACTGAAAATTTCAATGCCATAGCCGGGATTTGAACCACGGATCTCCCAGTCTTCGTCCGGTTACTATAACCACTGAGCTACCATGGCAACATGCCAGCACCCCTTAAATTAAATTCTCCAGCTGATTCGCATTTTTCCCGGTAAACCACAAGGAGATCTCAAATTTTATTGAGATGCCATACCCCAATGGCGACTTACATTCTTTGTAAGTACTTTAAGTCCCGGGCTTTATAGTTACAATCACTATTAGGTCAATTAATGGAATTAATTGTTCTTTCACACAAGCCGTTCCATTAATTGACCTAACAGTGGTTGTAACTATAAAGCCCGGGACTTAAAGTACTTACAAAGAATGTAAGTCGCCATTGGGGTATGGCATCTCAATAAAATTTGAGATCTCCTTGTGGTTTACCGGAAAAAATGCGAATCAGCTGGAAAATTTAATTTAATGGCATGCTGGCATGTTGCCATCTTAGCTCAGTGGTTAGAGTAACCGGACGGAGACCGGGAGATCCGTGGTTCAAATCCCGGCTATGGCATTGAAGTTTTCCGTCGTCTGATTGTATCTTTCCAACCCTGTCCAACACACAGCTTGTGTGAAAGAACAATTAATTCCATTCCAAGGATGCCTTACATGGAACAATTCTCGTTCTTTTATATTTTCCCAAAAAACGATTTTGATTAAAATCCCACATATTTAAGATATTTACAGGAGTAATAAAACATAAATCTTGAATTTGATGCCAATAGCCTTCTTTCAGAATAATTTTATATAATTTTGTTTAACTCGCAAACCATATGAGATAGAGAGAAGTCGATGCTACATTCATATGAATTTCTCTACCCTCTATCGCTTATTATGCGTACACAAATTATTCTAACGAAAGTTTATTACTTTCTCTACTATCTATAGTAAGTAGGGGAAGTATTGAATTCCACCCAAAAATTATATATCGTGATTTCACCGAAAATTCGCGTTTTGAGGCCTCTTTAATCCAAAAGAAGCATTTCTAGAAAAAGGTTCGTGTGTTTGCGTGCCTGTGAACAGCATAACTCAAAAATGAAAAGTTGGATAAATACCAAACTTGGTATTGAGTTTCAGTATCTTTTAAAGATGTGACACGAGAATTTTCAAGAAAATTCCCCACTCCAAACTACTCTTTACATGGAACATTTTTCGAAATTTTTAATTTTTTCAAAAATGGCTCTAACGATTTTGATTAAAATATCATATGTTTAAGATACTTACATGGCAAATGAAATGTATATCTTGAATTTTCTGAGAATGTTCCCAAAAGTCTTCATTCTGAATGAGTTTTGCATAGCTGTTAAACCATAAGAGATAAACAAAAATTTGCTACACAAAAAATGTAGATATCGTTAAAGCACACAATTTATGTCATATGTATTTTTGTCGAGTGAACAATTACCGAGATATTCCTTGTTATTTTTTTAATTTTCCAATACTTTTACTTTTTCGCAAATGGGATTTCGTTATTCGTTTTTTATTTTATGTCCTGGACATGCAAAGAGAATGGAATGCTCCACATAGCAACCAGCACTTAAAAGAGTTGACTATCGCTTAATGCCTACCATATCCCCCTTGTACTTCAAGCAAATTAGCAATACAATAGTTCCTGCAAATTTTTATATCGATTAACATGAAGTAGATGGAGAATAAGCATTTGAAAAAATAGTTTGTATAAGAGTAGAAAAAGTCATTTGAGTGTAACACATCTGATATTTTTTCCTATCTACTTCATTTTAATTGAGATAAAGTTTTGCAGAAATAGTTGCATTACACATTTCGTTATAGATACAAAGAGAAAGCGAAAGTCAAATGTTTTAAAACTGGATGATATACGCTGGCCATAAAATTCCACATTCTTTCCATATCATTAAGAGAAACTATTGAAAATCGACAGGACATAAACGGAAAGACAAAGTATTGAGCAAATCGAACCATTTATTATGGATATCTCGGAAATGGCTAATGCCACAAAAAAGGTTACTTGAAATAAATTGTGTGTTTTAAACAAATCTGTATTTGTTATGTCGTCTGTCACTTAATGTTTACCAGTTAAACAAGATTATCAAAATTCTTCCCGAATGAAGAGGCGTTCACAGGTTATTTCCATAAAATTAAATATATACATTTTAGTTATCATGTAAATATCTTTAATAATGGTATTTTAATTAAAATCTTCGGAGCCATTTTTAGATAATAAAAAGTTGAAATAGTTTGTATTGAAGGAGTTGTATTATATTTCAACTGTTGGGGAACCGAACTTGTTGTAGTTGCAACCACACGTATAGTAGCCGCTTTCCGGTAGCCTTCCCCCTAGGTTTAAAAATATTAACTTTGTAATTTGACTGCTTCTTTAAGTATTAAATATTTATGTTTGCCTCGGCTGCGTCAGTATTATTGTTAGAGACACGTTACTCTTAGCAGGGAGTGGTGCGACTGAAGAATGTAGGCTTACACAGATTATAATTTTACTTCACTCCTTTTATTAATGCTTGATACGATTTAAATAACACTTCACTGATATAGAGAGCTGTGAGATTCTTTTTATTAATTAATTACACTTTTTAACACGTAAACATATTTTTCGTCTTACACGAATACATATTATATTTCTTGAGGACACTTTTTGCGTCTGGTTAGTAACGCTGTCTGCAGGCAACTGAACTCTAAATTTGTAAGATTTTCTCCTTTTCAGTTTCTGATTGGCTAATCCTACTCCAATAGAATACCTTCATTTAACTAAAGCTTTTTCTGGTTGTTGATTGGCTATTTTATAAACTGTCACTAAAATTACATTAGTGTAACTCCAAGAATCACAAGCAGTACTTTTAAACTTTCTTACTCGTTGTTGACTCAAGGTTACCTCATTGTTACATCATTGTTAGCAACTTTTAACTTATTATTCTCACAGCTCCTACACTATTAAATTACGTAATATATTCACATAACATTATTACACTTGGATACACTAATATAAGCATATGCAATGACTGTTACATACATTTTACAAATTATTACATACACATATTGCTTCAAGGCGGGCTGTTATTGAATTTACATATTATATAATTAGACTGAAATTATTTAAGTGTTAAAAATACTGCCTCAAAGTCTCCAAAAATATTCCATGTAAATGTAGTTTGGTGTGGTGGAATTTTCTTAAAAATCTTCGCGTCGCAACTTTGAAACTGAGCCTTGTTGGTTCGGTGGTGTTTATCCGACTTTTCGTTTTTGAGTTATGCTATTCACAAACACCCGGGGGATTCTTTGGATTCAAGGTGCCTCAAAACATGTATTTTCCTGAAACGGTTTAGAATTTATGGATGGAATACAATAGCTTTTCTATCCACTATGTACGTGGTAGAGGAAGAAAAATCACCACTCAATTTTTACTTTCTCTAGGTACTATGTATAGTAAGTAGGGGAAGTATTGTGTTCCACCCAAAAATTCGGTGTCAAGATTTCACCCAAAATATGTTTTGAAGCCCTCTGAATAAAAAAACATTTTTAGAAAAAGGTCCGTGTGTGTCTGTAAACAATATAACTCAAAAACGAAAATTAGGATAAGTACGAAACTTGGTATTTAAGTTCAGTATCTTCCAAGGATGCAACACGAAGATTTTCAAGAAAATTCTTCCACTCCCAACTACCCTTTACATGGAACATTTTTATTTTCTAAAAAATAGCTCTCGATTTATTTAAAATATTTTATTGTGGCGTAAGCCATTTCTGAGATATCCGTTATTAATGGTTCGATTAGTTCATTTCTTGGTCATTCTCCTTAAGTCCTGTCAACATTCATTTTTTCTCGCGACTGCATGGAAACAGTATGCAATTTTAAGTCCAGCATATAGCGTCCAGTTCTTAAACAGTTGAATATCTCTGTTACCTTTGTATCTATAACGAAATGTGTAATGTAGGTATTTGTGCAAAGGTTTATTTGGATTAAAACGTAGTAGATATAAAAATAAGCTTTAGTAAAATAGTTTGTATAGTCAGTAATAAACAATAGAGGATAGAGAAAGTCATGTGAATGTACACATCAGATATTTCTTTTAATTGCATTAAGTGCTTCCGAAATATTCGTTGCTATTGGTTTGAATTTTACAATGCTACAGTATCAATTTATATTTTTTAAGTGCTAGGTCACTATTCATTTGTTTCTAACAATGTCATAGAAAGAATATGGAACTTCAAAGTCAGTGTACAGCTACCCGCTTTTTAATGATTTTGCGGTGGTACTTCTTCTATTTCCGGTACAGGATTTATAGGAATGGTCCCGGGTTCGGTACTAGTTCAGGGTTCTTGCATGGATCTTGGATCTCGGGTTAGTGGTGAATACGACTGTTTGTTTTCCTGCTCGTTTATTTACCGTCACCGTGTTAACATTTGATTCCTGCTATTACTTCGACACATACATGCGTATTTCCTATTTGTTACGTTTCATATCATCGCACCTATCCGCCGACACTTTTCTGACAAACTATCTCCAAGGAACTACTACTGCCAAGTGTGTATTCTAAACTCTCCTACACATTTTCTAACAAACATCTCCCAGGAACTACCACGAAGAGAGTGTGTATTCTAAACTTTTCTGACAACCATCTCCATGGAACTACCACGGCCAAGTGTGTATTCTAAAATCTCCTGTTTCTCTATTTCAAACGTTCTATATCTCCCCATTCCACTATCACCTGATTTCTAGCTTCCTCCATTGGAGACCTAAGGCTATCTGTCTTTTGGCGAACATTGACCCTTTTCTACACCTCTGCGTTCAGCAACCTAACGGGACACTTAACAATAGAGGGAAAAACCAACCGTTTCCGGCCGCTGATGGCCTTGTCTCTCTCAACCCTTCGACAAATCTAGTCACATTCGCTTTTATTGAACACTATCCTTACTGTTATTGATATCGTATTCTCCCTATGATTGTAATTTTATTTAACTAATCAAAACGTACTGCTTCAATTTGACTCTCGCATTAGTCTCCTGCATGTCCCTTGCACCTACAACGAAATGTGTAATGAAATGAGTTCTGCAAGCGATTAACGTAAGGTAGATAAAAATGAACGTTTTGTAACAATGGTTTGTAGAAGAGGCATAAAAGTAAACGGTAGTGGGTAGAGCTGTATCACATTAAATTTTTCTTATTTACATTTTTAGGTCACAGATATTCCAATTACTATGCAATGAACCATATTTTACTTTAACTCGGTATGTAAGGGTATGCAATACAACTATTTATGCCGAGAATAAACGGAGCGGGATGGCTCAGGCGGTAACGTCTGTGGCCCGCATTCAGGAGTCCCGGGTTCAAATTCCGGCGCTGACCAATATGACCGAAAGTTTTTAGCGGTTTTCCTCGGTCGCTGGATTAGGTAATTTGATCCGCGAATTTTCCAATCATTCCATACATTTCATTTCTTTCTTCTTCACCACCATACCAGACATTGGTCTAGATACGCTATGATCCAGAGTTTGCTTGCTCCTCGACAGGCTACTGATCCAAGGCATTGAGCTGATTACCGATCCTGGATACGCTATGATCCAGAGTTTGCTTGCTCCTCGACAGGCTGCTGATCCAAGGCATTGAGCTGATTACCGATCCTAGATACGCTATGATCCAAAGTTTGCTTGCTTCTCGACAGGCTACTGATCCAAGACATTGAGCTGATTACCGATCCTAGATACGCTATGATCGAGAAATTGCTTGCTCCTCGACAGGCTGCTGACCCAAGGCATTGAGCTGATTACCGATCCTGGATACGCTATGATCCAGAGATTGCTTGCTCCTCGACATGCTGCTGATCCAAGGCATTGAGCTGATTACCGATCCTAGATACGCTATGCTACAGAGATTGCTTGCTCCTCGACAGGCTGCTGATCCAAGGCATTGAGCTGATTACCGATCCTGGATACGCTATGCACTAGAGTTTGCTTGCTTCTCGACAGGCTACTGATCCAAGGCACTGAGCTGATTACCGATCCTGGATACGCTGTGATCCAAAGTTTGCTTGCTTCTCGACAGGCTACTGATCCAAGGCATTGAGCTGATTACCGATCCTGGATACGCTATGATCCAAAGTTTGCTTGCTTCTCGACAGGCTACTGATCCAAGGCATTGAGCTGATTACCGATCCTGGATACGCTATGCACCAGAGTTTACTTGCTTCTCGACAGGCTACTGATCCAAGGCATTGAGCTGATTACCGATCCTGGATACGCTATGATCCAAAGTTTGCTTGCTTCTCGACAGGCTACTGATCCAAGACATTGAGCTGATCACCGATCCTGGATACGCTATGATCCAAAGTTTGCTTGCTCCTCGACAGGCTGCTGATCCAAGGCACTGAGCTGATCACCGATCCTGGATACGCTATGATCCAAAGTTTGCTTGCTCCTCGACAGGCTGCTGATCCAAGACATTGAGCTGATCACCGATCCTGGATACGCTATGATGCAAAGGATGCTTGCTCCTCGACAGGCTACTGATCCAAGGCATTGAGCTGATTACCGATCCTGGATACGCTATGATCCAAAGTTTGCTTTCTTCTCGACAGGCTGCTGATCCAAGGCACTGAGCTGATCATCCATCCTGGATACACTATGATCCAGAGTTTACTTGCTCCTAGACAGGCCACTAACCGGCATAGGCTTTAAGCCCTTGGGGATGCAAGTCCTACAACAAGGAAGGTAATCCGTTGAATAATAATAATAATAATAATAATAATAATAATAATAATAAAAAAAAATAGTCCATTCTGGTTAGCAGATGGTTGCGATAATATACCTTTGAAAATTTTACAGCGATCTAGAAGGTCTTTTATGCTGATTCTCCCCTTTTACCCCTTAAATCTGTAATTATTAAAGCATCGTGATATCGTAACAACGGAACCAGATCCCCTGACAAGTTATATCAGTGCCTCCACAGTCTTGGCTTACCAATCTCACCTCACGCAAGGCAGAGGTGGATCATCATCCAGCCGATGGGGAGATGATGTGGTCAGGACCATACTTCCCCCAGCCGGAACGTTGGCTTTCGTGACCTACAAACCGCTACATACCGTAGCTCCTCAAATGCACCACGATGCTGAGTGAGCACCGGTCCTATACTTGGGCCAAAAAATCCGCTGTCACTGCGTGGGCTCGAACCCACATGCATTCCGTGTGGGAACGGAAGCACCACGTTCCAATCTACTACGCAACGGAGCAGATCAGCTCCCCTGTAATCCAAGGAAATTAGAATGAAATATCTGAGGAATTTGCATTTCTAGTCTCTTTAATCTTCCCTGTTAAGTTTCCTTTATATGCATCAAGTTTCATAACTGAGTAAGGTATATATACCTTTAGTCCACCCCTACATACACTGAATACAGTGTCAGACTTGACCAGCTTTGCAATATTGTCTGCCATTTGCAAACTTCTTCATTCATGAATCCTTTATCTATTCATCCGCTCTTTCTGAAATATCTTTATTACTTACTTTGTCTGCTTATTTCACATAATCCATCCCTCTCAATATCCACATTTGAAGTACGTCCAATCCCTTTTGTCTCACTTCGTGTAGTGTCAAAGTTTATGCACTACGCAGTGCCATTGAAATTGAGTTTTATCTATGGACGCTCTTTAACTGCTGTGGTTCTTAGCGTCCCATTCTATATTGGGCGTGAAAGACCTGCTCAGAGGTCTCTTTATCAGACTTGAGGTTCTTTTACGTGCCGTAAATCTACGACACGGGACCACCGGTTTTACTTCCCTTCCGAAGGAAGCCATGCTAAGGATTTTTACGCCCGAAAAAATCCATCGCCCTCCGCCGGCTTTGAACCCGCGACCTTGGGAACTAGAGGCTAGCACGGTACCACTAGTCACGGGCCATACTCACATAAAGCACTTCGCCAATCCCTTCCTTAGTTCTGTCATCAAAATCCATAGGAGGCACTTATTATTTTCTCTACCACTTACCTCTATAAGGTAGAGGAAGTAGTCTATTATACCCAAAAATTCCGAGTGAAATTTTCACGGAAATAAGTGGATAAGATTTTTCTCAGGAAAAAGCTTCAGGAAAATTCCTCAATTCCACGTTACTATTTACTTGAAAAGGTTTTCGTTTTTATTTTCTCAAAATGGTTCTAACCACGTTGATTAAAGTACCATATGTTTATAATATTAGTATGAACGATATTATTTACAGAGCTTGAATTTTATGTTCTCTTCATTCTGAATGAATTTTGTATGATTTTGTATAACTGGTAAACCATAAGAGATAAACAAGAGCTTTTCATAAAATATCTATGCTGTACTATGCTCGGAAAAACGTCGGCACCTCAGTTCTTTAAAATTGGACCACGGCCTATAAGCGCAGTAGGTATATTTTCCAAAAATTATAACGTCGGCATTGAAGCCCATGTTTTTATAAAACAAAAGGTTACTCTTAAAAGAATATAGATCCCGTTGAAGCACACATGTTATTTTTTGTACCATTAACCATTTTCGAGATATTTGTTGCTAGCCAGCATATAGTGACCCGCTGTTTAAACATTTAACTATCGCTTCAGCTTCCTGTTCCCCATGTACCTACAACGAAGTGTGCAATTTAACTATTTCTGCAAACGTTGATTTCGAATAAGATGAAGGAGATAGAAAAATAAGATTTTGGAAGAATAGTAATTAGTTGTGTAGGCCAATGTTGGAAAGGTAGAATCAGGCTGAACAATTTAATGCCATAGCCGGGATTTGAACCACGGATCTTACGGTTTCTGTCCGGCTGCTTCAACCAACTGATCTACCATAGCAATATGCCGGTACATCATTAAATTCCCCAACTGACTAGCAGTTTTTCCAGTAAACCACAAGGGGATCTCAAATTATTTTGAGATGATATACTCCAATGGCGACTTACAATGTTGTAAGTATTTTAAGCCTCGGGCTTCGTAGTTTAACCAACTATTAGGTCAATCAGTGGCAGTTGGGTAGGTTATTTAAAAATGAATTTGAAATCTCGTTAAGGGTTACCGGAAAGATGAGTGTCAGTTTGGGAATTTAATGCTATGCCACCATGTTGCCATGGTAGTTCAGTTGGTTTAGAGCAACTGAACGAAAACTCGAAGATCCGGGTTTCAAATCCCGGCCATGGCATTAAATTGTTCAGTCTAATTCTACCTGTAAGAATAGCTTGCAGAAAGATATAAAAGTAAAGGATAGTGCGGGAGAAAGGCATGTGAACATAAGCTTTTTTTTTACTTCCGCCCGTTATATTTTATGTTGGCCTTAATAATAGTTCATCTTACTATTAATGGTACATTCCAAATACCTAAAGCTGTCCTCTTGCTCCGCTACCTGATCCCGAATTCACAAGCAGGTATTGTTGTTATTTTTCTTTATTTGTAGTCGCTTTGACTACTAGGTCATATCGCGACTTATATACATACATACGAGTACAACAATATACATTGTATACTTTACATTGATTAAATAATACAATAATTGTAATACATTATTAAAAACATATTTTACATTATTAAGTCTTGAAACAGCTAGAACAGCATAACCTACTACCTATTATACATTTTTATTTGATGTGTTATGCTTAAATCTTGTTTAGAAGTTTGATGTCATTCAAGAAAAAATAATGTTTTTGAAATGAGTAGGTTTGTTTAAAGATAAAAATATATCTTCAGGGATGTTATGTCTTCTTCTCTCTATAGCATAACTTCTGCATTTAGTGATGAGGTGTTTGATGGTGAATTGTAGGTCTCGCAGTGAGGAGCATTTTCTTTGGCGAGTAAGTTAGGCGTGAATGGCCTATTCGTAAACGTGATATCATCAGTTGATCTTTTCTTTTTAGAGTCTGCAATGTGCAGGGTTTTATGGAGCCTTTCCTATGTGGCGTTTGCTTGATGTTTTAATGGCCTAGTCTTGCTTCCATTTGTCAGTAGGTCTGCTAAAAAAATAACTTTGAGCACTTTTGTAGGGCACTGTCAATTCTTCCACTGGAGGTAGTAAAGTCGATTTTTTGGCTTCCTCATTTACTGATATTCCACAGTGGGACGGAATCCAGAAGAATATAACTTCTTGATTATTTGTAGTAATTTGGTTGTAAATACTTTGGGTATCTTGCACTGTGTGTATGCTGTGCTGAGGTAATGTAAATCAAAGCTTGTTTGACAGCATAAACTCAGAGGAGAAAAGTGAGAACAAGTCTGGAAGCTTGTACCTAAGTTTAGTGCAGCCATTACCCTGATCAGATTTGGAGCCATCTCCATATATATGTGTGTGTGTGTGTGTGTTTAGCATATGTGTTACGGAGTTCCTACTTTTATAAAAATGTATCCTTTTGTTTAGTTAAAGGAATATCACCTATTTCGTAACATTTCGACATTTATTTGACTATTTGTTTAATCGCATTTGGTTTGAGAAGTATATTAGACCGAACGAACGGCAGCTGTAACATGATGTTAAGTTAGTGACACATACGCGCCGTATCGCAACAATAGGCGAGAGTTTCCTGCGTTCCGCCAGCCATTGTCCGTCCTCCCGAGGTGTGAACTTGTTGAGCTTGTTCCCTCGCCCGAAACATGCCGGTCACGCTCCTTCTTCCTGCTACAGGAACGTCACGGGAAAACCACGGGTCACTCGTTACTCCTGCCTTGTGGGTCCTTCTGGACTCAGGTGTTGCGACGCTGTGATTATAAGGGGGCCAGCAACAATAGTTTTGACTATACCACTTTCGACCAATAGAACGGAAGGATAGGTTGAACCTCCAGTCACGGCTGTGTACATCCACCAGCTTCTTTTCCATCATCACTCCTTCTACTTTAATCTGCAGTAATATAAAGATAGCTCATAAACTGTATTTTTAAAATATTAATAATAAAATTAATAAAGAGACTTCCGCTAACAGTAAAAAAAGGTCAACATTTCTACAGTTCCATTCTTTCACCATTTCAAAATCCAAAAAGAGACGAAATTCAATACAATTAATTACAGACGAGTATAGTTTTATGGCTCCATTTATTTTTATACCGATTTCTCACGAATGACGCGACTGGCAGTCCGTCATTACCATGGCACAGCTATACGAATCAGTTCGTGCAGTAGCAGTGGACCGGCCCATCGTTTCTTCCCTACATAATACTGATACTAAACAATATATGTGACACTTATCGTACATTGAAAAAGGTGTTCGAAATGAACAAATGTTAACAAATTTCGTAAAAAAACATATAAAATGTATTTTAGCTTAAAATAGGGTAGAAATTTCGTGAAAATATTGTGGTAATTTTTAATGTCATACGCAATTGCTATCATTGTTGCAGCTGTGGTGTGAATTTTTTAAAATTCGGCTGGAGACAAGCTTTCAGTCGTTGTAATCGATTGTTGATCACGTGCAATCTTATGATCGTATTTCCGTCAGTTTATTTCTATTGTTGGTTTCCACGCGGTCAATTATTTTTCCGCTGCAACGATTATTTCAAGATCTTAAAAATGAAAGTATTCCTAACGGAATGCTCCAAAAGCTCAGGAAAACTCCTCTGTCAGCTCTCATGGATATGTAGGTCATAAAACAGAATAATAACGTAGTCTAAATTTTCGGGTTAATGTACCTTTCCAAAAACATTCTCATTCCTTTACAGCCACATCTTCAAAACGAATACATTTTTTTAACAATACCATTTTTTGTCTTTATCCTAAAAATAAAGATTTTCGCAGAAACGATCTGAACTATAAATACCATTACCCTCCGTAGGTGCATGAGCCTGGCTACCGCAGAGCGATGTAATTCAACCCAATACTTGCTACAAGTCAAACCACGGCAGTGATACTTGGAGTCAAAGAGTGCCAACACTAGTTTTTCGGCATAAATATAGGCAAAACAATACTAGGGCCACTATTTATATTTTGAGCCTTGGCAACCCTGAATGTTGTAGGTGCCATCTGACGTTTCCAATGGAAAGTTTGACATTTTTTACCACAATCTACTTCAAACATTTTGTCTATAGAGCGTCATTTGTTTTGTTTACACTAACCCTGAAAATTGTGTGTCAACAAAAACATGGGATTAACTCGTGAAAATGTTCTTGCAATGATTTATTACGACTTTCGACGTGGATTATCAAGACAAGAGTGCATCGATCAACTAACTAATACATTTGGCGACGAATCTCTATCTTTTGCCACTGTGAAACGATGGTATAACGAATTTATTCGTTGCCGCCGTTCGCTCAATGATGAAGTTCGTGAAGGTCGTCCAAAATCAGTTCTTGTGCCAGAAAACATTGATGCTGTGCAAAACCTAATAATGAAAGATCGTCATGCGACATATTGTGAGATTGAGGCAACCCTTGGCATTAGTTCCACCAGCATATATAAAATATTGCATGATTATTTAGCCGTGAAAAAGGTTTGCTCTCGTTGGATCTAACATAATTTGACGCAATCTCAAAAAGATGCTCGTGTCGATTGGTGTACAAAAATGCTCAAGAAATACAATGGCGGTGCCTCAAAAGACGTATATAAGATTGTAACAGGTGACGAATCATGGATCTATGCGTATGAGCCGGAACGTAAACAACAGTCGACTGTAGAGTGTTTCAAGATGAAGCAAATCCAACAAAAGTTGTTCGCACTCGAAGCACTTCGAAGCAAATGGTCGCCTGCTTTTTCAGCAAAACTGGCCATGTGGCAACAGTGCCTTTAGAGGAACGTAAAACGGTCAATGCCGAATAGTACACAACCATTTGTTTGCCGGAAGTCTTCGGTGAAGTAAGGAGCTTAGAGCCTTCTGAAGACGTTCGCCATGGACGAATCATCAAGTTCACAATAAGCTGTATTTTACACTTCGACCACGGCAGCCTATCTCGGACGACATGTTCTACTTAATTATGCGGCCATTTGGATAATTCTTTCACGCCTAAGCTCCTTGTACACGATCAAATTTTTGTCAAATTCAATGCTTTACCAGACCTTCCAAGAGATGTCACAACTTCCAACTTTTCTTGTCGAATGGCTTTCAATACTTTTAAAGTTTTGAAAGTCTTGAAAGCAAATAAGGGTATGCTCTAAACGGTCAAAGATTTGACAACGATTTGATGGCCTTGCATCACGAAATGAGTCTTTACAGTGCATCACGAAATCTGCATCTGAATGTGAAAAGTAAACAAAAATACCTACCGGCAAGGGATGTCGTATGCGAGCTGATTAGGATATTATGAAAGATGGCCGTGTCTTTACGTTGTGGATTACGTGGATTACCACATGATGAAGATGAGGGCATATGATGAAATTGCCAGACAGATTTCCAAAGTATACAACAATGCATTAATGAAATGTTATATAATATAGTAAACTATCAATTCATGTTATTTTTATCGTATACCTTAATCGTTATTTGATTTCATGGGCTATAATGCGCAAAAATGCTATGTAATTAGAATTACATGAAGAATAACATTTCATTGCAAATTGATATACCATTAGGCTTATAATGAATTACTTTACACGTGATAAATTATCCAGATGTTTGTTCAGTTTAGCAAAAAGACGTGTGAATACACATTTATGACATTGCCAAGTCTTACCAGGTATTTTCAAGTCTTCTCCAATGTTGTCAAATATTTTTCAATGTTTTGACAATTTTTATTTTCTCTACTACGTACAGTAAGTAGGGGAAGTATTGTATTCCACCCAAAAATTCGATACCGAGATTTCACCGGAAAATACATGTTTTGAGACACCCTGAATCCAAAAAAAGCATTTTTGGAAACATGTCCGTGTGTGTGTCTGTGCGTCTGTCTGTGTTTCTGTGTGTGTGTGTGTGTCTGTCTGTCTGTCTGTGAACAGCATAACTCAGAAACGAACTGTCGGATAAACACCAAACTTGGTATTTAGGTTCAGTATCTTCCAGAGATGCGACACGAAGGTTTTCAAGAATATCCTCCACCCCAGATTACCCTTTACATGGAAGGTTTTTCGAAAATTTTAATTTTCTCAAAAATGGCTCTAACGATTTTGATTAAAATATCATAGGTTTAAGATATTTTCATGACAAATAAAATGTATATCTTGAATTTTCTGGGAATGTATCCAAAAGTATTCTCCATTGTGAACGACTTTTGCATAACTGGTAAACCATAAGAGATAGACAAAATTTTACTACACACAAAATGTAGATCGCGTTAAAATACACAATTTATGTCATATACATTTTTTTGTTGAGTGAACCATTTTCGAGATATTGCTTGTTATTCCCTTACATTTTTCAATACTTATTTTCTAAAATGGGAATTCGTTATTCATTTTTTTGTCTTGGATATGCAAAGAGTATTAATCTGTGACAAAGGGAATGGTGCTGCACCTAGCAACCAGCTATTAAGAGATATGTATATGCTTAAAGGGTACTGTTTTTTCTATATTGCCCTTGTAAATATATTTTCCCCTTGCATCTACAAGAAAATTAGCAATAAGATAGAGTCTGCAAATGTTTATCTCGATTAACATGAAGTAGATGGAGAATAAGCGTTTGTAAAAATAGTTTATACCATATTAGAGAAAGTCATGTGAGTGTAACACATCAGATTTTTCTTATGAACTCTTGATTTGAGAAAACAGGTTTGGTCGTTTACAAGGAGCTTTGAGAATAGTGAAATGAATACAATTTAATGTGATTTTGCCTGTTTCAGTGATTATGATTACTGATAGTGCCTACATTGAAATCTTTGCCGTCTATTTCAAGTTTTTAGTGCCTATTGCGCCGAGCCTTATTAATAGTATTTATTTGCTTTTCCTGTCTTCGTGCAAGGAATGGCATTTCAAAGCCAGCATATAGCCATCCGTATTTTAAAAAATTCACTATCGCCTCATCCTCCTCTGTTACCTTGTTACTACAATGACATGTGTATTGAAACTATTTTTGCAAAGTTTTAACGCAAAGTAGGTCAAAATGAGCTTTGTTGATTTAAATTTGTAGAACAAATATAAAGTTAACGATGATGAGTTGAAAACGTCTCTCCCAAGAGTTACGCAAGGATCATAAAAATGATAAAGCGCCGTAAGGTATTTAGAATTTCATAAAATTATTTTTCTTTCTTAGTTTCTTTTTTCGAAAGGTGCCTATGAAAAAAATTCCACTCCAAAGTTGCTGTTGATGTTTACATAGGTCTGCACTTCTAAACTTTCCACACAATGATAATCGATTACAATGGTTGACTTGGTGGCCGCATGCATTGTCTCGAAGTAGTTAACGAGTTTCTGTACAAGAAGTTGGCAGCACTGCTGACATAAGTTCTAGTCGACAATAATATTCGATTGCATCACAATGTAGCACTGCAAACAATGGCTGGCTTCATTGTCGCAGGAGTAGAGAAAGGGCCCCGGCGCCCATTGTGACTCTGTCTTGTTTGTTGTCTTCCGTACAAAAGGAGGCTCCTGCAGCAGATGACCGGGGCGATGCCAGCCGGGGAAGTCGAGTCGAGTCGAGTCGCTGGACAAACAAGCAAACTTGGCCTGGCTCTGCTGCCGTTGTTAGAGTTACCATACTCTTTTGTTCTGCACAACGCGAGACAAAAAGGAAAATGATGCGTCATGAATGTGGAGGGGGAAGACAGGGGGAGAGCCTGTTCGTTGAATCGCGTCTGTATATTGTTGCCACCCTCGTCGTTATTGTTGTTGTTATTGTAACACTTTGCAAGGAAAGCTCTTCATAGCAGGACAGTGCTATTCTTCATCTCCTCTCATTTCGCTTCTTCTTCTTTTTCTGTTCCTCTTCTTCTGGGTTTCTTCATCTTCGCTTTGTACTCCTTCTTGATCGCTAGCCATAGAAATTTTCCCGCTTTTAAAAGGTGCTGAGGACCCATTGTTGCCAGTCTTGGTGATTACATATAATGAAAGAGGAAACTTTTGAGTTCATTGTTTTCATAGAACAATTGCTCGCAAATATCAGAGTCATCTGTTTCTTTTTTGTGCCCATACGTCTCTATTCAACATAATAGAAGTCGCGGGAAAGGAAATTAATACAACAGGGAAAGAAAGATAGAGCTCGACATTGAGTGGTTGTGGAAGGGAAGGTGTTCCACATTGTCCAAAGTGAAGGACGTGTAACGTCATCTGACTTCAGCTCTTTTCGTATGGATCCTTTACATTGTCGTCTTTAGAAACAGAAAAACCTCGTTCAAGTATCGTCCCAAGAGTGGCAGCTATTCAGAAATTTTAATATAAATACTTGTTAGAGAAAATGAAAGCACGTAAATATATTGGCATCTTTAGAAACAGAAAAAAAGCTCTTTCAAGTAACACACCAAGTGTGGTAACTATTCAGAGATTTCAACACAAATACTCATAAGAGTAACTCAAAGTACCTACTCACATTATCACCTTTTAAAACAGATAAATCTTGCTTTAGTATGGCCTCAAGAGTGATAACTATTCAGAGATTTGAATATAAATATCTACTCCTTAGAGAGACAGACAGCACCTATACAATATATTTTCAGAAACAAAAAACATCTTTCAAGTAAAAACCCAAGGATGTTAACCGTTCAGGAGTTATAATATGTATAAATACTCATAAAAAAAACTAAAGCACCCAAACTCATTGTCATCTTTAGAAACAAACACAAAAAGGCCCGGTTTCACCAACAGACGCTAAATTTTAACACAATGTTAAACTGATTTAACACTGAAGCTAACACAAATTCTGTTTCATCAAGCAATGTTAACTTTAACAATGTGTTAAAGTCGGTGTTAAGTTAGCATCGCATATCCCTATGTTAAGGGATATGTTAGAAACTGGAAAATGGCTGCCGCAAACCAAGCTGTTGATGCGAGTTTGATACAATTAGCATTTTTGAATGTCATTCCTAATAGAGGAGTAGTCGTACGTCATAATAAATTTGAAACCCAGCAAAAGGAGGAATTTTTAAAGCAGTATAGACTGTCCAAGGGGTCATGTGCATGGTTTTATGGGAAATACGAGAGGTTAGAATACTACCAATAGTAGAGTGTTAATTAGGTACTTAGATTTTATGCTACTAAGATTTTTCATTTACTTGTGATAATGTTGATACCGTTTGTGGGTTTATCTGAAAAGTTTGCAAAGCAATTGCTTCAAGAAGCAAACTATTTTTTTCGGGTCTGCTTGGTTAATCAGCAATAACACATTTTCGTCCACATTAGTATCAATGCAGTATCTACCACCAGTTTTAAACCGTCTTAAACGCTCTTCGCATCTAACTTTTCTGGTGCAGCACTTTATATTAGCATAAAATTGCCGCAGTTGCTTACTGGACTTCAGAGAAACGCGCTCATTCCAATTAAATTAATCATGGATTTTGTCCCAGGCTGCAATCTTATCCTTTAATGTAAGAACGTCGGCTTTTTCGCACTTGACAATATGTGTATACTTATTAACCAGATGTTAATTAACGCGTTTCAAACGGTGAAACATTTATTTCAGTTTACATCGTGATTCTAACCTCAAACAACCGGGAAAATCATATGGCCATTGCCATGTTGTCGGCTACTGACACAGAGAGCGCGGCGATACGCAGACAAAAGTGCATCGGAGTACGTTCAGAAGCAGTGTAGTTCGGCCACCGCCTTCTCGAAAGCGAGCGTTCGCAGTTCTTTTTGCCGTTAACAAAATGTTAGGTAACAATTTGCTGTAAAAGCTTGATGAAACGCAAAAGCTTTGACCTTATGTTAAACCTTGAACACCTTATTAACAAACAAGATGTTAGAGTATTTTTAACATCGGTTGGTGAAACCGGCCCTAAGAGTGGTACGTAAATTTTCAGAGATGTTAATATAAATACTCGTAAGTGAAACGAAAGCACATAACACTTTGTGGTCTTTAGAAACAGAAGCAAACAAAATTCCAAATCTTTAGAGAAACCTGTTTCATATGTCCTCCCAAGTATTGCAACTACTCAGTGATAATATTCTCATAAGGGATAACTGAAGCATCTAAATATTTTTGTTGTTCGCAAAAAAACGTGTACCTAACTTCAAGCAACATTTCACGAGTGGTAGTTCTTCAGGAATTATAGTATAAATACGTAAAATGCTTTTCCTCAGGATTGGGACTGGAATGTAGTTGGCTGCAAGCGATTTTGGTTAAAATGTATTTCTGTATTGAATTTCCTGTCATAACCGCGAGACCCTCTACATTCTCATTGGATTTTCTGTAACCGAGAAACCAACACGACGAAAAAAAATCTGATCTGTTACACTCACATGACTTTCTCTACTCTTGCACAAACTATTTTTACAAACGCTTATGCTCCATCTACTTCATGTTAATTAAATAAACATTTGCAGAAACTACCTGATGGTTAATTTTCTTATGGTGCAAGGGGAATATGGTAGACTTTAAGCTATAGTCAAATCTTTTAAGAGCTAGTTGCCATGTGGAGCATTCTATTCTCTTTGTATGTTCAGGACAAAAAGGCGAATAACGAATTCCCATTTGACAAACAGTATAAGTATTGGAAAATTCAAATAAACGACAAAGAATATCTCGAAATGGTTCACACCACAAAAAGAAAGTGTATGACATAAATCGTATGTTTCAACGAGATCTACATTTTTGTCTAGTAAAATTTTGCCTGTCTCTTACGGTTTACCAGTTATGCAAAAGTTATTCAGAATGAAGATAACTTTTGGTGACATTCCCAGAAAATTCAAGATTTACGTTTAATTTGTCATAAAAACATCTTAAATATATAATATTTTAATAATAATCGTTAGAACCATTTTTGAGAAAATCAAAATTTCCGAAAAATGTTCCATAAAAGTCTAGGATGGGCTTTTTTCTTGAAAACCTTCGTATCGCATCTTTGGTCACAAGTTTGGTATTTATCCGACTTTTCGTTTTTGAGTTATGCTGTTCACACAGTCACACATCCAAACACAGGCGCACACACAGAGCTTTTTCTAAAAATACTTTTTTTTAGATTCAGAAGCCTCAAAACATGTGTTTCCGGTGAAAGCTCAGTATCGAATTTTTGGGTGGAATGCAATACTTCCCCTGTGGCAAGAATGTAGAACTCCTTGAAGTATACAATTATTTTCTAAAATTAATTTTTTCTTAACAACAAATTCTCTATTTGTTTCAAATTTAATAAAGTAGTATTTTAAACAATAAAGTTAGAATTTAAAATTTCGGTTTTGTGATTCTTATGTTTCATTTTCTCATGCAAAGATTGTGTAATATCGGCTATTTCTAGCTGGTATCTATCATCGACTGATCGGAAGTAGATAGAGAAAAAAAAAGAAGAAAACTTTCTTTATTCTTACACATAGGATTTGTGGTTCTCTTTTAAAAGGATACACCACTGAAATATTTTTTCAAAAGTAGTCATGCAGTTGAGCATAAAATTAAATAAATTGGTAGTCTTATATAAACATTGACTGGTTTTAAAAATAATTTAATGGCCCCGTACTAAATGTTCAATACAATAATATTTAAACATTAGTGTTCTCTTAAACACCCATATAATATATTTAATTACAGCTCACAAAATTATGTACGTGTTTTTTGTTGGGTTTAGTTAAATCACATTTAATCAAATATCATCTTACGAGACCTTTTATGTTCGTTGTTAAATTAAATAACAGAATATTTTTCCGTACAAACTATTTATTCGACAGTATTAACAGTAGGGATTTAAAACAACATTTCGCAACTTTGTCACTAGCTAGCGCCAGAGGATAAACCGGTCTAAAGTAAGAGGGTTGGTGTCTGAATACTCCATGTAATACGTTGTAACACGTTTCAGAATACTCGGTTTAATGAGAAATTAATGCTTCTTACGTCATTACTGTTAGGTTAGCAGAGTTTGATGTCAGCGATGTGGTATGCATCAGCTGATATAGTACATACCGCGCCGTATTTGATGTGTGTAGATAACCCTTCGTGCGTTAAAAGAGTTGCAGAACTCAACGGGGCAATTCCAAATAAACACAGATCAGCGGGGAACTGACCCACTAGCGCCCTAAAAATCCACTAGCACTACTACACCAGCAAACGTCCTTATGGATACGCAGAGACGGTTGGAACATCCTATCAATCAATAGGGGCAAAATGTCGAACCTATTCAATGAGCGAAGTCAGCATAACAATACCTTAAATGTTGTTGATGATAATAATAATAGTAACAATAAAATTTATAATAGCAGGCGAAAAAATGGTAGTGAAACGCTACATGCTCTCATGTATGTTGTTTATAGTCCGTAATGATAAATAACAGCGTAACTACAATTAAAAATTAGATATGGGTGGATACGAATAAATACATTTTAATCATTTCTCAGTCCAAAAATTAAATTGATTCCCTCGAAAATAAAGCCTGCATAACGAAAGTGAAAACTATTCTAACACCTTTTGATCTATTTTTGTCTATCATCACGGATTGTACACTCTATTGCAAGCTAGGAGGTGCCTTTCAATGAGCGCAATCCGCTCATCGTGTTTGTTGATAAGCAAGAGGAGGAGAAATTACCTCAGCTGGCCTCGTAGTTCAGTCAATAGAACAACTGTGTGAGGGGTCGCTGGTTCGATTCTCGGCTGGGGAGTGGAGATTCTTTTTCTCTAGCCAAGATTATTCCCTATCCTCCCAGGAGTCTAGAAGTATGAACGAGAGTGTGCATATGTGTGTGATCTAATGTTTAAAGCCCGGAGTTTACTAGAAAACTAAAGACAAGCGAATACGAGTTGACACCATTGGCTAATGACAATGTTATGTTCCAGAAGAAAGGCCGCCGATAAGACTATTGTAGTTAAAGGCGGGGTATAAGTGGAATTTTCACGATAACTCGCCAGTTCCCCACTGACCTGTGTTTACTTGGTATTACCCCGTTGACTTCTGCAACTCTCTTAACACGCTTGAAATGCGGCGCGGTTGGGTCACCTCGTATATACTGAGGCAGTATTTTTTTTTAAAAAAAAAACAGATAAATAATTTCAGTCTAATTATATAATATATAAATTCAATAACAGCCCACCTTAAAGCAATATGTGTATGTAATAATATATAAAAAGTGTATATTACAGTTATTGTAAATGTTTATATTATTGTATCCATGGGTAATAATGTTATGTGAATGTATTACGTAATTTAATAATGTAGGAGCTGTGAGAAATAGGACAAAAGTTGCTAACAATGAGGTAACCTTGAGGCAATAATGAGTAAAAATGTTTAATAATGCTACTAGTTATTATTGGAGCAACAAAAATGTAATTTTTGTAACAGTTTATAAAATAGCCAGTCAACAACCAGAAAAAGCTTTTGTTAAATGAAGGTATTCTATTGGACTAGGATTGGCCAATCAGAAACTGAAATATGGCAAAATTTACAAATTTAGAGTTCAGTTGGTTGCAGACAGCGTTACTAACCAGACGCAAAAAGTGTCCTCGAGAAGTATAATACGTATTCGTGTGAGACGAAAATAGTTTACGTGTTAAAAAGTGCAAGTATATAATAAAAGATTCTCACAGCTCTCTATATCAGTGAAGTGTTATTTAAATCGTGTCAAGCATTAATAAAAGGAGTGAAGTAAAATTATAATCTGTGTAAGACTACATTCTTGTCGTAACACAACCCTGCTTAGACATCCATGTCTCTAAAATTAATACTGACGCAGCCGAGGCAAACATAAATATATAATACTTAAAGAAACAGTCAAATTACAAAGTTAATATTTTTAAACTTGGGGCAAAGGCCACCTGGAAAGTACATTTGGGGCGAAGGCTACCCGAAAGCAGGTACTATACGTGTGGTTGCAACGAATTTCAAGTTCGGTTCCGCAACAGTTGAAATATAATACAACTCCTTCAATACAACCTACTTCAAATTGACGCTCAAAGCGTGGTGCAAATAATGTAACAAACCATCATTCTCAACAGCGGTGGGCTTTTATTGTTAACACATAGGCAAACTTTAAAAAAATGTTATGTGTTATATTCACGTGACTTTTTCTACCCTCTATCGCTTATTAGTAGGTATACAAATTATTCTTACGAAAGTTTAGTTTCCTATCTGCTTCATTATAATCGAGATTAATCTTGCATAAATATCTACATTACAGTTTTCGCTATAGACTTAAAAGGAATAGCGATAGTCAAATGTTTAAGAACTGGACGCCATACCCTGGCCTTAAGATTCCATACTCTTTCCATGACATCCAGAGAAATAACCGAAAATCAACAGGACCTCAAAAGAATGGCTAAATATTAAACAATTCGAACCATCAGTAACGAATATCTTGGAAATGGCTTATGCTACAAAAAAGTTATTTGAAATAAGTTGTATGTTTTAAAGAGATCCACATTTATTGTGTAGTGCGTTTTTGTCTATCGCCAAAAGCTTACCAGTTATACAAAATTCCTTCCGAATGAATACCAGTCCTTATGTTATATTATGGCTACTTTGAGCCTTAAGTGCGGTCTGGCTCTAAGAAAATAAGAATGTGTTTACCAGTGTATCCTCTCCTTATATGTTCATTGAACTGCATTGAATAATAGCATAACTTTCAGTAACTTATTCCTGAAGAAGAAAGAACTTTCACACCTTGCTATTATGCTATACCTCTCTTCGTTACAACTAAGGGCTGGTATTATAACATAGTTTGACTGGAAGTTTAGAATCGAAATAAAAGTTTAATTGTAGCTGTCGTTTTATAACCTTCTGATTAAGTTAAACCGTGAGAAGTAATATAGTTGCTTCAATTTAACTGCCCCACGTATGGGAGCCAACTTGAAGGTAGTAAATTATCTTTAACTGTTGTAGTTGTTTATTTTTGTTGAAGTTTTACTGTTATTATTAGCCACACGCTTGGAAAGCCAACTTGAAGTAGTTATTGTATTTAGGTGTTTGTTGTTGAAGTTTGCACCACGCTTTGGGCGTTAATTTGAAGTAGATATTGTTTACGTTGTTTATTTATTTAGCTTTATGTATGAATCTGAATCTCGAATTCAAGCACGGTGACAAGAAACTGACAGATGACCTTACTTGGCTCATCTTTGCCACCTATTTTTGGGTACTAAAAGTTGGGGACGCAGTGAATCTACAGGCCTTCCAGAGATTCATCCGGAAGGAACGCTGGGAGTTGGACAAAAGGACCACTTTGGCCTTGGATCTCCCGCATTTAAGGAAGCTCTAAGTGTCCACTGCAGGAGGGTATATGCTAAGAATAGGGATCTATCCTTCTTGTGTAGTAGTTTCCATATTTTCCTAAAACCTATCCCAAAATAAACTAAATAAATAAATACATTGCACAAAAATTAAAAAAAGAACCCTTAAAAAATAAAAACAAACTAAAAAAATATAAAATAAAAAAATAAAAAACAAAAAACAAACATTAACCTTGGCAGAGAGCTGCCATTCTAAAAAAAAATAAAAAAAAAATACTCAGTCCATGATATCGCGAGAAAAAAAAATCGCTCTAATATCTGTACTATTTGTTTCTTTCGAACTACACGCACTTGTTTTTGCGCTAGAACTTAAACCAATTGTAATTATGCAAACTTTCTCGTTAAATTAAACGTTAGACAGTAGCGCCTCCTCAAAAAAAGAAAGAAAATAAAAACGTCAATTTTGAAGAAGATTGTTTGTTACGTAATATGGTGCTAAGTATGAGAAGCCAATTTTTGAAGGTGCATTTTTGTTGTTACGCTCAAAGTTTTGAAATATTATATTAACTTTGTTACTAAACTGCTTCTATACGTAGTATTTATGTTTATGTTTGCCTCGGCTGCGTCAGTATTGTTTTAGAGTCATGTATCTCTTAGGAAGGGCGTGGTACAACAAGAATGTAGGCTTACACAGATTTTAAGTTTAAATTCACTTCTTTTTATTAATCCTTGGCACAAATTAAATAGCACTACACTGATATTAAGAGCTGTGAGATTCTTTAATTTAAAACTTGTGCTTTGTTAACGCGTATATTGAATTTTACGATTCACACGAATACGTAATATTTCTTTAGAGAACACATCTTCCATCCTGTCACTACCAAGGTCTACAGGTAACTGAACATATTTCAACCGTCCAAACCCGTAAACTTTTGTATTTCAAGTATCTGATTGGCTAATCCTAGTCCAATAGAATACCTGCATTTTACTAAAGCTTTTCTGGCTGTTGATTGGCTAAATTTAAACTGTTACAAAATTTAAATTATCGTTGCTCTAATCATGACTAGTAACATTTTAACTCTCAAACTCATTATTGCCTCAAGGTTACCTCATTGTTACCTCATTGTTAGCAACGTTAAACTTATTATTCTCACAGCTCTTACATTATTAAATTACCTAATGCATTCACATATGATTATTGGACATGTTTACAATAATATAAGCATTTGCAATGACTGTTACATATATTTTTATAAATGATTACATACATATTGTTTCAAGACGGGCTGTTATTTAATTTATATATTATATAATACTATTGAAATTACTCAAGTGTTAAAAATACTGCCTCAACCGCAGTGCAATGGTATTGGTATATCGGAATGCTGAGAAAAGAAGATGCACGCTAATCTATTTCTTCTTATTCTTCTTATACTGCAACTTGATGCTACTGGTAGATCTGCCACCTTAAAAGAAAGAAAGAAACGATAGATGATTGCTTATGCGGTTGAAGAGAAAATGGCTGAAATAAGCGAAAAGATAGTGAAGGGATGTACAAACTTTTTCATGGAAGAGGTAGATAAATCTTGACCAAAATGGAACATTTTCTCGCGGATATAGAAAGCTAGGCGACAGGCAAATATTTGTAAATGCAAATCTTTTATGCTTACGTGATGCATGTATCAGTTTCATTCTGTGATTCATAGGTTTCATTTATACCTTTTCTATTTATTTTACGTCGCTTTAACTACGTGGTCATATGCGACGGATCTGTTAGGGGATAACTTGTGGATCAGTGTGTGGCTGACAGCTTTCTATGTCTCACCCCTGTACGATACCATCTTTCTTCGTCACTTGTCCACATAGGCCTTATTGCTACGCAACTGTACCTCTGTTTATACGCTGACGGGCAGATGGCAGCTTCGGCACGTGTGCAGTTAGACCTTAGTGCTAGACAATTATATCTCTGTTTCTACACGTGCGGTTAGATGACATTAGAGTGCCATGCAGTCTAACTACTATCATTATCTGTGGAAAGATGGCAGAGCATTCGCTGTTACCATCTTTTTTTAATTGTTACTATTGTTTTACACTTACGATGGAACTTGTGGTATTAAATATCCAATCCGGTATTTACCTTGGCAAATGAGGGAAATTAGAAAAATCCAAAGTTAATTGGTCGGCCCACGGGCATTGAGCCCGGGACCTCTCGAACGCTGGCCACAGACGTTACCGCCTGGAGCATCCCGCTCGGTTCCTAGCTTTGTTTATGCGTAATTTTCCCGTATGTACTGTTACTATAATAGAAAGCTAATAATAAAATGCATGATTTTACAGTTCATACTTTCTCGTGGCGTGCTGTTTCCGGTTTTAAATTATTTTAAATTGAGTTTTATTAATGGACGCACTTTAACTACTATGGTTCTTAGCGTCCTATTCTATATTGGGCGTGAAAGACCAGAAATGTTGCTCAGAGGCCTCTTAGGCATGAGGTTATATTACGTGTCGTAAATCTACGACACAGGACCACCGGCTTTACTTCCCTTCCGAAGGATGCCATGCTAAGGGTTTTTACGCCCGAAAAAATATCCATCGCCCGCGACCTCAAGAACCAACGGTTTGCATGGTACCCCTAGATCACGGAGGACGACATTCGGTTTTAAATTTGACCAATTAATCTGCTTCGTAAGTCTGAATCTGTTTAAGAATCGATGGTCTTTGAAAGTGGTGAGGTCTGTTTAGGAAAATTCTAGGTCTCCGAGGTCTTTCATTTATCTGAATAACTTCACCCATGAAGATGGCTTGTTAGCTCCACGTATGGACGCCAATTTGAAGAAGTATTGTTTTCTTTACGTTATTTGCACCACGCTTTGGGCGTCAATTTGAAGTAGGTTGTATTGAAGGAGTTGTATTATATTTCAACTGTTGGGGAACCGAACTTGTAGTAGTTGCAACCGCACGTATAGTAAACAGTTTCCGGTAGCCTTCGCCCCAAATGTACTTTCAGGTGGCCTTTGCCCCAAGTTTAAAAAATATTAACTTTGTAATTTGACTGTTTCTTTAAGTATTAAATATTTATGTTTGCCTCGGCTGCGTCAGTATTATTGTTAGAGACACGTTTCTCATAGCAGGGTTGTGATGCGACAAGAATGTAGGTTTACACAGATTATAATTTTACTTCACTCCTTTTATTAAGTCTTGACACCATTTTAATAACACTTCACTGATATAGAGAGCTGTGAGATTCTTTTTATTAATTACTTGCACTTTTTAACACGTAAACTATTTTCGTCTCTCACTAATACATATTATATTTCTTGAGGACACTTTCTGCGTCTGGTTAGTAACGCTGTTTACAGGCAACAGAACTGATTTCAACCGGCTAAACTTGTAAATTTCTGTATTTCAAGTCTCTGATTGGCTAATTCTACTCCAATAGAATACCTTCATTTAACTAAAGCTTTTTCTGGTTGTTGATTGGCTAGTTTTATAAACTGTCACTATAATTACATTATTGCTTCCAAGAATCACAAGTAATATTTAAACTCTCAAACTCATTATTGCCTCAAGGTTACCTCATTGTTAGCAACTTCTGACCTATTTCTCACAGCACCTACATTATTAAATTACGTAATATATTCAGATAACATTATTGAACATGTTTACAATAATATAAGCATATGCAATGACTGTTATATACATTTTACAAATTATTATTGTTTCAAGGCAGGCTGTTATTGAATTTACATATTATATAATTTGACTGAAATCCTTTAAGTGTTAAAAATACTGCCTCAGTCAGAAATTCCTCAAATACATCCACATATGCAGCTGAAACCGCCATCCACAACATAGCATTAAACTGTGCAAGTTACAATTAAGTTAAACTGAAGGTTAAAGTTTGTAATACGCAATAATACTATAAACTAACCGGGAGTTTAAACCTCATTGTAATACCTGCCCTAAGTGTAATGCAGTTAGGTTTAAGAGCGTCTCCATCGCTGCAACAGGAGTTATTTTCATCGCTCCTGATATGGCCATGCAAACTGTTCTATTTTACACACTTGCAAACGGAGTTTATATGCATTACATTTTGTAATCCAGTTGCAGCGAAGTTCATTTTGTTGGCAGCAGGTGTCACCTGGAAGGTTAAGAACGCCGGCAGAATCTGACCAAGCACCCCTTCCCGCTCTGATACAGTTTCATCCTTCTTATTAAAGACTTGATCATAAAGGCCAACACAATGAAGCTTTTCATGGCAAGGCAAGTTTGCGGGGAAGTTTGTTAATAATCTCGCTTGCACTGCTCCCCCTTCACAGTTTCTTACTTGGTCTGTTCTAGCCAAACAGGGACAACAGTTGCTGCTTACTTGGGCGTCTTGCGTAATTTTCTTATTTCTGCTGGAGTCATTTCAAAGGCTGCATATGAAGCTGTAGTAATCAATGCTGCAGTTACTCACAAACTTTCCAAGAACACCGAAGTTCTCTAAATGTTCTGTGCCAGAAGTACTAAAGCTTGTGACTATTAATAGGATTGGGAAGCATGTAGCTTTATCTGATGAGACTGTATGTTAGTTTATATTCTCCTTCTTCTTCATCCAACCAAGTGTTAGCCATCAGGCCTGTTACGATCTCACTAAACATTTTCCCCTACATCTCATCTTGGGACGGCCGAGAGATCTCTTTCCCCTAAGAAATACTGCATTATAGCTTTGGGAATGCGTTCTGGGCCCAACCTATGACCACCAGTCAGAGGTGGTCAGAAGTCAGTTTTGCGCCGACAACACAACACAGCGCAACCCTCACAATAAACACGGAAGTAAGGTATTGCTGTGAGGAAAGGCAGGAGTTACGGTTGCAGAGCTCCTGCAGTGACGGTTGATAGCAGCTTAGTTCACTATTACATTGTGTTTAAGTTGACTCTCTACATTTTTTGAAAGGCTATCCACTCTCCTTGTAATGGTTCTTCGAGATAAATTAATATTAAAATTGGGATGTTCTTAAGGTCACATAATTTCCACAGCTTTTGTCAGACATAGTTTCAGAAATTCATCCTCTTGAAAAGGTTTTAGGGTCCGAGCGATCTCCCAGGTAATATGTAACTAGCATATTTAGTTTTGTATTTATAGTCATAAATTTTCGGAGCTTTCTGTACATTGTCCTTTGCAGTTAGCTCCTGCAATAGTTTTGCACGTTCAATTACTAAAACAAATAATAATAATAATAATAATAATAATAATAATAATAAACTATGAAGAAGGTTTTATTTTAGGAGGAGTTGTATTGTATTGTAGTTCTACTGTCTACATATTATATTTCTTGAGGACACTTTCTGCGTCTGGTTAGTAACGCTGTTTACAGGCAACAGAACTGATTTCAACCGGCTAAACTTGTAAATTTTTCTATTTCACGACTCTGATGGGCTAATTTTACTCCAATAGTATACTTTTATTTAAGGTTTTCTGGTTGTTGATTGGATATTTATAAACTGTTTTAAAAATTACATTATTGTTCCAAAAATTACTAGTAGCATTATTAAACTTTCCAATTCATTATTGCCTCAAGGTTACCTCGTTGTTACCTCATGGTTAGCAGCTTTCGGCCTCTACTCTCACAGCTCCAACATTATTAAATTACGTAATACATTCACATAACATTATTATACATGTACACAATAATATAAACATAAATACAATGACTGTTACACACATTTTGTATATTATACACATATTGCTTTTAAGGCCAGCTGTTATTATTTTATATTATATAATAAAACTTAAATCATTTTAGGTTAAAAATACTGCCTCAACTAGAATAACTTCCCCGTGCAACAAATACCTTTAATTTCACTATATGAAGCATGACATCTAAAGAATGTTGCTCTAAATACGGCATGCAGGGTATATGAGCAAATTAAACATTTCAGATTCTCTCCTGCACAACACCACTGAATTGTTTACTTCCAATCACCCTCTCGCTTCTAGTTAGCAACACTGACTCAGGTTGTACGCGCTTTCAGTCGTGTTACGTTGTGACTTCACGCTGAGTCGCGATACAAGCCTTGCCTCTTTCCAGTTCTGGTAATGTATATACGAGGGCTGATCAACAAAGACTGAGACTGATTTTTTTCACAGATGTTTATTATTCCAATTCAATGTTTACATGATCTTTTTCAAAGTAGTCCTCTCCTACATCAATGCACTTTTTTTAGAGTCTCTGCCAGTCCTTGAACACGTGCTGCAGACCATTCTTTGTCAAGTTCTTGAGAATCGCCTCACTTTTCTTGAGCACTGCTTCAGAGTTCTCAAATCGAATACCCCCAAGCTTTGCCTTTAGTGATGGGAATAAAAAAAAGTCACAGGGTGCAAGATCGGGGCTATAAGGTGGATGTGGTACACAGGTAATGCTGGATCGAGCCAGAAACTGCTTGACTTGATTTGCGACGTGAGGCCGTGCATTGTCATGATGAAGTCGCCACCCAGTCCGAGAAAGCTCTGGTCGTTTCTTTGCAATGTGCTTCCTCAGTGTAGCCAATACTGACGTGTAGTATGCTGCAGTAACAGCAGTGTGAGGGGGAACTGCATGCTGGTAAATCATTCCATTACAGTCAAAAAATGTGATTAGGATCACTTTCCCTGCAGATGGAACAACTTTTGTCTTTTTTGGTGTTGGAGAACCTGGCGATTTCCACACTGTGCTGGCTTGTTTTCCTTCAGGATCATAATGATGCAGCCATGACTCATCACCGGTGATAATGGATTTAAAAAATGCATCACCTCCATTGTCTGGTATGCGAAATGCACGTAGGGTCTACAAAATAGAGCATTACTACCAACCTACCAATACGAGAGTGCTGCCGCCTACCAACATTATACATAAAAACCCGCTCTTTTCAAATATTTATGTTACAGATACGAAACTATCACGGAAGCTACGGAAAAAATCAGTCTCAGTCTTTGTTGATCAGCCCTCGTAAACTCATTGGTCTTTAGATCCCATTTAATATAACCAGCAGTCCTTCGCATGAACTTCATCTCTGCAGTAGTTATTATTTTCTATCTCTTTTCTTTAGGGGCGAAGCCTTACTACCATAGCATAGGACAGGTCTTGTTAAGGTTTTGTAACAGCCTTAGACGAGTGTGCTTTTGTACTAAAGCTGATTTGAAGACTATTGATTATTCCCACTGTTTTATTGAACTTTAATGGTTTGTCCTTTATATCAAATTCATTCAACAAATGACAGTTTGTATCCGGTATTCATGTTTTGCTTCTAATGTTGTAGATTTTAAATAAATTTTGCTTGATTTTTTACAAATACCTATACTCCCTCAAATGTCATTATTTTAGTTTTATCTAATGATTTTTCCATATCGAACTGATGTGGTATTTTATGTAGATTACTAGTTTATATAAGATCCAATAATTTGATAACAGGAATAAGTTATATTAAATCATAATAACGCCACTAATATGCGGAAGTCAGTAGAATCATTCATTATAACAGTAAAACATATGTCAAAATTAAGTTAATTACAAGTAGGATTGCATATTTTAAGGGGAGTCGTCAAGCCAAAAATGAAAAAAAATTACACTTTTATTTATTTTCATTTTATGAAAATATGGTTATTTCTGCTAATTTGGTGTTAGGTTCATTAAAATATTCAAATGATTACTATCATAAATTAATTTCTAAAAATATTATGATAGGTGGGTAGACATTTTTACTTTAAATATGAAATTACACCAAACAACATTTTTCAACATAAATGATTCATTTTCTCTGAAACTACAAGGTGTATCGGCATAAAAAGTTTACCACGTAGTACAAACAATCCCATCATCATGTAAAATTGCTTTGGTTGAAGTTTTTCAAATAGTTGAGTTTTTAAAAAATAAAATGTCCGAAATTTTTAGAGGATTACAAGACTGATTCATTCTTTAACATAAAAATGAATCAGTCTACTCAGAAGAAATGAATAAACATCATGTGAAAATATCACATTTCCATATCAAGTGAGTTCTGAGAAAACGTATCATTAATATAGCTAATTTAACATTAGTGAGATAGAGCTTGACGAGTCCCCTTAATAGTAAACCGCTACATATGAAGAAATGTAGAGACAGGATGTACAGGAAAGATTTATAATAGAAATTTCGAGTTTCTTCAATCCCTGAGCACATCTGGAAAATCTTTTTATTAACAAGCTAAGAATTTAGGCGCACTTCTGGGGAATAGCAAAGAATGGTAATTAAATTTTTCTTTCGCATCAGCATGTGTAGGACAAGATAGGAAAGGTAGAATCAGACTGGAAAATGCAATGCCATAGGAGGAATTTGAATCACGACTTTTGTCCATCTGAGCTACCATGGCAACATCCGGCATGACATTAAATTTCCCAATTTAAAAGGCAATTTGGGATATGTCATCATCTCAAAATGAATTTGAGATTTCCTTATGCTTTACCGCAAAACATGTGAGTCAGTTGGAGTTTAATGTCGTGCTGGTATGATGCCATGGTAACTCAGCTGGTTAGACCGTCAGACCAACCAGGACAAAAAAAATGAATAACGAATTCCCATTTGAGAAAAAGTATAAGTATTGGAAAATTTAAGGGAATAACAAGCAATATCTTGAAAATGGTTCACTCAACAAAAAAAATGTATATGACATAAATTATGTATTTCAACGCGATCTACATTTTTTGTGTAGTAAAATTTTGTCTATCTCTTATGGTTTACCAATTATGCAAAAGTCGTTCACAATGAAGAATACTTTTGGAGACATTGCCAGAAAATTCGAGATATACATTTCATTTGTCATGAAAGTATCTTAAATATATGGTATTTTAATCAAAATCGTTAGAGCCATTTTTGATAAAATAAAAATTTTCGAAAAATCTTCCATGTAAAGGGTAATCTGGGATGGGGGGATTTTCTTGAAAACCTTCGTGTGGCATCTCTGGAAGATACTGAACCTAAATACCAAGTTTGGTGTTTATCCGACTGTTCGTTTCTGAGTTATGCTGTTCACAGACACACAGACACACACACGGACATGTTTCCAAAAATGCTTTATATGCATTCAGTGCACTTCAAAACATATTTCCGGTGAAATCTCGGTATCGAATTTTTGTGTGGAATACAATACTTCCCCTACTTACTTTACGTAGTAGAGAAAGTAAAAAGGACACTCCTTGAAAATACCTTCACGCAGCTTGACGTGTACCTGGGATATGCGACCACCGCCGACCGCCCATTCTGACCTATGAGTTATTCGTGTTTTTTTTCCGGGTGGGCAGGCGAACGCTGGGGTGCTTCTTCTATAACGACTTCCCTGTCGTCATCTTCTTCATTGACTTGTTTCAGGTTGTAGGGCCAGGCGGCGGTGTTTTGCGGGCTGTGGCTGGGCGACAGATGTGGGCTTTATAGAGTTTCTTCCTGGCGTCGTTCAGGGACTACCTCAGTAGGACCCGCCTACGAGTGGACCTCATGGGAGGACCGTCGGGGTTAGGAGGCTTGTGGGTGGGCACGGGTGGCGTCGGATGCGTTCGAACCGTAAGCGTTAGGGTCCCCGTACATACTTGTGCCCGCCATTCTTAGGGTCTCTCCGCTTATCCCTCCCTACCAGAGGTCACGGTAGATTAAAAAATCTGATGTGTTACACTCACATGACTTTCTCTACTCTTGTACAAACTATTTATACAAACGCTTATTCTTCATATGCTTCATGTTAATCGAGATAAACATTTGTAGACTCTATCTTATTGCTAATTTTCTTGTAGATGTAAGAGGAATATATATTTACAAGGGCAATATACAAATATAGTAGCCTTTAAGCACATACATATCTCTTATTAGCTGGTTGCCAGGTGCAGCACCATTCGCTTTGCCACAGATTAATATTCTTTGCATATCGAAGACAAAAAAGTGAATAACGAATTCCCATTTGAGAAAAGTATTGAAAAATTTAAGGGAATAACAAGTAATATCTCGAAAGTGGTTCACTCAACAAAAAAATGTATATGATATAAATTGTGTATTTTAACGCGATCTACATTTTTTGTGTAGTAAAATTTTGTCTATCTCTTATGGTTTACCAGTTATGTAAAAGTCGTTCACAATAAAGAATACTTTTGGAGACATTCCCAGGAAATTCAAGATATACATTTTATTTGTCATAAAAATATCTTAAACATATGATATTTTAATCAAAATCGTTAGAGCCATTTTTGAGAAAATTAAAATTTTCGAAAAATCTTCCATGTAAAGGGTACTCTGGGATGGGGGGATTTTCTTGAAAACCTTCGTGTCGCATCCTTGGAAGATACTGAACCCAAATACCAAGTTTGGTGTTTATCCGACTGTTCCTTTCTGAGTTATGCTGTTCACAGACACACAGACACACACACAGACACACAGACACACACTCGGACATGTTTCCAAAAATGCTTTTTTTGGATTCAGGGGGTCTCAAAACATGTATTTCCGGTGAAATCTAGGTATCGAAATTTTGGGTGGAATACAACACTTCCCCTACTTACTATACGTAGTAGAGAAAGTAAAAAGGGCACTTGAGGAGCTCTGCCCCATTTGCGGGCGCCCCTCCATTCTTTACCCTTACTTTCTTGCCTGAGATGTGTAGGATGAGTGAAAACATAATTGTGACGTCAGGGAGTGGAATGCATAACAAAAGAAATAGTAATTTTAACACACAAGTGAACCAAACTTATTTAACTGAAATTGCCATACCAATCCTGATATGAAATAGCTTCATGCTGTCGTGAGGTGTAAGACAGGAACACAAAGACATACCCATCAACCTGACTGTTCCCTCGTACCGGGCACACTGAGCACGTGGTACATTCACGTGGCTTTCTCTATCCCTCCTTCTAAAAACTGGCATTACAAAAGTTATTGCTTTTTCTACTACGTATAGTAACTTGGTATTTAGGTTCAATATCTTTTAAAGATGCGACATGAAGATTTTCAAGAAAATCCCACCACCCTAGACTACCATTTACATGGAACATTTTTCGAAATGTTTGATTTTCTCAAAAACGGCTTTAACGATTTTGATTAAAATATCACGTGTTTAAGCTATTTACATGACAAATCAAATAAATATTGAGTTTTTTGGGAATGTCCCCAAAACTCCTCTTCATTCTGAATGGCTTTTGCATAACTGGTAAATCGTAAGAGATAGATAAAATTTTTGTACACAAAAATATAGATCTCGTTAAAACACACAATTTATGTCATATACTTTTTACTGGAGTGAACCATTTCCGATATATTCCTGGTTGTTTTTTTTTTAAATTTCCAATACTTGTACTTTTTTCAAATGGGGATTAGTTATTTGTTTTTTATGTCCTGGACATACAAAGAGAATTGAATGTTCCACATAGCAACCATCTCTTAAAAGATTTGACTATCGCTTAAAGCCTACCAATTCCCTTGCATCTACAAGAAAATTAGCAATAAGATTAACATCTTGATATCTCGATTAACATGAAGTACATGGAGAATAAGCGTTTGTAAAAATAGTTTGTACAAGAGTAGAGAAAGTCATATGAGTGCAACACATCAGATATTGTTTTCTGTATAATCGGAGTTAAACGAGATGAAATTTGCAGAAATGGTTCCATTACATATTTCGTTGTGGATACTAGGAGGATACACGATGCTGAACCGATAGTCAATTCTTTAAAAAGGGGATCGCTATATTGAAATTCCACGCTTTGCGTGAGGTTACAAAAATAAAACAATGGTGACTTAGCACTTCAAAAAGTATATGGTATACTTCTGCAAAGTTCAAACCAATAGCGACAAATATCTCGGAAATGACTAATGCCTGAGGCAGTAGTTTTAACACTTAAATGATTTCGGTCAAATTATATAATATGTAAATTCCATAACAGCCCACCTTGAAGCAATATGTGTATGTAATAATTTGTAAAATGTATGTAACAGTCATTTCATATGCTTATATTATTGTAAACATGTTCAATAATGTTATGTGAATGCATTACGTAATTTAATAATGTAGGAGCTGTGAGAATAATAAGTTAAAAGTTGCTAACAATGAAGTAACAATGAGGTAACCTTGAGGCAATAATGAGTAAGGAGGTTTAAATGCTACTAGTCATTATTAGAGCAGCAATAATGTAAATTTTTGAGACAGTTTAAAAATAGCTAATCAACAACCAGAAAAAGCTTTAGTTAAATGCAGGTATTTATTGGAGTAGGATTAGCCAATAATAGACTTGAAATACAGAAATTTACAAGTTTAGACGGTTGAAATCAATTCAGTTGCCTCCAAACAGTGCTCATAACCAGACGTGCTGCCTGCAGACAGTGATTGTAACCGGATGCGTGATGCATCCTCAGAAATTTTATACGTTATCGTGTGAGACGAAAATAGTTTACGTATTAAAATTGTAAGTATTTAATAAAAACATCTCACAGCTCTCTCTCTATATATCAGTGAAGTGCTATTTAATTTTTATCAAAGATTAATAAAAAGGAGTGAATTAAAACTTAGCATCTGCGTAAGCCTACATTCTTGTCGCACCATAACCCTACAAAGAGAAACATCCCTCTAACAATAATACTGACGCAGCCGAGGCAAACATAAATATTAAATATTTAAAGAAACAGTTTAATTACAAAGTTAATATTTTTTTAAACTTGGGGCAAGGGCCATCCTGAAAATACATTTGGGGCGAAGGCTACCGGAAACTGTTTACCATACTACAAGTTCGGCTCCCCAACAGTTGAAATATAATACAACTCCTACTTCAAATTGGCATCCATACGTGGAGCTAAAATAAATACGAGAATAACCTACTTCATGCCACAAGCATTGTATCTCATATAAATTGCGTTTTAAAATTATTAGGTTTTGTTTATCTTTTATGGTTTATAGGGTATGCAAAATGATACAAAATTCGGTCACAGTGAAGAGTCCTTTACAAGTGTTCACCGGAAATTCAAAATTTACATTTTATTAGTGAATCGAATATCTTTAACATATATTATTTACTTAACAAAATTTGTAATTAAAGCTATTTTAAGAAAAGTGAATAATGAAAGCGTTGACTGATCGATAACGAGGGATCCTGTTGTAGTTTTAATGATCTCCACACATCAGCCTAAAATGCTTATTGTGCAATGCCATTAGAAGAGACACTTTCATTGTTTCCCAAAATCTCTTCCCCGAACAAACTGCAGTATTTTGGTTCTAATGTCGGTATTCATTCCTATATTTCCCCTGGTTAAAGAAATAGTAACTCCCTTTCTTACTAATAATGGGAAATCAAACAGAATATGCGAGGCTGTCTCCTTATCCTCTTTGCACAATGGGTTAATCTTCAAAGAACCTCACTTTGCGTAAATATTTTCTGAAGTGATCATGTACAGTAATTACTCCAATTACTCTCTTTATTCCGTTTTTCTCAAATTTTGGAAGATATAAGGAAAGTGTTGCTTGGATCTAAGACTAGTTTTCTGACAAAGCGTTGTCCAGGATAGGTTTGCCACTTTAATTGGCGTTTTTCCCTAATCCATGTTTTTACTGAGGTTTTGGCAGAACATGTACTGATTCCAACCACGGGTTCAAGCCTAACGGAGGTACGTACTGTGTTTGACTCAGGAGCTTAGCTATGACCTTGTGGTTGACGTAAGCGAACTTGAGCAAGCGCTGTATTGTTCTTCCCTCTCGCTCTATTGTTTTACACCCTGTTCCACAGATACTTATCCTTTCTTTCATGCAACAATAAACATTAGGCGAAGTAGCATCAGTAATACATTATATTACCGCATCAAACAAAAAAGTTATAATCATACTTTCAGTAAGTAATCCTGTAAAACCTGGATATATGTAAAACAATATAATTGTGACCTTGCACATGTTAACTGCACTTATTGACAATACTTTTGAACTGCTTGTGTTGCGCTATTTGTATCGTATGCAAGAAGCTCTCTAGTGCAGGCCGTTTGCAGTTCAAGGACAAAGCATTCTCCTAAGTCAACCACAGTACATACATACTTACATGATGTGGCGAGTAGTTGGAGATTTAGTTTGGTAAGCCAGACTTGGGCGATCCTCCCGTGCTCGCCACAATATCGCACGTGCGCACATACATCATACATTCTACATACATACATACATACATACATACATACATACATACATACATACATACATACATACATACATACATACATACATACATACATACATACATACATACATACATACATACATACATACATACATACATACATACATACATACATACATACATACATACATACATACATACATACATACATACATATACAAATGCATACACACATTCATACATAACCAGGTATCTGGTATATAATTATATAACCACAGCTCTGCTCGCGTTATTGGTTAAATGCTGAGTCCTCTCTCCCTCGCCCTCTCTCACTTTCTCAATATCTATCCCACTTTCTTCTTCACTCCCTCTCATTCTCTCCCCATGTCCGTCTTTTTCTCCCGGTGCCTATCTTTTCCATCTACATCCCTTTCTCTCCCTCTCTCTCCCTTTCTAGTCTATCGTATTCTCTCCCCTTCCATCGCTCTCGCCCTTCCTCTCTTCGTGTAACTTACATACTATGTGATCTTTTCATAACCTGTAATAACATTACTTTCTCTGCGATATTAATAAAAATTAACGCCATACCTAAAGTTTTGACAATGGTAAACCTTGTGCTTGCAAAGTCTCTGGAAATAAACATTTCTTGTGGTAACTGGTTTGCGCATGTGAATAATAGTAAGGAAGAATTGGTAGGTATAATTGTTTAAATATGCATCCTATTCAACTGTTATAAATAAAATTTGTTGGAAATTCTATTCTTATAAACCTTTTGTAAGCAACGTTTTTTTAAAAAGAACAACAAGCAGAATGTTTAGATTTTTTTGGTACCAGGTAGGGAAACTACTCGTAATTAAGATGTCAATGGCCTGTTTTTTAAGCAGAACCTGAGGCGTGTTATAAACCAAGTTTCATCACTATCAGTTTGGCAATTTTTATGTGAACCTCGATAGTATGAATTATTCATCCACAAACAAACAATTGCCAGAAAATATTCGGTTATAGGTTTATTATATGTGTAGATGAAGGAAAGATACTCTAATATATTGTGCACTTGACTAAACGGTAGCTTGTTTTATAGTTTTCATACGAGCGCCTTAATTGCCATTATAGTCAAGTTCATATGGCTGTTTTTGGTTGACTCCACTATAATTTCAAAACTTTGAATTTTTACACAAATATTTTACCTTGTTAATTGTGTGTAATTAAATGCTGATCTGATGACAGCAATGATGGCAGGACGTTGAGCGTGTTTGCGAGTTGTGCAATACATGGCAGAACTGTTGAGTCCATGCGTATTTATTGAGTTTTTGCAGGTAACGTGAAAGCAACATATTTTGAAGCAAAGGAAATGAACTAGATTTATTACAATATTAAAATTAAAATGAACAGAATTTATTTTATATTAAATACATATTTAATTGTTTAGCTGGGGAATAGATCCCAGTGGAACATTTGAAGTTGGGACTGTGCTTTGTAGGCGTTAAAGGTATGTGAGATAGGGGAGCTGCGCGCGCCGCTGAGTAAGATCATAATGAGTTGCTGAAGTATTATGGATACCACAACAGTTGAAGTTGTCTTTTGTTTCACGTATGGAAAGTCAATTTTAAGGAGGAGTTGTATTCTAGTTCAACTGTTGGGGAGCCGAACTTGAAGTAGTCGCAAACGCACGTATGGTACCCGGTAGTCTTTGTCCCAAAATTTAAAAATATTAAATTTTTGTAATTTGACTGTTTCTTTAAATATTATATATTTATGTTTACCTCGCCTGCATCAGTATTATTGTTAGAGACATGGATTTCTTTGCAGGGAGTAGTGCGGCTAAGAATGTAGGCTTACACAGATTATAATTTTTACTTCACTACATTTATTAATCCTTGACACAATTTAAATAACACTTCACTGATATAGAGAACTGTGAGATTATTTTATTAATTACTTGCACTTTTTAACGCGTAAAATATTTTCATCTCACACGAATACGTATTAAATTTCTCGAGGACGCATCTCGCGTCCGGTTAGGAACACTGTCTACAACCAACACCTCCAGTTGTGAGCGCTGTCTACAAGCAATTGACTTGATTTATACCGCCTAAATTTGTAAATTTCTGTATTCAAGTCTCTGATTGGCTATTCCTAATCCAATAGAATACTTTTATTTAACTTAAGCTTTTTTCTGGTTGTTGATTGGCTATTTTATAAACTGTCACAGAAATTACATTATTGTTGCTCCAATAATGACTAGTAGTATTATTAAACCTTCTAATTCATCATTGCCTCAAGGTTACCTCATTGTTAGCAACTTTTAACCTATTATTCTCACAGCTGCTACATTATTAAATTACGTAATACATTCAGATAACATCATTACATGTATACAATAATATAAACATATACAATGACTGTAATATACACTTTTTATGTATTGTTACATACACATATTGTTTTAAGGCGGACTGTTATTATATTTTTTATTATATAATTTGACTAAAATCATTTAGGTGTTAAAAATACTGCCTCACAGTTCAGTTACGTCACATGTAATCAGCATATTACAGTATGGTTGGCCAAAAATAATATTATCAAACTTCGAAGGTTTGACATATTTTCAGTCGTACAAGAGAAGGAAAGTGCTCAACCTCCAGATTAAATACGTTTCCACACACCGAAAGGTATCTATACTTTTGTAAATCCCTCCGTTCTTTCTTACTCTGTCCTACTTATATATTGGGCATAGAAAAAACACTAAACTAATTATTTATGTTTTAATTCCTATCAATGAGTTAAGAAAAGGCAGTTTCAATGACAGTATTGGAAATCTAGGTAAACAAATGTGTTGCAGAGAGACAGCTAGAGTAATGTATCACATAATTATTGTCACATGTATCACATAATGGGACAACATAGCTGCAGGTTCTGTTAATAATAATAATAATAATAATAATAATAATAATAATAATAATAATAATTGATACAATACTTGCCTCATACCCAAGCAGAAAGCTATAATCTGCCCAGACTCGAACTGCTCTTCGCCAGCTTGAGATACAACAGAAAGACATATGTTCATATCACGAGACAACAAAATATGCCGACCGCAACAAGTGGATTTTTGGCATCGGACTCCCAACTTTCCCAACACTCTGCCAAGTTTTTATTTTTATTTTCTGAGTCCAATAGCTTGCGATTTCAAGTAATAAAATAATAACACGACGGCAAATTGTTCACCCAACCGAGTGCAAAATAAAAGCCTGCTGCAGTTGTTGGAAGCTTTTCAACAGTTCTTGGCTCATGACAGACTTAATCAGAAATATCACCTCGTATCAGGCCATCGGTGTATGGCAGTGTATTGTTATCAAGTCTGTCATTGAAATGAATTATTGCTGCTTCCTAGGCGTTCCTAATGGAGTCGTGCAAAACGATCAAAAACACCAGATAAGGCCAATGTATATAAACTGATTAGGCTGCACGCATAGTGGAATGTGATCTAGTACAAATGTCATGACCGAATTCTAATGCTGTCATGTAGCATGTTTCTGCTATTTCATCATGTATATCGTGTATAATTAGTGTTTAAACACTAGTCGAAAGTTAGACCTAATCATAACGATTTTTGCATAGAGTCCTGAAACCTTCCTCCAAGGATATTGCCACAATGTTCTCTTGATAGTAATTAATTACTAAAGGGTATTTTTTTCTTTCAGAGGAATATTAATTAATTTATATTCAAGCGTCAAAATATATGTGAATTCATATTTCACTGTACTGTAAATTACATCCCTTTCTTCTATAGTTACTACATTAATGAAAATCTTCATGAAGGGTTAGTCGTGATGCAGACTCGGTGGACAAGACTGCTCAGTTCATATCCAGTCATTAAACATAACCAACAGAGGTAAGTGGAACTGGTCACTGTGCTCGATTTTGCCATAAGCAGGTAATAGAAGCTATATAGTAGGTCTACAATTTCCAACTGTTCAAAAGTAATGCTTTACATACTTTACAAGAGCAGAAAATGTGATGGCCAATAAGGTTTAATGATAATGTTTACAATTTCATATATATTTATTCTATTCAAGCATGATTGATCGTAACTTATTGATTCAGTATAGAAATCCATAGAAATATTTGAAATAAGTTACATTTTTAACAGTATCTGCTAATGAATATACATTTTGGCTGTTCACAAAATTTTAGAGGCAGATAACCCTGAAAATGTGAAATAGGATGTGCTGTATAATAATTAAAAGTGTGAACAAATTGAATATAACTGCAGCAGCTCAATAGTTCATAAGTTGTCTGACAAAATATAGGGTTGTTTTTGTTGATGCTTGCTGTGTACATAATTAAGTACAGCGTTTTTAGGCCAGAACGAAGTAATTTGTAAATTAAATTGTAGTTGAGAGTATGGATGGTCTGGAATAAGTGGAAGAAGTTTCCGCGCTCGTGCACGTTACCTACTTCTGCCGTATTGCTGCAATCTAGCGGCAATGATGTAAAATTGTAGTAATAGTATGGAAACACAGCGCGGGAGAAGTTTCGTGCACACATTCAAGTGTTCACGAGCCGTATGTATTTGACCCATAATGTAATTACGTCATATCAGTTGTGCATGCTCAAAAGCTCCTTAAAACCTCCACAAGTCAAGATATGCTACCGACCCTGTTACCACATTTCATCGAGTTTAGAGGAGTAGCGCGGTAGATTTTAACGCCGTAGGTTTTAAATTACCCCATATACGTTGCGTTTAATAGTATTCAAAGGAAAAATAACTAATAAATCAGCAAGGTGTGAAACGTTAGGTTGTTCACGTGCTCTTATACAGCAGACGCCACTGATTTTAAATACCTTTACTTTTCAGAAACGAAATTTGAGACCTTTAATTGACCAAATAGGAAGTAGGTTAATGGACGAGAACAGAGACCAGGTATTTTGGACAAATGGGCATATCAGCGCATCTGCATTCTACTAATTTTTACGTGATTTACGTGATTTTTTTTCAGTTAAGGTTTCAGAAACAACCATCTTCTTTAAATTAGAAATATTATGAAAACACTCACTGACCGATATAAAAAGAACAAAATTAATTTAATTTTCTGATGCAAAACGTCGTCTGCTCTTGACAGCAGTAATAAAAGAACTATCTAATTTCCACGTGCTGTTTCGCTAAGGATCTTTTCGAAGTTTTGTGGCTAAGAGAAGTTCTGTTAATCATGTTGGTAAACTCGGCGTTGAATTAATAAACTATTGTTAGTGTTTGCATTGCATTGTATGAAAATGCATGTTCCTAAACTTTCTGCATAACTCGTCGTTTCCGTCGAAGTTGCCGCGTCACAAGTAATAACAAAGTCCCATTGATGTTACATTCACACCACTTCCGGTGTGACTATGGCAAATGTAGGAAATTATAGCAACCAGGTTTAAACGTAGCACTATTTTTTAAGTTCTTTAATGCTTCTTCTTAGACTTTTGCTTTGGTAGGGCGTATAGAAACACGTGAAAGGGCAATTTGTGGAAGGAGAAAGTATTGTGCTGGGCTGAGATCTCTGCAAAATATACAAGAACTGCTGTACAGTCCCGAAGTCCTTAGAGTAAGTGGAGACAACTTAAAACTAGTAACCAGGGCTTTGAAAATTTGCTGCTGTTTTATCAAATTCCTTTCACTTTACTTTCTAGTGAACTACTGTATATCTACTCCTCTCACTCCCTCCTTCAGTCCATCCTAACGTTCACTGTACCAGCAGTCCCTACCATCTAGGCGCACAATTGTCTTATGTGGCGGAAGGCAGCCAGTGGTGAACACAACTTCTGATATGGCAATGTACACGCCAACATCCAAAGGGCAAGTCTGTGCGAGGGATTACATTGTTGCGTTCCTTCCGGTCTGTTCTGAGACCTCTGTGGAAATCAATAAAACTAAATTAATTTGACATAAATCATAATTGATTGTGACTTACTTTTGGTACAGTGTACCGCAACACGACAAGAACAATGCACCCATCGCTAAACTTGGACCTCTATGGAACACACTATAACTAAACTCAGGTGGCAGCGCATATATCAACACAGCAACATTTCCATTCCATCTAGTGCTGGGCTGGTATCTCTGTGGAACATATAGAGCTAAACCAATGTGGCAGAGCATACATCAGCACAGCAAAGAATAAGACTGGGAGGGATTACATTGGTCCTCATCAAGTGCTGGGAAAGGACCTCTGTGGAACATACAGAGCTAAACCAATGTGGCAGGGCATACATCAGCACAGCAAAGAATAAGACTGGGGGGGATTACATTGGTCCCCATCAAGTGCTGGGAAAGGACCTCTGTGGAACATCAAGCTGAACCAATGTGACAGAGCATACATCAACACAGGAAAGAATAAGACTGGGAGAGGGATTAAATTGGTCCTCATCCAGCGCTGGGAAAGCACCTTTGAGGAATTATAGAGCTAAACCAATTGACAAAGTATACCTAAACACAGCAAAGGTTAAGACTGTGCGAGGGATTGCATTATTCCGTTCCATCCAATGCAGGGCTGGGACCTCTGTGGAACATACGAGCTAAACTAATGTGGCAGAGTATACATCGATACAGCAAATCATAATACGGGGGGAGATATTGCTTATTTCGTTCCATCCAGTGCTAAGCTGGGACCTCTGTTAAAGACGCAAGAGCCACCAATGTGACAGAAAGGACCTATTGGCGAACATGACTTCTGGTGTGGAAAGCATACACCAAAGAACAAGGCTGTAGGAGTGTTTACATTATTCCTTGCCATCCAGTGCTGACCTGGGACCTCTGTAGAGACACAAGGTCTAAAGCAATGTAACAGAAAGGAGCTACTGGTGAACGCGACTTCTGGTGTGGTAAAGTATACAACAACTCGCCAAAAGACAAGGCTATGGGAGGGGTTGCATTGTTCCTTCCCATCCAGTGCTGACCTGAGGCCTCCGTGAGAGACACAAGGGTTAACCAACGTGGCATAAAGGACTTACTGGCAAACGCGATTTCCGGTGTGGCAAAGCATACTGCAACACGCCAAAGGATGAGGCTGTGGGAGGGGTTACATTATTGCGTTACATCCCGTGCTGGGCTGGAACCTCTGTGAAAGACAGAAGAGCTAAACCAATGTGGCAGAAAGGACTTACTGGTGAACGCGACTTCTGGTGTGGTAAAGCATACAGAAACTCGCCAAAGGATGAGGCTCTGCGAGGGGTTATATTATTCGTTCCATCCAGTATTGAGCTGTAACCTCTGTGAAAGACATAAGAGCTAAACCAATGTGGCAGAAAGGACCTACTGGCGAACGCGACTTCTGGTGTGGCAAAGCATACAGCAACACGCCAAAGGACAAGGCTGTGGGAGGGGTTACATTGTTCCGTTCCATCCAGTGCTGGGCTGGGACCTCTGTGAAAGACACAAGAGCTAAACCAATGTGGCGGAAAGAAAAGACTTCTTGGCTCTCTCCACGAGCTTCATCATCCCATAGTTATCAGCACAATGGCAACAGACTTCTTTTCTTGTTCCATCTCTCTGTCTCTCTCACACTCCTTTATTGTATGTGTTTCTCTCTTCGTTCCTTCCTTCTCCTGCCATGTTTGTTCCAGCTTTTATGAGTCTCAAATAGAGACACAATCCTTTATGATTTTTTGACAGAAGGTATAGCAGCAATGGAGTTTAGGGGTAGGAGAGGGGGGAGGGAGTGACAATTCAAACTCTTCCACCGAACGCGAGGATGCGCTCAAAAGAGAGGCTTTGTTGCCAATTGTGTGTCTTCCTTTCTGGGGTGGGAGAAGGGGGGAAAGAGGATGAGAGTTGGACGTTATCCACGTCTTTTGTTCCAATTCTTGATGCCCGCGCGTCAAACCTCCCTACTACTGTCTATTGTTTACGTACAAATGAAAGGCTGCATGCAAGAAGCGATCAAGTGCTTGACCTAGCTCTTCACACACGAACACGTTTGGTCCGACGTTCTTATATGCTTAGGTGTCATTTTTATGTGGAGCATGTGGGGGGGGGCTACATTTGAATACTCATTACAGTTATCGCTTGACATTAACTCTAATTCAAATCAAACAATAGTACACCCCCCAAGCAAAATGTTTAAGCCACTTGTCTGTTTCATAATACTTAATCCTAGTTTTCATTTCGATCTTCTGGATCTAAGATATTTCCCCTACTTTTTTGCCTTTATAATTCTGCATCTCTTTAAACTTTTGTTTGTTCATTTTCTGAATTTTATCATTTTGTCTTATTTTTCTTTGTGATCTCAATTTTTATTTTACTATAGCTTGCTTACCTTGGCAAGTAGAGAAAGTAATACATTCCACCCAAAAATTCAGTATCGAGATTCCACCGGAAATATACTGTTTTCTGCTCTCCTGAAACTCCCCCCAAGATACAGTTTAAGAAAAAGGTCTTTGTGTGTGTGTACATATTTAGACTCGATGGCTGTGAACAAAGTAACTAAAAAAAAACTGATGTGTTACACTCACATGACTTTCTCTACTCTTGTACAAACTATTTTTACAAACGCTTATTCTCCACATGCTTCATGTTAATCGAGACGTTAATCTTATTGCTAATTTTCTTGTAGATGTAAGGGGAATATATATTTACAAGGGCAATATAGAAAAGCAGTAGCCTTTAAGCACATACATATCTCTTAATAGCTGGTTGCTATGTGCAGCACCATTCTCTTTGCCACAGATTAATACTCTTTGCATATTCAAGACAAAAAAAATGAATAACGAATTCCCATTTGAGAAAATAAGTATTGAAAAATTTAAGGGGATAACAAACAATATCTCAAAAATGGTTCACTCAACAAAAAAATGTATATCACATAAATTGTGTATTTTAACGCGATCTACATTTTTTTGTGTAGTAAAATTTTGTCTATCTCTTATGGTTTACCAGTTATGCAAAAGTCGTTCACAATGAAGAATACTTTGGAGACATTCCCAGAAAATTCGAGATATACATTTCATTTTGTCATGAAAATTTCTTAAACATATGATATTTTAATCAAAATCGTTAGAGCCATTTTTGAGAAAATTAAAATTTTCGAAAAATGTTCCAATTAAAGGGTAATCTGGGGTGGGGGATTTTCTTGAAAACCTTCGTGTCGTATCTCTGGAAGATACTGAACCTAAATACTAAGTTTAGTGTTTATTCGACTGTTCTTTTCTGAGTTATGCTGTTCACAGAGACACACACACACACACACACACACATACACACACATATACACACATACACACACACATATACACAGACACACACACGGATATGTTTCCAAAAATGCTTTTTTTGGATTCAGGGGTCTCAAAACATGTATTTCGGGTGAAATCTCGGTATCGAATTTTTGAGGGGAAGTATTGCATTTTGGGTGGAATGCAATACTTCCCCTACTTACTATACGCAATAGAGAAAGTAATTAACTCCTATACATACCTCATTTAGTACTTTAATCACCACCTAAAACAACCTTTTACATAGAGAAAGCTTCGTTAATTTCTTTTTATAAAAATGTCTAAATATTTTGATTAAACCACATAAATGTTTAAGATATAGCTATGCATGCCGAATAAAATGTATCTATATCTTTAAATATACAATGAGGGCTTCTTTATTTGTATTGCATTGTATAATGCTGCATTGTTATAATACGAGAATGTTCAAAAAGATACATGAATTATTATTAAAGTACACCATTTTCATTAATAGCTATTTAGAGGACTAGTTACTAAACCTAATTTGTAACGTCTACAATATTTTATCTATGTTCAGAGATCTTAGTATATGTTGCATATTTAGTAAATGAAATTTATTTATTGCGGAAGCGATATGTTTGTAGAAAGAGTAATGAGGGCTTTGAAGAAAAAAAGACATGATAAATTAACAAACTTTGTTGTTATATTCTGAAATTTTGCACGTCAGTTTCATAAGTTAATTTAAAGTAAAAATGAGCGAAGAAGATGGTTTTAACGGTTCATTAGGGAAAATTTTAAAAGCAGTCCAAAATGCAACTATTAATACACGTCCAAAAAAGTCAAAGAAGGTTTATATATGTAGTTATAGGAAATTCAAGGGCTGGTATGTGGATAAAGATATTATCAAGGAAAATAAGATATAGATGATCATCATTAAAGTGTATTTTACGCTTTTTTGAACCTGTATTTTGTTTTGATAGCTGTTTTGTATTTTGTTAGAATATAAAGTATAGGTTTTGTCGTTTATTAACTACGAACTAAAGCGCCACTGGTTATTATAGTAGTAGATAAATAACTTTTGTCCTAGTATTTGACGTTTCAAAAATATTCAAGAGGAATATCACAAGCGGTTCGATAATCTTAGATCCTCCAGTGATATAAATTAGGACTGTTTAACGAAAAAAAATAAAAAGTAATATGATTTCCCTAACCTTGGGTTACAAAATAGTAACTGTATATTTGTACTATGAATATTTACAATTTTCAAGCCACCCTACAACGCACGAATGTCGATTAGATTGAGACTGAAATAGAAGACAAATGCACGTCGCTGCGGTAAATGGATTTGGTAATTTCACTGCGATATTCGGATTTGAATGCTCAAAATCCAACATTTTCTTTCATTGGTCCGTTGTTTCATGACGTCACATAGGTTACAGTCGTTTTAACACGTTTGAGGATGTAGTCTTCTACGCTTTATCCTAGAGCGTTTCCCTCGCATCAGCATGTAACTAACAAATTGACATACAAATAGTTAGATGTTGATTGCGTGTATTGCATGTAGCTAAATCCGTATTGCTTTGAAACCATTTCTAGACAAGGATTTGTCGTGATTGGTGTAAGAATGATGATGAGAAGGTGAACAGTATAATATTCGTATGTGTAAGGGACACATGTGAATTTTGTAATGGGTGATGAAGCCATGTGAATGTTAATATTAGACTTTTTTTTCGTTGTTGAAAGTTGCACTTACTTTAAGATTTTATTTTACTAGCTTTTCGTTTTTGTCATTTTGTACGCTTGTTTCTTACCCCTTTTCTTTGTTGTGTCTCATAATTTACTTTAATGTTCTGCTTCTCCTGTCATTTTCTTTTAGCATTTTCTTTTGTTTGTCTTTTTTTCTGCTTTATAATTTCACTTCTTTTCTTTATTTCCAAACTTTGTCATTTATTCTTTACAAAATTTTTCGTCTTCGTCTTTTTATTTTAATGTGGCTCTTACTTTTTTCTTGTTTGTCCTTTCCTATGCCCTTGTGATTTTGTCCTTTCAAACTCATTTCTCTGCTCTACTTCTTTATGTTCATTTTTAAAGTTTTCCCTTTCATCTTTCTGTGCATTGTCCGCATTTGAATGACCACAATGCAGGTATAGCAGCATTACTTTTAGTCTTGGCATTATTTTTAGTTTTAACGAATTTTTCTGAGAAATACCACTGCAATAGTTTTGATCTTTAGAGCTCGCTGTTTTTGCACAGTGGTCTCCCCATTGAATTAGGTTGCTGCAGCAAAGAAATCTCAACAGCTCATCTGAGCGAGAATGTCCGAAAGCCGGTCAGGGGAAGAATAATCTCCTCGTACATTCTAGCTAGGCATGCTGGCAAGGTGCGCGCCCAGTACTGTTGGACAACGAGAAGAAGGCGAGCGGGATCTGAGGGGCGAGCGGGGTTCTGTAACTGTTTATCTGCTCACGTACTGTCGATTGTTTACTACGAAATGTGTTTATGTGTGCAAATGAACCACCCATGCTGCCAGATCTGATACTAGTAGTAGAACAGCAACCGCCGTAATAGGTGCTGGACTTCTAGCCATGGGTGAGTACTTGACAACACTGTGTAGTTTATAACCTCCTAACATGCTTATCAGTATCCACACGGCGAGCGTAAATATGATACGGACGCAGGAAAGTGTTAATGTTACACATTCCTCTCGCTTGCCTTCTTCTGTGGTCTATCAGTACTCTTTACTGTTTGTTTCACTCGCAGAAAACCTCACCCCACTAACCAGGAGTGACAGTTGGTGTAACTAATTTTGACTGTTACCACTTTTACTTCATTACCCTAATAAAGCTACTTTTCCTTCTCTCCTTTCCTCTGTCTGGAGTGCTTCCTTAGCAATTACACATAAAAGCTGAAAAAATCAAAACGCAGGTTTTTGAAGGAACGACTTGCTCTTCTTTTGATAGTCCCTTGACTAACTGAGATGTCATACTATTTAGATTTATGGTCTCTTCCTCAGCAGGGTTTCCAGTGGAGAAACGAAGAAGTCTTGAAACCGGGTGTAGCTAAAAGTATTCTATGTATCTTGGAGGTAGGAGCCGCTGGTCCATGTACGTTTGGAAGGAAAGGGAGAAAGTGGAAGGGGCAGCTTCACGTCGGCACACTGGAGTCACTGGAGAGCGAATTGAAAACAACTTGAAACACCAACAGATTTACCCATCCTTGCTCCGGAAGCGTATACTAGAAATAGGGAGGGGGTCAAGGTGTGGCAAAGAGAAGAGTTACGTATACATGTAATCAAATCCAACGAAGACTCCAAATCTCTTTGCCACATCTTGCATATAGTGTGTGTGTGTGTGTCTGTGTGTGTGTGTGTGTTTTCACTCAAATAGGTTATCAGCATTTTTCTCACGAGGATTTTTTTTCTCTATGGTGTTTTCATAACTTTTACAATCATGTAACTAGGTTTTACTATAGGATCTTTACTTTCTGCACCAGTACATAATAGATAGAGAAGATGTTGCATTCCACCCAAAATTTCGTTACCAAGATTTCACGAATATACAAGTTTTGAGGCTTTCTGAATAAAAAAAAAGTTGGTTTTGGAAGATGATCCATGTGACTCTGAACAGCAGAACTCAAAAACAAAAATTTACATAAATACCAAACTTGGTATTTAGGTTGCGGCAGTCACCTCCTCCTGTCCGTTGCTCGTAGGCTTACCTTGATGCATCTCCCATGTTGGTTCCAGAAGTTCGCAGTGTGCTGGTTCTCTGCAATTTTATCCTCGGCTAGCTGCAGTAATTTTCTTTAAACTATATGGGAGCATGGACTTATCCTTGGTAAAGGAAGCGTCGATCTCGGGTGGTGATATAAGAAGACATAGACGTGCTTTGGTTATGAAAAGATGACACTGCCGTTTCTTTTTATTTAACTAACCCACGTAGTATACAACACTGGTATTACCGCCGTTAAAATACTGCCCACCGCTGTTAAAACGCGGCGCGGATATGACACGAAGTTTAAATATGCTTATTATCTCTTTACGAGTAGCGGTTCTTAGCTGTGTTTCTAAAACTGTCTTTATTCCCTTTTTGGCGCGATATCTCACACATCCTGCAGCATCTCTCCCTGACCACACATGCCAAAATGCCAAACTGAAATGAAATGCCTCGAATTTGCTCCAAACAGATCCATTTATAGTCGCAGGCTTCTGGGGCTGCTTCCTTTCCTATTGGTCCATTTTCAGCGCCACTCGACGCGTCTCACTATTTCGTATAAACTTCCAGGGATCTCATTGGTCCAAGTTTAATATAAATCGCGGCTTTTCCTAAATTTACCGTTAAGCTATCTGTCTCTCTCACTTGGTCACGGCGAATTATCAAATAAAGGGACAAAAGCGCTACACCCTCGCTGTAGGAATAATGGCACTGCGACCAGAGAGACGTCATAAACTAGATTTTCTGCCTTCGAAGGCACTATTCCTGTAGCTAAAACATTTCGTCGTGGACAGTATTTTAACACAGCGCTTAAATTATTTACATTAAACCATTTATAACTCTTCTAATATTAGTAACCTAGATACATACATAACGTTAAATCACCTCGGGCTCGTCCTAGAGTTGCCGTTTCAAGGTTCAGTATCTTCCAAAGATGCGAAACGAAGATTTTCAAGATATCCCTCCACACCAAACTACCTTTACATGGAACATTTTTGAAATATTTTATTTTCTAAAAAATTGCACTAACGATTTGATTTAAATACCATGTATTAAAGATATCGACCGAGCGGGATAGCTCAGACGGTTGCGTCTGTGACTCTATTCGGGAGGTCTTGGATTCGATTCCCGCGGCTAACCTTCCTGACCAGTGGGTTGGGCGAATGTTGGGAAGGCTCATTGATTCCCCAAATTTGTTCTACCCTCATTCCATCTCATTTCTATCTTCCTCTTTCACGTTACAGTTTGGCTCTGGAGCTGTGTGTCGAACAACCGCGGACAGATAGCGAAATGGCTTACGTGTTGGAACCCCCGCTGGAGGTCACTCGAGTCTCTGCTGCTGGGTCGAGCTTTCCCCGGTCTCCACTGGAGGAGAGCGTGTGAGCCACTCTCTAGTGGCTTGGGGGGGCTGCTTTCAGCGCTCTCCAACTGGGCGTCAAGCTTGTAATCGTTAGGCCACAGAGACCTCTGCACGTCTCTGTGGGCTGCGTCGGCCGGTCCTGCAGCCCATACGTCATCTGTAGTTCCTTCATCTCATCCGCTCCTCCCGGGGGTGCTTGCACAAAAGATCTCTGTCTGGGGCGATGTGCGAGGTGTCCCCTCCGTAGCGTAATCTCAATCCTATTAAAGATATTTGCATGACAAGTAAAATGTATGCTTTGAACCTTCTGGGATACCCTGTGAAGCACTCTTCACTCGCAAGACATTTTGTATAATTTACTGTTAAATGTTAAGCGATTTACGATACCGTGCTACACAAAAAAATCTGATGTGTTACACTCACATGATTTTCTCTACTCTTGTACAAACTATTTTTACAAACGCTTATTCTCCATCTACTTCATGTTAATCGAGATAAACATTTGCAGACTCTATCTTATTGCTAATTTTCTTGTAGATGTAAGGGGAATATATATTTACAAGGGCAATATAGAAATACAGTAGCCTTTAAGCACATACATATCTCTTAATACCTGATTGCTAGGTGCAGCACCATTCCCTTTCCCACAGATTAATACTCTTTGCATCTCCAGGACATAAAAAATGAATAACGAATTCCCATTTTAGAAAATAAGTATTGAAAAATTTAAGGGAATAACAAGCAATATCTCGAAAATGATTCACTCAACAAAATAAATATATATGGCATAAATTGTGTATTTAAACCCGATCTACATTTTTTGTGTAGTAACATTTTGTCTATCTCTTATGGTTTATCAGTTATGCAAAAGTCGTTCACAATGGAGTATACTTTTGGAGACATTCCCAGAAAAGTCAAGATATACATTTTATGTGTCATGAAAATATCTTAAACATATGATATTTTAATCAAAATTGTTAGAGCCATTTTTGAGAAAATTAAAATTTTCGAAAAATGTTCCACGTAAAGGATACTCTGGGGTGGGGGGATTTTCTTGAAAACCTTCGTGTCGCATCTCTGGTAGATACTGAACCTAAATACCAAGTTTGGTGTTTATCCGACTGTTCGTTTCTGAGTTCTGTTGTTCACAGACAGACACACAGACAGACAGACAGACACACAGACACACACACGGACGTGTTTCCAAAAATGCTTTTTTTGGATTCAGGGGATCTCAAAACATGTATTTCCGGTGAAATCTCGGTATCGAATTTTTGGGTGGAATACAATACTTCCCCTACTTACTATACGTAGTAGAGAAAGTAAAAATGTAGATATCTTTATACCACACAATTTATTTCAAATAACTTTTCGGTTCTGTATCAATTATCAGTTGTTTCATGCGATTGCACGGAAGAAGTATGGACTTTTAAGGCCAATATATAGCGTCCAGTTCTAAAACATTTGACTATCGCTATTCACTTTGCATCTATAACGAAATGTGTAATGCAGCTATATTCGGAAAGGTTTATCTCGATTAAAATGAAGTAGACAGGAAAACAAACTTTCGTAAATTTAATTTATATACACACTAATAAGCTACAGAGGGTAGAGAAAGTCATATGAATGCAACATCAGATTTTCACAGCAAAATTATACCTTACAGCATAATTAGTGCTATAAATAATTCATTTTGATATTGGCGGCTTAGCCTGCTAGTTGAAAGATTACCTAAACATGGTAGTGTGAATTTGCACTTGGTAGCACTGCTTATGATTGCCATTGTTCCAATCTGCTTGCGTAAAAATAATGCAATACACACGTCTTAAGAGCTTAACAGGATCTCAGAAACGGAACTTTACCCCTCTGTTTTGTTTTTTTCTTTGATAATCGGAGGGGACTCGTTACGGATCCAGTGAGCATACTGTATCTATGCCCCAAAAGTAAGAAGGAGGAGGAGTTGAGAGGAGACACCGGGCGGCTGATACGAGGAGCGATAGCACAGCAATGACAGGGTTCTTACAGTTTCCAGATTAGACGCTTGGACAGTCGGACAGGCAGACCGGGGATCCAACATCAAGAGGATCCAACATCCCGCTCTGAAGGGGCGGTTCGTATACCCCGGTAACCGAAGATAAGGTTCCACAGAGAGTATCCTTTTCCCCAGCCACGCCGCACCGAAACAGTATTGCCAACACCGCCAACCCTGAAACAGATCTAACGGAGTGAAGGATGAATGAAATGATGAATGCAACGAAATGGAGTGACAGGAAATTCGGGGATGAAAGAAGTCACTCCAACATTCGCCTGACGGCCCGGGAAACCCCCGAAAAAGTCTATGGGTCAGAGTGAGCTGTCGCTGGGAATCGAACCCGGGACCTCCGAAATACGAATCGCACGCGTTACCGCAGCGCCATCTCGCTCGGGACCTCTGTCTGTTACATTGTAGTATCGTAAATTATTAATTCGCAACACTTCGAACTTAGGGATCGTAACTACCTTGTACTCATGTCGTGTGTTTTCGAATCCCTGGTGGTCAACCAGTCCCTTGAAATTTGGTTTCAGCAACCTGCAGTTTATAGGCAACTTGCAAACATGACCCAATTCGCAATCAGAATTAAAAGAACGCCCTGAAAGGAAAAGGGGGGATTAACGTTTAAATTTAATATTAAAAGCTAATCATCTCTTTAAACAACAATTAATGCAAGCAAGAACTTTTTTCAGTGCCCAAACACAATGCACAGACGCTGCAGAGACTCCCCAGCATATCGCAAGCCACACAGTAGTTCAGAGAATGAAGTGTACTAGTAGCATTGGGTTAGGAGTGCTGGCGCGTCAATGCAGGTTGGAATGCTTTATAGATATCTGTTTCTTTAGTTTAGTTTTAAATAAATCCTCTTAAAAACTTGAGTTATAAAACCAGGTTAAACTACAATTTTTGTATTTAGACTTTTTACGTTTCAAAGATGCGACACAAAGATTTTCAAGAAAATATCCCCATCCCAAACTACCTTTACATGGAACATTTTCGAATACTTTGTTTGTCTAAAAAATGGCTCTAACGATTTTGATTAAAATATCATACCTATATTAAAGATATTTACATGACAATTATTCCAAATAATTTGTCATATAGTGTGAGCTATTTCCGAGTTATCCATTATTAATGGGTCGAATTGTTCATTACTTGGTCATTCTTTAGTCTTTTCAACATTCGCGCGCCCTCGTAACCGAGGTCGCTGGAGTGTATAGCTTCGACGCTCCGCAAAGCTGAGTGTGGCGGGTTTTAGCCTTCCATGGGCATGAGTTTTTGTGTGTGTCTGTGTGTTATGTGATTGCGTTAATAAACAGTAAAACTTTAGCAATAATAAACTGGGTAAACAAGGGATCTTAAAAAAAAAGATCATAGCTCCCAGTTCTTAAACATTTGACTATCGCTGTTCTCTTTATATCTATAACGAAACTGTAACGTAGCTATTTCTGCAAAGGTTTATTTGGATTCTAATATAGTAGATAGAAAAATAATTCCAATAAAATTTTTATACCCAATAATAAGCGATAGGGAGTGGAGAAAGTAATGTGAATGTGTCACATCAGATGTCCTTTCTATTCACTCTCTCTAGCGCTTAATTATAGTAGGTGAAAAAATTGTATTCTACCCAAATATTTATACAGAGATTTTACTTGAAATACAAAATTTATTTTCTAAAAAAAATTGCATTTTAAGAAATCGGTCAGTGTGTGGGGGTTTTCTCTTTTGGTAGTGTTTAACACCCACTTCATACGGTACCACAGGCATTGGTGATACATCAAATGAGTTGATAATAGGGAAAGGAAATTTGGGAAGGAAACGTTCCAGATCTAAGTTTTAGGGTCTCTCCCCAGCATTTGCCAGTTATGGTGACTGAGAAAAACCTGACAAAGCCTCAATCAAGCAGGACGGTCCTAGCGGATTTGAACCGCAGACCTCCCATTCACGAGTTTACCTTAACGACTTCAACTATCTGTGGGTGTGGGTGTGACTCCAAAACGAAAAGCATGGATAAATACCAAACATCGCATTTAAGTTCAATATCTTTCGAGAAAGCCACGCAAAGGTTTTTGAGAAAACCCCCACCACTCCAAACTACCCATTACTTCGAAAATCATTCGTTATTTTTGATTTTCTCAAACATGGCTGTAACGGTTTTGATTAAAATATTATATATGAATAATAAAATATATTTTGTGAAGTCTACTTCATTCGGAATTAATTTTGTATACTTTTGTAAAACTAGTAAACCATATGAGATAGACAAAAACTTGCTATATAAAACATATAAATCGGTTTAAAACACGCATTTATTTCGAGTAGGTAACGTTTTTGTGGCGTCAGCCATATTCGTCGTTATTCGCTTAAATTTTTCAATACTTTGTCAGATTTTGAAGTGCTGTCACCACTCAGTTCTTTCTCACGATGTCATGGAAAGAGTATGAACTTCAAAGGCAATATATATCTACCCGCTTTTTAAAGATTTGACTAATGCATCAGCCTCCTGTATCCTACTTGTACCTACAACGAAATATGTAATGAAACTATTTCTGCAAACGTTTATTTTGATTAACTTGAACTAGATGGAAAAATAAACTTTTGGTAAATTAATTTGTAGAAGCTATAGGTGTAAAAATAAACGAAGGTATTGCATTCCACCCAAAAATTCGATTCCCAGATTTTATTGTAAATACATGTTTTGAGACGCCCTGAATCCAAATGAAGCATTTTTTTTCTGAAAACATGTCCGTGTGTGTGTCTGGCTATGAACAACATAACTCAAAAACGAAAAGTCGATAAATACCAAACTTGGTATTTTAGTTTAGTATCTTCAAAGGATGCGATACGAAAAAAATGTTGATTTTCTAAAAATGGCCTTAACGATTTTGATTAAAATACCCTATATGAAGTATATTTACATCACCAATAAATTGTGTATCTTGTATTTTCTGGGAATTGCTTAGCAAGTCCTCTTCATTCGGAAGGAATTTTGTATAATCTTGTATAACTTGTAAATGTTAAGCGATAACGAATCCGTACCACTTAAAAATGTAGATCTCTTTAAAATACGCAATTTAATATACGTTTTTTGTGGCATAAGCCGTTTCTGAGTTATCCGTTATTAAAGTTTCGAACTGTTCAATACTTATCATTCTTTTAAAGTCTCATCGATTTTCGGTTGTTTCTCGCTATTGCGTGGGAACAGTATGGCATTTTAAGGCCAGCATACAGAGCCTATTTCTTAAACATTTGACTATCGCTGTTCTCTTTGTATCTAAAACGAAATGTGTAATGTAGCTGTTTTTGCCACGCTTTATTTGGATTAAATGCAGTAGATAGAAAAATAAGCTTTATTAGGAATAGTTTGTGAAGCCATTAATAAACATAGAGTGTAGGGAAAGTCATTTTAGTGTCACATCAGATTTCTTTTGTTCCATTTATTTGCACCTTTAACATTTAAGTTCATATCTGCGGGTTTTCCATTGGAACAATTACCGATTGTCAATAGTGTTCATTCATTAACTATTGTGTTAATCTTTGAATTTTTACTTTTGGGGATGTTTTATAAACATTAAATTCACACACAGATTTACACTCTCCTCATACTTTCACACTCTAGGGAGAATGGAGACCATCCTGCCTAAAGAAAAAATTGCCACCCTTCAGCCGGGATTTGTAAGCTAACCACCAGACCAAATGGCAGGGTGCACTGAAATTTTCTTGACGGGAAAACAGGTTCGTTACACCTAATGTTGTGAAGCAGAAGAAGTAAAAAAAAATTGTACGAAAATTAATCAGATAAATTAGTATTTTGTTTTCTCAGAATATACCATGAGAATTTTGAACAGAAAGATAAATTCCTTTTCATGTATTTGTGGTCAAACTGTTTAAGAAAACACACATAAACAATTAGCACAACAGCTTCGTTTTATATTCTTTGACTTAGAAAAAGCATATTTAAAAATACCATTTCTTAAATTATGGAATGAATTGGAAAATATTAAATACTAACATGGTCATAACAACTGCGATACGAAATGTGCATAATAGTGCGGTATAAAAGAGAAAAAGTTCTGATGTGGTACATTCACAATACTTTCTCTACCCTCTATGGTTTATTAGTTGTTATACAAACTATTCTTGCTAAAGCTCATTTTTCTCTCTACTATATTTTAATCCAAATAAGCCTTTGCAGAAATAGCTGCATTACACATTTCGTTATAGATACAAAGGAAATGGCGTAGTCAAATGTTTAAGAACTGGACGCTATATGCCGGCCTTAAAATTCCATACTGTTTCCATGCAATCGCGAGAAACAACCGATTGTTGAAATTACTTTAAAGAATGACCAAGTAATGAACAATTCAAACAGTTAATAATGGATATACTGGAAATGGTTTATGATGCATACAACTTATTTGAAATAAATTGTGTGTTTTAAAGAGATCGGCATTTTTTGTGTAGTACATTTTCGTCTGTCTCTTAAACTTTACTAGTTAGATAAGATTATACAAAATTCCTTCCGAATGAAGAGGACTTCAAAGGCTATTCCCATTAAATTCAAGATTTAGCTTTTATATGTCATGTAAATATCTTTATGGTATTTTAATCAAAATTGTTATGAGCCATTTTTAAGAAAATAGAAAGAAAAATGGAAAAAATTCATGTATAGGGTAGTCCGGCGTGGAGGATTTTCTTGAAAATTTTTTGTCGCATCTTTGGAAAGTACTATCAATTGTGTTTTTGAGTTATACCGTTTACAGACACACACGCACACGCACACTCACACACGCACACGGGTCTCTTTCTAAAACTGCTTTTTTTGTATCCAGAGGGTCTCAAAATATATATTTCGTGAAATCTCGATATCGCATTTTTGGGTGGAATACAATACTTCCCCTACTTAATATACGTAGTATAGAAAGTAAAAATCTGTCGGATAATGGAGATCATCTTGGCTTAGAAAAATTGCCATTTTGCAGCCTGGAATCGAACCCGGGACTTCCGGATAATGCTTTTATTTGAAAGGGTCTGTAGACAATGGTGCAAGTCTGCCACATTATTTAGGAACTCAGTGCACTGATATTACTAATAGAATTTTAAAGTTTCACCATATTTTGACCATCAAATGTGTATGATATTTCAGCCTTCTGTGGCTCCTAAGTGGATAACAGTTTAATTCATCATTACCAGCTCTTATATAACCTTACCTAGAGCCACGGTTTTAAATACCAGGTTTCTCTTGAATGACGCGTCTGGCATCCCACTGATATCACGGCACTGCAATACAAATCCATTCGTGCAGGAGCGGCGGTCTGATCCACTGTTTCTCCCCTAGATAATATAATGATACAATGTTAATTATAGAAGCTTACCTTTCTTTATACCAGGTGTTCGAAATAATGCCCCTCCTCGTTTATATGACATTTACAATGAACCCATGACCTTAACAAAGGTCAAAGAAGCCTTATATCAATGCAACAGTAAGAGTCCAGGCCCCGACAACATTTACCTAGTAATGGAATTAGATATTTGTTGCATGTCTTCAACTAAATCTGGTCTTTCGAATGTTTACCAGATCAGTGGCATACCTTCATAGTAATTACTATACCCAAACTATATAAGAATCACTATTTGCCAAACAACATCCGTCTTGTAACCCTAACTTGGGCGATGTGAAAACTGCTAGAAAAAGTAATAACCAATCGACTGCGAATGGTTCCTGGAAAACACTACAGCGATGCACAAAATGGCTTCCCCCAAAACCGATCCATAGTTGACAGCTTAATAATGCTTGAAACCGAAATTAATAAAGTCTTCTCTGATACCACTTGGTTGCTGTTTGCCTGGATATCGAACGAGCCTATGATACGGTCTGGCGTGAGTACATACTCAATACACTTAAAGAAAAAGGCATAGGCGAAAACATGCTCGCTTTTATCTACAACTTCAATCAGAACCACCTACTACGTGTACGAGCAAATGGACAATTTTCAAAAAGCATCTCACAGGACAATGGCATACCTCAGGGCTCAGATTTAGGTGTGGTGATGTTGCTAGTGACCATCAACAATGTGATATCCTGTATTAATCCTCCTGTTAAGGCGTGTCTATTTGAAGATAACCTAGTGTTATTCTGTAAAGGAAAGACAATGAGAATTACACAGATATTTATGCAACAACGTCTACAACTTCAATGTTGGAGTTATAATACAGGTTTCAAATTTGCTGCACATAAAACTCAGTGCATTGTTTTCACCAAACAACGTAATCATCATCAGGAGCTCATACTACCACTGGGAGCCCATCGTCTACCAGTTACCAACACAGTTCGAATTCTTGGATTACTTTTTGACCGCAAACTCACCTGGATTCCACACCTAAAGCTTCTTAAGGCCAGCTGCACACGTCGTCTCAATACATTGAAAACATTAGTTGCAGGAAATCAGGGAACACATCTGAATTTCTTGTTGCGCACGTACATCCGGTCCAAACTTGGCTATGGGTGTATCGTCTACCAGCGTGCTAGCTCTTCTGCTCCTAAAATGCTGACACCATACAGTACTGTACCCTACGAGTAACCTTAGGAGCTTTTTGTACCGCCCAATAGATAGGCTCTGTATAGAAGCGAATGAACCCCCATTAGCTTTCAGAAGGAAAATGTAAAGTATATTTTATGTTTATCGTATAATGGCAAGGTGCAACTGCAATTCATTCCTACGTGTTTCCTATTAACACAGGGACAATGCCTGCCATGAATCAGTTTCAACAAGTCAGCTTCGCTAATCGCCTCTCTCAACATCTTGATGAATTTAACATCATATTACCTGAACTAATTCCCTGTTGCTGTCCACCTATAGCACCCTGGAAGCTCGGGTCTCCCTCAGTTGATATCTCTATGTCCAGATACATCAAATTCACTACTGAGAACTCCATATTGCGAAGCATGTTTCAAGATCTCCTCACATCAAATTCATCTTCATTTCCGATGGCTCTAAACTTAACAACAGCGGTTGCTCAGTAGTGTTCCCTGATCACACGATGCTACACAGTCTACCTATTTAGCTCAGCGTCTATACGTGTGAGCCATATGCATTCCACTTTGCTCTGGAATACATCTAGACAACATACAGTATGACTCCTTTGTCATACTCACGGACTCTATGAGTGCCTTGCTGGCATCACATCACAAGAACTCGTCTCACCCACTGGTTGCAGAACTATTAAAGTTATACAATACAGCAACTCAGTCTGGTAAATATATCAAACTTATCTGGACTTCTCTCACGTTGACATCCAAGGGAATGAGGAAGGTAACGTTGCAGCTAAAGAGGCCACCAAGCATCCTCCAAAGAACTGTAGAATACCAAACGGTGACTTCCTCGGATACATCCACAAGAAGATCACTCATCTACAAGTAAAATGCATGACATCTACTCTCCTCGCTCTTCTAAATACTCAGATTTCCCTTCCTTTCAAGGACCAAGTTGCTTTCACACCATTATGCATAGGACACACAGTCATCACCCACTCCTACCTTATAACTCATGATCCTCCTCCACTATGTAACTTCTGTAATTGTTCACTTACTGTGCCTCATATGATCCTGAATTGTCATCAAAATACAAGTGCAAGACGAGGTTGTGAAGTTCCGGAAAACATGTGCGACGCCATCAGTAATCTAGTGGTACGGATTGTACTTAAGTATATTAAACAAACTAAGATATACGCCAAATTATTATGTTGTCTGACTAATGTACAATGTCATTTATTATAGTGGTTTGTATCCTTATGGAGTCGCGATATGTCCAGCGAGGACAAGTGACTTAAAATAAATTTAAAAAAAAAACCGTGGTAATAGTTGAACATATTATTGAGTACTCGACAAAATTTTGAAAAATGTACGTCAAATATTGTCTTCTAATTTGTTGAGCATATGAGAATTTGTTGAACAAACGTTATCTTGAAGTATTCCTCATAGATAATAATCTGAAGAGCCAATTAATTATTTTGTCATAAAAGCCTGCTGTAATGTGAGACAGCAATTTCATTCGGCTTCTTTACACAATACCTCCTCTCTTTCTAATTTTTCATTAGTTAGAATTGTTGGCTGTGTGTGTTTCCTTTTGTCTAGCACGGACACAGTTTTTAAAATTTTTTTCTAACGTATAAATAGTGGAATTTCTGCATAAAGTCAAGCCGACAATCCAAATGTAACTCGAGCAAAACTTAACACAATAAAAACACGTTTTCTTAATTATACACACAATCAGCAGAAGCTTCACATAACGTTATTCCCATTATACTCCAAAATAACGTTACACTGAACGAAATGCCTAGCGGGTGAACTAGGCTGCGAGCCAGAGACAAAATACTTTCAATTACGTCATTCAAGATAAACCCTGAACTTCGCTTTGATACTGCGTGTTATGATTCCTTATGGATTTTGAAGTAAAGGTTACTATTCACTGTTTCTCTCAACCAAACTATTAATTAGCTAAAATTAGCGTATTGTGCCATATTTAATATTTCTAGAAAAATTAATGTATTTAATTTCTAAATGACCAATTCACGTAATCGATAAAACAGTCGCACAAAAGAGATTTTTTTAAACCAGACAAATACATCTTCGAAAAGTCTGTTTGAAAAAAATGGATGGATTTAAAAGCCCAGGTTCCTAATTTTTGAAATGCAACAGATTGTTTAAATGTGACAGATCTCAAGCGATAATAGCTTTAGTTTTGGTGAAAAAGCCCAATTCTTCCTTAAAATATAATTATAATGACCTTTAAAGAGAAAATGTCTGTATCTATGTCTTTACTTATTGGAGAAGGTAATTAATCCTTAATACTGTCTGCGGAAGTTCAAGTAGTAATAACGTAAGAATATGCAATGTTAGGAAATTCATAGAATAATATGGGATTTATTGTTCAACATAGAAAAGCTGCAATGAATTCCGATACGTTAGGTTTGCTAATTAACAAAGATGCAGAGTATATAAAGGTATGTGACAACATTAGAGTTAAGCGGGATATTATAAAATATGTTAAAGTACGATTCAGATGTATAAATTACAGTTCAAAGTTATTGATTAAGAAAGAGAGCAGAAACACGAAAGTTAAATTAAAATTTGCAGTAACATTTTTGTCACTGGAAACTCATTAAGTAATTACTTAAGACGAGCAGACAGACATTTCCAAGTTTTCTTCTGGAAAAGTAATAGCGCTTCGGTTGCGTGTAGATTCCTCATGCACCTGATTCTGTGTATGTGTGTGTGTGTGTGTGTGTGTGTGTGTGTGCGCGCGCGCAGAGGGGGTGGGGCAGAAAGAGAGGCAGAGGCCGGTACCCTTCTTGCGCTATCAATTTTATTGCTAATTAGTAACTAGAATGTATAATATAGTGCGTTTCAAAAGTAACTTCAATCTAAATGGAATTTTCTGAGTTGGAAATAAAGCAAACCAATAGACTAAATATTCAATATATTCGTTCTATATTACAAGCTTTTTTTGGGGCGGCGGTTTAAGTTTTACGTCCTTTAACGTGGTAGGTCATATCAGACGGTATATGCATAAAATGGTTGAATTGAAGCTCAAACGGAGCTGCGAGTTAACCAACATTCGTCTTCTCAGGGTTAGGTAAAACTCCGGAAAAACCTTACCAGTAACTCACTCTAACCGAGGTTCAACTCAGGAATGTGAAGCAGATACGGTACCTCCTCACCACGGAGGTGATTTGTAAAGTTTTGCATAATTAAGGTAATGCACCTGCGAAATTTGAAAAATCCAAACCAATTATCTTATTGAAAATTATGCCAGGTATTACACACAACAGTCATGCTTTTGCCGCGTTTCAGAATTTTAGCGTACATGTTTATTAAAGTATTAGCTTTTTATTGCGAAAATTCAATGCTCTAATCAAAATTCTGCACACGATGCATTTTTCTAAATATTCACAAAACATTCAATATTTACAGTTAATAAGTTTACAAAAATACCTATCATATTCGATTTTTTGTATTAATCCTAACTATTGTAGAAACATGTTTACTTTTTATACTTTTTAAAATTCTTGATTTTTTAAATTATTAGCAACATTTATTTTTCTCAAAATTGGAACATTATTTAAAAAATATGATGTGTTACACTCACATGTCTTTCTCTACTCTTGTACAAACTATTTTTACAAACTCTTATTCTCCATATGCTTCATGTTAATCGAGATATCGAGATGTTAATCTTATTGCTAATTTTCTTGTAGATGCAAGGGGAATTGGTAGACTTTAAGCTATAGTCAAATATTTTAAGAGCTGGTTGCTATGTGGAGTATTCCATTCTCTTTGCATTACCAGGACAAAAAAAATGAATAACGAATTTCCATTTGAGAAAAAGTATAAGTATTGAAAAGTTTAAGGGAATAACAAGCAATATCTCGAAAATGGTTCACTCAACAACAAAAAACATATATGACATAAATTGTGTATTTTAACGCGATCTACATTTTTTGCAGTAAATTTTTGTCTATCTCTTATGGTTTACAAGTTATGCAAAAGTCGTTCACAATGAAGAATACTTTTGGAGACATACCCAGAAAATTCGAGATATACATTTCATTTGTCATGAAAATATCTTAAACATGTGATATTTTAATCAAAATCGTTTGAGCCATTTTTGAGAAAATTAACATTTTCGAAAAATGTTCCATGTAAAGGGTAATCTGGGGTGGGGGGATTTTCTTGAAAACCTTCGTGTCGCATCTCTGGAAGATACTGAACCTAAATACCAAGTTTGGTGTTTATCCGACTGAGTTATGCTGTTCACAGACACACACAGACACACACACGGACATGTTTCCAAAAATGCTTTTTTTGGATTCAGGGGGTCTCAAAACATATATTTCCGGTGAAATCTCGGTATCAAATTTTTGAGTGGAATACAATACTTCACCTACTTATTATACGTAGTAGAGGCAGTCAAAAGTATATGGTACATTTCTTTAATGAGAAACAGTAACATTTTTTTGAAACAAATAAGTGAAAAATTGCATCGTGTGAAGCATTTTGAGTATGGAAACATACTGAAAACGAGAGTGCAATACTGCGAAAGAACATGGGCATCCTATTAATAAGCATGCGTCTGGGCATTTTAAACTTCACTTTATTTGTAGTTTAAATGTGCCAAATGTCACAAAAATAAAGGATGTCCTCGTATGGTTTAAAACTCACATTAGTATTTTATAATTTTCAAGAAAACCTCTCCATCCCAAACTACCGTTTACATGAAAAAAAGTTGTATTCTTTTATCTTCTCAAAAATGGTTCTATAACGATTTTGATGAATATATCATATTTCTAAAATATTTGCATGACAAATCAAACGTATACCTGGAATTTTCTGCGAATAACCTGTGAAGTCCCCTTCGCTCTGAATGGCTTTTATATAACTGACAAACTGTAAGAGATAGACAAAATATCACTTAAAAAAACGCAGATCTTCTTAAAACATGTAACTTAATAATATAATTTTTATGGTGTTAATCATTTCCGAGATGTTATTTGTTATTGGTTGAATTTTCAAATCATTATGCTTCTTTCAGGTGGGAGGTCGCTATTCGTTTTTTTCTCGTGGTCAAGCAAAGAGCGTGTTGTTTCCAAGCCATCACATTGCAAGCCGCTTTTCAAAAATCTGTCTATTGTTTTGGCCTACTGTATTTTCTTATGCATACAACGAATGTATAATAGAAGTTTATCGCGATTAACAAAAAGTAGACAAGCTGTTGTGAGAATAATATGAAGAGTGAGTGAATACAGCCATTATATTTTTTATATGAATAGTGCAAGTATATTAGAGGTACCTGTGAATTCGCAGCAGATAGAAATAGTCATATGGGCATTGTACATACATTTTTATATGCATAGAGTTGGAAAGATAATTATAAGCCATTCAATAATTATATTTTTTTGCCATAAGAGCTTATAAATATGTCCCTTATGCTATTGATTAAATAAAAAATGTCACTGAACAAAACCAGGACCTGTTATTTGTTCTATTTAGTGAAGCGTGTCGTCATGCAATTATATAGATACGCCGAGAACTCTTAAATATGCGTTAGTGGGGACGCCGAGGGGCTTCTGTCTTACTTGCAGTAGGTAGTACAACAGGAAGTGATTTCAATGCCGGAATAGACAAGTAGCCGCAATAATGCACTGCCCGATTGCTATATGTGGCGGAAGGATAATAGAAAAGGAAGGCAAGGAATGATGACGGTGATTATCATCCATATGGAACAATGAAGTTTGATATGCCCCACGTATGGTAACCAACTTGAAGAAATTGTGTGCATACGTAATATTTTTTTTACGTAAATTATTTAGCTTCTTGTTTGGTAAGCTAACTTGAAGAAGTATTGTTCTTGGTGTTTGCAACACGCTTTGGGCGTCGGTTGGAAGGTGTTGATTACGTAATAGTTACTGTTGTTTACGCAATATGCTGCTACGTATGAGAAGCTGATTTTAAGATGTTACACTTCAAGTTTTACACTATAACATTTAACTTTCTTATTAAAACTGCTTTATATATTATTTATGTTTGAATTTGCCTCGGCTGCGTCAGTAATGTTTGTAGAGTCATGTATCTCTTAGGCAAGGTGCGGTACGACAATAATTGTAGACATATACAGAATTTAAGTTTTTAAATTGACTTCTTTTATTAATCCTTGCACATTTTAATAAAGCACTACACTTTTTAAGAGCTGTGAGATTCTTTAATACTTTCACTTAGCTAATTCGTAGACATATTTTACGATTCACACGTAATATTTCTGTAGAGAACACATCTTCCATCTGGTCACTACCAAGGTTTGCCAGCAACTGAACATTATTTCAACCGTTAAACCCGTAAGCTTCGGTATTTCAAGTCTCTGATTGGCTAATTTTAGTCCAATAGAATATCTGCATTTTACTTAAAGCTTTTCATTGCTGCTGATTGGCTATTTTAAAAACTGTCACAAGATTTACGTTATTGCTGCCCTAATCATGACTAGTAGTATTCAAACTCTCAAACTCATTATTGATACAAGGTTACCTCATTGTTACCTCATTGTTAGCAACTTAAAACTTATTATTCTCACAGCTCTTGCATTATTAAAGTATGTAATGTATTCACATAACATTATTAAACATGTTTTACAATAAAAACAAGCATTTGCAATGACTGTCACATACATTTTAAATAATTATTACATACATATTGTTTCAAGGCGGACTGTTATTGAATTTACTTATCATATAATACAATTGAAATTATTCCAGTATTAAAATACTGCCTCAACAATCATGTGTAAGAATGAGAGCCATGGTTCACCGAAAACTTACCGTTATCCTTTCCTCACTAGCGACGATGTTAACGAAAGATTTAACCTTCTCAGATTGGAGATTGTTTATTGAGGTTAATTTTAGTCGGTAGCTTTACAGAGCTAGGACAATACTATAAACAATTCTTCCAAAGCCTTAATATTTTGTTTTCTTATTGTAAGATGTCTTTCTTTTGAGATTACATTAAATGTATATGATTCTTCTGTGTCTCCCTTACCATCCTTCCATTTCCCACTTTTCCGTCTCCCACACTTTTCTTTTTCACTCTCCAGGACTGTAACTCTTTCGTCTTCTCTTCATCTCTCTCTCTATGCAGTTCAGGTGGTATATGACCATTGAAAACAAACACTAATACTTTTTTCTGGAAGTTAATGCAAGCAAAAGTAAACTGTGTGCTTCTTTATTCTTGCAAAGTAACGGATCTACATTATTTCTCGCAGTAGTTTACATGCATTAATGTAATGTAATATTTATTGAGTGCCAAAGTAATTACAATCTATTGGGAGTGACCACTTCTGATCCTGGCCATTTTATAGTCATCTCCCCTCCTTTGGTTATAATAATAATAATAATAATAATAATAATAATAATAATAATAATAATAATAATAATAATAATAATAATAATAAATATATTAATCTATTGAGCATTAAGTTATTACATATTAGATATCTTCTCGGATTACTATTACATGTTAAAACAATTAGTAATTCTTATATTTATTTGTATTTACATTATTTTCTCTAATAATCTTAGTTACTTTCTCTGCTTGTATCTTTCCCCTATTCTTACGTTAAAGTCCCCATTATTATAATTTCTATGTTCGTATATTTATCCTTTAACATTTATATATCTTTCTCTAAAAGATGGTACAATCCAAGATTGTGAAATTGTGAAGCAGCCGGTTTGCCCTTCACAATTCCAAAATCCCAATCTCCTTGTTGACCGCTATTGCGATCCCATTCTGTTACGGAAAGGTGTAAACCTCCCTATCGTTTTTTTACTTCTCAGTTTGATTCCCTCCACTGATTTTTGCATTTCTTTCTGGAGCACCAAGCATGCATTAATAATAAAGTAAAACTGGTAAAACTCTGCAATATCCGTCCAGTTGATATTTTGTAAATAAGAAAACTTATAAAGAATATACCTTCACCCAACTAGACCCTTTGGGGCAAATGATTTAAATTGTACATAGCATATCTTGTAATTGGGACCCAATGTATGTTACTTATGTATTTATCTGCACTGCAGTTTCAACCACGTTGCTAGCACCTGACCACTCCCCTGCTGAATTATGGTAAGCATATTAAAAGAAATTTCTGTTATGTTGATCATAAATGAAATTGAGTTTTATTTATGGACGCCGTTTAACTACTATAGTTCTTAGCGCCGTATTCTATATTGGGCGTGAAAGACCGGAAATTTTGCTGAGAGAACCTCTTTATCAGGCTTGAGGTTCTTTTACGTGCCGTAAATCTACGACAAGAGACTACCAGATTTACTTCCCTTCCAAAGGAAGTCATTCTAAGGATTTTATACGCTCGAAAAAAATCCATCGTTATTCACCAGGTTTGAACCCGCGACCTCGGGAACTAGAGGCTAGCATGGTACCCCTAGACCATGCAGGATGTCGTTATGTAACTCAGCTCTTCGTTACTAAGCGTTTCTGTTTCTAGATAACTCAAAGATTATTAAGGAAGATAATGCTGTTTTGAATCTGAAATTAATAATTTGAATGAATATACGTCCTCATAATACATCCCCTCGAAGAGCATTGTAACAAACGAGGACACCAGTTATTGCGAAACACACTTTATTTATCATTTAGACTCTCAGTCACTTTTGACACACATTCGGAACACAACACAACTGATCTGTCGAATCACAACTCACAATTGAACTGCACTGGCACTCCCCACTTTTCATTTCGTAATTTCTTAACTGACTAAACTGCCTGAACTCCTGTCCGAGCAAGAAGAGGCCCTTATATAGGTCTCGCATACAAAGCAGAAGGTTCTAGAAAGAGAGGCTACTAGAACATACCGAAAGGAATGTTCTCTAACAGGTAAGCGGTACACAATGGCTATTGTTCCGCACTAGCTATATTTCCGCCCTGGCTATTGTTCGGTCGAAGGCCGGTCGAAACCTCCACCCATGCTCCGGGCCAAGAGACACTTACCTGCAGGTAGCGTCGCGCGAGCGGTCACAATAAGAATAACTTGAGTGCTAACTTTACAGACCAAAAGTTAATTAGCATGAGTCTTAAAGCTAAGACTCATGCTAATTAATATTTCACATTATCGACTGGGAATCATCGATTACAGTAACACCAAACTGAGATGTAGTACGCATATCGTGATGGGTTAAGTACGTACACAAAAGAAGAGGGAGAGTGTTAAGTGATGCACACTTTTATCAGTCTCAACTATCGTACTCCTTTATTACGTTCCCTTTAGAAGGTATCGCTTTTAGTAATCTCACTAGTTTTAATCTATCCCACTCGTAAATCTATCTGGAGGGCGAAAAACCTTGAGTGGTCTTTAATTACACTAGTTCACAATTAGAACAATAACAGTGTTTTTAATTTGTGTACAATGTATCATCAGCGATTAAACATTGCCTATTAGTGTAAAACTGAAGCCAGAAATCGAATTTTAAATATATGTATTTGACATATGTGTGTGTTTGCGTGTGTGCGCGTGCGCCCTAACTTTCATGCAAAAATAGCCTAACCGATTGTTATGAGACTTAGTGGGTATATAACATACCTTAGATTCCACCTCGAAAATAGTTTGTATGATTTACTTGCCTCAAATGCAAGGGGATGCTCTTGTAGTGCAAAATAAAAAAAGAAAAAAAAAATCAGATGTGTTACATTCACATGACTTTACCTACCCTCTGTCGTTTATTAGTAGGTGTACAAATTATTCTTACGAGAACATATTCTTATATCCACTTCATTTTAATCCAGATAAACACACTTCGCTATAGATACAAAAGGAATAGTGATAGTCATGTTTTTAAGAACTGGACGCTATATGCTGGCTTTTTAAATTCCATACTGTTTCCATACAATCGCGAAGAACAGACAGGACTTTAAAAGAATGATTAATGTCGAACAATGCGAGCTATTAATAACGAATATCTCGGAAATGGCTTATGTAACAGAAAAACTTATTTGAAATAAATTGTGTGTTTTAAAGACATCTATATTTTTTGTGTAGTAGTTTCGTCTATCGCTTAACGTTTACCTGTTATACAATATTATATAAAATTAGTTCCGAATGAAGAGGAATCTGCGGGTTTATCCCATACAATCTAAGATATACGTCTTATTTGTGATGTAAATATCTTTAATTTATAGTATTTTAATCAAAACCGTTAGAGCCATTTAGAGAAAATAAAAATATTCTAAAAATGCTCCATGTAAAGGGTAGTTTGTAGTGGGAGAATTTTCTTGAAAATCTTAATGTCGCATTGCATCTTTGGAAGATTAATTACTAAGTTTGGTATCTATCTACTTTTCGTTTTTGAGTTATGCTGTTCACAGACATAGACAGACAGGCAGCAGTCAGAGAGACACACACAGAGATGTATTTCCAAAAATGTTTTTTTTTGGATGCAGGGATCTTCAAAACATGTATTTCTGGTGAAACGTCGATATCGAATTTTTGGGTGAAATGCAACACATTTTCTGCCCACTGTGTACGTGGTAGAGAAAGTAAAAAATCGGAATATTTCGCTTATTAAAAAGATTATTTTTAAATACTCCAAAGGAGTTTAAGGTTAATGTTACTAACAAGTTGTGCTATTTTCAAAATTTCCGCAGGGTAAATCTAAAGGTGATAGCAATTTTTCGTTAATATTATAAGCGTGTTTAAATTGGTTACTATGACACACAGTGCAGTATTGATCATCTAGAAAGCTTCAGGAGCAGGGGTAAGCTTTGTGTGTTCATAAACCTCTTCCTGGTGTTTAAATTGTTATTAATACGTCAAAAAATGGATTTCAATACCGGTAATCAAAACATAATATTACATGTAAGTTGCACAGAGAGGAGAGAGTGCGATGGCGGCGGAGAGAAGAAGAGGGGTGCAGATATAGGGAAGTGAGAGGGAAGTTAAGAGGGAAGCACAGTGTGAAAGCAAGAGAGAGAGAGAGTCAGAGAAGAAAATATGCGTTTAACTCAGTAACTTATAGACTTAGTAAAAATACCTGAGAGTCTCATGGCTATTACTCATCATTCATGAATATTATACTGACATATGATGGTCGCCAGAATCTGGAGCCAATGTCTAGTACACAGAAATAAATAAATCCTATAAAATATATCTGCATTTCTTTTTATTTATGGACGCTCTTTAACTGCTGCAGTCCTTAGCGTCCCATTCTATATTGGGCGTGAAAGACCGGTAATTTTGCTCAGAGACCTCTTTATCAGGCTCTTCTTTTGCGCACCGTAAAACTACGACATGGGACCACCGGCTTTACTTCCCTTCCGAAGGAAGCCATTCTAAGGATTTTTATGCCCGAAAAAATCCATCGCCCTCCACCAGTTTGAACCCGCCACCTCGGGAACTAGAGGTAACCACGGAGGACTACATCTGGATTTTATATCAATATCTAGTGAATTTTTCCACTTGCAGACGGAGGAACATTTCTGTACTGCGGCCAGTAGTTAAACTATTGTACCGTGTGACGTCCGGGAAGAAGGGATGAGGTGTGCAATTTACCAAGGATAGTTAGCGCTGGTGGCGACAACCACAATGCAGCGGGGCCCCTACGATAATCTCTTCCCCTATCCTTATGAACTGTTCGGTCAGAAGATTCTGATTCTGTGGTATAAATTGTTTTTGTGAAAACACTCCTGCAAATACGCCGTGCACCACCGCCCAATGCAGAGTGGTGTAGGATTGGTGGTGTCGTTTTGTTATGGGGGGATGCGTGGGTGTATGTTTTGGTTGTAGGTCCTTAGTCCCTCATGAGTTCGTTCCCCTTTTCGATGGTGACAGGATGTTGGACCGGGGAAGGATTCTTATCTCAGGGTTCTTCGAACAAGGAATATGCAGGTAGCAAGTAGACGACCTTTGGTTGTAGGTCATTTATTCTTGTAATAACAGGTAACTCACTGTCTCCCTTTCACACGCTTTCCTACACAAGGCAGAAGCCGATTACTACTCCCAGTTGGAATTATTTTAGCCATTGTCACCTATACTACTTCCCGCCAACGAGTTGTCGTTCCTACCATGAAACACCGATTTTTGTGATTTGCTTACTCACTTGCACTGCGCTGTATATGAACTTTGATAATATAGACTTAATACTTTTGCCGACCACTACGTCGGAGGTGCAACACTTATGGTCGGTGCATCATCCTCGTTAAACAAACTCTTCAGGGACCTTCAGCTTACCGCGGTAAGAATTTGACCGGGATAATCATCAAACAGCGGTGCACCAATGTTCACCCAGTTTAGGTGACCGTGGTTACCTGGCAGGCGCTCATCTTGGTTGAGCGCACCGTTCATTGCAGGTAAATTCTTCTGAACGCACCCGGATGTACATCATATCTGTTTTTTACTTGTTCTACCTCTTTGCTGAAGCGCATGCATGTAGTTCAGTGTGCAATGGCGGAAAGCAAAAGCAGACCAAATTTTCTCTACTATTTATTAAATTTAACGTGAAATCCTTAAGAAAAGATAGAAAGTATAGAGACAGAAGCAATAACTTTAATATGGACACGTGGGAAAAGCTGGCCTTACAACTGATTAGAAAAATATGCTGAACTTTACAGAGTTTTTTCACTTTCTCTACTACGTATAGTAAGATATCCTGTATGAAAAACATTTTCCAAAATGCATAAATATGAATTTTTGTGTTATGAAACAGTACCCTCTACCTTAATTCCATGTATGCTTTAATAGCTGTAGGACTTTTTAAAGCATGCCGTATAGTGATTTAAATGTATATCTGTACGCCTAAATTCCTATAAAATTGTAGTAAAAACGATGTTTTTCCTATATAAAAGAGAACAATGCATTAAAATACTAAATTAGTTGCAAAAGAACAGAAAAAGATAAAGGGAACCCATATATGTACTAAATGATTTTGAAATACATTAACTCAGAAAAAGTGTTATTTTAGCGTTATAATTTTTAAATTCCCTTTTCTCGGGTTTTCATTTCTCATTTTCTAATTGTTCTGCATGATGTAGTTTTCGGTATAAATCAATTAAATTTTCTATATCTCCTTGTAAATAACAGGATAAAAAATTATGAGCTGAATTTTGTTAACTTGCTAGTTGTGATGTTAATAAACGACAATGCTCATATTGTGTAAATGTTTAAGCAAAAAATTGAATTCTCATATTTAACATTTATTTTCTCCCAAACTAATACGATAATAATTAATATTTATATTAGGATTATTACCATTTATACACTATTAAAGAGTTTAACTACAATATTTTTTCAGCAAATAATTGCATCGTGTGAAGTAATTTTTCAAAACTAAAAAAAAATCTTATGTGTTACACTCACATGACTTTCTCTACTCTTGTACAAACTATTTTTACAAACGCTTATTCTCCATCTACTTCATGTTAATCGAGATAAACATTTGCAGACTCTATCTTATTGCTAATTTTCTTGTAGATGTAAGGGGAAAATATATTTACAAGGGCAGTATAGAAAAACAGTAGCCTTTAAGCACATACATATCTCTTAATAGCTGGTTGCTAGGTGCAGCACCATTCCCTTTGCCACAGATTATAACTCTTTGCATATCCAAGACAAAAAAATGAATAACGAATTCCCATTTGAGAAAATAAGTATTGAAAAATTTAAGGGAATAACAAGCAATATCTCGAAAATGGTTCACTCAACAAAAAAATGTATATGACATAAATTGTGTATTTTAACTCGATCAACATTTTTTGTGTAGTAAAATTTTGTCTATCTCTTATGGTTTACCAGTTATGCAAAAGTCGTTCACAATGGAGAATACTTTTGCAGACATTCCCAGAAAAGTCAAGATATACATTTTATTTGTCATAAAAATATCTTAAACATATGATATTTTAATCAAAATCATTAGAGCCAGTTTTGAGAAAATTAAACTTTTCGAAAAATCTTGCATGTAAAGGGTAATCTGGGGCGGGGAGATTTTCTTGAAAACCTTCGTGTCGCATCTCTGGAAGATACTGAACCTAAATACCAAGTTTGGTGTTTATCCGACTGTTCGTTTCTGAGTTATGCTGTTCACAGACAGACATAGACACACACACACACACACACACACACACACACACACACACACACACACACACACACACACACACAGACACACACGGACATGTTTCCAAAAATGCTTTTTTTGGATTCAGGGTGTCTCAAAACATGTATTTCCGGCGAAATCTCGGTATCGAATTTTTGGGTGGAATACAATACTTCCCCTACTTACTGTACGTAGTAGAGAAAGTGAAAATTAATATATCTGGAGCTAATTTAGAAATATGATGAACTTTCGTCTACATATTATATATTAAATCTCATTGTTGTATTAAGATTTCAATGAATCGACCTGAAATTGCGAATTTTTGAAATTTCACAGATGGTATTCTTTAATGGGGAAGTTCAGTAAAAACGTTGATAACTGCTGACTGTTAAAACTTATTTTCACACCAAATTCAGTTATTATAATAAACTGCGACATACTGCGGTAAGTGCATCATTGGAGAAAGAAAAAGAGTTTGAAAATACGAGACAAAGTGGAGATTCACACTTACACTTAACGCATATGCGCTGTACTATTTTTTCGAGATAGTGAATAATATAAATAGTACTTACGAAAATATAATTAATTACTAACAGCTGTTGAACATGGTGGTTCGTAGCAAGGCAAGGTGAACTAATTGCGAATTGGCGATCGATTATCCACGATTAGTTGTTGATCTTAAGGGAAAACAGTAGCTAAGGTTACTGCCATAAGGCTACATGTTAAATTTAGCAAACTTTAGGTAAACATTGTACGACAAGTACAACACCCACAGCTTTGAAATTTTTACTGAGTGCAGCTAACTTATCTAACTAAAAACTGATAACAGACCAGGTCTGTTGCTTAATACGAATACATGAATTTAAAAAAAAATGAAAATTTCAGCTACTGTTTCATGCCCACTAACCCTTGGATAGTTCTACATCCTGTATTACTATCAGTTTTTCCATCATACTATTTTATAAGAGCAGTGAAAATTTCAAGTCCTTTATCCTTCGTACATTATGAGATACCTGTACCTGAAGGCCGAAAAATGAATTTTGAGAAAAATTGAGTTAAAGTTTAAAAATACTAAGATATTTTTGTTTTATGCTTCAGAATTGCAATTAATACATTCTAGAACTGTATTATGTATCATATGTCTCCTTCTGTTGTTCTCTCTTTCTTTTCTTGCCCTTTTTGGTTTCTCTTTTTCTATGCTCTCTGCCGTTAAGACAGATCTATTTCATGGCCGGAAATATGCTGTTGGTGGGGCGTGGCTAGATCCAATGAGTGCTCTATCTCGCCTGTGGAGAGGAGTGCTCTATCTCACCTGTTGTGTCATACTGGGTGATATCTGCCCGTCATCATCTACCTGCCCTGTCATCATCCAGCTATGCCGTAACACCGATTGGTTAAAGCTGTATAATCATATGTGAATATTCAGGGATTGTGCACTAAAACAGGACGCCACTGTATGTGCGAAAAGGTACACAGATACACAAGCCTCCTCCTTGCTATACATACTCTACCTGTGAAGGCCAGTACAATGCCTCCCAAAGCTGCGATGACGGCATTAATGGAAAGGAGTGTACACTCAACCTTATACAGGTGAGTCAAAAAACTACGAACCGCCTGCGTGGTGTTTTTCCTGTCCGCTTCCTCAGCGCTCGTTGTCGACTGCCGCTATCATAGAAACACGTGGATGAAACCATGCAACATTTTTAAAACTACTTTTAAAGGCTTTACTTACCAACGTTATAAAAGGAGATGCTGAAACTGGCCACCGTCGTTGTCCATATATTTTTGGCATCTCTTTAGGTAACTATCCATCACTCGCCAATATTTTTTGAGCCAACAGTTGAAGCCCGTATATATGTGAATACAATTTTGCCCCCCCTTTTTTTAGAGAATTAACAGCCAGGGAGCGTGATTTTGCCATTTTTCAACAAGACTCTGCAACAGCTTATAACGCCAATATTTCGATGAGAAGAATTGAATGTGTGTTTGAGGATAGAATTATTAGTATAGATTTGTGGCCCTCTCGGTCCCCCGACTTAACCCTCTGCGACTTCTATCTCTGGGGTAACTTAAAACAAAGTGTACAAGACAAACCCACACACCCTGGAAGAATTAAAACAAAATATCCGCCAGGAAATTGCCAGTATTTCTCAGCGTGAACTACGGCGAGTGATGGATAGTTTCCTAAAGAGGTGCCAAAAATGTATGGACAGAGACGGTGGCCAGTTTCAGCATCTCCTTTCATAAAGTTGGCAAGTAAAGCCTTTAAAAGTACTTTTAAAAATTTTGTATTGTTTCAACCGCGCCTTTCTATGATGGCGGCAGCCGGCAACTAGCGCTGAGGACGCGGACAGGAAAAACACCGCACAGTCGGTTCATAGCTTCCTGGCTCACTCTGTAAAAAGTACTAAGTATTTTGTTTGAGAAAGTGTACCCAGTATCTAGTCTAAAACACGCCTAGTGTTTCAGTAAGTAGAATGAAAGCGTTGGTTTAATATCTGGTGTAGAATCTGTGATATTAAGACAAGTTTTGGCACATTATGTCCTTTAGGTGTATTCCTGAGACAAAAGTATTAGATTTGATATTCTCTCTTCAGCCTTATTATGATTCTTTTTCCCGCTTCTGGCTTATCTCCCGTGCACAACAGGGCCATTTAGAAGGTGATTCATAGAAGAGACCGGAAAGTAAACAAAAGATTAACCTCGGCGAATTTAATTTTCGGAGCACTACTATAAGAAGTTTATCTTGATACAGCAGTTCAGGCTACATAAAGAGTTGCGAAGATCCATCTCATAATTTCTAAGAAACGGGAAATGAAACGGAGGCGACAGGAGGAGAGAATAAAAGAAAATGGCCTAGGTAGCAAAGAAGAAGAAGAATAAAATGTGAAAAGAATACAACACAATAGAGAAAAAAACGCGGGTGGGGGAGATAGCATAAAGGGACTCTAGTATAATTGTGTAAATAAAAGAGAGTAGGAGGGGGGATGGGTGACGTAAAAAGGTAAGCACAAAGAGAACTGTTGTATATGGAGTGGAAGAAAGGTTGGACGTCGTCATCAGGGGAAGAGAGAAAGAGACAATGGGCGTAGGGCAACGCTGCTTGCACTAGTGGACAACAAGTTCCTCTTTCCCTCAGCTTTTTTAAAACTATACGTTTATGTTTCACACAACGCCGAAACCTCCCTAGAGCTTCAACATTGAGTCACTTGTCACCGGGAGAACTTTAAACGGTTTCAAAAACGCCTAAACTTGTCTTTTGGTAGCAGAGCGTCTTTAGTGTATATGTTTTAAATATAAATTGAAAATATTGAGGGAGGAAAGGGAAAAGTAGAAAAACACGGGCAAAGCGGAAAATTGTATTCCCCCCCCCCTAGAGTTGAAGGAGGTCAGCACCGACCAGAAGATGTTCTTGAAGTATCAACACTTTCCGCATAACAGGCTGAAGCTTGTTCATTTTGTGCAGATAATTGCTGATGTGTGGATGTTAAATTATTTTAGAGAATTTCTTTACCCAATTTGAAGCACAAACAATATATAAGTGACCAAAAATGTTGATAATTAACAATCATTTTAAGTAATGTATATAATCTGTAGCGAAACACACATATTATTTGTTGACTACACAAAAGTTTTGATAAAATTATAAGATTTTGGAAAATGATCAGTAAACGAAGAATTCTAGTCCATCTAATTGAAGTAATTAAACAATTTTATCAAGAAACTCAAATTTAAAACTTAAGAGCTAAACAGTTAAAACCAGAAAAGGCTAACATAGAAGTAAAACAAGGACGCAGTGTGTCTCCACTACTTTTTAGTTTCTCTACCAGCATATTAATTAGGGGAAGCATTGTATTCCACCCAAAAATTCGATACCGAGATTTCTCCGGAAATACATGTTTTGAGACCACCTGAATCCAAAAAAAAGCATTTTTAGAAACATCTCCGTGTATGTGTCTGTGTGTCTGTGAACAGCATAACTCAGAAACGAACAGTCGGATAAACACCAAATTTGGTATTTAGGTTCAGTATCTTCCAGAGATACGACACGAAGGTTTTCAAGAAAATCCCCCTACCCCAGATTACCCTTTACATGGAACACTTTACGAAAATTTTATTTTTCTCAAAAATGGCTCTAACGATTTTGATTAAAATATCATATGTTTAAGATATTTTCATGACAAATGATATGTATATCTCGTATTTTCTGGGAGTGTCTCCAAAAGTATTCGTCATTGTGAACGACTTTTGCATAAATGGTAAACCATAAGATATAGACAAAATTTTACTACACAAAAAAATGTAGCTCGCGTTAAAATACACAATTTATGTCATATACATTTTTTTGTTGAGTGAACCATTTTCGAGATTTTGCTTGTTATTCCCTTAAATTTTACAATACTTATACTTTTTCTCAGATTCGTTATTCATTTCTTTTATGTCCTGGACATGCAAAGAGATGGAATGCGCCACATAACAACCAGCGCTTAAAAGATTTGACTATAGCTTTAAACCTACCATATTCCCCTTGCAACTACAAGAAAATTAGCAATAAGATTGACATCTCGATATCTCGTTTAACATGAAGTAGATGGAGAATAAGCGTTTGTAAAAATAGTTTGTACAAGAGTAGAGAAAGTCATGTGAGTGTAACACATCAGATTTTAAATTTATATATTGATGAAATTGCTAGACAATGGATTAATAGTATTTCTTTCTATTCAAATAATCTTAATAAAAATCTGATGTGTTACACCCACATGCCTTACTCTACTTATGTACGAATTATTTATACAAATGCTTATTCTCCATCTACTTCATGTTAATCGAGATAAACATGAACGTGCATAAACTATTTTATTGCTAATTTTCTTGTAGGTACAAGGGAATATCTTAGGTTTTAAGCGATAGTCAAATCTTTTGAGAGCTGATTGCTTTGTGGAGCATTCTATTCCCTTTACATATCCAGGGCATTGAAAAAAAAATAAAAAAAGGGAATAACCAATTCCCATTTGAGAAAGAGTAAAAGCATTGGAAAATTCAAACAAATAACAAGGACTGTCTCAGAAATGTTTCACTCCATAAAAACAAAATGTATATGACATAAATTTTACGGTTTACCAGTTATGCAAAAGCCATTCAGAAAGAAGAGGGCTTTCGGGGACATTCCCAGAAAATTGAAGATATACATTTTATTTTCAATGAAAATATTTTAAATATATGATGTTTTAATCAAAGTCGTTAGTGCCATTTTTGATAAAATAAAGATTTTGAAAAAATGTTCCATGTAAACAGTAGTCTGGAATGGGGGTATTTTATTAAAAATCTGTGTGTCTCATATTTGAAAGATACTCAACCTAAATACCTAATATGATATTTATTCGATTTTTTCTTTTTGAGTTATGCTGTTCGCAGACAGACACACAGACACACGCATGGGCATGTTTCCAAAATACTTTATTTGGATTCAGGGTGCCTCAAAACATGTATTTCCGGTGAAATCTCGGTATCGAATTTTTGGGTGGAATGCAATACTTCGCCTACTTACTATACGTAGCAGAGAAACCTAAGAAAGACTATGCGTTAACTTTAATCTTCGCAGATAACCAGATTATTATATCTAATTCAGAAGAAAATCTTCAAAAGTCAACTTATGCATTGAATAAAGTAGCAACATAACAATTTCCGTAAGTAAATCAAAAGTGATAGCGTTCAAATGAAAAGAAAGCATAAGATCAAAGATCGAAGATAAAATTGTGGAACAGGTGGTAGAATTTAAGTTTAGGATGCAATTTATCATATAAAAACAATATTAGGAATTAAAGTCTTCAATTATTTTAATGACACTATAAAAAGATGTTTGAAAGACACAATACTAACATTTTATAAAGCAATGCCAGTACCAAAGTTACTGTAGAAAAGTGAAGTATGGATTATGACAAAGAAAAGCAAAAGGGGACTCGAAGTAAATGAAATGAAAGTTTGAAAGCAGTGGCAGGATATAAGAGAACAGATGATAAAAGTAATGAAGATATAAGAAAAAACAATGTGATACCTATATACAGTCCGGATGAAAAAATTAAAGCATATAAAACTAGGTGGTTAAGTCATCTTCAAAGAAGACTACCATTTTATGAAATATAAAGCAATACGGAAAAGAAATATTGGAAGACCAAATAAAAGGTAGCATGAACAGAATGTTAGATTGCTACAAACAAAAATGTCTAATGCTTGAAGAAAAAAGAAGAATAACTAAACCACCATAAATGTAGGTGATTAACAATTCTTTTACATATTAGATAAAATCTTTAGAGTATTGTTCATTTTATGAAGCGACAGTTTTGCATTTTGTTCTGTTAGACCACACATAACCTCCACTTTTAAATCCAAAGTGCTCTCGGGCAAAGTGGAAACCTATCTCTTAACATTTTCAATTTTTCCTTTTGATCGGAATGTATTTTCAGATACAGATTTTGCTTCTGGAGAAGTACGCTTGGTTGGTAACACAGCAAAAATGTTGAGCAAGAATGTTTACCCTAGTTGAGAATTCCAAAATTACCAAAGATCCCATACCTGCACAAATAAATAATGTCCCTAAATGATCCCATTCCTATGGCTTCAAACCCGAAATAAGGAACAAGTATTTTGCTACAACTGAAATCCAAAAAATATGAAGAACCCTCAACAGAGGACTGCATTCAGTGTGGTGTATCTTAAAAACTGGGAATATTAACTATGTTCAAATGTTGAAGGGTTCGACAGTGTTGAAAATCAGTGGGTATTCGCAAAGATGTAGATTGTCGGTAACACTTACTTGCATTTTCTATTTATTATAATTTATTATTGAAATGTAAACAAACCTAGTATTAATAACATTTTATCTCTAAAATAAAATTTAAACTAATTGTTCATTTACCCTGTCTTAGCCAATTAGCCCATAAGATCAGAAAAAAATATGGACAAATACATACTTTGAAGAAGCTGTAGGTTTGTTGTACTGCTATTTGCCTCACGTTTTGGGAGCCAATTTGAAGAAGGTTTGTTGCTGCTACGTATGGAAAGTCAGTTTGAAGATGTATTATATTTCTACTGTTGGGGAGCCGAACTTGAAGTAGTTGCAACCGCACGTATGGTACCCGGTAACCTTTGCCCCAAAAATTTAAAAATATTAACATTATAATTTGACTGTTTCTTTAAATATTATATATTTATGTTTGCCTCAGCTGCGTCAGTATTATTGTTAGACACATGGATTTCTTTGCAAGTCGTGGTGCGGCTGAAGAATGTAGGCCTACACAGATTTTAATTGTTTTATTCACACCTTTTTATTAATTCTTGAAACGATTTAAATAACACTTCAAAGATATAGAGAGCTGTAAGATTCTTTTATTAAATACTTGCACTATTTAAGCATGTAAACTATTTTTTCACACAAAATACGTATTAAATTTCTCAAGGACACATCTCGCGTCCGGTTAGAAACACTGTCTACAACCAACGCGTCCAGTTATGAGCGCTGTCTACAAGCAATTGACTTGATTTCTACGGCTTAAATTTGTAAATTTCCGTATTTCAAGTCCCTGAATGGCTATTCCTAATCCAATAGAATACTTTTATTTAACTTAAGTTTTTTTCTGGTTGTTAATTCGCTATTTTATAAACTGTCACAAAAATTACATTACTGTTTCTCCAAGAATGACTAGTAGCATTATTACACTTTCTTACTCATTATTGCCTCAAGATTACCTCATTGTTAGCAACTTTTAACCTATTATTCTCACAGCTCCTACATTATTAAATTACTGAATACATTCACATAACATTATTACATGTATACAATAATATAAACATATACCATGACTGTAACATACACTTTTTATATTCTTGTTACGTACACATATTGCTTTAAGGTAGCCTGTTATTGAATTTACATATTATATAATTAGACTGAAATCATTTAAGTGTTAAAAATACTGCCTCAACTTGCATTTAAATTTACTTCTGACTTGTTTACCATCTCTTTTTTCGTTTATCGCTTAACGTTTACGAGTTAAACAAGATTATACAAAATTCTTTCCGAATCAAGAGGACTTCACGAGCTATTCTCAGAAAATTAAAAATATAGGTTTTATTTGCCATGTAAAATATTTAATATGTGGTATTTTAATCAAAATCGTTAGAGCCATTTTTTAGAAAATAAAAAATTTCAAAAATGTTCCATGTAAAAGCTGTGGGTGGGGGAGTTTTCTTGAAAATCTTAGTGTGTCGCACCTTTGGAATACAAAGTTTGATATTTATCCGTCTTTTTGAGTTATGGTGTTCACAGACACACACACACACACGCACACGGGTCTTGTTCTAAAAGTGCTTTTGTTGGATTCAGGGAGTTTTAAAACATGTATTTCCGATGAAATTTCAGTATCGAGTTTTTGGGTGGAATGCAAAACCTTCTCTTCCTGCTCTATACGTGGTACAGAAAGTAAACATGAAATGAATAGAATTACCAGCCGAATATGTTAGTAGTTTAGTTTAATTTATCAAGAGCTTTTAGGAATTGAGATAATTCCTTTCTTTCCATTTGTTCTAAATGCATAATGGCAAACAGACATTTTCTGTTAGCTAAAAACAAACTAAATAAACTCATCTCTATTGAAACAGCGATGTCATGAATAAGCCACAGACAGAAGCAAGCTTTTGTTTTCTGTAACAATCCAGTATTTATTCTGCTGAACGCATTTTAGAAGCAATTTTATTTTTACCTGAAGTTCAAGGTCCTTTAAGATAGATCGCAACGGACGGTGAATGAACAAAATGGGTGAAATGATGCTCAATGGACCCGGTTCCTTAGATCTTAGTCCCCCGAAATTCGTCTTCTCAGGATAGGTTAAGGATTAGTTCGACGGTGGGGACGTCTAGCACTTCGACTCGCAAGGGATCTTTTGTGCATACATCTCCGGGAGGAACGGATATGAAGGAACCGCAGGACACGTATGGGCCGCAGGACCGGCCGGCGCAGATGAAAGAGACGCCCAGGCTTCCCATAGTTACTGGCTTGACCACCCGACCGGAGAGCGCTCGACGGCGACTCTCCCGTCACTGAAGGGCGGCTCACAGGCTTCCCTTCAGCGGAGACCAGCAGTGGAGGCTCGAAAGGCTGCCGTCTGACGGAGCCGAGAAGGAGTTCCAAAGCGCAAGCCCCTGCACCATCTGTCCTCCGCCGACCTACACACAACCCCGGAGTCAACCTGTAACGTGAAAGAGGGAGATGAAAAATGAGAGGAAATGGGGGAGAAAGGGGAGCAGTGGTAGAAGACGCCACTCCAGCATTTGCTTGTCAACCAGGGCAAACCACGGAAAACGCATGGTTAGAGTGGGCGGTCAACAGGAATGGAACCAGGGACCTCCCGAATGCGAGTCACAGACGTTGCCACTTGAACCATCCCTTTCGGTCTTCTCAGGATAAGGAAAAAAAGCAAAAAAAAAAAAAAAAAAAAAAACAACAACAAAACAATCCAGATGATTCACACTAATCGAGATTGGGGCTCGGGAGACAGACACGATCTCCCACACCACAGGGGTGGTCAGAAGCAATTTGTCAACTATTTAGTAACTGTCGTAATGCTAGTATACAAAACTAGTGTTTCATTCTTCCTTGCAGCTACAAAATTCAGAGGAAGTCAACAAAGTATAACATTTTGAACTAGTTTCATAATATATTATTACAAAAATCAGTAATAAAATCCTTCGACTGCGATCCCAGAAATAATACAAACTGCATCAGCCCTTATGTTGATACATGCATATTATGTACCGGTTATTAGCGCGATGTATTCTAAACAAGCCTGTGCAGGTTTAATTCTAGTGCTTAAAAACTTCTTTATCTAATTTGTAGGGTTATATACCGTTAAATTTCACCTATTTTACAACTCAATTGTGCAAATTGCAATGCTCAAACAACCTACAAACTTTCGGGAGTTACAGAAGACCGTTAGGCAAGCACTTTGATATAGGACACTTATGGACTTTGGGCACATGGTTGCAATAGATCACAATTAATAACGAGCAGTGCGCCACTGATAAAACATGCCTGAGTTTCTACTACCTACAGGTAATCGTGGCCATGCCATGTTCAAGCATTCCATGTGAATACTTCCGTAACATCAACTTTGAAAGAAATGGGAGAAATTAAAATCGGGTTCGCTCCAAACGGCAATTCATATTTCGAAAAAGAAAGGAAAATAAAATCTGATGCGTTACACTCACATGACTTTCCCTACTCTTGTACAAACTATTTTTACAAACGCTTATTCTCCATATGCTCCTTGTTAATCGAGATATCCAGATGTTAATCTTATTTCTAATTTTCTTGTAGATGCAAGGGGAATTGGTAGGCTTTAAGCGATAGTCAAATATTTTAAGCGCTGGTTGCTATGTGGAGTATTCCATTTTCTTTGCATTACCAGGACAAAAAAAAATTGAATAACGAATTTGAGAAAAAGCATAAGTATTGGAAAATTTAAGGGAATAACAAGCAATATCTCGAAAATGGTTCACTCAACAACAAAAATGTATATGACATAAATTGTGTATTTTAACGCGATCTACATTTTTTGTGAAGTAAAATTTTGTCTATCTCTTATGGTTTACCAGTTATGCAAAAGTCGTTCACAATGAAGAATGCTTTTGGAGACATTCCCAGAAAATTCGAGATATACATTTCATTTTTCATAAAAATATCTTAAACATATGATATTTTAATCAAAATCGTTAGAGCCATTTTTGAGAAAATTAAAATTTTCAAAAAATGTTCCATGTAAAGGGTAATCTGGGGTGGGGGGGATTTTCTTTAAAACCTTCGTGTCGCATCTCTGGAAGATACTGACCCTAAATACCAAGTTTGGTGTTTATCCGACTGTTCGTTTCTGAGTTATGCTGTTCACAGGCAGACACACACACACACACGGACATGTATCCAAAAATGCTTTTTTGGGATTCAGGGAGTCTCAAAACATGTATTTCCGGTAAAATCTCGGTATCGAATTTTTGGGTGGAATGCAATACTTACTTCCCCTACTTACTATACGTAGTAGAGAAAGTAAAAAAAAAAAAAAAAAAAAAAAAAAAAAGAAAGAAAGAAAGAAAGAAAAGAAAAAGAAAGGTTTAACCGTTTGTACGGGGTTTAAATCCAGCACCACCAAATTGACAGCCGAGCTCGCTAAAGACTGCGTTTGTCTCTCTGATACGTATGATTCTCCATATGAAAGCTGGAGCTATCAGTGGTGCACTGGCCCTTGCTAACGGAGCATTTTTCCAGTAAAAGCAAACCTCATAACCAGACATAGGAATTTCCAAGCATTAAAGCCAGAACTAAAGGAAATTATTTTGAACAGTTACTGGACTTTATGCAGTGACGTCGCAGATAACTAACCACCCCTATCCTTTGTACAGTCTTTTAGCGTGCAGACCACTCAGGAGATCGTGTTTTACCTGCCATCAGTGACTTAGCCGCATTAGTTTACATTCTTTGTGCTGTCTTATCAAGTTTAGGAAAATTAGGATTAACAATAAGTATTTTATTTTTAGGTTTTGCTGATTTAGCAAGTTTTTTATTTATTAACTCAAGCTCTGTTTAAAGCATTATTATTTATATTTGCAGGTTTAGAAATTCATTAACTCTCCTTCATACTTTATTTTCTTCCAACAAGCTTACTTGAGTGATCTGGTTCCCGGTCACGGAATACGCCTGGGTACAATCCCAACCGTGGGTGTGTGGACTTTAAATCCCGGGTATAGAACCGGTGCTCACTCAGCATCGTGAGGAAAGGGAGGAACTGCGATAGGCAGCAATCCCGCATTCGAGAGCCAACATTCCGCTGGGGATGCGTGATGTTGGTCACGTCTCCTCCCCGTATCGGTTTGAATGATCGCCCACCTTTGCTGTGTGTATGCAGGCGTGAGGTCGGCAGTCGTGTTGTCAGGCCAAAACACTGCATGGGCCACAGTGCCATGGGGTTTAGTTTAGTTTTGGTAGTTTACTTGAAGCCAAGGGCTTAAGAATTCCTAGTTTTGAAAATGGTTAGGTATTTTCGCGGTTGTGTAAGAGAAATTAATTGTATTAGTGAAATCAGACCGCATTCCTATCAAGTCTTTATTTATCGGTATTTATGTTTTTTAATGTTCAAGTGAAAAATCATTACGCAATTGCAAAGCTTGTCGTCCCAACCATAGATGTCCTATATCAAAATGTTCCTTTGCCATCCTTACGTTATCCCTGAAAGTTTCTTGGTTGAATTCTGTAATACCTGTACAGTGGCGGCTGTTTTATAAGAGCTCAAGAGCAACCTAACTTTTGAAACCTTGCTGATTTATTGTTTTTTGTTTTGTTTTGAATGCTATTAAACGTAATGCATATGCGGTAATTTAAAACCTAGCGTTTAAATCTATCGCGCTACTCCTCTAAACTCGAAGAAATATGGCAACAGAATCGCAACTGGTATGACGTAATTACCTCATTGGTCAAATACATGTTGGTCGTGCACACTTGAAGGCATGCACGAAGCTTCTCCCGCGCGGTTTCCATACTATCATTACAATTTTACGGCAATGCCACTAGATTTTTTTTGTATTTATTTATGGGCGCTGTGGTCCTCAGCGTCCCATTCTATATTGGGCGTGAAACACCGGAAAGTTTGCTCAGAGGCCTGTTTATCAGGTTTGAGGTTCTTTTACGTGCCGTAAATCTACGACACGGGACCACCGGCTTTACTTCCCTTCCAAAGGAAGCCATGCTAAGGATTTTTACGCCCGAAAAAAATCCATCCCCCTCCGCTGGGTTTGAACCCGCGACTTCGAGAACTAGAGGCTAGCATGGTAATCACTACACCACGGAGAACGACTAGTCCACTAGATGGTAGCACTAGACAGAACCAGGTAACGTGCACGAGCGCGGAAACTTCTCCCGATTATTTCAATACGCTCAACTACAATTTAATATACACATTTTTCGTTCTTGCCTTAATACGCTGTACTTAATTGTGGACACAACAATCATCCACAAGGGCAATAGTTTCTTTTAGTTCATAATTATAACTATTATGCAGGCGATCCTATTTCACATTTTCAGGGTTATCTTGACTCTAAATTTTGAAAGCATTCAAAATATATGCCAACTCACGAGCCCCTACTGTGTATTTGTATTACGATGACAGGCTCGATTTTAGTGGATTTAACTGCGAAACAGGTATCTAGCTCCTAGGAACTTTTTGGCGATTATCGTTGCATGAAAAAGTGATTCGTTGCTTTGCTACGTTTTCACGTTTCAGCTCTCAGAGATAGAGTAATTTTCTCACGAGTCGTCACGGACCATGTTCCCAGTCTTACACAAATTTACCTCATTGTTGTTGCCGTCGTTTTGTTCCGTAACATCTTCATGGCGTGAAGCTGACAATGAGGCCATTTGTTGTCACGACAGAGGAGTCACCGTAGCAAGACGCTTTTCTCTACCTCGCAGGAAACGGGTGTTACGCTGCGCGGTTGCCTCGTTTGCATCGGATTCCTGGTCCGCTAGCCTATTGGGAGCGCACGCCGTCAATAGCTGTATATAGGGCAACCAGAGCGCGCTGTTTTCGCATAAGCTTACATAGGTAGTAAAGATAGGGATTCATCTTCGCGATGCAATGGGTAACGTCCCTGCAGGGTTTGAATCTGATGGGTGAGATATGCAGTAGTTGTTGTAGTCCCACGTATGGGAGCCAAGCTTGAAGGGGTTTAATTGTTGTTGCGGTTACACCACGTTTAGGCGCCAATATGAAGCTGTTTTATACCACGCACGTAATGGATGCCAATTTTGCGGGAGATTGTTGCTTGGAATGTTCGCCCCACGTACGGTACAAAGTTTCCGGTGGCCTTCGCCGCACGTTTACTTTTCCGTGGCCTTCGCCCCACGTTTAGAAATCAACATTGTATTTTAAAGTTTATTTAAATATTATATATGTACGCCTCGGCTGCGTCAGTAGCAATTTTCAGAACACGTATCTCTTAGCAGGGCTGGTACGGCTAAGGAACAAGGCTTACACAAATTATAATTGTATTGTACTTTTTTTATTAATCCTTCATAGGATTAAATAAACACTTCATTGATGTACCTTACTACAGAGCTGTGAGATTATTGTTAAATGCACTTTTTAACACGTAAACTCTATATTATTTTCACCGCAATAACTTTTCATGTCTCACACTGAACGCGTACCATACCGAACTGCTTGGTTACGCTTCCTTGTGGCGTCTACCGTCTGAATTTGTATATTTTATCTATTTCAAATCTCTGATTAGCTAAGCTTACTCCAATAGAGGATCTTCATTTAACTTTAAACGTTTTTAATTGGCTATTTATAAACTGTTTTAAATATTACATTATTATTGTTCCAAAAACTATTAGTAGCCTTATTAAACTTTCTAATTTATTGTTGTCTCAATGTTACCTCATTATTAGCAACATTCGGCTTCTACTTTGTAATTTTGTTTGCTACGAAAGGCAGCTTGCTTCTATTCTCACAGCTCATACATTGTTAAAAGTACGTAATACATTCACATAAAATTATTATATATGTACATAATAATATAAACATAATACAATGACTGTTACACACAGTTTATATATTATACACATATTGTTTTAAGGCAGGATGTTATTATATTTTATATTATATAATTAGACTGATATAATTTGTGTTAAAAATACTGCCTCAGATAGTAAAGGGATTGTTTAGTTATATTGAAATCGTATGGTTATTCGGCAATGCAAATGCTAATTTCTAAAAATTTCAACCAATTTCGCTGAAATTTTTATCACAGATTTATTCAACATAAGTATACTAGAATAGTATATTATACATTAAGGGAGAGAAACATATGAGTTTCCAGTAGGTATATAATCATTATTGGAGCCCAAGGAATTTATCCTGAGGTCTACAAATACACTGAGGGGAAATCTTTCTCGACCCTGTTGTGTATACAGGTGGACCATTTAAGTTAGGACTGTAAAATATCTCCAAAACTAAACGGTGTACAAAGAAATGCCTTGAATAAAAGTTGCTTGATATTATTGGGGAAAGGAAATGCCATTAGTCGTGTTTTATTTGGAGGACGTTGTGATGGTCATTTAAGGGTCAATTTACATTGACTCTAATTGTAGGTTCCCATTTTAAAAAATTAAATGGCCATCATAACGTCCTTCAAACAAAACGACTAACGGAACTTACTTTCACCAATAATATCAAGCAACTTTTATTAAAGATATTTCTTTCTATAACGTTTAGTTTTGGAGACATTGTACAGTCTCAACTTAAATGGTTCACCCAGTATACTATTTTTTCCGACCGAAGCTAAATTGTCGCATTTTATTTATTTATTTTTAATTTCTCTGGTTACGGAAATAGGGAAGGACTGCACGTCTTTTACGATATAGGCACAATATACTATGTTAAGGTCCTTTTTTTTTAAGTTCCACATTGGTCTTAATCTTATTGCCTATCGGCAATGGTGTTAACTCGTTGGGTTTCTTTTGTTTTTTGTAATCATTAAATCATACACACATTCACACTTCCAGGGAGGATAGGGAATAACCTTGGCTAGAGAAAAATGCCCACTCCAGCCGGGAATCGAACCCGGGACCCCTCTAACAACAGGCAGTGCTCTACCGACTGAGCTACCGCCTTTAAGATCTTGTTTAATGGTAAACGATAACATTGATATTAAGAATTCAGTTGCATATCGTCCAAAAATATCTGAAGTATTGTAGGGATGATGTTGATACCTTCTTGTCAAAATCGGAAGGCGGCGTGTATTTCTTTTTTAAGATAATTAGTACATTATTAATTAAGGTTAGATTGCTATAAACATGTGGAATTAGGGTTGTTAATATTTCTCTCCCTTTTTTGATACCTAGATACCGACGTTTAGCTTCGACTGTGGAAAAAACTAATTTTCATTGTCCTATATAACTTTTCAAAAACATAGTTCTCAAAGGATGAAAATAGAGTATCAAATAAAATTCTCCGTTTGATTTTAAACATTAAATTTTACTTATTATTCCTCCAATATAGTTCTTTAAGACTTTTTCTTAACATTTTGTGAACATTAATACCTTTCCTCGGAAAACAATTACGAGGAAATCAATTTTTACAATTTCACGGGGTTTGTACACACCTATGCGCTTCAATTTAAATGTCTCGTTTGGGCATTTAAATGACTAGAAAGGCGAATTCATAATTGGATCCAATACTGTAATGTTTGGAGATTTTTCCATAGTGATCTCGATACCGTCCCCAGAAAAAAAAAAACTCTGTAGTGTGTGCTTGCAGTTCATGCAGTTGAAGGTAAGCGATGTTTCTTGATATACTTTTTTGGCTTTTTGTAAATTGGTACTCATATTTGCGACTTATTTCTTTAAATTTGGAAAACTGAATATATGGAAACGGTAATTCTTTCACTGAGCGCTAGCCGATGTGTATGCTTTTTCAGGCACATTAAACATTTTCCCTCTCTAGAATATTTTAATGTGTATCTTCCCTTGATACTTACTGGTATCGAAGTACGTCTAACACTTTGATATAAACTTTCGATACTTTTTAAGCTTTGCAGTATTGAAAGTTGTTACGTTTAACTTTATGCTAGATAATGAACGAAAGGAGTCGAGACTTCGCGTTATTGCCCCGCAGAGTTGTTGAACTGTAGCTCTTGATACACCTTGACTATGTTGCATTCGACATTCCATAGACTCTCGTGTCTAAATGAAAAGTCAAAACAATGGGGGAAGGAGTAGAGATACTTATGTAACATGCAGCGTTAAGTCGTATCTTAAAACACGTTTCTGCAACAGTCTGGCTTAGTGACTAACTCTCAGCCATTATATTTACCTACTCTGGTGAGCAAAATCTGTGAATCTATCAGAAAGAAATCAAAGCTTAAGACGTGAGAAACACAGATCATGGATATATTTGTTATTTCCTTCCACCTGTTAGTTTGTGTTAACGCAAGTCAAACTCGAACCACGAGTGTAGCTTATAGGTATACAGTACGACTAATTTCCGTAATATGGGTAGATAATTCTCTAAAAAACAAATTCGGCACAAAATATAGTTACATAAAAAGGGAAGTAATAAATTATTATTATTAACTAACAATAGAGGATAGATTATATAAAACCTGTGACATCATCAAGATAAACAAGCAATATCTCGAAAATGGTTCACTCAACAAAAAAAGTATATGACAAACTGTGTATTACGGGATCTACATTTTTTGTGTAGTAAAATTTTGTCTACCTCTTATGGCTTACCAGTTATGCAAAAGTCGTTCACAATGAAGAATACTTTTGGAGACATTCCCAGAAAATTCTAGATATACATTTCATTTGTCATGAAAATATCTTAAACATATGATATTTTAATCACGAGGGTTTTCAAGAAAATCCCCCATTTTTGAGAAAATGCAAATTTTCGAAAAATGTTCCATGTAAAGGGTAATCTGGAGAGGGGGGATTTTCTTGAAAATCTTCGTGTCGCATCTCTGGAAGATACTGAACTTAAATACCAAGTTTGGTGTTTATCCGACTGTTCGTTTCTGAGTTATGCTTTTCACAGACACACACACACACGGACATGTTTCCAAAAATGCTTTTTTAGGGAATCGGGGGGACTCAAAACATGTATTTCCGGTGAAATCTCGGTATCGGATTTTTGGGTGGATTACAATACTGCCCCTACTTACTACACGTAGTAGAGAAAGTAATAAGATTTTGTAAAATAGTTTATATAAATATAAATGATAGGGTAGCGAAAGTTATGGAATGTAATACATCAGTTTTTTCTGAAGTCACTGTGTATTATGGTTTCAGCGTCAGCCAATCGGAAATGTCCTTATCTCCAAAGCCTGAGCCATCAAGTTCTCCCGCTTGAATGTCAGGGGCCGTTACACCATGCACCAGAATGTGCCGAAAGTGATGCAGTACCTGACACGTCTTAACGCCCTCTCAAAGGGAACTTGGCCTTGCTGTGTACACTTTGCTGAAAGGAAAACCAAGCAGTGGGGGAGGGGATGAAAGGGAGCACACCCTCCGCGCGCGCGTGCCAATGCGTCCGCATGAAAAGAAGGAAGGTGCTGTTGATGCGTGGTTACCTTTCTTTTCACCTAACCTTAATAAATGGAGGTATAGAAGTCTACTTTTGGCTTTGTATGGGAGGAGAGCTTGACTTTTTCGGGGTGATTAGGAGCGTGAACATGGCGGCCAACAAAGTAAACAAGCAGGTACTTGTGCGGGCTTCACACAAGATCTCACGTCAATGGAAAAGAATAATCCCAGAGTAGGGCTTCTGTGTAGCAAAGAATACACAACAATTGTATCGGCTAGGGTGGAATTCGATACTCTTTGCTCCGATTTCGTTTCTGTTCAATGCCTTCTGCCGAATAGACAATAGATGATGTGGTGGAAATCACTAGGGCACTGTGTGCACATCTAAGTTAAACTTGAAGCCAGTCTGCGTATAGATATCACAATAGCCTATGTCGCGTAGCTTATAATAACAACTAATACGTATAGTTTCTCTACTACGTACTTAGAGTAGAGGAAGAATTGTATTCCATACAAAAAAATCTGATGTGTTACACTCGCATGACTTTCTCCTCCCTTGTACAAACTATTTTTACAAACTCTTATTCTCCATCTATTTCATATTAATCGAGATAGAAATTTGCAAAAACGATCCTTTGACATGCAAAGAGAATTACATTTTACACATAGTGACCAGTTCTAAAATATTTGACTATCGCTTAAGGCGTACTATGTTCCCCTTGTTTTGTATTTGCAGGGGCAATATAGAAATACAGTAGCCTTTAAGCATAGACATATCTCTTAATAGTTGATTGCTAGGTGCAGCACCATTGTCTTTGCCACAGATTAATACTCTTTGCATATCCAAGACAAAAAAATCTGATGTGTTACACTCACATGACTTTCTCTACTCTTGTACAAACTATTTTTACAAACGCTTATTCTCCATATGCTTCATGTTAATGGAGATATCGAGATGTCAATCTTATTGATAATTTTCTTGTAGATGCAAGGTGAATATGGTAGGTTTTAAGCGATAGTCAAATATTTTAACGCTGGTTGCTATGTGGCGCATTCCATTCTCTTTGCATGTCCAGGACATAAAAAAAATGAATAACGAATTTGAGAAAAAGTATAAGTATTGGAAAATTTAAGGGAATAACAAGCAATATCTCGCAAACGGTTCACTCAACAAAAGAAATGTATGTGATATAAATTGTGTATTTTATCGCGATCTACATTTTTCATGTAGTAAAATGTCTATCTCTTATGGTTTACCAGTTATGAAAAAGTCGTTCATAATGAAGAATACTTTTGGAGACATTCCCAGAAAATTCGAGATATACATTTTATTTGTCATGACAATATCTTAAACATATGATATTTTAATCAAAATCGTTAGAGCCGTTTTTGAGAAAATTAAAATTTTCGAAAAATGTTCCATGTAAAGGGTAGTCTGGGGTGGGGGAATTTTCTTGAAAACCTTCGTGTCGCATCTCAGAAGGATACTGAACCTAAATACCAAGTTTGGTGTTTATCCGACTCTTCGTTTTTGAGTTATGCTGTTCACAGACACACAGACAGACACACACACACGGACATGTTTCCAAAAATGCTTTTTTTGGATTCAGTGAGTCTCAAAACATGTATTTCCGGTGAAATCTCGGTATCGAAATTTTGGGTGGAATACAATACTTCCCCTACTTACTATACGTAGTAGAGAAAGTAAAAATGTATAACGAATTCACATTTGAGAAAATAAGTACTGAAAAATTTAAGGGAATAACACGCAATATCTCGAAAATGGTTCACTCAACAAAAAAAAAAATGTATATGACAAAAATTGTTTATTTTAACGCGATCTGCATTTTTTGTGTAGTAAAAGTTTGTCTATCTCTTATGGTTTACCATTTATGCAAAAGCCGTTCACAATGAAGAATATTTTTGGAGACATTCCCAGAAAATTCAAGATATACATTTTATTTGTATGAAAATATCTTAAACGTATGATATTTTAATCAAAATCGTTAGAGCCATTTTTGAGAAAATAAAAAAATTGAAAACCTTCGTGTCGCATCTCTGGAAGATGCTGAACCTAAATAGCAAGTTTGGTGTTTATCCGACTGTTCGTTTCTGAGTTATGCTGTTCACAGACACAAACACAGACACGCACACGGACATGTTTCCAAAAATGTTTTTTTTGGATTCAGGGGGTCCTAGAACATGTATTTCCGTTGAAATCTCGGTATCGCATTTTTGGGTGGAATAAAATACTTCCCCTACTTACTCTAAAGTAAAAATTAAATACCAAGATTTTACCGGAAATACTTGTTTTGGTGCCCTTTTATAAAACGTTGAGCACGTGTTTGTGTTTGAGTGTGAACAGCATAACTGAAAAACGAAAGGCTCAGGCGGAAACGTCTGTGGCCCGCATCCGAAAGATTCCGTGTTCGATCTCCGTCGGCCGCCCACTCTGACGGGTTTTTCGTGGTTTTCTCTTGTCGCCACGAATTGTTTCGGTCCCTCATTTTCCATCATTTCATTTCCTATCAGCTTTCGGAGTACGGGGCTTGACTGGGTAGTTTGGTGATGTGTGGTGCGCGGTTGAATATGCGCTCTGTGACTTTCTTCCTCATCTTTGGTGCGGAACCAGGGCAGTTCGAATCTGTTCTCCAGAGGAGCGCTAGGGGGTAGCTGCAGGAGTGTTCCCACCTGTGAACTTCAGTGACCCCGCAATACTGCACCTGCCACTACTTGGTCCGGGCACCCACCCTTCGGATTTTTCATCTCATCCCTTCCCCCCGGAGGTTACATTCGGCGCAATAGGCCTCTGACCGCAGTGCTTAAATGCTTCTCTGTCTCTTGCGAGAAAAAAAGAAACAAAGAAAAAGAAAACAAACGAAAACCCTGTTAAATGCCAAATTTGGTCTTTAAAACTCAGCATCTTACAAGGATGCGACATTGAGATTTTAAGAAAATTTCCTCCATCCCAAACTACCCGTGGGAAGTTTTTCGAAAGTTTTGATTTTCCTAAAAATTGCCTCCTAACAATTTAGATTAAAATACCATTTGCTTACATATATTTTCATGACAAATGAAATGTAAATCTCCTCATTTTGAATGACTTGAAAGTATCTTAAAAGAATTTTCAAGACCCCCACTTCAAACTATCTTTTACATGAAAAATTTTCCGTAAATTTGCTATTGAACAATTCCAACCAATAATAATGGAGACCTCCGAAATGGCTGATGTGACAAAAAAGTGATTTTAAATATATTGTGTGGTTTAAAGAAATCTACAGTTTTTGTGTAGTTTGTATTCGTCTATTATTTAACGTTTACCGCTTACACAAGATTATACAAAATTACTTCAGAATGAAGTGGGTTTCACAGGCTATTCCAAGAAAATTCAAGATAATATATATTTTATTTGTCGTGTAAATATCTTTAATGTGATATTTTAATCAAAATCGTTATAGTTGAGAAAATCAAAAACTTCGAAAACTTTTCATATAAAGAATAATTTGGGGCAGGGGGATTTTCTTGAAAATCTTTGTGTCGCATCTTTGGAAGGTACTGAACTAAATGCCAAATTTGTTTTTGAGTTATGCTGTTTACAGACACACAAGGACGTGTTTTCTAAATGTTTAATTTTTGGATTCAGGGGCCTCAAAACATGTATTTCCTGTGAAATCTCGGTATAAAATTGTTGGATGGAATGCAATACCTTCTCTACCTCCAGACCGTTTAGTAATTTGGCATTTAAATTTAAAGTTGAAATATATAAACAGTTTATGCAGTAAATGTAGAGACATAGAGTATTTTGTGGAGTAAACATTTGGTGGCGTGCCCCTTCACCTAATTCACGCTTCTGCTACATAGATTGGCCAAAGACAAATTAGCATGATATAGCTAAGAGCCGAACTCGCACTAGCTATGTGGGTATAGATTCGATACCCGGCACAACATGGAGCAGTTTAACCTCTGCACCTTACAGAGAGTGTTGTTGCAGGAGCAAGAGAGAGAGAGAGAGAGTGAGAGAGTGTTCCGTTTCCGCCACAGAGTTTTGTCGTGCTGCATGCCATTCTTCTGTCTCCTCTCCTTTTATCTGCCCTAGCATTGTATCGTCCCGTTCCACTTTGACAGTAGGAGCAACTCTTCTTTCTTACTCAATCATTCCCTTTCTTTCTTACTCTCTCCCTCCCCCTTTTTGACAGTATAAAAGAAAGTGTTAACAATGAGACAAGCAACTGCAGATATGCTCCCAGCATTGTTCTGCAGTCCCACCTCCCCATCCAGCTTTGGTCTTCCCTTTAGCGCTTTACGTCGTCGTGTCTCATTTGTTTACGTATCATGTCACATACTGAATGAACTTCATCTATAGTACGCGCAATATTAATGATTGAGGTTCGCCGGACACGCGCTGCAGCGGTATGGGGGAAGGAGAAACACGTGACAGTGTAGTCTTGGCAACGTGTGTGTGTGTACCAATAGACGGCTATTCACTTCAACAGCAACGGTGTGCAATATTCCAACGTTGCCAATATCAATATTCAAGTTGGCACGCGTATATTTTGCGGGTTTTTGAGTTGTTGTGTTGCCCTTAGTAGTGTTGTTGTTGCCTTGTTTAAATACACCTTGAATCATTAACGTCTGATTTTCATTGTGACGATATCATTAAACTAAATTCCCCAAAATTGATAATGAAACTGGTATTTAAATATTCATTTTACATTTTTAGGTGCCGTAATATAATTTTCAAGACTTGCTGGATCCTATTTTATAACATTACTAATTTTGATAGGACCAGGAAGACCTATTTTATACAATGACTGTAGTAGTTGAAGATTTTCAGCATCGTGGTTGACACATCCAAAGAGACAATTATCAATGTTACCATAGCTGCCACTATCACATATAGGACAGTCTCTTTTAGAAATGCTATGAAGAAAGGCGGTTCTATATGCGATTCCCAACCTCATTCTTGAAAATATGTTGTTTTTTTTAAAGACGCCTTGATTCCCAACCTCATTCTTGAAAATATGTTGTTTTTTTTAAAGACGCCTTGAATCAAAAGTTTCATTAGCGTCTGATTTTCACTGTGACGATATAATTAAACTAAGTACCCAAAACTTAATAATGAAACTGATATTTAGATTTTAATTTTACTTTTTACTTTCTCTACTACGTATATAAGTAGGGGAAGTGTTGTATTCCACCCAGTTGTATTCGATACCGAGATTTCACCGGAAATACATGTTTAGAGACCGCCTGAATCCAAAAAAAGCAGTTTTGGAAACATGTCCGTGTGTGTGTCTGTGTGTGTGTGTGTGTGTGTGTGTGTGTCTGTGTGTGTCTGTGAACGGCATAACTCAGAAACGAACAGTCGGATAAGCACCAAACTTGGTATTTACGTTCAGTATCTTCCAGAAATGCGACACGAAGGTTTTCAAGAAAATCCCCCCACCCCAGATTACCCTTTACATGGAACATTTTTCGAAAATTTTAATTTTCTCAAAAATGGCTCTAACGATTTTGATTAAAACATCACATGTTTAAGATATTTTCAAGATAAATGAAATGTATATCTCGAATTTTATGGGAATGTCTCAAAAAGTACTCTTCATTGTGAACGACTTTTGCATAACTGGTAAACCATAAGAGATAGACAAACTTTTACTACACAAAAATGTAGATCGCATTAAAATACACAATTTATGTCATATACATTTTTTTTGTTGAGTGAACCATTTTCGAGATATTGCTTAAATTTTTCAATACTTTTCTCAAATGGGAATTCGTTATTCATTTTTTTGTCTTGGATATGCAAAGAGTATTAATCTGTGGCAAAGAGAACGGTGCTGCACCTAGCAACCAGCTATTAAGAGATATGTCTATGCTTAAAGCCTGTATTTCTATATTGCCCTTGGAAATACAAAACAAGGGGAACATAGTACGTCTTAAGCGATAGTCAAATATTTTTAGAACTGATCGCTATGTGTAAAATGTAATTCTCTTTGCATGTCAAAAGGTCGTTTCTGCAGATGATTAATATGAAATAGATGGAGAATAAGAGTTTGTAAAAATAGTTTGTACAAGAGTAGAGAAAGTCATGTGAGTGTAAGACATAAGATTTTTTTAGGTGCTTATTGTAATTTTGAAGAGTTTAGCTGGCTCATATTTTATAACATCACTAATTTTGATAGGACCAGGAAGACCTATTTTATACAATGATTGTAGTAGTTGAAGATTTTCAGCATCGTGGTTGAAACATCCAAAGAGACAATGGTCAATGTTACCATAGCTGCCACAATCACACATAGGGGAGTCTCTTATATAAATTTTATGAAGCAAAGCAGATAGGAGTATATGTAATTCCCAACCTCGTCCTTGAAAATACAGGTAAATCTTGTCTGTTAATCTTGACGTATTTAAATCATGGAATAATATTCTTGCTGTCATTCACTACTAGATTGGTGGAACGCAGATTTCCAGTTACGAAGAATTTCATCCGTTATGATCTTAGGACGGTCGATAGCAGGAAGCTGAATATTGGCAATGCTTCCTGATTCTCTTGCAGCTTTTGCTAGAGTCCACTCTGTCATTTCCTGGAATGTTTGAGTGGCCAGGGATCCAAACAGGTTTTATAGAAATGCCTTCAGTATATGCTTTGTAAATAACAAACCTAATTTCGATTTCTAAAAGATTCAGAGTTTTCATTAACTTACGTAGAACACTTTTAGCATCTGTAAATATGATATTGTTTTTCAGTTTTTTCTTTCCAATTTCAAAAATGCAGCTCTGATAGCAACAGTTTCGGCAGAATACATCGACCGCTGATCTAATTGTATTGATCCATGAAGGTTAAGATTTTGATGCCAAAACGCAGCTCCAGCACCCTGTGACTTGCCTTTAGATCCATCAGTAAAAAACAAGTTCCATTTTGGATGGGATACCCTTCAGTATATTCGGAGAATATCTTCAGAATGGGGAAGTCACGAGATATATCAAATGTATCAATGTCTATATCGAAATTGTGAAAATGTATAATCCAATCTATACAAAACTGAGGGTGCCGAGGATTAATTGTAATATTTCGGATATTATTGAACTAACTTTCTGTCAAGAACCAGGTAAACTGCCAATCCAATGCCGTGGTAGTGACGTTGTGATAGGATCTAACTTACTTCACTAGCCAACCTACTACAATAAATAGACTTTCGACTCAGTAGGAAAAAAGAGGGAACAACGCGCTGCTTTGATACAACCTGACGAAATTGCTAAACTAGCATGCGTCGATAATGCAGCTATCTTTATAACTAAACATCGGGTTTGTATGTACTAAAAATATATAAAAAGAAATACATGCATTTATACTGTCCAAATCTTTAAAGTATGCTCTATAATTTGAAGCAGATATGAGTAAAAGGATCGAAAATAATTTGTAAAACTTGCTAAGGTATGTTTAAAACGGAAATCCAATGGAATGAATGGGGAAATATCGTACATTATATGTTTATGCATGCATTCTGTATCACAATTATTAATGTATTATTCTTTTAAAACACTATTTGTGTAATCAACCCTGCCTTAAGCATTTATATGTTTAAAATTATTAATTAGAATTGTATTTATTGCTATAATAACAAAAACAAAATGAATAATATTGAAAGTGCTTTAAATAAAGTGATAAAAAAATTGAATTAACAATAAAGAATATTGTGGTAACACAAAATATGTAACAAAAAGCTAGAATTTAATTAGTAATATGTTTATGATTTGTATATATGCTATTCTTATGAATATGCTATTTATTCTAAGCAAGAATTTTCAAACTATGTAAATTTATTTTATATCGATAGCAGTCAGACAATAGCTTAAATAAAGAGGATTCAACTATTGTGATTCTTAAAAGAATTTTCACTGAGAAAGGAGACGCTTACCGGAAAAGCGGAAGGCGTATATTAAGTCGCTACGCGAGTTATCATTTTCAAAGAGAAGCAACAAAGAATTGATATTATAGTGAAGTCTACAAGCAATTAAAGTAAATAATATGTAAATAAATCTTTGGTTCAATTGACATATATTGTTCGAATTAAAGCAAATTGTAAGTAAATAGTGAATGTTCACTTATTGGATTTATTTATTTATATAATAAATATCTTACCTTCCAAACACGAAACACCCGAGATAAGATTCAATATTGCCACGTCTAATAGCCAGTAGAATTTTAAGTGCGTCTTAAAATTGAAGTAGGTAGTTGCTGCTAAGTATGGAAAGCCGATTTGAAGTAGGAGTTGCATTATATTTCAACTGTTGGGGAGCCGAACTTATAGTAGTTGCAACCGCACGTATAGTAAACAGTTTCCGGTAGCCTTCGCCCCAAATGTACTTTCAGGTGGCCTTTGCCCCAAATTTAAAAAAAATTAACTTTGTAATTTGTTTGTTTCTTTAAGCATTCAATATTTATGTTTGCCTCGGCTGCGTCAGTATTTACACGTTTCTCTTAGCAAGGTTGTAGTGTGACTAAGAATGTAGTCTTACACAGATTATAATTTTACTTCCCTCCTTTTATTAATGCTTGATAGGATTTAAATAACACTTCACTGATATAGAGACAGAGCTGTGAGATGTTTTTATTAAATACTTGCACTTTTAATACGTAAACTATTTTTGTCTCACACGAAAACGTATAAAATTTCTCGAGGACGCATCACGCATCCGGTTACAATCATTGTCTGCAGGCAACACGTCTGGTTATGAGCACTGTTTGGAGGCAACTGACTTGATTTCAATCGTCTAAACTTGTAAATTTCTGTATTTCAAGTCTCTGATTGGCTAATCCTACTCCAATAGAGTACCTTAATTTAACTAAAGCCTTTTCTGGTTATTGATTGGCTATTTTTATAAACTGTCACTAAAAGTACATTATTGCTTCGAAGAATCACAAGTAATATTATTAAACTTTCAAACTCATTATTGCCTCAAGGTTACCTCATTATTAGCAACTTTTAACTTATTATTCTCACAGCTCCTACATTATTAAATTACGTAATGCATTCACATAACATTATTGAACATGTTTACAATAATATAAGCATATGTAATGACTGTTACATACATTTTACAAATTATTATATACACATATTGCTTCAAGGCGGGCTGTTATTGAATTTACATATTATATAATTTGACTGAAATCATTTAAGTGTTACTAATACTACCTCAAAATGTAACGGACAAAAATAAGAACCCGTAACAATTACAGTAATACTTGTCCGCCAAGAATTGAATTCTATCACGCTAGACATAATTTTGCCATACCAACTGTGTGAGAGCCGCGGTAAATTCAAACCGAGCATTTCGTCTTCAAGAACTTCCAGAACATTCATCAGGATCCAGCGGCGACAACTCATCAACCCTCCTACACCCTTCACCTCATCTGCCTCTGTAGTCTGGTGTTTAGGATGCTAATGTCCAAATCCAGAGGTCCCGGGTTCGATTTCCGCCTGGAGGATTGCAAGTTTGCTTTAGACACGAGTTTCCCCCGTCCACCCTAGAGTCGGGAAGTATGAGTGAGAGTGTAAATATGTGTGTGAATTTAATGTTTTTAAAGAAATCCTAGCGTAAATAAGCCTAAAGATTAAAAGGATAGTAAACAAGTGAACAGTATTACCAATGATCATTTGTTCCAAAGGCAAAGCCATCCATATATTAAAGGAAGTATAAAAATGGAACATACAATAACAATTACTGTTGTTTCACATTCACATGACTTCTCTACCCATTTTTCAACAAACCATTCTTACAAGAACTTATTCTTCTATCTACTTCATATAAATCGAGATAAAGAAGTGATTTTATTACATATTTCCTTATTTGTACATACAATGGGAATAGAGGAATACAGGGGAGATAAGCAATAGTCAACTTTTCAGAGCTGATCTCTGTGTGATAGCTTTAAAATCCTCTACTCTTTGTTTTCATGACTAGGAGTAAAAAAAAAAAAAAGAGTAACGACTTCCCATTTTAACAATATATCTGGAAATTGTTAACAAGGAAAATAGTTGACGTAAACTGTGTGCTTTAACGGGATTTACATATCTATTTAAGATATTTTTACGACAAAAAATGTATATCTTGAATTTTATGGGAATGTTCCCAAAGCTCCTCTTTATTCTGAATGACTTTTGCATAACTGGTAAACCGTAAAAGATAGACAAAACTTTACTACACAAAAAATGTAGATCTCGTTAAAACACGCAATTTATGTCAGGTACATTTTTTGTGGAGTGAACCATTTTCGAGATATTCATTGTTAATTGTTTGAATTTTTCAATTTATACTTTTCCTCAAATGGGAATTCGTTATTCGTTGTTACTTTCTCCGCTATATATAGTAAGTAGGGGAAGTATTGTATTCCGCCCAAAAATTCGATGCCGACATTTCGCCGGAAATATGTTTTGAGGCCTCCTGAATAAAAAAAAAAATTAGAAAAAGTCGGATAAATACCAAACTTAGTCTTTCAGTTCAATATCTTCCAAGGATGCGACATTAACATTCTCAAGAATATCCCTCAACCCCCAATAACCCTTTAAAAGGAAAATGTTTCGAAATTTTTTATTTTCTAAAAAAATGCTCTAACGATTTTGGTTAAAATAGCTTATATGAAAGATATTTACATGACAAGTAAAATGTATACCTATCTTGAATATTCTAGGAACATCCTTTGAAGTCCTCTTCATTCGGAAGGAATTCTGTATAAACTTGTATAACTGGTAAACGTTAAGCGATAGACGAAACCATACTACTCAAGAAATGTAAATCTCTTTAAACACACAATTTATTTCAAATAAGTTTTTGTGATATCCGCTATTAATGGTTTGAATTGCTCATTTCTTGGTCTTTCAGTTATTTCTCGCGATTGCATAGAAACAGTTTGGAATTTTAAGGCCACCATATAGCGTCCAGTTCTTAAACATTTGACTATCGTTGTTCTCTTTGCATCTGTAATCGAATTTTAATGTAGCTATTTCTGCAAATGTTTATTTGGATTAAAATGTATAGATATAAAAATAACTTTTAGTAATAATAGTTTGTATAGAAGGGTCTTCACGATCTATGGTAACAATATCAGACGAGCACAATAGCTCCGCGCTGAAACATGTGGAACCGAATGAAAGTTCAGCAGTATGAGCGTATCCTGTGTTTGCTCAGTTGTGTGCTCTTGTTCTTTCTGCACCAAATGGCGTCAAAAATAGAACCATTCTGATAAGGGTGCGTATTGCCCTTTCCGATGCAAAATACTTGTATTCTAAGATTATTGAGCAGTGCAAGAGGAGAGATTTTACCATATCCAAGAAAGTGATCTCATGCGCACTCAACAAAAAAAGGTAAGCCGCATCAGGACTTATTCAAAAGGGCAAGAAACAGGAAAATCCACGACCGGCCACCAGTCGCACCTCGGAGATAATTTGGAAGGTGAAGGCCCATGCCTCTGGACCAAATCCCGCAAACCACAGGGCCATTGCACTGTACTTAGGGATCTCTTTACTACTGTGAACACCATAATCAACCAGGATTTGAGTCTAGAAAAATGTCATAAGAGCCGGGATATAGGCTGTTGCCGAAACAGATTGCAGAACTACCACTAACAACAGAAATCTGTTTGTACGATATCTAACTGGTGAAAAGTGGATGGTTGTTGTGTTTTTATATGAGACATATGTTTATCTAAGTGACTGCAACAAACCCTGGGCTATATATTACCGAACAAGGGGAGAACAAATTTAAAAGTTGGTATAAGGAAACTAACGAAAATTTCCGCAATGGTTTCATAGTAATAGCAAGGTAGAGTTGCAATGGCAAATTAACCATTCATTGTGTACATAAAGATGTGAAAATCAACCTGGCATATTATCAGACTAACGCCCTGATAGCAATTTTCCACACAGAAATCGCTGACTCTCTATGGTAGATATAAATAAAGTCTGGTTCCATCAGGCTAATTCATCGAGCCACACGTCTGTTTCTACTTACAAATTTTTGGAGAACATAGAGAGAGAAACGGGAATACATTCCATAGCTTTCAGTGACATTGGTGTTAAGTCATCTGGTGCATCACTGATAGAGTTTTGTGCTTTGAGTTACTGAAAAAAGCACTTGGAAGCAGACGGCGCGAACTTTGGATGCTCTGGAAAGCTGCCAGGAGGATGCTGCAGATTGATAGCTCAAGCTAAAGGCTGCTAGATAGAACATTACTGCTGGTGGAGGCGTGGCTTTTCATAAGGTAAGGGGGTCTTAAAATGCAAACAACGCTCTGTATACTCACTAATAGGCGATAGAGGGCAGAGAAAGTCATGTGTATGTACCACATCAGATTTTTTATGTCCTAGAAATGCAAAGAGAATGGAATACTCCACATAGCAACCAGCTCTTAAAAGATTTGACTCTCGCTTAAAACCTACCATATTTCCCATGCACCTACAAGAAAATTAGCAATAAGTTTCTTAAAATGTTTATCTCGATTAACATGAAGCATATGGAGAATAAGCGTTTGTAAAAATAGTTTGTTCAAGAGTAGAGAAAGTCATGTGAGCGTAACATATCAGATTTTTTGTGTAGTAAGAGCCGTTACGGTTTACCAATTATGCAAAAGTCATTCAGAATGAAGAGGACCTCAAAGGTTATTCTCAGAACATTCAAAATATACATTTCATTTGTCATGAATGTGGGGGAATTTTGTTGAAAATCTTCATATCACATCCTTGGAAGATGGAGAACTTAAATACCCGAGTTTGGTATTTAACAACTTTTCGTTTTTGAGATATTTTATTCACAGGCACGCACACACACGGACATTTCCCTAAACATTTTCATATATTTCCGATGAGATCTCAACATCGAATTCTTTGTTAGAGAAGGTAAAAGAAGTAGTACACTGAGAAGGATCTTTCCACGTCTATAGATGTTATTGGACAAAACTGAAAGTACTCACTAACTCTGGGGAAAGGTCTTCAGGAAGCAGGTTTTACCTCCAGAACACTGCACCGTTTAATTTTCTTGTACACTTTAAAACGCTTTTCAAGTTTACTCTGAACCTCAATGAGAAATGATATTGGTGTTTTATTAGTAAGGACTTTATTGTTTTGTCACTAATGTGATTAAATGTTCTTCTTTCTTTGTTTACCCTCCCCGTTATTAGGGCTTACACACCCCAGGACTTACAAGCGACTGCCTGGAGTCAGACACCAACCGGGGAGCACAACTATGGATCAGGCGAACATGGGTGAGCAACTCGAAGCCTGGTATGACAGCGAGAAAGGAGATGATATGAAATGACGATGAAATGAATGAAAGGAAAGGTGATGATTGAGCAATTGGTGGAATGAATGGCGGGGGATACCGGAGAATCCAGAGAAAACACGCCCAGATGCCGCTTTGTCCACCACAAATTCATGTGAGATTGTCTTATTGAGAGGCGAGTTGTCTAACCTCTCGGCCACGGTGCCACTGTATGATGAAATATTATTTTTAAAATTAAAAATGTTAAATACATGTATTATATGCTCGATGCATGGAAAAAATTATGAAATATGCAATTATATGCACTATAAAAATTTAATTACAAGCACGAAAACCATGAGCATAGGTATTGCAAAACTTAATTCCATATCACAAGTAAACATAAACGAAATATGCATTTCCATACAAACCCGATGTCTATTTATAACGTGGTGGCTCAGAAGCTGTCGATAGTGCAAGCTCTTTCTACACTTTCTTTCCTTCTCTCTTTCATTTCCTTCTCTCAAACTTTTTCCTTAATTCATATTTTCATTAAACTGGAAATGCATACAAATTGTTGCAGTTATTTGCTATTCTAATGTCACATAACTAGTTTATTTGTAAAGGGATTTATTTTAAGGATAAGGAGAAATAATTAGAAATCATTATCGCACACAACATAATTAATGTTGATGATGGCTTTGTTTCATAAACCCATGTATTGCTGCTGATGAAATCTAGCAAGTGACAGCGGTTGTGGCAGCGGTGTGCGGATTTTGGTAACACGGTGTGGCGGGGGATAGGTGTAATGAGACAATTATGCTGGCCACACCGCAGTCAGGAAGTGTCTCAATCCACAGGGCGTGGCAGTGGGTCGTGACGTGTGCATTATACATCCCCCACCGGAACACCACGATTGGCCGAATTCCCTCGCCGTCCGCTACTCATTTAGCAGCTGTTTCTTTTTTACCTTCTCTTTCTCTATTTTTATGTGGGGCTTTTAACGTCTCACCCAGGTCCAAAGCAATTTATGAAGTACTGGAAACTATCAGGGTTTTAAAAATTAGTCATTTGTTAAAGACTTATACTTTTAGAATAAGGGAGAGTACAATAAAATGATGCGTAATGCCATACAACACAACGAGGCCATTCACAAAAAAGTCACATACCCAAAAACAACCCAATTGACACGTAAACTTAGAAGCCTCCAAGCACACATTTTTACGTTTACGTCAACACCGAAAATAAGAAAGCAGCCAATCAGAGAGGGAGTTTCATTTATGTGCATTATGCAATCACCTTGTATATTCTTCTAACACGTTACTTCATGTCCGTTCTGTAATCACCTTTCTGAACCTTCTAATACCGCACCATATTCCGTTCTGTATAACAGTTTAGAACCTTCTAACACCTCAATGTATTCCGTACTATAAACACTTTTCAGAACCTCTGACACCTCGCTATACTTATGTCCATTCTGTAGTCACCTTTCAGAAGCTTCTAACACCTCACATTAGTATCCATTCTTTTAATATCTTAATTACCTTTCAGAATCTCTTAGCACACCACCGCATGTCCGTCCTGCAATTACCTTCTAGAATCTTCTATCATCTCACCACGTGTCCGTTCTTTGATCCCTTAATCACCTTTCAGAACCTCTTAGCACGCCACCGCATGTCCGTCCTGCAATTACCTTCCAGAACCTTCTAACGTTTCACCATATGTATGTTCTTTGATTTGTTAATCGCCTTTCAGAGCTTTCTAGTACATCACCGCATGTCCATCCTGTAATGACCTTTCGAACCTTCTAGCAAATCACCGCATGTCCATCCTGTCATCACCATACAAAACCTTCTAGCAAGTCACGGATGTCCATCCTGTCATCACCTTCCAGAACCTTCTAGCACATCACCGCATGGTCCGTCCTGTAATCACCTTTCAGAACATTCTAGCAAATCACCACATGTCCGTCTTGTCATCAACTTAGAGAAGCTTTTAGCAATTCACCGCATGTCCATCCTGTCAGAACCTTCTAGTACATCACTACATGCCCGTCCTGTAATCACCTTCCAGAACCTTCTGGCACATAAGTATATGTCGTTCTCTACTCACCTTTTAGAACCTTCTACATCAACGTATGTCCATCTTCTAACCACCTTATAGAACCTTTTAGCACATCACCGTATGTCCGTGTTCTAATATCTTTCAGAACTTTTCAACATATCGCGTTAATCACTTTTGAGACAGTAAAAATAACGAAAAATTTTTTTTCATGTAAAGGGTAACTTGAGGTGGAGGGATTTTCTTGAAACTCTTCGTGTGGCATTTTGAAAGATGCTGAACTTAAGAAGCAAGTTTGGTATTTACACCATTTCGTTTTTACGTTCTCTACTACGTATAGTAAGTAGGGGAAGTATTGCATTCCACCCAAAAATTCGATACCGAGATTTCACCGGAAATATATGTTTTGACACCCCTAAATAAAAAAACAGCATTTTTGGAAACGTGTCTGTGTGTGTGTGTGTGTCTGTGAACAGCATAACTCAGAAACGAACAGTCGGATAAACACCAAACTTGGTATTTAGGTTCAGTATCTTCCAGAGATGCGACACGAAGGTTTTCAAAAATCCTCCCACCTCAGACTATCCTTTACATGGAACATTTTTCGATAATTTTAATTTTCTCAAAAATGGCTTAACGATTTTGATTAAAATATCATATGTTTAAAATATTTTTATGACAAATAAAAAGTATATCTTGAATTTTCTGGGAATGTCTCCAAAAGTATTCTTCATTGTAAACGACTTTTGCATAACTGGTAAACCATAAGAGATAGACAGAATTTTACTACACAAAAATGTAGATGGCGTTAAAATACACAATTTATGTCATATGCATATTTGTTGTTGAGTGAACCATTTTCAAGATATTGCGTATTATTCCTTTAAATTTGTCAATACTTATTTTCTCAAATGGGAATTCGTTATTAATTTTTTTGTCTTGGATATGCAAAGAGTATTAATCTGTGGCAAAGAGAATGGTGCTGCACCTAGCAACCAGCTATTAAGGTATATGTCGATGCTTAAAGGCTACTGTATTTCTATATTGCCCTTGCAAATACAAAACAAGGGGAACATAGTAGGCCTAAAGCGATAGTCAAATATTTTAGAACTGGTCGCTATGTGTATAATGTAATTCTCTTTGCATGTCAGTAGATCGTTTCTGCAAATGTTTATCTCGATTAATATGAAATAGATGGAGAATAAGAGTTTGTAAAAATAGTTTGTACAAGAGTAGAGAAAGTCATGTAAGTGTAACACATCAGATTTTTTGAGTTATGCCGACAAAGACTCACAGACAGACAAACGGAAGGAAGGATGGATGGATGGACGGACATCACAAACACATACATGACATTGTTCTAAAACTGATTTTTTCCCCCTTTTTGTTCAGGGAAGTTAAAGAGGTGTATTTTGAGTGAAATATCGATATAGAATTTTTGAGTGAAATGCAACGCTTCTCTAATCTACCATGGATGATTAGTAGAAGGATAATATATAATTTATGTAAATTTGTTTGAGATTAACCATTTCTATTCTCTAAGTGTTTTGAACATTTTAAACGCTACACATTGAAATATCGTTAAGTAATAATCTTTTTATTTCTCGTAAAATCTAGGCTAGCATATTATGAACCTAAGTGTTAAACATTAGATTCCTGCGTATCTGCAACAAAATTGTACTGAAACCATTTCTTGCGAATATTTATCATGTTCAGGCATAGGAATCTCTAAATATTGAAGCCATGATGAAGGAAATAAGGCTGAACTGTCACTGGACTATAGACAGGTTGTCACGGATAAACCCCCCACCCCATCTTTCGAACAGTAATTTGACGTTTACAGATAGCATTCGGACTGATTTTTACCTGACTGTCAGTGACACTTGGTTTCTTTTGTTTTGCAGTCTTTAGCTTGAATGCAGATATTTTGAAGGTTTTCGCTTAAGAATTCCCATTCCTGATCATGATTAATAATAAGCAGATAGAGAAATAAACCTACTTATGGGTCCTTTTTAGGCATATATGAAATAATGTAGTTGCACTATAGTTTTCGTTTTGCAAAGGATTTTTGTTTTGTTTTGACGGCCATAAAAATAGAAAGCGGCGTGTCGGCTATTACGTGACTCAATTTGGATTTCGCATGTCCCCTGTATGTGTTTATAATTAAATAATTAAAGCATTGTGGATTCATTTGTTTTAAATGCAACAAAAATTAACATAAACCTAGGCAGATTGAATTAATTTTATTATGGCACTTTTGTATGAGCTAACAAATTTCAATTTGTAGCGCGGAAAGTTATTCGACCATATAACTCTGAGCTTATAAAATGTTATTTGTCCTGTCTGCTCTATGAAAATGTTTACAGTATTGCAGCGAACGGGAATTTAGGGGGTTAAAACCCTTCCAAGAACCTCATACAATGAATCTGATATATTGTGTTTAGATGACTTTCTCTACTCATTCTTCTGCAAACTATTTTTCTTCTACTGATTACCCTCCTCTTTATCGGACTTACAAGCCAATGTCTTGGGTCAGCAGCCTGTCGAGGAGCAAGCAAACTCTGGATAATAGCATATCCAGGAAGTGTGATCAGTCTAATGCCTTGGGTCAGTTGCCTTCGTCGAGGAGCAAGCAAACTCTGGATAATAGCATATCCAGGAAGTGTGATCAGCCTAATGCCTTGGGTCAGTTGCCTTCGTCGAGGGCAAGCAAACCCTGGATCATAGCATATCCAGGAAGTGTGATCAGTCTAATGCCTTGGGTAAGCAGCCTGTCGAGGAGCAAGCAAACTCTGGATCATAGCATATCCAGGAAGTGTGATCAGTCTAATGCCTTGGGTAAGCAGCCTGTCGAGCAGCAAGCAAACTCTGGAGCATAGCATATCCAGGAAGTGTGATCAGTCTAATGCCTTGGGTCAGCAGCCTGTCGAGGAGCAAGTAAAGTCTGGATCATAGCATATCCAGGAAGTGTGATCAGTCTAATGCCTTGGGTCAGCAGCCTGTCGAGGAGCAAGCAAACTCTGAATCATAGCATATCCAGGATGGGTGATATGTCTAATGCCCTGGGTCAGTTGCCTTCGTCGAGGAGCAAGCAAACTCTGGATCATAGCATATCCAGGAAGTGTGATCAGTCTAATGCCTTGGGTCCAAAGCCTGTCGAGGAGCTAGCAAACACTGGATCATAGCATATCCAGGAAGTGTGATCAGTCTAATGCCTTGGGTCAGCAGCCTGTCGAGGAGCAAGCAAACTCGGGATCATAGCATATCCAGGAAGTGTGATCAGCCAAAAGTCTTTGGTCAGAACCCTGTCGAGGAGCAAGCAAACTCTGGATCATAGCATATCCAGGAAGTGTGATCAGTCTAATGCCTTGGGTAAGCAGCCTGTCGAGGAGCAAGCAAACTCAGGATCATAGCATATCCAGGAAGTGTGATCAGTCTAATGCCTTAGGTCAGCAGCCTGTCGAGGAGCAAGTAAACTCTGGATCATAGCATATCCAGGAAGTGTGATCAGTCTAATGCCTTGGGTCAGCAGCCTGTCGAGGAGCAAGCAAACTCTGGATCATAGCATATCCAGGAAGTGTGATCAGTCTAATGCCTTGGGTAAGCAGCCTGTCGAGGAGCAAGCTAACTCTGGATCATAGCATATCCAGGAAGTGTGATCAGTCTAATGCCTTGGGTCAGTTGCCTTCGTCGAGGAGCAAGTAAACTCTGGAACATAGCATATCCAGGAAGTGTGATCAGTATAATGCTTTGCGTCAGTTGCCTTCGTCGAGGAGTAAGCAAACCCTGGATCATAGCATATCCAGGAAGTGTGATCAGTCTAATGCCTTGGGTCAATTGCCTTCGTCGAGGAGCAAGCAAACTCTGGATAATAGCATATCCAGGAAGTATCATCAGTCTAATGCCTTGGGTCAGTTGCCTTCGTCGAGGAGCAAGCAAACTCTGGATCATAGCATATCCAGGAAGTGTGATCAGTCTAATGCCCTGGGTAAGCAGCCTGTCGAGGAGCAAGCAAACTCAGGATCATAGCATATCCAGGAAGTGTGATCAGTCTATTGCCTTGGGTCAGCAGCCTGTCGAGGAGCAAGCAAACTCTGGATCATAGCATATCCAGGAAGTGTGATCAGTCTAATGCCTTGGGTCAGCAGCCTGTCGAGGAGCAAGCAAACTCTGGATCATAGCATATCCAGCAAGTGTGATCAGTCTAATGCCTTGGGTAAGCAGCCTGTCGAGGAGCAAGCTAACTCTGGATCATAGCATATCCAGGAAGTGTGATCAGTCTAATGCCTTGGGTCAGTTGCCTTCGTCGAGGAGCAAGTAAACTCTGGAACATAGCATATCCAGGAAGTGTGATCAGTATAATGCTTTGCGTCAGTTGCCTTCGTCGAGGAGTAAGCAAACCCTGGATCATAGCATATCCAGGAAGTGTGATCAGTCTAATGCCTTGGGTCAATTGCCTTCGTCGAGGAGCAAGCAAACTCTGGATAATAGCATATCCAGGAAGTATCATCAGTCTAATGCCTTGGGTCAGTTGCCTTCGTCGAGGAGCAAGCAAACTCTGGATCATAGCATATCCAGGAAGTGTGATCAGTCTAATGCCTTGGGTCCGAAGCCTGTCGAGGAGCTAGCAAACACTGGATCATAGCATATCCAGGAAGTGTGATCAGTCTAATGCCTTGGGTCAGCAGCCTGTCGAGGAGCAAGCAAACTCTGGATCATAGCATATCCAGCAAGTGTGATCAGTCTAATGCCTTGGGTAAGCAGCCTGTCGAGGAGCAAGCTAACTCTGGATCATAGCATATCCAGGAAGTGTGATCAGTCTAATGCCTTGGGTCAGTTGCCTTCGTCGAGGAGCAAGTAAACGCTGGAACATAGCATATCCAGGAAGTGTGATCAGTCTAATGCTTTGGGTCAGTTGCCTTCGTCGAGGAGTAAGCAAACCCTGGGTCATAGCATATCCAGGAAGTGTGATCAGTCTAATGCCTTGGGTCAATTGCCTTCGTCGAGGAGCAAGCAAACTCTGGATAATAGCATATCCAGGAAGTATGATCAGTCTAATGCCTTGGGTCAGTTGCCTTCGTCGAGGAGCAAGCAAACTCTGGATCATAGCATATCCAGGAAGTGTGATCAGTCTAATGCCTTGGGTCCGACGCCTGTCGAGGAGCTAGCAAACACTGGATCATAGCATATCCAGGAAGTGTGATCAGTCTAATGCCTTGGGTCAGTTGCCTTCGTCGAGGAGCAAACAAACTCTGGATCATAGCATATCCAGGAAGTGTGATCAGTCTAATATCTTGTGTCAGCAGCCTGTCGAGGAAAAAGTAAACTCTGGATCATAGCATATCCAGGAAGTGTGATCAGTCTAATGCCTTGGGTCAGTTGCCTTCGTCGAGGAGCAAGTAAACTCTGGATCATAGCATATCCAGGAAGTGTGTTCAGTCTAATGCCTTGGGTCAGTTGCCTTCGTCGAGGAGTAAACAAACTGTGGATCATAGCATATCCAGGAAGTGTGATCAGTCTAATGCCTTGGGTCAGCAGCCAGTCGAGGAGCAAGCAAACTCTGGATCATAGCATATCCAGGAAGTGTGATCAGTCTAATGCCTTGGGTCAGCAGCCTGTCGAGGAGCAAGCAAACTCAGGATCATAGCATATCCAGGAAGTGTGATCAGTCTAATGCCTTGGGTAAGCAGCCTGTCGAGGATCAAGCAAACTCAGGATCATAGCATATCCAGGAAGTGTGATCAGTCTAATGTCTTGGGTCAGCAGCCTGTCGAGGAGCAAGCAAACTCTGGATCATAGCATATCCAGGAAGTGTGATCAGTCTAATGCCTTGGGTCAGCAGCCTATCGAGGAGCAAGCAAACTCTGGATCATAGCATATCCAGGAAGTGTGATCAGTCTAATGCCTTGGGTCAGTTGCCTTCGTCGAGGAGCAAACAAACTCTGGATCATAGCATATCCAGGAAGTGTGATCAGTCTAATATCTTGTGTCAGCAGCCTGTCGAGGAAAAAGTAAACTCTGGATCATAGCATATCCAGGAAGTGTGATCAGTCTAATGCCTTGGGTCAGTTGCCTTCGTCGAGGAGCAAGTAAACTCTGGATCATAGCATATCCAGGAAGTGTGATCAGTCTAATGCCTTGGGTCAGTTGCCTTCGTCGAGGAGTAAACAAACTGTGGATCATAGCATATCCAGGAAGTGTGATCAGTCTAATGCCTTGGGTCAGCAGCCTGTCGAGGAGCAAGCAAACTCTGGATCATACCATATCCAGGAAGTGTGATCAGTCTAATGCCTTAGGTAAGCAGCCTGTCGAGGATCAAGCAAACTCAGGATCATAGCATATCCAGGAAGGGTGATCAGTCTAATGTCTTGGGTCAGCAGCCTGTCGAGGAGCAAGCAAACTCTGGATCATAGCATATCCAGGAAGTGTGATCAGTCTAATGCCTTGGGTCAGCAGCCTATCGAGGAGCAAGCAAACTCTGGATCATAGCATATCCAGGAAGTGTGATCAGTCTAATGCCTTGGGTAAGCAGCCTGTCGAGGAACAAGCTAATTCTGGATCATAGCATATCCAGGAAGTGTGATCAGTCTAATGCCTTGGGTCAACAGCCTGTCGAGGAGCAAGCAAACTCTGTATCTAGGAAGTGTGATCAGTCTAATGCCTTGGGTCAGCAGCCTGTCGAGGAGAAGCAAACTCTGGATCATAGCATATCCAGGAAGTGTGATCAGTCTAATGCCTTGGGTCAGTTGCCTTCGTCGAGGAGCAAGTAAACTCTGGATCATAGCATATCCAGGAAGTGTGATCAGTCTAATGCCATGGGTCAGTTGCCTTCGTCGAGGAGTAAGCAAACTCTGGATCATAGCATATCCAGGAAGTGTGATCAGTCTAATACCTTGGGTCAGCAGCCTGTCGAGGAGCCAGCAAACTCTGGATCATAGCATATCCAGGAAGTGTGATCAGTCTAATGCCTTGGGTAAGCAGCCTGTCGAGGAGCAAGCAAACTTAGGATAATAGCATATCCAGGAAGTGTAATCAGTCTAATGCCTTAGGCCAGCAGCCTGTCGAGGAGCAAGCAAACTCTGGATCATAGCATATCCAGGAAGTGTGATCAGTATAATGCCTTGGGTAAGCAGCCTGTCGAGGAGCAAGCTAACTCTGGATCATAGCATATCCAGGAAGTGTGATCAGTCTAATGCCTTGGGTCAGCAGCCTGTCGAGGAGCAAGCAAACTCTGGATCATAGCATATTTAGGAAGTGTGATCAGTCTAATGCCTTTGGTCAGCAGCCTGTCGAGAAGCAAGCAAACTCTGAATCATAGCATATCCAGGATGGGTAATCAGTCTAATGCCTTGGGTCAGTTGCCTTCGTCGAGGAGCAAGAAAACTATGGATCATAGCATATCCAGAATGGGTGATCAGTCTAATGCCTTGGGTTAGTTGCTTTCGTCAAGGAACAAGCAAACTCTGGATCATAGCATATCCAGGAAGTGTGATCAGTCTAATGCCTTGGGTCAGCAGCCTGTCGAGGAGCAAGCAAACTCTGGATCATAGCATATCCAGGAAGTGTGATCAGTCTAATGCCTTGGGTCAGCAGCCTGTCGAGGAGCAAGCAAACTCTGGATCATAGCATATCCAGGAAGTGTGATCAGTCTAATGCCTTGGGTCAGTTGCCTTCGTCGAGGAGCAAGCAAAATATGGATCATAGCATATCCAGGATGGGTGATCAGTGTAAAGCCTTGGCCCAGTTGCCTTCGTCGAGGAGCAAGCAAACTCTGGATCATAGTATATCCAGATGGGTGATCAGCCAAATGTCTTGGGTCAGAAGCCTGTTGAGGAGCAAGGAAACTCTGGATAATAGCATTTGCAGGATGGTTGATCAGCCCAATGTCTTGGGTCAGAAGCCTGTCGAGGAGCAAGCAAACTCTGAATCATAGTATATCCAGGATGGGTGATCAGCCCAATGTCTTGGGTCTAGCCGTCGAGGGGCAAGCAAACTGTGGATCATAGCAAATCCAGGATGAGGGATCAGCCAAATGTCTTGGGTCAGAAGCCTGTCGAGGAGCAAGCAAACTCTGGATCATAGCAAGTCCAGGATGAGTGATCAGCGAAATGTCTTTGGTCAGAAGCCTGTCGAGGAGCAAGCAAACTCTGGATTATGGCATATCCAGGAAGTGTGATCAGTCTAATGCCTTGGGTAAGCAGCCTGTCGAGGAGCAAGCAAATTCAGGATCATAGCATAATCAGGAAGTGTGATCAGTCTAATTCCTTGGGTCAGCAGCCTGTCGAGGAGCAAGCAAACTCTGGGTCATAGCATATCCAGGAAGTGTGATCAGTCTAATGCCTTGGGTCAGCAGGCTGTCGAGGAGCAAGCAAACTCTGGATCATAGCATATCCAGGAAGTGCGATCAGTCTAATGCCTTGGGTAAGAAGCCTGTCGAGGAGCAAGCTAACTCTGGATCATAGCATATCCAGGAAGTGTGTTCAGTCTAATGCTTTGGGTCAGCAGCCTGTCGAGGAGCAAGCAAACTCTGGATCATAGCATATCTAGGAAGTGTGATCTGTCTAATGCCTTGGGTCAGCAGCCTGTCGAGGAGCAAGCAAACTCTGAATCATAGCATATCCAGGATGGGTGATCAGTCTAATGCCTTGGGTCAGTTGCCTTCGTCGAGGAGCAAGCAAACTCTGGATCATAGCATATCCAGGAAGTGTGATCAGTCTAATGCCTTGGTTTAGAAGGCTGTCGAGGAGCAAGCAAACTCTGGATCATAGCATATCCAGGAAGTGTGATCAGTCTAATGCCTTGGGTCAGCAGCCTGTCGAGGAGCATGCAAACTCTGGATCATAGCATATCCTGGAAGTGTGATCAGTCTAATGCCTTGGTTCAGCAGCCTGTCTAGGAGCAAGCAAACTCTGGATCATAGCATATCAAGGATGGGTGATCAGTCTAATGCCCTGGGTCAGTTGCCTTCGTCGAGGAGCAAGCAAACTATGGATCATAGCATATCCAGGATGGGTGATCAGTGTAATGCCTAGGCCCAGTTGCCTTCGTCGAGGAACAAGCAAACTCTTGATCATAGCATATCCAGATGGGTGATCAGCCAAATGTCGTGGGCCAGAAGCCTGTCGAGGAGCAAGCAAACTCTGGATAATAGCATATCCAGGATGGTTGATCGGCCCAATATCTTGGGTCAGAAGCCTGTCGAGGAGCAAGCAAACTCTGAATCATAGTATATCCAGGATGGGTGATCAGCCCAATGTCTTGTGTCTAGCCGTCGAGGGGCAAGCAAACTGTGGATCATAGCAAATCCAGGATGAGTGATCAGCCAAATGTCTTGGGTCAGAAGCCTGTCGAGGAGCAAGCAAACTCTGGATCATAGCAAATCCTGGATGAGTGATCAGCCCAATGTCTTTGGTCAGAAGCCTGTCGAGGAGCAAGCAAACTCTGGATCATGACATATCCAGGAAGTGTGATCAGTCTAATGCCTTGGGTAAGCAGCCTGTCGAGGAGCAAGCAAACTCAGGATCATAGCATAGTCAGGAAGTGTGATCAGTCTAATGCCTTGGGTCAGCAGCCTGTCGAGGAACAAGCAAACTCTGGATCATAGCATATCCAGGAAGTATGATCAGTCTAATGCCTTGGGTCAGCAGCCTGTCGAGGAGCAAGCAAACTCTGGATCATAGCATATCCAGGAAGTGCGATCAGTCTAATGCCTTGGGTAAGAAGCCTGTCGAGGAGCAAGCTAACTCTGGATCATAGCATATCCAGGAAGTGTGATCAGTCTGATGCCTTGGGTCAGCAGCCTGTCGAGGAGCAAGCAAACTCTGGATCATAGAATATCTAGGAAGTGTGATCAGTCTAATGCCTTGGGTCAGCAGCCTGTCGAGGAGCAAGCAAACTCTGAATCATAGCATATCCAGGATGGGTGATCAGTCTAATTCCTTGGGTCAGTTGCCTTCGTCGAGGAGCAAGCAAACTCTGGATCATGGCATATCCAGGAAGTGTGATCAGTCTAATGGCTTGGGTCAGAAGCCTGTCGAGGAGGAACCTAACTCTGGATCATAGCATATCCAGGAAGTGTGATCAGTCTAATGCCTTGGGTCAGCAGCCTGTCGAGGAGCAAGCAAACTCTGGATAATAGCATATCCAGGAAGTGTGATCAGTCTAATGCCTTGGGTCATCAGCCTGTCGAGGAGCAAGCAAACTCTGGATCATAGCATATCCAGGATGGGTGATCAGTCTAATGCCTTGGGTCGGTTGCCTTTGTCGAGGAGCAAGCAAACTATGGATCATAGCATATCCAGGATGGGTGATCAGTGTAATGCCTAGGCCCAGTTGCCTTTGTCGAGGAACAAGCAAACTCTGGATCATAACATATCCAGATGGGTGATCAGCCAAATGTTTTGGGCCAGAAGCCTGTCGAGGAGCAAGCAAACTCTGGATAATAGCATATCCAGGATGGTTGATCAGCCCAATGTCTTGGGTCAGAAGCCTGTCGAGGAGCAAGCGATCTCTGAATTATAGTATATCCAGGATGGGTGATCAGCCCAATGTCTTGGGTCTAGCCGTGGAGGGGCAAGCAAACTCTGGATAATAGTATCCAGGATGGGTGATCAGATCAGCCCATTGTCTTGGATCTAGCCTGTCGAGGGGCAAGCAAACTCTGGATCATAGCATATCCAGGATAAGTGATCAGCCAAATGTCTTGGGCCAGAAGCCTGTCGAGGAGCAAGCCAACTCTGGATAATAGCATATACAGGATGGGTGATGAGCCCAATACCTGGTATGGCGGTGAAGAAGAAGCAAATGAAATGTATTGGTAAAATTCGCGGATCAAATTATCCAACCCATTATTCACCTAGCGACCGGAGAAAACCGCGAAAAAGGCTTCGGCCAGATTGTTCGTCCCCGGGTGTTCGTACTCGGAACCTACGGGATGCGATGGTTACAGACGTTACTGCCTGAGCCATCCCGCTCGCTGCGAAGGTACACCTAGTATTTTTCTGTTTACTTCTTACTAAATGAGAAGCTTTAATTACACATTTACACATTTTGTTGAACATTTAAGAATTATGCAGAAGGCTAAAGCTAGTGTGAGAGTTTTAAAAACCAGATCAGTATGTGCCCACGAGAAAAAACGAGTATCTATAAGTATTTGAAAATTTAAACCAATAACAAACAATATCTTGGAAATGGTTAATGCAAGAAAGAAAAGAAAAGGAAAAAAAACACAAATTTTGAGATCAACAGTATTTATACAGTAGGATTTTGTCTATCTCTTACAGTGTATCAATTACAATAAAGTAATTCAGAATGAAGAGGGCTTACAGGTCATGCCATGCAAATATCTTAAACATATGGCGCTTTAATCAAAATCATAATAGCCATTTGAGAATGTAATACTAAGTTTGGTATTTAACCGACTTTTCAGTTTTGAGTTATTCTGCACACCTCCGCGCGCGCGCACACACACACACACACACACTGGCCTTTTTCTAAAAAAAGTATTTTTATTAGGGATCTCAAAACGTGTATTTCCGGTGAAATCTCCCTTACTAAGCTCTAGATTGAATGTAATACTTGCTCTATAGAGAAAGTAATAAAACAGACAAAATGAGTACAAACTTGTCTGAACGTATCAGCCAAGTCCTATTTCACATAGCAACAAAGCAAAGCATTTTAAATTTGGCAGCAAATGATTTCTGTTGTTTTCTAGCTATAGGCAACCCTCCACTCAAAGTGATATGTACGAGAGAATGATTACTGTTGCCCAAATGCCGGTTTCAATTATTGACTCTCCGCCTCTGATATATTCTAATGTATCGCCCCCTAGTGGCTTTTTCCCATCACACCAATAGATCAATTCTGAAACACAAGCATGGTATGGGCAATTCTGCTACTACCGGAATTGCCAGCCTCGGAGACTTTGGTTAATTGCGGTAATATTGCTGTAAAGGTAAAAAAAATTAAATTGAAATGAATTTTATTTATGGACGCTGTTTAACTGCTATGGCTATTAGCGTCTCATTCTATATCGGGCGTGAAAGGTAATTTTGCTCAGAGACCTCTTTATCAGGTTTGAGGTTCTTTTACGTGCCGTAAATCTACGACGGGACCTCCGGCTTTACTTCCATTCCGAAGGAAGCCATGTCAAGGATTTTTACGCCCGAAAAAATCCATCACCCCCCGCCGGCTTGAACCCGCGACCACGAGAACTAGAGGCTAGCATGGTAACCACTACACCACGGAAGGGCCTCCGAAACCGGGGCAGAGCACCGCACGCAGGCCAGTCGGTCCATTGTGCTTCTAACGTGACCCCTGGGAGGGGAGGCTGAGGGGAGAGACCCGAAGATTTACCAGATCCGGATGCCAAAGGATGCAAGCATGGACGGGCCCATAACGTTTCCAGATAGAAAACTTCCGACGCCGCACGGTTCCTGCTCACAAGTCACCAACCTCCAGGGACCCTCACAGCGGACCCCTACGCTGAGGAGAGACCTAAATTGAGCGGTACCGCTGCTACGCCAGGCAAGAAATCTTTAGAGTGCCCAGCCGTAACCCACCAAACACCGTCGCCTGCCCCTATAACCCTGAAGCAGATATCAAGGAAGATGATGGGTACAGGAAATGAGAGGAAGGAGAGTCGTGGTAGAAGATGAACCACCCCAGCATTCGCTTGGCGACCCGGGGAAGCCACGCAAACCCCATGGGCACCTCCCAGATGCACGCCACAACGTAACCGCCTGAGCCATCCCGCTCGGTTTAATATTGCTGCAGTTTTCATGTTACTGATAGAGAAAATGAGAAGACCTTCAGACCTTGCACTCATTATTATAAACCAGCTTTCTAAATTAGCGTTGCATTAACATCGAAGGACGACTTATTTAATTTCATTTAGGAAATGCAGAAACAGACTAAAAATGCATTGCTATAGCCGGAATTTGAACCAAGAATCTTCGGCTTACCGTGCCGCTGCTCTGAGTTACCATGACAACATGCCGACACGACTTTAAATTACCCAACTGACCCACATTTTTTCTCATAAACCATAAGGAGTTCAAAACTCATTTTGAAGTAACAAGCACCTTTGACGACTTTCGTTTCACCAGTACTTTAAGCTATTAGGTCACTTAATGATAATTAATTGTGTTTAAACCTGCCGTGATTAGGCTGAAGTTGGAAAGTTGGAATCAGACTGAAAAATACAATGCCATAGGTAGGATTTGAACCAGGAATCTTCGGCTTACCGTGCCGCTGCTCTGACCAACTGAGCTTCCATGGCAGCATGCCCGCAATACATTAAATTTAACTGAGTTTTCCAGTGTAATCGTTCCTATCCAGCTTTAGCTTACACAAGATATGCGTTTAAGAACAATTAATTTCATTTACTAACCCTCGTATTCTTCAAGAAATTATTGCAGGTACAGTCCTTTAGGAATTTTTACTTTCTCTACTACGTATAGTAAGTGGGCGGAGTACTGTACTCCAGCCAAAAATTCATGTGGAGATTTTACCAGAAATATATGTTTTAAGGCCCCCTGAATAAAAAAAATGATGTTTTTTTTAAACGGTCCGTGCGTGTGTGTGTCTTTGAACAGCATAACTCGAAAACGAAAAGTGGGATAATTATCAAACTTAGTATATAAGTTTAGTATCATCTAAGGATGTGACACAGAGATTTTCAAGAAATTCCACCCACCCCAACTACCCTTTACATAGAAAAATGTACAAAAATTTTGATTTTCAAAAAAATGACTAACGATTTTGATTAAAATACCAATAAAGATATTTACATGGCAAATAAAATGTATATCTTGAATTCTCTAGGAATACCCTGTGAAGTTGTCTTCATTCAGAAGGAATTTTGTATAATCTTGTATAACTGATAAACGTTAAGACAGATGAAAACATACTAAACAAAACATTTACACCTCTTTAAAATACTCAATTTATTTAAAATAAGTTTTGTATGAGCCATTTCTGAGATATCTGTTATTAAAGCTTCGAATTGTTCATTTCTTGGTCATTCTTTAAAGTCCTTTCAACATTCAGTTGTTTCTCGCGATTGCATGGTAACATTATGGAATTTTAAGGCTAGCATATGGTGTCTAGTTCCTAAACATTTTATCTCGTTCTCTTTGTATCTATAACGAAATGTGTAATGTAGCTATTTCTGAAAAAGTTTAGTTTTGTGGATTAAAATGTAGTGTGTAGAAAAATAAGCTTAGTAAGAGTAATTTGTATGCTCACTTATAAAGGATAGAGGGTAGAGAAAGTCATGTGTATATATCACATCATATACTTTTTACTTTCTCTACTACGTATAGTAAGTAGGGGAAGTATTGTATTCCACCCAAAAATTCGATACCGAGATTTCACCGGAAATATATGTTTTGAGATCCCCTGAATCCAAAAATTTTTTTTTTGGAAACATGTCCGTGTATGTGTCTGTGTGTCTGTCTGTCTGTGTGTCTGTCTGTGAACAGCATAACTCAGAAACGAACAGTCGGATAAACACCAAACTTGGTATTTAGGTTCAGTATCTTCCAAGAATGCGACACGAAGGTTTTCAAGACAATCCCCTACCCCAGAGTACCCTATACATGGAACATTTTTCGAAAATTTTAATTTTCTCAAAAATGGCTCTAACGATTTTGATTAAAATATCATATGTTTAAGATATTTTTATGACAAATAAAATGTATATCTTGAATTTTCTGGGAATGTCTCCAAAAGTATTCTTCATTTTGAACGACTTTTGCATAACTGGTAAACCATAAGAGATAGACAAAATGTTGCTACACAAAAAATGTAGATCGCGTTAAAATACGCAATTTATGTCATATACATTTTTTTGTTGAGTGAACCATTTTCGAGATATTGCTTGTTATTCCCTTAAATGTTTCAATACTTATTTTCTCAAATGGGAATTCGTTATTCATTTTTTTGTCTTGGATATGCAAAGAGTATTAATCTGTGGCAAAGGGAATGATGCTGCACCTAGAAACCAGCTGTTAAGAGATATGTATGTGCTTAAAGGCTACTGTATTTCTATATTGCCCTTGTAAATATATATTCCCCTTACATCTACAAGAAAATTAGCAATAAGATAGAGTCTGCAAATGTTTATCTCGATTAACATGAAGTAGATGGAGAATAAGCGTTTGTAAAAATAGTTTGTACAAGAGGAGAGAAAGTCATGTGAGTGTAACACATCAGATTTTTTTTATGAAACATGCTTTTTCTGTGGACTATCAGTTGTTTTCTACTCCACGGTAATGTCAATAAGAAGTCAAAGACATCTTCGCAAGTATGTAGGCTTTGATATCCTTTTTAGCATTTTAATAATTTATGAATTGAATTTAGAAGGTGTTTTGTTGCCCTATGTCCGTGAGAAAGTATAGGGCTTTTCAATGCTGAAATATCTTCAAAATCACACACACACACACACACACACACTTTCTCTTTATAATAAGTAGATATAATATGCATATGTAGATCTTCTTCTACACTACAAGGCATAGGCATATACTCCGTGTTCCGTCCTCAAAGATTCTCCAACCACCTTCTCCTGAGTCTTCTCACGGACCTTCTTCCAATTGCGCTGTATATCACTAGTTGTTTCAGCATTTATTTGTTTTATCAATTGTCTGCACAATTTTATAACAAATACATTGTTTCAACATTAACACAAAAGTTTACATTTACATTGTTTCAACATTAACACAGAAGTTTACATTTTAAAACTTTATCATACACATGAATATCCTTAAGAAACTATAAAGTTTTTTATCCTTTCTGGTTTGTTCACGTCACTGGAGAATTTGTCTGCATTTGTCCATGCCTGCTATTTGCCTAAGGGTAAATATATGAATTGGGCATCTGAGGTCTGCACGGGCTCGGGCCTAGGCCTGGTTCGGCCTAGGGCTTAATTTGAAAATGTTTGTCGGCTCGGGCCGGCCTAAAATAATGGGCAGTCCACAATGATGTGCTGCATGGTTAATAATGAGTTGTAGTTGGCACAGGTTGGAGGCTGTTCTTTGTTTAGAAGAAAAGAGTGTGTAGTTTGCAGTGGCCAATTCTTAGACGGGAGATTTCGTTGGAGTGTTTGTAGAGGTTGGAAAAAGGTTGGTACAGCCTGAACGAGCTTCATGAAGTTTGTTGTCAAGTGATAACCACTCTGTCTTCCATTTCTGCATGAATGCTCGTTGAATGAAGGCGATGACGTCTTGGGGTGAAGAGGATATAGATGGGTCACTTACAGGATGTCTGGATGCTTCTTTAGCGCTTCGATCGGCTATTTCATTGCTATCTATACCTATATGGGAGAGAATCCATACCAAGGATACCTTTTTCCCTGTGTTGTTAATTTTGGAACACAAGGAACAAATGTCTTGCATCATTGCATGGGGGCTCATACTTCTGTGTGACTAGCAGCGCAGTTAAAAAATCGGTGAAGATAGTGAAGTGGACTTTTTGGGGAGACGTATTTATATGAAAAAGAGCTTCTTTTATGGCGAAGACTGCACAAAAAAACACAGCATCGATAAGGCATAGAGCATTACATAGTCGGGATATACCCTGCGCAGCCACGTCCTTCATTAGCAGCTGAAACTGTAAAGATTTTTATGGAGTTGTGATACTTATGCAGTAGATGACTGAACATTCAAGAAGAAGAGTGGATATTTGCAGTTTTGCATGGAATGAAAGGTGAACATCAATTGGGAATGTTGCATACGCCAATGAAATGTCTGGCGTGGATAGATCAAAGACATTTTTGGATTATTATCTTGGGAGTAATGCAGAGTTCTGATGTAGAATGGAGTTTCATGTTGTTTTGAGGGCACTCTGTTGGAGATATGTTGTGAGAAAATGTAGCGATGCATTTTATGTGAAGGACATGATGCAATTTTTATAGCATATGGAAGACTAAGCATTTCTCTGCGAACATTCAAAGAAGGATCACATGCTTCCATTTGTAATTGGGCTCGTAATGAGTGCCCCTAGAACAAGGCGTAGTGCAGAGTTTGAATTGTGTCTAGTACTTTGAGAATCGAAGGTTTAGAGGAGTTGTAAACCACAGCTCCATAGTCTATTTAGATAGAATAAGAACTTTATAGGTACTAAGAAGTATGGGAAAATCGGCTCCCCAATTTCTTGCAGCAAGAATTTTAAGGACGCTAAGTTGTTTTGTGCAGGTATTTTTTAAGTATTTAATGTGGGGAATCCATGAAAGTTTTCTGTAAAAAATAATGCCTAGAATTTTTATATCTGTAACTACTTCAACTTTTCTTCAGTAAGGCACTGTTCTAAGTTTCTTTGATAATCTTTTCCTTGAGAAGGTGATGCGTTGTGTTTTCAAGTTAGAGAATTTAAACCCAGTTGTTGATGACCACTTTTGTAATTGTTTTAAGGCAGACTGGAGCACTTCTTGGGTGGTGGCAATATTTTCACTGACAGAGTACTTAAGATCATTACCGTAGAGGCAAGCCTTAATTGGTGGACAAGAGATGATATAACGTTGTTGATGGCAACAAGGAAAAGAGTTACGCTCAACACTGAACCTTGAGGAATGCAATCGATACTTCTTTGGAGAGTATACCGTTGGCCTTGACTCAAACACTGCTGTTGTGAAGAATGTTATAGATCAAAGCTATCATCCTTCTACTGATGCTGGTATTTAGAAGAGTTTCTATTATGTAAGGTTTCCATGTCATATCATAGGCCTTCTCAAGATCTAGACTTATAGCAGACAGATATTGAGATTCTGAGAAGGCTTTGAGGATTTCTGTCTCGGCATGATTAATATATCAGCGGTTGAATGGTAAGGGCGAAATCCACTCTGAGAATTGATAAAAAAAGCGTTGCTGATTAAGAATTCATTTTAGTATTTGGTTAATGACTTTTTCCATAATCTGATCATAGTACAGGTGAGAGCAATAGGTCAAACGTTTCAAGAAATACCGTGATCCTTGTTGGGTTTAGAAATAGGGATTACTGTTGCAACTGCCATTGGTTAGGAAATACTTCATTTATCCAGATAAAATTATATATTTCATTCAGATATACCATTCCTTCACAAGGAAGTTGTTTGAGTAATTCATAGGGTATGGTTCAAGAGCATTTGGTGTACATTGCTGTAGATTGTCCATTAGCTCGTCTAGTGTAATTTCTTCATTGTAGCTTTCATGACAATTCGAGAATATTGAAGTAATGTGGTTTAGAATTTTTATATTGTTGAAAGGCTTCATTATAATTGGAGTCACTTGAGATTCCTGTAAATGTATTAGCAAGTGTATTAGTAATTTCAGTAGAGCAGGAAATATTTTTGTTCTTCTCGGCGTTCCAAAGAGTTGTGATGTAAGGAGTCCTGAATGTTCTTTATTTTGTTTAACTCTACCCCATACTAAAGAGGAAGGGATGCTATTGTTAAGGAAGATACGAAGGATGATCAGCTTTATTGTTTGGTCTCCTTGATGATTTTTCTTGCTTTTGATCTAACTTTTAAAAAAGTTAATGTTGTTCTCTAAAGATGGGTGCCTCTTATATAGATAGAATGCTCTGTGTTTATCTTTTAAAGTGGATTTTCAGAGTTTGTTCTACAATGATACATATGTTTTATTGCTAAAAGCTGTGATTTTTGATACATTCAATTTTTCATAAGTGACTATCAATCCAGTAAAGTCTGAAATAATAGAATCTACTTCATCATGGAACGACAGCTCAGTCGAGGGAATTTTTGGATGCCCTCTTTGATGAGATTTTGGTATAGTAGCCAGTCATCTTTATGAAAAATCCATTTGGAGTTGAAGTTGTATGAGGCTATAAAATTATTTAGCGAGATTGTGATGGGTGAGTGGTCGCTAGCAAGCAGCGAAGAGTAAACAGACAAATGGAGTAGTTCATAGATATCAGGAGTATTGATAGTTAAATCAATATTACTAGATGTTCCTTGAACTAGATTGTAGCGAGTTGAATTGCCTGAGTTATGTATAATCAAATTAAAATCTTCTATTAGTTTTTCAATTATTTCCCCTCTTGTATCAGTGTGAAGACTTCTCTATAGTGTATTATGGCTGTTAAAATCCCCCAACAATATGAAAGGGAGTAGTAAGTTGGTGTATTAAGTTTACTACACTGTCACTACGAAGAGCAAAGCAATTGGGATGTATATAGGGTGCACCATTTAAGTTGAGACTGTACAATATCTCCATAACTAAGCGTTGTAGAAAGAAATGTTTTAGATAAATGTTGTTGATATTATGGGAGAAAGTAAATACCATTAGTTTGTTTTGTTTGGAGGACATTATGATAGCCATTTTAGGTCAATTTAATTTTTACTTTCTCTACTACGTATAGTAAGTAGGGGAAGTATTGTATTCCACCCAAAAATTCGATATCGTGATTTCACCGGAAATACATGTTTTGAGACCCCCTGAATAAAAAATCTAATGTGTTACACTCACATGACTTTCTCTACTCTGGTACAAACTATTTTTACAAACGCTTATTCTCCATCTACTTCATGTTAATCGAGATAAACATTTGCAGACTCTATCTTATTGCTAATTTTCTTGTAGATGTAAGAGGAATATATATTTACAAGGGCAATATAGAAATACAGTAGCCTTTAAGCACATACATATCTCTTAATAGCTGGTTGCTAGGTGCAGCACCATTCCCTTTCCCACAGATTAATACTCTTTGTATATCCAAGACAAAAAAAAAATGAATAACATATTCCCATTTGAGAAAATAAGTATTGAAAAATTTAAGCGAATAACAAGCAATATCTCGAAAATGGTTCACTCAACAAAAAAAAATGTATATGACATAAATTGTGTATTTTAAAGCGATCTACTTTTTTTTTGTAGTAAAATTTTGTCTATCTCTTATGCTTTACCAGTTATGCAAAAGTCGTTCACAATGAAGAATACTTTTGGAGACATTCCCAGAAAATTCAAAATCTGCATTTTATTTGTCATAAAAATATCTAAAACATATGATATTTTAATCAAAATCGTTAGAGCCGTTTTTGAGAAAATTAAAATTTTCGAAAAATGTTCCATGTAAAGGGTAATTTGGGGTGGGGGGATTTTCTTGAAAACCTTGTGTCGCATCCTTGGAAGATACTGAATCTAAATACCAAGTTTGGTGTTTATCCGACTGTTCGTTTCTGAATTATGCTGTTCACAGACAGACACACAGACAGACACACAGACACACACACGGACATGTTTCCAAAAATGCGTTTTTTGGATTCAGGGGATCTCAAAACATGTATTTCCAGTGAAATCTCGGTATCGAATTTTTGGGTGGAATACAATACTTCCCCTACTTACTATATGTAGTAGAGAAAGTAAAAAGTATTTTTGGAAACATGTCCGTGTGTGTGTCTGTGAACAGCATAAGTCAGAAACGAACAGTCGGATAAACACCAAACCTGATATTTAGGTTCAGTATCTTCCAGAGATGCGACACGAAGGTTTTCAAGAAAATCCCCCACCCCAGAGTACCCTTTACATGGAACATTTTTCGAAAATTTTAATTTTCTCAAAAATGGCTCTAACGATTTTGATTAAAATATCATATGTTTAAGATATTTTCATGACAAATAAAATGTATATCTTGAATTATCTGGGAATGTCTCCAAAAGTATTCTCCATTGTGAACGACTTTTGCATAACTGGTAAACCATAAGAGATAGACAAAATTTTACTGCACAAAAAAATGTAGATCGCGTTAAAATACACAATTTATGTCATTTACATTTTTGTTGTTGAGTGAACCATTTTCGAGATATTGCTTGTTATTCGCTTAAATTTTTCAATACTTATTTTTTCAAATGGGAATTCGTTATTCATTTTTTTGTCTTGGATATGCAAAGAGTATTAATCTGTGGCAAAGAGAATGGTGCTGCACCTAGCAACCAGCTATTAAGAGATATGTATGTGCTTATAGGCTGCTGTATTTCTATATTGCCCTTGTAAATATATATTCCACTTACATCTACAAGAAAATTAGCAATAAGATAGAGTCTGCAAATGTTTATCTCGATTAACATGAAGTAGATGGAGAATAAGCGTTTGTAAAAATAGTTTGTACAAGAGTAGAGAAAGTCATGTGAGTGTAACACATCAGATTTTTTAAATGGAAACCTACAGTTAGGTTCAAATTATGCACCCTGTGTTACAGATGCATACTGGTTGAGGTAAATTAACAGATACTGCAATTGCTTCTAAGTCGGTTGTTAGAGGAATTTCCTGGTGGTTTAGATTGCTTTACACATATGTTGCTATCCTTCCTCTTGTATAAAGTATAGTTGTACGATGTAATAGTTACAATGTGTCTAAAATTGTTATTGAAGTTTGTTTCCTGTAGACAAACAATTCCAGTTTGGTGACGGTTAATTAGGAGTTGTACAAATTGAAATTGTGGTCGGAAGCCGTTTAGATTCCATTGATATGACAAATATATGAAGTGTGCTATTTTTCTTGTTGTGTAAGGGGAGCAGTTTCATCACTTGAGGGATCAGTTGTAGAGGCTGATACTGCAATGTCTTTGTTCTGACACGCATTTAGCTTTTTAACAATACGTGTACAATTATTTAAGTAGTTTTGTCTGTGAAGTGAGGTTACAGATTCTTTAGTGCTTAGGCAAGATCCTCTATGTCTGGGGTGTAACTGGAAGCAATTGTTGCTATGTTAGTAGCATCTATTGTGTGTTCACCTTTGAAGCTGTAAATAGTCGAGGGGACGTTTCAATTATTGGTTGTTAATGTTAAGGTATCCATTTTTTCTAGATGCTCTTTCCATTTTCGCTTGTAATTTCTCAATTTATTATTAATAATTATTTAAATATAAATAATTCAAAATGTTTAATTCTTGACGTACGTGTATCTGCATTTCTTATGGAGCACTTTTTAACTCCTCTTATGAATTTCATTTCTGGTGCCTGTATTTTCTTTTCTTGCGTATTTGTTGCTGTCCATAGTTCACATCTGTAGGATAACACAGGTGCAGCAATTACTTTATAAAATCTCAACTTTGTATCTCTTCTTACTTTATTTCTTAGGCTATAAGGTACAGGCGAACGAAGGGACTCCCGAAAACGGGGCAAGGCACCGCACGCAGACCATCCGTCCCCTTGTGCTTTTACCTTGACCTTTGGGAGGGAGGAATAAGGGGAGAGACCCGAAGGGAGACCGGATCCGGATTATGACGGACGCAGCGCGGACGGGGTCCCTAGTGTTTCCAGATTGAACGCATCCACAAGTCCCTAACCTCCGTGAGTACCCGGAGACGGGTCCTAACTGAGCTGTCCCTGGAACGACGTTAGGTGGAAAAGAATGCACAGCCACCGCCAAGCCGCAACCCGGCGAACACCGTCGCCTGGTCCTTCAAACGTGAAAAAGATGATAAGGAAGATGGTGGGTACAGGAAGTAAGGTACAGGGAAGTCGTGATGGAAAAACCACGAAAAACTCTTGGGTCAGAGTGGCTGGTCGCCGGAATCGAAACCGGGACCTCCCACACGTTACCGTGGCACCACCTAGCTCGTTTATTTCTTAGTGTACAATTAATAGTGACACAAATACTTTGAACTTTACTTACTTTAATATCAAGGTCACACTCTTTATCATAGCTAACATAATTTCCTAAACAGCAAATGGCTCACTTGTTGTAAATTTTGATTATTTATTTTTATTTTCGTTCTTATTGGTTTGTTGCCTCGAAATGCCATTCATTACTTTTGTTTTCTCCTCGGATATTTTCATTTTATAAGTAATAATAATAACAATATCAGTGTATCTTTGAACTATTGTAAGGACGTTTATTCAGTGCTGAAATCGATGTGTCAGGTAGAACAGCTCGGGCGTAATTACACATTTAACGGCACTGGTCTTGGCAAACGCTTGGAGAAAGTGCGCTAAGACAGCGGCACGTTTATGGCCAACCCCCCCCCCCCTGTTGGGCGGTGTCGTCCCGGCCGGCGGCGCTATGTTGGCGGTTGTAGCGAACAAGCTTCCGTAATCGCACACCAGATCTCGCTAAACTCGACAATAGCGACGTGGCGGGGGGAAAAGAGGACGGGCCCCAACAATACCCGCCGTGGTCATCCACCATGTATAGATAGATCGCTTCTTGTTGTTGCTGCTGCGCCCTGCCATAACCAAATTACTTCTTTGCATGTCATATCGGCCTGTACATCAAACGTGGTTAGCGAGGAAGGGCTATTGTTTGGGAAACAATGATGATGTTTCCTTGGCGATGGAGCCTTTTCTACCTCCCTCCCTCCATCATCTCTCCTTTATATGCACCAACAATGGATTCTATACGGCGACATTTTTTATCGTGCTCACACACACACAAGCGTCTCCTCTCACTCTCTCTTTCACTTTACAGGCACACCCGAAATCCGGTGCTCCACCCAGAATCAGCAAACTTAGTAAAGCCCATCCATTGGCTTCCGAAAGTAAACACACTCTAAGAAGAATGATTTATGTTACGTTGACGGACACGATGCTGAAACAAAAGTCACCGTAAATATAAATGTTTACCTTTTTCAAAACAATGCGGCAAATGAAACTTTACCTCACTGTACTACTTCTTCTTCTACTTCTCCATCAAGCATTAAACCTTTCCAAGAGTTGTTGCGTGCTCCAAATGTTTAATTTATTGTTTTCTCCATCGTTTCCTGGGTCTTCCAACGTTTCGTTTTCCTTTAGGTATGTAGTAGAGTAAGCGTTCTTTGTCTGTTCTGCTCTATTTCTTCATTTATGTTAAAGATCCTTAATTGTTTTCTTATGTCATTCTTTATTCTATCTCTTCTAGTGACTCCTAATACTGTTCTTAAAATCTCATTTCCGCTACCTGTAATCTGCTTTTATCTCTATTTCTCATTGACCAAGTTTCGCTACTATATATAGCAACTGGAACTGCCATGATTTTATAAAACTTCATCATTGTATCTTTTCTCACTTTATTTTTTAAAGTTCTTTTAATTGTTCTACACATTTTTGAAAAAAATTCTATTTTAGTTCCAATATCTGCTTCTTTAATATATGATACTGAAGATCCTAAAAATTTAAATGTGTTTACTTGTTCAATTACATTCTTATTTAATACAAGTTTACATCTCAACAGATGGGTTCCGTAAAAAGCAATGGATTTAGTTTTACTTTTTGATGTCTAAATTATAACTAAAAACTATTTTATGTAGTTCAAATAGTTCTCTTTGTAGCGTATCTTCGTTATCAGAAATGATTATTTGGTCATCAGCATATAGGAGTGTCATCACAAAATTTTTTCTATTATAATCAGAAGTTATATTTAAAATATTTAGCCGCTGTTTCCATTCACGGATTGTGTTGTATAAATATAAATTAAATAACGTGGATGGTGTACTACACCCTTGTTTTACTCCTATATTAATATCTGCTGTCTTAAAATTACCATTTTTTTGTTTAATATGAAGTCGGAATTATAAAGGCAATAATTATCATAATAATCTGAGAAGGATAGCGATATAAAATAAGCAATAATATATTTAAAATCAGTGTATGTATAAAAAGGAGAAGCATTGGAAAATTGTTGACTGCTAAAAGCGACAGAAAGACCAGACAGGCACAGTTTAGCTAATTAGGGACTAGTCCCAGGTATAAAGGGTAAAATAGCTGAAGCCAGTTTCTCTTGGAATTCATGGGTGCAGTTGCACTGGCCGGGATGTGAAGGCCACTCTAGGCTTCAGGACGCCGAGTTGTGACGAGCGTTTGAGGAGAGAGTAGGGGAAGTAAGTAGCTTGCTTTTCCTTGTGCAGCGTGGGTAAAGACAGTCTGCCCTGAGTGCTTGATGAGAGCGGGATGACATTCTCGTCGTGTGGAGAAGAATGGGGGTGAACATGCTAGAGGGTAGAACGCTTAGCTGTAGTTAATATTCTTCGGTCTTGGTAAAGACAAAGTAACATCGTATGCATTTACAAGTGATCGGCAAACCGCAGTATTATTTTAAATAGTGAATAAATATGTTCTAAGACAGCATTCGTGTTTCTCTGTACACACCCACGCAGACCTTGAAATTAAGGTTTCATGCTGGAGCAGCCGTGGCAAAAGAAGAACCATCTAAGAGGAGACAAGCAGCAACCGTGAGGCAAAGGTAGTGCTTCATTATTGAGGACGTAGTGTGGCTGCGTCAAATACATATCTTTGAACCCTTATATATTTCCTTAAATACCTACACAATATGATTTGGTATTACTCTATTAGTCATTATCTCCCATAATTTTCTTCTTTTCACTCTCTCAAATGCCTTTATAATATCACTGTACTTACGCCACCGAAATTCCTTCCGAATAACTACACCTTCAGAGATCTTTTTGGTTACTAAGATGCATATTTTCGCACCAGTCGTTGTTTGACATGCAACGTAACTTTGTTTACAGACTTAGAAAACGGGATCACTGTCCTTTGGTGAAATTCTACTTTAGCAAATAGCTACACGCCTTTACAGCTGACAATTGCATATCTTTCTTTGTTCTACTTCTTAAGACCAGAGGCAACCTGTGAGGCTCGCATTCGGGATGTACCGAGTTTGAATTTAGTTGGACCGGTCACTCACACCTTGGTTTTATTTTTCCTGCTGCGTTATAAGGAGAAGATTGCATTCCACCCAAAAATTCGATATCGAGATTTCTCCGGAAATACATGTTTTGAGGTCCCTGAAACCAAAAAAAAGCAGTTTTAGAAAAAAGTGTGTGTGTATGTGTTTGTCTGTCTGTGAACAGCATAACTAAAAAATGAAAAGTAGGATAAACATCAAACTTGATATTTAGTTCAGTATCTTTCAAAGATGTGACACGAAGATTTTCAAGAAAATCCTTCATCCCAGGCTGCCCCTTACATGGATCATTATTGGAAAAGTTTGATTAAAATACTATATATTTAAGATGTTTTCATGCCAAATGAAATGTATATCCTGAACTTTCTGGAAATGTGCCAAAAGTTCTCTTCATTCTGAATGACTTTCGCACAACTGGTAAACCGTAAGATATAGAAAAAATTTACTACACATAACAGTAGATCTCGTTAAAACACACAATTTATGCTATATACATTTTGTTGTCGAGTGAACCATTTCCAAGATATTCCTTGTTGTTTGTTTGAATTTTCCAATACTTATACTTCTTTTCAAATGGGAGTTTGTTATTCTTTTTCTATGTCCTGGACATGGAAATAGAATGGAATGCTTCACATAGCAACCAGCTCTTAAAATGTTTGACTATCGCTTAAAGCCTACCATATTCCCCTTGTACCTACAAGAAAATTAGTAATATGGTAGTTTCTGCAAATGTTTATCTCGATTAACATGAAGTAGGTGGAGAATAAGCGTTTGTAAAAATAGTTTTACAAGAGTGGAGAAAGTTGTGTGGGTGCAACACAGATTTTTTTATCTTGGTTTTTCCTAGATCGGCAAGTGAATGATGAGGTGTTTCCTCTGCTACCGTGATTTTCATATCCATAATTTCCTGTCCCTATCAAACTGAGTGGTAGTACATGGCGAAGAGACGGTAGTAGAGGTAGAGGTGATTCAAACACACCTCGCGCGCCGCGACCTGAACAGATCTATTGGCGGCTACCACACCCTAGGAAGAAGGGATGAGGTAAGGAATCGCAGGAAGCTATAGGTCGTAAGCAGACAGGGTACAGAGACGCTCGGAAGTCCGTAACATTTCCAAGCTCGAAGACCCGTCCCACTGCTGGAGCTGCCTAAAGAGGGCGATGAATGACCCGACGACAAAGCAACCTCCTGGTGTCCACGGTGAGTACTTTTTCTTTGAGCATACATCCGCGCCATCTGTTCGGCACTGCCATACGCCATGGAAACCTAGAATCACACATGGAAGGTGAGATGGAAACGGAATCAAAGGGAAATGATGGAAAGCATATCGTGGTAGAGAAGAAAAACTCCCAGCATTCGCCTGTCGACCCGGAGAAACCACGTTAAACCCATGGGTCAGAGTGGGCGGTCACCGGGGATCGAACCATGGACCTGCGGAATGCGAATTTCACAGGTTGCCGTGGCGCCACCTCGCTCGGTAAGGAATAGTGGAGTAAAGGATTTCTCCTGGCGCGTGGATGGCCGGTTGGTACCCCTTCCTGTGGAGCTCGTTCTCGAGACAAGCAGGCTCGCGCTGGCGTCAGGATTGATGTGATTCTGGAAGCGTTAGAGGACCCCGTCCTGGAACCTATCGTCATCCTTCTGGTGTCTCCTTCATCCCTTTCTCCCAATGATCACGTTAGACAAAATGGACCTCCTGAGATGGTCTACTTACGGTGATGAGCTCCTCTTACTTCTTAGCAGATGTTACCTTCCACTGAGAGCAGAAGAAAACAAACTACTCAACAGGCAAGTTTAGATATGCGACACTGACGTTAACGTAATTGATACCTGGATTTGTCTAGGAGTGTTCTAGTAATTAGGTGCAACTATTAACACATTTTTACTTTGTCTACTAGGCATAGTAAGTAGAAGTATTTCACTCAAAAACTGGATGTGAAATTTCGCCGGAAATATATGTCTTGAGGCTCTGAAAAAAAAAATAAATAAACGGCGGAGGGCGATGGATTTTTTTCGGGTGTAAAAACCTTTAGCATGATTTCCTTCGAAAGCGGAGTAACGCCGGTGGTCCCGTAGATTACGGCACGTAAGAGAACCTCTGAGCAAAATTACCGGTCTTTCACGTCCAATATAGAATGGGACGCTAAGGACCACAACAGTTGAAGAGTGTCCATAAATAAAACCCAATTTAATTTTTTTCTCCAAAAAAATCATTTTTAGAAAATGTTCTATGCGTAGTGTCCGTAAACAGCATAACTTAAAGCAGTTAAATACCAACGTTGGTACTTAAGTTCAGCATCTTCCAAGGATGGACCGGAGATTTTGAAGAAAAGCCTTCCCACCCCAAACTACGTTTTCACATGGAAAATTTTCCGAAAACTTTGATTTTCTCAAAAGTGGCTCTAACGATTTTGATTAAAATACCACATGTTTAAGATATATTCATAAAAAATTAAATGTATGTTTTGAATTTTCTTGGAATATCCTTTAAAGTCCCCTATATTCTGAATAATTTTTGTATAACTATTAAATCGTAAGAGATAGACAAAATAAATACTCGTATAGATCGAGTTATAGCACTTTTTTCAGTTAATCATCTCGGAAATATTCCTTGTTATTGGAATTAATTGTTCTTTCACACAAGCCGTGTGTTGGACAAGGTTGGAAAGGTAAAATCAGATGACTGAAAAATTCAATGCCATAGCGGGGATGTGAACCATGGATCTCCCGATCTCTGTCTGGTTGCTCTAACCACTGAGCTACCATGGCAACATGCCAACAGGACATTAACTTCTCCAACTGATTCGCATTTTTCCGGCAAACCACAAGGAGATCTCAAATTGTATTGAGATGACATACCCCAATGGCGACTTACAATGCTGTAAGTACTTTAAGTACCGGGCTTTATAGTTACAACACATGTTCTAATACAACGTGGCAACGCAGCTCTCTCACTTCTCCGCTTAGAGTGAAATGTCAGCAGTCTCAGGTTGTTTAAAGTGTAAGTCGGATAAGTAGTAAATTCATTTGAGTCTGATTATAATTTTGCATAACCGCGAGTATATCAGAAACAGTTAAAGATCTTAGTACAGGAAGAATATAGGAATCATTGAAATAATCAATTTTTGTCAAATAAATATTTTTCTTGTATTAGTCTACAATTTTCCAAACACGGCATCTGAGAGAAATCTCTTTTCATTTACATCTTGAGTTACCACACTAACTGTGCTGTTTCCACATGTTGTGTATAACTAAGGACATGTTGCTTAATTTAAGTCATTCTCAGGTAAACGTAACATTTGCACATGAATAAGTAGGTACTATATTATACAACGTATATGACTTTTTCCTTATAGTGAGTGCTACCGAGCGAGATAACTGCGGCGGCAATGTGCGCATCCGGGAGATCCCGGTTTCGATCCCCGGGAATCGCCCACTCTGACCTATACGTTTCTCGCGGTTTCCCCGGGTCGGCAGGCGAATGCTGGAGTGAATCAGCTTCTACCACGACTTTCCTGCCTCACATTTCCTGTACTCATCATCTTCCTTGCCATCTGTTTCAGGGCTGTAGGACCAGGCGACGATGTTCGGCGGGTTGCGGCTGGGCGGTAGCTTGCTCTCTGTAGAGGTTTCTTTCCTGGCGTCGCTGCGGGGACAACTCAGGTCCCTCCCCCCGAGTGCGCTCCAATCAATAGGGGATTGCCGGAGGTTCGGTGGCTTGTGGATAGGGAGGGGCGGTGCCAGATGCGTTCTATCTGGAAACGTTAGGGACCCCATCCATGCTTGCGCTCGTTGGCATCCGGATCTGGTTGCTCGGGTCACTCATCCCTCTCTCCCAAGGGTCGTTACAACCTGCTTGCGATGCTCTGCCCTGATTCCAGGGGCCCCTCGTGTTATGTACCCTTACCTTTACTATGTGAGTGTTAACATCATGTTTTATATATAAATTCGTATTTCATGCACCAGTTTCCCAGTTATTTCCTACAGTTGCTCTAAAATAATTTGTGGAATATTGTTTTCCACATCTGAAAACCTTCCTCTTTGTTATTTAGGTAATTTATCGATATATTATTGAAGGGATCGATTTCTTCATAAATACTGTCGATTGAATTGTGAGTCCTGAACTGAACACATCATAATTATCAACACATATAATAAAACTATAAGCGAAATTGAAAGGAGATATACCATTCATAAATAAGAATTGTACATAGTAGTAAAATAATTCACCAAGAAACATGTTAAAATATTCAATAACCAAGAATTGTACAAAGCAGATTGTAAGAAACGGGCGAGCTAGCAAATTCCAGGTAAAAGATAATTCTAAGTAGAGCCCATCTTTTACCAAACTAATGAACAGGAGTGGTAGCGGTAAGGAGAAATAGAAAGAGACAGATAGAGAAAAGAAAGAGACGAAGATATTGAACCCGCTTCCCAACGCGTCATAGTGACGCGTAAGCTCAAGAATTTGGAGTAGAATATTCTCATAATGTTAAGGTAACGCGGTCTGAGGACCAATTAGAAACGTCGTTACATTTTGAAGCGCAGAGGTAAGCGTCACTAGACTCAGGTATATAAAGGAGAAGAAAGCCCCAGATTTTCACTCTCTACTAGAATTTCGTCGACGCAAAGTGCTACGCTCTTGACGATAGATGCACGTGTGTGCATATGGGTGGGGAGAAGTGTGCAGTTAGTTCAGGCTCCTGTTTTATTCAAATGGTGGGCTTGGTATAATGAGAAAAGCTAATCGCCCATTTAAATTGATAATAAACCACAATTTTTAAGGGAAGTGCAGTATAGTTTTAATTTGCCTCACCCACGATAACCCGGAGAGCCAAGAATTAGCTATATAGGGAAAGATTAGAAATGGAAAACACAGCAGCCGACGAGCATCCATAGCCGAGGAAGAACACTCCAGCAGATAGCATCAACCAGAGGAACGACGCTTTCCAGATGCAACTGACCAACGATTTCTCCGCTACAAAATATTTCTGGTGATTTTTGATTTTGGATGAATATTCAGCTGGCATATATAACGTGCTACCTGAGGAGAAAAATGACATTTAAATGTTTTTTGCACATTTGCATATGTATGTATGTTACCTTTTCATATAGGAATGACCATAGCGAGCGGGATGGCTCAGGCGTTAACGTCTGTGGTCCGCATTCGTAAAATCCCGGGTTCAAATCCGTAGGCCGACTAATCTGACTGTCATTTTCTCCTTTAGTCGCCTAGGTAAATACTTAATACCATGTCCCAAAATTCCACCATGAGTCTAAAACAATAGTAAAACTGAAAACATTGGCAATAGTGACTGCTCTGGCATCTATTATCCACCAATTATGAAAGCAGGTGCACTGGACGGCACCCTAATACCATCTGTCGTGTAGGTGTAGAAGCAGAGATTCTGTTCCCTAGCACTAAGGTCCATGTGGATACGTGTCGAAGCTGCAATCTGTCGTCACAGAAGCAGAGGTACAGTTGCCTGGCACTAGGGCCTCTGTGAACACGTGTCGAAGAAAGATTGGCAAGGTACAGAGATGAAAACTATGAGGCTAACTGTCCACCATACATCAATCCAAGAGGTATCTCCTAAAAGATCTGTCGCGGTATGACCTAAAATAAAAAGAAAGGAAAAAAAAAAAGAATGGCCGATTCGATTGTTAATAAATGGTGCTTTAGTCTATATGGAATCTTAATTACTTTGCCTTAAGGGGCTTAGGAGTTAGTGTTTAGAAGCGGAGGGGGCACTGTTACAATTACTAAACCTCCGGAAGGAAGGGATGAGGCGAAATAGTACGAAGGGTGCGCAATTCTGATGGTGGCAGGCGCAGCGTGGCGGTGTCCCTGAAGTTCCGAGGTTGAGCGTCCGCAGACAGACAGGTTCGGGCATAAGGTTCCGGGCCAAGGGAAGAGACGCTTCTCTCCTTAAAACACACCCGCCGCACTCACTGACCACCGTCTCAAGTTCTTCAAACCTGATGGTATATAATCCAACCCAGCATACGCCTGCCCATCTGGGAAAACCAAGAAAAACCCAATCAAGTTGCCCTCAGCCATCCCGCTAATACGAAAATTGTATAGTCCAATACACGTAATAAGCTTAAGAAAGCGACACAATTTTGTGTATACTTCAAGCTTTCACTTAGGTTTTAAGCTTTATTAACACCTCACAAAAAGTTCTATTGCCAAATCCCAAAACATCATATGGCATGCACGTTGCACGGAGAAGAGAAAAATGAGGATAATGGAGGCAGAAGCAGTGGATGGGAGCGAAAAAGAGGAAGGTATATAGAGCGGAAAGGGAGGGAGAGCGACGGAAATGTATAGAGGTGGCGCATATTTTGAGAGCAAATTGCCGCACCAGGGTTATATGAAAAGGGATCGCATGGGCGGATTTTAGTGAAAATGCCTTCTTCAGGTCTCTTTCACTTCGTTACACAACACAATATGCAAGAATAGTAGCTGGTATCCAGCTTACCCCTTATACCCCTAGTATTAGGATTAGGATTGCGCTACGGAGGGGACACATTGCACCTCGACTCACACAGGAATTTTTTGTGCATACACCCCGGGGGGGGGGGATGGATGAGATGAAGGAACTGCAGGACCGGCCGAACCAAACCACCGAAGGGTGACTTACTGGCCCCCTCCAGCGGAGACTCGAGCGGCATCTATCTGACGGGGCCGAGAAGAAATTCCAACATGCAAGCTATCTGCGCCATCTGTCTGCAGTCGTCCAACACAGCGCAGATCCAACCTTTAACGTGAAACAAGTTGAAATGAGAGGGAATGAGGGAAGAGAAATTCGGGGGAGTCAATGAGGTTTCCGAGCATTCGCCTAGTGACCCGGGAAAACCCTCGAAAAAACCCATGGAGCAGGAAGGTCGACAGCGGGAATTGAACCGACGACCTCCCGAATGTGGGCCAAAGACGCAACCGCCTGAGTTCTGCTCGGTTTTATACCTCATTTCCTTGCTTTCATTAGTCCTGCAAACCTCTCCACTCAGCTGCGCAGAACACGTTTTCAGCTACTTCCGCTGGCATGACTTCGGGAGTTAGTGAGAGGGGAAAGAGCGTGAAACAGTAAGAAACCGGGATATAGAGGGAGACAGATAGAGAAGGATCTCCTCGTTTGACCCAGTGATACGAGCAGAGATGCAGGTTCTGCTAATTTCAAGATATTTTAAGTATGTTATTGGTGTAAAAATGCAATTTAGAATAGGACTTAGCACACGTAACCTTTATTCTGTTACCAATAACGTGAGACTGCCTCCGTTGTCGCGTAATCGGTGAGCTGGCTTCTCATTCAGAGGTCTCGGGTTCGCTCCTCGGCCGGGGATGGCAATTTTTCTTTAATTAGGATTATTCCCTATTCTTCACAGAGTCTGGAAGATGTGAGATTGAATGATACAAAATAAGTTAAAAATTACGAAAACCTATGTAACCTAACCTAAAAGTTCAAAGAGTAAAAACATCAAATATTTCAGTTAAAAGCCCTGATATGACTATATCAGTTAAAGGAGGCTATAGAAAAGACCCCCCCCCCTAAAGCAAGAATTTTGAGTTGCAAACTATTGTCACAACCCACCACTGGGTGTGATCGGGAAGCGTAGGTGGACAGGATCAGAAGGCAAAGACACTCGCTTAAGCTACTGACTGCATGAATATATTTTGACGGGAAACCCTGAGATGGTGACTTACAATGTTTTGGCAATGACTTTGTACCTACATGACTTCAGATAGTAAAAGCTATTACTAATAATACCCTTCTGGGCTTACCTTGGAGATATGTGCGTGGCGCCGGAAGGAGTTGCAAGTCGATGTCAATCGTGACCAGCGGTACACGATTCCCATGCGTACTAAGAAGAGCAAGACCCCCGAGCGGCCTCGCTCGCTTGCTTATATAGAAGCCCGGCTTCTATCGGGGTCTCCATATTGTCCGAGCGGATATTACCTTATATGGTTCGAAGCCGCCCTAGAGTTACGCAAGAGCGCATGACTTTCCCGGAAACACATATTCATTTCTGGAACATTGTTCCATGAGTTTCCATGGGGAAGTTGACGTCACTGAAAATCCCAAGAAACACTCCTAGGAAATAAGCAACCGCTAGCGTCCGGTTACGTACACAAGATTAACAGAAATATCATAAACTAAGAAATAAGTAGAATAAGATTCTACATAAATTTAGAAGAATGTGACCGAATATTAAGATATCACCAATTGGTGTGTAATAATCAATTCAAGACCCAGCTCCTTACCGGTATAACGTGACACTATAAACATAAATCTTTAGTGTAGAATTATTGATTGTATAGACGAGGTGCAAGACAAGGGTGTTAACATCATAGGGTTCCTGAATGTTTCACGTACTTGTTACATGCGATATTTTTTTATTTCTAAAAATAGTATCAAGTTAAAATTTAATATTGTCATCAATATTTATTCATACTGACATTGAAATGTATAAACTCGGCCATTTGAATCGTGTATTGCCTTAGTTACACTTTCTTATGTTTATCCATAACGGCAGTCAGCCTCGTATAATGTTTCAAACGAACTTTTAGGGAAAATTAAAAATATAGTTTTAGAATTACTTCCGCAGAAAACCAGGCAAACATTAGAACACTAAATTTAGAAATTGTGTAAATAATGCTTCATTTATATGTTTACGTTCTGAAATGTCTGCTCGGTTGAAATCATCATGCTTGTGGACGAAATAGTCTATGTTGAAGCAGTTCTTGACATTCAAAAATAATTTACAAAGCTGTTAGCGTTTCTGCAGCGTAATTCAGTTGGTTATATTAACGGAGGACAATGCATTTTGAAAGATGCTGAAGACTGGATTGTAAAAGTTGCTCTTCTTTGTTGTTTATTTTTCTTTTCTTTCTTTCTTTCTGTTTTGTTTTGTTTTTGTTTTGCGTCTACGTGGAAGTTGCAGAAGTGAGGAATGACTCTCTTTTAAAATTTCTGACATTGTTGTTGTACTTCTTTAAGTATTATGCTTTTTACACACAAAAATGAAAATATTTTTCTGTGATTTTGGAAGGTGGAGTTGTTAATGCTTTGGATTTATTTCATAAACATGCTGCTCTTTGTCTCAATACGTGCCTTAGATTTATTTCTTTATATGCCATGAACGCACCAACACTTGTAAAACTTCTGGAGTTGTTTCAAAATATTTAAAATTACCCAACTCTAGCTGCCCATAGCACACTATTTTAGTCACACAGCCGCTACCCTTATTCCTGATCCAGGACCGGTAATTATGCGAAAACATTTAGGAGGCTGGCAAAAAATCAAATTTAGTTTTATTTATGGACGCTCTTTAGCTACTATGGTCCTTAGCGTCTCATTCCATATTGGACGTGAAAGACAGCAAATTTTGCTCACACGCCCCTTTATCAGGCTTGAGGCTGTTTTACATGCCGTAGATTATCGCCATCGCTGAAGTATATATGGACAGAAAAATAAGAAGAAGAAAGCATGGGGAATGATTTGGGACACAAGCTATCGAGCACAGCGTTTCATTCGAAGAAGTTCAATATACACAGAAAATGTAATTATTAAAATAAGACATGGGGACACGTCATTTCTTGTGATTGCTTCAAGCATGCAGCTCAGTGTAACAATAATTTTCATGTAGGTATTGAAATAGAGAAAACCAGCATGAAAGTATTTCAATGCAGCTTTAATTTTCATGTATTCAAGTTTATTTTGTCTACTTTCTCTACCACATACGAGGTGTGATCAAAACGTTTCCGGAATAACGTCATAAATACTACAAAACAGTTTGTTTTGTCTAATCTGCACTGTCACCCTCGAAGTAGTCTCCTTGGGAGTTGATATACTTGTCCCAGCGCTTCTGCCATTGCTGGAAGCACCTCTGGAAGTCCTCTTCTTTCAACATGTTCAGAGCCTTCTGCGATTCGCGATGGTCAAAACGGTGTCCTCGGAGCCGCATTTTAAGTCGCGGGAAAAGAAAAAGGTCCGCTGGTGCCAAATATGGAGAATAGGCGGGATGGGGAACAGTATTAATCCTATTTGTATTCAAAAATTGGCGAACAGAAAGGGCTTTGCGCGCGGGCGTATTGTCATGATGCAGGAACATGTCCAAATTGTCTTTCAAAATGCTTTGAACACTTCCAAAGGAGAATCCTAATGAGTCAGAAAGTTCTCTTATAGTAATGCGCTTATTATTTAAGACCGTTTCCCTCATCTGAGTGATATTTTCACCCCGAACGATCTGCATCTTTAACTGATGTCACACCACTTTTAAATTTCGAAAACCACTCAAATGCTTGAGTTTTGCCCATAACGTCCTCTCCATAAGCTGTTCTTAACATTCCATAGGCTTCTGTTGCAGTTTTACCGAGTTTAAAAATAAAATTCGTTCTTTGTTCTTCGTAATCTGACATTTTTACTACGCGGAAAAATCACAGCACATGCAAAACACGTGTTCACTTCAGAGCGACTACCTTGTCACTACATGGTCACAGGAAGTCACGTGACCTCTCATTTTTATCAGGAAGGAACGCTCATGTGCAGTCTGGATAAGAATTAAAGAAATCTCAGCGTCAGCATTGTTGTGAAGCCATTCCGGAAAGTTTTTGATCATACCTCGTAGTTGTGGTAAAGAGGTGTTGTATTCCACCAAGGAATTCAATATAGAGATTTGATTGGAAATACTTGCTTTGAGATCACCTGAACGCAAAAAGGAAATAGAATACCTAACTCTTAATTCGTTAGCTTAACCCCAATATTTCGCCGACCAAACCTTAGTCTGTGGTGGTATTAATTCCGTAATTTTTGAAGTCATTAAGACGTTTATTCCCAGTAGTAAATGATTCTCACTGCAGCTCATGAAGCAGTACCTGCAATACGGTGGTTCCTGTAGTGAACTAGCTATGGGATGGTCTACACAAGGCACCTGAATAGAATTTACACACCAGAAGAAAATGGCTCGACTTGTAGGCACAGTCCCTCGAGAGGAAGACCAGACCTCCAGACGGCCGTGATTAATATCCAGGTATTGATAGTAGAGTTGTCCCATTGTTGAGCGTCCAGCCTCCCACACAATGAGCGCTCCATGCAAATAGTTCCCCGAAGGAAGATGACGCAGTGAAGTCAGAATAATAGAAGCCTTTAGCGTCCGTGCCGATATTGAAGCCTTAGATATGACGGATGGCTGATGAATTAAGAGGGATGTTCCGGCATAGGGGTTCGCTAGCACCTAAAGCTACATAATGCTTGCTATACCACAAAAGCTTGGTTATTTTGCTGTTCTTTAAGAATCTTATGGAATGTTCTGTCTTATCGAAGCTGTCATAATTGGTGAGCTGCACTATTAATCAGCATTTGTTTCAGTTATGTTGATCCTCTGTGTGGTTGCCAGCCAGTGGTTGCAATCAAGATTGCATAAGCTTGCCTCTCTTGCAAGAGAGCGGAGTCGCGTTTAGAGCTTACGTAATTTCTTTGGTCCGTGGCAGCGAGTACCCATTATGGCGGTTGTTAGAATTTCGTTTAACTATTTTCAAGAATTAATGTTGAATATGATTTAGGTGAATTATTAAGTAGTCATATTAAATGTTAATTCTTTAATGTTTACTAAGCAATCTTTGCTATAGTGTCCCGTTATTCTTTGCTACGCAAACATCGTGATGGTTTCATACGCAGGTAGCCGAAATCGTTAAGGGACGGACTCATGAACATGTCTGCGGTTCACATCCTGCCAGACTGTCGACCCCTGACTAGGTTTTTGTATAGGCTTTCCTCAGTCTCATAATTGGCAAATGCCGGGGAGGTACCTAAACTTGAGGCTGAAACATTTCCTTAAAAAATTGTGTTTGCTCAAAAAATACACTTTCTCAGTATTATTAAAATCTGTTTATAGCCTAAATGTACGAGTCCCTGACTACTAATCAATGCTGTGAAAACTGCACATCAACAGCACTTTCCATTTCCAAAATATTTGCGGTGCAAGGTTTAGGTGATTCACTGTACACATTTCATTTGCCATGAAAATATCTTAAACACATGAAATTTTAATCAAAATCATTAGAGCCATTTTTGAGAAAATAAACATTTTCGAAAAAATGTACCATGTAAAGGGTAGTCGGGGTGGCTGAATTTTCTTGAAAATCTTTGTGGCGCATCCTTGGAGGATATTAAACTCAAATATCAAGTTTGGTATTTATCTGACTTTTCGTTTTGGAGTTATGCTATTCACACAGACAGACAGGCACACACGGACATGTTTCCAAATATGTTTTATTTGGATTCAGGGCACCTCGAAACATGTATTTCCGGTGAAATCTCGGTGTGGAATTTTTGGGTGAACTGCAATACTTCCCCTACTTACTGTACAAAGTAGGGAAAGTAAAAAATCTGGAAGGAATGAAAGTTCTTCTTCTTCTCCAGACTTCCTTCAAGGATTCAAGAGTTAGCCCACCAGAGCTAACTGGTCTCAATGCTAACGCTTCTCGGGTCTACCCACATGTCTCCTTCCCTCTGGCCTAGGGAAATTTCCCTGAAATGCCGACTTTGGTATTCTCTGGTCATCCATTCTAAAAATCCCTTCTTTCCATTCTGGTTTATACTGCTTTATTTCCTCGACTATGTTTGAAACTGCCAACTTTACCTTTTGTCAATTGGGAATACGATCTCTAAGAGTGCCTTCCATTAAGGGCCTCAAGAATCTCATTTGTTGGGCTTCCAGCCTTTTCTCATCCTATCTTTCTAAAATCCAAGATTCAGAACCAAACGTTATCATGGATTTTGCTGTCATTTTATGTAATTTTAATCGTAAATTTCTTTGCATAATATTTCCAACTTTAGTTTTACCAGTTCATCTATTTTAATTTACATCTAAAACATTCTTATTATTAAAGACTGAAATAGCATTACCTAAAGAAGTAATTCTTCCAAACTATTCAACTATTTATCCTTATATCACAGTCTTAATCCTAAATTATTATTTTCCCTTTATTGCTATGGATTTTGTCTTATATAGAGAAACCTTCATGCCATATGTTTTTGTAAATTTTAAAGAAGTTATGGTTGAGATTGGTTACTCATACTCCGTTTAGACTATAATGACCACGACTTCAGATATAACAAAGTAGAAAGAATTAATTTTAATACTTAAATAGGTAAATTAATGATTTAAATATTAATAACTAGTTCCAGTTTCTAAGGATTGAAAACAAGAAAAATTTTATACATTGCTCTCCAAATTTTTTGTTGCAAGGAGTCTTTATAATCCCATCAATATTTTGTATATAATTTTTATGAAATTTTTACTAACTTTAAAAGTAATTACTATAATAATCAAAAAATTTGCAAGATATTATCTTTATAAAAAGCATCCAGAATTTTAAATTCAATAACTTCATAGTCAGCCCCAGAGTCCAATAACAGTTTTTTCTTAAATTCCACATTTCAGTTCTATATAATGTTATTGGCAATGTCACAGTTTTATCAAATTTTTAATATGGTGTTCTTTCCTAATCATGCTTCGTTTTTTACATATTTGTATGCATTCCTTGATAAAATTTTGTTATTTTGTTGTCTAGAATTTTTCGTTATAAGATGATAACTGGCAATCTAAATAATTATACTTTGATGCTTGCTCTGTTGCACCATGACAATTTATTCGGATGATTTGTTTTCCTTTAAAAATTATATATTTTGTCCCTTTTGGTTGTCTCATGACTAGCTAATTTGTACCCAGAGCATTTTTGAAACAAGGAAGAATAATACAACTTATCTCATTTTTACTTTCTCTTCCAATTATCTATTAGTAGGTAGAGGAAGTGATGTATTTCAATAACAATTCGATATGGGCATTTTAATGGAAGTACGCGTTTTGAGTTCCCTCTCCTAAAGAAGCACTTTTAGGAAAAGGTCACGTGTGTATGTCCTTTGTATGTGTCTGTGAACTGCAAAACTCAAAAACTCCGGATAGATACCAAACTCCATGCTTAGGTCAGACACCGCCAGTCAAGATTTTCAAGAAATTGCATGAAAGGCTCTGTTAATGTTTGTTTTCGCCCCCCCAAAAACAGCTCTAAAGATTTTCACTAAAACACTGTTTGAGACCCTGACAGGAAGAATAAAAGGTATATCATATTGAATATTCTCTGAATAGCCTGTGATTTCCTCTTCATTCGTTGAATTGTATATAGCATGGAAACCACTTAATAGAAAAATGCAGAGCTCATTAAAGTTCTATCGACATTGCCTTCGTAGCATTACTGTTTCCAATTATTCTTTGTTGCATGTTTACATTTTTGCTGCTGTAAGTAGGACATCCGACGGAAGATGTTGAAAGTTTGAGCTCTCGCTCCCCTTTTGTTTGTTTCTTTTCCTTCGCGAGATACTTATGGTACAAATAACCGAATTTTTTCCTATATTGTATGTAATTAAGTATATGCTGTTTAGTTTGAAATTATTTATAAGCAAACATAAATAGAGGAATCAATTTTTATATGAATGTATTATATGAATTTGCAGTGGGTAGAAAAAACTGTAAGTGTTGATTGGTTTTTATTTTTAAGGGATCCTGTGGTAAAATATCCGCCGAAAACTAGTACATGCAAACTTCAAGTTTTTTATCCAACTGCTATCTTTGTGATAACAGGCATTCCTTTAAAACTGAAATCAAATTTGCTTTAAAAATGCAACTATAAAACTTATATTTTAAATAGTATTTTTTTAGAACTGCATGCTCTAAAAGTAGAACTTCTAACACGGAGCACACGATCTAAAAGCTTCAGTGTGACCAACTTTGGTTTCAAGTCTAATCACATGGCAATTATGCTGTATATTTGCACATGTTTAATAATTCGACTTGGTTTTCATTATGTCTTTTTACATGGTTAATTTCTCACGGCTCCCGCATTTTCTGTTCGCAATACAAATCGTCTACTTCAATTTATCACAATTCGTTGCAGAGTTAACCTATACGTTATATTTGCAGCTTTCTTTGATCTAAAACGTTGCTCATTTATCTAACCCACATAAATATTAAATGGCGGAAATTATGAATTCGGAAGAAACTGAAATGGATGTGAAATTTAAAAAGCAGCAGAAAGAATAACACTAAACTGTATTCACTCTTAGGTTCATCTGCGCCAAAACAAAACCCAGGTGACCAGAGCACAGTAGTAGTGTATCCTTCCGCCATTCGCGTCAGAAATAGTCATATTTTCACGACAATGTGGCAAGTACACGCGACACGTAATGCAAGAAGAACAGAGCGCTTATTCCGAAAACTTAAACGGTGACTAGCATATTTTGTTAGGAGTTAAAGGAGATAAGATTGACAGTTACAACAAAATAAAAGTTTGCACATATAATAATAGTTCATTCTAAAAGAAACAGCGAAAAGGAAAGTAAAGGTATGCGATAACTTAAATTAATTCGCTCTCTGCAAGCGGCACTTTATCAACTATTGGCGGCTCATTTTTAGAAAACGAAATTGTACATTGTTACATTCTTGCATCGCGTATTTCACACGTTTTCTTTTCTTCCTGGGAATAACACTTTTCCTGTTTTAGATTTTTCTTTAAGAACACTGTTTATACTTGAACCCGAAACGAAACACCGGTGAGCTCAGAAGTTAATATCACCCCTTTTTCACGGGAAGTGTTGGTTATTTCTCATATAACTTATAATAAACATTCAACACTATTTTTTTTTCATCACTAGTCGATGGTTTATGCTTTATGTAAGTCGACGAAGACGCAAGAGCAAATTCATCGTCCTCTATGATACTAAACACAAACTGTGATTTCACGCTGTAAACAATATTCTGTGCATACTCGGATTAGGTGATGCATACGAATTGTATATTGGGACTTGTAGCTCTGTTTAACCGTATAAATCAGTGTTAACCAAACTCTTGGGTATTTGTAGAGAATATTATACCATTTAAGGATAAATTCATTCTAAAATTAAGGTTATTAGCATAGAACTACTTTCCTACGCGCATTGCTACCGTGTTGAAAAGGGATACATTATACATATATAGGAATTGTACATATGAAAGGGGAACCATACATATAAGAATTGTACAGTAATACTTTAATTCACTAACATGTTAAAATATTCAACATTTGTACAGAGCTGATTGTAAGAAACGGGCGAGCTAGCAGAATTCCAAGAAAGCATAATCCTAAATAGAGCGTACCTTTCACCAAGCCAACAGGCAGGGAACCGGTAACGGTACGGAGAAATAGAAAGAGACAGATAGAGAAAAGAAAGAGACGGAGATATGGAACTGGCTCCGCAACGCTACAAGATGGCGCTTAAGCACACGGATCTGAAGCCACACATTCTCATACATGTTAAGGTAACGCGGTCTGAGGACCAATAGGGAACGTCGTTACATTTTTAAACGCAGAGGTGAGCGTCACTAGGCTCCTGTATATAAGGGCAGGCAAGCTCACTCTTTCTCTAACTGATCTTCAAGAATTCCCGTCAACACGAGGTGCTACAGATGCATATGGGTGCCCAAGGGTGGGAGTGCGTGTGCAGATAGCTAGGCTCCTGACTAATTTAAAGTGGTGGGATTATAATATTGGGAAAATCTAGCCACCCATAATTATTTCAATTGTGAATAAACTTTATTGATTAAGGGAAAATTGCGGTGTATTTTTTAACTTGCCTCACCCACTATAACCTGAGAATTAATAATTAGATATAGTTAGGAATGGAATACGCAACAACCAACGAGCATCAATAGCCGAGGAAGAACACTGCAGAAGACCACAACAACCCAAGGATCGACGATTTCCCGCTACAAATGTTGCCCAACGACGATTTCCCGCTACAGTGTCGTATCACGGTGCATTGGTCACGTGGGCTTGTTTTGGCGCGGATCAAACTAAGAGTGAATACAAATCGTACTTATGCCAAAAATCTAGAATGCAATATGACGTAGCATTTAATTGCTTCATTGAAGGCAAAAAATGGTGAAAATAATTTCACTGAAAATGACCGCTAGCGAGTCAACAGAACATCAAAGCATCTGACATCTCGCTCTTTTAACGTCATTTCTCTTGTTTCAAGAACGCGTTTTAAACGTAATCTTTGTTGGTTTCAGGAATCAATGTAATATTATTCATATTTTACAAATTCAAGCACTGTCTAAAAAAACAGTACATGCCACATGTGTTAAAAGTCACTTTATTTTGCTCATAGGATTGCCCACAGCCTTTTTCATTAATATTCCTACTCGCAAAATAAAACGCTATTTTTACCCCTTGTGTCATCATTACTATTCCTTAAATAATTTAATGCAAAAACCAGAAAAGTCTAATAATATTACAGTGCTCAAAATGTAAAGAAAATTTGTATCTCTGAACGTACTTTCTAAAAACGCTTTAGTGAGTTGACATAAAATATCTCAGCAGAAATTACAGCTTGAGAAAATGAGCGTAGTACATAAATAAAAAATCTGATTTGTTACACTCACATGACTTTCTCTACTCTTGAACAAACTATTTTTACAAACGCTTATTCTCCATATGCTTCATGTTAATCCCGATATCGAGACGTTAATCTTATTGCTTATTTTCTTATAGATGCAAGGGGAATTGGTAGGCTTTAAGCCATAATCAAATATTTTAAGAGCTGGTTGCTATATGCAGTATTCCATTTTCTTTGCATTACCAGGACAAAAAAAAATGAATAACGAATTTGAGAAAAAGTGTAAGTATTGGAAAATTTGAGGGAATAACAAGCAATATTTCGAAAATGGTTCACTCAAGAAAAAAAAATGTATATGACATAAATTGTGTATTTTAACGCGATCTACATTTTTTTTGTAGTAAAAGTTTGTCTATCTCTTATGGTTTACCAGTTATGCAAAAGCCGTTCACAATGAAGAATACTTTTAGAAACATTCCTAGAAGATTCGAGATATACATTTCATTTGTCATAAAAATATGTTAAACATATGATATTTTAATCAAAATCGTTATAGCCGTTTTTGAGAAAATTAAAATTTTCGAAAAATGTTCCATGTAAAGGGTAATCTGGGGTGGGGGGATTTTCTTGAAAACCTTCGTGTCGCATCTCTGAAAGATACTGTACCTAAATACCAAGTTTGGTGTTTTTCCGACTATTCGTTTCTGAGTTATGCTGTTCACAGACACACACTGACACACACACACACACACACGGACATGTTTCCAAAAATGCTTTTTTTTAGATTCAGGGGGCCTAAAAACATATATTTCTGGTGAAATCTCGGTATCGAATGTTTGGCTGGAATACAATACTTCCCCTACTTACTATACGTAGTAGAGAAAGTAAAATTTTATACTGAACTTACCTAGTTTAGCGTCAACCATGTTTATTAGTCCTGTGAAATGGAAGCAATTTCTTTGTCCCTAACTGAGTGGTCAATTTTATTATTTCTCCTTGTACTGGATTCTGAAAATTAGTTTCACACCATACTTTTGTTCTTCTTTGTGTTCTCTGGCGTTAAAATATGTACAGCTGCTTTTATATTACTAATATTTTGACTTCCAAAGCGGCATTTTCAGCTGCTATTATTTTAGTCACAACCTATGTGATCTCGCTCACTGCATTCATACACATTAAAAACAAGTGCAACACCATGAAATACTATCAGTAGTAATCGAAGATGAATTACTATCAGTGTAGTACGGCTTTCATTGACCAACTGACTAGCATACTCTACCTGTCATTGGCTAATGGCATATTGAGTGCGATTATCATATAGATTTTCCCTCGTTTTAAAATTTATTTTGATACATTTTATTGTATAAGTTTTGTTATTGTATACAGATATAATAAGATTGTTTATTTAATTATTCGATAGTGGTTTAAATGATTCTAATATGATTGTGTTGCCTGTTTTTGGCCAAAAAGTCAGCTGCTTCATTTGCTTGTACTGCACAGTTTACAGGGACCTACCGTAAAATTACTCTTTTATTTAATTTGGTTAGTTATCTAATTCTGTGGAATTTTATAAAACTAATAAAATGAAAGCTATACACAAATATAAGAACATATAAACTGTAATATATGTTCTTTCTTTATATTAAAATGAGAAGTTCCTTTGTTTTAATTTAGCTGCTGGATTTAATTTCTCTACCACGTACATAGTAGTAAAGAAGGTATTGCATTCCACACAAAAATTTGATACCAAGATTTCATCGGAAATAATGCTTTGAGGCCCCTTCAATCCAGGAAAAGCATTTTTAGAAAAAGGTCCGCGAGCACGTGTGTGTGTGTGTGTGACGAATAAATACTGAGAAAGGAGTATTTTAGGAGTTGTATCGCATTTCAACTGTTGGGGAGCCGAACTTGTAGTAGTTGCAATCACACGTATAGTAAACAGTTTCCGGTAGCCTTCGCCCCAAACGTATTTTCAGGTGGCCTTTGCCACAAGTTTGAAAAATATTATTACTGTTTCTTTAAATATTATATATTCATGTTTGCCTCGGCTGCGTCAGTATAATTGTTAGAGACACGTTTCTTTTAGCAGGTTTGTGGTACGACTAAGAATATAGGCTTACACAGATTATAATTTTACTTCACTCCTTTTATTAATACTTGATACGATATAAGTAACACTTCACTGATATAGAGAGCTGTGAGATTCTTTTATTAATCACTTGCAGTTTTTAACACGTGAAACTATTTTCGTCTCACACGAATACGTATTAAATCTCTTGAGGACACTTTTTGCAGCTGATTAGTAACGCTGTCTGCAACCAACTGAACTGATTTCAACCGCCTAAAGTTGTAAATTTCTGTATTTCAAGTCTCTGATTGGCTAATCCTACTCCAATAGAATACCTTCATTTAACTAAAGCTTTTTCTGGTTGTTGATTGGCTATTTTTAAACTGTCTCAAAATTTACATTAGTGTTGCTCCAATAATGACTAGTAGCATTTAAACTTTCAAATTCATTATTGCCTCAAAGTTACCTCATTGTTAGCAACTTTTAACTTATTATTCTCACAGCTCCTAAATTATTAAATTAATAATACATTCACATAACATTATTACACATGGATACAATAATACAAGCATATGGCATGACTGTTACATACATTTTTTATATATTGTTACACATATTGCTATAAGGTGGGCTGTTATTGAATTTATATATTATATAATTAGACTGAAATCATTTAAGTGTTAAAATACTGCCTCAATACCTAGATATTTAAGTTAGTATCTTTCAAAGATGTGACACGAAGTTTTTCAAGAAAATCCCCTCTTCCAAACTAACCTTTACATGCAACATTTTTTTTTAAAACTTTAGAATTTACAAAAAATAGCTCTAACGATTTTGATCAAAACACCATATATTAAAGACAGATAAAATGTATTAGTGTTTTGAATTTTCTGGGAATGCCTGTGAAGTCCTCTTTATTCGGAAGGAATTTTGTATACTCTTGTGTAACTGGTAAACGTTTAACGATAGACGAAAGCGTCCTATACAAAATATGTAGATCTCTTTAAAGCACAAAGTTTAGACACACCAAATAACTTTTTTTTTGTATCAGCTGTTTCCGAGATATATTTCATTAATGGTTCGAGTTGTTCAATACTTTCGCATTTTTTACTCCTTCCGATTTTCAGTTGTTTCTCGCGATTTCATGGAAACTATGGAATTTAAGGTCAGCATATAGCGCCAGTTCTAAAACATTTGACTATCGCTATTCGCTTTGTATCTATACCTAATGTGTAACACATCCATTTCAGTGAAGATTTATCTTGATTAAAATTAAGTAGAAGGAAAATCAACTTTCGTAAGAATAATTTGTATACTCACTAATACGCGATAGAAGACAGAGAAAATCATGTAAATGTAACATCAGATTTTTTTTAAATGTGGAGACATGAGTGCTTGAAATATCGTATTCTCAAACAACTCTTTTTGATCTAGTTGTAACAGATTTAAGTTGAGGGAGATAGAAGTTGCTAGTCTGAATTAACTTATAGACTGTTCTATACTCTCTGATTGTAAAGAATACGTTCAGAAACTGCGAGACATCATCATCTCCATAGCAACGCTGTGGGTGTTCCAAGAAAAGCCTAGCGGGGGACAAGAGAAGCTGCATTCTCTTAGCGTTTACTTACAATGTTAACAAATTATGTGTTAGCGTATGTATGTGCTGGTAAAACCAGGCCAGCAAATAGATTTTAATCGATAAAAGGATGACAACCGACTGGAGTACCCCTACATCAACGTCTCTAATATCACTGCAACCCCTAAGTATCCCGAGGTGGATATACATTTAAATGTTTAGGGGAGAGGGTACTCTAAAGCTGCCACCCCATTCCCCTCACTAATCGCCTCTGATTGATTCTCCGTGTGTGAATCCGATAGTTTCTCAACGATGCGAACACTTCGCTCCTGATTTTTTGCTCGTTCGGCTACCGTGGTCTAGTGGAGGCATTGCAAGGCTCGTGCCAGCTGTTCGATGCCCGAGCACTATCTGATGGATGACTTTTCATACGCTATTGAGCGAATGGTGAAGCGGTAATTAGCGCCACGATGAGTCGTCGTGTTGGTGCGACAATTTGAAACAGTAACGTTGGTCAGCTCTTTGAAGCTGCTTCGTTGTTGATCTCGTAGCTCGTTCTGTTGTCTCGCGCGCCAGCTGCTGCAGTGGTAAAACTAAGAGTATTTTCCCTTAGGGTATGGGTTGAATGTATTGTGAAGGACAACACCAGGTTAAATTGACTGAGAAATTTATTGTGAACTAATATTTGAGTTACTGAAGTGAGTTGACGACCATTTGCGATCAAAAACTAGACTGGCTCTAAACTGTAGCACTTGAAATTGTAATAACTGAATTATTATACCTGCTAAATTCTGCAGTATCAGTTTTACGATTTAAAATAACTGTTTCCGCAATAAAAAAAACCAGTAGCGTAACTTGCTAAAATACTTTCGGCGAGACCTCTCATGATAGCCGCGAAATCTTATTCACACAAGCGAGTCACTAAGCGCTTACAATATTACACGAGCAGTGCGTACCAGTGTGAGAGTAACTCTCTGATATAAAATTGTACGCCTTTATTGCTTTTAGCTCCGCCTACTCATTATTCCCCCTTCCCTTATTCCCGGGCCAATATCAAACTCTCTTCATGTGCGTCTCTGATGGTTACTAACTCAGCCTTCACTTTTCTCAGAATTTATTTCGCCCCTCTAATTTACAGGATTGGCCTACGTGACTGCAAACGTACTGAGCTTATAACCTAACTGAATTCCCAGAATCTTTAATGTTCTCTCCTCGGCTGATATTAATCACTTTCGTTAACATGACTTCCTAATTACCTTCTTCTTTTTGTCAAATCTTTCAACTCAAGCTTGTTACATTATAGGTTGATTTAATATACGGAAATTATTTATTACATTTATTTCTTTATGTTACTATTATTTCGTTATTTGATTACTTATATATTTCCGTCAATAATTATGATATCAATGGTCACAATACGCCTCCTAAACTACTGCTTACTCACCACTAACGTTCCATAAAATAATTGTCTCTGTATTGTAACTGAATGCAATGTTTCAATACAGTAAGTTGTTTCCAATTCGACCGAATTGTAACGTTCCGCTTATATTATCCTCCGTAGCTCCCAAATAGAATTAACAAAGATTACGTTGAAGAAGGTGTTTTGTTGGAGTTGTTTATTTATTTAGCTCCACTTATGGAACGTCAATTTGAAGTAGTTGGTTTGATACGTTGTTTGCACCACGCTTTGGACGTCAATTTGAAGTAGGTCGTATTGAAGGAGTTGTATTATATTTCAACTGTTGGGAACAGCTTGCACAGGAGTAGAGAAAGTCATGTGAGTGTAACACATCAGATATTTAAGTTTTGCGTTATTGAAAGTTCTTGCGTTTAACTTTATGCTAGATAAGGAATGAAAGGAGTCGAGACTTCATGTTATTGTCTCACACTTATCCCTAAAAAGTACAATTCTTGATAGACCTTGACTGCGATGAATGTAGCATTCCATAGACTCTTGTGTCTAGATGAAAACATGCAAAACAATGGGAAGGGTGCAGTAGAGGTACTTATGTAACATGTAAAGTTAACTGAATTGTGAATGAAGCTGATTTAGCTGACGCGTTTCTGCAATACCCTATTGACTAAAGCAGAAACAAATCTGAACTCATGAAGTGAAATAATACAGCGTATGGAAATATTTGTTCTTTCATGAAAGCTCGTGTTCTTAAACAAAAATCTTTGATTCCTTCACATCTCATGTATTATTTCCTTAACTTTTTCTTCAAATTTTTAGTTGTGTTTAATATACATTTCTATTTTATTTTTAAAGCTTCCTTTGTTACCCAGCTTATCATTACTGGGGTTTTACTGATTTAAGTTACCGCTTATTACCGCAATTACACATACACACACAAACACCATGCCCAAGCAGTTTGACGGAGCGCCGAAGATACACACTCCTGCGACCACGGCTACGAGGGCCAGCATATATTAAATATGTTATTACCAGATGAAAAAGTATGTGACATTATGAAGAAAAAAAACCAGTTTCTGCCAATTGGAGAATGTCAAACAGGAACAATATCGGAATTAGTATACGATACAAAACTGTTTACTTGCGTATAATTCAGTGAGCAAGCTATCGAACAAGCTTTTTTACTTTCTCTACTACGTATAGTAAGTAGGGGAAGTATTGTATTCCACACAAAAATTCGATACCGAGTTTTCACCGGAAATACATGTTTTGAGACACCCTGAATCCAAAAAAAGCATTTTTGGAATAATGTCCGTGTGTGTGTCTGTGTGTGTGCGTGTCTGTATGTGTATCTTTGAACAGCGTAACTCAGTCGAATAAACACCAAACTTGGTATTCAAGTTCAGTATCTTCCAGAGATGCGACACGAAGGTTTTCAAGAAAATCCCCCCACCCCAGTTTACCCTTTACATGGAACATTTTTCGAAAATTTATTTTTTTCAAAAATGACTTACGATTTTGATTAAAATATCATATGTTTAAGATATTTTCATGACAAATAAAATGTATATCTTGAATTTTCTGGGAATGTCTCCAAAAGTATTTTTCATTGTGAACGACTTTTGCATAACTGGTAAACCTTAAGAGATAGACAAAATGTTACTACACAAAAAATGTAGATCGCGAAAAATACACAATTTGTCATATACATTTGTTTTGTTGAGTGAACCATTTTCGGGATATTGTTTGTTATTCCCTTAAATTTTTCAATACTTATTTTCTCAAATGGGAATTCGTTATTCATTTTTTTTGTCTTGGATATGCAAAGAGTATTAATCTATTAAACTATTAAGAGATATGTCTATGCTTAAATGCTACTGTATTTCTATATTGCCCTTGCAAATACAAAACAAGGGGAACTTAGTAAGCCTTAAGCGATAGTCAAATATTTTTAGAACTGGTAGCTATGAGTAAAATGTAATTCTCTCTGCATGTCAAAAGGTCGTTTCTGCAAATGTTTATCTCGATTAATATGAAATAGATGGAGAATAAGAGTTTGTAAAAATAGTTTGTACAAGAGTAGAGTAAGTCATGTGAGTGTAACACATCAGATTGTTTATAAAATGAGTATCGAGTATCGCGAAATAGCGGCATCATCCCATCATTACTTGAATTCCTTATTTATACACGAATTACCTAGCGAGGTGGCGCCATGGTAATGTTACGACTCGCATTCAGGAAAACCCGGATTCGATCCTCGGCGACCGCCACTCCGACCCATGGGTTTTTCGTGGTTTCCCCAGGATCGGCAGGCGAATACTCGGGTGGTTTCTCCTCTACCACGATTTCCTTTCCATCATTTCCCTTTCATTCCGCTTCTTTCTCAACTTTCAGGTGTACCTTTAAATTTCTGACGTGTGGCGGCGCCGGATAGACGATACGGATGCATATTCAATGGAAAGACACCAGAGGGCTCTTGATTGGAGGGTCGTTCTACGCCCTCTCTCGGCGGCTTCAGCAGTGGGACGTTCTGTGAGCTTGGAAATGTTAGAGACTTCCGCGCGTCTCTGTGGCCCGTCCGCTAAGACATGTAGCCTCCTGTGGTTCCTTCATCTCATTCCTTCCTCCTGGAGGTGATAGCCGGAATAGATCTGTGCTAGTCGCAGCGTGAGAGGTGTCTGCCTCCGTTAAATGACTTCTACCTCTATCCACTATACTTGAACTTTGTAACAGAACGAAGAATAATTATTGGGAGTGTCCGAGACGTGAATTGGGAAAGAATAGCATTTCACTGGAGTGAAGTGAAATGCTATGTGTGAATCTTGAATAGGCGTCAGATAAAGTACTCGCTGGTGGTATTAACTGTTATCCTTGGACATTTCGACGGAATGAAGGAAAACGATTGGAAGCATTTGAAAGTGATTATGGAGAAGAACAGAGCTGAATAAGGCAGACAAAATAAGCATTGAAGCTGTTATAGAAACAGGCGACGAAGGAAGAACAATGGTGAAACTAACAAGGAAAAGAAGTCTGCTGGAACACTGAGTTAAAAAAGAACTGTTTACTAAGATATACTGGAAGGAGTGCTGGGTTTGCAATAAAGGAACTTCCTTTAAAGCTATCATTGATTAATTAATTCACAGATCGCTATTTCGTGAAGAGTGTGTTAAAATTGACCATTGGGATTTTCAGGAATGCTGTTGTATTATCGCCGCGCTCGTTGTGTTAACATTCGACATAGCTTTGGCACAATGACCCGTTATAGAATATAATTCGGGTAGCTGTAGATAATTTTCCTGAGTTAAAATCATCTTCTTAACCAATCGCTAGTTGAGTTATAGGCGTCAGAATAGATTGTTGCAATATTGTTTCTCGTACTTGTTACTTTTCGGTACGTTTGCTTGCAATAAGAGCAGAATGAAACGTACTTTGTCAAGCACGCAGCTAATATTTTTCATGCGGTCTAAGATGATATTTGAAGTTGCTAACTCAGAGGTCAAAGATCGAGATAGTTTTTACGCCTCCAATGAGTTAATATCGCCCCGGATTGGCTTGTGTGAAGTAAATTAAATTAAATGGAGTATTATTTATGGACACTCATTAACTACTATGGTTCTTAACGTCCTATTCTATATTGGGTGTGAAGGACTGGACATTTTGCTCAGAAGCCTCCTTATCAGGTTTGAGGTTCTTTTACGTACCATAAATCTACGACACGGGACCACCGGATTTGCTTCTCTTCCGAAGAATTTTTACGCCTGAAAAACTTCATCGCCCTCCGCCGGGTTTGAACCCGCGACCTTGGGAACTAGACGTTATCTGGTACTCCTAGACCACAGAGGACGACGACTCGTGTATGAAGGACACTCAAACTCATGACCTTCTTCGCAAAGGCATTGTAAAGTTTTCAGCCCTGTTCCTCTTACACTAATCGCCCCTGATCGATTCGTTCCGAATCCTCTAGAAGGGTAGGCCCATTGTGGAACCCCCTCCAAAACCGCAGGGGCATTGTGTTCCCCCGCCAGCGGGACTAGTGCCCTGATATTAGACCGCATCCTCCTACAGCCCCGATAATGTCTAAACCAAGTTTTATTTCGTTTTATCAATTTGAGGCGCACTTTTTTTTTCAGATGCACGTCGCCCTATTCAACTCCATAAATCACGGAGTCAAGCAATAGCACATTCGGAGCCCTTTTCAAGACTATTTTCCAATGGCTTTGGCGAGACATTAGAGCAGAATGGCGCCCCCACACCGCCGCTCCCTTTTGCTTGCTTGCGCACGCGTAATGGCAGGAAAGATAAGAGCCCCACTGCCTTTGTCTCCTTGTATTTATGCAATGCCGTAGCTGGGTGTATGGCGCCCTTGTTCTTTTGTGACGATTATCTGCATAAATCCGATGGAAGAGCTTTTCAACTCCGCAAACTATATTACTGAATTATCTGGGGCTCTTTGAAAACCCCGCGCAGCCGACGTACGTTCGTACATTGAGAATGCAGAGTAGATATATAGCTACGGTAAAGCAACCGGCGTTCGAGATGGGTTTTCATTTGATTATGAACAATGAGAGTTCTGGGAACAATAGACAACTGTAAGGATTGCTGCTTCTGTCGGGTAGTGGTGGTGGTGGCTGCTGGCAAGGGAAGGAGGTAGGGACTGCAAAAACCTCCGAAAAGTGAAAGCTGCCATGGCTATGAAAAAAAGGGGTGCTCTGTGAAACCCCTCACATGAAGGCAGTGCAGTACATGGTTATATATAGATCACTTTGTTCTTCGATATGTGAGTAGCATATCGATCACTGTACTTCAAGCAAATCATTCTTACTCCCTTCTTGTTGAAAGCACGAATTTTGTTTTGTGAAGAACTTGCAAAAGGAATCAAGATTGCAACCAAACTGTGGGGAAGGAAATAAAGGGTTTTCTGCCTTTCTTCATTCGTGAAAGAAAAGGCTTTTATAAGACAGTTAAAGGGTCGTACATGTTTCAGCAAGCACATCTTGAAACATTTCGTTTTTCTCACAAAAAACGAAACTTTTGCAACAAGTTTGAACAAAAAATCTATATTATATTCTGAATTTTTGCCAGGGCATACGACATTAATTACAATTGTGAGAAGCTTTATAATGCTCTAATAATACCATAAAATTTCATTAATTATTAAGAAACAAGAGTATTACAGTTTTAGAAAAAATAGATTTCAAAATAAAAATATCTAAGAGAGAGTTATTAACTAGAGTTATATAAATGAGAGAGAGAGAGAGAGAGATTCTGATTCTACCTTTCCAACCTTGTACAACACACGACTTGTGTGGAAGAAGACTTAATTCCATTAATTGATCTAATAGCGGTTGAAACTATAAAGCCCGGGACTTACTCGTAAAGTACTTACAACATTGTAAGTCACCATTGGGGTATGTCGTCTCAATACAATTTGAGATCTTCTTGTGGTTTACCGGGTTAAATGCGAATTAGTTGGGGAATTTAATGTCGTACTGGTATGTTGCCATGGTAACTTAATGGTTAGAGCAACCGTACGGAGACCGGGAGATCCGTGGTTCAAATCCCGGTTATGGTATTGAATTTTTCAGTCGTCTGATTCTACCTTTCCAAAATTAACCAAGTTTCAAAAATATGAAATACTAAAAGTAGTACTTATTTAGTGTTAAATGCAAATAGCTAATCATGAATGTGAAAATTAAGCTGATGTACATTTGAAAATAATATGACGTGAACAATCACGCGGCTTTCTCCACCCATGACACTGACACATGCAACCGAAGTCATTTTGAAACGGACTCCTGAACGGAAGTTTTCCTCTTAACTGCTAAATGACGGGGAGGCACCCTATACTTAGATCTAGTACGTTTCTTTCTCAAATTTCCTTTCCTAATTACCATTTTATGTATCACTGGGTCAACACCTGTGGTATCGTATAGAGTAAGAGCGAGCTTTAAATACTATTTTGATTCTACAAATAACACATCCCAATACAGTGATTAAAAAATTCTAGCAGCCGAATAATCGGAGAGAAAGTTCTGATCTTAATATGCAAAAAATAAATAAATAAACGAAATTACAGCTTACGTCTCCTTACATTTTAAAGTAATTTTTGTTGTATGCGTTTTCTAATTTATTAGAATTTCCACTGATTTTTATCTGCAGAGTGTACAAAAGTATTTTACATTCGTTTAGTAGAACAGATTTGTTTGGTGGATATTATACCTGAAGATGAGTCCGATGGAGGAAAAAACGTAAAAATTAAGAATTATCAGATTTTTTACGACCTTCTTCATTAAAGTCTTAGTTTTTATGATTTCACAAAAACTTATTTCTCCGCCGGTTTAAATCATAATATGTCGGTGACATTATCAGCTGTCGTATCAAAACATTACTCTGCTAAATCTTATAGATAATTTTGAAAACATTACAATGAAACAGTTGAAATATCGGTGCATTTTAATATATATTAAATTACATATATATAAGTGATAAAATGAAAAATATTGAGAAACGCCAGAATAATTACACTGTAATATCATTTGTGTCTCCTGCATATTAAACATGATAATTCCTTCTTCTCTAACTCAGATGTTAGAACTTTTCAAAGCGAAGATAAATACCTACTTTCTGGACTTACTGAATATCCATTGTATATGATGGCATTTACATAAAAGAAGATTCTTCCAAACATGTACCCTATTCAGGATATATGTTACCTAGGGATGATTTAAAATTAAGCAATAAGTGCTTATTTCCATACTATTATAGTATGCCATGCCTTTTTAATCAACGTAAATATATTTTAATTTATAATGCGTTTATGGGTAACACAAAAGTTGATATGTATAGTTAAATTAATAATTATAATAATGTTTGCTCATAATTTCATTTACAAATTCTTTTAAAGTGACATTAATTGTTAATTTGTGTAACTAGATGTTATAGATATGGTTATGCCGGATTTTTATGGACCCCCGAGTGCGATTATTGGAAATCGGATTTCGTAATGGGAAACTGGAAGGTCTTCCAGGTGCCTCCACCGTTAATCTTATCACTGTAGACAAAATAAACGGGAATTTTTAGAGAGAAGACAGAGAGAATCATAATCTTTTGTTAGAGTTTATTTTTTTAAAAATGACTCGTTTAAAAAGCAATGTAATTAAGGTAACTGCACGGCTAATAGCTATCTTTGTGTTTTTGCCAATGGCCTTTGAAGTCCTCTTCATTCCGAATAAAATTTGTAGGTATAATTTTATGTAATTGAAAACCATAAGAGATAGAGAAAACGTTACTATACGAAACATCAGATGTGTTACACTGACATGACTTTCTCTACTCTTATACAAACTATTTTTACAAACGCTTATTCTCCACCTACTTCAGGTTAATCGAGATAAACATTTGCATCGTAATACTAATGTTCTTGTAGGTGCAAGGGGAATATGGTAGGCTTTAAGCGATAGTCAAATCTTTTAAGAGCTGGTTCTATGTGGAGCATTTCATTCTCTTTGCATGTCCAGGACATCTTAAAAAAAAAGTACGACATAAATTGTGTGTGAGCTCTACATTTTTTCTATAGATAGTAAACCTTTGTCTATCTCTTACGGTTTACCAGTTATGCGAAATAAAGTTTAAGAAACTTTTGGGGACATTCCCAGAAAATTCAAAATATACACTTTATTTGCCATGACAATATCTTAAACATATGGCATTTTAATCAAAATTGTTAGAACAATTTCTGAGAAAATCAAAATTTTCGAAAAATGTTCCATGTAAAGGGTAGTCTGAGGTGAGGGAATTGTCTTAAAAATCTTCCTGTCGTATCCTTAGAAGATATTAAACTCAAATAGCAAGTTTGGTGCTTATCCGACTTTTCATTTTTGAGTTATGCTGTTCATAGACAGACAGGCACACGAACATGTTTCCAAAAATGCTTTATTTGGATTCACGGCACTTCAAAGCATGTATTTCCAGTGGCATCTCGGTATCGACTTTTTGGGTAGAATGCTTCCCCTACCTACGACTATACATAGTAGAGAAAGTAAAAATGTAAATCTCCGCTTAAAGCACAATTTCTAACTAATATTTTTGTGGCCTTCCGGGATATTGCTGTTAATGGTTTGAATTTTTAAATGCTTTATTCATTTTTGAAGTGCTAACATTGTAACTTTGAGTTTCTCGTAATGCAACTAAATGTGTAATGAAATAATTTCTGGAAATGTTTATTTCTATTGAGATAAAATAAAAAGTAAACCTTTATAAAAAAATCTGCTGTGTTACACTCACATGACTTTCTCTACTCTAGTACAAACTATTTTTACAAACGCATACTTTCCATATGCTTCATGTTAATCGAGATATCGAGATGTTAATCTTATTGCTAATTTTCTTGTAGATGCAAGAGGAATTGCTAGCCTTTAAGCGATACTCAAGTATTTTAAGAGGTGCATTACCAGAAAAAAAAAGGAATAACAAATTTGAGAAAAAGTTAAAGTATTGGAAAATTTAAGGGAATAAGAAGCAATATCTCGAAAATGGTTCACCCAACCAAAAGAATGTATATGACATAAATTGTGTGCTTTAACGCGATCTACATTTTTATATAGTAAATTTTTGTCTATCTCTTATGGTTTACCAGTTATTGAAAAGTCGTTCAGAATGAAGAACACTTTTGGAGACATTCCCAGAAAATTCGAGATAAACATTTCATTTGTCATGAAAATATCTTAAACATGATATTTTAATCGAAATCGTTAGAGCCATTTTTGAGAAAACTAAAATTTTCGAAAACTGTTCCATGTAAAGTGTAATCTGGGGTGGGGGGATTTTCTTGAAAACCTTCGTGTCGCATCTCTGGAAGATACTTAACCTAAATACCAAATTTGGTGTTTATCCGACTGTTCGTTCTGAGTTATGGTGTTCACAAACACACAGACACACAGACATACACACACAGACACACACACGGACATGTTTCCAAAAATCCTTTTTTTGGATTCAGGGGGTCTCAAAACATGTATTTCCGGTGAAATCTCGGTATCGAATTTTTGGGTGGAATACAATACTTCCCCTACTTACTATACGTAGTAGAGAAAGTAATAATTTATAAAGAAAAATATAAAAATGATAGTGGACTGAGAAAGTCGTAATTTAACACACTCTCTTTTTGTATCTCCTGGACCACAAATTTGCGTTTCAATGAAATTATGACGTCAATTTTTTTTGGCAAAGTGCAGTAATTTTATTTCTTACGAATAGTATAGAAAATAAACTTATGTGGTATACTTTGTATTTTGGAATAAGTAGGACGTTTACAAAAACGAAATTTAAACGCTTTTTGTCATATAGTTTTGACAAACTCATAGCAATGTTCTCTTAATTTCTTTTGGCTGCATTGGACATTGATGCTATATAAGCGCAAAGAAGATTTAGGGTGTGCCGGGTATCGAACACCTTACAAGGGAGAGGCGTTTTGATGATCTTGTTAAGGAAACCGCGTTAAAACCGGTGTTTACAGAACAATAGTAGTAGCAAATTGAATTGAGTCACTTAACCAAGGGCGACGTGGGCGGAGAACAAGAAAACATCGAGGGGAAGACTTAGGGTGGGTAATTGTGGGGGGAAGGGTTGAGATTAATGGTGTCAACCAGAAGAAGCACCACCGCGTGTTGACATATGGAAAGTGTAAGTGACGTCACGAGGGGGCAATCACCCTCACCCGCACAGTGTCAATATCCCATCAACTTTATCAGCTTTGTTTGATGGGGTGAACACTGTTAGCGTAATGTTCTTATACGTGTCATCTGCTTTCATAACAACCGGTGACAGATGTGATTCTTATCACAAAACACGGCGTTTAACTTTCTTTTATGTTCCAGACCACGCGGACTCCAGCATGTGAATCCTTTAGGAAACTGCAAGAAAAAATTCGATGTGTTACATGCACATGACTCTCTCTAACCTCTGTCGCGTATTAGTGGCTATACAAGTTATTCTTATGAAATTCTTACTTCATTTTGACCAGCTAAACCTTTAAGGAAATAGCTGCATTACATACTTCGTTACAGCTATAAAAAGAATAGCGATAGTCAAAACTGGACTCTATAAGCTAGCCTTAAAATTATATACTCTCTGCATTATATCTCGCGTTATAACAACTGAAAATCGTCAGGACTTGAAAAGAATGACTTCAGTATTGAACAATTCGAACCATCCCCCTGATTATCGGAGGGACTCGATAGTGAGGATATTGTACCTACGCCCCACAAGGGGGGCCCCTTGTAGGGAGGAGGAAATGAGAGGTGACGCTGGGCGGCGGGAACCAGAGTGACGGCACACAATGATAGGGTCCTACAGTTTCTAGACTGAGACTCCTCGACAGTCGGACAGGTAGACAGGGGTTCCCCACCCCACACAAAGTGTCCAACACCCCGCTCCAAAGGAGCGACCCTTTACCGCCGACAACCAGTCAAAGCCGAGGGACGGAGAAATTTCCACGGAGAGATTCTTTTTCTTTACCACGCCGCACCGAAACACCATCACCGACACTTCCAACCCTGAAACAGATCTAGTGGGGTGATGTATGAATGAAATGATGAATAGAAAAAAGGGGGGTGAAAGAGACCAAGCCAGCATTCGCCTGACGACCCGGGAAATTCCCCGACCTATGGGTTAGAGTGGACTGTCGCCGGGAATCGATTCCGGGACCTGCCGAATTCGAGTCGCACGCGTAACCGCCTCTCCAGCTCGCTTGGTATTTTAACCATTAATCTCCAGAATACCTGATGTCACGAAAAAGGTTATTTTTCGAGAGATCTACATTTTTTGTGTGGTGCGTTTTCCTCTCTCACAACGTTTATCAGTTATACAAGATTATATAAATGTTCTTCTGAATGAAGTGCTTCACAGGCTATTCCCAGAAAATTAAAGATATATTAATTTCTCAACTACGTATAGTAAGTAGGGGAAGTATTGTATTCCACCCAAAAATGCGATACCGAGATTACACCGGAAATACATGTTTTGACATGTGTTACACTCACATGAATTTCTCTACTCTAGTATAAACTATTTTAACAAACGTTTATTCTCCATATATTTCATGTTAATTGAGATATCGAGATGTTAATCTTATTGCTAATTTTCTAGTAGGTGCAACGGGAATTGGTAGGCTTTAAGGTATAGTCAAATATTTTAAGAGCTGGTTGCTATGTGGAGTATTCCATTCTCTTTGCATTACCAGGACAAAAAAAATTAATAAGAATTTGAGAAAAAGTATAAATATTGGAAAATTTAAGGGAATAACAAGCAATATCTCGAAAAGGGTTCACTCAACAAAAAAAATGTATATGACATAAATTGCGTATTTTATCGCGATCTACATTTCTGTGTTTTAAAATTTTGTCTATCTAGTATGGTTTACCAGTTATGCAAAAGTCGTTCACAATGAAGAATACTTTTGAAGACAATCCCAGAAAATTCGAGATATACATTCCATTTGTCATAAAAATATCTCAAACATATGACATTTTAATCAAAATCGTTAGAGCCATTTGTGAGAAAATTAAAATTTTCGAAAAATGTTCCATGTAAAGGGTAATCTAGGGTGGTGGGATTTTCTTGACAACCTTCGTGTCGCATCTCTGGAAGATACTGAATCTAAATCCCAAGTTTGATGTTTATGCGACTGTTCATTTCTAAATTATGCTGTTCACAGACACACACACACACACACACACACACACACACACACACACACACAAATGGACATGTTTCCAAAAATGCTTTTTTTGGATTCAGGGGGCCTCAAAACATATGTTTCCTGTGAAATCTCGGTATCGAATTTTTGGGTGGAATACAATACTTCTCCTACTTACTATACGTAATAGAGAAAGTAACAAAGTCGGTTAAATACCAAATCAATATCCTCCAAAGAGATTCGACGCGAAAATTTGCTACAAAATCCCCCCACCTCAAACTACGCTTTACGTGGAACATTTTCTGAATTTTTTTTATTTTCTAAAAAACGGCTCTAACGATTTAGATTAAAATGTCATATTTTAAAGATAATTACATGACAAATAAAATGTATATCTCGAATTTTCGGGGAATAGCCTGTGATGTCCTCTTCATTCGGAGGGAATTTCGTATGATGTATAACTGGTAAACGTTAAGCGATAGACGAAAACATATTACACAATAAATTTAGATCCTTTTGAAACACACAATAAGCCTTTTGTGGTGTAAGCCGTTTCTGGGATATCTGTTGTTAAAGGTTCGAATTGATCATTTCTTGGTCATTGTTTAAAGTCGTTTCAACATTCAGTTGTTTCACGCGATTGCATGGAAACAGTATGAAAGTTTAAGGCCAGTGTATAGCTTCCAGTTCCTGAACATTTGACTATCGCTGTTCTCTTTGTATCTATAACTAAATGTGTAATGTAACTTTTGTTGTAGTTTATTTGGATTAAAGTGTAGTAGATAAGAAGGCAAGCTTGAGCAACAATAATTTGTGTACCCATTAACAAATGATAGGGGATAGAGAAAGTCATGTGAATGCATGACATCAGAAAATTGTTGTGATTTGAAAAACTATTATGTAATGAATTTATTCTGTAATTAAGTAGCTGTATTGCGGTTTCAATCCAATGTTCTATTCAAGGCATGTAAGCATCTATTAGGTATATTCAGCTTTACATTCTAGCTTATATGTAGACACATGTATTATTCATAGAATATCTATTCACAAACAAATTAATTATTTAATTATTGTCAATGTTTAAAATGTATATTCGACTGCAGAGCGAAACTCCAAAACCAAATTCTTGAGTCGATAGCAATACGTTCTTCCTCTAGCCTAGGTAAGAGGTAGAGAAAATAGTAATAGATGAAAAAGCACAGAGCTCTCATCCATGACTATATTAGAGCATGGAAGGATTTAGTCATGAGCACCATTAAAGGGCTGTACAGCGGTAGCAAATGTTTGTGCTGGCGGTCGACGTCGTAAAGTAATTTACACCCATCATGTGTTATGTCTCGCGATAAGCGCTTTGTGTCCGCTAGTTGATTTCAAGCGGGCGAAAAGGGTTTTTATTGTCGCCGCGATGGCTCCCATATGTTTTACCTTTCTTCACAATCGCTGTGATAGTTTAGTGTTGTTCGCCATAACATTACCACTCAACTACTGCTGGGAAAGGGTCATAAGAGTGAAAATGTGTTTATGAGAAACCTAGGCTCGGCGTTTTAGCCTTTGGCGTGCTTATTTTCAGTGATCATGGCGCTGATATCAATTTAATAACATCAGAAGCAAATTATAGTAATTCAGAGACGTTTTCAAAATGTATTGTTTGTAAAAGCTAAATTGAGCCTGCGTTCGAGAGGTCCCGGGGTCGATTCCCGCCGACCACCCGTGTGACCTGGGTTTTTCTTGGTTTTCCCTGCTGGGGTGGTTTTTCATCTACCACGATTTCCTTTCCCTCATTTCCCTTTCATTCCGTTTATCTTCAAGTGTGCTTTTAGGTTTCATGACGTGTGGCGGTGCCAGACAGATGATGTGGATGCTTGATCCACAGAAATAAGTGTCATTTATAATAACTCATTGAGGGAGGATGGTCCTGGCGGGATTTGAAGCGCAGACCTACCGTTCACAAGTCCGCGCCTTAATTTTTTTTTAAACTCCCTGGTTTACCCAGTTTGTGAGTACTGTCTTTTTCTGTTTACTTTAACACTTATTACCGCAATTACACATGCAACACACACACATACAAACACCCATGCCACGGCGGGACTCGAACCCGCGACCCTCCGCGGCGGAGCGCCGAAGCCATACGCTGCAGCGACCACGGCTACGAGGGCCGGCAATGACCACGGTTACCTGTGTAGGTTATCTCCATTAGCATGAAACAGTTAGAAGAATGAGTTTTGTGATTTTAGCTTGTAGAAGAATGGATGGAAAAGTCACGTGGATGTAACAAGATTTTTACTATACAACACACTCAATTCGCTTCCACATGTACTAGTCGGCCACGATATGAGTGCGCTTGGAGGAGGGTGTCACTGTTTTTGTTGACCTGCCTAACGTCATTAAGGCTTGGGACCAGAACGGAGTGAGGGGCAGGCGATAGGGGAATGTACAGTCGCATAATGAAAACAGGACTAACTTTGTAGGCCGCAGCCGGCTAGTAAATGCAACTCGGAATTGCAGATGTTTTCTTTACTGACTGTCCTTCTCACACTTGTTACTAACTATATAGCTCCCCTTCCCATCGAACTCACTCATATCGTGATTCTGCGGAGATTAGGGAATGATACAGGGACAGTCGAGATGCTTTTGGGTTTGATAGTTTCGTCTCTTTTATGGTACATACAACCTTACAACACAGAGGTAGATTGCCAGTGTCTATGTCGATATAGGGTAAACAACGGAGGGGACACCTCGTGCACTGCAAACTAGGGGATATCTATTGCGGCTACCACATCCCAGAAGGAAGGGATGAAGTGAAGGAACCATATGCCTCAGACAGACAGGCCACAGAGACGCGCGGAAGTCCCTAACAGTTCCCGGTTCCAAGAACGTTCCACTACTGGAGCTGCCCAGATAAGGCAATGCACACCTATCCAACGAACCAACCTTCTAGGGTCCACGAGTCTTTACTTGGAGCAAGCAACCGCGACATCTGACCGGCACCACTGCGCACTACGAAAGTAGATGTACACCTGAAAGATGTGAAGGAAACAGAATGAAAGGGAAATTAAGGAAAGGACATCGTGACAGATAAGCAGAGCTTATACAGTAAGCTTTTGTTTACAATGTGTGCCCCTAGCGACTTCGTATCGACAGTGCGGCGAGGGTAAGGAGCAGCCACAACCTTGAACTGCAAACAGTAACGTCAGTAGAATAGAACATAAACACAGTGCTTCCAGAGAGAAGCTCTACCACACCAGTAACGTAAAGGAATTACTGCCTATCGGCTGTGCAGCTCTGGGTCCGTGTGTTCAGTACTATGTAGGGTGATAGTTATGTTGATTCCTCGCTCAGTGGATATTTGTCCTGGCTCTATAGATGACAAACCATCCCAGTATTCGTCACCGGACAGGGAAAACCAAAGCCAGATTGGGCGGTCGACGGGAATCGATTACGAGACCTCCTGAATGCGAGCCTTATACGTTACCACGGAGTTTCCTCGCTCGGTCTCTGTCTATATAAATACTTTGCAAATGAACTTCCAGCTGTTCGTAACCCAGGGCTCTGTAGTTTGAGCAGGTAGGTGCGTCCGCACATTAGCAACATTTGGGTTCCATTGCATCGCTATTGGTGGTTTTGTCTCGCTCCCACATTCAACTTATTGCACAATATTTGACGGGCACTCGAACAAAAAAAGAGGGTCGGGGAAAGAAACGCCGAAATGAATGAGATGGGAAGTCGCTATACATGTGTTGTGTTGAATAGCGAGCGAGCAGGCAGGCTTCTGTAACACTGTCAGCCCCACAAAGAAGAGAAGACAGGTGTTTGCGGTGCAGGGTGATGAAAGCCAAGTCACACAATACAGCCTGGGGAGTCTACAATAATACTGTGTCCATGGCAACAATAATACCGTCAACATTGTGACAACTAGCATGACGTCTGCATCACGACGGGTTCTGTTCCCAGTAAAGTGGTCACCAGCTATAAATATTCAGGTGATATGCGGTAATGACGAATACGACATTTAATCGTCTATTTCAGAAACGCACTTGTCTGAATATGCATGTAAGCAAATATAGTATTATATAATTATTATCGCCCTCCTGCAAGAGGTATATAAAATTAATTTGTAACAGTCACAAAACTTTATCTATCCCTAACAATTTTGTCACATCTATTCCATTATTTTCTTTATCACATACACATTAGAGATGTATTGCACTCCTCAAAAAATTATATATGTAGATTTCATGTAAATACATGTTTTGAGGTCACCAGAATTTAAAAGAAAGGTCCGTGTGTGTATTTGTGTGTCTGTAAACAGCATAACTCAAAATCCAAAAGTCAGATAAATATCAAACTTGGTATTTAAGTTCAGTACCCTCCAAAAACGCAACAAAAGGATTTTAAAGAAAACCCCTCCACCGCAACTACCCTTTACATCGAACGTTTTTCGAAATTTTCGATTTTTTCAAAAATGCCTCTGACAATTTTGATTAAAATACTATATATTACATTTATTAACATGGCAAATCAATTTTCTAAGTCCTGTCTATTTCCGATTGTCATGGAAACAGTATGGAATTTTAAGGTCAGCGTATAGCGTGCAGTTCTTAAACATTTGACTATCGCTGTTCTCTTTGTATTTATAATGAAATGTGTAATGTAGATATTTTGCAAAGTTTATCTCAGTTAAAATTAAGATAGGAACTTTTGTAACAGTAATTTGTATTTCCACTGATAAGTGATAGAGGGTAGAGAAAGTCATCTGAATGTAACACATGAGATTTGTTTTTCCATTTTCACATTAGATCGTCAATCGAAATATTAAATCTAGATATTAAAACTAGTGTGTGACAAATTGCAACCTTGCCGAAAACCTTAATTTACAATACTTCCTAAGAAATCTTAGAATTGCTTTTAATGCTCATTTTCCTTTGGTGAATAGTCGTCCTCCGTGGACTAGTACCATGCTAGCCTCTAGTTCCCAAGGTCGCGGGTTCAAACTCGGCGGAGGGCAATGGATTTTTTTCGGGCGTAAAAATCTTTAGCATGACTTCCTTCGGAAGGGAAGTAAAGCCGGTGGTCCCGTGTCGTAGATTTACGGCACGTAAAAGAACCTCAAGCCTGATAAAGAGGCCTCTGAGCAAAATTACCGGTCTTTCACACCCAATATAGAATGGGACGCTAAGAACCATAGTAGTTAAAGAGCGTGCATAAATAAAACTCAATTTCAATTTTGCTGAATAGAGGCATTATACCGTTTTTATAAGTTATTGTGGGTATTTTTACTTTCTCTACTACGTATAGTAAGTAGGGGAAGTATTGCATTCCACCCAAAAATTCGATACCGAGATTTCACCGGAAATACATGTTTTGAGACCTCCTGAATCCAAAAAAAGAATTTTTGGAAACATGTCCGTGTGTGTGTCTGTGTGTCTGTGTGTGTGTGTGTCTGTGTGTGTGTCTGTGTGTGTGTGAACAGCATAACTCAAAAACGAACAGTCGGATAAGCACCAAACTTGGTATTTAGGTTCAGTATCTTCCAGAGATGCGACACGAAGGTTTTCAAGAAAATCCCCCCACCCCAAACTACCCTTTACATGGAAGATTTTTCGAAAATTTTAATTTTCTCAAAAATGGCTCTAACGATTTTGATGAAAATATCATATGTTTAAGATAATGTCATGGGAAATGAAATGTATATCTCGAATTTTCTGGGAATGTCTCCAAAAGTATTCTTTATTGTGAACAACTTTTGCATAACTGGTAAACCATAAGAGATACACAAAATGTTACTACACAAAAAGTGTAGATCGCGTTAAAATACACAACTTATGTCATATACATTTCTTTTGTTGAGTGAACCGTTTTGGAGATATTGCTTGTTATTTCCTTAAATTTTCCAATACTTATACTTTTTCTCAAATTCGTTATTCATTTTTTTTATGTCCTGGACATGCAAAGAGAATGGAATGCACCACATAGCAACCAGCGTTAAAATATTTGACTATCGCTTAAAAGCTACCATATTCCCCTTGCATCTACAAGAAAATTACCAATAAGATTGACATATCGATATCTCGATTAACATGAAGCATATGGAGAATAGGCGTTTTTTAAAAATAGTGTGTACAAGAGTAGAGAAAGTCATGTGAGTGTAACACATCAGATTTTTTCTTCCATTATTCACCATATTAGGACAAGATAGGTTAGTAGAATCGGAGGGGGACTTAGAACTTCACCAGATATTTTGTGTCTAGGACCCTGACGGGGCGCCCCCGAAAGGGAGGAATGAGGTGAGAGGAGATAGAGGGCGACCGAACTAGGAGGTACGACAGGCAGAGGACAGGGTCCCTACCGTTTACAGATTTGAATCCCTGCGTGGTGGCTGATGCACCTGGCTCCCCTTACCTGTGGGGGTTCGGGACCCAGAGACCGCTCGCATTCCGGGGGACGAAGGTTTACTCAGAGCATCCTTTTCCCCTGCCATGAACACCCTCCCGCCGACACTTGCAACCCTGAAAGAAATCAAGCAGATGAAAGATGAAGTGAAATGAGAATGGAGATGAAATTGAGGGACAGGGAATTCGAGGGATGTAATGATCCTTTCCAGCATTCGCCTGGCGATCCGGGGAAACCCCCGAAAAATACCATGGATCAGCAAGGTCGGCCACGGGGATCGTACCCACGACCTCCCCATTGCGACCACAGACGTTACCGCCGGAGCCATCCCACTTGGTTTTGCCATAGTTTATTTCGATTTACTGAGTTGAAAGTCCTTTCAAAGTCAATATATACCATACGTGTTTCTTTATTATTTAGGATGTTTTTTAAATAATTTTTTTATGATAAATGTATTTTCTGTGCAGGGTCTCCCTTTTCTGAAGCTATTTTGTTACTCTAATAATAGAGGTTCAGGAATGTTTTGGAGATGCTGCTTAATTATTCTTTTGTATATTTTATATACAGCAAAAATGATTAAAACAAGATACAAGCTGGCAAGGTTCCTAGGTGTCACTTCCCATATCCACTGTGAAATAAGGAACAAGCTTGCAATAGATCAAATAAAAATCTGATGTGCTGCATTCACAAGACTTTCTCTACTCTTATACAAGTCATTTTTACAAACCATATTCTCCATCTGCTTGATATCAATCGAGATAAACATTTGCAGAAACCATCTTATTGCTAATTGTCAGGCTTTAAGCGATAGTTCAAATCTTTTTGAGATAAAATATGTGTTAGAAAATTTAAACAAATAACAAGGAATGTCTCGGAAATGGGTCAGTCGAAAAAAGAGATGAATTGTGTGTTTTAACGAGATCTACACTTTTTATGTAGTAACATTTTGTCTATCTCTTACGGTTTACCAGTTATGCAAAAGTCATTCAGAAAGAAGAGGACTTTGGAGATATTTACAGAAAATTCAAGATATACATTTCATTTGCCATAAAAATATCTTGATCATATATTTTAATCAAAAACATTACAGCCATTTTTGAGAAAATCAAAAATTTTGAAAAATGTTCCATGTAAAGTGTAGTCTGAGATGGGGGAATTTTCTTGAAAATCTTTGTGTCTCATCCTTGGAACATACTAAACTCAAATACCAAATTTAGTACTTATCCGAGTTTTCGTTTTTGAGTTATGCTGTTCACACACACACGATATATTTCCAAAATTTTTGGGTGGAATGAAATACTTCTCCTACTTATTATAGTAGTAGAGAAAGTAAAAATGACACCACATATATTTAGGTCCTTATAATCCGTGCTCTGAGCGTAAACGTCGAAATCATTTCGGCCATCAGTGTTCCGTAATTAGTTTGTTCTTTGTGATTTATGCGACTATAAATTGTCATTTTTCGTATATTTACGATTTATTTAGGAGAGAAATGAAAATTTCATTAACGCGGACGGCTGAACGATTTGTGATGGATCAGCCGCCTTTGAAACGGACGCAAGGAACGTACAATAAATCTATCCAATGCAGCGAGACATCTTGCGTCATCATAGCTTCATGCCATCCGGTTCAAACGGAACATGTCAAATGCAGTGTAATTATCAGACAGATATTCTACTCAAATAGGAATGACCGAACGCATATGTTCTACTCTACCACGAAAAGTCCCTTGGCTATCAAGGATATTGTAGTATACAGAGTGAACCATTTAAGTTGGGACTGTACAATATCTCCAAAACTAAGCATTTTAGAAAGAAATGTCTTGAATAAAAGTGTCTTGCTATTATGGGGGAAAGTAAATGCCATTAATCGTGTTTTATTTGGAGGACGTTATGATGGCCATTTTAGGGTCAATTTATTTTGTTTAAATGGGACCCTACATTTTGTGTGTTGTTTTCTCATTAGCATACGGTTTATAAAAAAAATGTTTATTTTGTGACGAGGAATAAGGAAGCAAAATAAAAAGTGTTGGCTCCAATTATGAAACGTAACTTGGTCCTAAAATGACCATCCATGGACGGTCCAACCATTCATTGCGGTCTTCGTACACATCCATTCAGAATTTTCGTTGTTATTTATGTTGGTGTAAGAACAATTACAAAGTGTTTTATATAAATGTTTAATTTTTTATGAGAAGTGAGAAGACAACATAAAAAATCTGATGTGTTACACTCACATGACTTTCTCTACTCTTGTACAATCTATTTTTACAAACGCCTATTCTCCATATGCTTCATATTAATCGAGATATCGAGATGTCAATCTTATTGCTAATTTTCTTGTAGATGCAAGGGAATTGGTAGCTTTTAAGCGATAGTCAAATATTTTAACGCTGGTTGCTATGCGGCGCATTCCATTCTCTTTGCATGTCCAGGACATAAAAAAATGAATAACGAATTTGAGAAAAAGTATAAGTATTGGAAAATTTAAGGGAATAACAAGCAATATCTCGCAAACGGTTCACTCAACAAAAGAAATGTATATGACATAAGTTGTGTATTTTAACGCGATCTACATTTTTTGTGTAGTAAAATTTTGTCTATCTCTTATGGTTTACCAGTTATGCAAAAGTCGTTCATAATAAAGAATACTTTTGGAGACATTCCCAGAAAATTCGAGATATACATTTTAATTATCATGACAATATCTTAAACATATGATATTTTAATCAAAATCGTTAGAGCCGTTTTTGAGAAAATTAAAATTTTCGAAAAATGTTCCATGTAAAGGGTAGTCTGGGGTGGGGGATTTTCTTGAAAACCTTCGTGTCGCATCTCTGGAAGATACTGAACCTAAATACCAAGTTTGGTGTTTATCCGACTCTTCGTTTTTGAGTTATGCTGTTCACAGACACACAGACACACAGACACACAGACAGACACACACACGGACATGTTTCCAAAAATGCTTTTTTTGGATTCAGTGAGTCTCAAAACATGTATTTCCGGTGAAATCTCGGTATCGAATTTTTGGGTGGAATGCAATACTTCCCCTACGTACTATACGTAGTAGAGAAAGTAAAAAAGGTAGGTTTACATTTAAAAAAATTAAATTTTCCCTAAAGTGACCATTAAAACGTCTCCAAACAATACACGGCTAATGGCATTTACTTTACCCCATATCAACAAGACATTTCTTTCTACAACGCTTAGTTTTGTAGATATTTTAGTCTCAACTTAAATGGTCCACTCTGTATATAGATGGATACCGGCAGTGTAACGAAATAGTTTGTGGAAGCTTTGAGATTCCATAGAAACTAGTAATGGAACGATACCACTATTTCTCGATATTCGATAGTATAGATAGTGATTTTTGAGCACCGATACTCGATACTTACTTTATAAAAAACAAAAAAGGCGATAGCTTGTTCACTGAATTATGTTATTAGTGATTTTCTGTGCATAAACGCATGTAACCAACTTAGTATTGTGCGCTAATTCCGAAATTATTCCAGTTTGACATTCTCCATTTGCCAGCAATTTTTACTTTCTCTACTACATATAGTAAGTAGGGTATGTATTGCATTCCACCCAAAAATTCCATACCGAGATTTCACCGGAAATACATGCTTTGAGACACCCTGAATAAAAGAAAACATTTTTATAAAGGTCGGCGTGTGTGTCTGTGAACATATAACTCAAAAACAAAAAGTTGGATAAATATCAAACTTGGTATTTAGGTTCAGTATCTTTTAAAGATATAACATTAACATTTTCAAGAAAATATCCCTACTCCAGACTACTCTTTACCTGGAACACTTTTTCGAAAATTTTGATTTTCTCAAAAATGGCTCTAATGATTTTGATTAAAATATCATATATTTAAGATATTTTTATGACAAACAGAATTTTCTGGGAATGTCCCCGAAAGTGCTCTTCTTTCTGAATGGCTTTTGCATAACTGGTAAACCGTAAGAGATGAACAAAATTTGTCTATACAAAAAATGTGGAGCTCGTTAAGACCGACATTTTATGTCATATTCATTTTTTGTGTGGAGTGAACCATTTCCGAGATATTCTTTGTTATGTGTTTTCCAATACTTAAGACTTTTTCTCAAGTGGGAATTCAGTATTCGTTTTTACTTTCTCTACTACTTCTCTCTTAACACGATGGGAGTGTTTCAGAGTAACTTAGATTGCAGATTGTGCAAGAATGAAACTGAAACAGTCCAGCACATTATATGTTCTTGTGAAGGAGATATATTGGTTTTGGGAAAATGTTTTTAGAAGCAGAAGAATTTAAACCATATCTGTTATGAGACTATTCCTTGGTAAAGGGTTCAGGCATAATAAATTGGCTTTAAAACGATATAGGTAACACCATAAGCCCAAGGTTGAAGTGCGTCCGGAGCAATGACGGAAATTTGTATCGTATGAGTCAAGACAAGCAAACTAGTAAACATAAAAGTGCAGGAAATTTAAAATAAAAATTGCTTTAAGAGCCATTTAATGTGTACAGATGTTTCAATGTAACTTAATTAAAGCGATTTCCATACCTTTTAGATCTCTGAACCTTAGTCACCATATACATCTATGGATGGTAATAATTATTATAAAGAACAAAAATGAGATTTTTTCTGATAAATTGGCCAACATTTACTTTTTACTCCCTTGAAAGATTATTTGCAATGCTGCAGTGTCATTAAATTCGGAACTTTAGCTAGCCACATAATCCAGTTATAACTTGAATGATTAATTACTTCCCGAAGAACAATATATGACTTTTAATTATTAATAAACTTCATTATGTACTTATCGCTAAGACAAAAATTAATAATGGATTCATTTCGATTTCCTCAGGTTGTAAACAGTTATCTTAGGTTGTCATTAATTCATGTCTATTAAGGGATCGCTCTTTCTCACCTTATGTTATTTTCCCCTCCATTTTAAATCTTCCTCTTCCCATTCACGTTCTAAAAGAAGTCTTCTCCTATGGCATGCGCCAGACTTGCAGCACTTATTTGTTTTCTGCTTTATTTATCGTTAAAACGAGTAATATACAAACGCTTTAGTGACAACATAATTATTAGCATGTATATATATGGAATACCTTCATAACATATACTTCATCACTGGACAATAAAACGGTATGGGTAAACGAACCTATTACTTAGCAATAATGCCACTTTGGTTACTTTCTTATGTAAATTTCTTTACATGTCAAAAACTACAAGAAACATTCACAAATTTGAGTACTTATTAACCCTTTTACTTATATTTTAACTTTTGTTAATATCCAGTAAAGAAGAATCTCATTGCCAGTTTTCAGAACATCAGAGAATGTGAGAGAGGCACAGAAAATGTGAGAGCGGAGAGAGACAGAAGGCGGGAGAGATTGCGAGAGAGAGAGAGAGAGAGAGATGAATCCAGTTATACAGGATTATAATTAAGTTTTTGTTTTTACAGAAAATTCAGATATACACTTTATTCCTCATATCATTTATCAAACATAGGATGAAAATTATTAGAGACATTTATGAAAAAATAAAAGCTAACGAAGCCTCTTTATCAGGCTTAAGGTTGTTTTACGTGCTGTAAATCTACAACTCGGGACCCTTCATTTCCCTTCTGAAGGAAACCATGTCAAGAATATTTACGCCCGAAAAAATCCATCACCCTCCACCGGGTTTGAACTCGAGACCTCGGAACTAGATGCTAGCATGGTAACCACTACACCACGGAGGACGACTAGAGAGGATGACCAAGCAGGCCTCTGGGGGAGTACACTTTCCTTTGAGCAAGCATCCACGCCATCTGTCCGGCACCATTATACGCCACGAAACCTAGAAACACACCTGAAAGTTGAGAAGACGGAATGAAAGGGAAATTATGTAAGTAAGTCGTGGTAAATGAGAAAATACCCCCCGCACTCGCCTACCGGCCAGGAAAAACCACGAAAAACTCAAGTTGAACGGTTGACGGGAATCGAATTCCATGTCGAGAACTCACCAGAAATACATGTTTTGAGACTCTGTGACCCATAAAAGCATGTTCAGAAAAAGGTTCGTTTCCGCGTTTGCCTGTGTGTCTATGAGTAGCATAACTCAAAAACAAAATGTCTGTTGAAATTATACTTGGTATTTAAGTTCAATGCCTTCAAACATGCAATACAACGATTTTCAACAAATTGCCTCCACACGGAACTAAGCCTTATACTTTTATTAAAATGCCATGTGTGTAACATATTTATATGACAAATGAAATGTATCTACATTTTGAATTTTATTTAATTGTAGTTTTAACTTATTTAAAATACCTGACTTTTTTCTGTGGCATGAGCCATTTTCGAAACATCCATTAGTATTGGTTTGAAGTTTTCAATACCTTTGTCATTTTCTTAAAGTACTGTTGCCAATCAGTTGTTTCTCGCAATGCCATGGAAAGAATGTGAAATTTTAAGGCCAGCATATACCGACTAACTTTTAAACATCTGACTGCCGATTCGGTTTTGAGGCAGTATTTTTAAAACTTAAATAATTGCATCTAATTATATAATATGTAAATTTAATAACAGCCCGCCTTAAAGCAATATGTGTATGTAACAATGTATAAAAAGTCTATATTACAGTCATTGTATATGTTTATACTATTATATATATGAAATAATGTTATCTGAATGTATTACGTAATTCAATAATGTAGGAGCTGCGAGAATAGTAGGTTAAAAGTTGCTAACAATGAGGCAACCTTGAGGCAATAATGAGTAAGAAAGTGTAATAATGCTACTAGTCATTATTGGAGCAACAATAATGTAATTTATGTGACAGTTTATAAAATAGCCAATCAACAACCAGAAAAAAGCTTAAGTTAAATAAAAGTATTCTATTGGATTAGGAATAACCAGACAGAGACTTGAAATACAGAAATTTACAAATTTAAGCGATTGAAATCAAGTCAGTTGGTTGTAGACAGTGTTCCTATCCGGACGCGAGATGCGTCCTCGAGAAATTTAATACGTATTCCTGTGAGACGAAAATAGTTTACGTGTCAAAAAAATGTAAGTAAATAATAAAAGAATCTTACAGCTCTCTATATCAGTGAAGTGTTATTTAAATTGTGTCAAGGATTAATAAATGTAGTGAAGTAAAAATTATAATCTGTGTAAGCCTACATTCTCAGCCGCACTACTCTCTGCAAATAATTCCATGTCTCTAATAATAATGATGACGCAGCCGAGGCAAACATAAATATATAATATTTAAAGAAACAGTCAAAAAGTACAAAGTTAATATTTTTTAAACATTTTTTTAGGGGGCAAAGGCCACCAGAAGGTACATTTGGGGCGAAGGCTACCGGAAACTTTTTACCATACGTGCGGTTGCAACTACTTCAAGTTCGGCTCCCCAACAGTTGAACTACAATACAACTCCTACTTCAAATTGGCTTTACATACGTGAAGCAACAACCTACTTCAGTTTCCTCTTCCCTCTTTGTACCCACAACGAAATGTGAAATGAATATGAAGCAGATAGAAAAACAAACTTTCTTATGAATAATTTGTAAAATCTATATAAAAATAAATGATAGGGGTAGGGAAGGTCATGTGAATGCAACATCAGTTTTTGTAATTTATGGGTGCTATACACACATTTCTGTAACGGCGCAGAAGTCGTGTTTAATTCTGTTTGTTATATTTCTAGATATGTGAATGCGGTAATAAAGCACATATCTAGTTTATGGGTAAGGCGTGACGTACCCACATCATGTCACGTGAACTTTTAAGTTAATTTAAAACAGGAGGACCCGCTAGCGAACAAGAGATAATCAGCAGGAGAGTTACTCGGGCTTCACACAAGGTACGTACCGGATAATATGAGCTCGCCTGCCTGCCTTTGAAGTAAAGGTACCAAAGTAAATCCGGAATGCCTCTCATCCAAGATTAGTCTATCGGAAACTTGCTGCCAGTCTGTGCGATGATGAAGCTTGCGTCAGCGGTCCTCGTACGTATGTCACGTCACGCCAACATTTCGGCACTCTCCGGCAATCGCACGACAAAATCACATGTACATATTTTTTGTACTGACAGAGTGACTTTGCCTCATAAGTTTAAAATATATATTCCAATTCGTTATTATTATTATTTAATTATATATTTATTGTCGCTTTGAATCCACATCAACATGCTTGTATATACGTTAAAATTACAAACATTTCTGGTGATTTTAGATTTGGGATAAATAATCGAAGTTTGGCCATTCTGAAGCCAAACACAGCATTGTAACATTGTCTTACGTTTTAATGAACGATGGATTAACAAATTACATTGAGTATACCGCTAAGAAAACTCACATCTCGATTGTGCGGAAACTTCTGTTGCAAAATGTGGGAAAACTAATGACTTTCCAAAGAATTGTAAGAGTAAAATATTTGTTGAGTTTCTTTTAAACTATCCATATTTTTAAGCACAGAGGTGTAAACTGTTGTGGTGAAATTCCGATACAAAGTAAATTTTAACGGCGAAAGTGTTGCTACATTACTTCATTCAGTATACCTTTTAGAGTATATTCAGTAGGTATACCTTAAACTGCAAAACACGTATATCTCTTCCAGCCTGTAAAACATACATTAGGTTCTAGGTTTGGAAAAGGGTATTTTAATTATGTTCCCCACAGGTAATAATGGGGTGCGAAGTCGAAAAGTCTAAATTTTCGTTTCTTATTCTGTTTTATAAAAAGTAGCATTAAAGGAGTTTAAATGCATCATTTTATTAGGTTTATTTTTTAAAAAAGTCTGATGTGTTACACTCACATGACTTTCTCTACTCTTTTACAAACTATTTTTACAAACGCTTATTCTCCATCTACTTCATGTTATTCCATATAAACATTTGCAGACTCTATCTTATTGCTAATTTTCTTGTAGATGTAAGGGGATAATATATATTTACAAGGGCAATATAGAAATACAGTAGCCTTTAAGCACATAAATATCTCTTAATAGCTGGTTGCTAGGTGCAGCACCATTCCCTTTGCCACAGATTAATACTCTTTGCATATCCAAGACAAAAAAAATGAATAACGAATTCCCATTTAAGAAAATAAGTATTGAAAAATTTAAGGGAATAACAAGCAATATCTCGAAAATGGTTCACTCAACAAAAAACGTATATGACATAAATTGTGTATTTTAACGCGATCTACATTTTTTGTGTAGTAACATTTTGTTTATCTCTTATGGTTTACCAGTTATGCAAAAGTCGTTCACAATGAAGAATACTTTTGGAGACATTCCCAGAAAATTCAAGATATACATTTTATTTGTCATGAACATATCTTAAAAATATGATATTTTAATCAAAATCGTTAGAGCCATTTTTGAGAAAATTAAAATTTTCGAAAAATCTTCCATGTAAAGGGTAATCTGGGGTGGGGGGATTTTCTTGAAAACCTTCGTGTCGCATCTATGGAAGATACTGAACATAAATACCAAGTTTGGTGTTTATCCGACTGTTCGTTTCTGAGTTAATTTGTTCACAGACAGACACACACACGGACATGTTTCCAAAAATGCTTTTTTTGGATTCAGGGGGTCTCAAAACATATATTTCCGGTGAAATCTCGGTATCGAATTTTTGAATGGAATACAATACTTCCCCTACTTACTATACGTAGTAGAGGAAGTAAAAACATTAATAATTAAATAAGTAAATAATGACACCAAGTTTTCATTATTAATTCCTCTGGTTGCTGTGGGAAACAGTAGTTCCAAACGACTAAAACGCACAAGACTCTTGCCTCTCACGTCTGCTCGCGCAGGTTCATATCCTGTTTCATGTGACCTGGCTGAGATTTTTATCCGAGTTTTTCCTCCGTCCTTATACCCTCGAGCTCAAGTACACATTCATGTACTTTCATAATTCCATTCGTCTTGTAATGATACCTGTGATTAAAGGTGGCTAAGCTTATAAGAGAGAGATTTCTATATTATAGGGCTAATCTGCTTTTGAGAGAGAAACAAGAGACAAATTAGTGTATTTTATAGACCATTACATTCCTATGCGGCGTATTTGATATAGGCCAATAAATAACATGTTGCAATCGCGGTTGTTTATCTAATAATAACTTGTAAGGTGCTATTTTATTGGATAAAGCAGCAATTCGCTACTGAACCGTTATATTATTATCAGTATGCGGTGATTCATAGGCTACGTCATTCTGGATATTCAGATAGTCTCAGTTATTAAATAAATAATTATTATGTTCTTTAATAAAATGTTTCTTTATTGTATTTTGATTTTAGTTTGTTTTGAGGTTAAGTATTTTCTTATTTCTCAGTCCTACTTCTGGTGGCATTGATTAGTATTCCGTAACACAATGTTAATTCATTTAGTAGATATGCCGTGATCTATTAGCTGACACAATAGCGATTTTCTTTTAAATAACACAAGTAAAATGTAATTATTATTTATATAATGTTACATTTATTCATGGATAGCAATAACGAATCTATCGATAAATTTCTACCTCTCATGGGGCTTTGTTAGAAAGTGGACTGCGTTTTAAACAATTTGAATTTCCTGATATTTATCACTGTAATACCAGTCCTGAATATTTTAGCAGCAAATGCAACTGGACCGCGGGAGATTATCGAGGGCAAGGGTCGTTTTTCTTGCGAACAGGTGGGCGAGACATTGACACCCCATTGACGGGAACCTGGGGCGCGAAGCCGGAAGGAAGCCCCGTGTCTGCTATGCCACCGACAGACACACCCTCTCTTCAGAATGATGCGCTCGCTGGTGGTGCAGCATTGTCCTTCTGCAGAATTGCGCAAGTTCCGGCGTTGTATAACTGCCCGGACCTCTGAGGAGACTCTGAATAGACGCTTCACAAAGCACTATACATTTGAGAACAATAATCTGCCCCTCCTACCCGTACCCCTCTACATTCCCAGCTCCTTTTCTCTCCTTTACGAGACGGCGACGACGGCAGCGACGACGACGACGAGAGTAAAGAAAAGAGTTAGTTCTGATACACAGAACCAACCCTCCCCCCGCTCCCCTTACCCTTCTCTTTGCTTCTTCCCCCTTACCTTTTGTCCATTTTATTCATATGCTAACTCTAGCCGCTCATTACAATGGGAACGTGTATTGTCCCACTGCCTCTACAAGATAGCTAGCTGTATAGAGTGAGTGAGTGTGTCAGGCGGTCTTTGTTCCACGCCCGGGACCTGCTCCTGATCAAACTGATTCTCTGTGCACCTGATGTCAAAAACTACCGGCTCCGAGAATCACATTCAAATAGCCAAAACAGTTCTATTCTTCATTACATTCTCAAATAAGTTATTCCAGAGCCGCTGTCCTCTCTAGGGATGACAGAAAATAACGTAACGGTTACCTTAATGTAACGGTTACAAAAGTAACGATTACAAAGTAGCTATTACCCAATAACGGATGCAAAGTAACTAGTTACCCAATAACGGTTAGCAAAGTAACAAATGCAAAGTAATAGTTACCCAATAACGATTACCAAAGTAACAAGTACAAAGTAACTAGTTACTCAATAATGATTACCAAAGTAACAACTATAAAGTAACTAGTTACCCAATAACGGTTACCAAAGTAACAAATAGAAAGTAACTAGTTACCCAATAACGTTTACCAAAGTAACAAATACAAAGTAACTAGTTACCCAATAACGGTTACCAAAGTAACTAGTTGCCTAATAACGGTTCAAAGTAACAAATACAAAATAACTATTTACCTAAAACGGTTACGCCAGTAACAAATACAAAGTAACTAGTTACGCAATAACGGTTCAAAGTAACAAATACAAAGTAACCAGTTATCCAATAACGGTTACCAAAGTAACAAATACAAAGTAACTAGTTACCTAGTAACGGTTCAAAGTAACTAGTTACTCAATAACGGTTACCAAAGTAACAAATACAAAGTAACTAGTTACCCAATAACGGTTCAAAGTAACAAATACAAAGTAACTAGGTACCCAATGACGGTTACTAGGTAACGAAGACAACTACATAAACGGTTACCTAGCCTGAGTAACATCATTCACTGCATGTGCGCGGCATTGGTATCGCTTACTGGGAGCTGGTTACTTCAATATTCGTTTACAACTTGAATCATCCTCGCACGGAGTTGCAAGTACATATTTGTTTATTACAGCGTGTTCTTAACGCTTCGAATATAGGTCACAGGCCACAGATGACTGATCCGTTCAGCACTCAGGCAGCAAAGCTGCACACATTGTAGATGAGTTATTAATATACGTTATAGGTGCCGAGTTTTTATACATCGCTGTTAGATGCATATAAATAAACAATTAATGCCGTTTAGTAGAAAAATATGGGTGGACAGCTAAGCTCAAACAACGACATCGTTCATACTGAAACGTAGTTACATCTAATCGTTACTGGTAAGCGTTAACGCACTGTAACAGTTATAACCGTTACCCAAAATAACTGTTTGTCACATCTCTAGTCCCCTCAGTTTCACACACAGAAGGCATGATTTGAAAAATGTTGCCACTGTCTCATTCCTCGTACACACCTTTGAGCCATCTTAGTTCACCATACTTTTTGGAATTTAAAAGGTTTTTATGCTCATGAAATGGTTAAACAGGAGATAGAGATATAGGATATATGAATAAAAATGGTTATAAAGAATTCTTTTCACATATTCTGTGTTTAAGTTAAGGTTGGGACTGAAAAATTCAATGCCACGGCCGAGTTTTGAGCCACAGATTTTCGGCTTACTGTGCCGCTGCTCTGCCAACTGAGCTACCATGACAACATGCCGGCACGACATTTGCCATTCCTCGAAAGTATTCATATCTCAACTGATCCGGGGAGTTACGTTTGAGTGTACACCATAGATCCAGGGTTTAAAGAGTCTACATTCTGCAGCAAAAACCAGAAAAAGAATTTGATTATTTGGAGGAAGAATTGGGCATTGTTTAAATACAGAAATACAGTTGTGTTTGTTGAAAAAAACATTGATATAAAAGTGTTTAGAAAAAAAGTGACCAGAAATTTTAAGAGTTGCTTTTTTTTCAACAAAAGCACAAAGCAAAGTATTAAAATTGCTTATTAATTTAAATTGTTCATTAAAGTATCAATAAATATGCTTTTTTGTCAGTTTTTCTTTTTGTCCAAGATAGTATTTTCAGTATAATTGTTTCAAAGCGCACTAAGTGCAAATCATTTTTAATTATAAACAAAAATGGTTTTGGGATAAGAATATTTAGAAAAGTGGGATTTCCATAACAGGTATGAAGAACTTTAAAAAGCGCCGGTAAGTTTAGAAGATATCAGTTTTTTACCTCTCCTGAAAACTTTTTTATTATGCACTTAGTGTTTTTGATTCGATGCTCCTCAAATGCTAACTTAAAAATCTAGCTACGCATAAGAAAACAGTTTGGTAGAAAAACAATGTAAACATCCTGGGATTCTAGAAACAGATTTGAATCTCTGCCCAGGACAGACTCAATTTTCATTTTTTTAAAATTATTTTCTTGGAGGATTAGGTACAGTCGAGTGTACATAGAAACGTGCCGATGCTTAGTGTTTTTTGAAGGGGACGCAGAAACTCATTATTATCCATGTTTCACACCAGCCCTGGGTGACTCAATCTCTTATTCAAGTCAGACATGCATTAGTCTATGAAAAAAATGTCAGGCCTAGGTGAGCGGCGGAAGGGGAGGAGTGAGGAAACGTTTCGCCTGTGTGGCTAGAGGACACACTTGCAACGACGGTCCACACCAGCCCCTGGATGGGTCCATCTCGTAATGGTTTGATGTCAGAAGTCAAGTTCTCAAATATTAGCCTATGAACACAGATCGGTATCAGGCTCAGGAGCGAAGGAAAAGGGGGGAGCAAGATAAACATTACATGGAGTGCTAGAACCAGGTAAGTGGTGAGGCTGGGCGTGGCAGAGGCGGTTTATTTCCTTACCTAATAAAGCACTGCACATTATATCGGCACAATTTCATGCACTCGACTGTATACAACACTATAACAATGAAGTTGATGCTATAATTATGTTGAACAACTTTTCATAAAATCTTAACTAAATTGGTTGAATTTGTAGTAGCAATTTCAATATCTGGCATACATGCATCATTATTACTTGTTCAACCAATGTTAGATGTTATAAATCAGTGAAATACAGGTGGAAAATACTGTGGGACTTATCTGAAAACTCCCAGATTTAATAAGATAGAAAAACAAAGAACTCCGCTAAAATCCCTGCTTAAAACAGTAGACAATTTTAAAATCACTTTCAACTGCATGATATAGTATTTTCACGAAATGGAGCTCTTTCAGATTTTATTATTGAATTTCTAGTCAATGTCACATAAGTGTAAGTTATTTCATTTTTAGCACCCTTAAACGTTTAAAAGTATTTGTTTACTGAAAATACTATCGCTTAAGACCTAGTCTTTCAGCTTAACCTTCCAGCCATGCTGTGATTATAAGCAAGAAATTGCCTTTATCTGAGAAAAAGTGAGTTAAGTTGATGATCTGTGCTGTAAGGGAAATGTACGATGAGCAACATGTGTTTTAAACGGTTCTTCAACGTCTAAATATTGACGTAGTACAACTGCATCATGTTTTACTTTCTCTTACGTTATTTACGTATATTATACCGTTAAGGCTTCAGGATATGTATTTCTGAGGGGAAAACGTTGTCTAATACTCCAAATGAATAGGATCCATATGTTTCGCTAACGATCTTTAGCGTCGTGATTGTGAACAGCTAAATTGTAAACTCAATATTTATATTTTAATTAGTAAACTAGCAATACAATCATAAAGATGAGTCAGTTTACGTTGAATCACACTCACAAAGAATACCAGAAGCCTTCAACTATAGACCTGAAGGACGACAAACAATCCGACGACCAGAAAACGACTGGAAAAGTGAGAAAGGAACAGGCTTCCATCTAAACCGTGGCTAGGAGAAAAAGAAGAAGTTGAGTCACATTTGAAAGCTTTATGTCACAGTGGGACTCAAACAACGGATCTTCGACTCTCTGCACCGATGTTCTTACTGTTTGAGCTACCAGTCGAGATACCTGAGGCGCAAAGGAAGTCTAAATGGACTATTTCCCCAAGGTTAAATTCAACCAACTGATGACTAGTGCTCGGCGCAATAGACACTAAGAAATTTAAATAGGCAGGCAAATAGGCACTACATCAATTTCAAAGTAGGCAAGTAGGCACACTCATTTATTCATTTACCACTTAAAAACACATTTTGATGGGATATAACTGTATAAAAATTTCAAATATCCATATAGCTACCATGTATTAAATTTACTAAATTCTATTATTCTCTTAATGGACTGTAAAGTATAAACATTATTTCTAGAAATTTGCACTCTTCAATTATGCATTTTTTTTATCCAAAACTATTATCAGTTTTTAAGTAGTTTCTCTCTTGAATACGTCTTATACTCCCAGCTGGCTTGTAATTATTATTGAGCCTGTTATGTATTATTGTAAAACTGGCTATTGGTGCGTTTGCAATGAATAACGTCTAGTCTTTTTAGGCCAGTAGGTTCTGTGTTTTCGTCCACGTGGGAGGTAGAAAACAATAAAGCCATCGTATTAATGAACAAAACAATGAGTTCATACTCAAATGATGGACTTCCCAGTCGAAAAACAATATATTTTTGTAATTGGTCATTTACCGTACGCTTTACTTTGCTAAGTAGCCGCTATTTTATTACTTCACGAAACAATGCAACGGCTGATGTTAGGAAAGGAATGCCGGTATTATTAACTTGCTCAGGCATACTGCCAACAAGGCTCATTGGCTCAGAGCGCGAAATATGAATTGTACTCTAAGGTTAACATCAATTAATAATGTTAATAAATAGCCGGCAATAACAAAAATAATGAAATTAAGATCGGCAAGCACTGGATAAATGTGATGAGACGCTACCACTATTTCTCGATACTCGATACCGATACTGATTTTTGAGCACCGATATTCGATACCCGATACTCACTTTATGAAAAAGGGTAAGGATAGCTTGTTCACTGAATTACACTACGTGATCAAAAGTATCCGAACACCTGGCTGAAAATGATGTACAAGTTCGTGGCGCCCTCCATCGGTAATGCTGGAAGTCAATATGGTGTTGCCCCACGCTTAGCCTTGATGGCAGCGTTCACTCGCAGGCATACTTTCAATCAGGTGCTAGAACGTTTCTTGGGGAATGGCAGCCCATTCTTCACGGAGTGCGGAACGAGGAGAGGTATCGATGTAGGTCGGTGAGGCCTGGCACGAAGTCGGCGTTCCAAAACATCCCAAAGGTGTTCTACAGGATTCAAGTCAGGACTCTGTGCAGGCCAGTTCATTACAGGGATGTTACTGTCGTGTAACCACTCCGCCACAACCCGTGCAGTATGAACAGGTGCTCGATCGCGTTGAAAGTTGCAATCGCCATCCCCGAATTGCTCTTCAAAATTGGGAAGCAAGAAGGTGCTTAAAATATCAATGTAGGTCTGCGCTATGATCGTGCCACGCAAAACAAGGGGTGCAAGCCCCCTCCACGAAAAACACGACCACACCACACCATAACATCACCACCTCCGAATTTCACTGTTGGCACTACACACGGTGGCAGATGACGTTCACCGGGCATTCGTCATACCCACACCCTGCCATCGGATCGCCACATTGTGTACCGTGATTCGTCACTCCACACAACGTTTTGCCACTGTTCAATCGTGTAATGTTGACGCTCCTTACACCAAGTGAGGCGTCGTTTTGCCATTTTCCTGCGTGATGTGTGGCTTATGATCAGCCGCTCGACCATGGAATCCAAGGTTTCTCACCTCACGCCTAACTGTCATAGTACTTGGAGTGGATCCTGATGCAGTTTGGAATTCCTGTGTGATGGTCTGGATAGATGTCTGCCTATTACTCTTTACGACCCTCTTCAAATGTTGGCGGTCTCTGTCAGTCAACAGACGAGGTCGGCCTGTACACTTTTGTATACTGTACATGTCCCTTCACGTTTCCACTATCACATCAGAAACAGTGGACCTAGGGATGTTTAGGGGTGTGGAAATCTCGCGTACAGACTTCTGAAACACGTGACACGCAATCACCTGATTACGTTCGAAGTCCGTGAATTCCACGGAGCGTCCCATTCTGCTGTTTCATGATGTCTAATGACTACTGAGGTCGCGGATGAGTACCAGGCAGAAGGTGGCAGCACAATGCACCTAAGATGAAAAACGTATGTTTATGTGGATGTCCGGATACTTTTGATCACATAGTGTATGTGAAATATTTTCCAACTGGCGGCATTTTGTTCTCGATAATGCCAAAGATTATATATCCATTATTGTTAGTCACGTTGTTTCTGCAGGCTTCACAGATTTTGGCCACCGAGTAAAATGTAATGGCTGAGAATAGCCACCAAGCCAAGCTATTGTAGAAACTGATTTAGTGCGTCAGCACCATTATTTTTCATGTTTTCATTTAGAACACAAGAGCCCATGGAATGTTGCATTCATCGCAGTAAAGGTCTATCAAGAACTATAATGCAGCAACTCTTTGGGGACACGTGAGAGGCAATAACGTGAAGTCTCGACTCCTTTCATTCCTTATTTAGCATAGCGTTAAATGCAATAACTTTCAATAATGCAAAACTTAAACATTTAAAACTATCGAAAAAAGTATCGAAGATTTACCTGAAAGTATTAGACATACTTCGATACCACCGAGTATCGAGAGTATGTATAATACTTTGAGGTAACCGTTCAATATGTTTAAATGTTTAATTTTTGCATTATTGAAAGTTGTTGCGTTTAACTTTATGCTAGATAAGGAACGAAGGGAGTCAGGACTTTCTTCAGTCCGGATTTGGCACCAAGTGACTTTATGTTTCTTCATCTGAAGAAATTCTCTGGTGGGAAAACATTTTTACGATGATGATGTTGTGAAACAAGAAAGGCAGACTTAGTTTTCATCACAGGCGGCGCCATTCTTTGACGAAGGCATACATAAATTGGTTTTCCGACACGACAAGTGCCTGAATAACGGCGTGACTATGTGGATAAGTAGTATAAGGTAGGATGAAGGAGGGGGTCACCTCTCCAATGCGACCAGCTATTGCGACTACACCCGGGAGGCAGGGAAAGGTGAAGGAATCGTAGGAGGTCTCAGGCCCGCAGAGACGCACAAAAGTCCTTAATACTTGCAATTTGAACACCCGCGCACACGTAGAGGTGAAGAATCGCGAGAGGGGGCAACGAAGCGACCCTAACGGGCGAAACAACGCCCTCTAGCGTTCATCGTGAGAAATCTGTACAATGCGCGAGCAACTATGCTCTCTGCCCGACACCGCCAGTACCTCAGGACACGAAGACAAGGGTGAAATGAAATAAGAGGAAGTGGGGGAAAGGAGAAATCGTGGTATAATACACCACGCCGGCATTCGACTGGGCGAACAGGGGAAAACCATGAAAAACACCATAGTCAAAATAAGCAGTCGCCAGGAATCTAACCCGGGGCATCCGGAATGCGGGCCACAGACGTTGCCGCCTGAACTAACACGCTCGGTAAGGTGTAAGGTATCAAATGATAGTAAAGTATTTGGAAAATAATGTTCTGTATCGTAGTATCTCTCTCAGTTATGTATGAACAGTAGTCGATTTCCTATCTATTTCTCTACATGTGGTTTTATTCTTGAATAAAATAATTGAGAATGTTTTACATATTAATATTAAGTTGAGTAAATTCCCTGTAGGTATCAGAATCTATTTATATGATTTAATTTTTTGTCATGTTTTCAGCATGAATTATGTTCTTCTTTCTTCTTGTTATGAATAGGCTGACATGAGTGTTTAATTTCGAATAAATGAATATTTAGTGTAAATTATATGTATAATAAGGTAATTCAGTAGTAGGTTTTCGGTCATTCCAATTTTAACATGGCAGAAGACGTCAGTGACCATGTGCTGAAAAAATAGAAATCCTATTTGTTTTATTTATTTCTTTTACTAGTCCTTAACGCCCACTCTTGCTTCATACGACACTACAGGCGGTGACACTGATAATTGGGAAAGAAAATTTGGGAAAGAAACGCTCCAAGCCTAAGTTTAAATATCTCCCGGTATTTGCCAATTATGAGGACCTGGAAAAAAACCTTCTTCAGAAAGGGATTTGAGCTATTGATGGGTCCGTGTCTTAACGCCCTTGGCTACCCTTGTTATTTAGCAAGCCTAGACAAAATAGGCCAGAATAACTATTAATCTATTAACGCATGTGAGTTAATGTCATTTTCTTGCAGGTGTTTTGATTGTTCTCTGCCGTCCTTTCAACAAATGGTTAAGTTGACTCATGAAAAATATTGTTACCAGGCCAAGTGGTGAAAATTTTTTAACAATGCTGATTTAGGATATGTGAAGGTAACATAATCGTTCTCAACTCTATGCGACCCTCAGCAGTTAATTTGCACACACAGAGATTTCGATATGAGATGATTTATAATTCGGTCGCGAGAGAGGATGCCCTGCAAGACACTGAAGGAATCTCGAGGGTGGGCGATGAGAATTGGAAATGATGGCGTTATGTTAATGCGCGCACACCATCATCCCTGTGAGGGAACCCATTACCGTCTCTCCCAATGAAAAGAACAAGCGCATTCGCATCACAATGGGAGAAAAGTGCTAACTGTTTTACATTATGCAAACAAAAGTTTTCATATAGGGGTGGGGGAGGAGCCGAGAGAAGAATGTGTGTATGTGTGCGCGCGCAGCAGATGAGGGCGACTTTCAACAATGGTATTGTCTGTGTGTGGCATAGGAGGCCTCTTCAGTCCCTTTATTGTCCTTCAGCATGTTTTAGAGAGCTCCGTGGACATTCAGGACGTCTTTTTCATCAAAGTACATTCGGAATGGGGAAACGAGTACTCCACCCTTGACTAGCTAGAAGAAGAAGTGCCAAAAGGAAAGCAAAAGTTTGAAGCAGGGTGGAAACCCTAAGTTCGCCCTCGCTGTCAGATGTACTCTATTTCATGTCTCACACATAGCTGCAATACCTTAGGTTTTACTCCACCCAAGAATTTGATATCCAGACTTCATAGGAAATACACATTTTAAGCTGCACTAAACCCAAATCAGCATTTTTAGAACAAAAAATGGTCTATATGCCTGGTGTGTGCTTATCTCTGAACAGTATTTGGGTCAAACTCTGTTTAAGCATTCCAGGGAAAGATTTTGAAGAAAAATCCCCCACCACAAACTAACCTTGAAAATCTTTCGTTATTTTTCATTTTCTCAAACATTACTAACGACTCTTTTTTTATTAAAATGTGATATATTCGAGATATTGACGTGAGAAGTAAAATGTCGTCCTCTATGGTGTAGTGGTTAACATGCTAGCCACTGGTTCCCGAGGTCATGGGTTCAAACCGGCGGAGGGCGATGGATTTTTTCGGGCGTAAAATCCTCAGCATGGCTTCCTTCGGAAGGGAAGTAAAGCCGGTGGTCCCGTGTCGTAGATTTACGGCACATAAAAGAACCTCAAGCCTGATAAAGAGGCCTCTGAGCAAAATTACCGGCCTTTCACGTCCAATATAGAATGGGACGCTAAGGACCACAGCAGTTAAAGAGCGTCCATAAAAACAACCCTGAATTTTTTGAGAAATAAAATGCATATCTTGAATTTTCTGCTAACAGCCTATGAACGTCCACATATTGATTGAATTTATTATTACTGGCGATGTATGAGATAAAAACTTATTACAGGAGCTCATCAAAGTATACAATTTGTTTTAAATAAATTACTTGCATCGTTAAGAAGAACTATTTTCAAATTATGCTCATTTGAACGGCTAACTTAATGAGCCATTATTACAAAAACTATTTTTAGCACACGTTCTCTCTAACAGTTGTTTGTCGGAATATAAACACGCCGGAAAATAGTATTTAGCGTTCTAGGCCGCTAAAGTTGTAGTCGTCATGGAAGGTTTTAGCGGCATAATAAACAAAATTCACACGGCACTGACCAGTCATACCAACTTTATCAGGGTTTTAAACAATACCTGATCAGAAAACAAGACGTACGAGCCAACACTGTTTTTTATGTTTAAATTAAACCTTGCCAACATTGTTTCACAAAATAAAAGTATCGTAGTTTAAAAATAACTGTAAGTTAACATAGTTTTTTTTATCACATGGAAGTGAAAATGACACTTATCATACTGATACCGAGATTTTGCTGGCAGCAGCCGATTCAATATTTCTGGCTCGGATTGATATTTCCTCGGGATTTTCCACCCATATTTTCAGTCCCAAGCTTGTTTAAAAATCTGATGTGTTACACTCACATGACTTTCTCTACTGTTGTATAAATTATTTTTACAAACGCCTATTCTCCATCTACTTCATGTTAATCGAGATAAACATTTGGATACACTATTTTATTGCTAATTTTCTTGTAGATGCAAGGGGAATATGGTAGGCTTTAAGCGATAGTCAAATCTTTTAAGTGCTGGTTGCTATGTGGCGCATTCCATTCTCTTTGCATGTCCAGGACATAAAGACAACGAATAACGAATTCCCATTTGAGAAAAAGTATAAGTATTGGAACATTCAAACAAATAACAAGGAATATCTCGGAAATGGTTCACTCTACACAAAAAGAAATTTATATGACATGAATTGTATGGTTTAAGGAGGTCTACATTTTTTGTGTAAAAGAATTTTGTCTATCTCTTACAATTTACCAGTTATACAAAACCATTCAGAAAGAAGAGGACTTTTGGGGACATTCCCAGAAAATTCAAGATACACATTTTATTTGTCATGAAAATATCTTAAATATATGATATTTCAATCAAAACCGTTAGAGCCATTTTTGAGAAAATAATAATTTTCAAACAAGTTCCATGTAAAGGGTAGCCTGGGATGGGAAATTTTCTTGAAAATCTTCGTGCCGCATCCTTGAAAGATGCTGAACCTAAATAACCAAGTTTGGATTTATCCGACTTTTCGTTTTTGAGCTATGCTGTTCAGAGACACTCAGACACACATACGGACCTTTTCTAAAAATGTTTTTTTGGGGGGGATTCAGGGGGCCTCAAAACATGTATTTATGATGAAATATCATCATATCGAAGGTGGAATGCAATACTTCCCCTACTTACCATACGTAGTAGAGAAACTAAAAATGAGTGCTCGGAATACTTTTTCTTTCCATCGCAAGAACTGGTAACCATGGTTAACTATTAGAGTGCTGTTTCCGCATGGTGTATGTAAATAAGCACTTATTGATTAATTGAAAATGATTTCTGGATAAAAATGTATCATAAATAACGCAACGCGGGTAGAATTATAATTTTTTATTTAATACTATAATAATACCTATATAAAGGATATGTGTGAATTTTTGATAGGTAGAGAAATTCGTGTGAATGGGATACATCAGAATATTTTGTTCTGCTTATTCAACTCGCTTGAGCTGCAAAATCAATCACAATGGGTTTTCAATTTCTTTTCTTTCTTTTTGAGTCGCTGTTTGTGAGCAAGTGGTCTTAATTGCGTAGTCTCCCTCTTGCACCGCCTGCTTGAGTAGTACATATTTTTTATTTCTCTTGATTGGCAAAACATGCACCTCCGTTCTTGTTATTGCAGTAATGACGGAGATTCTCTCCCTCTCCCTGTTTCTTCTTCTCTCTTCCTCTCCCACAATCTTCATCTCTTCCTGTCTCTCCTTTCTTCAATTTCTCACCTTCCATCCTCTCTCCTCTCTCTGTGTGCAAAGTACATACCTGCGATGTCCTTTTCCTGAGGCGCTGCTTACAAAAGGTATCTAAATAAAAGTTTGAATATGAAATTATGCATGTTCCCTAATGTAAAGTGCATGTAAAGTGATTGGAATTGTACGTTTTCCGTGGAAACCAGAAAACTCCTATAAAATGTGCAGAATCATGCATCTGGTTTATACACACGAATAATGGTAACGAATAGTTGTTTTTTTTATTATTTTTATTTTTTATATTTAAGTGATATGAATGTAACACATAACGTTGTTTAAAGCGCTATTGCTATTCAGTTGTTTTTCGTAATCTCATGGAAGCAATATGGAATTTTTATGCCAGCATATAGCGACTAGCTTTTAAACATCTGAATACCATTTCGGATTCCTCTATACTATTTGTAGTATTGCTGCGAAGGTTTACCTTTAACCCTAAATTGCGCAAATTATTTTGCTACATATGCCGCTTACTCTAATTTCTAAACCGGTTTTTATATCCCTGCCACAGGCACCTTTTTTTTTTTTTCGTTTTTTTTTAAGCAAGGAAGAACAGGATCCTAACAAAAGGGAAAAGGGTATTACTTTGCTAGTGGAGCTTAAACCTGAATATCCAAGGCTGGAATGGCCCTGTTCTGTGTTGCCGAATCATCTGCCATCTCTCAGCACGTAAAAATTGTCGTAGATGAGGCAGTACACAATCAGCTGGATCGTCCAACGTTTGTAGCCAAGTAAAGGTGCCCATAATCAGCCAGAGTAGGGAATTATACAATGGGGGGCTTACTTTAGGAAGGTTCAAATGCAAAATATCCGAGTGTTGAGGAATCCATCCGGTAGGTATCCAAGTACGACAATATCCTAAAACCCAAGTCCAGACCACAGTTTTACCGGAACATTCAATCAGTCCATGAGGAAGGGAATCTGCGGCATTACAAAGTGGGCAGTTGTGGGAAATAGCCATCCGGTGGCGATAGAGTTTGTCCGCCATTGGAAGGATTTCGTTTACCACCGCATACGTTACTGCCATCCAATCGGAGTTAATCTGTGGAAGGTTAAAACATCTCCAAATGCGCCTCCAGGGCAGTTGTGGGTATTTCAGCTGGACATGAGGGATAATAGGAGCAGCTTGAACAAGAAAGGTGTAAATCTTCTTCAGCGTACTAAAGTCACCATTCCCCACTTTCTCCGGTGGTAACTTCTCCAAGACCTGATAAACTTCACGTAACATTTGGGGAACCTTGTCACGCTCGCCCCGATTCAAAAAGGATGAGTATTGTCGTTGTAGCGCAATATCCACGGGGTCACCCTGGTTATTCATGGCAAGCAAGAGCATTCGAATCATCAAGGCCTGAGACTGACGAACCACCTCTAATAATCCCCAGCCACCTTGACCTTTAGGGAGACGGAGTTGCGTACGCGCAATGCGATAAAGCTTTTCTGTCCAGATAAAATAACCTAATATCTGTTCTATTCTCTGGCAATGGCGTTTTGAGGGCGGAAGAACAGATGCAAGGAACCAAATTCTGCTGACCGCAAACTATTACAAAACCATATACGTTGTACCAAATTCAGCATCCTGGTTTTCTGCTGATACATCACACCACGTAAGATACTAATACGATTCGTCCAGTTGTATTCCCGCATATCCTCTGCGTCAGTACTAAAGTAGATCCCCAGAACTTTCGTACGCTGCACAACAGGTATGCCCAAAACTGATGTATCCGGAGGTTGTAACCCAATGGGCAATATCTCGGAATTCCTCATATTAAATGTCATTCCGGTACTCTCCTCATATTGCTGTAAACAATCTTTTAGGCGCATAATATCGCGGGGTGTGGTAACCATTACGGTAATATTGTCAGCGTAGGCTCGTACCACCAGTCTCTGACCATACACATCGATTCCGGTAAGAGTAGATTGAAGACGTCGAAGTAAAGGATCGACATACAAGGCAAATAGTATCATAGACATGGGACAACCTTGTCGGACGGAACGTTTAACGGGTATAGCAGCTGTGAGATACCCATTGCAGAGAATCTTAGACGAAGCAACATCATATAGGGCTCGGATAAGATTACGGAGCTTATCGGGCACTTTCAAGGCAACCAAACGTTTCCATAGTGCCCCGTGAACGACGTTGTCAAAGGCCTTCTCAAGGTCTAAATTAATGACTGCAGCTGACTGTTGTTCCTGTGCACAGTGCAATATACCACCTCTCAATGCCGCCAGCGTATGATGAATGGCCGTCCCCTTATGTACGGCAGCCTGCATCTCATTAAGTATATAGGGTAGAATTTTCTGCATACGAACCATAATGATTTTAACAAACAACTTGTAGTCACAGTTCAATAACGTGATCGGCCGATAATCCTGTGGAGTCTTCGGCTGCGCACACTTCGGAAGCTGGATCACTATCCCATCTGCAAAAGTAGGCGGCAATCGCTCTGAGGTCCACATTACCTGGAAAACTTGAAGTAATTCTTCCCGAATATAGCGCCAACAGTGCTTGTAAAATTCATATGGTAGACCATCAGGTCCTGGAGACGCATGCAACTTTGACGACTGGATCACTTCCATGAACTCTGCTGCTGAAACAGGTGTCGTATCCTGCCGCAGCTCCTCCGGGACAACCGGAGCAACCCCAGACATATACTCGTCCACAGCACTGGAGCATTCCGCTGGGACGGAGAAGCGTTGGACGTAAAAGGAGTGCACTTCACGAAGAATTCCGGCTGTAGTGGAAATTTTCTGTCCATCAACCTCCAAATGAGTGACGAGCTTCCGGCGACCATGTTTACGTTCCTTCGCCAGATGGTAAAAAATCGCCTTTTCCCCAAACACCACTTCCGCCGAGTGTACTTTGGACAAACACCCCTGTAACTCGTTAGATTTTCGGGCCTTAATGTGTTCTTTGATGCCTCTCATAAGAGACTGAACATCATCACCTTGCTGTTGGCGTATGTGTAGTTCCTGAAGGACTTGAAGGTAATAGTCCATGGTTTCCCTCCTATCCAGAGCTCGACGACAGGCTGCAGCCCGAAAGAAATACCGAAGCGCAGGCTTGGCTTTACACACCCACCAGAAGGCTTTATTCTGTGCTAGCAGAAAGGATACCCGCAACCGCGACCAAAGATCCTGGGAATCCCTTAGCACGTCCTCATCCATAAGCAACGAGCAGTTTAATTTCCAATAACCTCTACCTCTAGTGTAGATCGCTGCCCTACCTTCAAGGGCATGTATGAGTGCATTATGATCACTGAATGCGACAGGCACTATCTCTGTACGATGAAGACGTGATAAGAGTTCAGCCGGCACATACATGCGGTCCAGCCGCGATGCTGATAGGCCTCTCACGAAAGTAAATTGTACTGCGGAACCATGCGTATGCTCCCAGGTATCCTTTAACCGCATTTGCTCCACCAGCTGCTGCAAAGTAACACAGCCATTAAAGGCTCCGCGTACAATTAAAATCACCGACAAGTACAAAGGTAGCACCCGATGGGATATGGGTCAGGAGGTCTTGCCGAAAAAACTCCTCTCGTTGTTTGCGTTTATTACTACCAGCAGGTGCGTAGATATTCACGAAAGTCACGTCATCATACACTGCCGAAAGAACTCTACCGGAAGGATGGTATCCAAAACTGTGTAATCGTAAGCCTTGTCTGTAAACAATTGCCGTACCGGAACCCTCGGGGCCAAGATTGGTCTCGTAATCGAAGCAATACAAAAAATCCAGATTACAAACATTCAAAAACAAATGTCTATGTCATTATTGATCAAAAAGTCCCTTAAAAGTTGTTTAATAACCTGTCGCAGGCCGTTAACATTGAGCGAAGCCCATATTTGAAGACCTACCGGCATTTAAAGGGCAAGGATCGTATATTCAATGGTTGCAAGCGGAGAACAACCAGAGAGCACTCCAGAAACAACACAATTTCAATCATCACTATCCGGGTGCGGGTCATCCTTTGTAAGTTTAGGGGAACGTTGGTGATCCTCAAAATCATCGCTGTCATCTACTGCCGGCCGCTTGCCTGAGTCCGCCTCTTTCGTTGTGGAACGAGCCGGAGAGTTACCGGACAACGGTTGCACATCTTGGGAGTGCTGTCGTGTCATGGCACTTTCTACATCCATCCGCCTATGCTGGCTCCGTATCCGAGGATCTCGACTAGACAAAGAAGCAGAAGGCTTTTGCCTTAAAAGTGCTACCTCACTTGCCGATATCTCTACTTCTTCATCACAAACGATCTCCATGTCCCCATCCTGAGAATTTTGCGAAAAAGAGGGTACCTCGGGCATTTCGAATGCCGCCTTCCGATTAACAAAGGGTGTAATAGATCCGTCCACAATTGCATGTTCGGTTGCTGCAGTCAACAGCGGTGTCTCCGCCCCAGCAGGACCACCACTTCCTGAATCGGAAGAGCGCGCTGGAAGGTTCACCGACAAAGGTTCTACCACAGACGTTTGTGACATAATGGAAGCCTGCTTCTGGGCGACTGCATCAGAAGAGGTGGCAGCACTCGCCGCCTCACTGAAGGTTACCGGTCGATTCCTTGGAGTTATAGGTAGCCGCGTGGCACGTAGAGGACAAGCTGCTTTTAAGTGGGTAGTGTCATGACACAAATGACAAGCCTGTGGTTGGCCGATGTAACTGATGGCAATCAAATACGAATCGATAACTAAACTAGCCGGTATATGACGTTTGAGCCCCATTTTTACAGCATGCACTCCGTTGTTAGACGAAAGAAGATACTGCGAGCCCCATCTTTCCCTACGGATATCATACACTGTACCATATTTACTTAGTTCCTGTGACAGTACCGTAAAGGGCACCTCAGAAGGCAGGTTAAACACCCGAACATTTACTGTTTGCTGATCACCCGGTGTAATATTCACTTTTTATTATGTCGCCGGAGGCGTATGTAAAATTTTGTTCCTCTTTATACCGCGAGAGAAGATTATCATACAATACCGCCGATAACAATTTCACATAGATAGCTCGTTCCCTGGTGTGAAGCTGGAGCGTGTCGACCTGATCAGCTTGAAGCCCCATGAAGTTCACTAGCCACTGGTGGATTTCTAGTGCAGTGGGTTTAATCGCCGTCGTCGTAAACTGAATTTTGAGATTATTCACACGTTTATAAACCGCCATGGTTACCGTTTAGAACTTACAAAACAAGAAAGTATACCCAATTAAACAAGCGTGTACTCGGAGACACTGAAAACGGTACACAACAGCAAACAAATAACTCGCACCAGTGCCGGCCGGTTACACTAACACACAGCGGACAGATAACCTCACGGCACGCCTGCCACTGCACGACTGTTGGTTAAATATTGGTTTCAAATGCTTCTGCTATTATAATCTCATTATAAGTTAACTGGGACAGTTAAGAGCTTTATAATAATTTGTTCGAATTTTCTTCAGCGATAAGGAATGTGCACTTTCGCAAATACAAAAAGGAAAGGGGAAAAATAACCACTTTTAATTTTACTAGTTTATTCACATTAAAATTGTATAGGATGCTACAAATTTTGTCCTAGTATACTGAAACTTTTTCCACATATTCTGAAACTATGACTAAGAAAAACTACACAGTCCTAGTCTGGATCAAGTACGAGGCTGTTTCTAAATTAAGTACCGTTTTAATGTTTTTCCGCTGCAGCTCTGAAGTCGTGATTTTGAGCATACGTGATCACTTCCTCCATTTATTTGGGAAGTCAGACGCAGCTGTGAGCGATCGCCACTTTGTGTTTTACTGTTAGAGCGTTGTCAGATCAGTGATTCGTTTTCTGAATGCGAGAAATGTGACGCCAGCAAAGATTCATCGTCAATTGTGTGAGTTTATGGGGAGCAATAATGAGTGAGTGATAATGTCCCAAACACAGCCAAACAAGCTCAAGATCTGATCGCATCATTTGTTGGAAACAATTCGACGATCCCTCTACAGTCCGGAGTTGGCACCAAGCGATTTTTATGCGCTGTTCGTCTAAAGAAATTCCTTGGTGTGAAAGAAACAAGAAGTGCAGACTTGACTTTCATCATAGGCGGCATCATTCTTTGACGAAGGCATACAAAAACTGGTTTTAAACAAATTACCAGTACTTACTTTAAAAATCTGATGTGTTACACTCACACGACTTGCTCTACTCTTGCACAAACTATTTTTACAAACGCTTATTCTCCATATGCTTCATGTTAATCGAAATGTTAATCTTATTGCTAATTTTCTTGTAGATGCAAGGGGAATATGGTAGGCTTTACGTGACAGTCAAATCTTTTAAGAGCTGGTTGCTATGTGGCGCATTCCATTCTCTTTGTATGTCCAGGACATAAAAAAATGAATAACAAATTTCCATTTGAGAAAAAGTATAAGTATTGGAAAATTTAAGGGAATAACTAGCAATATCTCGAAAATGGTTCACTCAATAAAAAAAATGTATATGACATAAATTGTGTATTTTAACGCGATCTACATTTTTTGTGTAGTAAAATGTTGTCTATCTCTTATGGTTTACCAGTTATGCAAAAGTATTTCACAATGTAGAATACTTTTGGAGATATTCCCAGAAAATTCAAGGTATACATTTTGTTTGTCATGAAAGTATCTTAAATATATGATATTTTAATCAAAATCGTTAGAGCCATTTCTGAGAAAATTAAAATTTTCGAAAAGTATTCCATGTAAAGGGTAATCTGTGGTGGGGGATTTTCTTGAAAACTTCGTGTCGCATCTCTGGAAGATACTGAAACTAAATACCAAGTTTGGTGTTTATCCGACTGTTCTTTTCTGAATTATGCTGTTCACATACACACAAACACACACACGGACATGTTTCCAAAAATCCTTTTTTTGGATTCAGGGGGCCTCAAAACATATATTTCTGGTGAAATCTTGGTATCGAATTTTTGGTTGGAATACAATTCTTCCCCTGCTTACTATATGCAGTAGAGAAATTAAAAAATACACCTCGTAAATGTTTTACGAATCTAAAAATCAACACTTTTTCCCATGAATTAATATTTTTTTTCAGATTTGCCATGCATTCAGAATTAAAATTACGACTCTCCTATTAAAATATATGCACGTAAATATTTAGGTGTATAGATTATATTCTTGGGAGTAGCAACTTGAGAACATCAGCCTCTTTTAAAATACGCTTGCAGTAACTCAAAAACGTTCAAATGGATACCTAAGAAACTTGGAGATGTTTTACCGTTTTAGGGAAATTAAGCATCTAGTCTTAAAAATCATCAAATAGCTCAGCTTGGTCTCTTTAAATCCATTATTGAGTCAATATTATATGTAACTTGTTCCCAAAACCTGCTCATTGAACAAGAGGTTAACGAAGCTGAAAGAAATGAGAAGTAGGTTAAAATAGTAATTGAATGTTAGCGATACTTTGTTGTTCTATGTCTGAATGTCGGGTTTTTAGACTGAGAAGACGGATTTACGTTTATAAGAAAGAAAAGGAATCGGATTTTACGTAGGCAATAAATATATACATAGCATTACATTTCAAGAAGTTCGCAACATTTCGTCTTGCATTCTGGTATTTAGTACATAGTTTAGCAGACTCCCCGTATGGACTATTCTTAAATATCTATCAAATAAGTTATATCAATGAATATTCGCTTAGTATTTGTTAGCATTCTTTATTTCACACCGATTTTCTTGTCATATAAATAATACCATATTAATGACTTACATCACTATCAATATTGTCGCAGCCTCCAATCAGACACGCTCAAGGGGCAGAGCACTCGCTAGAGAGGTAACAGGTAATTAACAAATTGTAATAATTTGAATAAGGCGAGGCTACGACTAGGGACGCAGCTAAAGTGAAAGTGCAGAAATATTATTGAATACTGGCAAAAGGACACTTACATGGCTCAAGATAGGTAGAAGGAGCTTTACACTATCATAAATAAGACAATAAAGATTTGGATAGCACAGTATTTATTGGATAAGACTTATTACATACCCCATCTTAGTTCCATGCCTGTCGGACGAGGCCGCCGTGCATTCCTGCACGGAGAGAGCGAACGCAGGTCTGGTCTGGTTGACTGCTACTTACTGACTCTCTTCCCAAGCACGCCTCAAAAAGCATGGGGGACGCCAACTAACCTACCCCCACCTAAACTGCTAATCCCCACCTAAACTACAACCGCCATCTCGAATCTAGGTGACCAAAGAGACGTATGCGCATACGTCACAATATATCAATATCAATTTATTGTCATTAAACAGTTATATAACTGCAATAGACATTGTCAGTATATACAATAATGCAACATAAACCACACCTTTTGCAACTTTTACAGCAAAAAAGTAACTATTAAATATCAGATGCATTAAAATCAATAAATTCATTAATAGAATAAAATGGATTATCCACAAGCTAAGAATGCAATTGCTTACAAATCAGTATGGATGTTTAATCTCGCAAACCCACCTACATGAGCAGGGTTTTACGTTACGTTTTGAAAATTTGCAGATTCCCCAAGTTTTTATGTATACTTTTGATAGTAGATTTTATAGGCGTAATGTGGTGGGGGATTTGACCCTCAGTATTCCTTAACTTAAGGTCAGATTAAAAGCCCTAGCCCGGCAAAGTTAAGTTTGCTAACTTAGTAACCCATTATCACGAAAACTATCTTTAGCACACACTTTCAACTTATCGGGAGCAGCATGAAATCCTTTAACGACGTAATAAACAAAATCCAGACGGCAGTGACCAGTCAAACCAAATATAACAGGATTTTAAACAAAATGCTTGATCAATAAAACAAGAAACATAAGCCAACATTATTTTTTTATGATAATCATAAACGCAACCAGTATTTTACACTAAACAATTCATCATTTAAAAACAAATATAGGTTAACAACATTTTTGTTTTTGTTTATCTGAAACCATTCACAAAATTGAAAGATTTATTTCGCAACGTAGAAACGAAAATGATAATTCTCATACTCTTGCCTAAATTTTGCTGGAAGCGCTCCAATTTAATACTTTTGGCTGAAATTAAAATTTCCTCGGGATTTTCTCACACACTTTCAGTCACAAGGATTTTTTTAAAACGAGTGCTCAGAATAAGCACTGCCATTTACATCCGCATCACGTATTGTTATGCGACTCGTACTGTTACATCCTACTTCCTAGGAAGCGTTGGTACGGTTCATAGCGTAGAATCCAAGCGGCTGTGAATATGTCAACGAATGACTGTCTATGCCAATTATATTTATGCAGTTCTTATTTTACATTTATTTTATTTAATATAATTTAGAGAGGTTTTAGTAAAAGCTATTATATGCACCACGTACGCAAAAGCTTTAACGAACTAATTCGTCCCCCAAAGCCTTATTTTTTGTGCTTGATACATAAATAGCTATAAGATAACATACTGAAATATTTTACAGGATGTAAAGGCCTTCTAAGTACACTGGTCTACTTTTATAAAATAATATAGTTTATTAAGAAAAATAGGATTTTTCTTAATTATACACTTTTTTATTAAAATGTATCAGGAATTAGTTTGTTAAAATATAACTAACCCACTCATTTACACCAAAGTAGATCAGTAATATTACTAATATCAGTACCCTTTGCTTCAATATCTGCTGCCGGCTGCTACAGTGGTTGGCTATGAGGTGTTTCTCTCAGGGTATGTGTAGGCGTATTTTGAAAGAATAACACTACTTTAGTAAGCTAAGAAATTCTAATGTTGACTAAAATGTTCAGTTTGAGAATAGTCGCTGACGGTAAGTGTAATTTGCCGTATGTTGCAGAAATGTTGCTCAGAAAGATCCCTCGCGATAGCCGCTGAATCTTACTCACTCAAGCGCGTCACTAAGCGCTATACAACTTAAAATGAAACTATCACACTCGTATCACCAGGATCTTCACGCGATTAAGTCACTGACAAGTGAATGCCTAAGTCTCAAGAATGAGTGTCTGATTTAGAATGCACGGCCTCTTATTAACTTAAGTCCTGCCTACTTTAGAACTTCCCCACCCTAGGTTCATTCTCGCGCGGCCAATACTTCAACTCCGACGTGTACGTCTGTTATTCTGTTACTGTGCGTTACCTCCCCGAATCTAAGAATTACATGCACCTTTCTATTTTACAGAATTATGGTCCACATGACTCTGCAAACGTACTGAACTTATAACCTTAACCACATTCGAAGAATCTTTATGCTAACGCGTTCGCTCCTCAGCTATTACAAATGACTTTCCTCGCTAATTACCTCTTTCAACCCAAACTTGTTTTATTATATACTGATTTAACATATGGAAATTATTTATTGCAATTATTAATTTATCTTATTATCGTTTCTTTATTTAATTATTTATATCTTCCCGTCAATAATTACGGTATCACGAAATGAGAAAATTAATTCGATGATCAAACTAAACGTGCTTAACGCGATGTTATTGGATTATTATTATTATTATTATTATTACTATTATTTTAAAGTAAATACTGCTTTATTTCCCCGAAAAGTACCTGGAAGCTACTTATAATTGTATTTTTAGTCAACCACACTATAATACGCTGATTACGTGTGACTTAACAGAACTCTTATGGCCTCCATAATACTTCAGTGACTCATTATGAACTTACTCGGCGGTGCGCGCAGCTCGTCCATACCTTTCCACGCCTTCAAACTAGCAGTCCTACTTTAAACACTCCACTGGGATCCATTCCCCGGATAAACAGGGAAATATGTATATTTAAAATAAAATAAATTCTGTTCATTGTAATCTTAATACTCTAATAAATTGCGTTCATTTCCTTTGATTCAATATGTGTTGCTTCCACGTTACCTGCAAAAAATCAGTAAATATGGCGTGCACTCAACAGTATTGCCATCTGTTGCAGTATTCACAAACATTCTCAAGGTCCTAGTATCATGCTGCCATTCGATCAGTATTTAATTACACAGAACTAATAAGGTGAGGAATATTTGTAAAAACTCATAGTTTTGACATTTTGTATGATGGATCAGAAACATTCGTGTGCAACTTGACTATAGGGTAATTAAGACTTTCGTATGAAAATTATGAAACTCGCATCTTAATTACTACCATTATAGACTTTTTGCATAATATGCTATTACATTGCTTTCATTATATGACTTTCATTTATTTTGTGCACCCAAAGCTGGGTATCACCCAAAGGCCATGTACCTTTTGTATTGTTTTAATTGTTTTTTTATTTAGAAAGGTTATAGTCGCTTTAACATATTAGTCATATCGCGACTTTACAACTTTTTATAAAATCAATATTTAACAATAAAACAATGAGGTTATTTAACTTACTGGCAATTTTGAACTATTACAATTAACTAGTATAAAATTGTGACACTATAACTAATCAAATTGATTGAACATTATATGCTTTATGTAAATTTTGTGAATATATCTTACGGGGTAATCACTTGGCACTTACGGTGCCACTTTTGGTTATCTTGTGCAGCAAAGCATGAATTTATCTATAAACTCAGGACAAAAGCTTGTTAAGGACCCATTTCTGAGACATATTTCTTGAAGAAAATGGCTTGTCACCTCATATCCAGACTAGCACGTTTTGGATGCAGATATCACCTTGGAAAGAGAGTGAATGTGTTTGAAGGACAGAAAGCCAAGAAATGTGGATAAAGCAATAAATTAAAGTGAGTAATCAGATATCTCCTGGAATAATTACATAAATAACAATGATCTCATAAAAGCTTGACAAAGCCCCACTTACCTTTGGTACACTTCTCAAGAACATTCCCTAAATCATCTTAGATCAGACTAGCAAGCCCTGAATGCGGTTATCACTTTGGGAAAAACAGTCGAATATACAGTAAAACCTCTATATTTGGACACCCCTGTTGCTAGACACCTCATTACGTTTGATATTTTCTTGGAACCGGACAAACTCCTGTATTTTTACATGTCCAATAGACCCTGTATGTTGGACACCCCTGAATCCAGGAAGCTGGACACATCCTATGGTTCTCTGAGAATTGTTTAGTTCTATTGTGTATTTCTGGTATGTATGTACCTGTTAGGGTTAAGTGATATTCACCATATATGGGAGGTCCATGAAGGTGTTCCTGCTACCACTCAAGAAGTGCTAGAGAAGGTTTTATCAACCGATGACAAGAATAAAGAAATATCTTCAGAGAAGATGATGCGATTTCTGTTCCTGAAAATCCCCCAGCCACCAACGAGCTCTTGAGTGCATTTAGGAATTGGAGAGTTACCTATGCATTTGCACATAGTCAGCCACAAATGATTGAACTTTAAGAATGTTGGGAAGCACAAAAGTAGAAACAATTAAAATGATGGGAACATTTTTAGGCAACACAAGGGATAAGTGGATAAGGAGCTTAAGAAAGGTACAGCTGAACGAGCATAGTCTGTAAAGTAGACAGATGGTATAGTAGCTTTATCCCAATATATACAGCCTAGGGGCTAAATATGGGGGAGCTAGAAAACTGGTGCACTAGACATAAGTTTTAGATGTAAGCTTTATTTGTATTATTGTAATAATGATGAAATAAATATTACATTACATTACATATGATTGAACTTTTATTTGGACTTGGGCGAGATATATAGAAATAGTGAGCACTGTCAAAATTAAAAATACTAAGCAGTGTCTTGTAACAGAGTTTTTCAAAAGGCAATGAAAATTGTTCAGTACATATGTACTGTACTTTAACTGACTGTAATTTAACATGTGTAGAACTGTAACACGCTACATGCATTATTCTTTGTACAATTAATGTAGTCGATTTTATTCGATGAAAAAGTTGATTGGCATTATGTAGTCTACTGTTATTTATTTTCCATTGAATGCAAAAAGAAGAGGAAGAAAGAAGAAATCTACCCCCTCTTCGTTGGTCACCCCGTTAGGTTGGACAATTTTTTATTGGACCATAGATGTCTGTAAACCATACGTTTTACTCTATTTGGACAGATGGCCAAGAAATGTGGATGAATCAATAAATTAAAGTGAAGAACAGATATCTCGTGCAATTACATAAACAAATTACACAAGTCACACAAAAGCTTGGCAAGGGCCCGCTTCTCCTATGTGATATCCTTCTTCAAGAAATGTTTCTAAATTTCTCATCTCAGATCCAGATTATGAAGTTTGAATGCAGATATCACCTTAAGAGGAATAGCTGAATAGCTGGATGTATCGATAAATTATAGTAGATAATCTATATATTGTGGAGCTACAGAAACAACAAAAGTCATATAAAGGATTGCAAAGTGTTTACTTCTCCTATGATACACTTCTTGGAGAAAACGTTCTAAATCTCTCATCTCAGATCCCGATTAGGTTGGAAGCAGACATATTGTGAAGAAGAGCTGAATGTGTTTCAAGGACACAAAGTCAGAAAATGTATACAAATCAATAAATTAAAGTGTAGAATCAGATATCTCCTGAAACAATTACATAAATGAATAACAAAAGTCTGATGAAAAGCTTGGCAAACGTCCACTTCTATGATACATTTCTTCAAGAAAATTCCCTAAATCTCTCATCTCAGATCTGGATTAATAAGCTTTGGGAAGAATGGTTGATAGTATTCGAAAGATAAAAAGTTGAGAAATAATGTGGATGAATCAATAAATTATGGTAGAGAATCGGATGTCTCTGCAATTATATAAATGCATAACAAAGTCACATAAAATTGGAATGCGCCCACTTCTCTTATGTTACACTTCCTCAAGAAAATTCCCTCTCATTTCGGAAGACTGGGAAGCTCTTTATGGACGCAGATATTACCTTGGCAAGGACAGCTGAATATATGTGAAGGGCAGAAGACCAAGAAATGTGGATGAATCAATTAATTAAAGTGGAGAATCAGGTATCGCTTGCAATTAGCCATGTGGAGACTGTAATAGAGAGAGCTACGGTTACAGTTCGGAGCAGTGCAGCGCTGCGTGTGATTCTCTCTGAATGTTGGCAGACTTGCGGTGCTTGCCAGACACGACATTCGTTTGGTAAATGATCGCTCCCGTGACTCCGTACAAAAGGCTCCGTCGACGCATAGTTTCACCTGTTTTGTGTTTGGGTCGAGTACCTCATTGTTACGGACCAAGCCTGGTAGAATAGGGGGCCACGGAGAGGAGAAGAGAGAAGAGGGAGTGTAATCAATGGGAACCTGGTTGCTCAACTGTCGTATCGGCAAGGCAATTGTGCGAACCCATAGCCAACCTACTAACAACAAATTGCACTTTTCCCCTCTTGGATTTCCGGCGACTGATAGCTGAAATCAGCTGTCTCGACCCTAGGCGTGGCCATCCATGAGGTGCCAAAATTTTGGCATCGAAGTAGGATAGCTGTTTAACCATTCTACACCCAGCGCTTACAAGGATGCTGCCATCACTTTCACTAAGCCTTTGAGATGGGAATTTACTGAAAACGTAACAGTGTATTACGCAACAAAGTTATAATGGTAGTTCGTTTCATAATTTTCATATGAGCTTTTATGAGTTTTTATAAAAAGTTCTTACCTCGTGCTGATCATATGGCAGCACTGATGGCAGGACCGTGAGTGTGTTTACGAGTACTGCAATAGATGACAGCACTGTCGAGTCTATGCTTATTTATTTTTTGCAGGTAACGTGAAAGCAACACATATAGAAGCAAAGAGAATGATCTGAAATTAATTTATTAGAATATTAAAATTACAATCACCAGAATTTATTTTAAATATACATATTTCATTGTTTATTCGGGGAATGGATCCCAGTGGAATGTTTGAAGTTGAGACTGTTGGTTTGAAGGTATGGGCAATAGTGGAGCTGCGCACGCCATCGAGTAACATCATAATGAGCCGCTGAATTATTATGGATGCTCTAACGGTTCATTACGTCACATATAATGAATGTATTATAGTGTGGTCCACCAGAAATACTGTTCTGTAACTACCACAGTTGCATATCTTTGAACTGAACTTTCCACTGTAATGTGATAAACTGAAGCAATATTGCAATAGCTCTTCATACTCAATATTCCTTAAAACTTGGTTCTTTCTGGGGGACCTGCAAACTGAAAACATCTGGTCTGTTGCATTCACATGACTTTCTGTGTCCAATATTGTTTATTTTTATATCTCTTCTGCAAACTAATCTTACAAAAGCTTATAATTTTCTATCTACTAGATGTTGCGATAAACGTTTGCAGAAATAGTTTCATTATACGTGTAGGCACAAAGGGAATACAGAGGCTGAAGTGATAGTAACAACTTTAAAACCCGGCTCGCTATATGCTGTGAAGCTGGAAATAGAAATATAGTTGTCACCCTTTCCCGTTGTCTATAATATCTGCAGTTGATTCTGCTGCCGGCTGCACCAGTTTAAATTTATGGAGAAATTTATTGTGAATAATATTTGAGTTCTTGAAGTGAGTTCCGAGCGTTTGAAATGAACAAATATGTTGACTCTGAATTGTAGCACTCGAAACTATAACAATTGAATTGTCCTGCTAACTTCTGCAGTATCAAAGTTACTGTTGGAAGTAATTGTTTCCGCAAAAAAGAAACTAGAAGCGTAACCTGCCATGAGTCGCTAAAATGCTTATCGGCAAGATCCCTCGCGCTAGCCGCTATTCACGCAAGTGCGTCAGTGGGCGCTTAAACATATATCACACGAGCAAGTACCGCTGGCGGTACAAGATAAGAGTGTGTATGCACAACTGTGTGCAGAATGTAAGTACCAGTGCCGATACTAGAACCAGAGTAATCCTCGGATCTAGATGCACAAGTATTTATTAATTTTAGCTCCGCCTATACATTATTCCCCCACCAACATTCTACCTTATACGTAGTGAAATGCCAAACTTCTCAGTATACGAATGTGATACTGTTACTAGGGGCTTAACTAAAATTCTCAGCATTTCCTTCATCTTTCTAATTTCTAGAATTGGACCAAGTGGCTGTGTAACGTACTGAGCTTAACTCTAACTACCTTCCAGGACCTTTAACACCAATGCGTTCTGTATTCGGCGTTGCTATTACTTTGCTTAACCTGACTCCTAATTACCCTCATCTTTCCGGACAAACATTTCAACTCAAACTCGTTACGTTATACACTTATTTAGTTACACGGAAGTTATTTATTGAAATTATTTCTCTACCTTATTTATATTCCCGTCAATAATTAATCAACTGCCTTTGAAATTTCACTCTTCACATTAGATCGTGGGAAACAAAAGAATGATTATGTATCAGTTAAAATAGTGAAATAAAATTATTTAAGCATTCAAATTAATAGCAACGAATATTTCGGAAATTTTTAAAGGGCGGGTTTTATTTGTCTCTTATGGTTTACCACTTACAAAAATTCCTCCAAAGTGAAAAATTATTCGCAGGATATTCGTAGAAGATTTAAGATATACGTTGTTCCCGTATCGCCGTTTACTTTGGTCGAATAGGCAAACCAATTGATAACTTCAGGAATAATAAGATATCCCTAGTGTTTTATCATTACATTGCGTAGGATTACTTGCTTCTGTTTCAGCTATTTTATTTAAAAGCTTTCTGGTATTGCAAATACTGTCACCGCGTACGAGGTAAGTATATTTGATCTAAGCGATCTACTATTTAAGTATTATTAAATGTATACTTCATGTAGCATTACAATTTTTACAGTAAATGCTAATATAATATTGCATGCTGCATTAGATAATAATAATAATAATAATAATAATAATAATAATAATAATAATAATAATAATAATAATAATAATAATAATAATCTCCCTTTGTTGTGAATCAGAGAACTGAAAACTACCTATTAGGCAGCTGCTTTGACATACCTATCTACGTCAGTGTTCTGAGTATGAAGGTTAGTGGGGTGAGTATTTGACGAAGAGGTTCCGAGTTCGAATCCCGCTCCCATCTGCAGTTCTATATCTATAATACATACCTAGTGTACTTTACGTACATATGCGTAGGTGATGCCGCCTAACCCAGGTTACTAAAAACCCAAGGTGGCTGAAGCTGTATGTCAGGGTGGTCAATATTCTAGATATACACAGAATTCACTAGAAAACTTCTACCTATTTACGAAATATACATTATTTCGGTCTTGTGGTAGTATTATGAATCATTCTATTACATATATTGCTCTTTAATATTCCTTTTTATTTTCTCTATCACGAACACCGATTTTTAACATGTTTTGAGGCCCTTGAATAAAAAAAATTATTTTTTCTACTGCGTACAGTAAGTAGGGGAAGTATCGCATTCCACCCAAAAATTTGATACCGAGATTTCACCGGAAACACATGTTTTCAGTGCTCTGAATCCAAATAAAGATTTTTGGAAACATGTCCGTGTGTGTGTGTGTGTGTGTGTGTGTGTGTGTGTGTGTGTGTCTGTCCGTCTGTGAACAGCAAAACGCAAAAACGAAAAGTTGGATAAATACCAAGCTTGGTATTTGAGTTTCGTATCATCCAAGGATACGACACGAAGATTTTCAAGAAAATCCCCCAACCCCAGTCTACCCTTTATATGGAACATTTTTCGAAATTTTTTATTTTCTTAAAAATGAATAACGATTTTGATTAAAATATCGTATGTTTAACATATTTTCATGGCAAATTGTCTTGAATTTTCTGGGAAATTCCCCAAAGGTGCTTTTCATTCTGAATGACTTTCGCATAACTGGTAAACAGTAAGAGACAGACAAAATTTTAGTACAAAAAATGTAGATCTCATTAAGACACACAATTTATGCCATATTTATTTTTTTGTTGAGTGAACCATTTCCGAGATATTCGTTATTTGTTTGAATTTTTCAATACTTCGTTTTTCGTTTTGGATTTGACTATCGCTTAAAGCCTACTATATTCCTATTGCACCTACAAGAAAATCAGCAATAAGTTTCTGCAAATGTTTGCCTGAGTTAACATGAAACAGGTGGGGAATGAGCGTTTGTAAAAATAGTTTGTACAAGAGTAGAGAAAGTAATGTGAGAGCAACACATTAGAGTTTTAGGAAAAGGTCCGGTTGTGTGTGTATCTGTATAACATAATGGCAAAACTCAAAAATGAAAAGTCGGATAAATACCACACTTGGTATTTAGGTTCTATACCTTCCAAAGATGCGACACGAAAGTTTTAAAAAAAAACTACCATTTACATGGGACATTTTCGGAAAATTTTTATTGTTTAAGAAATGGCTCTAACGATTTCGATTAAAATACCATATATGAAAGATATATACATGACAAACAAAATGTATATCTTGAATTTTCTGGGAATAGTCTGCGAAGTTTTCTTCATTCGGAAGAAATTTTATATAATATCGTATAACTGGTAAACGTTAAGCGATAGACGAAAGCATACTATACAAATAGGGGAAATCTCTAAAACGCACAGTTTACTTAAAATAATTTTTCTGTGACATGAGCCGTTTCTGAGAAATCTGCTATTAAAGGTTCGAATTGTTCAAAAGTTATTCTTTTAAAATCTGATCGATTTTCAATTATTTCCCACGATTGCATGGAAACAGTATGGAATTCAAGGCCAGCATATACCGTCCAGTTCTTAAACATTTGACTATCGCTGTTCTCTTTGTATCTGTAACGAAATGTGTAATGTTGCTATTTCTGCAATGGTTCATTTGGATTAAAATGTAGTAGGCAGAAAAATAAGCTTTAGTAAGAATAATTGTATACTCATTAATAAATATGGAGGGTAGAGAAGGTCATGTGGATGTATCACATCAGATTTTTTCGGTACAAAGATTTGGTCATCACCTTCCTGGCTACCTATAACCTATAATCTGGGTGCACCTTAAGTGTTAAATTAAGCACTGAACCGTGCTGTGAACTTAATTTATATAACATGCGCATGTTATTAAACCTCAAATTACAGAACTGCAATAGTATGAAGAACAACTTGTAGTTACGTTTAATATGATTTCGACGTACTTACAAACAATTAAATTTGTTGGTTTCCTTCTACACAGATCTTCTTGGCCTAAAAATCTGATGTTTTACACTCACATGACCTTATCTACTCTTGTACAAACTATTTTTACAAACGCTTATTCTCCATATGCTTCATGTTAATCGAGATATCGAGATGTTAATCTTATTGCTAATTTTCTTGTAGGTGCAAAGGGAATTGGTAGGCTTTAAGCTATAGTCAAATGCTTTAAGAGCTGGTTGCTGTGTCCAGGACAAAAAATGAATAACGAATTCCCATTTGAGAAAAAGTATTGGAAAATTTCAGGGAATAACAAGCAATATCTCGAAAATGGTTCACTCAACAAAAAAACTGTATATGACATAAATTGTGTATTTTAATGCGATCTACATTTTTTGTGTAATAACATTGTGTCTATCTCTTATGGTTTACCAGTTATGCAAAAGTCGTTCACAATGAAGAATACTTTTAGAGACATTCCAAGAAAATTCGAGATATACATTTCATTTGTCATGAAAATACCTTAAACATATGATATTTTAATCAAAATCGTTAGAGCCATTTTTGGGAAAATTAAAATTTTCGTAAAATGTTCCATATAAAGGGTAATCTGGGGTGGGAGAATTTTCTTGAAAACCTTCGTGTCGCATCTCTGGAAGATACTGAACCTAAATACCAAGTTTGGTGTTTATCCGACTGTTCGTTTCTGAGTTATGCTGTTCACAGACACACAGACAGACACACACGCGGACATGTTTTCAAAAATGCTTTTTTTTGATTCAGGGTGCCTCAAAACATATATTTCTGTGAAATCTCAGTATCGAATTTTTGGCTAGAATACAGTACTTCCCGTACTCACTATACGTAGTAGAGAAAGTAAAAATATAACCGCAAACAATGGACAAAGCCTAAACCATAAAGTTTAAAAAAAAAATTCAAATTTATAATTAACTGTAAAGATAAAACCTAATAAATAATAATAATATTAATAAATTAGATTAATAATTAAATGCTCTCATAATTAGCCTAATTAATACAACTATAACTAATCGTAATATAAATAGTAATATAATACAAAATATAATTAATATTATATACAATGCGTCAGCTGAAGACTAAATGGTCGTTGTCCAAAGTTTGAACATCTGCGAATATAAAAACAGGCGACAACGTAACAATACAATATAACTAATCTTCCCAATGCATTTAACAGGTGCATATTTACGAAGGAGTTACTGGTTATGAATGGAACCTAACAACCCGAATATTACCAGATTCTGGTGACTTATCCTATAATGGTGGAAAAAGTCCAAGTTGCACATGTTATAACATGTAAGGAGTCACAACGTATAACTGATAAAACTTTGTAACACTCATGAAACCCCTGCAACCTCCAACCAACACTACCGGCGTGCCGATCGAGTGGGATGGCTCAGGCGCTAACAGGTCCCAGGATCGATCCCCCGGCGACCACCCACATTGGCCCATGAGTTTTTTTGTGGCTTCCTCGGATTGCCAGGCGAATGCTAGGCTGGTTTATCTTCTACCACGACTCTCCTTCCTCTCATTTCCTGTACCCATCATCTTCCTTGCCATCTGTTTCAGGGTTGTAGGACCAGGCGACGGTGTTCGGCGGGTTGCGCCTGGGCGGTGGCTTGCGCTCTGTAAAAGTCCTTCACGAGGAGTTCAGTATTATCCCATCAATCAATTTGTATTTTAACATATAGTTATAATTATTATACCTTTAACATGAATTGGAGCCCGACCAGTTAAATCTTTGGAGATAAAATTATATGTTTTATTTGAGTTGTATAATAAACATGTATGAATTATATTTAATTTCATTCTGCCGTCCCTGGCGTCCCGTCAGTTAGGTCTCTCCTCGCATGGGGTTCCGCTCCGGGTGTCCCTGGAGGTTGGTGGTCAGGGACCGTGCGGCGTGGCTCTATTTGGAAACGTTAGGGACCCCGTACATGCTTGCAACCGTCGGCATCCGGATCTGGTTGCCCTTCGGGTCTCTCCCCTCACCCGTTGGAAATACAATGGGCCGACTGACCTGCTTGTGGTGCTGTGACCCAGTTCGGGGGGCCCCTCCATGATAGATACCTTTTCCTTTACCTTTACCGATCTGCCATGCACAACTAACAGATATAACTTCAAGAACTAGATGATTCAGAAACGCCGTGTATACTTTTAAATAGTCGTGAAATGCGCAAAGCATATGCCATTTTAATCAATTGTTAAAATAAGTTTTTAGAAAATAAAACATAATGAAAACCTTTAATGTAAAACGTGGCGTGGGGTGGGGGATTTTCTTAAAACTCTTCATATCGATACTTGAAGAAACTGAGCATAAATATCGAGCTTGGTATTTGCCCCACTTTTTGTTTTAAAGTTCTGCTGTTCACAGGTGCACTTAACGCACGTACTCAGCCATGTTTTTTACTTTCTCTACTACGTATAGTAAGTAGGGGAAGTATTGTATTCCACCCAAAATTTCGATACCGAGATTTCACCGGAAATACATGTTTTGAGACTCACTGAATACAAAAAAAGCATTTTTGGAAACATGTCCGTGTGTGTGTCTGTCTGTGTGTCTGTCTGTGTGTCTGTGTGTCTGTGAACAGCATAACTCAAAAACGAAGAGTCAGATAAACACCAAACTTGGTATTTAGGTTCAGTATCTTTCAGAGATGCGACACGAAGGTTTTCAAGAAAATCCCCCCACCCCAGACTACCCTTTACATGGAACATTTTTCGAAAATTTTAATTTTCTCAAAAACGGCTCTAACGATTTTGATTAAAATATCATATGTTTAAGATATTGTCATGACAAATAAAATGTATATCTCGAATTTTCTGAGAATGTCTCCAAAAGTATTCTTCATTATGAACGACTTTTTCATAACTGGTAAACCATAAGAGATAGACAAAATTTTACTACACGAAAAATGTAGATCGCGTTAAAATACACAATTTATGTCATATACATTTCTTTTGTTGAGTGAACCGTTTGCGAGATATTGCTTGTTATTCCCTTAAATTTTCCAATACTTATACTTTTTCTCAAATTCGTTATTCATTTTTACTTTCTCTACTACGTATAGTAAGTAGGGGAAGTATTGCATTCCACCCAAAAATTCGATACCGAGATTTCGCCGGAAATACATGTTTTGAGACCTCCTGAATCCAAAAAAAGCATTTTTGGAAACATGTCCGTGTGTGTGTCTGTCTGTGTGTCTGTCTGTGTGTCTGTGTGTCTGTGAACAGCATAACTCAAAAACGAAGAGTCAGATAAACACCAAACTTGGTATTTAGGTTCAGTATCTTTCAGAGATGCGACACGAAGGTTTTCAAGAAAATCCCCCCACCCCAGACTACCCTTTACATGGAACATTTTTCGAAAATTTTAATTTTCTCAAAAACGGCTCTAACGATTTTGATTAAAATATCATATGTTTAAGATATTGTCATGACAAATAAAATGTATATCTCGAATTTTCTGAGAATGTCTCCAAAAGTATTCTTCATTATGAACGACTTTTTCATAACTGGTAAACCATAAGAGATAGACAAAATTTTACTACACGAAAAATGTAGATCGCGTTAAAATACACAATTTATGTCATATACATTTCTTTTGTTGAGTGAACCGTTTGCGAGATATTGCTTGTTATTCCCTTAAATTTTCCAATACTTATACTTTTTCTCAAATTCGTTATTCATTTTTACTTTCTCTACTACGTATAGTAAGTAGGGGAAGTATTGCATTCCACCCAAAAATTCGATACCGAGATTTCGCCGGAAATACATGTTTTGAGACCTCCTGAATCCAAAAAAAGCATTTTTGGAAACATGTCCGTGTGTGTGTCTGTGTGTGTGTCTGTGTGTGTGTGTGTCTGTGTGTGTGTCTGTGTGTTTGTGTGTGTGTCTGTGTGTCTGTGAACAGCATAACTCAAAAACGAACAGTCGGATAAGCACCAAACTTGGTATTTAGGTTCAGTATCTTCCAGAGATGCGACACGAAGGTTTTCAAGAAAATCCCCCCACCCCAGACTACCCTTTACATGGAACATTTTTCGAAAATTTTAATTTTCTCAAAAATGGCTCTAACGATTTTGATGAAAATATCATATGTTTAAGATAATGTCATGAGAAATGAAATGTATATCTCGAATTTTCTGGGAATGTCTCCAAAAGTATTCTTCATTGTGAACGACTTTTGCATAACTGGTAAACCATAAGAGATAGACAAAATTTTACTACACAAAAAATGTAGATCGCGTTAAAATACACAACTTATGTCATATACATTTCTTTTGTTGAGTGAACCGTTTTCGAGATATTGCTTGTTTTATGTTCTAGACATGCAAAGAGAATGAAATGCGCCACATAGCAACCAGCGCTTAAAATATTTGACTATCGCTTAATACCTACCATATTCCCCTTGCAACTACAAGAAAATTAGCAATAAGATTAACATCTCGATATCTCGATTAACATGAAGCGTATGGAGAATAAGCGTTTGTAAAAATAGTTTGTACAAGAGTAGAGAAAGTCATGTGAGTGTAACACATCAGATTTTTTTTATGTCCTGGACATGCAAAGAGAATGGAATGCGCCACATAGCAACCAGCGTTAAAATATTTGACTATCGCTTAAAACCTACCATATTCCCCTTGCATCTACAAGAAAATTATCAATAAGATTGACATCTCGATATCTCCATTAACATGAAGCATATGGAGAATAAGCGTTTGTAAAAATAGTTTGTACAAGAGTAGAGAAAGTCATGTGAGTGTAACACATCAGATTTTTTTTAATTACTTTTTTAAACCGGTGAATCTGGTATCATTTTTTTGGGTGGAATGCCTCAATACTTTTTTATTTCACCTTTGAATTTTACAAACTCATATAAACCTGTACAAACGGTATAATGCAATGCATCAGATCTTTTCCAGTTACAATGGTAAACTGTATCTTCTCTTTGATCGAGTGATCAGTTATCTGACTTCTCAACCCAGAGGTCCCGGGTTGGAGCGGGGAATTTTTCTTTAACCGGAAACTGGTCTGGCTGATTGAATGCGGGAATGAATGAGTGTTCAGTGTTAAATTTATGAAAATATTGATATTTTGCACTCACATGGCTTTCTCTATCCCCAGAAAATTCTGGATATACGTTTTATTTGTCATGCATATATCTTTCATCTATGAATCTTAATAGAAATCGTTAGAGTTATTTCTTAAAAAATCAAAATGTTCGCAAAATGTTCCATGTAGAGGGTAGTTGGGGAGGATTTCCCTAAAAATATTTCTGTCGCATCTTTGGAAGTACTGTACCTAGATACCAAGTGTGGTATTTATCCGACTTTTTGGTTTTTAGTGATGCTGTTATGTTATACACACACACATATGCCGATCTTTTTCTAAAAATCTGATCTGTTTTACTCACATGATATTCTTTGTTTTTGTACAAACTATTTTTACACTACTTCATGTTAATCGAGATAAATATTTGCAGAAACTATCTTATTGCTAATTTTCTTGTAGATGCAAGGGCAATTGGTAGGCTTTAAGTGATACTCAAATATTTTAAGAGCTGGTTGCTCTGTGGAGCATTCCACTCTCTTTGCATGTTCAGAACATTAAAAAAAGAGGAATACTTGAAAATGGTTCACTGCACCCAAAAAAGAATGTATATAACATGTGTGTTTTAAAGAAATCTACATTTTTTTGTGTAGCAAACTTTTGTCTATCCTGTATGGTTTACCACTTATGCGAAAGGCATTCATAATAAAGAGAACTTTGAGGACATTCCCAGAAAATTGAAGATATACATTTAATTTGCCATGAAAATATCTTAAACATATGAAATTTTAATCACAGTCGTTAGAGTATTTTTGAGAAAATAAAAAAATTCGAAAAATGTTCCATGTAAAGGGTAGTTTGGGGGGGGGGAATTTTCTTAAAATCTTCGTGTCGTATCCTTGGAAGATATAAACTCAAATACCAAGTTTGTTATTTATTCGACTGTTTGTTTTTGGGTTATGCTGTTCACAGACACACACTGACATGTTTTCAAAATGATTTATTTGGATTCAGTCCACCTCAAATCACGTATTTCCGGTGAAATCTCGGTATCGAATTTTTGGGTGGAATGCAATAATTCGCGTACTTACTCTGTGTACATGGAAGTATATTGGTGCTCAGAAAGAAGTGAAAAAATCAGTGGAGGGAATCAAACTGAGCAGTAAAATAACTTTAGAGAGGTTTACACCTTTCCGTAACAGAATGGGATCGCAATAGCGCCCAATAAGGAGATTGGGATTTTGGAATTGTGAAGGCCAAACTGGCTGCTTCACAATTTCACAATCTTGGACTGTACCATCCTTTAGAGAAAGATATATAAATGTTAAAGGATAAATATACGAACATAGAAATTATAAGAATGAAGACTTTAGCGTAAGATTAGGGGAAAGAGACAAGCAGAGAAAGTAACTAAAATTATTGGAGTAAATAATGTGAGTAAAATATGGAAGGGTATAAAATAGAGTAGGGTATCTAAAGAAATAGAGATTAGGAGAAAAGAAAGTTCATGGTATGGAATGAATAGGAACAAATGGATATGGATGGTTAAAAGAAGAAAATAATGTAAATTCAAATAAATATAAGAATTACTAATTGTATTAACATGTGATAGTAATCTGAGAAGGCATTTAATATGTAATAACTTAATGCTCAATAGATTAATATATTATTATTATAACTAAAGGAGGGGAGATGACTATAAAATGGCCAGGGCCAGAAGCAGTCACTCCCAATATGATTGTAATTATTTTGGCACTCAATAAATATTACATTACATTACTCTGTGTAGTAGAGAAAGTAAAAATCAACTTATAAAAGAAACTAAAGTTCAGAGAGTGAAAACACCATTAGTTGTTTATCAAGTCAAAAGCCTCTGATATGACCATAGAAGTTAAAGGGGGCTATGCAAATGCAAAAGTGTATTTTTAAATGCCTAAATTGCTTAAGATTCTGTTTCTCACGCAGGTGGTCCAGAGAGAGATTAGGAGAAAGAGTGAAAAGGAAGAGAAGGTGAGTGGTGGCGATGGGAGAGAGGAAGAGGGAGGAGATGGAGAGAGTGGAATCTCCGCAAAGCAATAATGCGAGCGGAACTGCAGGTTCTGTTGGGATAAACATAAGCGTGCGTTTTCTGGTCGCGCTCGCGCGGAAAGTTTCGCGATCGCTGGTTGCGTGGAATAAGTAGTAGTGAATTGCTCTGTTCTTAGCGTGCGGGAAGCGAGATTATAACATTTCTTAAGCTGAGGATTTACGAAATGCTACAGAGATACCGCCGAAGGAACAGATCCAATGACAAGTGTTACAGAATGCCATCATCGCTGGTCTTTTGTCCGTCCTCCGCGAATTCCAACCCATTTTATTAGCGCTTTTGACGTCCAACGAGATGAACAATGACATTAAATTGCTCTCAACATTTTTTCCCCTCTTTTCTTCGCCTCCGCCTTGCGTCCAAATTAGTGCATTGTGGTATGGTTATTTTCCGTATGCCAGAGTTCGACTCCGCAGGGTCTAATTGTGGGGGCATGCTTTGTAGCAAACTGGAGCACACCGTGTGACCTTCCCCCTTCTCCAACCCCTCGTCTCTGCCGTGGAGCTTCTCCCTATTCAACCCTTATCTTGGCATGTGCCTCCTCCAAGTTCACTTTATTCCGTTCAGAGACTGCCACCGGCCGGCTACAACAGACAATAGCGCAAGACTTAGGGACTTCTCTCCCCCTCCTTTCTCCCTGTCCCGTTTTTTAATTTTTTTTAGTCTCGTACTTTAATAACCATAATAGCTGACAAAACCGTGCTGATTTCGTGGGCGAACGTTAACACAAAAGCTCGATTCTGAATAGACAGTCTCATTGTGTGACGAACAAGAAGCGCGTGTATGTGCCTAGTCTCTTTCTCTTCCGCTTTTGTCACAAGTTTTGGATTTCTGAAAGATTTCCGCGCGAGGGAGGGTAGGAAGGAGGGTGGGAGGGAGTCCGTCTGTCTTGTGGTCTCGACATTCTGGTGCAGGAGCACTGTTGCCACCACTGTAAGCACTTTCTTCACAATAACTACATAAGAAGAACGGGAGGTGATTGTGAACCCAAATGTAGGTTGGGAGGGGGAGGAGGGGCAGGAAGATGCAAGTCTCCTCCAAATACAAAAGCAACTTTTCGATGATTCCCTCACCTCCTTTCTTTCTTTCTTCCTCTGCAAGAAACCTTCCTTATGCCCCTCTTCCCTTCGCAATTTTTTTTCCTCGTCACCACCTCCATCTCAGATAGCTACCGACTTCCATTTTCCTGGCGTGTGTCAAACTTTTCCGACAAGAAAGAATTTGGATTGAATGACTTCATACAAAGATTGCTTGCAGAAGTCTCTCTATTGTTGCCGCGGTAAGGGAGCACAAAATAAATTTTTATAGTAAAATAATGGTGAAGGGTGGAGTGGCGGGGAAGCACTCTTCTCTCTGCTATAAGGAAAAGTAGAGCTGAGCATGCGCGTTGGGAACGTACCTTTTATCGGCTGAAGACGTGCTTCAAATCAGTGGCGGCCAGTGAAAGGATTGTTAGCGAGTTTTGTTGCTAGTTTAAGGGAAGCTAAGGTGACAGACAGACTGTTGAAACTACCAGCGCGTCATCCTTGACATTAAGTACATTCTTCATTAGGCTGGACCACGAGTCAGTATGTCTTTCACATACAGAAGCCTTTCAAAAAACAATCATCTTCCGAGAAAGGAACTCCTCACGGAAGCACAGTTGTTATGGCTAAATCCAGCCGAGGCATTTCTTTAAAAGATTGCTATGCTTTCATAGGTGGGATAGCCAGGATAAGCAAAATCATTAAAAAGCAAATGATGTCTCCAAACTTGTCATTCTGGTCTGTAACATTCAGGGAAACCGTGTTCCACCCAGCGATGACTCGACATATGTTTTTACTTTCCTTTCAGACATATGCCAGCACTCCACTCTCAGACCTTTTCCCCACAACGTGATTCGTTTCACTGAACTCATAAAAGGCACTTCACTGTTAAACATGTCGTGTATTCACTTTAGTTAGGAAGTTTGTGGCTGAATACAAAAATATGTAGTTACTTATTAGCCTGCAACCCAAATTACAGTCTACCTACTTTCGTCGGTATTTGAGTTCAACTGGCGTTGGATTAGGTCGAGGATGATCATAAAATACAATAATAATATAATTTAAAATTTATTTTAGGTCACATGAACAACTAGGTCATGAGCGACCATGCAATATATATATATATATATATATATATATATATATATATATATATATTATTGTTGTTTGCATCACTCTTGGCTGGTAGCTTTTGCTAGCCACGAGTAGTGGGGATATCCTCTGTCTCAGTTAGGATTCCGTGAGGAACGAACCGCGTGTGTAAGCCGGGCTTTGGATCGGTGGACATCTCCTCCTACCTTCCATTTTTAATAATGTAGGAACCCCAAACGGTTGGGAAATAAATCTAGGAATGTGTGAGTAGATTTGTGTTATGAGTTTTGTACAGTGAAAAACCCACGCCTTCCTCCCAACCTCTATACCACGTTTCGGTCCTCCGCAGCCAAGTAAGTATACGTCCCCTCAATATGCGTGCTGAGTATTAGAAAACAATTCAATTTTCATGTGAACATTTAGGCCATCTACCCAGCATGTAACAATATTACACTACATTAGCATTACAACAGTCCTTTAAAATTTAAAAACAATTGAAGATATTATATAGTGAAATTTAACGTTAAAATCTTGACAATTTTAAACAACAGTGGTTTTATGAAACCATGGTATTACATACAGCTAGTAGAAAAATGTATCTTAACATTGAAAAACAAACATATAATACATTGGGAGAAAAATAACAATGACATTGGTAGTTTAATGGCATGAATAAATTTACTAGTGTTGAAAAGAACTGAGGAGTCATTCAGTGCTTCCTTTTAGCCTGGAGAACCTTACAGTTCAGTCTATAAGGTTCTAAATGTTTGCATTCAAATGCATACATGTTTTATTGTAAAGATTACTTTAAAATATCAGAGAGTAGCTTGACCTTTAGTTAGGAGGTGTACATGTTCGAGTTTCGAATGGCCAATTTTTAACCGAGTTTAAATTATCTGAACCCTTCTATTTTTTAGGTGGAATTGATTGTTGCTGAATATTCAGTTCCTGACTTCCGAAAGTTTACTGGGGCAGTTTTTCATCCATTCAGTGTTCCACAATTTCTTGTTTAAACGACTGAGATGTGTTTTGAGATCTGTGTGAGAAATTGATGTTTCATTTTGACCGATAGGTGTTGCTGCCTCCCTGGCTGCTTTATCTGTTTGTTCATTACCAACAATTCCAATATGGGATGGTATCCACATAATGATAAGCTGTTTGTTGACTTGAATTACGTTGTAAAGCTGCTTGATTTCTTCAATTATTGGTTCCTTGTATTCATGACTTAGAATGATTTCAGTTACACTGCATGAAACTGTACACCCGTGGACAAAAAATGAGTCATATCTTGAACGCCGAATTTTTCCAAGTCCTACATGGCACAGCGCCTTGTTTACACCGTACGCAATACAGTTGTGTAGCGCTGCAGCAAACTGTTTTATAGCATTATTAAACATGCTACTTCTCATGTGCCTTCTTTGTAGCGCTGTGGCATGTAGCAAACATTTTTTTTTGTGTTAATAATATTTAATCAACACATAGAAACTACTTATTTTCGATATACTGCATTTCATACACGGCATTTGATAAAGTTCACAATAAAATAGCTATTACGATGCAAAATACATGGCTTCACAATTTCATCATGATGTATACCTGTATCTTGTTGGATATCGAAGGATGGTCTAGGTATGTTGTGACAGCTTGACTATACACTGAACAGTGCGCAATAGACGGTAATACTTGAGAATATTTTGATTCCCTCTGTGGGGATGAGACATCCTGATGGAATTGTTGAATTGGTATAGGACAATCATTCTGTTCGCATATGTCGAAAGGGTTCAAATTGGTTCTCAGAGAGGCAAGATATCAGAGTGGCCTCCCTGTTCACCAGATTTGAACCCTACTGAAAATGTGTGGGCCGAGGTGAAAAGGGAGCTGTGCTGTAATTTCCCTTCAGATGCGTGAAGGACAAAATATGCATAACCCGAAAATTTAGGACAGATATACGTCCTAAGGGCTCACATACCCGATATTAATTTTTACTTTTTCTACCACATATAGTAAGTAGGGGAAGTATTGTATTTCACCCAAAAAATTTGATACCGAGATTGCACGATTGAGGCGCCCTGAATCCAAATAAAGTCTTTTTGGAAGCATGTCCATGCGTGTGTCTGTGTGTCGGTGTGTGAACAGCATAACTCAAAAACAAAAGTCGTATAGATACCAGACTTGGAATTTGAGTTTAGTGTCTTCTAAGGATGCGACACAAGATTTTCAAGAAAATCCTCCCACCACAACCACGCTTTACATGGAACATTTTTCGAAAATTTTGATTTAATAAAAATTGTCTCTAACAGTTTTGATTAAAATGCCATATATTAAAAATACTTACACGGCAAATAAAATGTATATCTTGCATTTTCTGGAAATAACTTAGGAATTCCTTTTCATTCGGAAGGAATTTTGTACAATCTTGTATAACTTATACCCTTAAGTGATAGACGAAAACGTACCACACAAAAAATATAAATCTCTTTAAAACGCACAATTTACTTAATATAAGCTTTATTGTAGAATAAGCCGTTTCTGAGATATCCGTTATTAAAAGTTCGAATTGTTCAATACTTACTCTTTTAAAATCGCATCGATTTTCAGCTGTTTCTCGCGATTGCATGGAAACAGTATGGAATTTTAAGGACAGCGTATACCGTCGAGCTCTTAAACATTTGACTATGTTCTCTTTGTAATGTAACAACGAAATGTGTAATGTAGGTATTTTTACAAAGCTTTATTTGGATTAAATGAAGTAGATAGAAAAATAAGCTTAAGAATAGTTTGTATATTGAAGTTATTAGTTGTTGTATTATTATTATTTGCCCCACGCTTTGGGAGCCAATTTGAAGAAGGTTTGTTGCTGCTACGTATGGTAAAAAGTTTGAAGATGTATTATATTTCGACTGTTGGGGAGCCGAACTTGAAGTAATTGCAACCGCACGTATGGTAAAAAGTTTCCGTTAGACTTCGCCCCAAAAAATGTTTAAAAAATATTAACTTTGTAACTTGACTGTTTCTTTAAATATTATATATTTATGTTTGCCTCGGCTGCGTCAGTATGTATATTTTTTTAGAGACATGAATGTCGTAGGAGCCTGAAGAATGCAGGCTTACACAGATTTTAAGTTTTTCTTCACTCCATTTATTAATAGTTGACACGATTTAAATAACACTTCACTGATATAGAGAGCTGTGATATTCTTTTGTTAATTACTTACACTTTTTAACACGTAAACTATTTTCGTCTCACACTGAATACGTATTAAACTTCTCGAGGATACATCTCGGTTAGTAACACTGTCTGCTAGCAACTGAATTCTGAATTTGTACAAGTTGCCCTGTTTCAGTTTCTGATTGGCTAATTCTACTCCAGTAGAATACTTTCATTTAACTTAAGCTTCTTTCTGGTTGTTGATTGACTATTTTATAAACTGTCTCAAAAATTACATTATTGTTTCCAAGAATGATTAGTAGCATTATTAAACCTTCTAATTCATTATTGCCTCAAGGTTACCTCATTGTTACCTCATTGTTAGCAACTTTTAACCTATTATTCTCACAGCTCCTACATTATTAAATTACGTAATACATTCACATAACATTATTACACATGTATACAATAATATAAACATATACAATGACTGTAATATACACTTTTTATATCTTGTTACATACACATATTGCTTTAAGCCGGGCTGTTATTGAATTTATATATTATATAATTTGACTGAAATCATTTAAGTGTTAAAAATACTGCCTCAATATTCACTAATAAACTTAAAGGTAGAGGAAGTCATATGAATGTAACACAAGACGTTTTTATTCTTATATGTTTTAATTTTAAAAGATAATAGTTTATTTGCATTTATTTCTTTAGTTATTTAAAACGAGTGTTTTAGTTCAATTATGTTTTTGGTGCATAGGTATGCCAAAAATTTAAAATGCTAAAGTAATATTAATGCAATATTAGTTCTACACACCCAGTCATAAAATTAATAACATAAAACAGCGGTAACTAATGCGAGATTTGAACAGGAGCTTATGGGCGCAAACAGTGCCTTCGTAACCTTTAGATGAACGAAACGCTGTTCCGTGATCTATTTTCAGTAGCTTATAAGCGACACTACAGAGAAACACCTTTATAAAGTGACCATTATGCTTACAGGCACAGAACATTCTGGTGTTTCTGCATGTTACGTTGTGAACACAGCTGTTACGAAGGTAAACGAAGCCCTCTGATCGCCACATGGAATCTGGGGATGACTCTTTTTTTGTCCATGGGTGCACACGTTAGAAATTCTGATTCTTTAGAATTTTTAATTATTTCATAAGCTTTTCTAATGGGAACGCCTCACAAAAGAAGATGGAGCCATATATCATTTAGTTTGAGTTTGATTACGTCATCATTGTACACAATTGCAAATCTTGAACCGCTTGACGAACGAGACACGTCGTGTAAAACTTAATGAAGTGTATGAATTTATCCAATGGTTCACTGAATAGAGATTTATAAATGCAAGCGTTAGTTTCACTTTTATGGTTAGCAATTGAAGTGCTAAGGCAGTACATGAACTGCCCACTGTAATTGGCCTTGACCGCTGTTCAGGTGTGTTAGTTACAAAAGTGTTGTGTTACAAACTGCATTATACATTACTGTTTTATTCTTATTTATATATTCATAAATTGCTGTTAATTTACTCTTTTAACAATCTATTTCCATTAATTTTTTTTACTTCTAAATATTACAGTTATAGTAACTGTGCTTACAGTTTTTGTCTAAAATTTGATTGATACCAATTTTCCTTTCATTCTTAACCATACTGTTTTTTTTCTTTCTTTTGTAGCGGGAAATCACAAATTCCTTGGGTTGTTGCCTGTTGCAGTGTTCTTCTTCCTCGGCTATTGGTGCTCGTCGATCGTTGAGTATTCCATTCCTAACTGTATCTAATAATTAACTCTCAGGTTCTAGTGGGTGAGGCAAGTTAAAAATACACTGCAAGTTTCCCTTAATCAATGAAGTTTATTTCACAGTTTGAATATTTATGGGCGGCTAGCTTTTTCCCATTATTGTTATAATCCCACCACTTTAAGTTATTCAGTAGCCTAGCTATATTCACACGCACCCCACCCTTGTGCATCCACGTGCATCTGTAGCACCTCGTCTCGACGTGACTTCTCGATGAGATATATTCAGAATAAGAGCGGGCTCTGAGTCTTTGTCTGCCCTTATATACGGGAGCCTAGTGACGCTCACCTCCGCGTTTGAAAATGTAACGACGTTTCCTATTGGCCCTCAGGCTGCGTTACCCTGACATGTATGAGAATGTGTGGTTTCAGATCCGCGCGCTTGGGCGCCATCATGTAGTGTGGTACCGCTCGGTGACAGCTTTCTTGGAATTCTGCTACCTCGTCCGTGTCTTACAATCAGCTCTGTACAAATGTTAGGTGTTGAATATTTTAACATGTTAGTGAATTAAATTATTACTGTACAATTCTTATATGTATGGATCCCCTTTCATATGTACAATTCCTCTATATATGTATAATATATTCCCTTTCACTTTCTTCAAATGCAAGGATAATACTTGTTCGTGACTTCTGCAAATATTCTTGCTAATATTGGCACACTTTTATGCCTATGGTTTACTAATTTATTACATATTTTTATTGTAATGATATATAAATTCTATCCACTATTACAAATATAATTATTTTTATCTATAAGTATAACTGTACATTCGCAAATACTCATGCAAAAGCATTACGGAAGTTACTGTACTCATGACTAATTTGCATATATAAGAATATAATAGTAATTGTATGCTCAGTTACATAAACATTTGGAAGCAGCATTCAATATTAAGCTCTGGTAACCAGCTGTTGCGACGAATACTTGAGGAAGTGCATAGATGGCGTACCTATTACACGTTCGTTATGTAATCTTTCAATGGAATGTGTCGAAAATACTTAATGCTGGGAAATAATTTAATGGAGTGCACTGAAATTGAATTTTTAAAATGTTAGTTTCTTATAGTTCAAGAATAGCCAAATGTTTTTAATTCTCCTATTTCTATAGCATCCTTTGAAATCCATAATCATACCGGGAGCTTTGACCTGAGAAACAAACCATAGTGTTTGTAACTCGTTGACTGCAGGTTTTAATCTTATTTTTATTTTTGCCATGAAACACACATCCACTATCACAGTCATACTTTCCAACCGAGTGGGATGGCTCAGGCGGTTTCGTCTGTGACCCGCATTCGGGAGGTCCCGGGATCAATCCCCGGCGACCGCCCACTCTGGCCCGTGAGTTTTTCGCTTTTACTCCTGCTGACCAGGCGAATGCTGGGGTGGTTCATCTTCTACCGCGACTCTCCTTCCTCTCATTTCTTGTACCCATCATCTTCCCTGTCATCTGTTTCAGGGTTGTAAGACCAGGCGACGGTGTTCGGCGGGTTGCGGCTGGGCGGTGGCTTGCTCTCAGTAAAGGTTTCTTCCCTGACGTTGCTGCAGTACCGCTCAGTTAGGTTTCTCCTCAGCGTGGGGCTCTGCTCCGGTAGACTCTGGAGGTTGATGGTTTGTGTGCAGGGAGCGCGGCGTCGGTTGCGTTCTATCTGAAAACGTTAGGGACCCCGTCCATGATTGTGCCGTCGGCATCCGGATCCGGTGACCCTTTGGGTCTCTCCCCTCATTTCTACCTCACAGGGGTCATTTGGAATCACAATTGGCGACTGGCCTGCGTGCGGTGCCCTGCCCCGGTTCTGAGGGCCCCTCCGTGATACGTACCTTTACCTTTACCATACTTTCAGCATCTACGGAAGGTAGTGATTTCTCATTAACGCAAAATTCATCCACCCTAACCGGGAGTCTAACCCGACACTATCGTCACGGATAGTTGAGGTCATTAGGGTACGAACTCCTGAACAGGAGGTCTGCGAATCAAATCCCGCCATGACCATCCTACCTGACAGAGTTTTTTTCTAGGTTTTTCCCAGTCCTCGTAGCTAGCAAATGTCGGGAAGGTACCCTAAACTTATGTGTGAAACATTTCCTCCCCAAATTTCCTTTCCCAATCACGATTTCACCGCCTGCGTTGCTGTATGTAATAAGAGTAGGTGTTAAACACTATTTCAAAAATAAAAGCTGACGAATAGGTTCTGCCTCATTTTTACTGTCCCCACAGACAGTATGGTGCACGTGAATGGTGCACGTCGTCAAACATTCCAACGTGCTAGCTTATTATTGAGTTCTATGAAAAGTGTTAAATAATACAAGCTGTTATAGGCTACATTATTTGCAATATTTGTATAGCACTAATAATAATAATAAGTTAGCTATTTTTTATTCGCTGATTTCTGTACGTAAACTAATTACCAAGGGAAACGCTCTGGTTTCGACCTGATAAGCAGCATAAGTAATATGAACAAGGGGAGTTCTCTCTGCAAAACTTTTTGCAAGTTAAATTTCTAAATTCTAAATGCACTTTTCTCAGAGGTGATAGAAGATACAGCTACTTAAGAAAGTATTCGCCCACACTTTAAAAAATTCTAGCAGTCAGATTAATGGACAGAAACATTTATATTTTTGGGCATAAAGATCAAATGGTAATACGTTTACGTGTTTTGGCGTTTTTCAGGTCGTTCGTTTTATCAGTTTTATAAACGTTTTAAAAATATGCCAAAATTGCAACTCTTTTGTACGTGGTGTATTTGCCTACCGATCGGGGAAAACTACGAAGAATCCAAGGTCAGAGTGGGGTCAACCGTAATTGAACCCAGTATCTCCTGAATGCTAGTGTAATACATTAGATAATATTTAAAAAAGATTTATGGTCGGAAAAATATTATTGAAAACGTATACAAAAATTTAAGTATTAAAAATAGATAAAACCCATTTAAATTATTTTTGGTTCAAATTCAGTGAGCACTGTACGACTATGCTTAAACCTTTTACCCATAACTTCTATTAATGCCTCAGAAAATGCGGTTTTACTGCTGGTTTTAAAAATATCACATGACAGGGACGGAGAGGGATAATGGTAGGGCTACGACATTGAAGGAGTGATAAAGGGGGATCAGGAGGAAGGGAGAGAAAGTGAGAGTGAAATAGAAAAATCTACGGAATTGACACAATAACGTGACATTAAAGCAAATGATAAATACGAGGAAGAAGATACCTAATTCTATGTCAAGTTGTGTTGTTTCTAGTTCGAAATTAAAGCTTCCAGAAAAATTAAAATGGGTTTAGGGAAAATGCATTCACAGTTCAAAGCAAGAGGACTTAATTCCAAAAACAGAGTGTAATAAATGGAATCAATTTTTCCAAGCGTCATGACGGAATTTTGGAGTTCAGATGGAACATTAATATTAGTGATAGACTCATAAGATTGGTCGCATGTCGAGGGAAAGAGACGAGTCTGTGTTACACAGAAGGGCTTATCAGGGGCGCGATCTTGTTTCCCCAGCATCACGAAGCACTGGGCCGTATGCAAGGTACAAAATTAGCCAAATGGAAGGTGCACATCGTCATATCGTATCGAAAAGCTTTGCGATTATTCCCCTAGAGCGAACCTTGCGAAAGTATCCCATTGATAAGTAATTAGGCATCTTCACGCATTTAGTGTAGCCAGTGGTGCGTTGCTCTGCTATTCAATACCTTCAACATCGAATTAGCCGGTAATTGCTTCGAACAGCAGACTCTGTTACCGGCCTACCGTTATTGTTCCATGGCAGCGCCAACCTCATCCTACCGCTTTTTCACTTTCGCGCTTCCCTACTTTCAATTATTATCACAACTATAATACTGCAAGTTCGTATTAAATATAGAAAACTTGCATTAGTTTCGCAAACAAAGTTAATTACAACTTTTTGCTTCCTCTACAACTTATCTATGGGAGGTAGAAGTTTACTAGCGTTCCACCCAAAAATGTGATATCAAGATTTCATTGAAAATAAATTTTGAGATCCCTAAACCTATGAAAGCATTTTTGGGAAAAGGCCCACTCGTGCGCATATATGTGTTCAAGCATAACTCAGATTGCATACTTGAATCAGACATCATTTCACCAAGCGAGATGGCTCCATGGTAAGTGTGAGACTCGCGCTCGGGAGGTTCCGTGTTCGATTCCTGTCGACCGTCCACTCTGATCTTGGTTTTTTCGTGGATTTCCCTGGCCGGTAGGCGAATTCTGGGATAATATCTTTTCTACTACGATTTCCTTTCCTCATTTTCCTTTCATTCTCACCTTTCAGATGTGTTCCTAGGCTTCATGGCGGTGCCGGACGGATGACGCGGATGCATGATGCCCTTGGATACCAGAGGGCTGCTTGGTCTATGGGTCGTTCATCGCCCTCTCTAGGCAGCTCCAGCAGTAAGATGGATCTTCGAGACTGGAAATGTTAGGGACTTGCGCGAGTCTCTGTGGTTTGTCTGCCTCTGGTTTGTAGCCACCTGGGTTTCTTAACTTTTTCTCTTCCTCCTGGTAGTAGCCACAATAGGTCTATGAAGTCGCAGTGCGGGAGTTGTCCCCATCCGTTGCATAATCCATAACCTATAGACATCATTTCAAGATACGAAGCTAGAACATGTGGGTGGCTCAGTTGGGTAGGCGCTAGCATTCTGATCCAGCGGTTCAGACCCGGCCCAGACCGATGGTTTTTAAGTATGCTTACAGTACAATGTCAGTGGATTTACTTGCATGTAAAAGAACTCCTGCAGGACGAAATTCCGGCACACCAGCGGCGTTGATATGATTCTGGCAAATGACAGCGTCGTTAACAAACAAAATATTTTTATTTTTTTAGGATACGAGACAGAGATTTTAGCCAAAATCCCCTTACCCCAAACTATCCTTTACATAGAAATCTTTTCCATTATTTTTTTATTTTCTGCAGATGATTCTTGACGATTTTTATTAAAATCCCATATATTTCAGACATTGGCATGAAAAAGAGCACTTGTGTCTTACATTCATACGTATTTTCTATAACCACAATCGTTTGTTTTTTATAGATTCAGTAATATATTCCTATAAAGGTTTATTTTCTATCTACCTTATGTCAATTAAGACAAGTGTTTACAGAAATGTTTTCATTAAACATTTCATTGTAAATAAAAGGGGGATGGAGGAGGGTTTATACCTGTTATTCTACACCTCTGAACTGCGGTAAGTTATAGGCATTTTGCTCGCGATTGAAAATAAACCAGAACCTTGTAAGAAGTGATACTGAAAGTTAAAGCTACTTGGAATTAATTTATGGGTAAAGATTGAAAATATAGCAATAACATGATCTTAGCATACAAGTAAACAACAACAACACATTGTGACACAGCGGTTATGGCCCAAGATTATCGAGAGGTAGGCGCCGGGCAGTGGAAAGGTAAACAGAGATAAATCGCGCTCTCGCCCAGCGTAAACATCAAAGCGTTAACGACAAATAGCCAGAATCTTATGGAAGTTTCCTTCCTCCGCCTCCAGAGCGTGTGTCCAGAAGGTTCTAGAATGCTCTGTAGCAGATTCCATTGGCTATATAAGCAAGCGTTCTCGTGAGGAGCAAGTTATAGCGAGTACGTTTCTGGTGCGACGAAAAGTACTATTCTCTTAGCAAGTTTGCGACGACTGCTGTAACGTGCAGTGAGTGCTGCTTCTGCGAGATATTGGAGAAGTCTTGTGTCCGACTCCCCAGCGAGTGAAGAAGTGGCTACGTATGTATTTCATTATACTGCTGAGCCAAGAAGAAAGTGAAGTGATAGTGAAAACAAAATGAAATGATGGGATATTGAACTAGTTCACATTAGTGAAATGGCAACGTGAACTCAATGAACTCCCAGTAAAAATTGAACTAGATGAAAACTGATAAAATTACAATATTCTGTTATCATTTAAATACAAGCAAGAATTCAGCATATGCTTGTGTTTCATGGGATAATATGCAGCTAAACGTTACTGCTTATTTTAACGTTCTTGGAAGCTTTGTTGGTATTTGCCCAGCTATGGGACTTGTTCTCGGACCTTCATCTGTGTGTGACTCGCTAAATAATCTTGGTGAGTTCTTTCTAAAGACATGTAGTCGTTCTTAGGGCAAGTTCCTGCACTTTTAGTCTTTCCGATCGTTTCACTTTTCGGTGTTCATCCCTCTAAATTCTTTAATATTTCGTGAAACACAAGTGGAGAACTAGATTTGGTATTAATTTGTTACTTTTATGTAGGGGTAGATTTTAAAGGAATGTTCTGGACTTTTAATGTGTTTCGTTGTTCTAATTTATGCTATTTTCTGTTTGGTTGTTAAGTTTGTTAGGTCATGTATGGGCTTTTAAGATTTTTCTGAATTTTTGTTATGGTCCATTGACCTAATAGCTATGTATGCTGCTACTGAGTGAGTGCTGCTACTTTTACAAAATTCGGGTATGGGTTCCTTACACCACAAGAAGGAAAAAAGTTCATATGAACATATGTCCCATAATCCTTTGTTTTCTCGTTAGGAGGTGTTCAACACAGTGGTAAACTTTTAACACACGAAACTCATAATAAATGCTCGAAATGTCCTCCTCTTGCTTCTATGCATGCCTGTACTCATCGAATCATGGAATGACGCACCCTGTCAAAACCTCCTGGATGGTGTCGAATGGTTTCGCAGGCTTCCATGACACGTCGATGAAGCGTTTCTGCATCCGGGATGATTCAAGATGCCCTCAGGGGTAAAATTCCACAGGATTGAGGTCGGGAGAATGTGCAGGCCATGGAACTGGTCCTCCTCTGCCTATCCCTCCTTGCCGTCACGTGTGATGTACCAGATGCCACAGCCAATTGTCTTGTACTGATACCTGGATTGTCTTCGACACACTTTAACATCTGTTCTTCGCGTTCCGTCGTACGAACAACTCTTGGTCTTCCTCGATCAATAGTCCGTGGTGAAACGGTTCCTGTCTCAGCAAGGCGACGATAAACAGCGACAAAGTTTGGATGACTCAGTTATCTTCCGTCTGGAAACTCCATCTGATAGAGCCGTACAGCCTCGCGTCCATTACCATTCGCGCGACCATACATACAAATCATGTCTGTCTATTCACGAAATGAATATCCAGCCATGGTGGAACGAAACACGTGCAGTTAACTCACTACATGTACACAATTGAAACGTTGAAGACAGACTAATGACAAATGACAAACGTAAACAAGTCTCCATGGCAACACTTCCATATCTACCTATGTAGTACAATGGGTCAACGCCTTCTATGAATGCATAGAGAAATGAAGTTTTGAGGTTGGACCCCGAAGGCCGTTGAACTCACACTTTCATTGTGATAGGAATAACGCGAAAACCAAGGATTATGGGACATATGTTCATATGAACTTTTTTCCTTCTTTTGGTGTGAGGAACCCATACCCGAAGTTTGTAAAAGTATTTCTGAAACATCCGTATATAGTTTCACTACACAGTTCTAGATTATCCTCATATGAATACACAACTTTGAGCAATAGCTTTACTCATCATCACTTACATACAGTAACCATGTTTAAATACATAACTAAATAAAACTCTGGTTTGCACAATTTCTCCATGAAAAAGTCTTTTTAATGGCAACATAATGTAAAACTGAAATACATACTTCTTACGTTCACTTAGGTTACCTTTACTAGACATTATTTTAATAATCTGTCCAATCTGCATTCTTGTCCAATACCTGATTTAGCCGTCTAGGCACTGAATCACTCGTCGCCCTCTGGAAACACTGTCATAAAATGTGGGAATATATGCTTTAGAAACACAGTTCTTCCGGTTAGGTGCTTAGGCGGCTAAATCAGATATTGGACAAGAATGGAGATTGGTCAGATTATTAAGATAATGTCTAGTAAATGTGTTATCTTTGAGAGTAAAAAGTATATATATATTTCGGTTTTACATTATGTTGCTATTAAAATTATGTTTTCGTGGATATATTGTGCAAAACATGGTTTTATTTGGTTATATGTAATTGTAATATTTATTTCATCATTATTACAATAATATAAATAAAACTTACATCTAAAACTTAAATCTAGTGCTGCAGTTTTCTAGCTCTCCCATATTTAGCCCCTAGGCTGTATATATAGGATAAAGCTACTATACCATCTCTCCACTTTCCAAACTATGCCCATTCTGCTGTACCTTTCTTAAGCTCCTTATCCACTTATCCCTTGTGTTGCCTAAAAATGTCCCCATCATTTTAATTGTTTCTACTTTTGTGCTTCCCAACATTCTTAATGCTACTGCTTCCTTGTTTAGCTTGTCGCATTTTTTATTCCATATAACCTCTCTCCACCTTTTAACCTTATCACATTCTATTAGCCAATGAAAAGCACTACCCAATTCATCACACATAATACATCTCCCCGAACAATTATATCCATTCCTTTTTAAAAATTTTACTCCTGTGCGCATCCACGCAAGACGTATTCTACCAAACTGATTGCATATATCTGCATACCTCTCCCTTCCCCAATTTCTTTTAACTGATTTATACAAGATCAATGACATTTTATCCTCAAAACTAGCCCATATGTCTTGTTTCTCGATATCTTCCACCCTCAATCTCACTTCTTTCCAAAAACTGCTGTTAATTGTTTATATATTATTTTAACATATTATTATAAGTAATGAAGAATAAAGCTATTGCTCAAACTTGTATATTAATATGTGAATATCTAGAGCTGTGCACGTAAAACAGGACGCCAATACATGGGCAAAAAGGTAAACAGATACATGCACCTTCTCCCTGCTATACATACTCAACTGTGAAGGCCAATAGAATGCCTCACAAAGCTGCGGGGACGGTATAAAAGGAAGCCAGTGTACAACAGGGATAGATGAAACCGAATCGATAGTTGCATGGCTTTATGCTAATTCTATTCTCTTTCTATAGTATCGCGAGAAACAACTGAACAGCGACAGGACTTTGAAAAAGACAGTGTGGAAAAATACAAATTGATAAAAATCTCAGAAATGGTATTGCCCAAAAAAAAAGTTATTTGAAATAAACTGTGTATTTTAAAGAGATGTATATCTTTTGTGTAGTAGATACGTTTGTCTATCTCCTATAGTCAGTTTCTTCCGAATGAGGAGGACTTCAGAGATTATTTCCAGAAAATTCAAGATATAACATTTTATTTGCTTCGTAAATATTTTAAATATATAGCATTTTAATAAAAATCGTTGGAGCGATTTTTGAGAAAATAAAATAAAACGAAACATTTTCATGTAAAAGGTAGCTTTTGGTGGGGGGATTTTTTTGAAAATTTTCGGGTCGTATCTTTGGAAATATTTTAGGAAACAGAGTAAGAGCAATAGTCGAAACCCTATTACACGAGACACAGCATGGATTTAGAAAGGGGAGATCTTGCTCCGATTACATTTTTACAATAACACAGCTGCTTGAAAAGTGAAGGGGATTTAATTTGCCAGTTTGTATAGCCTTTATCGATCATGTAAAAACCTTCGACAGAATAAAAAGAAGTGTATTACGGAATATTTTGAATCAGAAAGGCATTCCCAAATCATTAATAAGAGCTATACAATAAGAGCTATAGAATAAAAAGTGGAAATAAAATATCAAAAGAAGGAATAAATATAAACCCAGGCTTGAGACAAGGGGTCCTATTTCACCCATTATTTTAAATATGGACATGTCATTAAAGAATGGTAGAGTATTTTAAATCAAAATTTTAAAATAGGACCGCTGGATTTGACGACATCTCTCTTTACGGATGTTCAAATATTATTAGCAGTAGATGAAAAACGTCACAAAGGTCTAAAAGCTAAAGTTATGGCTTTCTATGGTAAAGAACCAATGAGGTTTATGATGACTATAAATAATAAAACGATGGAGCAAGTAATGATTTTTAATTACTTGGGGTTATCAGCTGGCCTTAATACAACAAATAAAATTAATAAAATATTGGGTTTATTCCAACATATATGTGGGACAATTAAAATGTCATTAACAAAAATTCTGATGTGTTACACTCACATGACTTTCTCTACTCTTGTACAAAGTATTTTTACAAATGCTTATTCTCCATATGCTTCAAGTTAATCCAGGTGTTAATCTTATTGCTAATTTTCTTGTAGATACAAGGGGAATTGGTAGGCTTTAAGCGACAGTCAAATCTTTTAAGAGCTGATTGCTATGTGGTGCATTCCATTCTCTTTGCATGTCCAGGACATAAAAAAATGAATAACGAATTTGAGAAAAAGTATAAGTATTGGAAAATTCGAGATATACATTTCATTTGTCATGAAAATATCTTAAACATGTGATGTTTTAATCAAAATCGTTAGAGTCATTTCTGAGAAAATTAAAATTTTCGAAAAATGTTCCATGTAAAGGGTAATCTGGGGTGGGGGATTTTCTTGAAACCTTCGTGTCGCATCTCTGGAAGATACTGTACCTAAATACCAAGTTTGGTGTTTATCCGACTGTTAGTTTCTGAGTTATGCTGCACACAGACATACACACATACACGGACATGTTTCCAAAAATGCTTTTTTTGGATTCAGAAGGTTTCAAAACATATTTCCGTTGAAACATCGGTATCTAATTTTTGGGTGGAATACAATACTTCCCCTACTTACTATACGTAGTAGAGAAAGTAAAAAAGTAAGAAGAGAAACTTTGTTAAAATTTTACAAAGTATTAGCGGTATCAATGCTGGTATAAGGGTCGGAATGCTAGATAATAAACAAAGCTCTCGAAGGAAGAATAGAAGTAGCTGAAATATGATTTTTAAGATATGTAACAGGGTATACTTACTAGGTAAAAAGAAAGATAAAGAATTTCGAAGTGTATTAAATAGGTTTAGCATAATGAACAAGATTGAAGAAAATTGAAAAAATGGTTACGGACATGTATTAAGAATGGAAAAGGAACGTATACCTCTGGATATTTTAAAATAAACTAAGAGGTAAACGAATTTGTGGTAGGCCAAATAAGTGATGGAGCAGCAATAGACTAATATGTAATAAGAAGAGTAGTGAAGATGATATTTAGAAGGTATTGATTGAACTTAGGTATCAAATTTAGTATTTATTCGAGTATTCGTTATTGAGTTACATATGTCGTCACACATACGCACACACAAACACAAAGCTTTTTCTAAATACGCTTGTTTTATTCAAATCTGAATGTCCAACTTTTGGGTTGAATGTAATACTTCTTCTGTCTACTGGGTGCGAGGTAGGGAAAGTAAAAACTATTGCTACATTGCAATCTTTCTAGGGAAGGCTGAACTTAAGATATCCACGTTTTAAAAACTTTTTGTACACATAGCAGTTTGTATAAAATAAAAAATTTTGCATAGCAATACAAATACGTGAGGCAGTTTTATTAACACTTAAATGATTTTAGTCAAATTATATAATATATAAATTCAATAACAGCCCGCCTTGAAGCAATATGTGTATGTAACAATAATTTGTAAAATGTAGGTAACAGTCATTGCATATGCTTATATTATTGTAAACATGTTCAATAATGTTATGTGAATACATTACGTAATTTAATAATGTAGGAGCTGTGAGAAATAAGTTAAAAGTTGCTAACAATGAGGTAACAATGAGGTAACCTTGAGGCAATAATGAGTTTGAGAGTTTAAATGTTACTTGTGATTCTTGTAAGCAATAATGTAATTTTAGTGACAGTTTATAAAAATAGCCAATCAACAATCAGAAAAAGCTTTAGTTAAATGCAGGTATTCTATTGGAGTAGGAATAGCCAATCAGAGACTTGAAATACAGAGATTTACAAGTTTAGACGGTTGAAATCTATTTAGTTGCCTGCAGACTGTGCTCATAACTGGATGCGTTGCTTGTGCGTCCTCGAGAGATTTAATACGTATTCGTGTGAGACGAAATTAGTATACGTGTTAAAAAGTGTATTAATAAAAGGAATCTCACAGCTCTCTATATCAGTGAAGTGTTATTTTAATCGTATCAAGTATTAATAAAAAGAAGTGAAGTAAAATTATAATCTGTGTAAGCCTACATTCTTAGTCGCATCACGCCCTGCCAAGATATTCATGTCTCTAAAATAATACTGACGCAGCCGAGGCAAACATAAATATTAAATATTTAAAGAAACAGTTTAATTAAAAAGCTAATATTTTTTTAAACTTGGGGCAAAGGCCACCTGAAAGTACATTTGGGGCGCATGCTACCGGAAACTGTTTACTGTACGTGCGGTTGCAACTACAAGTTCGGCTCCCCAACAGTTGAAATATAATATAACTCCTTCAATACGACCTACTTCAAATTGACGTCCAAAACGTGGTGCGAACAACGTAACAAAACACCATCTTCACACGAAACCTGTATAATTCTGAATATATTTAAAATCTCTCACAAAAGTTAATGGCAAATTCATTCAGAACATCAGAGTAATGCCACATTTAAGGTATAAGGCGTAATGACACGAAATATAGCCTAATTTCTCTCCTTAAAACAATTTCAGATGCACTTTGATTGGTTTCTGATAGCTTACAAGACACGTACGTGTATTATTAATTCCATCCAGCCTTTGAACTGTCAGTTGTATTGTACAAAAGGACTAAATATATCTCTGAGTAAGAACAGACCAAAATAAAGGGAGACCTACGTATACCATTAGGTTCGTCACAAGATCTGTTTGATTAATACACGCAAGTCAAACATGGCAATATGTTCAAAGACTTCTGTGTTGCTGGTTGCACATGTTCCAGGATGAGAGGTGATGTGACAACTTTAAATAATGAAACTAGAAGTAACGTAAAAGAACGAGGTCACCTAAAGCATTTTTCTTACCAGTCTTCTTTTTACAGCTATTTCTTTCTCTTTTGCTGAAAAGAAAAATATCACAGACCTTTAACAACATGTTTATTTGTGAATAACCGGAGCAGAGCAGAGAAAATAATGTAATGATGGGCAAAAAAAGGAACGAGTGACGAAGTTGAAGGTCCACAGTCTTTGGGATTGCACGTGTCACCTCATTGGGTATATAAAGCTCCACAGAAAAGCCAGAAAAGGTTTCTTTCACATTTACGTCGACTTCAACTTCGCAGACTTTTGATTTAATTTTTTTTATGGAAAAAGCTTTCCTGCAAAGAGACTGCCATGCGACAAAGCGTATTCTACAATATACATCATTAAGCCATGTTACTATTTGATGTGTAGTGATATTTCCGCCGATTAAGAACACATAAAAAGTAACCCTATAATAATTATATTTTAGGAATTATTAATAAGTAATTAATATTCAATTTAATAAATTTCCATAATTTTAAAGCCGTAGGATTAAAAATTGTATCAATCTACAGCCTTTCATAAGCTGTATATATGTTTTAAGTTTCCATAATATTGTAAAATAAATAAAGGCGTAATTGCATGAGAAAAACTGCAAGAATTAGGCAAGAATAAGAGTAGCTTCGTTTTAGACTGTCCATTATGTTTTCCGAGAGTGGGGCCATAAAAATCGAAACCTTCTTTTGTACTTCGTGGTACGAGACAAGTTTTCAAGCAAAGAGACGCTTTAAGGCAACGGACATTTCCTACAGTTTAGCTTTAAATTTTCAAACAGGGAACCAATAAACGTAGAGAATAAGTGTGAGGACCAGTAGAAACACAGGAATACGCAGTGACATGTGTTAAATTTCGAGGAGAGCAGTCGTTGAAATATGGGAATGCGAGCGTAGTTTTGGGAGTTTGCCATGATTCTACGGTAAGGAAACACGCATCACGTCGAGTCAAAAAAGAAAAGAAAAGGATAAAAGTTCCTAAATTTACGAAGTGTCGCACCACAATGCAATCATAAAGTAATGCGTGTGGAATAATTATATAGAGTGATAGATTGTCGTTGAAATTATTTTATCCAAAATAATAAATAACTTAACACGCCGCAAGTGATGAATACAAGTTCGCGGGAATCAAAAGAACGGTGATAGAGTGCCTTAAATAATAAATAATTAACGGAGCAAAACGTTAGTGGACCAAAGCGTGAAAATATTCTTATATAAGAACCGTACGGGTAGAAAAAGAACAAGAATCTTGCAGGTTTTCTGGCAGGAATACGCGTTTTAGTGAGGAAGTGATTACGTTTTCTTCAAGAATAATATCCTAGTGTCACCACTCCCGCAATCCTATCCTGACAATAACAGTAGGGGATTTCAGACCGACTCGCCGACAGTTGACCCTGAGATGCGACGTTCATAAGTGCTTCCTGACTGATATCGGCGATCTCGAGTCCTGAAGACTTCACCCTACAACAACGCAAAGGTAAGAGTAACACAACAAAGTAGCGGCAAAACGCTTCAGATGGTAGCCCGAATAATAAATAATATATTCCGCTGGTCTTTTAAGATTGTTTGTTGGAACGAATTAGAGATATTTAGTTGTTTGCACTTATCGTATTGCTAACATGTTAATGCATAAAAGACAAACAACAGTGGTTAATTTATAGCCGTACCCCTAAATATAAAAAACATGTTCAAGGGAAATGTTAAAGTACAAACCATGCACATTTATATAAAAAGTAGAGATGAAACCTCGATACCATCGATACCTCGATACTCTCAATACTCGGTAGTATTGAGGTATGTCTAAAGCTTTGATATATACCTTCGATACTTTTCGATAGTTCTAAATGTTTAAGTTTTGCATTATTGAAAGTTATTGCGTTTAACGAATGAAGGCAGTCGAGACTTCACGTTATTGCCTCGCACGTGTGCCCAAAGAGTTGTTGACTATAGTTCTCGATAAACCTTAACTGCGTTCCTGTGGTTGAATCAACGCAACATTCCATAAACTCCTGTGTCTAAATGAAAACATGTAAAACAATAGGTGAAGGAGTAGAGGAACTGATGTAACCTGCAGGGTTTACTGAGTTATAAATGAAGCTGATTTAGCTGACGCACTAAATTACGTTTCTGCAATAGTCTGGCTTAGTGACTCACTCTTAGCCATTACATATACCTACTCCGGTGACCAAAATCTGTGAATCCAGCAGAAACAAATCAGAACTTAAGACGTGAGATAATACAGGGCATGAAAACATTTGAAGTGGTATACTTCTGTTATATTTATTTGTCGAGCCCCACGTTTGGGAGCCAATTTGCGACGGTATTACTTATAATGTTTGTGTATGTGTGTTTGCTCCGCGTGGTGAAGCCATTTTGTGACGTGATTCTTTGTTAGGTTTGTAGCTCCATCTGGTGTTAGCAATTTGCGGTAGTATTAGTGTTTGTTTGAAAGAATGCTACTGTTATTTTATTTAATTTTGGTTTACTCTCCTCCGGCTAGCTATGATCTTTTTGGTCGAGCACATCTCTTTATACAGGTTGTGTAAACGGAAAGGAGTTTATTATCCAAAGATAACACTGATGAAAGAATTTGTTTTACACTTTTTATTGTCGAACACATTCACTATCACAATTTACACATTGATCTTGACACCCGCCAAACTGAAACTGTTATAATAACTTCTTACTGATCACTTTTAATTCGTGTACTTCAACCTTTTGTATAATTAACTTTACAACACTTGAGAATTTTCCTAACTCTGTTACGCGTAACTTGCGAATCGATAGCCGACGTATACTTTACAAATATTTCTGCTGGACTGAAGGCGACGTGTAGCATACAAATATTTTCGGTGAACTGACGGACTGAAGGCGACGTGTATCATACAAATATTTTCGACGAACTGACGGGATCTATCTCTAACCTAGCCCTTTTTATACTCCTACACCCCGATATGCCTAAAGATTATAACTGAGCTGCAATTGGCTAATAAAACGCGCCAACATTAGCGTCTATTTTTATATCCAATGAAAATTGTGAATACATATGCTCTAAGTATAATGTTCCAGCAAATTCTACAGAAAAACGCGCCAACATTACGTAACTTCCTCGTCTCTAATAATGATAAACAGCTCACCCCCTCGCTGCATTATTGCACGCTATTATTGTCAGTTTCAGTAAGGCAGTATAAACGTACTTCTCAACAATAATTACAATCAATATGCTTCTCAAATCAATGTCACATAAAAATGGCATATTCATATTACAATCATTCTTTACATTTAAGTAATTTGTGATACAAATTACTGCATCAGTTCTTACCTTCCATTTCTTAGTGCTTACGCAGTCAAACTGGGGTACAGGTAAACTGCACGATTAATTTCTATAATATGGATAGAAAATATTTTAAAGGAAGGTTTTTAGTATAATATAGTTACATTAAAAGCGTAGCAAATAAATTAACACAATTATAAATTATTACTATTATTAGTCTTGACTAACAATATCGGATATATAAGCTGTGGCATTATCAATATAAAAAACTGTTGCCAATTGGAGGATGTCAAACAGGTAACATTTCGGAATCAACAAACAGTACAAAATTGGTTACATACGTTTATACACAGAAAATTACTAATAAGAACATAATTTAATGAACAAGCTGTCGCCTTTACAGTTTTTACTTTCTCTACTACGTATAGTAAGTAGGGGAAGTATTGTATTCCACCCAAACGTTCGATACCGAGATTTCACCGGAAGTATGTTTTAAGGTCCTCTGAATCCAAAAAATCTTATGTGTTACACTCACATGACTTACTCTACTCTTGTACAAACTATCTTTACAAACGCTTATTCTCCATCTACTTCATGTTAATCGAGATAAACATTTGCAGAGTCTATCTTATTGCTAATTTTCTTGTAGATGTAAGGGAAAAATATATTTACAAGGGCAATATAGAAAAACAGTAGCCTTTAAGCACATACATATCTCTTAATAGCTGGTTGCTAGGTGCAGCACCATTCCCTTTGCCACAGATTATAACTCTTTGCATATCCAAGACAAAAAAATGAATAACGAATTCCCATTTTAGAAAATAAGTATTAAAAAATTTAAGGGAATAACAAGCAATATCTCAAAAATGGTTTACTCAACAAAAAAATGTATATGACATAAATTGTGTATTTTAACGCGATCCACATTTTTTGTGTAGTAAAACTTTGTCTATCTCTTATGGTTTACCAGTTATGCAAAAGTCGTTCACAATGGAGAATACTTTTGGAGACATTCTCAGAAAATTCAAGATATACATTTTATTTGTCATAAAAATATCTTAAACATATGATATTTTAATCAAAATCATTAGAGCCATTTTTGAGAAAATTAAAATTTTCGAAAAATCTTCCATGTAAAGGGTACTCTGGGGTGGGGGATTTTGTTGAAAACCTTCGTGTCGCATCTCTGGAAGATACTGAACCTAAATACCAAGTTTGGTGTTTATCCGACTGTTCGTTTCTGAGTTATGCTGTTCACAGACAAACACACACACGGACATGTTTCCAAAAATGCTTTTTTTGAACTCAGGGGAATAACACGGACATGTTACCAAAAATGCTTTTTACTTTCTCTACTACGTATAGTAAGTAGGGGAAGTATTGTATTCCACCCAAAAATTCGATACCGAGATTTTACCGGAAATATATGTTTTGAGACCTCCTGAATCCAAAAAAAGCATTTTGGAAACCTGTCCGTTAGTGTGTCTGTCTGTGTGTGTGAACAGCATAACTCAGAAACGAACATCGGATAAACACCAAACTTGCTATTTAGGTACATTATCTTTCAGAGATGCGACACGAAGGTTTACAAGAAAATTCCCTCACCCCAGATTACCCTTTACATGGAACATTTTTCGAAAACTTTTATTTTCTCAAAAATGGCTCTAACGATTTTGATTAAAATATCATATGTTTAAGATATTTTCATGACAAATGAAATGCATATCTTGAATTTTCTGGGAATGTCTCCAAAAGTATTGCATAACTGGTAAACCATAAGAGATAGACAACATTTTACTACACAACAAATGTAGATCGCGTTAAAATACACAATTTATGTCATACATTTTTTTTTGGAGTGAACCATTTTAGAGATATTGCTTGTTATTCCCTTTAATTTTTCAATACTTATTTTATCAAATGGGAATTCGTTATTCATTTTTTTGTCTTGGATATGCAAAGAGTACTAATCTATGGCAAAGAGAATGGTGCTGCATCTAGCAACCAGCTATTAAGAGATATGTCTATGCTTAAAGGCTACTGTATTTCTATATTGCTCTTGCAAATACAAAACAAGGGGAACATAGTACGCCTTAAGCGATAGTAAAATACTTGTAGAACTGGTGGCTGTGTGTAAAATGTAATTCTCTTTGCATGTCAAAAGATGGTTTCTGCAAATGTTTATCTCGATTAATATGAAATAGATGGAGAATAAGAGTTTGTAAAAATAGTTTGTACAAGAGTAGAGAAAGTCATGTGAGTGTAGCAGATACGATTTTTTAATTTAACGCCTATAACCACGTAGTTGGTACGTCGATGAAATAATAAAAACGGATGAAATAATTATATTGAAATGAACCAGAGGAGAGAGGTGCTTTCCGTCATCTCTGGTTTAACGTAACGTGGCGTGAAGTTAAGAAATAACACTAAAATAAAGTTGTGTTTACGACGCACATAACATAACTTACGCTATGTGGTTCTAATGTTTGGCTCTAACAGCTTCAATTAAAATACTATAGATAGTCTATTTTATTGGTTAAGTTTTGAACGTTTAGAAACGAAACGCGCTCTCGAGAAAGAGACGAACATTTAAAATAATTTAATAGAATGATGTAAATTATTACTCCATGCCTCTACTTCTTACTGTTTCATTCGAATAAGCCACGTGACAGTGGCAAACTCTAAGTCGATCCTGAAAAGCGCAACATGATAGATTTTTACGCTACCTTGCGTCACATTTACGTTTCTCGAAATTCTGGCTGATCTTTTATTGTTTGACATAATTTTGTCCAGAGGTTTGTACACCAAAACTATATTTTCTACTAATGGTTGTGCATCAATTAAAATATTATGTTATAGAGGGACATACTATAATTTACAGTTTACTTATCTTTTTACTCACAATTACACACTTTGCTTAGAACGGTTCGTTTTCTCAATACAGCCTCCTTTGATCTGTATACCTACGCTTGTGTCGCGCGTACCATTAAACAATGCTTCCAGATTTTAAAACTAAGTGAAATGAAATTCTCGTAGGTGTTTCTACAATGCCCCGAAAAATATGTAAATATGTGGACTGAAGTTGGGAGGAAAGCGTTTGGCAGCACCTATAGCTCTGTCTCAGCAAGCTCGTCGTCACTCTCCTCCGGTAATTGATCTCCTCCTCAGTATAATTGCGGTTTCGCCCTCACCTTCTTCGACTAACCTGTGCATGTTTTATGTGGCTGTTAATGCTGCTCGTAGCACATGTTCTATGAACACCTGCAGGATATGCTGTAAAGCATTCACATCGCAAGTCTCTGGCCTTTTCTTTCATCAGGAGCTACATTACTACCTGTGACCATCATTGAAAAACACAGTGAAAACATAAATAGCCCCTAGAATATATACAGTAATGTAGCACACCACACTTATATGAAAATCATACACTAATGCTGTCTTTTCTTAATTTTCAGCGTCTGCACTTTGGATTAACGCGCTGTATCACGAAGAAGCTTCTTCTGAAAGGTAAGACTACAATAAAACAACCTATGGGTAAATTTATGTTTAATGAAATTCCAGGCCAGCCCATTGTAGTTAAATTGCATTTATCAAGGGCATTTTGCTCAGAGCACAAGCATTCTCACTTTTATGGAAAGCGATTCAGAGTGTTGTGCTATATGTAAAAGCAAAACACTTCTACTTATACTTCCTGAGATTTTACCATAGCTATAGAGGCTAAAGTTATGGATGCATTCAGTTTATGACAAGAACAAAAATTAGCCTTTAAGCTTTTCTCCAAAAAACTTCGAAACATTTTCACACATTACTTGTAGCATACTTTATTCAGTTGTGAATTGTAGAACACTATAACGATCCCAGCATACAAACCCGGTGTCGTCCAAGTAACCTTGTGGCTTTACTACAAGAACCTACAAAACAACATTGCTAAATAAGCGTTCGGGGGTATAGTTCGTAGGTAGAGCCGAGAGGTATTCAGGAAAGAAACTATAGTTGGCTTGGAAAAGAACATATATTAAGTCTCACCTCAACATATTTTTATTAATTACTAACATATCTGTGGAGTGTAAATACACATCACATTTTAGTAACCACCGCCTGAGGTACCAGCCGAGACCGCTGCTCCTCTGGCCGAGGAAAAACGACCAGTTCATCCTTAAACCCGTGTGTACTGCTGTGTCTCTGGACTTGTGACTTTGTACCAGGGGTAGTGCCTTCGTGTCGTTACCTTAATAAAATGAAGAAATACGTATTTGAAATTATTTGTATTCTCTACAATTACTTCAAGAATACTGCCATACATACTATTCTTAAAGGTGCAATGAAATGGATTGTCTGACAATAAAAAAAAAACATAGACGCTGAAGGAAGCGACTGCAAACTGCGAGTTTTCATCTTTATTATATTATTATTCTACGGATCCATGCCACTTCTGTCCTGGCATGGATTCATAGCATTCTGGGCTTTCAGTCTCGACTCTAGCGGGGATTGGAGAGGCAAGAGGTAGCCAATATTCGTGTCAGTTAGTACCTAACACGGCTTATCTTGGCAGCACGCACGAATGATAAGTACTAACATCATCGTACACCTACAACAAAGTGTGCTATACTGAAAAGTGAGAAATAAGGCACCAGTCACTTGCAGTGTAAAACTTAGTAGAAAATCGTCCTTTGATATATAAAATTCGTCATTAATTTTCTATTGTTTATACTTAAAATTAAATTAATCATTTTTATAATATTTCCTGTATTTCCAGCAGTCGATTGAAAGAGAAGTAAACACTTTACAGACAAGCACCTGCACCCAATTTGCGCGAGCGATTTGAACGGGAACCGTGGTGTTTGGCTTAGTTTCATTAGTGTGTGAACTTACACTGTATAATAGTTCCCCTACCATTAAGGGGCTGTATTACGATCTCCGGTTAAAGTTCGGGTTAGATGTGAACTGGGACTCAGAGCAAAATTTCGTATTACGATCTTCGGTTAACAGCTAACCGGGAGTTATTCTTAGCGATGAACCAACCACCACCTCGGGTAGCGGATGGGGTATTGACTTGGACGTAACCATACATAAATGGCGTGGTTGATATAAGAATTTCAGGGAGGTATTGCTAGCACTACCATTACATTCATGCTTCAGCTGCCACTGCTCTGCACTTAAGTCTTTCGTTTTGCATGAGCGTCACCTTGTACGCGCATGCGCATTCTACAATGGAACATTCTAGATCTCGGCATTCGCGCCGATTTACAGTGCAGAAACTAATATCCAACCAGCAATTATAATACAACAAACAAATGCCGCAATAAAGAAATAAAGAAACAAAACAGCTTCCTTTACATGTTGTGCCATAGTTGTTCCATAGCTTTCATACAACTATTTTTACATCTAAGTACATAAACAGATCTCTCTTTTAATACACAGTAAGCCCCAACTAGGAACAGACTGGTACATGTAGTGAGCAACATACTTTACAGGTACTTAACTATGCTGCAGATGCTTCGTTGTTTGCTCGGTACATGTGCACCAGTCCTCTAAAGAGTGTCAAAATATGGGTACAACGTTTCAGGAATGTTAGAGGAGGTAAAACAAACATCCTTTTTGTGTGACAGTGCACCATTTTCCGCTAGATGGCTTTAAAGACAAAATTTCGTTTGCAACTTTTCAGGGGTGAAAGAGGAGGTAAAAACAGGCATCTGTTTCACTGCGTGTGACTTGTTTTTTGGGCTCTCATTGCTTGAATATACCTACAGAATGTGAACAAATGTTGTTTAGGATGTTGTTCAAGCTATATTTCATTTAACTGAATGCACAGTTGATTCAGGCATTCTCTTGATTGCCAGATATCCTCAAAAATGACAGAAATTCGAGAAATAATCTCTGCCGTTTCAAGAACTTCCTAGAAAATCTTATGTCTTATGGTCAATATCACCTTATTCCTACAAGCGGAAGGAAATAGTAAAGCAAAATTAGACTAACGCAGATTTTAATTTATCCTCTTACACCGGCTATAAGGACTAGAGACGCTATCCTTTAAACAACAGACAAATCTCGATGGTAAATGGTTTATGGACTCTTTTGTTCCTATTTCATAGATTTGCAGAAACACGCTTTGAAATGCAGAGACGTTTGGCAACCGAGCGCTTTCCCTTGCATGCGGATGGGAAAATCACACCTGACCTGTAGTCAAGCCGCAGAGTAGAATGCGCGCTCTGTCTCCGACGGCCTGCGAATTGGGGAGCAATATTAATATTAACTTTACTGGTATTCGATTACCAAGACGTGTCTTATTATCAGCAAAATGCTCAATATTTAATGAAAACAGCTTTTTTTAACTTTGAATAACAAATAAAGGAAAATAAATGTTTTAATTTAAACATTTACTTATTGGGTATGCACAGGGATATCTTCTGAGTATTTTGGTAGAAAAGACACCAATGGTCTCCGGCGGCTCGTTACAAAATAATAATGTTACCCCAGTCACGCTTGTTTCTGTCAAAATACCTTCACAACAGTGAAGATGGCTGTGCAATATGCAATAACCAAAAGTTGCAACACATAACACCGTAATGCAACATCCCGCTCGAGTGCAATGATGTTGTTCATGTACGATTCTCAAAACAGTTGAATGGCTTGTGTTCAGAGCTCGTGCAACTCTCCGACTACTAGCGGCAGGATTGTTACCAATCGCGTGTAATACACTCTCTTCCAGATCGGACGTTCTGGCACACCTCGCACGGCAGTATCTTTCATTCTAACACGGAAGGATCCAATTTGTCGTAGGGACCTATGTACAGATGCAAAAGTACTGTGATGTGGTTGCCTTCGGCACGGGGACAACTCAGTATAGCGTCGTTGTGCCGCTCTTCCATTGCATTCAGTGAACCCATACATGAGGTGCATATCGGCCAACTCTTCATGAGTAAACCTATTCATGCTGCTGTATATCACTGTTGACGCACAACTAACACTGCCGGAAAAACAAAACCCTAGACAGGACCGAGCAGTACTGAACGCAAACTTGAAGGCAACGAGTTAAAGACGGCATTACTCTTGTCAACAGCAGGTACCATGGGCGAATGGAAAAATTTGTTTACAAACAAGACACACAGCGCATATCGTCTAATTTGCACTGTTGTGTAATATTTTCAGTGCAATACAGATACAAAGATAATTGGGACAAGAAACCAACCAAATAATACAATTACTCCGTGAAGAGCCGCCGGAGACCGTGGGTCTCTTATACCAAAATACTGAAGGTATCCCTCTACAACCTCTGAAAGTTTGTTGCTGGAGTTCTGTTCATCCTATAAGTGGAAATAAAAGAAACGTAAAATCTTGGGACGATATTTATATCGAAGAAAGCGAAGGTTGAGGTAACAATAGCCGTGCGTATAAGTCGGCTCTTCAGCTGCTGTTGCGAACTCTCGATTTGTGGACACTGGTGCTAAATCTTGCCGAAATGGAACACTTAAGGCAGAAAGGAAGAGTAATAACACTTTTAAATTAATTCTGTTCTTTTGAATTAAAGCTTGCCTTGATAGTTCTATATATGAATAATTATAATGCAATAGAAAGCGAGGAATATTTTTTTTCTTTTTTCTATTTGTCTGGGGAAATAAGCGCTCGCAGAGCAGAAATGTATTACAATTTTAATTCGTATTTGTATTTGGAATCCTCCCCTAAGAGAATGCCATATATACCCTTAAATTTGGTATTAATCTTTAGAGACGTCATCGCCCCCTTTACCAACCATAGGTATACGAAATGCAGGGTATTCCTTGGGAATGACTCAAAGTTGAAAGTATGTTATCTAAGGCGCTTCAATGCGGTTGATGATTATGGTTATGATGCCAATCACCACCAGATAAAGGACAATGCATTTTGCGCCCGAAGTATCCATTTTTCGCTGCATGGGAAGTGGGTTTAAAACGTAGTGGACTTGCGCTGGTGGCAATGGAAACATTGTGCCCTATAGAAAGAGCGCTTAACTGCAGCAAAATGGCAGACATTGAGCGGTACGTTCGTATTCATGGACTTCCCAAAGGGTTAGTGTGTATTCACTGGCAATATTCACTATTCCGATCACAATAGTGAAGCCTCCCCATTGTGACGCTCGCAGCGAACCTTTGCCACTTGTTAAATTCCGCAGCTGACCTCCGCGGCCGCCATATTCATCATCATACCAACTGTTGATAATGGCAAATAAACATACTTTCGTCTATTGTGTCAGCATTCAAAAAGTGCTTGCTTCCATGCAACAACCGTCCAACGTGGCCCTGTCATGTGCCGCTGATTTTTAGGGCATGGCATCAATCTTGCTGGTATTCGTGTATATTTGTCTCTCTCTGAATCTGGCTGGTCGTGCTAGAAGCGAATTCTGCAATACTTTGCAGTTTTCTCTGTGTAATTTCATATTAGAAGAACAAGGATTTATAAAGGAAGGAATTCAAAGTGAAATACATTTTCTGCAAATTTAAAACTGATTAAAATCTGCTTATTAGTGGAAGTACAGCATTTAATTTCTTCACAAGCCCATGCTGCAGAAACATGGACTTTACATGAAGAAAAATTGAGACGGTTTAGAAGAAACATTTTATGGATCAATTGAGGATGGAGAAGGGTGGAGAATAAGATATAATTACGAATTATAAAAATTAATAGAGAAAGAAGGTATTGTAAGATTTAGAGACACAAAGAATAAGATGGTAGTATACCAGGAAGAATGATGAAAGGAAAGCTGTACTCCAGAAGAAAAAAACTGATGTGTTACACTCATATGACTTTCTCTACTCTTGTACAAACTATTTTTACAAACCCTTATTCTCCATATGCTTCATGTTAATCGAGATATCGAGATGTTAATCTTATTTCTAATTTTCTTGTAGATGCAAGGGGAATATGGTGGTATTTAAGCGATAGTCAAATATTTTGAGAGCTGGTTGGTATGTGGAGTATTCCATTCTCTTTGCATTACCAGGACAAAAAAAATGAGTAACGAATTCCCATTTGAGAAAAAGTATAAGTATTGGAACATTTTAGGAATTAACATGCAACATCTCGAAAATGGTTCTCTCAACAACAAAAATGTATACGACATAAATTGTGTATTTTAACGCGGTCTACATTTTTTGTGTAGTAAAATTTTGTGTATCTCTTATGGTTTACCAGTTATGTAAAAGTCGTTCACAATGAAGAATACTTCTGGAGACATTCCTAGAAAATTCGAGATATACATTTCATTTTAGAGCCATTTTTGAGAAAATTAAAATTTTCGAAAAATGTTCCATGTAAATGGTAATCTGGGGTGGGGAGATTTTCTTGAAAACCTTCGTGTTGCATCTCTGGAAGATACTGAACCTAAATACCAAGCTTGGTGTTTATCCGACTGTTCATTTCTAAATTATGCTGTTCACAGACAGATACACAGACACACACGGGCATGTTTCCAAAAATGCTTTTTTTGGATTCAGGGGGCTTCAAAACATATATTTCCGATGAAATCTTGGTATCTAATTTTTGGGTGGAATACAATACTTCCCCTACTTACTATACGTAGTAGAGAAAGTAAAAAGAGACCAAAGATGGAAGGATTAGACAAATAACAGATTTATGGCAAATTGTAGTTAGAACATGGAAAAGTGTGGCAGCAATGGAGGAAACTAGCAGATAGCAAAAGCCTTTCAAGAGCTGTAGAGGCAGGGAAGAAGAGAAGTCTGAGGGTTTATATGCAGTACAAATTCTCTAAATATTATGTAACTATACACTAAAAGCTTTAAAATATATCCCAACGTATCTTAAACCTTAAAAGTAAGCACACATTTAGAAAAAAATTAAGCTATGCAGTAAATTGGAGTGTAATATGAGAATAATGGATCAGGGAATAAGGGACATCTTTTCAAATAACTCCATTAACGTTGTACTGAGAAAAAAAGAATACCCTCGAGTTAGGTAGAAGGCACTTTGCAGTCGGCAAGTAACACAGATAAATTAATCACATAAAACTGAATATGAACCCAAAGCCTTATATACATGCACAATGAAAACGGTCACTCTTTATTCTGACGAAAACCTGTTTCTACACGTATTGCCTTCTAGAACTCGATAGCCCAAACAGCAGTTCATTACACAACTTTCTGCGTTCCTCGGCTTTCGGGGAGTAAACGGAGCGTCCCTTCGGAGCGGGGTGTTCGACTCTCTGTGTGGGGCAGAGGTTGCCGGTCTGCCTGTCCGACTGTCGGGGCGTCTCAATCTGGAAAGTGTAGCGATCCAGTCATTGATAAGCCGTCATTCCGGTTCGGCTGCCCTCTCCTCTCACCTTCTCCTTCTCCCTCCCCATAGATACTCGTAGATCTCCTCACTGGAGCAGTGCGAAATCCCCTCCGATAATCAGGGAAGAATAAAAGGACACCCACTAACACTATTACTTTTTGATTACCCTCTTTTACGACATGTTTATAAAATTCCCATCGTTCTAAATATTTTAGGACTACCTGCTGGCAGGATAACGAATTTCTTTATTAGAAATCATCTTGAAGAAATAACTATTACGACAGCAAACCAGTACTTCAAACTTAAGATGATGTCTTCCCTTAATAAAGGTAGCATATATTCCAAATTATTGTTTTAAACTTATTCTTATTTTCCAGAACTTTGCTAATTACCGAATTTCTATGAAAGCGTAAAAAAGCATGTAACAATACATAATGATAGTACTATGCACAATTAAATGAATATATGCATTTACCACAAAGCTGGGAAAACATCTAAAGTAACATTTATCTATCACATAGCTTATTGGCAATGCAGAGACACACATTTGCGAGGAATTAAGATTAAAATCCATATACTGACCAACCTGACTCGCGTGATTTTCCATAGACACACATGCTATAGCCGGGTTGGTGTAAAATCCCATGATCCCCAAACTTCACCTGGTTAAATATAAAGACATTGAAACCAAGGCAAATAGTGAGGTGGGAATCTCTATGGCCCTTCCAGTTCACAAACATCTTTCTGCCATAAGATGTCGAAGCTTGATAGTTTCTCACTCATAAAAAACTAAACAAAATTTGTATAAAACACTTTGCAATTCTTCGTACACCAATGTAAATAACAAAATTCTGAATAACTGTGTACGAAGAGCGCAATGAATGGTTGGACCATCCATGGATGGTCATTTGAGGGTCAAGTTACGGTTTCGTAATTGGGAACCAACATTTTTACTTTCTCTACTACGTATAGTAAGTAGGGGAAGTAATGTATTCATTCATTCATTCATTCATTCATTCATTATCTATTTACCCTCCTCTTATATAGGACGTACACCCCCCAGGACTTACAGGCGGGTGCCTGGGGTCAGAGGCCCGTCGAGGAGCAGACACTCATGGATCAGACAGAATATCCAGGATGATCAGCCCGATGCCTGGTATGGGATGAAGGAAGTAGATGAAACGAAATGATGATGAAATGGATGAAAGGAAAGGTGATGATGGAGCAGTTGGTGGAATGAATGGCGGGGGAAACCGGAGAACCCGGAGAAAACCCGCTTCGTCCACCACAAATCCCACATGCAGGTCCCTGGGAGTGAACCCGGGCCGCCTCGGTGGGAGGCGAGCGGTCTAACCACTCGGCCACGGCACCGCCGGAAGTATCGTATTCCACCCAAAAATTCAATACCGAGATTTCACCGGAAATACATGTTTTGAGACCCCCGGAATCCAAAAACAGCATCTTTTGGAAACATGTCCGTGTGTGTGTGTATATGTGTGTGTGTGTGTGTGTGTCTGTGTCTGTGAACGGCATAACTCAGAAAAGAACGGTCGGATAAACACCAAACTTGGTATTTAGGTTCAGTATCTTCCAGAAATGCGACACGAAGGTCCTCAACAAAATCCCCCTACCCCAGTTTACCCTTTATATGGAACATTTTTCGAAAATTTTAATTTTCTCAAAAATGGCTGTAACGATTTTGATTAAAATATATATTTAAGATACCTTCATGGCAAATAAAATGTATATCTAGAATTTTCTGGGAATGTCTCCAAAAGTATTCTTCATTGTGAACGACTTTTGCATAACTGGTAAACTATAAGAGATAGACCACACAATAAATGCAGATCGCGTTAAAATACACAATTTATGTCATATACATTTTTTTTTGTGAGTGAACCATTTTCCAGATATTGCTTGTTATTCCCTTAAATTTTCCAGTACTTATACTTTTTCTCAAATGGGAATTCGTTATACATTTTTTACTTTCTCTACTACGTAAAGTAAGTAGGGGAAGTATTGCATTCCACCCAAAAATTCAATACCGAGATTTAAGCGGAAATAAATGTTTTGAGACCCCCTGAATAAAAAAAAGCATTTTTGGAAACATATCCGTATGTGTGTCTGTGTGTGTGTCTGTCTGTGTGTATGTCTGTGTGTGTGTGTGTGTGTGTGTGTGTCTGTGAACAGCATAACTCAGAAACGAACAGTCGGATAAACACCAAACTTGGTATTTAGGTTCAGTATCTTCCAGAGATGCGACACAAAGGTTTTCAAGCAAATTCCTCCACCCCAGATTACCCTTTACATGGAACATTTTTCGAAAATTTTAATTTTCTCAAAAATGGCTGTAACGATTTTGATTAAAATATATATTTAAGATACTTTCATGGCAAATAAAGTGTATATCTCGAATTTTCTGGGAATGTCTCCAAAAGTATTCTACATTGTGAACGACTTTTACATAACTGGTAAACCATAAGAGATAGACAATATTTTATTACACAAAAAAATGTAGATCGCGTTAAAATACACAATTTATGTCATATACATTTTTTTGTTGAGTGAACCATTTTCGAGATATTGCTTGTTATTCCCTTAAATTTTTCAATACTTATTTTCTCAAATGGGAATTCGTTATTCACTTTTTTTTTTGTCTTGGATATGCAAAGATTATTAATCTGTGGCAAAGGTAATGGTGCTGCACCTAGCAACCAGCTATTAAGAGATATGTATGTGCTTAAAGGCTACTGTATTGCTATATTGCGCTTGTAAATATATAATCCCCTTACATCTACAAGAAAATTAGCAATAAGATGGAGTCTGCAAATGTTTATCTCGATTAACATGAAGTAGATGGAGAATAATCGTTTGTAAAAATAGTTTGTACAAGAGTAGAGAAAGTCATGTGAGTGTAACACATCAGATTTTTATGTACTGGACATGCAAAGAAAATGGAATACTCCACATTTGACTATCGCTTAAAGCCTACCATATTCCCCTTGCACCTAGAAGAAAATTAGCAATAAGATTAACATCTCGATTAACATGAAGCATATGGAGAATAAGCGTTTGTAAAAATATTTTGTACAAGAGTAGAGAAAGTCGTGTGAGTGTAACACATCAGAATTTTTATTTTGTTTCCTTATTCATCACAAAATAAACAGATGTTTATAAACCATTTTCTAGATGAGAAAACACGAAACAAAACATAGGCTCGTATTTAAAAAAATTAAATTGACTCTAAAATGACCATGATAACATCCTCCAAATAAAACATTACTAATGGCATTTAGTTTCCCGCAAAATATCAGGCCACTTTTATAAAAGACATTTCTTTCTACAACACTTTGTTTTGGAGATATTGTACAGTCTCAACTTAAATGGTCCACCCTGTATAGCAATTTCGTAATACTGCACTGTAATGCAGTGATTAACAGCTCTGCTTGTCATACTGGAAACCGGGGTTCGATCTCCCGGTTCGAACTCCCTCTTCTATATAATTACAGAAATATACATTTATGCACATGTAAAATATTTATACAATACGAGACTGTTGGCTCTAAGTTAATTTATGTAAGTGGCTTTCCGAAAATTAGGCTTTATTCAGACCATTCGAAAGCATAAATGGGAGAAGCTGCAGAAGCTTGATGAGCCAATACAAACACCTGATCAGTCGTCTTCTTGCCAATGATAGGGTCTTGAAGTCTCGAAACGATCGTCCATCTTTTACCATCATGATGTAAGTGAAGGCTTTTAATATCATTTCGACTCATTTATTTTATCAATTGACTCTTCACTGTTAATATTGTCCTATTTCAACATTGATAAACATGAGACAAACAAGCCTAAGGACATTCATGGATTTTATTCCTATGACACTTATGTTGATGCAACTTACACTTGGTAAAATTAAAAAAAAATCTGATGTGTTACACTCACATGACGTTCTCTACTTTTGTACAAACTATTTTTACAAACGCTTATTCTGCATATGCTTCATGTTAATCGAGATATCGAGATGTCAATCTTATTGATAATTTTCTTGTAGATGCAAGGGGAATATATAAGTTATAAGCGATAGTCAAATCTTTTAACGTTGGTTGCTATGTGGTACATTCCGCTCTCTTTGCATGTCCAGGACATAAAAAAATCTGATGTGTTACACTCGCATTACTTTCTCTACTCTTGTAAAACTATTTTTACAAACGATTATTCTCCATCATCGAGATAAACATTTGCAGACTCCATCTTATTGCTAATTTTCTTGTAGATGTAAGGGGAATATATATTTACAAGGGCAATATAGAAATACAGTAGCCTTTAAGCACATACATATCTCTTAATAGCTGGTTGCTAGGTGCAGCACCATTCCCTTTTCCACAGATTAATACTCTTTTCATATCCAAGACAAAAAATGAATAACGAATTCCCATTTGAGAAAATAAGTATTGAAAAATTTAAGGGAATAACAAGTAATATCTCGAAAATGGTTCACTCAACAAAAAAATGTATATGACATAAATTGTGTATTTTAACGCCATCTATATTTTTTGTATAGTAAAATTTTGTCTATCTCTTATGGTTTACCAGTTATGCAAAAGTCGTTCACATTGAAGAATACTTTTGGAGACATTCCCAGGAAATTCAAGATATACATTTTATTTGTCATAAAAATATCTTAAACATATGATATTTTAATCAAAATCGTTAGAGCCATTTTTGAGAAAATTAAAATTTTCGAAAAATCTTCCATGTAAAAGGTAATTTGGGGTGGGGGGATTTTCTTGAAAACCTTCGTGTAGCATCCTTGAAAGATACTGAACCTAAATGCCAAGTTTGGTGTTTATCCGACTATTCGTTTCTGAGTTATGCTGTTCACAGACAGACACACAGACAGACAGACAGACAGACACACACACGGACATGTTTCCAAAAATGCTTTTTTTGGATTCAGGGGATCTCAAAACATGTATTTCCGGTGAAATCTCGGTATTGAATTTTTGGGTGGAATACAATACTTCCCCTACTTACTATACGTAGTAGAGAAAGTAAAAATAAATAAAAAGGAGTCGTCTTCTTGCCGATAATGTGGCCTTGAAGCCTCGAAACGATCGTCCATCTTTTACCATCATGATGTAAGTGAAGGCTTTTAATATCATTTCAACTCATTTATTTTATCAATTGACTCTTCACTGTTAATATTGTCCTATTTCAACATCGACCTGATCAGCGTCTAAAGATTCGGATAGCGTTTTAGCAGCGACACGAGGATGAGCATGATCATAACCGCCTTGCGTATCTATGTGTATCGCCTAATCGTTTTCTCAGCCGCCAGTGCTTTTCAGATGCTTTGTATTACTTCTATATAAAACCTTTCTCATGAACATTTATTTCTGTAGTCGTTATTGTTATTAATAATATTACCTTCGGCTTCGTTTCACATAGAAGACGCATTTCACATAGTGCATTTTTGTTCCAGGGGGCTTCGTAAACAATAACATTGGCAAATATCACCATTAATAAATCTGAGATGGTGAATTTAATGTAATGTATGCGGTACCGGTTAGAATATTCAGGCATGCCCTAGTAAAATTCTGCACACATGAAACAAAGTTAACGTTTTCTGAAGCGTTGTATTAACAGTAAATTAGCTTACGTGATTAAAATCCCTATTCATATTTCCAACAATGAAGTTACTGATTAAATCTCCCTGGCACATGAGAGGATAATTCTGAAGTTTCTTTCCAAAGCTTTATCGAAAATCGTGTGGTTATTTCGTGTCCATAAATCAGCAGTAGTAGATAGGAATTCTGTTTGTGTCTATTCTAATACGAGGGCGTGTTGATAAGTCAGTGACTTTTTAAAAAAAATCATTTTTCCAAAAAAATCAATTTTATTTCTCATCATAATCTCCTTTCAATTCAATACACGTTGGCCAACATTTCTGCAACTTTTTTAACCTTCCAAAAAATATGTTTTTCCAAAGTCTGCAAAATATGAGGTTGTTTCTGCAATAATATGTTCACTGGACGTGAATTTCTTCCCAGCGAGCCAATTGTTCAGGTTTACGAAGAGGAAGAAGTCGCTTGGAACCAAATCTGGAGAATACGGTGAGTGAGGTAGCAGTTCGTAGCCCAGTTCCAGAAATTTTGCGATAGCAATGCCTGATTTGCGTGCGGGTGCATTATCCTAGTGAAAGAGAACCTTTTTCTTCACTAAATGGGGTCGTTTCTTTAACAATTCTTTGTAAAATTGATTCAGCATTGCGGCATAATATGAACCTGTGATCGCTTTACCCTTTTCCAGGTAGTGAATGTCTATCACCGCTTGTGAATCCCAAAAGACAGCTGCCATGATTTTTCCTGCCGACGGAATGGTTTTCGCTTTCTTTGGGGCAGGTTCGCCGAAGGAAATCCACTGCTTTTTTTGTTGTTTGGTTTCAGGTTGATAGTAATGAATCCAAGTTTTATCAACCGTGATATAACGCCGCAAAAACTCATTTGGGTTGAGCTGGAGCATGTTCAAACATCCCTGTAAAATGGTCACATTATTCCGCTTGATCCCAACTATGAGCAGTCGCGGCACTCATCTTGCTGACAGCTTTCTCATACCCAAAAATTCATGCAGAATGTTATACACCCGTTCACTCGATGTTTACGGTCTTGGCTACCTCACGAATTTTTACTCGGCGGTCTTCCAACACAATATTGTGAAGTTTGTTCACCATTTCTTCTGTTGTGACCTCTACCGGCCGTACTGTGCGCAGGACATCTCTTGTGCTCGAACGGGCACATAGAAATTCTACCACTTGTGAACCATGCCATGGGATGGAGCAGAGGCCCCATAATACTTGCTCAGCCATTTTTCCGTTTCCTTCATCGTCTTACCACTCAAAAAATAGTGCTTTATCAGAATACGAAATTCACTTTTCTCAATTTTCTACGAAGCAACACACATCTGCTTATTTTAGACGCTCTCAACAATGTTGTAAGAAACAATTGACGACGAATTTCTGCGATTATACCCAGAATATAAGACTTGGATGCAAACAAGAAACCTGTGATTAGAATACTATCTCTCATCAAAGTCATGGACTTATCAATCCACCCTCGTATTTCTGACATTTCCTTCGGTACTGCTGCAGCTCGAACCTCTACGCACGAGGGTTCTTAGCAGTATCAAAATATACATATTCAGCTCCAAAATCAGCAGTCATTTGAATTAAGAAAGTAAAGCATGGCCTGCTAAACATATTAAATTGACGTATGTCCTCAATGTATGTTATTTCAACGCATCACGTCTGCTTCATTTCGTGAGCTTTACCGGCGTGAGAACTACAGCCTGGGAATTTTGTGACTTACAAGAACTGCACGCCCAGTGGTTCTTTTTAAAATATTGACGGTTTTATATGAGAAGCACTACGTATATCTCGTTATATAAGAGAATTCTTGTCTCTTGCTTCTCCAAGTTTAGTTCAAGCAGTGTTAATAACTCACTTTCTTTTCTTGTCTAGGAATAAACTCTCAAGTTGTAATTTTCTTTTCTGTATCTACTTTAATATTACTATGTAACATCTTAAACACATGCAGATTCGGTGACTGCGCTTCTGCTTGAGATAGTTGCAACTGAAGCTTTCTCAACATTCATATTTACATAAGAAAACACAGGCTTCTTTCACCTACATCATTTATACACCGCTAGTAACAGAACGCTCACCGAACTCTGCAAATAACACCACTGAAGTGAGTCGCCGAGCGGTCGTCGTCTGCTTGCATCGTCATTCATCGGAAACGCTTGTAAATTTACGCGAGGAATCCACTACGGAACTAGCTATGATGTTATGATCTAAATTACATTGAGTTTTATTTATGGACGCGCTTTAATTTCTATGGTCCTTAGCGTCCCATTCTATATTGGGCGTGAAAGACTAATTTTGTTCAGAGGCTTCTATCAGGCTTGAGGTTCTTTTATGTCCCGTAAATCTACGACAAACATTGTCGATTGTTATTTCTTATCATGAAATATGTAGCATAAATGGCTAAGGATAACTTGAAGACATAAATTTGCCAACTCAAAGTAATCACTGTATGGCTATTGTTCTGGCTGAATAAAAGCGGTATTGTAATTACTGATGGGGTTATGGGGTCGTGTCTTCAGATTCTAGCTGCTGCATTTGAAGTTCTCTGTCCACGGCTGCTGTCGGCTGTTGATAAATATTATTGAGCGTGAGACTTGGATATGGGCATCTTAAGGGTGTCCCTCATAAGAAGACGTGCTAAAATTATGGAAATCTTGACATTAGACTTTACAATTGCGATAATTGAACGCATTTCCACTTTACTGGACTTGGGATCGTTAGTTTGTGCACGCACTTTGGTCGCTGAAGATTGTTCACTTACTCATAACACTCCCTTGAAACTACTTGACTTCACGCGCACGACATTTCTTTGTTTCTTACGTCGCACGTATTTAACAACACGGAATCACTTCTCTGACGGTTATACTTCTAACATCAGTTAAGTTAACACAAGTACTTTCACTTTGAAATAGTCACCGTCGTACACATGATATTCTTTACATTACATCTTTACACTTGTTGTTTTGGCGCGGAAAGTTTATGTTCAGTGACGCAGATTTATCCCGCAAGTGAATTTAACAGAAAGCGTAAAACGTCTCCCGGACCTTAGCTTGTATAGAATGACAGTCGATCGGTGCTATTTTACTTCTAATTTTCAGTTTGATATACAATGGTGGAATCCCCGGCCTGCAAATTTGTTCGGAGTTCCCCTAGCGTGTGACAGCTTATGCCTTTCTAGCGCGCACTTCAACAAAAGCTCTTTGTACTATGTCGAAACTTTCCCTTACTTTTGTGTGAGGCAAGTTCTTGCTCGTAAAATCGTGTCCAGTGGAAATATTCTTATATATAGTAAAAATAACAATCACACAAGTATAATTAACACCAGGATTACATAAAGAATACATACTATATACATCTTTATTAATAACGCATTAATATAGCATTGTTTCGGTACAGAAAACTGCCTCACCTTCCGAAGGAAGCCATGCTAAAGCTTTTTACGCTTGGAAAAAAATCCATGGCCCTCCGCCTGGTTTGAACCCGCGACCTCGGGAAGAGACCTATGGTCTATTGCAATCACCCGCTTGTAGGCCCCTTGCAGATGAAAGTGACAAAAATGAACCAACGTAAAAATCTGCAGTTCACTGTTGCTTCTTAAGTCAATTCCCCCGATATCTTCACAGAAGGTAAATGAGTTTATATCCTCCATCTTTATTAGTGGGTATACAAACTATTCTTAATAAAGATTACTTTTCTATCTACTAATTTTAATCCAAATAAACCTTTGCAAAAATAGCTGCATTATAAATTTCGTTATAGATACAAAGATAATAGTCATAGTCAAACGTATAAGAACTGGGCGCTATATGCTGGCCTTAAAATTACGTACTGTGTCCATGCATTGCGAGAAACTACTGAAAATCGATGGGAATTTAAAAGAAAGACAGGTATTGAACAATTCGCAGCTTTAATAACTAATATCTCAGAAACAGCTTGTGTTACAAAAACGTTATTTAAATAAATTGTGTATTTTAAAGAGATCTACACAATTTGTGTGGTCGCTTAACGTTTACCAATTATATGCAAGATTTTACAAAATTTCTTCTGAATAAAGAGGACTTTCCAGCTATTCCCAGAAAATTCAAGGTATACATTTTATTTATCCTGCAAATATATTTAATATATGGTTTTTAATCAAAATTCTAGAGCTATTGTTTTAGAAAATAAAAAATTTAAAAAATGTTCCATGTAAAGGTAGTTGGAATGGGAAGACTTTCTTGAAAATCTTTGTGTCCCATCCTTGGAAGTTACTAAACTCAAATACCAAGTTTGGTATTTATTCTACTTTTCGTTTTTGAGTTATGCTGTTCACAGATGGGCGCACGCGCGCAAACACACACACACAGACATGCGGACATGTTTCCAAAAAGGCTTTATTTAGATTCAGGGGCCTCAAAACATGTATTTTCAATGAAATCTCGGTATCGAGTTTTTGGGTGATAGAGAAAGTAGAAAGAATAGAGAGAAAGAGGGAATGAGAGGGAGATTTATATGTTATGAAATATTCGCTGTCCATTTCAAATTACGTATGTGACTTCTCTTCTTTTGTTGCCTACTGTTTACTAAATACATTTCATGTTTAGTTCGTACTCTGAGACTTTAGAGGCGGCAGGATTTAAGTTACCATGTTCGTATAATAACAGTAGTTTTGATGAAATTTAAGACTGTTACTGTTTTTAACCCATTAAGAAAAATTGAACTTTCACCTTAGAGGAATAATGCTGCAAAAATTCACTTTCGTAGCGCAACTGGCATAGAGTTTATTATTATAAATGTTAATTAATTCATCGCTAGAGTAAATTTTTCAGTACGCTACAAATTGCATTATAAATATGTCTTTAAAAAGTCACTTTATGCAGGTATATGGTTAAATATGGGAACAATCTCTGAGAATTAAATGACGAAAGTATAATTTTTATTCTTAATTTCTAAAAATGATTATTACAGTTAAACACCAATACTATGAAGACTAACGCTGTCAAAAGGCATATATGTTGATTTGTAACACCTTAAAGAAAACTATTAGTAAACGTATTTTGTTTCCTCTCTTTTTTGTTTGTTTGTTTAGAAATACAACTGACTGTCGCCGTTTCTAACGCTCTCTCTATGCTCTGTGACCTTGGGGGATATCTTATTCCACCAAATGATGACGATCCATTTCTGAGGTGGAGGCACTCAGCGGGCGAAATCCGATGGTGGGGTGATAATGAGGATAGCGGTGGAATGAGAGGACCTACAGCTTTTATGTGTACTCGAACCACGTTGGGCCTGGGGATACTTCACATGAACAAGTCAGAGGTGAAGGCATGGATAGGGCCAGCTTAAAATCACCACCTCACAGCCGGGAATAGAACCCCGGCGCCCCAACAGTTGCTTGTAGTTTTCGGTTAATTTAAGTGAGCGTAACCTAGATTTCTTGTGATCGTAATTAGTTCAAGAAGGACGGTCGAGAAATAATTACCTTTTAACAATAAATATGAGCTTATAAGCAAAATTAGATCACCGAAGTGAAACTATCGGCTTTTACGAGGTATTCGTAAGATGATTACAACGAGGGAATCTCACTTTTGGTTCTTACTTTTGTTATAATTTTAACCACAATTATCACGGCAGTGAATTACCTATTTCATCTTTCTTAGCAAAACACACCATTTTAATAGATTTTATTCCAAGCAGAACTGTATCTGACATTAATATTCATGATAAGTAAGCAGGCATATTTCCCTGCTTGTAATCGAAATAATGCGGAGCTTATGGATATATAACAAATGAACACAGGAGAAAACAATCTGATGTATTACACTCACATGACTTTCTCTACTCTTGTACAAACTTTTTATACAAACGCTTATTCTCCATCTACTTCATGTTAATCGAGATAAACATTTGCAGACTCTATCTTATTGCTAATTTTCTTATAGATGTAAGGGGAATATATATTTACAAGGGCAATATAGAAATACAGTAGCCTTTAAGCACATACATATCTCTTAATAGCTGGTTGCTAGGTGCAGCACCATTCCCTTTGCCACAGATTAATACTCTTTGCATATCCAAGACAAAAAAAATGAATAACGAATTCCCATTTGAGAAAATAAGTATTGAAAAATTTAAGGGAATAACAAGCAATATCTCGAAAATGGTTCACTCAACAAAAAAAAATGTATATGACATAAATTGTGTATTTTAACGCGATCTACATTTTTGTGTAGTAAAATTTTGTCTATCTCTTATGGTTTACCAGTTATGCAAAAGTCTTTCACAATAAAGAATACTTTTGGAGACATTCACAGGAAATTCAAGATATACATTTTATTTGCCGTAAAAATATCTTAAACATATGATATTTTAATCAAAATCGTTAGAGCCATTTTTTAGAAAATTAAAATTTTCGAAAAATCTTCCATGTAAAGGGTACTCTGGGGTGGCGGGGATTTTCTTGAAAACCTTCGTGTCGCATCCTTGGAAGATACTGAACCTAAATGCCAAGTTTGGTGTTTATCCGACTGTTCGTTTCTGAGTTATGCTGTTCACAGACAGACACACACACAGACACACAGACACACACACGGACATGTTTCCAAAAATGCTTTTTTTGGATTCGGGGGTCTCAAAAACATGTATTTCCGGTGAAATCTCGGTATCTAATTTTTGGGTGGAATACAATATTTCCCCTACTTACTATACGTAGTAGAGAAAGTAAAAACGACATTAGCTTTTAAGCGGCTTACTTTAAATTACCAGTATAAGTCAATAGTAGTTGGTCAATCGCGTCACAGTGAGACCATTGATTGGTGAAAGAGGCTTTCATGTATTTATCTAAGAAATAGGTAAAAACTGCACCATGCGATACATTTATAAAAATAGGAAAGCTATTTTTAAATGTAATAAAATATACACTGCCGTTTGTGAAAATTGCAACACCAAGAAGGAAACGCATGAATTCAATGAATTTAATACCACAGATTAGGTACATGACAAGTAACAAATGATAAACTTTTCAAATCTATAAATGACCTTTGAGCTCTAATATTCAGTATTTGGTGTGGCCTCCATGCGCTGCAATTAGAGCTGCTATACGCCGTGGCATTGAATCAAAAAGGTTCTGAATAAGTTCCTGAGAGATTTCCCTCCACGCAGTTTGTATTTGTACCCACTAATCCGTGACACTGGTTACTGGAGAACCATGACGCACCAGGTGCCGACCAATCATATTCCGGACATGTTCGATGGGCGACATGTCAGGTGAACGTACAGGCCAGGGAAGCAATGGTACCCGTCGCTCTTCGAAGAAGGCTTGTACATTCCTTGCAATATGTGGCTGGGCAATGTCCTTTTGAAATGTGGCCTATGGAGATGTCTGAAGCAGGGGGAGTACCTCAGGCTCTACAACCACCGTTAGGTACCGGTTGCTGTTCAAAGTGCACAAAGTGCGAGATCGGTTGTTGTAACCAATGGCGCCCCAAACCAGCACACCTGATGTTTGTCCGCTATGCCGCTCAAGAATGCCCTCACCACGGTACCGCCGGACACGTATGCGGCCATCACTGTAGGACACGTTGAAGCGGGACTCGTCCGAAAATACTACATTTTTCCACTCAGCACCCCAGTGACGGTGTTCAGGTACCCATTGCAGTCAGAGGAGCTTGTGGTTTCTGGACAACGGAAGCCTACGTAATGGCATGCATGCAACCAGTCCAACCTGCAGCAGACGCCGACGAATAGATGCAGACAAGTTCACACTTGTTGCAGTGCTCCAGCGCCGAGCCAACACTGTGGATGAAGCTGTACGGTCCTTTATGGCCATGCAGTCAAGATGACGGTCATGTTCCGTGTTCCAGTACCCGCTCTTCGCTGCGTACGACCTTCATCTATGCGCTGCTTCCACACACGCATCACTGTTGTAGCAGCATGCCCTGTACGAGCCGAAATGTCACGGTATGACAAACCCGCTTCCCGGACACCGATCATTCTGCCCCGTTCGAACTCACTCACATGCCAATATGGCTCCCTTTGACGTCGACGAGGCACACTGGCACTCTCTTTATTGTTTCCATCTTTTTTGACAGCTCTGCACTGACTACACTGGGCGCAACACTGGCCTTGTCGGGCCGACACGAGAGAGCTCTGCTCGGCCTACGTGTATCCCATCTCACTGCAAACCTAATCACTTATTGCTTGCACACTCTTCTACACTTCCACCAAGTTTGGAGTTATTCGGGAAACTCTTTCTTGGTGTTGCAATTTTCACAAACGGCAGTGTAATAGATAAGTGCAGGAGTCACGTAAAGCTCAAAAAATATATAAACACCTGTTATTACAGATTTGAAAGGCAGAAGGTTTAAAACAATTTTTATACCAAAAACGAAAAGTATGCTGTGTTGCATTCGGATGACTTTTTCTACTCACTCTTCTACAAACTATTCTTATATCTACTTTTTAATGCATACAAACTTTCATTACACATTTACACATTTTGTTGTAGAAGGCTAAAGCAATAGTCAGATTTCGAAAAGTCGGATCACTATGTAAGGGCTTAGAAATTCCATGTTCCTTGCATAACCACGAGAAAAAAAGAATAGAGATTTATCACTTGAAAAAAGTATAAGTATTTAAAAATGCAAATATTTAACAAAGAATACTTTGGAAATGGCTGACGCAACGAAAAAAATTTTATTCAATATATATTGTGCGCCTTAAAGAGATATGCATTTTTAGGGAATAATATTTTGCCTATCTCTTACGGTTTACAAGTTATACAAAAGTGTTCAGAATGATGAGGTTTTCACAGGCTACTGGCAAAAATTCAAGATATACATTTTATTTGTCTTGCAAATTCCTTAAGAGTATGCTATTTTAATAAAAATCAATGCCTGGAATTGTTAGGGACTTCCGCGCGTCTGCCTGCGGTCTGTAGTCTGATGTGCTTCCATCATTTCATCCCTTCTTGCAGGGATGACATCAGCAATAGATCTCCCGTAGGGTGCAGTGGGCGAGGTATCCGTCTCCGTTGTATGCCCTATACTATGTATAAGTATTGAAATGGCAAGGAAAGCAATTCTTAAATGTGATGAAATATAATATAGGTATAGGTAGTTGAACTGGTACCTCGTGCACTGCGTCCTACATAGATATATTGTACCTAACATCTTCCAGAAGGACGGTGAGGTAACCACACAGGAGGCCGCAGGTCGTAGGCAGACAGGCCACAGAGATGTGCGGAAGTTCTCAAGTTTTCCAAATTCGCAGACCCGCCCCACTGCTTGAGCCACGAGAGAGGACGATAAACGACTCACCAGTCGAGCAGCCCTCTGGTGTCCACGAGGATTATACTTACCAGTGAGCATGCATCCGCGTCATCTGTCCGGTACCGCCATATATACGGAAACCTAGTAGACATCCTAAAGACGAGAGGGAAATCGTGGCAGAGAAGAAACCACCCCAGCATTCGCCTGTCGACCTCGGGGAACCTACGAAAAACCTAACCGACGTTGCCGCCTGAGCCATCGCGCTCGGTGAAATATAATCTGAACGCCGGATTCACGTAAAGCTTCAGATAAATAATGGAAGACAGGAGGTTTAAAATGGTTGTTTTAACAAACATGAAAAATATGATGTAATACGTTCGCATGACTTTCTCTAACCTCTCTCATTTATGACTACGAGGGTACTCAAACTATTCTCACTAAAGCTTATTTTTCTGTCTACTACATTTCAATCAAATAAACCTTTACAGAAACAGCTACATTACACATTTCGTAATAGATACAAAGGGAATAGCGATAGTCAAATGTTTAAGAATTGTATGCTAAAAGGATTTTAAAGAATGATCAAGAAATGAACAATTCGAACCCGTAGCTCAGTCGGTAGAGCAACCGCCTGCTGTGCGAGAACCGGGTTCGGTTCCCGACTGGGGAGCGGGAACTTTTCTCTAGCCAAGATTATTTCCTATCCTCCCCAGAGTCTGGAAGTATGAATGAGAGTGTAAATGTGTGTATGATCTAATGATTAGAAACCAATGTGCAAGAAACCAACGAACACGAGTTAACACCATTGCTAATAGGCAATAAGTTGCAAAGGAAAGGACCAATGTAGTTAAAGGCGAGGTATAACTGGAACTAAAAAAAATATAGAACCATTAATAACGCATACCTCAGAAATGGTTTATGCCACAAAAAAACTTGTTTTAAATAAATTTTGTGTTTTAAAGAGATCTACATTGCTTGTGTATTACATTTTCGTCTATCGTTTAACGTTTATCAGTTATACAAGATAAAATACCTTCGAATGTAGAGGACTTCACAGGCTATTCCCAGACAATTCAAGATACATATTTTGTTTGTCATGTAAATATCTTTAATACGTATATGAACATTTTACAAAAATGTTCCATGTAAAGAGTAGTTGGGGGTTGGGGGATTCTCTTAAAAATCTTCGTGTCGCACCCTTGGAAGATAGTGAACTTAAATATGAAGTTTGCTACCTGCCCGGGTTTTCTTTTTTGAGTTATACTGTTTACAGACAGACACACCCATGCCGAAAAATGCTTTATTTAGTTTCGGGGGGCCGCAAAACATGTATTTCCGGTGAAATCTTGGTATGGAATTTTTGGTAAATGCAATCCGCTACTTACTACACATGGTAGAGAAAGTAAAAATGATATTGTTAATTTGGTGATCCATTTTCAAGGTAACATTTTCTTAATCTTTGCTTTAAACAGGCGCCGAGCATCTGAGACAACCCTGGAGCTAACAGTGACTAGTGCATTATCCAGAGCCGGCTTATCATAAAAAGGAGGTGGGCAGCACAATCAGATGCACAGAACTATAAAAGCCTGACGTCAGTTCTCGTCACATTAGCGTGCCGAGCCGGGCAGGCACTGTTCATAACGCTAGCTGTTAACACATGTCAGCCCGTATAATTAACATCATTGTTATTTATTATAGTTTGTAGTGAGCGAGCGGTCTATCGCAATAATGGACTGTTGTTTGTGTGTTGTTTTCCTGCCATCCTCGCCTCCCCTTCCCCTCGTGGCATTACCATCGCTTGATATAATAATTACAAAAGCAAACAGTCCATCGCGTCATTTGAAAAGGACACGCCAGTATTCACCGATTATTGTTATTATTTCTGGTGCTAAATAGGTACTCGTCATTATTTGAAGATTTATTGGGTACCATCTTCAACCATAGGGGAGCCTGTCTGTACTGGGCCAGAGAAATGAAACAAACATAAGGGAATAAATATCGAAAGGCAATTTGAATTATGGGAAATTTGTGTATTGTATAAATAGCATTGTCATCAGTAGGATGAGAAAACAGTGCACTCCAACAGTGTATGTTTAGTAGAGCGTAAGTGTGGAGATAATCTCTGTCGCTTCAAACAGGGCGTGACCCCAAGGAAAACTGCAATTTTTCCCGGAAATTAGGTGCATAGAATAAACACCCTTGCTTTTCTATACATACAATTAAACCGTAGCCGGATTTTTCTAGTAATTTTTTGTTTTGCATGAATAACTGATGTTAAACGCATAATGGACTACTTAAAAATCTAAGCTTACAATTTCTATTTTCGCTACCATGTATCTATTTTTTCATTTTATATAAAATAAATGTTGAATATACTCAGTAATATTATTGAGTAATACTATATTGAGTATTGCTTTCCACCCAAAAATTCGATAACAGGCTATCAACCGAAATACAGGTTTTAAGGTCGCATGAATAAAAAAAATCATGTTGAGAGAAAGGTGCGTGTGTGTGTGTGTGTAAACGGTAAATATAACCCAAAAGGCAATTAATGTCGGATAAACACCACACTTAGGCTTTAAGTTCAGTATCTTTCAAAGATACGAAAAGATGTTCAAGAAAAATCCCTTACACTATACAAACCTTTACATTGAAAATTATTCAGAGTTGTTGATTTTCTCAGAAATGGGTCTAACATTTTGGTAGTATACCATATATTTAAGATATATACATTTTTATTAATGTTTAACAGTATTACAGGCGGTGGATATGGTAATGCATGAAATGAAATGATAGCTGGAAAAGGAAATTTGGGAAGGAAACGTTCCAGGCCTAAGGTTAGAGTACTTCTACAGTATTTGTCAGTTATATGAGGACTGAGAAAAACCTGGACAAATCTCAGTCAGGGAGAACGGTCCTGACAGGATTTGAAACAAGATAAGCGATCATGAATGAGTGTTTTAACAACCTCGGCTACTCGTGCATCGGTGCATATTTACATGCCAATTTAAATATCAATCTTGAACTTTTTGGGAATAGTCTGTGAAGTCTACTTCATTAGGAAGGAATTGTAAACCTATATTAAAAAAAAAAACCGACTACCAAAAAATTTTGAACTCTGTGAAATATACGATTTATTAATAATAACTTCTTTAGCATATCAGCCATTTCCGAAAGCTTCGTCGTTATTGTTTTGAATTACTCAATACGTTGTCATTTTTTAAAGTATCTATTGTCGCAGTTCAGTTGTTTATCGCGGTATGGAAACATATCGATTTCCTCTATCTCCCTGCTACCTACAAGGAAATGTACAATGAAACCATTTCTGAAAATGTTTCAAATTTTCTTAAGAATAATTATTGTAGAAGTTGTGTAAAACAAACGATAGTTGGTAAACAATCCTGTGAATGTAACACATCACACGATTAATATTTTCGTTTGCATGTGTTAGATGGGATATATACAAGAGTGGATTGACAAGTCAGTGACTCTTTAAAGAATATAACTTTTTTTTCCAAAAATTCAATTTTATTTCTCAACATATTCAACATTTTCAATTCAATACACGTCTAACGTTGCTCCAATTTTTTAACCCTTCCAAAAATATGATTTTTCGAAGTCTGCAAAATATGAGATTATTTCTGCCATGATGTGTTCATTGGACATGAATTTCTTCCCAGCAAGCCAATTTTTCAGGTTTGCGAAGAGGAAGAAGCCGCTCGGAGCCAAACCTGGAGAATATGGTGGGTGAGGTAGCAGTTCGTAGTCCAATTTCAAAAATTTTGCGATGACAATGGCTGACTTGTGTGTGGGTGCATTAACCTTTTTCTTCACCAAATGGGGTCATTTCTTTAACAATTCCTTGTGCAACTGATCCAGCATTGCGGCATAATATGAACCTGTGATCGTTTTACCTTTTTCCAGGTAGTGGATCCCTATATCACCCCTTCTGAGTCCCAAAAGACAGATGCCATGATTTTCCCTGCTGACGGAATGGTTTTCGCTTTCTTTGGAGCAGGTTCGCCGAAGGAAATCCACTGCTTTGATTGTTGTTTGGTTTCAGGTTGATAGTAATGGATTAAAGTTTCATCAACTGTGATATAACGCCGAAAAAACACATTTGGATTGCGCTGGAACATGTTCAAACATCCACTTGTTCTCAACTGTGAGCAGTCGCGGTACCCATCTTGCTGACGCTTTCTGTTACTCAAAAATTCATGCAGAATGTTATACACCCGTTCACTCGAGATGTTTACGGTCTTAGCTATCTCACGGATTTTCATTCGCGGGTCTTCCAACACAATATCGTGAACTTTGTTCACAATTTCTTCTGTTGTGGCTCAAGCGGTCGTCCTGTGCGCACGGCATCTCTTGTGCTCGGACGGCCACATCGAAATTCTGTGAACCTCTTGTGAACCCTGCCATGTGATGGAGCAGAGTGCCTATAATACTTGTTCAGCTTTTCTTCCGTTTCCTTCACCGTCTTACCACGTAACAAGTTGTGCTTTATCAGAACACGAAGTTCACCTTCCTCCATTTTCTACGAAGCAACATCTGTTTATTTTAGACGCTCTCAACAGTGTTTTAAGAAACAAATGACGACGAATTTCTGCGATTATACACAGAATAGATGTAAGACTTGCGTTGAAACAAGAAACCTGTTATTAGGACGCTATCTCTCGACAAAGTCATGGGCTTATCAATCCGTCCTCGTATACACGTAACTGTTATTTTGAAGCGGTTAAGAGAATGCAGCAGTTCCAAAAAATTACTATTGATCCAGCTATAAAGTTCCAAAATTAAAGTCCATCTTTGCATTGACGCGATGGTACGAGTGCATATTTTTATAACAGCCTTAAAAACTAACGCTCTGATTGTAGAGCCTACTATTCGTTATAATACAACAGTAACAAACATGTATATGATGCGAGACCATAGAATTGTCCTCTCTTCCAAATTCCAATAAAGCGTAACACCCACCTGAAACCTTCCCGTCAATCATTCTACTGAGCTCTTTCTATACCAATTGCTGTCTCTACAATGTTCTGCACATTGTTCTTTGCGCATGCTGTATATTATATTCAGTAACAGTATGTTACAAATTCACGCCTGCATGTTAAGGGAGAGAAGGGAGGGGAGCATCGTCCTTCGATACCGGAACTAAGAATCAGGACTTGATGCGAAAGTTCTCGAGTCAGCCAAGTAACCTAACAGTGGACCGAGGGGGATGGCTCAGGCGGTAACGTCTGTGACCCGCATTCGGGAGGTCGTGGATTCGATTCCCGTGGCCAACCTTGGTAACCTTACTCTTACGGTTATGGTAAAATACTCTTGGACCTAGGCGGTTGTTATTTTAGAACGGTTATTTGTAATCTAATATTATTACTCTCTCTTCCACGTACACAGTAGATAGAAAAGATAATTGCACTCTATCAAAACATTCGATACCGAGTTTTCACCGAAAATACAGCTTTTGAGGTCCTCTGAAGCCAGAAAAGCATGCTTAGAAAACGGTCTGTGTCTGTGAGCAGCATAAGTAAACACGAAACGTCGGATAGTTACCAAACTTTTAATTTATGCCTGTAACCTTCCAAAGATGAGATACGAAATTTTTCAAGAAAATCCATCCTTTATATGGAACATTTTTGAAATTTTTTATTTTACCAAAAATGGCTCTGACGATTTTGATTAAAGTACGATACAGTATATAGTAAACATATCATATTACAAATAATATGTATATCTTAAATTTACTGTAAATAGCCTGTAAATTCTTGCTCATTCCGAAGTATTCTCATATGCATAACTGGTAAACGTTAATCGATAGACGAAAACGTACTACGCAAAAAAAATGTAAATATTTTTAAAACATACAATTTATTTCAAATAACCTTTTTGTGGCATTAGCCATTTCCGAGATATCCGTTATTAATGGTTCGACTTGGTCAATACTTTATTCTTTTTAAGTACGTCGACATTCAGGTGTTTCTCGCGATTGCATGGAAAAAGTAAGCACTACATTTCTTAAACATTTGACTGCCACTGTTCCTTTTGTATGTATAACGAAGCGTGTAATGTAGCTATTTCTGCAAAGGTTTATCTCGATCAAAATGAAGTACATAGAAAAATAATCTTTTTAAGAATAATTTTTATAGCCACTAATAAAGGATAGTGTAGAGAAAGTCATGCGAATGTAACACAATTTTTAATGGAAATCTTACTGAAAAATAACCGTCGTGAGGATAGCGCAAGGATAGTACAGATATGGCTTTCGGAGGACACTAAGGTGAAAATACATTGTGGAAGTAAATTATATTGAACCGTATTCATTCAATAAGAAAATTTATGTTTTGATTCGAAAGCATTTCAACCTGTGGAGGGGAATGCTTTTCCATCCCGCGCACGTTCCCTTAATAACCGCCACCTGTTACTCGATAATGACCGCCCTTCTTTCTAACCCTTCCCTCAAGATTAGGGCTAAATGCGGTGCAAAGGATCGCGGATTTCTTTGTACTAATGGGCTTTTGAGTTAGTCCCTCCGCCGCGTAAACTCTAGTTTATTCAGAAATTAATCGCATAAAGTAATAGCCAAATTTAATTATAGAAAAATTATAATCCGACAGTTTTGAAACAATTCCGGCCGCTATTTGACAAGCCTAATGAAATTCGCGTCTATTTTACATTTACCTTGCGCGTTAGCTCCACTAACACTGTGCCATGTGCGTATATGCTCGTGAACAGACATTGAAATTTATAAGCAATAAAGCCAGGACGAAAGGAAAGAAAGTTGAACTGTTCCTGGGCTTCAAGACTTATGAGCAGGCTAAGGATCCGGGACAAGTTAGCAACCAATGTATGAGCAACCTTACTATAGGGTTCCTTAAACACAGAACTGTTGATATAAACAAGGACGCCAACGCGCTGCCTTATTTGCCATTCAAACAATACAATCTAGTGATGATGGAAGATGAAGTAGGACACATACGAGGTGCACTATTTATATTTTGAGCCTAATAATTAAAACAAAGTAATTTCTTATTGAAAACTGCTTTATTGTTTTTCAAAATATTCTCCTTGTTGATCCATACACTTTTGCATCCGTTTGAACCATTTGTTAAAGCATTTATTCCAGTCTTCTTGAGACACCTCCAAAACATGGTTTTTGAAGACATCAACGGCTTCTTCTGCCAACGAAAATCGTTGTCCACGCAATTTATTCTTGATGTTCGGGAACAAAAAAAGTCATTGGGTGGCAAATCAGGGCTGTATGGCGGATGACCATTCAATTCGATTCTTTTAGCCTTCAAATACTCTGTTGTTAGACGAAATGTGTGTGCGCTCGCATTGTCTTGATGAAGAACGATCCTACGGTTCTTGTTGGTTTTCCTTACTTCACCAAAGACTTCCGGCAAACAAATGGTTGTGTACCATTCGGCATTGACCGTTTTACGTTCCTCTAAAGGCACTGTTACCACATGGCCAGTTTTGCTGAAAAAGCAGGCGACCATTTGCTTCGAGTGCGAACAACTTTTGTTGAATTTGCTTCATCTTGAAACACCCATACAGTCGACTGCTGTTTACGTTCCAGCTCATGCGCATAGATCCATGATTCGTCACCTGTTAAAATCTTATATACGTCTTTTGAGGCACCGCCATTCTATTTCTTGAGCATTTTTGTACACCAATCGACACGAGCATGTTTTTGAGATTGCGTCAAATTATGTGGGATCCAACGAGAACAAACCTTTTTCACGGCTAAATAATCATGCAATATTTTATATATGCTGGTGGAACTAATGCCTAGGTTTGCCTCAATCTCACAATATGTCGCATGACGATCTTTCATTACTAGTTTTTGCACAGCATCAATGTTTTCTGCCACAACAACTGATTTTGGACGACCGTCACGAACTTCATCGTTGAGCGAATGGCGGCCACGATTAAATTCGTTATACCAGCGTTTCACAGTGGCAAAGGATGGAGCTTCGTCGCCAAATGTGGAAGTTAGTTGATCGATGCGCTCTTGTCTTGATAATCCACGTCGAAAGTCGTAATAAATCATTGCACGAACATTTTCACGAGTTAATTCCATGTTTTTGTTGACACACAATTTTCAAGTTAGTGTAAACAAAACAAATGACACTCTGTTGACACAATGTTTGAAGTAGATTATGGTCAAAAATGTCAAACTTTCCATTGGAAACGTCAGATGGCACATAAAACATTTAGGGTTGCCAAGGCTCAAAATATAAATAGTGCCCCTCGTACATCAGAATGAGAGACAGAAGTGTATTCTACCTCTAGTCACGAAGCGGATTGTACATGGCCTCACAAGTAAACAACACCCCAATTTGTCACCTTACCCTACCCTACTCGATGCGCACTTCACTTCACTCTTAAGCTGTACCGGATCTTAGCCTGATTTTAAGCAACGTTTTATCTAAGGGTACTCAGTCAGTAGTGAAACTGCTGATTTCTATCAGTTTCAACCAATTTAGTTTAAATTTTATGTTACATTTATTTAACATAATTATGGCAGTAAATCAATTTTATAGCTCTATATAATAAAGTAAATAAATAAATAAATAAATAATATAAAATGACGCATGCGATGAGAATTTGGAAAGCTTAAACATTTTAATTTTGCATACTATTCCACGAAAATAATTGTTACAACCCAAAATTAAATTTTGTGCAACATGAAAACTGGAAAAGAATAATAAAGCATGTAACACTTTCAGTCTTCTAAAAATCAATAATGTAATAAATTATTAAAACCCTAAATACAAAACTTCACTTTATAGATCTCTTCATTAACGTTCAAAGAAAGTATACTGAAAATCTGAAAGAAACTGAGAAAAACTGCATTGGAGGGCATTTTAAAATGACAAAAAACCAAAGAAATCAGGATTAAGAGTCATTCATTCAAATTCTGCTCTTCCTCAGAAGCATTAAACTTGATTTGAAACTCTAATGTACTTGTTAACAATACTTTGTTTAATTCTGTGTTAGTTAAAACTGTGCTTGCAATGCAATGAACTAACTGAACCGTTTTAAATACTGTATAGTCCCGATATGATCTAGCTGTCAAAGCGACTTAAAATAAATAAAAAACTTAATTAGTAAAAATTAGCAGACAATCCAATTTTAAAGCTTTACACGCCATTTGCACATACCTATGCACGTCCATTAAACGTCGCATTTGGGCTTTTAAATATCCCAAAGATTGCCAAGTCGCAATTGGATCCTTATTCTGCGTGTTTGGCAATTTTTTACCATGAACATTTTAAAAAGCATTTTTTTCGAAATTTTGTAGCAAATTCAGTATCGAAAACCCTTAAGGGAAGATTGTACAGATTATGTCTGCCAATGCTAATCTTCCAAGTTTGAAACTCATTGCTCCCAAACTATTTGCAGTAATACACCTTAAAAATTATATTTTCTTTATATGGATTTTGACTATACATAAAATATGACAAATCTGATGCCATTCACCTACCTACCTACACGACTTTCTCCACCCATTACAACGTCATATAGTCCCCATATGTTATAGTATTCATATGAAAAATAATTATTACATTATGGTAAGTAAGAAAAGTATTTTATTTCGAGATTTCACCGGAAATACATGTTTTGAGGCCCCCTGAAGCCAAAAAATAATTTTTAGAAATAGGTCAGTGTCTCTATCTCTTATTGTATGTGTGTGTCTGTGTAAGTGAACAGCATAACTAAAAAACGAAAAGTGGGATAAATGCCAAACTTGGTATTTAGATTCAGTACCTTCCAAAGATGCGGCACGAAGATTATCAAGAAAATCCCACCACCCCAAACTATCCTTTATATGGAACATTTTTCGAAAATTTTCATTTTCTAAAAAAAATGGCTAATGGTTTTGACTAAAATTCCACATGTTAAACATATTTACAAGGCAAATGAAATGTATATCTTGAATTTTCTGGGAATAGCCTGTGAAGTCTATTAAAAGCTTGTATAATCTTGTATAACTGGTAAACATTAAGTGATAGACGAAAACGTACCACACAAAAAATGCAGATCTCTTTAAAACTTACCATTTATTAAAAAGGTTTTTTGTGGCATCACCATTTCCGAAATATCCGTTATTACGGTTTGTATCGCTCAATACTTTGTCATTCTTTTAAGGTCCTGTCGATTTTCAGGTGTTTCTCGCGATTGCATGTAAAGAGTATGGAATTTTAAGCCCAGCGTATAACTTCCAGTTCTTAAACATTTGACTACCGCTGTTCGCTTTGTATCTATAAGGAAATTTGTATTGTAACTATATCTAAAATGGTTTATTTGGATTAAAATGGAGAGTAGATAGAGAAATAATAGTAAGAATAGTTTGTATGTCCACTAATAAACGATAGAGAGTAGAGAAAGTAATATGAATGTAACACACGCGTAACTATAAATGCTTGGCTAAAAATAATTTCAAATTAAGCAATATTTGGTTTCTTGAACCATATGGAAAACAAAACGCAATTGTTTGCACATCGCAAGTCAGTTTTTGTTATTAATGAAACTATGTGGGGAACAAGGAGAATTGCTTAAGATGCTTTGTAAACGCCGCATGACAGCAAAACTTAAAGGTGTACCAACGAATATATTGGAAATGATTAATGCGTACAAAAAGAGTTATATGATATAAATTGCATATTTCATTAAGAAAGTTTTTGTTTAACTTTCATAGTACAGGACTTCACGGGCTATTCGCAGGAAATCCTAGATGAACGTTTTTCTTAGCCATGCAAATATGTTATGGTATCCTTTTTAATTATTATACACATAATTAATCGAAATTAATTATAATTTTTAGAGACCTTAGGCAGCTTATGGCTAGGTGCTTATGGGCACCCAGTATTAAAGTGTTTGCGATGGCAGATCGCCACTGAGATTGTTATCTCCAGTGAGATGCCTTGGTGGTGTATCTGGGAACCAACTTAGTTCATTTGGGGAATTCAATGTTTCACCAGCATGTCGTCACAGTAGCTCAATGATTTGAGCAATCCCACGGGGAGCAGGAAAACCGTGTTCAAATCCCAGCTGTGGCATTGAATTTTTCAGTTGACTCTATATTAAAACTGTAAGGTCTCTAAAAAAGAGTATAATTCATTTCAATTGCTTATATAGATACTAATTAAAATGTTATGGTATGTTAATCAAAATCGTTAAAGCCATTTTTGAGAAAAATAAACAATAAGGATTTTTTTACGTAATTGTTAGTTTGGGGTGGGGAGGGAGTTTCTTGAAATGTTGGTGTTTTATCTTTGGAAGATCTTTGTTACGCTCTTCTCTCTCTCTCTCTCTCTCTCTCTCGCTCTCTCTCTCTATCTCAGACAGACAGACATAGACACACACACACACACACACATACACATACACACTCAGACACGCGTGCGCGACTCATTTTTAGCCTAAGTAAATGGTGTGAATGAATGCATAACAAGTTGAAATGCAGGCTCTGTGATATTAAAAAAAGAGGAAAATGGTTGTTGTGGGAGCATGGAAACCACGCCTCACTCCAAACCGGCTGAGCCGATGTCATAAATATCCCACTTCCACTCACACCTTCACACACCAATAGCTGCCAATAAGATTTACCCAGCAAAACCAGCGATTAAGTCACCAGCACTGTCATAAATTCTATTTATTTATGTATTTTTATTTTAACTGTTGAATGCATTTCAAAGATAATCTATTATTAAATGCTTCCTAGTGGGACAGAAATTTTCTGTTTTCATCCAGTGAAATATGCGACGAAAAGAATTTGCTTGAGCATTTAGGAATTTTAACCTTTAAAATCTTAACTGCGTTTTGTATTGTGGGGGGGATTAAAAGCTAAATTAAAGTTCTTCTTACTAGCGTCTCAAGTTAAAGAACATACTTAATTTATTTTAGAATTTTAATTTATAAAACTTAAACATTCTTTATAAAGTTTAAAAATGTCTTAATCCAGTTAAAAGGAACAGCTTTACAAACTGGTACATTTTAACAAGGTTTTTTGTTTTGTTTATATGTGCGTTGGTTATTATAGGGGAAGCTGGGCCACTTTTTTGCGTTTATATGGGAAAGGATAGGGAAAACGAGGATAGATGCGACGGCTCAAGGAGGAAAAATGCGTTTATATGGGAGAGATAGGGAACACGAGGAAGTCGTCAAGCGTCATGTGCAACGTACGTCCTGACGTCGTCGAGCGTCGTGTGCAGGGAAAACGAGGGTAGATGCGCCCGACGTACGTTACGTGTACACGACGCTCGACGACATGAGGACGTACGTTGCACACGACGCTCGACGACATCCTCGTATTCCCTATCTCTCTCAAATAAATGAATTTACCTCCTTGAGCCGTCGCATCTATCCTCGTTTTCCCTATCCTTTCCCATATAAACGCAAAAAAGTGGCCCAGCTTCCCCTATAATAACCTACTTATGTGGAATTAAATTACTATATTAAACTATATTCAGATAATTGAATGCGATGATTAATGGTTTAATACTTACACAGGTGTGCAAAACCTAAGGACGAGCTGGGTAAAGTAACATAGCAATTGAAATACTTGGTGGAAGTAAATGAAGGTGCGAGAGCATGTTGCCAGAGGTCTCTCACACGTACACAGAAAGCTGGACGTCACATGGCGTGAATGTAGCGAGCCTATAGCGCCAAATGGGTCTAGTCCCGCAACACGGGGCAGTTGACGAAACAGGGCAAGACGGTGTGTGGCAATTTGCGAGTTGTTACGGTGCACTTAGTGGTGTTCTTCATTGCAATGTGGCCCGTAGACACCATTTGGATGACTTCACACGGGGAAGAATCATCGGGAAACCAGAAGAAGGGCGAAGTGTGACGAATGCTCAGGACTTTGGAATTGCTCACAGCATTGTTTCACGTGCATAGGGAACCTTGCAAACCACAGGCACTGCTGTCCCAAGGAGAGTGGCGGTGTCAACCACGCTCAACTACAGCAGCAGATGGCCGCTACATTGTACAACAGGCAAGAAGGGATCCACGTCAAACAGCGGGTGCAATTGCAACCACATTTAACAGGACAGCTAGGCACGCAATCTCGGCGCTACCGTTTGCGATGGTCCCAAGAGCATCAAAATTGGACCAACGAGGAATGGGGTCGCGTGCTCTTCTCGGATGCGAGCAGATTCAGTATAAGTAGTGATTCTCGACGTACCCTCATCTGGCGAGAGGTGGGAACACGTAATGAACCCAGGAACATCCTTGAATATGATCGTTTTGGTGGTCTGGGTGTTATGGTTTGGGGAGGCATAATGTTGCATAGGCGCACCGACCTCCAAATCTTTGAATACGGTACGTTCACTGGTCAACGTTATTGTGATACTGTACTCCTTCCCCATGTGCGTCTTTTCAGGGGTGCAGTCATCTCTGACTTCATTTTTATAGATGACAATGCGCGACCGCATCGAACAGCGCAGGTGGAGGATCTCTTGGAACGAGAGGATATTCGGCGAATGGACTGGCCTGCCCATTCACCCGATTTAAATCCCATCGAACACGGGTGGGATGCTTTGGAGAGAGGCATTGCAGCACATCCACATGCACCAACGACCATCCAACAGTTGTCAATAGCGCTGGTGGAGAAATGGAACGCCCTACCACAAGAACTGCTTACCAACCTTGTGGCCAGCATGGGAGCACGATGTAGAGCATGCATTACTGACCGTGCTGATCATACACCCTTTTAAGCACCATGTATCTGTTTCTGTAAATCTAAAGAGCCATCATATGTCGTATTGACTTTAGTGTAGCTTCTGGTCTATGAATAAAAGTGGCATTTCTGTAGCATACCGTAGCAGTTCCCTCAGTGTATGATTCAAGTTTCATCGAGCTATGTTACTTGGCAGTGTCACAGCATGCGTAGATTACTTTCGTCCATAGGTTTTGCACACCAGTGTATTTAAGATAATCAAATAAAGTAAATATTGATTAAATAACTGTTTTTAGGATAACGTTTGCCCTAATCATTTACACTATCCGATGTTGTTCTTTGTCTCCCGAAACGTATGTTATTTGTAGAATACTACTCTTCTGCCAGAACACCATTGCCAAGATAAGCCGACTGAAAATAATGTAAGGTTGGTCTTGGGAAGCTGACGATGCCTCTTATTCTCCATTAGAACGCCCAGATAGTGGGATCTGTTATGGGATAGCCCTCAGCATTCAGCCAGAAAACTACTACGTATTCTGCTAACACAGTCTTTGGCAAACGAAAGACATTTGACAAATGCGCGATTTAAAACCAGTGAGATGAAGAGTTCAGATGGCATTGTTACATTGATGGGTTAATGGCGAAAACTGCTTTTAATTTGCATTTGACTTCATTAGTTTAAAAATCCTGAGATTCCCAAGGCCCACTAGGTAAAGAGTCATCGATAGAGGGAGGGAAGCTGGATGGCCACATGTTGGGTAGCTTCATATTTTGGAAGAACCGGATGTTAAGGATCATTGTAGTCATTATTGGAATTTCATATAAAAAACCTGTCGGATTAAAAGCATTAACATACATGAATACTTCTGTGGGACGGGGTGACGAACTTGGGCCTCAACACCGTGACTTGACAGGCAGCCGTCTGTGCATATATTTGAAACCTAGCTAATTGTGGGTGTCTCTCAGACCAATCTATTACGTTTGCACTTCGGTAGCTCTGAACGTTAACGCTTCTTGTTTACGTGTAGGTTTTCCTCTACTGTGTAATATTTAAAATATATACAACGTAGGGGGGCACTTCGAATACCGCGACCTATGCAGATCTATTGTGGATATCACCTCCCAGGAGGAATGGAAAGGGCGAAGGAATTACAAAAGGCTACACGTCGGAAGCAGATAGACCACAGACACGAAGAAGTCCCCAATATTTCCTGGCTCGAAGACCCGGAGTCGCCCAGAATGGACCATGAATTACTCATACAAGGTCCACTCTTTCCTTGAAGCAAACATCCGAACCATCTATCCGGCACTGTAAAACAAAGCTCACCTGAATGAAACATGAGAAGGAAATGGAATGAAGGAGAGGAGATTGTAGTAGAGAGAAACTGCGTTCTTTTACCGACCAGGGAAAACCACAAAAACCCATGTCAGATTGGGCGGTCAACGGGAATTAAGCGTGGGACATCCCGAATGCGAGCCACACTAGTTAACGCACACTCGCTCCGTAATACTTAGAGTAAATCTGTTACTATTTAGACATTGGTTTCTTAACCTGAGATACAGGAAAAAATTCTATCAAACCTCGCAGACGATCACCTTTCAAAGACCGTTAGAGACAGTACAACTCAGTCACCACAGTAACTTCCTGACAGCGTCACCAAACTATAAACTTGTTGGAAGAATGTAACAAATTTTTGTGTTGCACTCACATGACTTTCTCTACTCTTATACAAACTATTTTTACAAACGCTTATTCTCCATCCACTTCTTGTTAATCGATATATAAATTTGCAGAAATATCTTATTGGTAATTTTCTTGTAAGTACAAGGGGAATATAGTAGGCTTTAAGGGATAGTCAAATCCTTTAAGAGCTGCTTGCTATGTGAAGCATTTCATTCTCTTTGCATGACCATGACATAAAAGAAAAAACGAATAAAGAATTCACACTTGAGAAAAAGTACAAGTTTTGAAAAATTCAAACAAATATCAAGAAATATCTCGAAAATGGTTCACTCCACAAAAAAATGCATAGGACATAAATTGTGTATTTTAACGAGATCTACATTTTTATGTAGTAAAATTTTGTCTATCTCTTACGGTTTACCAGTTATGCAAAAGCGATTCAGAATGAAGAGGACTGTTGGGGACATTCCCAGAAAAGAGATATTTTTCATTTGCCAAAAAATGTTAAACATATATTTTAATCAAAATCGTTAGAGAGTGTTTTAGAAAATCAAATTTTCGAAAAATGTTGCTTGTAAAGGACGTAATTTTGTTATACTCCTTTTTTAACGTAAAGTAATGTAACAGTTCCTTAAATATAAATCATCGATAAAAATGTTCATTTATAAGGAAGTTCCCGTTTGCGCATTACCTCAACGATAATTGAAACTATTGTATACTTTCTCGTTTTGACCTTTGATAAACCCTGCGCTTTGCAAACCAGCAGTAATATGAAATGCACTCGTGTCTGAGGGCCTGCGAAATATCAGAACTTCGGTATTGAACTCCGCTGATAAAATCGAAAACAATATGAAACACATGTTTCATTTTCGAATATCATATCCCCTTTTACTTGCAATGATTCATAAAGCTATTATTGCCGTAAAGTAATTACATAAATAACCGATGTTGATGTGTTTAAGGCTACACTTAACGCAAAACTTACCCCATTTTCGGGGTTTTATTTTATAAAGGTGTAATAAGTATTAGTGTTTTATTACAGGAGTACACAGATCGGTTGTTTAATAATTTCTTTGTTTTCTAGGTACCATGGAAAAAGCGTTAGGTTCGGTAGGCCTACAAGGCATACTCGTTTCTCACAGTTGTGCCCCAGGTTCGAATTGGGTCAAGCTTCTTGGTTCAGATTTTCATTTGGGGGGGGGGTTTCCTCACGTAGCTTAAATACGTACTTTGGATCTCCGAACACATTTATACATTCATTACCTACTTTTGTTCATCGTGTGCTGAGAGAGAGCAAGAGAGAGGACATCTTCTGCCGAAGAACTAGCGAGGTGGTACCGCGGTAATGTGTGCGACTCGCATTCTGGAGGTCCCGGGTTCGATTTCTAGGGACCGCCCATTTTGATCCATGGGTTTTTCGTAGTTTCCCCGGTCGGCAGACGAATGCTAGGGGTGGTTCCTCTTCTACCACAACTTTCCTGTCACTCATTTCCTGTACCCGTCGTCTCCTTCATTGTCATCTGTTTCAAGGTTGTAGAACCAGGCGACGGTGGTTAGCATTTTGCGAGTGGATGAGTGCTTTGTAGAGGCTTTCCTAGCGTCGGTCGAGACTGCTCCCACCAGGGGAGACCAGGGATCATGTTAGAAGAAAAAAGAAAGGCTGCAGCCTACTTGTGATGCTCTACCCCGTTAGGGAGAGTAGATTTTTAATATGAAAATAGCTATTATCTAATCAAATATTACATGTACATCTTGCGCACTAAGTAAAGTATATCCTGTGGTTTATAATATTTTTCTGCAATAAATTTATCGAGTATTAAGTACATATTTAATCAAGTGTTAATTTATTGTGCTAGAAAAGGAGAAATTATTATCAATTTTGCAATCCGATTTTCAGGGACATGATGCAAAGATAGTGAGAACGAAGGAAAGAAAGAGGGATCTTAGCAGATAATGAGTTAAACCCAAGCATAACATTTCTGATGATTATACGTTTATTAATGCCAAGCGGAATTGTTAAACAATCTTCCTACTCCACACATAGCTATAACGTTACGCGGCGGTGCAAGAGTGCACTAAAATATGACGTCACAGAGCACCGAGTTGCCCACCAAGTGAAGTAAAACGCACCTGTGAAGAATCGTTATTACTGTGTGACGCATTACACCACTCCATAAGTTAACAGTAAAAATCTCTGAGGCTGTTTGACCCGCCCATGCATCGAACGCAGTCCCACTAGATTTGCAGCAGTAAAGAGTCGGTTTATTTGCCACGTATTTATGTACGTATCTGCTATTTGTTGACGGTATATCCAGGGCTGCCAAAACAAAGCCAGTAGTTGAAGGCGAAAAAGGCGCGGGCAGCCACTGTGGCAACTATTAGGTTATGCCCGCCCTCGCCATTGTTACACTTTATTCCGTCTGGTGAATATTTTCCTCCCCCCACAGTGTTATTGTTGCTCGCCGTGTACAACAACAACAGCCACCACACCACAATACAATACAAAGTGCCTGCGCGCGCGATTCACAATGCAACTGCATGGATGGATGTATGTTTGTTTCCCTCATTGAATGAAACAGACAAAATGTTGTGTAGGCCGGTCGGCCAACCATCCAGCCACCACCACAGTAGCACAATGTGGATATTGCGATTCAATTTAATTCTCGTTGTTCCGCGTCCGTTCTCCTGAATGCTCGCTGCGGTGACTATTGAGGTAAAAGATACACACAGACAGATAGACGTGCGCGTACGCTCCGTGTCTAATGCTCGTGGAACATTGCCCTAATTCCGATCTCGCCTCACCTTTTTTTTTCCTATGCTGTTGTGTATCAAGTGGCCCATTGTTTGGATGCAGAGAATGGAATTAACACCTCCACTGGTCCAGAAATCCGCGTGCATTCATCGTCACATCAGCGTCATCCTCAAGATGATTCGTTGTTGCTGTCATACATCGTGTTTGTTACGCCATAAGAAGGTTTTCAACACTTCATACAGTGCTGCAACAATTCACAACTTGGCTGACAAAGCTCCCGAGTGACTGTGTTTCAGCCAGAGCCCAGCTACTTCGTTGGAAGGAACTCTAATGCATTGAAGAAGGCAGTGGCTTGTGAAATGTCAGGTTAGGAAGGCGATAGCAAAGGTGACTGTCATATTACTTTCTCTACTAGTATAGTAGGGCAAGTATTGAATTCCACTCAAAAATTCAATGTCGAGATTTCATCGGAAATACATGTTTTGATGCCCCCTGAATCCAAATAAAGCACTTCTGGACACACTTCCGTGTGTGTCTGTGAACAGCATAACTCAAAAACGAAAAGCCGGATAAATACCAAATTTGGTATTTGGGTTTAGTACCTTGCATGAATACGATACCAAGATTTTAAAGAAAATCTCCCCTCTCCGAACTACCTTTACATGGAACATATTTCGAAATTTTTATTTTCTAAAACATGATTCTAACGATTTTTATTAAAATACCATACTATGAAAGATATTTACATAAGCCATGAAATGTATATCTTGAATTTTATGAGAATAGCCTAGTAAGTCCTCTTCATTCGGAACGTATTTACTTAAAATACGTTTTTTTTTGGTCATAAGCCGTTTCTGAGATATACATTATTAAAGGTTGAATTGTTCAGTACTTGACATTCTTTTATAGTCACATCGATTTTCGGTTATTTCTCGCAATTGCATGGTAAAAGTATGGAATTTTAAGGCCAGCATATAGTGTCCAGTTCTGAAACTTTTGACTGTCGCTGTTCTCTTTATATCTATAACGAAATGTGTAATGTAACTATTTCTGCAAGTTTATTTCGATTAAATATTGTAGGTAGAAGTATAAGCCTTAGTAAAAATACTTTATATACCCACTAGTAAAGATAGAGGGTAGAGAAAGTCATGTGAATATGTCACATCAGATGTTTTTCTATTCATATACACTATGTGATCAAAAGTATCCGGACACACCACAAACATACGTTTTTCATCTTAGGTGCATTGTACTGCCACCTACTGACTGGTACTGATTATCCGCCAACTCAGTAGTCATTAGACATCGTGATACAGCAAATGGGACGCTCCGCGGAACTCACGGAGTTCGAATGTAGTCAGGTGGTTGGGTGTCACTTGTGTCATAAGTCTGTACGCGAGATTTCCACACTCCTAAACATCCCTAGGTCCGCTGTTTCTGATGTGATAGTGAAGTGGAAACGTTAAGGGACATGTACAGCACAAAAGCGTACAGGCTGATCTCGTCTGTTAACTGACAGAGACCGCCGAAATTTGAAGAGGATCGTAAAGAGAAATGGGCAGACATCTATCCAGACCATCACACAGGAATTCCAAACTGCATCAGGATCCACTCCAAGTACTATGACAGTTAGGCGTGAGGTGAGAAACCTTGGATTCCATGGTGAGCGGCTGCTCATAAGCCACACATCACGCAGGAAAATGCCAAACGACACCTCGCTTGGTTAAGGAGCGTCAGAATTACACGATTGAACAGTGGCAAAACGTTGTGTGGAGTGACGAATCACGGTACACAATGTGGCAATCCGATGGCAGGGTGTGGGTATGACGAATGCCCGGTGAACGTCGTCTGCTAGCGTGTGTATTGCCAACAGTGAAATTCGGAGTTGGTGGTGTTATGGTGTGGTCGTGTTTTTCCTGGAGGGGGCTTGCACCCCTTGTTGTTTTGCGTGGCACGATCACAGTGCAGACCTACATTGATATTTTAAGCACCTTCTTGCTTCCCAATTTGGAAGAGCAATTCGGGGATGGCGATTGCATCTTTCAAAACGATCGAGCACCTGTTCATACTGCATGGGCTGTGGAGGAGTGGTTACACTTCAATAACATCCCTGTAATGGACTGTCCTGCACAGAGTCCTGACTTGAATCCTATAGAACACCTTTGGGATGTTTTGGAACGCCGACTTCGTGTCAGGCCGCACCGACCTACATCGATACCTCTCCTCAGTTCCGCACTCCATGAAGAATGAGCTGCCATTCCCAAAGAAACCTTCCAGCACCTGATTGAAAGTATGCCTACGAGAGTGAACGCTGTCATCAAGGCTAAGGGTGGACCAACACCATATTGACTTCCAGCATTACCGATAGAGGGCGCCACGAACTGGTACGTAATTTTCAGCCAGGGGTCCGGATACTTTTGATCACGTAGTGTGTATTACCTTTAGCATCTTATGTCATATCGGCGGCTTTGCCTGTGGAACAAATCATCGTCTTTAAATGGCGTTAGGGATACATATAGCTGACTTTTGGTCAACATTTTCAAAAATCAAAAAAATTAGTTTTTATTTCCAAAAAATGCTTTGAATCTTGAGCTTCAATTACACACCATGGATTTTGCTGTCAGAGCCCTTTAAATGCCCAAGAGCAGACGCCCTAATGAGTTGTATGTACCTTCTTCCAATGGCTATTATTCCACTTCATTTTACGTGTACATCTGTGCATAAAAATGTTCCACGGTTTGTTACCGATCTTGCACAAATTTTCAGCATGAACTCAAAGAGAATAAACTAAAAAAATGGCATTATAAGCAGTTTGCTCACTTTTAAAATCGCTCAAGATATACTTACGTTTAGGATAAATTGTTAAAATACAGGTTTTAAGTTTTAGCATTTTTTGTGAGACAACCACAGTATTATATAAAATTTTATATACCAGTTTTGTACATTAGTATTTAAATAATATGGTAGTGTTTTATTTTTTCAAAATTACAATTTCTGGATCAAGTGGAGCGCCTGAATAACCAACATAATTAAAGAAACATGTTCGTTTGTTCAAAACATATTAAAGATACCTGCATGAAATACAAAATACACTTATAACTGAGCATTATGTAAGAAAACTTTGAATTACTTTCAATAAAACTGGAAGACGGGAGTCTGCGGTTCAAATTCCAGCAGGAGCGTCTTCCCTCAATTCAGGTTTCTTCCAGGTTTTCCTCAGTCCTCATAACTGGCAAGTTTAGGGTATCTCCACGGTATTTTCCAGATTTAGAAATTTCACCTATGGGTACTCTTAACATATGCCCTTACTTCATACCACATTTGCTTTAGAAGATCATTTAAATCAGACGTTCCAATCTTCCTAAAGTAAATAAAGCTAACAGTACAGTCTGCTAAACTATCACAACATGTCTAAAAGTCAATTGCGCTGTGGCATTTCTGTTCATCGAGGTTAAGTTTTTAAACTGGGACTTCACATTTTCTTCACGAGCACTTCTTTCCTCCTTTATGGCTACACGTTGAAGACCATATAAATTTAACAACATGCTGGTGAGTTAGCTGATATCCATGGATTACGTAGGTATAAGTAAAAATTAGTAAGACGTTACGAAGTGAAGCTTCCAGAAGCCAAGCATATGTTGATAAGCTTGCAGAAGCGACTTGCTGTTTTGCTTTCAGGAATTGTCAAGCTAAACAGCTGAAATACCAGCGAGATGGCTCAAACGGTAGCCTATAAGGCTTACACTCGCAAATTGCCGGATTCAAACCTTGAGATGACCGACCATCATTAGCAAAAGTATTTTCGTGATCCTCCAAGGTATTTAGGTAAATAGTGGTGTGGGTTATATACGCCAGTTCCTTATTCTCTCTCGCTTCAATTCCTTCTTCCTCTTTCTGCTTCGCAGTGTCGGACGCGGAGAACAGCGGTGTGCAGCGTATTCCTAGTTAAATGAAATGGTTCTACCCTTCAATCTGGCATTACAATCACTAAAATAAAAATAAAATATATCTGTAATATATCATCCTGGCAATTGGTTGCCTAAACCAGGACGTATATTCTAAATGTATTGTTTGTTAATCAATACTTATTACATTATTGTTTTGTTCACAATTATAGAGGTATATTCTTAACTCTAAACTAAAATAAAGACAAATAATTAAACAAAACAAAATCAAATGCACATTAAGATAATTAATTCTAACAATATTTCCCATTAATACTTTTACTACTGGAAGCCAGTAGTTCTTCCAACTGGTTGCCAGTTGGCATCTAGTCCCCTTTAATTCTAGCCAAATATAGTATTAACAGATTTAGATCTGGTAATCAGCATCTCTCTTAACCTAAGTGTGCATTTTATTGATTTTTTTAGTCTTTTACTTCACCTCATTTTTACTTTCTCTACTACGTATAGTAAGTAGGGGAAGTATTGTATTCCACCCAAAATTTCGATACCGAGATTTCACCGGAAATACATGTTTTGAGACCCCCTGAATCCAAAAAAAGCATTTTTGGAAACATGTCCGTGTGTGTCTGTCTGTGTGTCTGTGTGTGTTTGTGTGTCTGTGTGTGTGTGTCTGTGAACAGCATAACTCAGAAACGAACAGTCGGATAAACACCAAACTTGGTATTTGGGTTCAGTATCTTCCAAGGATGCGACACGAAGGTTTTCAAGAAAATCCCCCAACCCAGAGTACCCTTTACATGGAAGATTTTTTGAAAATTTTAATTTTCTCAAAAATGGCTCTAACGATTTTGATTAAAATATCATATGTTTAAGATATTTTTATGACAAATAAAATGTATATCTTGAATTTTCTGGGAATGTCTCCAAAAGTATTCTTCATTGTGAACGACTTTTGCATAACTGGTAAACCATAAGAGATAGACAAAAGTTTACTACACAAAAAATGTAGATCGCGTTAAAATACACAATTTATGTCATATACATTTTTTTTTGTTGAGTGAACCATTTTCGAGATATTGCTTGTTATTCCCTTAAATTTTTCAATACTTATTTTCTCAAATGGGAATTGTTATTCATTTTTTTGTCTTGGATATGCAAAGAGTTATAATCTGTGGCAAAGGGAATGGTGCTGCACTTAGCAACCAGCTATTAAGAGATATGTATGTGCTTAAAGGCTACTGTTTTTCTATATTGCCCTTGTAAATATATTTTCCCCTACATCTACAAGAAAATTAGCAATAAGATAGAGTTTGCAAATGTTTATCTCGATTAACATGAACTAGATGGAGAATAAGCGTTTGTAAAAATACTTTGTACAAGAGTAGAGAAAGTCATGTGAGTGTAACACATCAGATTTTCTTTTAATTATTCCAACTAGTTCTTTAATAATTCCATATGATTCTTTTTTATTTTCTCTACTACGTATAGTAAGTAGGGGAAGTATTGTATTCCACCCAAAAATTCGATACCGAGATTTCACCGGAAATATATGTTTTGAGGCTCCCTGAATCCAAAAAAAGCATTTTTGGAAACATGTCCGCGTGTGTGTGTCTGTCTGTGTGTCTGTGAGCAGCATAACTCAGAAACGAACAGTCGGATAAACACCAAACTTGGTATTTAGGTTCAGTATCTTCCAGAGATGCGACACGAAGCTCTTTGAGAAAATCTTCCCACCCTAGATTACCCCTTACATGAAACATTTTTCGAAAATTTTAATTTTCTCAAAAATGGCTCTAACGATTTTGATTAAAATACCATATGTTTAAGATATTTTTATGACAAATGAAATCTATATCTCGAATTTTCTGGGAATGTCTTCAAAAGTATTTATTGTGAACGACTTTTGCATAACTGGTAAACCATAAGAGATAGACAAAATTTTACTACACAAAAAATGTACTTCGCGTTAAAATATACAATTTATGTCATATACATTTTTTTGTTGAGTGAACCATTTTCGAGATATTGCTTATTATTCCCTTAAATTTTCCAATACTTATACTTTTTCTCAAATGGGAATTCGTTATTCATTTTTTTGTCCTGGTAATGCAAAGAGAATTGAATACTCCACATAGCAACTAGCTCTTTGACTATCGCTTAAAGCCTAGCAATTCCCCTTGCATCTACAAGAAAATTAGCAATAATATTAACATCTCGATATCTCGAATAACATGAATCATATGGAGAATAAGCGTTTGTAAAAATAGTAGAGTAGAGTAGAGAAAGCCATCTGATTGTAACACATAAGATTTTTTTTCTATTTACCCTTCCCGTTATTAGGTCTTACACCCCCAGGACTTACAAGCGGGTGCCTGTGGTCAGACGCCTGTCGGAGAACAACACCGTGGATCAGAAAGAACAACGGGTGATCAGCCCGAAGTCTGGTATCAGAGCGCGGAAGGAGATGATATGAAATGACAGTGAAATGCATGGAAGGAAAGGTGATGATGGAGCAATAATTGTTGGAAGGAATCGCGGGGGAAACCGGAGTACCCCAGAAAACCCGACCTGATGCTGCTCTCTCCACCACAAATCCTACATACGGTTCCCTGGGATTGATCCCGCGCCGCCTTGGTGAGAGGCGAGCGCTCTAACCATTCGACCACATAATTCAATATACTGCATTTCTAAATTTTTTAATATCTATACATTCCTCACTTTAGCCTTAAAGTTCATAAATATTTCTTTGTTTCAGCATTTATCAATAAATTAAATTATTTATATCCTGAAATAAAATCATATTGTTTCTTTAATCTAATATTGAACCTAATTATTTATCGCTCTATATTCTTTACCTTTATCTTAAAAATTTAAGCATCCTTTAATCACTTCACTTTCTTCTATTTCTCATTTACTTAACTCTCACTATTTCCTTTCATTTTATCTTATTTTTAACTTCACCAACTTTCACTATTCCACTCCCATCTGTCATTGAACGAGGTATGGTATATCTGGAAACGTTAGGGACTCCATCTGTGTTGGCCCAGTCGTCTTCATTTCATCCCTTCCTCCTTATCCGCTCCTCAGCCTATCCTACTTATATAATCCATCCAACTCATCTTTACTTCGCATAACTTCAAAATCGCGTTTACTGTCAGCTGATAGAAAAAATCGCCATAAATCATGTACGTGCAATCCTCTGGAAAGAAAGGCTGCAAATGGTAAATAATAACGAAACTCACTTTTGAAAAGCGCCATTGAATTAACGGATCTCTTGAACCACCTTGGCTTATCCAAAATTATTGTTATATTAGATTTTTCACACTCTACATTATGTATTGTGCTTTGTACAAATGTCTAATGTACTACATTCACATAACTTTCTCTATCCTTATCGTTTATTAGGGGTATACAAGTTATTCTCACGAAAGTTACAACTTTTTCTACTTCATTCTAATCGGGATAAACCCTGCAGAACCACGCTACACATTCCCTTACAGTACAAAGGAAATTGCGATAGTCAATGTTTAAGAACTGGACGCTAGATGCTGGCTTTAAAATTCTATACGCTTTCCATGACATTGCGAGAAACAACTGAAAACATATGGAATTTGAAAAGAATGAAAAAACAAATTATTAGTAACGGATATCTCGTAAATGGCTGATACAACAAAAAAAGTTATTTAAAATAAATTGTGTGTTTTAAAGAGATCTACACTTTTTGTTTAGTGCGTTTTCAACATTCATTTAACGCTTACCAGTTATGTAACATTATACAAAATTACTTCGGAATGAAGAGGATTTCACAGGCTATTCCCAGAAAAATCGAGATATATATTTTATTGTTCATGTAAATATGTTTAATATATGGTATTTTAATCAAAATCGTTACACCCCTTTTTAGAAAATAAACATTTTCGAAAAATGTTCCATGTAAAGGGTAGTTTGACGTGAGGGATTTTCCTAAAAAATCTTCTTGATGTATCTTTGGAAGGTGCTGAACCTAAACACCAAGTGTGGTATTCATCCAACTTTTCATTTTTGAGTTATACTGTTCAGTCATACACTACACGCGCGCGCAGATGTTTTTCTAAAAATATTTTTACCGGGATTCAGGGGGCCTCAAAACATATATTTCCGGTGCAATGCAATAGATTATCTACCTACTATGTACGTGGTAGAGAAAATAAAAATATCTTTCAGGTAATTTCTGAGAATCTCATTATTTGCCTTGCAGATGTTTTCGCTGTTTGTCTTTGTGACTTATCAAAACAAGTGCTAGGCAGCGAGCTACCAGACCTTTAAGGGCGTTCTTCTCGTGTATTTTTTTCACATTCTTTAATATTTAGACCTTATTATGATTATTTTGGAAATATTCTTTTTATTTGTTCTCCCGCAGACCCCAGTAGAGCTCACGTGCGCGTAATTAAATCCGCATTGCGCTTCTCTCTTGTCTTCACTCTCTCGCTTCAATATTTTTATTTAAAAAAGAACAATTCCGTTGTTTTCTCCTCTCTGTGAACTCCCATCACTTCTCCCTCCTTGTCTGAGCGTTTATTTTCAATTCTTTCTGTGCGCTGGTATTGTTTGTTGTGAAATTGCTGCCTGCCCGCCCGCCCGCCATACAGATGGAAGACAATGCTGGATCCCTCCGGATCGATCACACGTTGTGGTTCATACAGGCATACCAACCACGTCACATAAAATGCTTATGTGTACATACATACATACCGAGGCGCTTCTTTTGTTGCAGCACCCATTGTAGGCAACCAGCACTTGTTCTGCCCGGTCGAGCTGTACCGTCTCGCCAAAGTTTCCTTCACTCAGCTCACTCGCTGTAATTTCCACATCTTAAGTGAATTGTTGGATTCTACACTTTTGGTATATGTGTATTAATACTAGGAGTGATCAAATATAAACGAAGCTTTTAATACTTTCCCTTACGATTACCAAATATCTATAGAAATTAAATTAAATTAAGTTTTATTTATGGACGCTCTTTAACTGCTGTAGTCCTTAGCGTCCCATTCTATATTGGGCGTGAAAGACCGGAGATTTTGCTCAGGTCTCTTTATCAGGCTTGAGGTTCTTTTACGTGCCGTGAATCTACGACACGGGACCACCGGCTTTACTTCCCTTCCGAAGAAAGCCATGCTAAGGATTTTTACGCCCGAAAAAATCCATCGCCCTCCGCCGGTTAGTTCCTTGGGACCTAGAGGCTACTAGCATGGTAACCACTACACCACGGAGGACGACCCTAATATCTATAGAAGAATTGCCGCTTTCTACATAAAGGATCGAGTATTCGGGATTTCATCATTTTGATGACCGCTGAATCCATAAAAATAATATTTTATAAAACGTTCAAAGTATGCGTTTATGGGTGTATGTGTGTTTGTGTGTGTGTGTGTGTGTGTGTGTGCAGTATAACCCAAATTCGGATAAATACTAAATTTAATCCTTAGATCTGACATCCTTAAGGACACTTCCTACAAATTTCAACCAATTTAACTGAAATTTTTACCGCGGATTTTTCAATATAATTAGTACAGCATAGAATTAATTTTTATTTTCCTATATATAAGGTTATTCAAAAAGAAGGAACAGACTGTACTGTTTATTTCTAATGAACGGCAATAGATGGCAACACATGCGATACATTACTGAAAAACGAAAGTTAAAAATTTTATCTTATGTGTTCAAAATGAAACCATTTGTTATGCGAGGACGACCAGTGCTTTTCCGTTTGCATACGCAACCATCTTCTACGAATTTATTGTATCAATTGTAAATTTTTATGACGAGGTGGCTCGTTGTAAACTTACAACGAAATGCACGCTGCAATGAAACAATGGGTTCACTCTTTGCATATTGCAGCACTCAAAACGACTTTTCCTGTGGCGTCGCCATTTTCTTGTAAACAAACCTAGCGCTGCTGTAGGCACTGAATGGTGGGGGTTAAAACTTTGAAATTTCCTCTATTCAATGATGTGTCGTATATGTTGCTATCTATTGTCGTTCGTTAGAAGTGAATGTTTAAAATCTATTGCTTCTTTTTGAAAAACCCTATACATAGAGGTAGAGTTACGGCGCGACCTGCGCAGATTTATTGAGCACCACACTTCAGGAGGAAGGGATCAGATGGTAAGGAACCATAGTGGGCTACAAGCTGTAGACAGACAGGTCATAGGGACGCGCGGAAGTCCCTAACATTTCCAAGCTCATAGACTCAACCACAGCTGAAGCCGCCGAAAAAGGGCGAAGAACGATCCATCTGTCAAGCAACCTTCTGGTGTCCACGGAGAATACTCTTTCTGTTGAGCATGCAACCGCGCCTTCTGTTCGGCACCGCCATACGCCACAAAACCTAGAAGCACACCGAAAGAAGAGAAGGAAACGTAATGAAAGGGAGGTGTTGGAAAGGAAATCGTGGTAGGGGAGAAACCACAACCACCACTATGCCGGCCCCAAGGAACTATGAAAATTCCATGGGTCAGAGTGGGCAGTCCAAAATGGAGTCCAAAACTATACTTGATATAAAGAAAAGCTGTTTGGGTGTCTTCATCAACTTTCAAAGAACGTGTACTGAAAGTCTGAATTGATCATGGGGAGCAAACCACAAGAAAATAAGATTACGGGAAAATAAAGTTTTAAAATTTTACACAATTACACACACACACCTACACACGTCGATTTAAACTCGCGTATGTGCAATTAAATGGCTAGAAAGACAAAAGTACAATTGGATTGCGATTCTAAAATATTCGTTTAAAAGATCGAAGATTAGGATTATCAAGGAGTCTCCTTACTGCAATTTTGCATGTCAAAATTTTTATATTTCTCCCCAAAGTGATCCTAACGGTTTTGATTAAAAGCAGGAGGCATGACAATAATTATTATTTGGTACAAATAATGTGTGAAAAAACAATATTTTGATGAATGTTAATTGCGAAGGCATATACTTCAGCTTTACGGTAGACTGTTTCCTGTAGGGTCATAAAGACGTGTTAAATAAATACAAAGATACTTTGAGCTGCTAGAGGAATAACACTCAAGAATATCGTACAGTCTTAGAGAAGGCTTGTGTTAGAGAGACGTAAATCGTTGCATGATTAAGTGGGCGAGTGCATCACGTAAGGGGGGGACATTTATATCATGATAATTGACAATTTACATCATTATGCTATAGAGAAACTACTGGATAGACATCACCGATACGATGTTCTTAATGAACTCTCAATATTGGCAGGATATTCTCGCGCAGCTAATGAAGGATCGCAGTTAGAGGTGTTCAGATTCCACTTCAGTCTTGCTTGTCCCTGGCTACTGCAGAACAAGCTGGGCAAGTTAGCTTGCAAAAGTGCACACATACTTAGGCGGTATTGAAGGTGACCAAACTAAGGTTCCATTAATTCTGGAAGGTTTCACTGGGCACTTCCTGACTGCTGCATCTGCCTATTGTGTATTTAAGTATGCTACCCATTTGATGTGTATTTCGTTGATTGTAGTTCAGGTCTTAAGGAGGCAGAGCAGAAATTAGTAAGTGAAGAATAAAGTTTGTAACGAAAGAGGATTCATGTCGGGCATGGGGAAAAAATTAAGCTTTATAAGCAGGTATAAAATAAGTCAATGAACTTCAGGGAATATTTTTGTTGTCCTTTTTTGGAAAGGAAGCTGGAAAGGTTTAAAAAAATTTTCCCTTACGAAGTCTAACTGTAGAAGTTGGTTTGTTGTAGGAGTTGTATTGTATTTCAACTGTTGGGGGCCGAACTTAAGTTCGTTGCAACCACACGTGTAGTACCCGGTTTCCGGTAGCCTTCGCCCCAAATGTACTTTCCGGTGGCCTTTGCCCCAAATTTTTAAAAAAATATTAACTTTGTAATTTGACTGTTTCTTTAAATATTATATATTTATGTTTGCCTCGGCTGCGTCAGTATTTTTGTTTAGAGACATGAATGTCTTAGCACGGCGTGGTGCGACTGAAGAATGTAGGCTCACACAGATTATAGTTTTTAATTCACTCCTTTTTATTAATTTTTGATACAATTTAAATAACACTTCACTGATATAGAGAGCTGTAAGATTCTTTTATTAATTAATTACTTGCACTTTTTAACACGTAAAACTATTTTCGTCTCACACGAATACGTATTAAATTTCTCGAGGACGTGTCTCGCGTCCGGTTAGGAACACTGTCAACAACCAACGCGTCCAGTTATGAGCGCTGTCTACAAACAACTGACTTGATTTCAACCGCCTAAATTTGTAAATTTCTGTACTTCAAGTCTCTGATTGGCTATTCCTAATCCAATAGAATACTGTTATTTAACTTAAGCTTTTTTCTGGTTGTTGATTGGCTATTTTATAAGCTGTCACAAAAATTACATTATTGTTGCTCCAAGAATGACTAGTAGCATTATTACACTTTCTTATTCATTATTGCCTCAAGGTTACCTCATTGTTAGCAACTTTTAACCTATTATTCTCACAGCTCCTACATTATTACATTACGTAATACATTCAGATAACATCATTGAACATGTATATAATAATATAAACATTTACAATGACTGTAATATACACTTTTTATATATTGTTACATACACATATTGCTTTAAGGCGGGCTGTTATTATATTTATATTACATTATTTGACTGAAATCATTTAAGTGTTAAAAATACTGCCACAAACTTTAACGAACCATTTTATCTCAATCTAAGAACAACTCGTCTAGCTTTATCTCTGTTTCTAACTTCCAACGCTAAAAATGTCTCGAAAATTGCCTATAGAGCTTTCGACATGAGTCGATTTTCACTTTCCCTACTACATACAGTAAGTAGGGGAAATGTTCCATTCCACCCAAAAATTCTATACTGAGGTTTCACTGGAAATACGTATTGAGGTGCCCTGAATCCAAATAAAGCATTACGGAAACATGTCCGTGTGTGTGTGTCTGTCTGTCTGTCAACAGCATAACTCAAAAACGAAAAGTCTGCTAAATACCAAATCTGGTATTTGAGTTTAGTATCTTCCAAGGATGCGACATTAAGATTTTCAAGAAAATTTCGCCACCCCAACTACCCTTTATATGAAACATTCTTCGAAAATTTTGATTTTCTCAAAATGACTCTAACGATTTTGATTAAAATATCATAAGTTAAAAATATTTTCATGATAATTGAAATGTGTATCTTTAATTTTTTGGGAATGTTCCCAAAAATCCTCTTCATTCTGAATGACATTTGCATAACTGGTAAACCGTAAGAGATAGACAAAATCTTACTACACAAAAAATATAGATCTCGCTGAAACACAATTTATGTCACATACTTTTTTGTCGAGTGAACCATTTCCGAGATATTGGTTGTTATTTGTTTGAATTTTCCAATACTTGTGCTTTTTCTCAAATGTGTATGCGTTATTCTTTTTTACTTTCTCTACTACGTATAGTAAGTAGGGGAAGTATGCATTCCACTCAAAACTTCAATATCGAGATTTCACCGGAAATACATGTATTATGGCCCTCTGAATCCAAAATATGCATTTTTATAAAAAGGTTCATGTGTATGTTTATATGGATGTGTCTCTGTGTGACTGTAAACAGCATTACTCTAAAACGAAAAGTAGGATAAATACCAAACTTGGTATTTGAGTTTAGTATCTTTTAAGGATGCGACACGAAAATATTCAAGAAAATCCCCCTATGCCAGGCTACCGTTTACATGGAACATTTTAGGAAAATTTGGATTTTCTCAAAAAATGGCTCCAACGATTTTGATTAAAATATAATAAGTTTAAAATATTTTCATAACAAATGAAATGTACATCTTGAATTTTCTGGAATATCCCCAAAAGTCCTCTTTATTCTGAACGACTTTTGCATAACTGGTAAACTGTAAGAAATACACAAAATGTTACTGTACGGAAAATGTAGATCTCGTAAAGCACATAATTTATGTCACATACTTTTTTTTGTCTAGTGAACCTTTCCGAGATATACCTTGTTATTTGTTTGAATTTTCCAAAACTTATACTTTTCCTCAAATGGGAATTCGCTGTTCGGTTTTTTTTATGTCCTGAACATGCAAAGAGAATGGAATGCTCCACATAGCAACCATCTCTTAAAAGATTTGACAATCGCTTAAAGTCTACCATATTCCCCTTGTACCTACAAGAAAATTAGCAATATACAGCTTCCCAAATGTTTATCTGAATTAACATGAATCAGATGGAGAATAAGCGGTTGTATAAATAGTTTGTACAAAAGTAGAGGAAGTCATGTGAGTGCAACACATCAGAATTTTAAATATACGTTGTACATGAAAATCTGTTGCCGTAATTCGAAGTTTTCAGACATGTACTGAATTTATACTGTACATAACGGAAATTATACAGGAATAAAGAATACTGATAGCAATGGCTAGTCGAGCAAATCACGTGATATAAACAATTGGACTGAACCGAATGCTTATAATAGCGACCTATGCATATGCAGCAATATGGCCCTTAAGTTGTTGCATCATTTTCAAGGCGAAAAGCAACCCAAAGTCGCAGAGTCAACCGCCGCGCTAGATCCCACACTCTACCGGCCGAAACATAACCTTACCGCTCAGGATTATTCAAAATAAGTTTTGTTTCATACTACCTGGAATTTCATGTGTTTCCCTCTCCAAACCAGTATAGAAATTGAACTTTTCCGTACACTTACTTGCGTAGTCCAATACCAACCTTTAGTATTTCCTTTGACTGCTTAATCAACAACTTAACTGAAACATATGAATGCGTCCATGTCCAACATAATATGCAGTACAATATTTAACCGATATATAAACTATTTCGGCATAGTATGAAACAAAACGTTGTACGTCACTGCAGGAAAGTGTTTTTTTTTACAGGACTCGTTTCGATTATCCTGAAACATCAACATAGTCCTAAGGGTTAAAACAAATAACACGAAATTTCTGATCATTATGGAACTCGTCTATTTTATGCCTTATAACGCGCAAAATATAATATGGCTATGCTGTAAATAATATTCTATGGGGTGAACGTTAGTTATGCTTATCGATTTTGAAGCAGTATGTTTTGAGTAGTAAAATAAAATTATAATCATAGGGAGAGTAAGTATCAATAACAGTAAGGATAGTGTTAAATAAAACTGGAAAGAGAATTTTACTGTAAGTGGGAATAAGGGTTGAGAGAGACAGTTGCATCAGCGGCCGGAAACGGGTGGTTTTTCCCTCTATTGTTAGGTGTCCCGTTAGGTTGCTGGAACGGAGAGGTGTAGAAAAGGGTCAATGTTCGACAAAATACAGATACCCTTAGGCCTCCAATGAAAGAAGCTAGAAATCAGGCGATAGTGGAATGGGGAGATATAGAACGTTTGAAACAGAGAAACAGGAGTTTAGAATACACACTTGGCCGTTGTAGCTCCTTGGAGATTTTTGTCAGGAAAATGTGTAGGAAAGTTTAGAAGACACACTTGCCGTTGTAGCTCCTTGGAGATGTTTGTCAGGAAAATGTGTAGGAAAGTTTGGAAGACACACTTGGCCGTTGTAGTTCCATGGAGATGTTTGTCAGGAAAATGTGTAGGAAAGTTTAGAAGACACACTTGGCCGTTGTAGTTCCATGGAGATGTTTGTCAGGAAAATGTGTAGGAAAGTTTGGAAGACACACTTGGCCGTTATAGTTCCATGGAGATGTTTGTCAGGAAAATGTGTAGGAAAGTTTGGAAGACACACTTGGCCGTTGTAGTTCCATGGAGATGTTTGTCAGGAAAATGTGTAGGAAAGTTTAGAAGACACACTTGGCCGTTGTAGCTCCATGGAGATGTTTGTCAGGAAAATGTGTAGGAAAGTTTAGAAGACACACTTGGCCGTTGTAGTTCCATGGAGATGTTTGTCAGGAAAATGTGTAGGAAAGTTTAGAAGACACACTTGGCCGTTGTAGCTCCTTGGAGATGTTTGTCAGGAAAATGTGTAGGAAAGTTTAGAAGACACACTTGGCCGTTGTAGTTCCATGGAGATGTTTGTCAGGAAAATGTGTAGGAAAGTTTAGAAGACACACTTGGCCGTTGTAGTTCCATGGAGATGTTTGTCAGGAAAATGTGTAGGAAAGTTTAGAAGACACACTTGGCCGTTGTAGCTCCTTGGAGATGTTTGTCAGGAAAATGTGTAGGAAAGTTTAGAAGACACACTTGGCCGTTGTAGCTCCTTGGAGATGTTTGTCAGGAAAATGTGTAGGAAAGTTTAGAAGACACACTTGGCCGTTGTAGTTCCATGGAGATGTTTGTCAGGAAAATGTGTAGGAAAGTTTAGAAGACACACTTGGCCGTTGTAGTTCCATGGAGATGTTTGTCAGGAAAATGTGTAGGAAAGTTTGGAAGACACACTTGGCCGTTGTAGCTCCTTGGAGATGTTTGTCAGGAAAATGTGTAGGAAAGTTTAGAAGACACACTTGGCCGTTGTAGTTCCTTGGAGATGTTTGTCAGGAAAATGTGTAGGAAAGTTTAGAAGACACACTTGGCCGTTGTAGCTCCTTGGAGATGTTTGTCAGGAAAATGTGTAGGAAAGTTTAGAAGACACACTTGGCCGTTGTAGTTCCTTGGAGATGTTTGTCAGGAAAATGTGTAGGAAAGTTTAGAAGACACACTTGGCCGTTGTAGTTCCTTGGAGATGTTTGTCAGGAAAATGTGTAGGAAAGTTTGGAAGACACACTTGGCCGTTGTAGCTCCTTGGAGATTTTTGTTAGGAAAATGTGTAGGAAAGTTTAGAAGACACACTTGGCCGTTGTAGCTCCTTGGAAATGTTTGTCAGGAAAATGTGTAGGAAAGTTTAGAAGACACACTTGGCCGTTGTAGCTCCTGGGAGATGTTTGTTAGAGATGGTTGTCAGAAGAGTTTAGAATACACACTTGGCCGTGGTAGGCGCGATGATATTTAGCGTAACAAATAGGAAATGTGCGTGTGTGTGTCGAAGTAATAGCAGGAATCAAATGTTTAAAACGGTGACGGTAAATAAACATGCAGGAAAACAAACAGTCGCATTCAACACTAACCCGAGATCCAAGTTCCATTCAAAGAACCCTGAGCTAGTACCGAACCCGGGACCATTCCTACAAATCCTGTACCTCAGAACCGACATACCACCGCAAATTGCCGCCCTAACGAGGGGCCTCCAAACAACAAGAAGAAATACCACCGCAATTTGTAAGACTTGCTTGCAGAAAGCAGAAACGAATCCTATCGGGGCAGTACATCTCTCAGAATCATGTTGATTGCAAATTGTGCGCTAAATATAGCTTTTACGCTTAAATATAGTCTACTTAGATTTTTACACCTATAATTAGCGCAGCAATTGCAGGTAATAATTTGATAATACAAAGCGCAGTTTTATTGAACCTTACACGCTGGACGTTATCAGTTCAACAGAGTTTTATTTCAGCCACTCTGTCGTCCACAAGTGGCCCTTTCCGGCACTCCAACCCATGGAACGGACAAGTCTTAACAATAACGACATTCCCACTGTCCAGCAACCCCATGCCGGAACAAACGATGAATCAGCCTAGTCTGAATAATAATATTATATATGGGGTGCGATGATATCCTATCTGGTGGTCCTATCGCTAGTATTTTGTGCAGGATTTTTATTTTTTTGTCCGGCGACTGCAATCAACGTCAAATTTATTGTGGTACTTGATCACATAAAAAGCAATTGAAATCCCGCCCCACCCCGCTCCGCGCCGCGCCTGCTGACACAACAACAACAACAACCTGAACGCATGTGTGACCACACACACTCACACGCACACACACAAACGCTCGCACGCCAGTCATTCATTTTCGAGAGACATTTTTATGGAGGCTGGGATTTAATTCGCTGATTAGACAGCGGCAGTGGTACCAACAGCAGCAGCAATGGAATTGAGTGGGCGATATTATTATTATTATTATTCCCATCGCAAACCCTAAAGGCAGGTGTAATTGGTAGAGCGGCCGTTCGGCGGGCGGCAATGTTTTATGATGCCACAACAGTGGAATATTGTGCGCTAAATATCGGAGGCGTCAATGCGCTCGCTCGCTCGCTCTACACGCTGCTCCTTTTGTAAAAACAACAATAAAGGACCCCTCCCTTCCACACACAGAGTGCTGACGTGCTGGGGTGACTACTGTAAAGACAAGATCCTATACCATATGCACCCTCTTCTTCTGCATTCGTCCTGGCATACAAGTGCAACAGAAGATTCGACATGATCACGCTTTGCAGTCGTCATCATGGAATTCCTCTTGCTCATTAGGAATGGTCAAAAAGTAATGCAACGTTACAACCGTTACAAAAGCAACGAGTAGAGAAAATCGTTAGTTACTCATTCTCAGTTACACTACATTAAAGGTACTGGGAAATAGACTCTGTTACTACTGCAGGAATACTTCCTTCAAAGTCTTGTTTTCTTATGCTGCTTCTTAAGATAGCGTGGCGCTATCGATCTAAAACATAACGTGAAGTATCAGCTAGGTGCTGAAGCCGGAATTATAAAGGCAATAATTATCATAATACTCTGAGAAGGATAGTGATATAAAATAAGTAATAATACATTTAAAATCAGTGTATGTATAAAAAGGAGAAGCATTGTGAAAATTTTTGACTGTAAAAGCGACAGAAAGACCAGACAGGCACAGTTTTGTTAATTAGGGACCAGCCCCAGGTAGAAAGGGTAAATACCATTGAAGCAAGTTTTTCCTGGTAACAGCCGAGTACAGCTGCACTTAGCCTGGTGAAGGCCACTCTACAAGCTTCATGACGCTAAGTTTGACTAGTGTTTAAGGGGAGAGAGGGGAAGTTTAGGCGTTGGTTTTCCTTGTGCAGCGGTGGTGAAAGTCAGTCTGCCTGAGTGCCTGGTGAGTGCAGGACGACATTCTCGTCGTGTGGAGAAGATTGGCAGCGAACATGCTAGAGGGTAGAACACTTAGCTGTAGTTAATATTCTTCGGTCTTGATAAAGACAAAGTATCAACGTACGCATTTACAAGTGATCGGCAAACCTAAAGTATTATTTTAAATAGTGAATAAAAGTGTTCCAAGACAGCGTTTGTGTGTTTCTCTGTACACACCCACGCATACCCTGAGGTTAAGATTTCATACTGGAGCAGCCGTGGCAAAAGAAGAACCAACTGGGAGGAGACAAGCAGCAACAGTGAGGCAAAGGTATTGCTTCATTGTTGGAGGACGGAGCGTGGCTGCGTCATATTGCGCCTAAACGTGGGGCAGAAATAATTACCTGCGTCAGTGCTTTGTGTCATGTAATTAACGTTATGTGATTACAGACACTACACAGTATACACTATACGGGGCTTTCAGAATGTGTATTTGCCGCTCTCACGGGCTTTGTTCCTCGGCAGCTGGATATCCCGCAACCGGCCGCTACGTTTCTTAACATGTATATAAAATCCTGCCTTATAACAAATGCTAGAAATGTTGTCCTCCCTCAACCGGGTAAACATAGTCCAATTGATATTTTATTATAATTAGTTACTAATTTTGAAGTTGGTCCACTGTTTGATTTTGATTTTATGGTATAATTTATTTTATATTTCATCTATTCATCACAGTTTTACACAAATTTGAGATGTGATCATGATAGAGAAGAAAAGAGTGATTTTGAAGGTCTTTAGGTAATAGTGGATATTCTTATAAGGGACTCTGTGACTGAATTTCCAAATTTCTGTAATTTTGAGGTTATTTTCTTTGAAATTCGTTTACCAATTTCTTGTAATAAATATAGTTAAGATTAGATTAGGTGCGCAGAAGGATTTCAACACGGAAGGAAATAGGTGGCCTATTGCATATATTGAACTTCCTGGAGGAAGGAGTGAAGTGAAGCACATAGAGGGTGACGAGATCAGGTACGGAGCAGGCGGAGTCCCTAACGTCTACAGGTGTGAAATCACGACGCCGGCGGGACACCCAAAGTAGACTCCCTCCACAAGGAGAGGTCTCGTTGGGGGTTCGTTACACACCGACCGCCAGGTCAGACACTTACCCAAAGCAAATTCCATCGCCACAAGCCTCGACACGGTATCCATTCGCTGATCCTCTGACTATGGAACATAACAAGGAAGCGGAGACAGGAAAATTCGTAGCATTACAGAAAACACCCCAGCATTCGCCTACCGACCTAGGAAAACCACGAAAAGGCACAAGGTCAGAGAGACCGGTCCAACGGAAATCGAACCCGGGACCTCCTAATGCGAGCTTCATATGTTATGTGATATATACCGCGTGAGTGTTCTCATCCTGCGGATTGGTAATTAGGCAACCTTCATTTTACAGACGATGCGAAATGCTGGTGCTGACACCGCATTCACCAGCCGGCTGATTAGGACTACGGTGGTGCTCGATAACGTAACCCAATGGTTAACGTGCTGGAAAGTCATAGTGTAGGTCGGAAGTTCAAATCACGCCTGCGAATAAATGAGTTTTTTTTATTCATTTCTTACATTTATTTATGATGTTTCATTAATGCATATTCTAACAAGTAACAATTTGTGTTTTAATGAAATTCACATAATTAAACCAATTAAGTGAAACAACACTTCTATGCCAAACTATCAGTTCTCGTTAAATTTACTTAACATAAAAAGTACCTTCAAGTGGCAGTAATTGAACCTGGGACCTTCACCACTGAAAACCAACGCGCACACTGCACGCACAGTGGTGCAAAGCAGTGATTTCGGCCGAAATTGATACGACGCAATGCAGTGGACAGCGTTTACGGCATAGACTGTACCATACCGGGACTACATAACTTCTCAATCTGCAGGCTGAGAAGACTCACCCGGTATATATATATTAGCTGCAAACTTTAACTCTTTCCGAAATATTAAATATTGTATAAAACGTGGGTACAGCTTTGAAGACTTCTTGCAACATAAAATTTGAAGTGAACATAAATCAATATTATTTTTGCCTTATTTTAGCTTAAAAGACCATTAATTTTTAAATCCTTTACTTATTGAGATGTTAATGTTTTTCAGATTTTTAAAAGCCGTTTAGCGAGCGCGATTCTGTGTGAAGGATAATGCAGTGCGTTAGGATGGGATGGTTCCGTCGGGAATTGAACTGTATGCGGGAGGAGTGGTATTTTTGAGTTGGTAATGGAGCGGATATGAATATTCTTTCACGTTGCCTCATCTTGCCGTGTCTTTCTGAGGTGATAAAATAGAGAAAGTATATTTACTAGCGGACTTGTTTTAAAAAGGTACTGATTTTCTTTAGTTCCTTTATAATAAACAAATCACATGAACACTGCATCCCCAACCCTGCAAAAATAGTTTGTCTTCGTTCTTGTAATTATTTCCATGAAACGATTAAACGCTTCCATCATCAAAAGACGTATTTAAACTTCATGTCATCCTGTTTTACCCCTTGAACCTTGTTGTCACCTGATCTCACTATCTATGCAAACTAATGTAACTGCAAGAGAAGTCAAAAACTTACTTTCGCGCCCTATTACATAAATTCCTTGTTAGTGTTGCATTCATTATTAAACTATATACTTCATTTTTAAAATATGTGCATTGTATTTTCCAATGATAATACAATGCACATAATTAGAAGGATATGTTTCTAACCAACATTTTCTATTTTGTATAAGCAGAGCAATCGATAATTTTTCCATCTCATTCTAACATCTCTTTCTTTAACTGTTCCTATGAAATGAAAGAATTAGCCTTCTAGAGTGTTTTCTCAGATAGTCAGCAAGGGCTTCGGGCTTTTTTGTCTTCACATGTTCATTAGAATTTCCATAATACTCCATATACAGTGCGCTTCAGATACATACAGTTCAGTTTTGTGCTTTGGAAAATCAGATCTGTACCCTCAACCCTTGGTGTATAACCTCTTACACATATAGAATGTGTAGGGATTTTCTTCTTAGATTGGACAAATACTCCTAAAAATGAACAATATATTACACTGGCAGCAGTGTAATAAATATGGAACTGTTAAAATTTGGATGGGAATTTCTGAAGTTTAGATTGCTGCATTAATTTAATATGTACTGAGAGTCAAATCGAGTACCTAATGATTGGACAATAGCTAAAGCAAATTAGTAAACACGTTTTATATAATGCACCGCAAAACAAATCAGCGAAATATTACAAAAATCTCTGATGTAGTTTTAATAAAAGAACAAACTGGACTCCAAAACGGAATATCCCTCACAGAAAATATTTTTGTTTCAAAACAGATTATAAAAGAAAGGAAAAACAGAAGAGAGTTTAAAGTAGTGGCACACTTAGCTTTTATTGACCAACATTTATCGGCCTTTTATTGAGTGGACAGAAAGAAGTTATATATATATATATATATATATATATATATATATATATATATATGGCTTCCGAAACATTTAATTGGTAATGCCCAAAGTCTTAACAAAGGCTCAATAATTATAGCAGAAACAGGAGGCAAAACCTGATCAGAAATTGATATAAATTAGTGAGTGAGGCAGGACCGTAGTGTATTACCGACGTTTTTAAAAATTTATGAAGAGGATTTAATAAGAAATTGGAAAAACGCGTTCTGCCTCCTGGTATAAAACTTAATAATAGATTCAGCTAGAACAGGTACGTCTTATATCTAATGATGAAATGATAATTAAAGAATCTGAGAAACATTTACGAATTGCACTCCATAAACTCATTCAGATATACCTGCAATGTAACATGAAAATATAAAAAACACTAAAACGATGGCATGTGTAGAAAATGAACCTATAATAATTTAAATTGTTTTACACAATTACGTTTTGAAGGAAACAGTATCACTTCGCTATTTGGGAGATTATATAATATCAAGATAAAGATAGAAGATAAGGGTGTAATGTTAAAAATCTGCTGTGTTACACTCACATGACTTTCTCTACTCTTGTACAAACTATTTTTACAAACGCTTATTCTCCATATGCTTCATGTTAATGGAGAAGTTAATCTTATTGCTAATTTTCTTGTAGATGCAAGGGCAATATGGCAGGCTTTAAGCGATAGTCAAATATTTTAAGAGCTGGTTGCTATGTGGCGCATTCTATTCTCTTTGCATGTCCAGGACATAAAAAAAGTGAATAACGAATTCCCATATGAGAAAAAGTATAAGTATTTGAAAATTTAAGGGAATAACAAGCAATATCTCGAAAATGGTTCACTCAACAAAAAAAATGTATATGACATAAATTGTGTATTTTAACGCGATCTACATTTTTGTGCAGTAAAATTTTGCCTATCTCTTATGGTTTACCAGTTATGGAAAAGTCGTTCAAAATGAAGAATACTTTTGGAGACATTCCCAGAAAATTCAAGATATACATTTTATTTGTCAGGAAAATATCTTAAACATATGATATATTAATCAAAATCGTTTGAGCCATTTTTTAGAAAATTAAAATTTTCGAAAAATGTTCCATGTAATGGGTAATCTGGGGTGGGGGGATTTTCTTGAAAACCTCTATGTCGCATCTCTGGAAGATACTGAACCTAAATAACAAGTTTGGTGTTTATCTGACTGTTCGATTCTGAGTTATGCTGTTCATAGACAGACACACACACGGAAATGATTCCAAAAATGCTTTATATGCATTCAGTGCACCTCGAAACATGTATTTCCTGTGAAATCTTGGTATCGAATTTTTGGATGGAATACAATACTTCCCCTACTTACCATACGTAGTAGAGGAAGTACCTTACTTGAGGATATGTGGTAGTACACTCTCGCTAATCCGGTCATTCCCTGCATATATGGATGCCGGGTTATTGAGAGTGTCTGTAATTTAGTTAAAACACTTAGGGACTACACTTTATTAAATAGAAGATAAGTTCATTTTCATAGAAAACTTAGTCTTTGAGTTGCACATATACAGGATGAAACATGTTTCGAATTTTTAGCTCCCACAACAATGCAGCTTCAGCACCAACAGTGTGAGAATCTTCTGCTTTCTCCTCCTATGTTCTTTTCTTCATTACTTTTCTGCACGCTTTTGATTAGCTCTTCATCTGTTAAAGTTTGATCTACCTCACAGTTTATCCTTCCCCTGGAAGCTTGTAGAACATGTGAATGTACAAAGTGTACATGTACAATTGATGATTCTGAATTGACTGGCTCATTGCTGTCGTTCAGTACTGGCTCCAACTCTGCATTAAGGTTGGCTACACTTTTCTCCAGCAGATACTGGTTGCAATAATGTTTGCACAGCGGTTTCATGATAAAGCATGCCGCTGTCACGTATCATAAAATCAGGAGAGCTTCAGCTGCTGAGGTTGCTAAGGCATGCACTCATAAACTGGAGGTCTGTGGTTCAAATACAGCCAGGACCATCCTCCTTGGCTGAGGTTTTCTTCGATTCCTTTCTGTCCTCATAACTGGCAAATACCAGGGAGTTACCCTAAAATTTACGCCTGGAACATATCCTTCCCCAATTATTTCGTTTCATGTATCATCAATGTCCACCATTTGTAGTGCCACGTGCAGGAAGAATGGATGTTAAAACACCGCTAAAAATTCCAAATGATGAATGATACTTTGTTGATGTTCGGCACTGAGCCAAATGTGGGCCGTATTACTAAGAGTTTAGTGCATAAGACGAACATTAAATAAAAAGGCGATGAAAGAGACACAAATGTTATTTTACAAGGCTATGATTACTAATATATTATTACATAAATCAGAGTGTTGGACACAAAGAAAAAGAGGTGTCAAATATGAACATCAGAAATGAGTGAAACGGTAGAATCAGACTGAAAAATTCAATGCTGTAGTCGGATTTGAACCACGGATCTTCCAACTCCATCCGATTGCTCTAACCAAATGAGTCATCTTGGCAACATGCCAGCATGACATTGAATTCCCCAACTGACACGCATTTTCCTCGGTGAACTACAGGAAGATCTCAAATTCATTTTGAGATGACATATCCCAATGGCAATTTACAATACCGTAAGTACTTTAAGTCCCGGACTTCATAGTTTAACCAATAATTAAGTAAATCAAAGGTAATTAATATTTCTTTCACGCAAGCCGTGAAAGAATAATTATGACAAGTTGTGCACGATAAGGTTTAGAAAGGTAAAATCGAACTGAAAAATTCCATGCCGTAGTCTGGATTTGAACCACAGATCTTCCGGTCTCGTCTGGTTGCTCTGACCAACTGAACTGTCAAGGCAACATGCCATTTTCAGTCTGACTCTAACATTCCAACCTTGTCCTATACACATCTTGTGTGAAAGAAGAATAAATTACCATTCCTAGAGAAGAACTAGGAATACAGTCAATTATGGAAATAACCTCTCACTACAATAGAAACAATATATTTTACGTATGTTTACGAAAATAATACCAAAACAAATTTTTGAATACAAGCTAACAGGCAAAACAAGCATTGGGAGATCGAGGCAAAAATGATGAAACCGGAACAGGCTTAGTGTTTAATCCTATGGGTGGAAGAAGAAGGCCCCTGATATATCGGCAACTTTTCTGCTTTAACTGTGAAGCAGAACACTCTATTCTACTAACAACACACATGATATTGAACGGTAGCTTTCACCTTTTGTAGAATAGATCGACCCGCTACACAGATAAATCAGTGAAGTTGCCTATTCTTCAGGGGTATATATTAAAATAATCTGATTCCTCAACGTGTCCATTACTTTAAATAACACAATTAAGGTGTACAACGTGTTTGCAGCAAATTGTACAGTGAAATTGTTACAATGTTTTTATAAATAAATATACATGTACATATATATATATAAATTGTATTGTTTTAAATAATATACGTATGTAATATATCATATGTACTGTACATTTTTATTTTATGCGGTTAAAATGTAAGACTTTGTTGATATAGTTCTCTTAAACTGAAGAATTCTTCTGACATTAATTGGAATAAGTAGTTTCTTATTTGATTATTAAATTAATAACTCATCCTATTTATGTGTCCTCTCAATGTGGATATAATACTACTGAATCATAATTAAGTTTTCATGCATAAATCTAGCCTATTGTTTTAGTCATATACCGTGCGTTTCATTTATAGCCGGACCATAGATCGTGTATGTGCATACTTCGCTTGCACTGCAATTACCTCGGTGTGTCTCAGGTGACTCACTACCACGAACGATTCACTCAACACTGCTGGGGGTGATCGTCTGTGAATGTAATTACTGACTCCTTTTTGTACTGTAAAGACTGAAGTTGTTCACTGAGCATTCATGCTGTAGAGACTAGAGTTAGTTCATTGTGCATCTCAAAAGTGAAAGTTTATTCAAGACATCTTTGTTTTATGTTAATTACATTGAATTATTCTTATTAGTACACTAAAATACCTACCGAAAATTTCACGCATGAAGGGAGAATTTTTATGTATAATACATACGTAAAAACCTAAAGGTAAAGTGTACAGGAACAATCCCCACACCATAGATGAACTTAAGGACAATATAAGAACAAAAATTGTGAAAATTACACAAGAACTTATGCATGAAGATTTGAATGAATGAAAATACCAACAATGTCTCAATGCACTGTCCATTCCAAACCAGAGTTCCCTCTGATATAAACAGAAGCACGTGCTTCTGCTTGTCACGAACCCGAGAACACACTATTACGCCAACGTAAATAGTTTCTTAATACATTTATTGTATTATGGAATATTGGAGCAGGAAAGGTATAGAACTGCACACTTTCTTATGGTTATCATAAGAACTCATCGTTAGAAGTAACGAATATATACTAGTTGTTAAGAGATTACAAAATATTATTTTCGTCTGCTATTGCGCTAATGCCGAGAGCATCTTGCTTGTTAATACCAACCGTATGCATGACTGCCACTCTGTTACATATACGAGAAATGCAGCAATGAATTCCCAGAGGTGCTATCTGAGTACCGAATAAACACTTTGCGTAACACAGGAAATATGATAAGCCAACGGTCATTCATAATACGCTAGCACACATATGCTTAGCTCAGGTCAAATCTTGTGATTTAGTCAGTTGGTATTTGAGTTCACATGGCAAAGGAATGTCCGTGTAGTGCGCATAAACTGTTTCAACACAAAAGACGGAAACAGTTAAAAAGTGGCGAAAAACAAACAATACTTCATATATTCAACTCATTATTAGAAAAATACCCGACACTTGCATTTCTTCATATTGTGACGTATGCAGAGATTATAGCACATACGTCTCTCTGGTCACCGGGATTCGAGATGGCAGTTAGAGTTTGGGTAGGGGGAACTAGGAATCTTAGGAGGGGATGAGTTATTTGGCGTCCCCGACGCTTTAGAAAGCGTTGCTTGGGAGGGAGAGTCAGTGAGTAACCTTCAAGCAGTAAGGACGTGGAACTGCGACCTCGCCCGGCAGACATGGGAGCTAAGAATGTAAGGGGTAAGATATCTATCTTTATCTATTAAATTGGCATCCATCCATTCTCTTTTTGTATTAATTATGATAGTGTAGAGTTCCTTCCTTCCTTGTGAGTCATGTAGCGTCCCTTTTTGCCAGTGATTGATAATATTTCTGTACTTTCTTTAGCTGCGTCCCTCGTCGTAGCCTCGCCATGTAATAAGTTGGTTAATTTACCGGTACCCCTTTGCAAGCGAAATTAACGCAAGTAAAATGTTCATTGCCGCATACTTATAAAATCGATTGTTACCTCGGGTTGCATTTTGAGCTATGATTCTCACACAGGGCGCATTTTTATAGATTTAAACAGTGTTCAACAAGCACGTGAGAGGGAAACAAGCTGCCATTAGGGGCGAGGATTGCGAACTATTTTTGCGCGAATAATACAAAGAGTTTGTTTTCAGTGAAAGGCACTCTGGTTTGGACTGGGCATTAGATACACACTATTCTGAACGCAACTTAGCAAGGTTAGCAGTCATTATAGTGCATGTTACTATCACTCGTGAGTAAGTAACGCGGGAGATTTAGAACAGAAACCCCCCAAGAGTAATACCTACACAGTGCACAAAGCACGCATACACACAATCCTGGCCCAGCAATATAAGAAAAGCACTGTATATAACGGATATTGTGAATTTGCCACGGGTAGAGAAACTCGTGTGATTTCAACACTTCCCCGTGAAAATATTCCTAAGAATCGGTCTATTAGTTTCTGATCAACAGAATCGATACCATGTGCCGCAGTCTAGCATACATCCAGATTTAGAAAGTAACCACAGGAGTAAATGGAAATTCATTTTGACAAATGTCAACAAACCGCAATACTATCTTAGACTGGAGCAATACTGTATACGAGGTTATGAACTAGATTGTTCCCACAGAGAAGTTACGGCGTCATGGAAGGGTAACCTCGAACCGTTGTGGCATATGCGCGGAACTTGAGCACAACTAAAGAGGAGAGAGGTGATCTGGAACAGGATCATAGATGCACTCCACATATTTCGTCCTGAAGAACAATGCCTTCTGACTCAACTGGAATTTAAAGTGCGAGACATCAAGATTCATAAATTTACTGTGTGGTTAGTTGATGGGATATTGCATTGGTTTGTTAAAGTACGACTGGGAGAGGCAATGCTTGAAAAACATCTTATTTATCTTCCTGAAACAGCAGCGATGGAAATATGTGCAGAAGAAAACTGTACGGCAGTTGTTTCAAGTCAGTGCAAAACATGCGAAAAAAATCTGATATGTTACACTCACATGACTCTCTCTACTCTTGTACAAACTATTTTTAAAAACTATTATTCTCCATGTACTTCATGTTAATCGAGATAAAAAATGCAGAATTTTCAGACCTTATTGCTAATTTTCTTGTAGGTATAAGGGGAATATGGTAGGCTTTAAGCGATAGTTAAATCTTTTAAGAGGTGGTTGCTATGTGGTGCCTTCATTCTCTTTGCATATCCAGGGCATAAAAAACGAATAACGAATTACCATTTGAGAAAAATTATAAGTATTGAAAAATTCAAACAAATAACAAGGAATATCTGGAAATGGTTCACTCCACTAGTATATGACATAAATTATTTGTTTTAGCGAGATCTATATTTTTTTGTGCAGAAACATTTTGTCTCTCTCTTACGGTTTACCAGTTATGCAAAAGCCATTCAGAATGAATAGGACTTTTGGGAACATTCCCAGAAAATTCAAGATATACATTTCATTTGTCGTAAAAATATATTAAATGTATGATATTTTAATCAACGTCGTTACAGCCATATTTGAGAAAGTAAAAACTTTCGAAAAATGTTTCATGTAAAGGGTAGTTTGGGGTAGGGGAATTTTTTTGAAAATGTTTGTGTCCCATCTTTGAAAGATACTAAACCTAAATACCACGTATTTTCGAGAAACCTCGATATTGAATTTTTGGGTGGAATGAATTACTTCCCCTACTTACCATATGTAGTAGAGAAAGTAAAAAGGTCTATCCTTCCAAAAAATTGATATCACCGCGCGAATTTATTTAGAACCGTATAATTAATATTTAGTTATTTTTCTTTAACGATTGCGCTCCTCGTTGTAGCGCTTACGCCCCTAAGGACTTGCAACCAATGCCTTGGGTGAGCAGTCTGTCGAGGAAAAAGCAAACTCTGGATCATAGCATATGCAGGATGGATGATCAGCTCAACGTCTTGTATGGCGGTGAAGAAGAAGGAAATTAAATGTATTGATGAAAGGGATGATAGAAGAATTCGTGGATCAAATTATCAACCCAGCATTCACCTGGCGACCGAGAAAACCTTCGGTGAGATTAGTAGGATATATAGGAGAGAGCTGGCGCAGTTTTTTGCGTTTATATGGGAAAGGATAGGGAAAACGAGGCTAGATGCGACGGTTCAAGGTGGAAAATGCGTTTATATGGGGGAGATAGGGAATACGAGGACTGACGCTAGGCTAGACAGTGGTAGGAGGGAGAGTGCGCTTTATATGAGAGAGGTAGAGGAATATGAGGAGAAGTGCTAGGCTAGACAGAGGCTGAGTAATGTATGGTTTATATGAGCGGTATAGGAAAACGCGGAGATGTGTTAGGCTAGACAGGGCTTGAAACGTAGTGCATGGTTTATATGAGAGATATAGGAAAACGAGGAAAGGTGTTAGGCTAGACAGAAGTCGAGGAGTAGAGTATGGTTTATATGAGAAGTATAGGAAAACGAGGAGAGGTATTAGGTTAGGAGAATTGAGTTTGTGTTTATAAGGAGAGACGAGAAAACGGAGAGAGATCCTATGCAGGTGTTAAAGTTAGGTTAGATAGGAAACCAAGGAGTGATACTCAGCTAGAGGGGGGCAGGAGGGAATGAGCTTTTGAGAGGTAGGGGATACGGGGAGTGGTGTTAGACTAGACAGAGGTTTAGAGTATGCGTTTATATGTATGCGAAGTATAGGAACAGGAAGAGGGGTGCTAGACTAGTCAGAGGTTGAGGAGTAGAGTATAGTTTATATGAGAGGTATAGGAAAACGAGGAGAGGAGTTAGACTAGACAGAGGTCGAGGAGCAGAGTATGGTTTATGTGAGAGTCATAGGTAAACGAGAGAGGCGTTAGGCTAGACAGAGCTAGAGGAGTAGAGTATGGTTTATATGAGAGGTATAGGAACAGGAGGAGAGGTGTTAGGCTAGACAGGTAGTGTAGCAGTAGGAATATGGACTTATATACAGGAGAGATAGGGAATATGAGGTGCTAGACTTGAAAGCGACTTTAGACGTGAACTTAGTGGAAAACTGTTTCATGTCAATGTTCTAGACATACCCATCACGTAACCTATTCAGGGAAAAGGTGACTCGTTCAGGGGAAAAAGGTGACTGCTCAGGGAAAAAGGAGGTCCACAAAGGGAAAAAGTTGACTAGCAAAGGGAAAAACGTGACCAGCAAAGGGAAAAAGGCGACCAGCAAAGGGAAAAATGTGACCAGCAAAGGGAAAAAGGTGAGCCATAAAGGTAAAAAGGTGACCTGCAACGGGAAAAGCTAACCCACTAACACTAACAGGTAAGTAATTCAGCTAGTATTGCAAGAGGTTGACTGCATCATAGCAGTGTATGATTTCACATGTAATTCAGCTAGTATCGTATGTATTTAGGCTAATTCATCTAGTAACACAGAATAGATTCCAGAGGCTAACTGCATCATGGCTCTGCATAATTTCACAGATAATTCAGCTAGTATCGTAGGTATTTAGACTAATTCAGCTAGTATCACAAGAGGCTAGATTCCAGGGTTGGGTATAGCATAGTTTCGTATTTCAGAGGGTATCGTAGGTATTTAGGATAATTAAAGTAACATAGGTGTTTAGAGTAATTAAGCAAGCATTACAGGAGGGTAGGTTCCAGGGGTTGGTTATAACCTAGCTTCGTATTTCACAGATAGTTCAGGTAATATCGTAAGTATTTGAGGTAATCGACAGAGCTTCACAGATATTATTGATAATTTCGATCAGAGATTTGTATCACAGCTATTTAAGGTAAATGCAGATGATTCAGGTTGTATCAATGGTATTTGAGTCATCTTAACAGGTAATTCAGATAGTATCACAGGTGCTCGTGCTAATTTAGAGCAGGAATTCGTATCAGAGCTAGTTAAAGTAATTTCACATGATTCGGATAGTATCACAGGTATTTAAATCATTTTCACAGATAATTCAGCTAGTATCGTGAGCATTTAAGCTAATTCAGCTAGTATCACAGGAGGCTAGATTCCAGAGGCTAACTGCATCATAGCTATGCATGATTTCACAGCTAATTCAGCTAGTATCGTAGGTATTTAAATCATTTTCATAGCCAATTCAGCTAGTATCGTGAGCATTTAAGCTAATTCAGCTAGTATCACAGGAGGCTAGATTCCAGAGGCTAACTGCATCATAGCTATGCATGATTTCACAGCTAATTCAGCTAGTATCGTAGGTATTTAGGCTAATTCAGGTAGTATCACAGGAGGCTAGATTCCAGGGTTGGGTATAGCATAGTTTCGTATTTCAGAGGGTATCGTAGGTATTTAGGATAATTCAAGTAACATAGCTGCTTAGAGTAATTAAGCAAGCATTACAGGAGGGTAGGTTCCAGGGGTTGGTTATAGCCTAGTTTCGTATTTTACAGATAGTTCAGGTAATATCATAAGTATTTGGATAATCAGCATAGTTTCACAGATGCTCCAATAATTTCTATCAGAGATTTGTATCACGGCTATTTAAGGTAAATGCAGCTGATTCAGGTTGTATCAATGGTATTTGAGTCATTTTAACACATAATTCTGATAGTATCACAGGTGTTCGTACTAATTTAGAGTAGGAATTCGTATCTGAGCTAGTTAATGTAATTTCACTTGATTCGAGTAGTATCACAGGTATTTAAGTCATTTTAACAGGCAATTCAACTGGTATCACAGGTACTCATGGTAATATAGAGAGTAATTCGATTATAAAACTTTTCTCATCCAGCGTTACAACAATTTATATACTTTTTTCTAAATCTTACAAATTTTTATATGTTAAACAGTTATTGTACGATGCAGAGAGGGATAAACTGTATATGGTTTACAAACTGAAAAGCTTTGCGTCAACATACCTTTATTTCAGTTCGTTATAGATGTCTCTCCCCTTTTATCTAGGCTTGAGACTAGCACTAGGATTGCTCCTAATGGCAGGGTTACCACCTTCCCTTCCATCTTCTTCTTTCTTCATCAGGCGTCAGCTATCTGCATATACAGCACACAGATAACCTTCTTTTTAAGATTGTAGACTCACGAGAAAATCTTTATCTTTAACTTACATTCTTTTAAGCACTGTTTGTAATGGCGTAATGTCCATACGCATATGTCGTTATCCCATCCTCAGCAATAATTCTTTTATCATCAAACGGAGTCAATGCAATTTTATTCACTTGCACTGTAGCAAGAGCATGCTTTCGTGATAGGATCAGATTCATAGGTGTTCTGATGATTTCACAGGTTTTAAGACAGTCTGTATAGCTGTCAAACGAAATGTACTGCTTAATAGCGCTACGTTTTATACCTTTAATCTTTTTTATCATTGACCCTTGAATATCTAAGGCATACATCTTAGGACGTAGTCCAACAAAGCGTAGGATGATTTTGCTATTAGCCTCATCTTTAAATTTTCCCAATACCTTCTTGTTCTGAGAAGAGTAACATATATGGTTGGCAGGGTAATCAGATGTATCGAGATGCTCAAGAAAACGTAGCTTGTCCTGGTACACATCTTCAGTTGTTACACGATGAATGAACGAATCAGTGTCCATATACATAAGCTTCAGGTTTTCAGCTCCATAATAAGGCAACAAAACGTCGTAATGATAGTTATACATTAATGTCTTGGAGATGTCCAACACACTCATACCAATGTATATAGGCTTGTTGAATACAATCTGACGAGAGGCCATATGTACAGCAGCTAGATTATCAGCATATATCGTCCTGTCGATAAACGTAGGCTTGGCGATCAGCTTCTCTAGAGTTTTTTCATTGGTCACCAGTCGTATATCCATACGGTTACGCAGGTTCTCCATAGTTTTTCCAAACATAGCGTTGTTAAAGAGCTTGTAGAGATCCTTCTCGAAATCATTTGCAGCTTGTTGTCGTAGCCTGTTGTTAAATTCCACATAAGGTTTCAACCACTGAGACTGTCGGAATTGTAGCACACGATGGATTTTTGTTAGTCGTAGTCCATGACTAAGAGCTTGCTTCAAAGCCATGTAATGCACTACATACTTCTTTCGAGGTCCAAGATGAGGTATCAGTTTCTTTGTAGATGATTCCAATGGTTTCATACACTCTGGCAGGAAAGGTAGATCGTTGTGTAGATCGTGAAGTTCAGCAGGATACTCGATGTCGAGTTCTAATATGTACCCATGAGGATCATCTTCTTGTAGTGTTTCTAAGTTGATTTCTTCAGGCGACACCCACTGAAATCCACCAAAAGGAAGGGCGTGACACATTGCCCACCCATATTGGTTATTAGCGTCCTCGTATGTGATAAATTGGGTTGGTCTCGACGGATCAAACTTATCCATATAAGTGTTATTAGCCTCAGCATACCGATGGGAAACTTGGCATAAACCTCCTCTTATACCTGATTCCACCATGAGTAGTTGATCATAATCTTGTAACAGCTCTAACTTAATTCCAGTATACAGTAACATAGCGTCCCATGTTAGACCTGGAGAGGTAAAATAATGGGCGGGATCGACTTTGTGTGTTTTAAGGGTTTGCTCTCTGAACGTCTCAAAGACGTCAGCTAGAAGAAGTACATCCGAAGTTAAGTAGAGATCGCTGTACTCTCCCAGGTTTCTCACATTAAACAGCTCCCATACATTTCTAGCATGATCGTAGTCAGCATCAGTAATTTCTTCTTCATTTAATCTATTGTAGAAGGAGTCCTTAGGAGGCAAGCAGGTCTCGTTCAGGGCATCCCATGACGTAACAAAATCATATGGAAATACACCCTTACGGGTCATCAACTTCAATTTGTCTTCTCCAAAGTACTTTAGCGTTTCAGGATACGAGGTTAGATTTTTTACCAACTTATCCAAGCTTGTACTGAGGAATCGGAAGCTATCCACAAATCGAAGCTTTATATCTCCTACATACTTGGTGAATGAGATATAGCTTTCTTCAGAGTTAGGAATTACCTCCACACGTTCACTTGTACAACCCAGCTCCTTAACAATGAAATGAGAGTCATATCCGCTAAGGTTATGCATGAAGACTGGTATATATTTAGGTGTTTTACAGGCTAAATTACATTCATTATGAAGACTTCCACGATATTCTCCGCTGATGTGATCATGGTCGCGTACTTTGTAGTTTTCTCCTGTAAAGCCTTTTCCACACAAGTAGCATGCCGTAGAAGACTCAAAATCCTTTTGCTGTTGTTCCGTAAGTTTCAGAGGCTTAGTAGATTTGTATATGCCATCAATCATTTTTGCAAGATATGTCAGGTACAGCATAAACTTCTGAGCAGCATCTGCACCACGATACACATAGGGCTGCTTAGGAAGACCAGTTTCGAGATGTTCAACACTGGATGTAGGCTTCACGTAAACACAGAAGCTCATTGGTGTGTGCTCTTGATAAGGGGTTGTATAGGAGGTTTCAGGATTGGGTATACACGTATGGCATGGAGTGAGAATACTCTCAAAATCAGCATAGACGACATAAGGTACTTTCAGCATCCTCTCAACATTTTTAAACTGAACAATTGATTTCTCCTTGGTAGGCATAACTACCCTCGCAACACCATGTTGAATACAGACGGCTACATGTTCTTGCAGTTTTTCCTGTCCACTTAGTCCATATCGATCATCAAAATGTGTAAAGCAGCGCTTACAAGTATAAACCCGTCCATTATGGTTAGTTTTCTGGCGTCGAACGAGTTTCTCAAAATTCTTTATATATACGTAGTGATGTTTTCCACTACTATCATTCAATAGTAGCAGGTCGCGATGTTCAGGTAGTTCAATATCAGCAACCTTTATCGGATACACTTCGTGCTTCTCATCCAGCCCAAACACGTTAATAGACATATTGTTAAACTTCTCAAATTTAGGTATTTGAGAAAGTGGAGTAGGGTAGGAAACACAGCTGAAGTCGTACTTATCTTGAAGTTGTTTGTATTTGTTCACACGCTGTGCATCCTTCCCTATGAATTTGGCCAGTATAGAGTACATGAAACATTTCTCGTCGCTAAAGTTCTGGATGTTTATACATGCTTTCCTTGCTTCAACAGCTGACGGTAGTGGTATGTAGCTACTTCCTCGTAACGGGTTGTACTTGTTGATACGAAGTCGAACTCCTTCCACAGCAAGCAAAGCCCAGCTGCTACCCTTAAGCTGAGACTCCTCCATTTCAGTCACCAATTTCTTGAATTTCACTTCCATCGTTGAGTCCAGATCAGTTTCCAGGAAAACAACTTGATTCCGTGTTTTAAATGTTTTGTCACAGGTTTCTCCAATACTGTTAACAAATCGACACTCAGCCAGCAGATTAATTTTAACACTCTTATGAATGCTAAGCTCTTTATGCACAGCATGGATTATACGTTGTTTTGCCTCTTGCAGATACATATTTAGGTCCTTAGCTGATTCGCATCGTATAAAATACGATTTCAATCGTCCTTCGAATGAAGTTTCGTATTCTTTCATATCGCAGTCCTCCACTGTTGACAGCAACTGATGTTTAGTTGGCTCCAATCTTCTTTTCTTCTGAGGGCTGCTTATTTCACATATATCTTCGTGTCGCTGTCCCTTATAACAATCTTTGAAGGTTACATTACAATGTTTACATTTGAAGAGCTTCTTGCAGCTCATCTCGTGTCTTCTCTTGTCATAACCTCGGAGGAACTTCTTCCCACATTTTCCGCATGCATATCCAGTAGCGCTTGGAATAATATCCTTATACGCTGAGTTATTCATCTTTATTCTTGATGTAATAACGTATTAATCACTGATCAATGAAATGTAGACCTCTTCACCTTGACACCACTTTAGAAAGCTGATTATTCTTGGAGAGAACACGATGTTAACACCTCAAGACTAATTAGCACAATGAAGTCCAATGCCCTAGATCACCATATTTATAGAGGGAGCACGAACCTTTTACATCAATCATAAACTCGCTCCATATCCACCTGTATATGATCGCTCAACGTGTACTAACCCCCCAGCCATATAACCTCAAGTCTAGAGACAGGATGTTTATGACGTCACACCCAGAGACAGGATGTCTGGCAGCATCAAACACGTTTAAACTCGTCTCATAACTACCTGCTTATGCTGTCACACCAGCAAGAGAAGTATTCCCACACGCTCATTCAGACATATATTTCAAATTCAAGCCCACCACCACCATCACCACCTATTGTACCAAGGTTAATTCAAGCTGTATTATCACAATACTTAAAAGTAAAAGCTTAAAAGGAAACCTAGAAGATTTCCCCCCCTTATTTACTTAATTATTTCATGTTTTTATTCCCTTTTCAATTCTTCCTTTCCATCTTCTCACAGAAAGACCATTACATTTCACTACAATCATGAGAAAAGCAATTTTTCCAGAGTTACACAGATTCTAAGCTTCTAAATCGAACCCGGTAATACTTTTAATAAATGTATTTTAGCTCCCCAATATCAGCATCTACCATTTAATCTTTACTCGAACCTGATATGATCCATAAGCTTGAAGATATATGAAATCACCCTTCGGGATTCGATCTGAGTACTTTAAAGTAATATTTGTCACGATAACGACATTTAAGGACTAGATACTCTGTTTGCGTTTACCTTGACATGTTTATCTAAATTAAATTACGAGTTATTAAATTTTTGCAAGTAAATTTCATTGAATCGGTATTCGAACCCAGAACACCAGGAACAGGATAATTTATAATATTAGTCTGACATGTTAAACAAAGTTGTATGCAGTTACATCATCGATCTAAGTGATATATTCTAGTGTACAGAGGAAAATTAAGAAAGTCATTAAAAGATGGGGAATCGAACCAAGCACAACTGATTGACAATTATATACAGCATTAATCACCCATCATAGAAGCTATCAATCATGCTTTGCTACACTCCTCTACCTCACTTAGTTCCCGAGATAATGAAAATTTAAAAATTAAGGATCGAACCCAGGACGTCAGGTATCTAATTACACATTTACAAGATACTACCTAATATCATAAACGCAATAAAGTTTATTTGGCGTCTTTATCTTAATTGGTTTAGGAGTTATTAAATTTATAAGTAAATTCCATCGAATCAGTATTCGAACCCAGAACACCAAGAACAAAATAATTTATAATATGAGTTTGGTATGCTTAAAGGTGCTGTATGTAGTTACAGCATCAATGTAACTGATATTTTCTAGAGTATAGAGTAAAATTAAGGAAGTCATTAAAAAATCGGGATTCGAACTAGAGACAACTGATTAAACATTATATACAGTATTAATTACACATTATAACAGCTATCAAACATGCTTTGGTCCATTCATCTAGCTTTCTTAGTTTCCGAGATAATGAAGTTTTTAAAATTAAGGATCGAACCCGGGACACCAGGTACCAAAATATACATCCACCAGAAACTAGCTAATGACATTAATGTAATAAAGTTTATTTGGCGTCTTTATCTTAATTAGTCTCTGAGTTATTAGAAGATGAATTTGCATTCACTCCTAGGATTCGAACCCAGGCATCCCGGTCAACTTGGAACAAGGTCCTAATGACGCGGCGCATTCCAAAGAATTGATTAGTTTTTATCCCATTGTTCTATCTCTTTTCATTCAGGAGATATAAGCGATTAAACAGTAGAAATAGAATGGGCGGAGCTTGCCGGCATAGATCAAAGAACTTTATCAGATGTCGGCATCTCTCTGTGCGCTCAAACCGGTATTCTATTTCTACTGTTTAATCGCTTATATCTCCTGAATGAAAAGAGATAGAACAATGGGATAAAAACTAATCAATTCTTTGGAATGCGCCGCGTCATTAGGACCTTGTTCCAAGTTGACCGGGATGCCTGGGTTCGAATCCTAGGAGTGAATGCAAATTCATCTTCTAATAACTCAGAGACTAATTAAGATAAAGACGCCAAATAAACTTTATTACATTAATGTCATTAGCTAGTTTCTGGTGGATGTATATTTTGGTACCTGGTGTCCCGGGTTCGATCCTTAATTTTAAAAACTTCATTATCTCGGAAACTAAGAAAGCTAGATGAATGGACCAAAGCATGTTTGATAGCTGTTATAATGTGTAATTAATACTGTATATAATGTTTAATCAGTTGTCTCTAGTTCGAATCCCGATTTTTTAATGACTTCCTTAATTTTACTCTATACTCTAGAAAATATCAGTTACATTGATGCTGTAACTACATACAGCACCTTTAAGCATACCAAACTCATATTATAAATTATTTTGTTCTTGGTGTTCTGGGTTCGAATACTGATTCGATGGAATTTACTTATAAATTTAATAACTCCTAAACCAATTAAGATAAAGACGCCAAATAAACTTTATTGCGTTTATGATATTAGGTAGTATCTTGTAAATGTGTAATTAGATACCTGACGTCCTGGGTTCGATCCTTAATTTTTAAATTTTCATTATCTCGGGAACTAAGTGAGGTAGAGGAGTGTAGCAAAGCATGATTGATAGCTTCTATGATGGGTGATTAATGCTGTATATAATTGTCAATCAGTTGTGCTTGGTTCGATTCCCCATCTTTTAATGACTTTCTTAATTTTCCTCTGTACACTAGAATATATCACTTAGATCGATGATGTAACTGCATACAACTTTGTTTAACATGTCAGACTAATATTATAAATTATCCTGTTCCTGGTGTTCTGGGTTCGAATACCGATTCAATGAAATTTACTTGCAAAAATTTAATAACTCGTAATTTAATTTAGATAAACATGTCAAGGTAAACGCAAACAGAGTATCTAGTCCTTAAATGTCGTTATCGTGACAAATATTACTTTAAAGTACTCAGATCGAATCCCGAAGGGTGATTTCATATATCTTCAAGCTTATGGATCATATCAGGTTCGAGTAAAGATTAAATGGTAGATGCTGATATTGGGGAGCTAAAATACATTTATTAAAAGTATTACCGGGTTCGATTTAGAAGCTTAGAATCTGTGTAACTCTGGAAAAATTGCTTTTCTCATGATTGTAGTGAAATGTAATGGTCTTTCTGTGAGAAGATGGAAAGGAAGAATTGAAAAGGGAATAAAAACATGAAATAATTAAGTAAATAAGGGGGGGAAATCTTCTAGGTTTCCTTTTAAGCTTTTACTTTTAAGTATTGTGATAATACAGCTTGAATTAACCTTGGTACAATAGGTGGTGATGGTGGTGGTGGGCTTGAATTTGAAATATATGTCTGAATGAGCGTGTGGGAATACTTCTCTTGCTGGTGTGACAGCATAAGCAGGTAGTTATGAGACGAGTTTAAACGTGTTTGATGCTGCCAGACATCCTGTCTCTGGGTGTGACGTCATAAACATCCTGTCTCTAGACTTGAGGTTATATGGCTGGGGGGTTAGTACACGTTGAGCGATCATATACAGGTGGATATGGAGCGAGTTTATGATTGATGTAAAAGGTTCGTGCTCCCTCTATAAATATGGTGATCTAGGGCATTGGACTTCATTGTGCTAATTAGTCTTGAGGTGTTAACATCGTGTTCTCTCCAAGAATAATCAGCTTTCTAAAGTGGTGTCAAGGTGAAGAGGTCTACATTTCATTGATCAGTGATTAATACGTTATTACATCAAGAATAAAGATGAATAACTCAGCGTATAAGGATATTATTCCAAGCGCTACTGGATATGCATGCGGAAAATGTGGGAAGAAGTTCCTCCGAGGTTATGACAAGAGAAGACACGAGATGAGCTGCAAGAAGCTCTTCAAATGTAAACATTGTAATGTAACCTTCAAAGATTGTTATAAGGGACAGCGACACGAAGATATATGTGAAATAAGCAGCCCTCAGAAGAAAAGAAGATTGGAGCCAACTAAACATCAGTTGCTGTCAACAGTGGAGGACTGCGATATGAAAGAATACGAAACTTCATTCGAAGGACGATTGAAATCGTATTTTATACGATGCGAATCAGCTAAGGACCTAAATATGTATCTGCAAGAGGCAAAACAACGTATAATCCATGCTGTGCATAAAGAGCTTAGCATTCATAAGAGTGTTAAAATTAATCTGCTGGCTGAGTGTCGATTTGTTAACAGTATTGGAGAAACCTGTGACAAAACATTTAAAACACGGAATCAAGTTGTTTTCCTGGAAACTGATCTGGACTCAACGATGGAAGTGAAATTCAAGAAATTGGTGACTGAAATGGAGGAGTCTCAGCTTAAGGGTAGCAGCTGGGCTTTGCTTGCTGTGGAAGGAGTTCGACTTCGTATCAACAAGTACAACCCGTTACGAGGAAGTAGCTACATACCACTACCGTCAGCTGTTGAAGCAAGGAAAGCATGTATAAACATCCAGAACTTTAGCGACGAGAAATGTTTCATGTACTCTATACTGGCCAAATTCATAGGGAAGGATGCACAGCGTGTGAACAAATACAAACAACTTCAAGATAAGTACGACTTCAGCTGTGTTTCCTACCCTACTCCACTTTCTCAAATACCTAAATTTGAGAAGTTTAACAATATGTCTATTAACGTGTTTGGGCTGGATGAGAAGCACGAAGTGTATCCGATAAAGGTTGCTGATATTGAACTACCTGAACATCGCGACCTGCTACTATTGAATGATAGTAGTGGAAAACATCACTACGTATATATAAAGAATTTTGAGAAACTCGTTCGACGCCAGAAAACTAACCATAATGGACGGGTTTATACTTGTAAGCGCTGCTTTACACATTTTGATGATCGATATGGACTAAGTGGACAGGAAAAACTGCAAGAACATGTAGCCGTCTGTATTCAACATGGTGTTGCGAGGGTAGTTATGCCTACCAAGGAGAAATCAATTGTTCAGTTTAAAAATGTTGAGAGGATGCTGAAAGTACCTTATGTCGTCTATGCTGATTTTGAGAGTATTCTCACTCCATGCCATACGTGTATACCCAATCCTGAAACCTCCTATACAACCCCTTATCAAGAGCACACACCAATGAGCTTCTGTGTTTACGTGAAGCCTACATCCAGTGTTGAACATCTCGAAACTGGTCTTCCTAAGCAGCCCTATGTGTATCGTGGTGCAGATGCTGCTCAGAAGTTTATGCTGTACCTGACATATCTTGCAAAAATGATTGATGGCATATACAAATCTACTAAGCCTCTGAAACTTACGGAACAACAGCAAAAGGATTTTGAGTCTTCTACGGCATGCTACTTGTGTGGAAAAGGCTTTACAGGAGAAAACTACAAAGTACGCGACCATGATCACATCAGCGGAGAATATCGTGGAAGTCTTCATAATGAATGTAATTTAGCCTGTAAAACACCTAAATATATACCAGTCTTCATGCATAACCTTAGCGGATATGACTCTCATTTCATTGTTAAGGAGCTGGGTTGTACAAGTGAACGTGTGGAGGTAATTCCTAACTCTGAAGAAAGCTATATCTCATTCACCAAGTATGTAGGAGATATAAAGCTTCGATTTGTGGATAGCTTCCGATTCCTCAGTACAAGCTTGGATAAGTTGGTAAAAAATCTAACCTCGTATCCTGAAACGCTAAAGTACTTTGGAGAAGACAAATTGAAGTTGATGACCCGTAAGGGTGTATTTCCATATGATTTTGTTACGTCATGGGATGCCCTGAACGAGACCTGCTTGCCTCCTAAGGACTCCTTCTACAATAGATTAAATGAAGAAGAAATTACTGATGCTGACTACGATCATGCTAGAAATGTATGGGAGCTGTTTAATGTGAGAAACCTGGGAGAGTACAGCGATCTCTACTTAACTTCGGATGTACTTCTTCTAGCTGACGTCTTTGAGACGTTCAGAGAGCAAACCCTTAAAACACACAAAGTCGATCCCGCCCATTATTTTACCTCTCCAGGTCTAACATGGGACGCTATGTTACTGTATACTGGAATTAAGTTAGAGCTGTTACAAGATTATGATCAACTACTCATGGTGGAATCAGGTATAAGAGGAGGTTTATGCCAAGTTTCCCATCGGTATGCTGAGGCTAATAACACTTATATGGATAAGTTTGATCCGTCGAGACCAACCCAATTTATCACATACGAGGACGCTAATAACCAATATGGGTGGGCAATGTGTCACGCCCTTCCTTTTGGTGGATTTCAGTGGGTGTCGCCTGAAGAAATCAACTTAGAAACACTACAAGAAGATGATCCTCATGGGTACATATTAGAACTCGACATCGAGTATCCTGCTGAACTTCACGATCTACACAACGATCTACCTTTCCTGCCAGAGTGTATGAAACCATTGGAATCATCTACAAAGAAACTGATACCTCATCTTGGACCTCGAAAGAAGTATGTAGTGCATTACATGGCTTTGAAGCAAGCTCTTAGTCATGGACTACGACTAACAAAAATCCATCGTGTGCTACAATTCCGACAGTCTCAGTGGTTGAAACCTTATGTGGAATTTAACAACAGGCTACGACAACAAGCTGCAAATGATTTCGAGAAGGATCTCTACAAGCTCTTTAACAACGCTATGTTTGGAAAAACTATGGAGAACCTGCGTAACCGTATGGATATACGACTGGTGACCAATGAAAAAACTCTAGAGAAGCTGATCGCCAAGCCTACGTTTATCGACAGGACGATATATGCTGATAATCTAGCTGCTGTACATATGGCCTCTCGTCAGATTGTATTCAACAAGCCTATATACATTGGTATGAGTGTGTTGGACATCTCCAAGACATTAATGTATAACTATCATTACGACGTTTTGTTGCCTTATTATGGAGCTGAAAACCTGAAGCTTATGTATATGGACACTGATTCGTTCATTCATCGTGTAACAACTGAAGATGTGTACCAGGACAAGCTACGTTTTCTTGAGCATCTCGATACATCTGATTACCCTGCCAACCATATATGTTACTCTTCTCAGAACAAGAAGGTATTGGGAAAATTTAAAGATGAGGCTAATAGCAAAATCATCCTACGCTTTGTTGGACTACGTCCTAAGATGTATGCCTTAGATATTCAAGGGTCAATGATAAAAAAGATTAAAGGTATAAAACGTAGCGCTATTAAGCAGTACATTTCGTTTGACAGCTATACAGACTGTCTTAAAACCTGTGAAATCATCAGAACACCTATGAATCTGATCCTATCACGAAAGCATGCTCTTGCTACAGTGCAAGTGAATAAAATTGCATTGACTCCGTTTGATGATAAAAGAATTATTGCTGAGGATGGGATAACGACATATGCGTATGGACATTACGCCATTACAAACAGTGCTTAAAAGAATGTAAGTTAAAGATAAAGATTTTCTCGTGAGTCTACAATCTTAAAAAGAAGGTTATCTGTGTGCTGTATATGCAGATAGCTGACGCCTGATGAAGAAAGAAGAAGATGGAAGGGAAGGTGGTAACCCTGCCATTAGGAGCAATCCTAGTGCTAGTCTCAAGCCTAGATAAAAGGGGAGAGACATCTATAACGAACTGAAATAAAGGTATGTTGACGCAAAGCTTTTCAGTTTGTAAACCATATACAGTTTATCCCTCTCTGCATCGTACAATAACTGTTTAACATATAAAAATTTGTAAGATTTAGAAAAAAGTATATAAATTGTTGTAACGCTGGATGAGAAAAGTTTTATAATCGAATTACTCTCTATATTACCATGAGTACCTGTGATACCAGTTGAATTGCCTGTTAAAATGACTTAAATACCTGTGATACTACTCGAATCAAGTGAAATTACATTAACTAGCTCAGATACGAATTCCTACTCTAAATTAGTACGAACACCTGTGATACTATCAGAATTATGTGTTAAAATGACTCAAATACCATTGATACAACCTGAATCAGCTGCATTTACCTTAAATAGCCGTGATACAAATCTCTGATAGAAATTATTGGAGCATCTGTGAAACTATGCTGATTATCCAAATACTTATGATATTACCTGAACTATCTGTAAAATACGAAACTAGGCTATAACCAACCCCTGGAACCTACCCTCCTGTAATGCTTGCTTAATTACTCTAAGCAGCTATGTTACTTGAATTATCCTAAATACCTACGATACCCTCTGAAATACGAAACTATGCTATACCCAACCCTGGAATCTAGCCTCCTGTGATACTACCTGAATTAGCCTAAATACCTACGATACTAGCTGAATTAGCTGTGAAATCATGCATAGCTATGATGCAGTTAGCCTCTGGAATCTAGCCTCCTGTGATACTAGCTGAATTAGCTTAAATGCTCACGATACTAGCTGAATTGGCTATGAAAATGATTTAAATACCTACGATACTAGCTGAATTAGCTGTGAAATCATGCATAGCTATGATGCAGTTAGCCTCTGGAATCTAGCCTCCTGTGATACTAGCTGAATTAGCTTAAATGCTCACGATACTAGCTGAATTGGCTATGAAAATGATTTAAATACCTGTGATACTATCCGAATCATGTGAAATTACTTTAACTAGCTCTGATACGAATTCCTGCTCTAAATTAGCACGAGCACCTGTGATACTATCTGAATTACCTGTTAAGATGACTCAAATACCATTGATACAACCTGAATCATCTGCATTTACCTTAAATAGCTGTGATACAAATCTCTGATCGAAATTATCAATAATATCTGTGAAGCTCTGTCGATTACCTCAAATACTTACGATATTACCTGAACTATCTGTGAAATACGAAGCTAGGTTATAACCAACCCCTGGAACCTACCCTCCTGTAATGCTTGCTTAATTACTCTAAACACCTATGTTACTTTAATTATCCTAAATACCTACGATACCCTCTGAAATACGAAACTATGCTATACCCAACCCTGGAATCTAGCCTCTTGTGATACTAGCTGAATTAGTCTAAATACCTACGATACTAGCTGAATTATCTGTGAAATTATGCAGAGCCATGATGCAGTTAGCCTCTGGAATCTATTCTGTGTTACTAGATGAATTAGCCTAAATACATACGATACTAGCTGAATTACATGTGAAATCATACACTGCTATGATGCAGTCAACCTCTTGCAATACTAGCTGAATTACTTACCTGTTAGTGTTAGTGGGTTAGCTTTTCCCGTTGCAGGTCACCTTTTTACCTTTATGGCTCACCTTTTTCCCTTTGCTGGTCACATTTTTCCCTTTGCTGGTCGCCTTTTTCCCTTTGCTGGTCACGTTTTTCCCTTTGCTAGTCAACTTTTTCCCTTTGTGGACCTCCTTTTTCCCTGAGCAGTCACCTTTTTCCCCTGAACGAGTCACCTTTTCCCTGAATAGGTTACGTGATGGGTATGTCTAGAACATTGACATGAAACAGTTTTCCACTAAGTTCACGTCTAAAGTCGCTTTCAAGTCTAGCACCTCATATTCCCTATCTCTCCTGTATATAAGTCCATATTCCTACTGCTACACTACCTGTCTAGCCTAACACCTCTCCTCCTGTTCCTATACCTCTCATATAAACCATACTCTACTCCTCTAGCTCTGTCTAGCCTAACGCCTCTCTCGTTTACCTATGACTCTCACATAAACCATACTCTGCTCCTCGACCTCTGTCTAGTCTAACTCCTCTCCTCGTTTTCCTATACCTCTCATATAAACTATACTCTACTCCTCAACCTCTGACTAGTCTAGCACCCCTCTTCCTGTTCCTATACTTCGCATACATATAAACGCATACTCTAAACCTCTGTCTAGTCTAACACCACTCCCCGTATCCCCTACCTCTCAAAAGCTCATTCCCTCCTGCCCCCCTCTAGCTGAGTATCACTCCTTGGTTTCCTATCTAACCTAACTTTAACACCTGCATAGGATCTCTCTCCGTTTTCTCGTCTCTCCTTATAAACACAAACTCAATTCTCCTAACCTAATACCTCTCCTCGTTTTCCTATACTTCTCATATAAACCATACTCTACTCCTCGACTTCTGTCTAGCCTAACACCTTTCCTCGTTTTCCTATATCTCTCATATAAACCATGCACTACGTTTCAAGCCCTGTCTAGCCTAACACATCTCCGCGTTTTCCTATACCGCTCATATAAACCATACATTACTCAGCCTCTGTCTAGCCTAGCACTTCTCCTCATATTCCTCTACCTCTCTCATATAAAGCGCACTCTCCCTCCTACCACTGTCTAGCCTAGCGTCAGTCCTCGTATTCCCTATCTCCCCCATATAAACGCATTTTCCACCTTGAACCGTCGCATCTAGCCTCGTTTTCCCTATCCTTTCCCATATAAACGCAAAAAACTGCGCCAGCTCTCTCCTATATATCCTACTGAGATTGGTCGGCCCAAGGGGTTTGAACACGCGACCTTCCGAATGGGAGGCACATACGTTACCGTCTGAGCCATCCCATGTCTATATTTAACCTTTATTGTTTTCTCTTTTCACCAATTTTTACTTTCTCTACTACGTATAGTAAGCAGGGGAAGTATTGCATTCCACCCAAAAATTCGATACCGAGATTTCATCAGAAATATATGTTTTGAGGTGCACTGAATGCATATAAAGCATTTTTGGAAACATGTTCGTATGTGTGTCTGCGTGTGTGTGTCTGTCTGTAAACAGCATAACTCAGAAACGAACAGTCGGATAAACACCATACTTGGTATTTAGGTTCAGTATCTTCCAGAGATGCGACTAAAAGGTTTTCAAGAAAATCTCCCCAACACAGATTACCCTTTACATGGAACATTTTTCGAAAATTTTAATTTTCTCAAAAATGGCTCTAACGATTTTGAATAAACTACCATAAGTTTAAGACATTTTTATTGCAAATGAATTGTATATCTCGAATTTTCTAGGATTGTCTCCAAAAGTATTCTTCATTGTGAACGACTTTTGCATAACTGGTATGCCATAAGAGATAGACAAAATTTTACTACACAAAAAATGTAGATCGCATTAAAACACACAATTTATGTCATATACATTTTTTTGAGTGAACCATTTTGGAGATATTGCTTGTTATTCCCTCAAATTTTGCAATACTTATACTTTTTCTCAAATGGGAATTCGTTATTCATTTTTTATGTCCTGGACATAGCAACCAGCTCTTAAAAGATTTGACTATCGCTTAAAGCCTACCATATCCCCTTGCATCTACAAGATTAACATGAAATAGATGGAGAATAAGCGTTTGTATAAATAGTTTGTATAAGAGTAGAGAAAGCCATGTGAGAGCGACACAGATTTTTATTAAAGAAAAGATCGAGAAATAACGCAGTATGTTTTTCTCTTTCTAATTAAATTGAAGTATTTATTATTATTTGTAGTCCCTTTTCCTGCCAAGTGAGACAAACCAGCTTGTATGGTAAGTATATCGTGCTAGTCTGTTAGGATATTAATTAAATTATATCAGTGGTTCAAGTTTGCGAAGCGCTGTAAAAGCCGAGTTTCTGATGAAAAGCCAGCCTGAGATGTTGTTAGGGGTACACTATTGAGACGAAGTGGGTCCAGTTCACTTTGTGCGAGGGTGCACTAAGAAAGACATGAGCAGACCGCAGGTTGATTACCCATTTGATCGCGTCCATCCCCCCTGGGTAATTGGGAGCGAAGTCAACTCGACTCCGCTGACCTCTGCCGGACACTGAAAGGATCAAATGAAGACTTGGTGTGGGGTGGATTTACTGCTTTCCAGTAAATTGGAAAACGGGAAAAACTCCAAGAGCATCGAGTGCCGTCCTTGGTAGCATTATTCAGATAATTATGTGCCGTGTTTACCGCACAATGGGCGAAAACTGATGTCCAATCAGCACTGAATACCAAATGAAGCCAACAGCGATCGCCTTCTATAACAGCTTATTAAAGTCAGAGCTAAAAGCGGTTTCTTTTCCCTTTCATGCGGGATAAATGGCTTTTCAATCGGACTCCTGCGCAATTTTCTTTACGAGGGGCATAACTTCGCAAATGTACGCACTGGCAGGCATTCGATTGAGCTTTGATTTTCTATTTTACCTGGACTTTTAAATAAAATGTTCCATTTCGCAAAAAGTAAAAGAAATAAATTGTAGCCACGATTCCACTGCGTGCAGCATTGGTTAGCGTGTAATGTGCGACTTGTTGTCAATGGGTCAAAAAAGGTTTGTGGAGAGCTGTAGCAAACCGCAAGCGTCCTTCCAAAACGAAAACAGATTTTTAAGTGACATTGGCCGAGGAGGATCAACATGTTTCGTGGCGGCGAGAATTATTTATCTGTTCAAATTAAGCATACTGAAATTTGTACTTAATACCGCATATTAAGGTATCACGTACATAATAGGCACAGAAGTAATTGCATTCCATCCAAAATTTCGATACCGAGATTTAACCGGAAATACATGTTTTGAGGCCCCCTGAATCCCAAAAAAGCTCATTTAGAAATTGGTCCGCGTGTGTTGTATCTGTGTGTGTGACTATGAAAACGTAGGATAAATACCAAATTTGGTATTTAAGTTTATTATCTTTCAAAGATGCAATACCAAGATTTTCAAAACCCCCTCATCCCAAGCTACCCTTTACATGGAACATTTTTCGAAATTTTTGATTTTCTTAAAACTGGCTGTAAAGATTTTGATTAAAACAGCAAATACTAAAGATGTTTACAAGACAAAATGTATATCTTGAATTTCCTGGAAATAGCCTGTGAAGTCCTCTTCATTCGGAAGGAATTTTGTATAATCGTGTATAACTGGTAAATTTTAAGCAATAGACGGAAGCTTACTACACAAAAATTTATTACAAATAAGCTTTTATATTGTGGCATCAGCCATTTCGAGATATCCATCATTAGTGATTGGAATTGTTCAATACTTTGTCATTCTTTTAAAGTCCTGTCAATATTCAGTTTCTGTTTCTCGCGACTATATATGGAAATAGTATACAGGGTGGACCATTTAAATTGGGGTTGTGCAATATCTCTAAAACTAAGCGTGTAGAAAGAAATGTCTTTAATAAAGGTTGCTTGATATTAAGGGGAAAATTAAGTGCAATTAGTCGTTTTATTTGGAGAACGTTGTGATGGTTATTTTAGGATCAATTTAATGTTTTTAAATGGGAATCTTCCTTTTTTATATTGTTTTTTCATTCACTCCTCATAAAAAACTAAACAACATTTCTATAATGCACTTTGCACTCTTACACCAACGTAAATAACAACGGAAACTCTGAATGGCTGTGTACGAAGAGCGCAATGAATGGTTGGACCATCCATGGATGATCATTTGAAGGTCAAGTTACGTTTCGTAATTGGGAAACATTTTTTATTTTGTTTCCATATTCGTCATAAAATAAACAGGTTTTTATAAACCATTTTCTAATGAGAAAACAACATACAAAATGTATGTTCATTAAAAAAATTAAATTGATCCTAAAATAACCACCACAACGTCAAAAAAGGACAACTAATGGTATTTGCTTTCCACCATAATATGAAGCAACTTTTATCAACTTATTTCTACAACACTTGGAGATATTGTAAAGTCTCAACTTAAATGGTCCACCCTGTATAAAGTCAGCATATAGCATCCACTTCGGTAATATTTGTGTCAATAACGTAATGTGGAATGCAGATATTTCCGGAAAGGTTTATATCGATTAAAATAAAGTAGATAGGAAAATAAACTTTCGTAAGAATAATTTGTATACCCACTAATAAGTGATAAAGGGTAGAGAAGGGACAATGAATGTATCACATTAGATTGTTTTGACAAACTGTTAGCTGCGACAAAGCAGATTTGAGAAATGTTGATTGGAGGAGCCAGAAACATTTAGAGAAGGTCTAGCCCATAATGGCAAAATAATGCGATACCAACTTTCGTGAGGCAATGAGATTTTTGCTTTATCTTCAATAAATTGCACTATTTTATCAACAGACAACTCCATTTTAACAAACCGCCGTATTAATCCACACACTGCTGGAACCAGGCTGACAATGACGATTAGTTGTTTACGTTACTGCATAGGAAAGTGAGTTTTTTTCAGGACAAGTAAGATGTTTATAGCTGAAGGGAAGCTGTGTCTGGAATGTCCAAACAAGCCCAAGTGAAAAAAGTAAGAAAGAAAACACTTTTCTAGAGTTTACGTACAATATTTTGTTTCATACTATGCCGAAATACTTTATATATTCGTTAAATATTGCACTGCATATTATGTTGACATGGACGCAGCCATATGTTTCAGTTAAGTTGTTGATTAAACAGTTGAAGGGAATACTAAAAGGTTAGTGTTGGGGTACGGAAAGTAAGTGGGGGAAAAGTTCAATTAACCGTACTTGTTTGGAGACTGCAAAATATATAAAGTTACGAATAGTGTGAATTTGATTCCATAAAATAAGATGAAGTAAAAGGCATAAAAGTTGATGAATTCCCTTTAAAACGAATATCTTGAAAATTTTTTACATTATGAATTGGGCTCATAAAGATGTTGAACAATAAATTATTTTTGTACCGTATAGTGTTGCGTGTCGATACAAACGAATTTTTACTTCTTTTACTGCTTTACAACACACTTTTAAGGCTCCCTGAATAAAAAGCAAAAAATTAGAAAAGGTCCGTTTGTTTGTCTGTATCTGTGAAAAGCTAACTCAGAAACGAAAAGTCCGATAAATACCAAACTTGGTATTCATGTAACTTCAGCATCTTCCAAGAATAGATGTGAAGATATTCAAGAATATCCCTCGTCCCAAACTACGCTTTCCAAGAAAAGAAGTTCGTTATTTTTAATTTTCTCAAGGATGGCTCTAACGATTTTGATTAAAATACCATGTGTTTTCATGAGAAATAAAATGTATGTATTGAATTTTCTGAGACTTCCTCTGCATTAAATTTTTGTGGAATTTAGCATTACCGAGATATTCTTTGTATTTGATTTGAACTTTCAAATACTTTTTACTTTACTCGACTGCAAATCGCGGACCTTTATTTTTGGAGTGTTTATGCAAAGGTAACGGACTTCCAAAGCCATCAGTAGCTAGCGGCTTTGAAAAGATCTGACTATCGCTTTAGTGTACTGTGTTCTTCTTTTACCTACAACGAAATACGTAAATAAGTAAAGAAGATTTATGTCTATTAACAGGGAGTGGATAGAACAACAAGCTTTTGTAAAAATAGTTTGTAGAAGAATGAGTAGAGAAATTCATTGAATGCAAGAATATGATTTTTAAGGTACATGGCACAACATGTCGCATGCTCCGTGACTCACGCGTCTCTTAAGTTGATATGCGATTGTCGCATGCTACATGTTGCCTCATTGAAATCTGGGCTTAAATGCTAAGTGTCAGAGGATTTTATTTAATTGTTATCAGCTCACATACACGCTTATACGGATAGGACAGAAAATGTTCACATACTTTGAAGTAGCATGTTAGCTCTACGTTTGGGAAGCCAATTTGAGAAGGTGTTTTGTTGTTGAATTGTTGTTATTATTTTAACTGTTGAAGTTTCTTTTTGAAGTTGAAAGAGTTTGCACCACACTTTGGGCGTCAGTTTGAAGTGGATTGTTTGTTTACTAATTTGCTGCTACGTATGAAATGCCGATTTGAAGATGTATTTTTGTTGTTACACTCCAAGTTTAAAAATATTATATTAACTTTGTTATTAAACTGGTTCTATAGATATTATTTATGTTTTTTTTAGCTCGGCTGGGTCAGTATTGTTTTAGAGACACGTTTCTCTTAATCAGGGCGTGGTGCGACAAGAATGTAGGTTTACACAGATTTTAAGTTTTAATTCACTTTTTTTTATTAATCCTTGCAACAAATTAAATAGCACTAAACTAACATCAAGAGCTGTGAAACTCTTTTATTTAATACTTGCACTTTGTTAACGCGTATACTTATTTTAAGATTCACACGAATACGAATATTTTTCTTTAAAGAACACATCTTCCATCTGGTTACTACCAAGGTCTGCAGGCAACTGAACATATTTCAACCGTCCAAACCCGTAAACTTCTGCATTTTAAGTCTCTGATTGGCTAATCCTAGTCCAATAGAATACCTGCATTTTACTAAAGCTTTTTCTGGCTGTTGATTGGCTAATTTTAAACTGTCACAAAATTTACGTTATTGCTGCCCTAATCATGACTAGTAGTATTCAAACTCTCAAACTCATTATTGCCTTAAGGTTACCTCATTGTTAGCAACTTTAAACTTATTATACTCACAGCTCTTACATTATTAAATTACGTAATGCATTCACATAACATTATTGAACATGTTTACAATAATATAAGCATATGCATTGACTGTTACATACATTTTAAAAAATGATTGCATACATGTTGCTTCAAGGCGGGCTGTTATTGAATTTACATATTATATTATTTAATTGAAATTATTCAAGTGTTAAAAATACTCCCTCAACTTGTGACAGTCATCGTCAGGCGTTGGTGGCTCGGTGTAAACATAACAAGACGGCTTATTCTTCTCAGTGCTGGTTTCGAAGGATAAACAGTGGGTTGAGACGTCTTACGTTAATGATTCAATCTCAGTGCTGGAAGGTAATTCAGAACTGTAGGTTTTGGGAAACGGTAAGCGACACCTATGATTTGTTTAAAACAACTCAGGGTAAATCCTTTAATGTGTTTTGTTAAATTAATTGATTAATTATTTTGTTAATTGTATGTCGTATAAGAAAATCATTCTTAGGAACTTCAACCAGTAAAACGCAAATAAGTTAACTACATAACATGGTAATAAAACACATACTTATAAGTCAATCTCTTTAACACTCACGAGGATTCACTATACGTAAATAAGTAAGATCTTTGCAATATACAATGATTACCGGAAACATGCATCTTTACTTTAAACAGTTGGTGAGAAAATTATAGCATTGTGGAGAGAAAATACTAATCTTTAATATGCAGACAGAACACAGGATATTACACCGATTTTTCAATTTTAACGTATATATATATATTATTTTACGTGCATTAAGAGCTAAACTTGTATGGTATAATATATGAAATTACGGCGAAAATGGGCATTGGCACAATCAGAAATTTTTAACTTTTTTTTATTAAACTTTTGCCATTAACACACAGGTTTTTAAGATTTCATATATAGATTACATTTTCAGGCATTACATGAAACTTTTTCTCTAAAAAATGCACATAAAATAACTTTGTAAACTTCACACTAAAAAGTTTTAAAAATTCTGTGCAATATATATAACTAAGGAAATGAAACAATGATTGGAAAACGCCAGAACATGAGAACTGTAATATAGTTTATTCTTTCTGCACATTACAAATGAGAATTTTTTCTCTTAGTTAATTTGGATGTAATAATGCTTTTAAGGTGCAGACGAATACTTTCTGGAGTGAGTGTATGTATACCCGTGGACAAAAAAATTAGTTATCTCCAGAGCACATGTGGCTATCGTAGGGCTTCGTGCTCCTTCGTAAAATGTGGGCCGTGTTCACAACATGGAACTGTACTTCAAGAACTGTAGAATGGTCTGTGCTTGTGAGCGCAATGGTCACCTTATAACGGTGTTTCTCGGTGGTGACACTTATAAGCTGCTGAAAACACAACGCAAAACGTTTCGTTGGCCGAGAGGTTACGAAAGCACTGCTTGCGCTCATGAGCTCCTCGGTTCAAATCTCGCATTAGTTATTGCTATTTTTTATGTTGTTAATTTTATGAGTGGATGTGTAGAACATAATATTGCATTAATATAACTTTAGCAATTTTAGTTTTGGGCATAACTATGCGCACAAAAGCATAATTCTACTAAAACACTCGTTTTAAATAGTTAAAGAAATAAATACAAATAAAGTAATATCTTCTAAAACTAAAATACATAAAAAATAAACAAAATTAATATCGGGTTTATGAACATTGAGCGCGTACAACCGCCCTCAATTTCGGGTTAAAGTTGATTATAAATTCCTGTAGTAACGTGGACGAGAAGCTACAACATTCTAGGTTTCTTGAATTTTTGCCCAGAAGCCATCATTTGTCCCACGCGCATGTGTAGGGAAATTCGAGCCCAGCTCCCTTTTCCTCTCAGACCACACATTTTCAATACGTTCAAATCTGGTGAACAGGGAGTCTATCGCTCTGTATCCTGCTTTTCTGAGAACCAATTTGAAACCTTTTAACATATGTGGACAGGATGATTGTCCAATAGGAATTCAACAATTCCATCAGGATGTCTCATCCTCACACAGAGAATAAAAATATTCCCAAGTATTACCGTGTAATGCACACTGTTCAAGCTGCCACAACACACCTAGACCGTCACTATTTGTTGATTAAACTTTATTAACAGAAGAAAAAAAGAGTTTGCTACATTCGAGAAGCGAACCTGCGCTCGTTACTACAGAGGTAACCTAGGCTTTACCACAGTGCTACAGTTAAGAAAGGTAGAATGTTTAATAATGCCAAACAGCTACTTGCTGCAGCGGCTACACAACTCCATTGCGTATAGTGTAAACAAGGCGCTGTGCCGTGTAGGACTTAGAAAATTTGGCGCTCCAGACATGACTAATTCTTTTTGTCCACGGGTGTAAATTTTACGATTACGATATATAAACATTTAAATAAATACTTGCGCCGGGCTAATATATCTAAGAAGTGGAAGAACACACTAGTCATACCAATTTTTAAAAAGGAAATAGACAATAAAAAGACAATTACAGAGGAATACGTGTATTATATATTTATAAGATATGTACCAAAATATTATCACATGTTTAAAACAAATAACAGATATTTTGCTATTAGAGGTGCAAATGGTATTCGGAAAGGTAATTCCACAACCCACATCTTTACATTGAAGCAAGTGATAGAAAAACGAACATATCTTGTTGGTTGACTATTCCAAAAGATTCCACAAGATTATTAGAAGGAAGCTAAATGTATTAGAAAAAAATCTATGGTAGGTTTTAAGCGATAGTCAAATATTTTAACGCTGGTTGCTATGTGGCGGATTCATTCTCTTTGCATGTCCAGGACATAAAAAAAATGAATAACGAATTTGAGAAAAAGTATAAGTATTGGAAAATTTAAGGAAATAACAAGCAATATCTCGGAAACAGTTCACTCAAAAAAATGTATATGAATAAATTGTGTATTTTAACGCGATCTACATTTTTTTTGCAGTAAAATTTTGTCCATCTCTTATGGTTTACCAGTTGTGCAAAAGTCATTCACATTGAAGAATACGTTTGGAAACATTCGCAGAAAATTCGAGATAATAATTTCATTTCTCATGACAATATCTTAAACATATGATATTTTAATCAAAATCGTTAGAGCCATTTTAGAGAAAATTAAAATTTTCGAAAAATGTTCCATGTAAAGGGTAATCTGGGTGGGGGATGAAAACCTTCGTGTCGCATCTCTGGAAGAAATTGAACCTAAATACCAAGTTTGGTGTCTATCCGACTGTTCGTTTCTGAGTTATGCTGTTCAGAGACATACATACAGACACACACACACGAACATGTTTCCAAAAATGCTTTTTTTGGATTCAGGGGGTCTCAAAACATGTATTTCCGGTGAAATCTCGGTATCGAATTTTTGGGTGGAATACAATACTTCCTCTACCTACTGTACGTAGTAGAGAAAGTAAAAAGGCACACCCAGTACCTCATATAGTATTAAAAACATTTATAAAAAATCTGATGTGTTACACTCACATGACTTTCTCTACTCTTGTACAAACTATTTTTACAAACGCTTATTTCCATATGCTTCATGTTAATCGAGATATCGAGATGTCAATCTTATTGCTAATTTTCTTGTAGATGCACGGGGAATATGGTAGGTTTTAAGCGATAGTCAAATATTTAAGCGCTGGTTGCTATGTGGCGCATTCCATTCTCTTTGCATGTCCAGGATATAAAAAAATGAATAACGAATTTGAGAAAAAGTATAAGTATTGGAAAATTTAAGGGAATAACAAGCAATATCTCGAAAACGGTTCAGTCAACAATAAAATGTATATGACATAAATTGTGTATTTTAACGCGATCTACATTTTTTGTGCAGTAAAATTTTGTCTATCTCTTATGGTTTACCAGTTATGCAAAAGTCGTTCAGAATGAAGAACACTTTTGGAGACATTCCCAGAAAATTCGAGATATACATTTCATTTGTTATGAAAATATGTTAAACATATGATATTTCAATCAACATCGTTAGAGCCATTTTTGAGAAAATTAAAATTTTCGAAAAATGTTCCATATAAAGGGTACTCTTGGGTGGGTGATTTTCTTGAAAACCTTCGTGTCGCATCTCTGGAAGATACTGACCCTAAATTTCAGGTTTGGTGTTTATCCGACTGTTCGTTTCTGAGTTATGTTGTTCACAGACAAACAGACACACAGGCGCACACACACACACACACACACACACACACACACAGACATGTTTCCAAAAATGCTTTTTTTTGGATTCAGGGAGTCTCAAAACATGTATTTCCAGTGAAATCTCGGTAACGAATTTTTGGGTGGAATACAATACTTCCCCTACTTACTATACGTAGTAGAGAAAGTAAAAAACCAAAATATGTATAATACAATCAACTGGTCCTTTTTAGAAGAAAACATCAAACCTGTTTATTAGACAAGCGTGTAGAATGTCCCCGCTGCTGTTTAATTTGTTTATTGACAATCTTATCCGACGGTGGAAACAACAATTACATACTTTAAATATTAAGTATAATATGACCTTTATCACGACTCTCCTATACCAGATGACCCCGTGATTATTTCTGATAACGAAGACATTACAAAAAGGTATATGCATACTAAATGAAGTAGGAAACATGTAATATAACAATCGCCTCGAAGAAAACCAAAGCGATGGCTTTCAGAGGCAATACTCCAGTAAGGGCAAAATAATTATTGAAAAACAAATTATAGAACAGGTAAGCTGTTTTAATCATCTTAGTTGCAAAATATCAAATAAAATATAGTGATTTAATCAGGTTTGTGGCGTAATGAACAGAACATTTACAAGCAAAACAAGTAAAGCCACAATTATTAAATGTCATAACACAATGGCCTACCTATAGTGTATATAGCAGCGAAATCGTATCTTTAAGTAAAAGAAATTGAAACAGAATTCAAGTAGCCGAAATTAGATTCCTAAGCTTAGTAATGGGAGTGGTAAATAAAGATAGAATAAAAAATGAGCCAATGAGATAGGAATAACACATATACGTACAATTTAAATGAAAGAATTGATAGTTTTAGAAATAAATGGCTGGCACATGTACAACGCATGCCATAAAGAAGATACCTAAGAAGAACTTGAAGGTATAAACCAAGAGGTTGGAGAAACTTAGGAAGACTAACAAGATATGGGCGAACCAATTTGCTGACGCAACAGGCTAATGAGTCTAATGCATGCAACGGAAGAAGAATAATAAAAGTAATTTAAATATTTTCATGGAGGGTAAAATTAATTTTAAATGCGTCTTTTAGTGTGTATAAGATTTTCAAGATAAAATGGTAAGAAAGTTTAGTTTTGTCTATCCTTATGGTTTTACTGTATACATAGCTTTAACAAGAAGACGACTTCGCAACCATTTAAGTTATATTAAAAAACTCTGATGTGTTACACTCACATGACTTTCTTTACTCTTGTACAAACTATTTTTACAAACGTTCATTCTCCATATGCGTCATGTTAATCGAGATATCGAGATGTTAATCTTATGCTAATTTTCTTGTAGATGCAAGAGGAATCAGTAGGCTTTAAGCGATAGTCAAATATTTTAAGAGCTGGTTGCTATGTGGAGTATTTCATTCTCTTTGCATGTCCAGGACAAAAAAAAATTAATAACGAATTCCCATTTGAGAAAAATTATAAGTATTGGAAAAGTTAAGGGAATAACAAGCAATATTTCGAAAATGGTTCACTCAACAGAAAAAATGTATATGACATAAATTGTGTATTTTAACGTGATCTACATTTTTTGTGCAGTAAAATTTTGACTATCTCTTATGGTTTACCAGTTATGCAAAAGTCGTTCACAATGAAGAATACTTTTGGAGAAATTCCCAGAAAATTCAAGATATACATTTTATTTGCCATGAAAGTATCTTAAATATATGATATTTTAATCAAAATCGTTAGAGCCATTTTTGAGAAAATTAAAATTTTCGAAAAATGTTCCATGTAGAAGGTAATCTGGGGGGGGGATTTTCTTGAAAACCTTCGTGTCGCATCTCTGGAAGATACTGAACCTAAATACCACGTTTGGTGTTTATCCGACTGTTCGTTTCTGAGTTATGCTGTTCACAGACAGACACACCACACACACGGACATGTTTCCAAAAATGCTTTTTTTTTGGATTCAGGGGGTCTCCAAACATGTATTTCCGGTGAAATCTCGGTATCGAATTTTTGGGTGGAATGCAATACTTCTTCTACTTACTATACGTAGTAGAGAAAGTAAAAAACATACCGAGATGGCTCCGCGGTAATCTGTGAGGCTTGCATTCGGGAGGTCCAGATTCGATTGCTCTTCTACCACGATTTCATTTCCGTCATTTCCCTTACATCCTGCTAGGTTTCATGACGTATGGCGGTGCCAGACACTTGGCACGGATGCTTCCTCAAAGGAAAGAGCACTTCCCGTAGACACTGAGGGTTGCGTTGCTTCATTGTCCTCTCTGGCTAGCTCCAGTAGTGGGACGTCTCTTTGAGCCTGAAAGTTTTAGGGACTTCCGCATGTCTCTGTTGCTTGTTTGCCTGCGGCCTCTGCCTGGTTCCTTCATTTCATCTCTTCCTCCTGGGGGTAAATGCCATAATAGATCTATGCAGTCTGTGAGGTTCCCCCTCCGATGAATAACAGAACAGAACCGAACAGAACCGAACCTTATCCTTTTTGTGCCCGCAACGAAATGTACAATGAAAACATTTCTGCAAACGTTTATCTTGATTAATCTAGACCAGGTACAAAGATAAAACTTTAATAATTGATTGCAGAAGAGATATAAAGTAAACGATATTGGGTAGGGGAATTCATATGATAATAACACATCAAAATTTTTAAAAGAATTATTTTATTAACAAATTCTGCTTTTACAGTAAACCTCTCAAATATCTGAAAATCGATTTGCATGATTGTAGTGTAAAAAACAGAAAGCTAATATTTATACAGTTTTAATTAGAATGGATTGAGGTTAGAGAAAACGAAGAGATATCAGTTTTGAGCATTTTAATTGGCTCACCAAGTTTTACTCCTGAAAAAATAATATTTCTTAGAAAGTTAGTGTATAACAATAGCCAGCAGACTGTTAACCTTTAACCTACATAGGCAATTGTGCACCTATATTTACAGATTAAGCATCGTTTCTATAGACCTCCATTAATTAACTTCAACCCCCTCCGATTCGTTTGCCTTCATACTCTTAAGGGTATTATTCGGTTACTGATTCTGTTGATACGAGCACTCTCCTGTTGGTTAGCCTATAATGCGCCACTCACAGCAAAGGCATCAAGCACCGAGGTTATTCAAAGAGAATTCAAGCTTTCAAGTTCGATCTAGTGAAAAGAGAGAAGGAAGAAAGAAACAGAAAAATTGAGTTATATGAGTATCATAGATTATTCCCAGTACTTAGTTTCCTTTCCCTAGGGATAGGAGTACACAGACAAGGGTTTCGTGCCTACAAGGTCTTTTGGCCTTTGCTGCCTAATGGACCTATGAAAAAAGGCCTGAAATGATGAAATCTAATGTGATACTTTCACATGATTTCCTCAATCATGTAACGTAGGTGAACAAACTATTCTTACAAAAGCTTATTTTTCTGCCTACTAAATTTTAATCCAAATAAACTTTTACAGAAATAGCTATATTACACAGTTCGTTATAGATACAAAGGGAACAGCGACAGTCAAATGTTTAAGAACTGGACGTTATTTGCTAGCCTTAAAATTCCATACTGTTTCTATGCAACCGAGAGAAATAACTGAACTGTTGGCAAGACTAAGAGAATGATCAAGAAATGAACAATTCGGACCTGGAACAATGGATATCTCAGAAACGGCTTATGCTACAAAAACTTATTTGAAATACATTGTGTTTTAAAGGGATCTACATTATTTCTGTAGTACGTACGTTTTCATCTATCGCTTAACGTTTACCACTTTTACAAGATTATACAAAATTCCTTCCGAATGAAGAGGACTTACAAGATTACTCCAGAAAACTCAATAAATGTATTTTGTCATATAAATATCTTTAATATATGGTATTTTAATCAAAACCGTTAGAAGAATGTTATAACAAAAATTTCGAAAAATGTTGCATGTAAAGGGTAGTTTGGGGGAGGCATTTTCTTGAAAACCTTCGTGTCGCATCTTTGGAAGATACTGAACCTAAATACCAAGTTTGATATTTATCCTGATTTTTTTCGGGCGTAAGAATCCTTAGCATGGCTTCCTTCGAAAGGGAAGTAAAGCCGACGGTCCCGTGTCATAGATTTACGGCACGTAAAAGAACCTCAAGCCTGATAGAGACCTCTGAGTAAAATATGGAATGGGGCGCTAAGAGCCATAGTAGTTAAAGAACGTCCACAAATTAAAAAAAAAAACTCTCCACACTATATTGTTTATTAGTGAGTATACAAGCTATTCTTACCAAAGCTTATTACTTTCTCTACTACGTATAGTAAGTAGGGGAAGTATTGCATTCCACCCAAAAATTCGATACCGAGATTTCACCGGAAATACATGTTTTGAGACCTCCTGAATCCAAAAAAAGCATTTTTGGAAACATGTCCGTGTGTGTGTCTGTGTGTGTGTGTGTGTGTGTGTCTGTGAACAGCATAACTCAAATACTAACAGTCGGATAAACACCAAACTTGGTATTTACGTTCAGTATCTTCCAGAGATGAGACACGAAGATTTTCAAGAAAATCCCCCCACCCCAGACTACCCTTTACATGGAACATTTTTCGAAAATTTTAATTTTCTCAAAAATGGCTCGAACGATTTTGATAAAAATATCATATGTTTAAGATAATGTCATGAGAAATGAAATGTATATCTCGAAATTTCTGGGAATGTCTCCAAAAGTATTCTTCATTATGAACGACTTTTGCATAACTGGTAAACCATAAGAGATAGACAAAATTTTACTACACAAAAAATGTAGATCGCGTTAAAATACACAACTTATATCATATAACTTTTTTTGTTGAGTGAACCGTTTTCGAGATATTGCTGGTTATTTCCTTAAATTTTCCAATACTTATACTTTTTCTGAAATTCGTTATTCATTTTTTATATGTCCTGGACATGCAAAGAGAATGGAATGCGCCACATAGCAACCAGCGTTAAAATATTTGACTATCGCTTAAAAGCTACCATATTTCCCTTGCATCTACAAGAAAATTACCAATAAGATTGACATCTCGATATCTCGATTAACATGAAGCATATGGAGAATAGGCGTTTGTAATAATAGTGTGTACAAGAGTAGAGAAAGTCATGTGAGTGTAACACATCAGATTTTTTTTATATCTACTAATGATCCAAATAAACTCTTACAGAAATAGCTACGTTACACTCTTTGTTATAGATACAAAGAGAAATGCGGTAGTCAAATGTTCAAGAACTGGTCGCTATATACTAACCTTACAATTCCATACTATTTCCGTGCAATCACGAGAAATAACTGATTGTTGAAATAATTTTAGAGTTACAAAGAAATGAGGAATTCGACTCATTAATAACGCATATCCCAGAATTTGCTGATGCCACAAAAAACTTATTCGAAATAAATTGTGTGTTTTAAATGGATTTACATTTTTTGTGCAGTACGTTTTCGTGTATCGTTTAATATTTACCAGAAATACAAGATTACATAAAATTCCTTTCAAATGAAGAGGACTTCATGGTCTAACATCTTGTGGTATTTTAAACAAAATTGTTAGTAATTTTTTGGAAAATTAAAATATTCGAAAAATGTTCCATGTAAAGGGTAGTTGAGGTGGGGGAATTTTCTTGATGATGATGCCATCGAACCTTGAGTTTGTTTGGCTGTGGTGGCCGGACATTGTCACTCATTAAACCTCACACAATTGGGGATGAATGTTTCTTGATGTAACATTTCTCACATTCAAAAAACGAATCACTGATCTGATTTCACAGTCGGCGGGTCGTTCCATTGTTTTGAACATTTCGAAACGCTTTAACAACAGGAATACACAAAGTTACGATCACTCGCAGCTACGTCTGGTTTCCTAATGAATGAAGGAGGTGATCGCATATGCTAAGAATAATGACTGCAGCGCTGCAGCGGCAAAATATTAGAACGGTACTTACTTTAAAAACGCACCTCGTACTAAATCACATAAAGTCTTGTTTGACATGCCCACAATGATGATACTTTGCATTTACTTTTCTTTTCTGAAATATATTTTAGAACAGTATCTTAAACTCCCTTTATATTCCTTCGTTTTCTCCAATTACAAAATTACTTTTGCGCTTTATCATACAGAAAAGTAGACCTTTTAGGAACCAATGAATTCCTGCACCAATTATTTGTTAGATAGTCTTTAGGAATAAATTTTTCTCCGTTTTCCGCAAGCATTTCAATTTACTCTTATACTATCTGTCATTAATTTTTGTTTATTTATATCTACAGTGCTTTTCCTTCACATTGTGGCTAACGCAACTCGAACTCTCGCTAAAATAGTAACTATTAGAATGATATTAAGCACTTATCATAAGATATGTGCTCATTATCTCTATCCGCCTATTTCTGGCATTTTCTCAGGAAATTTTTATTCACACTCGAGTGTTTAATATAAATTGAGCGACTTTCTCGCCTGATGTTTTCCTTTAGTTCTTACAGTATATGAGGTTTATTATGCACACCTTATTTTCATGTGATCATGAGAGTCGGGTAAATTACTGTAATTGATTTTGCGAAATAAGGGTAATTTACCCACGCTTTAGATAGTTCTCTGAAGAAGCATGGTTCAATTTATATGGCTATGTTTCTTCGTAAAATAACCGATATTTGAGTAGAGCGAAACCCGATTTTACGCAACAGTTTCCCTTGCATGATGCGAAAATCGGTGTACAGTAAATGTATAAAGAATAAAAGGACCTATATTTGTTTTTAAAAGAAACCATATAACAGAGAGGTACAATAATATCTTAGACTATGTATTGAACAGCTTACCGACATTGAATATAAGTTGGGGGGGTTTTCCAACAAGACCTTACTACGGCTTATGCAGCTGACGAGTCAAAAGTTTTTGAAAATAGGGTTATTAGTAAAGAATTATGGCCCTCACTATCGCCTAATTTAACTGTATGTGATTTTTATCTATTTTGAAACATAATATGGGTGCTACAAATGCCCATACCTTGTAAGAACTAAAATGTAACATAAGGAGAGAAATTCACACAATTTTGCACACTCAAGTGTGAATAAAAATTTTCTGAGAAGGACAATATTTCCAACATCTCTTATGATAAGGTATGTGCTTATTATCATTGCAATTGTAACTGTAGCTATGAAAACTTGAAGCGGTTGCACGAATATTATAACTATTTCGAAAGGGGTCCGAGCTGCGGCGCCCGAGCCGCCATGTGGAAGAAAAGCACTGTATATCTCCAGGACAACCAGCATTGGTGCCATGATGTTCCCACCTAGTAACGGGGATAGGTGTGTTTCATTACAATAATTAGTCTGAGTGAAGTTTTAGTAGTGCATAAAATATTGTATGCCACACGAGATTAAAATATATTTAAAATTCCTTGAAAACTATTACCCTCTGCAAGCCTGGGTGTTAAATTCTTCAGTCAGTATTACAGTGTTGTTATATTACGGCTATTGTAAGAGCATTTTAAAGAATTATTTTTATTATTATTGAAATAAAATACAAATTGAAGTGCAGATTTTCTCCAGATAAATCCTGAAGCTTCGTATTTCAACAGATAAGGTCCTGTGTAGGTTGCCACGAAACCTCGAGGTTAAACAAGAACCTTAAGGTCCTGCGGCGATACTCCCACATTACCCGGGGGTGGAGTTGGTACAGGAAACGTTCAACGGAAATGTCTTGAGGTTAATATCGAGAAATAAGCACCTAGTATCATTAACAGCTAAGGAAATTGCTATACCGCAGGACCTTATCGTCGCATCGAGCAAGTTTCTCCATTTCCTCCCGGGCGCCATCGTCGGCAAGGCGAGCAGAGATAAGCCTCTGTGGGTAGGGGGGTGTGAAGATGACCGACTACTGGGGTTAGACTGAGCCCATCAGATAACACTAGTAGTCATCTTCGGTCTTGGCTTCCACTCCCGCTCTCGGATGTTGGTTTTATGGAGCGGTAAACTGCAGTACGCAATCTCTCAGAAAGCTCCAGATATCGTTCCTGAGTGATTTGCTCTGGACGCTGGAGTCGCTGAAAACGTGTCATTACCTGTTTTCATATAGGCAGTTCTAAAATAATAACAAAAATGTAGTGTTGCGTGTATCATTTTAAATGAATACGCAATTTCTTTACATGTTATAAATTTACATAAACCCTTATGTATTGCGCATTTACAAAAATTCTCTAATCGTAATACTTTGTTCAAGATAGCGTTTTGGAAATGAGTTCACAATGAAGAATGTGGTCTTAAATGCATGCAGGGTAGAACAAAAAATATTAGTAGATTTTTGCTACTAATGAACCTGAGGCAGTACTTTTAACACTTAAATGATTTCAGTCTAATTATATAATATATAAATTCAATAACAGCCCGCCTTAAAGTAATTTGTGTATTTAACAATATATAAAAAGTGTATATTACAGCCATTTTATATGTGTATACTATTGTATCCATGTTCAATAATGTTATGTGAATATATTACGTAATTTAATAATGTAGGAGCTGTGAGAATAACAGGTTAAAAGTTGCTAACAATGAGGTAACCTTGAGGCAATAATGCTTTTGAGAGTTTAATAATGTTACTTGTGATTCTTGGAGAAGCCATAATGTAATTTTAGTGAGTTTATAAAAATAGCCAATCAACAACCAGAAAAAGCTTTAGTAAAATGAAGGTATTCTATTGGATTAGGAATAGCAACTCAGAGACTTGAAATACAGAAATTTACAAGTTTAGGCGGTTGAAATCAATTCAGTTGCCTGCAGACAGTGTTTGAAACCGTATGCGAGATGTGTCCTTGAGGGATATGATACGTATTCGTGAGAGACCAAAAATAAGTTTACGTGTTAAAAAGTGTAATTAATTAATTAATAAAAATAATCTCACAGCTCTCTATATCAGTGAAGTGTTAATTAAATCGTGTCAAGCATTAATAAAAGAGGTGAAGTAAAATTATAATCTGTGTAAGCCTACATTCTTAGTCGCACCACAACCCTGCTAAGAGAAATGTGTCTTTAACAATAATACTGACGCAGCCGAGGTAAATATAAATATATAATATTTAAGGAACTAGTCAAATTACAAAGTTAATATTTTTTTTAAACTTGGGGCAAAATGAAGAATCGCGTATTTTATTACTCTATAGAGATAAAAACTTATCCATAATTTTCATTTGCTAGTACTAATGATGTAAACTCATTTTTAACAAATCAACAGATATATAATCATCTCTGCCTCTCCCTACTTTAAGCCTCTGTGTGTATGTGAGTGTGCACGTAATTTTTTGGAAACAGCTAATGCTACAAAAGAGTTTGACCAAAGAGTCGTATTTTACCGAGTTCTGTGTCTTCCCTTAAGCTTTCTTCTTAGTTTCTCAGCTATTAAAATGTGCAAAATTTAAATCAGAATGAAGAGGACTTCTCGCGCGATATTCACACAAAATATACATTTTGTCATTTTAAGTAGTTACGTGGTGCTTTACTCAAAACCGTTGAGGCCAATTCTGAGAAAATAAACAACGAAATTGTTTCAATGCGACAACTTTGACTGCTTGAAGTGTGACTCAAATATGAAACAGGGTTATTCAAAAAGAAGGAACAGATTCTAAATATTTATTTTTAATGAACGACAATAGATAGCGACACATACGACACATCATTGAATAGAGGAAAGTTCAAAGTTTTAAACCCCACCTATTACTTCCATTCAGTGCCTACAGCGGCGCTGTATTTGTTTACGAGAAAATGGCGACGGCACAGTAAAAGTCATTTTGTGTGCTGCATTATGCAAGTAGTGAATCCATTGTTTCATAGCATCACACATCTCGTAAGTGCAACAACGAACCGCCTCGTCATAACAAATTTACGATTGATACAATAAATTCGTAGAAGATGGTTGCGTATGCAAACGGAAAAGCACTGGTCGTCCTCGCATAACAAATGGTGCTCATTTTGAGCACACAAAATAAAATTTTGAACTTTTCTGTATTCAGTGATGTATTGCATGTGTCGCATCTATTGTCGTTCATTAGAAATAAATATTTAAAGTCTGTTTTTTCTTCTTGAATGATCCTGTATTTTATTCTATTTTGTTGTCCTGCTTAATCTCTCTCCCTCCTCTCTCTCATCCAAGAAAACACCTTTATTCTGAAACTGTTTTGTGTTTAAGGGAACCCAAAACTCTTTGAGTGGAATACAATGTTTCTATATGCTATTGGCAAGAAGTAGAGAAAAAGAAAACAGAGATTATGAAGTGACTCAGGAACATTTACTTACAAAATGTCAAGCCTTGTGCCTGTGTCTTATTTTGATGTTCTTAATACAGACATACCAGTGATTTTCATTCATACTGTGGCCACCGCACGGAGGCTCGCACACTTGCCGCTATAGCTCGGACTTCCGCAGAAACATTATAATATCCGAGCAAACGTCTAGATTCTCATAGTTACAATTACAATCACAATCACAGAAATACTGTCCTCTATCCACATATCTCTGGCATCTTCTCAGGAAATTTTCATTCACACTTGAGAGTTCAATATCTGAAATGAATGAGTTTCTCACCCGATGTTTTCTTTTAGTTCTTCTAATGCATAGGGTTTGTTGCATATAGCTCATTTTTCAAGTTCCCCCATGAGTGAAAATCGCACACAAGTTAAATCGGGGGATCATGAGGTGTTAAGGTATATGCTTTTATGGAAAGGAGACTAAAAAATTCAATGCCATAGCCGGGATTTGAACCACGGATCTCCCGGTCTCCGTCCGGTTGCTCTAGTCACTGAGCTACCATGGCAACTTGCCGACACGACACTAAATTCTCCAGCTGATTAGCATTTTTCCCGGTAAACCACAAGGAGATCTCAAATTGTATTGAGATGACATACCCCGCGACTTACAATATTGTAAGTACTTTAAATCCCGGGCTCCATAGTTTCACCACTATTAGGTCAATTAATGGAATTAATTGTTCTTCCACACAAGCCGAGTGCTGGACAGGGTTGGAAAGGTAGAATCAGGTGACTGAAAAATTCAGAGCAACCGAACGGAGACTGGGAGATCCGTGGTTCAAATCCCGGCTATGGCATTGAATTTTTCAGTCGCCTGATTCTACCTCTCCAACCCTGTCCAACCCTCGGCTTGTGTGGAAGAATAATTAATTCTATATGCTATTATCTTGCAATTTTAACTGTAAATATGAGAACGTAAGGCGATTGCGGGGATATTATAACTGTTTCGGCGGGAACTGCAGCGGCCTCAGTGTGAAAGAAAAGCACTGTACATAGCGTTAGGCTAGATTAGCTGTTTCGTTTTATTTTGTCCGAGCATAATCGCAACAGAAGAATTTTTATTTTTCTTAAAGTCCTCTTCTGTGACATCGGCCATAAATACAACTAACAGCGATTACGCAAATGAGATCGAGGATATATCACTCTAATGCTGCTCTCAAACAGTAATTGGTGCTTAAACACAAAAATAGATAAATTATGACGAGGGGAAAATAGTGTTTGCATTCTTTACAAATACGATTTACGATCATTGAGCTCTCGCCAGCTTGACGCAGATAATTCTTTCTCCCCCACCTTTAGGGGCAATATGACGCAGGCACGCTCTGTCCTCCAACAATGAAGCAATACCTTTGCCTCACGGTTGCTGCTTGTCTCCTCCCAGTTGGTTCTTCTTTTGCCACGGCTGCTCCAGCATGAAACCTTAACCTCAGGGTATGCGTGGGTGTGTACAGAGAAACACACAAACGCTGTCTTGGGACACTTTTATTCACTATTTAAATAATACTGCGGTTTGCCGATCACTATTAAATGCATACGAAGTTACTTTGTCTTTACCAAGACCGAAGAATATTAACTACGGCTAAGCGTACTACCCTCTAGCATGTTCGCCGCCAATCTTCTCCACACGACGAGAAAGTCATCCTGCACTCACCAGGCACTCCGGCAGACTGATCTACCCACGCTACTACAAGGAAAACCAACGCCTAAACTTCCCGTCTCTCCCCTCAAACTTACCGTCATGATGCTTAGAGTGGCCTTCACCAGGCTAAGTGCAGCTGCACTCGGCTGGTACCAGGAAAAACTTGCTTCAATGGTATTTAGCCTTTCTACCTGAGGCTGGTCCCTAATTAACAAAACTGTGCCTGTCTTGTCTTTCTGTCGCTTTTACAGTCAACAATTTTCACAATGCTTCTCCTTCTTATACATACACTGATTTTAAATATGTTATTACTTATTTTATATCACTGTCCTTCTCAGATTATTATGATAATTATTGCCTTTATAATTCCGGCTTCAAGCTTTTGCATAAATCAAAATTATATCAGTTTCAGAATAGATGTGTCATTCAAAATAACTTGAAAAGCAGCCAAAATCAACACTTTTTTGCTTCTGTAATATCTATGCTTGGTCTTAAGGTGTAATAAGCCCTGCTGTGCCCGCAAGCAGGTCAGATGCTGTCTGAATGCTCCAAATGGCCTTCCTCTCCCCCTCCAGAAAGGTAATGTCATTATATATAAAATCGACAGCTGGGATTTTTTCAAATTTACATTTGTCTTGAAAATATGTAAAAGACCAACCAGTGAGGTTCAGCATAATGTAGGCAGCACAAATTCATCGTAACCTATGGAAAGATGTTTTCTTAAATTTGAGTAATATTTTCTCAACCATATCTATCCATCTGCAGAGGAGGCGAAGGGTAAGAGGAAAAGTGAGAGATTGTGGGAAGTTACTGAACAAAAAATAAACTACAAAATGCCATCTACAATTCTTTCAAGTGGACGTTCATCCGCAGGAGTGCGAACAGTGGGAGCCGGGAGGCACCCGCCTGTAACTGGTTTCTCTGAGCTTCAGAGTCTCCATCTAAACAAAGTGTTATGCGCCGTGAAAGCTAACGTTACACGCAAATCAAAATTGTTTGTGTATTAATACTTTTATAACAACAGTTTTCAGTTTCATTGTGAAACATTCTTGTAGTGAAGTGAGATGGAGATGTTTTGCTGTTCCTACGATAAGGTATGCAGTGTTTATAATCTTGTGAATATATGTAGATTAGAAAACAGAGCGCAAATCTCGTCTCCTTATCGAGAACAAACTCGACTAAGTCTTACAAGGGCAAATGCAATAAAACGTTTTAGGAGTCTTAAGAAATGTGTAGTGCATCTTTTTTTGTGGGGGAAAAACTATTTTTATGAGGTATCTATGCGCTTAAATTGCAGGGATTCCGAATATGAGTGTTACATTTGTTTGGCGAAAGTCCACATGCGTGATTACGCTCCTACGGATGGACGTCCATAGAAACTTAATAGCGAATATACGATAAAATATTTATTTTGTATAAAACTACCAGAGCACAACAATTACATTTTATCACAGCGGAAATAACGTCAAAAGCCCAAATTATATACGTTAACTTTTACCCAATAATTTATAGTTAAATAAACACTAACTGTACATTACACAAAACATAGTTCCAAATTGTTTCTCGAAATCTACTGGAAATTTAAACAGACATGAAAACATAACACTTAATACTGGGGAAAAATTTATGATCAATGTTTTTTTAACAGAAAAAAATACGTTTTGAGATTTAGAAACACATTACACTTAAATTTTCAATAAAATTATTAAAGCATTTACATGTTACCATAATAAATATAGATTTTAGATGATACATATACGAGTACCTAACTGCGTTATAAACCTTCACCGCGTCTAATCATCCCTCACAACTACACGTCTAAACGGGAGCTCTGATTTGAGAGAATGTTTTGCACTAAGAATATAAGAATTCTGTGTCAAGCCATCTTCAACGAATCAGGTCTCACGATGCTACCAAGATGGCTTTCAGATGTCCACATCGGTGTAGCTGACGAAATCGCAGTGCCTGCATTCGTGCTGAAAATAAAAGAAATTATATCATATTGACATATTCGCGCTATTGGTTTCCACAAGTGACTGCAGACTTTGTGGGACAATGATGTTGCAGGACTCCAGTGAATATCAGCCGATTGAGGCAGTATTTTTAACATTTAAATGATTTTAGTCAAATTATATAATATATAAGTTCAATAATAGCCCGCCTAAAAGCTTTATGTGTATGTAACAGTATATAAAAAGTGTATATTACAGTCATTGTAAATGTTTATATTATTGTATACATGTTCAATAACGTTATCTGAATGTATTACGTAATCTAATAATGTAGGAGCTGTGAGAATAATAGGTTAAAGTTGCTATACTCGGCGCAACAGTTCTAGACACGTGAAAATCTTAATGCGAGCTATGATGCGAGTTGCTTACCAGATCAGGTGGTGACCGGTGGACTGCATACTGCAGGAGTGCGTAGGACAGTCATCGTCAAATATCCACACCGGTTATGCACTGCTTTGCGCTGATAAACTTAAGTTATATACAGTACATTAAAACCCACGCTGTAAAAAGCGCTTAATATAAAAAACGCTGTCAATCATTGCCTCCAATTCTTCCACACCTAATAACCCTTCCTCTTCTGCGGGATCACTCACATTATTGCCGTCATCGTGCTGTCACTACTTTCTGCACCATTATCTTGGATGAGAATTCTTTCTATTTGATTTTCTGCAATTCCCTATTTTTCGAAATAATGATTCTTAATTTATTCAACATGTCGACATACATTTTCCCATTCTGGCCTTCCAATTTCAGCAAATTGCTTTCGTTATAACTGCTCCACATATTTTAATTTAAAAGTCATATTTCTGCATGTCACCCATTTTTTGATATCATCCCAGATTAATTCGATTGGGTTTAGATCTGGGTGATGCGATGGGAGTCTAAGTACATTATGGCGATGTTGTATTACTATCTGGTCAAGTATGTATGACGTCTGAAGCTGTTTGTTGGTTTTAATTAAGTTATATAGCTTTGTTTTACTCATGCTTTCATCTAAAGCTATATTATGTCTAAGTAACCAAGCTCTCATTTCTTCTTTCAATGAATTTGAGGTAGGTGGTTTGTCAATTGAGTGTTGACGCATTGTGAAGCATTGTCGATGACCAGAACAGACCCAGCAGGCATATTAGGTCTCAACATGGCGTTGATTCACTTCATGTACTTTTCTGTATTCATTTCTTGATGAAAATCTCCTGTTGTTTTTGCAACTTGTAAAAGAAGGGCATTTGGAACGAAGCCGATCTCTCCAACAGCATGAACGATAATAAGTATTTGCCTTTTAGCAACAGGAACCTGCAACCTAATTCGCTATCGTCACTCCAACTTTTAGATGCTGTACGACTGCTGTGTATGTATGACTCATCTTCATACACTATAGTATTTTTCTGAAATTTGTAGCACCACCTTAAAAATTAATGCTGATATAAGTACACACTGATATAAGTACATATAAAATTATACTCATTTGGAAAGGTAGAATCAGACTGAAAAATTCAATGCCATAGCCGGGATTTGAACCACGGATCTTGGGCTTTCCGTGCCGTTGGTCTAACCGACTAAGCTATCATGGCAACATTTACTTTTAATTTTTTTATTTTATTATTTTTTTATTTTATTTATTTATTTATTTATTTTGCCTTTCTGTTAGAGTTCTATTTGATTTCGGTTTCTTCCACTTGAACCCTAAATCTTTAATAATTTTTCTGAGATTTGTAGCACAACCTTGTAAGTTTCTGCTGTGTTTCAGCTGGATGAGCAATCTGCTTATTGTTAGCAGTTTTTTCTTCAACATAGGAATTGTGAATCGTGCGCCGAATGACGCATTCGAAATCCTCTATTTCTGTAATACGTTTAGGGACCTTATGTTTCTTCCCAGGTGTGTCAAATGGTACTCTTTCATCCATATGTTTTTTTTCTCTTATCTTTGAGAACTCTGGAATCGGAACTCGGTGAAACACCAGTTGCTTTGACTACTATTTCTTTCATTCTCTTAAGGCTTTTGTGGAAATCGGATGAACATATATTTTCTTCCTTCATCTCTGCTTCTTGCTTCATGAAGTCGAGGACATTTGCAATTATTTCCCTACTTTGACTATGTAACACCTTACCACTTAACTTTGAAAACATAGGAGCCATGGTTATAAATATAACAAATATGAAATAAGTACTATTTAGATACTGCAGCTCTCTTTAAAATTACAACCAGATGCAGACACTTTCTATGCAGACTGTATGTGTTACGCACTGTGAGTAAGCAAAGGTATTATATCGCTTTCGTTGATAAAGCTAAACATAAACCATTCCTAGGCTCGGCAGCTGGGTTGGCAATCAAGGTCACGAGTCCAGAAGTTTTGCGCGAGTAATAACAATGAGGTAACCTTGAGGCAATAATGAATAAAAAAGTGTAATAATTCTACTAGTCATTATTGGAGCAACAATAATGTAAATTTTGACACAGTTTATAAAATAGCCAATCAACAACCAGAAAAAGCTTTAGTTAAATAAAAGTGTTCTATTGGATTAGGAATAGCCTATACAGAAATTTACAAATTTAGGCGGTAGAGATCAAGTCAATTGCTTGTAGAGTGCTCATAACTGGACGCGTTGGTTGTCAACAGTGTTCCTAATCGGACGCGAGACATGTCCTCGAGAAATTTAATACGTATTCGTGTGAGACGAAAATAGTTTTACGTGTTAAAAAGTGTAATTAATTAATAAAAGAATCTCACAGTGAAGTGTTATTAAAATCGTGTCAACAATTAATAAAAAGGAGTGCATTAAAATTATAATCTGTGTAAGCCTACATTCTTCAGCCGCATCACGCTCTGTTAAGAAATTCATATCTCTAAAAGTAGTACTGACGTAAGGTTCTCTTTCGGTTTGTTAAAAAATGTGAATAATTATAACATTGTGCTTTTTTATTATAAAATCAGACAGTTAAGACTTAAAAAAGTTTATGAATACGAAAACATGAACACGAATACGAAAAAATGAACACAAATGCATGTATTATAACAATAGTATAGCATTATTAATGATTTTAACAGCAGCAGGTGAAATTTGTATTAAACTACATGAGAGATTATTAAACGATCGCAGCTACAAGTGACAATCGGATATTTGTTTAAGTATTAAATTAATATTTTGATTTATAAATCTTGTCTCAGTTGTCAATGAGTCTAAGTTCTCCGAAAGTTCCCGCAACATTTGGGAGTGCTATCTTTCCCAATCATACATTTAATCTTCCTACTCTGTACAATAATAAAGGAACTTTCACCGCGCGCCGCAGAGGTGAATACCACGATCGAAACTTTACTACCGGGTTTCTCTTGAATGGCGCAACTGGCAGCCCACCGCTCCCACAGTGCCGATAAAGAATCATTTGTACAATAGCGGCGGATCGGCCCACACTTCTCTCCTAGATAATGTTGAGAATACGAAAGAATATAAATATGATACGTTTGCCTTTCGTTATAAAAGTTGCTCGAACGACCCTCATCTGCGTGTAGCCAAAGTTGGCACATATTGAACTGAGAATTTCCGCAGCTAAATACTGAAAAACGCACACCGGATACTGGCTTCTAATTCGTCGGGGTTGTGGGTATTTTTTTGCATAAAATTTATCGTTAAAAATCTCCTAAAGATGATAATTACAGGGATTTAGATCCGGAGAGCGAGAAGGCATAAACTGAACTCGACAGAAAAACTGGATAATAAAAGAAAGGGTAATTCAAGAAAAAAATTAATATCCAAGCTAAATACAGTGACTTCGTTTTATGCCAAGGCCGCGGATCGCGCGAATGCATGCTCTGCATACAATCTACTACACTGCGGGGTTTTCCGTTCCGCAACTCCCACGTTACTCTCGAGTGTTATTAGCATATGCTGTGAGTACTAACCTTGTTATAAGTGTTGTTTAAAGTGCTGTCCATCTGAGAAGACATTGAAATCGTCGGGTGAAATTACCATTCACACGCATAAGTTCCTCTTGCGTAATGTTCATAATGTCTGCCTTTATATTGTCGTTAAATTCGTCGACGGTGTGGGGACTGTTGCTATGAACTATTTTTTAGCGTTTAGCGAACACGTTGTTCTAAATTCAACAAACATCTCAGTGTCTCTACCCGAAACTGGATAACCAGGAAATTGCTGCTGAAATTTTCTACACAAGTCAGTTTTCACGTATGTATATCCTACATAAAAATGCGCTGTTCAAGCGTGGACCTGTTGCCAGGCATTTCCGTGGACTAATAAGAGAATAACATTAAGGAAATCACACACAACACACGTATTGTCGAAACACTTCGCAACACGAAGACAAAGCAACGACCGAGATATCTAACAGCTGATAAACTTAGCCTTGACACGTCCTACTGAGCAGTGGCATAATAAATTCTCGGCCGATACGCATATAAGGCGGTTGTGGGCTTGGCATAAAACGAAGGCACTGTACAATATTGTGGAGTAGGAACATTCGAAAGAGTACTAAGTTACAAATATACGGTGACCTAAAATAAAGCGGCAACACTGTTAGCGGCATTGGGTCGCGATCGCGCGCCGCTTCCCTCCCGAGATCCAAGTCCCACTATTTTGCCTCTTCCCTCATACTCATTCATCCAAGTTCACTACTACATGGTCCTAAGGTCGGTGTTTGGTGTGCTGTGACAGCGGCTGGAATAATTGGCCCTATTTTCTTTCACGAAACCATTAATGCTGCGCGGTAGCAAGCCATAATTTTGGGTCAGTTTTCCCCTCAATTGACAGATGAGCGAATGCATGGCACATTTCAACAAGATGGTGCCACAGCTCGGACTTCTTTGCATACGATTGCTGACTTCTTTGCTGATGGAGTGTAGGGGTGTGTCACGCTCGATCCCAGACCTCATAACCTGCGAGCTTTTACTAGTGGGGCAATTTAAAATACAGAATGTGTAACCAAAGACTCCAAACATTACAAGAACTGAAAAATAATATACGGGAAGAAATAACCAACATTTCCCAAGAAGAGCTGGCGTGTGTGAATCAATCTGTTAAGATGCTGTAATGCCTGTCTTTGAGCACAAGGAGAACATTTCCAACATTATATTTGACACATTAAACAATGTAAGGGACGTTCATTATTGTAAATTTGCAAAATAATGATACTAGTTGGCCTTGTCCGTTCATCATATTTGTTTCGATACTATGACGGTTCGCGGGGGGCTGAAGCGTCGGCAGACGAGTGGCGCGCTACCGCGATCCAGATGCGGCTATCAGCGTTGCCGCTTAATCTGATGACCCTGTATAATACCTTAAAAGTTTGTAGTACAGGCATCATCAGTAGAAGAGAAGAGGCGTTTAATGGTATTAGAAATGGATTTGTCTAAGATGCTCTACTAAGATTTCTCGTCTAGATAGAAAAAGGAATAAAAGAATTAGGGAAAGCATAAGTGGAACCACATCAGATGATATCCAAAATAAACAATTGAAATGGTATGGACACTTAAAGAGATTGGAGGAAGGAAGAATTCTAAGACAAATATTTGAGTGGGCTACACCAGAAAGAAAAACAGATTGTTCGAATTACTTGGAGGAGTGAAATATAACAGGTGATGGAAATTAGAGGGTTGAAGGAGGAGAATGGAAGATAAACAATGGGTCGGCCAACCGGAAGATTATGAAAACGGTGTACTACTACCAACTATAAGTTGTGAATTTCTTAGCAACGGTAACACCAGGGAATTATTATAAAAATTAAAGCAGGCACCTCCATTCGAGGTAAACACATGTAGTTGTGTTGTATACACTGTGACATACACAGTAAACACAACCAACAGGCGGCTTCACATAGCGGTTTTCCCACTATAAAAGCATAGTGTCGTAGGTGCACGAAATAGGCTACCGCGGATTGAGGTGAGTCAATCCGATACCTGCTATGAGTCAGACACGGTAGCCGCCAGTCGCGTCTTTCAAGATAAACCGTATATGAGTCAGCCCTTGGCACCCATTTTTATAAGGGGAATTAAAAATTGCTTAATTTTATGTCTGTGTTTTCATAAATTACAAAAATAAAATCTTTGCATTTGATCAGCATTTGCGTTTTCTCATGCGAAGTTTCACTGAAAATGTAGATACATTTGAAAACGATATTTCTACGTCACGAAGAATCGAAGCGCCTCTTCTGTATCTGATGGAAGAGTTCTGGGTACCCAATTGTGCAGAGCGTTTTGAGTAATAGCTCATTCACTGTGATGGACAAGGATAATCTCTTCATTGTCCAGCTTCTACAGAGATCAATACAAGTATGGACACTATGCTCTAATGGGATGCATGCACGCCAAGAGCCTCGTGAACACTTACGCCAACAATAACAAATTAATCCCTCTAATTTCATTTCACGCCTCCACAGCAGCACTGTAAAGCGACTAAACTTCACAAATTAATAACTACACCGGAACACCCTCCTCGCCTTTTCCTGGTCCATATGCTACCATGCGGATGCAGGAAACGTGTCCACGTGTCGACGTTCAGGATACGAGTATTAGCTTGTCATTGCAATCATAATGTAAATCTGTTCTAAATTATTCAATAGAGTACATTTTATAGCGCACACGAGAGCTGCTGTAGATGATTTCAGAGTGATGAATAAGTGCAGGGTAGCTCCATTTCCTGCTCAAACTGCCTTAGCTTAGCGTACACGACGTTGTTTTAAGGCTATATTTAACTTAATCTCCTTGTACACGGTCAAATTTTTGTCAAATCTTGATGCGGTAATTTGTAACACAAATTACTTAAATGTAAATAATGATTGTAATATGAATATGCATTTTTATGTCACATTGATTTCAGATGTTTATTAATTGTAATTATTATTGGAAAGTAAATTTATAAGGCTTTACTGAAACTGTCAATAATAGCGCAATAATGCAGCGAGGGGGTGAGCTGTTTATCATTACTGGGAACAAGGAAGTTACGTAATGTTTGGCGCGTTTTTGGTAGAACCTTCTGGAATGTTTCCCTAAAAGCAATATGTATTCGTGGTTTTCATTGGATATTAAAATAGACGCTAATGTTGGCGCGTTTTAGTAGCCAATAGCAGTTCATTTATAATCTTTAGGCATGTCGGGAAGTGGGAGTATATAAAGCCAAGTCCGAGGTAGATCGCCCCCAGTTCATCAAAATTCTTAGTGCAATACACGTCGTCTTAAGTTCTTCAGTTCGTCAAAATATTTGTATGAGATACGTCGGCTATAAATTCACAAGTTACGAAAATCTAAAGTATTATAAAGTTAATTATACACAAAGTTGAAGTACGTGAGTTAAAAGTGATAAGTAAGAAGTTATTACAAACAGTTTCAGTTTGGCGAGTATCCAGATCAATATGTAAAAGTGTTAGTGAACGTGTTCGACAATAAAAATTATAAAACAAATTTCTTCATTAAGTGTAATTTTTGGATAAAAGATTCCTTTCCGCTTCACAACCTGTATAGAGATACATATTCTACCCAAGATAAGATAATAGCTAGCCGGAGGACATTTAAAATGAATTATTTCAAAAACTGATTCAAATTGCTACGCCAGATGGAGCTACAAACCAAACAAATGAATGACGTCACAAGATGGCAACGCGTGAAGTAAGCAGCACAATATAAGATCTCCAAGTTCTAATAATTTACGCTACACAAATTACGTAAAACATATTACGTAAGAACCATTCTCTCGCAAATTGGCTCCCAAACGTGGGGCTACAATTAATGTTAAATCAATACAACATTAAAACTACATCAATCTAACGCTTCCAAGAGATGCCATAACTTTACACCTTAACAGTGAGTAATTTAGAGTGCGTCACGAAATCTGCAAAATGATTGAAAGCGAAAAATAAACAAAAATGGCTACCTGGACAACGGATGTCCTATGCAATCTGATTGTATGCTGACCACATCTGTACGTTGTGGGCTCCGTGGATTACTACCACAAGATGAAGACGAGGGCATATGAAGAAATTGTCAGCAGATTTCCAAGTACACAATAATACATTAATGCCATGTTATATAGTGAAGTTAATCTATTAATTATGCTATTTATATTGTGTTTCTTAACCGTAATCTGATTTCATAGGCTCTAATACGAAAATTCTATTTAATTACGACATTGCTATATAAGCGAGTGCTAATAGCAAATTACTTTGCACATGATAAATTATAAATGTGTTCTGAAAAGGTTCAATTTGCCAAAAAGACAACATGTAAAACGCATTTATGACATTCAAATCTTGTCCAAACTTGTCAGACTTTTCTTGTAAACTATTGAATTGAACAAGTTTGATCACGTTCGAGGGACTTTAGTGTCACTTGCAAATTTATAGAAAACTTTTAGGTATTATATTCACAAGACACCCGCTTTTAAACAATATATTCCTACTTAATTTATAGTGAAAAACATCTCTATAAAAATCTGATGATACATTACATGACTTTCTCTACCCTCTACGTTTATTGTACAATCTATTCTTACTAAGACTTATTTTTCTATCTACTACATTTAATCCAAAAAAAACCTTTGTAGAAACAGCTATATTATACATTTCGTTATAGATACAAAGAGAACAGCGATAGTCAAATGTTTTAAGAACTACGCTATACTTTGGGCTAAAAATTCATTACCGTTTCCATGACATCGCGAGAAACAACTGAAAATCAACAGGAGTTTATTAATGTCTTAAATATTAAACAATTCGAACTACTAATAACATATCTCGGAAATGGCTAATGCCATAAGAACTTTTATTCGAAATAAATTGTGTTTTAAAGAGATCTACAATTTTTGTGTAATACGTTCTCGTCTAGCTTAACGTTTAGCACTTAAAACAAGATTTTACAAAACTTTTTCCGAAGGAAGAGGATTTCACAGGCTATTCCCAGAAAATTCAATATATACATTTCGTTTTTCAGGTAAAAGTTTTACATATGGTATTTTAATCAAAATCGTTTGCCATTTTTAGAAAATAAATTTCGAAAAATGTTCCATATAAAGAGTAGTTTGGGGTGGGGTGATTCTCTTTAAAATCTTCGTGTCACATCCTTGGAAGGTACTGAACCTAAATACCGAGTTCGGTGTTTATCCGACTTCTTTTTAGTTATGTTGTTCAGTCATACACACGGGCCGTTTTCTAAAAATACTTTTGGATTTAGGGGCCTCAAGACATATATTTCCGTTGAGTGGAATACAATACCTTCTCTTCCTGCTATGTACATGGTAGACAAAGTAAAAAGCGGGTCGCTATACCCTGGATTTGAAAGTCCATGCTCTTCACCAGATTACAGGAAATAAAAGATGCCCTAGCACTTCAAAACGATGTGAAAGTATTGGGAAATTCAAAACAAGAGCAAAGAATATCTCGAAAATAGTTAATGTCACAAAAAATTGCGTCATCTCGTTTTAAGGAGATTTACATTGTTTCTGTTTAAGCTTTGTGTATCTCGCGTGTTTACTAGTATTAAAAAAAAATACAAAATTCATTCTGTATACTGTACCCCCCTTGTATCTAAAACGAAATGTGTAACGAAACCATTTCTAAAATCATATATCGATTAACATGAAGCAAAAAGGAAGAAAGAAAACAAATCCGATGTGTTACACTCGCATGACCTTCTCTACTCTTGTACAAACTATTTTTACAAATGCTTATTCTCCATATGCTTCATGTTAATCGAGATGTTAATCTTATTGCTAATTTTCTTGTAGATGCAAGGGGAATTGGTAGTCTTTAAGCGATAGTCAAATATTTTAAGAGCTGGTTGCTATGTGGAGCATTCCTTCTCTTTGCATGTCCAGGACATAAAAAAAATGAATAACGAATTCCCATTTGAGAAAAAGTATAAGTATTGGAAAATTTAAGGGAATAACAAGCAATATCTCGAAAATGGTTCATTCAACAAAAAAATGTATATGACATAAATTGTGTATTTTAACGCGATCTACATTTTTTGTGCATTAACATTTTGTCTATCTCTTATGGTTTACCAGTTATGCAAAAGTGGTTCACAATGAAGAATACTTTTGGAGACATTCCCAGAAAGTTCGAGATATACATTTCATTTGTCATGAAAGTATCTTAAACATATGACATTTTAATCAAAATCGTTAGAGCCATTTTTGAGAAAGTTAAAATTTTCGAAAAACGTTCCATGTAAAGGGAAATCTGGGATGGGGGGGGATTTTCTTGAAAACCTTCGTGTCGCATCTCTGGAAGATACTGAACCTAAATACCATGTTTGGTGTTTATCCGACTGTTCGTTTTTGAGTTATACTGTTCACAGACAGACACAAACGGACATGTTTCCAAAAATGCTTTTTTGGTATTCAGGAGGTCTTAAAACATATATTTCCGGTGAAATCTCGGTATCGGATTTTTGCGTGGAATACAATATTTCCCCTACTTACTATACGTAGTAGAGAAAGTAAAAAATGAAGAGTTTATAGAACAGTGGGTAGGGAAAGTCATATGAACGAGGTACATCAGATTTTTAAAAAAATCTTCGTTTAAAGTTTTGTTGTTTTACCTTGCACATAGGCACATACATTTACAAAAATAGCCATTGGGACACGAACACGAAATCTGGTACGGCACGGAACAGTAAAGATAGGCGCCTTGGTCAGCGCGGTCACCGGGACCGAATAAGTTTGAAACGTTTTACACTTTTATAGTCTTAGAAACGTGGTAAAATTTGCTTTCAAATGCACTGAGGTCCTTACTTCAGAGATTCATCACATGCTACAGTTTGTTGCATCCGCAAGCAGAATTTAATAGAAGAATAAATGACTTACCTTATACATCTCTAGATCTTCGGTTCCATACTTGCTAAGTCGGTGATACAGTGATCTGTTATCGAAGAACTGGTTGAGATTATTGAGATGCAAGACAGTGGGAGAGTAATTCCAACGAGGATCACGTACGTTTCCAAAGAGGTCAAGTAGATTTCTTGCTTTGTAGATCTGCAACATGACCAAAGTCGGAAGTGTAGCCAAAAAATCTCATGTGTTACACTCACATGACTTTCTATACTCTTGTACAAACTGTTTTTACAAACGCTTATTCTCCATATGCTTCATGTTAATCTTATTGCTAGTTTTCTTGTAGATGCAAGGGGAATTGCTAGGTTTTAAGCGATAGTCAAATATTTTAAGAGCTGGTTGCTATGTGGAGTATTCCATTCTCTTTGTATTACCAGGACAAAAAAAAATGAATAACGAATTTCCATTTGAGAAAAATGTAAGTATTGGAAAATTTAAGCGAATAACAAGCAATATCTCGAAAATGGTCCACTAAACAAAAAAGCATATGGCATACATTGAGTATTTTAACGCGATATACATTTTTTGTGTAGTAAAATTTTTTGTATCTCTTGTGGTTTACCAGTTATGCAAAAGTCGTTCACAATGAAGAGTACTTTTGGAGACATTCCCAGAAAATTCGAGATATACATTTCATTTGTCATGAAAATATCTTAAACATATATTTTAATCAAAATCGTTAGAGCCATTTTTGAGAAAATTAAAATTTTCTAAAAATGTTCCAAGTAAAGGGTAATCTGGGGTGGGGGGATTTTATTGAAAATTCGTGTCGCATCTCTGGAAGATGCTGAACCTAAATATCAAGTTTGGTGTTTATCAGACTGTTCGTTTCTGAGTTATGCTGTTTAAAACACACGATTTATTTCAAATAAGTTTTTTGTGGCATTAGCCTTTTCTGAGATATCATTAAAGAACTGTTCATTACTTGACCATTCTGTTTAACTCTTTTCAACATTCAGGATTGTATGGAAACAATAGGGAATTTTAAGGTCAGCATATAGCGTCCAGTTCTTAAACATTTGACTATCGCTGCTCTCTTTGCATCTATAACGAAATGTGTAATGTAGCTATTCCTGCAAAGGTTTATTTGGATTGAAATGTACTCTTAGTATATAGAAAAAATAAGGTTAGTAGGAATAATTTGTATACGCAATTATAAATTTATAGGGTATAGAAAGCCATATGAATTTAGCAGAATTTCATTAAACATCACATGAAAGAAAAAAATAAATTGTGGTCAGTAACGCTGTTCTTAGCATGTAATATATAGCATGTATATGTTTGGATCGTGTGCTATGTCAAGGATTATGCAGTTTGAGGCTAGTTGATCACCTGATCAGGCACTTAAGTTAAAAGCTGCACATATTCCCATAGTTGACCAATAACACTCGTGTGAATTATGCGACTAAAAATGCACAAAACCCTTGAATTAGAAAGTCAAAAGATTATAGTGGTATTGCGTTTCATTCATCTCTACATGCATGTTATGGACGTCATCTAAGTGGTTGACATCTACATGACTTCTCCTCGTAAGTTCATCATCATAATCCTTGCAAGGATTAGACATGCTTGCCTTTTCTGACTTAATAATACTATGACATCTTCCTCGGACGTCCACGCTCTTCAGCACTGCGCCGATCAGTGCTGAAGAGCTTGTGCCGGTTAATAAAAATTTTACAAGATGGCAAACATTTCGTAAGTGCCGAAAAATTAAAAGACTGCTCCTTTAATCCCGGGAGAATGACTGACCCCGGTATGGACAAAGCTACCAATGTCCGCGGTAACCAGCTTCCGTAAGCAGAATGTGGCTTCAAAAACATGTCTATATATGCGACTGTGTATAGGCAACACATTCAGTTCTATTGTTACTATCGCGTATCACAGAGTAGACGTTTCTGTGTATATTCCGATTTTTCAGTGTACGATCATTATTCCGTTGAAATGCCGGCCGAAAGGTGTACAATCGGGTGCAAAAATAAATAAATAAATAAAAATCTGATGTGTTGCACTCACATGACTTTTCTATACTCTTGTACAAACTATTTTTACAAACTCTTATGCTCCATCTATTTCATATTAATCGAGATAAAAATTTGCAGAAACGATCTTTTGACATGCAAAGAGAATTACATTTTACACATAGTGACCAGTTCTAAAAATATTTGACTATCGCTTAAGGCCTACTAAGTTCTGTTGTTTTGTATTTGCAAGGGCAATATAGAAATACAGTAGCCTTTAAGCATCGACATATATCTTAATAGCTGGTTGCTAGGTGCAGCACCATTCTCTTTGCTACCCTTTACATGGAACATTTTTCGAAAATTTTAATTTTCTCAAAAATGCTAACGATTTTGATTAAAATGTATGTTTAAGATATTTTCATGACAACTAAAATGTATATCTCTAATTTTCTGGGAATGTCTCCAAAAGTATTCTTCATTGTGAACGACTTTTGCATAACTGGTAGATAGCGTTAAAATACACAATTTATGTCTCATACATTTTTGTTGTCGAGTGAACCATTTTCAGATATTGCTTGTTATTCCCTTCAATTTTCCAATACTTTTTCTCAAATGGGAATTCGTTATTTCTTTTTTTATGTTCTGGACATACAAAGAGAATGGAATGCGCCACATAGAAACCAGCTCTTAAAAGATTTGACTATCGCTTAAAGCCTACCATATTTCACTTGCATCTACAAGAAAATTAGCAATAAGATTAACATCTCGATTAACATGAAGCATATGGAGAATAAGCGTTTGTAAAAATAGTTTGTACAAGAGTAGAGAAAAATTTTTTTTCAAATGAATCCTCCTAATTTCATTCACTCTAGTAGATCATTATGTATCCTACGTGTAGTATGAAATCCGTTCTCTCAGCCAGTTGCCTCTCTATTTCCATCATGTTCACTACTACGAGAGCAACGAGAGACTTGCTTCAAGTAGCCATTTCGTATTATAAGCATATGTGAACTGCCTCAAAGTTATTCTTGCAAATAATTAAATCCTAGAGGGAGTGGTCTGCTATGTTTACTGCAGGAAAGGTAACATTGGCAGCTAGTTATTTGAAACAGTAGTATTAACATTTGATGTAGCAAAGTGTTACATGTATGTAATTAGGTGAGAATGTTAGTCAGTACTTACTATGGATACCTCAGGTTCAGATTCGGTCACCATGTCCTTAGATGACACGTTGTTTCTCAAGAAATTTGTGACAGCGATGCGCCTGCGTCTAGTCAAGACGTGCTTGCGTACACCCCGCAGAGAAGACCGCCGCGTGAACTTCCCCATACCGGTCTTGTGGTCATCATCGGAGTCTGTCTCGTGCTCGTTGTCTGTGTCGTGTACCGGGGTCGGCGCGCTGGAGGAGAGTGGTGTAGTGCAGTCCAGACTGGGGTAAGAACCGGTACTGCTACTGGCGGTGCTCATACTCCCTAGGGACGGGACCTTCCTCAAAGATGTTGCGGGCAGCTCCAGCAGCGCCAACTCCAGCCCTTCCACCACCATGTCTGTTAACAACATTGGTTCTTACATCATTACCTAGATAACATGGTAGAGCACTGTGTAGATTAAACAAATTAAGTTATAGGGCTTCTTGATTCAGTCGGTATAATTCATACGTTGAAGTGCTGATTAATAGTGTAATGCATAAATTACTGCGGTAAAAAGGTTTGTTTTTATTCCTGCAGAAGGGCAGTAATTAGCATGTTATACAGGTGAGTCAAAAATGCCTGAACACCCCTATTTTTAAGATGACGCTCTATTCCTAGCATGCCACTAAACGTTGGCCGTTGGCCTCCAGACCAACGCTTCATATATTTTATTTCTCCTTCTGGTTTCAAAATAAGATGACCTGGAACTTTTGATCTACCCGGGTGTCCTTGTATATACGTTGCTTGTTCACTGATTTGCACTGGTTCGCAGTTTTCATGCACGGATACGCAGCGAGATTTAATGAAAACAAAATTATTTTACAGTTGCGTGTAAACAATTATGTTAAGTAACTAAACCAACAAATATTGAAATTAATGTCAATAATACACATTTTACGTAACATAGTAAACAATACAATTTCTTGAACATTATGTTCAGCAAATAGCCTCCAGTTTTGCCTGCACAATCTCTCAGCCTATGAAACGTATCAAACGACTTTAATAGCATTCCAAATGGAATAGCATTAGTTTTGATGTGAAACTTCTCTAGGTCTGTGAGAGAGCAGCCAAAGGGGTGCAAGGATGGGGTCACAGCCCAAACTGCGAGAATTTCCATAGCAGCTGTGCGTGGCCTTTTGGTAACAGTCATCTCGAAAAATGGATACATTATTATGGTCTCCAAAACGCCCGGATTGTTCTCTGCGTGACTTTCTCTAGTGGGTATTTAAAGAGCAAGATTTATTCGAATCGTCCGCAAACCCTTGTAGACCTTGAAGAGAATATCCTCAGAGAAATAAACTCCAATCCAGGTGTAGTGTTGCAAGAGGCGTTAAGGCAATGTACATCTCCGGCTGGAAAATTTTTATTTGGACATCATTTGCGGGACATAATTTTGAAGATATTAAAAGTCTTCTATGTTGCATAAAATAGCATATAATTGGCATTGCTCGCATTTGTTAATTTAGTCGTACATAAATTACTTACTACAATTGCAACAATTTGTTTTCAATTAATCGCACTGTATATACTGAGCATTTGTATAAATTGGTAAGTATAGTTTGTTTAAATCGTCTTGACAGTCCCCTGCTCCTGAAGCATAGATGCGCAATAGCATTGACCAGTCCACTTGCATAATAAGAGAGGTGGGGGTCAGTGCTCCACCTGCTGCGAGCTCAAATGCAAGGTAACCTTACACATTTGTTTACAATGTGTTGTGTATGTGGCTGCCTACGAGTTCTATCACTTGCTCCCCACCACTCTCGCCTATACTCCACATTTCTCCTCTGTTGCGCATATGGAGTGTCACGACATTTTACTCGAGCTGTAGCATGCCACTTAGATCCTTCATCACCTACTAACACCTTTATGTAGAAGTAGTCTGTATATTTAGTGAAAAATCTTTTTAAGGAACACTACTACTTTTAAGTCCAACTCAAAAAATACACTACCCTTCTACAGAGAGCTGCATAATTTCTTTAAAGTTTCATTTGTATAGCCCCTGTCGTATATGGGGGCTTTAGCTTTAGAAACTGTATTGGTAAAGCCAACCGTAGATTGGTCACTTCAATTTTGTATTTGATTTAAAAATAACGGCATATACTATACAGTACACATTGTTATCCATCTCTGAATCCTCCACAAAAGGCAACCGCCTATTGTTGGATTCAGTATCAAATCATTTATTTTCTTTGTAAAGTATACAATAGTTACTATTGTATGAACTGAATTTCGTATCACGCCAGTTGTATTGTTTTAATTATTTAATTATTACTTTATTTATTTTACGTTGCTTTAACTATAGGGTCATATCGCGACGGATCTGTTAGTGAAAAACTTTTAGATCTTGGTGTGGTGGACAGTTAGCCTTCTAGGTCTCATCCTTATAACCACCCGATTTGTCGTGTCCACAGAGTCCCTAGTGCACACCAACTGGATCTTCCGCTTCGTGCCGTGCAGATGGCATTAGGGTGCCGTCCAGTTCACCTACTTTTGTCTGTGGATAGATGACACAGCATTCGCATATTACCACCTATTTTTCATTTTTTCTATTGTTTTAGACTTAAGGTAGAATTTTGGGTCGTGGTATTAAATATTCAATCCGGTATTTAACTTACCGGCTGAGGGAAACCACGAAAAAACCTCAGATTGGTCGCCCACTGGGTTCGAACTCGGGACCTCCCAAAAGCGGGCCATAGACGTCACTGCCTGGGCCATCCCGTACGGTTTTAATTATTTTATTTTACGGTGAATGTATTTACTTTACCTATGTATAAATAAATGCTTCGTATAATATATAATTCCTGTACGCCGAGAAATTACTTTATAACATCTTTATAGCTTACTCGGTTAAACACGTCTGAGCTAAATATCTTCTTGACAGCTTTCGGTCAACTCCAGTTTTTTTGACGTAATATCTGTACACGCGCTAAATTACTCTACTGACCGGATTGTTTTAAATATTGTGTTATTTATTACTATTGGTAGTTGACGACACATGCATTGATGTCTAAGTAAATGTATGTATTAACAGTCTTCGTTTAGCTGTGTGATCACTGGCACTGAACTTCGCTTCATTCAATTAATATTTGAAATATTCTTTACAAACAAATTTACATTTCAATTGTGCTACGACACACTTCTTCTTGCTAGTATCTTAAAGCTGTTAATATCATGCTTCTTTTTATCATTCAAACTCATTTATGCAATTTAACAAATTGATAAAAAGTAACTAACATTGTCAGTTTCCTTGTTTAGCATTGTAGACTTTTAAATGTAAATGTTTCATGCTAACTAGAGTAAAATATACTAATTTTTGTACTGTCTGCATTTGACTATTTTCATAGTGCGTGCCTTTTCGTAGCTTAGGGACTTATTAGGTTGTTTTTGGTAATGAGAGCTTTAATCGAAGTTTTTGCCTACCCTAATTGCATTATTTTTCTTATCAGCGGTTATTTATTTATATTATTAATAATCGGCGCGCTCCGAGCCATTGTTCACTATGATGCAGTAATTTGTATCATAAATTATTTAAATGTAAAGAATGATTATAGTATGAATATGCATTATTATGTGACATTGATTTGAGATGTTTGTTGATTGTAATTATTGTTGGGAAGTAAGTTTATACTGCCTTACTGAAACTGACAATAATAGCGTGCAATAATGCAGCGAGGGGGTGAGCTGTTTATCATTATTGGAAACGAGGAAGTTACGTAATGTTGGCGCGTTTTTCCTTTAGAATCTTCTGGAACATTTTCCTTGAGCATATGTATTCATAATTTTCATTGGATATAAAAATAGACGCTAATGTTGGCGCGTTTTATTAGCCAATTGCAGTTCAGATATAATCTTTAGGCATATCGGGGTGTATGAGTATAAAAGAGCTAGGTTAGAGGTAGAGCCCGCCAGTTCATCAAAATTCTTTGTACACTACACGTCGCATTCCCGTCAGTTCGTCGAAAATATTTGTATGATACACGTCGCCTTCAGTCCAGCAGAAATATTACACGTCGGCTATCGATTCGCAAGTTACGCGTATAAGAGTTATGAAAAATCTCAAGTATGGTAAAGTTAATTATACAAAACGTTGAAGTACGTAAATTAAAAGTGATCAGTAAGAAGTTGTTATAACAGTTTCAGTTTGGCGAGTGTCTAGATCAATGTGTAAATGTGATAGTGACTGTGTTCGACAATAAAAGTGTAAAACAAATTCCTTCATCAGTGTTATCTTTGGATAAAAGATTCCTTTCCGTTTACACAACCTGTATAAAGAGAAGTGCTTGACTAAAAGGATCATAGCTAGCCGGAGGACAGTGAAACAAAATTAAATAAAATAAAAGTAGCATTCTTTCAAATAAAAACTAATACTGCCGCAAATTGCTAACACCAGATGGAGCTACAAACCTAACAAAGAATCACGTCACAAAATGGCTTCACCACGTTGAGTAAACACATACACAAATAACATTATAAATTTACCATCGCAAATTGGCTCCAAAACGCGGGGCTAACAAAACAACCATAATACCACTTCAAATTGGCTACCACAACGTGGGGCTACAATAATGTTAAATACAACTTCAAATTGGCTCCCAAACGTGGGGCTCAACAAATTAAATAAATAAATAAATACAACATAAATACCGCCGCAACAACTTGTCTTAGGAAGTTTGTAATACCGGCATTCCCTTTCCTAACATCAGTTGCTTTGTTTCGCGTAATAATAAAATAGTGGTCACTTAGCACAATATAATGTACATTAAGTGGATAGCTACAAAATCATTTTGCTTACAACTAGAAATTGATCAATTTAGTATGAACTCATCGCTTTGTTCATTGTTACGTTTGCTTTATGTCTTTTACTTCCCACGTGGTCGAAAACACAGTACCAACCCTAACAAGACTAAACTTATTTCATTACTAACGCTATAATAGCCTATTTAACAATACATAATGGACACAGTAATAATTAAAAACCAAACGTGTTAAGGAGAGGTATTTCTTAAAAACTGGTAAGGTTTGCTATAAGAATACATAGCAGCTGAAGAGTGCAGATTTAAACAATAATGAAAAATTCAATGAGATAGCCAGGATTTGAACCACGGATCTCCCGGTCTCCGTCCGGTTGCTCTAATCACTGAGCTACCATGGCTACTTGCCGGTACAACATTAAATTCCGCAACTGATTCACATTTTTTCCCACAAAACCACAAGATCTCAAATTGTATTGAGATGGCATACCCCAATGGCGACCTACAATGTTTTAAGTACTTTCAATTCCCGGGCTTCATAATTTCAACCACTATTAGGTGAATTAATGGAATTAATTGTTCTTCCACACAAGCCGTGTGTTGGATAAGGTTGGAAAAGTAGAATCAGACGGCTGAAAAATCTCACGGAGACCGGGGGAACTATGGTTCGAATCCCGGCTATCGCGTTGAATTTTTCATTCGTCTGATTCTACCTTTCCAACCCTGTCCAACCCACGGCTTGTATGGAAGAACAATTAATTCCATTAAACAACACTACTTGCAATTTACCCCCCATTAAGAGTATGATGGAATTTAGTAAATTTATTTTACGCTATATGGGATATTTGATATGTATACTTATATTTTCTGTCAAAATATGTTTTTAGTATGTGAATGAATAAGCCTACTTCAATGCTTATCATTACTGATAATGGCTATATTAGTGCCTATTTTGAATAGTTGTAGTGCCTATGTTCCACCTATTATAAGTTTTTCTGGGCCTATTGTTCCGTGCTCTATTACACATTACAATAAAATTAACATTGCTCTCAGAAAGGAATGGACGTTTATGGGCATGTTAGTAACTGCTTAAGGTTAATTTATTTTTCTCCATTTGCAACGCCAACTTTTTATCCTGTAAAACTATAAGCAAATGACATCACTTCACCTCTCATAAGGCCAGGAACCTTACGTAATTTTGAAAAATTAGGATATTTTGGCAATCTAATAGCGGAAATAACTTTTAGATACAAAGATTGTAAGCTTTTGTCATTCTTTATCTGACCATTCGTTGTTCGATAAGTTTTCAAGTGCTCCCCTCACCTTTCGAAATCTTATAGATATCATCGTAAAACACGACATAATTCCTCGAATTCAAACCACCAGCGAAACAAGCCTTTCTATATTGAAAGGAATTATGTAAACTGAGTGGTGTCCGAGCTTACGCTGTCATATTATTATTATTAATTATTATTATTGTTATTATTATTATTATTATTATTATTATTATTATTATTAAGCACACTGTCATATCCACGATTGAGTTTTGAAACAGTTTTTAGTGTTAAGTAGTCTTCATTCAGTTTTTACACGATATTTTCGCTTTGAAACACTTCAAATTAGTCTTGCATTCATACTTCATAATCTGCAAGGTTACAAAATTATTATAATTAACGAAAAGTCCCCTGGAGTCCAACCCAGTACAATATTGGCTTACTATTAAAATAATTCCTACAAACACCGGCACTTGGTTCTGTGTTCTCGATACACATTGCCCGTGTCTGATACAACGACTAGATTAGGACTGTTGACATTATCTCATGCATCCTAACTTGTGTTTCACAACCTGTGAACTTGTGTTGCTCACCTCACGCCTTCAGCAGACTCAACAGTGTATGTCCTCAACAGTGATTAAGCTCAAAAATAAAAATAACTGCAGTAGACATTATCAATAATAACAGTTCTGTTCTATATGGCAATATAACAGATAGTACGCACCTGGTTACTGCAAAAGTCTCTTCCGTACTGCGGCCCTCAACCGTCACGAGATAAACCGCATTATCTACTGTCGATAGCTCCCGCAGTTATCGCGATATTCCCGAAAATAGCTACCAGCTCTAGAGGAGATATCGACACGTTTAAATGTTCAGAAGCTACTTTCATGTTATATATACACATCGATTTCTTGAACAAGTGCGAAATGTGTACAGTGACCGGCATAAAGATTGTTGATTTTAGAACAGCGACAATTCAGTTAGTGTAAGGGAAGAGAATGCCGAAGTTTTTTCTATGCATTTTGCGTTGTAACTAATTATGAAGCCAAAAAATTGTCTCAAAGTCTCGTATCATACGGACACATACATGGACATGTTTCCAAAAATACCTATTTTGGATTCAGGGGGTCTCAAAACATATATTTCCGGTGAAATCTCGGTATCGAATTTTTGGGTGGAATGCAATACTTCCCCTACTTACTATACGTAGTAGAGAAAGTAAAAATGGTTTAGAATTATAGAAATTTGAATATTAGGCTTAGATTTGCATTAACCTATTACTGCAGTGTTTTACAAGTAAAGGGGAAATTTCATTTAGTTTTGAATCTTTGACATACCTAAAGGAAAACAAACCACGAAACAGTGGGAATTGCAGCGTAAAACGAAAACCTCTCCATTCGACAATTGCTATTTTACCTCAACTCAAAAACAATAGTTATCTATACTTTTGAGATACAAATCTAGAATTTACGACTCTTCGCAGATTAAGAAATGTTTATGGCAAAACATACAGCCAGACTTCATTAGAATTTGTTTGTTTTACAAAAGAACTTCGATCTATTTAACCTTTGAACCGGAAGGAGCTTTCCCGAAGTAAATATCTTGTGTTGACGCTCGGGTTCCTTTATTCAAACTTGGGGACATTTAATAATTCTCTTACAAGGTAGCAGCACACTCGTTTCTTCCATTATCTCCTTTTCCTAAACATTCAGATACTGGAAGTCAGATATTAGACTTTGTAAGCAGAGCCTGCAGGTTCGCTTTCGTTGTTACGTTAAGGGGAGATGTAGGAGATTTGGCCCTCCCCTTTCACGAAGTTTTTTCGAGGATTTTTATATGATGAATTAGATATTTGAGAACCTGTTTGATAGTTTAATTTCACTCTAAGTTCATTTAAAAATTTAAATACCTTAACATTGCAACTGTGTTTTGCTGCTTTTTCAAACAGGCACCAGCTGTGTTTTGTTTGCGAGTTTATATTGTTTATTCCACTAAAATTTACAGGAATTGTCAAACTTTATCTTTATAGTAAATAATTTTTTGACATTTTGAAAATAATATTTATGCTTATGCATATCAATAGATTTAAGCGATTTTTTCAAACTATTTTTTTTTATTTAAAATCCTAGCAGCTAAATAAAAAATTTGTTGGTTACCTTCCATTACTACACATGAGATTTTAGCACAAAGGTTTGTTATAATTGACTGATTGAATAATTAGTAAAGGTACAATAAGAAAATTTTGATTTTAAAATTCAATTGTATTGAAAACATTGATGCCAAGTTTCATTGCATTAAAAACTTTGGAAGTTATGGCTAATTATAACCATGCATTTTAACCTTCAACCTTAACCTATCCCTTGCTGTGTGGATTCTCTGCCCCTATGTGCAACGTGTGTATCAGGTAATAATGAAACCAATAAAATGGTATAAGAAAGCAGTACTTTGATCAGAACAGCGTCACAGATTTGCGACTGCCTCCGACGAAGGTAATGATTAGATAACAAATGTATGCAAATGATTTATAAAGAATTTTTCTTTGTATTAGCAAAGCCGATCGAGTAACATCAATGCATTTTAAACGTATGTACCTCAGTGGAAAATAGTTGATCGACTGGAATACTTTCCAGAATTTCACACTGCGCATGCTCGAAAATCGCCTTGGTTCATGCGATGAGATATACGTTTCATTTTTCCAAATAGCCACTTTATCATCTATACTGACCAGAAATTGAAACACGATTCACTGTTTAAAAGAAATATGTAAATATAGCGAAAAAGAATGAAACAGAAAAACAAATATACAGAACAGGTCGAATTTTAGTTTCCGAAAAAACAATGTTTTTGAAGCACGAAGCAAATGGTTGAGCTGTTTGCAGTGTATATCTCCAGAACAGGACTGGGGTTCGCATGGTAGTAATTCGAGAATCATCAATTTATGGTTTTAAAATGGATAGCAATGTACTACACAACCTTTAAAATACATACGATATTTTTACTTCTGCTACTGTGTATAATTAATATGGGGAAGTTTTGCATTCCATTTAAAAATTCGATACCAGATTTTACCGGAAATACATGTTTTGATATCCCCTGAATCCAAATAAAGCATTTTTGGAAACATATCTGTGTGTGTATAGGTACACAAAAACTCGGGTAAATACCAAACTTGGTATTTGAGTTAGTATCTTCCAGGGATGCAACACGAAGATTTTCAAGAAAATCCCAATACCAACTATCCTTTGCATGAAAGTATTTTTCGAAAATTTTTATTTTCTTAAAAAGGCTAACGATTTTGATTAAAATACAACATATGAAAGATATTTGCATGAGAAATAAAATGTATATCTTGAATTATCTGGGAATACCTTGGAAGTCCTCTACATTCGGAAGGAATTTTGTATAACCTTGTATAACTTATGTGTTAAGCAATAGACGAAAACGTACCACACAAAAAATGTATATCTCCTTAAAGTACACAATTTACTTAAAATAAGCTTATTTGGCATAACCGTTTCTGAGATAAGCGAATTTTGAGGCCAATATATAGCGTCCAGTTCTTAAACATTTGACTTTCGCTGTGTAATGCAGCTATTTCTGCAATGGTTTATTTGGATTAAAATGTAGTAGAGAGAAAAATTAACTTTGGTAAGATTAGTTTGTATACCGACTAATAAATGACAGAAGAGAAAGTCTTGCTAATGTATCACATCAGATTTTTCTTTTAGCTTTATGTGAATTTTAGATCTAAATATGCATATTTCGATTAAAGCTGCCAAAAATGTGATATTTCGTTTTTTATTAATTCTTATACTTTGGAGTCTTCTATTTAATATGATATATATTATCATTGTAGGTACAATAGCTTAATTATATTTTTAAAATTGTACTGCATTTCCATTTGGTGATGTGAATTCGTCATCACTTCACAGAAGAAAGAAAACAAAAAAAATCCTACACACTTTGGAGTTTAGGTACTCCTGAGGGGTACAGGTCGATTTTTTCGTCGTGACAGGGCGCAGTATTTGGAAAAGTCCATTTATCTTCTGGGAGGGGTGTTGGGTCGGGAGTAACAGAACAGCAGTAGCGTACACAACGTGAAATAGGGCGACATCACGACTCTTTCAGTGTCCAGGCAAAAGGAATACTGCCAGCCGTTCTCTCTCCACCTTAGACTACCTTCTGCTCTGCGTTTCTGCCCTGTCACGACGAAAAAAATATGCTGTGTTACACTCACATGACTTTCTCTCTCTTGTAAAACTACTTTTTACAAACGCTTATTCTCCATATGCTTCATGTTAATCGAGATATCGAGATGTTAATCTTATTGCTAATTTTCTTGTAGATGCAAGGGAATTGGTAGGCTTTAAGCGATAGTCAAATGTTTTAAGAGCGGGTTGCTATGTGGAGTATTCCATACTCTTTGAATGTCCAGGACATAAAAAAAATGAATAACGAATTTGAGAAAAAGTATACGTATTGGAAAATTTAAGGGAATAACAAGCAATATCTCGAAAATGGTTCACTCAACAAAAAAAATGTATATGACATAAATTGCGTATTTTAATGCGATCTACATTTTTTGTGTAGTAAATTTTTGTCTGTCTCTTATAGTTTACCAATTATTCAAAAGTCGTTCACAATGAAGAATAGTTTTGGAGACATTCCCAGAAAATTCAAGATATACATTTCATTTGTCATGAAAATATCTTGAACATATGATATTTTAATCAAAATCGTTAGAGCTATTTTTGAGAAAATTAAAATTTTCGAAAAAATGTTCCATGTAAAGGGTAATATGGGGTGGGGAATTTTCTTGAAAACCTTCGTGTCGCATCTCTGGAAGATACTGAACCTAAATACCAAGTTTGGTGTTTATTCGACTGTTGGTTTCTGAGTTATGCAGTTCTCACACACACACACACACACACACACACACACACACACACATATTTCCAAAAATGATTTTTTTGAATTCAGGGGGTCTCAAAACATGTATTTCCGGTGAAATCTCGGTATCGAATTTTTGGGTGGAATACAATACATCCCCTACTTACTATACGTAGTAGAGAAAGTAAAAATCGACCTGTACTTTAGGACAGTATAACAGAGTACATGCTATTTTTCTTAATAAACATACTTATGGAAGAATACGAGATTAGCGAACTTATAACACATGCATTATATCCTATCTAAAGTTTATTCTGATATCTTAAATACTTTGAGAAAATGGAACGAAAATTTTGGGAAATTTAACTTAGCGGGGTGGTATTTTTAATTTCCCCTTAAATATCAACAGATTCCTATACATTTAAACATTGCACTGTCAATGTTTGAAAGCGAGTCCCTGTATGTTGGTCAAGAAATTCCATAATATTGCGAGAAATAACTGAATTATGACCATTTAAAAATGACCAAATATTAGATAATTTAAGCCAGTAACAAACGATATTTCGGAAATAGCAGATAAAAGATAGACCCTTTGAAAGAGTATATATTTTTACTTTCTCTACTACGTATATTAAGTAGGGAAAGTATTGTGTTCCACCCAAAAATTCGATACTGCGATTTCACCGGAAATACATGTTTTGAGGTCCCCTGAATCCAAAAAATGTGCTTTTGGAAACATGTCGTGTGTGTGTCTATGAACAGCATAACTCGAAAACGAATAGTCGGATAAACACCAAACTTGGTATTTAGGTTCAGTATCTTCCAGAGATGCGACACGAAGGTTTTCAAGAAAATCCCTCCACCCCAGATTACCCTTTACATGGAGCATTTTTCGAAAATTTTAATTTTCTCAAAAATGACTAACGATTTTGATTAAAATATCATATGTTTAAGATATTTTTATGACAAATTAAATGTATATCTCGAATTTTGCGGGAATGTCTCCAAAATTATTCTTCATTGTGAACCACTTTTGCATAACTGGTAAACCATAAGAAATAGGCAAAATTTTACTACACAAAAATGTAGATCGCGTTAAAATACACAACTTATGTCATATAGATTTTTTTGTTGAGTGCACCATTTTCAAGATATTGCTTGCTATTCCCTTAAATTTTCTAATACTTTTTACTTTCTCTACTACGTATAGTAAGTAGAGGAAGTGTTGTATTCCACCCAAAAATTCGATACCGAGATTTCATCGGAAATACATGTTTTGAGACCCCTGAATCCAAAAAAGGCATTTTTAGAAACATGTCTGTGTGTGTCTGTGAACAGCATAACTCAGAACTCATTTTTTTATGTCCTGGTAATGCAAAGAGAATGAAATACTCCACAGAGCAACGAGCTCTTAAAATATTTGACTATCGCTTAAAGCCTACCAATTCCCCCTGCATCTACAAGAAAATTAGCAATAAGATTAACATCTCGATATCTCGATTAACATGAAGCACATAGAGAATAAGTGTTTGAAGAAATATTTTGTACAAGAGTAGAGAAAGCCATGCGAGTGTAACACATCAGATATTTTTGTTACAGGTTTTACTACAAAAATCTATTCATAATACAGCTGAATATTGTTTCTGAATGTTGCATGTAATTCAAACCATGCTTCTTATTTTGAAATCATTTCTAATAAAACACTTATCGTGAATAACATCTTTAACGGAGCAACAATTTTATATGAATATCTTAAGAATTGCATGTTAATTTGCAATGGGTAGAAAGAAAGTCTTGCTACTGTTGCGTATCAAATTTTAAAAACACGACATATCTATTGCACCGTTTCATCTTGTATGATTTACGCTGAATTAAGAGATTTTTCCAGCTATCGCAGCTAAAGATATTAAAGGATCCATGCTTGCGCCACCATAATATATTACACTTTAATGTTCTTTACTTTCTCTACCACGTATGTAGTACGAAGAGAAGGTATTGCATTCCAACCAAAAATGTGATACCGAGTAATACATGTTTTGAAGTTCTTGAATAATAAAAGCCTTTTCAGAAAATGGCGAGTGTATGGGTCTGAACAGCGTAACTCGCAAACTAAATTTCAAATAAATACTAAACGTGGTATTTAAGCTCAATACCATCCAATGATGCGACACGAAGGTTTTAAGGAAAATCCCGCCCACCCCAATCTATCCTTCACATGAAACATTTTTCAAACTGTTTGATTTTCAAAAAAAAAAAAAAAAAAAAAAAGAAAAGAAAAGAAAGAAAAGCTAATGTTTTCGTTTAAAATACCATATATTAAAGATATTCACATGATAAAATGTATATCTTGAATTTTCTGGGAATAGTCTGTGAAGTTTTGATTCGGGAAGAATTTTGTATAATCTCGTATAACTGGCAAACATTAAGCATAGACGAAAACTTACTTCACAGAATTTATTTCAAATAAATTTTGTTGTGGCATCAGCGATTTCCGAGATATCCGTTATTAATGGTTCGAATTGTTCAATACTTAGTCATTTTTAGTTTTGTGATTTTCAGTTGTTTCTCGCGATGTCATGAAAGAATATGGAATTTTAAGGCCAGCTTATAGCATCCAGTTCCAAAGATTTTATTATCGCCATTCCCTTTCTATCTGTAACCAAATTGTAATGCAGCTATTTCCGGAAAGGATTATCTCAATTAAAATGAAATAGATAGTGAAATAAAAGTATAAGGATAATTTCTATACCCACTAATAGGTGATAGAGGGTAGAGAAAGTCATGTGAATTTAACAGGTCAGAATTTTTACTTTCTCTACTACGTATAGTAAGTAGGGGAAGTATTGCATTCCACCCAAAAATTCGATACCGAGATTTCACCGGAAATACATGTTTTGAGACCTCCTGAATCCTAAAAAAGCATTTTTGGAAACATGTCCGTGTGTGTGTCTGTGTGTGTGTCTGTGTGTGTGTGAACAGCATAACTCAAAAACGAACAGTCGGATAAACACCAAACTTGGTATTTAGGTTCAGTATCTTCCAGAGATGCGACACGAAGGTTTTCAAGAAAATCCCCCCACCCCAGACTACCCTTTACATGGAACATTTTTCGAAAATTTTAATTTTCTCAAAAATGGCTCTAACGATTTTGTTTAAAATATCATATGTTTAAGATAATGCCATGAGAAATGAAATGTATATCTCGAATTTTCTGGGAATGTCTCCAAAAGTATTCTTCATTGTGAACGACTTTTGCATAACTGGTAAACCATAAGAGATAGACAAAATTTTACTACACAAAAAATGTTGATCTCGTTAAAATACACAACTTATGTTATATACATTTCTTTTGTTGAGTGAACCGTTTTCGAGATATTGCTTGTTATTCCCTTAAATTTTCCAATACTTATACTTTTTCTCAAATTCGTTATTCATTTTTTTATGTCCTGGACTTGCAAAGAGAATGGAATTCGACACACAGCAACCAGCGTTAAAATATTTGACCATCGCTTAAAAGCTACCATATTCCCCTTGCATCTACAAGAAAATTAGCAATAAGATTGACATCTCGATATCTCGATTAACATAAAGCATATGGAGAATAGGCGTTTGTAAAAATAGATTGTACAAGAGTAGAGAAAGTCATGTGAGTGTAACACATCAGATTTTTTATACAATGGTGTAATACGGCCAGGGTATCTATTGTAATTGGTTTCTGTGCTGAATACAACTTTAGTAACGTTAACTAGCCACACAACAAGTGGAAAGCAGGGAGAATGAACATACTCGATTAACCGATATATACTACTCGTCAAAATTGTGCTTTATATATGTATGACCATTTACTGAAATGTATGTTCTTGAAATAGTGACTGCAGTCAAATGTGGTCGATCTGGGACCGCTCGTGTTTGAAGTTATTAACAAACTCCGACTAAATACCAAATTCTAACAGCATGTAAACAAAACTGTACATTAATTATCTGTATATTTTAAAACTTATATGGGTTAAAAGTATACGTTACCGAAAACATATTATATGTTGGTATAGGTGTTAGTGTTAAGTAGTTTAAATTGTGTATAGAATAAATTTGGGTATAATTTGATAATATTAAGGGCCAGTGTAAGATACCATTGCACATAAAAGCTGCAAACACCTACCTGTTTGTGTGGAGAAGTGTCTTGAGGTAGTTTTTACGGTCCCGAACCCCTGCACTCTAGCTGGCCTTCCTTGTCGAGGATCTCCAAGTCACTGCATGTAGTTGACAATCGCGCCCCACCCCTCCTCAAATCAAATGACCTTAGAACCCATCGTGACTGTCGTTTGTATTTGTACAGTTACTATGGAACATTGCGGTCATTTTTCTTGTGATTAGTGTGTGAATAAGTGAGTGCAATAACTGTGTTATGGTATGCCCAAGAGAAACATCACCGTATTTCTGTTTACATCCTTAGTTATTGTATTGCTTATACTGAAAAATGATTGGATTTGACCGTAGTGTCGAGGGTGGCTATATAGATTAATGTTGTTTTGCTTTGCTATGGTTAAGAATTGGTGGTTGTTAATTGATGTCTCTAGAAGAATGCAATATAAATATCTCTGAAAGGTAGGAATCAGGTTTATTGGTTACTAAGACGGACATAGTAGTGGTTTTTAATACTCAATTCTTTATTAATGACTACCAAACTGTCATAGAGTAATATATTTCGTCTCAAAGTAGAATATACACAAGTACACATATTTATCCATACACATTTATTATTATCAAGGGTTTAAACTAATAAATTTGCAATGAATAAAAGGATTCTGTTCGAACCATTTTGTCAGAATATTACAATAGTTTTTGTTTAATTGTGCTACATTTTCAAGTAAATTTGTTTGCTTAACTTTATTTGGAAGGCTCAACACACATATTTTATTCTGGCAACCTGGAACCATTTGAATTTAAATAAAGAATAAATAAGTCAGGGTGTAATATTGGGTATCTTACGTATTAGATGTTTAGCACAGTTGTCCCATAAAATATCTAAGTGGGAATGAATCAAGGCATGGCAAGTCTTGTTCAGACGGTTTGCCAGCATAGGTAGAATTTCACTCTTGTCATATTTAATGTGGTCTTAATGTTAGGTATATCATTTTAGCTCGCCTCTCAATTAGACTATGAGTATGAACCTTGTTAATAATACCTTATTCAACCGAGATATTGCTAAAGATATCCATTGAGTATTTGTTTCTAACATTATAAATAGATGTGCACTATTCAAATTTCCGGGACTGAAGCAATTGACCGGAGGGTTTTTCGTGGTTTTCCTCGGTCGATAAGCGAATGCTGGGTTGAATAATTTGATACAGCATTGGAATTAATTGTTCTTCCACACAAGCCGTGTGTTGGACAGGGTTGGAAAGGTAGAATCAAGCGACTGAAAAATTCAGTGCCATAGCCGGGATCTGAACCACGAATCTCCCGGTCTCCGTCCGTGGTTCAGATTCCGGTTATGGCATTAAATTTTTCAGTCCTGGATATGCTAGATTTAAATTTCTTGGGGTGTAAGTCGTACAAAGAGGACGATAATCAGTAAAAGAAGAAAAAGAGTCGTAAAGAGCTAAAGGCTAACTTTAAGGAGAATACATGTAGGTACAATCTTATCAAATTATAGGCAATATAATGTCTGCAAATATAAATGGCGTTTAATAAATAATAATAATAATAATAATAAATATGAATATGCATGTACATAGGAACCACGTTGTCACATAATGATTTAGAATGTGAAGGCTAAGAGTGTATCTTCTAACCATACAAGTAGATCGTCCATTTATCATGGGATATTTCTGGTTAAATACAAAAATAATTGAACACTCACAGTAGAATATACTCCACAAGAGACTAAGAGTACAATAATTCATCAAATTCAAATAATTAATACATATATATATATTCATTTTTGAAAAATCATAAGCATAGGCTGTGTAAATAACGGTAGACATAAAATTAGTTACTAGTTTGGGTTTAGGAAGCCAACATTTATTTTTGCGTTTAATAGCAATTTAGAAATAAAGATTAGGCACAAAAACCTTAATGGGCTTAAAATTAATATGACAAGAAACAATGGGTAGTAAACTTGTCATGCCTCTTATCTTTTGTTGCTGTTTATAAGTTTCGTTGCCTTCTCTCAGCATAATTTTCAATATTTTCAGCAATTATGGAAGAAGACAAAATATACAACAGAAGATTTTCATTTAATAACTTTCAGTCGTTTTTTAAGGGAGTGCTATTTAAGCGTCATTAACATATATTTTATGCAAAAAATGTACCACACTATAAAGTACATTTTTGCGAAATTTTATCACCTAGGTGGATGTTTTAGATATCATTTTAAAGCGCTGCGTCGACTAAATTGCAAATTTCTTGGTATTTTCTACTCACGTTGAACTCTCTTGATATTTTCCCATTTTCAAAATCTATCTTCTCCCTTAATAAGATACACAGATTCAAACACTTTTCAAAAACGCATTTCAAAACGTGTGTAACATCCAATTGCAATTTAGATATGTCTTGGTGCTGTGTTTAGGAAAATAATTTGCATTAATCAGTGACAGAAATAATAAATAATTGCTATTATGCCTTATTTTACATCCTACGAATATTTTATACCTCAGTGTGTCCCTGACGGTTGCAACGCGGAGGTGATCTGTTTTCATTTACAATGTTCAACTCCATCGTTGATAATGTTTTAAAGGTGAAATAAATTTGACATTCTTGCAGTAATAAGAGTTATGGTGGTAGGATAAAAGGGAACAAATTTGAAATCGTATTTATCCATTTTACATCAGAGCAATATCCAAGAAACTATATATAAATGTATCTGATTTTATAGCAAACGTTTTGAAGTTACATGAGTGTATGTTTTACCTTAACAATACTATTGTTATTATTATTATTATTATTATTATTAAACTTTTCCTAGAGGTAATATAATTATTCTCTCATAGCTATATTATTGATAACTATGTTAGATTAGCAACAAAACTTAGCTGCGCATTACTAAAATACCGGGCACATAGAGGTGATTTGTACATGCCAGCAAACTCTGTAAACGTTTGCTGGTCAAAATCGTAAATAATCGCTAAATTAAGGCTTTAGTTTCATAAAATTACCATAGTAACAATTACGTCATAAAATAGGTTCATTAACGCTGTAACTTTGGAAAATTTAGCAATGCCAACCAATCAAGTAATAACTTCTAATCGTAAAGAATTCGGATGAGATACATTTACATGACTTTCTCTACCCTCTATCGTTTATTAGTGTTTATGCAAACTATTCTTACGAAAAGTTATTTTTCTACCTGCTTCATTATAATCGCGATAAACATTTGCATAAATAGCTGCATTATACATTTTGTTATAAATGCAAAGGGAAGAGCAAGTTTTAGAACAAGACGCTATATAGGCTGGCCTTAAAATTCCATACTCTTTCAATAACATGGCGAGAAATGACTGAATGTCAAATGGATTTAAAAAGGATGTATTGAACAATTCGAACCATTATTAATGGATATCTCGGAAATGGCTTATATCATGGAAAAAGTTATTTGAAATAAATTGTGCATTTTAAAGAGATCTACATTTTCGTCTATCGTTTAATCTTTACCAGTTATACAAGATTATATAAAATTCCTTCCGAATGAAAAGGACTTCACAGGCTATTCCCAAGCATATCCTACCATTTCTAGGTATCAGAGAAAAAGCTGAAAGAGTGCACGGGTGTAGAGATAACGGAACGATAGGGGAAGGGAAAAAAGTTGGTAATTTTGACGTTTTTCCTGCAGAAAATTTAAGATATGCATGTTTGTCATGTAAATAACTTTAGTAAATGGTATTTTAATCAAAATTGTTTGAGCCCAAGTTTGAGAAAATAAAAAAATTCAAAAATTGGCCATGTAAAGCGTATTTGGTGTTGGGGAATTTTCTTTAAAATCTTGGTGTCCCATTTTTGGAAGATACTGAACTTAAACACCAAGTTTGGTATTTAACCAAATTTTCCTGTTTTTAGTTACTTTGGGCACACACATGGTCCTTTTCCAAAACGGTTTATTTTCTTCTCGAAACATGCGCCTCAAAATCTTGACATCGCAATCTTTGGTGGAATGCAATACCTTTTCTGCCTACTAGTATAACTTGATATTTCTACACCAATATTTCCAAAATATCCATTGCATTTTTATTCTCTATTCAATTAAGAAATAATTCGTATTATTTCTCTAACTAGCATATGAGTTCCTTGCACGTAAGGACACTGTCATGCTTTTTCAAGTTCTACACAAATGTCTTCCAGAAAATTCATCTCTACTTTTAATTTCAATAAATAAATGAACTATGATGACCTCCATGCATACAAATAATATTATTTAAAAAAACTGCACACTCTCGGTTCATAGGAATTCCGTATATTATATTATTTTTATTTCAGATTTATAATTTTATTTTACAAAAAAAGCGCATGAAATTCATTTATAATGCTACATAAGTATTACGTTATATCATAATGTACTGTAACAATCTTCAATTTGCATAAAACTATTGGGTAAGCTCAAGTTAAAGAAGAAACAAGTATATCTAAATTCTCACCCTATAAAACACGAAAAAATATTTCATAATTACACAAATTATGATGGCTTAAAACTTATTAAAAAGGCGAATCTTTTTATTAAGCTCGGAATTGTGTAAGCATTTAAGCAATGTATGAATTATTTGGTGTTCCCGAGCACTGGTTACTGTGGAATGCTACGAATAAGCTAAAAAAGAAATCCGGGTATCAGATATTTCCCAATATCCCAATTTCAGTTGATTTTGGAGTTGAGCTGTTGGTCTACATGTACGGTGGAACTGCTTCATATTACTGAATTATGAGGTGGAAAAAAATCTGAGAGACGTGTGAAGCGGAATATAGAAAAACAAAATAATAAAAATAAAAACCTCCTCTTGAAAGGCCCAAGCAACAGGTCAAATAGCTTAATGGAAATGAAAATGTAGTGAGTGAGGTATAAAATCTTACTCGGAAAGATATTTTGGAATCAGTTAAGTTTATTAAAAAATAAAATTCTAATGTATCACAATCACATGGCCTTCTCTACTTGCTCTTCTGTAAACTTTTCTCAGAAGTTATTATTCTAGCTAAATCTTGTTAATTCAGAAAGCTTTCAATTCACATTTGCCATTTCGTTGTACGATACAGTAGGTAAAGCGGTAGCGAGATTGTTACAGTGTGTATTGTTGTGTGATTGCTTTGAAATTCCATTCTCTTTGCATGATCACGAGAAAAAAACGAATGACTTCTCAGTTGAGAAAAGTATATGTATTTGAAAGTTCAAACCATGAAGAATGGCGTTTTGTTGGAGTTGTTTATTTATTTAGCTCCACGTATGGACGCCAATTTGAATAAGTATGTTTTTATTACGTTGTAGGAGTTTGCACCACGCTTTGGGCGTCAATTTGAAGTACCTAGTTGATGTATTATTACGTTATTTGCTGCTACGTATGAAAAGCCTATTTGAAGTAGTTTGTATTGAAGGAATTGTATCGTATTTCGACTGTTGGGGAACCGAATTTAATATTCGTTGCAACCGCACGTATAATAAACAGTTTCCGGTAGCCTTCGTCCCAAAATGTATTTTCAGGTGGCCCTTTCCCCAAGTTTAAAAAAAATATTAACTTTGTAATTAAACTGTTTCTTTAAATATTTAATATTTATGAAAAGGTAGAATCAGATGACTGAATAATTCAATGCCATAGCCGGGATTTGAACCACGGATCTCCCGGTCTCCGTCCTGTTGCTCTAACCATTGAGTTACCATGACAACAAGCCGGCACGCCATTAAATTCTCCAGCTGACTCGCATTTTTCCCGGTAAAACACAAGGAGATCTCAAATTGTATTGAGGAAAAATGCGAGTCAGCTGGAGAATTTAATGGCGTGCCGGCATGTTGTCATGGTTGCTCAGTGGTTAGAGCAACCGAACGGAGACCGGGAGATCCGTGGTTCAAATCCCGGCTATGGCATTGAATTGTTCAGTCATCTGATTCTACCTTTCCAACCCTGTCCAACACACGGTTTCTGTTAAAGAACAATTAATTTCATTTAATATTTATGTTTGCCTCGGCTGCGTCAGTATTATTTTAGAGACATGAATATCTTGGCAGGGCGTGATGCGACAAGAATGTAGGCTTACGCCGATTTTTAAGTTTTAATTCACTCCATTTTTATTAATCTTTGGCACAAATTAAATAGCACTTCACTGATATCGGGAGCTGTGAGATTCTTTTATTTAATTTTTGCACTTTTTAATACATATACTATTTTCGTCTCACACAAATACGTATTTAATTTCTCGAGGACGCATCATGCATCCGATTACTATCACTATCTGCAGGCAACTGACTAGATTTCATCCGTCTAAACTTGTAAATTTCTGTATTTCAAGTCTCTGATTGGCTATTTTTACTCCAATAGAATACCTGCATTTAACTAAAGCTTTTTCTAGTTGTTGATTGGCTATTTTTATAAACTGTCACTAAAATTACATTAATGCTTCCAAGAATCACAAATAACATTTAAACTCTCAAACTCATTATTGCCACAAGGTTACCTCATTGTTACCAGCAAAGTTTAACTTATTATTCTCACAGCTCCTTCATTATTAAATTACGTAATATATTCACATAACATTATTACACATGGATACAATAATATAAGCATATGCAATGACTGTTACATACATTTTACAAATTATTACATTATTACATACACATTGCTTCAAGGCGGGCTGTTATTGAATTTACATATTATACAATTTGACTGAAATTATTTAAGTGTTAAAAATACTGCCTCAACCAATAATGAAGAATATTTCGAAAATGGTTAACTCCATAAAACATCTGATATGATACATTCACATGACTTTCTCGCTCTATCTTTATTAGTAGGTATACAAACTATTCTTACTAAAGCTTATTTTTCTATCTAATATTTTAATCCAAATAAAGTTTTGCAAAAAATATCTGCATTACACATTTCGTTATAGATACAAAGGGAACAGTGATAGTCAAATGTTTAAGAACTAGTCGCTATATACTGGCTTTAAAATTCTACAGTTTCTATGCAGTCGCGAGAAACAACTGAAAGTTTTGGGACTTAAAAAGAAGAACTCGAACCTTTAATAACGGATATCCCAGAAACGGCCTCTGCTACAAACAAAAAAGTATCTTAAGTAAATTCCACAAGATTATACAAAATTCCTTAGGAATGAAGTTTGGTATTTATCCGACTTTACGCTTTTGAATTATGCTGTTCACACACACATACACACACAAAACAAGCGCGCGCAGTGGACATGTTTCCAAAAATGCTTTTTGTGGATTCAGGGAGCCTTAAAATATATATTTCCGTTGAAATCTAGGTATAGAATTTGAAGTAGAAAATATCTTTACGTTATTTGCACCACGCTTTGGACATCAATTTGAAGTAGGTTGTATTGAAGGAGTTTTATTACATTTCAACTGTTGGGAGCCGAACTTGAAGTTCTTTGCAACCGCACGTATAGTATCCGCATTCCGGTAGCCTTCGCCCCAATTGTACTTGCCGGTGACCTTTGCCCCAAAAATGTTTAAAAAAAATATTAGCTTTGTAATTTGACTGTTTCTTTAAATATTATATATTCATGCTTGCCTTGGCTGCGTCAGTATTTATATTTTTTTAGAGACATGAATGTCTTAGCAGGGAGTGGTGCGACTGAAGAATGTAGGCCTATACAGATTATAATTTTACTTCACTCCTTTTATTAATGCTTGACACGATTTAAATAACACTTCACTGATATAGACAGAGCTGTGAGATTTTTTAAATTAATTACTTGCACTTTTTTAACACGTAAACTATTTTCATCTCACACTGAATACGTATTATACTTCTCGAGGACACGTCTTGTGTCCGGTTAGGAACACTATTTGCAGGTAACTGAACGATTTCAACCGCATAAACTTGTAAATTTCTGTATTTCAAGTCTCTGATTGGCTATTTTTACTCCAATAAAATACTTTCTTTTAACTAAAGCTTTTTCTGGTTGTTGATTGGCTACTTTATAAACTGTCACTTTTATTACATTGTTGCTTCCAAGAATCACAAGTAACATTATTAAACTCTCAAACTCATTATTGTTACCTCATTTTAGCAACTTTTAACCTATTATTCTCACAGCTCCTACATTATTAAATTACGTAATATATTCACATAACATTATTACACATGGATACAATAATATAAACATATACACTGACTGTAATATACACTTTTTATATATTGTTAAGGCGGGCTGTTATTGAATTTATGTATTATATAATTAGACTGAAATCATTTAAGTTTTTAAAACTACTGCCTCAAATTTTTGGGTGGGATGCAATACCTTCTCTGTCTACTATATACATGTTAGAGAAAGTAAAGAAGCATTTGGTATAAATTTCATGCTTTAACGATATCTCATTTCTTTGTATAGTAAAATTTTGTATCTCTTACGATTTACCAGTTATGCAAAAGGTATTAAGATGAATATGACTTCAGAGGCTATTCCCAGATAATTTAAGATACACATTTCATTTGTCTTGAAAATATCTTAAGTACATCGCATTTCAATTAAACCATTTTTTGAGAAAATCAATTTTCTATGTAAAGGTTAATTTGGGCTGGAGGTATTTTCTTGATAATATTCTTGCAGCATCCTTGGAAGATGCTGAAAATACCTAGTTTGGTATTTAACCGATTTTCAGTTACGCTCTTCACAAAAATACACACACACATACACGCGCGCGGACCGTTTTATAGAAATGCGTTTTTTGGATTCAGGATGCCACAAAACACGTAATTTACGGTGAAAATTCGACATCGAAATTTAGGGTGGATTACGATATTTCCTCTACTTACTGTAAGTACGTTCGTAGAGAAAGTAAAAACGATATGCAGCCATTGCAACAAAGTTATTTAAGAAACGTAATGGGTGACATGTTTGACATTTTTGCGAAGGAAATACCCTTATTTTTATAGAATAAGATTTTAATCATTGATATATTTGCGAGCGAAATTTTAGAGCCGTACTACCCTTGGAATCACTGTTAAGTAAGTCACATGTAAATGTTTGCAAACATTAACTGCATTTAAATGTCATTTTAATACACTTTTACCTTAATCACATTAATATGCTATAATATACCATGATTTCGTCTTAAAACCTTAAGACTTTTACTATATGCTCTAAAGGCTATGGTTAAAGATCTGCAGTGCCATCACAAAAAGCGGCCACGCTGTTAAGCGGCACTGGATCACGGTCGCGCGCTGCTTCCCTCCCGAGACTCCAGTTCGCGGTATTGCGGCGCTTCTCTCATACTCGTACATCAAAGTCCACTACATGATCCTAAGGTCGGTGTTTGGTGAGCTGTGAGTGCGGCTAGAATAATTGACCATATTTTCTTCCACACAACAATTAATGCTCCACGGTACCAAGCCTTAATTTTGGAGCAGTTTTTCCCTCAATTGACAGATGTGCGAATGCACGGCGGGGCTACAGGTCATACAGCTCGAACTTCTTTGGATGCAACTGTTGACGTCTTTGCTGACGGAGTTATTAGCGTAGGGGTGTGGCGCGCTCGATCCCTATACCTCACGCTCTGCGATTGTTAACTGTGGGGCAATTTAAAAGACAAAATGTGTTAACAACATCCCAAACATTACAAGAACTGCAAAATAATAAACGGTAAGAAATATCCAACATTTCGCAAGAAGAGCTTATTATGTGAATCATAATCTGTGAAGATGCTGCAATGCCTGTTTTGAGTACAAGGAGAACATTTCCAGCATCATATTTGAAAAGTTAAGCGATATAAGGGACATTCAGCATCGAAATAATAATGATACTAGTGCGTCTTGTCCGTTCATCCTATTTGTTTCGAGGAATTATGACAGTTCGCGCGGGGATGAACTATCGGTAGGAGAGTGGCGCACGCCCGCGACCCAAGTGCCGCTAGCAGTGTTGCCGCTTAATCTGTTGATCCTGTAGTTGCTAATTTTATTTAAAGTAAATATCTTTTAAAGTCCAAGGAATTAATACTTTTCAAATATTTCACACGTTCAAAATTAAAATTATGCTTCTGCTGTCAAGTTATATGGATGCCAAACATAGTGCACATTTTTACTTTCTCTACTACGTATAGTAAGTAGGGAAAGTATTGTATTCCACCCAAAAATTCGATACCGAGATTTCACCGGAAATATATATTTTGAGACCCCCTTAATTTTCTCAAAAATGGCTCTAACGATTTTGATTAAAATATCATATGTTTAAGATATTTTCATGACAAATGAAATGTGTATCTTGAACTTTCTGGGAATGTCTCCAAAAGTATTCTTCATTGTGAACGACTTTTGCATAACTGGTAAACCATAAGAGATAGACAACATTTTACTACACAAAAAATGTAGATCGCGTTAAAATACACAATTCATGTCATTTACATTTCTTTTCTTGAGTGAACCACTTTCGAGATATTGCTTGTTATTCCCTTAAGTTTTCCAATACTTATACTTTTTCTCAAATTCGTTATTCATTTTTTTGTCTTGGTAATGCAAAGAGAATGGAATATTCCACATAGCAACCAGCTCTTAAAATATTTTACTATCGCTTAAAGCCTACCTATTCCCCTTGCATCTACAAGAAAATTAGCAATAAGATTAACATCTCGATATCTCGATTAACATGAAGCATAGCAACTATAAAAATAGTTTGTTCAAGAGTAGAGAAAGTCATGTGACTGTAACACATCAGATTTTTTAAACCCTGTAGCTTATGTTGTACGAGAGTATATACATTTTGAAGAATTACATTTAAAAATCTAAAACGTTTGAACGATTTCATAAATATCGTGCTGATACCAGTGAATCTGGTGTTACCATTATTACTTGATGTTATTATCAATGACAAATGTGAAAAATAACAATTTCTATCCATAAAGTCCCCTTAATTGGGATTTAGAACGTCAAGTGCCAGAATGTATCTGGAGATATAGGCCTATGTTGGAAAAGGTTGTAGAAGAGGGGAAAGGCGCAGACTTTCCAGAGTCTACGCGCGGGTTATGGCGTCTTTATCTCATACAAAAAAGTGAATGGGGAATCACAAATTCTGTAACTGATATTATGGCGTTCAAGGTAAACTGCTGATATTAGCTCGCTTTTGAAGTAGAGCACAACTGTGTTCCAGTTTGTCCTGCTTCAAAGAAGTCAGTAAGGGCCATGGCAGTATTCAGCAGAGCTAGCAATCTTATTTGTAACCAATATTTGCATAAACTGCATAATGTAAACATCGGAACGTTACTGTATAAACAGGGGACAGACAGTACAAGGGCAATATTGAAAAAATTTAAATTTTTCTTAAAACAAATTAAATTTATTTATATTCGAAGCTACTTTCTAATATTTTGCGAGTTGATTGCCGTGTAATTTGAAAGGGGATATATTATACATATATAGAGGAATTGTACGTATGAAAGGGGAACCATACATATAAGAATTGTACAGTAATAATTTAAGTCACTTTTATATACACTTTTTATATATTGTTATATACACATATTGCTTTAAGGTGGGCTGTTATTGATTTTATATATTATATAATTTGAGTGTTAAAAATACTGCCTCAGAATGCAAAAGTGTATTGATGTTAAAGGGAAATATTTTTAAAAACAATAAAATCATTAAATATTTTTAAAATAATACTTGTTTGATTTTCTAAAAAAATTCAGTGTAGCCCTCGTATATCCCAGGGAACACAGATATTGTCAAGCGGTAAGAAGAGAAACCAATTTAAATTAACAGATGATGATTATTAAAGAAGATCGCTCGACGGATACATTAGCACCAAACAGGGAAATGCTATTATTTTGTTACAGCATTCTACAAAGAAGCCACCGTAATAATCGCACACTTAAGCCTCCTAACTCCCGTACCAATTTGAAAGAATAATTGGTTTTCATGTTCTTATGTCAGGTGATAACCTAAATTCAATCAAATCATTTATAAATTTTATAACACTGGTTATTAAATACGTGATATGAACAAAAAGGGAGAAACTTCTCGAAGTTCATACTCATGATTATGAACGCTTTTGCAATTATATACTCAGCTCAATGAGAATATACTCGCTTTGGTAAGACTATAAACCTACTGCCTCACACGACGAGTATATACTTATCTACACAGCCATTTTGATCTCATAAGTTTGAGTATATACTCGTGTTATCTGCACCTTGACTACATAGCTTCATTGATCATATGTTGCCGTGCTGCATCCTGTATAGTTGGGACAGATTTTTCATGCTGTTGTGTTGTATTTCGTTTTGTCAATAATCCTTGAAAATTGTTCAGAAATATTCTGCATTGCTTAACAGTCTCAGAAGCAAGTAAGGCAAACATAAAGCCCTTCTCAAAATTAAGACTAAAATGAAGCAGCAAAAGTGTAGATGTAAACTAAAATTAAGATGATAGGCGAAAGTATGGTATCAATAAAGCAGGCAAAAAGAACATAATCACGGACTGGAAAGTGACAACTCACAAGGTTCTACATGGGAATTCAAATCCAATTGTTTCAAGAATTCCAGGATGGTTACACTATTTATACTATTAAATAGTTTTCTTATACAATTATAGGTAACTGTGTTTTGAATTTAAGGTTTTACATAATAAGCTTAATGATTAAAGCTTTCAATGACACTTCTGGATTATTTTTTTGAAACAACAGAGGATTTTGAAACTCCTTGAATGATTGGTCAATTTAGTGTATTTTTCCATATATGCCATACAGCTCATAAATTCTGCCAATTTTTGATTTATTACTTTCTCTACTACGTATAGTAAGTAGGGGAAGTATTGTCCACCCAAAAATTCGATACCGAGATTTCACCGGAAATACATGTTTTGAGACCCCCTGAATCCAAAAAAGCATATTTGGAAACATGTCCGTGTGTCTGTCTGTGTGTCTGTCTGTCTGTCTGTGAACAGCATAACTCAGAAACGAACAGTCGGATAAACACCAAACTTGATATTTAGGCTCAGTATCTTCCAGAGATGCGACACGAAGGTTTTCAAGAAAATCCCCCCACCCCAGATTACCCTTCACATGGAATATTTTTCGAAATTTTTAATTTTCTCAAAACTGGCTCTAACGATTTTGATTAAAATATCATATGTTTAAGATATTTTCATGGAAAAAGAAATGTATATCTTGAATTTTTTGGGAATGTCTCCAAAAGTATTCTTCATTGTGAACGACTTTTGCATAACTGGTAAACCATAAGGGATAGACAAAATTTTACTGCACAAAAAATGTAGATCGCGTTAAAGTACACAATTTATGTCATATACATTTTTGTTGTTGAGTGAACCATTTTCGAGATATTGCTTGTTATTCCCTTAAATTTTTCAATACTACTTTTTCTCAAATTCGTTATTCATTTTTTTATGTCCTGGACATGCAAAGTGAATGGAATGCGTCTCATAGCAACCAGCGCTTAAAATATTTGACTATCGCTTAAAGCCTACCGTATTCGCCTTGCATCTACAAGAAAATTAGCAATAAGATTCACATCTCGATATCTCGATTAACATGAAGCATATGGAGAATAAGCGTTTGTAAAAATAGTTTGTACAAGAGTAGAGCAAGTCATGTGAGTGTAACACATCAGATTTTTTAAAGTAAAATCAAATTAATACACATATACAGTCCGTTCGTTACATTACCGGATCGCGTGTGTGCGTGTTCCGCGCACTATTACCCTGAGGTTATTTTCCGTTCTAAATTTCCCACGTTACTTACGAGTGATGCATTGCCATCTATTATGAAATTTCCATTCACACGCAGAAGTTCTTCTTGCATAATTTTCGTAATTTCTGTTTTTATATTGTCCATAAGTTCATCTATGCTGTGGGAATTGTTCTTTAAAACTTTATCTTTTAGGGTTCTCCACAAACAAAAGTAGTATCCAGAAAGTTCCCGGAACGCAGGGGCCAAAATCCTTTAGAAATTATCAGTCATCAAAAACAGCTTTTATGTCTTCCAAGGAGTTTTAACAGAAAGGACTGTGGCAAAATCTTGTAGGAAATATTAGTTTTCTATCTCATTATCTGACAACATATGATGAAATGGTGCAAGAAATCTCTGCGGTACCTATCGCTGTGAAATATGGACCATAACTTCACGAAATAAATGAGGATTCTCCGTGCTCCAGGTCTATTGTTCTATGAGGCAACATGGACTTTTAAATGAAACCATGCCTCATCTAAGAAAATTATTAAATGTGAATCAACGTACCATCAAAGATTTTTTGTAAAATCCAGCTACAGAAATGGACTAGTTTTTCGTCATCACGAAATTGTAATTCATGAACTGTCACTCTGTAGGGGTTTAACTTTAAAGGTTTAGCAACTCTATGAACAGTGATTTTTGAAACACCCACTTGCTGTGCAACACGTCTTAGGCATTTCTTTGGAGATTGTTCGAATGATGCACAAATTTCGTAATTGTTTTTCCTCTGTTAGAGCATTTCTTTTCGCTTTTTTTAGTTTAGCGTATCCAGTGTCCTAAACTTATTAACCATACTTGTAACAGTTTCTCTACCCGGAACTGAAATAATAGAAAATTTCTCCTTAAATTGTCTACACATCTGTCTACATGATTCGTTTTTAGGTATGTATCATGCATAAGCCCGAAAGTTCAAACGCGAAATTTTCGTAGGCATTTCGAAGGACTATAGGAATAATCTAATGTAACTCAAACACAACACATGTCTTGAATAAACTTTCACTTTTGAAATGCAAAATTAGCAAACTCTAGTCTTTACAGCTCGAACTGAAGGCAGCAATTGACACAGTATAACACAACTGATAAACGTAACCTTGAGCTGGTCATTTACCGATATGCGCTAGCGGAAAAATACCGAGGTCACTGCAGTGAAAGCCAACTAAGCATATATGCGATCCTTGGCCCGGTCATAAATGGAACGCATGGTAGAAGTGAGTACGCCTCTAACCGTGCTCAGCATGATAAGAGAATGGATTTGTATTCGTATAGAATATGAAATATCTTGCTAAATAAAATATCTTACTCCTTGTAAGATGGGTGCCTGAGAATGTTTCCATTACTTGAGTATGCACTCAAAGTTAAGTAGGTACTCGAAAGGTTTTATTATCAAACAGAGTGAAGTATACTGCTTTTTATTCATTTGAACCAATATTTGCATTGTAGACACAGAGTCAAAGGATTCGCGAAAGAGGATCCTTTTGTTAAAATTTCTGTTATGCTAGATCCTCTCAGGGAATTATCCGATTTCCGAAAGCAATTTAACCATTATATAATCATTTAACGAATATACCTAATTCGTTTCAATCAAATGGGAAGCGAAGTCATAAATGGCCAACTCTTTTTCATTCTCTGCGTACCTGAATTAATAAACTATACGGTTGTTTTCATATGTAAATTGTAATATGATATACAATTTAAACAATATTGGTTCCACTATAATAGGGTTTGTAATTAATTATGTATTGTTTAACTTAACGCTATATTACTGGCAATTGTTAACAGCAATTTTCAGTTACACAACTTTTAACAAGCATAATAATAGAATTTACACACGGATGATATTCAGGTGCGTTCTAAATACAGACTGAAAAAGCATCGGGTGTTTTAAAAGGCAAGTATATTCTTCAAAGCAAGGAAGCATATACAAGTCTCAAGTATGTAAGTACTTCCCTATTGTAACAGGATATCTGTTCATCTGAGCTTTATGCTTCCTCCTTTTTGGGTACATGGAATTTAAAATGTAATAATAGGTGTGAAAATGCAAGTTGCACGTATAACTAATAAGTGATACTAAACAAAAGTCTCAAGGATAAATGCTTATCCAGGAGCAGTAGTACAATACAGCCATGAGCCCTTTATTTAGCAGGATAAATTTCCAGTTTTGAATGTCGTGCTTGCATACTCACTATGAAACATTTAGAATTTCAATAATTATTTTAGTGTCTGTAATGTAAAAGTTTTTATCAAGGATAGAAAACAAGTGAAAACTCTCAATGGGCACACACAGTATAGATGCATCAATTACATAGCTATAAATGGTTGATCATTTTTATCAAAAATACATCGTGGGGAAAATTCTGACTATCGCTAAATATAAAAAATAGGAATAATCTTAGTAATACAGCCATAGAAATCAGCAGAAATCATAAATTGACTGTATTTATTAACTAGAACGTTTTCAGTCACATTTAGATGTATACTAGGTATCAATTTTTCAAATGAAAATTAAATTAAATGGAGCTTGATTTATGGACGCTCTTTAACTACTATGGTCCTTAGTGCCCCATTCTATGTTGGGCGTGAAAGATCGAAATTTTGCTCAGAGGCCTCTTTATCAGGCTTGAGTTTCTTTTACGTACCATGCTAAGGATTTTTACGCCCGAAAAAATCCATCGCCTTCCGCCGGGTTTGAACCCGCGACCTCGGGAATCACTACACCACGAGGGATGACTGATTTTTCAAATGTTTCCAATACTTCAACTTAAAACAAAAAGCAAAGATTTGGTTTTAATGTTCATACTACTGACAAACTACGCTATAAAATTTGGATCATTTTGTTTACAACATTCGAGTTTTTCTAAAACATTGATAGCATAAACATAATATAAATTAGAATATAAATAGAATATAAATTTTGGGTAGTTCGAACATGTCCCAAACGTAACATATCCATGTGGCTTATAGAAACTTTATGAATGCTAGAAATGAGAAAGTTGTCTAAAATTGAGTGTTTATTTATGGTCGCTCTGTAGCTGCTGTGGTTCTTAGCGTCCCATTCTATATTAGGCGTGAAAGACCGGAAATTTTGTTCAAAGACCTCTCTATCAGGTTGGGGTTCTTTTACTTCCCTTCCGAAGGAAGCCATGTTAAGGATTTTTACCCTCCAAATAATCCACCTCCCTCCGCCGGGTTTGAACCGCAACCTCGGGGACTAGAGCGTGTTACCCCTAGACCACAGAGGGTAACGAGAAAGTTGTCTGCAGAACCTTTTGTTTTTTAAGTTGACTATTTACCTATGCTTTATTGTGCTAAGTAGCCACTATCTTATGATTACCCGGAACAATGCAATTCTGACGTTAGGAAAATAATGCCGGTATTACAAACTTCCTCAATAATGTTGTCAACAATGGTTCATTGGCTCAGAGCGTAAATATATTAATTGAAATACTAACCCTGCTGCGTATAACCTTACCCCGCAGACATGTATTCTTTCGCTCTGCTTTCCCCTGATTGATATGTACACCTTCGAATGGTGAAAATAAGGCGTGTGCAGTGCAAGGCTAGGAATAAAAGCGATATAAACACATTGTCGTGAAAGATGCGCACACCTACGTCATACTAGAACCAGGTTTAAACCGAAGTAACCTCCCATCTATTTGTTGATAAGAATTTACAGGCAATCCAGATGCATAATACTGTTACGTAAATATTTAATTCATACTGTTATGAAAATGTAAGTTTGACAACTATCTTCGAATATATTAAGGCAGATGACCATGTTAACTAGAAACTATTTTGTATCGCATAACAATGTATTCCCCGGCAGCAGCCAATAGGAGGTGACTAGTGCACGTGACCGTTTTAGAGATACGGGCAAAGTTACATGGAACAAGCCTTAAGGTTAACGCCGCATTAATAAATCATATTAATAACGGCCAATTACAAAAATAATGAAGTCACGATAGGCAAAATCTTTGATAAAAGGTCCTCATTACAAAAGAAAGCTGTAATAGGACCTTAAGCTACGAAGAAGCATATACTGTTAAAATAGGCAGTTTTATGCACTATAAAATTAGTATATTTTACTGCAAGAAGCATGAAACATATTTATATATACCGGGTGGCCCACACAAGCCGTCTTTACTTGAAGGTAGTTTACACCGGATAGCGCGGATGCCAAAAAGTTTGCCTAAGCAGAACTGCAAGTGGGACTCCATACAGACAGAGAGGAGACCGCTAAATGAAAGATCACTGCTTGAAAACGAACACTAACTGCTTACTGGTCATAGAGCAGCTCATTCGGTAGCGAAACTACCTGCTATGTGAGGTGTTCCGGGTTCGATTGCCAGCTGGACTCCAGAAATTTATCTTTAAACATAAACATTTCACGGTATGCCCTGAGTCTGGTGTTTGAATGTGAGTACCTATGTTTGTGTGAGAGTGGGAGGTGTTATCAGCTATTTAATAAGCAATTCGCTCATTAACAGAAATTCAGGGTTGTCGCTTGACGCAAACCTGAGCACGTGTGTTAAGTGTTTAGTTCTATGACAGTTAATCTACAATCAGTACAACTATATGACACCAACCGGTGCCGCAAAGTTAACAAGATTAAACAAAATTCTATTTTTATTATATTTATGTACCCTTAAAGGTGCGTTATAATTAAATTATTTTATATTAGTGCATTATTTATAATAAGCATGTGCAAAAACAGATCCGTTTTGGTGGACGAATTGATGTAAGGGCCTCTCAGGCCCACGTTCTACCTGGAATGATCCTAATTTCTTAATATGATTTCTGTACGAAAACAAAAAAAGTACGAATAAGACATGTCGCATCTGAAAGTGTTATCTGTGTTCATTATTGGTCGTTATTGGTCTTTTTGTCTGAATGGCCTGACTGGAACTGCACGCACTCGACCACGCGACGCTTATCAATACGAAACTATCACATAAACATCTGCAGACAGCAGTACTACCTGAGTGAACTTTCGTTTTGGACTTGCATTGCCGCTTTGAACAGCAGTGATGCGACAACTTCCTTTGCACCTACGTATGCGGGAAAAATAAAAATGCAAAGGACGGCTTGTTTGGGCCACCTGGTACAAAGCCTAAGATTCCAAGCAAAGGAATAAAATAGGCAAATGCTGAGCTCATGTTGTGCCATTTGTAACAAGAACGAGCGTTAAACAGGACTAAAAATTATCTCATGTGTTAAACTTTTCTATCCATTCTTCTACAACCTATTCTTACTTAAGCTTATTATTCTATCCTCTTCATGTAAATCGAGATAAACATTTATATAAATAATTTCATTACGTATTTTGTTGTAGGTATAAGGGGAATACAGTAGGCTTTGAAATTCCATTCTCTTTGCAGGACCACGAGAACGACCTAACAGGTTAAAATATTATGAAGTATTTGGCAATTCAAACGATTATGAAGAATATCTCGGAAATGATTAATGCTACAAAAAGTCCATTTGACATAATTGGCATGTTTTAATTACGGTAATTTTTGTTTATTTGTTACGATTTACTAGTTATGCAAAATTCTTCAAAATGAAAAGCACTTCCCGGCTATTCCTAGAAAAATCAAGATATAAGTTTTATTTGTAATGAAAATAAGCTAAACATATGGTATTTTAATAAAAATCCTTAGTCATTTTTAGAAAATAAAAATAACTATAATTTTCCCATGTAAAGGGTAGTTTGCGGTGGAGGATTTTCTGGAAAATCTTTGTGTTGCATCCTTGGAAGACGCCGTAGTTAAATATCAAGTTTGGACACACACATGCATGTGCGCGCCCGAACCTTTTCCTAAAGATGCTTTTTTCTGGATTCAGGGAACCTCAAAACGTATATTTACAGAGTAATATCGATATAGAATTTTGGGCTTTATGCAATACTTCCTGTTCTTACTACAGGGTGAGCCAAAAAACTACGAACCGGCTGCGCGGTGTTTCTCCTGCCCACGTCCTCGGCGCTCGCTGCCGTCTGCCGCTATCATAGAAAAGCGCGGATGAAACCATAAATGATTTTTAAAACTACTTTAAAAGGCTTTACATACCAAGTTTATGAAAGGAAATGCTGAAACTGGCCACCGTCGTTGTCCATACTTTGGCACAACTTTAGGAAACTATCCATCACTCGCCGTAGTTCACGTTGAGAAATGCTGACAATTTCCTAGCGGATATTTTGTTTTAATTCTTCCAAGGCGTGTGGCTTTGTCTTGTACACTTTTTTTAAGTTACTCCAGAGATGGAAATCGCAGGAGGTTAGGTCGAGGGACCGAGGGGGCCACAAATCTCTACTAATAATTCTATCCTCAAACACACTTCAAATTTTCTCATCGAAATATTGGCCTTATAAGCTGTTACAGAGTCTTGTTGAAAAAAGGCAAAATCACGCTCCCTGGCTTTAATTCTCTAAAAAGAGGGGGGGGGGAATTGTATTCGCATATGTACGGGCTTCAACTTTGACTAGAAAAAGTGATGGATAGTTTCCTAAAGAGGTGCCAAAAATGTATGGACAACGACAGTGGCCAGTTTCAGCATCTCATTTCATAAAGTTGGTAAGTAAAGCCTTTAAAAGTAGTTTTAAAAATGTATGGTTTCATCCGCGCCTTTCTATGATAGCGGCAGACGGCAGCGAGCGCCGAGGACGCGGACAGGAAAAACACCGCGCAGGCAGTTCGTAGTTTTTTGTCTCATCCTGTATATCTAAATACTAGAGAAAGTAAAAATTACACCTAAACTGCTTTTATGAATTTAATTTTATGCAATATTTCTACAGTATAGCCACTACTTTGAGTGGCAAAATAATGTGCTCAAATTTTGGACATTTAACTTTGTTTTTTCTATAAGGGCGTAAGATTTCATTAATATTAGGTTCATTATATAGCCGTATATTCATTTAATGTACGAGTATTTTTAAAGTTTTATTTTTTGTGAAAATAGTACACAGATCACAAAAAAATGTAAACGGAAGAAAATTGGGGAGGGAGAGAAAAGATGGTAAAACACGAAGTTGATTTAACGTTGTAAACTACAATTAATAGAAGTGAGTAAAAATTTTTAAGTGGATCCAAAGTTGAAAACTATAGACACAATACCCCCTTAATGACCAAATGTTTGGTACTTGGAGAATTAGGAAAGTAGGCTCATAAGGAGAAGATGAGGACCGGCCATAGGATCCACTTTCTCCTGGTACAGCATCATCGCCGTCCCTGTTCAGCTCGTAATGACTGCACTTGTTCTCATTTGACTTCCTTTTGATTCACTCACCCACTCAGCCGAGCAGTGATGGTCTCCGGGGCAGAACCTTCCTCATTGTTCGGAATCAAATCAAACTTTCAATGCACCCCTCTCCGCGAGGAATCCCCTCTCAACTCTGGAGGAAAAGACCTCTTTTCTATTGCATGTACCCCATCCCTTTCGACTGCCAGGACATTGCCTTCCTCCCCACTCTCTTACCGTGCAACTATCCAACTAATGAATGGACCAAATACCCAAGCTCCGTCCTTGTCTCTCACATACATACATGGCATGTCTACAGGGTGGAGCTGACTTATGACGTCCGTAACGACACTAGTCCTCCAAACAAGATTATTTTCCCAGTGAACTCGCCACCAATAGGTTCAAACCTTCCTTGAGCCTCCTGATTGCATCTCAAAGGTGTGAAGTAAAGCACAAATTCTGGAGATATACAGTGTGTCTACAAATTATTGGACGACTTTATAAGGGTATATTTTCACCAATACTTAACATAAGTAAGTTATCATACCATCATTTGAAAAAATGGGAAATTTGAAGTTTTGTGTTGTAGATCTGATTTTCATCAGATCAATCATCATTTTCATCAGTCATCTAGTGAGAAACGTGTGCATTGTTTTTGAAGAAAATGGCTGCTTTACCAACCAATCGTAGCTGGTGTGCTTGAATTTGTACGAATAAACAGTGTTGTAGCATTCATCGGGCATTTAAACGGCAATTTGGATGACCTGCATCTCCCGGATCGTCAATCTGAAGGTGGTACGAACCATTTCGCGACAGAGGATGTATCCTTCATCAAGGGAAAGGACGCCCGGGAAGACCAAGTGTAAATGAAGAAACGGTTGGTAGAATCCTTGAAAGTTTATACGGAGCCTTAAAAATCAGTACGCAGAGCCAGTCAATAATTGCAGATGACATCAGCAACAGTGTGGAAGATTGTACGCAAACGATTGAGGTTATACCTGTACAAACGACAGCTGGTACAAAAACTGCGGCCTGATGATCCAACAAAGAGACTAGCGTTTTGTGATAATTTTATGGCCATGATCGAAGAGGATGAGGATTTGCCAGAACGAATCATAATGAACGATAAAGCGACATTTCATTTAACTTGAAAAGTTAATAGACCCAATGTCCGGATATGGGGAACTGAGAACCGCAACGCTGTAATTCAGATAGAAGTAATATCCAAAAGTAAACTTTTTTTGCCGCTGTTTCTAAAAACGTGTGTTTGGCCCATTTTTTTCTCTCCCTGAGAACGCTATCAACGGAAACGTGTGCCTGGACATGTTGCAGAATTGGTTAATGCCGCAACTCACGGACGAAGAGGAACAGGGATCCGTTTTCCAATAAGACGGGGCCCCTCCATATTGGCATATGAATGTCCGTGGGTACGTCAATTGACATCTGGCAGGTAGATGGATTGGTCGTGCAAAATCCGCAGACAACATCCTGTTCACTGACTTTACAGTGTGTGACTTCTTCCTGTCGGGTTACATCAAGGATAGTGTTTACATTCCTCCACTTCCAGCGACGTTGTCGTAATTGACAAGGCGCATTGCCGCAGCCATCGAGAATATCACTGGAGACATGCTTGAGAGGATTTGGCATAATTGGGATCACCGACTGGACATCTACCGTATTACACATGGTGCTCACATCAAATGCATCTAAAGCGAATACAAAACTTCAAACTTCCCTTTGTCAAATGGTGGTATCGTAATTTATTTATGTTAAGTATTGGTGAAAATATAGCCTAATGAAATCGTTCAATAATTTGTAGACACATTGTGGGCAGAACTTAGCGATCTTTTTACCTAGGAGAACAGACATGACTTTCCCATTCTACTCGTAAATGTTATAAAAGTTGTTTTGGTGCCACCCATCGCGCCAGCTTCAACAAGCGCGGTTGTCAGATCGAGTAATTTTACAGCATTTTCTCTTATGTAAGGGAAATGTACACGTCTTTTATATTTCGGCCATGGTTAAGTGGGAAATATCTCCCGAACATGATATCAAGGAGGATCAGAAGCCTGGTCCTTCATTACAAAGGATTCCGACTTATGGTGTACTTCATTAAATATTCATATTTTTAAACAAACCTAAAATTATGCTTGTTCTCTAACAGTAATCGATGTATTTTATTTATGCTAATTTAAAACTGGGAAAGTAATTTAGATAAATATCCTACTCTAACTGTGACTCAAGGAAGTTTTATAGAAATGTTAGAGTAAACAGTCATTCTTATATGAAACGGTTGTAATAATAATAATAATAATAATAATAATAATAATAATAATAATAATAATAATAATAATAATACTCCACACAAACACAATTTAATCTTACGGTTGCTCATCAGTTATTTATCCATTTTCGAAAATTAGCACAACTTTGATAGAAGTAGAATGTTATTTATTATTATTATTATTATTATTATTATTATTATTATTATTAATTTGCGAATATCCCATGTAAGACTACGTAAAATACTTAGAGACGTTTCTTTGTTTTCCTTCGAATCCATAGTTCTGTCATTCGCCGTCAGTCTCTCTTGACCATGTTCCAGTTCTCTTGGTCAACTTGCCACTTATGCACCTTGATTCTAAACATATCTCTGTTTAGGATATCTTCTTGGTAATTCCTGCCAATTTTTCATTTTTACTTCACGAATCCACTTAATTGTATCTACTCGTGCTTTACTTCTAATTTTGTATAATCCCATTATTTGTTTTGTGAGCATGTTTGAGTTTATTCATATGTCCATAAAATGTTAACCTTCGTTTTCTAATCTCACTGTGAGTGTCTGTATATATTTCCATTTCATTTTTATTTTCTCTACCACGTACATACTAGGTAGTGAAGGTATTGCATTCCACCCCAAAAATCATTTTTAGAAAAAGTTCTGTATGTGTGTCTGTGAACAGCATAACCCAAAAACGAAAAGTCAGATGAGCACCAAACTTGGCATTTAGGCACAATACTTTCTGAAGATGCGACACGAAGATTTTCAGGAAAATCAACCCATCCCAAACTATCCTTTACATGGAACATTTTTTTAATTTTTTTATTTTTTAACCATTTTGATCAAAATACCACATATTAAAGATATTTACATGCCAAATAAAATGAGTATCTTGAATTTGCTGGGAATATCCTTTAAAGTTCTCTTCATTTCGGAAGGAATTTGGTATAATCTTGTATAACTGGTAAATGTTATTCGATAGACGAAAACGTACTACTCAAAAAATGTAGATCTCTTTAAAACACACAATTTATTTCAAATGTTTTTGTGGCATAAGCCGTTTCTGAGATATTCGTTATTAAAGGTTCGAATAACTCATTTATTTTAAAATCCTGTGAACATTTAGTTGTTTCTCGCGATTGCGTGGAAACAGTATGGAATTTCAAGCACATGGTATAACGTCCAGTTCTTAAACATTTGACTATCACTGTTCTCTTTGTATCTATAACGAAATTTGTAATGTAGCTATGGCTGCAAATGTTTTTTGGATAAACGACAGCGGGTGGAAAAATTCATGTGAATGTATCGCATCAGATATTTTTAATTTCTCTACTACGTATAGTACTAAGTATTGTATTGCAGCCAAAAATTCGATACCGAGATTTCACCGGAAATGTATGTTTTGAGACCAACTGAATCCAAAAAAAGCATTTTTGGAAATATGTTCGTGTGTGTGACTGTGAACAGCATAACTCAGAAACGCACAGTCGGATAAACACCAAACTTGGTATTTAGGATCAGTATCTTCCAGAGATGCAACACAAAGATTTTCAAGAAAATCCCCCCACCCTAGATTACCCTTTACATGGAACATTTTTTCGAAAATTTTAATTTTCTCAAAAATAGCTCTCACGATTTTGATTAAAATATCATATGTTTAAGATATTTTCATGACAAATGAAATGTATATCTCAAATTTGCTGGGAATGTCTCCGAAAGTATTCTTCATTGTGAACGACTTTTGCATAAGTGGTAAACCATAAGAGACAGACAAAATTTTACTACACAAAAATGTAGATCGCGTTAAAATACACATTTACGTCATATACATTTTTGTTGTTGAGTGAACCATTTTCGAGATATTGCTTGTTATTCCCTTAAACTTTCCAATACTTGTACTTTTTCTGAAATGGAAATTCGTTATTCTTTTTTTGCCCTGGACATGCAAAGAAAATGGAATGCTCCACATAGCAACCACCTCTTAAAATATTTGACTATCGCTTAAAGCCTAGCGATTCCCCTTGCATCTACAAGAAAATTAGCAATAAGATTAACATCTCGATATCTCGATTAACATGAAGCATATGGAGAATAAGCGTTTGTAAAAATAGTTTGTACAAGAGTAGAGAAAGTTTTGTGAGTGTAATACATCAGATTTTTTAAGTTCCGCCTTTAACTACAATGGTCTTATCGGTGGCCTTTCCTTTGGAACATATTATTGAACATCGTATTCGTTTCGTAATCGTATTCTTTTTGTCGTTGGGTTTCTAGTAAACTTTGGGTATTAATCATTAGAACGCACATACATTCACACTCTCATTCATACTTCCAGTCTCTGAGGAGGATAGGGAATAATCTTGGCTAGAGAAAAACTCCCACTCTCCAGCCGGGAAACGAACCCGAGTTCCCTTGCACAGCAGGTACTCTACCGACCGAGGTACGCGGCCAGCCGTGTTTTAGCGTTGTAGTGTGTTAATACTATAATAATGACAAAAAGTTCGTATACTTTAATACACAGAATGTTCATGTATGATTCCTATATGACAACGAACTCTTATAGAGAGGTAAGACGGCGATTTATAAATAGATTCCCTACTCTTCGTTCGCCTCTCAGAGAAGCGGTTCTTAATCTTGTGAATAGATTTAGGGAAACGGGATCTATTCTTGATAAGAAATTGAAAGTATGTCGCCGTATTCCTACACAGGAAAAATTCGACATTGGAGAAAAGTTAGAACGAAGTCCAAGGAAATCTCTGAGAAAGCTTGCACATAAATAAGGAATTTCGCAAGTGGAATACCTCTATACTTCTAAAATTAAACCCTATAAGCTGAGACAGTATTTTTAATGCTTAAATGATTTCAGTCTAATTATATAATATATAAATTTAATAACAGCCCACCTTAAAGCAATATGTGTATGTAACAAGATATAAAAAGTGTATATTGCAGTCATTGTATATGTTTATATTATTGCATTCATGTGTAATAAATATATGTGAATGTATTACATAATTTAATAATGCAGGTGCTGTGAGAAATAGGTCAAAAGTTGCTAACAATAGGTAACCTTGAGGCAATAATGAATTTCATAGTTTAACAATACCTACTACTTGTAATTCTTGGAAGCAATAATGTAATTTTTGTGACAGTTTATAAAATAGCCAATTAACAAACAGAAAAGTTTTAGTTAAATGAAGGTATTCTATTGAACTAGGATTAGCCAATCAGTGACTTGAAATACAGAAATTTACAAATTTAGGCGGTAGAAATCAAGTCAGTTGCCTGTAGACAGCGCTCATAACTGGACGCGTTGCTTGTAGACAGTGTTCCTAACCGGACGCGAGATGTGCCCTCGAGAAATTTAATACGTATTCGTGCGAGATAAAATAGTTTACGTGTTAAAAATTGCAAGTAATTAATAAAAAAAAATTCACAGCTCTCTATATCAGTGAAGTGTTATTTAAATCGTGTCAAGCATTAACAAAAGGAGTGAAGTAAAATTATAATCTGTGTAAGCCTACATTCTTCTGTCGCACCACTCCTTGCTAAGAGATTCATGTCTCTAAAAATAAATACTGACGCAGCCGAGGCAAACATAAATATATAATATTTAAAGAAACAATCAAATTAGAAAGTTAATATTTTTTAAAGATTTGGGCAAAGGCCACCGGAAAGTAAATTTGGGGCGAAGGCTACCGGAAACTTTTTACCATACGTGCGGTTGCAACTACTTCAAGTTCGGCTCCCCAACAGTTGAAATACAATACAACACCACCATAACATGAGCTTACTTCAAATTGGCTCCCAAAGCATGGTTCAAATAAAGGTGCAAATAACGTAAAGACAATACCTACATCAAAGATAACACTGTAGTTCAGAAATTGCAAACACCCGATAAAGTGAGTACAGTTAATTGTAATTAATTGGTCTTTCACACAAGGTGTGTAGGACAAGACTGGAAAGGTATAATCAGAGTGAAAAATTCAATGGCAAGACATGTTTTGGACCAGATCTAACGGTTTCGCCCGTTTGCTGTAACCGACTGAGCTAGTTACCATGGCAACGTGCAAGTCAGCTGGAGAATTTAATGTCGTACCGGCATGTTGCATGGTAGCTTAGTTCGTTAGAGCAAGCGGACGGAAACCGAAGGATCCATGATTCAAATCCCGGCTATAGCATTGGATTTTACAATCTGATTTTACCTTTAAGTACAGTTAATTTCTGAAGCTGGGTGATGAATAATGTTAATGATTCACCTTACTGACCCATGCTTACAATTATTTTACTGGCGAAGCATGGTTTTATTTACTTGGCCATGAAGAATTAATGAGTGTCAATGCAAATTTTATTTTCATGAGAAATCTATGCGCTTGAATTTAAGGGGCTATGAAGATTCGACTCCGCCGGCAAACAGTGTGTTTCCCAGCGCCAAGAAAGTTTCCCTAATTCCGGCCACACGTCCAATCGAAGACGCGAGATCGCAGATGAGTGATCTCCTGAAACGTGGGTCCGCCACTGAACTGCTGACTTGTATGCCATCTTCATGACGTTGTCGATATAATTTGGTTCCATCCAACACACAAGCAAGTCTTCCATTCAAGCGCCTCGCTCCGACGGAATATTACAAAGGTAGAGTGTTACATATGTGTGTGTTTCTTGAAAAGAGTGTGATATTGAAGAGTGCGCGATGCCTGTGGCAGGAATGGGGGAGGGGAAGGGGGGAGAGCACTTGTGCCGGCCTCTGGAGGGAAGGGATGTGTGTTCGAGTTCGCGCTCTCACTCTGTCTCGCGGACAATGCTATGGACGCCACTACGAAACAACAAAAGAGTGGTTCCCATGGTAACATTGCCCCCCATTCAACCTGACCAACAAAGTATGCAACAATTCTGTTTCTCTAACCCTCACACATACACACAATGAGAGATGTTAGGTGTGGACTGGGTGCCCACGTTGGCGGCCTGAATAAAAAAGTTTCACTCTTCTTTTGTGCGGTGTGTGATGGCTAGGTATACGCTTGAGTGTGGGGACCTTTATATTGTTCCGTGCATACACGTGGGAGAGAACACTTTGTACCTGTGTGTGTGTACGTATATGTGCTAGAGCAGTGGCGGGTTCTCCAAAATGTTCGCCAGACTGTGCTCAGAATAAAGGCTGGTTCACTACAACCGAGAACGGTAGCCAGGACGAGAACGACAAAGTTAAATACGTGTATTTTAATGGGAGCGTTCACAATTGATGAGAACGATAAAGAAAATTGGCCAAGTTGGACGTCACTTTCGTTCTCGTTCCCGGGCACGGCGTACTAGATCCATATTGTGCATCTTAGACTCTTTTCTTTAGTGATCATTCTAGGTAGCCATGAATGAAACAGCCACTAGTACGCTTTCTAATCGCAAGATGGAAACATGAAACTGGAAGAAATTCTAGCACATGTGCGTTCTAATCTCAGATCCTTACACCCGCAGATCCATTGAGCGTTGGTTATTCTGTAGTTTGTTTATATGCAACTCAAAACTGGCTATTGCCTCAAAGCAAAAGCTACAAAGAACAGCAAAAACCGGTAGAAATTACCAAAGAGCATTATAAACTTTAATGTACGCCATTCATTAAATAAAGAAAAGAAAGCTTGGTAGAAATGTAATGGATCTGCATTTGGATAATGTTTACTCTATCAAATTTTGACTGAATTGAAAGCAGGTGAAAAAAATATCATTGGTCAGTTAAAAACAAATAAAATCATAATGCGCAAAACTGACTTTGTGATCGATATAATCTCGGTATGCTTCCCGTTCTCGTTTCCGTTCTCGGGCTGTTGTGAGCCAGCCTTTAACAATAGTGTGGCTCGACACCCAAAATTCTCCTGGTTAAAACATTAGGACTTGTTCATCTACATGGTGAAGAGGTAATGTGCTTGAATTATATTCCGAAGCTCTCGTTTTTTAATCTGGTTTGGGGTGACAGAAAAAGTATCTCCTTCCCAAAAATTCGCTATGGAGATTTCGTTGGAAATACACGCTTTGAGACCCCTTAACCAAACTTCGTATTTGAGGGGTATTGGGCCTGAGTTTTTAGATGAAAATGAAAAAAAATCGCTTTTTGAACCGCATCATATAAATATTCTATAGATACCTTTGATCATTTTTTCGCGATACACCATTTTTAAATCATCTGTGCGCTCCGTTTTAATCCCACTGGACCCTATGGGTATGTGTTTTTTCTCGGTTTTGCATTTTTGCACATGAAATTTATTTCATGCATTTAAGTTTTGCACTAACTTGTGTGCAAATTTGCATTCATATTTTTAATGTGCTATCTAAAAATTACAGTATGCATTTTATGATGCTAAAAAAATTTTATATTATTAAAAAAATTTAATTTATATTAAACAACAAGGAACATTTTAGCACCAACTTCATAAGAACTAAAATTTATTTGGCTGGCCCCATAGCTCAGTCGGCAGAGCACCTGCCTTTGTGTGAGGGGTGCTGGGTTCGATTTCCGGCTGGGGGGTGGCTGGTAATTTTTCTCTAGCCAAGATTATTTATTCCTTATTCTCCCCAGAGTCTGGAAGTAGTAATGAGAGTGTGAATGGTGTATGATCTATGATTAAAACCCAAAAAGTGAAAGAAATCCAACGAATACGAGTTAACACCATTGCCTTAGCCGATAAGTTCCAAAGGAAAAGGCCACCGGTAAGACCAATGTAGTTAAATGCAGTATAAATGGAACTAAAAAAAATTCTCTACAACTAATAACATCAACTTCAATCAAATCCTTACATTTATTTGCACTGTACTTGAGTATTGTAAAATTTCATTATCATACTTCTCTGACAAACGCGAATGTGCAAAACAGTTTTAGTAAATTTGTATTTTTACATTCTATACTGCGTATAATAAGCAGGGAAAGTATTGCATTCAACCCAAAAATTCAATACCGAGATTTCACCGGAAATGCTTGTTTTGAGGTACCCTGAATCCAAATAAAGCATTTTTGGAAATATGTCCTTGTGTGTATGTGAACAGCATAACTCAAAAACGAAACATCAGATAAATGCCAAACTTCATATTTGAGCTTAATATCTTCCAAGGATGAGACACAAAGATTTTAAAGAAAATCCCTTACCCCAACTACCCTTTACATTGAACATTTTTCGAAAATTTTGATTTTTTAAAAATGGCTCTATCGATTTTGTTTAAAACACCATATATGAAATATAATTACATGCCAAATAAAATATGTATCTTGAATTTTCTGGGAATAGCCTAGGAAGTCCTCTTCTTTCGGAAGGAATTTTGTATATAACCTTGTATAACTTACAAATTAAGCGATAAACGAAAACGTACCACACAAAAAACGTAGATCTCTTTAAAACACACAATTTACATATTATAACTTTTTTGTGGCTTAAGCCGTTTCTGAGATATTCGTTTATTAAATTTTCGAATTGTTCAGTGCTCCTTTTAAAGTGTCATCGATTTTCAGCTGTTTCTCGCGATTACATGGAATTTTAAGACCAGCATGTAGCGTCCAGTTCTTAAACATTTGACTATCGTTGACCTCTTTGTATTTATAACTAAACGTATAATGTAGCTATTTTTGCAAAGGTTTATGTGGATTAGATGTAGTAGATAGAAAAAAAAATCTGATGTGTTACACTCACATGACTTTCTCTACTCTTGTACAAACTATTTTTACAAACGCTTATTCTCCATCTATTTCATAGTAATCGAGATAAACATTTGCAGAAACGATCTTTTGACATGCAAAGAGAATTACATTTTACACATAGCGACCGGTTCTAAAAATATTTAACCATCGCTTAAGGCCTAATATGTTCCCCTTGTTTTGTATTAACAAGGGCAATATAAGCACATACATATCTCTTAATAGCTGGTTGCTATGTGCAGCACCATTCTGTTTGCCACAAATTAATACTCTTTGCATATCCAAGACAAAAAAATGAATAATGAATTCCCATTTAGAAAATAAGTATTGAAAAATTTAAGGGAATAACAAGCAATATCTCGAAAATGGTTCACTCAACAACAAAAATGTATATGACATAAATTGTGTTTTTTAACGCGAGCTACATTTTTGTGTAGCAAACATTTGTCTATCTCTTATGGTTTACCAGTTATGCAAAAGTCATTCACAATGAAGAATATTTTGGAGACATTCCCAGAAAATTCAAGATATACATTTTATTTGTCATAAAAATATCTTAAACATATGATATTTTAATCAAAATCGTTAGAGCCATTTTTGAGAAAATTAAAATTCTCGAAAAATATTCCATGTAAAGGGTAATCTGGGGTAGGGGGATTTTCTTGAAAACCTTCGTGTCGCATCCTTGGAAGATACTGAACCTAAATACCAAGTTTGGTGTTTATCCGACTGTTCGTTTCTGAGTTATGCTGTTCACAGACAGACACACAGACACACAGACAGACACACAGACACACAGACAGACATGTTTCCAAAAATGTTTTTTTTTGGATTCAGGGGGTCTCAAAACATATATTTCTCGTGAAATCTCGGTATCGAATTTTTGGGTGGAATACAATACTTCCCTTACTTACTATACGTAGTAGAGAAAGTAATAAGCTTTAGTAAGAGTAGTTTGTTGTCTACTAATGAAGATAGAGGATAGAGAAAGTTATGTGAATGTATCACATCAGATTTTTTTTTGGGTATTTGCTAATTAAAATATTTAATCGTATTACATGAGAAACTATTTGATCTAGAGTTTTGAGCTCTTGCACAGTTATCTCTTCATTTACTCGTATTAAATGTCCCAATTTTCAAGTGAGTAGCTTTAAAATTAAAAAAAAATGTTAAAAAATTCAATCCCAGTGTCCCTTAAGTTGAGCATCTTCGAGAAACCTCCCAACCCCAACTACCCTTTACATGGAAAACTTTTCATTTTTATTTGCTCAAAAATAAGTCTTGAAATACCATTCGTTTAAAATATTTGCACTATGGCTACTAAAATGTATATCCTAACTTTTCTGCAAATAGCCTGTTTAGTCCTCTTCATCCTGAATATATTTTGTATAACTGATAACCAAAATAATAATAATAAAATCTTATAAATACAAAAAACTAAGCCTGTTTCAAACACAATTCAAATGACTTACTTATAGTATAGCAATTTCTGAGGCTTTTGTTATTATTGGTTTGAATTGTTCAATATTTTGTCATGTTTGAAGTGTTGCACAGTTCAGTTGCTACTCTGGTATCATGCAAAGAGTATGGAATTTAAAAACCAACATCTAGCGATCCGCTTTTTAATTATTTTACAATTGCTTTAGCCTCCTACAACGACATTTGTAATGAAACCATTTATATCGATTAATATGAAGTGGACAGAAAAATAAGCCTTTGTAGGAATACTTTGCAGAAGGTAAATAAAAAAATCTGATGTGATACATTCCCTTAATATCACATATTTCCCTACTCATGTACAAACTATTTTTACAAACGCATTCTTCATATACTTCCAAATACTTCATATGTGAATCGATATATCGAGATGTTAATCTTGTTGCTAATTTTTTTGTAGGTACAAATGAAATATGGTAGGCTTTAAGCGATAGTCAAATATTTTAAGAGCTGTTTGCTATTTGGAGCATTCCATTCTCTTTGTATGTCCAGGACATAAAAAAAGAATAACGAATTCCCATTTGAGAAAAAGTGAAAGTACTGGAAAATTGAACAAATAACAAGGAATATCTCGGAAATGGTTCACTCCACAAAAAATGTATATGTAATAAGTTGTATGTTTTAACGAGATCTACATCTTTTGTGTACAAAATTTTATCTATCGTTTACAAGTTATGCAAAAGCCATTTACAATGAAGAGGACTTTTGGAGACAAAGCCAGAAAATTAAAAATATATACATCTCATTTGTACTGAAAATTTCTTAAACTGATGATAGTTTAATCAAAATCGTTATCATTTTATAGGAAATCAAAATTTTCGAAAAATGTTCCAAGTAATGGGTGGTCTGGGGTGGGGGGATTTTCTTGAAAATCTTCGTGTCGCATTTTTGAAAGATACTAAACATGACTAAAAGTTTGGTATTTATCCGACTTTTCGTTTTTGTTCACATCCACACAGACACACACGACCTTTTTCTAAAAATGATATTTTTTGAATTCAGGGGCCTCAGAACACGTATGTCCGGTGAAATCTCGGTATCGAATTTTTGGGTGGAATGCAATACTTCTCCTACTTATACGTGGCAGTGAAAATAATAAGACAGTGGGAATAACCATAGTCTGAAATTACAGTGAAACTTTATGCGTTATTTACAGGTATGATAATACACCTATAACTTTATTTACATATTACAAGCTAAATATAAGTTTTGCCTTTCAATTAATATTTACCAATACTTAACATATTACGGTTCTTAAGAATTTTTGTTGACTGGGTATCAACTATTATACCAGGGTTGTTCTGAATGACGCGACTGGTAGCCTGCCGCTTCCACGACACAGCAACACGAATCCGTTCCTGCAGAGTCGGCGGACCGACCCACTGTGCTCCCCCTATATAATACTATATATACATGTTACGTTTAACTTGCAAAAAGTGTTGGAAATAATGCCTCTCTGCATCTTTAAAAGCCTGGCAAATGTCGAACACTCGACTAATTTGTGCAACCGAAGTATTGGAAAACGGATACGGGATATTGTCTTCTAAGTCATCGAGCATATGGAAATTTGTTGCACTAACTTCTAGCATTTCATACAGATACTACTTAATGGATTTAGATTCGGAGAGTGAGCATGCAAGTCAACTCTTCTGGTATCTAGAGCAGGTTGTAATGCGAGGCAGCGATTTTCTTGGATTTCTTTTCACGGTAACCCACATCTTGTCTAATTTTTCCTCGGTTAGAACAGTTGGCTGTCTGTTTATTTTTGTGTAATACAGTCCCAGTCTGTTTCCATTTTCTGACGACATCTAAATTGTGTATTTTTAAGAAGGGTGACATCACGAAATTTCTCTAAAAATTCAAGCTCTTATTACATGTCCAACTCCGTTAGAGCAACATTTGACACAGCAAACAGTTACTTTTCTGTAGTACACACAGCATCGCAATTAACAGCTTTCCACTATACACGACGTGAAACTGAGAGAGCTAGACTAACGCAGAACTGGGTCATTCTACCCAATACCTGCTATGAGTCAGGGCCGGCGGCCACCAGTTGCGTCGGTAATGGCATACTGGGTAATAGACAAAACTTTTCATAAACACTTTCCTATCTGGATTGAAAAGCCATCTATTAGTTCCGCCACCAGCAAGCTGTGGTTCCGCTTCATTCATTGTAGGTATTACATGTCCAGGCAGATCCGGCCATTGAAGATTTTCAATAATTAATTTATTTCCTCCAGTCTTTAAATTATACTGCATACAATAGTTGTTGTTAGCTGCAACTGGTGACAATATGCGAATAATTCAAACACTGACTACTCGGAAGCAGATGATTTGTAGCGCGAAGCAAAAATTGGGAGTAGGGGTTGCGAGGAAAACTAAAGTTTCTCAAAAGAAAGGTTGCAAGTGAGGTGTATGCCAGTTCGACCAGGAAACCGGTAATGTGTTAATGATGACTAGATTTCCAATTCAAACGTATCAGTTATTTCCTTTGCTGTCACTTGTCCTGCAAACTTTTCTTAGAAAAAAAAAAAAAGAAAATTATCTTTTTTCAGGGGCCTTCAAAACATGTATTTCCGGGTGAAATCTCGGCATCGAATTTTTAGGTGGAATGCAATAGGTACCTTCTCTACCTACTATGTACGTGGTAGGGAAAATAATAAAGAAAAGGTCTGATGTGATTCATTCACACGACTTTCTCTGCCCTCTATCGTCTATTTGCGAGTATAGAAACTATTCTTGTTAAAGCTTATTTTTCTATCTGCTACATTTTAATTCAAATAAACCTTTGCAGAAATAGCTGCATTACACATTTCGTTATAAATACAAAGAGAACAGCGGTAGTCAAATGTTTAAGAACTGACGCTATAGGCTGGCCTAACAATTCCATACTATTTCCGTGCAATCGCGAGAAACAACTGAATGTTGGCAGGACTTTAAAGAATGACCAAGTAATGAACAACTCGAATCCTTATTAACGGGGGCTTATGCTACAAAAACGATTTATTTGAAGAAAATTATGTTTTAAGGAGATTTACATTTTTACTTTCTCTACTACGTATAGTAAGTAGGGGAAGTATTGTATTCCACCCAAAAATTCGATACCGAGATTTCGCCGGAAATACATGTTTTGAGACCCCCTGAATACAAAAAAAGCATTTTTGGAAGCATGTTCGTGTGTGTGTCTGTGTGTGTGTGTTTCTGTGTGTCTGTGTGTGTGTGTGTGTGTCTGTGTGTGTGTCTGTCTGTCTGTGAACAGCATAACTCAAAAACGAACAGTCGGATAAACACCAAACTTGGCATTTAGGTTCAGTATCTTCCAGAGATGCGACACCAAGGTTTTCAAGAAAATCCTCCCACCCCAGATTACCCTTTACATGGAAGATTTTTCGAAAATCTTAATTTTCTCAAAAATGACTCTAACGATTTTTATTAAAATATCATATGTTTAAGATTTTTTATGACAAATAAAATGTATATCTTGAATTTTCTGGGAATGTCTCCAAACGTATTCTTCATTGTGAACGACTTTCGCGTAACTGGTAAACCATAAGAGATAAACAAAATTTTACTACACAAAAAACGTAGATCGCGTTAAACTACACAATTTATGTTACATACATTTTTTTTGAGTGAACCATTTTCGAGATATTACTTGTTATTCCCTTAAAATTTTCAATACTTATTTTCTCAAATGGGAATTCGTTATTCATTTTTTTGTCTTGGATATGCAAAGAGTTATAATCTGTGGCAAAGGGAATGGTGCTGCACCTAGCAACCAGCTATTAAGACATATGCATGTGCTTGAAGGCTACTGTTTTTCTATATTGCCCTTGTAAATATATTTTCCCCTTACATCTACTTGAAAATTAGCAATAAGAAAGAGTCAGCAAATGTTTATCTCGGTTAACATGAAGTAGATGGAGAATAAGCGTTTGAAAAAATAGTTTGTACAAGAGTAGAGAAAGTCATGTGAGTGTAACACATCAGATTTTTTTATTTATGGACGCTCTTTAACTGCCGTGGTCCTTAGCTCACGTTCTATATTGGGCGTGAAAGACCGGAAATTGTACTCAGAGGCTTCCTTATCAGGCTTGAGGTTCTTTTATGCGCCGTAAATCTGACTATTTTTTTAAAAATGTTACTTATTTTTTATTGATTTTATTTTAAAAATTCTTATATTGATACAATGGTTAGTTTATATTATAATTATTAATTAAATAATGTATAATCCATATTTATTTATTGACCACCGGTTTTACTTCCCTTCCGAAGGAAGCCATGCTAAGGATTTTTACGCCCGAAAAATCCATCGCCCCCCGCCGGGTTTGAACGCGCTACCTCGATAACTAGAGACTATTCGCTTAACGTTTAGCAGGTGTACGAGTTTGTATAAAATTTCTTCCAACTAAAGTGGACTTCACAGGCTATTCACAGAAAATTCAAAATGTACATTTTATTTGCCATATAAATATCTTTAATATATTATATTTCAATCAAATTCCTAAGAGCCATTTTTTGAAAAATAAAAAATTTCGAAAAATCTTGCACGTAAGGGCTAGTTTGGGTGAAAATGTTTCTTGAAAATCTTCGTGTCGCATCCTTGGAAGGTACTGAACCTAAACACCAACTTTGGTGTTTATCCGACTTTTCGTTTTTAAATTATGCTGTTCACACATACATACAACGGACATTTTTCTAAACATGATTATTTTGGATTCAGGTGCCTCTAAACAAGTATTTCCGGTGAAATCTCAGTATGGAACTTTTGAGTGGAATACAATACCTCTCTTACTTACTTTACGTTGTAGAGAAAGTAAAGAGAAAGAAAGAAGAAACAAAAGGAGAGAAAGAATGAACAAATCCATGTTGTTTTCAGAGTATTTTCAGAGATACACTTATCTGAAGGCGAGCTAGAAGTTTCATATTCTGTAGTGTTAAGCGCAGTATTTGTGTTAAGTAATTGTACATGTGGCACCATATACTCATCTTTGGCCGAATTCTCCTGTCTCCTTCTTTCCATAGTCGAATTAGATGGAACGATTTTATAGTTGGTTTAAAAGCTGGTTCATGATACAAATCGTTTTAATAAGTCTTCAGGTAAATTTATGAGTGAAAGTGACTAATTTATTTACCATATATATGACAAAATTTCTGTTGTTAATATTAATAATATTAATAAATGTGCCTTAAGCAATGTTTGAAGGATTAAAATAATAAAATTAAAGGTTTCGAGCATCTCGCCCCCATTTATTTGCCTACTTATTTCAACTTCTCTCTAGGCCAACTTTTTGTACATGAAGTTGCAGCATTATAATGACGGTTGTACTTGTTAATATTAGTAATTATACTACCTTTTTGAATTTTGAAAAATACTCATTTATTCTAAACTTCTTTTTAGATATGAGCATATATAAAAACAATTTGTAAAAGCGTAGAAGGGTCATGGGAAGTACAGAGCTTACAAGGAGGGCACAACTAGGAAAGCTTGGGACCATTGAATTCTAGTGGATGATGCCGAGTCAGGAAATTGTTACCACAATATCATCCCTTCCCACCCCCCAGAAGCTGGATCACGTGATACTCTTATAAAACAATGCTTCTGATTTAGGTAGCAGATATGATTTTATGGCGCCTCCCATTAGAAAAGTTATATGTTTTTAGAATAGAATTTACTACAGACGTAATCGTAATATTGTGACGTCCAGTTTTTCAACTGTCACTTCTCTCAGTTCTCTCGGACTGTTTTGATCTGATTCAACTTTCACTTCACTAATATGACTTCAATTTCCCTGTAACTTCACTTTCTTCGTAACTTAGCCTCTTCTTCCGAACGGTTCACTCGCTGGAAAGTTGAACACAAGACTTCTACTATCTCTCGCTCCACCGTAGTACTCGCTGCGCGTCACAACTCGCTCGGAGAACCGCACTTGATGTCGCAGCAAAAAAGCGCTCACCAACTCACACACTGACCGAATCAACTGAGTCCGCTCGCGAGAACACTCGCTTATATAACCAATGGAATCTTCCACAAAATACTATGTGAGCACAAGTTCTTGGGTAGAGGGAAAGAATCTTCCAGAATATTCTAGTAATCTGCTATAGCGCTTCTGGTGTTTACGCCGGGCGAGAGCGCGACTTATCTTTGTTTATCTTCGACTGCCTGGCGCCGACCTCCCGTAGCCTTCGGCTATAGAAGCTACGACACATTATGTATTTCTTGGTATGTGAAAACGGTTAAGGGAGCGCTATCTAGCCGCGCTCTGCAAGAAAACTGAAGATTGCGCATCTGAAAGACGTTGAAAGGACATAGATTTCGCATAGCACTTCAGTGACGAACAGATCACATGGGATTTATCTGGAATGACGCGACTGGTCGCCGATTCTGACTTTTATAAGGTATCGGATTGAATGACCACACTCTCTGGTAGTCTAGCTCACCCTCCTACTTTGAGTAACAACATATGCAGTACAGTATAACGTTGCTTGGCATGGCGTGTAAGGAGAATTGCGTTATATGAAGCTGTATGTTGATTTTGTCTACTGTGTGTAGTTATCATGTGTGTACTACAAAACGACGTGTGTTTATTGTCTCAAGATTTGCTCGAATGGAGTCAGTCATATGCGGACTGTCAGCTTGAATTTATATAGAAGTTTCATGGTGTGAGCGTTCCTAATAAATTCACAATTTATAGCTTGTATAGACTGCGTCCGTGTTAGACAAAAATAAAATAGCCGGACAACAGTTCTTGCCAAGGAAACATTAGACGAACTAGGAGCTGTCACGGAGAAAAGAAACTTCCAAGAAAATCGCCGTCTCCCAATCTTCTTCCTCTTCTTTTTCTTCACTTCAAGGATTAGCCACTCTGCCCGTCGTTCTGGCTTCACAGTAATAATTGTCTCCAGCGTGTCCTGGGTCGTCCTCGATCTCTTCTTCCTCTCGGAATGTAGTCCAGTGGTGTTTTGGGAGCTCTGGTGCTTTCCATTCTTAATAAACGTTCCTTCCAATCTTTTCTATTATGCTGCCTTCCATTGGAACATACATTTGATGACAGTAGTAATGACTAGTCTGGTCACTCTCCAGTTCTAAATTCAGTAATTATTATTTGTATGTATGTATGTATGTATGTATGTATGTATGTATGTATGTATGTATGTATGTATGTATGTATGTATTTATTTATTCTGCAATTGGGTACTTCCCGGTGGCAGAATTAAACCGTACAAAATTTACATCACCATGACTAGCTTACAATAATACTAATAATAAACAAGACTAACAATACAAAATGATTAATTTTAAATATTAACAAAGCTTTTAAAATCCCTAATTACTGAACCATTTATAGTTTACTTAACTATTCACAATTACTTAACTATTCACCATTTACTTCACTATTCACAATTTACTTAACTATTCTCAATTTACTTAACTATCTACAAAGTACTTAACAATTTACAAAGTACGTAACTATTTTCGAGGTACTTAACTATTTACAATTGGTCCTTATATTTAGTTACCAGTATTTTCAACCTGGTAGTGTCAACACTTAAAGTTTATACAACAAATCCTTATTTGCTCGACGAATTAGAAGTATCCGGAGTGCATTTTCCAATATTTTGGCTCAGAAACTCATAGGGTGTCAATGTGTTCAACATTTCGAACACTTGTAATAATGAAAGGTAAGCGCAATGTATTCATATGGTTTATTAGAGTTAATATTGTATAGGGAAAAAACGCCTGGCTGGTCCGCCGCTACTCCACGAACGGCTTTGCATAGCAGTTTCGTGGCGGCGACGGGCTGCCAGTCGCGTCATTAAAAAGAAAGTCGTATTTCAGGGTAGTAGGTATAGCTCTAAGGTTTCTCATTAACTGAAAACTAAGTATGAGTCAATTTTTTAATGGAAGTTTCAATTAATTACGGCTCTACTTTGAGTTTCGAAACTGTCTCATTTATTCTTCATTCTCAAATTGAAATGAGTGTAAGAATCATAAGAATTACAGAGCTTATAAACAAGGGCTTCAGCTGGGGAAGTCTGGGAACCGTTGCCTAAGACAAACTACCAGAATTGCGGTTTGATGATGCCATGTTACAGTACCCAGATAGTGCGCGAAACTGAGCAAATCGTCCTGGCTACGAGCCAGGGAAACTGCACCCGATTAAAATTAATTATGTGTCGTGACAACCAGTGGCGCCGATAACAACAATTGCGATAGCAATCGGCTATTAAGTGCAGCGACTGTGTGGCCATATTCATACTTCATTTAGCAACGGGGGAAACGAGGCGCAAGATAAGGCCGTTCCGCGCAACTGGGAAACTTTCTGTATCACCAAGCTCTCTAGATATAGAACCTCGCTCAGCTCCTGGTTTACAGATGTAACCAGCTTAACTCTGACCCTACCGCGAGATAGTTAAATTGTTTTAATTTCTCTGAATTAAACTAAAAATTCGATATAAAACGTGAACAGCATAAATAAATAAACCGTTGAAAATTTCATACTTATGGCGGCTCGGAGAAATGCAGGTTTGAGTCCCACTTGCAGCTCACGCACAAACCCCAGGAAAACAACAGAACATTAAAGAATGCCAGAGGTAGAGTGTGTCATTGATGGAGATTTTCAAGAAATATGTCCCACCCAAACAACAATTTAAGTGTAAACGTTTTCGATAATTTCTATAACAGTAATTCATGCAACAACTGGATAATTTTGGCAGGAGTGACTGTCGCTCCTAAATTAAAAACAATTAAATTAAGTTTTATTTATGGATGCTCTTTAAATGCTGTGGTCATTAGCGTCCCATTTCATATTGAGCTTGAAAGGCCGGTAGTTTTGCTTAGAGGCGTCTTTATCAGGCTTGAGGTTCTTTTACGTGCCGTAAATCTAGAGGCTAGCATAGTAAACACTACATCATAGAGGACAACGAATATCGCTCGAATGACAGGAGTGTCATATTGAGATTATCAACGGGTTGGATGCAAAGTTATAAATTGAAGGAAATAAATCATGAAATAATTCGGCATCCATAGCTGATATAAATGAGAGCGTCTTCATATGTTCGTAAACGATACGTTAGCTTACATTCCCTTCCTGGGAATGAAGTGAGCAGGTGTTACAGACTGTAATGTAGTCTACTATCAGCACAGCATGGTAAGTAACATATAAATTCAGATTTTAATTATTCTATATTTAATAATGTACAGAGATTTTTTGCACTTTCGTTGCTCAGAGAAAAGAATATCACAAAATGGCTTCATCTTCTTTGTATAAACCACAGCAGCTTCGAATACCGGTATGACATCATTGCTATTATTGGCACGCGTGTCATAATGAGGATATTAAGCACGATGCGAGTACAGTAGCAATCTGTTTATAATGATCACATTGCATAAAATATCTTTAAAATGTTATTAAAATGTAATAATTTGAGATCTATAGGTCACCTATAATATTACAAACTCTTTGCTTGAGCTCATGAGCAACAAATGAAATACCATATAGTGTTTCCGCTTAATGCATAAAATTTCAAAAGCATGCCTGCGAATATTGTGGGTTGATAGCACAACAATTTTTTTTATAAATCTTATATCTTAAAAGAGATTTGCATTTTCCTATTGTAATGTTTTATCTGCCCGTTAAGAGTTAGCAGCTATGTAAAATAAATGGAACTTGAAAAAGACTCAAAGGCTACTTATAAAAATTGATATCTTATCGTTCCTAAGCCTCAAACATACAAGTTTTAGGCAAAAATGTTATGGAAGTATTTTTGATTAATCAAAGATAACAGATGTTTTGCTATGTGAATGGGTTGTTTGGATTTAAAGGCTCCTGTCTTGTCCATATTTTTCTTTTTAGGTATGAAATTCACAAACAGGCTGACAAGCACAAATAGTTTTCTAAAGACGCTTCTATTTTGGATTCAGGGAAACTCTAAGGCGTACTTTACCGATAAAAGCTCGATATTGGGTTTTGGGTTGAGTGTAACAATTCCTCTATTTTAGGTAAGCACTAGAGAAGTACAAATTGAGTTTAGTTAATCCCCGTTTCATGTAACTTTGCTCTGTATCTCTTAGCTGTCACTTGCACTAGTCCCTGTGCCGTGGAATGGGTGGTTGTGTGATGCAAAATTGTTTTTTTTACATGATCATTTATGTTAATGAATTTGAAAACTTCAAGTATACATTCTCATACATAACAGAGTTAATGCATCTGGAATGCATGTAAATTGTTATCAACAAATAGGTAGAAGGACTCTTCGGTTTAAACCTGCCTCTCAGGATGACGGGATCACGTGCATCTATCATGAAAGAGTGTTTATATAGCTTTTATTTTCTCACCTTGCATTGCACAGGGCTTGTCATACTTCGGCATTCATAGCTGTACAGATAAAGGGGAAAGAGATGTGAAGCGGAATAAGATTATGAGAAACTGGCTTTAGGAACATTGTTATTTATTAATAGTTTTACTATTTAATATTTGTGGAAATTATTTCGATTTGAAGGCACATCTTTGAAGTTTTGGGATAAATAGCTAGAGCCAAAAGCTGCAGACATCTATATTACCTGAGACTAAATAAATACAAATATACCTATAAATTAATATCAAAATATCTCGGATCATACTGACGCAGGACTCAGAGTAAGTCCTAACGCCTCTGAACACCAAATGCCCACTGAGGTAGCAAGTGTGGTTTTAAAAATGAAATTCATAATACACGTCTGACAAAGCGAACGTTAGAATAATACTGGACCAGAACAAGCCAGATTAACACACATTAATGTGGTGCAGCTGTGAGGGGAGGGTATGGGGAGGGAAGAGGTGCACAAATCCAGAAGTGATGTTGCAGAGTGCTGCTCTACCCTTTCGTCCACTTGGCTGCTCTTTCAAATAAGCCTCTGCTTACTTAAAAATAAATCGTATCCTTCTATGAGCGCTATTTGTTTCACATTTTCGTTGTATTGGTTTCTGGCCCTTACCTGCGGCTCTGCACGCTCGATATTCCTATCTACCTGACTTATATTTACTTTTTCTACCTCCTACCTACATATAGCGGGCAGAGGAAGTTTTGTGTTCCACCAAATATTCGATATCGACGTTTTATTGTAAATACACCTTTTGAGGACCTCTGAAGGTAAACAATGTGTTTAGAAACGGTATCGCGCGTGTAATTTTTGTGCTTGAGCTTGTAAACACGCGCGCGCGCACACACACACACACACACACACACACACACACACACACGTCAACATCCTCCAAGATTACAGCATGAAGATTTATAAGAGAATTCCCCGCACTAAACTAACCTTTACAGACAGCTTTGTGTCATTTATTATTTTCTCAAAAATAGCTCAAACGACATTAATTAAAATCACGTATGTTTAAAAATAATTCTATCGCTAACAAAATGTATATCTTGAATTTTATGAATAATCTTATTCGTTCTGAATGAATTGTGTACAGCTCCCCTATTGCCCATACCTTTTAACACTTTCAAAGGTCAGAATCAAATAAGTATTAACGCAACTTCCACTAGGATCCATTCCCCAGATAAACAATGAAATATGTGTATTTAAACAAATCTGATGTGATAATTTCACAGGACTTTTTCTACCCTTTATAGTTTATTACTGGGTGTAAAAATTATTCTTACTAAAGCTTATTTCTATCTACTACATTTTAATCCAAATAAAACTATGCAGAAATAGTTACATTATATATTCCGTTATAGATACAAAGATAGTCAAATGTTTAAGAGCTGGACGCTATATGCTGGCCTTAAACTTCCATACTCTTTTCATATAATCGCGAGAAACACCTGAATGTTGGCAGGACTTTAATAGAATGACTAAGAAATGAGCAATTCGAACCTTTAATAACGGACATCTCAAAAACGGCGTATGCCACAAAAAACTTATTTTAAATAACTTGTGTGTTTTAAAGAGATCTACATTTTTGTGTAATACATTTTCGTCTATCGCTTAACGTTTACCAGTTATAAAGATTATACAAAATTCCTACCGAATGAAGAGAACGTCATAGTATATTCCCAGATAACTCAAGATATATATTTTATTTTTCATTTAAATATCTGTCATATACGGTATTTTTTCTCTATTTTATTTTACGTGGTTTAACTCCTTGGTCATATCGCGACTGATGTATTGGTGGGTAACTCTTAAAACGATATGTGATGGACAGTTAGCCTTCTAGGTCTCATCCCTGTAACCACCCGCTCCGTCACGTGTCACAGAGACCCCAGCGCATAGCTACCGAATCTTCTGCTTCGTGCCGTGCAGACGACATTAGGGTGTCGTCCAGTCCAACCGCCGCCGCTCTACGGTTTTTTGATCAAAATCGTTAAGAGCCATTTTTTAGAAAATAAAAATGTCGAAAAATGTTCCACTTAAAGAGTAGTTTGGGGTGGGGGTATTTTGTTTAAAATCTTCGTGTCGCATCTTTGGAAGATATTGAACCTAAATACCAAATTTTGCTTTTTATCTAACTCTTTGTTTTGAGTTAGGCTGTTCACATACACACACCAGACACACGGAAATGTTTTTCATAAGTGCTTTATTTGGATTCAGGGGCCTCAAAACATGTATTTCCGGTGAAATTTCCGTAAAGAATTTTTGGGTGGAATGCAATTCTTCCCCTAGTTACTATACGTAGTGAAGAAAGCAATAAAATTAATGTCCTTTGCTGCAATATGTGTTGCTTTCACGTTACCTGCAAAAATCAACAAATACTTGTGGGCTAACAGTGTCATCTGTTGCACTACTCAAAAGCACGCTCAAGTTCTGTCATCTGATCAAAATTTAATTATACACAATTAACAAGGTAAGATCTTCATGTGAAAACTGAAAGTTTTGAAATTATATGTTTTCGACCAAAAAACAGTCGTCTATAAGTTGACTATAGTGATAATTTGGACGCTCGTGTGAAAATTATGAAACTGCTACCTCTCGTTTCATAAACATATTCGTGACTTAATTACTAACATTACGGTCTTGTTGCATGATTGTGTAGCTGGAATTCTTAAGAGACAGGCTGAAACTTACTATAGGAAAAATATAGAGCTCATTAAAATACATAAATTTTAGCCATTTTGAAAATATTCCATGTTTTATGTTTAGACTTTCCCAAGTATTTCATCTAAAGGACATGCTTGAAAGTTTGCGATTCCTTTCTTTGTTTCCATCGCAAAGTAACGCAACGTAGAGGAATTAATTTTTGTATGGGTACTATATAAAACTTAAAATTTGTAATGGTTAGAGACAGTAAGATGAGTGTTCCCATCAGATTTTTACGTATGTTACAAACTGTCTCACAAATGCTTTCACAGGTATAGTTGAACATTCGAAATAAATTTATCTGGTAGAAAATCACAAATAAAATGGTAAATTTGCTCTTGAATGTTAAAAGTAAGCACTGAAGAAGTTGTTTATTAGCTCCACGTATAGACGCCAATTTGAAGATGATGGTTTGTTACGTTATTTGCCCCACGTTTTGGGAGCCAATTTGAGAAGATATGTAGTTTCACCCCCACGTATGGAAGCCAATTTGTAAATGTTTGTATTGAAAGAGTTGTATTATATTTCGACTGTTGGGGAGCCGAACTTGAAATTCCTTGCAAACACGCGTATAGTAAACAGTTTCCGGTAGCCTTCGCCCTAAGTTTAAAAATATTAACTTTGTAATTTAAACTGTTTCTGTAAATATTATATATTTATGTTTGCCTCGGCTGCGTCAGTATTATTGTTAGAGACATGGAAGTCTTGGCAGGGCGTGATGCGACAAGAATGTAGGCTTACACAGATTTTAAGTTTTAATTCACTCCTTTTTATTAATCCTTGACACAAATTAAATAGCACTTCACTGATATCGAGAGCTGTGAGATTCTTTTATTTAATACTTGCACTTTTTAACACGTATACTATTTTCGTCTCACACGAATACGTAATTATATTTCTCGAGGACACATCTCGCGTCTGGTTAGTAACTCTGCAGGCAACTGAACTGATTTCAAGCGCCTAAACTTGTAAATTTCTGTATTTCAAGTCTCTGATTGCCTATTTTTACTCCAATAGAATACCTGCATTTAAGTAAAGCCTTTTCTGGTTGTTGATTGGCTATTTTTATAAACTGTCACTAAAATCACATTAACATTTAAACTCTCAAACTCATTATCGCCTCAATTGTTAGCAACTTTTAACTTATTATTCTCACAGCTCCTACATTACTAAATTACGTAATACATTCATATAACATTTTCGAACATGTATACAATAATATAAGCATATGCAAGGACTGTTACATACATTTTACAAATTATTACATACACATATTGCTTCAAGACAGGCTGTTATTGAATTTACATATTATATAATTTGACTAAAATCATTTAAGTGTTAAAAATACTGCCTCAGCACAAATTTGGAACCACTAACGTTTATGGTAATGAATGACCATATGGAATATGTGTTATATTTTCTAGCTTATATGTATATGACATGCGACAATAAAAATAAATGGACGCCTATTACCTAATAATCTTTTGGAAGGGTAGGCTCTTGTATGTCTCTAAATCGCTTATCTGTGGCACAACAAAATTTATTTAGCTCCATTTTTACGTAACATTTTCACGCACGTTTTATTCATACTTCCTGTTTGTAATCTACTTTGACATAATCAATATCTGTACTATAATAAAACACTGACCTGTTGCTGAGAACTGGGTTTCTGAACTCTGTGTCTTGATGTCTTCTCGTTGACACTTGCTAGATGTTATTTTTGCAATTCCCTTATTTCTGTAGCACAGTACTTGCTGCAACAGAATCTGATGAGTTCATTTACATGACTTTCTCTATCCACTATATTTTATTACTTTCTTTGCCACGTGCATACTAGGTAGAGAATTGTTCCACCCAAAAATTCGATACCTAACTTTGGCCGGAAATACATGAACACAAATAAGCATTTTTAGAAAATGGTCCCTGCGTGTGCCTGTGTGAGTGTGAACAGCACACTCGAAAATAAATAAATACCAAATTTGGCATTTACGCTCAGTACCTTCCAAGGATACGACACGAAGATTTTCAAGAAAATCCCCTACGCCACACTAACCTTTGCATGGAACATTTTTCTAAATTTGTGTTTTTATAAAAAAATGTCTCCCAAGGATGTTGATTAAAATACCACTCATTAAAGATATTTACACGAAAAATATAATGTATATCTTGAATTTTCTGGGAATAGCCTGTAAAGCTCCTCTTCATTCGGAAGGAATTTTGTATAAACTTGTGTAACCGATAAACATTAAGCGATAGACGAAAACACTACATAAGAAATGTAGATCTCTTTAGAACACACAATTTATTTCAAAGAAGCTTTTTTATGGCATAAAACATTTCTCAGATATCCCTTAGTAATGGTTCGAATTGTTCATTACTTCGCCATTCTTTTAAGGTCCTGTCAATATTCAGTTGTTTCTCGCGATTGCATGGAAACAGTATGGAATTTCAAAGCAGCATATGGCGTCCAGTTCTTAAACATTTGACTATCGCTGTTCCCTTTGTATCTATAATGAAATGAGTAATGTAGCTATTTCTGCAAAAGTTTATTTGGATTAAAATGTAGTAGATAGAAAAATAAGCTTTAGTAAGGATGTATATCCACTAATAAACAATAGAGGGTAGAGAAAGTCATGTGAATGTATTACATCAGATATTTTTTTACTACTTCATTTTAATCAGATAAACCTTTGTAAAATATTTTCATTACACTTTTAGTTGTAGATACAAGGGTGATAGAGGCCACCGAATCGATAGCCAGATGTTTATAAACGGGTCGCTAAATGCTAGCTTAGAACTCTCATGCTCTTTCCATGACATCGTGAGAAACAGGTGAATAGCAACCACTTTGAAAACTGATAACCTACTGAAATATACAAACCAATAATAACGGACATTTCAAAATGACTGATGCCACAAACATTTATTTGTAATAAATGATGTGTTTTAAAGATATCTGCATATTTTGTATAGTAAGTTTTATCTGTCTCTTATGGCTTAACCGTTATGTAAAATACCTTCCGATTGAAGAGGACTTCACAGGATATTTCCAGAAGCCAACACATAATTTTAATTTTAATGTAAATACCTTAAAGATGTGGCATTTTAATCAAAGTCGTGCGATCCATTTTTTAAAAACGTTGAATATTTTTCCTTTTAAGGGGTATTGTTTAAAGTGGGAGAACTTTTAAAGCTAAATACCAAGTATTTATCCGACATTTTAGTTTTAAATTATGCTGTTTATAGACACACATAAGGGCCTTTTTCTAAAAATGAATTTCAATTCATGGGACCTCAAAACAAGTCTTTCCGGTAAAATCTCTTTATTGTTTTTGGGTATATGGTACAGAAAGTAAAACTGTTTCATGTTAAAGATCGAAGTACTTGTTTATATTGGCTGCCATGGTTACATAAGACAGTTAATCCAATCATCTCAAATAAACAAACCTCACTAAAGTAAAACACTTCAAGAAGATCAAAATGGCTATAGAGTAGTTATATTTGGTGTACAGATGGTCATTCTTAAAATAAAATGTTAATAATTAAGTTTATATTAAATATTAAGATATTTTTATAAAGCGATAGCAGTTGTTACTAAGGTAGTTGGTAGCTGCGTAATCGTTGATCATTGTGTATCTCTTGGGGTGTGGAATGCAGCGATTTTGAAATAATCACACTTTCATTACCCTTTGCCGGAATCGGTTGAAATAAAATATTCCTATTTCCGGAGACGTTATTTTCAAGCAATTAATATCGTTCAATAGATGATCCAAGCACACTTGCCGTTTGATTTTTTGGGAAGGGAGAGGCCTTTATTTCATTTTATTTAACTCCCCAAAATCGTTCCATTACTCTTAATGCTGACTGTGAAATCAATGCTAAATCAATGAACGAGGGGCGCGAAATACAAACTTTCTACTCTGTATTCACTCTTAGGTTGATCCGCGTCAAAACAAATCCCAGGTGACCAGTGCACCGCTATAATGTATCCTTCCGCCATTCGCACTAGAAATACCGTCACTCTTTCAGACCATGTGGGGAATACAAGCGGCACGTAGTCCAAAAAAGAACAGAGTCCTTATTTCGACAAATGGAACGGTGACTAGCATATTGTGTTAAGGGTTAAGGTGATAAGATTGATAGTTGCAACAAAATAAACGTTTGCACATATAATAATAGTTAACTCTAAAATAAATGAGCGAAAAATAAAGTAACAGGTATGCGATAACCTAATTTACTCCCTCTCCGGAAGCGGCACTTTATTAACTGTTGGCGGCTCATTTTAAAAAAGAAATTGTGCACTGTTACGCGAATTGCATTCTTCTTAAAATCACTACATTCTTGCATCGCGTATTTCATATGCTTTCTTTTTTATCCGGGTGTAACCACTTTTCAGATTATTCTGCACATGTTTATACTTGTACTCGAAACACCGGTGAACTCAGAAGTTAATTTCACCATTCCTTTCGCGGAAAGTGTTGGATATTTCTCACATAACTTATAATAAATATTCAACACTATTGTTTTTTCACCACTAGTCAATGGTTTGCGCGGCTAATGCTTTACGTAATTCGACGAAAACACAAGAGCGAATTCACGTCCTCCATGATACTAAACACAACTGCTGGTTTCTGCTGTAAACAATATTCTGCGCCTACCCGGATGTCAGTTGACTCATACGAATTGCGTCATGGGACTTGTAGCTCTGTTTTACGGTATAAATCAGCGTTGAATAAAACCTTAGGTATTTGTATAGAATATTATACTATTTAAGGATAAATTCATTCTAAAATACAGAGATTAGCATGGCACTACATTCTGGGCGCATTGCTACCGTGTTGCACCACGGTGCACTGACCACGTTGGTTTGTTTTGCCGCGGATCAACCTAAGAGTGAATATAGTTTGTTATTTCGCTCTTCCTCCGGTTTAGGACTTTCTCTCTTAACCTCCTAATACCGAAATTATTCTTCTACAAATGCCGCTCTTCCTCTTATTCCTAAACCGGCTTTCGTATTCCTTTCACAGGCATCACAACCGAAGTGATTCGAATACCGTGATCGTTAAGGGCGAGACGAAATGGACTGCCCATCCACTGAAAGCCAAAGCGTCGGGCGTTTGAATCCCAGCGACTGCAGCCTACCTGTGGTAAAGGACGGACAGGGCCCAAGTAAAATAACAGGTGTGATGGCAAGCTTGGATGCTGACGGTTTTACTTTTGAGTGCGGTTGCGTGGATTTTGCTTCTTATTCTTAAAAACACACTACAATTATTTTATTTCAAAGCTTTATTATTTTTACAATACAAAGCATCTATAAATACTTATGTTGTATAGTTGAAGGTTAGTATAATATGAAATAAAATAAAATAAAAAGAAACATTAAAATATCTAAACCCACAGCAAAACACCTTTGGTACATCGGTCACTACAGGGTTAGTAATCATAAGTAATTATGGAGTTACTCATTTCGTCCAATATAATTGATTGCTGAATGAATGAGAGAGGCGCGTCACGCACGCCTTTTTATTTTATTACACTCCTCCTCTCGATTTAGGGCCTTCTCTCTAAATAACCATTATTGGTTTATTCATTTCGCTTAATACTATTGGTTTACTATTTACGTATTGCTCACCTAAATTATTCCTTACTCTTAGCTATATGTTGCCAAATCTAACTAGGTGGGCGACACTGAAAATTTTTATAAAATCAAACAAGGTTGAGTTTTAAAAAACCTTAAGAGTTATTGCTTTTCAAAATATTACTCTTTAACATCAATACGCTTTTTCTTTAAATGAAAGCAGTCCTTAAAGCAATAATGCCACCCTTCCTGACGCACTTTGAAGAAGATATTTTTGTTGCATTGTTATTTGCCCCAAATGTACCTTCTTGTGTCCTTTCACAAAAATATTTAAAAATATTAAATTTGTAATTTTTACTGTTTCTTTAAATATTATCTATATATTTATGTTTGCCTCGGATGCGTCAGTATTATTGTTAGAGACATGGATGTCTTAGCAGGGTTGTGGTGCGACTGAAGAATGTAGGCTTACACAGATTATAATTTTACGTCACTCCTTTTGTTAATGCTTGACAACGATTTAAATAACACTTCACTGATATAGAGAGCTGTGAGATTCTTTTGCTAATTACTTGCACTTTTTAACACGTAAACTATTTTCGTCTCACACCGAATACGTAGTACATTTTTTTAGGTCGTGTCTCGCGTCTGCCTTCAACCAACGCGTCCAGTTATGAGCACTGTCTACAAGCAACTGACTTGAATTCCACCGCCTAAATTTGTAAATTTCTGTATTTCAATTTCTGATTGGCTAATCCTACTCCAATAGAATACCTTCATTTAACTAAAGCTTTTTCTGGTTGTTGATTGGCTATTTTATAAACTGTCACAAAAATTACATTATTGCTTCCAAGAATCGCAAGCAGTATTGTTAAACTTTCAAATTCATTATTCCCTCAAGGTTACCTCATTGTTAGCAACTTTTAACCTATTATTCTCAGCTCCTACATTATTAAATTACGTAATACATTCACATAACATTATTAAACATGGATACAATAATATAAACATATACAATGACTGTAATATACACTTTTTATATCCTGTTACATACATATTGCTTTAAGGCGGGCTGTTATTATATATTTTTATTATATAATTTGACTAAAATCATTTAAGTGTTAAAAATACTGTCTCAACTTCAGAAACCAGGTTTTTATAATATTCCATTACTTCAAGTGATAACGAAAAAGCTATTTCACGCATTTTATCTTTAATTTTTGAAAACAAAAAGAAAACATAAGGCGCTAGATCAGGGGTGTATGGTGGAGGGAATGTGGTGCTGACTTTTAGGGCATCCAGATACTCAGTTCTTAGTTTTGCTGTATGCGACGATGCGTTGTCAAAATGTAACATTACTTTTTCCTTTTGGGCGCTTTTCATGAACTTTTTCAGAAATTTGCGGTGAACAGACATTTGTGTACAATCGGCGGTAACGGTACGTCTATCTTCGAATGCTATTGTAGCAATATGGCCCGTTTTAGGGAAAAGAAACTAGCAAACACCTTACAGCACTGCGATTTAGTTGGACTTTTTAGTCTTAGGTTCTGTTCGAAAGACCCACAGCCGATTGACTTTTCTTTTCAGGATCATAACAATAAATCCAAGATTCATCACCAAATTTTCTGTGCCAATCAATGCGTTGTTGTTTTTGATCGGGAGTTAGTTTATGTAGAATCCATCGACAACAAAGTTTTCTCACATCTAATTGTTGATTTGACTCACACCCAATGTGGCCCGAATAGATGTCCTTCGATCTTCTTCAAGCATTGCTCAAACTGCAGCTACACTATGTGATCAAAAGTATCCAGATACCCCACAAACATACGTTTTTCATCTTAGGTGCATTGTGCTGCCACCTACTGCCTGGTACTCATTATCCGCGACCTCAGTAGTCATTAGACATCGTGAAACAGCAGAATGGGACGCTCCGTGGAACTCACGGACTTCGAACGTGGTCAGGTGATTGGGTGTCACTTGTGTCAGAAGTCTGTACGCGAGATTTCCACACTCCTAAAGATCCCTTGGTCCACTGTTTCTGATGTGATAGTGAAGTAGAAACGTGAAGGGACATGTACAGCACAAAAGCTTACAAGTCGACCTCGTCTGTTGACTGACAGAGACCGCAGACATTTGAAGAGGGTCGTAAAGAGTAATAGGCAGACATCTATCCAGACAATCACACAGGAATTCCAAACTGCATCAGGATCCACTCCAAGTACTATAAAAGTTAGGCGTGAGGTAAAAAAACCTTGGATTCCATGGTCGAGCGGCTGCTCATAAGCCACACATCACGCACGAAAATGCCAAACGACGCCTCGCTTGGTGTAAGGAGCGTTAATATTACACGGTTGAACAGTGGCAAAACGTTGTGTGGAGTGACGAATCACGGTACACAATGTGGCGATCCGATGGCAGGGAGTGGGTATGGCGAATGCCCGGTGAACGTCATCTGCCAGCGTGTGTAGTGGCATAAGTGAAATTCGGTGGTGGTGTTATGGTGTGGTCGTGTTTTTGCTGGAGGGGGCTTGCACCCCTTGTTGTTTTGCATGATACGATCACAGCGCAGACCTACATTGATATTTTAAGCACCTTCTTGCTTTCCAATGTTGAAGAGCAATTCGGGGATGGCGATTGCATCTTTCAACATGATCGAGCACCTGTTCATACTGCACGGGCTGTGGTGGAGTGGTTACACGACAATAGCATCCCTGTAATGGACTGGCCTGTACAGAGTCCTGACTTGAATCCTATAGAACACTTTTGGGATGTTTTGGAACGCCGACTTCGTGCCAGGCCTTCGATACCTCTCCTCAGTTCCACACTCCGTGAAGAATGAGCTGTCATTCCCCAAGAAACCTTTCAGCACCTGATTGAAAGTATGCCTGCAAGAGAGAACGCTGTCATCAAATCTAAGGGTGGGCCAACACTATATTGACTTCCAGCATTACCGATGGAGGGCGCCACGAACTTGTACGTCGTTTTCAGCCAGGTGTCCGGATACTTTTGATCACGTAGTGCAGGGGTGGCGAAAACGACTTCCTTCCGCGAGTCACCAAATATGCAACCCGCACGGCGTCACTCAGCAGCATGTGAAAATCAAACGGACGGTTGTAGAGAGGGAACGTGCGCCTGCGAGTCAAAATAACTCGCGAGTCACGTTTTCGCCACCTCTGACGTAGTGTATATTTTCATCAGTAACAGCAGTACCTGGGCGCCCGTCACGAAATTCTTCACTAAGAAAACGCCGATCGCTTTTCAATTCGCTGTAACAATTATAAATTGTTATCTTAGATGGGGCTTCTTCGCCAAATACATTGCTAAGCCGATCTGAACATTGTTTGGGCGTTAATGACGATTTAAAATCATAAAAAATTCATAGTCCAGAAATGTTTTCTAGTCAAATTCATTTCTGGGTGAACACAAAATCTTTAGATAATGATAATTAACAAAATATTAGAGCAAATCGAATAAACTGCATTTATAATTCGCAAAACATTAGAAAGTAGCTGTCAAATATAAACAAATTACATTTGGTTTTAGAAATATGACATTCTAAAAATGATCAATATTGCCCTCGTACAATAGCTGGTTAATTATCAGAAATCCTTATCTATCTCCATTAAGGTATAATGAGTCCTTGTCTAATAGATGACTCCGGCATTGGTCACTAATTACTTCTGTCTACCAAAATAGTAAGCCTTCTCTTTTCCAGTTAAAATTCATACAAAATATTACCTGATGTTTTAAACAGGAATTATTATACAAAAATTTGGTGTGCTGCAATTATATCGTTTGTCGTTTATCCCTTTCCTGTTATCGCCATTACTATTCTGCGTTGCTATTTTTTATGAATAAGTTGTGAATATACACATATATTTACTTATTACTTATTGCTATCAGAATTTATTTATACTGATTCCCTAACATGGGCTTAAACTCTATTTATTGAACAATTGTGTAAAATCCATTGAGTAATCTAAGACGCCTTAGAACAAAAAGCCGACATTATGTATTCTCTTTGTATACGAGTATAAATGTGAACTTATTTATGCAGAGTAAAAACCTCATTTAAAATCCTGCACTTTTCATTACATTTGGAAATATGTACTTGCATGAATTTTGTTTTATAAATATTAGCAGATCCCTAATTATTATTTGCCACTAATAAACTTGTCACAGATTTGGCACTTTATATCAGTATTTAGGAGTCTAAAATGTCTGAAACGTCTGGACCCTAATTAGATTTAATTTTATAAGCTGTAGATATTTTTACTTTCTCTACTACGTATAGTAAGTAGGGGAAGTATTGTATTCCACCCAAAAATTCGATACCGAGATTTCACCGGAAATACATGTTTTAAGACCCCCTGAATCCAAAAAAATCATTTTCGGGAACATGTCCGTGTGTCTGTGTGTCCGTGTGTCTGTCTGTGAACAACATAACTCCAAAACGAACAGTCAGATAACACCAAACTTGGTATTTTGGTTCAGTATCTTCCAGAGATGTGACACGAAGGTTTTCAAGAAAATCCCCCAATCCCCAGAGTAGCCTTCACATGGAAGATTTTTCGAAAATTTTAATTTTCTCAAAAATTGCTCTAACGATTTTTATTAAAATGTCATATGTTTAAGATATTTTCATGACAAATAAAATGTATATTTTGAATTTTCCGGTAATGTCTCCAAAAGTATTCTTCATTGTGAACGACTTTTGCATAACTGGTAAACCATAAGAGATAGACAAAATTTTACTACACAAAAAAATCTAGATCGCGTTAAAATACACAATTTATGTCGTATATATTTTTGTTGTTGAGTGAACCATTTTCGAGATATTGCTTGTTATTCCCTTAATTTTTTCAATACTTATTTTCTCAAATGGGAATTCGTTACTCATTTTTTTTGTCTTGGATATGCAAAGAGTATTAATCTGTGGCAAAGGGAATGGTGCTGCACCTAGCAACCCGCTATTAAGAGATATGTCTATGCTTAAAGGCTACTGTATTTCTATATTGCCCTTGTAAATATGTATTCCACTTACATCTACAAGAAAATTAGCAATAAGATAGAGTCTGCAAATGTTTATCTCGATTAACATGAAGTAGATGGAGAATAAGCGTTTGTAAAAATAGTTTGTACAAGAGTAGAGAAAGTCATGTGAGTGTAACACATCAGATTTTTTCATAATTACTAATTCTTAGACTTATTAAAAGCGCACTTTTTGCCTCTCAAAATTATGATAAACAGTTTAATAACACTTTTGATTTGGACTATTTTCTCTGCACTGTTTACTTAGGGTAGAAGAAGTGTTACATTCGACCCAAAATTCGATATCGATACTTCACCAGAAAACGTGTTTTGAGGCCCACTGAACTCAAAATAAGCATTGTAAGAAACAGGTCCGTCTGGATGAGAGTGATGGTGGCAGAGAGGGGGGAGAGAATATCAGAACTAAACAACCATGTCGGATAAATACAGCATTTTATGGTCAGACACCCAAAACTAGCATTTACATATAAGGTTTTTCTTTACTTTTCATTTCCTCAATAACAGTTCTAATTATTTTAAGTAAAATATATCTAATATTTTGGATTTTCTGTGAAGAACTTGTGATATTTTCTTCTTGCTAAGAACTCACCAATTTACCAATGGAAAAATATAGCGATCATTAAAATACGCAATTTGAGTCAAATTTCTTTCACAGCCTTAGCATTTTTTCCCCCGTTATATTCCAACGTTATATTCCTGAATGTTTATTCCCAAGTCCAAGCGCGTTAACTGACGGACATGTTTGAAAGTTTGTGATTCTTCTTTTTCCTTCCATTGCAAGATCTCGTTACCAAGATTAAACATTTGAATGCTCTTTGGGTATGTTGTATATAATTTAACATTTATTACTAAATTTTTAATAATTTATAGGCAAAGTGTCGTGAATGTTTTAATAAAACATCGCTTTTTATATGAATACTACAGTGCGGAACATTTCAAACCTACCAACGTTCTAGCGGGCCGTATGGCACACGTTTACTGGGGAGAACCAACCGCTCCCTCACGGGTAGAAAATCAATCGCCACGCACGCCGTACCGACCGTCCGTTCGCTCATTGGCATACTAATGTTTTGTTGAAAACACAAGTTACAGCAAATGCATTGTTTTGTAATATTGCGGCATAGCGTCGAGCAACGAATAATGTAATTTTTATCTATAGGGAGATTAAGTGTATGCAACAATTCACACTCTTCAAGAACTTGAAAATGACATTAGGAAAGTGCTTGTGAAACTAAAGGTACAGAGTTGCAGAAGGTGCTCCAGAATTTTCTAGGCCGTTGTGATCTTAGCAGCTAGAATGATAGAAATCGTTTTCGACATATGCTTTGTTAAAAGGAAAGATCATCGTTATATTTTCTTATTAGTTCCTACTGCCGCATTATTTATATGGGACGGCAGGTCTAATCTGCTACATTCACCGTACAAGTAATTTTGCATAGTGCGGGAGCGGGCTCGCATTTCTCCAGTAAACACGCGCCGTGCGGCCCGCTAGAACGCTGGTAGGTTTGAAATGGTTCGTACTTTATAAGGGATATAATATGTGAATTTGTCATGAGTAGAGAAAGCTATACGAGTGTGTAACATCAGATTTTTTTATTAAAATATCATGAATTTATTACATTGGCATTGCGAATAAGATATTTATCTTGGCTTTTCTGTGAATATCATAAGAAGTATACTTCACTTTTACTGCATATCATAAAAAATGGCAAGCTATAAGTAGGAAAAATCTAACTCTAGTTAAAACATATAATCTATGTCAAATAACTTTTACTTTAGAATTTATCGAAACTAATTGGTGCAACATATTTGCAGCACATTCGCAAATTATATTTTGAATGCATTTGGAGTACCTATCAAATTTACGTCACTTCAAAAGCCCATAACTTCAACATTTTATATCTGTTGCCCTTAATTGCTTATCTAAATATACAGTGACGATATTTCGATCTTCTGTAACATCCTATAGATGTATTACGATTTATTTAGCTGTCCGCTGACAAAGTCCCGAGCTTCCAAATGTAAGACCAGGAAGCGTGTGAAGAAAAACGCGGAGATAAACTGGGAAGGAAGAAGAATGTCGACATTCTGGAGCCAATAAAACAGTTCATAAAGCCTCGTAGACGCTTGCCAAAAGATGGTAAACGGAAATGAAATATAAAACGCTTCGCCAGTCGCCTTGAAAGTTTAATCAGTGCGAGAAAAAATGTGAAAGAAAGAGATTATGACAAGATGTAAATCAACGGCTTGTTGAGGGCACACAGAGAAGAACTGGGAAGATAAAGGATAAATATTTTCCTGCTTCTTCCTTTATAAAGCGTCTTTTTTCTCTCCTCTTTTTAAATTCTTTGTGCGTGGTGACATTAGACCGATGAGCACATTTTTGGCGTGGCTTATGCCCTTTCTTTTCTTCTCTGCTTCTTGTTCTTTTCTCATTTCTTCAGTTTATCCCTTTAAAGAGTCACGGTTGTCTAGGAATCTCGGTGTTACGTCATAAAGCTTTAAATCTGTAATTGCTCGTAGATTTCTTCGTGTTTTGCTGAAAGTTTTATCAGAGTCGTGTTCCTTAGTCATGTAGTTAATGTAATAGAATTTGTTATAATGGAAAAATATTGACAAGCTTTTAAAAATATTGTTAAGACTTTAGGCGAGCATCTTTGGCTGCTTATCCCACCTTGGACAGGGTATGGTTTCGGCACTGGCTGTGGTTAGTTGGAGATAGGGAGGGAGAGGTGCTCTCAGCTTGTCGAATTGTTCGGAACTCCTATCGGGACATGGGTATAATCTTCCGGAGTCCCTCTCCTTCTAGCCTTCTTTTTGGAAAAGGCATATTAAAGGAAGATTGATCGCTGACTCTATGCAGGTCTATTCGACCCTCAGCGAGTCACGCAGCGTGTGGGTAAGTAGCAGCTGTTAAGTTGTCTTGAGTTCGACATACTAGCGAGTGACAGGAAGAGAGAAGATGCTGAGTTACGCGCCTGAGAATTGAAGTACTACGTGCAGGAAATACTAAATAGTGGCTAGAGAAAGAGCGCACTGAGTCGCGATATATTATTCTTAGAAACAACTTGTAGTCGAAAACACATTTTAAATGTTTCTTTATCTATTTTTGCCCAAATGCACTGCTTCCTTGTTGAATGAACACTCCTCTCTGTGCCAATAATAAATGGCCGAATAGAGCGCTCCAAGCTAGAGAACATTGGGCATGGTGTTGCCATGCAGTTTGAGAGAAAAGAGGGTGTTATAACAGTCCTTTAAGAAAACCAAAAACCACTGCGGCCAGTTTTAGTGTCGCTTAGCACGATATTGAGACTTGTATATGTCATCTATCGCAGAGGCACACAACTAAAAGCGGCCGACGCCGGTAGCTCAACTGTAAAAAACCCACAAAAAACAGAAGTGCAGGAATAGGGCTAGTGTTCCTATTACAGAAATCCTGCGTCTGAGCTAATATTCGAACCTACTGGAATAGAGTCGGTTGTCGAGTTACAACAATAATAATAATAATAATCTCAAAATACAATTTTGCATTAGGCAAGATGCATTATTTGAAGCCTCTTTCTTTCCCTGGATCTGAAGTGATTTTTGGGCACCTTCTCTACAGACGTGGTCAAATTATTAAACTAAACATTCTTATTTGCTCAGTTCTTTTAAATATGCTCTTGCAGAATAAACCGTTAGTTATTATATTTAAACCTTACTAAATACGAGAAAAAGTGTTTTAACACTTGATGCTTAGCAAGCACTGCTTCTATTTATTCTTTTAATGTTTGGTATAATCCGGATAAATATTTTCTTAAGTTGCTAAGCTTTGCTAAATCTTTTCTGATGTTTGTATGATGGCAGTATTTCGTGAAATGTCAATGTTTAGAAATTTGTTGATATAATAACCTAGTTAAATTAGTGCAGTATTGGATACCTGGCTATTAAGGTTGCGATGAAAGACTCCTAAAAACTTTTGAGAATTATCTTAATATGTTATTCTTCAATATACAGCTATTTTATGATTTATACTGCATCACTTTCTGTCTTTTTCAGCACATCATTCACAATTTCATTACTTTTTATTCTAAGTAGAATGGCGCAGATGTCTGATATTAAAACTATAAATAACAACTGACATTTTGAAGATATAGCAACATTGAAACCCCAAGGATATAAAAACAGCAATATAAATTTTCGGCTCCAGAATACAATCGAAGTAGATAATGTGTCAATAAAAATAATTAACTTAGTAAAAAATTAGCACGTGACTTTCTCTACTTACTATCATATATTTTTATATCTCTTCCACGAACAATTCTTACAAATGCTTATTTCTCTGTCTTCAGATAAACATTTTCAGAAATAGTTCATTACACATTTCGTTCTAGGTACAAGTGGAAGGAGACTGAAGCGGTAGTCAAATCATTAAAAGGTGGGTCACTATATGCTGGCTGTTTAAATTCTATATTGTTTCACATCATCACTAAAAACGAACGAATGGTGACTTGGCACTTCAAAATAAAAGTGTTGGACAATTCTATCAAAACCAATGAATATCTTGAAATTGGTCACTACCACATACAGTTTGACATTATACTTAAATTAGACAAATTATGTTTTTAACGAGATCTAAATTCTTTGTATAGTCTTTTGACTGTCCTATGGTTTCAATCACACAAAGTTCATTCAAAATTGTAACGTGTTTTTCTGACCCAAGAGGAAGTGGATTTAATGTAGGAATAATGACAGATTTCTACTTAGGAATATATTACATAATTAATTAATTAATTAATTAATTAATAAGCCGAATTTCCTTCATTTAATAAACTTGCACTTGAATAACATACATAATTTCCTTTTCTTAAAACCCCTTATTCTTTCACAATTCTTTACCTTCTTTACGGCTTCAAAACATTAAATTAAATTACAATAATTACGTACTTGCATCCTACTCTCACATTCACCGATATATTTGAAATCTAAAACCCCAATAATCTATAGTTCGGACGATCAACTTTTCCCGGTGAATAATTACTAAAGAGAATTTTGAATAGGTCAAGCCCAAAATGAATTTAGAAATACCGTCTGGAATGCCTTCTGTCTAAAGTTTGTCCTGCTGTTTTCGTCGTGACCCCTCTCGCCGTCGAAGAAAGACTGTTGAGCCTTGTGGACTGCACATTGAGAAGAGCTGTAACTGATTCGGCGCCTGCGCAGTCGACGACCGCAATCGCCTGACGTACTACACGACTCAAATTAAGAGCGCGCTTCTTCTTCTTCTTCTTCTTCTTCTTCTTGTCTCCATAGTCGTTTCACTTCTGTTCCCGTAGATGTCAACCTTCCTTTAGTGGAGCCCGTAGTCGCCTAGAGTAGTTTTCTCCGGGAAGGGTCAATTTGGCACAAAATGAAAAGGGCTGAATGGCTCTTCGCAGAAAATAAATATATCTATACACATTTTATTAATCAATCACGCAAATACCGTAAACAATTTTAATCAAAATGTCTAGAGCCATCTTTTGATAAAACAAAAAAATAATTAAGCCTTTTGCATATAAAAGTTCGTTTGGGGTTCGGAGATTTTCTCAAAAATGTTCGTGTCCTTAAAAGGAAATGAATTTCAATACCGAGTTTGGTATTTATCGGAGTTTTCGTCTTTACTCTCCCTACCACGTAGGATACTAGGTAGAAAAGGTATTGCATTTCACCCAAAAATTCGATACCGAGATTTCAACAGAAATACATGTTTTGCGGCTCCCAGAATAAACAAAAAATCATTTTTAGAAAAAGATCCGGGTCTCCGGCGTGTGTGTATGTGTGTGCGTGTGTATGAACAGCATAACTCAAAAACTAAAAGTCGGATAAACACCAGAGTTAGTATTTAGGTTCAGTACCATCCAGAGATGCGACACGAAGATTTCCAATACAATCCCCCACCCGAAACAACCCTTTACATGGAACATTTTTTTTTCGAAATGTTTGCTTTTCTAAAAAAAATGGCTTTAACGATTTTTTTTAAAATGCTATGGGTATATTAAAGATATTTACATGTCAAATAAAATGTATATCTTGCAATTTCTGTAAGCAGCTTGTGAAGTCTTCATTCCGAAGACAGGCGAACGTACTACACACAAGTTGTAGATCTCTTTAAAATGCACAATTTATGTCTACATTTTTTGTGGCATAAGCCATTTCCTATCCATTATTAATGGTTTGAATTGTGCATTCTTTTAAAGTCCTGTTAACATTCAGTTGTTTCTCGCGATGTCATGGAAGCAGTATGGAATTTTAAGACCAACGTATAGCGTCCAGTTCTTAAACATTTGACTATCGCTGATCTCTTTGTAACTATAACGAAATGTGTAATGAAGCTATTTCTGCGAATTAAAATGAATTCACTTGAATTAAAATGAAATAGTAGATAGGAAAATAAGCCTCAGTAAGGTTAGATTGTATACCTGCTAATAAACGAGAAGTGGAGAAAGTCATATGTGTCATCATATTTTTGAGGTTTTTTTGCGCGCGCACACACACACACACACACACACACACATATACACACCTCAAAACATGTACAACTGTGAAACCTCTATATCGAAATTTTAGATAAAATGGGATATTTCCTCTTTGAAGTATAAACAGGCATTAGAAAAAGTAAAAATAAAAATATCTCGATTATTATTGCGATTTTTGAAAAAAAAAGATAACTAAAATTTAAAAACATAGTCTATTTAATAATAATTTTATTGTATACAGAATTTCGATATGATGAGTGCGAGTATTTAGGAAGTTTACGAATGGTTCTTTACTGCTGTGCGTGTACATAAACCGTTTACAATGAGAAATTATTGTTTCGATCGCAATGCAAGCGGGCTGAGACACAATTTTATGTATTACTATAAGTTTTACTTATGTTATTTTTCATAACCACTATTACGGTTTTCAAAATGTCACTTGACATGTGCTCGTTCAAACTAAAAGTGACCGGTCTCTCTAGCAAAATCTTTTCAAAGTTGTTTCGAATGAGCGCGCGTTCACAACCATCAACTTCTGTGCGCCATTTTAATACAAGCCACAAGGCACTGATTTGGGCAAGCTCCACACCGTACAGTGGTTAAGCTACTGAAGTTCTGCGCAAGCAGCTCGTGTTCGATTCTCCGTAGAGGAGTGTTGTGGTTTATTTTGTACAACTCGTTTTATGTAATATAGTTAAATAATACGCTTACAATAATGGAGAAGTTTATGGTTATAAAATTAAATTGACTGAGTGTGAAAACTCATCCCGTCCGAGGAATTACTGTTGTGGTTGCCATCTACCGATATGACGGACTACTAAATAACGCCATATACATTAAAAATGAAGAAAATCTGTTATATTTTTACTCGTGTATTTAAAATGAAGCGGAAAAAAGGTTGAGTAGCTCCACGGAGATATGAAGTTGCAACATCAGGAACGGTAAGCCAACTCTCTGCCACGGAGGTAAGAGTGCTGCAGTAAGCGTGGCATTGTAACGAGTTTTAGTCATACTTCACTTGAGAACCAAAAAATCAATAAAGTATGTTTTGGTTACAGATATTCAGTGTTGAAACACACTAAAATATCTGTCTGTTTGAAATCTCGTGTATGAAGATTTTTGTGATTATATTTTAGGCGTATTTATAACACTTAAATGACTAATTATATAATATAAAATATATTACAGCCCGCCTTAAAGCAATATATGTATAATATAATATATAAAAAGTATGTAACAGTCATTGTATTATGTTTATAATGTTATGTGAATGTATTACGTAATCTAATAATTTAGGAGCTGTAAGAATAGAGGTCGAAGTTGCTAACAATGAGGTAACCTTGAGGCAATAATGGATTGGAAAATTTAATAATGCTACTAGTAATTCTTGGAACAATAATGTAATATTTTAAAACAGTTTATAAATAGCCAATCAACAACCAGAAAGGCTAAAAGTTAAATACAAGTATTCTATTGGAGTAGGATTAGCTAATCAGGGACTTGGAATAGATGACATTTGCAAATTCGGGCGGTAGAAGCCAGTTGCTAGTAGACAGCGTTCCTAACTGGACGCGAGACGCGTCCTCGAGAAGTTTAATGTCTATTCAGTGTGAGACGAACATTCATTACGGCAGGAATATTATAAAGTTTAAGTGTTAAAAGGTGCAAGTAATTAATAAATAGTCTCTCTATATCAGTGAAGTGTTATTTAATCGTGTGAGGATTAATAAAAGGAGTGAAGTAAAAAAATTATAATAAGTGTAAACCTACATTCTTTAGCCGCATCACCCCTGATAAGAGATACATGTTTCTACAAATTAATACTGATGCAGCCGAGGCAAATATAAATATATATAATATTTAAAGAAACATAAAAATACAAGGTTGATTCCTAAAGTTGGGGTGAAGGTCACCGGAAACTTTGCACCATACGTGGGGCAGTACTTCATCAAGTTTGGCTCCCTAACTGTTGAACTACAATACAACTATAACTTTAAATTGGCTTTCCACACGTAAAGCAACAAGTGTCTTTCTCATAGTTGTGTTCCCCATTATAACCACTACAAGAAGGTTGAGCCCTCAGGGAAGTACCTAATTCGAGCTATGTCCTCGGACTCGCCAGTTTTAAATTGAGCGAGTGTACTTTCCACAAAAAGGGAGAGAAAGCGACAGAGAGGAAGAAAGTGAACATAGCGAACATCATAGTAAGGAAGAGTGAGGAAAAAGAAAGGGAGAAAGTGGGAGAGGGAGAATAAGATGAATGACAGGAGAGAAAGATGGAATTAGAAAGAATGAATAGGTGAAAGAGGAAAGTAACACGAGAATAGGATCTGCACGGTAAATACAATAATGCGAGCATAACCGCGGGTTCTGCTAGTGCCGTAAAAGAAGTAGATGATACCAGACTAAAGCTCTTGGGGCGTAAGTTTCCAGAATTGCATTTTTTTTCAGTTTTAGAAATCTGGTAACCTAATAAAAACAGAGTGTTCAGTATAACAGCTCTTGAAATTGTACATTGACCTTAATTTATATCTATTTATAGAAGTCAGATTTTTTGTCAACTTGTAAAAATTGTGAAAATTCTTGAAAATATCAATTATAAGATTTTTACACATTAATAAACTTAGGTTCCTGTGTATCAACGTGCTGAAGTTATTTTCATCTAGTTGTGCTTTAAGCGCACATCGTGTGACCGTTTAAATTGCAGTTTTGAAGGTCAAAAGCCATATTTCAAACATTAAAATACCTTCTCCTCATAATGCATTTCTCCAACACATGTGAATGTTCAGGATTACAAGAGGTTCGTAATATCACAATAAATAAAAGTTATCAGTGGAATTTTTAAATAAGTAAAGTAAACTATATATATAAATATATATATAATTTATTATTTATACTGTGCCACTTATTCCATTTAAACCTCATCCCATAACTGTTTTAAAGTATTATTGCTGGTATGCAAATCTAAAGTTTTGTTACGGATTTTTTAAAACGCACCGTAAGGCACTATTTTTGTAGCGGAGTTAAGAAAAGCAAAACAATTTTTTTCTCGAAAACTATTTCAGTCTTTGTATAAACAATTGGAAATAACATATATATATATATATATATATATATATATATATATATATATATATATGTGTGTGTGTGTGTGTGTGTGTGTGTTAGAGTTACATGACTTTCTCTACAATTCCTCAACCAACTACGCTTACAAAAGATTATTTTCTGTCTACGTCATGCTAATCGAGATAAATATCACCAGAAATGGTTTATTACATACTTTCTTCTAAGTACAATGGGATTAAGTGAATGCTGTAGCTTCAAACGACGTTCAAATGTTTTAAGAACGGGTCGTTATGCGATGACTTTGAAACTCCGTTCTCTATGCATTACGACGGCTAAAATAATAAATAAATAAAAATAATAACGACTTTCCATTTATAAAACTAGGAAACTAATAACAAGGAATAACTCCAAAATGGTTAACTCCACCAACATTTTTTTTTTTTTGGACATTGTAAATTGTGTGCTTTAAGAGAGCTACTTTTTTACTTTCTCTATTATGTATAGTAAGTAGGGGAACTTTGTATTCCACCCAAAAATTCGATACCGAGATTACACCGGAAATATATGTTTTGAGACCCCTGAATCCAAAAAAAAAGCATTTTTGTAAACATGTCGTGTGTATGTCTGTCTGTGTTACATGGAACATTTATCGAAAATTTTAATTTTCTCAAAAATGGCTCTAACGATTTTGATTAAAATATCATATGTTTAAGATATTTTCATGAGAAATGAAATGTATATCTCGAATTTTCTGGGAATGTCTCCAAAAGTATTCTTCATTGTGAACGACTTTTGCATAACTGGTAAACCATAAGAGATAGACAAAATTTTACTACACACAAAATATAGATTGCGCTAAAATACGCAATTTATGTCATATACATTTTTTTTTATTTAGTGAACTATTTTCAAGATATTGCTTGTTATTGCCTTAAATTTTTCAATGCTTATTTTCTCAAATGGGAATTCGTTATTCATTTATTTTTGTCTTGGATATGCAAAGAGTATTAATCTGTGGCAAGGAGAATGGTGCTGCCCATAGCAACCAGCTATTAAGATATATGTCGATGCTTAAAGACTACTGTACTGGCCTTGCAATTACAAAACAAAGCGAACATAGTACGCCTTAAGGGATAGTCAAATATTTTTAGAACTGGTCGCTATGTGTAAAATGTAATTCTCTTTGCATGTCAAAAGATCGTTTCTGCAAATGTTTATCTCGATTAATATGAAATAAATGGAGAACAAGAGTTTGTAAAAATAGTTTGTACAAGAGTAGAGAAAGTCATGTGAGTTTAACATATCAGATTTTTCTTGGTAGTTACGCATCATATTTCGTTCCTTTATATGTAGTAATTATATTATTGTGATCAAATGTGGAAACCAAAGCTGAAAATGTGCGTAAAACAACAATTTATTCCACAATCCTTTAAATGTATTAGTTGTTTTCTGAAAACTCGATTTGGTAGACAGAATTTAATTACGCTAAACGGAATTATCTGTCATAAAATTGTTATCGCAGTGATTTGCTATATGAAATATTAAAATATGACCAAGTTTTAAGTAAACATTGCTCCACAGTTTCTATTTTTGTTTGTGTTATTGCGAAGTATTGTTGTTATCTGTTGTATATTGGTGTGCATGTAGCGCGGAAAATTGTCTCTCTTACATGCTTTGTTTTCATTTCGGAAGCGAGTAAATTTTGACAATTATATATGATACCTCCATGTATTGATAGAGTATTTTTGTTTAGCACTGAAGTATTTTAATTGCAAGCAACTGTTACATATTTTTAGAAAATATGAAATGGTGGAAAAATTTAGGACATATTTCGCAAACAAATTTTTCGAAAACACCTTAAATGGTGCTCTTTTAAATGCGTAAAATTTATTTCTGTGCAGCTCTGATAAGATTGGGAGACTGTAATACCGACAGGTGGAACCATCTACTTTGAAATGTCACCACCAGGTAGCAGCACCACACGCTAGTAAGCAGCGCTACCCCTGGACAGGGGTAAAATTACGTTTCAGTTCAAGCTTTCTCCGCAAGGAGCGTTGACTTGCGCGCTTCGTTGGAAACGCGAGTCCGGTCGCTGGTGTTGAAATAGTTCAGCTCTTTGCCGCCGCAATACAGCGCTGTCGTATTATCTATAAGGCGCCGAGGTTAAATACATAGCGGGAACGTTTACGACGCTTTGAGAGCTTCCTAGCATAAATATTCGCCTATGTATTGCCCTTTTAGAGCTATCTATAGGAGTATGATACCTCTTCTATTGTATTGTTTCAAAACTGCTTTCTTTGCAGCATTCATCAGATATTGGTTATAGAAATTTCGAAACATGCTTTTACTCAGCTGAACCTTCCGTCTGTTTGTCTGAACTAGTCAACAGTTACTTTGCAACAGCTTAAACATGTTAGTGTAATACGTCTTGTGTATTCATATAAAAGCAGTTTTCCTATTTATACTATTTTAATCATGATTAGAAGTTTGAGTAGAAATTATTTTTGTTTATTTATTGTATTTATATGCCGCCTTTACAATCTAAGGTCATATGGGCGGCTTCGCCCACGGAACCATTACCCATTTGGCAGTGATGTTCACTCGTTATTATTGTGTTAACATTTGGTTTTTCTTTATAATTCATTGAATACACACTCCCGCATACTTCCAGTTGCTAGGGAGAATGGGGAATATTCCTGGCCAAACAAAAATTCCCACCTCTCAGTAATGACACCCGGGACCTCTGAATTTGCAAGCTGAATTGTTAACCCCAGACATCAGAAGCATTATTTCAAATTAAGTTGTATAGACGTTAACGTTTATTCCTCCATGGTTAAATACAAGATGCTGCAAAGACAGCCATTTGTTTATATCATAATTGGGGGGAAATAGAATCGTTCAGGTTCAAACGTTCACGTATGGCGACATTACTAGACTTAATGCTGGAATATCTTTAGAATAAAACAACGATTATTTCGAAAACGACCAATGCTACAAAATGTCTTTTGATACAGACTACGTATTTTTAAGTGACTCCTTTGTCTATGGAGCAACTTTTGATTTATTTATTATAGCTTCTCAGTTGTATAAAATTAAATAAAAACCAATAAGAATAAGAGGAATTTACATGGAGGTTCATGGAAAACATATATATTTTATTAAACATGTCAATATCTCAAATATGTATGATATTTTAATCAAAAGCTTTGGATGGCGTTTTGAAAAAATTAATTCTTTTTACGTGAAACCTTTTTGTGGTGGGAGGAACATTTTATGGAAAATTTTACTGTGTATCTTTGAAAGATCTAACAAATTTGTTATTTATCCCACTTTTAGACTTACGTTTCTCCTCTCTGTCTCTCCCTCCATCACACACAGGATGTTTTCTAATTCTCGTTATCGAGTTTTCGGTTGGTGTACAGATAATCCCTCTACCTACATAAGTAAGCAGTAGACAAAGTAAAAGCAAACTTAAATTTAGTAAACTATCTCTATCAAAATTGAAAAAGGAATTGTCTTGACAGTGAAGAAGGCAATTGATAAAATAAATGAGTCGAATGATATTAAAAGCCTTCACTTACATCATGATGGTAAAAAATCTGGACAATCGTTTCGAGACTTCAAGATCTCATCTTCTGCAGGATTTTAGGAAGTCGACTGACAAAACTCCATGAGACCTTGACGTCTCGAAACGATTGTCCAGATTGTTTACCATCATGATGTAAGTGAAGGCTTTTGATATCATTCGACTCATTTATTTTATCAAACTATCTCTGTGATTATAATCCCTGAGGCAGCTTCTCTTAAAATAGCTTCATAAAAAGTTTGGGCAGCATATGTAGAATCCAGGCTTTTGAATCATTTATTTCGTAGCGAAAATACAGGATACGTCATACATTGACGCAGTAATTTGTATCACAAATTATGTAAATGTAAAGAGTGATTATAGTGTGAATATGCATTATTGTGTGACATTGATTTGAGATGTTTGTTGATTGTAATTATTGTTGAGAAGTGGGTTTATACGTCCTTACTGAAACTGACAATAATAGCGTGCAATAATGTAGCGAGGGGGTGAGCTGTTTATCATTATTAGAGACGAGCAAATGACGTAATATTGGCGCGTTTTTCTTAGGAATTTGCTGGAACATTTTCCCTAGAGCATATGTTTTCTTAATTTCCATTGGATATAAAAATAGACGCTAATGTTGGCGCGTTTTATTAACCAATAGCAGCTCGGTTATAATCTTTAGGAATATCGGGTTGTGGGAGTATAAAAAGAGCTAAGTCAGAGGTAGATCTCCACAGTCCATCGGAAACATTTGTACATTACACGTCGCTGAGTTCAACAACTATGGTGGATACATAGCATAGTTTATCGATTCGCAGGTTACGCGTAGCAAAGTTCTGAAAAATCTCAAGTGTCGTAAAGTTAATTACACAAAAACGTTGAAGTTCGCGAATTAATAATGTGCAGTAAATAAGTTATTATAACAGTTTCAGTTTGGCGAGTGTCACGATTAATAGGTGAAAGTGAATGTGTTAAGTAAATAAAAAGTGTAAAACAAATTCTTTCATCAGTGTTATCTTTGGATAAAAACTCCTTTCCGTTTACACACCTGTATAAGATAAGTGCTCGACCAAAAAAGATCATAGCTAGCCGGAGGACAGTGAACCCAAAATTAAATACAATAATAGGCGCTCAGTAAAAGATAACACGAAGTGACCGCGACAAATTGTCTTTTATACGTGCGGTAAATAAATAGTAGCATTCTTTAAAACAAACACTAATACCGCCACAAATTGGCTACCACAACGTGGAGCTTTCAAACTTAACAAAGAATACCGCCTCAACATCGAACAATTGGCTGCGCTGTAACGTTTGAGGCTCCCATCCGGGAGGTCTCGGGTTAGATTCTCGTTGACCGTCCGCTTTGACTTTGGATTTTTCGTGGTTTCCCCTGGTCGGTAGGCAAATGCTAGCTCAATTTCCTTTCTGTAATTTCCCTTCCATTCCGTTTCCTTTTCATCTTCCAGGTGTGCTTCTAAGTTTCGTGGCGTATAGCGGCGCCGGACAAATTGTGCGGATGCTTGCTCAAAGGAAAGAGTATTGCTGTGGACTCTAGAAGGCTGCTTGGTCAACACCCTCTCTAGGCAGCTCCAGCAGCGGGACAGGTTTTCGAGCCTGAAACTGTTAGGGCTTAAGCGCATCTCTGTGGCCCGCCTGTAGTTCCTTCACTTCATTCCTTCCTCCTGGAGGAGCTGTTAGCCACAATAGATGCAGGTGGCAATACGCGAGGTGTCCTCCGTTGTATAACTTATACGTCTACCCGTCGCACATTTTCATTGAGTTATTGCAGGGGTTAGTATGATGAGAGATCGAAATTTGCTTAGAGCGTTTTGTTTCACAAGCAGTGACATAGTATAGTGGTGACTGATAAATAAAATGATACGTGACTTAACTAAACAAAATTTTGAACAAATGTTTTTAATGGAGAACGTATTTGAAGCAGTTTTTGAACACACTCTAGACAACAAAGGAGATTACTGTAAAGAATTTCTCATTGAAATGCATCTCTTGAGTTTCCCTATACGTACTCTAGCTTATGGATATCACTACAATAAAATTAAGTCTAATGTCTATGACATAAATCTTACATTCAAGCTTTCTAATTGTCTGTCTGGTGGATTTGCAGTTCTAATTTTTGTTTAGGAGCCGAAATATGTCTTCTATATTAATTACACAGTAAAGTTTTCTTGAGACCTTAGGAAGGCAAAATGCAACAAATGTTCTAAAAGTGTAAAATTAATTAGAATAACGAATTAGCATCCACGACTCTTTTTCTTCTCTCTTTTTGTATATGGTTATAAATTTATGGTTTGCCCATTCCGATTCTTTTCACAAAATCCCCCTGGTCCTTAGTCAAAGAGTAAAATATTTTAATTGATTTTAAGCAAAGTAGTGCACCCTTTTTCGCACTTAATGTACTATTTAGGGAAAATGAGAATATATTCCAGCTTATCCTGATGGGCCGCAAATGACAGACTTAATTTTAAACATACACCAGGATTACTTATTTTATAATAAAACTGTAACTAAACAATAGTAACTGGTGCATTTGAGACAGTTCTTTCCATCCTTTGAAATAAATACATATTTAAGTTTGAATACTGGATTTTTCTCAGGTTACATATCAGAGGTTTATAGCCTTTTAAGGAGATAGTTAAGTTATTTACGGTGATATTAATGGAGAATATTTTCTAAATCCACTTCAGACCTTACTGTGTTAAACGTTTTGTGGCATTTTGGTGAAGAACAAAATCATTTCTTATATATGCGACGCCCTTTAAAATATTTCCTACTTTCTTACTGAAACAAAATGCACCAAACCTCATTCTTTAATGTAATCTTCCAACTGAAAGTTGAATGAATTGACATGTATAGGTTATATTATAATTATAAAAACGGATGGTGAGAATGCTTGCTTGTTTCCCATTGTTTTGGAGGCTGAAATTTAAATATTCTTTTAAAGCGTCGAGTTTCCAAAATTTTTCTGACATATAGAAATTCTCTTTTAGCTTTGTGACAAAAGTGGACCACATGCATTCCAACATTTGTATTTACAATTTTAATTTGTTTTCTTAAAATGCTAATATGTACAAAACACGATGGTATTTTTTGTAATGATATTGCTTTTAGATTTATTATGTTTTAACATTTGAAGTGCCTTTTGAAATATTGTTAGAGTGGAGAGTGCTTGAACGTTAAAAATATTCTAAGGGGCAGTATTTAGGGTAATAGGTGATAAATCTTAATATTGATTATCGCTTCAAAAATTCAAGTTTATGCAAAACATCTTCACGATTTCGATAAAAATTGTCGAAATTCTGGATACCAATATGGTTATCACTCCAGATCTAGAACTAAGTAAAGTTTACTGATTTAATTTTTATTTAATTTGTTCTAGATTCATGGAGTGGTTTACTCTGACAATAATAAAGTTTTGTTTTTCTTTTCAGGTAAGCACCATTGTCATTTGTTTTCTGATCGGCTATTATTCTGATACTCTTTATGGTAAGTTCAACCATCTTCATTCATCAAAATAACTTCAACAGATATTATAGTATATTTAAAAGAAAATGATGTCGGACTTGAACCATACGTTTGCAGGTGTATAGAACTCGAGAGAATTTTTAACACGCAGAACAAGTAATGCGACTTTCATCTGCTCTTGAAACAGATGAGTGTGGCTGTTAAGCCTTCTGCTACTTAATTCAAGATTTTGCATGGAAACCTTCATGTTAAATGTGTAACCGTAAATTCCTTAGTTCGAGTAATATTAACTTTGTGGTTAACTCAGGGGCGACTGGTGACTGAACTTTGGTGTCCACAAAATTATCCTTGCAATTTGAAATGTTTTAAGTAATAAATACGGAATAAGTTTCCCACCATAGGCATAGGCTGATTAATTTACGCAAATAAACAAGAAATGGGAATTCACAATATATAACACATGCACACTTCATAACAATGTAGCATATAGCACTCACCTATTTTGTAGAGAAAATCAGCCCTTCTCTCCTTTCTTTCAACAAACTTATCGATGACCAGCTCATTAAAGTTCTTGATTTGCATGATGAAATCCCTTTCAATGGAGAGCATGGCCAACGCAGATAACCTCTCCTCAGACATTGTGTTACACAGAAATGTTTTAATCCTTTTCAGAGTAGAGAAGCATCTTTCTGCCTCATATGTTGTCATGGGGATTGTTAGAATGGCACCTAGTAGTTTAACAGATTCACTAAAAGTGGAACATAAATTATTGTCCCTGCAAAACTCCATTAGTGGAACAACTCCAGTTATGTTTTTAAATTCTTCAGTACTATACATTGTGGAAAGTTCTGTAATCAGTTTCTTTTCTTCAATAAAAGAATCTGTCTGAAGGGAAACTTTAATATGTTGTTCCGGGAACGAAAATCTGTCAGGCTGAAAAAGAACTGCTGCAGTTCAATAGATAGAAGACCCGAAGTGAGGTTAACATTTACTGTGAATTCAATAGATGGCTCTGTATATGGGACGAAACGAAAAGTATTGTTCCTGTTGATCATCCTATTCTATGCTCTCTTACTACTAGGTTAACCAACAACATGCAGCTTATGCCCCGCACTTCCCCCCCCATACACCTCTACACTCCCTTGGTTCGTCATTCCCTATACTTCACCATTATACCAATGTGGGTTGCAGCCGGGAGTGCACTACTTGGCACCTGCAAACAATACAACGCTTGCCAAAGTCCACTCCACAAGATCATGTCAGAATGATAACCGAAATGTATGAATCGCATACGTTATTTACATTAAACGGAGAGCCAGGATTTTGGTTGTAGCGCAAACGTGCTACCATTTTAAGAAGCCACCCCTGGGTTAACTACTAAGATTGTCCACGCTTTAGACCAACGATCGTTTTAATCTTTACAGAATGAGACGAAAAAGTCTTAACTGTATTTTTGTTACTAGTAGTGGGCATAAGATTGAAAGTGTACTATTATACTGCTATAGTGTACATATTTGGCTACAGCTTATGTTTTACAGATTGGAGCTATTTCCCCTAGCTTTGAATTTTGTTGCATTCCTGCACTTAGGGAACATTTTATTTTCTTCTGCGTATTGCAATTATCATTTGCTTCTTGTTTCTTATATCATTACATTTCAATAGGTGCAAGCATCGAGCGAGGTGGCGCCGCGGTAACGCGTGAGGCTCACATTCGGGAGGTCCTGGGTTCGATTCCCGGTGGCCGCCACTCTGACCCATTGGTTTTTTTCAGGGGGTTTTCTCGGGTCGTCAGGCGAATGTTGGAGTGGTTTCTCTCAGCCCCCGAATTTCCATCATTTCATTCATCCTTCACCGCATTAGGTCTGTTTTAGGGTGGCAAGTGTCGGCGATGGTGTTTCAGTGCGGCGTGAAAGGGAAAAGGATGCTCTCTGTGGAACATTCTCCGTACCTCGTCTTTCGGCTGGTTGCTGGGGTATACAAACCGCCACTTCGAAGCGGCGTGTTGGACTCTCTGTGTGAGACGGGGGTCCCCGGTCTGCCATTCCGACTGTTGGGACGTCTCAATCTAAAAACTACAGGGCTTAGAAATAGCTGTGCCGTCGCTCCTGGTTTCGGTCGCCCGGTGTCTCCTCTCAACTCCTCCTCCCTCCTGGAGACTCCCCCTTGTGGAGCATAGGTACAATGCCCTTACTGAAGCAGTGCAGAGTCCCCTCTGATGATAACAAAATAGGTGCAAGTAACTTTTAATTTTAATAATATCATATAACTCTAACAATCATGATAGCATAATATATTTGTTCGTAAATATTTAACAACAAGATATAATTATATGAAGTCTGTGGAATGTCTTGTATGAGAATAAATAACACAATTAGCCACTTTCCAACTACAGTACACCCAACTTCATTATACGTATACATATCTCACATACACAAACAATGCATAGAGTAATACATTTAGGAGCAATATATTAGCAATATATTCAGGATTGCTGGAATTTTCGCGGCATATGTGTAAATAATAGGAGAAACATTCGAGACTCCACGTGAAATGTTTTTCTTTTGGATCTTAGATGGATTGTGGTTACTTTGTAACATAGTACAAACTTTTTAACTTCACTTAAGTACATTATACAGAAAGCATTATAATTAACAAAATTAAGTACTCTGAATAATATTGTTTAGTTTAACAATGAATTATTACTAAAAGTCAATGCGTACCATATAAATGTTTTCATTAAGAGTAAGCCACAAAACTAATAATTTGAAACCTGTGTTTCTTTATTCAATAGTACCATAATGTTCATCAACAGATTGCAAGGACGTAGGTCAAGTTGAAATTCTTTCACAAAATGTTTTTACAGTTATGTCTCTTAAATTCTGTGTATGATTACTTTCATTATATCAAAATATGCAGCTTTGCTGTCTAATCAGGTTTCTTTTTGGCCAAAATGTGAAATGTTTCCCATTCATTTAGTCAAAGTTATTTTGTTCATAGTGTCTGTGTTTGAGCTATGCAAATCAAAGGTCAAGAAAAGTAATTTGATCATGAAAGCCATGCACAACAATATGAGTAGGGTAAAAAATAATTTGAAATGAACAAAGAGCTCTTATGAACAGTAGTAGCACTATTGCTGATAGTTTTACAGTTTAATTGATGTTAAGGAATGCTCTTTTCATGATAATTATTGCGAATCGAAGGTCTCGAAATAAATATCTGATTAAAAGATGCGTGAGTTTAAAGCTGAAATTAAATTGTCATATAAAACTAGTAGCATGCGTGCTACTCGCTGGAATCACACGAAAAACTTAGTATGACCTCACCTAGTTTAGCACCAAACATTTTGTTGGTCCTGTAGAATGGAAGCAATCTCTTTGTCGCTAACTGAGCTGTCAATTTTATAATTTCTCTCCGTACAGAATTCGGAAAATTGGTTCCACCCATACTTTTGTTGTTCTTTGTGGTTTCTGGCGTTAAAATATCTACAGTTAAAATATTACCAATATTTTGATTTCCAAAGCGCGGCATTTTCAGTTCCTATTATTGTAGTCAGAGTCTACGTGATCTCATTCGATGCATTCATACAAACTAAAAATCTGATGTGTTACACTCACATGACTTTCTCTACTCTTATACAAACTATTTTTACGAACTCTTATTCTCCATCTATTTCATATTAATCGAGATAATTTGCAGAAACGATCTTTTGACATGCAAAGAGAATTACATTTTACACATAGCGACCAGTTCTAAAAATATTTGACTATCGCTTAAGGCGTAGGTACCATGTTTCGCTTGTTTTATATTTGCAAGGGCAATATAGAAATACAGTAGCCTTTAAGCATCAACATATCTCTTAATAGCTGATTGCTAGGTGCAGCACCATTCTCTTTGACACAGATTAATACTCTTTGCATATCCAAGACAAAAAAAATGAATAACGAATTCCCATTTGAGAAAATTATTGAAAAATTTAAGGGAATAACAAGCAATATCTCGAAAATGGTTCACTCAAAAACAAAAAATGTATATGACATAAATTGTGTATTTTAACGCGATCTACATTTTTGTGTAGTAAAATTTTGTCTATCTCTTATGGTTTACCAGTTATGCAAAAGTCGTTCACAATGAAGAATACTTTTGGAGACATTCCCAGAAAATTCAAGATATACATTTTATTTGTCATGAAAATATCTTAAACATATGATATTTTAATCGAAATCGTTACAGCCATTTTTGAGAAAATTAAAATTTTCGAAAAATGTCCCATGTAAAGGATAATCTGGTGTGGCGGGGATTTTCTTGAAAACCTTCGTGTCGCATCTCTGGAAGATACTGAACCTAAATACCAAGTTTGGTGTTTATCCGACTGTTCGTTTCTGAGTTATGCTGTTCACACACACGCGCGCGGAGGCGTTTCCAAAAATGCTTTTTTTGGATTCAGGGGGGTTCAAAACATATATTTCCGGTGAAATCTCGGTATCGAATTTTTGGATGGAATACAATACTTCCCCTACTTACTATACGTAGTAGAGAAAGTAAAATAATTACACCACCATGAAATACTATCACTGTAGTACGGCTTTGATTGGCCAACTGACTAGCAACTCTACCTGACATTGGCTAATGGCATATTGAGTGCGATTATCTTAAATGTTTCACCTACGGCGCTAAAACTCGTTGTTTTTGCTTTCCACAAGTTATCCCATCCTGTCTTTCTTCTGACTTAGCACTTTATACATTTTGTTTCATTGATATCATAGAGTAAGCTTACCAATTCTTTAGTAATAATTTTGAGGATTTATCTATAAGTCTACGAAAGTTTACAATGCATATATGTTCCTAAGAGGACCTTTCATCAGTAACTCTGGTATGTTAAAGATGTAGGGCGGGGTTTAGTGATAGTGAAACAAAGCCTCATTAAGTTATATTATACATGTTATTTACGCTAAACGCTAAAATTAAAAGAACGGATGTCTGACAGTTTGTATTATCAGTATTAAAAAATCTGATGTTTTACACTCACATGACTTTCTCAACTCTTGTACAATCTATTTTTACAAACGCTTATTCTCCATATGCTTCATGTTAATCGAGATGTTAATCTTATTGCTAATTTTCTTGTAGATCCAAGGGGAATATGGTAGGCTTTAAGCAATAGTCAAATCTTTTAAGACCTGGTTGCTATGTGGTGCATTCCATTCTCTTTGTATGTCCAGAACATAAAAAGTGAATAACGAATTCCCATTTGAGAAAAAGTATTGGAAAATTTAAGGGAATAACAAACAATATCTCGAAAATGGTTCACTCAACAAAAATAATGTATATGACATAAATTGTGTATTTTAACGCAATCTACATTTTGTGTGTAGTAAACTTTTGTCTATCTCTTATGTTTTACCAGTTATGCAAAAGTCGTTCACAATGAAGAATACTTTTGGAGACATTCCCAGAAAATTCGAGATGTGCATTTCATTTGTCATGAAAATATCTTAAACATATGATATTTTAATCAAAATCGTTAGAGCCATTTTTGAAAAAATTAAAATTTTCGAAAAATGTTCCATGTGAATCTGGAGTGGGGGATTTTCTTGAAAACCTTCGTGTCGCATCTCTGGAAGATACTGAACCTAAATACCAAGTTTGTCGTTTATCCGACTGTTCGTTTCTGAGTTATGCTGTTCGCACAGACACACACACGGACATGTTTCCAAAAATGCTTTTTTGGATTCAGGGTGTCTCAAAACATATATTTCCGGCGAAATCTCGGTATAGAATTTTTGGGTGGAATACAATACCTACTTCCCCTACTTACTGTACGTAGTAGAGAAAGTAAAACATGAAGTAAAATATAATATAAGCATGTAATTTTAAAAGTCTGTACAAATTTACATTTAAGGAAAATTATAACTTTTATGCAGATAGTGCAGATAAGTTTAAAACGCACAACGTGTTATGCTAGCACCGAAATCAAACAAAATAAATTATAAATAAAGCATAAAAGTGCTAATGAATTAAAACCATACAAATATTGCCTTTTTCGTCAATGTGTTAGAGATGCCGATGTTCTTCCATGTTTTGAGAGATCTGACCGAAACGTGGCACAATCATGTCATTCTTTGGGTCAAGTACATGGGTAGTTTCATTTCGATAAACCTACCCTCATTTTAAGTGGGATATTAGTGGTTCTAATAGTAATTTTGTAATGTGTTTGACGACGCTAACAAATGCCAGGAATGGTGGAATTTTCTACTGCAAGAGCTCTTTTCTATGTCGGTATGAAGCAGTCGCACTGAGTACTATTGTCCTGCGTTGGAATCGATTGGGCAACCTCGGGCATTAAAAGCCAACACCATCCAAACTAACAAATCTGATACCAGCAGACGAACATAGAACCCACTAAATTGAATAATTTTTTTACCCCTTATTTTATTTATTTATCATTATTTATAAAAACAAGACAATATTCATGCGATTAATTCACAAGTCAGATGTCTTTTTACCTTTGAAACCAGATTCGTCTTTAAGCGAATGAAAAATGTAATTGATAAATTTTCTTAGAGCCTACTTCCTGTATTCAAGACTCTAGGGATCTAGTATACACACCTCCTGTATATACAACGTATGGTGCTTAAGGCATCCTTTCCTGCAGATACTAAGGTAACATATCGTAACATATAAATCATAAATAAATGTTATGAATCATTACTTGGAACTGTAATACTAATTTGGATTCAAATCTCGGGAAAAAGTGTAATGCAAGCTAGGGAACAGAATTTTCATTAAGTTACCCCTTGATATGCAGGCAACTTCTTTAACATATGTGATTAACGGACCAGCTCACAAGACTCCAAGTTACAGCGTGTATTTTTAAACCTGTATTCAATTTTGTATTTATTATATTTTGAATAATTAACCACGTTAGTATATTAAAATTGTTTTATTTTTATTTCAAGAAAATAAATAAAGCTGACCTCCCTCTACAAACGTATGCAGCAGTAAAAAATAGGGATATTCAGGCAAAATGAGCTTAAAAAGGGATGCATTTCTATTTAATGGACAAGGTGCCCTATTTAAAGTTTTTAATAAATAATAGTTGTCATCCCTATAGTCTAGGGGCAGCCTTCTAAATCTTGATGCATAGTTCTTCTTACCCTGCATCCTGATAACTGTCTTCCCCCCTCTTGAAGTTAAACATCCTTTAACCTGGTAGGTTTAGGATTAGAATTGGATTAGATGGAGGAGGGCACACCTAGCATCTCGACCCACAAGGGATCTTTTGTGTATACACCCCTGGGAGGAACAGATGAGATGAAGGAATCGCAGGAGACGTATGGGCCGTGGACCGGCCGACGTAGACGCCCGAGTTCCCTAAGAGTTACATGTTTGACCACAAGGCGGGAGCGCACTCAACGCCGGCCCTCCCAAACCATCGGAGTATAGCTCACAGGCGGAGGCCATCTGAGGCCAGCTAAAACTCGACCTAGCAGTGGAGGCTCGAATGGCCGCCATGACAAGGTCGAAAAGGCCAACGCGCACGCCTCTGCGCCATCTGTCCGCAGTCGTCCGACACATAGCCCCGGAGTGAACCTGTACGTGAAAGAGGAAGATGAAATGACTGGCATTCGCCTAGCGACCCGGGAAACCCCGAAAAAAACCCAATGTGTCAGGAAGGTCGGCCGCGGGAATCAAACCCACGATCTCCTGAATGCGGGCCACAGATGTTAACCCTGAGCCATCCCGCCCGGTCAACCTGGTAGGATATATCGGACAATGAACGAATGTATTGGGTGAAATTGTGCTCAAATAAGCCCGGGGTTTACCCGACATTCGTCTTCTCAGAGTAAAGGAAAACTCCGGAAAAAAAATTATCTGGGTGGCGCACCCTAAACGAGAATCGAACTCGGTACCACTTGAATGTAAAACATACCTGCTACTCCCACACCACAGAGGCAGGCGTTTTAATGACGCGTGTATGGAAAGGCTTGATACCGAGTGTAGCCATATTTTATTAAGAAAAACAAGTAATTCTACTAAGTCATGAATTAATTCCTCATTTTGATGTTTGTCCTGAAAACATTATTATTATTATTATTATTATTATTATTATTATTATTATTATTATTATTATTAAGTGTGTTTATAAATACAAGGCGTACCATAATTGGGACTTCAAATGTAGTCACAGTTTCTTGCAGTGAAAAACTATCTAATGTGTTAATTCACGCTACTTTTTCTACGCACCTTCTACGAACTATTTTTACAAACACTTATTCTCCGTATATTGATGTTAATCGTTTGCTAATTTTCTTATAGTTGCAAGGGGAATATGGTAGGCTTTAAGCGAGAGTAAAATCTTTTAAGAGCTGGTTGCTATGTGGCGCATTTCATTCTCTTTACATGTCCAGCACATAAAAATAAAAAAATAATAATAATAAAATAAAAAAAACGAATAACAAATTCCCATTTGAGAAAAAGTATTGGAAAATTCAAACAAATAACAAGGAATATCTCGGAAATGGTTCACTCGACCGAAAAAAACACATAAATTGTGTGTTTTAACAAGGTCTACATTTTTTGTGCAATAAAATTTTATCTATCTCTTACGGTTTACCAGTTACGCAAAAGGGCTCAGAATGAAGAGGACTTTGGGGACATTCCAGAAAATTCAAGATATACATTTCATTTGCCATGAAAGTATCTTAAACATAAGCTATATTAAACAAAATCGTTAGAGCTATTTTTGAGGGTAGTGGGGGGTGGGAATTTTCTTGAAAATCTTCGTGTCGCATTTTTGAAAGATACTGAGCTCAAATACCAAGTTAGGTATTTATACGACTTTTAGTTTTTGAGTTATGCTGTTCTAGACACACAGATCAGATCCATACAGACACACACACATGCCTTCTTTTTTGGATTCAAGGGGCCTCAAAACATGTATTTCTGGTGAAATCTCGGTATCAAATTGTGGGTGGAATGCAATACCTCCTCCTACTTACTATACGTAGTAGAGAAAGTAATGTGTTGTTATTTGAAACAAAATCGTTAAGAGCTATTTTTGGGGAAATCAAAAATAATGAAACATTTCATTAGCAAAGCCTCGTTTGGGGTGGGGGATTTTCTTCAACATTTTTGTGTCGGCTCTTTGGAAGTACTTAAAGACTTCGGTACTTAAATACGAAATTATTATTTATTCGAATTTTCGTTTTTGAGTTAAGCTCTTCTCATACGCGCCCGCGTTTTGGTTGGAATATAATACTTACTCTACTTAATATCGCCAAGTAGTAGAAAAAGTAAAAATACTTGAGTTGAAAGGTTAGGGAAGATATAATTTAACAATAATAAAAAAGCATTTGCGTACAATTAAAAAGGAACCATTATGAAGTTGACAGAATTTGGAACCGAGAACATGTATGGCCATTTATTTTCTTATTCGTGCTGTAATTATTTTGTTTTCCTGGCTGTTCTTCCGTAATTAGATAAATGTGTCCTGTCTCCGTTTAGTTGCCCAATTAATATCTTCTTACTACTTTTCGATTTAATTAAAGGTGAAGTACCCATACGTGCCTCTCATGTGCTTACTTTTGTATTGTACACTGCTCCCGGAAGACGCGGTTGTTATAGATGTATTTTTGCGAGCAGTAAATAACGTTGAAGACAGCAGCTAAAGGGTCTGTTAGCTGTCGAACAGGGCTCATCCACAACACTTCGAAAGGGAATGTAATTTATTGGTTTACATTTCTCTGAATTCACAGCATTTCCCTTTTGGTTTGGCTCGTAGCTAATGTGAGTACTGGGGAAACAAGACTATGCAATTGAGTGGAAATTGTGAAAGGGAAGAGTTTTGACAAAGCGCATCTCACAACAAACGTGACAAAGGCTGCTCTCTCCCCCCAAATGGCTTCTCCCACTGAGTCTGGAGACGCCGGAAGCCATATTGATTTCCTCTCCTGTGTAAGTAGCATGATGGAAAACAGTAGCGTAATGGGCTTTGCCTCGCCATTGGTTCCCACGTTTGTTAAGGCGTGACGGAGTTTATTAAAGGGAGGGTGCAGGTGTTAGGGGATGTAATGGTGGCCAGCACCGCCCTAATCTATCAAGCTCTGGAAAAAGCTTTGTGGACACTTGCAACAAACAACTGAGAGGGATCTAATTTCATTAGTCCGCAGTCACTCGACCCAAGATACCATAAACTTTCAGGCTATTTGCATCATATTGTCCAAAAATGGAAATAGCATTGTGATAATTAATATAATTTCGCATTACATTCGAAGTATTAAATAAAAGGAGGAATAGAAGTAACTTTCCTAATGTTTGTCGTAGATTCATTCATATACGTAACAATTAAGTCATTATCTATTAGAGTATATGTTATAATATCATCTAATTTAGATTTTTTGTCATCTTAGCTTTTGCCCTTAAGTGCCTGGTTTCGTTATAATTTAGATGTTTACTTTGTATAAATCGCAATGTCACAGCCATGGTTATCCGCTCGCTATCGCGCGTTCATATCTTCGAATATAAACATCTTAACCGATATTGTATTCATTTTCCCCCTTTTTACACTTTTACTTTCTCTACTACGTATAGTAAGTAGGGGAAGTATTGCATTCCAACCAAAAAAATCGATACCGAGATTTCGCCGGAAATACATGTTTTGAGGCTCACTGATTCAAAAAAAAATTTTTTAGAAAAAGGTCCGTACATGTGTCTGTGAACAGCATCACTCAAAAACGAAAAGTCGGATAAATACCAAATTTGGTATTTAGCTTCAGTATCTTTCAAAGATACGACACGAAGATTTTCAAGAAAATCCCCCACTCTAAACTACCCTTTAAATAGAACAGTTTTGATTTTCTCAAAAGTGTCTCTAACAATTTTGATTAAAATATATATTTAAGATATTTTCATGGCAAATAAAACGTATATCTTGAATTTTATGGGAATGTCCCCAAAAGTACTCCTCATTCTGAATGACTTTTACATAACTGGTACACCGTAAGAGATAGACAACACAAATAATGTAGATCTCGTCAAAACATACAATTTATAACATATACCTTTTTATTGTGGAATGAACCATTTCCGAGATATTCGTTGTTATTTGTTTGAATTTTCCAATACTTATACTTTTTCTCAAATGGGAATTCGTTACCTTTTTTTATGTCTTGGACATACAAAGAGAATGGAATGCTCCACATAGCAACCAGCTCTTAAAATATTGGACTATCGCTTAAAGCCTACCATATTCCCGTTGCACCTGTAAGAAGGTTAGCAATAGGGTAATTTTTGCAAATGTTTGTTTCAATTAACATGAAGTAGATGGAGCATAAGCGTTTGTAAAAATAGTTTGTATAAGAATAGAAGTGATGTAAGTGCAACGCATCTGATTTTTAAATAAAATACTTGACTACTTTAATTTATCTCAACTATTTTTATTTATAAAAATTATCAAATATCGTACCTATTTGTTATTTACGTTAACTGCTTTTAAACTTGAGACATGTATTTTCATTATTGTTTTGTTCAAACTTAAACAAATACGTTTCGATATTAATTTTTTTCATTAAACATTTCGCTGAAAATATACCCAAGAACTTCCCTTGGAAATTAAATGCCTCTAGCAAAATGAACATCATTACCGTAATACCGCAACAACTTCCCAGTGGCATCGGAGACACAGGGCACATTCTTTTCTGCGGAGGATCAAGAGAGATTTTTCCATTCACTCGCAAAGGAAAACTCGCTGTTGGCTTTGTCTTCGTATGCCAAAGCATTCTTTTACAAAATGAAAGCTAGAACAGAAGTGGTCATAAACGTTTTCAATGAACTCACCGAGATCTATCTGTTTAAAGGATGGCATTTATACCCTTGCTGCCCCGTGCATGGGAATTCAATGTCTTTATTTTATGCAAAAAAATGTTCGAATTATATCAGAAAGCTAATAAAAAGAAAATCTCTTTTCCAACAAATACTGATAGATACCCATAGTTATCGAGTTAATATCACTAATTATTAAAATGAAAATATATATGATGTGCTACATTCTCATGACTTTTTATACTCTCCATCGCTTATTAGTGGGTATACAAATTACATATTCTTCCAAAAGTTTATTTTCCTACTACTTCATTTTAATCGAGATAAACCTTTCCGAAAATAGCTACATTGCACACTTCCTTATAGATACAAAGGGAATACTGATAGTTAAATATTTAAGAACTGCACGCTATACGTAGTCTTAAAATACACGCTTTCCATGGCATCGCAAGAAACAACTGAAAATCGATAGGACTTAAAAGGATCCTAAAATATTGAACAATTCTAACCTTGGCTGGCTCCGGAGCTCAGTCGGTAGAGTACCTGTCTGTTGTTCTAGGGGTCTCGGGTTCGATTCCCGACTGGGAGGTAGGAATTTTTCTCTAGCCAAGATTATTACCTATCTTCTCCAGAGTCTGGAAGTATGAATGAGAGTGGAATGTGTGTATGATCTAATGATTAAAAACCAAAGTCAAGAAACCCAACGACAAGAGTTACACGAGGCAATAAGTTCCAAAGGAAAGGCCGCCGATAAGACAAATTCAGTTAAAGGCGGGGTATAAATGGAAATAACAAAAATTCTAACCTTTAATAACGGATATCTCGAAAATGGCTGATGCCAAAAAAAGTTATTTGAAATGAATTGTGTGTTTTAAAGAGGTCTACATTCTTTGTTTAGTACGTTTCCGTATACAAGATAATATAAAACTCCTTCCGAATGAAGATTTCACAGGCTAAACCCAGAAAATTCGAGATATGCAGTTTACTGTGGTGTAAATATCTTTAATATATAGTATTTTAATAAAAATCGTTATGGGCATTTTGAGATAATCAAACATTTTCTAAAAATCTTCATGCAAAGCATAGTTGGGGTGGAGGGATTTTCTTGGAAATCTTCGTGTGGCATCTGTGGAAGGTACTAAACCTAAATAGAAATTTGATATTTATCCAATTTTTCGCTTTTTAAGTCATGCTGTTCACAGTCTCACATTTTTTTAAGTTCCTTTGTTTTACCCAGTTATGATTACTGTGTTTTTTTTACTGTATTCGTTACCACTTATTACCGCAATTGCACAACACATACAAACACCCATGCCCATGGAGGGACTCGAACCAACGACCCTAGCTTGGCGGAGCGCCGGAGCTATACACTCCAGCGACCACGGCTACGAGGGCCGGCATACGCACACACACCACACACACACACAGAGAGAGAGAGAGAGAGAGAGAGAGAGAGAGAGAGAGAGAGATTTTCTAAGAATGCTTTCGTTGGATTCAATAGTGCCGGCCCTCGTAGCCGTGGTCGCTCCGGCGCTCCGCCAAGCTGAGGGTCGCGGGTTCGAGTCCCGTCATGGGCATGGGTACAACAATGGAACTTTTTTTTTTAAAAAAATATACCTCAAAATACGTATTTTCGGTGAAATCTTGATATCTGATTTTTTGGGTGGAATGTAATAGCTTCTTTACCTACTTTCTCTACCACCTAGTATGTGCGTTGAAGAGAAAGAAAAAAATCACTCCTTGAGAAAGCACTGTCGAAAGCAAAAGCTAGGTGACTAAGGCAGTATGCTTGTCAGATATTGAAACGGTTTTCATCTAAAGTGATACATAGTACCACTTTCGAGTGTTGATAGCTTGAGCATTTTGATAACAAGTTTCAGACTTAAGATTTAATTAGTTAATATACGATTGATTTTTTGAAAATGAAATTGTTACATCATTTATTCTTTTCTCCATGAAAATTTTAATACATATTACAAAAAATCTTTGATTGTAAAAAAATTAATAAATAAATAATAAATAATACGTTTAAAAAATTAAAACCTGAAAATTTTCAGTATGTAGAACATTTCACACGACTGGATTTTTCATTTTTTTAAAATTATTTTTAGGAAAGTTAGACACACAGAAGTACGAAGATTAAAGTTTAAGCTGTAATGAAATTGAATAAATATTTGATAGAAATCTCAGCTAGATTGGATGAAATGTGTTTCAATTAACACTGTCATTAGTGGGGACCCTTGACTGCAAAAGGCCAACAATGGAGGTGAGAAGCAAAGACTTCAGCATACAATGTTATTAACTAACAGAATTCCCACTCATCTCGCATTCTTGTGCATTCTCGAAATTTAACAAACTGCAAGCAAGAAGGAGAATCTACAACAGGAAAAATGGTCAAAATTACATTATGTCTTGTCAGGAGAGTATGGAAGTTGTGGCAGCAGTGATACTAAATTAACAACGCACCAAGATGAGCAGCAACGTTGTCTTACTGAAAGAAAGACTGCAAGAATGTCCAAAAACTGAAACAATAAGAGAAGTGCCAAATGAGCTGTATATTTTGTGCTCTTAACCATTCTTAATTGTTAAAGCCACTCGCATTCTCTGTGTTCTTCGTCTTCATAAGAAAGAATATAGAATATAATGCAGGGCTTGAACATTTTGAATGTCCCACACAAATTATGCTTCCACAATGTGGACAATAAAAGAACGCTTGCCACAGGAAACAAAAAAAGCGAGAGTTGTATTGAAATTACACAACAAAGAAAGAAAAGAAAAGAAAGAGAGAATAACTGTTTGTTGCTTATTATATGGAACTAAAGGTTGAGTTCTTGGAAAAACAGCGTGCAGGCAGTTGGAAACGACTCTTGAGCAGAACAACACCATATACGTGCTAAAATGGGACTGACAGTCACAGGTGAGAATAAAGATAGAAAAACAACTGTGCGCTTTTCTTCAGCAACTGTATGGTAATCTTTCGGAAAAAGAAGCAGAAAATGTAGTTTTTTTCATTTAAGTACTAAAGCTTTTGTTTTCTCTTTCCTGAAAACGAAATGTAAAACAATAATATAAAACCAAGGTAAATAAGGAAACTGTCGACGAGTTTCAAAATAGAAAAGACTCTCGAGATGTGTCACATTCACATGATCTTCTATGGTTTATGACTTTCGCTACCAAGTACCTAGTAGGTAGCATTCCACCCAAAAATTTGATACCGAGATTTGACCAGAAATACACGTTTTTTAAACCCCTAAATACAAAAAAACACGTTTACTTTCTCTACTACGTATAGTAAATATGGGAAATACTGTGTTCCATCCCAAAAATTCAATATCCAGATTTCACCGGAAATATAAGTTTTGAGGCACAAATCGTCAGATAAGTACCAAACTTGGTATTTAAGTTCAGTATCTTCCAAAGATGCGGCACGAAGATTTACTAACCCCAACTACCCTTCACGTGGAATATATTGCTCTAAGCATATTGATTAAAATCCAATATATTAAATATATTTATGGCAAATATAGTGTATATTTTGAATTTTCTGGGAATAGCCTGCAAAGTCCTCTTAATTCGGAAGAAATTTTGTATAATCTTGTATAACTGGTAAATGTTAAGCGATAGACGAAAACGTACTACACAAAATATGTAGATATCTTTAAAGCACACAATTTATTTCCAATAGCTTTTTTGTAGCACCAGCCATTTCTGAAATATCCGTTATTAATGGTTTGCATTGTTCAATACTTAGCCATGCTTTTGAAGTCCTGTTGATTTTCAATTGTTTCTCGCGATATCATGGAAAGGCCAGCATATAGCGTCCAGTTCTTAAACATTTGATTATCGCTGTTCTCTTTGTATCTATAACGAAATGTATAACGGCGCTTTTCCGAAAAGGTTTATCTCGAATAAAATAAAGTATATAGGAAAATAAATTTCGTAAGAATAAATTGTATACTCACTAATAAACTATAGAGGTTAGGTCATATGAATGTACACATCAGACTTTTATTATACCTATTCTACAAATTATTCTCACAAAAGCCAATTTTTTTATTCAACTCATGTTAATCGAGATAGTGTTTGGAGAAATAGTTTAATGAAACACTTGTTTTAGGTACAAGGGGAATACAGAAGGCGTAAGCGATAATAAAACAAAAAAACAAAGAAACATCGCTATATGCTGGCTTTGAAAACCCATGCCACACATCAGAATGAATGGTGACAGGACTCTTCAAAAAATGAGTTGTATGGAAAAATTCAAACTAATGACGATGAATATTGCTACCACAATAAAATAATGTGAATTACCAGTATTACTAGTCATGCAAATATGTTTAAGCTTATGGTATTTTAATTAAAATTGTTAAATATTTTGAGGAAATCATAATAAAGGGTAGATTGGGGGAAAGGTATTTTATTGAAAATCTTATTGTCGCATCTTTGGATTGTTTGGTGCTTTACGACTTTTCGTTTTTAAGTTATGCTATTCATTTAGATACACATACACGTCATATTTTTTTAAAAAAATAACACTGTACAAATAATATACGCCCGCTATTTATACAATCAGACTTGGAAGAATAGAAAGGTGAATAAAAATCACTGACATGCTCTGCTGTTATAATTATCTTTGGAAACCATTGATATTTGGAGGTTATTTTTATTTCGAAAAACCAATTTGTCATGAAAACGTCAATACAAAAATACTAATTAACATTACAAAACATTAAGACTAGTTTATATTGCAAAATTTACTTACACTGTATAGAGGATTAGCCAACAATGTAGTTCATAGAAAAATTTCTAAGATGTAAAGGAATAATATTAAAAAAAAACTTTTTAGAAATGTACTCAAAGCTATTTTGTGTTAAAGTATAGTTGGGTATATACGAGGGCTGATCAACAAAGACAGACTGATTTTTTCCTGTCGCTTCCGTGATGGTTTCGAATCTGTAACATAAATATTTGAAAAGAGCGGGTTTTTATGTATAATGTTGGTAGTCGGTAGCACTCTCGTATTGGTAGGTTGGTAGTAATGCTCTATTTTGTAGACCCTATGTGCATTTCGCATACCAGACAATGGAGGTGATGCATTTTTTAAATCGATTATCACTGGTGATGAGTCATGGCTGCATCATTATGATCCTGAAGGAAAACAAGCCAGCACAGTGTGGAAATCGCCAGGTTCTCCAACACCAAAAAAGGCAAAAGTTGTTCCATCTGCAGGGAAAGTGATGGTGGTCACATTTTTTTACTGTAATGGAATGATTTACCAGCATGCAGTTCCCCCTCACACTACTGTTACAGCAGCATACTACACGTCTGTATTGGCTACACTGAGGAAGCACATTGCAAAGAAACGACCAGAGCTTTCTCGGACTGGGTGGCGACTTCATCATGACAATGCACGGCCTCACGTCTCAAATCAAGTCATGCAGTTTCTGGCTCGATTCAACATTACCTGTGTACCACATCCACCTTATAGCCCCGATCTTGCACCCTATGACTTTTTTTATTCCCATCACTAAAGGCAAAGCTTAGGGATATTCGATTTGAGAACTCTGAAGCAGTGCTCAAGAAAAGTGAGGCGATTCTCAAGGACCTGACAAAGAATGGTCTGCAGCACGTGTTCAAGGACTGGCAGAGACGCTATAAAAAGTGCATTGAAGTAGGAGGGGACTATTTTGAAAAAAGATCATGTAAACATTGAATTGGAGTAATAAACATCTGTGAAAAAAATCAGTCTCAGTCTTTGATCAGCCCTCGTATATATATCAGTCCTGGTACTGTAATTATGAACGGAATGAATAGTCCTTCTCGGATGTAGTGGTTACCATGCTAGTCTCTAGTTCCCGGTTCAAACCCGGCAGAGGGCGATGGATTTTTTCGGGCGTAAAAATCGTTAGCATGACTTCCTTCGGAAGGGAAGTAAAGTTGGTGGTCCCGTGTCGTAGATTTACTGCACGCAAAAGAATCTCAACAGGTCTCTGAACAAAATTATCGGTCTTTCACGCCCAATACAGAATGGAACGCTAAGGACCACAGCAGTTAAAGAGCGTCCATAAATAAAACTCAATTTCAATTTCTTTAACGGAATAATTTTATCTTGGCACACAGAAGACACTCAAGAACATACAATGATGGCAAAGTAAGAACACGGAATTTGACAGAGTGGTTTACAGTCAGTTCGTGTTTGAACTCCAAAAATCAATCTAATAGACATTTTTTGTAAAATTAATAACCTGTCCACACAGGAGTGATTACCCAACATGATGAGACCACAGATAAGATAACTATAAACATAAGTATAATAACATTCAATAAAGATTCTAGGTTGGTTACATTCTGGGCTCTTGCTTGAGAAAAATTAAGAACCACAACACACCATAAGATCAAACCGTTGACAGCAGGAAATTGAGACAGAAAAGACTGACTGTTTACAAGGGAGTTCTAGAAACTCAAAACAAGTAGCCCATAGCGTTTTGATATGATCGTCATTCATTTATTCGCCAGCAAGGTATGATAATCGATCCAACGATCCCTACTGAGTTTTACAATGAATCTGGTAATGACCATGCTGTACCTAACATGGTCACTGTCACAGAAAATAAAACTGAAGTTTGTAAGATTACGTTTCATTAGTTTCATGGAAGTTCTGATAGCGATACTCATCTGGACGGCTTTCAAGCTTTTCTCTTCTGCTTTTTCAGTGATACAAGTTTTAATATTGTACATAAAATTTCTATTCATTTTATTTCCGGATTATCCAGATTTTCGTAAATTCTGATTACCTCCGTTCCATCCACTCCGGATAAACGAGGTTCTTGTGTAATTATCCACGATTCTGGCCATCATAACAGCCTGTTTATATACCAGGATTGTATAAAGGTACTACTCCGTTTTCTTTCGCGTGAAAGAAGGCTACAAACGTGAAGCGAAGCTATATTAGCACTAGACTTGACGTTACGTGCTTGAAAGCAATCAATTCTTGGCGAATTAGAAAAGAGAAAAAGGAATGCTCTCCATCTTTTTCCAGCACGTTCCCCTCTGTGTAGCGCATAAAACGGAATGGCTATGACGTGTCATTTCCGTATACGAACTACAGTCAATCATCGTCAGGTTTGCATGCCTGCATTCTACGATCACCGTTAGCTGTTTCGAACTTTCCGGAACCCTTAGTAGAGCCTAGACGTCTTCTGAATCTGAAGATTAGGTTAATTCTGATAGGCGAGCAAAGAATTATACTTTCTATTAATTATTATGCTCCTATTTTCCAATGCTATTTGAGAATGCCAGTAATATTTCTGTGATAACTACATTGTGCACTGAAGGATTTATTCTCTCTCAGTCCACAAGAGAATTCGCGATTATCAAATAAACTTCAAATTATTATAGCTATACTGATATTACAAAGATAGGAATTTTGTATGTCCTTAGCGGAAACCTTTCAAACGATGTTGATAACTTTTGCACTATTGTAAGGCACTGTTTCTCCGGACGGACATTGGCTGTAAAACATTGCTAAAGATTTTCAAACTGTAGTGGTTTACAGGGGAGTTTCATTTACATGTCACCTAATTTCAATCAAGTTTGAATAAGAATATCAGAGGATATTTTTGGCACTTTTATTGTGAACTTGACAGATTTTAATCACTTCCAACGCAAAGAGCAGACTTAAAAGCTTTCAAAAATGAATTGCTTTAGGGGTAGCATATCCTAATGGTATGATCAAACTTCTCTAAAGGATTATTTTGGTATGATTATGAACTTAATACAGGGTTTAGAATCTGGCAAAAATTATAAACTGTGCTACAACTTTCAAAAACTTCCCTTACCCTTGTTTTCAACTCTCTACGGCCTATCTAGAATAAACGTTGCAACTATAGTACCCAACGAAAATTATAAGCTAACTTACAGTTCTCGATAACTACCCCTGTATATGTCGACCACTTATGTAGAAATCTGCACTGTTTATCTGTCCTGGTCAAAATATTTTATAAATTCTATTATACCTGCAAAAAAATCATAGTATATTTATGACTTACTAGATCTATCCATCTCTTACTTGCAACCTCGTTAACAAAACGATCCTTGTTAACGCCTTGAAACCTTATAACTTTAAAAAACCAGCCCTGCTCATACTTGCAATCCCTTACGTACAATTTTTCACCATTTAACAATTTTGACAGAGGCTTCAGGTACGAGTGAAAATTGTTGACTTCTCAGAACTTTAAAAAGCCACCCCTATCCTTATTTTCAATCCCTTTATTTACAGAATTCATTCGGGAAATGTGACTAACACAGCTTTTTATAAAATATATATGCAAAAGTAATGTCTGACTACGTTCGCTGCCACTCTGTGTATTGTATCATTAATACAACATTTATTTTAAAAAAATAAATGAATGACGCTTGACCAATTATTAAAGCTGCGATTTTGTTTTGAATATCCTGCCCTGGGATGTTATTACTGCACACAGATACGTTTAAACATGCAGGAGGCGGAATTATCCTGTAATAAAGCCGAAACTGGGTGATACCCAATGCGTTCTTAAACGCTATTCGTCCACATGAGTAAGATATTTGTGTAATCATAGCAACGAAAATAATAAAGTAAATGCAATGATAATAATAATAAATGTTAAATTCATTCAACAACGCCGCCAAGTGCTTCCCACATTCCTATGTTGTAAGCCAAGGCTCAATATTTCAATGCATATTAATGAAGGATAGGCTTAACAGATTTGGGATTTTGTAAAATGGAAATGCCAAATAATGACTTTCTTAGAGCTTCCTCAATTCTATTTTCCTTTTTTTACTTTCTCTACTACGTAGAATAAGTAGGGGTAGTATTCCATTCCATCCAAAAATTCGATACTGAGATTTCATTGAAAATACATGTTTTGAGGTGCCCTGAATCCAAATAAGGCATTTTTGGGAATATGTCCATGTGTGTGTGTCTATCAATCTGTGAATAGCATAACTCAAAAACGAAAAGTCGGATAAATACCAAACTTGATACTTGAGTTTACTAACTTCCAAGGATGCGACACAAGATTTTCAGGAAACCCTTCCCACCTCAGAAACCCTTTACATGGAAAATTTTTCGAAAATTTTTATTTTCTCAAAAATGGCTCTATAAACAAAAATTTGTTTAAAATATTATATGTTAAAGATATTTTTATGGCAAATGAAATGTATATCTTGATTTTTCTGAAAATGCCCGCAAAAGCCCTCTTCATTCTGAATGACTTTTGCATAAGTGGTAAACCGTAAGAGATAGACAAAAGTTTACTACATAAAAATTGTAGCTCTCTTTAAAACACACAATTTATGACATATACATTTTTTTGTGTGTTGTGAACCATTTCCGAGATATTTCTTGTTATTTGTTTAAATTTTCCAACACTTATGCTTTTTCTCAAATGAGAATTCGTTATTGGTTTTTTTATGTCCTGGACTTAAAAAGAGAATGGAATGCTCCACATAGTAACCAACTCTTAAAAGATTTGAATATCTCTTAAAGCCTACCATATTCATTTCACAAGTACAAGAAAATTAGCAATAAGATTAAAATCTCCATTAACATGAAACAGATGGAGAATAAGCGTTTGTAAAAAATAGTTTGTACAGAGTAGAGAAAGTCATGTGTGTGCAGCACACCAGATTTTGATGCAACTAAAGTCCTCTTAAACGATAGTAATTTAAACAGATCAGACATAGAGTGCCACTGTCCTTTGGCATTTCCAAGCAGTGACCCAGATTTTTTGTTATACTTATTTCCACACAGACTTCATTTTCTGAAGGCTTTATCTTCACCAAGATGTGATATATGCTCTCTACACATTTACACGAGGGACAGAACCCCTTACCGCAACCCTGTCTCACCCCAGTAATAAAACAATACACATGTAATCCATTCTCCCCCTTATCATAGAGCATGCCCGACTTTCCCTAACCGCTCTCTGTTCCATTCTTCTACCGTAGGATTTGTTTGCTCGATTCTGCTATGACCAGGGTTGGTAAGTTACCTCTTTCCTATTATAGATACTAAGCTTTAATGTTAGTATTGCTATTTTCTATGCAAATGTTGAAAAAGATGGTCAGTCGAGATAGCAAAAGAATATGTTCTTTAAAAGGGCACAGTTACTCAATAGGTTTGTAATCATGCGAACCGATTACGCAAATAGACTGCACTATGGTATAAAGGGTGTAAAAATATATGCTAGTAGATATGTACCATATGATCATATTTTGTTTATAAATCCATGTCCAAAAACTCCTTGTAGAGCCTCCGAAACAGGAAGGGGAATGATTTAAGTAAACAAGCCGTGGACTCCATGACCAGCAATAGATCTCGTTTACATAGGAGTTGTTTAGCAATGATAGTGAATCAGTATTACGCGTTACACAGCAGCCCTTCGCAGCCAATGGTAGTGTTTCCGCCACGGTATTATTCTGTTCAGTAGTTTCATACTTTACAATATTACTTTTTGTGGATATTATCAACTGGAAATGAACAATGGCGACCTTGCACACAAGTGCAGAATACACCGAGATGCTTCTATCTACTGCAACCCCGAAGAAACGCCAGAGTTGCTTACCGGCTCTATCAACAACGTTATCTCCAACAGAAGTCACCAAGCCCACACCATGTTTCCAAGATTGTAAGGCATTTAAGCAAAACAGGCAGTTTACTCACAAACACAGATTATCTCCTTACTTTCAGTATATTAGTTTTCTTTTTTACTTCTTTCCTATAGTTTGTGATCCGTACTGCCTATCTACCTCCTCTATATTTCAGAGATCTTAGTACATAAGCAAAGCATTTGTTGTATGGGTTCATTAACAAGCTGTGAATACATGGTATCCATCTAAGCATGCCCCATATAACTTTGCTTCATATCTCTTAGCTTTCCGTGCATTAGTCATCTGTCATTGTCTGCTGTCGTGAAATAGTTGTTGCTATTTAATATTACTACTTAACGATGAAGTTGTTGTTATTTGCCCCACGTTTTGGGAGCCAATTTTAAGTAGGTTGTATTGAAAGAGTTGTATTATATTTCAACTGTAGGGAAGCCGAACTTGAAGTAGTTGCACCACACGTATGGTACCCGGTAGCCTTCGTTCCAAATGTACCTCCCGGTGGCCTTTGCCCAAAATGTACTTCCCGGTGGCCTTTGCCTCAAGTTTAAAAAATATTAACTTTGTAATTTGACTGGGTCTTTAAATATTATATATTTATATTTGCCTCAGCTGCGTCAGTAGTTATATTTTTTAGAGACATAAATGTCTTAGCAGGGCGTGATGCGGCTGAAGAATGTAGGCTTACACAGATTATAATTTTTACTTTACTACATTTATTAACCCTTGACACAATTTAAATAACACTTCACTGATGTAGGCAGCTGTAGGATTCTTTTATTAAATACTTGCACTTTTTAAACACGTAAACTATTTTCTCACACAAAATACGTATTAAATTTCTCGAGGACACATCTCGCGTCCGGTTAGGAACACTGTCTTTAAGCAACGCGTGCAGTTATGAGCACTGTCTACAAGCAACTGACTTGATTTCTACCGCCTAAATTTGTAAATTTCTGTATTTCAAGTCTCTGATTGGCTATTCCTACTCCAATAGAATACCTTCATTTAACTAAACTTTTTTCTGGTTGCTGATTGGCTATTTATAACTCTCAAAATTTACATTATTGTTGCTCCAATAATGACTAGTAGCATTTAAATTTTCAAATTCATTACTGCCTGTAGGTTACCTCATTGTTACCTCATTGTTAGCAACTTTTAACCTATTATTCTCACAGCTCTACAGTATTAAATTACGTAATACATTCACATAACATTATTACATGTGTATACAATAATATAAACATATACAATGACTGCAATATACACTTTACAAATTATTACATACACATATTGCTTTAAGACAAGCTGTTATTGAATTTACATATTATATAATTTGACTAAAATCATTTAAGTGTTAAAAATACTGCCTCAACGCATACAAAGAGAATTGTTAAATTTACATTTTCATAACCATACGAATAAAACATATTGCGTAACAGAGTTAATACATCTGGAATGTGTGTAAATTCTAATCAACAAACAGGTAGGAGAATCCTTCGGTTTAATCCTGTCTATCAGAATGATGAAAGCACGTGCATCTATAATGATAGCGTTTTTATCGCAATATCTTTCATTGCATATGGGTATGTACATCGTCATTCAAAGGCGTGTGTTAGCCACAGAGAAAAGGGGTAGGAACGGCAGCGCGGAAGAATACAGTAGTGGAGCCAGGTTATAAGAAACAGAGTTTACACATATTGATATAAAATCAATATTATTAATGGGTATACAAATTATTCTTCCGAAAGTTTATTTCCCTATCTTCATTTTAATCGAAATAAAACTTTCCAGAAATAGCCTCATTACACATTTCGCTATAGATACAAAGGGAATAGCGATAGTAGATGTTAAAAAACTAGACGCTGTGTACTGGCATTAAAACTCTCTGACATTTGCGTGCAATCACGAGAAACAACTGCATATTGAAAAGACTTGAAAAGAATAACAAAATATGGAACAAATCGCACAATTAATAACGGATATCTCGAAAATAGCTGATGCCACAAAAAAGTTAGTTGAAATTATTGTATATTTTAAAATTTTTTTCTATAGTACTTTTTCGTATATCGCTCAACGTTTACCAGTTATATAAGATTATACAAAATTTCTTCCGAATGAAGTGGACTTTATAGGCTGTCCCCAGAAAATTCAACACATATATTTTATTTGTAATTTATATATATTATACATAGCATTTTAACTAAAATCCTTAGAGCCACTTTTTTGAAAACAAAAAATTTCAAAGAAATATCCCTGTAGAGGGTAGTTTGGGGTGGGGACCTCTTGAAAGCCTTCGTGTCGTATCTATGGAAGATATTAAGCCCAAATTCCAAGTTTCGTATTTATCCTGCTTTTCGTTTTTAAGTTAGGCTGTTCACAGACGCACACAGATACAGACTCGAATCTTTTTAAAAATGTTTTATTGAATTCGAGGGCCCTCAAAATATGTATTTCTGGTGAAATTTCCGATGAACGTTTTGAGTGGAATGCAATACCTTCTCTACCTACTATGTACGTAGTGGAGAATGTGAAAAACATTTTTTAAACTTTATTTCAATCACGATAATTGTTTGACCAGAAATAAAAGTGAGTCCCGAAAGCATTCATCCCACTTCCAGCATCCAAATTAACGGTGAGAAGCTATAATGTTTATTATGCAGAGAAAATCAAATGCTATTACAATTTACGTATTCTGAGGAGTTCTCATTTAATTGACTTAGTATTAGATTTTTAAAACTGCAGGAATGTTTCACTGTTTTCATGTCTGGTGTTTACAAAAGCATTTTTTTATACATTTTAGAGTGAATTGTTTGGTATATTATCTCAAACTGGACTGAAAATCTATAGCGTGTTGTCTATATCAGAATTATCAATGTTTTTACTAAACTTCCTAATGTAACACCTCGCTTTTTACAACCTCACAAATTTATTTCTGAATGAGATTAAATCATATGTCGGTGACATTGTCAATTTTTATATAAAAATGCCCTAAAATAGATATAAATAATTCTATAAGCCTTACATTTGAACAAAATTTGATTTGATACATTCACATGACTTTCTCTATCCTCTATATTTTATTATTGGTTATACAAACTAGTCTAACTAAAGCTTATTTTTCCACCTACTTCATTTTAATCCAAACAAACTTTTGCACTGCTATATTACACATTTCATTATAGATAAAGAGGAAACAGTGATAATCAAATGTTTAAGAACTGGACGCTATATGCTGGCCTTAAAATTCATACTGCTTCCATGCATTCGCGAGAAACAACTGAATGTTGACAGGACTTTATGAGAATGGCTATTGAACAATACGAACCATTAATAACGGATATCTCGGAAATGGCTTAGGCCAAAAAAGGTTATTTGATATAAATTGTCAGTTTTAAACAGATCTATCGTTTAAAATTTACTAGTTATACAAAGATTCCTTCCTAATGAAGAGGACATCAAAGTCTATTCCCAGAAAATTCAAAATATACATTTTATTTCTCAGTAAACATAATTAATATATGGTATTTTAATAAGAATCGTTAGAGTCATGTTTAAGAAAATAAAATTTTTCGGAAAACATTCAATGTAAAGGCTAGTTTGAGGTAGGAGAATTTCCTTGAAAATCTTCGTGTCCCTCTTTGGAAGATACTGAACCTAAATACCAAGTTTGCTGTTGATCCGACTTTTCGTTTGAGTTATGCTTATGCTGTTCACACACAGACATACAGAAACCTTTTTCTAAAAAATATTTTTTGTTCAGGGGATCTCAAAATATGTATTTCCGGTGGAATGCAATATCACCTACCTAGAAAAAGTAATAATTAAAAAAATGTGGAAAAGAGAACACGCAATTCCAAACAAAATAGTTTGTTCTTTCCGCACATAAAATATAGCAGTTTCTCTCCGTTAATTTGGCAGTTAGGGTGCTTTCTGGAGTCGCTGCAGATTTAAATTGGGTAATGCGGACTTCGTGACATGCGAAAATAAAACTGAGTTATTTATATCAGTAGTAAATTGTTACTAATGAGTTAGTACGGGGGGGGGAGATGAACCTACTTTTTCAAATGTCTTTTATTAGATGACAACCCATGTCGACCTAAGATGGAAACATACAATTAAGGTTTAGGAATTGCCTATCCCTTTATAAACTGTGTAGAGATACACTTACTTTTTCAAATGTCTTTTATTAGATGACAACCCATGTCGACCTAAGATGGAAACATACAATTAAGGTTTAGGAATTGCCTATCCCTTTATAAACTGTGTAGAGATACACTTTGTAATCAAAAGTATCCGGACACCACCCACAAACATACGTTTTTAAGATTAGGTACATTGTATTGTCACCTACTGGCTGGTACTCATTATCCGCGACCTCAGTATTCATTAGACATCATGAAACATCAGAATGGGACGCTCCGTGGAACTCACGGACTTCGAACGTGGTCAGGTGATTGGGTGTTACTTGTGTCAGAAGTCTGTACGCGAGATTTCCACACTCCTAAACATCCCTAGGTCCACTGTTTCTGATGTGATAGTGAAGTGGAAACGTGAAGGGACATGTAAAGCACAAAAGCGTACATGCCGACCTCATCTGTTGACTCACAGAGACCGCCGACATTTGAAGAGGGCCGTAAAGAGTAATATATAGACATCTATCCAGACCATCACACAGGAATTCCAAACTGGACTGGACTATAGACATTACTCTTAATAGCTGGTTGCTATGTGCAGCACCATTCCCTTTGCCCCAGATTAATATTCGTTTGCATATCCAAGACAAAAAAAAAACAATTCCCATTTGAGAATATAAGTGCTGAAAAATTTAAGGAAATAACAAGCAATATCTCGAAAATGGTTCACTCAACAAAAAAATGTATATAACATAAAGTGTGTATTTTAATGCGATCTACATTTTTTGTGTAGTAAAGTTTTGTGTATCTCTTATAGTTTACCAGTTATGTAAAAGTCGTTCACAATGAAGAACACTTTTGGAGACATTTCCAAAAAATTCGAAATATACATTTCATTTGCCATGAAAATATCTTAAACATATGATATTTTAATCAAAATCGTTAGGGTCATTTTTAGAAAATTAAAATTTTCGAAAAATGTTCCATGTAAAGGGTAGCCTGGGGTGGGGGAATTTACTTGGAAACCTTTGTGTCGCATCTCTGGAAGATACTGAACCTAAATACCAAGACACACAGACACACAGACACACGGACATGTTTTCAAAAATACTTTTTATGGATTCAGGGGTTCTCAAAACATGTATTTCCGGTGAAATCTCGGTATCGAATTTTTGGGTGGAATACAATACTTCCCCTACTTACTATACGTAGTAGAGAAAGTAAAAAATCTGATGTGTTACACTCACATGACTTTCGCTACTCTTGTACAAACTATTTTTACAAACGCTTTTTCTCCATATGCTTCATGTTAATCGAGATATCGAGATGTCAATCTTATTGTTAATCTTCTTGTAGATGCAAGGGGAATATGGTAGGTTATAAGGGATAGTCAACTCTTTTAAGCGCTGGTTGCTATGTGCCGCATTCCATTCTCTTTGCATGTGCAAGACATAAAAAAATGAATAACGAATTTGAGAAAAAGTGTAAGTATTGGAAAATTTAAGGGAATATCAAGCAATATCTCGAAAATGGTTCACTCAACAACAAAAATGTATATGACATAAATTGTGTATTTTAACGCGATCTACATTTTTCTGCAGTAAAATTTTATCTATCCCTATTGGTTTGCCAGTTATGCAAAAGTCGTTCACAATGAAGAGTACTTTTGGAGACATTCCCAGACAATTCGAGATATACATTTCATTTGTCATAAAAATATTTTAAACATACGATATTTTAATCAAAATCGTTAGAGCCATTATTTAGAAAATTAAAATTTTCCAAAAATGTTCCATGTAAAGTGTAATCTGGGGTGGGGGGATTTTCTTGAAAACCTTCGTGTCGCATCTCTGGAAGATACTGAACCTAAATAACAAGTTTGGTGTTTATCAGACTGTTCGTTTCTGAGTTATGATGTTCACAGACACACACACACAGACACACACGAATATGTTTCCAAAAATGCTTTTTTTGGATTCAGGGGGTTTCAAAACATGTATTTCCGGTGAAAGCTCGATATCGAACTTGGGTGGAATACAATACTTCCCCTACTTACTATACATGTTGGAGAAAGTAATAAGCTTTTGCACGAATAGACCATATAAAAGTCGGTGATAGTGGATACAGAAAGGCATTTGGATGCAATACATCGAACTTTTGAGTTATGGTGTTCATAGAAGATACAGTAACCATTTCTAAAAATGCTTTTTCTGCTTGAAAACCAATATTTCGGAGAGATATGGATATTGAAACTTTGAATAAGCACAACAAAGCGCATAAAAATACCAACAACGTTATGATGAATCAAAAAGGCGAGGTTTGGCAGTTGTGGAGTGTGAATGGTTGGGAACGTTTCAGACGTTTGTGCGTTCCACATTCAGTTAAGGAACTTCCCCAACCCAACAAGAGAACTGCATTGTAAATTAATTACAAAAGGTATTTGAATTGTCCACCTGCAACTTCATTACAGAGCGTGCAGAGACTGGCGCACATTGTCAAAGACTCGTACTTATGTGTGAAGTATTTCATCCGCTGTTTGGATTCCTGAGGCAAGTCCATCCTTGGATGTTACGACTACTCTTACATCATCATCATCATCATCATCATCATCATCTCCGTAATTCCTTCGTGAGGTAAAATCATCCTCTGATGTTACTACCACCCTTACATCATGATCTCCGTAATCCCTTCGTGAGGTAAAATCATCCTCTGATGTTACCACCACTCTTACATCATGATCTCCGTAATCTCTTCGTGAGGTAAAATTATCCTCTGATGTTACCACCACCCTTACATCATGATCTCCGGAATCACTTCGTGAGGTAAAATCATTCTCTAATGCTACTACCACTCTTGCGTCATGCTCTCCGTAATCTCTTCGTGAGCTAAGATCTTTCTCTGATGTAACGAACACTCTTGCGTCATGCACTCCGTAACCTCTTCATGAGCTAAGATCTTCCTCTGATGCTATTACCACTCTTGCGTCATGCTCTCCGTAATCTCTTCGTGAGCTAAGATCTTCCTCTGATGCTACTACCACTCTTGGGTCATGCTCATCGTAATCTCTTCGTGAGCTAAGATCTTCCTCTGATGCTACTACCACTCTTGTGTCATGCTCTCCGTAATATCTTCGTGAGCTAAGATCTTCCTCTGATGCTATTACCACTCTTGCGTCATGCTCTCCGTAATCTCTTCGTGAGCTAAGATCTTCCTCTGATGCTACCATCACTCTTGGGTCATGCTCTCCGTAATGTCTTCGTGAGCTAAGATCTTCCTCTGATGTAACGACCACTCTTGTGTCATGCTCTCCGTAATATCTTCGTGAGCTAAGATCTTCCTCTGATGTAACGACCACTCTTGTGTCATGCTCTCCGTAATATCTTCGTGAGCTAAGATCTTCCTCTGATGTAACGACCACTCTTGGGTCATGCTCTCCGTAAACTCTTCGTGAGCTAGGATCTTCCTCTGATGCTATTACCACTCTTGCGTCATGCTCTCCGTAATCTCTTCGTGAGCTAAGATCTTCCTCTGATGCTACTACCACTCTTGTGTCATGCTCTCCGTAATATCTTCGTGAGCTAAGATCTTCCTCTGATGCTATTACCACTCTTGTGTCATGCTCTCCGTAATATCTTCGTGAGCTAAGATCTTCCTCTGATGTAACGACCACTCTTGGGTCATGCTCTCCGTAATATCTTCGTGAGCTAAGATCTTCCTCTGATGTAACCCACTCTTGGGTCATGCTCTCCGTAATCTCTTCGTGAGCTAAGATCTTCCTCTGATGCTACTACCACTCTTGGGTCATGCTCTCCGTAATCTCTTCGTGAGGTAAGATCTTCCTTTGATGCTACTACCACTCTTGGGTCATGCTCTCCGTAATCTCTTCGTGAGCTAAGATCTTCCTCTGATGTAACGACCACTCTTGCGTCATGCTCTCCGTAATCTCTTCGTGAGCTAAGATCTTCCTCTGATGCTACTACCACTCTTGTGTCATGCTCTCCGTAATATCTTCGTGAGCTAAGATCTTCCTCTGATGCTATTACCACTCTTGTGTCATGCTCTCCGTAATATCTTCGTGAGCTAAGATCTTCCTCTGATGTAACGACCACTCTTGGGTCATGCTCTCCGTAATGTCTTCGTGAGCTAAGATCTTCCTCTGATGTAACCCACTCTTGTGTCATGCTCTCCGTAATATCTTTGTGAGCTAAGATCTTTCTCTGATGTAACGACCACTCTTGCGTCATTATCTCCGTAATCTCTTCTTGAGCTAAGATCTTTCTCTGATGTAACGACCACTCTTGCGTCATGCTCTCCGTAATCTCTTTGTGAGCTAAGATCTTCCTCTGATGTAACGACCACTCTTGCGTCATGCTCTCCGTAATCTCTTCGTGAGCTAAGATCTTCCTCTGATGTAACGACCACTCTTGCGTCATGCTCTCCGTAATCTCTTCGTGAGCTAAGATCTTCCTCTGAGGTAACGACCACTCTTGCGTCATGCTCTCCGTAATCTCTTCGTGAGCTAAGATCTTCCTCTGATGCTATTACCACTCTTGCGTCATGCTCTCCGTAATCTCTTCGTGAGCTAAGATCTTCCTCTGATGCTACTACCACTCTTGGGTCATGCTCTCCGTAATATCTTCGTGAGCTAAGATCTTCCTCTGATGTAACCCACTCTTGCGTAATGCTCTCCGTAATCTCTTCGTGAGCTAAGATCTTCCTCTGATGTAACGACCACTCTTGGTCATGCTCTCCGTAATCTCTTCGTGAGCTAAGATCTTCCTCTGATGTAACGACCACTCTTGGGTCATGCTCTCCGTAATCTCTTCGTGAGCTAAGATCTTCCTCTGATGCTATTACCACTCTTGGGTCATGCTCTCCGTAATCTCTTCGTGACCTAAGATCTTCCTCTGATGTAACGACCACTCTTGCGTCATGCTCTCCGTAATCTCTTCGTGAGCTAAGATCTTCCTCTGATGCTATTACCACTCTTGCGTCATGCTCTCCATAATCTCTTCGTGAGCTAAGATCTTCCTCTGATGCTACTACCACTCTTGGGTCATGCTCTCCGTAATGTCTTCGTGAGCTAAGATCTTCCTCTGATGCTACTACCACTCTTGGGTCATGCTCTCCGTAATCTCTTCGTGAGCTAAGCTCTTCCTCTGATACTACTACCACTCTTGCGTCATGCTCTTCGTAATGTCTTCGGAGCTAAGATCATCTCCTGATGTTACTACCGACTCTTACATTATGCTCTCCGTAATCTCTTCAACATGATGGGTCAGGTTCTTCAGAGAATGTTGTCTTCCTTCATTCCCTCTACCTCTTGGCTGCTAGCTGGGGAGTATTTTTGGATGTTCTTCCATTCGTCATATAGGTACCAATTTAGTTTTTGGTTTCCTCTACGTTCAATTGAATTATAAGCATTTATTTGCCTTATATGTCCACTTCTTTAATGGTCTATAAGTGTATTTGCAACCATAGGTGAAATTTGGCCAAACTTGAAGAAACTTTTGAACCTTTTAGGTTCAGTTTCTATCTAAGACCTTGCTCGCTTTTAAGCCCTATTTATGTTTCTTATGCCTTAATGCAGAAGTGAGCAGAGTCAGTTTTGCGCCGACAATACAACGCAACCCTCAAAGACACACGGAATTAAGGCATTGCTGCGAGGAAAGGCGGGAGTTAACGTTGTAGAGCTCCTGCAGTGACGTTTGATAGCAGTTTAGTTCACTTTTATCTTGTATTTAAGCTGACTTTATACATTTTTGAAAGGTTTCTCACTCTACTTGTAATGATTCTTCCAGATAAATTAATATTATTAAAATTGGGAAGTTCTCGGGATCACATAATTTCCACAGCTTTTGTCAGACATAGTTTCAGAAATATCACCCTCTTGAAAAAGTTTTAGGGACTGAGCGATCTCCCAGGTAAGTATGTAACTAGCAGATTTATCCTTGTATTCACAGCCATCAATGTTTGTACTTTCTGTACAATGTTCTTTGCAGTTAAGTTTTGCAATATTTTCGTACCTTAAATTTCTAAAACAAATAATAATAAACTACAATAAACTCCCCGTGCAACAATACCTTTAATTTCATCATATGAAGCATAACATTTCTCTGTAGTGTCTTTGGATGTTGCCTTTAAATACGCCATGAAATGTTTTTGAGCAAATTAGACACTTCACATTCTCTCCTTCTGCATAGCAAAAAAGCTAATCCTCCCATTCTGCACGAAATTTCCGTTTTCCGGAAAACGATGATATAGGATACAATGCCACCACGAACTCTACCACTGAACTGTTTACTTCCAACCACCCTCTCGCCTCTAACTAGCAACATTGGCTCAGGCTGTAAGCGCTTTCAGTGACGTTGCGTTGTGACTACACTCTTGAGTCCCGACATGAGTTTGCCCACCTGTGACCTAACGCATTAAAACGTGTCATACGATGCAGTTTTTAACCAACATTGCTGAAAATTTCCATAGAAATATGGAGAGAATGAATTTAAAAATATGGCGTGTGATTTTTACTGTGTTTAAATTTCCCAAGGACGACATTGATCGTGGCGACATATCAGTTGTATACAATAAAATATGAATGAACTCCATAGAAAGTTAAGATGTGGATTTTATTTGTCGTGTCAATATCTCAAGCATATGATATTTTTAATACAAATCATTAGAATCGTAGCAACTAACTCAGATATGAAATTTGGTATTTGGAAAACTGGTATTGAGTTGGTTTGTTTACACACATATAATGTTTTTTAAAATGGGTTTCAGGAATCTCCATATCGATTTCTCCATATAGCATTTTGGGGTTCAGTGCAATACTTTTTCTGTTTTTGTGCCTAAGCTGTAGAGAAAGTTAAAAAAGTCTACTAAAGTCAAATAATACAGAAAAACAGATGAATTACTTTGATCATGTAGGCTGATCATAGGTGCATTTTGGGTGACCATTGTTGAAAGAATGCTCTAAGGCGTGATTCTTGGGTACGTCGTGGACTGCAGGATAGCTGTACTACTTATGTGGCTTTTTCATAACTCAGGACATTTTACCTATAGATACCTTTTCTGCCAAACCATCTGGTCTTATTGAGAACATCGGGTTACAACTGAAGATGACAATTCCTAAACCCGAACACCAAAATTGCATTACGATTAAAGAGTTGTAGAACAAAATCTTGCAATAATGTGCAGATTTTCTCCGATTTAGAATTGATTATTGGGTATAAAGTTCAGTATACTACATTAACAATAAGGATCATATGTGCCATGGGGGTATATGAAAATACCTTTAGATTTTCTGGTATGTTTCAAAACAAGAAAAATGCTCCAAAATTAGTGGAACAAAGACTTAACGGAGATAGTAATTTTGTACTCTGAATTCACTGGAACAATTTCAAGAAACACGATACTTTAATAAACTGAAGTATACCAGTGGTGCATGTGTAAGCCTGTTCGTAGTCTCTCATACAGCAACGTTCGAGTTTTGCAATGCAGTTGGCACAAGCAAGACGTTTGAGCAGAAGTTTGTCAATAAATCCTCATCGGGCGAGAAGTTGGCAGGAATTCCGATAGAGGTCCTGCGAGGTAGCAACGCGTCGCGTCGCGGCGCCATCAAGAGGGCGCATGTCCTGGAGGCCGGCCAATAGCGACGCTGCAATGGCTGAGCACTGGGCCTTCTCGCCCCCGTTACCCCGGCAACCCGCTGCACACGTCTTGCGTGACTCACAGTGTGATGGACGCTGTAATCATCTAGAGAAAAATTAAAGAAAACTCCTCTCTCTCTCTCTTTCTCTCTCTCCATGCTTCAGTCTCTAGCAGTGGCGTACTGAGATGGATTTAGGCCTCTTATACTCATTGAGAACAGCGAGCATTCAGCATTGTAACTATCATCTGGAGATCTACATTGAAAGTTCAATTAAGACCTAAAGTTCAGTGTTTTAAAATGTCTTGTTATACAGAGGTGAATTAACTTTGAATACGATGTATACTTTACTGTTATTAAGCATTTTATAGTTGAAACATTAACATGGGTTTATTTATTATTATTATTATTATTATTATTATTATTATTAGCTTGTCTACCCGATTGCAAAAAAGTCTGTTTAAAAACCTAATGACAGTTTAATTAATTTAACTTCCCTGTATTCATTATGAAACTATTATACCATGATCTTTAATATTTTTAACGTGAATCGATTATGTTACACTTAATGATTTTTCACATTCATTTCATTCTCCCATTCATATTCCTGTTGCAGTAAAGTCCACCTAACTCTTTTTTTAACCAAACAGGATCTAATTATCCTCTCGGAGTTAATAAAAACAATTTCCTCCTTGGCGTTGCATTTAATGACATTTTAGGTTTTTTATTTATATTTTATATATCTTAAGCAGCCATATAGGAGATCAGACAACTTCACTCCTAACTCCGTAACAATCACTTATGCAATCCTGTGTTCTGTTCCTAACCTTCGATTCCCTTTACCCCTTGTAATTCTGATATTTCTAATAACGGATACAAATGCTACGATATTCGCATAAATGAGTGAGAAATATCGACGAATGTTGTGCTTTCGATTTTCTTAATCTCCACCCGAGAGTCTTCCAGGATAGTCCCTACTTCTATTCCCCAGATAAACAATGAAATATGCGCATTTAAAATAAAATATATTCTGTTCAGTGTAATTTTAATGTTATAATTGAGTTCCATTTCCTTTGCTTGAATGTGTTGCTTTCACGTTACCTGTCAATAAATACAGCGTGGACTCAAAAATACTGCCATGAATTGCATTAGTCGCAAGCAAGGTCCTGCCGTCATTGCTGCCATCGATCAGCATTTAATTAACACGCAATTAATAAGGTAAGATCCTTCTGTAAAAACTCAAAATTTTGAAATTATAGAGTGGTAGGCCAAAACAGTCGTATACAACTTGACTATATCTATCTTGTATATCTACTCGCGTCTTAATTACTACAATTATACTCTTGTATAATATACCATTTGGAGTTAAAATAATTATTGGAATGGTCAAGTAATTTTGAGATAACCAGAGTAGAGGAACTTTTAAAAACTTTGTACCTTCTCTTTGGTCCCGCAGTTATTTAATATTTTAAATGAAAATTCTCCACTCCCAGGCCACCAAGCTAAACATTATGAAAATGACACATAAACTTCAATTATCGAAAAAAATAATCTGCTCAGTTGTTGATTATAAAACACAGATTGACTAAATTGTGATGTAATTCTGTACACAATTTTTCTTTGTGTGCAATTATTTAGCTTACACTGATAATAAACTCGGTTGCAACACACAAAGGAAATACAGAAAAACATTTTTACATAAGAGTTATAAAAAAGATTTTGACATAGGCGCCGCGAACATATCGCACCTTTTAGGCCTACACAGTTGTGTTTTTCTTTCTATTTATTTTACGTCGCTTTAACTATGGTCACATCGCGATGAATCTATTAAGAGATACTGTGTGGTGAACAGTTAGCCTTCTAGGTCTCATCCCTGTACCATACCTCTTGCTTCGTCACTTGTCCATAGAGACCTTAGTGTCAGGTAACTGTATCACTGCTTCTACGGTGCGGGCAGATGACATTAGAGTACCATCCAGTCCACCTGCTTTCATTATTAGTGGATAGATGGCTGAGCATTTATTATTACCATCTATTTTAATTTTTATTACTTTCTATACTACGATAGTAAGTTGGGGAAGTATTGTATTCCACCCAAAAATTTGATACAGAGATTTCACCGGAAATACATGTTTTGAGACCCCTGAATCCAAAAAAAGCATTTTTGGAAACATGTCCGTGTGTGTGTGTCTGTGAACAGCATAACTCAGAAACGAACAGTCGGATAAACACCAAACTTCGTATTTAGGTTCAGTATCTTCCAGAGATGCGACACGAAGGTTTTCAAGAAAATCCCCTCACCCCAAATTACCCTTTACATGGAAAATTTTTCAAAACGTTTCTCAAAATTTTCTCATAAGTTTAAGATATTTTCATGAAAAATCAAATGTATATCTCGAATTTTCTGGGAATGTCTCCAAAAGTATTCTTCATTGTGAACAACTTTTGCATAACTGGTAAACTATAAGAGATAGACAAAATTTTACTACACAAAAAATGTAGATCGCGTTAAAATACACAATTTATGTCATATACGTTTTTTTGTTGAGTGAACCATTTTCGAGATATTGCTTGTTATTCCCTTAAATTTTCCAACACATACTTTTTCTCAAATTCGTTATTCATTTTTTTTTGTCCTGGTAATGCAAAGGGAATGGAATACTCCACATAGCAACCTGCTCTTAAAATATTTGACTATAGCTTAAAGCCTACCAATTCCCCTTGCATCTACAAGAAAATTAGCAATAAGATTAACATCTCGATATCTCGATTAACATGAAGCTTACGGGAATAAGCGTTTGTAAAACTAGTTTGTACAAGAGTAGAGAAAATCATGTGAGTTTTTACTATTGTTTTACTATTGTGGAATTTTCGGTCATGGTATTTTTAATCCAATCGACTATTTACCTTGGCAATTGAGGGAAACCACGAAAAGAAACCCAATCAGATGTCGGTCCACGGGATTTGAAGCCGAGACCCCCCGGTTGCGGGCTACAGACGTTACGCTTGGTAATTGTATTTTGTTTTGTTGCCTTTTCTGTTTTCTCGGTTGCTAAATGGTGATCTTCTTCGTATAATGCTTGAAATGAAATATCCGCTGTTTTTGATAATTTTTACACCGATTTTCTGTGCAATAAGAACAATTTCTACTCCATACATCCTCAATGAAAACCCAAAGAATTCTTCGAATGTATGTTGTTTTATGACTCTAGTGTGTTCGTATTCTAATATACGAGTTTAGGCTTCGTAAATAGTTTTTCGTGTTTTAGTCATTTAGGAATTGAAATTAGAACTGTTTTATAATCTACACCCATCGGAAAGAACGGTGCTTTCCATCGTTGAAAGATTTATCAAAACATGATAAGCTGTTTCCGAGAATACCCCGTTCCAAACAAACATGCGCGCGCAGATCACATCCAACGATGAGTAAATGTAGAGAAAGAAATAATCAATTCATTGAGCTTAGCCACCCGACACTTACTAACAGCTGTTACCGTAATCGCTAAAATCACGTGGCCGATGTTTGGCGTATGGTTCATTTTACGATAAGTTCCGTAATGAAAACACCAATAGCACATACTGAATGATTCAGCGTGAAAATTTACGGTATATACCATGGCGCTAAAGAGTCAAGAACTAAATCGCTACAACAAATGATCTAATTCTGCTGCGAGAGGTTACTTCCACAAATACTTACGAGTTTATAAGCTTAGAGAAGGAAATTCATGGAAGTCCAGTGCAGATAATTTAGAGTTCATGCGACCATAACTTCAAAAGCAACTTCTTTTCAAAACGAAAATACAGCCGGCAGTCCTTGCTGCTTAAGTTATTTAAAACTAATCTAGAATTCTCCCAGCTTGATTCTTTAATTACTCTTATTCTGTTAGCATGATCCTTTAACAAATCATTTTAATTGTCCTCAAATGCGGCCCTGTGAACTAAGCTCTCATTTGTATCTATGTCGTCCTCCGTGGTGTAGTGGTTACCATGCTAGCTTCTATTCCGAAGGTCGCGGGTTCAAACTCAATTTGATTTTTAATTTGTATCTATGTGTCGTAGACTTATGGCACGTATAAGAACCTCAAGCCTAATGAAGAGGCCTCTGAGAAAAATTAGCTGGATTCCACGCCCAATATGGAATGAGACGCTAAGAACCACAGCAGTTAAAAGCATCCATTAATAAAACTCAGTTTAATTTTTAATTTGTATCTATTATGTTGACGATACTGTATTTTAATGAGGGCGAAACCCCTATTCTGGTAAACGGCATATTGCAAAATCTATCCTGGAATGGATTATACAACATCCTGATTTTTCCTGCCTCTCATTACGTTTAGCAGGGTTAAGCGTGGTGAACGATGATGTGAGGCATACGAGGTAAATGTGCTTTGAGGAGAGAACTGTTTCTTCCCTTGCACGGAACCTTCTGCCCTAACATGTGTATGAGGATAAGGGAGACATAGAAGAAGCGGCCGAAGATGTTCGATATGGAAAGGTTAGAGACCCCGCTGTTGGTAATCACATTAGCTTTGTGGCTGTAGGCCACCTTGCACTTCCTTTCTTTTCAAAGATTGAGTTCCAAACCTAAGGTCATTGAAATTATTTCCATGCTTTTCTAGGTCTCTCATGTCCAATGAGTTTATAAAACAGTCCCTACCGTGGTAGTCGATCAAGTAACATTCTGTGTATTTATGGCTGTGCTACACCTTTATATATTTTATCACTTTCTACACAATTTTCTATCTAGTAGAAGAGTTGGATAAGAAACTGTATTAATTAATCTTAGTTTAACTTCTTTTTTCATCGATTTTCTTAAATTTCTTCTTTGTTTCCTAGGCATTTAAACATATTCACCGTTATGTTATAGAATAATTTATCATTATTTTAGCTCCTCTGCTCTATTTACCTTTCATTGCCATAATTTTCGTCTTAATACTTGATATTTTTATGCTAAAGGTTCTCAAAATTGTGTCTAACACTCTCTACTAACACTCTTCTGTAGTTGCAAGGCGGACCTGATTATTTGCAAATAATATTTTATTTACATATTTTTGCTTGCAAAGTGTATGTTTCTAGGATGCTGATGTTTATAAATAGCCATTTTACATAGTAATGAGCATAAATTATGACATCTACAATCTTACTTGAGCCCTTAATTTGGTGGAATTATGGAATCATTATTGATACAAAAAGTCCTTATAAGAAATGGCATCTTGATAAAAGCGCTTAGCCACCCGACACTTGCTAACAGCTGTTACCGTAATCGCTAAAACCACGTGACCGATGTTTGGCATATGCTTCATTTTACGATAAGTTCCGCAATGAAAACACCAATAACGTAGCACATTCTGAATGATTTAGCGTGAAAATTTACGGTATATACCATGGCGCTAAAGAATCAAGAACTACATCGCTACAACAAATGATCTAATTCTGCTGCGAGAGGTTACTTCTACAAACACTTACGAGTATATAAGCTTTGAGGTAGTATTTTATATCACAACATTGTGAATGCCAGAGTGATTGTAGTGTAAATCAACATTATTGTATGACAATGATTTTTGATGTTTGTTAGCTATAAGCATTGTTAGGAAATAAGTTTACACGACCTCACTGAAACTGGCAATAGGAGTGGGTAACAATGAAGCGATGGGGTGAGTTGTTTATCAATTAGAAGAGACAAACACTTTTAACAACTTTTTAACACTCATGATCTAATTCAGATATTAATAATATTTGGGAATTTTACTTTTTTTAATTTGCCTAAAACTTTATTCCCAGCTCTCTACGGTCGTTTCAACGGAGTAAAATTGCGGAGGCATGCCTCAATCTTATAAGCACATGGTGTGCGGATGGTATCAACAGGGCAAACCATTCTATCTGTACACTCCCTGAGGTGTCATTTAGCGTTTGTTTACCTCAGGATGAAAGTAAGAGGGAAGATAACAGGATTGAGATGACGAAGTTCTTTACCACCGGTACAACTAATAATAATAATAATAATAATAATAATAATAATAATAATAATAATAATAATAATAATAATGAGGCTCAAAGGCATATTGAACTATTAAAAGAAATTGCAAAAATCCTTCGAAAAAACTGAATACATTTCGTACAATAAAGAAGCACAAAATTACATGATATCAAAATATCGAAAAATTAAACAGGTTTCGCAGTTTAAATGTCTTGGCGAAATAATTCACAAAAATAGAATCGAATCTAAAGCAAATAAAAGTGGAAACAGCATATCGGCTAACTCAAAACCTCTGTAATAAAAAGTGCTTTTCTAAGCATACAAAATTAAGATATAACACTGTAATTAAACCAGAGAGCCTCTACGGAGCAAAAACACTAATTTTGAACAGAAACGCAGATATCAAAAATACTGTAAAAAAAGAATGTTAAATTATAAGAAAAGTTTTAGATCCACAAGTCATAGATGAACAACACAGACTCGGAAGTGAAAATGAAATAATAATAAATTCAGTGCCAGACAACGAAAATTAAAACTTTATGCACATATAAGACTAATGAACTGAAACCGGTTCACAAAACAAATACCTAATAGAATTCTACGAAAATAGAAGCAAAGCACAGCACAGGTAGATACTATGAAGTGGATTGGTGAAGTAAGAATGACTTAAAATTGGCAGGTATTAAGCAAGAAGATACACTAAACGGAGATATCTTTAGAGTCAAATTGTATAATGCCAAGTTAACCAAGAAGACAAACCGAAGAAAGAAAAAAATGGAACAACATGGACAGATGAGAGAAAGAAAGCCTACAGCCAAAGAATGAGAGAACTATGAAATCAAAGGGAAAAAAATATAAGTATTTTGCGGAATCGTACATGGGCTCTTTCGCAAATAAAAAAATCTGATGTGTTACACTCACATGACTTTATCTACTCTTGTACAAACTATTTATACAAACGCTTATTCTCCATCTACTTCATGTTAATCGAGATAAACATTTGCAGAGTCTATCTTATTGCTAATTTTCTTGTAGATGTAAGGGAAATATATATTTACAAGGGCAATATAGAAATACAGTAGCCTTTAAGCACATACATATCTCTTAATAGCTAGTTGCAGCACCATTCCCTTTGCCACAGATTAATACTCTTTGCATATACAAGACAAAAAATGAATAACTAATTCCCATTTGAGAAAATAAGTATTGAAAAATTTAAGGGAATAACAAGCAATATCTCGAAAATGGTTCACTCAACAAAAAAGATTTATATGACATAAATTGTGTATTTTAACGCGATATGCATTTTTTGTGTAGTAAAATGTTGTCTATCTCTTATGGTTTACCAGTCATGCAAAAGTCGTTCACAATGAAGAATACTTTTGGAGACATTCCCAGAAAATTCAAGATATACATTTTATTTGTCATGAAAGTGTCGTAAACATATGACATTTTAATCAAAATCGTTAGAGCCATTTTTGAGAAAATTAAAATTTTCGAAAAATGTTCCATGTAAAGTATAATCTGGGGTGGGGGATTTCCTTGAAAACCTTCGTGTCGCATCTCTGGAATATACTAAACCTAAATACCAAGTTTGGTGTTTATCCGACTGTTCGTTTCTGAGTTATGCTGTTCACACACACACACACACACACACAGACACACACTCGGAAATATTTCCAAAAATGCTTTTTTTGGATTCAGGGTGTCTCAAAACATATATTTCCAGTGAAATCTCGGTATCGAATTTTTGGGTGGAATACAATACTTCCCCTACTTACTATACGTAGTAGAGAAAGTAACAAATAGAAACATTTCTAGGGATAACCTATAATGATTAAGAGAAAAAATTAAAAGGAGATGATTTGTATAAATAATTGTAGAACATCTAGCTGATAAAGAACTGTAAAGTCGTGCTAAATCTAAAAATTGTATATATGTATATAGATTTAACTTGCATCGTTTGATCACACATGGTTGTAGAGAGCAGGCCTCTAAATGTCGTATTACTGTTTGTAAGAGAGTTCAGATGTTCTCTCCTGTCACGTTACACTCTTCGGGAAATGATAACACTCCCCTGCTGCATCTTTGTTCTGAGCCTGGTGTTTGTCCATGTGTTTCTGTATGTGCGGTGTGTACCCACTGGCTGGAGTTTTGTTTTGAAAAGTAGGCTTCATATCTCCCCTACCCTGTGTTCCAAAAATATGTAAAGTTTCGGACAACATTTTAACAGGCTCTTAGCATCAACGCGAACATGTTCCAGGAATTAATTATTAAAATCGACAAAAGCTGCGGAACATGATTGTGGTTCCGGGGCCGGAAACGCGATTGGGAAGTCAAGCGGGGATAATTATAACCGTCACAATTTTATTCCGTGGTGCTGGTGGTTAATGAATTTATTGTGTTGAGCGCTAATTCTCCCCTCCCTCCCCGCGCACCAGATTAATTTCAACAGTGCCTTTTCACTAGCAGCTGCGTTAGTTGTCAGGGATCACCGCCAATCCATTTCCCATCGCACCAAATTTGGAAATAAAAAACAACAACGCGCGGTCCAATAAATTGGGTTATCGTGTATGGCCGCTTAGAATGATGGATCAGTCTGTCGGGGTCCATTCGGAAAAAACTAAAAGGATACAGTTTCGCTGTTGCAATCAGCACCACTGATTTACAGAAATAGTTCTGAACCTATAACCCTCTGATTTTTCCACTTGCCCAAATTCGGTTCTTCCTAACGAGTTGGAAACTGAGTTTTATAGTATACGGATTGTGGCAATCCGTATACTATGAGTGTGACCCTTAAATAACAGAACGCGATAAAGGGTACTTGCACACTAACTGCTGCCGCGTGTTGGGCGCCAGTAACATGTATAGGGCCAGCTGTTTCACAAAATAAAATTAATATACACAAAGCAAAGAGTGGCATAAGAAATGTGGCGGCGTTCTGACGAGATTCTACTAAACTTGAAAGATGATCCAGTGGTTATAATTATGATCATGAATACAGGTAGAGAACTTTTGAGGCAAACAATCTGAAAAGCACAGCTGGAAATTTTAGGTTAATAATAGAGACATTTTAAAATCCTTGAATTAATCTTTATATTATTCAAGATAAAGAGTGAAAAAATTTGGATTAGGTTGAATTACATGAATTATTTAATACACACTTGTAAAGTTGTAGGGTACCTAGTTCGACAAAGTATAGGTACCATACGACAAAAACGTGATATTAATTGTGCATTCGAAACAATGAATATTGGGGAGGAATATTTCATGAACATAGAACTTATTAGGCTAAAATTACAAACTATTTTAGGATTAATAAAGATGGTTGCTTACAATAAATAATGAATCCATAGTAATGTAGAAAGATGTATGTATATAAATTTTAATATTTCTAGAGTTTTGAGAAAAGGAAACTAAATGTTGGTAGGTATTGAATTACCAAAATGAATTAAAATTTGATTACCTGCAAATATATATATATATATAACATATTTTACATATATATATGTAAAATACAACAAACAAACAAACAAAAAAGAAAAAGACTTAACTAAACTCAGGAAAGAACTTTCCAGACCTGCGTTTAAAAGGTTCAGACAAATTTAGCACATAGTAGATTTCGTTCAAAGAAACTGGGATAATAGTATGAAATTCCTTTTGAAAAATGGAATCTATTATGCTGTTCTCTCCCTCTCCCTCCCGCTCTCTCTCATTTTCTCTTTGCAGCATATATGTTCATGTGAGGTTTTAAATATTATTAATATAACTTAAATGCATGTATGTAATAGATTTAATATTTACTCAATGTAAACGTGTCCCTTTCTTAATGTTTTCTTAGCTTTCGAAATGGTAACTTGAAAATTACAGTAAAAGATCCAGAATTGGAATTTATCTAACTCGTTTATGTACACGAATAACGAAAATTAGTGCAGTTCTTAAATATCCTTAGAGGTAGTATTTTTAACATTTGAATAATTTCAGTTAAATTATATAATATATAAATTCAATAACAGCCCGCCTTGAAGCAATATGTATGTAATAATTTGTAAAATGTATGTAACAGTCATTGCATATGCTTATATTATTGTAAACATGTTTAATAACGTTATGTGAATGCATTACGTAATTTAATTATGCAAGAGCTGTGAGAATAATAAGTTTAAAGTTGCTAACAATGAGGTAACAATGAGGTAACCTTGAGGCAATAATGAGTTTGGGAGTTTAAATGCTACTAGTCATTATTTTGGCAACAATAATGTAAATTTTGTGAAAGATTTTAAATAGCCAATCAACAGCCAGAAAAAGCTTTAGTTAAATGCAGGTATTCTATTGGATTAGGATTAGCCAATCAGAGACTTGAAATATAGAAGTTTACGGGTTTGGACGGTTGAAATCTGTTCAGTTGTTTGCAGACCATGATAGTAACCGGATGGAAGATGCGTTCTCTAGAGAAATATTACGTATTCGTGTGAAACGAAAATTAAGTATACGCGTTAACAAAGTGCAAGTATTAAATAAAAGAATCTCACAGCTCTTGATATCAGTGAAGTGCTATTTAATTTGTGTCAAGGATTAATAAAAAAAAGTGATTTTAAACTTAAAATCTGTGTAAGCCTACATTCTTGTTGCACCACGCTCTGATTAAGAGAAAGGTGTCTCTAAAGTAATACTGACGCAGCCGAAGCAAACATAAATACCTATAGAAGCAGTTTAATAACAAAGTTAATATTTTTTTTAAACTTGGAACGTAACAACAAAAATACATCTTCAAACCGGCTTTTCATACGTAGCAGCATATTACGTAACAAACAATCTGCTTCAAATTGACGTCCATACGTGGAGCTAAATAAATAAACTCTTACGTAAAGAACAACACTACTTCAAATTGGCTTCCCAAACGTGGTGCAAACTTCAACAAAATTATCAACAACAATAAACAAAACAGCTTCACCTTAATATTAACATTTTTTAAATAATAAAATTACCAAAATGCATGTCTATAAATTATTGTTGTGTATATTTTTCACAATACTCGATCAACAACAGCTGTCATAATTTAGGTAAATTCTTATCTGTCCCGGCTGCTTATTTAAGTTGCCTGGTTCTGTCGTTTTAGCTGTCCTCCACGACTTTATGTCCTTGTGAATTAGAATTATATGCGACAGCCTTTCCTCATTCATTCTACTGATATGATCAAACCATTTTCTTTTACGAGTACATATATGCTTCTGTTTTAATTACTTAATGACTATTTGTAAATTCTTTGTGGACATATTAATTTTTTCTTGCTAAAAGAATATACCCTGCCACATGTACTAATTTCATTTCTGTTGTTTACAATTTTCTTAATACATATTTAATGAGAGTCCAATGTTCCGAACCATACAGCAAAACAGGTATAGCTAACAAAATTCGATAATACGCAAAATATTTATATTTTGTTTCCTGTTTGAAATTTCGTCCTTTGGGGAAGGTAATTAATATGCCGCATGGTATTTCTTTAGAATAATTCCATATCCTCCAGAGAGATTGAACGCATGATTACGAAAGTGAGTGAAATGTATTTCAAAAGTAAAACTGAATATGTAACTAATATAGAATCATCATTGAGCGAATTTCCCACCGAATTTAAAGAAGACTGTGTACAATGAAACACTAAAGATTACTGAGAAAAAGCATTTGGTCAGTCATTTGTAGTGAGAAGAAGCAATATTGAAAGTGCTGCCAAGTTCATTGTAGAAATGTCGACCTCTTCATTATTAATTCGCATCACGGCTCCCAGTTGTTGGTTGTTGTTATCGGTCACTCTGAACGTTTTCGGAAAGACATTCTCAGCTGTTTGTAGACTGCAAGCTGACTCTCCCCAGTCCCCGGTAAATGAAGTCAAAGGCGAAATTACTGCCCTCTCTTGTAACTGGTTACTGCTAGGATCTTTTTCTTTCCTGCTTTCTTTGTTTCACGTGCATCTTACAATGGCAATACTATCGAACTGGCAAGCAGTCCTTACTATACATAGTATATGTATACTGCATAGTTTATGTTAGCAGTTTAAAACACCTTCCTAAAAATACTTAGGATAGGCTAATCAAAAAATATGATGTGTTACACTCAAATGACTTTCTCTACTCTTGTACAAAGCATTTTTACAAACGCTTATTCTCCATATTCTTCATGTTAATCGAGATATCGAGATGTTAATCTTATTGCTAATTTTCTTGTAGATGCAAGGGGAATTGGTAGGCTTTAAGCGATAGTCAAATATTTTAAGAGCTGGTTGCTATGTGGAGTATTCCATTCTCTTTGCATTACCAGGACAAAAAAATGAATAACGAATTTGAGAAAAAGTATAAGCATTGGAAAATTTAAGGGAATAACAAGCAATAGCTCGAAAATGGTTCACCCAACAAAAAAAATGTATATGACATAAATTGTGTATTTTAACGCGATCTACATTTTTTGTGTAGTAAAATGTTGTCTCTCTCTTATGGTTTACCAGTTATACAAAAGTCGTTCACAATGAAGAATGCTTTTGGAGACATTCCCAGAAAATTCGAGATATACATTCATTTGTCATGAAAATATCCTAAACATATGATATTTTGATCAAAATCGTTAGAGCGATTTTTGAGAAAATTAAAATTTTCGAAAAATGTTCCATGTAAAGGGTAATCTGGTGTGGGGGATTTTCTTGAAAACCTTTGTGTCGCATCTCTGGAAGATACTCAACCTAAATACCAAGTTTGGTGTTTATCCGACTGTTCGTTTCTGAGTTATGCTGTTCACAGACACACAGAGACACACAGACCACACACGGATATGTTTCTAAAAATGCTTTTTTGGATTCAGGGAGTCTTAAAACATGTATTTCCGGTGAAATCTCGGTATCGAATTTTTGGGTGGAATACAATACTACCCCTACTTACTATACGTAGTAGAGAAAGTAAAAATCAGTCATTTAAGGCAGTCGTTGATGTCTTGTATCTTATGTAATGATTTACATTGTAGTTTCCAAGTTTCGTACTAATGCATTTGGACTCAATTGAAGACGGTGGTAGAAATTTTGTATATGTTGTGAAATATATTTCCGCAAGTAAGGTACAGTCAAGTCCTCGTGGGTTTATTCATTAGGGCTGTGCCAATCGCTTCCATGTATAATTCTTAAAGCCTTATTTTGTACAACTTGCAGTGGCTTAAGTATTGAGTCGTCAATATATGCCCATGCTGAAGCCGCATAAACCAATATTGGTAGAATCAGAGGTTTTGAAGGATTGTAATTTCCTTTTTATCGATATGCATCCTGACTTGAGTAGTGGGTAAAGTTGGATTGTCCTAGCGATTGTTTTCCCTTTTGTTTGTTTTATATGTTTATGCATTATAAACGTTGATCTAATGTCACTTAAAGGTATTTTACTGACTGCTGCAGTGTAGCTCCTTATTTCTGACCTTTAGTATACTTATTCTTTTGAGTGATTATTAGGTTGAGCAGATGGTTTGTGTTTCTTCTGCGTTTAGATTTATCTGGTCCAATTTTCATATAGATCTATGTGATTTTGTAATGTCTAACAGCTCTTGTAGGATTAATATCTTCTGAAAACAAAACACGATCGTCTGCACATTGGACAACGTTTAATCCTGTTTTTGTAGGCATATCCGAGGTGAAGATGTTATGGAGTAGAGGTCCAATAACAGATCCCTGAGGAATTCCGGTATTTATTGAGTATGTTGGCGAAAGCGGTGTTCCTTCCCTTACTTGATAAGTCCTTCTGTCCAGGTAGGAATCTGAACAGTTTACTAGTGCATCCGGAAGTCATGTATGCATTAACTTATAAATTAATCCGGTGTACCATACTGAATCGTAACCACATTCAAGATAATTGCTGGCGTGAATCCCCAGTAGTTGAATGTCTGAATAATTGTATCTACCAGTCAAAGTACTTGATTTGAAGTACACAGGTCCTGCTTCAGTTTGTATTGGCGATTTGTTTAGCGATTTTCCATATGTTTGAGGATGTGTAGGCTTCCTTTATATCTTTGTCTAATTTATCCAGAAAATTTGTGAGGATGGTTTTATGACTTGATTTTTTAACCTGTTGAACTGTTGTTTATGTTCTGAATTGCGTTTGCTTTGCCACATTTTTCTGGCTTTCTTCTTTTCCCATATTTCCATAATTTTGTTCGGAAGAGGTGCTTGCTGAACTAAATGTTTTGCTGTTGTAGATTGTTTTTTGACAGCTGCTATTGTATAACTGACTATTTTTTCCTCTGCATTGAGCTCATTCAATGATTTAATCTGTAGATCTCCTGCCACAGAATTATTTAGATATTCTCTGAAGAGTATCTAGTTTGTGGTATGATAAGAGCAGATGAAATATGGTAGTTTATTTATATTGTGGTTTAAGGTTATTTTAATTATTTCCGAACTGGTACCAATGCTCTTTAAGGTGTAGATGGCGAACTCTTCTGTCTCTTCTCCCGTCTCCTATGAGCTGATTGGATAAATTGAGTCATGGCATCAAATGGTGGAATTTCAAATTTCAAAGCATTCTTAATATTATGATACTATGGGAAGAAATATTTGTGGATTATAGTATTAAGAACATTATAACTTTGAAATTTCACCATTTGATGCCATGATTCATTTTATCCGATCAGCTCATAGGAGACGGAGAAGAGACAGAGAAGTTCTCCATCTACATCTCTGAGGGCAGTGGTTCCAGTTCAGAAAGGAACAGAAGAAATAAATCCCAGTAGTGAGTGGTTAAAACAGTAGTTTCGTCTTTGACTTCATATACGGGGGACAGGGGAAAGTCAACTTGCGGTCGAGAAACAGCTGAGGATGGAAAGTCTTGTCTTTCCGAAAACGTTAGAGTGACTAACAACAACTGGGAGCCAGTGATGTAAATTAATAACGAAGAGTTACACGTAGCACATTTTGGCCAATCATTTCTATATTTCATCACATACATTAGCGCAGACATGTAGCCTTTAAAGAAATCTATTAATGAGTAACTTGCAATTAAAAAAGATGACAAAATCTTACCTCATAAGCAATTGTTTGAGCTTTTATTTCGATCACCTCGTTGATTATTGTAGAACACAATTAAAATGTAAGCCTCATAGGGCAGTAGCGACTTAAAATATTTTCGCTATTTTCTGATGAAAGCAGCTTTTATAAACATGTTTACTTGATTAATGTTGGAATTGTGGAAGGAAAATAAAATATACACTATGTGATCAAAGGTATCCGAACACCCCACAAACATACGTTTTTCATCTTACGTGCTTTGTGCTGCCATCTACTGCCTGGTACTCATTATCCGCGACATCAGTAGTCATTAGACATCGTGAAACAGCACAATGGGACGCTCCGTGGAACTCACGGACTTCGAACCTGGTCAGGTGATTGGGTGTCACTTGTGTCAGAAGTCTGTACGCGAGATTTCCACACCCCTAAACATCCCTAGTGCCACTGTTTCTGATGTATAGTGAAGTGGAAACGTGAAGGGACATGTACAGCACAAAAGCGTACAGGCCGACCTCGTCTGTTGACTGACAGAGACCGCCGACATTTGAAGAGGGTCGTAAAGAGTAATAGGCAGACATCTATCCAGACCATCACACAGGAATTCCTAACTGCATCAGGATCCACTCCAAGTACTATGACAGTTAGGCGTGAGGTGAGAAACCTTGGATTCCATGGTCAAGCGGCATTTCATATGCCACACATCACGTAGAAAAATGCCAAACGACGCCTCACTTGGTGTAAGGAGCGTCAACATTTCACGATTGAACAGTGGCAAAACGTTGTGTGGCGTGACGAATCACGGTACACAAAGTGGCGATCCAATGGCAGGGTGTGTGTATGGCGAATGCCGGGTGAACGTCATCTGCCAGCGTGTGTAGTGCCAACAGTGAAATTAGGAGGTGATGGTGTTATGGTGTGATCGTGTTTTTCCTGGAGGGGGCTTGCACCCCTTGTTGTTTTGCGTGGACGATCACAGCGCAGACCTGCATTGATATTTTAAGCACCTTCTTGCTTCCCAGTGCAGAAGAGCAATTCGGGAATGGCGATTGCATCTTTCAACACGATCGAGCACCTGTTCATACTGCACGGTGGTGGAGTGGTTACACGACAATAGCATCCCTGTAATGGACTGGCCTGCACAGAGTCCTGACTTGAATCCTATAGAACACTTTGGGATGTTTTGGAACGCCGACTTCGTGCCAGGCCTCACTGACCTACATCGATACCTCTCCTCAGTTCCGCACTCCGTGAAGAATGGGCTCCCATTCCCAAGAAATCTTCCAGCACCTGATTGAAAGTATGCCTGTGAGAGTGAACGCTGTCATCAAGGCTAAGGGTGGGCCAACACCATATTGACCTCCAGCATTACCGATGGAGGGTGCCACGAACTTGTACGTCATTTTCAGCCAGGTGTCCGGATACTTTTGATCACGTAGTGTAATTATTGAAGCGCAGGCACTAGAACCTCAAGTATTTATATACGTTGTTCATGCTCAGATACCTACTAGAAGGAAAAAAGTGTGCTAAAAGCTAAACCTTACCTTTCATACCTGTTCCACAAAAGGTTCACGCTTTGAATACTAACGAATAGTGTGAACTATGTATTCAGTACCAAGCACACTGGAAGGGAATTAACTATATGTTACATGACAATTTAAGATACTGGTTATTAATTTGTCTCTTCATAATGAAATATGAACATCTAAAATTATTTAAAGAAAGTCGCTTAGGCACAAAGTAATTACTACTGACACAGTCTTTCAGTGGGGTGTGCTACTTTTTAAGTAGCAACTACTCTGGATCGATAAATGAGTTTTAAATTGTAAGCACAGTCAAAAAAAAAAAACGAAATCAACACTTTCAGTGGATACCATAAACGGCAGGTCGATTGATATAAAGTTCATTGTTGTCACACAGGGGGGCAATATTGAACATTCTTGGAATGCCAAGTTTCTAAAAACAAATGATATCTGTTTATATTTGAGAGCTATTTTCTAATGTTTTGCAATTTGATTGCCGTGTAGTTTGTTCGATTTGCTCTAATAGTTTGTTAATCATTTAAAGATTTTGTGTTCACCCAAAAACGAATTTGACTAGGGAACACTTCTGAGCTATGGCTTTTTTAAGATTTTAAATCGTCAATACCACTAAAACAATGTGAAGGTCGACTTAGAAATGCATTTGCCGAAGAAACCATATATAAGGAACCAATTTATAATTAATTATTGGTACAGTGAATTCAAAAGAGGTGGGTTTTTACTTAGTGATGAATTTCGTGAAGGACGCCCAGGAACTGCTGTTACTGATGAAAATATTGCCGCTGTTTGAGCAATGCTTGAAGATGATCTATGGACATCTTATGTATTTATTTGGGTGACATTGGGCATTGGTATGGGTGAAATTCCAAAACACTTTACATCAACAGTTAGACGTGAGAAAACTTTGTCGTCGATGGATTCCACATAAAATGACTCCCGATCCAAAACAACAACGCCTTGATTGGTACAGCAAAACTCTGGAAAATGTTCAAGGCGGCACTTCAAATTTGGTTTGGAATATCGTTACTGGTGATGAATCTTATAGTTATTGTTATGATCCTGAAAAAATCTGATGTGTTACACTCACATGACTTTCTCTACTCTTGTACAAACTATTTTTACAAACTCTTATGCTCCATCTATTTCATATTAATCGAGATAAACGTTTGCAGAAACGATCTTTTGACATGCATTTTACACATAGCGACCAGTTCTAAACATATTTCACTATCGCTTAAGGCGTACTATGTTCCCCTTGTTTTGTATTTGCAAGGGCAATATAGAAATACAGTAGCCTTTAAGCATATACATATCTCTTAATAGCTGGTTGCTGTGTGCAGCAGATTCTCTTTGCCACAGATTAATACTCCTTGCATATCCAAGACAAAAACATCTGATGTGTTACACTCACATGACTTTCTCTACTCTTGTACAAACTATTTTTACAAACGCTTATTATCCATATGCTTCATGTTAATCGAGATATCGAGATGTCAATCTTATTGGTAATTTTCATGTAGATGCAAGGGGAATATGATAGACTTTAAGGGATAGTCAAAACATTTGAGAGCTGGTTACTATGTGACGCATTCCATTCTCTTTGCATGTCCAGGACATAACAAAAATGAATAACGAATTTAAGAAAAAGTATAATTATTGGAAAATTTAAGGGAATAACAAGCAATATTTGCAAAACGGTTCACTCAACAAAAGAAATGTATATGACATAAATTGTGTATTTTAACGCGATCTACATTTTTTGTGTAGTAAAATTTTCTCTATCTCTTGTGGTTTACCAGTTATGCAAAAGTCGTTCACAATGAAGAATACTTTTGGGGACATTTCCAGAAAATTCAACATATACATTTTATTTGTCATAAAAATATCTTAAACATATGATACTTTAATCAAAATCGTTAGAGGCATTTTTGAAAAAATTAAAAATTTCGAAAAATGCACCATGTAAAGAGTAGTCTGGGGTGGGGGGTTTTCTTTAAAACCTTCGTGTCGCATCTCTGGAAGATACTGACCCTAAATACCAAGTTTGGTGTTTATCCGACTGTTCGTTTCTGAGTTATGCTGTTCACAGACACACAGACAGACACCAAACATGTATTTCCGGTGAAATCTCGGTATCGAATTTTTGGATGGTATGCAATACTTCCCCTACTTACTATGCGTAGTAGAAAAAGTAATAAAAGGTCAATCTGCTCAATGGGTCTTTCGAACAGGGCCGAAGCCTACAAACGTCCGACGAATTCGCAGGGATAGTTAGAAGATTGTAGCTACTTTTATTTTTTAAACGGGCCATATTGCTACTATAGCATTACAAAATAGACGTATCGTTACTGCCGATTGGTACAAAAATTGTGCTTACCGCAAAGTTTTGAAAAAGCTCATGAAAAACGTAAAAAAAAGAATAAAGTTACACCATGGCAACTCATCGTCGCAAACAACAAAACAAACAACTCAGTATCTGGATGCTCTAAGGGTCAGCACCATGGACTCTCGACCATTCAGCCCTGACCTACCGCCTCGTAATTTCTTTTTGCTTCCAAAAATTAAAGATAAAATACGTGGAATTACTTTTTTGTCCTCAGATGAAGCAGTGGAAGACATTATAAAAACTCGGTTTTTGAAGCGCCTCAGAAAGAGTAGCATCGTTGCTTAAAGGACTGGTTTCATGGAATACAAAAATGTATTGAAGGAGAATGTTTTCAAAAATAATAAATCCATTTAAATTTTTTAAAACTAATTCTTAATTAATTTTCTAAAACTTTTCAGTGTCCCCTCGTAACCATTGAAATGATATACACAGTTCAATAGCGTGTATTTATTGTAAAACATTATTGGATTTCCAATTCTGTAATCATCACATAAACACTTCATCGATGTAAGTAATATGTTTGTGACGGTCCTGATCGAAAGACATCCATTCTAAGGAGAAAACTTGAATCAAATGGCTCATTTGTCAGTGATGAAGGTACGCACAATCCACAGTTATTAGTGCCACAGCTTCTGTAGATGTTCGTAAACGATTGCTTCGCTCCTCACGAAAGTCATTACGCCGACTGTCACAAGAAACCGGCTACTCGGTGACTATGTGCCAAAGAGCAGCAAATTATATTCTTAAAATACAAGAACATGGGCGAAAGAAATCGTCATGCGCACCACGAGTCATCACTTCATCAAGAAAATTTGGAGTGTGGTGTAGATTTTCCGGTCAGAGGATCATTGTGCCAATTTTATCTACTGGTGTAGATAAAGGATTTTCACTGACTTCTTGGGTTATTGCTCCCAGAGAAAACCTCTCGTTCGCACGCATCATGTATTATTTTTAGTCACTCAGTAGGCTCCAACACTATATTTGAATAAATAGTTACTTCTATCCTGAACTTGCCTAGGCATTTCCCCATAATAGTGGAGTAAGATGGCAAATGGATTTATCTAAACTGCCTATTGATATGTTCATTTTATTTGAGCTGGATTCTGTGCCCTAAAGTCTCGAAAAAGATTATGACTAGTTCCACGTGTTAACGGAATTCCTTTTACTTTCTCTACTACGTATTGTATTCCACCCAAAAATTCGATACCGAGATTTCACCGAAAATACATGTTTTGAGACCCCCTGAATCCAAAAAAATCATTTTTAGAAACATGTCCGTGTGTTGTGTTTGTGTGTCTGTCTGTGTGTCTGTGAACAACATAACTCACAAACGAACAGTCGGATAAACACCAAACTTGGAATTTAGGTTTAGTATCTTCCAGAGATGCGACACGAAGGTTTTACAGAAAATCCCCCCACCCCAGATTACCCTTTACATGGAGCATTTTTCGAAAATTTTAATTTTCTCAAAAATGGCTCTAACGATTTTAATTAATATATCATCTGTTTAAGATATTTTCATGACAAATGAAATGTATATCTCGAATTTTCTGGGAATGTCTCCAAAAGTATTCCTCATTGTGAACGACTTTTGCATAACTGGTAAACCATAAGAGATAGACAAAATTTTACTACACAAAAAATGTAGATCGCATTAATATACACAAATTATGTCATATACATCTTTTTTTGTTGAGTAAACCATTTTCGAGATATTGCTTGTTATTTCCTTAACTTTTCCAATACTTATACTTTTTCTCAAATACGTTATTTATTCTTTTTACTTTCTTTACTACGTAGAGTAAGTAGGGGAAGTATTGTATTCCAACCAAAATTTAGATACAGGGATTTCACCGGAAATACATGTTTTGAGACCCCCTGAATCCAAAAAAAGCATTTTTAGAAACATGTCCGTGTGTGTCTGTGTGTGTGTGTGTCTGTGTGTCTGTGAACAGTATAACTCAGAAACGAACAGTCGGATAAGCACCAAACTTGGAATTTAGGTTTAGTATCTTCCAGAGATGCGACACGAAGGTTTTCAAGAAAATCCCCCCACCCCAGTTACCCTTTACATGGATCATTTTTCGAAAATTTTAATTTTCTCAAAAATGGCTCTAACGATTTTAATTAATATATCATGTGTTTAAGATATTTTCATGACAAATGAAATGTATATCTCGAATTTTCTGGGAATGTCTCCAAAAGTATTCCTCATTGTGAACGACATTTGCATAACTGGTAAACCATAAGAGATAGATAAAATTTTACTACACAAAAAATGTAGATCGTATTAAAATAAACAAATTATATCATATACATATTTTTTTTTGAGTGAACCATTTTCGAGATATTGCTAGTTATTCCCTTAAAATTTTCAATACTTATTTTCTCAAATGGAAATTCGTTATTCATTTTTTTGTCTTGGATATGCAAAAAGTATTAATCTGTGACAAACGGAATAGTGCTGCACCTAGCAACCAGCTATTAAGAGATATGTATGTGCTTAAAGGCTACTGTATTTCGATACTGCCCTTGTAAATATATATTCCCCTTACATCTACAAGAAAATTAGCAATAAGATAGAGTCTGCAAATGTTTATCTCGATTAACATGAAGTAGATGGAGAATAAGCGTTTGTAAAAATAGTTTGTACAAGAGTAGAGAAAGTCATTTGAGTGTAACACATCAGATTTTTACTTTCTCTACTACGTATAGTAAGTAGGGGAAGTATTGCATTCCACCCAAAAATTCGATACCGAGATTTCACCGGAAATATATGTTTTGAGACCTCCTGAATCCAAAAGAAGCATTTTTGGAAACATGTCCGTGTGTGTGTCTGTGTGTGTGTGTCTGTGTGTGTGTGTGTGTGTCTGTGTGTGTGTGTCTGTGTGTGTGTCTGTGAACAGCATAACTCAAAAACTAACAGTCGGATAAACACCAAACTTGGTATTTACGTTCAGTATCTTCCAGAGATGCGACACGAAGATTTTCAAGAAAATCCCCCCACCCCAGACTACCCTTTACATGGAACATTTTTCGAAAATTTTAATTTTCTCAAAAATGGCTCTAACGATTTTGATGAAAATATCATATGTTTAAGATAATGTCATAAGAAATGAAATGTATATCTCGAAATTTCTGGGAATGTCTCCAAAAGTATTCTTCATTATGAACGACTTTTGCATAACTGGTAAACCATAAGAGATAGACAAAATTTTACTACACAAAAAATGTAGATCGCGTTAAAATACACAACTTATATCATATACATTTTTTTTGTTGAGTGAACCGTTTTCGAGATATTGCTTGTTATTTCCTTAAATTTTCCAATACTTATACTTTTTCTCAAATTCGTTATTCATTTTTTTTATGTCCTGAACATGCAAAGAGAATGGAATTCGCCACATAGCAACCAGCGTTAAAATATTTGACTATCGCTTAAAAGCTACCATATTCCCCTTGCATCTACAAGAAAATTACCAATAAGATTGACATCTCGATATCTCGATTAATATGAAGCATATGGAGAATAGGCGTTTGTAAAAATAGATTGTACAAGAGTAGAGAAAGTCATGTGAGTGTAACACATCAGATTTTTTTTTATGTCCTGGACATGCAAAGAGAATGGCATGCGCCACATAGCAACCAGCGCTTAAAATATTTGACTATCGCTTAAAACCTACCACATTCCCCTTGCAGCTACAAGAAAATTAGCAATAGGATTGACATCTCGATTAACATGAAGCATATGGAGAATAAGCGTTTGTAAAAATAGTTTGTACAAGAGTAGAGAAAGTCATGCGAGTGTAACACATTAAATTTTTTTTGCTTTGAAGCAACTTATGTCGCCATTGGTGACGTGTTCCATAACAATTTAGATTCTTCATTCCATTGTCTTCTCCGTGAGCTTCGTACATATATACTTTATAGACGTTGCCTCCAATAAAAACCAAACTAAAACGAATCTGATGTGTTACATTCATATTGCTCTCTCTACCCTCTATCGTTTATTAGTGAGTTTACAAATTATTCTTACGAAAGTTTATTTTCCTATCTATTTCATTTTAATCCAGATAAACCTTTCCGGAAATACCTACATTACACATTATGGTACCTAGAGATACAAGGGGAATAGCGATAGTCATAAGCTTTAGAATTGGACTCTATATGCTGACTTTATCCATACTCGTTCCATGACATCGCGAGGAACAGCTGAAAACCAACAGGTTTAAAAGAATGACTAAGTATTTAGCAATTCAAACCATTAATACCAATATCCTGGGAATGGCCAATGCCACAAAAAAGTTATTTGAAATGAATTTGTGTTTTAAAGAGATCTACATATTTTGTGTAGTACGTTTTCCTCTATCGCTTAACGTGTACCAGTTAACCATATTTGAAACTTAGTTTATGAAAAGAGTCTAATAGCTTCTTAACTGAATTACTGCGTCATACGTAGCTTTTAGTGTATCAAGATTAGTGCAAAAGCGTTGATTCTGCGACTGATGCTGATTTGTAACTGCCAACTGGAGAAAATATTTTCATTTTAATAAATATACAGATTATGCATTCTTTATTTGTAGTCAAAGCTAATAACCATTATTATTATTATTATTAATAATAATAATAATAATAATAATAATCCTTTTTATCTTCTGAACTACGTATAGTAAGTAAAGGAAGTATTGCATTCCACCCAAAAATTCGATACCGAGATTTCACCGGAAATTTTACCATGTTTTGAGGCCTCCTGAATAAAAAAACCCATGTTTAGAATAATGCCTGTGTTTGTGTGTGTGTGTGTGTGTGTGTGTGTGTGTGTGTGTGTGTGGATGTGTGTCTGCGAACAGCATAACTCATAAACGAAAAGTCGGAACAATACCAAACTTGGAATTTAGGTTCAGTATCTTTTAAAGACATGACATGAAGATTTTGAAGAAAATCCTCCCACTCCAGACCACCCTTTAAATGGAACGTTTTTCGAAAATTTTATTTTCTCAAAAATGCCTAACGAGCTTGATTAAAATATCATATGTTTAAGGTACTTTCATGACAAATGAAATGTATGTCTTGAATTTTCTGGGAACATCCTCAGAAGTCCTCTTCATTTTAAATGAATTTTGCGTAACTGGTAAACCGTAAGATATAGTTAAACTTCTACCATACAAAAAATGTAGATCTCGTTAAAACACACAGTTAATGCTTTTTTGTTTTGTCGAGATATTCTTTATTATTTGTTTGAACGTTCCAATACTTTTCCAAACTTTTCTGAAATAGGAATTCTTTTTTTAGGGGGAGGTCCTGGACATGCAAAGAGAATGGAATGTTCCACATAGCAACCAGCTCTTAAAACATTTGACTATCGCTTAAAGCCTACCATATTCCCCTTGCACCTACAAGAAAATTAGCAATAAGATTAACATCTCGATTAACATGAAGCATATGGAGATTTATATATCTATTAATATGAAGTAGATGGAGAATAAGCGTTTGTAAAAATAGTTTGTACCAGAGTAGAGAAAGACATGTGAGTGTAACACATCAGATTGTTTTTCCTTCTTGACATAATTGTTACTGCGTTGAAAACTTAATTTAAATAATTTATATGTAGAAAAATAATACCATCTGCATACTTTATTCTTTCTACAATCTTAAAAGTGTGCGATAATATCTTTTTTAGACAACAAGGCCTGAAAGTAGAACTTGTAACACAGTGCACACGAGCTAAAAACTTCAAATTATCGTACTAGTTTGGTTGCCAACTTTGGTTTCAAATTCAATTACCCTTTGTATTTGCACATGCTTAATAACTCGATTTGTTTGATTAGGTTTCACTCTTCATTATGTCGTTTCACATAATTAATTTCTCATGGCGTCGCATTATCTGCCCACAATACAAGTCGTTATATTTCAATTTATCGCAATTTGTAGTAGAGTCAACGCATACGTTATATTGGCAGTTTTCTTTGATCTAGAATGCTAGTTACTCTTTTATCTAACCTACATAAAATTTAAATGCCAGAAATCATGAATTCAGAAGAAACTGAAATGGAGGTGAAGCAGCAGAAAGAATAACACTAAAGGTACCTACGTAAAAATCCAGAAAGCAATATGATATAGGATTTAATCGCTTCATTGAATGGTGTAAGGCAAAACAGAGTGAAAATAATTTCACTGAAAATGACTCAAGAACGTTTTATAAACGTGATGTCTGTTAGTTTCAAGACTTAATATAATATTGATATTTTACAAATTCGAGGGCTGTCTAAAAAATCTGATGTGTTACACTTGCATGACTTTCTCTACTCTTATACAAACTTTTTAGACGCTTACTCTCCATCTACTTCGTGTTAATCGAGATAATTGCTAATTTTCTTGTAGGTACAAGGGGAATATGGTAGGCTTTAAGCGTTAGTCAAATCTTTTAAGAGCTGGTTGCTATGTGGAGCATTACATTCTCATTGCATGTCCAGGACATAAAACAAACAAACAAACAAACGAATAAGGAATTCCAACTTGAGAAAAAGTATTAGTATTGGAAAATTCTAACAAATAACAAGGAATATCTCGGAAATAGTTCACTCCACAAAATAGCCTATGACATAAATTGTCTTTTTTTAACGAGATCTATATTTTTGTGTGGTAAATTTTATCTATCTGCTACGGTTTAACAGTTATGCAAAAGTTATTCAGAATGAAGAGGACTTTTGGGAACATTCCCATAAAATACAACATATACATTTCATTTGCCATGAATATGTCTTAAATATATGATATTTTAATGAAAATCGTTAGAGCCATTTTTTCGAAAAATGTTCCATGTAAAGGGTAGTCTGGGATGGGGGGATTTTCTTGAAAATCTTCCTGTCGCAACCTTGTAAGATAGTAAACTCAAGTACCAAGTTTGGTATTTATCCAACTTTTCGTTTTTGAGTTATGTTGATCACAGAATGACAGACAAAAACACACAGGGACGTTTCAAAAAATGCTGTATTTGGATTCAGGGCACCTCAAAACATGTATTTCTGATGAAATCTCGGTATTTAACTTTTAGGTGGAATGCAATACTTTCCCTATTTACTATACACAGTAGAGAAGTAAAAATTGTATATGCCACACACGTTAAAAGTGGTTTTATTTTGCTCCCTACTACCCTACTTTTACTCATTGTATCATAATCTACTATTACAACACTAATGAATCTCAAATAGAATAGCTTTAGGTGTCTTCCGATTAACACCATAGAGCATATACATTTATTTTTACCTAGTAAAGGTAGGCTTAACATACGGGAATGCTCAAAAATGGAACTAGCATATTTGTTGACTACATATAATGCCTTCATATACATACATTTTAATTGTATGGCATTTACTAAAACATCATGCTTCATATACGGTAGTTGTGCTAAAAGGTAACTCATGAATAAGTAACTTTCTTAGCTTTATGGTCTGTTGCACATTTGGGGTCCATCTGCAACTAGTGTGATATATTTTGATTGCATTAATAACTTGTGTATCTATCTAGGACGAAAAAGCAATAATGTGAAACCTTCCTCCGCGTTCGAGTCTTTCCGTCCTTATCTAGCGTAGACTGAAGCCATAGACAATTTATTGCAATAAATAGACTTTCAACTCCATGGAAAAAAGAGAGAACACATCGAGCACTCCTTTTGCCCAGCGTGGCGAAATTCCTAAACTCGTACACGTCGATATCCCGGCAGGCATAAAAATGGCACTGTGTTCGGCTAGTTTTATGAGGGACTCTCGCCACTCCCTGACATTTGAAGAAGTTGATTTATCTTTACGTTGTTGTAGCTTCACGTATGGAAACCAATTTGAAGTAGGTTGTATTGTAGTTCTACTGTGGGAGAGCCGAACTTGAAGTAGTTGCAACCACGTGCGATACAAAGTTTACTTCCCGGTGTCCTTCGCCCCAAAGTTTACTTTCCGGTGTCCTTTGCACCAAGTTTACTTTCCGGTGGCCTTTGCCCCAAGTTTACTTTCAACTTTGTATTTTAATGTTTCTTTAAATATTATATTTATATTTATGTTTGCCTGGGCTGCGTCAGTATTAATTTGTAGAAACATGTTTCTCTTAACAGGGTGTGATACGCTAAAGAATGTAGGCTTACACAAATTACCTTCACACGATTAAATAACACTACACTGATATAGAGAGCAGTGAGATTATTTATTAAACTTGCACTTTTTAAGCACGTAAAGTTTATAATACCCTCACCGTAATGAAGGAACGCTGTCTACTAACAACTGATTTCTACCGCCTGAATTTTTAAATTTCTGTATTTCAAGTCTCTGATTGGCTAATCCTACTTCAATAGAGTACTTTTATTTAACTTTCAGGTTTTCTGGTTGTTGATTGGCTATTTATAAACTGTCCCAAAAATTACATTATTGTTGCTATAAGAATTACTAGTAGCATTATTAAACTTTCTAATTCACTATTGCCTCAAGGTTACCTCATTGTTAGCAACTTTTGACCTATATTGTCACAGCTCCTACATTATTAAATTACGTAATACATTCAGATAACATTATTAAACATGTACACAATAATATAAACATTCATACAATGACTGTTACATACATTTTATATGTTATTTATACACATATTGCTTTAAGGCGGGCTGTTATTTATTTTATATTATATAATTAGACTGAAATCATTTGTGTTAGAAATACTGCCTCACATGGCATATAGGTACACTCTGCATATAGGCACACTTATAAACAGCAATACAAACTTTCTTATACAGTGCTTTCCCTTCACACGTGGCCACCATACGGCTACTCGCGCGCCGGCCGCTGCAACTCAAATTCCCGCCTGAAACATTTATAATATCCCCGCAACCGCCGCAAGTTTTCATATGTATTTACAGGTACTATCACAATTATAATAATCACATACTTTATCATGAGAGATGTAGGGAATATTGTCCTTCTACTGGCATATTTCTGGCATAGTCTTAGGAAATTTTCATTCACACTGGAGGCTTTAATACCTATCCGAAATAGAGCGAATTTCTTGTCGATATTTTCTTTTATTTCTTGGGGTTTGTTACATACAACTAATTTTTTAAGTTGAGGCAATATTTTATATCACAACACTGTGAATGCCAGAGTGATTGTAGTGTAAATTAATATTATTGTATGTACAGGATTTTAGATGTTTGTTAGCCATAAGCATTGTTAGGAAATAAGTTTACACGGCCTCACTGAAACTGACAATAGAAGTGGGTAACAATAAAACGTGGGAGTGAGTTGTTTATCATTGAGAAGAGACAAATGACGTCAGGGTAGCGTGCCTATCTTTACAAATGGAGGGAATATCTTCCCTAGAGCATATATGTTAGTAGTAGTGATTGACTGACAAAACAGACGCTATGTTGGCGCGATTTGGTAACCAATAGCAGCTTTGTTATAATGTTTAGGTATTTCGAGGTGAAGGAGTATATATTCTCGAGCCATAAGCAAGTTTCGCGCAGTCTTAAAGAGTCTTTCGCGAGGTACACGTGATGCAATCTTGAAAAGTTATTCGCGATGTACACGTCCCACAGTTTGGAAGGATCTCTCGCGAAATACACGTCGCAAAGTTAGTTACAAAATGTGAAGTACGCGAATTAAAACGCGGTAAATAAAACCACTACACTAGGAAATATCACAGTTTCAGTCAGGCGTGTATAAAGATTAAATATGTGAATTATTAATTAAGTGTGACGGCAATAAAAGAGTAGAAACAAATTATTTTATCAGTGTTATCTTTTAGCAACAACTCCTTTCCGTTTACACGCCCTGCTTAGAGACACTTGTTCGACTGAGTAATAATAGCTAGCCGGAAGAGAAAGAACCCAAATTTAAATATAATAAAACAATAACAGGCGCCCAGTAAATAAGATAACACGAGCGGATTACCGCGACAAAGTTCCCCACAGATAAAAATCACATATAGTTACATCAGGAGATTCGGATGGCTATAATTTTATGCCATTATTATCCTATCTTCAAAAATTTCTCGAATTAAATTTAATGACCCCTCTGCATTTATTTTTTGTTAAAAAAATATAGGTCCTTTTATTCTGTATGCATGACCGATTTTCGCGTCATGCAAGGGAATCTCGTGTGTAAAATCGGGTTTCTCTATACTCCAATATGGGTTATTTTGCGATGAGAGATAGCCATATAAATTGAACCATGCTTCGTCAGAGAAGAATATTACGCGTGGGTCTATTAATCTATCATTTCGCAAAATCAGTTACAGATATTTACCTGATTCTGATGATCATATGAAAAATAAGGTGTATGAAATAAACCACACTGTAGGAACTAAAAGAAAACATCAGGCAGGAACTGCACTAAATGAAAATTTCCTGAGAAGATGCCAGAAATACGCGAATGGAGAACGCCATTTCAAACATCTCTTATAATAAGGTTATGTGCTATCATTGTAACTGTAACTATAAATATGAGAACGTGAGGCGGTGCGGGGATATTTTAACTGTTTCGGAGGGAATTCAGCTGCAGCGGCAAAAACACAGTATAATTCCTCAACAATCTCAGCAGTGACGAAAAAACAGGTGCCATCAGCATACATTATCGGATATTCAACAATTATATTGTATTCAGGATCATTGACATATAAGTTAAATAAGAGGGGCCCAAGGATAGGACCTTGAGGAACACCATAATTTAAGTCATATTCGATAAACATAGTGTTATGAGTTTTAACAAAAGAACAACAATAAAAGCAATTTCGTCATTAACGCCACCTCTAAACTCCAGGCGTAATAATTTACATTTCAAAAATGTATGTTCAATTAAGTCAAAGGCAGAAGATGGATTAAAAAGAATACCTGCGACATTATAAGTTCTTAACACTGCTATGATATATTATCTCTACAAAATCAACAGAAGTACTTTCAGTTGATTTCCCTTCAGTAAAACAATTTCATGACGATCTAATAAGTTATCAAAATTCAGAAATTGCTTAATTCTGGAAAGGAATTCTTCGAACGCTTTAGGTATTATAGATAAAAGAGAAATGGGCCTATAATTAGAACTGATATAAGGATCACCTTTCTTATAATTTGGACACGCAATAAAGGGTTTAAGCTAATCTGGATACACACGTTTTGTAACACAGAGATTAAAAATGTGAGTTGATATGCATTGCGTATGCTTACTGCTATAATATGATATTTATTGCCAAACCAACCTCCTGCGAATACTGGTTGTCATTTTAGACAAGATAATTTAGTTATTTTACGTAACCGTATAGGAAATTAGTTTTTTCAGGGCAAGGAAGGTTGAGGCTGGAATATCGAAACGAATCCTGAAAAAAGAACACTTTCCTGCAGATGCGTATCATATTTTGTTTCGTACTATGTCGAAATATTTACATATTGGTTAAATATTGTGCTGCATATTATGTTGGACATGACGCAGTCATATGTTTCGTATGTTCATACAAGTTGATTTAATACACGTTGGTAGCCTTGGAGCTTGTTGTGCAGTGGCGCCGTTGTCGGAGTAGGTATAAACTATTTCAACGTATTGTTGAGAATTTAGTAGCATTATGAAAAGAAATACATCCGTAAGTAACGTGAAATAATGCAATATGGAAGAAAATGCTTATGAAAAGTTATTCTCGTAGATTTATCATCTATTTATATGTTCAGGTTGGAGTACGGAAAGTAACTAGACGGAAAAATTCAATTTGATGTATTGGTTGGAAGACGGAGAAACATACAGTTCCAGATAATAAGAAACACAACTTATTTTCATTTATAATACGTTTACTGGTTAACGCAAAATTTCGATGACTTTAGTTAAATTAACTCTTATTATAATTTTTATTCATAATTTAATTTATAAATTCTTTTAAGTGATATTAGCTGTTAATTTGTCTAACTGTTGTAAATTTTATGGATATGGTTACGTAGGATTTTTATGGATCCTTTAAGTGTGATTATTACAATATCAGTGATGTTCTTAATGGAAGTTGGAAGGTCTTTCAAGAGTCGAGGTATGCTTCCACGAGCTCTCACCATTAATGATACCTTTCTATCTCTTGTAGATGGTATTTGGTTTTATAGTACCTAGGTAAAGTGTTTCGTAATTTTGCTTGTTTTCCTTCTTCGGATTGAAGAGTATGGTGTTCAAACCGGTAAAGGTGAAGGTACATTCACGAAGGGACATCCAGTAGCGGGGTAGAGCACCGCAATGTAGGCCGTAGCGGCCCTTTTTGCTTCCAACATGATCCCTGGGTGGGAGGATGACCAGATCCGGATGCCAAAGGGTACAAGCATGGACTGGATCCCTAAGTTTCCAGATTGAATGCATTCGGTGCCACCCAGTCTTACCCACAAGCCACCGAACCCCCGGCAGTCCCCTATCGGATGGAGCCCACTCGGGAGAGAGACCTAAATAGTCCCCGCGGCGATACTGGGGAAGGAAGCCCTATAGGGCGCAAGCCACCGCCCAGCCGCGACCCGCCGAACTCCGTCACCTGCTCTTACAACCCTGAAACAGATGATGGCTACAGGAAATGAGGGAGAGGCATTCGCCTACCGACACGAGGAAACCACGAAAAACCCAAAGTGAGCGGGCCACAGACGTTCAAACCGAACTGTTGGATCTATAACGCATTCTGTAGAGCTGTTGTTTTTGAAGACGATCATGTCCATCCTGCGTAAGCTGACGTTAACTGTCAGTGCATGGAACTCCACACTTCTTTTGCGATATAAGATGTCCTGTGTTATTCGATGCCACACCCCGTCGGTCGACAAGCCCCAGGATATGTGCCATGCCCGGGGGGGATCCATAACTAGATCTAAACTTAACAGTACCCTAAATAGTTTTCATGTACCTATTCTGTAATATATAGACGCTCTGGGGCAAGGAAATGCTTGGAAACCTTATATAGACAGGAAAAGCTCACCAGAGTGAAGATATTCCAGCTTATAGCACAAAATGCCGAGACTACTTCGAAAACCTGGATGTATGGTCACCTTACCTATGTAAGGCGATAATATTAAGTTTCCCTTTTCCTTCTAAATGTGCTACTAGCAGTAGACCTACTGTTATCTAAGGAATTTTTCCCATATTCGTTTGATATGAATTTATATAAATAAAACTGTTAGAGGTTTCGGGGGGTTTGAACCCTAACTCCCCCTCTAAATACGGCCCTGACATGTCCTGGGTTTCTTTCTCTCTGTGGCAATGCCTATAGAGATAGCTTTCAAGTGATCTGCCCGGTACAGAATATACGACGGTGGTCTGAATAGTTTCCGACCTCAACATGAAGATGGCAGCGCTCGTAAATAAAAGCTAGTGAATTTCGCTGTTCATCTGTTGAAAGTTACTCACCAAGGTTTCAGCCATTTTGGACGCTCAGTTGTTATGTAACAGTCGTTTGAGTGAGGTGAGGTGAGTGTTTTATGAAAATGGACAAAATCGAGTATCGAGCCGTCATTAAATATTTGTTTTTGAAAGGCAATACGCCTACGCAAATCAAAGATGAGTTGGATTCTATGTATGGGGACTCTGCACCATCATTTACCACAGTGAAAATTTGGGCAGCTGAATTTAAACGTGGCCGTAAGAGCTTGGGAGAAGATGAACATTAGGGACGTCCAAAAACTGCAGCTACCAACGAAAACATCGCCAAAGTTCACCAAATGGTGCTAGACGACCGCCAAATTAAAGTGAGAGAGATAGTAAAGGCTATGAATATGTCAAAAGAACGTGTTTGTCACATATTAAATCAACATTTACACATGAGAAAGCTGTCCGCGCGTTGGGTGCCGCGTTTGCTCACGTTTGACCAAAAACGTGTTCGAATCAGCATTTCCAACGCAGTTTAGACGCAATAAATCCGAGTTTTGGCGCCGATTAATTACTGTAGATGAAACTTGGATACACCATTATACGCCCGAAACAAAAAATACAGCCCAAACAGTGGACTGCAAAGGGGCAACCGGCTCCAAGAAAAAGCAAAAACTGTTTTTTCGGCTGGGAAAGTGATGGCGACTGTTTTTTGGGAAAGTCATGGAGTTATTTTAATCGATTATCTTCAAAAAGGAAAAACCATTACAGGAGCACACTACGCATCATTACTTGACAAGCTGAAAGCAGAAATTGCGGAAAAACGGCCACATTTGCGGAAAAAGAAAATCCTGTTTCACACCTCAGCGGTTGCAATGGCGAAGATCCACGAATTACGGTTTGAACTGCTTGACCATCCGCCTTACTCACCAGATCCAGCCCCAAGCGACTTCCCTTTGTTCCTTCATCTGAAAATTGCGCTCGGAGGACAGAGATTTTCGTCAAATGAAGAGGCAATCACCTTCGTGAACAATAACTTTGCGAGAAAAACGCCGAGTACTATTTGGACGGGTTAGAGAAACCGGAGCATCGCTGGGAGAAGTGTGTAGAGTTACATGGAGACTATGTTGAAAAATAAAAAAAAGAAATCTGAGAAAATGTCGTGTATCTTTATTAGGTCGGAAACTTTTCAGACCACCCTCGTATACCTAACAGAAACACAACCTGTCATCTTTATCGCGTCTCTTCAATCGTTATGCGATAATACATTACACAGACGACTCACGCAAACAAAAATGTATATGGACCGGTATGTATTCATATAAAAGATCAACACAAGCCAAGATGCCACAAACGTATGGATGAGGGTACCGGGGGACCAGTAGGGTCGCCCAGGGTTGTCACCACATATACTTTAGTTTCTCATTTGGTCCCTTTGAGCACTGGGTGCAGTCTCATCGTGTCAATCCGAGTTAAACTTCAGCGTTGAAACGCAACAACTGTCAACAGTAATGTTTAGGATATAAATGCTAAACCAAAAATTCTGAAGTACTATATTCACATGACTTACCCTACTCTTCTACAAAGTATCTTACAAAAGCTTATTATTCTGTCTACTTCTGATTAATCGAGATGCATTTTCATTACCATTTAGGGGAAAGGTCCCTAATTTGAACCGCCTCTTAAATTGAACCGCCCCAATATTTTCTAAACTATTCGACAGGTGTCACCATAATCCTAGCAGAAGTGTGGCGTGTACAGCTATGAATGCTTGGAGTTGTTGACTTTGCATTCTGAGCTGTGGTTTCAGTCTATGAAGTGTTGTGTGTTTTTGATCTTCAGAAGTAATATTTGACTCATATAGCTAAGCTTATACGACCAATTAGGCAAGTTTGAGATGCTCTATATATATATATATTACATGTTATAAAGTGTTTATTTAGCAACAATATTCATGCATACGTTTTTTCAAGCAGCGTCTCTCCTAGTCACATAGATGCTAAAGCTTCCAAAATGGCGTGGCTCGTAAATTGAACCACTGTTTGAACCCTATATTGAACTGGTCCAATTTAGGAAACCTATTGAAGTTCTAGGATTGTTCAACTGTGAATAGTATATCTTGTGAGTAAATAACGATATAATATGTTAAGTTAAAATAATCATGTTAAAAACAGTGGCTGACATGAATATGTGAATGTGAATTGTCTGAAATTATGGACATGATCCAGTGTATGAGTTGTAGGATATGGCTTCACCAAATGTGTGCAAAAGTTAGTGCCAAGAAGAAAGTGTTTTATTGTGAAGATTGTGTATAATTGTAATCTTTTGTATGAGAATAAAAATTAGTAAAAACTCTATATTTGCAAATAATACCTATTCCAAAAACCAAGTGATTGTCATTATATAAAAATTCAAAATGTTCAAGGAAATTGCTATTCTTATCACTGTTTTGGACTCTACTTTTGTTGCTGGTAGTATATTTGTTTTGAATGTACCATAAAATATGTGTATTTTGTATTAATAAAAATACCTTTAAACTTAAAAGTATGTGGTTCATTTTAAGACACCAGTGGTTCAATTTAAGGACTACGTTCCTAATTTGAACCGATTTACAACATCTCACTTTTTAAATGTTATTTAATTGATAATTGTATTAATTTTAAATTGTGTTGAGAATATTGATAGCGCAAGAATTTGTCACTTTAACGCTTGTGTTTCTGAAAATTTTGATTTGAAATTATAATTATTATTTACTATTTAGGCGTAAAGTGGTTCAATATAAGGACTTTCCCCTACATATTTCGTTGTTGGCAAAGGTAGAAAGAATACTATAGGCTAAAGCGATAGTAAAAAACGTGTTCTGTGTGACGGCTTTGAAATTCCATGATTTTTGCATGAACACGAGAAAAACCGAATAGCGACTTACCACTTGAGAAAAGCATACATTTTTGAAAATTCAAATCAATAACAAAAAATATCTTGGAAATGGTTAATGCCACAAAAAATTGACATAAATTGTTTGTTATAAGGAGATCTACATTCTTTGTGCAGTAAGATTTTGTCTAACTCTTACGGTTTTCCAAGAGAATGAAGAGGACTACATAAGTTCTTCCCAGACAATTCAAATTTTACATTTGTTTTTATTATGGACATATCTTAAACATATGATACTCCAATAATAATCCTTAAAGCAATTTTGAGAAAATAAGAAATAATGAAAATTTTTCTATGTAAGGGGTAGTTTGGGGTTTTTGGATTTTCATGAAAATCTCGTGTCGTATTCTTGGAAGACACTGAACTTAAATATCAATTTTAATGTTTAACCGACTTTTAGTTTTTGAGTTATGCTGTTTACACACACACACTCAAAATATGCATAGCTCTTTTTCTAAAAATGTTATTTTTTTATTCAGGGACCCCTCAAAACATGTATTTCCGGTGAAATCTCAGTGTCTAAGTGTTGGGTGGAGAAGGTAAGTAGTGGAGAAAGTGAAAATTTAGAAGTATCGAAGGTATATCCGGATGCTTCGATACCATAGAGTATCGATGTCTCATAGACACAATTGAGAGAAGTCGGTGAGAATTAACTTGCACAAAAGGCAGTGATTTTATCTGCAGATAGTAAATTAATTATATATCACAGTATGGTTATCACGTAGGATGCAAAATGCACTTCCAGTGTGTGCTCATGTACTCTACAAGGCGAAGAAAACTCACCATCCTGCAAAAAAACAAATATGAAACATTTCCTCACTTTGTTGTTTGGAACATTTACTGTACCTTTGGTGGATTGGTTCGATATTTAATATTCATTATCGTGATGGACTCCACACATTACTTAATTAGTACAGACGTGTAGTTTTTGTTTGTTCGCTTTTTTCGGCCACCTCGTTGATTATTGTAAAACGCGATTCAAGTGTAATATTCATGGGGAATTCGGTGTGCTTGAACAACGGCAGCTGCCTGTTATCTTCTCCATGGTAACTTGGGTTTTAATGGATTTCTCGGAAATTAGCTCCCAATCTACAGGCAGCAATACGTGGTGATGCATTTTAATTAGTGATAATGTTGTGAAACAGAATGATATTCACGAAACCCATTAGGGATGATAAACGTGCGTGCATGTGTTGGTGACGCTGACGCTTGTCACAGGTTCATTGGGCTAATTTGTGTCGCAGTAGTGTATTGTGATACTTTGCCGGATTTATTGATCACACAATTCAAAAGAGCGCGGAGGGCTTAGGTTTTATTACAGCTGCGATTGTAGCATGAGGCAGTGGCACGGGAGAACTTCTCCAAGCTTCATTTGCTAGCCATTCGCGTGTGTACAGACGCAGGGGATAGAAAATATCAATTGCTTAAAGCGCAATGGAAAATAAAGCAACAAGGATTTCTGCAAGGCATAAATGATCCTTTTGAATGTCTCTAAAATAAACCTTTATGGAGAGGAAACTATTTATTTTTATAAAGTTTTAGATACATAACAAGCACTTATATAAAAAGGAGTGCGACAGGTCGGTTTGGTTAGAAAAAGGTACTCGTAGTTGAGAGCTATGATTCCTCATTGTAACTCAGCGCCAGCATGGAGCACTGTTGGAAGGGCTCTTTGGGGGCCGGTAGTCCAACTCCAGTTAAGGAAGCTAACCCCGCTAATTCTGAACCTGCCAAAATAACAACCCACTGTATAAAATATCATACTGAAATTTTTAGAGTAGAGTTGAATGTCTGCAAAATGTACCAATCTACTTTTTACTTTCTCTACCGTGTACATAGTAGTTAAAAGATGGTATTGCATTCCAACCAAAAATTCGATATTTCACGGAAATACATGTTTTGAGACTCCTGAATCCAAAATAAGCATTTAAAGAAATAGGTCTGAGTCTGTGTGCTTATGAACAGCATAACTCAAAAACGAAAAGTCGGATAATTACCAAACCTAGTATTTATCTTCAGTATGTTTCAAGTATACGACACAAAGACTTTCAAGAAAATCCCTTCACCCCAAACATGGAACATTTTTTGAATATTTTGATTTTCCAGAAAATGTCTCTTAACAATTTTGATTGAAATACCATATATTAAGGATATCTTGAGTTTTCTAGGAATAACCTGCAAAGTACACTTCACTCTGAAGGAGTTTTGTATTATCTTGTATAACTAGTAAACGTTAAGCGATAGACGGAAACGTACTATACAAAGACAGAATTTATTTAAATAAATTTTTTATGACATAAGCCATTTCTGATATATCCGGTATTAATGGTTCGATTTGTTCAATACTTTGTCATTCTTTTCAACTTCCGTCGATTTCCAGTTGTTTCTCACGATTGCATGCAAAGAGCATTGAATTTTAAGGCCAGCATATAGCGTCCAGTTCCTAAACATTTGACTGTCGCTATTCTCATTGTATGGCAACGAACTGTAACACAGCTATTTCTGCAGACGTTTATCTCGATTAAAATGAAGTAGATAAAAAAATTAACTTTCGTAAGAATAATTTGTATGCCCACTAATAAACGATAGGGGTAGAGAAAATTATGTAAGGTAACATACGAGTATCAAATTGTTCATAATAAGTTACTTTATTAAGGAAGATAGGATTATTTACTTAATTATACCATCTTTTGATTAAAATTTATTAGCAATCATGTCTTTAGAAATAATCAACCATGTTATTAATACCAAAGTAGAGCCACAACAGCAATAGGAAGTTGTTTTTATCATCGTAAAATTTAATTTATCTATCTTCAATAGTTTCTGAGAATATGATGCCATTCCTAGAAAACGCTGTTCAAAGCAAACATGGAGAAAGGAAAATCGCATACACTTGCGAAGAAAAAAGCCTCATGGCTTGAGCATACATAACAGTAGCACTAATTTGTAGAGCAAAACACCCTCTTATGGGCTAACGTATATCACTCTACTCCAAAGTGTGTACGAGCTACGAGCGTTTTGTTTGTTTGTTTATTTGTTTTGTTTTGTGAAGTGCGGAATTTATAAATTCAGTACCATTTTTAAAATAAATATTTGAAATCTAAGTTTTATGCCAACAATGATAAATATACATCAAATTAAAGAGGAAATTGAAGTAGATAAGACTGCAAAAGTATTAAAACTGTGATTTTTGGCAATTCTTACTTATTAGTCTTCCCTTAAATAATCTTTGTGCACTTGTCTGTTAAAATTATTATTCATTTAGATACCGCTTGTTGCTAACTATTTGCTCAATATTCTCGCGACCATTTCGTTCCTTGACGTCACAATTATGTTTTGATTCATCCTGCACATCTAGTACACATCAAGATGTGTGAAGATATTTTTGGAGAGTGTCCTTTTTTTCTAAGCAATCTGTGCCTTCGCCCTATTACATGTTATTCTACTCTGAACGGTTACGTGACAAGTTTTACCCATCTATAACGAACTGAATTAGTTTTGGTTCGTTTACCGACAACTTTCAAATGTCCTATATTTTCGCTGTTAAGGTTTTCCTCGTTCTAGAAAATTGTGGCTACAAAAATAACATCTGATGAGTTTTGTCCTTAAAGCAAGACCGTTCGTGCGTTCACCCCGACTGTTATTAGGAACATATCTGAAACTTGTTTGTTATTCCTCAGGAATGCGCTGAGATCCTTATCTTGTTAACAAAAGTTTCGTAGATGTGCTTAGGGATTGAAGGAACTCGAAGCGTCTCTGGTTTGTTACGATTCTTTCTTAAGTCCTTTCTGCATACTCTTCATATTCACAATCTCCCTTGACTATTAAACATATTCTAATGATTCTATCGACTTCGCATACTATTGCTGCTGGCATGATGTGACAGTTGTTTAGTCTTGTTGTTAAATTATTGAACTTTTATATAAATTAGTATATGATATAGTCCCAAGTGGTGTGGAGAGCATCATCAAGTACTCTTGTTAAACTTTAGTGAGAACACTAGAAGTTCTTTCAGAACACTTTTAGATATTCTGGTTTAAATACTTTTTGCTTTGAAACAAATGTATGAGGTGCATAATTTGTTGTAAATGTCAAAAATTCTGGAAGTACAGGTGGGCGAGAAGTTCCCGTACCCAACTATCGAATGCTAATTGATTTATTTTAGCACAGGTACTTACTTATTAAGTGTCCAGTATATCTGTGTTCCCCATCCTGCTGTAAATACAGTTTCACACGCCTCCATGTTCTTCTTGACATATTCTTGAGCATGTCCGGTGTTATAGTGCGAAATGCATTACGACGTGCGGATACATGCGCCTTAATGATTTCCCATAACGAGTTGTCAGGTGTGATGAGGTCAGGACTTCTTGCTGGCCATTTCAAGCGAGCTGGTGTTGCTGATGAACCACGCGCTATCCACCGTCCTGGAAAGTTAGAAATTTGTCGTTAGATTTGAAATTGAACTTCGTACAAAGTTAAAGGTAGTTTATAAAGAACATCTCTTAATAATTTTCGATTTTTAGGCGAACCACTGCACATAAGGAGTTAAAACAGTATAAACAAGAGTTTAAACAAAGTTTGTCCACATATTTCCTATTTGGTAGAAATCGATAGAAAAACCCATTAAGAATCGAATCGATGCTGCAGTTGGATATTTCCAAACTGACCTTAAAGGCTTTGAAACTTTACTAACCAAAAGAAACACTGCAATGAAATGCAGATATAATTGATTGCAAACCGATGGGAAGTAATAAACATGCTATTTTTATTTTCGTTTAATTTTTATAGCCTTTAGAAGCGGAATATAACCATAACGGAATCCAGATCGGTGTACCAAACGCTCTTAACTCCTATTTCCAGAAGTTGCTGTGTGGTGTAATGGTGTGGCTCTCGATTTTCACGCTAAAGATGGGGTACGATTCACACTGGACATTAAAATTTTAATCTACATTATTAAGTCTTATTAAGCATATTTAAATTATCTGCAATTGGACTGCAGTACATAACCACCGTTTTTAATTTAAGCCCATTACCATGAATTGAGGCTTTTACATCTCAAGCTCATATGTATGAGGCCGAAAATGTCAAGTTTTTCCGGACATCTCTTTAAGATAGCTTCACAAAGAATACTCAGAAATGGTTAGTGCTATAAAAGCTTTAATCGACATAAACTGTTGAGACGCGGAAGTAGGTGTGTTTCCTTGCAGTAGGAGCTTGTCTATCTCTTATGTTTTACCATTTTTACAAAAACTCTACAAAATTAGAACAGAATGAGGGCCTCACAGCATATTCAGACATTTCAAGATGTACCTATTATTATTATTATTGTTATTATTATTATTATTGTTATTATTATTAATGCAAATATCTTAAACATATGGTGTGTTAAAATAATTATGGAGAAAATAAAAAATGTATTGTAGTAGATAGATTTCGCTTCTCTCTCAAACACATATTCTAAATGGTTTTTGGATTCAGTGGACGTCAAAGGCGGCTGAATTCGTTGTGTCCAAGCCGACCAGCAGCGGTCTGCAATTTCATTGTGCGATGTTCGGGCGTAGGTCATGAAAATGCAGTAGAAATTCTCCCTGTAAAGCTAAGTACGCGTTAATCGCCACTGATACAAAGTCGCGTGAGAACACTTCACATCTTCGGTGTCAGGTATGGCGGCCCTGGTTTACGCTCTAAGAAGCGCAGAAAAATTGAAAGCTTAAAATGCTCTTCAGAAAACACTTTCTTTCTCGAAGTTTGAACGCCGTATTTGTCCCTAAGAGTTCTCGAACTTCAGTACCTATGGCGATTTGTATTTGGTTCGTAGTTTCTTGGGGAATATATCTTCCTTGCGTCCGCCACCGGTAGGAGATCTTGGATACGTTGCATTAAAACCTCAGCTCATATCCTTGGAAGTTTGTCCGTGGAGTTCGCTTCCAACTTGTGAAGCAAGAAAAGCAATAGTATGAACGAAGTTAACCATCGAAGACGCGACGGTTTTTGTGAGCATACAGTGCAGACAGACTAGCGAGCTCTAGCAGAGTTGCTCGTGCAAGAAAAGATTGCAAAATCTGCGCCGGTCGTGCACTACTATACATTAATTGAATCTAATCCCTCGACCCCTTCTTGTAGACGGTAAAACCCACAATATTGCGCCTGCGCTAAGTCGGATTAGCGCCACATATTACGTTGCTCTCCCTGCCCGAAGAGAGGGTGAAGTGGTAGGTAATCATCACTAATGTCAAATCCCTCTCCACCCGGGCAAACACGCCATATCGACCATCGCTGCTCTGTTCGCATTAATTCCGCCAACTGAGCGCCTCTGCAATATTCAAATTGTATTTGTAATGCAAACATATCCTAGAGTAATATGAGTTTCGCGAAAATCAGCGGAGGAGCTCATCCTAAAGTCATTACGTCGACCAGTTTCACAGATTTAATGTCCTGGTAGCAACGAGGAAGTGGCACATCTGGATAACATGTAGATGATATTGTTGCACCTATACTTCTAACTTCAACAAGTGTTTGCGTTCTTACCTGCTGACATTTGCAGATTCTTTAGAGTGGTTAAAGATTCCGAAAAGTTGTGTAGTTGTAGGTACGAGAAGTACACGACCTAACAAAGAAAACACAAAAATTTTGGGGAAAAAACATCTTTATTTCTCTACATAGTCTTCTTTCTGCTCGATACACTTTTCCCAACGATGTTCAATAGCTTCGATACCCTGTTTATAGTGAGAACTGTCGAGTTCTGCAAAATAGCCATCAACTGCAAACTCCACCTCTTCATTGTTGGCGAATGTTTTACCACCAAGCCATTCCTTCAACTTTGGAAACAGAAAATAATCAGAGGGGGCTAAGTCTGGCGAATAGGGTGCATGAGGAAGCTATTCGAACTTTAACTAATTGATTTTGGCCATGGCGATAATGGATGTGTGAACAGGTGCATTGTCTTGATGAAACATAACTTTCTTTTTCGCTAAATGCAGCCGTTTTTGCTTGATTTCATCATTCAAACGCTCATATATGATGAAGTTCTATTGAATTAGCCAGCTAGCGCGAGAATTCACCTGCACAATAGTGAGGATCGAAATGGTTATTCCTTTGAATTACTTCGCTCATTCTTGAACCGTTCATTCATTCATTCATTACTAAAAGTTAATAAATTGTCATTCATGAACGCTTATCGTCTCTTCAGCAACATTTTAGCCAGTAGATGGGGCATCCCTTCCAAGCAGGTAGGGGTTTAATTACTGGAAGGAGGTAGTGTTTACTTGGCATGAGGCAAGTGAAGACTAAAGACGCTCGATAGTGTAAGACTGTTTTCCGCCGTACGAGTCACGCGCGGCAGGAGTTCAGCATAATGTGTACCTTTCCCACCATAAAGCATTGTCTGAGAGATAAGCCACGCAACCCTATTAGCTAAAACGTCACTGAACGGGCAGTAGTTCAGCATATTGGTAGTAGTGTTTAGCGCTCGTGCTTACTACTTACGGCACCACAGACGGTTGACACTAATGATACTCGTGCATGAAATGAAATGATAATTTCAAGAGAAGAAAACGTTCTAGACCCAAGTTAGGGTGCGGAAAAATTGAAGGAATAAAAATGGGATGCGACACGAAGGTTTTCAAGAAAATCCCCGCACACCAACTACCTTTTACATGCAACAGTTTTCGAAAATTTTGATTTTCTAAAAAATGCCTGTAACGATTTTGATTAAATTATCATATATGAAACATATGTGTATGACAAATAAAATGTACCTATGTCTTGAATTTTTTTGGGAATAGGCTGGAAAGTCTTCATTCGGAAGGAATTTGGTATAATCTTGTATAACTGGTAAACGTTAAGGAGTAGACGAAAACGTACTACACACATAAAAAAGGTAAATCTCTTTAAAACACACAATTTATTTCAAATACGTTTTTTGTGGCATAGGCTGTTTCTGATATATCCGTTATTAGTGTGCGTTACTTGGTCATTCTCTTAAAGTCTTGTCAACATTCAGTTGTTTCTCACGATTGCATGGAAACAGTATGGAATTTTAAGACCAGCATATAGTTCTTAAACATTTGACTATCGCATGTTGTCTTTGAATTTATAAGGAAATGTGTGGTGTGATTATTTTTGCAACTATTTATTAGGACTAAATGTACTAGATAGTAACATGAGCTTTTAAAAGAATAGTTTGTATACCCACTAATAAAGATGGAAGTTAGAGAAAGTCATGTGAATGTGTCACCTTAGAATTTCTTTCATACTAGTCTTGTTGCTAGCGATCATTTTACTGGCAGCTAACACATAATGAAATGTTAAGGTCGCGAGTTTAAAAATATTATTAAGTGAGAACTACGAACAAAGATTGGTGGAAATGTTTTGAATATCGAGTGATTGTTACAAATAAGATTTTTTTTCAACGGCTTAGAGAGGTTATTGATTCTTTAGCGACTCTGTAACATACACTTTGTGAGACAGGGTTTGGTTATGAAAACTGTTTTTGCATTCCTAAAGCACACGGAATGATTTCAAGCCGATTTCGATTCATATTCTGATTCCTAAAACAGCGCGTGTGGCAGTATACCATGGTGGCAGTGGTTACCGAAAGTCATATGTTGTTTTGTGAGAACCAAATTTTGTGAATAATTGGTTCACTTTCAGTTACAAAGAGTTAAGTCAAAGAGAATTGCATTGCATTAAATTAATCAATTGATGCCGAACATATGAACAAGCATTAATAGTGATACTTTTACAGTGAAGGATAGCTCTAGTTGATACTCACCTAACAAATTCTAATAAGGATTGGTACAAAATTTTAGCTTCTTGTGACGACTGCATTTCTACTTTACAAGAATGTGATAAATATAATTTAATAAAGCTGGGATGCTCAGAACAAACGTTTTTAAGAGGAGCAATAAAATTTGCTTGAAAATCTGGTGAGTCATTTCACGGTTACTTATGTAAGCATGGACATATAGCGTGATTTTAAAGAACGTTTCGGAATATTCGCGAAGTTATCGGCACGTGGAGATATGTTCAAAATCTAGCTGACGTCACTTACATCAGTGTCGTCGAAAGCACTAGTCAGTATACTCCTCGGTTATTTCAACTTAAGAGTTTTTTTACAGCTGGTGCACTGCCTATGACTTTCTAGGACTCTGTGACGGCCAGTTCTTTAAATATATTTTCAGTGCTAGCTTACAATTTCGACGTAGGCCCTAGGCACGACGAAGTTTGAATGCCGGACTTCTTCTGTCTACCAGGTAAACCTACAAGCTGTCTAACTCTCTCCCTCATCTATGCAGTTTTGATTAGTTATTAGAAAGATTAAAGCTTCTCTTGGAATCAGAATTACACGTCTAATAGTATCACTCAACACCCTTTTAGCTACCCGCAACCTATAATACTTTCGATGACATCCTTGAGCTACCTTCCCGTCCTCGTCACCTCTGGTACAGCCGCTGATTCGGACTAAGTGACATTCCGTCAAATAACTTCGCTTAGAAAGCATGCGACAATTAGTGTAAATATTGCCGGTTGTATATATTTTCAGTTAATTGCATGAACAGACTGTAGAATAGGCTACAACTAGAAATTAAGGGAATTGATATTGTGATTTTTTCAGCTTTCACTTTTATTTGCGCGCAGCGTTGTAATGAAACACGCGCTAAGCAACTTATTTTCCCATCCACTTCACTCGTTGGAATCTCGAACACAGGACTTCTCTTCTATCGCACGTCGAGTAGCACTTACAGTACGTCACAACTATCATCACATTCTCACTCGTAGAACACATTGAGTATCCAGCGCTTTATGTCGCATCAACATCAAAAACTCATTAACTAACTCACTGACTGATATACAGTCGCAGTAGTTTCGAGAGAGTTGCGGGAGGTTGGGGCAGAATGACCCAGAATTATCTTGTTGCGTCTCGAAGACGTTCCGAGCATTTAGGTCGGCCAACCAGTGGACCGGCGCTGAAGGACACCGGCATTTCCGCGATAAGCTTGGCTCATAACAGCTGCATTGCAGTATAACTAGATTAGCATATGCAAATAACCTCTTAGTTACGCGAAATGGCTCCAGGGTAAGTGTGAGAGTTATCCCTCGTGGTGTAGTGGTTATCATGCTAGCCTCTAGTTCCCGAGGTCGCGGGTTCAAACCCGGTGGAGGGCGATGGTCATGTTTTCGGGCAAAGACATCCTTAGAATGGTTTCCTTCAGAAGGGAAGTGAAGGCGGTGGTCCTGTATCGTAGATTTACGGCATGCAAAAGAACATCATGCCTGATAAAGAGGCCTCTGAGCAAAATTACTGGTCTTTCACGCCCAATATGGAATGGGACGCTAATGACCACAGCAGTTAAAGAGCGTCCATAAATAAAACTCAATTTAATTTTTGTAAGGTGTGAGGCTCCCATTCGGGACATCTGATCCCGGATTCGATTCTCGGCGACCACACACTCTAACCATGGGTTTTCGTTGTTTAACCTGGTTGGTAGGCGACTGTCGGGGTGGTATCTCTTCTACTATGATATTCCTGTCACCCATTTTCAATGCCTATTATTTCCCACCTCCGGATGCTCTCGGAGCAGACTCCCCTTCAGGGGACCGCTGAGGGTTAGAGACTTGTAGGTGGGCTTGAGTGGCGTCAGATGCGTTCAATCTGAAAACGTTAGGGATCCGCGCTTCTGTTTAATCTGATACAAAACGTCATTCTTATATCTACGATAACCAACGTAACCTAGCTACATGATTCAATAGCGGACATTATGAATTCAGAAGAAACTGAAATGAAAGTGAAATTCCAGAAGCAGCAGAAAGAATAACTCTCGAAGTACTTACCCAAAAAATCCAGAAAGCAATATGATACAGCATTTAATCACTTCATTGCCTGGTGTAAGCCAAAGGTGTTGAAAATAATTTCACTGAAAACGACAAACATCTCGCTTTTTCGTCATTTCTCTTGATTCTTGAACCGCGTTCGAAACTGATTTCTCTTAGTTTTGGGAATCAATATAATATTATTAACATTTTACAAATTCGAGCGCTATCTAAAAAATAGTATATGCCACACGTGTTAAAAGTGTTCTTATTTTGCTCGTAGGATTGCGAATTACAACCCTACTTTTACTTCTTGTATCATGATCTACTGTTATGAGAAAACGGGCTATTTATAGCAGAAAATGTCATTCACTGAAAAAGCTGTTCAAAGGAAAAGTGAAGAAAACAAACTGGCATATATTTGCAAATAAAGAAACCATATGGCTTGAGCACACAAAAGCATACTTATCAGTAGTACTAATTTTTAGAGCGAAACCTACTGTAAAAGATGGGCTGCTCGTAACGGGGGGGGGGGTTTGTGACTCATCCAGCTGCCGTGGCGTTGGCGCTGCGGACCCTCGTGGTACTTCTGACGTTACTAGAAGTATGCTGAGCCAAACACCAGAGCTCCTCCCGTTAGGAAGTTGTTTTGATTGAGTTGGACTCGGCGGGGCAGTGGTTCTCTATAGCCATGGAAGATTAGGCACGTTTGGCTGGTTTTCCGCTCAGGCGAGGTTGTGAGACGCTTCAAGGTCCTCCGGTACCGCCCTGGATGGCCGGTAGACGCTGTGCTATGTTGCTGTCAACCCCACCGAGGTCTCGGTGTATCTGCTTCCGCCCTGCAATGGCGGGGGGGGGGGCTCGGAATAAAATATTCAGGTGCTGATCCAAAGGCGTGGGAGAGTCACTCAAATGACGCCCTCTCCCCTGGATTGCAAAGGGGGGCTTTGGCATCCTGTGACTTTCTGTGTAAAAGATGGGCTAAAGTGTGTATAAGTATACGTTATACAATATAGGGGGACATCTCGCGCACTGCGACCTACATGGATATATTGTGGCTACCACCCCCAGGAGGAAGGGATGAAGTGCAGGAACCACAGGAGCCTACAGGCTAGAGAGATGCGCGAAGTCCCTAACATTTCCAAGCTCGAAGATCCATCCCACTGCTGGAGCTGCTTAGAGAGGGCGACGAACGACTCGACGAGCAAGCAGCCCTCTGGTCTCATGGGGAGTAATGCCACGAAACCTAAAAGCACACGTGAAGGAAGAGAAGGAAACGGAATGAAAGGAAAATGGCGAAAAAGAAATCTTGTTAGAGGACAAACCGCCCCAGCATTCGCCAGTCGATCCGGGGAAAACACGAAAAACCGATGGATTAGATTGGGCGATCGCCGGAGATCAAACCGCACGTTACCGAGACGCGGTACAAAATGGCAGATGCATACCATATTAAAAAATATATTTAAATATAAGTATTGTGTCAAAAAGGATAAAATACATATCAAATTAAAGAAGACCAGTTTATAAGACCGTATTAAAAACTAAACATGCAAGTTTTTGGTAATTTCTGACATAAAGGACGTCAAGCTCGCCCCAAAAATCTCATAGGATGTACCAAAAGGCGGTACTATGAAATAAGCCAAGAGAGTGAAGTGGTCCAGGGCGTCCTAGAGAGAGATCGAATGAGGCCCAGGGAGGTTGTAGAAGAAGAAGTAATAAATGTTTGTTTTATTAACTTTTCCTCGCGAGCCATTTTAACAGAATTAATTCTTACAAAAGAGTTGCGTGAGGCTCTCCGAGCGCCCTGCCTCTGATATTTAATTTCATGTTAGTTTACAGTTTTATGTTTGTATTATAAAGCTTGCCCTGATTAATGAAATGCCATAAAGCGAGTGCTTGCGTGGGAAGCGTTGCAGTAGCTCGGACCTCTCCATGAACCTTTTGAGGTGATGACGTCAGGATAGCGGTGTGCACATGGGGTAGTGGCTCTAAGTGCAATACAGACGATGAAAACGCCGACCTTTGACCTTCTGAGCATACTTTTAAAATTAGTCCAAGGAGGGAGATGAAGGGCAAAGAAAATTGACAAAATAACAAAAGAAGCATAGGACGAAGGGAAACATAACAGAAGAACGTAATAAGGAAGTGAAAGGGAGGAAAGGAAGGAAGGCAGCAAGTGGAATAAGGAAATCAATAACAAGGCGGGAGAAGATGCTAGAGCGGTTTGTTTCTCTGGCAATGTGCTATCCCTTCTCTTGGCAACACCTTGTTATAATGACTAGGCTTGGAAACTCACACCCAACCTTCTTCAAACTTAGAAAATTGTAGATTCGCTGGAGCAATCTTATGACAGATTTTTATATTGACTACCTCATTGTCATAATTCTAAATGTACATTTAAAAAAGTCTGATGTATTGCACTCTAATCTTGTAGAAACTGGTCATACAAACGCTTATTCTCCACCTACTTCATGTTAATCGAGATAAACATTTGCAGGAACTGTCGTATTGTTAATTTTCTAGTAAGTGCAAGGGGAATATGGTAGGCTTTGAGCGATAGTCAAATATTTTAAGAGCTAGTTGATATGTGGAGCTTTCCATTCACTTTATATATCCAGGACATAAAAAAACCAATAATGTATTCCCATTTGAGAAAAAGCATAAGTTTTGGAAAACTTAAACAAATAATAAGGAATATCTCGGAAATGGTTCCCTCGATAAAAAAATCTGATGTATTACACTCACATGACTTTCTCTACTCTTGTACAAACTATTTTTACAAACGCTTATTCTTCATCTACTTCATGTTACTCGAGATAAACATTTACGGAGTCTATCTTATTGCTAATTTTCTTGTAGATGTAAGGAGAATATATATTTACAAGGAAATTTGGAAATACAGTAGCCTTTAAGCACATACATATCTCTTAATAGCTGGTTGCTAGGTGCAGCACCATTCCCTTTCCCACAGATTAATACTCTTTGCATATCCAAGACAAAAAAATGAATAACGAATTCCCATTTGAGAAAATAAGTATTGAAAAATTTAAGGGAATAATAAGCAATATCTCGAAAATGGTTCACTCAACAAAAATGTATATGACATAAATTGTGTATTTTAACGCGATCTACATTTTTTGTGTAGTAAAAGTTTTTCTATCTCTTATGGTTTACGAGTTATGCAAAAGTCGTTCACAATGAAGAACTCTTTTGGAGACATTCCCAGAAAATTCATGATACACATTTTATTTGTCATAAAAATATCTTAAACATATGATATTTTAATCAAAATCGTTAGAGCCATTTTTGAGAAAATTAGAATTTTCGAAAAATCTTCCACGTAAAGGATACTCTGGGGTGGGGGGATTTTCTTGAAAACCTTCGTGTTGCATCCTTGGAAGTTACTGTACCCAAATACCAAGTTTGGTGTTTATCCGACTGTTCGTTTCTGAGTTATGCTGTTCACAGACACACGCACAGCCAGACACACAGACACCCACACGGACATGTTTCCAAAAATGTTTTTTTTTTTGATTCAGAGGGTCTCAAAACATGTATTTCCGGTGAAATCTCAGTATCGAATTTTTCGGTGGAATGCAATACTTCCCCTACTTACTATACATAGTAGAGAAATTAAAAATGTAGATCTCTTAAAACTCACAATTTTTGTCATATACATTTTTACTTTCTCTACTACGTATAGTAAGTAGGGGAAGTATTGTTTTCCACCCAAAATTTCGATACCGAGATTTCACCAGAAGTACATGTTTTGAGACCCCCTGAATCCAAAAAAGCATTTTTGGAAACATGTCCGTGTGTGTGTGTGTGTCTGTGTGTCTGTCTGTGTGTGTGTCTGTGAACAGCATAACTCAGAAACGAACAGTCGGATAAACACCAAACTTGGTATTTAGGTTCAGTATCTTCCAAGGATGCGACGCGAAGGTTTTCAAGAAAATCCCCCACCCCAGAGTACCCTTTACATGGAAGAGTTTTCGAAAATTTTAATTTTCTCAAAAATGGCTCTAACGATTTTGATTAAAATATCATATGTTTAAGATATTTGTATGACAAATAAAATGTATATCTTGAATTTCCTAGGAATGTCTCCAAAAGTATTCTTTATTGTGAACGACTTTTGCATAACTCGTAAACCATAAGAGATAGACAAAATTTTACTATACAAAGAATCTGATGTGTTACACTCACATGACTTTCTCTACTCTTGTACAAACTATTTTTACAAACGCTTATTCTCCATATGCTTCATGTTAATGGAGATATCAAGATGTCAATCTTATTGATAATTTTCTTGTAGATGCAAGGGGAATATGGTAGGTTTTAAGCGATAGTCAAATATTTTAACGCTGGTTGCTATGTGGCGCATTCCATTCTCTTTGCATGTCTAGGACATAAAAAAATGAATAACGAATTTGAGAAAAAGTATAAGTATTGGAAAATTAAAGGGAATAACAAGCAATATCTCGCAAACGGTTCACTCAACAAAAGAAATGTATATGACATAAATTGTGTATTTTAGCGCGATCTACATTTTTCGTGTAGTAAAACTTTGTCTATCTCTTATGGTTTACCAGTTATGAAAAAATCGTTCATAATGAAGAATACTTTTGGAGAGGTTCCCAGAAAATTCGAGATATACATTTTATTTGTCATGACAATATCTTAAACATATGATATTTTAAGCAAAATCGTTAGAGCCGTTTTTGAGAAAATTAAAATTTTCGAAAAATGTTCCATGTATAGGGTAGTCTGGGGTGGGGGGATATTCTTGAAAACCTTCGTGTTGCATCTCTGAAAGATACTAAACCTAAATACCAAGTTTGGTGTTTATCCGACTCTTCGTTTTTGAGTTATGCTGTTCACAGACACACAGACACACAGACACACAGACACACAGACAGACACACACACGGACATGTTTCCAAAAATGCTTTTTTTGGATTCAGTGAGTCTCAAAACATGTATTTCCGGTGAAATCTCGGTATCGAAATTTTGGGTGGAATACAATACTTCCCCTACTTACTATACGTAGTAGAGAAAGTAAAAATGTAGATCGCGTTAAAATACACAATTTATGTCATATTTTTGTTGAGTGAACCATTTTCGAGATATTGCTTGTTATTTCCTTAAATTTTTCAATACTTATTTTCTCAAATGGGAATTCGTTATTCATTTTTTTGTCTTGGATATGCAGAGAGTATTAATCTGTGGGAAAGGGAATGGTCCTGCACCTAGCAACCAGCTATTAAGAGATATGTATGTGCTTAAAGGCTATTGTATTTCCAAATTTCCTTGTAAATATATATTCTCCTTACATCTACAAGAAAATTAGCAATAAGATAGACTCCGTAAATGTTTATCTCGATTAACATGAAGTAGATGGAGAATAAGCGTTTGTAAAAATAGTTTGTACAAGAGTAGAGAAAGTCATGTGAGTCTAACACATCAGTTTTTTTATGTCCTCGACATAATGGAATGCGCCACATAGCAACCAGCTTAAAGCTTAGCAATTCCCCTTGCACCTACAAGAAAATTAGCAATAAGGTTAACATCTCGAATAATGAAGCATATGGAGAATAAGCGTTTGTAAAAATATTTTTACAAGTGTAGAGAAAGTCATGCGAGTGTAACACATTAGATTTTTGGAATTAGAGATCGTACTATTCATAAAAAGTGTCGGCTGGCTCGATCGCAAGTGTATTATACATATTTACTGTGCGTTTCCTTAAATTTGACAATGAAGTGAATGCTCATGTTTTGAAAGGAATGCTTGACTTCAAATTGAAATCAGACCTATTCCCTATTATTATCTTACAATGAACACTCCATACTTTTGAAACTAGGGCTTCATTCACCTTGCTGATTGAAACAGTTTTGGTCTAAAGTGATATTTAGGGGCGTTTTCAAGCTTTGAAGTTTTGAAAGCTCGACTTTGCTCTCGCGCTTTGAGCCATTAATGACTGCGCTATCCTTTCTATCTCTCTGGTGTCGCTTGCCTCTCCTATGATTGCGCTCTTCACACGCGCTAAGCACAACGACACATGCTTAAATTTTAACGCCCATGAATATCGGTAGGGGCAAAAAAATGTATCAGTTTCTTAGAAGTATACACCTCAGCTTGATAACCTTGTAGCCGAACGAAATCCTAATTCGGAATGAGTGGGTGTTCTTTACTAGTATTTTTTAAACCTCCCTGTGATCTAGTGGCTTTAGAACAGACCTTCCCCTAATATACATTGAATATTTATGTACTACTACGGGGGAGTTCCACAAATATACATCAAATGAGCAAGGGCCAGAAAATCAAGTGGGTTTCGAAAAACATCGGAATCATTCACTGACGCTTTTTCCCAGACTACGTGCACTTGCAAGATATAGAGAAGAAAATTCGTATAATTCTGGTCGTGTGCTAAGAAAACTCTAGGCTGAGCGGACAAATAGGCGTGTCTCCTAATAAGAGGTTTCTAGGTCCGGCCTTTATTGTTCCTTGTTTTACAAGTAAAAGTAATGTTTAATGTATAACAATACTACTACCCATATTTAAACGATTAGACATTCAAGCTTAAACACCAAAGCACGAATTAATCATCTTCGTTTAAAAAATACGCGTTATTTTCATATTTAGAAAGAAACGTACTTAAGTTTATCTGTGAGAACCTAAATAAGTATCTTGGAATTAAATAAGACTTTGCAATTGGAAATTGTAATATTATTCGTACAACAAACTTTGGGATTCGAACGCAATTTTTCTCACTGCTAGATATCTACTTATAAGAGCATGGCTAACAACATACATTTGACATTGTGAATTCATACAACTGATGGTCACAGAATGGAGCTAAAGGCCCGTGCGCAGAGATGACAGTGTGAATTCATTTGCAGCCGACCGGAGCATAAACAAATTTATGCCTCGACTGTCCGCTATTTTTGCTTTCTCTACGACCTATCTGTAATAAGTAGATGAAGTATTGCATTCCACCTAAAATAAGATAAAGAGTGGTCACTGGAAATAAACGCTTTGAGGTTCCCTGAGTAAAAAATCATTTTTAGAAGAATGCCCGTGTATGTGTGTTTGTGGACAGCAATTCAAAATCAAGGATAAATACCAAAGTTGATATTTAAGTTCGGTATTTTCCAAGAATGCGACACGAAGTATTTCAGGAAGAACCTTCTACGCCAAACTACCCTGTATATGGAAAAGTTTTCGTTATTTTTTATTTTCTCATATATATGTAATTTTATGCGAATAGTCATATTCTTTGTTATTATTTATTTTTTAAAACTGACAAACCATAAGAGACAGATAAGGCTTATTAGGTGCACAAAATATGTAATCTCATTAAAGCACACAATTTAGGTCAAATTTGATATCAGCCATTTCTGAGATATTCATTGTTACGTAAGTCGGTATTCCTATTACATATTTATTTATTTGTGGTGATGCAAAGAGTGCCATTTCAGTTGTTACTTAGCGAACCGTTTTATAACCATATTACTATTAATTCAGCTTCCTATACCTACAACAAAATTTGCAATAAACTAATTTGAAACATTTATCTCGATTAACAAGAGATAGAATGAGCTAAAAATTTGTAGAAGAATGGTAAAGAAAGGCATATGGATGTAACACATTAGATTTTTACTTTCTCTACTACGTATAGTAAGTAGGGGAAGTATTGTATTCCACCCAAAATTTCGATACCAAGATTTCACCGGAAATAAATGTTTTGAAACCCCCTGAATCCAAAAAAAGCACTTTTGGAAACATGCCCGTGTGTGTGTGTGTCTGTATGTGTGTGTTTGTGTCTGTGAACAGCATAACTCAGAAACAAACAGTCGGATAAACACCAAACTTGGTATTTAGGTTCAGTATCTTCCAGAGATGCGATACGAAGGTTTTCAAGAAAATCCCCCCACCCCAGATTACCCTTTACATGGAACGTTTTTCGAAAATTTTAATTTTCTCAAAAATGGCTCTAAGGATTTTGATTAAAATAATATATGTTTAAGATATTTGTATGGCAAATGAAATGTATATTTTGAATTTTCTGGGATTGTCTCCAAAAGTATTCTTCGTTGTGAACGACTTTTGCATAACTGGTAAACCATAAGAGATAGACAAAATTTTACTACACAAAAAATGTAGATCGCGTTAAAATACACTTCTTCTTCTTCTTCTTCTTCTTCAACTTCCCTGTGCTACCACTATCGAGGTGTCAGGGGTTTGCCTCGGATCCATTTTTTAAACTCCATCCTATCCTTTACCAGTCTATTAAACTGATCCCAAGTCTTTCCTCTTTTAGCCACCGCTCTTTTAATCACTTCTTCCCAGGTTATCCTTGGTCTTCCTTTCGGATTCCTTCCTAATGGTCTTGCTTCTAAAAATTGGCGTACTTTCCGGTCTGTATCCATTCTTTTTACATGTCCATACCATGTAAACTGTCTTTCTTCTATCCTCGTATTTACCGATGGCACTTTGAGTTCATCTCTTATCCTTTCATTCCTTATTCTATCTTGTCGTGTCTTTCTAACTATTCTTCTTAAGCATTTCATTTGCGTTGCATTCACCATGCTTAATTCACTTTTTGTTGTTATCCAGCTTTCACTTCCATAGATAAGTATTGGTTCTATAACTGTTTTATATACTTTAGTTTTTGTCCTCTTATCTACTTCTTCTTTCCCAAAAACACATTTACTTAGTGTATAATACGCTTTAGTAGCTTTCTCTACACGCTTTCTTATTTCTTCTTGTATTTTACCCGTTTGGTTTATCACTGTTCCCAAATACTCATAGCTTTCCACTTGCTCTAACTCTAACTGCCTTCCCTCTTTTTCTATCTTGATCTCCTTTATCTGGTCTTCTGTCCTAGCTACCATCATTACTTTACTCTTATTAAGATTAACCGTCATCCCCCTTTCCTGTAATGTTTCTATCCATTCTATTATTGCTTGCTGTAATTTATTTTCTGAATCTGATATAAGCACGATATCATCTGCATAAGCTAAAGTTTGGCAGTATATAGGTCTTAAATTCCACATTCCCACTAGTGCCTTGCTTGTTCTCATTTTACAAGTTTTCATTACTTCATCCAAAAATACTGTAAACAATAATGGGCTTAAACTATCTCCCTGTTTAACACCTTTTTCTATCTTAAAAGGTTTTGATGCTCTGCCCTTCAGCCTTACTATGCCCTCTACATTATTAAATGTAGATTTGATTACCCTTATTAATTTTATTAATTAAAATACACAATTTACGTAATACACATTTTTGTAGTTGAGTGAACCATTTTCGAGATATTGCTTGTTATTTCCTTAAATTTTCCAATACTTATACTTTTTCTCAAATGGGAATTCGTTATTCATTTTTTCTACGTACTGAACATGCAAAGAGAGTGGAATGAGCCACATAGCAACCAGTTCTTAAAACATTTGACTGTCGATTAAATTCTACCATATTCCCCTTGCACCTGCAAGAAAATTAGCAATAAGATTAACATCTCGATTAACATGAAGCATATGGAGAATAAGCGTTTGTAAAACTAATTTGTACAAGAGTAGAGAAAGTCATGTGAGTGTAACACATCAGATTTTTTTAATGTTAGAATGTACGTGTGATGAGGTAATTTGTCTACACCACCCAGGATGAGTTGACCAAACGAATGGACTAGTATAATTGAAGAAGTTATGAGTACTGGAACATATGAACCATTAGATTTACTTCGGTCATTGCTCATCCAGAATAAGAGGAAGACAAAGGGATAGGATTTTGAACTTTCGCGGAGTATCTTCTGTTTTGAAAACCAAATGAAACAAGCGCTTATCATCCTCAAGACCAGTTTGCTTCCAATGATTTATGGCTTTATTTCCATGAGAACAAAGCTCCGTGCTAATGAACGGTCGTGATGAGTCGGTGCCAAATTACAGAAATGTAGAAACCGCATCAATGACGGCTGCTGGGAATTTCACAAAGTTGGCTGCAGTGGAATGGATGGTCACTTGGGAATGAAGCAGAAGCGAGGGTCCCTAAAGGTCAGACGGCCCGATTTCCCCTGGCTGCTTGCTGCTATTCCAAATGTCAGCATTTGAAGCGACGCGCGACACAGCCACCAGATCTGCTTGTGGTTTCGACAGGGCTGAAACAGCAACCTTGCTTTGATGTAGCGTTCCAATCAACAGCGGTTCATCTATACTGTCACGGCGAATAGCTGGACTGGATTCAGTTAAAGGGCAAATTGCTGGATTACATTTGTTCTAGTTGGCAAGGTTTCAGGTGCCGTTTTATTTTCTCTTCCGCTTACAATGATAAGTACAGGAAGTATTGCATTCTACCCAAAATTCAATATCGTGATTAAAAAAAACATATTTAGAGGAAGGCGTGCATTTGTAAATAGCATGTTAAAAAAGCAAAGTCTGTTAAACACCAAACTTTGTAGTTGAGCGGTTCTAGGATACGACACTGAGGTTTTCAAGAAAATTCCCACCCAAACTGCTCTTTACATGGAAAATTTTTCGTTATTCTTGATTTTATCTAAAATGACTTACGATTTTGTTTCATACTCGTATATCGTATATTAAAATATTTGCATAACAAAAATGTATATCTATCTTGAATTTTCTGGGAATATCCTGTGAAGCTCTCTTCATTGTCATTAAAATTTTTTGTAACTATTTAATCGTATCGTTTAAATGTAGATTTACAAAAAATGTTAAAACGCACTTTTTATGCCAAATAAAATTTTTTTGAGATATTCATCATTATTGATTTGAGTTGTCAAATATTATATACTATTTTCAAACGCTTAGTCACTATTCCTTTTCTTCCCTTCTCTCGTGGCCATGCAAAGAAAACGGAATTACAAAGTCATCATCCCTTCTAAACAATTTGACTACCGCTTAAGCAAACTGTGATCCCTTTGTACCTACAACTAAATGAATAATACAACCTTTCTGTAAAATTTTATCTCGACTAACATAAAACAGGTGGAAGAATAAGTTTCGTAATAACAGTGTGCAAAAAAATAGTGATGGGTCGATATCTCTATTTCATGATACTCGTTACCGATACTGATTTTTGAACACCGATACAGGCTTTATAAAAACAACTGCAAAGGCGATAGTTTGTTCATTGAATTATGTTCTTATTAGTAGCTCTCTGTGCATATACGCATGTAAACAATTTTGTATTGTATGCTAATTTTGAGATTGTTGCTTCTCCAATTGGCAGAAATCGTTTTATCTTGATAATTCCATAGATTATATATCCCCCATTGTAAGTGAAGAATAATTATAATAATATTGTTGTTTCCCTTTTTATGTACCTATATTTTGAAGAAGTTAATTTTGTTGTATTGTTATTTGTCCCACGCTTTGGGAGCCAATTTGAAGTTCGTAGTTTCTGCCCCACGTATGGTAAGCCAGTTTGAAGAAGATGTATTATATTTCGACTGTTGGGGAGCCGAACTTGAAGTAGTTGGAATCGCACGTATGGATAAAGTTTCCGGTAGCCTTCGCCCCCCAAAAAATGTTTAAAAAATATTAACTTGTAATTTTGATGTTTCTTTAAATATTATATATTTATGTTTTCCTTGGCTGCGTCAGTATTATTGTTAGAGACATGGATTTCTTTGCAAGGCGTGGTGCGGCTGAAGAATGTAGGCTTACACAGATTATAATTTTTAATTCTCTCTTTTTTAATAATTCTTGACACGATTTAAATAACACTTCACTCATATGGAGAGCTGTAAGATTCTTTTATTAAACACTTGCACTTTTTAAACACGAAAAGCTATTTTTGTCTCACATTGTCCCGCGTTCGGTTAGAAACACCGTCTACAAGCAACTGAACTCTAAGTTTGTAAACTTTGCTATATTTCAGTTTCTGATTGGCTAATCCTAGTCCAATAGAATACCTTAATTTAACTAAAGCTTTTTCTGGTTGTTGATTGGCTATTTATAAACTGTCTCAAAAATTACGTTATTGTTGCTCCAATAATGACTAGTAGCATTATTAAACTTTCTTACTCATTATTGCCTCAAGGTTACCTCATTGTTAGCAACTTTTGACCTATATTCTCACAGCTCTTACATTATTAAATTACGTAATATATTCACATAACATTGTTAAACATGTACACAATAATATAAACATTAATACAATGACTGTTACATACGTCTTATATGTTATTTATACACATATTGCTTTAAGGCGGGCTGTTATTATATTTTATATTCTATAATTAGACTGAAATCATTTAAGTGTTAAAAATACTGCCTCAATTTTGTACTGAAACTTTCTTTTAAAGGATTTTCTACCCATAGAAAAACAAACACTAGCAATTATTTATTCTGCAATCTTGTAAATATGCATTGACTTATATTTAAGTTCTGATTTATTTATGCTGGATTCATAGATTTTGGTCACCTGAGTAGGTAAATGTAATGGTTGAGAGGGAGTCACCCAGCCAATCTATTGCAGAAACGTGATTTAGTGCGTCAGCTAAATACTTAAACATTTAAAAGTATCGAATGGTTATCTCAAAGTATTAGACATACTACCAAGTATCGAGGGTATCAAGGTATCGAAGGTATCGAGGTCCCATTCTTAGGAAAAATTATGTAAAAACTGATGTGTTACACTCACATGACTTTCTCTACTCTTGTACAAACTATTTTTACAAACGTTTATTCTCCATATGCTTTATGTTAATCGAAATGTTAGTCTTATTGCTAATTTTCTTGTAGATGCAAGGGGAATATAGTAGACTTTAAGCGATAGTCAAATATTTTAAGAGCTGGTTGCTATGTGGCGCATTCCATTCTCTTTGCATTACCAGGACATAAAAAATAAATAACGAATTTCCATTTGAGAAGTATTGGAAAATTTAAGGGTATAACAAGCAATATCTCGAAAATGATTCACTCAACAACAAAAATGTATATGACATAAATTGTGTATTTTAACGCTATCTACATTTTTTGTGTAGTAAAATTTTGTCTATCTCTTGTGGTTTACCAGTTATGCAAAAGTCGTTCACAATGAAGAATACTTTTGGAGACATTCCCAGAAAATTCGAGATATACATTTCATTTGTCATGAAAATATCTTAAACATACGATATTTTAATCAAAATCGTTAACCATTTTTGAGAAAATTAAAATTTTTGAAAAATGTTCCATGTAAGGGATAATCTGGGGTGCGGGGATTCTCTTGAAAACCTTCGTGTCGCATTTCTGGAAGATACTAAACTACTAAGTTTAGTGTTTATCCGACTGTTTATGCTGTTTATGATGTTCACGGACACACACAGACACACACACACACACGGACATGTTTCCAAAAATGTTTTTTTTGGATTCAGGGAGTCTCAAAACCTATTTCCGGTGAAACATCGGTATCGAATTTTTTGGTAAAATACAATACTTCCCCTACTTACAATACCTAGTAGAGAAAGTAAAAATAAAAATAATGGATAGAGGAGTGATGTGAATGGAAAGGTATAATCAGACGACTGAAAAATTCAATGACACCGGGATTTAAACCACGTAACTCCCGGTTTCCGTGCGGTTGCTCTAACCACTGAGCTACCATGGCAACATACCCCAATGGCGACTTACAATGCTGTAAGTACCCTAAGTCCCGGGTTTCTTAGTTTAGTCTTTATTGGGCCAGTTAATGATTTAATTGTGGTGTCATCTCAAAACAATTTGAGATCTCCTTGTGGTTTACAGTGAAAATGCGAGTGAGCTGGAGAATTTAATGCTGTATCGGCATGCTGCTGTGGTAGCTCAGTGGTTAAAGAAACCGGACGGAAACCGGGAAGTCCGTGGTTAAAATCCTGCCTATGGCGTTGAATTTTTGAATCGTCTGATTCTACCTTTGCAACCTTGTCCTGCACATATGGCCAATGTGGAAGAACAATTAATTCAAATCATGTGAACGTACAAGTGCATGCACTAGTACATTAAATTTGAATATACGTGAATTTTAGAAACAAAATTACTTATTTTCTCTCGGGTCTGCAGATTGAAGTCGAATTACTCTCTCATCCATACCGATGCCTAGGAGACAAATTTCTCAGTTGTGCAGTTGTTTATTCAGTGATAAATATTGGGGTTTAGCACATTCTTGTTGGTGCACCTCGTTATCACGCAAAGGGCCCCGTTTCGGTTTAATCGGTTAAGCTACTCCTATTCTTGGAAACTTTTTCACCCTTAAAGGCATTGTACCGACATTTATTTTAAACCATCCACTTCGAGGCTGCTTATGGGTTTTCGGGATGTTAACATTTCAAAGCAAGAGAATAAATAATAACTTAAAAATATAAAATTATTCTGTAGGCGCCGGGTATCGATCCCGGTACCTCTCACATGCTAAGCGAGCGCTCTACCATCTGAGCTACGCCCCCAGTTAGAATTTGCTGTTCTTGATCCATTATTTAGGGACCACACCTTAGGTAAGAACCTGCTCTCAACTTGGAGAAAGTTAATGCTGTTGGTATCTGCAGGTCAACGCAGAAGAGACATTGATGACGTAGATCATATGGTAAGCGCTCGCTGGGCAAGTGTAAGGACTTGGTTTGGATACCCGGCGCCTACAGCTATGATAAGTCGGTTTATAAGTTCCTGCTTCTTTACTGCTTACCTTTAATAAAGTAGAGGAAGTATTGTATTCCAACTCAAAAGTTAGATTTCCTAGAAACACGTTTTGAGATACCCTAAATAAAAACAAGAATTTTTAAAAAATGATCCATGCACGCGCGCGCGTGTCTGTGGTAGGGAAACCCAAAAATGAAAAGTTGGTTAAATACCAAACTTTGAGTTCAGTATCTTTGAAGGATGCGACACGAGGACTTTCAAGAAAATCCATTCACCTCAAACTACCTTTTATATCGAAAATTTTTGTTAGTTTTGATTTTCACAAAAATTTCTCTAACGATGTAGATTAAAATATAATATATTTAAGGTATTTAGTTGACAAATGAAGCGTATATCTTGAATTATCTGGAAACACCTTATGAAGTCCTTTTCATTTATAAGGCACTTTATGTAATTTTCTGTAAGGGTTAAAATCTTACGAGATACATAAGAACTTAATGCACAAAAAAGATTATGATGGATGCGTTCACACGACTTTCTTTACCCTCTATCTTTATTAGGGGGTATACAAAATATTCTTAATGAAGCTTATTTTTCCATTGCTTCATTTTAATCCAAATAAATCTTTACAGAAATAGCTACATTACACATTGCGTTATAAATACAAAGAAAACAGTGGCAGTCAAATGTTTAAGAACTGGATCCTATACCCATACTGTTTCCATGCAATCGCCAGAAACAACTGAATGTTGACAGAACTTTAACGGACTGACCAAGTAATGAACAATTCGAACCATTAATAACGGATATCTTAGAAATGGGTTATGCCACAAAAAGATTATTTGAAATAAATTCTTTGTTTTAAAGAGATCTACATTTTTTTGTGTAGTACTCTCTCGTCTGTCGCTTAACGTTTACCAGTTGAACAAGATTATACAAACTTCCTGTCGAATGAAGAGGATTTCACAGGTTATTGCCAGAAAATTCAATATATATATTTTATTTGCCATGTACGTTTGTTTAATACATGAATAGTATTATTATTATTATTATTAATAATCATTCTTTTTTTTAGAAAATCAAACATTTCCAAAAAATGTTAAATGTAAATGGTAATTCTGGGTGGGGAAATTTTCTTCAAAATCTTCCAGTCGCATCGTTGGAAGATACTAAACTTAAATACTAGCTTTGGTATTTATCCGACTTCTCATTTTTGAGTTATTTTGCTCAAAGACACACACACACACACGGACACGTTTCCAAAAATGCTTTGAAATCTTGGTATCGAATTCTTTGTGGAATGCGATATCTTCTCTACCTACTTTGTACGTGGTAGAGAAGGTAAAAAGTGCTACATTCTCCGGTGAATTATTTGCCATATGATTGATCCCGGAATACATAATGAAAATTGAACACCGTTGTTATAGCATCTTCGCTGACTCCATGAGCGCAATTCTACCTCTTCACAGATGTCACTCAGAAATTCTTTAGTTGAGGCAGTATTTTTAACACTTAAATGATTTCAGTCAAATTATATAATATGTAAATTCAATAACAGCCCGCCTTGAAGCAATATGTGTATGTAATAGTTTGTAAAATGTATGTAACAGTCATTGCATATGCATATATTATTGTATACATGTTCAATAATGTTATGTGAATGTATTACGTAATTTAATAATGTAGGAGCTGTGAGAATAATAACTTAAAAGTTGCTAACAATGAGGTAACCTTGAGGCAATAATGAGTTTGAGAGTTTAACACTACTACTTGTGATTCTTGGAAGCAATAATGTAATTTTAGTAAAGTTTATAAAATAGCCAATCAACAACCATAAAAAGCTTTAGTTAAATGAAGGTATTCTATTGGAGTAGGATTAGCCAATCAGAGATTTGAAATACAGAAATTTACAACGTTTTGGTGCTTGAAATCAGTTCAGTTGCCTGCAGACAGTGATTATAACTGGATGCGTGATACGTCCGCGAGAAATATAATACGTATTCGTGTGAGACGAAAATAGTTTACGTGTTAAAATGTGCAAGTATTTAATAATAAAAAGAATCTCACAGCTCTCTATCAGTGAAGTGTTATATAAATCGTGTCAAGCAGTAATAAAAGGAGTGTAAGCTACAGTCTTGTCGCCTCACAACCCTGCAAGATATCCATGTCTCTAAAATAAATACTGACGCAGCCGAGGCAAACATGAATATATAATATTTAAAGAAACAGTCAAATTACAAAGTTAATATTTTTTTTTAAACTTGGGGCAAAGGCCACCTGAAAGTACATTTGGGGCGAAGGCTACCGGAAACTGTTTACCATACGTGCGGTTGCAACTACTTCAAGTGTTCGGCTCCCCAACAGTTGAAATATAATACAACGCCTTCAATACAACCTACTTCAAATTGGCCCTCAAAGCGTGGGGCAAACAACGTAAAGACAATACATTTCTCATAGTACAGAAACTTTTACTCTGTATAGTACTATAAAAATCTGCACTAAACGTGTGATACTGGCTAGATACCTCTCACATAGGCATATCAGAAATGAGAAAGATGATGAAGCAACTAAATAAGAAACATGCCACTCTCCAAGCCTGGCCGATCTCAGGGTTCCGCATCACGACTTCCAACATTTCCTCAAGTATGAAATATGTAAGCAATGGAAGTTACGCTGGAGTTCAACGTCTAATAGCAAACTATCGCCGTAAGCTCTAATCATAGTTTCAGTTACCCTATAAAGTAAATCGTTGTGATCAGGTGCTTCTCACCAGGCTACTCCTTAGACATACTGCAATTACCCATTCATATCCTTGCAAAGGATCAGCAGTCTACATGTAAACACCGTCACTCCATTCTCACAGTTCAACATATACGCTGGTATGCAAAATCTAACGACGAAAGTAATCTTCGCATGCTGTGACACTGCCAAATAACATAGCTCGATGAAACTTGAATCATACACTGAGGGAACTGCTACGGTATACTGCAGTAGGCAACTAAACGAAATATGCAATGAGACGAACAGAAATGCCATTTTTATTCATAGACCATAAGCTACACTAAAGTCAATACGACATATGATGACTCTCTAGATTTACAGAAACAGATACATAGTGCTTAAAAGGGTGTATGATCACCACGGACAGCAATGCATGCTCTGCATCGTGCTCCCATGCTGGCCACAAGGTTGGTAAGCAGTTCTTACGGTAGGGCGTTCTATTCCTTCACCAGCGCTGTTGACAACTGTTGGATCGTCGTTGGTACATGTGGATATGCTGCAATGCGTCTTCCCAAAGCATCCTACACGTGTTCGATGGGATTTAAATCGGGGAACGGGCAGGCCAGTCCATTCGTCGAATATCCTCTCGTTCCAAGAGATCCGTCTGCACCCTGAAAAGACGGGAAGAAGTAAAGTATCACAATAACGTTGACCAGCAAACGTACCGTGTTCAAAGATTTGGAGGTCGGTGCGCCCATGCAACTTTATGCCTCCCCAAACCATAACACCCGGACCACCAAAACGATTATGTTCAAGGATGATCCTGGGTTCATTACCTATTCCCACCTCTCGCCAGATGAGGGTACGTCGAGAATCACTACTCAGACTGGATCTACTCTCATCCGAGAAGAGCACGCAACCCCATTCTTCGTTGGTCCAATTTTGATGCTTTGGGACCAATGCAAACGGTGCCGCCGATGTGCGGATGTCAATGGAACACAACGTACTGGCCTTCGGGTAAAGAGACCACCTCTGTGTAGTCGCCGTGCCACTGTGTATCGTGAGATTGCGTGCCTAGCTGTCCTGTTAAATCCGGTTGCAATGCACCCGCTCTTTGGAGTGGATCCCTTCTTGCTTGTTACATAATGTAAGGGCCATCTGCTGCTGTTGTTGAGCGTGGTGGACCACCACCTCTCCTTAGAACAGCAATGCCTGTAGTTTGGGAGGTTCCCCATGCACGTGGAACAATTCCAAATTCCTTAGCAACACTCGTCACACTTCGTCCTTCTTCCAGTTTCCCGATGAGTCTTCTCCGTGTGAAGTCATCCAAATGGTGTCTACGGGCCACGTTGAAATGAAAAACACCACTACAGTGCAGCGTAACAGCTCGCTAGTTGCCACATACCGTCTTGTCCTGTTTCGTCAACTGCCCTGTCTTGAGGGACCAGACCCATTTGTCACTGTAGGCTCGCTACACTCGCGCCATGTGATGTCCAGCTTTCTGTGTAGTATGAGAGACCTCTGGCAACGTGCACCTTCATCTACTTCCACCAGGTAATTCATTTGTTATATTACTTTTCCCATTTCGTCTTTAGGTTTCGCACACCAGTTTAGTTGCAGATTACCCTTTCTACGATGTTCTTCGGCTTCAGTGTGATGTTCCTGGTAATTTCTCGGTGGCCTTGAGTGATCCAACCGTCTGCCGTAACATAATAAAGCTTGTATAAGAAACAAAATTGTATAACGTAATATAGAATTAAAGTTCTAATTTGTTTCAAAATATTGTAATTCATAGAATTTATTGTGGTCGCGTTATGACTTTAATATTAAAGCGACAATAAGAATTTATAAAAAATGTAGACTTTTTCAAAATACACAAATTATTTCAAATACTGTTTTATCGTATCAGCCCATTTCCAAGATTATTATTATTGGTTTGAATTTTTCGAAATTCAGTTGCTATTCAGTTATTTCTCGCATTCATGCAAAGAGTATAACATTTTAAGGCCAGTAAAATCGACCATCTGATTCTCGCTATTGCTTGTATGTATAAGAAATGTATAATGAAACGTTTATGCAAATGTTTATCTCAATTGGATAGAAAATTAGCTTTTGCAAGAACAGTTTGTGGAACTTAAACAAAAAAGCAATAAAGCGTATAGAGAAAGCCATAAGAATGTAACACATCAAATCTTTTCTCGTGATCATACAAGGAATATGAAATTTAAGATGTCACATAGCAGTACTCTTTTAAAACAAAAATCTGTTGTGTAACTTTCACATGACTTTCTCTAACCTCTATCGCTTATTAGTGGGTATACACATTTTGCTTACGAAAGTTTGTTTTCCTATTTACTTTGTTTTAATCGAGATAAACCTTTCTGAAAATAGCTATACTACACATTTTGTTATAGATACAAAGACAATGTTTCAGAACTGGACGCTAAATGCTGGCTTTAAAATTCCATACTGTTTCCATGACATCTCGAGAAACTGAAAATCGACAGAATATATAGTAAGTTCCAACGATGAATAATGGATAACGGGAAAGTGGCCGATGCCACTTTTTTGTGCAGTATGTTTACGTCTATCGCTTAACGTTTACCAGTTATATAAGAATATACAAAATTTCTTCACAGGCTACTCCCAGAAAATTCAAGTAATACATTTATCCGACTTTTCGTTTTAGAATCCTGCTGTTCACAGACACACACACACGGGCGTTTTTATAGGAACGCTATTTTTTTATTCAATGGGCCTCAAAACATGCATTTCCGGTGAAATTTCGGTGTATAATTTTTGGGTGGAATGCAATGCCTTCTATACCTACTATGTACGTGGCAGAGAAAGTAAAATCTTGTAACTTTACGAGATGAATTAGATTAAAAATTACATAAATAATAAATGATTCGGTATATAAAGTTTTCTAGATATGCTGTTCACGCGCTTGCGCTCTCACACTCTCTCTCTTCCTCCCTCCCTCCCTCCCTCTCTCTCTCCCTCTCTCTCTCTCACACGGACCATTTTGTAAAAATGCTTGCTTTTATTCAGTGTACCTCAAAACGTGCATTTCAGTTAAATCTCGATATCTAGTTATTGGTTGGAATACAACTTCCCCTACTTTATTACAGGTAAGCAGTACAGAAAGCAGAAACCTATAAACTAAAAAATCATCAACTGTAGGCGCCGGTATCCAACCCGAACCCTTTCACATACTTAGCGAGCGCTTTACCACATGATCTACGTCATCAATGTTTCTTCTGCGTTGACCTGCAGATACTAACAACATTAACTTTCCCCAAGTTGAGAACAGGTTGTTACCAGAGGCGTGGTCCTCAAATACTGAATCAAGACCAGCAAATCCCACCTGGGGGCGTAGCTCAGATGGTAGAGCGCTCGCTTAGCATGTGAGAGGTACCGGGATCGATGCCCGGCGCCTCCAGAATAATTTTATCTTTGTAAGTAATTATTTATTCTCTTTCTTTGGAATTTATCGACCCAAAAACCCATAAGCCGCCTAGAAATGGATGGTTTAAATTAAATGTTGACGCAATGCCACTGGATCACTCATGGCCACCGAGAGATCGGTCGTTGCTTTGTCTACGTGTTGTGTGAAGTGTTTCGACAATACGTGTGTTGTGTGCGATTTCTTTAGGAATGTCATTCTCTTAATAGTCCACGGAAATGCCTGCCAATAAATTCACGCTTCAACAGCGTATTTTTCTGTACGATACATACATGAAAACTGAATCATGTAGACAGGCGTGTAGACAATTTCAGCTGTAATTTCCTGGTTATCCAGTTCCGCGTAGAAACAATGTGAGATGTTTGGTCAATAAATATAGAACAACGGGATCACTAAACGCTAAAAAATAAAATAAAGTTTATAGGAACAATCCCCACACCCTAAACAAACCTAAGGACAACATAAAACCAGAAAACCAAAACATTACGTAAGAAGAACTTATGCGTGTGAATGGTAATTTCATCCGACGATGCCAAGAATGTCCTCGCGCAGATGGACACACTTTCAACATATGTGCTATTACATATATGTTACTAACACTCGTAAGTAACGCGGGAGTTACAGAACGGAAAACCCCGCAGTATAGTAGACTGTGTGCGGAGGACCCATTCGCGCTAACCGCGGCCTTGGCATAAAATCAAGATACTGTATATGCTGAACGTCGAGAATGGAGTGACAGTGCTTACATGTAGGCTGCTGATGCTTTGCAAGGAGATATGAATGGGTAATTGCAGTATGTCCAAGGCGTAGCCTGATGAGAAGCAGCTGGTCACGACGAGTAACATGTTTAACGGGTAACTGAAACTATGATTTTAGGTTAAGGCGTTTAGTTTGCTATTGGATGTTGAACTCCACTATAACTATGCTTCGTACTTGAGGAAATGTTGGAAGTTGTAACATAAATTGTTAATAGATAGTAGCACCAATCAGGTACATTGATACCTACCTATAATTCTAATATGTACGCTAAGAAAACGGTTGAAGGGAACGCTAACAGAAGCTTGTCAGTGTTCAAACAGGAGGGCGGTGTATAAGCTCGTCTCTAAATAGACGCTAAAACTACGTATTTAAAGTCTGCCAGTTTACGTATTTCTACATGACAAAGGTGATAATGATTTGTGAATAACTACATGTGGTTTATCTAAACAAAACATTTTAACATTCCCCATACCTAACCCTGACAAGACACAATGCTCTGCAGCTCAAAATACAGCAGCCATGGCACGATTATAAAATAATAATTACAACATACTAACACACACACACACACAAGAATACAGATATACAATCATCAGATTCCAGTCTACAGGAACTTCATGATACATCACAAGAGTACAGACATCAGACGACCTACAGGTATGTAACACAGCATCCTTCATCTCTCTACGGGTCCATCTTCATCAATTTAGCGGGGTTCTCGGCGCATAATGTCACTCTGACGTGGAGGCCTACCACATAGGAACCACTACAAAGTCGTGATGCGGAACCTTGAGATCGGCCAAGCTTGGAGAGTAGCACGTTGCTTTTTAGATGCTTCATCTGCTTCTCGTTTCCAATATGAGTATGTGAGATGGTATCCACGCCAGTATCACACGTTTAGTATAGATTTTTATCTTAGTATATAGCAGTAAATTTTTCTACACTAAAGGGATTCTGGGTGATACCTGTTTAAGATGAAGTTTTCAGTTTTCATTATGTATTCTAGAGCAAATCCTATGGCAGAAGAGTCACAGGACAATGTAGTACATTTTTTGTAGTAAGTTTTTATGTGTCTTAAGATTTGCCTCCTATAGTAAATTACATAACATTCCTTATGAATGAAGAGGACTTCATAGGCTATTTTCAGAAACATTCAAGACGGATAGGCTTTATATATTTGTCAACTAAATGCATTAAATATATAATATTTTAATCGAAATCGTTTGATCAAATTTTGTGAAAATCAAAACTTATTACACATTTACAATATAAAGGGTAGTTTGGGGTGAATGGATTTTCTTGAAAAATCTTCGTATCGCATCCTTGAAAGGTGCTGAACTTGAATAAAAAGTTTGGTATTTAACGAATTTTTGGGTTACACACATACACACACACACAAAACGTGTATTTCTAGCTAAGTCTAATCTTTTGTTGGGATACAATAACTCCCCTACTTTATTACAGGTAAGCAGTAAAGAAAGCAGGAACCTATAAACTAAAAATCATAGCTGTAAGCGCCGGGTATCCAACCGGGTTCTTCCCCATGCTCAGTGAGTGCTTACTATACGATCTATGCCATGAGTGTTTCTTCTGCGTTGACCTGCAGATACAGACAACTTTTCCCAAGTTGAGAACAGGTTTTATTACCCGAGGTGTGGTTCTCAAATACTGGATCAAGAACAGCCAATTCCAACTGGGGGCGTAGCTCAGATGGTAGAGCGCTCGCTTAGCATGTGAGAGGTACCGGGATCGATACCCGGCGCCTCCAGAATAATTTTATAGTTTTGAGATAATTATTTATTCTCTTTTTTTGAAATTTTAACATCCCGAAAACCCAAAACCGCCTTGAAATTGATGGTTTAAAATAAGTGTAGGAGCAATGGCATTTAGAGTGAACACAGCTTCCAGGAATGGGAGTTTAACGGATAACGATTGTTCAGATCGAATTGGGGCCCCCTGAGTAAAAACCAGGTGCACCAACAAGAATGTACCAAACTCCAATATTTAATACTGAATATAAGAGTTCCATAATTGAACAAATTGTCTGATAGGTATGCGGATTTATGATCTACAGGCCCGGGAGAAAGTAAGTAATTTTTACTTTCTCTACTACGTATAGTAAGTAGGGGAAGTATTGTATTCCACCCAAAAATTCGATACCGAGATGTCACCGGAAATACATGTTTTGAGATCCCCTGAATCCAAAAAAAGCATTTTTGGAAACATGTCCGTGTGTGTCTGTGTGTCTGTGCCTGTGTGCCTGTCTGTGAACAGCATAACTCAGAAACGAACAGTCGGATAAACACCAAACTTGGTTCAGTATCTTCCAGAGATGCGACACGAAGGTTTTCAAGAAAATCCCCCACCCCCAGAGTACCCTTTACATGGAAGATTTTTCGAAAATTTTAATTTTCTCAAAAATGGCTCTAACGATTTTGATTAAAAGATCATATTTTAAGATATTTTTATGACAAATAAAATGTATATGTTGAATTTTCTGGGAATGTCTCCAAAAGTACTCTTCATTGTGAACGACTTTTCCATAACTGGTAAACCATAAGAGATAGACAAAATTTTACTACACAAAAAATGTAGATCACGTTAAAATACACAATTTATGTCATACACATTTTTTTTTGTTGAGTTAATCATTTTCGAGATATTGCTTGTTATACCCTTAAATTTTTCAATACTTATTTTCTAAAATCGGAATTCGTTATTCATTTTTTTTGTCTTTGATATGCAAAGAGTATTAATCTGTGGAAAAGGGAATGGTGCTGCTGCACCTAGCAACCAGCCATTAACAGATATTTATATGCTTAAAGGCTACTGTATTTCCAAATTGCCCTTGTAAATATATTATCCCCTTACATCTACAAGAAACTTAGCAATAAGGTAGACTCTGCAAATGTTTATCTCGATTAACATGAAGTAGATGGAGAATAGGCGTTTGTAAAAATAGTTTGTACAAGAGTAGAGAAAGTCATGTGAGTGTAACACATCAGATTTTTATTTTATGATTTCTGTACATTCAGTCTTTATATGTACTAGTGCATGCACTTGTATATTTACATGATTTGAATTAATTGCTCTTCCACCTAGCTATGTATGTATAACAAGGTTGCAAAGGTATAATCAGTCAACTAAAAATTCAATGCCATAGGTGGGATTTGAACCATGGATCTCCCGGGTTCCGTCCGGTTGCTCTAACCACTGTGCTACCATGGTAGCACGCCGGTAGGACATTAAATTCTCCAGCTGACTCGCATTTTCCCCATAAACCACAGGGAGATTTCACATTGTTTTGAGATGACATACCCCAATTCGTTAATTGACCTAACAGAGGTTAAACTATGAAGCCCGGGACTTAGAATACTTACAGCATTGTAAGTCGCCATTGGGCTGTGTCATCTTACTACAATGTGAGATATCCTTGTGGTTTAACAGAAAAATGGGAGTCAGCTAGAGAATTTAATGTCCTACCGGCGTGTTGCCAAGGTAGCTCAGTGGTCAGAGCAACCGGACGGAAACCGGCAGATCCGGGGTTCAAATTCCCTATGTTATTGAATTTTTCAGTCGTCTGATTATAACTTTCCATTCAAACGACTTCTCTATCCACCATTTTTATTTTTACATAATTTTTTTTCACATGGGGATTAACCAAAAATTTGTGTTAAACATTTAGATGAGGTGGCGAGTTCGATATCGTTAGTCGGTAAACACATGTATAAATACTCGTATGTATACTCATACACAAACAAAATATAGCGGATAAAACAGATCCAGATTTTTATTCTACAGTATTAGGAAATTCCTTCTTCTTCTTTCTCTGTTTAACCTTCTCTTATGTAGGACTTACACCCCCCAGGACGTACAGGCGTGTGCCTGGGGTCAGAGGCCCGTCGAGGAGCAGACACTCATGGATCAGACAGAATATCCAGGATGGGTGATCAACCCCATGCCTGGTATGGGAGGAAGGAAGTATATGAATCGAAATGATGGTGAAATGGATGAAAGGAAAGGCGATGATGGAGCAGTTGGTGGAATGAATGGCGGGGGAAACCGGAGAACCCGGAGAAAACCCGCCCAGACGCCGCTTTGTCCACCACAAATCCCACATGCGGGTCCCTAGGATTGAACCCGGGCCGTCTCGGTGAGAGGCGAGCGTTTATTAGGAAATTCCACCGCTCTTATAGTTCTACCGACACCAGAGGAGAACAGGCGTCGTCGTAGAGGACGAAGGACACCGAGGAACCCAGGCATTTTAAACCCACTACGCATGCTTTCCTCCTGACCGCCTCTCACACCAACTACCAAAACAGACCGCCAGCTTCAATCTGCTGTATTACATTTCACGTGACTTTCTCTACCCATTCTTCAACCAACTATTCATACAGAAGCTTATTCTTCTATCTACTTCATGTAATTCGACATAAACATGGTAGATACAATGGGTATAGGGGGTATAGTAGTAGTGATAGTTAAATGTTTCAAGAGCTAGTCGCTTTGCGGTCTCTTTGAAATTCCGTTCTTTTGCATGAATACAAAAAAGCGAATATTCAGTTCCCAATTGAGAAAAATATAAAATATCTGAAAATTCGTACCAATAACAAAGAATACCACGGAAAGCGCCACAAAAATTTAATTTGGCATATAAATTGTGTGATTCGACGATATCCGCATTTTATATGCAGTAAGATCTTGCCCGTCTCTTACATTTTACCGGTTATACAAAAAGTTCAAGGACTTCAGAGCTATTTCTAGAAAAGATTCAGATATATATTTAAACATATGGCATTTTAACCAAAACTGTTAAAGCCTTTTTTGAGAAAATAAAAAATAACAAAGGTTTTCCATGTAAGAGGTCTTTTGGGGTGGGCAATTTTCTTCAAAATATTTTTGGCGCATTCTTGGTTGTTGCTGAAATTCAGCACGATGTTTCATATTTAGCCGGCTTTTCGTATTTGAGTTCTGCTGTCCACATACAAACACATACACACGCGCGAGCGTAGATCCTTCTCTAAAAGTACTTCTCTTTTGAGATTTTCGAGTGGAATCTTCGGGAGTTATCGAACTTAAATACCAGGTATGGCAGTTATCGAACATTTTTGTATTAGCGTTATGCTTGGTCTCACACAGCACATACACACACGTGAGTTTTTCTAAAAATGCTTTTATGGGTTCATGAGGCCTCAAAACATGTCGTTGCGAAGCAAGCTTCCCAGACAATCAGGTGAAATATTTCCCTACTCCTCCCCTTTCGCTCTCACCTAGGCCTGTCGTTTGTTCATACACTAATGCGTGTGTGTTGCACTGGATTTAAACCAATATGAGATATTCCTACAACGAATTTAGTTGAAAATTCACCGCCCGTTATTAAAGGAACAAGTCTATTTAGCTAAAAGCAAAAAATATAGAATAATACAACATACCTGAAAGGTTTCAGTGTTAAGGGAAGATGTATTTCCGATAGAATTTTTGGGTGGCGTATAATACTTCTGAAGTATTATACGTAAGTAGTAGAGAAAGTAAAAATCTATCACTTTAGCATACCGAGTTGTCCTTATAGCAGCGAAGAAGTGTGTAATGTATAATAAAAGTTTATATCTAACAAGAAGCAGATACAAGAATAAGATTATGTAAGAATAGTTTGTAGAAGAGTGATTATAGAAAGTCTTATGAATGTGATTCTTTATTCTTCACGTTTACTATCGTGAGTTATTTAATTTTGTAGCTGTTAGCTAAATAACCCATAAAAACAACGAGATTCTCTAAAATTAAATTCTGTGCTTGGTTACAAAATACAGATCGTAGTAGGAGGTTGCATTTCTGATACTACGTTCAGAAAGAAACTACGCCATTGCATGTTTGCGTAGTGTAGAAAGCAAGCAGAGATACTTGGCGAGCGGATAGGACGAGCTTGGTGGGGGTTGAATATCTTCTCCCACTGAGAGGGAGATACCCGTGTTTTATCGATTAGCCCGCGCCTAGCTGCAACCTAGTCAATTTCCGTGCACGCGGCTCGCCAATGTAAATAGCATTATGTAACCTGTCACACTTGGCCACAACAGCTTTGTGGTTTCTTAAAACTGTCGCGTGAATAACTTATATTGTCTCGCTACACATATCATGTGTCACGTAACTGCAAAGGATGGTTTGGTGCGCTGCCTTCGTGATCTGTCACAAGGCAGCTTTCGTGACGAACACACTTAGGAAAAGTTTTACTTGGGCGTATAAAGAAGGATACATACTTGACTTTATTTTTAGAATTTAGTGGTGATTAACGCCGATTCTTGCTACATACGGCATCATAGGTGGTGGGCACTGGTGATTAGTGAAGAGTAGTTTGCCAAAATATAAACGTTTTTGCCAAAATAGAAAAATATAAAGAAAAAATCCAAAAGTATTATGATTATATTTTAAAGCCAAAGCATCTTATACACTAAGGGTTTGGAGGAGGTTTACCTCATTAGTTTAAAAAATAGGCTTTGTAGATTTTTCTCCATATTTAATAATAAACAGGCAGAGGGGTATTGGTGAGTAAAACATCAAGTTAGGTACCCACCGAGGGTTGATGGCGAGAGAAGATGGAAGCGTTTGTAATCTTGCAGTGTTCTCTGTAAACAAATATGATGTCCAGTTTGAAGTCAATACACCCTACTTCGATAGCAGGTAGACGAATTAAGAATTATTAGAAATAAAAACAATATATGTTCAGATAATGCAATAAAACTATTAAGATTTAATTAAGCCAGTAATATTCAGAAATCTGAGATACATTGCCTTTTCTTTTACATCGAAAGCTGTGAATTGTTTTAATTGAGAAGGTTATGTTTTTGTCCAACGTATGGAAGCCAATTTGAGGAAGGTTGAACTTTAGGAGAAGTTGTATTGTATTTCGACTGTTGGGGAGCCGAACTTGAAGTAGTTGCAACCGCACGTATGGTAAAAAGTTTCCGGTAGCCTTCGCCCCAAAAAATGTACTTTCCGGTGGCCTTTGCCCCAAACGTTTAAAAAATATTAACTTTGTAATTTTGAACTGTTTCTTTAAATATTATATATTTATGTTTGCCTCGGCTGCGTTAGTATTTATATTTTTTTTAGAGACCTGAATGTCTTAGCAGGGAGGGGTGCGACTGAAGAATGTAGGCTTACACAGATTATAATTTTACTTCACTCCTTTTATTAATGCTTGACACGATTTAAATAACACTTCACTGATATATAGAGAGAGAGCTGTGATATTTTTTTTATTAATTACTTGCACTTTTTAACACGTAAACTATTTTAGTCCCACACAAAATACGTATTAAATTTCTCGAGGACGCATCTAGCGTCCGGTTAGGAACGCTGTCTACAAGCAACGCGTCCGGCTAGGAGTGCTGTCTACAAGCAACTGACTTCTGAATTTGTAAATTTTGCTCCATTTTAGTTTCTGATTGGCTAATCTTAGTCCAATAGAATACCTTCATTTAACTAAAGCTTTTTCTGGTTGTTGATTGGCTATTTTATAAACTGTCATAAAAATTACATTATTGCTTCCAAGAATCACAAGTAGCATTTAAACTTTCAAACTCATTATTGCCTCAAGGTTATCTCATTGTTAGCAACTTTTGACCTATTTTTTTCTCAAGCTCCTACATTATTAAATTACGTAATACATTCACATAACATTAAACATGTATAGAATAATATAAACCCATACAATGACTGTAATATACACTTTTTATATATTGTTACATACACACATTGCTTTAAGGCGGGCTGTTATTGAATTTGTATATTACATAATTTGACTGAAATCATTTAAGTGTTAAAAATACTGCCTCATAATCAATATCCGCTTTTATTAGCGTATGATCCCCGAAAGATAGCCGAAAAATTGTGACACATAGTTTGGAGCTGAGGAGTTCAAAATTCACCTTCCCCATTGTTTCTCTCCTATACTGTCACAATTTTCTTGTGTTTCATTGAATTAAGATCGTTTAACATAATGTTTTAAACGTCTTTTGAGCTCTAATGTTTTCATCTGATAGTTTCGCTATTTGTGCGAAGTGTTCCATACCAAATCGCTACAAACGACGCTTATTGTAATGATGTTATTTTGTGCATGAACTCTTCGTTACTTCAGACATACTGCCACAGTTCTCCACTGGTCTATATATGCATCGAATAAATGGAACAGTCCTAACTAAACCGTATATGTTGCATTGGGGAGGAGGGTGCCCGTCACAATACCTGACGTCACTTGTCCCTTCAGTAACACGATTGCTCTGTTTACTTACTAAACCCCTCTGCCTGATAATAAAATATCAATTGAAATACAACAAATTACACGGAGTTAATAAATTTGGCAAATCTGCTCTATTTGTATCTCTGTTGAAAATGCTTATAAAAGCGAAAGGAAAGCGAATAAATTACCTTAGGCTGAGTTTAGAACATGATGTGGTCTCGTCTATATCTGGTGCCCACCTGCCAGCCCGTTTTAGGTGTTTTACTTATATAGGCAAATCGCGCATCAGGAACACAACAAACGTAACCATTTTTCGGATAAATCACATGCAAAGTGGGTACTGCCAACCTAAATAAAAAGTTAAATGCACTAAATATGCGATTTGCTGTTGTATTTGCGAACGTGAATCATTCGAGTTTTAGACGCGCAGATCCCTCGGCTACGCCCTATCGTCGCTTCGCATCGGCCGCAACTTGCTACACTCCTCTCCTTCTAAAAAACATCCCTCGGCTACGCTTTGAGGCTGAAGGCCCTTAATCTTTCGGCTACGCCTTGAGGATGAGTATCTTACCGGCTTCGGTGGCATTATTCATATGTTGGTAGCATTACGTTAGAGCAAGTTGAGGTAGTGTTTTACGTAGAGTGACATCTGTTGGAAATATACATCGTCATCGCTGTGGAAGATACAAGTAGAGCAGAATGTCGATAAATTTTAATCCCTTATACCTAAGGAAAAACAAATACAGAAAACGAAGTTACTGGTTGCTTTGTCATTGCTTAATAGGTACAAATAGTTAGTATTTATTACTAATGGGTGGATCAGTGTGACCTTTTTTTGTGAGTTTAACTTACCTTGTGCTGAGGTCTGTTTATATCGGAGGAGAGGGGGCTAGTCAGATGTAAACAACGGGCGTGTGCTCGTACAATTTGTATCAAAAGAACGTGCGGAGATTGTCGAAAGTGAACGTTCTCCGTCTCTCACTTAAACAAAAGCTATTTCGTGAGATACTCCTTTCGGCATCGGAGGAGGTTGAAGCCGGGCGATGGTTGTCACTTTTGACAACGAATTCTCGGGGTCACCTATGACGTCTCCAATATCTGCTGTTGATTCTGCTGGCAGCTGCTACAGTGGTTAGATATGGGATCTTTCTTTCAGAATATGTGTGGGCGTATATTGAGAGGATAATACCAGTTTAAATTGACTGAGAAACTTAATGCCATCTAATACTTGAGCTACTGAAGCGAGTTGCTGACTGTTTGAAGATACAGAATGAAACTGATTATGAATTGTAGCACTCAAACTATAACAATTGGCTTATTATATCTGCTAACTTCTACAGTATCAATCTTAAATAACTGTTTCCGCAATAAAAGAAGCTAGAAGTGTAATTTGCCGTAGGTCACTAAACTGCTTACCGGTAAAACCCCTCGCGATAGTCGCTAAATCTTTCTCATTCGAGCGTGTCACTATGCGCTACACAACTTAAAATAAAACGAAATTCACACGCATAATTACGTGTTTAAGTGAATAAGAGAGAGTGTCATGAATGTATGCACGAACGAATGTATGTCTCATTAGAATGCACGCCCTTATATTACTTAAGCTCCGTCAAATTTAGATCCACCCCTTCCAACATTCCTTGTTACGCGGAGCCAATCCTACAATTCTTACGTGTGCGTCTGTTAACTTATTGCTAGGGGTGCCTTCCTGATTTTCAGAATTTCATTCCCTTTCTGTTATACAGAATCCTGATATACGTAACTGCTCAAACGCACTGAATTCACCTCCTAACTGCATTCCAAGAACTTTAATACTAACGCGTTCGCTAGTTCGGCTGTCACTAATGGCTTTGCCCAATATGACTAATGACCTTTTCCTTGGACAAATCTTTTCAACTTTACACCTTGATTTATTGTATGAAAATTGTTTATTGCAATTATTTCTCTTACTATTATTTCTTTATTTAACTATTTATATCTTCCTGGCAATATTTACGGTATCAAGGTAATAGGTGCATACGAATAATACACTTATACCACTGTCTGATATATTTCTTACTCTGTTTGTGCAGCGGAACATCATGTCTGCTGCGGTATATTTCTTTACCACAAATTCTACCCACTCTAATTCACCTTCTACTAATTACATTATGCCACTAAAATTGCCGGTTCCCGAAAATAAAAGAGAGCATTTAATTTTGCATGTGACGTAACATGGAGGAAATGCTACGTTTTTTTAACTGAACCTGTTTTGTAAGAAAGAGTGGCTTGGGTATTCTAAGCGTGTTTCACAGAAAATTAAATTGAATATTTGGAGAAAAAAGGAAAAAGCGTAAATCTTACAAAATATGAACAAATATGAAAAAGTTCATAAAATATTAAGGATTTACCAAAATATTATGAAATATAACATTTTTGTCACATGCATTGAATTCTAAACACTGTGAAGTGTAAAAATACTTGTTTCGTAGTTATGGTAACGTTTGGAATGTTGATCATACATGAAATGATAATTGGGAAAGTTCCAGGCCTAAGTTTAGCGTACCTACCTTACATTTTCCAGTTGTGAATACTGAGGAAAATCTAGAACAATCTGTCAGGAAGTACGACTCTGACGGGATTTAAACCATAGACCTTCCGTTCACGACTCAATGCCTTAACGATCTCGGCTACCCGTGTCGTTAGGGATACTTAATGAAATGTTTGATTTTGTTGCGTAAAGACGTCAGATTTGATTAAAAGCAGGGAGTATTTAATTCTATATTATAGTGATGATGTAAAATTCAGTTTTAATTATTTTAAAACCGTCATTCCTGCAAGAAATTAACATAAAAGTGATCGTAATCTCACAGAGAAACTTCTTTAATTCTATTTTGAAACGGAAATATTTTCACAGCTTATAAAAAGCTGATGTGTCACACTCCTATGATTATGTCTACCTGTTATCCCTTACGTTATTATCCAGATAAAAAGTAATATTCCATTCAGGTTACGTTCGTCAAGATGCAGTGTTTACTAGAATTTTAAACCAAATTAAGCAACATGATAATTAAACATGTAGTTCCATGTATTATAGGAAAACAAAACACAGTTGTTCACCTATCAAGTAACTTTTTGCTATAAACAAACCAATACGGGAAGAAATGAAGATTCGTATAAGATGCTATATAAATGCTGCGTGACATATTTTCTGCTACAGCTAAATGGAAATGTTTCTCAAAAAACGCCCGGATACATAAAACGGAATGTTTTAAGACTTTTTTTCACAGAAACAAACCATTCGTAATATCATTGTTATGCAAGTTGTGACGTCATCCGAAACCTTTTTAAATTAACATCCTATATTTTTACTTTCGCTACTACGTATAGTAAGTAGGGGAAGTATTGTATTCCACCCAAAAATTCGATACCGAGAAGTAGGTATATATAGAGAGATCGAGCACAGTTTTTTGCGTTTATATGGGAAAGGATAGGGAAAACGAGGCTAGATGCGACGGTTCAAGGAGGAAAATGCGTTTATATGGGCGAGATAGGGAATACGAGGACTGACGCTAGGCTAGTCAGATGCTAAAGGAGGGAGGGATATGCTTTATACGAGAGAGATAGGGAATACAAGGAAAGATGCTAGGCTAGACAGAGGCTGAGTAAAGTATGGTTTATATGAGAGGTATAGGATAACGATGAGAGGTGTTAGACTAGACAGGGCTTGAAACGTAGTGCACGGTTTATATGAGAGATATAGGAAAACGAGGAAAGGTGTTAGGCTAGACAGAGGTCGAGGAGTAGAGTATGGTTTATATGAGAAGTATAGGAAAACGAGGAGAGGTATTAGGTTAGGAGAATTGAGTATGTGTTTATAAGGAGAGACGAGAAAACGGTGAGAGATCCTATGCTAGGATAGACAGGTGTTAAAGTTAGGTTAGATAGGAAACCAAGGAGTGATACTCAGCTAGAGGGGGGCAGGAGGGAATACTCTTTATGAGAGGTAGAGGATCAGGGGAGTGGTGTTAGGCTAGACAGAGGTTGAGAGTAGAGTATGCGTTTATATGTATGGGAAGTATAGGAAAACGCGGAGAGGTGTTAGGCTAGACAGAGGTCGAGGAGTAGAGTATGGTTTATATGAGAGGTACAGGGAAACGAGGAGAGGAGTTAGGCTAGGCAGAAGTCGAGGAGTAGAGTATGGTTTATATGAGAGGTATAGGAACAGGAGGAGAGGTGTTAGGCTAGACAGATACTAAAGGAGTAGCAATATGGACTTATATACAGGAGAGATAGGGAATAGGAGGTGCTAGACTTGAAAGCGACTTTAGACGTGAACTTAGTGGAAAACTGTTTGATGTCAATGTTAGACCGCTAATTCTAGACATGCCCATCACGTAACCTATTCAGGGAAAAGGTGAGTTGTTCAGGGGAAAAAGGTGACTGCTCAGGGAAAAAGGTGACCCACAAAGGGAAAAAGTCGACCAGTAAAGGGAAAAACGTGACCAGCAAAGGGAAAAAGGTGAGCAACAAAGGGAAAAAGGTGACCACCAAAGGGAAAACGGTGAGCCATAAAGGGAAAAAGGTGACTGCTCAGGGAAAAAGGCGACATGCAACGCGAAAAATGTCATCAGCAAAGGGAAAAAGGTGAGCAACAAAGGGAAAGAGGTGACCACCAAAGGGAAAAAGGTGAGCCATAAAGGGAAAAAGGTGACCTGCAACGGGAAAAGCTAACCCACTAACACTAACAGGTAAGTAATTCAGCTAGTATTGCAAGAGGTTGACTGGATCATAGCAGTGTATGATTTCACAGGTAATTCAGCTAGTATCGTATGTATTTAGGCTAATTCATCTAGTATCACAGGATAGATTCCAGAGGCTAACTGTATCATGGCTCTGCATGATTTCACAGGTAATTCAGCTAGTATCGTAGGTATTTAGGCTAATTCAGCTAGTATCACAAGAGAATAGATTCTAGGGTAGGGTATAGCATAGTTTCATATTTCACAGTTAATTCAGAGGGTATCGTAGGTATTTAGGATAATTCAAGTAACATAGGTGTTTAGAGTAATTAAGCAAGCATTACAGGAGGGTAGGTTACAGGAGTTGGTTATAACCTAGCTTCGTATTTCACAGATAGTTCAGGTAATATCTTAAGTATTTGAGGTAATCGACATAGCTTCACAGATATTATTGATAAATTCGGTCAGAGATTTGTATCACAGCTATTTAAGGTAAATGCAGGTGATTCAGGTTGTATCAATGGTATTTGAGTCATTTTAACAGGTAATTCAGATAGTATCACGGGTGCTCGTGCTAATTTAGAGCAGGAATTCGTATCAGAGCTAGTTAAGGTAATTTCACATGATTCGGGTAGTATCACAGGTATTTAAATCATTTTCACAGCCAATTCAGCTAGTATCTTGAGCATTTAAGCTAATTCAGCTAGTATCACAGGAGGCTAGATTCCAGAGGCTAACTGCATCACAGCTATGCATGATTTCACAGCTAATTCAGCTAGTATCGTGAGCATTTAAGCTAATTCAGCTAGTATCACAGGAGGCTAGATTCCAGAGGCTAACTGCATCATAGCTATGCATGATTTCACAGCTAATTCAGCTAGTATCGTAGGTATTTAGGCTAATTCAGGTAGTATCACAGGAGGCTAGATTCCAGGGTTGGGTATAGCATAGTTTCATATTTCAAGGTAATTCAGAGGGTATCGTAGGTATTTAGGATAATTCAAGTAACATAGGTGCTTAGAGTAATTAAGCAAGCATTACAGGAGGGTAGGTTCCAGGGGTTGGTTATAGCCTAGTTTCGTATTTTACAGATAGTTCAGGTAATATCATAAGTATTTGGATAATCAGCATAGTTTCACAGATGCTCGTAATAATTTCGATCAGAGATTTGTATCACGGCTATTTAAGGTAAATGCAGCTGATTCAGGTTGTATCAATGGTATTTGAGTCATTTTAATAGGCAATTCTGATAGTATCACAGGTGCTCGTACTAATTTAGAGCAGGAATTCGTATCTGAGCTATTTAATGTAATTTCACACGATTCGGGTAGTATCACAGGTATTTAAGTCATTTTAACAGGCAATTCAACTAGTATCACAGGTACTCATGGTAATATAGAGAGTAATTCGATTATAAAACTTTTCTCATCCAACGTTACAACAATTTATATACTTTTTTCTAAATCTTACAAACTTATTATATGTTAAACAGTTATTGTACGATGCGGAGAGGGATAAACTGCATATTGGTTCACAAATTGAAAAGCTTTACGTCAACATACCTTTATTTTAGTTCGTTATAGATGTCTCTCCCCTTTTATCTAGGCTTGAGACTAGCACTAGGATTGCTCCTAATGGCAGGGTTACCACCTTCCCTTCCATCTTCTTCTTTCTTCATCAGGCGTCAGCTATCTGCATATACAGCACACAGATACCTTCTTTTTAAGATTGTAGACTCACTAGAAAATCTTTATCTTTAACTTACATTCTTTTAAGCACTGTTTGTAATGGCGTAATGTCCATACGCATATGTTGTTATCCCGTCCTCAGCAATAATTCTTTTATCATCAAACGGAGTCAATGCAATTTTATTCACTTGTACTGTAGCAAGGGCATGCTTTCGTGATAGGATCAGATTCATAGGTGTTCTGATGATTTCACTGGTTTTAAGACAGTCTGTATAGCTGTCAAACGAAATGTACTGCTTAATAGCGCTACGTTTTATACCTTTAATCTTTTTTATCATTGACCCTTGAATATCTAAGGCATACATCTTAGGACGTAGTCCAACAAAGCGTAGGATGATTTTGCTATTAGCCTCATCTTTAAATTTTCCCAATACCTTCTTGTTCTGAGTAGAGTAACATATATGGTTGGCAGGGTAATCAGCTGTATCGAGATGCTCAAGAAAGCGTAGCTTGTCCTGGTACACATCTTCAGTTGTTACACGATGAATGAACGAATCAGTGTCCATATACATAAGCTTCAGGTTTTCAGCTCCATAATAAGGCAACAAAACGTCGTAATGATAGTTATACATTAATGTCTTGGAGATGTCCAACACACTCATACCAATGTATATAGGCTTGTTGAATACAATCTGACGAGAGGCCATATGTACAGCAGCTAGATTATCAGCATATATCGTCCTGTCGATAAACGTAGGCTTGGCGATCAGCTTCTCTAGAGTTTTTTCATTGGTCACCAGTCGTATATCCATACGGTTACGCAGGTTCTCCATAGTTTTTCCAAACATAGCGTTGTTAAAGAGCTTGTAGAGATCCTTCTCGAAATCATTTGCAGCTTGTTGTCGTAGCCTGTTGTTAAATTCCACATAAGGTTTCAACCAGTGAGACTGTCGGAATTGTAGCACACGATGGATTTTTGTTAGTCGTAGTCCATGACTAAGAGCTTGCTTCAAAGCCATGTAATGCACTACATACTTCTTTCGAGGTCCAAGATGAGGTATCAGTTTCTTTGTAGATGATTCCAATGGTTTCATACACTCTGGCAGGAAAGGTAGATCGTTGTGTAGATCGTGAAGTTCTGCAGGATACTCGATGTCGACTTCTAATATGTACCCATGAGGATCATCTTCTTGTAGTGTTTCTAAGTTGATTTCTTCAGGCGACACCCACTGAAATCCACCAAAAGGAAGGGCGTGACACATTGCCCACCCATATTGGTTATTTGCGTCCTCGTATGTGATAAATTGGGTTGGTCTCGTCGGATCAAACTTCTCCATATAAGTGTTATTAGCCTCAGCATACCGATGAGAAACTTGGCATAAACCTCCTCTTATACCTGATTCCACCATAAGTAGTTGATCATAATCTTGTAACAGCTCTAACTTAATTCCAGTATACAGTAACATAGCGTCCCATGTTAGACCTGGAGAGGTAAAATAATGGGCGGGATCGACTTTGTGTGTTTTAAGGGTTTGCTCTCTGAACGTCTCAAAGACGTCAGCTAGAAGAAGTACATCCGAAGTTAAGTAGAGATCGCTGTACTCTCCCAGGTTTCTCACATTAAACAGCTCCCATACATTTCTAGCATGATCGTAGTCAGCATCAGTAATTTCTTCTTCATTTAATCTATTGTAGAAGGAGTCCTTAGGAGGCAAGCAGGTCTCGTTCAGGGCATCCCATGACGTAACAAAATCATATGGAAATACACCCTTACGGGTCATCAACTTCAATTTGTCTTCTCCAAAGTACTTTAGCGTTTCAGGATACGAGGTTAGATTTTTTACCAACTTATCCAAGCTTGTACTGAGGAATCGGAAGCTATCCACAAATCGAAGCTTTATATCTCCTACATACTTGGTGAATGAGATATAGCTTTCTTCAGAGTTAGGAATTACTTCCACACGTTCACTTGTACAACCCAGCTCCTTAACAATGAAATGAGAGTCATATCCGCTAAGGTTATGCATGAAGACTGGTATATATTTAGGTGTTTTGCAGGCTAAATTACATTCATTATGAAGACTTCCACGATATTCACCGCTGATGTGATCATGGTCGCGTACTTTATAGTTCTCTTCTGTAAAGGGTTTTCTACACAAGTAGCATGTCGTAGAAGACTCGAAATCCTTTTGCTGTTGATCCGTAAGTTTCAGAGGCTTAGCAGATTTGTATATATTACCAATCATTTTTGCAAGAGATGTCAGGTACAGCATAAACTTCTGAGCAGCATCAGCACCACGATACACATAGGGATGCTTAGGAAGATCAGTTTCGAGATGTTCAACACTGGATGTAGGTTTCACGTAAACACAGAAGCTCATTGGTGTGTGCTCTTGATAAGGTGTTGTATAGGAAGTTTCAGGATTGGGTGTACACGTATGGCATGGAGTGAGAATACTCTCAAAATCCGCATAGATGACATAAGGTACTTTCAGCATCCTCTCAACATTTTTAAACTGTACAATTGATTTCTCCTTGGTAGGCATAACTACCCTTGCAACACCATGTTGAATACAGACGGTTGCATGTTCTTGTAGTTTTTCCTGTCCACTTCGTCCGCTCTGGTCATCAAAATGTGTAAAGCAGCGCTTACAAGTATAAACCCGTCCATTATGGTTAGTTTTCTGGCGTCGAACGAGTTTCTCAAAATTCTTTATATACACGTAGTGATGTTTTCCACTACTATCATTCAATAGTAGCAGGTCGCGATGTTCAGGTAGTTCAATATCAGCAACCTTTATCGGATACACTTCATGCTTCTCATCCAGCCCGAAAACGTTAATAGACATATTGTTAAGCTTCTCAAATTTAGGTATTTGAGAAAGTGGAGTAGGGTAGGAAACACAGCTGAAGTCGTACTTGTCTTGAAGTTGTTTGTATTTGTTCACACGCTGTGCATTCTTCCCTATGAATTTAGCTAATACAGAGTACATGAAACATTTCTCGTCGGTAAAGTTCTGAATGTTTATACACGCTTCTTTAGCTCCGACAGATGACGGTAGTGGTATGTAGCTACTTCCTCGTAACGGGTTGTACTTGTTGATACGAAGTCGAACTCCTTCCACAGCAAGCAAAGCCCAGCTGCTACCCTTAAGCTGAGACTCCTCCATTTCAGTCACCAATTTCTTGAATTTCACTTCCATCGTTGACTCCAGATCAGTTTCCAGGAAAACAGCTTGATTCCGTGTTTTAAATGTTTTGTCACAGGTTTCTCCAATACTGTTAACAAATCGACACTCAGCCAGCAGATTAATTTTAACACTCTTATGAATGCTAAGCTCTTTATGCACAGCCTGGATTATACGTTGTTTTGCCTCTTGCAGATACATATTTAGGTCCTTAGCTGATTCGCATCGTATAAAATACGATTTCAATCGTCCTTCGAATGAAGTTTCGTATTCTTTCATATCGCAGTCCTCCATTGTTGACAGCAACTGATGTTTAGTTGGCTCCAATCTTCTTTTCTTCTGAGGGCTGCTTATTTCACATATATCTTCGTGTCGCTGTCCCTTATAACAATCTTTGAAGGTTACATTACAATGTTTACATTTGAAGAGCTTCTTGCAGCTCATCTCATGTCTTCTCTTGTCATAACCTCGGAGGAACTTCTTCCCACATTTTCCGCATGCATATCCAGTAGCGCTTGGAATAATATCCTTATACGCTGAGTTATTCATCTTTATTCTTGATGTAATAACGTATTAATCACTGATCAATGAAATGTAGACCTCTTCACCTTGACACCACTTTAGAAAGCTGATTATTCTTGGAGAGAACACGATGTTAACACCTCAAGACTAATTAGCACAATGAAGTCCAATGCCCTAGATCACCATATTTATAGAGGGAGCACGAACCTTTTAGATCAATTATAAACTCGCTCCATAACCACCTGTATATGATCGCTCAACGTGTACTAACCCCCCAGCCATATAACCTCAAGTCTAGAGACAGGATGTTTATGACGTCACACCCAGAGACAGGATGTCTGGCAGCATCAAACACGTTTAAAATCGTCTCATAACTACCTGCTTATGCTGTCACACCAGCAAGAGAAGTATTCCCACACGCTCATTCAGACATATATTTCAAATTCAAGCCCACCACCACCATCGCCACCTATTGTACCAAGGTTAATTCAAGCTGTATTATCACAATACTTAAAAGTAAAAGCTTAAAAGGAAACCTAGAAGATTTTCCCCCTTATTTACTTAATTATTTCATGTTTTTATTCCCTTTTCAATTCTTCCTTTCCATCTTCTCACAGAAAGACCATTACATTTCACTACAATCATGAGAAAAGCAATTTTTCCAGAGTTACACAGATTCTAAGCTTCTAAATCGAACCCGGTAATACTTTTAATAAATGTATTTTAGCTCCCCAATATCAGCATCTACCATTTAATCTTTACTCGAACCTGATATGATCCATAAGCTTGAAGATATATGAAATCACCCTTCGGGATTCGATCTGAGTACTTTAAAGTAATATTTGTCACGATAACGATATTTAAGGACTAGATACTCTGTTTGCGTCTACCTTGACATGTTTATCTAAATTAAATTACGAGTTATTAAATTTTTGCAAGTAAATTTCATTGAATCGGTATTCGAACCCAGAACACCAGGAACAAGATAATTTATAATATTAGTCTGACATGTTAAACAAAGTTGTATGCAGTTACATCATCGATCTAAGTGATATATTCTAGTGTACAGAGGAAAATTAAGAAAGTCATTAAAAGATGAGGAATCGAACCAAGCACAACTGATTGGCAATTATATACAGCATTAATTACCCATCATAGAAGCTATCAAGCATGCTTTAGTACACTCCTCTACCTCACTTAGTTCCCGAGATAATGAAAATTTTAAAATTAGGATCGAACCCAGGACGTCATGTATCTAATTACACATCCACAAGATACTGCCTAATAACATAAACGCAATAAAGTTTATTTGGCGTCTTTATCTTAATTGGTTTAGGAGTTATTAAATTTATAAGTAAATTCCATCGAATCAGTATTCGAACCCAGAACACCAAGAACAAAATAATTTATAATATGAGTTTGGTAAGCCTAAAGGTGTTGTATGTAGTTACAGCATCAATTTAAGTGATATTTTCTAGAGTATAGAGTAAAATTAAGCAAGTCATTAAAAAATCGGGATTCGAACTAGGGACAACTGATTGGAAATTATATACAGTATTAATTACCCATTATAACAGCTATCAATCATGCTTTGGTCCATTCCTCTAGCTTTCTTAGTTTCCGAGATAATGGAGTTTTTAAAATTAAGGATCGAACCCAGGACACCAGGTACCAAAATATACATCCACAAGAAACTATCTAATGACATTAATGTAATAAAGTTTATTTGACGTCTTTATCTTAATTAGTCTCTGAGTTATTAGAAGATGAATTTGCATTCACTCCTAGGATTCGAACCCAGGCTTCCCGGTCAACTTGGAACAAGGTCCTAATGACGCGGCGCATTCCAAAGAATTGATTAGTTTTTATCCCAAAGTTGTATCTCTTTTCATTCAGGAGATATAAGCGATTAAACAGTAGATATAACATAGCGACTCCAGCACACAGAGAGATGCCGACATCTGATAAAGTTCTTTTGATCTATGCCGGCATGCCCCGCCCATGTTATGTCTACTGTTTAATCGCTTATATCTCCTGAATGAAAAGAGATACAACTTTGGGATAAAAACTAATCAATTCTTTGGAATGCGCCGCGTCATTAGGACCTTGTTCCAAGTTGACCGGGAAGCCTGGGTTCGAATCCTAGGAGTGAATGCAAATTCATCTTCTAATAACTCAGAGACTAATTAAGATAAAGACGTCAAATAAACTTTATTACATTAATGTTATTAGATAGTTTCTTGTGGATGTATATTTTGGTACCTGGTGTCCTGGGTTCGATCCTTAATTTTAAAAACTCCATTATCTCGGAAACTAAGAAAGCTAGAGGAATGGACCAAAGCATGATTGATAGCTGTTATAATGGGTAATTAATACTGTATATAATTTCCAATCAGTTGTCCCTAGTTCGAATCCCGATTTTTTAATGACTTGCTTAATTTTACTCTATACTCTAGAAAATATCACTTAAATTGATGCTGTAACTACATACAACACCTTTAGGCTTACCAAACTCATATTATAAATTATTTTGTTCTTGGTGTTCTGGGTTCGAATACTGATTCGATGGAATTTACTTATAAATTTAATAACTCCTAAACCAATTAAGATAAAGACGCCAAATAAACTTTATTGCGTTTATGTTATTAGGCAGTATCTTGTGGATGTGTAATTAGATACATGACGTCCTGGGTTCGATCCTAATTTTAAAATTTTCATTATCTCGGGAACTAAGTGAGGTAGAGGAGTGTACTAAAGCATGCTTGATAGCTTCTATGATGGGTAATTAATGCTGTATATAATTGCCAATCAGTTGTGCTTGGTTCGATTCCTCATCTTTTAATGACTTTCTTAATTTTCCTCTGTACACTAGAATATATCACTTAGATCGATGATGTAACTGCATACAACTTTGTTTAACATGTCAGACTAATATTATAAATTATCTTGTTCCTGGTGTTCTGGGTTCGAATACCGATTCAATGAAATTTACTTGCAAAAATTTAATAACTCGTAATTTAATTTAGATAAACATGTCAAGGTAGACGCAAACAGAGTATCTAGTCCTTAAATATCGTTATCGTGACAAATATTACTTTAAAGTACTCAGATCGAATCCCGAAGGGTGATTTCATATATCTTCAAGCTTATGGATCATATCAGGTTCGAGTAAAGATTAAATGGTAGATGCTGATATTGGGGAGCTAAAATACATTTATTAAAAGTATTACCGGGTTCGATTTAGAAGCTTAGAATCTGTGTAACTCTGGAAAAATTGCTTTTCTCATGATTGTAGTGAAATGTAATGGTCTTTCTGTGAGAAGATGGAAAGGAAGAATTGAAAAGGGAATAAAAACATGAAATAATTAAGTAAATAAGGGGGAAAATCTTCTAGGTTTCCTTTTAAGCTTTTACTTTTAAGTATTGTGATAATACAGCTTGAATTAACCTTGGTACAATAGGTGGCGATGGTGGTGGTGGGCTTGAATTTGAAATATATGTCTGAATGAGCGTGTGGGAATACTTCTCTTGCTGGTGTGACAGCATAAGCAGGTAGTTATGAGACGATTTTAAACGTGTTTGATGCTGCCAGACATCCTGTCTCTGGGTGTGACGTCATAAACATCCTGTCTCTAGACTTGAGGTTATATGGCTGGGGGTTAGTACACGTTGAGCGATCATATACAGGTGGTTATGGAGCGAGTTTATGATTGATCTAAAAGGTTCGTGCTCCCTCTATAAATATGGTGATCTAGGGCATTGGACTTCATTGTGCTAATTAGTCTTGAGGTGTTAACATCGTGTTCTCTCCAAGAATAATCAGCTTTCTAAAGTGGTGTCAAGGTGAAGAGGTCTACATTTCATTGATCAGTGATTAATACGTTATTACATCAAGAATAAAGATGAATAACTCAGCGTATAAGGATATTATTCCAAGCGCTACTGGATATGCATGCGGAAAATGTGGGAAGAAGTTCCTCCGAGGTTATGACAAGAGAAGACATGAGATGAGCTGCAAGAAGCTCTTCAAATGTAAACATTGTAATGTAACCTTCAAAGATTGTTATAAGGGACAGCGACACGAAGATATATGTGAAATAAGCAGCCCTCAGAAGAAAAGAAGATTGGAGCCAACTAAACATCAGTTGCTGTCAACAATGGAGGACTGCGATATGAAAGAATACGAAACTTCATTCGAAGGACGATTGAAATCGTATTTTATACGATGCGAATCAGCTAAGGACCTAAATATGTATCTGCAAGAGGCAAAACAACGTATAATCCAGGCTGTGCATAAAGAGCTTAGCATTCATAAGAGTGTTAAAATTAATCTGCTGGCTGAGTGTCGATTTGTTAACAGTATTGGAGAAACCTGTGACAAAACATTTAAAACACGGAATCAAGCTGTTTTCCTGGAAACTGATCTGGAGTCAACGATGGAAGTGAAATTCAAGAAATTGGTGACTGAAATGGAGGAGTCTCAGCTTAAGGGTAGCAGCTGGGCTTTGCTTGCTGTGGAAGGAGTTCGACTTCGTATCAACAAGTACAACCCGTTACGAGGAAGTAGCTACATACCACTACCGTCATCTGTCGGAGCTAAAGAAGCGTGTATAAACATTCAGAACTTTACCGACGAGAAATGTTTCATGTACTCTGTATTAGCTAAATTCATAGGGAAGAATGCACAGCGTGTGAACAAATACAAACAACTTCAAGACAAGTACGACTTCAGCTGTGTTTCCTACCCTACTCCACTTTCTCAAATACCTAAATTTGAGAAGCTTAACAATATGTCTATTAACGTTTTCGGGCTGGATGAGAAGCATGAAGTGTATCCGATAAAGGTTGCTGATATTGAACTACCTGAACATCGCGACCTGCTACTATTGAATGATAGTAGTGGAAAACATCACTACGTGTATATAAAGAATTTTGAGAAACTCGTTCGACGCCAGAAAACTAACCATAATGGACGGGTTTATACTTGTAAGCGCTGCTTTACACATTTTGATGACCAGAGCGGACGAAGTGGACAGGAAAAACTACAAGAACATGCAACCGTCTGTATTCAACATGGTGTTGCAAGGGTAGTTATGCCTACCAAGGAGAAAAATGTTGAGAGGATGCTGAAAGTACCTTATGTCATCTATGCGGATTTTGAGAGTATTCTCACTCCATGCCATACGTGTACACCCAATCCTGAAACTTCCTATACAACACCTTATCAAGAGCACACACCAATGAGCTTCTGTGTTTACGTGAAACCTACATCCAGTGTTGAACATCTCGAAACTGATCTTCCTAAGCATCCCTATGTGTATCGTGGTGCTGATGCTGCTCAGAAGTTTATGCTGTACCTGACATCTCTTGCAAAAATGATTGGTAATATATACAAATCTGCTAAGCCTCTGAAACTTACGGATCAACAGCAAAAGGATTTCGAGTCTTCTACGACATGCTACTTGTGTAGAAAACCCTTTACAGAAGAGAACTATAAAGTACGCGACCATGATCACATCAGCGGTGAATATCGTGGAAGTCTTCATAATGAATGTAATTTAGCCTGCAAAACACCTAAATATATACCAGTCTTCATGCATAACCTTAGCGGATATGACTCTCATTTCATTGTTAAGGAGCTGGGTTGTACAAGTGAACGTGTGGAAGTAATTCCTAACTCTGAAGAAAGCTATATCTCATTCACCAAGTATGTAGGAGATATAAAGCTTCGATTTGTGGATAGCTTCCGATTCCTCAGTACAAGCTTGGATAAGTTGGTAAAAAATCTAACCTCGTATCCTGAAACGCTAAAGTACTTTGGAGAAGACAAATTGAAGTTGATGACCCGTAAGGGTGTATTTCCATATGATTTTGTTACGTCATGGGATGCCCTGAACGAGACCTGCTTGCCTCCTAAGGACTCCTTCTACAATAGATTAAATGAAGAAGAAATTACTGATGCTGACTACGATCATGCTAGAAATGTATGGGAGCTGTTTAATGTGAGAAACCTGGGAGAGTACAGCGATCTCTACTTAACTTCGGATGTACTTCTTCTAGCTGACGTCTTTGAGACGTTCAGAGAGCAAACCCTTAAAACACACAAAGTCGATCGCGCCCATTATTTTACCTCTCCAGGTCTAACATGGGACGCTATGTTACTGTATACTGGAATTAAGTTAGAGCTGTTACAAGATTATGATCAACTACTTATGGTGGAATCAGGTATAAGAGGAGGTTTATGCCAAGTTTCTCATCGGTATGCTGAGGCTAATAACACTTATATGGAGAAGTTTGATCCGACGAGACCAACCCAATTTATCACATACGAGGACGCAAATAACCAATATGGGTGGGCAATGTGTCACGCCCTTCCTTTTGGTGGATTTCAGTGGGTGTCGCCTGAAGAAATCAACTTAGAAACACTACAAGAAGATGATCCTCATGGGTACATATTAGAAGTCGACATCGAGTATCCAGCAGAACTTCACGATCTACACAACGATCTACCTTTCCTGCCAGAGTGTATGAAACCATTGGAATCATCTACAAAGAAACTGATACCTCATCTTGGACCTCGAAAGAAGTATGTAGTGCATTACATGGCTTTGAAGCAAGCTCTTAGTCATGGACTACGACTAACAAAAATCCATCGTGTGCTACAATTCCGACAGTCTCACTGGTTGAAACCTTATGTGGAATTTAACAACAGGCTACGACAACAAGCTGCAAATGATTTCGAGAAGGATCTCTACAAGCTCTTTAACAACGCTATGTTTGGAAAAACTATGGAGAACCTGCGTAACCGTATGGATATACGACTGGTGACCAATGAAAAAACTCTAGAGAAGCTGATCGCCAAGCCTACGTTTATCGACAGGACGATATATGCTGATAATCTAGCTGCTGTACATATGGCCTCTCGTCAGATTGTATTCAACAAGCCTATATACATTGGTATGAGTGTGTTGGACATCTCCAAGACATTAATGTATAACTATCATTACGACGTTTTGTTGCCTTATTATGGAGCTGAAAACCTGAAGCTTATGTATATGGACACTGATTCGTTCATTCATCGTGTAACAACTGAAGATGTGTACCAGGACAAGCTACGCTTTCTTGAGCATCTCGATACAGCTGATTACCCTGCCAACCATATATGTTACTCTACTCAGAACAAGAAGGTATTGGGAAAATTTAAAGATGAGGCTAATAGCAAAATCATCCTACGCTTTGTTGGACTACGTCCTAAGATGTATGCCTTAGATATTCAAGGGTCAATGATAAAAAAGATTAAAGGTATAAAACGTAGCGCTATTAAGCAGTACATTTCGTTTGACAGCTATACAGACTGTCTTAAAACCAGTGAAATCATCAGAACACCTATGAATCTGATCCTATCACGAAAGCATGCCCTTGCTACAGTACAAGTGAATAAAATTGCATTGACTCCGTTTGATGATAAAAGAATTATTGCTGAGGACGGGATAACAACATATGCGTATGGACATTACGCCATTACAAACAGTGCTTAAAAGAATGTAAGTTAAAGATAAAGATTTTCTAGTGAGTCTACAATCTTAAAAAGAAGGTATCTGTGTGCTGTATATGCAGATAGCTGACGCCTGATGAAGAAAGAAGAAGATGGAAGGGAAGGTGGTAACCCTGCCATTAGGAGCAATCCTAGTGCTAGTCTCAAGCCTAGATAAAAGGGGAGAGACATCTATAACGAACTAAAATAAAGGTATGTTGACGTAAAGCTTTTCAATTTGTGAACCAATATGCAGTTTATCCCTCTCCGCATCGTACAATAACTGTTTAACATATAATAAGTTTGTAAGATTTAGAAAAAAGTATATAAATTGTTGTAACGTTGGATGAGAAAAGTTTTATAATCGAATTACTCTCTATATTACCATGAGTACCTGTGATACTAGTTGAATTGCCTGTTAAAATGACTTAAATACCTGTGATACTACCCGAATCGTGTGAAATTACATTAAATAGCTCAGATACGAATTCCTGCTCTAAATTAGTACGAGCACCTGTGATACTATCAGAATTGCCTATTAAAATGACTCAAATACCATTGATACAACCTGAATCAGCTGCATTTACCTTAAATAGCCGTGATACAAATCTCTGATCGAAATTATTACGAGCATCTGTGAAACTATGCTGATTATCCAAATACTTATGATATTACCTGAACTATCTGTAAAATACGAAACTAGGCTATAACCAACCCCTGGAACCTACCCTCTTGTAATGCTTGCTTAATTACTCTAAGCACCTATGTTACTTGAATTATCCTAAATACCTACGATACCCTCTGAATTACCTTGAAATATGAAACTATGCTATACCCAACCCTGGAATCTAGCCTCCTGTGATACTACCTGAATTAGCCTAAATACCTACGATACTAGCTGAATTAGCTGTGAAATCATGCATAGCTATGATGCAGTTAGCCTCTGGAATCTAGCCTCCTGTGATACTAGCTGAATTAGCTTAAATGCTCACGATACTAGCTGAATTAGCTGTGAAATCATGCATAGCTGTGATGCAGTTAGCCTCTGGAATCTAGCCTCCTGTGATACTAGCTGAATTAGCTTAAATGCTCAAGATACTAGCTGAATTGGCTGTGAAAATGATTTAAATACCTGTGATACTACCCGAATCATGTGAAATTACCTTAACTAGCTCTGATACGAATTCCTGCTCTAAATTAGCACGAGCACCCGTGATACTATCTGAATTACCTGTTAAAATGACTCAAATACCATTGATACAACCTGAATCACCTGCATTTACCTTAAATAGCTGTGATACAAATCTCTGACCGAATTTATCAATAATATCTGTGAAGCTATGTCGATTACCTCAAATACTTAAGATATTACCTGAACTATCTGTGAAATACGAAGCTAGGTTATAACCAACTCCTGTAACCTACCCTCCTGTAATGCTTGCTTAATTACTCTAAACACCTATGTTACTTGAATTATCCTAAATACCTACGATACCCTCTGAATTAACTGTGAAATATGAAACTATGCTATACCCTACCCTAGAATCTATTCTCTTGTGATACTAGCTGAATTAGCCTAAATACCTACGATACTAGCTGAATTACCTGTGAAATCATGCAGAGCCATGATACAGTTAGCCTCTGGAATCTATCCTGTGATACTAGATGAATTAGCCTAAATACATACGATACTAGCTGAATTACCTGTGAAATCATACACTGCTATGATCCAGTCAACCTCTTGCAATACTAGCTGAATTACTTACCTGTTAGTGTTAGTGGGTTAGCTTTTCCCGTTGCAGGTCACCTTTTTCCCTTTATGGCTCACCTTTTTCCCTTTGGTGGTCACCTCTTTCCCTTTGTTGCTCACCTTTTTCCCTTTGCTGATGACATTTTTCGCGTTGCATGTCGCCTTTTTCCCTGAGCAGTCACCTTTTTCCCTTTATGGCTCACCGTTTTCCCTTTGGTGGTCACCTTTTTCCCTTTGTTGCTCACCTTTTTCCCTTTGCTGGTCACGTTTTTCCCTTTACTGGTCGACTTTTTCCCTTTGTGGGTCACCTTTTTCCCTGAGCAGTCACCTTTTTCCCCTGAACAACTCACCTTTTCCCTGAATAGGTTACGTGATGGGCATGTCTAGAATTAGCGGTCTAACATTGACATCAAACAGTTTTCCACTAAGTTCACGTCTAAAGTCGCTTTCAAGTCTAGCACCTCCTATTCCCTATCTCTCCTGTATATAAGTCCATATTGCTACTCCTTTAGTATCTGTCTAGCCTAACACCTCTCCTCCTGTTCCTATACCTCTCATATAAACCATACTCTACTCCTCGACTTCTGCCTAGCCTAACTCCTCTCCTCGTTTCCCTGTACCTCTCATATAAACCATACTCTACTCCTCGACCTCTGTCTAGCCTAACACCTCTCCGCGTTTTCCTATACTTCCCATACATATAAACGCATACTCTACTCTCAACCTCTGTCTAGCCTAACACCACTCCCCTGATCCTCTACCTCTCATAAAGAGTATTCCCTCCTGCCCCCCTCTAGCTGAGTATCACTCCTTGGTTTCCTATCTAACCTAACTTTAACACCTGTCTATCCTAGCATAGGATCTCTCACCGTTTTCTCGTCTCTCCTTATAAACACATACTCAATTCTCCTAACCTAATACCTCTCCTCGTTTTCCTATACTTCTCATATAAACCATACTCTACTCCTCGACCTCTGTCTAGCCTAACACCTTTCCTCGTTTTCCTATATCTCTCATATAAACCGTGCACTACGTTTCAAGCCCTGTCTAGTCTAACACCTCTCATCGTTATCCTATACCTCTCATATAAACCATACTTTACTCAGCCTCTGTCTAGCCTAGCATCTTTCCTTGTATTCCCTATCTCTCTCGTATAAAGCATATCCCTCCCTCCTTTAGCATCTGACTAGCCTAGCGTCAGTCCTCGTATTCCCTATCTCGCCCATATAAACGCATTTTCCTCCTTGAACCGTCGCATCTAGCCTCGTTTTCCCTATCCTTTCCCATATAAACGCAAAAAACTGTGCTCGATCTCTCTATATATACCTACTCCGAGATTTCACCGAAATATGTTTTGAGACCCCCTGAATAAAAAAAAATCATTTTTGGAAACATTGTCCTTGTGTCTGTCTGTGTGTGTGTGTGTGTCTGTGAACAGCATAACTCAGAAACGAACAGTCGGATAAACACCAAACTTGGTATTTAGGTTAAGTATCTTCCAGAGATGCGACACGAAGGTTTTCAAGAAAATCCCCCCACCCCAGATTACCATTTACAAGAAACATTTTTTCTAAAATTTTAATTTTATAAAAAATGGCTCTAACGATTTTGATTAAAATATCATATGTTTAAGATATTTTTATGACAAATGAAATATATATCTCGAATTTTCTGGGAATATCTCCAGAAGTATTCTTCATTGTGAACGACTTTTGGTAAACTGGTAAACCATAAGAGATAGACAAAATTTTACTACACAAAAATGTAGATCGCGCTAAAATACACAGTTTATGTTATACATTTTTACTTTCTCTACTACGTATAGTAAGTAGGGGAAGTATTGCATTCCACCCAAAAATTCGATACCGAGATTTCACCGGAAATACATGTTTTGAGACCTCCTGAATCCAAAAAAAGCATTTTTGGAAACATGTCCGTGTGTGTGTCTGTGTGTGTGTCTGTGTGTCTGTGTGTGTGTCTGTGTGTGTGTCTGTGAACAGCATAACTCAAAAACGAACAGTCGGATAAGCACAAAACTTGGTATTTAGGTTCAGTATCTTCCAGAGATGCGACACGAAGGTTTTCAAGAAAATCCCCCCAACCCAGACTACCCTTTACATGGAAGATTTTTCGAAAATTTTAATTTTCTCAAAAATGGCTCTAACGATTTTGATGAAAATATCATATGTTTAAGATAATGTCATGAGAAATGAAATGTATATCTCGAATTTTCTGGGAATGTCTCCAAAAGTATTCTTCATTGTGAACGACTTTTGCATAACTGGTAAACCATAAGAGATAGACAAAATTTTACTACACAAAAAATGTAGATCGCGTTAAAATACACAACTTATGTCATATACATTTCTTTTGTTGAGTGAACCGTTTTCGAGATATTGCTTGTTATTCCCTTAAATTTTCCAATACTTATACTTTTTCTCACATTCGTTATTCATTTTTTTTATGTCCTGGACATGCAAAGAGAATGGAATGCGCCACATAGCAACCAGCGTTAAAATATTTGACTATCGCTTAAAAGCTACCATATTTCCCTTGCATCTACAAGAAAATTACCAATAAGATTGACATCTCGATATCTCGATTAACATGAACCATATGGAGAATAAGCGTTTGTAAAATTAGATTGTACAAGAGTAGAGAAAGTCATGTGAGTGTAATACATCAGATTTTTTTTGTTGTTGAGTGAACATTTTTCGAAATATTGCTTGTTATTCCCTTAAATTTTCCAATACTTATACTTTTTCTCAAATAGGAATTCGTTATTCATTTTTTATGTCCTGGACATACAAGGAGAATGGAATACTTCACATAGCAACCAGCTCTTAAAAGATTTGACTATCGCTTAAATACTACCATATTCCCCTTGCACCTACAAGAAAATTACCAATAATATTAACATATCGATTAACATGAAGCATATGGAGAATAAGCGTTTGTAAAAATAGTTTGTACAAGAATAGAGAAAGTCATGTGAGTGTAACACATCAGATTTGTTGTATACCATCTCAAAGATTGTATTATTGTGTATGATTGTACAAGCTAAAGTGAAAGTGAGAGAATTGAGAACTGAATGATAATTGGATATGGTAACAGAAAACGTATACAAGACACAGCAAAATAAGAGAGACCCAGATGTGCTTATAACGTTATGATTTGAATTTGTAACTGATTTATTTTAATGCTGGCAATGTTATTGTTTGGTTGACATACATAAATAAAGGCTGTCTTTCAAGTGTTTATTTGGAAAAACATTTCCATTTAACTGTAGCAGAAAATATGCGGGACATTTGAATCGCGCTGTATACAGAAATTCAGAACAATTGCAATAAACAGCCGACATACTTAATAAAAACCAGGTACCACAGAAACTCTGTATATCGAACTATAAGTTCTTCTTCGGGCAAAGAGTGAAGTAGATAAACTAGTTTGACAGTAATAATTGTTAGGAGTAATGCCAGCTTGGTGTAACAACTTTTTTACGAAAACCAATCGAACCAACATTTATGGGTGAAGACGTTTAACTGGATGGAAGTCTGGGTAAACCAAATTTCTTGTAGTGAGGAAGCTGACAAATATTGCACATAATGATCAAATAATTTTAATAAATAGTATTTAAAATAAATAATCAAATATGTAATAAGAAAATTGTAGATAATACCATGAGTTTAATTATAGTATTTAAAATAAACAGTAACGATTTTTCCCTGTATGCTGCTGAAGTAGGGTTCCTGCCCGAAATATAACAAATTATATTCTCCGACGTGTTTTAATGTGCCTGTTTTTATAATTCGACAACCTAGTTCCTTTTTGTAATACATTACATATATGGTGTTTTAATCAGAATCTTTGAGCCATTTTCCATGAAATGCAGTAACGATATTTTTGTCATGCAAGGGTAGTTTGGGGTGAGGAATATTTACTTGAAAACCTTCCCTGGCATGCTTAAACAGGACGCAAATATGAAATTTGGTATTAACTGGCTTTTACAATTATGCTTCAAAGAAAGACATCGCAACTCCTTCTAAAAATCCTATTTTCGATTCAGGAGAGCTCAAAACATATATTGTCGTAGCCTCTTCTTATATTTACTCAAAAATGATGGGGCAACTCGCTTGCAAAGAATGTACCGGGAAATTAATCAAACTTCTTACACGGCGAGGCTACGACGAGGGACACAGCTAAAGAAAGTACAGAAAATATTACTAATCCGAAACGTTACATGGCTTAAAGGAAGGAAAGGACTCTACACTAACATAATTAAAACTTCAAGAGAATGGATGGCTGATGAATTTATTATATAAAGATAGATAACGTAGTGCTTACACTCTTAGCCCACATGTCCGCCGGCGAGGCCGCATGGCAGTTGCACACCCTTACAGCTCGAAGGTCACTCCCTGACTCCCGGTGACCAGAGAGACGTATGTCGTATAATCTCTGCATACGTCACAATATTTTGGTGAAATATTAATATTAAATTTATGGGCGGAACACAAATACTTCCTCTAGCTACCTTCCTAGGTGATAGAGCAAGTAAAATATCCGATGTGTTACATTAATATGATTTTCTTTACCAGTCCTATTCATTCATTTATTTATTTTTATATCGTTTTTTATAAACTACTCTTAAACTTTTTTTCCTCGTTTACTCAAGATATACCCTTGCAAAAATGGTTTCATTACACATTTCTTGTAAGTACAAGGAGGATACAAAAGGCTGAAGCGAGAGTCAAATGTTTTAAAATCAGGTCGCTTTGAAAATCCAAACTCTCTTGCTTCCTATCGCGAGAAACAGAAGAATGGTGACTTCAAGACTTTAGTTTGAGGAAGTATTGGGAAATTAAAACCAAGAGATTAAAACCAAACTTCTCAGAAATGATAAATACAAAAATAAATAAAATAAGCAATGCATTTGACATAAAATGTGTATTTTATCGTTGTAAGTTTTCGTTTAGCAGGCTTTTATCTATCTCTAATGGTTTACCAGTTCAACAAAAGTATATGAAATTCGTTCAGTTTAAAGAGGATTGGTCACTCTACTTGCCAAATATTCAGTATATGTATGCATTTTATTAGTCATTCAAAAATCTTAAACATATGGTACTTTAATCGAAAGCGTTAGAGCCATTTTTGAGTAAAGAAAAACTGACGAAACATTTTCCATGAGAAGAGTGGATTGCCGAGAGAGATTTTGGTGAACATTTTCGTGCCTTATTCTTGGAATGCCCTACATAGTAGGAATAGAAGGTATTACATTCCACCCAAAAATTCGATTCTGAGATTTCAGCAGAAATACATGTTTTGAGGCCCCTGAATTTAAAAAAGTCACTTTTAGAAAAAGGTCCGGATGTGTGTCTGTGAACAGCATGACTCAAAAATAAAAAGTCGGATAAATACCAAACTTGATATTTAAGTTAAGTATCTTCCAAGGATGGGACACGAAGATTTTCAAGAAAATCCCATACCTTAAATTACTTACATGGTACATTTTCGAAATTTTTTATTTTCTCAAAAAGGGCTCTAACAATTTTTATTAAAATGCTATATGTTTAACATGTTTACATGAAAATAAAATGTATATCTTGAATTTTTTGGGAATAACCTATGAGGTTATCTTACCATTGTTAAAGTTAATAGAAATAGCATTCTTAAAATTGTTCAGATTATTGTATCTGAAAGGAATAATAGTTTATATCTATGGATTTAATATAATTATTGGTAAACCACAAGAGATAGACAAAATCTTACTACACAAAAATGTAGATCTCGTTAAAACATACAGTTTATGCCAAATGAAAGTGTTAATGTTGTTAACCGTTTCCAAGATATCCTTTGTTATTGTTTTGAAATTTCAAATACATTATGCTTTTCTCAACTGCAAATCGCTGATCTCTTTCTGTCTGTCTTTCTTTCTTTCTTTCTTTGTTTTTCGTGTTTATATAAAGAGAACAGAATTTTAAAGCCATCACACAGTGACCAGCTTTGAAAAGATTTGACTATCGCTTTAGCATACTGTATTTTTCTTATTCTTACAACGAAAGAGTAATGAAGGTTTTAAAGAAGGTTTTATTAATAATTAATTAAAAATATTAAAACACCGAGCTTGCAAAATAGCATGCAATATATGTGTGTGCGGAATATATATAATTCTGAGTACGAACTCATTGTGATTTCGTAATTAATAGAAACAAAATAAGACCCTATTACACATTTATGTAAAAGCTGCAAAAGAAACAAAATTTAATTTACAGTTTGATCAAGCACTTTTGTTACCAGTGTAGTTAACCTATAACAGTAATTAAAGCTTAAATTGCTTAACTTGTGAAACTTTCATGATTTTATGGCCCTTTTTACTTTTTCTACTACTTACATGATTATAGTAACCGAGCGAGATGGATCCTCGGTAACGTGTAGGCTCACATTCTGGTGCTTCCAGGTTTGATTCCCGTCGACCACCTACTGTGACCTTGGCTTTTCGGTGTGTTCCCTGGTCGGTAAGCGAATGGTGCAGTGGTTTCTCATGTACCACGATTTTCTTCCCATCATTTCCCTTTCATTCCGTTTACTTCTAATCTTTTATCTGTGCTTTTAGGTTTCGAGGCGTATGGCGGTGCCAGACAGATGGCACGGATGCTTGCTCAAAGGAAAGAGTATCCCCGTGGACACTAGAGGGCTGCTTGGGGAACGGATCTTCGAGCCTGTTAGGGAGTTCCGCGCGTCTCCTTGGCCTTCCTGCCTGCGACCTATAGCCTGCTGTGGTTCCTTCACTTCATCCGTTCCTCCTGGAAAGTGATAGCCATAATAAATCTATGTAGGTCGCAGTGTATGGATGTTCCCCATCGTTGTACCTATAACCTGTATATATCTATAGTAATTAGAGGAAGTATTGCATTCCACTAAAAATTTCGATACAGAGTTTTCACTGGAAATACACGTTCCAAGACTCCCTTAAAAAGGGGAGTGGTTAGAAGAAGACCGTTAAATACCAAACTATTTAAGCATCTTCCTCCCTCCCACCATAAACTCTCCTTTACACGCAACATTTTTCGAAAAGTTTGATTTTACAAAAATGGCTCTAATCATTTGTTTAAAACGCCATATGTTTAAGTTAGTTTTATGACAAATGAAAGGTTTGTATGTCTTAAATTTTCTGGGAATAGCCTGTCAAATCCTCTTCATTCTGAATGGTAAAACATAAGAGACAAACAAAATCTTACTGCACAAAAAATGTGGGTCTCGTTAAATTACACACAACTTATGTCTTTTTTTTGCGTAGGTAAACTATTTCCGAGGTATTCCTTGTTATTGGTTTTTAATTTTCAATTACTTATTCTTTTCTAAACAGAAAGTTATCAGTTTTTTAATTTTTTTTTATTCTATCGGTCATGCAAAGAAAATAGAATTATTTCAAATCCATCACATAACGACATGGTCTTTAAAAGTTTTGACTATAACTTTACCCACTGTATCCCTTTTGTACCTAGAACGAAATGTGTAAATGTGAGTTGAAAGTTTAGCTAGATTACTAAGAAGTAGATAGAAGAATAAGAGTTTGTAAGACTAGTTTGTAGAAGAGTGAGTAGAGAAAGTCATGTGAATTCAACACGCCAGATTTTTTCGTTGTAACTGAGAACTTTGCCCGAATTGCAGTAGACATGTCTGCTTGTACACCCTTTGCCAGCCCTTGCCGCGAGCGACCAAAATCCCGAGATGCACGACATGGGGACACAAATCCGTGTTGTGTCTCCTCCCTAGCTATCCAATAACCGTATTAATTGAGCTAAGTGCATTTTGAATTGCTTGCTGTGTGTAACAAATCCCGCACGGCAGTGTCCGCAAGTACAGCGCTACTTGGATCACGGGAAACCAATCAGGATGCAGGGAAGGGGGGGAGAGATGCTTTTGAACGGCAACTCGCATGATACGATGCAATCAATAGCTTTCACGCGCATAAAACACTTCAAAAGGGATTTCGCGGCTTACATCCCGCTAAATGCTGAATATCCTTTGATAGTCTCCAAGTGCCGTTAGTTCAATGAGATTTTGTGGCGATTAACATTCGCGTCATCGGCTAATAATCTCTCTGATTGCGTTTGCTAATAACTTCTGTCGTTGCTTTGGGGATAAAAAATAAAATACATTGCTTATTCAATTTCACAATCCATCTCCCTAGACCGAGTCTCTTCTAATTATTTCTAACCTAAAATATTCTGCTCGTAACAAAAAAATAGATGTTGCCGCTCTCCTTGATGTCACTAGAATGTGTTTGAACACTAAGATATTTATACCATATGCCAACTTTTAGTAAATACATCCTACAAAGGTATGTTCAGAAATGCACCAATGCTCGAGGAAGCCACGATGATTGATAATGCAAATAATCAAAGCATGGACTCTGAACCCTCACAAGGATCCTAGGGTCATTGTGGAAGAGCATGCAGGCTTTGCACCTAAACTTGCCTCATCGAAATCAAAAGCATAAATCAGGTGGATTCCGGCCAGGCAACTGCGGAGATCATGCTAAGCATCCTCTTGACCAAATCATTTCACGGAACTACTTTCAAAAAGCGACACACTCGAAGATTCACATGGGCCGGAGTTCCATCCTGCACGAACGTATGTGCGTATTCATGAAACCCAGCGTAAAATTGTTGCCGTCTATTGTACCTAAGCAACATTATGGACCACCAACTATCGAGAAAACGAAGTATATGTGGACAAATGCAGGGTGACTCAATGAAACTAGACATTAAATTTTTTAACACTATGTTCTACAAATTGCCTCCATTTCTGCGACTATAATCTGCCAGCTTACGAAGCAAATCGCCAAACGATTATAGCAGCATTTCAACTAGTATAGCCTTAAATTATTTCTCCGTAAATATTGTTTTTAAGACCTACAAGGGAGCAACAAAAACTGTGACACCAAGATGCTTAATAAATTCATCTCGAAAAATGTAGACATAGTATGGCCTTCAAGGTCCCATTTCTTTCTCTTTCTCTCTCTCCCCCTCTTGTGTATGTTTTCCCCCTCCCTTTTGGAGTATTTGAAGTCTACAAACCCCAGGAGACCTTAAAGATAATACTCGAAGGGAAATTAATGCTATTATAGTTGAAGTGTTACAAAATCCATTTGGCGATATACATCGCTGACTGGCAGATTGTTGTCGCAAAATGGAGGCCATTTGTGGCACAGAATTTTCAATAAATGGAATGTTTTCTTGTGTTGCACAAAATGATAATTTATTGGCATTAATCTCCCATGTTTATTATACAGTGTTACAAATTTGGTTTCATCGAATCATCCTGTATTTATCGCACTTTACCAAGCCTTGTCATGCTCGAAGTTTGTCTCATAATTGGCTAAAATGTTATAGCTAAGGGATATTCCGCTAAATACGCTTTGATTCTATCTCCTAGTATGTATATTTAACTTTCTGACGGTCCTAATCCAATAGCCATAGGGCTGCTGCTTGCTCAATGGAAGACCCGAGAGCTGATTTTGCTTATACTGAAAGTGGAATAGCGATTGAGAAGTAAGGCTCACCTCTCAACAACCGCGCAAATACAGGTAATCAGAGCAGGTGTGAACAAAATCCCAGAAATGCAAATTGCGTGGCTAGAAAAGATATATAGCACAGTGGTGGAAGCAAGGATGTTATACGCTGCAGAGATATGGGGGATGGGAAAAGGATGGGAGCAGAACTAGGAAGGGTGAGAGCGAAAGGTAAAATGGGTTCAGAATGAAGCTACTGGAGGAAAATGAGATACTAAAACAATGCTTGGTTGTACAGGAGAAAACTGGGAAACAGAAACTTGGATGCATAAGATACAGACAACATTGGAAGAAATAGGAATGGGGGAAACATGTGCGGAAAGAAATTAGAACAAGAGTGGAGGATATTGAAAAGCAAGTGATTATAAGTAGTTTCAAGGAAAAAGGTCATTAATAGAATACAAATATTTTAAAACGGAATGGGGAAAAGAAAGATACATCGAAGTATGCCACAAAGAGGCCAGAATGGGGTATGCATGGGCGAGACAAGTGTAATGAATTAAGTGGTCTAACAGGGAGAAGAAGGGGAGGGATGTACTAAATGTAATGGATTACATGACAATTGGCATCATATTCTGGAATGCGAGGACACGGATAAAAGAAGAGAGAGTTTAATACTAGAGAAATGAAAAAAATTACCAATGGAGCTAAAATGAATATATGGAGAAAGCAGGAAACTATTTAGAAAAAATTAGGTTAAAGTGGTTAAAAGAGACGTGAAGGAAATTGGAGAAGATACGGAAAAGCGGTAACAAGGCAAAAAAGTAAATAGTGGAAAATTATACTTCCCCATTATATATACAACAGGATGTTAAATATAAGGGGAAGATAAATAATAAACAACTCCATTGCATTATAAACATTGTATAAATTGCATGAAAGTTCAAAGCAGACAATAAATCATTCATTGAACAACCGCGCATTAGCGGTTGTGGTAGCCACAAGCCATCCCAGTAATGCTCTCTGACCAATATATCCACTGTAGTTGGAAGCCGTGGATGCACGTGTCATGCGATAAGACTTTTGCCCGCTTTGGGTTGTCGCGTCGTTATAGAGGAGCGATTGGTTCTGATCCTTCCGAAAGGTTCCGAGATCCTTCTGCAACTGTAGAAAAGTGTATTTAAACGAAATATATTAATTCTGCGAACTTTTGGCTCTCATATAAAAATAGGAATGACAGTTCTTCCGCTTTATTTCAACTTAATCAAATTGGTTTGTAACTATTCTTATCCTGTCAGAAAGTCCATTATCGTGAGAGTGAGGCTGTTAAAGGCAAGCATACTTTCATTGTATCGGCGCTTTCTTGCTGCGAGTAATGCCATATCGACCTGGTTTCACACTGAAACTTGAATGGCCAGAAGTTTTATTGTAACAGAGGACAGCTTCAGTGACCAGTCTTTGTCTACAGTAACCAACTTGACGATCACTACCTGTTGCCTCTGTTCCAGGACAGCGGGTACCTGAGGACATCGCCGTCTATTGGAATCGGACGTGCGGCGATGTCTAGGCGCCCGCGCGTTGCGATTACGTGTTTTGCGGTGCGGCTAATGGCATCATGAATCTACTTTGCGGGAGGGGGTGGCTGGCGGCGCCGGCTGCGTATATATGTGTGTGTGAGTGGGAACAATGGACATCATCGGGGGTGGCACAATGGGAAACAATGGCGCCCATTGTGTTTGTTGTATCTGACTCTATTCTCCCAACTTCTTGTAACTACACATTAAACTTGAATATCGCCCTTCCATATAGCACATACCCTTCCTCACCTCACCTCACCTCACCTCTTCCCTCCTGCATATACATATAGCCCACTTCTCGCTCTCTCTTTCTCTTCTCTTTCAACACAGCCCGCCATAATAATGCATGCGGCGTGTGTGTGTGTGTGTGTGTGTGTGTGTGTGTGTGTGTGTGTGTGTGTTGGCTCTAGCATTATACCATATAGTGGGTTTGGGAACAAAATATACTTCATTTGAGCAAACGCCCGCGTGTACAATAGTTGACTGACATTTTCAGATAGGCTATTGTTGTGTGTGTGTGAGAGAGTGTGTGTATGTACATACGCTTTTGGTAGGGGCTCTCTCAGTACTTTAGTTTTACTGGTATGCTGGGGAGTGGTGGAGCTGCTGTAAGGATTCTCCGCGATGTTCGCTATCTTCTTGCCTTCAACCTGTGTTCTCGCCGAGCCCCCACTCGGGGCGCCACTATCTGCTGCCAACACGTGGCGCTGGCGGTTCCTGTCCAATGGAGTGGGCCATCTGGACCCTCCCTCAGGTGGGTGCAGTGCTGGCAACTGTGCTACTTCATCCAGTATGTCAATGGTTTAGCAGGTGCATCAGCTGTCATCCTGTAGTGTTCTTTCACCATTTTAATCACGTCAGATATTCCAGATTCCCAAACTCACTAGCATGTGCATTTGCGCCTTGTATAGAGCTGTATCCTATAGATCACGTGGTGTGTCAGCTGTTTGTTTACGCATGTGCGGCGCGTGTGTGTGTCGGCTGCCTTTTGGTTATTTCTTTTGTGCGCTCGCTTTAGATGAATTAAATATGCATCTTTGGAAAATATATGTGACTTTTACCGTATTGCGACTGCGTGGATATCTCTGTTACGAAATCGATTGTGGTGAAACCGACGAGTTATAACGGCGGTTATAATTATTACAAAAAATTGCATTTCCTGATATTAATAAAGCGTTGATAAATAGAATATTATTGCTGTTAGTTTCGTTTTATAAAGAAATTGTATGTTGTTTCCAACACTCCCCATATGGTGACTGAAACCTTATTTCTCCAAGTGATGAATGGATCCCTTTATTAACTTGACACTTAACGGGCTTAAATAATTATACCATCTCAAGAAAAGTGTTCTCAAAGCACGTTCTTCCATTTTTGTCTCATTTAAGGTTCTTTAACTGCTGGGTTATACCATGTCGATATCTGAGTGTGCTAGACAGGTGGCTGTAGTTACGTAGTCGCTTTCACGTACTCTCTGCTTGGATAATTTGGTGATAGATATAGGCTCACTACGTAATAAAACTTTAAAAATGTAACTTCATACGTTCAACATTTAAATTGTAACAATTGTTTAAGATGGTAAACAATACTCCTCATATTATGTTACACTAATAGAGAACTATACTTAAAAAGACAAAAAAACAAGACTTTGGTTTACGATAATATTTGTCATTTTTAAATAGGCTGTTGCACGGTGTATGTATGTGTTTGTGTTGTGTGTGTGCGTATACTTTTGATATTTCTCCTACGGTAATTTAGTTTGGTGATGCTAGGGTGTGCTGTAAGCATTCCCCAGGATGTTTGACTATTTTTTTTGTCTTCAATCTTCTCACTGAACCTCTGCTCTAGGCGCCACTATCTATGCTACCATTTCCTCAATGGAGTGTGCCATTGACTTCATAGTATATGCAGGCCGCAATGCATATCACGTGACTCGCGTAACAGCTGATAATTTGAGGTGAAATTTCAGGAGTACAGGATGCTCGAGAATTAGTGGCAACAGTTATTGCATTTTGTCTCTTATTGGTAAATGATGGGAGGTGTGACAGGACAGCATTTGATTTTCTGTAAACTGTTTACAGGCACAGAAGTTATAGATTTACTGTCCGTAGCGCCTTCAATAGGAGCAACTATACTCTGTTTAAATTCAGGTTGCTATAAGCCTGAATACTCAAGAATGTTAAGCAGTTTTGAAGAAGCTTGTGGTAGAGATACATTGCTAAATCGTACCTTTGGCTAGGTGCGTGAATGTGTTTCATATTGGAAGGGAACGTAACTAAAACATCTTAAGTGTTACACACATGACTTTCTCTACCATCTATTGCTTATTACTGGGTATACAAATTATTCTTACTAAAGTTTATTTACCTATCTGTTTCATTTTAATCAATATAAAACTTTCCGGAAATAACTACATTACAAATTTCGCCATAGATACAAAGGAAATAGCGATAGTCAAATGTTTTAGAACTGGATGTTATACGCTGGCCTTAAAATTCTATACTCTTTCATGACATCGCGAGGAACAACTGAAAATCAACAGGAATTTAAAATAATGATGAAGTATTGACGAATTTGAACCATTAATAACGGATACCTTGGAAATGGTTTAAGCCATAAAAAGTTATTCGAATTAAATTGTGTGCTACAAAGAGATTTAGTTTTTACTTTCTCTACTACGGAAATATATGTTTTGAGACTCCCTGAATCCAAAAAAAGCATTTTTGGAAACATGTCCGTGTGTGTGTGTGTGTGTGTCTGTGAATAGCATAACTCGGAAACGAACAGTCGGATAAACACCAAACTTGGTACTCAGTATCTTCCAGAGATGCGACAGGAAGGTTTTCAAGAAAATCCCCCCACCCCAGATTACCCTTTACATGGAACATGTAACGATTTTGATTATAAAATATCATATGTTTAAGATATTTTCATGTCAAATGAAATGTATATCTCGAATTTTCTGGGAATGTCTCCAAAAGTATTCTTCATTGTGAACGACTTTTGCATAACTGGTAAACCATAAGAGATAGGCAAAATTTTACTACACAAAAAATGTAGTATTATAACTATTTTTACAAACGCTTATTCTCCATATAGTTCATGTTAATCGAGATGTTAATCTTACTGCTAATTTTCTTGTAGGTGCAAGGGGAATATGGTAGGCTTTAAGTGACAGTCAAATCTTTTAAGAGCTGGTTGCTATGTGGCTCATTCCATTCTCTTTGCATGTCCAGTACATAAAAAAATGAATAACGAATTCCCATTTGAGAAAATAAGTATTGCAAAATTTAAGTAAATAACAAGCAATATCTCGAAAATGGTTCACTCAACAAAAAAAATGTATATGACATAAATTGTCTATTTTAACACGATGTACATTTTTGTGTAGTAAAATTATGTCTATCTCTTATGGTTTACCAGTTATGCAAAATTCGTTCACAATGAAGAATACTTTTGAAGACATTCCCAGAAAATTTAAGATATACATTTTATTTGTCATGAAAATATCTTAAACATATGATATTTTAATCAATATCTTAGTCATTTTTGAGAAAATAAAAATTTTGGAAAAATGTTCCATGTAAAGGGTAATCTGGGGTGAGGGGATTTTCTTGAAAACCTTCGTGTCGCATCTCTGGAAGATACTGAATCCAAATACCAAGTTTGGTGTTTATCCGACTGTTCGTTTCTGAGTTATGCTGTACACAGACACACACACACACGGACATGTTTCCAAAAATGCTTTCTTTGGATTCAGGAGGCCTCAAAACATATATTTCCGGTAAAGCGATTCTAGTGCTTAGCGATTCTTTTGTTAATTTTAGGAATGATGTACAGAAAGTTCTGACGGATTTAAATTTTTGACTTGATACATTTGCTTATTGAAGTATATCAAGTCAAATAAGTACACTCTGAAAATTATTAGAGAAGGAATGCTGCATTTTTCTCAAACAAGTGACGTAGACAACCAGTAGCCAACTTAAATGATACAAATGGCACAACATTTCGAGCACAGTGAACTTCTGGACAGAAAAAAGATCCGTTTAAAGAACTGATAAGAGTTTGTAATTGTAATTCTGCCCCTTCTACATGCGGAGGTAGAAAGGGCTTTTAGTCAGTTGAACATTATCAAAGCAAAGCTAAGGAATCGGTTTTTGTTTTGCAATATATTGTATTGCAAAAAAGCTCCTAAGATTTTGATAAAAAGAACGTGTTACTGGTTCGAACTCCCAGAAAAATTGTGCATAAGACTCGTACAGCGTACGCGCTGTCCTGTGCAGATCCTCTACAGCCTTAACTTCACCTTCTGTGGAGGTGACTGAGGAGGAGCTCGAAGACGAAATATTTTTCTGATGATTATGGCAGCAAATTTTACTTTTAATATTATTAATTATTATACAAATAATTTTAAATTAATTGTGGTAGTTATTTTGATTTACGGACATTCTAGCGATATTTGATTTAGCATTTGTGGTCTTTGGCTAACACTAGTTGGCAACATTGAGGAGCTGGTGGAAGAAAGTACTCGTAAAACCTGTGTTCATATACGACCGTTTCTAAACCCTGTTTAGAATATTGCCCCACTGACATGTGCTCTTCTGCGTTGCCTTTCCTTACCCTCTCCTTTGATTGGCTAATGTAACCCTTAAATGAGTAGGGTAGGGCGGGGTAATTCCGATAGGTTAGCGTCACTTCTTGATTGAAAATTCAATGTTACAATTCAAGTAAGCACACAAGTAGTACGCTATTATGGCTCACGGTGGGCATAATATTACTGTCATTAATGACAATCCTAATGCTGAAATAAGGCTATCAGAATTACCCGCCGAATTGGAAATGGAGAAATTACGAGGGGCTAATTGCATAACAATGAATACAGTAAATAATAGCTCTGCCTTTGGATTCTGAAACAAATTTATTCTAGAAACTATATATATATTATAATATATTAATGTCGAATTATGAAAAGTTAAAAATTCTTATGAAATGTGAAGCATTGAAAAACTAAGAAATATAAGGATTAACAATTCTTGAGTTCTGAACGCTATTTAGAAGCATTTGCCACAAATAAATTGTTCCCTTCCTTCAGCTCCCATGCATCTTTCATGGAACCAAACCTGGCATTTCTGGCAGCGAATCCAGTCACCCCTCAGTACAGATTACTTCGAGTAGCCGCTGACACTGCAGAATCCACATTTGTAATCATCTACGTTGGAATCATTAGCATTATCATCTTCACTAAATGATAAGTCAATGAATTTCTTAGATTGTTTAGCTTCTTTTTCTTTTTCCTTGAATGTTTTTTTTTTAAACTGAATTTGTTTCCCACGAAATTTCATCTATTTACCTTAACAACTGCTACATTTTCGGTAATCTGCTTCGGCATGCTCCTTTCTTAGTTTGAACTCTTCTCTTCATTACACTCTTTACATGACTAGGAAGGACCTCTCTAACGGTTCTTTCAGGCATTACACCCACAGGGGATTGTGATGTGCTAAGCTGTTTGGACACTGTATTCAGTTCATTTAATTTTAATTTAACTTTTGTATACAGGTACCTTGAAAACTTGACTTGCACCTAGTAATGAAAGATTACCCTCTATTACAGATGAGATTACCTGTTCCATAGCTTCTTTGTCCCATTGTAGCCGTAAATGCTTCCTTTTGTAATGTTGTACCATCTGAAAATTTGAACGGAATAATTAATAATTAATACAATAAAAATTACTTTAAAACATAGGCCCCAATGGAAATAAGTTACATACCAGAGAAACAAATATGTATTATATCCGATTAACCCCACCGATTGTTATCGAAATAGCCCCACAACATAACATGTTACCGGTCACGGCGTAATTCTTAGACTGTGCAATAGACAGCACTACGGTATAGTATAGTGGTTCGCAAAATAACAAGGAAGCGTTCATCCCTTAAAGCAGTACGAAAACTAGTACACAAGACCAGCTAAAGTTTAAGCTTTCTGACCAAAATATTACATGCTACGTATTGTACAGGTATTCTTTTCTTACCTTTGATTAGAAAAACTGATGTAGCGTCTCTCTTAATACCAGAATCTATTCAGAACCAAGCACACACGTTGATAAGACTCCGACCTTAACTATGAGACTGGAAACTTCAATATGGCGTGTTTATTAGTGGCGGCGCATGCGTGAGAACTTAACATTATCCAAAAAGTCCCGCTATCCGAATTCCCCCACCCTACCCTATATGACAAACTAACCCAGTACAATACAAGCTAAAGCCATAAAAACGATAAAAGCTCTCCGTCATGAGAGATGCATGTGCTTTCATGCTGAGAGGCAAGTTTAAATTGAAGGATTCTCCTGGCTATTTGTTGATACTGTCGTGACCTCTTTATTAACTAGCTCAATGGGGGGGGGGTAGAGCAACTCGGTACCGAAAGATCTTAGAGTTAACAATTTACATTTATACGAGGTCAGACGGGGGACGCAGCTAAGAGAAATATGAAAAATATATCAGAATACTTCTAGGAAAACTATTAATACATGGCGTGGATGAGGGAAGGGACTATCTACTATGATAATTTAAACATAAGGACGATGGATGATAAGTGGGTTTATTGATGTAAAGGGATACAGTACCTCCTTGCTTCCATTTCTGTCGGTGAGGACGCCATGCTTGGACGCATGGGTAGCGCGCACACACACGTCTTGACTCGAACAGTGACTAGCCTCGACTCGAGGATCCTCACGCTCAACTCGGCGTGGTAACGCTAACTCGCTTATCCCCTCCACTATTGCGCAATACCCGATCCGGGCAGCCAGGTCACATACGCAACAACGCTCGTACGTCACAATACAAATTTACATGCCCTCCAGATGCATTAACCTGTTAGTAATATATTTGATTCATACCGTAATTAAAATCTAAATTTGACAATTTCTCTTCGACTATATTGAAGTAAATTATTATGATAATGTTGTGTCGCACAACAACTATTCCACGACAGCAGACAATGAGAGGTGATTAGTGCATGTGAAAGTTAAGAGATATGGCACAAAGTTATATGGAACTGGGTTTAAAGATGAAAATAACTGCGAAAGCCTGTTCCCTTGAAGTTGCTGCCCGGGATAGTTTAGACCGCACAGTTTACCCTTGCTTCACCTAGAATTACTGCGACTTCCAGCAAATAAAAATAACAAATCATCACTTAGTACTCTTGCAATTAAACATCGGCATAAAGAAAGTGTTGCAAATATCAATCCTATGTAATATATCACATGTTTGGGAGATGCTGCTTGTACTGGTGATGACATTGGAGGTGCCGATGATGAGACAGCCAGTATTGATTCACCGCAATAGAAACCTGGGGGATAGTGTTACATGATGACAGAACAGTTGTACATCTGTTGCCTCCCACATGTCCCTTATGGGCCACTGCAATCAAATCTGGTGTTGCTCTGTGGGGAAGATTATGGCTACGAACACGCGATACGTGTGTGCTTCCTTCAGCGTTGTCTCACAAAATTGGTGCGTCGTACTACAGATATTACTCATCAATTTGTCTACGGCTTACCTGAGGTAGCTGAAACATATAGTTACACTTGGAAATACACTTTTAAAGTACGCTGAATGAAAAAAATGGAAAAAGATTGTGTGAAGAGCATAGCTCCAGAATTAAAAGCCACGATATTTAAACGATGCAAGGTTAGGATTTTCAAGAAATTTTTACCTCAAAAGAACTTTGCATGAAACATCATCTTATTCATCATCTTGTTCTTCTTCAGACATTCAAGGATTAGGCCACCAGGGCCTGAACTGAATCTCAATCCTAATGCTTCTCAGTTCTACCCACATCTCTCCTTCTCACTGGTATACACTGAAATGTCAACTTGATATTCTTGGTCATCCATTCTAAAAAACTCTGATGTGTTGCACCACATGACTTGTGTACAAACTCTTGTACAAACTATTTTTACAAACGCTTATTCTCCATATGCTTCATGTTAATCTTATTGCTAATTTTCTTGTAGAGGCAAGGGGAATTGCTAGCCTTTAACCGATAGTCAAATATTTTAAGAGCTGGTCGCTATGTGGAGTATTCCATTCTCTTTGCATTACCAGGACAAAAAAAAGAATAACGAATTTGAGAAAAAGTATAAGTATTGGAAAATTTAAGGGAATAACAAGCAATATCTCGAAAATGGTTCACTCAACAACAAAAATGTAAAGGGCATAAATTGTGTATTTTAATGCGATCTACATTTTTTTGTGTAGTAAAATTTTGTCTATCTCTTATGGTTTACCAGTTATGCAAAAGTCGTTCACAATGAAGAATACTTTTGGAGATACTCCCAGAAAATTCGAGATATACATTTCATTTGTCATGAACATATCTTAAACATATGATATTTTAATCAAAATCGTTAGAGCTATGTTTGGGAAAATTAAACTTCTCGAAAAATGTTCCATGTAAAGGGTAATCTGGAGTGGGGGGATTTTCTTGAAAACCTTTCGTATCGCATCTCTGTAAGATACTGAACCTAAATATCAAGTTTGGTGTTTATCCGACTGTTCGTTTCTGAGTTATGCTGTTCACAGACACACAGACTCACACACAGACTCTCTCTCTCTCTCTCACACACACACACACACACACACACACACACACACACACACACACACACGCACAGACACACATACGGACATGTTTCCAAAAATGCTTTTTTTGGATTCAGGGGGTCTCAAGACATGTATTTCCTGTGAAATCTCGTTATCGAATTTTTGGGTGGAAGGCAATACTTCCCCTACTTACTATACGTAGTATAAAGCAGTATTTTTATTTATACTGCTTTATTCTCTCGAATATGTTTGAAACTGCCAACTCTTCCCTTTGATTTGATTGGGAATGACATTTGTAACAGTGACTTCCTTTAATGGCCTCAAGAATCTCATCTGTTGGGCTTCAAGACTTTTCTTATCCTATCTTTCTAAAATCCAACTTTCAGAACCAAACATTATCATCGGTTTTGCTATCAATTTATGTTATTTTAATTGTACACTTCTTGATATAGTTTTCCAAAATGCCCTTCATCAGTCCATTTATTTTATTTACCTATTTAAATCTGTATCTATATATTCTTATTAAATACGAAAATAACTATTTAAATAGGATACGTCAGGATTAGGAGCGGAGGGAGGACTTAACACCTCGACCTCGCAGATCTTTTTTACCTAGACCATTGGCCCCGCCCCCGTGAGGGAGGGATAATGTGAGAGGTGACAGAGGGTGACCAGACAAGGAGGCACGACGGGCAGAGGGCAGGGTCCCTACCGTTTACAGATTTAAACTCCCCGAATGACAGCTGATGCAGCCGGCACCCTTCCCCACTGTGGGCTTACATATCCCTGGGGGGTTCCGGGACTCGGAGATCGTCGCATACCGCGGACGGAGGTTTACTTAGAGCATTCTTTTCCCCTGCCGAGAGCTGTCGCCGAGACTTGTAACCCTGAAAGAGACCAAGCAAATGGAAGGTGAAGTGTAATGAGAAATGGAGGTGAAATGGAGGGACAGGAAATTCGGGTATGTAATGATCCTTCCCAGCATTCGCCTATTGACCCAGGGAAACCTCCGAAAAACCCCAGGGAGGTCGGCCGCGGAACCTCCAAACCCACGACTTCCCGAATGCGGAGATGTTACTACCTAAGCCATCTCGCTCGATTTATCTAAATAAGTAGACGTTCCAATCTGTTCAACTGTTTTTCCATCTATCACAATTTTAATTTATTTTGATTAAAAGTGAAAGTGTGAGACACTAACGCGAAGAGACAAATATATATCTTAGTTTTCTACAAGCTGCTAGTGAAATCACTTTCTATTATTATTAAATATTGTGTAATTCAGGAAGAAAAGCTTACAACAAAAACTTATTTTATTACATTCTATATCGCTTGGCTAAAGTAAGTAGGGGAAGTACTGTGTTATTCCGAAAATTCAATATCGGTTTCACCGGAGGTACACGTTTGAGATACCTTGACCCCTCCCCAAACTCTTTTGGGGAGACTTCCATATTTATGAGACAAAGAGACGCAGGGAAAAATTGAAAATTCGGAAAAGTACCGAACTTCATATTTAAGGATGCAAGGTGGGTATGAAATCCACCCATCCTAAATAATCCTTTACATGGAAAAGATTTTTCTTAAATTTTAATTTCTCACTGACAGTAACTATATTAATGAAAATATTACACATTTGACATATTGTCGCTAAAATGCATATTTTGAATTTGCTGTAAATACCCAATTATATCCTTTTTTGTTTTCGTTCCATTTATACCCGGCCTATAAATACGGTCTTTGGAACTTATTGCCTAATGGCAATGGTGTTGCCCAACGACCATAGGTTGCGCCGTGTATTCGCTGACTGGGTGATGAAGCAATTGGAAGCTGACCCGGATTTTTGTAGAAAAATCATCTTTAGTGACGAAACCCACTTTTGGATGGATGGTTGAGTTAACAAACAAAATTGCTGCTATTGAGTAATCACAATCCAATGCAGATTCAAGAACAACCACTTCATCCCCAAAAGGTTACTGTGTGGTGTGGATTTTGGTATGGTGGAATCATTGGTCCACATTTTTTCCAAGATGAAGATGCAGAAGCGCTGTCAATGGAGAAAGATACCGGGCTCTTATAAGGAACTATTTTTGGCCTCAATTGGATGGTATGGATCTCAGAAACATCTGATTCCAGCAAGATGGTGCCACATGTCATACTGCTCTCGAAACAATCGATCTTTTGAAGGAGAAGTTCAGAGGTTTCATCATTTCCCGTTGTGGTGATGTTAACTGGCTTCCTAGGTCATGTGATTTAATGCCGTTGGATTACTTCTTGTGGGGTTATGTTCAATCTCGAGTTTATGTCAAGCCAACACCAGTAAATTATCTTATGGATAACATCACGCGTGATATTCGTGAAGTTGGACCTAATTTACGTTCTTCTGTCATTGAAAATTGAGTCAACCGTATATGCGCAACTCAACAAAGCCGCGGCGGTCACTTAACTGATATTCTCTTCCACACGTAATGAAATTAATTATGTTCCAAAATAAAAATGGAAATAAACCTCTATCATTTATGGAAGGTGTTTTATTTAAGTTCAAAGATAGGACACTCTTATTGAAAGACCCTATAGTATTACATAGAATTGCAATGGGACATACTGTAAAATAAAGAGTAATAAGAAAAACTAAACACAGACACACGCGCGCGCGCGAAATTCTTCGTAAAAATGTTTTTGTTTTATTCAGGGAAAATTAAAACGCGTATTTTCATGGAAATTTCAATGTCGGATTCTTCCTATATACTTCTAACTATAGAGGTAAGTAGAAGAGAAAGGAGTAAGCTTCTGTGTGAATATATTTTAGAAAGTCTTCTGAGTAACAGATATTTTTACTTCCTCTACTACGTACACAGCAGGCGGAGAAGGAATTATATTCCACCCAAAAATTCGATACCGAGATTTCTCCGTAAATATATTTTTTGAGGCTCCTTGTATCCAAAATACATGTTAGGAAAACTTCCGGTGTGTGTGTATGTGTGTATGTGCGTTACTGTGAGTAGCATAACTCAAAAACGAAAAGACTGGTAAATACCAAACTTGGTATTAAGATTCCAAAGATGCAACACGAAGATTTTCAAGAAAATCCCCCACCCGAAACTACAGTTTACATGGAACATTTTTCGAAAATTTTGATTTTCTAAAATATTACTCCGACGATTTTGATTAAAATATTATATATGTATTAAAGTCATTTACAAGAAAAAACTGTATCTTGAAGTCCGTACAAATTGATGCAACAAACTGTATCTCTGAGGTTCTCGTCATTCGGAGAGAATTTTGTATAACCTTGTATAACTGGTAAATATTAAGTAAAGAATAAAACGTACTACACAAGAAATGTAGATCTCTTTAAAACACACAATTTCCAATAACTTTTTTGTGGCATCAGTCATTTCCGAGATATTAATGGTTCGAATTGTTCAACACTTGGTCATTCTTTTAAAGACCTGTCGATTTTTAGTTGTTTCTCGTGATTACATGGAAACAGCATGGAATTTTAAGGCCAGCGTATAGCGTCCAGTTTTTAAACATTTCACTACTGCTATTGTCTTTGTAATGCAGCTGTTTCCGAAAAAGTTCATTTCGATTAAAATGAAGTAGACAGGAAAATAAGCTTTCGTAAGAATAATTTGTATACTTACTAATGAGTGATAAAGGTAGGGAAAGTCATGTGAATGTAGCACTTGAGATACTTTTATTAATGCGTCCTAAAAGGTGGATTTCCAACAAAATACCAATATAATTTTTACGTGGAATACAATAGTTTCTTTACCTTAGGTAAGCTGTAGAGTAAGCAATAAAAGTAGTATAGAACGTTGAGGGAGGTCTGGACGCCTGCAGGAGCAAGAAGTTCCTGAGCACCATGTGGAAATCTTATACCCAGGTGTCCAAAGGGACGTAATGAGCAAGCGGTACCATGGTTAATGGTTATTGCGACCAGGTGGTGCCACTTAGGTGAGTGATGGTGGTCCTCAGGTGTGAATAGGGCGGAGTAGAACTTGTCACTGGGAGAGAATTATGGACCTGACCTTGCAATGTGTCCCAGGTATGCGATCCTTCCATGTGCAAAGAAATCTTAACTGTTCCAAATTATTTCCCCGCTAGAGGAAAGCCACAATATGACGAGAGGATAGCAAAAGAGAATATCATATTCCATAGGGGTGTATTAAGTAAAAATCTGATGTATTACATACGAAGAGAACAGCGATAGTCAAATGTTTTAGAACTGGACGCTATACATCGCCTTAAAATTCCATACTGTTTGCATGACATCGCGAGAAAAAATTGAAAATCGACAGGACTTTAAAAGATGGGCTAAGTATTGAACAAATCGAACCATTAATTACGGATATTTCGGAAATAGCTGATGCCACGAAAAGGTTATTTGAAATAAATTGTTCGTCTCAAACAGATCTATATTTCTTTTCTAGGACGTTTTCGTCCATCGCGTAACGTTTAATAGTTAATCAAAATTATAGAAATTCCTTCCGGACGAAGGGAACTTCAAAGGCTATTCCTAGAAAATTCAAGATAGATATTTTATTTGTAAATATGTAAATAACTTTAATATGTTATAGTTCCACACCATGTATTTTTAGATTTAAATAGATCAAATGTTGTATGCCTCCTTATTGTTTATTTTAAGGCTTCCTTTATTGAAAGGCTGCCACTTGGACAAAGCATAACAAATACAGAGTTACCAATAAACACACACATAAATGGTTGAACAGCGCAATAAGAAAATAAGTCATACAATGAAACAGTATTAGAATAAAGTAATAATGATAATATTAGAAAATGTTTTTAAAAGTTTTACGAATATCCATGTAGAAGAGATTGAAATATAAACTGTGGATTGTTCTGAAACTTCACAATGATATAGCGGAAGCCAGTAGAAGAACATGGGAGGTATTACTGTGGATAATAAGGGCTATAAAGATGATTTTTTTAAGAGGGCTATTGGTCCTTTCAAAGCGGATGTTCTAAATGATTTGATGTCAATAGTGGGTAAGCCCAACTTCTTGCAGGTATCAGCGAAGAACTTTGGAATTGTTCCACGGGCACCCAAACACCACAACGTGGCGAACAGAATAGTTTTGTTTATAATATGGACTTGTAGGGTGGTAGATATTCATTTACCATCATCGACCTTGGCTTGAATAGGACTCGTTTCGATCTAATATGTGCCGACTCTCGTAGCCGTGATCGCTGGAGTGTGTAGCTTCGGCGCTCCGCCAAGTTGAGGGTCGCGGTTTGGAGTCCCGCTTTGGGCATGGGTGTTTGTGTGTATGAGTAATTGTGGTAATAAGAAAACAGTAAAAACACAGCAATGATAAACTGGGTAAACAAGGAAACTTAAAAAAATTACCAAAAAATCTTTAAAAAAAGAAGAAAAGAAAATGTAACCAATATGTGAGCCGGGTTTAAAAGCAATTGCATCACTACACCGTGTATCTACTCCCTTGTGCAGCAATTCCGGATAACTCTTCATGAGTCACATATCCAACCTTCTGGAGAGATTTAGCAAACATATGCCGAAATTGTGTGGTGACGAATATTTCTGAGGATAAAAAATTTATGAGATGAATTTTTAACATGCTTAGTTGTAATTAAAATTAAATTGAGTTTTATTTATGGGAATTCTTTAATTGCTGTGGTTATTAGCGACACATACTATATTAGGCGTGAAAAACCGGTAATTTTGCTCAGAGGCCCTTGAGGTTCTTTTACGTGCCGTAAATCTACGACACGGGACCACCGACTTTACTTCCGATCCGAAGGAAGCCATGCTAAGGATTTTGACGCCCGAAAAAATCCATCGCCCTCCGCCGGGTTTGAACCTGCGACCTCGGGAACTAGAGGCTAGCATGGTAGTGGTTACCACTACACCACGGAGGACTACGCTTAGTTGTAATGTAATTACACAATTATACTCACATTGCGTAAATGTTTAAGCAAAAAATTTTCACCCAAACTAGTAGGATGATTAAAAATTCACCTGTACAATGTATTAAAGTAATAATATAAATGAATATGTTTAGAGCTAATTTTAAAATATGCATGAAATTTGGGGTGTATTTATACATTGAGCCCTGATTGCTGAATTAAAATTTCAAATGAATCGAACTGAAATTGTGGATTTTAGATTTCACAGATGATTATCCTTAAGAATAAGGATATGGTGTCATCAATGGTATTGGGCCTTCATAGCTGGAATATGAAGGGTTTTAATTGCTCCGTGAGATGAAGCTGGAATGCTAAGAGCAATCAGATGAAATTCCATCCCTGTCGGTAGCTGTGAGGGTTATGGAAATGCGGAACCCTGCTGGATGTGGAATGCGGGTTGGTCAGCATCACCCCCACACACGTAGACCTATTGTCACGGAGGTGTCGCCTTCTGCAGTTCATTCAGAGTTTCATTCACCGTGGCAAGCAGTGCGTTACTCCAAGAAGAAGAAGCCATTTTTCTTCACAATGCCACTTTCTTCCCATTCACGATTCTCCGAGTGTGGAAACCTTCCCACCTGGCTTTGCGACGACGGAAGTGCGTGTCAAAAAATGGATAAGGGGGCTCCGGGTTACCTGCTGGGCGAGGTTATCCGTCACACCCCCACCTCAGAAATGGATGTGGTGCCCCGCTGTCTGTCACGGCTGACTTTGTCCCCAAGTAATGTACACGATACAGTCTTCCCCTCACACCTGTGCAACTTGTCAAACTGACAGAGATCCAAAAAGCCGCCGGTCTTTCCTAAGTGAATTTACTCTTTGTTACCGGAGAAAGTTAAAGTACTCCATCGGCTAGCTGCTTGTTCAAACTTCAAAAGGGATTCTAATCTTTTTGCAAAACAAAGTCTGTGTCGCCGAACAAGCACAAGCAGCGCCGCGTATGCAGAAGTGGTCGAACAATGCATCAGAAGGGAAAACAATCTTATATATTACATTCACTTGACTTTCTGTACCATCTATCGCTTATTAGTGGGTATAACAATTATTCTTATGAAATTTTATTTTTCCTATCGACTTCATTTTAATCGAAGTAAACCTCTCCGGAAATAGCTGCATTACACAAAGGAAATAGCGATAGTCAAATGTTTTAAAACATACTCTTTATATGCAATCGCGAGAAACAGCTGAAAATCGACAATTGCAAAGTATTGAACAACTCAAACCATTAATACGGATATCTCGGCAGTGGCTCATGCCACAAAAAAATCTGATGTGTTACACTCACATGACTTTCTCTACTCTTGTACAAACTATTTTTACAAACGCTTATTCTCCATATGCTTCATGTTAATCGAGATATCGAGATGTATATCTTATTGCTAATTTTCTTGTAGATGCAAGGGGAATATGGTAGGTTATAAGCGATAGTCAAATATTTTAAGCGCTGGTTGCAATGTGGCGCATTCCATTCTCTTTGCATGTCCAGGACATAAAAAAAAATCTGATGTGTTACACTCACATGACTTTCTCTACTCTTGTACAATCTATTTTTAGAAACGCCTATTCTCCATATGCTTCACGTTAATCGAGATATCGAGATGTCAATCTTATTGGTAATTTTCTTGTAGATGCAAGGGGAATATGGTAGCTTTTAAGCGATGGTCAAATATTTTAACGCTGGTTGCTATGTGGCGCATTCCATTCTCTTTGCATGTCCAGGACATAAAAAAATCTGATGTGTTACACTCACATGACTTTCTCTACTCTTGTACAAACTATTTTTACAAACGCTTATTCTCCATATGCTTCATGTTAATCGAGATATCGAGATGTCAATCTTATTGATAATGTTCATGTAGATGCAAGGGGAATATGCTAGATTTTAAGCGATAGTCAAATATTTTAAAGCTGGTTGCTATGTGGCGCATTCCATTCTCTTTGCATGTCCAGGACATAAAGAAAATGAATAACGAATTTGAGAAAAAGTACAAGTATTGGAAAATTTAAGGGAATAACAAGTAATATCTCGAAAACGGTTCACTCAACAAAAGAAATGTGTATGACATAAATTGTGTATTTTAAGGCGATCTACATTTTTTGTGTAGTAAAATTTTGTCTATCTCTTATGGTTTACCAGTTATGCAAAAGTCGTTCACAATGAGGAATACTTTTGGAGACATTCCCAGAAAATTCAAGATATACATTTTATTTGTCATAAAAGTATCTTAAACATATAATATTTTAATCAAAATCGTTAGAGCCATTTTTGAGAAAATTAAAATTTTCGAAAAATGTTCCATGTAAAGGGTAGTCTGGGGTGGGGGGATTTTCTTGAAAACCTTCGTGTCGCATCTCTGGAAGATACTGAACCTAAATACCAAGTTTGGTGTTTATACGACTGTTCGTTTCTGAGTTATGCTGTTCACAGACACACAGACACAGACAGACACACAGACACACAGACAGACACACACACGGACATGTTTCCAAAAATGCTTTTTTTGGATTCAGTGAGTCTCAAAACATGTATTTCCGGTGAAATCTCGGTATCGAATTTTTGGGTGGATTACAATACTTCCCCTAGTTACTATACATAGTAGAGAAAGTAATGATGAATAACGAATTTGAGAAAAAGTATTGGAAAATTTAAGGAAATAACAAGCAATATCTCGAAAACGGTTCACTCAACAAAAGAAATGTATATGACATAAATTGTGTATTTTAACGCGATCTACATTTTTTGTGTAGTAAAATTTTGTCTATCTCTTATGGTTTACCAGTTATGCAAAAGTCATTCACAATGAAGAATACTTTTGGAGACATTCCCAGAAAATTCAAGATATACATTTTTTTGTCATGAAAATATCTTTAACATATGATATTTTAATAAAAATCGTTAGAGCCATTTTTGAGAAAATTAAAATTTTCGAAAAATGTTCCATGTAAAGGGTAGTCGGGGTGGGAGGATTTTCTTGAAAACCTTCGTGTCGCATCTCTGGAAGATACTGAACCTAAATACCAAGTTTGGTGTTTATCCGACAGTTCGTTTTTGAGTTATGCTGTTCACAGACACACACACACACAGGCACACACACATACACAGACACACACACGGACATGTTTCCAAAAATGCTTTTTTTGGATTCAGGAGGTCTCAAAACATGTATTTCCGGTGAAATCTCGGTATCGAATTTTTGGGTGGAATGCAATACTTCCCCTACTTACCTACTATACGTAGTAGAGAAAGTAAAAATGAATAACGAATTTGAGTATTGGAAAAGTTAAGGGAATAACAAGCAATATCTCGAAAATGGTTCACTCAAAAAAAAAAATGTATATGACATAAATTGTGTATTTTAACGCGATCTACATTTTTTGTGTAGTAACATTTTGTCATCTCTTAGGGTTTACCAATTATGCAAAAGTCGTTCACAATGAAGAATACCTTTGGAGATATTCCCAGAAAATTCAAGATATACATTTCATTTGTCATGAAAATATCTTAAACACATGATATTTTAATCCAAATAGTTAGCCATTTTTGAGAAAATTAAAAATTTCGAAAAATGTTCCATGTAAAGTGTAATCTGGGGGGGGGATGTTCTTGAAAACCTTCGTGTCGCATCTCTGGAAGATACTGAACCTAAACACCAAGTTTGGTGTTTATCCGACTGTTTGTTTCTGAGTTATGCTGTTCACAGACATACACACAGACACACACACACACACGTACATGTTTCCAAAAATGCTTTTTTTTATTCAGGGGGTCTCAAAACACATATATCCGGTGAAATCTCGGTATCGAATTTTTGGGTGGAACACAATACTTCCCCTACTTACTGTACGTAGTAGAGTAGAGTTATTCTAAATAAATTGTGTATTTTAAAGAGGTCTACATTTCTTGTATACTACGTCTTCGTCTATCGCTTAACGTTTACCAGTTATAGAAGATTATAGAAAATTCCTTCCGAATGGGGACTTCACAAATTACTCCAAGAAAACTCAATATATAAATTTGTCTTGCAAATATATTTAGTATATGGTGTTTTAATCAAAATCGTAGAGCTATTGTATAGAAAATAAAAAACCTCGAACAATTTACATGTAAAGGGTACTTGGGGTGGAGGGGACTTTCTTGAAAATCTTCGTGTCGCATCTTTGGAAGATATTGAACTTAAATACTTGGTATTATCCAACTTTTGGTTTCTGAGTAAGCCGTTCACAGACACACACAGGGACCCTTTTCTAAAATTCCAGTGTGTTACATTTACACTAGTTTTTCTACCCTATCGTTTATTTGTGGGTATGCAAACTATTTTACGATGTTTATTTTTCTATATCCTTCATTATAATCCTGAGAAATGTTTCCGCAAATAGATGCATTTCACATTTCGTTATAGACACGAAAGGAATACCGATAGTCAAATGTTTTATAGAACTGGACATATATACTGGCCTAAAAATTCCATACATTTTCCATGACATCGCGAGAAACAGCTGAAAATCGATACGACTTTAAAATAATGGCTAAGTATTGAACAATTCGAACCAATTATAACGATATCTCGGAAGGGGCTGGTGCCACAAAAAGTTATTTGAAATACATTGCGTGTTTTAAATAGACCTACATTTCTTGTGCAGTATGTTTTCGTCTACCGCTTAACGTTTAGCAGTTATATTATACAAAATACCTTCCAAATGAAGAGGACTTCACAGGATATTCCCACAAAATTCAATGTAAACATTTTTTCATGTAAATATCTTTTATATATGGTATTTTAATAAAAATCGTTAGGTCATTGTTTAAAGATTTGAAATTATGTTCCATGTAAAGGGTAGTTTGGGATGGGGAGATTTTCTTGAAAATCTTCGTGACACATCTTTGGAATATGCTGAATTTAAATACCAAGTTTGGTATTTATACGAATTTTGATTTCTAAGTTATGCCGTTCACAGGCATACATTCAGACACACACAAGGACGTTTTCCTAAAAATCTTATGCGTTAATTTCACATAAGTTTCTCTAACCTCTATTTTTTATTTTTTGGTATGCTTATTTTTCTATCTACTTCATTATAATCCATATAAGTCTTTGCAGAAACAGCTATATTACGCATTTCGTTGCAGATACAAAGGGAATGGCAATAGTCAAATCTTTCAGAACTGGACTCTATGCACTGCCCTTAAAGTTCCGTAATCTTTCCATACAATCTCAAGAAACAGCTGAAAATCACAGCACTTGAAAATAATTATATAGTATTGAATAATGCGAGCCATTAATAACGGATATCTCGGAAATGGCCTATGCCACAAAAAAGTTATTTGAAGTAAATTCTGTGTTTTAAAGAGATCTATATTTTTTGTGACGTTTTCGTCTATCGCTTAACGTTTAATGGTTATACGAAATTATACAAGATTATACGAAATCCCCTCCGAATGCAGAGGACTACAGGTTGCTTCCAGAAGATTGAAGATATATACTTTGTTTATCATATAAATATCCTTAATATATGCTCTTTTAATCAAAATCGTTAAAGCCATTTTTAGAAAATAAAAGATTTCGAAAAAATTCCATGTAAACGATACTTGGGGGTGTTTTCTTAAAAATCTTCGTGTCGCATCTTTGAAAAATACTGAACTTAAATACAAAGTTTGGTATTTATCAGACGTTTGGTTTTTGAGTTATACTGCTCATAGACACAAACACACACACATACCTATACATACACAGACGTTTTTTCTAAAAATTCTTTTTTTGGATTCATGGGACCTCATAATATGTATTACCGGTGAAATCTCGGTATCGAATTTTTGGATGGAATACAATACTTCCCTTACTATATGTAGTAGAGAAATTGCTTTTTTTTCGACGATAATTTCACGCAAGCACCTTTCAGCCAACATACAATCTCATTTATGCTTATTTACCAATCGGGAGCGAGTTTTATCGATAGTTTTAAAGCATTGTGCTCAAAAATTAATAACTGATGGTTTTCTCTCCTATTTCATTGTTTTTTTCCTTATCATTTCTGCTTGATTCGACTAGGGTTCAAGGAAGGCTATGATAATGCACTTAATAATTAGGAGCAAATGAACATTTGAGGTTATAACAACAGTTCATAGTAAATGTATTTATTTTAACACACGGTTCTACTTGAAATAAAAGCTAATAACATTAATGTATGTTTTTAGAAAAAAAAAAACGGGTAAGCCACTTCAATGATAATACTAAAAGTACAAAACAGATCCCATCGTTTCGTTCTCGCAATTGCTACCGACCTCCCCATGCTTATAAGTTTTCTTAGGTCATTTTAACTAAGGTCATTTTAATTCGTGCTTTTTGTCGTGACAGCAAGCATTCGTTAACCTCAATTAAATACCGAAAAGCAATTAGCACTGGTGGTATTACTGAAGATAGTGTTTTTTTATTCACTTCGCGTTTATACTGCCATGGTTGATGGTTGAATTCCCTATTTTCAGTGCTGGTAACCTAACCTATCTACCTGATTTGCCTTTTTATTGCACGTATGTGCATGAACCATAAGTTCTCTATGTTTTTCTATTTTATTTATAATAGCAGATCTGAATATAATTATATTTCATAGTTGTTTTATTATTTAAATCTTTCTTTGGTCTTCACTTAGGTTTTATTTGTTTATATTTGCCTACGATTTAATTCATGCTGCAGCTAAGTATGAGCGGCAAGTTATTGATTCTTTTAAGGTAAAAAATTATGCCTGGATAAAATCGATCGCTAGTTCGTCACCACTGCTACTGGAACCATCATGTTAAACAATTGTTAGTAATAATTTTATTTTCGCTTAAGACTATTCTGTTATTCATTATAATCCAAAAAATAGTATAGACAGTACATACGTATGAAGTGCATATTGAGAAATTTTGGAAGTAGAAAATACTCGATTTCATGTCCTATTTTCAGACCTTCCTCGTTCTCCAATGATGAACTTACCGTACTTGTATCGCAATATACTATTACGCAATTAAATACGTTGTTATTGTAGTCAAAATAGTGTTTAATTGCGCCTTATTAGTCCGAGTGCTATAATGGTTGCTTAGCAACAATCATAATAAATCTGTTGAAACTTTATGCATTTCTAATCGATTCCATTCCAATTTTCTCCTAACCCGCAAAATATCTCCCTTTTGATTTCTTTTGGTAATGGAAACGATTAGGTTTGTCTCAAAGACCTAACAATTGCCTTATAACATTTCCTACTAATGAAGTATCAATAAAAATCTTCATTAATCGGTACACCAATATCAGTTATTCTAAACTAAACATTCATCTTGGCTATTAGCACAGTGTAGTCTTTAACAAACTTTTCGTCCTTGGCTGAATCAATGAAATTTATTGGAAATGCTACAACCTTGCAGACATGGTGCCTAATTTTCGAAATTATTTAGGCATTATTAGTAAATAAACGTTTAAATAATTAATACCTACCACCCCTTATAAACGCGAGAATGATCATTTCATTAATATTAGTCACTCTCCCCCATTCACAAATTGTCATAATCTCTCATGTATGATTGTTTTTAGACAGCATGACCTAAAAGTAGAGCTTTTAACACAGTGCACACGAGCTAAAAGGTTTATAATGCGATAATCTTCATTATGACCAACTTTGCTTTCAAGTCCAATCACATGGCAATTACCCTTTGTGTTTGCACATGTTTAATAACTCGATTTGGTTTGATTAGGTTTTACTTTTAAGTGCGCCATTTTACTAATTAATAATTCATGGCGCTCGCATTATCTGCTCACAATACAAATCGTCATACTTCAATTTATCGCATTTCGTTGTAGAGTTAACCTATGCGTTATATTGTCAGTCTTCTGTTTTCCTCAGTCTAAAATGTTATTCTTTTATCTAGTATAACTTACATAAAGATTAAATGGCGGAAATTATGAATTCAGAAGAAACTGAAATGGAAGAGCCAGATAAATTGCAGAAGCAGCAGAAAGAATAACACTATAATTACTTACCCAAAAAATCCAGAAAGCAATATGATATGCCACTTAATCGCTTCATTGGCTGGTGTAAGGTGAAACATATAGAAAATAATTTCACTGAAAATGACTGCAGCGAATCAAGAAAACATCTGACATCTGACACAGCCATGTTTTTTTTTTAACATTTTACGCCTCTTTATCAGGCTTGAGGTTCTTTTACGTGCCGTAAATCTATGATACGGGACCACTGGCTTTACTTCCCTTCCAAAGGAAGCCATGCTAAGGATTTTTGCGCCGAAAAAAAACCCATAGCCTTCCGCCGAGTTTGAACCCGCGAACTCGGGAACTAGAGGCTAGTATGGTAACCACTACACCACGGAGAACGATTTGGGCAGAATTGTGCAATAAAGTCAGGTATTAATAAAATATTTAGTGCTATTACTAAAGTAATTTGATCATAGTATCATATGATCATAGTATATACATTGCTTTCACTTGCTTGAAAATGAAACAAATAGTTCATTAATTTAAACTTTGAAGAAAAATAATGTTAGATCTGCTGAGGCCTATTACTATTTTCCGGCAAAATTCTTGCATCTCAGTTCATTCCTACGACAAGGTTGGCCGAGGTCGTTAAGACTTGGACGCGAAAATGTGAGCTCAGCAGTTCAAATATTGCCTGGGCCGTACTAACTGGCTGAGGTTTTTCCAGGTTTTCCTCAGTCCTCATAGCTGGCAGTTAGCGGGGAGTTACCCTAAACTTAGGTCGGGAATATTTCCTTCCTCAATTATTATTTTATGTCGTGTATCATCAGTATTCACCACATGTAGTAAGAACGAGTGCTAAACAGCACTAAAAAATCTGGTGTGGTACATTCACATGACTTTCTCTACCCTCTATTGCTTATTAGTGGCTACGAACTAGTCTTACTAAACCTTATTTTTATATTTACTTCATTTTAACCCAAATAAGCTTTTGTAGAAATAACTACATTACTATTTCATTATAGATACAAAGACAACAGCGATAGTTAAATGTTCAAGAACTGGACGCTATAGCTGACCTTAGAATTCCATAATCTCATAAACAACGATATGATAAAAGAGTGGCTAAATATTGAACAATTCTTACCATTAATAACGGATGTTCTCGGAAATGTCTGATGCCACAAAAAACTTATTTCAAATAAATTGTGTGCTTTAAAGGGATGTACATTTCTTGTGTAGTGCGTTTTCGTCTATTGCTTAACTTCACCAGTTATACAAGATAATACAAAATCCCTTTCGAATAAACAGGACTTGACAGGCTATTCCCAGAGAATTCAAGATAAAGATTTTATTTTTCATGTAAATGTCTTTCATATATGATATTTCAATCAAAATCATTAGACCCATTTTTTAGAAAATTAAAAGTTTCTAAAAATGTTCCATATAAAGGGTAGTTTTGGATAGGGGGATTTTCGTGAAAATCTTCGTGTTGCATTTTTGAAAGATACTGAACTTAAACATCAAGTTTGGTGTTGATTCAAGTTTTACTTTTTGAGTTATGCCACACACACACACACACACACACACACACACACACACAGACACAGACACATTTTTCTAAAAATGAGTTTTTGTATTCAGGGAGTCTCAAAACATGCATTTCCGTTGAAACCTCTGTATAAACTTTTTGGGTGGAATGCAATACCTTCTGTACCTACTATGTACGTGGTAGAGAAAGTAAAAAGTTCATTGTTGCTTATACATTCATTTTAAGATCTAAGTTCCGGGGTTCTCCACTATGACAATCGATGATCGCAACAACGTTTAGGCCACACAAATGACAAAAGTAATTTTAAAATCTTGCTATTTAGTTGTGAGAATAGGCACGAACTCCAGAAATGGAAGCAACGGGATATCTATAAGTGGATTTCTCAAGGCATACAAAAGCAATTGCATTTTGCATCACACCTTACTTCGAAAACTGATCTCAGGTATTACAGCTACGAAATATTTTTACTTTCTCTACTACGTATAGTAAGTAGGGGAAGTATTGTATTCCACCCAAAAATTCGATACCGAGATTTCACCGGAAATACATGTTTTGAGACCCCCTGAATCCAAAAAATGCATTTTTGGAAACATGTCCGTGTGTGTGTCTGTGAACAGCATAACTCAGGAAGAACAGTCGGATAAACACCAAACTTGGTATTTAGGTTCAGTATCTTCCAGAGATGCGACACGAAGGATTTCAAGAAAATCCCCCCACCACAGACTACCCTCTACATGGAACATTTTTCGAAAATTTTAATTTTCTCAAAAATGCCTCTAACGATTTTGATTAAAATATCATATGTTTAAGATAGTGTCATGAAAAATGAAATGTATATCTCGAATTTCCTGGGAATGTCTCCAAAAGTATTCTTCATTATGAACGACTTTTGCATAACTGGTAAACCATAAGAGATAGACAAAGTGTTACTACAAAAAAAGGAGATCGTATTAAAATACACAATTTATGTCATATACATTTTTTTTGTTCAGTGAACTATTTAGGAGATATTGCTTGTTATTCCCTTAAATTTTCCAATACTTATACTTTTTTCTCAAATTCGTTATTCCTATTTACTGTCTCTACTACATATAGTAAGCAGGGGAAGTATTGTATTCCACCCAAAAATTCGATACCGAGATTTCACCGGAAATACATGTTTTGAGATCCCCTGAATCCAAAAAAAGCATTTTGGTAGCATGTCCGTGTGTGTGTCTGTGTTGCTGTGAACAGCATAACTCAGAAACGAACAGTCGGATAAACACCAAACTTGGTATTTAGGTTCAGTATCTTCCAGAGATGCGACACGAAGGTTTTCAAGAAAATCCCCCCATTCCAGACTACCCTTTACATGGAACATTTTTCGAAAATTTTAATTTTCTCAAAAATGGCTCTAACGGTTTTAATTAAAATATCATATTTTTAAGATGTCATGAGAAATGAAATGAATTTTCTGGAAATGTCTCCATAAGTATTCTTCATTGTGAACGACTTTTGCATAACAGGTAAACCATAAGAGATAGACAAAATCTTACTACACAAAAAATGTAGATAGCGTTAAAATACACAATTTATATCATATACATTTTTTTGTTGAGTGAACATTTTCGAGATATTGCTTGTTATTCCCTTAAATTTTCCAATACTTATACTTCTTCTCAAATTCGTTATTTATTTTTTTATATCCTGGACATGCAAAGAGAATGGAATGCGCCACATAGCAACCAGCGCTTAAAAGATTTGACTATCGCTTAAAGCCTACCATATTCCCCTTGCATCTACAAGAAAATTAGCAATAAGATTAACATCTCGATATCTCGATTAACATGAAGCATATGGAGAATAAGCGTTTGTAAAAATAGTTTGTACAAGAGTAGAGAAAGTCATATGAGTGTAACACATCAGATTTTTCTAAATAGAGGATGAAACTGTGGATGTGTCAACAGAAGGAATATTCAGCATCTGTGTGCTCCGATTCTCATCCTATGTTAACTGAAACCAAGGTTGCGTCATCAATATTTTTATTTAATAGTTCAACTCTGCATTTAAAATAAAGCTAACCCTTTGCATCTCGGTTCGATCTTGTTTTGTTTGTTTAATGAGGAATCTATCTTGAATTTTTGGGAGCCAAGCTCCTTCGGTAAAATTTTAGGGGACGATTTAGGCGGCAGAAAGTGTCTAGCCTGGCCCCCCCCCAAGTTGGCGCCTAAGCACCATACATATATCTTTTTTAGTTCTTCCTCGTGGTTTATTGAGACTCAAAGGAGGAGATCTCGGGTGCACTTGGAAAACTCCCCAACCTTATATGAGGTAGTAAATTACATTTGATCGAAAAGTACATCTGAGTAATTCTACGAAAACATAAAAATTTATTAAAGAAAATAACAAGTGCCATAGATCAGTCATTAATTAATCACACATAAAATATCGTAACAAGCAAAGCCACTGTACCTATATTTGCTTTGAAGTCCTTGGGTAGCGCATGCGCAATAGCATGATTTTCTCTTTCTTACTCGCGTCCTAATCTGAAATCCTTTATCTCCCAATCGACATTAATACCAGATGAATCAGCCACCGGTTGGGTTTTTCTTATACCACCTGCTAAACAGTATAAGTGCCTTAGGTCCGTGGAGTGACTCGTTTTAGTGGATTTACGAGTTTAGCTTGAAGGTTTCTCAACATTCGTGAAATAGCTTTTACCCTGGTTTGAAGTTCCAGAATAAAAGCATGATGGTCTTTAAGACGGCCACACGATTTTCTAGCCAGTTTATGAACCTTTGCTAAATTATATTCTCTTAATGGATGGATCATCTACCACTTGTATCCAGTGTCAAAATCACAGGACAACCTAATACAAATTTTACACATCTAATATACCCAAACAGGGAGTTGTGTGGTTACGTGACACACATGATAATTTAATCAATGTTTCAATTTTAGCCCACAGTATTTGATACAGAATACATCATACATTTACCATATGACTAATAACGGTGAATCTTCTAATGTCATACTGTGAACCGGTTTGTCCTGAATGACGCGACTGGCAGCCCGCCGCTACCACATCACTGCTATTCGAGTCTGCTCATGCAGTAGCGGCGGACCGATCCACAGTTTCTCCCCTAGATCATACTAACGATGTGAAATAATATAAATATATTACGCTTACCTTTCGTTATAAAAGCTATTCGAAATAATGCCCATCTGCGTCTATACAAGCCTGGCGTCTGTTTAACACATTATGGAGTACACGAATAATTTCTATAGCCAAAATACTGGAACGTGCACGGTTGGCTCTCTACATTTCTTTTCGTTTAATTTGGACCCAGTCTGTTTAAATTTTTATAACACCTATAAATTGCGAAATTGTTGAAAAGAGACACTAGGAAATAGCTGTATAACTTCAAGCTGACTATGGCTCTATTTGAGTAAAACTAACACAGTAAACACACGCTGTACTGTAGTATAACTCCATGATAACTATACACAGTAAACACAATCAACAGATATTACGTTATTTCCACTATACAGCATACTAAACAACATTAGACTTAACTGTTGCTCTCTGTCTTTCAGCTTGATAGCTACCAAGATTCAAGACTCGCTGGCCGCCACTCGCGTCATTCAAGATAAATCCGGTATAAGGATAGATTGGAACTTAATACCCTATAACTCAGGGTTCAAATGTTGATCATGATCATTCTTTAAAATATGTTCGATAGTGATAACAAGGTTGGAATCTTACTAGCTTAAGGTTCTTTCCCCGCCTTTCTTTACAGCTTTGGGCTTGGGGCTGGGTATTTTACGTGAAATATTGTAAGTTAATTTATACCAGTTAAGATTTTTTAGGTCGGTTGAAAACAATTAAAGCGAATATTTATTGTGTACTTGGCGCATTTCAGGAAGAAATCTACAGAGTATACAATTACAAAATCTAATGAACCTAAATATTTACAGTACATTAAAGATTAAATAGTGATACGTTATTATTATTATTATTATTATTATTATTATTATTATTATTATTAAGCTTGCTTCCTTCAGGATCTACAGCATTAAAATTAAATTTCCATGGCATAAATCTAAACAAGCGACCTTAAAATATCGCCTGATTTTCGAAACGCCAATTCTCTGAACCATAAGTATAGAAACTCTGCTGAGACGCTCTATAACGAGACATACTTAATTCTCTACCACCAGCTATAGTAGGTAGAGGAAGATATGTATTGCACCGGAAGTATGCGTTTTGAGGTCCTCTGAACCTAAAAAAAACAGTTTTAGAAAATGGTTCTTGGACCTGTATGTGAAGAGCATAAATAAAAAATGAAATGTTGGATGAATATCAAACTTAGTATTTAAGTCAAGTATTCGACACGAAGATTTTCAAGAAAATCGTTAACCCAAAACCACCTTTACTAGATAATTTTTTTGTTTTTTCATAAACAGCACCAACGATTTTTATTAAAATAACAAATGTTTAAGATATTTGCATATTTTAAACATGTGCCGTGTTGAATTTTCTGCGAATAACTTGTGAAGTCCCTTGAATGAATTTTGTATAATTTAATATAACTAGTAAACTACAAGAGAGAGAAGAGCTTATTGCAGGGAAAATGTAGATTTCATTAAAACACACAATTGATGCTAATTTTTGTGGCTTTGGCAATTTCCGAGATATTTATTGCTATTTGTTTGAATTTTGCAGTACTTTATCATATATGTATTGAAGTGCTAAATCAGCTTTTTGTTTTTATTTCTTGCGATTTCATGCAAAGAGTATGTATTTTCAAAGGCATCGTATAACGACTCGCTTTTTTAAAATTAGAATATCGCTTCAGCCCCATGTTTCTTCTTGTATCTACATAAAAAATATGCAAAAAACTATTACACATCAATGATATTCAAATATTCTGATTTTACTTATATTAAATTTGATTCTTATATAATTCCCCAAAATGAATTAAATCCCTACAATGTTCGTCTATTTGAGGTTGATAACCGCACAACTGTATATCTCGATTAATAAGTAGTAGATGGAAAAATAAACTATTTACGAATAGCTTATAGAAGAGTGGGCGGAAAAATCTATGTAAATGTAGCATAAAATATTTATTATTCTGCTTTAAGAGTTACGAAAATTTATTGTTTTTTCAGCTTTCAACAGTGTATTTGTAATTTGTAAAATTTAAAATTTAGTGATGATTAGGCTTAGATTGGAATATATTATAACGCGATACAAGTGAGCAACTGCATCATTGGAGAACAGAAAAGAGTAAAAATAGAGTCGAGAATTTTCTACTTCCGAGATTCTCCAATGCACTTAACGCAGGAGCATTGTGTACAATTTTTTTCGACGATAGTGAATAATATAAACAATACATGAAAATAAAACTAATTATTACTAACAACTGTTGGACATGGCGGTTCCAGTACCAAGGTCACCGACATTAACATTAGTGGCAAAGTGAAGTGGAGATTGATTATTAATCTACGATAATAATTATCAAGTATAATCGATCATCGCCAAATTTTGATAACGTGTTTTACCTGCTTTTGATGTCGTTATCTCATAGCTGGTTCTGTTGCCTTGTGTGCCGGCTGCTCCAGTGGTAGAGCTGTGAGGGTATGCGTGAGTGTAATGTGAGGGATAACACCGTTTAAATTGACTGAGAAATTTAATGTGATCTAATACCTGAGCTGTTGAAGGGAGTTCTTGACTGTTTGAAGAAAAAGAATGAAACTGATTATGTATCGTGGTACTCGAAACTATAACAACTGAATTATTATACCTGCTAAATTTTGCAGTATCAGTTTTAGGTTTGAAATAACTGTTTCTGCAATAAAAATCAGAAACGTAACTTGCCGTGTGTCGCTAAAATGATTACCGGTAAAACCCCTTGCAATGACCGCTAAATCTTACTCACACGAGCGCTTCACTGTGCTTTTAAAATACACACGATCAGACACAAGTATTCAGAGTGGCCAATGTATGCACGTTTGTGTACATGAAAAGAGTGCACGAACGAATGGGTGCACGAATGAATATGTGCTTGATTAGATTGCACACCCTTATGTTACCTAAGTTTAGAACTATTCCAACGAACGTTCCTCCTAATGCTGGTCAATCTTACATTCTTAAACATACGCCTGTTACCTTGTTGCTACGGAGGCCTGGCTAAACTCTCAAAAATATCCTTCTTTTTCAGAATTTCTACCTACGTGACTGTTCAAACGCCCGAACTTAACTCTAAACTTCCTTCCAAGAATCTTTAAGCTAATACGTCCGCTACTTCGGCTGTCGCCAATGACTTTGGTTAACATGATTCCTAATGACCTTTTCCTTGGACAAATCTTTTTATCTCAAGCTTATTATATTATATCTTGATTTATTATACGGAAATGATTTATTGGAATTATTTCTCTAGCTTACTATTATTTCTTTATTTCATTATTTACATCTTCCCGTCAATAATTGCGGTATCAACAGGAAGTGTATAAAAACACTCATCGTCAAAAAAGAAATGTTACAAGTTACGCAGCTATAGAAGAAAGTATTCAGTTTGCAAAAGGAGCAATATTGTCATTTAAGAGATAAGCTGCGGTTTGTATAGATAGGAAAACGGGCAACTGATTCGATTTATATCAAGCATCGCTTTACCAGCTGACTAACCTCAGAATTAGAGCTGGAGACATCGTCTGATGTAGCAATATTGGAAACAAATGTTAAAGCTGTTGTTTTATTATCTCATTGACTGACGTAGAATAATGTTTAATCCTATCCGATGTATACATCGTTCTAAATTGCAGTGGTAATCTCCACAGGCACCAACAATTTTTGCCAACAAATACCTACCAAGAGGAATGAGTTAGTTAGTATTACACACATACGCTCATGTCGTTGGGACGGATGATTTGTTCTATATTGTAATTATAATCGCATTTCCTGGCGGGATAATGGAGGCAAATGGAAACAATAAAGCTGGCGTAGAGAGAGAGAGTTAGGTGCGCTTGGCCGAGGTTTGGACCCCGGTTACGAAGACATGGTCAGGTGATTGGCAGCAACCACGCCCTTGCTGTGTCACTGTAACCATGGCGACGCCAAGCCACGCCCCCCTCTGGTCAAGCCACAATCAGCTGTGTCCAAAAATAACCGTCCCTCCTCGCCTCTTTCATTTCGGCACATGTCCTTTATCGATTGTGTCACTACCTTTACAACAAAATAACTGCCGGAGGTAACGACTCCTTCTGGTCGACCTTCCAGACTCTACGAGCGAACCTATTTAAAAGTGCCTGAAACAATCCATGACTTTCAAGCGAATCATATTATTTTTACTCGTCTCATTTTATATTCTCTATCACATATCTAATTCAACCCAAAATACTCTATTGAGAATGCAAGAATGCCTTTTAGAGAGGTTGCTGAGCTCATTCAAAATAATTTTTGTGAAAGGTGAGTGTGTGTCTGTGTGTGTGTGTGTGTGTGTGTGTGTGTGAGAGAGAGAGAGAGAGAGAGAGGAAAAGGAAGGGAAGAGTGAGAGGCAAAGACAAACAATATAATTTAAGAAAAATCAGTTAAATATAATTATTCATGCTATTCAAACAAACTTGTACGTCCCATTCAACAATTTAGAGAATGTTTTTGGTTAAATGTCTATTTTCTTGAAATATCTATAGAGATTTTCATTAAAATTTATTTTTGGTTACTCGCTTGAAAACTTACATGTTTAATTTTTATATAAGTCGCTGGTGAAGCCCTTTACATTCTTTCTGTGCTGTGTATATATATATATACGTGTGTGTGTGTGTGTAAAGCACATAAAAGTGTACATGCTACTACATACTTCATGCTGCCTAATATGGAAGCATTTCTAAGTGGGCTCTATATTGTGGCTGTTATAATTTTATTTTAACAGATTTTGGTAAATGGGATTTTATTGCAGTTTGAAATATTCACGAAACACTTGGTTTAAGTAACTAGAGTAAATCGTCCTCAGATTTCTTGTTAGTCATTTCCCGGATGTTGAAGTAAGCAGAGATTAAATGACACGCGGTTTAGGGGAAAAGGTCAATTCCTGTCTCACACGTGGGTAAGTTGCGTAATTGTTGCTTACGTCAGCTACCAAGAAGACACTATTCGGCATTTTGGTCGGGTATTTAAACTTACGATTTTTGACAGCTCTCTCTTGATGAACTGCGTGCCTAGCAGGAATCTCTAGCGGTTAGTTCGGAAATTCATTTTTAATTTACAATCGCGACATAGGTGCCAGGCTGACGATGATGGACTGCCAGACCACCTCTGCCGCTCGCTCAGGTAATCCACCATGTGTCTAATTCTTTTTTTTTTCCTTTTGGAAATGCATTTTAGTCAAATTAGGTAAATTAAAGATTAGAAAAGATTGGGAACAGAAATTACATGTGTTATAATGGCACCCTTTCAACCTTGCTACCGTAACCTGTAATCCTAGTGAAGCCATCCTGTGCTACGTTTCACCATCCATTAGGTGACGTCTGATAGTGGTGCCGATGGCGTCGTCGCCACCCTTACGTCACAATTGATGGAGCGCCGGACCGATTCCACCCCTACCCACCCGAACGTCATGTGTGTTGGAAGCCCCAATGATGTTAAAACCATTACGTCACATCTGGTGTGAGGCGCCGATCCTACCTCTACCTTTACTTTACGCCATCATATATCTGGTTTTACAATGTACAAACATTTTCCGGCACCCATGACTACAGTTCTTAACATATTCTTATTAATTTTCTCCATTCTTGACTGTTGGACCATAAATCTTCCTCAATTTCCCAATCCATCATTGTTCCTCTAATTCCTTGAATCCACATGCAATGCGGTCTTCCTTTTCTTCTCCTTCCTGGTGGCGTCATTACAATTGTTTCTGTTTGATAAAATCTAAATTTGAATTTTGATCATTCATATTTTCTTTTATAATCCCATTTATAATTTTTTCTCTTTTAGACATCCTAACAGACCCCTCCAATAATCCATTTCTGTTACCAATAAGTTTCTTTTTAACTGATAGTTCAGACCCCACACGTCGGAACCATAGGTTATAATACTTCTAACTATTGTTTTAAAAATAATTGTAGTTTAAGTTTCTTTTGAGACCTGCTTCTCCTATAACATACAATCCAAAGTGGATTAGCATATTTTCTTGAGTTTATCTTTGAGCTTATTTCCTTTTCTTGTTTCCCATCTCGTGAAATCTTTACTCCCAGGTATTTATATTCCCCTGTGTTTTCAGTTATCCCCATTTGGTCTTCCAGTACCAAATGAACATCTCCAATGAGCAAATATTTGGATTTACCCATACTTACTCTTAGGCCCAATTTGTTGTACTCTTAAATCAATTTCCTTGTAAGATGTTCTACGTCATCATATTCTTGGGCCAGAATTAACTGATCAGCCCCAAATTGCAGGGAATATCTTGTTGAGTTATCATCAATTGAAATTCCCATATATACACACTTATTTGTCCGACCTTCTAAGGATTTTTCTGTGTGTAGTTTATATAATGTAGGGGATACACAGTTTCTCTGCCGTAATCCTTTATTAACATGAAATCCTTGGACTTTATTTAACGTAGATAAAATAATGAACATTTTGGATGCATAGTAACGAACGGGGAGTGTAATGTTCCTTTTACTATTGTGCGGGATAGCAGGTTGCTCTAATTTTCAACCTGAACAACCTTCTTCTATTATAATTTCCTTTATATGTACTGCCTATAACTGCTTTCAAGCAACCCCATTATATTTAAGGTGTTTCTTTTGCAAATGTATAGCTTGTGTATTCTGGAGAGAATAATTAGTTTAAGTATGTGACTAAGAACTGGTAAGGGGTCCAATAATATCTGTCTGCACCATCATCTCTATATAGCACTGCCACGCTACTTTACTGAGCTGTATTCCGCGCACGTAGTAGGAAATCAAACACATTGTAGAGGTTGATCACCCTTCCGGTTAGGCAACTTCAATGACACTCCCGCTGCGCGTGTAGCCTATACACACCATCAGTTGTTTCTAGCAAAATCCAGAATGCTTCCTCAGTAGAGACCGTAAGAAAGAAAAATCTGATGTATTATACTCACATAATTTTCTCTACTCACTCTTTTACAAACTATTATAAAAGCTGATTAATCTAGCTGCTTCTTGTTAATTAGATAAACGTTGAATATACATTTATATATTTCGTTTACGATACAGTAGGTAAAGATTTTTAAAGAGTTTGCGATGACTTTGAAATTCTGTTCTTTGTACCAAGATGAGAAAAAGGAATAACGACTTCCCATTTCAGAAAATTATGCGTATTTGAGAATTCAAACCAATAACAAGGAATTTCTCGGAAATAGATAACCCCACAATAGATTAATTTTTTTCTACTGTTAAACATTCACATGACTTTCTCTGCTCTCTATCGTTTATTAGTAGGTAGGTATACAAATTATTCTTACATAAGTTTATTTTTTATCTACTTCAGCTTAATAGAGATAAACCCTTGCAGAAGTAGCTGCATTACACATTACGTTAGGATATAAAGAGAACAGCGATAGTCAAATGTTTAATAATTGGACACTATACGCCGGCCTTAAAATTCCATACTGTTTCCACGCAATCGGGAAAATCGACCGGACTTAAAAAGAATGACAAAGGTATTGAGCAAAGCGAGTCATTAATAACGAATATTTCGAAAATGGTTGATGCCACATAAAAAGTTATTTGAAATTAATTGTTTTTTAAAAGATATCTATATTTTTTGTACAGTACGTTTACGTCTATTGCTTAAGGTTTACCAGTTATACAATATTATACAAAATTTCGTCCGAATGATGAGGACTTCACAGGTTATTACCCAGAAAATTCAAGATATAAATTTTATTTTTCGTGTAAATACGTTTAGTGTATGTATTTTAATCAAAACTTTTAAAGCCATTTATAGAAAACAAAAAATTTCGAAAAATGTTCCATGTAAAGGGTAGTTAGGAGTGAAGGAATTTTCTTGAAAGTCTTCGTGTCACATCCTTGGACGGTACTAAACTTAAATACCAAGCTTGGTACTTATCTGTCTTTTTGTTTTTGTGTTATGCTGTTCACAGACAGACACACAGACAGACGTTTATCTGAAAAGGCTTTTTTTGGATTCAGGGGACTTTAAAATATGTATTTCCGTTGAAATTTCAGTATCAAACATTTGGCTGGAATGCATTTCCTTTTCTACTACATGTACATATTAGAGAAAGAAAGAAAGAAAGAAAGAAAGAAAGAAAAAGAAACTTTATTTGACATAAATTGCGCGCTTTAACGAGATCTACATGTTTTCTGTACTAAGATCTCTTACGGTTTACCATTTATACTAAAGCCATTAAGATTAAAGAGGAGTTAAGAGAACATTCTTAGAAAATTCAATATATGCATATCACTCATCACGAAAATATCCTAAACATATGATATCTTAATCAAAATCATAGCACCCATTTTTGAAAAAATAACTTTTTTAAAACATTATCCATATAAAGGGTAGTTAGGGGTAGGCGGATTTTCTTGAAAATCGTCGTGTCGCATCCTTGGAAAATATTGAACTTAAATATCAAGTTTTGTATTGAACCATCTTTTCATTTTTGAGTTATGCTTTTCACAGACAGACACAGAAAAACACACACAGACAGCATTTTCTAAAAGTTCTTTTTTTAATACAGGGAGTCTCAAAACGTGTATTTCTGATTCAATCTTGGTATATAATTTTTGAGTGGAATGCAATATTTCCTCTAGTTACTCTAGGTACCTACAGGTTACTATAGGTAGTAGAGAAAGTGCAAAGTGCACCTTTGTCTAGAAAAGGGGTGTATACTCCCTTAAATAAGGTTGCTTCAAAGCGTTAATTAAATTAATTGTATATGTTCAGGTAATAAATTGTTTCTAAGAAAATTATATAATAGCTAGCTGGCTTATCCGACGTTGCAAGGTGGGCTTTGAATATCAAATGACGATGAAGTTAATTTCATAAACTTGCTTTCATATAGTTACGAAATTATTCTAAAATCGTATAGGATTCTGAATCATCCGCTTACCTTTATAGTTTCAATTATCTAAAGCCCCATAATAACCTAATTAGAGACGAAATGCCTCCGATGTTCACAATAAAACTATTAGAAACAGAGATTGATATTGCGTTTATCGCATCTGTAAACATATCCTCTGGGGTCTTCCAAATTCTAGAAATGCTGTAACCTTTAAACAAGTATATTTAGCGGTAAAATAATTAATAGAATAGTTGAATAAATTTAAATAATCACTAGTTATTTAAAACAAATCATCGCGCCGTTTTCACATAATGCCGCTGACATTAGCATTCAACGAAATAGGGATGAAAATAATGAATATAAAGATTTACCCCCCAAAGTCATCAGCTTAAACATTTCGGAAATAGCATATAGTCTATAACCCTTGAGAACTCTCTATCGTATATTAGTCGGAATACAAACTATACTTATTAAACATTATTATTTTGTCTGCTTTGTTTTAATCCAAATAAACTTTGCAGAAATAGCTATATTACACATTTCGTTATAGATACAAAGGGAACAGCGATAGTGAAATGTTTAAGAACTGGACGATATATGCTGGCCTTAAAATTTCATACTGTTTGCTTGTAATCACGAGAAACAACTGAATGTTGACAAGACTTTAAGAGAATGACCAAGCAATGAACTATTCGAACCATTAATAACGGATATCTCAGAAATGGGTTATGTCACAAAAAGCTTATTAGAAATAAATTGTGTGTTTTAAAGACATCTACATTCATTACATACTAAGTTTTCGCCATCTGACGCTTGCAGTTATACAAGATTATACAAAATTGCTTCCGAATGAAGAGGACTTCACAGATTATTCCCAGAAAATTAAAAATATAAATTTTATTTATCATGTAAATATTTTTAATGTATAGTATTTTAAATAAAATCGTTAGAGCAATTTTTTAGAAAATCAAACATTTCGAAAATGTGTCGTGTAAAGCGATTTGGGATGAAGGGATTTTCTTGAAAGTCTTTGTGTCGTATATGTGCAAGATACTGAACTTAAAAAGTGGCAATTAACCTACTTTTCGTTTGAGTTGTGCTGATCACACACACACACACACACACACACACACACATAAAGACGTTTTTCGGGTTCAGGTGGTCTTAAAACATATATTTCCGGTAAAATTTGACATGGAATATTTGAGTGTAATACATTACTTCCCCTACCTACTATACGTAAATAATTATATCAGTGGTTAGTTATAAATATTGTTTGAGAATTTTTCATATTATGCTGGTCACAATTTTACGTCCTTATATAATCATACGCTGTTAACGAATGAGTATACAATATACGTAAGAAATACAGCAAAACTTTCTCATATAAGGGCTATTAAAAGGTTTTGGCAACCAGAAGCTTCACTGCTTATATCTGTAGAATTAGAATAACGTGTATTCAAATGTTTTATGCTACTTCCTGCACATGTCTCTAGTATTTGAACAAAATCCCCCATAGAAATATGTGCTGCGTGCCATTATAAGCAGAATGTGATTGCATTTTGTTTTTCTGTCTCCTCTGTTTTGTAGCTAAATCATGCCCATCTATGTATTTTGCTTGGAAGAAATATTTGCGGCTTCTGTTTTATTATTTTCTCTCCACGTACATAGTAGGCATAAAAGGTAGGCATTCCACCCAAAAATTCAATACAGAGCTTTCACCGGAAATACATTTTTGAGGACCCCTGAATCCAATTAAACATTTTTAGAAAAAGGTTCGTGTGTGTCTCTATGAAGCATACCTCAAAACGAAAAGTCGGATAAACACCAAACTTGGCATTCAGGTTCAGTATCTTCCAAAGATGCGACATGAAGATTTTCAAACATCTGATGTGTTACACTCACATGCCTTTCTCTACTCTTGTACAAACTATTTTTACAAACTCTTATTCTCCATCTATTTCATATTAATCGAGATAAACATTTGCAGAAACGATCTTTTGACATGCAAAGAGAATTACATTTTATACATAGCGACCAGTTCTAAAAATATTTGACTATGTCTTAAGGCCTACTATGTTCCCCTTGTTTTGTATTTGCAAGGGCAATATGGAAATACAGTAGCCTTTAAGCACATACATATCTCTTAATAGCTGGTTGCTATGTGCAGCACCATTCCCTTTGCCACAGATTAATACTCTTTGCATATACAAGACAAAAAATGAACAACGAATTCCCATTTGAGAAAATAAGTACTGAAAAATTTAAGGGAATAACAAGCAATATCTCGAAAATGGTTCAGTCCAAAAAATGTATATGAGAAATTGGCGTATTTTAACGTGATCTACATTTTTGTGCAGTAACATTTTGTCTATCTCTTATGGTTTACCAGTTATGCAAAAGTCGTTCACAATGAAGAATACTTTTGGAGACATTCCCAGAAAATTCAAGATATACATTTTATTTGTCATGAAAATATCTTAAAGTATGATATTTTAATCAAAATCGTTAGAGCCATTTTTGAGAAAATTAAAATTTTCGAAAAATGTTCCATGTAAAGGGTTATCTGGAGTGGGGAGATTTTCTTGAAAACCTTCGTGTCGCATCTCTGGAAGGTACTGAATCTCAATACCAATTTATCCGACTGTTCGTTTCTGAGTTATGCTGTTCACAAACACACACACGGACATGTTTCCAAAAATGCTTTTTTTGGATTCAGAGGGCCTCAAAAACATTTATTTCCGATGAAACCTCCGTATCGAATTTTTGGGTGGAATACAATACTTCCCTTACTTACTACACGTAGTAGAGGAAGTAATATCCCCTTACCCCAACCTACCCTTACATGGAGCATGTTTTGAAATTTTTGGGGTTTCTAAAATGACTAATGATTTTGATTAAAACACCACATATTACGGAAGTTTACAATATATATATATATATATATATATATATATATATATATATATATATATATATCTTGAATTTTCTGGGAATAGCCTGTGACGTCTTCTTCATTCGGAAGGAATTTTGTATAATTTGTATAGCTGGTAAACGTTAAGTGATAGACGAAAACGCACTGCAAAAATATATTTAGACCTTTTTAAAACACACACTTTCGTTCAAATAAATTTTTTGTGACATCAGCCATTTACGAGATATCAGTTATAATGCTCGAAATGTTCAATACACAACCATTTTTTTTTTAAATCCTGTCGATATTTAGTTGTTTCTCGCGATGTGATGGAAGGAATATGGAGTTTTACGGCCAGCATACAGCGACCAGTCCTAAAACATTTATTTGACCATCAATATTCCCTTTATATCTATAACGAAATGTTTAATGTAGCTATTTCCTGAAAATAAAGTAGATATGAAAATAAAATTTTCGTAAGAATAATTTGTGTACCCACCGAATAATTGATGGAGGGTAGAGAATCAAGTGAAGTAACACTTAAGGTTTTTTATACGCCTTTTCTGTGGAGTAATTAAACAAACCGTTTTCTACCGCATGGCATTCTCAGCGTAAAACTCTTTTTCTCACTTCTTTATATAGTGCTTTCAATGTTGAAATAATGGATGATTTTCAAGATTACATACACACCTCTCTGTATAGTAGTATAGACGTTTATAGTGCGCATTTAAGAATTTTTATGAAAGTAAATATGCCCCCCACCTTCTTTATTACTTTTTGTACTAAATGGATAAAACTATTAAGCTTATGTCCTGAGCTAACCACCTTTAACTTAATAAAGACGTTTATTATTTAAGACATCCGATTGTATTCATTACAGTGATGCATAGGTAGGTATATTTGATCCCCAGCTAGAGCGAAGCTGATTGGTTAAATCCTTAATCATATCTACTTTGTGTTATATTTGTGCTTTCGCATTTTGCTAAACCTCAGTATGCTAAACATCTTTTTAGGAAATCCTACTTTACACACAGTACATAGTAAAGGCATAGTCAAATTTTAATGTAAAAGAACAGAATAAAATCTGATGTGTTACACTCACATGACTTTCTCTACTCTTGTACAAACTATTTATACAAACGCTTATTCTCCATATGCTTCATGTTAATCGAGATATTGAGATGTTAATCTTATTGCTAATTTTCCTGTAGGTGCAAGGGGAATTGGTAAGCTTTAAGCGATAGTCAAATATTTTGAGAGCTGGTTGCTATGTGGAGTATTCCATTTTCTTTGCATTACCAGGACAAAAAAAAATGAATAACGAATTTCCATTTGAGAAAAAGTATAAGTATTGGAAAATTTAAGGGAATAACAAGCAATATCTCGAAAATGGATCACTCAACAACAAAAATGTATACGACATAAATTGTGTGTTTTAACGCGATCTACATTTTCTGTGTAGTAAAATTTTGTCTATCTCTTACGGTTTACCAGTTATGCAAAAGTCGTTCACAATGAAGAATACTTTTGGAGACATTTCCAGAAAATTCGATATATACATTTCATTTGTCATGATATCTTAAACATATTATATTGTAATCAAAATCGTTAGTCATTTTTGAGAAAATTAAAATTTTCGAAAAATGCTCCATGTAAAGGGTAATTTGGGGTGGGGGGATTTTCTTGAAAACCTTTGTGTCGCATCTCTGGAAAATACTGAACCTAAATACCAAGTTTGGTGTTTATCCCACTGTTCGTTTCTAAGTTATGCTGTTCACACACACACACACACACAGACACACACACGGAAATGTTTCCAAAAATGCTTTTTTGGATTCGGGGGGTCTCAAAACATGTATTTCCGGTGAAATCTCGGTGTCGAACTTTTGGCTGGAATACAGTACTTCCCCTACTTATATACGTAGTAGAGAAAGTAAAAAATCTGATGTGTTACACTCACATAACTTTCTCTACTCTTGTACAAGCTATTTATACAAACGCTTATTCTCCATCTATTTCATGTTAATCGAGGTAAACATTTGTAGACTCTATCTTATTGCTAATTTTCATGTAGATGTAAGGGGAATATATATTTACAAGGGCAATATAGAAAAACAGTAGCCTTTAAGCACATACATATCTCTTAATAACTGGTTGCTAGGTGCAGCACCATTCCCTTTCCCACAGATTAATACTCTTTGCATATCCAAGACAAAAAAAAATGAATAACGAATTACCATTTGAGAAAAGTATTGAAAAATTTAAGGGAATAACAAGTAATATATCGAAAATGGTTCACTCAACAAAAAAAATGTATATGAGATAAATTGCGTATTTTAACGCGATCTACATTTTTTGTGTAGTAAAACTTTGTCTATCTCTTATGGTTTACCAGTTATGCAAAAGTCGTTCACAATGAAGAATACTTTTGGAGACATTCCCAGAAAATTCAAGATATACATTTTATTTGTCATAAAAATATCTTAAACATATGATATTTTAATCAAAATCGTTAGAGCCATTTTTGAGAAAATTAAAATTTTCGAAAAATCTTCCATGTAAAGGGTAATCTGGGGTGGGGGGATTTTCTTGAAAACCTTCGTGTCGCATCCTTGGAAGATACTGAATCTAAATACCAAGTTTGGTGTTTATGCGACTGTTCGTTTCTGAGTTATGCTGTTCACAGACACACACACGGACATCTTTCCAAAAATGCTTTTTTTTGGATTCAGGGGGTCTCAAAACATGTATTTCCGGTGAAATCTCAGTATCGAATTTTTGGTTGGAATACAATACTTCCCCTACTTACTGTACGTAGTAGAGAAAGTAAAAATAGAACATTTTTATTTTCAATAATGGAAATGGTTCTATATTTTTTATATTAGAGTAAAATACATATGGTCATTTTGTGACAAGTTTTTATTTCACTCGTTGTGTTTCAATTCATTTTAAGCGCGTACATTGCGACGTCGCTTTGAGCGCCTATCCATCCGTTCTTAAGCACGAAATAACTCGCCAAATGCTGCATATATGGAGTTGAGATTTTATACAAACATTTTTCAAAAAATTTCGAAGACGCATTTCAGATTTCGTAGTAATAGGTACAAAATTAAGGCTAGTTTATATCAGTTGTATGGGTACATACAAAGTGGTCGTCGTTGTCTCTAACGCTCCCCCATCTATGGCTTATGACCTTCGGGGATTACCTCAATCCACAAGCAATGACTGAAGTGGAGGCAGTGAGAGGGTAGGAGGACGATGATGAGAAGGAGGATGGCGGTGGAATGAGAGGACCTACAGCTTTTACCTTAGAGGTACTCCACATGAGCAAGTCAGAGGTGAAGACGTGGATAGGACCGACTTAAAACCGCCACCCCAGAACCAGGAATCGAATTCTGGACCCTCAGAATGAGAGCCGGAAACTCTACCCCGCCGCCCTTGTTTATATAAAGTTTGAAGAACATTGTAATACATTTCAAATTTGGTTGGTTGAAGTGCTGTCATATTGTTTCTCTCGACGTCATGGAAATATTATATAATTTTAAGACCAGTATATTAGCGACTTCCTTTTTGAAGATTTCACTATGGCTTCAGCCTACTTTGTCCCCTTTCTACCTACAAGGAAATGTGTGGGTAATTAAGCTATTTCTATAAACGTTGTTGTCAATTAACATGAAGTAGACAGAACAGCAAGCTTTTCCAAGAAAAGTTTATAGAAACTATATACACTTAATGATAGTGGCTAGAGAGTTTGTTTTCTTATTTTAACCATAGTAGCTTTCATATCATTAGTTTTGTTTAATTCAGTATATCTTCTGTAACTTTGTAGAAATGTGTTGTAAAATTATGGCATTCTGTAAGCATGATGAAGCGGTCTCCAAATATTTGTTCACCCGAATTCCGTTCTGGAATTTGTTACAAATAACAGTGCCCTTTAAGTGCAGACTGCAGCAGTTGAATTTTATGATGCCATTGGTGGCTTGAGCTCAACAGTGCGACGACAAAGACGACTTGAAAACCGATATTTCGCGTTGTACTGATGAAACAACGATAAAACGTCCGAAGCCCGAATTTGTTTCCCCTATTTCCTTTTGTGCGAATTTTGAAGCTCTATCTGAAAGTAATTTTAAATTAGTGGGGACATTCTGAGCGCTGCACGTTCCATTATTTCGGGCGGCTCCCTTTTTCAGTGCGAATAAAACGTGAAACTTGGATGATTTATCCTTGGCCATTTATAACGCTCGACCAATAAGTCGGCGCGACAAATGGATATAACAGTTTCCCAACCCACAACAATAATTCTTCCCTCGAAATGAACTTCATTTTTAAAACACTGGGATCCTTTGTAGTTGGTCGCAATGAGGCCAAACAACAGATATTGACTTATTGCCTGATTTACGATCCACACCCTCCTAGCTTCATATGCAATAATAATGAAATTGAAATATTTGGAAGTTATTAGTAGATACCGTTATATAGTAATGTTGTACTCCACGGGGCACAGATAAATATTTTTGTGTGGGGTGCGCGGCCTGTGTGTATGTGCGTGCGTGAATATAATTAACGACCCTCCACACACAAACACACTCGCTGCTTGATGTTGTTCTTTTTTATGTTTGCAAAAATCCTAATGGCGTGACGTATGAGGGTTTTGTTGACCGTGCGCTGTTTTTGCTTTTGTTTCAGGACGGGCAGGATATTCTAGATGTCGCCATTCCCCAACAGAAGGTAGGAAACAATCAGCATAATGAAATAATTAATGTTGTAGCGTTAAAATGTTTACAGAACTGGTAAAGGATGGAAAAGGGCTTGTTTTTAGAGATTCTCTCGTGTTATTAAACAACAACGCAGTATTTTAAAACCAACTGTCATTTCCTTTTTAAAACGGATAACGTCCTTACAGCTTTCCTGTCCTGGTGAGCGAGTGCGGAAGGCTTAGGTAGAGTTTTTTATTACAGTAAAAAAAAAATGTTGCACTTTCGCAAACCAGGGCTTGAAATGTTTTAATTAAGGCAAGTGTTGACGTGTGTTTGATGTTGCAACCACGAGGAGCAAGAAGAGCATGTCTTGTTTGGCTTAGCAGGGATCTAAACGTGATTATATGAACACCAAAACTTGCTTTCTGCTGTATCATCTGTGATTATTCCATATACGAGCGTTACTGCATGAGCAATGGCTAACCTTCACTTACTCGTATAGATTATCCTCATGTCTCAAAGATGTTCTCGGAATACATCATAAATGCTTAAGATATCAAGAAATGAAAACCTTTACAGGATTTAGAAAGTCATTTGTCCCGTCTTCAAAGGATTAAGGAACCTTAAAACCATATATGATTGAAAGGGTAGAGCCAGACTGAAAAATTCAGTGCCGTAGCCGGGTTTTGAACCACGGTTCTTCTTTATTTATGTCCGATTGCTCTTACCAACTCAGCTACCGTGACAACATGCCGGCCTCGCATTGTTCCCCGGTAAACCACAAGCAGATCCCAAATTCATTTTTGAGGTGACATACCCAATGGCGACTTACAACGTGTAAGTACTTAAGTCCTGGGCTTCATAGTTGTTGTTCACCAATGGCACTGAGGATTAATTGATCTGCATCATTTTCCCTCTGGCTTCCCAGTATAAAGTCTGTAAGTTATCACTTTTAAGGGCTTTGCATTTGGCGAGATGCTGTTTGTTCAGGATGACATCTTCTGCACAGAGCGTGCATTTGGGTGTAGGTAAGCATCGTATCAAGGAAGCATGTCTGTGTTGTAGTCCATTTAGCGTTACCCAGGTAACACTACGTGGAGGCGGACTACGTTGTTCCCCCTGGGCTTCATAGTTTAACCAAGTATTAGGTCGATCGGTGAATAACTCAGTTACCATGGTAGCTCAGTTGGTCTACATTTTCAACCTTGTGCTACACACGACTTGTTTGGAGAAAAAAACATTAATTATCGTAAGTATGAGTTTTTATACTTCTCCCTATATTTCAAATATAATTGCGTCTGTTTTAGTCAGAATGATCCAAATGTTATTTTATCTTAATACATTTCTTAAAGTGCTGTGATTTTTGAATGGCTTTCTTTGAATTAAATATAATTAAACCTAACTAAACGCTTTTAAAGCCTGTTTTGAAACTATTCAAAGTCACAGTGTAGGACAGCAAGCAATTTTGGGAAATTCTCGCTCCTGCATTATTGCTATGCTTATAGATTTGCCAGACTTTTGAAGAAATATTGTTGCGGAGAATTGGGGAACTTCCTAAATTTCAAACAAATGTCAAGTTTTAAAACGAGTATTCAAAATGTAAAGCTGATAAAAGCTTCTGCCTTCTCAATGCCACGAATAAAATAAATCAATTTATTACAAACAGATGGTTTAAAAAAGTCAGATCTTATTTTTCAAAATGAGTGGATTCAGATGAGGACGTTCAATTAGCAACAGTGACACTCTCATGCCAAACATAAGACATGTTTCCAGAGACAATTTTTAAACTTAGTTTTCACTCATGGACTTTAATGAAGCGTTTGACATAGCAATTACCTAGAGAAAGCGATCGATAATGACAGGAGAAAGCCTCCTCAATGTTTTATAAAAGTAATAAAGTATACGTGTAGATACACTCATAAATACCAATAACTTAAGGAGGAAATGCATAAGAATACTGATAATTCTTCTTGTAGATGTGATACACCGGGTTGCAATTTATTACCAATCCTTTTTCTTATCTTTGTGAATGCAATTATAAATACCGGAATCAAACACTTAACCAAGACATTGTATTAAGAAAGGAGATAAACTAAAATATACTGTATAATGTTTATGACATTGTTATGTTATGCTGTACTCTCTCTCTCTCTCTCTCTCTCTCTCCATATTTTTGTACAAAATAACAGCAAAGGAATTTCAAAGACTAAAAAATTGAGAAAAATACTGTTAAGATCAGGGGTTATAACGTATAACCTATAACGAACTCTTGAAGCAAATATTCATAGTTAGATGTTTGGATTACAAACTGGAAATTAATTCACCAAGCACAGCAGCACCAGACAGCACCTAACCAAAACAAAAATTGCTGCCGTTTTTAGACGTAAAGTTTATTAAGTCCATGAAGACACTTAGTGCATTGCAGACAGAGGTTCCTGCTGACATCATTGTTGTTGACAGCGAAAACAATGTTGTGTCTGATCCCCATCTCAGGCTTGAGATTAGCACCAGTCTGCCCGAAGAAGTCGAAAGAGAGGGAGAAAAAACAGCGATCTACGAGCCAACTTCAAAGAGAATTACAAAACATCAATAGCAAAATTGGCAGTGCTTATGTTAGGAGCTTGTGCTCCTAAATTCTTGCTGTTCTAAAAACAATGATAATTCCAAAAAATTAAGCAATAATCGTGGGCATTTTGCTTTTATATGTTCTGGTTTTATAACCAGAAAACATTTACACAAAAATTATTAAATATTAGCTCAATGTATACGTTAGCTTGATATGTGCGTTGTTCAAGATTATTTCACGACTAACTTTTTTTTTATCACTTTGTAATTGCTGTCAGTAACTAAAGATTCTATCGGTGTACTTTATCGATTCCGGTAATTTACACTTAATAGAAAGTTGGGAATAATAATAATAATAATAATAATAATAATAATAATAATAATAATAATAATAATAATGTATAAGTCGACCACGATATGAGTGCGTGTGGTAAGAGAAATTAAACGGTTACTGAACAATTGGGCGAACCATCGGAAGTGCGGTCAGTTAAAGAAAACACCCGCAGAGATGGTGCTTCCAAGAACTATAGTCGGCGCCAACCAAGAAAGGGATTGACAGTTACTAACCATGTGACGGAAAACACTAAATTAATGGGAGGGGATGGATACGTCATAGCAACGATTAGAAGTACCAATTAGAACTAAGACGTTACGATAATAACGATAGGCCTAAAAAGCCTTGTTGCCGATACTGTAACACGTGATTAGCATGACATACAGACAGCGCCAAAGAAGATTTACTATCGCAAAGTGCGGTGGCTTGATAACCCATCAATAAGGGGGAAAAGAAGGGAGGTTGATGCCTTTGCTTTTTCTGGTGTTTTTGAAACGAAAACATGTTTATTGTCTCAGAACCAGTCATGCCGTATACTAGCGAGATTACTCGTGGAAGTATCGTGGGTATGTGGGAGGTTGGTCGCACTGTTATAGCAATTGCAACGGCAGTGCATAAAAGTTTCTTTATAGTAAGTTACTGGATAAAAATATTCTAGGAAAGTAGAGAAGACGGTCTACATACTCGTCAGAAAGTGGGCACTCCACGTAAAACATCCGCAGATGAAGTTATTCGTTTAGTAAATGCAAATTACTCTTTTGTTATAATTGATTGATCATGTTTTGAAATTAGAGATAAATATGAACATGTATATAATTTACCGAATATGACATATCGTACAAACTTGGCAATAAAATTGGGTTATATTTCTGTCCATGATCCTGTTTTATTACTATGATTTTAAAAATGTTAGTAAAGGATTAACCAATTATAGTTTGAAATGAGAGGAAAACATGCTGATTTATTTTTTATTATTTAGTTATGTTTGCTTCTATGCAGCAACAAGCATTGGTATCACTTTGAGAATATAGCTGTGTTTATTTTTTTATAAAGTGCTGCCTCGCTATGTATTTAATGAATACCATTCAAGCTTTAATTTGCACCCCCTGAAAATCTCACACTACACATTCTACATTTCGGTAACCTGGGCGCTCATCAAGTTTTACCCTTAGCTTTTAACCCCTTCAAAGGAGTGCCCTGCACTAGCCGATAAGGTATGGGCTACCAAACACCATAAGAGGTCTGTATGACAAACTGAATTCACTCACTGTAGCTCTTTCTCTTTTAGCCAATAGTACGATCGAGAGCTTAAACGTATATTTCGTTTCTACGCTATTTTGTAACCTTTGTTGTGGTTATTGCTGTAACTATTTAACAGAAGGACTGGCGCATCCTTGCACCGGGGCCTAAAGCAACTAATGAAATGGCCATGGCTTTGCAAGGCCAGATACAACGATAAATAATGCGACATAGTCGCGAGCTGAGCTGCAGTGAGATTTTCTTTGTTGCTCTTTGTACCTGACGAGCGACCGTTGCAGTTGCATTAGCATGAACTGCACATATTATCTTCTGCTGTCGCTGCAGTTATAAACAGCGCCTTCCTTTAGCCACAGCTTAATGTATTTACACCAGTTTAGAGATTTCCTGTGCACTGTCAAGTTATTTTGCATCATCCTATTTGTACCGTTATTTGCTTTGTGTTTACGTATGTTTGAGTTCATGTATCTGTGCGTGTGTTGTGAGCATTTGCAATTGTGTAAACACTTTTAATGGATATTTAACAATATCCAAAAAATAGTGACAAAGACAGCGAGCCAAACGAAAATCTGAGCGTACTTGGTAACCGAATGAAACTGTATTTAGTAAAGGTACCCCAATTAAAGGTCAAGCGCGGAAATAATATGCTCCGTGAGAGAATCAGCGCATTTTCCCATTAGAGAAGTATCAATATTTCACAGGCTTGTCTCTCTTGTTAACGCAGATCTTTACAGTGACATATTCTTGCATGTTCTATCATTTGCATGTAGATTTATTATTTTATAAGTGTCTTCATATACGGATATAAATAATATCCGCCCTACAATGCAGGCACAATCCAATCGCCTTCGTACACATAATTCTAACGCGTTCTCCACGTAGTCGCGATAAGCGGCAACGTTGCCTCTCTCTCTCCGCGAAATGTCAATCCTTTTCTTCTTTGGCAGCGAGTTTATAATGTGAAGACATCAGCGGGTTGGTACCGTTTTCGTTGTGCAATTGTATATTCCCACTATATCGACTTGCCACTCACTCCACTTGTATATCAAGCCTTGAAGACGTTACGCATCGTCAACAAAACACTGGCACCCTCCTCCAAACACTCATATCGTGGCCGACTTATACAAAATTAAGCAAGTATCGGATCATTTGTGATCATCTTAACCAAATAAAGTAATAATAAAACAAAAAGACATCGTAACTAAATTGTTTTATAGCTATGCCGAACTTTATGCGTTTCCAATTGAAAACAGTACGAAAATGTTACGCATTTACCACACTTGGAATGTTTACTAACACACACCACGAGTATTCTAATGTTGGGATATTTCAGAATGCAACGAAGCAATGCTTCACAATAATATAAAAGTACACATTAAAGAACTATACCTATTTGTTTCAAACTGCATTATTTTGTGTTTTTTTAAATTTTTAAGCAAAGGAAAAAAAATTATGGTAGAAGTTTTTGTTTAGCTTAACGTAGATCTCAAAGCCTTCTTTCGATTGTCTGAAACTTAACACAAAATTTCGTTGATGTAATGAACCTTATGTTAATCTCCAACGTAAATTACGATATTTAATATAATGTAATGCCAGCATGGTGTGCAGTAAAGCATATTAGACAACTACTTACTGTGTTCACTCTTAATGAAATTCATACTCATGTTTACCGGGTCTTCTTCTTCTCTTCACATATTAGGCTCAATAGCCTCTTTCGGCATAACTGACCATCTCATTCTCGGGCATTCTATATTTCTTTTCCCTCGAGGACTATAATTGATGGCCAACTTTGGTATTCTGCCATCATCCATTCCGTTAACATGTTGGTACCAATTGTACCTATATTCATTGATGTCTTGTATCGCAAATATATTGAGTTCTTCTCGTATGTGTGTGTGTTCTCATTTCGTATGTGTTCCATTTTATTGTATCCTTTCACTCCCCTCAGAAATTTCATCTCAGCTGTCTGTATTTTCCTTCTATCATTCTGTCGTATTACCCATTATTTACAGCCATAACTTTATAACATTTTAATAGGCTTATTTTCTATAATAATGTAATGTTCTGTATGTTCCTTGAATATATATTAATTTTATTATCTATATCGTAAACATAGGCATAAGATATACCACAGTCTAAATATTTAAAGTGAGTAACCTGTTCAAGGACTTTATGCATATTTTTGTCTTAGAGTTATCTAAGTGATCTTCTAAGTTATACGCCTTATACATTGTTTCCAGAATATATATATTGATCTGAAGGTTATCCTCTGTTGTGGATATGATGGCTTGATCGTCGCAAAAAGCAAAGTGTTGTCCACGTGCGATACAAACTTTCCGGTTGCCTTCGCCCCAACGTTTAGGAATCAACTTTGTATTTTAATGTTTCTTTAAATATTATATATATTTATGTTTGCCTCGGCTGCGTCAGTATTAATTTGTAGAAACATGTATCTCTTATCAGGGGGGGATGTGGCTAATAAATGTAGGCTTACACAAATTATAATTTTTGCTTTACTCCTTTTATTAATCCTTGACACGATAAATAACACTTCACTGATGTAGAGAGCTGTGAGATTATTTATTAAATACTTGCACTTTTTAACACGTAAACTTTATAATATTCTCGCCGTAATGAATTTTATATGTCTCACACTGGATATGTACCGAGCGAATGAACTGCTCAGGTACGTTGCCTTCTAGCGACTGTCGTTTACCGCTTAAATTTGTAAATTTTTCTATTTCACGTCTCTGATTGACTAATTTTTCTCCAATAGTATACTTTTATTTAACTTAAGCTTCTTCTAGTTTTTGATTGGCTATTTATAAACTGTTTTACATATTACATTATTCTTTCCAAGAATTACTAGTAGCATTATTAAACTTTCCAATTAATTATTGCCTCAAGGTTACCTCATTGTTACATCATTGTTAGCAACTTTCGGCTTCTATTATCACAGCTCCTATATTGTTAAATTACCTAATACATTCATATAACATTATTATACATGTACATAATAATATAAACATAATAGAATGACTGTTGCATACATTTTACATATTATTACATACACATATTGCTTTTAAGGCGGGCTGTTATTTTTTATATTATATAAATAGACTGAAATCATTTAAGTGTTAAAAATTCCTGCCTCTGTTTATAGCTAAATTTTTTTAAATAAATTTTGGGTACGTTTAATTTTCACTTATTGATTAAGTCATCCATATAAATATTAAAAAGCTGAGGTGACAGGAAACATCCTTGTAGTACTCCTTGATTAATATACATTGACTCAGCGCCGTCGTCATTATTAAAAACTATATAGATTGCGGTATTCCGTATATCTCTTCAACGACTTCTATTAGGTGTTCCGGGCAGCCTTTTTCTCATAAAATACTCCATAATTTTACACGATCTACTTTGTTATGTTGCTGTTTTAGTAACTGTATAAAAACTACGATCATGTCTGCTTTGCTGGGTGGAAGAAAGATGCAGAATAAAATCCAAAACATAGTAATACAGGTTTGCTTAGTTTAGACTGCAATCTCTAATTCCATTATTGGCATTGGAGACCCCTGAATATGGAGGATGTGAAGATATACACATTTAAGTCATGTCGGATATTCAGGAATCAAATCGCCTTGAAAAATGGATATATTGTTTGCCTCCAAGATCCCCGGATTTATTGTCTGATTTCTTCTCTGGGACATCTGAAGAGGAAAATTTATCAAATCGTTCAAAATATTGTAAATCTTATAGACAACCTCTGTCCTCGTTTCGGTTTTAAATTATGTTTTGTATCTAAAGATTCCAGAGGGATGCACGACTAATGTTTAACATGCCAATAATTGTTAACTGCTGTTAAGTCTGTTTAGACATGAAACTGATAGAAAATTCATATATGTGCAAGAATACATGCACTATATATGTAATATCCAATTTAAATCATTTTTGAGCAACTGCTCATTTTCATCCAGGTTTATTTCTGCTGTACTGTAATAACAAACATTTTTGCTGGCTTACAGATGCATGAAATGACATTTAAATAACTGATAAGGATAAATTCTTGGGCCCTTTGGCAAGAGAAAATATATTCAGTGTCCCAGCCGTCTTTCCCTTTCCTTTAAAACATAGACCATAGTTCTAGGTCTTAGACAATTCATTTTATCATTCTAAACTACAAAAGAAGAAAGAAGAAGAACGAAAGAAAAGAAAAAAAGGATAGCATTCACAGAGAAATGTGAGTAACGTCATTAAATTCCTTAATGGCATTTAATGTCCTTAAATTCCATTTGAAATGTGTAGCGGTTCCTTTGATAGGACCCCACTACGTTGATGATGGATGCTGTAGGTCGTCTTGATGCCCGTACTCTCGTGATGTATCTTGAGGTTCTCGTAGACTGGAATCTGATGATCGTGTTTCTGTATGTTGTAATTATTATTTTATAATTGTGGCACGGCTGCTGTATTTATGTCGGAGCGCACTTGTGTCTTGTCAGGGTTAGGTATAGAGAAGGTTCAAATATTTTGCACACACGTATTCTGTTAACTATATCATTTGTATTTGGGATAAACCACATGCAAATATTCACAATTCACTGCCACCTTTGTTATATTAAAATATTTATAATTGGTAGACTTTAAATACCTAGTTTTAGCGTGTATTTAGAGAGAAGCTTAAACGCTACCTTACGTGCTTGAACAGTGACAGCTTCTGTTAGCGTTCCCTTCAACCGTTCTTCTTAACGGACATATTTGAATTATAGGCATGTATCAATGTACCTGATTGGTGCTACTATCCAATAACACCCAATAACAGTTTGTTACATATATGTTTACAGGCTTCCATCATCTTAATTATAAATCCAAGGTTCCTTACATACTTACGTAGACACTACTGCATTTCTCGTAATTTTATATTACTGGTTATATAGCTAACAATGGCGTTTCCCCCTCATATTACATTTTATATGTTATAACGTTATATACTTCTTCTCTACCATGTGTACATTATGAATATATGTGCTTTAACATCTTCTTAATTATTATACTACAATATTAGCAAAAAAAATACATCACCTAGAACAAAGAATATTAAAGAAAGAAATTATTAATGTGTTGATGCTGAGAAACCGTGAATTATAAATATTATTACATTAATGAATTATTGTATTAGTTTGCGTGCGTTTAGTACTGTATATTGCTTCAATATGCCAATTATTATTTTTTTATTATATATTCCTTATTGTCACTTCAACTTTAAAGTCATATCGCGAATACTTTAGAATACAGAACATGATTACAATGAAGATACAATATTTTAAACAGTAATAGTACATACAACATTAAATTATATTGTTCACTACTGTTAAGGCTATTTAGACATAAAACTGACATAAAGTTCATGTGTACAAGAGTACTTGCACTATATAGGTAATGTCAATTTTATGTTAATATAAATCATTTTAAGCAACTGTTCTTTTCATCCAGGGTTTATTTCTGCTGCACTGTAATAACATTAACATTTTTGCTGGATTAAACATGCAGGAAATTCATTTAAACATCTGATAAGGATAAATCCTTGGACTCTTTGGCAAGAGAAAAGTCTTTAAAGGCATTTAATATCCTTAAATTCAAGTGGAAATGTTACAAGCTATTTGAAAATATACATCACAAGCTGGCAGTTTGTCATCCCAGAAAGGGAGGGAAAATTTCATTTTTTACATTAAGGGAAATATAATTGATATTACTCTCATATGTTTGTTAAGTAGCACATTGGTTATACAAATCATAAAAAAAGGTTTGTTGAATCATACTGTACGAAACTCAACCAGAATGAAAGGATCATCCCGGAAAATTCTAACCTATACATTTCGTTTGTTGTCAGTATGTCACTTACGATATTTTAATCGTAAACCCGTTTAGGCTTACTGAGAAATTAACGTTTTACAAAAAAATGTTTCATGTAAAGCGTAGATTGGGATAGAAAATTACGTAAAACTCTTCGTGTCGGAAGACGCTGGACTTAAATACCACGTTGGTATTTACCCGAATGTTTTGCTTTTGAATTATGTTGTAGGTACGCATACGTAAAGAGAGACGGAGAGGGAGGGTGCAGAATTGAGGATTGCCGAGAGCTGCTTACATTGCCAGATCATCCAAGAGGAACAAAGAACGTTCTGTTGCCAAACAAAAATGAGAAGATAATATTGTGTTAATAAGCAGGTAGTTTGCCTAATCCGTGCAAGAGAGAAGATAGAATATATTGCGGATATGTCAGATGAGAGACAGGAAATCTTCGGGAAAGTCTGAATCGGGGCATCTCTTCCGATGTACACACGCAGACAAGGCATTTTCGCGTTCAGTCGAGGGTTTCGGCCGAGGTAAAAGGAAGACTGACCATTGTTAACGAGCTCTCTCTCCCTCTCTCTCTGTGTATGTGTGTGTGTTATCAAGGAAAGGGGTTCTTATCCTTCTCATCACGTTTGATCCTCCGGTGAAAAGACCCCTCCTCCCCCTTACCGTCCATCTTCCTTGACCGGGAAGAAGGCACAATGAATGGCGGGGCACCTCATGAATATCGAGATAGCGGAACAATGCCGACCAGGAGGATTACTCCCCCCACTAATTCGACCTGCCGCTTGTCATCGCCTTCTCTGGTCAGCCTTTCAAGTCGAAAAGCTTTTTCTGCCGAGAGAGAGAAACGAATTTAGACTTGTCTCCGCTGTGGATTTTACTTTGCTGTTAAGTTTAAAACCTGCACTGCTTTTGAATGAATGAACTAACGAACGTTTCTGTCAACAACAGAACAGCCCTTTCGCCAAAGGTCCGCATCCTGCATCCTTAGCAGCCAAGGATTTACTTGGGTCTTTTCGGAACAACGGATTTGCTAGATTTGGCGCGTTATGTCTCATTAGGTACTAATAGCCTTGTATAAGCTTTCATCCTGTGAGTTCTCAATCATTTATATGAATAATCCGCGCTGGATACATTTTAGAGGGAAAAACACAGTGCCTTTATGCTTGAGGATATTAAGGCATTAAGGAAAAACCCGTGTAATAAACAAATTTAAAATAGTTACTGGTGATTGTTGTAAAAACACTTAAGGGAAACTAAGATACATTTACCAAACTCATTGACCATTTTCCCCGGCACTAATCAAGATGTTACAATGGACGTTTCTCTGGATACACAATGCTAGTGTATGTACCTACCGATCTACTTTCATTAGGGTATTTCTTGTAGCAATTTAACGCAGGTGGAGAATACTAGGAAAAAATCCCTATAATAAAATCAAATAATAATTATACTTTTAAGAGTAAATTCCTCTTAAAATTAACAATACAACATATTTTAGTATTTTTTTTAATACACCAAATCAGAAATTCTCTTAAAAACTAGAGGAAGGTCGGCTTGTATGCGTGGGTGAACAGTATAACACCCCTAAAACTGGTTATTTAAGATAGCACGTATCAAGGAAAACGTTTTGTTTTAGTTGATTTTCTAAAAATGGCTTAAACGATTTTAAAATTAAATACCATACTATATTATATATTTGTGTGGCACAGAGAATGTATATCTTGAAATGTATGTGATTACTCTGTAAATCCCCTTCATACTGAATTAATTTTGTATAAACGATAAACCATAAATATAGATAAAAACTTACTATATAAAAATACAGAAGAAACTGAAATGTAAAATCCAACGCAAATAACCTTTTCTGTGGCAATAGACGTTTATGAGATATTCTTGGCTACATTTTTAATTTTTACCAGGTTGAACTGTCATGAGGCATTACACGATTCTTCCTTATCCCGTGTAGGTTCATTCGTAAGTTAACAAAGGAAAGACAAAGAAAGGGGGAAAAAATCGCGCACGCAAACAGCTGTGCTTCCTTTCCGTGCTGTGCATGCAAACTAAATTTGATTATTACTAGTTCAAAAATTTATCGTGAATAATCCAACCTGGTAGAAGGGCCAGTATAATCACTGCGGGATTATTTGACGTTGTAAGGGGGTAGAGAAAGTCGCGAGTACACGTGTGTGTGTGTGTGTGTGTGTGTGTGTGTGTGTGCGCGCGCGCGCTTGTGTGAAAGAGAGAGAGATGCATTATGTTCACTTATATGTTAAATATTGTGACGCAGAGGCTATGGTCTGAGGCAGTATTTTAAACACTTAAATAACTTCAGTCTAATTATATATATGTAAATTCAATAACAGTCGCCTTAAAGCAATATGTGTATGTAACAATATATAAAAAATGTATGTAACAGTCATTGTTTATGTTTGTATTATTGTATCCATGTGTAATAATGTTATGTGAATATATTACGTAATTTAATAATGTAGGAGCTGTGAGAATAAGGCTAAAAGTTGCTAACAATGACGTAACCTTGAGTCAATCATGAGTAAGAAAGTTTAACAATACTACTTGTGATTCTTGGAGTAACAATAGTGTAATTTTTGTGACAGTGTATAAAATAGCCAATCAACAACCAGAGAAAGCTTTAGTTAAATATAAGTATTCTATTGGATTAGGAATAGCCAATCAGAAACTGAAATATAGCAAAATTTACAAATCTAGAAGTCAGTTGCTTGTAGACAGGCTCATAACTGGACGCGTTGCTAGTAGACAGTGTTACTAATCGGCGCGAGACACGTCCTCGAGAAATTTAATATGTTCTCGTGTAAGACGAAAATAGTTTACGTGTTAAAAAGTGCAAGTAATTAACAAAAGAACCTCACAGTTCTCTATATCAGTGAAGTGTTATTTAAATCGTGTCAAGCATTAATAAAATGGAGTGAAGAAAAACTTAAAATCTGTGTAAACCTACATTCTTCAGTCGCACCACGCCCAGCTAAGACATCCATGTCTCTAACAAAAATACTGACGCAGCCGAAGCAAACATAAATATATAATATATAAAGAAACAGTAAAAATTACAAAGTTAATATTTTTTAAAACATTTTTTGGGGCAAAGGCCACCGGAAAGTACAATTGGGGCGAAGTCTACCGGAAAGGGGGTACTATGTTCGGCTCCCCAACATAAGAACTATAATACAACTCCTTCAATACAAACCATATCAAATTGACGCCCAAAGCGTGGTGCAAACAACGTAAAGACAATACACTTTCTCAGGTCCAAGGTTATCGGGAAGTCAATACTGGGCAATGGAAAGATAAACAGAGACAGGTAGCGCGCTCGCCCAGCGTAAACACCGGAAGCCTATCATCAGATAACCAGAATCTTCTGGAAGTTTCCCCTTCTACAACGTTCTGGAACTCTAACCAGCTGCTACATAAGCGAGCGCTCTCGCAAGTGAGTTTTCAGTAAATCAGTTAGTGAGTAAGACAGCGAGCTGCGACGAAACGCGCTGTTCTAGCGAGCTTGTGACGACTGCCGTGACCATAAGTGCTGCTACTGCAGGATAGATTGAAGAAGTCTTGTGTTTTGACTCCCCAGTGAGCGAACCTCCGGAAGAAGAGGCATCGTCGTGCGTATTTAGTTACACCGCTACCTCACTAAGCAAGTGAAGTAATAGAAAACTTAAGTCAAGTGACAGGGGAAATTAAACTATGTAGAGGTGACATTGGTAACTTAAAGAAGTGAAAGTTAAAAACTGGACGTCACAATATTTTTATGCCTTTGTTCATATTTACATAATATGGCAATAGTAGGCCTATCTTGAGAAAGGTGTTGTTTTTACGTTGTTTGCCCCACGTATGGGAGCAATTTCAGAAAGGAGTATTTTAGAAGGAGTTGTATCGTATTTCAACTGTTGGGGAGCCGAACTTGTAGTAGTTGCAACTGTACGTATAGTAAACAGTTTCCGGTAGCCTTCGCCCCAAATGTACTTTCAGGTGGGCTTTTCCCCAAGTTTAAAAATGCTAATTTAAAAATTTCTTTAAATATTATATATTTATGTTTGCCTCGGCTGCGTCAGTATTATTGTTAGAGACATGATGTCTTTGCAGGTTTGTGGTACGACTAAGAATGTAGTCTTACACGGATTATAATTTTACTTCACTCCTTTTATTAATGCTTGATACGATTCAAATAACATTTTCACTGATATAGAGAGCTGTGAGATTCTTTAATTAATTACTTGCACTTTTTAACACGTAAAACTATTTTCGTCTCACACGAATACGTATTAAATTTCTTGAGGACACTTTTTGCGTCTGGTTAGTAACGATGTCTGCAACCAACTGAATTGATTTCAACGGTCTAAGTTTGTAAATTTCTGTATTTCAAGTCTCTGATTGGCTAATCTTACTCCAATAGAATACCTTCATTTAACTAAAGCTTTTTCTGGTTGTTGATTGGCTAGTTTTATAAACTGTCTCAAAATTTACATTATTGTTGCTCCAATAATGACTAGTAGTATTATTAAACATTCTTACTCATTATTGCCTCAAAGTTACCTCATTGTTAGCAACTTTTAACCTATTTTTCTCACAGCTCCTACATTATTAAATTACGTAATACATTCACATAACCTTATTACACATGGATACAATAATACAAACACATACAATGACTGTTATATACACATTTTTATGTTATTTTATACACATATTGCTTTAAGGCGGGCTGTTATTGAATTTATATATTATATAATTAGACTGAAATAATTTAAGTGTTAAAAATGCTGCCTCAATCTCAAATATTGTATATTCACAATACAAGATAAATGTTACGAATCTTATCTAAAAATTTCGAATCTGCATCATTTAATTACAAAAATCAATTTGTTAACAGTTTATGAGTTAAAAAAACAAAGATAGCTAATACAGTGCCTTATTTCTGACTCCTGGCCGGCTGCTTCGCGGCCCGCTGCTCCCGGCCGGGCTGAATATTCACAGACCCTGAACTCAAGCGCATAGCGCGCCGGCAATTCAAGCGTATAGATTTACATGCATACATGCACACAGTAACCACATACCTTTATCACAGAAGGTGTGGAAATGATGTCATTGTGCTGCCACGCATGTCTCATACTTTTTAAGAAAATTTCCATTAACACGCATTAATTCTTCAAATTGCAGTAATTTCTCTTCTGATATTGTCTTTCAGTTCTTCCAATGTATGCAGGTTGTTCCGATACACTTTATTGTATAAGTTCCCCCATAAATAAGGTCTGGGGAGCGTGGTGGCCAATAGTCCTTAACTGATGCCTCTTATCTTAAAAATTTTCCGCAATTAACTTCAACGACAGATCAGCTGTAGTGCTGTAGCAGAGTCTTGTTGAAAATATGCCTGTGTGCATTAATGTTACACAAATATTCCAGGAATGGTTTGATTATTGTATTCCTGTCCATTAACTGCGTTCTCAAAGAATATAGGCCCTACAATTCGTACGCATTACAGCACACCAAACACCAATTTCCTGGTCACGCAATGGCATTTCGTGTACAGTATCGGGTTTTTCTGCACTTCAGTATCTGTTGTTTTGTGTCGAAAATGGCAATTTAAATGCTTCGTCTATGAAAAAAATCTGATGTGTAACACTCACATGACTTTCTCTACTCTTGTACAAACTATTTTTACAAACGCTTATTCTCCACCTATTTCATATTAATCGAGATAAAAATTTGCAGAAACGATCTTTAGATATGCAAAGACAATTACATTTTACACATAGCGACCAGTTCTAGAAATATTTGACTTTCGCTTAAGGCATACTATGTTCGCCTTGTTTTGTATTTTCAAGGGCAATATAGAAATACAGTAGCCTTTAAGCATAGACATATATTTTAATAGCTGGTTGCTAGGTGCAGCACCATTCTCTTTGCCACAGATTAATACTCTTTGCATATCCAAGACAAAAAAATGAATAACGCATTCCCATTTAAGAAAAAGTATAAGTATTGAAAAATTTAAGGGAATAACAAGCAATATCTCGAAAATGGTTCACTCAACAAAAAAAATGTATATGGCATAAATTGTGTATTTTAACGCGATCTACATTTTTTGTGTAGTAAACGTTTGTCTATCTCTTATGGTTTAGCAGCTATGGAAAAGTCGTTCACAATGAAGAATACTTTTAGAGACATTCCCAGAAAATTCAAGATATATCTTAAAAAAATGATATTTTAATGAAAATCGTTAGAACCATTTTTGAGAAAATTAAAATTTTCGAAAAATGTTCCATGTAAGGGGTAATCTGGGATGGGGGATTTTCTTGAAAACCTTCGTGTCGCATCTCTGGAAGATACTGAACCTAAATACCAAGTTTGGTGTTTATCCGACTGTTCGTTTCTGAGTTATGTTGTTCACATCAGACACACACACACCCCCCCCACACACACACACACGGATATGTTTCCAAAAATGCTTTTTTTTGGATTCAGGGGGTCACAAAACATATATTTCCGGTGAAATCTCGATATCGAATTTTTGGGTGGAATACAATACTTCCCCTACTTACTGTACGTAATAGAGAAAGTAAAAATTAACTTTGAGTCTATAGAGCCATCATTAACATTACCCGACACCCAAATTGCAGAAATGTTCTCTACTCACAGTATATGTCGTCCTCTGTGGTGTAGTGGTTACCATGCTAGCCTCTAGTTCTCGAGGTCGCGGGTTCAAACCCGGCGGAAGGCGAAGAATTTTTTCGGGCGTAAAACTCCTTAGCATGGCTTCATTCGGAAAGGAAGTAAAGCCGGTGGTCCCGTGTCGTAGATTTACGGCACGTAAAAGAAGCTCAAGTCTGATAAAGAGGCCTCTGAGCAAAATTTCCGGTCTTTCGCGCACAATATAGAATGGGACGCTAATGACCATAGCACTTAGAGAGCGTCCATAAATAAAACTTAATTTCAATTTACTCCAGTATCACGTGGTTGTTATCTTTAAGGCTTTACTTTTAAAAGTTTAGTGGAATAATTTCCAACATCTTCATATCTGGCTATTGTATGATTGTAAATCTATGCGCTTGAGTTCAGGGTCTGTGAGTATTCAACTCGGCCTGCAGCAGCGTGCGTTCCTGCGGCAGCAACCGGCTAGGAGTCAGAAATAAGGTACTGTAGAAACTTTGGTGACAAACTGAAGACTTGAAGAAACAGCAAAATGTGGCCGATATATAAAGTTTGTTCTATAGTTTAACCAAACTATAGCCTTCAACACTAAATAACTTTAGACACATAGCTTTCTGGATGAAGTAGTGTTGAAGATAGCCTACATTATACAGCGAGCAGTAAAATTATTAAAATTAGGTATGTTAAGTATGCTTCTGATCAACCAAAATTAAGAAATGAATTGCCAAATTAAACAGGATAGGCTAAATACTAATTCGAATATAAACAAATAAACCTTTTATACCGTGTTGACATTCAGTTCCCCTTAAGAAACTGTTCAACTTAATTCTAATACTTCATAACTGGAATAGGTGTGCTGTAATAACCTGTGCCCAAATTATGAGAACATCCGGTAATACTTAAATAGAGGGATTTAACAGGAATTAATTTTTTTTTGCATTAGTGTTAAATACTCGAACAATTTATTTCTATAAATAATATCAGGCACAAACTTGATTGCCATAGACTGTACAGACTCGTTACCACGCTTACATGTTACTGCTTGACACCTAAAACAGAAAAAGAGAAGTAGGATCATTGAATTGTTAACAAGATTTATCACTAGAGTAACACTTAAAGAAACACATTTGCTTTATTAACTTCATATACCTAAGTATATTTTGAATTTTATCAAAGTGCTCTCTACGTTGACCCACTAGACATTTCTGGCTCAAAATTGGAAGTTAGCTGTTTAAGAATAATATAAGCAGTCTGGTATAGGGACTGGTTTAAAAAAAGCAATTAGTTTTTGTACGAAAGAATCAAATGTCGATAGTATAACTTTTCCTTCCCCGTTTTAATCGGATGTCAAAATAATTACTGTGTCATGTTTTGATTTATAAAAAAATAGCAGTTAATTTTTTAATTAATCACTGTTATATTGGTGGTGATTATACAAAAAAATTGTATCACAGAAATCATTTTCAATATGTTGAAAAATATGTATTAAAAAAGGAATTCAAATCTCAACCGTGAAACAAAGTAAATAGACACAATTTTTAATAATTAGTATTAAAAGTTAGATACTTAACTAATTAAATTTCCAAAAAAAAAGATTCCTTTAGCACGTTTTTGTTTATTTCTTATGGTTTCCTAGTACAAAATTAAAAAAACAGTCTGAATAGAGAGGACTTTCCAAGCTATTTTGTCATATATTTCAATATTTCAAATATCTTATAGTTTAATCAAAATATTTACAACCGTTTTGGAGGAAAGGAAAGAAATATTTTCTGTATAAGGTGTAGTTTAGGAAGGGTATATTTTTTTAAAGTTTTCATGTTGCATTCTTTAAATTCGAAGTTTGGTATTCGTTAGACATTTCTTTGTTTTACTTTGCCACCTCTTGCATATCCAAAAATTTGACATAGACATTTCATCACTAGTACACGTCTTGAGGTCCGCTTAATTACAAGAAAGCATTTTTAGTAAAAGGACCAATGCTTTTTTGGATTCAGAGGGTCTCTAAAAATATGTATTTCTGGTGAATAGAAATTTTAAGAGGATGCAATACTTGCTCTACCTAACAGATAAGTAGCAGAGAAAGAAAAAATCTGTGTTACACTCACATGACTTTCTCTACTCTTGTACAAACTATTTTTACAAACGCTTATTCTCCATCTACTTCATGTTAATCGAGATAAACATTTGCAGACTATCTTATTGCTAATTTTCTTGTAGATGTAAGGGGAATATATATTTACAAGGACAATATAGAAATACAGTAGCCTTTAAGCACATACATATCTCTTAATAGCTGGTTGCTAGGTGCAGTACCATTCCCTTTGCCACAGATTAATACTCTTTGCATATCAAAGACAAAAAAATGAATAACGAATTCCCATTTGAGGAAATAAGTATTGGAAAATTTAAGGGAATAACAAGCAATATCTCGAAAATTGGTTCACTCAACAAAAAATTCTATATGAAATAAATTGTGTATTTTAACGCGAGCTACATTTTTTGGTGTAGTAAAATTTTGTCTATCTCTTATGGTTTACCAGTTATGCAAAAGTCATTCACAATGAAGAACACTTTTGGAGACATTCCCAGAAAATTCAAGATATGCGTTTTATTTGTCATGAAAATATCTTAAACATATGATATTTTAATCAAAATCGTTAGAGCCGTTTTTGAGAAAATTAAAATATTCGAAAAATCTTCCATGTAAAGGGTATCCTGGGGTGGGGGGATTTTGTTTAAAACCTTCATGTCGCATCTCTGGAAGATATTGAACCTAAGTACAAAGTTTGGTGTTTATCCGACTGTTCGTTTCTGAGTTATGCTGTTCACAGACAGACACACACGGGTCTCAAAACATGTATTTCCGGTGAAATCTCGGTATCGAATTTTTGGGTGGAATACAATACTTCCCCTACTTACTCTACGGAGTAGAGAAAGTAAAAATGTGTGTCACTACTACGAAAGACCCTCTAGAAATATGGTTAACATCTGTCTCAGAGTTCGATGTCTGGTGTTTTCTTGACATGTGGTGTACATGTAACGTCACGTAGCAGTGGAGTTCGTGAGAGAATGCGAGTGAGAGCATGTCGGTCGCTCCCTTACTTCTTAAGGTGAAAATGGTAGGCAATCAATTCCTTTCAGCAGCGGAATGCAAGCCTTCATGGGATGACTGATAACCAATCTCCTGCATAACAACAGGCCGCTTCTAGTGAAAGCCATTTTAGTTTGAGCTGCTTCCTGCAGAACTGAACTCAACATTACTAAAACCTATTAGAAAGTTATATTCACCAAGATAATCCTTATTTTTCTAAACATATATTTTATTCGTAAAGAAAACCTTGAGCTTTCCCAAAAGTAGGGGCTATATAAAAACAAGTATAGCTCAAGAAGACAAAACATGATTATCGCTGGGATAAATTCCAGTCATGAGTAAAAGAAAACAGCGGAAAATTCTATTTTAGAGGGGAAATTACTAAAAGTGTGGCTCTTCTCTGTTAATCCTACGCTACAGAATGAAATTAATTTGAATACAGATGATTTTGGCAACTTTTGATTCAACCTTTAAGAGCAAAGACTGCAATGTTTTGCATAAAATTGGCCTTGAGAGTGAACTTTTTGAAAAACTGGTTCCTCTTGCCCCAACCATCAGTCCAGTAATTTCAATGGATGATAAATTGTACTTCTCAAGGGGATCGTAGGCTCGTAGATTCCACATTTTTCAGTGTGTACTTCAGCTGGTTGTTATTCATTCTGCTCCATTCTCACTGTTAGATCGATGATATATTCGGATGATGAGCCTGTTGGGATGGTTAGTATGTCAATCCGACGAGAGGAGCCGACTTGAGAGAGTCCATGCACCTCCTCAAATACTATATGACCTTTTAGTTTGAAGGCTGCACAATAGTGAATCTTATTTTATGATGCCGACAATTCCGCAGTGTCTCTCCGAAAGGACAGGCGCGCAAAACGTGGCCAAGGGTTTCCATCTCACTATTGCAGTGGCGACAGTGGTTACCGTCTCGTGACCTTCCTGGTATAGCACACAGCAGACAAACATTGGTAGTCATTTTTAATGCTGTTATTCGGTTACATGGCCAAGTTGTGAATCCATTTATTAGCTGAAGTGTACTGCTGTATAGTAGTACAACTCCTTTACCTTTTTGAGAGAGGGTACGCTACGATTGAAATTCACGCGTCCATTAGGAATATTCTCAAGTTCGGGTTTCTGCAGGCCTATTTCTATCTCGTCCGGTAAGCCACGACAGGTATTGATAATGATGCTGTGTGATCTCTGTAAATGGCATTAATATGTTGTAAATAGGCTTCCCAGCCCGACTTGAAAAAACCCTAGTCCTTTATACTTTCTGTGTACAACATAAAATCAGGTATATCAGTGTGTAAGCAAAATTGTGGTTACAGTATATTGAAGTTGTATATTTTGTTGTATGAAGGAGTTGTATTATAGTTCAGCTGTTGGGGAGCCGAACTTGAAGTTCGTTGCAACCGCACGTATAGTACCCGGTTTCCGGTAGCCTGCGCCCCAAATGTACTTTCCGTTGGTCTTTGCCCCAAAATGTTTAAAACATATTAACTTTGTAACTTGACTGTTTCTTTAAATATTATATATTTATGTTTGCCTCGGCTGCGTCAGTATTTATGTTAGAGACATGGATGTCTTAGCAGGGCGTAGTGCGGCTGAAGAATGTAGGCTTACACAGATTATAATTTTACTACACTCCTTTTTATTAATTCTTGACACAATTTAAATAACTCTTCACTGATATATAGAGCTGTAAAATTCTTTTATTAATTAATTACTTGCACTTATTAACGCGTAAAACTATTTTCGTCTCACACGAATACGTATTAAATTTCTCGAGGACGTGTCTCGCGTCCGATTAGGAACACTTGTCAACAACCAACGCGTCGTTATGAGGGCTGTCTACAAGCAACTGACTTGATTTCAACCGCCTAAATTTGTAAATTTCTGTATTTCAAGTCTCTGATTGGTTATTCCTAATCCAATAGAATACTTTTATTTAACTTAAGCTTTTTTCTGGTTGTTGATTGGCTATTTAATAAACTGTCACAAAAATTGCATTATTGTTGCTCCAATAATGACTAGTAGCATTATTACATTTTCTTACTCATTATTCCCTCAAGGTTATCTCATTGTTAGTAACTTTTGACCTATTATTCTCACAGCTCCTACATTATTAAATTACGTAATACATTCACATAACATTATTACACATGTATACAATAATATAAACATATACAATGACTGTAATATACACTTTTATGTATTGTTACATACACATATTACTTTAAGCGGGCTGTCATTGTATTTATATTATATAATTTGACTGAAATCATTTAAGTGTTAAAAATACTACCTATATATATATATAATATACTGTAACCAAAATTTGCTTATAATGAACTACCCTGAAAAAAATCTTATGTGGACGCTCACACAACCTCTTCCACCCAAGACAATTTCACATAGAGTAGAGTTAGAGTTCCGATTATCCAACTTAAACGGGCCGTGGCCTGATCGGATGATCGTGAAGATCGGATGACGCGGAAAGTAAGAAATACGGCATTTAAAACTGATAAAATACGTTCAGTGGGTAAAACATTGCACATAAACAGTATGTTGATGTACTCATGTAAACTGAACAATGTTGTTCCATTTTTGTAACAATCGATTGGGGTCCAGTTGCGTCTAATAATGGTCCTGCAGGTGGCAGTGTACAATCATTTGTGTAGTCCCAGAAGCGCAATTTGTGATTTTTTACTTTTATATATATATATATATATATATATATATATATATATATATATATATATTCTGTCAACCAGGTCAGATTAAACGGAAGGTCGGATTAGCGAAGGTCCGATAACCGGACTATACTGCATATCCAGCATTCATTAAAAATTTTATTCTGGTATTTAAGTTACTTTATATATTCACCTAGAAATAATTCAATTAAGTAGGAATGGCAACTCGATACCTCGATACTCGGTGGCATCGAAGTATGTGTAATACTTTGAGATAAACCTTCGATATCTTTAAATGTTTATGTTTCGCATTATTGAAAGTTACTGCGTTTAATTTTGTTAGATAATGAATGAGAGATTCCACGTTATCGCCTTGCACTCGACATTAATTCTTGATCAAACTTGACTGCGTTTCCTGTAGGTGAATGCACCATTCCATAGACACCTGTGTCTAAAAGAAAACATGCCTAAAATGGGGAAGGATTAGAGGTAGTCATGTAACATGCAGCGTTAACTAAGTTGTGAATGAAGCTGGTGCACTAAATCACGTTTCTGTAAAACCTTGGTTACTCATTCCCAGCTATTACATTTACCTACTCCGGTGAGTAAAAGCTGTGAATCCAGCAGAAACAGGTGAGGATTCAAAACGTGAGATAATACAAGGCGCGGAAATATTTGTTAATTTGAGTTTTATGTAAAATATATATTAGTTTATATTTTCAAGGTTGCAGAAGTGCTAGTGTTTGTTTTTGTATGGATAGAAAATCCTTTAAAAGTAAGTTTTTCAGCACAAAGTATAGTTACATGAAAAGGGAAACAAAGACTTTTTTATTTTTTTTATTATTTTATTCATCTTCATATTTTATTGGCCTTGACTAACAATAGGGGATATATAATATGTGGCATTACCAAGATAAAAAATGGCTGCCAATTTAAGAATTTAAAACAGGAACAATTTCGGAATTAGCATACAATATCACAGAAAACTACTAATAAGAACATTCATTGAACAAGCTATCATCCTTATAGGCTTTTTGTGAAGTCAGTATCGAGTATCGATTATCTACAAATACTGGTTTCCCCCCATCACCACAAAAAAGTAACAAGTGCTTAGTTACATATAACATCTACCGAAGAGGTGGCTTACCCTGACCGTGGTTTATTCTTGGGTTTCCCTGGTCGGTAGGCGAATGCTATGCTCGTTTCTGACTACCACGACTTCCTCTCCGTCATTCCGTTTCATTCTCATGTTTCAGATGTGCTTTCAGGTTTGAGACAGTGTCGTACAAATGGAGATGTATTCCCCATGGACAGCAGAAGGCTGCCTAGGTTGTGTGGGTCGTTCATTGCTCTCTCTAGGTTGCTCTGACGGTGGTTCCGGCCAGGAAAGGTCTTCTGCGCGTCTCTGTGACCGGTAACCTCCGGCGGTTCCTTCACTTCATCCATTCCTCTTTGGAGGTACAGCCACAATAGATGGGTATAGATTGCAGTGTATATCCTATAGGCATCTACAACATTCAGAAACAGCATTCAAATGTTTAGTGTGGTACGGTTACTTGCAATGGAAAGGAAAACAACAATCGCAAACTTTCAAGCCTGTCCGTCAGGTGATGATGTGCTTGGAAAAATGTAAAGATGCAATATGAAATATTTCGAAAATGGCTAACGCTACGAAAAAAACTTCACACACAAATTGTGTCAATAATTTCTCTATAGAACGATTTGGCAATTTCTACAAATTTCCTATTTATACAGAATTATACATTTCATCAGTGTGAAAAGGTCTTAAAAGCTATTACAGAAAATTCAAGATAAGACATTTAATACCTCAAATATATTTTCATAAAAACTGATATAAACCTTTATGGGAGAATGAAAAATAAAGAAGGTGATTCCACATGAAGGGAAGTTTGGTGTAGCAGAATCATTTTCAAAAATCTTGACCCGTATGCTTAAATAGTGAATGGCTCAAGTAAGAAATTTAGTGTTTATTCAACTTTTAATCCTGAGATATATGGTTCATAGAAAGACACATCCTATTTTTAGTAGTTTTTTTTGTTTCGGTGGACCTCAAAACGTGTATTTAGGTTAAAATGTAAACGTCCAATTTTTGTGTGGAATCCACTATTTCCTCTGGACAGATGGTAAAAAAAGTTGAAAAAAATCACATAACCCCCAAATTAAATGATATGTTTTGTGTTCTTTCGTTTACAATATGTGCTCTTTGCTTTTCGTCATGTTTTAAATATGAGTTCTCACTACGGAGGATAGGTAATTTATTGTCTGTTCAGAGTCTTTTGAGACTGGAAAGCGGAGATAAGGAATTCGCGAGGCCGCTCGGTAGCTAGTACAAAGTCCCACCAGACGAAGCCGACCTTGTAGCGACTAACCTGTTTTCTACCTACGCCTATCGCCGTCTCAAAAGACTCTGAATAGACAATATTTACTGATAAAAACTTCTCAACACTCCGGTTGGGGATCGGAGTCTGGACCTTTATATTTTGACATGAGTGTGCTAATCATCAGCTCTCAGAAGCAGTCTAGCTTAGTAAGTTTTACTTTCTCTACTACGTATAGTAAGTAGGGGAAGTATTGTATTCCACCCAAAAATTCGATGCCGAGATTTTACCGGAAATATATGTTTTGAGACCCCCTGAATCCAAAAAAATCATTTTTGGAAACATGTCCGTGTGTGTGTGTGTGTGTGTGTGTGTGTGTCTGTGTCTGTGAACAGCATCACTCAGAAAGGAACAGTCGGATAAACACCAAACTTGGTAGTTAGGTTCAGTATCTTCCGGAGATGCAATACGAAGGATTTCAAGAAAATCCCCCCACCCCAGATTACCCTTTACATGGAACATTTTTCGAAAATTTTAATTTTCTCAAAAATGGCTCTAACGATTTTGATTAAAATATGACAAATGAAATGTATATCTCGAATTTTCTGGGAATGTCTCCAAAATTATTCTTCATTGTGAACGACTTTTGCCAAACTGGTAAACCATAAGACATAGACAAAATTTTACTACACAAAAAATGTAGATCGCGTTAAAATATGTCATATACATTTTTTTGTTGAGTGAACCATTTTCGAGATATTGCTTGTTATTCCCTTAAATTTTCCAATACTTAAATTTTTTCTGAGATGGAAATTCGTTATTCATTTTTTTTTGTCCTGAACATACAAAGAGAATGGAATACTCCACATAGCAACCAGCTCTTGAAATATTTGACTATCGCTTAAAGCCTAGCAATTCCCCTTGCATCTACAAGAAAATTAGCAATAAGATTAACATCTCGATTAACATGAAGCATATGGAGAATAAGCGTTTGTAAAAGTAGTTTGTACAAGAGTAGAGAAAGTCATGTGAGTGTAACACATCAGATTTTTTTATCTGTATATATGGCTGTTTGTGTATGTTACGTTTCACTCGAGAAACACTGAACCAGTTATTATGAAATTTAATGTATGTAGATCGCAATAGAGATTAGGCTGTATACAATGTTGACTAACTTCCCCTAAAGAGGTTTATAAAGGGATGTGTGTTCAAAAAAATCAAAATATCTCATTTATTATTTAGTTTTGTGGGAAAATGCTACAAAATGTTATGAGAAAGGTGTTTTTTTAGTGTGAGTGTCGTTTATAAAATTACGATAGAAATGGATAATATAAATTATTCGTGCACTAAGGTAATCAGATACATAATCCTGTATTCTTGTTCTCTGGTTACCACGAGAAACAGCACAGTTCTGATCCCAAACTGGCTTCTAAACACTTTATTGGTTTTTATTTTTTATTAACATTGTAGAAAAAATACTTTTATTGCTGGTTTTCAAAACATCGTATTCTATTTGCGTTATAGAAATAAGGGAGTGAGAAGTAAAGAAAGAGAAGGTGAGGCAGAGAAAGGGTGAACAGAGAGGGGAACAGAATCTTCGCAATAGCGCGAGCAGAGCTATGGGTTCTGATAGCACTTGAAAGCAGTGCTGAAATTGGTCAGCAGTGTAAGAACTGAGAACATATTTCATTTCTTTTTCTTTCGGGTATAAATTGTCACAAATAATATCACAAGAGGGCTTCAGATTGACTATGAATTCGTGAAAAGCTAGTGAATTTATCTGGAAAAAGTATCGGCTGATACTTATTTGGACAATTTAGCGAATAAAATAAGAGTTTCAATATGATTCTCCTTAATTTGACTTACAAAATAGTAATAATTGTATATTTGTATTATGAATACTAAACCTTTCAAGGCACTTACAACATACGAATTTCGATTAATTTGAGACAAAAGGAAGAGAAATGCACTTCGCGGCGGTAAAAGGATTCGGTAATTTCACTGCGATATCCGGCTGTGATTGCTTAATATTTCACCTTTTATTTCATCTGATTGGTCTATTTTCTGATGAGGTTAAGAACTTAAAAAGTCACCTTAAGTAGGTAATAATAATAATAATAATAATAATAATAATAATAATAATAGCAGCCGTAGCGATACAGCCCATGAAGGGCCTTGACCTTCCAACCCAGACTGCCGACCTCATGCCCACATACGCACGGGGAGGTGGTGTGACCAGTATCACGTATCCCCCAGTCAGAATGTTGGCCTCTGAGGTCGAGATCACTGCGTATCGCAGCTCCTCACTTTACTCACGATGCTAAGTGGGCACCAGTCCTATATCCGCGACTTATTATCCGCATCCTCCTAGGTGGGTTCGAACCCGGGCGCATTCCGTGGCCGGCAACCAGAGCTCCACGCCCTACCTCACAGTGAAAACACTAACAATAAAACATTACATATTCAAAATGCTAATCACTTTTACAAGCTATTCCTACCCACCCTTCTTATTAAACGACACATGCATGCAACGGTTTACTCCATATTTTCTGGTTTTAACTTATTTCTCCTGTCCGTAAAAATACACGCAACAGCATAAAATGTGCTTTCAACATCACACGAAGTGATGGGAGAAAAATATCGGGCAATAAACAATATTAATGTTCATAAAACTTTGAATGACTGTGAAGCTTCCAAGTCCAATGCTCTTTTGAAATAGTTATCCATTTTCTTCTTCACACCATTGTCGCATTTTCCAATTTCTGCGTCTTCACTCTCGAGCTCGTTCAAACCCTCCGACTAAACACTTCTTTCTTTTGGCATCTACTTGCACTATCTAGAACAAACTGACAATAAATGAAAGAGACAAAGAGGATAAACAAAGGTGGCATTCATTTGTTTCCCGTGCAGGAATACCAACCATTAGGCCGGCAACACTCTGACAGCGCTTCCAAAATTACCACGGCTTTTATCCGAGTTCAGAAAACTTGAAATGGTATTCTGCTCAAAAAGTTTATAAATATGCACTAAATATGCCCTTATCGTTGAATATGCACAAATAAGTAGAAATAACCACACTTTAAGTTTCTTACTTTGATATGAAGCATATAACTAAAACCTCTTTCTTAAAGCTTTGCACTGCAGACATGCATTCGTTCGCGCTTAGTTTCCTTCACTTTCCCATGGTTGGCTAATGCACAGCTTCGAATAATGAAAAACAAGTCGTGTGCAGTGCAAGGATAGGCGATAAAAAGTATGTAGAAACACATTGTCATGAAAGATGCACCAGTTTTCGTCATTCTGAAAGGTAGTTTTGCAGTGTCATTTAAATAACCTGAGACTCCTAACATTTCACTCTAAGCGGAGAAGTGGGAGAGCTGCGTTGCTACGTCGTATTACAACATACGTCAGCTATTTAGCAGCGTGTCGAATAGCAAACCGCGCACTGGAACGTAAGGCTAGTGAGTAGTACTAAACCACGCCAACATGGCAACATGTTACCCCTAAAAGATCAGCTTGTTGGTAAAGGAAAAGGAGGGTAGTGGCACCTTACTGGCTAGAGCAACAGCGCAGGGGACGTTGCCATGCAAACTACCCCTCCAAGAAGTGTCAGAAGTCTCATGTTATTTAAATTCCACCGTAAACCGAAACATCTACCTAACTGTTAATAAGAATTTACATGATTCAAGATGCATTATCTCTGTTGAATACATTTAATTCATACGGTTATGAAAATATAAATTTGACAATCCTCTTCGAAGGTAAATGATCATGTTAATTAAGGAACTATTTTGTGTCGCATAACCTACTCCATGACAGCAGCCAATGAGAGGTGACTAATGCACGTGACAGTTAAGAGCTACGGAGCAAAGTTATATCATATGCAACAAACTTAATAAGTTTCATTAAGATATACGGCTGTATTACAAATATGCATTTGCATATATTCTCAACCCTAGTGATAACGCAGAACGTCCAAGTGTTGTTATAAAAGTATGGAATCAGAAATCGTTCCCAACACGCTATGAACCTGACCTATTGAATGTAAAGCGTGAACTAATGTGTGAGGTAAAAGGCATCAAACACGTAGTCACATCATATATCGGTGTTATAATCTTGGAAGATCAGGTGACAGGGAACCAAGCAGCAGTGGACGGCGCTGAGAGTGTTTGTTGGGGGAAGCTAGCTATTGTCTTGTGAGACACTAAGATCCATTATCGGGAAACATCTCGCCGATGTCACACACAACAATCAGCTGATGTCCAGTCCAGCGGAGAGCTGTCATCTGAGAAAGTCTTCTGGCTTGGGGCCCCACAGGCGGGCGATAATGGACAGATACTTTATCATCCCCTCCTGTCTTGTTGCTACGTACAACAATGTGCTTGCTATCGCGCCGAGTTTCTCCCCCATTGTCATCTCCCTTGTTACTAAAAACAAACATCCTAAGTCAGGTGTGATGTGACGGTGCTTAGTCAAACTATTTCTGGAGGCGCAGTCCAAGTACAGGAAGTCGATGCAATGGGCTATTCTTAAGACTAGGTACTGCTGGAGTGGAGGAAATTTGTATAGTTTTCAGTGACTTAGAGAAACATTCACAGTTCCTATCTTGAGATAATTTGTGTAATTAAAACTCAAAGTCTGAAGATTTGTTTGCTTTTATCGAATAGAAATTCACACAGTACATTGGTGGATACTGCAAAGATAACGCTTGATAATAGGGGAAAAAGACTAACTTGCAATTTGATATGCCTCTCATCACTCTTCTTCTCTTCTTCCTCCTTCTCTGCTGCATGTAGGGAAAGTATTAAATTGCCCAAGTAATTCAATATAGAGGTTTCACTAGAAATGTATGATTTAAGACGATTTTCAGAACTCCTTTAGGGATACGAAGACTGACCCAAAAGTACCCGACCTAACAAAGAAAACACAAAAATGTTGGGAAAAAACATCTTTATTTCTCTGCATAGTCTTCTTTCAGCTCGATACACTTTTCTCAGCGATGTTCAATAGCTTCGATACCCTGTGTATAGTGAGAACCGTCGAGTTCTGCAAAATAGCCATCAACTGCAAACTCCACCTCTTCATTGTTGGCAAATCTTTTATCAGCCATTTCTTAAACTTTGGAAACATAAAATAATCAGGTGGGACCTAAGTCTGGCGAATAGGGTACATGAGGAAGCAATTCGAACTCGTAGCTCTTTCATCATAGCCATATGTGTATATTGCTCGGAATAGAATGTAACTAATATATACTTAATTTTCACGCATTCTCTGTGGAGTAACAATGGCTTGAAAAGTCAGTCATCCTAGTAATTACGCGCTTGAAAGGTTTGGTGAAACTGTAAATTAAAACAAATTTTATGTAACATACTCTATTTTTCAACAGAATTCTCCAGCGATATGTATACCTAACTTGGACCAGTGGGATTTTCATAGTTGCTGTCAAACTCTGCAAAATACTCATTGACGGCGAAGTTCACTTCCTCGTTTGATGAAAATGTTTTTCCACCAAGTTTACCCACCATCTTCAAACTTGGGAATAGGAAAAAGTTACTTCGGGTTGCATTGAAGGAACAGGGTAGATGTGGAATCATTCTAAGCCCAACTCATGCACTTTGGTCACTGACTGTTGCTCTGTGGTCTGAAGCGTTGTCCTGGAGAAACAGCACATTTTTGTGTCCAATCTTTGTCGTTTGTTGTTATTGTATGTTTCAAATGACGCAACAATGTAGCATACTATCATCAGTTATGGTTTTGCCTTTTTTCAAGTAATCTGGCAGGATTATTCCCTGGAAATCCCCCTACTTGCCTTCTTTGGCGCTCTCTCACCAGGACTTGTCCATTATTTTGAATGGTGCTTTGTTTCCAGTATGTAATGGCTAACCCAAGCAGTCGGCGAATTGCCACTAACAATGTCAGACAATGTTCTTCCTTGTGCGTTTTTGATCAACAGTCGGCAATCGCTGCACCCAAAGTACCTACAGTTTTTTCATTTCTAATTTGTCAGCAGGATATTGTGTGCACGTTGATTTGAGGTGCCTTCATTCTTGGCTATCTCGCGCACATGTCACTCGGCGGCCTTGCATTACATTTTCATGGATTGTTTTCTACTATTTTGTGATGATCCCAACTGGCCGGCTGGAGCGCGCTTCATCTTCGGTGTTTCTTCGACCACGTTTAATCTCATTTATCCAGAAATAAACGGCGCTGAGTCCGCGTGAACTTCACCCAGCTATGCTTTGATCTGTTTTGCAGTACAGTCCTTAAAATGGAAATTTTGACAGTATGAAATTCGCCTTTTCCCCATATTTCCCCTATGGGACTGATTACTTCAGGTTTCTCTTAACAATTAACTGAGCATCACATTTAACTGAAAATTGTGTGAAACTGCTACACAAATCACTCTTGCCAACAATGGTGCCGCTCATCATTTCATAGAAATCTACCAAACTTGTCAAACAAACTTGTATCCTAATGTCCAGGCATTACAAATCCTTTTCAGTCTTGTAAACCTTAGGAGTTGAAATTATAGACTCTATTCGTGGGAAAGAACAAGGCTTCTCTCCTTCCCACCCCCTCCCTAACCCCTCTATCACACAAAACAGAGCTTCTCTTGGTATAGATAACCAGTAGGTAACTAAATATCAAAGATATCTGTCAAAATCATAAATGCCATAGTGGAGGCTTATTTGTTAGTATTCTAATATGTTATAAGTTGTTGTTATGAAATATGTAAATAATTTTGTTATAGCTATTTGTATTCCAGTGCCATGTGAGATATATTGTAAATGCTCCTGGCGTGAGAAAAGTTCCAGCGAACAGTGCAAGAACTCCGCTGAAATCAGCGTTATGCATCAGAAGCTTAGCACAAAAATGGCCGGCTTTTCTAGCTCGCAGAGGGCCACTCTTGGTGCACAACAATGCTCGGCTTTCATAGCGCTGCTGCCAGGGTTTTATTGGTAACTGCGGTTGCTTCCTTAATTAGTTTGCGAAAGCTCCAAAATAGTGCGCCATGCGTGCAGTTTGTTGTTCTCGGATTAACGTGGTGCTGAGCGATTATTTTTCGGTGTGCGAACATTTAGCTGCAAGATTCGCGTGACTTTAATGCGAATTAGCGAGCGAGCACACGGAAGGTGTGCAGCGTGTGTGTACAATTTCACACTCCAGCGTCTTCCAGCGCTCTCCTGGGTAAATGCGCTAGGTGAGAGGAGAAAAAAAGCATAATAATTTCAGCAGTGCCCTTAATATTACCTCCACACGCCTCCTAATTACGTATAAAACAGAAGGAGAGGGGAGAGTGCTGCAATTTGCGCCGCAAGGCTCCGCTAATTGGACACTTGACTTCAAATGAGGAAACATCCCTCAGCTGTTTTGAGTCTTGATTCCATACAATTCCTTCCTGGCGGCTGGCTTCGCCACCACCGCCACCAAATTAAATTAAATCTCACCTCCCTCATCCATCCTCGATTTGCGCACGCGCGAGAGCACACAGGCGACTTCTTAGTCTCGCACATTTCTTTCCACCTGCTGTTTTAATACGACGCATCGCACAGTTCTCTTTTTGAAATATATCCAACAAAACTAGCGGCGCTTAGCGCTTTCGCAGCTGTTTCCTAGACAAAGGACTAACGCCACAGAATATTTTAATCACCTGCCCGTGACTTGACTTCAGAATTTCAAGAAAATATCAATGCTGCAACCAATAATCTTGAGCAAACTCGTTTGAAGCTTTCGCGCTTAATCCCTTTTGTAATTTCTATGAATTATTACTTTCTCTATGCTTAACTATAGTAAGTATCAAGATTTCAACGGTAATACATGCTTTAGGTCTCGCGAAGCCCTCTTCCAATAGATATGTGGATGTATGTGTGAACAGCAAAACTAATAAACGAAACATCAGAAGACTTGGTAATTAATTTCAGCATCTTCTAAGGATAAGATAGGAAGATTATAAACAAAATCCCCCTATCTCAAATTACCCTTTTCATAGAAGTTATTTGATTACTTTGTCCACCACGTACATGGTAGATAGAGGAGGTATTGCATTCTACCGAAAAATTCGATGTCGATATTTCACCGGAAACATAAGTTTTGAGGCCCCCTGAATCCAAATAAAGCATTTTTGGAAACATGTCCGTGTGTGTGCGCGTCTATGAACAACATAACTCAAAAATAAAGTCCGATAAATACCAAACTTGGTATTTAGATTCAGCATCTTCCAAAAATGCGACGTGAAGATTTTCAAGAAAATGCCCCCACCCCAACTACCCTTTACATGGAATATTTTTCGAAAATTTTGATTTTTTAAAAAAGTGGCTCTAAATAATTTTGATTAAAATACTATATAATAAAGATATTTGCATAAAATAAAGTTTATATCTTGAATTTTCTGGGAACAGCCTGCGAAGTCCTCTTCATTCGGAAGGAATTTAGTATAATCTTGTATAACTGGTAAACTTAAGAGATAGAAAAGAAATGTCGATCTCTTTAAAACAGACAACTAATTTCAAAAGAGTTTTTTTATGTGTGGCATAAGCTGAGATACCCGTCATTATTGGTTCGAATTCTCCATTACTTGGTCATTGTCTTAAAATTCTGTCAACATTCAGTTGTTTCTCGCGATTGCATGGTAACAATATGGAATTTTAAGGCCGGCATTTAGCGTCCAGGTCTTAAACATTTTACTAACGAAATGTGTAATGTAGCTATTTCTGCAAAGGTTTATTTGGATTAAAATGTAGTAGGTAAAAAATAAGCTTAAGTAAGAATAATTTGTGTATCCACTAATAAACGTTAAAGGGTCGAGAAAGTCATGTGAATGATCACATAAATTTTTTCTCAAAATGTTTATAACGATTTGGATTAAAATACCATACATATTCGGAGTGCATGTTGTATAATTTTGTATAATTAATAAACCACAAGAGATAGACAAAAGCTTACAACAGTAGTAATGTAAATGTGGAATAAGCCATTTCCTAGATTGGTTGGTTAGGAAGGTCCTGAAATTCACCATCTCTTTCATTTCTGAACAACGTTTAATGTTATGGCTGCTATCGCCAGCGCGAATTTGTTCCTCAGGTGCTTATCTGAGAGTGTAGCAGTGTGTTTTCGCGACCTGTACTGTACATTTGCCTGCGGGTCGTTCAATCAAATACAAGTTCATAAGCACACAGTCCTCCATTGTTCCTCACGCGATCAAATCGATTTCGTTCTGGAAGATGGCTTCGGGCAGTGGTGCCTTTGGCATCGGGAGCTCAAGCATACTTCCTGTTGTTCTCCATATACGAATTTTATGGAATTCACGCGTGTTCTACAACATTTCGCGTGCTTCCACTAGGGGCGTTTTGTATTGATTTACATATTCCTTTACGCACATAGGTTCACCTTCTCGGATACCTCTACAGTTGCATGAACCAGTCCTTCAGGACTTCCTCATTGCAGCTCCTGAAATATGCGTGGAATCCAAAAGTCTTCATGTCCAAGCTTGTGAAACAAATAGAATAGCAAAACCATACTTTGAACCCTTCTTGACATTTGCCGTCTACGGCTTAAGTGATAACTTTAGCTAGCTTAGGCAGAATCTGGCTGGATTGACAGACTTGAAAAACTGCAAGAAGTCACAGCTTTTGCAGTGCAAGGACATCGGCCTCCTAGCACTGGTAGTGACCTCTCATTTTTAGGGAGAAATAGTACCTTACAGAGGGTTCCAGAGTGTTTCAATACCACCCGTCCCTGAAACTGGGAGGCCGATGTTATACAGGGAGAGCTAAAAAACTACGAATCGGCTGCGCGGTGTTTTCCTGTCCGGGTCCTCGGAGCTCGTTGCCGTCTGCCGGTATATCATAGAAAGGCGCATATGAAACTATACAACATTTTAAAAACTACTTTTAAAGGCTTTTGTTACCAGCTGAAGAGCTGAGAGCTAAAACTGGCCACCTCTTTAGGAAACTATCCATCACTCGCCATAGGGCCAATTTTTTCGAGTCAACAGTTGACGACCGTACATATGTGAATACAATTTCCCCCCTTTTTTTAGAGAATTAACAGCCAGGGAGCGTGATTTTGCCTTTTTTCAATAAGACTCGCTAACAGCTTATACAGCCAATATTTCGATGAGAACAATTGAAAGTGCGTTTGAGGACATAATTATTAGTGGAGATTTGTGGTCCCCTCGGTCCTCCGACCTAACCCTCTGCGATTTATATCTCTGGGGTAACTTACAACAAAGTGTATAAGATAAACCCACACACCTTGGGAGAATTAAAACAAAATATCCGCCAGAAATTGCCAGCGTTTCTCAATGTGAACTATGGCGAGTGATGGATATTTTCCTAAATACGCGCCAAAAATGTATGGACAACGATGGTGACCAGTTACAGCATAAGATGGTAAGTAAAGCCTTTAAAAGTAGTTTTAAAAATGTTGTATGGCTTCATCCACGCCTTTCTATGATAGCGGCAGACGGCAACGAGCACCGAGAACGCGGACAGGAAAAACACGGCGCAGCCGTTTGTAGATTTTTGGCTCTCTCTGTAGTAGGCGATCCCCCTCCCCGGTTTTTTTTTTTTTTTTTTTTTTTTTTTTTTGCTGAATCACTGATACAAGTGGGATACTCCGTTGTAGGTACTAGCAGAAGCCGCGTTCAGGTTTAAGACATTATCCTTGTAAAAAAATACATCTTCCGTGGATGATTTCTAACCACCCCGGGAAGGGTGCTGGGAAATAAAAGGCTGTCCGACCAGCTAGTTCTGAGACGTCCGGGAGAGCTTATGAAGCGACTGGAGGAAGAGAGAGGTAGAGAGAGATATTACATTATTGTAGTATACCCTTCGTAGCTTGGAAGCGGAGCTGACTGCCCTTGAGACCTATTATTATAGGCTTGCTGTCTTCGTTAATCACCGGAATATCAGCGAATATCGACTGCATCGTATCTGAAGAATGCGTTGTCAATTTTCTTGTGAATAACAATGTGCGTTACTATTTTGTCTTCGGTTGTGCTGAATTGTATTCCATGTAAGGTTGACATGCAAGTGTGAGTTCATTGCTGACCAATGCTACTGAAGAATGAAACAGAGAAACGTTAAGTATTGTGCGGTGAAGAAAAATTATGTTCCTTTACTCCAATTACAGTACATCTTACTGCAGACCAACAGATTGCAGGCAGTTGTCGAAGATGGTGCGTGTATAACTATTATACATTTTCTAGTTGCTGTGCAATTTGTAGTTAACTTAGATTTAAATCCGGGAATGGATTGAGCTTAGGATAGGGTACTGTTTTTATTCTGAAGCAAAAAAGCTTTTTCTTCATGCTCAGACATGTGTCCGGGTGTGACAGCTCAGCGCATCATTTTGTTTTTCGTAATTAATAGAGCAGAGGTAGGCAGAAGTCAGTTTTGCGCTGACAACACAACACAACGCAACCCTCACAAGAATCAAGTAAGGCATTGCTGCGAAGGAAGACTCCTGAAGTGGCGGTCGATAGTTTAGTTCACCATTTTAGTGTGTTTAGTTGACTTTCTACATTTTTGAAAGGTTTTTAACTCTCCTTCCAATGGTTCTCGAGATAAATTAATATTATTAAAATTGGAAAGTTCTTAGGGTCACATAATTTCCACAACTTTTGTCAGACATAGTTTCAGAAATTCAACCTCTGGAAAAGGTTTAAGGCACCGAGCGATCCTTCAGGTATAGGTCGCGCCACGGATTTTGGCTTGTGAAAATTTTAATGAAAGCTACGATGCGGGTCATTTATCGTATCGATGTATGACACATATGGGGCTGCAGCACGAAGAATGGTGTAAGTTGAGTGAGGAGTTGTATACGGTGGAAGGAACTGGACCACAACTGGACAGAAGGAACCACGTGCCACTTGCAAGGGAGGTATTGAAACATCAGAGGGCTGGCTGACTGGGCTAGCCCTGAAGGTCATATGCCAATATCCCTGGCGAGACCTATAAGTATGTAACCAGCACATTTAATTTTGTATTTACAGCCATCAATATTCGGGACTTTCTGCAATGTTCTTTGCAGTTAACTCCTGCAATAGTTTCGTACGTTCAATTCCTAATACGAATATAATACTAACAATAATAATTATAATAAACTACAATAACTTCCCCGTGCAACACATACCTTTAATTTCACCATACGAAGCATGACATCTAACGTAGTGTCTTTGGATTTTGCCTCTAAATACGCCATGTGATGTTTTTGAGCAAATTAACGAAGTTTCCGTTTTCCGGAAAACAATGGCTTAGTATCAATGACATCACAAACACCACTGAACTATTTACTCCCTAACACCCTCTCGCCTCTAACTAGCAACACTGACCCAAACTGAGGGCGCTTTCAGTCGCGTTATGTTATGACTACACTCTGAGTGCGACACAAGGGGTCATATGAATAAAAAACAAGTACTTACTCAAAGTTTATACTCATGAGTATGAACCGTTTCTGTGATTATATGCTCAGCTCAATGAGAACATACTCGTTTTCATAAGAATAAAAGCCTAGTACCTCATACGAGTATATTTTCATCCCCACAGCCATCTTGTTCACTTAAATGTAAGTATATACTCATGTCATCTACACTCTTTGACCATATACTAGCTTCGTTGAGTGTGCGGTGTTGTGTTATTTGGCATTCTGAATTAAGAGTAGTAGATTTTGTTGTATTTGGTTCTGTCCCATTTAAACTGCTCAGGAATTATCCTGTGTTTTATAACAAGTTTCAGCAGAAATGTTAGAGATATATTAGATCCTTCACGAAATTAAAAATTAATTGAAGCAACACACACAAAAGCATAACTGTAAATGAAATTAGCAAAACAACAAATAAAATGATATAGCCAAATTCGTATTATCCATAAATCAGGCAAAAAGAAAATATTCACGGATTCATAAGTCATAATTATAAGGTGCCGATGCAAATTCAAATCAGACTGTTTTTATAATCCGGAATGTTTACACTATTTTTCTAGAAAACAGTTTTGTTATAAGCAACCTAACTTCTTAAGCAATTGAATTTTGGGGTTAGAATTTTATATAGTGAGCTTAATTAATAAATCTGACTTTCAATAATACTTCTAGGTTATGTTTTCATGCAGCAATACAAGATTTTGAAACTCTTTGAATGTTCATGGCAAACTTAAAAAGCCAATAAATAAAATGGTTATAAGCAAAACTAAAGGAATAATTGTGGATTGGTAAGTCATAACTCGTGAAGTACTGGATGAACTCATCCGACTGTTTTTATAATCCCAGGATATTTTCACTATTTAGGTATACTATGAAACAGCTTTCTTATAAATTTATGAGTAGGTATCTGCATTTTGAAGTTAAGACTTTGCATAGCAAGGTTAATTAATAAAATTGACTTTAAATGTTATTTCTATGTTATGTTTTTCTGAAACAATGCAGGATTTTGAAACTTCTTTAATACATATGGCTAGTTTGTAAGTTTTCCATGAGTACTATACAGCTCATAAACTGTGCCATTCTCTTTATATTTAGTTTTAAGTAAAAAAAATCAATATATACTCAAAAGTGAGCATGTTCATCATGAGAGGAGAATGAACTCATAAAACTGAGAATATACTAGCTTTTATTCATACCAAATAAGGGTACATGCTCTTGTAAGATGGATGTCTGAGTATGTTCTACTCTGCTTCCATTACTTGAGCATGTTTTCAAAATGAAGTAGATACTCAGATGATTTTATTCTTACCAAACCGAGTATTTACTTGAAAAAGTGAGGCATATACTATATACTCATTTTTATTCATATAACCCAAGCTTTTGCCCACCTCTGTCATAGAGTAATACACCTGACCTCCAGTTACAGCGATAAAGTGTCTTGGAGTGGACGTAATCTCCGTTCTTTTCCTTTATCACTTGACTCGAGTGAACCACTGCTAATGTGACAGCTGCTCATGTTGTCTTCCGAACATGACGATTTACAGTGTCGACTTGTTGAGTAACTTCTGAATCAAATTTTTAAGTACTTTGCCAAATGGGTGACACAGCTTGAATGATTAAGGTGTTTAAAATATTTGCTTCCGGGTAGGCTTTAGTTTTCGGAATATATGATAAAAAGTGACAAAATATTTCGTCCTTTGTTTATACTGTCGTCATCAGCTCTCCATAAGGTTTAACTTTGACTAATGGTTCATTTCTGTGCTTTTAACACTTGTTCACTGTTTCAAACTCCTGATTTAGGTCTGATCTACAGTTATTGCTGTACTTCCATTGCACCCTGCTCTCAATCTAGACAGACTTCGTGCCTTTGGATTGCAAAAGCCGGATGACAAAATGAACCTCTTCTTGGTGTAGGAGAAAAGGGGAGCACTCATTTTAAAAGCTAAAAAATCGAGAACAAATAAGGCGAAATCATTGGTAGATATTAACCGCATATTTAAGCTCTGAGATTAAATTTCCCTACAGTGAATCAGTGAAAGACTTCTGCTTGAATGGGAGGGAAAAAATCCTTTAATTATTGACTTGCCCTCGTAGTACAGATTCTGATTTCTTTTCGGGCATGTACCAATCTCCATAGCAAAAACTCATTCACCACGATTCATATTTCGCCTCAGCAGCACCACTCATTGTATAAAAGAGATACTGATAGGGATAGAATGGCTTGTGATCCACCAATGGTCTCCTGTTTTTTCTATCTCGTGTTTTGTTGTTACTGTAGATTTCTTGAACTTCTAAAAACACTTTCACAATATGTAGCTTAGGTATATGTTTTTAAATGCGAACTCTTACATGAATAGTTGCCTGACATTATTGAATAATTTACACAGTAATGTGACTGAAATTAAAACGCAATGTTTGTGTTATTTAAACAATACGACGACCTAGTGGTGCTGACTCAACTTCCCTGTTTGCTATATCTATGCTAAATGGAATTTCTGACTGTACCCTTATATGAATTGAGGACCTGAATTCGGAAACATGCCAACTCCAAAATCTTGATATTGAGTTACGCAAAACTGATAGGACGTCATACTGCACAATAAAATCAGATTAACTCCTGCTCCATACCACATAAACCTCATCTATAAAACACTGATGTGTTACACTCACATGACTTTCTCTACTCTTGTACAAACTATTTTTACAAACGCTTATTCTCCATATACTTAATGTTAATCTTATTGCTAATTTTCTTGTAGATGCAAGGGGAATTGCTACACTTTAAGCGATAGTCAAATATTTTAAGAGCTGGTTGCTATGTGCAGTATTCCATTCACTTTGCGTTACCAAGACAGAAAAAATGAGTAACGAATTTGAGAAAAAGTATAAGTATTGGAAATTTAAGGGAATAACAAGCAATATCTCAAAAATGGTTCACTCAACAAAAAAACAGTATATGTCATAAATTGTGTATTTTAACTCGATCTGTATTTTTTGTGTAGTAAAATTTTGTCTATCTCTTATGGTTTGATGTTTATCCGAGTTCGTTTCTGAGTTATGCTGTGCACAAACACACAGACAGACAGACACACGAACATGTTTCCATAAATGCTTTTTTTGGATTCAGGGGGTTTCAAAACATGTATTTCCGGTGAAATCTCGGTATGGAATTTTTGAGTGGAATAACATTCCTTCCCCTACTTACTACACGTAGTAGAGAAAGTAAAAATGCATCTGAATTCGAAACCATGTTATGTCCAAGGATTCAGAATGTTTTGGAATTTCGGTGTTTACTAGGGTTAACATGTTATCAGGCAAAAGTTTGATATGGACTAAGTGGAACCACGATAAAACATTTTAAGGCAACACTAAATAAGCACTTCAAAGTGTGCTGTTGTAAGGAAAAGTATAGATAGTATCTCATAAGTAATGTCGGTTTTTAAGCAAAACTTTATTTGGAACGTTTTCTGACAAGAAAGTAAACTACTTTTCAAAGTGGGGACCATCAGATCCTATTGTCTTTAGCCATCTTTCAGCGAGGTTTATTATCCCGCGACGGTACCAGTTTCTGATTTTTGATGCGAAGAATTCGGTGAGACTCACTTCCACAGCTTCAATGTTTTCGAACTTTCTTCCACACAAGAAATATATGGTAATGTGAAGGCACAAGATCAGAGCTGTATACTGGGTGTGGTAAGCAGTTCTATCTTTTTTGTCATGGTTGTCCGTGCAGTATTGGGTGTTGCATTGTCCTTGCTGCAAGATATTTCTATTTCGGCTAACTAATGCTGGGTATCTCCGTCTCAAAATTTCATGAACTCATGCAGTTGTTGAGAGTAAACATCCACATTGACTGCAGCTCGTTTGGAACAAACTCTCAGTGAATCATTCCTTCATAATTCCACCAGACACACATTTACTTTGGGGCCGAACGGATTTTTTTTAACACGTTGATGGGGACTGAGCTACTGTTTCGAGACGTCAGGGTTACGTAATAGACCCAGTTTTCATCACATGTGATAATTCTCCTGATAAGAGTATCATCCATGGGATTGCGATAAGCTTGGATTACCGATCCACTTCCTTGAGCTTGTTGAGGTGTCAATTCATGAGGTACAAATCTACAGCTTCTGTTTGTTTTTCCAAGTTTCTTAATCTGGTGATGTATGGTATCTTTTGATGGACCAAGTTCTTGTGACAACCTACGAGTACCTTTTTGCGGATTTTCTTCCAAAACTCTGCGTGTATTCTCAATATCCCATATTTAGGTCTTCCAGAACCTAGTAAATCTTTAGCCTTTTCTTCTCCAGTGTTGAAACGTTGGAAACATCGTTGTGCCACACGCTCACTAACGACACCTCCTCCTTCCACTTCACATATTTTTCGAGCCGCGGCAGCAGCAGCTTCATAATCTTAGTTTCCAATAGTGCTTTAGAAGGACTCTAATCTTAAACTTTGTGACTTCCATTTTGTGATTATGTATTAACAACTGATGACTGACACATTCTCGCAATATACGCAATACAAATCATGGCATCCTGTAAATAGCATTGGCGAACCAAAGAAAAACAATTCTATCTTATAAAACACCATCTTATAAAACCGACATTACTATGAGACAACCTAATAGAAACAATATTTAAGAATGAAAATTAATGAAGTACAGTAGAAGACATAAGAATAAATTCCAGATGTATTCCACTGCGTCTGGAAGGCGCCTCATCTCCTCCTTTATGATCAGAAACCAAACAATTAAAACATATTTTTTCCAGACTCTACATATGAAATCAGCAAAACGATGCTATTACAAAGGACATGTACATTCCAGAAGAGGATTTCTACAAAACCCTAAAAACAATTCCAGGTGGTGGTGATTATGAATCAGAGTATAGGAGTGAACAATGAATAGAACGATATTATATCTCAGTATAAGTTACTTGATCTGAACAGAATTGGAAAAATTTATGAAGTTATTGAACCCATAAGAAAAGAGTCTATGTTAATAATAAACCAGTTAGCACAAACAGAATGAAATGCTTTATAATATTAGTATGAAATATATCAATATAAATAACACATACCAACTTACATATCATTGCTTCTTTATCAATACGTTTTATGAAAATTTCCATTAAAATAACTGAACATCGCTGAATGAGTAAGTTTTATTTTACATCTGCTGCTAAATCATAGTTTCATTGTTTATTACTTTTATACATGTAGTAATTGAAAAAACATCTCATGTAATATATTCACATTAAGTTCTCTACCCACTATCGTTTATTAATGGGTATACAATCTATTCTTACCCAAGCTTATTTTTCTGTCTACTACATTTTAACTAAACACATTTTCAGAAATAGTTACACTACACATGTCTCTATAACATTCATAATATGTAGATACAAACGACACAGTGATAATCGTGTGATTAAGAAGTATATGGTGGCCCTAAATTCAATACTGTTTCCATGCAATCGTGAGAAACAACTGAACATCGTTAGGACTTAAGGAATGACAAAATATTAAACAAATCGAACCATTAATAACGGATATCTCTGGAATAGTTGATGCTACAAAAACTTTGTTTGAAATAAATTGTGTGATTTAAAGAGATCTACATCTTCTTTCTACTAGCTTTTGCTCTAATGCTTAACATTTACCAGTTATTTAAGATTATACATAATTTCTTCCAGATGAAGTGAACTTCACAAGCTAGTCCCAGAAAATTCAAGATATACAGTTTATTTGTGGCGTAAATATCTTTAATATATGGTATGTTAATCAAAATCGTTAGAGCCATTTTTTAGAAAATAAAAAGATCGAAAAATCTTCCGTATAAAGTTTAGTTTGGGGTGGGGGTATTTTCCTGAAAATCTTAGGAAGATATTGAACCTAAATACCAGGTTTGGTGTTTATCCGACTTTTCGTTTTTGAGCTATGCTGTCTACAGACAGACACACACAATTCGTTTTCTAAAAATGTCTTTTTTATCCAGGGGGCCTCAAATCATATATTTCCGGTGAAATATCGACATCGAATTTTTGGTTGGAATACAACACTTCCCCTACTTACTATACGTATTAGAGAAAGCAAAAATAAGGGAAAGTAATAATAAAAACAGGTGCTACGTTTTCCCCCTCTCCTGAAAAATTTTAATTTTGGAGTTAGCGTCATTTGGAATTCAGGTCCTCAGTTCTCTTGTTTAATTTGATAAGTGTATTAACTGTATTGAATGTTTATATGACTTTCCGTGAATGCAGAGCGGACGAAAAAATCGCGTACCGCGCTAGGTCTTATATCCCACCCAGTGTTTCCAGAAAGTCAATGGCAGTCATGTATCAACACTCACCAAATTTAGTATTCTATTAAACAAGGTATAAAATGCGTCGCTTTTCTGGAATAGATGAAATCCAGAAAAAAGGGGCTAAAGTCATAAACAGGCAGAGGGGTTTTAGTAAGCAAACAGAGCAATCCTGTAACCACACGGAGTATAGGCAACGCCAGGTACACACTCGTCCCCTTCCCATCAACTGGTTTCGTTGCGGCTTCCATTCATTTGCTATATGATATACACCAGTGGAGAACTGTGGTAATATGCTTAAGGCAAAGAAGAGTTTATGCATCAGAACTAGCATCATTTGTGGCAGAATGTAGCAGGGTGCACTTCAGCACAAATGGCGAAACCATCAGATGTAACACAGAACTCAAAGATTTTTAAACACCATGTTACACAACACTGTAATACAATGACACATACACAACTTCTGAAATGCTTGTTTCGTAGTTTTCATAAACTAATTGCACGGTATCAATAACCAAACATACATTGCTTTCTTTCTTCTAATACTACTGCTTAATCCTGATTTACCTACTTTCGAAGCAGGGTGTAGCGCTTTCAACTGTCCATCATATTTGTTTATAGGGAAAACCGCAAAGTTGCAGTCGCTTCCACCTTCCCTCATAAATTAAACTGAGTTTTATTTATAGACGCTCTTTAACTGATGTGGTCCTTAGCACCCCATCTATATTGGACGTGAAATACCGGTAATTTTGCTCAGAGACCTCTTTATCAGGCTTGAGGTTCTTTTACGTGCCGGGACCACCAGCCTTACTTCCCTTCCGAAGGAAGCCATGCTAAGGATTTTTACGCCCGAAAAAATCCATCGCCCTCCGCCGGACTTGAACCCTCAACTTCGGGAATTAGAGGGTAACATGCTAACCACTACACCACGGAGGACGATCCACTTTCCCTCGCCACCAACTCTCGGTGCATTCCTAACTTGATACTTTACTTATTCAAACCCCTCTCTCTGTCCATACATGAATCCCTTGCTGTTGAAAGGGTACTTCTGACAATTTCTGAAGTTTACAGAAGGACAACAACTGTCTAAATGCTGGAAAATGTCGGTCTATGTTTTACACTTCTACCAGTACACAATGTCTGTACTAATACGGACTTCAGTGCGCGAAAATACAACATATAATTCATAGGGTAGGTATGTGAAGGTTGATAATTAAGTCCCCTTGATACTTAAATGGGGTAAATTTTCTCGGTACTTTACCGTGTATAGTAAGTAGGGAAGTAATGGAAACATTGCATTCCACCCAAAAATTCTATACCGAGATTTCACCGGAAATACATGTTTCGAGGTGCCCTGAATCCAAATAAAACATTTTTGGAAACATGTCCATGTGTCTGTCTGTGTATCCGTCTGTGAACAGCATAACTCAAAAAAGAAAAGTCCAATAAATATCAAACTTCGTATTTTAATTTAGTATTTTCCAGGACGCGACACGAAGATATTCAAAAAAGTTCCCCCCATCCCAGACTACCTTTATGTGCATCATTTTTCGAAAATTTTGATTTTCCCAAAAATGGCTTTAACGATTTTGATTAAAATGTCATATGTTTAAGTTATTTTCATGGTAAATGAAATATATATCTTGAATTTTATGGGAAAGTTTCCCAAAGTCCTCTTCATTCTGAATGACTTATGCCACATACACTTTTTTGTGGAGTAAAACGTTTCCTCGATATTCCTTGTTATTTGTTTGAATTTTCCAATATTTATACTTTTTCTCAAATGGGAATTCGTTATTGGTTTTTTTATGTCCTGGACATACAAAGAGAATGCAACGTTCCACATAGCAACCAGCTCTTAAAACATTTGACTATCGCTTAATGCCTACCATATTCCCTTGCACCTACAAGAAAATTAGCAATAACAAGAAGAAGATGGAGAATAAGCGTTTATAAAAATAGTTTATAAATGAGTAGAGAAAGTCATGTGAATGCAACATATCAGAATTTTTTATTGCTTTTGAAAAGTACAAAACCAATTCTTAATAGGAACAAACTTTAGTAATATGAAGCTAAAATAAAATATCAATGCAATAATCAAGAAAACAGTTACAACATAGTACAATACAACACATAATGCCTAAGCAATACTGATATTAACTGACTGACATGGCTCCGCAGTAACGCGTGAAATCGAATTCGAGATGTTCCGGCTTCGATTCCCGTTGTCAATAGAGAGTGCTGTGGTGTTTTATATAATCCCGCGAATTTTCCTGACCCTCATTTTCTGTCACATAATTTCCTTGTCATATTTCAGGTCGAAGGATCAAGCGAGGGGACGGCAGATGAGGTCTATGGCGGTAGAATTCACTTTGTGGAACTTGTCCGCGGTGTTCAATGGACTCTCAGAGAGACCTCTCCATGGGCCTATGGGAATTCCTGCCGATTTTAGGATATAATACCTGGAGACTTAGAGACCCCCCACTCATGTGTCCGAGCCTGCCGCTAAGATCTGATAGCTCCTGGTAACCCTCTGTGTCCTCCCTTCACCCGTTTCTCCAGACGTTTTCAGAAGCACGGTAGGCGACGTGCATTTAAGTGGCGAAATATTCCTCCGCTTCCTGATAAGCATAAATGATATTATGTACGGAGAGTACAGTTTGCACCTATCAGAATCACTGATATACAGAACGCCAAATTATTTACCATATTGTTCATCTTGGGTATCCTCTCCTATTGTTTTTGGGGAGGGAAGCATTCCAAGACAGTGGTCCAGGTATTCGTGAAGGATGAATTTTGGTGTTGTTGTAGTTAAATCCAGTTTACTTGTGATTATTGGTCTCTTAGTAGTTACTCGTTGCGTGAGTAGACTACGGTTTAGTTACGTGTTTGTCGATTACGCCAATCACAACCGGTTTTGCCAGCAGTACTCCTGGTTGCATCTACATTTATTATATTGAGATACTTTAAATGAGATTTTCTCAGCGATTTGAGTACTTCGGATCGAATTCATAGTCGTCGCTTATGGGAAAAGGAGATGCTTAAGCACTAAGTGTTTCTTTCTAATAATGATATTGCCATTTGGTATACATACGCGGTACTTATATGCTCAGCGCTAAACTCTTACTTATCTCTGAAGAACATGTGGCAACGTTTCAGCTGTTTCACAGCCACTTGGATGCGCGATGAAATGTGTAAACGAAAATACAGGTCACCACATAGACAGCCGCCATTTCCATATTCGTTGTTTTGTTCACAACAGCTGTCGAGCACGCGGTGGAAGTTTGCGAGTTTTAAATGGTACATTTATTAATTAGTTAACTTTAGTTTACAATCAAGTAGATTGTAATTTTAGTTAACGGTTTATAGTATTAGTTAAACAGTTACACTAGTTAGGTAGAAAACATGCCAAAAGGAAAACATTTCAGCAAGGAGGAAAGAAATCAACTAAAAGAGTTGGTGCTGAGATACAAAGACATCGTAGAATGCAGGCAATCGGACGCTGTGTGATGTACTGGCCAGTGGTATTCACTCCTGGACTGTTTTAAAACTAAAACCTGACTTTCTAGCTTAAAGTGTTAGTAGCTATAAGTATTTACAACAATCTGTGTAGATGCATGCTTGGAAGCAAACCACAAATGCAATTACTACACCATCTAATAGTAAGAAGAAAAGCAAAGTAGCCAATAACTTACAACGTTTGGCCTGTGTAACTGAAGTAGAAAATATTCTAAGACCTTTTCGGTCCATTTTTGTCTATCATCACGGACAGTGCACTCTAGTGCAAGGATCTGTTTTTGTCTATCATCACGGACTGTACACTCTATTGTAAACTGGGAAGTACCTCCTCTCAATGAGCCCGATCCGCTCATCGTCTTTGCTGATAGTGATAATCAAGAGGAGTAGAACGATGACCCCGGTAGAGCACCTGTCTCGGGTTCGATTCCCGCTTAGGAGTGGGAATATTTCTCTAGCCAAGATTATTCCCTATCCTCCCCAGCCTGGAAGTATGAATGAGAGTGTAAATTTTGCGTACGATCTAATGATTTAAGATCAAAGACAAACGGATATGAGTTTAACACACCTGGTATTTTCCAAAGGTAAAAGGCCGTCGATATGACCATTATGGTTAAAGACAGGGTATAACTGGAATAATTAAAAATAAATAAAATAATAAAGCGATTCAAATATAGACCAAAAGATGAAGGCAGCTGAGGAGTACGCTCCTTACGGGGCGCGAGAAACAATTGAAAATCGAGAGGATGAAAATAATGAAAAAATATGTGCAATTTCAACCATTAATAACGAATATCTCAGAAGTGGCTTATGCCAAAAAAACGTTATTTGAAAAAAATGTTGTTTTTTAAACAGCTCTACATTCTTTTGTGTAGTACATTTTCGTCTATCACTTAGCTTTTACCAGTTATACAAAATTATACAAAATTTCTTCTGAATTAAGTCATATGGAATTTTAATCAAAATTGTTATAGCCATGTTTTAGAAAATCAAAACTTTGAAACATATTCCATGTAATGGGTAATTTGGGGTCGGGGAATTTTCTTGAAAATCTTCGTGTCGAATCTTTGGAAGATACTGAACCTAAATATCAAGTTTGCTATTTATCAGCCTTTTATTTTTTTAGTTACACTTTCACAGACACACACATACATAGACCTATTTCTAAAAATGCTTTTTTATTCAAGGGGCCTCAAAACGCATATTTCGGGTGAAATCTCGGTATCGAAATTTTTGATGAACTGCAATACCTTCTCTAACTACTATGTACGAGGTAGAGAAAATAAGACACGATAATGGGTAAAGAAAGTCATATGAATGTAACACATCAAAATTAGTCTTACATTAGTTTTCGAGTGACAGATTGTTTTAACAATTTCTGTGTTAAAGGAGAATTTCTAAATTAATAGGTTATGTTAGAGGAATATACAATTTCTAGCTTAGTTTAGCGCGAAAACAATATCAGCACGTAAGTCGCAGATGACTGTATTCACATGTTGTGTATTAAATTGTATTGCGATGTTAAAGTAGACTATTGAATAATAAATATTATATATTATTACATGGGAACGATTTTGTAGAGCCTACTAACGCCTGTCAGATTTTGTAGCAAAGACGTTCTAGTAGATAACACATTTGGAAGACATCTTTAGAACATCTTAGATTTCGTAAATATTACTTGAGGACATGTAAATTCACTTCAAATGGCCAGGTAGTCTCAAGGGGCAGTGACTTTCGTATAGTGAAACTTGAGAAACTTTTAGTTAAAAATTTAAATTTTAAAAAAAATCTGATGTGTTACACTCACTTGACGTTTTCTACTCTTCTACAAACTATTTTTACAAACGCTTATTCTCCATATGCTTGATGTTAATCGAGATATCGAGATGTTAATCTTATTGCTAATTTTCTTGTAGATGCAAGGGGAATTGGTAGGCTTTAAGCGATAGTCAAATATTTTAAGAGCTGGTTGCTATGTGGAGTATTCCATTCTCTTTGCATTACAAGCACAAAAAAAAATGAATAACGAATTTCCATTTGAGAAAAAGTATAAGTATTGGAAAATTTAAGGGAATAACAAGCAATATCTCGAAAATTGTTCACTCAACAAAAAATATATATGACATAAATTGTGTATTTTAACGCAATTTACACTTTTTGTGAAGTAAAATTTTGTCTATCTCTTATGGTTTACCAGTTATGCAAAAGTCGTTCACAATGAAGAATGATTTTGGGGACATTCCCAGAAAATTCGAGATATACATTTCGTTTGTCATGAAAATATCTTAAACGTATGATATTTTAATCAAAATCGTTATAGCCATTTTTGAGAAAATTAAAATTTTCGAAAAATCTAAAATGCTTTTTTTTATTCAGGGGGTCTCAAAACATATATTTCCAGTGAAATCTCGGTATCGAATTTTTGGGTGGAATGCAATACTTCCCCTATTTACTATACGTAGTAGAGGAAGTAAAAAGTTGACTTTAGTGATGTGTTACATTCATATGACTTTCCCTACCCACTGTCGTTTATTTTCATAACTATTTTTATAAATTATTCTTACAAAAGTTAGTTTTCTATATGTTGCATTACACATTTCCCTTTAGGTAGATACAAGAGGGATACGTTAAGCTGGAGCGATAATCAAATTTAAAAACTGGGTCACTATAAGCTGGCCTTGAAACCTATACACTTTGCCTGATATCACGAGAAGCAAAACACGCAATAGTGATTTCAGCATTTCAAGAACCGTACAAATGATCGGAAAATTCAAATCCATAAGAACAAATATCTGGAACTGTTTGACGCTACAAACAATTTATGTGATAAAAGTTGTGTGTTTTAACCAGACACCCTTGATCCACCGGTAATACAAAAGTTAGAATGAAGAGGACTTCATAGGCTATAAGGGTAGTTTAGTTGGAAGATTCTCTTTAAAACCTTCTTATCGAAGCCTTGAAAGATGCTCAACTCAAATACAAAGTTTGGTATGCATCTGACCTTTTGTTTTTGAGCTATACTCACCCACTCCCATACACGATCCTTTTTCGAATTCTGGGGAGCTTAAAACATTTCCGTTGAAATATCGGTATCGAGTAGGTGGAATCCAGTAAAATAAGTAGGTCCAGAGAAAGTGAAAATGACTTAAACATCCTCTTAAGTTATATAAAATGCAAATTTTATACGGTAACTTAACTGTCGTTTAAAAAAAATACGTGCATTCGGATTGCAACCATAGTTTAAGGCTAAAATCCATGTCCGGAAATACATAGTTTGGAGTTGTGAGGCGTCGAAGTTTGCAAACGTTCGGGTATATTTATGGGTGTGATCCACATTTCGTTAAGAATTACAAAAGCGGCTCAAACTGTTGACTTCCTTGAATGCAGAGCGTGCATCGGCGGTGCAGTGAGGCAGTATTTTTAACACTTAATGATTTCAGTCTAATTATATAATATGTAAATTCAATAACAGCTCGCCTTAAAGCAATATGTGTATGTAACTATATATAAAAAGTGTATATTGCAGTGATTGTAAATGTTTATATTATTGTATCCATGTTTAATAATGTTATGTGAATGTATTACGTAATTTAATAATGTAGGAGCTGTGAGAATAATAGGTTAAACGTTGCTAACAATGAGTTAACCTCGAGGCAATAATGAGTTTGAGAGTTTAACAATACTACATCTGATTCTTGGAAGCAATAATGTAATTTTAGTAGCAGTTTATAAAATAGCCAATCAACAAAAAAAAAAACTTTAGTTAAATGAAGGTATTCTATTGGAGTAGGATTAGCCAATCAGAAAGTGAAAAGGAGAAAATTTTATAAATTTAGAGTTCAGTTGCCTGCAGACGGTGTTTGTAACCGGATGCGAGACAAGTCCTCGAAAAGTATAATACGTATTCGTGTGAGACGAAAATAGTTTACTTGTTAAAAAGTGCAAGTAATTAATAAAAGAATCTCACAGCTCTCTATATCAGTGAAGTGTTATTTAAATCGTGTCAAGCATTAATAAAAGGAGTGAAGTAAAAATTATAATCTGTGTAAGCCTACATTCTTGTCGCATCACAACCCTACAAAGAGAAACGTGTCTCTAACAATAATACTGACGCAGCCGAGGCAAACATAAATGTATAATATTTAAAGAAACAGTCAAATTACAAAGTTAATATTTTTTTAAACTTGGGGCGAAGGCTACCGGAAACTGTTCACCAAACGTGCGGTTGCAACTACTTCATGTTCGGCTCTCCAACAGTTGAAATCTAGTACAACTCCTTCAATACAACATAACTGGTTCAAATTGACGCCTAAAGCGTGGTGCTAATAACGTAACAAACCATCTTCCTCAAGAGAGACGCACATGTTACATACACTACATGATCAAAAGTATCCGGACACCTGGCTGAAAATGACGTACAAGTTCGTGGCACCCTCCATCGGTAATGCTAGAAGTCAAAATGGTGTTGGCCAACCCTTAGCCTTGATGACAGCGTTCACTCTCGCAGGCATACTTTCAATCAGGTGCTGGAATGTTTCTTGGGGAATGGCAGCCTATTCTTCACGGAGTGCGGAACTGAGGAGAGGTATCGATGAGGGTCGGTGAGACCTGGTACAAAGTCGGCGTTCCAAAACATCCCAAAGGTGTTCTATAGGATTCAAGTCAGGACCTTGTGCAGGCCAGTCCATTACAGGGATTTTATTGTCGTGTAACCACTCCGCCACAGCCCGTGCAGTATGAACAGGTGCTCGATCGTGTTGAAAGATGCAATCGCCATCCCCAAATTGCTCTTCAACAGTGGGAAGCAAGAAGGTGCTTAAAATATCAATGTAGGTCTGCGCTGTGACCGTGCTACGCAAAACAACAAGGGCCAAGCCCCCTCCGGGAAAAACACGACCACACCATATTACCACCACCATCTCCGAATTTCACTGTTGGCACTACACACCCTGACAGTTGACGTTCACCGGGAATCCGCCATACCCACACCCTGCCATCGGATCCCCACATTGTGTACCGTGATTCGACACTCCACACAACGTTTTGCCACTGTTCAATCGCGTAATGTTGACGCTCCTTACACCAAGCGAGGCGTCGTTTGGCATTTTCCTGCGTGATGTGTTGCTTATGAGCAGCCCTTTGACCATGGAATCCAAGGTTTCTCATCTCACGCCTAACTGCCATAGTACTTGGAGTGGATCCTGATGCAGTTTGGAATTCCTGTATGATGGTCTGGATAGATGTCCACCTATTACTGTTTATGACCCTCTTCGAATGTCAGCGGTCTCTGTCAGTCAACAGATGAGGTCGGCCTGTACTTTTATGCCTTACATGTCCCTTCATGTTTCCACTATCACATCAGAAACAGTGGACCTAGAGATGTTTAGGAGTGTGGAAATCTCGCGTACAGGCTTCTGACACAAGTGGCACCCAATCACCTGACCACGTTCGAAGTCCGTGAGTTCCACGGATCGTCCCATTCTGTTGTTCCACGATGTCTAATGACTACTGAGTTCGCGGATAATGAGTACCAGGCAGTAGGTGGCAGCACAATGCACCTAAGACGAAAAACGTATGTTTTTGGGGGTGTCCGGATACATTTGATCGCATAGTGTAAGTGCGGCTGTGTGATCAGTATTTCAGTCGCAATGTGGATTCGTGCGATACGGCCCTCCTCTGATGTTACAGGGGTACCTTATATCATATTAACGATACCCACAGAAAACAGTTAAGAGGTAATAAGATCCAATGTCTGTGGTGGCCATGGCAGAGGTCACCCTCAACCAATCCATCGATTGGAGTATTTAGCGTGCAGGTGATGATGCCCATTTGCATCAAAGTGAGCTGGAGCTCCGTCTTGTTGCAGCTACATTATATAAAAAACCTATAGTGGTACCACATAAAGCATACTAGGTAGAACATCTCTGACAAAAGTAAGGTATGTCGGCCCTAGTAGTCAGGTTGGTTGTAGATACAGCCCAATGACCTGGTCATCAATTATCCCAGCCCACACATTCGTACTGCACCTGTATTGGTTACTTCTAACCACTTGTGCATGCGGATTTTCATCTGGCCAAACAGTATGCCGTCTCGAGTGAACGTGTATTCATTGGTGAACAATACCACAGTCGGGAATGTAGCTGGCGTATCCAGCGCTATCAATACCACTGTGCAAACTGTACTCGTTGTCGATAGTCCTCTTCTACTAATGCCTGGACTTTCTGCAGATGGTATGGATGTAGCTGTTGTTCATGAACAATACTCCATATGTGCCCAACGCTTGTGCCACTTGACGACTCCTGATGGATGGGTCGTAGTTGAAACGTCTCTACACGTCCTCCTCAAAGCCAGGTATTCCAACCAACCTGATACCGGATATAAATGTAAAATAATAATCAGTAATCATAAGGCCTACCATAAATACAGTACAATATCTCAATACTATGGTACCTACTTGCAAGTTTGATGTTTCTCTTAGTTTTCTCACAATTGCTGCGAACGTCGTATGATGGGGAGTATGTCTGACAGAAAACCACCACAAATTTTGCAGCAGCTCTGCCGTTGCCATCCACTTTGCCGCATGCAAGTAGCATATCGGTCATTTCAATATTTGTGCGCTGGTACATGTAATGCTGTCAACAACGTTACTGCGGTGGTACACAACACAAACTATCCCGTTAGGATGTGAACCCTGGGGTATGGGCGAATGTAGTGCGTGCGCAGGAAAGTCAAGGCACAGTTCATCTATCCACCTTACGCTGAGAACGAGAGATTGCAGAACTGCACTAGGAAATCAACAACATTCCGATACAACTTTGACGCCCCACAGCTTTCAAACCATGTATTTCCGGACATGGGTTCCTCTTAAAAAATGTTCTCTTTAATGTTCCGCCCAAGCATTTCGTTGGTTTTTGTGTACTGATATCTTATCTAACGATCAACCTTCAAAGTTATTTGGGAGTTAATTTTTGCCCAAAATCTGATTTCATACTTCCATAACGTTTTGAAAAAAAACTTCTTTTTGTGTTAGGCGCAGTGGCCTGATCTATAGGTGAATAAAGACCTCCTATCTTTCTGGTCGTCCTGGACTTCTTTTCCCTTCTGGGGTGTTGTTTCTTATTATTCGTGCAGTTCTTTCCTCGAACATCCTGGATACATGTTGATTCCACTCTTCTTGCAACCCATTCTGTCAGAGGCTGAACCTTACACATCTCTTTAAATCTTACTGGATCATACAGTGTCTTTCCAGCTATTTTATTCAGCACTCTCATTTCTGTCGTTTGTGTTGTGATCATTGCCCTGGTTTCCAAGGCATGTTATTAATAGTCGGACAACCCTTTATAAATGTTAACTTTTGTTTCCTTTTTCATGTATTTATTTCTCCATACCAAATCATTAATACGGCTAGGTATTTTGGCTGTTTCAAAATTTGATTTCTTAAATTAGATTTCCTTCGCTTGACAGTTAGTTGAAATGCAAAACTTGCTATATAATTTTATTTATAATTTCTAATTTCCATCCATAAGGCACAAATGGGAGGTCCATACAACATTGGGACTTTCCTTAGCAAAAGGAGGGAATCCCTTAAATATGATAGATATCTCTGGTTACCTTATTCAAATGCTTTTCATTGCTGTACCTCGCCCGATAGCCGATATAAAAATAAGACATCACGATACCTCACCTGCGTTGTAAACTCCCCAAACATTAGCAAACTAGTCATTGTTGTTTCACTGTTGCAGCACACGTCGAGGAATTATTGTTGTCTCATCTTTTGTGCGAGTCACATGGAAGAAGTTCTCCAGCCAAAGCAAGATGGAAATGAAAAGTGGGGATGTGAAAGTACAAGGGAGCATTGTTGATGCTCGCTTCTGCGTGACATTGTGTTCACTTCAGAGCACGCTTGCCAACTACGAAACATTACACCTGAGAAGGTGTGCCAACCTGGAAGGTCCCGCGGGAGTGGTAAAACTAACAAAAAAAATCTTGAATACGGCAAACAATTTTTCGCCAACAATCGCGATTCTCCTCGTGAACGTCCTGGCACCGTTTTTAGCGAGATTGGCATTTTCTGGAATTAAACCGCGCCAGTCGATGTGCTACTTAGGTGGCTCCTTGCCCGTCTTTTGTTTCTCGGCTCGCATTGTTTTGATCGATCGATCGTTAGTGTCGCAACAGTCACTCTGGCTAATTTGCCACTCACTGTTATGATGATGTGTGATTTAAGCAGAATAATGAAGAAGAATCCTTCGCCAGCACTTAGCGTTATTAGCTGTTAACTAGAGAGTTTTTATTTGCATCGCGTTGGTCCGATTCTATTGTTTTTGTTTGCGTTGTAGGTATCGCCTCAGTAAATGCTGCTCCATTTATGGTATTTCCCAGTAGCCCCATATGCACATTCAGCCTAAGTACTGAGGAGGGAAGCAAACATGCGTGTTCCTGGGGTTCCATGCTCATTTCCCGCCAGCGCTCATATCGAGAGACCAGTTCCATGGAAAAACATGTCCTGACTGACAAAACGCTTAAGTAGTCCTGTAATTCTGAGGTCATTAAGCCCAAAATGTGTACATCTGTTTCTTATAATCAATGCTGTACAACAGTTCAATTTGATACAATAATTTATTTCAAAATATTGCATATTTTACAAATATTTTAGGATTTTGAAGACAAAAACTAAGTGTTGGATTAAATATCTTTTAAAATAGAACCAGATATTTTTAAGAGCATATATTATCTTAAGGGTATACATAGGTGAAATTTATAAATTTTATTTTTATTAACATATTAAGCATTTGAGAGTTATACTACAAGCAACATGTTAAACTATTACGAAGTATATACATTTTCAGTCCAGTATGTCCAGTAGTTTTCAAGTTATTAATGGTTTAATTATTTTAATGGTAAACAAAACTGCTTCATACAATGAAAAAGCTAAATTTGTACGAATATAAATATACATTTTGACTCTAAAGAATATTTAAGAAAAGATGTTTTAGTGTTTGAGAAAAAATTATAAACTTATTAGAAACGTCATTGTGCGGTACTGATAGTAGTCCCGGGATCGCTATGCTCATAACACTGACGCATCTCAATCAGTTATTGCATAGGATGAGTGAATAAACATAATGAACACGTATATAAGTTTTAGCACACATAAACAGATTTTAACACAACATAAGTAACATAGTTATGTTGACCGTCAAATTGGCCCATGAGTTTTTTTCTTAGTTTCCCCGGGTCGCTAGGCGAATGTTGGGGTGATTCATCTTCTACCACGACTCTCCTTCCTCTCATTTTCTGCACCCATCATCTTCCTTGTCATCTGTTTCAGGGTTGTAGGACCAAGTGACGTGTTCGGCGGTTTCTTCCCTGGCGTTGCTGCGATACCGCTCAATTAGATCTCTCCTCAGCGTGGGGCTTCGCTCCGGGGGACCCTCAAGCTTGTTGGCTTGTGGCAGGGACCGTTCGGAGTCGGATGCGTTATATCTGAAAACGTTAGGGACTCCGTCTATGCTTTGCGCCCGTCGGCATCCGGATCTGGTGGCCCTTCGGGTCTCTCCCTTCATTCCTACCTCCCAGGGGTCACGTTGGAAGCAAAATGGGCCGACTGATCTGCGTGCGGCACTCTGCCCCGGTTCCGGGGGCCCTTCCTGATAGTACCTTTAGAACATAATTATGTTTACATAAAGCCAATCACACGCATCTCACCCGAGGCATTATGGGAGCTTTTCTTGTGTTATGCTTGTCAACATTGCAGAACCAAACAAGGTACACTCCAGGGGCTCTAAGCCGCAAAGCGTAGCCGAGGGAAACTTCCTATCAGAAGAGTAGTGGAACGACAAGTAGCCACAGGGTCTGTGAAGTGAAACCCCAGTGATCCACGTTAGCTATATTCTTACCTTTTATTGTTAAGTTGGCGGAACGTACCTCAGAATGTCATAATTGCTGCATAACTAATGGCAATAAAAAGTTTGACTGGTTGGCCAAATGACTGTCGAGGCAACATCTTCTACTAAATCAACTCCCCATTACCTTTAGATTCTGTACATATTGATTTTCCTAGATTCCGTAAGTATTTGGCATGTTTTCCCCTTATTCTCATCTATGATACTGAGGCAGTATTTTTAACACTTAAATGATTTCAGTCTAATTATATAATATATGAATTCAATAACAGCCGCCTTAAAGCAATATGTGCATAATATAATATATAAAATGTATGTAACAGTCATTGTATTAATGTTTATATTATTGTATACATGTATAATAATGTTATGTGAATGTGTTACGTAATTTAATGATGTAGGAGCTGTGAGATTATAGGTCAAAAGTTGCTAACAATGAGGTAACGTTGAGGCAATAATGAATTGGAAAGTTTAATAATGCTACTAGTAATTCTTGGAAACAATAATGTAATTTTTTAAAACAGCCAATCAACAACTAGAAAGGCTAAAAGTTAAATAAAAGTGTTCTATTGGAGTATGATTAGCCAATCAGAGATTGAAATAGATGAAATTTGCAAATTCAGGCGGTAGAAGTCAGTCGCTAGTAGGCAGCGTTCACAACCGGACGCTATACGTGTTCACAAGCAGTTAAATACGTATCCAGTGTGAGACGAAAATTCATTATGGCAAGTATATTATAAAATTTACGTGTTAAAAAGTGCACGTAATTAATAAACAATCTCACAGCTCTCTATATCAGTGAAGTGTTATATAATCGTATGAAGGATTAATAAATGGAGTTAAGTATAAGTTATAATTTGTGTAAGCCTACATTCTTTAGCCACATCACCCCCTGCAAAGAGACACATGTTGCTACAAATTAATACTGACGCAGCTGAGGCAAACCTAAATATATATAATATTTAAAGAAACGTAAAATACAAATTTGATTCTTAAACTTGGGGCGAAGGCTACCATACGTGGGGCAGTTACTTCATCAAGTTCGGCTCTCCAACTGCAGCAATACAATACAAATCCTCCTCGTTCAAAGATACAACCTTCGTAATACTGAAACGTAATATTTTTCGCTAATTTTGTGTTAATTAGATATTATAATTAATATTTCTTCAATGATTAGCAGTAAAGAAACATCACTCCCAACATTTTTGTACTTATAGTTTTTGGTGTTTCTCTACAACATTTGAAGGACATTAAAGGGAATTAATTTGTTTTGGAGTGCCTAGTTGAAGTAAAATAAGGGTGTAGTTGGGGGATGATGAGATGTAGGTGTCGCAGCTGTCTCCTGGTGCATGCTCTCGAAGATCTTGTAGATACAGATGCAGTGTACTAAGAAATGCTCGGTTTGAATTTACCGCTCCTCTCGCAGTTGTTATTGCAAGTTGATGTCTAGCGTGGCAGCATTGACTTGAGGCGTATAATTGTGAATGTTAGCAATGCGTAACGAAGATCTTAACGTTTCTTTTGTCCGATATGTTTTAAGATATAGTAATTAAAAGTCTGCTAGCTCTCAAGTCGTGACAATATTGTATCTTATCTCAGGTTTGCCCTGTTTGGAAGGTAAGATATTCATTTTATAAATAATAAATCCAATAAATGAATTTTCACCAGATGTCTTTTATTTTACTTCTCAATCTGCTATAACGAACAATATATGATAATTGAATCAAATATTTGGTTACATATATGTTTTAATTTCTTTTTTATTTCAATAATAAATTCTTTTTAACTTATCGTTGATAATATTTGCGAATTATCATTCCTGTAAGCATCACATTCCTCAATGAAAATGTTTCTAACAACCCTAAATTTTGTTTACTTAAGCGATCGCCTGGTTGGTATCAATCGTAAAGCAAATTCATATAATTTAATATTCTTGTATGGAATAAATAACTTTCATAAGAATAACATATTTGCAATCCATATTTTTCCTTTGTGTTACACGTTTTGTATTATCATATGTACTTATTTTATTGCGAAGTCAATAGTTTTCGTTAAATTTGTTTAACGTACCTATTTTCGACGTTATTAATTGTTTTATCTCTTAGTATGTCAATAAATACAATTGTAACGAACAATCTAAAGTATATAAATGCTCAAGGCAAAGTTAATGGCACAAATGGTGTTTTAAAACAACAATACGGTAATAATTGTGATACACGTAACTCCTTGTCCACCCCATTGAGTTTTTGTTTTAGCATTCCTTAGCAAGTTTTAGAGATTATTTTCGATTCTTTTACTAATATATGCTTCAAAATTGAACAAAGATTGCATCGTGGAAACATTTTGAACGCGTAAAGAATTAAATAATTGTCTGGCCTTGTGCATAGGCACATTTAAACACTCGTGTAAAATTATTTATAATCATCGGTAATGGACACCAAATACAGATTATGAAACTAGATGATTCATTATATAAACCAAAGATTAACATTTTGAAGGAATTCGCTCAATTTTCCCCTTGTGTACCCCTTATATATATATATATATATATATATATATATATATATCTTTGTTTATTTTCACACTTTTAAACAAAAATACGTAAACCTAATTGTTTTATGTTGGCCAAAAATAGTAGAGTTAAATAAAACAAATTGACAAGTTTTTTAAAATACTTGTGGACATCAAGCATAGATAGTAATAAAAATCTGATGTGCTATATTTACGTGACTTTCTCTACCCACTCTCTTACTATCTTTTATTTTTATATAGCTTCTACAGATTATTTTTACAAAATTCATGCTATCGAGATAAATGTTTACAAAATATTTTTCAATACAGTTTTCGATATAGGTACAAAGGGGATGCAGGAAACCGAAGCGATAGTCAAATTTTTTAATGCGGGTCGCTCTTTCCATAACATTGCGAGAAACAGCTGAAAGGCGAAGGCATTTCAAAAATTGACAAAGTATTGAAAAATTATTCCTTCCGAACGAAGAGGATTTCACAGGTTGTTCCCAGAAAATTCAAAACATGCATTTTAATGGTCAAGTAAATATATTTAGGTGTAAAGAAGCGTTTTAATAAAAATTGTTAGAGCTATTTTTGAAAATATAACAAATTTCCACGAAAAGGTAGTTTGGGGTGGGAGGATTTTCTTGAAAATCTTCGTGTATCATCTTTGACAGATATTCAACTTAAGTACAAGCTTAGCATTTATTGACATTTCGTTTTTAAGTTAAGCTTTCCACACACACACACACACACACACACACACACACACACACACACACACACACACGCGCGCGCGCAAGCAAGCACGGACAGGGCTTTTTCTAAAATTTTTATTGATTAAATATACTATGGTATTTTTGATTATCTTACATAATATTTCCGATGAAATCCCGATATAAATTTTGGGGTGAAATGCAATACCTGCAATACCTGTCTTCGCTTCAATCTCATAATTTTATGTGAATCTTCGTCAACTCAGACAGCTTTAGGAACAAAAAGCAGTCACTGGAAGCCAAATTCGGCGAATATGAAAGTGAAGGTCATGCAGTTTGTAGCAAGCAACAATCCCAAACCTGTGTGATGGCGCATTTCTTTTTTGCAAAATATGGACGTTTAGCCTGAATAGCATCCTTCAGTTTGTCCAATAGTGAAGCGTAGTATAATGGTTTTGCCCTTCTTATAAAACCGTAGGCACGATTAGTTTCCTGCAGATGGTTTTTGCTTTTATTGGTACATTTTCGCCTGTTGCCACCTGTTTGGCCTGCTCCTTTGTCTCTGGAGTGTAGTGATGAATATACTGTTACGAAATGTCGGAGACACTCAAATCTAAACAAGTCAAAAGATATACTCTAGATATTCTTGTGCTTCAGGCGGCTTGCTAGTATGAATACGGGCCAGCTTCCCTGCCTAGGACATTCAGCATCCTAAAGATGGGAGAGATGTATGCTCCCGAAGTGCCGGTGTTCCATCAAGAATTCACCTGACTTAAAGCCCAGAACATCTAGAGTATATACGTCGCCAGGAAAGCTTCAGCTCTTATAAGTCAAAATACTCTTGAAAAATGCTCATTCGCTATTTTGGTTCATTGTTAAGTAACGCGGCAGCCATCGGACGGATTGCTTTCTCATACTCAAAACTTCGTGTAAAAACAGTGGACACGTCTATACAGGTCTTTGTAGGTCAGCCAACTGCGATTTTGAGTATGACATGCTTTTGTCACAATCTCGTCGGTCTTAGCGATTTCAGGACGTCCTAGCGGTCGTCATTGTGAATGGTTGCATGACCACAGTTAAATTCAAACAGCCCACTTTTTAACGGTCGGAAACGAAGGGGAAACTCTTTTCAGTTTTATCCATTTTGTAGAAAATGTTAACACCTGTTTGTGTACAACATTGTCGCAAACAAGTGTCTAATTTTACACGTCTGAAACTTTGCAAAGTAAAGGGTGATATTTTACAATTACTTTATAGTAATTTTACCGTTCTTCACGGCATCTCTTAGTCCGAGAGCTTTTAGAATGCCCATCGTAAAACAGAACGGCAATGAGAACTTCTTCTTCTTTATCTGTTTAACCTCCTCATATGTAGGACTTACACACCCCAGGACTTACAGGCGGGTGCCTGGGGTCAGAGGCCCGTCGAGGAGCAGACACTCATGGATCAGACAGAATATCCAGGATGGGTGATCAGCTCGATGCCTAGTATGGGAGGAAGGAAATAGATGAAACGAAATGATGGTGAAATGGATGAAAGGAAAGGTGATGATGGAGCAGTTGGTGGAATGAATGGCGGGGGAAACCGGAGAACCCGGAGAAAACCCGCCAAGATGCCGCTTTGTTCACCACACATCCCACATGCGGGTCCCTGGGATTGAACCCGGGCCGCCTCGGTGAGAGGCGAGCGGTCTAACCACTCGGCCACGGCGCCGCCGGCAATGAGAACATTTTTGTAAATTTTCGTGTCGAGTGACATAAAGTAGTTAGAAGAATAAGAGGACATATAAAATTAAAGATATTGGATAGAGTAGTCCATGTGAAGAAAAATGTAATCATTGATTTCTTTTTTTGCGAAATCTTCGATTTTTAGTTTCCCTACTACGTATAGTAATTAGGGAAGTATTGTATTCTACCCAAAAATTTGACGTTGAGACTTCGCCACGAATATATGTTCTGAGGACCACTAAACCCACAAAAAGCATTTTTAGAAAAATTTCTGTGAACAACTTAGCTCAAAAACGAAAAGTCGGAAAAATCTTCTGAAGATTTCAAGAAAATCCGCCACTTCAAACTACGCTTTAAGTGGAACATTATTAAATATTTTTTTATTTTCTAAAAAATGGGTCTAACGATTTTGATTAAAATACCATATATTAAAGATATTTACATGGCAAATAAAATGTGTATCTTGAATTTTCTGGTAATAGCCTGTGAAGCCCTCTTCATTCGAAAGAAATTTTGTATAATGTGGTATAACTGGTCAACATAAACAATAGACTGAAAACCTACTACAGAAGAAATGCACATCTCTTTAAAACACGCAAATAAGTTTTTTGTGGCATAAGCCGTTTCCGAGATATCCGTTATTAATGGTTCGAACTGTTCAAGGCCTTATCTTTCTTATAAATCCTGTCGATTTTATTTTATGGAAGGAGTGTGAAATTTTAAGGCCGTGTTTAGCGTCCAGTTCTAAAACATTTGACTACCACTGTACCCTTTGTATCTATAAAGAAATGTGTAATGTAGCTATTCTGTATAGTTTATCTCGATTATAATAATGTAGAGGAAAAAATAAGCTTTAGTGGGAATTTTTATACCCTCTAATAAACGATAGAGGATAGAGAAAGTCATGTGAATGTAACACATCAGAACTTTTTACTTTCTCTACTACGTATAGTAAGTAGGGGAAGTATTGTATTCCACCCAAAAATTCGATACCGAGATTTCACCGGAAATACATGTTTTGAGACCCCCTGAATCCAAAAAAAGCATTTTTAGAAACATGTCCGTGTGTGTTTGTGTGTCTGTCTGTGAACAGCATAACTCAGAAATGAACAGTCGGATAAACACCAAATTTGGTATTTAGGTTCAGTATCTTCCAGAGATACGACTCGAAGGTTTTCAAGAAAATCCCCCACCCCAGATTTCCCTTTACATGGAAGATTTTTCGAAAATTTTAATTTTCTCAAAAATGGCTCTAACGATTTTGATTAAAATATCATATGCTTACGACATTTTCATGACAAATAAAATGTATATCTTGAATTTTCTGGGAATGTCTCCAAAAGTATTCTTCATTGTGAACGACTTTTGCATAACTGGTAAACCATAAGAGATAGACAAAAGGTTACTACACACAAAATGTAGATCGCATTAAAATACACAATTTATGTCATATACATTTTTTTTGTTGAGTGAACCATTTTCGAGATATTGCTTGTTATTCCCTTAAATTTTTCAATACTTATTTTCTCAAATGGGAATTCGTTATTCATGTTTTTGTCTTGGATATGCAAAGAGTATTAATCTGTGGCAAAGGGAATGGTGCTGCACCTAGCAGCCAGCTATTAAGAGATATGTATGTGCTTAAAGGCTACTGTATTTCTATATTGCCCTTGTAAATATATATTCCCCTTACATCTACAAGAAACTTAGCAATAAGATAGAGTCTGCAAATGTTTATCTCGATTAACATGAAGTAGATAGAGAATAAGCGTTTGTAAAAATAGTTTGTACAAGAGTAGAGAAAGTCATGTGAGTGTAACACATCAGATTTTTTATTTTGTAAGAAAGCAAGGCAAAAGGAGGATTAAAGAAGGGAGAAAGAGACGAATAGGGAATGGAACAGGCAAGCGTAGGATAATAACGAGGTTGACGTAACAATATTATGGGGGGGTTACTTGACACAAGAAAGTGTCATGTTGTACTAATTCATTATCCTTGTCTGCTTCTTGCACTACTCGACCGTATTTTTTATTTCCTAAAAATCTCCATGTCGACTGTTTTGTTGGTTCCGTGCCAGCGGACATTGACGTAAAAAATAAGGCCCATTCACTGGCGTTTCATAAAAAATGCTTTTACACCCTTTTCAGGGCCGGCCGGGGAGGGTGTATAATTAATACTAGCAGCCCGTGTTTCTGTATATTTAGAGCCGGAGTGCCTGCCACTTTAAAGGCTTCGCTCGCTGGTTCCCTCTCTTGTTCCATTTTGCTCTCTTCGTCCTGTCCATTTATCAAAAGCTGATTATAATTAATTAGGCGTTTCCTTTAATTAGCGAAGGTACGCCTGCAAAGAGGTTTACTGCATTCAGTTCAAAATATGTAATTTCTTTGTTGTTAGTAAATTGAAAGTTTTTGGTCCAAACAAGTGAGACCCGGACAAGCGAACGGCTTATTTTTATTAATATGGTCAGCAGAAAATATTCGCCGCTTTGTTTACAGATTTATCGAATTCCATTCATGTCGTCAATAGAAAACATATCAAAAGTGTAGCTAAATGAACGAGGGATTTTTGTGATATATCGAAATTGACAGATGTGCATGATAACTTATTTATAGAAAACATACAACTCTTTGCGTGTTTATCGCTTCTTTGTTATCGAAACGAATGGCTTTTTCGATGTGTATAAACGATTTGGCGCAGTGGATCAGTGAGTTAAGACTGAGTGGCATAGCTTCAGATGACTTTTTCGCTTAATCGTCAGTCCATGAAAATGCATCACTTTCACGAAAATTTGCATGTTTACACAATTATAGTATAATTTCCAATACTTCAAACTGAAATTCTTCGCATATACTATACAATAATTTATATCACTATTTCAGATAGTTATATTCACTGTCTTCTTTCGTTTTCCTATTAACTTACTTTGTAGAGCAATTGGCAAGGTTTAAATAACCGTTTTTGAACATTCTGTTTATTTAAAGTTGCTTTATCTATATTTTTTTCGTTTTATCTCGATGAATTTATCCTTCCAATTCTTCATTGCATTACATTCAAGTATTATGTACCTACTCCCTATCTTGTCTCTCTTTGAATATTGGTCTTAACTTAGTTGTACGTAAGCATAGAATAATTAAACATCTGATGTGTTACACTCACATGACTTTCTCTACTCTTGTACAAACTATTTTTACAAACGCTTATTCTCTATCTACCTCATGTTAATCGAGATAAACATTTGCAGACTCTATCTTATTGCTAAGTTTCTTGTAGATGTAAGGGGAATATATATTTACAAGGGCAATATAGAAATACAGTAGCCTTTAAGCACATACATATCTCTTAATAGCTGGTTGCTAGGTGCAGCACCATTCCCTTTACCACAGATTAATACTCTTTGCATATCCAAGACAAAAACATGAATAACGAATTCCCATTTGAGAAAATAAGTATTGAAAAATTTAAGGGAATAACAAGCAATATCTCGAAAATGGTTCACTCAACAAAAAAAAATGTATATGACATAAATTGTGTATTGTAATGCGATCTACATTTTGTGTGTAGTAACCTTTTGTCTATCTCTTATGGTTTACCAGTTATGCAAAAGTCGTTCACAATGAAGAATACTTTTGGAGACATTCCCAGAAAATTCAAGATATACATTTTATTTGTCATGAAAATATCGTAAGCATATGATATTTTAATCAAAATCGTTAGAGCCATTTTTGTGAAAATTAAAATTTTCGAAAAATCTTCCATGTAAAGGGAAATCTGGGGTGGGGGGATTTTCTTGAAAACCTTCGTGTCGCATCTCTGGAAGATACTGAACCTAAATACCTAGTTTGGTGTTTATCCGACTGTTCGTTTCTGAGTTATGCTGTTCACAGACAGACACACAGACACACATGCGGACATGTTTACAAAAATGCTTTTTTTGGATTCAGGGGGTCTCAAAACATATATTTCCGGTGAAATCTCGGTATCGAATTTTTGGGTGGAATACAATACTTCCCCTACTTACTATACGTAGTACAGAAAGTAAAAATTCCATGTTCATTTTGATTGGTTAGCTTTTCGGAATGTACATAAAAAATGTCAGAACAATTAGATGAAAAGGTAATCGTGTGGAATGTTTTGAAAGAGCGAATGTGCTGAGAAGATAATATTTCCAAAAACCCACAATTTTAAGGGGGAAAATTTCACATCGTTATCCTACTGCGTATAAAAGTAACCAACGATATCAAAAGTGAAATTGGATTTTCAAATTATAGCTTCTGAATATTATTTTGATACGCATCCGAATGTCCATTTTTGGTGGTTTTCCCTAAATTTCAGTGATGCGTTGCCTTAAAAACTATTTCTTAATCAGTTCAGTTTATATAAACCTTCCCATGTACAAGTTGATCCTTCTGATTCTTCTTTGTTAACGTCCATGTCTTCTTTTCCCATCCGTTTTACTTCAGTGATATCCAGGATGGGATGGATGCAGATTTCATTCTTTAAACCAGAAATAGATATCGTTGAGTGCACTGATCCAGTGTATGAACGCTGCTTTTCTATCTTTCATCGAATGCTATAAATGCTGATACATTTGTCATCAGTGCCCTTTGCTGATGTATGTGAAAATATCACTTGTCGCGTAGGTCAGATCCTGAGGCATGCAGAATGAGAAATCTGTCTCCGGTGCCGCTGCGAACTGATTACTCAATTACAGGGACAGTAATAGTGGGGGTTTATCACTATGAGCAGTCCTTGGAGTATTTTCAGCGAAATTGTTTAATGAAAGCAACTAAACCAAAAACTTCGAACAAAAAATAAAATAAATATTTTAACTTTTAAAATTTCTCTTATTATGCACTTTATACATAATAGTACTTTATAGACATGAGATAAAATAAAGTTCAAATGCTTATAGAAATACTCTCTGAAAACGAATAAATGGAAAATGAGTATGTTTATTTAACACACTGTGAAAATAATATGAAAAAAATTTTACTTCTTTCTTAGAACCCGTAACACCCATTATCGTAGACGCCACTTGTTTCTAGATTATTCCTTAATATGTAGGATATGTTGTAACAAGAAAACTAGTCTTAAATTACTATACAGTAATTTAAAATAGAATGTAACAGTGTAGAGGCTTGTAAATATACAACCCTTAATGTTTTAAACAGTAGTGGATCGAAATTTATCACTATTTAGATTATAATATTTAGTAAACTAACAAAAATACAAACTAGGGATTAGGTTTATAGTTCAGCTTACGTGGATTGGATTAAATTGGGTTGACTACAGAGAGGACTTGGCACCGATCCAGAGTGGATATTGTACCTACGCCCGACGAGGAAGGATGAGGCGAGAGGAGACACCGGACGGCCTGAACCAGGAACGAAAGCACGGCAATAACAGGGTCCCTACTTTTCCAGATCGAGAACCTCACCCTACATAGAGTGGGTACGGATCCGGTCCCGTATTTCAGACTGCAGCACCCAGCTTAGCCGAGGGACGGGGACAGTCACAAAGAGCATCACTTTCAACCCTGAAAGAGACCGACGGGGTGAAAGATGAATGAAATAAGAATGGATGAAATTCGGAGGATGAAAGAAAGCACTCCAGCATTCGTCTGACGGCCGGGAAAACCTTCGAAAAACCCATGGGTTAGAGTGGGGACGGTCACCGGGGATCGATCCTAGGACCTCCCGAATGTGGGTCACAAACGTAACCGCATGAGCCATCCCGCTCGGTTCAGCTTCAGCACGAGCAGGCCATTTCATTATGAATTAAATTGGCTCATACTATGCAGCTACGCTATAGGGACAGTGTAGAGTTAAATTAAGCGCATTGGTCCTTTCCACAATTACATATAAGTTATCTTTCTCTAATTATAGAGTGATAGGTGAAAATTTAGGTATGCTAGAAGCAAGATAACACCTAATGATGTAGAGAGCGGTTAAGAAAGAGACCGCTCTGCGAGCTGGCAGACACTACCGACTGTCTTGCTGCCTCACTGAGGTTATTTCCAGGTTTTTCTCAGTCCTCATAACTGGTAAATGTCAGGGAACCCTAAACTTAGACCTGAAACGTTTCCTTCTCAAGTTTCTTTTCCCAATTATCATTTCATTTCACTATCATCAGTGTCAACCGCCTGTGGTGCCGTGTAATAAGAATGGACGTTAAAAACGCTTGACTTCCGCCAGACAGCCCATAACCCAAAGCGCAGCCATATGGAGAAGGACGTAACTACCTGCTGCTATCAACCTCAGAAAGGAAGTGGGTACCCACAAATGCCAAATAACGTGACAAATTATGTCCCAAAATTAACACTTTTTACGAAAACGAACAAAACGAATACTGACAGAAAATGAGGAGAAATCCTGACGAATCGAGAGAATTTCTGGTAGGATCTAATCTATACATATAAGCAAGATCGTTAACGCATAGCGTTACATTTACACGTGGTAGCACAGTAAAGATGTACTAGTAATATAGCGCGTAATAATTAAAAAAAACTCTGTATAAGATTGGAGAAAGTCATTTGAGTGCAACACAGCAAACTATTTTTACACACGATTATTCTCCGTCTACTTCATTTTAATCAACATAAACATTTGCAGAAACTATCTTATTGTTAATTTTCTTATAGGTGCAAGGGAAATATGGTAGGCTTTAAGCGATAGTCAGATCTTTTAACGGCCGGTTGCTAAGTGGAGCATTCTATTCTCTTTGCATATCTGGGACATAAAAGAAAAAATCCGATGCGTCACACTCGCATGACTTTCTCTACTCTTGTACAAACTATTTTTACAAACGCTTATTCTCCATATGCTTCATGTTAATCGAGAAATCGAGATGTTAATTTTATTGCTAATTTTCTTGTAGATGCAAGGGGAATTGGTAGGCTTTAAGCGATAGTCAAATATTTTAAGAGCTGGTTGCTATGTGGAGTATTCCATTCTCTTTGCATTACCAGGACAAAAAACAATGAATAACGAATTTTCATTTCAGAAAAATTGTAAGTATTGGAAAATTTAAGAGAATAACAAGCAATATCCCGAAAATGGTTCACTCAACAACAAAAAATGTATATAACATAAATTGTGTATTTTAACGCGGTCTACATTTTTTGTGTAGTAACATTTTGTCTGTCTTATGGTTTACCAGTTATGCAAAAGTCGTTCACAATGAAGAATACTTTTGGAGACATTCCCAGAAAATTCAAGATATACATTTTATTTGTCATGAAAGTATCTTAAATATATGATATTTTAATCAAAATCGTTAGTCATTTCTGAGAAAATTAAAATTTTCGAAAAATATTCTACGTAAAGGGTGGGAGGATTTTCTTGAAAACCTTCGTTTCGAATCTCTGGAAGATACTGAACCTAAATACCAAGTTTGGTGTTTATCCGACTGTTCGTTTCTGAGTTGCTGTTCACAGACCGACAGACAGACAGACAGACACACACACAGTCACACAGACACAGACACCACACGGACATGTTTCCAAAAATGCTTTTTTTGGATTCGGGGGGGTCTCAAAACATATATTTCCTGTGAAATCTCGGTATCGAATTTTTGGATGGAATACAATACTTTCCCTACTTACTCTACGTAGTAGGGAAAGTAAAAATCGACTTGAAACAGCTGACTGTCATTTCCACATCTCATATTTAACCATGTAGGAAAAGATGTAAACTAAGCCCGTGTAACCTAATTTGAAATTATTTCAAGGCAAATACTTCTATCGCGATTAAGATTAGATAGAAAAATAAGCTTTATATGAATAATGGATCCTGTGAAATGGTAATGAGTGCAGCCATTTTAGGAATGTACCTATTAGAACATTTATATGTGTTGTTACTCATATATTTTTTATTATTTTATTTATTTAGCGGCATCAAAACGTGAATTTACGGTGAAACTGCGACATCCAATTTTTGCCTCAAAGCTTCCTTTTTACTATCTCTTATCAATAATAGGTAGAGAAAGTATTGTACTCCACCTTAAAATTCGATGTTGAGATTTCACTTGAAATACAGGTTTTGAGGCCATCTGAATCCGAAAAAAGAGCTTGTTTAGGAATAGGTCAGACTGTATGTCCGCGAACTCAAAAACGAAATCTCGGATAAAAACCAAACTTGGTATTATGTTCCATATCTTCCAGGGATGCACACAAATATTTTCAAGAAAATCCTCCCACCCCAAACTATCGCTTACATAGAAACATTTTCGTCATTTTGATATCCTGAAAAATTGCTTTAACGATTTTGTTTAAAATATCATATGTTTAAGATGAGAACTAAAATGTACATCTTAAATTTTCAAATAACCTGTGAAATCTTCTTCATTGTGAATGCATTTTATATAGCAGGTAAACAATATGCCCTAAGGGAAAGGCGAAAACTTCCCACACAAACATTAGATATTGTCAAAACACGCAAGTTATGTCAAATTAGTATTTATTGGATTAACCATACCCGAGATATTGTTAATTTGAGATATATTTTTAACACTTAAATCATTTCAGTTTAATCATATAATATAAAAAAATAACAGCCCGCCTTAAAGCAATATGTTTATAATATAATATATAAAATGTATGTAACAGTCATTGTATTAATGTTTATATTATTGTGTACATGTATAATGTTATGTGTATGTATTACATAATTTAATAATTTAGGAGCTGTGAGAAAATAGGTCAAACGTTGCTAACAATGAGGTAACAATGAGGTAGCCTTGAGGCAATGATGAATTGGAAAGTTTAATAATGCTACTAGTAATTCTTGGAAACAATAATGTAGTTTTTGAGACAGTTTATAAATAGCCAAACAACAACCAGAAAAAGCTTAAGTTAAGTGGAGGTATTCTATTAGAGTTGGATTAGCCAATCAGAAACTGAAATAGAGCAAATTGTACAAATTCAGGCGTCAGTTGCTAGTAGACAGCGTTCCTAAATGGATGCGAGACGCGTCCAAGACAAGTTTAATACGTATCCAGTGTGAGAGGGAAATTCATTACGGTGAGAATATAAAGTTTACGTGTTAAAAAGTATACAAGTAATTAATAAATAATCTCACAGCTCTCTACATCACTGAAGTGCTATTTAATCGTGTGAAGGATTAATAAAAGGAGTGAAGTAAAAATTATAATGTGTAAGCCTACATTCTTTAGCCGCATCACACCCTGTTAAGAGAGACATGCATCTACAAATTAGTACTGACGCACCCGAGGCAAATCTAAATATATAATATTTAAAGAAACATTCAAATTACAAAGTTAATATCTTAAGCTTTGTGCGAAGGCCACCGCAAAGTAAACTTGGGGCAAAGACCACCGGAAAGTGAACATTGGGGCGAAGGCCATCGGAAACTTTGTACCATACGTGGGGCAGTTATTTCATCAAGCTTGGCTCCCCAACAGTCGAACTATGATACAACTCCTTCAAATTGGCTTACCATACGTGAGGCATACAACCTTTTCAAATTATTTGTTTGAACTATCATACTTTTTCAACTGCTAGGTCCCCACCTCTGAGGTGTGGGGGTTGTGTGTCTGCCTCACATCCAAGAGGTCCCGAGTTAGATTTTCGGTTAGGATGAGTTATTCAGATAAGGTTTTTCCGGGGTTTTCTCTTATCCTGAAAACTGAATGTGAGTAACCTAAGCTGTATTACCCCGGGCTCAATTGAGCATTATTTCACCCATTTTATTCATCGTCCCATATGACCTAACCGCTCACGTCAAGCCCCCCTTCCCCCCACAAAACCCTGCTAGTTTGCTGTTCGATTTTATCTCTTCGTCATGCAAAGAGAGCCACTTTTAAAATAGCTGTCTATCGCTTAATCCCACTGCACTCCTTTGTACTTACAACGAATTATGTAATAAAAGCAATTCTGTAAAAATTATCTCGTTTAACATACAGCAGCAAGAAAGAAGAAGTTTTTGTAAGAAATGTTTCTAGAAGGCTGGGTAGAGAAAATCATGATAACACATCAGAATTTTTTTTCAGTGAAAGTAACGTTTTGTGGCGCGCAAATCTATGTAATTTTTGCTATGCCCTTGGAGTATTCACATGAAATGTTTTTTTGCACCCTGTGTGCAGAAGACTGGCTGCTACTCTTAAATTGCCCTGAATGTCTCTAAAACTAAAGCCACTAACTTTTGAAAATGTTGCCAACCCAGATGAATGAAAACGTGAACTTGAAAATCTAAGCCCTTTTTCTTTCTGTAATTGGGGGACATACCATGTACTATTGAATCGCCGCCTCAGTTCCCCTTTAGTGTAAACAAGGAAGCTGGCGCCCCTGTGGTATTGAGACTTGATCATTTTCCATCCGTCTCCGTCGCCCCTCCTCTCTTCCTCCCTTTTCCTCCCTTCCTCCCTTTACATATCACCGATCTCGACCGCCGGTTTTTATTCACTGCGAATAGATTTCCCGTACTTTTCTTCTTGGTCAATGGGTAGTGTTTATGAAGGCAGCCCATAGCCACGTAAGAGCATTTATTCTTGCTGACTTTAGGCCCCGAAGAGAGGGGGAAGGGGGAGAGAGTGTGAGAGGGAAAGAGAGGGCCAGAGAGCATTCACTCACTCGATGTTCCCGACTTTCAATGCTGCCGTGATTATATTGAGAAGATAGCATTGAAGTAGAGCAAGAATGAAGTTGGAAGGACAAGCAAAGGGAAAGGGAGGGAAGGAGAGGGAGAGCGAGAGAGAGATATCCCACGTTCTCTCCTGCCTTTATCCCCTACTCCTTTTGTACTTGACGCACACAAAAATGTGGAGATATAACCCATTACATCCAAAGGAGGGTCTCTATAGCGTTTCTATATAGACGTGCGGCGCTCGGCGTCTGGGCTTCAGTCTGACCGGGGAGGACATCCAACACAAATCACAGAGTGGCGGCGTCTCCAGTTAGTAGAACTCTCAGTCATAAAATGTCCATATCTCATCGACACCACGCGCAACAGGAGCGGTCACATAAGTTCACAAGTGTCAAACTTTCCAAATACAAGTGGGGAGACATCAGTAAGTAAAGTGGAACCTTCTAATGCATATAGCGAGGAAGTTTCATTAATAGAAAGAACACAACATTCCTCATTAACGGTTAAAATCCTAAACAACATGATTCATTATCTTCAAAGTACATGCCTTCCTATCAACAATTATTGCCTGACCTCTCTCTGGAAGAACTTCTCAACAAGTGAACTCGAGAAGGTCCTGAGGACCCAAGAGGAAGAATCGCAGGGGTACCAACTTCTGAAATCAGTGGCGGTGCCGCAGTCACGGAGCTTAGGTTGACCTTCGCCATGGTAGCAACATCACGTGACATGACGTCACGCACCTGTGCTGAAGAGAATGCCCACCAGAGGTAGCGAGTGTATGTGTGTAGTGAAAAGTGAACAATGGAGTAAACCAAGCACGTCTGATAGCTAACTCGTCTAAGCAAGTTGTCATTTAGCTTAAATACGGTGAACAGAGTAGTTTATAAACTTCTAAACGCACAGTCAATCAACTGTTACATTACACGTCAAACACTGAAAATATGTTTCAGCGTTCATCTAATCCTCATATTCTCTTGCTGATCAAAAATTAAGTCCCTTTCTAGGTCGTGTTTACTATACAGGGTGTATATTAATTAGTGTCAAACATTTAGGGATGTTTTCTTAATGGCGAAACATTAAGAAATTCCACATGAACTGAAAATTCTTTGTTTCGGAGTTATAAAATTTTATTACTAATATTCCAAGCAATAATATGATTAAAATATGCCGAATCTACAATAAAAAATCAGCGGAATAAAACACTTGAAATGAATGAATTTGAGTTTGCCCATTTGTTTAGTCAAACTACGAATGTCACTTTATCATAACCACACTTTTGAGTAATGTGATTTCATAGTGAAATACTTATGATAAAATTGAAACAAAGGGAAACATAATGATTTCATATCTGTATTAATACGACTTTCTCTACGCATTATATTTTTTTCATATATATTGTATAATTATTTATACAAAAGCTTGTTATTCTACATAAACCTTCTCAGAAATTTACAAAAGCACAATTTTGTTATAGGTACACTGGAGCATACAGGGGGCTATTTTATTATTAATGTTCCAAGTAATATATTTAATAAGATATTGAACCCAATACCCAAAACAAAAGAACGCAAATATATTCTTGTTAGGTTTTACTAGCTACACTAACGTGTACTAGAATATTATTCCAAATATTTGAAAACACATGAAATAGTGTTGTGCAAGTCTAACTATGAAAGGGATTGTGTCATAATCGCTTTTTTGAGTAATGTGAATTCACTATGAAGTGCTTAAGTTACAATTGAAACCTAAAATATACTGTTTAAACAAATCGATATGTTATAATAATACCACTATCTCCACCCTATGTAAATATTCTCAGAAATTGTACCAGAACACAATATAATTGTAGGTACACCGGAACAAACAGTGGGCTGAAACGATCGTCTGCTTCTCTCTCTCTCTCTCTCTGAAAGGTCATTCGATATAATTACTACGCTAACATTGATATTACATACTCTTTTTGCACGAGATTCTGAGAAACTAAAGAAAGAAAATAAAAGCATACTGCCTTTGTAACCACTGAGTCAGGTCTTGCGTTAAAGGGAACTATACTAATGTGAAAAAATTTAAACATAAAGATTTACTGCTTTTAAAATATTGCAAATTAAAATGAACTAAAAAAAATATTTTGGGAATCCTTAATGTTGTAAGTTAATATACTTTAAAGGATCTCATTTGTCCTGTCTCCTATGGTTTTCCAGCCATGTGAAAATAAAAAGGATTTCAGGCTATTTATAGAAAATTCAGGTTAAACAGTTTTGTGTCAGTATCTTAAATAAATGATACTTCAATAGTTGTTGTGAGATATTATTAAGAAATGAAAAATAACCAAACGTTTTTTATGTGTTTCTTGACGTGGGGAGAAAATTTTACAAATTTTGACCATCCCAAACAGTGTCTGAAGTTAAACATCAAATAATGTGTTCAACTTTTCGTTTCTGAGCTACGTTACACCACACACGCTCTCTCTTATGGACCACTCTCTTAAGTTGTTTTCAATACTCAAAACGCTCGTTTTCGTTGAAATGTCGATATCGGAGTTTTGAATCCTTAGGTACCACAGAGGAGAGAAACTAAAATTTATTGTAAGTTGCCTTTTCCTGCTTTGCATAAAACAAAAGAAATCCCAGGGTTTAGTTTAAAGAAGAAAGTGTATAACAATGAAAGTTTGAGTTGAACACATATCAGGGAAAATACTTTGATAACTTCCTGACGAAGAATTTTTATGTCCGTGTTCATATAGACTTTTAAAACGTTTGGGCACAAATTTATGCACATCCTGTGTAACTGAGTGCTGTCTTTAGTAGGGCTTTAAGAGTTTCGTCGCCTTGTAAGATCTTTGGTAGATGTAGGAGGGTTTTAACACTTGCCTCGGCCCTCACAACTCTCCCTTGATAGAGTAATACTTTAAAGGATGGGAAAATTATGCAGTACTTTTGTGAGTGTAGCTTGGGCACTTCCACCTGCAATTCTCCAAAAACATCCACCACCACACCAGTTAGGTTTACATCCTGTTCTATTTTCGCATTACTCTACGCTCTAAGTTAAGAAAGGAATTTTCTTACCTACTACAGATGTACAGTCCTCTGCAAATCTTTTGTCCGATGCAGGGAATACTTTTCCTTCTCAGTAATTTGACATACGTCTTCTTTGCTCCGCTGTTGGGGAGAAACCACACTGCTAACCCTCAGAACAGTGTAATGGAAGTGCTATTTTTCTATGCTGTACCACAACATTCAGGTAAAGAAATATGTCGTAATTATCTTTGTTCAAAAATGACTTAGGCATTTCAGTTATCTTGTCGTAGTTATATAAAAAATACTCATGTTTGATATGCGTTTTGGTGTCACCGAGTGGGATGGCTCAGGCTCCCAGGTTCAAACCCCCGAAGGCTTTTTCGCAGTTTTCCTCGGTCGCTATCGATTTTCCTATCATCCCTTTCATCACTACGTTTCATGTCCTTCTTCACCGCCATACCAGGCACTGGGCTGATCCTGGATATGCTATGATCCAGAGTTTGCTTGCTCCTTGACAGGCCACAAAGTTTAAGACGGGAATTTGCATAACCTTGTAGCGATAACCGTCAAATCGATCGCACCCACCCCATCTGGCAGAAAAAATGCCGTTGCCGACGTGCGATTAAGCATATTAATTTGCTCGCCCCTCATCGGACAAAAGTTTTCCAAGGCAGTGTACACAGAGTGGTTCACTTAGGTAACCTTTTCACATACGAATGCGTCTTAAAGGTTTTGAATAAACAATGAAAATTGTAAGTTGAATTACATCGAACACATCTAATAAACACAATACTATTATAACAAGAAAGAAAACAGAGCAGGTGCAGATGCAGTCACCTTTCTTATAGTAGAAGCTTTATAAATCGATTCGTAGAACATGTCAATTCTTCTGTTTACATTCCTTCATGGACTGACTCATTTATGTAGATATTTCTAATGCTAATGATGTTTCTAATGCGCCGTTAGTATGGAGCTTCATGTCTAGCATTGTGATTGGCATCGGACCATAAACATATGCTCGACTTCTGCTTTATGTTTACCCCTCCTGGTAGGATTAATAAAACAGTATTTATCAGGCTTAGTCATTCATACACTTACAATTTAAGATACGTGTTCATATTTGTAAACAATAACTTGAGGTTCAAAAGTGTTTAAACAAAAATGCATCACGTGTATAAGATGTTTCCTTCAGAGTAGTTAATTTCCAATTTTCATTGTCTGTATAAGAACAATTATAGCGTATTTGGCATGAAATGCTAACTGAAACATCTGTATATGTTCTGAAGTCACAATTTAACATACTCTATTTATGTTTTGTTTTTAATCATTTTCCATTATAATTCTTAATAATTATTCTTAAGGAACATTAGAAAGTATATGTGTATGTTCCAACTAATCACTTATTAGTGTATGAAGCAGCACTTGAAAGCCGAGCAGTTTTATTATTTTTTAAACATGTGCAGCATCGGCACTTTGCTTATCATTACTTTGACTTCAGTTTTATGGCGACGGTTAATGTAGATTCACCTTAGTCAGCTATGGCATTTTAATGGCATTAGTTGCGTAGTCGTCTTCCTGTAATTTACTTGTATTTCTTTTGTCTGCGGAAAGAACTTTGAATCCTGATACTGATCTACTCCAGTATTTACCTAGTAACTGAGGGGAATCATGATGATACTTCACTAAGAAGGCCGGTAGATAGGATTTGAACCCAGAACGTCCCGAATTCGAGCTACAGTGTTGTTAACACAAATTAAATTTAATATTGAATACTTAAACATATAGTCGTGTTGCAATCTTACTATCTGTTCATATATTTAATTAGTATAACTTTTGGCTTTATGGAAAATTGTCGCTGTCTCTTGTGTTACCTACATGCATGACACTTTCTCAGATTCCTATTTATCAGTGTATTAATTAATTGAGAAAGTTGTAGAGACCCTGGTAATTTCTACAGAAATTCATAACAGTACGTAAGAATACTTTAGATTTACATTTACCAATCACAAATTAATTTAGAGACAAATCAAACCAGTGACTCCAACATGTATTCTTCTCCGCTTTAAAAAAATCCAGTACCCAAATTAAAGAAGAAAAATTTGTCTTCTTTAATGTGAAGAAAGAGAAACGTGTTTCATCTGTTTAGCGTGTTTCAAGGTTTTCATTTTATCAACTTTATAATTTTTACTTTCTCTACTACGTATAGTAAGTAGGGGAAGTATTGTATTCCACCCAAAAATTCGATACCGAGATTTCACCGGAAATACATGTTTTGAGATCCCCTGAATCCAAAAAAAGCATTTTTGGAAACATGTCCGTGTGTGTCTGTGTGTCTGTCTGTCTATCTGTCTGTGAACAGCATAACTCAGAACCGAACAGTCGGATAAACACCAAACTTGGTTTTAGATTCAGTATCTTCCAGAGATGCGACACGAAGGTTTTCAAGAAAATCCTCCACCCCAGATTACCCTTTACATGGAACATTTTTCGAAAATTGTAATTTTCTCAAAAATGGCTCTAACGATATTGATTAAAATATTATATGTTTAAGATATTTTCATGACAAATAAAATGTATATCTTGAATTTTCTGGGAATGTCTTCAAAAGTGTTCTACATTGTGAACGACTTTTGCATAACTGGTAAACCATAAGAGGTAGACAAAATTTTACTACACAAAAGATGTAGGTTGCGTTAAAATACACAATTTATGTCATATACATTCTTGTTGTTGAGTGCACCATTTTCGAGATATTACTTGTTATTTCCTTAAATTTTTCAATACTTATTTTCTCAAATGGGAATTCGTTATTAATTTTTTTTGTCTTGGATATGCAAAGAGTATTAATTTGTGGCAAAGGGAATAGTGCTGCACCTAGCAACCAGCTATTAAGAGATATGTATGTGCTTAAAGGATACTGTATTTCTATATTGCCCTTGTATATATATATATATATATATATATATATATATATATATTCCCCTTACATCTACAAGAAAATTAGCAATAAGATAGAGTCTGCAAATGTTTATCTCGATTAACATGAAGTAGATGGAGAATAAGCGTTTGTAAAAATAGTTTGTACAAGAGTACAGAAAGTCGTGTGAGTGTAACACATCAGATTTTTTTGTAAGTTGCACCATTTTTACTTTTTCTACTACGTATAGTTAAGTAGGGGAACTACTGCATTCCACCCAAAAATTCGATACCGAGATTTCACCGGAAATACAGGTTTTGAGGCCCCCTGAATCCAAAAAATCACTTTTAGAAAAAAGATCCGTGTGCATGTGTCTGTCTGTATGTGTGTCTGTGAACAGCATAACTCAAAACCGAAAAGTTGGATAAATACCAAACTTGACATTTAGGTTCAGTATCTTTCAAACATGCGTCACGAAGATTTTCAAGAAAATCCCCCCCACCCTTGACTACCCTTTACATAGAACATTTTTCGAAAATGCTGATTTTCTCAAAAACGGCTCTAACGACTTTGATTAAAAGATCATATATTGAAGATAGTTTAATTAAAAATAGAATGTGTATCTTGAATTTTCTGAGAATGTCCAAAAAATTTCTCTTCTTTCTGGTAAACCGCAAGACAAAATGTTGCTACACAAAAAATGCAGAGCTCCTTAAAGCACACAATTTATGTTATATGCATCGTTTTGTGAAGTGAACGATTTCCAGGATATTCCTTGTTATTTGTTTGATTTTTTTATTATTTTTTTCCTTTGTGCTGGACATGCAAAGAGAATGGAATGTTCCACATAGCAACCAGCTCTTAAAACATTTGAATAGCTTAAAGCCTACCATACGAGTATTCCCCTTGCACCTACAAGAAAATTAGCAATAAATTTCTGCAAATATTTATCTGGATTAACATGAAGTAGATGGAGAATAAGCGTTTGTATAAATGGTTTGTAGAAGAGTAGAGGAAGTCATGTGAGTGTAACACATCGGATTTTTAACCTTTGCATGTATATGTATTTAATAGGGTATTTGTATGATACCTTCAAAAGTCACCGAAATATAAAGTAAATAAATTTTGTGATGTAAAACAGGCATAATGAGAAAGTTCAGTAAAATGCTGGTAATGCCTGGTTTTCACATGTTTTCCTCCATCAGATTATAATACTTTTTATAAAAAAATTGTCGTGCTAAATTATTTTATAAACACTGCAAATTAGAAAATTTAACTTTCAGAGAATTATAAAACTAAACTGCAAAATATAGAAACCGTGAGAAAACAAACTGTAATACTCGTATTGTTTGTTCCTTCTACATATTGAAAATTAAAATTTTCTCTGTGTTAATTTAGTCATAGAATATTTTAAAGCAGATAAGAACATTTTGCTGAAGCCACTATTGTTTGGTGTAATCTTCTGATAAGAAAGTTGCACGTCTAAAAGCGAACCGTCCTATTAAAAGACAACCTTACTTTTTGATCAGCTTCTGTAACACGCAGCCACGAATACAGAAAAAGTTCACAGTCCCTAAGCAGATTACCCTGAGATCTTCTGTCGATATAGTGACGTCACAAGCTGGGCGATTTTAGAGTGTCAGCGTTCTGTGATAACAAAGAAGTCTTAAAGAGGATGGACTGATGAGGAATGAAAGGTGCTGTTACAGCACAAAACCTTACGAAAGTCTTACGCAACTGAAATTCCGACTTTTGAGTTCAAAATGTGTTCTCAAAGACAGTTCTGCTACATGTGTAAGGCTGGTATCTATTGATAAAATGATAATTATCCTATGCTATGTAACCCGGAAGTAGTGGGTTACTCTATATGGAACTGTTTTTAAGTTATGTTTTATCTCGTGTGTTTGGGAATAGTTAATAAATCTGTTTAAGATAAAAATACTTAATAATTTCCTTTGGTGTTTTTTCTTTTTGTATTCAGCCTTTTGATAGCTCCAGTGTAGCTTAATATTTGTACAAAAAATGACTGACTCGTTGAGTCAACCTGATCTAACGGAAGTGTGTTTTCAAAAGAGTAAAACTTAAATTGAGTTTTATTTATGGACGCTCTTTAATACTATGGTTCTTAGCGTCCCATTCTATATGGGGCGTGAAAGACCGGTAATTTTGCTCAGAGGCCCCTTTATCAGGTTTGAGGTTCTCTTACATGCCGTAAATCTACGACACGGGACCACCGGCTTTACTTCCCTTCCGAAGGAAGCCATGCTAAGGATTTTCATGCCCGAAAAAAAATCCATGGGAATCCGCCGGGTTTGATGCCGTGACCTCGGGAACTAGAGGCTAGTATGGTATCACTAGACCACGGAGGACGATATTCAAAAGAGTGGTAGCTCATTTTGTTACACACATGTTTAAATGAAAATCAGCTTTAGAGCATTCAGACACTCAGTAATATGCCAAATATGTAACAATTCTACGACGTTAAGCTGCTACAATTATATGTTTAATGTTAATTAATTTTATTTATATTTATATGTACTTAATAAATAATAGTTATGTAATCCTGGTATTATAATGGCAAAAAACGTGTATAATTCGCTCTTTATGACACGGTTGCTATAAAGGTTGACTAGAAACTACTGCAAACATAATAGATCCTATTTCAAATTCATTTTGAACTGCAAAATACTAAAACCCTTTGTAAAAATGCTATTTTGATTCCTTATGATTTGAGATGTCAATGGAAACGATGAGGGCCTGTCCCAGAGGTCCAAAATTTGACTTATATGAACTTGCATTCTTCTTATATGACAAAATTACAATTACTATAAAGTTACTCGGCTATAATTACATGTTACTTATAACTTTTCATTCTTTGTTGAATCAATGAAAAACTGTATAAAATACTGCAAACTATAGGTACAAATACAGAATGCTGAATTTTTTTCTTCCAATTTTGAAGCGGTGGCAACCATCGAACTATGTTTTGGATTCAGTCACTTCACGCGTTGTCTACAACATTTATTTCATATCCATTTGAGAATTATTTATACATATTATAGCTATAATTCTAGGATTGCATAAGTAAATGTAACAGGCAAGAGTGAGCTAAGGATTGGAAGTAATACCACAAGTGGTGCCCATCTTGTCGACAAGTCCGAAAATAACGAAGGAAATTATCTACGAGATGAAATCACGTGTGGTGTTTGATAAGTGATTGTTTCATGAATAGAATTATTACTGTGTGTTATTCTATTTTGCACATTTTAATTTCAGAACGAATTTTCCTTCTTTTTGTTGTGAACCACTTAAGTATGCCTAAAATCCAATGTAATAATTGATAGACAATTGATTTAAATGATTGGAATGGACTGGACTGGTGAGTATCAAATCTCAGGCTGTGAAGAGAAAATCTACACCATTATCCTTTCTTAAGTCGGTCGCATTGATTTCTTCGGATGAATGTTGAGCGATAGAAGTATTGTGCCTTTACTGTCGCTTTATCGACTTTTCGTTATGCCACTTCTTTAATATTATTTTGTCTAATAAACCATTGTTCGTGGAAAAACAATATAACATTCTAGTTTTCCTTTGGTATTCTTTTGAGAATCACCTGATATTTATTGCGTAACAAAAATGAAAAATATAAAAGGTCGAAAAAGTGACAAGAAAGAAAATAATCGCTAATTTAAAGCAGAGGAACCAACGTAGGGAACTTTTTAGTAACGAGAATAAACATTGGGTCAACTCTTTTGAACACTAATTTAGCATAATAGTGATTAGGATAACAAATGTAAATACCATTTGACCAGAACAATACGGTTTGTTCTCATTTTATTTCACCGTGTGATGTAACCTTTGTTTTTACTTTCTCTACCACGTACCTAGTGGTAGGGGAAGTATTGCATTCCATCCAAAAATTCGATATCGAGATTTCACCGGAAATAGACGCTAGAGGCTCCCCGAATCCATAAAACACACAAAGCAAAAAGGAAAAACAAACGATTAATTTTAGAAAAAAGGCCCATACACTAGTGAGAGAACTGTAAGGTAACCCAAAGAAGACGTTTCTGAACAACAAACCTTCAGTGATTCCAAGTTCAGCATCTTCCAAAGCTGGAACTAAGATTTTCTTGAAAATTCCCCTAGCTCAAACCACCCTTTACATGCAAATTTTTCGTTATGTTTGGTTTTCTTAAAAAATGGCTCTAACGATATTAATTAAAATACCACAAGCTTAAGATACTTACATGACTAATGCAATGAATTACTTGAATTTTTGGAAACTTTTTGGAAACAGCCAGTGAAGTCCTCTTCATTATGAATAGATGTTGATTAAGTCTGTATATAATAAGTGAACAAACATTTACCACACAAAATTTAAATGTTCGTTAAAACTCACTGTTTATGTCAAATAAAAGTTTTAGTAGCATACTATTTCGGAGATATTCCTTGTTGTATTGTGATGTCATACAAAAAGTATGAGATTTCATAGCCAGTAAATAGCGACCCGCTTTTTAAACATTTGAGTAACGCTTCAGCCTCCTATATGTCCCTTGTAAATATAAAGAAATATCTAAGTAAATAATTTCTGCAAACACTTATCTCGATTAACATGAAGTGGATAGAAAAATAAGTTCTTGTAGTAAGAAATTTGTAGAATAGAGATATAAAATAAAGAATATTGTGTAAAGAAGGTAATGTGAATGTAAGAAATTGCATTTTTTCCTTTCTTCTGGGAATCTGAAAGCTCTTAAAAGGCTTTGAACTAACCTTATGACATATTGGTTAAATGACGACTAAAAAAAGGTACTGTAACTAGAAGCCTAGAAATCTTCAGAAACTTTTTGGACGGAACAGAGGACGAAAATAATTCCGAAAGAATCCGAAGATTGCGGAGACATGAGTTGATTGAATTTACTGCGTTTAATATTGAAACTCGCGCTTTATGGATTGAGAGCATTTATCTTCGCTTTTGCATTTTCCATGTAAAGTCTTCCATAAACCATTATCCGGCTCACTAAACCGGTTTGGAATCGATTATTGGTTTCTCGTTCAAACAGCCGATTGGGGAATACACCAGCGGTATCATCTGGTAATAAAGTTTACTTGTTCTTCCCTGCACAGGGAAAAAAATCGCTCTACTCCATTTAAAAACAGCAGATAGCCGTTTGAAAAAGTAATACTTATTCGCAGGCACAAATCTGGGACTCGCAGATTGTGTTTTGCGGAAACGGCATTTAAAGGCTGTGATAGCTTTCTCTTCCTCAAAGGAATTGTAACTACTCTGTCAGGTTGTAATATTAAAAACTGTTTGCGAAATGCTCATTTAAGAATACCTTTTATGAGAAAAGTTTTCACCAGTTTTAATGCCAGTAAGACCCAATGTAGTTTCAGAGGAGTTTTAAGGCTGGGAACTACATTCCGTTTACTCCCGCCTATTACAGATGCTTTTAGAGTTACTTAAAATTCAGAGTAGTTTTCTTACTGCAGTAAAAGCAATTCAGAGTTTAGCGGCAAGAATTGTTCGTATTAGGTCTCGAAATATCACCAGAATATTTACTGTGACAAATAGACATCCTATTTCTGAATAGGTATACAAGTGTTTTTAATCTGGCTTATGTATCCTTATATATTTCTGCTATACCTACATACAGTTTTTTCAATATTTGATAAATAACTGATATTAATGCATCTATTGGTGGCACTGAAACAAAAAATAGCATTTTTAGCTTAAGAATCTAATTTTAATCTTCCTGTCTTTTGTTTTTATGATTCCTCTCTTTTACTTTCTATAACTCTATGTATACTAGATAAAGTACTCAACAATTAGATATCGTAATTTTACTAGAAATACACGTTTTGAGGCTTCCTAGAGACTACAAAGCAGGTTTTAAAAAGGCGCGTGTCCATGTATGTGTGCCTGTGGTTCATCAAAACCGAAAAGTTGGATGAATAATAAACTTGTGTTTAGGTTCAGCATATTTCAAAGATACAGCACGAAAATTTTAAACAAAATTCTCTACCCTAAATTACCCTTTACATGGAAATGTTTCGGGATTTTTAATTTTTCAAAAATGGCGCTAACGATTTTTATTAAAATAGTAGGTATATTTTAGCTTTCTCTGCCACGTAGCTAATAGGTATTCTACCAAAGGTTCTATATGGAGATTTCCGGGAAATATATGTTTTGAGGCCACCTAAATCCAAAAAAGAATGATTTTTAGGAAAAGGCATTATAAAAGGCAAACATTTGTGCATTAATGTGTCTGTGTCCGTACGTAATATAACTCGGATAAATACCACAAAACTTGATATTTTTAGGTTCAGTAGATTTTAAATATGCGACACGAAGATTTTCAAGAAAACTCCCTACGCCCAAACTATCCTTTATGTGAAAAGAAGTTAATTATTTTTATTTTTTAAAAAATGACTAACTATTTTGACTAAAATGCCTTATTTTTTTTTTCTTTCTTTCTTTTGTTTTACTTGAAGTTTAACGTCCTTCAACCTGTAGGTTATATCGTATAATGAATGAATGAATGAATGAATGAATGGAGTGGGTGAAATGATGCTCAAACAAGCCCGGGGTCCCTAGGGCTTAGAGTTCCTTGACATTCATCTTTTCAGGATAAGGGTAAAAAGCTTATCTGAGTAACTCACCCTACCAAGATTTGAACTGCGGACCTCTTGAACGTGAGGCAAACACGCTACCCCCAACGACTAATAAAATATACCTATATGTTGAATTCTCTGTGAATAGCCTGTGAAGTCCTCTTCATTCTGAATGAGAAAGAAACCTATCAAACAAAAATATACTTCTTTTTAAATTACACAATTTATATTAAATGTGTGTTGTATTAAATAATTCTGAGATAATTCTTGCTATTGGTTTGAATTTGTCGTTACTTTAAAATTTTTTGAAGTACTAAGACACTATTCTTTTGTTTCTCGTGGTCGTGCAAAGAGTATTGATAGTCAATATAAGCCCACCCACTTTTAAACATTTCACTATCTTCACTGTCTCCTGCATTCTCATTCTTCCTACAACAAAAAGTGTAATGTAACCATTTCTGCAAATTTTTACCAGATTAACATGAAGTAGATCGAAAAAAAATCTAATGTGTTACATGCACATAACCTTCCCTACTCTCCATCGCTTATTCTACAAACTATTCTTACTAAAACTTATTCTTCTATCTACTACAGTTTAATCCAAATAAACTTTTGCAGAAATATCTACACCATACATTTCGTTGTGGACACAAAGGGAACAGCGATAGTCAAATGTTTAAGAACTGGACGCTGTTTGCTGGTCTTAAAGCTCCATACTGTTTTCATGCGATCGCGAAAAAGCTGAATGTTGTCAGAGCTTATGCGAATGAACAAGAAATTAGCAATTCGAACCTTTAATACAGGATATCTCAGAAATATATTGTGCGTTTTAAAGAGGTCTATATTTTTGTGAAGTATGTTTACGTCTATCGCTTCAGATTTATACAAGATTATACAAAATTTCTTCCTAATGAAGAGGACTTCACAGGCTCTTCCCAGAAAAGATGTTTATCATGTAAATATCTTTAATATATAGTCTTTTCATCAAAATCGTTAAAACCATTTTTTAGAACATTACAAATTTCGAAACATCCTCCATGTAAAGGATAGGCTGGAGGGAGTGGGTTTTCTTACAACTCTTCGTGTCGCATCCAGGATGCCTCAAAACATAAATTTCTGGTGAAATCTCGCTATCGAATTTTTGGGTGGATTACAATACTTCCCCTACTTATATACGTAGTAGAGAAAGTTGCTTTTATAGTAATGGTTTCACAGAAGTATGAGAATAAACGAGAGTGGGTAGAGAAAGTTTTGTGAATATAGCACGTGATTGTTTTTACAAGTTTATCACTTATGCCAGTGAAATGCCCTTGGATTAACCTTCTATTTCTGGTGACGAAAGCTTCTATGAGCCCTGCTTGCTTGAATGTGACGCATCTGTAATAAAACTAACTAAACCTTTTTTAATTTATATAAATGACCAATGTTAAAATGTACAATGGAATATCCCGAAGACAAAAATCAAATTTTAAAATGTGTGGGTATAATACTCTCACCAAGAATACTGCAAGCCTTATTCCAACTACGGTATCTGATAGTAGCCTACGCACTAAAGGATCTAAATGGAATTGCGTTTCAACAAACGCCAACCGCTTCCACGTGATGCAGTCTGACTTCAGTGCATGCGCATTATGTGGTATCTGGGTGTTCAGTTGCAAGTATTGCTGTATCATATTATTTGTCTAGCCGCTGAGCCTAGAATTCAATCCGCCTAGTACTCCGCAGAGGCGTATGGCTGTGTGTCAGAGAAGTTGCCTAGCAAGTAAGGTGATCAGTTTTAACCTGAGACTCTTCCAACAGCAACAGACGACGGTCTGTACGGCAAGGTCCAACAAAGCTGTGTTTTCTTTGGTCGTAAAGCGGTATACTTATTAACATTGCTAGCATAAGACAAAATGAATTTGTCAATAAAGAGCTTAGCGGCTCCCTTTTGCGAATGAAAATAAAAACATTTTCTGTCTAGAATGAATGAAGTTAGTAACTTTATACAAGAAGGATTAACATATTTGATTGTTTATTTTATTTTAACACTTTTACGTGTGACTTTGAGAGGCACGTTATTTGGTCTACATTTTATGATTAATTACCTTAACCTTTCGATCGAAAGGTTGCTTGCTAAGCACGATCTCCGTCACATGTGTATCGGATTTAGTCTTTCCGCTTAGAACTGACACTAGCTTAAAAAAATTGACTCAAAACAATTGAAATGACCGTTCAGTACAGAATTGTGCATGAACCAATCAGGAAATGTTTATCGGAACAAACCAACCTTGTGAAACTTGATATGTAACGTACCTGAAGTTCCACTAGAGCAGCGGTTCCCATACTGTGGGTCGGACCCTCAAGGGGGTCGCGGTGGATATTTGGAATTATTAATAAATCATTTTAATTTATAATTGCTATTATAACAATGGGGAAAATGGAATTTAGTCACCTATTACATATTACATTTAAACAGAATCATGGTTTGTATTTAAGAAGCATATTAATACTACAATTTCACAGCAAATGCACATGTACAATTTTATGTAAACCATTAATTATTACACTGCACATCAGGTTGATTAGTGATAAGTATGAGCCTGTTTGCTATTTATTAATCGTTCAATGTCTGGCTGTATATTAGTTGCACACATCATCTATTCGTAGATGTAGTCTTGATGTTCATCAGTGACAAAAAGCCAATTTCGCAGAGATATGAGGTGCAGAATGGAATAAGCACGTTTAGTGTGGCAGACACCAGGATATTGTTTTCTTCTTGCTAGCCAGAACTGATACACATCTTCCTTCTGGAAAGTCAGTTTTAAACTTTGGTCTGAAGAAAGCTCAATTAATTTATCCTTTAATTCTCGCACTTAAGTTGTTGAACTGTGGGCGAAAACTTGCAAATTAATGATTAAGCAGCGAAGTGAATGGAGGGGTCGCCAATAATTTCACTATCGATAAGGGGGTCGCGTGTGCAAGAAGTATGGGAACCGTTGCACTAGAGGATAGGCTAAAATATGGTATTTTAATGTATTTCACCAAAAAGAGGTCATTAAGAGTCTTAAGAGTTTCGCGAAAACTTTGAATGACGTAAGCATATAAGCACAGTTTTTCTTACCAATCTTATTAATACGATAAGTGTAAGAATTTTTTGTTATTATTGGGTTACATAAACCGGTTGTTTGGTTACTCTATTGTTTTACGGTTACATTTGGGTACCACTGAACTCATAAAAACGCAAGGTTCATATTTCTGAAGCTGCTGGCATCGTGTTCCATTCCCATTTGGGTAAAGTCACGCGACTGTTGTTATTATTGGTTTTTCTCACTCTTTGGGACATATTTGCGCATTTATGCCTCACGTCCTTTTATCGCCTGATATGTTTCGTTTGATTGAGACTGTAAACTTGACAGAGAGAGATGCTACCGAAGCAAAACATACTACATATTATATCGTCATTAGCATGTGGCCTAGGACCTTTGGAGGATACTTCATTCCGCCAAGCGATGACTGGACACATTTCTGAGGTGGAGGTACCCAATGGGTGGTAAGCATTGCCTCTGATGGTAGTGTGATAAGGATGGCCGTAGAATGAGAGGACCTGCAGCTTTGATTGTGGACTTCGAACCACGTTGGGCCTTGGGGATACATCATATGAGCAAGCCAGAGGTGAAGGCACGGATAGGGTCAACTTAGAATCGCCACACCAGAGCCGGGACTCGAACCCGAAATAAATTATTTTCTGCGATAGGCTAATATTTCTCTTTCTCGTTAATTAATATTGTGGCATATTAATAATTTGGGGGTTTCCATTGTCGTTACTAGACATATTGTTTTCACCTGGGATGACGTCACTCTTGGCTGGTAGTTTTTGCTAGCCACGAGTGGTGGGGATATAGCGTCTGGCTTGCTTCCGTGAGAAGCGGATCGTGCGTGCAGGCCGGCCTTTGGATCTGTGGACATCTTCCCTCATCTTTCATATTTAATAATGTAGAAACCCCAAACGGTTGGGAAATAAATCTAGGAATGTGTGAGTAGATTTGTGTTATGGATTTTGTACAATGAAAAGCCCACGCCTTCCTTTTAACCTCCACACCAGGTTTCGACCCTCCGCGGCCGAGTGAGTTACGTCCCCTCAATTAAAAATTAATTTAATTGCAAACCTTTAGGCCTCTACCCAGCATGTAACAATATATCATATTGTACAATTCTTAAATTTTAATTTTTTTGGTAGATAACTAAATTTTTGTTAAGTTTTTAAAACAGAATATTGTATAGAAGCGATGCAAAATGGACAGAAAGGGAAACCTCAGCAGATAGTAGGATAACGCAAGCATACCAGCGGGTTCTGAGCTGTATCGATAAAGTTAAGGCAGATTATTAATAGCTCAAGGCTTAACAGAAGGCTTATGTTTATATTAGAAAATGCACGCCAGCATTTCGCCTCCCCCTTCCACCTCTGGCAGTTGCGTGTGTGCGATGTAAATGGAAAATCAATGTGTACTATAGGTATCTGACCCCAGGGGCGTTTTAACGACTTTGTGCCAGCGAGCTTCCGGTTAGCTGAGAGCTGCATTCAGGCTTTCTTTTTCTTTTTGAATATCAACAACAAAAACATTAACAACTTCCACAGGCACCAAATAAATATATCGACTTTACCTTCGTTAGTACATTTTATTAGCTTCGTTAAATGTTCGTTAATGTTGTTGAATAGATGCCGAAAAGTCGCTAAATATATTCAGAACAAGACGAACAAATTCTCTTTTACATTGATGTTGTGTAGGCTAAGTTTATTTACTTTCTCTACCACGTACATAGTTGGTAGAGAAGGTATTGCATTCCACCCAAAACATCGCTACCGAGATTTCACCGGAAGTACATGTTTTGAGGCCCCCGAATAAAAAACTCGTAACTTATCGCTAATTTTCTTGTAGGTACAAGGGGAATATGGCAGGCTTTAGGCAAGATAGTCAAATCTTTTAAGAGTTGGTCGCTATGTGGAGCATTCCATCTCTTTATAAGTCTAGGAGCCTCCCTAAAGGAAATAACGAATTGTCATTTGAGAAAAAGTATAAGTATTCGAAAACTCAAACAGATAACAAGGAATATCTCGGAAATAGTTCACTCGACAAAAGAAATGTATGTAGCATAAATTGTGTATTTTAACGAGATCTACATTTTTTGTGTAGTAAAATTTTGTCTATCCCTTACGGTTTACCAGTTATGCAAAGGTCATTCAAATGAAGAGCACTTTTGGGGACATTCCCAGAAAATTCAAGATATACCTTTATCATAAAAATATCTGAAACATATGATATTTTAATGAAAATCGTTAGAGCCATTTTTGAGAAAATAAAAAATTTCGAAAAATATTCCATGGGAAAAGGGTATTCTGAGATAGGGGATTTCCTTGACAATCTTCATCCTTGGAAGATAAACTCAAATGCCAACATTTCGTTTTTGTATTATGCTGTTCAGACATACAGAGAGACAGACACACAGACATATACACATGGAATGCTTCCAGAAGTGCTTTATTTGGATTCAGAGCACCTTAAAATATGTATTTCCAGTGAAATTTTGGTGTCGATTTTTGGATTTAGTGCAATACTTTCCCTACTTACTATACGTAGTAGAGAAAGTAAAAAGCATTTTTAGAAAAAGGTCTGTCTCTTTATCTCTGTGTGTGTGTGTGTGTGTGTGTGTGTGTGTGTGTGTGTGTGTGTGTTGTGTGAGCAAGTGTGAACAGTATAACTCTAAAATGAAAAGTCAGATAAATACCAAGTTATGTGAACATCAGATTTTTTAAAATTTGTTTCACGAAAGCTTATCTATTTACGTCGTGATAATTGAGATAAACGCTTTCAGAAATAGTCGCATTGCACATTTCGTTGTAGGTACAAAAGGGATACAGGAGGCTGAGATGATAGTAATATCCGGATGCCTTTGCATATCACGAGAAACAAGGAAATGTGACTAAGAACTTCAACGAAATAAAAAGTATTGGGAAAATCAAACCAAGAGCAATGAATATTTTGGGAACGATTGATGTCACAAAATATTTGACACCAAACGTAGGCCCTTTGTTTTTATGTCTTATGGGTTATCATTTATATAAAATTATACAAAATCCCTTCAAATGTACACGTCTTCGCAGGATTTTGGCAGAATACGTTTTATTACTCAAGCAAATATGTTAAATATTGGTGGTTTAATCGAAATCTTTAAGTCATTTTGGAGTAAAAGAAAAATAACGAAACGTTTTCTGTATAAAGGGTAATTTTGAATGGAGGAATTTTCTTGAAAATATTTGTATCATGTCTTTCAAAACTGCTGAGCTTAAATGCAACTTTTGGTATTCATCCGAAATTTCGTTTTTGAATTACACTATTCAGATACACACGCGGAAACATTTTATTTTAGGGTTCAAGTTTTATTTTCGTTGAAATATTTATATAGAATTTACTGGTAGGTAGTTGGTAGAGGTAGTAGAATTTCGATATCAGTGCTGGGAATCGAATCACAGATCTTCGACTTATTCCTGCCGATGCATTACCACTATGCTACCGAAACAAAATTCCCAATCGTGTATTACATTCTTCAGCTGATTAAAATATCCCGTTTAGGTGAACTCAATTACTGCGAGAAGATCATTGGTTCTTGTACCAACTTGCTATACAATTAAGCTTTTAGAATATGAATAAGTCTCCTGGTCTTAAATTGCATGCGAAAGTATGAAAGGAAGTTCACGTTTATAAATATGCCCAATAGCGAGGATAACCACAGGCCCCAAAATTAATTACAGCAAAGTAAGCCACCTTAAAAGAACAGTATTCCACAGACTTTTTCTTTCTTTCGTTTTCTCTCTTTATTCTTTAAAGACTGATGATATACGCCCTAAATATCTAGCAACTGCATCCTAGTAATCGAATACACACCCTGATACCAGGTAACTTCTACCTTTGCCAAATATAATTTAAGGCATGTTGCAGGATCCAGCATAATAATAATAATACCATAGCGCTATAACCTATGAAGGGCCTTGACCTACCAACCCGACTGTCGGCCTCACGCTCACGTACACACGGCAGAGATGAGCGATCATCCAAACGATTCGGGGAGGTGATGTAGCCAGCATTGCGCATACCCCAAGTCAGAATGTTGGCCTCTGTTGCCAGGATCGATACCTATCGCAGCTCCTCACTTTCCTCACGATGCTGAGTGGGTACCGGTCTTATGCCCGCCCTCATGTGTTATCGAACCAGGGCGCATTCCGTAGCCGAAACTAGAGGTCCACGCTCTAGTCCACAGCGTCACGGCGCACGACAGGCACCAAGCATACAGGTATATCTACAGGCCATAACTCAGAACGTAGACGAAGTTCACTGAGCTCTATTTTCATCTACTTCATTGTGCTTTGATAGTCAGGAGGGGATACCTGGGTACATTTTCCCACACGACTGGATCGGTCGACGAGGCATCAACGACTGGCCGCCACCTTCAATGGACTACTGTTTATGGAGAAGATACAAGGGAGTTCATAACAGAATATAATATGGAGAGAGAATTGTGTGGAACTGTTTGCAAAAGAGTGTCTGGGAGGATATCTCAAGCAGTTAAATAATTAATGGTGTTAAGCTTCTTAATTTCAATCTTAAACTATCTAAATATCATAACTGTAATTCAAATTTCTGAATTCGGTAAACTTTACCTACTTTTAGGCTACCCTGTATATATAGTGGCTTATTTCACAAGAAGGAATGTCAAAGTACGAATTAAGGAAGAATTACATTTGTAGATACTTCATATTATTATTCAATGAATCGTCGTTACTAAATATCCGTATGTACAATAGAACCATTCTGCAGGGCTTTCATTTTAAAACCTCCCAGTCCAACGAACTGCTTACAATTATGGAGCAGTTTAGATAAATTAATTAACTGGTAGTATTTTAATTGATGAATATAGTTTACAAAATAATCGTATTTTTTCTGCATTTCAGTAAATAGTTATTCAAATTGGGAATTTTTTAAACTAAGACCCTAATAGCATATTTATTTGTAATCAGACAATATCTTTATCCCCAATCTAGTTTGATAAATGCAAATTCTTTTTAATTTTGTGGATTCTAAGCCTAACTTTGTAATCCCAAAATGTTTTATCATGATTGTTGTTTTCACATTTAATGCATTAAGTCAATTATAATGTAAATGTTGTAAACGTGGTTGTTGAAATAACTATTTCTCTGCTCCATTTTATACTTTATTTCATACAAACATGAAGATACTGTATATAAGTATTTATAAAATGAAATACGTGTCTTTGGCAATGTCCATTTATAAATAAAGACAGCCTGAGTGTGCACATGGCCAGTGACACAACAAAAGAACAGATATGGTAATGCTGTAACCAAGTTAATGTCTAGTGGTAAACAGAAAATTAAAGCTGGCCTAGTTCACGTGGCCATGATAATGAAGGCTGGCGGGCAGCGAGCGCCCGTCCGCCGCGACATCTCCCCGCACAATCACGGACTACGCGCACACGCACTTTCTCTAAATTGAAAACGTAAATTAAACTGTTGGGTGTGGAGTTAATCAGTGCTTGAAGGAGGAACACCCCTCCCATTAGACTACCAGATGAGCCGAACAGAGGACTGGTTCTCCAATCATCACGCCCTCAGGGACATCACAACATTTCAATCAAGCAATCAACATGCACGCTAATCCATTCCCCCCCACCCACCACACTCTTGGAGAAACAAAGTTAGCAGGGGCTTGTGACTGACTAGGGAGGAGGGAGCTGCCTGCCTGCCTGCGCTTTAAAAAATAAAAAAGAACTGCATTTGCATCGCCTATTATTCTTCCCCTTCACTTACTTGAGGAATGTCCTAGCACCGAGGGAAACCGAGGTGGTGAAATTGAATTTCAAGTCTTACTTCGTAAGCTGAGGCTACTGATCCACTTGTAAACAACGTTTCGTATCACTCCGCGCGTTCTATCTCACGTTCGTGGAAAGGCGTGATTCGCAGCATTGGATGGGTCATTATGAATCCTTTGTTTATATATGTTATTTAGTTCCTCAGTACAACGAATATCGTCTAGGTAAAGTGTAGATTGTGTGGTTTATCAACACAGAATAGTCAACAAATACTTTAAATGAATGAAAAATAAAACACTGCTTTTAGAAACAGAGTTTCAAATTATCAAGATTTTGTAAATAGACAGAATAAAAGCATAGTGGCCGATTAAATAAATTTTGTTTACAAAAGCTGGCCCATCCATGACACTGAATTTGACACTTAAAAGTGTAAAAAACAAAACAAAAAATCTGATGTGTTACACTCACATGACTTTTTCTACTCTTGTACAAAATATTTTTACAAACGCTTATTCCCCATATGCTTCATGTTAATCGAGATATCGAGATGTTAATCTTATTGCTAATTTTCTTGTAGATGCAAGGGGAATTGGTAGGCTTTAAGCTATAGTCAAATCTTTTAAGGACTGGCTGCTATGTGGCGTATTCCATTCTCTTTGCATTACCAGGAACAAAAAAAATGAATAACGAATTTGAGAAAAAGCATAAGTATTGGAAAATTTAAGGAAATAACAAGCAATATCTCGAAAATGGTTCACTTAACAAAAAAAATGTATATGACATAAATTGTGTATTTTAACGCGATCTACATTTTTTGTGTAGTAAAATTTTGTTTATCTCTTACGGTTTACCAGTTATGCAAAAGTCGTTCACAAGGAAGAATACTTTTGGAGACATTCCCAGAAAATTCGAGATATACGTCTCATTTGTCATGAAAATATCTTAAACATGTAATATTTTAATCAAAATCGTTAGAGCCATTTTTGAGAAAATTAAACTTTTCGAAAAATGTTCCATGTAAAGGGTAATCTGGGGTGAGGGGATTTTCTTGAAAACCTTCGTGTCGCATCTCTGGAGGATACTGAACATAAATACCAAGTTTGGTATTTATCCGACTTTTCGTTTCTGAGTTATGCTGTTTACAAACACACACACACACACACACACACGGACATGTTTCCAATTATTTTTATTCAGGGGGTCTCAAAACATGTATTTTCGGTGAAATCTCGGTATCGAATTTTTGGGTGGAATACAATACTTCCCCTACTTACTATACGTAGTAGAAAAAGTAAAAAGAAAAAAAAATGTTACGGAGAACATTTTACTTCCCAGTTAAATGGGTTTCATTTCACTAATTTTTATACGTGCTTCGGTTAGTTGCAACTGTTAACGCCTATTTCCTTATAATCACAATACTGCAATTATCAAACCAGATAATACCAAATTAAAAAACTCCAAAAGTAGTACTGCAGTATAAATGAAGGGGCAAAAGATTCTTAGGAAGAGCAAACAAGAGATGGCTGGATCATTTTTAAAAGAGACGGTATCGCCCAAAAGCTCAACTCTTGAAATAGCTGACAATACGTGATGCTTTGTTTTTTAAAATATAAGCATGCAGAAAAGCAAAATTGAGTAACACAATAAGAACACAGTTTTCTTTAAAGTTTAGGTCACCGCAGGTAATGTAATTGGAATTTCAGAGGTGAATCGATATATTTAATACAGATTTTTAGATTCAGTAAAGATGTAATTTTCTTTAAGAGTCTGGATTGAAAACTTAAGTTTTGTGCTTGGGTGTGTTCTCAAAATGTGTGTTAAAACATTAAGAGAAAGTAGACAGAAAAACACGTTTTTTTAAAATAAATTATAAATAACTATGTTGGGTACAACAGGTGATCGTAACACGATTATTTTTAAACAGTGTTTTTATTTTGTTTAAAACCGATCTTGAAGTTCCTACCTGAATACCAGCTATTGCTAATTTGTACTCTTATCATATTAACAGAGGTAGCATAAATGTACAGGGACTTTCCACCATCTTAGACGCTTTTCTTAATCTTTAGTGCAATGCTAAAAATATAAGTACAGCCTTTTATGCTGTCAATAAATTAAACACACTTTACACGAATTATATGAAGTTTATTTTCTTTCGAAATATCCGATAAGGGTGTCTGTCAGCATTTTGTTAAAATATTTTGTTAGAAATCAGATCTTAAGAAGGTCTGAAAGTTTCTGGATGGATTGAAGTTTCGACGTTACCTACCAGAGGCAGCACAAGAGCGTCTTCTGTTTCATTGGACCATCAGCTTTAAACCTAACAGCTTTTCCAATAAGACGCCCTTGTAAACAGTTGAACGAAAGTCTGTTGATGCTTTTTGTAAATTCCCTCGATACATCCGTATAGATTCTCAGAGCACGTTAAGTTACTCGGAAGGTGCTAACAGGCTTCTACCGAAGTAATCGTTAGTCATACTAACAGCAATAAATTATTTATACGAAATTTAATCTCTCAACTTTTTAAACATTATTTATGAATTCAATTAAGTGTCTAAATTATCTAACAATTTTAAAGTAGATATACACCTATGGTATTCATATATATTTTAATCTGTTTTAGTAGAGGTCACTCATTAATGCCTGTATTTATTATTTTAATACTGTGCGCCTTGGTAAGCTTTGTGTACAGCTGCCTTCAGTTGAACCTTCATCATAAAACTTTAATTTAAAAACCCCACATTGATCGTAATTCAAGTTTTATAACGAAAATGACCTGTCACATGTTTTCATTTCTCTTCTTAAAATAAATTAAAACCACATTTATTTTAATTTACAATATGCATTCTTTTGGGGAACTTAAATACATCATTATGTACATAATGCTTCAAATATATATATGTATATATATATATATATATGAAATTCTAAAATTTGTCCCTTTGGTCGGCTTCAGCTGATAAAAATGTATATTTTATACTCCAGTATTTTAAGTTGCGGAAAGTTATAAAGAACCAGAACTAAATATTTTATTTTTAAACTAACGGAAACCGCAACTTGTTGGCTTAAATGCTGTCGCTTTCTATTTGTTTCTCCCCACATCTCCATCTCTCTCACTCTTTTTTCCCTTACAATACTTTCCTCTTTCTCAAATCTCGCCGCTTTCACTCTCTCTCCTTTTCTCTGCGCAACTTACATGTTATTGATGTTTTAACTGGCAATAAAACTGTTTTTTTATCGTGTTAATACAAATTAAATCATAAATAAAATGTTTATTAATTCACAAAGGCAAGTCGCTCTTTCTTATGCTTACAATGCGATCGAAACTACACTTTTGTACGTGATAAACGGTTTACATGCACGAATAATAGTAACAAAATTGTTATAACTTCTTAGAAGTTCATAATTACAATATTGTTAGCTAAAATTTAAAAAAACGTCCTAACAATAGGAAAGATTTTTCTGTTTTGTTTTCCATTAAAATCCCAACTTTAGGCAGAGTAATTAAGATATGGTATAGTCTATTTTCTAAGCGGGACCTAAGGCATGTTATATAACAAGTTTCATAATTATGCCGGGAATAGCAAACATTAAGCTTCTTTCTTCAGCACTTATTACTTGAAATAACTTTTTCCCCATATTTTTTTTTGTACAGGGCTGCAAGGTTTTGCATTTTGCATGATTTGATTTGTTCATTTTTATGTAAATGTTTTGTTAATAATCAAGCTTCTGAACCGAAAATGGATTTTTTTGGAAAATTTCTACCAATGCTATTCTGTAACTTAAAAATAAGGGTGTAAATAAATAGTTATGAAACATTAAAAATAGTTAGATCTATGCCAATAAAAACAAATACACATAATTAAGAAAAATAAGATCCATAAAACTCTCTTTTCTGTTTGTATTTGCTTTGACTTTGGACTGTGAACCAACAGAAAAGAACATATAACATTTATCTTGGCTCTAGTGAGTATCGAACCAAGGAATAATTATGGATTCTAGACAATAATTCATAAGTTGTTTAGTTGTAACGTTTATGTGATAACTTTAAAAACGCTAATCTTCAAACAGTTGAGGGTATCCGCAAGAATGATTCTGGTTTGCAACGCGTCGAACGTTATGGGGAAATGGCATGTCATTCCTCGCGGTGTACGGACCGTCGACAGCCGACAGCCAATTTCTGTAATGTCCCTTAACAGCAGCGCCAACTGGCTCTGAGGCCAGTGAAACATTGTAGGAGTTACGAAGCGTATACAAAACTTTTTGAAAAGCAGGAAATAATAACGAACAGGAATCAATCACAAAATGGATAAATAGGGATTTAATGATGAGGCTAGCGACATCAGATTTTTCTTGGAGTGAATAAATATACAAAACTCTTGAGCAGATTCTCAAGATCTGCTGTTGCTAGCTCTGAAGGAGGCGTGGGATTGGCTTTGTTTTCTTTGAAAGAATCCTATTCGTGGCTTCACCGAAAATGTTTGGTGGTCCCCTGAATGAACAGCAAGAGAAGAGGTAGGTATTTTTAGAAAAAAAAAGAATCTGAAATCTACATTCACATGACTTTCTCTATCCTCTATCGCAAAACTATTCTTACTAAAACTTATTTTTCTATCTACTTCATTTTAATCGAGATAAACCTTTGCAGAAACAGCTACATTACACATTTCGTTATAAATAAAAAGGGAACAGCAATAGTCAAATGTTTAAGAATTGGACACTGTATGCTGGTCTTAAAATTTAATACTCTTTCCATGACATCGCGAGAAACAACTGAAAAATGCCAGGACAAAAGTATTGAACAATTCGAACCATTAAAAACGGATATCTCGGAAACAGTTTATGCCACAAAAAACTTATTTTAAATAAATTGTATGCTTTAAACAGATCTACATTTCTCGTGCAGTACATTTTCGTCTATCGCTTAACGTTTACCAGTTATACAAGATTATAGAAAATTCCTTCCGAATGAAGAGGACTTCACAGGATGTTCCTAGAAAACTCAATATATGCGTTTTATTTGTCATGTACATAGATATCTTTAATATAGGTATTTTAATCAAAATTATTGTAGCCATTACTTTAAAAATCAAAATTTTGAAAAGTTTTCATATGATGGGTGGTTTGGCGATGAGAGACTTTCCCATATTTAACTATAGACAAATAAACTTTCTACTCTTCTACAGAAAAATCCATAAAAATTTTTCACGTATTTGACAATTTTTGTAATATTATGTAGTAGCGATTCACATATTTTTTAAAAGAGCTTTTATGTTTTATGTGCCTGGCTTGCAAATTTCAGAAATATTTGTGGAAAATTGCACCACGTGTGTTTCTGGTCTTGATATGGGTTCACGAGATGCTTCATTAAGGCCATATGGAAAATACTACGGCACAATACAGGGAGAGCCAAAAAACTACGAACGGCTGCGCGGTGTTTTTCCTGTCCGCGTTCTCGACGCTCGTTGCCGTCTGCCACTATCATAGAAAGGCGCGGATGAAACCATACCATTTTAAAACTACTTTAGATGCTGAAACTGGCCACCGTCGTTGTCCATACATTTTTGGCACGTCTTTAGGAAACTATCCACCACTCGCCGTAGTTCACGTTGAGAAAAGCTGGCAATTTCTGGCGCATATTCTCTAAAAACAGGGGGCAAAATTGTATTCACATATGCACGGGCTTCAACTATAGACTCGAAAAAAATTGTTTCCTATAGAGATGCCAAAACTGTATGGACAACGACGGTGGCAAGTTTCAGCATCTCCTTTCATAAAGTTGGTAAGTAAAGCCTTTAAAAGTAGTTTTAAAAATGTATTGTTTCATCTGCGCCTTTCTATGATAGTGACAGACGGCAACGAGCGCCGAGGAGGTGGAGAGGCAAAACACCGCGCAGCCGGTTCGTAGTTTTTTGGCTCTCTCTGTATGTTGCTAGAGGCTCTAAATTTTTAGAAAATACAAAAACAAAAAATTATGAGATTTTTAATTTTCAAGAAAAATCCCTGCCTTAAATGCGTTAAAAGCCCTAAAATTATAGTTATTATTCGTTTGTTTTGTGATCTTTTTACAGTGTCCGGCTCTTAAGAAGCGCATTTCAAATCTTTCAATTTTTACTTTCTCCACCTCTCTTAGGAAGAGGAAGTATTTATAACACCCATTATGGAATTTCGAAATCCCTTGAATCCCTCCTAAAAGGCTTATTAGAATACCATAACTCAAAAACAAGGAGTCTGAGTGCATGTTTGTATTTACTTCGGAGCCTTTCAAGGACACAATGTGAAGATTTTCATAAAGTTTCCCCCATCTCAAACAGCTGTTTACATGGAAGATATTCGTTAGTTATTACTTCCTCAATAACCCCCCAAAAGACTGTTTAAAATTTCGCATGTTTTGAGATACTGGCCAAATCTACAGGGTGAGCCAAAAAACTACGAACAACCGCCTGCGCGGTGTTTTTTCCTATCCGCGTATGATGGATAGTTTCCTAAAGAGGTGCCAAAAATGTATGGGCAACGACGGTGGCAGTTTCAGCATTTCCTTTCATAAAGTTGGTAAGTAAAGCCTTTAAAAGTAGTTTTAAAAATGTATGGTTTCATCCGCGCCTTTCTATGATAGCGGCAGACGGTAACGAGCACCGAGGACTCGGATAGGAAAAACACCGCGCAGGTGGTTCGTAGTTTTTTTGTTTATCCTGTATATCTATAAGGTCCTTTTCACTTTCATTAGGTTTTATGCAACTAGGAAACCATGATAGGAACACTTGATACAAAAACATTTCTGTAAAACTGTTTTATTTCCGCGGCCCCCTTTATCCCCCCCCTTCCATGGGCAACATCGGGGGATTTGACTTAGGAAACTACTGACAGTGTCATTACTCGTAAGCTGGGCATTTTCTTGACGTGGTTTTTAATTCTTTTTATTATTAAACACACTCACAGTCACTCCCACATTCATACTTTTAAACTCTGATAGAGGATAGAAAATTATTCTGGTTAAAGGAAAATTCCCTGTCCCAGCCCGTAATCGAACCCGGGACGTCTGGTTTGAGAAACAGAAGACATTTTCTTTAACATGCTTTTGGGTTTGAAATAATTTAGCATTAGTCGTTCACGAGGAGTTTTTGGCAATATGTTAATAAGAAACACACTTTTGAGATGCTGTATTAATCCTATTATTTCTCATCAACCTATGAAAGGAATATGAAATATCAAGATTTGTATATTCAACTTTCTTTTTAACATTGACCGTCTCCTCAGTCTGCCCTATATTCTGTGTGATTATAACAGCACAATGAAATTATTTTTGGTGAATATTTACGATGATTAACTACGTTATATAAATAATTTGTAGAACAGCTGTGAAAAACAAACAATTATTAGAGCAATTCGTGTGTTTGTTACACATTTTCTTTGTATTTTTTTAAACACGAAGTTCATAATTATGTTAACGCTGGGACTTCCATAATTTTATAAAACTTCGAGCTTCCCTTTTAGTTTTATTTTTAAAATTGCCATTATTGTACCAAACATTTCTTACAATCTGCCCAATTTTATTTCCATAACCATAGTTCGCTGTTGAAATTATACACTCTCAAAAAATTAAAAGAAGTCATTTATTTAGTTATTTCTGATCCAACTGCAATTAAATGTCAATTACTTTAGCGACAAATTATAAAAACACTTCGTTAGTCATAAATAACCAGATTTATTTCTCTATTAAATACGAGAGATATGAAGGCAGTCTATGCATTAATCTATTTAGCAATTCTTGAGTTCCCAAAACACTCTCATTTCAATAACCGTTCACTTCGACAGTCTGTATTTGGTATAATTTCAAATTCCTAAGCAGGACTCATCATTGTGTAAAGTGATAACCATTCAATTTTTCTCATTAACTCTTTCAGACCCGATTTATTCTCGACCAGAATCAGTTTGAAACAGAAAATATATCGCAAATCCCTGTGTCCTGAGACGTTATTACTAACAAAATCAAGTTAGCAATTCAGTTGGAAAAAGCACTGAAATCACATGCTAGGTAGTTTCTTGTCAAATCCTTACTACGTTGCTATGAAGTATGGAGTAAAGGATGGGTTGGGATGGGATGGGATGGGATGGTCCCAGTTAAATTAAACGGTTGTTAACGGGATTTCGTGGCGTTGTGATGGAATACTTGTTTTTAATTTTAACTGTTCGACGAAGAAGTAAAGTGTTTGTTTAGAGTGCCAACATAAATTGTATTCCAGGTTCAAGCTTTCAAGACACATAACCACATTTGCTCTATAAAAAAGAATAAAAACATTATCTTTTCTGATATTTCAACTACAGTGAACAATCTTAACAGATGATCTACAATGTTTCATTTTCGAAATCCATGCTTTCCATGTAAGATCTCATTGTATCACGATAATAATATTTTGGTTTAATTCGTTATAATTGTGAAATAATGGCAAGATATTTTCCGCAAGACTGTTTATTTCTCCCGTACTAATCACGCCTGTCTACTCTTAAAGTTACGCTGCTAAATCAAAGTCTATCAAAAAAAATCCCTGGAAGTAAATGCCATATCTGAGAAAAAAAATACATAATTCCAAAATCTGATCTCTAAGAGGGTTATTTGGTAGCCGGAGGGGTGTAAGTAGTATTTTGAAGAACTCTACATATTTCTCATCAGAACACAGGCATAAATCCTGTTGTGGTTGGCCAAAGTTCGATGTCTCCAAAACTATATTTTTTTCAGACAATACTATGTACAGGGTGGACCATATAAGTTGAGACTGTACAACATCTCCAAAACTAAGCGTTCTGGAAAGAAATGTCTTGAATAAAAGTTGCTTGTTTATTATGGGGGAAAATAAATGTCATTAGTCGTCTTTTATTTGGAGGGCGTTGTGATGGTAATTTTAGGGCCAATTTAATTTTTTTAAATGGGAACCTACCATTTTATCTTGTTTTCTTACTCCTCGTCAAAAACTATATAACTTTGTATAAAGCACTTTGCAATTGTTCTTATGTCAAGGTAAATAACAACGAACATTCTGAATGACTGTATACAAAGAACGCAATGAATGGTTGGAGATTCATGGATGGTCATTTGTGGGCCAAGTTACGTTTCGTAATTGGGAACCAACATTTTTTATTTTGTTTCCTTATTCTTCATCACAAAATAAACACTTTTTATAAACAATTTTCTAATGATAAAACAACATATAAAATGTAGGTTCCCATTTAAAAAAATTAAATTAACCCTAAAATGACCATTAAAATATCCTCTAAACAAAACGCGACTACTGGCAATTACTTTCCCCCATAATATCAAGCAACATTTATTAAAGACATTTGTTTCTACAACGCTTAGTTTTGGAGATATTGTACAGTCTCAACTTAAATGGTCCACCCTGTATACCAGATGGTCCACTAGCCCGGCTGGATATCAGCCATTCATATAGTAGAGAGCACGAAGAGATTTCTATGTTGAACTGCCTTCTTTTAATAAAATCAATAAAGGATATTCAGTACATCTTTGAATTCGGTAACTCTTTAGAATAGTCTGTACGGCAAATATGTATTTCAGCAGCTGCTGGTGCTGATGGGCCACGTGATCTCGTATATAAACTACATCTACATTTACCATACTACTAAGAAGATGTATAAAAACTTGTAAACAATATGCTAAATAGTGTACCTATTTCCTTTTAATTCGCTTTTGTATGTGTATTGAATTGCGTATCTTTAAACTAAAATTGAAAACAAAGTGTTCTTCTATCTGAAAATAATATTTTATGAGGTAAAAAGTTTTATTGAATACCATAAGGTCATATATTTCAAACCATTTTTGGCTGAAAATTTTTATGATTTTTATACTTGTGTGTATTATACGTATTTGTACATATATACTTACTTATATAGGGATGAGCAATAGTGGGTATACAGTGGGTATACCTAATGAATATGAAGTATGCAAAGAAACTCTAATATATTATGATAAAGATTTATAAAATAACACATAACATTAGGATATTCCTTGTGGGTATTCAAACTATTCAGCATTTATACAGTTATATAGTCCAGATTTGATACTCAGTAAAGTACATTTGACTACTCTTAATTTGTATCAATTTCTTGATGTCTCTCTAATGAACTAAATCATGTCATCAGTAGTGGTCTTCTTAAAAATCGATTATCTTTAAAACATCCCTAAGAATGAAACCCATGGGGATTCCGGAAATCTTGGCGGCCATTCAGATGATTCCCTTCGTCCAATTCAGTTGCTTGGAAATTCTTCGCTAGGAGCTCTCGCACAATTCATGATTAGTGAGGAAGAGCCCCATCTTGTTGAAAATAGAACGTTTCCCTGGCATAATATTATATGTATAATTGTATACTACTGTATACCTACTTTTGCTCAACCATGTGCATTTCTCTGTATTCTTATGAATTATAAATGCATTCAGTGTTACTGTTCCTCGAAAATCATATGCACACTGTGTTTAAAACTCAGAGTCCTTATGGCCACCTATATATTTCGTAGGCTGATGCTTGTTATTTGAATAAATTCTCTGATTAGAAGAGAGATATTTGCAGTTTGCCTGTTCAGGTAGGGTTATTTTCACAGTGGTATCCGAACCCCGTAGCTGCCGTATGTTTACTATCTGGTTTGTAGATCGTTATTGCTCGAGAAATGTTGCTCTAAAGTGCACATTAATGATGGCATCTTCCTAAAGGGGTCTAAAGAGATTTATAAATCCGTAAAGGATCTTAAGTGTGAATATTACGAGGGCATATCAAAAAGTAATGAGACTGATTTTTATGAATGTGAAGGGGAACAGCAAGTACCTTTCAGTTTTAAGGCTGAATCGTATATTTTAATGATAGCGAAAGATTGGTCAAGCACACTGCAATTTAAGAGGGGTAGATCCTTTAAAAATACCATTACTTATTTGAAGAGTAAAGGAATATTACCCGACACTTGTAGCCACGCACATCTTGTTATTCTGTAAGAGGCTGCCAGCACAGAATGTGACGTCACGCTTTCTCCGCGGTGGTGGTACGATATAAATTGCTAAGGAAGCCGAAGACGTTACGGAGCGCCATTACCGCCCTTGTTATCTGCCGCCCCCGGCAACACTGGAGCCGGGAGTTAGTTATCACGCCGTGAAACTTTCCCGTAATGTAATTCTCGGAGCGCTAATCTGCTCAGGGTGCGTGTGCACGCAGCAACCCTCCAGGGCGACCGCTGTTCCTTGCCACCTGCAGAAATTGCCGTCTAATTATCACCTGGCAGCCCCACATTCCCTTGCTTCTCTGCTGTCTTCAGCACAAGCATATTGACACTACACAGCATTCAGCTATTCTCACTTGTGGGTGTCCTGGTAGAGGATAAAGATGTAGAGGTAGCGTGTACGCTCTGTAACTATTCAGGGTTGTGTTCTACAGACAAATCTGAAGCAAACGTGGTAAATAAATGTGAATAGTTCACATGTTCTAGCTGGAAGGCGCCAATACCATCGCACCAGGCGTTTTTGAGACTGCTGCCTGATGCTTATATTCACGCCCGGCGAACACGCTGAAGGTCATATTTATTCTCTCGTAGACAAGCTCATCGAAGAACGACTATACTCTGTTTCTTATAACCTAGTCCCGCTGACATATATCCTTGCGTGCTCACTTTCCTTCCCCTTTCCCCTGATTGCCTAATATACACCTTCGAATGGTGACAAAAAAGTCCTGTGCAATGCAAGGTCAGGCGATGAAAGCTGTATAAATACTCTGTCACGAAAAATGCACGTGCTTTCTTCATCCTGAGAGGCAGGTTTAAACCAAAGGACCCTCCTAGCTATTTGTTAATAAGAATTTACATGCATTCCAGATGCACTAACTCTGTTACATAATTTATGTTAATTCATGTAAATTTAACAATTCTGTTCGTACGAGGGGCACTATTTATATTTTGAGCCTAATAATTAAAACAAAGTAATTTCTGATTAAAAACTGCTTTATTGTCTTTCAAAATATTCTCCTTTATGATCAATACACTTTTGCATCCGTTTGAGCCATTTGTCAAAGCATTTATTCCAGTCTTCTTGAGACACCTCCAAAACATGGTTTTTGAAGGCATCAGCAGCTTCTTCTGCTAACGAAAATCTTTTTCCACGGAATTTATTCTTGATGTTTGAGGAACAAAAAGAAGTCACTGGGTGCCAAATCAGGACTGTATGGCGGATGACCCATCAATTCGATTTTTTAAGCCTTTAAATACTCTGTTGTTAGACGAGATGTGTGTGCGCCTGCATTGTCTTGATGAAGAGCGATTCTACGGTTCTTGTTGGTTTTCCTTACTTCACCAAAGATTTCCGGCATACAAATGGTTGTGTACCATTCGGCATTGACCGTTTTATGTTCCTCTAAAGACACTGTTGCCACATGGCCGTTTTGCTGCAAAGGCAGGCGACCATTTGCTTCGAAGTGCTTCGAGTGCGAACAAATTTTGTTGGATTTGCTTCATCTTGAAATACCTGCTGTTTGCGTTCCGGCTCATGCGTATAGATCCATGATTCGTCACCTGTTACAATCATATATACGTCTTTTGAGGCACCGCCATTGTATTTCTTGAGCATTTTTGTACACCAATCGACACTATTATCTTTTTGAGATTCCGTCAAATTATGTGGGATCCAACGAGAGCAAACCTCTTTCACGGCTAAATAATCATGCAATATTTTATATATGCTGGTGGAACTAATGCCTAGGGTTGCCTCAATCTCATAATATGTCGCATGACGATCTTTCATTATTAGTTTTTGCACAGCATCAATGTTTTCTGGCACAACAACTGATTTTGGACAACCTTCACGAACTTCATCATTGAGCGAACGGCGGCCACGATTAAATTCGTTATACCGGCGTTTCACAGTGGCAAAGGATGGAGCTTCGTCGCCAAATGTGGAAGTTAGTTGATCGATGCACTCTTGTCTTGATAATCCATGTCGAAAGTCGTAATAAATCATTGCACGAACATTTTCACGAGTTAATTCCATGTTCTGGTTGACACACAATTTTCAAGTAGCGTAAACAAAACAAATGACGCTCTATTGACAAAATGTATGAAGTGGAATATGGTCAAAAATGTCAAACTTTCCATTGGAAACGTCAGATGGCACCTACAACATTCAGGGTTGCCAAGGCTCAAAATATAAGTAATGCCCCTCGTATATATTAAAATAGTTAAATTAGGAACCATTTTGTATCGCAGACCAACCTATTTCACGTCAGCCGCCAATGAGATGTATCTAGTGCACGCGACATTTAACAAATACGGGGCAAAATTACATGGAACAGGGTTTATTTGACCTTCAGAAGGTTCGCCAGACCTAGGAATATACATTGTATGGCATGCTGGCAAGTTCCTTACGCGACAATGTAATGGCATTGTTATCCATTAAAATGCTACAGTTCTAATATCACAATTGCTACACTGAAGATACTTTCTCTAACATTTCTATAGAAATCTATCTATAGAAAGCCATCCTGGAGAGCTAGCGATCCAATTATCGAGCACTCTATATAATAACAGGAGTGCATTATTATAAAAGATGTGTAAATGTGCGCTTTGGCTAATCTCGTAAATTATTTAACCGATTTTAATAATTCTGGACATGACTGCCCATCAAATAACGCCCATGCATTGCCTGAGTTTCCTGGTGGCATCTGCAGCAACTGGCCATCTATGCCTCTTAACTATAGGCAGAAGGTGTAGTTAAAGTGAAGTTACCCATGATCTGCAATCGCTTTCAGACCACCTTAGACTTTATTTGACGTATAATTGAGGAAATTATATTTCTTTATAGCCAAATACTAACACATATTAGCCGTGGAGCTAATCTTGTTTCAGTGTTAAAATACCCAAAATAAAATGGAGAATTTAGCTTAAGGACTTTGGAATGTGTTCTTTCGAATAAGTTATGCTATGTGATAATTATTTACAATTTAATGTTAGAATATATTAAAGCTTGATGAGGGGTTCCAGACAGCAGGAGTAGTGAAAATGCTTTCCTTCCGCGAGTCATCAAATAGGCAACCCACATTACAATACTAAGCAGCATATGAAAAACAAATGGAGAGTCGGCCAGGGAGTTAGCAGAGCCTGCAAGCCCAAATGACTCGTCAACAGCATTTTGTTAAGAACATAATGTCAACACTTGCGAAATTTGTTTCAATAGGAGAGACTTGAAAAATTTAACGTTCTGGTGAATCGCTGTACATTCTTATACACAAAAATGTTTCTCAATACATTTAAAATTTCCTTGAAATTCTAATAAAGTTAAGAGTAATTTATATGTAGATGCTTCTTAACAACCATTTTTTGGATTATTTCTCAAAATATCTCTAGGTGATAATAAATTTTCAGTTCTACCAAGTATCATGAAAACTGTTGGGACATTTGCAGCTTCCAGAAATATGTACTGTAACTTACATAAAATTTTTTACACTTGTGTTCTGCACAACAAGCCTCAAAATACACATACAGGTAATACAGATTATTAGAGTTAAGTTGGTAAATATCTACGTTATCCATACTGTAAGCTTGCTGTGAACCACACCATTAAAAATTACTATCTTGGCTATTTTCAATACCTGAAATGAGAAAACATATTTTGTGGTGAGCCATATCCTCATGGAATAATGATATTTCAACATTTCAGCGTTATACTGTATCAGAATATCTATTTGTGCCCAGGCTATAATCGTTATACTGATCTAATTGGTCAATTGCCTCAAGAAAGGCTTAAAATTGAATATATCTACTGAAAAATAGTAGTAAACGTTTGGCAAAGATATATTCGAAAATTGAATGAATGGCAATGTTTAGTCTAAGTTGACCGCATCTGTACAGAGTATTTCATGTCATAATCTTCCTTCCTTCTTTCTTGGTTTATTACTCGTTTCACGAGCATTAAGGAGAGCAACCGTAAAAATATTTCGAAACTACAGAAAAATACGATTTTCTGTATTAAACAATTTTATTCTAGTGCTCTTAAGAAAAAGGGTACGTAATGGTACAAATGCTGTAGTGTCGCTCTCCGTGGTCTAGAGGTACCATGCTAGCCTCTAGTTCCCAAGGTCTTGGGTTTAAACCCGGCAGAGAGCGATGGGTTTTTTTTCGGGCGTAAAAATCCTTAGCATGGCTTTCTTCGGAAGGGAAGTAAAGCCGGTGGTCCCGTGTCGTAGATTTACGGCACGTAAAAGAACCTCAAGCCAGATAAAGAGCCTGGGCAAAATTTCCAATCTTTCACGCCCATAATAGAATGGGACGCTAAGGACCATAGTAGTTAAAGAGCATCAATAAATAAAATTCATTTTAATTTTTAAATACTCAAGTATATTACGTAACAAGACTATAATTGAAGTAATTAAGACGCACTAACGGTAGTATCATAATTTAAATTCAAGCGTCTTAATTACCACTATAGTCAAATTGCATATGATGGCTTTTGGTTGACCACACTATAATTTCAAAACTTTGAGTATTTACAAAAAGAACTTACCTTGTTAATTGTGTGTAATTAAACACTGAACGGTTGGCAGCACTGATGGTAGTACCTTGAGCATGCAACAGATGCGCAGAAGTGTTGAGTTCACGCCATATTTATTGATTTGTGCAGGTAACGTGAAAGCAACACGCATTAAAGCAAAGGAAAAGAACTTAATTTATTAGAATATTAAAATTACAATGAGCGGAATTTATTTTAAATATACATATTCTATTGTTTATTGGGGAATGGACCCCTGTGAACTGCTGCTTTGAAGTTGTTTAAAGGTATGGGCAATAGAGGAGCTGCGCGCGCCACCGAGTAAAATCATAATGAGACTCTGAGGTGTTATGGATGGTGTGGTCGACAAGCAAGAGTGCAGTTTTAACATCTTCTATTGCTTCCAAATTGCTCTTTACAGGTGGCATTTACATATAACATTTCACCAATGAGTCTTTTAAGTTGGGAATAAGTAAAATTTATAGCTGGAAGAAAGGTCAAATTTTAGAAGTACATGCCTTTAGAAATACATTTTTAATTAAAAACGTAAAAGGCAAGAGGTATACATTTTCGAATATGTTTTCTAAAACAATCCATGTTATATAATCTAATTGTGCTTGTAACACAAGATTCAAATTTGGTTTCATAAATTTGAAAACTGGCGACACGAGATTGTCTGTAGAGCATTAAAAAAGTAGGCTTTTTTCTCACGAACTACTCAAGGAGTTGATCTGAAGGTTTGGAAGTTTCTTATTGAATATATTACAAATATCTGGTTAAAAATTAAACTAATTGTTTACTCTTAATTTCCAAATTTCACAGGTTTTTCCGCTTAAAGCTCTTGTGGTTTACTTTCTGCAATTATCCTACAAAAAATTTTGTTTTAGAGAGCCTTACTGAATACACACAACAGAAAGAGAGAGAAGAGCGATAGGGGCACCACGCCACTCAATAGAATAATGCGAACGATACTGCGGGTTCTGCTGGTAAATAAAAATAATGCATACATAACAAGGTTTTTACCCCAGCGGCGTATTCCATTACTCTGAGAAACAGGGACTTCGCTCATGATTGATAAAACTACGACACTGCAATAAAAGGACCTGGGGCTCAAACACAAAAGGGACTTGGTTCGTTTCCGGGCGTCTCCTCACGTCACGTCGCGGAGGTGAATAAACCCTGGAGGTCCGCGAGGCGACAACTTTGATTGATAACGGCTGCGGGGGTGAGGTGAGGTGAGGTTGACAGGGCTGCTACGGATCATAAATAAAATATGGCACGCATGTCACACTTCCTCTGCTCCTACAAAACAACAACAAGAGCTGGGTTATGTAATTAGTGGCTGTTGGTGCCAAGCTGGTGTCACGAACTCTTGCCACCTGAAAGGAAATGCAACGGCGTCTAAAACGTCACACCTTTGTGCTATAACCATATATGTGTTTAAACTATCAATATGGAGATCTTTTAATTTATATATTTATGCATAATTCCTACAAATATATAATAGAAATTCGCTTGAGTAGTTTAACGCCCGTTTTTACTATATAGGATCCAGAATATATGGCATAAGACCAAGGCGTAAGTGTTTTCTGCTTGGGTAAATATACTACTGTTTTTGAAACAAAAATGTATACTATTATTCAATGCATATATGAAAACGTAGGGAAGCTTACATTGGTAAACAGATCCTTATCTTCACAGATAGTCAAGCTGCACTTAAGACTCTAAGTAGTCATAAGGTACCAAGCTTGGAAGAACAGAATTAAGTTCAACTCATCTGGGTGCCGGGTCATGGTGGCATAGTGGGAAATGAAAAAGCTACGAACTTGCAAGACAAGGAGCACCTTCACAATGTATTGAGCCAAAGTCGGCTCTAGGGGCATCTCGATGTTATTAAGAATTGGCACAAGGTAGACCCTAAAAACCCCCAAAACAAACATGGAAAACTGTTGATTAGAAAACCGTGTAAGAAAAGAGCTGAAAGCTTATTTAAATGTCACAGATCTCAGCTGAGTTCCTACAATTTTTGCATTTCTCACAGGACATGCTCCTGTGAAAGAGCATCTTAACACGATGGGGCTGTTTTGGAGTAACTTAGATTGCAAGAAAGAAACAAACAGCAAAAGCACATTATATGCACTGTGAGGCTTTTGGGGAAATGTTTTTAGATCCAGAAGAATTTTAAACCATATCTGTTATGAGCCTTTATTCCTTGGTAAAGGGTGCAGGCATAGTAAATTGGTTTTAAAACGATACAGGTAGCACAATAAGCCTAAAGCTGAAGTGCGTCCGGAGCAATGATGGAAATTTGAGACAAGACATGACATACGGCATCACAGGCGATGGACACTGATGATACATGAATGAGATGATAATTGGGAAAGGAAATTTAGGAAGGAAACGCTTCAGACCCCGGCATTTTCCAGTTCTGAGGACTGAGAAAACCATCTCTCAGCAGGAAGAACTTCTTTATATATATATATATATATATATATATATATATATATATTGTCGTAGCCTCTCTTTAAATTACTTCACAAGAACAGATGGGAGCTACTCGCTTGCAAGAGGTGCGGACAAATTAAACAAAAACTTCACATGGCGCAGCTAAAGAAAGTACAGAAAATAATGGCTATCCCAACATAATACCTGGCTTTAGAGGAGAGGAAGGACACTACACTACCAAATTAAGACTCCAAAAGAGTGGATGGCGAAGGGTTTAATGAGATAACAACTGGTACAATTACTTACATTCTTTTCCCATTGTCTACCGACGAGGACATCGTGCTTTAGCAGTCGCACGTCTTTCCTGCACGAATCTTTCTTACTGACTGTTAAACCAACGCTAAAAACTCAGGCGTCACTGACGCTATCCCCTCCCTAACACTTAGTTCCCCTAACACCTAGTTCCCCTACTCCCAGGCAGACTGCTGTCACGGATCTCGGTGCCCAGAAAGTCGTGTATCTTATCATCTTAGGCATACGCCACAATATATATAACCCGTGTTTTACCTATAGGTGTACCACGGAGTTAACAGATTGTTTACAACATGCACATTGTGACTTCGTTCAGTTTTTCAACTGTCACTTCTCTCACTGTCTTATTTTTCAATGTCCCTATTTCGTTTATATGTACTTCACATTCACTGGGACTTCACTTCACTCGGGAGTCGAACACAGTCCTCTACAACCGTTGCTCCATGGTAGCACTCGCTGTACGTCACAGAAGCCTTCACCAACTCGCTCGGAGAATCGGTCGCAACAGAAACTACTTGCTAACTTGCTGACTGACTCAGTTCAACTCTGTCGCACTCAACTCTCACTCAATTCGCGACTGACTCACTCTCCGCGAGAGCGCTCGCTTATATAGGCAGGGGAATCTTCCAAAGACGGTTCTCGAACCTTCTAGAACTATTTCGACACACTTTATGGAGGAGGGGCGAGGGATAAAGATTCCAGAAAGTTCTAGTTATCTCCCGATAGCGCACCATTGTTTACACTAACAAGCGGCTGTTATTACTGGCGCAAAACTTCTGGAATCGTGACCTTGATTGCCAACCCAGCTGCCGAGCCTAGGAATGATTTATGTTTAGCTTAATCCACGAAAGCGATATGATACCTTTGCTTACTCACAGTGCGTAACACATACAGTCTGCATAAAAAGTGTCCGCATCTTGTAATTTCAGAGAGATCAGTACGTAAATAGTGCTTATTTTATATTTGTGATATTTATAACCATGGCTCTACGTTTTCAAAGTTAAATGGTAAGGTATTACGTATTCAAAGCAGGGAAATAATTGCAAATGTCCTCGACCAAATGAAGCATGAAGCAGAGATGAAGGAAGAAAATATATGTTTACCCGAGTTCCACAAAAGCCTTAAGAGAGTGAAAGAAAGAGTAGCCAAAGCAACTGTTGTTTCACTGAGTTCCGTTTCCAGATTTCTCAAAGATAAGAAAAACCATATGGATGAAAGAGCACCATTTGACACACCTGTGAAGAAACATAAGCTCCCTAAACGTATTACAGAAATAAACGATTTCGACAAATGCGTCATTCGGTGCACGATTCACAATTTCTATGTGGAAGAAAAAACTGTGCCAACAATAAGCAGATTGCTCATCAATCTGAAAGATGTCATAAATGTTCAAGGTGGTGCTACAAGTATCAAATCCCGGCTATGGCACTGAATTTTGCAGTCTGATACTAACTTTCCAAATGACTATAATTTTATATGTACTTATATCAGCATAAATTTTCAAGATGCTGCTACAAATCTCAGAAAAAATTATAAAAGATTTAGGGTTTAAGTGGAAGAAAACTAAACCAAATGGATTTCTAATAGAAAAGCACGACATACGATCTCAGCTGGAAGAGTACCTTACTAAGAGGTACAAATTAGAGGGTCAAACTATAGTGTATGAAGATGAGTCGTACATACACAGCAGTCATACAACATCTAAAAGTTGAAGTGAAGATAGCGAATTAGGTTTTCAGGTACCTGTTGCCAAAGGGCAAATACTCATTATCGTTCATGCCATTCGTTCCAAATGCCCTTCTTTTACAAGTCGCAACAAAAAACAGGAGATTTTCATAAAGAAATGAATACAGAAAATTACATGAAGTGAATCAACACCATGTTGATACCTAATATGCCTGCTTCACAATGTGGTAACACTCAAATTGACAAACAACCTACCTCAAATTCCTTGAAAGAAGAAATAAAAACCTGATTGCTCAGGCATAATATAGCTTTTGATGAAAGCATGAGTAAATCAAATATAACTTAGTTAAAGCCAACAAATCCCTTCAGAAGTCATAACTCATAATACTTGGCTAGATATTAATACAACATTGCCATAATGTACTTAGACTGCCACCGTATCACCCAGATCTAAACCCAATCGAATTAATCTGGGTTAATGTCAAAAACTGGGTGGCCTGCAGAAATATCACTTTTAAACTAAAAGATGTGGAGCAGTTATGTCGCCAGCGATTTGCAGAAATTGGAAGGTCAGAATGGGAAAATGTATATCGACATGTTGAATAAATTGAGAATCATTATTTCAAAAAACACGGAATTGCAGAAAATCAATTAGAAAAATTTCTCATCCAGGATAATGGTGCAGAAAGTAGCGACAGCAGTGATGGCGGCAATGATGTGAGTGATTCCGCAGAAGAGGAAGGGCTGTCAGGTGTGGAAGAACTGGAGGCAGATGGTTGACACAGTTTTCATATTAAGGGCATTTTACAGCGGTGGATTTAAATATACTGTATATAACTATAAGTTTTATCGTGTAGTGCATGCATAACCGGGTGCGGATATATTTGACAATGACTGTCCCACGCACTCCTACAGCATGTAGACGGCCGGTCACCACCTGATCTGGTATGTAACTCGCTTCATAGCTGTCATTAAGATTTTCATGTGTCTAGAACTGTTGCGCCAGTTATATCGATGTTTACTCGGACCGCTCAGCGCCGACCTCCCGATAACCTTGGGCCATAACCGCTGCGTCCAATATAAATGAACAATCATATCAGTTTTTAAGTGTGTCGAAGATGGCTTTCAGGAAGCTGGTAACGTTGCCCGTGTTGATACGGTTAATCATCTGATGACGTGGAAGACTTCGAAATGTGCAGGTCTTTCACTGGGAAACAGTGTACATTTCATCATGAGATGATATGCCGTTTACTGCTTTTTCAGGACAGTCGAAAGTGGTGAGGGGACCTTGATAATTCTGTGAAGATAGAGTCGGAAACTTCCATGATTCGTTAAAAACTGCGTAAGTATATATTTGTCCAGAACTGTGGGCATGAACAATTTGGTGCTGGTTGCAACTTCGCAGTTAATATATGTTGAATTCCACGTTGCTGTATAGTGATTCAGTAACTGCTTTCCCCTATTCAATGGAATTTTGTTGCTATGGGGTAATCTGTGCCTTAACGACCTCGGCTACCTAGTCGGTGGGAGTCGCTTGATTTCTAAAAGGATTTAATGTGTTTGACGCTCTACCTAAACTTTTACAAAGCGTCATTCTTCTATCTACTCATAATATTTCGTTGTAGGTATAAGAGGGATACAGGATCTTGAAGCAGAAGTCAAATCTTGAAAAAGCGGATCGTTGTGTGCTGGCTTAGATATTCCATATTCTTTGCAGCACTACGAGAAGTAAACGACTGGAGGTTGACCCCTATAAAAATCTGATGTGTTACAATTCACATGACTTTCTCTGCCCTCTATTGTTTATTAGTGGGTATACAAATTATTGTTAATACGAAGTTTATTTTCCTATATACTTCATTTTAATCAAGATAAACCTTTCCCGATTTGCACATTTCATAGATAGAAAGGGAATAGCATAGTCAAATTTTTTAGAGCTGCAGGCTATATGCTGGCTTTAAAGTTCCCTACTCTTTTAATGACATCACGGAAAACAATTGAAACTCCACAGGAGTTTAAAGAATGGCTAAGTATTGAACAATTCAAACATTAATCCCGGATATCTCGGAAATTGTTGAAATAAATTGTGTGTTTTAAAGAGATCTGCATTTCCTGTGTTGTGCGCCTTCGTCTATCACTTAACATTTATCAGTTAAATAAGATTATGCATAAATTCCTTCGTTTTTGAGTTATGCTATTCACAGACACGCACACCAGACACACACACACACACACACACACACACACACACAGACATACTCGTGTGCGCGCATACGGACCTTTTGCTAAAACGTTTGTTAAATCAGGAGGCCTCAAAACGTGTATTTCCGGTGAAATCTCGGTATCGAATTTTTGGGTGGAATACAATAGTACTAGAGAAAGTAAGAAGTGTAAAGTATTTGAATATTCGAAACTATAAAAACGAATATCTCAGGAGCTGGCCAATGCTACAAATAACACTAGTCTGCATGATATCGGATGACTGAAAACTAATAAGTGATTCTGACTCACTTTTTATGCTGATTTCAGAACTGCGTTTAGTTTTTTTCTATCACGTACAGCTTTTTCACAATTTCACTTCAAAAATATAGAGATATAAAGATATTGCTTCCGCCACTACACATAAAATTGGGCTTGATGAAGCAATTTGTAAGGAACCCTGATTCAAGTACCTTTCCAAGAAATTTCCCTTCATTACACAAGACAAATTAAAGGCTGGAATTTTTATTGATCCTCCAATAAAGAAATTGATGAAGGATGACGATTTTGAGAAGACAATGAATGCCAGAGAAATAGAAGCATGGACCGCCTTTCGATCAGTTACTGAAAACTTCTTAGGCAATAACAAAGATCCTAATTACAAGGCCATTGTCGAAACAATGTTGGAACATTTCAAGAAGATGGGTTGTAACATGAGTGTAAAGGTGCATTTTCTGCATCACATATCGACTACTTTCCAGAAAATCTGGGACATTATAGTGAAGAGCAGGGTGAACGTTTTCACCAAGATATTAAGGAAATGGAGAGGAGGTACCAGGGGAGATGAAATGAAACTATGATGGTCGACTACTGTTGGATGTTGAGGAGGGACAGTCATCTTCAAGGATCTGCAAGGAAGTCAAAGCAGAGAAAGTTTGAAAAAAATGAAATTAAACAGTTTGGCTTCTTGTTTTGTTAAAACGCAGTCATGAAATAAATTAGGGGAGTTCTTGAGAGTATTCTTAAAATGTTTCTTGAATAAAAACTTACCTTGTGTGAAATGGTATCTGAATACTTTTCTACGCTCATTAGTAAAATTGTCAAAACATTTTTTATTTTGTGTAAAAACCTGACGTGATAGAAAAGAACGGAAGTTATTTCTGGAATCGGAAGAAAAAAAATGATTCAAAAACACCTACTTTTAAGAAATCATCTGACAAAGAGTTTGTAAATGCAGATTAGTGTAATCTGCGATAATCAGATGCTTAAGAACTGGACGCTATACGCTGACCTTGAAATTCCATGCAGTCGCGAGTAACAACCGCATGTTGACCACTTCATGAGAATGACCAAGTAATCAATTTGAACCTTTAATAATGAATATTTCAGAAATGGCTTATACCAAAAAAAAACCTATTTGATGTAAACTGTAAGGGATCTACAGTTTTTGTATAGTAAGTTTTCGTCTATCACTAACGTTTAGCATACAAGATTATACAAAATTTCTTCCAACTGAAGTGGACTTCAGAGGCCATTCCCAAATATACGCTTTGTTTATCATGTAAATATTTTTTTATATTGCATTTTAATCAAAATAAAAAATATAGAAAAATGTTCTATGTAAAGCGTAGTTTGGAGTGGAGATTTTCTTGAAAATCTTCGCATCGCAACTTGGAAGGTACGGAAGCTAATACCAAGTTTGGCATTTATCTGACTTTTCGATTTTGAATTTGCTGATCACACACACAAGCACACGTACGGGTCTTTTTCTAAAAATGTTTTTTAGATGTATTTTTGGTGTGGTGAAATCTCGGTATCGAATTTTTTGATGGAATACAATACTTCCTCTACTTACTGTGAGTACGCAGTAGAAAAAATAAATAAAAACATACCGAAAAATCGTCCATATGAAGCCTAATATGGGGTGGGAGTATTTTCTTCGTAATACGGCTTAGAAGATACTGAACTTGAATACCAAGTTTGGTGTTTATGAGACAATTCATTTTTACTTTCCCTACTACGTATAGATAGTAAGTAGGGGAAGTATTGCATTCCACCCAAAAATTCGATACCGAGATTTCACCGCGAATACATGTTTTGAGACCCTCTGAAACCAAAAAAAGCATTTTTGGAAACATGTCCGTGTGTGTGTGTGTGTGTGTCTGTCTGTGTGTGTGTCTGTGAACAGCATAACTCAGAAACGAACAGTCGGTTCAACACCAAACTTGGTATTTAGGTTCAGTATCTTCCAGAGATGCGACACGAATGTTTTCATGAAAATCCCCCCACCCTAGACTACCCTTTACATGGAACATTTTTCGAAAATTTTAATTTTCTCAAAAATAGCTCTAACGATTTTGATTAATATATCATATGCTTAAGATATTTCCATGACAACTGAAATGTATATCTCGAATTTTCTGGGAATGTCTCCAAAAGTATTCTTCATTGTGAACGATTTTTGCATAAAATTTATGTCATATACCTTTTTTTAGTTGAGTGAACTATTTTCGAGATATTGCTTGTTATTCCCTTAAATTTTCCCACATCGTAATGCGTTATTCATTTTTTTTATCCTGGTAATGCAAAGAGAATGGAATACCTCACATAGCAACCAGCTCTTTAAATATTTGACTATCGCTTAAAGCCTACCATATTCCCCTTGCATCTACAAGAAAATTAGCAATAAGTTTAACATAAGCACGTGTAGAATAAGCATTTGTAAAAATAGTTTGTACAAGAGTAAAGAAAGTCATGTGAGTGTAATACATCAGATTTTTTAGTTATGCTAACACACACACACAGAGAAAGAGAGAGAGAGAGAGAAAGAGAGAGAGATAGATGAACCTTTATCAAGAAACATTTTGAATTCAGGGCGCTCATAGCATTCGTCAAATGGCGCAGATTTGTACATATGCATTGAAAATATTAGTAGGGATAGCTTTTCGAAATTGCAAGATATACGTTTTTTCGTCCTAAAGCTCAAGCGCACAAATTTGTTTCCTGTTGGGCATGAAATGATTTTCTTTTTCGTTTATATATATATAGCTGATTGAAAATGTTTTACTTGTACAGTACTATGACCAGATCGGTTGAACATTGCAAAAGGGGTTAAAAATATAGTAAGAGTAGTTTTTGAGAGTTGTAAGCCTATAATTTACGGAGCGAGATGGCTCCGCGGTGACGTGTGAGGCTCGCATTCGGGAAGTTCCGGGTTCGATTCACGTCGACCGCCCACTCTGACATTAGGTTTTTCTTGATTTTCCCTGGTCGGTGGATGAATGCTGCGTGGTTTCTCATCTGTTATGATTTGCTTTCCATCATTTCCCTTTCATTCCGTTTCCTTCTCATATTTCAGGTGTGCTTCTAGGTTTAGTGGCGTATGGTGGTGCCGAACAGATGGGTTTGATGCTTGCCCAGGGGAAAGCGTGAACACTAGATGGCTGCTTGGTCGAGGGGCGCTCATTGTCTTCTCCAGGCAGTTCCAGCAGTGGGACGGATCTTAGAGCCTGGAACTGTTAGGACTCCCGCGCGTGTCTGCAATGTCTGTCTGCGGTCTGTGTCCTCCTATAGTTCCTTCACTTCATCCCTTCCTCCTGGGGGTGGTAGCCGCAATATATCTAGGTAGGTCGCAGCGCGCGAGGTGCCCACCTCCGTTGTATAACACACACACACACACACACATATATATATATATATATATATATATCTTATAATTTTCATTTGGTGATTGGCACAAGTCTAGGAAGACCAAAGAGTCTTGATTTGCATTTTAGAAGTAGAAGATATGGGTAGCTTATCCTTTTTGCCAGATTCGGAAACCTAAGTGTACCAAGCTTTGCCAGAATCTTATAAAAAGATACTCTTTATAACCAAGTTATCAAACTACTCCCCCACCAATAACTATATTGTAAAATATTTTGAACCTTTTACCCTTTTGGGCTGAAAGACATTACAAATCTGACATGTTCGCAATTAATTGCAAAAATACATCCCCACTATTCAAATTCAAAGAGACTAGACTGAAATTGGGTAACACTTTTTTATATACAGGGTGGACCACTTAATTTGAGACTATAATATCTCCAAAATTACGCGTTGTAGAAAGAAATGTCTTTCATAAAAGTTGCTTGATATTATGGGGGAAAGTAAATTCAACTAGTCGTGTTTTGTTTGGAGGACGTTATGGTGGTCATTTTAGGGTCAACTTAATTTTTTTAAATTTGAACCTACATTTTGTATGTGTTCTCATTGGAAAATGGTTTATAAAAACTGTTTATTTTGTGATGAGGAATAAGGAAACGAAATAAAAAATCTTGGTTCCCAATTACGAAACGTAACTTGACCCCCAAATGACTATCCATGGATGGCCCAACCATTCACTGCGCTCTTCTTACGCAGCCATTCAGAATTTTTGTTGTTATTTACGTTGGTGTAAGAATAATTTAAAAGTGCTTTATACAAATGTTGTTTACTTTTTTATGAAGAGACAACATAAAAAGGGTACGTTCCCATTTTAAAAAATTAAATTGACCCTAAAATAACATCCACCAAATAAAACACGACAAGTCATTTACCTTCCCCCATAATATCAAGCACTTTTAGTAAAGACATTTCTTTCTACAAGGCTTAGTTTTGGAGATATTGAACAGTCTTATCCACCCTGTATTTAAGGCGCATATCAGTCCGTAAGAGAAGTGGTTTTCAATGGTGAAAGTATTATAAAATTTGGTTGGGTGATTTATAGGATTACTCACCCCTACACATAATTATTTTCTCTGTTGATAACATTATATAAGTGAAGAAAAATATCACAAAATTAATAAAACCAAACTGAAGGGACCTAGCAAGTTGCCTCGGGCAGTACTGTCTATGGCTCGCATTCCGGGGGTCGCAGGTTCATATTTTATGTACCGGTCAATCTGACTGGATTCTTTTCGTAATTTCCCTTAGTTGCCGGGTGAATAGAGATATTCAGTCTAATACCCAAAGTTTCGCTTGCAGAACAAAATAAATAGAGATAAAATAAATGGTACAGAAAGGCGACAATGCAACTGAAGCCATTTGTTCGACATCCAGTATCTACGTATACACTTAAAGAGCACACAGCAGTTCCGCCTAAACTTAAACAACAAAAATAGATAGCAGAAAGAGGTAACTACGAACTAAGGCCATCTGTCTGGCATACAATGACTCAAGCGAACTAATGAAACTACAGCAAACGTCGCAATGTAAACAAGATGTTTAGACGATTTGCAAAAGCCTAATTCGAAATGAGCAGGTAGAAAATATTCCAATCCAAGCCTTTTGCATCAGCACTTCGCATTTTCGAAAAGACACCTACTCATTTTAAAGCTTTGTTATTGCTTAGGCATGTTAATTTTGCAGAAATATTAACTTTGTGTTGCTCTCCACCCAAAAACTTGGTATGGAGATTTCACTGGAAATATTCACTTCGGGATCCCCTGAACCCAAAAAAGCATTGTTAGAAAACGCTCTGTGTGTGTATGAACACTGTAACTCAAAAACAAATACCAGATAAATACCAAACCTGGCTTTTAAGATGCGATACGATGGATTTCTTTTAAGAAAATCCAACTACCCCAAACTATCATTTGCATGCAAAACTTGCAATTATATTTGATATTTTGAAAAATTGCTCTAACGATTTTGTTTGGAATACCATGTGTATGAGATATTGACATGACAAAGTGTATATCTTGAATTCTGGTAATAACGTATGAGATCCTTTTCATTTGGAATAAATTTTGTATAATTTTTACTTTCTCTATTGCATATAATATCCTGGGGAAATATTGTATTTCACCCAAAAACTAGATGTCGAGATTTCTCCGGAAATATATGTTTTGGGCCCCCTGAACCCAAGAAAACATTTTTAGAAAAGATCCGTGTGTACGCATGTGTGTGTGAACAGCATATTTCAAAAAGGAAACTTCGGTTAAAAACCAAATATGTTTCAGCATCTTTCAAGGCTACGACACAAAGATTTTCGAGAAAGTTCCCCCATTCCAAACTACCCTTTACATGGAAATTTTTTCAAAAATTTTGATTTTCTCACAAATGGCTCCAACGATTTTGATTAAAGTAGGTATCATAGTTTTAATATATTTTCTTGGGAAATGAATTTCTTGTTAGTGGTTTGCATTTTAAAACACTTATGCTTTTCTCAAATGGGAGTCATCCGTTTTCCCACCTCCTTTTGGCCATGCAAAGAAAACGGAATTTCAAACCCATTACCTACATAGCGACCCGCTCTTAAAAAAGATTTTACTATTGCTTGAAGTCTACTGTAGTCCCTAATCTCTTTGTACCTACAAGGAAATGATACAATAGTTTGTACAAGAGTGAGTAGAGAAAGGCATGTGACTGCTACCCATAAGAATTTTTATAACTTGTAAATCTTAAGAGATGGACAGAAGCGTACTGCATAAACATGTAGATTTCTCTAAAACACACATATTTATGTAAAAACTAAACATTTTGTCGCTTTTACCATTTCTCATGTATTCTTTATCATTATTTTGAATTTTCCAATATGTTTTTCATGTGCTAAGTCGCTGTTCGTTTCTTTTTCTAGTGGACATGTAAAGAATGGCATTTCAGAGACATTACATAACAAAGAGCTTATTAAATATTTGACTATCGCTTCAGCCTCCTCTATCCATCTCATACGTACACAAAATATGTTAGTATCTCGACTAGCAAGAAGCAGATAGGATAATAAGCTTTTGTAAGAATAGTGGGTAGAATAGCTCATTTGAATGTAACGCACCAGTTGTTTTTTACCTTCTCCACTACGTATAGTAAGTAAGGGAAGTATTGCATTCCAGCTAAAAATTCGATATGGAGATTTCACGGAAGTACATGTTTTGAGGCCCCTGGATCCTAAATAGTCGTTTTTAGAAAAAGGTCCGTGTGCCTGTGTGGATGTGTGTCTGTGAACAGCATAACTCAAATACGAAAAGTTGGATAAATACCAAACTTGGTATTTAGGTTCAAAGATACGACACGAAGATTTTCAAGAAAATCCCCCACCCCTGACTAATCTTTACATGGCACGTTTTTCGAAAATTTTGATTTTCTCAAAAATGGCACTTACATATTTGAATAAAATATCATATGTTTAATAAAATTTTTATGGCAAATGAAATGTACGTATGTCATGAATTTTCTAGGAATGTTCCCCAAAATCCTGTTCATTCTCAATGATTTGCATAACTGGAAAACCGTAAGAGACAGACAAAATTTTGCTATAATAAATGTAGATCTCGTTAAAGCACGCAGTTTATGTCATATACACTTTTTTTTTGCCGAGTGAACCATTTGTTATTTGTTTCAATTTGTCCTTACTTTTACTTTTCCCCAATTGGGAATTCATTATTATTATTATTATTATTATTATTATTATTATTTTCATGTCCTGGACATGCAAAGAGAATGGAATACTTCACATAGCAACCAGCTCTTTAAAATATTTGGCTGTCGCTTAAAGCCTACCATATTTCCCTTGCAGCTATAAGAACATAAGAATAAGATTAACATCTCGATATTTTTGTTTTTTGTTTTGTTTTTATAGTTCCCTTGTTTTACCCAGTTTGTTACTGTGCTTTACTGGTTTCGTTACGATTATTATTACTGCAACACACATACAGAAACACCCATGTCCATGGCGGGACTCGAACCCGCGACCCTCAGCTTGGTGGAGCGCCGGAGCTATACACTCCAGCGACCACGGCTACGAGGGCCGACATCGATTAGCATGAAGTAGGTGAAGAATAAGCGTCTGTAAAAATAGTTTTACAAGAGTAGAGAAAGCCATGTGAGTGCAACACTAGATTTTTTTTAATTTGAAAACAATTTTCATGTAGGTTTCGTGGTTGGAATATTAAGCATTTTGAACTTGACCAGTTTAGTTACGTTTCGATACAAGGTAGAAGAATGCAATTCTCTAAAAGGTGAACGTTTATCATTGAGAGCTCTCTGCTTATGACTGCAAGTCCACTTTTCTTGAGTCTGCTAGATCTATTAACTGCAAGTTCTAGTATAGTTCTCATGCATGCTTCACTGTCCACTAGAGCCACCACGCGGCAGATACGGGAACGAGAAGGACTAGCGTTTCGAGATTTCTGTATGAAATATTCATAGCGCAATCTCTAGCTACCTGTGTGACGTCACACGTCGCCCCAGGTACCATCCCTTCTCCCGCTCCCTGTCCGTCTGTAAGCATGCATGTATTGGTTGCTAAAAATCCATGATGGAGCTTTTCAACAAATACGAATACTTTCCAAAGATCATGGACATAAAAAAATTTAACTCCAACTGAAGCAGAAGTTTTTTCAAAATCTGCATTGTTTAATAATGTTACTAAATTTTCGAATAATTTCACAAGTTCTACGTTTACTATATAAATGTACAGCATGACATTTAATTATTTATATTGTGTTAATAAGTCCTAATAGAAAAAGAATGGCATGTGTAAATATTACATATATGCATCATATTCTGCAAAGTAAGAATAGAAAAGCTTACATGTATACCCACTTATTTTCATTTATGATAAGTTCTCCGTGGAAATAGTTTAAAATACTACTATCGTAATAATTATGTGTAATAGTCTGAGACAACACTCAACTGCTTAAAAAGAAGGCGATAATATCTGCCGACCATAATACAACGTATCATTTGCAAGTGATCATGCATTTTTCCTGCAGTAAATTTTAAACTTTCCCTTAAGTTTTCGCAATTAAATAAAATTCTACAATGCCGATAGACAGAAATCTAATATACCTATTCCATTTACGATTTCAATATCTAAAACATATAAATATACGTATATAAATCAATGCCCTTATTTATGAGGAAACAAAAAGTGACGAAAACGTTTCCTGATGAAGAGTGGTTTGTATTAGATGTTCCTTAAAAACTTTTGCCTTGCACACAGATGGTGTCTTAAGCATAAGATTATGGCATTTTCGTTTTTCAATTATGCTGTTGACAGGCATAGTAAGCACACACGCACGATCTGCTAAACTTTAGAGAAGCTAATAAGGAATTTTTAACACAGGAACGTGTTTTTTCGAGGGGAAGAGAAGGAGGCAGAAAGAATGTGTTTTTAACCGAGCGAATTGACGCCACAGTAAGTGTGCGACTCGCATTCTGGAGATCCCGGCTTCGATCCCTGGCGGGCGCCCACTCTGATCCACAGCTTTTTCGTGATTTCCCTGGGTCGGCAGTCATTTTTTTCAGGTTGTAGCTTGTAGGTTTCGGTGTTTTGCGGGTTGCGGTTAGATGATGGATGTGCACTATGTAGAGATTTCTTCACTGGCGTCGCTGAGGGGACTGTTCAGTTAGGGCCCGAATCCGCGGTCCCACCAAAGGGAACTGACGCCGGGTAGGAGGCTTGTGGATGAGCCCGGACGACGTAGGATGGTTCCATCTGGAAACGTTATGGTCCCCGTCCATGCTTGCGCCCATCGTCATTTGGATCTAATCGCCCTTCGGGGTCCCTCTTTCTCCCTCCCAGGATCACGGCAGATGCAAAAAGGGCCGTTTCGGCCTGCTTACGATGTTCTGCCCCGGTTCCGTTCGTCCATGCCTCATTCACCTGTAACCTTCAAGTTTACAGACACATTATAAGTACTCGAATGAGCCCGATATTCAAACAGCTAAGAGTTAACCGAAATTTGCCTCCGTAACATAAATGAAAACCCTATGGAAAAGAAATATATCCAGGTAATTCATCGCAATTAAGATAAAACTCGGCCCTCAACTACCTATTACATCACGAACAAGGGCAAGACTAGATTGGCTTTATAATTCCAAAATGATGTTTCTCGTGTTACTTTTACAGAAAATTATGGGCAAATGTTATCCAAGTAACTGGTCAAATATTCCCCCTCCTTAACAAAATCGTATTTTATAATTAAGATATAGAATCGTATTAATATTAGTATTATAGGTAATAGTATTGTTTCAAAACTAGCAATCTCCGCAGCTCTGCTCGCGTTATTTTCTAGATTCTTCTCTGTCTCGACCTCTCTCACTTTCATTCACTCCTTCCTCTCTTCCTCCCTATATATTGACCCTGTCTCTCTTCCTCCTTTTCCTCCCTCTTACTTTCTTAATCTTACCCCTCTTTCTGCAAATATTATGGCATGCAGCGTTTTAACAATCAATAATGAAACCGACATTTTCTGTTTTCTTATAGGTAATAAAATGTAAAGGTTTAAATACACAAACGTGTAGGTTTTCTTCCTGACTGTACGTAATCAAAACTATGCTGCTTACCGAAATAATTGAAATAATTACATACACGAAAATGTGTTAGGTAGATAAACTATTTAAGTGTTCACTCCATTGGTATATGATTATTAGGGACAGGCAAAATATGAGAAAAAGTTCGCTGGTTCACTTCATTAGTTTAAAAATATAGGCTTTGTAATAAATTAAAATTACATGGAATTTATAGAATTAAATCGCCGTGAGACTTTTAAACTTGGGGAAAAGAATCAAAATTTGCTTTGTCCTTGCTTAATACTAAAACCATCACTTCGCGGAAGTAAAAACTGTTCAAAGATAGAGCACGTTTAATTACGGACATGACGTCACATAGAGGAAAAGCTACATTTCGTCAACTGTATCTGACTTGTTGGAAACGTTGGTGCGGTTTTTTCCAGATGCGTTTCCTGTAAAGTGTTGTTGAGTTTTCTAAATGTTTTTCAGAGAATACTGCCAGAATAGAATATCTGAAAATTCTGGTTCATTGCTAACGGAAATTATTTTAAAAGGAAAAAATTGCAAAATGCACAAAATATGAAGACATGTGAAGTTTTACTATTATGAAATATTGAATTCTACACGCTGCAAAAGGTAACAATACTTGTTCCCAAGCAAGCATAGTTTAGAATATGGAATTGAATACTTTGCCTGTCTCTACGTATTGTTAATAAAACTTGTCAGAAACATCATGCTTGTATATTTTTATCATGTTAGTATTTTACAAAAATGCTAAACCTAAGCGGTAGATTTCGATATTTACCTTCTTTACCATGCACGTAGTAGATAGAAAAGGTATTGCATTCCACCAAGAAATTCGATATCAAGATTTCACCAGAAATACACGTTTTGAGGTTCCCTGAATACATTTTTTTAGAAAAAAATGTGCGTGTTAGTGTGTCTGTGAACAGTAGAACCCCAAAAAGAAAAGTCAATAAATAATTTAAAGTCAATTAAAAGGTTCAGTAATTTTCAAAGATGTGACATAAAGATTCTCACGAAAATCCCCCACCCCAAACTACCTTCTACATGGAACATTTTTAGAAATTTTTTGGCTGCTCAAAAATGGCTCTAACGATTTTGATTAAGATGCTACATATTAAAGTTATTTACATTACAAATAAAACGTATACCTTTATAATTCTGGGAATGGCTTCTGAAGTCCTGTGCATTATGAAGGAAGTTTATACAATCTTGTATAACTGGTAAACGTTAAGCGACATATGAATTCTACAAATATATATATATATATATATATATATATATATATATAAATCTCTTTAAAACACACAATTTATGAAAAAATAACTTTTCTGTGACATAAACCATTTTCAAGATACCCTTGCCTAATGGTTCGAATTTTTCAATACCCTTGTCATACTTTAAGTCCTGTCGACATTCAGCTGTTTCTCGTGATGTCATGGAAACAGTATGGAATGTAAGCGTCTGCATATAACGTTCAGTTTTTAAACATCTGACTATCGCTAACTCTCCCTTTGTACCCAAGTACAGAAGTACGCTGGGCGAACATCCGAGAGTTGTTTGGATTGGGTTGAACTCGGCGTGGCAGTGGTTCTCGGTACCCATGGCAGATTTGGTAAACAGTCCGCTAGAGTGCTGTCGGTAGAAATCCCTAAGTGGTGTATCCACTTCTACCGTGTAATAGGGAGGGGGCGGATTAAATTTTTCAGGTGCTGGCCCTCAGGATACCATCTCGGGGGTGGGAGAGTCCTCGGTTGTCGCCCTCTTCCCGGGTCACATAGGGGCAGTGCAGACCCTGGTTTCGGTGCAATATAGTTATTTCTGCAAAGGTTTACCTCGATTAAAATGAAGCAGATAGAAAAATAAACTTTAAATTGGAGTCCCTTTGGAGAAAGTAATTAAAGCGAAATTCTCTAAGAGGCACCTGAGGTGTATTGCCTATATACCAAATTTAATAACTTAGATAAAAAAAATAGCACACATAGACACACATGCAAATACACGTATTTCTGAAGTCCTACTCTCTTTTTTTTTAACTGTGCGACATCTATTGGTACCGTTTGGTTTTCTGATAGTAGATTTAACTGTATGACTTGGCACGTGTGCTCAGGATTTTGCCTTGTGGTAGTTACCAAATCTTTTCAATGGGCAAATTGGTTACTAAATAACCAATAACACAATACACTCATACACCAGACCCTAGGCATACCGAGAAACCTTCTTGTTTAAAGAAAATTTTCCCGAGCTCAACCGGGAATCTACCCCAGGACCTCCCGCATAACGGCAGGTGCTCTATCAACTGAACTATGGGACTAGTCAAGTGCTATATTTGGCTTCAGATTAGAACATTAATGTAAATTATTTATAGAAAATTGAAAATTACTAGAAAAATATACGTTACAATTTTATTTCATAGCCCGTTATTATGTTAAGTGCGGAGACTTTTATTACCTGTCTCTTCCCTGCTTTCTCACCGCAATCTCCCTCTTCCAATCTTTCCAACCTTATTCCTTCATCCTTCGCCTTCCTTCTTTCCACTCGTTCACTCTCTCCCCTCCATCTCTCTTCTCTTTGTGGAAGTTACATGTCATATGGCGTTTTGATAACCGGTAGTGAAACTGTTTTTTAGTGGTATTAATAAGAACTAAAACATAAACAAAACTTTTACAGTACACAAATTTGTGCCTCTTCTTCGCAACTAAAACGTAACCCTTTTATGAACACGAAGAACAGTAATGAAAATCATCCTATCGAAATTTCGTATAATAAACCAACTTGTTATAAATGTAAGCATTGTAATTAATATATTTTGCAATAAAATTGTATAATAACCGAGATATTTTGATTTATACGAGGGTAAGTCAAAAAGTATACGCACATATTTTTTAAAATTTATTATAACAATAATAGAAACTTACAATTGCCTCATGTTTCAACGTAGTTCCCTTGCTTCTCAATGCATATGGTCCATTGCTGCACAAGCTTTCTGATATCCTCAGAAAAAAAAAGTTTTTCAGCTGAGCAGCAAGCCATGTATGCACCGCTTCTTTCCCTTCTTGGTCTATGGTGAATCAACAGCCGCTTAAGGCATTTTTAAGTGGACCAAAAAGGATATGGTTTGCCATTTCATCGACAATCAATTCTGAATCAGGATATGGACTTGCTCATTGTTAGGGCCACCAGTGGATATGGATGGGCATTCTGCTCTTTCCTTGTTCTTCGACCATTTTTGAACTTTTCAATCCATTCATGTACATTTCTCCACGGTAAACATTGTCCCATATGTGCGAAAAGTCTTCGATGGATTTCGGTTCCTGGTACACCTCCAGGTGACATAAAATAAAAAACTATAATCGCACGCTGTTCTTTAGTGCAAACGATGAAGAATGCAGCCATGCTTATTATGCAACAATGCAACACTCACTGGAGTGATAACGGTCAAACATTCCACAAGCGGAGACAAAGGAACAATATGTGGACGTGCGCGCGCACAAACCGATACAGCCAACCTACAAAGAATTAAAAATACTGTGCGGATATCATTGCCTTAACCTCGTACTTTCCCTATTACCTGTCTATAGTAGATAGAAGTAGTATTGTATTCCACCCAAAAGTTTACTATCGAGATTTCACCAGAAATGCAATGAATGACTAAATAAATCATGCTTAGAATGGGTTTGTGTGTTAACGGTCATAGTGGCAATGCAAGTTCACAAAGTAAATGTGAAAATGCTTTAGCTATACCAATAGCTTTCCAGCCAAATTTCTGTCGTCTGCAAGAATCCTGCCATTCTTTGGGGGAAGCTGCAAGTGCAGGTCATGTGCAGCCTAATTGGAACCCTTGAATGAGGAGCACATGATAATGAAGACAGGAAAAGGATGGGCAGCGTAATGGAGTTAGGCACTGTACAATGTTTTCTGTTCTCCTTTTTTAACTCCCTTGGTCCCTTCCATTTCCGATGAAAAGAGGGCTCTGAGAGGCGATTGTGACATCCACTGCTCTAATGGACACCGGTAATCGCCGTGCTCAAGTACTGAATCAATTACTTAGCGAAAACAGACAGGCTCCTTTAAAGTGCTGCAGCAAGTGGCAAAGAAAAGGTCCTTTGCAGACTCTATAACGAGATTGCTGGCTAGACTTGTCCTTTATCACGAGTACTGCCTAAGGTGAACTGCCACTTCTCTTTGGAACCCTGGGTTTAATAAAACAGCCCGCAATTCTACTCGCGTTGGTGCATTAAGGGGAGCGGGACCGAGCGAGTAACTTGTGTGGCTCGTATTCCGAAGGTCCGGGTTCGATTCCCGTCGACCGCCCACTCTGACCTTGGGGTTTTCCTTGGTCGATAGACGAATGCTGGGGTGGTTTCTCATCTACCGTGCTTTCCTTTCCATCATTTCCCTTTCATTCCGTTTCCCTCGCGTTTTTCAGGTTTCGGTGATGCCCGACAGATGGGCGTATGCTTGCGTGGACACTGTTTGGTCGACGAGCCGTTCATCGTCCTCTCTAGGCAGCTGCAGCAGTGGGATGGGTCTTCGAGCTTGGAACTGTTGGGAATTCCGCACACCTGTGGTTCCATCCCCTCTTCCTAGAGGTCGCAGTGCACCAGGTGTCCCCTCGTTATATAACCTATGATCTATTAAAGGAACCGTAAATGCGCTATCTTACGAATGTTAAAATTGGAATCTTAATGTCCCATTTTCTCATTATCTGTTTGTCACAGGTTGTTGAAAGTTTATCCCATACTCATGAAAAGTATTGAATTGTATTGCGTTGGTTTACAACTGTAAAATAATTTTGAATTCCTTTTATAATTTATAACACAGCCTTATTTAAACTTTCAGAGATGACATATTTTTTCTGATTAATTTTAAAAAAAATAGTATTGTGCCAAACGTTGCAAAATTACCTATATAAGCAATTAATGTTACATATAGTATTATACAGCTCACCAAGCTTCTAATTCATTACAACTTCTGCATAAGTCTCAAGCATTCGGTTGAAACTGAATTATAAATCCGACCCAACAAAATACGGGGATTGCTCGTTAGAGCTTCAAATTTCGCTAAATTAAAATTACTTTGTAGCCAACTTTCTTTAATTACTGAGGATACTTGTAGGTAAACCTGGCGATGGATCCAAATCGATCTGATTTCATACTCAAATTTACAAGTAAATACCGATCGTTTTCGATACGGATAAAAGCATTCAAATAGATTTCAATCCTCTATTTAAGCATAGTAAATAAATCGTAAAAGAAATTCTTATGACTGTTTAAGCTTCACTACTACGCACTTATTGTAAGTAGGAAAAGTATTGCATTCCACCTAAAAATTTGAATACCGAGCTTTTACTGCAAATACACATTTTGAGACTCCGAGAATAAAAAAAAGATATATTTTTAGAAAAACTGTCTGTCTATCCAGCAGCATAACTCAGAAACCAAAAGTCGGTTAAGCACCAAAATTGGTATTTAAATTCAACGTCCTCCACAGCTGCTACACGAAGATTTTTAGGAAAATTCCCCATCTCTACTTACCTTGTATGTAGAAAAGTTTGGTTATTTTTTATTTTCTCAAAAATCCTTCTAGCGATTTGGGTTAAAAAACCATGCATGACAAATAAAACGTATAGATATATTGAATTTTCTGGGAAGTCCTCTTCATTCTGATTGACTTTTGTATAACTAATAAAGCAAAAGAGAGAGAGAGAGAGAAACAAAATCTTACTACACAAAAAATGTATATGGTTCTTATACTTATACGAAATGTGTTAACGTATACTGAAAGTTAATCTCGATTAACAAGTAGTAGACAAAAAAAAATAAGATTTTTTACTTTCTCTACCACGCACATAGTACATGGAGAAAGTATTGCATTCTACCCAAAAATACGATACCGATATTACACCGGAAATAACATGTTTTGAGGTACCTGAACAGCATAACTCTAAAACGGTAAGTCGGATAAATACCAAGCTTGGTATATAATTTCAATATCTTCCAAAACTGCGATACGAAGATTTTCAAGAAAATTCTTCCCCATCCTAAACAACCCTTTACATGGAACGTTATTTAAGTTTTTTATTTTCTAAAAATCGTTATAACCTATATTAAAGATATTTGCATGACAAATAAAATGTATACCTTGAATTTTCCGGCAATAGACTATTACATTATCTTTATTCGGAAGGAATTTTGTATAATCTTGTATACTAGTAAACATTAAGCGATAGATGAAAATGTACTGCACAAAAATTGTAATCCCTAGTCTCAATAGCCTTTTTTGTGTCATAATTAGGGACGGGAATCGAGATGTTGAAGTTGGAATAGCAGGTAAAATCGTTTTGCTATTGGCTGCAGGATGGAAACCGAGATGTGTGAAGTCGGGACGGCAGGTAAACCTGGTTCGCTATTGGCAGAAATGGCGCTCGCTACATCTCGTGAATCCGGTGCCTTGATCTTGTAGTGTAAAGGTAACATAACTACTTGTCTCGATACCCATCCCTAGTCATAAGCAATTTTCGAGTTATCCGTTATTAATGGTTCGAATTGTCAATTCTTTTGTCATTCTTTTCAAGTCCTGTAGATTTTCAGTTATTTCTCGCGATTGCCTGGTAACTGTATGGAATTTTAAATCCTACATATCGCGTTCAATTCTGTAACGTTTGACAATCGCTGTTCCCTTTGTATCTAAAATATGTAACGTAGGTAATTCGACAAAAGTTAATCTGAATTAAAATTAAGTAGATAGGAAAATAAAACTTTCGTAAGAATGAATTGCTTACCCACTAACAAACCACAGAGGGTAGAGAAAGTCACATGAATGTAACACATCCGATTTTTAAGAATAGTTTATAGAAAAATGAGTAGAGAAAGTCATGTGAATGCTACACATAAGATTTTTCTTCCGAGGTTGCATTTAGAGAGCAGAATTTCCTTAACAACGCGAATTGCTTTTATGCTAACCATACCAGAACCAATCAGTGACACCAGTAGCTGGAAAAGCTGGTATAACATTTTCCGATTCTATCCCCTGTCCACGACATTCGTTAAGAAGCCCTCAGAAGGTTTGTTGGCACACATACTCAAGTCCAGCGACAAGCCGATATTGACGCCCCAGGCTGGCTTCACGTAGACTTGTGGCGACATTTTTGTTTCTTTAATTTCCCCCCAAAGTTGGCGCTGCGAGGGCGGTGTGTATGAAGCGAGAGGAGGCCTGCTAAGTGCATTTGTAATGGATGGAAAAGGAGAAGCCTGAGCCAACACGTTCTGTCTCTGTCGCGGAAATGGTAATTTATTCCGGGCCACACACATGCTACAGCAAACCGAAGTGATTGCGTATTCCAGACGCAGTCGTCCCCTAATGGCGCGCCACCCCCCACCACCCCCAGTAATGAAATATTTTCCAAGCAGTAACAATGTTACCCGAACCCTGGGAGAGGAACCATATTGTGTGTACATTGCTAACGAAATTCATTTGTCGAGACGTATCCCTCACTTGTTGCCGGTCCCTCTGGTCGAGTGTCCTTCTCAGGACTTCACCACACTTAGAGTAAACAAGACGTCGTACAGCTGCACAGCTTTCTAGACGGAGAACAAAAGTTGTAGAAGACATGCCGACAGATTACTGGAGTTCCAATCAACGATACTCTTAAATTAGAAGCGTCTATTTTACTTCTAAATAACAATCGACACAGATTATAGAAGCAACGCCACATTTTCGATAACAACATAGTGATGTTAGGTGATATAGCATCTCTGTCCCAAGAAAAGTCAAGTTTAATCAAATGTGAGGCAAAGTATTCCGGAAAAGAATCGAGTATAACATGTATCCTCGTTTCTACAGACATCTGCCCAAAAATGATATCGAAGAGTGCTGTTACGTCCTCAGAGAAAAAACATCAAGTTTTCCTGAACCTTGAACATTACTTATAAGTAAGATTATTTTGCCGAAACAGTTCTTTTGCATCGAAGTTTATGTAAAAGCACATCAAATCTTATCTTTTGATTTCTTCTTCTTTTACAGTTTAGACTAAAATCTCTTCAAGCTTCATTCATGCATCGTTTTTGCGATCTTTATGAAATGATCTGAATAGAATAGGATCTTCTGACATTTCATTTATGCGTGACGTCCAATGTATTTTGTGTTGGTTGATTCTGTGACGTTTAAACTCTATTCTGATTTCATAATTTTTCATGTATCCAATGTTGCACATCCTTGAATTGTTTTCAGAAACCTCATCTCGGCATACAAACATTTTGGAAGAGCATTATTAAATCTCTGTTTAACTTTCCTTTTTTCTTCGTCCCCTCCCCCCTTTTTACCTCCGCAGTAACGTGTAAGGCTCGCATGTTTGAGGTCCCGTGTTCGGATCCCGTCGATTGCCCACTCTGTCCTTGGGGTTTTTTCGTGGGTTTCCCTGGAGTGAATTCTCATCTGCACGATTTCCTTTCCACCATTCGCTTCCATTCTATTTCCCTCTCATTTCAGGTGTGCTTCTAGATTTCGTGGCGTATGCGGTGTCAGATTACATAGATGCTTGCTCAAGGGTCGTTCATCGCCCTCTCTCTGAGGCTCCAGTAGTATGATGGGTCTTCGAGCCTGGAACTGTTAGGGACCGCGCGTTTCTGTGGCCTCTCTGCTTGCAACCTGTAGTCCTACGGTTCATTCATTTTATCCCTATGTCGCGGAGAATGGCAGCCACAATATATCTATATAGATCACAGTGCGCGAAGAGTTCCCCTCGTTATATACAGTATACGCCCAAATGTGCCCGGAGTTCTTATAGCGTAGAATCATCCCACATTCGGAGAAAACTCCGGTAATAACCTTATCCAGATAACTCATATCTATCGAGATTCGAATTCTAAATCTATTGAATATGAGGCATACACGTTGCTTCTTTACTACAGGGAATGACTTTTTTATTAAATGTTTCGTGGTATTTATCGCATAAACACTGAAATTACAGAATCTTATTTGCTATGTAGGGGTCATCTTGATATGCCATATAAGAACTTTAGCATTTAGGAAAATGTATAAATTGTTGAAATTAAAAAATTGATTTTTTTCAGAAATTCCTTATCTGGGATGGATATTAAGTCATCTGCGTATAATACAATCTTGAGATTACGTTTTCTACCTTAGTTGATACCTGGAATTACTGCATTTTTCCCAAACCTTATTATTTCATATACGGAATGTGGAAAAACAGCTGCATAAAACAATGCAGTAGAAAGACAGTACAAAAAATACGTAAGGATTTTGAGGATAGGAATAAGGAGTCGCCGAAACTGTGTTTTTCCTGCACTATATGTGTCAACATTAAATTCGTCACCGAGCAGAATGGCTCAGGCGGTAACGTCAGTGGCCCGCATTCGGAGGTCCCGGGTTCAATCCTGTGAGCCAACTAGTCTGAGTTTTTTTCGTGGTTTCCCTCAGTCACCAAGGTAAATACGGATTGGTTATTTAATAACACGACCCAACGTCTAAAACAATAGCAAAATGAAAAATAAGTGGTAATAGCGAATACTATGTCATCTATCCACAGACAATGTAATGCCATCTGCACGGCTCGAAGCGGAAGATCCGGCTGCCTCTGTAGGCACGTGACGAAGCAGGATGGCATGGTTACAGGGATGAGACCTAGAAGGCTAATGTCCGCCTTTCTACGAGAGCGGGAGTTGGACGGCACCCTAATGCCATCTGCATGGCACGAAGCAGAACATTCGGTAGTTATGCGCTAGGGTCTCTGTGACACGTGATGGAGCGGCTAACTGTCCATCACATATCGTTCTAAGATTTATCCAATAACAGATCCGTCGCGAAATAACCAAGATGTTAAAGCGATGTAAAGTAAATAGAGTAATAATAATAATAATAATAATAATAATAACAATTAAATATGTCATGTTGGAGTAATTACAATAGGTATAAATCTTGATTTGCTCCGCAGATTCCAAATATTGACAATAGAATACTCCAGGACGATTACATCAAATTGTTGCTTGATTTAATCGTCCTGGAGTAACATCAGTTTTAACTAAAATTCTTGGAATTGTTCATGTTTCCGATTGTGAAACCTGTTTGTGGCGTGTCAGATGTAAACAAATCTCTTGTACAGTACCAGTCACTATCGCTAGGTTTGTATGATGTGAAGCCTACTGAACGGTATGGTACAGTGCGGTACACGCTAGTTTCTCACTGTGTACCAGCACTCATTAGTTGAGAGAGAACGTACACACATATGAGTTACGTTTCATTTTGACTGGCAAATGAAGATGCCTCATAAAGTCAGATTTCAGTTACGTTCGTGCAGCGCTCCTGTTAGTATACCGCTCCTAACCTCAAAATGCTCAGTTTGGTATTGCCTTTCTACGCTGCAGTTTACTACACATTGTTTTTCCACATATTGTGTATAATTATGTCTACGCTAGGCTGCACCTTTGTCTCTTTTGGAAGTTTTAATTACCAGATTTTGTTTCTTGATGTTGGCTCATCATAAGGTGTTTAAGTCATGTGATTCATTTTCCACAATGTTTGTCTCAGACTTTATCAGAAGCTTTTTCAAGGACGTTAACTGACTTTTATTACTCTTATTTTTGAGAAAAAAATATTAACCTAGTAAGCTTTTTCCTAATACTAAAACGCTAATTGGATACTCGTATCATTTAGTATACTGACATCCATCAATGTTAAAAGGAAATCCTTTGCAATTTTTAGTTTCTCTACTACATATAGTAAGTAGGGGAGGTATTGTATTCCACTAAAAAATTCGATACGAGATATCACCGGAAATACATGTTTTGAGGCCTCCTGAACCCAAAAAACTATTTTTGGAAACATGTCCGTGTGTGTCTGTGAACAGCATAACTCAGAAACGGATAATGTCGGATAATCATTAAACTTGGTATTTAGGTTTAGTATCTTCCAGAGATGCGACACGAAGGTTTTCAAGAAAATCCCCCCACACCAGATTACCCTTTACATGGAACATTTTTCGAAAATTTTAATGACAAATCAAATGTATATCTCGAGTTTTCTGGGAATGTCTCCAAAAGTATTCTTCATTGTGAACGACTTTTCCATAAATGGTAAACCATAAGACATAGACGAAATTTTACTACACAAAAAATGTAGATCGCGTTAAAATACGCAATTTATGTATATGCATTTTTTTTGTTGAGTGAACCATTTTCGAGATATTGCTTGTTATTCCCTTAAATTTTCCAATACTTACATTCATTCATTATCTGTTTACCCTCCTCTTATGTAGGACTTACACCCCCCAGGACTTACAGGCGGGTGCCTGGGGTCAGAGGTCCGTCGAGGAGCAGACACTCATGGATCAGACAGAACATCCTGGATGGGTGATCAGCCCGATGCCTTGTATGGGATGAAGGAAGTGGATGAAGTGAAATGGATGAAAGGAAAGGTGATGATGGAGCAGTTGGTGGAATGAATGGCGGGGAAAACCGGAGAACCAGGAGAAAACCCGCCCAGACGCCGCTTCGTCCACCACAAATCCCACATGCAGGTCCCTGGGATTGAACCCGGTCCGCCTCGGTGGGAGGCGAGCGGTCTAACCACTCGCCCACGGCGCCGCCCTCCAATACTTACACTTTTTCTCAAATGGAGATTCTCTTTCATTTTTTTTGTCCTGATAATGCAAAGAGAATGGAATACTCCATATAGCAACCAGCTCTTAAAATATTTGAGTATCGCTTAAAGCCTACCAATTCCCCTTGCTTCTACAAGAAAATTAGCAATAAGATTAACATCTCGATATCTCGATTAACATGAAGCATATGGAGAATAAGCGTTTGTAAAAATAGTTTATAGAAGAGTAGAGAAAGTCATGTGAGTGTAACACATCGATTTTTTATTTTTTTTACTGAGCGGGATGGCTCAGACGGTAAAGCCCGTGGCCCGCATTCGGAGGTTCTGAACCAATCTTCAGAAATTCTCTCAGTCGCCAACTAAAATATCGGATTGGATGTTTAATACCACGACCCAGAATTCCACTTTAAGTCTAAAACAATATTAAATATCAAAATAGATGGTAATAGCGAATGTTCTGCCATCTGTCCACAGATAATGAAAATAGGTGGATTAGATGACACCCTAATGCCATCTGCCCGCTACGTATGGCAGCACAAATACAGTTGTCTAGCGCTAAGGTCTCTGTGGGCTCTGTCGAAACTGCCGCCTGCCCGTTACAGGAGCAGAGGTAGGTACATTTGCCTAGCACTAAGGCCTCTGGACGCGTGACAAAGTAAGATGATATGGTACAAGGGTGAGACCTAGAAGGCTAACTATCCACCGTACACCTATCCAAGAGGCATCTCCTGACAGAACCGTCGATATGATCATGTAGTTAAAGCGACGTAAAATAGAGGGAAGGAAAAATGTTATATTTGTGTTATGTGAGGAGTATGATGTATGCTGGACCGGTTTCTGACATTTGACATTTGGAACAACTTCTTCTTGGGGCATGGTCTGCTGTTGAATGCAACGTGGGAGCTCTATTAGAAGTTTTTGCAGTCCATGCTTCGAAGCTGTAATGCTTGTTTTGCCAGTCATGGTGATCAGTTGAAGCATCTTCTCTGATGGAGATGATGATTCGAAATATATAAATATTTCGTGCAGGTGTTGACAGGTTTTATTTGTTCCCTAGCACGCCAGCAATTATCGCTCTACGTAATTTATTAACATAAGGTAAAGGAGAAAGTAAAAGGGTGTCCGTGACATTTGTGAAACTGCAATAGAAGATGCATTTGGAGTCGTGTTATTTTTAGAAGGAGGAGTTGCATTGTAATTCCGTTGTTGGGGAGCCGAACTTGAAGTAGTTGCAACCACGTACGGTACAAGGTTTCCGGTAGCCTTCGCCCCAGCGTTTAGGAAGCAACTTTGTATTTTTATGTTTCTTTAAATATTATATATATTTATGTTTGCCTCGGCTGCGTCAGTTTTAATTTGTAGAAGCATGTATCTCTGAACAAGGTGTGATGCGGCTAAAGAATGTAGTCTTACACAAATTATAATTTTTACATCCCTCCATTTATTAAAACCTTCACACGATTAAATAACACTTCACTGATATAGATAACTGTGAGATTATTTATTAATTACTTGTATACTTTTTAACACATAAACTTTATATTCTCGCCGTAATTAATTTTCGTCTCACACTGGATACGTATTAAACTTCTCTCGGACGCGTCTCGCGTCCGGTTAGGAATGCTGTCTACTAGCAACTGACTCCTGAATTTGTACAATTTGCCCTATTTCAGTTTCTGATTGGCTAATCCTACTCCAATAGAATACTGTTATTTAACTTAAGCTTTTTCTGGTTGTTGATTAGCTATTTATAAACTGTTTTAAAAAAATTACATTATTGTTGCACCAAGAATTACCAGTAGCATTATTAAACTTTCCAATTCATTATTGCCTCAAGGTTTCCTCATTGTTATCAACTTTTGACCAATATTCTCACAGCTCCTACATTATTAAATTACATAATACATTCACGTAACATTATTACACATATATACAATAATATAAACATTAATAAAATGACTGTTACATACATTTTATATGTGACATTTGTGAAACTGCAATAGAAGATGCATTTTACACAGTGGATTGAAAGAAATCGGTGGGGATTCTATAGACTTTTGTTGTGAATGGGAAAGAAATGGCTTATAGCAATATCTATAAGAAACATCAGGATAGGAAAAAATAGATTAGAGGAAAGTGGAATAAATAAGAGTAGTATAATAGAAACATCCTTTATCAGCAAATCTATTCGACTTACTTGGAGAATTTTATGAAAATTATTTCCAAAACAAGGAAGGAAAGAAAGTAGAAGGGAGATAAATAAAACGATACAGTTTATTGATAATATGGCACTGATAGCAAAAGAGGAAAGTACACATGGTTACTACCGTGGGAAAATACGAGATAAAGCTAAATGCAAATAAGAATATATACTTGCGAAGTTGAATTGAGATAGCGGCCGCCTGGCTCTTTAAGTATCCCCTCACAAAGTATATAAAACAAACGAAAAGAATAACAAACTGTTAAACCAATAGAAAAAAATACATAAAGATATTTAGATTTCTCATAATTATATATTTTTAATAAAAAATTATTTGATATAAAAATAAAATTAACTCTATTTTCTATATTATCATCGTTCTGCGAGAGCCTAGTTCACGTGCCTAGGAGTGTAACAGCATATTGTGTAGTGGGAATAACATCGTATGAAATCTGTTGATTGTCTTTACTGTGTGCAGTTATCATGGTCTATGCTACAGAACATCGTATGTTTATTGTGTTAAGTTTTTCTCGAATGGAGCCACCTGGGGTTGTTAGCTGATGTCACATTCCTAACAAATCCAAAAATTTTAGGTTGTTATCACAATTTAAACAGACTGGATCAACTGTTTATCAAAAAGAAGCATAGCCAACAGTTCTAACTGAGGAAAAATTGGACGACATAGGGGCTGTCGTGCAAAAATTCCAAGAAAATCGATTCCTCACATTACAACGTGCTTTTGATGACAGACTAATTGACTGGTCTGTTCGGTTTCCAGATCTAAATCCATAAAATTGTTATCTATGGGAAATACTTACAGCAAGAAATCCACATACGCTCGATGAGTTTAATACAGCATCCAGCATGGGTTTTTCCAATATTTCGGCTTCAGAAATTCGACAATTGTTTAATAATAATAATAATAATAATAATAATAATAATAATAATAATAATGCCTGTATGCTTGTAAAGACGCAGAGTAGCATTATTTCGAACAATTTCTTATAAGTGTGCATATTTATATATCGTTTTGCACGTAAGCATTATCTGGAGGAGAAACACAGGACCGGTCTGCCTCTACTGCTATACGAATCCGTATTCATATAGTAGTAACATGCTTTTGTTTTGTCAAGAAGTCAAACATATGATAACAAAGGCAAAGAAAATCTTAATAGAAACATCTGTGGACATATGAAAAAAAGACCAAGACGACACTATCTCTCGCCGAGTTCTGTATATTGTTAAAATTATTAAGTAAATAGTTACAAATTTGAAACTTTCAACTCATGAAGTTTTTGGTATACTATTGATTTTTGAACCGTGCCAGAACTGTAATAAACGCTTATGTTTGCATAGGGTTACTTTTTTAAATCGTGGTTTGAGAGATTTTTCTTCTTTAATTTTTTTATTTTTTGACGTACTATATCTACTGTTTTAATCTCCGTATTTCTTTTTGTAATTGCTTTCACTGTGTTGTTTTTGTACCAGGTAGTGCATAAATATATAGCCAATGTGTGGCGCTGATGACTCTAGCTTTTGGAGCCATAATCATTATAATGAAAACTTTAAAACTACTGAATTTGCTTCTATAAATATTTGTGTGTATACCAATCCTTGTATGCCCAATGTTATGTAAATTCCAGAATATTATGTTCATAGCTATTACTCAATAATTGGAAATATTAACTGAAGTCCAGCAGAAGTCCATATTGTACGAAGTGGTGAATGCTCATTGTGGTATTGTATAGATTGTGGAAACTTGCGACATTCTGATGAAGTGAAAAAAAAATTCCATTTAACCATTTGAAATGTGGATACAGAGGGGAACGGTACATGAGAAATGGGCAGACAAAGACACACGTTAGAGAGAGTGTATGAAGCAAGCCAGAGGGAAAGAAAAACAGCAGGCATATTATATAAGAAATGCTTGCTAGGAGAAGCACGCGGTGAATGAGAAAAGTTTGTCAGATAAACAGGTAATATGCGGAGGTGAAGAGATAAGTGGAAAGTAGGGAAGAACAGAGAAGGTTGGGTTTGCAGTGAAGAAAACTGCTGTGATTCGAGGATCAAGATGGCAACATGGGAGTGACTGTCTTATTTGTCTACCACACACCTAGTAGAAATCTTATTGGCAAGTCATATTTTAAGGCCCTCTGAACCAAAAAATGTGTTTTTACAAAAAGGTCATGTGTGTATTTGTGAGAATAATATAACTCGGAAACGACATTCGATAAATACCAAACTTGGTATTCAAGTTCAGTATGTTCCAAAGATGTAACATAACGATTTGCAAGAAAATTCGCCTACCTCAAGGTATTCCTTTATAAAAAAATTTTCCTTTATACTTTATTCTCTCAAAAATGACTAAAATTAAAATGTCGTTTATTTAAGAAATTTACATGGCAAAACGTATATCTTGAATTTACTAGGAACAACCTTTGTGTTCCTCCGTGGTCTAGGGGTACTAGTCTCCAGGTCGCGAGTTCAAACCCGACGGAGGGCATGGATTTTTTTGGGCATAAAAGCCCTTAGCATAGCTTCCTTCGGAGGGGAAGTAAAGCCAGTGGTCCTGTGTTTTACGGCACGTAGAAGAACCTCAAGCCTTATAAAACAGCCTCCTTCCGGTCTTTCATGCCCCAATATATAGGTAGAGTCGTACGCTAAGAGCCGTGGTAGTTGATGAGCTTCCGTAAATAAAACTCGATATAATTTATAGCTTGTGAACTCCTCTTCATTCCGAAGGAATTTTGTATAATTTGTTTATAATTAGTAATCTTTAAAACAACAGCTTATTTCGAATAAGTTTTTGGTGGTATCAAACATTTCCGATTTTTTTTCCTAGTGGTCCCCATTGAGTTGTTTCTCCCGATTTCATGGAATGAGTAATATGGAATTTCAAGGCCAGAAAGCAGTGAGTAGATTTTAAATATTTGAGTCGTTTCCGTCTCCTCTATCGCCGTTGTACCTGCAACGAAATGTGTAATGAAACTATTTCTGCAAACGTTTATCTCGATTAACATAAAGTAGAGAGAAACAACATCTGATCTGTTACACTCACATGACTTTCTCTACTCTTCTACAAACTATTTTTACAAACGCTTATTCTCCATATGCTTCATGTTAATATTATTGCTAATTTTCTTGTAGTTGCAAGGGGAATATGGTAGAATTTACGCTATAGTCAAATATTTTAAGAGCTGGTTGTTATGTGGCGCATTCCATTCTCTTTGCATTATCAGGGCAAAAAAAAAAATGAAAAACGAATTTCCATTTGAGAAAAAGTATAAGTATTGGAGAATTTAAGGGAATAGCAAGCAATATCTGGAAAATGGTTCACTGAAAAAAAATGCATATGACATAAATTGTGTATTTTAACGCGATCTACATTTTGTGTGTAGTAAAATTTTGTCTATCTCTTATGGTTTACCAGTTATGCAAAAGTCGTTCATAATGAAGAATAATTTTGGAGACATTCCCAGAAAATTTGAGATATACATTTCATTTGTCATAAAAATATCTTAAACATATGATATTTTAATCAAAATCGTTAGAGCAATTTTTGAGAAAACTAAAATTTTCCAAAAATGTTCCATGTAAAGGGTAATCTGGGGTGGGGGGATTTTCTTGAAAACCTTCATGTCGCATCTCTGGAAGATACTGAACCTAAATACCATGTTTGGTGTTTATCCGATGTTCGTTTCTGAGTTATGCTGTTCACAGACAGACACACAGACATGTTTCCAGAAATGCTTTGTTTGGATTCAGGGGGTCTCAAAACATATATTTCCGGTGAAATCTCGGTGTCGAACTTTTGGGTGGAATACAATACTTCCCCTACTTACTATACGTAGTAGAGAAGGTAATAAGCTTTTGGAAGAATAGTTTGTGGAAATTATAGAAATAAATTATAGTAGATAGAGAAAGTAATGTGAATATAACACACCAGATTTCTTTCCTTTATTTTAACTCCTATGGTCATATCAGGACTTTGACTTTAGAAAAACCTGGTAGTGTAATAATTCGTCGAACTGTAGCTTTCTAACGTTGACTTATTACGTTTCACATGCATACTTCCAGACTCTGTAGAGAGAAAGGAATGACCCCGGTAAAATTAAAATTTCTCCATCCAAGCTGGGAATTAAACCCGGGATCATTGGTTTGAGAAGCCAGAAGCCATGAAATTTTTGTATACCCGTCACATCATACTCTTTTGTTATACTTGGCGTATAATTTATGACGTCTCCAGAGATTCCGCAGTTCCCGTGTGCGAAACAGCAGCTGTTTTGGCGCGCTCGGCAACAAGAAGCACTTTGCAAAACAAACCACGCGGGACTGCGAAAGAGTGAGCGGGGGTCGGTGAGGGTTAAACTAATTCAGTTATTATCGCACCCCGCTCGGAAAGGTGGCGGGTGGAGTACACGACAAATTCATTAGCTTCTGTCTAATCGAGTTCCACAAACATGGGCTAGCATGCAGTATCAGCACAGACACATTCCCCGTCACTTATTGACTTGCTGCAGGGTGTTCGTTCACTGCCTATGCCGCAGTCGTAAATCAAAGGCTAGCTTCTGTATTAACTCTAGTATTCAAAAATTGAGTGCCAGTCCATACCAATTGCAACTAGTTTTGCAATGACAATCTTTTACACAGGGCAAAGTAATTTATGTGTTGCACTCACGTGACTTTCTCTACCCTCACGTTTATTTTCAGATAGCTTTTATAAACTTTTCTTACGAAAGCTTACTACTTTCTCTACTACGTAGAGTAAGTAGGGGAAGTATTGTATTCCACCCAAAAATTCGATACCGAGATTTCAGCGGAAATATATGTTTTGAGACACCCTGAATCCAAAAAAAGAATTTTTGGAAACATGTCCGTGTGTGTGTGTGTGTGTCTGTGAACAGCATAACCCAGAAACGAACAGTCGGATAAACACCAAACATGGTATTTAGGTTCAGTATCTTCCAGAGATGCGACACGAAGGTTTTCAAGAAAATCCCCCCACCCCAGATTACCCTTTACATGGAACATTTTTCGAAAATTTTAATTTTTTCAAAAATGCTCTAACGATTTTGATTAAAATATCATATGTTTAAGATATTTTCATGGCAAATAAAATGTATATCTTGAATTTTCTGGGAATGTCTCCAAAAGTATTCTTCATTGTGAACGACTTTTGCATAACTGGTAAACCATAAGAGATAGACAAAATTTTACTACACAAAAAATGTAGATCGCGTTAAAATACACAATGTATGTCATACACATTTTCTCAAATGAGAATTCTTTATTCATTTTTTTTGTCCTGGTAATGCAAAGAGAATGGAATACTCCACATAGCAACCAGTTCTTGTAATATTTGACTATCGCTTAAAGCCTAGCAATTCCCCTTGCATCTACAAAAAATTAGGAATAAGATTAACATCTCGATATCTCGATTAACATGAAGCATATGGAGAATAAGCGTTTGTAAAAATAGTTTGTACAAGAGTAGAGAAAGCCATGTGAGTGTAACACATCAGATTTTTTTTTCTATCTACTTCATGTGAATCGGGATTAACATTTGCAGAATAGTTTCATTATACATTTCGTTGGCATGTAAACATAGTCATGTTTAGGTAAATGTTGGCCGATATAAGCGCCTTCCACGACATTACGAGACTAGGGGCAGCTTTTTAAAAAATGTCAAAGTATTGAAAAACTCAAACAATAAGCGAATATCTCGGAAAAGAATAATGTCTCAAAATAATTATTTGAAATAAATTGTATTTTTTAAACTATATTTTTTTGTGTAGTACTCGTACATTTTCGTCTCTCCCTTATGGTTTACGCATTATTCAAAATTACAAAATTCCTTTAGAATAAAGAGGCTTACCTAACCATTTCTAGAAAGTTTAAGATACCAATACATTTTATTTGATACGAAAATATCTTAAATATATGGTATTTTAGTTAAAATCGTTAGGACGTGTTTGAGGAAATTAACAAACTCGAAAACATTTCCATATAAAGGGTGGTTTTGTTTGGGAGGATTTCTTGCCAGGTAAACCAGATTATACAAGAAGGACCATTTAAGTTGAGACTGTACAGTATCTCAAATTAAGCGTTGTAGAAACAAATGCCTTTCATAAATCTTTCTTGATATTATGGGGGAAAGTAAATGCCATTAGTCTGTTTTAATGGAGGACGTTATGATCGTCATTTTAGGATCAATTTAATTTTTTAATGAAAACCAACAATTAGGGTCAATTTAAATTTACCCAAAAATGACCATCACAATGTCCTCCAAACAAAACACGACTAATGGCATTTAATTTCCTCCATAATATAAAACAACTTTCTTTCTACAATGCTTAGTTTTGCAGATATTGTACAGTCTCAACTTAAATGGTCCACCCTGCATATTCAGTACCACGACCCAAAGTTCCACTTATACAGTAAAAGGAATAGAAATAAGAATACATGTTACAGGAAGGCGACTACACAGCTAAGATCATTTGGCCAGCATTACACTGACTACATCCACTCAAAGAAGAGTCAGCAATTCTACAATCCCGGAGTCCACATTGCGCCAAAGGTTAATAACAGCAAAATGGAATGGATCAGGAAGAGGACTACGCAAATGAGTTCTGCATCACAAAGCTACATGTTCACTCCAAGAAGAACCAGTAGTTCCATGTTATCGAAGTCCTCTCCCCACCAAATCCAATAGCAACTAAAATATGGTACAGGAAGGCGACTCCTCAACTAAGGTCGTTTATCAGCAAGGCTACTCAAAACTGAAGAAGGTTTGTTGCTGCTTCGTATAAAAAGCCAGTTTAAAGAAGATGTATTATACGAGTATTTCGACTGTTGGGGAGCCGAACTTGAAGTAGTTGAAACCACACGGATGGTAAAAACTTTCCGATAGCCTTCGCTCCAAGTTTAAAAATATTAACTTTGTAATTTGACTGTTTCTTTTAAATATTATATATTTATGTTTGCCTCGGCTACGTGAGTATTTATACTTTTGTTTTAGAGACATAAATATCTTAGCAGGGAGTGTTGTGACTGAAGAATGTAGGCTTACACAGATTATAATTTTACTGCACTCCTTTTATTAATGCTTGACACTATTTAAATAACACTTCACTGATATAGAGAGAGCTGTGAGATTTTTTTTATTAATTACTTGCACTTTTGAACACGTAAACTATTTTTGTCTCACACAAAATATGTATTAAATTTCTCGAGGACGCGTCTCGCGTCCGTTTAGAAACACTGTCTACAAGCAACTAACTTCTGAATTTGTAAATTTTGCTCCATTTTAGTTTATAATTGGCTAATCCTAGTCCAATAGAATACCTTCATTTAACTAAAGCTTGTTCTGGTTGTTGATTGGCCATTTTTTAAATTGTCCTAAAAATTACATTATTACTTCCAAGAATCACAAGTAGCATTATTAAACTTTCAAATTAATTATTGCCTCAAGGTTACCTCATTGTTAGCAACTTTTAACTTATTATTTTCACAGTTCCTACATTATTAAATTACGTAGTACATTCACAAAAGATTATTAGACATGTATACAATAATATAAACATATACAATGACTGTGATATACACTTTTTATATATTGTTACATACACATATTGCTTTAAGGCGGGCTGTTATTGAATTTATATATTATATAATTAGACTGAAATCATTTGAATGTTAAAAATACTGCCTCAAAACTGAGGCCGTCTTTCTCTCATACATTGACTCATGTGAACATATGAACCTGCTGTGGTGATACCAAGAAATTACTGCAACATTAAGCTAAAATTTTGAAGTGACACTCACACGATCTTCTCTACTCGTTCTTCTACAGTTATTCTTACAAAAGCTTATTCTTGTATCTAGTTCCTGATAATACAAATAAAATACAAATAACCCCTCAATTCCAATACATTCATACATCATCAACAACAATACAGTTTAGGCCATATGGCCTGTTCCGTCTCCATATAGTGTTAAATAAACTGACTTGGCCATCGTCTTCTTGATCGGCCTATACTTCAACTTCCTTGAGGTTTATACTTGTACAATATCTGGGGTAAGCGGGATGACTCCACAAATTTTCTTTTTAGGTATAAGGAGAATGCAGTAAGTTAAAGCGATAGTCAGATTTTTGAAAAGCAGATCGATGTGTGTTGGCTTGGAAATTCCATGCTCTTTGTATAACCACAAGAAAAACCGAATAGCTATTTACTAGTTCAAGAAAGTACAAATATTTGAAAATTCAGACCAATAGCAAAGAATTTCTCGGAAATAGTTAACATAACAAACATAAATTGTGTGATTTAACAAGATCTACATCTTTTGTGTAATTTCCAGAAAATTGAAGATGTGCATTTTATTTGTCATATTATTATCATGAACATGTGATATTTTAATAAAAATCTTTAAGCCGTTTGCGAGAGAATAAAAATAACGGAATTTTTTTAAGAAAAGGTAAGATTTGCTTGAAAATGTTAATGTCGTATACTTGAGATTTCGTTTTTGAGTTAAGCTACTCACAGACACACACACACACACACACACACACACGCGCACACACACACACATGGACCTTTTTACAAGTGGTTTTTTGACTTCAGGGGTCTCAAAACGTGTACTTCCAGTGAAGCTTCGATACCATAATTTGGCTGGAGTACAATATTATCTCTACTTAATAACAGATAGGCAGTAGAGAAAGTATAACAGATCAAATGGGGGATTTAAAATACAATAATTAACAACTACACCTATCTTTTAGGCTAATAAAATAATGGACTTATTTCTGTGTTGCAATTTTTATTTTACAAGCAGTTTTCAAAGTTTCAATTTTTACTTTTTCTAATACGTATAGTAAGTAGGGGAAGTATTGCATCCAACTCAAAAATTCGATATAGACATTTCACTGGAAATACATGTTTTGAGGCCCCCTGAATCCAGATAAGACATTTTTAGAAAACGACCGCATGTGTGTGTGTGTGTGTGTGTGTGTGTGTGTGTGCCTGTGTGCCTGTGAACAGCATAACTAAAATGAAAAATCAGATAAATACCAAACTTGGTATTTAGATTCAGCAACTTTCAAAGATGGGAAGGAAGATTTTCAAGACCACCCAGACTACCTTTACATGGAACATTTTTCGAAAATTTTAATTTTCTCTAAAATGGCTCTAAAGATTTTGAATAAAATACCATAAGTTTAAGACATTTTTGTGGCAAACGAATTGTATATCTCGAATTTTCTGGGAATGTCTCCAAAAGTATTCTTCACTGTGAATGACTTTTGCATAACTGGTAAACCATAAGAGATAGACAAAGTTTTACTACACAAAAAATGTAGACCGATTTAAAGTAAACAATTTATGTCATACATTTTTTTTATTGAGTGAACAATTTTTGAGACATTGCTTGTTATTCCCTTAAATTTTCCAAACTTATACTTTTTCTCAAATGGGAATTCGTTATTCATTTTTTTGTCCTGGTAATGCAAAGAGAATGGAATACTCCACATAGCAACCAGCACTTAAAATATTTGACTATCGTTTAAAGCCTACCAATTTCCATTGCATCTACAAGATAAGATTAACATCTCGATATCTCGATTAACATGAAGTAGATGGAGAATAAGCGTTTGTAAAAGTAGTTTGTACAAGAGTAGAGAAAGTAATGTGAGTGTAACACATCATATTTTTATAAAATGTTTATTATTTTGGAATGTAATTATCATATGAAGAATTTTGGACATCTATTAGTTACCGTATCATAAAGAAGCATGTGTGCATATTTTAAACCAAAAAGGTTTAAAGTTACAGAAATTGGTAATATCGTCCCAGCGGCGCACACGTATCTACAGTGCCAGATTCTGATGAAGCGATGGTCCACCTACGTTACCTGTGCAGTTCTATATCATTAGACAGCGCGCGGGCGTGAAGGCATCAGTTGAAGTGTTTATAATTTGTTTTGGTGGCGGTGGTGACGCCAGTAGCATTGCCGGACAATGCGGCAGCCTCTGTCAGATTTATTGCCCATAAATATGTTGGCACACATTAACAGTGCGATGTTTTCATCCTGATTTACGAAGTCCCGCATTCTTCTCTTGGTTCCGATCCACCATGTGAGCGGTAAATCCTCTAATCCTAGGCGAGCTAATTTTTCTGGCTCCTGCTGTAAGGATTAGCTAATCGTCATCCTATCGTTAACACTGCGGGTGGGCCATTGTTTGTTGTACACAGCCCAGGTAGTTCAGTTCCCTATTGTACGCTTTACCATCTCTTTATTTTCTGCTGGTCTATTTCGCGCTCCCCTCAGGGGCTCACCTTATGTGAGTACGGGTTTTTGGCGCACCCGGGGGTTCCCGAGCCAGTCATCGCCACATTCATCCCCTCACCCCCATCCCCCCTCAGGGGCTCACCTTATGTGAGTACGGGTTTTTGGCGCACCCGGGGGTTCCCGAGCCAATCATCGTCATATTCATCCCCTCACCCCCATCTGGACTAGCCACGTTGTTTCTTTACTTTACTCTTCCTCTTCTAGAATTATTCCTTATACTAGGTTTAGGCATCTTAGGTTTATTTACTCCTGTCTCACCAACAGGGATCTTTTCTATTTCCGTGGTTGCTGTCCCACGGTTTCAGCGCAGCTTTCAACTTGTGTGCTCTCCGGAGGTCTCAAGCGTGAAGGTTGAGTGAACCCTCCTCACTACCCCTTTCCTGCGACACTAGGTGCGGAGCCGTTCCATTGTCACGTACACCCACGTAGCCCCATAGGAGCCGGGTGCCCCTCGGACAGTTCGGCGACCGCGAGTGGCTGGGTTGTCCGGGGGGGCTCGACGTGTTACCGCTGTCTGGGGCCCGATGTAATCTACCACAAGTCCCCTGAATCCACGTTGACTCTGTTGAGGCAGCGTGGCCTAAAGTGGGGGGCCACTGGCGGTTATTCCAGTGGTAGGGGCGTAAAGTCGGGCCTGCCTATGGTGAACGTGTCGTAAACCGGTAAGTAGTGACGGTCGGAGGGTAACTTTTCTGAGGTATTCTCTGAGATCAGGCCTGGAGCGGGTGCTCCAGGCCGGCACAGACCGGAAGATTCTGGTGTCTTTTCTTCTACATCCCCCGGATGGCAGGCTGACGCCGACGGTTCCGGAAGGGGGACCTTTCCATTATGGCTCCTCTGCGCTCCACTATTTCAACACCTCGTTTTTTCGTTATGCGGCTAAAGAGCGACAGCAAAGATATGAAGCACCTCAGCCCCTTTTACATTCAGCGGGAGGTTGATAGAATCTGTGGTCCTGTGAAGAATGCTACACGGTGTAGGGATGGAAGCTTACTGATTGAAATTGCACAAGACGCCCAGGCCGCTAAACTGCTAAAGGCCAGTCTACTAGGTTCCTACCCAGTGACTGTGGACAAACACAAAACCCTTAACAGCTGTCGTGGTGTGGTTACGACTTCATGTTTAGACGGACTTTCTAATGAAGACATCGTCAACTGTCTCTCCGACCAAGGTGTTATTGCGGCATACAGGCTGATCGGGAGGAGGGACAATCAACCGTTTCCGCTGCGCACGGTCTTTCTTACATTTGAAAGAACCGTGCTACCGCAGTTCATCTTGTGCGGCTATGAGCGCGCAGCTATTCGTCCCTATGTACCTAACCCCATGCGTTGTTATCGCTGCCAGAAATTCGGTCATACACAACAACGTTGCACTGGCTCACCAGTTTGTCCTCGTTGTGGAAGCGACAGTCACGATGATTCCATGTGTACTACGGACCCCGCCTGTGTAAACTGTGGGGGTGCACACCCGTCGAACTCTAGGGAATGCCCACGCTTTGTGGAGGAAAAGACCATACAGGAGATTCGAGTGAAGGAACACCTGACCTTTCCAGAAGCGAGGAAGCGCTATCACGAACTACACCCTACATCCACCATGAGGTATTCAGCTGCTGTCCGCCTCGGTGTCCGGAAACAGGATGCCGTTGTGCAGACCTGTCCCGGCTCGCCCTCGCAGGTTTCCATTGGGGTCCAAACTGATAAACCTTCGGATCTGGTACTTCCCTCGCCGGTTCCTGTTCGCACAAAAGATGCTTCCGCCCCATCAGCTTCGACCGCAGGTTCCACCTCTCTTGACCACACCAGTCGCAAATCACCTGTTCGTCGTCCCACGGGTCGCTCCCGTTCTCGCTCCAGGACTCGCACCACCTGCTCAGATTCAGTTAGCAGCGATGGTGGCACGGAGGGATTCGAGAGGCCTGCGCATTCTCGGCCGGGGCGCAGTCCTACCCGGAAGAAAAAGGTGAAACTAAACCGTTCCACTGCGGCTATTCAATAGCCTTACCCGCACGCACTTCTTGCCTATCTTGATATTTATGGCTCTTAATCACATCCTTCAGTGGAATATCCGTGGTCTCCGTGCACACCGAGCGGAGTTGGACATGCTACTGCACACTCACTACCCCCTAGTCGTCTGTCTACAGGAGACAAAACTTCGACCTCAGGATACCTTTGCCATTCGTAGGTATACTCCGGAGCGCTTCGATCTTGCTCCAGCGGATGGTTCTCCTGCACACGGTGGTGTTACAGTACTTGTTCGCGATGATGTGTTTTATAATCGGGTTCCGCTTGCCACACCTCTGCAAGCTGTTGGGATCCTCCTTTCTCTTCCTGGTTTTAACTTCTGTATCTGTAGCCTCTATGTTCCTCCTTCTTCTCCTCTTGCACAGGATGACCTAGACCGCCTGATTTTACAGCTCCCTGCCCCTTATTTACTCTTGGGGGATTTCAATGCACACCACCCTCTTTGGGGTTCTCCTAGGGCGTGCGCGAGGGGCGAACTTTTGGCTGCACTTCTTGATCAGCACTGCCTTTCTGTTCTGAATACCGGCGAACCCACTTTTCTCTCCGATTCAACCGGCACATTTTCCCATCTGGATTTGTGTCTTTGCTCTGCGCAGCTTGCTCATCGTGTGGAATGGTATGTCATAGCTGATACACATTCTAGCGATCACTTCCCGTGCGTAATTACTCTCCTGTCTTCTTCTGTCGATTCACCTGTCCTTCCTAAATGGCAGTTCCGCAAAGCTGACTGGACCCTTTTTTCCCGTCTAGCGCGGTTTTCTCACTGCGCTTTTTCCTCTGTGGATCTCATGGTGGAACACCTGCGTACTGTCATTTTCGCCGCTGCCGAACGTTCCATTCCCCGCACGTCTTCACATCCCAGGCGTTTACCGGTCCCTTGGTGGAACGCGGAATGTCGGGACGCCGTTCGTGCACGACGCGGTGCTCTTAGGGTATTTCGGCGGCACCCTACTCTTGCTAATCTGGTCCGTTATAAGGAATTACGCGCTAAGGCTCGCAGAGTAATTCGCATCAGCAAGAAAGCCTCCTGGGAGCGCTATGTAGCCGGTTTCAATAGCTCTACACCTACATCGGTTGTCTGGGACAAACTTAGGCGTGTGGCCGGCAAGACCCGTTCTTCTTCTATTCCCGGTCTTCGGGTAGGCTCTAGTACTATTTGCGAACCACCTGCTATTGCCGACACCCTCGGCAAGAACTTTGAACGCATTTCCAGCTCTGCCCGTTATGACCCGGGTTTTCTTCCACACAAGGCCGCTGTGGAGGCCCATGCACTCTCTTTTCACTCCAGCAACCAGGAGGTATATAATCGCCCATTTACCTTCCGCGAGCTAGAGCATGCCCTAGCATCTTCTAAGCCTACCGCACCTGGGCCTGATTCTATTCACGTGGTGTTTCTTCAACATCTCTCCTCTGCTGGACTGCGCTTTCTTCTTCAGATTTACAACCGCATCTGGGAAACTAGTACTCTTCCTACAGGTTGGCGAGCAGCCACCATCGTTCCAGTTTTGAAACCCGGAAAGGATCGCCACCTACCATCTAGCTATCGCCCGATTTCCTTAACCAGTTGCATTTGCAAGGTTATGGAACGCATGATCAACGGGCGTTTGGTTTGGTGCCTTGAGTCCCGGAACCTTATAGCGAATGTACAATGTGGTTTTCGCCGACACCGTTCTCCTGTGGATCATCTTGTCCATCTTTCGACCTCCATTCTGGACGGCTTCCTGAGAGGGTGCCAGACTGTGGCAGTATTTTTTGACTTGGAGAAGGCTTACGACACATGTTGGAGGACTGGCATTCTTCGTACACTCCATGTGTGGGGTTTCCGTGGTCGTCTCCCTGCCTTTATTTGTGAGTTTATGAGGGACCGGATATTTCGTGTGCGCGTGGGATCGATTTTATCTTCACTTTTTATCCAAGAGAACGGAGTACCTCAAGGCTCGGTACTCAGCGTCACACTGTTTGCTATAGCGATTAACCCCATTGCTGACTGTGTTCCAGCTGGAATTTCCTCATCGCTTTTTGTTGACGATTTCGCCATCTTCGCAACTTCTCGTCGCACCTGTCTTTTGGAACGCCGACTGCAGCAATGTCTTAACTCCCTTCACTCCTGGAGCGTTGCAAACGGGTTTCAATTTTCTCCGGAGAAGACAGTCTGCATTAACTTCTGGCGCCGTAAAGAGTTCCCTCCACCTTGTCTCCGACTCGGCGCGGCACTCCTCCCATTTTCGGACGAAACGAAATTCCTCGGGTTAATCTTGGATAGGAAGTTGTGTTGGTCGTCGCATATCAGCTATTTGAAAGCAAGGTGTGAACGTTCTCTTTGTATTTTACGTGTTTTAAGTGGCACATCCTGGGGTGCAGATCGCACGGTCCTTTTGCGACTTTATCGATCATTGGTTCGCTCTAAGCTTGACTATGGGTGCATTGTGTATTCTGCTGCGCGACCTTCCATCCTGAGTCGCTTGAATCCAGTCCACCACCAGGGCCTTCGTCTCTCAACTGGTGCTTTTCGTACTAGCCCTGTTTTGAGTCTTTGTGCAGAAGCTGCAGAACCTCCGCTCTCTTATCGTCGTGACGTTCTTCTTTGCAGCTATGCTTGCCGGTTGTCCTGTATGCCTCAACACCCCACTTATTCGTCTTTCTTTGAGGACTCGCTGGATTGTCATTATGCGTCTCGACCCCTGGCCTTGCTCCCGCCAGGGGTACGTTTCCGCCGGATACTTCGGAATTTAAATATCACATTGCCCACTATGCTTCCACGACGTCCCACACAGTTCCCCCCTTGGCTGCATTCTGGAGTATCTTGCTACCTTGATTTGACGTCCATGCCTAAGTCCACGACCCCCGCTCCGGTCATCCGTTCGGCTTTTGCCGAAGTTCAGTCTCACTTTGGCAGCCATTGTTTTATTTATACCGACGGCTCAAAGGATGACCGTGGAGTTGGATGTGCCTTTTTATTTGGTGTAGAACGTTTTATGTTTCGTCTCTCTGACCAGTGCTCGATTTTTACTGCTGAACTTATTGCTCTGGAACAAGCTCTGTCTTTTATCCGTCGACGTGGTCTGCAGAATTGTGTTATATGCACGGATTCTTTAAGCGCCCTTTCTAGCCTTCGTGCGCTGTACGTACGCCATCCTATCGTGCAGCGTCTCCAGGATTGTTCCCACCGGCTTACCTCTGATGGAGTCAGCCTATTCTTTGTCTGGGTTCCTGGACACGTTGGCATTCCTGGTAATGAAGGTGCAGATGCTGCTGCCAAGAGCGCTATTTTCTCTCGTTCTTGTTTTAGCTCCTCTGTTCCTGCGGACGATTTTAGTCACTATTTAAAGAAGTCTATTCTCTCTCTATGGTTTTCTGCCTGGTCCTCTGTCCAGGCTAGCAAATTGCGGGAGATAAAGCCTTTACCCTCGGCCTGGGCTACTTCTTCCCGATCCTCCCGTCGGGAGGAGGTTATTTTATGTAGACTTCGAATCGGGCACTGTCGTTTTAGCCACTGTCACTTGTTGCGCCGTGAGCCCGCTCCCGTTTGTAATCGTTGCGGTGCGCCGTTGACGGTGCGGCATGTTTTGGAGCAGTGTCAGTATTTCGCTACTCTTCGTACTGCCCTGCAGATGGACGTAGCATTGCCCGACATTTTAGCGGACAACATGTTGGCTGTGGAACGTGTTTTAACTTTCATTCGGCGCAGCAGCTTCCAGGACAGCGTTTGACCACTCTGCGTTCGTTCTTTCTGGTTTTTAGTGTTATAGACCCATTTTTTTTTTTTTTTTTTTTTTTTTTAGCTGCCTTGTTTTAAGCCTCTCGTTCTACAGTCCCTGACACTGACTCTTTTATTCTTTTTCGTGGACTTTTAACCTGACATTTTATAGCTTTTATGTCTTTCCTTCTCGGCCCTATTGTCTGTTTGGCTTTTTAACTGCTCACTAACCTGTATTTTATCTGTGGCGGGCGCTAATGACCTTTCTGGTTTTGCGCCCTTTATCCTCCCACTTCTCTCTCTCTCTATTTCGCGCTAAATAACTTCATCGCGCGGGAGTTGTCTTTGATAGCTAACTAACCCACAGAGACGGTGTTCTATATCTTATTCATATAAAATTAAACATCACATGCATGTATACATTTTTAACGACGTTTTGTTTAGCTAACAAATGCTCCCAGGTGCCCTGATATGCAAGTTTGGTTGAGACGTGCTTCAAATATCTTCTTCTGGAGAAAAGTGGCTCAAGTTCTTATGGGAAGTTTTTCTTCTTTTTAACTGATTACCTCTCTTTGTTGGACTTCCACCGCCAACATCTTCACAAGTCAATGCCTTGGGTCAGTAGCCTGTTGAGGCATCATTTATTATCACGTAAATGAATTATAAGTCAATTATTAAAATACTGGTTGTAAATAATAACTTTGTACAAGTAAGTCATTTTATGTACGATAATTAAAAATAATTATACAGGGTTATTCAAAAAGAAGGAACAGATTTCTAAAATTCATTTTTAATGAACGACAATAGACACATACGACACATCATTGAATAGACGAAAGTTCAAAGTTTTAAGCCCCACCTATTAGTTCCATTCACTGCCTACAGCGGCGCTGTGTTTGTTTACGAGAAAATGGCGAGGCTACAGGAAGTCTTTTGTGTGCTGCATTATGCAAAGAATGAATCCATTGTTTCATTGCAGCGTGCATTGCGTTCTAAGTTCAACAACGAGCCGCCTCGTCATAAAAAATTTACAATTGATACAATGAATACGTAGAAGATGGTTGCGTATGCATCATGGTGCTCATTTTGAACACATAAAATAAAATTTTTAACTTTGCTCTATTCAGATGATCAGTGTCGCCATCTGTTGTCGTTGATTATAAACAAATATTTGAGTTCTGTTCCTTCTTTTTGAATAACCCCGTATATGAAGAAAATGGGGAGAAGGAAAGATAAGGTACCTACATATTTGTATACAGATATTTTATGCAATAGTCATTAAGATTTCTTAGCTGTTAAGTTTTTCTCCGAATCAAGACGATGCGACTCCCACTGGTAGGAAGGATCACAAAAGAGAAATCGGGGTGCAGAGGACAAGTAACTGTACCAAGCTTTTGTATCCACCCAGAACCAAGGTCTTGCAGGCCACCCTCACATGATTTCACATTCCAAGTAAACAGATCACGTGGCTAGTAGGAACCAATGATTCAATGGTAAAGATTTTTAAAATGTTTTAGAAGCTTCGACGCTTGTGTCAGTAGCCAATCGGAATTAAGAATGTTCCGAATGTATACAAGGTTAGAAAGTACTGTTTATTGCCCAGTTTGTTAAAATTACTCAGCTTGTCTTCACGTTGCTCCGGGTGGCGAATTCGTACCAAGAAACAAAGGAAACAATGTCGCGCTACAAATTAGCTAAATAAACTCGTGTTTCAGATATAATATATATATAAAGTATTCAACGTGTATGTTCGCGCGTTATACCTCAGCTGAACAGTTGAAGTGTCGTCTTCAAGTGTTGTTGTAAATGAGACAAGTGCAATTGTGATCAGTGTGTGTAAATTTAGCTGTGGAAATTTATATTAATCAATATATGACTATTTTATATCTTGTCTCTTGTCTGATTGCTCTTGAGATCTCCAATACCTTCTCACGTCCTACCACATGTATAACAGAAGAGGAAGAAGGACGGGACCACGAGGACGAGTAATCCAGCACTAGTCGACACGATCACTGCACTTCATTTGTTAAATAACACCAAATATCTATAAAACACGATTTATTCAACAATAACTAAATCAGGGGACTGCCGCACTTTCGAGCAGCAAGCAAACTCTGGATCATAGTACAGCTCGTGTAAAACGTCGTGGCACCCCATATGCGCAAGAGAGGAGAAATGAGAGAAGTGGTGAGAATAGTGGGGGAGCAAGGGACCAGAAGTGTATCAGAACTCGGAGGCAGTCGCTGACTCCCACCTCTCTTATTATGCAAGTGGGCTGGTCAGTGCTATAGCGCATCTATGCTTCAGGAGTGGGGACTGTCACGACGTTTTACACTAGCTGTATCTATAACCAGAATGGGTGATCAGCCCAATGCCTGGTATGACGATGAAGAAGAATGTAGTGGTGAAAGGGATGATAGGAAAATTGGCGGATCAAACTATCCAACGCAGCACTCTCCTAGCGAGCGAGGAAGACCGTGACGAGAAAGAAAGAAAGAAAGAAACAAACAAAGAAAAGAAAGCATGAGTTTGAACCTCGACCTCGAGGATGTGGGCCACGACGTTATCGACCCGCTCGGTTTATGGAGAATACAAATATGGAAATCCTTAAGTATCTATCTTTACGTACAATAATAACAATGGCGTAATTCTTATAGCAATGACGTAATAGGTATTCCAACTTAACGTGGCTTGTATAGAGCTGAAACCATTGTAATGTTTTTTTTTTCTGAGCAACGAAAGTGTAAAAACGTCTATCATAATTAAATAAAATAATTAAGAATAACAGTTCGTAACATCTGCCAGCTTCTCTCTCTCAGGAAGAGAATGCATACAAGTGGATGAATTGTTTATGGGTGCAACACGCCAGGTAATTAATGAAATGTGAAGTGTGAAAATAACGTCTCATTTACGAACATATGAAGACGTTCGCAAATCTGAGGAAGTAGATTCTCCCCACGTATGGAAGTCAATTTGAGGAAGGAGTTGTATTGTATTTCGGCTGTTGGGGAGCCGAACTTGAAGTAGTTGCAACCGCACGTATAGTAAAAAGTTTCCGGTAGCCTTCGCCCCAATGTTTAAAAAATATTAATTTTGTAATTTGACTGTCTCTTTAAATACTATATATTTATGTTTGCCTCGGCTGCGTCAGTATTACTATTAGAGACATGGATTTCTTTGCAGGGGGTAGTACGACTAAGAATGTAGGCTTACACAGATTATAATTTGTAGTTCACTCCATTTATTAATTCTTTAAACGATTAAAATAACATTTCACTGATATAGAGAGCTGTAAGATTATTTATTAACTACTTGCACTTTTTTTAAACACGTAAATTATTTTCGTCTCACACTGAATACGTATTACTTCTCGAGGACGCAATTCGCGTCCGGTTAGGAACACTGTCTGCTAGCAACTGACTTCTTAATTTGTACAATTTGCTCTATTTCAGTTTCTGATTGGCTAATCCTACTCCAATAGAATACTTACAATTAACTTAAGCTTTTTTCTGGTTGTTGATGGACTATTTATAAACTGTCTTAAAATTTACATTATAGTTGTTCCAATAATTACAAGTAGCATTATTAAACTTTCTTACTCATTATTGCCTCAAGGTTACATCATTGTTACCTCATTGTTAGCAACTTTTAACCTATTATTCTCACAGCTCCTACATTATTAAATTACGTAGATATTACATTTACATAACATTATTGAACATGTACATAATAATATAAACATTAATACAATGACTGGTACATGCATTTTATATATTATATTATACACATAATGCTTTAAGGCAAGCTGTTTTTATATGTCATATTATATAATTTTACTGAAATCATTTAGTGTTAAAAATACTGCCTCAAATGGTAGGATGGCGGTAGAATGAGAGGACCTACAGCTTTTGCCGTAAACTCCGAACCACTTTGGGCCACGTTGAGCAAGTCAGCGGTGAAGGCCGCCTTAAAATCGCCACCCCAAGCCGGGAATTGAACCCCGGACCACCAGTACGAGAGTCTGAAACGAAACCACTGCGCCACTCAAATAAACTATATAGGTATGCGTACTTGTTAAGTCTGTTTCAATAAGCAAACTCATTCACCTCTACTTGTTTGCGCTTCGGTTTTTCCCTTTGTCCATGTGTTCGATGTGTGAGAGAGAAGCTATGATTCACTGGCAAGTTGGCTGGTTCTGATGGACGTAATTTATGCTTGCTGTGGACAGGTTTCATTTGGAGCTTTGCTTCGCGGTCTGAACACGGCTTAAGGTTCTCTTTTTTACGGTTAATTTTACCGCCCGTGCCCCCATTTTCGGTGTTCTTAAAGAGCGCCCTTACGTCTTTGTGTCAAAGGCAGTTTTATAAATGTTTATTTTATTCTGCACAGAATGACCAGTCGCGTTCAGTGATTTTATAGCTCGCCGTCTTCCATTAAGTAGTGATGTGTTGCAGGCAGTGAACTAGAAATGAATTTGCATTGGGTGGAGCACCAACGCCGCCTTGTTACACGACATTATCCATCTTCATTACTTCGGATTATACCGCCTCTGATATACTTATGGCGTCTTGATTTGAATATATGTACTGCCCCAACTTAAACGAAATTTATTTCTCCCTTTTCCCCCGGTATTTTCCGATGCAGATGTGACAGCGCACGGAAGCTTTTGTTACATTGATTCTGCATTGTTACGTAGAAGGCTATGAAACCTGCACAGAACAGGAGCGGGGGCATGTGGTCATCTACTTTGATATTCGGATAGGCATCACACAATTCATTCACAAACGCAATTCAAATAATATCTTTTGAAAAATTCATTGCCGTTATTCGAATTTCCATACGGAAATTCTAGAAAAAAATCTGAATTTCTCAACTCTTATACAAACTATTTTTACAGACGCTTATTCTCCATATGCTTCATGTTAATCGATTGCTAATCTTCTTGTAGCTGCAAGGGGAATTGGTAGGCTTTAGGCGATAGTCAAATATTTTAAGAGCTGGTTGCTATGTGGAATATTCCTTTCTCTTTGCATTACCAGGACCAAAAAAAATGAATAACGAATTCCCATTTGAGAAAAAGTATAAGTATTGGAAAATTTAAGGGAATAACAAACAATATCTCGAAAATGGTTCACTCAACAAAAATATGTATATGACATAAATTGTGTATTTTAACGCCATCTCATTTTTGTGTAGTAAAATTTTGTCTCTCTCTCTCATGGTTTACCAGTTATGGAAAAGTCGATCACAACGAAGAATACTTTTGGAGACATTCCCAGAAAATTCGAGATCTACAGTTCATTTGTCATGAAAATATCTTAAACGTATGATATAATCTAAATCGTTAGAGCCATTTTTGAGAAAATTAAAATTTTCGAAAAATGTTCCATGTTAAGGGTAAACTGAGGTGGGGGATTTTCTTTAAAACCTTTGTGTCGCATCTTTGGAAGATACTGAACCTAAATACCAAGTTTGGTGTTTATCCGACTGTTCGTTTCTGAGTTATGCTGTTCACAGACAGACACACCACACACACAGACATGTTTCCAAAAATGCTTTTTATGGATTCAGGGGGCCTCAAAACTTATATTTCCTGTAAAATCTCGGTATCGAATTTTTGGGTGGAAGGCAATACTTCCTTTACTTACTATACGTAGTAGAGAGAGTAAAAATCATGGTAGATACACGTACACGCATTGAATCTTCTCATCTGAATCAAGTATCTCACTAAAACTTCTAGAAGATATCAAATATTAGAGATACTATACCTAAAGGCAACTTGCAATTTTGCAAGTACATTTTTTGTTATTTTATTTATTTGTACCCCGGCTTAACTGCAATGGTCATATCGGTGGAACATATTGGAAGTTGCTGCCTATCGGCAATGGTGTTTAACTCGTATACGGTTGTCATTGGATTTTTTTGTTTTTCTTTGGGTTTATATATCAGATCATACACACATTCAGATCTTATTCATACTTCCAGACTCTGGGGAGGATAGGGAATAATCTTGGCTAGAGAAATATTCCCAAGTCCAGCCGGGGATCTTACCCGGCAGCCCTCGCACAGCACGCAAGTGCTCAACTGAGCGAGCTACGAGGCCAATCGCAAGTCTCTTTAATTTCGGGGCTTTACAACTATTAGGGTTCATTTATTTTTGCGCGTATAGAAATCTCGCAGTGGTAGCTCGACGGTAGAACATACACCAAGAGGCCTTGATCCATGGTACAAAGAGGCCAAAGAAAATCTCACAGCACCTCGCGTCTACGTCAATTATTTATTGTTGTACGTGGCCTCGCGAAGCCATAGCCATTTCATTGATTGCTTTAGTCCACAGTGCAAGGATGCGCCAGTCCTTCTGCTAAATATTTACAGCAATAACCACAAAAAAGGTTACAAAATGACGTAGAATCGAAATATATGTTTATGCTCTCGATCGTATTGGCTACAAGAGAAAGAGGTAGATTGAGTGCATTCAGTTTGTCATACAGACCTCTTATCGAGATCGGTAGCCCATACCTTATCGGCTAGTACACAACACGCCATTGAAAGGATTAAAATCTAAGGGGAAAACTAGATGAGCGCCAGGTTAGCGAAATGTAGAATGTGCAGTGTGAGAAGATTTTCACATTGAAGCTTGAATGGTATTCATTAAATACATTGCAATATTTTATAACAAGAAATGAACACAACTGTATTCTTACAGTAATATCAATGCTTGTTGCTGCATAGAAGCAAACACAACTAAATGCATGTTTTCCCCCTAATTCAAACTACAATTGGTTAATATACCTTTACTAACGTATAGCTGATCATAGGAATATAACATGATTATAGACAAAAATAGAACCCAATTTTATTACCATAATATGTATGTCATATTCGGTAAACCATATTGTGGCATGTGCACAGATTATAGTAATAGTAATACGTCCTCTGGTTACCCAAGTCGAAGGTTGTCAGTTTATCTGAGGAGGGGCGATTGAGGGGAAACAGTCTCATTGGTGGGGATATGGCGTTAGTGACGCCAAGCTTAGCGGGGTTTTCTGAGCATTCTGGGACTAGTGTTTGCGTGAGCTGGACGGATAACTGTCTACGACATGGCGTCCTCGTCCGGCAGACACATGGGGTAAGGCATTATTATAATAAATCTACTAGTTGTCCATTCCTTTGCAGTTTTTAATTATGATAGTAGAATAGAATCCTTGCCTCTCCCTTCAGCCAGGAATTATGTTAGTGTAAGAATATTTTTGAGATAACTTTAGCTGCGTCCTCGTCGTTGCCTCTTAAATTAAAGTTTCCTTTGTTTGATTAACGATCCCTCTCACAAGCGAGTTGCCCTCCTCTGAAGTTAAGTAATTACTAAATATTGAGGTACACGACAAATTGGTGGAGGCGCCGGGTAACCAGGGGTGCTTACCACACACATGTCTATTGTTATATTTTACTTCACACATTTGTATGTCATTTTTGGTATGTCTTTGTCTTGTTTTTTTCATGTTTATTGTATTTATTTCTTTCTGTCGACGAGGACGTCGACTTCGGTGGCCAGGGGGAGATGTGGCATGTGCACAGATTATAGTAATAGTAATACGTCCTCTGGTTACCCAAGTCGAAGGTTGGCAGTTTATCTGAGGAGGGGCGATTGAGGGGAAACAGTCTCATTGGTGGGGATATGGCGTTAGTGACGCCAAGCTTAGCGGGGTTTTCTGAGCATTCTGGGACTAGTGTTCGCGTGAGCTGGACGGATAACTGTCTACGACATGGCGTCCTCGTCCGGCAGACACATGGGGTAAGGCATTATTATAATAAATCTACTAGTTGTCCATTCCTTTGCAGTTTTTAATTATGATAGTAGAATAGAATCCTTGCCTCTCCCTTCAGCCAGGAATTATGTTAGTGTAAGAATATTTTTGAGATACCTTTAGCTGCGTCCTCGTCGTTGCCTCTTAAATTAAAGTTTCCTTTGTTTGATTAACGATCCCTCTCACAAGCGAGTTGCCCTCCTCTGAAGTTAAGTAATTACTAAATATTGAGGTACACGACAATATGCATATGCACATTTATCTCTAGTTTCTAACATGATCAGTCAATTATAACAAAAGAGTAATTTGCATTTAGTAAACGAATATCAAAGATCTGCGGATGTTTTACGGAGAGTGCCCACTTTCTGACGAGTATGTAGACCGTCTTCCCCACTTTCCTAGAACATTTTTATCCAGTAATTTACTATAAAGACACTTTTATGCACTGTCGTTGCAATTGCTGTAACAGTGCGATCAGCCTCCCACATATCCACGATATGTCCACGAGTAATTTCGCTAACATACGGCATGACTGGTTCTAAGACAATAAACGTGTTTTGCTTTCAATAACACCAGAAAAAGCAAAGGCATCAACCTCCCCTCTTTAGTCCCTGAAGCTGGTTATCGAGACCCAGGAGTAATAATAATAATAATAATAATAATAATAACAATAATAATAATAATATACGATCGAATATAGCGACGAAAATGTGCTGAATTCATATTAGGAATGGGTTTTGTCGGGAAGACAGAGAAACAAAGTTTGCTTCCTCGAAGCAGAGGTATTTTACCTGCGATGGTCAACGAACCTGCATACCGGAAGTCCCGCCTTTATACTTTTGGCTCGGACAGGGTTTACAACGGTTTTCAAGGCTTAAAAGGGTGAGGAAGTAGACGTGCCTTATCTACGATCTAAGAATGTTCGGGAGAAGATTGTAAAACTCAAAATAAGCTGTAAGAGGCAGATGTGAAAGTTGTCACGTGGGGGTAGCCAATAACAAAAAAAATCATGAAACAAAAATTATAGCCAATCGAAAGATCGCGTAGGCATCACATGATACGTTTTGAACTTAAAACAGAACGAAACTTAAGAAAGGGAGAGGGGAAAATTCTAGAGTTTGGCGAAAGGCGTGAAGGAGGAAAGACACGCCGAGACTTTTGGGGACAAACTAACCATGACAACGGCCGAGGCACATTCCGGTACAAATTAACCACGAGGACGCGACGAAACAGAATTAGAACAAAATAATCAGAAGATTTATAGCGTAAAAGTGAAGTTGTGAAATCTAGGCAATTCGAGGGCTAGTCGGAGAAACGCATAAGTAGCGACTTCGAGAGTAATAAGAATAACAGTGGTTTCGACGACGAAGGTGGCGGGTTGACCAGATAGGAATCTACGTAACAAAATAAAGATATAACTCAAACTTCTCCGGCAGTATTATTAATCTCATCAAGGCAGTGTCACCACCCTGAAAAACAAGAACCTCAGCTCTACCGAATCAAATCCCAAATTCCTGCCATCCAACCAACGAACCCAGGACTCTGAGTCCACTGAAGCAACTGCCAGGAACAACACAGATGCGTCAGAGGTCAGCGTCATCCCTTATTGCTGTGTTATCAGCTACCACGCTCTGCGATTGGTAAGATGAAGGACACGCCTCGAAAGACCTCGGAAAACGATACAAGATCCACTGAAGATTTTCTTTGCTGCTGTTTGTACAAGACCAAACCGTGCCTTACATTTTTCAAGATCTAATTCAACGCTCAACTTATTGCGTATACGCGGCTAGTCTGAAAGAACAAATCGCTATAAACAGTGCTGTTAGGAAGCCATACGAGGCCATAGGGCGTCTTAAAGATTAATTGAGAGGGTAAATGGGAAAGACGAAACTTAAGCCCGTACGGTGATGTATACTCATTTTCACTTTCCCTACTATGTATAGTAAGTAGGGGAAGTATCGATAACGAGATTTCGCCGGAAATACATGTTTGGAGGTGCCCTGAAACCACATAAAGCATTTTTGGAAAGATGTGTGTGTCTGTCTGTCTGCTGTCAATCTGTGAACGCCATAACTCAAAAGCGAAAAGTCGGATAAATGCCAAACTTGGTACTTGAGTTTACTATCTTCCAAGGATAAGACACGAAGATTTTTAAGAAAATCCCCCCCATCTCAGACTACCTTTACATGGAACATTTTTCGAAAATTTTGATGTTCTCAAAAATGGCTCTCAAGAATTTTGATTAAAATATATCATGTTTAAGATATTTTCATGGCAAATGAAATGTATATCTTGAATTTTCTGAGAATACCCCCAAAAGTGCTCTTGACTTTCAAGTGGCTGGTGTATACATTTACCTTCAATCTATCATGCATTTCTACACATAGGTAACCGAACGAGCTGGCGCAGTGGTAATTTGCGAGACTCAAACTCGGGAGGTCAAGGGTTCGATTCTCGGCGACCACCCACTCTGACCCATTAGTTTTTCGTGGTTTCCCTGAGGTCGGCAGGCGAATGCTGATTTGGTTTCTTCTATAACACGATTTTCTTTCCATAAGTTCCCTTTCATTCCGTTTTCTTCTCATCTTTCAAGTGTGCTTCTAGGTTTTGTGGCGTATGGCGGTGTCGGACAGATGGCGCGGATGTATGCTCAATGGAAGGAGTACTTCTCGTAGACACCAGGGGTTGCTTGGTTGATGGGTCGTTCAACAACCTCTGTCGGCGTCTCCAGCAACGGGACGGGTCTCCCCGATTTTGCGCATCTTTGTGGCCTGTCTGCCAATGGCCTGTAGCCTCCTGTGGTTCCTTCATCTCATCCCTTCCTTCTGGGCGGTGATAGCCGCAATAGATCTGTGCAGGTCTCAGCGAGCGAGGTGTCCCTCTCCGTTGAATCACCTCTACCTCTACACATAGTTAGGTCCTTTGACTACTTGCCATCATTAAAGAGCAAATAATCTTTGCATGTTTACGAAATTAACCCAAAAGAGAATATAGTATAAATCATGTCTGCAAATAAATAGTTCGTGATGTACTCCAAAACAACAAATGAGCATCACTTTTGTTAAAAGTATGGAATATACAAAATACCAATAAAAAATGTCAGGTATAGCACAAGAATTTGTTGTGATGTATTTCCTGTTTCAGTAATTCTCTAATAAACAAGCAGCCCTAACTTTATTTAGATCACACAGTGTTTTCCTATGTAGCAAAGTAAGTTGATTAAAAGTTGCTTACAAACTGAACATTCTTAAAAACTACAGAGTTGAGATCGGGTCTTGCTTTTTACGATACTTTTCTAAAGGATTCGCTCAAAGCGCCGTATCTTTATAGCGTCCTGAAGAAAACCTACCGTTTATCTGCAGCGACTCTTAATTTGAAGACGTTCTCCCCACGTGGTTTATTTCCAGAGATGAATTTTTATCACCGTTTCTCCCCTTCTCTGTAAATTACAATAACTCTAATTCTAAACCTTATCTCGGCGTCGCAGAGAGCAGCTTGCCGCTTACACCTGATTAAACCGCCGCATAAACATGAAGGTTATGTTAATGAAAAGAGATTAGATTCGTTTGTAACAGGTAAATTTATGGGACGAACTAAAAGGTTCCCTTATAGGCAGTAAAACTAACAGGAGGGAGCTACCATATAACGGTTCCCTCAGGAGTAAGTCGTCCTGTTTCGCGACAAACGGTCACTGAAGATATATGAGAGGAATCTATACTATAACTTGTAATCTATCACTTGCTTTCCAGTTATAATGTAACGATCATCGATAAATTGTGACAAAAATCTTCTGGTAGTTTCAATTTTGGATTTCGCGTGTTTACTTTCTGTACCACCTACTTACAGTAAAGTATTGTATTACAGTAAAAAAATCGGTGTGTGTGTGTATATGTGTGTGTGTGTGTGTGTGTGTGTGTGTGTGTGTGTGTTAACAGCATTACTCAAATTCGAAATGCCGGTTGAACACCAAACCTCGTATCTAAGTTCAGCTTCATCCAAAGATGTTTCGGGAAGCATTTTACTAACCTTTTCAACATAGCAGGGAGGCATGTGTCTGGAGCGTTCTGCGTTTGTTTTTCGACCAAGCAGTGGTGTGTGTTAACTGTACCTCACGCGATGTTTCCAAATATTTCGAAAATGCATCATGAAGATGCTCTCATCCAAAACTACCCTTTACATGGAAAATTCTTCTTTATTTTTTTATTTTCTAAAAAAATGGCTCTAGTGATTTTGATTAAAAAGTCTTAATATTTGCATGAAAATAAAATGTACCTACTTATTGAATTTTTACTTTCTCTACCAGTACGTAGTAGGTAGAGAAGGCATTGCATTGCACCCAAAAATTTGATACCGAGATTTAATCGGAAATACATGTTTTGAGGCTCCCTGAATATAAAAAAGAATTTTAGAAAAAATCCGCATGTGTGTGTCTGTAAACCGTATAACTCCAAAACATAAATTAGAATAAATACAAAACTTGGTATTTAGGTTCAGTACTTTCCAAAGATGCAACAATAAGATTTTCGAGAAAATTCCTCCACCTCAACTACTCTTTACATGGAACAATTTTTGAAATGTTTTATTTTATAACAAAATGGATCTAACAATTTTTATTAAAACACCATATATTAAACATATTTACATTAAAAATAAAATGTATTTCTTGAATTTCCTGGGAATAGCCTGTGAAGTCCACCTCATTCGGAAAAAGTTTTGCATAATCTTGTATAGATAAGTGGTAAATGTTAAGCGATAGACGAAAACGTACCGCACAGAAAGTGTGGATCTCTTTAAAACACACAATTTATTTCAAATAACTTTTTTGTCGCATAAGTTATTTCCGAGATATTCGTAATAAATGGTTCGAATTGTTCAAGTCATTCTTTTTAAAGTTCAGTTATTTATCGCGATTGCACACAATGAGCAAGGAATTTTAAGACCAATGTATAGCGTCTGGCTCTAAAACTTCATTTTGTATGTATAACGAAAAATTATATGCAAGTTTTACTTCGATTGAAGAAGATAGGAAAATAAACTTTCGTAAGAATAATTTGTATACCTACTAACAAGCGCTGGAGGGTAGAGAAAGTCATGTGGGTGTAACACATCAGATATGTTTACTTTCTCTACTACCTATAGTAAGTAGGGGAAGTATTGCATTCCACCCAAAAATTCGATACCGAGATTTCACCGGAAATGTATGTTTTAGGCCAACTGAATCCAAAAAAAGTATTTTTAGAAACATGTCCGTGTGTGTGTGTCTGTGTGTGTGTGTGTGTCTATGTCTGTCTGTCTGTCTGTCTGTGAACAGCATAACTCAGAAACAAACAGTCGGATAAACACCAAACTTGGTATTTAGGTTCAGTATCTTCCAGAGATGCGACACGAAGGTTTTTTAAGAATATATCCCACCCCAGATTACCCTTTACATGGAACGTATTTCGAAAATTTTAATTTTCTCAAAAATGGCTCTAACGATTTTGCTTAAAATATATATTCAAAATATTTTCATGACAAATTAAATGTATATCTTGAATTTTCTGGGAATGTCTCTAAAAGTGTTCTTCATTGTGAACGACGTTTGCATAACTGATAAACCATAAGAGATAGACAAAATTTTACTACACAAAAAATGTAGATCGCGTTAAAATATACAATTTGTGTCATATACATTTGTTGTTGTTGAATGAACCATTTTCAAGAGATTGCTTGTTATTCCCTTAAATTTTCCAATGCTTATACTTTTTCTCAAGTGGGAATTCGTTATTCATTTTTTTGTCCTGGTAATGTAAAGAGAATGGAATACTCCACATAGCATCCAGCTATTAAAATATTTGACTATCGCTTAAAGCCTACCAATTCCCCTTGCATCTACAAGAAAATTAGAATAAGATTAACATCTCGATATCTCGATTAACATGAAGCATATGGGGAATAAGCTTTTGTAAAAATAGTTTGTACAAGAGTAGAGAAAGTCATGTGAGTGTAACACATCAGATTTTTTTTAGAATGGCGAGAACCAACATACAGAGTGATTTGATTTTTTACAATTGTAGTAGACATGTTAATGTCCATAATGTGCCATTTTATACAACACAGAAAAACACTTAATTTCTTAAAAATTAATGGCTTCCATCCTCGCGACGACAATGACACCTACGATACATATCGTTCAAAATAGTTTTTGTTTCATTTCTCTGTGGAAATTGTGTTTAAGGTTTAAAAAGGAGCAGTGAAAATGATTAAAGTAAGAGGATGCCACAGCCCACACTGCTAGAGTTTTCCAAGGGCAACAGTGCATCGCCTTTGGGTATTAAGTGTGACTTTGTCCAGTTGTGCAATTGTCACTTCTCTAAGTTCTCAAAGCCACTTCACTGTTTTTATTTAGTTCAACTTCACTGGGACTTCACTTAGTTCTCACTGTTACTTACTAATGTGAACTAGTTCGATTTCCCCCGTCACTTCACTTTCTTTCTTGACGTAGCGGCGTAAGGCAATACGCACGACGTGGCCAATTATTCCGGACGATTCACTTGCTGGGGACTCGAACACAAGACGTCAATCTCTCCTGCAGCACAACGGCAGCACTCACTGCTCGTCACAGTTGTCGTCACAAACTCACTTGTAGAACCGCAGTTGATGTCGCATTAGAAACGCACTCGCTAACTTACTTCTCTCGCGAGAACGCTCGCTTATATAGCACGTAGCATTTTCCACAAGAGATTCTAGCTATAACAATTCTGGCGTTTACGCCGGGCGATAACACAACTTATCTTTGTTTATCCCCGAGTGCCCTATCGCCGACCTCCCATAATCTTGAGTCACAGCCACCAAACACAACTTAGTCAAAATATTCTATGTAAGTTATTCCATTTGATTTTCTTTTTTATGTTTACTGTTTATTAAATGTTTACTGAATAATAAGTTTAGAATTACACCATTAATGAATGTTTAGATTTCTACCAATACCACGAAAAATAAAAGAAAAGAATTTTTACATAACAAAAAAAAGAAAGAAAGAAAGAAACCACGCTTCGTATGTACATCATAAATTGAACCCTACAATTTTCCTTCAGAAATGGAAACATCATAGTTTATTATGAACAGCCTATTTCAAACATACATTCTGAGGTTTTATAGACCTCGAACGCACTTTAGAACTTCTACCCCCAAACCTGGGGAGTTGTAACGAGTAAACCGACAAATAAAAAATATTGCACAAGATGAAAGTGTCTTTAGGGGAAGAAGATATCATATTCTCCCCCAGACATCTTCTACCTCCCTTGCGTGTAAATATTGCAGCAAATTTGTAGAGCAAGAGATACCTGCAGGGAGGGAAACGGGTTTCGGCTTTCGTTTGTTCTGACATGGAGTTACTCTTGCCAACTTTAGGGTTCTGTACTAAAACAAATACACGAATTTGTTGATGGCCTCTTACAAATGTTCCAGTATATAAAATGGTACAAGCAGACCCTAAACGTGCACATAGTACAACTTTTGTGTCTTATAGTCTGATATTAATGGACATTTTGGTAAGCAATATTAAAAATCATAAGTGTTTAGAAGTCTGCCTTATAACATACTTTTAAATTTGAATCGATTTGAAACGAATTGTACCCATTAGCATTTACATAACATTTTTACCGTTGTTTATTTTGCAGCGATGCTTTTTTCCTTGGCATTTTAAAAGTATCAACACAACCAATATTTGCAATTTCAAGCCTGTTTATATATGTATGATAGGTATTTTGTAAGTCTGTGAGATTCCTAATGTTTTATTAATTCTTAATGGTAACTCAATATTGCTTTAATGTGTGAAAAATCTTATGGAATGCCCAAGAAAACATGACACTTCTGGGAGCATTGCTGCAAGGTCTTAGATGTTGTTTAAAAACTCTCAAAGTCATGAGAGTAATGAAAAAATCTGATGTGACTTTCTCTACTCTTGTACAAACTACTTTTACAAACACATATTCTCCACCTACTTCATGTTAATCGAGATAAACATTTGCAGAAAGTAGGTCTCTTATGTCTAATTTTCTTGTAAGTGCAAGGGAAATATAGTAGGCTATAAGCGATAGTCAAATCTTTTAAGAGCTGGTTGCTATGCACTCCATTCTCTTTGCATGTCCAGGACATAAACAAATGAATTACGAGCTCCCATTTAAGAGAATGTATAATTATTAGAAAATTCAAACAAATGGCAAGGAATATCTCGGAAATGGCTCACTCGACAAAAAAGTGTATAGGACATAAATTCTGTGCTATAACGAGAACTTTTTTTGGATAGTAAAATTTTGCCTATCTCTTACGGTTCACCAGCTATGAGAAAGTCCTTCAGAATGAAGAGGAGTTTTGGGAACTTTCTCAGAAAATTCAAGATATACATTTCGTTTGTTATGAAAATATCTTAAACATATGATCTTTTAACAAAAATCGTAGAGCCAGTTTTGAGAAACACAAAATTTTCGAAAAAATGTTTCATGTAAAGAATAGTCTGAGATGGGAATTTTTTTTAAAATCTTCGTGTCGCATCCTTGGAAGATACTAAATTTAAATACCAAGTTTGGTGTTTATCCGAGTTTTCGTTTTTGAGTTATGCTGTTCACAGACAGACACACACTGGACATGTTTCCAAAAATGCTTTATTTGGATTCGGGCACTTCTAAACGTGTATTTCCGTGAAATTTCGGTATCGAATTTCTAGGTGAAATGCAATACGTTCCCTATTTACTATACGTAGTAAAGAAAGTAAGAACGTAGTGATTTCCTTTGATTAAGTTGTAGGTGTTTAAAAATACATTATAATCCATTTATGGCTCAATAAAGTGCAATAATATGCATAATTGCGGTGAGGGATCGAATCCTGGAATTCCGCGTGGCATGCGCATGCACAAACCTTTACATCACAAAGATACCGTAGTGAGTCTATAAATGGGTTAATCCCGTTTCGACCGCTGCACTGGATTGCATCATGGTCGTATTCCGCTTCTAATGACAATAAAAACTCAGCAAAAGGGTGTCTTTATTTTCTCCCGCTGAATTTCAATTATGTATTGATTAGATTACAGTATTTAGGACAAGAACGGCTGCAATGTCAGTTCAAACGTTTGGCCATGGCTGAGTATGACTTTGTATCTAAACTGACGTTACTTTATACCGATTTCAAGCGAATTTGAAACGCGTTTAGAAATTGTGTTACAATTATCTAATACCTTGTTCCAACTTTGCAAATGCAATGGTTCGCCTAAGATCTGAAAATCTTTCATCTAAGCACCCTTAATTTTATACCAGCCAAATTAGAAATGTGTCGATACATTTTCCTCCAAATCCTATTCCCAGAGGAGTGAAAATTATTAGACTCGAGAGATTTTTTGTGCTAAAAGTAGAATAGAAATTTTGACTCTTTAAACAAATAAAAAAGAAATTGATATCATCTTGTACCTACACCTATCAGCTATCCTTTAATGTTCTTTTCCTCCAAAAACGCAATTGTAATAGTAATTTTTCTTGGAATTATAAACCCTCCCATCCAAAGCCTCTAAACTCTACAAAGAAAGAGCACTTAGATGGGAGGGGGGCATAGTAACATTTAATTTTTCGACAACTGTGGCAATTCGAGGATATAATATTGAAATGATGAAGAACTGACAATATCCACCTAAAATACCTTTCTTATTTCACTGAAGAATAAATTGTTTCTTCCTGTTTGATATTTGACTTCTGCACTTTTATCCTATGTTTTCATGCGCATGACATCTAGTTTATTGGTGGTCAAAGTGACAATTCTATGTAATTTAGCACACCGAAGCTTCAGTATATTGTATACATAGCCTCGAAGAGTAAAGAAGTCAACAAATAACCCAAATTTTGGTTTGAATCTGTCACTATTTTGTGTAAAATCTCAACTGCATACTTTCAAGGGTTGTAGAGCTTTTCGTGCGTGCAGACTAACAAACTGACTATACCGGGTGTCCCAGAGCACCCGTATCAGCCAATTTTCTCTAATACTATAAGATGCTTGTTGTTCGCAAAAATAATTGATAACGAAAACCTATGTAAAGAATCGATTGATGGTATTTTCATTTTCCGGAACAAACCGAAAGTAAGGGTACTCGTAGTCAACTTTGAAATTTTAAATGGGAACATGGGTTGTTTAAGATATAATTGATTATTACTTTTAAAATGAAACAATTTTTACTAATTTTGTTCTGTCTTCTAATGTTTACTCACAAATGAACGATAGACTTCCTCGACAACATTTTGCACCCTTTGCTTGATGGTGTACGGTTACCGGTGTGGCTTCAACAGGATGGCTCACCTTTCACTTAGGGCTCGGCAAGTTCCAACATGCGAGTTGTGACCCTCCGTTGTTTAACCTACCTATAACTTAATATGGATGTGGAAGTCACTTTTATATGAATACTGTTAAATGTACGGGTTATAGGTAGGTATGTGAATTTGTCATCGGTGGATAAATTTCTTGAATGTATCATATCAGATTTTTTAAAAAATTGTTTCATTTGTATACTCCCCTTTAACTTCTTGTCATATCAGGAGTTTGTATCTTAGGTTTAATCATTTTCGTTATGAAACACGCTCATTTCAGACTTGCAGAATACTCATCAAGGTAAACTTCCCAGCCCCTCTGGACTGGGAAGCTAAAACCTAACCATTCGAACCACGGAGACAATCTGTGATTAGCTTAAGGCGGACAGAAGAAGTACTTATTACTTTCTCTACCACGTAAATAGTAGGTAGAGAATGTATTGCTTTCCTCCAAAAATTTGATACCGAGATATCATGGAAAATACCTGCTTTATGGCCCCTTATACCCAAAAAGAACATTTTTAGGTAACGGCCCGTGCACGCAATTGCATAACTCGTCGTCCTCCGTGGTGTAGTGGTTACCATACTAGTCTCTAGTCCCCGAAGTCGCGGGTTCAAACTCGGCGGAGAGCGATGGATTTTTTTCGGGCGTAAAATTCTTTAGCATGGCTTCCTTCGGAAGGGAAGTAAAGCCGGTGGTTCCGCGTCGTAGATTTACGGCACGTAAAAGAACCTCAAGCCTGATAGAGACCTCTGAGCAAAATTACCGGTCTTTCACGCCCAATATAGGATGGTAAGCTAAGAACCACAGTATCTCATTTTTACTGCATAACTCAAGAACGAAAAGTCGGATAAATACTGAACTTGGTATTTAGATTCAGTATCTTCCAAAGATGCGACACGAAGATTTTCAAGGAAATACTCCACTCCAAACTACCCTTTACATGAAACCTTTTCGAAACTTTTTTTTCTAAAGAAATGGCTAACAATTTAGGTTAAAATAGTATATATTAAGGATATTTACATGAAAAATAAAATATATATCTTAAATTTTCTGGGAATAATCTCGGAAATAATCTTCATTCAGAAGGAATTTTGTATAATCGTGTATAACTGGTAAATGTTCAGCGATAGACGAAAACGCAATACATCAAAAATGTAGATCCTATAACACAATTGATTTTAAACTTTTCTATGGTATCAGTCATTTCCGAAATATTCATTATTAATGCTTCGAATTGTTAAATACTTGGCCATTCTGTCGAAGTCCTGTCGATTTTCAGTTGTTTCTCGCGTCATAGAAATTTAAGGCAAGATTATAGCGTCCAGTTCTAAAACATTTAACTATCGTTGTTTCCTTTGCATGTATAACGAAATGTGTAACGCAGCTATTTCCGGAAAGGTTTATCTAGATTAAAATGAAGTAGACAGGAAAATTAAACTTTCGTATGAATAATTTGTATATCCACTAATAAGCAACAAAGGGTAGGGAAAGTCATGTGTGAAAGTCATATAATTCTTGGATATAATTTGTTTAATAGTCTGAATTAGTCAATACTTGAAATGTAAAGTGCAGTTTCTTGCAACCACAAGTTACTTTTTGGCGTTTAAAGGCAGTGCAAAATAGATCCATTGGCTTTTCCTCCAGCAGCAGCAGCAGCACACTGGAGGCTTTGAGGCGAGTCCATTACACTTCCTCTGGGTCAGAACAGAAAGCACAAGCCAAATGGAACCAACCGGCTTGTGTCGTGTGACACAAAAATTCAATTTGTGTGAGGCGCGGGTCGAGCTAAGCCCTGCTGCCCGCACTGAGAAGCTTAGCGCCATAATGGGGACCTACTCGATTAATCGGATTACTATTTATCAGAGTCCCTAATATCCCGCACTGCGGACTCAATTTGAGGTGATTTATTGCTAATCATCAGCGACGCTGGTCGTCCTTGTCCAACCCATGCACGGGGACCTTCTGTTGCGTCACCGCGCCGCACCGCGTCGAGGGACAGGTCAAACACAATTGTTCCTCTCTAAGGAGAGAAACCTCTGTATTAATAATAATGTGGGCATTGTGATGACATTGAAAAACTGGAGAATCCCCAGGTAATTCATCAAAAGAATGTCAAGTATGCGGTCTGCAGATTACATCTCCAAACGCATTTACATCGTAACAAATTTCCCGTTTATATCAGAGGAGGTCCTGCCTCTGGGCCTACCGTAAAAGTAGACGTAGGGGAAAATGCAGTAGCCCGTATCTGTGGCGTAGTGGTAGCGTGTCTGCCTCCCATTCAAGAGGTCCCGAGTTTAAATCTCAGTTAGGATCTTCCGGGGTTTTCCATTATCCTTAAAAGACGAATTTCGGGCAACTTTAAAGTCAATGAACCGCGGGCTCATTGAAGCATCATTTCACCCATTTCATTCATCGTCCAATATGACCTAACCGGTTATGGGACCTTAACAAATGCATTAATCTTTAGTAGTATTATATTTTAAAGAAAAAATATATATGTAGGTATGTATGCATACATGTATATAAGTGTAAGTATGTACGTACTCAAACGATTTTGGTGATTCTTTCATTATTGAAGATCCCCATTCTTTCTGACTGACATTGCCTGTAAGAAACCTTCTAATTTCAGTGCACAAATTAATTAAAGACTAAAACGGAATTATAAAGTCTATGTACTAGAATACAAACACATTAGAGTTATAAAAGAACACAATTACTTGCAAAGCAGGCTTAGAAATATTTTATTCCAAACAATATATTATACCTTTAGACAATCAGACCTATAGACTCAGCAAAACAAAAGAGAATCATATCTGCTTATGACGCTACGATATGTCCGCAGTACCAATGCCAAAATATTTTAATTTCCCTCACGTGAGAAAATGTTGCTTTATCACCTTTGTACTTACGTTGTAATATATATATTACGTTTAACGTCTTTTAACCAGATAGGTCATATCGAACGATGAATGAAATGAGCCCGGGATCCATAGAACTTAAGGTTACCCAACATCGTCTTCTCAGGATAAGGGAAAACCCCGGAAAAAACCTTTTCGAGGCAACTCACCCTGACCGAGATTCGACCTGGGAGATTCTTCTACCACTAAAAGATATTTTCATTTCTATGAATACAATGGATTTTTGGTTTGTTTTACGAAAGTCATAGAGTTTATAAACTACAGTTATAAGAGATTAAAATGAATTGAACTGAGTTTTATTTATGGATGCTCCTTAACAGCTATGATTCTTAGCATCCCATTCTATATTGGGCGTGAAAGACCGGTATTTTTGCTCAGAGGCCTCTTTATCTGGCTTGAGGTTCTTTTACGGGCCGTAAATCTACGACATAAGGGATAAAATGCACCTGTAAGACGTCTTCTGAACTATTTAACAATAGTTTCATAGATGACATGAGGGGTGGATAAAAGAAATTAGTTAAATCGTCATTCAAAACTTCAAAAATTACACATGAAAGATCGGGAATTCAGTTAACTGCTAATATTTTCTGGATAAGTCTACACAAGAGAATCAACTCGTATATTGTGATTTGTTAATATGCGTCAATAATATTGATTTAAAAAGAAACATTTGTTTTACAATGTTTTATAAACGCACGTATTATCTTCCAGGAATGTTTTATTCAATTTATTACTGCCCTTTTTTGGTTAGCTTTGTATTTAATTACCAATAATTCTTGCCATAAACATTTCATTCAGTGCAGAAAATCAAAGAAGACGTTAAAGCCTTGAAGCTTTATTTCTTTGATCATTAATTATGATCTCATGGGAAATCAGTCAAGTACTCTCGTTGCCTAAGATGTTCTTACTTTATATTTTTGATACGAGACTTTTCACTTTAACATCACCACAGGCCTTTATTTTGAGGCAGTATTTTTAACACTTAAATGATTTCAGTCAAATTATATAATATGTAAATTCAATAACAACCCACCTTGAAGCAATATGTGTATGTAATAATTTGTAAAATGTATGCAACAGTCATTGCATATGCTTTTGTTATTGTATCCATGTATAATAATGTTATGTGAATATATTACGTAATTTAATAATGTAGGAGCTGTGAGAATAATAAGTTTAAAGTTGCTAACAATGAGGTAACAATGAGGTAACCTTGAGGCAATAATGAGTAAGGATGTTTAAATGCCACTAGTGATTATTGGAGGAACAATAATGTAATTTTAGTGACAGTTTATAAAATAGCCAATCAACAACCAGAAAAAGCTTTAGTTAAATGCAGGTATTCTATTGGAGTAGGAGTTGACAATCAAAGACTCGAAATACAGAAATTTAGAAGTTTAGACGGTTGAAATGAATTCAGTTGCCTCCAGTGCTCATAACCAGACGCGAGATGTGTCCTCGAGAAATTAATTACGTTTTCGTATGAGATGAAAATAGTATATGTGTTAAAAAGTGCAAGTATTAAATAAAATAATCTCACAGTTCTCGATATCAGTGAAGTGCTATTTAATTTGTGTCAAGGATTAATAAAAAAGAGTGAATTAAAACTTAAAATCTGTGTAAGCCTACATTCTTGTCGCATCACGCCCTGCCAAGATAGCCATGTTTCTAAAATAATACTGACGCAGCCGAGGCAAACATAAATATTACATATTTAAAGAAACAGTTAATTACAAAGTTAATATTTTTTTAAACTTGGGGCAAAGGCCATCTGAAAATACATTTGGGGCGAAGGCTACCGGAAACTGTTTACTATACGTGCGGTTGCAACGAATTTTAAATTCGGCTCCCCAACAGTTGAACTATAATACAACTCCTATTTCAAATCGGCTTTTCATACGTAGCAGCAACTACCTACTTCAAATTGGAACCCAACACGTGGGGCAAACTGTAAAAACTCCTATAACAAAATTCTTCTTCAAATTGACGCCCAAATTGTGGTGCAAACAACGTAACAAACCATCTACTTAAATTTTTGGAACAATTACTTTCTCTATTACTTACCTCTAGTAAGTAGTGAATGTATTACATTCCATCCTAAAAGTTGATACCGAGATTTCACTGGAAAGTCATGTTTTGAGGGACTACCTGAATGTTTTTAAAAATATTTTGAGAGAAAGATCCGTGTTTTTGTGTGTGTGTGTGGATTTGCATATGAGAGAGAGAGAGAGAAGTATAAGTCAAGAAAGAAGTCACTTAAGCGAATTTAATTTCAGCGTTTTTCAAGGACACGGCACGAATGTTTTTAAGAAAATCCCCCATCCCAAACTATCATTTACATTGAAAAAAATTAGCTTTGATTAAGATGTTATGTTTGCATAATAAATAAAATGTGTATCTTAAATTTTCTACCAATAGACTATGAAGTCCTGTTCATTCTGAAGGAATCTTGTAAACTATCAGAGATAGACAAAGGCTTACTACACAAAAAAATCTGATGTGTTACACTCACATGACTTTCTCTACTCTTGTACAAACTATTTGTACAAACGCTTATTCTCCATATGCTTCATGTTAATTGAGATAAACATTTGCAGAGTCTATCTTATTGCTAATTTTCTTGTAGATGTAAGGGGAATATATATTTACAAGGGCAATATAGAAATACAGTAGCCTTTAAGCACACACATATCTCTTAATAACTGGTTGCTAGGTGCAGCACGATTCCCTTTCCCACAGATTAATACTCTTTGCATATCCAAGACAAAAAAAAATGAATAACGAATTTCCATTTGAGAAAATAAGTATTGAAAAATTTAAGGGAATAACAAGCAATATCTCGAAAATGGTTCACTCAACAAAAAAAAATGTATATGACATAAATTGTGTATTTTAACGCGATCTACATTTTTGTGTAGTAAAATGTTGTCTGTCTCTTATGGTTTACTAGTTATGCAAAAGTCGTTCACAATAAAGAATACTTTTGGAGACATTCCCAGGAAATTCAAAATATACATTTTATTTGCCATAAAATATCTTAAACATATGATATTTTAATCAAAATCGTTAGAGCCATTTTTGAGAAAATTGAAATTTTCGAAAAATCTTCCATGTAAAGGGTATCCTGGGGTGGGGGGATTTTCTTGAAAACCTTCGTGTCACATCCTTGGAAGATACTGAACCCAAATACCAAGTTTGGTGTTCATCCGACTGTTCGTTTCTGAGTTATGCTGTTCACAGACACATACACACACAGACAGATACACACAGACACACACGGACATGTTTCCAAAAATGCTTTTTTTGGATTCAGGGGGTCTCAAAACATGTATTTCCGGTGAAATCTGGGTATCGAATTTTTGGGTGGAATACAATACTTCCCCTACTTACTATACGTATTAGAGAAAGTAAAAATGAAGATCTTGTTAAAATGTATGTCAAAAATAAACTTTTTATGCCACTAAGTATTCCCAAAATAATATTTATTATTGTATTGAACTGTCAAATATTTTTTACTATTTTTAACTGGCGAGTCGCTATTCGTTTTTTTCTCGTGGTCATACAAAGAGATCGGAATTTCAAAGCCATCGCATAACGACACCCATTTAAAGGATTTGATTAGCGCTTAAGCCTGGTACCATTGTACCTGCAACGAAATAAGTAATAAAACTACTTTTTGCAAGATTTTATATCGATTAATATGAAGTAGAGGAATGAACTTTTGAAAGAATAATTTGTAGAAGAGTGATCCACTGAATTCAACATCAGATTTTGTATCGCTCGTAATCAATTCCTTCCAGTGGTACAGGGCATCAACATAGCCCAGTTTGCTGATGATTTCCTGCTCTGTAGAACAGGCACGTGTTTCAGGCTTCAGTCCCAGAGGCACCTCCACCTCGTCCCAACAGTGGTGCAGGTAGTGACGGATGTCCTTAAGTCTGGGTAAAAGTCATGCTGTCCTGTTTACCAATCGCCGAATAACCGCCAACATCTACATTCTCATCATCAGGGCTGTAGAATTGAATGACGGAATTCTATTCGCTATCCAGGAGTCATTCTGGCTTATACGGTCCTTAGCTCTATCATGCTACTGTGTTTGACTCAGGAGTTTAGCTATGATCTTGTGGTTGATGTAAACGAACCTGAGCCAGTGCTGTATTGTACTTCCCTTTCGCTCTATTTTTTTACACCCTTTTCCAAATGCACTTACCCTTTCTTTGCCGTAACAAAAAATATTGCGCTAAATAGCATGAATAATACATGATATTACCGCATCAAACAAAACAATTATGGTCATATTTTCAATAGGTAAACCTGTAAAGCCTGCATAGATGTAAAACAATATAATTATGACCATTGGCATGTGAAACTGCATTTGTTGACAATATTTCTGAACTGCTAGTGTTGTACTATTTGCATCGTAGGCAAGAAGCACGCTTGCAGTTCAAGGACAAATCATTCTCCTGAGTCAACCACAGTGCGTCCTCTCAAGGCTCTGATGGTATGTGTCTCCGATGCGCATGTCTATGAGGCTGTGCCATGACTACACACTTCTGGCTTTTCTGTTGAATTCAGAGTAGAGGATTCCGGATTATTTATCTTGTCTGTCATCGCTTTCCAGTAAGACTACTACACGAAACCTTGACACTGTCGCACGTGAAGGATATAATTAGGTGACGGGTTCAAAATTTGTACGGCAGATTGCCAAATCATAAGAATGCCTCTGCTCAGGCATCACCGCGTTCCTCGGAGGGCATGCAAGCATTCTCTGTATCACTGGCATTAAACCAGCCAGCAACTACAAAAGCTAAACGTAATCGCCCTCCCCCATACATGAGAGAGTATGAAAATTCAACACCAAAGCCTTTCCTTACCATACTACACCCAAAAACCTACAAGCACCCTACAGCTAGTTCAACCAGCAGAGTCTTTTAATTTTTGAGTTATGCTGTTCACAGACACACATACACGCGCTCGCGCGCGCGAGTACGTTTTTGTAAAAGTCCTTTTGGTTCGTGGGTTTGAAAGGTGTATTTCTAGTGAAATATCGGCATCGAATTTTTGTGTGGAATACAATACTTTATGTACTTTACTTAATAAAGAAAATAAAAATCATCACGATTACTCCATAGATGCAATACTGAAATGATGTACCTATACGACTTTTCTTTTTAATTGTTTTATTTATATGTCGTCCTTAGCATTTAAGGAAGCCCCAGAAAATCTAGAGTATCTACGATAATATCGGCAGCTTTGCCTTTGGAACAATTTTATTGCACCTCAGCAACGATGTTTGCTCGTTTTACTATGCTGTTCTTAATCTTTGGGTTTTCTATTTAAATACGTGTCAGTAAATACGTAAATTTAAACTCTGACTCACACTTCCAGACTCTAGGGAGGATGGGGATTAATCCTGGCTAAAGAAAAATTCCCATCCTCTAACCGGAAATATCTCTCTCTCTCTCTCTCTCTCTCTCTCACACACACACACACACACACATACACCACACAAGCCTTTTTAACTTTCTCTACCACGTATATAGTAGGTAGAGAAGGTATTGCATTCCGCCAAAATATTCCAGACCGAGATTTCACCGAAATACATGTTTTGAGACCCCTTGAATATAAAAAGCGCATTTTAGAAAAAGGTCCGTGTGTGTGACTGAACAGATAACTACAAAAATGAAAATTGGATAAATACCAGACTTGATATTTAGGTTCAGTACCCTCCAAAGATTCAACACGAAGATTTTCAAAATAATCCACCCACACAGACTATCGTTTACATGGAAGATTTTTTTAAATATTTGATTTAAAAATGCTCTAGGGATTTTGATTAAAATGCCATATATTACAAATATTTACATGAAAAATAAAATGCATATCTTGAATTTTCTAGGAACATCCTATGACGTCCTCTTCATTCGGAAGGAGTTTTATATAACTGTTAAATTTAAGCAATAGACGAAAATATACATACACAAATATGTAGATCTCTAAAACAAACAATTTATTTGCAATAATGTTTTATGGCATAAGCCATTTCTGAGATATCCGTTGTTATGGTTCAAATTGTTAATTACTCTTAAAGTCCTCTCAACATTCACTTGTTTTTCGCGATTGTATGGGAACAGTATGAGATTTTAAGGCCAGCATAAAGCGTCCTGTTCTTAAACATTTAAATATAACTGTTCTCTTTGTATCTATAACGAAATGTGTAATTTGGCTATTTCTACAAATGTAGAACAATAGAGGGTAGAGAAAGTTATGAAATTATCACATCAGATTTTTAAAACAGTTTCCTTATTAGTTTATTCCAGAAATTCTCGAGGTCCAATGGGATAACTTTCCATCAGTTAAGGGGCAGATAAAATAAGAGAAAGTGTTCAAGTAGCAGCATTGAAAGAGTCGTCCTTATACTGTTCTTCTGTACCTACTGTGGAGAAAGTACAAGTACATGGTATATGGGAGTCAATATTTGCCAGCATATGGTGGGGCCCCATAACCGTGGAGTAACCAACCACGAAACGCCAGCAAGCAATAACTGCGAGCTGCAGCTATTAGCGAAGAGTGTATAACAGACAAATATTGGGGTACGCGAAGGCAAACAGAGGGATGCTGAAGAGGGCTCCCGAGCCTCGGAGACAGATGAGCCCATTAGGTCTCCAGTAGTAGCTGTTCCGAATCATTAGCCTCCATTCGCTAACCATTAAACCCAGGCGGGGTGCCTTCTCCGTTGCCAGATTTCGTGTTGGAATTACTAGACGTAGCATTTCCTTTCCTCCGGCTTGGCTACCGACTCCAAAATGTTTTTATATGTGGAAAATGTCTGCTATAGCTGAACCTGTTGCTTCCCTTGTGTAGGTGAGACCTTACGGTGGCTTTCAAACACCCCACTCACTCATTTAATGTCTTCTTCGTCGAGAGCGGTAAAGTCATGGATGGTTGTGCAAGTCATTTTATCGATGAAGTGTTATATTCGGGGAGAGTTGAAAAGAAAGGTAGAATCAAACTGAAAAATCCAATGCCATAGCCGGGATTTGAACCACTGATCCTCGACTTACTGTGCCGCTGCTTTAACCAGCTAAGGTACCAGGACAATATCCTGGCAGCATACTAAATTCTCCAACAAACTCGTATTTCCTCGATAAATCACAAGGTGTTCTCAAATGCGACACAGTTGGAGAATTTAGTGCCGTGCCGGCATATTGCCAAGCAGCTCAGTTGCTTAGAACAGCGGCACGGTAATCCGAAGATCCGTGGTTAAAATCCCGAGTATGTCATTGAATTTTTCAATCTAATTCTTCTTTTCCAACTTTAGCCTACACACGGCTTATGTTTCGGAATAACTAATTAACATTCTCTGTCCTTATTAAAAAGTAAACACTGAATTTAAATGTTAAAATTCAAGGAACATGTAGGTATGAAGTTCGTTGACTGTCTTAACCCCAGTCAGGTCAGTGGCGAGGTTGATGACCACCGAATTAGTCAACACCATCCTTTGTCCGCTCCTAGTAGTTATAACGTTAATGGCATTCTTAGATGATGTTCTCTGGTATGTAACATTCTTTTACTGGTAAGCATTGCCTTCTTCCAAAGCCCCACATTTAAAAAAGCATATTGACAGATTGTAGTTAATTAACGTTTTTATTATTTAAATTTACAATGTTTAAAAATTAAATTAGTGGTACAAGTTTATTGATTATTATTATAATTTTCCATTTTAAAATAGTTACTATTCTTTAAATCACATGCACGCTCTTAAGTTAATCTGCTCTCTCTTTAGTCAAAAATTCCAGTATGCACTATTTTGTTAAACAGGAAGGCGTATTGTATGCTGTTAAAATTATTATAAATTTCACAACTTGATTTAATTTTCATAAGTTACAAATTATAAGCAGCTCTATCCTACATTACAAGGAAGCATCCATAAGAGATTGTCGTCCTAGTGGTGTACTGGTTACCATGCTAGACTCTAGTTCCTGAGGTCTCGGGTTCAAACCCGGCGGAGGGCAATGGATTTTTCTGGGCGTAAAAACCCTTAGCAAGGTTTCCTTCGGAAGGGAAGTAAAGCCAGTGGTCCCGTGTTCTAGATAAAAAGAAAAATCTGATGTGTTACACTCACATGGCTTTCACTACTCTTGTACAAACTATTTGTACAAACGCTTATTCTCCATATGCTTCATGTTAATCGAGATGTTAATCTTATTGCTAATTTTCTTGTAGAAGCAAGGGGAACATGGTGGGCTTTAAGCGATAGTCAAATCGTTTAAGATCTGGTTGCTGTGTGGCGCATTCCAGTCTCTTTGCATGTCCAGACATAAAAAAATGAATAACGGATTCCCATTTGAGAAAGGTATAGGTATTGAAAAACTTAAGGGAATAACAAGCAATATCTCGGAAATGGTTCACTCAATAAAAAAATGTATATGACATAAATTGTGTATTTTAACGTGATCTATATTTTTTGTGTAGTAAAATTTTGTCTAGCTCTTATGGTTTACCAGTTATGCAAAAGTCGTTCATAATGAAGAATACTTTTGGAGACATTCCCAGAAAATTCGAGATATACATTTTATTTGTCATATATCTTAAATATATGATATTTTAATCAAAATCGTTAGAGCCATTTCTGAGAAAATTAAAATTTTCAAAAAATGTTCCAAGTAAAGGGTAATCTGAGGTGGGGGGATTTTCTTGAAAACCTTCGTGTCGCATCTCTGGAAGATACTGAACCTAAATACCAAGTTTGGTGTTTATTCGACTGTTCGTTTCTGAGTTATGCTGTTCACAGACAGACAGACACACACACGGACATGTTTCCAAAAATGTTTTTTTTTGGATTCAGGGGGCCTCAAAACATATACTTCCGGTGAAATCTTGGTATCGAATTTTTGGGTGGAATACAATACTTCCCCTACTTAGTATACGTAGTAGAGAAAGTAAAAACGTAAAATAACCTCATGCCTTACGAAGAGACCTCTGAGCAAAATTATCAGTCTTTCATGCCCAATATAGAATGGGACCGCAGCAGTTATAGAGCGTTCATAAATAAAATTCAATTTCAATTTTTTTCCAAAAGATGTTGAAAACATAATTAGGCGTGGTTATATACTTCAGTGAAATCAAAGGGAAGTTCGGTGATATAAACGCGATATGCAAATTCTCCCTGCATAATTGGATTTTAAAATGCTACCCTCTTTACACTTTTGGGCTGGAATTCACTAAAAGTCTGCCATATTCGCAATAAGTTGTCAAATTAATATTCATATTCAAGGAACAAACTGAAATTAGGTGACATGATTATGGCACAACTCTAAACGCCCTAGTTTTAATATTTTTGGAAATATTTTAACACCCGTATCTATCCGAAAGAACAATTATTTTTAAAATGTGTGTGTGCGTGTGTGTGGTCTGTGTGTTGGGTAAACTTGAAAACCACTCAGCCAATTTTGATAATTCTTTCACCATTGAAAAGCACTGTTCTTTCTAATGTACTTCTAATTTCAATTCTTGGAGGAATAAAAGACCCGCGAAGCTGGGTCTGACCTTTCGTCCAGAATACCATAGAGTAGAAAATAGTTTTTGTTGTTACTCTACAAAAAGTGTGTGTAAAAAAAGTGACACGCCGCAGATATTTAATTCCAAGCAATACATAGATGGTCATGATTTAGTAACTGAGAATAAAACACCTGAGTAAACTCTATTCTAGTTCTATAGATGTATATAGTGAAACCTCTCCTCTTATGTATGTCATAATCAAGTGCATTGCCAGTTTATGCTAAATAATTATATCAAAATCAAATGTGTTATATTTAAATGACAATTCGCTTATTAATCCAGTTATTATTTCAGCAAATAAACTTTCAATTCACATTTACACATTTCGTTGTACGATATAGTAGGTAAAGTGATAGTCTTGCATAACTACGAGAAGAGAGAGAGAGAGAGAGAGAGAGAGAAACGATTGAGTTCCCATTTAAAAAAAGGTATACGTATTTGAAAATTCAAATGAATAACGAGGAATTCCTCGGAAATTGTTAACTCCACAAAAACAACAAAGAAAAAGCAAACAAACGAACAAAACAAAGATACCACAAATTTGTGCATAACGAGATCTAACTTTTTCTGTATCTTACGGTTTAGCAACATGCAAAAGTCATTCAAAATGAAGTGGACGTCAGAGACTATTCCCAGAAAATTCTAGACGTGGATTTAATTTGTCATGAAAATACGTCAAATACTAAATATATAGCATTACCATAATTGCCGTATTTTAATCGAACACTAAATACCATTTTTGAGAAAATCATGCCCATGTTGTATGGAAATGTCCATGTTGTATCGAATGGAGGGATTATCTTGAAAGTCTTCTTGTCGAATCTTTGATAGTACTAAACTGAAGTACCAAGTTTGATATTTAAACGATTTTTCATTTTTGAATTATGCTTTTCACACAAACACGCGCGTACCTTTTTATAAACATGTTTGTTTGTTTTTTATTACGGAATCTACAAACGTGTTTTTTCGGTGAAATCTCGGTATTGGATTTTGGGTGCAATACAATGCTTCCTCTACTTATACAGGTAAGTGGCAGAGAAAGTAAACAGAGAAAATGAAACATAGTACATAATTATACAAGTCATACTTGATATTCAATGAAAGCATAACGCTATCCTAATTTGCGCTTGTGTGTTAAAGAATTTGATGAGGAAATTGTTTTAAGACAGGTATGGATCGTGACTAACATCCTAGTGTGCAATTCCAGAGAGATTTGCTGGCTGTACATATGGAGACGGTAGGTAATATTGGGCGTGTAGGACTTGGACGTGACTACAATGTGCAGCAGTCGATTAGAAACGTGTTCTGAATAATGGATCGGCACAAACATGGCTCAACAGCTCCAGGCTCCTAGCACCAAGTCGTGCTGTACGCTAGAGAAGAACGCTTTCAACAGAGAACGTATATCTTCCATACTAATTATTGCTTCATTTAAGGTGTCTGTGGTAAATAATATGATAGTGTTTTAAAATCATTCCATAAGTCACAGTTTGAAGCAACATACAGCACCAGCCACGGAAAAACTAATACAATAACTCATTAATGTAATAAGATATCTAATTCACTGTTTCTCAGCATCAGCACCTTAATAATTTCTTTCTTTAATATTTTGTTCTAAGTTTTAGTGTTATGGATTTTCTTTTATAATATGGTATGTATAATAATTAAGAGGATGTTAAAAACACATATATTCATAATGTAAATATGGTAGAGAATAAGTATATACCTAACGTTATAACAAATAAAATATAATATGAGAGGGAAAGGCTATATACATATATGTAACATAAACTGTTATTGGATAGTAGTAGCAATCGGGTACATTGATACATGCTTATAATTCAAATACGTGCGTTAAGAAAACGGTTGAAGGGAACGCTAACAGAAGCTTGTCAGTGTTCGAGCAGGAATGCCGTGTATAAGCGCGTCTCTAAATAGACGCTAAAACTACGTATTTAAAGTCTACCAGTTATACATATTCTAACATGACAAAGGTAATAGCGAATTGTGAATATCATATGTGGTTTATCTAAAATACAAGTGAAATAATTAACAGATTACGTGTGTGCAAAATATTTTAACCTTCTCCATACCTAACCCTGACAGCACACAATTGCTCTCCGACACAGAATACAGCAGCCGTGGCATAATAATAAAATAATAATTACAACATACTAACACACACACAAGAATATAGATACACTATCATCAGATTCCAGTCTACGAGAACCTCAAGATACATCACAAGAGAACGGGCATCAAGACGACCTACAGGTACGTAATAAAGCATCCATCATCAACGTAATAGGGGCTTACCAAGGAGGAACCGCTACACGTTTCAGTCCCTTCATTACTAAGTCGGCTCCGTCCAATCTTCCCTCTTTTCAGTTTTTCTCTTCGTTTCCACATATAGACAATTATGTATCTAATATTATCTATAAGCTGACAATTAAGCAGTAGGCTAAAGTTAGAAAGGAAGAATCAGAATGAAAAAAAAAATCCATTTTCATAGCCGGGTTTGAACCCCGGATCTTCGGCTTTCCATGCCATCGCTCTGACCAACTGAGCTAGCGTGGCAACATATCTGTACATTAAATACCCCAACTCATTCACATTTCTTCCCGCTAAAACACAAGGCGTTCTCTAATTTATTTTTCGAGATCAATACCCTATTAGTGACTTACCATAAGAACTTTTTAAGTCCCAGGATTCACATTACTATTAAATCAATCAATGACAAGCAATTATTTTTCCACACGGAAAACCGAAGACCCGTGGTTCAAATCCGGCCATCGCATTGACCTTTTTTACTTTCTCTACCAAGTATCCAAAAATTCTATATCGAGATTTCAGCGGAAATACATGTTTTGAGGCCCCTGAATATAAAAAAAGGGATTTATGGAAACATGTCCGCGTGTGTGTGCGTGCTTGTCGTGTGTCTGTGAACAGCGTAATTCAAAAACGTAAAGGCGGATAAATACCAAACTTGGTATTTAAGCTCAGTATCTTCCAAGGATACGACATAAAGGTTTTCAAGAAAATCCTTCCACCCCTCAAATACCATTTCATGGAACATTTTTTTCGAAAAGTTTGGGTTTCTAAAAATGGCTCAAATAATTTTTATTCAAATATCACATATTAAAGACATTTACATGACAAATAAAAAATATATCTTACATTTTGTGGTAATAACCTTTAAAGTCCTCTTCATCAGGGATTTTGTATAATGTCGATAACTGGTAAACGTTAAGCGACAGGCAAAAACGTACTACACTAGATATTGAAGTAGTATGTTGCTTCACGTATGGAAAGCCGATTTGAAGTAGGAGTTGCATTGTAGTTCTTAAGTTGGGGAGCCGAACTTGAAGTAGTTGCAACCGTACGTGTGGTAAAAAAAATTTTCCGGTAGCCTTCGCCTCAAGTTTTAAAAATATTAACTTTGTAATTTACTGTTTCTTTAAATATTATATATTTATATTTGCCTCGGCTGCGTCAGTATTAATTTTTAGAGATATGAATTTCTTAGCAGGGCGTGATGCGGCTGAAGAATGTAGGCTTACGCAGATTATAATTTTTACTTCACTCCTTTTATTAATCCTTAATACGATTTAAATAACACTTCACCGGTATAGAGAGAGCTGTGAGATTATTTATTAATTACTTGCACTTTTTTAACACGTAAACTATTTTTGTCTCACACTGAATACGTATTAAACTTCTCGAGGACGCGTCTCGCGTCCGGTTAGGAACGCTGTCTACAAGCAACTGAACTCTGAATTTGTACAATTTGCCCTATTTCAGTTTCTGATTGGCTATTCCTACTCCAATAGTATACTTTTATCTAACTTAAGCATTTTTTCTGGTTTTTGATTGGCTATTTTATAAACTGTCTCAAAAATAACATTATTGTTGCTCCAAGAATTACCAGTAGCATTATTAAACTTTCTAATTCATTATTGCTTCAAGGTTACCTTATTGTTAGCAACTTTTGACCTATTATTCTCACAGCTCCTACATTATTAAATTATGTAATACATCCACATAACATTATTGAACGTGTACATAATAATATAACCATTAATACAATGACTGTTACATGCATTTTATATATTATATTATACACATATTGCTTTAAGGCGGGCTGTTATTATATTTCATATTATATAATTTGACGGAAATCATTTAAGTGTTAAAAATACTGCCTCAAAATGTAAACCTCTTTAAAACACAATTTGTTTCAGATAATTTTGTTTGTTGCATAAGCCATTCTGGGACATCCGCAACAGCAGTTGTTCCTGGCGATGTCATGGAAGAATGATGAAATTTTAAGACCAGCATATAGCGTCCGGTTCTTTATTTCTGTTCTATAAACGTTGACTTCTCTTTGTTGCTATAACGAAATGTGTAATGTAGCTATTTCTGCAAAGGTTTATTTGAATATATATTCTCCTCTCCTAATTCTTAATTGCCTCGTGAAGCATTTTCTATCTTTCGAATACACACCAATTTTCTTCAGAGTAACCTAAGTTTCCTTCAGTCTACTCTGTCAAACGTTCTTACTAAACCGTAAACGCAATACACCTTTCTTTCTCCTAAATAACGTTCTTCAATAGTTTGTGGCAATCCAATTGCATTTCAAGCAATGATAAACAAACCACTGATGTTTTGAGAACCCCTTGGAAGGTATTTACTGGATAATGTATGTATTTCCAATCCAGTAAAGGAAAGATGTCTTATTTTAGACAATATTAGTAAATTTAGAAAATAAAAATCTCTAAAATGTTATTGTTTTAACAAGAGTAAAGGAAAACAATGTTAAATTCGCACAACTTTCTCGTGATGTCATGCAGAGAATAGAATGTTTAAGATTTGCCTATCCTTCAGCCTCTGTATTCCCCTTGTTCCTACCAAAGCGTATAAAAAACCATTCCTGCAAACGTTTATTTTCATTAATATGAAACAGATGGAAAATAAAAATTTTAAGAATAGTTTATAGAACACGTATTGACTATGCTAAATTTTTATAAAGCAATAGCTGTGCACATGTTGTTTACGGCTCAGAATGTTCGACATTTAGCAAAAACGAAGAAAAAAAATAAAATCCGTAGAAATGAGAATTCATAAGGAGCGTCGCAGGCTACAGGCTATAGTTGATTAGATAAAAAGGCAAGTGAAAAATCAGAAAAAAACTCGTCTCATCAATATAGCTAAAGTTTCATCTTATAGCGTTAGTTCCTGGAACGAATAGAGGATTACAAATCTACCATTTGACCAACTGCAGCAGGAGTTCCGCAATGATCAATTCCAGCACCATGATTATTCAACGTATATATGTATGACCTATCAAATACAAATCCTATATCTATTGCTATTTATGCGGATGATACAGTTATCTTCTATTCACGTCCGGTCTTAAATACGATGCAATTAAAAGACTACAAACATCGTTAAATCTACTATCTAGATGATTTATAACCTGGAGAAATAATACCAATAAGACCGCAACTATATCTTCTCCTTAAGATCACATAAAAACCCACCCACATTACTGCCACCAGTCTAGGAACTAATGCTAGACACAAAGCTAATCTAGAATTCTCATATATCCTAAATATCAACACTAACTCCTTCCAGAATCATGAAGCTATACCCTCTACTAAACAAGAGATCACCGCTTAGGCTGGGCTCAATATTACTATACAAGTCTCTTATACGTCCTATAGATAATATCATATGCCACTCCTGTGTGTGGTGCAGCTAGCAAAACTCGCATTTATCGAACATATTTCTCCGCAGTATTACTAAGGCTTCATGGTTCATACGAATTGATCAACTTCAGCAGGAATTTGGGATTCATCCCATACAACGCACTTCAAATTGCTCTCAGAGAAACTCTTATTCAGATTAGCCGAAATACCACGCGCGGCAACGTGTCACATTGGACTTAGAAACCCACAGAAGAGAAGATTAAAAAGAAAATTACCTCAAGACCTCCTGCTAACTGCTTCCGAAGATAGTGATTTCTCAGACTAATAATTAACCTCACTCATCCAAACCTGTTCTCAAGCATTGATTGTAATCATTTGAATATTGTGGCGTGTATGTGTGTGTATTGTCACGCCAGACACATTATTGCGTCGTTGGCGACTGTATTGTTGGGGGTAATTCTTTTGGCTTGGGTTTTGAAGTTCGTCTTGTGTGGCGAGGATTAGAGTGGGGGAAGTGAGCGTTACTTTCTTTGTGTTGTGTGTTAGCGTCACTTATGGTCGAATGTCTGTGTGGAAGGTCTATGTGAATTGTGTGTATGTAACCGCGTGTGTGTATCATCTCCCTTCAAATTCTTCCTTTTTATCTTTTGTGTGAGATGTAGGGGCACCGTGTTATATTCAATAAACCACAGGTTAGGTGATTAATGTAAAATTCTGTGTATTTTGTGATGACAATCCCACGTCTGCTCTGGAATGTGTTGTTAAAGTTTCTGGTCCTCTCGCTACCTCTGATGCTATGCCTCCCAATGTATATGCTGGGGTAACTAAAACTTAATACCTAGCTGCAAACCTTTTGGCCTTACCCCGGTGTATAACAATATATTTGTTTTAACTTTGTTTAATACCGTGTTACTATTATCTAACCAAATCTAATTGTTAATATGATATACTTGTAATCATTATCCGTTTGTTAATGCTATCTTCTTGTTATCTATTGGACATGAGTTTGTTATATGTAAAGTAACTGTTAACCTAATTTATCACTGGCATGTATCTTATTACTGGCTGATCAGCTAAATAAACGAGGGTAATCCAGAAAGTCCCAGAAGTTTTGAAATAAACAATTAACAAAATGCAAATATCAACGTTTATTATCTACATTTGAAAGGTACACTCTTAAGCTATTTTTCTACATAATCGCCATTCAAATTGCGGCATTTATCATACTGTGGCATAAGTTTATGAATACTCTCTCTGTAGAAATCTGCCGCCTGCGACTTCAACCACTGGTTTACACCGGCATGCAGTTCAGCGTCAGTATCAAAGCATTAATTTGATGCACCAAATTCCGTGAAATTTGGGGAAAATGTTCCGAAACTTCTGTAATCGTGAAACGACGATTTTCACGAATTTTGTCATTGATTTGCATTGACAGTTCATCAGTTATAAGGTCTACCACTGCGATCCTCGTCGTGAACATTGGTACGGCCATTTTTAAAATCAATGCACCATTGCCTGACTCGGCTTTCACTCATTATTCCCTGCCGTAAACATCACAAAGTTGACGATACATTTCAATTGATTTGTTCTTTTTAGCCCGCCGCACTTCACAAGTGGCGGGATTTCCTATTGCAGCGCACATTTTAACAACTCACAGAGAGCACAGTAAGGAAGGCACAGTCCTCACACTACCACAGCTGGATGCGTACTGAATGTAGGAACGTTCTGACACCAAGATGGCGGCTCAAGCCCTACTCATCGCCACGATAGGCCAAAACATCTGGGACCTTCAGGACTACCCTCGTAATTAGAAATAAAAGAAAGGAACCCAGCATTTTTAAGTTGATTGAAACCGATATAGAACCAACTGGAAAGAAGATGTGGATAGACTGGAAGATTACGCATCCCAAAATTAGTACTAAATTATAAACCTATAGGCAAGAGAAACATTGTCGGACCGTTGTTACACAGCAAACATTCAAACAATGAGACCGGAACAAGCCTTTTGAGACTTAGTCGAAGTTTATTAGCTCCTTTGCCATATAAGTACAGATAGAGTTGTCGTAAATAGTTAACACCTGTAAGTTAAAATTAAAAAACAGAAGCATTACGATCTTATTTCATAGAATTTTGTAAGGCCATAAAGTGGTTTTGCCAGCAGTGTTGAATGAATACGTCTCTTGAATGCAGGCATAGGAATATTTCTAGTATCTAATGGCAGTGCGTTATAAAATTTGTAAGAAATATGAACAAAACTGTTTTTAGAGTAACTGTATTTGCATTTATATATGTTCAAACATTTGCGAATATTATGGTCATGTACAACACAGCAAAGAGTCAAATTATTGGATTTGGATTTTACCTAGAAAAGGAAGTCCAGAGTAAACATTGTCGCCAAAGTTAATGTTTTGTTTTTAATTCAGTAAACAGTGGTTTACAGTGTTTTCAGGATTGAGTATCACATGAAGAAGGTATTTTGTTGTATTGTTATTATTTGTGTTGTATTTATTTGCCCCACGCTTTGGGAGCCAATTTGGAGAAGGTTGTATTGGAGGAGTTGTATTATATTTCAACTGTTGGGGAGCCGAACACTTGAAGTAGTTGCAACCACACGTATGGTAAGAAGTTTCGGTTGGCCTTCGATCCAAGTTTAAAAATATTAGCTTTGTAATTTTACTGTTTCTTTAGATATTATATATTTATGTTTGCCTCGGCTGCGTCAGTATTATTGTTAGAGACATGTTTCTCTTTGCAGGGTTGTGGTGCGACTGAAGAATGTAGGCTTATACAGATTATATTTTTTTAATTCACTCCTTTTTTTATTAATTCTTGACACGATTTAAAGACACAATTTAAATAACGCTTCACTGATATAAAGAGCTGTGAGATTCTTTTATTAATTACTTGCACTTTTTAACAGGTAAACTATTTTCGTCTCTCACGAATACGTATTAAATTTCTCGAGAACATATCTCGCATCCGGTTACAAACACTGTCTGCAAGCAACTGAACTCCAAATTTGTAAATTTTGCTATATTTCAGTTCCTGATTGGCTAATCCTAGTTCAATAGAATACCTTCATTTAACTAAAGCTTTATCTGGTTGTTGATTGGCTATTTTATAAACTGTCACTAAAATTACATTATTGCTTCCAAGAATCACAAGTAGTATTGTTAAACTTTCAAATTAATTATTGTCTCAAGGTTACCTCATTGTTACCTCATTGTTAGCAACTTTTAACGTATTCTTCTCACAGCTCCTACATTATTAAATTACGTAATACATTCACATAACATTATTGAACATGCATACAATAATATAAACATTTACAATGACTGTAATATACACTTTTTATATATTGTTACATACACATATTGCTATTAGGCAGACTGTTATTGAATTTACATATTATATAATTAGACTGAAATCATTTAAGTGTTAAAAATACTGTTTCACACAGATGATTCTCACAGCTCTATTTTGGAGTATAAGTAACCTGAATGTTAAGGTCCTAGCTGCCCCAATATTTCCATATCTAAGATAACTATATATATGGCCATAATAGACATAATTGGATATGTTCTTGATAGAGCATTTTTATATTAATATCATAAATATGCCACTATATACTTTATTTATTAAGTAATCGAGTGTATATTCCTATCAAGCCCTGAGTCGAGATGGATTCGAGAAACCGTGTTGATACATAACAATTGGCTGAAGAAGATGATGATGGTTACGCATATTGATGTGAATTCAACACTTCAGGTATCTCTACATGTAAAGCGTTGCAATGAGGAGAATTTCGAGATAATCCTCGTGTTGTATCTTTGATAGATACTGAATTTATATTATGAGGTTCAATCCTTTTGCATCTCTTCGTTTCCTGCATGCGGTTCACACATAGGTACAGTTTTATTTTGTATGTATTTTCAAGACAATGCTGATAGCCTAAGACTTTTAAACGCCCTCTAATGTATCAAGTTTTTCTTTATTTACCTGACAGTAGCCCTAACGAGCTGGACCGAGTGGGATGCTGTAATTGCGACTAAATAGGCCGGACACATTGTGCCCCGCGGTCATGTTTATTTAGTTAGCATGTTGGCAGTGCGAGACCAGCAGAAGGTTGTGCGGTGACAACAGTGCGTATGACTGGGGGTGCGCGTTTTAAAACATTCCTCATTGGGGGAGGGAGAACGTGCGGCAGTCACGTGGCATTAATCATCCCCCTCGATTTTCGAACCAATCGGCCGTTAGGGAGAATGGCAAGCGGTGGCGTAGCAGTCAGCCCCTCCCATTTCCCTGTCATACTGTAGAAGTGAATACGAAAAAATATCTGCGTGCATATAGCATGCATCAGAAAAAGCGAAGCTATGCGTCAGTTTCTAATCAATAAGGATCTTCCACAACAGAGTGCGCCTTAACCTCACCATATGAATGGTCTTCTATAAAGCACGGTTCTTTGAATCGAGATTTCACTGCTAATACACGTTAGAGGTCCTTCTTCTTTAACGGATTACGCTCTTCTTTGAGGGACTCACTTGGGTCAGTAGCCTGTCTTATGGCGGTGAAGAAGAAGGAAATGAAATATAGTGATGAAAGGGAAGACAGAGAAATTCGCGGATCAAATTATCCAACCGAGGAAAACCGTAAAAAGAAAACCTTCAGTCAGGTTGGTCCTCCCAGGGAGTGCGAACCCGGGAGCTCCCGAATGCGGGTTACAGAAGTTACCGCCTGAACCACCCTGCTCGGTATGTTAGAGGTCTACTGAATCTAAAATAACATATACTGTATTACATCCAGAAACCTGATATCGAGGTTACACTGATAATACATGTTAGAGATCTGCTGAATCTAAAATAACACATACTGCATTACACCCAGAAATTTCATGTCGAGGTTTCACTAGTAATACTTATTAGAGATCTGCTGTATCTAAAATAATATATACTTGTATTGTATTACACCCAGAAATTTTATATCAAGTCTTCGCTGGTAATACTTGTTTGAGGTCCCTGAATCTAAAACAACGTATACTTGTATTGTATTACACCCAGAAATTTGATATCAAGTCTTCACTGGTAATACTTGTTAGAGGTCCCTGAATCTAAAATAACGTATACTCGTATTGTATTACACCCAGAAATTTGATATCGAGGCTTCACTGGTAATACGTATTAGAGGTCCCTGAATCTAAAATAAAATATACTCGTATTGTATTACACCCAGAAATTTGATATCGAGGTTTCACTAGTAATACTTATTAGAGGTCTAATGAATCTAAATAAACATATTCCTACCATTCATACCATTTATCTATACAAGTAAAGAAGGCTAGGATAGGACAAGTTACGGAGGGAGACATAGCACCTCGATTTCGCAGATCTTTTGTGGCTCTGCCCCAGACGGGGCGCTCCCGGCAGAGGAGATGAGAGGAGACAGAGGGCGGTCGGACCAGGAGGCACGCCAGGCAGAGGGCAGGGTCCCTCCAGTTACAGATTTGAACTCCCCGGGAGCTGGCTGGTGGAGCTGGCCCCCTCCCCCCTTATGCTTACACATCCCCGGGGGATTCTGAACCCGTAGACCGCTCGCAGTCCGGAGCACGAAGATTTCCTTAGAGCATCCTTTTCCCCTGCCATGCACACTCCGAGACCTCCCGCCGACACTTGTCACCCTGAAAGAGACCAAGCAGATGAAGAGTGAAGTAAAATGAGAATGGAGATGAAATGGAGGGACAGGGAATTCGGGGGATGTAATGATCCTTCCCAGATTTGCCTAGCGACCCCGGGAAAACCTCGGAAAAATTCATGGATCAGGAAGGTTGGCACGGGAATCGAACCCACGACCTCCAGCTCGGTATTTAAGTAAAGAAAGAACTTATTTTATTCCACACAGAGATTTTATATCGAGATTTTAACTGGATCTATAAAAACGTCTTACGTTCTCTACTACTATCCAGTAGGAATTACCAAGTATTGCATTCTACCAAGAAGTCTCTGTAGAGATATTACCGCAAATACATATTTCGAGGACCGCTTAATCCAAAAGGAATGTATTAACAGAAAGGACTCTGTGTGTGTCTGTGAACAGCATAACTCAAAAACGAAAAGTCTGGGATTTAAGTTCAGTAACTTCCAATGATGCTACACGAATAATTTCAAGAAAATCCTCCACTCAAACTATACCGTTTACTTAGAAAGCTTTTACGAAATGTTTGATTTTCTCAAAAGTGCCTCTAAACATTTTGTTTAAAATGCCATACATTAAAGATATTTACACGGAAAATAAAAGGTATATCATGACTTTTCTGGGAATAACCTGGGAAGTCCTCTTTATTCAGAAGAGTACTGCACACACACAGACACATACACACGAACCTTTTACTAAAAATGAATTTTTGGGGGTTCAGAGGTCTTCAAAACACGAATTTCAGATAAAATCTCGATATTAAATTTTTGGGTGAATACAATACTCCCTTTATTTATTAAGTACTGGTAGTGAAAGTAAACAAGAGTGATAGTTTAATCTTTCACGAACGCATTTACGTAATTTCAATTTTAATTAATGGATATATTTAGGCAAATGCTAATAGAACCCTACCTCTTATTATATGGTAATAAAGTCTCTATTTGCATGAAGGCTTGAGGTGATGTCACGCTCCTAGTTATTGATTCAGTTAATGTCCTCACGGTGTTTGCACACAGAGACAGGTCTCTCTGAGAGATGGACCTCCTCGCGTGCGATGTTGAGGTCAGATTTAATATCGATTATAGTAGCGTTCCTTTGTTACGCCGATGAGGAGGGGCACAATCGTGTGTGCTCGCACGTGCGTGATGCTGTCACGTGATCTAGCCCGTGGGATTTGAGGCAGCATCCCTCTACAGGGATTTGATTGCACAGAATCTCCCCTGATTCGGACTATGAAGTCCACTTCTCATTAAGTCTGAATATCATTCACTTGGAAATATTTCTGCTATGCCTTTTTACTTTGTGTATCTGCCACCTAGGGTAGAGGAAATTTTGTATTCGACCCAGAAATTTGAAATTGAGTTTTCAGTGGAAATACATTTCTTGTATATTTTGGAAAAAGGAAAGAGAGAGTGTGTGTGTATGAAAATAGAGCATAACGAAAATACCTAATGGCGTTACGTGCAACTTTCTCTAACCACCGTCGTTTATTTTTGCCCCTCTTCATACGAAAATTCATCTTTGTACCTATTTCATTTTAATCTAGTGTTTGTTAGAAATAATTGTGTCTGAAAATGGAGCTTAACTAAAAAGAAAAGAGAAATCTGTGGTTTTCTCTACCCACCGTCGTTTATTTTCTCTGTGTTCTACAAACTATTCTTACGAAAGTTCATTTTTGTATCTACTTCACGTTAATCGAGATAAACGCTTGGAGAAATAGTTCCATTAATCCTTTCTTCATAGGTACAAGGGAGATCAAGGAGACCAAAACGTTTGTCAGTAGCAGGTCACTATTTGCTGGCTTTAAACTGCAACGTTCTTAGTACCACATCACAAAAACAAAAGTATAGTTACTTAGTACGATAAAAGTTTTGGAAAATTTAATTTAGTAGCAATGAATGACTCACAAATCTATATTTGACACACGGTATGCTTTGTATTTTTCACACTGTAAGCTTTTGTTTAGTTCTTATGTTTCCCATTTATACAGAATTATGCTAAATTCCTTCAGGATGAAAGGGCCTTAAGGGACAATTTATTCCGAGAAAATTCAAGACTTGCCTTTTATATCTCAGGCAAATAATATATTCCTGCTTTCTCTTATACGTATAGTAAGTAGGGGCAGTATTCCATTCCACCCAAAATGTAATACGAAGATTTCACCAAAATACATATTTTGAGGTCCCCTGAGTCCAAAAAATAATTTTTAGAAAAAGTGTGTGTGTCTGTGAACAGCATAACTCAGAAACGAAAAGTCGGATAAACACCAAACTTGGTATTTAGGTTCAGTAACTTCCAAGAATGCGACACGAAGATTTTCAAGAAAACCCCCTACCCGAACTCCCTTTACATGGAACATTTTTCAAAATGTTTGATCTTCTCAAAATGATTCTAACGATTTTGGTTAAAATACCACATGTTTAAGATATTTTTTGGCAAATCAAATGTATATCTTGAATTTTCTGGGAGTATCCCCAAAAGTCGTCTTCATTTTGAATGACTTTTTCATACCAGATAGACAAAATTTTACTACACAATAAATGTAGATCTTGTTAAAACACACAATTTGTTATTTACATTTTTTGTCGAGTAAACCATTTTTGAGATATTTCTTGTTATTTGTTTGAATTTTCCAATACTTATACTTTTTCTCAAATGGGAATTCCTTATTCGTTTTTTCATGTCCTGGACGTGCAAAGAGAATGAAATGCTCCACATAGCAAACAGCTCTTAAAAGATTTTACTATCGCTTAAAGCCCACCATGTTCCCCTCGCACCTACAAGAAAATTAACAGTAAGATAGTCTGATATCTCGATTAACATGAAGTAGGTGGAGAATAAGCGTTTGTAAAGATAGTTTGTACAAGAGTAGAGATAGTCATGTGAGTGGAACACCAGAGATTTTTTAGATCCATTTGTTCAACTTTTTGGGGGTTTTAAAGCATTTAGTAGTGAAATTGTGGCTCTTAAGTTAAATTGCATACAAGTCAAAGATGGTATACGCATTTTTAAAACTTGTAGCTTATATTCTTTGGAAGTAGGTAAATTTTGTAAATTCAACTCCTTCAAAAAACACTTCAGTAATTAATGAATTAATAAACTGATACCAATTAAACCTGAGGATGTTAATTTAAATAATTAGGGATTAACGCATACAAAAGATTAATCCTCTAGCAATTTCATCCATCCCCCCTCCCAATTGCTCAAGTATGGAAACATGGATTAGTAATTTATCTCACTTACCCACGTGATCTAGTAACTAAGCGAAAGAACAAAGCAAGGAAATCTCTGAGTGAATGAACGAGTAAGCACGACACTGGAGGGTTGACTTGTGTCGACATCATGTAGACGTGGGATTACATACCCCAGGGTAGCCAACTTCAATCTGTGTACCTTACGTCTTATCCCATGCACTTATAGGGGTGGCACCCGTGGTTTGCTTTTAATATCTGGGCTCAGAATACCTTACCGGGGTCTAGAACTTCAGCAGTTGCTAGTGAGGTTCTAATTTTAGCGTCTACTAGAGTCTTGAACTAGACTTATTAATAGGCGTAAATGTGACTTAGAGTTTGTTTATGGTTACCCAAAATCTTCTCATACCTAGATTCAAACGTATGAAAACTATCTGTTCATTCGAAATTGTCATGCAAACGGAATGTTAGCTCCAAGTTGTAAACATGTAATGTGACATTACCACTAGAAGTATATGGGATCCACTAATTCACGCACTAACACTCTAGGATATTATTCTAGGGAGAAATTGGAAACAAAACGTCTATAGATCATATATTCTAACTGAAATAGTTCTCATGATATAACCATACAAATTTAACCAGTCAGAACATGTGAATAGGCATTATACCTTACACTAGCGCTAGACACTGCTACTTTATAACATATATGCGGGCTCGGCTAACCGGTTGAAGATCAATTTTGCTGTTCGTTTCCGCAAGTCTGGTGCAGGACAGGCAGGTTCAACGAGGAAAATTTGGACCTGCATTTAGGTCCGGTTCTACGAACTTGGATTACACTGCTGTTTAGCGTGGTTAGTCGCTAAACCGTTGTACGATACCAGAATAGATCCTATCAAGGTTATAACCACGGAATAAGTTATCGATAACGGCGATAACACTCTATCCCGAGTATACAAACATAATGGGTGCTTGGACATTAGACAGAATTTGTCCGATATAAATGATGAATATCTTTAGTATGTCTTTGAGAAGCTGGAGGCTGAAGACAAATCGTCATATAAAAAAAGAGATTCAAGTTGAGAAAACATACCTCTTGAGATGATTTGTTGGCTATTTAGCACATATGACAGGAACATATATAAAACTGAAATAAAATAAAGTTACTGTTTAAAACAGAATAACGCACCTAGAATATTATCAGCGTAATACATAATTCATAATTTTATCTAAACAGTAAAGTGAAATACTAATACAAACCCGAAATGCAATGCAGAAATTCACTAGTATGAGCGTAGCGATATAAAGAGTTATTATCGCATTTTACACGTTCAAACTCTTACATCGCAGAACGTACGTGTTTATACAGGTGAGCCATTTGAGTTGAGACTGTACAATATCTCCAAAACTAAGCGTTGTAGAAAGAAATGTCTTTGCCAAAAGTTGCTTGATATTATGGGGGAAAGTAAATGCCATTTGTCGTGTTTTGTTTGGAGGACGCTATGATGGTCATTTTAGGGTCAATTTAATTTTTACTTTCTCTACTACGTATAGTAAGTAGGGGAAGCATTGTATTCCACACAAAAATTCTATACCGAGATTTCACCGGAAATACATGTTTTGAGACCCCCTGAATTCAAAAAAAGCATTTTTGGAAACATGTTCGTGTGTGTGTGTCTGTCTGTGTGTCTGTCTGTGTGTCTGTCTGTGAACAGCATAACTCAAAAACGAACAGTCAGATAAACACTAAACTTGGTATTTAGGTTCAGTATCTTCCAGAGATGCGACACGAAGGTTTCAAAGAAAATTCCCCCACCCCAGACTACCCTTTACATGGAAAATTTTTCGAAAAATTTAATTTTCTCAAAAATGGCTCTAACGATTTTGATTCAAATATCATATGTTTAAGATATTTTCATGGCAAATGAAATGTATATCTCGAATTTTCTGGGAATGTCTCCAAAAGTGTTCTTTATTGTGAAAGACTTTTGCATAACTGGTAAACCATAAGCGATAGACAAAATGTTACTGCACAAAAAATGTAGATCGCGTTAAAACACACAATTTATGGCGTATACATTTTTTTGTAGAGTGAACCATTTTCGAGATATTGCTTGTTATTCCCTTAAATTTTCCAATACTTATACTTCTTCTCAAATTCGTTATTCATTTTTTTATGTCCTGGACATGCAAAGAAATTGGAATGCGCCACATAGCAACCAACGCTTAAAAGATTTGACTATCGCTTAATACCTACCATATTCCCCTTGCATCTACAAGAAAATTAGCAATAAGATTGACATCTCGATATCTCGATTAATATGAAGCATATGGAGAAATAGTTTTACAAGAGTAGAGAAAGTCATGTGAGTGTAGCACATCAGATTTGTTTTTAGATAGGAACCTACATTTTATAGGTTGTTTTCGCATTAGAAAATGGTTTATAAAAAGCTGTTTATTTTGTGATGAGGAATAAGGAAACAAAATAGAAAATTTTGGTTCCCAATTACGAAACGTAACTTGACCCACAAATGACCATCCATGGTTGGTCCAACCATTAATTGCGCTCTTTGTACACAGCCATTCAGAATTCTCGTTGTTATTTACGTTGGTGTAAGAACAATTGTAAAGTGCTTTATACAAATGTTGTTTAGTTTTTTATGAAGAGTGAGAAAACAACACAAAAAAGTTAGGTTCCCATTTTAAAAAATTGAATTGTTCTTAAAATGACCGTCACAACGTTCTCCAAATATAACATGACCAGTGGCATTTACTTTCCCCCATAATATCAAGCAACTTTTATTTAAGATATTTCTTTCTACAACGCTGAGTTTTGAAGGTATTGCACGTCTCAAATTGAAGGATCCATCCTGTGTAACACATTGTAGTCCATATGTTTCAGTCTATATTCTCCAAACTACACTTTAAAGTTAATCATATTTTATGAGAATTACAAAGAAAAAACCCGAGAAACAATAAAAACCACAAAAAAGAAGAAGAGTAGAGGAAAAATAATTTGTTCACAAGCACACGCCAAATACCCGCAGTACCAGACACAACGTTGCACAAAGGTGAGGTTATATCTGTTTGTGTTTTCTGCTACAAAAACCATTCAATGTCGCCCATTAATCGACTGCTTCTTCAAAGAATCATTCTTCTACCGAAACTTCCCAGCGATGATGTTGGCAGTCGTCTGAAAGTGAAATAATATATAGGATCATTCAACAAGTATGTCCTATTTTTGAAATTAAATAAAACAGGTTCTATAAATGATACGTGTTTATTTCTTTTTTTATTTTGGAACATAATTAAGGGAACATCAGTTAAGTGACCGCCGCGACTTAGTTGGCTTGCGCGTATACGGTTGACCCAATTTTCAATGACAGAAGAACGTAAATAATTCCAACTTCACGAATAACATGCGTGATGTTATTCATAAGATCATTTATGCTTCTGGCTTGTTGACATAAACTCGAGATTTAACATAACCCCACAAGAAGTAATCCAACGGCGTTAAATCACATTACCTCGGGGGCCAGTTAACATCACCACAACGGGAAATGGTGAAACCTCTGAACTTCTCCTTCAAAAGATCGATTGTTTCGAGAGCAGTATGACATGTGGCACCATCTTGCTGGAACCAGATGTTTCTGAGATCCATACCATCAAATTGAGGCCAAAATAGTCCTTTACAAGAGCCCGGTAACTTCCTCCATTGGCAGTTAGAGCTTCTCCATCTTCATCTTGGAAAAGATATGGACCAATGATTCCACCATACCAAAATCTACACCACACAGTAACCTTTTGGGGATGAAGTGGTCGTTTTTGAATCTGCATTGGATTGTAATTGCTCCAATAGCGGCAATTTTGTTTGTTAACGCAACCATCCATCCAAAAGTGGGCTTCGTCGGTGAAGATGATTTTTCGACAAAAATCCGGGTCAGCTTCCAATTGCTTCATAGCCCAGTCAGCGAATACACGGCGCTACCTATGGTCGTTGGGGTGTAGTTCTTGAGTTAACACCATTTTATAAGCGTGAAACTTCAAGTCCAGATGCAGAATTCCCCAAGTTGTGGTGGGCGAAAGCCCCAATTCTTGCGCTCGACGAGGAATTGAATTGTTTCTGTTCTCGCGTACACTCTCACGAACGGCGCCCATGTTTTCTTTGGAGCGCTTACGTCGATTACGTACAGGCGTTCTTTGATCGCTGACAGAACCATTTCTTTCAAATTTATCGATAAAACGCCGAATCGTTCTCTCGCAGGGACGATTATGCACACCGTAAACTTCACGCAATACACGGAAGGTTTGGGAACAGATGATCCATTTTAATAATACATTTTCACAATTTCTACGCGTTGCTGAATGCTGTAACGTTCCATGGCTATTTGCCAATAACTGCTGTAACCACATGAAAAAAAATGATTGCTGTAGCTCAATAACAACGGCAACTATCACATGTTAAGGATAGGACACTCTTGTAGAAAGACCCCTTACCTATCGACTCGCATACTCTTACCCTATCATAAGAAGTCACAGCGTCTGTGTTTGTATTTTCTACCAGTGCTTCATTTTTGCTTTTTCTAGTAGTACATAGGTGTAGAAGATATTTGCATTCCACCCAAACATTTGATACCGAGAATGTGTTGGAAATACATGCTTTGAGATCTCCTGAATCTCCCCCAAAAAGCATTTAAAAAGCGCCCGTATGTATGTCTGTCCGTGTGTACTTGATATTTAAGTTCAGTACCTTCCAAATATGCGACACGAAGATTCCTCCACCCCTAACTATTCTTACCTTGGAACATTTTCCGACATGTTTTATTTTCTCAAAAGTGGCTCTAACGATTTTGATTAGAACACGATATATTAAAGGTATTTACACGAAAAATATAAAGTATATCTTGAATTCTCTGCGTAGTCCTCTTCATTCGGAAGGAAATTTGTATCATCTTGTATAACTGGCATAGATGAAAAATACTACACAAAAACGTAGATATCTTTGAAAAGATTTACTTCAAATAACTTTTTTCTGGAATAAGCCATTTACGAGATATCCGTTATTAATGGTTTAATACTTTGTCATTGTTTTCAACTCCTGTCGATTTTCAGTTGTTTCTCTCGATTACATGGAAACAGTTGAGGCAGTATTTTTAACACTTAAATAATTTCAGTCTAATTATATAATATGTAAATTCAATAACAGCCCGCCTTGAAGCAACATATGTATGTAATAATTTGTAAAATGTATGTAGCAGTCATTGCATATGCTTATATAACTGTAAACATGTTCAATAATGTTATATCAATGTATTACATAATTTAATAATGTAGGAGCTGTGAGAATAATAAGTTTAAATTTGCTAACAATGAGGTAACAATGAGTAACTTTGAGGCAATAATGAGTAAGGAAGTTTAAATGCTACTAGTCATTATTAGAGCAGCAATAATGTTAATTTTTGTGACAGTTTATAAAATAGCCAATCAACAACCAGAAAAAGCTTTATTTAAATGAAGGTATTTTTTTTGGAGTAGGATTAGCCAATCAGAGACTTGAAATACATAAATTTACAAGTTTAGACGGTTGAAATCAATTCAGTTGCCTGCAAACAGTTCTCATAACTGGATGCGTTGCTTGTGCGTCCTCGAGAGATTTAATACGTATTCGTGTGAAACGAAAAAATAGTTTACGTGTTAAAAAGTGCAATTAATTAATAAAAATATTCTCACAGCTCTCTATATCAGTGAAGTGTTATGTTAATCGTATCAAGTATTAATAAAAGGAGTGAAGTTAAAATTATAATCTGTGTAAGCCTACATTCTTAGTCGTATCACAACCCTGCCTAAGAGAAACATGTCTCTAACAATAATACTGACGCAGCCGAGGCAAAAAAAATATATATAATATTTATTGAAACAGTTAAATTGCAAAGATAATATTTCTTTTAAACTTGGGGCAAAGGACACCTGAAGGTACATTTGGGGCAAAGGCTACCGGAAACCGGGTACTATACGTGCGATTGCAACTACTACAAGTTCGGCTCCCCAACAGTTGAAATATAATTCAACTCCTTCAATACAACCTACTTCAAACTGACTTTCCATACATAGCAACAACAAATCTTCTTGACAGTATGGAATTTTAAGGCCAGCATATAGCGTCCAGTTCTTAAACATTTGACTGTCGCTGTTCTCTTTGGATCTTTTTGCAAAGGTTCATCTGGATTAAAATGAAGTAAATAGAAAATAAACTCTCTTTAGAGTAGGAAAAGTAGAATCAGACGACTGAAAAATTCAATGCCATAGCCGGGATTTGAACCACGGATCTCCCGGCCTCCGTCCGGTTGCTCTAACCACTGAGCTACCATGGCTACATGCCGGCCCGTCATTAAATTCTCCAGCTGACTCGATTTTTTCCCCGTAAACCACAAGGAGATCTCAATTCGAGTCAGCTGGAGAATTTAATGGCGTGCCGGCATCATGGCATTGTAGCTCAGTGGCTAGAGCAACCGGACGGAGACCGGGAGATCCGTGGTTCAAATCCCGGCTATGGCATTGAATTATTCAGTCATCTGATTCTACCTTTCCAACCCTGTCCAACACACGGCTTGTGTTAAAGAACAATTATTTTCATTTTTAAGAGTAGTTTTTATAGTCCATAATAAGCGATAGAGGGTAGAGAAAGTTATGTAAATGTAAGGCATAAGATTTTTAGACTTAGCAGTAGATGTAAGTATTATTTAGATTTAGCTAATTTTCTGCACAATTACATGAAGTATACAACAAGAAGGATTCAATAAATATTAAATTTGGAATAGACGTCCTAGCTTAGGAAACCAGCTGTCAGGATGCTGTATTACAGATTTATTTTATTTTATTTTACACGTGATTGTATCCGACGACTATTTCTCTCGGTAATCTGTTGTGATATAGTTTGTGTCTCGCAGCAGCACAGACGCACGCGCATAATAAACCAAATCTGGGTAATACTGACTACTTTGGCCGGAGTGACAGCGGGACTGCCTATCTAGGCAGGGACAGCTATCGCGGCTCTTCTACCTCATTAGCTCTTGCTAGGGCCCGTTCTTTTCTCTTTGACGCCCCTCCTTGTATCTTCTCCCTCTAGAGATGCGCTGCAGGCGTTGCAGCAACAAAAACCTTCCATTGTCCAAATTAGTTCCGTATTCTATGTTTTTATATTCGCTTAAACTCCGCGCTAAATTAATGAAGAATTGTGCTTCATATTTCTTACAGCATCATCTTCCCAATATGCAGGGACAACTTCTTCGCGAATGACACTTTAATTACTTTATTATGGCTTTTAAAGATAGTTATTATTTCACAGTATTATTGAGAGAGTTGACTCCATGGTATCGTGTGAGAGCTGCTTTGGGGAGATCCCGGATTCGATTTCCGTTCACCGCTCTCTATACCCTTGGATTTTTCATGGTTTCCTCTGGTCGGTAGATGAATGCTGAGGTGCTTTCTGGTCTACCATGATTTCAGTAAAATTAAATTTAAAAAAATCAATAACAGCCCGCCTTAAAGCAATATGTGTATGTAACAATATATAAAAGGTGTATATTACAGTCATTATATATGTTTATATTATTGTATGCATGCTCAATAATGTTATCTGAATGTATTACATAATTTAATAATGTAGGAGCTGTGAGAATAATAGGTTAAAGGTTGCTAACAATGAGGTAACCTTGAGGCAATAATGAATTTGAAAGTTTAACAATGCTACTTGTAATTCTTGGAAGCAATAATGTAATTTTTGTGACAGTTTATTAAAATAACCAATCAACAACCAGAAAAAGCTTTAGTTAAATGAAGGTATTGTATTGGATTAGGATTAGCAAATCAGAAACTGAAATATAGCAAAATTTACAAATCTAGAAGTCAGTTGCTTGTAGACAGTGCTCATAACTGGGCGCGTTGGTTGAAGACAGTGTTCCTGACGCGAGATGTGTCCTCGAGAAATTTAATATGTATTTTGTGTGAGACAAAAATAGTTTACGTGTTAAAAAGTACAAGTAATTAACACAAGAATCTCACAGCTGTCTATATTAGTGAAGTGTTATTTAAATCCTGTCAAGCATTAATAAAAGGAGTGAAGTAAAATTATTATATGTGTACCTAAGCCTACATTCTTCAGTCGCACCACTACCCTGCAAAGAGAAACATGTCTCTAACAATAATACTGACGCAGCCGAGGCAAACATAAATATAATATTTAAAGAAACAGTCAAATTTGAAAGTTAATATTTTTAAACATTTGGAGTAAAGGCCACCGGAAAATACATTTTTGGGGCGAAGGCAGTGAAATATAATATAACTTCTTCAATACAACAAACCACCTTCTTCACTTTCCCTCATTTATCCTTTCATTCTGTATCCTTATCTTTCAGGTGTGCTTCTAGGTTTCGCGTTGAGTGGCGGTGCCGGGTAGATGACGCGGATTGTTGCTCTGAGGAAAAACACTAGTCTCTGTAGTCTTATGGTTCCTTCACTACATCCCTTCCTTCTTAGAGGTAGTAGCCATAATAGATCCCACGTAGGTCACAGTGTGTGAGGTATCTCCCTCTTTCTTTTTTTTCAGTGGAGGAAAAATACTGTTACATACTAACCCCGGTACGGGAGTGTGGGACTCTACAACGGCAACGAACCGTGGCCCTACCCACTTAAAAACCTCCACCGGCGAGGATTCAGGTAAAGTGCAATATTACCGCTATTGCGCCTGCGGATTCAAGGAACGGTTGTGTTGGCCTGCCGCTAGGGCGTAGACCAGTCGAAGGTGAGGAGCCCGGACGTAACCATGGCCGAGACACTGATCACGCCCTGATCAATTGATGGCGAGGAGTTGGGACATTCAGGACGTTACTCCTAGGTCCTTACCGCGCCGGAGCGCTGTATTCAATAGTAATACGTGTGATGTATGTACTTGTACGCGAGTCAATTCCGCTTGAGGTAGTGGCTGCGTCCCTTAAACTAAGGCATGCATATATAATAGTTATTGTACGGTAAAAAGTATTAATTCGGGTTGAGTATATATTTGTAATTCAGTATGAAACTTATTCATAGTAATTAACTTTTACCATGCAACTTCGTCATTATACAGGATGAATCACCTAAAACCTGCACCGCAAATATTTCGGAAATGGAAAGTGCTATTGATGTGCAGTTTTCACAGCATTGATTGGTAGTCAGGAGCTCGTATATTTATTTATAAATACAGTTTAATAATACTGATAAAGTGTATTTTTTGAGCAAGCATACAATTTTTAAATGGAACAGTGCCTAGTTACATCAACAGAATAAAAGTAGGGTAAATTAGAATGTCCATGGTCTTTGTTGCAGGATTCTAGTGCAAGTGGTTTATGAGAAATCGCATTTTGAAAAGTTTCCACCCCGACAATTGTTTGTCCCATTCAACCTGCTTAGTTGCTAGGTATGATGTTATGTTTGTTTGCATTGTGTTTTCTGTTCATTGATTGCATTGCGACTTTCTGGTCAGTAGCAGTTCAAGCAGTAAGTCGTGAGTGGGAGATGGGGTTTACTATTGCAGAAAAAGCCGACATGCTCATGTTGTATGGAGAGTGTGGGAAGAATGCAGTTCATTCCTGTACGGTGTATGTGGAAACGTATCCCAATAGACGTCAATCATCTCGGCAATTATTTATCAACCTCTTCAACCAATTACGTGAAAGTGGTACTTTAACACCTAGAAAACGCAACAGAAACAAACAAGTGACTGGAGAAGAGGCAGAAATTAATGTTTTGGCTTCCGTTACAGTAGATCCGCAAATTAGTTCCCGCACAACCGCCCGTGGAAGTGACATAAGTCAGACAAGTGTACTGCGCATTCTCCATCGACATAGGTTCCATCCCTATCACATCTCTCTCCATCAAGAGCTGCATGGAAACGATTTTGAGAATCGTGTTAACCTTTGTATGTGGGCATCAGGACATGATATTCCAGATTCATCCTATATCTTGTTTAGTGATGAAGGAACACTTACTAATCATGGCCAGGTAAATTGCAGAAACATGCACTATTGGCCTGTTGACAATCCCCGTTGGCTTCATCAGGTGGAACATCAGCGTCCATGGAGTTTAAACGTGTGGTGTGGCATAGTGAACCATCAGCTCATAGGCCCTTTGTTCATAGAAGGAACAATGAACTCGGACAATTATCGCAGCCTCCTGACAGACCATCTGCCACAGATGCTAGAAGACGTTCCTTTGCAGACTAGGAGGAACTTGTGGTACCAACATGATGACTGTCCAGTCCTTAGTGCACGAAGTACGAGGGCTGATCAATAAAGACTGAGAATAATTTTTTTCACAGATATTTATTACTCAATTTCAATGTTGACATGGTCCTTTTCAAAGTAGTCCTCTCCTACTTGAATGCACTTTTTATACCGTCTCTGCCAGTCCTCGAACACATGGTACAGGCCATTCTTTGTCTCGTCTTTGAGAATCGCCTCACTTTTCTTCAGCACTGCTTCAGTGCTCTCAAATCGAATGTCCCGGAGCTTTGCCTTTAGTGATGGGAATAAAAAGAAATCACAGGGGACAAGATTGGGGCTATAAGGCAGATGCGGCACACAGGTAATGTTGAAATTAGCCAAAAATTCCTGGACTTGATTTGCAACGTGAGGCCGCACCTTGTTGTGATAAGTTCTGGATGTTCTTTTGCAATGTGCTTCCTCGGTGTAGCCAATACTGACGTGCAGTACGCTGCTGTAACAGTGGTGTGAGTGGGAACAACAATCACAGCAGCTGTGTTGATGTTGACTTCAATCATAGCAGAAGCCGAAGCACCAGGCCCACTTGCTTAGCACAGAGGACTCGCTCTACTTTGAAGTCTTTGAACCACCTAAACACTGTTGCACGAGGTAGTGCATCTTCATCGTATGCTTGCTTCAGCTTTTCCAAAGTTTCAGAGGCTGTATGATTTAAACGCAAACAAAATTCTATTGCTCCTCTTGTGTAACCTTCATTTTGTGGTATGCGAAATTCAACTAGGGTCAAAAATATACAGCATTACTACCAACCTACCGATACGAGAGTGCTGCCGCCTATGGACATTATACATGAAACCCGCTCTTTTCAAATATTCATGGTAGAGACAGGAAACTCTCAAGAAAGCTACAGGAAAAATCAATCTCAGTCTTTATTGATCAGCCCTCGTACTACAGCTTGTCTTAACGGAGTGTTTCCAAATCGTTGGATTGGACGAAGAGAACCTGTACCTTGGCCGGCCCGTTCACCGAATCTGACCTCTTTAGACTTTCTTCTGTGGGGAATGTTGAAAGACACTATCTACAAGAATGAACCAACAACACCAGACGAAATGAAACGACTATTACTGCTGCCTGCTCTGAATTTTCCGCTGAAACGCTAGAACGTGTGCAGCAGTCTCTCCATGGCAGACTGGAAGTTTGTATTGAAGCTGCCGGTAGTCATTTTAAACACAACCTTTGAAGGGCTATGTTCTGTTTACTTGTAAGAATCCACAGAAGTATTGTAATTCCCTTTTGTTTTCCTTTAGTTTGTGCTACCACAGATTTTACAAGTGTCGGCGCGTAAAAGTTTCAAAATAAGATTTCTCGTAAACCTCTTGCACTAGAATCTTGCAACAAACACCACTATCATTCTAATTTACCCTACCTTTATTCTGTTGATGTAACTAGGCATTGTTCCACTTAAAAATTGTATGTTTTCTCAAAAAATACACTTTCTCAGTATTATTAAAATCTGTTTATAGGCTAAATTTATGAGCCCCTGACTACCAATTAATGCTGTGAAAACTGCTCATCAATAGCACTTTCCATTTCCGAAAAATTTGCGGTGCAAGTTTTAGGTGATTCATTCTGTATAATAGTAGTGACGTAGTCATTATGGCATTGGGATTAATTGTTCTTCCACATAAGTCGTGTGTTTGAGAAGGTTGGGAAGGTAGAACCAGACGACTAAAAAATTCAATGCCTTAGCGAGATTTGAACCACGGATCTCCCGGTCTTCGCCCGGTTGCTCTAACCACTGAGCTACCATGGCAACGTGCCTGCACGACATTAAAATCATTAATTATTTATATAGTAAATAAATAATTTAATATTAAATGCATGAAATACATTCAATTATTTACCACCTTCTTGTGGTTTACCGCGAAAATTGTGAATCAGTTGGAGAATTTAATGTCGTGTCGGAATGTTGCCATAGCAGCTCAGTGGTTCAAGCAACCTGAGGGAGACACGGGAGATCCGTGGTTCAAATCCCAGCTATGGTTTTGAATTTTTCAGTCGTCTGATTCTACCTTTCCAATTATGGCATTAATAATTAATGTACTCCGCCTTATGTTGTCGTCTTGTGATTGGTATTTTATTTGACCTTTTAAAATTATATTGGAAATGTTTATCTTTCCGCCGTTTGGCATCGTCTCTTTGTGTTTCCATTATTCATGTCCTTTTTGCAAGTTTCGTCGCATAGAGTGCACGCACGCGGGCTGCCTGCCTAAAGGTGTAGGTGCGAGCCAGGTGTCCCCACCCCTTCCGATGCGTACCCTATAATTATCTATCCTATATCACAGCATTTATATAACCTCACGACATAAAAATATTAACAATGAATGTGTTTGGGAATTTTCTGAAACTATTACATTTCGACGGAATGTAAATAAAGTAGAGTGAAGTTCTGTTCATATTTAGAAGAAGTTATTGTTTATAAAGTCTTTATACTTATTTCTTCTGTCGCCTATCTATGGAATGTAGATGAAATATTGTATTTCACCCAAAAATAGTTATTAAGATTTCACTTGAAATGTATGTTTTAAGATCCACTGAACCGAAAAGAACTCATTTTAGAAGGATTCGTGAGCGTGTGTGTGGGGTGGTGTTAACAGCGTAACCCAAGAACAACAATTATAATACCTAAATACTAAAGTTTACAATCTTCGTCTTCATTAAATTAAAATACTAAAATGAATATGTTGAGTTTTCTATGGATAGAATGTAAAGTCCTCTTCGCTCTGAATTAACCTGGTATAATTGTAAACAACTGTTAAACCAGAAGTGAAAGACAAATACTGACTACATACATTTTAGATGTAGTTCGAAAATACAATTTATGCCCTTTGTTTGAGGGAGATTAACAATTTCCACGATATTTGTTGATGTTGTTTTGAATTTTCCAATACTTTTATCATAGATTTTCTTAAGGTGCTGTGTGACTATTATTTCATTTCTCGTGATATGCAGTAAGTATAGAATAACCACTCGCTATCGCTTCAGCTTCGTGTGTTCCTCTTGAACTTATAATTAAATGCCATAAAACCATTTCTGCAAACACTTATCTCTTCAGTCAATTATTATTTTATAAAAACACGAAATGTGATCAGCTATTGTTTAAACTACAGCTCCTATCTCGTCTAATTTTTCCTCGGTTAGAACTGTTGACTGTGTATGATCTTTTTGTCTAATAGTGACCAACCCCATTTGAATTTTCATAATAACTTATAAATTGTCGATGTTTTTAGGAACGGTAACAACGGGGAAAAATCTGTACGAGTTCAAGCTTTCAGTTCGCATATGATTCCGGTCGAGCAAAACTTTATACAATAAACACTTGCTGTTTTGTAGTATACGAGTGACTACACACACTAAACATAATCAACAGACAGCTTCACATAACGTTATTCCCACTATACACCATGCCAAACAATGTTAGACTGAACTGCGAGGCAGTATTTTTAACACTAAATTATATCAGTCTAATTATATAATATAAAATATAATAACAGCCGGCCTTAAAGCAATATGTGTATAATATAATGAATGCATAAAATGTATGTAACATACATTGTATTATGTTAATATTATTATATGCAAGTATAATAATGTTATGGGAATGTATTACGTAGTTTTAACAATGTAGGAGCTGTGAGAATAGAAGCCGAAAGTTACTAACAATGAGGTAACCATAAGACAACCATAAATTAGAAAGTTTAATAATGCTACTAATAATTCTTGGAACAATAATGTAATTTTAAAACAATTTATAAATAGCCAATGAAAAAACTAGAAAAGTTTTAAGTTAAATAAAAATATTCTATTGGAGTAGAATTAGCCAATCAGAGACTTGAAATATAGTAAATGTACAAATTTAAGTGGTAGACGCCATACGCTAGAAGGCAGCGTTCCCGAGCAGTTCGGTTTTATACGTATTCAGTGTGAGACAAAAAAAAGTCATTACGGCGTGAATAACATAAAGTTTACGTGTTAAAAAGTACAAATAACTAATCTCACAACTCTACAGTAGGATACATCAGTGAAATGTTATTTAATCTTGTGAAAGATTAATAAAACGAAGTTAAATACCATTATAATTTGTGTAAGCCCATATTCTTTAGCCGTACTGTCCCTGCTAAGAAATGCGTGTTCTGAAAATTACTACTGACGCAGCCGAGGTATACATATATAATACTTAAATAAACAGTAAATTCCAATGTTGATTTTTAAACGTGGGGGCAAAGGCCACCGGAAAAGTAAAGTTGGGGTGAAGGCCACCAAAAAGCTTATATCGTACGTGGGGCGAACACTCCAAGAAACATACCTCCCGCAATACGTGGTGCAACCACTACAACAATATAACCCTCTCAACTGCCAATGCCGTTATCCTCTGTAGGCGCGTGAGCTAGGCTATCGCAAACAGTGGTCATTGAACTGGATGTCTGCTACGAGTCAGACCTGGCGACCACCAATCATTCAAAACATACACGGTACAATATGCATTCCCATCTGCTCTACGTTTCTCAGTGTATTCCCCTTAGCGTTGGAAGCAAAGAAACATGTTCTCTGACGCATAGAGCTCTCATTTAGCTAAAACTTGTTTGAATAAAAGCAATTTAGATCATCGGAAACAGCCAGCAATAATATAATTGATATTTTCTCTTTAACGTTGAAGAACTGGCCTTAGTGTGTAAAAGATTGATATTGAGGAATACTTTCAGTTTACCACATAAAATTGTTGACTGATTTATAGAAGCCATATTTTATGCTTCAGATTCTCAAATATTTTGTGTGTTTAAAGTAGTTCGCTTTTTTCTTTAATTCTTTCTTTCTTTCTCTCTTTCTTTCTTTCAGAGATTTACTGCACATTAGATGTAAACGTTTCATGTAAAGGGTAGTCTGGGTTGAGGAGATTTCCTTGAAAATCTTCGTGTCGCATCTTTGAAAAAAACTGAATCTAAATACCAAATTTGGTATTTATCCACTGTTCGTTTATGAGCTATGCTGTTCACAGATATACAGACACACACGGAGCTTTTCCTATAAGTGTTTTTTACTTTCTCTACTACATATAGTAAATAGGGGAAGTATTGTAATCCACCCAAAAATTCGATACCGAGATTTCACCGGAAATACATGTTTTGAGACCCCCTAAATCCAAAAAAAAGCATTTTTGGAAACATGTCCGTGTGTGTGTCTGTGTGTGTGTCTGTGAACAGCATAACTCAGAAACGAACAGTCAGATAAACACCAAACTTGGTATTTAGGTTCAGTATCTTCCAGAGATGCGACATGAAGGTTTTCAAAAAAATCCCCCCAACCCAGATTATCCTTTACATGGAACATTTTTCGAAAATTTTAATGTTCTCAAAAATGGCTCTTAAAATTTTGATTAAAATATCATATATTTAAGATATTTTCATGAGAAATGAAATGTATATCTCGAATTTTCTGGGAATATCTCCAAAAGTATTCTTCATTGTGTACGACTTTTGCATAACTGGTAAACCATAAGAGATAGACAAAATTTTACTACACAAAAATGTACATTGCGTTAAAATACCAAATTTATGTCATATACATTTTTTTGTTTGGGTGAACCATTTTCGAGATATTGCTTGCTATTCCCTTAAATTTTCCAATACTTATACTTTTCTCAAATTCGTTATTCATTTTTTTTGTCCTGGTAATGCAAAGAGAATGGAATACTCCACATAACAACCACCTCTTTAAATATTTGACTATCGCTTAAAGCCTAACAATTCCCCTTGCATCTACAAGAAAATTAGCAATAAGATTAATATCTCGATTAACATGAAGCATATGGAGAATAAGCGTCTGTAAAAATAGTTTGTACAAGAGTAGAGAAAGTCATGTGCGTGTAACACATCAGATTTTTTAGGTAGAATGCAATACTTTCCCTACGTAGTGGAGAAAGTGAAAACTCAATTATGTTATTCTTTTTGGAAACGCAACATGAACAGATACGTTGCAGAGAAAGAAAACTACCTCACCAGTTAAAGGGGTAATGCAAGTAGAACTATGGGTGCTCCACGTCGTTTAGTAATCCGTAGGAAGTTCTGTGTGGGCATAGAAACTGCGTAGAACGTATCTCTGTACCCGAGTTTCAGGTCAAATGAAGTTTACACACAAGCCTCTGGTTAAAAGATCAGATTCTGTTCTCTCAAATGTCCAGGTGTCGCATGTAAATACTGAAATTGCATCGCCATCAGCTTACGTTTCCGAAAGCGGTCACATTACTTCTAAATTCTCGTGTTTGTAATGAAAATGAAACAGAGATGTCAATAGCTTGTACTACAGCTCTGTTACTAACATGGCGAAAGTTTTTTGTTACGAAACTACGTCTCTTAAAGAAAGTTCAAACACCTAACAGAGGTTTTTGTTAATGTTCCTTCTTATAGTGTCAATACGTACATGCTTTTGGATTATCTTTAAGTTTCCTATTTGTTTATACGTTATGATGGCAGCTCAGAGAAATGTCTTGTGAAATAACCAATTTTACAGAAAAATTTACAGATACAAAATTACCTCCGGAATATAGAGAATTTTTATATAAATTCAACTAACATACTCTGTTATAGAGGGATGGTATACAAGCACCTTGATACAGACACACTTCGAAGTTACCTATGGTTTTTCATTTTAATATTCGTACCGATATATACAAATAAATGAATACGTAATACGAATGCGGTACTGATTTCTACTCTAAAATATTTAATTTCTCTTCCACAAACGCGAAAATTAAAGTGAGTTTTATTTATGGGCGCTCTTTAACTGCTGTGGTTCTTAGCGTCCCATTCTATATTGGGAGTGAAAGACCGGTAATTTTCCTCAGAGGCCTCTTTATCAGGTTTGAGGTTCTTTTACGTGCTATAAATCTACTTCCGTTCCGAAGGAAGCAATGCTGAGGATTTTTTACGCCCGAAAAAAACCATTGCCTTTCCGCCGGGTTGAATCCACGACCTCGGGAACTAGAGGCTAGCATGGTAACCACTACACCACAAAGGACGACACAAACGCGAGATAGCTACCATTGCGGCATTTTCCGAGCTTTACTTTCTCTGAAAAAAGTGCCAGTGCACCATTATTACTTCCACTTTCACATGGAGGATGATACATATCACAGAAACAAACAACAGTTAGCTCTAGTAATAGCACAGCCATTAGCGTCAATCCAGTTTTAATTCTTCGCGTTTTTTTCAACGCCTAAATATATGTTACGGAGATATTCGCATGGAATATTTGAACAGAGTCACGATTACCTGCAAGTGGAAGCAACTCAGGTCAGTTTTATTAGTGGCTTACTGGCTCGATTTTCATTTTGAACCATAAACACAAAGATCAAAAGTGTCCTATAATAAAGTGCTCGCCTAGTACTCCTCCGTAAACCCTGAGTTTGTCAGTTGAATTCTGTAATATCCTGTGTATTATTTTATTCCAAAATACTGTTTTCTTTTTAGGTTTTCTATCTGTTGGCAATTTACTGATGCGCCTTAACCAAATACGGTCCGGTACTAACTGCTTTGGTGTTAAAGTTTCATTACGTATATTGTGTTTACTCTGGATGTTATACACATTCGTTTCATTATTAGTTTTGTTTTCATTGGTACATTTTAATGAGATATGTTCTGGAATGGAATGATGAGTAAGAATAGAAGATTTGTCCCTGTGTATTTCAATTCAAATTGCTGTTTTAATCACACGAAGTTACTTACATTGTAATCTGGATCTAAAGAAACGAGTAACTTGATATTGATTATTTTAGTACATTTCATTTTACTTTGTGATTTTAGCCAAACATCTTGTGGTTTCTTTAAAATTAATTACTGAGCTATATTCAATTCTGAAGCTGTCTTACTTATCCTGCATTCATATCAAACAAGTTTTTTTGTAGAACAAACAAAAAAAATCTGATGTTACATTTACATGACTTTCTCTACCCTCTATCGCTTATTACTAGGTATATAACTTATTCTTATAAAAGTTTATTTTCCTATCCACTTCATTTTAATCGAGATAGGCCTTTCTGGAAATAGCTGTATTACACGTTATAGATACGAGTACAAAGGGAATTGCGATAGTCAAATGTTTTAGAACTGGACGCTATACGCTGACCTTAAACTTCCATGTCGTTTCAATGGAATCGTGAGAAACAACTGAAAATCGATAGGACTTGAAAAGAATAAGTATTGAATAATTTGAACCATTAATAATGGATATCTCATAAATGCCTCATGCCACAAAAAAAGTTATTTGAAATAAATTATGTGTTTTAAAGAGATCAATTTATTGGTGTTACGTTTTCTTCTATGATTTAACGTTTACCAGTTATATACAAAATTCCTTCCGAATGAAGGGGACTTCACAGGATATTCAAGAAAATTCAAGATATGCATTTGTTTTGCTATTTAAAACTCGTTAACATAATATGGTATACATATGGAACCTTAAGGCCAGTGTATAGTGTCCAGTTCTTAAGCACTTGACTGTCGTTCCCTTTGTATCTATAACGAAATGTGTAAAATAACTATTTCTGCAAAGGTTTATTTGGATTAAGATGTTGTAAAATAAAAATAAGCTTTAGTAAATACAGTTTGTATACTCACTAATAAACGATACAGGGTAGAGAAAGTCATGTGAATGTATCACATCAGAATTTTTTCAGGTGTCCTCAAACGAGTACTGTCTGCAACACAAGGGTGAATATTGCAACATCCCCAAATGTTTTCCTGCACAAGCAACATGCTCGTGGTAGTCGGTGTGTTACAGGAAACAGACGAAACGTAATCCTGGGAACAAATTAGGATAGAAGACTTGTTTGTTTTTTCCTCCCCCACGTAACCTTGAAGCATAATTGTGGCATAACAATGGACAGGGCTACCTGTACCAGAGATGTTGGGCCTGAACAAACAACATGCCGCTTGCACAGGGGTGTGCACGCATCCTTACTGACAGGCGGAAGGCTAAAGGAGAAAGTTCTCAAAAATGAAATGCTGTTTTGCTTGTTTTTGAACGCACTGTACAGGTGTATAATTTAGACATGAAAAATAAAAGCGTTTGTCATAGGCGCTATATTTACAATTTTGGAAATACCAAAGCATTTAGAGAAAGGTAAATGGAAGCTCTTCTACAAACCATTTTTATATCTTATTACTTTATCTACTTCATGTTAGTCAGATAAACATTTGTAGAAATGGTTTCATTACACGTTTCTTTAGAGGTATAGGGTGGCTGAAATGATAGTCAAGTCTTTAAAAACAGAATCGCTACATAATAGTTTTGAAATTCCACTCATTGTATGGCCGCGAGAAACAAACAAACGACGACTTTAGAACTTAGAAAAGTATATGAAAATTCGGAGCAATAAAAGGAAATGTTTAATACCAAAATGACTTTATTTTCATATAAATCCTCCATTTTAAGAAGAAATGTATTTTTGGTAAGTTTTTATTCATTTCTTATGGCTTACCAGTTATACAAAAATACATAAAATTCATTTACAATTAAGAGGCTTTTGTATTCACAGAAAATTCAGGATAATACTCATTTTATATCACACACACATGATCTCTGTCTATTTTTTTTCCTGAAAAATGTATTTCCGATGAAGTTTCGGTATCGAATGTTTCGTGGAATGCAATACTTCCTCTATCTAGGTGCTGGAGAAGATAATGAAAATATGATGTGATACATTCACATGACTTTCTCTATCCTCTATCATTTATTTATGTGTATACAAACTATTTTTACTAATGCTTATTTTTCTATCTACTTAATTTTAATCCAAATAACCATTTGCAGATAGGTGCATTTCACTTTCGTTTCAGATACAAAGGGAACAAGGATAGTCAAATGTTTAAGAACTGGATGCTATATGCTAGCCTTAAAATTCCATACTGTTTCCATTCAATCGCGAGAAACAACTGAATGTTGAAAAGACTTTAAAGAATGGTCAAAAATGATCAATTTGAACCGTCAATAACGGATATCTCGGAAATGGCATATGCTACAAAAACATATTTGAAGCAAATCATATGTTTTAAAATTACATTTTTATGTAATACGCTTACCGTTTAGCAGTTGTGCAAGATTATACAAACCTTATTGCTACTGAAGTGGACTTCACAGGTTATTCCCAGAAAATTCAAAATGTACATTTTATTTGTCATGTAAATATCTTTTATTGTTTTATATTTTAATTAATATAGTTCGAGTCATTTTTAAAATAAAAAAAAATCGAAAAATGTTTCATGTAGAGTAGTGCGGGGCAAAAGTACGCGGCGGGTAAGAGTACGCACAAGGGATATTTATATGAAGATGGCCGTGCAGTTGGCAGCATTGTATGCTGTTGGAAGAATTACTTGGCCGATAGCCTCTCTACATAGTTTCGTTGTGCTGGTGTGTTTCGTCTTTAAACTATGAGGTAAGATTGAAAATCATTCATCTTGATGTTATTTTTCGTTGTTTTGGAAACGTGATTGAGCTATTAGAAACGTGAGATAGGTATTTTAGCATTATGTCATTTCTCAGACAAATTTCTGTAATAACTTGTGGTGGCTTGGCCATTGTGTGAAACTGGCCACAGATGGCAGTACGGTCTGGGAAATGTTAAAGACGACAACGGGGCAAGTGTACGAACTGTGGAGTGGGGCAAAAGTACGCAAATCAAAGCAATTCTAGTTCATTTTCCAAGTTAAAATACAATTAAAATATGTATCTTATACCTATGTGTATTTCTATTCTTGCAGGGTTTCGGTGTGTCAAAGTTGGGACGTTTTGCTGCAGTGTTTACTGAACAGCATGAGAAGGAATTGGCAGAGCTTTGCAGACTCCTTGACTCTCACTTTTATAGTTTAGCATTGAAGGATTTGCGTAGAACTGGCATTTCAGTTAGCTGACATTAACAAGGTAATCCATCCATTTAACAAGGACAGCAAATTAGCTGGTAGAGTTTCCTTGTTTTTTGATAATTTGGAACAAATGATGGATCAATACAAGTTCTGTCTATCAAGAATGTATAATATGGATGAATCAGAATAAGCACTGTCCCTAGTAAGACTCCTAAGGTTGTATCACCTACTGGTAAGAAAACAGTTGGAACAATTGTTTCTACAGAAAGAGGAAATTTAACAACTGTTGTTTGGCAGTCAGCGCAGTGGAAATTATGTTCCCCCAGCCATAATATTTGCAAGAAAAAGAGCTAAACAAGAACTCGTGCACGGAACTCCACCAGGTTCAATCATGATGTGCTCAGACAGTGAATACATCAACAGTGAGCTATTTTCTGAGTGGCTGAAGCATTTTCAGAAACATGTAAGAGGAAGCATGGAGAATCCAATACTTCTGGTACTAGATAACCACATATCCCATATAAACTTGGAAGCAATTGTCTACTGCAGACACAATGGTATTCATCTATTATTGATTCCTCCCGATACTTCACATAGGTTGCAGCCCCTTGACAGATTATTTTTCAAGCCATTAAAAGATCTATATTCTGCAATGTGTGACAAATGGTTACTAAATAACCCAGGACGTGTAGTAACACAATTTCAATTGCAGAGGAAAGACGAACAACAAAGAAGTAAGAGAAGTCAAAAATCGGAAGTACTGACTAGCTCGCCCTTTAAAAGAAGATTGGAAATGAATCAAGCCTTAAATCATCCAGTGCTTCAAAACACGTCAAGCGTGATGTACCAAAATATGCACAAAACGATATGAGGCCCCAAAGGACCAAATGCCATTCAGTCCTAAACAAAGCTTCAACTTCAACTTCAACTTCAACTTCAAATGAGAAAATCCGCTGTCCAGGATGCGACGGGAAGTATGTTGAACCACCGGAAGAGGACTGTATTCAGTGCCAAAAGTGTGCAGAATGGTGGCATGTAGCTTGTTCCAACCATGAGGGAGGCAGAAAATTTATCTGCGACTATTGTTAAAAATGACAGACAATAAGAATATTTCAATCTTTTCTTTATTCAAATATTTTTATATTTAGGTTATCATCTTATCCTTAGATAAATGATGTTCAATATTAGTCAGATTAAGGTCCTTGGCGTATTCTTATAATGTAATTAAAGTTACAGCACCAAACATTAAAATTAAAGATTTGTGTTTTCTGCGTACTTTTACCCCACCTTATGCGTACTCTTACCCCCATCTATGGGGCAAAAGTTCGCATGGGTCACATTTTAATTAAACATTTATAAAACTATTTTTGACATGTAAAAACAGGTTTTAATCACTGTTTGTGATAAACGATAGAATAAAGATTGCATAATAAAAAATTCACATATACCGGTTAAATAGATACCGTTGCAGAGGTCTTGAAAGTTTAAGTGCGTACACTTGCCCCACACTACTCTAAAAGTTAGTTTGGGGTGGGGGATTTTTTTGAAAATCTTCATGTCGTATCCTTGGAAGGTACTGAACATAAATACCAAATTTAGTATTTATCAGTATTTTAGTATTTTTTATCGTTTTGGAGTTATGCAGTTTCAAACACACACACACACACACACACACACACACACACACACACACAGACACGCGCGCGCACCTTTTTCTAAAAATGTTTCTTTTTGTTGGGGGGCTTCAAAACATGCATTTCCGGTGAAATCTCGGTATCGAATTCTTGGATGGGATACAACACTTCCCCTACTTCTTGTATACGTAGTAGAGAAGGTAAAAATGAATACAAAAGAAAAAGCTGGCTGATGTATTTTTATAGAACACGTGATCAAACTTCGTAATATCTACTTAAATGCTGGCCCTATATCTCAGTCGGTAAAGCACCTGCCTGCTGTGCGAGGGGTCCTGGGTTCGATTCCCGGCTGGGGTGGGGAATTTTTCTCTAGCCAAGATTATTCTCTATCCAGAGCGTGGAAGCATGAATGTGTGTGTGTGTGTGTGTGTGTGTGTGTGTGTGTGTGTGTGAGAGAGAGAGAGAGAGATCTAATGTGTAAAACCCAAAGAAAAATCTAATCCAACGGAAACGGCATACACGAACATATTGCCGATAAGCAATATGTTCCAAAGGTAAAAGGCTGCTGATATGACTACCTGCAGTTAAAAGCAGTATGTAAATGGGGGAAGGTAATGTACGTGTACCGATTGCTTTGAATTACTTTTGTTTTGTGTCGGAAATAATACTGTGGGCTATAGTAAAATCTATTATTATTATTATTATTATTATTATTATTGTTGTTGTTGTTGTTGTTGATATCTTAAGAAAATAATCCTAAAAACTGTGGATTACCTGTAAATTACTAGCAAATTAAATGTCCATTAAATACTTGAGGTAATTCCCATAAAAATCGTAAATTCTATCTGCCGATTTCAATAGAAAAAACTAAAGTTTTGTCAACAAATGTTATTTCAACTCGTAGGCATATGCGAATCAGGACAACCGTATTTGGCTTATACATCTTTTAAGGCAAATTAAAAATGGCTCTTTGTGGATCAGGTTGTTTGATCAAAGAAGCTGAAAATGTTCTTCGGGATGAATATCTGTAGTAATATGTAGGAAAACCACTTTTTTAGAAACGCCAGACAGAATCATGATCATATCTGTCTAAAATTTATAGAGACTGCTAGTGAGGTTTATGTATTCATTCAACGCTGTAGTAGTACCTGACGTGCATAAAAAGTGGCCCATAATGGAACTCAGTAGATTATTGTTGTTAATGACAAATGTAGCCTCATCCTCTGCCAGCTGTATTCCTTGAGCATATTTTCTAGTCACTGATTGGCAGGGTACTTTCTCTTCCCCAAAATATGGCCGAACTAACAAAGAGTAACGTTACACGCTATATGTTCTCACTGGCGGAGTACCGTTAAGGCAATGTTTCGCTGAATTTGGCGTAAAAAGAAATACAGTAGAAATTAGCACAAAAACTGTTTTTGTCTTGCTCTCCATGTCGCTGATGAAATACCTAATAAATAACGTACACCATGTGATTAAAAGTTTCCGGACACCCCCAAAAACATACGTTTTTCATCTTAGGTGCATTATGCTGCCACCTATGCCTGGTATTCATTATCCGCGGCCTCAGTAGTCATTGGACATCGTGAAACAGCAGAATGGGACGCTCCGTGGAACTCACGGACTTCGAACGTGATCAAGTGATTGGGTGTCACTTGTGTCAGAAGTCTGTACGCGAGATTTCCACACTCCTAAACATCCCTAGGTCCACTGTTTCTGATGTGATAGTGAAGTGGAAACGTGAAGGGACGTGTACAGCACAAATGCGTACAGGCCGGCCTCGTCCGTTGACTGACAGAGACCGCCGACATTTGAAGAGGGTCGTAAAGAGTAATAGGCATACATCTATCCAGACAATCGCCCAGGAATTCCAAACTGTATCAGGATCCACTCCAAGTACTATGACAGTTAGGCGTGAGGTGAGAAACCTTGGATTCCATGGTCGAGCAGCTACTCATAAGCCACACATCACGCAGGAAAATGCCAAACGACGCCTCGCTTGGTGTAAGGAGCGTCAACATTACACGATTGAACAGTGGCAAAACGTTGTGTGAAGTGACAAATCACAGTACACAATGTGGCGATCCGATGGCAGGGTGTGGGTATGGCGAATGCCCCGTGAACGTCATCTGCCAGCGTGTGTAGTGCCAACAGTGAAATTCGGAGGTAGTGGTGTTATGGTGTGGTTGTGTTTGTCCTGAAGGGGGGCTTGCACCCATTGTTGTTTTGCGTGACCTACATTGATATTTTAAGCACCTTCTTGCTACCCACTGTTGAAGAGCAATTCGGGGATGGCGATTGCATCTTTCAACACGATCGAGCACCTGTTCATACTGCACGAGCTGTGGCGGAGTGGTTACACGACAATAACATCCCTGTAATGGACTGGCCTGCACAGAGTCCTGACTTGAATCCTATAGAACACCTTTGGGATGTTTTGGAATGCCGACTTCGTGCCAGGCCTCACCGACCTACAATGATACCTCTCCTGCGTTCCGCACTCCGTGAAGAATGGGCTGCCATTCTCCAAGAAACCTTCCAGCACCTGATTGAAAGTATGCCTGCAAGAGTGAAGGCTAAGGATGGGCCAACACCATATTGACTTCCAGTATTACCGATGGAGGGTGCCACGAACTTGTACGTCATTTTCAGCACACGCAAACAATTCTTCACCGCTTCCTATAGTCGGCCAAATTATGTCGTATTGATCTAGCGTCTCTTTGTGTATCAATCGTAGTGAAACTCTTGTACAGAGACGGTATCCGAACCACCCCTTCATTTCACAATGATTATAACATCGCTTATTGGCTCGGTTTTGTATCCCACCACATAGAAAACTGATACTGGTTGCATGCAGTGAAAGGTTAGTTACCTGGAGGTGCAAACCTTGCGGAGGGAAAACACTTTTGTGATCGTAATCTAAGAGAATGGGACACTTTTTATGCACATTAGTGTACATCCATGTGCTACTAGAGCCACAGTGATGAAGCTTTAGCGCTCGCTGGGTGGCGCCAGGGAGAAATAGGCAACTTATGGTTGTGAAAATGGTATTGACTTTTCTTTTAGGCTATACGGTTCTTTTACGGACGAACAGTTTATCTTCCTCTTATAGAAAGCTATATTAAAGATTCTTTTACAACAGATAAGATCCATCGCCCTCAGGCGGATTTGAACTGGCAACCTTAGGAATTAGAGGCTGCATTGTGACGGCTACACAACTTCAGCACGATGGCTCGGCAAAGTTCTAGAGAAAGATTCATATCATCTCAGTGTCCAATGGTCAGCGTTGGTTTGTAAACCCAGAGCCCTTGGGATCGATTTTCGGTTGCTAGAAAATTGTTCTTAAACTTTTATTATTACTGAACCCACAGTAAAAGGTACACAGGTACATATTACGAGTGGGCCCCGAAATCAGGGTAGAAAATCGCAAGTGGGCCATAACGACCCTTTTTGTATCGAACGTAACCCCTGGGAGGGAAGAGACCCTAAGGGCGACCAGATGCGGGAGACTGCGTGCGCCAGTATGAACGGGTCCTTAACACTTCCAGATCGAACACATCCGACGCCGCTCAAGCCCCCCTAACCCTAACCCTAACCCCCGGGGTCTCCTGAAAAGGAGCCAGCTCCGAAAACATAATCCGCAGTGGTTTGGAAAGTACAATTTAAATGTGAATATGAGCATGTTTTCGCGTTCAACATTTGATGTTTAAACGTTTGACATAAACGAAGTAAAACAACAAGTAGTGATTCGACTGTCTAATGTCAAACTCACCAATGTGATTATGTTAGTTAAAGACGGCGATTTAAGTAAAATAATTTAAAGTGTACTATTGATGTAGGTATAAATGACGAAATGACTGTCTCTGTGATCTACTTGTTAACGTGCTGACTTCAAAACCAGAGGTTCTGAACTCATTTACCGGCTGGAAAGGAAATTTTGATACCTTATTCGAAGGTTTGAATAGTGAAATGGAATAATGAACGTACATTTCAAAAATAGAAAAGAAAAATCTGATGTGTTACACTCGCATGACTTTCTCTACTCTTTTACAAACTATTCTTACAAACAGTTATTCTCCATCTATTTCATATTAATCGAGATAAACATTTGCAGAAACGATCTTTTGACATGCAAAGAGAATTACATTTTACACTTAGCGACCAGTTCTAAAAATATTTGACTATCGCTCAACACGTACTATGTTCCCCTTGTTTTGTATTTGCAAGGGCAATATAGAAATACAGTGGCCTTTAAGCATAGACATATCTCTTAATAGCTGCTTGCTAGGTGCAGTACCATTCTCTTTGCCACAGATTAATGCTCTTTGTATATCCAAGACAAAAAAATGAATAACGAATTCCCATTTGAGAAAATAGGTATCGAAACATTTAAGGGAATAACAAGCAATATCTGAAAAAAATGTATATGACATAAATTGTGTATTTTAACGCGATATACATTTTTTGTGTAGTTAAATTTTGTCTATCTCTTATGGTTTACCAGTTATGCAAAAGTCGTTTACAATGAAGAATACTTTTGGAGACATTCCCAGAAAATATATACATAAGATATACATTTTATTTGTCATTAAAATATCTTAAACATATGATATTTTAATCAAAATCGTTAGAGCCATTTTTGAGAACATTAAACTTTTCGAAAAATGTTCCATGTAAAGGGTAATCTGTGGTGAGGAGATTTTCTTGAAAACCATCGTGTCGCATCTCTGGAAGATACTGAACCTAAATACCAAGTTTGGTGTTTATCCGACTGTTCGTTTCTGAGTTGTGCTGTTCACACACACACACACACACACACACACACACACACACACACACACACACACACACACGGGCATGTTTCCAAAAAGTTTTTTTTTTTGGATTCAGGGGGTCTCAATACATATACTTCCGGTGAAATCTCGGTATCGAATTTTTGGGTGGAATACAAACTTCCCCTGCTTACTATACGTAGTAGAGAAAGTAAAAAATGAAGAAACCCAAAGTTTCACGCCATCTCTTTATCTGAATAAACCACACGATAAATAATTTCTGAAGGCAACGCCGCCGAAATGACCATAGAATATAAAATCGGCTCTATTAATGAAAATAAGAATACAGAAAAGAAAAGCACCTTCCTTCCAGTTCTCTTTGCAATCCAGTATCTTGTATATTTTTAGCCAATAACTGTAATTAATTCAGATAAAGGCTTTTCTATAAGCAGGTTTTTTCCCTTAGAACAGTGTCATTTATTTATAGTGTATCTGGAGTCGCGCCTCGCAGTTGGAGGAGCTCTGAGAGGTTCCAGTAGCATCAGTTTTGTCAGGGACTGTCCAAAGGGGCGGACGAGTTTCTCGGTATCCCATCATTTATAACAGTATTCGGAGCACCGAGAAGCCTTGACGTGAAAGCTTTTGATTGATGTACTGCATACCTTCACGTGCGTTTTTAACATCACTTAATGATTCGTAATGCAGCAATGTTCTCTGCAGATGGCAGCACTCTTGTCAGTTGAGCACGAAACAGGAGCCATCACCTTAGCTCCATCAACTTGAAATTTATATTCAAGTTTTCAACAATTTGTTACTATTTTTATGTTTGTAAGTATTATAAATATTTAAATATACTTTATGTACATTTACACAACTCCTAAGTAATTTAAAATAGAAAAGCTAGAGTGACAAGGAACAATATCCAACCATGGGCAACTGTTGCAGTTGTATTTAAACACTCAGAAACTTATATTATAGTGTAAAAATTTGATGTGTAGCACTTAGATGACATTCTCTACTCTTGTTAAAACTATTTTTACAAACGCCTATTCTCCATCGACTTCATGTTTATCGAGATAAGCGTTTGCATTGCTAATCTTCTTTTAGGTGCAAGGAGAATATGATGGGTTTTAAGATAGTCAAATCTTTTAAGAGCAGGTTGCTATGCCAGCATTCCATTCTCTTTAAAAACGAATAACACATTTCCACGAGAAAAAATGGTATTGCAAAATTCAAACAAATAACAAGGAATATCTCGAAAATGTTTCACTCTACAAAAAAGTGAATATGACATAAACTATGTGTTTTAACTAGAACTACGTTTTTTGTATAGTAAAATGTTTTCTATCTCTTACGGTTTACCAGTTATGCAAAAGTTATTCAGAATGAAGAGGCCTTTTGGGGACATTCGCATAAAATGTAAGATATACATTTCATTTGTCATGAAAATATACAGATATGATATTTTAATGAAAATCGTTAGAGCCATTTTTTTGAGAAAATCAAAATTTTCGAAAGATTTTGCATGTAAAGGGTAGACTGGGGGGATTTTCTTGAAAATCTTTGTGTCACATCTTTGAAAGATACTGAATCTAAATACCAAGTTTTATGTTTATCCAACGTTTCGTTTTTGAGTTATACTGTTCACATACCAGGCACACACTAGGACATGTTTCAATAATCGAATTTTTTTGGTGGAATACAATACGTAGTAGAGAATGTAAAATATGTATTGGAATCGCTTAACCTTGCATTTTCTATGAGAAAATTTAATTAATTTTACTAGGAAATTTCTGGAACTATTGGGTAATTAATACTATCAAATTAAAACATTTTAATGAAGTTCAAGCAATAATTTCAGAATCATTCACTGTGATAATTATCCAATATTTTCAGCGAGTTTAATTGTGAATTTTGAGAAAGTGCAATACCGAGCGAGGTGGCGCCGCGATAACGCGTACGGCTTGCATTCGAGAGGTCCTGGATTCAAACACCCGGGGCTGACCAACCTGGCCGAAGGATTTTTACGGTTTGTCGGTCGCCAGGCGAATGCTGGGTTGGTAATTTGATCCGCGAAATTTCCTACCATCCATTTCATCACTACATTTCATTTTCTTCTTCTTATTCACTGCTATCCAGATTCTGGGCTGATCAGCCCTCCTGGACATATGATCTAGAGTTTGCTTGCTCTTCAATAGCCTACTAACCCAAGGCATTGGCTTGTAAGTCCTTGGGGATGGAAGCTACAAAGAGAAGGGTAATCGGTTGAAGAAGAAGAGAAATTTTAATTAGCAAAAATATTTGGAGTTATTTACATATATAAGTTAAATATATCATAAAGATTTCAGAAGTATTTACTATACAAACTACATTTAAAACTGAACAAAAATTGCAGATGACTTAAAATATTTTCGTTTTAGTTATGTTGATGTATCTGCCCTCAAAAGTATCCTGAAAGTGTTAAATTTCTGATCATTTTATACATCAATAGAAGGCATTCCAAGGGAAGAAAATCTTAAGTTTAAAGCATGATAATATTTTCAAAAAGTAAAAATAAAAATATTATTTTATGACTCCCTATCTGCTTCTGGTGTCGTATTTTTTCTGCACTCAAATGCTGTTCTATTGATAAAATTGCGAAGTGGAGGTTTTTAATTTTTGAGTAAAATGAAATATTATCTCCGACATTGATTACTAAAACTCTATATAGGTGGGATGTTTGCGATGTTGTGCACCCCTAATAAGACCCCGTTGTTTACTCAGTAGCAGCCTCTACCTGGAGAACTGTTTGTTCATCTTCCATGTTAATCCTGGTAACACAAAACCTTACTTTGGACATTTGTATCCCAAATTGACCATGAAAGGTTTGTTTTCTCACAAATTTTTCTATTTACTCTTATTTTTTTTCTCCGTAATTTTGAGAGCTATCCCTTCTCTTAATCCGTCCTTTGAACTCTATCCTTTGTAGACCCCGCAGCAGAGGTTTGGGCTTTGCTAATCCCTGCCTACGGAAATTTAGGTTCTTCAGACTGACGGTGCCTCAAGAAAATATTTATTTTGAAAATAATGTAGCATCAGAAGTTGCTGTGACAGGACCCTCAGGATATGAAATACTTACTGAAAGAATAACAGAAATAATGCTTCTGGAATTTTCTGACAGTCAGCATAAGATATTTCCGCTTGAAACAGAGCGTTGTGAGAAAAAAAATCCTGGTGTGTTACATTCACATGACTTTCTCTACTCTCTATCGCTTATTAGTTGGTACACAAATTGTTCTTACGAAAGTTTATTTTACTACCTATTTCATTTTAATCGAAATAAACCTTTCCTGCATTGCACCTTTCCTTATAGATTGAGGCAGTATTTTTAACACTTAAATGATTTTAGTCAAATTATATAATATATAAATTCAATAACAGCACGCCTTAAAGCAATATGTATATGTAACAATATATAAAAAGTGTATATTGCAATCATTGGATATGTTTAATTTATTGTATACATGTGTAATAATGTTATGTGAATGTATTATGTAATTTAATAATGTAGGAGCTGTGAGAATAATAGGTTAAAAGTTGCTAACAATGAGGTAACAATGAGGTAACCTTCAGGAAATAATGAATTAGAATGTTTAATAATACTACTAGTCATTATTGGACCAACAATAATATAATTTTAGTGACTGTTTATAAAAATAGCGAATCAACAACCAGAAAAAAGCTTTAGTTAAACGAAGGTGTTCTATTGGATTAGGAATAGCCAATCAGACACTTGAAATACAGAAATTTACAAATTTAGGCAGTAGAAATCAAGTCAGTTGCTTGTAGACAGCGCTCCTAACTGGACGTGTTAGTTGTAGACAGTGTTTCTGACGTGAGATGCGTCCTCGAGAAGTTTAATACGTATTCAGTGTGAGACGAAAATAGTTTACGTGTTAAAAAGCGCAAGTAATTAATTAAAATAATCTCACAGCTCTGTCTATATCAGTGAAGTGTTATTTAAATCGTGTCAAGCATTAATAAAAGGAGTGAAGTAAAATTATAATCTGTGTAAGCCTACATTCTTCAGTCACAACCCTGCAAAGAGAAACATGTCTCTAACAATAATACTGACGCAGCCGAGGCAAACATAAATATAATATTTAAAGAAACAGGTAAATTATAAAGTTAATATTTTTAAACATTGGGGCGAAGGCCACCGGGTACCATACGTGGTTACAACTACTTCAAGTTCGGCTCCCAACAGTTGAAATATAATACAACTCTTTCAGTACAACCAACTTCAAATTGGCTCCCAAAGCGTGGGGCAAATAACAATACAACAAAATAACTTCAAGATATAAAGGGAATAGTGGTAGTCAATGTTTTAAAACTGGACACTCCGCTGGCCTTAAAATTCCACACTCTTTCCATGGCATCGCGAGAAACAGCTGAAAATCGACAATACTTTAAAGGTATTGAATGTTTCGAACCTTTAAAAGGGAATATATTATACATATATAGAGGAATTGTACATATGAAAGGGGAACCATACATATAAGAATTGTACGGTAATAATTTAATTCACTAACATGTTAAAATATTCAACATCTAACATTTGTACAGAGCTGATTGTAAGACACGGGCGAGCTAGCAAAAATTCCAGGAAAGCATAAAGACCGTACCTGTCACCGAGCGGTAACACGCTACATCATGGCGCCCAAGCGCACGGATCTGAACCCGCACATTTTCATACATGTCAGGGTAACGCGGCCTGAGGGCCAATAGGAAACGTTGTTACATTTTCAAACGCGGAGAGGAGCGTCACTGGGCTCGGGTATATAAGGGCAGACAAAGCCTCAGAACCCGCTCTTATTCTGAATCTATCTCAACGAGAAGTCACGTCGACACGAGGTGCTACAGATGCACGTGGGTGCACAAGGGTGCGGTGCGTGTGAATATAGCTAGGCTCAGGGGCCTTAAAGTGGTGGGATTATTATTATTATTATTATTATTATTATTATTATTATTATTATTATTATTATTATTATTATTATTATTATTATTATTATTATTATAATAATGGGAAAAGCTAGCTGCCCATAACTATTCAGTGTGAAATAAACTTCATTGATTAAGGGAAACTCGCAGTGTATTTTTAACTTGCCTCACCCAATAGAACCTGGGATTCAATAATTAAATATAGCTAGGAATGGAATACTCAACAACCGACGGGCACCAATAGCCGAGGAAGAAGAACACTGCAACGGGCAACAACGACCCAAGGATCATCGATTTCCAGCTACAAAAGTCGCCCAACGACCGTTTCCCGCCACAACTTTAATAATGGATATCTCGGAAATGGCTCTGCTGTAAATAAGTTATTTGAATTACATTGTGTGTTTTAAAGAGATACGTTCTCGTCTATCACTTAACGTTTTCCTGTTATACAGGATTATATAAATTTCCTTCCTAATGAAGAGAACTTCACAGCTATTCCCAGAAAATTCAAGAGTACATTTTATTTGTCAAGTAAATATCTTTAATATACGGCATTTTAATCAAGCCATTTTTCAGAAAATCAAAAGCATTTTAAAGAGTAGTTTGGGTGGGAGGGGGTTCTTGAAAATCTTCGTGTCGCATCTTTGGAAATACCAATGTGATATTTATCCGACATTTCGTTTTTCAGTTATGCTGCTCAGACACGCACACACATTTTTTTAAAAATGCCTTGTTTGTATTCAAGGTGCATCAAAACATGCATTTTCAGTGAAATCTTTATATATTTTTGGGTGGAATGAAATACTTTCTCTGTCTACTATGCACGTGGTAGATAAGGTAATATTTATTGCTTTTAGGGAGAGAAATATCAAGTTACATAGGGGCACTCTTCAGATATCGTCATTTATGAACCAAAATTACGAGTTGATTTTACAAACATATATCATTTACTACACTGCCGTTTTTGAAAAGTGCAACACCAAGAAGGAAACGCATGAATTCAATGAATTTAATACCACAGGTTAGGTACATGACAAGTAACAAATGATAAACTTTTCAAATCTATGCATGACCTTTGAGCCCTAATATTCAGTATTTGGTTTGGCCTCCATGCGCTTCAATTAGAGCTGCTATACGCCGTGGCATTAAATAAAAAAGGTTCTGAATAAGTTCCTGAGGGATTTCCCTCCACGCAGTTTGTATTCGAGCCCACAAATCCGTGACACTGGTTACTGGAGGACCGTGGCGCACCAGGTGCCGACCAACCATATTGATGGGCGACATGTCAGGCGAACGTGCAGGCTAGGGAAGCAATGCTACCCGTCGCTCTTCGAAGAAGGCTTGTATACTCCTCGCAATATGCGACCGGGCATTGTCCTGTTGAAATGTGGCCTGTGGAGATGACTGAAGCAGAGGGAGTACTTCAGGCTCTACAACCACCGTTAGGAACCGGTTGCTGTTCAAAGTACCCTCAATTCGTAGGAAGCGAGAACGGCTGTTGTAACCAATGGCGCCCCAAACCATCACACCTGGTATTTGTCTGCTATGCCGCTCAACAATGCAGCCCTCCAGGTTGCGCTCACCACGGTACCGGCGTACACGTATGCGGCCTTCACTGTAGGACACGTTGAAGCGGGGCTCGTCCGAAAAGGCTACATTTTGCCGTTGACGTTGTTCACGTGCCCATTGCAGTCAGAGGAGCTTGTGGTTTCTGCACGATGAAAGCCGACGTAATGGCATGCATGCAACCAGTCCAACCTGCAACAGACGGCGACGAACCGTTGATGTAGACAAGTTCACCCTGTTGCAGTACTGCAGCGTCTTGCCAAAACTGTGAATGAAGCTGTGCGGTCCGTTATGGCCATGCGGACAAGATGACGGTCATCCCGTGCTGTGGTCATGTTCCGTGGTCCAGTATCCGCTCTTCGCTGCGTACGACCTTCATCTATCCACTGCTTCCACACACGCATCACTGTCGTAGCAGCATGCCCTGTACGAGACGAAATGTCACGGTATGACAAACCCGCTTCCTGGAGACCGATCATTCTGCCCCGTTCGAATTCACTCGCATGCCGATATGGCTCCCTTTGACGTCGACGAGGCATACTGCACTTACTTTATTGCTTCCACCTTGTTTGACAGTTCCGCACTGATTACACTGGGCGCAACACTGACTTTGTCGGACCGACACGAGAGGGCTCTGCTCGATCTACGTGTACCCCATCTCTCTGCCAACCTAATCACTTATTAATTGCACACTCTTCTACACTTCCGTCAAGTTTGGAGTTATTCGGGAAATTGTTTCTTGGTGTCGCAATTTTCACAAACGGCAGTGTATTTTATACACAGGCTATAACAATCTGAAGTGTCTCGCACAAACACAAACTGATGAAAGGAGACGATGGAGCAATTGGTGGAATGACCGGCGGGGGAAACCGGAGAACCCGAAAAAAAATCCCGTCCAGACGCCGCTTCGTTCACTGCAAATCCTACATGCGGCCTCTGGGATAGAACCCGGGCCGCCTTTGTTGGAGGCGAGCGGTCTAACCACTCGGCCACGGCGCCACCCTAAAAAGAATTTACTATGACCTAAATATTAGAATACGAACATATTAGTCATACTAGAATATTTAACTTGACATTGACTTTTCCTTGTTCTTTAATCTACAGAATTTAACCCAAGCACTCTTAGTTAAACGGGCAAGGATGTCCATGTGGAGTACTCTTTTCTTTAAGCAAGCATCCGCGCCATTTGTCCGACACCTCCATACGCCACGAAACTAGAAGCACACCTGAAAGATAATAAAGGGAAATTATTGTAAAGCTCAGCCATAGTTTGCTGTCAAATGTCCTCTACCATTCTTTCCTCGTTTCTATTCCTTCCATGTTTTCACTTTTCAGAGGAAAAAAATAGTATGGGAGATTCCCCATTGTACGCACACCACTCTCTCTTTCGCATCTTAAAAATCCTAAGATGCCCCAGATGAAGGTGGCAGATCAATTAAGCCATTAGAACTTCGAAAGGTATTCCAGTGATTACTGTATCATTCCTTCTGAGTTTCTGATCTGCTCCATGACTGGATTCTGGGGCAAGGTTATGATTTAGGAAAAGCGAATGTCTAAAACATGTTAAAACTCTCATGTGTTGCTCTCACATGACTTTCTCTATTCACTCTTGTAGAAACTCTTCTTACAAACACTTTGTCTTCTATTTATTTCGTATTAATCGAGATAAACATTTGCAGAAATTGTCATATTGTATATTTTCTAGTAGGTACAAGGGGATAAGGTGAATACAGCGATAGTCAAACTTTTAAAAATCGGATCACTATGTAATAGCTCTGAACCTCCTTTCTCTTTGCACGACGAAGAGAAAAAGAAAAGAAAGAAAATAAAATAAAAAAGAACTGTTAACGACGTAACGACTTCCCATTTGAGAAATGTATAGGTAATGCAAATCAATAATGAGGAATATCTCGGAAACGGTTAAAGGCAAAAACAAAAACAAACAAACAACAACAAAAAGTATTCCATATAAATTGTTAGCTTTAAGGATATCTTTAATTTTTTTGTATTAAAATTTTATTTATTCCTATGGTGTATCAGTCATTCAGAATAAAGAGGACCTCAGAGGCTATTCCCATAAAATTCAAGATATATACATCTTGAAGCTGTATTTAAGTTGAAGCTGCAATATCTCCAAAACTAAGCCTTGTAGAAAGAAATGTCTTAAAAGCTGCTGGATATTAGGGGAAAGTAAATGCTATTAGTCGTGTTTTATTTGGAGGACGTTGTGATGGTCATTTTATAGGAAATTTAATATTTTTTTAAATGGGAACCTACCTTTTTTATGTTATTTTCTCACTCCTTATAAAAAACTAAACAAACATTTGTATAAAGCACTTTGCAATTGTGCTTACACCAAAGTAAACAACAACGAAAATTCTGCATAGCTGTGCACCAAGAGCTCAATGAATGGTTGGACCATCATTGAGCATCAAGTAACGTTTCGTAATTGGGAATCAATATTACTTTCCCTACTACGTATACTAAGTAGGGAAAGTATTGTATTACACCCAAAAATTCGATACCAAGATTTCACGGAAATATATGTTTTGAGCATTTTTGGAAACATGTCCGTGTGTGTGCTTGTGTGTGTCGGTGTGTGTGTGTCTGTGAACAGCATAACTCAGAAACGAACAGTCGGATAAACACCAAACTTGGTATTTATGTTCAGCATCTTCCAGAGATGCGACACGAAGGTTTTCAAGAAAATCCCCCCACCCCAGAGTACCCTTTACATGGAACATTTTTCGAAAATTTTAATTTTATCAAAAATGACTAACGATTTTGATTAAAATATCATATGTTTAAGATATTTTCATGACAAATAAACTGTATATCTTGAATTTTCTGGGAATGTCTCCAAAAGTATTCTTCATTGTGAACGACTTTTGCATAACTGGTGAACCACAAGAGATAGACAAAATTTTACTGCACAAAAAATGTAGATCGCGTTAAAATACACAATTTATGTAATGTACATTTTTTTGTTGAGTGAACCATTTTCGAGATATTGCTTGTTATTCCCTTAAATTTTTCAATACTTATTTTCGTTATTCATTTTTTTGTCTTGGATATGCAAAGGGTATTAATCTGTGGCAAAGAGAATGGTGCTGCACCTAGCAACCAGCTATTAAGAGATATGACTATGCTTAAAGGCTACTGTATTTCTATATTGGCGTTGAAAATATAAAACAAGGGGAACATAGGAGCCTTAAGCGATAGTCAAATATTTTTAGAACTGGTCGCTATGTGTAAAATGTAATTCTCTTTGCAAGTCAAAAGATCGTTTCTGTAAATGTTTATCTCGATTAATATGAAATAGATGGAGAATAAGATTTTTTAAAAATAATTTGTACAAGAGTAGAGAAAGTCATGTGAGTGTAACAAATCAGATTTTTTTTTATTTTGTTTCCTTATTCCTAGTCACAAAATAAACAGCTTTTTATAAACCATTTTCTAATGACAAAACAACATACAAAAGGTTGGTTCGCATTTAAAAAAAATTTAATTTACCTTAAAACGACCATCATAACATTCTCCAAACGAAACACGACTGATGACATTTACATTCCCCTATAATATAAAGCACCTTTATTAAAGACATTTCTTTCTAGGATGCTTCGTTTTGGAGACATTGTACAGTGTCAACTTAAATGGTCCACCCAGTATATCATGTCATAAAAATATTTTAAAAATATGTTATTTTAATCAAATTCGATAGAGCCGTTTTTGAGAACATAAACTTTTCGAAAAAATTTCCAAGTTTAATTTGAGGTAGGGGATTTTCACAAAATCTTCGTGCCGCTTCCTTGGAAGATGCTGAACTTAAATACAAAATTTGGTTTTTAACCGGCTTTTGGTTTTTTTTCCGGTGAAATTTCGTCTTCATATTTTTGGGTGGAATACAGATGTTCCCCTACTTACTACATAGTAAAGATAGTAAATGATGATTGCGACACCTGCTGTGTTTGTTTATAATCCTTTATTTGTGCATAGTTTTCAAATACGTTTCTCCTACCTTAATTAGAACAGGAAGTATTTGTCGGGGAACCACTAGGCAGTAATGCCAACCGTGTGGATGTTTCGATACAGAAATCAATAAATGCTTCTACACTCGGTTTCCTGAATACAGAATTCTTTTCCTGCCTGTTCCACGCCACAGGCAAACATCTTTTTCGTGTTTCGCTTAAAACCGACTCCCCATATTAATAACATGGAGTCGTTCGACTGCAATATGCTTGTAGCAATAATAAAAAGAAATATCTCTCCCGCGCGTCTTCTCCCTTTCTGGCATTATCCTGTATTAGAATGAGATTTTTTACGTCGCTTTTTATCGTCTCTCTTCCCCGGCGTCTGCTGCAGCCCGCGGTCTTGCGCGAGATAAGTTGGTGGCAGCAAATTGTCACAGGGTGGGCGAGAGAGTGAGGGAACAGCAACACAAAGCGGCGGCTAAATACCTTCAACGTCCAGGTGAAGGGTCATGTCCATTCGCTTTATTACCGTACCAGCAGAACCTGCAGCTTTGCTCGCCTTTTTACTTTCTCTACCACCTTCCAATATATGAAAGAGGAAGTAATGCATTCCACACAAAAATTCAGTGTCAAAAGTTCAATGAAAATGCATGTTTTGAGACCCACTGAATCTAAAAAAAATAATTTTTTTTAGAAAAAAGTCTAATGTGTTTATGTGTGTCTCTAAAGATATAAATCTAAAACAAAATGTTCGATACACACCAAACTTGGTATTCCAGTATCACCGACAGATGGGGCACAAGGTTAAAAAACGAATCACCCCAAACTACCCTTTACATAGAACATATTTCAGATTTTTTATTTTATCAAAAATGGCTCCAACGATTTTGATTAAGACACCACATATTTAAGATATTTACATAACGAAATTCAAAAATATATATTGAATTTCTTGGGATAGCCTGTGAAGTCCCCTTCATTTGGACGGAACTTTGTATAACGGGTGAAGTTAAGAGATAATAAAAAGGACACTACGCAAAAAATGCAGATAACTTTAAAGCACAAGTTTTTGTGGCATTAGTTTCGATATATCACTATTATTGGTTTGCATTTTTTAATACTATGTGAATGTTTAAAGCGTTGTTCTATTCGGTATTCTTTTGAAACGTCACGCATGGAATATGTAATTTCAAGGTCAGCACATCCCCCTTTTAAACATCCCACTCTGATTCTGTTTCCCCTATCCTCCTTGTACCTACAACGAAAAGAGCAATGACAGTATTTCTGCAAAGGTTTATCTCGATTAACACGAAGTAGATAGAAAATAAGCTTTCATAACAATAGATTGTAGAAGCAATATAAAAATAAACCGTAGTAGCTAGAGGAAAAATGTGAAGGTAACCGACAGAATTTTTTTTAAAATACGTACTGTATTCCACTCAAAAAATTCGATAGAGATTTCATCCGGAAATACCTACAGGTTGTGTGTGTGTGTGTGTGTATGTGTGTATGTGTGTAGGGGGGGAGAGGGGGGGAGAGAGAGTCCGTCAGCCTATGAAAAGCATCTAACTCAAAATCGAAAAGTCCGTTAAGCACCAAACTTGATATTTTGGTACTTAAGCTCAGCATCTGCCAAGGAGGCGAAACGAAGATTTTCAAGAAAATTTCCCCATTCCATACTACTCTTTAGATGTGATTTTTTTTAAATTCTTAAAATGGCTGCAATGATTTTGTTTTAAATCTCAGATGTTTAATATATTAATATGAGAAATTAAATTAATTTTCTCAGAATATCCTGCAAGCTTCCTTTTATTTAATCGAAATTTATATAATTTTGCCTATCTGTTAAGATAGGCAAAACCTTATTACAGAAACATAACTAGAGATCGTTAAATACATAATTTCTAAAATTGAAAATTAAATTGAATTTTATTTATGGACGCTCTTTAACTGCTGTGGTCCTTAGCCTCCCATTCTATATTTTTTGTGAAAGACCGAAAATTTTGCCTCAGAGACCTCTTTATCAGGCTTGAGGCTCTTTTATGTGCCGTAAATCTACGACAAGGGAACCACCGGCTTTACTTCCCTCCCGAAGGAAGTCAAAGATTTTTACCCCCGAAAAAAATGCGTCACCTTCCGCCGAGTGTGAACCGCGACCTTGGGAACTAGAGGCTGGCATGGTAACCACTACACCACGGAGGACGACACACACACAATTTGTGTCGAATGAAGTTTTTCTTAGCGTTAGCCTTTTCGAAATATTCCATGTTACAGGGTTGGACCTTTCCTTATCGTTAGTTATCTAACCGACATGATTGAAAATTTATGACTCTTCCTTCCCTTTCCTCCCTTTTCATCGCAAGAGCTTGTTAACACGACTAAACATTTGAATGTTGTTTCCGCATGTTGAAATCTTCTTCCTTAATTTGAAACAATTCCTAAGTAAAAATGTATCCTGAGTAACCTAACGAGGATAGAAAAATCAAATTTTATATGCACAGTATATATCTATATATATATATATATATATCTCTATATATATATATACATACAAGGAATGAATATATGTGAAGTTTCATTGTTAGAGAAATTCGCGTAAAAGATTCTCCTGTCTCTCCCTCTCTGCCTGCAATTTAGCGTTTCTCTCTCTCTCCTACTCTATATCTTCATCTTTTTACCTTTCTTGACATTTTGAACCGTTCTCCTCCTCAGTCACCCAAAGATTGTCAACCTCATTCTCACGGTGCGACTTAGATGTAATACGATGTTTTGAAAACCGGTATTAAAACTGCTTCTTTTAGGATGTTAATAAATCAAAATTAGGAAAGGTTTAACAGTATACAAACTTCAGTACCGGAGTTTACTACACGAATAACAGTAAAGTAAAATTGGTATCACTCCTTAAATACTGATTCTATCAAAATAATATGTCTAAAAAATCTGATGTGTTGCACTCACATGATTTTCCCTACTCTTGTGCAAATTATTTTTACAAACGCTTATTCTGCATTTACTTCATGTTAATCGATATAAACATTTGATAATTTTCTTGTAAGTGCAAGGGGAATATGATAGGTTTTAAGTGATAGTAAAATCTTTTAAGAGCTGGAGGCTATGTGGAGCATTCTATTCTCTTTGCATGTCCAGGAAATTAAAGAAAACAAACAAACGAATAACGCATTCCCATCTGAGAAAAAGTACAAGTATTGGAAAATTGAAACAGAATACAAAAAATGATTCACTGGACCAAAAAAAAGTGTGTATGACATAAATTGTGTGTTTTAACGAGAGTCACATTTTTTGTGTAGTAAACCTTTGTCTATCTCTTACGGTTTACCACTTATACAAAATCCATTCAGAATGAAGAAGACTTTTGCGGACATTTCCAGAAAATTCAAGATATACATTTCATTTGCCATGAAAGTATCTTAAAGATATAAAATTTTAATCAAAATCGTTTGAGCATTTTTTGAGAAAATCCAAATTTCAAAAAATGATCCATGTAAAGGGTAGTCTGGGGTGGGTCATTTTCTTAAAAATCTTCGTGTCACATCTTTGAAAGATACTGAACCTAAATACCAAGTTTGGTATTTATCCGACACTTCGTTTTTGAGTTATGCTGTTCACAGATACACACACGAAACTTTTTCTAAAAATGTTTGTTTTTTGTATTCTGGGGGCCTCAAAACATGTATTTTGGTGAAATCTGGATATCGAATCTTTGTGTGGAATGAAATACTTCCCCTACTTACTATACATAGTAGAGAAAGTAAAAAACAAAACATCAGAAACGCTATGTTTATGAGCTTCTGTTATACAAGATTTTTCGAAAAAAAACTGAATAACAAGCGGTATATTTCAAATTTTACTTTCTTTAGAACTTATCTCCTACCTGCCTGCGGAGACCTACCTACCAACCAAATCACAGAGGCATTGATTACACCCAAAAATTCGAAGTCGATATTTTACAGAAATACGTCTTTTGAGGTCCCTTAAATCGACATCAAGAATTTCTAGAAGTGTTCTAATGTGTCTGTGTGCGCGTGCGCACGAGAGAGACAGAGTAAGAGAGAGGGAGAGATAGAGAGAGATAGAGATAGAGAAAGAGAAGAGCTTAACTCAAAAATTAAATGTTGAATAAATACTATAGGTACAATCCAACATCTTCCAAGTATGCGACAGGAAGATTTTTAAGAAAAATCACGTTATCCGAAAGTTCTCTTCACCTAGAAAATTTGTCATTATTTATTTTCTCTAAAATCATTCTAACGGTTTTGATTAAAATAACACATTTCTCAGACATTTACATGATAAGTTAACTCCGTCTTGAATTTTTTACGTATATCCTGTGAAGTCCTCTTCATTCCGAATGAATTGTGTATATTTTTGTACAGCATGCAGCACACAAAACGAGTTTTCCTGTGACGTCGCCATTTTCTCGTAAAGAAACACAGGCACTATGTAGGCACTGAATGGAACTAATAGCCGAGGCTTAAAACTTTGAACTTTCGTCTATTCAATGATGTGTCGTATGTGTCGCTATCTATTGTCGTTCATTGAAATTAAATATTTAAAATCTGTTCCTTCTTTTTGGATAATCCTGTATTAGACTTTTTAATTTTTGAGACAGTATTTTTAACACTAAAATGATTTCAGTCTAATTATATAATATATATAATTCAATAACAGCCCGCTTTAAAGTAATATGTGTATTTAGCAATATATAAAAATGTAAATTACAGTCATTATATATGTTTATATTATTGTATACTATTGTATACATGTTCAATAATGTTATATGAATGTATTACGTAATTTAATAATGTAGGAGCTGCGAGAATAATAGGTTAAAGGTTGCTAACAATGAGGTAACCTTGAGGCAATAATGAGTTTGAGAGTTTAATAATGTTACGTGTGATTCTTGGAAGAAAATGTAATAAAGGTGACAATTTATAAAAAATAGCCATTCAACAACCAGAAAAAACTTTAGTTAAATTAAGTTATTCTATTGGATTAGGAATAGCCAATCAGAGACTTGAAATATAGAAATTTACAAGTTTAGGCGGCTGAAATCAGTTCAATTGGTTGCAGACAGCGTTACTAACCAGACGCAAAAAGTGTTCTCAAGAAATATAATATGTATTCGTGTGAGAGAAAAAATAGTTTTACGTGTTAAAAAGTGCAAGTAATTAATAAAAGAATCTCACAGCTCTATCGGTGAAGTGTTATTTAAATCACATTAAGTATTGATAAAAGGAGTGAAGTAAAATTATAATTTGTGTAAGCCTACATTCTTAAGTCGCACCATAACCCTGCTAAAAGAAATGTGTTTCTGACAATAATACTGACGCAGCCGAGGCAAACATAAATATTTAATATTTAAAGAAACAGTCAAATTACAAAGTTAATATTCTTAAAAGTTGGGGCAAAGGCTACCGGGTGTCATACGTGAGATTGCAACTACTACAAGTTCGGTTCCCCAACAGTTGAAATACTATACAACTCCACCTAAATTACTCCTTTCTCATTTTGTGTCCCTTTAAAGCCCCCCCCTTGGAGCAAGCAATTAAGATACTGTATAGCCGAGTGTCTAAGAGGAACCCATGGTGTGTTATATTCCAACTTTCATAACAATCGGTTATGACTATGTTTTTAGGTCGAGTGCAATTCTTCTTTCATTGGTAGACAGTACAAAAAGTAAAAATGTGAAAACATAAAAAATAGCAAGCTGGAAACACTAAAATATGAAAATATTCGCGTTATAAAAGCTTTTCTTAGCTCATCTCTACAGGGTGGTCACAAAGTCCAAATATCAACGTCTGTATGGTGTAAACAGTGGTTGATACGTCCAACTGCGTTACTGAAAATGTCAATGTGAGCTGTTGTATGAAGGAAATCAAAGCGAAGGGACTGTTGAATAGGTGCGACTGACTTTCGAACTCGGTTTCAAAGGAATTCTCCTAGGAAACAAATATTTTTGAGATGGGAACATAAACTCGTCTCCACAGGCGATGTAAAAGATACGAAAAGAAGTGGCAGACTTGTCGAGGACTCCTTGGAGAGATCGACGCATAAACGATCCAATTCCGCAGATTCTGGTGAAAGCTTTGTCACCCTTCTCTTATCCTTTAATTCACCTGTGGAAAAGGGTTTACGCTCCCATCTTAAAATTGTTTGTCTCAGAGGAGAATCTCGTTGAAACTCCATCGGAAAATCAGTACAGTTGAGAGTACGGAATCGTGCCAAAACAAATACACATTGTATATGCTAGTAAGGAAATATTAAAGCGCCTCTGCCACGCCCCTTACCCGGTTTTAGCACTCCGCTAAATATTTGCCTTACTACACCTTTTCTTTCACTCCTGAGCCTGAAACCAATTGCGTCCATAGGTTAATGTAAGGGTGACATCAAACCAATATGAGACGGACTCATCCAGGGACTGGTATGGACCATTGTTGCGGAGCATGCCTTGCAGCCACTTAGGTATGTTTCCGTACTCCTCCCCTTTCGCCGCTCACCAAGGTCTGACTTTTGTCCATACGTTAATTCGTGTTGGGCTTGAATTCAAACTAATAATTGGCTCTCCCAGGGCTAGTGTGGAACACAGATGGTGAGTTTCTGTCAACATTAGATAAAGAAAAGCACTATAGGAAACAAATAGCATTGGCACGTTTCCACGTCCTCAACCTTACTTCTTCAGCACTATCCCCACTATTATTTCTTTCTTGCACCAACCAATCGTAATAACACATTCAATAGTGCAATTGAAAGCACGAATTATTGTTTACTTTATACGATCCACTCCTCTACTCACTATTCTTGCCTTCTACATCATACTATTCCATATAAACGTTTGCAGAAATGCTTTCAGTACATATTAAGTTGTAGCTACAAGACGATGAAACTATAGTGAAGTCTTAAAAAAGCGGTCAGTATTGAAATTCCACTGTGTTCATGACAACTAGAAGCATATGAATTGCGCCTTAGCACTTAAAAATTGTGTTTGAAAATTTGAAATAATGACACAAAATGGCACTAAAAGTATTTAACATAAATTCTGTGATTTAACGATATCTAAATATTTTGTTCATTAAGCTTTTGTCCATTTTTACTTTCTCTACTGCGTATAGTAAGTAGGGGGAAGTATTGCATACCATCCAAAGTTCAATACCGAGATTTCATCTTAAATACAAGTTTTGAAGTGCCGTGAAGTCAAATAAAGTACTTTTGGAAACATGTCCGTGTGTGTGTGTGTATGTGTGTGTGTGTCTGTCTGTCTGTCTGACTATGAAAAGCATAACTCAAAAACAAAAAGTCAGATAAATACCACACTTGAGTTAAGTATCTTCCAAGGATACGATACAAAGATACCCTTTACATGAAACATTTTTCGGAAGTTTTGTTTTCTCAAAAATGGCTGTAACGATTTTGATTAAAATACCGCGTGTTTAAAGTATTTTTATGACAAATGAAATGCATATCTTGAATTTTCTAGGAATGTCCCTAAAAGTCCTCTCAATTCTGAATGACTTTCGCATAACTGGTAAATCGTAAGAGATAGACAAAAGTGTACTACACAAAAACTGTAGAGCTTGTTAATACGCACAATTTATGTCATATACATGTTTTTGTCTCGTGAACCATTTCCGAGTTATTCCTTGTTATTTGTTTGAATTTTCCAATACTCACACTTTTTCTCAAATGGGAATTCGTTATGCGCTTTTTTATGTCCTGGACATACAAAGAGAATGGAATGCGCCACATAGCAACCAGCTCTTAAAACATTTGACTATCGCTTAAAACCTACAATATTCCCCTTGCACCTACAAGAAAAATTAGCAATAGAATTAACAGGAAGTAGATGTAGTTGTAATAGTAGTTTGTACAAGAGTATAGAAAATCATGTAAGTGCAACACATCAGATTTTTATTTCTATTTTCCAGTTATACAAATTATACGAAATATATTTAGAATGATGAAAACTCGCAGGCTATTTGCATAGCATTCAGTATATTTATTTTAATTGTTATTATGATAATAATAATACTGATGAAATGAGTGGCCCCTTTTGAAGCCTGTATCTAGGCTCTTAGAGCCATTTGTGCCTTTTAATCTGGGCTTTCAATCAAATCCAAATAGTTCTGATAAAGTGGCCCACTCGATATTTGCCCTTCGTATATCCTCAGATGCCAAGAAAAAGGAGTCTAAGGATTTATATGTAGCAATATAAACAATGTTTAAATAATATAGTAGATACTTTAATCAAATGTTCTTTGACAGCTTTATAGGAAACCTAGTGAGATGGTGGTAATGCGTGAGTCTCGCATTCAGGAGGTCCCGGTTCGATTCCATCGACCACCCAGTCTTACCTAGGGTGTTTCGTGTTTTCCCCTGCTCTGTAGGCGAATGTTAGGGTGGTTTCTCGTCTGGCGTGATTTCCTTTCCATCATTTACCTTTCATTCCGTTACCTTCTCTAGTTTCAGGCGTGTTTATAGGTTACGTGGCGAAAGGCGAAGATGGTTGCTCAAAGAAAATAGTATATCCCGTGAATACCAGAGGGCTGCTTGGTTGAATGGGTCGTTTATTGCCAGTTCCAAGTGGGACAAGTGTTCAAGCCACGAACTGTTAAGAACTTTGTGACCTCTCTGCTTGCGGCATGTAGCCTCCTGTGGTTCCTGCACTTCATCCCTCCCTCCTGGGGTGTGATAGCCGCAATAGGTCTCGTAGTGTGCGAGGTGTCTCTCCGCCATTGTGTTCCCTATAAGTTTATAGGACATCGATAACTAATTTCTAACAATCGTGTTGAGCAAATCTAGCAGAAATTTCAACTAAATTGCTTGAGATTTATAAAGTTGGCAGTTTCAGCGCGAACCAGCAAAGTACGTTTGTATTGAAAGTGTTTACGATGGGAAGATGAAGCAAACCGGCGGCAGCAGAAGTCAATCAAAAGGGATTTAGAAAAGCGAGAAGTGGATGTCCATTAAGTTGGGATCCGCAATTCAATGCAGAACTTTAAAAGAGAGAGAGAGAGAAGGGTGTCACAAGCACGTGACCCCAAGTGTCATGCGCAGGAACAAAGGGGAAAGTTATAAACAGCATTCGCAGAAGGCTCATGTTCTTGCATTGCTATGCTGCATTAGCCGGGAGCTTTCCTTTTGTCCCGGATAACAACAAACCGCACGCTTTATTACGCGATAAAAGACATTACGCGTTACGAGTGATAAATGCACAAAACTCCAATCTTGAAATAAAACCGTGGAAGTACTTAAGTATCGAGCACATTGTCGGGCATAATCAGGTGAAACCCTTTGTGGACAACTGTCTCTCGCATAGAGACTGGCTGGTCACCTCAATTCTTTTATTTTCTAAGAAGGCATACCTATGTTTTCATGAAACTCAGAAAGGGATGAGATTCAAGCCTGAGCATTGCAGATGTCATAACATTCCGTTACCCGTGGGTAAATTCTGGTAAAATTGTATTGCTTTCTTCTACCACTCACCTGTAGTAAGTAAAAGTTATGGTGGGATACCCGAAACCGGGGTAGAATAACCCAAGTGAGCCGCAATGGTCCTTTTTGCTTCTACCGTGACCCCTGAGAGGGAGGGATGAGATCCGGATGACACAGGCGCAAGCATGGGCTGGTCCCTAACCTTTACAGCTCAAAGGCATCCGACGCCACTAGGCCCCTCCTGGCACCGACATGGAGGCGGGACCTAACTGAGCAGTCCCGCAACGCTGCCAGGGAAGAAACCTCTAGCGTACATCCACCGGTGAGCCGCAACGTGCCGAAAACCGTCGCTTGGTCCCGCAACTCTGAAACAAATGACAATGAAGGAGATCATGGGTACAGGAAATGAGGGAGAGGAAAGCTGGTAAAAGAAGAATGCTAGCATTCGCCTGTCGACCCGGGAAAACCAAGAAAAACACATGGGTCAGATTGGGCGTTCCACGGGAATAGAACCCGGGACCTCCAGAATGCGAGTCGTCACATTACCACGTTACCATCTGACTTGTTACCCATTGTAAATAGAGGAAATGTATGTTTCACCCAACACTTCTAAGTCGAGATTTCACCGAAAATATACATTTTGTGATCTGAATCCAAAAAAAGTATTTTTAGAAAAAAGTTCTTGAGTGTGTGAACAGTATAATTCAAAAACGAAAAGTCGGATAAGTACCAAACTTGTTACTTAGGTAGAGTACCTTTCAAAGATGCGGCACGAAGATTTTCAAGAAAATCCACTAACGCCAAACTACCCTTTACATGAAACATGTTTCGAAAGTTCTGATTTTCTAAAAAGTGGCTCTAACGATTTTTACTACAGTACGTAAGTATATTAAAGCTATTTACATGACAAATAAAATGTATATCTGGAATTTTCTGAAAATAGCCTTTAACTTCACTTCATTTGGAAGGAATTTTATATAATCTGGTATAACTGGTAAATGTTAAGCGATAGGCGAAAACGTACTACACAAAAAATATAGGTCTCTAAAACACAATTTATTTCAAATAAGCTCTTTTTTCGTCATTTTCGAGATATCCGTTATTAAAGCTCGAATTGTTCAATTCTTGGTCATCCTCTTAAAGTCTTTCAACATTCAGTTGTTGCCACGATTGCATGGAAACAGTAAGGAACTTGGCCAGCATATGGCGTCCAGTTCTTAACATTTGACTATCGCTGTTCTGTTTGTATCCTATCGAAATGTGTGATTTAGCTATTTCTGCAAATGTTTATCTCGATTAAAACGAAGTAGACAGAAAAATAAACTTTCTAAGAATAATTTGTATACCCACCAATACACGATAGATGTTAGAGAAAGTCATGGGGTAGTCATTTTCTTTAAATTCCGCTATCCAAAAATCCTTTACATAGATCATTTTTCCTGACTTTTGTCTTTCTCAAAAATGGCTCTAACGATTTTTATTAAAATAGCATATCTTTAAAATATGCATGTAGTTTACAACGAACTGAAGGTGTGTACTGAACTTTACTCTTCGTTCTGAATGAGTTTTATATACCTACATTTGTAAGGAAGGAAAACATTTCTGGCACAAAACATGTGAGAATAAGACTGTGTACAGATTGTGATAGGAGTAGGCAGGCGGAGGGACCTCCAGTAACTGGAGCACAGCACCGCAAGTAGGCCATAGTGAGCCCGTTTGTGTTGGACGGGAAGACCCGAAGGGCGACCGGATTCGAACGACGATGTGCGCTAGCAAGTGCGGGATCCCTAACGATTCCAACATGGTGCCAATCCTGACGCCGACCTGCTCTGTCCAAGCCCCGCCCAACCCGGGATCTTGTGGCAATCGAGACAACTCCCAGGAAGGGGACCCAGCAGTCGTAGCAAACGCTGGGGAGAAATCTTTGCAAAGCGCAAATTCCACCGTCCTGCCGCAACGCACCAACCGCGTTGCCTGGTTCTACAACCCTGAAACAGATGAAAGGAATAATGGGGCAGGAAATTCGGGGAAAACCACAAAAACTCCCATTGAACCAGGGGCCGGCCCGACGGGAATCGAACCCGTGACCTTCGGGTTACCATTCGCATTACGCAAATGATGAAAAAATAATTGTTTTTATGGCAATAACCATTTCCGTTGTTTTGAATCTTCTAATACTTTTCTATATTTTTTTAATTGTAAAGATACCATTTTGTTCTCACGATTTCATGCAAAAAGTAGGCAGTTTCATAGCCATCACATATTGCCCCACTTTTTAAATACTTAGCTACTGCTTCAGCCTTTTATATATCTCTTGTACGTATAGCGAAATGTGTAATGACACAATTTCTGCAAACGTTTATCGTGGTTGGCATGAAGCAGATAAAAGAATAAGTTGCTGTAACAACAGTTTGTAGAAGCGTGGCTAAAGGAAGTCATGCGAAAGTATCACATGGGTATTTAAATTGTTTCATCTTTATTTGTGGTTATATCAAGTGCTTTCACTTTTAGAAGTGATATGATTCATTCATATGACGTTCTCCGCTCTTTAACGCTTATTAGTGGGTATATAAATTATTCTTAGGAAAGTTTATTCTTCTACTTCATTTTATTTAGATATACCTTTCCGGAAATAGCTGCATTACACATTTTCTTATAGATACAAAGGGAATAGCCATAGTTAAATGTTTAAGAACTGGAGCTATGTCTAGCTTTAAAATTCCATAATCTTTGCATGATATCGCGAGATACAGATGAAAATCGATAGGACTTTAAAAGAATGACTTAAGTATTGAAGAATTTGAACCATTAATAACGGATATCTCGGAAATGGCTGTTGCTACAAAAAACGTTATTTGGAATAAATTGAAGGTATGTTTTAAAGAGATCTATTTATTTTGTGCATTTGTTTTCGTTATCGCTTAACGTATACCAGTTATGCAAGATTATATAGCTTTCCTTCCGAGTAAAAAGGACTTCAAAAGATATTCCCAGAAAATTCAAGAAATGTATTTCTTTGCATGTAAATGTCTTTAATACACGATATTTTAATAAAAATCGTCGGTGATTTTTCAGAAAATAAAAAAATTCTATAAATGTTCTATTTAAAGAGTAGTTTGGGGTGGGAGGATTTCCTTTAAATCTTTTAATGTATCTTTGGAAGGTGCTGAACATAAATACCAAATTTGGTATTTATCCGGCATTTCGTTTTAGAGTTATACTGTTCACAGACATACACATGAACTTTTTTCAAAAAATGCTTCTTTTGGATTCAGTAGCTTCATAACATGTATTTTCGGTGAAACCTCGATATCAAATTTTTGGGTGGAATGCAAAAGATACCTTACCTTCTCTACCTGCTGTGAATGTGGTTGAGGCAGTATTTTTAACATTTAAATAATTTCATCTAATTATATAATATATAAATTTAATAACAGCCCGTCTTAAAGCAATATGTGTATGTAACAATACATATAAAAATTATGTAACAGTCATTGTATATGTTTGTATTATTGCAAACAAGTTCAATAATGTTATGTGAAAGTATTACGTTAATTTAATAATGTAGTAGCTGTGAGAAATAGGTCAAAAATTGCTAACAATGAGTTAACCTTGAGGCAGTAATGAATTTGAAAGTTTAAATACTACTAGTCATTAATGGAAGCAATAATGTAATTTTAGTGACAGTTTATAAAATAGCCAATCAACAACCAGAAAAGGCTTTAGTTAAATGAAGGTATTCTATTGGATTAGGAATAGTTAATCAGAGACTTGAAATACACAAATTTACAAGTTTAGGCGGTTGAAATCAATTCAGTTGCCTGCAAACAGTGTTCCTACCCGGACGTAAGACACGTCTGTGAGACATCTCACAGCTCTCTCTCTCTATATATCAGTGAAGTGTTATTTAAATCGTGTCAAGCATGAATAAAAGGAGTGAAGTAAAATTATAATCTGTGTAAGCCTACATTCTTCAGTCACACCACAATCCTGCTAAGAGAAACGTGTCTCTAACAATAATACTGACGCAACCGAGGCAAACATAAACATTTAATACTTAAAGAAACAGTCAAATTACAAAGTTAATATTTTTTAAACTTGGGGCAAAGACCATCTGAAAGTACATTTGGGGCGAAGGCTACCGGAAACTGTTTACTATACGTGCGGTTGCAACTACTACAAGTTCGGCTCCCCAACAGTTGAAATATAATACAATTCCTTCAATACAAACTACTTCAAATTGACGCCCAAAGCATGGTAAAAATAACGTAAACAATTTTCTCATGGTAGAGACAGTAAAAACGCGATTGTGTTACTACTTCGTTGACTACAGGTGTTTGACGTTGATTTTTTATTAATTTTCGCTATGAAACAAAACACAAACAGTCGTGCTTCCAGACTCTACAGAGGGTAGGGAATGATTATAGTTAAGGAAAATTTCCCACGCCCGAATCGAATCCGAGACTCCAGGCTGAGGAGCAGAACGCTAACCACTCGACCAAAGATGCAGTCCACTACATAATTTGCTTGTAGCAATCGACACCTCATCTAACTCGTCCGCATCACCCTTTTACATTGTAATAAAAACGAAACAACCTCTTTATGCATGTTAATAAACTTGATTTAGTAAACTGAATGGTACACCCAGGGAAGCACTTCTCGCATATTAAAAAGCCGTTAATACCCGCAACAGTAACTGTCCTTGACGAGGCTGTGAAGTGTGTACCCGCATCATGGACCAATTGCAAAGGACACGTTTATTGCTTTCTATTAAACAGTGTTTATATTTCATTTAGGTCTGGACCATACTAAAAGTCTACTGAGATGTCTTTAGAAAACAGCAAAGCGTTTTCATGATGGGTAAAAACATAATAGTGGTTTATTTTAATGTAGCCGAACCCTCAGCTTCTTCTGTCTCTCTGTCGTACTTTCTTCTCCCCCTCTATCTTACTCTCCATACACCTACACCTCTCTCTAAATCTTTCTTATTATCCCTTCATCTTTCCCCATCTTTTGCAACTTAGTCTCATGTAATGTTTTGAAAACAGGCAATAAAATACTTTACATGTGCCGTCCTTATGCTTGGTATGTGATCGGAACTACTGGGTTACCTACACGAATACTGGTAGCCAATAATTGTTCCAACTTCTTAAATATTTATCCTATAGAATCTTTTAAATAAAATTATTAGAAATCTTTATCTTATAAAATTTTACTGCATAAGTTTTTTCAAAAAACTTGATGATAAACCACAGAGGTATTTAAATTTTTTGCTCTCCATTACTTTGGGCAAAATAATTAAAATGCCATATAATATGTAGGATTATAAGTAGGATTTAAGGTATATTATATTATTATTATTGTTATCATTATTATCGTAGTGTGTTTAATACCTTTTTATATACGGCGCTAGAGGTGGTGGACATTGAAAGAAAGAAATTATATTTGGGGAAGAAAATTTGCAAAGGAAACGATCTCGGTTAAGTTTAAGGTACCTCTTGGCATTTGCAAGTTATGAGGACTGAGGAAAACTTGGAAAAGTCCTGAGTAAGGGCGGACGGTTCTGGTGGGACATTAACTGTGGACCTCTCGTTTACGAGTCCGTGCCTTAACGACCTTGGCCACCCGTGTCGATCAACAAATTTTATGACAATCAATTTGGCATTTATTGCGCGCCGTGTTTTTATAAAAATGAAGTTTTTTATTCAGTGGACCTCAAAACAATTTTTTGAGGAATACATCCTCTTTCTACTAAGGTAGGAGGTAGGGAAAGTAAAAACTGTATAACTTCTTAAATATTCACCCTACCTATATAAGTTTTACGTGACCAAATGTGACTTTTTTTATCCTGGAACTTTTCGTAAAAACATTTTGTATGAACTAAACCAATTTCAATTTTTTATTTCATGTCCCATTATAGCCTTCCAGAAAGTATTTAAAGAGCCCATTATCTGAGACCAATGTTATTATATAAATATAGTTCCATAGCAATTGATGACAGGGATTCATGAGTAAAAAGGGCGCCCTACACCATTCAAAGATTAACAAATCGGATGTGTTACATTCACATGACTTTCTATACCCACTAACTTTACTTTTATATAGCTTCTAGCAACTATTCCTGCCAACACAAGAGCGTTAATCGACATAAACGTTTCCAGAAATAGTTTCATTACGCATTTTATTATAGCTACACAGAGAAGATAGGAGACCGAAGAGATAGTCGAGCGTTTAAAATCGGATCGCTATATGATGGCCTTGAAACTCCAAACTCGCATCGCGAGAAAAAACTGAATTATGACAGCACTTCAAAAATGACAAAGTACAGAAAAATTCAAACCATTAACAACGGACTGATGCCACAAATAGAAGAAATTAATTGAAATATATTGTGTGTGTTTTACTTTTTATCGAGCTCTTCTGGTTTATCAGTTAAATAATTTTATGCAAAATTCCTTTCGAATGAACGGGACCTCATAGGTTATGGCAAGAACATTTAAGGTGTACATTTTATTTGATATGTATTTATGTAAATATCTTAAACATATAGAATTTTAATCAACATCCTTAAAGCTTTCTTTTAGAAAATTTTAAAAAAAATCTATCTAAAGGGTAGTTTGGGGTGGGAGACTTTTTTTAATCCTCTTGTCGCATCTTTGGAAGATGCTGAACTTAAATACCAAGTATGGCATTTCGTTTTCGAGTTATGCTGTATGCTGTTCACACATACACACCCGCATACGTGAAACTTTTTCTGAAATGCTTTCTTTTTACTTTCTCTGCCACGTAGGTACATACACAGCGGGTAGAGAAGATATTACATTCCACTCAATGTGTCTTATGTGTATATGAACAGCATAACTCAAAAAGAAAAGTCTAATAAATACCAAACTTGGCATTTAAGTTCAATACCTTCTAAAGATTGGACACGAAGGTTTTCAAGAAAATCTCCCAACCATAAGCTATACTTTTATGGAATATTTTTCAATTTTTTTGATTTTCTGAAGTCCTATTTATTCGGAAAGAAATTTATATAATCTTGCATAACTTGTAAACGTTAAGGGATAGAAGAAAATGTACTACACAAAAAATGAAGATCTCTTTAAGAGACACAATTTATTTCAGATAACGTTTTTGTGGCATCAGTCATTTTCGAGATATCCATCAGTAATGGTTCGAATATCTCAATACTTTGTTCATTCTTTTCAAGTCCTATTGATGTTCAGCTGGTTCTCGCGAAGTCATGGAAAGGATATGGAATTTTAAAGCCAGTGCATATCGTCCAATTCTAAAACATTTGATTATCCCTATTCCCTTTGTATGTATAACGAAATGTGAAATGTAACTGCCTCGATTAAAGTGAAGTAGATAGGAAAATAAAATTTGTAAGAATAATTTGTATACCCATTAATAAGCGATAGAGGGCAGAGAAAGTTATGGGAATGTAACACATCGGATTTTACATTTAGGTGGCCTCAAAGCGTGTATTTCCGGCGAAATCTAAACATATAATTTTGGATGGAGTATAGTATTTTCTTTAACTATTTAGGTATGTGGTAGAGATTTTAACAAGGTATTTATCGGTTCAGTATGAATCATTATAGACGTTAACAACAACTATTTAATCAAGACAAAATTTGTGTTTACGGTTTTATTCTGTGTATCTAAGACGTTCCCAAGACCTCCTTTAGAATTAGGATAAGGATTACGCTACGTAGGGATACCTAGCACCTCGACCCACACAGGGATCTTTTGTGCATATACCCCACGGGAGGAACAAGTTAGATGAAGGAACCGCAGGTGACGTATATGGGGTGCAGGACTGGCCGACGCGCAGAGGTCCCTATCGGTACAACCTTGAACCATCGGAGGGTGGCTCACAGCCCTCCCCCTCCAGCGGAGACCGGGGAAAGCTCGACCCAGCAGCGAAGACTCGAGCGGCCTCTATCTGACGGGCCGAGAAGAAATTCCAACATGCAAGTCATCTGCGCCATCGTCTAACACACAGCCCTGGGGCCAACCTGTAACGTGAAAGAGGAAGATGAAATGAGAGGGAATGAGAGAAGAGAAACTCGGAAGAGACAACGAGCCTTCCCAGCATTCGCCTAGTGAAAACCCCCGGGAAAATCTATGGATCAAGAATGTCGGCCGCGGGAATCGAAACCACAACCTCTCGAATACAGGTCACAGACGCAACCACTTAGCCATCCCCCTCGGTGAAATCTCTCTTAAGTTTCACTTAAACTGTTCATACGAATTACTGAGAATATAAACCGAAGGACATCAGAAAGCATTCACTGTAAAGATATGTAATTTTAAACCCTCCGTGCACAAAAAGTGCTAGCAACTAGCACAAACGTGTAAGTTTACTAAATAAAGTGGAGTGTTTATGCACTAAGCATGACCACTTTTGTATGTAGAGGCAACCATAATGTAGCACTGTAACAAGTTCTCGCAACAAAGGGTTGGAACGAGTTTGCTGTACTACCCAGGAACCTGCAGTAAATGCAGCATCTCTACACAGGGATGAAGTACAGTTTTTATTAAAAGTTAAAATACAATTGGTATATTTTATGTAAACTATTTAATAATTTATAAGTAGTTAAATATAAGCAACAAGCTAGAAATAGTATAACAATTTTATGGATAAATAGATTTTTCTGTGTGTAGAGATGTCAACATTTGGATTCTCAAATTCAGGGGCCCCAGCTTTGATTTTTGGGACGGTTTTTACGTAGTAGGGGTTCTTTCCTATCTTCTTTACACTCTGTAAGTAAGACTGAGTGTATTATTTGTTTAAAAACTACAGAATTGAAAACGAACGATAAGAACTAATATCGTTGCAGGTAAACAAGAATGACTCCTGGTTTAAAGACGACGGAAAGACATTAGTTTTTTTTACCATTAAAATATTCATTTACTTATAGCACAATGTTCTACTGGGAAAACAATTTTTTATAACTCTATTTAACGTTGTTTAAGTCGGCATATAAGGGAACAAAAAATCCATATCGTGTGAACAAAAGTGTGTTTGTCTGCATGTTGTAGATAGGTATATAGATGTGAAAGTCTGTTTAACCTTATTTTTACTTTTCAACCACGTGCCTAGTAGGTAGAGAAGGTATTACATTCCACCCAAAAATTCGAATTTGAGATTTCATTGTAAGATACATGCTTTGTATCCAATAAAAGCATTTTTAAAAAAAGTCCCTCTGTGTATGTGTGTGTGTACCTGTGAACAGCATAACTCAAAAACTAAGTCAGATAAATACCAAACATGGTATTTAAGTTCAGTATCTACGAAAGATGGGACACGAAGATTTGCAAGAAAATCCACTATCCCAAACTACACTTTATATTTTACTTAAAATTTTTCGAAATTTTTTATTTTATTAAAAACGATTCTGATTACAATAACATAATAAAAAGGTATTTAAATTACAAATAAAACGTATATATTGAATTTTCTGGAAATAACCCATGAAGTCCTCTTCATTCAGAAGCATAAACCTTAAGGGATAGACGAAAACGTACTACATGAAAAATGTAGATCTCTTTAAAGCATACAGTTCATTCCAAATAAGTTTTTTTGTAGCACAAGGCATTTCTGAGATATCCCTTATTAATGGTTCAAATTGTCATTACTTGGTCATTCTTTAAAGTCCTGTCAAAATTCAGTTGTTTCTCGCGATTGCATAGAAACAGTGTGGAATTTTAAGGTCAGCATATACGAGGAATCGATTTCTTAAACATTTGACTGCCGCTGTTGCCTGTGTATCTATAACGAAATGTGCAATGTCGCTATTTGCGCAAAAGTTTATTTGGTTTAAAATATTTTAGATAGAAAAATAAACTTCAGTAAGAATAGTTGTATACCCATTAATAAAGATAGGGTAGTGAAAGTCATGTGAATGTATCACATCAAAAGTTTTGAATTTTTATATTCGTAAAGTGCTTTTAATTTCTATGGTTTTCACTTGAGATAGAACTGCAGGTAACTGTAACTATTTTTTTAACCAAGAAACACTTTCACATGTACTTATAGACTCTGAGGAGGTTAATTTTCTAACTTAAAAAAAATGCCCCCACTCTAGCCGAGAATCGAACGGGACCTTTTGGTTGAGAAGACAAAAGCTTGAATTTGGCATTCTGTTGTACGGAGACCCGCGTATTCGAGTCACCTCCAGAGAATGGATTTTTGTGTCCGTGTAAACGTGTGTGTATATAGCGTGTGTAAAACTAGACAAACAAATGGAAAACATACTAAGAAAAAGCAAAACATGCAAAAAAGAAATAATTTGAAATTACTTTTAGACGGATATTTATAGTGAGGAGGCAGTGGGTACAAAAAGTAATATAATCGTTGTAAGAGAACTTTTACTTAATTTTTCTTTCGAAGGTAGAGGAAGTATTGTATTACCATCCAAAAATTTCATAACGAGATTGTAGGTTTAGAGGTCTCCTGAAGCACTCCCCTGCGCTCCAAAGATTGGAAAAAAGTGCGCGTACGCTTTTCAGTCTATGTTTGTAAACACCCCTTCCAAAAAAAATCGATGAATACCATACTTCATATTTCAATCTAGCATATTTCAAGGACGTAATGTGAAATTTTCAAGAAATTTCCTCCATTCCACTACCCATTAGATGGACATTTTTTCATTAGTTTTTATTTCCTCAAAGACGACTACAACGATTTTGATTAATATCTTATACCTACTTTTGATATTTCAACGTGAAGAAGTAAATTTATATGTTGAATTTTCGTGTGAGTAGTCTGTGAAGCACTGTTCGTTCAGACTGAATTTTGTACAATTTTGTGTGAAATCGTAAGTAATAGGCAAAGACGTGATACAGAAAATCCAGTTTATGGAAAATAATTTATTTCGTTTAATTAGCCGTTTTCGGGATATTTCATGCTATGTCCTTAATTTTCTCTTGCTGAAATGAGTCATCTGGTGAAAAATTTACAAGATTTGCGTTTTCTTTTTACTTCCTCTACTCTTTATAGTAGAGAAGTAGTAAGAAAAGGAAGTATTGTATTTCTCCCAAAAATTGGATACCGAGATTTCACCGTAAACACACATTTTTAGTCCCCTGTGTGTGAGAGAGAGAGATGCCAGCAAGACTGTAAAGGAAATGTCTGATAAAGTCTAAACTTATTATTTTGAGTTCAGCATCTTCAAAAGATGCAACACCATTACCACCCTACCCTTTACGTGAAACTTTTTTCGATATTTTTTATTTTCCCAAAAATGGCTCTTAACATTTTGATTAAAATAGCATATATTTAAGAGATTACATGATAAATAACATGTATACCTTGAATTTTCTGCGAAGTCCTCTTCAACTGGAATATATAATTTTGTATAACTGGTAAACAACACAAGCAAAAGCTTACTGCACAAAAAAATTTAAAACTCTTTAAAAGACACAATTTATCTCTAATCACTTATATTGTGGCATCAGCCATTTCGAATTGTCTGTTATTTTGGTTTGAGTTTTTTAAATTTCTGTCATATTTTAAACACATACGTGTTTAAACACCTGATTATCCTTGTATCTATAATGAAATGCATAATGAATATGTTTCTGCAATGGTTTATCTGGATTAACATAAAGTAGATAGAAAAATAAGGTTTCATAAGAGTAGTTTCTAAAAGCTATAAAAAAATAAATGGTACTGGGTAGATTAGTCATGTGAATGTAACATAAGATAAATTTTTACTTTCTCTACTACGTATAGTAAGTAGGGGAAGTATTGTATTCCACCCAAAAATTCGATACCGAGATTTTAACGGAAATACATGTTTTGAGACCTCCTGAATCCAAAAAAAGCATTTTTGGAAACATGCCCGTATGTGTGTCTGTGTGTCTGTCTGTGAACAGCATAACTCAGAAACGGACAGTCGGATAAACACCAAACTTGGTTTTTAGGTTCAGCATCTTCCAGAGATGCGACACGAAGGTTTTCAAGAAAATCCCCCCACCCCAGATTACCCTTTACATGGAACATTTTTCGAAAATTTTAATTTTCTCAAAAATGGCTCTAACGATTTTGATTAAAATATCATATGTTTCAGATATTTTCATGACAAATAAAATATATATCTCGAATTTTCTGGGAATGTCTCCAAAAGTATTCTTCATTGTGAACGACGTTTGCATAATTGGTAAACCATAAGAGATAGACAAAATTGTACTACACAAAAAATGTAGATCGCGTTAAAATACACAATTTATGTGATATACATTTTTGTTGTTGAGTGAACCATTTTCGAGATATTGCTTGTTATTCACTTAAATTTTCCAATACTTATACTTTTACTCAAATGGGAATTCGTTATTGATTTTTACTTTCTCTACTACGTATAGTAAGTAGGGGAAGTGTTGTATTCCACCCAAAAATTCGATACCGAGATTTCACCGGAAATACATGTTTTGAGATCTCCTTAATCCAAAAAAAATCATTTTTGGAAACATGTCTGTGTGTGTGTCTGTGTGTCTGTCTGTTTGTCTGTATGTCTGTTTGTCTGTCTGTGTGTCTGTCTGTGAACAGCATAACTCAGAAATGAACAGTCGGATAAACACCAAGCTTGGTATTTAGGTTCAGTATCTTCCAGAGATGCGACACGAAGGTTTTCAAGAAAACCCCCCCAGCCCAGAGTACCCTTTACATGGAACATTTTTCGAAAATTTTAATTTTCTCAAAAATGGCTCTAACGATTTTGATTAAAATATCATATGTTTAAGATATTTTTATGACAAATAAAATGTATATCTTGAATTTTCTGGGAATGTCTCCAAAAGTATTCTTCATTGTGAACGACTTTTGCATAACTGGTAAACCATAAGAGATAGACAAAATTTTACTAAACAAACAATGTAGATCGCGTTAAAATACACAATTTATGTCATATAGGTTTTTTTTTGTTGAGTGAATCATTTTCGAGATATTGCTTGTTATTCCCTTAAATTTTCCAATACTTATACTTTTACTCAAATGGGAATTCGTTATTCATTTTTTTATGTCCTGGACATGCAAAGAGAATGGAATGCGCCACATAGCAACCAGCTCTTAAAATATTTGACTATCGCTTAAAGCCCAGCAATTCCCCTTGCATCTACAAGAAAATTAGCAATAAGATTAACATCTCGATTAACATGAAGCATATGGAGAATAAGCGTTTGTAAATATAGTCTACACAAGGGTAGAGAAAGTCATGTGAGTGTAACACATCAGATTTTTTTATTTATGTTGTATGACACGAGTATAAAATGCATAAGGAAGCTGGTGTGGTTGCAACAAGTCGCATTTCTTAAAGCTAGCTGTATGTTGTGAGTAGATTGGACAGGAACCAAAATCGATAGACTGCGTAGAGAGTAGAGGATATCCTTGACCTAACATAAACCAGTCACCCAACAGTGATAGTATTTGGGATTAGTCTCATGATGCAGCTGCCTGGGCGAGGAGGATATTTCCTCGGATGGTGACGTGTGATGGACGTTGGCAAGCTCTGGGCGATCCTCTCCTCTGCGAAAATCCCACGCACCTGGTGTACACGTCCCCAGGGGCGGAGCGGGGGGCGGGCAGGGTGCAATTGTGATGCAAACGAGGGGAACCCCAGCAAGAAAAATCTTCTTCCCAGGTGTGAGGCCTGCAGCTGGAGGGGCGCGGGAAAACCGGTGGTAGAAGTACCTCCCCCCAACATCGGGGGGTCTCGTCGCTTTTGTCGACCAATCTTTTTGAATGGGAACGTTCCGGACCGTGGGATGAGTGGAACCGTAACAGGAAACTTGCAGCCGGCTATTGAAACTCGCAGCGTGCTTGTCTTGAGGAAGGGTATCGGGTTCTTCACTCGTACTTGAGTTGAACGCTCATGTCGGGCTCCTTTTATCTTGAGATGCCTGCTAGACAAATCGAACTGCATACCGCCGTACCTCGCGATGGTCCAAGATCCGAGTCATTACTTCATTTCCGTAAAAGCTCGTTCACCCAGGATTTAAAACTATGTACCATAATCTTCCTTAAGAAGGTGAATAACTAAAATCTACAATACAATGTTAAAAGTAGGGATGGAAGCTCGATACCTTCAATACCTCGATACTCTCGATACTCGGGGATATCGAAGTATGTCTGATACCTGAGATATACCTTCGATCTTTTAAACGTTTAAGTTTTGCATTATTAAAAGCTTTTTCGTTTTATTTATGTTAGAAATGAAAGGAGTCGAAGATTCACGTTTTTGCCTTGACTATAGTTCCTGATAAACCTTGACTGCGTCTCCTCAATGCAACATTCCGCAGACTCCAGATGAATACATGCAAAAAAAATGGGGGGGGAAGAATACAGGTACTGCAGTAACTGATAGTGAATGAAGCTATTTAGTTGACCCAGCCTGGCTTGATGACTCTCAGGCTTTACATTTATCTACTCCGGTGACAACTCAGAACTTAAAGACGTGAGTTAATAGAGCGCGTGGTAAGATTTGGGCTTTCCTTCCATCTATTAGTTTGTGTTTTCGGAAGTCAAACTCGGGTCACGAGCATAGCTTAAAGTAGACCATTTTAACCCGCGAGCTCCCTAATGAGAGTCACAGACCTACCACTTGTGCCGTCTCGCTCGTTTCCTCTTTTTGTACTGTCTCTGGTCTCATTCAACTGATTTAATAAACTTTTTCCACAAAGCGTTTAAAGATAAAGTATGAGGGTTGTTTTTGTTCCGCAGAGTCTTTCCTCCTTTTGTGCTGAGGGCCCTGTGTTCGATTCCCGGCTCGGGGGTAGCCCTATCCACGCCTTCACCTCTGACTTGCTCGTGTGAAGTATTCCCAAGACCAGCGTGGTTCGGAGTCCTCGGTAAAAGCCGTAGGTCCTCTCATTCCACCGCTATCCTCATCGTCACTCTACCATCAGAGGCAACGGATTCCGTCCGCTGGGTGCCTCCAGCTCAGAAATGAGTTCAGTCATCACTTGGTGGAATGAAGTATTCCCTGAAGGTTATACGCCAAGTGGGGAGCATAAGAAACGACGATTATTCCAAATTCGGCGCAAACACTTGCAACGTTAGCAACCTTTCTGAGTCCTTAACTTTCAACTTTTAAGTCAAAGATATTCATGCTTTCGTTTTTATAATGGTTTGTTGAATAAACTTTGTGTTTATTTTAAGTTCTGTCCACACTGGTTAACATTTAACAAAACTTGTCAAGTGCAGCATGTTAACAGTTTGCATATTGGCCAAATTTCGATGGTAGAATTGACTTAACATGTTAACCGAAACAGTTGTGCTTGACACTTTTAACATGTGTGTTTTCCGCTTTTAATGGGAAACTTGTTAAGTCAATTCGCTTTCTGTGTATGTGATTGGGTGAACTTCGGAAGTTTCCAGACTATAACCATGGCAACGGCGTGCTTCTGATTCCTTCATGCTATTGTGTTCAGTAGTTCCGTGTTGACTCGTTCTGTACTCGTATCATTGATTTGGTTTGCTTCATGTGAAGTTATGGAATGTGAGAAAGAAAAGACACTTTCATTACTAAAATCTTTGTTGAGGCTATCATTATGGAACATTTTATATATGTAATAAAAAGGAAGGACAATTATACCAAATTATGTGCAGTTTATTGTTGTTCCAGAGGTGTAATATCAGAAAAGAAAAATGCCTTCACTTTGTTAGAGAATTGCAAAAAAGGCTCAAGTCTGACAGCTGGAATGGCTGCTCTCAAATGTGTTCCTTTTTGTGAATTATAAGTTAGAAACCTTGCTCAAAGCTAAGTTGAAGTCACTTTGATTGTTCTCAAGAAATTGAAGTCAAACCTGCTCCGAATTTTAAACTCATTAAAAATATTTTCACTCCTGTGCCGATTAACAAGATAGAGCCTCATCACCTTTTACTATTCTTTTTATTAAATATCAAGCATAGATACAAATAGCAATAGTCAAATCCTGATCACTGGAGTCCATTTTGCTTTTAGTTAAGAGATTTTGTTGTCCCAACAAGTCAACTGGTGTTGATAGAATGTTATAATGTTCACAGTTACAACATGTTGAAGGCATTTAACATGTTGAATGAAACATTTTGTTAACTGTTGATATGTTGAACAGCGTGAACTGGCCTTTAGAAGTGATCAGTATGCAACTGAATGACTACGCGAAGCAAATTGCAAAACTAGGGCTGGCGGGTAAAAAAGAGTATTCTCATTTACCTCGGTTGATTGGCTAAATTGCCATGCAGAGTACAATAGGAAACGAGATTTAGTTAAGTAGGACCAAAGAGGGACAAAATATGCTTCATATCTTAATTTAAAGGCATCAGCTCTTAAGGCGCTCTTATGTTACATATTTTTCCCACATTCGGGGTCTAAATTAAGCAATATCCGGATTAACAAGATTTTATTGTAGTTCTTTAGATAAAATGTTATAAAATCAGAGCTTTCATAGCGAAAAGGTCAAGTTATAACAACACCGGAGGGATATCAAAGCTAATTTGGTAATGTTTTGACTACAGATTTTTTCTGCATTTCATTCATTTAAGCAAAATTATTTTTCAAACAAAGAAAATAAATTTGTATTAGGTTGCAATTCACTTAACTCGGCCAAAGCCTATTTCAATGTATGCATGATTAAGGAGTCCTCTTCCCAGGAACAGTCGTCCTTCGTGGTCTAGGAGTACCATGCTAGCCTCTGGTTTCTGAGGTCGCGGGTTCAAACTCGGCGGAGGGTGGTGGTTTTTTTAGGCGTAAAAATCCTTAGCATGGCTTCCTTCGGAAGGGAAGTAAAGCCGGTGATCACATGTCGTAGATTTACGGCACGTAAAAGAACCTCAAGCCTGATAAAGCGGCCTCTGAGCAAAATTACTGTCTTTCACGCCCAATATAGGATGGGAAGCCAAGAACCACAGCAGGTAAAGAGCGTCCATAAATAAAACTCACTTTTTTTCTTCCTAGGAACAAAAACCTTAAGGTGCGTTATAGATTTTAAGCATGTCTTGTGCTTCAAATAAGTATACATATACTTTGTTTTTATTGGAGATTATGAATTAATTCTCCTGCCAAATTAATTTAAGAAACAGGTTTATGTGTGTGCCTTTCTGCCTTTTAATAGCATAATTGAAAAAGAAAGACGAAAATATACCAAATTCGTATTTAATTCAGACATGTTTTAATTTTCCCACCCCAAGCCAATCTTTACACAAAAATGTATTCATTTTTGTTGAAATATATCACATTAGGACTTGGCTTGGCAATAACATTTATATCTTGAATTTCTATAAATAGCCTTTATACCAGCCTTCGTTCTCACTAACGCTTGGAAACTTAGAGGTAGGTACAAATTCATTATAGGAAAAACATAGATCTCCATAAGTCATACAATATGCATAAAATATCATCTGTGTAGATTAACATTTCCGAAGTATTTGCGACTGTTCTTTTAAATCTTTCCATTTATTAAACAGTGAATCTTGAAATACTTAATTTGTTTCTCGTGTACTAATGCAGAGTACGTAATATCATAGTTATTAAATAGTTGACATCTGCAATATGTACGGAATAGATTGGTCTACGAGAACATTTTTGTCCAAGTAGTGTAACCAGCATTAATAGCTGAGTTGGGTGAAATAATGCCACCGTTTTTATCTGTTTAATTCGGAAGACGAAGATTTCCTAAACCCTCGTCAGCTAGAAAAATGTGAAATCGAAGACAACTTTACGAAGACGAATCGGCGATCAATCAAGACTTTGACAAGCATTGTTCGAGAACGTGTACCTGGTACACCCCAAAATAGTCTTAGCAAATATTGTTGGAGCAAGTATCAGAATCCAACTTCTTCCTTGGTAAAATTGGTTAGAAAAATATTTTACATGTTTGGTAAACTACTATTGTGTAACACAGTATGAACAGTAAGATGAACATGCAACACTATAGGGGATATATAAATCTTTAAGATCAATATGTGGTTATAAAAGAAATGGGTCCGAAAGAATGTGACCAATTACAGGGAAGAGACAATATAATTGACAAGTATAGAGAAAATCGGGAAAAAATAAATACCAGATAACAGAGTACCAGGAAACGTACGTAAATCAAAAAAATTTGGGTTTTGAGAAAATATTTTCTGAAATGTTTAGTAGATACAAATACGAATTACAGAATAATAATAATAAGAGCAAATAAGATAAACATTTGATTTTTATATGTTATTAAATAAATTGATTAATGTACCTATCTGTGTTTATTATTAGAGTATAACGTTATAAAATACAAGTGTCGTTTTCCCATTCAGTGACCTTCCTTTCTTTAACAATCTTTGAAATGTAATTCTTGGTAGTATATTATTAAGATTCTGAAAGTCTAAGTGTAGTGAACATAATAATGTATTTGTAGAATAACAATCTTTACACAAGGGAGAAAGAAATTATTCATATTTAAACACTTATTACAATGAAAACATTTTCTTCTAAACATAATAATTCTATGACTAATACATCAGCAGCAACAACGTCATCTATTGAACTAGCGCAAATATTGAAAGAAATTAGATTTCCAAAAGAATTTAAGAGGGATATTGAATCTTTACTGGTGGAAAACTGCTTTTACAATATATTAGAAGCATTTACTCAATACGTAATCTAAGATATAACATTCCTTAAATTAAATATCAGTCTTCTGCAATAAACTATAACTGTAAATATTTTGTATTCTTGCAATTTCTCTATATTTGAAAATGTTTATTGTCTTTAACATTTTTTTCTATTTTGATTTTTACTTTCTCTACTACATATAGTAAGTAGGGGAAGTATTGTATTCCACCCAAAAATTCGATACCGAAATTTCACCGGAAACATATGTTTTGAGACCCCCTGAATCCAAAAAAGGTATCTATGGAAACATATCCGTGTGTGTGTCTCTCTGTCTGTGAACAGCATAACTCAGAAACGAACAGTCGGATAAACACCAAACTTGGTATTTAGGTTCAGTATCTTCCAGAGATGCGACACGAAGGTTTTCAAGAAAATCCCCCCACCCCAGATTACCCTTTACATGGAACATTTTTCGAAAATTTTAATTTTCTCAAAAATGGCTCTAATGACTTTGATTAAAATATTATATATTTAGGATAGTTTCATGACAAATAAAATGTATATCTGGAATTTTCTGGGGATGTCTCCAAAAGTATTCTTCATTGTGAACGACTTTTGCATAACTGCTAAACCATAAGAGACAGACAAAAGTTTACTACACAAAAAATGTAGAACGCGTTAAAATAACAATTTATGTCATATACATTTTTTGTTGTTGAGTGAACCATTTCCGAGATATTGCTTGTTATTCCCTTAAATTTTCCAATATTTATACTTTTTCTCAAATTCGTTATTCATTTTTTTTGTCCTGGTAATGCAAAGAGAATGGAATGCTCCTCATAGCAACCAGCTCTTAAAATATTTGACTATTGCTTAAAGCCTACCAATTCCCCTTGAATCTGCAAGAACATTAGCAATAAGATTAACATCTCGATATCTCGATTAACATGAAGCATGTGGAGAATAAGCGTTTGTAAAAATTGTTTGTATAAGAGTAGAGAAAGCCATGTGGGTGTAACACATCAGATTCTTTAACTTTTAATTATAACTTTTGTAGCAATTTATCCTCAGTGGTGAATTAATGTCATACTTGGAGCGATTCAAAAGTGTAGAAAAACATACGCAGTTTTTAAAACTTTATTGTCTCTGAGTTTGTGCTAAAAATTTGAACAAGATTGTTTACAAGCTACATCGTGTGGAACTTTTTTAAGGCCCAAAATTGTAAAAAAAATCAAAGTCCAGTAAAAGGCATTGGGTGTAAATACAGACCATTAGGTCATGTGATCTTGGGCATTTAACAGTCACATATTGAATCTTTAAAGGATTCTGAGAGCAAATACTGTAGTATGTAATTGAAGCTAAAGCTTTGGACATCAATGATGCCAAATTTCAGGTACGGGTATACTTCAGACACGTATGAAGCATATTTATTAAACATTATGTGCAACGTGCAACTAGAATTTTGCTCCATTCTCATCATTTGAACGTCACCTTAACGAGAACATTTTTTTTGATTTGCTAATTTATACTCCCCATAACAGTGCAGCAGGAGGGTTGCAATGCACTCTTAACTCCCTTCGGAAGTTTTTCTTGAACTCAGCATTCGTTCTTGTAGAGCTGCCTAAACGGAAGGGTGTACACCACATGGTCCAGTACGATTTTTGAACTCAAAAGAAAACATCTGAAGAAACAGAGAAACCTTCGAGCCGATTTGCTGCGCCACAATGGAGAGAATGACTAACAGAGCCCAAAAATATCATAAACATGATGCCTATCTGAGGAATGTGGTATTCAAACGTTGAACATAGTGCTAAACTCCAGTATTTTGGTTAACTAATACGCATAGTATTAAATAATTAATGTACTTTACTCATTTCTATATCTACTCTATCTATGCTATCTAAGAAAGGATCCTAGTTTAAACAAATGCAGGTGCCACAGCCGCAGCCCACTACATTGTATGTTTATCACCCTTTTTGTACTTCAAATAATAAAGACGGTGAATACTGATAGTATTTTATTAATTTTTTCATTAAAACATATTTTAAATAATTAGTTTCCATTTATCATCTTGACCATATCATCAGTATTCCCTCTCCTATTTACTGGAGAGCAGCAACGGTTGTACTAATGCAGTATTGTTTGTTTATGTTGCGTTCAAGGCTGAGTGTCTACCAGGTCAGAGCGGTATAATTAAACAAAGCCCTTAAAAGTGATGAAAAGCGATATTTTCGTATGTATTAAACTTTTTGTTTGAGCACTATGATTCTCTTGCTGTTAAGGATGTCGTAAATTAACATCGAAAGCAACTGGTGAGTCTGTGAATGCTTTGCGACCAAGTTGTAGACAGGCTGATTATAAATTTGGAAGACGACTCGAACGATATCATCACTACTGCTTCCGAACTGGATGAGGGGCTATTAACCGAGACCTCCTAAGATTTTACTAATAAAGATATTTCAAAACATATGTTCATTCAGTCTTGAATATAACATTTAGTTTAGCAAGGCATTTCTTTACCACTCAGTGCTGATGCAGTAAAAGACAGCACATGGTTAAGATAACATTGTGAATTAACAACGGCAGTTTCTTGAAATCCCGAAAGTAAAAGCTGAGCATTTCTTGAGGGGGGAGAGAGGAAGCTCCTCCACGCATTCATGGGACGTCAAGTGCGGAGTAATACTACCTGCATTGTTTGTTAGGACCCATTCTCTGACCGTAGGAGCACACATATGAAATGTGTCCCATCAATATGGTCCACCCTGTAAATTATGGATGAGTTTTCTCTCCGACATAAGTATTCTCAAAGCTTTGAAATGAATTCCGTCACTATGGCGACCGAAGTTAACTGAAGGCTAGAAGCGCGATCACGTGATGTAACTCTCTTAGTGTAACAAGTTTTGAACGCCGTCCTTCTGGATGAGATGTGACAAGTGCTCGAGACCACGTCCTTAGGACTCTTCTCATCATGGCCAACCTTAATGGGACGTAATCGCAAACAGAGTTATCACGAACCGCAGCGAGTGTGAAAAGCGCACACAAGTGAGGCTCAAGGAGCGGCGGGACGCGGGTTCAAGACAGCAAGGGGTATTCATGCCGCTAATGAAGCAACCGCCCCGATACTCGAACCTCCTCGAGCACCGCCCTCCACATTACTTGCTAACCCCGAATTTTAATGAACCGAAATCTTTGAATTGAAATGAGACCACGCGTGGGTGCAGTAGCGGAATATGGACTCTTAGCATTTCATTTAACTTTCCCAAATGTCTTGATATCTGCATTCCTGAAGTGGTTCAAAATTTCCAGCTGTGAAATTGTAATGCATGTCTTGGAACATGATCTTCAAATTAGTGCTCAGTCATTTCCAGTTTTTTTTCGAAAATGCTTTGAAGTTAGATTTAACACACAAAAATTTGTCCTCCGATTGAAAAATGCAACATTTTCTTCGACGATTGGAAATTTAGTCGTAATTTTTAGTATTCCAAAAGGATCTATTCAAATTTTTGTCATAAATCCAATAAGAGCATATTTGGCACCGCAGAATAAAAATGTGAATTTTCCATTTTTTGTCAAACATTGCCATAGTTTCTTTTTCTTCCCTTCTTTGGCGGTTTCTTTCAAAGAAGTTGATAGTGAAACCTTGGATAGATCATATGTAAAATGAGGAAGCAAAAACGACTTGCTTTGAAGTTCTTATTTACAAGCTACAAAGCACATGACCAATCTTTATGATACAAAGAGCAAGTATTACATTTTGTGTTATAGTACATTCACTCCTATGAGCCAGTCAATCTCACTGTATGTGTCTGTGTTTTTTTCATGGTTTTTTCCGCTTGCCAGGTAAATACTGGATTGAATACTTTGTACCACGACAGAAAGTACCCCACAAACTCAATACATACAAATAATAATACAGGAAGACAACTACGCAATTAAGGACACCTATCCGACATCATACTACGTGTATTTTTTACACGTAGAACAAAGGTCATACAAGCATAAAGGTCCACCATCCGGTTAAATAAATGGCAAAAACTAGATGGTACAGAATAGCGACTGCGCAACTAAGATTATCTGTCTTAGTGCATACTCAATGTTTAAGGAAGCAAAAAAAAAAATGGTTTATCCATATATGTTATTCAAATACATATAATTGTAAATATTCAACTATAAATGTAGATCTGTACAAGCTTTTTTATTTACTATTTTGATGTTCTTTTGTGTTGCAAATAAGTAATGTATACTTTCCGTATAAAAATGGTAAAAATGGTAAAAATGGTAATAAGTACAGAATTGCTAATTCGCAAATTAAAATTGCAGCAGGAACTTACTAGCTAAGCTTAAAATGTTTTCTACCAGTGTATTTTAGAGTAAATATCGTCCAACCTTTATAGATTTTGCAAGCAGATGGCGTCCTAAAACTAAGAATCAAGAATTCTAAACAGTTCAAATTTTGGAAAGTTTGTATGTATAGTTTGAAGCCAATTAAGGAAGTAATAGACGTATATAAAATTGGATGCTAGGATTTATTTATTTAAATATTCTGTATCACAAATTCAAGCTTCATAAACGCACAATTAGTCTGTCTAGAAGTACAATGTACTAAAATAATAAAAGAAACAATTTAAATGATTTAATAAAAGCCATTATTGCAGTCATTTTCGATTAGTTGTTTACTGCTTGAAACAACTTCCTTAAAAATACTTGGTAGTATTTTGCAATTAAAAGTATAAGACGCAGATATGGAAGGATCGTTTGCAAAAAAAGAACAAATATTAATAATTCACTAATTTTTCTTTTAGGTTAAATAGGTTTTCTGTTTTTCATTAATCCTTCAACGGTTAGATGCTATACTCTTCTTAAAAATATGTGGATACATCGGAAACGAAGAACAAAATTGTACTTTATTAAATGGAAGCCTTTCTGTTTAAAAACTATGTAGAAAACCTTTAAAGTAAGATTTACTCGTATTAGCTCTGCAATAAGGAAACTTCTTTCTTCAGCTCTAGGACTCATAGCTTTACACATGAATAATTTGTTGCTCTGAGTTTACTTAATTCCTGAAAAAGACTTTGTAAATATCCCTTGTGTACCTAAAGATAATAGTCATTTCTGAATGTTAGAAATATACATAGTTCCTAGACATACACTATGTGATAAAAAGTATCCGGACACCCCACAAACATACGTTTTACATCTTAGGTGCATTGTGCTGCCACCTACTACATGGTACTCATCCGCGACCTCTGTAGTCATTAGACATCCTGAAACAGCACAATGGGACGCTCCGTGTAAGTTACGAACTTGGAACCTGGTCAGGTGATTGGGTGTCACTTGTGTCAGAAGTCTGTACGCGAGAGTTCCACACTCTTAAACATCCCTAGGCCCACTGTTTCTAATGCGATAGTGAAGTGGAAACGTGAAGGGACATGTACAGCACAAAAGCGTACAGGCCGACCTCGTCTGTTGATATTTGAACAGGTTCTTCAAGAGTAATAGTCAGACATCTATCCAGACCATCACACAAGAATTCCAAACTGCATCAGGATCCACTCCAAGTACTATGACAGGCGTGAGGTGAGAAACCTTGGATTGCATGGTCGAGCGGCTGCTCATAAGCTGCCCACACGCAGGAAAATGTCAAACCACGCTTCGCTTGGTGTAAGGAGGGTCAACATTACACGATTGAACAGTGGCAAACGTTGTGTGGAGTGACGAATCACGGTACAAAATGTGGCAGGGTGTGGGTATGGCGAATGCCCGGTGAACGTCATCTGCCAGCGTGTGTAGTGCCAACAGTGAAATTCGGAGTTGGTGGTATTATGATGTGATCTTGTTTTTCCTGTAGGGGCTTGCACCCCTTGTTATTTTGCGTGGCACGATCACAGCGCAGACCTTAATTGATATTTTAAGCACCTTCTTGCTTCCCACTGTTGAAGAGCATTTCGGGGATGGCGATTGCATCTTTCAACACGATGGAGCACCTGTTCATACTGCACGGGCTGTGGCGGAGTGGTTACACGACAATAACATCCCTGTAATGGACTGGCCTGCACAGAGTCCTGACTTGAATCCTATAGAACACCTTTGGGATGTTTTGGAACGCTGACTTCGTGCCAGGTCTCACCGACCTACATCGATACCTCTCCTCAGTTCTGCACTCCGTGAAGATTGGGCTGCCATTCCCCAAGAAACCTTCCAGCATCTGATTGAAAGTATGCCTGCGAGAGTGAACGCTGTTCATCAAGGCTAAGGTTGGGCCAACACCATATTGACTTCCAGCATTACCGATGGAGGGCGCCACGAACTTGTACGTCATTTTCAGCCGGGTGTCCGGATACTTTTGATCACGTAGTGTATTTGTCAACGCAGCATATCCGCTGGCACGGTAGAGCACCTCCCTGCTGCGCGAGAAGTAGTGGGTTCGATCCCTATCTGGGAGGAATACTTATAAATAAATTTTACAGCGTTTTTATTGAAACTGGCAGCAAAATCAGCATCGGTATTTTTTTCCCCTTGCATTTATATGCTGCTTTTAACATCTAAGGTCATATCGGTGGCTCTCTTTGGAACAATTGCTCATCGCAATGATGTTCGCTCGTGTCACTATCGCATTAATGTTTACATTTTATAATTAAACATTAATTTTAAACACGCATTTACACTCTCGCTCATACGGAGGATGGGAAATAATCCTGATTAAAGAAAAACTTTCATTCTCCATCGAATGGACCTCTGGATTTGTAAGCTAGTATGCTAACAACAGAGGCAGTGAACACCAGTGTTTGATGCGAAGGTTTGTTGCAATAACATAGAAGAAGATTTTCTAATTCTTTTTCACTTTGAAGCATCATTTGGCCCAAAAAGTGATTACTGCATTATTGGTCGCGTGGGAATTCGTGCATTATGATTGCAGCAATAGATAGACAAGTGCTACATTTGAAACTAAAATTCCAGCCTGTGTTTCAAATGAGGGTTCTAAACCCTTAGTTATGGATTTGTATTGAAGTTTGACAGGTTCTTTCCTTATTTACTTGAATATGTGTTCTAAATGGTTCAAGAGGCCTGAAATATGTAAACTATTGACTCCTAAGTGACTGAAGATTAAAAGGGTTTACAAAGGCTTTGCATCAGAATACGAGCACTGGAATCAATCTCGGTACAAGATTGATAAATAAATTGACTTTGATGTCTTTGTCGTCATGGTTATTATGCAGATGAGTTCTAATTGAAAAGTTGGTTTTCGGTTTATGTCTTTGAAAATGTTCACTATACTACAATTGAAGATTTACATACATTTTCGTAAGCAAATATACAAAATCTAAGACTGTTTATCAGTAGGTATTTGTATATATTTGTGATTAAGTGTGTTTACAAAGCTTAAAGAGGTTAATCCAAATAAATTTAATAGTTTTGTATCTAAGCTTTTATTTTCACAATTAAGTTCCCTTCTGTCCCATTTTGGTGCATCATTGAAGTAAATGTTGGGCTTATGGTTTACCTGAAATTAGTTTTACAGCTTTCCATTTTTGCAGTTTGTTGAAGTGATGACAGAATACATTTTTATAGAGCATTCAGCTTTTACAGTGAACTTGCACAAAAGAACGGTGAATATGAAGTTAATCTCTGAATACAACAAAGTGTTACTGCTGCACTTTCCTCGACGACAGGCTTTCAGAATTATTGCAGTACTCCACTTGTTAAAACTACATGTGCATGTTCAATATGTATCTCGTATTCAGTTCATTTGGAAAGTTTGTGATTGAATACGGAGCTTTTAACTTGCTAACCTGAAAAACAAAACTGACATTTTTATTACGGAACACCGTCTTATCTATAAGACCAACTGTCATCGAGGAATATCACCTGGGTATCACTCGAGCATCGCAGTCCTCCTTTTGAATAGTATTCTAGAATATGAATAGCTGAAATTAAAGTTAATTTCCGGCGGAGTGTGGTATATTGACTAATAGAGAAGCTTTTATTGCTACACAGAATGTAACAAAACTGCTGCCACAAATTATGGTGCAAGTTGTTTACACTAAAATAAGAGAAAATGCAAATAAAACTGGGACCTGAAGTAAATATTTTAAAAGAAAGAACTTTACTTTTTAATGAGGAAATAAATTACTTATTTTCGTACTATTATTATTATTATTATTATTGATATTTTACAAAAATTATTATTGCTGTAACCCCGTAGTCATATCTGTAATTCATTGATTCGCCTGAATCAATATGTGCGAGATAAATGGCTTTAGTTGTGTAGTCGTCTTCCTGCCAGTTGTTTATTTCCGTTTCTTTTATTTCAGATAGAACATTTGGCTCTTGGTACCGAAATATCTAATTTTGTATTTACTTAGCAAGTGAGTGAAATTGCAAAAAAAAATCACGAGTATGTTTGACCGGCTGGGATTTGAACGCGAGATCTTTCGAATACGAGCCACAGACGTTACCATCTGAGCATTGAAGATATGAACATGAAGTAATCAAAGACAGAATATCATATTATAATAGTAACTTCAAAGAAATGTATCGAACATTTGTTCTTATATTGGTGTGAGAGCCTTGTCTCTACAGTATCTCGCAGATTTTTTTTACACTTTGTATAGCAGTTATTTTTATGCTAGGAAATGGGGGAAAGCGATAGACGAGAGGGTACGAAAGACGGCCGGATATGATAGTAGCAGGTGCATGGGGCTTCTAACGTTTCTAGATTGAAAGATCCGGCCGCCCCTTCGATATCGCTCCCCGTTTTATCAGAGACAGGTTCGGACAGAAGCCTCCAGTTAGGAAAGAAACAGCAAACACTGCACACCATCGTCCACTGCGCCTAACTCTGTAGTAACGACATGAGAGGAAACGAGAGACAGGGAAGTTCATGGTAGCAAATAATCTACCCGGAATTCGTCTACCGATCAAGGAAAGCTATTAAAAAAATCCCAAGGTCAGGGTGGTCGGTCCACGTTTTTGTACTAAACTGCCTACAAAATCTCTAATCTACGTTAATATTAAATTTTTCCAAATGCTCAAAAGGAGGGATTCAGTCAACATCTAGCAAATGATACAATCGAAGAATCAGGAAACATGCTGACGAATTTAAAATATCGGAGTTAGCCCGTTATTGCCCAGAATGTATTGCTTGGCGTGAGGGAGAGGTTTGCTCTAATCTAGGCTTAAGCTTTTGGACTCATCATAGTTGATGATGATGGTGATGAAGCCGAGAAGTGCCGTTGAAGTCCCTCGAAAATGTTCCGGAAATGGATTGCCTCGTGCCACGGAACGTTTTCCACCCCCTTCCCGTCCTACCCTTCTGGCTCCTTTTTCAAAAGCTCGTCGTGTTGTGTGATTCATAGGAGGGAGCCCTTTTCAATCTCTCCGTTGCTGCTGCTGCTGCTGCTTGCTACAGTTTTAAAGGGAGAGAGAGAAACCGGTCTTGGCTGCCAACGAACACTGCTGCATTTACATTTCTTCTTCTTAATATTCGGCATGGACTTGTCGCGAAATGTCTGGAAAGAGAAGCTCGCGATAATGCTTTGTTTCCCTATGCACAAATGACTGATCTTTGCTTGCTATCCATCAATACACTCTCAAATCTACCCATTCACTATCCCCTTAAAAATGATTCAATCATGTGACTTAAATACAGTGCTTTTCCTTCACACTGTGGCCATCGCACGGTTACTCGTACGCCGGCCGCAGCAGCTCGAACTACCGCCGAAACTGTTATAACATCCCCGCAACCGCTTCATATTTTCATAGTTACAATTACAGTGATAATAAGCACATGCCCACCTTATCATAGGAGATATTGGAAATTTTCTCTTTCAGCATATTTATGGCATCCTCTCAGGAAATCTTCACTAACACCCCAGTTCAATATCCAAAATTTAGTGAATTTCTGGCTTGTTTTCTTTTGGTTCTTACAATGTATGAGGTTTGTTGCATATACCTTAGTTTTCATGTGATCGTTATATTCGGGTAAATTTCTGTAATTGGATTTTACGAAATGATAGAGTAATCGACACTTAATATTCTTCTCTGACGAATCACGGTTCCATTTATATGGCTATGTTTTATCGCAAAATAACAGATATTGGAGTACAGAGAAACCCGACTTTACACACGAGATTTCATTGCATGACGCGAAAATTAGTGTACAGTAAATGCGTACAGAATAATCGGACCTTTATTTTTAAACAAACAATAAATGCAGAGAGGTACGGCAATAACTTACACCATTTTGACTTTTAATGTCAGTCTGTCAGTCAGTCTTTTCCAATAAGACTTTGAGACCGCGCATACGGTCATTAAATTTAATTCAGGAAATGTTTGGATATTAGTACGGAGTTATGACCCTCACGATGCTCTGATTTAACTGTATGTCATTTTTACTTTCTCTACTACATGTAGAAAGTAGGGGAAGTATTGTATATCATCCAAAAACTCGATATCGAGATTTCACCGGAAATACATGTTTTGAGACCACCTGAATAAAAAAAAGCATTTTTGGAAACATGTCCGTGTGTGTTTCTGTGTGTGTGTGTGTGTGTGTGTGTGTGTGTGTGTGTGTGTGTGTGTGTGTGTGTCTGTGAACAGCATAACTCAGAAACGAACAGTCGGATAAACACCAAAGTTGATATTTAGGTTCAGTTTCTTCCAGAGATGCGACACGAAGGTTTTCAAGAAAATACCCCCACCCCAGATTACCCTTTAAATGGAACAGCTTTCGAAAATTTTAATTTTCTCAAAAATGGCTCTAATGATTTTGATTAAAATATCATATGTTTAAGATATTTTCATGACAAACGAAATGTATATCTCGAATTTTCTGGGAATGTATTCTTCATCGTGAACGACTTTTGCATAACTGGTAAACCATAAGAGATAGACAAAATGTTACTACACAAAAAATGTATATCGCGTTAAAATACACCATTTATGTCATATACCTTTTTTTTTGTTGAGTGAACCATTTTCGAGATATTGCTTGTTATTCCCTTAAATTTTCCAATACTTTTTTTTTGTCCTGGTAATGCAAAGAGAATGGAATACTCCACATAGCAACAAGCTCTTAAAATATTTGACTATCGCTTAAAGCCCAGCAGTTCCCCTTGCATCTACAAGAAAATTAGCAATGAGATTATCATCTCGTTATCTCGATTAACATGAAGCATATGGAGAACAAGCGTTTGTAAAAATAGTTTGTACAAGAGTAGAGAAAGTCATGTGAGTGTAATACATATAATTTTTATCTATGGGAGTACTTGAAAAATAAGGGTGCGCATCAAATCCCCACATTGGGAGAACTAGAACTTTCAAGCAAGAAATTCACTCAATTGCGCATATTCAACTCTTGAGTGTGAATGAAAATTTCCTGAGAAAGTTCCAGAAATGTGATAATATAGAGAATAATATTTTAAAAATTTATTATGATTAGCTATGTACTTATTATCATTGTAATTGTAAATATTAGAACGTGAGGCAGTTGCAGGGATATTATAACTGTTTAGCGTGTGTCCTAGCTGCAAGGGCCGGCCAGCACATGAGCCGTGCAGTGCCCACAGTGTGAAGGAAGAGCACTATAGAATTCTGCGCTGACCGGTTTTCTAAGAGTTTAAAATATATACATCAATTGCACGGAAATGTGCCAATATAACAAACGGCGTTTTATATAGGTAATGGAACGTTGAAACGCCTCTAAGCTACCTCTTTTATCTGGTTCTAGCAGTTCCATTGTGTTGTACTCTTACGCCCCTTTTGTTTGCGGCGTACAGATACGTCTACAAAATTAAACAGCTATCTTCATTTAATTATATGCCCTGTGGTTTTAAAACACGAATGAATGCGAATATTTCGTTCCCTTACATTATGCTAAGAAATGCTTATTTGCGTGTTTTATTTCAATAAAATCGATCAAGTATATTATGCTGTTAAATTCATAATAACAACACTTATTTGAAACAATTTTATTGTTCTATAACCCTATATACGAGAGTAAGTCACAGAAAAAAATATGATACGAAATTAAGCTGCAAAACCAATTTTCATGAAATAAAGAAAATTAATCCCCAGATGTAGTCCTTCGGAGGGAAGTGGGTTTTCGTGTATAATTTTCGAATTTTTATTTCTTTTTAACTGCTGCTTTCTCTGTTTACCCTCCCCGTTGTTAGGGCTTACACCCCCAGGACTTACAAGCGAGTGCCTGGGGTTAGGTGCCTGTCGGGGAGCACAGACTATGAATCAGAGAGAACAGCCAGGATGGGTGATCAGCCCAAAGCCTGGTATGAGAGCGAAGGATGAGATGATATGAAATGACGGCGAGATGAATGAAAGGAAAGGTGATGATGGAGCAGTGGCTGGAATGAATGACGGGAGAAACCGGAGAACCCGGAGAAAACCCCTCAGACGCCGCTTTGTCCACCACAAATTGCAATGCGAGTCCATAGGATTGAACTTCGCCTTGGTGAGAGGGACACCGCCCTATTTCTTCTTAATTTATTTCTTTAAACTGCTTTACATTCGAAATATAAATTGAACAATGCGAGTATATTCAGAAATAACACAGAATGAAAATATGAAAATGGTCTTCAAATAACGACAATAATGATAATGAATACACAAATACAATGCCAGAAAGCCTTAGACTTGAGTGCACCACCAATAAACGCCTTGCTCTGTAGACAGCAAGCCAAACTTCAGTTGTGTGAACAACTTCGACCAGTTGCTCAAACTGGTTCAGGAAACATTTTAAGGTTACAGTTATTTTTGTGTTTCAGCTACCCTCACTTTCTGCATTTTATTGTACGACATACATGTAAACATGTAATATAGCTTCCCTCAGTATAGGTAAATGCGTATATTATAGTATTTCTTTCTTTGTTTATTATGTAATTGTTACTTTATGCGTTTTCCTCCCGTTGTCAGTTAAGTTTATACCGAAAAGACGCAAGCTTCTGATGATATTGTAAGACATAATATATAACTTGATACTGAGGATTGGCCCAAATCGGCTCGGGAGCCGATTACAAACCCTATCTGTTACTGTCTAGATTGTAGTACCTATATTGCTACTATAGCTGTTGCTTGATTTTAGTGATATCTTTTCTCCAAAAGAAAATATGCGTTAAACGCCTATACTGGATGATATGGTAATCATTCCTTTGAGGCAAAATGCTGCAATATTCATTACTATGTTTATACACAGAGCAAATAAGGTTAATATTGTGCAAGATATTATGGTATCATTCCTGTGCCTACTTACAAACTTACTGGTCTGACGAAGCGTCTCTAATACAGAAAATATGCTATACTACCTAGAAGTAAAGGGTCCTTCAACAAGAGTGTCCTATCTTTAACAACATGTGATAGCTGCCGTTGTTATTAAGTTACAGCAGTCATTTTTTTCATGTGGTTACAGTTGTTATTGACAAATAGCCATGGAATGATACAAAATTCAGCAACGTGTAGAAATTATGAAAATGTATTATCAAAATGGATCATCTGTTCGCCAAACCTTCCGTGTTATGCGTGAGGTTTACGGTGTGCATAATCGTCCCTGCGAGAGAACGATTCGGCGTTTGATCGATAAATTTGAAAGAAGTGGTTCTGTCAGCAATCAAAGAACCCCTTACGTAATCGACGTAAGCGTTAACATAGGCGCCGTTCGTTTTAGTGTACGCGAGAACGGAAACAAATCAATTCCCCGTCGAGCGCAAGAATTGGGGCTTTCGCCCACCACAACTTGGCGAATTCTACATCTGGACTTGAAGTTTCACGCTTACAAAATGATGTTAACTCAAGAACTAAAGCCCAATGACCATAGTTTGCGCCGTGTATTCGCTGACTGGGCTATGGAGCAATTGGAATTTTTGTCGAAAAATCATCTTCAGCGACGAAGCCCACTTCTGGATGAATGGTTGTGTTAAAAAACAAAATTGCCGTTATTGGAGCAAACACAATCCAATTCAGATTCAAGAACGACCACTTCATCTCCTAAAGGCCACTGTGTGATGTGGATTTTGGTCCATATTTTTTCCAAGATGAAAATGGAGAAGCTCTGTCAATGGGGAAAGATACCGGGCTCTTATAAGGGACTATTTTTGGCCTCAATTGGATGGTATGGATCTCAGAAACATTTGGTTCCAGCAAGATGGTACCACATGTCATACTGCTCTCGAAATAATCGATCTTTTGAAGGTGAAGTTCAGAGGTTTCACCATTTCCCGTTGTGGTGATGTTAACTGGCCCCCGAGGTCATGTGATTTAACGCCGTTGGATTACTTCTTGTAGGGTTATGTTAAATCTCGAGTTTATGTCAACCAGCCAGAAACAGTAAATGGTCTTAAGAATAACATCACCCATATTATTCGTGAAGTTGGACCTAATTTACGTTCTTCTGTCAATGAAAATTGGGTCAACTGTATACCCGCAACCCAATGAAGTCGCGGCGGTCACTTAACTGATGTTCTCTTCCACATGTAATGATATTAATTATGTTCCAAAATAAAAAAAGAAATAAACCTCTATCATTTACAGAACGTGTTTTATTTAAGTTGAAAGATAGGACACTCTTGTTGAAAGACCCTATATTAAATTTCCTAACCGTGTTAAAATTTCACCAGAACTGCAAAAATAAACTGCATTAAAGGAACATAGGCTGTGTAAGATAGTAATAATTTTTTGGTTGGACTTGAAGCAAAAATACTGCTGCAGATGGAATATATTTCGGCACTTTCACTGAGCTTTCCGCACAGCATGGGGCAAGTGTTTAAGGGATTAGTTTCGTTATTTAATAATAATTTTTCATTCCCCAGTTATTTTTTGAAGTTTCATTCATTATTTTTTCTATGAGTATACCAAAACCTACTTGCATCGTTGTAAAACAGAACTACCGAGTGAGGTAGCGCCGCGGTAACGTGTGTGACTTGCATTCGGGAGATCCAGCGTTCAAACCTCCGGGGCTGATCAGTCTGACCTAAGGTTTTTCTTCGCGGTTTTCTACGATCACTAGAAGATTTGGCAAGTTTTCCTATCATCCTTTCATCACTAGATTTGATTTCATTCTTCTTCACCGCCATACCAATCGGGCTGATCACCATCCTGGATATGCTATGATTCAGTTGGCTTGCTCCTCGACAGGCTACTGACCCAACACATTAGCTTGTAAGTCTTTCAGGTGTAAGTCCCACAAAGAGGAGGGAAATCCATTGTAGAAAAAGAAGAAAAAGTAAAACAGACTTAGCTACCAGAAAGAACAGTGCTGTTCTTATTACTTAGGACGTCCTCAGAGCTCATTTTTGGAAGCTATGTTTGCAATGATATGAGATGCAACATAGGAATATTGAGAATTTATAGCCTACCTCCGTTGTATGGGGATAGCGCGTGAGTCTCACATTCAAGACGTCCAGATTTCGAATCTCTGTCAGTGTGAGTTACCTGGATAATTTGGTTTTACGGGGCTGTTACCCTCACCAGGCAAATGTCCGTTAGCTCTAACCTATTTGGACACTGTGCTCATCTGAACATCATTTCACGCATTTCATTCATTCACCGTCCGATTAGACTTACTCGTTAAAGGAAGTTTACATAATAAATCTGATATGTTGCACTCACATAGCTTTCTCTACTCTTGTACAAACTGTTTTTACAAACGTTTATTTTCCATCTACTTCATGCTAATCGAGATAAGCACTTGCAGAAACTATCATATTGCCAATTTTTTTGTGGATGGAAGGGAAAGGGGATAGTCAAATCTTTTAAAAGCTGCTTACTATGTGGAGCATTTCATTTTCTTTGCATGTCCAAGACATAAAACCAAATTAATTCCCATTTGAGAAAAAATATAAGTATTGATAAATTCAAACAAATAACAAGGAATGTCTCGGAAATGGTTCACTCGACAAAAAGACATAAACTATGTGTTTTAACGAGATCCGCATTTTTTGTGTAGTAAAATTTTGTCTATATCTTACGGTTTACAATTATGCACACGACTTTTGAGCACATCCCCAGAAAATTCAAGATATACATTTCATTTGCCATGAAAACATCTTAAACATATGATATTTTAATTAAAATTGTTACAGCCGCTTTTTTTGAGAAAATAAAAATTTTCGCAAATGTTCCATGTAAAGGGTAGTTTGGGGTGGGGGGATTTTCTTGAAAATATTTGTATCGCATCCTTGAAAGATACTAAACTCAAATGCCAAGTTTGGCATTTATCTGACTTCAGTATTTGAGTTATGTGATTCAGACAGACACACAGACACGCACATGGACATGTTTCCGAAATTGCTTTATTTGGATTCAGGATACCCCAAAACATTTAATTCCGGTGAAATATCGGTATTAAATTTTTGGGTGAAACACAACACTTCCCCTACTTACAATACGCAGTAGAGAAGTAATAAGAAAGAACTAAGGATAATTATAAAAAGAAAAGACTAAGAAATAGTAAATGACTTATCTGATGTATCCAATTTATGTAAATATAACTTCAAATTTTGAACTTTACAGTAAAGTAATCCTTGTTGATAAATAGATTTTACTTTAGTGATTTTAATGTTTCCCAGAAGCTTAATCAGGATAAGATCAACAGATTCATAGCATAAGTGGTATTTGATACTTCTCATAACAAAGTGAAAAATGTTTAACTCAGTTCAGAGTTACTACACCTAGAGGAGTTGATCTCACATTGGTAACGGGAACCATTGCCCGCTGAGTCCAACCCAATCCAAACGACACCCCTACGGGTGGGGCTCGGACGCTTACCACGAGTGCTCAGGGTCCGCAGCGCCGCACCACGGCGGCTTAAGGGGTCGAATCCCCCCCTTTACGATTAAAATAACATTCGTTCAAGATATTTGTATGACAAATAAAATATACATGTGTAATTATCTGACGATAGCTTATGAAGTCTTCTTCTTTCAGAAGAAATTTTCTATAACGAGGAAACCATAAGAAATAGATAAAATCTTACTACACAAAACAATGCAGATGTCTTTAAAACACACGATTTATGTAAAATTACTTTTTGTGTGGGTCAGCATTTCCAAAGCTTTCGTTGTTATTGGTTGGAATTTTTCAGTGTTAATGTCAATCGTTTGCTATTTCTCATAATTTCATGGAAAGAGCATGGAATTTCAAGAACAGTATACACCGACGAGTTTGTAAACATTTTACTATCGCTGTTTGCTCTATATCTATAATAAAATGTGTAATTTAGCTATTTCTGCAAAAGTTTAAGGAAAGAAAAATAAGCCTTTGTAAGTATAGTGTAGTGATCAAAAGTATCCGGGCACCTGGCTGAAAATGACGTACAAGTTCTTGGCGCCCTTCATCGGTAATGCTGGAAGTCAATATGGTGTTGGCCCACCCTTAGCATTTATGACAACGTTCACTCTCGCAGGAATACTTTCAATCAGGTGCTGGAAGGTTTCTTGGGGAATGGCAGCCCATTCTTCATGGAGTGCGGAACTGAGGAGAGGTATCGATGTAGGTCGGTGAGGCCTGGCACGAAGTCGGCGTTCCAAAACATCCCAAAGGTGTTCTATAGGATTCAAGTCAGGACTCTGTGCAGGCCATCCATTACAGGGATGTTATTGTCGAGTAACCACTCCGCCACAGCCCGTGCAGTCTGAACAGGTGCTCGATCGTGTTGAAAGATGCAATCGCCATCCCCGAATTGCTCTTCAACAGTGGGAAGAAAGAAGGTGCTTAAAATACCAATGTAGTTCTGCGCTGTGATCGTGCCACGCAAAACAACAAGGGGTGCAAGCTCCCTCAGAAAAAACACGATCACACCATAACACCACCACCTGCGAATTTCACTGTTGGCACTACACTCGCTGGCAGATGACGTTCACCGGGCATTCGCCATACCCACACCCTGCCATCGGATCGCCACATTGTGTACCGTGATTCGTCCCTCCACACAACGTTTTGCCACTGTTCAATCGTGTAATGTTGACGCTCCATACACCAAACGAGGCGTCGTTTGGCATTTTCTTGCGTGATGTGCGGCTTATGAGCAGTCGCTCGACCTTGGAATTCAAGGTTTCTCACATCACGCCTAAATGTCATAGTACTTGGAGTGGATCCTGATGTAGTTTGGAATTCCCGTATGATGGTCTGGATAGATGTCTGCCTATTACTCTTTACGACCCTCTTCAAATGTCGGCGGTCTCTGTCAGTCAACAGACGAGGTCGGCCTGTACGCTGTTGTGCTGTACATGTCCCTTCACGTTTCCACTTCACTATCACATCAGAAACAGTGGACCTAGGGATGTTTAGGAGTGTAGAAATCTCGCGTACAGACATCTGACACCCAATCACCTGACCACTTTCGAACTCCGTGGGTTCCACGGAGCGTCCCATTCTGCAGTTTCACGATGTCTAATGACTACTGAGGTCGCGGATAATGAGTACCAGGCAGTAGGTGGCAGCACAATGCACCTAAGATGAGAAACTATGGTGTATGTAGAAGTTGTATAAAAGTAAACGATAGTGGGTAAAGAAATAGATTTGAATGTAATTGATCAGCTTTTTAAACTGGGATGATTTGCTCAATGATGTTTGAAGTGCATGTTTGTGAGGAAACGCAACGTAGGTATCTTATCTGTGGGGCTTCATGGCATTGTGGTACTTAATTATTCTTATCTAGATTCATTTTCACCCCTCACACATTTCCCATGGCGTTTTCAACTGTCCTTCAACAGCCCGTATAACCTTGTTGCCACCAACTTCTATTCTTTAAAATTCGTGATAAACAAGATATGATTTCTCGACAATCCAAGCACCCCGTAGTCAATGAACAGTCAAGTTTCGTTCAGTACTTTAATTAATTTTTTGCACTTTATAGCATACACTAGATGCATTTAATAGGATCTGACTTTGTTGTTTTCATTCCTCTACTTTGCTTGTTGTGATAAACCGGTTTGTGTTTGTAAATAGAGAATTTTTGCGTGTAGAATTGGGCCTGGCGCATAAGCTATACAAATCCTGTTTTATTGTAATCTACAGCAATGGAGCTGAATTCTTTGGCCGCCCTTCCAGAATTGAATGGACTATTGAAAACGTACTACAGGTAGCGTTGTTGTGTGCCACCTGCTACATATTGTGTCGTAATTTGTTAATAAAAAGACTAGCTCTCTTTTCACTATGACAAAATGTCACGTGGTCATTGTTGAGATCCTCAACTTGAACCCAAAAAGGTAAGCTTTAAGTGCACATACATCCGGAGAAATGGGGATCTGAATAAAGAACACTAATCCCGACACTGTCCATTCATTTCCTTCGTGTTGGTTTCATCAATGGGCATTAAATAATCACACTGCAGCACCTTCCTCTTTGGTTGTCGTCCACGCTTGACTGATATCATACAATAAGCATGAAATAGAATGAAAGTAACCTGTAAACTTCAGAATATGTGGAAAAGTGAAGATAAGGTGAACTAACAAGGAGCCTCTTAATATACCAAACATCTGCCTTTTCTGTATCTATACTAATACTAATATTAAAATGTGTGTGGAAGACTATATATGTAGTGTTTTTGAACTACATATTTTTGCAAGTTAACTGAAGATTTCAATTCCAGTCGGTATAGCAATAACTATAATTGTTTCTTTCCTTCAATTAAGTAGGTATAAACCTTAGTTTGCACCACAGATTTCTAAAAATTGCTCATAAAACACTCCAAGATGATTAAATCAAAACGTTGCTGCTCCAGCAATTGAGGTTGGTTCATTATGATCATCTTTAGGAATTATCTCTTTTAATGTTCAGGTACTACTTCTTAATAAGTAGTACAACTAACTGTTTTATTAGCTTCAGGTGGAGTAGTTTTAAAAACCACTTAATGGTTTTGATAATTCTTTCACAAGCTGGCCTCAGTGGGTAGAACACCTGACTGCTGTGCGAGGGATCCGGGTTCGATTCTGGCTGTGGGTGGGCGTTTTTTCTAGTCAGGATTATTCCCTAACCTCCCAAGGGTCTGGAATTATGAATGAGTGTGAATGTGTGTGTGTATGTGTGTAATCTAATGATTAAAACCCATAAAGTGCAAAAAACCCAGGACAAGAGAATAGGAGTTGACACCATTGCCAATAGGCAATAAGTTCCAAAGGAAAGGCCACCGGTAAGACCAATGTAGCTAAAGGCGGAGTATAAATGGAAGTAAAAAAATAGTATCTCACTATTAAAATGACTTGTTCTTCCCAACAGATAAGCGGATATATAGGCTGTTAATACCTTCTAATTTCAACTCCTAAATGAGTAAAAGACTAAAAACTCTTTACAAGTCCTGGATAGTATCATATTGGAGTTATAAAGCGTGTTTTTAAAGTATCGCACGACCCACCGACTGACATTGCCCGGCTACACACAGCCAAATAAACTCAAGATCTGATCGGAACAATTCGACCACCCTCCCTGGAATCTGAGGTTGGCACCAAACGATTTTCATCCGTTTATTCATCGGAATAAATTTTTTGGTGGAAAATATTTCAACACGATGATGTTGTGAAACAAGAAGTTGTGAGTTGGCTTTCATCACCGGCGGCATCATTCTTTGACGAAGGCGTACATAAACTGGTTTCCCGTTATCAATGCCTGAATAACGGAGGCGACTATGTGGAGAAGTAGTGTAAGGCAATGAATGATAATTATTCGGAAAATAATGCTATTTTATTTTTTAAAAACTTATTGGAACTTTAAAAAACACATCCCGTATATTAAAAGGTGTTTTCTAAAATGGCTTTGACTTTTGCGTCGTTCTAGTTGCTACTTCACAGAGAATTCGTGTAAAAGGTTAAAGGGTTAAATGAGTAACACAGAGAGTGGGGGCCCCCGCATGCAGGTCAGTCGGCCCATTGTGCTTCCAATGCGACACCTAGGAGGGAAGGATGAGGGGGAGAGACCCGAAGGGCGACCATATCCGGATGTCGACGGGCGCAAGCATGGACGGGGTCCCTAACGTTTCCAGATAAAAACATCCGCCGTCGCACGGTCCCTGCCCACAAGCCACCAACCTTCAGGATTCCCCGGAGCACAGCCTCACGCTGAGGAGAGAACTGTTCGCTGTATCGCAGCGACGCCAGAGAAGAAAGAAGGCTTTACAGAGCGCAAACCATTGCCCAGTCGCAACCCGCCGAATACCTTCGCTGGTCCTGTAACTCTGAAATAGATGACAAGGAAGATGGTGGCTACAGGTTATGAGAGAAAGGAGAGTCGTGGTAGAAAATGAACCACCCCAGCATTCGCCTGGCAACCTGGGGAAATCATGAAAAACCTATGGGCCAGAGTAGGCGGTCGCCGGGGATGATCCCAGGACCTCCCGAATGCAGGTCACAGACGTAACCGCTTGAACCATCCCGCTCGGTATGCATGTAAAAACAAAAGCCGATTACATTTTATTGCAAGCAATATACTGGGTATATAGATGGGCACGATATACCAGCTTAGCTAAGGAAGAATGTTAAGCAAACAGAGCGAAGTGTCGCGGACGAAGCGTCTTCATATGTTTTTAATCTTCTGTAGGAAGAGATTGTTTATTTAAATTACCTTTACAGAATTTGGGATGTTTTCAGTGGGAGGTTAAAGACTTCAGAAAAAATTGCAACATCTGCCGAAATTTCACTCCCATTTTCATGAATATCGAGAGATTTTTAGTTAATGCTAATGGATCAGAGACATATAAGCTACTTTTAAATAACCGGCGATAATTTATTAGGGACGGAGCGTGGTAGTAAGTGAAACTAATTAAATCTTGTGTAACACCCGTTAAGTCATCTAGTAAAAATGAAACCGAAATCTTTTTGGCAACTTTCGATTTTGAAAACTGAATTGACGTGTATATTAGAGAATAAAAATATAATTTTATATCTATGTATATGCATGCATTCGTGTTTTTACCCTTTTCGTAAAATAACCATGGTCGCTGTTTCAAACTCTGAAGAAACCGGTCTTAGCTGCCAACGAACACTGTTGCATTTACATTTCTGCTTCTTCTTCTTCTTCTTAATAAATATTCGCCAGAAATGCGTTCAATGCACACACATCTCATAAGCTGAGGCAGCAGTCAACTGTTTATGTGATAGATGTTGATATGTGCTGTTTGTATGATCTCAGGAAAAAGAAATGTAGGCTGCTTAATATTTCAAAGTGTAATTAAAGCTGTAAAATTTACTGTTTGGAAAAGCTTAATGTCTCAAAAGGGTTTATATGATACAGAATGCATCTTTTAACGAGTTTTACATTTTTCCTGCAGCTAGTTTTTGCTTATCTCATATACTTACTCAGCTGTATAAAACTCTGTGCGATTAAAGAGGACTTATAATATATTATCACAATTATTAGAGCGTTTTTGAGCATTCTAATATGTATGTATATATGCATATTGAGGTAGTATTTTTAACACTTAAATGATTTCAGTCTAATTATATAATATAAAGTCAATAACAGCCCGTCTTAAAGCAATATGTGTATGTAACGATATATAAAAAGTGTATATTACAGTCATTGTAAATGTTTATATTATTGTATCCATGTGTAATAATGATATGTGAATATATTACGTAATTTAATAATGTAGGAGCTGTGAGAATAATAGGTTAAAAGTTGCTAACAATGAGGTAACCTTGAGGCAATAAAGAGTAAGAAAGTTAATAATGTTACTAGTCATTATTGGAGCAACAATAATGTAAATTTTGTGACAGTTTATAAAATAGCCAATCAACAACCAGAAAAAGCTTTAGTTAAATGAAGGTGTTCTATTGGACTAGGAATAGCCAATCAGGGAGTTTAAATACGAAATTTACAAATTTAGGCGGAAGAAATCAAGTCATTGCTTGTAGACAGTGCTCATAACTAGACGCGTTGCTAGCAGACAGTGTTACTAATCAGATGCGAGATGCGTCCTCAAGAAATGTAATACGTATTTTGTGTGAGAAAATAGTTTACGTGTTTAAAAAGTGCAAGTAATTAATTAAAAAATCTCACAGCTCTCTATATCAGTGAAGTGTTATTTAAATCGTGTCAAGCATTAATAAATGGATTGAAGAAAAACTTAAAATCTGTGTAAGCCTACATTCTTCAGTCGCACCACAACCCTGCAAACAGAAACATGTCTCTAGCAATAATACTGACGCAGCCGAGGCAAACATAAATATATAACACTTAAAGAAACAGTCAAATTACAAAGTTAATATTTTTTAAACTTGGAACAAAGCCCACCGGAAAGTACATTTTTGGGGCGAAGGCTACCGGAAACTTTTTACCATACGTGCGGTTGCAACGAACTTCAAGTTCGGCTCCCCAACATAAGAAATACAATACAACTCCTACAACAAAATAACTCCTACTTCAAATTGGCTCCCAAAGCGTGGGGCTAATACGTGAAGCAACAACCTTCTTCAAATTTGCTCCTAAAACGTGAGGCAAATAACTCCTAAAACAAACCTTATATATAATTATATATACGAATACCTTTATTACTGCATTAATTTATTTATTCATTCATAGACCTCAATAAGTCTAGTATCTCCAATGAAATATCGATGGGTAAGTTTTGGGCGGAATGCAACACTTCTCCTACACAGTGGTAGAGAAAGCAACAGCCTTGGATGTATCCTTGCATCAGAAGAAAAATCTGCAGTCATTTCATGGACACCCTGTATATATTTTGCTACTCTGGACTCGTACAGTGCAGTAATCGGAGAAAGTGGATGATGATTGTATAACCGGCTAATAATAATTAGCCAATTATTAATTTGCCAGCAGTGCAGAGGAGGGGCTTTTTGCACAGATGTAAGCTAATTAATAAGTGTGGTACGTTTTAGGGAAATATAAGCTATTGTACAAATGTAGAAAAAATGTTATATTTGTTTGCTAAAAAACAAAACCATTTGTAATATTTTGCATGGGGGAAGAGTTTCTTTGGATGAACCGGAACGATTCTCCCTTCACGTGGATCTGAACTGTGTAACTATAAGTGCTGGATCATGAGTCAGAAAATGGTCAGCCCAGAGAACTCTGGCTTTTGTGTTATTTGAATTCCACCACCTTTCTCCCCTCCTCAACCTCTGTGGGGTGAAGAGAGACTTAAGCCAAGTACTTATGATTTCGTTCCAGTGTTTTTTTTTAGAATCATGCCTCAAAAATGTCCAATAAAGGGACCCCTATACAAGGAATGTGGGTCCGACCGCAATAACTAGTGCTAACACATACAGAGATGTGATGAGGCTGCTAGGGTACAGTCCTTGCAGATATCTAGTGCTAGGCGCGGTGTTTCGTAATGCTTGAGTGAAGTAAATAAATAATAAAAGTTACCTAGCAAGAATTACGCAGTCTTACAGTTTGTTAAAAACGAGGAATAAGCTTTTTCTAAATGTAAATAGGTAGAAAATGTTAGGCAGCATATATACTAATTATATATCAAACCCAAGAATGTGTAAATTGTACTGGACAAACATTAATAATTCCTGTGCGTATACAATAATTTCTGCTGCACTAGTTTTTAATTGAAATAAATAATTTAGAGAAAAACTGTAAATTAACAATTCTATTCGTGAGTGTTTCTTTTTATGAGAAAAACGGTATCTAGGGAATCAAAGCTAAAGAAGCTACAGGTAAGCTACTGTCAATGAATCTTAGACATTTTTATAACCAGGAGTATAGGTATTAGTTTTGAAAACTGGTTAATACAAAATTTATGGATAGAATTAATGGAACATTACTTCTGGCTTACTTTAGGGATCTGGCTAAAACATTTTTTCTTAACTGACTGTGGTTCCAAGTATTACGACGAACTTCAGCAACTCCCCTAATAGACGCAGGGTAAAGTATGGCATGGTGGAGAGAAGAGAGCTTATGTATATCTGTTGCTGAAAGATATATAGAAGACAGTGTTACATCGAAAAATAAGAGTGTTAGCTAGAATTCCTGCTGCATTAACTTCTATTAATGATATACCTGCCTGTGTAAACGAGAGAACAGGAATCAGCACCTGCTACAGCTATATTACCATCAGAGCTTCTTTAAATCATTGCAGTTTTTACCTCAGATGGTTTTTAATTACATTAAAGTTAATCGTGTGCCAAAGGCTTAATGAAGATGTTATAGAGAGGGCGACGGTGTTCATATTTGAAACTATTTACATGTATTTCTGCACTACAATGTTTTCATAAAGTTGCATAAATTGAATACAATAAACATAGTTTTGTTTTTGTTGCGTTAGCCTGGTTAGTCCTTTTGAGGCAGTATTTTTAACACTTAAATGATTTCAGTCAAATTATATAATATAAAATATAAATAACAGCCCGCTTTAAAGCAATATGTGTATAATATAACTTATAAAGTGTATGTAACAGTCATTCTATTAATGTTTATATTATTATGTGCATGTTTAATAATGTTATGTGAATGTATTACGTAATTTAATAAAGTAGGAGCTGTGAGAATATAGGTCAAAAGTTGCTAACAATGAGGTAACCTTGAGGCAATAGCTCACAAATTGTCGATGGTACAAAAATGTTTTTAACAACAAATACATTTTTTATGTAGTAAGTTTATGTGCATCTCTTGCAGTTTACAAGTTATACAAGATTCATTCAGAAAGAAGAGGCTTTATGCAGAAAATTCAATATGTTAAACATGTGGTATTTTAATCAAAGTCGTTAGAGCCATTTTTGGGGAAATAAAAAATAAGAAAACATTGTCTTTGTAAGGCGTAAATTGGAGTGAGGAAATTTTCTTGAAAATCCTTGAAAGGTTCTGAACTTCTTAATGCAAAGTTGGGTATTTAAGAAGTCCAGAACTCCGTGGGACCGCAAAACGTGTATTTACGGCCATACCTTGCTATCGAATCTTTAGGTTGAATGCAAACACTTCGTCTGCTTACTATAGGAGAAGTAGGGGACAAAGTAAAAAAAGTATACCTAGTATGGGTCTATAGGTTGCTCAACGGAGGGTGACACCTCGCGCACTGTGACCTGCATGGATCTATTGCAGCTGTCACCCCAGGGGGAAGAGATGAAGTGAACGAACTACAGGAGGCTACAGGCCTCAGGCAGGCCACAGAGACGCGTGGAAGTGCCTAACATTTCTAAGATTGAGGACCCGTCTCATTGCTAGAGCTGCCTAAAGAGAGCGATGAACAACCCGACGACCAAACAGCCCTCTGATGTCCACGGTGAGTACTGTTTCCTTTGAGCAAGCATCCGCGCCATGTGTCCGGCACTGCCATACGCCACGAAACCTATAAGCACGCCTGAAAAATCTGAAGGAAACGGAATGACGGAAAAGAAATCGTGGTAGAGGAGAAAACACCCTCAGCATTAGCCTGCCGACCTGTGAAAACCACGAAAACGTGGGTCAGTGTGGGCGGTATATTGCTTATAGAAACCTATGCCCTAAATTTACAACACTGCACTGTTCTGTTCATTTGTAAGTACTGATATGTTCAAACTACTACTAGTATACTTTAGTTAAAGTCTCGCTACTTTAAATCTGTGAAAGCAATCTGAAGAAATCGATGGGAACCATCTTGCTTTATATGGAGACCGTAGCGAAATCGCTGGCTTTTATTTGGGCTAATACTCCATGCGATGGTATCTGGTGCAGAGATTTCTTGCCCCTCGGTATTATGTGGGGGTGTGCTGCCAGGAGGAACGGAGCGCCACAATTATTCCGAGTAATTAAGTTGGCGGAACTTTTCAGTAGCAGCAGTAATTAAGAGAGTTAGTTCAGATGGCAGGACCAACTCTCTCCAGCCCGCTTGTTACTTCTTTTGCGAACTCTCACCAGCAGCGTATGTATGTTCAATCGCTAGCAAATCCCCTACTGCAGAAAATTCCTGGTGACCCTTAAACTTGTATCCTACGCTACCGTGGACTTGAAAAGAAGGATTAGAACGTTTCTATCTTACTTTTAGATTCTAATTAGTTGATTTATTATTTTTATTTACGGATGTAGGCTTCTTCGCGACTTACAGTTCGTAAAAGTAAAACAAAATTCAAGCGCTGGAAGAAAGTAGCACCAAAATTGCTTCCTGTAAACAAGGCGTTTAAAAAGAAGTACCTGTCCAAAATTATTAGAGGTGATAACGTAGCAAAATATCTTTAGGGCTTAACGTCATGCGCAAGTATATACAACAAATATACAGATTATGAGGTTGCTAAGCTAGCTTACCCGGCTTTGGGGTGTACATAGTAGATAGATAAGGTATTGCGTTCTACCCAAAAATTATATACCGAGAGTTCACCGGAAATGCATGTTTTGAGGCACCCTGAATAAACAAAACTTAGAAAAAGGTCCGCGTGTGTGTAACTGTGAACAGCATAATTAAAAAACGAAAAGTCAGATGAATCTCAGCTTGATATATAGGTTCAGTACCTTCCAAAGATTCGACACGAAGATTTTCAAGGTAATACCCCACCCCAAACTACCCTTTACATGGAACATTTTTGGAAATTTTTAATTTTCTAAAATGGCTCTAACGATTTTGTTTAAAATACCATATATTAAAGGTATTTACTTGAAAATTAAAATGCATATCTTGAATTTTCTGGGAACAGCCTGTGAAGACCTTTTCATTCGGAAGGGATTTTATACAATCTTGTACTTGGTAAACGAAAGATGAAAATATACTACATAAAAAAGTATAGGTCTCTTTAAAACTCACAATTTATTTCAAATAATTTTTTTGTGGCATAAGCCATTTCCGAGATATCCGTTATTAATGGTTCGAATTGTTCATTAAGTTATTCTTTAAAAACTTTCAGTTGTTTCCCGCATTTGCATGGAAACAGTATGGAATTCTGTTGTTATTTTTCAGTTCCATTTATACCCGCCTTTAACTACATTGCTCTTATTGGCGGTCTTTCCTTTGGAACTTATTGGCTATTGGCAATAGTGTTAATTCTCTTGTCGTTTGGTTACTTCCATTTATTTGGTTTTTTAATCATTAGATCACACACACATACACACACATTCACACTCTCACTTTCAGGATCTGTGGAGGATAGAGAATAATCATGGCTAGAGAAAATGTTCCACCCCCCAGCCGGAATCGAACCCGGGATCACTCGCACAGCAGGCAGGTGCTCTACCGACTGAGCTACGGGGCCAGGACCAGCATAAAACTTCAGTTCTTAAGCATTTGACTATCGCTGTTATATAGCTATCTCGACCAAATTAAGTAGATAGAAAAATAGGCTTTCGTAAAAATAATTTGTATACCCACTTATAAACGATGGAGGGTAGAGAACGTTATGTGAATGTAACACATGAGATTTTTAAACTTGGAATTATGATTTAACCCGTTCGACACCCTTTCGCAGTATGATAGATCACTGCTAACGATATCTCTACTTGTCAGAGAATAGAGTGGTCATCTGCGATTAAGTTTAATTTCTTTATTCTCTCCAGATGTCATCTATGTCCTGTGGATACTGCCTGTCCACTGAATGTTCTGTGTTTTTGGCTTTTGCCCAACTTTCCGTCTTTATTTTGTATATGGTTACGACTGTGGATTCTGCTAAGGGCACAATACATTCACTATGTTTAGATTGAATCTTGCACAGGCACTACTTGTGTCGTTTAAGTTTACCGATAAGTATACCAGCACTGCTGAATATTGACATGACTCCAAATGACTGTAATGATTGCAAAGTGCAACAAACAGGACATGTAGCTTAGCGGTCATAACAACAATACTTCACAAAATTTTCTCTGACTCAGATTATTGTAATAATTTTAGAGGTTATTTATGACACCTATTAAAATAAAAACAAAATACAAAAATAAAGTTCGTTAGAAAAACAATATAACACGCGAAGGTCACAGGATAAATAACAAATTAAAAACGTAATGCAACAACTATGCATTTGTTGCGTTACCTACTCTTCAACATCTGTTACCGATACGGGTGGCGATCTAGTTTCGTGAGCGTGAGGTCCAGGACCGACCTCCCGATTGAGGTTTTTCTAGGATTTTCTCAGTCCTCATAAATGGCAAATGCCGGGAAACTTCCCTAAACTCAGACTTGGAACGTTCCCTTCCCAAATGTCCTTTCCAATAATCATTTCACTGCGTGTATCATTAATTTCCACCGCCTGCGGTGTCATATGTAGTAAGAATGGGCGTTAAACGCTACTAAAATGTCAATATGTGTTCTGCTATTATATTTTCCACAACTGTATTTTAAAGCAATTATTTATTCAAAACAATGACCAACATAGTGACAACAAACTGCAAAATGACGCGTCATGGATTATCACAAATGTTCTACCATCCATCTTCAGCGGCAGCGACAGTCCTAGAACTATTGAGTATTTACAGCAGCCTCGTATAAAACTAGAAGAAAAGTTCAATAGTGTCAAATCTGGTGACGGAGCGGGCCACAGAACAGGTCCACCACGTCCAATCCATCGTTGCTCAAACTCTGCCTATCAACAACCAGTAACATATCTTAGTCAAGGGATAAAATATACTGTGTTCGTAAACATAACACACACTCCCTGCAAACAGATATCTACCAGCCCCTGAACGATCTTAGTCGTTAAGGTTCGTATTTACTTGATATAGCACTCCACCAAATACTTAATAGGTAGAGGAAGTATTGCATTTCACTGAAAAATTGCATGTGAAAAAGGTTCCCTGTGTGTGCATGCGTCTGCGCGCGCTTCTATCGATGAACAGAATACTTAAAAACGAAATGTCGGATAAATACCAAACTTGTATTTAAATTCGTAGGTAACTTCCAAAGATGCGACACGAAGATTTTCAAGAAAATCTCCCCACCTCAATCTACTCTTTACACAGAAAGTGCTTCTAAAGTTTTATTTTCTCAAACACGTTTCTAACGATTTTGCTTAAAATATCATATACTTAAGATAAAATAAAATGTTATCTCTTGAATTTTGTGGGAATTGCCTGTGAAGTCGTCTTTATTAGCAAGGAATTTTGTATAATTTTTATAACCAGTAAACTTTTAAGAGATAGACAAAAACATGTGGGTCTCTTAAAAAATACAGTTTATAATTTTAAAATACATTTTTTGTGGCATCAGCCATTTTCAACTTATCCGTGGTATTGCTTTGAATTTTGTAATACTTCGTCATTTTTATAAATCGTTATTCAGTTGCTTTTCGCGACACCATGGAAAAAGTATGGCATTTCGCTGTAAAACATCTGACTATCGATTTAGTTTTTACTATCCTCCTTGTACCTGCAATGGAATGTGTAACGAAAATATTTCAACAAACGTTTTTCTCAATTAACGTTTGTAATTTGTTTCCAGAATCTTGATTCAGAATCGTAGCATTATTATTATTATTGTTATTATTATGATTATTATTAGGGTTTGGATGTTATAATCTAAACGTTTTTTAAAAAAATACACCTAAAATCACTCTTAATTTGTTTTAAATATGGCATAATTACAAAGATGGCGTAATACTGAGATTTGTTTAATTTATTAAAATTAGTGTACAGAAAGTTATAAATAAACACTATATAACTGCTGTACAAGTATAAAAATTAGGTAGCTATAAGAATAATAACGAAATAATTTAGAAAATAATTAAAAATGTATTTGTTCGATGTTCTTGTTGAAGAACCTCAAAAGAAAATTTAGAAAATTGTTTTTGAAGCAGATGCTTACAAAACTGTAGCACATTCTCTTTTGGATTCTCAGATTATACAAAATTCATTACGAACGAAGAGGGCTTCACAGCCTCGCATATTAACGCAAAAAAGGGAAATCTGGCCTGTCTCATCCCTAGTTTCGGACATGAATTCATAACAATAATTGTACTTGACAATGGTCACCCCTCGACCGCAGGAACACGTTCCATACCAACCATTAAATAGAAATGTAATTTTTTCCAAGAATGCAGGTAAAGGGTATGCAAAGTTACCCTTATTTCTCATGTTTTCTAATGTTTGAAATGTTAACTGTGTAAAATGTCAATATTATAAATATATTTATATATATAAATTTAATGCAAGAAAACGACTAAATAAAGACGCAAAGGGCAAGAAAATAACAAAATACTGATGTAAAATCGAAGAAAAAGCCCTAAAAGTAGAAAAAGCCATAAAATGACTATAGATATGCATCTGCATAATTTGGAACCCATGAGAAGCGTTTATGTTCTATTTGTTATAATGACTATGATGCAACAATTAAAAATAATAATTAATATTATTATTATGACTAAGCAAGTGTTGGATGAATGGTAGGATAGCCTTATCTGAACAGGCACACTCACTGGAAAGTTCTCTTCTTACGAATTGACCCCAGCTGCCCCCCCCCACCCAGGTGAAGGTGGAAACACTTCCCTCTGTCGCAAAGTTAGCGCAGAGTAGTTTCTGCGCCAAGAGATTCTGCTTGCAAAAGTTGCCTAGACCGATGAAGACGAGGAAAAAGAAGGAAAGGACGCTGAAAAGAGGAGAAGGGGTGGAATGTGCCACGGCAGAAAGTCAGTGAATGGGAAAAACGCTTTTGGATGAGGGCGAGAAATGCCTTCATCAAGTTGGTGGCATCTTCTTCCCTACACGGAATCTTAAACTGGAAAAGTTAATGAGCGGTCATGTATGAAAGAAGAGTATTGAAAACTGCTATAGAAACTCTTCTATCTCTTTTCAGCCCTTTTGTGAGATAAAAGCATCAAGGAGTCGCACGCTGACGTGCGTTTCACTTAATGCTTGCCCATTATGTATGGCCTTTAATCCACAATCCTATCATCACTATCTCCGTTTTAATTGAAGAGGCCAGAGTAATGATACAGCAGTCTTACTGGCCCATTTCTGCACCTCTTTAGCGTTTCTTATGTTAGATTTAAATTTGGGTCAAAAAGGAATGAAATTAAGCAAAACAGAAATAACTGCGTAGTATGCAGGTTTTGCTGAAGATGCCATGAGAGGTGAGATTCAAAAGACTGTTGAAAAACTTAAGGACTCCCTGGGCATATGAGTAACTTCTGTGGGTAAACATAGACTTGTGAATGTACCTACCAAATAAATTAAGTAGTTTTAGCCAGAATAGTTTAATGGATAAGAACTTTTGAAATCAGTTCACTTGACGCTACGTTTTAATGACACGTAGATAATGCTTACTGGAAGTTAAATAACACAATGTCTTATTTCATGTATTGGTGCTGCAGGATTTCAATAATCTTCATGCTATTAGAAAGCGTCAATATCACCACACTCTCGCACCACTAACTTCCTATCCTAATGCCTGATGTTTACACTAGACCCGGAGAACCGGCTGATAGTCAGCTTGCACCTCATTTTCCATTACACTGTCCCTCGTTGACTTTATTGAATTTTCTGTCCTGAGAAACTGATAGTAGTGGATAGTTGACTTTCAGCCAATTAGCAGAAGCTGAGTGTAAACTCAGGCAGCAAATTACAGTGTTCTTGGTCTGAGAATGATATTATTTTGTCAACATAATATAACACTTTAAACATTTTTAACGTACTGATTTTATGTAGGAATCACATTTCGTGAGTTTTGGTTTCTTACTGGTTACAAAAAATAATTTGTGACAATTTCTCACAAAGCTGTAATGATGTCCTTTTTACAATTTCAAGTAACATGATCATGATTGTTTGAATTTTAAGCAGCTTTGAGATTAGAGGATCAAATTCCTGATATGAAAATGGAATAATCTGTGTAAAAGGCATATGATTTCATTCCGTAATTCCCATGATCTGAAAGTAAAAACTTGGACGCTTTTGAAAACACCACCGTACTTTTACTGTTTGTTATTTCAGTAATTATTTTAAAGGTTAATACCTGGTAGGACAACCCTAAAGCTTACTGCATCTTCTACCTCTGGCTATACAGGACACCATGTCTGTTTTGTAGTAGTTACCTTCTTAATTGGTCGCCAAGACCTCACGAGACTGGATGTACTAGGCTTTCCAACAGGAGAAGAATGCCTACATATTGTGAACCTTCACATCACAGTCAGCAATGCTACCTCAACGTTACAGCGATAGCGTTTTATTCCTAAGAAGATGAATGTCACACTGTGTGTGTGGCCGTTATCTATGTATATGGATGTATATGGATATAATGAGGTATCTTCGTATAACGAACCATTTGATACTATCACAGCATTGAAAATATAAAAACATATAGCTTCATAGCTAATGTCCTTGTATGAGTCAACTAACTGAGGGATTGACTGTTCCCGCCGCTCTAATTATGAAGCATAGGAATCTCTAGCGAGGTTTTTTGTAATCAATTGTTTTCTAATATCTACTGTTTGTCACTAGAACAGTGATTAGCCTCAGGGCCTAAACTCAGTTTCATATAACGTTGCCCCGTATCACTTAGCTGTTACGTGCACTAATCACCTCTCACTAGCTGCTAATTGTGAAATAGGCTGTTGTGCAATATAAACTAATTACTTATTTAATATGTACAGTTATCTTAATATAATCGAAGAGAATTGCTAAATTTACATTTTCATAACCGTATGAATCAAACATATTACTTAACCGAGCTAATGTACTGGAATGCACATAACTTCTTAACAAATAGATAGGAAGATCCTTCGGTTTAAACCTTGCTCTCAGGGCGACGAAAGCATGTGAAAACGTGTTTATATCGCTTTTATCTCCTGACTTTAAATTTTTGTTTCTCATACCCATTCCCCATTCAAAGGTGTACAGTCCGGTGCAAAAATTATGTGCTGATGCTTTTGGTTTCCTATAGTGTTTTTCTTTATTTAATGTTGGCAGAATTCCTTTAACAGCTGTGTTCCACACCTACACGGATGTTTTAATCTCTTATTAGTCTGAACAAAGTGAGCGGCGAAAGGGATGGAAAACGGAAGCATTTTATCTGAATTGTTGTAAGGTACTCGCCAGACATTCGCCAAATCTGTCCGTCTCATTTGATGTCAAAAGTCTGGCAGTGAAACCCTAACCAATGAACAGTGGTCGATTATGGCTCAAGAAGGAAGCTGGGGGAGGGGGTAAGGCAAACATGATGTGATTGATTGGTAGATAAGATAAAATAAGATATTTATTTTTATCTTGTAGAGCCTACAAGATAAGTCATATAAGATTAAAACTTAAAATCAATTGCATGCAAATCATAAGGGTACACTTTAAATACAAATAATTAATAAAGTGAAGTGGTTGGATAAATTTGTTTTTTAAAAAAATTCTCTTTATCATATATGTCATTTGAAACGAACAAATGATATGGAGAACAAACTGAAAATTATTGCCCCTAAAGAGCAAAGTTATAGCACAGCGAGGGCTGCTGAGCTGTGGAGTATTCCAAGAACAGCGTCAAACTGATGGAAGAAATACAAGAATGTGGTTACTGGACACGTATACCATGTGTAGCATTTAATTATAAATGCATAATCCAGTCGTCACGTCACCAGAAGCTTCAAAAATATCCGTCATCGCGAAAAAAATAATGCTATGCAAAAGTCGCCAATCAACTTGGGTTGCTAGAACTAGGAAAGGGGTAGGATGGACTCATGAATGGGGAGGGATTTCTTACCAACTTAAACATGCAGTTTATCATATCGGCACTTTTTTTGCACCCATGTGTACATTAGCCAATTAGTAGAAAGGTGGAAGGAAAGAGAGCGGACAAGAATACATGCCAGCGAGGTAAGGTTATAAGAAACAAGGTTTAGTGATTTTTTCTCAGGATATGAGGTTCCTTAAAGTACGAAAGAACATCATACGGAGCCACCAGATTTACTTCCAGATGCCTCTCTCGTGTTGAACCCAGGATTTTGGGTGTTATAGCCTAGCATGTAACTATTTTACCAAGGAGGGCAACTGGGAACTTTATGGCTTTACGGAGTCCCATTCCTCATTACAAGAAACTACAAGAACTAAAGAAAGGAGAGAAAAAATCTATTGATGCCATGCATGTTTCCAAATCCTCATAATTTCATGAAGTTGCTAATATTTTTCAATCTGTTTAGAATACTCAAAGGAGAATGAAAAAATAACTGAATTTCAGGAAAGAAACTGCATCGGTACCCCTGCATATTGTTTCGACGACTGCGCGTTGGTGGTAGTCCCGGGTTCGATGCTCGCTCGGGTTGGAGTCGAACGCGGTATAGTGGTAGAGATAGAATTAATGTTAAAATTCACTGTACCTTTTTCTCTATCCGACGTGGCTTCGTCTTGTTGTCCTTCTCGCTGTTACCCTGGCTAGTTGGTTCTCAGCGACGATTTTAGCATGGACTCTGCCTATCATGATATTTGATAAGCTCGTCGATCTCAGTTGTGGTACTGGGAGCTTATAGAAGAATTGACTACACACTGTAATGTTTGGTTTATGGCTATTTATTGTTACTTCCTCACTCTAACATTACATAAATGTTCCTGTTCACCTATCACCATTTTGCGCGCCAATTGTTGACTGTGAACTGCTTAACAACTTCAACTGTCTTCCACTGTGCACTGTCTACTACTGTGTGTCAATTATGAACTGCTTAACCTAAAAGTCAACGGTAAAACTGCCGTTATATTATATTTGCCTCGCTCCATACATCCGGAGCGGAAACAAACAGTCATAAAACTTTACCCTTCTATTCTAACACAAAAGATACCGTTTTCGCTGACCATGTGAACAATATGTTTCTACCCTAACCGCAGAGTTCAAGACGTTCTAAACCCAGCCATACAGGAACATTATGTACACGACAAATATTACATTATACAGAAATTATTATTTACATGGTTTTCACATTGTAAACATATATCATTTATATACTAGATTGAACATAGAATAATTTAGCACATAACAAAATTACCTCGGGTACATTCTGTCTCAAAACTTAGGTAATGTAATGTGTTTATTGTGTTTAGCTGTATACAAGACACAAGTGGGATTGGCGTTCAGCCCAGGCTCATTTGGTTGTCCCACTCGTAATAACTTATAACATTTACAACTTTATTCTCACTTCTAATTATCAATTATGATCTAATTTTTTCTTGTCACTGTTCATAACCATTTGCTTCCCACTTTGTTCATAAACACTTCAACCTTCTTACAGTCGATAGGTACATATTTCCTTCACGGCGATATTTGGGTCTACCTTTAACCGTTTGTTGCTTATCTTTTCCTCCCTCCACTTGTTAGTGACCCTACATTTAAACAAATGTACTAGATCCTCCTGCTCTCCACATAAAGGGCATTCTCATTCCTTTTAACCTCCACACTCCTGATCTTACTCTATTAAAGAAGACTTTTCTGATGTTTGACTAAACATTTCTTATAGCCTCTTTCATACTTTTCTCGAAAATTTTAATTCATTATTCTCCCTTTTCCCCCAAATCTCTCCTATTTTTTAAGCTTTTTTCTTGAAAACTTAAGTAAATAATTCCATCATCACAACTTCATATTTTTGCACTATTTGAAGAAATTGGTTAGTGTTGAGTATTTGTTCGACGAACCGAGGACTAGTAAACAATCGATTATTGATTGATTTTTAATGCAGAGAGAGAGGGTGTGTGTGTGTGTGTGTGTGTGTGTGTGTTGTGGTCGCCTGATAATTGGTGCCGGGAGTTACCTGAGACAAGTGTTTATCGAGAGAAGAGGGGCAGATATCGGTTTATCTTGACATGCATCAGACCTTGTTCCCTACAGACAGTTGTGTTTCTTCTCAGCAGGACTCCCCCTCCCCCCTAGACATCTAATACCCTTCAGGATATGCTGATGTGCCTATCGAACTATCTCCCACGCACCCCACAATTTAGCTACCGAGTTTACTCACGAACAAAGCTGGCCCCGCGATCTACTCGTCTTTTGTGAGAAGCTTGTCGGTTTTTCTCCAAGTCCTTATCTTCTACGTCTTCATCTTGTTCTTTTCTAAGCTCTTCCACCTTCATCAACATCATCAGCAGCAGCATTAGGATGGCTTGTCAATCTTTGGCCGAATTTTTTCCGCTTCCGTCGAACAATCCTTTGCGCTTACCAAAGCCTGAAAGATAAGGATAGCTAGCCGATGTATCAGGCAGATCTCGTCCTGTCGCTTTGTTCCGTAGAGGTGCGATACGTGAACATCCTCGGCTGATCTTCAAGCACAGCAAGAAAGTTGGAACTGGAGTTTACTCAAGCAAAATTCTCAGTTCTAGTGGATTATTGGAAGATTCAGCGAATAGTATTAAATTGTTATTAACACAGCTCTAATATGATACGAATTCTCTGTTATTCACATGCTTTAATAAATAAATACATTTCCAATAATGTAACGAAGAGAGTAATAAATAATAATAATGTTTTTTTTTTTTTTTACATAGATGCAGAAGAAATGTTTTTGTCACTTTCTCTACCACGTACATTGTATGTAGAGAAGGTATTGTATTCCACCCAAAAATTCGATATCCGGATTTCACCGGGCTTACGTGTTTTGAGGTCCCCCGAATCCAAAATTTTTTTTTTTAAAAAGGGGTCCGTAGGCGTGTATGTCTGTGTGTGAACAGCATAACTCAAAAACTCGGATAAATTACCAAACTTGATATTTAAGTTCAGCACTTTCCAGAGATGCGACGCGAGGATTTTCAAGAAAATTCCCCCACCCCAATCTACCCTTACATGGAACCTTTATCAAAATTTTCGATTTTCTCTAAGATGGCTCTTAACTATTTTGATTAAAATACTATGTGTGTATTAAGTATAGATATTTAAACAAAAAATAAAATGTACCTATATCTTAATTTTCTGGAAATACCTTGAAGCCCTGTTCATTCTGAAGGAATTTTATATAATCTTGTGTAACTGGTAAACCATAAGCGATAGACGAAAACGCACTGCATAGAACATGTAGATAATTTTAAAACCCACACTTTATTTCAAATAATACTTTTTGTGGTTTAAGCTGTTTCTGAGATATTAGGCCAGCATATAGCGTTCAGTTCTTAAACATTTGACTATCGCTGTTGCCTTTGTATCTATAACGAAATGTGTAATGTAGCTATTTCTGTAAAGATTTATCTCTATTAAAATAAGTAGATAGAAAAAGAAGCTTTCATAAGAATAATTTGTATACCCACCAATAACGATAGAGGGAACAGAAAGCCATGTGAATGTAGCATTTCATTGACGTTTTTATTCAAAGTTGCATAGGTGCTTGGTATTACAGCGACTCAAAAAACAATTATATACCTTTAGCATATTAGCAGAATTACAGTATCACGTTATAATATTCACAGTTGCTGACAAAATACACAAAAAAAATCTGATGTGTTGCACTCGCATGACTTTCTCTACTCTTGTAGAAAATATTTTTACAAAGGCTTATTCTCCAGCTCCTTATTGCTAATTTTCTTGAAGATACAAGGGAAAATGGTAGGCTTTAAGCAATAGTGAAATCTCATGAGGAAAAGTACAAATGTTGGAAAATTGAAATAAATAACAAGGAATATCTTGGAAAATGATTCACTCGGCCAAAAAAAGTGTATGACATAAATTGTGTGTGTTAACGAAATCTACATTTTTTGTGTAGTAAAATTTTGTCTATCTCTTACGGTTTTCCGTTATGCAAAAGTCATTTAGAATGAAAAGGCTTTTGGGAACATTCCCAGAAAATTCATGATATACATTCCATTTGCCATAGAAATATCTTAAACATATGGTATTTTAATCAAAATCGTTAGAGCCATTTTTCAGAAAATCAACATTTTCAAAAAATGTTCCATGTAAAGGGTAGTTTGGGGTGGGGGATTTTCTTGAAAATCTTGTGTCGCATCTCTGAAAGATACTGAACCTAAATACCAATTTTGGTATTTATCCGACTCTTCGTTTTTGAGTTATGCTCTTCACAGACACACACACGGACCTTTTCTAAAAATGATTTTTTGGATTCAGGGGTCCTCAAAAGATGTATTTCCAGTAAAATCTTGGTCTCGAATTTTTCGGTGGAATGGAGTACTTTCCCTACTTACTATACGTAGTAGAGCAAGTAACAAGGTGTGTGGATATATTATTACAAATTTTCTTATACAATTTTGCACATTTGAAAAACTGTATCAGCTTTAAAAGCACTTAAGTCCTTTATTTAGAGGCATAGGTTCCCAGGGATTTTGAGAGAGTTCCTCCAATAACCATACCCCGACACTTTTGAATTATATGTTAGTTTTTTAAGTTGTGCATTCAGGTGGGTGATCCTTAGAGAGGATGTGGGAGTGTGTGAGTTAGATGTGTCCAATCCGGATTTGTTTTAGTTCCATCTATATATCGGCGGCCTTTCCTTTGGAACTTATTGCCTATTGGCAATGGCGTTAACTTGTGTAGCTCTTGTCATTGGATTTCTTGCGCTTTTTTTAATCATTAGATCATAACACACGCAGATCATAAAAGTATTTCACGCGTTCTAGCGTCTTTTAGGACACCCGCTATATCCCGGAAGGTATGCCGAAGTCAGCGTCATTTGCGAGTAAGCTCAACTTGAATATCTATCCAGCAGCAAAGCCGTTGTCTCACGTAGGAAGAGGATGGTCTATCTGAGAGAGACTCGTAGGTACCTGTAACAGAGAGAAAAATTGAATACTTTACGGTAGTTCTTCGTCATTTGTTTATCTACACATATACGGTACTTACATTCCGTCTCGGTCTTTATTAATGGTACTCTTCTCATAGGAGAACAATATAGAGACATTCATATGTTTGGAAAGGTTACTACAATACAGTAATTAAGGCATTACTGTCGTATCCCGTGGTGAGCATAAATTAAGTTTCACCAACCTTTGCAGTGACGATTATGGTCATTAAAGTGATGACGGCATATATATCTTAACTATGCCTACAATAACGTAAGTCTATTGAGAAATAACTTGGTTAAATAAACAGCCCATTCACTAAAAACAGCCGACATATACAGCGTGAATCACCTAAAACTTGCACCGCGAATATTTCGGAAATGAAAAGCGCTATTGATGTGTAGTTTTCATAGCATTGATTGGTGATCAATGGCTCGTAAATTTAGCTTATAAACAAGTGTTAACAATACTGAGAAAGTGTATTTTTGAGCAAACATACAAATTTGTAAATGGAACAATGCCTAGTTACATCCACGTATTAAGGTAGGGTAAATTAGAATGTCAGTGGCGTTTGTTGCAAGATTCTAGTGCAAGTGGTTTACGAGAAATCTTATTTTGAAACTTTTACGCACCGACGCTTGTACAAGCTGTGGTAGCACAAACTAAAGAAAAACAAAAGGGAATTACAATAGTTCTGTGGAATTCTTACAAGTAAAGAGAACATAGTCCTTAAAAGGTTGTGTTCAAAATGACCACCCGCAGCTTCAATACACGCTTCCAGTCTGCTATGGAAAGACTGCTGCACACGTTCTAGCATTTCAGCGAAAATTTCAGAGCAGGCAGCAGTAATACGTCGTTTCATATTGTCTGGTGTGGTTGGTACATCCTTGTAGACAATGTCTTTCAGCCTTTTCTACAGAAAAAATCTAAAGGGGTCCGATCCGGTGAACGGGTCGGCCAAGGTGCAGGTCCTCTTCGTCCAATCCAACGATTTGGAAACAATCCGTTAAAACAAGCTGTAGTACTTCGTGCGCTATGGTCTGGACAGCCATCATGTTGGTACCACAGGTTCCTCCTAGTCTGCAATGAAACGTCTTCTAGCATCTATGGCAGATGGTCTGTCAGGAGGCTGCGATACTTGTGCGAGTTCATTGTTCCATCTATGAACAAAGGGCCTATGAGCTGATGGTTCAATATCCCACACCACACGTTTAAACTCCATGGACGCTGAAGTTCCACCTGATGAAGCCAACGGGGATTGTCAACCGACCAATAGTGCATGTTTCTCCGGTTTACCTGACCATGATTAGTGAATGTTGCCTCATCACTAAGCAAGATACATGATGAATCTAGAGTACCATGTCTTAATGCCTTGTACAAAAGTTAACACGATTCTCAAAATTGTTTCCATGCAGCTCTTGGTGGAGAGAGATGTGATAGGGATGGAACCTATGTGATGGAGAATGCGCAGTACACTTGCCTGACATGCCACTTCCACGTGCGATTGTGCGGGAACTAATTTGCGGATCTACTGCAACGGCAGCCAAAATATTAATTTCTGCCTCTTCTCCAGTCCTTGTTTGTTACTGTTGCGTTTTCTAGGTGTTACTGTACCACTTTCATGTAATTGGTTGAAGAGGTTGATAAATAATTGCCAAGATGGTTGACGTCTATTGGGATACGTTTCCGCATACACCGTACAAGAACGAACTTTATTCTTCCTACACTCTCCATACAGCATGAGAATGTCGGCTTTTTCTGCATTAGTAAACCCCATCTTCCACTCACGACTTACGGCTTGAACTGTCACAAACTAACTGACCAGAAAGTCGCAATGCAGAACAGAAAACACAATGCAAACAAAATAACAGCATCGTACCTAGCAACTAAGCAGGTTGATTGGGACAAACAATTGTCCGGGTGGAAACTTATCAAAATATGATTTCTCATAAACCACTTGCACTAGAATCCTGCAACAAAGACCATTGACATTCTAATTTATCCTACCCTTATTCTGTAACTAGGTATTGTTCCATTTAAAAAATTGAATGTTTGCTGAAAAAAATACAGTTTCTCAGTATTATTAAAATCTGTATATAGGCTAAATTACGAGCCCCTGACTACCAATCGATGCTGTGAAAACTGCACATCAATAGCACTTTCCGTTTCCGAAATATTTACGGTGCAAGTTTTAGGTGATTCATCCTGTATAATCAGAACGCAGACACAATACAAACGCTGTCAAATCCTTCTTCAGGCTACAGAAATGTAAGGGTTCAGCTACTGGAAGGAGGCAAGTAAAGGGTAAATACCGCTTGGTATTTAAGTTCAGTTTCTTCCATGGATGTAAGACGAAGATCTTCAAGAAAATTCCCCCATCCTAACCATCCTTTATGTGAGAAATTCAGTATAGGCATGTATTGCATTTTGTCAGAATAGCCTGTGAAGCCCTATTCATTCTAAAAGAACGGTGTATAATTTGGTATAACTGTCAAACCGTAAGAGAGTTCTGTGAATGTAACAGATCAGACCTTTAATTTATATTTTAGTATACGCTCTCCAAAATAGCTGTTTGTCGGACATTTAACACTCCGAAAAATAGTACTTTAGTGGCCTAGTAATTACTGTACAGTAATGTTTGATACCAATATTTTATTTTAACTCAAAGTAGTTTTAAGCATTGAGTGTTTGGCCCATAGTGAGGAAGCTTTCAATGCCTCTGACTTTTTATGTAAATAACTCATCGTCACATCTTCGTTCACAAGAGGAACGATGCAATGCATTCTTTCTCGTACTGTTGTCGAGATTTTGTTGGGCAACTCCTATTCAATGCTTCTTAGCTTGGATTGAAATTTTCTCGGGATTTTCACCCGTATTCTCAGTCCCAGGCTTGTTGTTTAGAAATGAGCGCTCGAAATAAGCACTATCATCTAAACCTTCATCTGGTATTGTTTTGATCAACGCTTCCTAGGAGGCGTTGGTACGGTTCAGGCGGCTATGATAATTTGTCAAAAAATGACTGACTGGGCCTTTTATGTTCATACAGTATTCATATTACATTTATTTTATTTAATGTAAGTTAGCGAGCTTTTACTAAAAACGATTGTATGTACCACGTACTCAAAAGCGTTATTTTGCATACTTGATAAATAAGTAGTTCCTATTGCTACGGCAGAGAACATAATATCGTAGTATTCCGTCCGAAAATCTGATACTGAGATTTTACTGGAATTTGTTTTGTGGTTAATTTACACAAAATACTTAAGGATTAACGTACGAGAGAAGAAGAGAGTGGCATCTTTTATAGATGCGATGCTAAGGTTTTATTGAAATACCTTCCAATTCAATGAACTCTTTAATTGGAGAAATTTCATTATCATTTACCTGTCTAATTACTCTGATCATCATTATCATCATCGATTCAAATATTCAGACCTTTTGGTTTGTTTCAGCTCCAGCTCACAGTTGTTAATTCTATGGTTTACAGATCTATCTACTTCTCTTCGGTTCTGCCTATTCCATGCCTGTAATATAATCTAGAATTATCTATAATTTGCTGATGAATACTTAGATTTTAATTCCTCCCACAGTAGATGAAAATTGTTCTAATAATTTTTATTGAAATGCCATTTTATGAGCTACTGGTATGTAAATAAAATATTATGTATCTTTAATTTTCTGTAAACGACCTTTGAGGTCGTCTACATTTTTATTAGCCTATGTTGCAGCAAAAGAACAAAATCGTACTACCTACAGGAAAAGTGCAGCACACAAAGAAATATTAAGTGGTATGCATTATAAATAATAGATTGTTGCCTGCTAAATGCTTATTAACAAGGTAGATATTAGTATCTAAGCATATTGTGATGTAGACAGAAGAATACATTTTTGTGTCAGTATTTGTAATGTACGAAAATAAGTGTTATACACTTGCTATGTATAACATTATTATACATTACTTAAAATAATATATTGTGGCGTGTATGTGTGTGCATTGTCACGTCGGACATATTATTACCTTGTTAGCGGCAGCATTGTTGGGTGTAATTCTTTCGGTTGTGGTTTTGAATTTCGTCCGACGTGGCATCTCTCCCTACCTCCAGAGGTGGAGAGAGGGGGGAAGTAAGCGTTACTAGTTGTAGTGGGAATTAATGGGTGTTGGGTTGGTTCTTGGTGTTGGGTTTGTTATTCGGAAGGATTGATGTTGCTGCCGGCTACTAAGGTAGAGGAATATTGGTGGTGTGACTTATCTCAGGGAGTGTGGATGGGAGATGAATGATGTTCACCGTTCTCCTCTCCCGTTTATTGAAGATCCACACTGCTTTCCTCGTCCGAATACCCTTAACACAAGACGCGATTCCGCCTATCATCCCCTGCTATTGTTTATGTGCTTTACCCTTTCTTAAGTACTTCTAGAAGTTGAAACATATTACGATGTTAATTGAATGACTTGAATTCTGCCACTCCTAGCTACCCTTTATCACATTTACTTTACAGTAACTTTCAAATATATAAAGACTTGATTTTAGACGTCTACACTGTTTCCCTCTCTGATATGAAATACTTTGAATTTATACATCTGTGATCTACTCTTCCCCACGGCACTGCACGAAGTGAACTGTTCTACTCCACTGTTCGACACGAAGCGATGCATCTTACATCCGTCTGAAACTTGCTCTCTGACATAGATAATTTTTCTATTTCACGCCTCTTTTCTAGTTTCGATCCCTCTTGTTACAATGCACGTGACTTTGATCATTCCTTATTGGTTATTTATCTAAATTTTTCTCCGTTTTCCATTGGCTCGTTGTATCGTCGCTCTGGCCTCGTCCGTGTCTGCTATTACCATCTTATGTTCGCTTGACTGAATTTTCTGTGCGCTTGACTGCATTCGATTTCCGTTCCGTTGTTTTCGCTTCCTGTGAGTTCCACCAGATTTCTTTAGGACTTGAGCGTTTGCTAATGTTCCTTTTCCTGTCCGTTCCTAAGTCTTCAACCCTTTTATAGTTTTCGCCAAGTCTCTTCGTTTTAAAATACGCGTTTTCTACATTTTATTTCACGTTCTGATTATTTATTCGTATCTGTTCTTTACTTTATTTCTCTCGTTATGATTTTATTCCCGCCTTTTCTAATCCTTAATATTCTCTTTTATTCTTCCATCTTATTAGTATTCCCCTTCTTATTATTTTGATTAGATGCTTATTAATATTCTTATTATGGTTATTATTATTATTATTATTATTATTATTATTACTCGGGCGGATCTTGTCACTTCATAGTACTTTTGTGTGGAGCGTAGCATGGCGTCAGTGAGTCACTTCAAGTCCAGTGTCTGGCACGTCTTTCTTTTAATCTTTTGTGTACGATGTAGGGACACCTGTTTAATATTCAATAAACCACAGGTAATGTAATTAATGTGAACTCCTGTGATAACTTTCCACGCCTGCTCTAAAATGCGTAGTTAAGATCCTGGTCATCTCGTTGCCTCTGATAGTACGTGCCCCAATGTTTATGCTGGGATAACTAAAATTAATAACTAGCTGCAAACCTTTCGGCCTCACCCCGTATATAACAATATAAGGTTATTCCAAAAGTTCCCATTTTGAAACCGCTATATCTTCTGTACATATTAGCAGTATGGTTTCATATTGTATCACTGCTGTTTAGAAGGTTTGGGTTTTTTTATTTTCGTTGCTATATATATTCACACACAAGTACTATACAGGTGAAACACCTAAAACTTGCACCGCAAATATTTCGGAAATGGAAAGTGCTATTGATGTGCATTTTTCACAGCATTCATTGGTAGAAACTCTGTCATGTTTGTATAAACATAAGAATACAGGCGACAGTTATAGGAGCAATGGCTTTACCTATACGAGTTCGAATTGACCTCCTTCAGAGATATTGCGAGTGTAATAGACAATATGCACATGCACCGAAAACATATCGAACATTAAATGGATTGAGAAGAGGATTCAGCGGCGCCGTGGCTAAGTGGTTAGACCGCTCGCCTCTCACCGAGGCGGCCCAAGTTCAATCCCAGGAACCCGCATGTGGGATTTGTGGTGGACAAAGCGGCGTCTGGTCGGGTTTTCTCCGGGTTCTCCGGTTTCCCCCGCCATTCATTCCACCAACTGTTCCATCATCACCTTTCCTTTCATCCATTTCGCTATCATTTCGTTTCATCTACTTCCTTCCTCCCATACCAGGCATCGGGCTGATCACCCATCCTGGATATTCTGTCTGATCCATGAGTGTATGCTCCTCGACAGGCCTCTGAACCCAGGCACCCGCCTATAAGTCCTGGGGGGGGGTGTACGTCCTACATAAGAGGAGGTTAAACAGAGAAAGAAGAAGAAGAGAAGAGGATTCTGCTCTGTAAAATCATTTCGGAAGTTGATGAACAAATTTGAGGAAATTGGTTCACTTATCGACAGAAAGCGATCAGGTAATCCAACATTATAGCATAGAAGAAAAACTATTGCTTATTGAACAACACGACGGCGATCATATTTCATTTTATCTTGTTTTAATAAAATCCCACTTCTTTATGAACAAATTGGTGATTTTATTTTGTTAGATTCTAGAAATTTGACAAATTTGTTGCCATTTTAAACTGGGAACTTAAAGAATAACCTTGTATTTAAGCATGTTACCAAAGTTTAATATTATGTTATGTGGAATTACTAATTATAGGTTCAACTTTAGGGCAGGGAATATTCTATTGTTCACAGCATTGTTCATGAGAGTGATAACTTGTTATGTTTCGTTATGTAAAATAGTGAACACGCCAGAATTTGGTTCTACAAAGAAATTCTATGGTACCTGCTGTCATTGTTTTGTGTATTGAAATCCACTGCTCGAATATTTTACCCCGTCTGCTGCTGGTTATTTTTCAAGCGTGTGCTATCGGCAGGGGATCGAATCCTTTGCAGGGGACAGATGGTGTTTGCCCAGGATTTAGAAGGCCCCAGCAAACGCAGTCAGTATGTACTACCTTAAAACTATCCTCGGCGATGTCGGGGTGACATACACATGGGGTAGGGGGTGCATTGTGCTGCCGAGCATCCCCCACCCGTGTGCTGACTTCCGGCGTGGGACTAGAGGGTGCCACAACAATGGGGCTGCCGGCAACAATGGGAGAGGGAGAGCACACATCGATTATCGATACTCGATAGATGCCACCCGTCAAAAAACGGGCGCTCCTCACAAGTGGACATTGAAACCAACCGTGCTCTTCTTGCGCGATTCATAATTTCTGTCGGAGGTCGCGTTGGCGGTAAAGAAGAATTAACGGCGAAGTTCACGGCCGCTGCTCTCAGCATCTCTAACGTTCGTCCTAGTAGCTGAAAACCTTCCTGACATGGTAATACTGCTTGTGGACTTCCAATTAACGCTTAGGGCATTTCATTAAGAGACTATTCCAGCCATTAATATTATCTAAACACAGGAGCGCTGGAAAAAAAGGGCTTTCAAGTATATGCATCACAAAAGTAAACGAAAAAAGTAATGTGTAGCGATCACACGACTTTCCTAATCATTTTTCGTTTATTTTTATTGCTCTTTTACAATTGTTTTGCACAAAAATTAATACTTCTACGTACTTTCTGTTAAACATTATAAAGTTTGACAGAAATATTTACAATGTTTGTTACAGGTATGCACAGAATTAGGGTGTCACAGGCTATTGATAAGCATGACCTATGCTCCTTGCATAAGTTGATGAGAAAAATATACCGGAAAAAGCATTTCTAAGGTGCATTGCTTAAAACACTAGAAAATATATGCGTTAACAATTCTGGTGGTCTAGGGGTACTACGTTCCCGAGGTCGCGAGTTCATACCCCGGAGAAGGCGATGGATTTTTTTCGGGCGTAAAAATCCTTAGCCTGGTTTCCTTCGGAAGGGAAGTAAAGCCGGGGGTCCCATGTTGTAGATTTACGGCACGTAAAAGAAACTCAAGCCTGATAAAGATGTCTCTGAGCAAAATTTCGGTCTTTCACGCCCAATATAGAATGGAACGCTAAGAACTCTAGTTAAAGAGATGTGAATTTTGTTATGCCAACATCTCAAAAATTAAAATCGTAAAAGTGATTTTTGAGAACTTAAAAAAAAGTTATGAAAACTTTTTCATGTAAGGTGTATTTTTTTGTTGTGGGGAAAATCTTTGGATAAAATCTGCATCCTGTATCGTTGCGTTATGCTCTTAACAGAGCACCTGTGCGTATCTCTCTCTTGCGGCGGTATTTATGGTTTGTTTGTTTATTTATTTATTTCCACGTTTGGGAGCCAATTTGCGATGGTAAATTTATAATGTTATTTGTGTGTGTGTGTTTACTTCATGTGGTGAAGCCATTTTTGTGACGTGATTCTTTGTTAGGTTTGTAGCTCCATCTGGTGTTAGCAATTTGCGGTAGTATTAGTGTTTGTTTGAAAGAATGCTACTGTTATTTTATTTAATTTTGGTTTACTGTCCTCCGGCTAGCTATTATCCTTTTGGGTCGAGCACTTCTCTTTATACAGGTTGTGTAAACGGAAAGGAATCTTTTATCCAAAGATAACACTGATGAAAGAATTTCTTTTATACTTTTATTGTCGAACACTTTCACTATCACATTTACACATTGATCTAGATACTCGCCAAACTGAAACTGTTATAACAACTTCTTACTGATCACTTTTAATTCACGTACTTCAACCTTTTGTATAATTAACTTTACCATACTTGAGATTTTTCATAACTCTTATACGCGTAACTTGCGAATCGATAGCCGACGTGTAATATTTCTGCTGGACTGAAGGCGACGTGTATCATACAAGTATTTTCGACGAACTGACGGACTGAAAGCGACGTGTAATGTATAAAGATTTTTGATGAACTGACGGACTGAAGGACTTTACCTCTAACCTAGCTCTTTTATACTCATACACCCCGATATGCCTAAAGATTATAACTGAGCTGCAATTGGCTAATAAAACGCGCCAACATTAACGTCTATGTTTATATCCAATGAAAATTATGAATACATATGCTCTAGGGAAATGTTCTAGAAGATTCTAAAGGAAAACGCGCCAACATTACGTAACTTCCTCGTTTCCAATAATGATAAACAGCTCACCCCCTCGCTGCATTATTGCACGCTATTATTGTCAGTTTCAGTAAGGCAGTATAAACTTACTTCCCAACAATAATTACAATCAACAAACATCTCAAATCAATGTCACATAATAATGCATATTCATACTATATCTAATCACTCTTTACATTTAAATAATTTGTGATACAAATTACTGCATCACTCTAAAAGTAGATTTTGCGATCTTGGACTTCAAAACGTGTAGTTCTGATAAAACTCAATATCGAGTTTGAGCTTAATTCCTCAAAAGTAGGAGAGAAAGTAAAGGAAATAAAAATTTGGCATTTTAATCTGCTGACGCCTATTTTGCTGAATTTTTCTTTAATAGGCTGTGCTAATAGGAAGAAGCAATTTTGAAAAATCAGTGTCAAAGCTATGGTTTAGAAAACAGATTTTCGACTTTCCGCACTGATGCTTTTAAGGACGAGATACCGTGGCAGTCTCACTAAACCGGACTGCGAATATCCCTTAAATAATTTTGTGTGCTTCTAAGATTTTCTAATGTTATCTAAGAAATTTTTGGCTCTGGTTTCTAATTTAAGTGTCAACTAGGGGTTAATAATATTAATGACATTTTTCTATCACAATGTCAGTTGGTGCTTTTTAATTAAGAAGAAAAGCAAGTATAATACTTTACCTATAATATCAAATTCTGCGATGTGAACTTTTATTTTTGAGTCATAGAGACACATGCATCCTCGCGCGGACCTTTTTCTAAAAATGATTACCTATTTTTGGGGCTGAGGATGTTCAGAAAACCTTAAGTCCTCCGTATCTCTGCCTCTAACTTATAGCAGGTAACGTAATGAAATAGGTATCTCATGGAAGTGCATGGGTCCTGAGTGTTTAATAGTCCTGAAAATCAGGAAGGAATTGAGGAAGAGTAAAATCCGTAAGATTTGCTAGCAGAGGAGGAACAATCCTAAGAAACATGTAAACGGTGAGGAGTAACCGTTGAAATACCTGTCTACATGTAGAAAGATGCAGGTCTAGGACAATTGTAACAAAGTAAACAAGATGAAATGACGAATTTGAAATGAGGTAATGGAGCAAGTTGACGGCTTTAGACTCTTGGCGAATACCAAATGAAGTAGCAGTATAAGATGTCAAACATGAGCTCAGTGGTAAAAAAAGATTGCAAGGAAGACATCAGTGAATTGCTTTGCGTGGAGTGTGGTAATATATAGTTGGATGCTGCGACGAAGTGATGAAAACTACTCTAAGCATTTGGAATGAATATGGAGAAGAATCGAGCATTTGAAATCAACAAACAAAATAAAGCTTTTTAGAAGGATTAGGCCGAAGTAAAAATTATGAAAATGTTGTTGAAGAGGAAGAAATATTGGCTGTGACACTAAATGAGAGAGAGAATTGCTTGCTAAAAGATGCATTGGAAGGAAAGGTGACTGAGAAAAGGATTTAGGACAAAAGGGACATTATTAAGCGAAGATGAGGGAAGAGCGATAAGGGAGAGAAGAATGGAAGAGGCAGTGAAGAATCTGCAATGCTTGGTAAGATGAGAATATTTCTTGCTCATGCGCAGACCGGGTTCATTTTAAAGCTTGTGTTCCCATAAGTATGATGTTTATTTTAATTTAATAACCCTTTACTATATGAATTATTTTACTATATAGGCCATTCATCTTCTAATTTCTAGAGCGGTATATATCAATATCCCTGTGACAGGCGCCTTAACGGAAGCGATTTGAATATACACCTCGCCATTCATTCAAAGCCGAGCATCATGAGTTTAAGCCAAATGTACCTGTGGTAAAGGTTGGGGCGGGCCCACGTAAAATAATCGGTGTGATGGTACGCGTGGGGCTACATTTGACAGCAGTTGCGTGGATTTTGCATTCTGTTCTTAAAAAAAAAAAACATTACAATATGTACCTAGTATTGAAATAACAAATTAATATATTTATGATATAGTAGTTGCAATGCTTGTAAAGACGAGTGTAATATGAAAATAACAAACAACACTGCTAAAATATTCCAAAACATTAACTTAACATCTTTAAATTAAATTAACTTGAATTTTATTTGTGGACGCTCTTTAACTGCTGTGGTTCTTTGCGTCCCGTTCTATATTGGACGTGAAAAACCGAAAAGTTTGCCCAGAGACCTCTATCCGGCTTGAGATTCTTTTGCGTGCCGTATATCTACGACACGGGCTTTAGTTCCCTTTCCAAGGAATTTATACTAATTATTTTTACGTCCGCCGGGTTTGGACCCGCGACCTCGGAAACTAGAGGCTAGGATGGTAACCACTACACCACGGGAAACAACTCTCTCTAACCATCTTTGTTGCCTGATGGAAACTATGCGGTAGAGGGCTAAATATGGGAAATATTTTAACAGATTTTGTTTTTGTCTAGGTAATTTTTCCCCGCTTCTTTCTTTTTTTTTTACCTACTTTAACGTCCTTTAACCGGGTAAGTATATTGGATAACGAATGTACGAAATGGATGAAATGATGCTCAAATGGGCCAGGGATCCTGAGAGCTGAAATTACTCGAAATTAGGTAATCTTTTCAGGATAAGGGAAACCCCCAGAAAAGCACTTTATCCGGGTAAGTGATCGTAACCGAAATTCGAACTCGGGACGTCTGGAATGTGAAGCAGACACGCTACCCCCACGCCACGGAGGGGGCTTATATTTAGTTTTAATTAGCAGTTAGAGTGTCCGCACTTTTGTTCGAGATAAATGAAAGCGGGTTGTCGACTATGCAGCGGTGTTTACCACTCCGAACAATAAACAGTCTAGAGCGATAGGAATCTCGACTACAGTCGCTTCATATCGATGCTCATCGATGTTTGAAAACGGTGATTAAGATTAGTCGGAAAGGGCAGCAGATTGCATCTTAAAGACCGGCTTGCCAAATTGGTAATCTGCCCTGATGACCTGAGCTGTTGAACTCGTAATTGCAATAGGTCCAGAAGGAATGCCCGGGGAGTCCAGGTGTGCAGGGTGAGAAGCGGGGTCAGGCCAAGCCCCTCCCCGGCCCCGAGATGGGGCGGGTCCACGGCAACTCCGCCCCCCCTTGCCAGCCAACGGACCAGAAATATGGCTGCTCGGACGCGCTCGCTCGGCCCGGATAAGAAAATAAACAAGAAGAAACTGGTTGTTATTGGCCACGTAATGATGACATCTGCGCTCGTTACTACGTCGATGTCAGGACTCGGCAGTAAACATTCCTCAGCGTGGGGTTGCATCCAAAATAAACAACTGAATGTGTTCACCCAACTGGCTGCAATGCGTCTGCCAACAGTTGAAGGTGTAAAGAGTACCAGATGTTTGAAGACTTCTGGATGATAGATAGCAAATCTAGACGATTCTGATGTGTTACACTCACATGACTTTCTCTACTCTTGTACAAATTATTTTTACAAACGCTTATACTCCATATACTTCATGTTAATCGAGATGTTAATCTTATTGCTAATTTTCTTGTAGGTGCAAGGGGAATTGCTAAGCTTTAAGCGATAGTCAAATATTTTAAGAGCTGGTTGCTATGTGGAGTATTCCATTCTCATTGCATGTCCAGGACATAAAAAAAGTGAATAACGAATTCCCATTTGAGAAAAAGTATAAGTATTGGAAAATTTAAGGGAATAACAAGCAATGTCTTGAAAATGGTTCACTCAACAGCAAAAATGTATGTGACATAAATTGTGTATTTTAACGCGATCTACATTTTTTGTGTAGTAAAATTTTGTCTATCTCTTATGGTTTACCAGTTATGCAAAAGTCGTTCACAATGAAGAATACTTTTGGAGACATTCCCAGAAAATTCAAGATATAAATTTTATTTGTCATAAAAGTATCTTAAACATGTGCTATAATAATGAAAATCGTTAGAGCCATTTTTGAGAAAATTAAAATTTTTGAAAAATGTTCCATGTAAAGGGTAATCTGGGGTGGGGGGATTTGCTTGAAAACCTTCGTGGCGCATCTCTGGAAGATACTAAAGCTAAATACCAAGTTTGGTGTTTATCCGACTGTTCATTTCTGAGTTATGCTGTTCACAGACAGACACACACACACACACACACACACGGACATGTTTCCAAATATACGTTTTTACTTTCTCTACTACGTATAGTAAGTAGGGGAAGTATTGCATTCCACCCAAAAATTCGATACCGAGATTTCACCGGAAATACATGTTTTGAGACCTCCTGAATCCAAAAAAAGCATTTTTGGAAACATGTCCGTGTGTGTGTCTGTGTGTGTGTCTGTGTGTGTGTCTGTGTGTGTGTCTGTGTGTGTGTGTGTCTGTGAACAGCATAACTCAAAAACGAACAGTCGGATAAACACCAAACTTGGTATTTACGTTCAGTATCTTCCAGAGATGCGACACGAAGGTTTTCAAGAAAATCCCCCCACCCCAGACTACCCTTTACATGGAACATTTTTCGAGAATTTTAATTTTCTCAAAAATGGCTCTAACGATTTTGATGAAAATATCATATGTTTAAGATAATGTCATGAGAAATGAAATGTATATCTCGAAATTTCTGGGAATGTCTCCAAAAGTATTCTTCATTATGAACGACTTTTGCATAACTGGTAAACCATAAGAGATAGACAAAATTTTACTACACAAAAAATGTAGATCGCGTTAAAATACACAACTTATATCATATACATTTTTTTTGTTGAGTGAACCGTTTTCGAGATATTGCTTGTTATTTCCTTAAATTTTCCAATACTTATACTTTTTCTCAAATTCGTTATTCATTTTTTTATGTCCTGGATATGCAAAGAGAATGGAATGCGCCACATAGCAACCAGCGATAAAATATTTGACTATCGCTTAAAAGCTACCATATTCCCCTTGCATCTACAAGAAAATTACAAATAAGATTGACATCTTGATATCTCGATTAATATGAAGCATATGGAGAATAGGCGTTTGTAAAAATAGATTGTACAAGAGTAGAGAAAGTCATGTGAGTGTAACACATCAGATTTTTTGGATTCAAGGGCTCTCAAAACATATATTTCCGGTGAAATCTCGGTATCGAATTTTTGGGTGGAATACAATACTTCCCCTACTTACTATACGTAGTAGAAAAAGTAAAAGAAATCTGATGTGTTACACTCACATGACTTTCTCTACTCTTGTACAATCTAATTTTACAAACGCCTATTCTCCATATGCTTCATGTTAATCGAGATATCGAGATGTCAATCTTATTGGTAATTTTCTTGTAGATGCAAGGGAAATATGGTAGCTTTTAAGCGATAGTCAAATATTTTAACGCTGGTTGCTATGTGGCGCATTCCATTCTCTTTGCATGTCCAGGACATAAAAAAATGATTAACGCATTTGAGAAAAAGTGTAAGTATTGGAAAATTTAAGGAAATAACAAGCAATATCTCGAAAACGGTTCACTCAACAAAAGAAATGTATATGACATAAGTTGTGTATTTTAACGCGATCTACATTTTTTGTGCAGTAAAATTTTGTCTATCTCTTACGGTTTACCAGTTATGCAAAAGTCGTTCACAATGAAGAATACTTTTGGAGACATTCCCAGAAAATTCGAGATATACATTTCATTTCTCATGACATTATCTTAAACATATGGTATTTTCATCAAAATCGTTAGAGCCATTTTTGAGAAAATTAAAATTTTCGAAAAATCTTCCATGTAAAGGTAGACACACACACACACAGACACACACACACACACAGACACACACACGGACATGTTTCCAAAAATGCTTTTTTTTTTATTCAGGAGGTCTCAAAACATGTATTTCCGGCGAAATCTCGGAATCGAATTTTTGGGTTAAATGCAATACTTCCCCTACTTACTATACGTAGTAGAGAAAGTAACAATGTTGTATAACAATTACTCAAGTTTCTCTTCCTATTAACATTGATTTTCATGGTTAAGTATTCCAAAAAAGTCTAATGTGATACATTCACACGACTTTCCCTACGCTCTATTGCTTGTTAGTGAGTATACAAATTATTATTTCGAAAGTTTATTTTTCGACTCCTATATTTAAATGTATTCTTTGCAATGAAATCCATTTCGATACAGATTTCATCAATGAAGGTTTTAATTTCATTTATCGAAAATGGTTTTGCTTTTTCCCTTAGAGGTATCAGTTCCATGTTTTACATTGAGAGTAGTCTTCAATACCGAATAATTTGTCCACAAGGTTTATGGATTTCATTGTTTTAGACATTTCTTCAAAGTAAACTATGAGCACATAGTTCTGTCAATGAAGTTACATTTTTTCTTGCTCGCCAAACCATGAACTTACACAACTTTTCATACATTTCCTTTGATTTTTCAGGAGGTAAATTCTTGCTTACATTCCTCGCCTCTTCCAGGATATCAGGAGGTGTGGAACTAAATTCCACCTCTTCAAATTCGCTAATAAACACCTCTCTCTCCATCTTGTAAAATCAATACCTGCGACCTTGAGTCGATATTAACTTGTTATCGAAGCACATCTAAAATACGTATCGAGAAATTTATTTACCACATTTGTTTTACTTTCGTATGCATCCAAATGTTAAATATTTATTGAATTTCTAAATGTCGTAGAAAAACTATTGTATGCAACTCCCATTATAGAATCGTTGCATAAATAACTATTTAATTTTAATCGAGATAAACCTTTGCAGAAATAGCTACATTGCACATTTCCTTATAGATACAAAGGGAACAGCGATAGTCGACTGTTTTAAGAACTGGACGCTATACGCTGGCCTTAAAATTCCATGCTCCGCATGCTCGCGATAAACAACGAATATCGAAAGAACTTGAATGACAAAGTATTGAACAATTTGGACCTATAATAACGGACATCTGGTAATGGCTGACGCCACAAAAAAAGTTACTTGAAATAAATTGTGTATTTTAAAGAGATCTACATGTTTTGAGTAATACGTTTTCGTTTACCGCTTAACCTTTACCAGTTATACAAGATTATATCTACAAAATTCTTCCGAATAGCCATTCCCAGAAAATTCAATATATAGATTTTATTTGTCATATAAATGGTATTTTAATCAAAGTCGTTAGAGTCGTTTTTGAGAAAATCCAACATTTCGAAAAATGTTCCATGTAAAGGGTATTTTGGGGTGGGGTAATTATCTTTGTATCTCATCTTTGGATAAATACCAAGTTTAGCATTTATCCAAAATGCTATTCACAGATAGACAGACACACAAAGGGTCAGACAAACAGAAACATCTTTTTGCTGAAAATGCTTTTTTTTTATGTCAATGTTCTTGAAAATTTTATGTTACATCCTTAAAGGATGCTTAATTTCGTTTTTAACTTATGTTACTTTCTTTCTCTTCCTCCCTCTCTCTCATATAACACACAGGGTCAGACAAACAGAAACATCTTTTTGCTGAAAATGCTTTTTTTTTATGTCAATGTTCTTGAAAATTTTATGTTACATCCTTAAAGGATGCTTAATTTCGTTTTTAACTTATGTTACTTTCTTTCTCTTCCTCCCTCTCTCTCATATAACACACATTCGCACACATTTACCTAAAAACTCTCTTTTTATTCAGGGGATTTCAAAACATGTATATCTGGTAAAATGTTGACACCGAACTCTTGGCTAGAATGCCATGTTGTTTCTACGTTATCATAGGTAAGTGTTAGAGAAGCATGGCATAGGACTAGAAGCGGAGGGGGAACTTAGCACCTCCACTTATGCAGATCTGATCTCCCCGGGTGCTGGCTGGTGCAGACGGTCCCCTTCCTCTTGTGAGCTTATATATCTCCTGGGGGGCTCGGGATCCGGAGACCGCCCCCATTACACGGGTCGAAGATTTACTTAGAGCATCCTTTTCCCCCCGCTATGCACTCGCGGAGGCCTCCCACCGACACTTGCAACCCTGAAAGAGACCAAACTGATAGTGAAGTGAAATGAAAATGGAGATGAAAGGAAGGGACAGGAAATTCGGGGGATGTAATGACCCTTCCCGGCGACCCGGAAACCCCCCGAAAACACCCATGGGTCAAGAAGGTCCTCCACGGGAATCGAACCCACTACCTACCGAATGCGAGCCACAGGGTTACCGCTCGGCAAATATTAGAGAAAGCCCCCCCCCCACTCCAAAAAATATAAAAAAAAACTCCACTTAACATTTCAGAAATATAACGATCAACAGCGAATATTCGGGAAACTTAATTTAATAAGACGGTTCCAATAATATTTTGTTTCGTTTAAATCCAGTTATTTATATATATTTCAGAAAGAATTCATTTCTTATACAGAATTCAAGATATACATTTATTTATTATTTTAGTTTCTCAAAGCTATGGATATATTTTAATCAGCATGCTTAAAGCCTTTTTTTGTGAGAAAATAAATAGTAATGAGAACATGCGTAACGAAGTTATCTCGAGAAAAACTGTAATTTGAATCTCATTTATTTGATTAACGGGTTAAAATGATAAACACAACACATCTATAAAGTTTACTTATAAAATAGATATGAGTAATTATAAAAAATGGACGTAGTGCTATGAATCTCCAGTCCGACGAGATAACATTCGGTGAGGTGAAAAGCTTTCACGTCAAGGTGATAAAATTAATACAGTAAGACAAAAACTATAAAATAGACAGGATAGCCGTGATTAGTCCAAATACAAAGCAGTTCAATTCCGAGTTGGTCATTTAAAATACTGCATTACTCAAAGTTGTTTTTTCTATGGTAAATGATCAAAGACATGCTTTAAATATTTCCGTGCATTTATTAGAGAATTCCAAATCTGCCAGAAATATAATCAGTGTATCTAAGTGCCCGCAAAGCTGAAACCAATATTAAAATACGCTTAGTACTACCCGCATTTGCTTGTGCGGTGTACGTCAGAAATGGCCTTAGTTGTGCAGTTACGTTCCTGTGCCAGATGTTTTACTGCTGCTAACTTAATCAGGAGCTGGACTTTTTGTGAATCGGTAATTGCTGTTATATGGGCAAACACATGTCGTCAGTGTGAAGTCGAATCATGACCTTAGTTGCGTAATTGTTTGTAATACGCTAGTTAGCTAGAGACAGGAGGGAACCATGAGAAAACTTTTCAGATTATTATTTCAGAAGATTGAATATGCAATCGAGCACGAGTCGGGCCTAGAAAAATAATTTTTCGGACATTCTATTGCTTAACTTGCATTACAGCATATGTATATAAGAACTTACGTTTAAATGTAGATGCATTATTTCGTATAGATATGTGACAAATTTAAATCCAAGTAAGCAAAGGCCGTCCGCACTGCCCCTGCATCCTCTGCCTCCTTCCATATAGGCATCCTGTGACGTAGCGGGGTGGTCAGTATTCGTATCTCGAGTTTTTACAGTCAAGTAGCTCCTCGGTTCTTCCCCCAAAGTCTTCACGAGGCTGACGGCATCTCTTTTCAAACTTCGTAGATGAGAAAAGTCACGTGCTGTTAGGTAGAATCGAATCCCGCTAGGCAGCAACGTTCATACAATTCAAAGAGGAATGTCCTAACATTTAATTGTTGGAAATATGTAGTTAGGTGTGTGTTCTTTGGTGGCTTTTGGGTTTTTAGGGTTAACAAAGGGGAGGAAAAAGAAAGAAAGAAATTAAGTATGTTTGTTCTATTAAAGGAACAAACATTCGCTATCTCTCCAAACAGGCCGCTCAGCTTGACAAACAGATTACATAGATGCTGGATCAGATCCGTAAAAAAGAAGAAAGAAAAAACAGCAGGTTCCGGGACCTAGCCCAACGTAAATAACTCTGAATGGGCATGTCGGAAATCGATGCCCGGACAATCGGAGTGAAAGACCCTCGCCATCAAAATGCTCCTGATGTTGACCCACAAACCTAGAATGGAAATTCGTTACCTTCAACTTCTCGAGCATAAAGGCGCGCAGCCTTGTGCGTCAATACAGGAAATGGTGATGTAACATTGTCGCCAACCTTGGAAAAAAATCGCTAAACCCAGGGCTAAATTACTATCCCTCTCAGCGCTATTTTTGCAAAGCTTTTTACTTTCTCCTCCACTTATAAGAAGCTTCAAACGTTGTTATAACCGTAATTAACACGAGGATGTTTAGATAAATCAAGCTGAATTGTTGGGTATCCCGCCCAATAAACCGAAATCAGGTTTCGCCGGAAACACAAACCCTAAAACAGTTCCTTTTAGAGAAAAAGTTCCGAGTGTATGACCGCATAACTCAAAGACGAAACATCGGATAAACAGCAATCTTGGTGGGTATTTAACTCCAATATCTTTCAAGAATTCAATACGAAGATTTTCAAGAAAATCACCCACCCCAAATACCGTTGTATGGAAAATATTTCGTTATTTTTTATTTACTTTATTTTTATTAAAATGCTTATGTATATCTATTTGCATGTTTAATAAAACTGAATTTCTAGTCTATGAAGACCTTATTCTGATTGAATTTTGTAACATTTTACATAACTGATAAAACATAAGGGATAGAGAAATCTCACTACATAAAACATGTAGATCCGATTAAAACACGCAATATAGCTTAGGTACAGGTGTATAGGTTATATAACGGAGGTGACACCTTGTACTGCTACCTACATATATACACGTATTGTGATCAACACTCTCAGGGGGAAGGGATGAAGTGAAGGAATCACTGAAGGTTACAGGCCGCAGAGACGCGCGGAAGCCCTACAAATTCCAGTATCGAAGACCCGTCCCACTGCTGGAGCTGCCTAGTGCCATTTAAACAACCTGAGAGTCTTGACATTTTACTCTAAGCGGAGAAGTGGGAGAGCTGCGTTGCCATGTTGTGTTACAGCATGTTTCAGCTGTTTAGCAGCGCGCCGAATAGCAAAAAGCTCGCTGGGACGTAACGCTAGTGAGCAGTAGTAAACCACGCCAACATGGCAACGTGTTACCCTTCAAAGCTCAGCTTGTAGGGGAAGGGAAAGGTGTGTCACCTTACTGGCTAGAGCAACAGCGGATGGGACGTTGCCATGGAAACATACCTCTCCAAGAAGTATCAGGAGTCTCATGTTATTTAAATACTATCATAGAGAGGGTGATAAACGACTTGTCGATCAAGCAGCCCTCTAGTGTCCACGAGTAGTACTATTTCCTTTGAGCAAGCATCCATGCCATCTGCCTGGCACCGCCAAACGCCACGAAACGTAGAAGCGCTCCTGAAAGATAATAAGGAAACGGAATGAAAGAAAACGATGGGAAGGAAGTCGTAGTACATGAGAAACCAACCCAGCATTCGCCTACCGACTAGTGAAAACCACGAAAGACAGTCAGAATGGGCGGTCAACAGGAATCGAATCCTGGTCCTGCGAATGCGAACCGTACACGTTACCGCGGAGTCAATTCTCTTGGTTTCGAAATCTGTAAAGTTAACTGATAATTTGCTGGGTCCAGTAGAACTGTAGGTACAAAGTGTCATCTTAGTAGGTATATCAAATAGTGTTATATACGTGAAGGTATGAAAGGGAGAAACAAGGTAGATTATTATCAGATTCTAAAACCACGGTGTACCAGGTGCTTTGCCAAAATCACATTAAAAATACTCCGTGATAATGTTCAAAGAAGATTTTGTGACAAAAATATGCAACTCCGCCCTTCCAATAAAGCAATTTTAAAGATCCTTTGAGTGGAAAGTCATTAAATATCCAACATGCTAATAATGAAGTGGCTAAAATATTCTGTAATATTCATATTCAACTGATCGGATTGAAATTGTCATAAATTTGAATCCCCTCTATAAAAAGAATCTAATTTAACAGTTTCTGAAAGTATTTTACAAAGCCTATCTATGTCAGTCTGAAAGAATAAGGATTTTCATTGATGAAAAAATTATCAAAATCATTTGAATGGTTTTTAACATTACAATGCACATGCACAAAAAGTTTTCTCTCGTCATAATATACTCTATATTTCTTTTCTTCTTCTTCTCCCCCTTTAACTGATTACCCTCCTGTTTCTAGGACTTACACCCCGAAGGACTTACGAGCCTTGGGTCAGTAGCCTGTCTAGGAGCAAGCAAACTCTGGATCACAGCATATTCAGGATGGGTTATATAACTGTGATTAGCCCGCCTGCTATGGTGGTGAAGAAGATGGAAACGAAATGTAGTAATGAAAGGGATTTATTTCATTATTAATTTTCATGTGCTGCTACAGAACATCACTCCAATTATGGCAACGTATGCAGTTAATTGAATTAAATACACAAGACAATACATAATACAAGGTAAAGATACATATATAAATAGTATATAAGATAAAAATACAAAAAGTACATAATAACATAAAAAAATTCTATGTGTTACACTCACATGACTATCTATACTCTTGTACAAACTATTTTTACTAACGCTTATTCTCCATATACTTCACGTTAATCGAGATATCGAGATGTTAATCTTATTGCCAATTTTCTTGTAGATGCAAGGAGAATTGGTAGGCTTTAAGCTATAGTCAAATGTTTAAGAGCTGGTTGCTATGTGGCGCATTCCATTCTATTTGTATATCTAGGAAATAAAAAAAATGAATAACGAATTCCCATTTGAGAAAAAATATTAGAAAATTTAAGGGAATAAAAAGCAATATCTCGAAAATGGTTCACTCAACAAAAAAATGTATATGACATAAATTGTGTATTTTAACGCGATTTACATTTTTTGTGTAGTAATATTTTGTCTATCTCTTATGGTTTACCAGTTATGCAAAAGTCGTTCACAATGAAGAATACTTTTGGAGACATTCCCAGAAAATTCGAGATATACATTTCATTTGTCATGAAAATATCTTAAAAATATGATATTTTAATCAATATCTTTAGAGCCATTTTTGAGAAAATTAAAATGTTCAAAAAATGTTTCATGCAAAGGGTAATCTGGGGTGGGGGATTTTCTTGAAAACCTTCGTGTCGCATCTCTGGAATATACTGAACCTAAATACCAAGTTTGGTGTCTATCCGACTGTTCGTTTCTGAGTTATGCTGTTCACAGACACACACACGGACATGTTTCCAAAAATGCTTTTTTTTTATTCAGGGGGTCTCAAAACATGTATTTCCGGTGAAATCTCGGTATCAAATTTTTGGGTGGAATATAATACTTCTACTTACTATACATAGTAGGGAAAGTAATAGGAAAACCATTACAATAAATAATAATACATATATCTACATTTACACATTTAAGTGATACAAGATTAGTGTTTGTATAAGAAGGGAAAAAACTTTGTTATACAATGAAACTCAATGATGATGATAATGATGATGGAAACATTCGTGCATCAGATTATCACCATTCGCTTAGCAACCGAGGAACACCTTTGGTCAGACTAGTGTGCCCCGGTGGTTTGAATGCGGACCTCGAATGCAGACCACAGACTTACCGCCTGAGTCATCCCGCTCGGTCATTCTAAAGATTACTGGATGATATTCATGAGTTCTTCGTACAAAATAAACGAATTATTGTCCACTAATGAGAACTGTCTCTCTATGGCTAAAGCTCCAAAATGGCCAGTCATAAACTCGTAAGAAATAAATAGTATCCCAAAATGGGAAAACAGTTGCTTTTTCCAGAAAGGTTAATCCTGAATAGGCTACGTGCATGGAAATTAAAAACTGAGCCTAAGAAGAATCATGTTTTGTCCTGTTTACATCTTCGGCTGTAGTGACAAGAAAGAAAATGCCTCCTTTGAGGATGAACTGTGAGACTGCTGTGCACAAGAACGCGGGCAACAAAGCGGTATACCTCTCTTGAGGGCTAGAGCGAAGTACCTTCGAGATAACCACTATGCCGCGGTATTGCGTTTTGTGATATTCGCGGCTATATGTAATGTCACGCGATATCGCAATTTACCGTACCGCCTAACGTACCGTGCCCGTTTGGGGAGCTTTAATGCAGGGGTGGAGCGTCCTAACGGTAGGCTGAGAATCAATCCATGGTTCGAATCCGGATTTTCAAAACTAATTCAGCTTTCCAGGAGTTGTTTTTATTAGTTGTTCGGTGTCAGAAGATGGAAGAAGCTGGAAACCTTGTGGGAGTTTCTTCGATACAAAATTATGGTGCATGTGCACAGTAACAAGAATTATCTACTCTAGCGATGATATTGAAGGAATAAAACCATAATAAGAAGTAAAAATATATGCCCTTGTGCATAATTCAATATATTATCTCTGAAGTTCTATTATTCCGTTAGTACTGGTCGAACCCGCAGCTCTACTTGGGTTATTGCGTTAACTGTTTCTCTTCCTCTCTCATTTTACCTATTAGTGTCTCTCGATTTCCCACCTGCTCTCTCTCTATGTACCTCCATCTTTCTTCTATTCTCTCTTCTTTAATTGTTTTCACCTCCTCTCTGTTCTCTGTGCAACTTACATGTTATGCAATGCTTTGAAAACCGGCAATAAAACTAGTTTTTGCTGATTGTTAATCAACTTCAAGGTATAAGCAATAGATGTAACACTAGACAGGTAAATGAACTTGTGCCTCTTCTTTGCTTGCAATGCAATCTGAACTGCATGTACTATATTTCATGGGAAGCGGATTAGTAGGTGAATAATAATTAGCAAAATTAGTATAACTTCTTAAATATTTTAATTTCTTTAGTTTTCACTATTAGAAACATCCCACTCATTTGAGAAAGACATTAAAATGTCATAGCTATATCTTATGGGACATCGCATGATCGGTTAGGCAAGTTTCACATACAAAGATAGATTTTAAAAATGCTATTTTTGTCTTCAAGATAACCCAGTGATTAGCATCAGTTATTCAACCAAAATCGAAAATTGTCTGGATGATTTTGAAACTAAATTTCGACTACAGTGGTACCGATTATGGCAAGTGGCTTCAATTATTTTCAATGCATACCTGTAACTAGAGGTAAAGGCGCCGTTGCTCGCCTAAGTACCTCATATGGAATGCACGAAGAAATGACATCCGAATAAATTACTGTAGGTTCATATGTAGGTTCGCGAGGGTTGTTGGTGGCCCATTATCGGTAATCCTGCCTCGACACAGAGGAAGAGTGTTTCATCTGACACCTTAATACCAAACTCCAATTAGAGTAGATACAACAGAGAAACGATTTCTAAAACTGCTACCCGCGCCTTTGGAGAGTAACTTTGGTGTCTCCTATTGACTTCTAGTAGGAATAAGTTGTCCCTATCAGAGAATTAGCAATGTACAGGTCCTATACAGCAACACCACATTGTGATGTTTTGAAAGAAGTAGTCCACACAATGATGTTTTGTGCATCATAAATAGAGTTTTGTGGTGAAATGAAAAAGAGGCCAAGGGGAGAGATGAAAAGCACGCCACTTGCTGGACTTTGAAGACATGAACCAAGCGATACAAGAGGGGAGTCCGCCCTTTACTGCTTATTTGTTACGGCATTGCCTTTTTATTAGCTCCATTATACCATGATATACCTGTATTATTGACCTTGGTGCAGTATTCATGTCGAGCTTTACATTTCAAACACTGAATCAAAGACGTCTGACTTTCTGGAGAGCTAAAACACTTGTTGCTTAGCTAGTACCTAATATAACTTTAATAGTTTCACAAGTAAAGACATATACAATATACAGTTACATGAAAACACACAAATAGTGTGGTTTCACTCCTTTCCTCTGCTCTCCTTGAGGCAGTATTTTTAACACTTAAAAATATCAGTCTAATTATATAATATATAAATTCAATAACAGCTCGCCTTAAAGCAATATGTGTATAAAATAACATAAAATGTATGTTACAGTCATTGTATTAATGTTTATATTATTATTATATACATGTTTAATAATGTTATGTGAATGTATTATGTAATTTAATAATGTTGGAGCTGTGAGAATATAGGTCAAAAGTTGCTAACAATGAGGTAACAATGAGGTAACTTTGAGGCAATAATGAACTGGAAGGTTTAATAATGTTACTGGTAATTCTTGGAGCAACAATAATGTAATTTTTTAGACAGTTTATAAATAGCCAATCAAAAACCAGAAAAAAACTTAAGTTAAATAAAAGTATTCTATTGGAGTAGGATTAGCCAATCAGAAACTAAAATAGAGCAAATTACAAATCCAGGCGGTAGAAGCCAGCTACTAGTAGACAGCGTTCCTAACTGGACGCGAGACGCGTCCTCGAGAAGTTTAATACGTATCCAGTGTGAGACAAAAATTCATTACAGAGAGAAAGTTTACGTGTTAAAAAGTGCAAGTAATTAATAAATAATCTCACAGCTCTCTATATAAGTGAAGTGTTGTTTAATCGTGTCAAGGATTAATAAATAGGGTGAAGTAAAAATTATAATTTGTGTAAGCCTACATTCTTTATCTGTATTACACCCTGTTAAGAGAAACAAGTTTCTAAAAATTAATACCAACGCAGCCGAGGCAAACATAAATATATATAATATTTAAAGAAAAGATTAAAATACAGAGTTGATTTGGGCCAAAGGCCACCGGAAAGTAAACTTGTGGCGAAGGCCACCGGAAACTTTGTTCCATATGTGAAGCTAAATTCTCCTTCATCCTTTACGTATTGTGGTGTCGTAAAGCCATAAATGACACACCTAACATACTACACACACTATTTCACACATTAATTCGTTGCTACATTCTCTTGACATAGGTAGGTACTCAAAGCAAGTGGAGAAAGTATAATTGTATTCCAGCCAAAAATACGATATCGTGCTTTCATTAGACTTCTTGAGGTCTAATGAACCCAAAAATAACATTAGTTTTAGAAACATGAAAAAATCACAAAAGTACTGAAAAATTCAAACCAATAATGACGAATATTTATGAAATGTCCGATGACACAAGAAAACTTATATGAAATAACTGTGTGTTTTAAAGACATCTACATATTTGTGCAACAGTTTTATGACTATCTCTTATGATTTATCATTTATACAAAACTATAAACAACTTCCTACGAATGAGAAGGACTTCACAGACTGTTCTCAGAAAATTCAATGTGTGCATTACATTTGTTATGTAAATATCTTAAATAGTATGAAATTTTTATTAAAAAACATAGAAAAGTTTTTCCACAAGGATGATTTGCGGTGGGGGGATTTTCTTGAAAATTATCGTGTCGTATCTTTGGAAGATATTGAATTTAAATACCAAGTTTGGTATTTATATAACTTATTGTTTTTGAGTTATGCTAATAACACACCCACATGCACAGAACCTTTTATCATTTTTTTTATTCGGGTAACCTCAAAACAGGTATTCGGTAATATTCCAGAACGAATAATAAATTGTATTTCTCTTTCGCGTATGCAATAGTTAGAATATCTGTTTTGACATCCCCGAATAAAAGGACATTTTTAGAAAAATATACTTTCCATGTGTGTGAGTGTGTGTATGTAACTCAAAAACGAAATTTTGAATAAGTACTAAGCTTGGTGTTAAGCTCAGTATTTTCTAAAAATGCGAGAAGATATTCAAGTAATGCTTCACCCTATAAAGTGCTTTACATGGAAAATGCTTCGTTATGTTCTTTATTTTCTTCTAACGATTTTTATTAAAACATAATTTATTTAAAACAGTATTTGCATGACAAATAAACATCTTGAACTTTCTTAGAATAGCTTGTGTAGCTTCATTCGGAAGGAATTTCGCATAATTTTGTATAGATAACTGTACTAAACCATAAAGTATAGATAAAAAAAACCCTAATGTGATACATTCGCATGACTTTCTCTACCCTCTATCTTTATTAATGGGTACACAAGCTTATTTTTCTATCTTCTACATTTGAATTGAAATAAACCTTTGTAAAATAGCTACATTACACATTTCGTTATAGATATAAAGAGAATAGCGATAGTCAAATGTTTAAGGGCTGGACGCTATATGCTGCCTTAAAATTCCAGTGTTTCCATGCAATCGCGAAAAACAATTGAAAATCAACGAGACTTTAAAAGAATAAGTATTGAACAACTCGAACATTTAATAACCGATATCTCAGAAATGGCTTATAGCACAAAAAAAAAAAAAAAACAGATTTTAAGTAAATTGTGTGCTCTACATTTTTTGTGTGGTACGTTTTCGTCTATCGCTTAACGTTTACCAGTAATACCACATAATACCTAATTGTTCATCCAATGACTTCACAGACTATTCCCAGAAAATTCAAGATATACATTTTATTTTTCATGTAAACACCTATCTTTAATATATGATATTTTTATCAAAACCGCTATAGCCATTTTTTTAAAAAATAAAAATTTTCACACACACTGATCTTTTTCTAAAAATTCTTATTTCTGGATCCAAGGGGTTTCAAAACAAGTATTTCCGGTGAAATCTCGGTATTGAATTTTTGGGTGAAACGTAATACCTTCTCTACCTACTGTACGTGGTAGAGAAAGTAAAAATTAATACACAAAAATGTAGATCTCTTTAAAACACATAATTTATTTCAAATAACGATTTTAGGAGCTCAGCTATTTCCGAGATATCCATTATTATTAGTTTGAATTTGTCAATCTTCTGTAACTTTTTAAAACTGCTGTCGATATTTAGTTGTTTCTTGCAATATTATGAAAAAAGTATGGAATTTCTAGCATATATCCACTCCCTTTTATCCTATAATATTACCCTCCGGCAGTTCGTCCATACTTTGGGGGAGGTAAAGTACCCTGCCAGTCCATTCCTAGAATTGTGCTCGAAAATCAGAGATGGCTATGCTGCCGCTGGTGTGGGGTGGGGCTAGATTTTGTCAGTACCAACAAAAACAGCTCCGTTCCATCATGGAATGGTATACGTGGTAGACCTTTCGTAAGAATAGTTGGTGGAAGCTAGTATATAAAAATAAAGATAGTGGGTATAGAAAGTCATGTGAATGTAATACATCATGTATGTTTTTTTTAGTGTTCCATTTGTCACCTTTAAGCTCTAAGGCCATTTCCGCTGCCTTTTTATTTTCTTTACCACGTACAAACTAGGTAGAGAATGTATTGCATTCCACCAAAAAATTCAATACCAAGATTTCACCGGAAATACGTTTTGAGGCCTCCTAAATCCAAATAAAGCATTTTTAAAATATGTCCGTGTGCGTGTCTATGTGTCTGTGAACAGCAGAATTCAAAAATGAAAAGTCGGACAAGTGCCAAACTTTAAGTTCAGTATATCCCAAGATGTGATAGGAAGATTTTTAAGAAAATCTCGCCGCCCCAAACTATCCTTTGCATAGAATATTTTTCAAAAATTTTTATTTTCTAAAAAATAGCTCTAAAGATGTTGATTAAAATATCATATATGACATTTAGCTACATGACAAATAAAATGTATATCTTGAATTTTCTGGGAATATCTGTGAAGTCCTCTTCATTCGTAAGGAATTTGGTATCGTCTATAAAGGTACTACACAAAACATACCGATCCCTTTAAAAAACACAATTTATTTCAAATTATTTTTTTTGTGACATAGGCCATTTCCGAGATATTCGTTATTAGTGTTTCGAATTGTTCATTACTTGGTCATTCTTTTAATGTCCTGCCAGCATTCTCGCGATTCCATTGAAACAGTATGGAATTTTAAGGCCAGCGTCCAGTTCTTAAACAGTTGACTATCGCTGTTCCCTTTGTATCTATAACGAAATGTGTAATATAGCTATTTCTGCAAATGTTTATTTGGATTCAAACGTAGTAGATATAAAAATAAGATTTAGTAAGGATAGTTTGTACAAACACTGATAAATGTTAGAGGATAGAGAAAGACTTTTACTTTTAGAACAATTGCTCATCAGCAATGATGTTCATGTGTTAATTTTTGGGTTGGTATTACTTTTGGTTCATACGTAAATTTACTCAGACATATTCTGGTTCATACTTCCACACTCTAGGAAAGATGAGGAATAATCCGGACTAAAGAAAAATTCTAAACCTCCAGTCGGGAATCGAACCCGGGACCTGTGGATATAGAGGTTAGCATGCTAACCACCGGACCTTTTTAATCTTGTCAGTGTTAATAAACGAAGTGTTTGCTGCAGGGCTTGTGCTCACAAATTTGACGCCACATTGTAGTATTAATCAGAACTCACAACAATGGCCGAGGAATCTCGACTGAAACCAAACGTCCTTGAGGATGATTGTTATGTTTACAGACATGTTTGTCAACATTAGTTCACTCGGCTCGAACACAATTCTCCAGTTTGCTAGCCACTCCGATAGGAAACACTGTCTGAACCTTCTAATGCGCACGAACGACACGATCAAAAGGTCCTTTCTTCCGCAGCTAGTTGCGCCCATTGAAGCGCTCTTAGCCCCCACAATGGGCGCCTCCCCCCAATTCCCTTTTCAATGAATACCGTTTGTGGCAGTATTTGGAGATGATAGGCACGCGTATGCTAACAACAAAACGCATTCACTCGCCGGGATGCGCAAAATGCCTCAATGGGAGACAACGCTTGCTGACCGGACCCTTTGTGCCATTGTCGGCGCGATTTAACCCTTCTTCAAGCGCAATTATAAGTCTGTTAAGGTGGCATTATGTGAAGGCATCTCTAACAATGGAGTGAGGTGTGATCCACAGGTGGCATTGCAATTGATATGCAAATCAACACTTTGATTGGCTCCGGAACATGCACAAACATTTCCTTTCCACAATGCAAGGTGCCTCTATTTGCTGTTTTCTTTGAATGCACAACCAAGGGGAAAGCAGGGCCTTTACCTACTCGGCGAGGTGTTAAAAAGCACTGTATGCTGCATTTAAAACCTTGCTTCCTGACAGTTTAGTAAAAGCTGGCAATTTTCACCGTTTAAAACAGCATAAATTATACCTTTTACTTTCTCTACTACGTAGACATAGTGAGTAGGGGCATCTTTAACAAAGATTAAATTTCGAGATTTCACTGCAAATATATGTTTTGAGGCCCCCCTGAACCCCTTCAAAAAGCATTTTAGAAAAACTCCCGTGTGTGCCTGTAAAAAAACATAAAAGCATGTCGGATAAATACCAAACTTGGTATATAAGTTCAGTACCTTCCAAAGATTCAACTCCCGGGTTCAAACCCGGCGGAGGGCGATGGATGTTTTCGGGCGTAAAAATCCTTGGCATGGCTTCCTTCGAAAGGGAAGTAAAGCCGGTGGTCCCGTGTCGTAAAAGAACCTCAAGCCTGATAAAGCGGTCTCTGAACAAAATTACCGCCCAATATAGTATGGGATAGTTAAAGCGTCCATAAATAAAACTCAATTTAATTTAATTTCCGAAGATGCGACACGAAGATTTTCAAGAAAATTTCCCCACCCCAAATACACCTTACATGGAACATTTTTCAAAATTCTTCATTTTCTAAAAAATTGCTCAAGCGATTTTGATTAATATACGATATATTAAATATATTTACATAACAAATAAAATGTTTATATTGAATTTTTTGGGAATATCTCTGAAGTCCTCTTCATTCGGAAGGAATTTGGTATCATCTAGAAAGGTACTACACAAAACATATCGATCCCTTTAAGACACACAATTTATTTCAAATTATTTTTTGTGACATAGGCCATTTCTGAGATATTCGTTATTAGTGTTTCGAATTGTGCATTACTTGGTCATTCTTTTAATGTCCTGCCAGCATTCAGTTGTTTCTCGCGATTCCATTGAAACAGTATGGAATTTTAAGGCTAGTGTCCAGTTCTTAAACAGTTGACTATCGATGTTTCCTTTATATCTATAACGAAATATGTTACGCAGCTATTTCTGCAACGGTTTGTTTGGATTAAAATGTAAATAGGAAAGAAGAAGGGCAACAGGAAGTCACCGGGATTTGGGGAGCTTCGCTGATAACACCTCCGTTAGTACCTGGAAAGGTTTGTACCGCCATAAGGGCAGCAATAAATGGTAGGGTTAACTGGCTAGGCTATAGTCATGGCGCAAGACCCTGGCGATGTGTCGTAGGGTTCGGAAAAAGGAAAGGAAGAGAAAGAAGAGGAAAGAAGGATAGTAGGTAAAATTTTAATCTTAATTAAAAAGAGCTAGTGCCTTGTAGTGTCTGCGAGGTTGGCTGGTGATGGGAACGTGCTGCTCCATGAAGTTGCGTATTAATTAGTAACTTTCGTTGAGGGCGTCGTGACTGTTATGGATTCCAAAGGTGATCAAATAACTCTGATAGCAATATGTTATCCTCATCAAATGAACAACATAGAGCATCCAAAATGGTGGGCGGCGGGGTTACAACGGGAATTATCAAAAATAGGCTTAAACGATATCTGGCAAAGGGGTAATGAAAATACACAGTGACGTGAAAAAAGTCAGAAGACGACTATGTGATATAAACAGGCAGAAAATAGAGTTTGAATGTAGACAAAGATCAACATTGGAGCTACAAAATGAAATAAAAACTAGGTGGGGTAAGGAAACATACATTTTGGAATTAGATATAAAACAGAGGACGGGAATAGCATGGTTTAGGTTGGGAGAGTGGAAAGTTCGCAAGATTGTTGATGATGATGGCAGGAGGATTTGCCCATTATGCGGGGAACAAGAAGACTGGATGCATATTTTGGCACCATGCGTGCAGACGGGGAGGATATTAGGAAAAAATTATTACCGGAAGTATTTTTGGCTTCTAACAGACGGAGGGCAGCATGCTGGGACTGGATTCTAAACAGCCAAAACTGGCCAAGCTTGGGCACATACTTAATGGAAGTACGTGTACTAAGAAATACGGTGTTTATGTAAATTTTCTTTAAATATATGTGGTGCTTGAGACTTGTGTGTGTTTGCGTGTGTGATTCAGAGTGCTTTTTAATTTTATATGTATGTATATAATGTGGAGATTATAAATATAGTTGTTTCTGGTCGATTCTGCAATTTATGTAGGTATACAGACCAGCTATTTTTCTAGAGAGCATGTACGGTCTTATGACCCATGCGACTGTGTTATGCAATTAATATAATACTAAGTACTTAATAAATACTACTACTACTACTACTACTACTACTACTACTACTACTACTACTACTACTACTACTACTACTACTACTACTACTGCTACTGCTACTACTGCTGCTGCTGCTGCTGCTGCTGGTTGTGTATTTCCCGCTGGGCATTGCGGAGTGAAGAGACAGAGGCGTCAAGGGCGAGAAGTGTAATATTGGCTATCCTGGTGACGGTGGCGATGGCTGTAATGTTGCTGCCACCTGATGAGGTACTGGTTGCAACCAGTGGGAGTGGAGTGGTGCTGGTTTGGACCTCCGCGTCTTCGAAATACTATACTTACATGTTCCAACTTTAATGTTTTTATCAGCATTCTTCATTACTTAAAACACTCCACGCATCAAAATACGACCGATTAGTTCATAATTATTTTCAGCAAAACGCTCGTTTTAGCAAGTGAAGTTGCCTAATTTTTACTTTCACTACCAAGTACCTAGTAGGTAGAGGAAATGTATTCCACCCAGGTGGCAACTTCACCGAAATATATGTTTTGAGAACCCCTGCATAAAAAAAGGATCGTAGCTATGTGCATCTCGTGTAGTATGTATGTGAATAGCATAACTTCAAAAATGAAAACCGCATAAATACCAAACCTGGTATTTAAGTTCAGCATCTTCCAAGGAAGCGACACGAAGGTTTTGAAGAAAACCTCCAATCCAAAACATGTAAAAATTTTCGAATTTTTTGTTTATTTTCTCAAAACTGGCTCTAACGATATTGGCTAAAATACTATAGGTAGGTATGTTTAATATATTCACATGAGAAATAAAATATGTATCTTGAACTTTATGGAAATAGCCTGTGAAACCTTCCTCATCTGGAAGTAATTTTGTATAACTGGTAAACCATACGAAAAAAAAGAAAGAAGAAAGAAAAAAAAATTATACAGAAAAATGTAGAACTGTTTAAAGCACTTGATTTATTTCAAGTAAATTTTTTGTAACTCAGCCATTTCCGAAATAATTCCTATAGAAATACAGTAGCCTTTAAGCATATAGATACATATCTCTTAATAGCTGGTTGCTAAGTGCAGCACCATTCTCTTTGCCACAGATAAATACTCTTTGCATATCCAAGAGAGAAAAAAAATTAATAACGAATTCCCATTTGAGAAAATAAGTATTGAAAAATTTAAGGGAATAACAAGCAATATCTCGAAAATGGTTCACTCAACAACAAAAATGTATATGACATAAATTGTATATTTTAACGCGATCTACATTTTTTGTGTAGTAAAACTTTGTCTATCTCTTATGGTTTACCAGTTATGCAAAAGTCGTTCACAATGAAGAATACTTTTGGGGACATTCCCAGAAAATTCAAGATATACATTTTATTTGTCATGAAAATATCTTAAACATATGATATTTTAATCAAAATCGTTAGAGCCATTTTTGAGAAAATTAAAATTTTCGAAAATGTTCCATGTAAAGGGTAATCTGGGGTGGGGGGATTTCATTGAAATCTTCGTGTCGCATGTCTGGAAGATACTGAATCTAAATACCAAGCTTGGTGTTTATCCGGCTGTTCGTTTCTGAGTTATATATTTCCGGTGAAATCTCGGTATCGAATTTTTGGGTGGAATACAATACTTCCCCTATTTACTATACGTAGTAGGAAAAGAAAATAATCAAGGATTCAGGAACAAGTTAGATTTCTCGCATCAAGCAAACAAATCTGGAGCTCCCTTTCTTACATATCGATTACGAAATCGTTTAACTGACGAAAGCGAGTAGTCCGAACAGTATCAGCCGACAGTTCGGTCGTGCACCACTCCCACTTGACATTAAGAGAATTAGCAGAGAGTTTTCTCGAGAAGACACGTTAGGCCCAGTCGAGCCTGACTCGTGAAGAAAGAAGAACCGATGTCGACACTTGATGCGAGAGGAATGTGAGTGTGTAATCTCCAACTGGGGGCGGCGTTTTGGGAAATGTGCCGAGTCAGGTTGGTAACAATGCCTGATGATGTCTCGCACTAATCACCCCAACTGTCACGCTCCCAGCAGTAATTATTTGCCGCATCAACACACAATGCCTCGCGGATGTCTTGATATTCTGGAATATAGCGCGAACACATCCTCCAGGATTCCTCACTTACTGGTCACATGCTGCACGTTTCGGCGCCTGGGGCTGTCTGCGAAGATGGAAGGTGTGCTGAAAGTTTCCCAGACCTTCTGTACTCCCTGGTTGATTGATTGGTTGATTCCTGTTCTGGGATCTCAAAAGTTTGGCCTCATTGATTTTTAATCGATTTGTACAAGATGGTGTTCCTAAATGGAATTGTGTGGTTTATGTTTCCATTGATGATATGCGCCTGTCTTTACAGTTTGGTACAGTGCAATGGGGACAAATCCCTCAAATTTGATTGCCTCAGTCTCTATTTTAAGAGAAAAATGTTTAATTGCTGACGCCTTAGAATCTTGGAGTTGTTTGTCCAGGTGAATCGACGCCGGAGGAATAGACTCTAATTTAAACGGCAGCTGTTGTTCTAAATCACTCGGTAATTTGCATTCTTTTTTGCCTTATTATAAATGATAGGTCTTAATAGTTTAATTTTTGTGGTTAAGGTGTGATTCAGGACAGTTTTTTCATTGGACACCTCGCACACTGCAATATGTTGCGATTACCACCCCAGGAGGGAGGGATGAAGTGAAGGAACCGCAGGAGGCTATAGGTCACAGATAAACAGGCCATAGAGACGTGCGGAAGTCCCTAAAAGTTCCAGGATGGAAGACTCGTTCCAGTCACTATTAGAACTGCTTAGAGAGGGCGATGAACGAACCGTCGACCAAGCAGCTCTCTAGGGTCACGGGCTCTGCCATACTCCACGAAACCTAGAAGCATACCCGAAAGATATGAAGGAAACGGAATGAAAGTAAAATAATGGAAAGGGAATCGTGGTAGATGGAAACCACCCTACTTCATGAAGTTGGTAAGTAAAGCCTTTAAACGTAGTTTTAAAAATGTTGTATGGTTTCATTCGCGCCTTTCTACGATAGCGGCAGACGGCAGTGAGCGCCGAGGACGCGGACAGGAAAAACATCGCGCAGTCGGTTCGTAGTTTTTTTAACTCACCCTGTATTATTGATGTTAATATCATGTATTCGATTTACATAAATAATATAATTAGTGCTTAGTATACAAACGGTACAACTTGGTTTCGTAGAAATCGTTTGAACTATTTTTGGGGATGTAAAGAAGAACGATATCTTTGGTGTAAAAGTTACCTTTGGAAGGAGGGATTTTCCTGAAAAATATTGCTTGTTATCTTCAAGTTAGAAATTGTTTTTTCTTCAGTTAGGTTTCACAGACAAACACATACACATGAATTCCTAAACATTTCTTTTTGGGTTTCAGTGGACCAAGAACAGTATTACCGTCAAATATTAATACTACATTTTTATGAAATACGATACTTTCTCTACCCACCATTGATAGAGAATAAAAATCCTTATTTTTGACTGCTAAATGCTGAACATCGCTGATAGTGACATAAGGAAATCATAGTACTGACATTTTAATTGCTTCTTTATCTTTTCGTTAAATTTCAAGTTACCTGAAATGTAACGCCGATTCCCCAGCCTACTTGGTTGTATAAGGGATGGGTTTTGTGGTTATAGCGGTGTTCGCGACATTAAGGGTTAATTTTAGGGACGGTAGGGTTTTCCGATCGAGATCTTAATATTTTATGGTGACCATTTCCGGCGAGGAGGGGTCTCTGATGCATGGCCCAAGAGATGCAATTCTCTGACCATTTCCGCTGCCGATATGCGCCCATAGGTTCCGGGTCTGTGGTGAAATGCTCCCAGCATTGACCGCAGTATATCCAAAGATGAGGCAAAGCCAATATCAACAAGTCCTTACCTATCTTGCGTAGGACTGCGAAATTTTAACAAAAGAACACACTCGAAAATGTCCGAATTTTGTCATAGGAAGGAGTGAAACACGCAGGAGATGGTTAAGACAGTAGCGGGTTCAAATCCCCTGCGTCGGTCATTACTGTGGTTTGCCTCAATCGCCAGGCAAATAGTGGGTTGTATGAATTATTGCTAAGGCTTACGTGACAGGTAGGCATCCATATTGCTAAAGATTCCCTACGGATGCTGTGGTTAAACGTGAAGAAGGTGTTATTTTAAGAGTTATTTGCAACACGCTTTGGGCCTCAATTTGAAGTAATATTATTATACTGTTTGCCCCACGTTTTGGGAGCCGATTTTGAAGAAGGGTTATTGTCTTTACGTTGTTGTATTGTTATTTCAATTGTTGGGGAGCCGAAATTGAAGTTCGTTGCAACCGCACGTTATGGTACCCGCTTTCCGGTAGCCTCCGCCCCAAGTTTAAAAAATATTAACTTTGTAATTTTGACTGTTTCTTTAAATATTATATATTTATGTTTGCCTCGGCCGCGTCAGTATTATTGTTAGAGACATTTTCTCTTTAACAGGGCGTGATGCGGCTGAAGAATGTAGGCTTACACAGATTATAATTTTGTAATTCAATCCTTTATTTATTAATTCTTGACAAGATTTAAATAACACTGATATAGAGAGCAGTAAGATTCTTTTGTTAATTACTTGCACTTTTTAACACACTATTTTCGTCTCACACTGAATACGTATTACATTTTTTTAGGACGTGTCTCGCGTCTGCCTTCAACCAACGCGTCCAGTTATGAACACTGTCTACAAGCAACTGACTTCTAGATTTGTAAATTTTGCTATATTTCAAGTTTCTGATTGGCTATTCCTAATCCAATAGAATACCTTCATTTAACTAAAGTTTTTTCTGGTTGTTTATTGGCTATTTTATAAACTGTCTCAAAATTTACATTATTGTTTCCAAGAATTACAAGTAGTATGGTTAAACTTTCAAATTCATTATTAACTCATTGTTAGCAACTTTTAACCTATTATTCTCAAGCTCCTACATTATTAAATTACGTAATAAATTCACATAACATTATTGAGCATGTATACAATAATATAAACATATACAATGACTGTTACATACATTTTTATATATTGTTACATACACATATTGCTTTAAGGTGGTCTGTTATTGAATTTATATATTATGTAATTAGACTGAAATCATTTAAGTGTTAAAAATACTGCCTCAAACGTTAAGATATTAAAATACTGCAATGTTAAAACTTAAAACAAAAAGTGCCTGACATTTTGCCCAGTAGGCTGCAAAGTCCAGCATATTTCTGCGCAAAAGGTCAGTCATTTATTTTCGCTACCTACAGTAGATAGAGAAAGTATCGCATTCCGCTCAAACATTCGATCATTCATTGGAAATAAATGTTTTGAATTCCACTGTATCCCCCCCAAAAATAGAAAAGGATGAGAGAGAGAGAGAGAGAGAGAGAGGGAGAGAGAGTGAGAAACAATGTGACTTTAAAATTATAAATGGATTAAACACCAAACTTGGCATTTAAGTTCAGCATCTTGCATGCATACGACAAGAAGATTTTCAGCAAAATCCCTCTACCGTAAGTTAGTGTGCTTAAACCTTATTTTTGAGTGATAAATGCTGAACATCGCCGATAGTGGCATAAGGAAAGCACCGTATTGACATTTCAGGATTAAGCCTTTAAGGCTTATCTGGCCTCATATTTTCAACCAAAACGTTGAATTCATCTCTTCTTCGGTCTAGCAGCATTCCTTTCACGTTTTGGCACATTGAACATAATCTTCGAATATGCGATCTTCTTTCATTCTTTGGACAAGTTTTCTCTAGAAATTTCCAAAATGTTCTAATTTTTGCATCAGCTTAAAATGTTGAACTCATTTCTAATATCTTTATTTATTCTTTTATCTAAGAGTGTACAGCCGGCTATATTCCTCAAAAATCTCAATTCTGCCGCTTCTGTAGTCTTTTCTTCTCTTCTACTTAAAACCCAAAACTCAGAGCCATACAGTAATACGGGGACTGGCGTCACAATGTTTCTTCTAGTGTTTTTAATTCTCTCTTAATTGTGCCACACATACAGTTAAATTTGCTAAGTTTGTTAAAAAAATATTTTTTTAAAAGAGGAGATAATCACAGCCCAGGTGATATTCGCTAGTCACTTCTTCATTTTTTTTACAATTATTTAAAATTAATAAGAATGAAGAAGCTGTTTAAAGAAACTTCGTGTATGCATTTGTCATATCAATATCTCAAAGGCATACCATGTCGATCAAAATCGCTTTATGCATTTTTAAGAAAATAAAACACAACGAAAATGTTTACGTGCGAAGGTTTGTATAAAGTGGGGGAACTTTTTAAAAATATGTGGCTGTATTTCTTAAGGGTGCTAGAAAAATTAAATTAAATCGAGTTTTATTTATAGCGCCCTATTCTATACGGGGCGTGAAAGACCGGAAATTTTGCTCAGAGACCTCTTTGTGAGGCTTGAGGTTCTTTTACGTGCCGTAAATCTACGACACGGGACCACCGACTTTACTTCCCTTCCGGAGGAAGTCGTGCTAAGGATTTTTACGCCCGAAAACATCCATCGCCCTCCGAAGAGGTTTGAACCCGCGACCTCGGGAACCAGAGGCTGGCATGGTACCCCTAAACTACGGAGGACAACAGGATCTACACTTAAGTACCAACACGCACACGCACACACACGTATACAAGTGCTGTTTTGGGGTTCAGGGGACCTAGAAACGTGAATTCCTGTGAAGTATAGGCATCAAAATGGAATGCAATAATATCACTCACCAATATCTTCTATTGGCAAGCAGTAAATAAGTAAACTTTTCCATAGTAAAGAATGAAAACGCAATACCTACTCTATATTTGTGGGTACATAATCTCCAAATTTGGTAGATACGAGGGTTGTACCAGAGGTAGCCGATCTAACAAAGATAATATAAAAAATTTGGGAAAAAAACATCTTTATTTCTCTACATAGTCTCCTTTCAGCTCAATACACTTTTCCCTGCGATACTCTGTTTATAGTGAGAACCGTCGAGTTCTGCAAAATATCCAACAACTGCAGACTCCACCTCTTTATTGTTAGAAAATTTTTTACCACCAATCTATTTCTTCAACTTTGGAAACAGAAAATAATCAGAGGGGGATAAATCTGGTGAATAGGGTGCATGCGGAAGCAATTTGAACTTTAACACTTTGATTTTGGTCATGGCAGTAATTAATGTGTGAACTGGTGCATTGTCTTGATGAAACAAAATTTTCTTTGCCTGCAGATGGAACTGTCTTCGCCTTCTTTGGAGTCGATTCTCCCCATTGAATCGCTCTTTTGACTGTTCCTTTGTCTCAGGTGTGAAGTGATGGACCCATGTTTCATCCATGGTTATGAATCGACGCAAAAACTCGACTTTATTGCAGCGAAACATCGCCAAACACCCCACTTAAACATCCTCACGACGCTGCTTTTATTCCATTGTGAGTAAACGCGGCACCCATCTTGCGCACAGCTTTCTCGTGTTTAAATTTTCAGTCACTATGCGATATATCTACAGCACTTTTTGAAAAGACTACGATGTCTGCTAGCTCGCGCGCTTTCAGTCGACGGTCATCCAATACCATTTTGTAGATTTTCCTCACAATTTCTGGCGTGGTCACCTCATTTGGTCGATCACTGCAATGTTCGTCTTGGCAGCTCGTACGGCCCCGCTTAAATTCTGCCACCCAATATTTTACTCTTGAAAACGAAGGAGCAGACTCCCCCAGAGTAGAATCTAGCTCAGCTTTAATATCACATAACGATGTCCAGTTTTATCTATGTTTACAAATTCGCTTAGAGAGTTCACTATTGATGGCTGCCAAACAGTTACTAAACAACATAGCATCGTCAAACTTCAAACTTAAGCTTTATAAGAATAGTACTTTCTATCATAGTCATTTGTTTGAAACAACCGCCACTATCTATACGTAAGGTCGGATACTTCTGGGACTGCCCTCGTAATCCTAAAATTATGGACCATCTCTATCCCAAGAAGAAACGACTGAGGGAAGAGCTGGTCAAAGCCAAGCGATTTCTTGCTAGAGCTCTTTAGGACGTTAATAAATTACAGTAAGGCTTCGAGTAGGAGAAAAGTAGGCGCTTAGGTTCGGTCACACAGATAATAAACATGAAGTTGTAGGCGTTAAGGCTAAGTGAAGGGTGGTGGTAAAATAAGGGGTTCGAGCTTCACTAAAGCCACGTCATTGTAGAGTGATATGCGAAAATTGTTATTTGGTGATGTTTATTTCTGTATTTCTCTCTCGCTCGCTCATACTGCTGCGTCATCATCAACATCATCATTATGGCCTCTCCAGCCAAACACCAAAACCATGAAATTACAAGCAGCAGGCCGCTAGACATGTACAGTCGTTTTCAGGATACTTCACGTTCTTACCCTAAGGAATGTCAATCCTCCAGCTTGGACCCACCCACGCCTCCTACTTGGGCTGAAGGATTATTTTTTAATAGCTTGTCCGTGATTCGGAATAAAATTAAATCCGGGTCTCGTATAACCTTCTGTCGCCCTACCCTGGCTTTTGCAAGCGTCTGAAATATTTTTAGTCTTGTACCAATCTTGAGTTTTATATCAGAACATGGGTGCTTGATTTTATAACGATGAAAAAAATCTGATCACTTTCTCTACCCTTTATCGTTTATTAGAGGATAAACCAATTATTTCTATCTGCTTCAATTTAATCGAGACAAACCACAGTAGAAAAACTTACTTCGGGATACAAACGGAACGTCCATAATAACCAAATTTTATACTCTTTCTATGCAGTCGCGAGAAACAACTGAAAATCGACTTGAAAATAATGATAAAGCATTGAACAGTTCGAACCATTAATAGCGGATATCTCGGAAATGGCTTCAACAAAAAGGTTATTTGGAATAAACTGCGTGTTTTTCAAAGAGGTCTACAAATTTTACGTAGTATACGTTTTCGTCTCGCTTAACGTTTACCAGTATTAAAAGATTATACACAATCCCTTCCAAATGAAGAGGATTTTAAGGTTATTCCCAGAAAATTCAAGATACACATTTTATTTGTCATGTAAATGTCTTTAATATATGGTATTTTAATCAAAACTGTTACAGCCGTTGTTTAGCAAATCAAAAACGACGAAAAATGTTCCATGTAAAGGGTAGCTTGGGGTTTGGTATTTATCCGACCTTTAGTTCTTGGGACATACTGTTCACAGAAACACGGGCCTTTTTCTAAAAATACTTTTTCGGATTCAAGGAGCCTCAAGAAGTATTTCCGGTGAAATCTCTGTATCGAAGTTTTGGGTGGAATACATCTCCACCTCTAAGTATGTAATAGTGATAATTATTGATGGATAGATATAAGTAATTAAATAAAGAAGTAACTGTAAGATAGAGAAATAATTGCTATAAATAATTTCCGTATAATAAATCAGTGTATAATATAACAAGCTTTGAGTTAAAATATTTGTCCGGAAAGATGAAGGTGCTTAGGAGCCATGTTAACCAAAGTCATTAGCGACAGCCGAAATAGAAAAACATTAACTAAAAGATTTTGGGAATACAATTAGCTTATAAGCGCAGTACGTTTGAACAGTCATGTATACCGGAATTCTGGACAAGAGAAGGGAACTTACATTCTGAGAATTATGAAGTAGGGGGAGCTAAAACTAATAAAGGCGTGCGATTTTATAGAGAGTTACGTTGCTTCTGGTACCGTCAGCGCTACTCACTCGTGTAAAACACACACAGACACACACACGTTTTTACTTTCTTCACTACTTACCTATATTAGAGAAAGTATTTATTGCATTCCATCCAAGAATTCGATATCGAGTTATCACCGACTCGTTTTGAGACTTCCTACCACCCCCTCCCCCCAAAAAGGCATATTTAGGGAACAACATAACTGAAAAGCGAAAAATTGGTTAAGTAGCAAACTTGATATTTGAATTCAGGCTCTTCCAAGGACGCGATACAAAATTTTTCAAAAAAATCCCCTACCTCAAAACTACCGTTTTTTTTTTCTTTTCAAAAATGACATCAACGAATTTTATTAAAATAGCATATATGCAAGACAAAATATGCATGACATATGACATACATGCATGAGAAAATATGTATATTCTGTATGACTTTTGTATAATTTGTAAACTGTAAGAAACAAATTTTACTACAACAAAAATTGCAGATCTCGTGAAAGCACAGTTTATGTCAAATAAAAATTTTTTGTTCTTAAATATTCCCGAGTAATGTTTTTGTTATCGTTTTGAATTTTTAAATACTTGAGTCTTTTTCAAATGGTAAGTCGCTATTCGAATGTTCTTTTTTTATCTTTTTTTTTTTTCTTATGTTCAAGCAAAGAGAACCGAATCTCAAAGCCATATTTAGCAACCCGCTTTTAAAAGATTTGATTATAGATTGAGATTGCTGTATTCCCCTTGTGCTTAAAACGAAATCTACATTATCATTATAAAGAGAGAAAATGTGTGTATGTGTATGTAACCTAATCTAAAAAAGCCACTCAACCGTTTTTGATAATTTTTTCATCACTGAATATTTCAATTAGTTCTAACAGACTTGGGCAATAAAACATCTTTTCCTATGTAATAAGACCATTTGTGCAAAGGTTTGACTCACTTAAAATGAGGCAGACGAAGAACAAGCATTTTTAGGAATAATTTGCAGAAGAGTTATTAGAGAAAGCTATGTCATTGTAGGACATAATATTTTATTCAGGGGACTCATAACACGTATTTTGGTTTAATATTATCTAATTTGTTTATTGAAAAAATTAAACTGAGTTTTATTTATGGACGCTCTTAACTACCATAGTTCTTAGCGTCCCATTCTATAGTGAGGGTAAAAGGCCGTAAATTTTGCTCAGGGGCCTCTCTATCAGGCTTGAGGCTCTTTTAGTGCTATAAATCTACGACACGAGACCACCAGCTTCGCTTACCTTAAGAAGGAAGCCATGCTAAGCGCTTTTTTGCACAAACACACTCACACAAATTGAGTTTTATTTTTAGACGCTCTTTAACTACTATGGTACTTAGGGTCCTATTTTACATTGGGCGTAATTTTGCTCAGAGACCTGTTTATCAGGCTTGAGGTTGTTTTACGTGCTTAAATCTAGTACCACCAGCTTTATTTCCCTTCCGAAGGAAGCCGTGCTAAGGATTTTTACACCCGAAAGAAATCTATCGCCCTCCACCGGATTTTGAACCCGCGACCTCGGGAACTAGAGGTTAGCATGGTACCCTTAGACCACGGAGGACGACACGCTACTAAGGTCACTCAATAAATACATCAACATGAATTTTAAGTACACCAATGAACCTTCCAAATATAGAGAACTTTCTTTCAGGGTTTAGAAACTTGTAGAATATGGGTATTAAAGATTCGCAGGAACTAAAACCATTTATCAAGAAATTAACAAGTAGATAATACGGAAAAGGACTACGCAATTAAGGCATGTGTCTGGCCTCAAACATTTTTTAAAATTAATTTTTGGATGGAATGCATTACTTCTGTTTACTAAAAGTGGGTGCTAGAGAAAGTAAAAATACGAAAGGGCTTCGCACGAGTTCACTGGGTTACTCTTAAGATGCACAAAAGCATCAACCGAGGACTAATGAGGTCTACTCCTAGAGCTAGTACGGACAGTACAACCAGTTTGACGAGCATGGCTTGTACCTTCAACGGCAGTGTTGTAAGACTGTCACGGCACACCCACTAAGTCACCAATTAGTGTTCCTCTCGCCAATCAAAACCGTCAGTCAGATAGCAATCTTGATGAAATTATATGTTCCGACGCTGTTGTTAACCGTGAAGTTATTGACTTTTATCGTCATATATCTACTTTGAGAATACCAGCCATGGCCAGCAAGTCCTAGCCTTCCTGCTGAAGGGATTATTACGGCTACAGCGAAGATAGTCATAGGTAATCTAACTCGAGGTTCTGTTGTTTCGAAAAAATTGTTAGGGACTGTAAGTGACGAGTGGTTTTATCTGAGGAATAACACAACCTCGCGTTAGATTTGGTTTGTCTACTTCAGCGAATAACACAAGAGCATAAGCTAAAAATAACTATTCTTCTTCCTCTTTAAGGTTAGCCTATGAAGCCGGTTCCAACGCAGAGACATCTTCCCATCTGGCTCTATATCATCCTATTGAACACCGGCCTTTTGGTTTGTACTTATTTGAATGCTTGTTTTGTTATTCTGTCGTCTTTCACCGTTTCTGCAAAGCTATTTAATATTATTGATATATTGCAGCACTGTCATTTGATAAAGACGTCTCTGAGCAAAATTTCCTGGCTTTCACGCCCAATATTTTTTTAAATTTATTATAGCAATAATATAAACTTACAATTACCTTATTTTTCAACGTAGTCCCCTTGGTTCTCATTGCAAATGGCCCATCGTTACACAAGCTTTCTCAGAAAAAAAAAATTCAGCTGAGCAGCAAGCCATGGTCTGTGGTGAATCGACGGCTCCTTGAGGCATTTTAAGTGGACCAAAAAAGATATGGTTTGCACTTCATCGACAGTCCATCTTCGGTTCTCTGAATCAGGATACGGACTTGCTCAGTGTTGGCGTCACTAGTAGATTGGATGGACGTCCTTCTCTTTCCTCGTCCTTCACAGTTGTCCGACCATTTTTGAACTTTTCAATCCTTTCGTACACATTTCGCAGGGGTGAAACATTGCTCCCATATTATACGAAATCTATTTCGGCTCCTGTACACCTTCAGCCGACAAAAATGGATAACTGTTCTTCTTTGGTGCAAATGGTGAGGAGTGAAGTCATGCTTATTATGCAACAATACAACTCAGTGGAGTGATGATAGCGGTCAAGCATTCCACAACCGGAGACAAAGGAACAGCAAGTCCACATGCGCGCGCATTCTCACGCTAATATCCATTTATTTCATATTAATCAAGATAAACATTTGCAGAAACTATCATATTGTTAATTTTCTTATAGGTGCAAGGGGAATATGGTAGGCTTTAAGCGATAGTCAAATATTTTAAGAGCTGGTTGCTATGTGGAGCATTCCATTCTCTTTGCATGTTCAGGACATAAAAAAAAAAAAACCAAGAGCGATCTCTCATTTGAAAAACAGTATAAGTATTCAAAAATTCAAACATTAGAATATCTCGAAAATGGTTGACTTGAAAAAAATGTGTGTTTTAACGAGATCTACATTTTTTTCTATAGTAAACTTTTGTCTATCTCTTACGGTTTACCAGTTATGCAAAATTTATTCAAATGAAGACTTTTGGGGACATTCCCATAAAATTCAAGATATACGTTTCATTTGCCATGAAAGTATTTTAAACATATGATGTTTTAATCAAAATGGTTAGAGCCATTTTTGAGGAAATCGAAATTTTCGAAAAATGTTCCTAATCTGGGGTGGGGGGATTTTCTTGAAAATCATTGTGTCGCATCTTTGGAAGATACTGAACCTAAATACCAAGTTTGGAATATATCCAGCTTTTGTTTTTGAGTTATGCTGTTCACAGACACACACATGGACGTTATCTAAAACTGCTTTCTTGGGGAGGATTCAGGGAGCCTCAAAACATGTATTTCCGGTGAAATATCGAATTTTTGGTTGGAATGCAATACTTCACCTACTACTTACTATACTACGTAGTAGAGAAAGTGAAAAGGTTTTTAATCAAATGTAGATTGATAACAGAATGGTTAACGTATGAGATGTGTGTTTGTTATTTTGAAGTGTACAGATCATCTGTAACTTTTGATCAACCCTATAACTGCAAAAAGAGCATAGTTTTTATTTCCCTTTCCAGTTACTAGATCTACAAAACGTACTTAAGTTTGAAAAAGAGGGAGGAGGGAAGGAAAGCAGAGGGGAAAATGTAATTACCGATGTAAAGCGCGAGGATTTTAGTGCACAAGGAAGAAGGAAAAAGAACGGGATATAAGAGAAAAGTTGACTTTTTTTTAAGTGGTGCTAATTTATGAGCACATGGTCAAACAGCTTTAAGCCTTGTAGGTAGGGGGCGCAGAGTGACCGTGTGTGTGTGTGCGTGTGTGTGTGTGAAGACAGATTTTTAGCGGCTCCAGTTAATGGGAAATTTAACGAGCGGTAATAAAAATAAAAAGAAGGGATGGCAGAAAATGTTGGGACACACACATACTCACATAAGTACGAGATTGGGTCCAAGTTACCCAGGATTATGAGAATAAATTTCGTTGTTATGGACATCCCAGCTGTAATCTTTTCTACTGAGCAGACAGTCTGTTTTACTGAGGTACTCCACAAATATTAATATTATCCTTCTTTACAGGCTTCCTAGGAATCTTCTTGGGAAGGATGTTCAAGGAAAAATGTGTAATTATGGTATGAGAAACCGGAGGAATGGGGTTTAGTCCCCAGTTTAAATCTGTTTATTTTATTTCACCACACAGCACTGGGTCTAGAAGATTGGGCAGTTCAATTTAAAAGTACTCGTAGTTTCATTTTCAACCAAACATGGCCATCTATTGCTGTATCCAATCCAAATAATAGTTTTTCTTTAACATTGCTTCATATTTAATGCCGGACAGATGACCTTAGTTGTGTAGTCGATCTCCTCTACCATCTCTTTTGCTTCAAATTCGTTGTTCCGTGGGGAACTGTGGATCCTAAAGGGATACCACGAAGAAAATCTGAATTGTTAAACTCACATGGCTTTCCCTATTCTTCTACAAACGTTTATCTCCTTCATGTTAATCGTTATAAAAATTTGTAGAAACTATCTTATGGCTAATTTTCTTGTAGGTGCAAGGGGAATATGGTAGGCTTTAAGCGATAGTCAAATATTTTAAGAGCTGGTTGCTATGTGGAGTATTCCATTCTCTTTACATGTCCAGGACATTAAACAAAACAAAAAGAAAAGCAGAAAAAAAGAAAATGGAAAATTCAAAAAAATAACAAGGAATATCTCGGAAACAGTTCACTCGCCAAGAAAAAAAATGTATATAACATATATGGTGTGTTTTAACACGATCTGCTTTTTTGTGTAGTAAAATTTTGTTTATCTCTTACGATTTACCAGTTATGCAAAATTCATTCTGAATGAAGAGAACTTTTGGCACATCCCCAGAAAATTCAAGATGTATATTTCATTTGCCATGAAAGTATCTTAAACACATGCTTTTGTAGCTAAAATCGTTAGAGCCATTTTTGAATAAATCAAAATTTTCGAAAAATGTTCCATGTAACGGGTAGTCTGGGGTGGAGGGATTTTCTTGAAAATCTTCGTGACGCATCTTTGAAAGATACTGAAACTAAATACGAAGTTTGGTATTTATCCGACTTTTCGTTTTTGAGTTATGCTGTTCACAGACACACAGACACATACACGGACGTTATCTAAAAATGCGTTTTTTTGATTCAGGAGGTCTCAAAACATGCATTTCCAGTGAAATCTTGGTATCGAAATTTTTGGTGAAATGTTATACTTCCCCTACTTACTATACGCGGTATAGCAAGCCACGGATTTTTTGTTTAACGTCGCTTTAACTTACTAATCATATCGCGACAGTTAATTCAGGTATGTTGGTTCACCTAAATCAGTGTGTGCTAGTTGAACGGTTTGCGTAGTCACCTTCCTGCACCATGTTTTTTATCGGAATATGGAACTAGGAATAGTGGAACTGCTGGCTTTTATTTGAGTGTGTGTACTTGAAATAACTATGATGCTGGATAGATGGTCCTTACATCTGCTTAAACCCTGTTTCTTATAACTTTACCTTTTAGGTAAGAAGGATTTGATATGTATTCTTCCGCGCTGCGTTCCTTTCCTTTCCCTTCGAATAGTGACAAAGTAGCCCTATGCAATACAAGGTAAGACGGTAAAAGCGATATAAACACACTGTCACGATAGTTGCACATGCTTTCGTCATCCTGAGAGGCAGATTTAAGCCGAAATATTCGCTTACCTATTTATTGTTAAGAATTTACATGCATTCTAGATGCATTAACTCTGTTATATGATATATTTAATTCATACTGTTATGAAAATGTAAATTTGATAATTCTCTTCGAATGCATTAAGATGAATAATCTATCAAATAAGGAACTATTTTGTGTCGCACAACAACCTATTCCAAGACATGAAGGTGGAGTTCTCAGTAGTTCCACTGTTGGGCAGCCAAACTTGATGAAGTAACCGCCCCACGTATGGTACAAAGTTTCCGTTGGCCTTCGCCCCAACGTTTAGGAATTAACTTTGTATTTTAATGTTTCTTTAAATATTATACATATATTTGTGTTTGCCCCGGCTGCGTAAGTATTAATTTGTAGAAACATGTATCTCTTATCAGGGGGTGATGCAGCTAAAAATGTAGGCTTACACAAATTATAATCTTTACTTCACTCCTTTTATTAATCCTTCATCGATTAAATAACACTTCGCTTATATAGAGAGGTGTGAGATTATTTATTAATTACTTACACCTTTTAACACGTAAACTTTATAATATTCTCGCCGTAATGAATTTTCGTCTCACACTGAATACGTACACGTCTAGCGTCCGGTTAGGAACGCTGTCTACTAGGGACTGGCGTTTACCGCTTAAAATTTGTAAATTTCTCTATTTCAAATCTCTGATTGACTAATTTTACTCCAATAGAATACTTTTATTTAACTTTCAGTTTTTCTAGTTGTTGATTGGCTATTTATAAACTGTTTTAAAATTATTGTTTCTAAAAATTACTAGTAGCATTATTAAATTTTCTAATTCATTATTGCTTCAAGGTTACCTCATTGTTAGCAACTTTTGGCCTCTATTCTCACAGCTCCTACATTATTAAATTACGTAATACATTCACATAACATTATTATACATGTACACAATAATATGAACATTAATACAATGACACTTACATATATTTTATATACTATATTATACACATATTGCTTTAAGGGGGCTGTTATTATATTTTATATTATATAATTAGACTGAAATCATTTAAATGTTAAAAATACTGCATCAGACAGCAGCTAATGAGAGGTGACTAGTGCACGTGAGATACGGGCCATAGTTATATGGAACATACCTTAGATAACGAGTTGATACATGACTTTACGAGTTGTCTTTCTTTGCCATTATTCATTTCTGTTTTTTTGAGTCGTGGTATTCAAGACCCAATCCGTTTTTACCTGGTAAATGAGCGAAAGTACGTAAAAGATTCAGTGAGATTGGCCGGTACATGGGGTTTGAAACCGCGACACCCCGTTTGCGAGTCAGGTCTACCACCTGAGGCATCTCGCTGGGTTAAATGATCCTGTCGCTTTTGAAATTATCGCAGTTGATCATCAAATGTTTCTAGCTAGCAATCAAAACTAAAATAAAATGAAGAGCGCTCCCGTGTTTTGAATAGATGGATAGCTTGAGCTGAATGCTAACGTAGACTATATGTAACTAATGTTTACAAAATTTTATTTACGACAAAGGTTATCAGATACACACTTCTTGATTTCATATTCCTAGATATTTTTCTATACTGAGAATATTTATTGTAGGAATCTCTTAAATGATAACAGTGCGTAGGCAGAAGTTAAGAATGCTTTATAAGGTAGTTGCTTCCTCTTGCATTTATTTTCTTCCACTCTCAGGATTTTCTCTACTCTTGCACAAACTATTTCTACAAACGCTTATTCTCCATATGCTTCATGTTAATCGAGATGTTAATCTTATTGCTAATTTTCTTGTAGGTGCAAAGGGAATATGGTAGTATTTAAGCGATAGTCAAATATTTTAAGCGCTGGTTGCTATGTGGCGCATTCCATTCTCTTTGCATGTCCAGGACATAAAAAAATGAATAACGAATTCCCATTTGAGAAACAGTATGTTGGAAAATTTAAGGGAATAACGAAAATGGTTCACTCAACAAAAAATATGTATATGACAAAAATTATGTATTTTAACGCGATCTACATTTTTTGTGTAGTAAAATTTTGTCTGTCGCTTATGGTTTACCAGTTATGCAAAAATCGTTCAAATGAAGAATACTTTTGGAGACATTCCCAGAAAATTCGAGATATTCATTTTATTTGTCATGAAAATATCTTAAATATATGACATTTTAATCAAAATCGTTAGAGCCGTTTTTGAGAAAATTAAAATTTTAGAAAAATTCTCCATGTAAAGGGTTATCTGTGTGGGGGGGATTTTCTTGAAAACCTTCGTGTCGCATCTCTGGAAGATACTGAACCTAAATACCAAGTTTGATGTTTATCCGACTGTTCGTTTCTGAGTTATGCTGTTAACAGACACACACACACGGACATGTTTCCCAAAATGCTTTTTTTGGATTCAGGGGGTCTCAAAACATATATTTCCGGTGAAATCTCCGTCTCGATTTTTTGGGTGGAATACAATACTTCCCCTACTTACTATACGTAGTACAGAAAGTAATAAGGTTTTGCAAGAAATGTTTTTAGAACCTATACCAGGTGGCTCACATAAGCCATCCTTAGTTGAGTTGATAGCGCGGATGCCAAAAGATTTTCCGATGCAGAATTGCAAACTGTATGGTACCCCATGCCGACAGAGAGGAGACCGCTGAATGAAGGACCAATGCTTGAAAACGAACACCTTAACTGATATTATTGGTCCCAGAGCTCATTCGGTAGAGAAACTGCCTGCTATATGAGGTGTTCCGGGCTGGGCTCCAGAAAGTTGTCTTTAAACCAAAACATTTCACGTATGACCAGATCTGGTGTTATCGATTGCTTAATAAGCAATTCGCTCATTAAAAAAGTATTCAGATTTGCCGCTTGATGCAAACCTGAGCACACGTGTTAAGTCTTTTAGTTCCAGGGCAGTTAATCTACAATGAGTACAACTACATGGCATCAATTGGTACCGCAAAGTTAACAAGATTAAACAAAATTCTATTTTTATGGTTTTTATGTACCCTTAAAGGTACATTAGATTTAAATTATTTTCTATTAGTGCATTATTCATAACAAGCATGTGTCATGCATACTCGTCTTGTTGGGTGAATTGATATAAGTGCCTCTCAAGCTCACGTTCTACCTGGAATGATTCATTTCTTAATATTATTTCCATACGGGGAAAAAAAGCGCGTAGAATACAAATGCCTCATCTGAAAATGTTCAGGACACAGCCTTCACGCCCAAGCTGCATTTTGGTGCGTCTCCGCACAGATGGTAAACACATCCGTGTATTCGTTATTGGTGAACGATACCTTTTTGTCTGAATGACCTGGCTCAAATTGCATGCAGACGACCACGAGATGCTTATCAGTACGAAACTATTACGTAAACACTGCAGACAGCACCACTGCCTCAGTGACCTTTCGCTCCATACCTGCACTGTCCCTTTGAACAACAGTGATGCACTTTTGCACCTATGTATGTGGGAATCATAAAACTGGAAAGGACGGCTTGTTTGGGCCACCTGGTATAAAAATATTGTACTGTTTACAGAAAGTTATATGCATATAATACATAAACTTTTTCCGTATAAGTATGAAGTAGATGGTTTGTTAATAGTAGTAGTAGGATGCTTCATGTTTATATACACAACGCAGTAACTTCGTGTTATCTATTGCTGGACGCCTGTATATTGAATTACTACTTTGAATGTTGGGTTCTTTGTCCTCCGGCTAGCTATTGTTTCTCGGTCGAGCACATCTCTTGATCAAGGTGTGTAAACGGAAAGGATTTGTTACTCAAAGATAACACTGATAAAAGAATTTGTTTTTACACTTTTATTACCGTCACAATTAATTAAGTTCACATATTGACTCTTGATACACGCCAGACTGAAACTGTTATATTTTCTAATATCACTATAATCACTTATTTACTGCACATTATTAATTCGAATGTTTCACATTTATAACAAACTTTAAGATGCGAGAGATTCTGTAGAATTGCGACGTGTAACTCGCGAATGATTCTGATGAACTAAGCGACGTTTAACTTCTGACTCATTCTGTTGGACTCAGCGACGTGTAATGCGTGGATGATTCTGTTGAACTGGGCAATACTTGCCTCTGGCTTTAGCTTTTTATACTCCCACACCCCGATATGCCTAAAGATTATAACTGAGCTGCTATTGGTTAATAAAACGCGCCAACATTAGCGTCTATTTTTATATCCAATCAAAAATTACGAAAACATATGCTCTAGGGAAGATATTCCCGCCATTTCTACAGAAAAGCGCGCCAATCTGACGTCATTTGCTTGTCTCTTCTAATTGATAAACAACTCACCCCCTCGCTACATTGTTGCCCGCTCTTATTGTCAGTTTCAGTGAGGCCGTGTAAACTTATTTCCTAACAATGCTTATAATTAACAAACATCTCAAATCACTGTCATACAATAATGCTTATTTACACTACAATCACTCTGGCATTTACATTATTGTGATACAAATTACTGCCACAAGTATCAATTTTATAAATGCTCCATGTTTACGTTAAATTTTTAGTATTATTATACCTAAGCATTTTTAGCGCAATCATTTTTCTTCAGTTTTTAAATTGAGAAGAATTTATGGACAAAATTAGCTTTCATAATTTAGAATTAAAATCATGCATTATTGTTGTTGTGGGTACAGCAATTATTATTCACTACTGTTTAATAAATTAATTTTGCTCTATATCTATATGCCATTTCCTAATTCTTCTTTCCATGCTAGCCTCTGGTTCCCGAAGTCGTGGGTTCAAACCCAATGGAGCGCGATGGATTTTTTCGCCCTATAAATCCTTAGCATGGCTTCCTTCGAAAGGGAAGTAATGCCGGTTTTCCCATCTCGTAGATTTACGGCACGTAAAAGAACCTCAAGCTGATAAAGAGCCCTCTGAGCAAAATTTCCGGTCTTTCACGCCCAGTATGGAATGGGACGCTAAGGATCATAGCGGTTAAAGAGTGTCCATAAATAAAACTGAATTATTATCCCTTCTTCCTACAGGTTTGGGGCTAGAATATGTCCATTATTATTAACATTTTATGTAATATTTTTATAGCAATAAATTTCGATAGAGGTGACGCCACGGTAACGTGTACGACTGGCATTCTGAAGGCCCCGGGTTCGATCTCCGGCTGCCGCTCACTCTAACTCTTGGCTTTTTGTGGTTTTCCCGGGTCGGCAAGAGACTGCTGGTTCCTCTTCTAACACGACTTTCCTGCTCCTCATTTCCTGTATCCATCGTTCTTCATTGTCATTTGTTTTTAGGATTGTAGGACAAGGCAACGGTGTTCGACGGGTTCTGCTGGGCGGTGAATGTGCCCTAGAGGTTTCTTCTCTGGCGTCATTGCCTGACTGCTCACTTAGGTCCCATCTTCGAATGGCCCCACCAGGGAAGGAATTCCCCGGGGGTTAGGAGGCTTGGAGGACGTCCGGGTGGCGCTGGATGCGTTAGAACTTGAGGCAGTATTTTATATCACAACACTGTGAATGCCAGAGTGATTGTAGTGTAAATTAACATTATTTTATGACAATGATTTTTTATGTTTGTTGGCCATAAACATTGTTAGGAAATAAGTTTACACGGCCTCACTGAAACTGACAATAGGAGTGGGTAACAATGAAGCGATAGGGTGAGTTGTTTATCAATTAGAAGAGACAAACAAATTACGTCAGGGTAGCGCGCCTTTCTTTAAATGGAGGGAATATCTTCCCTAGAGCATATGTATTATTAATTATGATTGGCTTATAAAACAGACGCTAATGTTGGCGCGATTTAGTAACCAATAGCAGCTGTATTATAATGTTTAGGCATATCGGGGTGAGGGAGTATAAATTCTTGAGCCAAAAGCAAGTATCGCGCAGTTCTACAGAATCGTTCACGAGGTAAACGTCGCGCAGTTCTACAGAATCATTCACGAGGTAAACGTCGCGCAGTTCTAAGGAAGCATTCACGAGGTACACATCACGCAGTTCTACAGAATCTCTCGCGAGATACACATTACACAATTCTACAGAATCTCTCGCGTCATAAAGTTAGTTACAAAATATGAAGTACGCGTACGACAGTAATTATATTCGGAAATATAACAGTTTCAGTCAGGCGTGTATATAGATTAAATATATGAAATGAATTAAGTGTGACGGCAATAAAAGTGTAAAAACAAATTCTTTTATCAGTGTTATCTTTTAGTAATAACTCCTTTCCGTTTACACCCCCTGCTTAGAGATATTTGCTCGACTGAGTAGTAATAGCTAGCCGGAGGACAAAGAACCCAAAAATTCAGAATAGTAAAACAATAACAGGCGCCAAGTAAAAAAAGATAACACGAACAGATTACTGCGACAAACTGGAAATGTTAGGGGGTCCCGTCCATGCCTCGCCGTCGTCAACCGGATTTGGTCATCCTTCCTGTTTCCCTCACCTCATACCTCTCCCCCGGGGGTCACGGTATAAACAAAAAAGAACCGTTTAAGTCCTACTTGTGCTGTTCTGTCCAGGAGGCCCTTCCAATACATTAAATTAAATCTGAAGGGATAGTTTGAAATCTTGAGATTTGTTCCTTTACTTGACTGAGATATTTGAATCCGTCAACATGTTATAAGCAACTAACTGCTTGACGTGAAGTAGTTTCTAGGCAAACATTATGTAAATAACAATATGTGTATAGATAAAGTAAATAATATAATTTATAAGGAATATTATGAGGAATTTAAATGAGTTGACAAAGTCATGTGAGCATGACAAATCAGAGTTTTAGTTTATGGGTTTGCTATGAGTGAGTTAATGAACCCCATTCATTTGTTTATTTATCTACCGTGTACCTATATCTTCACAACTTCAGCAACATGAAGTTCTTGGTTTGTTCTTGAAAGCCAACTTATACGTTACAAGGGACAGCTGTGCTCATTGAGTTTTTGCCCTAAGTCTCCTATTAACTTGCTTTAGGTGCTATTAAACGCGCTTGGAAGGATCTGGCACTCCAGGTAAGGCGGTCTCCGCTGACTCATGCATGGGGGGAGGGTTTGCAAGTAAACCGTGATACAGGACCATCTTTGAGAAGACACGTTCTCCGTGACTTCACATACTGCAGCTCTAGACGTAAACAAACAAGATGGCAAATAAAAACGGATAAAACCAAGTTGTCGCCTAGCCCCATTCCTACGTGTTTATCATGCACGCTTTATAGCCTGGTTTCCTTCTGGGCTTAAACAGCTGCCTTGCTGTTAAGGAGAAACGTATTAGAAGCTCATGCAAAATAATTTTTATCTGATATACTATACATTTTAAACAAATATAATTTTGCGTATGTATATGAGAGGCCATAAGAAACACACTTAATGTTTTTAAAAGATTAAACAGAAAGCCCCCCCCTGCACTTTCAATTTTTTAAATGTTCTAATTTATTAGTGTACTACCCTTCCCCGGAAAACCAATTGTACAATTAAACCGTAAATTTATATATACCGGGTGAGTCTTCTCAGCCTGCGGATTGAGAAGCTATGCAGTCCTGGCGTTCTATAGACTATGCAATAAACACTGTCCACTGCATCGCGACGTAACAATTTGGGCTGAAATGACTGCTTTGCACCACTGTTGGTGTAGTGGCTTGCACTCGTAGCGCAACAGTGTTCGCGTTAGCCTTCAGTGGTGAAGGTTTCAGGCTCAAATACTGCAACTTGAAGGTACTTTTTATGTTTAGTAAATTAAACGAGAAATTATAGTTTTGGCATGGAAGCGTCGTGTCACTTAATTAGTTTAATTAGTGAACTTCATTAAAACACAAATGGTTATTGTTAGAATGTGCAAATCCACTTTCTAGTGCATTCAAAAAGAAATCAGGATTTGCTACAACGTTCTCGAAACATGAACAGAAATGAACAAAAAGACTCATTTATTTGCAGGCGTTATTTGAACTTCCGATCTTCACCATACTTTCGTTCATATTAACCATTGCACTACTAGAACACGCTAACAACGAGCACCCCGTAGTCAATTAGCAGCCTGGTGAATGCGGTGTCAGGACCTCCATTTCGCATCGTTTGTAAAACACAGGGTTGCCTAGTTACCAATCCGCAGGATGAGTAGACTCACCATTTAAGCTGGATGGATTTTTTCTGCATTTTATTTACAGCTTTTGTAATTTTTTCAAAATTTTGACAAAATTAGGTAATATTTTTTCACTACAAAATAATCATGCAACACAAGAAATAAGGTACATAATATTTTAATTTCATACAGCATAAATCTTTATTGATGTTAAAGTAAGCAGTGTGCAAAGTTCAATTAAACTATCTTCAGTAGTTTTTGAAAAAAATGGTGCACATGTGTTTAAATAATTATTTGCGGAAAACTAAGATTGAAAATAATGTTTATTTACATAATGACCAGTATGAATTAAATGCATCATTTAGCATTAACTAATAGAAAGCAAACAACACAATATAGTACTTAAAGGAATTTACAATCCTTACAAGCTCACAAAAACCTAGCTGGTGCCTGTTTGAAAAAGGGGCGTGGCAGTTACACTGATAAGGTATTTAAATTTTTAAATGAACCTAAGAGGTGGAAAGCAAACAAAATATGCTGATAACATGGTTTTCAAACGTCTAGTCTATGAAATAAAAATGTTAGAAAAAAATCCGTTTTTGCACAAATTCTCCTACATCTCCCTATAACATTAATTCTGCACCCGTTGCCCCCATACGCATAGCTTAGCGTCGCAAAGAATAGCGCGCAGTGTAACGGCAGCGAGCCAATAGGTATAGTTTTTACACAGCCTACTGTAAACACTAAAACCACGTGGCTGATGTTCTGCACATGCGTAAACGTACTGCTTGACTTAGCGTGAAGGTTTACGGTAAATATTATGGAACAGGAGAATGACAACTGAAGGATTTCTTTGAACCACAAGAAATGTGAAGCCATGATTTTTACATTGCGTCGTGCCATTGTTCCCTCTCCTATTACTTCACAAACGATTCCCATATCCTGGAAACGTGTTGATGACATTGTTAAATATTTTGGCCTAAATTTGGATCGTTGACTGACCTGGATCTCTCACATTAATTTAAAATTTAATCTCGCTTACTCCAGACTACGCAAATGTATCCTATTCTCAAACGCAAGTCTTCTTTGCAAATACCATGTGATTCTCTGTACAAGTCCTTACTTCGTCCTTTACTTGCTTGTCCAATTTGGAAAGGTGCAAAATTAATCGTCTGTAGGTCTTTCAAAATAAAGTTTTAAGGCTTATATAACGCACCTTGGTACATCAGAAGCACCCAGATCCATCATCTTGAACTTCGACTCAATACCATCTCTGCACACATTTGCTCTCAGACTTTTTTTCAGCATCTTCACTCAGTAGCCGGCGCAGTATATTTCTCCTTGAGACGAAGGTCTGATGTGGTTCCCAGGATCAAAAGTCGTCTCCCGCAGGACTTGCTGCTTTATTCCAGAAGTGGTTGAATTAGTAGACTGTCAGTGAACCATATGTACAATATTATTATCTGTAACTTTTTTGCCAAAGGGGCCTCATGTGGCTGACCTCAGATATTATGTATTTTATGCTGATTCTGAATAGCATTTCTAATGCTAAACGAATCTATCCAATAAAAACAAACCAAGAAAGACTTCATTTCAACATAAATATTGATCAATTCTGTTTCTAGAAGTTATTGCCGCAAAGGCTTTTGCAAGGAAATTCATGGAAGCCCAGTATGCGTAAACCAGAGGTCATTACCTCAAAAGCAATACTCATCTCTGTAGATATATCTGTTCGAAATGGAAATGCAGTCAGGGAGTTGGTACCTCTCGCTTAAATCATTTAACACTAGTCTAGAATTCTCCAAGCCTGGTTCCTAAGTTACTCTTTTTCTTTAATATGATGGATAATGGTATCGTTTAACAAATAGCCTTCATTGCGTACAAATGCGTTGATCATGCTTATGCTAATCAGATATCTATTCATCTGATGTTCTGCCAGAAGAGCCAGCAAGGCGACCTGAAACACCTGAGCCAAGTACTTCTACTGCTACTACTTCTACAAATCAAGCAATTACGCCAAGCAAAGCTTTACGAACACTTTCTCCAGTTCCTGTCATATCAAAATCAAAAGCTTCTAAAAGAAAGCAATCAGGAGAAATCATCACAGAAGCAGCATTTATTGAAACCAAGCGAATGAAATCTAATACAGCGAAGAAAAATAAAAGTTCAAAGCAGAGGCATAATAGGAAACGTACTCCCTCTCCATTGTCATCATCTTCTTCACCGGAATCTTTATTTTCCTTGCATGACAACAGTGATTCCTTGGCACAGCTTGAAAACGAATGTGTTGAATGCCTAGAAGACTATGAAAAGACAGCATCCAGGTAAGATTGGATACAATGTGTGAGATGGTTTCATGAAACATGTTCAGTGTATTCAGATAAGTGCTCGGCATGTGGAAGAATAGAAAATAGGAAACAAAAATGCCATGTATGAACCTGTTAACCAGTTATGTATAATTAAGTATGACAAAACGATCCTGCGCCACCGGACTGGGAGAGATGGCTAAAGTTACTTTTATTTTAAATTGGAATTTTCGTTAATAAGTGATGAAGGTTACTCTAAATGTCATAAAATGTTCATTCAGGGCTGAAAATTTATGTTATTAACAATAAAAGAAATATAAACACAAGAAGTAAAGTATTATAAGACTATTTGTAAACGTGCGCCATCTATCCCCCCTTTACCCTAAGCTGTTACCTAAACACATTGCAGAACGTGCCACTAACAGCAGAAAGCTGTATGAACGATACCTAGCTGGTGAAAAGTGTATGTTTGTTGTCTTTTTAGATGAGGCATAGGTTTATCTAAGTGACTGCAACAAACCCTGGGCATATATTATCGACCAAGGGAAGAAAAACATTTGAAAGTTGCAATAAGGAAACTGATGAGAATTTCCCCAATGGATTCACGCTAATAGCAAGGTACAGTTACAATGGCAAATTAACCATTCATCATGTACATAAAAATGTAAAAATGAACTCGGCATGTTATCAGACTAACTTCCTGACACCAATTTTCCATATAGAAATCCCTGCGCCCTATGACGCAGATGAAATAAGGTCTGGTTGCATCAGGACAAGGCATCAAGTCAAACGTCTGCTTCAACCTACAAATTTTTGGAGAACATAGAGAAATGGAAATACCTTTCAGCGACATCCATGTTAAGCCATCTGATGCATCACTGATGGAGTTTTGTGCATTTGGGTTACTGAAAAGAGCCCTTGGAAGTAGACTTTGGGTGGTCTCTTGAAATCTTCCAGGAGGAATGGAATTAATTGGACATATCTGCATTCCGTAGCAGTTTGCTCCAGTGGAAGCTGTACTGCAGATTGATAGCTCAAGCTAAAGGCTACCAGATAGAACATCACTGCTGGTGGAGGCGTGGTTTTTCATATGGTAAGGGAGTCTTAGATTGCGAACAACCCTATGTATAACATCACACAATATTTTCGTAAAGAGCGGAGGGATTTAAATCAAATTAACTGCATCGTTATTCGAGGTTAAATAGCGACCCGTGATACGATGAATCAGCCAGATATTTATTAATATGTTGGTATTAATACTTGTTAAGAATAAAGTGAAGGTTATTCTTTAATTTTCAAGAGCATCATTCAGGTAGGACATTACTTCTTTTATTTTCATTACTTCTTGTTTTTCGTATCTTGCATTTGTATATATTTTGATAATGCAAGTTTTAGGATCCCACACCACAGAAGTATTTACTATAAGCTCAAGCCAGCACAAGGTATCCCATGTCTTGTAATGATTATGAGTGTATGTTTTTGTGTCAGCGGTTGTACCAGTCGACCGTATTTCTAGATTTTCGATGTTGTCACGAGGACGAAATAAAAAAAACGGGGCCCCCGAACATCGCAGTTACGGTGGGGGTTGATTGTTCGGGTTTTACGGCTTGGATTCAGGTTTCGTTTAATAGGGTGGCCAGGGTCTGGGAAGGGTGTTCGGATGTCCCCTTTGTGCCTGGCACAGAGGTATGAAATATTTATAGCTAAACGATGGGACGCTGAGGTCTGTTCAGTTCCAGCTGCTAAACAATTCTTTTCCATTCTAAAAACATATATTTGCAGCCCGTTTTACCATTAATGATATTTAAAATAGCCATTTCTGTATGTCCTGATAAAAGGAATACTTGACAGAATTCTAAACTTAGTTTTTCAGGAAGTAATGTAAAATTAAATCTCAGGTGTTACATTTATATGACTTTCTCTGCCCTCTATCGTTTATAAGCGAGTAAACTAATTGTTCTTACGAAAGTTTATTTTTCCATCTTCTTCACTTATCGAGATAAACCACTGCAGACATTTCATTAGGATACAAAGGGAACAGCGATAGTCAGATGTTTAAGAACTGCTGGCCTTAAAAGTCCATATCTTTCCATGCAGTCTCGAGAAACAACTGAAAATCTGAAAAGAATAAAGTATGGAACAATTCGAACCATTAATAACGGGTATATCGCAAATGGTTTATGCCACAAAAAAGTTACTTAGAATAAATTGTGTTTTTAACATTTTTTGTGTAGTACGTTCCGTCTATCGCTTAACTTTACCAGTTATACAAGATTATACAAAAGTCCTTCCGAATGAACAGGACTTCACAGGTTATTCCCAGAAAATTCAAGTATGCATTTTATTGGTAATCTAAATATCTTTAAAATATGGTATTTTAACCAAAATCGTTAGAGCCCTTTTTTTTGACAATTATGGATTTCAAAAAAATGTTCCATATAAAGGGTAGTTGGGGATGGGAGGATTTTCTTGAAAATCTTCATGTCGCATCTTTTCAAGATACCAAACTTAAATACCAAGACACACAGACTGACCATTTTCTAAAAATGCTTTTATTCAAGGGGCCTCAAAACATGTATTTCCGGTGAAATCTCGGAAATAACAATTTTTAGTAGAATACAATACCTTTTATAGCTACTATATACGTGTAGAGAACCAAATAAATCTCGGGTGTTACATTTACGTGGCTTACTCTACTCACTTGTTTACTTTTATCTGTCTTCTACAAATCAATATTACAAAATTTTATTCTTTGTCCTTCTACTTCTTATTAATTGAGTTATAAGTTTGCAGAAAGAATTTCACATTTTGTATGCTGGCTTTGAAATTGCTTGCATAACATGACAAGAAACAAAAGAATAGTGATGTAACACTTAAGAATGGATGCTGTATTTGTTCCTGGGGGTTCAATGAGATCTAGAGCCTCAGGTATTTCAAAATTCAAACCATTAGCAATTGTTAAGACCACACAAAAGCTATTGAATATAATGAGATCCACATATTTCGTGCAGCAAGATTTTGTTTACCTTTTATGGTTTACCAGTTATGTAAAATTACATCAAATTAATTCAGAATGAACAGCACCTCACAGGAAATTTGCAGAAAATTCAACATATTTTATTAATTCTTGCAAATCAATTAATCATATTGTTTTAATGAAAATCATTAGAATCAATTTTCAGAAAATTAAAAATACAAAAACTTAATTTGGGGGGATTTTCTTGAAAATTATCGTAGAATATGCTGAACTTAAAAACCAAGTTCTCATTTTTGTGTTAGAATTATGCCGTTCACAAACAAACACACACACACACACATACACACACACACACTTCTTTTTCTAAATATGCGTTTCTTGGGTTCAAGGGATTCCAAAACATGCCACCCATTTATGATGAAATTTCTATGCATACTTTTTTTAGTAATATTTGTATACCTATGTTGCTGAGAAAAGAAATATACACCTACTTATAGAATCCGTAGTGATAATATTTTTTTTGTAGATGCTTGAGTAGTGTGTTTTTAGAGAGCAAAAAACAAGATACGTTTGTTTTGTCTCATAAAAAGTAAAGATCGTCCATTAATAAACCGTTAATCAAAGGAATATTTTTATTCGGCACAAATTGTATATTTTAACGATCTAAACTTTTTTCTACCAGCAACTTCTTTATCCAATTACCAAATTTTTTCGAGATATACTCCAAAATCTGAAATACCACCGCTGGAGTTTAGGAATAACATATCTATTTCATATTCAAGAGGTCTTGAATTCAAAACTCAATGTTTTTTATTAAATTTATTTCACATTGTAGATATTTAAATTGCATTATCTTATGATATTTTACTTCCAAGGGATATTATTTTAAGTTTTCTTATTATATTCTTCAGCAGTTTGTTCTGTTATACTACTCGTACAAGCTGTAAATCACCTTCACTTGTTCTGTTCTAGGATAATGCTTTTAGATTCTAAGATATAATAATTCTCCGTGTATACACAATTCTGATTTTTGTTCTGTTGTACGCTTTCTTCGTCATCTTACTGAAAGATGCGCTATAAACCCAGTAAAGAATACAGGAGATATTCTCTGCTATAAACTCGTTTGTCTAGGCTATCAATTATGTAAATCTGAAGTGACACGTTCACTGCTCGGGGCTAATACGGTCCAGATGTTCCAGTATTAGCGGGTTGAGTTTTTGCTCCTTCTCCCGGCTGGTTCCAAGTTTTATTGCAACAACTGCTCTATCCCCTGAGTCATAAAACGCTGCCTACCTGCGCAAGAAACCAGGTCCCTCTTTAGAATTTCATATCCAATATTTAGTGCGTTATGTTCTCTCCCCCTCCCACCCTCCACGCTAGCGTAATCAAGTTTCCTTAACTACATACACTGATGCTGTTGTTTGTGATCTATGAGAGATTGATACTTGGTTGCAAGAGCAATGTTCTTTAAATTGCTAATCAGTTGTTAGCAATAAAGCATACAAGCTCATAAATTTTGATGTGATACATTCATATGACATTCTCTACCCTCTATCTTTATTAGTGGTTATACAAACTATTCTTACTAAAGCTTATTTTTATGTCTACTACGTTTCAATCCAAATAAACCGCTGCAGAAATAGCTACACTATACTTTTCGTTAGGATACAAAGAAAACAGCGACGGTCAAATGTTTAAGAAATGCATTCAATATATGCTGGCCTTAAAACTCCAGACTGTTTCCATGCAATCGCGAGAAATAGGTGAATGTTAAAGGACTTCAGAATGACCAAGAAAGGAACAATTCGAACCATTAATGACGGATGTCTCAGAAATTGTTTATTCTACAAAAAGTCTTATTGGAAATAAATTGTGTATTTTAAAGAGATCTACATCTTTTGTGTGCGCAATTTTGTCTATCGCTTAACGTTTATAAGTTATACAAGATAATACAAAATTTCTGCCGAATTGATGCAGTAATTTGTATCATAAATTATTTAAATGTAAAGAATGATTATAGTATGAATATGCATTTTTATGTGACATTGATTTGAGATGTTTATTGATTGTAATTATTGTTGAGAAGTAAGTTTACACGGCCTTACTGAAACTGACAATAATAGCGTACAATAATGCAGCGAGGGGGTGAGCTGTTTATCATTATTAGAGACGAGGAAGTTACGTAATGTTGGCGCGTTTTTCTTTAGAATTTTCTGGAACATTTCCCTAGAGCATATGTATTCATAATTTTCATTGGATATGAAAATAGACGCTAATGGTGGCGCGTTTTATTAGCCAATAGCAGTTTAGTTATAATCTTTAGGCATATCGGGGTGTAGGAGTATAAAAAGGGCTAGGTTAGAGATAGAGCCCGTCAGTTCATCGAAAATATTTGTACGTTACACGTCGCCTTCAGTCCAGCAGAGATATGAAAAATCTCAAGTGTTGTAAAGTTAATTACACAGAAAGTTGAAGTACTCGAATTAAGAATGATCAGTAATGAAGTTATTATAACAGTTTCAGTTTGGCGAGTGTCAAGATCAATGTGTAAATGTGATAGTGAATGTGTTCGACAATAAAAGTGTAAAACAAATTCCTTCATCAGTGTTATTTTGGATAAAAGACTCCTTTCCGTTTACACAACCTGTATAAAGAGATGTGCTCGACCAAAAAGATCATAGCTAGCCGGAGGACAGTAAACCAAAATTAAATAAAATAACAGTAGCATTCTTTCAAACAAACACTAATACTACTGCAAATTGCTAACACCAGATGGAGCTAACAAACCTAACAAAGAATCACGTCACAAAATGGCTTCACCACGTGGAGTAAACACAAATACAAACAATAACATTAATAATACCGCCGCAGAATGTAGAGGTTTTCAAATGTTATTCCCAGAAAATTCAAGATATACACTTTATTTGTCATGTTAATGTCTTTAATATATGGTATTTAAATCAAAATCGTTATAGCCATTTTTTAGAAAATCTAAATTTTCGAAAAATTCCATGGCAGTAGTGGTTGGGGTGGGGGATTTTCTTGAAAATCTTCGTGCTGCATCCTTGGAAGATACTGAATTTGAATAACAAGTACCTATCCGAGTTTTCGTTTTTGAGTTATGCTGTTCACAGGGACGCACACACACACACGGATATTTTCCTAAAAATACTTTATTTAGATTCAGGGGTCCTCAAAACATGGATTTCTGTTGAGATCTCGGTATCGAATTTTAGGGTATAGCGTTCGAAGTATAGCGTCCAGTTCTTAAACATTTCACTATCGCTGTTATGTTTGTATCTATAACGAAATGTATAATATGGAAAAGGTTTATTTGGATTAAATTGAAGTATATGTAAAACTAAGCTTTGGTAAGACTAGTTTGTATACTTATTAGTAAATGATGGAGGGTAGAGAAAGTCATGTGAATGTATCACTTCAGAATTTTTTCTATTTCATGTCAATGAGATAAAAGTTTGCGAAAATGGTTTCATTACACGTATAACAGGGATGTACAGGGGACCGAAGTGATACTCAAATCTATATAAAGCAGATAGCTATATACTGGCTTTTAAATTCCATACTCTTTGACATCACCAGAAATAAAGATATAGATTATATATCGGAGGGGGCCACCTGCGCACTGCGACCTACACAGATCTATTGTGGCTACCACCCCACAGGATGAAGTAAAGCAACTCAGAATGCTACAGACCGCAGGTCGACAGGCTACAGTAACGCACAGAAGTCCTTAACAGTTCCAGGCTCCAAGTTCCATCTCTGAGTAGGGAAAGTGCAGGAGTAACAACCGGTTAGAAACTGCGCACTGCAGGGCAACTAATTCCCCTTAATACGGCCACGCGTCCTAAGGATGTAAGAGTAAGAAATGAATATAATTGACGTTATAACTTGTATAAACTTGAGCAAACATCCGCACCATCTGTCCGGCACTGCCATACACCAAGAAACTTAGAAGCACACCTGATACGTGAGAAGGAAACGGAAGGAAAGGAAAATGGTGGAAAGGAAATCGTGGTAGATGAGAAACCACCCCATTATTCGTCTAGCAACCACGGAAAAACATGAAAAACCCAAGGTCAAGGTGGATGGTCAACGGGAATCGAACCCAGGACCTCCCGAATGCGAGCCTTTCATGTTACAGAGGAGCTCTCTTGCTCAGTAAGGACCACATTTGTCTAATCTTTGAGATGAAGAAGGAGGAGGTGGAGGACGATGATTACGATGACTACGACGAAAAATTGTCCAGCAGTTAAAAAATAGTAAGGAGTTTTATGCTCTTGTCAACGGTGAGAAAGAACACACCACATTAAGTTGTTTTTTTTTCTCAAAAGATTGTTTTCGGTTGTTTCACTCGATTTCTCAACGAAGGTGCACCAAGCACTCTAAAACTTGTGTATTTGGAACAGTATTTGTCCCTGACATTTTTGATTCTGAAATAAAGGATCTAAAGCAGACATCGTGATGACACAGGCACTTGTGTCGAAGAAGAGAATCTTCCCACATGACATCAAATTGGCACAATGTGACCCGTTTTTCTGCTACATGCACTGGTGTAGTGTGGTTGGCTGACGATTGTTCGGGGTTAATTCCCATACCGTCTCCGACTTGAACTTGCGGAGAAGGACCAGGGACGTGTCACAAACACGAGTATTGTCCACACTTAGCCAACAATACGCCTGTCAGCACAGGATCATCTCCTCAAGATCCTTGCTTGCTGGCTGGCACGGCATGCGGAAAATACCGTCTATTCTTTTATTCCACTGTCGACACCTCGACATAAGGACCAGGGGAGAAAATCACGAGTTTAAATGAAAGGAGAGGTGATGCCACATGCCGATAAGCTTGAATGGAGGTGTTGGAGCAAGGGAGAGGCGATCAACACCTTGAGGACAAGCAGTGCGACAATGCTGAGGATTTTGTTGGGGTTTATCGGGAGATTTCGTGGTCTACATGCTTAGATTCGATCATGCGTAAGATTTGGGCCACCCATCGAGTCTGTCTGGGTCACCTTTATTCTTTTGGGGGTTAAGTATTTCCGGCTCCAGGACTGTATCGTGTTTGGAAATCATTATCGGCTTTATTGAAATGAAATCATGAAAAGTGTTGGTTCCGGCTTTAGTAACAAAATAAACTAATACTAGTGATATTGCATTCGAGAAGGAAGTATTTAAGATCATTTGATACTGGACATCGTATTAAAGTTTACATATGCGGTCGTGAAATGTATTACCGAAATGCTTTGCCAACTTACTCTTAAATACTGAACAGTTCTCTTGAAAACAATTTCTTGTAAAACGATTACTAGGGTGTTTTATTAACGTCTTTGTGGATTCTAACAATAGGGTTACTACCCTCCCGATTTTCGTGGGACGGTCCAATTTTACTTTGTTATCGGGCCTCTCGGGCCATGCAGTAACGCCAACTGTCCGGTTTTTAGTAGTTTCAGAATAGGACATGTGTAGGATCCTTTTCACCAGTAAAGCCTAGGCTGTTTCCTTAGGAGCTAGGATTCAAAGTCCATAGTTTGACAAGATTGACAAGCCAAACCAATCAAGTTTAAGTCCTTGGCCGCACCAGTGGAAATGAGTGGGAAGGGTAACTTCCTTCATTCCCTCCCTCTGTAAGGTTGGACATTCCTGCTTCATAATAATAATAATAATAATAATAATAATAATAATAATAATAATAATAATAATAATAATAATAATAATAATAATAATAATAATCATCATCATCATCATCATCATTAACCTTCAAGATAGGCCCATATGCATGTTTCGGCTCACAAACAATCTTCCCAAAGTCTACGTGGCCTTCCAACATCTTTAGTATTGCAAGGCCTGTTTTGTCAATCTTTCCTCTAGCATTCGAGAAATATGATCTTTCCATTTCGTTTTATATTCACTGATTTTGTGATTTAATTAAAAATGTTTAATTGTTCTCTTATTCCACTTTTATGTTATTTTTGAGACCATAGCCAGCTACGAACCCAAAAGCTTTCACTTCGGCCGTTTCAAATATTCTTTTATAATATCTATTCATGGTTTAGACCTCGACTCCATAAGATATAATAGGCTTACTATTACTTACCTACCTATAATAAAAGAAGGAAGTACTGCATTCCAACCAAAAATTCGATACCAAAATTTCACCGGGAAATAAACGTTTTGCGGCTCCCTAAATCCTCCCCAAAAAACCATACACACATTTTTAGAAAAAAACATCCTGTATCCTGTGTTGCGTGCGCTCGCCTGTGAACACCAAAACTAAAAAACGAAAGGTTTCTAAATACAAAACTTTGCATTAAGTTCAGCATCTTCCAACGATGCGACGTAAGATTTTCAACAAAGTGCCTCCCCCACCCAATATGTTAAAGATAGTTACGTGACAAATAAATGTGTATCTTCAATTTTCTGTAAATATGTTCTTCTTTCTGAACTACTTTTATATAATTGGTAGACCATAAGAGATAGACAAACGAAAATATACATCTCATTAAAGCACACAATTTAGGTACAGTATTCTAAAGTGAGGTCACAGACCGGCTATATGCGTAGCACGCTGTAATGCAGTACTTTTACCGATGCGCAACTGGCGGTGCATGACGCGTTCAGGTTATCTTTATCAGCTGTGCTTCAATCGCTGCTTTGTATTCGTGCTGTAGAGTTTTGCATTCTGCATCTCAAAGGTGAAAGTTTATTCAAGACATTCTGTGTTGTGTGTGATTTGCTTAAGACTGTTGATGTGTTGTTATTAGTCCACTGCAATGCCTGCCAACAAATTCACGCTTGAACAATGCATTTTATGTACGATTCATACGCAAAAACCCAATCATGTAGACAGGTGTGTAGAAAATTTCAGGGGGAAATTTCCTGGTATTCCAGTTTTAGGAAGAGAAACTTTTAGGCGTCTGGTAATAAGGAGAACGGAATCGCTAAACGCTAAACCAAAGAAGAAACGAAAACCCCAGTGTAATAGACAGTGTGCCGAGTACGTATACACGCAATCCATGGCCTCACCATAAAACGACCGCACTGTATATAATAATTTTCTTGTGTCGTTAACCCTTTCCCAGATATTCTTAGTTATTGGTTTGGATTTTCAGATATTTGTGGTAAGTACCTACCTATTGGATGTTTCTCGTGGTCATGCAAAGAACAGGGCATTTCAAAGCCAAAACAAAGCGACACCTACAACGAAATGTGTAAATGTGTAATGTAATTTTGTCTCGATTAACAAGAGTTAGAAAGAAGAATACGTTTTAGTAAGAATAGTTTATCGAAGAGTGAGTAGAGAAAGTCATGTGATTGCAACACATCAGATTTTTTCATTTCACAAGTTGAACCATTCTATTGTTTTTCTCTAGTGCATCACATAGAGATTGTTAGATAATTTTACTCATCATAATGGTGCGATGGGGACGCTAGCTTACTGTTGGCTTGTTCACAACAATGTCACCATATCCGTTCTATTAGAAGATAGTAAAAAAATGCATGATTTTATTCATTCTCTATGTTTAATATGTTACTAATTTAAATTTCTCAGATACTACTTCTCTTCAGAAGCTTGAAATGGTATCACTGAAGAGAAGTAATCAAATTGCTTTCAATAACACACAAGAAATAGCTTCTTCAATGCAAATTAAGGTCAATTGTAACACCTCAAAAAGTATAGTTTTAACAGTTTCAAGAGAAGAAAGCAGGAACAGAATTGACATAAGTAGGCGGGAATTTTTTAAACAACGCAGAAGTGGTGTCAACCGCCTCAGATATATCTAAATCCTATATAACTAGAGGGACTTCTCTCAGATGACTTTAAAGTGGATTTACCTTAAGAACGTGTGCTCTATTCTTCTCAAAAAAGAACTTCTCATGAAACGAAACGAGGTGCTGAGGATAGCAAATGGAACGAAACACGAGGAAAATTTTTTTCCCTGCTGAAGTGTTCAAGGACTAAATGGTACTATACCCCACCGACTCGATTGAAACATTTAATCAAAACTATCAAGAGCCGTTCTTGCCAGAATAGAATGATAACGGAAATCCTTCCATATACAGGGTGGACAATTTAAGTTAAGACTGTACACTATCTCCAAAACTAAGCGTTGTAGAAAGAAATGTCTTTGGCAAAAGTTGCTTGATATTATGCGGGAAAGTAAATTAGTTGTGTTTTGTTTGGGGGACGTTACGATGGTCATTTTTGGTTTAATTTCATTTTACTTTCTCTACTACGTATAGTAAGTAGGGGAAGTATTGTATTCCACCCAAACATTCGAAACCGAGATTTCACAGGAAATATATGTTTTGAGACCCCCTGAATCTCAAAAAAGCATTTTTGGAAACATGTCCTTGTGTGTGTGACTGTGAACAGCATAACTCAGAAACGAACAATCGGATAAACACCAAACCTGGTATTTAGATTCAATATCTTCCAGAGACGCGACACGAAGGTTTTCAAGGAAATCCCCCCACCCCAGATTACCCTTTACATGGAACCTTTTTGAAAATTTTAATTTTCTCAAAAATGGTCAAACGATTTTGATTAAAATATCATATTTTTAAGATATTTTCATGACAAATAAAATATATATCTTGAATTTTCTGGGAATGTCTCCAAAAGTATTCTTCATTGTGAACGACTTTTGCATAGCTGGTAAACCATAAGAGATAGACAACATTTTACTACACAAAAAATTTAGATCGCGTTAAAATACACAATTTATGTCATAGATACATTTTTTTTGTTGAGTGAACCATTTTCGAGATATTACTTGTTTTTCCCTTAAATTTTTCAATACCTATTTTCTCAAATGGGCATTCGTTATTCATTTTTTTTGTCTTGGATATGCAAAGAGTATTAACCGCTATGTGTAAAATGTAATTCTCTTTGCATGTCAAAAGATGGTTTCTGCAAAAGTTTATCTCGATTAATATGAAATAGATGGAGAATAAGAGTTTGTAAAAATAGTTTGTACAAGAGTAGAGAAAGTCATGTGAGTGTAACACATCAGATTTTTTAAAATGTGAACCTACATTTTTATCTTGTTTTATAATTAGAAAATGGTTTATAAAAGGTTGTTTATTTTGTAATGTGGAATAAAGAAACATCATTTGAATTTTCGTTGCTATTTACGTTGGTGTTAGTACAATTGCAAAGTGCTTTATACAAATGTTGTTTACTTTTTTTATGAGAAGTGAGAAAACAACATAAAGAAGGTAGGTCCCCGCTTAAAAAAAATTAAATTGACTCTAATTAAATTGACCACCACAACGTCCTTCAAATAAAACACGACTAATGGTATTTACTTTCCCCTATACTATCAAGCAACGTTTATTAGACCTTTCTTTCTACAACGCTTAGTTTTGGAAAATTATACAGCTTCAACTTAAACGTTTCTCTCTGTATAGAGCGATTTGTGTCAAGAGAAACATTTGAAAATTTTTGCCTCGTATCCGAAAAAGAAGTCCGAGTTTACTACAAAATGTAGATATAGTTTTCTAAATTTTTATTTTTGAGTTATGTACACACACACAACAACAACGTTTTTGTGAACGCTTATTCATAACTAGTAGAACCCACAGCTATGCTCGCGTTACTGCATTAGGACTGGGACTTGGAGCAGAGGGGGATTTAGTACCTCGACCTAAGGAGATCTTTTGTGCCTAGGCCCCTAACAGGCGCCCCCGAGAGGGAGGGGTGAGGCGAGAGGAGACATAGGGCGGCCGGAACAGAAAGTATAGCAGGACAGGGGCAGGGTCCCACATTTTCGAGGTTGAGACTCTCCGGATGGCAGCTGCTACAACTGGTTCCCCTCCCCCTGCAGGCCAGCACATCCCACTGGGGGCCCGGGCCTCGGAAGCCGTCGCCCTTCTGGGGACGAGGTGTTGCAGAGAACATCCTCTTCCCTGTCATGCAACGGCGGGTATCCCACTGACACTTGCAACCCTGAAATAAGCAAGCAGATGAAAGGTGAAGTAAAATGAGAAAGGAAGTGAAATGGAAGTACAGGAAATTCGGGGGATGCAAATAACCTTCCCAGCATTCGCTAATCGACCTGCGGAAACCCCCGAAAATCATGAGTTCGGAATGTCGTCCGGGAATCGTACTCCCGATCTCCCGAATGCGAGTCTCACTCGCGATCGCTTGCACCACTCGTTCGGTAACCGCAATCCGGAGATTCTACTCTGTCCTTCGTTCTCCCACTTTCTTGCTCTCTCTCTCTCCTGTTTTCTTACTCGCCTGCAACCCCTCTTTCCCTTTCCATTCCCTCATTCTCTCCCCCTCTGCCTCCTTCCAACCTTCTTCGTTATGTTTACAATGAGCTCAAAAGTGTACAGTTTCTCGTGGTAAGCAGTTTTCATTCATTCACTGTTTAACCTCATCAACTTACACCCCCCAGGACTTACAGGCGGGTGTCTGTGGTCAGAGGCCCGTCGAGGAGTAGATACTCTCATGGAGCAGACAGAATGTCCAGGATGGGTGATCAGCCCGATGCCTGGTATGGGATGAAGGAAGTAGATGAAACGAGATGACGGCGAAATGGATGAAAGGAAAGGTGATGATGGAGCAGTGGGTGGAATGAATGGCGGGGGAAACCGGAGAACCCGGAGAAAACCCGCCCAGTGGCCGCTTTGTCACCACAAATCCCACATGCGGGTCCCTGAGATTGGGGATTGAACGCGGGCCGCCTCGGTGAGAGGCGAGCGGTTTAACCACTCGGACACGGCGCCGCCCTTACGTACAGATATAACTTATTAAATTCTCCTTCTATCGAAATGTTATAAGTTACAGTGCTTGTCAGAAATATTATGCTTAATTAATCTTTATTATGTAACATTTTTAAAAATTAAGAATAAGTAAAGTATTTAGATGTTTTGATTTTGCGACGCATTACTTCCTGTTCCCTTTAGGGACAACTAACATATAAACACACATTTTAAAAATGCTATTTTTGTCTTCAGGGCAGCCCATCGCACATGTCAATGTAAATTATTCATTAATAATCTAAAATGAATAGACGGATTTCGATTACAGTTCTATAATATTTGTACGTTATTTACCTAATAGGTACTTGGTGCACCTCGAAGAGTGTTTGTTGCAGTAAAATCTCGATTTGAAAGTTTGAGGTCGAAGGTCGTATTTCTTCTACGTTAAATAAGCGTTATGGAAAGTAAAAGTGCTTATTTATGCATTCTAAAACACGTAGAAGTATTCTATTATATGGGTGCCTACTTGAAGAGCGTGTACAGAGGACGAATGCGTTACGCGATGGCCACGCGGGACCCAAAACAAACGAACGCAGGCAGTGAGGAACAAAGACAATGGAAGGTGTCAGCATGCCATTAATATCACAGCAAGAAGGGAAGTCTCTTTCCCACAGCTGCTATCAACTTGACGGGACAAAGGGCACATTCGCGCCGATTATATTAACAAACTTCACCACAGCCTCCCTGCTACACTGATTTTTTTTATCTGGGCAGGTACCCCGTCCTTTCTTTTGTTCATTTATACACGTTAGCACATGGATACCCGGAAACCTGATACTACATTTTGGACTTAGATTTATTGGATATCAGATTATGTAGGTATTTATAAAGGTCTCACTATCTTTTTCATTCTTTTCTTTCTTCTTTTTTATTTCTTTTTAAATGTGTACTTCCCTTAGGTCTTCGAGCTTCTGGGCCCACTTATATAGAATTTCCTTCAATATCTCTTCCAACATCTCACTCGTAATTCAGCCATCATCCATTCTTTCGACATGTATAAAGTACCTTCTTACTGTACTTTTATTTTTCTTCTAGTTATTCTGTTATTAGTCTAGTCATTATTGTTATTATTATTTGTGCACGTACCCCAAGCTCCCTTTTGTTCGTTTATAGCTACACGTTAGCACATACGAGTATATACCCGATACTACAATTCGAACTTAGATATCTTATATATCGGATTTTAATTTTATAAACCACTCACTACATTTATCATTCTTTTCTTCTTTTTATTTTCTTTATAGATGAATAGTTACTCCCTTAGAAACGAGCGGGATGGCTCAGGCCGTTGCGTCTGTGACACGCATTCAGGAGACCCACTCTGGCCGATTGGTTTTTCGTGGTTTCCCCGGGTCGCCAGGCGACTGCTGGAGTGGTTCATCTTCTACTACGAATCTTCTTCCTCTCATTTCCTGTAGCCATCATCTTCCTTGTCATCTGTTTTAGGGTTGTAGGACCAGGAAACGGTGTTCTGCGGGTTGCGGCTGGGCGGTGGCTTGCGCTCTGTAAAGGAATCTTCTCTGGCGTCGCTGCGGTACCGCTCAGTTAGATCTCTCCTCAGCGTGGGGCTCCGCTCTGGGGGACTGTGGAGATTGGCGGTTTGTGGGCAGGGATCGTGTGGGATCGGATGCGTTCTATCTGGAAACGTTAGGGTCCCCGTCCATGTTTGCGCCCGTTGGCATCCGGATCTGGTCGCCTTTCGGGTTTCTCCCTCATCCCTCCCTCCCAGGGGTCATGTTGGTAGCACAATCAGCCAACTGGCCTGCTCTGGCCCGGTTCCCAAGGCCCCTCCGTGATACGTACCTAGATCTCTTGAGTTTCTGGACTTACTTAGATTGATCCACATTTCATTCATAATTCAGCCATCATCCCTTTCTTTTGATATGTAATAAATTATAGTATAGATGAAATTTGATACATTTTCATTTAGTATGAAAATTCCTTTCAAACTATAAATTTATTATTATTGTTATTGTTATTATTATTATTATTATTTTTGTGATTTATTCATAAGCCACCGTATCTAAATCCCTTTGTTGCCGCCAGCATTTTCTGAATCGCTTCCGGATGGACTAGCTTAGTTTCGTTTTGAAAGCAGTGTGCCAATGAACCATCTTCTTTCCAGAGTCCTTATGAAAAGCTAAACACAATAGAGTATTATTATTTATTAGTATGCTACGTGATGTTACGCTGTTGCATATTGTAACAAATGAGAATGCCAGTTGCTGCGAAACACGCCTTATATCACTTAGACACTCAATGTAGCACAAACGTTACACTTGAGTCACTTTTGGCACATACTCGGAACACAACACAACTGATCCGTCGAATCACAACTCACAACTGAACTGCTGATTCACAACTAAACTGTATTGGTAATGTCCATTTTCACTGTTCACTTTTCACTTTGCGACTTGTTAGCTAACGAACTCCACTGATTGGACAAGAGTAGCCTCTTATACAGGCCCGCATACAAATCGGAACGTTCTAGAAGAGGAGCCTACTCGAAACACCCCAAAGGAATCCTCTGGAGTGTGGAAGCAGCACACAACGGGCTATTATTCTGGAGGGGCCACCGCAGCCAGGTAGACGAACAGGGAGACTCTCGCACCGCGGTCCATAAATAACTTCGCGCGCGCGGTTACAAACTTCTTCTAACTCAGGAAATTTATATTCCTCAGTTTGTACATCGGATGGAAGAGATACATAATACAATTTTAGTTTTTGAGCTCTTATTTCAGCAGAAGAAAGTGTCACATTAATTTAAATACTCAACGATCAAGGCAAGTGATAGAACAGCAGCTGATATCCATTTTTGACTTTTTTCCTTTAGGTACTAGATACTGAATTTTCTACAAAATTATATAAAAACAATTGTTAAATGCTCATAGAAAAAATTCTGATACATTGTAGGATGATGATCCAATTGGGGTTTTGTCCTTCTGGAATTTTAAATGTTCAAACGCCATGTTTAAATGCACCTGCAGAAATGAGTGCGAAAAGCACATGGGATTTTAAAGCTTTATTTTCTAAATTCTGGCAATGTTTGTTCCATTTCTTTCGAATTTTCGGTATATTTTCTTGAAAGCTTGATGAGATCTAAAGAGCGCTTTAGTGATACAAGTATTGTTTTGTACTGGGGTTTTAAGACTTCAATACATGATTGAGTTTTATTAAATTAAAAGTGCTACATATTTTATTCTTTTTTATTCCGGAAATTATATAATATTACACAAAATTTAATCGTTGATTACAAAGAATTATATTCCACGAATAATACACAGAATATATAAGAAAACTTATATGTTAGGGCTCGATTTTCATTTTTTTAAAATTATTTTCTTAAGTATTTAGGTATACAGAAGCATGAACATTTAATTATGTTGAAAAAATTGGTGATAACGTTTTCAACTAAATTTATTGAAGGTTCTAGAAATTAGACTTTCAGTACGGAGGACATTTAATTCGCAAGTTTGCCAGAATTTATGATTTTTGTTTTTTCGTGAAAGTTAACAGGTTACGACTACGTGCTACCATGACTCAGTACTTGAACCAGACATTATGGTGTCGCTCTTTGCACTGAGCGACATAGCTCCGCGTTAACGTGTACAGTTCGCATTTGGGAGGTCCCAGGGTTCGATTCCCGTCGGGCTGGACATTTTGACCAGGGTCTTTTTCGTTGTTTCTCCGAGTCATAGGCGAATGCTGGGGCGGTTCCTCTCTTCAACCATGTATTTCCTATACATTATTTCCTTCCATATGTTTCAGGCTTGAAGGACAGGCGTCGGCGTTCGGTATGTTGCGGCCGGACGGCGAATCGTGTGCTTTGGAAAGATTTCTCCTTGGCGTTTGTTCGGACCGCCAAGGACCCCTTTCTAGGGGCAACTAGGATCTCTGGGAACGTCAGGATGTGCTCCATCTGGAATCGTTCGGGGCCCCGTCCTTGCTTGCGCACATCGTCGTTCGGATCTGGTAACCGTTCGGATCTCCCCCCTCATCTTTGCCTCCCAGGAGTCGTGTTAGAAGCAAAAAGGGCTGATGCGGCTTTCTCGCGGTGCGCTGTTTCAGGTTTCTGGAGACCCCTCTGTATTTCTCCCAGAACGCCAAACTAACGTGAATGTACTTCTACTCCTATCACTCTTGTAGAAGGCATGACTAATCGTTTACGTCAGGTCCTTCTTGTTTTCTTTTATTCTGCGTTCAAATAAAAGTAAGATATGTAATTTTTGTCCTTTCTATTTAATGTGTTAATAAAATAATGATTATTATTTTTCTGTAACCCTTTTGTTTTTGTTAATATACTTAGGGCAGCACGTGAACTTCTGAGAGAAGAAAACTATTGTACCCATTTCCTATTACATTTAAATGTGTATAAGTAAAGGTTTAAGATATATTATGTATTTTCACTCGTTCCTTGTTTAAACTTATGTGTTTCAATTTTAGGTGTAGTTTCCTTCGTTAAATCGCTTCAAATGCACGAGGAAATCGCCTCGAGAGCTAAAGGGCTAAGAAAAAAGATTTAAAGAATCCGTAGCTCAGTCAGTAGAGAACCTGCCTGCTGTACGAGGGGTCCTGGGTTCCATTCCCGATTACGGGCGGCAATTGTTCTTTAGCCAAATTATTCCCTATCCTCTCCAGAGTCTGGAAGTATGAATGAGAGTGTGAATGTGTTATCTAATGAATAGAAACAACGTTTACCAGAAATCCAACGACAAGTGAATACGAGTTAACACCATTGTCTAGGCAATAATATGTTCCAAGGGAATGGCCGTCGATAGGTCCATTGTAGTTAAAGGCGGGGTATAAATGAAACTAAAAGAATCCAAAATTTAAGCGATAATTAATGTTTAAATTATGTCTGCGGAGCTTTTTTTTTAACCCGCAATCCTAATGTCTCTTTTCTCGAGATTTAATCAAACTTCGGTCATGCATTCCCTTATGAAACTTCTATTTCTGAATATCCAACGTTCTAAATGATATGCATAGGTACGTTTTAAAAGCGAATGCTTATTTCTTAAAGTTTGCCTTTTTATGCTACCACTGACTAGCCAAGCGGGTTGGCTAAGGCGGGAACGTCTGTGGCCGCATTCGGGAGGTCGTGGGTGCGATTCCCATGGCCGACCTTCCTGACCCATGTCTTTTTCGAGCGTTTCCCCAGGTCGCCAGGCGAATGCTCAGAGGGATCATTACACCCCCGAATTTCCTGTCCCTCCATTTCATCTTCATTATCATTTCACCTGAGAAATTGCGTACAGGGCTGCAATAAGGAAATGCAGATTTGAGTCTGTTAGTCGTTAGTCCGGGCTCGTAAATAAGTCAAAATGTAAATGCCGCCACACGAAACCATACGCTCACAAAGCAGAAAAATAATATTTAACGTGTTACAGTTTTGTAAAGAAGAGAAACTCAAAAGTCTTAACTATTCCGGTACATTTTCCCCGTAAAGGGGTGAGGGTTCCGACCCTTCAGCTGCCGTGGTGCGGGCGCTGCGGACCCTGAGCACTCGTGGTACTTCTGACGTTACTAGAAGTACGTTGGGCCAGCCGGACGAGCCCCACTCGAATTGGGTTGGACTCGGCGAGACAGTGGTTCCCGATACTTATGGGAGATTGGGTACGTCTGTGTGGTTCTTCGTCAAGGCTGGGTTGTGAGACCCTTAAGGTCCTCCGGTACCGCCCTGGAGAGCCGGTAGATAGTCTGCTAGGTTGCTGTCGGCTCCACCGAGGTGTTTTGGTAGTCTTCCCCTTTGGGGATTGACGCGCGTAAGTAGCGTATCCACTTCCACCCTGTAATAGGGGGGGGGGTGTCGGATTTAAATTTTCAAGTGCCGGCCTACAGGAAATGCTCTCGGAGGGCAGAGTCCCCTGGCGTCTCATATTCCGTTACGTACCTATGTTGTGTTGATGTTTTGATGGCCAAATTGTACTGTACTCTGGTTCGGGCGCACTAACAACATCGCCTCTTTCATCACACAGCAAAGGAAGCAAACTGCACTCCTTCGTCAGATAGGTAGTAACAACTACTTCACCTTATTCTTCATCGCTGGATTCTCCTCCAGGGTTGGAATACCGAAGATGTCCATACAATGTATTTTTGAAGAAGCATTTAAATTTAATAAAAATTAAAAAGCATAGTGGTCCACAAGTGTGTGTGTGTGTGTGTGTGTGTGTGTGTGTGTGAATAGCATAACTCATAAACGTAAAGTCAGATCAACATCAAACTTGGTATTTAAGTTCAATACCTTCAAAATATGCGACACGAATTTTCAATAAATTCCCCCACCCCAACTACCCTTTACATGGGACATTTTTCGAAAATTTTGATTTTCCAATCTAACGATTTTAATTAAAACACCATATATTAAATATATTCACATGAAAAATAAAATGTTTATCTTGAATTTTCTGGGGATAACCTTCTTCATTCAGAAGGAATTTTGTATAATCTTATATAACTGGTTAACGCACTACAGCAAAAAATGTAAATCTCTTTAAAACACACAATTTATTTCAAATCACTTCTTTTGTGGCATCAGCCATTTCCGAGATATCCGTTATTGATAGTTTAATTGTTCAATACTTCGCAATTCTTTTAAAGTCCAGTCGATTTTCAGTTGTTTCTCGCGATGACATGGAAAAAGTGTGGAATTTTAAGGCCAGTAGCGTTCAGTTCTAAAACGTTTGACTATCGCTAGTCATTTTGTGTCTATAACGAAATGTGTAATGCAATTACTTTCGCAGAGGTTTATCAGGATTAGAATGAAGTAGATAGAAAATAAACTTTCGTAAGAATAATTTGTATATCCACTTAATAGGTGATAGAGGGTAGAGAAAGTCATGTGAATGTAACACGTCAGATGTTTCTTTGTAATGATGTATTTTTTTTTAAATTTTAGAGCCACTTTATAGGTCGTCGCGGAGTTACTCATATTATTACTACGAGAAACTCCTAGGGCTTTTTGTACTGTACCTTGACTCACCACAGGAAATCTAGTTCTGTAACTTGCTTTTCCATGGTATGATATCCAATACAATCTGGTGTGGAGATGCTGAAGATATAGAACCTCTTCTTCTCTAGGGCTTTATATCAAAACAATGTGTTTAGCACTTACCGTATACTGCCACATAGTCTACAGATAGGCTTTCTATGAAATTACCTTGTAGTAGACGTTTGGTTTGTTGTATCACGTACCTTGGTGGAGAAAACACTATTGCATTCCACCTAAAAATTCACCGAAAATACTTGTAAAGAAGCGCCCTGAATAAAAAATGGGGGTCCTCAAAACGTGTGTTTCTATGAAATTCGGTATCGAATTTTTTGATCAAATATAATACTTTCTACTTACTGTAAGTACGTAGTAGAACAAGTAAAAATATAGGTTGATTTAAAAAAGGCAAAAATTGTCATTTACAATTCAGACGTTAAAAAAATCTGAGTCTTACAGTCACATGACTTTCTCTACTTTTATACAGACTATTTTTTGCAAACGCTTATTCTCCATCTACTTCATGTTAATCGGATAAACATTTGCAGAAGAGCTGGTTGCTATGTGGAGCATTCCAATCTCTCTGCGTGTCCAGGATATTAAAAAAAATGGCGAATTCCCATTTGAGAAAAAGTACTAGTATTGGAGAATTCAAACAAATAACAAGGAATATCTCGGAAATGGCTCACTGAACAAAAAAATTTATATGACGAGATATTTAAATTGACGAGATCTACATTTTTTGTGCAGTAAAAGTTTGTATATCTCTTACGGTTTACCAGTTATGCAAAATGCATTCAGAATGAAGACGACTTTTGGGGACATTCCCAGAAAATTAAAGATATACATTTCATTTCCCATAAAAGTATCTTAAAGATACTCGTATGATATTTTAATCAAAATCGTTAGAGGCATGTTTGAGAAAATAAAAATTTTCAAAAAATGTTGCATTTAAAGGGTAGTCTGAGGTGGGGGAATTTTGGTGAAAAATACTGAACCTAAATACCATGTATGGTATTTTTCCGACCTTTCTAAATGTCTAACTTCTAAAAATGTTTTTTTTTGTATTCAGGGGACCTGAAAAATGTATTTACGGTGAAATCTCGTTATCGAATTTTTGGGTGGAATACAATACTTCCGCTACTTACCGTACGTAGTAGAGAGAGTTAAAAGGAAAAAGAGGAAAAATAGAAACTGGTTCAATCACTTCCAAATAGCTCAAAAACAAGATTTTATGTACATAAATTTTGATTTATTTACATCCAGTAAAAAGACTCCTGGCTCTAGTAATGATAATTTCCATGATGGTAGTGGTTGTGGTGGGAATGAAAATGTTTACGGTGGTGATGATGATAATGGAGTTGTTGACGACAGTGGAAATTACACTTCTGCCTCTTGATGAACTTTTGCAAAGCTGGGTGATGTGAAAGCCTATACGAGCATTAACTCACCAGTGGAAGTTGAAGCCCAACACAAGCCTATAAACCCAAATACCCTCACACCTGCATACGGTCACACTAAATCACCTTTCGATTCCAAAATAAAAGAGGCCATTGTGAAGGGGTAAACCGCCAGCAAATGCCCTAAAACTAATTCCTGTGACTGTCATGTGAGTGAGGTTCGAACCCCGGGTGTAATGAATGGCCACCCCGTAGCGTTGACAGGAGCGCAACATAATTTTGGCCGGGTGACTTATGTGACGCGACAACAATGAGGCCACACAATGGTGCTAGGTACACAATATATACACCACCGTGCACCTGACAGCGTGATGCATCGCACAATTACCTGCCTTCTTACCTCGTTTTCACTTAACCGATCGTTAACTCACAAATTTCTTTTAATGAGCGTTCGAGCCTTTCAAATTCTTTCTGACCACCCGAGTATTGGAGGAACCTACGGATGCATTAAGTGATTTTTTCTTTCGCGTCGAGTTTCTAAAGCGTTTTACCCTTCTCCTCCTCCTCCTTTTATTCCTCCCTTTCATTCCTTTATTTTCTCTAGTACCTACCTGGAGTACATAGAGCATTCCATCCAAAAATTGGATACTGAGATATATATGAATAAAAATATTGTGTGTTCCACTTCTACTCACTCTTCTACAAACTTTCTTACATAAACTTATACTTCTATCCACTTCTCGTTTGTTCAATGCATATATACGCATTTCGTTATAGGATACGATAGGTAAAGCGACAGTCGCATGTTTAAAGAGCCTGTCGCTATGTGATAGCTTTGAAATTCTATGCTCTTTGTTTGACCATGAGAAAAAAACGAATAACGACCTCCCATTGGAGAAAAGTATTTAAGAATTCAAACCATATAGCATATTATTATTATTATTATTATTATTATTATTATTATTATTATTATTATTATTATTATTATTATCATCATCATCATCATCATCATCATCATGGAATTTGACAAATATCTTGAAAATGCTTAACTAAAAGAAAAACATATGACAAACTGTCTGCTTTAATGAGACTGAATTTTTCATGTACTAAGATTTTGTATTTTCTCTTACTGTTTACCAGCTATATAAAAGTCATTCAGAATGAAGACGACTTTGTCGCGGTATCTTCGTTTTATCTTATTTGCTGAGCGCCTGTTATTGTTTTACTATTTTGAATTTGGGTTCTTTGTGCTCCGGCTAGCTATTATTACGCAGTCGAGCAAATCTCTTGAACAGGGTGTGTAAACGGAAAGGAGTCGTTACTAAAAGATAACACTGATAAAAGAATTTGTCTTTATACTTTTATTGCCATCACACTTTATTCATTTCACATAATTACTCTTGATACACGCCCGATTGAAACTGTTATATTTTAGAATGTAACTATAATCACTTATTTGCCGCACATTATTAATTCGCGTATTTCACATCTTTTAACTAACTTTACGACGCAAGAGATTCTGTAGAACTGTGCGACGTGTAACCCATGGATGATTCTGTAAAACTGTGCGACGTGTAACGCGTGAATGATCCTGTTGAACTGAACGACGTATTACCCGCGAATCCTTCTGTTGGACTGAACGACATTTGCCTTGTGAATTATTCTGTCAAACTGCGCGTTACCCGTCTCTGGCACGGAATTTATACTCCCTCACCCCAATATGCCTAAACATTATAACAGAGCTGCTATTGGTTAATAAAACGCGCCAACATTAGCGTCTACTTTTATATCCAATCAAAATTACGAACACATATGCTCTAGGAAAAATATTCCCTCCATTTCTACAGAAAAGCGCGCTAATCTGACGTCATTTGTTTGTCTCTTATAATTGATAAACAACTCACCCCCTCGCTCATTGTTGCCCGCTCTTATTGTCAGTTTCAGTGAGGCCGTATAAACTTATTTCCTAACAATGCTTATAATTAACAAACATCTCAAATCAATGTCATACAATAATGCTTATTTACACTACAATCACTCTGGCATTTACATTGTTGTGATATAAAATACTGCCACAACTTCACAGGCTATTCCCAGAAAATTCAAGAAGTGCATTTCATTTTGTCATTATATATCTTAAACCAATGAAATGTTAATAAACAATTTCGACAAATTTTTCATGTAAAATTTTCTTGAAAATGTTGTGCTACATAGCCAAGCGAGATAGCTCCGCGTTAACGTGAGAGGCTCACATTTCGGAGGTCCGGGTTCGATTCCCGGCCACTCTGGCCATGGGTTTTTTCGTGGTTTCCCTGGGTCAGCAGACGAATGCTGGGGTGGTTCCTCTTCCACCACGAATTTCCAGTTCATCACTTTCTACTTTCTGTTTTAGGGTTGAAGGATCGGGTGACGGCGTTTGATGTGTTGCGGGTGGGCGGTAGAGGTACGCTTTGGAATGTTTTTTTCCCTGGCGTCGATTGGACTGCTGACGGAACCGTCTCCTGGAGAGGCCTCCAGTGTGACCGACGTTCAATATAGAATCGTTAGGGATCCCGTTCCATACTTGCGCGCATCGCTGCCAGGATCAGGTCGCCCTTTGAGTCCCCTCATTCCTCTCTCCCAGGAATCACGTTAGAAGCACAAAGGGTTACACTGGCCTGCGTGCGGTGTTCTGCCCCGGTTTCGGGGGTCCTTCCGTGATATGTACTTACTCCTACTTCTATTCGTGATGCATCCTGGGAAGATACTGAACTTAAATACCAAGTTTGGTATTTAGCTAACTTTTCGTTTTTGAATAATACACACACACGGACATTTTTCTTAAACATTCTTTTAATTCACTTAGTATCAAAGCGTGTATTTCCGGCGAAATCTCGGTATAGACTTATTGGGTGAAATACAATAGTTTCTTTACTTACAAACTTAGGAAGTTGAGAAAGTTATTAAAGTACTTTAAGAGACACTGGGACTGAATTTTCTAACTGTTCTAGTTTTAAAGCTATTAATTTGAAAATTTGCGTACCTAATATGAATAAATAAAGAAATGACTGTGCAAAAGCTCAAAGGTCTAGCTCAAAAATTTTGCCATACAATACAATTAAATATTTTTCTATGACTGACCTGCACATTCACATTTACCGGAGTAGTATGATGGTGATATTTTCTGATACTCTAGTACAGTAAAAAATGCAAGGATTTTATTGAAGTTGATCCTATTAGTTATAGAGAAATACATTCTTGTATTTATGAAGTTGTTCGCTTTAAAATGTTCTTTGTTTTTTGTAAGCCAATGAATAAAGCAATCATAAAATCCAAGCTTGAATCTTTAAATAGAACATTAGAATATATATCTATGCAAATTTTCATACAAATCAGAGCAAAACTGAGATGTAAGGAATATATTTCGGCACAAATTTGTAAAACTGAAAAAAAAATCTGATGTGTTACACTCACATGACTTTCTCTACTCTTGTACAATCTATTTTTACAAACGCCTATTCTCCATATGCTTCATGTTAATCGAGATATCGAGATGTCAATCTTATTGGTAATTTTCTTGTAGATGCAAGGGGAATATGGTAGATTTTAAACGATAGTCAAATATTTTAACGCTGGTTGCTATGTGGCGCATTCCATTCTCTTTGCATGTCCAGGACATAAAAAAAATCTGATGTGTTACACTCACATGACTTTCTCTACTCTTGTACAATCTATTTTTACAAACGCCTATTCTCCATATGCTTTATGTTAATCGAGATATCGAGATGTCAATCTTATTGGTAATTTTCTTGTAGATGCAAGGGGAATATGGTAGCTTTTAAGCGATGGTCAAATATTTTAACGCTGGTTGCTATGCGGCGCATTCCATTCTCTTTGCAAGTCCAGGACATAAAAAAATGAATAACGAATTTGAGAAAAAGTATAACTATTGGAAAATTTAAGGGAATAACAAGCAATATCTCGAAAACGGTTCACTCAACAAAAGAAATGTATATGACATAAGTTGTGTATTTTAACGAGATCTACATTTTTTGTGTAGTAAAATTTTGTCTATCTCTTATGGTTTACCAGTTATGCAAAAGTCGTTCACAATGAAGAATACTTTTGGAGACATTCCCAGAAAATTCGAGATATACATTTCATTTCTCATGACATTGTCTTAAACATATGATATTTTAATCAAAATCGTTAGAGCCATTTTTGAGAAAATTAAAATTTTCGAAAAATGTTCCATGTAAAGGGTAGTCTGGGGTGCGGGGATTTTCTTGAAAACCTTCGTGTCGCATCTCTGGAAGATACTGAACCTAAATACCAAGTTTGGTGTTTATCCGACTGTTCGTTTTTGAGTTATGCTGTTCACAGACACACACACAGACACACACACAGACACACAGACACACACACAGACACACACACGGACATGTTACCAAAAATGCTTTTTTTGGATTCAGGGAGTATCAAAACATGTATTTCCGGTGAAATCTCGGTATCGAATTTTTGGGTGGAATGCAATACTTCCCCTACTTACTATACGTAGTAGAGAAAGTAAAAATGAATAACGAATTTGAGAAAAAGTATAAGTATTGGAAAATTTAAGGAAATAACAAGCAATATCTCGAAAACGGTTAACTCAACAAAAGAAATGCATATGACATAAGTTGTGTATTTTAACGTGCTCTACATTGTTTGTGTAGTAACATTTTGTCTATCTCTTATGGTTTACCAGTTATGCAAAAGTCGTTCACAATGAAGAATACTTTTGGAGACATTCCCAGAAAATTAGAGATATACATTTCATTTCTCATGACGTTATCTTAAACATATGGTATTTTCATCAAAATCGTTAGAGCCATTTTTGAGAAAATTAAAATTTTCGAAAAATGTTCCATGTAAAGGGAAGTCTAGGGTGGGGGGATTTTCTTGAAAACCTTCGTGTCGCATCTCTGGAAGATACTGAACCTAAATACCAAGTTTGGTGTTTATCCGACTGTTCGTTTTTGAGTTATGCTGTTCACAGACACACACACACACAGACACACACACACACACACACACACACACAGACACACACACGGACATGTTTCCAGAAATGCTTTTTTTGGATTCAGGAGGTCTCAAAACATGTATTTCCGGTGAAATCTCGGTATCGAATTTTTGGGTGGAATGCAATACTTCCCCTACTTACTATACGTAGTAGAGAAAGTAAAAAACACACATACACACAGAAAGGGTCAGTGTGGGTTAAAAGTTAGCGCAGGGTGATTTAAACATGTTGCTAGGCTTTTAGAAAAGGGGGATCGTGACAAAAATATTTTCCCAAAATGATTTACAGATGTCTATAGAATATTTATATGATATAATTTAAAAACCGACTTCTTTTTCATTTTCACCAACTCAGTCCCAGTGCCCCTTAAATAAAATGCTGGCGTGGTTATGTGTGTCAACAGAATAGTAAAAAAATCTGATGTGTTACACTCACATGAGTTTCTCTACTCTTGTACAAACTATTTTTACAAACGCTTATTCTCCATCTACTTCATGTTAATCGAGATATCGAGATGTTAATCTTATTGATAATTTTCTTGTAGATGCAAGGGGAATATGGGTAGGCTTTAGGCTTTTAACGCTGGTTGCTATGTGGCTCATTCCATTCTTTTTGCATGTCCAGGACATAGAAAAATGAATAATGAATTTGAGAAAAAGTATAAGTATTGGAAAATTTAAGGGAATAACAAGCAATATCTCGAAAACGGTTCACTCAGGAAAAGAAATGTATATGACATAAATTGTGTATTTTAACGCGATCTACATTTTTTGTGTAGTAAAATTTTGTCTATCTCTTATGGTTTACCAGTTATGCAAAAGTCGTTCATAATGAAGAATACTTTTTGAGACATTCCCAGAACATTCGAGATATACATTTCATTTGTCATGAAAATATCTTAAACATATGATATTTTAATCAAAATCGTTAGAGCCATTTTTGAGAAAATTAAAATTTTCGAAAAATGTTCCATGTAAAGGGTAGTCTGGGGTGGGGGGATTTTCTTGAAAACCTTCGTGTCGCATCTCTGGAAGATACTGAACCTAAATACCAAGTTTGGTGTTTATCCGACTGTTCGTTTCTGAGTTATGCTGTTCACAGACACACACGGACATGTTCCAAAAATGCTTTTTTTGGATTCAGAGGGCCTCAAAACATATATTTCCGGTGAAATCTCGGTATCGAATTTTTGGGTGGAATACAATACTTCCCCTACTTACTATACGTAGTAGAGAAAGTAAAAAATGAAATGCTGAATAAATATCACAATTGGTATTGAAGTTCAATATCTTCCAAAGACGCTGCACAAATATATTCAAGCAAAATTCCTTGTCATCACACTCCCTTTACATGGATCTAATTTCGTTATTTCGATTTTTCAAAAATGTACTTTCTCTACCCTCTATCATTTATTAGTGGGTATAAAAATTATTCTTGCTAAATCTTATTTTTTTATCTACTACATTTTAGTCCAAATAATCTTTTGCAGAAATAGCTACATTGCACATTTCGTTACAGATTCAAAGAGAAGAGCGATAGTCAAGTGTTTAAGAAACGGACGCCGGCCTTTATTCTCCATACTGTTTCCATGCAATCGCTAGAAACAACTTTAAAGAATAACCAAGTAATGAACAATTCGAACCTTTATTAACGGATATCTCAGGAAATGACTGATGCCACAAAAAACGTTTTGGAAGTAAACTGTGTGTTTTAAAGAGATCTACATTTTTATGTGTAGTACATTTTCGTCTATCGCTTAACGTTTGGCAGTTGTATAAAATTGCTTCCAATTGAAGTGGACTTACACAGGTTATTCCCAGAAAATTCAAATATACATGTATACATTTATCATGTATATATTCATTCATTATCTGTTTACCCTCCTCTTATGTAGGACTTACACACCCCCCCCCGGACTTACAGGCGGGTGCCTGGGGTAAGAGGCCCGTCGAGGAGCAGACACTCATGGATCAGACAGAACATCCAGGATGAGTGATCAGCCCGATGCCTGGTATGGGAGGAAGGAAGTAGATGAAACAAATGACGGTGAAATAGATGAAAGGAAAGGCGATGATGGAGCAGTCGGTGGAATGAATGGCGGGGGAAACCGGAGAACCCGGAGAAAACCCGCCCAGAGGCAAAGCGAGCGGTCTAACCACTCGACCACGGCGCCGCCTATCATGTATATACTTTTATTATATTGTACTGTAATCAAAATCGTTATAGCCAATTTCTAGACAGTAAAAGTTTTCGTAAAAAGGGTAGTTCGGGGAGGTAGGGTTTTCTTGAAAATCTTCGTGTAGCATCCTTGGAAGGTAATGAACCTAAATACCAAGTTTTTGGTGTTTATCCGACTTTACATTTTTGAGTTATGCTGTTCACAGACAGACACACACACACACAGACTGACACAGATGGACACGCACGTGCGCCTTTTTCTTAAAAACTTTTTTTTATTCAGGGGGCCTCAATACATATATTTCCAGTGAAATCTCGACATCGAATTTTTGAGTGTAATACAATACTTCTCCTACTTACTATATGTAGTAGAGAAAGCAAAAATTAGATCTGGATAAAACACACACTGGTATTAACCATTTTCAAGATATTCATTGTTATTGGTTTGAATTTTCAAATACTTTAAACTCTTCTGAAGTACTAAGTCGTCATTTGTTTATTTCTCGCGATGTCGCGTAAACAGTACGGAATTTAAATATGAGCATATAGATATCACTTTTTTAAATATTTGACTATCGCTTCAGCCTCCTGTACCCCTCTGTACTCGCAACAAAATGTATAATGATAACCCTTTCTGCAAATGTTTATACCGATTAACATGAAGTAGATAGAAAAATTAACGCTTGTAACAATTTTGTGGAAGAGTGGGTAGAGAATATACATAGAAATATTTTAAATTTCAAAATAGCGCTTTAATTCCTTCTTTTACAAAAAAAAAAAAAACATGCACGAATTTGAGTTCCATTTTTAAGTTATCTAGTTAAATACTTTTAACGATGCCAATGTGTTGACAGATGTCAGAACAGTAATAACACTTTTTTACTTTCTATACCACGTACCTAGTATGTAGAGAAGGTATTGCAATTCTACTAAAAAATTCGATATCGGCATTTCACCGAAAATGCATGTTTCGAGGTCCCTTGAATAAAACCAAAAGCCTTTTTAGAAAAATCTCAGTGTGTATGTGTGTGCGCGTGTGTGCGTGTGTGTGTGCGTGTGTGTGTGTAGATCTGTGAACAGAACTCAAAAACCTAAAGTTGGATAAAAACGAACCTTGATATTTAAGTTCAGTGTGTTTCAAAGATGCGACGGAAAAACATTTTTAGAAAATGTCCCCGCTCTATAGTACCCTTCGCATGGAAGATGTTTCCGTAATTTTGAATTTTATAAAAATGTCTCTAACGATTTTGATTACAATACCATATATTAAATATATTTATATGACAAATAAAATGTATATCTTAAATTTTCTGGGAGTGTTCTGTGAAGTCTTCTTCATTCGGAAGGAATTTTTGTATAATCTTGTATAACCGGTAAACGTTAAGCGATAGGCGAAAACGTATACAAAAATGTAGATCTGTTTAAAATAGATAATTTATTTCAAATAACATTATTTTGTGGCATCAGGCGTTTCCGAGATATCAGTATTTAATGGTTCGAATTGTTCAAAGTTATTATTTTAAAGATTTTCAGTTATTTCTTGCTATGTCATGAAAGAGTATGGAATTTTAAGACCAGTGTGTAGCGTCTAGTTCATAAAACATTTGACTATCGCTATTTCCTCTGTATCTATAACGAAATGTGTAGTGCAGTTATTTCCGTAAAGGTTCATATAGACTAAAATGAAGAAGATAAGAAAATAAACTTTCGTAAGAATAATGTGTATACCTACTAATAAGTGATAGAGGGTAGAGAAAGTCATGAGAATGTAACATCAGATTTTTGTTTGAAGTGACTGTACAGGACTGTGTATGTGCTACCAGCACGCGAATAATAAAGCAGCCGACAGCAAACGGAATAGTGCGGAGGGATACAATAGCTAACACGTGCTTATGTTTACATGCTCCGTGAATAGAGTTGCGAAATTAAAATACGTTCATAATATTTGTTATTGATTTCGTGGTTTCGTAACAAACCATTATATTCCTAAAATGTGATATTGATTCAATCTTCAATCATAGCGTTCTGCACTAGTAGCCCGGCCTCATTCATTCTTCCCTCTTTTCCAACTTCCCCATTGTCTCTGTATATGAACTGTATATGTATCTTCACTTTGTCTCTCATCTGGAAGTTTTCCTTAGCCGCAAACCCTCTTGTTTGAAATAAGTCAAGGTATTAGATATGCAGTAAAGTTTATATCTAGTTATCAGATCGTTTAGGTAGCTATGAAAATTAGGGGAAGCACTGTGTTCCATCCAAAAATTACTTATGATTTCGCTAGGAATACGGTTTTAAGATCCTCTGAGCCTGCATCCCACAAAAATAAGTAAATAATAATATGATGTGATACATTCACATGACTTTCTCTACCCTCTATCGTTTATTAGAAAACGTTCACGTTGTGTGGAGTGACGAATCACGGTACACAATGTGGCGATCCGATGGCAGGTTGTGGGTATGGTGAATGCCCGGTGAACGTCATCTGCCAGCGTGTGTAGTGCCAACAGTGAAATTCGGAGGTGGTGGTGTTATGGTGTGGTTGTGTTTTTCCTGGAGGGGGCTTGCACCCCTTGTTGTTTTGCATGGCACGATCACGGCGCAAACCTACATTGATATTTTAAGTACCTTCTTGCTTCCCACTGTTGAAGAGCAATTCGGGGATTGCGATTGCATCTTTCAACACGATCGAGCACCTGTTCATACTGCACGGGCTGTGGTTACACGACAATACCATCCCTGTAATGGACTGGTCTGCACAGAGTCCTGGCTTGAATCCTATAGAACATCTTTGGGATCTTTTGGAACCCGACTTCGTGTCAGGCCTCACCGACCTACATCGATACCTCTCCTCAGTTCCGCACTCCCCAAGAAACCTTCCAGCACCTGATTGAAAGTATGCCTGCGAGAGTGAACGCTGTCATCAAGGCTAAGGGTGAGCCAACGCTATATTCACTTCCAGCTTACCGATGGAGGGCGCCACGAACTTGTATGTCAGCCAAGTGTCCGGATACTTTTGAAAACGTAGTGTATTAAAGATGTTTCATGTAAAATAATATGTGTATACATATATATATATAATATATATATATAATCTTGAATTTTTGGGGAATAAGCTATTAAGTACTCTTCATTCGGAAGAACGTTTGTGTAATTTTGTGCAACGGGTAAACCATAAGAGATAGGCAAACTTTTAATGCACATAAAATTTAGATCTCTTTAAAACACACAATTTATTTCTGCTAACGTTTTTTTGTAACACAAACATTTCCTAGATATTTGTTTTCAATTCTGCAATACTTTTGACAGTTTTGAAATTTCTGTCGCTATTCAGTTGTTTCTGGTGATGTCATGGAAAGAGAATAGAATTTTAAAGCCAACTTATAGAAGCCCACTTTTAAACATCTGTCTACTATCGATTCGGTTTCCTATATCCCCCTTGTACAACGAAAGGTACAATGAAAGTATTTGTGCAAAGGTCTATATCGATTATCTTAATTATTCTATATTTAGCAATGCAAAGAGGCTTTTGTATCTTCATTGCTCAGAGAAAAGTATGTCACAAAATGGTTTCATCCTCTCTCTATAAACCACGGTGGCTTGGAATATAGGTATTACATCACTGCTATTACCAGACACGCCTGTCATAGAGAAACAATTATTATGCACGATACTGATGCAGTAACAACCTGTTTATAATGGTAGGATTGTATAAAATCAGTTGTACGAGTATACGCACTTGCAACTGTACCATCATTTTGGGACATTGTTAAGTGCGCATGCGTGAAACAGTTCTGTTCAAGTCGAGGCAACAATTTTGTCTCAGTATCAGTGGCGGCTGGTGACTCTGAACTTTGGTGGTTCACAACATTATCCTTGCAATTTGAAATGTTTTAAGCAATAAATACGGAATAAATTTCTCACTTAATTTACCCAAATAAACAAGAAATGGGAATTCACAATATATAACACATGTACATTTCATGAAGATGCTACAGATCATTCACGCCATGTATCTTCACCACCAAACAAAACGCAAGGAAAGCAAAACAGGGCGTTTTTAATATCACATCCTCTTATTCAATCATATTTTTCATATACATCGCTGTTAAAATTCCTGTTAAAAGTTCTTGTTTTTGTTTGAACTACCTGAGTGATTTTTAGGTATGGTGTAGGCCTGCCAATGCGTTTAATTTCATGCTTTTCCTCCAAGTTTAGCGTAGAAAAAGGTTGCATTAAAAGAGACTGAATGGAATTCATTGTTTCTCCTTATAGCAACGTTTACCTGTATTTAGCTAAATAAACCACTTTGATTCATAAATTAAAACCCGATATTCACAACACGGCACAAACCACGTGGCATACAGGCAACGTAATTATCAGAGATGCAAGGTAACTAGAGTATAGTCAGAGATACAGTTCAGTAGATAGAAGACCGGAAGTGAGTTAAACTTTTACTGTGAATTCAATAGATGGCTCTGTGTATGGGACGAAACGAAAAGTATTGCTCCTGTTGATCATCCTATTCTATGCTCTTTGACTACTAGGTTAACCAACAACATGGAGCTTATGCCCCTCACTTCCCCCCCATACACCTCTACGCTCCCTTGGTTCGTCATTCCCTATACTTCACGATTATACCAATGTGGGTTGCAGCCGGGAGTGCACCACTTGGCACCTGCAAACAATACAACGCTTGCCAAAGTCCACTCCACAAGATCATGTCAGAATGATAACCGAAATGTATGAATCGTATACGTTATTTACATTAAAGGGAAAGCCAGGACTTTGGTTGTAGCGCAAAAGTGCTACCATATTAAGAAGCCGCCCCTGCACAGTGTTCTGTAGGTATTTCCGTGCTTGCGGTTGGCACGCCCGGGTCTAACAGCGACATTTTGTCCCTTCACCGTCTTACTCACGGTTTCTTTCTGTTTTTGTAGTAGCCGGCCCTCATTATGATGTGGTGTAATTTATTACTTGGCAAAAGCGTGGCCTCGCGTTGTGAACAAGGTGATTAATTTCTGGAGCGCTGGGCTATCCATCAGCTCCCCGCTCTACCCCTTTCCTTATTATTCTCTTTTCACTTTCCCCGTACATCCTTTCCTTTCCTTTCTTCTTCATGTCAGACGTTCCCTCCCCGACACCACTTTTATTTCTCCGTTCGCTTGAGCGTTAAGAAATTTTTGCATAATCATCATCTACCTTGTCTTGTCTGAAATAATTGATGGTTTGACTCGGTAATCGACACACATACACACGCGTCCATTCATCTTCACGCGGAATATGTCACGATGAAATGTAGGAACATTACGACCTGGCATTTTAGAAGAGTCTTTCATCTTTTTCTCCCCTTTTAACTCTTTTTCTTTGGTTCCCTGTATGCTCGTAGCTCTCGAGTTAAGTTGACCATTGCCCACCTAAGAGCTCTTATCACTCTGGAGTACGTCTTAGAGTTACAAGTCTCCACAACTTCTTTGTGATGCATTTTAATACCCTCAGAGTGGGAGACACAACGATGGTAACTCTTGTGTTGTTTCTCAGGGAAGATCCTGTGATTCACTGGTCAATTAACTTAAAAGGTCATGGAATTTACATAATTTTTTCACCTTTTATGGGCTGAGTAGTCATATTCTTCTTTAAAAGCGTGGTTTAGGTCATTTACCCTGTTCTGTCTGCAAGTATAAAGCTGGTCACACCAACGTCTTTTTTGTCTATCGACATTTATTCGATCACATTGAAATATTTTGAAGGATGTCCTTTATGGAGTCATTTTTTAAATATAGTCCTTCTGTTTATATAGTCATTTATTAATTGTAAAACACATGGTACTTTTACTTCATTCCTGAGTGCTATTTTTACTTTCTCTACTACGCACAGTAAGTATTCGATCCAAAAAACATTGTCAAGATTTTGCGCAAAATAATTGTACTTAGGTCCTCTAAAGTAAAGAAAAAATAATATTTTTAGAAAAAGGCCCTGTGTTGTTTGTCTTTGTGCCTATGAAGTGTATAGATCTAAAACGATATGTTAGATACATAAATACCAAACTTGGTATTTAAGTTCAGTATCTTCCAGGGATGCGACACGGTGATTTTCAAGAAACTTTCACACTACACTACCTCTTGCTTGAAAACATTTCTGTTATTTTTTATTTTTATCAAAAACTGATTCTAACGGCAAAAATACTCTACTTTTAAGATACTTGTATGGAAAATAAAATGTATATTTTAAATTTTTTGTGAACAGCCTGTGAAGTCATCTTCATTTTGGATGAATTTTGCATAACTTGCAAAGCGTAAGAAATAGACAAAATCTTACATACCACACAAAACATGTATGTTTCATTAAAACACACAATTTATGTCAAATAATACGTTTTTGTTGCATTAACCATTTCTGAGATATTCCTTATTAGTGGTTTGAATTGTTAAGTGTATACTTACTCTTTTTTCACCTGCTAAGACGCTATTGTTTTCTTTTCCTAGGTCATGCATAGAGAATAGAATTCATAGCCATGGCATAGCGATGCACTTTTAAAATATTTGACTGTCGCTCAATGCTGTTGTATTCACCTTTCACCCACTGCGAAATATGTAATACTAATAATAATAATAATAATAATAATAATGATAAAATAACAATCTTTATTGTACTAAGCCATGTACAAGTAATATGACCGGCATTCAACCCTGGCTCTTTGCCAGTCATATTCATATTACAATACTTCCTTTTATCTACTTACTTTACTTCCATTTCCTTAATCCTATTTAACCATACTTGATTTGTTCACTGACCAAATCCATTTGTGTTTAACTTTACTCAAGTATTGCCCTATACTCTTACTATCCTTTTCAATCATTTCAAGTATAGTAATATTTCTACCTACCTGAAACCATTTATTTTTAACAAACTCTTTTCTCCAAATTTCTGTGCCTTTGCACTTAAATATTATATGTTCGACATCTTCATTTCCACCACATATGGGAGATTGGTTTTGAGGTATACCCTTCCTTAAACCTCTTAGCCTCCATACTCCTGTTCTTACCCATGCAATACTTTCTCGCTCGTCCTTATTTGCATTATCTACATATAAAACCACTTCTGCAAATGTTTATCTCGATTAATATGAAGCAAGCAGAAGTAGGAATAGTTTGTAGAGCAGTGGGTTAAGTGTCATGTGAAATTAACACATCAGAATATTTTTTCGATGATCCTGTTAGGGAATAGCCTGCTGCTAGCGGTCTAACAAACTCATTTCTGCAACCTAAATTCTTTGTTTATGCTTCTGAACCGTATAGCAATATTGGTAGTGCCATTACCTTACAAAATGTTAAGTTGGTATGCTGTCTCACTCTCGCCAGTAACGTTGTTTTCATTATGCCTAAACTTTTTTGGAATCTGGTGCAGCTTTATATCAGTGTTCCTTAAAAAATGATAAATTTCCCATAAAACGAATATCCTGAAAATTTTTCCCATTATGGATTTAGAATTTGTCATTAATTTAAGAATGTTAAAATTTAATTCTTACTTTGGAAGGATTTAAAATTGTTATTTAATTTACATACTAAAATATTAAGTTTAATTGAATAGTTTTAGATAAACTGCAGCCTAAAAATTAAACGGTCCTATTATTTCTAATTATTTTGATTCTTATAGGATTTATCCCTGGAAAACGGTAACTTCGGTTTTTTAAAAAAATATGTTTATACGTATAGTGTATGCTCTTTTTATTATCTGAGCTTTCCAGTATTGCCTGATCATCAACAATCAGCGTTGTGTTTAGACAAAATGTTTCTAAGTTGTAGTTGCAATTCAAATTAAGATACTATTCTCTAATAACTTCATCTAAATAGAAATTTAAAAAGCAGATAATTTGTCTTACTCCTTGTGAGGTAATTCTATTTGAACTCTTCAACACATCCCTTTACAGTTTAAGTAACCTCATTAGGATACAGGTAGCCGAGGTCGCCAAGGCAAGAACTCCTTTGGGGTTCATACCTCCCCAGGATCGTCTCCCTGACTGAGGGTCTTCTTTTTTCAATTTTCCTCAGTCCTCATAGCTGCCAAATGAGGAGGAGGTTGCCAAACTTAGGTTTGGAACGTTTCCTTCCCAAATTTCCTTTTCCAATCATTATTTCTTTCCATGTATCATCAGTGTCCAACGCCTGTGGTGCGGTATGCAGTAAGAACGGGTGTTAAACACTACTAAAAGATCTGATGTGTTGCACTCACATGACTTTCTCTACTCTTGTACAAACTGTTATTTACAAACGCTTATTCTCCATCTATTTCATCTTAATGTTATTGCTAATTTGAAACATTGTAAAATTATACAATGTTACGATAGCTTTCATGTAAATTTCTTTTTCCCTTTCTTATATATTTTCCTATAATACCTAATTCAAAATGTTCGTTTCAGTGAGGCATCCCTTATAACTTGATCACTGTTAGGGCTCTCGAGTGGCTCAGGCGGTTACGCCTGCGGCCCGCATTCTGGAGGTCGTGGGTTCTATTCTCGTGGGCGACCTTCCTGACCATAGGTTTCTTTTGGGGTTTCCCCGGATCGGATCCTTGCATCCCCCGAATTTCCTATCCCTCCATTTCATCTCCATTCTCATTTCACTTCACTTTTAATCTGTATGGTTGCTTTCAGGGTTGCAAGTGTCGGCGGAATAAATAAATTGCATGAGAAATTTCTTTTCTTCTTGAAATAGTGAAAATATGACGAATATGACCATTTACTTACTAAAATATACTCTATCAGAGAGAAATGACCATATATGCAAAAATATGACTTAACAAACTAGGTTAATTCATTTCGTTGTTTCATAAGAAGCATTTATATGTATTTAAGGAGCATGTCAGTCCTACCAAAAAAAATCTGATGTGTTACACTCACATGACTTTCTCTGCTCTTGTACAAACTATTTATACAAACGCTTATTCGACATATGCTTCATGTTAATGGAGATATCGAGATGTCAATCTTATTGGTAATTTTCTTGTAGATGCAAGAGGAATATGGTAGCTTTTAAGCGATAGTCAAATATTTTAACGCTGGTTGCTATGTGCCGCATTCCATTCTCTTTGCATGTCCAGGACATAAAAAAAATGAAAAACGCATTTGAGAAAAAGTATAAGTATTGGAAAATTTAAGGAAATAACAAGCAATATCTCGAAAACGGTTCACTCAACAAAAGAAATGTATATGACATAAGTTGTGTATTTTAACGCGATCTACATTCTTTGTGTAGTAAAATTTTGTTTATCTCTTATGGTTTACCAGTTATGCAAAAGTCGCTCACAATGAAGAATACTTTTGGAGACATTCCCAGAAAATTCGAGATATACATTTCATTTCTCATGACATTATCTTAAACATATGATATTTTCATCAAAATCGTTAGAGCCATTTCTGAGAAAATTAAAATTTTCGAAAAATGTTCCATGTAAAGGGTAGTCTGGGGTAGGGGGATTTTCTTGAAAACCTTCGTGTCGCATCTCTGGAAGATACTGAGCCTAAATACCAAGTTTGGTGTTTATCCGACTGTTCGTTTTTGAGTTATGCTGTTCACAGACACACAGACACACACACACAGACACACACTCGGACATGTTTCCAAAAATGCTTTTTTTGGATTCAGGAGGTCTCAAAACATGTATTTCCGGCGAAATCTCGGTATCGAATTTTTGGATGGAATATAATACTTCCCCTACTTACTATACGTAGTAGAGAAAGTAATATATGCCCTATCATAAAAATCCTAGCCCTACTTATAAGTTACAAACATTTTTAAGAACCTCCTTTGCTTAAGGAGCAAATTCTAAAACAGCCGAAAATTTTAAAAATTATAGTTTTGTGCTGAAATACATTTTATTGCTTTTAAGAGGGATGGGTACATGATGGTGCAGACACATAATTACAGTGCCAGCCAACATTGAAGCACAGTTTTGAAAATCATCTCTCTGCCCTTAAAACAGTTATTTTATTACTTTTTCAGTGTTCCTTATTGCTCAAATTCTGCTTTGCGGTGCAAAATTTTGCTCATTACCTACTTTGCAAATTTCATAAATGAGACTTATGATGATAAAAAAATAGTTTTTTTTAGTTCATTTATACCCTGCCATTGGTCTTATTCGCGGCCTTTCCTTTAGAACTTATTGCCTATTTTCAATGGTTTTAACTCGTATTCTCTTGTCGTTGGTCTTCTTGCACTTTTTAGGTTTTAATCATTAGATCACACACACACACATACACACACACACACACACACACATTCAGACTCTCATTCACACTTCCAGATCCTGGGGAGGATAGGGAATAATCTTGGCTAGAGAAAAATCCCCAACCACCCCAGCCGGAATCGAACCCGGGGTCCCTCGCAAGGCAAACAGGTGTTTTATCCACTGATCTACGGAGCCAGTCCAAAAATAGTTATCGCTCTAATTTTCAAAAAAGTAAAATATTACGAAATAATTTTTATTACTTAAAAAATGTAAAAGCACGAAGTAGATGTATACATTTGAATTGTTTTTTTTAAGTTGTCATGTTTTATTTTTAAATAAATTTTAAGTTTTAAGGGCCCACCATTGTGGTAGGGCTTAGCGTGCCTGTCTCACTTTCAAGAGGTCCCGAGTTCGAATCTTGCTTAGGATAAGTTTCCCGGATAGGGGTTTTCCGAGTTTTCTCTTATACTGAGAAAAGAAATTTCGGGAAATTTTAAACTCTATGGGCTCATTTGAGCATTATTTCACCCATTTCATTCATTCATCGTCTCATAAGATCTATTAGGTTAAAGAATTTTAAACTTCAAGCAGAAAAAAAACATTATAAGACAGATATGTTTGGAACACAAAACTAAAATTTGTTTCCAAAATGTTAACATAATTTCTTAAGAGTGGTTCAGGGAGTCTTCATAAAATTGGTCTGAAAATATGGAGGTTTGTTATAGAATATATCGGAAATATCTAGTAAAACCTCAAGCTAATTGTTTAAGAAATATAGAAATTCCATATTCAAAAGTACCTTAAAGCATCAGACGCGAAGTGACTCCAATAAAAGTTGATTACATAGAATATTCACCTGTCTTGTGCTGTCTTAGACATTGAAGTAGCGTTAAAATCTGAAATAGAATTCATTAGCTTTCTTAAAAATGCTCGGCTTTAACCACGGCGGTGTTTATCGCCTATTTCATGCACTGTAGATGATTCAATTACTTTTGGAACAACAAACCCGGAGCGCAATCAGACTTAATAACTTGGGAAATCAGGCGGTCCATTGTGGCAGTGTTGGCATTGATCGTGGTGTTATAATTTGTGCTTCCCTTGTACCCTTCCTTCCTTCCCCGTATATGTATTTGATTAGAGAAGGCGAAATGAACGCATATTTGGTTAGTAAAGCGAGGAAAACCCGTGCACAAAACAAAGACTGCGCGCGCGCCTGGTGTTTGAACAACATGATGACGTGAACATATGGCAACATCGCCTTCAGCAGGGGAAGGGGGAGGGTTTCTCTCCTCCTCGTCGTCATCATCAATTCGATAGTCCCCACACAGGACAATAATCCGTGATATTGAATTTTCCACGCGGGCGCCTTTCCCTTGACTACAGGATTTTGGGGGTCCTGCGGGTTCCCTGCATCCTGCCCCTGGTGTGTAGGCAGCCTGGCGTGACACTGCAACATTACTATGTGATGTTTACAACGCTGGGATTTCATTCTCGCTCACGAGAGACTGCTGGAAATATTACTGTCGTGATTCAAATACCGTATCACTTCTTAGAGCTATTTCCGTACCTACCTTTGAGAAGAACGGGACCGAATAACTCGACATGGATTAAAAACCTTCCATTTTTTTTTTTTTTTGCTGATTCTTGTTCACAGGCGTTTTAAGATGAATATTCTGAAGTTTCGACTCTGAAGTGCCCCTTAAAAGCAATTATTTAAGCTCCTACAACTCATTTCTAATGGTTACGACCACTTTTCTTGCCTCTTTGGGTTTAATTCTGCAGATGTATATCTAGCAAGGCTTTTGATAGGTTTATGAATGTGCCCAAATATTTGAACGGGCAAGTTCACTATTTCTGTTAGTGCCTCTGTCAATGATGCCCTCCAGTGACCTCCAATGATGGCCTGTAGGTATTTTAAATGTTTTAAAAAAGCGAGGATCTTTCTTTCTTTTGGAGAAAGAAGGGCGTGAACTAGACAAAATAGGCATTAAGTGATTAGGAATAGGAATAAAAATTTGGGATATTACATGAAAGCAAGCTTGTTTGCTGAGAGAGTGCTGGAGGGAATGTGAATAGGAAAGAAGTTTATAGCAGAATAAGATAACACATGATAGTAATAAAATAATATAATTTTTATGGCTTGTTAACGTCACTTCAACGTCTGGTGTATCGTTATATTTCTTATTTATTACATATGCATTGGTGATAGAAAGCCTTGCTCTAGCCTTATCTTACCCTGCTAACCATAACCTTTCTTGCTGTTGCCACTTTTACTATAAAGCAGTTTGTGCCTTGCTCCCTTACTCTGCATTTAAATGCTGAAAACTGACAACGGTGAATATTGAATGATAGGTTTAGTCTTCATTTGTTAATTGTTCCTTAAACGTGATCGCGTGCGAGATAGATTTAAGACCTCTTCTTGGTCAGCGCTTTTTAGTTGAGAAATAAAGAGAAGGTTCTTATTAGATGTAGCTCAGTGTGTGTCAGATAGATACCATCGTGTACCATCTGCATGAGTATTTACTATTACTTAGGTGATCACTTAGTGGCCTTCATAAGTCGTTTAGTGCTGTTGATGTTTATTTAATCTGAAGCTGAACTTTTGTGGTTATGCGATTGCTGTTCTATAGAAGCTTGCAGGTTCTCAGTATAATCCCAGAGATTACGATGCACTTTTCTGCACCATCCAGCTTATTCTTTTATTTTATGGGTGAAACTTTGAGTGGTGGTATTGTGTCTTCAATTGAAGTTGTTGCTTTACGATGTTTTTGTAGATGTTTATTTCTTTATTATTTAACTGCCCCACGCTTTGGGGCCAACTTGAAGTTGTTTGTCTTACGTAATTTTAAACTTGAAGATCGTTATTTAGCTTACTTAATTGTATTTTACGTAATTTTTATTTAGTTGCATTTAAGGAGTTCCTAAAACACGCTTTGGGCGTCAGTTTGAATTTATTGATTACGTAATAGTTACTGTTATTACGCAATATGCTGCTACATACGAGAAGCTGATTTTTAAGATGTGTTTTTGTTGTTACACTCCAAGTTTTACACTATAATATTTAACTTTGTTATTAAAACTGTTTCTATATATTATTTATGCTTGAATTTGCCTCGGCTGCGTCAGTCTTGCTTTAGAAACACGTTTCTCTTATTCAGGGTGCGGTGTAACAAGAATGTAGACATCACAGAATTTAACTTTTTTAAATTCGCTTCTTTTATTAGTTCTTGCACATTTTTATAAAGCACTACACTTTTAAGAACTGTGAGAATCTTCAATACTTTCACTTAGCGCGTATACATATTTTACGATTTACTCGTAGAGAACACATCTTCCACCTGTTCACTACCAAGGCTTGCCAGCAACTGAACAACTTTAAACGGTTAAACCTGTAAGCTTCGGTATTTAAAGTCTCAAATTGGCTAATTCTAGTCCAATAGAATATCTGCATTTTACTTAAACTTTTTCCTTGCTATTGATTGGCTAAGTTTAAACTGTTACTGAATTTACCTTATCTTTGATACAATCATGACTGGTAACTTTTCAAACACTCTATCTCATTATTGCTACAAGGTTTCCTCATTATTACCTCATTGTTAGCAACTTAAAACTTATTATTCTCACAGCTCTTGCATTATTAAAGTATATAATGTATTCACATAACATTAATAAAACATGTTTACAATAAAAATAAGCATATGCAATGACTGTTACATACATTTTAAATAATTATTACATACATATTGTTTCAAGGCGGGCTGTTATTGAATTTACTTATTGTAAAATACAATTGAAATTATTCAGGTATTAAAATACTGCCTCACAATCCGGTTATTTCCCTGATGACTGAAATAAATCACGAAAACGTCAGTAAGCAGGATTTGAAACCAGCACCTCCGCAATGCGAGCCAGAAACGCAACCACGTTAGCTATATCTTGTCTTCCGTGCAATGAAAGGGCCTCCAAATGTAACCCCATTTAAATATTCAAGACATTAAAGAAGTTTAGTGCTCTTAAACTAGTAGGCATTAGATAAAGCACTTAATGAGTATCTCATATAAGAATTTTACAACTTTATAATATCCTTGTTAATTATTAGTTAATGAATTTAACTTTACTGGTGGAGCAATTAAGAAATGCAGCTCGCGAGTTTGAATTTTTTTCTATAAACTCACTCGAAATTTTATTTTCTCTACCACATACATAGGGTAGAAAATGTATGCATTCCACCCAAAAATTCTATACGAAATTTCGGCGGATATATGTGTTTTGAGGCTCCGGAATAAAAAATCTGATGTGTTACACTCACATGAGTTTCTCTACTCTTGTACAAACTATTTTTACAAACGCTTATTCTCCATCTACTTCATGTTAATCGAGATAAACATTTGCAGAGTCTATCTTATTGCTAATTTTCTTGTAGATGTAAGGGGAATATACATTTACAAGGGCAATATAGAAATACAGTAGCCTTTAAACACATACATATCTCTTAATAGCTGGTTGTTAGGTGCAGCACCATTCCCTTTGCCACAGATTAATACTCTTTGCATATCCAAGACAAAAATGAATAACGAATTCCCATTTGAGAAAATAAGTATTGAAAAATTTAAGGGAATAACAAGCAATATCTCGAAAATGGTTCACTCAACAAAAGAAATGCATATGACTTAAATTGTGTATTTTAACACTATCTAAATTTTTTGTGTAGTAAAATTTTGTCTATCTCTTATGGTTTATCAGTTATGCAAAAGTCGTTCACAATGAAGAATACTTTTGGAGACATTCCCAAAAAAGTCGAGATATACATTTCATTTGTCATGAAAATATCTTAAACATATGATATTTTAATCAAAATCGTTAGAGCCATTTTTGAGAAAATTAAAATTTTCGAAAAATGTTGCATGTAAAGGGTAATCTGGGTGGGGGATTTTCTTGAAAACCTTCGTATTGCATCTCTGGAAGATACTGAACTTAAATACCAAGTTTGGTATTTATCCGACTGTTCGTTTCTGAGTTATGCTGTTCACAGACATACACACACACAGACACACACACGGACCTGTTTCCGAAATGCTTTTTTTGGATTCAGGTGTCTCAAAACATGTATTTCCGATGAAATCTCGATATCGAATTTTTGGGTGGAATACAAACTATGCTATACTATACTATACTATACTATACTATGGTAGAGAAAGTAAAAAGTGCCTATATCTCTTTAAAACATGCAATTTATATCAAATATTTTTTTCTGGCATTAGCCATTTCCGAGATATCAGTTTTTAATGGTTCGAATTGTTCAATACTTAGCCATTTTTTAAAGTCCTGTGGATTTCCACGCGATATCATTGAAATAGTATGTAATGCTGGCTAGCGTATAGCATTCATTTTTAAAAGTTTTGATTATGTTATTCTCTTTGTATCTATAAGGAAACTGTAATTTAAGCATTTCTGTAAAGGTTTATCTCAATTAAAATGAAGTAGATAGTAAAATAAGCTTGGTAAGAATAATTAATTGTATCCACTAATAAACCACAGAGGGTAGAGAAAATCATGTGCATGTAACAAATCAGATTTTTACTTTTGGTGATGAAAAAGACTTCAGAAATGGATTGTTGAAAGATTTACAATCTGGTGACTCCTGCAAGTGGCCCATAGCATATCTCTGAGCTCGTGCATACTAACTTAATAAAGTTACAGAGCAGTCCAGTTTAGGGTAAGAGGCGGTTAAACGTCGAGCTGCCACCTCCTCCCTTCCTTTCCTTCGATTTTAATTCCCATCAAAGGCCGTGATTTGATACCGCCAGGGACACGTCCCACGGGAACTTGCTGCAGGAGGGGAATTGGGAATTGACTTTGTGATTGGATTTGACAGACGGTGACCGAGGATTGACTCTACTCACCCCAACTCACACGCCCTTCGTTCCAACCCTCCTCGTCTTCACAAAATATTTACCCCTTCAGTTCGAGGATGAGGGAATCGAGCTTGCAGTTCGCAAGCAATTCCTCTTGGTGTAGGAAGTGGCGGACATTCGCCTTACGCTGACCGCTGTTTTGGATAAATCTTGGTAAGCTATGGCCATTTGTGGGTTACAAATATAACAAGAGTATATCCTTTAAACTGCTCATAAAACTATACCCCACAATTAAGGACGAAAGGGTTTAAATTGAGGAAGTTGACTGGACGTAGGCTAAATAAAAATTTGTTATACTAAACAACTAAAAATTTAACGTTTTCTTCTCTTCCTCGTGTATATTATGGAAGACAAATATATGCAAGTTTACAATGCAAGAGAAGAAAGCATGTAGGAAAACATGGGTATTTTGATATTAATTAATTGGTTTTAAAATATGTACATTACGAAATTAATAAACATTAGAGGGACGGTTCTTATTTAAATAGGGTTCACGTTAAAAAACGATGTAATTTTTTTTTTTTGCTTCAGCCAATTACTTACCACTCAAGCATTGTATGGGTGTATGATCTATATTTTTTATTATATTATGTTTCTGTCACTGATAAATTTATATTATAACTACATTATTTATTTATTTTTTAAGACACGGACTCGTGAACGGGAAGTCCACGGTTCAAATTCTACCAGAATCCTCCTTTCTGGCTGAGGTTTGTTCCAGGTTTTCCCCAGTATTCATAACTAGCAAATGCCGGGGATGTACCCTAAATTAGAACGTTACCTTCCCAAATTTCTTTTCCAAAATTAAAATTCAATTTCATATATCATCAGTGTCCATATAAATAACCTGGAATAGCTCAATTCGTTGTAGAAATAAGCGAGGGTTTAACCCTTTCTCCATCAGAACACTGGGTGCTACGCTTTGCCTAAATAAAGGACTGCTTTACAAAAAATAATTGTATTGTTGGAAGAAGGACAACAGAACATACACCAGAAAAATAACTCAGGCTAGAATTCGGGAGGTCGCGTTTTCAAATCCCGAGACCCGCTAGTCGTGATTTCCCTAAGTTGCCAGGTAAATGCCGGATTGGATATTCAATACCACTGCCAAAGTTCCACCAAAAGAGCATAAGAAATAGAAATGAAATTAGATAGGAAGGCGAGTCCGCAAATAAGGCGAACTATCAACATGTTATCTAAGCAAATGATACAAGAAGGTATCTACGCAATTAAGGACATCTCTTCGGTATCACAATCATGACTAAAAGAAGTCAGAACAACCACTGCTTCAAATTCTACTTCCTGCTAAGTGGAACTTATAGTAGCCAAATAAACGGCAAAGAAAGCCGACTACGCAATTAAGGCTGTCTGCGTGGCGTATACTGACTCAGGTGAACCAACGACCTACAGTAATGGGCGTGAAATGACCAAGAAGTTAAAGCGACGTTAAAAAAAACACACACAGCACCTTGACATCACTGCCCAGACGTACGCAATCTACAATGGGTACCGGGAACCACTACCCTGCCGAGCCCTACCCAATCCGAATAACTCCTTATCGGGAAGGGCTCAAATACTCGGCCACGGCGACTTCTAGTAACGTCAGAGTTACCATGAGTAGCAGCGCCCGCACAAGAGCAACTGAAGGGGTAGAAACCCCTTCCCTATGGACACACACAAGTGCTCGAGAAGGAATTTCTGGGACTAGTTGTGTCATATAAACTGATGAGAGTTTGCGGGGATTGAATCAAAGGAAGTATACTAGCCTACAGACAAGGATCCCCCCCCCTCCATTTTATATGCTGCCTTTAACATCTAAAGTCATATCGGCGACTCTAACTCAAATATTAAGTAGAATTAAATACACACATGCACCCAGGACTTCCAGTTTCTAAGAAGGATAATGAAAGACAAATTCCCCTTTCCACCTGGGAATCTAACGGGAGTTCTGGGCTTAAAAACTACCAGGCTATCTGCTAAGCCACAGAGCTTACAGGAATTCTATAAGCCTAAGGAATTAAGTGAAGATGAAAATGCCTATGCATGAATGTTAAATTTGCTAAATTCATAACCCATTATCTTAGAAACTGTTTAAGATATCCGACTGAACATGTTACAGGATGTAGATGCATGCCCTCTAAGTTCACTAGCGTACCTTTTTACAGTAACTTTATTTATTAGGGAAAATAAGATTGTGCACTTTTTATTAAAATTTACCAGCAATTACTTTTTTTTAAATAACCAAGCATGTCATAAACGCCCGTGGCCAAGAGGTTAGACTGCTCGCCTCCCACCAAGGTTCAATCCCAGGAGCCCACATGTGGGATTTGTGGTGGACGAAGCGGCGCCTGGCGTGTTTTTTCGGGTTCTCCAGTTTCCCCCGCCATTCATTCCAGCAATTGCTCCATTATTAGCTTTCCTTTCATCCATTTCGCCTTCATTTCATATCATCTTCTTCCTCATTGTTATACCTGGCTACAGACGAATCCCCGATGCTGGTTCTTCATTCTTTGATTCATGTCCGTCTGATCCTCGACAGTCTTCTGACCCTAGGAGTAGTTGTAAGTCCTAGGGGGTGTGAGCCCATCTTAAGAGGAAGGTAAGCCAAGTAAGTAAGTCATAAATACCAAAGTAGATCCACAGCAGAACTTAGAGGTTCTTTTCATCACCCTAAAATTTAATTTCGTTGATTTTATACCAGATAATTTATACCAGAAAGTGTTATTCACAGAAAAATCTCTCTCTTTAGAGCAAAAAATAGAGAAAACAAACTCGAAATAAACCACATGGCTTCAGCACATTGAAACTGCCAAACTTAAAAGAGTACAATTTGTAGAACAGAACTTCAACTAAGGTTTACCCTCCACTCCAAAGTGTGTAGGAGTTAGGACTTTTTTCTGTGAAATAGTGCAGAATTCACAGTACAAAATGGTGATGTAGTACCATTTTTAAAAATGTATTTAAAATATGAATATTGTGCTTATAAATATACGGAATTAAAGATGACATCTCAGTTTATACGAATGCATTAAGTTAAAAGTCTCAAGAAAATTGCATAATAGTGTATTATGCAACAAGACTATAATGGCAGTACAATAATTAAGACGCTAGTGTGTTTATGTAACGAGCGGTAGCGAGCGTTTTAATTACCACTGTAGTCAAGTTGCACACGCTGTTTTTGATCGACCAGACTATAACTTCAAAGCTTCTGAGTTTTTACAAAAAAATCCTACCTTGTTAATTGGGTGTTATTAAATGATGATCAGATGCAGCACTGATGACAGGACTTTGAACGTGTTTGCGAATAGTGCAACAGATAGCAGCACTGTTGAGTGTATGTATTTATTGATGTTTTGCAGGTAACGTGAAAGCAACGTATATATGCAAGCAAAGGAAATCAACTCAATTTGTTAGAATATTAAAAGTGCAACGAACAGATTTTTATTTTATTATAAATACATATATTTCGTCGTTTATCTGGGGAATGGATCCCAGTGGACTGGTGTTTTGAAGGTGTTAAAAGGTATGGGCGATAGGGGAGTAAGATCATAATGAGTCGCTGAAGTATTATGGATGCCATAACAGTTCAGTTACATCACATGTAATTACGGTGCTATAGTGTGGTCGACCAAAAGCGATATTCCGAGCGGACCTGGACAACTCTGGACCTACAGAGTATTTAAAAACAATTGCAATGTCTTCGCCCAAGAGATATAAAGGTGGCGGAACTACCGCACTCTAAACTAAGATGAGCGATTATGAAAAATGTGCTGAAGCCTCTGATGAACTATTCACTGCAGAGTGATGTCACCGTTACTTGCGTGCCTGCAGTTCATTATTGAATTGCCTGCCTCAGAGGAATACCAACCCACTAGCCGAAATATTGCGTAACGCATTTAGTGACAACTGTGTGTGACCCAACATGACATCCACAATACTGTCTAACGAGAATGGGGAGTCAGAAAAAGGGGTGCAGCTGTCAGGGTGGTACTTGCTGCAGATGAGCACCCGGGGGAAAACCTTTCTTCTGATGAGACATCCGTATTTAGTAGTGTAAATAACATAATATTGTAAGTTGATTCTGACGAATGAATTTATTGGAATAGGAAATTAAGCCATGAATTCTGTTCAAGAATTTTGAATAACCAAAAGACGAGGATTCCTCTGTATTCGCTTCTCTCTCACTATACTAAGAGATTTGAGTATCTTCACCAATGTAGTTATAACAATAACAATAATAATAACAACAACCGGACATATCCAACGAAAAAACCTACGCCCACATGCGCAAGTCAAATGTAGACAAAGAGGCAGTATTTTTAACACTTAAATGATTTAAGTCAAATTATATAATATGTAAATTCAGCAACAGCCCGCCTTGAAGCAATATGTGTATGTAATAAGATATAAAAAGTGTATATTACAGTCACTGTATATGTTTATATTATTGTGTACATGTGTAATAATGTTATGTGAATGTATTACGTAATTTAATAATATAGGAGCTGTGAGAATATTAGGTTAAAAGTTGCTAACAATGAGGTAACCTTGAGGCAATAAAGAGTTTGAGAGTTTAACAATACTACTTGTGATTGTTGGAAGCAATAATGTAATTTTAGTGACAGTTTATAAAATAGCCAATCAACAACCAGAAAAAGCTTTAGTTAAATGAAGGTATTCTATTGGAGTAGGATTAGCCAATCAGAAACTGAAAAGGAGAAAATTTTACAAATTTAGAGTTCAGTTGCCTGCAGACAGCGTTACTAACCAGACGCAAAAAGTGTCCTCAAGTAATATAATATGTGTTCGTGTGAGACGAAAAATAAGTTTACGTGTTAAAAAGTGTAATTAATAAAAATAATCTCACAGCTCTCTATATCAATGCAGTGTTCTTTAAATCGTAACAAGCATTAATAAAAGGAGTGAAGTAAAATTATAATCTTGTTGCACCAAAACCCTGCTAAGAGAAACGTGTCTCTAACAAATACTGACGCAGCCGATGCAAACATAAATATAAAATATTCCTACTTCAAATTGACGCCCAAAGCGTGGTAAAACTAACGTAATAAAAATATTCTCAAATTGGCTTCCATATCTCAACAATCATCCAACCGATATGTGAAATAATGTGGTCAGCTTCACCCCTCCCCGAGCTGTAATGTTCCTCACTAGCTACCATAGTTTCTGGTATTCCTCACGATGTTGAGTGTGCGCCAGTGTTACCTGAATCCGTACTTCCAAGCTCGAACACAGGCGCCTTCCATGCCCTTACTTCACGGCGCAGCACACAGCAGTATGTTACTGGTCAGAGATTTAAGAAAGAAACAGTAAATAATTAGCTATATACACCTTCTTATACATAACCCCTATTGAAATACATCCTTCCAGTTTGTAGGAACAGTAACCGCTTGTATTACTGATGCACTTTTACTTGGCAACAGGCGGTTTCCTTTGCTTTTAGAATTACTCAGGACTCCCTTCTGAAGTATTTTACACATGATGGTGTTCGTTTCGCTAATAATAAGGGCGGTAATACCCAATTCGTAAAAGATACCCTATGCTTGTCAATGTGTCTTGTATACCCTTCAATTAGGAAGTTTTTGTTAGAATACAAATTTGTTTAGTCATTAGCTTGAAAAGTAAAGTTACACTTTTATTGCCAGTCCCTTAGGATAGCGCAAACATAACATGTTACGGGGAAAAGTCTGTTATAATAACCATTAAACATGCTGAAGAAAATCCCCCATTTTATTATTTCGTTTCTCTCGTTCACACATCCTTTTTACTTTTTCTACTACATATAGTGATTAGGGGAAGTATTGCATTCCACCCAAAAATTCGATGCGAGATTTCACCGGAAATATATGTTTTGATGCCCCCTGAATCCAAAAGAAGAAGCAGTTTTAGAAAAAAGTCTGTCTGTGTATGTGAACAGCATAACTCAAAAACAAAAAGTCGGATAAGTACCAAACTTAGTATTTAAGTTGAGTACCTTCCAAGAATGTGACACAAAGATTTTCAAGAAAATTCCCCCACCCAACTACCCTTTATGTGGAACATATTTTGAAAATTTTGATTTTTTAAAAGATGGCTCTAACGATTTTTATTAAAATGCCTTTTTGCATGATAAATAAAGCGCATATCTTGAATAGTCCTCTTCATACGGAAGGAATTTTGTATAATCTTGTATAACTGCTAAACGTACCACACAAAAAATATAGATCTCATTAAAGCACACTATTTATTTAAAATAAACTTTTTTGTAGTATAAGCCATTTCCGAGATATCCGTTATTAATGATTCGAATTGTTTTCATGGTCACTCAAGTCCTTTCAACATTCAGTTGTTTCTCGCGACTGCATGGAAACAGTATGAAATTTTAGGGCCAGCATATAGTGTCCAGTTTTTAAACATTTGACTATCGCTGTTCCCTTTGTATCTATAACGAAATATGTAATGTAGATGTTTCTGCAAAAGTTTATTTGGATTAAAACGTAGTGGATATAAAATAAGCTTATAGTTTAATCATTATTAAACGATAGAGGGTACATTTTTCATATTTGTCATCGATACCCAAGTCTTTTGCTCCTAAATAACATAAATTACGTCGATAAATCACTTTTAGGAGTAAACTACTTCTTCTTTCTCTGTTTAACCTTCTCTGTTTACAGGCGGGTGCCTGGGGTCAGAGGCCCGTCGAGGAGCAGACACTCGTGGATTAGGCAGAATATCCAGGATGCCTGGTATGGGAGGAAGGAAGTAGATGAAACGAAATGATGGTGAAATGGATGAAAGGAAAGATGTTGGTGGAATGAATGGGTCCTTGGGATTGAACCCGGGCCACCTCGGTGAGAGGCGAGCGGTCTAACCACTCGGCCACGGCGTCGCCCTTTTAGGAGTAAACGTTTATAGAAAATAATATTTACAGGTGTGGCCAAAAGTAGGTATAACAATTGGTATAGTTAGATAATGAAATATGAACTATGCCAACTGTTCCATAGAACTTTTCCCTGTATATCTTAACTGCCACGTGCACTAGTCATCTGCATGGCTGTTGTAGTGGAATATGTTTTTGTGCGATAGAAAATAGTTCCTTATTTAACATGAATATTTACCTTAATATATTCGTAGATAACTGTCAAATTTACATCTTCATAATCGTATGAATTAAATATATTACATAACAGAGTTAATGCATGTAAATGCTTATCAAGAAACGGATAGGAGGATCATTCGGTTTAAACCTGCCTCTCAGAATGATGAAAACACGTGGACCTATCACGAAAGAGTGTTTTTATCGCCTATCCTTGCACTGCACACGGTTTGTTTGAAGTTGTACATTAGTCAACCAGGGGAAAAGGGACGGAAACGCAGCGAGGAAGAATGGATGTCTTCGTGGCAAGGTTATAAGAAATAGGGTGCTGGTATAATATGATAGAGATGTATGAAATAGTTCACAACATTAGAATACTCTTTTGGATATTCAAACTGTTGATCTTTAGACACACTGCTGTAGTCTAGATTTCACACTCAAGCACTGTATGTCATCCTACTTGGCAAGCCACTGTATTATTGAGTTTCCAACCGATAATATGGTATACCTAGTGAATACCTACTTTTCCCTACCCATGTATGTCTGATTATGCTCTCCGGCAAGCTCTGTTTCGGCAGAAAATGAATATTTAGCGTTTACTTCCCAGCTAAAATTGAATGTAACGTTATCACAGGTAGTTCATCGCAAGTGTGTTATCTTTTCTGCTCTTACTATATTCAGTGTAATTGTGAATTACAGAAGAACCTCGTTAATCCGGATCTCCGGTATACCCGGATTCGTTTTTGTTTCCCTTTCTCTTTTTTTTAACACGAAAATACGCGATATACGGTTGGTATGATATAGTATATGTACAGCTGTTATGTTGGGACCGTACGTAGCATAGAGATCGCCGGTCCCACGTTTCCAGCTACCGTTAGCGATATACAAAGGAAGTTATTATTGAGATGCTATTTGCTAGCACTGTTTCCAGCCCAACTTTGCCAACGCTGGGCAAAATATGACCAGCATTTTTATTTTTTAACATTTTTACAATACATAATCTTTCTTTTCGTCCTCCTGCGTTTGTAACATAACAGGATATAAAGAATGCATTTCGTTATTTTTGCCAATTGTGGTATTGACCAAAGGAATTGATCAGCGTATACTGGACGCTTATGTCAAGAGTTTAGTTTTATAATGTTGTTTACACAACATTTTTCATAGGTATCTACAGTATGAGGTTTTTCATAGTAATTTTATTAGTGAAGTTGAATGTGAGACTGATTTACTGATAATAACATTGTGTACGCTGGAGCACCTTCCATTGGAAATTCTGACGACAGAAATTTTGGAAAATAAATTGTCTACTTTTGAATCTCTGACATAATTTATCTTAGCGAATTGATTTTGCAACAAAAGATATAGTTGAAAAGATCGGAAATAGTAATAATATTTTAGTTCAGTAAACAAAGGAATCAACAAACACATATTTGTGGAATAATAACAATCTAAGGAATGTTTAATTGAATGTACATAAAAATAGTTGAATAAATGCACATAAGTATAAATAGTAAGGTCTTAGTTTAATAAATAATATCTGGTCATGTATTAATAAAAATTTATTTGATAATCCGTGCTACAAAAAATGTTTGGTAAAGCGAGGATGGACTTGGTATAGTTACATTATTAGTTAAAATGACACACCTCCTGAATGTCTGCCCTTGTATTTTCGTGTCGCCAGTACATAATGCAACTTAATGCACTATCCTGACGCGATAGATCGGCGCGGCATATTCTGGATGCATCGTTGAGCACATCCACTTTCGGTTGGATGAAGAAAGGATGCTGCTAGCCACCGAGCGCTGGGGACGGCTGTAGCTCTCGGGCTGGTGTAACCACCCAAGATAATGTCAATTTCCATGAAGACCATGTTTGGATAAGCGTGGAGTAACCCAAGCTTTAGATCCGCATTGAATATTTATGACGATCCCAGAGCGCAGGCTGCTGACAGTTGACGAGCGCTGTGCGCAATATGGAGACCCCCGGAGGTGGGGAGCGAGATTATTATGAATTGTCGATCTCTTCCTTCATCCCCCCTCCCCAGACAGAGTTCTATTACCATTCGCTCTGAAATAAAGCTTTGCGCAGATCAGTGTTTGGATTCCGGTATCTCAATATGCATGCAAGAGTTTCTCGTTCGGCGGTTTAACAGAATTTATTTTGAATTAGAGGAATGGAGGCAAAAGAGCAATAGAATGAGGTAAGAGTAGATGTAACAAGCTAAACAAGCAAGAGGGAGAGTACAAGGGAGATAAAGATAGAAGAAGCGAAAACAGATCAAGCTGGAGCCAATAACGTGAGCGACTCGCATTCGGGAAGTCCCGGGTTCGAGACCCGGCGACCGCGCACTTTGACCCTGGGTTTTACGTGGTTTCTCCGGGTCGGCAGTCGAATGCTGGGGTGATTTCTTCTCTACTATGATTTACTTTCTATCACTTCCCTTTCATTCTGTTTACTTCTCATCTTTCAGGTATGCTTCTAGGTCCTGATAAGGGGGAGGGGAGTCTGACCCGTTACTAGAAGTACGCTGGGCCAAACGTCAGAGCCCCATCTCTAACGGTGTCATTTGGATTGGGTTGAACTCGGCGGGGCAGTGGTTCCTAATTTCCATGGGATATTTGACACATCCGTGCGGTTTTCCGTCCAGGAGGGTTGTCAGACGACACAAGGTCCTCGCCCTGGAGAGCCTGTAGACAGTCGGTTGCTTTCAGTCCCACAGAGGTTTTTCGGTACTCTTCCCCTTTGGAGATGAGGCGCGTAAGCGGCGTATCCACTGCCACCCTGTTAGGGGGACCTGATTTAAATTTTCAGATGGCGACCCATAGGAAGAGCTCATGGGGGAGGAAGCGTCGCTCGGATGACGCCATGATATCACATGGGGGGCAGACTCCCCTGGTGTCTCTGTGCTTCTAAGTTTTAAGATGTATGGCGGAGCCGGACAAATGGCGCGGTTGCATGCTCAATGGTGAGAGTATTCCCCATGGACACCAGAAAATGGGTCGTTCATCCCCCTCTCTCGGCGGCTCCAGCAGTAAGACAGATCTGCAAATTTGGAAATATTAGGGACTTCCGCGCGTCTCTGTGGCCTGTAACCTCCTATGGTTTCCCCTCATCCCTTCCTCCTGGGGGGCGGTGGTAGCCGCAATAGCTCTGGTCGCAAAGCGCGGGGTATTCCCCTCCGTTGAATCACCTCTACCTCTACAGCTCAAGGAATACAGAAGAAAGTTACGAGGAAAAGGAAATAAGTATAAAGAAAAGCCGACCAAAACTCTTATGTAATACAATCACACTGTTTTTGCTACCCACTATAAGTGGTTTTCATATTTATTCCACAATTTTTCATACAAAAGGTGTTTTTCTATCTACTTCCTATTTATCGGGATAAATGGTGACAGAAGTGGTTTCAGTGGGTATTGTAGGAGGTACAAGAAAAGCAAAAGAAGAGCATAGAGGACAACTCAAAAGAAAAACCGGACGTGGCTAAATTTACGTAAAGCCTTCTTGTTATAGGCTGTAAGTTTTAGTAAGGTGTATATTTTCCTGATGTAAGTTTTTGTCTATCTGTCATGGTTGAATTATAAAAATTGTAATAGAAATGAAGAGCACCTGATATACTACTCATAGAAAATTCAGGATGCAGCTACTATTCATTTGTCATGTTAATAAATAAAAGATATGATGTTTTAAATAAATTGTTAGAGAAATTTTTTAGAAAATAAAAACTAAAGAAAATTGTTTTATGGAAATGGTATTTGAAGTAGTTTTTTTATTAGCTCCACGTATGGAAGCCAATTTGAAGTAGACAGTATCTTTACGTTATTTGCAACAACGTTTTGCGCGTCAATTTGAAGTAGTTTGTATTGAAGGAGTTGTATTATATTTCAACTGTTGGGGAGCCGAACTTGAAGTAGTTGCAACCACACGTATGGTACCCGGTAGTCTTCGTCCAAAAATTTAAAAATATCAACTTTGTAATTTGACTGTTTCTTTAAATATTATATATTTATGTTTGCCTCGGCTGCCTCAGTATTATTGTTAGAGACATGGATGTTTAGGCAGGATTGTGGTGCGACAATAATGTAGGCTTACACAGATTATAATTTTACTTTACTCCTTTTATTAATACTTGATACGATTTTAAATAACACTTCACTGATATAGAGCTGTGAGACTCTTTTATGAATTACTTGCACTTTTTAATACGTAAACTATTTTCGTCTCACACGAATTCGTATTATACTTCTCGAGGACGTGTCTCGCATCCGGTTACAAACACTGTCTGCAGGCAACTGAACTCTAAATTTGTAAAATTTTCTCCTTTTCAGTTTCTGATTGGCTAATCCTACTCCAATAGAATGCCTTCATTTAACTAAAGCTTTTTCCGGTTGTTGATTGGCTATAAACTGTCACTAAAATTACATTATTGCTTCCAAGAATCACAAGTAACATTTAGACTTTCTAGTTCATTATTGCCTCAAGGTTACCTCATTGTTAGCAGCTTTTAACCTATTATTCTCACAGCTCCTACATTATTAAATTACGTAATACATTCACATAACATAATTACACATGGATGCAATAATACAAACATATACAACGACTGTTACATACATTTTTTTATATATTGTTACATACACATAATGCTTTAAGGCGGCTGTTATTGAATTTATATATTATATAATTAGACTGAAATTATTTAAGTGTTAAAAATACTGCCTCATGGTTTAGGTTGCAGGATTTTTTTGAAAATATTTGTCTACCATCCTTAAATGATATCTGACTCAAGTACAAAATACTGTAGGTATTTATCAGATTTTTCGTTTTTGAACTATGCTACTCTCATGTATTTCCTAAAATACTTTTTTTATTCAGGGACTTCAGAATGTTACATTAAGCAATTGCACACATAAATTTCAATAAACGGTTAAGTTGGAAAAGAAAGCAAAACTCTGATACACAGGATGTTTAAAAATTATACCTAGAAACTTTGGGATCAGATAGATAAACCTCTTTGTAACACTTTTTTAAGGCAAGAGGGGTTTATGTGATTAAATTGGTCGATCTTGCAAAAGGGATTGAAGTAATTAGGCATGTGAAACTTGAATAAGTAAGTCATTAATATTGCAAATATTCTGTTTATTGACTCAGAAGATACAAATCATGCCAAAGGAAGAGGAAAATCATTCCTTGCAGTGCAAGAGAGGTTAGTCATTAGTACTTCCAGCCAGCTTGTTTATTTCTGGAGCTCATGCATATGTCTTATGTCATTTATTCACCCCACTTAATTACTACCTGAGATAAACAGATTTGTTTGCTTTCATTTGTTGACCTTTTGTGCTCAGTTTCATTCATCCACTCATCTGTTGACCACTCCTCCTCGGTACATTACAATTCCTCCATGTTTACATGCACAGCAGTGAAGTTGGTAACTACGACAAACATAAAACTTAGCTGAAACGTAAAGTCTCGAGCTCCTATAGTGTTTTCCTTTATTTAATTTTGGTAGAATTTCCTTATTAGTTGTGTTCCACACCTTCCCGGATGTGGTAATCTCTTACTGGTTTCAACAAAGTGAGCGGTGAAAGGGGTAAGAAACGGAAGCAACGGCTACAAGATACTCGCCAGACACTTACCAAATTTGTCCGTCTCTTATTGATTTGATGTCAAAAGTCTGGCACGCAATGAGCAGTGGTCGATTCCCGGATCAGGAACAAAGGATGCAGGGTTCAGGGGGGCTAAGAAAAATTATGTGATTATAGACATATATCATTATCTTGTAGATATTAAAAGCCATAATATAAGTCATCTAAAACTACAACTTAAAATAAAGTGCATGCAAATCATCAGGGCGCAGTTTAATTGCAAGCAGTTAATAAAGTGAAGTAGTTGAATGAAAGTGGCTTGTAAACAATGCCCTATTTATTATATATGTCATTTGAAAGGAACAAATGAACTGGTGGAAGAAATACCACGAATGCTGTTACTGGACACGTAAACCAGGTGGTGTATTTAATAATTTTAAATACACAATGCCTCGCATGGCACCAGAAGCTTCAAAAGCATATCACAACGGAATTAAAGAACAAGTGAAGAAAACAGCTTAATAAATAAAGTTTCAGGAGATATAAAAAAGTATTTTACTTTGAATAACTCATTTGATCGGTTAGATTTGAGTTTTATTTATGGACGCTCTTTAACTACTACGGTTCTTAGCGTCTCATTCTATATTGGGCGTGAAAGACCGGTAATTTTGCTCAGAGGCCTCTTTATCAGGCTTGAGGTTCTTTTACGTGCCGTAAATCTACGACACGGGACCTCCGGCTTTACTTCCCTTCCGAAGGAAGCCATGCCAAGGATTTTTACGCCCGAAAAAATGGCTACAAGATACTCGCCAGACACTTGCCAAATTTGTCCGTCTTTTATTGGTTTGATATCAAAAGTCTGGCACGCAAACCCTAATCAATGAGCAGTGGTCGATTCCCGGATCAGGATCGGTTAGAGCTTCATGGGGTTATTATTATTATTATTATTATTATTATTATTATTATTATTATTATTATTATTATCATTATTATTATTTTCTACTAATAATAATTATTGGCAAAGCAACAGGAGCAACAGTTACATTTGACAACTACGTCCGTGCTCACTGGATAGGTTGGTGTGGGCTCGTTATCAGCCGGCGCGCTCACCTAATCTGACCCCACTTGGTCTCTCTAAGAAATACTTAAGGAGAGGCTTCTATTGAAGAAATATTTTTGTTGGAAGGAAATGATGAGATAAAGGAGAGTAAATTAATTTATAAACCTTTAAATAGGGCTATATGAAGTTTATGGTTTATGAAACCCACGTTGCGTCGGAAGAAGATCTTACAGTGCGCATAGTTCAAATCAGAGAAATGCCTGCCAACATTGAAAGTGCACAGCGAAGTATAGCACGTCGATGTATTGCTTTTCTGGAAGTTGATGTGCGTGCGTTTCATTACTTGTTATAGTGATGAGACGGTAAAATACGGGGGACACTATTTATATTTTGAGCCTTGGCAACCCTGAATGTTGTAGGTGCCATCTGACGTTTCTAATGGAAAGTTTGACATTTTCTTACCATAATCTACTTCAAACAATAGAGCGCCATTTGTTTTGTCTACACTAACTTGAAAATTGTGTGTCAACAAAAACATGGAAAATGTTCGTGCAATGTTTTATTACGACTGGATTATCAAGACAAGAGGGCATCGATCAACTAACTTCCACATTTGGCAACGAATCTCCATCCTTTGCCACTGTGAAACGCTGGTATAACGAATTTAATCGTGGCCGCCGTTCGCTCTATAATGAAGTTCGTGAAGGTCGTCCAAAATAAGTTGTTGAGCCAGAAAACATTGATGGTGTGCAAAACCTAATAATGAAAGATCGTCATGCGACATATTGTGAGATTGAGGCAACCCTAGGCATTAGTTCCACTAGCATATATAAAATATTGCATGATTATTTAGCCGTGAAAGAGGTTTGCTCTCCTTGGATCCCACATAATTTGACGCAATCTCAAAAAGATGCTCTTGTCGATTGGGTACAAAAATGCTCAAGAAATACCATGGCGGTGCCTCAAAAGACGTATATAAGATTGTAACAGCTGACGAATCATGGATCTATGCGTATGAGCCGGAACGTAAACAGCAGTTGACTGTATGGGTGTTTCAAGATGAAGCAAATCCAACAAAAATTGTTCCCACTCGAAGCACTTCGAAGCAAATGGTCGCCTGCTTTTTCAACAAAACTGGCCATGTGGTAACAGTGCCTTTAGAGGAACGTAAAACGGCCAATGCCGAATGGTACACAACCATTTGTTTGCCGGAAGTCTTCGGTGAAGTAAGGAAAACCAACAAGAACCGTAAGATCGTTCTTCATGAAGACAATGCGAGCGCACACACATCTCGTCTAACAACAGAGTATTTGAAGGCTCAAAACATCGAATGATGGGTCATCCGCCATACAGTCCTGATTTGGCACCCAGTGACTTCTTTTTGCTCCCGAACATCAAGAATAAATTGCGTGGACAACGATTTTAGTTGGCAGAAGAAGCCGTTGATGCCTTCAAAAACCACATTTTGGGGGTGTCTCTAAAAGACTGGAATAAATGCTTTGACAAATGGTTTAAACTGATGCAAAAGTGTATTGATTATAAAGGAGAATATTTTGAAAAACAATAAAGCAGTTTTCAGTGAAAAATTACTGTGTTTAAATTATTAGGCTCGTAATGGATCCATACTGCTTATTAAATACTGAAGTGAGCGTTTTTCATTTCTTTCGGTATGATTCGTGTGTTTTTCTTGTGTGTTTGGCTCCATAAACAGAGCATATGTAACATAAATGGTTTATGTATTAAATTTCACATACCTAATTATTTATTCCCTTCCTGTAGGATCGACCAATTCAGAGCATAAACATCCCTTGCACTGGAACGAAACGTCGCAGCCCACGAGTCCCTTATGAAAATGTGCTTCAAAGTTAAAGGTTAACTATCTGATTTCAAAGTTTCGGTCTAACTTAGAAACACCCTATGTAAGACCCATACAACTTTCCTTATCTATTAAAAATCACGGTATCCTTTATATGGTAGGTCCAATTCAGTTGGCCCATCTTCGCGCTGTGAGCATAGGGTGTCTGCCTCAAATTCAAGAGGTCCTGAGATCGAATCTCCTTTGGGGTGATTTACGTTGAATAAAATTTTCTTCCGGGAGTGTTCCACCTCTAACCTCTTGGATCAAGGATTCACTTGAGCATCAATTCATCCATTTGTATTATTCATTGTCGATGATCTATCCGGTTAAAGGACGTTAAACTCGCTAAAAGAGGGAATATTCGTATACAATTATTTTCTATCTGTACCTACTTTATTTTAATCAGTCGTCCTCCGTGGACTAGTGGTACCGTGCTAGACTCTAGTTCCCAAGGTCGCGGGTTCAAACCCGGCATGGCTTCCTTGGAAGGGAAGTAAAGCCGCTGGTCCCGTGTCGTAGATTTACGGCACGTAAAGGAACCTCAAGCCTGATAACTGCAAAATTACCGATCTTGCACTCCCAATATAAAATGGGACGCTAAGGACCATAGTAGTTAAAGAGTGACAATAAATAAAACTCAATTTAATTTAAAAAAGCCGGCCCTCGTAGCCGTGGCCGCTGGAGTGGTCGCTCCGGCGCTCCGCCAAGCTGAGGGTCGTGGGTTCGAGTCCCGCCTAGGGCATGGGTATGTATGTTGCGGAAATAAGCGGTATGAAAACAGTAAAACACAGTAGCATAAACTGGGTACAACAAGAGAAGTTTAAAAAAAAATACAATAAACGTTTGTCTAAAGCGGTTTCAAGGAAAGCATTACGAACTTAGTTATCAGCAATATATTGAGGGGGCCAATCAGTCGATTATATCATTAGTTAAAGTTTTTAAGTAATCAGCACATTTTCAGTCAAGTTACGCCTAGATGCCGCAACAAAGCAGGCTTCAACCTGGGAAAACTGAAAAATGCAACAGATGAATACAGTAAATGCTCAGTGCTACAAAAGCCTAATTGCCATAATCGGAATAATTTAGTGAGTTCTCGATTCATTTGGTAAATTTTGTCCTCCTCAGGACAATAAAGATCATAAGGATCATTTTTAAAAAAATAATTCTCCATGTAAATCGTTGTTTGCAATAGTAAATATAAGTATTTGCTTTGTATCATTAAATGATGCCGAATGAATTTCGTATTTATCCGAATTTTCTTTTTCAGTTATCTTTTTTTGTTCCCGGACATCCAACATATATTTCCAACAAAGTAAAAATGTAAAAATAAAGAGTAAATACAAAAGTTTAAGTTCCAAATAGTACCTATAAGCAAAAAATCTGATGTGTTGCATTCACATGACTTCTCTACTCTTATACAAACACTTATTCTTCATCTACTTCATGTTAATCGAGATTAACGTTTGCAGAAACTATCTTATGCTAAATTTTTGTAGTGCAAGGCGCAAGGGGATGGGGTAGTCAAATATTTTAAGAGCTGGTTGCTATGTGGCGTATTCCATTCTCTTTGCATGTCTAGGACTTAAAAAAATAAAAAAAACGAATAACGAATTCCCATTTTAGAAAAAGTATAAGTATTGGAAAATTCAAACAAATAACAAAGAATATATCGAAAATGGTTCATTCGACAAAGAATGTGTATGACATAAGTTGTGTGTTTTAACGAGATCTACATTTTTTCTGTAGTGAAATGTTATCTATCTCTTACGGTTTACCAGTTATGCGAACGTCATTTAGAATGAAGAGGACTTTTGGAACATTCCCAGAAGATTCAAGATATACATTTCATTTGCCATGTAAATTTCTTAAACATATGATATTTCAATAAAAATCAAAATTTTCGAAAAATGTTCCATGTAAAGTGTAGTCTGGGATGGGGAACTATCTTGAAAATCTTCGTCGCAAACTTGGAAGATACGTAACTCAAATACCAAGTTTTGTATTTATCCGACTTTTCATTCTTGAGTTATGCTGTTCACAGACGGGCACACGGACATGTTTCCAAAAATGTTTTATGTGGATTCAACGCACATCAAAAAATGTATTTCCGGTGAAATCTCGATATCGAATTTTTGGGTGGAATGCAATACTTCCCCTACTTACTATACGTAGTGTAGTACACAAAAGTGAAACAACAGATAGACATGTATAAAATACTACAATCACAATGAATATATGACCGTTTACCAAGAATAACGTTATTAGTTCGCCTTCATAGAGTTTTCGGGACCACGTGAAATTTGAGTGAATATAAAGAATTAAATATTAGCATCAACTAGAAAGTCTATGTTCTGTAGCATCAGAAGCTGTAATTCTGTTCCCACTTGCTATGTCAACAGAAAGGCTTGTATTAGTGTTCACATCAGAGTTTTATTTAGTTATGTCACGTGCTGTGCTGTGGGAAGGAAATCCGTGTCAAACACATATTATAGGCAAGGTCATTCAGAGTAATACAGCTGAACATTTCCGTCCATGAATAATATCAGAAAATTGCTTTGTTACATTCCAAACACAACTACCAATGAGTGTGTACTATTTATGGTATGCCTGTGTAATACATACCTACCTATGTGTACTTAAATATGGACTTTGATATTTAGAATTTGTTAATCCTAGCATTCTAACAGTTTTAGTCTTTAACGGTTTCGCTTATACGATTTTAATTATTATTATTATTATTATTATTATTATTATTATTATTATTATTATTATTATTATTATTATTATTGATTAATCCCATAATATCCCAGGCTTAATTCTTAAAAATTTTGTCGATAAAAAGGAGCGTTATGATTACATACGATCAATTAGTTTTCTACAGATTGTGACAATGCCACCGCTCGTCATTAAAAATTCCGTAAAATCCATGCAGGAGCTCCCAAAACTGTAAAGTAGGACATTTTTCTCAGAACCAAGAAACTGTATTTAGCAATGTTCTTTTTAATACTCGTATAGCTAGGGAGCTATAAGGATATACTAAATCAGTAGACAGAGTAGAGGGTATGCGCAGTAACAAACAGGGTGAAGGGCTAAAAGAATTCATAGAAAAGAACAAAACCTATTTAAATACGTTTGCCAGTATACAAATATTTACGTAAAAATAATTTACAATGCAATATTCGACAGTGCTGCAGCACTAAGGCCACGTACTCAGCGCACGGCATAAGCACGCGGTAAGCAGGAAGTAAACTACTCATGAACGCTGTTAGTATATTCGTCACTTCATGGTAGGGAGGAGAAATGTGGAAATGATGAGCAAATTAATACGAAATACTGCGGAAAAAAATTGCGTTCAGGCTGTTTGAAAACTGAAGATAGCAAAGTTTGTAAACAATGTCTAATTGTAATCAATATTTGGTTGACGTGGGGATATAACACCAATGGACAAAATCCTACATGCGGTTCAAACCCCCCTTTTCAGAGAGATACTAAACCAGAGGATTGTTCACAACAAACATGTAGTTTGTAATTGCTCCTATTTTTTTCCATTCAATATTTTATTCCATCGGTTACAGAATCAAATCTTCTGCTAACATTTCATGAAACTTTTATATTTCATAGTAAGAATTATAAATATTACAGTGATTAAAACAGTAAATAGTAAAACATTCTGCCTCTTGCTGCTGACTCTTAATACATGTTTCATATAGTTTCAGTCATTTATATTCAAAGCCTGTTTTATAATACTAACATATTGAAACGCATAAATACAATTTCCGTTTCAATCATAATGATTCTACACCTAATAGCATCAACCACTAGTGACGAATTTTACGCTCGGAGCAAGTGTGTCCCTTTACTTTCTCTACCGTTAACATATATAGGTAGAAGAAGTAACGCATCCATCCAGAAATTCGATACTGAGATTTCACCGTAAATGCGCGTTTTGAAGTGAGCATGTGTGGAGGCATGATTAAGAAAACAAAATATTGGATTAATGCCAATTATCAACGATAAACGATTGTGGAATTTCCCAACCACGAAAAAAGTATTACCTATATTAAGAACTATCGTCTTTAATTTTCTAAAAAATTACTCTTTAACGATTTTTATTAAAATGTTAGATTTTTACTTTGTCTACCAAAAGTCGAAGAAATGTCCAGTTTCATAGCTGAGTCAGACCTAAATAAACATGCCAGGCGAAGATTTCCCCACTCCAAACTATCCTTGCCGCAAATCGTTTTCGTTATTTCTCAGCTTTTCAAAAAGTCTCTACCGTGTTTTTACGATGTGAATAATTTAAGATATTAATGTGACAAATTATATATTTGGGAGAGCAAATTTTCATTCTCGGAATATAGCTACTACCTTTGCCCTCTCCGCATCATGAGAAAATTGAGGAACTGCGAGAGGCAGCGATCCAGGCTGCGAAAGCCAATATTCTGGCTTTGGGATGCATGAGGCATCACCTCCCCATATCGGTTTGATGATTGTCCACCTCTTCCGTGAGTAAGTGGGTGTGAGACCTGTAGTCGCCAGACCCCAAAAGGGCGTGGCGCCATGATATTAATCTGGTTTAGTTGCCTCTGACGCATTGTAGGGATAATAAGTGATGTTTGCTGCTGATTACCAAAGCAACCTGTAAGGAAGTTCATTTGTTTTTGTTGTTACTTGAGATTTGATACCGTTAAAGATTCAAAATTAGTGTTGAATATGACCAGGACATCCCGCACCTCGACCCAACGCGGATCTATTGTGCTTACCATCCCTAGAAGGAAGAAATGAGGTGAAGGGACCGCAGGAGGCTATAGGCCACAGGCAGGTCGGTCGACAGAGACGCGCAAAAGTCCCTAACTTTGCAAGCTTGATGCGCTGGTTAGACCAGCGGGCTGCTCAAAGAAGACTTCCCTCTGTCTAAACCGGAGAGAACTCGACTTGAGCGGCTGAGAAAATACTGCTATCTGGCAGTGCCGAGAACTTACAGCCAGCGAGAATCTGCGCCATCTGTCCGACACCGACCAACTCTGCACAGCCCCTAAGTCCACCTGAAGCATGAAAGGGGAAGTGAAATGATAATGGGGGAAAGGAAGTTCTTGGTAGAAGGAAACCACCCCAGCATTCGCTTGCCAACAGAGATTTAACCGTCCTGGAGTATTTAATGGCCAATGACCAGAAATTTTCAGTTGAAAACCACGAAAAACCATGGTCAAAGTAGCCAGCCCCAGGAATCGAACCCAGGATCCCTCGCACGTTACCGCGGAGCCTTCTTGCTCAATAAAATGAGTGTTACAAGACTTCCAAAGACGATTTCTAGTTATTCAACGCGACAAGCAATTCGTAATTCAATGAAACTGGATCAGAAACAGACCTACCATGTACTGTTCGATTACGAACTGCTAGATGAGAGGAAAGTTGGAATTTGCTGCACAGATTTATAAAATTAGTCCACGTAAGTCTACTTGAGAAGTCTTGAATTAAGAATGACTCATTGTGGTGTACGAAACTTGTTATGAGATCTTAAGTTCCGTGTCTACTGTTGAAGCTATTGTTTAGAACGAATTTGTTTTCAGAGAAACTGCAGACCTTAAGTTATCTTAGAAAACTCATAGTTAAAAAAGCTTTTCAGAATTTAAATGAGGATCCGAACTGTATAACAAAATTTGTTTTGGAGTCCCCGTAGTTTGTACATTATGTATCCAGCACGGTAGTATGCAATTTGAGCAGTACTTGTAACATTAAATCTTAATAAAAATGATTACAACTTGCACTTTGGTTTAATTTTTTCGTGAAGCGACATTTAAGTACATGATGTATGTAAGTCTTGAATTTTCTGTGAAAAGCATTCAAAATCCTTTTCATACTAACAGAATTTAGTTCAATTCAGTAAATACAATAGTAATCAAAAGGGATAGACAGTAACTTACTACAGGAAAATTGTAGAAGCTATTAAAGCATGCAATTGGAGTGAAGTTTATCGAAACATTTGCGACTTTCGAAATATTCCATGTGACTTGTTTACACTTTCCCAAGAAGTCATGTGATTGAAATGCTCTCTCCATTGTACGAACCCATTCTGTTACCACGGCTAAAGATGCAGCTAACACTTCTTGCTTAATTTGAAATCATTTCTACACAAAAATATATCGTGAATTAGTATTCGATACAAGAATTACTGACAACCTGTAGTGAGTAGACACAGATATGGGCGTTCATATATTAGAAAAAAGCTACATGAAAATACCTACTGAGAAAACAAAACTAATTGTATTTCAAGACAAGGAAGCAACAACAACAACAACAACAACAACAATAATAATAATAATAATAGGTAAAAAACCGAATTTTAGAACAAGTGAATCATTTTAACTATTTATGTTGGTTATAATAAAAAACGCGACATTGATATTAAAGTAAGCCAATTACAAAATATTTGTGGCACTATTAATCCTGCTATAAGAAATAAAGTAAGAAGCGATTCAAAGTTAAAAGAGTGCAAAGTAATCGCTGTAAATATGTCATCCTACGAATGTGAATTATATACAGCATAAAACTTCATAAGCTGTAGGTTCAGAAATGAAATACCTGAAAGGTGTTAAAAAGTGCTCAGTACATGACCTCACTAAAAAATGAAGATATACCTCTCTCAAGAATTGAACATGTTTAATGTTAATGATAATCTGTGACATTACAAGCAAAAATGGAAAGAACATCTAGATAAAATGGAAGATTCAAGATTGGCAGAACAGATAATGATATACGGATCAATAGGAAGAAAATCCTGGAAAGACTCAGGAAAAGTTGTAAGGAAGATCTTTGAGGATGGAACAAGCAATGCATACGATTACCTTGAAGTGAAGAAGCATAGCAGTTGAAGATTTTCAAGACAATGTGTCCAATCTTACCCTTTCTCGTTATTTTTTGTTCTCTCAAAATATATAACAATTTTTGTTTGAATGTTGAATTCTGTGAAATCCTCTGAATTAAATTTGTATAACTTGATATAACTGGCAGATCATAAGGAATAAATAAAAAACCTACTGCAGGAAACATGTAGAAATCGTTAAAATAATATGCAATTTCAGCTGAAGCCTGGATTAATAGCTATCTTTTTCTCACATAGCTATGAATGAGAAAGAAAAACTAACTGGTTTAAATAGTTTTTGGGGGGCGGCTTATGGACGCTCTTTAACTGCTGCGGTCCTTAGCATCCCAATCTATATTGGGCATGAAGGACCGGTAACTATGCTCGAGGCCTCTTTATCAGGCTTGAGGTTCTTTTACGTGCCGTAAATCTACAACCAGCTTTACTTCCCTCCCGAAGGAAGCCATTCTAAGGATTTTTACGCCCGAAAATATCCATCGCCCTCCGCCGGGTTTGAACCCACGGCCTCGGGAATAAGAGGCTAGCATGGAGACCAGAGGACGACCTTTATATAACTGGCAGATCATAAGGAATAAATAAAAACTTACTACAGGAAACGTGTACAGATCGTTAAACTAATATGCAATTTCGGCTGAAGTCTGGATCTTTTTCTCACATAGCTCATGAATGACAAAGAAAAGCTGAATGGTTAAATAGCTGACTGTGATATCCACATAACAGGCTTTTGCTGGAACCCCTTTATTTCGCGAAGATCCTAAGCAGTTCATGAAATGCCGGCGTATGCTGAAAAAATGCCCAAGTTTTTCATAAAATGGAACTTGTTAGGCATATAGTGTAACTCTAACCTAACCTAACCTAACCTTTTCTATTTGCCGGCCTTTGAAGGCCTCATCAGAATTTGTATAGAATGTAGTTACACTATACTCCGGTTTTTAATTGTCTGCTTAGGATCTTCGAGAAATGGTGGATTTCAGCAAAATCCTGTGACATACATTTTGTATGTGATATACGAAGAAGGTATTGTTCTTCAACTTGTTTATTGTTGTTGAAAGTTTACTATTGTTGTTAGCCACACGCTTGGGAAGCCAACTTGAAGAAGGTGTTGTTCTTCAACTTGTTTATTGTGTTGGAGTTTACACCACCCTTTGGGCATTAATTTGAAGTAGATTGTTTGTTACGTAATATGCTGCTACGTATGTAACTCCGATTTGAAAATGTATGTTTTTTTTATTTGTTACACTCCAGGTTTAACAAAAGAATATTTAACTGTGTTATTAAACTGCTGCTATAGATATTATTTATGTTTATGTTTGCCTCGACTGCGTCAGTATTGTTTTAGAGACGCATTCATCTTAATCAGGGTGCGACAAGAATGTAGGCTTACACAGATTTTTAAGTTTAAATTCACTTCTTTTTATTAATTCTTGACACAAATTAAATAGCACTACACTGATATTAAGAGCTGTGAGATTCTTTAATTTAAAACTTGCGCTTTGTTAACGCGTATACTTAATTTACGATTCACACGAATACGTAATGTTTCTTTAGAGAACACATCTTCCATCCGGCCACTACCAAGGTCTACAGGCAACTGAACATATTTCAACCGTCTAAACCTGTAAACTTTTGTATTTCAAGTCTCTGATTGGCTAATTCTAGTCCAATAGAATACCTGCATTTTACTAAAGCTTTTTTCTGGCTGTTGATTGGCTATTCTTAAACTGTCACAAAGTTTACATTATCGTTGCTCTAATCATGACTAGTAGCATTTAAACTCTCAAACTCATTATTGCCTCAAGGTTACCTCATTGTTATCTCATTGTTAGCAACTTTAAACTTATTATTCTCACAGCTTTTACATTATTAAATTACGCAATGCATTCAAATAACATTTTAAGCATGTTTACAATAATATAAGCATATGCAATGACTGTTACATACATTTTTTTTAAAAAAATTATGACATACATATTGCTTCAAGGCAAGCTTCAAGGCTGTTATTGAAATTATATATTATATAATTTAAGTGTTAAAAATACTGCCTCATATAAATGTAATTAAATCCGCATACCCTAATTTGAAACAATTTCGATACAAAGGGTAGAGAAAGGTAGAGAAACAATCTTAGAATACCTTGTATTAAGCATTTTAGAATTAGAACTATTTGCAACTGCGTAACTATTCATTAACACACAGAAAGCTATTTCCTAAGTGCTAGAGTTGAAAACCTATTGATTTTTCTCTCATATTACGTCATAAACAGACATGAATGTAGAGCCCACAGCAAGAATCTCTGGGGAATAAATAAAATGCAGGAGGTCTTTGGACCCGCAGCGCAGTTCCCACAGCGAGAAGACGGGGAGCATGTGTGGTCTTGACAAGCAAGGAGGAAGCGGCAAGAAGCAATCTAGGCGGGGATGGAGGGTTCTCGACGTGGAGCATACCATCACAGTAAGAGGAGAACCAATCGTCCGCGGATTGGACCCCGCACTTGACGAAACAATGGAGGAACTACTAGTATGTTACTGGCGACCGTTAAGTACAAGCGCACTCAACTCTCCTGCTAGAATTATACTTAACTCTCTCTCCGAGAATTTGTTCTCAAGCCGTGAACTCAAAACTATAAGAGAACGCCAAGGTTTCCTCTGACTAACGACCTTGGCTTTCCATCTCTCAGCCTCTTTTAATTTAATTGTGCTTAACACCAGTGACGAAAACCGGTTTAAAGATACACGTTGCTTATAATAATAATAATAATAATAATAATAATAATAATAATAATAATAATAATAATAATAATAATAATAATAATAATAACAACAACAACAATTTTCAGCTCAAACACAGATTTCTCACTACAACCCAACTTCCTCCATACTCTTCTGTTTCCTGCTTTCTTCTTCCGCGCATAGTTAATACACCTGTGAAAAACCTTACATTTTACAGTTTTCTTTTGAAGGATTTGAAATTGTTATCACAGTATGATAAATCAAATAAGGTCAGCATACGAAACTTCAATAGTAAAAGTGTGTTTATTTCACAGACACTAATATTTTTACCTTCTCTACTACGTATAGTAAGTAGGGGACGTATTGTATTCCACCCAAAAATTCGATACCGAGATTTCACCGGAAGTACATGTTTTGAGACCCCTGAATCCAAAAAAAAGCAATTTTGGAAACTTGTCCGTGTGTGTGTGTGTGTCTGTGTCTGTGAACAGCATAACTCAGAAACGAACAGTCCGATAAACACCAAACTTGGTATTTAGGTTCAGTATCTTTCAGAGATGCAGCACGAAGGTTTTCAAGATTACCCCCACCCCAGATTACCCTTTACATGGAACATTTTTCAAAAATTTTAATTTTCTAAAAAATGGCTCTAACGATTTTGATTAAAATATCATATATTTAAGATATTTTTATGACAAATGAAATGTATATCTCGAATTTTCTGGGATTGTCTCCAAAAGTATTCTTTATTGTGAACGAGTTTTGCATAACTGGTAAACCATAAGAGATAGACAAAATTTGACTACACAAAAAATGTAGATCGCGTTAAAAAACATAATTTATGTCATATATATTTTTTTTGTTGACTGCACCATTTTCGAGATATTGGTTTGTATTCCCTTAAATTTTCCAATACTTTTTCTCAAATGGGAATTCGTTATTCATTTTTTATCTACTGGAACATGCAAAGAAAATGGAATACTCCACATAGCAACCAGCTCTTAGAATATTTGACTGTCGCTTAAAGTCTACCATATTCCCCTTGCACCTACAAGAAAATTAGCAATAAGATTAACACCTCGATTAACATGAAGCATATGGAGAATAAGAGTTTGTAAAAATAGTTTGTAGAGGAGTAGAGAAAGTCATGTGAGTGTAACACATCAGATTTTTTTCGTAGCGTTAGCCGTTTTCGAAATATTCCATATTGCCAGTTAAGATTTTCTCAAGTACTTAATCCGACGGACCCTCCTGAATGTTTGCGATTCTTCTTCGTTTTTTCCATCCCAAGGCCATGGAAAGTAATTGCTTAGCTTGAAATTATTCCAGGCGAAACTGTCTAAATGAACGTAACGTGGTTATAGTTGCTGCTTTTTATATAAATACTACGCTATATACGTATTGGGTAGAGAAACTTATGTGAATATTCACATCAGTTTAGTTGCTGGTTGGTTTTTCCCCTTTGCCTACTCTTCTAAAACAGTGCCTTCATTGGTTGTCATTTCAACTGTTTTCTCCTCCCTCGACTGACATTATGGGTCACTAAAACACAACCCTTCCTAGAAATTACGGGTAATAAAGGGAAACTTCCTGGTTTTAACATCTGTACTCTTACGTATGTAGGAGCAGGAGGATTCGTATACAGAGATTTTACTGGAAATACAGGTTTTGAAGTCCACTGAACACAGAAGAAACATTTTTAGAAAAGCGGTTTCGTGTACATGTGTATGTACGAGAGAGAGAAAGAATAAAAGTGAGAACAGCATAACTGAAAAATGAAAACTTGAATGAGTACTACACTTGGATTTTAAATCTACAATATATGACGATTTTCACGAAACAATGGTAACTGCCCTTTACATGTAAACATTTTCGTTGTTTTTCATTTTCTCAATACGCCTACATGGAAGGTAGGGAATAAGCCTAATTAAAAAGAAGACTCCCGGCCGGGCGGTGGGGATATTTCTTTATTTGCAATTATTCTTGCCCTCCACGGAGTCTGGAAGTTTGGATGTGAGAGTGAATGTGCGTGTGAAAGTAAGCTAAAAAAAGAACACCTAGTAACCTAACCTAAAAGTTCAAAGAGCAAAAATATCATCAGATTATTTAGTCAAAGCCCCCAATATGACCATAGAAGCTAAAGGGTGCTACATAAATAAACCCCCAAAATTATTTTGATTAAAATATCGTATGATTAACATATTGACATAAAAATAAAATCTATACCTTCAACTTTTCGTGAATATATTGTGCAATCCTCTTCATTCTGAATGAATTTTGTGTAGATATTTAACTGAAAATCAATAAGAAATAGAGCAAAAATTGTGTACCTCATTAAAACATCCAATAAACTTTTATAGCAGTAATTGTTTTCGAAGTATTTCATGATGTAAGCTAAAACTCTTCCAAGTGTAAGTGCGTCACCTTGTGGAACTTCTGAAGTTGCGATTTGCTACTATTGTCACGACCCTAGATTAATTCAACAACTTTACTGAACCCTCCCTAATTCAGGTCATGACAAATAGGCGGATGTATGCTCGCTTGGCATGCAAAACCACGAATCGAACTCAAGAAGACAACCGGGATCATTATGGAGAAATATAAAAGCAGACGTTATTTCAATTTAGACAATTTTAAAAACACAAAATCTCTTACCTTACAAATCACTATTAAATTCTTTACAAGAACATCTTCAACCCAACTTAGAGCGCAGTGTATCAGTGGGTCAACATGGGGGTGGGGGAAAGCAGGCCTCATCGGAATGAAAGGTAAATCATGTGTTTTATAATTTTTCATTTATAATAAACCTAATAATGTTTTGAAATATGTTTATCTTTTAAAAATATTAACTATTTTCTTTTAGTTGTTGTAGTAGGTATACCCTAAATTCTTAGTTTTGGTTCTTTATAGTTGGCTAATGTAGGCTTCACTCCCACTGTCGCCCCGCACGTGGTGAAATTTATAAGGTAGTATTCCCGGACCATTAGGCTCTACCATTGGGTTTTCTTAGGTGTTGACACTATGACTTTCGAATCCATTAGTTTCTGCTTCTAATATAAGATTTTATGTGGCATTCACTCATGCTTGCTTCGAGTGAAATAGTTTCTATTCAAATGTGTGTAGTTAATAACGTAACGTGACTCGTATGTATGAGGTACAGCAGATCTGCTCCGGCAGCTGATGAATTATATTTTCGCCGTGCAGACCAGGCTAATCGGTTGCCGAATTTAAAGACATCATGCGTTTCCTTTACTGATTTTTCTCTGTAAAAGCTGTTTTCTCACTGGTTTTCCACTTCAGCATGGAAAAGTTTTCATGCTTTCTTCTGTTTGAATGGTCGTCTATATTTACTTTCCAGCCGCGATAATGGGCCAGCTGGTATATGTGTATTTATAAAGATTAGGGAAAGATGTGTGTTTGTGTGTGAATAGCATAACTAAAATGATTAAATACCAAACCTGGTATTTAAGTTGGATGTGACACGAAATTTTCAAGATAATTCCCCCACCTCAAGCTACTATTTACATAGAAATGTTTTTGTTGTTTTCATTTTTATCGATTTTCTAAAAATGGCTCTAATTGTGTTTGAATCAAAGTCATATGTTTAACACATTTTAATGTCGAATGAAATTGCATATCTTGAATTTTCTTGGAATGATTTCTGCAAAACTAGTAAATCGTATGATAGGCAAAATCTTACTGCAGAAAAAAATTTAGATCTTATTTATGTTAAATACATCTTTTATTTGGGGGGGGGGGTTAACCATTTAAGAGATATTCCTCGTAATTGGTTTAAGTTTTCAAATACTTATAATTTTCTCAAATGGGAAGTCGTCATTCTTTTTCTTCTCTGGTCATGCAAAGAGAATAGAATTTCAGTCACCTTATCTCTCTACCACTTTAAAGATTTGACTATCGCTAAGCCTATTGTTTTCCCCTATTCTTATTGTACCTACAAAGAAATATCTACATAATAAAACCATTTCTAAAACGTTTATCCGGGTTAATATGAATTAGATTGAAGAATAAGCTTTTGTAGAAAAGTGAGTAGAGAAAGTTATACAAATGTAAACCACCAGACTTTTTTCCTTCTAATGCTTAATTGTAAATATTATTTTAAACTCAGTAGGATGGAACCTCGATACCGTCGATACCTCATAATCTCGGTACTCGATGGTATCGAAGTATGTCTAATACTTTGATATAAACCTTCGATACTTGTACATTCATTTTTACTTTCTCTACTACGTATAGTAAGTAGGGGAAGTATTGCATTCCACCCAAAAATTCGATACCGAGATTTCACCGGAAATACACGTTTTGAGACCTCCTGAATCCAAAAAAAGCATTTTTAGAAACATGTCCGTGTGTGTGTCTGTGTGTGTGTCTGTGTGTCTGTGTGTGTGTCTGTGTGTGTGTGTGTCTGTGAACAGCATAACTCAAAAACGAACAATCGGATAAGCACCAAACTTGGTATTTAGGTTCAGTATCTTCCAGAGATGCGACACGAAGGTTTTCAAGAAAATCCCCCCAACCCAGACTACCCTTTACATGGAACATTTTTCGAAAATTTTAATTTTCTCAAAAACGGCTCTAACGATTTTGATTAAAATATCATATGTTTAAGATATTGTCATGACAAATAAAATGTATATCTCGAATTTTCTGGGAATGTCTCCAAAAGTGTTCTTCATTATGAACGACTTTTTCATAACTGGTAAACCATAAGAGATAGACAAAATTTTACTACACAAAAAATGTAGATCGCGTTAAAATACACAAGTTATGTCATATACATTTCTTTTGTTGAGTGAACCGTTTGCGAGATATTGCTTGTTATTCCCTTAAATTTTCCAATACTTATACTTTTTCTCAAATTCGTTATTCATTTTTTTATGTTCTGGACATGCAAAGAGAATGGAATGCCCCACATAGCAACCAGCGATAAAATATTTGACTATCGCTTAAAAGCTACCATATTCCCCTTGCATCTACAAGAAAATTACAAATAAGATTGACATCTCGATATCTCGATTAATATGAAGCATATGGAGAATAGGCGTTTGTAAAAATAGATTGTACAAGAGTAGAGAAAGTCATATGAGTGTAACACATCAGATTTTTAAGTTTTGCATTATTGAAAGTTGTGTTTAGCTTTATGCTAGATAAGGAATGAAAGGAGTCGAGACTTCACGTTATTGCCTCACACTTGTCCCCAAACAGTTGCTGGATTATAGTTCTTAATAGATAGACCCTGACTGCGTTTCCTGTGGGTGAAAGAATGCAATATTCTTGAGTCTAAAATAAAAAACTACAAAACAATGAAAGAAGGAGTAGAGGCACTCTTAACATGCAGCGTTAACTGAGTTATGAATGGACCTGTTTTAGCTGACGATAGCCTGGCTTGATGACTCACTCTCCGCCATTACTTTTGCCTTTGTTCTTAAACAAAAACGTTTGTTTCATTTAAATCTCTGCATTTCATATAATAATTCCCTAATTGTGTCTTATATGCCATGTATTAAACATGTACATACACTACGTTATCAAAACTATCCGGGCACCTGACTGAAAATGACGTACAAGTTCGTGGCGCCCTTCATCGGTAATGCTGGAAGTCGATATGGTGTTGGCCCACCCTTAGCCTTGATGACAGCGTTCACTCTCGCAGGCATACTTTCAATCAGGTGCTGGAAGGTTTCTTGGGGAATGGCAGCCCATTCTTCACGGAGTGCGGAACTGAGGAGAGGTATCGATGTAGGTCGGTGAGGCCTGGCACGAAGTCGGCGTTCCAAAACATCCCAAAGGTGTTCTATAGGATTCAAGTAGGACTCAGTGCAGACCAGTCCATTACAGGGATGTTATTGTCGTGTAACCACTCTGCCACAGCCCGTGCAGTATGAACAGGAGCTCGATCGTGTTGAAAGATGCAATCGCCATCCCCGAATTGCTCTTCAACAGTGGGAAGCAAGAAGGTGCTTAAAATATCAATGTATGTCTGCACTGTGATCGTGCCACGCAAAACAATAAGGGGTGCAGGCCCGCTCCAGGAAAAACATGAGCACACCATAACATCATCACCTCCGAATTTCACTGTTGGCACTACACACGCTGGCAGATGACGTTCACCGGGCATTCGCCATACCCACACCCTGCCATCGGATCACAACATTGTGTACCGTGATTCGTTACTCCACACAACGTTTTGCCACTGTTCAATCGTGTAATGTTGACGCTCTTTACACCAAGCGAGGCGTCGTTTGGCATTTTCCTGCTTATGAGCAGCTGCTCGATTATGGAATCCAGGTTTCTCACCTCACGCCTAACTGTCATAGTACTTGGAGTGGATCCTGATGCAGTTTGGAATTCCTGTGTGATGGTCTGGATAGATGTCTGCCTATTACTCTTTACGATCCTCTTCAAATGTCGGCGGTCTCTGTCAGTCAACAGACGCTTTTGTGCTGTACATGTCCCTTCACGTTTCCACTTCACTATCACATCAGAAACAGTGGACCTAGGGATGTTTAGGAGTATGGAAATCTCGCGTACAGACTTCTGACACAAGTGACACCCAATCACCTGACCACGTTCGAACTCCGTGAGTTCCACGGAGCGTCCCATTCTGCTGTTTCACGAAGTCTAATGACTACTGAGGTTGCGGATAATGAATACCAGGCAGTAGGTGGCAGCACAATGTACCTAAGATGAAAAACGTATGTTTGTTAATGTGCCCGGATACTTTTGATCACATAGAGTATATGCTAATGGATTTGGGTGGGTAGTAGAGAGGCTTAATCCACAAACAGTGTTTCCGAGGTTATATGGCAATTTGTTTTAGTGGATGAAAAAATACATGTGTTATCTGATAGTTGTGTGTTTTTCTATGGATAGAAAATCCTTTAAAAACGTTTTCAGCACAAAATAGTTACATAAAAAGTGAAGCTTGGAAATTATTATTATTATTATTATTATTATTATTATTATTAATATACGTGTCTAACAATGGAGGATATATAATTGTAGCATTATCAGGAAAAAAATGCTGTCATTTGGAGAACAATTTCGGAATTAGCATAGAATACAAAATTGGTTACATGCGTTTTTACACAGACAACTACTAATAAGAACATAATTGAGTGATCAAGCTATCACCGTTACAGTTTTTTACAAAGTGAGTATCGGGTATCGGCGCTCAAAAATCAGTATTGGTATCGAGTATCGAGAAGTAGCAGTATCGTCGCATCACTAAAATTCAAAAACACTACGAAATCATAGTGACATGTTTTATTTATTTAGAAACTAATGGTGCATGTACACGATTAGAAAATATTTGAAATTATCAGTAATGTTACTGGTGAGTTTCAGCTTAAGTTAGCCACTGTTCTATCCGGATTGTTTGTTCCTTTTCCTTATTTTGGCAGCTTCGAATGCTGAACACCGAGTATATATACTTTGTAGACTGGGCCAGTTGTATGTTTCCTTGTTGTTCAAACAGTGGCCCGCTACGCTGTGTAATTTCCTTCACGCCCGCTGGTTGGCCTGACGGAATTAGAGACTCCCTCTCTCTCTCTCTCTCAAACACAGAGAGAAAACAAGCAGCGACCTCCGTCATAATCTCTCTCTTGCAATGTAACCCTAATCCAGCTTATCCAGAAAGTAATTTTGGGACTCTTTTGAAAACGGTCCCCTCTTACCGCCGCTGAGATTTAAAACCGTCCGTCTATCTTGCAGAGCCACTGCTGCCGAGCGAACCCCCCCCCCCACAACCCTCCCCACTGAGCTGCTTGGGGGATGAAGAACAAGAACAAGAAAACGGGTCTCAGCAGTACGGTTAGATAGAATTTCTGCTTGTTCCTATTCCTTCCCTTCAGTACCTCCATCCATTTCTTTTGCTTTCCTCTTTCTAGTCAGTGCTTCGCTGTGCAACAGAGCAAACTTGGAAATTATTATTATTATTATTATTATTATTATTATTATTATTATTATTATTATTATTATTATTATTATTATTATTATTATTATTATTATTATTAAGTAATGGCCTTTGTTCTAACATCACACTTTACAGTGTTTTTAGACACTCTACCCAAAGTATTTTAGGACTGTATAGACAATTTGCATTCTTCTATGTTCCATCAAGTTGCATTTTCCAATTTCCTTTCCTTCACTATCGAAACTGTTGATTCTTCCCACGTTAGTTTTCGTCTTCCTCTCTTCTTCCTATTGGAATCTATCCGTATTTCACGGTAGCCGAGGTAGTTATGGCATGGACTCGTGAACGAGAAGTTTGCGGCTCAAATCCCGCCAGGATCTCCCTCTGTGACTGAGGCTTCTTCCAAATATTCCTCAGTACTCATAACTGGCTAGTTCTGGAACGTTGCTTTCCCAATTTTCTTTCCCCAATTATCATCAGCGTCCACCGTATGTAGTGCCGTATGCAAAAAGAACGGGCGATAAAACACTCCTAAAAATCACTTCCATTGCATCCTCTACTCCCATCCATGCAGGACATCTTCGCAGAGGACTCTCTTTTGTATATCACTGCAACTCCATTATATAATGCATTTTTTATTGCTCCATTTATACTCCGTCTTTAACTGCAATGGCCATATTGTCTATTGGCATCGTATGCAGTTGTCATTGGGTTTCTGCTTTTTATTTGGAATTTGTAACTTAGATCTCACACACATTCTCATTCATATTTCCAGACACGGGGGAGGACAGGAAATAGTTTTGGCTGGAGAAAAATTTCCCCAGTCGGGAATCGAACTCGGGGCGGCTTCGCACAGCAAGTAGGTGCTCTACTAACTGAATACAGTGCCAGCCTGTGTTTGGTTTTGTTGCTAGCATACAGATAGCCAACTTTACCGCGATGAATGGTATGCATCGACGACGGCAAAGGTTTATCAAGGATTTTACCGCGGTTAAATCTGACCGGCCATGAACGGCCGGTTTTCGTCGATTATCTCCAACTTCGCTTATGTTGAAATGTGCGAGAAATTTAAGTTAGCATTACCAACTGAAAGAAACACTCCATTTTCGCCAATAAATGCATCCTGATAACGTTACTTTAATGTACTTTGTAATGTTTAAAACCTTAAGGCTTCTTGTGCGACAGATACCTTAAATATCCTGACCCAAGACGTAACGAAAATTCACACATTCATGGTGTTACATATATTAGCTGAAGCATAGTTCCAAGAACATGGGAGAAATAATGGGAGCGATAAGTAGATTTAGTGCAATTAGTACATTTTCAGAAATACTAGGTACATTAATTGCACAGATATAGGGATCCGGTAACCTGAAGAGGTCAGCGACGAAGTCTGAAGTCGCCATGGTGGTGAGGGGGTAGCATGTGCGCCTCATATTCAAGAGGTTCTGAATTCAAGTCTAGTCTGCGGTTAGTATTTTTTTCTTTCTTTTTTCCGCCTCTCTTTCAGTGGGTGAATTTCGACTAAGCTAAATGGAAAGGAAAGAAAAAAAATCTATAATAGTTCAGCATATTTTTCTAATCAATTGTAAGGCCAGCTCTTCCCACTTGTCCATCTTAAAGTTAGTAACATATTAGATAGAGAGACTGGGTCTACTTTTGCTTTCCTCCATTGCACGCTGAGCAAGTACACGCATGCGCTTCAGCAAAGAGGTAGAACAAGAAGGTGCTTCCAGGTGCGTTCAGTAGAGTTGGTGCAATGAACGGTGCGCTCAACCAAGGTGAGCGTCTGCCAGCTAACCGCGGTCAACTTAACCGCGGTGAACACTGTTGCAGCGCTGTGAGATGATTACCCTGGTTTGTTTAACGAGAAGGTGTACACGGTAACCAGGATGACAAACTATGTTTTCAGCCGCTGAAAAGTCAACATTTCGAAGGAGCACAGCTGTAGAATCTTAGAAATATTTGCACCCTTGACACGTAAATGTTTATTTATACATGAAAGTGCAGTTTATATTACTTACCTAATCGTTTGTCTATAAACTGGTACAGACCAGCTGAAAGATCGAGCCTATACATTTCTGCAATGCATACAAGTGTAAGCGGTAGTCTAACCCGCAGGAGTACATTAATGTAAATCCACAACTCGCACGACTTTTTTTTACTTTCTCTACTACGTATAGTAAGTTGAGAAAGTATATATATTCCATCCAAAAATTCGATACCGAGATTTCACCGGAAATACATGTTTTGAGACACCCTGAATCCAAAAAAAGCATTTTTGGAAACATGTTCGTGTGTGTGTCTGTGAACAGCATAACTCAGAAACGAACAGTCGGATAAACACCAAACTTGGTATTTAGGTTCAGTATCTTCCAGAGATGCGACACGAAGGTTTTCAAGAAAATCCCCCCACCCCAGATTACCCTTTACATGGAACATTTTTCGAAAATTTTAATTTTCTCAAAAATGACTCTAACGATTTTAATTAAAATATCATATGTTTGAGATATTTTAATGACAAATAAAATGTATATCTTGAATTTTCTGGAAGTGTCTCCAAAAGTATTCTTCATTGTGAAGGACTTTTGTATAACTGGTAAACCATAAGAGATAGACAAAATATTACTACACAAAAATGTAGATGGCGTTAAAATACACAATTTATGTCATATACATTTTTTTTATTGAGTGAACCATTTTCGAGATATTGCTTGTTATTCCCTTAAATTTTCCAATACTTATACTTTACTCAAATGGGAATTCGTTATTCAGTTTTTTTTGTTGTTGTCCTGGTAATGCAAAGAGAATGGAATATTCCACATAGCAACCAGCTCTTAAAATGTTTGACTATCGCAAAGAAGCCTACCAATTCCCCTTGCATCTACAAGAAAATTAGCAATAAGATTAACATCTGGATATCTCGATTAACATGAAGCATATGGAGAATAAGCGTTTGTAAAAATATTTTGTACAAGAGTAGAGAAAGTCATGTGAGCGTAAACACATCAGATTTTTTTATAAAGTGAGTATCGGTATCGTCCTATGATGCAGTAATTTGTATCACAAATTACTTAAATGTAAAGAGTGATTATAGTATGAATATGCATTTTTGTGTGACATTAATTTGAGATATTTGTTTATTGTAATTATTGTTGAGAAGTAAGTTTTTAATGCCTTACTGAAACTGACAATAATAGCACGCAATAATGCAGCGAGGGGTTGAGCTGTTTATCGTTATTGGAAACGAGAAAGTTACGTAATGTTGGCGCGTTTTTCCTTGAGAACCTTCTGGAACGTTTCCCTAGAGCATATGTATTCATAATTTTCATTGGATATAAAAATAGACGCTAATGTTGGCGCGTTTTATTAGCCAATTGCAGTTCAGTTATAATCTTTAGGCATATCGGTGTGTAGGAGTATAAATAGGGTAGGTTTGAGGTAAAGTCAGTTCAGTTCATCAAAATTCTTTGTACACTACACGTCGCATTCCCATCAGTTCGTCGAAAGTATTTGTACGGCACACTTCGGATATCAACTTGCAGGTTACGCGTAACAGAGTTATGAAAATTCTCAAGTGTTATGAAGTTAATTATACAGAAAGTTGAAGTACGCGAATTAAGAAATATCAGTAATGAAGTTATTATAACAGTTTCAGTTTGGTCAGTGTTAAGATCAATGTGTAAATGTGATAGTTAACGTGTTCGACAATAAAAGTGTAAAACAAATTTCTTCATCAGTGTTATCTTTGGATAAAAGATTCCTTTCCGTTTACACAACCTGTATATAGAGACGTGCTCGACTCAAAAGCTAGCCGGAGGACAAAGAACCAAAATTAAATAAAATAACTAGCATTTTTTTTAAACAAAAAAACTAATACTGCCGCAAATTGCTAACACCAGATGGAGCTACAAACCGAACAAATGAATGACGTCACAAGATGGCTTCCACGCGTGAAGTAAACACAAATACACAAACATCAACAAATTAAGTAAACCACTATCAATTTGGCGCCCATACGTGGGGCAGTTAAAATTATGTAACCAAACAAAACAAAAGCAGCACAATATAAGATCTTCAAGTACTAATAATTTACGTAAAAACATATTACGTAAGCACTAAACACTTGCAAATTGGCTCCCAAACGTGGGGCTACAATAATGTTAAATAAATATTACAAGTATATACTACTTCAAATTGGCGCCCAACGTGGGGCAGTTAAAATTATGTAACCATACAAAACAAAAGCAGCACAATATAAGATCTTCAAGTTCTAATAATTTACGTAAAAACATATTACGTAAGCACTAAACACTTGCAAATTGGCTCCCAAACGTGGGGCTACAATAAAATTAAATAAATCTATTAAATTGGCGCCCAGAACGTGGGGCAGAGGGACCAGGAAAGGAGTGAAATAACCAGGAAGGAGCAAAGGAATCAGGACGTGGAGCGAATGGAGTAGTAAACTGAACTACAAGACGCAGATTCCAGAAACAACTAGTGGAACGACAGACGATGCGGATGAGTGGACACAAAAACATCGAGACAACGCAGATTCATCATAATACAACGCAGAGGCGACATATACATCTAGGAGAGAGGGGCAGAAAGCTGGACATCAAAGCAACATCAGCAGATACCATCAGAAAGGTTAGAAACGTGTGATTTTTATTCTTAAAAAAATGTGTAAAAATTTAAATGTACCTTAGGAGCGGTAGGATAAAGAAAACAATGGCTACTAATAATACAGAAGAAATAATTATGGAGGGAGATAATGTAACAGCTGTAATTCAATACAGATTACAGAAAATAGCTCAAACAATGTAGTATTTGAGGGAGGATATGTTAGTGCAGAAAGTGAGAATAGAACAGCAGGAAATGTTAATTTTGATGCTAGTATGATTATGGAAATGTTTAGAAATTTTGGTGAAAAATTAGATCAGATTAAGAGGGAATTAAGAGAAGATATTAATAGGAGTTTAGATCAGAATAAGAAAGAATTGAGGGAAGATATTGGTAAGAGTATTACAGATCAATTAAGGGAAGAAATTTGTAAGAATAATGAGAAATTAGAAAAGAAAATAGATCAAAACAGGGAAGATATGCAAAAGAGTCATAGGGAATTAAGGGAAGATATTGTTAAAAGCTTAGAACAAAACAGGGAAGAAATTGAAAAGAAATTCATGGAGCTAGATAGTAATATGATGAGAATGAGAAATGAAAATAAGGAAATGATAGCAAATGAAATAGGTGAAGTTTCAAAGAAAATGTTAGACATGAGCAGGGAAATAGGTAACAAAAAAAGTGAGGTTAATACGAAAAGTGAACATGTTGATGTAGAATGTACAGAGTCAGGTAGTAGAATGAGTAGTATTTCAAGTGAGATAAGAGAGATGAAAGAGGTTATGAATGTAGATGTGAATCAGGCGCAAGTTAATTTCAGAGGGGAGATATCTGAAATTCAGAAAGAATCAGAAATGCAAAGAAATAAATTGTACGATGAAGTTAAAGTTTTGCCTGTAAATAATCAAAAGCTAACTTCTGAAATTAACAAGTACCAAGATGTTCAAATTGAAAACTCCAATCCAGTACAGTTTATTACAGATTTGTCAGAGTACTCTCAGATTAAAGAGATAGTAGAAGAATTGAAAATGACAGTTGCTAAAAGATGTGTTGTTCAGGAAACTTTAGATTCTTTTCAAATGTTATCAGGGAACGAAATTTCATATGAATACAAGAGGTTATTCATGAACAAAAATTTGAAGGTTAGGATACGGCTACGAGTAATGTTTAGCCACACACAATTTGATCCAGGAGGGTAAATAGCAATGAGATGTAAAGTAAATACTGGATAGTTAAAGATGACTTGCAGAGAAATGTATTGGAATGTAAGAGGGTTAACTATTTAATATGTCATTTGAAAAGAGAAATAAATTATAAAAACAAAAAAAAATTAAATTTTTTTTGTAACTATAACAGTATTTGAAAATTAAGAATGTAAAGATTGAAACTTAATATGATATTAAAGTAAAAATACGTAAATACAATTCCAAGAGTATTGTTAAAATAAAGTACAAAATAACAAAAATTGGTAAAAAAATAATTAACAAAAAACAAATACTTATGTAGCAAACAGAAAAATGTGAAACAGTACTTAGATTTAAGAGATGTAAATATATTTGTGTAGAGGGTGAATATTTTGGTAAATATGTGTAATAATTACAAAAAAATTTTTGAATTGATAAAATTTTGTTAACAATATAAGAGAGTAAACCAATTTTGTAACAGTAACTAAATAATTCAGGGTACAGTATTTGCTATAAAAAATTTGTGATGTCAGATTAATATCTAAACACATTAAACCAGAGCCAGTAAATAGTGGCAAGATAAAGACAAAACATATGTCGTGTGTTAAATACGTGTGAAGTGTTAAGTGAAAGTGATAGCGTGGGTTCCAAGATTTAGGAGACTAAATAACCCAATTATAAAATTTCCAAACAAGTTGAAAATATTTATAATTATGTTTCTAGTGGGGCATATGATGCAGTAATTTGTATCACAAATTATTTAAATGTAAAGAGTGATTATAGTATGAATATGCATTTTTGTGTGACATTAATTTGAGATATTTGTTTATTGTAATTATTGTTGAGAAGTAAGTTTTTAATGCCTTACTGAAACTGACAATAATAGCGTGCAATAATGCTGCGAGGGGGTGAGCTGTTTATCATTATTGGAAACGAGAAAGTTACGTAATGTTGGCGCGTTTTTCCTTGAGAATCTTCTGGAACGTTTCCCTAGAAGATATGTATTCATAATTTTCATTGGATATTAAAATAGACGCTAATGTTGGCGCGTTTTATTAGCCAATTGCAGTTCAGTTATAATCTTTAGGCATATCGGTGTGTAGGAGTATAAATAGGGTAGGTTTGAGGTAAAGTCAGTTCAGTTCATCAAAATTCTTTGTACACTACACGTCGCATTCCCATCAGTTCGTCGAAAGTATTTGTACGGCACACTTCGGATATCAATTTGCAGGTTACGCGTAACAGAGTTATGAAAATTCTCAAGTGTTATAAAGTTAATTGTACAGAAAGTTGAAGTACGCGAATTAAGAAATATCAGTAATGAAGTTATTATAACAGTTTCAGTTTGGCCAGTGTTAAGATCAATGTGTAAATGTGATAGTTAACGTGTTCGACAATAAAAGTGTAAAACAAATTTCTTCATCAGAGTTATCTTTGGATAAAAGATTCCTTTCCGTTTACACAACCTGTATATAGAGACGTGCTCGACTCAAAAGCTAGCCGGAGGACAAAGAACCAAAATTAAATAAAATAACTAGCATTTTTTTTAAACAAAAAAACTAATACTGCCGCAAATTGCTAACACCAGATGGAGCTACAAACCGAACAAATGAATGACGTCACAAGATGGCTTCCACGCGTGAAGTAAACACAAATACACAAACATCAACAAATTAAGTAAACCACTATCAATTTGGCGCCCATACGTGGGGCAGTTAAAATTATGTAACCAAACAAAACAAAAGCAGCACAATATAAGATCTTCAAGTTCTAATAATTTACGTAAAAACATATTACGTAAGCACTAAACACTTGCAAATTGGCTCCCAAACGTGGGGCTACAATAATGTTAAATAAATATTACACGTATATACTACTTCACCTATGACTAATTATAATATTATAGAACGTAATATAACATCATAATCATTACGTCAGTTGTGACCAAATGGTAGGCGCGCAAAGTTTGAACACCTGTGAATATAAGAACACTCATCAAAAAAAATGTATGACATAAATTGTGTATTTTAACGCGATCTACATTTTGTGTGTAGTAAATTTTTGTCTATCTCTTATGGTTTACCAGTTATGCAAACGTCGTTCACAATGAACACTTTTGGAGACATTCTCAGAAAATTCAAGATATACAGTTTATTTGCCATGAAAGTATCTTAAACATATGATATTTTAATCAAAATTGGTAGAGCCGTTTATGAGGAAATTAAAATTTTCGAAAAATTTTCCATGTAAAGGGTTATCTGGGGTCGGGGATTTTCTTGAAAACCTTGGTGTCTCATCTCTGGAAGATACTGAACCTAAATACCAAGTTTGGTGTTTATCTGACTGTTCGTTTCTGAGTTATGCTGTTCAAACACACACACACACACACACACACACGGACATGTTTCCTAAAATACTGTTTACTTACTCTACTACGTATAGTAATTAGGGGAAGTATTGTATTCCACCCAAAAAATTCGATGCCGATATTTCACCGGAAATACATGTTTTGAGACCCCCTGAATAAAAAAAAGATTTTTTGGAAACATGTACGTGTGTGTGTGTCTGTGTTGATTCAGGAGGCCTCAAAACATGTATTTCCGGTGAAATCTCGGTATCGAATTTTTGGGTGGAATGCAATACTTCCCCTACTTACTATACGTAGTAGAGAAAGTAAATCTGTAAAAGCGATAGCTTGCTCACTGAATTATGTTCTTATTGTAATAGGTTTCTGTGCTTAAACGCACGTAACCAATATTTTATTGTATGCTAATTCCGAAATTGTTCCTGTTTTACAGTCTACAATTGGCTGCAATTTTTTATATTGATAAAGCTACAGGTAATATATACCCTATTTTTAGACAAGGATACCTAGTAATAATAATAATAATAATAATAATAATAATAATAATAATAATAATAATAATTTCTTTGCCTCCCTTTTTATGCAACTATATTTTGTGCTGAAATTTTTTTAAATGATTTTATAACCACAGAAAAACAAATACTAGTAAATTATTTATTATTCTACAATCTTAAAAATATAAACTAATATATAATGTTCTTGAAATTCAATTATAAAAACAACAAAATATATCTCCGTGCGCTGTGTTATCTTACGTCTTAAGTTGTAATTTGTTTCTATTGGATTAACAGGTTTTAGTCACCGGAGTGGGTAAATATAATGGCTAAGAGTTTTATGTTAATTTTGTTTGATAGCGACGCTGTCAATTGCCAGGATCATATGAACGCCGCCGGTGTGCCGTAATTTCGTGCCGTAATTTCGAGTTCCTTTACATGCTATTAAACCTGCTGACATGGGGCTGTCTGTGTTTTTTAAGCACACTTAAAAACCATCGGTTGAGCCGGGTTTGAACCCACCACCTTCTGATCAGAAGGCCTGTGCCTAATCAACTCAGCCACCTAGCCCTACTGGCTGAGAATGAGTCACCAAGCCAGGCTATTGCAGAAACGTGATTTAGTTCGTAAGCTAAATCAGCTTCATTCACAACTCAATTAACGCTGCATGTTACCTGAGTAACTCTACTACTTCTCCTATTGTTTTGTATCTGTTAGTTTAAACACAAGAGAATGTGGAATGTTGCATTAATTTTCCCACAGGAAGCACAGTCAAGGTCTATGAAGAATTATAGTCCAACAACTCTTTGGGGACACTTGGAGGCAATAACATGAAGTCTCGACTCCTTTCATTCCTTTCCTAGCATAACGTTAAACGTACCAACTTTCAATAAGCAAAACTTACACATTTAAAAATATCGAAGGTTTATCTCAATGTATTAGGCATACTTCGATACCATCGCGTATCGATGCCCCATAATTATATTACTATTTATATTAGATTAGTTATAGTTATATTAACTACGCTAATTATACGAACATTGAATTTTTAATTATTATTAGGTTATGTTATGTTAGTAGGCTATGAGAGGTTTTACCTTTGCAGATAATTAAAATTTTGAATTCTTTTTTGCAATGTTTGGGTGAGCGTTGTGTGTTCTGTGGAGTCTTGTTTTTACAGGAAGATCTGTTAAGACGTAAACCAAAAAATGTAATTCTTTGATATACGTAAGTACGCCAAAATCATAGTAAAACGTGACGTTATTGTTTATATTATTACAGTACAGTAATTTGCAGCGTTTAATAACATACACATGTTATATAAATCATAGCACGGTTCAGTGTCTAATTTAGCATAAGGTTGAGGCAGTATTTTTAACACTTAAATGATTTAAGTCAAATTATATAATATAAAATATAATAACAGTCCGCCTTAAAGCATTATGTGTATAATATAATATATAAAATACATGTAACAGTCATTGTATTAATGTTTATATTAATATGTACATGTTTAATAATGTTATGTGAAGGTATTACGTAATTAATAATGTAGGAGCTCTGAGAGTAATAGGTTAAAGGTTGCTAACAATGAGGTAACCTTGAGGCAATAATGAATAAGAAAGTTTAACAATACTACTAATCATTCTTGGAGCAAGAATAATGTAATTTTTTGAGACAGTTTATAAAATAGCCAATGAACAACCAAAAAAAGCTTTAGTTAAATGAAGGTATTCTATTGGACTAGGATTAGCCAATCAGAAACTAAAATGGAGCAAAATTTACAAATTCAGAGGTCAGTTGCTAGTAGATAGTGTTCCTAACCGGACGCGAAACGCGTCCTCGAGAAGTTTAATACGTATTCAGTGTGTGTCAAAAATAGTTTACGTGTTAAACAGTGCAAGTAGTTAATAAATAATCTCACAGCTCTCTATATCAGTGAAGTGTTATTTAAATCGTTTAAAGAATTAATAAATGGAGTGAAGTACAAATTATAATCTGTGTAAGCCTACATTCTTAGCCGCACTACTCCCTGCAAAGAAATCCACGTCTCTTAACAATAATACTGACGCAGTCGAGGCATACATAAATATATAATATTTAAAGAAACAGTCAAATTACAAAGTTAATATTTTTAAACTTAGGGTGAAGGGTACCGGAAACTTTTTACCATACGTGCGGTTGCAACTACTTCAAGTTCGGCTCCCCAACATTCGAAATACAATACAACTCCACCAAACATAACCTTACTTAAAGGTACATCCAGGTTTTAGGTAATCAGCTATTATGCCGGAGCAGGAAGGTGATGACCAAACCTTTGTGCTGAAGAAAAGAATATTCCTATGGAGCAGTATTTATGATATGACAACGAATCATAATACAGGAAGATCCAAAAGTTATGAACCGGCTGCGTGGTGTTTTTCCTGTCCGCGTCCTCGGCTCTCGTTGCTGTCTTCCGCTATTATAGAAAGGCGCGGATGAAACCATACAATAGGTATTTCTAAAACTACTTTTAAAGGCTTTACTTACCAACTTTATGAAACGAGATGCTGAAACTGGCCACCGTCGTTGTCCACACATTTTTGGCACCTCTTTAGGAAACTATCCATCGCTCACCGTAGTTCACGTTGAGAAATGCTGGCAATTTCCTGGCAGATATTTTGTTTTAATTTTTCCAGGGTGTGTGGGTTTGTCTTGTACACTTTGTTTTAAGTTACCCCAGAGATAGAAATCTCAGGGGGTTAGGTCAGGGGACCGACGGGGCCACAAACATCTACTAATAATTCTGTCCTCAAACGCGCTCACAATTGTTCTCATCGAAATATTGGCCATATGAGTTGTTGCAAAGTCTTGTTGTAAAAAGGCAAAATTGTCTGTTAATTCTCTAAAATCAGGGGGCAAAATTGTATTCACGTATGCACGGGCTTCAACTATTGACTCGAAAAACATTTGTGCCAAAAATGTATGGACGACGGTGGACAGTTTCAGCCTTTAAAAGTAGTTTTAAAAATGTTGTATGCCTTCATCCGCGCCTTTCTATGACAGCGACAGACGGCAATGCGCGCCGAGGATGCGGACAGGAAAAACACCGCGCAGTCGGTTCCTAGTTTTTTGGCTCTCTCTGTACTAGCAGAAGACCGAAATAGTGCGTCTTTTGTAAATAGGTTGTCTGGTGGTTTCTGATAACTCAAGTTAGAAGTTGACCGCCCTGACATGCGGCATCAGCCATCTTTGTTTTTAGAGTAACCTATATGCCTGCGTGTATTCTGTCTAACTATGGGGATCCTATAAGCATTACCAGTTACAAGAATAATCCAAGTTTGCATCTAGTCTATGGTATCTGTTCATTTGAAGTACTTGCACTAACAGCCACTGACGAGAACAAGATCTATGGATCCAGGTTGAATTTGACTGTAGCATGTACCAGCTATTTTCTGATTTGGTGTAATCTGTTGGATGTGTTATTGTTTTCGAATGTTGATGCCTTCTCTGTATTGTGAGTGGAATAACAGCTTCTGCTCTTGGTATTTGCCTAGTTTATGAAGCACGAAGAGCAAACTGTTGGTAATCTGGCGCGGATTTCTACATTGGTGTTGCTTCCGGCCACTTTGCATGAACAAACGTTGTTGCATCAGATGTTTTGTGAAGAACACCGCAACAGGTCACCAGAGATGTTGACAGGTGAGGATGATGGAAAGTCTGGGGCTGTCACCGCCGTTGTTGACACACATCGCTGTTGACAAAAAGCCTGTCTGTCACTTGTAACTCATTATCCATTTGAAATGTCATCACTGCTGCCGTTACGTAAGCGTTCTCTCTCTCTCTCTCTCTCTCTCTCTCTCTCTCTCTCTCTCTCTCTCTCTCTGTCTGTGTTGAGAGCTGGAACTTCCTCGATTATTGTGTGACACTTTCCTCTCCTGAGCATTTGTCTAATCGCGATCCTTTTTGGCGGAAATTATGACGATCGTCTCCAGACATTTTATAATATGCAAGATATTGACATAAGTGAAAATAATTGAATTTATTTTGGTAGAATATTCACAGAACAATATATTCCTCATAATTATGTATAAAATTCTGATGATCATAATAAATGGAAAAACATCCATATCTTATTTCCATTTTCCATAGCAACCAATAATATTTGTTTTGGTTGTTCAGCGAAAAAAGCATCCAAGCCAAGTTATAACTGGCCACTGTGGTGTGAGGGCAGTGTGTCTGCCTTACATTCAACAGTTCCGAAGTTCGAATGTCGGTTAGACGTAACCTTAAGATCTCGGGCTCTTTTGGGCATCATTCCATTCATCGTCCGAAATAACCTACCAACTTAAATGACGTTAAAAGCTTTAAAAAAATCGTAGTAATATAGCGTTATTCAAAAAGAAGGAACAGATTTTAAACATTCATTTTTTATGAACGACAATACATAGCGACACACACGGCACATCATTGATTAGAGGAAAGTTCAAAGTTTTAAGCCTCACCTATTAGCTCCATTCAGTGCCTACAGCATAGCTGTGCCTGTTTACGAGAAAATGGCGACGCCACAGGAAAAGTCATTTGTGTGTTGCATTCTGTAAAGAGTGAATCCATTGTTTCATTGCAGCGTCAGTTCAACAACTCGTATGCAAACGGAACAGTACTGGTAGTTCTCCATAACAAAGGTGCTCATTTTGAACACATAAAATGAAGTATTCAACTTGTCTCTATTTAGTGATGTATCGCATGTGTCACTATCCATTGTCGTTCATTAGAAATAATTATTTAAACACTGTTCCTTCTTTTTGAGTAATCCTGTACATTCAAATGACTTTATCTATCTCTATCTTTACTAGTGGGTATGCAAACTATTCTTACTAAAGCATATTAATCATCTACTACATTTTAATCCAACTAAAGCTTTGTAGAAATAACTATGTTACAAATTTATTATATCTAGATACAAAGAGAGCAGCGATGGTTGAATGTTTAAGAACAGGGCGCTATACCTGGCCTTAAAATTCCATAGATGTGGTATTTTAATCAAAACGTTATAGCCACTTTTTATAAAATCAAAATTTTCGAAAAAGTGCTCAATGTAAAGGGTAGTTGGGGTGTAATTTTCTATAAAATCTTCGAGTCCCTGTCTTCCAAAGAAGGGACTCGACTCATTTTTGTGTTCTGTTGTTCAAAGACACACACACACACACACACACTCACGAAAAATTTTCTAAAAATAATTTTGTTTGCATACAGGTTTCCTCAAAATATGTATTCCATGAAATATCGCTATCGAATTTTTGGGACTGTGGAATGCAATACCTTATCTGCTTAATTACCCACGTGGTAGAGAAAGTAAAAATCAGGTAAGGTATCTGAAAATGACGTATTAAAACCACTAAAAAGAATCTGATGTGTTACACTCACATGACTTTGTACAAATTATTTTCACAAACTCTTATTCTCCATCTATTTCATATTAATCGAGATAAACATTTGCAGAAACGATCTTTTGACATGCAAAGAGACTTACATTTTACACATAGCGTCCAGTTCTAAAAATATTTGACTATCGCTTAAGGCGTACTATGTTCCCCCTGTTTTGTATTTGCAAGGGCAATATAGAAATACAGTAGCCTTTAAGCTTAGACATATCTCTTAATAGCTGGTTGCTAGGTGCAGCACCATTCTCTTTGCCACAGATTAATACTCTTTGCATATCCAAGACAAAAAGAAATGAATAACGAATTCCCATTTGAGAAAATTAGTATTGAAGAATTTAAAGGAATAACAAGCAATATCTCGAAAATGGTTCACTCAACAAAAAAAATGTATATGACATAAATTGTGTATTTTAACGCGATCTACATTTGTTGTGTAGTAAAATTTTGTCTATCTCTTATGGTTTACCAGTTATGCAAAAATCGTTCACAATAAAGAATACTTTTGGAGACATTCCCAGAAAATTCAAGATATACATTTTATTTGTCATGAAAATATCTTAAACATATGATATTTTAATCAAAATCGTTACAGCTATTTGTGAGAAAATTAAAATTTTCGAAAAATGTTCCATGTAAAGGGTAATCTGGGGTTGGGGAATTATCTTGAAAACCTTAGTGTCGCATCTCTGGAAGATACTGAACCTAAATACCAAGTTTGGTGTTTATCCGACGTTCGTTTCCAAGTTATGCTATTCACAGACACAAACACACAGACACACAGACACACACGGACATGTTTCCAAAAATGCTTCTTTTTTGGATTCAGGTGGTCTCAAAACATGTATTTCCTGTGAAATCTCGGTATCGAATTTTTGGGTGGAGTACAATACTATCCCTACTTACTATATGTAGTGGAGAAAGTATAAAGCAGAAACTTTGAGTAATAACAGTGAATTCTTGTTGAGCTTTAAAACGTAGTGAAATATTTAATGCATGCGAAATATCTAAATTGGCGGGGGAAAAAGTAACAATGCCAGGATTCCTTTCACAATTTTGAAATTTGTACATTCTTCATCAAACCCTTAAACTGCGTGTTTTAAAGATAGGCTTTAAAGAAAAATATCTTGCTATAGGTATTTAGAATGCCTGAAGTAAAATAAAATTAACTTAATCTTTTATTTTTCGCAACCAAAGCCTGCTTCTATATAGCATTAAAGCTGTTTATATTAAAATTAAACCAGAACATAAAATAATTTTGTCTTGCTACATGGCTATAGTAATTGGATTGGTTAATATTCATTTTTCCTCATATCGTCGCAACATACAAGCTTCTACGCTGTACAGAGGCACACGCACAAACGCTTTCCCAAACATTTGTATTCCACACATGTGATTAACGAACATTTCTTCTCAAACCGATTGTACTAGTGGAACGTGATACCCTTTTTTGTGGTTTGTATCATCACTATTCTTTGTATACATTTGAATGATAAGAAATGGGCTGTTATATCCTTTGTTATCTTCATTATTTCTTTAAAGTATTTAGACTCAATCTCTGAGCTCTTTTTTGGGCCTATAATTTACTTACTGCTGATTTTTTTCCCCATTGTCCTTTCGTCTTCTATAGCTTGCTCACATTTCCAGACTCTTTACAGACTACCTCCCCCCACCCTTCAGTCGCTCTCGTACTGCCGCTTTATTCCTTCCGTGCTAATTTCCTGTTTCCTTCTCGTTGCTTTTGCCAGTTCATTCCTTGTTCATCCTTTTTACGTTTTCTTTAATATTTTCTTCTTCTCCCTGACAAATTTCCCTCAACTTACCTTTATTTCATTTGAATATGCTTAGAGAGGGGCTATACAAGCAAGGGTGAAGGAATACATTTTCAATGCAAAGTCTTTTATATCAATTATTGTAATTTTTATCGATATATTTCTTCATCATAAGTGTGCAAAAGAGTTTGTCGATCTCCACCAATGTTTTCCATGTAACTGTCAGGATGTCACTGTTAATTTTGACCTAGGTAAATATGTGGAAATACAAATTAGTCAATGAACAAAATCAGAGTAAGAAAAAACGTAAAAAGTGCATTAACTAACAGTGAAGTAATTTTTTCGCCATTTATTATGCCAGCCTTTACTAAGTTATTAGGTTTGAGGTGCTGGATAAGCCCTGAGAATAAATACAAGCACGCTCTGCTACCATTCTATTTGATATAGAACTTTTGGGTGGAATGCAGTGCTTCTTTTACATACTGTAGGGGTAGTAAGAAAATAAAGATATTTTGTGTTATGCAGTTTATAATTTTACTATAAAAAGCAATTTTATTCAGTTACAGGCATTAAATGTTGCCTTTAATACGCAAAACCGAACTGAAAACGTTGGTCCATAATTATTATTACAAAGGTATTACACTAAATGTTTGTGGTCCATTTGTCGCGGGCGAAGCAAATTACATCACTTGGCTACTTTATTTATGTAGCGCTACTTCTTCCCAAGGAATAACAAATGTAAATTATTAATACCGTCCATTACTAAGTTTCACTGTCGCACTGGTTTCTCCCGTAAACGTTATTCTGAGAGCCTGTAAACCTTGTTTCTTACAAACTTGTCCCGTTGGCATGTATTCCTCCGCTCTGCCTTTACTTCAGAGCTGTGCAGAGCTAGGACAAATACCCTTTGACTTACAATATATGCACGCTGCGAGTTTGTATCGACACTGCGGCGAGGGGCAGTGAGTGCCGCAGGTAACCTGTAACTGGTTAGGGGTAGAACAGAACATAAACATAGAGCTCATAGAGAGCAACTCTACTATACCAGTAACGCAGGCGAACTATTGACTGTCGACTGTGCAGCCCTAGGTCCGTATATTTAGTGCGACGTCACATGTATAGTTAGGGTGGTAGGTAGTTACGTTGATTCCTCGCTCAATGGATATTTGTCATAGCTCTATTTAAGTGTAACCCAGCCAACCTAACTAGAACTACCTCATACATGCAAATAATAAATGAATAAATAAAATACTAATTTAATGTATTTAATTTCTCTATCTCTTAGGTACAGTAAAACGAGGAAGTTGCGAGGTTCACCGAATAAAAAAAAACTCCGTGTGTAGGTGTGTGTGTAAACAGCGTAACTCAAAACCAAAATGTCGGCATCCTTTTGAAGATTTTCAAAATCCCTCAAACAAATTATTATTTACATGGAATATTTTTCTTTATTTTTATTTTCCAAAAAGGGCTCTTGTTATTTATATTGTATAACCATATTTTAAGGTATTTGAATGACAAATAAAATGTATATATTGAATTTTCTGCAAATAGCCTATGGATTCCTCTTCATTCTGAATAATTTTTGTATAGTTTTTTCATCTATGCCTGGTAAACAATAAGAGATAGACAAAGATGTAGATCTTATTAGAAAGGGGCTCATTACACACTTCGTTATAGGTACAAAGGGAATACAGCAGGCTGAAGCAATGGTTAGATCTTTAAAAAGCGGGTTGATATATGCTAGCCTTGAAATGCCACATTCTTTCCATAACCACAAGAAGCAGGCAACTTACCACTTTAGAAAAAGCAGGAAGAAATTGAAAATTCAATCCAGTAATAACAAATATTAATATCGTAATAACGATTTATGCGATAAAATCAGACATAGATGTGTTTCAACGAGATCTATATTTTTGTGCAGAACATTTCTCTCTCTCTCTCTCTCTCTCTCTCTCTCTCTCTCTAATGGTTGATATGATTTAAACACTTCACTGATATAGAGAGCTGTGAGATTCTGTTTAATAACTAATTCCACTTTTTAGCATGTAAACTATTTTTCGTTTCACACGAATACGGAATTAATTTCTCGAGGACGCATCTCGCGTCTGGTTATGAGCACTGTCTAGAAGCGACACGTCTGGTTATGAGCACTGTTTGGAGGCAACCGAATTGATTTCAACCGTCTAAACTTGTAAATTTTTGTATTTCAAGTCTCTGATTGGCTAATCCTACTCCAATACTCATGTAACTAAAGCTCTTTCAGTTTGTTGATTGGCTATTTTATAAACTGTCACTAAAATTACATAATTGCTTCTCTAATAATGACTAGTAGTATTTAAACTTCCTTACTCATTATTGCCTTAAGGTTACCACATTGTTACCTCATTGTTAACAACTTTAAACCTATTATTCTCACAGCTCATACATTACTAAATTACGTAATGTATTCGCATAACATTTTTACACATGGATACAATAATTTAAGCATATGCAATGACTGTTATATACATTTTACAAATTATTACATACACATATTGCTTCAAGGTGGGATTTTATTGAATTTATATACCTACTATATAATTTGACTGAAATTATTTAAGTGTTAAAGATACTGCCTCATCTTTCTCTCCCTCTTTCTCCCTCTCTCTTGTGATTTATGGTTTATACAATATCGTACAAATGTCTTGTTTGTAAACAAATTGTCTCCATTTGCTCACGGTACCTGCTGTTGACGACAGTAATGCCCTTCTTAACTCGTTGCTCTCAAGTTGCGTTCAGTACTGCTCGGGTCTGTCTAGAGTTTTGTTTTTCCGGTAGTCTTGGTTGTGATACACAGCAGTATGGATAGATTTGATGATGAAGATTTGGCTCATATGCACCTCGTGTATGGGTTCCTCGTGTAACGGAAGAGCAGCACACGACGCTATGCTGAGCTGTTCCGTACTGACGACAACCATATCATAGTATTTTTGCATCTGTACATAGCCGCCTACGACAAACTGAAACCTTCCGTGATAGAATAGAAGATACTGGCTGTGCGAGGTGTGCCAGAACACCCGATCTGGAAGAGAATGTGTTACACGCCTCTAGTAGTCGGCGCGATCCACGAGCTCTGAACACAACCAATCAACGATTTTGAGAATCGTACATGAACAATAATTGCACCCTGTATCATCTACAGAAGGTGGAGTTCATTGCAGCCAGCGGACTTCCCATTTCGAATAGAGTTTGCAAATTGTTCCTACAGCAATGTGCAGAAAACCACAATTTTCCCGCTTTGGTGTTGTTTACAGCGGAGGCCAAGGTTACAAGAAAGGGCTTGTTCAACAGTAGGAATAGCTATGTATGGGATTACAAAATTCCACCCACTCTGCAGTTTGCTGTGAATGCCAACCATTTTGTGATTGGACCTTGCGTACTTCTTCATACACTGAATGGAGTCGTGCGCAAAACGTTCCTTCAACATAACCTTCCACAGTTCCTAGGAGATGTGCCGTTGAACATTAGTAGTTTCAACATAACTGGCACCTGCACACTTTGCACTTGATGTTAGGAACCACATTGATGTACAGTTTGGAACACAATGGATTGGTCGCGGCGGTCCTGTTCCATGGTCAGCTCGGTCATAGATATCACACCAATGGACTACTTTTTCTGGGGGCATGTGAAGAGCTAGTTTATGAGACTCCGGTCGATACTTGCATGAACCTGGTTGCTAGGATTATTGCAGCCAAGGAAGTAGTACGCCAAACTCCTGGAATGCTTGAGCGTGTAAGATAGTCGATGGTACGTCGCTGTACACTCTGCCGTGATCATGGTGATTGACATTTTGAACAATACCTATGAGGGAACAGACACTGACAGACTGTAATAACGTGTTTCTTCTGTGGAATGTCGCATTACTCGTGTTGTGTGTGGTACGTTTTAGTCATTGCACGTTATATAGGCCTCTTCACTGCTTTGAAAGTATTTTTACAGAAACAAGGATGATTAGGGTAAAAAAATTAAATAAATCATAATTATATCTACTATTACTATGAAATGAGCCGCCGGAGTCCATGGGTCCCCTATGCCAAAATACTCAGAAGGTATCAGAAGGTGGGGTTGTGGTTCGCTCTGTTTATATCTACTTTATTATAAGTACATGCAAATATCTTCGACGCGTGGTATTTAAATCTAATTCATTAAGGGCATTTTTGAGATAGAGAGAAAACGAAACATTTTTCATGCAAAGAGTAGGTGGGGTGGGGAATTTTGTTAAAAATCTTCCTGCGTCATCCTTAAAAGATACTCAAATTAAATATAGAATTGTGTATTTGTTCAACATTTCGCTTTTGAGTTACGCTATTCACACACGCACACACACAGCACGATTTGGGGGAGTGTATTTAATGGACATTAAAACATTTAGGTAGTTATTTCCGGTGTAATCCCAATATTGAATAGTCTCAATACAACAGTAAAAATCTGATGTGTTACACTCACATGACTTTCTCTACCCTTGTAAAGCTATTTTTACAAACGCTTATTCTGCATATGCTTCATGTTACTCGAGATATCGAGATGTTAATCTTATGGCTAATTTTCTTGTAGAGGCAAGGGTGATTGGTAGGCTTTAAGCGATAGTCAAATATTTTAAGAGCTGGTTGCTATGTGGAGTATTCCATTCTCTTTGCATTACCAGGACAAAAAAATGAATAACGAATTCCCATTTGAGAAAAAGTATAGGTAAGTATTGAAAAATGTATATGACATAAATTGTGTATTTTAACGCGATCAACATTTTTTGCGTAGTAAAATTTTTTCTATCTCTTATGCTTTACCAGTTATGCAAAAGTCGTTGACAATAAAGAATATTTTGGAGACATTCCCAGAAAATTCGAGATATACATTTCATTTGCCATGAAAATATCTTAAAAATATCTATGCTATTTTAATCAAAATCGTTAAAGCCATTTTTGAGAAAATTAGTTTTCGAAAAATGTTCCATGTGGGGTGGGGAGATTTCCTTGAATACCTTCGTGTTGCATCTCTGGAAGATACTGAACCTAAATATCAAGTTTGGTGTTTATCCGAGTGTTCGTTTCTGAGTTATGCTGTTCTCAAACACACACACGGACATGTTTCCAAAAATACTTTTTTTGGATGCAGGGGGTCTCAAAACATGTATTTCCGGTGAAATCTCGGTATCGAATTTTTGGGTGGAATACAATACTTCCCCGACTTACTCTAGGTAGTAGAGAAAGTAAATTAATAAATCGGGTTTTATTTATGAACGCTCTTTAACTACTATGGTTCTAGCGTCCCATTCTATATTAGACGTAAAAGAACGTAAATTTTGCTCAGAGACCTCTTTATCAGGCTTGAGGTTCTTTTACGTGCCGTAAATCTACGACACGGGACCACTTTTTTTTTCCTTCCGAAGGAAGCTATACAAAGGATTTTTAAGCCCGAAATTGAATCCGCGGCCTCGAGAACTAGAAGCTAGCATGGTATAGTCCGCGCCACGGATTTTGGCATGTGAAAATTTTAATGAAGAGCTACGATGCGAGTCATTTATTGTATAGATGTATGACACATACGGGGTTGCAGCTGGAAGAATGGTGCAAGTTGAGTGAGGAGTTGTATACGGTGGAAGGAACTGGACCACAACTGGACAGCAGGAACCACGTGCTACTTGCAAGGGAGGTATTGAAACATCAGAGGGCTGGCTGACTGGGCTAGCCCTGAAGGTCATATGCCAATATCCCTGGCGAGACCTATACCACTAGCACATTTAAGTGCTACGCTGATTAGGTTATTACATTAATTATTAACGATTAATATTAGGTAGGTTTAATAACTATTAATATTACGTTAGCATACAGCCATAAAAGTTTCTAGATCCCAGATGAGAACTGTGAATTTTAAGATTTTTCAGATGCATTACCTTTAAAACCCTGGATTTAATTAGGGTTCTCAGCTGTGGTGCCCTTAATAATAAAATGACTAGAATCTTAAACTACAAGCATTGCATATTCCTTTTATCTTGAGATATGTATAATTATTCTTTTTTTTTTTTTTTGAGCTTCTACTTGTAAATTAAATGTTTTTGTATTTATTTTTGTTAATAGGTAGGTAGATAATTATTAAAATGTTGCCAAAGTTACCTACTACAAACACTATAATTTTTATAATGCCAATTTAAATGCGTAAGTTATAAATACTGAGTGATAAATGAAGAAATGCACGTAAAGTTAATAATGGGATAAACATGCTAGACAAATTTCACCTATTGGATGGTTAAAGCCTTTAATACCCATGTTTCTTAACTCTCCCTTTCTCGTACGTAAACGAAGGCACATTTTTTGCTGAATGATTTGAAAGTTTGGTGTGTGGAACACGTGGTTTATTTCGAACAATACTCCAGCTGAGAGTATTTGTGCTGGCGCTCTTGATGCACTCCAGAGAATGCTACATTGCGGGCCACCATTTGTTTTCCTGGCTGCGAGGGGCGGGGGAGGCTTGGCAACGTGGCAGGCCACACCTGCTGTCGACACCGTCATCTTGAGATCCGGTCACGCGATTGGTCGGTCACCTGTCACGTGACGCAACCTGGGATCGATAAGTGGCTGGAATCTCGACCGCCTGCCATGTCAGATGCTCCGTCTCTGTCTCGCCATGGAAAATAAACATCTCTCTGCGGGAAATTAATGAACTATGAATTATGATGAGCAAAGACAGAGCTAGCTATTGCTTGCCAATCTGTGCGGCGCTGTTTATTTCTTTCCGAGTACTTAGCCGCCCTGTGGAGCGTCGATTATAGCCTGCCTGTCCGTGCGTACGCACGCAGTAGCCTCGAGCGTTATTGAATTAAAAATAACGCTGTAGTATATACTATTTGAGCAAGGTTTAAAATATTAAAAACTAACAGTGAGGTTCCGTTTTAAGGAAATCAATACTTACACCTGAGGAAAACCTTAAAATCCAGTTTTCATTTCACCGGTTTGAAATTTTCGTCACAGTATGTTAACATAATACACAGACTGTATACATAATTTCAATCAACTACGTGCATTTGTTCCAGAGATATTAAATATCTTCTTCTTGGTTTTATACTTGTTTATACCTACTTCATATAAATACCTACGCCACATGTCGAACGGTTTGTTATCATCGTAATTTAATTTGGCTTTAACAGACCATTATAGGGAAACCTCATTATTTCTTTTTAACTTTAATCAATCTTGATGAAGAAAGAAGAAAGAAGGCGAGAAAAAAAAGTTTCGACGTTTTCCACTTAATGGATTTTTACTTTCTCTACTACGTATAGTAAGTAGGGGAAGTATTGTATTCCACCCAAAAATTCGATACCGAGATTTCACCGGAAATACATGTTTTGAGACCCCCTGAATCCAAAAAAGCATTTTTGGAAACATGTCCGTGTGTGTGTGTCTGTGTGTCTGTCTGTGAACAGCATAACTCAGAAACGAACAGTCGGATAAACACCAACCTTGGTATTTAGGTTCAGTACCTTCCAGAGATGCGACACGAAGGTTATCAAGAAAATCCCCCCACCCCAGAGTACCCTTTACATGGAACATTTTTCGAAAATTTTAATTTTCTCAAAAATGGCTCTAACGATTTTGATTAAAATATCATATATTTAGGATATTTTCATGACAAATAAAATGCATATCTTGAATTTTCTGGGAATGTCTCCAAAAGTATTCTTCATTGTGAACGACTTTTGCATAACTGGTAAACCATAAGAGATAGACAAATTTTACTACACAAAAAATGTAGAGCGCGTCAAAATACACAATTTACGTCATATATATTTTTTATGTTGCGTGAGCCATTTTCGAGATATTGCTTGTTATTCCCTTAAATTTTTCAATACTTATTTTCTCAAATGGGAATTCGTTATTCATTTTTTTGTCTTGGATATGCAAAGAGTATTAATCTGTGGCAAAGGGAATGGTGCTGCACCTAGCAACCAACTATTAAGAGATATGTATGTGCTTAAAGGCTACTGTATTTCTATATTGCCCTTGTAAATATATATTCCCCTTACCTCTACAAGAAAATTAGCAATAAGTCTGCAAATGTTTATCTCGATTAACATGAAGTAGATGGAGAATAAGCGTTCATAAAAATAGTTTGTACAAGAGTAGAGAAAGTCATGTGAGTGTAACACATCAGAATTTTTTATGTCCTGGTAATGCAAAGAGAATGGAATGCGCACATAGCAACCAACGCTTAAAAGATTTACTGTCCCTTAAAGCCTACCATATTCCCCTTTCATCTACAAGAAAATTAGCAATAAGATTAACATCTCGATATCTCGATTAGCATGAAGCATATGGAGAATAATAGTTTGTAAAAATAGTTTGTACAAGAGTAGAGAAAGTCATGTGAGTGTAACACATCAGATTTTTTTTAGAATACCAATATATAAAAATAAAGGAATAATGCTCTTTCGAAACCGACATTTGAATATTTTAGCAACAATTCCTGGTGTTTATTTAATATTATATTTTAATTAGTAAAAGGATAAATGACCCATGGAGCATTTTAAGCAGTAAAGAATGTCAAGCAAGCTTTTGAGAGAAATGCCATTTACGCTCAGGATAATTTAAACGGTTGCACGATATTTTAAATATCACTCGATTAAAAGCGTTAAATGAATTTTTACAAAATGTATCTATGTAAACACAAAACAAAGTTTTTGATTTTGAGATGTTTTGCCCAGTGTTGCATCTGCATTGTCTTAAAGAAATGTTCTTTAAATTGTAATTCGAACTATGTACACGTTAATTACAAAATAGTAATCCTGCTAAGTTTAATTTTTTCGAAATCATCATTTTTCCTAATATATCTTACACATAGACACCCAGTACTAATTAGATATTTTGATTAAACTATCCTTCAGGTTCTAATTTCGTAATTGAAAACCAAGGTTAACTTTATGCCTATAATGTGATGTGTTACATTCACATGACTTTCTATACTCTCTATCATTTATTGATAAGTATAAAAACTATTCTTACGAAAGCTTATATTCCTATCTACTTCATTTTAATCTTGATAAACCTTTCCAGAAATAGCTGCATTACACATTTCGTTATAGACACAAAGGGAATAGCGAGGCCAAAAGTTTAACAACTAGAACTATGTCTACAGGAGTTAAAAAGAATGACAAAGAATTGAACAATTAAACTATTAAAAACGGGTATAAATGAAATGGCTGGTGCCATGAAATAAAGTTATTTAAAATGCTTGTGTGTTTTAAAGAGATCTAAATTATCTGTGTACGTTTTCTTCAATCGCTTAACGTTCACCAGTTATACTAGATTATATACATTCCTTCCGAATGAAGAGACAGGCACAGGCTATTCCCAGAAAATTCAAGACGTTTTATTGTCATGTAAATATTTCTAGTATATGATATTTAAATAAAAATAGTTACAGAAATTTTTGAAAAATATTCCATATAAAGGGTAGTTGGGGTGAGTAATTTTTCTCGAAAATATTCGTGTTGCATCTTTATAAGATAATGAAAGTAGGGCAAAGGTCCCTTATATTGAACCACTTGATACCTAATTAGTAAATAATAATTATATTATCAAATCAAAATTTTCAGAAACACAATTATGAAGTAAATAACATTTAAAAAGTGAGATGGTGTAAATAGGTTCAAATTAGGAACGTGGTCCTTAAATTGAACCACCCGTATCTTAAAATGAACCACATACTTTTAAGGTTAAAAGTATTTTTATTAATACAAAATATACCTACATATTTTATTGTAAATTCAAAACAAATGTGCTATCAGCAACAAAAGTAGTGTCCAAAATTGTGATAAGAATAGCAATTTCCTTGAACATTTTGAATTTTTATATAATGACAATCACTTGGTTTTTGGAATAGGTATTATTTGCAAATATAGAGTTTTTACTAATTTTTACTCTCATACAAAATAGCCCAATTATACTCAGTCTTCACAATAAAACACTTTCTTCTTGTTACTAACTTTTGCACACTTTTGGTGAAGCCATATCCTACAACTCACCCTGGATCATGTCCATCATTTCAGACAATTCACATTCACATATTCATCTCAGCCACGGTTTTTTTTTGACTTAAATATTTTATCGATATTTATTCACAAGATATACTATTCCCAGTTGAGCAATCCTAGAACTTCAATAGGTTTCCTAAATTGGACCAGTTCAATATAGGGTTCAAACAGTGGTTCAATTTACGAGCCACGCCATTTTGGAAGCTTTAGCATCTATGTAACAAGGAGAGACGCTGCTTGAATAAACGTAGATATGCATGAATATTGTTGCTAAATAAACACTTTATAACATGTAATATATATAGATCATCTCAAACTTGCCTAATTTGTCCTATAAGCTTAGTTATATGAGTCAAATATTACTTCTGAAGCACCAAAAACACACAACACTTCATACAACTGAAACCACGGCTCAGAATGCATAGTCAACAAGTCCAAGCATTCATAGCTGTACACGCCACGTTTCTGCTAGGATTATGGTGACATCTGTCGAATGGTTTAGAAAATATTGGAGCGGTTCAATTTAAGAGGCGGTTCAAATTAGGGACCTTTCCCCTTACCAAGTTTGGTATTTTTCCCACTGTTAGTTTTTGAATTATGCTGTTCACACACGCACTCACACGGAACTTTTTTCTAAAAAGTCTTTCTCTTGTTCAAGGGACCTCAAAGCATGTATTTCCGGTGAAATCCCGGTATTGATACTTTGAGTGAATGCAATACCTATCACATGGTACTAGAAGTAACAATATCCCACGTACCTACTCTATTTTGTTTCTGAATAATTAATAAATTATCAAATTCTGTATTACATTTCTGATTTTGAAAATGGTAATGAAGAGAGCCAAAGATATAAAAAATGTAATAATACAATCTTTTTCTACACTACTGTGACTGACATATAAAAGAAATATCGGATGATTCCACTAACGTGACATTCGAAACATGTAAAGAGAAGCACGAGCATGAGGGGGGGGGAGCTAGACTTTAGTATAGAAAGTGGCTTAGGGGTACAAGGTCACGCATGTAAGCAATTATTATATATTTTAAAACTGTGTTTTAAACTTACCTATTTTAGCTCAAATATACGAGTGCTTTGAGAAAAATGAATAGAGTGAATAATACCAGTGAACCCAGATTCATTTGCTACTAACAACTTCATTGTTAGTGAAACTCCGAGAAAAGCAACAGACAGCGATGTTTCTCGGCCAGAAGTGGACCCCACCCCATGGTTTAATCAACAAAAATGCTAACTCTTGCATTCAACTATGAATATCAAAAATTAAGAACAAATAAATAAAACACATATTTAGTGAAAAACTAATTCAAATTAAGTTAATTTTTACTTTCTCTATTGGTTATCTATGATTTTGTGGTTTCCATTAAGTTAAGAAACATCTCTGTGTTACATTCACATGACTTTCTCTACCCTCTATCGCTTATTAGTGAGTGTACAAATTATTCATACGAAGGTTTATTTTTCTATCCATTTTGTTTTAATCGATATAAACTTTCCGTAAATAGCTGCATTACACATTTCGTTATAGATACAAAGGTAGTAACGATAGTCAAATGTTTTAAAACTGGACGCTATATGCTGGCATTAAAGTTGTGCTGTTTCCATGCAATCACGAGAAACAACTGAAAATCGACAGGACTTAAAAAACTGAAAAAGTATTGATAAAATCACTACTAACGGATATCTCGGAAATAGCTGATGTCACTAAAAAGTTATTTGAAGTCGGTTTGTGTAGTACGTTTTCGCCTATCGCTTAACGTTTACTAGATATATAAGATTGTACCTACAACATTCCTTGCGATTTAAGAGGACTTCTCATGCTATTCCCAGAAAATTCGGGATATACATTCCATTAATTGTCATATAATATTCTTTATTTATGGTATTTTACTCAAAATCATTAGAGCGAATTTTTGAAAATAAAAAAAATTCGAAAAATGTTCCTTGTAAAGTGTAGTTTGGGGTAGCGGGATAATCTTGAAAATCTTGGTGTCGCATCTTTGGAAAGTACCGAAACTAAATACCAAGTTTTTGGTATTTTTCGTTTTTGAGTTAACTGTTTACACACACACGAACGCTGTCCTTTTTCTTAAAATGCTTTTCTTTATTTATTCAGGGGGCCTCAAAACATGTACTTCCGGTGAAATCTCGGTTTCGGTTTTTGGGTGGAATGCAATATCTACCTTCTCAACCTACTAGGTACGTGGTAGAGAAAGTTAAAATCATTTTCAGAAAAAAAAATTTGAGGAACACTATTCGGATGAAACCAAACTTCTTGTTTAATTCCAACATCTTTCAAGTATGCATCAGGAAGATATTAAGAAATTCTCTCTCTGCCCCACAGACTTACCTTATAGTATACAAGAAGACAATTATTGAAAAATTAACTTGGACAAAATGTAATATCTTGAATTTTATGTAATTTTGCATAAATAAACTATAAAAGAGAGAGAGAGAGAGAGAGAGAGAGAGAGAGAGAGAGAGAGGGGCAAAACCGTAGGTACCTAAAGAAAAACGTTTAGCTCTTTAAAACGCATACTTTGTTTTTCTTGTTCTTTTTTCGTTACATTAGCCGTTTCCGAAATATTGCCCCTTGTAATGCATCTGATGGGACAGGTTTGAAAGTTTGCGGTTCGTATTTTTATTTTCTCTATCTTTTGCCTGTAATATGTAGCCGAGCATAGTATGCCTCTCAAAGCATTAGGTATTGAGATTTCATTGGAAATATATGTACGATATAAACATTTCCATATTATTTCAGCCAGGTGTGGGTAACTGAATAAAGTTTAACTTGAAATCACTTCTATTCATTTACTGTAATGTGCGCAAAAGAATAGCTATTTATAGGTATGAATCATATAATATACTTATTGTAAGGAACAGATAAGCATAACAAATTTTTAATAGATAGAGAAAGTCACTACCAATTTTTACTTTCTCTACTACGTATAGTAAGTAGGGGAAGTATTGTATTCCACCCAAAAATTTGATACCGAGATTTCACCGGAAATACATGTTTTGAGACTCCCTGAATCCAAAAAAAAACATTTTTGGAAACATGTCCATGTGTGTGTCTGTGTGTGTGTGTGTGTATGTCTGTGTGTGTGTCTGTGTGTGTGTGTGTGTGTGTGTGTGTGTGTGTGTCTGTGTGTCTGTGAACAGCATAACTCAGAAACGAACAGTCGGATAAACACCAAACTTGGTATTTGAGTTAAGTATCTTCCAGAGATGCGACACTAAGGTTTTCAAGAAAATCCCCCCACCCCAGATTACCCTTTACATGGAACATTTTTCGAAAATTTTAATTTTCTCAAAAATGGCTCTAACGATTTTGATTAAAATATCATATGTTTAAGGTATTTTTATGACAAATGAAATGTATATCTCGAATTTTCTGGGAATGTCTCCAAAAGTGTTCTTCATTCTGAACGACTTTTGCATAACTGGTAAACCATAAGAGATAGACAAAATTTTACTGCACAAAAAATGTAGATCGCGCTACAATACACAATTTATGTCATACACATTTTTTTTGTTGAGTGAACCGTTTTCGAGATATTGCTTGTTATTCCCTTAAATTTTCCAATACTTATACTTTTTCTCAAATTCGTTACTCATTTTTACTTTCTCTACTACGTATAGTAAGTAGGGGAAGTATTGCATTCCACCCAAAAATTCGATACCGAGATTTCACCGGAAATACATGTTTTGAGACCTCCTGAATCCAAAAAAAGGATTTTTGGAAACATGTCCGTGTGTGTGTCTGTGTGTGTGTGTGTCTGTGAACAGCATAACTCAAAAACTAACAGTCGGATAAACACCAAACTTGGTATTTACGTTCAGTATCTTCCAGAGATGCGACACGAAGATTTTCAAGAAAATCCCCCCACCCCAGACTACCCTTTACATGGAACATTTTTCGAAAATTTTAATTTTCTCAAAAATGGCTCTAACGATTTTGATGAAAATATCTTATGTTTAAGATAATGTCATGAGAAATGAAATGTATATCTCGAATTTTCTGGGAATGTCTCCAAAAGTATTCTTCATTATGAACGACTTTTGCATAACTGGTAAACCATAAGAGATAGACAAAATTTTACTACACAAAAAATGTAGATCGTGTTAAAATACACAACTTATATCATATACATTTTGTTGTTGAGTGAACCGTTTTCGAGATATTGCTTGTTATTTCCTTAAGGAAAGACCTTTTGGTGCTTTAACAAAAGTATTCAGAATTTTAATGCAATTTCATTTGTTCTTTAGAGGGGGAATCGAGTATTAGTTTCCTTACTTCTTTGCTTAACTAATTTAAATAATCGAGTATGAGTTATTATAAAAATGTTCCTAAATTATCAAAATGAACTTAAATGCTGAATCTATTGAATAACAAAGCACTGGACATAGGTATTTATTTCAATAAATTAAGTAATCTGATGACTTTTTCAGAGTACGTTTTGCTTTTATCTTGATTTGGGCTGATAATTCTTTTCTTTTGTTTCAGGTCTTCCTCATCTTTGCGCACCTGCCTGGTAAGTTTAAATTACCTATAAAACTGTTACTTTATTTTTTCATACCATACTATTAACGTAATTAGCAGAACCTGCACAGCATATTTAATTAAATACGTAGTAACAAAAAATTAGGAAGAATAGCAAACTTGAGACCCACCAAAAATAAAAACAGCAATACCATTTTTGCTCTGGGCTTCAAAATCCTAGTTAGGTATAGTGTCATTAGAGGTTTAAATATGCTATGAATCAAGGTCAAGTACTGTTTCAAAGTTCACGTTCATCATTATGAACGCTTTGTGATCACATACTTAACTCTATGAGAATATACTCGTTTTACAACATAAAAATCATACTACCTCAGGGGAATAAATATAGAGAGTGCAGAAAACCAATGTGTAGAAGATTGTAAAGTACAAAGGCCAAACCGCACTAAACATTTTGACGTTAGGAGTATGGAAACGCGGATGCAATATAACAGGAGCGCTGCATGAACACATTTAAACATGATTTTATGTAACATTTTCATTTACCAGTAAAAATAATGTGTAAGTCACACGACAAGCGTGTACAGTCGCGTGCATAAAATGTGGCCCATAATGGAACGGAAGTGTTTATATTCGTACTGATAAAATCTAGCATGGTCCCCTTTGTTTTTCGAGAATAATTCTAGTCACTGGATTGAGAGGGTACTTTACCTCCCCCAAAGTATGGCCGAACTGCCGAAGGGTAACATTACAATTTATACCTTATATTTTCATGCTACATTACAATTTTCTTATTGCCGTTTAATAGCAGCAATAACTTAACCTTCGTTTCTATATCGCTGATGAAAGCTCTCATACGTATATGTAGATAGCTATATGCCGTAGAGTCGTTCAGTTTAACCATGCATGCAAATGATTTTGCACCCCTTCCTCTAGAAGGCCGAATTCTTATAGTCTTTTGGTTTAGCCTTTCCTTGACTGCCAATCGTAGCGAAATTCTTTCATAAAGGGGTATCCGAAGCACCCCTCCATTTCACAGAGATTATAAACATCGTCCGTTGGTTAGTTTTTATGCAAATGAATTGTTTTTCAGGCCAGTCACATCGCGAACTGATACCGGCCGGGCGGAGCCCTTACGGAGAAGAAAAACACGTGGCGATCTAGGGAATGGGTCACTTTTTATGTACGGCACTGTACGTGCTGTCTCAGTTGATGAGAAACTAACAATTATATGCACGTACTATTCTAAACGAAACGGTATTACCTACCGTGCCATCCAGTAGACTTCACATCAGACACAGCGACTAGTGCAGTACAGTCAGTTTTGTGTATAACTGACACGCCACAAACAGGTTTCATAATCGGAGACTCTAACATGACTGATATAATGTTGACGCATATAGTGCAGCAAAAATCTTCTGGGTCTCCTTGTTCCTATTCCAAAATGACTATTTTCTGTTCCACAATTTTCTGTACATTGTTTTTCCATAATCTGTATCTATATATCCCCAGGTATCATATGTAGGTTGAAGTGATAAGATCCGCCCGAATAATAATAATAATAATAATAATAATAATAATAACCATGATAAGAATATTAATAAGCACCTAATCAAAATAATAAGGAGAGGAATACCAATAAGATGGAAGAATAAAAGAGAATATTAAGGATTAGAAAAGGGAGGAATAAAATCATAACGAGAGAAATAAAGTAAAGAGCAGATACGAATAAATAATCAGAACGTGAAATAAAACGTAGAAAACGTGTATTTTAGAACGAAGAGACTTGGCGAAAACTATAAAAAGGATGGAAGGCTTAGGAACGTACAGGAAAAGACACATTAGCAAACGCTTAAGTCCCATTGAAATCTGGTGGAACTTACAGGAAGCGAAGACAAGGGAACGGAAATCGAATTCAGTCAAGCGCACAGAAGATTCAGTCAAGCAAACATAAGGTGTAAATGGCAGACGCGGACGAGGTCAGAGCGACGATATTAAGAGCCAATGGAAAACGGGGAAAATGCTGAAATATCAATGAAAATCCACTTATAGTGTCAACAACTTGAAATTCTTTATAAGTTCATGATTTTCATTGATACTTCAGCATTATGTTTTCCTGAAGCAATAAATTTTATGCTCTTAGAATGCATATAGCTACGTTAAGATATCTTCCCATAATTTGTCAGTTAGCGCATACATTTGTCACTCTTTTCAGATTCACTTTTAAGTGACCAAAAATCAACGTATACTGTAGGCCTCTGACGAGAAAACGTTTGCTGGGTGTTCTACTCTCCGGAAGAGTGAGGGGGTTACAGTACCACTGCAGCTCACGATGATGTCATAAATAGATCTATTATCAAAACATCGCACAGCATTAGTATCCCAGCGTGTTTCACTTGGAGCAGTGTATAAGTGTTTTCTAGCGATTTAAAAAGTCATTGACAATGGCCGTAAGAAAGGAAGAACTCTACACAGTCAACGCCGAGAAATAGTTGCTAACGTTGTTAAAATCTGTGACGAGAAAAGCAAACAAAAGCAATTAGTTATTCAGTATTACTAGCTGAAGAGCGTATGTTTTCTAAGAGGCCTTACTTGCCTTCTTGATATGTTAAAAGTAGAGGCGTAATCTTTCTCAGATAGCACTAGAATTGTTGATGTCGACGCATTCCTTACAGACACGTTCTCGTGAGAGGAACACAGTATTTAGAAGTGATTCAGCAGTTAACCAAGCTCAAATTCAGAAGAGAAAGAGCTTGAAAAACAGAGAATATCCTAGCTTTTACTCTCTCTGAATATGAGTACATACTCTTCATAAGATGGACGCTTGAGTATTTTCTACTCAGCTTCCATAGCTTGAGTAGGATTTAATAATTACGTAGATACTCAAAATCTTTTATTCTTATCAAACAGAAAGAAGGGAAGTGTAAAATATACACTCACTTTTACATATTCTACCACTTACTTAGCTTGGCTATTGAGTAGAGCAAGTACTGCATTCCACTAAAAACTTCGATACTATCGAGATTTCACGGAAATACATGTTTTCAGTTCACCTGAATTAAAAAAAGAGAACTATTTTTAGAACAAAGCCTGAGCACGCGCACGCGTGTATGTAAAGGATAGCATATCTCAAGAACGAAATGGATAAACACCATACCTACCTAATATTTAAGTTCGAATTTTTCCAAAGATGCGACACTTCTTTAAGGAATAAGAGAGTACCTCAAGCTATCCTTTAGTGGAAGCATCTTCTGTATTTTGATTTACTCAAAAATAGCTCCAAAAATTTGATGACACGTACACAGTGTGAACCATTTAAGCTGAACTGTACAATATCTCCACTGTAAAATAGTTTACGGATAAACATACCTAAAAAAATCTGATGTGTTACATTCACACGACTTTCTCTAATCTCTATCAGATATTAGGGGTACACAAACTAGTCTTATTAAAGTTTATGTTCATATCTGCTTCATTTTAATCCAAAGAAACTTTACAGAAGTAGCTACATTACATATTTCGTTATAGATACAAAGAGAACAGCGACAGTCAAATGTTTAAGAACTGAACGCTATATGGACCTTAAAATTCTATACTGTTTCCATGCAATTGCGACAAACAAATGAATGTTGACAGGACTTGAAGAGAATGACCAAGAAATGAACATTTTGGACCTTTAATAAAGCTTATGCCACAAAAAGCTTATTTGAAATAAATTGTGTGTTTTAAAGGAATCTACTTTTTTGTGTAGTACATGTTCGTCTATCGCTTAACGTTTACCGTTAGATACAAGATTATATAAAATTCCTTCCGAATGAAATGGTTACACAAGCTATTCCAAGAAACTTCCGGATATGTATACATTTTATTTGTTATAAAATATCTTTAATATATGGTATTTTAGTCAAAAATTTTAGAGTAACGTTTTAGAAAATAAAAAATGTTGAAAAATGTTTCTTGTAAATCGTAGATTGGAGTGGGGGCATTATCTTGAAAATCCGTTTCACATCTTTGGAAGGAACTCAATCCAAGTACCAAGTTTGGTGCTTATTCGACTTTTCGTTTTTAAATTATGCTGTTCTCTCTCTCTCTCTCACCCACACCCACACACACACATACCACACACGGTCCTTTTTCTAATTTTTTTTTTCAGGGAGCCTTAAAACATGCATTTCGGTAAAATCTCGGTATCGAATTTTTGGGTGGAATACAGTAAATGAAAGTGGAGAGAGAAAGTCATATCAGATATGTTCCAATATAGATACCTACTTCTTCTAGAGACGAAGAAAGAAGAGAGGGTTAAATAACCATTGCAATGCTAGATAATCTATAATCTGTTTAATGTATTATTGTTGTATCTGACTCATTAAGCAGATTTAGCATCCATATCACCAATCCTGGTTTAGAATGAAGCTGAATGCGGAGCAGCTCAACAGAAGTATCGAATTTACAAACCTACTATCCCTTATTATAAGGAAATATAGAACTTAATACTCCTTAACGGACCCGTTATGTATACTGAGTAATAATTTTATAGTTGTTTATATTTATCATATAGCTCATCATATTAAACAACCAAAAGCTCCTTGTAGCTACATTCACTTAAATTTTTTTTATTACTCTATTTATTTTACGTCGCTTTAACTACATGGTCATATCGCGACGGATCTATTAGTGGATAACTCTAAGATCGATGTGTGGCGGACAGTTAGCCTTCTAGGTCTTATTCCTGAAACCATGCCGTGCTTTGTCTTGTGTCCACAGAGACCCTAGCGCATAGCAGCCGGATCTTCTCCTTCGTGCCGTGCAGATGGCATTAGGGTGCCGTCCAGTCTACCTGCTTTCGTTGTTTGTAGATATATGGCAAAGCATTCACTACTATCACCTATTTTTCATTTCTACTGTTGTTTTATACTTAAGGTAGAACTTTGGTCGTGGTATTAAATATCCAATCCGGTATTTACCTTAGCGGCTGAGGGAAACCACGAAAAAGCCTCGGTTACATTGGTGGCCCATGGGATTTGAACCCGGGATCTCCCGAATGTGGTCCACAGACATTACCACCTGAGCTATTTGAGTCCTTTATGTAATCTAGATATATTTTTCTCGATTTAGTGTACACGTATTGTGCAGGTTGCTTCTAAATTGGATTACTGAAGAATATTTTTGCTCTAAATAAATAGGGGTCTTTTCCCTCTTATTTCCTTTTTACTTGCTCTACCGCTTCCAAAGTGGGCAGAGAAGGTACTGCATTTCACTCAAAAAGCGAGATTTCATTGTTTGGGGCCCAATGATTCCAAAACAATCATTTTTGGAAAAAGCTATGCACAAGCGTGTGTGTGTGTTGCATTTCCGACGTAGTGGTCGGCAAAATAATTAAATCTACGCTAACAAAGTTCACGTATAGCGTTGTGCAAGAGAATAAGTAATAACCATAGAAATTTGCGTGTTATAGTGAGGAACGACAACTCATCATCGGGACGAGTATAGGTGACAGCGACTTAATAAATCATCATAGCGATTGGCATGTGTCTTGTGTGCGGGACACAGGGAGTGTGTTTTTACAAGAATAAAGTGACCAGCAACCGAAGGTCGTCTACTGGCTACTTGCGTCTTCTTTGCTTGAATATCTGAGATAAGAATCCTTCCCCGGTCCAACATCACATTATCACTGAAAGGGGAACGAACTCATGAGGGGCTAAGAACTTACGACCAAAACACACGCCCCCGCACCCACAACGAACCTAACCCAACAATGCCACATCAATAGTACCCAACTTGTTTTTAACCCGTACCAACGAGTCCAATCCAATAATCCCACACCAAAATGACGCCCAACGTATCAATACTTTTGTCATTTATTTAAAGTGCTGTCGCTATTCAGTTGTTTCTTGTGGTAAAGGAGAAATACTACCACATCACTTCCCAAATTGCCTTTCCCAATTCTCATTTCACTGCCTCTGGGGCGTATGTAGTGGGTAAGAACGTTAAACACCATTCAAAGGAAACATGAGACGATTTTTCATTTTTGTAAAGTTAGTTTCATCGAGCAAAGTGGCGCCAGGTAACGTGTGCAACTCGCATTCGGATGATCCCGGGGCCGACCAACCAGACCGGCTTTCTTTTTTGGAGGGGGGTTTACCTCGGTCGCTGGAGAATGCTGGATTGGATAATAATTTGTTCCGCTAATTTTCCCATCATCCCTTTCATCACTACATTTCATTTCCTACTTCTCCACCGCTATACCAACATTAGGCTGAGCACCATCCTGGGCTTGCTCCTCGACAGGCTACTAACCTAAAGCTTTGGCTTGTAAGTTTTTCGAGGTGTAAGTCCTACAAAGAGGAGGGTAATACGTTAAAGAAGAAGAAAGAAAATTACGTTTTAGGAAGGTCAAACTCCTAGGATCATGAAAATTAATTTTATGCTACAATTACGTTGAAAATATCTATGATAAAAAATTCACTTAATTTCATTGAAATTTGTAGAAGTTAGTAATGTTAGTATTGAGTACCCCTTTTCCTAGTTGATAACAATAAAATAACCTAGTGCTTTAATTTCACATTACTTTCTCTACCCACTATCGTTTTTTATATAGATATAACTTCTACAAACACTCTTATCTGCTTCATCTTGATCAGAATAAACATTTGCAGAAATGGTTTCATTACACATTTCGTTGTAGGTACAAGAGTGAAGGAGGAAACGGAATAGATAATCAGGTGTTTAAGAGCGGCTAGCTATGGTTTTAAAACTCCATACTCTTTCCAGGACATCGCAAGGAAAAGTGAATAGCGATAGTACCACTGAAACCAATATTGGCGAATATCTCGGAAATGGCTGAACTAATGCCATAAAATAAATTATGAACTGTAAAGAGAGCTACATTTGTTGTGTTGTACGTTTATGTCTACCTCTCGTTTATTCATTCATTCATTATCTGTTTACCCTCCTCTTATGTAGGACTTACACCCCCCAAGACTTACAAGCGGGTGCCTGGGGTCAGAGGCCCGTCGAGGAGCAGACACTCATGGATCAGATAGAGCATTCAGGATGGGTGATCAGCCCGATGCCTGGTATGTGATAAAGGAAGTAGATGAAGCGAAATGTTGGTGAAATGGATGAAAGGAAAGGTGATGATGGAGCAGTTGGTGGAATGAATGGCGGGGGAAACCGGAGAACCCGGAGAAACCCCGCCCAGACGCCGCTTCGTCCACCACAAATCCCACATGCAGGTCCCTGAGATTGAACCCGGTCTAACCACTCGGCCACGGCGCCGCCCTACCTCTCGTTTACCGTATAGAAAATAATACAAAATTCCTTCCGAATGAAGTGGAATTCACAGGCTATTTCCAGAAAATTAAAGATATAGGTACATTTTACTTTTCATGAAAATGTCTTAAATATGTGCTAGAGCAAGTTTTTAGAAAATAAGAAATTTCGAACCATTTTCCACGGAAAGGGTAATTTAGGATAGGGGTTTTTATCTTGAAAAAAAAAGAAATTACTGTACTTACGCACCAAGTTTGATATTTATACGAGCGGGATAGCTCAGGCGGCAGCGTCTGTGGCCCGCATTCGGGATGTCCCGGGATCGATCCCCGCCGACCGCGAATACTGGAGTGGTTTCTTTCACCTCCCCCCGAATTTCCTTTCTCCCTATTTCGTTCTATTAATCATTTAATTTAGCATTCATCCCGTTTGATCAGTTTCAGGGTTGAAATTTTCGGCGATGGAGTTCGGTGCAGCATTGTAGGGGAAAAGGATGTATTATGTGAACTTTGCCGGGGTTTCCATGGTATAGGGACGCTACAGGCGGAGGACGTTGGACCCTAAGTGGGGCGGGGTCCTCGATCTGCCTGTCCGTCCACCGGGCGTTTATATCTGTACATTTAGGGACTTTGTCATTGCTGTACCGTCACTCCTGGTTCCGGCCACCCGGCTCTCCATTCACCTCATCCATCCCTATCGGGAGTGCCCCCTTGTGGTGTTGTAGTGGAATATGAGTAACGGTTATAACTGTCAATTACATTACGTTAACGGTTAGATGTAACGGTTAAGTTTTTTGTTTTCATAGTTATCACGTTCGCAGTAATATTGCATTAATGGTTACCAACGATTAGCTATACCTATGTTTCAATATGAACGATGTCGACACAAACTTACTTTGGTACTTTGAATGCAATCTAATATCTAGCTGTGCCAACACTTTGATTACTACTCTGGTTTATAATCACACTTCTACATTCCTCTGCATAAGCACCAAACGCCATAATTTTGCCTAGCCCGTAGTTAAATTTTATTTATTCTCACAAAATTGTATATCACACCACTGTTGTAACTATCCAACTGTAGCGGCAGGACTAAAAACACAATAACATAGCAACCAAAATGCTGTTTGTAGAATGCTATGACAGGCCACACAAAGCGCAAGGTGCAGCGGATGTAAAAATAGTGTTTGCATATAACTAGCGATAGCATTTCACATACATATGTTATTATCATGGGATGTCTTCCAAAAGTTAATTCACACTTTATAGGGTGTTTAATAGTTTTCACTCTCCCATCTATCTCTTCATTGGTTCCGTGTCTTTAGACCACGGTGCAAGGATGCGCCAGTCCTTCTGCATAACAGTTACAGCAATAACCACAACAAAGCTTACAGAATGGCGTACAAACGAAATATATGTTTACGTTCTCGATCGTATTGGCTAAAAGAGACAGAGGTAGAGTGATTGCATTCAGGTTGTCATACAGACCTCATATCGTGATTGGTAGCCTATACCTTATCGGCTAGTCAGGACACACCTTTGAAAGGGTTAAAAGCTAAGGGGAAAACTTGATGAGAGCGCAGGTTAGCGAAATGTGGAATGTGCAGTGAGAGAAGATTTTCAAATTAAAGCTTGAATAGCAATACTTTATAAAACAAAATAAACAGAACTGTATTCTCACAGTGGCCTCAATGCATGTTTTCTCTCTAATTCATACTACAATTGGTTAATATGCCTTTACTAACATATTGCTGATCATAGGAATACAACAGAATTATAGACAAAAATATAAACAAATTTTATTGCCATAATATGTATGTCATATTCGGTATACCATATACATATACACATTTATCTCTAGTTTCTAAACATGATCAGTCAATTATAACAATTATGTTTTACGGGGTGTGACCACTTTCTGACGAGTATGTAGACCGTCTTCCCCACTTTCGTGGAATATTTTTATCCAGTAATTCACTATAAAAACACTCTTATGCACTGTCGTTGCAATTGCTGTAACAGTGCGAACAGCCTCCTACATACCCACGATACGTCCACGAGTAATTTCACTAGTATACGGCATGACTGGTTCTGAGACAATAAACATGTTTTGGTTTCAATAACACCAGAAGAAACAGAGGCATCAACCTTCCCTCTTTTCCCCCTTAGTGCTGTGTAATCAAGATACCACGCTCTACGATAGGTAAGGTGAAGGACACGCCTCAAAACACCCCAGAAAATCCACCGAAAATTTTCTTTGGTGCTGTTTGTACGTTATCCGGATTCACTGGATCGGTGCCGAGTCCCCTCACCTTCATAATCCAATGAATTCAATTGGTAAATATCCAACTTTGGTTTTAGAGTTATGCTGTTCTCTCTCTCTCTCTCTCTCTCACACACACACACACACACACACACACATCACTCGCGAGCGGACTTTTTTCTAAACATATTTTTTATCCAGGGTGCCTCAAAACGTGTATTTTCGGTGAGAACTCAGTATCGAAATTTTTGTTATAACGCAATATCTTCTCCTCCTGAGTACGTGGTAGGGCAAGTAAAAAGTAAATAATCAGCGAGATGAGTTGCGACCTTTAAACTGCTCGCTGAATGCTATGCCGCTGTTAAATATCTGTAAATGGAAATTTCGCAGGAATAAAAACATTTTTAATTTAATGCTGCAAGGCATGTCTTAGAGGAGGAAGTTGGGAGAGTTGCGCAATTAGGAGCTTCTTTTTGTTAATCCAGGAGTGCCAACACGGTAGAATAAATCTTTTTATTTGTGTTCTCGCTGGATGATCCGCTAGGCCGTGAAGAGATGTCAACCAACAATGGATCATTGAATTCGTCTTAATATCCGGGCGGGGCTAAGAACAAGGGGTGGGGAATGCGAGCAATCCGGGGAAAGAAAATCTATTAAAAGTTTTTAATAAAACTTACCGAGAAAGAGAGAGAAAAAAATATATAGGTACTGCTACGCATTGCATTAGAATGACAATGCTGAATAAAAATTGCGAGATACGACCGGAGTTTGTGTGTTAATTAAATATAAAAACCGATCGCGAAAAATCTCGTGTTTCAAGGCTTTAATAAAGAAGCGAATTGTAATTTGTGTTGGCGATAATTGGCGTTTCGTGTTTCTCAATTGAAACAAAAATCCTCTTTGTGGAACAACTTGTAGGAAAAGTGAAGTGCGCTGTTTGAGTTATTCCTGTGTTTGGGATTCGTTATTTCCCACGTGTTCATGCTTATACAGGGTGTTCGAAATTATTGTGCTTTGTTGTCATCATTATTTACATCAGGTATTGGGCCCATATAGACTCGCAATGTATTCAACAAAGATTATGTTCTTCTTGGTCGCCCTAAGTGTCTATTTCCGGCTTGTATTAATTTTTTACTTTCTCTACTACGTATAGTAAATAGGGGAAGTATTGTATTCCACCCAAAAATTTGATACCGAGATTTCACCGGAAATACATGTTTTGAGACACCCGGAATCCAAAAAAAGCATTTTTGGAAACGTCCATGTGTATGACTGTGAACAGCATAATTCAGAAACGAACAGTCCGATAAACACCAAACTTCGTATTTAGGTTCAGTCTTCCAGAGATGCGACACGAAGGTTTTCAAGAAAATCGCCACACCCCAGATTACCCTTTACATGGAACATTTTTCGAAAATTTTAATTTTCTCAAAAATGGCTCTATGGATTTTGATTAAAATATATGTTTAAGATATCTTCATGAAAAATGAAATGTATATCTCGAATTTTCTGGGAATGTCTTCAAAAATATTCTTCATTGTGAACGACTTTTGCATAACTGGTAAACCATAAGAGATAGACAAAATTGTACTATACAAAAATGTAGATCGCGTTAAAATACACAATTTATGTCATATACATTTTTGTTGTTGAGTGAACCATTTTCGAGATATTGCTTGTTATTCTCTTAAATTTTCCAATACTCCTATACTTTTCCTCAAATTCGTTATTAATTTTTTATGTCCTGGATATGCAAAGAGAATGCGCCACATAGCAACCAGCGCTTAAAATATTTGACTATCGCTTAAAGCCTTCCAATTCCCCTTTCATCTACAAGAAAATTAGCAATAAGATTAACATCTCGATATCTCGATTAACATGAAGCATATAGAGAATAAGCGTTTGTAAAAATAGTTTGTACCAGAGTAGAGAAAGTCATGTGAGTGTAGCACATAAGATTTATTTCATGTAAATATCTATAATGTAAATATCTTCTATATCTGTATGGTATTTTAATAAAAATCATTAGAACCATTTTTGAGAAATAAAAACATATAGCAAAATTTTCCATGTAGACGATAGTTTGAGGCTGGAGAATTTTCTTGAAAACCTTCGTGTCGCATTTTTGTAAGATAAGCTAATTATAAGGCGAAAAGAGTCCAACTAAGCCAGAGGCTTCCCTCCTCAACGCCCATCCTAACCGAGGGCTCACACTCCCCAGGACGTACGACAACGTCTGAGGTAGACGGCTGACGGAGGGGCTACGGATCAGAGAGTGAGAGAGCAAGGTGGGTGATCAGTCACACGCCCGGATGAGAGCGAGGAAGTGGATGATTAATGCAGAAAAGAGATAAATAATAGGAAGGTGATGATGGAGCACCGGTGGAATGAAACATGACGGGGAAACCGGAGAACCCGGAGAAAACTCGCCCAGAGGCCGCTTTGTCCACCACAAATCTCACATGCGGGTTGAACCCGGGCCGCTTTGGTGAAAGTAGAGAGGTCTAACCACTCAGCCACGGCGCCGTCCATCTTTGGAAGATAATGAACTTACATTCCAAGTTAAGTATTTATGCAGCTTTTTATTTGTGACTGAACAGACACGCATATTCACAGACACACTCATGCATGAGCCCTCCTATAAAAATGCATTTTGCACATTCGGGGGGTCTCAGAACTTGTGATTCCGTTGAAATCTTGATATCGAATTTTTGGGTGGAATACTATGGGTAGCTTCTCTACCTACTGCGTACGTGGTACAGAAAGTAAAAATGCAAGGTTTTCTGCTGTTGCAACGTAGATATACAGTGCCTTCGTTTTATTCCAAGGCCGCGGATCACCCGAATGCGTGCTCCGCACCCAGTCTACTACATTATGGGGTTTTCTGTTGTGTAACTCCCGCCTTATTTATTAACGAGGTTAGTAACATATGTGTAATGAGTACTAACCTTACTATAGGTAAGTGTTGTTGAAAGTGTTGTTAAAGTGGTGTCCATCTGCGCGAAGACATTCTTGACATCATCGGGTGAAATTACTTTCCACGGGTCTTAAGTTTTTCTTGCGTAACATTCATAATTTCTGCATTTATATTGTCCTGAGTTCGTCTATGGTGTGGGGATTGTTTATTTTTTAGCATTTGTTCTAAATTATTTAACCAAACATCTCACAGTGTCTATACCCGGAAATTGTGTACACACCTGTCTACATGATTCAGTTTTCACGTATCTATCGTACGTAAAAGTACGCTGTTCAAGCGTGAATTTGTTGGCAGGCATTTCCTTGGACTAATAAGGGAATAAAATCCCTAGGAAATCACACATAACACGCGTATTGTTGAAGCACTTCTCAACACCAAGACAAAGCAACGATTGATACAGCTCACAGCTTATAAACGTACGCTTTACACGTCCTGCGCAGTGGCACAATACTGAGGTCACTGCCGTCTCGACCGATATGCATATAAGGCTGTGGCCTTGGCATAAAACGAACGTACTGTAGTATTTTTAACTTCTGCAGTAATTTTTTTTTCCTATTAAAGAGCTTAATAAACTATTGCTTATACTTTTAATGTCTAGTGCAAACACAAGTGCAGAATTTAGATATAAGTTAGTATTTTAAAGGTTCTTATTGGATAGCTGCATGTACATTTTACGAAATGTTACTGCTCAAATCTAGTTATTATTAATGGACAGTTGTTAATTTCCTTTTCCTTTTTTCTAAAGCGACTTGAAATTTTACGGTTTCAGTTTTGAAACGTATAGTAAGTTTGAAGGAAACGTTGGAGTCCGAGATCATGGCTTGGCTAGGAAAGCAATCCCAGTGTGGTCTCATTTATACAATTCAGAGGTCCATTACATTGACCTCAACTTCCTGAAACTTGGGGCTCTGGAACAGCAGGTTATAATAATTGCTAATAACGCACAATTAAGTAATTTGGTAGGACGAGGGTCAACAAGGGCGGGCTAGGAGAGGGAGGGGGATCCCCTTCGTCCGTTTCGTTTTTTCGTGCAGCTCCTCCATCCTTCCAATCATTTTATGTGGGTTTTGAATTTGGAGTACGCCAAGTCTTCTTTTGTGCTCTTCCCCCGTTTTGTGGCAAAAACTCGGAAAGCCTTTGTGAAGCAATTTTAGGATTGACGTTCTTAAATAGCGAGTTATTGTGTGAGATTCTGACTGGTCCAGTATCGCAGCTTCCGTAGCAGGCGTCGAGGCGATAAATAATTAATTTTGTCTTGTCACATTTTTTGAGAAGGGAGAACCACTTTATTGCAGTGATTACTTTTATTTCATGCCATGAAGTTTAAGGTATATCATATCTGTCTGGATTCTTAGAAGTCATTTCTCATTACAATAGTATACAGGAGGTTTTGTTTGCTTTCCTTTCTTTTTTTAACTTTTCAGTTGAATATTTTGAAAGCAACACATTTTAAATAAAACAGTTTATAGTATATTTCTTAGCTTCAGACAGAATAACAACGATATTCATTACATATTATTTAGTGCATATATTCAAGGTAATTCCATTGTAGGCTCAGTCTTTTATAAATGGGAACCTCAATTTTGTTTAACAGATTTTGTTTTTACGTATGAAAACTAATAATTTTTGTGTGAAACATCTGTTTACTACACCAACCGCTATTTAAGAAAATATTTAAAAGTTAGAAAACAATTATTAACCTTAATATCTACAATGAAAGACAAACTTTGATTTCATGTGTTTCAATTTAACAAAACACAAACGAAGTTTAAATAAAATTCTTTTTTTTTCAAATTTCTGAAACATTTTATAAAATAATGATTGGTTTAATAAAAACATTTCAGTCAGAGGTTGTGTGCTTTTATGCGTAAAACCAAAATCTGTTTTAAAAAGCTGATGTGATACATTCACATGGCTATCTCTACTTTCCATCTTTATTAGTAGGTATACAAACTATTCTTACAAAGCTTGTTTTTCTATCTACTACATTTAATCCTTTGCAAAAATAGCCACATTACACATTTCGTTACAAATACTCAGGGAACAGCGATAGTTAAATGTTTAAGAACTGGGCGCTACACGCCGGACTTAAAATTCCATACTGCTTCCATGCAATGACGCGAAACATCTGAATATCATTGGACTAAAAGAATAACAAGTGTTGAACAATTTGAACTTTAATACGGATATCTCAGAAACGGCTTATGCCACAAAAACGTATTTTAAGTAAATTTCATGTTTTAAAGAGATCTACAGTTGTTGTGTGGTACATTTTCGTCTATTGCTTAACGTTTACAAGTTAAACAAGATTTTACAAAATTCCTTCTGAAGTTCTCCTAGGCTATTCCCAGAAAATTCAGGATGTACAGTTATTTTCATGTAAATATCTTTCTTGTAGTATTTTAATAAAAATGGTTAGCCATTTTTTAGAAAATCAAAATTTTCTGTGTAAAGGGTACTTTGGGGTACTTTAAGCATCGACATATATCTTAATAGCTGGTTGCTAGGTGCAGCACCATTCCCTTTGCCACAGATTAATACTCTTTGCATATCCAAGACAAAAAATGAATAACGAATTCCCATTTGAGAAAATAAGTATTGAAAAATTTAAGGGAATAACAAGCAATATCTGGAAAATGGTTCACTCAACAAAAAATGTATATGACACAAATTATGTATTTTAACGCTATCTTCATTTTTGTGTAGTAAAATCTAGTCTATCTCTTATGGTTTACCAGTTATGCAAAAGTCGTTCACAATGAAGAATACTTTTGGAGACATTCCCAGAAAATTCAAGATATACATTTTATTTGTCATGAAAATATCTTAAACATATGATATTTTAATATAATCGTTAGAGCCATTTTTGAGAAAATTAAAATTTTTGAAAAATGTTCCATGTAAAGGGTAATCTGGGGTGGGGGGATTTTCTTGAAAACCTTCGTGTCGCATCTCTGGAAGATACTGAACGTAAATACCAAGTTTGGTGTTTATCTGACTGTTCGTTTCTGAGTTATGCTGTTCACAGACACACACACACACACGGACATGTTTCCAAAAATGCTTTTTTTGATTCAGGGGGTCTCAAAACATATATTTCCGGTGAAATTTCGGTATAGAATTTTTGGGTGGAATACAATACTTCCCCTACTTACTATACGTAGTAGAGAAAGTAAAAATACTGATCATATTAATTCAGTATGATTATTGCAATTCCTTGCTCGGAAACTGCTGGCGCATAACACGACAGAGATTTTGAGCCAGTGGATGCATTGAGAAATGAAATGCGATGAGAGTGCGGAGTGCACTTAGAGAAGGACCCCACCCCCTCTCACCGGTACAGAGACATGATCGCATTACACTTTTCTCACGCATATTCTCACCTCAACCTCCCCCATACACTGGCGGTATCAACAGTAGAATTCCTGCTCAGGAATCTCAGGAAACTATGCCACTCCAACACAATGCTGTCTGGGAAGACTTGGCTGTAATCCAATACTACGCCTGTTAAAATAATTTGATTGTGAGCTCATTTTAGGTACCGACTGTCGCATGTCACTCAATCCCCAGTCTCTGGTTCGTTTCCGGCGCTCGCTGTTGGCAGTTAACAGCTGTTTTCTTCAAATAAACATTTGTTTATCTATCCACTGTGGCAGAGCTAAGGTCATTTGATCTTTCTTTTCTGCTCTTACAATCAAAATAATTGTAACAAATGAACCATTACTTAATTGTTCTTTCACACAAGCCGTGTGTTGGACAGGGTTGAAAAGGTAGAATCAGATGACTAAAAATTCAATGCCATAGCCGGGATTTGAACCACGGATCTCCCGGTTTCGGTCCGGTTGCTCTAACCACTGAGCTATCATGGCAACATGCTGGCACGCCATTAAATTCTCCAGCTGACTCGTAACCACAAGGAGATCTCAAATTGTATTGAGATGTCTACCCAATGGCGACTTACATTCTTTGTACCATTAATTGACCTAATAGTGGTTGAAACTAAAAGATCGGGACTTAAGTACTTACAAAGAATGTAAGTCACCATATGGGTATGACATCTCAATACAATTTGAGATCTTATTGTGGTTTACCGGGAAAAATGCTATTCGGCTGGAGAATTTAATGGTGTTCCGGCATGTTGCCATGGTAACTCAGTGGTTAGAGCAACCGGACGGAGACCGGGAGATCTGCGGTTCAAATCCCGGCTATGACATTGAATATTTCAGTCATCTGATTCTACTTATGTATATTGAATTTGGAAAGGTAGAACCAGATTGAAAAATCCAGTAGCATAGCCGGAGTTTGAACCATGGATCTTTGGCTTTCCGTGCCGCTTTTCTACCATGCCAACATGTCGCACACATTAAATTCTCCAGCCGACTCGTATTTTTTCCAGTAAAGCACAAGGCGTTCTCAAATTCATTTTAAGATGGCATATCTACCCCAATGGCGATCTAGTCTCCAAGTACGAGGCGTGATTGTAAAGTATCTACGTACCGTTTTAATATTTCACTGCTGGAGGGTTGTAGTCGCATGGGCGACCACTTCCTCCATGGCCCTTCCCGAGGTCGTGGGTTCAAACCCGGCGGAGGGTGATGAATTTTTTTCGGGCGTAAAAATCCTTAGCATGGCTTCCTTCGGAAGGGAAGTAAAGCCGGTGGTCCCGTGTCATAGATATACGGCGCGTGAAAGAACCTCAAACCTGATAAAGACGCCTCTGAGCAAAATTACCAGTCTTTCACGCCCAATATAGAATGGAACGCTAAGCACCACAGCAGTTAAAGAGCGTCCATAAATAAAACTCAACTTTTATTTACTTCCTCCATTTAGTAGGATGTGTCAGCGATCGTCACTTTGTGTTTTCCTGTTGTTAGAGCGTTTCTAAATGTTCAACACAATGAACGACCCGCCAACTGTGAAGTCAGTTAAGTCATTCGCTTTTAGAATGCGAGAAATGTTACGCCAGCAAATATTCATCGCCAATTGTGTGGGGTTTATGGGGAAACTGTGACGGGGGAAGATGCTGACCTGAGTCTGTCGTGGTCGTCCGGGTTCCGAGCCGCTTAATCGTCCTTCAGATGAGTCCGAAAATTAAGCCCTATGCATGTTTTTTCTAACTCAGGGTTTCTCGTGGGTAAAGGCTAATTTGATAAACACTTGCCACGAGATAATAGGCATTTAATTCTCACAATAATTGCAACTTTTAAAGGCTAACAATTGATATCAGATGCTGCTGACAACCCTCGTTGTAATGCAATCTTTGCTTCCCGCCATGTGAAGTATATGTGAAGGAAGCTAATTAAGAGACACCATTTTTACCACACCTTCAGTTCGCTGGGCAGGTAAAGTTGCCTCGTGAAAAAATTGTATCAAAAGTTCATGTTCAGGCAAATTTTCTCTATATTTATAAGTTCTGTCATGACACCAGTTTTCCCCTTGAATTATATAACAACTGTCTTGATTGTACAAGAAAGTAGTGTTGGTTACACAATATGAAAAATAATTCTACGCTTTTCCTATGTTTGGCGTCGGTATGAAAAATACATTCGACGCTTTTCTTATGTTTAGCGTCAGTATGAAAAATAATTCTACGCTTTTCCTATGTTTGGCGTCGGTATGAAAAATACATTCGACGCTTTTCTTATGTTTAGCGTCAGTATGAAAAATACATTCGACGCTTTTCTTATGTTTAGCGTTAGTATGAAAAATACATTCGACGCTTTTCTTATGTTTAGCGTCAGTATGAAAAATACATTCTACGCTTTTCCTATGTTTGGCGTCGATATCAAAAATACATTCGACGCTTTTCTTATGTTTAGCGTCAGTATGAAAAATACATTCGACGCTTTTCTTATGTTTAGCGTCAGTATGAAAAATACATTCGAAGCTTTTCCTATGTTTAGCGTCAGTATGAAAAATACATTTGACGCTTTTCTTATGTTTAGCGTTAGTATGAAAAATACATTCGACGCTTTTCTTATGTTTAGCGTCAGTATTAAAAATACATTCGAAGCTTTTCCTATGTTTAGCGTCAGTATGAAAAATACATTCGACGCTTTTCTTATGTTTAGCGTTAGTATGAAAAATACATTCGACGCTTTTCTTATGTTTAGCGTCAGTATGAAAAATACATTCGACGCTTTTCTTATGTTTAGCGTCAGTATGAAAAATACATTCGACGCTTTTCTTATGTTTAGCGTTAGTATGAAAAACACATCCGATGCTTTTCTTATGTTTAGCGTTAGTATGACACTTTTGGAATTCGCATCTCTGCTCTCTTTCTTCCACACTCGATCTTCTCTAACCATATTTCTCTTTTGGCACACTACTCAGCTGTGTCTGACTTTATGAGACAATTCCACCAACTGTATCTCTTTCTAATGCTTTGGTTATCTCACTCGTCGCGTCTACAACTATCTACTTGCATTGGTTTCAAAGGTTGTTTATTCCTAATTGCTTCGTTTTTAGTCGTTCTGATACCAAAACGTATGACATTGAGTTCTACATTTACAATGCATATATACTGAGCGTGATGGCTTAGGCGGTAACGTCTATGGTGGTTGTGCCCGGCCTTCCTTATCTATAGGTTTTTTCGGGTTTCCCCAGGTCGCAGGGCGATTGCTGGGAAGGATCATTACATCCCTCGAATTTCCTGTCCCTCCATTTCACCTCCATTCTCATTTCACTTCACCCTTCATTCTGCTTGGTTTCTTTCAGGGTTGCAAGTGTCGGCGGGAGGTCTCGGCGTGGGCATGGTAAGAGAAAAGGATGCTCTGAGTAAACCTTGGCTCCCCGAGACTGCGAATGGTCATCGGGTCCCGGACCCTCCAGGGGATGTGTAAGCCCATAGGTGTAGGGGGCCGGCTGCACCAGCCAGCACCAGGGAAGTTCGAATCTGTAAATGGTTGGGACCCTGTCCTCTAGCTGTCGTGCCTCCTGGTCCGGCCTCCCTCTGTCTCCTCTCCTCTCCTCAAATGTCATTTCTCCCTCTCGGGGGCGCCCCGTCAGGCGCCTAGGCACAAAAGATCTGCATATGTCGAGGCGCCAAGTCCCCCTCCGCTTCTGCTCCTATCCTATCCTAAGATACATTTGACTTATGTACAACATTCTTTACATTTGCTTACATTAATATTATTCTTTGTATATACATTGTCTTTCTACTTTAGTACCTACTTCTTATATGTTTAAATATAGTGGTTGTTGATTTGAAAGGGGATATATTATACACATGCAGGAATTGTACATATGAAAGGGGAACCATACATATAAGAATTGTACAGTAATAATTTAATTCACTAACATGTTAAAATAATCAACATCTAACATTTGTACAGAGCTGATTGTAAGAAACGGGCGAGCTAGCAAAATTCCAGGAATGCGGTACGGAGAAATAGAAAGAGACAGATAGAGAAAAGAAAGAGACGGAGATATGGAACTGGCTTCACAATGCTCCAAGATGACGCGTATGCACACGGACTTGAAGAAACACATTCTCATACATGTTAAGGTAACGCGGTCTGAGGACCAATAAGAAACGTCGTTACATTTTTAAACGCAGAGGTGAGCGTCACTAGGCTCCCGTATATAAGGGCAGACAAGGCCTTAGAGCCCACTCTCTCTCTCTAACTGACCTTCAAAAATTCACGTCGACACGAGGTGCTACAGATGCACGTGGGTGCACAAGGGTGGGAGTGCGTGTGCAGATAGCTAGGCTCCTGGCTAATTTAAAGTGGTGGGATCATAATAATGGGAAAAGCTAGCCGCCCATAACTATTCCAACTGTGAATAAACTTCATTGATTAAGGGAAACTTGCAGTGCATTTTGTTTTAACTTGCCTCACCCACTATAACCTTAGAATTAATAATTAGATATAGCTAGGAATGGAATACGCACCAACCGATGAGCACCAATTGACCACAACAACCCAAGGATCGACGATTTCGCGCTACAAATAGCGCACAGCACCGTTTCCCGTTACAAATGTCGCCCATGACAATGCCCGGCCACACACAGCCAAACAAACTCGGATCTAATCGCATCATTGGGAACAATTCGACCATCCTTCCTACAGTTGGATCATCTGAAAAAATTGCCTGGTGGAAAACATTTCAACGACGATGATGATGTAAAACATGAAGGGCAGACTTGGCTTTTATCACAGGCGGCATCATTCTTTGCCGAAGGCATACAAAAACTGGTTTCCCCTTACAAGTGCCTGAATGACGCAGTAACTATGTGCAGAAGTAGTGTAAGGTAATGAATGATAATAAAGCATTTCAAAAATAGTGTTCTGTTATTTTTTTAAAAAACATTCTCGATGCTTAGTTTAAAAACACGCCTAGTAGTTACTCGTAAGAGATTACACGTGAAACAGGGACTTCAGCTATGATCAGCGTAAAGAACATTTGTGCTAAGTGGACAGCATTATGTAGCAGAAGCATAAACACGATAGAAAAATGTTAATAAACTCTCGGGTAAGATTAATGTGGAGTCTCTCACCTCTCCCTTTCATTCCCTAGAGACTTAAATCTTGTTCTATACTAACTTTGCCCCGTATCTCTGAAGTGTCACATGCACAAGTCATCTCTTATTGGCTCCTGTCGTGGAATAGATAACTGTGCGATACAAATTAATTCCTTACATGATCATTTACGTTAACATTTCTGAAGAGAAGTGTCAATTTACACTTTCTCGACCGTATGGATAAAGCGGATAACAGAGTCAATAATCTAAAATGCATGTAAATGTTTCAGCAAATAGGTAGGAGGATTCTTCGGTTTAAACCTTTCTCTTAGTTTGACGAAAGCGGATGCACCTTTATGATAAGAATGTTTTTATCCATTTTATCGCCTGACCGTGCATTGATTGCTTGTTTGTCGTACATCGCCATTCAAAGGTGGACGTGCATTAGCCAATAAGGGGAAAGGAGAAAGAAAGGAAGTGCAGAAAAATGCATGTCGCGGTGCAAAGTTATAAGGAACAGGGTATAATCAAGCCGTACAAACCGAGGCTTGACGTGCAGGTTTTGAAGGAACGTCTGGTATGCACTTCGAAATTGTATCCTTGAGAGAGTATGCTAGCCATGTTTCGATCCTGCAACAATGTTTCATTGCCCGTCTTGGTACTCCCAAATGATCATAGTGTGAGTTGGTGTTACAATTCCAGAGATAATTTCCAAAGGCTGTTCTTCTAGTTTCCTCTGTTATGCCAGGTATTTCTCCAAGTTTTTCGAAGTTACCGCGAGCCGCCGGTAAGCGCATCCTGGGCACTTGGGTGGGGACCTCGATTGACTTTCAGAACAACAGGCGCGTAACAAATCCATTATGTGGAGCTTCCTCGCAGTCTTTACTGCTCCACAAGATTTTCTTCCGGTAGCTTCTCCTTCTAGAACATTCCACCTTGCTTCGGGTTCTATATAAGTAGCTGCTCTTGGCCGGATAGGATTCAGTTAGTTCAGTAACGAAGTGGGAAGTAGACAGTTTCAAGCGCAGTTCAGTTGTGATTCGATTCGCCGGCTTGGTTGTGTTCTATTCCGAGGGGGACAACAGTGTCTTAAGTGTAAGGTTTGTTATGCTGAGCACCTCAGTGATAAATAGTGTTTAGCAGCAACTGGTGTTCTCATTTGTTACAATATGTCTATTTAAAAGTTGTATGTAAGAATTTTTCTCAACGCTCCCCAAATGGCGTATGAGGTGGAGGCGCCCACCGGACGGAAACCGTTGCCTGCGATTAAAGAGTGATGAAGATGGCGGTGAAATGAGAGGAGCTATAGCTTTTACCGTGGACTCCGAACCACGTTGGGCCTTGGGGACACTTCACATGAGCAAGTCAGAGGTGAAAGCGTGGATAGGGCGACTTAAAATCGCCACCCACAGAGCCGGGAATCGATTCCCGGACCCTCAGTACGAAAGCCGGAAATGAAACCAGTATACTACTCCGGCGACCAGTTTTCTCAACGTTGGAAAGTAAATATTGTACGTTACGAAGACTTGGGTGTGATGATGGTACTGGAATAAAACCAGTTGTATTTACGTTGCTTCAGTTTACCTACAAGTTCATGGAAGTTACGTTCAGTTATGCTGTTATTTCCGAAGGTTGAGTCAGACAAACCAGCGCAGCGCTGCACGCGCTTCAAGTGGACAAGACCATCGTATCATTACGCTCGATGAATTCAACTGCTACACACGGCCGCAGGAAAACAGATGAGTGCGTTGGAAATGAACTTTGCCATGGAAACTGTATCCCCTCTCGAGGAGTTGAAAATATTGATTAACAGGCAATAAAAGTGGGGGACGCCCTACCCCTAGTGATTACGTGCATTACTCCTAATCCGCCACGGAGACTTCATACCTCATTAAATCGGCTCGCTCGCGTGTTAGCTGGCGGCCACATCATGTGTCAGAGGGATGCTGTGAGTGAGTGCGTCATCCAAATTACTAGCGCCCCACTTTCAGACCTCTTTCTTTTCAAAAAAAATGTGGGTTACCGGGTATGGACTCTGCGAGATACACATTATTGCTGCGCTATCTGAAAAAATCTGATGCGTTACACATGACGTTCTCTATTCTTATACAAACCATTTTTTCAAACGCTTACTCTCCATCTACTTCATGTTAATCGATGTAAAATTTTGCAGAAACTATCGTATTGCTAATTTTCTTATAGTTGCAAGGGGAATATTAAACGATAGTCAAATCTTTAAAGAGCTGGTTGCTATGTGGAACCTTCCATTCTCTTTGCATTTCCAGGACATAAAAAAGCGCATAACGAATTCCCATTTGAGAAAAAGTGTGAGTATTGGAAAATTCAAACAAATAACAACGAATATCTCGGAAATGGTTCACTCGACAAAAGAACTGTATATGACATAATTGGTGTCTCTTAACGAGATCTACAATTTTTGCGCAGAAAAATTTTGTCTATCTCTTACGATTTACCAGCTATTCAAAATTCCTTCAGAATAAAGAGGACTTTTGGGGATATTCTCAGAAAATTCAAAATATATTATTCATTTGCCATAAAAATATCTTAAACATTGATATTTTAATCAAAATCGTTTGAGCCATTTTTGAAAAAATCAAAATTTAAGATAAATGTCCCATGTAAAAGGTAGTCAGGGGTGGGGGAATTTTCTTGAAAATCTTTGTTTTCGCATCTTTCAAACATACTGAACCTAAATATCAAGTTTGGTATTTATCTGTCTTTTCGTCCTTGAGTTATGCTGTTTACAGACACACAGACCCTTTTCTAAAACTTCTTTGTTTTATTCAGGAGGCCTCAAAATATGTATTTCCGGTGAAATCTGGATATCTAATTTTTGGGTGGAATTCAATACTTCCCCTATTTACTACCTACACGCAGTAGAGAAAGTAAAAAAAAATAATAAAAACATTTAAAAAAAACTCTTGAGCATTATAACTCTACTACGAAAATTTTCAGTGATAGATCGACATCCATAGAAGGAAGGGGTGCTCTATAGTATTTCCTGATCAGATACTACTCTATAGCTTGCCAAACTTCCTTACATTTTCTCTTGTGAAGCATTCGCCATTAAGGAAGTCCTTATATTTAACTAATTCACCCTCTAAAAGCCACTTGACCACTTTCAGCAATTCATGAAGTGTACTACTGGCCACCCAAAACTTGAACCAAATCACGTACTGATCCACGAAATCATATTGTTAAGTTACCGTATAAAAAAGACCGATTAAAAGGTATCCTTTGTATGGACTCCCTCTCACATAGAAGTGAAGGGGATACATTATACATATATAGGAATTGTACATATGAAAGGGGAACCATACATATAAGAATTGTACACTAATAATTTAACTCACTAACATGTTAAAATATTCAACATCTAGCATTTGTACAGAGCTGATTGTAAGAAACGGGAGAGCTAGCAGAATTCCAGGAAAACATAAGAGCGTACTTTTCACCAAGCCAACAGGCAGGGAACCGGTAACGGTACGGAGAAATAGAAAGAGACGGAGATATGGAACTAGCTTCACAACGCTCTAAGGTGGCGCTTAAGCGCACGGATCTGAAGCCACACATTCTCATACATGTTAAGGTAACGTGCTCTGAGGACCAATAGGAAACGTCGTTACGCTTTAAACGCAGAGGCGAGCGTCACTAGGCTCCCGTATATAAGGGCAGGCAAGGCAGACCACTTCGACACGCAGTTATACAGCCGTCTCACCGATCTCCAAAACCACCTCGACGCGAAGTTTGGTTTAGTCGATGACCGTAATATTTTCTTCCACCTAGGTCATCAAGGACGTCACCATTGACCACCGAGACAGCATCGCCGAACATGCAACAAGGGTGATTAGGACTCTCCAGCCCTACATTATGCCTCCAGGAAACCACGAACCACCACAACACCATAGACCTCAACGCTGTCCAACTACCCCTGGACACACGCCGAATGCCCGGAGGTAACAGGCCCGGGCTCGGAGCCATCATCACCTGTTAAGACACCACTGCTCGTAGGTCCCTGCCAGGGCTTCGGCCATAGCAGTTACCTAACAAATTAACCGCGGAGAATTCCGCCTCATAACAATCACCCACAATTTGCCAGGTTGCTTCGGCGGAACCGGCCACCATTATCGCCAACATGCCCCAATAAATAGAGTCCCCACAGAACAAAACCCTTTCTATTCCCCCTTCCTTTTTCTTACCAAACATCCATTATATCTTGTTTTCCTTTAAACCTTTAATCCTGTTTCCCCCCCCCCCCCAAAAAAAACAGAGCCCGCTCTCTGTCTCTCTCTAACTGATCTTCAAGAAATCACTTCAACACGATGTGCTACAGATGCACGTGGCTGCACAAGGGTGGGAGTGCGTGTGCAGATAGCTAGGCTCCTGACTAATTTAAAGTGGTGGGATTATAATAATGGGTTAGGCTAGCCGCCCATAATTATTTCAAATAGTGAATAAACTTCATTTATTAAGGTAAGATTGCAGTGTATTTCTTAAACTTGCCTCACCCACTATAACCTGAGAATTAATAATTAGATATAGTTAGGAATGGAATACGCCACAACCGACGAGCACCAATAGCCGAGGAGGAACACTGCAGAAGACCACAACAACCCTGGAACGACGTTTTCCCGCTACAAATGTCGCCCATCGACGATTTCCCGCTACAGAAGGTAACGAAACAGCAGCTGAAACTGCAAAAGAAGAACTAAACATCCCGTCAGTGATTCATCTATTGCCTCTCTACACCAAAACGTCATCAGTTTCATTAAACACATGTCCATGCAAAAATGGAAGTTGAAATGGTCATTAATCAACAGAAAACTCCATGAAGCTAGCTCAGGCTGCACAAAACCACTTCTGCATTCCTGAACTCTCAAAAGAAGAGAACAAGTTACCATCCGGCTTAGAAGTGGGCACTCCAAACTTATATTCTCACCAAGGACCAAGCTCCAAATTGTACCAGCTGTAACATTCCTCGAAACATTCAGCACACACTTATAGACAGTAGAGTAGATGTAGACAACAAGCTGGTATTTCCAATCCTCCCAATACAGTTAACAGACCCAATATGCTGAAAAATATACTGCAGTTTCTGATGGATACAAAACTATAAATGATTACCTAATCCCATGTTTATGTAATTCTAAATTGTGAAGAACAGATCAAATAAATGGTAATCATTAATGGTAGTGTAGTAAACCATAACTCAGCAAATATTAAGTTCACGACCAATGTTTGTAGGTACTGTTTTACTTTCCCTAGTAAGTAGGGGAAGTATTGTATTCCACCCAAAAATTCGAAACCGAGGCTTCACCGGAAATAAATGTTTTGAGACCCCCTAAATCCAAAAAAAGCATTTTTGGAAACATGTCCGTGTGTGTGTGTCTATGAAAAGCATAACTCAGAAACGAACAGTCGGATAAACACCAAACTTGGTATTTAGGTTCAGTATCTTCCGGAGAAGCGACACGAAGGTTTTCAAGAACATCCCCCCATCCCAGATTACTGTTTACATGTAATATTTTTCGATTTTCATTAAAATATCATATGTTTAAGATATTTTTATGACAAATGAAATGTATATCTCGAATTTTCTGCAAATGTCTCCAAAAGTATTCTTCATTGTGAACGACTTTTGCATAACTGGTAAACCATAAGAGATAGACAAAATTTTACCACACAAAAAATGTAGATCGCGTGAAAGTGCACAATTTATATCATATACATTTTTTTTGTTGAGTGAACCATTTTCGAGATATTGCTTGTTATTCCCTTAAATTTTTCAAACTTTTTCTCAAATGGGAATTCGTTATTTACTTTTTTATGTCCTGGATATACAAAGAGAATGGAATGCTCCACATAGCAACCAGCTCTTAAACGATTTGACTATCGCTTAAAGCCTACCAATTCCCCTTGTATCTACAAGAAAATTAGAAATAAGGCTAATATGTCGATTAACATGAAGCATATGGAGAATAAGCGTTTGTAAAAATAGTTTGTACAAGAGTAGAGTAAGGCATGTGAGTGTAACGCATCAGATATTTTTTCTTTTGTTGCATACTTCCTCCTCTGTAAATATTGGAATATTTTTTTCGGACGTCATGTATAGTTACTGTCTAGCATATTTTTGAACCTCGGATTAATCGTTTTCAAGGATAGCTTGCTTTTTAATTTGATTTTTTCCAAGATGTCATTGTGGTAACTGTAAGGCAATAAGTCACAAATAATAACCAAGCATTGTCGCCAACATATAAGTGATAATACTGTGTTGCAAAACTCGACTCTAAGACAAGACAGAAAAGCGCTAAAATCGCTCTCTCAGTAAGTAGGTTAACAGTAGGTATTACAAAACAAAAGTGGTATAAGTTTGTAACGCCTACAGAAACCGATACAGCGTCCAGAAGGCCTTTTTAGAGAACACCAAAGTTGAAGTTAAAAAAGGTGGGCATTTCCCGATTTTCGGGACATTCTTTATTTGGGATGCTCGGATAAGATGGTGAATGAATAAAATGAGCCCGGGGCCCATAGAGCTTTAAGTTACCCGATTTTTTTAATAAGAGAAACACCCTCCTTAAGCAGGTAACCCAAACCAAACGAGGCCAGAGCTTGGGATATCTTGAATGCAGCAGATACGCTACCCTTACACTCGGAAGTAGTATAAGGTATCCTATTGAAATGTTCTAGCATTAGAATCAACGTTATGATGTCTTAGCATTATTTTATTTTGCTTTTCATTTTTATTTTTTCTGCTAATGGAAGTTATAGGAAATATCCTACAGATATTCTACCCAAAAATTCAATGTAGCATTTCGCTGAAATTTACTTGCGTTGAAGTAGGGCCTCTCCCCTAAAAATCACCTTTAGAAAAGGGGTCAGCGCGCTCGCGTGTGTTAACTTTTGATTTATGCTGTTCACAGGCACACAGAAACACGAACATATTTTCCAAAAATCTGATGTGTTACACTCACATGACTTTCTCTACTCTTGTACAAACTAGTTTTACAAACGCTTATTCTCTATATGCTTCATGTTAATCGAGATATCGAGATGTTAATCTTATTCCTAATTTTCTTGTAGATGCAAGGGGAATTGCTAGGCTTTAAGCTGGTTGCTATGTGGAGTATTCCACTCTCTTTGCATTACCAGGACAAAAAAATGAAAAACGAATTTGACAAAAAGTATAAGTATTGGAAAATTTAAGGGAATAACAAGCAATATCTCGAAAATGCTTTACTCAACAAAATATATATATATATATATATATATATATATATATATATATATATATATGACATAAATTGTGTATTTTAACGCGATCTACATTGTTTGTGTAGTAAAATTTTGTCTATCTCTTATGGTTTATCAGTTATGCAAAAGCCGTTCACAATGAAGAATACTTTTGGAGACATTCGCAGAAAATTCGAGATATACTTTTTAATTGTCATGAAAATATCTTAAACATATGATATTTTAATCAAAATCGTTAGAGCCATTTTTGAGAAAATTAAAAGTTTCGAAAAATGTTCCATGTAAGGGTAATATGGGGTGGGGGGATTTTCTTGAAAACCTTCGTGTCGCATCTATGGATGATATTGAACCTAAATACCAAGTTTGGTGTTTATCCGACTGTTAGTTTCTGAGTTATGCTGTTCACACACACACACACACACACACACACACACACACACACACACACACGGACATGTTTCCAAACATGCTTTTTTTTTGATTCAGGATGCCTCAAAGCATGTGTTTCCGGTGAAATTTCCGTATCGAATTTTTGGATGGAATGCAATACTTCCCCTACTTACTGTACATAATAAGAGACAGTAAAAATGGACAAACCAAAGTCCAACCTCGACCTCGTTCTGTTGGTTTGTTTTGAGATGTGGAAACTTGACCTATTAATGCTCGTTGTGAGTGTTTTCTGTCCCAGACATCTGGAGGAGGCTGTACCACTTAACTTCCCCTTATTGTGCAGATGCTGCACTTTCTTTTGCTCGGGTGCCTTCGCTCCTTACTTTGCGGGCCCAGGAGTATCCGGCCATTGTTCTTAAAACCTCATTTCCGCAGCTCGAACGTGTTGCACGGCGCTGCTCTTTTGTTTTCCTGAGGTCCACCACTTGGTTCCACAAAGTAGATTAGCTACGGTCATTACTCTGTGTAACTTGTAAAAGCTGTCCGTGTTGACTTGGTGGTAGTATACTTGTCTACCAGTCTCCAAAAGTGACATGTGCTTTATGGAATATTTCCGTTTCTAAGCCCCTCACTTTTATCTACACGAATGTAACCAAGCTCCAAAGAATCTGGAACTTGAACTGTGTTTATTTTGACTATTTCACTCTCCTATCAAGTATACCTAATCCGGAGTAAAAATGTCAATTTTACCGTCTTCATATTATCACTTATGTTTTTCTTAGGGTCGGTTTCACCAACCGATGTTAAAAATACTCTTAACATCTTGTTTGTTAACAAGCTGTTCAAAGTTTAACATGAGGTTAAAACTTTTGCGCTTCATCAAGCTTTTACCGCAAATTGTTAGCTAACATTTTGTTAACGTCAAAGACAACTGCGAATGCTAGCTTTCGAGAAGGCGGTGGCCGAACTACACTGCTTCTGAACGTACCCCGATGCACTTTTGTCTACGCGCTCTTTGTGTCAGTAACCGACAACTATTTACATTCATGGCAATGGCCATGTGATGTTTCCGGTTGTTTGAGGTTAGAATCACAATGTCAACTGAAATAAATGTTTCGCCGTTTAAAAGGCGTTAATTAGCATCTGCTTAATAAGTATAGACGTATTGTCAAGTGCAAAAAAGCCGACGTTCTTACATTAAAAGATAATATTGCAGCCTGGGACAAAATCCACGAGTAATTTCATTGGAAAAAAATACTGTTTGCTTCTTGAGGCAATTGCTTTGGAAACCTTCCTGATAAACCCGCAAACGGTGGCTTTGGAAATTACAACACTATAACAAGTAAATGAAAAAGTTAGTAGGATAAAATGTAAGTACCTAATTTAGCATAGGAGAAAGAGGCATTCTTCTGTTGGTAGTATTCTAACCTCTCGTATTTCCCATAAAGCCATGCTCATGACCCCTTGGACAGTCTATATTGCTTTAAAAATTCCTCTTTTTGTAGGGTTTCAAATTTATTATGACGTAGACTGCTCTTCTATTAGGAATGACATTCAAAAATGCCAATTGTAGCAAACTCGCATCAACAGCTTGGTTTGCGGCAGCCATTTTCCAATTTCTGACATTTGTTAAACGCCTTAACACAGGTGTATGGGTATGTTAGCTTAACACGGACTTTAACACATTGTTAAAGTTAAGATTGTTTGATGAAACAGAATTTATGTTAACTTCAGTGCTAAATCAGATTAACGTTGTGTTAAAATTTAGCATCTGTTGGTGAAACCGGCCCTTAGTGTTACAATAACGAATGAATGGAAATGCAGAAATTTCGAACTCCGACTATTCGACTGCTAGGTAAATTAAAAATCTGATATATTGCACTCACTTGACTTTCTCTACTTTTGTACAAACTATTTTTACAAACGCTTATTCTCCATATGCTTCATGTTAATCGAGATGTTAATCTTATTGCTAATTTTTTTGTAGGTGCAAGGGGAATATGGTAGGCTTTAAGCGATAGTCAAATCTTTTAGGAGCTGGTTGCTATGTGGCGCATTCCATTCTGTTTGCATGTCCAGGACATAAAAATGAATAAGGAATTCCCATTTGAGAAAAAGTGTAACTATTGGAAAATTTAAGGGAATAACAAGAAATATCTCGAAAATGGTTCACTCAATAAAAAAAATGTATATGACATAAATTGTGTACTTTAACGCTATCTACATTTTTTGTGGAGTAAAATTTTGTCTATCTCTTATGGTTTACCATTTATGCAAAAGTCGTTCAAAATGAAGAATACTTTTGGAGGCATTCCCAGAAAATTCGAGATATACTTTTCATTTGTCTTAAAAGTATCTGAAACATATATATTTTAATCAAAATCGTTAGAGCCATTTCTGAGAAAATTAAAAGTTTCGAAAAATTTTCCATGTAAAGGCTAATCTGGGGTGGGGGGATTTTCTTGGGAACCTTCGTGTAGCATCTCTGGAAGATACTGAACCTAAATACTAAGTTTTGTGTTTATCCGACTTTTCGTTTCTGAGTTATGCTGTTCACAGACACACACACACTCACGGAAATGTTTCCAAAAATGCTTTTTTTGGATTCAGGGGGTCTCAAAAGATATATTTCCGGTGAAATATCGGTATCGAATTTTTGGGTGGAATACAATACTTCCCCTACTTACTATACGTAATAGAGAAAGTAAAAATTCGAACTCTGTATTTGAAGTATAAGTATAAGTTTACTGTTTATTCTTATTCTTTATAGGTACATTTTATAGACATAAACTTTGTTACCAATTTAATGTAAAACAACTAAATTAAATACAACTCGAACTCCAAATAAATTTAGCAACTGTTATATTGCTATAGACTATTTTATATTTCAGAATACAAATGGCAAAATCTGGTGTATATAATCACATTACTTTCTCCACCCTCTATAATTTATTAGTAGTATTAAGCTTATTTTTCTGTCTACTACATTTTAATCAAAATAAACCAGTGCAAAAATGGCTACCTTACACATTTGGTTATAGATACAAAGAGAGCAGCGATGGTCAAATGTGTAAGAACTGCTTGCCTTAAAATTCATACTGTTTCATCGCGAGAAACAACTGAATGCTGAAAAAACAAGAATGACCAAGTAATGAACAATTCGAACCTTTATTAACGGATATCTCAGAAATGGCTTATGCCCCAAAAAACTTATTTGAAGTAAATTGTGTGTTTTAAAGAGATCTGCATTTTTTGTGCTGTACGTTTTCGTCTATCGCTTGACGTTTAGCAGTTGTAAGACATTGTGCAAAATTCTTTCCAAATGAAGTGGACTTCACAGGATATTCCCAGAAAATTCAAGATTTGTAAATTATTTGTCATGTAAATATCTTTGATATACGATATTTTAATTAAAATCGATACAGGCATTTTTCTAATATAAAAAATGTTGGAAAATTCTTCATGTAAACGGTAGATTAGAGTATGGGGATTTTCTTGAAAATCATATCGCATCTTGGAAGGTACCGAATCTAAATACCAAGTTTAGTATATATCCAAATTTTCGTTTTCTGAGGTATGCTGTTCATAGACAAACATTCGCGCGCGCCGGTTTGTCTCAGGTGGTACCGGATGCACATGCCACCCCAGTTAAAAATAATCTGATGTGTTAAACTCACATGACTTTCTCTACTCCTGTACAAACTATTTTTACAAACGCTTATTCTCCATATGCTTCATGTTAATCGAGATGTTAATCTCATTGCTAATTATCTTGTAGATGCAAGGGGAATTGGTAGGCTTTAAGCGATAGTCTAATATTTTAAGAGCTGGTTGCTATGTGAAGTATTCCATTCTCTTTGCATTACCAGGACAAAAAAAAAAAAACAAAACAAGGGCAATATAGAAATACAGTAGCCTTTAAGCATATACATATCTCTTAATAGCTAGTTGCTAGGTGCAGCACCATTCTCTTTGCCAAAGATCTTTTCATATCCAAGACAAAAAATTAATAACGAATTCCCATTTGAGAAAATAAGTATTGAAAAATTTAAGGGAACAACAAGCAATATCTCTAAAATGGTTCACTCAACATAAAAATATGTATATGACATAAATTGTGTACTTTAACGCGATCTACATTTTTTGTATAGTACAATTGTTTCTCTTATGGTTTACCAGTTATGCAAAAGTCGTTCACATTGAAGAACACTTTTGGAGACATTCCTAGAAAATTCAAGATATACATTTTATTTGTCATGAAAATATCTTAAACATATGATATTTTAATCAAATCGTTAGAGCCATTTTTGAGAAAATTAAAATTTTCGAAAAATGTTCCATGTAAAGGATAGTCTGGGGTGGGTGGATTTTCTTAAAAACCTTTGTGTCGCATCTCTGGAAGATACTGAACCTAAATACTAAGTTTGGTGTTTATTCGACTGTTCGTTTCTGAGTTATGCTGTTCACAGACACACACACGCACACACACACACACACATGGACATGTTTCCAAAAATGTTTTTTTTACTTTCTCTACTACGTATAGTAAGTAGGGGAAGTATTGTATTCCACCCAAAAATTCGATACCGAGATTTCACCGGAAATACATGTTTTGAGACCCCTGAATCCAAAAAAAGTATTTTTGGAAACATGTCCGTGTGTGTGTGTGTGTGTGTGTGTGTGTGTGTGTGTGTGTGTCTGTCTGTGAACAGCATAACTCAGAAACGAACAGTCGGATAAACACCAAACTTGGTATTTTGGTTCAGTATGTTCCAGGGATGCGACACGAAGGTTTTGAAGAAAATATCCCCACCCCAGATTACCCTTTACATGGAAGATTTTTCGAAAATTTTAATTTTCTCAAAAATGACTCAACGATTTTGATCAAAATATCATATGTTTAATATATTTTCATGACAAATAAAATGTATATCTTGAATTTTCTGGAAATGTCTCCAAAAGTATTCTTCATTGTGAACGACTTTTGCATAACTGGTAAACCATAAGAGATAGACAAAAGTTTACTACACAAAAAATGTAGATCGCGTTAAAATACACAATTTATGTCATATACATGTTTTTTGTTGAGTGAACCATTTTCGAGATATTGCTTGTTATTCCCTTAAATTTTTCAATACTTATTTTCTCAAATGGGAATTCGTTATTAATTTTTTTGTCTTGGATATGCAAAGAGTAATAATCTGTGGCAAAGAGAATGGTGCTGCACCTAGCAACCAGCTATTAAGAGATATGTCGATGCTTAAAGGCTACTGTATTTCTATATTGCCTTTGTAAATATATATTCCCCTTACATCTACAAGAAACTTAGCAATAAGATAGAGTCTGCAAATGTTTATCACGATTAACATGAAGTAGATGGAGAATAAGCGTTTGTAAAAATAGGTTGTACAAGAGTAGAGAAAGTCATGTGAGTGTAACACATAAGATTTTTTGGATTCAGGGGGTCTCAAAACATGTATTTCCGGTGAAATCTCGGTATCGATTTTTTGGGTGGAATACAATAAATCCCCTACTTACTATACGTAGTAGAGAAAGTAATAAAAGTTCTCCCAACAGCATTAACTTCCTTTATAGTTTAAGCAATGTTAATAAATAAATTTAAAAAAATTGGAAGAAGAAGATACTTTAATTTTACACGTTTTTAAAAAAGTGATCATAAAAAGACACACATTGAATTAATACAGAAACATTCCTTAGTACACTACATTTTGAAGATCTGTATGTTAGTGTGAGTTTTGAACTGCTTTTTATTTTCCAATTTCTTAATATTAGGTGTAATTGTTTATGTGCCCAGAGCAAATATTCCAGCAAAATGTACCTTTGTAACAGTCGAATGTTATTTATTCTTAATAACATTCATGGCAAAAAAGATTTCCTCACATATTTTATGTGTGTAGCCAACTCTGCACACGGGACTTAGAGCATGACGTGAATTTCAGGAAACTACTCTAAGGGATATATTTCCAAACTTCATTCAAATCGGAGAAGATCCACAATGTTATTTATAATCAGCTCAAAGTTCTGGTTGGTTTTGGATTTCTACCATTTCCATTCGCAAGGATGAGGAGTGTTTATATATGTTGGACTCTGAAATGCAAAATGTATTTATGAATAAATTCGTTTTACTCTTTTCAGATGCGAAATAGAAGGAGTTTGCAATGATAAATAGATTCACATCGGAACTAGAGCTATTGGCGGGCCTTTCAAAATATCACGGCTTTGCTCGGCCCACAGCGCTAGGTTTGGCCGCCCCTGGGCTAGAGAATGTGCAAGAAAGTGCATCGGGTTTGTACTGCAAGTAGCGGGCGTTTTCCTCGATCTCGGCACGAAATCATGATCAGAGGAAGAAGTGCGCGCGTCTTGTTACTTAACAACAATGCTACACAGTGGGGGAGGGATGGGGCTGATTTGGGGAAAAGGAAAGCAATTTGGAAGATGCGCTCTCAGAAATATATAGCGCGTCAGGTGGGTTCTTGAGGAAATGATGGCAGTTCTCATCACCGTCGCTGGCAGGAATTGCGAGATATCACGCGATCAGGTGACTCGCAGGTTGGGGATGCGCACCGGAAGTCATATCCTCTCTCTTGCTTAGGTAACAACGAGCTACGCGTATCAGCCCACAGAACCGCCGATATGATATCACCTAAACTATATTCACTCTCAGGTTGATCCGCGGCAAAACAAACCCACGTGGTCAGTGCATCGTGTTGCAACACGGTAGCAATGCGCCCAGGAAAGTAGTCCCATGCTAATCTCTGAATTTTAGAATGAGTTTATCCTTAAATACTATAATATTCTATACAAATACCTAAGGTTTTATTTAACGCTGATTTATACCGTAAAACAGAGCTACAAGTCTCATGATGCAATTCGTATGAGTCAGCTGACATCCGGGTAGGCGCAGAATATTGTTTACAGTCACAAACCAGCAGTTGCGTTTACTATCATGGAGGACGGTGAATTCATTCTTGTGTTTTCGTCGAATTACGTAAAGCATTAGCCGCGCAATCCATTGACTAGTGTTGAATCTTTATTATAAGTTATGTGAGAAATATCCAACACTTTCCGCGAAAGAAATGGTGAAATTAACTTCTCGGTTCACCGGTGTTTCGAGTGCAAGTATAAACAGTGCTTGTGCAGAAAAATCTGAAACGAAAAAAGTGGTTACACCCGAAAAAAAACATATGAAATACGCGATGCAAGAATGTAGTGATTTTGAGAAGAATACAATTCGCGTAACAGTGCACAATTTCTTTTTTTAAAATGAACCGACAACAGTTAATAAAGTGCCGCTTCCAGAGAGCGAATAAATTAGGTTGTCGCATACCTGTTACTTTATTTTCGCTCATTTATTTTAGAATTAACTATTATTATATGTGCAAACGTTTATTTTATTGCAACTATCGATCTTATCACTTTTAAACCTTAACAGAATATGCTAGCCACCGTTTTAGTTGTCGAAATAAGGACTCTGCTCTTTTTTGCACTACGTGCTGCTTGTACTGGCCACATGGTCTGAAAGTGTGACAATATTTCTAGTGCGAATGGCGGAAGGATACATTATAGCGGCGCACTGGTCACCTGGGGTTGGTTTTGACGCGGATCAACCTAAGAGTGAATACAGAGTAGAAGTTAAATCGATTAAACAAGATAGTTGTTTACGTAGCTGCTAGACAAACTGCCCGCCCTGATCGGTCCGGAGAGGATCGAGTTACTAAACCCTGTTCCATATAACTTTGCCCAGTATTTCTTAACTGTCACGTGCACTAAAGAGGTGACACTTTTGAAGCCGTATACTTTAGCTGCTTCTGATGTGGTGGTTGTCTTGTGCGCCAGCTGCTCCAGTGGTAGAGCTAGAGTACTTTCTCTGGGTATGCGTGGATGTATTGTGAAAGGACAACACCAGTTTAAATTGAAAGAGAAATTTAATATAATCTAACGCTTGAGCTTTTGAAGCAAGTTGCCGAATATTTGAATATAAAGAATGAAATTGATTATGAATCGTATCACTCGAAACTGTAACATCTGAATTATAATATCTGCTAACTTTTGCGGTATCAATTTTACGGCTTGAAATGCTTTTTTTTTTTTTTTCGAATAAAAGAAACTACTAGCGTAACCTGCCGTGAGTCGTTAAAATGCTTATCGGAGAGACCTTCCGCAATAGTCGCTAAATCTTACACACACAAGCGCATCACTAGGCGCTTAAAATATCACACGAGCAGTAAGTACCGAAGACAGTACCAGAGTAGCGAATGTATGCACAACTGTGTGCACACAAGTGTGCACGAATGAATGCAAGTACCTGTGCTGTTACCAGTCAGAGTAACTCTGCACGCCTTTATTACAGTTAGCACTGTCTACTTCATTACTTCTCATCAACGTTATTTTTCACGCGCAGCCGATACTTAAAATCCTAAGTGTGCCTCTTAACTTTGTTACCAGGGTGTTTGGCTAAAATCTCAGAATCTAAATGTCTTTCTTTTTTCCAGAATGCTGCCTACGTGACTATAACCTATAATCTAACTGATTCTCAGAACCCTTAAGCTAATGCATTCTCTATTCTCCTAATGACTTTCGCTAATCTGACTTCCTAATTACCCTCTTTCCGGACAAGCATTTCAACTCAGGCTTGTTATACTATACCTACATTGATTTAATATACGGAAATTATTTATCGCAATTATATCTTTGTCTTAATATCATTTCTTTGTTTAATTGTTTATATATTCCCGACAATAATTATGGTATCAAAATATATGAGAGGTACTAACTACAACTTTGACCTTTTTTCACCATTATGGTAGAAGTGACTAAAATCTTTTGATATTCGGGTTGTTAGGTTCCATTCGTAAATACGCACCTGTTACATATACATATATTGGGAAGATTAGTTATATCTGTTACATTGGCACCTTTTTTATATTCGCAACTGTTCAAACTTTACACGCCGACCATTTAATCAACAACGAACGCACAGATTATAATATTATTATATTAATGAGGACAATTATGTGGGCATTTAGCTATAAATTATTATTAAGTTAGGTTATTAGGGTGTTTGGAAGTATTGTATTTCAACCAAAAATTCGATGCCGAGATTTCACCGGAAATATATGTTTTGAGACCCCTTAAATCCAAAAAAAAAAACATTTTTGGAAACATGTCCGTGTGTGTGTCTGTGAACAGATAACTCAGAAACGAACAGTCAGATAAACACCAAACTTGGTATTTAGGTTTAGTATCTTCCCGAGATGCGACACGAAGGTTTTCAAGAAAATCCCCCCACACCAGGTTACCCTTTACATGGAACATTTTTTCGAAAAATTTAGTTTTCTCAAAAATGGCTCTAACGATTTTAATTAAAATATCATATGTTTAAGTTATTTTCATGACAAATGAAATGTGTATCTCGAATTCTCTGGGAATGTCTCCAAAAGTATTCTTCATTGTGAACGACTTTTGCATAACTGGTAAACCATAAGAGAGAGACAAAATTTTACTACACTAAAATGTAGATCGCATTAAAATACACAATTTTTTTGTTGAGTGAACCATTTTCGAGATATTGCTTGTTATTCCCTTAAATTTTCCAATACTTTACTTTTTCTCAAATGGGAATTCGTTATTCATTTTTATGTCCTGGACATACAAAGAGAATGGAATGCACCGCATAGCAACCAGCTCTTAAAATATTTGACTATCGCTTAACTACTACCATATTCCCCTTGTATCTACAAGAAAATTAGCAATAAGATTAACATCTCAATTAACATGAAGCATATGGGGAATAAGCGTTTGTAAAAATAGTTTGTACAAGAGTAGAGAAAGTCATGTGAGTGTAACACATCAGATTTTTGGTTAAGCGTTGTCTGTTTGTGTGGGGTTTTATTTTTAGAAGAAGAAGATCTGCATAGAAAAGAGCCCAAAAATATAATTTGTTTGGTTAAGGTAAGTACGCCATAATCATATAAAATATAACTATAAGTTATTCTTCATACTATCACAGTACAGTAATCTTGAACTTCAATAACATATTCATGTTATATAAATTAAGTCTAGAGCATGCTCCAGTGCTTAATTTATCACTTACGGTGTATTCAGATAATGACTAATCAGCGATTATGTAGCAGAAGGAAGGTGACGACAAATCTTTGCACCGAAGAAAAAAAATATTACAGAACGATATGTATGGCGACTCATAATACTAGGAGAAGACCGAAATAGTATTATATAGGATTTATAGTGATTTCTCTGGTTAGGTATATGTCTAGTGGCTCAAGTTAGAACCTATCTTCATTTTGTAGTAACCTGAGTTATGCTGCGCTCCTGTAGTCACCTCTCATTGACTACAGCCTTGGAATACGTTGTTGTACGATCCTTTTTTAACATGATAATTTATCTTAACATATTCGAAGAGAATTGTCAAATGCACACGCTCATAACCGCATGAATAAAATATATTACGTAACAGAGTTCATCATCCAGAGTTTATGTAAATTTTTATCAACAAATAGGTAAGAGGATTCTTCGGCTTAAACTTGCCTCCTAGGGTGACAGAAGTACGTGCATCTACTATGTAAATGTATTTCTTTTATCGCTTTTAATGCCTAATCTTGCATTGCATACACTTATACGCTATTCAAGGTGTTCATTAGCCAACCAAGGGTGAAGTAGTTATTTTATTGTATTGTTATTTGCTCCATGTTTTGGGAGCCAATTTGAAGAAGGTTTGTTTGTTGTATGGTAAAGCCCGTTTGAAGAACGTGTATTATTTTTCGACTGTTGCAACCGCACGTATGGTAAAAAGTTTCCGGTGCCTTCGCCCCAAATGTACTTTTCGGTGGCCTTTGCACCAAATGTTTAAAAAATATTAACTGTTTCTTTAAATATGATATATATTTATGTTTGCCTCGGCTGCGTCAGTAGTATTGTTAGAGACATGGATTTCTTTGCAAGGCGTAGTGCGGCTGAAGAATGTAGGCTTACACAGATTATAATGTTTACTTCACTACATTTAAATAATACATCACTGATATAGAGAACTGTGAGATTCTTTTATTAATTACTTGCACATTTTAACACGTAAACTATTTTCATCTCACACGAATACGTATTAAATTTCTCGAGGACACATCTCGCGTCCGGTTAGCAACACTGTCTACAACTAACGCGTCCAGTTATGAGCACTGTCTACAAGCAACTGACTTGATTTCTAACGCCTAAATTTGTAAATTTCTGTATTTCAAGTCTCTGATTGGCTAATTCATTCCTAATCCAATAGAATAATTTTATTTAACTTAAGCTTTTTTTTGGTTGTTGATTGGCTATTTTATAAACTGTCACAAAAATTACATTATTGTTGCTCCAATAATTACCAGTAGAGTTATTAGATATTCTTACTCATTATTGCCTCAAAGTTACCTCATTGTTAGCAACTTTTAACCTATTATTCTCACAGCTCCTATTAAATTATGTAATACATTCACATAACATTATTACACGTGTATACAATAATATAAACATATACAATGACTGTAATATACATTTTTTATATATTGTTACACACATATTGCTTTAAGGCGGGCTGTAATTGAATTTATATTATATAATTTGACTAAAATCATTTAAGTGTTAAAAATACTGTCTCAAGGGAAAGGGGAAGGAAAGGGATCACGGAAGAATGCACGTCAGCGGGGCAAGTTTATAAGAAATAGGGTTTATGTAACAACGACCTACCCGTATGAACTCACAAAACAGGCTTTACGTTATGACCTAGAGGTGAAAACGACGGAAATTCTTCAATAAACTATTCTACAGAATCTTATTCTTCTATCTACTTATGGTTTATCTCGTTTAGCATGAAATAAATAGTGAAGCAGATCATGTTAATTGAGATAAACATTTGCAGAAATGGTTTTATAACATATTTACTGCTAGGTACAAGGGGAATAAGTGAATGCACTGGGCTTAAGCGATAGTCAAATCTTTTAAAAGTAAGTCGCTATGTGATCGTTCTGAAATTGCGTTCTCTTTGCATGCCTACGGAAAAAAGAAAGAGAGAGAGAGAGAGTGAGAAAAAGAGAAATAAAGAAAGAAAGAGAGGGAGAAAGAAAGAAATAATAAAGAAAAAAATAAGGAAATTATAAAGAAAGAGACAAATAATAAAGCAAGAAAGAAATAATAATAAAAAAAGAAACAAACAAACAATAAAGACAGAAATAAATAATACAGAAAGAAAGAAAGTATAAAGGAAGAAAGAAATAACAAGGAAATAAATAAATAATAAAGAAATAGCGATTTTGCAGTTAAGAAAGAAGAAATATAACTTACAATTCAAACCTATAATAAAGATTATCTCGGAAATGGTTAATGCCATAAGTATTTTTATTTTTATTCAATATAAGTCGTGTGATTTAACGAAATCTGCATTTTTGTGTAGTAAGGTTTGTCTATTTCTTACAGTTTGAAAAGCTGTAAAAAATGTCAGAATGAAGAGGACTTCACTCTCAGATAATTAAAGATCTGCTTTGTCATGCAAATATCATATACCTTTGTTATTTTAATCAAAATTGTTAAAGTCATTTTTGTGAAAATAAAAAATAACGATATTTTGCCATGGAAAGGGTAGTTTGGGTGGGGGATATTCTAGAAATTCGTGTCGCCATCTTGGTAGACTCTGAAATTAAATACCAAGTTTGGTGTTTAACGACTTTTTATTTTTTAGTTATGCTCAAACACACACAGACTTTTTCTTCTTCTAAAGATGCTTTTTTGGGATTCAGAGAGCCTGAAAACGTGAATTTCCGGTGAAATCTCGGCGTCGAATTCTTAGGCGGCATGTTAACACTTTTCTACTTATGTACTATAGGTTAGTATGTAGAGAAAATAAGGATACCTACTACACACATAAATCATTCGCTCAATACTTATGAGAGTTTTAACGTGAGCTATAAAAGACATTAGCGGTAAATTTAGTTTCATATTATAAAATACATAAGTGCATCATGAACAAAACATGATGCCAAATATACTCGTAGTATTGTTGCAGATGGCAATGTGAATGCGCCTAGCCCCTGTATATGATATTTCTGAGGGTCGTAACTGGAAAATATGAACATTTCTGTCACATAACAGATGTTGGTGTGATGATATTTTATTAATACTCCATGATTTTGTGGATAATAGCGGGGAACTAACTTTCCCTGGCAGGGAACGGGTTTTTAATCTACTAGAGGGGGAAACTTCGACGAGAAGGGGAAATATCCCCTTCACCCTGCTCAAAACTGACTCTGGCACTCGCGTCAAATGGGTAGCTTGTCACGTACATATTTTCATTTTCCTGTTATTTTTATGGTTACTTCGTTCATATATCTGCGACAAATCAGTTTGAAAATGTTTTAAATTTCAAACCAATCACAGCATCTGTCAAGAGCTACCAGTCGCTACCAATTACTATTTACTTGTTGCTTATTTTATTTATGGTATATCCCATTCGGGAGGTTCTGGGTTCGATTCCCATCGACCGCCAACTCTGCCTTTGTGTTTTTCGTGGTTTTCCCTGGTCGGTAGGGTGATTTCTCATCTACCACGATTTCCTTACATCATTTCCCTTTCATTCTCATGTTTAAACTGTACTTCCAGATTTCTTGACGTATGGCGATGCCGGACAAATGGCGCGGTTCAAACTTGTTCAAAGGTAAGGTATTTCTCGTGGTCACTAGAGGCTGCTGGATCGACGGGTCGTTCATCGTCCTCTTAGGCAGCTCTAGTAGTGGGACGGGTCTTCGAACTGTTGGAGTCTTCTATGCGTCTCTGTGGCCTGTCTGCATGCGGCCTGTAGCCTCCTCTGGCTCCTTCACTTCATGCCTTCTTCCTTGGGGGGTGGTACTCACAATAGATCTCGTGTATGTCGCAGTGCGCGAGGTGTTCCCCGCCGTTGTATAACCTATATATATATTTATCATATATCCACTAAGTCGTCCTCCGTGGTGTAATGGTTACCATGTTAGCCTCTAGTTCCCGTGTTCGCGGGTTCAAACCCGGGGGAGTGCGATGGATTTTTTCGGGCTTCCTTCGGAAGCTTCCTTAGAATGGCTTCCTTCGGAAGCGAAGTAAAGCCGGTGGTCCCGTGTCGTACATTTACGGCACGCAAAAGAACCTCAAACCTGATAAAGTGGCCTCTGAGAAAAATTTCCGCTCTTTCACGTCCAATATACAATAGAATAGGACCCTAAGGACCGCAGCAGTTAGAGTGTCCATAAATACAATTCAAATTTATTTATTTGTATATCCACTAAACGTTTCAATCGTATTATTTAAAACACAACAGCCGTATCAAGCTGTGACCTTGTGAATGTCTACAAGCATGGGTGCAGTTTATTGCTTAGAAAAAATGTACTACTTTTCTTGAAATATTTTCTTAATTAATTAATAACATAGAAGTATCTCATCTACTAAGTATCTAGACCAATAGTTCTCCAGAATCCTTTAGATTATGTAATTGTTTTTGTTTCACGTATGGAAAAGCCGATTGAAGGAGGAGTTGTATTGTATTTCAACTGTTGGGGAGCCGAACTTGTTGTAGTTGCAACCGCACGTATAGTAAACAGCTTCCCTTAGCCTTTGCCCCAAGTTTAAAGAAAATATTAACTTTGTAATTTGACTGTTTCTTTAAATGTTTGATATTTATGTTTGCCTCTGCTGCGTCAGTATTATTGTTAAAGACACGTTTCTCCTAGCAGGGTTGTGATGCGACAAGAATGTAGGCTTACACAGATTGTAATTTGTGAGATTCTTTTTATTAATTAATTACACTTTTTAACACGTAAACTTACTTTTCGTCTCACACGAATACATATTATATTTCTTGAGGACACCTTTTGCGTCTGGTTATTAACTCTGTCTGCAGTCAACTGAACTCTAAATTTGTAAAATTTTCTCCTTTTCAGTTTCTGATTGGCTAATCCTACTCCAATAGAATACCTTCATTTAACTAAAGCTTTTTCTGGTTGTTGATTGGCTATTTTATAAACTGTCACTAAAATTACATTATTGCTTCCAAGAATCAGAATTAGTATTGTTAAACTCTCAAACTCATTATTGCCTCAAGGCTACCTCATTGTTAGCAATTTTTGACCTATTTCTCACAGCTCCTACATTATTAAATTACGTAATATATTCACATAACATTATTACATATGGATACAATAATACAAACATATACAATGACTGTTGCATACATTTTACAAATTATTACATGCACATATTGCTTCAAGGCAGGCTGTTATTGAATTTACATATTATATAATTAGGCTGAAATTATTATCAGCACTAGCAGCAGCACATGGATAGGCGTAGAACACAGAGCGTTTTAGTACTGTGTAGTACTTTTTACATTAATGTTATCACTCATTTGTGTACAATGTTTCACTAGTGCGTCGGTCTCTAGTTGCCGAGGTCGCGGGTTCAAACCCGGTGGAGGGTGATGGATTTTTGCGGACGTAAAAATCCTTAGCATGCTTCCTTCGGAAGGGAAACAAACCCGCTGGTCCCGTGTCGTAGCCTGATAAAGAGACCTCTGAGCAAAATATTCGGTCTTTCACGCCCAATATAGAATGGGACGCTAAGGATCATATCAGTTAAAGATCGTCCATAAATAAAACTAAATTTAATTTTTTTTGTACGTCGTCTGGTTACACTAATCACGTGCAAGAATTGCTAAGGATCAACCAATCAGAAGTCTGATTAACTGAAAACTTGTTGAGCTATAAAGTGCATAAAAGTGACCCATTCCCCTAGATCGCAAGTGTTATTTCTTCCATAAGTTTCCACATTTTTCTAACAAACAATAAATTCCACTCAGGCCTTATCACGTGTCTCTAGGACTGTCTTGAACTAAGAAGTAAGCAAATAGTAAGAACAAACGTGAATTGGTGAGTGATTGTACATTGAGTATGAAACGAAAGAGGCGTCAGAAAAAAACTTCTCTTAAGGAATTTTACTGCAATTAGTGTGAACAACCAGAGGTGGACTAGCCCAATGAAATGACTAGCGACTCGATCTTGTAGAGGGACGGGCAGTTGAGAAATAAGTAACCTATTTATACACATGAGCCAATTAGAAGCATTATAATTCGTCTTTTATCGTCCTTTATTACCACGGAAAAAGATATTCAATAACAGAAGGCCGGATGAATGCCAACTTTGTATTTAAGTTCATAATTTTCAAAGGATACGACACGAAGATTTTCACGAAAATATACCCACTCCAAACTCCTTTTTAATGGAAAGCTCTGCATTATTATTATTATTATTATTATTATTATTATTATTATTTTGATTTCCTCAAAATGGTTCTAATGTACACTTGAATTTTCTGTAAATAACGTGTGAAGATATATTAATTCTGAGTAAATTTTATATAAATATGAAATCATAGAAGACAGATAAACACTTGCTTTAGAAAAAACAGTATTTTCACTTTCTCTACTACGTAGGGGAAGTATTGCATTCCACCCAAAAATTCGATGCCGAGATTTCCCCGGAAATACATGTTTTGAGGCCACCTGAATCCAAAAAAAAGTATTTTTTGAAACATGTCCGTGTGTGTGTCTGTGTGTGTGCCTGTCTGTCTGTGAACAGCATAACTCAGAAACGAACAGTCGGATAAACACCAAACTTGGTATTTAGGTTCAGTATCTTTCAGAGACGCGACACGAAGGTTTTCAAGAAAATCCCCCACCCCAGATTACCCTTTACATGGAACATTTTTCGAAAATTTTAATTTTCTCATAAATTGCTCTAACGATTTTGATTAAAACATAATATATTTAAGATACTTTTATGACAAATAAAATGTATATCTTGAATTTTCTGGGAATGTCTCCAAAAGTATTCTTCATTGTGAACGACTGCATAACTGGTAAACCATAAGAGATATACAAAGTTTTACTGCACAAAAAATGTAGATCGCGTTAAAATACACAATTTATATCATACATTTTTTGTTGTTGAGTAAACCATTTTCAAGATATTGCTTGTTATTTCCTTAAATTTTCCAATACTTATGCTTTTTCTCAAATGGAAATTCGTTATTCATTTTTTGTACTGGTAATGCAAAGAGAATGGAATACTCTACATAGCACCAGATCTTAAAATATTAAAATATTTGAGAAAATTAGCAATAAGATTAACATCTCGATTAGCATGAAGCATATGGAGAATAAGCATTTGTAAAAATAGTTTGTGCAAGAGTAGAAAAAGTCATGTGAGTGTAACACATCAGAGTTTTAAAATATGCAGCTTGTGTTAGTTTTAATTTTTGTTTTTTTAGGGGGGCGTCAACTACGCTATAATACGCTGATAACATGTGACGTAACTGAACTGTTATGGCATTCATAATACTTCAGCAACTCATTATGATCTTACTCGGCGGGACTTGCAGCTCCCTTATCACCAGTCCACTGGGATCCATTCGCCGGATAAAAAATAAAATATGTGTATTTAAAATAAAGGAAATTCGGTTCATTGTAGTTTTAATATTATAAAAAACCGAGTTCATTTAATTTGCTTCAATATGCGTTGCTTTCACATTACCTGCAAAAATCGCACGGACTCAGGATGTGCTGCCAGATGTTGCGCTACTTTCAAACATGCTCAAGCTGCTGCCATCAGTGTTGCTGTTTTATTAGCATTTAATTGCACAAAATTAACAAGTTAAGATCTTTTTGTAAAAGCGTTTTGAAGTTATAGTGTAGTAGTCGACCAAAACCAGTAGTATACAACTTGACTACAATGGTAATTAAGACGCTCATAAGAAAATTATGAAACGAGCGGTAGCGAGGTGCATAAACATACTCGTATCTTAATTACTACCAATATAGTCTTGTTGCATAATATACTATTATAACTTTTTTTTGTGGCTTCCTATTGATGGTCAGAATTTCCAATATTTCAAGCTACATGCTTCTGAAATATTATGTTCGTTCTTTTGTTTCTCATCATGCAAGTCGAAGAGTATTCACAATTTTAAGTCCAGCAGCTTCTCTATTTTTTTTAAACTTTGAATCCTGTGTACTTCTATGTATGAGCTCATAGCTACAACACATTGTGTTGTAAAACATTTAGAGGTATTAATAAGTGGAACAAAAAACTTCTTTTTACGAATAATTCGCAAAATAGACATTAAAGTAAATTATATTGGGTAAAGAAACAACCTTGCGATTGTTACACATCAGATATTTTAGAAAAAGCCTATCTATGAACAGCATAACAATCTTTACGCCGCCAATGTGGGGTCTCTAAAATATCAACCAATAATTGGAACCTTTTTTGTAATTTAATCCAGTATGTGACGCTCTTATCGACAAGGCAGTCGATTAAATATACCTATAGATGATGCAGGACAGCGAACGAAACAGTGTGATTGCGAAGCTCTTATAGCTCTTAGGGTTAAATACTTTAATTAGGAAATCATGCAATTGCAAGAATTTCAAGAAGTGCCTACTAAGAGACTTGCAGACTTTGGAGGAGGTAAAAATTTTGGGGGATTAAATGAAGGAAATCACAACAGATCATAACTGGTCGGTTGATGCCCAAAATTTTTCTTTTAAATGTCTGAATTAGTAAGAGAAAGTTAATAAAAGAATTTAACTCGTTCATTATGATTTCAATGCATAATCTTATTCATTAGGTTTATAACGTATTCATTATTGGTGGAGGATATTATCTCAAGATTTCCGAACATGGATTTCCTTTTCAAAAATACCAGTTTGTCGCCCTAATTTGTCGGTGTTTTCTTGAATCACCCGGTATATATAAAGATTTACTGTGATCTGATATATTTTTATGGAGAGAGAATGTGGCTTTTATACATTATTTTTCTATGAATTAGGTGTAACATGCTCTAGAAGTACACCATTCAGTAACACATTGTTCTGAGAGGAAGATATATAAGTATGCCTCTGTCAATTACATACACAAGTTTGTTTCGGTAGGACGTTAACGGATTTGCTAAGTGTTTGTCCTCGCTGCTGGTATTTGGGAGCTCTTGGTCACGAACGACGCACACACCCGGAGAGATGTTTCCGGTGCGAGGTGGTTGGTATACGCGCGGGTAAAAGGCTGTTTTCTATTAGCCGAGTGTATCGAGTCCCTGGATGTCTGCAGCTCATCAGCTAATGGGCCATGCTGGGCTCCCGCTCAATGCCTCCCTGGGAGAGGGGAAAATTCCCTTTTCGGTTTTGATCCTTGAATAACAGCATTGGGTCTGTCTGTCTGTTTTCTGTGCCGCCGCCATGATAACGAGAGCAGGCTTTCACGGCCACACCAATTTCAGCAATAAACACTGCCATTAAAATAAGCCGCTGATGGAAGCTTTCACGAGAAAATCGTAACAGACCACTGTTGACAGATGGCACAGTGCACTTGCTAAAACATCTCTATGTCCCTTTAGACATGTTTTCAAGACAAAATGTTCATCACTTTTCCCTTTGACCTCATCAAAATTACCTCAGACCACAGTAAAAAATTATCCAGATATCTGAAAACTGGAAAAAGAGGCAATAATCAGTCATGGAGATCAGGATACCAGAATAGAAAAGTGATTTTGGTATCAATTGCCTTTAAGAATGTTCAATTATTTATAAGGTTGTCCTGAACAAAACTTCTTTTTCGCCTACTCAACGGTTTGAGCGAGCTTAGTATGAGGGCAATCCAGGAAGTAACGACCGTTTGGCTTTTAATAAATTCAAAGTATATATATATATATATATATATATATATATATATATGTCACTAAAAAGCGTAACACTTACAAGATAGAGGATTATTTTATTTCTCTACTTAAAGCCCTGTTAAACATTTGATATATCTGTCTGCGAGGTTTGAAATCCCATGTGGTAATCGCTGCCGCCAGGCCATTGAACGAAGACGTTGGGACACAATTTCACCAAGTAAACAACGAGAAAAGTTTGGGAAAGACATCTGTAACATGTCTAGGATTACGCATCTGTCTTGCTTGATGTTCACTTGGTTCTTCAAATCATCTTTGATGAATGACGGACGTCCGGGTCGGTTTTCGTAATTTTTTCTCCTTTGTTGAAGACTTCACCCCACTTTCCCAAATTTCTTTCGTTGATTACCGTACCACCACAGATTTCAACTCCCGAACATTAAAATATTGAATAACACCTCTCACATCACAGCTGGTAGGACTTTGTATCAATACAATCGAAGTTGGCAGGCTGAGGTTAGCCCGAAGAGGTGTTATAAAATATACCTATCCTTGTAAGGTTTAATCACTTATTGGTAGGAAAGGGTAATTGTAGGGCGACGGGTAAGAATAAGGTAGTAGGGGGGAAAGAAGGTAGCAGTTTTGCTGCTCGACGACTGCAGGTAAGGGTGCAACGGCCTTAGTGCACCGCTGGTAGAAGATGATTATCTAAACGTTTGTATTGGGTTTAATGTTTAAAGTACCAAGCAACTCATAGTAGGACTATAAGGGAGCTCAGGTTTTGCTGCTGGTTGGAGTAGGTCCATGCGGGGAATCCGGCGATGCCTCAAGCGGCGTTCTCTGGGGTTATAGTCTCCTAGAGACCGAACGAGGTCACTCCAATGGAATGGTAAAGAGTCGTAGAGTTTTACAGCTCGGCGCCTAATTTCATCCTCCAGGTATGGAAGAGATGAGCCTTCGTGTAGTAGTCTCACGGGGAAGGCGCGGCATACACAATAGATGGCCGGTAGGTCCCTATTCTATACCCGTTGCTATACGGAGCATATCTCATAAGCATACAGAAGGACGGGGATTGTTAGAGCTCTGAAAAGGCAATACTTAAGAGGGCCGGTCTACCGGACCCCAGCATGGGGAACAGAGGCCACAGCCCCCATGGCCCGATGCGTTAGGTCCCTGATGCACCTTATCCAGCTTAACACATAGATATCCCACTTCGGAGGTATGTGAATGAGCGGAGGTTGGCGGGGAAGCGGCGCTGTGTGATAAGAATGGCGCGGCATTTCTCTGGGTTAATGGACTTTGTATCATATACTTCATTTTGCACGTACAATAACAACTTGTTTTGGGAGCTCCTGGATTCAAATCCGCTAGGTTTTTGTCCGTGGTTTTCCTCAGTCGCCAAGGTAAATACCAGATTGAATAGTAATACCACCACAAAAACTTCCACCTTTAGTCTAAAACAGTAAATCACGAAAATACACGGTGAAACAAATGCTCTGCCATCTGTCCACAGCTAATAAAAGCAGATGGACTGGACGACACCCTAATGCCATCTGCCCAGCGCGTGTGGAAGCAGAGGTACAGTTGCTTTACACTTGCTTTTGTGGATATGTGACGAAGTAAGATGGTATGGTACAGGGTTGAGGCCTTGAAGGCTAACTGTCCACCACACACGATCCACAAGGTGTCTGTCGCGATATGACCACGTAGTTAAAGTGACGTAAAACAATAAAGAGAGAGAGAGAGTGAAGTAATATTATTTTTAGGAGGAGTTGTATTATTTTTAATTGTCCCACGCTTTGGGAGCCAATTTGAAGTAGGTTTGTTTTAGGAGTTGTATTGTATTTCAACTGTTGGGGAGCCGAACTTGAAGTAGTTGCAACCGTACATATAGTACCCGGTTTACGGTAGTCTTCGCCCCAAATGTTTAAAAAAAATATTAACTTTGTAATTTGACTGTTTCTTTAAATATTATATATTTATGTTTGCCTCGGCTGCGTCAGTATTATTGTTAGAGACGTGTGTCTCTTTGCAGGGTTGTGGTGCTTTGAGGAATGTAGGCTTGCACAGATTATAATTTTTACTTCACTCCTTTTATGAATGCTTGACATGATTTAAATAACACTTCACTGATATAGAGAGCTGTGAGATTTTTTTATTAATTACTTGCACGTTTTAACACGTAAACTATTTTATCTCACACTGAATATGTATTATACTTCTCGAGGACACATCTCGCATCCGGTTAGGAACACTGTCTACAAACAACGCGTCCAGTTATGAGCACTGTTTACAAGCAACGGACCTGATTTCTACCGCCTAAATTTGTAAATTTCCGTATTTCAAGTCTCTAATTGGCTATTCCTAATCCAATAGAATACTTTTATTTAACTTAAGCTTTTTCTGGTTGTTGATTGGCTATTTTATGAACTGTCACAAAAATTACATTATTGTTGCTCCAAGAATGACTAGTAGCATTATTAAACCTTCTAATTCATTATTGCCTCAAGGCTACCTCATTGCTACCTCATTGTTAGCAACTTTTAACCTACTATTCTCACAGCTCCTACATTATTAAATTATGTAATACATTCACATAACATTATTAAACATGTATACAATAATATAAACATATACAATGACTGTAATATACACTTTGTCTATATTGTTACATACACATATTGCTTTAAGACGGGCTGTTATTGAATTTATATATTATATGATTTGACTGAAATCATTTAAGTGTTAAAAATACTGCCTCAAGAGAGAGTAAAGCCTGTTTCGACTGGTACTCACACAGCAATGAGAACATATGTCGAGGAAACCATTCGGTGTTCTGTGCGGGAATGGCAAAACGGTCGTTATTTCTTGGATTAACCTCGTGTCACCATACTCGTTGCATATAATCCCACTCCCTGTACACGCCCGTTTTGCCCGTGATATGCCGTTAAAGTTTACTCATACAGTGTTGCGTCTATTGCACTTCAAAAATAGATATTTCAAAATAGTTTTTTATTTCATAAAATATATTTTGTTTAAACATCTCATATGTTTCTAAAGTTGAACAATAAAGGTAATCAGCGTAGGTGTATAGCTTAACATTTAATAGTTATTTTCCTCAATTTTGAAGTATTGCTTCCTTGATAATAACTCATGAATAACTAACTGTACACTCATCTTAGAGTTATAGCCCAGTGCCTAACGAAATGTACTATTAATAAATATCACACAATTTTCTTTCATGAAGGTTATCCAATCTTAATTTTTATTTTCTCAGCCACTACATAGTGGGTAGAAAAGGTATAACTTCTACACAAAAATTCGATACCGAGATTTTACTGTTTTGATATAGGTACATGCTTTGAAACCTACTGAATCCAAAAACGTTTTTAGAAAAAGGACCGTGTGGGTGTGTATGTGAACAACATCCCTTTTTTAATTTTTTTTATTTATGGATGCTCTTACACTACTATGGTCCTTAGTGTCCCATTCTATATTGAGCGTGAAAGACTGGTTATTTTGCTCAGAAGCCTCTTTATCAGGCTTGAGGTTCTTTACGTCCCGTAAATCTACAGCAAGGGACCACCGGCTTTACTTCCCTTCCGAAGGAAGCCATGATAAGGATTATTACGCCAAAAAAAAAAAAATCCATCGCCCTCCGCCGGGTTTGAACCCGCGACCTTGGGAACTAGAGATTAGCACAATACCACTGATCCACGAAGGATGACTCAACATACCTTAAAAACGTAAAGTCACATAAATACCATACTTAGTATTTAGCTTCAGTACCTTCCAAAATTTTAAATAAAATCCCCTACCCCAAACTACCCTTTAAATGGATCATTTTTCGAAATGTTTTATTTGCCAAAAATGACTAACGATTTTGATTAAAATATATTAAAGGTACTTAAACGACAAATAAAATCTTGTATAATCCTGTATAACTGGTAAACGTTGAGCGATAGACGATAATAAAATGCACAGTTTATTTTAAATAACTTTTTTGTGGCATCAGCCATTTCCGAGATACACTATGTGATCAAAAGTATCCGGACACCTCCACAAACATACGTTTTTCATCTTAGGTGCAAATTGCTGCCACCTACTGCCTGGTACTCATTATCCGCGACCTCAGTAGTCATTAGACATCGTGAAACAGCAGTTCACGGACTTCGAACGTGGTTAGGTGATTGGGTGTCACTTGTGTCAGAAGTCTATACGCGAGATTCCCACACTCCTAAACATCTTTGGGTCCACTGTTTCTGATGTGATAGTGAAGTGGAAACGTGAAGGGACATGAACAGTACAAAAGCATATAGGCCGACCTCATCTGTTGACTGACAGAGACGCCGACATTTGAAGAGGGTCGTAAAGAGTAATAGGCAGACATCTATCCAGACCATCACACAGGAATTCCAAACTGCATCAGGATCCACTCCAAGTATATGACAGTTAGGCGTGAGGTGAGAAACCTTGGATTGCATGGTCTAGCGGCTGCTCATAAGTCACTCATCACGCAGTAAAATGCCAAACGACGCCTCGCTTGGTGTAGGGAGCGTCAACATTACACGATTGAACAGTGGCAAAACGTTGTGGAGTGACGAATCACGGTACACAATGTGCCGATCCGATGGAAGGGTGTGGGTATGGCGAATGCCCGGTGAAGGTCATCTGCCAGCGTGTGTAGTGCCAACAGTGAAATTCGGAGGTGGTGGTGTTACGATATGGTCGCGTTTTTCCTGGAGGGGGCTTGCACCACTTGTTTGCGTGGCACGATCACAGCGCAGACCTACATTGATATTTTAAGCACCTTCTTGCTTCCCACTATTGAAGAGCAATTCGGGGATGGCGATTGCATCTTTCAACACGATCGAGCACCTGTTCGTACTGCACGGGCTGTGGCGGAATCCCTGTAATGGACTGGCCTGCACAGAGTCCTGACTTGAATCCTATAGAACACCTTTGGGATGTCTTGGAACGCCGACTTCGTGCCAGGCCTCACCGACCTACATCGATACCTCTCCTCAGTCCTGCACTCCGTGAAGAATGGGCTGTCATTCCCCAAGAAACCTTCCAGCACTGATTGAAAGTAAACCTGCGAGAGTGAACGCTGTCATAAAGGCTAAGTTTGGGCCAACACCATATTGACTTCCAGCATTACCGATGGAGGGCGCCACGAACGTGTACGTCATTTTCAGCCCGGTGTGCGGATACTTTTGATCACGTAGTGTATCTGTTATTAATAGTTGTGTTTCTTTTTAAGTCCCGTCGATTTTCAGTTATTTCTCGCGATGTCCTGGAAACAGTATGGAATTTTAAGGCCAGCACATAGCGTCCAGTTCTTAAATATTTGACTATCGCTATCCCCTTTGTATCTATAACGAAATGAATAATGTAGCTATTTCCGGAAATGTTTATCTTGATTAAAATGAAGTAGATAGGAAAATAAACTTTCGTCAGTAGACTGTCGAGGAGCAAGCAAACTTTGGATCATAGCTTATCCAGAATCGGTGATCAGCCCAATGCCTGGTATGCGGAGAAAAAAAAGAAAATTTAATGTAGTGATGAAAGGGATGATAGGAAAATTTGCGGATTAAATTATCCAACCTAGCATTCACCTAGCGGCCGAGGAAAACCACGAGAAAAATCTGCGGCAATGTTGGTTGGCCCCGGGGATTTGAACCCGATACCGTGGCGACATAAGGCAAATATATTGATGAAATTTAGGAAAATATGTGAACTTTTGATTTATTATTTGTTGTTGGCCTTTTTTTTGGACATTTATATTATACGGAACTTATTTTTTCATGATACATGCTTGGTTTCATAATGTTAATTATTTTAAAGCCACAAATGGATATTTACTTAGTCCAGTACAATTTAGATTAATCACCCCATTTAACTTTTAACTCCATTTTTCTCAATTTGTTTTGAACATTTTTCAATGTTCGAAATGCTCCGTGGATCAGAGTTTATAACTTTGAGCTTGTAATTTTCAAGGGAGCTTCAGGACTTTTAAAAATTATTTTACACCATTTTAAATATATTAATTAGTTCATTTGATATTAATTATTTTCTTTAACTCCCATTAAAAAGTTGAAGAATTCAATAACATGTATGCATTTTTCTCTTAAACTAATTAAAATTAAGAAATGGCTGCACAAAATTTGTTTATTTGTATACTAAGCTCAAATTCAAAATTTGAGAGCGATGTAGTAAACAACAGGGTGCACACTTTATATTACCATTTTAAAAATTTACTAATTATGAATATAAAACATGAATATCTTAACAACGGTTTGAAATATGTGATTTTTAGATGTTTACTGTTGCAGATGATCTCATTCCCTGCTAAGCAATATGCAAGAGCTACCAATATGCGAACCTAAACAAGTATACGCTTAATTATCGGATCCAAGGGTTGGCAAGACCCTCGGGTAGGGCAGATAAATGTAGATAACCGCGAGAGACAGGGACTGTTCGACCGTGAAAATTTACAGACCCAAGACGGGGAGCACCTTCATGCCAAGTACAGACCAAAAAATTAAATTACTCAATATCGGATATAGTATAACGTAAATTACGTATGAGCCCAAAACAGAGGGTTGATATATTACTTTTTTTTCCTTCTAGATGAAGGTATACTAAAAGCACCAAAGGGATAGAACTGGTGACAACAAAAAAATTAGATCTACTCTAAGCTAATCAACGGTTGCCCTTTACGCAGCATTAGGGGAAGGATTTGATCCCATAACCTTCACATGCATGTAACCGGTTAAGCGGAGGTTGTGCCATGGAGGGAAACGGTGAAAATGTTTCCCATGAGGTCGACACTCTTGCCAGAAAGAGATCAGATAATCCGTTACTGGGGTAACTTAAGAGTTAATTTACTTTTCTCGTCTTAGAGCATAAACCCTAAATTTACTTCATTTCACTCCCGTAGAACTCACTGCTTCCTTTGAGTTTCCTTTTGACTCCACCCTCTCTCTCTCTCTCTCTCTCTCTCTCTCTGCAGCATATTGCTCTTGTGTTCCTCCCAAAATAATAGAGAAATTAAGTCTTTTCTACGATAGTGCATTTTACGTAACGTGAAACTTTTGAACAATGTGCTTAAAGTAAGCAACTGTAAACTAATGGCAGTTTTTACTTCACGAACTGATGAATAAATTCCAAAACATTCTTTGTAAATATGAGAGTAACAAACTAACATTAAAACAATTATTAATTAACATTTGTAATGAAGTTATTGCAGTTTGATATATTTATAGCAGTACCTAACAATGTTCGTGGTAGGTCCTACATGCTCCATTCTCCGAAGTTCCAAATTCCTCCATTTCTTCTTCTTTTTTATTTATAGACGCTCTTTAATTGCTGTGGTCCTTAGCGTCCCATTCTATACCGGAAATACCGGAAATTTTGCTCAGAGGCCTCTTTATCAGGCATGAGATTCTTTTACGTCCGTAAATCTACGACACGGCACCACCGGCTTTACTTCCCTTCCGAAGGAAGCCATGCTAAGGACTTTTACGGCCGAAAAAATCCATCGCCCTCTGCCGGGTTTGAACCCGCGAACTCGGGAACTAGAGGCTAGCATGGTAACCACTACACCACAGAGGGTGACTCCTTTTCTTCTTGGTCACTTTTCCGACTGAATGCTGCAGCTTCCGAAATACCTTCTTATCCTCAATTTCCTCCGCACTTCGTGTCGAGCGTACGGTGTCGAAATGTTATGTATAAAGGTTTGATCGGTAATACTTATCGATACGTTTCTAATGTGGTTGAAATAGGTATACAATATTAAAAGAGAGCCTTTTTAAAACTTTATTATGTTAGTTTTCTCTAGCACTTACCTACCTAGAGGAAGTATTGCATACCGTCCAAAATTCGATGTCGAGAATACCGGAAATACCGTTTAGAGATACACTGAATCCAAAAGAAGAAAAGTACTTTTATAAAGAACTGTGTGTTTCTGTGTGAGATCAACAAAGTAAGTCAAAGAAGAAATATTGGATAAATACCAAGCTTGATATTTAACTTGAGTATGTCAAGGATATGTCACAAGATTTTTCAACATCATCCCACGACAAGCATGAAATGCCATATTTAGAAAAATCAAATATAACGAAAGGCTTTCCATGAGAAATTGGCTTCTCCCGCAGCATTTCATTTATTATTTGACGTGTTGAACCGATAAGCAAGACAGCCACTTGCATGCATTCCCTTCCTAATAGAGAAGTGACTATGTGTTACGGACTGTGATGTAACCTGTTATGCGCACAGCATGATAGAATAGGATAGGACTAGAAAGGAGCGCCTGGACCTATGCAGATATTTTGTAAATAGGTCCCTGGCGGGGCGCCCCAGGAAGGAGGCATGAGATGAGAGGGGGCAGAGGGCGGCCGGACCAGGAGGCATAACAGGCAGATGTCAGGGTCCCTACCATTTAAAGATTTTAACTCCCCGGGTGGTGGCTGGTGCATTCGGCCCCCTTCCCCATGTGTTTACACTACCCTGGGGGACCCAAAGACCGTACGCAGTCCGGGGGACGAAAGTTTCCTCAGAGCATCCTCTTCCCCTGCCATACACACGCCGAGACCTCCCGCCGACACTATCAACCCTGAAAGAGACCAAGCAGATGAAAGGTGAATTGAAATGAGAATGGAGATGAAATGGAGGGACAGGAAATTCGGGGGGGTGTAATGACCCTTCCCAGTATTCGCCTAGCGATCCCGAAAAATCCCATGGGTCAAGAAGGTCGACCACGGGAGTCGAACCCATGACCTCCAGAGTCATTCCACTTGGTAACATGGTAAGTAATTATAAATTTAATCATGTACAGAGGTTCCTGCATCTTCTTTGCTCAGAGAAAAGAATATACAAAGTGGTTTCGTCTTTCTTCTACAAGCCACGGCAACTTGGAATAACGGTATTACGTCATTGATGGCACTGGCAGCGTGCCGTAATGAGGCATTTATTCTCGATATGAATATACTAACAACCTTTGTATAATGAAAGGATTGCATAAAACCAATTATGCAAGATTTCAACGTGTTTATAACACTAAAGATTTAAATATGTTTCTATTCTGTCTTCTTATGAGTGTTTTAAAGAGTTCCAATAAAATTTTGGAAACTATTTATTTATTTACTTAAAATTGCCATAATAGTTTTGATTAAATGTTGTTGTTTACATAGACCTCTCAGTTTGTAAATAAATGTCAGCCACTACATATGAAAAGCAGACAGCAAGAAACGAACTGTGCCAAAGGAGCATCTTGCAGAGAGTATGATGATACCAGTACCCCACTCTACTAAACCGGAAGCATTATCTTTCATCTTCCCCACTGGGTCCCCGCTCTTGCGTCATCATTATCATTATCATCATCAGGGACCTCGCTGTCAACACGACATTATCGTCCGTCTATCTTTAAATTCCCTTTTCGCATTGCTCCCTTTTAGTGTTCTGAAAACCGGCTTATGTTTACTGCTCCAACAGCAATGCTTTAAAACTGTAGAGTAAGTGTGCAGGCAATAGTAACTAAAGTTCAGTATTCTTGCACCTCTTATAGCATGTTGCTGTTTATTCGTCAATATCCAATACAGGGGTAGCATAATATTGCAACTCTAGCAAAACCTGATATGTTGCACTCACATGACTTTCTCTACTCTTGTACAAACTATTTTTACAAACGCTTATTCTCCATCTACTTAATGTTAAACGAGATATCGAGATGTTAATTTTATTGCTAATTTTCCTGTAGGTGCAAGGGGAATATGGTAAACTTTAAGCGATAGTCAAATCTTTTAAGAGCTGGTTGCTATGTGGAGCATTCTATTGTCTTTGCATGTCCAGGATATAAAAAAATAAACAAATAAAAAGCAATAACGAATTCCCATTTGAGAAAAAGTATAACTATTGGAAAATCCAAATAAATAACAAGGAATATCTCGGGAACGGATCACTGAACAAAAAAAGTATGACATTTTTGTGTAGTAAAATGTTGTCTATCTCCAACTGTTTACCAGTTATCGAAAGTCATTCAGAATGAAGAGGGCTTTTGGGGACATTCCCAGAAAATTCAATATATACATTTCATTTGTCATAAAATATCTTAAACGTATGATATTTTAATCAAAATCGTTGGAGCCATTTTTGAGAAAATCCAAATTTTCCAAAAATGTTTTATGTAAAGGGTAGTCTGGGATTGGGTGATTTTTCTTAAAAATCTTCGTGTCTCATGTTTGAAAGATGCTGCATCTAAATCCTAAGTTTGGTATTTATCCAACTTTCGTTTTTGGGTTATGCTGTTTTCAGCACAAGAACGGACCTTTTTCCGACAATGTTTTTTTCATTCAGGGGGCCTCAAAACATGTATTTCCGGTGAAATCTCGGTATTGAAGTTTTGGGTGGAATGCAATACTTCTACTTAGTATACGTAGTAGAGAAAGCAACAAAATTCCAATGTATTACATTCAAATGACTTTCGCTACCTGCTGTAGTTTCTCTCTCTCTCTCTCTCTCTCTCTCTCTCTTTCTCTCTTTCTCTTATGGTTCCGAATGAAGAGGAGTTTAGAAGATATTAGCATAAAATTAAAGATTTAGCCATTATATTAGTTATGTTTTATTGGTTTAGAGATCCTTGAATCTATTTTTGAGAAAACCAAAACTTACTAAACATTTTCCATGTAAAGGGTGGTGTAGAGGGGGATTTTGTAAAACTATTCATGTCGTGTCCTGAAAGATACTGAAACTAAATACCAAGTTTGGTATTCTTCCGACTTTTCGTTTATTTTTTTTTTTTGTCTATTATTTATGCTATTACGCACGCACACACACGGGCTTTTGCCTAAAATGCTTTTCATTTTGGATTCAGGGCACCTCAAAACATAAGTTTTGTTGAAATCTTGATGTTAAATTTTTCAGTGAAATTCAGTGCTTCCTCTACCTATATCAGTAGGGATTAGATGTAGTAAAAAGGCGTAAACAATCTTAAACTTACATAATTTGGGGGCATATACCCATGTATTTGCTTTAATAGCACAGTCTGTTTTCTTTTACTGAGAGCAGAATAACAAGCTGACAACACCATTGACATACAGTTATAGGTGTGAAGATTAAGCATAGTTTGCAAACCCGAAGTTAACGCAATAAGCGCGGTAATAATATCACAACGTTTGGAATGATTATCTGTAAAGAGATTTTACCTCGCGAGATGGCTGCACGGTAGCATGTGAGGCTCGCATTTGGGTCCCGGGTTCGATTACCGTCGACCGCCGACTCTTAACTTGGGTGTTTCGTTGCATATCCTGGTCGGTAGGCGAATGCTGGGGTGGTTGCTTATTTACCACGATTCCCTTTCAATCCGTTTTTTTCCTCATCTTTCAGCTGGGCTTCTAGGTTTCGTGGCGTATGGTTGTGCTGGACAGATGGCGCGGATGCATGCTCAATGGAAAGAGTACTCCCCGTAGACACCTCGTGGCTGCTTGGTCGACATTTGGCATGTAGCCTCCTGCGTTTCCTTCTCTTCATCCCTTCCTCCTGGGGAATGTAACTACAGTAGATCTATGTAGGTCGCAGTCCGCGAGGGTTCCCCTCTGTTGTATAACTTATACATAAGGAAATTTTTTCCAATGATGTATACAGATTTAAAAAATCTGATGTGTTACACTCACATTACTTTCTCTACTCTTGTACAAACTATTTTAACAAACACTTATTCCCCATATGCTTCATGTTGATCGAGATATCGAGATTTTAATCTTATTGCTAATTTTCTTGTAGATGCAAGGGGAATTGCTAGGCTTTAAGCGATAGTCAAATATTTTAAGGGCTGGTTGCTATGTGGAGTATTCCATTCTCTTTGTATGTCCAGGACAAAAAAAATGAATAACGAATTTCCATTTGAGAAAAAGTATAAGTATTGGAAAATTTAAGGGAATAACAAGCAATATCTCGAAAATGGTTCACTCAAAAAAAATTATATGACATAAATTGTGTACTTTAACGCGATCTTCATTTTTTGTGTAGTAAAATTTTGTCTATCTCTTATGGTTTACCAGTTATGCAAAAGTCGTTCACAACGAAGAATACTTTTGGAGACATTCCCAGAAAATTCAAGATATACATTGTATTTGTCATGAAAATATCTTAAACATATGATATTTTAATCAAAATCGTTGGAGACATTTTTGAGAAAATTACAATTTTCGAAAAGTGTTCCATGTAAAGGGTAATCTTGGGTGGGGGGATTTTCTTGAAAACCTTCGTGTCGCATCTCTGGAAGATACTGAACCTAAATACCAAGTTTGGTGTTTATCCGACTGTTCGTTTCTGAGTTATGCTGTTCACAGGCACACACACGGACATGTTTCCAAAAATGCTTTATATGCATTCAGTGCACCTCAAAACATGTATGTCCTGTGAAATCTGGTATCAAATTTTTGGGTGGAATACGATATTTCCCCTACTTACTATACGTAGTAGAGAAAGTAAAAACAAATAATAGAATGTGTGTCAAATGAATAACTGAAATCACGCTCATGCTGACACCGTGCAAGAGGTAGACAAACATTTGTAATTCATGAAGATAAGACGTCGAGGATCGGGTTTTGTCAGTCAATTGAATTACTGCCTCAGTTTCCGTTTATTGGCTGTCCAATACGGCTCCAAGATTTCCACTCACTGCACGCCTGTGACTTGAAATCCTTCGATGTAACTAGAAACATCGACAAAAGCGTGTGTCTTTTAAAAGCCCATATTTCATTTCAGTTTTAAGGATGGGAACATTCGTAGCGTTAACAACTGTTACATTTTTTCTTCCATCCCCTCGGCGTTTTACAAGAAATCCGATAATGCGATGCCGATCGCTTCCGTTGGGGAGCAGATTTTCAGCATATTGAGTTGCTTCTCTGTTTGCAGCCATTTTAAAAGCAAATACAGAGAAATTTGTGTTGGTTAGGGACGAACAACGGCCATGCTGCTACCACATGTACATATGTGCTTTCTGTTTGTTGAGCACAGGGCATTTCAGCACTTGTTTTACCTTCCAGTTATCTCTGCCACTGGACAAAACCCTACAGTGGTAGTAAGTGCTCTATTTTGAGTATTCTGGACAACTTTTGTATTTCGTTTAAGTTAAAAACGACACCAGATAAACCCTAAGTATCTGTCTACACACACAATAAAAAAGGAGCACAATTTTTCTGGTATGATATTATATGTATAATAGGCTACAATGAAGCAAAAAAAAAAAAAAAAAACCGACCCGGTAGCCGAGGTCGTTAAGGCACGGATTGTAAACGGAAGGTCTGTTTTTCAATTCTGCCTGACGAAGCTTCTTTCTAGGTTTTTCTCAGTCCTCATAAGTGACAAATTCCGAGGAAAAGCCCTAAAATTAAGTCTTGAACGTTCCTTCCCAATTATCATTTCATTTCAAGTATCGTCAGTATCCACTACCTGTGGTACCGTATGTATTAAGAACGGGCGTTAAAAATACTAAAGAAATCTGATATGTTACATTCACATGACTCTTTCTATCCTCTATCGCTTATGTTCTAAAAATTATTTTTAAAAATGTTTATTTTCCTATCTAAGTACTTCATTTTAATCGAGATAAATCCTTCCAGAAATAGCTGAGTTATAGATTTTGTTACAGATACAAGGGGGATAGCGATAGTCAAATGTTTAAGGACTGGACGCTATATGCTGGTCTTCAAATTCCATACTGTTACCATGACATGCGAGAAACAACTGAAAATCGAAGAGACTTTCACAGAATAATAAGTATTGATCAATTCTAACCATTAAGGCTGACCCCGTAGCTTAGTCAGTAGTGCACCTGCCTGCTGTGCGAGGGGTCCCGGGTTCGATTCCCGGCTGGGGGTGGGAATTTTTCTCTATCCTCTCCAGAGTCTGGAAGTATGAATGGGAGTGTGAATGATTAAAAAACCAAAGTGCAATAAACCCAACGACAAGAGTTACACGAGTAATTAATGGCGGGGTATAGCGATAGTCAAATGTTGAAGAAATGTTTTCTTCAAATTCCATACTGTTTCCATGACATCGCGAGGAACAACTGAAAACCGACAGAAATTTAAAAGGATGCAAAGTATTAAAGCAATCGGACCATTGATAACGGAAATGGCTGATGCCACATAAAAGCTATTTTATTTAATATTTATCGAATTTTTAGATGTACGTGGTAGAGAAAGTAAAAATGGATAAGAAATCATTAAGAAATAAAAGGAAGTAAAGACCCAGGTAACATATAAATGTAAAATTCATCAACCTTAACATAAAATTAGGTATATCCTACGAGTGCGATGATAAATATATCAAAAGTGAGAGCATTTAAGACAGTTCAAGCACATACTTGCAGTAAAATAGGTGGAACACGCTGCTGGTTTGGGTTATCAGCACTGGATGCAGGAAATGCAACATTCCACCATAATAGAATGAACGGGAAGGGGAATAAAACGGCACTAATGTCGGAAATAATATGTACATTCTTAAGCACTTTTATGCTGATTTGAAAGGCACTGTCTCATAGTGTACTCTACAATGTTTTCTAGGTATTGAACGAATTATTTTTAAGTAAAAAATACAATGTTCTACAGCACTACCGCCTGCGACGTTGCTATGTAAAATAAGGAATTTGGTTGCGTGCTGTATCTGTCCAGGGAGAATTCCTTCAAGGCGTTCTTTTGCAGAGACCAAAAGAGGATGGGAAGCACTGCGTAAAATCTTGTTAGGACGTGCTCTGTTCCGTCCTAAGACTTTTTCAATCTCTTCCCCTTTCCGTGTTTAATATGCGATATTATAAACGTCTCTCTCCCTCTCTTTTCTTACGTTCGTCCATCCCTTCTTTCTTTCTTTTTTGTCTTTGGTTCGCGTTCCGCCGCCTTTTCTCCAGCAGCACCATGATGTTAGTGCACGCGGAGCGCTAATGAGCTAGCTACCGGTAGCGTGGGTGGGGGAGGGGGTGAACTCTTCGTCATACTCACGACAGAAAAAGATGGATGCAGCTCATTTGCCGAGTCTTCTTCATCTTCCTTACACCCTCCGCTAGCTACAACTCCTTAGTTTTTCGCTTTTCCTTTGCTTCTTTTCTTTTCTTTTTCCCCCCTCGGCAGCAGCAGCAACTAATTTCCCTTCACTTTCTCCTGCTTCACATCGTCGCCTTTATGAACTCGCCCATCCCTCCAACTCTGGGATTAATAACTTGGCTTGCACTCCCGCAGCGCGCCCCGCTTCGTGTTTGTCTCCATAGTGACGTCATCGTGCTGTCAAGTTGTCAAGGAAACGGCCGGTCGGTGCTGCGACTTGCCCCATCGTCACATACCAGCTTCCCACCTGAAGAAGGCAGTGAAACCCTCTCCCGAAGAATTGCATGCAAAATAATGATCTCCAACAATCGCTATGAAATTCGTATTAACCCTTTGTGCAGAGCCCCACAAATTTATAACTCTTGGAAACATGAAGATTAGAGTTTTATATAGTAAATGTTGCGTCCCTCTATGTCTGGGGAAGAAGACAAAGAAAGTAAGAAAGTTCTTTCTACTAAATTGTTATTTAGAATTAGAATGTAATCAGAAAAGATAAAGTACTTACTAAACCTCGCTCTTATAACCTTGCCATGCTGATATGTATTCTTCCGCGCTACGTTTCTTTCTTCTTTCCTCTGGTCGGCTAATGTACACCTTGAATGATGACAAACAAGCGTGTGCAGTGCAAGGATCGACGATAAAAGCGATATAAACACCTTGTCATGATTACAGCCCGGATTACATGCAATTACAGACTTTAATGCTACGTATTTGTGTAGGGATAAAAGGCAAACGTTTACGAGGTACGAATTAAGTAGGGTAATTCCGGGAAAGATGGACTCCCTTTTTAGAATTTTCCATATTTCTTTTATTTTTAGTAAGAGTGGTTGAAATGGTAGTATCTTGTGATAATGGTGGCATTAATAAACCATATATAGCTGTATACATGCAAAAGCCGTATAAACAGACTTGTGAATTATGAACAAAGAAATTACACAAATGGTCCATCTAACCCATAGCACTCGGGTTAGATGGACCATGGTATGTGGGAGAGATGGACCTGCATGAAATAGGAGGAAGATTAAATAATACATTCTAATTAGTACTTATTGGTATATTGTAAATCATTTATCATGTAGAACAAACCTTTGTTATTTTACTGAGTTCATTTTGGAGTATGCTTTTTAGATTTGAGACTCTCTCCTCCCACATAAGTCGCACTTTATGCCGTATTTGGTGCAGTTCTCCTGAAGCCAATGGGGACACATTGGGCATTGGATTCAGTCTTCAGTGCTTTTGGTGGCGTTGTAGTCCTCTCCGCACCCGCAACATTAAAAATGTGTACGGGCTTATTAATGAGGTTATTTTCAATCAAAATCCTTTCCAATAGTTCAAAGTATTGAGAAACTACCTCTCGGTTCATCCCAAGGGCTCTGTTCACAGAAACGCCTTCTGATTTCCTTACAGATCGGGATTTTGAGGTAGAAAAGATTTCATCCAATCATAACCCGCTTTCTAACTCCTTATATCAAAAGTATGTTTGGTAATAAATAAGGCATCTATATCTATTTCTCCTTTTATAAACGATTTATCCATACAAACATATATATGATTAGTCAATATGTAGACAAATTTTTCTTTTTATATATCTCTATTTACTTTATATGTATATATATATCAATATAACCACTAATGTTTTACGAAAAAAGGATTATATAAACATTAAAGTTATAAAAAAATATGGTCCATCTCTCCCGTGATGCCCTGGTCCAACTCTCCCCAATGCCAGGGAGAGATGGACCAGCCTACTATGTAGCTTCGCTTGGGGTCAGCGTCACCAGAACACGCCATGAAGGTACATTTAATTGTTTTACGCTTCCTAGGAAGTTTTGGTAAAACTATGACAGCAAATACTGTGCATAATACCTAACTACATAAATAGTAAAAAATATATATACGTAACTGATTTAAATTATGCAGTATATAAAGCAAAACGCTTCAAAAAATCAAGACGAAAACAACATGTCACACATTCACATCTATTATTAGCAGGCGACACTACCGCTGACTTGCTCTACTGGCCGATTTGAGAAATAATTAACTGGTCCATCTCTACCAGTGGTCCATCACTCCCGGAATTACCCTACTTAAATTTTATTTAGTTATTTTACATATTTGGTATAATATTACACAATTTCATATATTTTAACATATTTGCAGAATTATTATACATTTTTCGGTTTTATTTTACGCTTCTACTGAATTATCACTATATATTTACTGTCTAATATCTACGTAGCAAGAAAGCAAAAATAATTTGTATGTTTTATTGTGCTACTCATGTCAATCCCATACACTTTCGTTACATTCAAAGCTAAATTGCTTCAGTTCGATGCGGACAATGACTCGTTTTGATACACACCGTTGACTTCTTGCGAAGTTGAGCGACTTCTCTTTCTCTCTTATATTCATATACGTGTGTACATATACCGCGTGAGTCTTCTCATCCTGCGGATTGCTAACTAGGCAACGCTGCATTTTACAAACGATGCGAATGCAGGTGCTGACACCGCATTCACCACCCCGCTGGTTGGGGCTACGGTGGTGGGTGCTGTTAACGTGCTCTAGTAGCAAGGGTTAATATGCTGGAAAGTCATGGTGAACGTTGGAACGCCTGCGAATAACTGAGTTTTTTATTCATTTCTGTTCATGTTTCGAGAACGTTCTAGCAAATCATGATTTCTTTCCGAACGCACGGATAGTGGATTTACATATTCTAACAAGTAACACTTTATGTTTTAATGACATTCACATAATTAAACTAATTAGTGAAACGACACTTCCATGGCAAACTATCAGTTCTCGTTAAATTTCCTACGCATAAAAAGTACCTTCAAGTGGCAGTATTTGAACCTGGGACCTTCACCACTGAAGGCCAACGCGCACACTGTTGTACTACGAGTGCAAGTCACTACACGTACAGCGGTGCAAAGCAGTCATTTCGACCAAAATTGATACGACGCGATGCAGTGGACAGTGTTTATGGCATAGCCTGTACAACTCTGAGACTGCATAACTTCTCAATCCGCAGGCTGAGAAGACTCACCCGGTATATATATATATATTCCAGTAAACATGGGTCCGCAAGCAAGCCGTGCGTTTGCGAGATTTATTATTGCAAATGTGTGGTTATAGCCGCCACTGACGTGAATTGCTTGAGGATGTTCCCCTTGAGCAACGTAGTACATGTACATGCATGATGGAGCACCGGCACATTTTGCTGCTGCTGTAGGAAGACATCTAACATGGATAATATGGTCCAAGATGGATAGGTTAAGGAGGGCCTGTACCTTGGCCTCACGGTAACCTGATCTCAGTCTTTTTGATTTTTCTATGTGGGTTCACTTCAAAAGTGTAGCATATCACCCCCGTGGATACCGTTGAAGTACTGGAGCAGAGAATTGTACGTGCTTGTCAAGAATCCGAGATGTTTGAAAGAATTCGAAGCTCACTGCAGGTGAGCATTGCATCCAAGTGCAAGGCGACGCTTTGAGCACTGCCTTTAAGAGGAAGGGTGTACAGTATTAATAACATGTAACTTACTAAAATAAAATTGTATTCCTTGTTAAGTTAAGCTATGAGTGAATTTTGAGGCAAATTGGAATGTTAATTGTTAAACGAAATGTCTAGTTTTCAGATTCGTTTATACTAATTAGGGCAGTGTTGCTAATGAAGTCAGTGGCGGCTTGTAATCACACATTTGTAATGATCTCGCATATGACTTGTTTGCAGACCATGTTTACTGGAACGTTTTTGCTTCTACTATGGTATACTTTTCAACGTTTCAGTTTGCGCTATCAATTATGATACATCCTGTATATAAGTGAACTGATTACACATTAGGGCAATTTTGATTAAATAATTACGTACATATGTCTGAATTTGATCTTACATAAAATTCGAGCACTAGTCATGTTTTCGTAATAATGAGGAAGTAGGTATAAACCGAAGGATCCTCCCATCTATTTGTTGATAAGAATTTACATGCATTGCAGATACATTAACTGTATTACTCTCGTATTTTAACGAGATCTGCATTTTGTGTGTAGTAAAATCTCTTACGGTTTACCAGTTATGCAAAACTCATTCAAAATGAAGAGGACATTTGGGAACATTCCCAGAAAATTCAAGATATACATTTCATTTGCCATGAAAGTATCTTAAACATATGATATTTTAATCAAAATCGTTAGTCTTTTTCAGAAAATCCAACCTTTCTAAAAATGTTCCATGTAAAGGGTAGTCTGGGATGAGGGGATTTTCTTTAAAATGTTCGTGTCACATCTTTGAAAGATACTAAACGCAAATATCAAGTTTGGTATTTATCCGACTTTTTGCTTTTTAGTTATGCTGTTCACACACAGACAGACATCCACACAGATACACACATGGACCTTTTTCTAACAAATGATTTTTTTATTCAGGGGGGCCTCAAAGCATGTATTTCCGGTTAAATCTCGGCATCGAATACTTCCCCTACTTTCTCTACTTCAGTAAAAGTAATAATTTTTTAAAGAATAGTTTAGGGTGGAGACATTTTCTTTACATTGCTGAACTGATATTTATTCAACTTTTCGTTTTCGAGTTATCTGAACATACACACACACACACACACACACACACACACACACACACACACACACACACCTTCCGTGTTTTTTCTAGAGATGCTTTTCTTCGGCTCAGGGAGCCTCAAAATATGCATTTTCGGTGAAATTCGCAAATTAATTCTTGAGTGAAATGCAGTATTTCCTCTACCTACTACTGGTGAGTGTACATAAAAAAATCCCATGTGTTACACTCACATGACTTTCTCTACTCTTGTACAAACTATTTTTACAAACGCTTAGTCTCCATCTACTTCATGTTAATCGAGATAAACATTTGCAGACTCTATCTTATTGCTAATTTTCTTGTAGATGTAAGGGGAATATATATTTACAAGGACAATATAGAAATACAGTAGCCTTTAAGCACATACATATCTCTTAATAGCAGGTTGCTAGGTGCAGCACCATTCCCTTTGCCACAGATTAATACTCTTTGCATATCCAAGACAAAAAAATGAATAACGAATTCCCATTTGAGAAAACAAGTATTGAAAAATTTAAGGGAATAACAAGCAATATCTCGAAAATGGTTCATTCAACAAAAAAACTGTATATGGCATAAACTGTGTATTTTAATGCGATCTACATTTTTTGTGTAGTAAAATTTTGTCTATCTCTTATGGTTTACCAGTTATACAAAAGTCGTTCACAATGAAAAATACTTTTGGAGACATTCCCAGAAAATTCAAGATATGCATTTTATTTGTCATGAAAATATCTTAAACATATGATAAACATAATCGTTAGAGCCATTTTTGAGAAAATTTTCGAAAAATGTTCCATGTAAAGGGTAATCTGGGGTGGGGGGATTTTCTGGCAAACCTTCGTGTCACATCTCTGGAAGATACTGAACCTAAATACCAAGTTTGGTGTTTATCCGACTGTTCGTTTCTGAGTATGCTGTTCACAGACACACACACACGGACATGTTTCCAAAAACGCTTTTTTGGATTCAGGGGGTCTCAAAACATATATTTCCGGTGAAATCTCTGTATCGACTTTTTGGGTGGAATACAATACTTCCCCTACTTACTATACGTAGTAGAGAAAGTAATAATTAAAATGTTGAATTCCGTATTGTTAAACTTGAGATGTAAAAATGCAAACAAATATTTAATATTCTCTACTGGTTCCTAAATCCTGCCCTGAAGTTTTAAAGTCATGTGGAATAATGAATGTTTTGACGCCAAAAAGATACCTATGCCGTAATCATAATTTCAAAAACCATAGTGTATTAATAAAATTCTGACATATTCCGTTCAAGGATTTCTTGAACTGAACTGCGCTTTTAGAAATGTATCAATCTAAGATGTGTGCATAGCGTTAGGTGATACGATAATAATAATAATAATAATAATAATTTAATCTTTAAAAAAATTGGCAGTTGCTGACGTAAAAGATGCCGCTCTACATGGTATTCTGGGCTATACAATACAGAACCAAACGATATATTATGCTTTATATTACAACACTGCTTTCAAATTGAAGTCGAAATTATGAAGTCAATAATTATCATAATAATCTGAGAAGGTTAGTGATAGAAAATAAATAATAAAATATTTAATTTCCCTGTATGTATAAAAAGGAGAAGCGTTGTGAAAATTGTTGACTGTAAAAGCTACAGAAAGACAAGACAGGCACAGTTAGGCTAATTAGGGACCAGACCCAGGTATAAAGGGTAAATACCATTGAAGCAAGTTTTTCCTTGAAACAATGGGCACAGTTGTACTGGCCGGTATGTGAAGGTCATTAGAGGCTTCATGACGCTAAGTTTGAGGAGAGTTTTGAGGGGAGAGAGGGGACGTTAGGAGTTTTTCCTCTCTGTAGCGCGGTGGTGAAATTCATTCTGTCCTGAGCGATCGGTGAAAGCGGGACGACATTCTCGTCGAGTTGTGAACATTGGCGGCGAACATGCAACAGGGTAGAACGTTCAGCTGTATTTAATAATCTTTGGTCTTGGTCGTATGCATTTAAAAGTGATCGGCAAACCTTAAGTTTTATTTTAAATGGTGAAAATAAAAGTGTTCCGAGAAAGCGTTCGTGTTTCTCTGTACATACACTCACGCATACCCAGTGGTTAAGATCTCATGCTCGAGCAGCCGTGGCAAAATAAAAAGAACCAACTAGGAGGAGAAAAGCAGCAATCGTGAGACAACGGTATTGCTTCACTGTTGGAGGACTAGCGTGACTGCGTCAAAATATAACATGTGTAAATGCACACCTTTTTCAGGAGACATTTGACCAAGTAATAGTATACGGCGTGTATTTTATAATTATTATTATTATTATTATTATTATTATTATTATTATTATTATTATTTCTATTAAATTCCTATTCATGACTTTTACACAATTCAAGATTTGCACTTATGATCTGCAAGTTTAGAAAAACGTAAAATAATTTTAATTCCCCGTTATCATTATAATTTGATATTCTACAAATCATTAATAAAATGGCGAGTTTTACTTTCTCTACCACGTACACAATAGGTAGAGAAAATGTTGCATTCCACCCAAAAATTCGATACCGCGATTTCACCGGAAATATATGTTTTGAGACCCTCTGAATCCAAATAAGGCACCTTTGGAAGCATGCGCATGTGTGTGTGTGTGTGTGTGTGTGTGTGTGTGTGTGTGGTGTGTCTGTGAACGCATAATTCATAAACGAAAAGTTGGTATTTGAGTTCAGTATCTTTCAAGATGCGACACGAAGATTTTCATGAAAATCTTCTCCACCCAAATACCCTTTACATCGAACGTCTTTCGAAAATTTTGATTTTTTAAAAAATGGTTCTAACGATTTTGATGAAAATACGGCATATTAAAGATATTTTCATGATAAATAGAATGTATATTTTGAAATTTCTGGAAATAACCTGTGTAGCCCTCTTCATTCGGAGGGAATTTTGTATAATCTTGTATAACTGGTAAACGCTAAACGAAGACCGTACCATATAAAAAATGTAGATATTTTTAAAACACACAATTTATTTCAAATAAGTGTTTTGGGGCATAAAAAGTTTTTGACATATCCGTTATTAAAAGTTCTAATTGTTCGATACTTTCCATCGATTTTCAGTTGTTTCTTGCGATTGCAAAGAAACAGTATGGAATTTTAAGGCCAGAATATAGCGTCCAGTTCTTAAGCACTTAAATATCGCTGTTATCTTTGTATTTATAACGAAATCTGTAATGTAGCTACTTTTGCAATGGTTTATTTGGATTAAAATGTAGTAGATAGAAAAATAAGCTTTAGTAAGAATAGTTTCTACACCCACTGATGAAGATAGAGATTAGAGAAAGGCATGTGAATGTATTATATCAGATTTTTCTAAGTGCAGCCTATTTATTGTGATAGTATTACTAGAAATGGTTTCAGTGCCTAGGGTGTTATAGGTGCGCAAACATATAAGTAGAGGAAAAACAAAAGCCTTAATATTGCATAGATTTGAATCAGCTGATGAGAAACAAAAGAGCGTTTATAACATTTAAAAAGCATATTGCTTAACATATTGGAAAATTCTAACGAACAACAAGAAATATTATATGAGATGAATTCCTGCTTCTTTCAACAGTAAACTTTTATCTTATGTTTCCCATTTATATAAAATTCAATAAGAATAAGAGGGATTCATGGATTTTTCACATGCTATACGTTTTATTTACCTTGCCAATAACATATAGCGTCTTCAACAAAATCGTTACAGCTATTTTTGAAATTTAAAATATAAAACATTTTTTTAAGGTCCACAGAATTTCGTGGAAATCTCCGTCTTCCAACCTTGCAGGATGCTGTACTAACGTACGAATCTATTTAAGATTCGACCTTTTGCTTTTGATTTAGTGCTCTTCAACAAGCGCGCGCACATGTACCCACATATAGGAAATAAATAAAAGTTAAATATGGAGTTTAAACTCATTTAATTTAACACTCCTCCTCAAAAAAGCACCAAAAATAAGAGCAACGTTAACTTTAAACAAAATAAATATCCCTTAATTATTCTCCAATAGTGTTTATTTAAATAAAATATTTTTAATTCGATAATAAGGAAATTAATAATTCACTTCAATTAAACTTTAAAATAATTAATGTTTGTCTATAGTTTTGATATTAGTATTAATTATGCATTGCAGATTTACTACTCTATGTTTATGCGTTTGTGTATGATGTATGTGTATCGGAGACCTCAAAACATGCATTTTTCGGTGAAATCTTGATATCAAACTTTTGTAAAAAACAATGCTTTCTCTACCTACTATATGTACGCAGCAGAGAAGGTAGAAACCGAATTAAATATGAATAATTTAGTCACATCTAGAGGCCACATCCATTATCATCATTGCATTTGCTTAAGCGGAACCCCTGAAATAAGGATCGCCTGAGTCTCTATTTAAACTACATTGGATATGTTTTGGGTTTTTAATATACCTACTATATAACATTTCGTCCAGGAAGCGGGATTACTCGCGTTATAATGCTTCCTGCAATACATTGCGTTGCCAGTGTATTATAATGCAGTCTTGCCCGCGGCAGAAACCGAATCCATGACCCTGAGGTTAGGAATAAACAGACACATTCCATCAGTCATCGAATGAAGCTTGAAACCCCTTGCGCAGGTAAAGCCAGACAACACAGAGAGGGAACAGGACTACTGTGTCAGCCTCTAGCGGACGTACAATGCAATTAATGACGTTGCCACATCTATCATTCAGGCACACACATACGTGATTGACAGGTTCTACCGGGTAGTCAAACAGTGCACCACTCCCCTACCCTCTGGACCGGAGATTGTATCAGGCAGTGATTCCATACGATTGAAAAACGGATAAAATATTTCATTTAATGTTTTATAAAATATGTTGACAGATGGCCTTGAAACTCCCTAAAAAAATCGCATGCGCCCGTGCCTTTATGCCCACGGTAATACTCAACACAGTCCCAAGTGCGAAGAACATTTCAACTGAGTACAAACTTTTCTTTCCCATGTTTACTGACATAGGACTATTTGCCCAGTCTGAAGAGCTACGGATAGGAATTTAAAAAATTAGTATCAAGGCCATGGCGGCACTGGTGCACATTGGGGTCTCTAACTCTTCCAGACTGAACATCTCTACCACCGTTTCAATCTCTTCCTCACCCTGCTAGAATTTTACATACCAGGGAAGAAACACTTCTCTCCTCAAATCACATACGTCGCACACCACCGTCCAATGTGCCTAACCCTACTACCCTGCAGGATGAAAATAAACAAAATGTGAGGAAATAAGGGACAAAAAAATTCAGAGCAATATACAATCCGTCCCAGAGTTCGCCTACATTCCTGGGAAACCAACGAACCTGCAGGTATGCTTATATGTGTGACGGTTAATCTAGCCGAACAAAACAAAAACGAAAAGTCGCATAATACCAAACTGTTTTAAGAATGCAATTAATAGATTATGAGGAAGGTTACCACCGCAAAAAAGAAAGAAAAATGTTTAATTCTTCTTCTTCAATGGATTACACTCTTCGTTGTAGGACTTACAAACCAATGTCTTGTGTCAGTAGTCTGTCGAGGAGCAAGCAAACTCTGTATCATACATAGCATATCCAGGATGGGTGATCAACCCAATGTCTGGCATAGCGGTGAAGAAAAAGGAAATTAAATGTACTGTTGAAAGGAATGATAGGAAAATTCGCGGATCAAATTGTCTCACCTAGCATTCGCTTAGCGACCAAGGAAAACCTCAAAATACCCTTCGGTCAAGTACGTTGACACCGGGGGTTTGAACCGGGCACCTCCCGAATGCTAGTCGCACAGACTGCGGCGCCACCTCGCTAGTTAAAAAAGGATTTACACTTTCACACCATACAAAATATATATATCGTTTCAGAATGGGAATATTTCATATCTAGGATGGGTATTTAAATGGTGGGTACATAAAAATTTATCTTTAATTTTCTGTACCTCATTCTTACTGAAGTGTATGTAATTGCTAGACATTAAGATATCGGTGGCTGGCCCGTAGCTGAGTCGGTAGAGCACCTGTCTCCTGTGCGAGAGGTCACGGGTTTGGTTCCCGGTTGGGAGGTGGGAAGTTTTCTCTAGCCAAGATTATTCTCTATCCTCACCATAGTCTGGAAGTTATGAATGAGAGTGTGCATGTATATGTGCTCTAATGATTAAAGCTCAAAGTGCAAGAAATTCAACGACAAGAGAATACGAGTTAACACCATTGTCAATAGGCAATAAGTTCCAAAGGAAAGGCCGCCGATAAGACCAATGTAGTTATAGGTGGGGTATAAATGGAACTAAAAAAATAAAATAAAGAGGTCGGTATATATTTATTTTGAGAAAAATGTGGATTTGGATAAGAAGTGCAATTTGTATGAAAATATTTATTTAACCATTTCCGAAATATTCCATATTTGATGCAGTGCACCTTGAAATGTTAGGAGATGCCTATGGTATTTTAATGCACTCGTATACGGAGTATCTAATATCATATTTAGCTTATTATTATCAACAAACAGCTGTGTATCTCAGCCTATAACATATAAATTAACACGATATTTCCTAACTGAAATATTTGTGGTGCATAGGCATCTCTTTCCTTGCAAACGGTACATTTTACGTTTATTGGTACTTAGGTACATATACCCCATTGCCCGTATGCTCTTTAATTACGTAATGGTAATTTCTTGGCGAATTTAACCTCCTTTAATCAGGTAGATTGTTGAAGGAGTGAAATGATACTCAAATGAGCTCAGGGTCGACAGAGCTTAGAGTTACTCGAAGGTACCTAGAAAACGTTGTCCAAATTTGAATTTGGGACCCCTTAAGTGTGGGACGGACAGGCTTCTCCGACTCTATGGAGGTTTGCTATAGTTATTATTGTTTTCTGTGTCTGATTTTTACTTTCTCTACTACGTATAGTAAGTAGGGGAAGTATTGTATTCCACCCAAAAATTCAATAGTGAGATTTCACGGAAATACGTGTTTTGAGACCCCCTGAAACCAAAAAAAGCATTTTTGGAAACGTCCGTGTGTCTGTCTGTGTGTCTGTGAACAGCATAACTCAGAAACGAACAGTTGGATAAACACCAAACTTGGTATTTAGGTTCCGGTATCTTCCAGAGATGCGACACGAAGGTTTTCAAGAAAATCCCCCCACCCCAGATTACCCTTTTCATGGAACAGTTTTCGAAAATTTTAATTTTCTCAGAAATGGCTCTAACGATTTTGATTAAAATATCATATGTTTAAGATATTTTTATGACAAATGAAATGTATATCTCGAATTTTCTGGGAATGTCTCCAAAAGTATTCTTCATTATGAACGATTTTTGCATAACTGGTAAAGCATAAGAGCTAGACAAAATTTTACTAAAAAAAATATAGATCGCGTTAAAATACACAATTTATGTCATATACATTTTTTTGTTGGGTGAACCATTTTCGAGATATTGCTTGTTATTCCCTTAAATTTTCCAATACTTATACTTTTTCTCAAATTTGTTATTCATTTTTTTGTCCTGGTAATGCAAAGAGAATGGAATACTCCACATAGCAAACCACTCTTAAAATATTAGACTATCGCTTAAAGCCTACCATATTCCCCTTGCATCTACAAGAAAATTAGCAATAAGATTGACATCTCGATTAACATGAAGCATATAGAGAATAAGCGTTTATAAAAATACTTTGTACAAGAGTATAGAAAGTGTTTTTAAGTTTAACATCCTTTGGATCCAGATCATGTTGCCATTATTGAAATGGGTGAACTGACACTCAAGTAAGCCCAGAGCGCACACAGCTTGGTTGCCCTACGTTCGTCTCCTTAGGACGAATAAAAACCCGGAGAAAAACAAATTACCCAGATACTTCTCGCACGAGATTCACACACATTATCCCTACAACTTAGAGCTGGGTTTGTCTTATTATTCAGTGTTCCTACAGCAAAACACATACCAATATTTCCCCGTGCTTTTGACCCAAGTTCAAGTGATTTGTAAGTTTTGAACATCGCGGAAACGAAATAAACAAATGATATGTCACCCTGAATACCGTCATTGGGTAGTTGGTGTTGAAAAGAAACCAAAGTTAAAACAGACGCCAGTTCGCCCAGGCCGGAATGCCGAGGCGAACATATTTTTACCAATCCGTTGAACAAGGGGGGAAAAAGGCAGGCGGCGAAGTTCTGGCGACCCCGTGGTCATCCGTTACCAGGAGGTGCACAAAGGCAATGCTCTTGGACGAGGTCCCGCGCAGCATAATGGCGGACATTATCAGCATTCGGCTTCTTCCGATACGCTCCGGAAGTGAAATTACACTCCCACTCCCTTATTTTTTAGACGGAGGGGTCGGTTCTTGGCGTACAGACGGATGCATTAGACGGACTTCCGGCGCCTTTTCGGTGCAATGCATCACCCTCTCTCAGTCTAGCCACATAATGCCCATCCCCTCGGCCGTAAAAATGCATTTCATTGCCCCCTCGCCATCATCTGCATACAATCGCGTCACTTCCGGACCGCGTGGAATCGGGCAATGGACCGAAAACTTTGGCCCTACATGCATACATCCATAATACGTCATCGATGGACAAGTTCGCTATGACTAATGTTCTCGCATCGTCACACACACCTCCACTATCTCACCTCTCTGGCCGGGCTCTGCATGCAGGGACATCAATCTAAAACACTGCAGCAAACTAATACACCTGTTCTAAGTGTGCATGACGTGCAACAAAATATTGTTCTATCTTTTGCTTCATGCAGTGTTTCATTTCATAAACAGCACTAATATTCACAAAAGAGACACCACTTTCATCAAACTATTGAGTGAATTTACAAGTAAACACTGGACTGCCTCTGCGGTCGAGTGTTCAGCGTTCTAGCTTCTTAACTCCGAGGTCCTGTGTTCGATTCCTAGCTTGGGCGGGGAATTTTCCTTTAACCAGAATCATACCCAGAGACTAAAAATATGAAACTGAGTGATGTGAGTGTGTTTAGCAGTAAAAATAAATATTACTTTATCTACCCACAATCGTTTACTTTTATACCTGTAACTTTTACAAATTAATCTTACGAAAGCATATCTTTCCCTCTATTTCAAGTAAATCGGTATAAATATTTGCAGAAATGGTTTAATTAAACATTTCGTTATGGATACAAGGGGTTCTTAGATGTTTAAAAGCGAATGGGTAAGTATTGAAGCATTCAAACAAATAATAACGGATATCTCGGAAATGGCTAATGCTACAAAAAAGCTGTTTGAAATAAATTTCGTTTTTATTAATAGATCTACATTTTTCTGTGTTATACATTCTTATCCATCTCTTAACGTTTACCACTTATGCAAAATTATACAAAATTCCTTCCAAATGAAGAGGATTTCACAGGCTATTCCCAAAAAATCAAGATATACATTTTATTGATCATGTAAATATCTTAAACACTATGTGGTATTTTAATAAAATCGTTAGAGACATTTTTGAGAGAATAAAAAATTTCTAAAAATCTAATCAGCAGTTTGAGGTTGGGAGATTTTTGTGAGAATCTTTGTGTCATATCTCGGGAAGCTACTGAACATAAATACCAAGTTTAGTATTTATCCGAGTTTTCATTTTTAAGTTATGCTGTTCACACAGACACTTACGCGGGCCTCTATGTAAAAAAGCATTTTGTTAATCAAAACATGTGTCTGGTTAAATCCCATTATGGAAATTTTTAGGTGGAATACAATACTGGTAGGTGGTAGGGGAAGTAATGTGTAAGTAACCTTCAGTACAGGGAGTGAAACTATCGTCACTTGTTCTTCAAATCAAACCCCCAGAAAGAGGACTATACAAATGAAGCAATAGAAAAAGAAGAAAAGGCAGTAATATAAATTTACTTTCAGATACTGTCATACTGTGTTACTGAGATACGCAATAGAAATTACTTATGTGGAGAAATCCTCCTTATTTACCTGCAAATTATGTTAACACATTTAAAGAGTAGGTAGAATTCATATTTCTGTTCATCAACTGTCCCTACATAGATGGCTCAGCAGTAAGCATATGGGAATACGAAGGTCGGTAGACGTAACCAGACAGAGGGGTTTTAGTAAGTAAACCTTCAAGTTAGTAACTCACTGAGTGTTTGTGGCGAGGGAAGGTGGGAACGCCTGCGACTTTGCAGTGTTCTCTGTAAACAAATACGCTGAACACCTTACTTCGAAAGCAGGTAAATCAGCATTAAGGAGCAGTATAGAGGAAATAAAGCAATGTATGTTTAGCTATTGATAGTGTGTAATTAGGAAAATCCACTCTTATTAGTGTATGACACAGATCCTCGAAAATTTCTGATTTGCAGTTTAAAGCTGAGGAGGTTGAAGGTCTACTTTCCTCATTGTTCCTTTCTCATAATAACACGTGTTCCTTGGGTTTCATTGAATTACAGGTTGTTTAACATGCTGTTTAAGTATCTTTTGAGATCTATGTTTACATCTGATGGTTTCGTCATTTGTGCTGAAGTATCCCCTAACACATTCCGCCACAAATTGTGCTACTTTTGATGTATTAGCCCTTTATAGCCTGGTGTATCATATTCGTTACAAAGGTGCTATTTTTAGGTTTTAGGATTTCCAATGCGCTTTTTTTTCTAATTTCATATTATACTAACGTTCAAGACTATTTGAGGCTATGCATATGTAGCAAAATAATTCCGGCAATAAAGCGTTAACTCTTCTTTGCTTTAGGCACATTGCCACACTTCTCCACTGGTGTATATTCTGCAGCGAATAAATGGAGCAGTCACAAAGAAACCGGCTGTTGGGGAGGGGAGGAGTGTGTCCGTTACAGTACCTGACGTCACCTATACTCCGTGCGGTAACACAATTGCTTATCTACTTACTAAAACCCCTCTGCCTGGGAACATTCCCGGCCGCTTCTTCGATGCCATACCTATCGTCAGGGACAGTTTCGGGCAGAAGGTTCCAAGCAAGGAAAGAAAAAATTGTATTTGAAGGCAAATTTACCGCTCAACTCGCCTGGTCCAGCTAACCCTGGAAGAAGAAAGGAAAATGAAACTAAAAAAAGAATCTAAAATATAATCCACCATTCGCCTATGTGAGAAAACCACAAAAATTCCAAGGTAAGGATGGCAGGCCAAAGTCATTCGAACCAGAAAGTGAGTAAATACTTAAATACCAAGTGACATAACTTATGGGCAGCGTGTGTAGTTCATATTGGGTAGGTCGTGGGTTCAAATCCCGCATATCTACTAAACGTAGAGGTTTTGTCGTGGATTGCCTCTTTCACCACTTATAACGAGATTGGATATTTCAATACCACGACCGGACCCACACTAAATGAAAACGGGTAACAAATAAAATAGCGGTTACAATAAGGCGACTCCGCAACTATGGTCCTCACACTGATCCCTGCAGAAATACACGCGGAGCGGCAGTTTTATATTCCAAAAAATCAACACTCTGTTTAAATCACTAGAAATCAAATAAATGGCACAGAAAGGTAACTACGTAACTAATACCATCTATTAATATTATACTCCTGTGCATAAAGGAACTATCAGAAAAAGCCTAAAAGCGACGTCAAATAAGCAAAACATTAACAAATACATACTAGATATCAATCACGTAATAACTCACCTTTGATGAACGGATTTGTAAAGTGCTAAAAATAAGAAAACGAAAAACAAAATAAAAAAATCTGATGTGTAACACTCACATGACTTTCTCTACTGTTGTACAAACTAGCTTTACAAACGCTTATTCTCCATATGCTTCATGTTAATCGAGATCTTGAGATGTTAATCTTATTGATAATTTTCTTGTAGATGCAAGGGGAATTGGTAGGCTTTAAGCGATAGTCAAATATTTTAAGAGCTGGTCCGTTCTCTTTGCATTACCAGGACAAAAAAAACAATAACGAGTTTGAGAAAAAGTAAGTATTGGAAAATTTAAGGGAATAACAAGCAATATCTCGAAAATGGTTCACCCAACAAAAAAAATGTATGTGACATAAATTGTGTATTTTAACGCGATCTACATTTTTGTGTAGTAAAATTTTGTCTATCTCTTATGGTTTACCAGTTATGCAAAAGTCGTTCACAATGAAGAATACTTTTGGAGACATTCTCTGAAAATTCGAGATATACCTACATTTCATTTGTCATGAAAATATCTTAAACATATGACATTTTAATCAAAATCGTTAGAGCCATTTTTGAGAAAATTAAAATTTTCGAAAAATGTTCCATGTAAAGGGTAATCTGAGGTGGGGAGATTTAAACCTTCGTGTCGCATCTCTGGAAGATACTGAACCTAAATAACAAGTTTGGTGTTTATTCGACTGTTCGTTTCTGAGTTATGCTGTTCACACACACACACACACACACACACACACACACGGACATGTCTCCAAAAATGCTTTTTTTGGATTCAGGTAGTCTCAAAGCATGTATTTCCGGTGAATTCTCGGTATCAAATTTTTGGGTGGAATACAATACTTCCCCTACTTACTATAGTACGTAGTAGAGAAAGTAAAAATTAATTAGATTTTGGAACATCGCATGTTCAGGGATAAAGTATTAAGCAACTGAGGTAGTTGTTACTTTCTCTACCGCGTATAGTAAGTAGGGGAAGCATTACATTCCACCCAAAAACTCGATACCGAAATTTCACTGCACATACATGTTTTGAGGTGCCCTGAATACAAATGAAGCAAGTCCATGTTTGTGTCTGTTTATATGTCTATCTTTGAACACCATTACCCTAAAACGAAGTCCGATTAAATACCAAACTTGGTACAAATGCGACAAATTCAAGAAAATCCCTCACTCCAGATTACCCTTTACATGGAACAGTTTACGAAAATTTTGGTTTTTCTCAAAAATGGCTCTAACGGTTTTGATTAAAGTATTATATATTTAAGATATTTTCATGACAAATAAAATGCATATCTTGAATTTTCTGGGAATGTTCCCAAAACTATTTTTCTTTCTGAATGACTTTTGCATAACCAGTAAACCGTAAGAGATAGACAACATTTTTCTACAGAAAAAAATGTAAAACTCGTTAAAACACGCAATTTATGTCACGTACAATTTTTGTCGAGTGAGCAATTTTCGAGATATTCCTTGGTATTTCTTTGAATTTTCTAATACTTATACTTTTTATCAAATGGGAATTCATTATTCGTTTTTTATGTCCTGGATATGCAAAGAGAACGGAATGCTCCACATAGCAACCAGCTCTTAAAACATTTGACTATCGCTTAAAGCCTACCATATGCCCCTTGCATCTACAAGAAAATTAGCAATAAGATAAGAGTCTGCAAATGTTTATCTCGATTAACATGAAGTAGATGGAGAATAAGCTTTGATAAAAATAGTTTTACAAGAGTAGAGAAAGTCATGAGAGTGAAACACATCAGGGTTTTTTAAAACGCTTTTATGGATTCAGGGGGTCTCAGAACACGGATTTTTAGTGAAATCTCGGTATCTAATTTTTTGATGGAATAGGTTAGGTACTTCCCCTACTCACTACATATAGTGGAGAAAGTAAAAATGAAAATGTCAAATTGGATGCTTTTACACTATTCGGTCCTCTTGAGCACTTATCTTCATAGATCAAAGAGGATGAAGATATTTATTTAGTGAAGGTAGACCAGACCGGAATCAATTTTGGGATGAAATACCTGAGAAACTGAGAACTGTGATCAGCGATGCAACAAAATGCTCGAAAATTTCAACAAAGATTCACTAAGCTGCATTTTGTGCCTGAATTTGTTGCCACAGTCTGATGGCTAAGATGAAGCAAGTCTGAATATTGGCAAGAAAGTACTAGCCGAATTCTTCCATCTCCTTGATTTGGTATGCGCTGCTGCACTTGAGAGCCGCACTGGGTTAATGCTGTGGAAAACCAGAATTTATTTGTTCGATGGTCAACGAAGTAGTGCGTGGACAATGTCCTTGAAACAGATCCCCTTCCACCAGGATAATGCATCAGCCAACTGCCTTCAACTGCGAAAGGAATTTTTGGCATTAACATATGAGATTAATGACCCTCTGCATACACTCTGATAAGTTCTTCTTTCAGAAAGTAAAATGAGAAATGTTCACGTATCAGTTATTTCGCTAAAACGAGCACCGTCCATTTTTACTTTCTCTATCACGTATGATAAGTAGGGGAATTGTTGTATTTCGCCCAAACATTCTATGTCGAGGCTTAGCCCAAAATGCATTTTGAGCCCCCTGAGCCCCCAAAAAACATTTTTAGAAATGTGAATGTGAACAGCATAAACATAAAACTAAATATCGGATAAAGACCAACCCTGATATTCATCTTCCAAAGATGCGACACGAAGATTTTCAAGAAAATACCCCACGCCCAACTACGCTTTACGTGCAATATTTTTCGAAATTGTTGGTTTTCTAAAAAATACCTCTAACGATTTTGATTAAAATACTAGATATATATTAAAGATACGTACATGATAAATCTAATATATATCTTGAATTTTCTGGAAATAGCTTGCAAACTCCTCTTCCATCGGAAGGAAATTTATGTAATCTTGCACAAATGGTAAACATTAAGCGATACGTGAAAACGTACTACGCAAAAAATGTAGATCTCTTTAAATCACACAATTTATTCCAAATAATTTCATTTCGGCAACGTGGCCGAGTGGTTCAATCCCAGGGACCCGCTTGTGGGATTTGTGGTGGTCGAAGCGGCGTCTAGGCGGGTTTTCTCCGGGTTCCCCGGTTTCCCCCGCCATTCATTCCACCAACTACTCCATAATCACCTTTCCTTTCATCCATTTCACCGTCAGCTTGTTTCCTCTAGCTCCTTCATCCCATACCAGGCATCGGGCTGATCACCAATCCTGGACATGTCTGTTCCCCGACGGGCACCCGCCAGGCACCCGCCTGTAAGTCCTGGAGGGTGTAAGTCCTACATAAGGTGAGGATAAAGAGTGAATGAATGAATAATTTCATTTACGAGATATCCATTATTAATGATTCAAATTGCTCATATTTAGCCATTCTTTAAAGTTCTGCCGATTTTTAGGCGTTTCTCGCGAGGTCATGTTAAGAGTATAGAATTTTAACACAGCATATAGGTCCAGCATTTGACTATCGCTATTCCCTTTGTATCTATAACAAAATGTGTAATGCAGTTATTTCCGGAAAGCTTTATGTGGGATAAAATAAGAATAATTTATATACCCACTAATAAGCGATAGAGGGTAGAGAAGATCGTATGAATGTAATACATCAGGTTTTTATATTTGGTGATATATTTTTAAGGTACGAAATGAAGAGACACTCCCGGGTTATTAAGCATTACAGTAAAACACACACCTCATATCAAGCTTGAAAAAGCAGTCACCAAAGCCAAGAAGCATAAAAAAAAGTTAATCCTCTTGTGATTCTCTTAGTTCTGGCTGCTTTATCGCCCAGCAGAGTTAGATTTCTCAGGCAAATCTGATGTCCGAAAATTTAATTGCTTTTGTCGCCGAAGTGTGTTGAGACAGTTGCGATTTTGATTTTCTATTAAGTATTTTACAACAGCTGAATAAGAAAAAGACATTTAATGTACTGCTTGTAGCTCAATAATATCAAGGTGACCATCCTTGTAATATTAAAGCTCAGAATCAGTAGATATACAATCAGCTATAGGCGGGAAATATTTAGTATAGAATATTGTTTTTAAAAGGATTAAACCTCACTTCTGTCTTACATATATAAGGAGGTATTTCAGGGGAAATAAACGTGCTTTATTTTGAAGACCTACCTCATTTGTTTATGTTGACTGTTCTCATTGCTACACACCAGATTACCAACCTAACCAAACCACTGTAAACGAGCATGGCAATACCAAACAACTACGGAAGATCAAGACGACAGGGGAAGATGAACCCCCAGAATTGCTACAAGAGGCCGTCTAAAAAGTCCTCAGCGTGACTCAGAAATGCCATGAAGATAACCAAAATACTATGGTACGAGTAGTAACTATCATTCTTAGTTGGCGCGCTGTAGAGTTTCGAATGCGTAAGTGTAGTTCCTAGTTTGGGACATAGTGCAAACAAATTGGGTTAACATTTTCTACAAAAGGGATAAAACTTAAATACAAGTTGTGATAAAGAACTTCGTTTTCGGGTTTAAACCCAACAGAAATACAAAACGTAATCAGATTAAATTTGAACTAATAATTAAAACATTATTGTTAATACAAACATTAAAACTAAAAAAATAAATGTATTTAATGAAATATCTTCTATTATTCGTAATTAAAAGATTCATTCTTTTCGTTTTCGACGTTACACAGTGGCTGTTGAACTTTAGTATGGTCATACTTCTATTCAAGATTATGAGCTCTCAGGACATCCCAAAAACTGCTATGATCGATAAGATTGTGACAAAATTCTACAATACTGTACTGAATGATCGCAAATTGAAAGCACCCGAGTTCACTGACTACATTTTACACAACATTTTGGGTTTGAGAAGGATTTTCACTCGATGGGTGCAGCGTTTGTTAACAATGGACCAAAAACGCATTCGGATGAACATTTCTCAAGTGTTTAGACTTGCAATTTCAGCGAGTTTATCCGAAGTTTCATAACAGTAGACGAAATAGGGAATCATCGCCACATGGCAAAGACGAAGGATCAGCCCAAATAGTGGGTGGCAACAGGTGAAAGTACACAAAAGAAAACAAAAAGCGGTTCCATCTGCAGGTAAAGTCGCTACGGTTTTCTTGGGTGTTCATGGTATAATGCTCATAGATTACGTCCAGAATGGCAGGACCATCACCGGGGAGTATTACGCTTCACTACTGGACCAACTGAAGCATGCTATTCAGATTAAAAGTCCACAATTTGCGAAAGCGAAAGTTCTCTTTCGTCTCGGCAGTACACCTTCACACGTCTGGGATTGTTGCAACATGGCCTTCGCTTCCCAGATCTTCCACATGCACAGCGATTGCTTTTTGTTCCCAAGTCTGAAACTCTGAGGAACGATGGTTCTCGCAGAGAAGAATATTATTTCTCAATCAACCACAATCCTCCGACGCATCCCTGTTTGGAGCGTAACCGTAGGACAGGTTTGAGAGGCACAGCCAATGCACATTGACTCTCTAATTACAACCACTGAATCAAGTGACATCGCGTCTTTCTTGTCCCTTACGTATGGTTAGTTTTGGTAGGTCTGAGATGCACAGCCCAATTTAACTCAGTGTTTGTTTACAAACAATATTACTTCTTGTCCCTTACTTTACGTACCATGTCATAAGCAGCAGTAGGCAATCATTCATCAAGTATGCCTGACTTTGATTTACATGAACTTACCGACATGATAATTTGTTATGGACAAGCTGTTGGAAACGGTAGAGAAGCTCTCCGTATCTACCAAGAGCGGTTTCCTGGTAGACGTCACACCCACACCACAGGTGGAGGACAGCGCAATGTGTGGACAGCTGCATTTGAAGAAGAGATGTTGAGAGACTCAACCACGATCCCTCAAATAGCACGCGTGCCGTTGCCCATGCTATGGACACAAGTCCATCATCAGTGTGGCGTGGTTGCGTGAATAGCAGCTCCTCGCATACCACCTCCAAAAATACAGAGACTGGGGCCCAACGACTTCACACCTCGTGTTCAGTTTGTCCAGTAGTTTCTGCTACGAAGTATCGCAGATCCTACATTTACCGCGCACGTGTTGTTTACCGATGAGGCCTGCTTCACACGAGACGCATACTTCAGCAGCAAGAACAGCCACATCTGGGATGTTGAGAACCCTCATGCAGTGTTTGTTTGACATCACCAACAAGAGTATTACGTAAACATCTGGGCTGGAATCATTGGTGATCACCTGCTGGGACATTTCGCTTTGCCACCCCGTTTGAGTTAAATTCGGCTATGCGTCTCAGACCTACCAAACCTAACCAGACGTAAGGGACAAGAAAGAGGCGATGTCACTCGATTCAGCGGTTGTAAACAAACAGAAAGTCACAGTGTACTGGCTGAGCCTCTCAAACCTCCTACTGAATACGCTTCAGATAGGGGCGGATAACTCCGTAACGATGCGACGGAGGATGGTGGTTGCTTGACGAAAAAATGTTCTCCTCTGCGAGATCTATCGTATCTCGGAGTTTGTCGCCGAGGTCCTGAAATATCCTGTGTAATAAAATGTGACGCAGTATTTTTAACACTTAAATTATTTCAGTCTAATTATATAATCGCCTTAAAGCAATATGTGTATGTAACAATATATAAAAAGTGTATATTACAGTCATTGTAAATGTTTATATTATTGTATACATGTTGAATAATGTTATGTGAATGTATTACGTAATTTAATAGTGTAGGAGCTGTCAGAATAATAGGTTAAAATTTGCTAACAATGAGGTAACTTTGAGACAATAATGAATTTGAAAGTTTAACAATACTACTTGTAATTCTTGGAAGCAATAATGTAATTTTTGTGACAGTTTATAAAATAGCCAATCAACAACCAGAAAAAGCTTTAGTTAAATAAAAGTATTTTATTGGATTAGGAATAGCCAATCGAAGACTGAAATATAGCAAAATTTACAAATTTAGAGTTCAGTTGCTTGTAGACAGCGCTCATAACTGGACGCGTTACTTGTAAACAGCGCTCATAACTGGACGTGTTGGTTGTAGACAGTGTTCCTGACGCAAGATGTGTCCTCGAGAAATTTAATATGTATTTGGTGTGAAATAAAAATAGTTTACGTGTTAAAAAGTGCAAGTAATTAATAAAAGAATCTCACAGCTATCTATATCAGTGAAATGTTATTAAAATCGTGTCAAGAATTAATAAAAAGGAGTGAAGTAAAAATTATAATCTGTGTAAGGCTACATTCTTCAGCCGCATCACGCCCTGTTAAGAAATTCATGTCTCTAAAAGTAATACTGTCGCAGCCGAGGCAAACATAAATATATAGTATTTAAAGAAACAGTCAAATTACAAAGTTAATATTTTTTTAAACATTTTTTTTGGGGCAAAGGCCACCGGAAAGCACATTTGGGGCGAAGGCTACCGGAAACTTTTTACTATACGTGTGGTTGCAACTACTTAAAGTTCGGCTCCCCAACAGTTGAACTATAATACAACTATTTCAAATTGGCTTTCCATACGTGAAGCAACAAACTTCTTCAAATGATTTTACAAAACGTTAGCATGTGTTAGTAATAATGATTTAAGCTACTCACTATTGAAGAAACGGTTCAAATGAAATGAGTAGATTCTTGGATACCTTCGAAACAAACGTGCTATTATTTTTTTTCTTTACACATTAGTATACATAGAAGAGTAAGAAATGTTTGCTTTTGTTTCAAAGCTCTTACGCTTTATCTTGGGTTCCACTGTGTTAAAATGCAACTGAAATTTATTTGTACATGTTTAATGAAATGCCATATTAAACTTTAAGCTATTTGGCTTTAAAAACGTCAGTTTGACAGTATGATTGGATAGTTCTTCGGCTATATATAACTCTTCTTGTCTATAATCATGGTCAGCTTCGCGTACGTACTGTTTCTTGGCGATTGATCGACGAGCCAAGCACTCAGCGTGTATATATCATTGCAATTTCCCAAAGATCACTTAAAAAGAGCGAGCGACTGAGAGAGATAGAGGGGACGGCACATGTAATCATCACGTGACTCACATGAGGAGGATAATCTGGACCAGAAATCAGCGCACGTAGTAATCACCCCCTCTGGTCCAGCGGACAAAAGGCTTTAATTAAGAGAAGGCTGCTATCCGCAGTTTTTTATGTACTATCGGTAGATTGGGATGCTAAAATGGGCCGCCAGTATTACGGTTTCTGCAGCCAATAGAGAACATCTGACCCAGCACACATTGACATGCCCAGCTAATGGACTGAGTTCGATTCTCTTTTTCTCGTTATTTATTACTGCTAAGATAGATGACCTCATTTGGGTATCACTTTCCCAAAAACCTTCATCAGGATGGGTTAAAGCTGTAGGTCCTCATATTATCACGTATTAGTTCTATATTTCTCAACACTTAAAGTAGAGGAAGTATTTTATTTGATCATAAATTCGGTATTGATATTCCTTAGTATCAACGGAGGCTTTGGGGCTTCTTGAATTAAAAAGAAAAGCATTTTAGAAGAGTGTTTGTGTATATGTCCCATTTGTTGCCAACAACATAAATTAAGGTATCCGCCTCTACGTACTCTCTGTTCAACGACGTTTGTGCTAGTGGGGTGGGGTGGTTTAGCTGGTGGAGGGGTACACAGTATCCTGAACGCGTGCCGCGCGTAACAGCCGGTAGTGTTTCACTATCGAAATTCTTAGATATTTCCCTGGAAATACATGTTTTAAGACCCCCTGAATAAAAACTCCATTTTTATAAAAAGATCTTATGTATGTGTTTTTGTGCGTTTGTCTGTGAAAAGCTTAACTCAGAAATAAAATGTTGAATAAATCTCACACTTGTGTTTAAATTCAGTACCTTCCATAAAGCTTTTCAAGAACATGCTCAACCCAAACTACCCTTTACAGGGAAATTCCTCCAACTATTTTATTTTAAAAGAAATAGTTTTATTAAAATGTTATCTATTTACTATATTTACATGCTAAATAAAATGTATGTTTTGAATTTTCTGGGAATTGAAGTAGATAGTATCTTTCCGCTATTTGCACCACGCTTTGAGCATCAGTTTGAAGTAGGTTGTATTGAAGGAGTTGTATTATAGTTCAACTGTTGGGTGGCCGCACGCAACCGCACGCATGGTAAAAAGTTTCCGGTAGCCTTCGCCCCAAACATACTTTCTGGTGCCTTTGCCCAAAAATGTTTAAAAGAATATTAACTTTGTAATGTGACTGTTTCTTTAAATATTATATATTTATGTTTTTCCTCGGCTGCGTCAGTATTATTTTTAGAGACATGAATTTCTCAACAGGGCGTGATGCGGCTGAAGAATGTAGGCTTACACAGATTATAATTTTTAATTCACTCCTTTTTATTATTTCTTGACACGATTTTAATAACACTTCACTGATATAGAGGGCTGTGAGATTCTTTTATTAATTACTTGCACTTTTTAACACGTAAACTATTTTCGTCTCACACAAATACGTATTAAATTTCTCGAGGACACATCTCGCGTCAGGAACACTGTCTACAACTAACACGTCCAGTTATGAGCGCTGTTTACAAGCAACTGACTTGGTTTCTACCGCCTAAATTTGTAAATTTCTGTATTTTAAGTCTCTGATTGGCTATTCCTAATCCAATAAAATACTTTTATTTAACTTAAGCTTTTTTCTGGTTGTTGATTGGCTATTTTATAAACTGTTACAAAATTTACATTATTGTTGCTCCAAGAATGACTATTAGCATTATTAAACCTTCTAATTCATTATTGGCTGAAGGCTACCTCATTGTTAGCAACTTTTAACCTATTATTCTCACAGCTCCTTCATTATTAAATTACGTAATACATTCAGATAATATTATTACACGTATATAATAATATAAACATATACAATGACTGTAATACACACTTCTTATATATTGTTACATACACGTATTGCTTTAAGGCGGGCTGTTATTATAAATTATATTAAATAATTTGACTGAAATAATTTAAGTGTTAAAAATACTGCCTCAGAATGAATCCCTCTTCATTCGGAAGGAATTTTGTATTTTTATTTAACTGGCAAATTGTAAGAGATGGACAAAAATATAGTGCACAAAAACACAAATTTCTTGCAATAGCCTTATTTTTTGTGACATCAGCCACTTCCGAAATAACCACGGTTATTGATTTGAATTTTGCAATATTTTACTTCATTTCTTAAGTACTGCCAATCTTCAGTTGTTTCTCGCAATGGCATGGAAAGAGCATGGAATTTAAGACCATAAGTATATTTATACCGATCATTTTTTAAACAGTTGACAATCGCAATTCGTTTTGTACTTAGAATGAAATGTGTAAGTTATAAAGCAATTTATGGATACCTATATCTCAAATTAATTTGAAATAGATAGAAGAATACGTTTTTGCAAGGATAGCTTGTAGAAGATAGTATATAAATATAGGGGTAGAGAAAGTAATGTGAATCATGTTGTTTTACTACTTTCCATTGCAAGAGTAATCAACATTTAAATACTGTTGTATTAACTAGTGTTTAACGCTTGTTCCTACTACACAGGGCAGTACAGACGTGAAATGATACGAATAGGAGTAGAATTAACTTCGAAGGGGCATTTAACACCTCGGCCTACAATATCTCAATATCTTTTGTGCCTGAGGCCCTGACGGTGTGCCCCCGGGAGGGAGAGATGAGGTGAGAGGAGACAAGAGGGCGACCAGACCAGGAGAAACAATAGGGCAGAGGGCAGGGTCCTTACCTTATCGAAACTCCCCCGATGGCAGATGGTACAACCGGCTCCACTTCACCTGTTGGCTTACTCACCTCACTGGGGGCCCTGATTTCGGAAACCGTTCTTCCCATTACGGGGGGACGAAGTCATGCAACGCCGAGACCCTGAAACATACCAGGCAGATGAAAGGTGAAGTGAAATAAAATGAGAATGGAGGTGAAATGGAAGGATAGGAAATTCGGGGATGTAGAGAACCTTCCCAGCATTCGCCTAGCGACTCGGCGAAACCCCCGAAAAAAATCTGATAGGTTACACTCACATGACTTTCTCTACTCTTGTACAAACTATTTTTATAAACGCTTATTCTCCATATGCTTCATGTTAATCGAGATGTTAATCTTATTGCTAATTTTCTTGTAGATGCAAGGGGAATATGGTAGTATTTAAGCGATAGTCAAATATTTAAGAGCTGGTTGCTATGTGCAGTAGTCCATTCTCTTTGCATGTCCAGGACATAAAAAAATCTGATGTGTTACACTCGCATGACTTTTTCTACTCTTGTACAAACTATTTTTACAAAAGCGTAATCTCCATATGCTTCATGTTAGTCGAGATATTAATCTTATTGCTAATTTTCTTGTAGATGCAAGGGGAATTGCTAGGCTTTAAGCGATAGTCAAATATTTTAAGAGGTGGTTGTTATGTGGAGTATTCCATTCTCTTTGCATTACCAGGACAATTTAGAAAAAAAATCTGATGTGTTACACTCACATGACTTTCTCTACTCTTGTACAATCTAATTTTACAAACGCCTATTCTCCACATGCTTCAAGTTAAACGAGATATCGAATTGTCAATCTTATTGCTAATTTTCTTGTAGATGCAAGGGGAATATGGTAGCTTTTAAGCGATAGTCAAATATTTTAACGCTGGTTGCTATGTGGCGCATTCCATTCTCTTTGCATGTCCAGGACATAAAAAAAATGAATAACGAATTTGAGAAAAAGTATAAGTATTGGAAAATTTAAGGAAATAACAAGCAATATCTCGAAAACGGTTCACTCAACAAAAGAAATGTATATGACATAAGTTGTGTATTTTAACGCGATCTACATTTTTTTGTGTAGTACAATTTTGTCTATCTCTTATGGTTTACCAGTTATGCAAAAGTCCTTCACAATGAAGAATACTTTTGGAGACATTCCCAGAAAATTCGAGATATACATTTCATTTCTCATTACATTATCTTAAACATATGATTTTCATCAAAATCGTTAGAGCCATTTTTGAGAAAATTAAAATTTTCGAAAAATCTTCCATGTAAAGGGTAGTCTTGGGTAGGGGGATTTTCTTGAAACCCTTCGTGTCGCATCTCTGGAAGATACTGAACCTAAATACCAAGTTTGGTGCTTATCCGACTGTTCGTTTTTGAGTTATGCTGTTCACAGACACACACACACACACACACACACACACACACACACACAGACACACACACACAGACACAGACACACACACGGACATGTTTCCAAAAATGCTTTTTTTGGATTCAGGAGGTCTCAAAACATGTATTTCCGGTGAAATCTCGGTATCGAATTTTTGGGTGGAATGCAATACTTCCCCTACTTACTATACGTAGTAGAGAAAGTAAAAAAAATCTGATGTGTTACACTCACATGACTTTCTCTACTCTTGTACAATCTAATTTTACAAACGCCTATTCTCCATATGCTTCATGTTAATCGAGATATCGAGATGTCAATCTTATTGGTAATTTTCTTGTAGATGCAAGGGGAATATGGTAGCTTTTAAGCGATAGTCAAATATTTTAACGCTGGTTGCTATGTGGCGAATTCCATTCTCTTTGCATGTTCAGGACATAAAAAAATCTGATGTGTTACACTCACATGACTTTCTCTACTCTTGTACAATCTAATTTTACAAAAGCCTATTCTCCATATGTTTCATGTTAATCGAGATATCGAGATGTCAATCTTATTGGTAATTTTCTTGTAGATGCAAGGGGAATATGGTAGCTTTTAAGCGATAGTCAAATATTTTAACGCTGGTTGCTATGTGGCGAATTCCATTCTCTTTGCATGTTCAGGACATAAAAAAATGAATAACGAATTTGAGAAAAAGTATAAGTATTGGAAAATTTAAGGAAATAACAAGCAATATCTCGAAAACGGTTCACTCAACAAAAGAAACGTATATGACATAAGTTGTGTATTTTAACGCGATCTACATTTTTTGTGTAGTAAAATTTTGTCTATCTCTTATGGTTTACCAGTTATGCAAAAGTCGTTCACAATGAAGAATATTTTTGGAGACATTCCCAGAAAATTCGAGATATACATTTTATTTGTCATGACAATATCTTAAACATATGATATTTTAATCAAAATCGTTAGAGCCGTTTTTGAGAAAATTAAAATTTTCGAAAAATGTTCCATGTAAAGGGTAGTCTGGGGTGGGGAGGATTTTCTTGAAAACCTTCGTGTCGCATCTCTGGAAGATACTGAACCTAAATACCAAGTTTGGTGTTTATCCGACTGTTCGTTTTTGAGTTATGCTGTTCACAGACACACAGACACACAGACACACAGACAGACAGACAGACACACAGACACACAGACACACAGACAGACACACACACGGACATGTTTCCAAAAATGCTTTTTTTGGATTCAGTGATTCTCAAAACATGTATTTCCGGTGAAATCTCGGTATCGAATTTTTTGGGTGGAATGCAATACTTCCCCTACTTACTATACGTAGTAGAGAAAGTAAAAATGAATAACGAATTTGAGAAAAAGTGTAAGTATTGGAAAATTTAAGGAAATAACAAGCAATATCTCGAAAACGGTTCACTCAACAAAAGAAACGTATATGACATAAGTTGTGTATTTTAACGCGATTTACATTTTTTGTGTAGTAAAATTTTGTCTATCTCTTATGGTTTACCAGTTATGCAAAAGTCGTTCACAATGAAGAATATTTTTGGAGATATTCCCAGAAAATTCGAGATATACATTTTATTTGTCATGACAATATCTTAAACATATGATATTTTAATCAAAATCGTTAGAGCCGTTTTTGAGAAAATTAAAATTTTCGAAAAATGTTCCATGTAAAGGGTAGTCTGGGGTGGGGGAATTTTCTTGAAAACCTTTGTGTCGCATCTCTGGAAGATACTGAACCTAAATACCAAGTTTGGTGTTTATCCGACTGTTCGTTTTTGAGTTATGCTGTTCACAGACACACAGACACACAGACACACAGACAGACAGACACACAGACACACAGACACACAGACAGACACACACACGGACATGTTTCCAAAAATGCTTTTTTTGGATTCAGTGATTCTCAAAACATGTATTTCCGGTGAAATCTCGGTATCGAATTTTTGGGTGGAATGCAATACTTCCCCTACTTACTATACGTAGTAGAGAAAGTAAAAATGAATAACGAATTTAGAAAGAGTATAAGTATTGGAAAATTTAAGGGAATAACATGCAATATCTCGAAAATGGTTCCTCAACAAAAAAAATGTATATGACATAAATTGTGTAGTTTAACGCGATCTACATTTTTTGTGTTGTGAAATTTTGTCTATCTCTTATGGTTTACCAGTTATGCAAAAGTCGTTCACAATGAAGAATACTTTTGGAGACATTCCCAGAAAATTTAAGATATACTTTTCATTTTTCATGAAAATATCTTAAACATATAATATTCTAATCAAAATCGTTAGAGCCGTTTTTGAGAAAATTAAAATTTTCGAAAAATGTTCCATGTAAAGGTTAATCTGGGGTGGGGGGATTTTCTTAAAAACCTTCGTGTCGAATCTCTGGAATATACTGAACCTAAATACCAAGTTTGGTGTGTATCCGACTTTTCGTTTCTGAGTTATGCTGTTCACAGACACACAGACGGACGTTTCCAAAAATGCTTTTTTTGGATTCAGGGGGCCTCAAAACATATATTTCCGGTGAAATCTTGGTATCGAATTTTTGGGTGGAATACAATACTTCCTCTACTTACTATACATAGTAGAGAAAATAAAAATGGCTCAGGAAGATCGTCCGCGGGAATGGAACCGTGGACCTCCCGAATGCGGGTCGCAGACGCTACCGCCTGAGTTATCCCTCTCGGTCACGAAATCATAATTGGGGAAGGAAATTTAGGAAGGAAACGTTCTAGCTCTAAGTTTAGATTACCTTTCCGGCATTTGCCAGTTACTAGGCTGAGGAAAACATGGAAAAAATCATGGAGGTCGATTCTGCCAGGTTTTCAATCGCAGATCATGAGTCCGTGTCTTAACGATCTTGGCTACCAGTATCGGTTATAAATACTGTTTCTACATGTAACAGTTTTTGAAATTATTGTTAAGCAAAAGTCGATCGTGAATGACGTAATTCGGACAGAAGAATCAAACTTGATGTGAATAGTGTAATATATAAGGGATACCTACATGTGAATTTGTCATAGGTAGAGAATATCCTATGAAAGTATAACAGCAAGTTTGTTTTATTTTGAGTTTGTTTACATATATTTATAAACCATAAACCGTCATATGCATTATATAAATGCTGTTAGAAAAAAATCTGATGTGTTACACTCACATGACTTTCTCTACTCTTGTACAAACTATTTTTACAAACTCTTATTCTCCATCTATTTCATATTAATCGAAATAAACATTTGCAGAAACGATCTTTTAACATGCAAAGAGAATTCCATTTTACACATAGTGACCAGTTCTAAGAATATTTGACTATCGCTTAAGGTGTACTATGTTCCCCTTGTTTTGTATTTGCAACGGCAATATAGAAATACAGTAGCCTTTAAGCATAGACATGTCTCTTAATAGCTGGTTGCTAGGTGCAGCACCATTCCCTTTGCCACAGATTAACACTCTTTGCATATCCAAGACAGGAAAATGAATAACGAATTCCCATTTGAGAAAATGTATTGAAAAATGTAAGGGATTAATAAGCAATATCTCGAAAATGGTTCACTCAACAAAAACAATGTATATGACATAAATTGTGTATTTTAACGCGATCTACATTTTATGTGTGGTAAAATTTTGTCTATCTCTTATGGTTTACCAGTTATGCAAAAGTCGTTAACAATGAAGAATACTTTTGGAGGCATTCCGAAAAAATTCGAGATATACATTTTATTTGTCATAAAAATATCTTAAACATATGATATTTTAATCAAAATCGTTAGAGCCATTTTTGAGAAAATTAAAATTTTCGAAAAATGTTCCATGTAAAGGGTAATCTGGGGTGGGGGATTGTCTTGAAAACCTTTGTGTCGCATCTCTGGAAGATACTGAATCTAAATACCAAGTTTGGTGTTTATCCGACTGTTCGTTTCTGAGTTATGCTGTTCACAGACACACACAGACATGTTTCCAAAAATGTTTTTTTTATTCAGGGGGTCTCAAAACATGTATTTCCGGTGTAATCTCGGTATCGAATTTTTGGGTGGAATATAATACTTCCCCTACTTACTATACATAGTAGAGAAATAAAAATCTGATGTCATACATTAACAAGACTTTCTCTTCTCTCTGTTATTTTGGTATACGAACTATTCTTACTAAAGCTTATTTTTCTCTCTACTACATTTCAATGCAAATAAATCTTTGCAGAAATAGCTACATTACACGTTTAGTTATAGATACAAAGAGAACATCGATAATCAAATGTTTAAGAACTAGACCTATACGCTGACCTTAAAATTCCATACTCTTTCCATGCAATCGCCAGAAAAAACTGAAAATCAATGGGATTTAAAAAGAATGACAAGTATTAAACCAATGGATTAATTAATAACGGATATTCGGAAATGGCTGTGTCAGAAAAAAGTTATTTGAAAATAACTGTGTGTTTTATAGAGGTCTACATTCCTTGTGAAGTACGTGTCTATCGTTTAAGTTTACAACTTACACAATATTATACAAAGTTTTTCCGAATGAAGAGAGCTTCAAATGCTATTCTTAGAAAAATCAAGATATACATTTTATTTGTTGTGTAAATAACTTGAATATGTGGTATTTTAATCAAAATCGTTAGAGGCGTGTTTTAGAAACTAAAAAAGTTTTAAAATGTTTGGAGATAATTTGGGGCGTGGAGATTTTTCTTAAAATCTTCGTGTCGTGTCTTTGGAAGGTACTGAACTTAAATACCAAGTTTGATATTTATCCGACTTTTCGTTTTTTATTTATGCTGTTCACAGACACATGCGCGGGGGCTTGCGCGGTCTTTTTTCTAGAAATGCTTTTTTTGGTTTCAGGGGACCTCAAAATATGTATTTCCACTGAAATATCGGTATCGAGATATGTATGTGGTAGAGAAAGTAATAAGGGATAAGTATGAATTTGTCATTGGTAGAGAAAGTCGTGTGAATGTATAACAGACTTGTTTTCTTTTGAGTTTATTTAATTGTGTTTATAAATCAGTAATCGCCATACCCACTTTATAAATAGTTGTACAAGATGCCTTATCAGCAAAGTTGTGTTGTTACGTATGAGTTTTTTTACGTAAATTATTTAGCTTCTTGTTTGGGAAGCTAACTTGAAGAAGATATGCTTCTTGGTGTTTCTTTGTTTAAGAAGTTTGCAACATGCTTTGGGCGTCGGTTTGAAGTTATTGATTACGTAATACTTCCTGTTGTTACGCAATATGTTGCTACGTATGAGAAGCTGATTTTAAGATGTAATTTTGTTGTTACACTCCAAGTTTTACACTATAACATTTAACTTTGTTATTAAAACTGCTTCTATATGTTATTTATGTTTGAATTTGCCTCGGCTGCGCAGTAATGTTTGTAGGGTCATGTATTTCTTAGGCAGGGTGCGGTACGACAATAATTGTAGACATACACGAATTTTAAGTTTTTAAATTCACTTCTTTTTATTTTATCGTTTGCAGATTTTAATAAAGCACTACACTTTTTAAGAGCTGTGAGATTCTTTAATACTTTCACTTAGGTAACGCGTAGACATATTTTACGATTCACACGTAATATTTCTGTAGAGAACACATCTTCCATCTGGTCACTATCAAGATTTTCCAGCAAGTGAACATTATTTCAACCGTTAAACCCGTAAGCTACGGTATTTCAAGTCTCTGATTGGCTAATTTTAGTCCAATAGAATATCTGCATTTTACTGAAAGCTTTTTCTTTGCTATTGATTGGCTAATTATAAACTGTCACAGAACTTACATTATCGTCGCTCTAATCATGACTAGTAACTTTCAAACTCTCAAACTCATTATTACTACAAGGTTCCCTCATTATTACCTCATTGTTAGCAACTTAAAACTTATTATTCTCACGGCTCTTGCATTATTAAAGTATGTAATGTATTCACATAACATTATTAAACATGTTTTACAATAAAAATAAGCATTTGCAATGACTGTTACATACAATTTAAATAATTGTTACATACATATTGTTTCAAGGCGGGCTGTTATTGAATTTACTTATTATAAAATACAATTGAAATTTTTCAGGTTTTAAAATACTGCCTCAAACGGAATACACATATAAGTGGAGGTTTTCGAAGTCTTTTTCGCGTTTGCTAAAGAGGGAAGATCTGAAATACTGTTGCATGAAGCAATAAGATGGTGAAGTTGTTTATGGTCACACTGTAGCGCAGCATCCAGGGAAGGACATACGTACATATAATAACAATAAATTCATCACCGCACACGGATCGATTCCCATTGTTCTGTTTGGGCGGACCTACCTGTGGTGATAAGATCGCTGTTTGTATAACAGCGCAAACTCTAATTCAATTTCGGTTGGGGTTTTTTCAGGTGTGTGTATGTGTAAATGTTTGTTGAGCTGAGAATTTCGGGATAGTTGCGATGGAATAACAACACAATACACAAACTTTTAACACATTGTTTTGATTGGCAGAGATTGCCAGCATTTTTTCCAGCTCGCGTTTAAATCACACACTAAGCTGTTTCGGAAACGCACGCCGTTGGAATGGGGACTAAAAATCCTTCTTGGATTGATTGCGTTGGGGGTGGGGGGGGAGGAAATGTGTCAGTAGACGGGAGCGAATGGGGTGGGTTGTGATTCCAGTTATCAGGCTTCTCACAAAGAGGGTGGGCAGCGCAATTAAGAGTGTGTCACCATTGAGAACGCCGAGATATGAACTTAGGGAGCTTCTCTCGCAAAGCATCATGGGACTTTTAGACCAAGAGCGCCAGCAATGAAGCCTTGTTTGTGCGCCGATAGTCAACTTGTCTCCAGGCTATGCCTCAAATGTGTTGGAGGAACAGGAGATTTTATGATTCTCTTTTACTCGCCATGGAAAACTGCAATTATAATTTATAGGATAGTTGGTCTGACATGTTTGTATGAAGGAGACTAACAGAAAAAAAAGGAAGAGAACTGGATATATTGACTTACAAATCTTGGTGAGTAATAAACACTTTTATGCAAACTCTACCTATTAAAGTATGCCAATAATACATTGTTATTAGACACGTGAGGTCTTTTGTCATGGCTGCCAGGAGCTGAGGCAATCGTGAGTTAAAAAACTTGCACAACATAATATGTGTTAAATCAGTGATTTACTAACACAAAAAGTTATTACTAACAATAATTATTAGTAATTTCTTAAAATGATACAGTGTCCCACTCGTTCTGCCCCAAGCTTTTCGCTTGTATAAATTGAAGCAGTACGTTTTGAGTACCTAAATAAAATTACAATCATAGGGAAAATAAATATTAATAACACTGGGAATAGTATTGAAAAAGACTGGGAAGCGAATGTTACTAAATGAGAAGGTTTGACAGTGTCATCAGCGGCCAGAAACGGGTGGTTTTTCCCTCTATTGTTAAGTGGTGAAATTAAGTGATAGTGGAATGGGGAGATAGAAAATTTGAAGTAGAGAAACAGGACAGTTTAGAAGACACACTTAGTCGTGGTAGTTTCTTGGAGATGGTTCTTAGAAAATGTGTCGACGGATAGGCGCTAGGATATGAAGCGTAGCAATAAGGAAATGCGCGCGTGTGTGTGTGTTGTGGCAGTAATTTGTATCACAATAATGTAAATGCCAGAGTGATTGTAGTGTAAATAAGCATTATTGTATGACATTGATTGAGATGTTTGTTAATTATAAGCATTGTTAGGAAATAAGTTTACACGGCCTCACTGAAACTGACAATAAGAGCGGGTAACAATGAACGAGGGGGTGAGTTGTTTACCAATTATTAGAGACAAGCAAATGACGTCAGATTGGCGCGCTTTTCTTAGAAATGGCGGGAATTTCTTCCCTTGAGGATGTGTGTTCGTAATTTTTGATTGGATATAAAAATAGACGCTAATGTTGGCGCGTTTTATTAACCAATAGCAGCTCGGTTATAATCTTTAGGCATATTGGGTGAGGGAGTATAAAAAGCTAAAGCCGAGAAGCGGGTGGCACACAGTCCAACAGAAGCATTCGCGTGTAATACGTCGTTCAGTTTAACATAAGTATTCGTGGGTTATACGTCGCGTAGTTCAACGGAAGCATACATAAAGTACACGTTACGCAATTCTACAGAATCTTTCGCGTCGTAAAGTTATTTATAAATGTGAAATACGCGAATTAATAAAGTGCGGCAAATAAGTGATTATAGTAACATTAGAAAACATAACAGTTTCAGTCGGGCGTGTATTAAGAATAATATGTGAAATTAAAGAAGTGTGACGGCAATAAAAATGTAAAAACAAATTCTTTTATCAGTGTTATCTTTCAGTAAAAACTCCTTTCCGTTTACACACCCTATTCAAGAGATTTGCTCGACCGAGAAATAATAGCTAGCCGGAGGACAATGAACCCAACATTCAAAGTAGTAAAACAATAACAGGCGCTCAGAAATAAGATAACACGAAGTGACCGCGACAAATTGGCTCCCATACGTGGTGCCGATAAACAGAAGCATCTTCCAACTACCAACAAATAAACCACTTCAGTGTCGAAATAATAGCAGGAATCAAATTTTAAAGGGCTGACGGGAAATAAACGAGCAGGAAAACAAAACAGACGTATTCACCACTAACCCGAGATCCAAGATCCATGCAAATTCCTGAGCTAGTACCGAACCCGGGACCATTCCTACAAATCCTGTACCACCAAATCGTCACATACCTTCGCAAATTGGCCGCCCAGAGTGGGTCTAGAATAAAACCGACGGAGATACTACCGCAAAATCAAAGTAATAGTAGCAGTTTAATACAATTTGTTAGTGACGTTTCTTCGCATATGAGAAGTATGGCGACATCAAAGAAAACATTGAAAGCCATAGACATGAGCATCAAGCTCACCAACTTCCATGTTACGGAACCTTGCCCTCAAATTATCAAGAGTAATAGCATCAATTTGCTGCCTGATGTTTCTCAGTTGCATAGTGAGAAGATTGGTTTGTTACGTTGTTTTTTACCACGCTTTGGCCGTCAATTTGAAGTAGTTTATATTGAAGGAATTGTATTATATTTCAACTGTTGGGGAACCGAACTTGAAGTTCGTTGCAACCACACGTATAGTACCCGCTTTCCGGTAGACTTTGCCCCAAATGTGCTTTCAGGTGGCCTTTGCCCCAAGTTTAAAAAATTATCAACTTTGTAATTAAACTGTTTCTTTAAATGTTATATATTAATGTTTTCCTCGGCTGCGTCAGTATTATTGTTACAGACATGTTTCTCTTTGTAGGGTTGTGGTGCGACAAGAATGTAGGCTTACATAGATTATAATTTTACTTCACTCCTTTTATTAATGCTTGATACGATTTAAATAACACTTCACTGATTTAGAGAGCTGTGAGATTCTTTTTATTAATTAATTACACTTTTTAACACGTAAACTTATTTTTCGTCTCACACGAATACGTATTAAATCTCTCGAGGACACTTTTTGCGTCTGGTTAGTAGCGCTCTCTGCAGGCTTTTTTTTTTTTTTTTTTTTTCGAGTGGAGGAGAAAATGATTTATTCACTTACCCCAGCCCCGATGGGAGTCGAGACTGAGAGTGTGGGTATCTCCAATAGTCGGCATACCCACTAAAAACTCCTCCACCGGAATGAAAAATGGAAGAAGGAAGAAAGAGGAAGTCGGAGTGGTAATGTGGCCGTACCGCTTTTGCACCGGCGGATTCAAGGTAAGAAAGTAATGGACGGCCACGAGGGCCAAAGCCAGGTGAGGAGGTGCCAGGACGCAAGCATGACCGAGGCCTGCTTGCGCCCTTGGGAATTCAGGAGTGAAGAGTTGCCGCAGTTCCCAGGTTGCGGCCATGGAAATTCAAGGGTGAGACATGAGGAAAAGTAGGAGAGGTAAGGTGTGTCGGTAGGCAAACTAGACGATGTCCAGATGCCCCCGCGAAGTAGAGTGCAGTCTTGCTTAGAAGTTCTTTCTGTGTCTGTTGCGGCCTCTGGTTGCTGCGTCCGGCCAGTCCGATGAATCTGTGACTGGCTGTTGAAGCTCCCGGCCTAAGTGGTGCTCGTCCCTGATCATTCGCTGTATTGAGGTGCGGAGTTTGTCCAGGTGGAACATGTAGTCCCCAAACTTTAGAGTGGTGTCCAGTTGTACCCTGAGTAGGGTATAAAGGACAGACCTGGGCCACTTTTTTGCGTTTATATGGGAAAGGATAGGGAAAACGGGGGTATATGCGGAGGTTCACGGAGGAAAATGCGTTTATATGGCGAAGATAGGGACTACGAGGATCGATGCTAGGCTAGATAGAGGTTGAAGGAATGAGGATGTGCTTTATATGAGAGATTCGTGGAATACGAGGAGAAGTGTTGGACTAGATAGAGGTTGAGATATGGAATATGCATTTATATGGGAAAGATAGGGAAAACGTGAACAGAGGCTAGGATAGACAGATGCTGAAGATTTATCACTAAATCGGTTTATTTTTTTAGTATTAATGTTTGTATTGTCCATAATGTTTTTAATTATTAGTCCAAATTTGATTAGAATTTTAATATGAACATATTTACAGGAGAGATAGGGGATACGTGGAGAGGTACTAGACTATTCAGGGTTTGAAGGGTAGAGTATGACTTTTTATATGAAGAGACGAGGAAAACGAGGGTATATGCTAGGTTGAGAGAACCTTCAAGGAGGAAACAATGCGTTTATATGGGAGAGATAGGGAAAACGAGGAGAGTTCTGAGGTAAGGCAGGGACTGAAGGAGGGAGAGATATGCTTTATACGACAGAGATAGGGCATGCGAGGGGAGGTGCTAGTGCAGACAGAGGTTAAGGAGTATGGTATACGTTTATATGAGGAATATATGGAAAACGTGAACAGAGGCTAGGATAGACAGGTGCTGAAGCAGGGGGAATATGAACATATTTACAGGAGAGATAGGGGATACGTGGAGAGGTACTAGACTATTCAGGGTTTGAAGGGTAGAGTATGACTTTTTATATGAAGAGACGAGGAAAACGAGGGTATATGCGACAGTTCAAGGAGGAAAATGCGTTTATAGGGGAGAGATAGGGAATACGAGGGCTGATGCTAGGCTAGTCAGATGCTAAAGGAGGGAGGGATACGCTTTATACGAGAGAGATAGGGAATACAAGGAAAGATGTTATACTAAACAGGACTTGAAGGGTAGAATATGGTGTTTTATATGAGCGAGATAGTGAACCGAGGAGAGGTATTAGGCTAGGAGTTTTGAATGATAGAGTAGGCGTTTATATGCGAGAGATAGGGAATACGAGGGTCGATGCTAGGCTAGACAGGGTTGAAGTAGGGAATGCGTCTTATATGAGAGAGGTAGGGGAATATGAGGAGAGGTCCTAGTCTAGACGTGTCGAGGAGCAGAGTATACGTTTATAGGGGAGAAATATGGAAAACGGTAGAGATACAAGGATAAGCAGGGGTTGAAGGAGGAGGAATGTAGGTTTATACGGTAATATAGGAGTAATTCGATTATAAAACTTTTATCGTCCAACGTTACAACACTTTTATATACTTTTTCTAAACCTTACAAACTTTTTATATGTTAAACATTAGCGCGCGAGGCGGCGAGGGACAAACTGAATATCGGTTTACAGTGAAGTATACGTCCTAACCTATGCTCACCTTGTATGTTCTACATCTTCTCATTGTCTATTCATTCCTAACAGACGTAACCAACAAACGTAACCACGTAACAAGACGTAACATAACGGTACGACAAGACGTCATACTAAGCAACATAAGCACGTAACCACGCAACATCACGTGACATCTCGTAACCAGAAACGTTACACGACGTAACAACACGTAGCAACTATGTAACCAAGTAACAAAACGTAAGAACAACACGTAACCAATTCATTGCTAAGGCGATCTAAACTAATTCATCCTTCATAACTTAGACAATAAGTACGAGAACCTAGCCTAGATTAACCCGGCCAATCCTAAACGTTCCTCTCATCATCCTTTCTAGTCAGGCATCGACTAACCTAATCTGGCTAACCAAAGATAACCTCAACTTTCTTTTAGGGAAATTGCAATGTTTTATTCAGGTTTTATTATTCGAGAGTTTTAATTGAAAAGTTTACGCCAACATACCTTTATTTTAGTTCCTTGTAGATGTCTCTCCCCTTTTATCTAGGCTTGAGACTAGCACTAGGATTACTCCTAATGGCAGGGTTACCACCTTCCCTTCCATCTTCTTCTTTCTTCATCAGGCGTCAGCTATCTGCATATACAGCACACAGATAACCTTCTTTTAAGATTGTAGACTCACGAGAAACTCTTTATCTTTAACTTACATTCTTTTAAGCACTGTTTGTAATGGCGTAATGTCCATATGCATATGTCGTTATCCCATCCTCAGCAATAATTATTTTATCATCAAACGGAGTCAATGCAATTTTATTCGCTTGCACTGTAGCAAGAGCATGCTTTCGTGATAGGATCAGATTCATAGGTGTTCTGATGATTTCACAGGTTTTAAGACAGTCTGTATAGCTGTCAAACGAAATATGGTGCTTAATGGCGCTACGTTTTATACCTTTAATCTTTTTTATCATTGACCCTTGAATATCTAAGGCATACATCTTAGGACGTAGTCCAACAAAGCGTAGGATGATTTTGCTATTAGCCTCATCTTTAAATTTTCCCAATACCTTCTTGTTCTGGGTAGAGTAACATATATGGTTGACAGGGTAATCAGCTGTATCGAGATGCTCAAGAAAACGTAGCTTGTCCTGGTACACATCTTCAGTTGTAACACGATGAATGAACGAATCAGTGTCCATATACATAAGCTTCAGGTTTTCAGCTCCATAATAAGGCAACAAAACGTCGTAATGATAGTTATACATTAATGTCTTGGAGATGTCCAACACACTCATACCAATGTATATAGGCTTGTTGAATACAATCTGACGAGAGGCCATATGTACAGCAGCTAGATTATCAGCATATATCGTCCTGTCGATAAACGTAGGCTTGGCGATCAGCTTCTCTAGAGTTTTTTCATTGGTCACCAGTCGTATATCCATACGGTTACGCAGGTTCTCCATAGTTTTTCCAAACATAGCGTTGTTAAAGAGCTTGTAGAGATCCTTCTCGAAATCATTTGCAGCTTGTTGTCGTAACCTGTTGTTAAATTCCACATACGGTTTTAACCATCGAGACTGTCGGAATTGTAGCACACGATGGATTTTTGTTAACCGTAGCCCATGACTAAGAGCTTGCTTCAAAGCCATGTAATGTACTACATACTTCTTTCGAGGTCCAAGATGAGGTATCAGTTTCTTTGTAGATGATTCCAATGGTTTCATACACTCTGGCAGGAAAGGTAGATCGTTGTGTAGATCGTGAAGTTCTGCAGGATACTCGATGTCGACTTCTAATATGTAGCCGTAAGGATCATCTTCTTGTAGCGTTTCTAAGCTGATTTCTTCAGGCGACACCCACTGAAATCCACCATAAGGGAGAGCGTGACACATTGCCCACCCATATTGGTTATTAGCGTCATCATATGTGATAAATTGGGTTGGTCTCGACGGATCAAACTTCTCCATATATGTGTTATTAGCCTCTGCATACCGATGGGAAACTTGACATAAACCTCCTCTTATACCAGATTCCACCATGAGTAATTGATCATAATCCTGTAACAGTTCCAGCTTAATTCCAGTGTACAGTAACATAGCGTCCCATGTAAGACCTGGAGAGGTAAAATAATGTGCAGGATCAACTTTGTGTGTTTTGAGGGTTTGCTCTCTGAACGTCTCAAAGACATCAGCTAGGAGAAGTACATCCGAAGTTAAGTAGAGATCGCTGTACTCTCCCAGGTTTCTCACATTAAACAGCTCCCATACATTTTTAGCATGATCGTAGTCAGCATCACTAATTTCTTCTTCATTTAATCTATTGTAGAAGGAGTCTTTAGGAGGTAAGCAGGTTTCGTTCAGGGCATCCCATGATGTAACAAAATCATATGGAAATACACCCTTACGGGTCATCAACTTCAATTTGTCTTCTCCAAAGTACTTTAGCGTTTCAGGATACGAGGTTAGATTTTTTACCAACTTATCCAAGCTTGTACTGAGGAATCGGAAGCTATCCACAAATCGAAGCTTTATATCTCCTACATACTTGGTGAATGAGATATAGCTTTCTTCGGAGTTAGGAATTACCTCCACACGTTCACTTGTGCAACCCAGCTCCTTAACAATGAAATGAGAGTCATATCCGCTAAGGTTATGCATGAAGACTGGTACATATTTAGGTGTTTTACAGGCTAAATTACATTCATTATGAAGACTTCCACGATATTCACCGCTGATGTGATCATGGTCGCGTACTTTATAGTTCTCTTCTGTAAAGGGTTTTCCACACAAGTAGCATGCTGAAGAAGACTCAAAATCCAACTGCTCTTGATCCGTAAGTTTCAGAGGCTTAGCAGATTTGTATATGTCCTCAATCATTTTTGCAAGAGATGTCAGGTACAGCATAAACTTCTGAGCAGCATCAGCACCACGATACACATAGGGTTGCTTAGGAAGACCAGTTTCGAGATGTTCAACACAAGATGTAGGCTTCACGTAAACACAGAAGCTCATTGGTGTGTGCTCTTGATAAGGGATTGTATAGGAAGTTTCAGGATTGGGTATACACGTATGGCATGGAGTGAGAATACTCTCAAAATCAGCATAGATGACATAAGGTACTTTCAGCATCCTCTCAACATTTTTAAACCGTACAATTGCTTTCTCCTTTGTAGGCATAACTACCCTTGCAACACCATGCTGATTACAGATGGTTGCATGTTCTTGTAGTTTTTCCAGTCCACTTCGTCCATTTCGATTATCAAAATGTGTAAAGCAACGCTTGCAGGTATATATCACTCCATCATGCTTAGTTTTCTGGCGTCGAACGAGCTTCTCAAAATTCTTTATATACACGTAGTGATGTTTTCCACTACTGTCATTCAATAGTAGCAGGTCGCGATGTTCAGGTAGTTCAATATCAACAACCTTTATCGGGTACACTTCATGCTTCTCATCCAACCCGAAAACGTTAATAGATATCTTGTTAAGCTTCTCAAATTTAGGTATTTGAGAAAGTGGAGTAGGGTAAGAAACACAGCTGAAGTCGTACTTATCTTGAAGTTGTTTGTATTTGCTGACGCGTTGAGGCTTGGTGCTCACGAATTTGGCCAATACAGAGTACATGAAACATAGCTCATCAGTTAAGTTCTGGATGTTAATGCAGGCTTTTCTTGCTTCAACAGAGGGAGGTAGGGGTATGTAGCTACTTCCTCGCAACGGGTTGTACTTGTTAATACGAAGGCGTACCCCTTCCACAGTAAGCAAGGCCCAGCTGCTACCCTTAAGCTGAGACTCATCCATTTCAGTCACCAATTTCTTGAATTTCACTTCCAGCATAGAGTCCAGATCTGTTTCTAGGAAAACAGCTTGATTTCTGGTTTTAAATGTCTTGTCACAGGTTTCTCCGATACTGTTAACAAATCTACACTCAGCTAACAGATTAATTTTAACACTCTTATGAACGCTAAGCTCTTTATGCACAGCCTGGATTATACGTTGTTTTGTCTCTTGCAGATACATATTTAGGTCCTTAGCTGATTCGCATCGTATAAAATACGATTTCAATCGTCCTTCGAATGAAGTTTCGTATTCCTTCATATCACAGTCCTCCATTGTTGACAGTAACTGATGTTTAGTTGGCTCCAATCTTCTTTTCTTCTGAGGGCTGCTTATTTCACATATATCTTCGTGTCGCCGCCCCTTATAACCATCTTTGAAGGTTACATTACAATGTTTACATTTGAAGAGCTTCTTGCAGCTCATCTCGTGTCTTCTCTTGTCATAACCTCGGAGGAACTTCTTCCCACATTTTCCGCAGGCATATCCAGTAGCGCTTGGAATAATATCCTTATACGCTGAGTTATTCATCTTTATTCTTGATGTAATAACGTATTAATCACTGATCAATGAAATGTACGCCTTGATACCACTTTAGAAAGCTGATTATTCTTGGAGAGAACACGATGTTAACACCTCAGAGATGATCAACAGAATGAATTTCAATACTCAAGTTCGCTCTATTTATAGAGAAAGCACGAACCTTTTTAATCAATTATATCCTGATTATTAATACTAAAAACGGTGATGAAGCGTGTAAGCTCTTATATATTTCAATTCGTGTTACACTGTTGTTCGAGCGTCTCCGTATAGCTTCGTATGTTTAGAGAGAAAGTGTAAAGTATTGTGAAGATGTTATGTATTGTTCGGCTATAATCGTACAGATTCGGAGAGCTTGACTGGTGAAGGTGATGAACGATCCGTCAACCGAGCAGGAGGCAAGCAGCCCCAGTCTAGAGACAGGATGTTTATGACGTCACACCCAGAGACAGGATGTCTGCCAGTATCAAACACGTTTAAACTCGTCTCGTAACTACCTGTATATGCTGTCACATCAACAAGAGAAGTATTCCCACACGCTCATTCAGTCAGATGTTACATTCAAAGCCTACCACCACCCATTACACCGAAGCTAGCACAATCTCAAAAGCTTAAAAGGTCACGTAGAAGATTTTCCCCCTTACTTACTTAAATGTGTGTATATACTACATTATTTCATGTTTTCATTCCCTTTTCAATTCTTCCTTTCCATCTTGTTCTAGAAAGACCATTACATTTCACTACAATCATGAGAAAAGCAATTTTTCCAGAGTTACAGAGATTCTAAGCTTCTAGAATCGAACTCGGTAATACTTTTAATAAATGGGTTTTAGTAATTTAGCTTCCCCGCATCAGCATCTACCATTTAATCTTTACTCGAACCTGATAGGATTCATAGGCTTGAAGATATGTGAAATCACCCCTTCGGGATTCGATCTGAGTACTTTAAAGTAGTTATCGTCATAATAACGATATTTAGGAACTAGGTACTCTGTTTACGTTTACCTTGACATGTCTATCTAAATTAAATTACGAGTTATTAAATGTTTACAAGTAAATTTCATTAAATCGGTATTCGAACCCAGAACACCAGGAACAAAATAATTTATAATATTAGCTTGACATGTTAAACAAAGCTGTATGCAGTTACATCATCGATCTAAGCGATATATTCTAGTGTACAGAGGAAAATTAAGGAAGTCATTAAAAAATCGGGATTCGAACTAGAGACAACTGATACAGTAAAAACAGACCTCATTAGTACTCATCATGCTTAAGCATGTTAACTTTCACCATATGACGTCACAGTCGGGGACAGTTTGACTATCGCAGCCATGTCAGGAAATGCATATTTTAGTCATCTCATATTTTAGAGTCATATACAGAAACCAGGCAAAACCATGAAAAATATGTCAGAGTGAACAACCATCGACAATCGAACGAGGGAAACCATCAGATTACTCTAGGAGCATAAAGTGCAACTGAAAGAAAATCGTGATAGCTGAGAAACCACTCCAGCATTCGCGTGCAGACCAGGGGAAACTATGAAAAAATCAAAGGGCTGAGCGAGTGGCTGATAGAGTGTGCGACCAACAGGAAATCAAGCAAAAGGTCTCTAGAGACAAAAAGATGCAATTGAAATGGAATCATGATAGCAAATGCCGCTACAGCATTAGGTAGCAGACCGGCGAAAATCATGAGAAACGTAAGGTCAGAGTAAACAATTGATTGAAATCTAACCCCTGAACCCTAGAAATTCACGACAACTGAAAAACGAAACCCAGATGTAGAGGAAATTTTGTACACCCTTGACGAAAAAACCCCGTCCGCTGGGGAAGTAACCTTTAAGTATACAATTGACGTCTGTCATACCGATAAGGGACGGTTTGAAAGGCTTCCTAATTGCTCTACGCAAGTCACCTGAGCAAACACAGGAAATTCCTAAACCAGACAATTACAAGCCTGCTAAAACATTTTTTCCTACAATAAGTAATTTAAATTCTACATGAAGATTATTCCAAAAGTTTCATATCTCTTATTTCCTTCAATAAAATATCGAATATGACTCTAGCACCAGGGAAAAAAATTAAACGGAGGGAAGCGATATTTTCTTTTTACGCTGAAATTATAATTAAATGCATAGCATTCTTGCATGAAAACACTGTCCATATAGATTATAGGAATGGACTCTGTTTAAAACATGTATTTTTTCACGCGTGGTGTATAGATTGTCTCAGTAAGCATTCGTGACTATTACAATTATCGCCAAGTATTATTTTACAAAAAGATTGGCTTATTCTCTTAGTAAACATAGGACGAAATCGTTTTTTAAACAACTCTCCATTCGAGAGATATTGTTTGATTATTCCAGCAGAGAGAGAGAGAGAGGGAGAGAGAGAGAGAGATCGAGCCATATTTGTTTAAAAGCTTTTTTTTCATTCACAGGAAATCTTCGAGAAAATTCGAGGAATTATTCAGTTGGACACCATTGCTAAAATAGTTTGTACACCCTTTGAAGAATGTTTACCTGACTGGCGGAGTCTCGGAAATACCTCTCTCGACAGGCTGTCGCCCGCATGCCTTTGTGTGCCATTTATACATTAGGGAGACTATTGTGCTTTAAAATGGGATAGCTATGTTTTAAGCTTTCCACAACAAATTATTTTCCCGATAATTAATATAATTCTACATGAAGAATATTAATGATTTAAGTTTTCAATTAAACGTATACTGTATAGATTCTGTACTTAAACATTCGATTGTATCTTAGTCATTATTTAAATACTCGATTACGAGAATTGCTAGCATATCAAAAATTGTAGAAGTTTTTCCACCCTTATTTAATTAAATTCATGTATATACTCTATTATTTAGTGATTTTTTCAATAATTTCTCTCATGTCCATCATTCGTCAAAAAATCAGTGTACAATACGCATTTTTATACGTTTTAATGTTCGTTTATTTTTAAAACCGCTACATTTGCCCGTAATTACGAACAATTAGATTTCAGATTTACTCAGATGTGTAGCTTGTAGAATAGAAATGTTTTAATAAATGTATTCTATTTTTAGACGAAAAACAACGATCTGCTTCTGACTGTGTATAATTATAATCAAGACCGATTTGTATTTAGTATAAAGTTTGTTTATTTTCATTTTTAAGACTTCCTTTGTTAAAGATATCTTGCAATCTATTTTTAAATTTCTTTTAAAACCAGAGCGAACATTATCAAATATAACGCCTGCCTTCACGTGTCGGGAAGCTAACATGGTCGCAGTCATCTTTTAGTAGCTTGCCTTTCATGTAGGCCTCGGGCGGAGGCGAGCACCTGGCGGGGAGGAGAAGCCTTGCGAAAGGCGGCTGAGGGGTGGCACCTGGAGGGAGAAAGACCGGCATGACGAGTCGCTGAGAGTCCAGCCCTCAGTACGGTCCTGCACGCCGTAAGGTCCGGTCCTATTCGTAGCAGCATGCTATACCACCGCAGCTCGCGCCAGCGTCTTACGTAATCTAGTTTTTTACGCTCACTATACCATTTAAATATACATTCATCTAAGAGATATAATATTCGTCAGGATGACAGATGTCCAAATATACATAACAAAGAAATTAGTTACTGATATAAATGTAATATCGTACGTTCACCATTTTATTTTATTCGGGGGATGAAATTTGTATTCATGTCACGGTTTTCAATCCTAGTCCTCCAACCCTACTTGGAACGACAATCAATAACGAGCTACAATCCAAGGATATAATCGATAATAATACAAATATTTTGATAAAGAATATCAAATGTAGATCTCTATAAACGTATGTATTTCCCCTCACTTCCCCTCTTCCCCCACCAGACAGTAGAAATATAATGGCGACTCCAGCGCAAAGAGATGCCGCCATCTGATAAGGTTCTTTGATCTATGCCGACAAGCTCCGCCCCCTCCCTTTGTGCGCTACTATTTGCCGCCCTGACGGCACGTGCCACTAGCCCCGCCCCCTCCCCCCATGTGGTCTGGTCACGTGCTGGCGGCCACCCCTCCCCCACCCCTTCCCTTGTGACCTCACCCTTAAAAGCTACTGGACACCCGATCTCCCTACCCCATCCTTTCTAATCCTATCCCGTACACTGGGCCCGCCCTCTCTTTGTGCTCTACTGCCACGCTGGCCTCGGTATTGGAGAACAATGGACTATTGTTCAAATCGTCTAAGCCAGCGTGGGAGTAGAGCAGAGAGGAGGGGGTATCATGCTCCAGTAGCTTTTAAGGGCGAACCCACAAAGGTTAAGTGTTTTCACGTGTGCTATTCTTTCACCGCAAATCAGAGATACAGGACAATGCATTATTGTTCTCATCGTAAATGGCGGTGTCGGAATAGCAAAAAGCGGGGGTGGGGGTCGGCGGCATAGAAGAAAGGAACTTATCAGTGGTTGCATCGGCTTTGAAGCTGCGTGTCGCCATTATATTTCTACTGTCTGGTGGGGGAAGAGGGGAAGTGAGGGGAAATACATACGTTTATAGAGATCTACATTTGATATTCTTTATCAAAATATTTGTATTATTATCGATTATATCCTTGGATTGTAGCTCGTTATTGATTGTCGTTCCAAGTAGGGTTGGAGGACTAGGATTGAAAACCGTGACATGAATACAAATTTCATCCCCCGAATAAAATAAAATGGTGAACGTACGATATTACATTTATATCAGTAACTAATTTCTTTGTTATGTATATTTGGACATCTGTCATCCTGACGAATATTATATCTCTTAGATGAATGTATATTTAAATGGTATAGTGAGCGTAAAAAACTAGATTACGTAAGACGCTGGCGCGAGCTGCGGTGGTATAGCATGCTGCTACGAATAGGACCGGACCTTACGGCGTGCAGGACCGTACTGAGGGCTGGACTCTCAGCGACTCGTCATGCCGGTCTTTCTCCCTCCAGGTGCCACCCCTCAGCCGCCTTTCGCAAGGCTTCTCCTCCCCGCCAGGTGCTCGCCTCCGCCCGAGGCCTACATGAAAGGCAAGCTACTAAAAGATGACTGCGACCATGTTAGCTTCCCGACACGTGAAGGCAGGCGTTATATTTGATAATGTTCGCTCTGGTTTTAAAAGAAATTTAAAAATAGATTGCAAGATATCTTTAACAAAGGAAGTCTTAAAAATGAAAATAAACAAACTTTATACTAAATACAAATCGGTCTTGATTATAATTATACACAGTCAGAAGCAGATCGTTGTTTTTCGTCTAAAAATAGAATACATTTATTAAAACATTTCTATTCTACAAGCTACACATCTGAGTAAATCTGAAATCTAATTGTTCGTAATTACGGGCAAATGTAGCGGTTTTAAAAATAAACGAACATTAAAACGTATAAAAATGCGTATTGTACACTGATTTTTTGACGAATGATGGACATGAGAGAAATTATTGAAAAAATCACTAAATAATAGAGTATATACATGAATTTAATTAAATAAGGGTGGAAAAACTTCTACAATTTTTGATATGCTAGCAATTCTCGTAATCGAGTATTTAAATAATGACTAAGATACAATCGAATGTTTAAGTACAGAATCTATACAGTATACGTTTAATTGAAAACTTAAATCATTAATATTCTTCATGTAGAATTATATTAATTATCGGGAAAATAATTTGTTGTGGAAAGCTTAAAACATAGCTATCCCATTTTAAAGCACAATAGTCTCCCTAATGTATAAATGGCACACAAAGGCATGCGGGCGACAGCCTGTCGAGAGAGGTATTTCCGAGACTCCGCCAGTCAGGTAAACATTCTTCAAAGGGTGTACAAACTATTTTAGCAATGGTGTCCAACTGAATAATTCCTCGAATTTTCTCGAAGATTTCCTGTGAATGAAAAAAAAGCTTTTAAACAAATATGGCTCGATCTCTCTCTCTCTCTCCCTCTCTCTCTCTCTCTGCTGGAATAATCAAACAATATCTCTCGAATGGAGAGTTGTTTAAAAAACGATTTCGTCCTATGTTTACTAAGAGAATAAGCCAATCTTTTTGTAAAATAATACTTGGCGATAATTGTAATAGTCACGAATGCTTACTGAGACAATCTATACACCACGCGTGAAAAAATACATGTTTTAAACAGAGTCCATTCCTATAATCTATATGGACAGTGTTTTCATGCAAGAATGCTATGCATTTAATTATAATTTCAGCGTAAAAAGAAAATATCGCTTCCCTCCGTTTAATTTTTTTCCCTGGTGCTAGAGTCATATTCGATATTTTATTGAAGGAAATAAGAGATATGAAACTTTTGGAATAATCTTCATGTAGAATTTAAATTACTTATTGTAGGAAAAAATGTTTTAGCAGGCTTGTAATTGTCTGGTTTAGGAATTTCCTGTGTTTGCTCAGGTGACTTGCGTAGAGCAATTAGGAAGCCTTTCAAACCGTCCCTTATCGGTATGACAGACGTCAATTGTATACTTAAAGGTTACTTCCCCAGCGGACGGGGTTTTTTCGTCAAGGGTGTACAAAATTTCCTCTACATCTGGGTTTCGTTTTTCAGTTGTCGTGAATTTCTAGGGTTCAGGGGTTAGATTTCAATCAATTGTTTACTCTGACCTTACGTTTCTCATGATTTTCGCCGGTCTGCTACCTAATGCTGTAGCGGCATTTGCTATCATGATTCCATTTCAATTGCATCTTTTTGTCTCTAGAGACCTTTTGCTTGATTTCCTGTTGGTCGCACACTCTATCAGCCACTCGCTCAGCCCTTTGATTTTTTCATAGTTTCCCCTGGTCTGCACGCGAATGCTGGAGTGGTTTCTCAGCTATCACGATTTTCTTTCAGTTGCACTTTATGCTCCTAGAGTAATCTGATGGTTTCCCTCGTTCGATTGTCGATGGTTGTTCACTCTGACATATTTTTCATGGTTTTGCCTGGTTTCTGTATATGACTCTAAAATATGAGATGACTAAAATATGCATTTCCTGACATGGCTGCGATAGTCAAACTGTCCCCGACTGTGACGTCATATGGTGAAAGTTAACATGCTTAAGCATGATGAGTACTAATGAGGTCTGTTTTTACTGTATCAGTTGTCTCTAGTTCGAATCCCGATTTTTTAATGACTTCCTTAATTTTCCTCTGTACACTAGAATATATCGCTTAGATCGATGATGTAACTGCATACAGCTTTGTTTAACATGTCAAGCTAATATTATAAATTATTTTGTTCCTGGTGTTCTGGGTTCGAATACCGATTTAATGAAATTTACTTGTAAACATTTAATAACTCGTAATTTAATTTAGATAGACATGTCAAGGTAAACGTAAACAGAGTACCTAGTTCCTAAATATCGTTATTATGACGATAACTACTTTAAAGTACTCAGATCGAATCCCGAAGGGGTGATTTCACATATCTTCAAGCCTATGAATCCTATCAGGTTCGAGTAAAGATTAAATGGTAGATGCTGATGCGGGGAAGCTAAATTACTAAAACCCATTTATTAAAAGTATTACCGAGTTCGATTCTAGAAGCTTAGAATCTCTGTAACTCTGGAAAAATTGCTTTTCTCATGATTGTAGTGAAATGTAATGGTCTTTCTAGAACAAGATGGAAAGGAAGAATTGAAAAGGGAATGAAAACATGAAATAATGTAGTATATACACACATTTAAGTAAGTAAGGGGGAAAATCTTCTACGTGACCTTTTAAGCTTTTGAGATTGTGCTAGCTTCGGTGTAATGGGTGGTGGTAGGCTTTGAATGTAACATCTGACTGAATGAGCGTGTGGGAATACTTCTCTTGTTGATGTGACAGCATATACAGGTAGTTACGAGACGAGTTTAAACGTGTTTGATACTGGCAGACATCCTGTCTCTGGGTGTGACGTCATAAACATCCTGTCTCTAGACTGGGGCTGCTTGCCTCCTGCTCGGTTGACGGATCGTTCATCACCTTCACCAGTCAAGCTCTCCGAATCTGTACGATTATAGCCGAACAATACATAACATCTTCACAATACTTTACACTTTCTCTCTAAACATACGAAGCTATACGGAGACGCTCGAACAACAGTGTAACACGAATTGAAATATATAAGAGCTTACACGCTTCATCACCGTTTTTAGTATTAATAATCAGGATATAATTGATTAAAAAGGTTCGTGCTTTCTCTATAAATAGAGCGAACTTGAGTATTGAAATTCATTCTGTTGATCATCTCTGAGGTGTTAACATCGTGTTCTCTCCAAGAATAATCAGCTTTCTAAAGTGGTATCAAGGCGTACATTTCATTGATCAGTGATTAATACGTTATTACATCAAGAATAAAGATGAATAACTCAGCGTATAAGGATATTATTCCAAGCGCTACTGGATATGCCTGCGGAAAATGTGGGAAGAAGTTCCTCCGAGGTTATGACAAGAGAAGACACGAGATGAGCTGCAAGAAGCTCTTCAAATGTAAACATTGTAATGTAACCTTCAAAGATGGTTATAAGGGGCGGCGACACGAAGATATATGTGAAATAAGCAGCCCTCAGAAGAAAAGAAGATTGGAGCCAACTAAACATCAGTTACTGTCAACAATGGAGGACTGTGATATGAAGGAATACGAAACTTCATTCGAAGGACGATTGAAATCGTATTTTATACGATGCGAATCAGCTAAGGACCTAAATATGTATCTGCAAGAGGCAAAACAACGTATAATCCAGGCTGTGCATAAAGAGCTTAGCGTTCATAAGAGTGTTAAAATTAATCTGTTAGCTGAGTGTAGATTTGTTAACAGTATCGGAGAAACCTGTGACAAGACATTTAAAACCAGAAATCAAGCTGTTTTCCTAGAAACAGATCTGGACTCTATGCTGGAAGTGAAATTCAAGAAATTGGTGACTGAAATGGATGAGTCTCAGCTTAAGGGTAGCAGCTGGGCCTTGCTTACTGTGGAAGGGGTACGCCTTCGTATTAACAAGTACAACCCGTTGCGAGGAAGTAGCTACATACCCCTACCTCCCTCTGTTGAAGCAAGAAAAGCCTGCATTAACATCCAGAACTTAACTGATGAGCTATGTTTCATGTACTCTGTATTGGCCAAATTCGTGAGCACCAAGCCTCAACGCGTCAGCAAATACAAACAACTTCAAGATAAGTACGACTTCAGCTGTGTTTCTTACCCTACTCCACTTTCTCAAATACCTAAATTTGAGAAGCTTAACAAGATATCTATTAACGTTTTCGGGTTGGATGAGAAGCATGAAGTGTACCCGATAAAGGTTGTTGATATTGAACTACCTGAACATCGCGACCTGCTACTATTGAATGACAGTAGTGGAAAACATCACTACGTGTATATAAAGAATTTTGAGAAGCTCGTTCGACGCCAGAAAACTAAGCATGATGGAGTGATATATACCTGCAAGCGTTGCTTTACACATTTTGATAATCGAAATGGACGAAGTGGACTGGAAAAACTACAAGAACATGCAACCATCTGTAATCAGCATGGTGTTGCAAGGGTAGTTATGCCTACAAAGGAGAAAGCAATTGTACGGTTTAAAAATGTTGAGAGGATGCTGAAAGTACCTTATGTCATCTATGCTGATTTTGAGAGTATTCTCACTCCATGCCATACGTGTATACCCAATCCTGAAACTTCCTATACAATCCCTTATCAAGAGCACACACCAATGAGCTTCTGTGTTTACGTGAAGCCTACATCTTGTGTTGAACATCTCGAAACTGGTCTTCCTAAGCAACCCTATGTGTATCGTGGTGCTGATGCTGCTCAGAAGTTTATGCTGTACCTGACATCTCTTGCAAAAATGATTGAGGACATATACAAATCTGCTAAGCCTCTGAAACTTACGGATCAAGAGCAGTTGGATTTTGAGTCTTCTTCAGCATGCTACTTGTGTGGAAAACCCTTTACAGAAGAGAACTATAAAGTACGCGACCATGATCACATCAGCGGTGAATATCGTGGAAGTCTTCATAATGAATGTAATTTAGCCTGTAAAACACCTAAATATGTACCAGTCTTCATGCATAACCTTAGCGGATATGACTCTCATTTCATTGTTAAGGAGCTGGGTTGCACAAGTGAACGTGTGGAGGTAATTCCTAACTCCGAAGAAAGCTATATCTCATTCACCAAGTATGTAGGAGATATAAAGCTTCGATTTGTGGATAGCTTCCGATTCCTCAGTACAAGCTTGGATAAGTTGGTAAAAAATCTAACCTCGTATCCTGAAACGCTAAAGTACTTTGGAGAAGACAAATTGAAGTTGATGACCCGTAAGGGTGTATTTCCATATGATTTTGTTACATCATGGGATGCCCTGAACGAAACCTGCTTACCTCCTAAGGACTCCTTCTACAATAGATTAAATGAAGAAGAAATTAGTGATGCTGACTACGATCATGCTAAAAATGTATGGGAGCTGTTTAATGTGAGAAACCTGGGAGAGTACAGCGATCTCTACTTAACTTCGGATGTACTTCTCCTAGCTGATGTCTTTGAGACGTTCAGAGAGCAAACCCTCAAAACACACAAAGTTGATCCTGCACATTATTTTACCTCTCCAGGTCTTACATGGGACGCTATGTTACTGTACACTGGAATTAAGCTGGAACTGTTACAGGATTATGATCAATTACTCATGGTGGAATCTGGTATAAGAGGAGGTTTATGTCAAGTTTCCCATCGGTATGCAGAGGCTAATAACACATATATGGAGAAGTTTGATCCGTCGAGACCAACCCAATTTATCACATATGACGACGCTAATAACCAATATGGGTGGGCAATGTGTCACGCTCTCCCTTATGGTGGATTTCAGTGGGTGTCGCCTGAAGAAATCAGCTTAGAAACGCTACAAGAAGATGATCCTTACGGCTACATATTAGAAGTCGACATCGAGTATCCTGCAGAACTTCACGATCTACACAACGATCTACCTTTCCTGCCAGAGTGTATGAAACCATTGGAATCATCTACAAAGAAACTGATACCTCATCTTGGACCTCGAAAGAAGTATGTAGTACATTACATGGCTTTGAAGCAAGCTCTTAGTCATGGGCTACGGTTAACAAAAATCCATCGTGTGCTACAATTCCGACAGTCTCGATGGTTAAAACCGTATGTGGAATTTAACAACAGGTTACGACAACAAGCTGCAAATGATTTCGAGAAGGATCTCTACAAGCTCTTTAACAACGCTATGTTTGGAAAAACTATGGAGAACCTGCGTAACCGTATGGATATACGACTGGTGACCAATGAAAAAACTCTAGAGAAGCTGATCGCCAAGCCTACGTTTATCGACAGGACGATATATGCTGATAATCTAGCTGCTGTACATATGGCCTCTCGTCAGATTGTATTCAACAAGCCTATATACATTGGTATGAGTGTGTTGGACATCTCCAAGACATTAATGTATAACTATCATTACGACGTTTTGTTGCCTTATTATGGAGCTGAAAACCTGAAGCTTATGTATATGGACACTGATTCGTTCATTCATCGTGTTACAACTGAAGATGTGTACCAGGACAAGCTACGTTTTCTTGAGCATCTCGATACAGCTGATTACCCTGTCAACCATATATGTTACTCTACCCAGAACAAGAAGGTATTGGGAAAATTTAAAGATGAGGCTAATAGCAAAATCATCCTACGCTTTGTTGGACTACGTCCTAAGATGTATGCCTTAGATATTCAAGGGTCAATGATAAAAAAGATTAAAGGTATAAAACGTAGCGCCATTAAGCACCATATTTCGTTTGACAGCTATACAGACTGTCTTAAAACCTGTGAAATCATCAGAACACCTATGAATCTGATCCTATCACGAAAGCATGCTCTTGCTACAGTGCAAGCGAATAAAATTGCATTGACTCCGTTTGATGATAAAATAATTATTGCTGAGGATGGGATAACGACATATGCATATGGACATTACGCCATTACAAACAGTGCTTAAAAGAATGTAAGTTAAAGATAAAGAGTTTCTCGTGAGTCTACAATCTTAAAAGAAGGTTATCTGTGTGCTGTATATGCAGATAGCTGACGCCTGATGAAGAAAGAAGAAGATGGAAGGGAAGGTGGTAACCCTGCCATTAGGAGTAATCCTAGTGCTAGTCTCAAGCCTAGATAAAAGGGGAGAGACATCTACAAGGAACTAAAATAAAGGTATGTTGGCGTAAACTTTTCAATTAAAACTCTCGAATAATAAAACCTGAATAAAACATTGCAATTTCCCTAAAAGAAAGTTGAGGTTATCTTTGGTTAGCCAGATTAGGTTAGTCGATGCCTGACTAGAAAGGATGATGAGAGGAACGTTTAGGATTGGCCGGGTTAATCTAGGCTAGGTTCTCGTACTTATTGTCTAAGTTATGAAGGATGAATTAGTTTAGATCGCCTTAGCAATGAATTGGTTACGTGTTGTTCTTACGTTTTGTTACTTGGTTACATAGTTGCTACGTGTTGTTACGTCGTGTAACGTTTCTGGTTACGAGATGTCACGTGATGTTGCGTGGTTACGTGCTTATGTTGCTTAGTATGACGTCTTGTCGTACCGTTATGTTACGTCTTGTTACGTGGTTACGTTTGTTGGTTACGTCTGTTAGGAATGAATAGACAATGAGAAGATGTAGAACATACAAGGTGAGCATAGGTTAGGACGTATACTTCACTGTAAACCGATATTCAGTTTGTCCCTCGCCGCCTCGCGCGCTAATGTTTAACATATAAAAAGTTTGTAAGGTTTAGAAAAAGTATATAAAAGTGTTGTAACGTTGGACGATAAAAGTTTTATAATCGAATTACTCCTATATTACCGTATAAACCTACATTCCTCCTCCTTCAACCCCTGCTTATCCTTGTATCTCTACCGTTTTCCATATTTCTCCCCTATAAACGTATACTCTGCTCCTCGACACGTCTAGACTAGGACCTCTCCTCATATTCCCCTACCTCTCTCATATAAGACGCATTCCCTACTTCAACCCTGTCTAGCCTAGCATCGACCCTCGTATTCCCTATCTCTCGCATATAAACGCCTACTCTATCATTCAAAACTCCTAGCCTAATACCTCTCCTCGGTTCACTATCTCGCTCATATAAAACACCATATTCTACCCTTCAAGTCCTGTTTAGTATAACATCTTTCCTTGTATTCCCTATCTCTCTCGTATAAAGCGTATCCCTCCCTCCTTTAGCATCTGACTAGCCTAGCATCAGCCCTCGTATTCCCTATCTCTCCCCTATAAACGCATTTTCCTCCTTGAACTGTCGCATATACCCTCGTTTTCCTCGTCTCTTCATATAAAAAGTCATACTCTACCCTTCAAACCCTGAATAGTCTAGTACCTCTCCACGTATCCCCTATCTCTCCTGTAAATATGTTCATATTCCCCCTGCTTCAGCACCTGTCTATCCTAGCCTCTGTTCACGTTTTCCATATATTCCTCATATAAACGTATACCATACTCCTTAACCTCTGTCTGCACTAGCACCTCCCCTCGCATGCCCTATCTCTGTCGTATAAAGCATATCTCTCCCTCCTTCAGTCCCTGCCTTACCTCAGAACTCTCCTCGTTTTCCCTATCTCTCCCATATAAACGCATTGTTTCCTCCTTGAAGGTTCTCTCAACCTAGCATATACCCTCGTTTTCCTCGTCTCTTCATATAAAAAGTCATACTCTACCCTTCAAACCCTGAATAGTCTAGTACCTCTCCACGTATCCCCTATCTCTCCTGTAAATATGTTCATATTAAAATTCTAATCAAATTTGGACTAATAATTAAAAACATTATGGACAATACAAACATTAATACTAAAAAAATAAACCGATTTAGTGATAAATCTTCAGCATCTGTCTATCCTAGCCTCTGTTCACGTTTTCCCTATCTTTCCCATATAAATGCATATTCCATATCTCAACCTCTATCTAGTCCAACACTTCTCCTCGTATTCCACGAATCTCTCATATAAAGCACATCCTCATTCCTTCAACCTCTATCTAGCCTAGCATCGATCCTCGTAGTCCCTATCTTCGCCATATAAACGCATTTTCCTCCGTGAACCTCCGCATATACCCCCGTTTTCCCTATCCTTTCCCATATAAACGCAAAAAAGTGGCCCAGGTCTGTCCTTTATACCCTACTACCCTGCAGGCGTGGATGAATCCATCTGATTTGGTATGGAGTTCTCGAAGCTGCATCAGCTGTGCCTGAAGTGCTCCAAGACGTGTCGGCTGGTCATCAGGTTCAGTGTCGGTGTCGTCCGGTTCGACGAGGTGGCCCTCGATGCGTTCCAGCTTGCGCTGGACCGATGCGAGGATCCCGTCATCCCCTTGGAGGCCCGTGATCTGTCTTGAGAGGGCTAAGATTGCCCTGGCCGAGGTCCGCTGCTTGGCCTCAACTGCCGCAAGGCGCGTGTTGGCTGCGCAGCGTAGCTCATCCAGGCGAGAGTTGAAGTCGTTGTAGGTGGTCTTGAAGTCCAGAAGTGTGGCCTGCATGGCAGACAGAGTGGCCTGTAATTCTGCTTGTGGATGCGAGGGGTCAGGAACCGTCCGTGGAGGCTCAGCCCCACGGGGAGGCGTCTGCGGAGGCTGTAGAGTTGACGTCAGGGTAGTTGACCCAGTAGGTTGTTTCCGGGGGTAGAGGGGGCACTGAGCCTGCCCTGTGTAGTGTGTACGCCCGGAACAGGTGGCGCAGTATCGGCGACGTCTGCGAAGGTCGTGGGCGGTGCAGTTTGCCGTGAGGCAGCCTGCCCCGCAGTAATGGCACCGAGGTGCAGCGACGCATGCCTCCGCTGTGTGACCGAAGACACAACAGCGGCGGCAGGGTACCGGGCGTTGACTCCTACTGGCCTCGATGCGCAAGCACTGCCCCAGCAGAGGCAGGCTTGACCCCAAGGCCGCCTGAGTGTCCGCGGCGGTTCCGAGATGGAGGCGAACCAGCGGTGTTGGCCCTCGTTTTGAGGAAATTCGGGATGCCCGAATTGCCGAGTGCCAGTGGTGTCTTGCGGCATCCAGCACGAAATGTACTGGCAGGTCCCTCGGTCCTCCACAGATGACTACACTGTGGCGGCCATCTGCCGGAGGGTGCGTCGGCGGTGATATCGGGCTCACCAAGGGTGGTAAGCCGGCGGTAGGCGGTGGCGTCGTGCAGCCCTGAGAAGCAGAGCCGGAGGCAACAGGTGCAGGCGTTGCAATGCTGCGACCCGGTGAAGCAGCAGCAGAAGCGTAGCTGCGCCCGGTCGGCGGTGACGGTGAAGCAGCCTTCCCGGCGGATGCCGGTGGAGCTGCCGGCGAGTCGGCGGGGTCTGCGGCCGGAGTCGGCTGGAGAGCGCTGGGCTCCTCAGCGGTGGCCGGAGAAGCAGCAGCGGAAGCTTCAGCGGCGAGGCGTTTCCTTCTCTTCACCATTTCGGCGATCTCGTTGAGTGTAGAGATGTTGCCTCTGCGGAGTCTCGAACCGAGAGAGTCAAGCAGGCAACTGACTTGTGAATTTATAAATGTTTCTCTTTTTCAGTTTCTGATTGGCTAATCCTACTCCAATAGAATACCTTCATTTTACTAAAGCTTTTTCTAGTTGTTGATTGGCTATTTTTATGAACTGTCACAAAAATTACATTACTGTTGTTCCAAGAATCACAAGTAGTATTGTTAAACTCTCAAACTCATTATTGCCTCAAGGTTACCTCATTGTTAGCAAATTTTAACTTATTATTCTCTCAGCTCCTACAATATTAAATTACGTAATACATTCACATAACATTATTACACATGGATACAGTAATATAAACATATACAATGACTGTAATATACAGTTTTTATATATTGTTACATACCCATATTGCTTTAAGGCAGGCTGTTATTGAATTTACATATTATATAATTAGACTCAAATCATTTAAGTGTTAAAAATACTGCCTCAATAGGAGTCCCTAGATTGTTGCAATTCACTTTCCATAAGTAATAGTCCGTTGGGGTAACATAAGGTAACATTGGTGATCAAAGAGCCTTTGAAATAATTTTCAAAGGAAGGCTGATTTTGGGAGAATGATATCCTGCACACCTTTTTTTTCTTTTTGGGTACATTTGGACGTTCTCCTTCAAGGATATCAAAACATTTTCCCGTCGTTTCACGTTTATTTACCAAATATTGAATGAAAGGCACAGATTCCCGGACTCCTGTGCAGCAAAATGCTGCTAGCACTCCTTTATGGACTCCGTTTACCAGTACTTGAGACGTTAAGTTGTTTTTCAAGGTGCAGTGGTTACCATGTTAGACTCTATCTCCCGAGGTCGCTGGTTCAAACCCGCGGAGGGCGATGGATTTTCTCGCGAGCGTAAACATTTTTAGTAGGCTTCCTTCGGAAAGGAAGTAAAGCCGATGGTCCGATGTCGTAGATTTACGGCACGTAAAAGAACCTCAAGCCCGATAAAGAGGCCTCTGAGCAAAATTTCCGGTCTTTCACGCCCAATATAGAAAGGGACGCTAAGGATCAAGCAGTTAAAGAGCGTCCATAAATAAAAGTCAATTTAATTTCATTTTGAGACGTTAAACTCACGCTGTTCCACTGTATACTGAACCACACTCGTGTGTGATGCACTGCTCTGTATTCAAACAAAAATCGGTTACAAATGTGTATTAAGTGTTTTTACAGCAAGAACACAAGACCACATTCACTTCTGTAACACATGACAAACAAGCGTCCGTACGATAGTATAGAATGGACAACTCGCGCATGCGCACAATTAATTCTCAAGATTTCACCATGCTTCTCATACACCAAGGTAACTCAGTAGTAACTATCATTAAATTATGTCCATTATTTTAATTTATATAAGTGAAAATTTGGAGTTAAGAGCGAGTGAGACACCCTGTATATGTGAAGTGAGTAATTTACGTCACAAAGTGAATTAAACTAGCTGTTTAAGTTTACGCGACTATTAGGACAAACTTACTGTGATATATCAACGTTTCGTGTGCTTTTGAAGTTGAGTTTAACATCCAATTTTATTATACTTAACGAAGATGCCTTGGCAGTCTTCGCCGCATTAGAGAAGTAAGCTAATAGAATGTGTTCATTTACACCAACATTTTTCTGATTTCTGCAATGTTATTCAGCCTCAATTCTCTCTCATAAATATTTTTGACTTAGCAGGTAACACATAGCCGCCCTAGCTTCTTAAATACACAATCAGAAATATGTACATTTCCTTACGTACCCATATTAGAATTATGTATGCCTCAACACGAAAGTCGTCTTCCATGGTGTAGTAGTTACCATCACAGACTCTAGTTCCCGAGGTCGCGGGTTCAAAAGCGGCGGAGGGCGATGGAATTTTTTTGGGCGTAAAAATCCTTAGATTGCTTCCTTCGGAAGGGAAGTAAAGCCGATGATCCCGTGTCGTAGATTTACAGTACTAAAAGAACTTTAAACCTGATAAAGATGCCTCTGAGCAAAATTACCGTCTTTCACGCCCAATATGGAATGGGACGCTAAGGACCGTAGTAGTTAAAGAGCGTCCATAAATAGTTACAATTAGGTATATGTAGATACATATTGGGAGAAATTTAGGTATACAGAAATATGCACCGATTCAACTTAATGTGATGCGGAACGAAACTACATAACTCAAAGCTTTGAAGAGGTTTCTCACTTAATAAAACCTGAGTATTCCAGAAAAATGAGAACTTTTTTAAAAATGTGACGTCCGCCTCTCCTTTAAGTGCCTAAAAATGTATTTGGGCCTGCTTATGCATTCTCGTATGGGAACACAGGAACTGCGCGCACTAGGCTTAAAATAGGTTAAACTCACCCTGCTTAGGATAAATAAACTTGTTTCTAACAGTATTATGCAATAAATGGGATTTTTATAAATTATGTACATCATACACTAAGTGATCAAAAGTATCCGGACACACCCAAAAACAGGCCTTTTTCATCTTAGGTGCATTGTGCTGCCACCTACTGCCTGGTACTCATTATCCGCGACCTCAGTAGTTATTAGACATCGTGAAACAGCAGAATGGGACGCTCCGTGGAACTCACGGACTTCGAACGTGGTCAGGTGATGGGTGTCACTTGTGTCAGAAGTCTGTACGCAGATTTCCACACTCCTAAACATCCCTAGGTCCACTGTTTCTGATGTGATAGTGAAGTGAAAACGTGAAGGGACATGTACAATACAAAAGCATACAGGCCGACCTCGTCTGTTGACTGACAGAGGTCGCCGTCATTTGAAGAGGGTCGTAAAGAGTAATAGGCAGACATCTATCCAGACCAGCACACAGGAATCCCAAGCTGCATCAGGATCCACTCCAAGTACTACGGCAGTTAGGCGTGAGGTGAGAAACCTTGGATTCCAAGGTCCAGAGGCTGCTCATAAACCACACATCACGCAGGAAAATGACAAACGATGCTTCGCTTGGTGTAAGGAGCGTCAACAATACACCATTGAGCAGTGGCAAAACGTTGTGTGAAGTGACGAATCACGGTACACAATGTGGCGATCCGATGGCAGCGTTGGGTATGGCGAATGCCCGATGAACGTTATCTGCCAGCGTGTGTGGTGCCAAAAGTGAAATTCGGAGGTGGTGGTGTTATGGTGTGGTCGCGTTTTTTCCTGGAGGGGGCTTGCACCCCTTGTTGTTTTGCGTGGCACGATCCCAGCGCAGACCTACATTGCTTCCCACTGTTGAAGACCAATTCGGGGATGGCGATTGCATCTTTCAACACGATCGAGCATCTGTTCATACTGCACGGGCTGTGGCGGAGTGGTTACACGACAATAACATCCCTGTAATGGACTGGCCTGCACAGAGTCCTGACTTGAAACCTATAGAACACCTTTGGGATGTTTTGGAACACTGACTTCGTGGCAGGCCTCACCGACCTACATCGATACCTCCCCCCAGTTCCGCACTCCGTTAAGAATGGGCTGCCATTCCCCAAGAAACCTTCCAGCACCTGATTGAAAGTTTTCCTGTGAGAGTGAACGCTGTCATCAAGGTTAAGGGTGGGCCAACACCATATTGACTTCCAGCATTACCAATGGAGGGCACCACGAACTTGTACGTCGTTTTCAGCCAGGTGTCCGGATACTTTTGATCACGTAGTGTATATCTATAAAGAGAGTAAAAAATTTTCGTTTACAACCTTTCAGCTATGATAAAAGAGGTAAAAATAAAAAAATTTCCGTGATAAAATTTTAGCACATGCACCTTAGTTGGTCTTAAAGGTTAGGTCGTTCGACTTGCATGGTGTTACATTAATTTCGAATTGTTAGAAAATTAAAAAACCAACACCAATTCTACTGTTAAAACGTAGTATTAAAATTAAATGGAAGTCAGCTTCTAAACAACATTTATGTACATTTCATTTGTTTCGAGTGGCAAGATTCCGAAACCGTCTCGCAAAAACATTTATAAATAGAAGCTTCTAAATAAGAAATCTGATTTTTTTTTCGCGTGCAGTAAAACAGATGATATATTTTTACTCTCTTTATCTTCCCTGAGGCGTTTCAAACGAATGTTTTTGACACCCGGTATAGGCGGTTAAATACAAGTATTGGCTGATATGTTTGTTCTTCGAGTGCATGATTCTTAACATTAATTTTCTAGTTTAATAGTAATCATTACAACTTTCTCCAGAGCTGGCCCCGAAGCTCAATCGGTAGAGCGCCTGCCTGTTGTGCGATAAGTCCCGGGTTCGATTCCCGTCTGGGAGGTGGGAATTTTTCTCTAGCCAGCATTATTCCCTATCCTCCCCAGAGTCTAAATGTGTGTATGATCTAATGTATAAAACCCAAAGAAAAATCAGAAATCCAATGGCGACACACGAGTTAACATCACTGCCGATAGGCGATATGCTCCAAAGGTAAATGGCCGCCTCTATGATCATCGCATTCCTCTCAGAAGAATGATCTTGGTTTCTTTATCACTTCATTGTGAGACATTGTGCTCTCTCCCGAAATCTGAAACATAAAATTTCAATCACAATCTATTGAGCCGTTTTGAGAAAATAAAAAAGGAATAACAATTTTTTCAATTTTTGTTTAATTTAAAATAGCTGGCAAACCTGAAGAGATAGACAAAAATACCTACGTTACACTAAAACTGTAGGCCTCATTACAACACACGGTTAAGATATATGAAATACTTTTTGTGACATTTAATCGTTTACGAAATATTCGTTGTCATTAGATTGAACTTTCCTATAGTTTATCGTACATTTTTTTCAAGTGCTTGTTCACTGTTCTTTTGTTGTTGATGTTGTTATGCATGTTGCGGAGTGTTTTAAAAATATGACTATCACGTTAGCCTCCTACACCCCTTCTTATCTACAAAGAAATGTTTAATTAACATAGAGCATGTAGCAAAATAAGACTTTGTGAGAATATCTCTCAGAAGATGCATACAAATCAGCGATAGTGGGCAGAGAAAGTCACGTGAATGTGATACATTCCATTATTTTTGCTTTCTCTACTATGTACCTATAGTAAGTAGGGGAAGTATTGTATTCCACCCAAAAATTCGATACCGAGATTTCACCGGAAATACATGTTTTGAGACCCCCTGAATCCAAAGAAAGCATTTTTGGAAACATGTCCGTATGTGTGTCTGTGTGTGTGTGTGTGTGTGTGTGTGTGTGTCTGTGTGTCTTTGAACAGCATAACTCAGAAAAGAACAGTCGGATAAACACCTAACTTGGTATTTAGGTTCAGTATCTTCCAGAAATGCGACACGAAGATTTTCAAGAAAATTTCCCCACCCCAGACTATCCTTTACATGGAACATTTTTCGAAAATTTTAATTTTCTCAAAAATGGCTCTAACGATTTTAATTAAAATATATGTTTAAGATATTGTCATGAGAAATGAAATGAATATCCCGAATTTTCTGGGAATGTCTCCAAAAGTATTCTTTATTGTGAAAGACTTTTGCATAACTGTTAAACCAAGAGATAGACAAAATTTTACTACACAAAATATGTAGATCGCGTTAAAATACACAATTTATATCATATAGGTTTTTTTTGTTGAGTGAACCTTTTTCGAGATATTGCTTGTTATTCCCTTAAATTTTCCAATACTTATACTTTTTCTCAAATTCGTTATTCATTTTTTATGTCCTGGACATGCAAAGAGAATGGAATGCGCCACATAGCAACCAGCTCTTAAAAGATTTGACTATCGCTTAAAACCTCGATTAACATGAAGTAGATGGAGAATAAGCGTTTGTAAAAATAGTATGTACAAGAGTAGAGAAAGTCATGTGAGTGTAACAAATCAGTTTTTTTTTAATTTGAACTAATATCCATCATCAGAGCAAAACATTTCCATTTTGAATGTGAGTTATATACTATCTCTGTTGATAAATGGTAAGTTAAGCAAGTGAATGTAAAACCTTAGCCCCCCTCCGTATTTGCATTAAGTATTCGTTAATGCCGAGCCATTCATCATCGCTTATTATTGCTGTTCACTCCAGAGACATCGCAAGGTGACGTACATTCGTAAGCTTTTGTTTCGCATCGATTGCCGGACACTGGGATCCATATTGTGCTCAGGGTTATGAATTTCTGCCCCGTCAGTATGAGATGCAAATTTAAAATTCATAGCGGGGGTTGCGCGGGTTCCCACATGAACAGTCACGGCCCTTTCAATTCGATGTGGGTAGATGTAGTATCAAAGCGTATCTCTCCACAGCTGCGACAAGCGTGCAGAATCCGACAGAGAAGGGGAGGGGGTGGTGATATTAGATGTGGTCACGCCACCTTCCCTCCAGTTGTGATTTCCCTTGCCATGTTCTCCTCTACCTCATTGATTTCATTCATTAAGGCAGAAACACTCTTCTCTCACGCCATGTGAATTAATGCGAACTAACGTGAAGGTTTAAGGCGCAAAACAAGTGTTCTTTCGAAGGCTGAATTAGATTTGAAATATCCATTCTAAGGCTGGGACTCGAACCACGGATCTTCGGGTTCTCCAGCCGACATAGCACCACTATTGTTTTGTTGCTTACTGTTCTCCTTAAGTCTACCGAGCTGGTTGACTCCGCGGTAACGAGCAAGGCTCGCATTTGGGAGGTCCCGGCTTCGATTCCCTCGACTGCCCGCTCTGATCTTGGGTTTTCGAGGTTTTCCCTGGTTCGTAGGCGAATACTGGGTTGTATTCTCATCTACCACGATTTCTTTTCCATAATTTCTCTTTCATTCCGTTTCCGTGCCATTTTTCACGTGGGCTTCTAGGTTTCGTGGCGTATGGCGGTGCCGGACAGATGAAGTGGATGCTTGTTCAAAGGAAAGAGTACTGCCTGTAAACACTAGAGAGCTGCTTGGTCGACGGGTGGTTCATCGTCCTCTCTAGGCAGCTCCAACAGTGGGACGGGTCTTCGAGCGTAGAACTGTTAGGAACATATGCGCGTCTCTGTAACCTGTCTGCCTGCGGCGTGTACCCTCCTGTGGTTTCTTTTTTCATCCCTTTCTCCTCGGGGAGGTAGCTGTAATAAGGTCGCAGTGTGCGAGGTGTGGGGCAGGCATGTACAGGCTTGGTCGCTAGACAGCCCACAAGCAGCCACTGCCATTATGCTAGCGATGACCTTCGGACTGGCAATAACAACACGTGCGGTCATAGGTTACACTTACACATTGCTTTTCATTTTGTTGTTCCACCAATACTATTAATATTATCTGAAATAATAATACTATTAGTTTAATCTTATAAAAGAACATATATTATTTGCTAATGTTGTTTTTAACTTTCTCTAATAAGAGGCAACCGTAAAAGGCAAACGGAAATGCACATATTATGGAGGAGCCCCGAAACTTGGGTAGAGCATCGCAAATAGGCAACAACGGCCCTTTTTGCTTCTAACGTGAACTCCTGAGAGGGAGACACCCGAAGGGTGACCAGATTCGGATGACGACTGGTGCAAGTGTGGACGGGGTCCCTAACGTTCCCGAAAGAACGCATCCGTCGCTGCCCGATCCCAATCACGAGGCTCTAACCCCCGGCGGTCCCCCTAGTGGTCGCCTAACCGTAACCCGCCGATCACCGTCCCTGCCGATCATTTGCCTTCCGACCCGGGGAAACCAGGAAAAAGCCCATATGTCAGAGTGGACAGTCGCCGGGGATCGAACCCGAGTCGCAACCGTTGCCGCGGTAGGGCAGCCTTGCATACCAGATAATGCAATCAAAACGTAAGGAATAACTTGGTAAAAGAGAAATTATATAATATATATGAACTACATTTTGAAAGTTCCTATTACGACTGCAAGAATCATTATGACACCATCCTTAATAATATAACAGAAAACATACCACTACTTTCAGCCAGTAGATGAACGACTTTGCAAGTGTTTCAATGTCTGGTGTTATGTTTTAAGCTAAATATAATATTCGCAGAATGTTCAATGTTGAAATCTGATAGATGGTCTACTTCTGTTGCCGGACTTAAGTGTTTTCATAACTGAAAAGAGCAGTAAGACCCATTATATTAACTGGAGATACCCACAAATGCAACCTACAGTCATGTAGTGCACTAGAGCACAGTGGACTTGATGTCATACACCTATGCTAATGCAATGTGCCCGCTGCCCGCCTATCCGCTGGCTGCTCTGTTTCCCAGCATCTGCACATCGCTAGTCTAGGGTTATGTTTGATTCAAAATGTAATGTAAATATTACTTTCTGTAAATATTCGGGGAATCCTTTCAGGTCCATTATCTTCCATGGTTAAAGAAGTTGTTTAATCAAGCACATTGTGTAAATATTAAATTTGTGTATACACCTACAAAGTTTTATTACAGCTGGAGAGCTTGGGAACTTAGGGTTGGCACTTGACTTCCATACGCATAGGCGCAGCACATTACTAGCTGCCTTCATACCACTTCTGTTAGGTTGCGCCGGTTTGCCTAATTCTCCCCGAATCATCTGGGTATATAAGTAAATAAACATTGCAAATTATAGTTCACAGAAATTGAATACGCAGATGCAAGGTAAAACACCACCTGTCATACTTAAGAGTAATAAAGTTTAACATACAGAGGATTTCACACTTTAAAACTATGACTCGTGCGAATGCACTTGCTTTGTCTTGAATGACGCGACTGGTAGCCCGCCGCTGCCTAGACATTGTTATGCGAAGCCGTTCTTACAGTAGCGGCGAGCCGGCATGTCGTTTCTCTCCTACATGTCGTTTCTCTCTAACGATGCTAAACAGTATAGATGTGATACTCTCACTTTTCGTTATAAACGGTGTTTGAAATTATGCCTCTCTACGTCTGTACGAGCCTATTATAGGCTGAACACGTTATGGAACACTCGATTAAATAAAAAATCACTTAGATTTGGAACTGTAGAGCGAGGAGGGCAGTCAATCGGAGCATGTTGCAATGCGAGGCTGCGACTTTGTTTTAATTCTTTGCACGATAGCCTACACCTTGGCTCTGTTTATTTTTGTCTGTTTAAATCTTTATAACAACATAAATTCGTTATGAACAGTAACACCAAGGAATTTCTGTATTAATTAAAGCTGACACTCCAATGTAACTCCGTTCCAGCAAAACAGCACAAAAAACACATGTGTTTTGTAGTATGCACCATGCTAACTACACACAGCAAACAGCCAGGCATTATTCTCATCATACACTATGTCATATCATGTTAGACTGAACTGCAAGCGCTACTGCGGAGCGAGGTCATAACCTGATACCTGAGAAGAGTGAGACTCGGCAGGCATCAGTCGCGTCATTCAGGATAAATCCAATATTTTGGCATTCGGTCAATTCTGTTCTATCCCTGCATTTTGACAGTTTTAGTCTAAGCGAACTATGGTAATTTAAAATAGTAAAAGGCTGATCTTGTAGAGAATCTAATTCGTATCTTATCTTCCTTAATGGAAGGGATTGACATCGATCCAGAGAGGATACTGTACCTACGCCCCAAGCGGGGGCGTCCCCGGGAGGAAGGATGAGGCCAAAGGAGATACCGGGTGGCCGGATCCAGGAGCGATGGTACAGCACTGATAGGGCCACTAAGTTTCCAGAAGTAGACACCCGGTCGGCGGACAAGCAGATCAGGGACCCCGCCCCACACAGAGGGGGTCCAATGCCCCTCAAGGGTGATTCGGATACCCCAATAGCCAGTCGAAAGCCGAGGGACGGAGAGAGTTCACACAGAGCCTCCTTTTCCCCTGCCACGCTGCACCGAAACACTTCGGATCCTGAAAGAGACAAACGGGATGAAGGATGAATGAAATGCTGAATGGAACGGAATGGAGGGACAGGAAATACGGGGCTGAAAGAATCTATTCCAGCATTCGCCTACGTCCCGGGAAACCTTCGAAAAAACCATGAGTGGGCGGTCACTGGTTATCGAACCCGGGAGCTACGAATGCGGGTCAAAGACGTTGCCGCCTGAGCCATCCCCTCGGTAGAGAATCTGGTAAGTGCGGGCTTAAAATAGTTAAAAATAAACATAATTATCCTAAATTTGCTACCTTTTACAACTTTAAAACTTACATCATACATATTAAACCAACGGCTAAACCACAGCAAGATTGTCGTCCTCCGTGGTGTAGTGGTTACTATGCTAGCCTCTAGTTCCCGAGGTCGCGGGTTCAAACCCGGTAGAGGGCGATGGATTTTTTTCGAGCGTAAAAATCCTTAGCATGGCTTCCTTCGAAAGGGAAGTAAAGCCCGTGGACCCGTGATGTAGATTTACGGCACGTAAAAGAACCTCAAGTCTGATAAAGAAAAATTACCGGTCTTTCACGCCCAATAGAGAATGGGACGTTAAGGACCATAGCAGTAAAGAGCGTCCGTAAATAAAGCTCAATTTAATTTGTTTACACCAGTATTTATTCCTAGATTTTGCAGGGTTTTGTGGTCTATAGGTATATAATACCGCTTGTGTCACATATTTTCTGTAGGGAGTTATAATCACGCATTTTGTGAAAATTTTATGAGTGACACAGGTTAGTTAGCTAACGAGAAACGTTTTGCTATTGTCTGCCAAGGGAGGAAAATGTTAAGGGATATTTGATATACTTTTTAATTTCCGTATGTTCCACCCAAAATTTCGATACAGAAATTTAATTGAAAATACACGTTTTGAGGTTCCCTGAATAAAAAAAATCTGTAGGTTAGAAAACTCGGTTAAAAGCCAAAATTGGTAGGCATTTAACTTTTGTCTCTTGTAGGATACGGCATGAAGATTTTCAAGAATATGCTTCCTTTCCTAACTCTCCTTTACGTGGGAACATTTTGGTTAGTTTTTATTTATTTTCAAAAATAACTCTGGCTGTAACGATTTTTACAAAAATATCATACGTTAAAGGTGTTTGCACATAAATAAAGTGTTTATCTTGAATTTTCTGCGAAGAGCCTGTGAAGTGTTCTTCATACAGAATTAATTTTTGCATAATTTGGCATAGTACATGTAAATCATAAGAGAGACAAAGACTTACTATGCTAAAATAGTAGACCTCGTTAAACCACACAATTTATGTCAAAAATATAGGTAGGTGTATATATATATATTTTGTGGCATTTTCCATTTTTGAGAAATTTGTTGTTAGGTATTGGTTTAAATTTGCAAACACTTTAAACCTTTGGAAGTGCTGATTTGCTAATTTTTTTCTTTCTTTTTTCTCTAGTCGTGCAAAGAATGGAATTTCAAAGCCAGCACATAGCAACCCACTTTTTAAACATTTGACTCCTGCTTCAGTCTTTGTATCTCCTACAACAAATGCATACTAAAAGTATTTCTAAAAACTTAAAAGTCGATTAGAAGAAAGAAGAAGCTTTTTTAAGGATAGTTTGTAGAAAACTGGGCGGAGAAAGTTATGTGAATGCGACACAATATGAGATTTAAAAAAAAAAGTAGAACCAGCGCGTATCATTAGAACAATCTGGTATTGACTCAGCTGTCGCGTGGAACATCGTACAAGTGTCTTGATATACCTATGAATAAAGAGCAGCCGAGGCACAGGGGAACAACTGTTCAACCCCCCTCCCACTTGCAGATCCAGACAAAAACCTCTGGGGTAGGTTTCTATGAACTCAAGAGGTCATCTAACGCAATATTTGGAACCCCACCTCAATAAATGTCTGATAATAGTGGCAATGTTTTGACGTAAGTATGAAATCTGCCGGTTGGAAAGAATACTTGATTTAGTTGTACCTACATCCGTTTTCATTATTAACTACAAATAACGTCCAAGGCTACAAAAACGCATCTTTCTGTCTCGTTTCAGAGAAGAGAGGCTCTTAATCCCTCTTACTGCTGCGTACGAAGGTCATCCAAGAAGTAAAGACCGTTTACACATTCCGGCTGCACTTCCAAGGTAGTACGGTCATCTTGTCTCAGTGTTGTGCGAGTTTCAGACGAAACGATTTGTTATTGTGCTTTCTGTGATTGTTCAAAATGAACTGTGTGATACAAAGTCCCGTTGATTCTGAGACGAGAGGTATTGGATTTCTGAATGCTGGATGTTGAAAATTATAGAAATTTACAGTCAATAAAGGAAGTGTATGTACTAAAGAAATGTGAGAAATTAGTATTGAATGTTTAACAACAAAATCACACAAGATAGACGTGTAACCCGAGAAAGTTATAGATTCCTTTCCCAAAAATTTATCGTTCTTCACTTTGCTTTGCGAATCCGAATATCTCGACTTAATGGACTGGCAGTAGCCGACTACAATACGGAAATTTTTAAGCTAGTAGACAGATAGATATGACAAATACCTATTTAGATAACGGAGGTGGTTTTATGAAGAACTAAATAAGCCTGAATTTTGTAAATGACATCTCTTGTTTTTTTTTTAAATGAAAGATTTTTATGAATAAATTAAAACCAAACGGCCGTTACTTTCTGGATGATCCTTTGTATTTCTCACTTGGCATTTCTATACCCTCTGTGCTGAATGCTTTCTGAGCGATTTAGATCCCATACTTATACGTATACGCATTGCACATTCTGCTTGTTCCCACCCTGCAGTTACATAAGGCCAACAAGATTCATGAAAATATTCAGGAGAGCTAGCAATCTTATCGGTGACTTAAACGACACAAGTCACACTGTATACAATAAACATAAAAATGAGAAATTTATTGCGTGAAAGCAAAAACCAAATGGTATCCATATACAAAATAAAATTAACAAATCTAAAGTGTTTAATTCTCAACGTTTATATTTATGTCTGTTCTATAAACCACTCTTTAAAAAGCTTATTTTTCTATTTACTTCCAGTTAGTCGTGATAAATGTTTACAGGAATGGTTACATCCTCACATTTCATTGAAGGTATAAGGGAGATACAGGAAAAGAAGGGTTAGTCAAATGTCACTATGCACTATTTAGGAAATTTCAGTCTTTGCATGACTACGAGAATCAAAAGAATGGTGACTTAATAGATATTTAAAATGTACGACAGAAGTATAAGAAAATTCAAACCAATAGCAACGAAAGTCTCAGAAATGGTTAATAGATACTACAGACAATTATTTGACATAATTTGTGTAGTAAATTTTTGTCTATGTTTTATGATTTACCAGGTATACAAAATTATACAAAATTCATTCAGAATGAAGTGGACTTTACATGTTGTTAGCAGAAAATGTCATGATAGCTACGGATTTTAACAGCCATGCTAATATTTTAAACATGTGACATTTTTAGTAGATAAAAGGTAACGAAACATTTTCTATTAAAGATTAGGCTGGTTAGGGAATTTTCCTGAAAAAATTGGTGTCGCATTTTTGGAAGATGCTTAAACTCTGTTCCGTATAGCTTTGCCTCATATCTCTTAACGCTCACGTGTACATTGGCTGCTGTCGTGGGATAGGTTGTTGTGATACAAAATAGTTCCTTATTTAATATGATTATTCATTTGAATACTTTAACGCAGCAGCTATGGTCCAAGGTTATGGGGAGGTCGGCTCCGCCAAGTCGGAAGTAAACAGAGATAACCGACGCTCTCCCCCGGCGTAAACATCGAAAGCGCTATCGACAGCAAAGATTTCTGGAAGTTCCTTCCCCTCGCTTCCAGAATGTGTATCCATATAGTTCTGGAATGTTCTGTGGAAGGTCCCATTACCTATATAAGCGAGCATTCTCACTAGAGCAGCTAATGTTGCGTCGGTCAGTAGTTAGTGAATGGATTAACGAGTGCGGTTCTATGAGTTTGTGGCGACAACTGTGACGCGCAATGAGTGAGTGCTGCTACTACAGAAGAGAATGAAGAAGTCTTGTGTTCGACTCCCCAGCGAGTGAACCGTCCGGAACAATTGCCTACGTCTTGCGTATTGCATTACGCCGCTACGTCAAGAAGGAAAGTGAATGACGGAAAATTGAACTAGTTCACATTAGTGAAGCGGTGTGTGAACTAAGTGAAGTCTTAGTGAAGTTGAACTAGACAAAAACAACGAAGTGACATTGAGAACATTAGAGAAGTAACAGTCAAAAAATTGGACAAGGTCACAAATGCATGTAAATTCTTATCAACAAATAGGTAGGAGGATCCTTCGGTTTAAACCTGCCTCTAACAATGGAAAAAACACAGTATTTACCTATCTCTGTGTTATATCGCTTTTATCGCCTGATCTAGCAATGCACAGGGCTTTTTTTGTCGTATTTGCCAAAAACATTAACCAATAATGGGAGAAAGGAGGAAAGGAAGCGCGGAAGAATACATGTCAGCGGTGCGAGGTTATAAGAAACAAGATTTAGGCTTTAACACCAATTTAGAATTCATCCGACATTACTTTTTTGAGCTATGCTGTTACAGACAGATACACGCACGGTCCTGTTTATAAAAAGTGCGTTTTTGGTTCAGGGGCGTCCAAAACATTTATTTTCATGAAACCACGTTTTCCAATTTGTGAGTGGAATACAATTCTTTCTCTAGCTACTATAAAGTGAAATTATTGTCCAGACCATTTAGAAGACAGACAGTAGTTTCCAGCGGACACAGATGACGTCACGAGGGAAGAAGAAACCAAACTGAATGACAGATGGCAACCACAAAAGAAGACAGCGCTCCAACGGAGATATCCACAATTAGCATAGAAGGTGCGAATATTGTGTTCTGGAGTACTTTAAGAGCCACCAAGAGAGTTTTTTCCTAAGAGCACAGTAAACGTGTGAAAAATATGCTTACTAAATGAATAGTTTAACCCCAGTGTTTGCATTGTAGGAAGCTCCATTTCTGAGGCCGGGAGCGGTTGTATGTGTGTGTGTATATGTTTTCCTTCCCCCATCCCCTCCCCAGGCCGTCTTTTGTTTTCCACGCCCCCTAGAGCTAATGGGAGACCGACACAGGCTTGGCGGAGGTCCTGTAAATCAGTGACGTCAACACAGCAGTGTCTGGGATTCGTGCAGTTCGGCTCCCCCGCCCTCAGTGCTCCAGGAAAATGGGGTTTTTGTTTTTACACTTTCACTTTGACCTACTCACGTGTCCAGTGTTCAGTTAAGTATTGCAAGACTCATCGTTTCTGTACAGACTTTAAGATGGGTTGTCTAAATAGTCCTTAATTGGTCGAATATCACTTGCCTGCTGGATACCTGTTCAGTTGTTCCTCAGCAACAGATACCTGGTTAAAGTACCTAAGCACTCCCTAATTGGCCACCCCCAACTCACTTGCTGGTTACCTGTTCATTTGTTTCACGGGAGCAGATACCTGGTTAAAGTACATAAACACTCTCTAACTGCGCCAATATCACTCGCTTGCTGCTTACCTGTTCAGTTGTTTCACAGCAGTAGACACCTGGTTAAAGTACCTACTTAAACACTTCCTAACTGCTCCAATATCACTCGCTTGCTGGTTACCTGTTCAGTTGTTTCACTGTAGTGGATACCTGGTTAAAGTACTTAAACACTTCCTAACTGCTCCAATATCACTCGTTTGCTGCTTACCTGTTCAGTTGTTTCACTGTAGTGGATACCTGGTTAAAGTACTTAAACACTTCCTGACTGCTCCAATATCACTCGTTTGCTGGTTAACTGTTCATTTGTTTCACTGTAGTGGATACCTGGTTAAAGTACTTAAACACTTCCTAACTGCTCCAATATCACTCGCTTGCTGCTTACCTGTCAGTTGTTTCACTGTAGTGGATACCTGGTTAAAGTACTTAAACACTTCCTAACTGCTCCAATATCACTCGTTTGCTGCTTACCTGTTCAGTTGTTTCACAGTAGTGGATACCTGGTTAAAGTACTTAAACACTTCCTAACTGCTCCAATATCACTCGCTTGCTGCTTACCTGTTCAGTTGTTTCACAGTACTGGATACCTGGTTAAAGTACTTAAACACTTCCTAACTGCTCCAATATCACTCGCTTGCTGGTTACCTGTTCAGTTGTTTCACAGTAGTGGATACCTGGTTAAAGTACTTAAACACTTCCTAACTGCTCCAATATCACTCGCTTGCTGGTTACCTGTTCAGTTGTTTCACTGTAGTGGATACCTGGTTAAAGTACTTAAACACTTCCTAACTGCTCCAATATCACTCGCTTGCTGGTTACCTGTTCAGTTGTTTCACAGTAGTGGATACCTGGTTAAAGTACTTAAACACTTCCTAACTGCTCCAATATCACTCGCTTTCTGGTTACCTGTTCAGTTGTTTCACAGTAGTGGATACCTGGTTAAAGTACTTAAACACTTCCTAACTGCTCCAAAATCACTCGCTTGCTGGTAATCTGTTCAGTTGTTTCACAGTAGTGGGTACCTGGTTAAAGTACTTAAACACTTCCTAACCGCTCTAATATCACTCGCTTGCTGCTTACCTGTTTAGTTGTTTCACAGTAGTAGATACCTGGTTAAAGTACTTAAACACTCTCTAACTGCTCCAATATCACTCGCTTGCTGGTTATCTGTTCAGTTGTTTCACAGTAGTGGATACCTGGTTAAAGTACTTAAACACTCTCTAACTGCTCCAATATCACTCGCTTGCTGGTTATCTGTTTAGTTGTTTCACAGTAGTGGATACCTGGTTAAAGTACTTAAACACTCTCTAACTGCTCCAATATCACTCGCTTGCTGGTTACCTGTTTAGTTGTTTCACAGTAGTGGATACCTGGCTAAAGTACTTAAACACTTCCTAACTGCTCCAATATTACTCGCTTGCTGCTTACCTGTTCAGTTGTTCCTCAGAAGCAGGTACCCGTTTAAAGTACCTAAACACTCCCTAACTATTCCAATATTATCACTTATCTACTTGTTGATTACCTGTTCAGTTGTTTCTCAGGAACAGATACCTGGTTGAAGCATCTAAACAATCCTGACTTGTCCCATATCAATCGCTTGGTGGTTATTACCTTTGCAGCTGTTTCCCGTGAGTAGATACTTGGTTAAAAAACCTAAACACTCCCTGACTGGTCCAATATCACTCGCTTGCTGGTTACCTGTTTACCTGTTCAGTTGTTTCCCTAGAGTAAGATACCTGTTGAAATACCTAAACACTCCCTGACTGGTCCAATATCACTCGCTTGCTGTTCATGTTGAGATGTTTCACGGGAGTAGATACCTGATTAAAGATCCTAAACTCTCCCTGACTGGCCTAATCGCTCGCTTGCTGGCTACCTGCACCAGCAGATACCTACTTAAGATAACTAAACGCTTCCTGACTGGTCCAACCACTCGCTTGCTGGATACCTGCAGCAGTAGATACCTAGTAAAAATAACTAAACACTCCCTAACTGGTCGAATCACTCGCTTGCTTTATACCTGCACCAGCAGATACCCGATTAAAATAACTAAACACTCCATGAGTGGCCCAATCACTCGGTTGCTGGATACCTGCACCAGCAGATACCTGGTTAATGTAACTAACGCTCCCACTGGCCGAATCACTCGCTTACTGATTACCTGCACCAGCAGATACCTGGTTAAAGTAACTAAACGCTCCCTGGCTGGTGTAATCACTCCCTTACTGGTTACCTGCACCAGCAGATACCTGGTTAAAGTAACCAAACGCTCTCTGACTGGCCCAATCACTCGCTTACTGGTTACCTGCCTCAGCAGATACCTGGTTAAAATAACTAAACGCTCCCTGGATGGTCCAATCACTCGGTTGCTGGATACCTGCACCAGCAGATACCTGGTTAAGATAAGTAAACGCTCCCTGACTGGTCCAATCAATCACTTGCTGGATACCTGCACCAGCAGATACCTAGTTAACATAACTAAACGCTCCCCGACTTCCCCAGTCACTCGCTTGCTGGATACCTGCACAGAAGATACTGGTTAAGATAACTAAACATCCCTGACTGGTCGAATCACTCGCTTGCTGCATACCTGAACCAGCAGATACCCGATTAAAGTAACTAAACACTCCATGACTGGCCCAATCAATCGGTTGCTGGATACCTGCACCAGCAAATACCTGGTTAATGTAACTAAACGCTCCCTGACTGGCCGAATCACTCGCTTACTGATTACCTGCACCAGCAGATACCTGGTTAAAGTAACTAAACGCTCCCTGGCTGGTGTAATCACTCCCTTACTGGTTACCTGCACCAGCAGATACCTGGTTAAAGTAACCAAACGCTCTCTGACTGGCCCAATCACTCGCTTACTGGTTACCTGCCTCAGCAGATACCTGGTTAAAGTAACTAAACGCTCCCTGGATGGTCCAATCACTCGGTTGCTGGATACCTGCACCAGCAGATACCTGGTTAAGATAAGTAAACGCTCCCTGACTGGTCCAATCACTCACTTGCTGGATACCTGCACCAGCAGATACCTAGTTAAGATAACTAAACGCTCCCTGACCGGTCCAATAACTCCCTTGCTGGATACCTGCACCAGCAGATACCTAGTTAAGAAAACTAAACGCTCCGTGACTTCTCCAATCACTTGCTTGCAGGGTACCTGCACCAGCAGATACCCGGTTAAAGTAACTAAACACTCCCTGACTGGCCCAATCACTCGGTTGCTGGATACCTGCATCAGCAGATACCTGGTTAATGTAACTAAACGCTTCCTGACTGGCCGAATCACTCGCTTACTGATTACGTGCACCAGCAGATACCTGGTTAAAGTAACTAAACGCTCCCTGGCTGGTGTAATCACTCCCTTACTGGTTACCTGCACCAGCAGATACCTGGGTAAAGTAACCAAACGCTCCCTGGATGGTCCAATCACTCGGATGCTGGATACCTGCCTCAGCAGATACCTGGTTAAGATAGTAAACGCTCCCTGACTGGTCCAATCACTCACTTGCTGGATACCTGCACCAGCAGATACCTAGTTAAGATAACTAAACGCTCCCTGACTGGTCCAATAACTCACTTGCTGGATACCTGCACCAGCAGATACCTAGTTAACATAACTAAACGCTCCGTGACTTCCCCAATCACTTGCTTGCTGGGTACCTGCACCAGCAGATACCCGGTTAAAGTAACTAAACACTCCCTGACTGGCCCAATCACTCGGTTGCTGGATACCTGCACCAGCAGATGCCTGGTTAATGTAACCAAACGCTCCCTGACTGGCCCAATCACTCGCTTACTGATTACCTGCACCAGCAGATACCTGGTTAAAGTAACTAAATGCTCCCTGTCTGGTGTAATCACTAGCTTACTGGTTACCTGCACCAGCAGATACCCGATTAAAGTAACTAAACACTCCATGACTGGCCCAATCACTCGGTTGCTGGATACCTGCACCAACAGACACCTGGTTAATGTAATTAAACGCTCCCTGACTGGCCGAATCACTCGCTTACTGATTACCTGCACCAGCAGATACCTAGTTAACATAGCTAAACGCTCCCTGACTTCCCCAGTCACTCGCTTGCTGGGTACCTGCACCAGCAGATACCCGGTTAAAGTAACTAAACACTCCCTGACTGGCCCAATCACTCGGTTGCTGGATACCTGCACCAGCAGATGCCTGGTTAATGTAACCAAACGCTCCCTGACTGGCCCAATCACTCGCTTACTGATTACCTGCACCAGCAGATACCTGGTTAAAGTAACTAAATGCTCCCTGGCTGGTGTAATCACTAGCTTACTGGTTACCTGCACCAGCAGATACCCGATTAAAGTAACTAAACACTCCATGACTGGCCCAATCACTCGGTTGCTGGATACCTGCACCAACAGATACCTGGTTAATGTAATTAAACGCTCCCTGACTGGCCGAATCACTCGCTTACTGATTACCTGCACCAGCAGATACCTAGTTAACATAGCTAAACGCTCCCTGACTTCCCCAGTCACTCGCTTGCTGGATACCTGCACAGCAGATACTGGTTAAGATAACTAAACATCCCTGACTGGTCGAATCACTCGCTTGCTGGATACCTGCACCCGCAGATACCTGGATAATGTAACTAAACGCTCTCTGACTGGCCGAATCACTCGCTTACTGATTACCTGCACCAGCAGATACCTAGTTAACATAACTAAACGCTCCCTGACTTCCCCAGCCACTCGCTTGCTGGATACCTGCACAGCAGATACTGGTTAAGATAACTAAACATCCCTGACTGGTCGAATCACTCGCTTGCTGGATACCTGCACCCGCAGATACCTGGTTAAAGTAACTAAGCGCTCCCTGACTGGTCCAATCACTCGCTTTCTGGATACTTGCAGCAGCAGATACCTGGTTAATGTAACTAAACGCTCCCTTGCTGGTTCAATCACTTGCTTGCTGGATACCTGCACCAGCAGATACCAGGTTAAAGTATCTAAACGCTCCCTGATTTCCCCAATCACTCGCTTGCTGGATTTCTGCACCAGCAGATACCTAGTTAAGATAACTAAACGCTCCCTGGCTGCTCCAATCACTCGCTTGCTGGATACCTGCACCAGCAGATACCTAGTTAACATAACTAAACGCCCTCTGACTGGTCGAATCACTCGCTTGCTGGATATCTGCACCAGCAGATACCCGGTTAAAGTAACTAAACACTCCCTGACTGGCCCAATCACTCAGTTGCTGGATACCTGCACCAGCAGATACCTGGTTAATGTAACTAAACGCTCCCTGACTGACCCAATCACTCGTTTACTGATTACGTGCACCAGCAGATACCTGGTTAAAGTAACTAAACGCTCCCTGGCTGGTGCAATCACTCGCTTACTGGTTACCTGCACCAGCAGATACCTGGTTAAAGTAACTAAACGCTCTCTGACTGGCCCAATCACTCGCTTACTGGTTACCTGCACCTGCAGATACCTGGTTAATGTAACTAAACGCTCCCTTGCTGGTTCAATCACTTGCTTGCTGGATACCTGCACCAGCAGATACCTGGTTAAAGTAACTAAACGCTCCCTGGCTGGCTCAAACACTCGCTTACTGGTTACCTGCACTAGCATATACCTGGTTAAGATAACTAAACGCTCCCTGACTGGTCCAATCACTCGCTTGCTGGATACCTGCACCAGTAGATACCTGGTTAAATTAGCTATACGCTCCCTGACTGGTCCAATCACTCACTTGCTGGTTACCTGCACCAGCAGATACCTGGTTAAAATAACTAAACGCTCCCTGACTGGTCCAATCACTCGCTTGCTGGATACCTGCACCAGCAGATACCCTGTTAAATTAACTAAACGCTCCTTGACTGGTCCAATCACTCACTTGCTGGTTACCTGCACCAGCAGATACCTGGTTAAAGTACCTAAACGCTCCCTGACTGGCCCAAACACTCGCTTACTGGTTACCTGCCCCAGCATATACCTGATTAAGATAACTCAACGCTCCCTGACTGGTCCAATCACTCGCTTGCTGGATACCTGCACCAGCAGATACCTGGTTAAAGTACCTAAACGCTCCCTGACTGGTCCAATCACTCACTTGCTGGTTACCTGCACCAGCAGATACCTGGTTAAAATAACTAAACGCTCCCTGACTGGGCCAATCACTCGCTTCCTGGCTATCTGTTGAGTTATTTCACGGGAGTAGATACAGTGCGTTTCTTATATTGCCGGGTTGAGGCTCGCGCATAGGTGTGCCCCGCGCACTCCCGTTCTTAAACTCACGTACTGCTGTGAATGTCAGTAACATACACTATAATGAGATTACCTTGCTGTAAGTTGTGTTGACAATGGTGTTCATCTACACTCAGATATTGCTCTCATCTACGGATGAAATTTTCCTTCACACGCATAAGTTCTTGCGCAATTTTCGTAATTTGTGTTGCTATATTGTTCTTAAGTTCATCTATGGTGTGGGGATTGTTCATATAAGTTTATGTTTATGGTTTTTATTATGAATTGTACATAAATACCTACACTGTGTTCAGCGTGAATTTTTCGGTAGATATTTTAGAGGACTAAAAATTAATCAAATGTAATTCATACACAACAGAAATGTTTCAAATAAACTTTCACTTTTGAGATGCACAATGTACAAACTCTAGTCTCTACAGCACGAAAAGGTGCTCAATGGACAACTTCAGTCTTTACAGTACAAGGCATTAACTACAGTTAGCATTCACAACGATCATTCCAGCAGTGTTGAGTGAATATTTCGTGGTGGAGAGTTAGCTGAAGTAGGTATATCGAGGTCACTGCAGTGCAAGCGAACTACACACATACGCGATCTATGAACCAGTTATAAATGTAACGCATGGTATCTGATTAAAATAGCCAACACTCTCTGGCTGGTGCGATATCACTCGCTTGCTGTTAAAGTGTTCAGTTCCTTCAGGTTAAAGTACCTAAACACTCCCTGACTAACCTTTCACATCCTGTTGCCTGTTCAGTGTTTCCCAGGATGCCCATGAGTCCCGTTTTAAACTGCACAGTCCTGTTTTAGAGGCGTGCTCTGTCTTCTCGTTCTCTCTGTCTTAAGCAGGAGACATTGAGCGCAGCAGGCGGAGCTTCCTTTGAGTTCTGTGTTAATGTCCAAGGCAGCCCTATTTCCATTTATACCGCTTTACTCAATACATGCCAATTTTCGATGCATTATAGTTGTATATATGGTAGACTATTTAATTCAGAAAATGGGCCAATGGAATGAAAGAAGATGTTCAATTTCTACCAATGACAGCAGGATATAACAAAGAAATTATCAAATGCGTTTAGTGTCACGGCGTGCATTTATTTCAGCCTCAGATTAATTGACAATCATCTGTTGCAAGTGAAAAGGTTAATTAGGTATTCCTTATACAAATATAATAATAATCTTATTTCGTTGGCCGAATTTTGGGGGAATCATATTGAAATCCTTTTTACTTTCTGTACTACGTATAATAAGTAGGGGAATTATTGCATTCCCAAAAAAATCGATATCGATATTTCACCGAAATACGAACCTTTTTCTAAAAGTGCTTTTTTGGATTCAGGACGCCTCAAAACGTGTATTTCCGGTTAAATCTCAGTATCGAATTTTTGGGTGGAATGCAATACTTCCCCTACTTACTATACGTAGGGGAGGGGGAAAAAGAAGAACGATTTTACAGTTGAAAAAGTATAGTATGTATTTGAAAATTCAAAGCAATAATAACAAATATCTCGGAAATGGTTGTTTACAGTTTTATTTGACATAAATTGCGTAATTTAATATTATTATATATTTTTTCGAAGCAAGTTTTTGCGTATCCTGTTATGATTACAAGTTAAAAAAATTCATTCAGAATCAAGAGGTCTTGACAGGCTAATACCAAAAAGTTCGAAATATACATTTTATTTGTTATGCGAATATCTTAAACATAAGTTGTTTCAATCAAAATCCTTACTACCATTTTTTGATAAAATCAAAATTTTCGAAAATGGTTGTATGTAAAAGGCGGGAATTTTCTTGAAAATCTTTGGGTCGCATCCTTGGAGGAACTTAAATACCAAGTTTGCTATTTAACAGAATTTTCGTTTTTAAATTATTCTGATCACACGCACACGGATCGTTATCTAAAAATTCTTTTTTTGTTATCCATGGAGTCTCAAAACGGTATTTCGGGTGAAATCTCAGTAGATATCGAATTTTGGTGGAATGCAATAGTACATGGTAGGGAAAGTAAAAAGATAATGCAGAAATGTCAGTGTAGGTAACCTAGGCAATAAAACCCTGTAGTATCATCAGTGAAAAGGAAGTGAACTTACAAGCATGAGTTCTTATTTTTCCGTTGTGTACGTTTGTATTTTATAGGCTTCAGAGTTCTTAAGACAAACCTATTGACTATGGATTTTGATTTCACGTGGTTATTTACAGCAAGGGTGGAGAAAAGACTTCCTTCCGCGAGTCACAAAATATGCAACACGCACTGCATCACTCAGCAGCATGTGAAAATCAAACAGGCGGTTGCAGAGAGGGAACGGCGTCTGCGAGTCAAATTTTCGCCACCTCTGATTTACAGGAAATAATGGAACCAGGGAACAATGTTATGATGCGGCGATAGCACCGCAGGTAAACACTCCCTAAATACTGTAGGTATTTCTTCTTTTCTATTGTTCCTCAGATCTTTCCTGTATTGTTTTTTTTTTCTCTCTCTGGTCATTTCTAAGATCTAGTAACCCTTGTTTTTATTTTCTTATCTTTTCTTTCCGTTTTTCTTACTCTCATGCTTACTTCCCTTCCGTTCTATCACTTCCTTCCGTTCTCTTTTCCTTTTGTTTTTACTCTTAATTTTCTTCTTGTTGTGTTTTTCTTTTCTGTTCCCTTTCCTCTACTTACCATTTTGTTTTCCTCTTCTCTCTCATGTTTCCTAATTTCTCTTCTTAACTTATCTTCCCTATAGCTTTCTCTTTGTCTTCCCTGCATACTTTCTCTTTTCTATTATCTTTGTCCTCCTTTATTTAATCGTTTCCTCTTCGCTCCTTATTATCGTCTCTCCTCTGTTACATTCTCTCACCTACCTCCCTTCCCTGCTTTCCTTCCTCACTTTCTTCTTCTTTCTTCCTTTCTTCTTCTCTATCTTCTTTCTTCTCTTTCTGTTTTCTTCATCTGCCATCCAATTCGTTTCTTCTTCTCTTCTCCTCAAGTTCCTCCTCTCTTCACTTTTCTTTAATTCTTTCTCCTCTCTCCTCTCCTTTCTCTTTTCCACGTCTTATAATAATTATGATCTCTCCACCTTTATAATGAACACGAGCAAGTTCCAAAAGAAAGAATATTCGCACTGCCGTCAACTACAGAAGTGCACGTTGGTAAGAATGTAACGAGAGAGTTGGCAACCTCTTTTTGGTTTCCTTTCCTTTGAGAATTTCCTCATCACCCGAGTGTAAAGGGTACGCTCATTACCAAACTGTCAAGGGACTTAATTCCTCTTTCCAGAAATGGAAAAAGCGGCTAATTAGAGAAGGGGTCCTTCCTTGTGGAGCGGTGTGCCGCCGAGATTAGGAGTCCTCCCTCCCGTTAATTACTTTTTCCCCGCGTGTCCCCGGGATTAGCGCCGATGACGGACAGTTTTGTGCCCATCCACCTGTCTCTTCTTGTTTCCAGATAACTTTGCTTTTTCTTCGCTTTCTTTTCGAGGGAGCAGCACAAAACTGCGGACACCGAAAGCCGAGAGGCAGCAGATTGATGCGCATGGCGTTGTGCGCATGCACCTTCCGAGATCTTCATTGGCCACTGTGGTGTTTTCGAAACATTTGTATAGTCTTGATTAAAGCATGATTGCTGGAGAGGGGAATATCAAACTCTTAATGCGTTTTTTTTTCTTTTATCTACATCCTCCTGTTAGCAGGCTTCACTGCAGATGAGCTTTTGTACAAAAAAATCTTATGTGTCACACTCACATGACTTTCTCCACTCTTTTAACTGCTAATTTTCTTGTAGGTGCAGGGGAAATATGGTAGGCTTTAAATGACAGTCAAATATTTTAAGAGCTGGTTTCTATGTGGAGCATTCCATTCTCTTTGCATGACCAGGACATAAAAAAAAAACAATAACGAATTTCCATTTGAGGAATAAGTATTTGAAAATTCAGACAAATAACAAAGAAAATCTCGAAAATTGTTTACTCCACTCAAAAAAAAAGATATACCTATGATATAAATTGTGTGTTTTACCGAGCTTTGCGTTTTTTTTTGTGTATAGACATTTTGTCTATATCTAACGGTTTATCAGTTATGCAAAAGCCATTTAGAAGGAACAAGACTTTGCGGACATTCCCAGAAAATTTGTCATGAAAATATCTTAAATATATGGCATTTTAATCAAAATCGTTAGAGCCATTGTTTATTAAAATAAAAATTTTCAAAAAATGTTCCATGTAAAGGATAGTCTAGGATGGGGGTATTTTCTTGAAAATCTTCTTACCGCGTCTTTGCAAGATCCTAAACCTAAATACCAAGTTTGGTATTTATCCGTCTTTTCGCTTTTGAGTTATGCTGTTTACAGACACACACACACACACACACACACACACACGGACCTTTTTCTACGTGTTTTTTTTTTTTTTTTGCTTTTTTTATTCAGAGCGCCTCAAAACATATATTTCCCGTGAAATCTGGTATCGAATTTTTGAGTGGAGTGCAATACCTTCTCGATAGAGAAAGTAAAAATAACTAGCCATACACACGTGGACGCGCGGCCGCAAATGCTACTTTGAATTCAGGGGACCTCAAAATGTATATTTTCGGTGAAATCTCAATATTTAACTTTTAAGTGGAATAGAATACTTACTAAAGACAAACAGTAGAGAAAGTAAAAGTTCTTTTTTATAATTCAGGGAACTGCAAAATTTAGACTTCCGGTGAAATCTCGATATCGAATTTTTATTTTGAATGCACTACTTTCTCTAATTAATAGGCAAACAATAAAGTAAAAATGATTCTTTTTTCGAGTTAGGGAATTTCAAAAGTGTATATATTTCTGGTGAAAACTCAATGTCGAATTTTTAAGTGGAATAGCTACAATACTTCCTAGAAAGTAAAAAGGCGAAATGTGTTGCATATATGTTAGCCCTTCATCGTAAGTGCTGATCTATTATGACTACAAATATTTTGTTTAAAGTGACTTGTTTATAACAGAACTGTTAAAGCCATTACGTTAGTAATCATAATTATGCTTTAAATGTGAATTGCCAATTAAGGGCTTTCAGTCAAAATTTTCTCTCAGGTTTCACCTCTGTGCGAATCTAAAGAATGTGGAAATAAAATGAAGAATGGTTAAGGAATCAAATTAAAGAAGCAGAAAGCTAATGAAGGAAAAGGAAATGTTCGGTTGCTGCACGCTGTGAATAAAATTGTGAAGCCGGTACTAGCAAGCCGGAGGTCATCTGGATAGCGGTAGGCCTGTTGGTTTCTTCACACCTACTGCGTGCTCTACCTGATGGCTCCCTACTGACACCAACAAGACAAATGGCTTCTACTCTGATGATATGAAAAGATCGCTCCGATGATAAATGACTATGATCGGCTTGTCGCGAAATCCCCGCGTACTCCGTCATCAAACGTCTGTGCCCCCTTCTTCCTACATGCGTTCTTTACTCAGTGTCTTGCTATAAAAACGCTAATGCGTTACATTTACATGACTCTTCAGCTGCTATCTCTGATACAAAATATTCTTACTAAAGCTTAGTTTGTGGTCTACTTCAGGTTAATAGGGATAAACATTCGCCAAAAGAAAAATTGTTTCATTACAGATTTCGTTGCAAATGTAAGGGAGATACAGTATGCTGAAGCGATAGTCAAATCTTTAAAAATCGGTCGCTATTATATGCTAGCTTTGAAATTCCGCTCTTTGCATGGTAACGAGTTGGAACTTTAAAAATCTAATGTGTTACATTCACATGCCTTTCTCTATCCATTCTTAGACAAAACACTATTCTTAGAAAAGCTTATTCTTCCATTTAATTTTTGTAAACCAGATAAACCTTTGTAGAAATGGTTTTGTTATATACGAGGGGCTCCAATAATTAAGTTTCCCTATTATATAAAAACCATTACGCACAATTGATCATGTTGAATTAGTTTTATTTATATTATACAATTCTTCTGTTACTTTTCTACATAGTCAACATGTTTTTCCAAGCATTTTTGGGGACGTGACACAAGTTTTTCCAAACCAGTGTTGTACCAGGTCAGGTCCTGTGCTCGCAACCAGCTGTTCACTGATTTGACTTCATCATCGGTGTTAAAAGTGCTTACCTTTGAGTTGGAGAAACATGTGAAAATCATTTGGGACAAGCTCTGGTGAATACGGATCTTTTCCCAAGCTATTTTCACATGTTCCCCTGACTCAAAGGTCATCATGGAGGTAAGCACTTTAACACCGTGACGAACAGCTGGTTACGAGCACGGACCCGACTTCTGGTTAACTTCTGATTGTTCTTCGTCACGATGTTAAGGTGCTTACCTCCAAGATGACCTTTGAGTCAGAAATCTGTGAAAATCACTTGGGAAAAGATCTGGTGAATATGGAAGATGCGAGAAAACTTCCCAGTTAAATCTTCTGAACTCCGCCTGGGTCAAGATTCAACTTGGAAGTTTTCTCGTATCCTCCGTATTCACCGGAGCTTGCCCCAAGTGATTTTCACATGTTCCTCCAACTCAAAGGTAAGCACTTTTAACACCGATGATGAAGTCAAATCAGTGAACAACTGGTTGCGAACACAGGACCCAACCTGGTACAACACTGACTTGGATAAGCTTGTGCCACGTCCCCAAAAATGCTTGGGAAAACATGTTGACTATGTAGAAAAGCAACGGAAGGATTGTACAATATAAATAAATTTAATTCAAAATGATCAATTGTGTGTAATGGTTTTTATAAAATAGGGAAGCTTACTTATTGGACGCCCCTCGTATTTCCTTGTAAGTAGCTACAATGGGAATAAGGGAATACAACAGGCTTAAGCGAAAGTAAAATCTTTTAAGAGCTGGTCGCTATGTGAGGGCTCTGAAATTCAGTTCTCTTTGCAAGACAAGGAGAAAAAAGCTTCCAATTTGAGAAAAGTATTAAGTATTGAAAAATTCAAACCAACAACAAGGATTTACTCGTAAATGGTTAACACTATAATAATAAACATGAATTTGACACACTTAAATAAAAGTGTGCTTCCACGACCGTTATCCGTAATAATTTGGTTGTCTTCCGGTGAAGTCGGCGTACGTTTGAAAAAATTGCCGACGTTTCGCCCTTCATGTCGAGGGCTTCATCTAGGCACTGCCAACGGACCGCTGCTTGCACTCATATTTATACTGCAAAATGCTGTCCCTCCTACTTATACTCCTAATATGCTGGTAGCTTGCCACTAATTTTGTGTTCCGTGAGAATGTTTTCAATGCTCCATTGAGGGGCTTTCCACTATTTCTAAAACTTTCATGTTTACAATTTTCGACGCTTTCTCGTAGTATTCTATGTGAGAAGCGGTCACACACAGTTAAAATCTCAACATTGTTGCCAAAGTCGATGAGGTGGCCTGTCTTGTAGACATGTTCAATCAATACTGATTTTTTCAGGCTGTCCGTGCTTTAGAAATCTGATATGTTCGTTACGTTGAGTTAATATTGACCTTCCTGTCTGGCCTATGTATGACTCGACGTAATCGCATGTAATTTTATATATACCCGAGTTGAGGAGTGGCGAAATTTTATCTTTAAATGGGCGTGTAAAGGATCTTAGTTTCCTAACATATATCTTGTTGAAATTGTATTTGTCACTTACCTACATAGGGAATAAGGACCCAATTTTCGTTTCTTTTCTGTACTTCGCCATTTCCTTATTTTCTCCTTTTTATTCTTTTTCTTTTTCTTTTTTAAGTTTTTGATTAGTTTAAATATAAAAATATTTAAATTACTTAAAGAAATTACTTCTAAAATTGTATCTTTTGAATAAAATCCAGCTAAAAAAGGTATTCCACATAAAGCAAAATTTGATACTATAGCGTATGTGTTCATTGTCGCGTCGGACACATTATTGCTGTGTATAAAGATATTGTTGAACTAATTATTTCGTTTGTAACTTTGAAATTTTTGTCCGGCGCGGCATACTTCCCTCCAATTTCTAGTTCAGGGGGTGGGGTGGAGGCAAGTTGAGAGAAGAGCCTCTTTGTCTGATAGGTTGGGTCTGTGAGGAGCGTCAGTCTAGAGTAGGTCTCCTGAGTGTGTGGTTTGTATGTAGGAGTGCGTGTTGCCGTGTGTGTACGCGGGGCATCTCCTTTTGTGTGCAATGTAGGGCACCTTATTAATTATAATAAACCGGAGTTAATTGTGAATTTATATGTATTATTTATAAATATCCCACGGTCGCTTTAGGTTTGTGCAGCAAGTCCTTGGTATCTCTCTGTGTGCCTCTGAGTCTACGTCCCCCAATGTTTATGCCGGGGTAATTTAATATTTAGCTGCAAACCGTTTGTCCTCACCCCGGTATATAACAATACTATAAAACAGGATGAAGTAAAAGGTATAAAAATTGATAAATTTCCTATAAAACGAATGTTCCGAAATTTTTTTAATAGCCGCTGGCCTAAAGAATCCTGTTGTTACACTTTATTTCTTTATTGAGGGATTTTCTGCGCTACATATTCGGCGAGCTCGCTGGTACAAGGTGTTGGCCATTGCACATTTAACTGATAATGGGTGGTGTGATGTAGTTGGTATATATCTCTCAGTAATGGTCGGCTTACGATAAACGAAACAATATAACTTCTTCTTAGTTTCATCCCGTTCAACAGGAACGTCCAAAAAAAAAAAAAAGTTTGCTGTCCCTTCCTAACTCAGTCGTAAACTTAATACTTTTATGCAAATGTTGCAAAAAATCAGCACTCGTATCCTTCCCATGTTGCAAGATTACGAAAATGTCACTGTAACGTAACTATAATGATAGTTTTAGAGAGTATGTCTCAATAGATGTGTTTTCAAAATCTTCCAAAAAGAGGTTTGCCACTATCGGTGACAGAGGTAGTGACAGCATTGCTGCGCCCTCCACTTGTTTGAATAACTATACATTATAACTAAAGTATGTTGACAATAGGCAGTGAGTAATCATCTCAAGCCTGTCTTCAGGAAATCCATTGGGTTTCATCTTTCTTTAATAATCGGCAGTTCATCTTCCACCGAGAAGTTAGTGAAAAGAGATTTTATCAAACGTGACGCAGCCTTCAGTCAAATCAAGCCAAGCTATTATTGACACTCTTAACTTTTGTGATTTAAGTTTTTGACTCTCTCTTATGGTTTACCAGTTATGCAAAAGTAGTCCAGAATGAAGAGGGCTTCAGAAGCTCTTCTCAGAAAATTCAAGATAGATATTCAATTTGTCTGGAAATATCTAAACATGGATATGGAACTTTATATCAAAATCTTTACAGCTATATTTGAGAATATCATAATTTTCATAAAGGATAGTTTAGGATGGGGTGGATTCTCTTAAAAATCTTCGTGTTACATCCTTGGAAGTTAGAGAAATTAAATACCAAATTGTGTATTTAACCGACTTTTCGTTTATGAGTTATACTAATCACATAGAGACACACGTACGGAGTTTTTCTAAAGTTTATTTTCGGATTCGGAGGCCTCAAACATGTATTTTCAGTGAAATATCAATTTTTTGGGAGGAATGCAATATATTCTCTACCTACTATGTACGTGATAGGGAAAATAAAAAGATAACCAACCATCTTATTAACATTAAAGTAGAACCACAACAGGATTACCATATTGGTTTTATCATCCTAAATGTTCACTTATCAATCTTCAGAGAGCTCCCATCAGAGCTGGGAATCCAACCCGGAACCTCTGCATTGAGAAGTCAGAACGCTTACCACTCGACCTCAGAGGCAGTTCAAGATTAATTTTACAATGCAATAATCTTCCATCCACTCTATGTATTCCTCCGGGTTCTATGAATGTCACCATTACCCGGAGTTATAGTTGAGGACCTCGATGATGACAAACTGACAGAAAGGCTTAAAAAACCAACCCAGAAATGTGGAAATAAATGTCAGAATCATTGCATAAAGAGGGACCTGGGAGTATCAACATTTGATTTTAGAATAATTTTGAATTTTTGTGCCTGCCCTGTGACGGAGCGAGCGGCTGGTGACCAGATCGGCCAAGGCGTAGCGCCGAGTATTGGAGTCTCTATAATTGATGGGCGATATCGCCGCGTTGTTCGATCGCCACCAAACTGTTGTGCCACCACCTCATCGATTTTTTAATCCTTTTTATTGGCACTCGCTTTGATGGGCTTCCCATTGAAACAGCCGGTAGGGCCACCGCATGAAAAAAACACCACATCGATTGTCCATAAATTTTAAACAAGGTGGGAAGGTGCGCTCCAGATTCCCGTACGGCACTCATTAGTCACGGGGTGGGGTTGGGGCGAATTAGAAGATCCAGGTTCGTTTTCGTGGTAGGTGGTACCAGAGCGCTGATCAGTAATGTAGCTTTCGAAACGTTCCCAAGGAAGGGAGAAACTATCATATTAACGTTACCATTTTCTTACAAGTTTCTCTTCGTCCTTGCTGATCCAAAGCCTGGTTACAACAGAAAGACTTCAATTGGTACAGAGGTTTTTCATTCTAAACTAGTAGAACCAGAAGCTCTGCTCGTGTTATTGCGTTAAATATGGTCATTCCTCTCTATTCCTTCTCTTTTCCATCTTCTTATAGTTTTTCCATCCTCCATACTCTCTTCCCCTCCATTGTCCCCTTTATGCTACTTACACGTCAAATGATATATTGAAAACTGCTTTCTCTGTGGTGATGATAACAATTAAAGCATAAATAAAGGTTTAATAGTAGATATATAAACTTGTGCCTCTTCCTTACGCTTGTCACGAGATCGGAACTAGGCAGTTCTTTGTCGTAAGCGGTTTACTGACACTATAGCAGTAAAAAGAAACACTTCCTAAATACTCATCCTATCCCTGGTTTATGCTCGTACGTAACAAAACAAGCAACATTATAGTTATAAACTTTTCCTTTTTTTAATAAATAAATAAATAATAATCCCGATATTTAGATTGTTTATTATCTTCTCAGCTGCATATAGTAAGTAGGGGAATTATTACATTCCACCCAAAAATTCGATACCGATATTTCACCGGAAATGTATGTTTTGAGGCCTCCTGAATAAAAAAAAGTATTTTTAGAAAAAGGTCCGTGTCTGTATTGAAGTGTGTCTGTGTCTGTGAACAGCATAACTCAAAAACGAAAAGTCGGGTAAATACCAAATTTGGGTCCAATATCTTTCAAAGATGGGACACAATTTTCAAGGAAATCCCTCCATCCCAGACTACCCTTTACATGGAACATATTTTGAAAAGTTTTATTTTTTCAAAAATGGCTCTACTGATTTTGATTAAAATATCATATGTTTAAGATATTTTTATGGCAGACGAAATGTATATTTTGAATTTCCTGGGAATGTCCCAAAAAGTCCTCTTTATTCTGAATGGTTTTTGCGTAATTGCTAAACCGTGAGATAGACAAAGTTTTACTACTTAAAACACACAAATTAAGTTATATATACTATATTTACCAAGTGAACAATTTCCGAGATATTCCTTGTTACTTGTTTGAACTTTCGAATACTTTTTCTCAATCGGAAATCGTTATTCGTTTTTTCCCCCCTTCTTTTTACTTTCTCTACTACATATAGTAAGTAGGGGAAGTATTGTATTCCACCTAAAAATTCGATACCGAGATTTCACCGGAAATATATGTTTTGAGACCCCCTGAGTCCAAAAAAACATTTTTGGAAACAAGTTCGTGTTGGAGAAATGTGTGTGTGTTTGTCTCTGTGTGTATGTCTGTGAACAGCATAACTCAGAAACCAACAGTCGGATAAACACCAAACTTGGTATTTAGGTTTAGTATCTTCCAAAGATGCGACACGAAGGTTTTCAAGAAAATCCCCTCACCCCAGTTTACCCTTTACATGGAACATTTTTCAAAAATTTTAATTTTCTCAAAATTGGCTCTAACGATTTTGATTAAAATATCATATGTTTAATATATGTTTATGACAAATGAAATGTATATCTCGAATTTTCTGGGAATGTCTCCAAAAGTATTCTTCATTGTGAACGACTTTTGCATAACTGGTAAACCATAAGAGATAGACAAACTTTTACTGCACCCGAAATGTAGATCGCGTTAAAATACACAATTTATGTCATATACATCTTTTTTGTTGAGTGAACCATTTTCGAGATATTGCTTGTTATTCTCTTAAATTTTCCAATACTTTTTCCCAAATGGGAATTTGTTATTCATTACTTTCTTTACTACGTATAGTAAGTAGGGGAAGTATTACCACCGGAAATACATGCTTTGAGACCCCCTGAGTCCAGAAAAGCCTTTTTGGAAACAAGTTCGTGTTGGAGAAATGTGTGTGTGTCTCCGTGTGTGTGTCTGTGAACAGCCTAACTGAGAAACAAACAGTCAGATAAACACCAAACTTGGTATTTAGATTTAGTATCTTCCAGAGATGCGACACGAAGGTTTTCAAGAAAGTCCCTCCACCTCAGATTACCTTTTACATGGAACATATTTCGACAATTTTAATTTTCTCAAAAATGGCTCTAACGATTTTGATTAAAATATATGTTTAAGATATTTTCATGACAAATAAAATGTATATCTCGAATTTTCTGGGAATGTCTCCAAAAGTATTCTTCATTGTGAACGACTTTTGCATAACTGGTAAAGACAAAAAGGCTGTTTATTTTGTGATGAGGAATAAATGTTGGTTCCCAATTACGAAACATAATTTGATCCCGAAATGACCAAGCATGGATGGTCCAGCCATTCATTGCGCTCTTCGTATACAGCCATTCAGAATTTTCGTTGTTATTTACTTTGGTGCAGGAACAATTGCAAAATGTTTTACACAAATTTGTTTAGGTTTTTACGAGGAGTGAGAAAACAACATAAAAAAGGTAGATTCCCATTTAAAAAATTAAATCACACCATCACATCCTCCTCGAAATAAAACACGACTAATGGCATTTACTTTCCCACGTAATATCAAGCAACTTTTATTAAAGACATTTCTTTCTACAACGCTTAGTTTTGGAGATACTCTACAGTCCAAACTTAAATGGTCCACCCTGTATACATACAGATGATCTCACTTTATAATATTGGCTTAAATAATCAGATGAAAACTGTGCTGTAATAAATAAAAACTGTCAATAAAAGACTTTAAAGACAAGGAAAAGTGTCATGACTTGGTCTACCTGTACTGTATACGTAAAATGAATTTATCACCCAACCTGGAACTTCTGAACAAGCAAATATGAAAATCATACTGATGCATGTCAGAGAGAGAGAGAGAAAGAGGGAGAGAGGTAGAAAGAGAGGAAGGCAGAACGTTCACCTTAGCCTCTTCTCTCAGCTTCCATTCACGTATTCACATGTGTTGCCCTGCTTCTTCCTAGAGGAGGAAGGGGGAAGTGAGGTCTGGAGAGCTTGTGTGGATCAAAATGGGAATAATTTTTCGTGGCCACTCAGATCCGGGTACTGGACTCGTTAAACTCAAAACGTCATAAGAGCACCGTGCTAGTAGTTGCACAGAACTGTGTAGCAAAACTCTATACGAAGTACCATGCACCTGATTCGAACATCTGCAAACCATGAGTATTTTATTTCGACAAATGTACTTATAGCCAAAGTTGCTGGTGTTAATTTAGTCTTGGTTCAGTGCAGTATTTTAAAATAATCAGAGAAAATCACACCAATGCACAAACAAAATATAAATGTCCGAATTACAAATATAATCAAACCCTTTTATAACCTTGCCCTGTTGACATGTATTCTTCCGCTCTCTATCCTCTCATTAGCTAATGCACATCTTTGAAAGGGATACGTGACAACACCTATGAGCGCAAGGTCAGGTGATAAAAGCGATAAAAATACTCTTGTTATGATATATACAAGTGCTTTTGTCATCCTAAGAGGCAGGTTTAAACCGAAGGATCCTCCTAGCTACTTGTTGATAAGAATTTACGTGCATTCCAGAAGCATTAATTTTGTTAGTTAATATATTTGATTCATACGGTTATGAAAATATAATTTTGACAATTCTCTTCGAATATGTCAAGATAAATGATCGTATTAAATAAGGAACTAGTTTATATCACTATTCCACAACAGCAGCCAATGTGAGGTGACGTGTGCACGTAACAGTTAAGAGATACGGGCCAACGTTATATAGAACAGGGCTTAGAGGTAGGTCTTATAACGCAACCGTTTCGGGAACGCAACCGATCATAAAAGTTAGTGTCACATTTCCGACCGCTCAACATTTTGTGTGCTACTATTTGGGAGGCAATTCTAAAAATCGTACGTTTTTAGCGTACTCCCCACATAAACTACCTTTAAATTCTATCGATTTCAAACGGATTACATTATGAATATTCACCTAGAATTGATTAACATCCCTTATTTAACAGCGTCGCTGTTTCTCTCATCATTTAAACAATATCAATGTAACCGATATGTCGTTTCACTACACACATGTGGGTGTAATACGTTTAGCATCCTACCTACAGTATGGGGTTTTAACGTTACGTTGTGCGGTACCATGTTTTGTAAATAGGTATATGAGATTCTCTAAGGCTTTATTTAATTTTAACAATAACATTTGTATTGCTTTAATTTATGAGGAAATCTGAAGGGATACCCAGGCAAATATGATATTTTCGGGCAATGCCGATGGGCCTGAAATGTTTTAATGTATTTTATTACAAGAAATTAAAATAAACAGTGTAGTTATGCAAATTAAAAAATTTCATAAACCCATTTAAAGTTCAAACTTTTAATATCCGCGTGGCAAGTATGAGCACAAACCATTATACCACACAGCAACTGCGTAGAATAGAGTCTGTAGAGAGGGTTGCAGCACTTCGGGCACTATCCTGGATTCCATTTGGTTGTTTTCTATTCTAGTAGTAATACAAATTAAAAACGCCGCATTCATTTTCTCCCGTTGGTTTGCATTCAGTTGCGCAAATAAGATTTCAAAGCCTCATTTCGGAATTATTCAACTTTAACCTCGATTTTAAGGTTCTTTACCTTAATTTTGTACCGATTTCAACCAAATTTGAAATGTATTAACATAATTTGTTCAACCTCTTATGTAAAAAAAATGTAGGCATAGTTAAGAATTTGGAGAAAAAAAATTGTAGGCTCGCCATTTGAACTACCCAAAATTTTTCACCAATTTCAGCCAAATTAAAAATTTGTTAACACATTTTCTTCGAGTTGTTTCATATGTGAGGACAGATGGAGGTAGCGAACGTATCTGAACAGGGGAGTAATAGCATTGCTTTGCTGTTACGTCCTTCACTGATATGTTTTACTACCTGCAAGCACCATTCTTGAATCCTGCAGCTGTTCAAACTGGACTAAACAGTTCTTGCTAGTTTCTGCTATGTGCTTACGATTAATACGTATACATGCCTCAAAACTAGGTACAATTTTAAGCACGTTTCATTTGTAGTTGCCCTAAACCATTTTAATATACAAATTAGTAATAATTATACATGTTTTCAAAATAAGAATTAAATTTTAACATGCTTAAATAAAAAACAAACTCTAAATTCATAAAATCCTTTAATATAAATATTATTATATATATGTTTTATCTTTCCGGGTTACCTAAATGAATAAATACCAAAGTATTAATCTATCAACTCAATGCTCTATGTTGCACAGTGAAGCTACTCGCTTACCCAAGCCTGGCATTGAAAGCGGAAACAAGGGATTTATTTTAAGCGAAAGGCTGTGAGAAGTAATTTTTCAGTTTGGCTTTAAAACCATTGCAGTGTTAGAAGGAATGTTATGAAATATTTTCCGTGGCAAAATATTAACCAAATGGATGAAAAGGGAATATTTGGGTCGTATTAGCAATAATCTGAAATTATTAAAGATAAATGTATTACCAACTAAACCAACATTTTTTAAAACCAAATAAGTACCTCGTGGCTTACTCCCCTAATGTTTGCCTATGTAATTCTTCATTTATAAAATACATAATTATTGTTTCTTTAAACAATAGCAGAGTGTAATATTTTACTGAATTGCACAAATTCCCGTTAAACTGCCATATAATATAGATATTTGTAGAGAAATCACTTCACCTTAGCGAATTAGCTGTAATATTTCCTGATGTAATAATGAGTATTAGATACTCAATAAAAGCTTTTATAGAGTGAAATGACTTAGGCGGCAGCATCGCGGGTTCAAATCCCGTGTACCGGCCAATCTGACTTTTCTTTTAAGGATGTAGGATGTGTTTATCAGAGGGGGACACCTCACGCACTGCGACTATTTTGATCTATTGTGGCTATACACCCCGGGAGGCAGGGATGAGGTAAAGGAGTCGTAGGAAGTCCCAGTTCCGCAGGCAGAAAGGTCCTCAGAAACGCGCAGAAGTCTCTAACGTTTCCAGTTTAAACAGTGGCGAGGAATCCCAAGAGGGCGACGCAGTGACCCTAACAGACACGACAGCTCATCTGGCGTTCAAGGTGAGAAATCTTTCCAACGCGCACGCATCCACACCATCTGCCCGGCACCGCCAGCACCGCAGGACCTGAAAGCACATCTGAAACGTGAAATGGAGATGAATTGAGAGATGGGCGAAAGGAGGAATCGTGGTAGAATACACCATTTAAGCATTCGCCTTGATGACCAGGGGAAAACCACGAGAAACCCCATGGTCAAAGTGGATGGCATCGGGAATCAAAGCTGGAATCTCCCGAATGCGGGCCACAGATGTTGCCGCCAGCCTTTGCTCTCGGTAATTGTCAGGCAAATACTAGAGGGATATTCAATAGCACGACCGAAACTTGCACCTACAGAACAAATAGAAATAAGATCATCTATCCAGCATCACAAGGACTACATGTACTCCAAGAGGACAGCCAGCAGTTCCACGAAACTAAAATCCACATTCCGCAACAAAACATGTGGTACAGGAAGGCGACTACACATCTAAAGCCACGTATCAACAAGTTCCTCAAGTAGATGCATAGGAAAGCAACTACGCAATTAAGGCCATCTTTCTGCCATAATGATAAGAACTTAAAGGTCATTAAACAATACAAATAGGTTTTTAAGCATTAAAAAAAGGGGGGTTAACCATACAGCTTACGTTTTCTGTAAAAGACTCGCTTGACTGTAATCGACAGAAATTATTTGCATTTAAAATCAAAAGTTTCTACATGTCAAAATAAAAAAGGTATATTCAATTTCATTTTAAAGGGAACGCATAGTTTTGCAGTTATATCGAAAATTATTCATTTTGTTATGCGTTATTTTTAAGCTTGGTCTTTTGAGGTGAGAGGATTCTAATAAAATTTAACCTATAAAAGTAAAATAGTAATTCATTCATTCTCTGTTTAACCTCCTCTTATGTGGGACTTACACCCCACAGGACTTACAGGCGGGTGCCTGGGGTCAGAGGCCCGTCGAGGAACAGACAGAATATCCAGGATGGGTGATCAGCCCGATGCCTGGTACGGAAGGAAGTAGATGAAACGAGATGATGGTGAAATGGATGAAAGGAAAGGCGATGATGGAGCAGTTGGTGGAATGAATGGCGGGGGAAACCGGAGAACCCGGAGAAAACGCCCAGACGCCGCTTTATCCACCACAAATCCCACATGCTTGTATCTGGGATTGAACCCGGGCCGCTTTGGTGAGAGGCGAGCGGTCTAACCACTCGGCCATGACGCGGTCAAATAGTAATTCAATAGCGGAAAATGTATTGTAGTGGAATAACTCATTTACTAAAATAAATGTGCTCTATTAGAACTGTAATCTTACGCGATTCAGTTCATTACCTATTTTCACTCTGGACGTAAGCCGTTTTCGTCCCAAGCCGCTCTTGAACGTCGTTCCCTTCTGTGGTCATTAGTAAGGAACGGGTATTTGATGATTGAAATCCCTGTCCTCAAGAAGCTGTGTGGCTTTTCACAATATGGAGAAATGATGGTTTCCTGAAAATCTCCGGAATAAGGAGGCGCAGGATATCGACTCGGACAATCAAAAAGCCATCAAGTAAACGATGAGCTGCCGGCGGTCACTCGTCATAAAGTGGACTCTCCCTACTGGAGGGTACCAGAAATTTATCCTGGTGGGATTTGCTGTCTTTGGGCACAACCCATAAGCAACAAAAGCGATAAAAGCTGTTTGGACAGCATGGCCTTCTCTTGGTCTATTATAATTTTCGTTTGAAAAATGCATTGCATTACTGCCAGAAAACCACTAATTCATTCACGTTATTGGCTTAACCGAGCAGATTCTTTTGTGTCTGCTCTATCTCTCTCACTGTACATACATCTCTACTTTATATCTCCCTCTCCATATCCTCTCAGTCTTTGCGAAGTTGGAGAACAGACATTAAAACTGCTTTTCCTTGATAAAAATCTCAACTGAATACACACACAGAATTTCCTACCCAAGACAAATCCAAATATATACGTTATCTATACATAATCAACTTTGGCAAGCGCGCCGAACATTTCAGAAGCTACTTAAAGGCCGCTGAGCCTGCTGTAACCAGGTATACAGTGACCCAAAAGACTCCGAACCGCCTGCGCGGTGTTTTTCTCGTCCGCGTCCTCAGCGCTCGTTGCCGTCTGCCGCTATCGTAGAAAGGCGCGGATGAAACCATCCAACATTTTTAAAACTAATTTTAAAGGCTTTACTTACCAACTTTACGAAAGGAGATGCTGAAATTGACCACCGTCGTTGTCCATACATTTTGGCACCTCTTTAGGAAACTATCGTCGTAGTTCACGTTGAGAAATTTCCTAGCGGATATTTTGTTTTAATTCTTCCAGGGTGTGTGGGTTTGTCTTGTACACTTTATGTTTTAAGTTACCCCGGAGGAGTATTTTATCAACAATATTGCCGGCTGCGCGGTGTTTTTCCACTGGGCGTGTGGAAATATGATAAAAACATGATAACGCACTGCTGCTGTAAACAAAGTCACGCTGCTGTGCAGTGTGAAGTGCAGTATTGAGTTGACGGTGATGTGATGTTGTTGTTATTACGAGTTATTTATTATTTTGTTCTATACTTAGTCACAATGTATTATGTGCTTTCTACTGCACAGCGTGTATTTATTTATGATTCGTATGTGTTAACTCGGTCAGCTCGCCAAGTGAAAGTACGATATGCAGAAAGATTTCCAGATGTAAAAGTTTCAAGCCGTACAACAAACTATGAACTTTGCAGTAAATTTCAGGACACAGGAAGTGTTCAGGCTAAGAAATCTAAAAGACGGCGTTCGGTTCTTACCGAAGAAACATTAGACGACATCGGTCATGATGGATAGTTTCCTAAAGAGGTGCCAAAAATGTATGGACAACGGCGGTGGCCAGTTTCAGCATCTCCTTTCATAAAGTTGGTAAGAAAAGCCTTTAAAAGTAGTTTTAAAAATGTTGTAGGGTTTCATCCGCGCCTTTCTATGATAGCGGCAGACGGCAACGAGCGCCGAGAACGCGGACAGGAAAAACACCGCGCAGGCGGTTCAGAGTCTTTTGGCTTGCCGACCGTGACCGGCTCTGGAATAGTGGGCCGCTGTGAAAGAAGTGATGGACCCTCGGTTAGTATATACTGCTTACATTGAGGCAGTATTTTATATCACAACACTGTGAAAGCCAGAGTGATTGTAGTATAATTAACATTATTGTATGGCAAAGATTTTAGATGTTTGTTAGCCATAAGCATTGTTAGGAAATAAGTTTACACGGCCTCACTGAAACTGACAATAGAAGTGGGTAACAATGAACCGATGGGGTGAGTTGTTTATCACTAAGAAAGACAAACAAATGACGCCAGGGTAGCGTGCCTTTCTTTAGAAATGGAGGGAATATTTTTCCTTGAGCATATGTGTTAGTAATTGTGATTGGCTGACAAAACAGACGCTAATGTTGGCGCGATTTGGTAACCAAATGTTATAATGTTTAGGCATTTCGGGGAGAAGGAGTATAGATTCTCGAGCTATAGGCATGTTTCACGCAGTCTTGAAAAAGTCATTCGCGAGGTACACATCACGCAGTTCTATGGAATCATTCACGAGGTACACGTTGCGCAGTTTGGAAGAATCTCTCGCGTCGTAAAGTTAATTACAAAATGTGAAGTACACGGCAACTAATATGACTGTAATTACTTTCGGAAATATAACAGTTTCAGTCAGGCGTGTATAAAGATTAAAGATGTGAACTATTAATTAAGTGTGACGGCAATAAAAGTGTGAAAATTTTCTTCTTTTATTAGTGTTATCTTTTAGTAACAACTCCTTTCCGTTTACACGCCCTGCTCAGAGATATTTGCTCGAGTAATAATAGCTAGCCGGAGGACAAAGCACCCAAACCTTAAAATAATAAAACAATAACAGGCAAATAAGATAACACGAACAGATTACCGCGACAACATCTAGATCAAATGTTCATTGGCTCGGCGCAGTTAAAATATTAATGCATTTCATGGTTTTAGTTTTGTTTCACTTCCTCGGTGTATGTGTTTGACCTGCACACTCTACGTTTTAACTCTCTACACAGATATAAGTCACAAGGAACGAGGCTGTAAAGCTACCTCTGTGGTCAAATACTTAAAATAAAACTGTCTTACTTTCACACTGTGTATGAGCCGTCTCGGATCATGATAAATCCAGCAGACAATTGCTTCCATTGATTATTTCCTAACCTAGTGTCTGCGCAGTGGAGTTTCATTTGTGCTGCTCTTGCGGAACATAATTTTTTCCATAATCTGTTCTTTTTCAGAGCAGTTATATTTCACTGCTCCACATATGACGTTTCTGCCATGTACATAATAAATAGAGAAGGTACTGCATTCCACACAAAAATTCGATATCGATATTTCACCGGAAATGCATGTTTTGAGGCCTCCTAAACCCAAAAAATGCATTTTTAAAATAGGTCAGTTCTGTCTGTATATTTGTGGTGCATCTGCGAGCAGCATAATTCAAATAAAAAGTCGGATAAATAATAAGAAATTTGGTATTTAAGTTCAGTACCTTCCAAAGATGTCACACAAAGTTTTAAAAAAAATTCCCCCACCTCCAACTATCCTTTACATAGAAGATTTTTGAAATTTTATTATTTTCTCTAAAAATGGCTTTAACTATTTTACTTTCTCTACTGCGTATAGTAAGTAGGGGAAGTATTGCATTCCACCCAAAAATTCGATACCGAGATTTCACCGGAAATACATGTTTTGAGACCTCCTGAATCACAAAAAAAGCATTTTTGGAAACATGTCTGTGTGTGTGTCTGTGTGTGTGTCTGTGTGTGTGTGTCTGTGTGTCTGTGAACAGCATAGCTCAAAAACGAACAGTCGGATAAACACCAAACTTGGTATTTAGGTTCAGTATCTTCCAGAGATGCGACACGAAGGTTTTCAAGAAAATCCCCCCACCCCAGACTACCCTTTACATGGAACATTTTTCGAAAATTTTAATTTTCTCAAAAATGGCTCTAACGATTTTGATGAAAATATCATATGTTTAAGATAATGTCATGAGAAATGAAATGTATATCTCGAATTTTCTGGGAATGTCTCCAAAAGTATTCTTCATTGTGAACGACTTTTGCATAACTGGTAAACCATAAGAGATAGACAAAGTTTTACTACACAAAAATGTACATCGCGTTGAAATACACAACTTATGTCATATACATTTCTTTTGTGGAATGAACCGTTTTCGAGATATTGCTTGTTATTTCCTTAAATTTTCCAATACTTATACTTTTTCTCAAAATCGTTATTCATTTTTACTTTCTCTACTACGTATAGTAAGTAGGGGAAGTATTGCATTCCACCCAAAAATTCGATACCGAGATTTAACCGGAAATACATGTTTTGAGACCCACTGAATCCAAAAAAAGCATTTTTGGAAACATGTCCGTGTGTGTGTCTGTGTGTGTGTGTGTGTGTGTGTCTGTGTGTGTGTGTCTGTGTGTGTGTGTCTGTGTGTGTGTGTCTGTGTGTGTGTGTGTGTCTGTGAACAGCATAACTCAAAAACGAACAGTCGGATAAACACCAAACTTGGTATTTAGGTTCAGTATCTTCCAGAGATGCGACACGAAGGTTTTCAAGAAAATCCCCCCACCCCAGACTACCCTTTACATGGAAGATTTTTCGAAAATTTTAATTTTCTCAAAAATGGCTCTAACGATTTTGATGAAAATATTGTATGTTTAAGATAATGTCATGGGAAATAAAATGTATATCTCGAATTTTCTGGGAATGTCTCCAAAAGTATTCTTCATTGTGAACGACTTTTGCATAACTGGTAAACCGTAAGAGATAGACAGAATTTTACTACACAAAAAATGTAGATCGCGTTAAAATACACAACTTATGTCATATACATTTCTTTTATTGAGTGAACCGTTTTCGAGATATTGCTTGTTATTTCCTTAAATATTTCAATACTTATACTTTTTCTCAAATTCGTTATTCATTTTTTTTATGTCCTGGACATGCAAAGAGAACGAAATGCGCCACATAGCAACCAGCGTTAAAATATTTGACTATCGCTTATAACCTACCATATTCCCCTTGCATCTACAAGAAAATTACCAATAAGATTGACATCTCCATATCTCGATTAACATGAATCATATGGAGAATAGGCGTTTGTAAAAATAGATTGTACAAGAGTAGAGAAAGTCATGTGAGTGTAACACATCAGATTTTTTTATGTCCTGGACATGCAAATAGAATGGAATGCGCCACATAGCAACCAGCGTTAAAATATTTGACTATTGCTTAAAAGCCTACCATATTCCCCTTGCATCTACAAGAAAATTACCAATAAGATTGACATCTCGATATCTCGATTAACATGAAGCATATGGAGAATAGGCGTTTGTAAAAATAGATTGTACAAGAGTAGAGAAAGTCATGTCGGTGTAACACATCAGATTTTTTTTATTAAATCACAATATATTAAAGATATTTACATGACAAATAAAATGTATCTCTATCTTGAATTTTCTGGGAATAGTTCTCTTTTTTCGGAAAGGATTATGTATAATGTTGTATAACTGCTAAACGTTAAGTAATAGACGAAAACGTACTACACAAAATGTATATCTCTTTAAAACACACTATTTATTTGAAATAACTTTTTTGTGGCTTAAGCCATTTCCGAGATACCGTCATTAATCGTTCGAATTGTTCAGTATGTTTTATCATCCTATCCAATTCCTATTAATTTTCCGTTGTTTTTGGCGATTGCTTGCAAACAGTATGGAATTTTAAGGTCAGCATATAGCGTCCAGTTCTTAAACATTTGACTATCGCTGTTCCCTTTGTATCTATAACGAAATGTGTTACGTAGCTATTTCTACAGATAATTATAATGATGTAGAAAAAATAAGCTTTCGTAAGAAGGTTTGTATACCCACTAATAAACAATAGAGGGTAGAGAAAATCATGAGAATGTAACATCACCTTTTTTGCAACAACGGAAAGCTAAGCATTGTAATTAATTCATATTTTGAGTTGTTCTTCTTCACCTCCATGGACTAGTCTTATAAGCCTGTACCGTCTTCACCCCACCCTGCTCTTTCTGGGACATTCTATTTCTCTTTTTACTTTCTCTACTACGTACAGTAAGCAGGGGAAGTATTGTATTCCACCCAAAAATTCGATACCGAGATTTCACCGGAAATATATGTTTTGAGACACCCTGAATCCAAAAAAAGCATTTTTGGAAACATGTCCGTGTGTGTGTGTGTGTGTGTGTGTGTGTGTGTGTGTGTGTGTGTGTGTGTGTCTGTCTGTTAACAGCATAACTCAGAAACGAACAGTCGGATAAACACCAAACTTGGTATTTAGGTTCAGTATCTTTCAGAGCTACGACACGTAGGTTTTCAAGAAAATCCCCCCACCCCAGACTATCCTTTACATGGAACATTTTTCGAAAATTTTAATTTTCTCAAAAATGGCTCTAACGATTTTGACTAAAATATCATATGTTTAAGATATTTTTATGACAAATAAAATGTATATCTCGAATTTTCTGGGAATGTCTCCAAAAGTGTTCTTTATTGTGAACGACTTTTGCATAACTGGTAAACCATAAGAGATAGACAAAATTTTACTACACAAGAAATGTAGATTGCGTTAAAATACACAATTTATGTCATATCATCTTTTTTTATTGAGTGAACCATTTTCGAGATATTGCTTGTTATTCCCTTAAATTTATAAATACTTATTTTCTAAAATGGAAATTCGTTATTCATTGTTTTGTCTTGGATATGCAAAGAGTATTAATCTGTGTCAAAGGGAATGGTGCTGCACCTAGCAACCAGCTATTAAGAGATGTGTATGTGCTTAAAGGCTAGTGTATTTCTATATTGTCCTTGTAAATATATATTCCCCTTACATCTACAAGAAAATTAGCAATAAGATAGAGTCTGCAAATCTTTATCTCGATTAACATGAAGTAGATGGAGAATAAGCGTTTGTAAAAATAGTTTGTACAAGAGTAGAGAAAGTCATGTGAGTGTAACACATCAGATTTTTTTCCATTTGGTTTATATTGTAGTGTTTATTTAATAATTCTTTAGGTAGATTGGTTTCTGTGGGTTCATGCACACAAGTTAGCCAATACATAACTACATACATGCGTACACACAAACGAATACGATTTCTTCTTATGACAAGGTTTAGATTATACAACGGAGGGAGAAACCTCGACTGCGGCCTACATAGATCAACTGTGTCTACCGCCCACCAGGAGGAAGGGATGAAGTAAAGGAACCACAGGAGGCTCCAGGCCGTAGTTAGACAGGATACAGAAACGTGCGGAAGTCTATAACAGCTCCTACCTCGAAGACCCGCCCCTCTGCTGGAGCTGCCTATAGAGGTCGACAACCCGTCGACCAAGCTGCTCTCTAGTGTTCACGGGAAGTTCCTACTCTATCTTTGGAGCAAGCATCCGCGCCATCTGTCCGGCACCGCCATACGCCACGAAACCTAGAAGCACACCTGAAAGATGAGAAGGAAACGGAATGAAAGGGAAATGATGGGAAGGAAATCGTGGTAGATGAGAAACCATCCCATAATTCGCCTATCGAGCAGGGAAAGCCACGAATAACCATGGTCAGAGTAGGCGGTCGACGGGAATCGAACCGGGGTCCTCCTGAATGCCAGCCTCCCACTTTACCACGGAACCACGCTGGTTATTATTACACTAAGAGGTGTAGATGTTTGCATACTTAACATTAAACTGCATTGCATTAGTGCAGCAATGAAAATTCAAGATGTAGCATAGGATATACTGGTTTTCGTTAAACACTCACTTATTTACAGACATGGGCCAACTAATTTTAATACTCGTATATTATAGTAGTGCAGTATTTGAAATACTATATCAATGATCTAATTAAAAATCACATATTCATAGACAGGAGTGAACTAACTTCATTCTTTCTATAATTATATTGGATCCAACGTTATTTTATCGTATCCTATTATTAATGGAACGTGTGTACATTTCTCTTTTATACTTTCATTTTGTATTTTATCCAATATTGTACATTCCTTTGTCTTCCTTAGAAATTTCTTCTCTGCAGTTTGCATTCTCTGTTGTTCCTTTCGTTAAAATACACGTATCGCTTCCTTAGATTAAAATAGACGACTTAGCCACTACGTTTTATTTCTTAAGGTTTGCTGAATTGCGCCGCATGTCATTTGTTTGTTACTGGTCGACCACTGATTACATGTGACGTAACTGAACTGTTATGATACCCATAATACTTCAGCGACTCATGATCTTACTCGGCGGCGTGTGCAGCCCCCCTATCGCCCACACCTTTCAACACCTTCAAAGCAGCAGTGCACTGGAACCCATTGCCCTATAAACAACGAAATATGTGTATTTAAAATAAAATAAGTTTTGTTCATTGTAATTTGAATATTATAAAAATTGAGTTCTTTTCTTTTGCTTGAATATGTGTGGCTTTCACGATACCTAACTGCAAAAAAAAAAAAAAAAAAATAAATAAATACTCGTGGAGTCAACAATGCTGCCATCTGTTTCATTACTCGTAAACATGCTCGAGGTCCTGCCATCGGTGCTGCTATCCGATTAGCATTTAATTACACACAATTAACAAGGTAAGATATTTTTGTAAAAACTCAAAGTTTTGAAATTATAATGTGGTCAACCAAAAACAGTGTGCAACTTGACTATAATGATAATTAAAACACTTGTATGAAAATTATGAAACGAGCTACATACTCACGTCTCAATTGGTACCATTATAGTCTTGGTCCATAATATACTATATTTATATCACATAAACGTTCCACATCCGAAAACATTTTGAGGTCTACAAGTGAATTTTTTACGTAGAAATTAAAATTTCTGTTTAAAATCACGAGCTGTCAGTTCCAGAATGCAACGAAATCTATAACATTTACCGTGGGAAGAACTTCTAAACAACATAGTAAATGAATTAAGAAAGAAGTCACTAATATGACAAAGGCAGCCCCACCTCTGAATTAGAATACATTGTGTGGGGAATTGGTCATAACACCGACTGCAACATATGCTCGGGCCCCCCAGCTCAGCACCCCCCCCCACACTCCGGTCCACAATTCCCTCTCAACACGCACAGCAACTCGTGATAAACGGATTAGCGTCAAATCGTATCAAACCGAATTGAACTCAAACTGCATTTAAACCTCCCTTCCTCTCTTCTGCCGCCCGCATATGGAATATAAGGGATTTTGGCCGACAATAATGACCTTTATTATCATCATCCAGATAGGATTAAACGGGAGGCTAGGGTGATAGGATGACATCTGATTCACACACCAATTCACATTAAAACCAAGTTAAACTTTTTTCCACCCCGTTCCCTGAACGGCCGTTCGACTGATGAATGAGTCCCCATTGTGTTTTCCATCCTGGCGCTCGGATAAAACTTTTAGAGCGCCTTTGTAGCGACATTGTTGCTAGATGCTTGTAACAGAGATCTTCCTCTTGTCTGCACGCGCCGATAAAGGAGCACTTGCTCTGTGTCCCAGCAGCATACTGCACTTGTCTACAAGACTCAGGGTCGACTGAACACCCTTACTGCAGCTGGCGGGTCCACCTGTGTCGGAGTGGCTGCTCCATATAGGTGTGGCCGTCACGTTACTTCAATCTGGCTGCAGCTTTTGTCGAATTTGTTCAAACAGCTGTTGTGGTGCTTATAAATGAATGCTTACAAGTGTGATCAGTGCTTTGTCATATCTTTATAATGTCTCTAAATTACACAAAGGTCCGTAAAAATGTATTTCATTGTATATTATAAAGTACTTTTGCACATAAACAGGATATATTGTAATGTGTCCGAAGAGATTCCAAGGAAAAATATTTGATGTTACATTCACATGACTTTCTATACTCTTGTAAGAACTATTTTTACAATCGCCTATTCTCCATATGCTTAATGTTAATCGAGATATCGAGATGTTAATCTTATTGCTAATTTTCTTGTAGATGCGAGGGGAATTGATAGGCTTCAAGCGATAGTCAAATATTTTAAGAGGTGGTTGCTATGTGGAGTATTCTATTCTCTTTACATTACCAGGACATAAAAAATGAATAACGAATTTCCATTTGGGAAAAAGTATAAGTATTGGAAAATTTAAGGGAATAACAAGCAACATCTCGAAAATGGTTTACTCAATAAAAAAATGTATATGTCGGCTTCCGGATCTGGTCGTCCTTCAGGTCTCTGTCATCATCTTTCCCTCCCAGGGGTCGCGTTGGAGGCAAAAACTGGCCTACTTGTGGTGCTCTGCCCCTTTCCGGGGGCCCCTCCGTGATACGTACCTTTACCTTTTTATCTACCCAAAGTATGGCCGAACTGCTGAAGGGTAACATTACAACTTAAACCTTATATTTTCATGCTACGCTACGTATTCATAATACCGGTTTTCTTATTCCATATCGCTAATGAAAGCTCTGTAGCTATCGTAGCTGTCGTTCAGTTTCACCTCACATGCCAATAGTTCTTCACCCCTTCCTATGGAAGGCCGATTTATTTGAATTAAGGCTTTCCTGTGTCCCAATCGTAGCGAAACTCTTTCACAGAGGTAGTATACGAACCACCCCTTCATTCCACATAAAGTATAATAATCGTTAATTAGTTGTATGTCACTGAATTTTTTCAGGCCAGTCACATAGAGAACTGATGCTGGCTGGGTGGAGTCAAAAGTTGCTTACCTGAAGGTGGAAACCTTGCGGAGAGGAAAACACTGTGGCGAACTAGGGGAATGGGGCATATTACGCACGACAGTGTACACCAGAAGTATGCATACCTTTCAATGAAACTCATGCAAATCGGCCACATATTTCACAGGAAACTGTGAGTAGCATAGAAGCAAAATTCAAAGAACAGGATCCCGGCAGAGATGTAAATAAATTAACTTCTTTTTAAAAACTGGTTAATTTCAGTTTTATTGTATGGGTTGCTTATGAAACACCCTGTACACAGAAAGTTGTAATTTTTATTTGTGATTCTATATCATAGTTTTCATTTTAACTTGTACTTATCTATACAGCAGTTAGAATTTCTCTGTTCTGTTTTCCCCTGTTTTCTACGCTTCTTTCTCTACTCTTCTATTATTCTTCTTTTAGATACTCCATGTAGTTCTTGTTTTCATTTCCTCATATTTTTCGTCTTAGTTCTAGCGCTCCCTCTCATTATGTTCTTGTGTGTTGTTACATTTCTTTTTCTTCCTGTGTTCCCATTTGCTTAATTTTTATCATCACCGACTCATTCCTGTTCCCGCTCTATCCTTTCCTTTCTCTTCGCTTTCATGTCTTGCTTGTCTCTTTTTTCCCATTATTTCCTCTTTCCTATCCTTTTATCTACTGTTTTCATATTTCTCACTTTTCTCGTTTCTTTGGATCTGTTTCCTAATTTTTCTCCTCCCCTCTTCTGTTTTCTTCTCTCATCTTTCTCTCACGTCTCGATAACAATGACTGGCGGGCTTTAAAGCGAGAAATCTTTGACTCAGTGAGTCCCATTCCGCTTCGAACGATTCTTTTTATTGAAGCGGACAACCTGAAGAGGAAAATCGAAAGGGTCTCTCCTCGTATGTAATAGTTGGCAAGGTATAATCAAGGCGTTCCTCGCTTGCTACCGGGTTTTCTCCTCCACGGGAATGGAGAGAGGGGGGAATGTAATTTCCCTTCCCGTCTCAAAGAATTCTAATATTCGTACCACATGCAGACAGCGGCGCGGCGGCTGTACCAAGTAATTAATTATCAATCCGCCATGACGAGGTGGATTTCTGGTAGCCATGACGACTAAGGAATTCCTGCCAGCTTCTGTGTTCAAGTGGCGTAAGTAAGGACTTAATGGAACGCTGCCTTCTAAACAACAACTTGTTATAGCGAGCCTACCTGCAGGTTCATTCCACTAACCCACATACAAGTCGGAAAATGGGTCCTTTTCCTACGATAACTATCAAAGAAGCATACCTATAAACATATATACTATCCCAATAAATCATTGTTTCCATTCTTTAACAAGAAGCTCTAAGGCGACCGATCGAATGCACTGCATTCACATGACTTTTTATACCCACTCCTCTACAAACTATTTTTACAAAAACTTATTATTCTATTTGCTTCATGATGATCAAGATAAACCAAGCGAAATGACTCCATGGTAAAGTGTGAGGCTCGCATTCGGGAGGTCCCGGGTTCGATTCCCGGTGGCCGCCTAATCTGACCACGGGTTTTTCGTGGTTTTCCCTGGCGAATGTCGGGAGTGGTGTACTCTACCACGTATTTCTTTTCTCTCCCATTTCGTCTCATTTCATTTCCCTTTCAGGTTGACTCCGGGGCTGTGGCTCGGTCGGTGTCGGGCAGATGGCAAAGACGCTTGCAATTTGGAACTTCTTCTCAGCCCTGCTAAAGGAAAGCCTGTCAAGCTTCCACTGCGGATCGTGTTGCCCCGGTTCCATCAAGGGACGACTCCGAGCGTCCCTCCCATGGCCGGGTGGTCAAGCCTGGAACTGCGCCGGTCTCTACAACCCATACGTCTCCTGCGGTTCCTTCACCTCATCCATTCCTCCCTGGGGTATACGCGCAAAACATCCATTGGGGGACGAGGTGCTAGGTGTCGCCTCCTTTAAGTAGTCCTATCGTAATCGAAATATGCATGCGTAAAATACAGTAGGCTTAAGCGGTAGTCAAATCCATTACTATGTGATGGGTTTGAAATTCGTTCTCTTTGCATGACCACGAGGGGGGGAGAGAATAGTGACTTAGTTGAAAAGAAGCATAAAATGGTTATTAGTTAAAACCAACTTGACATAAATTGTGTACTTTAGTGATATCTTCATTTTTGTGAATAAATTTTTCTTTTTTGTATGCATATCTACAGGGCATTTAAGATATACATTTTGTCAAGCAAATATGTTAAATATATGGTATATGAATAAAAATTCTTAAACCAATTTTTGAAAAAATAAATAATAATAATAATAATAATAATAATAATAATAAAACATTTTCAACAAACAGCCTGGTTACTCCTTATTTGATACAAAGGTTTTAGAATTTTAATAACCTTTGTTTTAATTTCATATTATACTAACCTTCAACAATAACACTAGTGTTTTCTTTGTTTTTAAATACTAAGAAGCAAACTCCATGTCACTGCAGTCAAATGTACTCCCTCAGCATCCAAACGTGCCACCACACCGATGATTTTAGTTGTCCCCTTCCAGCCCTTTACCAAAGGCACATTTGACTGCTGTCGTTGGGACTCGAACTCGCGACGTCTTACTTTGACGATCACGGCTATTCAAATCGCTTCGGTGTGGTGTCTATGAAAGCGGTGTAGGAATTAGAGGAAGGGCGGCATATGTAGCAAAATAATTCCTAAAATCAAGGGTTTTAAAATATTCGACCCTGAACTTCAACACAAAACTTCAACACATGTCTGTGTGTCTGTCTGTGAACAGCATAACTCAGAATCGAACAGTCGGATAAACACCAAACTTGGTATTTAGATTCAGTATCTTCCAGAGATGCGACACGAAGGTTTTCAAGAAAATACCCCCACCCCAGATTAACTTTTACATGGAACATTTTTCGAAAATTTTAATTTTCTTAAAAATGGCCTTAACGATTTAGATTAAAATATCATATGTTTAAGATATTTTCATGATAAATAAAATGTATATCTTGAATTTTCTGGGAATGTCTCCAAAAGTATTCTTCATTGTGAACGACTTTTGCATAACTGGTAAACCATAAGAGATAGACAAAATTTTACTGCACAAAAATGTAGATCGCGTTAAAAAACACAATTTATGTCATAAATATTTTTTTTGTTGAGTGAACCATTTGCGAGATATTGCTTGTTATTTTCTTAAATTTTCCAATACTTATACTTTTTCTCAAGTTCGTTATTCATTTTTTTTTGTCCTGGTAATGTAAAGAGAATGGAATACTCCACATAGCAACCACCTCCTAAAATATTTGACTATCGCTTAAAGCCTACCAATTCCCCTTGCATCTACAAGAAAATTAGCAATAAGATAACATATCGATTAACATGAAGCATATGGAGAATAAGCGTTTGTAAAAATAGTTTGTACAAGAGTAGAGAAAGTCATGTGAGTGTAACACATCAGATTTTTTTAGGTTATGCTGTTTACACACACGTACGGACCATTTTCTAATAATTCTTCTCTGGATTGGTATCGAATTTTATGGTGAAATATCAATACTTCCCCCTCTTATTATAGGTCGGCGGCAATCTCTGTGGTCCGCATTCGGGAGGTCCCCAGGTCGATCTTCAGCGACCGCCCACTCTGGCCCATGGGATTTTTCGTGGTTTCTCCTGGTCGACAGGTGAAAGCTGGGGTGGTTCATCTTCTGCCACGACTCTCCTCTCTCTCATTTCATGTACCCATCATTTTTCCTGCCATCTCTTTCAGAGTTGTAGGACCAGGCGACGGTGCTCAGCAAGTTGCGGCTGAATGGTGGCTTGCGAACTGTAGAGGTTTCTTCCTGGCATCCTTCCTGGCAACCTTCCTATGCAGGGTCTGCACAGTAGGGTTGGGTCGAGCTATTCTTTTGCAGTAATCGATTGTAAGTGTTTGTTGCTGCTACGTATGGAAAGTCAGTTTGAAGATGTATTATATTTCAACAGTTGGGAAGCCGAACTTGTAGTAGTTGCAAACGATAGCCTCCACCCCAAATATACTTTCAGGTGGCTTTTGCCCCAAGTTTTTTTAAAAAAAATATTAACTTTGTAGTTTGAATGTTTATTTAAGTATTATATATTTATATTTGCCTCGGCTGAGTCAGTATTTGTTAGAGACACGTTTCTCTTAGCAGGGTTTTGGTGCGACAAGAATGTAGGCTCACACAGATTACAATTTTATTTCACTCCTTTATTAATACTTGATACGATTTTAAATAACACTTCACTAATATAGAGAGCTGTGAGATTCATTTTATTAATTAATTACACTTTTTAACACGTAAACTTACTTTTCGTCTCGCACGAATACATATTATATTTCTTGAGGACACTTTTTGCGTCTGGTTAATAACGCTTTATGCAGGCAACTGAACTCTAAATTTGTAAAATTTTCTCCTTTTCAGTTTCTGATTGGCTAATCCTAATCCAATAGAATACCTTCATTTAACTAAAGCTTTTTCTGGTTGTTGATTGGCTATTTTATAAACTGTCACTAAAATTACATTATTGTTACTCCAAGAATCACAAGTAGTACTGTTAAATTTTCTTACTCATTATTGATTCAAGATTACCCCATTGTTACCTCATTGTTAGCAACGTTTAACCTATTATTCTCACAGCTCCTACATTATTAAATTACGTAATACATTCACATAACATTATTACACATGGATACAATAATATAAGCATATGCAATGACTGTTACATACATTTAACAAATTATTACATACACATATTGCTTCAAGGTTGGCTATTATTGAATTTACATATTATATAATTAGACTGAAATTATTTAAGTGTTAAAAATACTACCTCACGATTGATACGATTTATTCACGATTCATGAATCGTTCCCTTACCTACTGTTCGCTGAGCTGACCTAGTGCACGATTCATCCATGAATGGTCCCGTTGCCTGACGGTATTATGCAAAATATTATTATTTGTGTTATTATTTATCGTTGATATAAAATCGTGCTACTGCAAAAATATTGTATCATTTCATCAAATTCGAGGAATCTTTTATGCATGAGAATACGTTTAATTATATCGGTGCATGTTTCTATACTTTTACTATAGATTATAGTATATAACTTAATGTTTTTAAGTTATATTAATTTAAAATGTTTGGTATTCTTATAATCAGAATGTTGTGTAAACAAAAATTATAAAGTTCCCTATTTTCCGCTGCACTTTGCATATAGGTATTTTGGTACTGTATATACTACCTACTACACTGTAGTCACGCAATACTGTGTATTAGAGCTTTCAGCAAAATACTGAAATTACTTCTATTATACCACGTGCTGCAGCCTCCGCTCATCCGCTGACATTGTTTACGATTTATTTGACTGCGCTTTTACAGTTTACGCTATTGTTTTTAAGATTTACCCTTTCTCGGCTGAACTCGGTCCTCTTAGGTTAGGTCATCAGCATCTCAAAGAATCGTGTTGGTCTATCAATTCGTATTATATATTCTTACCATTCTTTCAACCTGCGCAGTTCATTCAGTACTTCGATGATTACAGTCTACTCCGAAAGGACCGAATCGCCAATATTCAATTTTTTGATTGCTGTTTCAGTTTTGTATACCATGTTATAGCATTACAATGCTTGGTAATTTCCCTGCTCATTATTGTACTTACCCGACAGTATTCAACCAGAACTTACGGTAGTAAACAAAGCGCAAGCAGGAATGAATCGAGAATGTCCTGATCACGATTCTTTTTGAACAATTCATGAACGATTCTTATTGAACGTCGATTCAAGCACGATTCTTGCGATTCTTTTTGAACGACGATTCATGCTAAGACGGACACGATTCATGCGATTCTGTCCTTGCAGTCGCTCATGAATCGTCCCATGTCTAATGCTCAGTTAAGTCGCTCTCCCGAGTGGACTCAGCCCCGGGGGCCAGCAGAATTGGTGAATTGTAGGAGGACCGGAATGACGGTAGATAAGTTGCATATGAAAGCGTTAGGGACCCCGTCTGTACTTGTGCCCGTCGTCATCTGGATCTGGTTGCTCTTGTGTCTCTCCCCTCATCCCTCCCTTCCAGGGATCACTGGTAGAATCTCAAAGGGCCTACTGGCATGGTGCGATGCTCTGCTCCGTTTTCGGGGTCCCCGTCGTTGATTCGTGTTCTTTACCTTTAATATAAATTGAGTTTTATTTAAGGACGCTCCTTAACTGCTGTGGTCCTTAGTGTCCCATTCTAAATTGGGCGTGAAAGACCGGTAATTTTAATCAGAGGCCTCTTTATCAGGCTTGAGGTTCTTTTACTTGCCGTAAATCTATGACACGGGACCACCGGCTTTACTTCCCTTCCGAAAGAAGCCATGCTAAGTATTTTTACGCCCGAAAAAATCCATCGCCCTCCGTCGGGTTTGAATCGAGACCTCGGGACCTGCAATGTAGGTAATATATAGAGAAATATGGAGAACATAAAAATCGTAAAGCTTCTGGATGTGGAGTAAGTCATAAATATGAGGATAAAATCTAATAAATCGCCAAACTAGAAGACACAACATTGTCTGTTCTCTACAGAGCAATCAGGGGGTGATTAGGAAAGTTTGTGAACTGGTAGACAAATCAGAGTAAACATGTTTACAGAATTTAGTGCAGAAAGCCAATGTAAACAGTATCAAAGCCGCAGCTGTTAGTGCAAAGAGGACTGTATTGTTGTCCAAAACAGGTTCTGGCAGACTCGAGCGCAGAGCGCATGCGTCACATAACGTATTCCATTACCTCGGGGCGCAGCTAATATTAATAGTGATTTCCAGCACTCGTTTGGAATTCAGCCGCGAGCCAATTATACATGAGCTCGCCCGGAACTTGGATGAAGGTTTAATACTGTTTGTTCTGCGAGAGTGCGATGTGAGTAAAGGTGCCACTGCATATTCCAGGTTTAACTTGACGTGGACGTTCACGCAGTCACGCTGGACGTCCGCGTTGTTGAGAATAAAGAAATCTGTTTACACCTCTTCGCTGTTGTTGAAGCCCCGCTTTCAGGTTCAATGGTTTTAGCTGGAGTTTTATTAAAGTTGGGTGGTTATGGTCTATTACGAGTCTTTGAATAGTCATCAGGTTTAAATATCTGATATGCTACATTCGAATGACTTTCTACCCACTATCGTTATACTTCCATAAATTTTATTACTTTCTGAATGTATTGCATTCTACCCAAAAATTCGATATCCATATTTCACCGGAAATACATGTTTTGAGGCCCCCTGAAGCCGAAAAAAGCATTTTTAGAAAAATGTCCGTGTGGTGTCTACAGCATAACTCAAAAACGAAAAGTCGGTGAAAGACCAAACTTGATATTTAGGTTTAGTATCTTTCAAGGATGCAACACCAAGATCTTCAAGAAAATCTCCCCACCCTAAAGTACCCTTTACATGGAACATGTTTCCAAATATTTGATTTCCTATAAAATCGTTGTAGGAATTTTGATTAAAATACCATATGTTAATTTACATGATATTTACATGAGAGATAAAGTGTTAATATTGAATTGTCTGGGAATAGCCTGTGAAATCCACTTCATTCCGAAGGAATTTTGTATAATCTTGTAGAACAGGTAAGCGTTAAGGGATCGACGAAAACGTACTAAACAAAAAATTTATATTTCTATAAACACACAATTTATGTCATTCATTTCTTGACCATTCTCTTAAAGTCCTTTCAACATTCAGTTGTTTCTCGCGATTGCATGGAAACAGTATGGAATTTTAAGGCTAGCATATACTCGTAGTGTCCAGTTCTTAAACATTTGACTATCGCTGTCTCTTTGTATCCATAACGAAACTGCAATTTAGCTATTTCTACAAAGGTTGATTTTGATTAAAACGTATAGGTAGTAGATAGAAAAATAAACTTTAGTAAGAATAGTTTGTATACCCACTAATAAAGATAGAGGGTAGAGAAAATCATGTGAATGTCACTCAGATTTTTTCTATCCATTTCATGTTAATCGAGATTACGTATTTGCATTAACATTACATTACACGTTTCATTCTAGCTACAAGAGGGGTAGGAGAGACCGAATTGATAGTCAGTTGTTTAAAAGTTATTCGGTATATGCTGGCTTCGAAATTCCTCTTTCCATGATTTTGCGAGAAACAAGTGAATAGCGACAAGACTTAAAAAGTGGCAAAAGTACTGAAAAATTCAAACCAAATAGTAACGGATACCTCGAAAATGGCTGATGCCCCAAAGGATTAATCGAAATGAATTGTATGTTTTAAACAATTCTGGAATTTTTTAATGTTTTTTCTGGTAATACAAAATTATACAAAATTCCTTCCATTCTATGAGGCCTTCACAGTATATTTCCAGAAATTTCAATATATACGTTTTATTTGTTATGAAACTATTGTAAATATATGTTATTTTAATCAAAATCGTTAGAGCCAGTTTAAAAAATCAAACCCATCTTGTAAAGTTCTTGTAAAGGGTAGTTTGTGGTAGGGTTATTTTGTTGAAAGTATTCGTGTTGAATCCTTGGAAGATACTGAGCTTAAATATCAAGTTTGGTATTTATCCGAGCATTCCTTTTTGGGTTGTGTTGTACGCAGACCTTTTTCTAAAAATGCTTTTTATTTATTTATTTATTTATTTATTTATTCAGAGGGTCTAAAACATGGATATTCGGTAAAATTTCGATGTCAAATTTTAGGTGGAATACAACTCTTTGTCAATCTACTATGTACGTGGTAGAGAAAGTAAAAACAGGTCGGATATACACAACCTTCTAGGTTTTTGCACATTAGTAATTCATAAATATCGGGTTTAAATTTACCATCATTGTTTCACTCGTCTTTTTTAAAGGGATAGGAATACTTACAGTAAGAAGTAATCGTAGCTGTTTGTCCTAGAACTTTTCCACTTTAGTTTTATCGGTTTAATTTTATCACCTCGTTGTCCAATAGTTTTTCTGCCGGTAGCTGTGTTATTCCATAAATCCTTTTAATTTCGAGTAACCGTTTCACTATTGGTAGAAATTAAAGTGACAAGTCTGTTTTAATGAATCTATTTTATTGAGATATCATTTTACTGTTACCATTATTCGTTAAATACTAGAAACAAATAAAACCCGAGCTGCAGATTCCAACAAGAAGAAATTTATAAGTATTATTGTAGTAGAAGTGGCTTAGTTCAGTATTACATGCACTGTAACTGTAGCTACTTTAATTATTCGACTACAAGCCACATTAGAATCTGTCTTTCATAATGTTCATGATGTTATTGTAACGACTTGTTGAATAATGTTTACATGAAGTCAGCAAAGACTTGTGACTTTGAAATAACCAAATATATGTAATGAACAGAAGAATATATATAATTCTTCTGTTCATTAGTAATTTCTCAATGACAGTTTCATTAATTAACACAATTTCGGAATTGTTGGTAAAGTATTGCTAACCTCCAATACTTTTTGTGGCTTGAATAAAACCGATGTCTATCACTGCTCCTTGCTGCAGTTTTGCCTGAGTTTGCTTCAGTTGCCTCTCAGTTTGCCAGGCATGCACGGCTTTGACGTTGGTTTTGGTGTTTAAGAACTGAAAAATTAACACATCCCTTAAGTTTTTACCTAGAAAATAGAAACTGCTGTCGAACCAGCGTATATCAACCCAAACACTGGGCGACTCTAAATATTGTAAAACTGAAATCTTGTGGATTCCCTACAATATAAGGTGTTAAGCAGATATTTATATTTTAACGTGCATTAATTGCTCCACCACCAGTCTTAGTTTCCTTTGAGCTACTCCCCCAGTAATGTATTTGGGGTCAAACATAATTGCAACCTCTCCTTTCATCCCTTTTATTTAAGCAATATATGATTTTGACCAATTTTCTCATTTACAAAATTTCGATAGAATGAATGTGAACTGAGGCAGTATTTTTAACACTTAAATGATTTCAGTCAAATTATATAATATGTAAATTCAATAACAGCCCGCCTTGAAGCAATATGTGTATGTAATAATTTTCAAAATGTATGTAACAGTCGTTGCATATGTTTATATTATTGTAAACATGTTCAATGATGTTATGTGAATGCATTACGTAATTTAATAATGTAGGAGCTGTGAGAATACTAGGCTAAACGTTACTAACAATGAGGTAACAATGAGGTAATCTTGAGGCAATAATGAGTAAGAATGTTTAATAATGATATTAGTCATTATTGGAGCAACAATGATATAATTTTAGTGACAGTTTATAAAATAGCCAATCAAAAACCAGAAAAAGCTTTAGTTAAATGAAGGTATTTTATTGAAGTAGTATTAGCCAATCAGACACTGAAAAGGAGAAAATTTTACAAATTTAGAAGTCAGTTGCCTGCAGACAGCATTACTAACCAGACGCAAAAAGTGTCCTCAAGAAATATATATGTATGTATTCGTGTGAGACGAAAAAAAGCTTACGTGTTAAAAGGTGCATGTAATTAAGAAAAGAATCTCACAGCTCTATATCAGTGAAGTGTTAATTAAATCGTGTCAAGCATTAATAAAAGGAGTGAAGAAAAATTTACAATCTGTGTAAGCTTACATTCTTGTCACATCACAACCTTGCTAAGAGAAACGTGTCTCTAATAATACTGAGGCAGCCGAAGCAAACATAAATATTAAATACTTAAAGAAACAGTTTAATTACAAAGTTAATATCTGTTAAAATTTTGGGGCAAAGGCTACCGGAAACTGTTTACTATACGTGCGGTTGCAACTATTACAAGTTCGGCTCCCCAACAGTTGAAATATAATACAACTCCTTTAATACAACAAAATACCTACTTCAGAACACAGTATGGATCTCCTAGCAACTATAAGGAAAAATGCCTAAGTCTATAATATACTATTAAGGCCCTTACTTATGCTTTCAATTTTTATGAACATCACAAAGAAACGTTTATTGCCGTTTTTCAAAACATTACATGACTTATACGTTGTACAGATAGATAGGAGAGAAGGTAAGATAGCGTAGGAGAGGCAGAAGAGATGATGGAAGGGTGAGAAATATCTAGGAAAGAAGAAGGGGAGGGAGAGAGGGAGAAGAATCTCCCCATTTAACGCTTTGGGCTTCCTGCTAATTAAGTGGTTCAATGGATCTTTACCATACAAAAACGAAACTTTTCTGCACGATAGCACGGGTCTGGCAGTGCCTTCATTGCTTTATTCAATTCTTTGTATTTACTCTTAAATTAAGAAGTGTAAACATGTTGCATTTTTGCAGTAGGCGGTTCACATGAATCTAGAGGAGAAAAAGAAAACGCTCTCCTGCAAAACTGACTGTTTTTTCAATGTTGAGCCCTTCAATAGCATGTAGACGTGGAACAGCTTTGTATTTACTGACCTGGGTTTTAGGTGCGGGCAAAGTCAACGAAGTGCTGCCTATCTTCTAGGGGTTTCGGCAAAGCAAGTGGATATAGAATATGAACTATAATTAGTTACTATCTTCAGTATGGTTTACCAATTTTGAAGCAAAAAGAGGATATTAAAGTACTTAGGGCTAACATTTTCAACTTCAACATTTTGGAACCAAAGAGTTTGTTATTTTATCCTATACTTTTATCACTGATTTCTATAGTCATTCCAATTCGAACTTTCTAAATTATTTGCCATGTAGCTACTCTGAAAGGTTTATTCATTTTAAACAAATCACTTCCATGAGTATTTTATTAAAACTTGAAAAGTTTTTGTGTAAATCTTTAATTTTTTTCTTTTTTTGTATTGTACCAATTTTTAAGGGGTACCCAGGCAAACCGTATTTCTGTCGCGTGCCGATGGAGCTAACAATATTTAAAAAGTTACATAAATAAATTTAAAATAAAAGCTTAACTATGTTATTTCCTTTATTCGAGTTGAAGATAATTTAAAACGTAAACGTAGATTAAAATTTTAAAATCAGGAGAGGAATGGAATCACAGTTTCTTTCCTACTGTCTTAATTTTCGAAGTGATTTTAAGGGGTGCCCATTTTATTTCTGTACATTTTATTTGTGATGTAAATATCTTTAATATACAATGATATAATGGTATTTCATCAAAATCGTTAGACCATTTTATGAAAAATAAAAGGTTTCCATGTTTCTGGTAAACTTAGGTGACGCATCTTTGGAAGATACTGAACTTAAATACTAAGATTGGCATTTATACAGATTTCGTTGTTGAGTTATGCCGTTCACAGACACACACCTTCTCAAAACATGCATTTCCGGTGAAATCTCGGTATCGAATTTTTGGGTGGAATACAATACTTCCCCTACTTACTATACGTAGTAGAGAAAGTAAAAATCTGATGTGTTACACTCACATGACTTCCTCTACTCTTGTACAAACTATTTTTACAAACTCTTACTCTCCATATGCTTCATGTTAATCGAGATATCGAGATGTCAATCTTATTGCTAATTTTCATGTAGATGTAAGGGGAATTGCTAGGTTTTAAGCGATAGTCAAATATTTTAAGCGCTGGTTGCTATGTGGCGCATTCCATTCTCTTTGCATGTACAGGACATAAAAAAAATGAATAACGTATTTGAGAAAAAGTATAAGTATTGGAAAATCTAAAGGAATAACTAGCAATATCTCGAAAATGGTTCACTCAACAAAAAAACTGTATATGACATAAATTGTGTATTTTAACATGATCTACATTTTATGTGTAGTAAAATTGTGTCTATCTCTTATGGTTTACCAGTTATGCAAAAGTCGTTCCCAATGAAGAATACTTTTGGAGACATTCACAGAAAATTCGAAATATACATTTCATTTGTCATAAAAATATCTTAAACATGATATTTTAATCAAAATCGTTTTAGCCATTTTCGAGAAAATTAAAATTTTCGAAAAATGTTCCATGTAAAGGGTAGTTTGGGGTGGGGGGATTTTCTTGAAAACCTTCGTGTCGCATCTCTGGAAGATACTAAATCTAAATACTAAGTTTGGTGTTTATCCGACTGTTCGTTTCTGAGTTATGTTGTTCACAGACACACAGACACACAGACAGACACACATACGGACATGTTTCCAAAAAGACTTTTTTTGGATTCAGGGGGTCTCAAAACATATATTTCCGGTGAAATCTCGGTATCGAATTATTGGGTGGAATGCAATACTTCCCCTACTTACTATACGTAGTAGAGAAAGTAAAAAATGAATAACGAATTTGAGAAAAAGTATAAGTATTGGAAAATTTAAGGGAATAACAAGCAATATCTCGAAAATGGTTGAATCAAAAAAAAAATGTATATGACATAAATTGTGTATTTTAACCCGATCTACATTTTTGTGTAGTAAAATTTTGTATATCTCTTATGTTTTACCAGTTATGCGAAAGTCGTTCACAATGAAGAATACTTTTGGAGACATTCCCAGAAAATTCGAGATATACATTTCAAATGTCATGAAAATATCTTAAACATATGATATTTTAATCAAAATCGTTAGTCATTATTGAGAAAATTAAAGTTTTCGAAAAATGTTCCTTGTAAAGGGTATTCTGGGGTGGGGGCCTTTTCCTGAAAACCTTCGTGTCGCATCTCTGGAAGATACTGAACCTAAATACCAAGTTTGGTGTTTATCCGACTGTTCGTTTCTGAGTTATGCTGTTCACACACACAGACATACAGACACACACGGACATGTTTTCAAAAATGCTTTTTTTTGATTCAGGGGGTCTCAAAACATGTATTTCCGGTGAAATCTCGGTATCGAATTTTTGGGTGGAATACAATACTTCCCCTACTTACTATACGTAGTAGAGAAAGTAAAAATCATTACGTAACTTCAAAGTTTTTCTTCACAGACCATAGGTAACCTATATCCCCCCTAAAAGTTTGTCGTTTGAATTCTGTAACATTCTGTATACGCATGTAAATTTTGGCAACTTTAGGCCTTTTCTTCACAGGTGGGTATCTGCAACAATCAAAGTTTTATTAATGTGAAAAAGCCCTAAAATCTATATTTTGAAGAATTTTCAGTAAGTTTCACCTGAGGGTCCCCTTAGCGACAAGGGGTTTGATTAGCGTGACATTGTCCTCTAATGTTCAGGCTAAGACTATTACCAGGTGGCTTGCTGTCACTCGAGACCACGTGAGAACGTATCGCAGTGTTTCCAATAAATGGCAGGCTGGAAACATCCATCATGAAGCGAGGTGTGCTGCAGGTAATCAATATGTTTAATGATGGCGCGGTGTTCGGAATCTCAAGGTGAGCCCAGTCATGTCATGACAGCTCCATTAATCATGCCCGTCCGTCCCTTGCACCGCCAGGGCTTCTGCTACACTTATTGAAAATGGCTGCCGCTGCCGAGAATTCCACGCCCCAGTTTCAAACTTCTTACCCACCCGTGCCAACTTGTTTATTTGTTCGTGCTGGCCGTGCCAACAAAATTACATTTTAATGATCCATGAGCCATTGCGCGACCACTCGAAGCGCACACATTTTACTTGACCTCGCTGCAGCGACTTCCTCGATGCTTTCGCTGCTAGGGTTTCAAAAGAACATCGTTCAGTGTTAACCCTTTCACTAATATAAGTTTCGGAATGCTGTCTTCTTTCATGATTATTACTAAGATTCAGTCGGGTTTCTGCTTCTCTCGTGACGACATCTGTGTATTATCACCGCGCTCATTACGTTAACGTCGGTGTCTTAAGCACTCCTTATGTCATCATACCTAAATCTATTTGTTCTGTAGACTTTACTAGTCGGTCACGATATGAATGCGCTTAGAAGAGAACGCCACTGTTTTTGCTGCCAATCACAGGGGAATTAGGGGCAAGGCGATAGGGAAATGCACACTCGCACAATGAAAACAGTAGGTACTGCATTTTCAGCCCTCAACTTCGCTAGTAAATGCAACTCGGAACTGCAAATGTTTTCTTCCTTTCGATGTCCGCCCCCCCACTTGTTTCGTAACCGTTTAATTCCTCTTCCCAACGTACGCTCTCATATCGTGGCGCACTAGTGTCTCGTTATTCTCTCAGTACAGTGAAACGGACTGGACCATTAAGAAGTACCCAAGCGAAAACGATCTACATTCACATGATTTTTCTCTACCCATAATCGTTTATTATTTTCTCTACTGCTTCTACTAGTTTATTTTATGGCAAATACACGTTTGAGGCTGCTTGAATCTATTTTTTTTTTAGAAAAATCAGTGTGTGTGTCTGTGAACAGCACATTTAAAAAACGACTAGTCGGTTAAATACTAAACTTGGTATTTAAATTCAGGCTCTTCCTAGGATGCGACACTAAGTTTATCAACAAAATCGTCCACTCCAAATTACCTTTTATATAGAGACAACTTTGCTATTTTTGGTTTTCTCAAAATGGCTCTAACGATTTTGCTTACCACATGTTTAAGATCTTTGCATGACAAACAAAAGACATTTCTTCAATTTTCTGCGAACTGCCTGTAAAGACCTCTTCACTGTAAAAGCGTAAGGATAGACAAGTATGTGAAATAAAGTAAGTATTTTGTGGCGTTAAGTATTTCCGAGATATTCTTTGTTTTTGTTTTGAATATTCAAATCCTTGTACTGTTTTCAAGTGTTAAGTTGTTATTCATTTTTTCCCATGTTTATGCAAGGAACATGGAATCCAAAGCCATCGCATAGCAACTCGCTTTTAAAAAAATTATTATCGCTTTAGCCTACCCTATTCTTCTTATACCTACAACGAAATGTGTAAATGTGTAATGCGAGTTAATCTCGATTAATAAGAAGTGGATAGAAATAAGCTTTTGTAGTTATAGGTTGTAGAACAACGAGTAGGGAAATTCATGTGAATGCAATACACAGAATTTTTTAAATGTACTTCTTTTTAATCTGGATAAACATTTGCAAAAAAAAAATGGTTTCGTTACGCATTTTGTTTTAGGTACAACGGAGGTACAGGTCAATAGATTAGGTAGGTATATCTGGCTTTGAAATTCTATAGATACTCTTTGCGCGACATTACGAGAAACAAGCAAATAGCGACCGAGATCTATAACTAATATTTAAATTAGTTTAAAAGTTCAAAATAACAAAGAGTATCTCGGTAATGATTAATACCATAAATAATTTGACTAAATTGTGTATTTTAACGAGAACTACAATGTCCGTGTAGTAAGCTTTCGTCTATCTCTAATGAATTATCAGTGATACAAAATTCGTTCAGAATGAGGGTAACTCGAGATATATATTTTATTGGTCATAGAAATATCTCAAACATATCACTGAGAGCAAAGTGTGCTGTATTGTGGTAACAGCGCAAAAACTTTAAATATTTTGCTTCTTATTGAGTTGTGTGAAAAATGTAATAACAAATAACAAAAGTTTATAAGCATACTTTTCTGGCCAAGTGCGTTACTTACTAAACTCTGATAGAAAAAATAGTGAGACGTTATACCAGTTTTTGTTGTTATGTGGTTCTGGGGAATGTGTCGTTTCAATGTCTAAAAGAGATAAATGCATTGCCTCTAAGTTTTTGGCCCACAGAGACAGAAAGATAGAGAGAATGTGTGGGAGGAGGCAGGGAGTAAGATTAAGAGATTGAAATAAAGTGAGAGAGGAGAGAGGGAGGTAGAAGAAGGTGGGTGTTTGGGAGGACGAGTGGGAGTAAGAGTGAAATAAAGGGAGAGGGAAGAGAGAGAGAGAGAGAGAGAAGGATTGAGGAAGAGTGAGTGTGTGGTAGGAGGGAGTGAAAGTAAGGGTGTAAGAGTAAAATAAAGAGAGAAGAGACAAAGAGAGAGGAAGAGTGAGTATGTGGGAGAAGGGTGTGAGAGTAAGAGAGTGAAATAAAGTCAGAGAGAAAAGGGAGATAAAGGAAGGAGGAAGTGAAAGTAAGAGAGTAAATAAAGGGAGAGAGAGGAAGAGTGAGTATGTGGTAGGAGGGAGTGAGAGTAAGAGTGAAATAAAGTGAGAGAGAGAAGACAAAGGAAAATAGGGATAGAAGAAGAGTGAGTGTGCGGGAGGAGGGAGTGAGAAGGAGCGAAAGAAGAGAGAGAGAGAGAGAGATAGAGGTTGAAGAAACTCAGGAGTAAACACAATAACTCGAAAGGAACTGTTCTGCCAGTCATTTAATATTTCGCACATGGTTTAGTGTAAGGGTAGCGAGAATGCCTTTATTCACCAAATCAGGAAATACTCAAGACGCATGACACTCCCTTGCAACATGTAGAATGCAAATGGAGAGCCAGTCAGAGAGGGAGAGGCACTTTGAGTCCAAACGTCATCGCGAATCCCATTTTCGGCGCCCTTAGTTTGTACCTTGGTATCCTCAGGTATACAGATGGCAACCCAAATTTACTTTTTTTCCCTGAATTATTTTCTAAATTATGCCAGGAAATATGCTAATTTATGTCGTATTATTTCTTTTAGACTACTTTATTCTTCCCTATCCTTATTTAGAGAGGATAAATTTAAAGTGAATAGCCAGATCACAAGAGTATAGTATACAAAAAGTATTAGGAAACTTTATGAAAGGCTTGGCGTTACATAGAACAGGGAGCAGAATTAAGAATGTAAAAATGTGTCTTTTGGAAGATACATCCTGTACGCCTGCGAATGTAAAATTTCCAAATTAGATACAAAATGATATCCAGCAACTGCAGTGCCTAACAGTTTAATAAACTTTCAAATTGCATGGTTATAAATAATATTCTATAATTTTTGTCCACTCCATAGGTTTTGTAACCGATTACGCCGAATATATCCTTACATAATATTTAAACATTCCCCACATTTTAAATTGTTTAGTGGAGGGACACTCCCGCAGAGGATATTTTGCATTTATATTTTACATCCCCAGTCTTGTTTCCTCGATCCAGAAGTCTAACTTTCATAATGAACTGAATCACTCTCTGGACCATGATGTCTGAAACCCCTCCAATTTGTAAGCTGACTCCCAAAATGCGGGGACTTTGAAGTGCAAGTGCTTGGCTCTCGTAGATGGGCACCTGTCTCTCTGTGTCTTGACACCTGTGCAGGGTGTCCTGTTGCGAATTTCTCAAGGCAAAATATTGCAGAATATACATCGAATATATCTTTACATAATGTTCCCCACAAATAACTTATATGTGAATTTAGATCTGGGAATCGAGGTCAATAAATTACTCTCTCGGAAGGATTTGTATTCATTATATGGTCATATGATGATTGGTACTTTGCACAAACTGAGACAGCCGCTGGCGACATTAAGATTCTCGAGAAGTACACGGAGACATTTCGTATAATAGGAGTTTTTTTATTATTATTATTGTTTATGGACAATCTTTAATTACTATAGCGTGAGAGACCGGAAATTTTGCTCAGAGGCCTATCAGGCTTGAGATTCTTTTACGTGCCGTAAATCTACGACACGGGACCACCAGCTTTACTTCCCTTCCGAAGGAAGCCCGAAAAAATCCATCGCCCTCCGCCGGGTTTGAACCCGCGACCTCAGGAAATAGAGGCTAGCACGGTACCACTAGTCCACACATAATAGGAGTTGCATTATATGTGGTGAAGCAGCTATAACGGAGAGATTTTGCAAGAGCGGTTTTTTGATACGGTATAGTCTTTTGTCAGTTACCCATTAACTTAAACCAATAACCACAATAGACTTCTTACTCCCATTAATGAATGTAACCAATAGATAAAACAGAGGTCTTACTTCAGATTGCTGCATTTGAATACATTGAAAACATTGTTAAAGGATTTGATTATCCATCATACTGTGTGTTTTTTTAAAATATTTCCATCTGATAATCGTAAAAGCAACACGTTTTCAAGAAATGTCAAAAGAAAAAAGTATCAGAAGAGTATTGTGAATGTTTGATTAATTGATGGGGAAGTAGAGTATTAGTTAGATTTTATTTAGTGTATATTCTGAGGCGCATTTCATGGTCAGCTCAATCTTTAATTTGGGAACCCCAATCTTTTTAACACATTTTGGTTTTACGCATAGATAAAAGCAAACAACCTTTAACTGAAACATTTGTTATTAAACCAACCGTTATTTTATATAATTTAGGAAGTTTGAAAAGAATTATTAAAATTAATACATTAAAAGAATAACTTAAATTTTAATTGTTTTAATTTAACAAAATACATATTTTCAAACTTTTTATATTGATAAAAGTTGTTTGCTTTATGCGTAAAACCAAAATCTGTTTAAAATGTTGAGAATTACATTTAAAAAAAATATGAGTTGACCATGAAATAACGTGGAAAATATACAATAAGATATAAATAATATCATTGTTTTTTCCCTCAAACGAAGAAACTTTCACCATAAATGGTTTTATTGAAAACGTGTTGCTTTCTTCACTTGGAAAGTTAAAAAAACAATAGGTAATTACGAAACAGGTTTGAAGAACTCTAGATTGGGTTTAAATAATTTAAGCGACTTATTCGGCTTAATGCCAACTTATTTCGGCTTTGAAACGACAGATTTTCAGATTCAATGCTTTTGAGGTTAAGGTTGCATAAGCTCTCTGTAAGGGTTACTGGACTTCCAGATTTCCTAGTATAGGTTTGTGGCAATAACTCTCGCAACAGAATTAGATAATCGTTCATGTTGAAATGAAGTCTTTCTTAATTGTCTTGCAAACCTTCATGCTAAGTCAGTCAAAATGTTGTATTAACATATAGTTACTTTTGGTACTGTAATGCAAGTACTGCATATATCGCTCATTGTGACTTTAGCGCTTGCGATAATTCAGAATACACTGTGCATGAAATCTCCCTTAACTATTATTTATTATACATTATGTGATCAAATGTATCCGGACACCGCCACAAACATACGTTTTTCATCTTAGGTGCATGGTGCTGCCACCTACTGCCTGGTACTCATTAACCGCGACCTCAGTAGTCATTAGACATCTTGAAACAGCAGAATGGGACGCTCCGTGGAACTCACGGACTTCGAACGTGGTCAGGTGATTGGGTGTCACTTGTGTCAGAAGTCTGTGCACGAGATTTCCACACTCCTAAACATCCCTAGGTCCATTGTTTCTGATGTGATAGTGAAGTGGAAACGTGAAGGGACATGTACAGCACAGAAGCGTACAGGCCGATCTCGTCTGTTGACTGACAAGACCGCCGACATTTGAACAGGTTCGTAAAGAGTAATAGGCAGACAACTATCCAGACCATCACACAGGAATTCCAAACTGCATCAGGATCCACTCCAAGTACTATGAGATTTAGGAGTGAGGTGAGAAACCTTGGATTCCATGTCATAAGCCACACATCACGCAGGAAAATGCCAAACGACTCCTCGCTTGCGTCAACATTACACGATTGAACAGTGGCAAAACGTTGTGTGGAGTGACGAATCACGGTACGGCGATCCGATGACGGGTGGGTATGGCGAATGCCCGGTGAACGTCATCTGCCAGCGTGTATAGTGGTGTTTGGTGTGGTCGTGTTTTTCCTGGCGGGGGCTAGCACCCCTTGTTGTTTTGCGTGGCACGATCACATCGCAGACCTACATTGTTATTTTAAACACCTTCTTTCTTCCCACTGTTGAAGAGTAATTCGGGGATGGCGATTGCACCTTTCAACACGATCGAGCACCTGTTCATACTGCACGGGTGTGGCGGAGTGGTTACATGACAATAGCATCCCTGTAATGGACTGGCCTGTACAGAGTCCTGACTTGAATCCTATAGAACACCTTTGGGATGTTTTGGAACGCCGACTTCGTGCCAGGCCTCACCAATCTACATCGATAGCTCTCCTCAATTCCGCACTCCGTGAAGAATGGGCTGCCATTCCCCAAGAAACCTTCCAGCACCTGATTGAAAGTATTCCTGCGAGAGTGAACGCTGTCATCAAGGCTAAGGGTGGGTCAACACCATATTGACTTCCAGCATTACCGATGGAGGGCGCCACCAATTTGTACGTCATTTTCAGCCTGGTGTCCGGGTACTTTTGATCACGTAGTGTATCTTAAAAGCACAGGCCGTTTCTTTTCTTATTATATTAATATAATAAAGAGAAAAAAGTTGTATGAGTGTTTATGAGTGTGTGTGGGGGGTTAATTCCTAAACCACTCAACCGTTTTCTATATTCTTTCACCATGGAAAAGCCCAATATATTTTTACGGAAATGGGGCTTTAAAACACCTAATTTTATAAATGTTTAGAATATTAACAAAGATTTTCAGAGCCTTTGAACTTGAGTACAAACACACTGGAGTTATAAAGGAACAGTTTGCTATCAAGGCCTTGGCTTCTAATTGAGAATGCCGTGGAGTAGAAAAGAGAGGTTGTTACTCCACAGAACATGCACGTAGAATGAGACAAATACTGAAGATATTTCATTCCAAGCAATATATATGTGTGTGTGTGTGTAGATGATCACGACTTAGGAACTAATACACGGTAAATCAAGAGAGAATCGAATTTGCCAATACCAACATATTTTAATAACCCTCAAATAAAATAAGTTTTCCTTATTTCCTTTGTATGTTTACAGAGCTGTTAAATAACTGTATAAAGGGAGAAAATTGTATCCAGCTGACATTAAAAATCAATCAACCGATATTTTACTCATATTATTAACAACTGAGAAGATAATTTTTCTCAATGGTCGCAGACTTACGTCTTTTCCAAAAGGGTTGTGGTGGCCTGGGAGTGGGAAATATTCATATTCACCAGCTTCATCTCCATTTCGTTGTATGCATTATGTGAAGTCTGTGCAGCTTTCATGTTAATAAATAAATAAATAAATAAATACTTGATCAAAGAGAAGGTACAGCAGCTAAAATGTCACCTACTGTTATTAACTAAAAATCTAATGTGATACACTCACATGATTTTCTTTACCCTCTATCTTTATTAGTGGACATACCAACTATTCTTACTAAACATTAGTTTCCTATCTACTATATTTTAATCCAAATAAACCTTTGCAGAAATAGCCACTTTACACATTTCGTTTGATACTGTAATTATTGAAGGGAGGATATAAATAATTAAATAAAGAAATGATATCAGATAAAGAAATAATTGCGATAAATAATTTCCATACTATATTAAACCAATGTGTACTATGATAAGCTTGATGTGTAAGATGTGTCCGAAGAAAAAAGGTAATTAGCGAATCATGTTAAGCAAAGTCAATAGTAACAGCGTGAGGAGCGAAAGCATTAGCTAAGATTCTTGGAAGGCAGTTTAGAGTTAATTTCAGTACGAGACAGTTACTTAGGCAGAAATTATGGAAAAGAGAGGTGAAAGGTATTTCTGAGAGTTTGCCCAGGCCTCCGTAGCAACAAAGAAACAAACGCCTGTAAGGTTGGCACTGCGCAAGAAGACTTGGTGGGGTAATTCTAAAGCAGGCAGAGCTTGAGTTAAGAAATAGGCGTACAATTCTAATCAGAAAAACATTCTTTCGTGCACTCATTCGTGCATACATTCTTGAGAATTAGTCACTTAATCCGGCGATTACTCCCGTGTTATTTTAACCGCCCAGTGAAGAGCTCGTGTGAGTAAGATTTAGCGGCCATCGCGAGGGGTAAACGCGATCATGGCAAGTTGCGCTACTAGTTTTTCATTGGGGAAAACGCTATTTCAAACAGTAAACTTGGTACTGCAGAAGTTAGCAGGTATAATAATTTCAATGTTATAGTTTCGAGTGCTGCGATTCCTGATCAATTTTTATTATCTTCAAACGGTCGGCAACTCAATAGTTCGAGTATTAGATCACATTACATTTCTCAGTCAACTTAAACTGGTGTTATCCTTCACATTACACTCACGCATACCCTGAGAAAGTACTTATAGCTCTACCACTGGGGCAACTGGCGCACGAGAAAACAGAACGAGTTCGAGATAACATCAGATTCAGATAAAGTATACTGCTTCAAAATTGTCGCACCATTGCGCGGCTTTAAAAACTCAGGTAACTAGGTTATCACATAACAGATACAAAGGGAAAAGCGATAATCAAATGTTTAAGAACTGGGACCTATACGCTGGCCTTAAAGTTCCATAATGTTTCCATGCAATCGCGAGAAACAGTTGAATGTTGACAAGAATTTACGAGAATGAACAAGCAATGAACAATTCGAACCTTTAATAACATATATGTGAGAAATTCCTCATGCGAAAAAAAGTTGATTTGAAATAAATTGTGTGTTTTAAAGATATCTACATTTTTTGTGTAGTACGTTTTCGTCTGTCGTTTAACGTTTACTACTTATACAAGATTATACAAAATTCGTTCAGAGTGAAGAGGCTATTCTCAGAAAATGTATTGCCATGTAAATATCTAACATATGGTATTTTAATCAAAATCATCAAAACCATTTTTTTAGAAAATAAAAGTTTTTGAAAAATGTTCCATGTAAAGGTAGTTGAGATGGAGGGAGTTTCTTGGAAATCTTCGTGTGGCATCCTTGGAAGATATTGATACTTATCCGACCTTTCGTTTTTGAGTTATGCTGTTCACAGACACACAGACTAAAAATTCTAAAAATGCTCTTTTTGGTTTCAGGGAGCTTCAAAACATGTATTTACAGTGAAATCTCGGCATCAAAGTTTTGGGTACGTGGTAGAGAACGTAAAAATTACTTGACCATTCCGACCGATTGTTGATTGTTCTAGCGCCATAGGTGAATATGCAGTACTTGCAAAACTTGAAAGACTGTTGGGGGGAGGTTAAGTAAGCCAGACGTTCCGTCGATGTTTTACATTCTTTGTGTGAGTATTTGGGAATTTTTTAATTCCTTATTAGGAATAACCGGGGCTGTTCGAAATTACTATTATAGGGAGCAAATTGGATGATTCAGCACGAGATCTACATCATTGTAGAATAATTTTATAAATAACGGGGAATAGATAAATAAAATTAATTAAGTCGTCATCTGAGTTTAAGAAGCGAACCGCGCGTGTCGGGCACCCAGCTAGATGTTAACATTCACTAAATTACAAACACACTAAAGATTTACTTGAAGGCGACTGGGATCTGACATCAAATGATATGCCTTTGCTTTGCTATTTTCATTGATAAATGTCTTTAAAAACTTTTATGTCCCAAATAAGTATAGCAGTTCACGCTTTAAAAAGTTTTCAGCTGTTGAAACGTAGTACGTTGCTGAGACTCATCCATTGAGAACTATTATTGCCAGTTACATTATAAAGTTACATAACTGTGCAATTTGCATCAAGTTACACGCATAATTTTGCAGTTCATCTTTTGTTTGCACAATTATTACTTGTGAGCAATGTTTTATTTCTTTATCAAGTGGTATGCCTGCAAGGAGCTCATCGGAAGGGGACGCCCCAATTGCTGAGAGCGATGCGGCAAGTACAACTCCTTGAGAAGATGTCTGTCTGAGACTGTTGGCTTCCTTCAAGCAGTGCTCACGGCCGATTAAACAAATGAAACTCCTTATTCTGAAGGCACACAATGTAATTCCCAATTGGATAATTTGATTTGGAAGGAGAAGGAAAGAGGGCCGTGTGCGATTCGTCTTTTGTGTCACGGCGTTGCATTATGGGAACGGGCCCAGCTGTGACGTCTCTCCAAACCACCGGAAATGCCCCTCCGCTGGACCGTGAGACATTGAGACGATATTAAACCTCCCGGGAGGGCGAACGGACGGGCGAGATGCACTGTAAGACGCGAGATCCGTAAAACAGTCCAGTCCCCAATTGAAACACAATGGCAGCAAGTGTCACTTTAATTGCCCAGATCGCTGTCCCACTTTTCCAATCTGTATTGTTGCTGGCACCGCTTCCTCTGTCTTATGCACAGAAATCTAAATGGGGCTGCCCTGGGTTTGAAAGGGTCACAACATTTCGTATCTATAGTCGCTGGCACTCCATCCCTTTTCTGATGGAATATATTCAAGACAATTACGAGAAGTTCACCTGATTTTGTCTCTGAAGTAACTCTGCTGCGGAATTCATCGATACTCATCGATACCAAGCTCTTCTTAATGTTTCTCACATATCAACTCCAGACCTGAATGCTACATCATAAACTTACTGACGCTCTTTATTGGGTTTGAACAAGACAGGAATTTCTCTGCACCTCCAATTATTCGGGCCAATCGGAGAAGATCAACGGCTATTATCACTTTTGCATAGCAGCTGGCTTCTTAAGTTCTCAATAGGCGTCAAGCTCTCATAAATAAAGTATCCACTATGGTGGAATTAATTGTTCTTTCACACAAGCCGTGTGTTGGACAGGGTTGGAAAGGTAGAATTAGAGGACTGAAAAATTAAATGCCATAGCCGGGATTTGAACCACGGATATCCCGGTCTCCGTCCGGTTGCTCTAACCACTGAGCTACCATGGCAACATGCCGGCACGCCATTAAATTCTCCAGCTGACTCGCATTTTTCCCGGTAAACCACAAGGAGATCTCAAATTGTATTGAGATGTCATACCCCAATGGCGACTTACATTCTTTGTAAGTGCTTAAGTCCCGGGTTATGGTACTATGGTAAGTCCACTATGGTACTGCAGAATTGCCGAATGATCTGTGGGAACGTATGTTTTACATTTTGAGAGAAGATTTGCAAAAGTATGTGCAGGATCAAAATAAAATTGAATTTTATTTATGGATACTCTTTAACTACTGTGGTTCTTAGCGTCCCATGCTATTATTGGGCGTGAAAGACCGGAAAGTTTGCTTAGAGGCCTCTTTATCAGCCTTGAGGTTCTTTTGCGTGCTGTAAACCTACGACACGGGACCACCGGTTTCCCTTCCGAAGGAAACCATGCTAAGGAAGTTTACGCCGAAAAACTCCATCGCCCTCCGTCGCGACCTCGGAAACTAGAGGCTAGCATGGCACCACCAGACCACGGAGGACATCTGCAAGATAGGTGCCACGTCTTGCTTACTCCGGATCAAAAGTGAATCAAAATGCAAATCTCTGCTCAATGTTTGGCTCGTTTAGAGAAAATTTATGCATGGATTTGTAATATATGATTAAACATAGGTGCACTACTACACCCTGAGACAAAGTAGCAGTCTGTGCATTGGAAGAAGCAACATTCTTCATCACCATAGAAGGTAAATTGTGTGAAATTGGTCGGGAAGATCATGGCATTGGTTTCCTGGGATCCAAAGGTGCACTGTTAATTATTCATTATATTTCCCCTGGAAAATATATTACCAATAAATCTCACAGACAAATTGAAGGTCGAAATATACGAGAAATAGGTGGATTTTGGTAATAAGAAAGTTATCCTCCAACAAGATAATGCTCACCCTCACACATATCTTGTTGCAATGGCAAAAATCAACAAAGTGGACCACAACTTGTTGCCACAACCACCTTATCCCTGACAGACTTTCATCTATTTCCTAAATTGAGAAAGTTCTTTAGTGAAAAAAACGTTTTCATCCAATGAAGAACTTAAATCATCAGTTGAGGCGTATTTTGGAGACCTGAAGCAATCTGACTTACATGACAGTAAAGACCAATGAGCTTTGCTGAACCAAATCAACGGAGACTATGCTGAAAAATAAGGACAATTTCAAAGGTCTATCGCATGATTTTAGCTTCATTCCGAGAACATTTCAATTACCATCGTATAAGCAATTACTCTTTTATGCAGTGTAGTGGTTACCACCTAGTCTCTTGTTTCCGAAGTTGCGGGTTCAAACCCGGCGGAGGGCGATGGATTTTTTCGGGCGTAAATATCCTTAGCATGGCTTCCCTCGCAAGCGAAGTAAAGCCGGGGGTTCCGTGTTGTAGATTTACGGCACGTCAAAGAACCTTAAACCTGATAAAGGGGCCTCTGAGCAAAATTTGCGGTATTTCACGCCCAATAGCAATAGGAAGTTAAGAACCATAGTAGTTAAAGAGCGTCCACACATAAAAAAAACTATCTGTTATACAGGTGTATGATAATAGCACAGACCGAAACGGTTGAAAGTACCTATATGATAACAGAAGTTCCAGCAAACATCGGTCCGCAAACAAACCGTTGGGAGATTTATTATTGCGAATGTGTGGTTCTGATTCGTCACTGGCTTCATTAAGAAACATCGTCCTAACAAATGAATTTTTGAAAAGTAAAATTTTCGTTTATTTGCCATTTTAAGTTATCGCACAATTCACTCATAGCTGAACCTGACAAGGAATACAATTCTACTTTAGTATGTTACATGTTATTAATACTGTACACTCTTTTTGTTAAAGGATGTGTTCAAGGTGTTCGTCCTTGCATATTTTTACTTTTTCTACTACGTATAGTGTGTAGGGGAAGTATTGTATTCCACCCAAAAATTATGCTTAAAGGCCCCCTGAATCCAAAAAAAAAGCATTTTTGGAAACATGTGTATGTGTGTGTCTCTCAGTCTGTGAACAGCATAACTCAGAACCAAACAGTCGGATAAATACCAAACTTGGTATTTATGTTCAGTATCTTCCAGAGATGCAACACGAAGGTTTATAAGAAAATCCCCCCGCCCCAGATTAACCTTTATATGGAACATTTTTCGAAAATTTTAATTTTCTCAAAAATTGCTCTAATGATTTTGATTAAAATATCATATGTTTAAGATCTTTTTATGACAAATGAAATGTATATCTCGAATTTTCTGGGAATGTCTCCAAAAGTATTCTTCATTGTGAACTGCTTTTGCATAACTGGTAAACCATAAGAGATAGACAAAATTTTACTACACAAAAAATGTAGATCGCGTTAAAATACACATTTTATGTCATATACACTTTTTTGTTGAGTGAACCATTATCGAGATATTGCTTGTTATTCCCTTAAATTTTCAAATGGGAATTCGTTATTAATTTTTTTTGTTCTGGTAATGCAAACAGAATGGAATACTCCACATAGCAACCAGCTCTTAAAATGTTTGACTACCTCTTAAAGCCTACCAATTCCCCTTGCATCTACAAGAAAATTAGCAATAACATTAACATCTCGATATCTCGATTAATATAAAGCATATGGAGAATAAGCGTTTGTAAAAATAGTTTGTGCAAGAGTAGAGAAAGTCATGTCAGTGTTACATATCAGATTTTTTGTTTACCTTTTTCCCCCTTGTTTTACCCAGTTTATAATTACTGAGTTTTTACTGTTTTCATTACTGCTTATTACACACAGACACATACAAACATCCATGCCCATGGCAAGACTCGAACCCGAAACCCTCAGCTTGGGGAGCGACGGAGCTATACACTCCAGCGACCACGGCCACGAAGGTCGGCAAACCTTTAAATTAAATTGTGCTTTTATTTATGGACGCTCTTTAACTGCGGTGGTCCTTAGTGTCCAATTCTATATTGGGCTGAAAGACCGGTAATTTGCTCAGAGGCCTCTTTATCCGGCTTGAGGTTCTTTTACGTGTCGTAAATATACGACACGGGATCACCGGCTTTACTTCCCGTCTGAAGGAAGCCATGCTAAAGATTTTTACGCCCGAAAAAAATCCATTGCCCTCCGCCGCGACCTTGGGAATTAGAGGCTAACATGGTAACCACTACCTCACGAGAGAGACATCCTTGCACCTTGATGCAATACTGCACTCGTCTCTGCAGTGCGCTTCGAATTCTTTCAAACACCACCGGATCATCTCGGAATTTTTGACAAGCACGTACAATTCTTTGCTTCAGTACTCAAACGGTATCAACAGAGTGCTGTGTACTACACTTTTGAGGCGAACCCATACAGCAAAATCCAAAGTATTGAGATCAGGTGATCGAGGAGTCCAAGGTGCAGGCCCCTCTCAGCCTATCCACCTTGGGCCACATCTCCACGTTAAATATCTACTTACGGTGGTACCAAAATGTGCCGATGCTCCATCATGCATGTACCACATACTCCAACGTTGCTCAAGGAGAAATCCTCAAGAAATTCTGGAAGATTCCGTCGCAGAAACCGAAAGTAGCCCTGACCACTGAGTTTTGTTGTAAAAATGTATGGCCCTATGAGACGATCACTTAGTACGCCAACCACACACTCAATGAGAAACGTTGCTGATGTGGTGACTCATGAACAACATGTGGGTTTACTTCACTACATACATGTGTATTATGATAATTAAAAACCCATCGCGTGTGAACCCCGCTTCGACGGTAAATAAAATGTTATGTGTAAAACGAGAGTTGACTACAACCACTGACAAAACTTCATCATTCATGTGACTCTTCTTAAAAATCTCTTTAAAACACACTTTATTCCAAATACGTTTGTTGCGTCATAAGCCATATCTGAGATTAAAGGTTTGAATTGTTCATTTCTTGGTGATTCTCTTAAGGTTCTTTGAACATTCATTTGTTTCTGGCGATTACATGGAAACAGTATAGAATTCTAAGCCAGCATATAAGACCCAGTTCTTAAACTTTTGACTGTCCTGTTCTCTTTGTATCTATAACGAAATGTGTAATGTAGCTATTTCTGCAGAGGAAAAAAATCTGATGTGTTACACTCACATGCCTTTCTCTACTCTTGTACAAACTATTTTTACAAACGTTTATTCTCCATATGCTTCATGTTAATCGAGATATCGGGATGTTAATTTTATTGCTAATTTTCTTGTAGATGCAAGGGGAATTGGTAGGCTTTAGGCAAATATTTTAAGAGCTGGTTGCTATGTGGAGTATTGCATTCTCTTTGTATTACCAGGGCAAAAAAATGAATAACGAATTTGAGAAAAAGTATTGGAAAATTTAAGGGAATAACAAACAATATCTCTAAAATGGTTCACGCAACAAAAAAAAGCTATATGACATAAATTGTGTATTTTAACACAATCTACATTTTTTGTGTAGTAAAATTTTGTCTTTCTCTTATGGTTTACCAGTTATGCAAAAGTCGTTCACAATGAAGAATACTTTTGGAGGCATTCCCAGATAATTCAAGACATACATTTTATTTGTCATGAAAGTATCTTAAACATAGGATATTTTAATCAAAATCGTTAGACCCATTTTTGAAAAAACTAAAATTTTCGAAAAATGTTCCATGTAAAGGGTAATCTGGGGTGGGGGATGTTCTTTAAAACCTTCGTGTCGCATCTCTGGACGATACTGAACCTAAATACCAAGTTTGGTGTTTATCCCACTGTTCGTTTCTGAGTAATGCTGTTAAGAGACACATACACACACACACACACACACACACACGGACATGTTTCCAAAAATGATTTTTTTGGATTCAGGGGTCTGAGAACATGTATTTCCGGTGAAATCTCGGTATCGAATTTTTGGGTGGAATACAATACTTCCCCTATTTACTATATGTAGTAGAGAAAGTAATAAGCTTGAGTAAGAATAATTTGTGTAGCCACTAATCGACGGTAGAGGGTAGAGAAAATCATGTGAATTTTGTCACATCAGATTTTTCTTATTTTGTTTTCGGAATTCCGGGAATCTCAAAATGTATATTTTCAGTGAAGTCTCGGTATCGAATTTTTGGGTAGAACACTACTTCGTTTACTTGCTATATAGGTAAGTGGCAGAAAATTAAAAATGGAATAACGAGTGCATCCCCTCCCTTCAAGGAAAGTAATTAAACTGTTATATATCCTATTTTCGTAATAAGACCCAATAAACATATTGTGTTATAATCCAAAGATCCAGTCATTCTTGCGAGAAAAGACAAAAAACACACACACACACACACACACACACACACACACACACACACACACACAGAGTTTCCTAAAGAGGTGCCAAAAATATATGGACAACGACGGTGGCCAGTTTCAGCATTTCCTTTCATAAAGTTGGTAATTAAAGCCTTTAAAAGTAGTTTTAAAAATGTTGTATGCTTTCATCCGTGCCTTTCTAGACGGCAACCTAGAGTCGAGGACGCGGACAGGAAAAGACACCGCGCAGGCGGTTTGTAGTTTTTTGGCTCATCCTGTAGTATAGATTATGAAGGTATTTACTTTGGTAAGTGTAATGTGAACCGGGTCGCAAATGATGACATTTTAGCAAAAACGAGCAACTGATGTGCCTGCGTCCGAAAGAATAAAAGCTAAAACTTCGTGCCACCTGCAACTCAGTTAACATGTAAATCCGATAAAGACCATAACACAACTACTTGCTCCCTGGCGGCTTGCTTTGAACAAAGGGATAAAAACAAGAAGAGTAAGAACATTTTATAAAAATGCCACTTGAAGGTGCTGTGTTTATGATTCCATTATTTATCCCTTTTTTTCCCCTCGACCGAACCCCGAGCCTTTAATGGCCGCGTCTGAGGATGTAAAGACTAAGATATAAGCTGCACTTAGCTTTTACGAGCGCCCATAACGTGGGCTAGCATCGGTATGCATAGTCGTTAGGAAAATATGAAAACAATCCCGTGAAACTCCTTAAATTTTATTTTTATCCGACTATAATAATTAACTTCATTGTAAATCAAGACTTAAGCACGTCTGCCGTTTGTGTGTGGGGAGCAGGACTCCTGCTTTATGTGTGTTGATACAACTCGAGGTGTATGTTGTGATCAAAGCGTGTAAATCACAGCAGGAGTGGTGCGCTGTATATATTAGGGCTTAGTGTAGTGCGTGCACGGCTACTTTACACTCCGATACGAACTCAAGCCAAGAAAAGAGATTTCCATGTCACGCGAGCGCAGCAGAGGCCGACCCAAGAAGTCCCAACTATGATCTGCCTAATGGAAAAGAGACGCGACTATTATCAAAACGTACTTAGTACTAGAGGTAACATTGTATTTCACCCAAAAAGTCGTTACCGGAAATGAAGTTTTGAGGCTCTCAGAATAAAAAACAGCCCACATTTTTAAAAATGAAAAACGTAACTCTAAAACTAAATGATCGATAAACATCACACTTGGTATTTAGGTTCAGTATCTTCCAAAGGTGCGACACGATGATTCTTTAGAAAATCCCCAACATAAAACATAAGATTTTTGAGTATTTTTCATTTTCTCAAAAATGTTTCAAACGATTTTGAATAAAACACCATATATTTAAAATGTTAGATGACAAATGCATACATGTGTCCATATATGTATTTTTCTAAACCCAAATGACGATTTGATTTACCTCCACCTGTCATTTATGAAACTATTGCACAAAGATCTATAAGATTTTTACGTGAATTCTGCTTTTTCCACCTTATAATGTTAATTTTGTACAGCCCCAGCCATTCCTAATAACGAATTAAAAAAATTATATGTGCTACACTCACATTACTTTCTCTACTCTTGTACAAATTATTTTTACAAACGCTTATTCTCCATCTACTTCATATTAATCGAGATGAAACATTTGCATCTTATTGCTAATATTCTTATAGGTGCAAGGGGAATATGATAGGCTTTAAGCGATAGTCAAATCTTTTAGGAGCTGGTTGCTATGTGGAGCATTTCATTCTCTTTGTATGTCCAGCACATAAAAACAACAAATAACAGGAATATCTCGGAAATAGTTCACTAGACTCAAAAAAATATATGACTTAAATTGTGTGTTTTAACGAGATCTACATTTTTGGTGTAGAAACATCTTGTCTATCTCTTACGGTTTACCAGTTATGTAAAAGTCATTCAGAATGAAAAGGACTTTTTCGGACATTCCCAGAAAATTCATGTTTTACATTTCATTTGACATGAAAGTATCTTAAACATGTGACATTTAAATCAAAATCGTTAGAGCCATTTTTGAGAAAATAAAAATTTTGAAAAATATTTCTGTAAAGGGTAGTTGGATTGGGGGATTTTCTTTAAAATCTTTGTGTTGTATCGTTTCTACTGCACTCAAATACCAAGTTTGGTATTTGTTCGACTTTTACGTTTTTGAGCTATGCTGTTCACAGACACATACACCGACCTTTTTCTAAAAATGCATTTTTTTAATTCAGGGAGCCTCAAAACACGTATTTCCGGTAAAATCTGAATATCGAAATTTTGTGTGGAATACAATACTTCCCTTACTATACGTAGTAGAGAAAGTAAAAATCCCCTGATATTCTACCCTCGAACAGTCTTCCAAGTTCTGGAAATTACGCATAGCATACACACCCCCCCTCCCCTTAGGTGCTGGAAGAATCCTTGGTAGTAATGTTTAGTAACTTGTTAGGTAATACAATGGTAGTAGGTTAAATTTTAAACCGTTATACCTTGGCTTTGGTCCCGTACTTATTTAATAAGAAAAGCTACACAATTTTCACATAATGCAGAAACCCTTAATATAAGTAACGAAATAAGATTCGTCACTCTCAGACCAAGTTAAGCGCTTTGGAAAAGACACATAGGCTGCGACCATCGAGAAACATAATCTTCCCAATTGTTAATTATAAAATATCCGTTGACTGATCCTAATGTTAACAGTTTTCTCTCTGTATAAAAATATTTAATATGCCTGCTAACTTGATTACAATTTAATACAAAGCAAATAAAACTAAACTTTCTTACATAGGGTCATTAGAAGTCTTTGGCATCCAGAAACTTCAGTGCATACATCCGTAGTATTAGAATAACGGGCCATTATTCCGTATGTTTCAAGGATGTTTTCAGTGAACGGAAGCTTTTGAATAAGGATCTTAATGGTGGGATCCTTTAAATGGATCTTTGAATGAATCGTATCTTTAAATTAAACAAGTTTTATTTATGGAGCTCTTTAACTGCTGTAGTCCTTAGCGTTCCATTCTATATTGGGCGTGAACGTCCGGTAATTTTGCTCAGAGACCTCTTTATCAGGCTTGAGGTTCTTTTACGTGCCGTAAATCTACGACATGTGACCATCGGCTTTACTTCCTTTCCGAAGGACGGCATGATAAGGGTTTTTACGTCCGAAAAAAATCCATCGTCCTCCTTCGGGTTTGAACCCGCGACCTCGGGAACTGGAGGCTAGCATGGTAACCACTACACACGTAGGACGACAATCGTATCTTTGATGAACCGGATCTTTTTATGATGGAATATTTTTAAATGTTTTTTAAACACTTTTCAAACATTTCAAACATTTTTAAACACCTTTTAAACACTTCAACACACTGTAACACATTGCAATACAACAAAATCATATGTTCTCTAACAAAAGAATTTTCAGCCATTGGCGTCATTTACACGCATTGCACCCGAAGTACTATGGGAGCTTTTCTTGTATTCCCAACTTTGTAAATAGATATGCATCCGAGATACATCTTCAAGTGGCTTAAACAGCTGAAACGGAACAGAGAGATTAGCTTCGTTTCTGATTCGCTACTTATTTAAGCTTTGATTTCTGATTCACAGGAGTTTAGTTTTTTATATAAGCTTAGATTAATTAACCAGTGGTTACACCAAAGAATGTGAGCGAAGCGAGCGTGCGTTCCTTAACGAGGTTTATGATTCACGAGAGGTTAGGTTAGTTTTAGTTTTTTTTATATAAGCTTAGATTAATTAACCGATAAATACACCAAAGCACGCGAGCGAAGCGCAGTACAAATAACAACCTTTCCTCCATTTCCTCATACTAGCATAGTTTCCACATCTATCGCAATTAATTTCTCTCAGGAGTACACCGCGTTGTATCAATAGTTCTGCTAATACCGCCTGCTTTTCCCAAAACCTCCGAGTGAATGCTAATAATTGGTGCTCACACCCATTACAATCCATTTTGTAACTTTCAAAGTCAAATTAAGGTTATTGAACCTTACGTTAAAGTATTCCGCGGTTCCTACCATCATTTCCCTACATTTGCATACACTCGCTGGATTACTTCGCCAAATTTTCGCATTAAGTGCAAAAACTACATCCAAATATCGCCAAATTCGCTTATATAAAGAAAGCAGCCTCTCGCGGTGGGTCACATTCCATTAGTCGAGACATCTCTTATTATGAATCGATTCCGTGAGTATTATGCGCCTTGCATCATTCTTGAAACATACGGAACTTTATCCAAAGGTTATGAGACTGTTTAATTGCACACACATCTGCAGTATTTGATAAATGGTAATTAAAGAAACAAATACGACACATGGTCGATTGTCGCTTTTTAAACTCTTGTCTTCTGTTTGCTGAAGTGTTATATCATGACCATCTATGTGTATTCCTCGCGATCGAATGTAACTGGCTTTTGATTTTACTTTTTGTGGAATGCAGCATTTATATTCTGTGGAGTAACAACAACTATTTTTGCTATTCCATGGCATTGCCAAATATAAATGAAGGCATTCTTCGCAAGCATATCCCTTTATAACTACAATATGTTCGTATTCAAGTACAAGGGCTTTGTAAATCTTTTTAGTATTTTAGTTATTTATGAAATGAAATTAGAAGGTGCTTTATAGCTGCATGTCCGTCAGAATGAATTAGGGTTTTCTATGGTGTAAGAATTATCAAAATCGTTTCAGTGGTTTTTGAGATTATCCTACATACACAAACACACACACAACTTTTCTCTCTTCATAATATTTACATATATTGTAACTCAGCTACTGTGAGCCGAGCTTTTAGCATGGATTGCAGCGTCCTTCAGCGCTGGCCGACTGTTTGATTCTTGTGATGGACGCTGCACTATTAACCAACGTAAATCTAAGAAGCGCTATTGAGAGACAGCGCGATTACTCTGGAAGTTCCTAACCCTGCCACCTGCGAAATCTCTCGAAACTCCTACTATACATCAACGAGCGCATTGGCGATAAAGAGTTGGAGAGTTAGTGAGGTATTACTGAGTTTTTGATGTTGATGTGACATAAAGTGTTGGTTACTCAGTGTGTTCTATGAGTGAGGTTGTAACGATAGTTATATATACAGTGAATGCTGCTCGGCGTGCGATAGAAGAGAAGTCCTGTGTTCGTCACTCCCAAATAGTGAAGCGGGAGGAACAAGATGATAATGAGTAAACCATAAGAGATAGACGAAAACACACTGCACAAAAATTGTAACTCTCATTAAAGCACACAGTATTATTTCAGAAATATCCGTTATTATTGATTTGCATTTATTCCAATACTTTTGTCATTTGGTAAAGCGCTGTCAATATTGGGTTTTTCTCGCGATGTCGTGGAAAGAGTATAGAATTTCAAGGCCAGCATAAAGCGACTAGTTTTTAAACATTTGATTATTCCTATTCCTTTTGTAGCTATAACGAAATGTGTATTAAAACTGTTCATACAAATGTTTATTTCAGTTAACTTAATTAGATAGAAGAATAAGTTTTGGAAGAGTTTGTAGATGCTATACAAAAATAAATGATAGTGGGTAGAGAAATTGATTTGAATGTAACAAGATTTTTCTTTGTTTACATAATGCAAACTCTAGCTCGCCAGATAAACGCATAAAGGGTGTTATTAAATTTAGCATGTAATTAGTTTTGTTCACTTCTTCACCGTAATTTTATTGCCTGTAAGAATTGCAAGTATTTAAGTATTTAAGTGAAGTATTTAAGGCCACTTGGCACCGAAAATGCTTGACGTCATTAAATACGATCTAAAGATCGTTTCTACAAATTGTGGCCTTACATCCATCAAGGGTTTCGCTGATATTCTAGTACAACTCCTGCGGGCGAGAACTCGGCACAGCTACGGTCTGACGTGGTTCAGAAATCCAACCTGACAACACAGTCCATTGTTTCCTAGCTTCATGTGGGGAAGGCTTAAGGAACCCCCTGCTGTTGCCGTGCTGTAGATTAGGCCTATAACGTTACACAAGTATCAGGAGATGGTAATCTCTCTCGCTAAAGGAGTCTTGATATTAATTACAAGAAGAACATTTCTGCCCTTTGTCAGTTCCTGTGCGCTCGATAAATTTGCACCTGGCAACCAAACGCCGCGTTCTGGAGCCAAGAAAATGTTAAATGATTACTAATAGTGGCCCGGATCTTCTTTACCGTACATTTTATTATAATATTTTCGCTTTTTGCTTGCAAAACTAGTTTCCAAAATGCTACCACAGACCTCAAGTTACCCGGAAACGCATGTATTACTTGTTAATTAGCTATTCCCTTTGTATATTTAACCAAATGTGTAGTGTAGCTATTTCTGCAAATGCTTATCTCAATTAAAATGTAGTAAATAGATAAATAAGGTTTCGTAGAATAGTTTACACTCCTATACCTATTAATAAACGATAGAAGATAGAGAAAGGCATGTGCATAAAACACATCTGATTTTTACGTTCTCTACTACGTTTAGTAAGTAGGGGAAGTATTGTATTCCACCCAAAAATTCGATACAAATATTTCACCGGAAATATATGTTTTGAGGTCCCCTGAATCCAAAAAAGCATTTTTGGAAACATGTCCGTGTATGTGTCTGTCTATGAACAGCATAACTCAGAAACGAACAGTCGGATAAACACCAAACTTGGTATTTAGGTTCAGTATCTTCCAGAGATGCGACACGAAGGTTTTCAAGAAAATCCCCCCACCCCAGATTACCCTTCACATGGAACATTTTCGAAAATTTTAATTTTCTCAAAAATGGCTCTAACGATTTTGATTAAAATATCATATATTTAAGATATTTTCATGACAAATAAAATGTTTATCTTGATTTTTCTGGGAATGTCTCCAAAAGTTTTCTTCATTGTGAACGACTGATGCATAACTGGTAAACCATAAGAGATAGACAAAATTTTACTACACAACAAACGTAGATCGCGTTAAAATACACAGTTTATGTCATATACCTTTTTTTATTGAGTGAACCATTTTTAGACATTGCCTGTTATTCCCTTAAATTTTCCAATACTTATACTTTTTCTCAAATGGGGGGAATTCGTTATTCATTTTTTATGTTCTGGACATGCAAAGACAATGGAATGCGCCACATAGCAACCATCTCTTAAAACATTTGACTATGGCTTAAAGCCTACCAGTTCCCTTTGCATCTACAAGAAAATTAGCAATAAGATTAACATTTCGATATCTCGATTAACATGAAGCATATGGAGAAGAAGCGTTTATAAAAATAATTTGTACAAGAGTACAGAAAGTCATATGAGTGTAACACATCAGATTTTTTCTAATACTAATTATGAAATATATGATATTGTTTAGCAGACATGCAGCACTGTAACCTTTTTGAATATGTGCAACAACTTTTGTTTTCGCTGTTCATAGTTTTACTAGTAGAGAGGCAAATCAAAAGCCACAAACCACCGGATCCCAGTCATTAAAATTACACTTTAGTTACTCCTATCCTTTCATTTCTTGTCTAGAACCGGCTTTTGATCATAAGTTAATATTTCTACGCTAGAATTTGGTGCACAGCAGTAACGGATTCATACATCGAGTTTGTTTGGATACCAAATGAAGAGCTTGCCAAGGAAACACTATAGGAAGCAGATGCACCAGCAGTTTTCTGTTCACTCTGAAGAAGGTGTTACTTTTTAGAAGGAGTTGTATTGTATTTCGACTGTTGGGGAGCCGAACTTGAAGTAGTTGCAACCGCAGGTGTGGTACCCGTAGCCTTCGTCAACAAATTTAATTTTTACTGTTTCTTTAAATATTATATATTTATGTTTGCCTCGGCTGCGTCAGTATTATTGTTTTAGAGACATGAATTTCTTAACAGGGTGTGATGCGGCTGAATAATGTAAGCTTACACAGATTATAATTTTTAATTCACTCATTTTTATTAATTCTTGACACGATTTTAAATAACGCTTCACTGATATAGAGAGCTGTAACATTCTTTTATTAATTACTTGCAATTTTTAAGCACGTAAACTATTTTCGTCTCACACGAATACGTATTAAATTTCTCGAGGACACATCTCGTGTCCGGTTAGGAACACTGTCTACAACCAACGCGTCCAGTTATGAGCACTGTCTGCCAGCAACTGACTTGATTTCAACCGCCTAAAGTTTGTAAATTTCTGTATTTCAAGTCTCTAATTGGCTATTACTAATCCAATAGAATACTTTTATTTAACTAAAGCTTTTTCTGGTTGTTGATTGCTATTTTTTAAACTGTCTCAAAATTTACATTATTGTTGCTCCAAGAATTACTAGTAGCATTATTACACTTTCTTACTCATTATTGCCTCAAGGTTACCTCATTGTTAACTACTTTTTACCTATTATTCTTACTTATTATTCTCACAGATCCTACATTATTAAATTACGTAATACATTCAGGTAACATTATTGAACATGTATACAATAATATAAACATTTACAATGACTGTAATATACACGTTTTATATATTGTTACATACACATATTGCTTTAAGGCGGGCTGTTATTATGTTTTATATATTACATAATTTAACTGAAATAATTTAAGTGTTAAAAATACTGCCTCAAGTCTTAAGTATGTACATGTGCATTGGTAACGAAAGGAAAATGAGTCTCACTCATTGTCCTTATGTGATTTTTATTCCAAATTTTCTTGATAGTTTATATCATATAGTATAAAGATAAATTACATCATAGTTTGTCCTGCGCTGTGGCGCTGTGGACTAGAGCGTTTCCCGGCCACGGAATGAGCTATGGTTCAATCCCAACCATGGGGTTGCGAATTTTAAGTGCCGGATATAGAACCGGTGCCCACTCAGCATTGTGAGGAAAGTGAGGTGCTGCGATAGGCAACACGGAAGGCAACATTTTGCCTGGGGAATGCTTGACGCTGGCCACATCACCTTCCCGTATAAGTTGAATTATCACCTACCTCTGCCGAGCGTACATGGGCGTGAGGCCGGCAGTCGGGTTGGCAGGTTGAGGCCCTTCATAGGCTGTAGTGCCGTAGGATTATTATAACATTATAGCTTACAAAGAAGGAATTTGACATTGTTGTCGCTCTGCACATCTCATTTTGTACTACTTATGGGGAAGTATTGCAATCTGCCTAAAAATGCTATGCCAAAATTGCCCCGAAATACACGTTTTGAGGCTCCCTGAATAAAAATAGGAAACTTTACAAAAGGTTCCAAGTTTCTGTGTGTTTGTGTGTCTGTCTGTCTGTCGTGTGTCGTAATTCTAAAACGAAATGTTAAACAAATATCAAAATTTGTTTTTAGGTTCAGGATGTTCCAAAACTGCGACACGAAGTTTTTCAAGGAAATCGCTACCCCGAACTACCTGTTTACACAAAAAGACCGTTGTTTCTTAATTTTTAAAAAATGGCTTTAACGATTTTAATTAAAATACTTTATGTTTAACATATTTGCACGAGAAATCATTTTATATCTTAGATGTTCTGAAAATAGCCTGTAAAGTACTCATCATTCTGAATGACAATTGTATAATTGGTAAAGTGGAAGAGGTACACAAAATCTTAGTTGCAAAAAATGTAGATCTCGTTAAAGCACGCAATGCACGTTAAATACAATTTTTTTCTGACGTTAACCATTTCCGAGATTTTCTTTGTTATGGTTTAAATTTTGAAATATTTATACTTTTTATATGGTAAGTCGGTTTTCGTTTTTTCATTCTTTCTTTCTTCCTTGGGGCAAAGAGCATGGCATTTCAAAGCTATCACATATCGACCCTCTTTTTAAAATTTTGATTATTGCTTTAGCCTTCTGCACCCTTCTTATATCTACAAGGAAATGTGTGTTGTCCTCGTGGTGTAAGGTTACCATGGTAGCCTCTAGTTCCCGAGGTCCGGGTTCAAACCCGGCGGAGGACGATGTTTTGTTTTCGGGCGTAAAAATCCTTGGCATGACTTCCTTCGGAAGGGACGTAAAGCCGGTGCTCCCGTGTAGTGGATTTACAGGAGATAAAAGAACCTCAAGCGTGGTAAAAAGGTCTCTGAGCAAAATTACCGGTCTTTCACGCCCAATATAGAATGTTACGCTAAGGACCATAGTAGTTAAAGAGCATCCGTAAGTAAAACAAAAAAACAAAATAAAAAAATATGTGTAAAGTGACATTTTATCTCGATTAACAATAAGCAGATAGAAAAATAAGTTTTTGTAAGATTAGTTTGTAGAAGAGTGAGTAGAAAAAAGGCATAGAAATGCAACACACAACATTTTCTTAAACCTTCATTATCCATGCATTTTTCAAGTATAATTGTGGTAAATACTGAGCTAGGACTCGTTTGCATAAGATATGGAATTTAGAAATAATATATTCCATGCCCTCGTTGCACAAATCTAAATAAATACTCTCTTGTCAGGCTTGCAGTACATTACTCAAACTTGAAAGAGCGGAACGAGGAGAGACGGGCCACAGTTTGCCAACCCGGACCCCGTTTCTAATTGCCTAATTAATCTCGCCAGCCTTAAGACTGTCTCCACACAATGTCGTGTCGGAAACAAAGCCTAGTAGCAGTAATGCATAGCATTAACATTTCATTAGCCAACACAAGTTCAAGTCCGCATCTTCCTGGACGCAAGATAGCACTGACCATATGTAATACGTCGCTACTCCTCTCTTTCAGTATAAGGGAAGAGATTAATACATATGTTATTAACTAAAATAACAACACAATGTAAAATAATTAAACTACATCATATCCTTAAAATGAGTGCAGATTTTGCGTGCTAGGCTAGTGGAACAAGATACATTTAAAAGTATTAACCAATGCAAATAAAATGAAAAAATGTCATTACTAGATTTTTTTTATTCATGTAACAAAAGAAAAGCTGTTAAGTTATGCTTTACTTTACTGTTCGACTTGTTGCAACACTTGTTAGCTCCCTGATTTCCGCGCCCACTATCACGATCCTTGTTAAGAATACTGGTATTGCATTCGCCGTAACTCGTAGATTTCATGTGTCCGTGTATACGTAAATCATCGAGCATTTAAATTCATTAAAAACCAACTTCCGGTCAAATGTTTGTCATTTTCATATAAAAAATCTGATGTGTTATACTCACATGACTTTCTCTACTCTTGTACAATCTATTTTTACAAACGCCTATTCTCCATATGCTTTATGTTAATCGAGATATCCAGATGTTTTATTGCTAATTTTCTTGTAGATGCAAGGGGAATATGGTAGCTTTTAAGCGATGGTCAAATATTTTAACGCTGGTTGCATTCTCTTTGCAAGTCCAGGACATAAAAAAATGAATAACGAATTTGAGAAAAAGTATAAGTATTGGAAAATTTAAGGGAATAACAAGCAATATCTCGAAAACGGTTCACTCAGTAAAAGAAATGTATATGACATAAGTTGTGTATTTTAACGAGATCTACATTTTTTGTGTAGTAACATTTTGTCTATCTCTTATGGTTTACCAGTTATGCAAAAGTCGTTCACAATGAAGAATACTTTTGGAGACATTCCCAGAAAATTCGAGATATACATTTCATTTCTCATGACATTATCTTAAACATATGATATTTTAATCAAAATCGTTAGAGCCATTTTTGAGAAAATTAAAATTTTCGAAAAATCTTCCATGTAAAGGGTGGTCTGGGGTGGGGGGATTTTCTTGAAAACCTTCCTGTCGCATCTCTGGAAGATACTGAACCTAAATACTAAGTTTGGTGCTTATCCGACTGTTCGTTTTTGAGTTATGCTGTTCACAGACACACACACACAGACACACACACACACACACGGACATGTTTCCAAAAATGCTTTTTTTGGATTCAGGAGGTCTCAAAACATATATTTCCGGTGAAATCTCGGTATCGAATTTTTGGGTGGAATGCAATACTTCCCCTACTTACTATACGTAGTAGAGAAAGTAAAATGTCGGATATATTATATTCAAATGACTTTTTCTACCGTCTGTCATTTATTGGTGGATATACAAACTATTCATAGGAACGTTTATTTTTATACCGAATCTACTTCATATTAATCGAGATAAATCTTTTCAGAAGCAGCTACATTAAGGCATTTCGTTATACATCCAAAGAGAACGACAGTCAAATATTTAGGAACTGGACGCTGTTGGCCTTAAAATTCCATACTGCTTCCATGCAATCGCGAGAAACAATTGAATGTCAACAGGACTTAAAACAATGACCAAGTATTAAGCAAATCGAACTATTAATAACGAATATCTCGGAAATGGCTTATACCACAAAAAAGTTATTTGGAATAAAGTGTCTGTTTTAAAAGGATCTACATTTTCTATGTAATACGTTTTCGTCTATTGCTTACATTTACAAGATTATAAAAAGGTTCTTCTGAATGAAGATGACTACACAGGCAGAAAATTTAAGATATGCATTTTATTGGTCATCTAAATATCTTTAATATATGGTGTTTTAATAAAAATCGTTAGAACTTCTTTAGATAATAAAACAATTGGAAAAATGTTCCATGTGAAGGGTAGTTTGGGGTTGGAGGATTTTCTTGATAACCTTGTGTTGCATCTTTGGAAGGTGCTGAACCTAAGTACCAAGTTTGGTATTTATTTCACTATTCGTTTTTGATCTAAGCTGTTCACAGGTACATACGTACGCACCACACGGAACTTTTTCTAAAAATGCCTTTTTTATCCAGGGGACCTCAAAACATGTATTTCCGGTGAATCTCAGTATCTAATCTTTGAGTGGAATGCAATACCTCTTCTACCTACTATGTACATGCTAGAGAAACAATACTCTTTCGTAAGAATAGTTTGTAGAATCTATGAACTATGAGTAGAGATAGCCATGTGAATGTAAAATATATGAGACTTTTTACCATGTTTGTACCCACTATATCTAAAGCAATACCACGAGTGGAACTCCACATTCAGGCAGCTGATAAATAAAAAAGTAAATCCATGCAGGAACTGGACAAGTATTTTCTTTTCCTTATTTCGCTATATATCTCTGAATGTGTATAATAAAAGAAGAAAGTACAAAGGGATGCTCTTCCCCAATTATCCAGGATGTCGGGCAGGTAACTGGTCCAGAGAGAGGAGATCATTATTTGTCAAGAAGAGGAATCTCCCTCACATTCCAATAACGTCCTTGCGGCTGCAGCAGCTCAGTTATGGAGCTCATAACCAGACATGGGTGGCAGAGGCCAATTTATTGGTCTCCCTCACACGGGTCTCGGAACAAATAGCACCGGGTATTCTCCCATTCTTTATCTCTGTCTGCAACTTGAGCTAGCGACGCACAGTTCCCAACGGGTTGGGAAATCTTATCTTTCAAAAGGGCACACCCAGCTTTGATTTCTATAGTTGTTAATTATACGACGTAGAATTAGATAAAAACCTCAAAATAAAGAACTCTTAAAGTGCATACACTGAATTCATAATTACACTAGACCGGCTACGCAGTAGACTCGAGGTGGGCGACGGTTGCCCCACTCACCGTCCAAAAGACGTATAAACAGCCGGTAATACATTAAGCAACTAATAATCAAACAGTTAAATCTGATGTGTTATACTGTTACATAATGGGGTGAGGACCAAAAGGTTTCCAGCAAAATATTAAATTTTAATCACCCCAATATGCACATGGGAAAACGAAGCGCAGACACTGCTAGAGGACCAGGGCCTTGATGTTCACATTCCTATGCAGGCTTGGGGTTTTGTAACACATTACACAAATTTCACATCATTCACATTACCTGTGGTTTATTAATAAAGTAATTTGTAGCCATACATTACATACACAAGGGAATAAAGGATTGAGGGGAGATGCCTCACACACAACCTACACCTTATACATCAATTCTCAAACTGACGCTCACACACAAAGAAGTTGCACTAACATCTATCCCCCCTCTGCAACTCTGGCTAGGCTCGCCGGCCAGAGGTGGAGAGTGGCATGCCAGACGGAAATTCAAACACAAACCGAAAGAAATACTAAATTACTCCAACAATGTTGTCGCCAAAGCGACGCAATAATGTATCTTGCATAACAATACCTACTAATACCTATTAATATGCCACAATACTTGCACCATTTTTTCCTAATTTTTAAGACCTCAAATAATACTTTATATCAGGGGTTGTCATAACCTTTTCATAACCTTTAGAGAATGAATCGTGGGCGAAGCCTCATAAGTCTAAGATAAGAAGAATAAACTCCCAGGTACGAGGCGCACAGTTTAAATAGTTCTCAAACAGTGTTTTATTAAACTAAAATCTACACTTGCGTAACAATAGCTGCACCAATTAAATACTTAACAAATGATCAATATTATATTCATAGTCAAATGACAAGATAACTATAAGCAATATATATATATATATATATATATATATATATATATATATAATTATATATATACCGGGTGTTTCAGAAATACTTTTACAAACTTCGGGTATGGGTTCCTCACACCAAAAGAAGGAAAAAAGTTCATATGAACATATGTCCCATTATCCTTGGATTTCGCGTTATTCCTGTCACAATGAAAGTGTAAGTTCAACGGCCTTCGGGGTCCAACCTCAAAACTTCATTTCTCTATGCATTCATAGAAGGCGTTGACCTATTGTACTACATACGGTAGATGGCGAAGTGTTGCCATGGAGACTTGTTTACGTTTGTCATTTGTCATTAGTCTGTCTTCAACGTTTCAATTGTGTACATGTAGTTAGTTAACTGCACTTGTTTCGTTCCACCATGCCGGATATTCATTTCGTGACCATGAATCTACCATGACCGATGGATAGGCAGAGGAGGACTAGTTCCATGGCCTGCACGTTCTCCCGACCTCAATCCTGTGGATTTTTACGTCTGGAGCATCTTAAATCATTGGTTTATGGAGCAGCCATCCCGGATGCAGAAACGCTTCATCGATGTGTCATGGAAGCCTGCGAAACCATTCGACACCATCCCGGAGTTTTTGACAGGGTGCGACATTCCATAATTTGACGAGTACAGGCATGCATGGAAGCAAGAGGAGGACATTTCGAGCATTTATTATGAGTTTTGTGTGTTATAAGTATACCACTGTGTTGAACATCTGCTAACGAGAAAACAAAGGATTATGGGACATGTTCATATGAACTTTTACCCTTCTTGTGGTGTAAGGAACCCATACCCGAAGTTTGTAAAAATATTTCTGAAAGAGCCTGTATATATATATATATATATTAACTCCTGTTACATGAACTATTTTTACGTTAATAGCAGTTAATATTCAAAGAGAAGAATGAAACTGACATCTCTGCTATAATTTCAGCCATTTATGGTTCTAATTTTGCGCTGAGTATCATCAAAATCTACTCTGAATGTTCAATAGTTACACCAGTGCTATATTTACATTCACATGTTTCATTTTTACATTCCCTACTACGTATAGTAAGTAGAAGTATTGTATTCCAACCAAAATTTCGATACCGAGATTCATGGGAAATACATGTTTTGAGGTCCCCTGAATAAAAAAAAACATTTTTAGAAAATAGTCCGTGTGTGTCTGTAAACAGTAACTCAAAAACGAAAAGTCGGATAAATACCAGACTTGGTATTTAGGTTCAGTATCCTTTAAAGATGCGACCCTAAGATTTTCAAGAAAATCCTCAACCCCAACTACCCTTTACATGAAACATTTTTCGAAAGTTTGATTTTCTCAAAAATGGCTCTAACGATTTACGATTTACACGAATAACACATCTTTAAGACATTTTTATAGCAAATAAAATGAATATCATGTATTTTCTGGGGATGTTCCCAAAAGTCCTCTTCATTCTGAATGACTTTTGCATAACTGAAAGACCATAAGAGAGAGACAAAATTTTACTACACAAAAAATGCAGATCTCGTTAAAACACACAAAATGTCATAAACCTTTTTTGCAGAGTGAACCATATCCGAGATATTCCTTGTTATTTGTTCGAATTTTCGAATACTTATACTTTTTCTCAAATGGGAATCCGTTATTGATTTTCTGTTATGTCCTAGACATACAAAGAGAATGGAATGTGCCACATAGCAACCAGCTCTTAAAATATTTGACTATCGCTTAAAGCCTACCATATTCCCCTTGCATCTACAAGAAAATTAGCAATAAGATTGACATCTCGATTAGCATGAAGTAGATGGAGAATAAACGTTGTAAAAATAGTTTGTACAGTATTAGAGAAAGTCATGCGAGTGCAACACATCAGATTTTTTAAAATGTCTGCACAGATATACGTTGATGGGAACACTGATATTAGTTCTCGTGCAAAGTCTTTCAAAATGTGGAAGAAATGTGTCCTCAGACAGTTGTAAAAATCATCTAAATTAACTTCCTTGTATTTATCCTTCAGTAAGTCATTACTAAGGGACATGCCAGAGTGACCGCTTTTATGAGTTAAGTTACCTTGTACTGCACCGTGTTTATGTTGAAGGAGAGAGGGTGAGTCCAGATGTAAACAACGGGTGCGTGCCTGCAGTGCTCGCAGAGGTTGTATCAAAAGAATGCGTCTACTATGCTGTACGTGACGACTGTTAATGTTTTCATTGCAGTGGACAATAATGTACTGCGGAGATTGTCGAAAGTGAACGTTCTCCGGCTTTCACTTAAATTAAAACTATATCGTGAGAAACTCCTTTCGACATCGCAAGAGGTGCACACGAATAATACACTTATATCACTGTCTGATGGAACTTCATGCCTACTACGGTATATTTCTTTACCCACCGTCTGTACCCAGGGGACACATTATGATCTCTGCATCGGTAACTTGAAGTTACGGACCAGGTCACTCTATTCACCCTCTAGTCATTACAATATATATATCAATTAATTTTATATAATTCTTCAAAATTTGTGAACAAATTAATCTAATACAAGCGTACCTTTTCTTTCTATTTATATTTTTTGAAGTTTGTAGGGGGGGGGCGAAACAAAAATAGCCCCCGGGCCGGGTTCTGTCTTGGATCATACCTTGGCAAACCCTACCTATATACTGTGATTATTTGGATTTCACTGTCACTTCACTAATTGATGTAGTTAAATTTTCACTGTTACTTCACTAATGTGATTTAATTCAGTTTTCACATCATTTCACTTTTCCTGGCGCAGTGGTGCAATGAAACACGCGCGAAGTAGCCTCCTTTCCTACCGCTTCACTCGCTGGAGCGAGGAACACTGGACTTCTCTTGCATCCCACAACAATCACTGTCCATCACAGTAACTAGCTCACTCGTAGAACACGCTAACCAACACTTTAATGTAGCATCAAGAAAAACAACTCGCTATCTCACTCGCGAACAGGCCCATCTATATACAGGTGCAAGAGTTTCTGGAAAGTTCGGGAGACGGACGGAAACTTCCAGAAATATCTGGTTATTGGCTAGATATACAGTCAAATTAGGAATATATACTTGCTAGTATGCAGATGCGGAAAATAAAACACAACTGTTCGCATATCATTGACAGTTTTCTCTTATTAATGAACACAGGAAGAAAAAATAAGAGTCGTATTTCTAAGACGCCTTATAGTTGACCTTTTGACCTAGAAAAACTTAGTGATGTAATATCGAAGCGGCCAATGCCAATAGAAACCTTATTTGATAAATATTGTACAAATAAACAAGCTCTAAATTTTACCTATCTTTTAAGGTTTACCACTTATACAACTTACAAAATTAAAACAGCATGCAAAGGACTTGTAAGGCTATTCGCAGAAAATTCAATATATCCATATTATTAATCATGCAAAAGTTTTAAATTTTTAATTATTTTCATCAAATTCATCAGCCAGTTTTGATAAAATAGAGCATTAGGGACATTTTTCTGTGTAAAGGGTAGTCTAAGACAGAGGATTTTCTTAAAAATCTAATTGCTCATGCTTGGAAAGTGTTAGAATTTATATACCAGGGCTGATATTTTCCAACTTTTCGTATCTGAATTATGATATTATCTCTCTTTCTTCTCTCTCTCATACACACACAGAAAGAGCTTTTTTAAAAAGCTGTTTTAATAGAACTTTTCGTTTGAATGAATATTTCCTCTAGAAAATAAGTATGCCAGGAGGATTTGTGGTAGACGAAGCCGCTTCTGGGCGGGTCTTCTCCGGGTTCCCCCGCCATTCATTCCACCAACGGCTCCATCATCTTTCCTTTCCTCTATTTTACCGTCATTTCATATCATCTTCTTCCTCGCTTTCATGTCAGGCTTCGGGCTGATCACCCATCCTGCTTCTTCTATACGATCCAATACTCTGTCTGTTCCCCGACAGGCGTCTGACGTTGGCTCGTAAGTCCTCCAAACGGGGAGGGTAAACAGAGAAAGAAAAAGAAGAAAAGTATTAGAGTAAAAAACATTATTAAATACGTATGCTTGGTTTACCTGTACTGCAGCATTTGTAGAAAATTATTCTCTTGATTGCAAACACCTCACAGGATATTCACAGATTCTAAAAAATAACAAAGAATTTTTAAAGTGAAACGTACATGGGTGGGAGAAGTTTCTTGAAGATCTTAGTGTTGCATCTTTGGGATATGATGAACTTGATTACCCGTTTTGGTATTTAACCGACTCTTTGTTTTAAGTTTTTTTTGAGGAGAGAGGTCCAGGAAGGCTATAAAGGTATCAATTTTTTGGGTGGAATACACTTCCTCTACTTAAAATGTAGGCAAGTAGTAGAGAAAGTAAGAAGTACAATGACATGTATTTTAAATACGCGCAAATATAAACGAATATTTAAAAAATGCTTGAAAATTAAAATGAGTAAATATAGAACAAATCAAATACATTAAATACCTATAAGATTAAGTTAGGTCACTCCTCACTGTGTCCTTTGCAAAGGGATTTATTCTGCATATCACCTATTCAGAGAACAGAACCTTTAGCACGATAAGGTAATGTTTTACTTTATTTTCACGATTGGACTTTGATAATAAATACATTATTAAACACAACTGCAGCATAATATATAGATGTTTGAGTGCGATGTACTATACATAATTATAAAGAGAGAAAATTTGTGTATAATCCATACAGATTAAAAATCTGTAATCTTCCCGACGGACCTGTCTATGACACAGTTTCTAATTCCAACTTCTAAATGATTAAACAACTAAAAATCTGCTATTATACCTTCACAAAGAACGTATGACATTCTCTATCCTCTATCTGTATTAGTGGATACACCAGCCATTCTTACTAAAGCTTATTTTTCTATCTACTAGCTTTATTCCAAATAAACCGTTGCAAAAATAGCTACATTACACATTTCGTTATATATAGAAAGGGAAGAACTGGACGCTATATGCTGCCTTAAAATTCCATACGTTTCTATGGAATCGCGAGAAAAAACTGAAAATCGATGACTTTAAAAGAATGACAAGTATTGAACATCTCGAATCTTTAGTAAGTTTACAACTTATACAAGATCATACAAAGTTGCTTCCGAATAAAGAGGACTTCCTAAGCTATTCCCAGGAAATGCAAGATATAATTGCATTTGCCATATATGATATTCTAATCAAAATTGTTAGAGCCATTGTTTAGAAAATCAAAATTTTCGAAAAATGATCCATATAAAGGGTAGTTGGGGTGGGAGAATTTTCGTAAAAATCTTCGTGTCGTATCCTTGGAAGATACTGCACTCAAATACCAAGTTTGGTATTTATTCTACTTTTTGATTTTGAGTTATGCTGTTCATAGACAGACACACAAACACGAACATGCTTCCAAAAATGCTTTATTTGGAATTAGGGCGCCTCAAAACATGCATTTCCGGTGAAATCTCGGTATCGAATTTTTGGGTGGGATACAATGCTTCCCCTACTTACTATATGTAGTAGAGAAAGTAAAAAGGATTTATAAAGTCTAAATACTACAATGTGAACATGCTGCAGTCATAAAAGAGTATGCTTTGAGTTTGCTTTGAGAATGCCATAGAGTAGCGGATATTTCATTCCAATATCATAAATGATCACGAATTAGCAACCAAGAAAACAGAAGGCATAGTAAAACAAAAGACAATTGGATTATGGTTATAATGATACGACATCGACTTATTTAAAAGTATTTTTTTATAATACTGCAAACATGCATGTACCAAAGTTTATTTTGATAATACTTTCGTAAGCATATGTTGCTGTATTTCATCTGTATGCTGTTATCAAGTCGTTACCAGCGCGTGTTAAATAATTATTTAAAGAGAGAAAATTGGATTCAGTGTAGTGTCAGAATTGCTCAACCGATTTTTATAATTAAAATTGATAAGATAAATTTCGTGGATGAGTATGGATTATATGTCATTTGCAAAGTTAAATTGATGGTCTTAGATGGCGAATCTTCACATTCATCTCAATTTCATTGAATACTGATGTCAGTATTATATGAAAACTGTGGAATCTTTATGCTATTAAACACCTACACACTAAAAATTATATCAAGTTGAAAATTTAATATACATCAATTATTAAAAAAATAATCTGACCATTCTACAATCCTTCAACCGCTAAAGTATACTTGCTATAGGCTAAACAACATTTTTAGAATTTAGAAGGCGTTCCGAAGGAGAATAAGAAAATCCGAAATTCAACTTCCACTGATATTTAATATCCATTTGCCTAAATATTTGTTTTTATTTCGACTATTACGAATATCACAGGGTTTACAAAATTACCGATAAAAACGTATAGATCATTATAAAATTATTTCATAAAGAATACAGGGGTAGTTAAATGAAATTAATGAAATCATGTTACAAGGTTTGTAAACCTAGACAGCTAGTGCATTTATATAAAAACAAATGTGCCTATGTGGGATAAACCGTGCAATATGGCTCCGCGATAACGTGTGGGGTTTGCATTCGGGAGATCTCGAGTTCGATTCCTGGTCGACCGCCCACTCTGACCTTAGATTTTCGTAGTTTTCCCTGGTCGGTAGGAGTGGTTTCTCATCTACCACGATTTACTTTCCGTCATTTTCCTTACATTAAGTTTCCTTCTCATCTTTCAAGTATTTTTTGGTTTCGTGGCGTATGGCGGAGCCGAACTGCGGATGCTTGCTCAAAGGAGAGAGTATTCTCAGTGGACAACAGAGGGCTTCTAGTCGACGAGTCGTTCATCGTTCTCTCTAGATGCTTCCAGCAATTGGAAGGGTCTTCGAGCCTAGCACTTTTAGGGGATTCCGCGCATTCCGTGGTCTGTCTACCTGCAGACTGTAGCTGCCTGTGGTTCCTTCACTTCATCCCTTTCTCCTGGGATGCAGTAATCATAATAGATCTATGCAGGTCGCAGTGCGCGAGATGTCCCCCTCGTTGTATAACCTATGCCTATATCTAATTGGGATAAAATAAAAGTAATTAGCGTAAACGATAAAATTGTAATGTTAGTAGCTGTGATGTTTGAAATTCCTTACATCCGTTTACGACCTAAATAGCCCTATATACTTGCTACAACAAGAGGTAGTAAGTACGACTAAAATGATTGGTTTAGAAGATAAACTGAGGAAACATTTCAAGTTTGATTTAAATTGACATAAAATCCATCACAGTTTATACAGAACCTCAAAAATGTTAACAATTTTAGGCATTATTCCCAAAAATTCCCAGTGGTGGCTGAAGCATGAATGCAGTGGTAGTGCCTGGAATACGTCCCCGAAATTCTTATATGATGCAATAAATATACCACCACCGCGTCATTTTTATATGGTTTTCTCCAAGTTAGTACCCTAACCGCTTCCCGAAGTGGCGGTTAATTCATAACTAAGAATAACTCCCGGTTACCTGTTAACCGAAGGTCGTAATACGAAAATTTTCCCTGACTTCCAGTTTAATATCTAACCGGAACCTTAACCAGAGATCGTATACAGGCCCTTAATGGCAGATACACTATTATAGAGCACAAATCACGCACTAATGAAACTAAGCCAAACATCACGGTTCCCGTTCAAATCGCGCGCGTAAATTGGGTGCAGGTGCCGTCTGTCTGTCTTTACTTCTCTTTCAATCGTATGCTGGAGTGCTGGCAGTGCAGGCAGCAGTATAAAAGAATTATTAATTTAAACTTAAGTACAAACAATGGAAAATTAATAAGGAATACTATATAAAAAAGGACGCTTTACTGCTGCTTTACTCTTCAAGTGATTGGAACCTTATTTCTCACATCTCAGTATAGCACATTTTATCGTAGGACGATAAAGTTGTAACTTCTAATAAGCATGTGCTGCCAAGATAAACCGTGACAGAACTAGCTGGCGCGAAAATGGACTATCCTCTTTCCGCTCCAATCCCCGCTAGAACTAAAGTGAAGGCTCAGAGTGCTATGGATCCGTGCCAGTACAAAAGTGACACGGAGCTATAGAATAATAATATAATAAGGTTGCAAACTCGCAATTTGAAGTCCCTTTCTTCAGCTTCTATGGTTTCTCTGTTGTCAGACAAGCCATTTAATTGTTCCTTTAAGAATAATAAAGCATGGCCGTATTCTTGATGTAATCGTGTAGTATAGAAATAACTTCAAATACGCATTTCTTAGTTTTAAGGTAATGTCATGGCACGGAGACACTACTCCTGCAGCCGCCCCTGATAGGTAGTAAATACTACGAAAGCTATCCCATTATTTCCACCACAAAATAAACGCACCTGCAACTTAACCCGGTTCGTACATTCATAATTTTTCTGCATATGGTTTAAAAGTAAGAATGTTTTGGTTACGTATAACAATGTTCGTCTTAAAAAAATGCAGGTTTTATGATAATAAACACGAAGATAAGAGTGAAACTCGTGTTGTGAACGTATTCTTTTTCTCTTTAATTTCGACACAGTAGTCTAACAACGCTGAGGACTGTTATTATTTAATTGTATGCCACTTCGCATGTAACGGTGACGCCCCTGTGTGAGGGCTCACGGCCCCCCTACAATTTGGGCTCGCGGCTCTATAATTTAGATTAGAGAAGGCTGCACAAACATGCCGGCATGTCACTCAAATGCTAGCAGGAATTCTAAAGAAATGGCAGCTTTATCGTGCTCTGAAATTACTTCGTTGGGATCTCTTTTTAAAAATTAAACACTCCGGGTAAATATCGTGAAAACTTGCTCTAAATTATTTTTGTTTAAATTGTACGGGCCAGTAATATGTTGCCAAACTCAGGTAGTTTTACTTTCTCTACCATTTACCTATGGAAGGTAGTAGAACTATTGCATTCCAACAAAAAATTGTTATAAAATTTCACGGCAAATGGTGGTTTTAGGTTCCTGAATCCAAGAAAAGAAAATGTGACGTATTGCACTCAAATGACTTTCTCTACTCTTATAGAAACTATTTTTACAAACGCTTATTCTCCATCTACTTCATGTTAATCCTGACTTCAGCCAAACATAGTATAATAAAGAGGGTTACATATCAATTACGAGATTATTATTTTATAGGAGGATCCGGAGCTCAATTGGAAGACAACTTGGATAGAATATGCTGCATAGACAAACTTAAGAGTAGAAGAAAAGCAAAAAGCAGATTAAAAAATCTTATGTGTTACACTCGCACGACTTTCTCTACTCTTGTACAAAATATTTTTACAAACGCGTATTCTCCATGTGTTAATCAGGTCTTATTGATAATTTTCTTGAAGGTGCAAGGGGAATACGGTTGGCTTTAAGCGATAATCAAATCCTTTAAGAGCTGGTTACCATGTGGAGCACTCCATTCTCTTTGCATGTCCTGGACATTAAAGAACAAAACAAACAAACAAACAAAAAGGATAACGAATTCCCATTTGAGAAAAAGTATAAGTATTGAAAAATTCAAACAAATAACAAGGAATACCTCGGAAATGGTGTACTCGACAAAAAAAAGTATATCACATAAAATTGTGTGTTTTAACGAGAACTACATTTTTTGTGTCGTAAAATTCTGTCTACCTCTTACGGCTTACCAATTATGCGGAAGTCATTCAGGATAAAGAGGAGTTTTGGGGACATTCCCAGAAAATTCAAGATATACATTCCATTTGCCATGAAAATATCTTAAGCATATGATATTTTAATAAAAATCGTTAGTCTTTTAGGGAAAATCAAAATTTTCGAAAAATGTTCCATGTAAACGGTAGCCTGTGTTGGGAGGATTTTCTTGAAAATCTTCGTGTCGCATCTTTGAAAGATACTGAACCTAAATACAGGTTTGGTATTTATCGGACTTTTCCTTTTTGAACTATGTTCACAGACACAAAGACTGACAGACAGACAGACACACACACACACGAAGGTGTTTTAAAAATGGTTTTATTTTATTCAGAGGTCCTTAAAACATGTAGAAGACAATGTATAGAATTATTGGATAGAATGCAATGCTTCTCCTACTTACTATACGTAGTAGAGAAAGTAAAAATATAACATATTTAAAAATTCAAAACCATTAGCAAATAATATCTAGAAAATGGTTTTAAAGCCACAAAAAGGGTGTATTTGACGTAAATTGTGTGCTTTAATGACATCTACATTTTTTGTGTAGCAAGCTCTTGTCTATCTCTTAAGGCTTAAAAGCTATAAAAAATTATTACAGAATGAGGATGACTTCACAGGCTTTTACAAGAAAATTCAAGATATACAGTTTATTTCTCGTGAAATTATCTTAAACGTACGGTATTTTAATCAAAATCGTTAGACAAATTTTTTAGAAAATAAAAGGTAAGAAACATTTTCCATATAAAGCGTAGTTTGGGAAGTGGGGATTTTCTTGATAATCTTCATGTCTTATCATTTTAGATGCTCATATTAAATACAAAGTTTCTAATATACAAACACACACAAACTCGTTTTTTTTTTTTTTTCATTTTTACTTTCTCTACTACGTATAGTAAGTAGGGGAAGTATTGCATTCCACCCAAAAATTCGATACCGAGATTTCACCGGAAATAAATCTTTTGAGACCCCCTGAATCCAAAAAAGGCATTTTTGGAAACATGTCCGTGTGTGTCTGTGTGTGTCTGTGTGTCTATCTGTGTGTCTGTGAACAGCATAACTCAGAAACGAACAGTCGGATAAACACCAAACTTCTTATTTTGGTTCAGTATCTTCCAGAGATGCCACACAATAGTTTTAAAGAAAATTCCCCCACCCCGGATTACCCTTTACATGGAACATTTTTCGAAAATTTTAATTTTCTCAAAAATGGCTCTAACGATTTTGATTAAAATATCGTATGTTTAAGATATTTTCATGACAAATAAAATGCATATCTTGAATTTTCTGGGAATGTCTCCAAAAGTATTCTTCACTGTGAACGACTTTTGCATAACTGGTGAACCATAAGAGATACACAAAACTTTACTGAACAAAAAATGTAGATCTCGTTAAAATACACAATTTATGTCATATACATTTTTTTTGTTGAGTGAACCATTTTCGAGATATTGCTTGTTATTCCCTTGAATTTTCCAATAATTGTACTTTTTCTCAAATTCGTTATTCCTTTTTGTTGCCTTGGTAATGCAAAGAGAATGGAATACTCCACATAGCAACCAGCTCATAAAATATTTGACTATCGCTTAAAGCCTACCAATTCCCCTTGCATCTACAAGAAAATTAGCAATAAGATTAACATCTCGATATCTCGATTAACATGAAGCATATGGAGAATAAGCGTTTGTAAAAATAGTTTGTACAAAAGTAGAGAAAGTCATGTGAGTGTAACAAATCAGATTTTTTATTTAAGGGTCTCAAAACATATATTTCCAGTGTAATCTCTGTTTTGACTTTTCAGGTGGAGTGGAATACTCCTTGTACCTATTAGCTAGATGGTAGAGAGAGGAAGAATATGTTCACAATTGTATAATTTTGAAATTCACCTTGAATGCTTCTAGCCGAGTTAATGCGACTTAGCGGTTTACCAATGGGTTTAAAAAGAGATCTGGCGACATACGTCGCATTAATCTTTGAAATTATTTCCAGTTACATGTCATGTCTCATAAGTTTTTCTCGCTATCTCTCTCATTTATATAGCCGCCTTTAATTACAACGATGTCGTTTTACGGCTTTGGCTTTAGAAACAATGTCTGATTTTGTAACATTGATCTTGATATTTTAAACTTACAAACGCACACTCATTCATTCTCAAGTTCATATTTGTAGACTCTAAGGAAAGTAGGGAATAATTCTAATTAAAGACAAATTTGCAGACATAGTGGGAAAATTGAACCCAGGATCCATAGGATAATAAAGTCAGACGGTGATATTCAACTGCTTCTTACTTTCCTTTTTTCTTCCCTTCTTTATTTCTTTCCTTCTTTCTTTTTTTTGTGAACATCTACCAAGAAACAAGAGCGATTCAAATCAAAACTAAAATAACAAGTGGATGATTGTTTTCTAATCTGGAGCTAATAGAGCCGGGTGGAGTATATAAGCCGTAATTTTCAAGCACTAGAACATTAGGCTCAAGTTAAGTGCATCTTAATCCCGGCTTTAATAGTACATTGCGATACAAATCTGCTAAGTTCATCATTGCAGAATAATGTCATCCCCCGTAGTATAGTGGTTACCATGCAAGTCTCTAGTTCCTCAGGTCGCGGTTCAAACCCGGCGGAGGACGATGGAATCCTTAGAATGGCTTCCTTCGGAAGGAAAGTAAATCCGGTGGTCCCGCGTCGTAGATTTACGACACGTAAAAGAACCTCAAGCCTGATAAAGTGAGTAAAATTACCGGTCTTTCACGCCCAATATAGAATGGACGCTAAAGACCACGGCAGTTAAAGAGCGTCCATAAATAAAACCCAATTTAATTTTTAATTGGAGAACAAGGAAGAGTTTGAAAATACGAAGTCAAGTGTTTTCTGCTTCCGAGATTTTTCAATGCGCTTAACGCATGTGTATTGCATACTATTGCTTTCTCTACTACGTATAGTAAGTATTGTATTCCACCCAAAAATTCGATACCGATATTTCACCGGAAATATATGTTTTGAGACCCCCTGAATCCAAAAAAAGCATTTTTGAAAACATGTCCTTGTGTGTGTCTGTGAACAGCTTAACTCAGAAACGAACAGTCGGATAAACACCAAACTTGGTATTTTGGTTCAGTATCTTTCAGAGATGCGACACAATGGTTTTTAAGAAAATCCCCCCACCTCAGATTACCCTTTACATGGAACATTTTTCGAAAATTTTAACTTTCTCAAAAATGGCTCAAACGATTTTGATTAAAATATCATATGTTTAAGATATTTTCATGACAAATAAAATGTATATCTCGAATTTTGTGGAAATGTCTCCAAAAGTATTCTTCATTGTGAACGACTTTTGCATAACTGGTAAACCATAAGAGATAGACAAACTTTTACTATACAAAAAATGTAGATCGCGTTAAAATACACAATTTATGACATATACAGTTATGTTGTTGAGTGAACCATTTTCGAGGTATTGCTTGTTATTCCCTTAACATTTTCAATGTTTATTTTCTCAAATGGGAATTCCTTATTCATTTTTTTGTCTTGGATATGCAAAGAGTATTAATCTGTGGCAAAGAGAATGGTGCTGCACCTAGCAACCAGCTATTAAGAGATATATATATATATGCTTAAAGGCTACTGTATTTCTATATTGCCCTTGCAATTACAAAACAAGGGGAACATGGTACGCCTTAAGCGATAGTGAAACATTTTTAGAACTGGTCGCTATGTGTAAAATGTAATTCTCTTTGCATGTCAAAAGATCGTTTCTGCAAATGTTTATCTCAATTAATATGAAATAGGTGGAGAGTAAGAGTTTGTAAAAATAGTTTGTACAAGAGTAGAGAAAGTCATGTGAGTGTAACACATCAGATTTTTTTCTTTGATAGTGAATAATAGAAGTAGTACTTAAGCGAAAATAAAATCAATAGTTTGCTAACGGCTGTTGAACATGATGGTTCCAGTAGCAAGGTCACCAACATTAACATTGGTGGCAAAGTGGCGTTGGATTATCCACGTTAGATTCTTGACCTTAAAAAAATCATTAATTTAAAACCCTTACCTATTTAGTCGCTACATGAATTAAATCATAAGTAAATATTAACAAATAAAAAGGAATTACTGATGCTGGTAGATTTTAAATAGTAAAATTCAACAATAAAATATTATTGTATTCCATTTCTGCAATAATAAACATATAGTTATGCCCGAGCGAGATAGCTCAGCAGTAAACTGTGAGTCTCGCCTTAGGAGGTCCCGGCTTCGATTTCCGTCTAACTCCACTCTGATCTTAATTTTCGTGATTTTCTGTGGTCATGAGGCGAATGCTGGGGGATTTCTCATCACCACGATTACCTTTCCATTATTTCCCTTTCATTCGTCTTTCAGATGTGCTTCTAGGTGCTAATGGCGATGTCAGAAAATGGCGCGGATGGTTGCTCAAAGAAAAGAGTACTCCCCGTGGACACTAGAGGGCTGTATGGTCGATGGATCGTTCATCGCCCTCTATAGGCAGTTCCAGCAGTGGGACAGGTCTTCGAGCCTGAAGTTGTTAGCGACTTTCGCGCGTCTCTGTGGCCTGTCTGCCTACAGCCTTTAGCCTACTGTAGTTCCTGCACTTCATCGCTTCCTTCTGGGGGCGGTAGCCGCAATAGTTCTATGGAGGGCTAGGTGTGAGGTGTCACCCTTCTTTGTATTACCCATACATATAACCTATACCTGTAGTACATACCTGAAGTAAAATAGACTAAACACGTAGATAGGTTAGGTTAACAGCACTGAAAGCTGGAAATTCAACTTTCCACCATGATAGCATGGATGAGAAGTGAATGAGAAAACGCTATTTTTGAAAACAAAAAAAGTAGCTTTCCTACTTTCGATAATTATTCTACTGTCCATTCCAAACCAGAGTTCCCTCTGATGTAAACAGAAGCACGTGCTTCTGCTTATCACGAACCCAAGAACACACTCTTACGCCAACGTAAATAGTTCCTTAATACATGTATTGTATTATGAAATATTAGAGCAGGAAAGATATAGAACTGCACATTGTTTTGCGGTTATCATAAGAACTCATCGTTAAAGGTAATGGATATATACTAGTTGTTAAGAGATTACAAAATATTATTTTCGTCTGCTATTGCGCTAACGCCAAGAGCATCTTGCTTGTTAATACCAACTATATGCACGACTGCCACTCTCTTGCATACACAAGAAATGCAGCAATGAATTCCCAGAGGTCCTATCTGAATACCGAATAAACACTTTGCGAAACACAGGATATATGATAAGCGAACAGGCATTCATAACACGCTAACACGCATATGCTCAGCTCAGGTCATATCTTGTGATTTAATCAGTTGGTATTTGAGCTCACATGGCAGAGGAAGGTGGTGTAGTGCGAATAAACTGTTCAAACACAGAAGCGGGAAACAGTTAAAAAGTGGCTAAAAAATACAATACTTCATATATTCAGCTCACTATTACAAAAATACCCGACACTTGCAGTATTGCATATTACGAAACTAATATCGGATTTTACAGGCGTTTCAGTGAGAGGCGTAACCAAAGCGAGCAGAGAATATAAACAGACATAATAGGACAAGTGCAGAAAAGGAGAATCAAATGTGGGAACTTGTTTTAAGTGCGACAGTGCTGCGGAATTGTGAATAATGTCATTATTTTGGAGAGTAGTTCTGATTCCGATATGTCAACTGAGTCATCTTCAGAGGATTCGGATTTCGGTGTTGCACTTTTGCCCGAGGATTGTGATTAACGTAAGTAAAATGTTCATTGCCGCATACTTATAAAATCGATTGTTACCTCAGGTTGCATTTTGAACTATGATTCTCACGCAGGGCGCCTTTTTATGGATTAAATAGTGTTCAACAAGCACGTGAGAGGCGAACAAGCAGCCATTATGGTCGGGGATTGCGAACTACTTTCGCGCAGATAATACAAAGAGTTTGTTTTCAGTGAAAGGCACTCTGGTTTGGAATGGACAGTAGCCACGGAAGTAGATTGTTTACAGTTGCACGTTTGAGATTGACAATTTCAAATTTGAAGCACGTGATATGGCTTCTCTGTTCCCTATTGTTTTAAAAATGCATTAGTTGAATACTTCTCGAATATCTGTAGCAGCTTCTGGAACATTAGATGCCCTGTACAGTTGAAGAATATAACTCTTCCACCCTCCGAGTGACACATATATGACAGACAGACGGATATGAATTCTTGTTCACAATGGCGCCACTTGATTGACGCAGGCCCCTCCCTTGGACGCGGGCGTTCCCCCAAGTGGCCTGCAATTAATTACTTTGTCGACAAACATACCTAGCTTCTGAGTCTTCAGTACAAGCCAAGGAGGTTCTCGCACTTCTAACACTGCAGCCACGTTTGTTTCTGTTTAGAAGAGGAAATGGTGCAACCTTTTTTGCGCAACCATTCTGGAAGATTCGGTTCTCGCAAATGACACCTCATGTTTGCCAAAGTTTCACTTCAAATCCACTATGGAAATGCCTACCTTTCAAAACAGCCATTGAAGAATCCTCCAAAAGTAACTGAGGTACAATAAGATCAATTTAAGCTTCTGGACACAAATCAGCAACTTAAAAGAAAAACCGAGACATTACCTTGCACAGTAGCGTCCACAAAGTATGCACATGCAGACAGCTTCGACATTGATGATGTATGACATATTATGCTTATAAACCCTCTCAAAATAATGTTTGCTTTCCATGCAACTTCGGTCAAAATGGAAACTTACTGCATTTCTCCACCTAATTGATGACAGATGCCGTATAGAAATTTGTTTCTTTTTCACGTTTATTTTAGAAGATTTAAGTAGTTCTGATTTATTTGTACAAATTACCAAGGGATTTTAATTTTACCTTGAGGTTTCGTCCAATTTTCGAATCCATATAAAAGCACCAGAATGGCCATCACAGTAATCAATTTTATAGGTGTTTCTCTTATATACATTCAACAAGAAGTAATCTACATCCGATTTTTGATCGTTTGTAAGGGCGTTAATACGCCGTGACTTAATATCGCTGGCGCCTCTTTCACCTTAGTGCGTTGAAGGAGGAAGGGGGCTATAGTTTGCCTATTTAGGAACATATAAATAGCTGAAAAACGTTTATATAGAACCTATAACTGATGTTTGAGTACTCAAATACTAACACGTCGAGAATTAACTCATATTCAAGATCAAACAGATATTTGCTGTATATTCACAATTAACCTCGCGAAAGATAGACAAAATCGGTCGCCATTCTTCGCCTATACCTATAGTAATTTGCCATGAGTTGACAGAACTAGCATAGGTATGCTTATTGGTGCGATACACAGCACAAGTTGTCACCACCATGAAGTGCCCTAGAAACAGTTTGTCCAGAGAAGCCGTGTTGATTTCTTCCTGTCGTTTCTGTACTTGTAAGGGTTCGTTCATACATATGATTACATTTATTAATTGTACTTGCCAAATCTTTATGTATATAATACTTAGCTGATTATGCTGCATAAATGAAGTTTTGCAGATACATAGCTGAGTGTAACTTACGACAGGGGTGGCGAAAACGACTTCCTTCCGCGAGTCAACAAATATGCAACACGCACTGCATCACTCACAGCACGTGAGAAACAAAGGGACGGTTGCAGAGAGGGAACTGCGCCTGCGAGTCAAAATAACTCGCGAAGCACTTTTTCGCCACCTCTGGCTTACGAGACCACATAAGGATTGAGGAGATTCATCTAGACCTGCAATTATCAAATGGTTTACTAGATCAGAAGTTGCACGTTTTCCCAAATAGCTATACTCTTATGGATCTGGAGGACAGAGAAGTGTGGGATTGGCCAGGAATAGATGAAAGTTTTCATGAGTTTCATAAAAGCAGAAAAAAAATTGAAGGCTGATGATGATGTTTTAATTTTTGTTTAATGTAATTTATAATGATTCTTTCTTTCTTTAGAAACATTAAAGACAAGAATGTAAATCAGATTGTTTTCACAAAAACTGCGTTGATCAGTTTTACTGAAAAGAAATATACATTTATGGACATTGAAAATCAATGATAGAAAGTTTTTCTTTTCTTTCATTTTTTAAGGGGGCGGGTTTAATGTGCTTTAACCGGGTATGTTTATCAGACGATGAATGAAATGGGTAAAACGATGCTGAAATGAGCCCGGGGTCCAAAGAGCTTAAATTTACCCGACATTCGTCTTCTCAGGATAAGGAAAAACCTCGAAGAAAATCTTATCGGGTCACTCACCCTAACTGAGATTCTAAGTTGGGGTCTCTTGAATGTGAGGTAGACACGCTATATGCGCACTATAGAAGCGGGCTGATAAATTGTTTATAGAATAACGACATTTTAACATAATTTTATACTATGCCCTAACCAGAGAAGAAGTAACATAAAAAACAATCACAAATGATGTACGTTCAGCTGATAAAATTTGGTGCATAAAGAAATAAGAAGAAAATTACCTCTTTCAAAGTTATCCACTGATACAAATGAGAATAACATATTGCTTTTAATGTACAGGCTCACACGTTATCATCAAAGTTCATTGAGCAATGTGTTTACTATTTAAATAATTAGCCAACATCATTCTTCACATCACTAAACAGAATCTGACGTTTGCATTACCCTGGAGGTTCACGCATCAGGGAACACGAGGAACATAAATAACATGGGAGAGAGAAAGAGAGAGAGGGAGAGAGAGAGCTTGTGATTAGAGGACACACAAAATTATACATGCCCCAATTTATTTTGTCCGCTGAAATGTTCATGCTTTCTTATTCGAAAAGACAATGCTTATGGTTTAGATCAATAATGTCAAGGTTGCATACTGGCGACAGCAGCACGCAATGACATGATAGCGTGCCACAAGACACCTTCTAGGTGAAAGCCAAATTTTCCTATACGTTTGATTCAAACTGTCATTTCTTCCAGGTATTTTCTGATGACCTAAGATGTATTAGACGTAAACATTCTCACGTGTCTCGGTTCATGTTGATTGGTTGGATACAGAAGGAGCTCTATCGCTAAATAAGTGTTTATAAAATGGGTGTCTTAAATCTCAGAGAGAAAAATGAAACAAGAAATTAAAGTTATTACAATTTTTCAGGAATTTATTTTATAAGGAAAGTTATCATTAAAAGCCATTAAGAGAGAGTCATTATTAAGGGCGTTTCTTCATCTCCCTAACTCTAACTAGCTGCAAATGATGACCGTAAGAGCGGTGTGCTTCGAACGAGTGGGAAATCAAGCGTTTGTGCAATGAAAAACCGACCAATCTACACGAACCAGACTCATGCTAATGTTATGTCTACTAAAGCTATTATAGGTTAGTCATGGCCCCTGGTCTAGATATTAGAGAAGCAATCAGCCGGAATTGCACCGATGAATCAGCTCCTGCAGCATACTCAAGAGTAAATGGTGGTCTAGTGTTCAGGGGTGCGTCATGAAAAATGGGTGTCTGATTGGACCTTGTTTTTTGGAAGAACGAGTTTACGTCAGAAGAAAGTGAAGACAGTTTTATTCGGGATGCTATCCCGGACCATAAGTAATACTTTGGTCAATCATATTTTATGTTGTGAAATTCCAGATTTGCTGGTGCTTCGCCTTTGTAGGCTCTGGAATCCTATGCTCAGACAATTATTATACTCAAATTTTTTTCTCAGAAACGTTCATATTTGAGTATATTGTATCAAAGTTCATAACAGTACAACTAATTTCAACAAGAGGGTACAAGAATTTAGCTGAAACACAAAATAAGAACAAATAAAAACAATTACATGTCAACAAATTGTGAATAAAAATCTGTGGCTTAAAATCCAAACTGTTGGTAAAAGAAGGTTTTAAACACTAACAGAATTAATTAATTTTACCCATATTTATTTTCCTGAAAATGTTTTAAACAATCTGAATTACCACGCAAGCGGGCAGCTTTTCTCACTCTCAGCGGCTCTATTTCCTGTCAAATTATGATATCAAAAAGAATAATATAATATAATCAGGGCTGAAATTCAATTTCTTTTTGCCAGAGTAAACACACTTTGAATATGGAGCATGTTAAAGCAGTTCAGCAAAGAATTGAATATATAATCACTAAACAAGGAAACAATGTTAAGACTTAATTAAAAGAATATATCTATATTTAAGAATCCTGTGAACTCCATGCCTGAATTTATATTTAATCACAATAAATAAGTATTTCTATATGATCTAAATTGTCAGAAAACTTACGACTAAGCTGTTATATGTAACCTTAAAATTGTATATCCAGCTTTCACCGGAATAAATGTTTTGAGATCCCCCGATTGATTTGGTATTTAACTTCAGCATTTTCCAAAGATGGGACATTTTTCAAGAAAATTTCCCACCTAAACTACCTTTACATGAAAATGCTTCGTTACTTTTGATTTTCTCAAAAATGGCTCATGTTTTAAGATGTTTACATAAATATAATTTTGAATTTTATACGAATAGCTTGTGAAGTTTACTTCATAGTAATCCTGTATAACTGGTAAAACGTAAGAAGTAAATGAAAAATTACTACAGTAAAGATGTAGATCTCACTGAAATGCACACTTTATGTCCAGATAATGAATGTTTTCTGCCAATAGTCATTTTTGAGATAATCCTTGCTATTAATTTGAGTTTCTGTTACTTCTACACATATTTTTTAAAATATATGGCCTCGATTCATTTGTTTATCCCGATGGCGTGCAAAGATTATGGAATTTCGAAGCCATTATTTAGCGACCCATTTTTAAAGGGGTCACCGTGAACTCCCACAAAACTATAACAGGATATACGTGAACTCCTATAATATCAGAGAAATGGGATATGTTAGTTCCTACAGTCAAACTACAGTAGGTTGGTGAACCATTACTACGTTGAATTACTTTGCTACATATGCCGCTCTCTCATGGTCGTTAAGGCGAGACGAAATGGACTATGAGGCAGTATTTTTAACACTTAAAATTATTTCAGTTTAATTATATAAAATATAAATTCAATAACAGCCCGCCTTAAAGCAATATGGGTATTTAAAAATGTATAAATAAATGTATGTAACAGTCATTGTTTATGTTTGTATTATTGTATCCATGTGTAATAATGTTATGTGAATATATTACGTAATTTAATAATGTAGGAGTTGTGGGAATAATAGGTTAAAAGTTGCTAACAATGAGGTAACAATGAGGTAACCTTGAGGCAATAATGAATTTGAAAGTTTAAATGCTACTAGTCATTATTGGAGCAACAATAATGTACATTTTGAGACAGTTTAAAAAATAGCCAATCAACAACCAGAAATAACTTATTTGAAATGAATTGTGTGTTTTAAACAGATTAGTTTTTTTGTGTAGCATGTTTTCGTCTATCGCTTAACGTTTACCAGTTACAAAAGATTATACAACATTCCTTCCGAATGAAGAGGACTTTACAGGCTATTCCCAGAAAGTTCAAGATATACATTTTATTTGTGATGTAAATATGTTTAATATATGGTATTTTAATCAAAATCGTTAGAGCCATTTTATAGATAATCAAAATGTTCCATGCAAAGGGTAGTTGGGGTAGGGGGTTTTCTTGAAAATCTTCGAAGATACGGAACTTAAATACCGAGTTTGGTGTTGATCTGACTATTGGATTTTGAGTTATGCTGTTCGCAGGCTCATACGCGCGTGCAGACCTTTATAAAAAATCTGATTGTTACATTCACATGACTTTCTCTACTATTTTTACAAACTCTTATTCTCTATCTATTTAATATTAATCGAGATAAACATTTCCAGAAACGATCATTTGACATGCAAAGAGAATTACATTTTACACATAGCGACCAGTTCTAAAAATATTTGACTATCGCTTAAGGCGTACTATGTTCCCCTTGTTTTGTGTTTGCAAGGACAATATAGAAATACAGTAGCCTTTAAGCATAGACATTACTCTTAATAGCTGGTTGCTATGTGCAGCACCATTTTATTTGCCACAGATTAATACTCTTTGCATATCCAAGACAAAAAGTGAATAACGAATTCCCATTTGAGAAAATAAGTATTGAAAAGTTTAAGGGAATAACAAGCAATATCTCGAAAATGGTTCACTCAACAAAATAAATTATATGGCATAAATTGTGTATTTTAACGCGATATACATTTTTTGTGTAGTAAAATTTTGTCTATCTCTTATGGTTTACCAGTTATGCAACAGTCGTTCACAATGAAGAACACTTTTGGAAACATTTCCAGAAAGTTCAAGATATACATTTTATTTGTCATGAAAATATCTTAAACATATGATATTTTAATCAAAATCGTTAGAGCCATTTTTGGGAAAATTAAAATTTTCGAAAAATGTTCCATGTAAAGGGTTTTCTGGGGTGGGGGGATTTTCTTGAAATCCTTCGTGTCACATCTCTGGAAGATACTGAACCTAAATACCAAGTTTGGTGTTTATCCGACTGTTCGTTTCTGAGTTATGCTGTTTACAGACACAAATACGGACATTTTTTTGGATTCAGGGGGTCTCAAACATATATTTCCGGTAAAATCTCGGTATCGAATTTTTGGGTGGAATACAATACTTCCCCTACTTACTATACGTAGTAGAGAAAGTAAAAATGCCTTTTTTTTGGATCCAGGAGGCCTCAAAACATGTATTACCGGTGAAATCTCGGTGTCGGATTTTTGGGTGGAATGCAATACCTTCTGTATCTATTACGTACATGATAGAGGAAGTAATAAATGAGAGTGGGTAAAGGGAGCCTAGTGAATGTTCAGATTTGATTATGGACAAGCTTTCGAAACCACTCTGGTCTACTGTTTTTCGCCCAGCTCTTCTCCAGAGCTCCTCAGCAGCTGCAGGAAGGCAGGGCACAAAGAGGACACCAAGGTGACGGAATGTCTTCTCTGTAAGTTTTATGTCAAGTGTGAGGCTCCAACATGGCAGTTTACTGTCAGGTCACAGCTCCAAGTGGCTCTTTATTTCCCAGTAGCGTGCTTCTTGAATTTAATGCACGGAATCCCAAGTATGGTAGCCGGATATAATGTTTTATGGCAAAACTGATGATGCTTGGTATTTCATTGCCGTGTAAATCTATGTTACTGCCAGGCACAATTTATACACTTCATTCTAGAAGTGACAACTTGCCATTTGCACTAACGATAAGTCTGCCGAAATAATTCCAGAGGCCTTTGGCTGACACAAAAACTAGCAATACTTTCAGAAGTTTGAATAAATGAATAACTGGAAATGTAGAATTAGACAGAAAAATTGAAGGTCATAGCCCGCATTTGAACCACAATCTTACTAAAAAGGGAGCCACTATAGTGACCTTTCGGAGAATCAGAATTTATGTGGGCCACCGACTTGCAAAATAGTTTAAATTTTTCGTCTGATGCCTTAGTGGCAGTTACAAATCTAGTTCAAATAGATTTTATTTTTTTAAGTCTTTGAAAATAATTATGGCAAACATTTCTCCACTTTTTAGGATAGTTTGTCATTTTAACCAGAACCTAAGTCCCAAAGTTTCGAAACTGCTTCCGAGCCAAACCAAAAATAATCCCCGAGAGTATTCAACGAAATAAAAGAAGTGAAATAAAATATACTCACAATAAAGTTTTAAGATTTTAGGCTTACCTAAGGGCTGAAATGCATAAAAATTGCCTTAGTCGCAATAAAACCAAAACTTATTTCAACATTTATTATTAATAGTATTACCAATATCCTTATATTATTAATATCGTATATTAATATTTTACAAAACTGGAGAGAAAATGTATGAGATGAATATGCAACCTCTTCCCAGCATTCCCTAATTGAAATTTTATGGAAATATTTTATTGGCTAAATATACTGGCGTGCATAAAATGTGGCCCATAATGGAAGGGAGCTGCTTAGGTATGTTGGTACTGACAAAATCTAGCCCCACCCCCTACCAGTGCGACCACCTCTCTTTTTCTAGCATAATTCTAGTCTCTGGATTGGCAGGGTACTTTACCTCCCCCAAAGTATGGCCGAACTACCGAAGGGTAAAATTACAACTCAAACCTTATATTTGCATGCTACATTACCGTTTTCTTAATACCGTTTAGTAGCAGCAACAGCTTTAACCTTCGTCACCATGTCGTGATGAAAGCTCACGTATATGTAAATGTCGTTCAGTTTAACCACACACGCAAATGATTCTTCACTCTTTCCTCTAGAAGACCGAATTATGTTGTAATTGGTTTAGCCTTTCCTTGTGTGCCAATGTAGCGAAACTCTTTCATAGATGTGGTATTCGTACCACCCTTTCATTCCATATTGATTATAAACATCGTTCATTGATTAGTTTTAATGCCCCTGAATTATTTTTCCGGCCAGTCACATAGAGAACTGATACCGGCTGGGTGGAGTCAAAAGTTGGTCACCTGAAGGTGAAAACCTTACGGAGGGAAAAACACTATGGCGATCTAGGGGAATGGGCCACTTGTTATGTACATGACAATGTACATCGAAAAGTACAACGCTTTTCACGTATACGATTTATCAAAATCGCTTATCCTGAGACACAAAACTTAAAAGTATTGCATAAAAGATTGCATAAATTAAGAATCTGTTGTGTCTCATTCACATAGCTTCCTCTTCCCATTACAACTTCACCTCTTAATCTCGTATAGGGATACCTGTGTAAAACGTGATTCTTGTATTCAAGTTGCGCAACCATAAATCTTTTATTGTACCTTCAAATTAAGCAGTATGTGCTTGTTTGCCTGCATAGTGCGGGAAACAAAACAAAGCAGTTGGCTTATCGTAAATCAATTTCGTATGAGGTACATTATAATGCCAGATATAAGTATAATCTGGGAAAAGTTTGTGATGTAACGACTGTTTAAAAACAGGCTAATACTATAATGGTATATTTCAGTTGAATTTAGATTTTTTATTGCAATAAGTATAATTTGTTCATTTCTTATAGCTTGTCAGTTATATAAAATTATAAAAATTCATTCATGATTGAGAGTAAATATATGGCATATTAATCAAATACGTACTCATTTTTTAAAAAAAATGAAAAATACAAAAACAGCAGTTGTAAAGAACGGGTCTGCAACTCTACTTGACATGTTTAAACAGCGACTGTCTCAAGAATGAAATTTGCTATTCATCCCATCTTTCTCATTCTTGAATATTGCTGTTCACAGAAACACTCACACGGGCTTTTTCCAGAAATGCTCCTTTTGGGTTTGAATGAACCTCTAAAGGTGTATTTCTAGTTAAATTCTAATATAAAAATTTTGGGCGGTATAGAATGCTTCCTGTGCATACTACAGATAAAAATATTTGATACGATACATTCACAGACTTTCTCTAACCTCTATCGTTTATTACTGGGTATAAATTAAAATAAATTTAGTTTTATTTATGGACTATCTTTAACTCTATGGTCCTTAGTGTGCCATTATATATATTGGGCGTGTAATTTTGCTCAGAAGCCTCTTTATCAGGCTTGAGGTTCTTTTACGTGCCGTAAATCTACGACATGGCACCACCGGCTTTACTTCCCTTCCGAAGGAAGCCATGCTAAGGGTTTGAACCCGGAACTCGGGAACTAGAGGCTAGGATAGTGACCACTACACCACGGAGAACGTCTATTAGTGGGTATACAAATTATTCTTGCTAAACCTTATTTTTCTATCTACTTCATTTTATTCCAAATAAATCTTTGCAGAAATAGCTGCATTGCACATAGCGATAATAAAATGTTTAAGAACTGGACACTACACGCTGCCTTAAAGTTGTATACGGTTTCCATACAAGTTAATTTGAAAGGACTTTAAAGAATGACCAAGTAATGAATAATTCGAACCATTAATAACGGTTATTTCGAAAATGGCTTGTGCCACAAAAAAAGTGGTTTGAAATAAATTGTACGTTTTAAAGAGATCTACATTTCCGTGTCGTAGATTTCTCTATTGCTTAAGTTTACCAGTTACACAAGAGTTTACAAAATTCCTTTAGAATGAAGAGCACTTTACAGACTATCCTCAGAAATTTCAAAATATACATTTTATTTGCTCTGTAAACATCATTAATATAATGTATTTTAATCAAAATCGTTAGCCATTTTGTAGAAAATAAAAGATTTCGAAAAATCTTCCATGTAAAGTGCAGTTTGTTCATGTTGCATCTTTAGAAGATATTGAGCCTAAATGCCAAGTATGGTATTTATCTGACTTTTAGTTTGTAAATTATGCTGTTCACACACAAACACACACACACGGACCTTTTTCTAAAAATGTTTTTTTTTAGATTCAAGGGGCCTCAAAACCTGTATTTCCGGTGAAATTTCGGCATCAAATTTTTGGGCGGAATGTATACCTTCCCTACTTACTATCGTTTATATATTTAGCTTCCACAAACTAGTTTTAGAAAGCTTATTTTTCTATCTACTTCAAACTAATTGATATAAACGTTCCCAGAAATATTTTCATTTCACTTTTCCTTGTATGTAAAAGGCGGATAGAGGAAACGAAATCGATATTCAGATGTTCAAATCCGGCGACTATTTGCTGGTCCTGAAATTCCATATCCTTTTATTTAGTTCCTATGGTTTACCTGTTATACAAAACCCATTCCAAGTGAAGAGGACTTAACACGCTATTACTAGAAAATTCAATCATTGGCACATTTTATCTGCCACGTATTTATCTAATGCTTTGGTGCCTACATGGTATTTTAATCGCAATTGCTAGAACTATTTTTAAGGAAACATAAATAATGAAAAATATTCCTTTAAAGTGTAATTGGTTTGGGGGATTTTCTTGATAATTATCATCGCATCTTCGGAAGGTAGTCAACTTTAAATACCAAGTTTAATGGTTATTGATCCGAGCTTTCATTTTCGAGATGCTCAAGCACACACACATACACCTTTTCCTACAAATGCTTTCTTCGAATTCAGGGAACCTCAACACATATATTTCCGGTGAAATCTCGACATAGAATTTTTTGTTGGAATGCAATACTTTCTCTACGTAGTAGATACATGGTAAAGAAAGTAAAGACCTTTTTATTCAGGAAGTCTCAAATCGTGTATTCCTGGTGGAATTTTGGCATCGAAGTTTTGGGTGGAATGTAATACTTTCTTTACGTAGTTGGTACTTGGTAAAGAAAGTAAAGATGGTAATCTTTTTTATTCAGGGGGTCTCAAAACATGTATTTCTGGTGAAATCTCGCCATCGAATTTTTGTTTGGAGTGCAATACTTTGGTACCTGGTAAATAAAGTAAAGATGGTAATCTTTTTTTCAGGGGGTCTCAAAACATGCATTTCTGGTAAAATCTCGCCACCGAAGTTTTGTTTGGAGTGCAATACTTTGGTTCGTGGTAAATAAAGTAAAAATGTTAATCTTTTTTATTCAGGGGTCTGAAAACATGTATTTCTGGTGAAATTTCTCCATGGAATTTTTGTTTGGAGTGCAATACTTTCTACGTAATAGATATGTGGTAAATAAAATAAACATGGTAATTCTTTTCATTCAGGGGCTCCAAACATGTATTTCTGGTGAAATTTCAACATCGAATTTTTGGTTGCAATGCAATACTTTCCCTACGTAGTATATACGCGGTAAAGAAAGTAAATATGGTACTTTTTTATTCGGTCGTCTCAAAACATGCATTTCTGGTGAAATCTCGCCATCAAATTTTTCGGTGGAATGCAATACTTCCGTACCTAATAAAAGCATTAGGTATATAGTAGCATCAGAATGCTGGTTTTATTGAGGTCACGAAGCAAGGCATTCTCCTCGTCAATTTGATGGGCGGCCCCGATCGATGGGGCGCAAGGGGATGGGATAATGTGCTTTCTTTTTGAACTCCAATTGGCCCCTAATGGCAAACGAATCGGAAAAGTTAAATCCGAATCTTTCTCCTCCCAAATGTTTGTTTTCTCTTCAGGAACACTGGAAATTGTTATTATTGTTATTATTATTGTTGCTATTTCCTTCAGAAGAGGGGGATGCTGCCGGGTTCGGTTCTAGTGTAAGTTGTGAAATTCAATTAACTGAAAAGGGCTGCTGCCAGTGTCATCTTCTCCTGGACCAGCTTCATCATGCTAATGCTGCAGTGGTGTAATTTGTGATAGTCTGAAAAGCGAGCACGGAATTCCGTGCCCATTCATCCGCTGTAAAATGATGATTATACCCCCTCCCCCCTCCGTACCGCCCCGTAATGTGATTGGTGTACACAGCTACAGCGCACTCTCCCTGAAAAGAGGTAGTTCTTGTTTTTTTTTTCCTCCCTCTGCCGCTCTCTCCGGCAACTAATTTCTTACGCACCCTCGTCTCTCTCTGTACGTCCCAACATTTCATCCTCTCTGCGAAATAATGATAAAAAAATAAGAAATGAATTCCCCACTTCAGTGTTTGTAATGTATAATGCTGCTATTTGTTTTCATCAGGGGCAATTAATTTCCCCACATGAGATGGAAGTTGATTTTAATTGCGAGGAATGCACCCTTTTCAGATCACTCGTACATGCACCCGATCCGTTTAGCAGAGTTCGGTTCCCAAAGGAACGTTTTTTTACTTTCTTTGTTCCCTGCAGGACCGTGGAGTTGGTAAAAAAAAAAAAAACCTGACTCTCCATAAAATGGTTAATGAATGGGTTCTTAGTGAGAGATGCATTCGTTGCTTGCTGAATTTAATTCGCACAACAGAAGCACGTATCAACATTCATTGTTTTAAAACAGCGATGTAATGTAAACGAGATCAATTCCTATTCTTCACGCTTTACCTCGCTGTGATTGGTCAACTGATCACGCCCCTCCCGTGTATGTATCCTTCTAAAGGGGGAGATATACACAAAAATCCCAAAACTAATGAAAAATGAATAACATTTTTACTTTATTTATCATGAAATTGATAGGTAAACGAAATATTGCATTTCACCCAAAAATTATATATCAGTGTTTGAATGGAATTACATATTAAGAGGCATTTGTATGACTCTATAGACTGTTCTTACAACAGCTCATTTACTCTGTTTACTTATTGTTAATCGAGGTAAACCTTCATTTCATTTACACATTTCGTTGTAGGAATAAGAAGAATGCAGTAAGCTAAAACGATAGTTAAATCCTTTCAAAGCCGGTCGCTATGTGATGGCTTTGAAATTCTCTTCTCTTTGCACTGAAACGAAGAGGAAATACTATGATTTACAGTTGAGGAAAGTATAAAGTATTGCACAATTTAAATCAGTAACAAAGAATAGTTCGAAAATGGTTAATGACACAAAACAGTTTAGTCGACATAAATTACGTGTTTTAATGAGATCTACATTTTGTGTTAGTAGGATTTCTTACGGTTTACTAATAATACAACAGTAATTCAGAATAAACAGGACTTCACGGTCTATTCTTATAAAATTCAAGATATGTCACAAAATGTCCTAATTTATCGTATTTTAGTCAAAATAATTTTTGAGAAAATAGAAAATAAGAAAACTTTTCCATGTCAAGGCCTGGTGTAGCATTGCTTGAAAGCTCCAGAACTTAAATATTATGTTTAGTATTTAATCAATTTTCGTTTTCGAATACTGTTCACAGATACGCATACATGCACACACGGATCATTTTCTAAAAATTATTTTTTGGGGGGATGAGCGGCCTCAAAATGTATTTTCGGTAAAATCTGACATCGAATTAATGGATAGAAAAAATCATTCCTCTGCGTACTGCAAGAATATAGTAGAGAAAGTAGAATACATTTTTAGTAAAAAGGCTCTGTTGTTTATGCACCTCCGAGTAATGCATGCAACTAATGTAATTATACCTAGAAATCAATAGTCTACTCATTAATGCATGACACACTATTATTAACAGATAGCCTCCGGCTATTACCCAAGACTTCGCTCATGAGCAACATCCGTGCAATTCATGCCAGCATGTAGATCATTCGTTCTAACTAACCGGGGTGCTAATGCGGGCCCGAAAATGGAAGTTTGATATCCATCGGACTCTCGTTTTTGAGATATGCCGTTCATACACAGATACATATGGAACTTTTGCTAAAATGTTTTTGTGATATTTAGGTAGTCACAAAACATGTTTCCGCTGAAATATTAATATAAAAAGTTTTGGTGAAGACAAATAAACAGATGCTTTTACGAATAATTTGCAGAATGGATGTGAAATAAATGATAAGAGTATAGAGAAAGTAGTGCGATTTAATCATATAAGTTTTTTAAATAAACTGCCGCATGGAAAATTAAAATAGTCTAACAAAACTAAATATCAACTTGTCCAACCTCAAAAGTAAAATCTTTATAATCTTACGATAACATGACAAAATGTTAAAGCTTTGCAAGAACTGTTTGTTACCGTGTATATCGATCGATCGACTAAATGCAAGATTGATTCTCCAAACTATTTCAAATTATAGAAAGTGGGAAGATCATTCATAAAACTGCTACGTGTAGTGCTAATATGACATTCTCTACTCACTCTTCCGCAAACTCTTCTTCGCTTATTCTTTTATCTACGAGGGCAGTTCCAGAAGTACCCGATCTGACGTATAGACAGCAGTTGTTGTTCCAAACAAATGACTACGGTAGAAAGTATCAACCCTATAAACTTTAAGTTTGAAGTTTGACAATGCTACATTCTTTAGTAATTATTTGGCAGCCATCAATAGTGAACGCTCTCAGTAATTTGTAAACATAGATAAAACTGGCCATCGTTATGTGATACAATACTTTCATTTGAAAGGTCTTAGTCCAACTAATATTAAAGGTGAGCTAGATTCTACTCTGGGGTTTACAACAGTAAAATATTGGATGGCAGAGTTTAAGCGAGGCCGTACTAGCTGCCAAGACGAACATAGCTGTAGTCGACTAAATGAGGTGACCACGCCAGAAATTGTGAAGAAAATCCACAAAATGGTATTGGATGATCGTCGACTGAAAGTGCGCGAGCTTGCAGACATCATAAGCATTTCAAAAACTGCTGTACATCGCGTACTGACTGAAAATTTGGACATGAGAAAGCTGTGCACAAGATGGGTGCCACGTTTACTCACAATGGAACAAAAGCAGCGTTGTGGGAATGTTTCAGTCGGATGTTGGTCGATGTTTTGTTGCAATAAAGCCGAGTTTTTGCATCTATTTATAACCATGGATGAAATATGGGCCCATCACTTCACACCTGAGACGAAGGAACAGTCAAAACAGTGGATTGAAAGGAGAGAATCGGCTCCAAAGAAGTCAAAGACAGTTCCATCTACAGGCAAGGTCATGGCGTCAGTTTTTTGGAATGTGTGTGGAATAATTTTCATTGATTATCTTCAAAAAGGAATAGCAATCAATGGCGAGTATTAAGCAAACTTATTGCAGCGTTTGAATGATGAAATCAAGCAAAAATGGCCGTATTTAGGCAAAAAGAAGGTTTTGTTTCATCAAGACAATGCACCACTTCACACATCCATTATCGCCAAGGCCAAAAACAATGAGTTAAAGATCGAACTGCTTCCTCGTGCACCCTATCCGCCAGATTTAGCCCTCTCTGATTATTTTCTGTTTCCAAAGTTGAAGAAATGGCTTGGTGGTAAAATATTTGCCAACAATGAAAAGGTGGAGTTTGCACTTGATGGCTATTTTGCAGAACTCGACGGTTCTCACCATAAACAGGGTATCGAAGCTATTGAACATTACTGGGAAATGTATATCGAGCTGAAAGGAGACTATATAGAGAAACAAAGATGTTTTTTCCCAAAATTTTGGTGTCTTCTTTGTTAGGTCGTGTACTTCTGGGACAACTCTCCTACTTACTGATACAGATAATCTTCATTACTCACTTACACATTTCATAGTAAATATAAATAGAATACAGTAGGCTAAAGCGATAGTCAAATATTTTCGAAGCCGTTCGCTATGTGATGACTTTGAAATTCGGTTCTGTTTGCATGAACACGAAAAGGAGAGATAGAAAAAAAAGGAGTAGCGATTTTGATGAGGAAATTACCTATTATATATCTGAAAATCCAAACCAATAAACATAATATCTCGGAAATGGTTAACGCCACAAAAAGGTGTATTTAACATAAATTGTATGCTTCGACGAGATGTTTATTTTTTGTGTACTAAGATTTTGTCTATCTGTTACGATTTACCAATTATACAAAAGTGATTCAGAATAAAGAGGACTTCAGAGGCTATTTTCAGAGAATTCAAACTATAAATTTTGTTTGTCATGAAAATAACATAAACATATGTTATTTTAACCAAAGTCGTTGGAGCCACTTTTGAGGAATTCAAAAATAACTTAAAATTTTCCATGTAAATGGTAGTTTGGGGTTGGGGATTTTCTTTCTAATCTTCGTGTTGCATCCTTGGAAGGTCCTGAACTTAAATACCTAGTTTGGTATTTAACGGACTTTTCGGTTATGAGTTCGCTATTCACAGACAAGGCAAACACACACACACACGCAAACACAACCTTTTTTCTAAAATGCCTTTTTGGGCTCAGGAGGTCTCGAAACATGTATTTCCTGTGTAACCTCGACATCGTACTTTTGGGTATAATACAATACTTCCTCTATTTTCTATCTGTTCAGCGACATTTTAGCTAGTGGGTGGGGAAGCCCTTCCAAGCAGGTAGGGGTTAGCTACTGGAAGGAAGTAGTGTTTATTTGGTATGAGGCAAGTGAAGGGTAAAGACGCGCGATACTGAAAGACTGTTTCCATTGTACACGCCACGCGCGGCATGAGTTCAGCATGCTCTGTACCCCTTCCCTCAGCTAAAGCTTTATCCCACTAGATAAAACGTCACTGAATAAACAGTACTGCAAGTACATAATAGAGAAGGTAAAAATGATCACATCATCAAAAGTGATAGTTAAATAGAGATATTTTTTCAGCGAATCATTGTTGCATATTAAACGAGGTGTGCTATAGACAAGGAAATTGTTGCGCCATGCTGTTTTGATTATTGGTTTGGATTTCTCTCCTTGCATCACTAGTAACTGCTTTGTAACTATCTGCATACGGTATCAAAAATGAGCGTATATGATTTTTATGCTCAGCACAGCGTGAAGGCTTTTAAATTTGTGCTCCCGCACTCAGTAGAAATATTACAAATAATAAGGTTGAACAGTCCTGCAATTTTTGCACTCCCGTAATGTGTTTCGTTGATTATTTTCTGGTGGTGTTTTATAAAAGTTGGGAACCGGCATTTTGATGCAGGGATTTTACTGACCGTGTATTATAAATTGTTAGATTTCAACTTGTCAATGTTGCTTTATCGTAATAAGTTCGTAATTGAAGCCTATGCCCTAATTGTCAACAGTCGGGGGAAATATAAACCCTGTTTTCAGTAGCATAATAGGATGGAAATCAAAGTATAAGCAGACGGTTAGTGCCACAAATAATTGCTGATATAAATTGTTTTAATCACATCTACTTTTTTATGTCGTAGGTTTTCGTCTATCTCTTACGGTTCACCAAATATACAAAATTAATTCAGAATTAAAAGGACATCACAGGCTTCACGCGAAAAATTCAAGATATATATTTTATTTCACATTAAACGCGTGATATTTTAATCCAGATAGAACTATTTTTGAGAAATTAAAACGTAACGAAAGTTTTTCATTGTGAAGTATAATTAAAGTAGGGGAGTTTCCTGAAAATCTTAAGGTTACATTGCTGTAAAATCGTGCACTTATATCCCAAATTTGTTATTTATCTGACTTTTCGTTTTTTACTTATGTTGTTCAAAGACACGCTCACGCGTACACATGGACCTTTTTCCTAAAATTCCGAGTGTTACATTCAGATGATTTCCGCTACCCTCTAGCGCTTATTAGTGGGTATACAAATTATTCTTACGGAAGTTAATTTCCTATTTAATTGATTTTAATCGAAATAAACCTTTCCGGAAATAGCTGCATTACATATTTCATTATAGATACTAAGGGAATAGCGACAATCAAACTTTTTTTGGAACTGGACGCAATACGCTGGCCTTAAAATTCCATACTTTTTCCATGAGAAATACCTGAAAGCCGACAGCACTTTAAAAGAATAACTGTATTCAAACCATTAATAACGGCTATCTCGGAAATAGCTGATGCCACAAAAAATTTATTTGCAATAAATTTTGGGTTTTAAAGACACATACCTTCTTTGTGTAGCATTTTTTCGTATATCGCTTAACTTTTACTAATTATGCATGGTTATATGCATTTCTTCCACAAAGAGCACTTCATAAGCACTTCACAGAAAATTCAAAATACATATTTTGCCATGTAAATAACTGTAGTATATGCTACTTTAATCAAAATCGTTAAAGCCATTTTTCAGAAAATAAAAATCGAAAAATGTTCCATGTAAAGGGTAGTTTGTAGTAGGGATTTTCTTGAAATTCTTGCTGTCGCATCTTTTGGAAGGTATTGAACATAAATATCAAAATTGGTATTCATTCGACTTTTCGTTTTTGAGTTATGATGTTCGCAAACATACACACGAACCTTTTTGTAAAAATTTTGTTTTTTTAAGGGGGATTCAGAAAACCTCAACGTATTTCCGGTGTAGTCGCGATATCGAACCTTTGGGCAGAATTGAATTCTTCCTCTATCTAGTGTAAGTAGCTGCTAGAGATGATAAAAATACGTATATGTTATAGGGAAACATACACTCGACGGGGCAAGCAATGTAAATAACAAAAATCTATAATCAAGATAGAAATGCAAATAATAATAATAATAATATAATGCTGTAAAATAACTTGTATCATAAAATGTAGGAATATGTAAGGAACATTGTAATTAATTAAGAAGCGAGCTAGCAGCAGGGCAAAGTTCCACCAACGATGCATATTAATTAATTCATTCATTCATTATCTGTTTACCCTCCTCATATGTAGGACTTACACCACCCAGGACTTACAGGCGGGTGCCTGGGGTTAGAGGCCCGTCGAGGAGCAGACACTCATGGATCAGACAGAACATCCAGGATGGGTGATCAGCCCGATGCCTGGTATGGGATGAAGGAAGTAGAGGAAACGAAATGTTGGTGAAATGGATGAAAGGAAAGGTGATGATGGAGCAGTTGGTGGAATGAATGGCGGGGGAAACCGGAGAACCCGGAGAAAACCCGCCCAGGCGCCGCTTCGTCCACCACAAATCCCACATGCAGGTGAACCCGGGCCGCCTCGGTGGGAGGCGAATGGTCTAACCACTCGGCCACGGCGCCGCCGATGCATATTAATAAACACGGGATTTGGCAAAGCCGCGATGCGTAGAGAGAGAGAGAAAGAGAGAGAGAGAGAGAGAGAGAGAGAGGACAGGACAGTACAGACGAGGTTAGAGGGATAATTCCAGGAAAAGGCCTATAGGGGATAGGCAGCCAGGGAATAGAAAGAGAAATAAGAGTTGTGAGGGAGACAGAGATATATGGGTTTTCCCAAAGAATTCCGCCAGAACCCTGATTTATAAAAGTGGACGGTGTCTTTCTCATAGAATGCTAAGTAAGTAACCAATAAAAATAGAGATTATGTGAAAAGGTGCGAAAACTAGCGTCATCAGTAGATATAAAACGGAGGTCTGACTCAGATTTCAATACTCACAACTTCTCTCATGTGAACCTATCTAGTGGCAAGTTGTAACGTTTGCATGTGGGTGGGAGATAGCTGTGACATGGGTCCACTGCAGCATTTGAAGTAGTGGGAAAATGGAAACTACAGTATATGGATTATATTATTATTATTATTATTATTATTATTATTATTCAAAGGCAAATAATGCTAACTGCTTTAATAATTTTGTTGTTTTGGAATAAATCCAATCGTTAAAGGAAATTCATCCTATTAATTTGTCTTCATTCAAAATATCCTGAGATTCAACAAAGATAGGTAGCCAGGACTAGGTTTTATTCACAACTCTGCATATAATATATACAGGGTGGACCATTTAAGTTGAGACTGTACAATATCTCCAAAACTAAGCGTTGTAGAAAGAAATGTCTTGAATAAACGTTGCTTGATATTATGGGGGAAAGTAAATGTCATTAGTCGTGTTTTGTTTGGAGGACGTTATGATGGTCATTTTATGGTAAATTTAATTTTTACTTTCTCTACTACGTATAGTAAGTAGGGGAAGTATTGTATTCCATCCAAAAATTCCATACCGAGATTTTACCGGAAATATATGTTTTGAGACCCCCTGAATCCAAAAAAAGCATTTTTGGAAACATGTCCGTGTGTGTGTGTGTCTGTGTGTGTGTGTGTGCCTGTGTGTGTGTGTGTCTGTGAACAGCATAACTCAGAAACGAACAGTCGCATAAACACCAAACTTGGTATTTAGGTTCAGTATCTTCCGGAGATGCGACACGAAGGTCTTCAAGAAAATCCCCCCACCCCTGATTACCCTTTACATGGAACATTTTTCGTAAATTTTATTTTTCTCAAAAATGGCTAACGATTTTAATTAAAATATCATATGTTTAAGATATTTTCATGACAAATGAATGTATATCTCGAATTTTCTGGGAATTTCTCCAAAAGTATTCTTCATTGTGAACGACTTTTGCATAACTCGTAAACCATAAGAGATAGACAAAATTTTACTACACAAAAAAAATGTAGATCGCGTTAAAATACACAATTTATGTCATATACGTTTTTGTTTGTTTGTTTTTTTGTTGTTGAGCGAACCATTTTCGAGACATTGCTTATTATTCCCTTAAAATTTTCAATACTTATACTTTTTCTTAAATGGGAATTCGTTATTCATTTTTTATGTCTGGACATGAAAAGAGAGTGGAATGCGCCACATAGTAACCAGTTCTTAAAAGATTTGACTGTCGCTTAAATCCTACCATATTCCCCTTCCATCTACAAGAAAATTAGCAATTAGATTAACATGAAGCATATGGAGAATAAGCGTTTGTAAAAATAGTTTGTACAAGAGTAGAGAAAGTTACGTGAGTGTAACACATAAGATTTTTTAAAATGGGAACCTACATATTGTATGTTGTTTTCTCATTAGAAAATGATTTATGAAAAGCTATTTATTTTGTGCTGAGGAATAAGGAAACGAAATAAAAAATATTGGTTCCCAATTATGAAACGTAACTTGACCCTCAAATGACCTTCCGTGGATGGTCCAATCATTGATGGTACTCTTCGTACACAACCATTCAGAATTTTCGTTGTTATTTACGTAGGTGTAAGAACAATTGCAAAATGTTTTATACAAATATTGTTTAGTTTTTTATGAGGAGTGAAAAAACAAATTAAAAAAGGTAGGTTCCCATTTAAAGAAAATTAAATTGACCTAAAATGACCATCTTAACGTCCTCCAAATAAAAGACGACTAATGACATTTACTTTCCCCCATAATATCAAGCAACTTTTATTCAAGACATATCGTTCTACAACGCTTAGCTTTGGAGATATTGTACAGCCTCAGTTTAAATGGTCCACCCTGTATTTATATATCTTACATGAAGTGCAATCAACTCGCTGCTCCATGGTCCACAGGTAAGTTGCTCGCTTGTTCATGTCTGCACGTGAAACAGCTTATGCGAGTAAGGAACGGGAAGGAGGAATACTGTTTGCTATACGGTCAAGTGTATCTTTAACATAATCATTACCGAGTAAATTTTATTTTAAGGGAAACAGTATAAGAAATTATTTCTTAACTTCACAACGGAAGGACAATACTCATAGGAGTAGCATTCCGCTTTTATTCCAAGTAAAATTGATTGGAGAAAATATCTGCTTATACTTTCTCTACGACGTACCTATAGTAAACAGAGGAAGTATTGATTCAACTCAAATATTCAATGTCGAAATTTCAACAGAAATTCATACTCTGAATCCAAAAAGATAATTTTTTATAAACGGTTTTATTTTCTCAAAAATGTTCCCCAAAAGCTCCTATACTCTTGCACTGATTTCGACTAAATTCAGATATTCTTTAGATATATTCCGAGGGTGATGTAAAAAAACGCCACCCTAGACGCAAGAGAGGGTGGAAAATGTTTGGCGGGAGACAATTTTGAGCGTTCTCATTACGAATAGGTTGTTTTCTCAATACGTTTGCTACATGGAAAGATAAATGTTGCGCCCTTTATTTTTAGAAGCGGTAATGCAAAGAACCACCCCTAATGAGAGATGGAGTTGTAAACTGTTCAGTGGGATGTACTTTGGAGGATTTTAAATATGAATTGGAAACTTAAGACACATTCTTTAGGGTAAGAGTAAAAATATTGTGAGGGGCTATCACAGAACACCATCCCTAACGGAAAAGGGGAAGAAATTATTTGGTGGGAAGTAATTTCGGGGTTTTTCAGCACAAATAGGATATTTTCTGAATACGTTTTTGGAATAAACAGATAAGTCACGCTCTCTTTATTCTTTTACGGATGGTATTAACAAAAATCGCCGTTCTCTGACGGGTAAACAGGTGGAAAATTTTCGGCGTGAGGCAATTTTGAGGATATTCTGCAAGGATATTCACTATTTTCTCAGCAATAAAAGGATAAATGTTACTCTCTTGATTTTTGGAGTTGATAATGTGAAAAAAGATAACCCTAATATTGTAATTAAAAATCTGTGTTCTCCTGTATAGCTATTGGTGGGCTCACAAAGTATTCTTACGAAAGCTTATTTTCCTGTCTACTTCGTCTTAATCGAGATAAACCTTTCTTGAAATAGCTACATTACGCACTTTTTTTAAAGATAAAAAAGGTATAACGATAGTCAAGTGTTTTAGAACTAGACGCTGTAATATACTGGCCTTAAAATTTTCATTCCATGCAATCGCAAGAAACAACTGAAAATTGACAGGATTTCAAATCAATGATAAAATTCTTGATCAATTCAAACCATTAATAACGGATATCTCGGAAATGGATGATGCCACAGAAAAGTTTATTTGAAATAAATTGTGTTTTAAGGAGATCTAAATTTTTGTGTAGTACATTTTCGCCTATCTCTTAACGTTCAGGTGTTATACAATATTATATAAAATTCCTTCCGAATGAATTGGACTTCACAGGCAATTTCCAGAAAATTTAAGATATACATTTTATTTATCATATAAATATCTTTATCATATGTTATTCTAATAAAAATCTTTTGAGACATGTTTCAGAAAATCAAAAATATCGATAAATGTTACATGCAAAGGGTAGTTGGGATGGGGAGATTTAATTGAAAATCTTTGTGCCGCATCTTTGGAAGATACTGAACTAAAATACCAAGTTTAGTATTTATCCTAATTTATATACGTCTTTTTTCTAAAAATCCTTTTTGTGGGTTGAGGGTGCCTCAAAATATATATTTCCTGTGAAATCTCAACATCCAGTTTTTGGGTAGAAGACAAAACTACCCCTACTTGCTATATGTAATAAGGAAAGTAAACAATGTTTGCAACATTGTTATCTAGCAAACGTAAACGGACAACGCCAGGATTTTTGCAGGTATACGTAATATAAGACAATATATTCATCATCAGTTACTAACACTCATTTCATCTTTGTAACTGTGTGGGTTTTTATTTAGAAAGGTCGTCGCAAACATTTTCTGTGAAAATCTAAAGGTATTCAGCAACGGAAGTGAAACCACATAGTGTGCGATTTTTGTACCATCGTAAAGCTCTAAACAGGGGGTCAGAGGTGTTCTGTTAGATTTACAGCTGTCATTAACGATACGTAGCACGTCCTTGTCTAGATTGGAATTTAACGTTTATAACTTCCGAAAAGATTTTGGTGAATTCTTTCTATCTAATGCTTTCCATAGAGTTTTAGGATTATATGTTTTACAAACTTATCTTATAAAAGCTTATTTATCTATTTACTTCACGTCAATAGTGACAAACATTTGCAGAAATGGTTTTATTGCACGTTTGGTAGACCTACAAGAGGAATACAATAGGTTGAAACGATGTCAAGTTTTAAACCCGGGGTCGATATGCTGGCTTTGAAAAACCACACCTGTTGGACATCACGAGAAACAAAAGTATTGCGAACTTCAAACCAATAGCAACGAACATATCGAAGGTCAATTAAAGAAACAAATAAAGAAGAATTTACATAAATTGAGTTTTTAAACAGATCTGCCTTTTTGTGCTTAAGTTTTTATATTGTTACTCTTATTGTTTACCAGCTATATAAAATTATGCAAAAAACAGGCTAATAGCAACAATTAGAAGTATGGGTTATATTAAACATGTCTTAATTATGCTTCATCTTAAACATGTATTTAATTCGAAATGTTTATAATTATATGAAAAATTTTCCATGCATGGTACAGTATAGGGAGGGAGCATTTTTCTAAAAATCTTAAGAGTTGTATACTTCGAAGATGAACTTATTTGGAGCTTGGAACTTATTTGATATTTCGCTTTTAAGAACGCTCTTCACAGACACGCGCGCACGGAGATTTTTCTAAAATTACTGTTTCGTTCCAAGGGACCTCAAAGTATGTATTTTTAGTAAAATCTCTATATCTAAATTATGGGTGGAGTACAATGATTCCTCTACCTACCATAGGTACTTATGTGGAATAGTGATTCACAATTAAAACATTTCCAGATATTAGTTTTATAGGAAATTTATCGGCTGCCATACATTTAACTTCTGCCTTTTTATAGTATCAAATTTTGCTTTGTGGTAGAAAAGATAAAAATGACTTAGCGAGTTGTAACTTCCAGCGTTAGGAATGTGCTAGGAAAAGTTCCACTAACGATGCGAGATGTGGTCGTTCTCCTCAAGTCACCCCATCCCTCCCTCATATTTCTCCTTAAAGGTAGTTTGCCTGGTTAGCTATTTCTCCAGCACATAGCAATACGATTTATTGCAGCGCTTTGAAAATGCACTGGTTTACAAAAGTTGGATCTACCCATGGTTCAGTGTGAAAGAATAATTAATTCAATATTTTGTTATTCATGTGTATACAATGCTAATAGAGGCAGCAGAAAAGCGATGTGCACAAAAACAGAGTGCAAGAAGTTGTAGAAAGGAAAGCCACTAAAGGTACTGGACGGGGGCAGAGCACCGCAAGCACTCGAAGGACGACCAGATCCGGATCACGACAGGCACAAGCAGGTCCGGTCTCCCTAATGTTTCAATATTGAACGCCTCCAACGCCGCCCCAAGCAGCCGAGTGTCCCCGAAAACACCTAGAAGCCGGTATCCAACCTAGGACGTCAGGAAGAAACCTTCACAGAGCGCTTAGCCACCATCCAGCCGCAACTTGCCTGATCCTACAACTCTGAAACTGATGACAGGGGAGATGATGCGTACAGGAAATGAGCGGTAGGAGAGTCGTGGTAGAAGTTGAACCATTCTAACATTTGCCTACCGATCCGGGAACACCACGAAAAACCCATGGGGCCAGAGTGGACGGTCTCCGGGGATCGAACCCAGGACCTCACGAACAAGAAAGACAATACCAAAATAAACATTTTGAGGTTAAGGACATGGGATCGCAGATGCAGTGTAATAACAGGAGTGCTGTTTGAACATGACTGACTGACTGACTGATTTTATGAAACATCTTCATTTGCCAGTCAAAATTAAATAGGTATAACTCACACGACAAGTGTTTACGTACTATCTCTACTAATGAGTACTGGTACACAGTGCGATAGTAATCATACATATACAAATGAACATTCGGTATTCCATACCATCCAGTAGGCTAGTATACCTAGCGACAGAAGCTAGTACTGTACAAGAGTGCCTTTAATTACATCTGACACGCCACAAATATGCCAGTCCTCGTAGCCGTGGTCGCTGTAATGTACAGCTTCGGCGCTCCGCCAAGCTGAGGGTCCCGGGCTGGAGTCCCGCCATGGGCATGGGTGTTTGTGTGTGTATCTTGTGTTATGTGTATAATTGCGGTAATAAGCGGTAAAGAAAACGGTAAACACAATAATCATAACAAGGGTAAAACAAGGGAATTTAAAATGATCTGATGTGTTATACTCACATGACTTTCTCTACTCTTGTACAAACTATTTTTACCAACTCTTATTCTCCATCTACTTCATGTTAATCGAGATAAACATTTACAGAAACGATCTTTTGACATGCAAAGATAATTACATTTTACACATAGCGACCAGTTCTAAAAACATTTGACTATCGCTTAAGACCTACTACGTTCCCCTTGTTTTGTATTTGCAAGGGCAATATAGAAATACAGTAGCCTTTAAGCATAGGCATATCTCTTAATAGCTGGTTGCTATGTGCAGCACCATTCTCTTTGCCACAGATTAATACTCTTTGTATATCCAAGACAAACAAAATGAATAAGGAATTCCCATTTGAGAAAATAAGGGAATAACAAGCAATATCTCGAAAATGGTTTACTCAACAAAAAGAAATGTATATGACATAAATTGTGTATTTTAACGCGATCTACATTTTTTGTGTAGTAAAATTTTGTCTATCTCTTATGATTTACCAGTTATGCAAAAGACGTTCACAATGAAGAATACTTCTGGAGACTTCCCAGAAAATTCAAGATATACATTTTATTGGTCATGAAAATATCTTAAACATATGATATGTTAATCAAAATCGTTAGAACCATTTTTGAGAAAATTAAAATTTTCGATAAATGTACCATGTAAGGGGTAGTCTGGGGTGGGGGATTTTCTTGAAAACCTTCGTGTCACATCTCTGGAAGATACTGAACCTAAATACCAAGTTTGATGTTTATCTGACTGTTCGTTTCTGAGTTATGCTGTTAACAGACACACACACGGACATGTTTCCAAAATTCTTTTTTTTGGATTCAGAGGGTCTCAAAACATATATTTCCGGTGAAATCTCGGTATCGAATTTTTGAGTGGAATGCAATACTTCCCCTACTTACTATACGTAGTAGAGAAAGCAAAAACAGGTTTTATAATCGGAGAGCCTAACATAACGAGCATAATGTTGACATGTAGTACAGTGAAAGAATTTTCTGCTACCCCTTGTTCCTATCTTCAAAATGTTAATTTTGATTCTACCTTTCTACTCTACCATTTTCCGTACATTGTTTTCCCGCACACAGAAAATATATATAGTAGCTACACATATTCTTTACGTGTCAATAGGGTTTCGCTTCCATATATTGTACCAAAAATCCACAACCCCATCATGGATGGGTTGAATCCGATCTCAGGCTCAGTAGGAACCGGAGTATAGGTACTGTCCAAACCACAGCACAGGGCTACTAAGTAGTTTGTCAAATTTAAAACGTAAATAAAATCGCCTCTTGAACATCTAAACGAGCACACAATGCACGAACAGAAGTTGGCAGCCCTGGTGCCTCCCGCAGTGTCTCTATAGAGATCGGAATGCGTCACCAGATGGCAAGGACAGGTTTGGTGTGAAAAACGTTTCAGACTTGCATAACTTGAACAGTCGTATGCCCTTCGTCCGATGATGACGTTTTTATTGCGTCATTAAAAGTTACTGCCCTTTGGAGCAGGCAGGTAATGTGGGTTGCGTCCTCTTGGAATAAAAATGGCATCACATTAATCTGTGGTCCTTGCAGCATGTTCTGTATTCAGGGATATATTACGGTAATTTCTTCGCGCATATTGGTATACTAGGACCGATCAAATAAAACTTTAACACGGTTTTTCAAGGCGAATGTTTTCAAGCAATTCCTTCCAGAACAAATAACCTCTTGCACAGAAAGTGTTTCATAACCTTTTATTATTAAGTATTGAAAATTCAATACCAAGGTTTCACCGGAATACAATGTTTGAAGCTCTCTGAAACCAAAAAGATATACTTTTAGAAAAATCTGATGTGTTTTCTTGTAGATGCAAGGGGAATTGGTGGGCTTTGAGCTATAGTAAAATATTTTAAGAGCTGGTTGCTATGTGGAGTATTCCATTCTCTTTGCATTACCAGGAAAAAAATCTGATGTGTTACACTCACATGACTTTCTCTACTCTTGTACAAACTATTTTTACAAACGCTTATTCTCCATCTACTTCATGTTAATCGAGATAAACATTTGCAGACTCTATCTTATTGCTAATTTTCTTGTAGATGTAAGGGGAATATATATTTACAAGGCTAATATAGAACAACAGTAGCCTTTAAGCATAGACATATCTCTTAATAGCTGGTTGCTAGGTGCAGCACCATTCCCTTTGCCACAGATTAATACTCTTTGCATATCCGAGACAAAAAAATGAATAACGAATTCCCATTTGAGAAAATAAATATTGAAAAATTTAAGGGAATAACAAGCAATGTCTCGAAAATGGTTCACCCAACAAAAAAATGTATATGATATAAATTGTGTATTTTAACGCCATCTATATTCTTTGTGTAGTAAAAGTTTGTCTATCACTCATGGTTTACCAGTTATGCAAAAGTCGTTCACAATGAAGAATACTTTTGGAGACATTCCCAGAAAATTCGAGGTATACATTTCATTTGTCATGAAAATATCTTAAACATATGATATTTTAATCAAAATCGTTAGAGCCATTTTTGAGAAAATTAAAATTTTCGAAAAATGTTCCATGTAAAGGGTAATCAGGGGTGGGGGATTTTCTTGAAGACCTTCGTGTCGCATATCTGGAAGATACTGAACCTAAATACCAAGTTTGGTGTTTATCCGACTGTTCGCTTCTGAGTTATGCTGTTCACAGACACACAGACAGAGACACATACACACAGACACACACGGACATGTTTCCAAACATGTTTTTTTTGGATTCAGGGGGTCTCAAAACATGTATTTCCGGTGAAATCTCGGTATGGAATTTTTGGGTGGAATACAATACTTCCACTATTTACTACACGTAGTAGAGAAAGTAAAAAGATTCGCGTGTGTGAACAAGTCGGTTAAATGCCAAACTTGGCATTGAAATTCACATCTTCCAAGTATGCGACACAAAGATTTTTAAGAAAATCTACCCACCCCTAACCCTCTTCCTTATTTTTGATTTTTCAAAAAGGATTCTAATGATTTTAATAAAGGTACCATAATTTTAAGATATTTGCATTACAAATAAGACTTATCTTGGATTTTCTGCGAATAGCCTGTAAATTAAATTGGGTTGTATTTATGGTCGCTCTTTAACTGCTATGGTCCTTAGCGTCCCATTCTATACTGGGCATGAAAGACCGGAAATTGTGCCCAGAGGCCTCTTTTACGTGCCGTAAATCTACGACGCGGTACCATAGGCTTTACTTTCCTTCCGAAGGAAGCCGCTCCGCTGGGTTTGAACCCGCGACCTCGGGAACTACTAGCATGGTACCCCTAGACCACAGAGGACGACAAATAGCCTGTGAAATCCTCTTCATTGTGAATGGCTTTGTATCTATATTTTAATTCCTAAACAGTATATGTCAAATACACTCTTTGTGGCGTGATATTCTTTGTTATACATTTTGCTAATGGTTATTCCTTTTTTTCTCCCGCGCTCATGCAAGGATCATGGAACTTCAAAACCATCCTACAACGATTCGCTTTTTAAAAATCTGACTATCGCTTTAGCCTACTGTATTCTTCCTTAGCTACAACAAATGTGTAAATGTGTTGTGAAAATTTATCTCCAATAACAGGAAGTAGACAGAAGAATCAGCTTTTGTAAGAAAGTGAGTAGAGGTTACCATATAAACGCAACGCATCAGATTTTTTTTTTCATAAGTGTGGTACATATATTCAAATGGCGAAAAATCCAATGTGTTACAATCACATGACTTTCTTTATCCAACATAAATGATAGTCATAGACTTTCTACAAAGCTTCATTACAAACAATTATTTTTTCTGGAAAGGTAGACGGCTGAAAAATTCAATGCCATAGCCGAGATTTGAACCACGGATCATCTTATTTCCGCCCGGTTGTATCGTCCTCCGAGTAGGTCTAGGGGTACCATCCTAGCCTCTAGTTCCCGAGGTCGTAGGTTCAAACCCGCCGGGGCGTAAAAGTCCTTGGTATGGCTTCCTTCGGAAGAGAAACCGGTGATCCAGTGTCGTAGATTTACGGCATGTAAATGAACCTCAAGCCTGATAAAGAGGCCTCTGCGCAAACTTTCCGGACTTTCACATCCAGTATAGAATGGGACTCTTAAGAACCATAGTAGTTAAAGGGCATCCATAAATAAAACTCAGTTTAAATTTTCTGTCTAGTTGCTCTAAATAACTGCGCTACCATGGCAACTTACCGGTACGACATTAAATTCTCCAACTGATTCGCATTTTTCCCTGTAAACCACAAGGAGATCTCAAATTGTATTATGTCATATCTACCCCAATAGCGACTTAAAATGTCATAAATCGTAAGTGCAGGACTGTAAATCAATTGGTTAGAGCAACCGGGTGGAAGCAGGAAGATCCGTGGTTCAAATCCCGGCTATGTGCAACGGAATCTGTGCTTTTATTTGTTAGCCCCACGTTGGTGCGGCAATTTGTAGTAGTTTTAAGTGTTGTGTATGTTAGCCTCACGTTGTGGTACCAATTTGAAGTAATAATGTTTCTTACGTAATTTGTGTAGCGTAAGTTATTAGGACTTGGAGATCTTATATCGTGTTTACTTCATGTGAGTGGAACCATCTTGTGACGTCATTCATTTGTTTGGTTTGTAGCTCCATCTGGCGTTAGCAGTTTGTGGCAGTATTAGCTTCTGTTAGATTTTATTTCAAATGTCCTCCGGCTAGCTATCATCTTATCTTGGTAGAATATATATCTCTATACAGGTTGTGAAGCGGAAAGGAATCTTTTATCCAAAAATTACACTTAATGAAGAAATTTGTTTTTATAATTTTTATTGTGGAACACGTTCACTCTCACTTTTACATACTGATTTAGATACTCGCCAAACTGAAACTGTTTGTAATAACTTCTTACTTATCACTTTTAACTCACGTACTTCAACTTTGTGTACGATTAACTTTATAATACTTTAGATTCTCGTAATTCTGCTGCGCGTAACTTGACGAACTGAAGGACTGACTGACGACGTGTAATGTGCTAGGAATTTTGATTAACTGGGGGACCGACGTGTAATGTATTGAGAATTTTGTTGAACTGGGGGCGATCTACCTCGGACCTGGCTTTATATACTCCCACTCCTCGACATGCCTAAAGATTATAAATGAACTGCTATTGGCTAATAAAACGCGCCAACATTAGCGTCTATTTTAATATCCAATGAAAACCACGAATACATATTGCTTTTAGGGAAACATTCCAGAAGGTTCTACCGAAAACGCGCGAACATTACGTAACTTCCTTGTTCCCAATAACGATAAACAGCTCACCCCCTCGCTGCATTATTGCGCTATTATTGACAGTTTCATTAAAGCCGTATAAACTTATTTCCCAATAATAATTACAATTAATAAACATCTGAAATCAATGTCACATAAAAATGCATATTCATATTACAATCATTATTTACATTTAAGTAATTTGTGATACAAATTACCGCATCATATGACATTGAATTTTTCAGTCGTTTGATTCTTCCTTTGCAACCTTGTCCTAAACACGGCTTCTGTGAAAAAGCTATTAAATACCAACTATTTTGCTCTTTGCTTCCCACTAAACGCGATGAATGTTAAAAGAAATAATAGGAGGCTATTACACCAAATATTTATAAGCAAGTCGCCGTATGCTGGCTTTGATATGACATCGGGATAAATGAACCTATTTCAGAAATATATTGCTTAAGGCTACTTACCTTTAGTACTGCTAACTTCGAAAAATATACGAGTACCTAACTACTTGGACATTTTATGACCGATTTGTTCTACTTAATATAGCAGAAATTAATTTGCATTATTCTATGTGTCTAAGTTTGCAAGAAAATAAATTTAAAAAAATAAAGGTCGGATCTTGTGCATAACCCCAAGTGATGAAAATCTGAAAAATTTTAAAAGCTTAAATTTTGTGAATTATTCCTCGAATATGGTTCTTTACAATCATATATTAAAGTTTAGGTAATATTAAAACGTTTTCCTGGGAAAATAATAAGTATGTAACGCTTAGTTTTCTAAAAATATATCCTGTATGGAATTATCAAAACCCTATATCAAAAATTATTTTAACACCAACAAAGCGCTGCTAAATCTCTTCACATATTATATTCAAGAATGCATACTGAAAATTTGAAAGAAATTGGACAAAAATTGCACCACGAGGAACATTTCAAGGTGGCAAAAGTGTAAGAAAACAACATTAGTAGAAATCAAGTTTTAAAAGTTAGCGCGCTCTTTTCACTCCATTTAAATTTCAGTTTGGGCATTAAAAGCCAAAATTACAATCGGATCCTTATTTTGCATTATCTACTTGAAGACCTTTTCAATTAAGTTTTTTAAATTAGTACCTGTTTTTTCAAATTTTGCCTAAAATTCAGCACCGAGTAGGCATGTTTAAATGTTGGACAATTTACAAGCAATATAAAATATTTCGTAAAGGGTTAGAGCTATCAAGAAGTTGTTACAAATTTCATGCAGCAAAGAGTACTGAACGTGTTACTCACAGAAAATTCTACATGTTTCATTCTTGAAAGATGCTGAACTTAAATGCGAAGTTTGGTATTTATCCAACTCTTCATTTTTGAGTTGGTGCTATTTTCCAGCTTTTGGGTTACCTATAGTATTCATATTCACACAGATAAGCGCACATACTTCTAAAACGGTTTTTGGATTCATGGAGACCTCAAAAGGAGCATTGGGGGTTCATGTGAACCTCAAAACGTGCATTTACGCCGAATAACTGTCAGCTATTTAATAATGAAAACCCAAATAACACAACTTGTTAAGGTAATTTTGGAAACGTTTGAATGAAAAAAATCTGATGTGTTACACTCACATGACTTTCTCTACTCTTGTACAAACTATTTTTACAAACGCTTATTCCCCATCTAAGGCGGCGCCGTAGCCGAGCGGTTAGACCGCTCGCCTCCCACCGAGGCAGCCCGGGTTCAATCCCAGGGACCTGCATGTGGGATTTGTGGTGGACGAAGCGGCGTCTGGGCGGGTTTTCTCCGGGTTCTCCGGTTTCCCCCGCCATTCATTCCACCAAATGATCCATCATCACCTTTCCTTTCATCCATTTCACCAACATTTCGTTTCATCTACTTCCTTCATCCCATACCAGGCATTGGGCTGATCACCCATCCTGGATACTCTGTCTGATCCATGAGTGTCTGCTCCTCGACGGGCCTCTGACCCCAGGCACCCGCTTGTAAGTCCTGGGGGGTGTAACTCCTACATAAGAGGAGGATAATGAATTATTCTCCATCTACTTCATGTTATTCGAGATAAGCATCTGCAGCCTCTATCTTATTGCTAATTTTCTTGTATATGTAAGGGGAATATATATTTACAAGGGCAATATATATATATATATATATATATATATATATATATATATATATATATCGTAATAGCTGGTTGCTAGGTGCAGCACCATTCTTTGTCACAGATTAGTACTCTTTGCATATCTAAGACAAAAAATGAATAACGAATACCCATTTGAGAAAGCAAGTATTGAAAAATTTAAGGGAATAACAACCAATATCTCGAAAATGGTTCACTCAACAAAAAATGTATATGGCATAAATTGTGTATTTTAACGCGATCTCCCTTGTTTTTGTAGTAAAATTTTGTCTATCTCTTTACCAGTCATGCAAAACCCGTTCACAATGAGGAATACTTTTGGAAACATTCCCAGAAAATTCAAGATATACATTTTATTTGCTATGAAAATATCTTAAACATATATTTTAATCAAAATCGTCAGAGCTATTTTTCAGAAAATTAAAATTTTCGAAAAATGTTCCATGTAAAGGGTAATCTGGGGTGGGGGGATTTTCTTGAAAACCTTCGTATGGCATCTCTGGAAGATACTAAACCTAAATACCAAGTTTGTTGTTTATATGACTGTTCGTTTCTAAGTTATGCTGTTCACAGACAGACAGACAGACACACACACACACACACACTCTCACGGACATGTTTCCAAAAATGCTTTTTTTGGATTCAGGGGTTCCTAAAACAAAGAAAACATTTATGATAAAGACTTTCTTTTAGACTAGTATACTTTTCAATTCCTCCTAAACTTCATTTCTAGAAAATAAAACAGCAAAACAATCAAGCGTTCAAATTAACCTCTACGACAAGTCTCTCTAAATTACTGTCACAATTTCATTAGATTATCAAGATATGTAATTGTGACATAATTGATACGTAAGAAAACACCAACAGCTACCAATAAAATGCTGTTTACTTGTTGGTATGAAATTCCAACATCTCCATCGCTTAGTCGTAAAAGTCTCACTCTGAAGAAGTTCTTAACTTTTTATCTGCGTAAATAATTATTTTACATATCTCATGTGTTATTTATTCATTTTTTGCTTTCCTGATTCGTTGTTTACTTTCTCTACCACGTACATATTAGGTATACAAGGTATTACATTCCACCCAAAACTCCATACCGAGATTACACCGGAAATACGTGTTTTGAGACCCTGTGAATCCAAAACCATTTTAGAAAAAGTTCCCCGCGCACGAGTGTGTGTGTGTGTGTGTGTGTGTGTGTGTGTACAATATAACGCAAAAACGAAACGTCAGGTGAATACCAAACTTGGTATTTAGGTTCAGTACCTTCCAAAAATGCAACACGAAGATTTTCAAGAAAATCTCCTCCCAAAACTACCCTTGAAATGGAACATTTTTCGAAATTTTCGATTTTCTAAAAGATGGTCCATTCTTATTAAAATACCATATATTAAAGATATTTACATGACAAATAAAATATATTTTTTTGAATTTTCTAGGAACAGCTTGTGAAGTCTTCTTTAATCGGATGGAATTTTGTATAATGTTGTATAACTGGTAACGTTGAACGATAGACGAAAACGTACTACATAAAATACTAAAACTCTTTCAAACACACAATTTATTTCAAATAACTTTCTTTGTAGCATAAGCCATTTACGAGATATCCGTTATTAATTCTTTGATTTGTTCAATACCTGTCATTCTTTTTTAAGTCCCATCGATTTTCGGTTGTTTCTGGCAGTTGCATTGAAATAGTATGGAATTTTAAGGCTAGTATATAGCGTCTAGTTCTTAAAATTTGACTATCACTCTTTTCTTTGTATCCTAACGTATAATGTAGTGTTTCCTCAAAGGTTTATATTGATTAAAATGAAGTAGATGGAAAAATAAACTTTCGTAAGAATAATTTGTATGTCCACTAATAAATGATAGAGGGTACAGAAAGTAATGTGAATGTAACATATTAGAATTTCTTTATATTAGAACCCATTTTGCAGGTATTTAATACTGACATCTGCAGAAGCTGAGATTACAGTCCAGGGATGGCCCAAAAGTAATGTTGTAAAGTAACGGAGAGAGAGATAGAGAATAATCAGTTACTTAGTAACGTGTATACAAGTGACAGACACTGTGTATGAGTATTCTTATTGCTCGCTAACTAAATGCCTTTGTCTAATATTACAGTACTCCTCAAGATAGCTTGGCACTATCATTCCTATACCATCTCGCGAGAGAAATATTGCCACGCACGAAGCTCGACTACGCTTACTCCCTAACTTAAAATCTAGCTACCACTAGGCTAACCTGCTTTACAATTGTGAGAAACAAATCCCAGATGATGGAGAGAAGTATAAAATAAATAATTAAACATCTATTTTAACACGCGTAATCCGATTCAAAAATACATGTATTATGTGCACCATATTTTTGGTTGATAAGACGCCACCGATGGAACCAAGAATATGGGCATCAAACATAACAAGAGTCCGAGAACCAAAACTTTTAACTAAAAGGTCCAGCAGTAAGGTGAGGTAGATCCATTCAATTATCTACTGTCATCTAATTTGTGAATTTTCAAGCCAAAATGAGGAAGACAGGGGAGTTTTACATTTCTAGAGCTTAGACCTCTTTGTGTGGAGAAATTCAGAACTATTGCCACCAAAGCAATGGTTAGATTTTCCTCACCATTTCGGCAATATATTAGCCCCATAACGTTTAAGCATTAGCTTCAGTTCCTGGGTTTAACCCCTGACAATATCAACTTATATGTGCCTTGTAGATCCAAATATGAATGTTTAGTATTCCTTTTAGCGGATTTATCTTGAATGATGCACCTCCGGTTCTGAGGCTTAGCAGGTATAGGATTGAAATACCTCGCTCTACGGTAGCCTTGCTCACGCCGCTAGGAGGGTCACAGTATCTACAGTTCAGTCTAGTGTATGGTCGGGATAACACTATGTGAACCTGTCTCTACAGTTATCATGGGTGTATACTACAGAAGAGCGTTTTGTTCCAGGTTTGTTGTATCTTGAATTAATACTGAAATTATATGGCGTGAAGGTTCCTAATAAATCCAAAATTTATAGGTTAAAAAATTAGACAGACTGGGTCCGTTGTAGACGCCCTCCCCCCAAAAAAGCATAGACAGTCACCAGTTCTAACGGAGGAAAAATTAGGGGAGAAAAGGGGCTTTGGAACAAATAAATCCCAGAAAATAGCTTCCTCGCCTTACAAACCATTTGAAGACAGAATAATTGACTCGCCTGTTCGTTCACGAAATAATCCATGTAACTATCTGTGGTGAATACTTAAATAAAGTTTATGCAACAAATCCACTTGACAACTTAGTCCTCAGTATCCGGTGTGCAATTTCCAATATTTCAGCAGCAGATATTTGTCAAATGTTATTTTATATGTTCACAGGTGCCAGGCTTGTACAGGCGCAGAGGCGAATTATTTCTAACTCATTTAATAACATATTGTTTCGCATCGTCAGGATAATTATCTAGGAGTAAAAATGAGCGGGTCCGCCTCTACTACACAAACTGCTTAGTCTCGCATAGCAATATTGTGGGACAAGGTGGGTGCCAGTCGCGTTATTCAAGAGAAACCTGGTATTTCTTGTTCCTCCGTTACAATCTAACGTATTAGTCTGTTTTAGATTGTAAAATAGTAAACGTAGGAAAAGTAATTACACATGTGTAACTAGTGTAAGTAATAAAAACGCAGAATTGACTTATGGAATAAGAAAATATGTTTATACAATACTTATCACACTTATGGAAACGTATTGAGACGTAAAATTTTAAATCACGTTTTAATTATTTTAATTTAAATAGTAGCAAATAGATTTCACAATAGATGTCTTCTCTATCACCCATGCTCCTTCCTCTAACGCCCTACTGTGGTTGGTTCAGAGAATGGTTTTGCCTTTGAACTGCTAGCGAACAGTGGACTAGTGAGATTCTTGGCTACAATGCAAATAGTGCTACACCAGTAGTTCAAAATTATTATCAACAACAGCAGTTTCACTTGTGTGTGGTCATAATTATATTGTTTTACATGTATGCAGGTCAGGTTTTACGAGGGACACTATTTATATTTTGAGCCTAATAATTAAAACAAAGTAATTTCTGATTGAAAACTGCTTTATTGTTTTTTCAAATATTCTCCTTTATGACCAATACACTCATGCATCCGTTTGAACCATTTGTCAAAGCATTTATTCCAGTCTTCTTGAGACACCTCCAAAACATGGTTTTTGAAGGCATCAACGGCTTCTTCTGCCACCGAAAATCGTTGTCCACGCAATTTATTCTTGATGTTCGGGAACAAAAAGAATTCATTGGGTGCCAAATCAGGACTGTATGGCCTTCAAATACTCTGTTGTTAGACGAGATGTTTATGCGCTCGCATTGTCTTGATGAAGAACGATCCTACGGTTCTTGTTGGTTTTCCTTACTTCACCGAAGGCTTCCGGCAAACAAATGGTTGTGTACCATTCGGCATTGACCGTTTTACGTTCCTCTAAAGGCGCTGTTGCCACATGGCCAGTTTTGCTGAAAAAGCAGGCGACCATTTGCTGCGAAGTGCGAACAACTTTTGTTGGATTTGCTTTATCTTGAAACACCCAGATAGTCGACTGCTGTTTACGTTCCGGATCATACACATAGATCCATGATTCGTCAGCTGTTACAATCTTATATACGTCTTTTGAGGCATCGCCATTGTATTTCTTAAGCATTTTTGTTCACCAATCAACACGAGCATCTTTTTGAGATTGCGTCAAAATATTGGGATCCAACGAGAGCAAACCTTTTTCACGGCTAAATAATCATGGAATATTTTATATATGCTGGTGGAACTAATGCCTAGGGTTGCCTCAATCTCACAAAATGTCGCATGGCGATCTTTCATTATTAGTTTTTGCACAGCATCAATGTTTTCTGGCACAAGAACTGATTTTGGACGACCTTCATGAACTTCATCATTGAGCGAACGGCGGCCACGATTAAATTCGTTATACCAACGTTTCACAGTGGCAAAGGATGGAGCTTCGTCGCCAAATGTGGAAGTTAGTTTATCGATGCGCTCGTGTCTTGATAATCCACGTCGAAAGTCGTAATAAATCATTGCACGAACAATTTTCACGCGTTAATTCCATGCTTTGTTGACATACAATTTTCAAGTTAGTGTAAACAAAACAAACGACGCTCTATTGGCAAAATGTTTGAAGTAAATTATGATCAAAAATGTAAAACTTTCCATTGGAAACGTCAGATGGCACCTACAACATTCAGGGTTGCCAAGGCTCAAAATATAAATAGTGCCCCTCGTACAGGTTTACTTATTAAAGGATAATCATAATTGTTTTGTTTGATGTAGTAATATAATGTATTATTAATGCTATTTAACGTAATATTTAATGTTGCAGGAAAGAAAGGATAAGTACCTTTGAACAGGGTGTATAACAGTAGAGCCATAGGGAAGAACGATACAGCGCTGGCTCAAGTTTACTTACGTCAACCATACGGTCATAGCTAAACCCCTGAGTCAAACACAGTAGCTTGTTTCACTCGAGGAAGTAATACTGGGACGATCTTTTCTTCGTCTTTCTAGTGTAATCTATTTAAATATTTGTCTTAGAATTATCCCCTCTTGCATTATTTTGCTAAAGTCAAATTTTTACATAACATACATTGAAATCATAATCCACCACTATGGCTTTCTGTTATAGAGTAATAGTTATGCCGTTGTAATAAAGTTATATTAACTGCTACCGGTAAATAAAAGGCGTTTACGGTACTTGATACTGAAATACCTAATTTCTACAAACTTCAAACAAATCAGTTGAGACAACTGTCGAAGATTTGTGCAAATAAATTGTATTAGAATTTTAGTACGGTGTTTCTATGTACATATCTCTCCAAGAAAATACTTTAAAAAATAAACTCATTTTTAAAATGAAAATGTTAATATCTAAGATGTTTAATTCTGTTTCTAGAATGGCATTGTTTACAATCACAGATTAAATTTTGGTAACATTAAAATATTTCACGGTGAAAAAATAATAAAGCGTGTAACGGTTTCAATAATCTAAACTCATACCCTCGTATTAACTTATTAAAGCCCTAATTCAAAAGCTATGCTTGATATCAAGATTAGAAATCTTTATCGACTTCCAAAGCGCATATGCTGAAAATTTGAAATAAGTAATTGATATCATGAAGAACACATAATAGTGGTAAAACAAAAATAAAAAATCTTATTAATACATTCAGATGACTTTCTCTAACCTCTATCAGTTATTAGTGGTATACAAAATATTCTTACTAAAGCTTATTTTTCTATCTACTACATTTTAATCCAAATAAACCTTTGCAGGTTTAGTCAAATGTTTAAGAACTGGACGCTATATGCTGGTCTTAAAATTCCATACTGTTTCCATGCAATTGCGAGAAACACCTGAATGTCGGCGAAACTAAAAGAATGACTAAGTAATGAACCATTAATAACGGATATCTCAGAAATGGCTTATGCTATAAAAATTATTGAAATAAATTGTGTGTTTTGAAGAGATATAAATTTTTTTGTGTAGTGCGTTTTCGTCTATCGCTTAACGTTTACCAGTTATACAAGATTATACAAAATTCCTTCCAAATGAAGAGAACTTCTCAGGTTTTTCGCAGAGAATACGCATTTTATTACTTTCTCTACTACGTATAGTAAGTAGGGGAAGTATTGTATTCCACCCAAAAATTCCATACCGAGATTTTACCGGAAATACATGTTTTGAGACCCCCTGAATCCAAAAAAGCATTTTTGGAAACATGTCCGTGTATGTGTCTGTGTGTCTATGTGTGTGTCTGTGTGTCTGTCTGTGAACAGCATAACTCAGAAACGAACAGTCGGATAAACACCAAACTTGGTATTCAGGTTCAGTATCTTCCAAGGATGCGACACGAAGGTTTTCAAGAAAATCCCCCCACCTCAGAGTACCCTTTACATGGAAGATTTTTCGAAAATTTTAATTTTCCCAAAAATGGCTCTAACGATTTTGATTAAAATATCATATGTATAAGATATTTTTATGACAAATAAAATGTTTATCTTGAATTTCCTGGGAATGCCTCCAAAAGTATTCTTCATTGTGAACGACTTTTGCATAACTGGTAAACCATAAGAGATAGACAAACTTTTACTACACAAAAAATGTAGATCGCGTTAAAATACACAATTTATGTCATTTACATTTTTTGTTGTTGAGTGAACCATTTTCGAGATGTTACTTGTTATTTCCTTAAATTTTTAATACTTATTTTCTCAAATGGGAATTCGTTATTCATTTTTTTGTCTTGGATATGGAAAGAGTATTAATCTGTGGGAAAGGGAATGGTGCTGCACCTAGCAACCAGCTATTAAGAGATATGTATGTGCTTAAAGACTACTGTATTTCCAAATTGTCCTTGTAAATATATATTCCCCTTACATCTACAAGAAAATTAGCAATAAGATAGACTCTGCAAATGATAGACTCTCGATTAACATGAAGTAGATAGAGAATAAGCGTTTGTATAAATAGTTTGTACAAGAGTAGAGAAAGTCATGTGGGTGTAACACATCAGATTTTTTTTTCTTGTAAAGATCTATGGCATGTGGTATTTTGATCAAAATCGTCAGTCACTTTGTATAAAATAAAATTTTTCTAAAAATGTTCTAAGTAAAGGGTAGTTGAGAGTGAAGGAATTTCTTGAATATCTTCGTGTCGCATCATTGAAAGGTATTGAACTTATATACCAAGTTTCGTATTTATACGAGATTTAGTTTTAAAATTTTGCAGTTTAAAGACACATACACGGACCTTTTTCTAATATGTTTTTTTTTTGGGGGGGGGTTCAATGGACCTAAAATTTCCTGTGAAATCTCGACATCGAATTTTAGGAAGTATAAGATTACGAGGGAAACAAATTTTAAAATTTCACGTCCTTTGGATTTTAAAACTGCAGTCCCAAGTTAGAATGTTTGAGAATTTTATCTATAAATACTTTTTAAAAGGTTTTCTTAAATGTTTTCGAAATTTCAGCCACGTGTACTCTTAAGCTTTACTTCTAGCTGGAAAAGTTATAAATAATGTTCGTTACAGCTACTTAGTCTTTTTTCAGCATTTAAACGTGAGTTACCTACTGGCCGTGAGTCACTTGAAAATAGAAAGTTGAAGGAAATGGTCATTTAACTGAAAAGTGTGGTAGTAATGCAGTAAATAAGTGCTTGTAAACGGCACCCAGGCATCTCGGAAACCACACCGAAGTTGGGCGCCAGGCTCTATAACAAACGGAGAGTTTGTAGCAAGTAGCTGGCTTGTCGGTCTTATCTCCGTGCCAAGAACGTGAGAGGAGAGATGATGATCCTCCGCAGCATCCCTCATCATCAAGAGTGAGAATTCTCTCCCTCTCTCCCCATTCCCAGAAACACACACTCCCTCCCGGTCGCTGAATAGCAACTAATGAAGCTCCATTATATGATAGTCGACGTAGACGGACGGACAGACGGATGGATGGATCTGGAAGAGACTGAGTATCCGCTACCCCACCTCTGATAATGAGTTGATGTGTTTCCATCCGTGTGGACCGCGTTGTTTTATCGTCAAATTGCCAGGCGTTGCTGACCAAAAGGTTGCATAACTTCTCATACCATTGTACTCCTGCAGGCTTCATTTGTTTGTATCCAACAGAACTGAAACATGAACATTACATAAATAAAATCAGTAGCGGTTGAGGCAGTATTTTTAACACTTGAATAATTTTTAATTAAATTATATAATATGTAAATTCAATAACAGCCCGCCTTGAAGCAATATGTATGTAATAATTTGCTTATATTATTGTAAACATGTTCAATAGTGTTATGTAAATGCATTACATAATTTAATAATGTAAGAGCTGTGAGAATAATAAGTTTAAAGTTGCTAACAATGAGGTAACCTTGAGGCAATAATGAGTTTGAGAGTTTAAATGTTACTAATCATGATTAGAGCAACGATAATGTAAATTTTGTGACAGTTTAAAAATAGCCAATCAACAGCCAGAAAAAGCTTTAGTAAAATGCAGGTATTCTATTGGACTATGATTAGCCAATCAGAGACTTGAAATACAGAAGTTTACGGGTTTGGACGGTTGAAATATGTTCAGTTGCCTGCAGACTTTGATAGCAACCGGATGGAAGATGTGTTCTCTAGAGAAACATTACGTATTCGTGTGAAACGAAAATTAAGTATACGCGTTAACAAAGTGCAAGTATTAAATAAAAGAATCACACAGCTCTTAATATCAGTGTAGTGCCGTTTAATTTGTGTCAAGGATTAATAAAAAGAATGAATTTAAACTTAAAATCTGTGTAAGCCTACATTCTTTCGCACCACGCCCTGATTAAGAGAAACGTGTCTCTAAAGTAATACTGACGCAGCCGAGGCAGACATAAACATAAATAATATCTATAAAACCAGTTTAATAACAAAGCTAATATTATTTTTTAAACTTGGAGCGTAACAACAAAAATACATATTCAAATCGGCTTCTCATACATAGCAGCATATTACGTAACAAACATACTACTTCAAATTGACGCCCAAAGCATGTTGCAAAAACTCCAACAACAGTAACTCCTACGTAAACAACACCATCTCAAACAGGCTTCCCAAGTGTGAGGCTAATAAATAAACAGTTAACAAAATAACTTCTTCACGGTTTGTAAGTACACCTTTTGGGTATTCACAAAATTTGATACAACTGCAACTGCTCCCAACAACAATGATGATAATAAGTAATAATAGTAATAATAATAATAATAATAATGCATAAGCTGTCTGACGAAAGAGTTTTCTTTTTATTTTAACCTGGTAGATCAAATGGAACGATAAATGAATGAAATGAGTAAAATGGCGTTCAAACAAACCCGGGATCCGCGCTTAAAGTTACCTGACATCTGTCTTTTCAGGATAAGGGAGAACCCCGGAAAAACACTTTTTCCTGATAACTCACCCTAACCGAGATTTGAACTCTTGAATGTGAGGCAAACATGCTACCCCTACACCATATAGGCAGGCTGGGTTGTTTTTCTAAGTATTTGTTGTTGTATGCATAAGTACAACATTTTAGGACAATAACGAAGTAATGTTTAAGCTAAATTGAGAGAATGGAGTGGGAGAGGTTGCCGTGCTCGTGCACGTTACGAGTAGTGCTCCCATCTAGTGGCATTAACGTAAGATTATAGTGATAATCGCACTCAATATGCCATTAGCCAATGACAGACAGAATATGCTAGTCAGTTGGTCAATCATAGCCGTACTACACTGATAGTATTTCATGGTGGTGCACTTGTTTTTAATATGCTTGAATGCAGTGAGTGAGATTACGTGGGCTGTGACTACAATAATAGCAACTGAAAATGCCGCGCATTGGAAATCAAAATATTGGTAATATAAAAGCAGCTGTATGTAATTTAACGCCAGAAAACGCAAAGAAGAACCAAAGTATGGTGTGGAACCAATTTTCAGAATTCATTACGGAGAGAAATTATAAAATTGACGGCTCAGATAGCGACAAATAGATTGCTTTCATCCTACAGGACTAACAAACATGGTTGGCGCTCAACTAGGTACGTTCATAATAAGTTTTTCGTGTGATTATCTAGCCCAGCAGCACTCGTGCTCCTAGTTTTACATGACAATTTAGTTTCGGTTTCAAACTCATGAATAGAAACATTCGTTAACCTCAATTAAATTGTCGCAAAACTATCAGCACTAGTGCTATTACTGTTGATAGTTGATGCAGTAATTTGTATCACAAATTATTTAAATGTAAAGAGTGATTGTAGTGTGAATATGCATTATTGTGTGACATTGATTTGAGATGTTTGATGATTGTAAGCATTGTCGAGAAGTAAGTTTATACGGCTTTACTGAAACTGACAATAATAGCGTGCAATAATGTAGCGAGGGGGTAGCTGTTTATCATTATTAGAGACGAGCAAATGACGTAATATTGGCGCGTTTTTCTTAGAATTTGCTGGAACATTTTTCCCTAGAGCATATGTTTTCGTAATTTTCATTGGATATAAAAATAGACGCTAATGTTGGCGCGTTTTATTAACCAATAGCAGCTCGGTTATAATCTTTAGGCATATCGGGGTGTAGGAGTATAAAAAGGGCTAGGTCAGAGTCAAATTCGTTCAGTCCATCGGAAACATGTGTACATTACACGTCGGCTCCAGTCCATCGGAAATATTTGTGCATTACACGTCGCTGAATACATCGCACAGTTTATCGCTTCGCAGGTTACGCGTAGCAGAGTTATGAAAAATCTCAAGTGTTGTAAAGTTAATTAAACAAAAAGTTGAAGTACGCGAATTAAGAATGAGCATTAAATAAGTTATTATAACAGTTTCATTTTGGCGAGTGTCAAGATTAATATGTGAAAGTGCAAAATATGTTACGACAATAAAAGTGTAAAACAAATTCTTCATCAGTGTTATCTTTGGATAAAAACTCCTTTCCGTTTACATACCTTGTATAAGATAAGTGCTCGACCAAAAAGATCATAGCTAGCCGGAGGACAGTGAACCCTAAATTAAATAAAATAACAGGCGCTCAGTAAATGATAACACGAAGTGACCGCGACAGATTGTCTTTTATACGTGCGGCAAATAAACAGTAGCATTCTTTCAAACTTAAGAAAGAATCACGTCACAAATTGGCTCCCAAACGTGGGGCTCAATAAATAAATAAACTTTATACCGTCACATAGCATGGAAGCATAGTGAGGGAGAAGCTTCGTGCACTTCTTCAAGTGTGCACGACCCGTATGTATTTGGCCCATAAGATAATCACGTCATACCAGTTGCGCATGCGCAAAAGCTCCTTAAAGTTAAGATGTGCTAGTGACCCTGTTGCCACATTTCAATGAGTTTAGAGGTGTGGCACGGTAGATTTAAACGCAGCAAATTTTAAATTAGAGCATTCAAATGATAAATAACCAGTAAATCCGCAAGGTGTCAAACATTAGGGTGTTCACGTGCTCTTGTACAGTTACCACCATTGAATAAAATACAGCAACAATGTAATATATATTGTTATACAAGTGCGGTAAGTGCATCAGTGGAGAACGAGGAAGAGTTTGATATTACGAGACGAAATCAGTATTTTCTACCTCCGAGATTCTCAGTGCAGTTAATGTACGTGTATTAACACTACGTTTTCGACTGTAGTGAATAATGGAAATGGTGCTTAAACGAAAATAAAATTAATGACTACTAGTTTGCCGGCCCTCGTAGCCGTGGTCGCTGGAGTGGTTGCTCCGGCGCTCCGCCAAGCTGAGGGTCGCGGGTTCGAGTCCCGCCACGGGCATGGGTGTTTGTGTAGGTATATTTGTTGCGGAAATAAGCGGTATGAAAACAGTACAACACAGTAGCATAAACTGGGTACAACAAGGGAACTTAAAAAAAAACTAGCCGTTGAACATAATGGTTCCAGCAGTGGGGTCGTCCTCCGTGGTGCAGTGGTTACCATGCTAGCCTCTAGTTCTCGAACACGGCGGAAGAGATGGATTTTTTCGGGCGTAAAACTCCTTAGCATGTTTTCCTTCGGAAGGGAAGTAAAGCCGGTGGTCCCATGTCGTAGATTTACGGCACGTAAAAGGAACCTCAAGCCTGATAAAGAGGCCTCTGAGCAAAATCACCGGTCTTTCACGACCAATATAGAATGGGACGCTAAGGAGCACAGCAGTTAAAGAGTGCCCATATATAAAACTCAATTTAGTTATTTTTAATTTTCCATTAGTGAGATCACCAACCTTAGTGGCAAACTGGCGATCGATTTTCCTTAAAAAGAATCAATAAGTTACAGCTTACACTTAAACTACCACATAAATTAAATCAAAATAAATATAAACAAATAAAAATCAATTAAAGTTACAGGTAAGATTTGTTTGGTAATCTATTTTTCAAATATGATTATATGAATGCTAAGGATCCGGGACAACTTAAGAGTGAAGTGAAGTTTACTATGTATCGAGTAGAGCGGAGTGAGGTAGCGCATTGGGGTGCTGTATACCTTTCGTGTCTCTCATTCTGATGTGTGTGTCCTACTTCATTCTCCACCATCTAGACTGCATTGTTTACAATAGCAAATAAGACAGCGCATTGGCATCTTTCGCTACTAACTTGTCCCGGATTGTTAGCCTGGTTATATTGTATGTCTGCAATGGTAAATATATCAGAAATAGGAGGATTTTATATAGTTGATGCATACACCTGCAATAAAATAGACAAAACACGCAGTAGGTTAGGTTACCTGCACTGATGCAAGAAATTTAATCTTCGTCCATGGCAACATGCACGTGAAGTAGATCAATAAACACTGTAGTTGAAAATAGTTACTTACTCAACTTGAGGCTGACGTGGGATATTTTAGAGCGGGAAGACTTTCAACACGATCACAAGCAACATCTCACGAGATTTAAGTTTAAGGCACTATCGAGCATAAACAAATGAATATCACTCACACAGCATATATTAAGGAGGAAGTCCCTGTTTAAAGATATTGAATTTGAAAAATGTATGCTTCTCGCACTTGAAACTGTTTTGTTATGTTGTGATTATACATAAATTATGTTATCGACTTAAGGATTGAATAACTCACGTAAAATAATAAAAATAACAGAGTATTAGAACAAATCTGAAAACTAACAGTCAGCTATTTACAGAATTTTATATAGTGATTTTGTTGAAAAGAATTGAACAATTTTTTTTTAATTTCTCTACCACTTATTTATGGTAAGTAGAAGAAGTATTGCATTCCTTTTTTTTATGATCGGAGGGGACTCGGCGCTTCTCCGGTGAGGATATTGTAATTGCACCTATGTCCCGACAAGGGGTCGCCCCCGTCAGGGAGGATGAGGCGAGGGGAGACACCAGGCGGCAGAACCAGTAGTGACGACACTGCAATGACAGGGTCCCTACAGTTTCCAGATTGGGATGCCTCGACGGTCGGACAGGCAGACCGCACCCCGCTCCGAAGGGAGCGATCCGTTTACCACAACACCAGCCGAAAACCGAAGGACGAATAAAGTTACACAGAGAGCATCCTTTGCCCTGCCATGCCGACACTTCCAACCCTGAATCAGACCTAACAGAGTGAAGGTTGAGTGAAATAATGAAAGGAACGAAAGGAGGAACAGGAATTTCGGGGGTTGTAAGAAACCATTCCAGCATTCGCCTGACGACCGGGAAAACCCCTGTAATTATTTTATGTAAAAATACATTTTTGTGGCATCTGTGGAGACTGAGGGCGTGCTCTCTCGCCTCCGAAGCACCTGCTCACCCGCCATTTTCGAGATATTCGTTGCTGTTGGTTTGCATTTTCCAATTATTTATCATACATTTTGAAATGCTAGCTCATGGTGCATTTGTTTCTCGTGTTGCCTTTCAATGAGTATGGCATTTTAAAGCCAGCATGTAGCGACTCACCTTTTAAAGATCTGATTATCGCTTCAACCTCCTGCATTCTTCTTGAACGAAATCTGTAATTATTTCTGCAAACGATCATCTTAATTGACATGAAGCAGCTAGGGAAATAAGGTTTTATAAGAATACTGCGATACTTGATTTGGATGAAAGGATTTAATGTATGTATAGATATCTTGCCATGGTAGCTCAAGCGGTAAGAGCATCGGCAGAGACAGCCGAAGATCCATAGTTCAAGTGGTGACCGTGGCATTGAATGTTTCAAGGTGGATTCAACTTTCCAACTTTTTTTAAACAAATGGTTGGAGAAATGATTTAAAGTAAACTATATTGGAGTGAGAAAGTATGAAAAATATGACATATAGTTTCTATTTTAGTTAACGTTGCGAGGATGTAGTTGTGCTCATTATGATGATAAATGCGTGAAATAAATGTAGGTGTATTCAGGTGTCTATTCAGTGGCAATCCTGATGTAGGCTGACTGGTTTTTAAATAATCGGAACACACACAAACATTCATACGCCTGGCACTAAACATGTCAGGGAACCTTCTTTATCAAGCCCAGCCGGGAGTAGAACCTGGACCATTGGAAAACACTAGGCAGGAGCTCTACCCAATGAAGTTCGGCGCCATTCAAAAACACTTCGTTTAACAATTCAAACCTAGTCAATACTTTATGTGTTTTTGTTGTATTACTTTTCCTCAATTAATACATCTACACTAGCATTCATAGTAGAAATATCCCCTTTATATTTTCAGGAGTGGCTTTGAGAATTCATAAACAATATCAGCACTGACGTAATGTAGCCTTTTCTCATAAACTTTTTTTTCTCTCCATTTATTTTTACGTCGCTTTAACTCGTGGTCATATCACAACGGATCTGTTGGGAGATACCTCTGGCTCGATATGTGGTTGACAGTCTTCTAAGTCTCATGCATGTACCATACCATTTTGTTTCGTCACGTGTCCTAGAGGTCTTAGTGCTAGACAACTGTACTTTCTGCTTCTATATGTGGTAGATGGTAGCTTCGACACCTGCCCAGAGAGACCTTAGTGCTCGGCAACTATACCTCTGCTTCTACAATGCCAAACAGATAGCATTAGGCTGCCGTCCGGTCTACCTGCTTTCACTATTTATGGATAGATGGCAGAGCACTCGCTATTACCATCTATTTTCATTTACTTGTTTAGACTTAAAGTGGAACCTTGGGTCGGGGTATTAAATATCCAATCCGTTATTTATCTTAGTGACTCAGAGAAACCACGTAAAAAATAACAGTTAGATTGGTCGCCCACAGGCTTCTCATACACTTGGTTTATTTGCTTAACTTAAAAAAGAGCTGTATTTTGCGCAGTATCAACTAGTTCTTCATTATCAAATCCTTATTAGTCAGACAATCCTATATCTGCCACTAGAGGGTATGTTAGAATGACGGAGCCACGTTGTCTTGAGGAGCAGTGCAGTAGTACGTAATGCGTTCAAATAGTATTATGGCTCCTTGTTAAGCCAACGCATGTGTAGTGAACATAGTTACTACCCTTTAGAATGTCCTTCCAAATCTTAATTAGTTTGGACACAGTTATAAAGCAAAGGTTACGTCAGTTTTAGCCACACCTAGAGCTCCTACAGGCAGCAGTTTTTGCCTGAGAGAGAGGGGGATGGCAAGCGAAACGAGCAAACAGAATTCATAAACTTGCCTTGTGCAATGTTTCTTGCATGATTGTATGTTTTGATATATTAAAAAGAAACTAAACTCCTGACAAAGTAGGAAAACATTGGTCTTTTAAAAATAGGTTTTACTTTTAACACTTCAATGGAAAGAAAATCTTTTCACAGCCAAGTCATAAATTGATACTGTGGTGAATTTAAGTGAGTGGACCAATACTACAGCATCTCAGTAAGTCTGAGTTTCTATAACACCTTTTATTGTAAAGAATATTGTAACATCCTTTTCCAGCAGGTACAGCCTTAATCTGAAGGACCGTGAAAACGCAGGATCGTCCAAAAACTATGTTTGGAGTTGTGCGAGGTTCATGGTGGCCTGTAACGCATTTAAAATATGAATAATGTTTTTGCTTTCGAGTTTATAATCTTCTTATTGTTTACTTGTCTACATTATATTGTAGGTAACACACCAATGCAATCCAGTAATCCAGAGGTTCCGATTGTGAGTCTCATTTTAGGTTGTCCTGAAGATGTAAAATCGATAGGCTTGGACTTCATCTATGCAGAGCTGAAATGCTGGGGTGTTAAATTATCAAAATAAATATCTCCGATTCTTTCCAAAAACTTTTGACATGAATTACATAAGGTAGGTACAAGAAGTATTATATTCCACCCAAAAATTCGAAATTTCACCCAAGGTTTTGAGGTCCTGAATTTAAAAAGAAGGGTAATATGAACTTTAAACACCATAAATCAAAAGAAAAATCGCATCAACAGTTAACTTAGTCCATTATCTCTCAAGAATGAAAGGCAAAACTTTTCATTAAATTTTCTCTAACTTAAATGACGTTTTAGTGGAAAAATTAAGGATATTTCTGATTTGTCTCAGAATTTTAATTTAAATTGGCAATTTTGTGTGAATTGCTTGTGAAGTTTTCTACAATCTGACTGAGTTTTATATAAATTCACATGTGCTGGTTACTGACAAAAACTAATACAAAGGATGAGAATGGTTTCCTGGTGACATATGGCATGTAAATCAGTACGTATATTGTCAATGCAAATATTTATCCTAAGTAACATAAATTGGACTGGTGTATTGTGCAGAAAAATGTCACGTGTCCAGAAATACTAATTTTTTTTTAATTTTTGTTTAAAGAATCTTTAAAAATGACACGATATCTGTTAGTAATTGCCAGATCATATCATCTCATAGAAGTGTTCAAAATGCCCTTCTCGGTATTTTTTACATGCAAATAAGCTCGTCATATCATGGTATATCATACCCTTTCAAACGTTGTGGAATTGTTTCAATGGGTATTATGATACGCTGATAAAATATGTTTAAATTTCCAAAAGACTGATGTCAGGTGAAGCTGCAGGCCATGGAACTGGTCCTCCATTACCTATCCATTTGTCATAGTAGATATCAGACCGTGCATGTTGAACCATATGGCCAGCATGTAACTACACGAGGCAAACAAAACGCAAATGTCAAGGACAGCAAATGCATACAAGTCTCCACGGCAACACATCGCCATTTACGATACGAGTCTAAACAAGTTAAATTATATCAATAACATTACTGGGTTATCTGACAAAGTGCACTATTTCTAATAAACACGTAGACATTAAATTTTTTCTTTTGTTGGAACCGCCCCAATCTGTCAGGTAATTTTAGATACACGCACACCTGAATTTGTAATAAATAGAGAAGAGTAATTTTATAGTGGCCACTGTTGCCTGATTGGTTTCATATCCCTGAAGAGGAAGGTTGCAACGCCTTCGAAATGTAGAAGTTAATATCGCTAATCCTTAAGACGTGGCTAGTCATAAAATATTTTAATAATGAGTGGTAAAAGTGTTACGCATCCATACTTAACAACTTTCACGGTTTTCCCGTAAAATGTACGGGAGCGGAGGCTATGTACGAGTTTACGACAATAGATGCTCTTTTTATTTTTTCGGGGGCAGATTCAAAGTGTTGGAGGTTTTGACCACGGACATGGCAAAATACTGATTTATATGACATTAAATTGTAGTGTAAGAGATCTCGCTAACTTACGATTACAATCCGAATGTATCACGCTAATAATATACAGTGTTATGATAGGCCAGAGATTTTCTGTGTGTCTAACATAATGGTGCAGCCCATTCACTGGGCTGCAAAGCAATGCTTGCGTACTTGGTTTTGTGGAATTTGAACTTTGATTTTATCGCTAGTGACATCTAGTGATAATCAGCAGTAAACGGGCGCGAACATTCAGCAATGAATGAGTGAATTGAAAGTAAACTCTCCCTTGTAAACTATTTATCTTTTCGAGTTCTATGGCTGAGGCATACTTTTCATATATCTTGTGACAGGTCTTGCTTATAGTCCATGGTATGAAGCGTAAAATATGGAATAAAATGTGTGTATTGCCTAGGATGAGGTGTTTTTTCGTACCGTTTAATATATATTTGTGGAATAAGGAAGAATTTCAGGTTATGTGACAGAAACAATCAAAACTATCAGGTCTTAAAGGATTTTTACCTTTTCTCCACTACGTATAAGTAGGGGAAGTATTGTATTCCACCCAAAAATTCGATACCGAGATTTCACCGGAAATATATGTTTTGAGACCACCTGAATCCAAAAAAAAAAGTATTTTTTGAAACATGACCGTGTGTGCGTATCTGTGTGTCTGTCTGTCTATGAACAGCATAACTCAGAAACTAAATAACGAACAAACTTGGTATTTAGGTTCAGTATCTTCCAGAGATGCGACACAAGGTTTTCAAGAAAATCCCCCACCCCAGATTACACTTTACATGGAACATTTTTCGAAAATTTTAATTTTCTTAAAAATGGCTAGAACGATTTTGATTAAAATATCATATCTTTAAGATATTTTCATGGCAAATGAAATGTATATCTTAAATTTTCTGGGATGTCTCCAAAACTATTCTTCATTATGAACGACTTTGCATAACTGGTAAACCATAAGAGATAGACAAAATTTTACAACACAAAAAATTTATATCGCGTTAAAATACACAATTTATGTCATATACATTTTTGTTGTTGAGTGAACCATTTTCGAGATATTGCTTGTTATTCTCTTAAATGTTTCAATAATTTTCTCAAATGGGTATTCGTTATTCATTTTTTTTCTTGGATATGCAAAGAGTATTAATCTGTGGCAAAGAGAATGGTGCTGTACCTAGCAATCAGCTATTAAAATATATATCGATGCTTAAAGGCTACTGTATTTCTATATTGCCCTTGCAAATACAAAACAAGGGGAACATAGTACGAGTTTGTAAAAATAGTTTATACAAGAGTAGAGAAAGCCATGTGAGTGTAACACATCAGATTTTTATTATTAAATGAATCCCCATTTATATTAGATGAAAATTTTGTATACTGGCGTACATAAATTGTGGCCCATAACGAAACGGACCTGTTTATGCTAGCACTGTAAAAACATAGTCTCACCTACTACCCGCGTGTACACCTCTGTTTTTCGAGTATAATTATAGCCACTGGATTGGCAGCTATTTTGCCTTCCCCAAAGTATGGTCCAACTCCTGAAGGGTAACATTACAACTTAAACCTTGTATTTTCATTCTACACTGTCGTTTTCATATTGCAGTAGCAGCAATAGCTTAACCTACGTCTCCATGTTGCTGATGAAAGCTCTCATATATGTAAATGTCGTATCTGTCGTTCAGTTTAATCACACATCCAAATAATTCTTCACTCTTTCCTCTAGAAGGGTGAAGAAACAACTCGTTCAGCCTTTCCTTGTGTACCAAAACTCTTTCATAGAGACGGAATCCAAACCAGCCCTTCATTTTACATAGAACATAAACATCGTGCATTGGCCAGTTTTTATGTCCCTGTAACTTTTTCAGGCAGTCACACAGAAAACTGATATCGACTTTGTGGAGTCAAAAGTTGGTTACCTTTGGGTGGAAATCTGAGGGAAAAACACTCTGGCGTTCTAGGAGAACGGGTCATTTTTTATGCACAACAGTGTACATTCACTGCACTGAAATTTAATATCATCACAAGATTATTATGCCTTGTGAACTAGAGAACGTTTTGTGGGTTTTAGTTTCCGTACGTTGGCAAGTATGCTTTTAAATTACTCTTTAGTACCCATACTAAAACATCCCTTTCATCGCTGAGGCTGAGAACCTAGAGCAACTGTTTTAATGGTTCCGAGTTGGAAGAAATTCGACACCAAACCCACAAGCCATGAGATTACTTTGCAGATCCATGGAGAAGACGTGGAGTAGAGCGTCTAGGGTACTCGGTCGAGAGCGAGAACTGAGGAAGGACAGTAGCAATGTCTGCAGGCACAAGACAGTCGCCTCTACTTCTTTTGTTTGTTTTTTGTTTCTTCTTCTTCATATTCAGGTGTGAACCCTTCTCCATCGTCTCAAAAGAGATGTGCTGTCAACTCGTCTGGAGAAACTTCTGATCTTGTGATGGAAGTAGCGATAGACCCCCACCCACCCCTAATACAGGTTTGAATAACACGTAATCAATGGCCACGCTCTGGGATTTCGTGACGGAGCGGCGGCCATTCGCATCCAGCTCAGCTCAATCTAATTGTTTTAATTAGTCCTTCGTTGGAAGGTAGACAATTCGCTGGCTGTCTTTGTAATTGTATATTATTTGTTATTATTAGACATCGGATTTGTATGCATTACAACATCTAAAATATGCTTCATTTATTCAATCAAAATCTTTATAATATGCTCTATAATTTCAAAAACATGATGTACTAATTGCACAATAGATTTTTACTTTCTCTACTACGAATAGTAAGTAGGGGAAGTATTGTATTCCACCCAAAAATTCGATACCGAGATTTCACCGGAAATATATGTTTTTAGACACCCTGAATCCAAAAAAAAGCATTTTTGGAAACATGTCCGTGTGTGTGTGTGTGTGTGTGTGTGTCTGTGAACAGCATAACTCAGGAACGAACAGTCAGATAAACACCAAACTTGGTATTTAGGTTCAGTATCTTTCAGAGACGCAACACGAAAGTTTTCAAGAAAATCCCCCCACCCCAGATTACCCTTACATGGAACATTTTTCGAAAATTTTAATTTTTTCAAAATTGGCTCTAAAGATTTTAATTAAAATGTCATACTTTTAAGATATTTTTATGAAAAATAAAATGTATATCTTGAATTTTCTGGGAATGTCTCCAAAAGTATTCTTCATTGTAATGACTTTTGCATAACTGGTAAACCATAATAGATAGACAAACTTTTACTCCACAAAAAATGTAGATCGCGTTAAAATACACAATTTATGTCATATACATTTTTTTTGTTGAGTGAAGCATTTTCGGGATATTGCTGTTATTCCCTTAAATTTTTCAATACTTAATTTCTCAAATGGGAATTCGTTATTCATTTTTTGTCTTGGATATGCAAAGAGTATTTATCTGTGGCAAAGGGAATGGTGTTGCACCTAGCAACCAGCTATTAAGAGATATGTCTATTGCCCTTGCAAATACAAAACAAGCGGAACATAGTACGCCTTAAGCGATAGTCAAAAATTTTTGGAACTGAACGCTATGTATAAAATGTAATTCTCTTTGCATGCCAAAAGATCGTTTCTGCAAAAGTTTATATCGATTAATATGAAATAGATGGAGAATAAGAGTTTATAAAAATAGTTTGTACAAGAGTAGAGAAAGTCGTGTGAGTGTAACACATTACATTTTTTTGTCCTGGTAATGCAACGAGAATGGAATGCTCCACATAGCAAACAGCTATTAAAATATTTGTCTATAACTTAAAGCCTACCAATTCCCCTTGCATCTATAAGAAAATTAGCAATAAGATTAACATCTCGATTAACATGAAGCATATGGAGAATAAGCATTTGTAAAAATAGTTTGTACAAGAGTAGAGAAAGTCATGTGAGTGTAACACATCAGGTTTTTTATTGGAGCAACGAGTCAAAAATAATTGCATTGGGCGGCATTGTTTTTTGACTGCATAGTCATTGTTCAACGTACATGGCGGATCGGTTGTTTTTGGAGCTTGCGTTGGGTCGCCCTTCCCCTGACTCGGGGAGTTCGTTTCTGCCAGTGCGAATGGACACATCTCTGTTTTTGTTGTTTTCCTGAATTTATATTAAGAAAATCAAAAGTAAGGATAAATTTTGCATGGTAAGAGAGTTGGGGTGGGAGATTTTCTTGATAATTACACGCTAGTGCCTTTCAGGCAATGTACGGTCTCATTGATGCCTTATTCACCAAAAGAATAGAGCTTAATCATTAATGTTGAAGCATGGTGCTAAAAACTAATAACTTTTTCTGCTTCGATTCGTCTAGAGACCTAGGAAGCCTGTTCTCATACATTTTCATTATTGGTAATTGGTACAAACTAAAAAAATTGCGAGATTAGGTGATCTGCGAATTCAAAATACAAAAGTAAGGGTACAAGACCTAACGTTGCATAATGCAAAAAGAGACACAAAGGTGGTATGGAATCAATTAGTGTACGTTTTCAGAAAGCTAAAACGCCCACTTCCTTGATGATATTAAAAGTACTAAAAATCTGATGTGTTGCACTTGCATGACTTTCCCTACTCTTGTACAAACTATTTTTTACAAACACTTATTCTCCATCTACTTCATTATAATCGAGATAAACATTTGCAGAAACTTATTGCTAATTTACTTGTAGGTGCAAGGGGAATATGGTAGACTTTAAGCGGTAGTTCAAATCTTTTAAGAGCTGGTTGCTATGTGGAGTATTCCATTCTCTTTGCATGGCCAGGATATATATAAAGAAAAACAAATAACGAATTCCCATTTGAGGAAAGTATAATACTGGAAAATTCAAACAGATAATAAGGAATATCTCGGAAATGATTCACTCGACAAAAAATGTATGCGAAATAAATTGTGTGTTTTAACGAGATCTACATTTTAAGGGTAAAATGTCTATCTCTTACGGTTTACCGGTTAAGCGAAAGTCATTCAGAATGAAGAGGACTGCTGGGGACATTCCTAGAAAATTCAAGATATACATGAAAATATCTTAAACATGTGATATTTTAATCAAAATCCAAGGAGATTCCAGGCTCAGGTTCATTATACACAGACGATTTTATGGTAGACAATAAATGCAATTCAAGAATGTGTGAAAATGGAGAATTAAGGTAAATATAAATAAGTACTAAGTATTAAATGGAGGAAAGAAGAAAAATGGTATCTAGGTGGTCAAGAACTGTAGGTAGTCAAAGAATATGACTATTTAGGAGTAAGGTTGAGTTAATAGCGGGGAAATTATAGATGAAGTAGGAAAATTGACCAAAAGTATAGAATGGTTACATAGAATTAATTGGACTAAATTTGGTTAGATGTAGGAAAATGAAGGTAGGTGAAATCTTAAAGATATGACTGACTCAATAAATGCTTCTAAGAAACAAAATCAAGGAAATGGGAGAACATTAAGGAAGGTAAAGAAAAGAAAAAGAAATGATATAGAAAAGTAAGAAAAGCAAGGGCCGCTCAGTGAGGGAAAAGCCCAGGGAGCCAAGCAATCTGAGTGGCCCAGTAAGAAAACAAGCATCAGACAAATTTTACAATAGACGTAGGGGTAAAATGATAGATAAATATACGTTTTATGTATTGTAAACCAAACTGTAGAACAAATTTTACAATAAATACATTCATTCATAATCAAAATCCTTAGAGCCATATTGAGAAAATAAAAATGTTTGAAAAGTGTTTCATGTAAAGGATAGTCTGAGTTGGGAGATTTTCTTGGAAATTTTTGTGCCGTATTCTTAAAAGATACTAAACTCAAATACCAAGTTTGGCATTTATTGGACTTTTGCTTTTGAGTCATTCTGTTCAGACACACACACGGACATGTTTCCAAAAATGCTTCACTTGGATTCAGGGCACCTCAAAACACGTATTTGCGGTAAATCTCGGTATCGAATTTTTGGGTGGAATACAATACTTCCCCTACTTAATATACATATTAGAGAAAGTAAAAAGGGCATCGTCCTCGCACTGTTATACCTAGGGCCCGATTCATAGGTTTTACCCAATTTTTCCCTTGTTTAATGAACGACTCTCAAGGTATTAGAACGTTTCACAATTTCTAAGATTAAATATATGAATTTCATAGGACCTAAAAATTCCTAAATGAGGGGTTGCGACTAAAAGTCCGAAATCGGTGTTTTCAGTTCTTTAAATGATAATTAGTAAATATTTATCCGTAGCTCTAACTATTGTTGTTCCTTGCACATTATAAATATGCCACTCAGAGAAGCTTTGGATATATTGGCAATGTTTCCAGAAAAGAATTGCGAGGACCAGTGGGAACAGCATGTTCTTCGAATCTGGAGAGAATTATTTAACTCAATACTGGCTTTGAAGACATGAAGCTGATGTTTTCAGTACTGCAGGGAGAAAACCATACCTATTGGAAAATTGCACCTAGAACCTACAACACCAGCATCTATAATCTATGCTCCAATTATGTTACGTTCTACAGAATATACTGCATGATAATAGGAAATCAGTCATTCCAGAAATTTTGGCATATATGTATGCATAACAACCCCTCCGAAAAAAATAAACAAGAGAGAGAGAGAGAGAGAGAGAATTATCTACAAACAAAATAAATGGAAACATGCATTCCTGTATTTTATGATGATTATTGATACGCAGTACTTTAGTGAAATAAGGATATAAATAACTTGCTAAAATACGAAAAACGGAAAAAAAATTCTGATGTGTTACACTCACATGACTTTCTCTACTCTTGTACAAATTATTTTTACAAACGCTTATTCTCCATATGCTTCATGTTAATCGAGATGTCAATCTTATTGCTAATTTTCTTGTAGGTGCAAGGGGAATATGGTAGACTTTAAGCGGTAGTTCAAATCTTTTAAGAGCTGGTTGCTATGTGGAGTATTCCATTCTCTTTGTATGTCCAGGACATAAAAAAAATGAATAACGAATTCCCATTTGAGATAAAGTATAAGTATTGGAAAATTTAAGGGAATAACAAGCAATATCTCAAAAATGTATATGACATAAATTGTGTATTTTAACGCGATGTACATTTTTTGTGTAGTAAAATTTTGTCCATCTCTTATGGTTTACCAGTTATGCAAAAGCTGTTCACAAAGAAGAATACTTTTGGAGACATTCCCAGAAAATTCGAGATACACATTTCATTTGTCATGAAAATATCTTAAACATATGATATTTTAATTAAAATCGTTAGAGCCATTTTTGAGAAAATTAAAATTTTCGAAAAGTGTACCATGTAAAGGGTAATCTGGGGTGGGGAATTTTCTTTAAAACCTTCGTGTCGCATCTCTGGAAGATACTGAAAGTAAATACCAAGTTTGGTGTTTATCCGACTGTTCGTTCCTGAGTTATGCTGTTCACAGACACACACACACACACGGACATGTTTCCAAAAATGCTTGTTTTGGATTCAGGGGGTCTCAAAACATATATTTCCGTTGAAATCGCGGTATCGAATTTTTGGGTGGAATACAATACTTCCCCTACTTAATATACGTATTAGAGAAAGTAATTTTGGTGTTAGCATTAACATTATTTTGAGGGTATAGAAAGCCTATAATGAAGGCTAACGGGACCTAAAAATCCGGGGCCTAGTAAACACTTCGTGATTATTCTAAAAGTACAAAAGTGGCATTGTTGTCGAATTGTGTCTTATCGAATACCCCTCTTGCTTATAATTTTTCTTAAGCAATTTAACTGAGCTCTCAAACTCATGCTTGTTGTTTTTCTTTAACGGATTACCACCCTCGTTGTAGAATTTTCACCCCTAAGGACTTACAATGCCTGTCAAGGAATTAACAAACTGGATCATAGCAAATCTAGGAGTATTGATCATCCCAATGCCTGGTATGGCGGTGAAGAAGAAGAAAATGAAATGTAGCGATGAAAAGAAAATTCGCGGATCAAATTATACATTGCAGTTCACCCACCGACCGAAGAAAACCGCGAAAAAAACCTTCGGCCCAATTTGTTGGCCCGAGGGTTTGATCTCGGGACTTCCCGAATGCCGGCCACAGACGTTACCTGAGCCATTCCACTCGGTAATTAGAGATAACCTTTCCTCTCGAAATAATTATCATGCTAAGCATTCGTTAACATTAATTAAGTTACAGAAAGCTATCAGCACTCATGGCATTGCTAAAGAAAGTGTGCGTGAACATTAGGGCTAGGCTTCAACGTGAAAGGGGAGGACTTAGCACGTTGATCTACATAGATCTTTTGTACTTATGTCCCTGACGGGGCGGCCCAAGGAGGGAGGAAAAACAACTGACTTTTATTTATGAACGCTCTTTAACTACTATGTTCCTTAACGTCCCATTTTATATTAAGCATGAACTTCTGGAAATTTTGCTCTGAGGCCTCCTTATCAGGCTTGAGGTTCGTTTACGTGCCGTAAATCTAAGACAACCGGCTTTACTTTCCTTTCTAAGCAAGCCATGCTAAGGATTTTTACGCCCGAAAAAAATCCATCGCCCTTCGCAGGGTTTGAACTGCGACTTCAGGAACTAGAAGCAGCATGGTACCACTAGACCACGGAGGACGACCTGGAAGGAAGAGATGGTTGAGAGGAGACAGAGAGCGGCCGGACCAGGCAGAGGGCAGGGTTTCTAGTATTTACAGATATAAACTCCCCGGATGGGCACTGGTGCAACCGGCTCGCACCCCGCTGTGAGCTTTACACATCCTCTGGGGGGCCCGGAACCGGACACCGCCCCCATCCGTAGCAGGAAATTTTCCGCAGAGCATTCCTTTCCTCTGCCATGCACACGCGGAGACTCCCGCCGACACGTACAACCCTAAAAGAGACCAAGCGGAAGAGAGATGAAGTGAAATGAGAACTGAGGTGAAATGAAGGGACAGAAAATTCGGGGGACTCAATGATCCTTCCCAGTATTCGCGTAACGACCCGAAAAATAACCCATGGGTCAGGAATCGAAACCACGACCTCCCGAATGAGCCACAGATGTTACCGCTCGGTTTGTGCAAGCATACATTTAAGTCCTTTATGGCTCAGTGGGCCTCATAACACGTGTTTTCTATGAAATCTCGATATTGAATTTTGGTCTGATATAGGAGTGTCGTAGATAAAGTAAAATTGAAGCACAAAGTATTCCATGGTAATACAATATGCCTATTTGCGAGAAGTTAATCGCTTTCGAACACAAAGAGAGGGATCCCTCTTCCCGGACTGAACATGAAATAAAAAGGCTCACGTTTGAGGATTTTCCTTCTTGGCCCGAAGCATTACAGGAACTGGGTATCGATTGGTAAGGTGTGCGGGAGAGATGAAGAAAGAGAGAGTAATATTGTCTGGATGGTTTATTGTGTGGATACGGAAATAGCTTCTTCACTCCATTTCTCATGCGGAACGTGGAACAAACTTGTAAACCGTCCGCTCCCTCTGCATATGAAATATGGAAACGCGCTGCGTTCCTCTTTTATTTTACTTTATAAAACTGCGAGAAGGTCCCCGGCGTGTAATGCGATGGTGCGCAACAGCGCGTATATTTCAAGAAGGGCTCCGAAAAGATTTGTTTCCATGGTGTGCTCACTTTGTTAAGGGGTACTGCGGAATCCGCCCGCCCTTTGAGGAGTTGAGATTTACCGCCTTTGTTTCACCTGCTCTGCCAACAAGACGGATGTGTCAGCTTCCCTTCACAGCTAAGCTCAGATGTGTAACTCTTGAATCAGTAATACACAACAGGAAAACCCAACGCAAGAGTTTTAGAGCGTTGGGTGCTACATTCACATTACTTTTCTACACATGTTCGTTTATTTTTATACGCCACTACAAACTTACCTACCTACGGAAGCTTATTTTTCTATCTACTGCATATAAATCGAGATATTGCAGAAATACAGGGTTATTCAAAAAGAAGGAACGGATTTTAAATATTCATTGCTAATGAACAACAATAGATATCGACACATACGATACATCATTGAATAGAGGAAAGTTCAAAGTTTTAAGCCCCCACCTCTTAGTTCCATTCATTGCCTACAGTGGCGCTGGGTTTACGAGAAAATGGCAACGCCACAAGAAAAGTCGTTTTGTGTGGTGCATTATACAGAGAGTGAATCTATTGTTTCATTGCAGCGTTGCATTTCGTTGTAAGTTCAACAAAGAGCCACCTCGTCATAACAAACTTACAATTGATACAATAAATTAGTAGAAGATGGATGGTCGTCCTCCGTGGACTAGTGGTACCGTGCTAGCCTCTAGTTCCCAAGGTCGCGGGTTCAAACCCGGCGGAGGGCGGTGGTTTTTTTCGGGCGTAAAAGGAAGGGAAGTAAAGCCGGTGGTCCCGTGTCGTAGATTTACGGCACGTAAAAGAATCTCAAGTCTGATAAAGAGACCTCTGAGCAAAATTACCGGTGTTTCACGCCATATATAGAATGGGACGCTAAAAACCATAGTAGTTAAAGAGCGTCCATAAATAAAACTCAATTTCATTTTCATTTTGTAGAAGATGGTTGCGTATGCAAACGGAAAAGCACTGGTCGTCCTCGCATATCAAATGGTGCTCATTTTGAGCACATAAAATACAATTTTGAACTTTCCTCTATTCAGTGATGTATCGCATGTGTCACCGTCTATTGTCGTTCATTAGAAATACATATTTAAAATCTGTTCCTTCTTTTTAAATAAACCTGTAATTTTATTATACATTTTATTGTAGGTATAGGGGACGCGGCATGACTCAGGTTACTAAAAAACAAAGTTGGCTGATGCCGCATGTCAGGGCGGTCAACGTTCTAACTTGAGTCACCAGATACGTACCTAACCAGAGTAACCACTAGACAACCTATTTATAAAGGTTGACTATTTCGGTCTTCTGCTAGCATTATGAGTCATTGTCATATCATATACAGGGTGTACCATTTATGTTGAGACTGTACAATATCTCCGAAACTAAGTGTTGTAGAAAAAATGTTTTAAATAAAAGTTGCTTGATATTATGCGGGAAAGTAAATCCCATTTGCCGTGTTTTGTTTGGAGGACGTTGTGATGGTCATTTTAGGGTCAATTTAATTTTTTTAAATGGGAACCTACCTTTATTATGTTGTTTTCTCACTCCTCATAGAAAACTAAACTACATTTACATAAAGCACTTTGCAATTGTTCTTACACCAACGTAAATAACAACGAAAATTGTGATTGGCTATGTGCGAAGAGTCCAATGAATGGTTGGTCATTTGAGGGTCAAGTTACGTTTCGTAATTAGGAACCAATATTTTTTATTTTGTTTCCTTATTCCTCATCACCATAAGCAGCTTTTTATAAACCATTTTCTAATGGGAAAACAAAATACAAAATGTAGGTTTCCATTTAAAAAATAACATTGAACCTAAAATGACCATCATAACGTCCTCCAAACAAAACACGACTAATGGCATTTACTTTCTCCCATAATATCGTACAACTTTTATTCAAGAAATTTCTTTTTTCAACGCTTAAATGGTCCGCCCTGTATACTGGTCCGTAATATTCTTTTTTTCGGTGCAAAGGTTTGGTCATCATCTTCCTTCTCCGGCATAATCGCTGATTACCTAAAGGTACTTAACATATAACCTGGGTGCACCGTAAGTATTAAAAGTGCTGTACAGCATGCGTATTTTATTAAACGTTGTAACCTGATGTACTGTATTAGTATGAAAAACAACTTATAGTTACGTTTTAATATGATTTCTGCGTACTTACCTAAACCAAACAATTACATTTCTTGGTTTCTTTTTCTCTCACAAACAGACAAGGCTTACACCAAAAATTGCAAAAGCAATTCATATTTCTAATTAACTGTTATATATTGAGGCAGTATTTTTAACACTAAATTTTACGCCCGAAAAAATCCTCCGCCGAGTTTGAACCCGCGACCTTGGGAACCTAGAGGAGTATTTTTAACACTTAAATGATTTCAGTCTAATTATATAATATATGTAATTCAATAACAGCCCGCATTAAAGCAAGATGTGTATGTAACAATATATAAAAAGTGTATATTACAGTCATGGTATATGTTTATATTATTGTATACATGTGTGATAATGTTATGTGAATGTATTACGTAATTTAATAATGTAGGAGCTGTGAGAAAAATAGTTAAAAGTTGTAACATTGAGGTAACCTTGAGGCAATAATGAATTTGAAAGTTCAACAATACTACTTGTAATTCTTGGAAGCAATAATGCAATTTTTGTGACAGTTTATAAAATAGCCAATCAACAACCAGAAAAAAGCTTTAGTTAAATGAAGGTATTCTATTGGACTAGGATTAGCCAATCAGAAACTGAAATATAGCAAAATTTACAAATTCAGAAGTCAGTTGCTTGTAGACAGTGTTCCTAACCGGATGTGAGATGCGTCCTCGAGAAATTTAATACGTATTCTGTGTGAGACAAAAATAGTTTACGTGTTAAAAAGTGCAAGTAATTAATAAGAAAATCTCACAGCTCTCTATATCAGTGAAGTGTTATTTAAATCGTGTCAAGTATTAATAAAAGGAGTGAAGTAAAATTATAATCTGTGTAAGCCTACATTCTTCAGTCGCACCACTCCCTGCTAAAACATCCATGTCCCTAAAAAATATAAATAGTGACGCAGCTGAGGAAAACATAAATATATAATAATTAAAGAAACAGTCAAATTACAAAGTTTATATTTTTAAACTTGGGGCAAAGGCCACCGGAAAGTACATTTGGGGCGAAGGCTACCGGAAACTTTTTAACATACGTGCAGTTGCAACTACTTCAAGTTCGGCTCCCCAACAGTCGAAATATAATACACCTTCTTCAAACTTGTTTTCCATACATAGCAGCAACAAATCTTGTTCAATATTAATACTTAATAGCCTAATAACCTAACCTAACAATAATTAAATAATTGCTGATATACTTATCCTATTAATATAACTATAATCTAATATAAGTAGCAATATCATTAATATAATATATATATGATTAATACAATATAATTAATGTTATAATCAGTGCGTCAGTTGGAGAAAGTGGTCGGCCTGCAAAGTTTGAACAACTACGAATATAAAAACAAGGCGCTAACATGGCTGAGCACCTTTATCAACCGTTTTTCTCTAAACCTATGACACTTGTTCGCAAAAACAATTTGATAACCAAAACTATGTAAATATATCGGTTGGTGGTATTTGCATTTTCTGAAACAAACCTCGTGGCCAACTTTGAAATTTTAAATGAGAGCATGGTTTGTTTAAGGTACCATTGGATAGTACTTATAAAATGAAATAACTTTTATCAAAACCTTTTTTTTCTATGTTCTAATGTTTACTCACAAATAAGCGATAGAGTTCCTCGTAATATTTTGCACCAGTTGCTTGATGGTATTCCTCTGGCTGCACGGTTACCGATGTGGCTTCAATAGGATGGCTGTCCATCTGACCTGTCACTTAGGGCTCGGCAAGTTCTTGACCAGTTGTTTCCTGGACGGTGGATTGGACGAGGAGGACTAGCACGTTGGCCGGCCCGATCTCCTGCCACCAAACGACTTCTTATGGGGAAAAATTAAAGTCATTGTTACGTACAGATGGTAATGATTGTAAACACTCGCTCTAAATGTTCAAAATGTCCACCATCCTGTGCTAAACAACGCTTGATCTACTCCTAACATCATTGATGGCACGGAAAACTTCATCACTGCTGAGAGACGCACAGGCTGCTCGAATTCTTTTTTGACAAGCACGTACACAATTCTTTGCTCCAGTACTTCAACGGTATCAACGGGAGTGCTGTATACTACACTTGTGGGTTCACCCCAGAAGAATTTCGAGATAACTCGGGGGTATTTGAAAGAATTCGAAACTCACTGCAGAGACGAGTGCAATATTGCATCCAGGTGCAAGAGCGGCACTTTGAACACCTTTAACAGGATGAATGTACAGTATTAATAACGTTAACTACTAAAGTAAATTGTATTCCTTCTTAAGTTCAGCTATGAGTGAATTGCGAGGCCATTTAAAATGGCAAATAAACGAAAAGTCTATTTCATGTCTATTTTCAAATTCATTTGCACTCATTAGGATGGTGTTTCTTAATGAATTTAGTGGCAGCTCAGAACACATTCGCAATAATAAATCTCGCACACGGTTTGTTTGCAGACCCAGGTTTACTTCTGTTTTGCTTCTGTTATCACTTTCAACCGTTTAATTTGTGCTATTAATTAGAATGGGACGCTAAGAACCATAATAGTTAAAGAGCGTCCATAAATAAAACTGTGGGAATAAAGAAAGAAAAATGTTACAGGTCACCTTAATCCAACACAATACCAAGTAACAGTTACAAATAGATCTCAATATACTGTCCTTAAACATGTTCCAGAAACTGCCGTCTATGAATCGCGTTGCCCACTGTAGAACCCAGCATACCTCCATCTGCCTCACGTGAAAAGTTATGCGCCGCCTTAAAGTTGCTACGTTCTTCGGCACACTTGTTCTTTAAACAACCCAGAACCAGAGTCATATGGGGGGCCATTTCCATCTCTGGTATATAGACGGAGAGGGGCCCAGCACTTCATGTAGGCCATTGTAAGCCCTTTGTCAGGTATATGGAAGGTGACCAGAATCGGGCGACGATGCGCGCTAGCAAGAATGGGATCCATAGCGATTCCAGAATCACACCAATGCTGTCGCCGGCGTGAGCCCACTTCAACTCTAGAGTCCCGGCAACATGCCCCCAAGAAGGGGCAACATCGGTCCTTCTAGCGCCGCAACGCATTGGTCATACGACACTGAAAGAAATAAAAGGAAAGGCAACAGTAAACTCGTAGTAGAAGATGAAGCATTCGCCTACCGACCTTGGGAAACCACGAAAAGCTCAAGTTCAAAGTGGCCGGTCCAACGGGAATCGAACCCGGGACCTGCTGAATGCAAGCCTCACACGTTACTGCGGAGCCATATTGGAACTATTTTTCTTCCCAGAATAGAAATCCCATTATCTGAAACGTACGTATACTACATTTAAACTTATTTGGCCTCACTGTTCTTAAATTGTGATCCCCTATCTTCCCTCTTTAAGGATACCCAGTAGGCAAAAATTGATGTTTGGCTTATTCATTTAATCATTTTTTTATTAAATTAGTACAAAGTTCAGTCTTTAAAAATGCTGCAAGTTTTATGTTCTTAACTTTATCCTAACAGTTTTTGCAAGCATATTACCGAAGTGTTGTTGTTAGACAGTTCCTCCTGAAGATACAAAATTCCTGTTTCCAAAAGTTTCCGCACATTTTCTGTGAGGGAATTTGCTTGGGATATTTATGCAGGGTCAGTACTGTCAATGGCAATACTGATTCAACATTGCATCCTTAGTTGTTTTGTAAATAATGAGAAACATGCGTTTTTTTGAAGATATGAACGAATCCTTTGTTCAAATTGTGTTGTTGTGTAGTGAAGATTATGTTATTTTTATTACAGCCTTGCCACGTTACAGTAATGGAGTATTTCAAAGGCATTAAACGTTGGAAGACCACGTCGTGTTGTGAAAATTGTCAACTTAGAAGCTGAGAAACAGAAATTCTTGATGTGGTTTCTAGCAGTAGAAGTAATTGTGATTGGATCAAAAGCAGTCAGTATAATGGTAATTATTGTGAATCACTGAAACAATATGGGCTGAAAATAAGCTAGAAAAGGATACAGGAGAGCAACAGACGTGTGAAAAGGAAACTAGAACAAGAAATGGATAATTCCCCTGATGAACCCTCCTATGGTGCTTGAATGTATTGACTAGATTTACATATTTTTAATGCTCGATTTCTCACATTTGTATTTTTTAACATAAAAGGACCATTTTCTCAAAAGTTGTTATACATAATTACTGGTCTCAAAGTTTCAACATTTACTCATGCATATGTTTCACAAATTTTAATGGACTAGTTTAAAAAAAACTGCATTATGACTGGATTAAATTGCTTTTTGTGGTTAAAATATTGGCTATATTTAATTAATAGAAGACATACGCAAAATTGGTATTAAAACGTGTAGAAATATCCATATTATGTACTGTGGTAGTTTCATTACGATATTGCTAATAATATTTGAAAATATGTTCCTTAAACTTCGCAATTTTAACATTGTTAGTACATAGCCTACCTAGTCCCATTTACTGTGGCCATTCTTATGGCAATTCTAAGGTTAAACTGGCGAAATTTTAACCACTGGAAGGTACCGGTAGAGGTTCCGTTCATACAGAAACAAATGCCTGTATAAATGTCGTTATCAACAATCAGAAGTCAGCTTATTCTGTAGTGATGTTATTAATGGACGTCCTGACAATGCGGGAGAGCACACAATTTTCGGTACTCCGCATGCCAATATCGGCTCCACTGTGCATTGTTGGTGAAACGTCTTGAAGGCATTTCGGCTGTCAGGGATCATAAAATCGATTTCCGGTTGTCACACCAAACTCCCCCAATGTCCTTGGGTCCCTGTCCATAACTCTCCCTCTACACTGGCCGGCATGTTTTCACACGGAGATGTATCGCTATCTCTGTCCATCTTAAGACCAACCTTGAAACATCCCCACCCCCAACTTACTTTTTTTTCAATGAAGTTGAAAGTTTTGTGTGTCCTTTCCCACCTTTCGGATGGGATAAGGGTGGAGGGAGGGGTTTGGTTCAGGTAATTTATTTCGCTACATTCCACAGAACTACCCCTCCGGGGGTTGGGAAAAGGACACCTGGATTTCTTTGTGAAGCCTCCCCTCTACTTAAAGGTAGGGTAAATGTAAACAAGTGTTCCGGTAGACAGCCTTGCGCCGTCCGATCCCCATGTACCTGGTCGTATAAACGGCCCAATATTTCAAGTCTCCTTTGTGAAGCACATTCCACGGGTAATGTGGAAGTCGATAACAGCTGAAAGGCAGGTAGAGGTATACTCCATAAACTTGCATTACTTGTTAATGCACGGAGAAGTCTGTCAGCTTTCTGACTTCAGTATTTGTTGGGGTTATAATACCGGGTAAACACCGTGGTCATTGCCCCAACTTGAGAATACGCGTGGAGTACATGCCTACAACCCATTTGGTCAAACTATTCTGAAGTTTGCAACCAATTCCCAATTTTTGCTTTCACTGCCGCTTATATATAGTAGATAAGTAGTATTGCATTCCACACAAAAATTCGACATCAAACTTTCACCGAAATTACACCTTCGAGGAACCAGAACAAAGAAAAGGATCTTTACCACGACATAGAGATAGAAAAGGTACTGCATTCCACCCAAAAATTCGATACCGAGGTTCACACACATGTTTTGAGGCCCCTTGAGACCAAAACAAAGCATTTTTGGAAAGAGATCCATGTGTGTGCGTGTGCGTGACAGAAACTCAAAACCGAAAAGTCAGAAAAATACCAAATTTGGTATTCAAGTTCAGTACCTTTCAAAGATGCGACTTGAAGATTTTCAGGAAAATTTCATCCCAAAATGTCCTTTACATGAGCATTTTTCGAAATTTTTGCTTTTCTAAAAAATGCCTCTAACGATTTTGATCAAAATGCCATATATTAAATATATTTACCTACATGACAAATAAAATGTATATATTGAATTTTGTGGGAATAGTCTGTGGGCTTTTCTTTATTCGGAAGGAATTCTGTATAATCTTGTAACTGGTAAACGTTAAGCGATAGACGAAAACATATTATACAAAAATCTAGATCTTTTTAAAACACACGATTTATTCCTAATTGGGTGCTTACACCGTGTAGTAAGATTTGCCTATCTCTTACAATTTAGCAATTACCTATGCAAAAACCATTCCCAGTGCCGGCCCTCGTAGCCGTGGTCGCTCCGGCGATCCGCCAAACTGAGGGTCCCGGCTTCGAGTCCCGCCACGGGCATGGGTGTTTGTGTGTGTATGTGTGTTGCGGAAATAAGCAATATGAAAACAGTAAAACACAGTAACATAAAGTGGGTACAACAACGGAACTTTAAAAAAAATTCAAGATATATGTTTCATTTGTCATGAAAATATTTTAATCAACATCGTTAGAATTATTTTTGAGAAAATCATAACTTTCAAAATATATTCCATGAAAGGGTAGTTTGGGATTGAGGATTTTCTTGAAAATCTTGGTGTCGTATCCTCAGAACTCATGTTTGAGTTATGCTGTCTACAGACACGGACCTTTTTCTAAAAATGTCTTTTTTGGTGTTCAGGAGGCCACAAAACATATATTTCCGGTGAAATCTCGATATTAATTACTTTCTCTACTACGTATAGTAAGTAGGGGGAGTATTGTATTCCACCCAAAATTTGATACCAAGATTTCATCGGAAATATATGTTTTGAGACACCCTGAATCCAAAATAAGCATTTTTGGAAACATGTCCTTATGTGTGTGTCTGTGAACAGCATAACTCAGAAACAAACAGTCGGATAAACACCAAACTTGGTATTTGGTTCAGTATCTTCCAGACATGCGACGCACACTGTCGTCCTTCGTGGATTAGGGTACCGTGCTAGGATCTAGTTCCCAAGGTTGCGGGTTCAAACCCGGCGGAGGGCGATGGATTTTTTCGGACGTAAAAATCCTTAGCATGGCTTTCTTCGGAAGGGAAGTAAAGCCGGTGGTCCCGTGTCGTAGATTTACGTCACGTAAAAGAACCTCAAGCCTGATAAAGAGGCCTCTGAGCAAAATTATCGGTCTTTCACGCCCAATATAGAATGGGACGCTAAAGACCATAGTAGTTAAAGAGAGTAGTTAATTTAATTTTAGACATGTGACACAAAGGTTTTCAAGAAAATACCCCCACCTCAGATTACCTTTATAGGGAAAAATTTAGAATATTTTAATTTTCTCAAAAATGGCTCTAACGATTTTGATTGAAATGTCATATGTTTAAGATATTTTCATGACAAATGAAATGTATATCTCGAATTTTCTGGGAATGTCTACAAAAGTATTCTTCATTGTGAACGACATTTGTATAACTGGTAAACCATAAGAGATAGACAAAATGTTACTCCACAAAAAATGTAGATCGCGTTAAAATACACAATTTATGTCATATACATTTTTGTTGTTGAGCGAACCATTTTCGAGATATTGCTTGTTATTGCCTTAAATTTTCCAATACTTATACTTTTTCTCAAATGGAAATAAGTTATTTATTTTTTTTTTCTCCTGGTAATACGAAGAGAATGGAATACTCCACATAGCAACCAGCTCGTAAAATATTTGACTATCGCTTAATGCCTACCAATTCCCCTTGCATCTACAGAAAATTAGCAATAAAATTAACATCTCGATTAACATGAAGCATATGGAGAATAAGCGTTTGTAAAAATAGTTTGTACAAGAGTAGAGAAAGTCATGTGAGTGTAACATATCAGATTCTTTTTGAATGGAATAAAATATTTCCGCTACTTAGTATACGCAGTAGAGAAAATACAAAACAAGCAATTTCTAATTTACTTACCCATCACAACTTCAGATTTCTGGTAACACAATGCTGCCAAATTAAGATAACTAATATTATGACTAAGAAACTAAATTTAGGATGTTTTGAGTCAATTATATGATGGTTGATTAATGCCGTGACTCAAAGCGGATTATTTGAAGGTAATAATATGGACAATAATAAATATTCGGTATTTCAGGAAGAATTTAAGTCGGAGACATGGATTATGTGTGAAGTGACGGAAGATTTGTTGAGTGTCAGTGATTCCTGAAGAATTTAGAATGCGGTACGAAGTATTCAGTTACCTATAATTGCACTTAGTTTCCAGTAATGTTTGACGTAACATAAGTTATTCTGTTCGAAGTTTGCCAGTAGCTGTAATAGGTTATTAGTAATTATTAAAACGATTTAAATTAAGGTTTCAAGTGCATTTCAATTTCCACACTAGTTTAGTGTTTTATTACAGCCACCAAATTTATGTTAGTAGATAGCTTTCCTTGGAAACGAATTCATGTCTTGGAATTCTAAATTTCCTTGTGTGAAATTGTCATCAGGAAGGCGTAGAAAACACAGGATCATGATGAAAAGCTGTTGTGATATATTCATACGACTTTCTCTAACCCCTATCGTGTATTATTGGGTATACAAATTATTCTTACTAAGGTTTGGTTCTCTACTTACTTCATTTTAATCCAAATAAACCTTTGCAGTAATAGCTACATTACACATTTCGTTATAAATACAAAGACAACAGCGATAGTCAAATGTTTAAGAGTAGGCTGCTATACGCTGGCCTTATAATTCCATACTGTTTCCATGACATCGCGAGAAACAACTGAATGTTGATAGGAATTCAAAAGAATGACCAAGTATTGAACAGTTCGAAACATTAATAACGTATATTTCGGAAATGGAGTATGCCACAAAAAAGGTAAGAAATAAATTCTATGCTTTAAAGAGATCTACATTTTTTGTGTAGTGCGATTTCGTCTACGGCATAACGTTTACCGGTTATATAGGGTTATACAAAATTCGTTCCGAATGAGGAGGACTTTATAGGCTATTCTTAGAAATTCAAGATATACATTTTATTTGTCATATAAATATTTTTAATATATGGTATTTTAATCAAAATCGTTATAGCAGTTTTATAAAAAATAAGAATTTTTTAAAAATCATCAATGTAAAGGGTATATGAAGTGGGGGCATTATCTTCAAAATCTTCGTGTCGCATCTTTGGAAAATACTGAACTTAAAATACAAAGTTTGGTGTTTATTCGACTTTTCACACATAAGGACCTTTGTCTAAAACTCTAAAATAAAATTAATTTAATTTTTTTTAAAGAAGTTTAATTCCAACTTTATTTTTAATTTTTGGCTATAGGGTTCTTTTATAGACAAGAAGGAAAAAAATATTAATAAAATGATAAATCCTAGACGTTATACATTCACATTACTTTCTATATCCTCTATCGTTATTATTGGGTAACTATTCTTGTTAAGCTTTATTACTTACCCTACTGCATTCTACCCAAATTCGATACCGAGATTTCACCGGAAATACATGTTTTCATTTCCCCTGAATCCAAACAAAGTATTTTTGTAAACATGTACGTGTGTGTATCTTCCAAAGAGGCGACGTGAAGATTTTAAAAAAAAAAAAAAATCTCCCCACCTCTAACTACCCTTTACGTGGACCATTTTTCGAAATTTTTAATTTTCTCAAAATGGCGCTGTATTTTTATAATAATACTATATATTTAAGATATTTAATTGAAAAATAAAATAAATGTCTTGAATTTGCTGGGAATATACTCTGAAGTCCTCTTCATTTGGAAGGAATTTTGTACAATCTTATATAACTGGCAAACGTGTTTATCTAAACATCCTTCATATATGGTATTTTAATCAAAATCGTTAGAGCCAGTTTTCAGAAAATGAAAATTTTCGAAAAATGCTCCATGTAAAGGGTAGTTGGGGTGGAGGATTTTCTTGAAAATCATCGCATCGATCCTTGGAGGATACTGAGCACAAATACCAAGCTTGATATTTATTTGAATTTTCGTTTTTGATTTTGTTGTTCACAGGCACACACACATGCGGACATGTTTCCAAAAATACTTTATTTTGATTCAGGGTGCCTCAAAGCATGTATTTCCGGTTAAGTCTCGGTATCAAATTTTTGGGTGTAATGCAACACCTCTACCTACCATGTACGTGGTGGAGAAAGTAAAAACGTTTTTATTAAGTAGACTTCAAAACATGTATTTCCGATGAAATCTCGGTATATAATTTTTGGGTTGAATACAATACCTTCTTTACCTACTATGTGGGTACGTGGTAGGGAAAGTGAAGTATGTATGTTTATATGCAGAGAAAGTCGTGTAACGCTTAGGCGTATGTTTTGATTAAGAATTACAGTTGCTCCTCATTAACAACCCTACCTTAGATTGTGCCAGCTCAGAGAGGTATTCCGGGTTTTATCAATTCAATAAATGGTATTTTACTACAGTTATTAAATCATCAATTTCTCAGGAAACCCAAGTTATGGGTACAAAGGTAAAATTTCTAAATTCTACATTTATGAACATATATTTTTGAAATTTGTAACGCAAGTAACACACGCAATTAACATGTATTCAGATTTTTATAGCAATATATATAACAGTCTTTAAGTTATTGATCTTTAATTACTTATATTAATGTTAAATAAAAATAGTTCATTCGATATTAAAGATCAAAATTTTATAAATATAAATATATACTTTCACTAACAAATATTAAGATCAGTAGGTTCTCGTAGGTAACACATTTTTATTGATGTTTTAGTTTTTGAGAAAAAATTATAAGGTTATGAGAAACAATATGCTTTACTAATTTTAGTGTGTTAATTAAATATTATAATTAATGTACTGCAATAATAAGCGATAAAGAAAAATCATTACCAATGTTTTATGCGTATATTTTTGGGTGTTTCTCTACAAACCCTGAAGGAAGTATAAAAAAATCTGATGTGTTACATTCACATGACTTTCTCTTCTCTTGTACAAAATATTTTTAAAAACGCTTATTCTCCATATGCTTCATGTTAATCGAGATGTCAATCTTATTGCTAATTTTCTTGTAGATGCAAGGGGAATTGGTAGGCTTTAAGCGATAGTCAAATCTTTTAAGAGCTGGTTGCTATGTGGAGTATTCCATTCTCTTTGCATTACCAGGACAAAAAAAAATGAATAACGAATTTGAGAAAAAGTATAAGTATTGGAAAGTTTAAGGGAATATAAGCAATATCTCGAAAATGGTTTACTTAACAAGAAAATGCATATGACATAAATTATGTATTTTAACGCGATCTATATGTTTTGTGTAGTAAAAGTTTGTCTCTCTCTTATGGTTTACCAGTTATGCAAAAGTCGTTCACAATGAAGAATACTTTTGGAGACATTCCCAGAAAATTCGAGATATATATTTCATTTGTCATAAAAATATCTTAAACATATGATATTTTAATGAAAATCGTTAGAGCCATTTTTGAGAAAATTAAAATTTTTTAAACATGTTCCATGTAAAGGGTAATCTGGGGTGGGGGGGCTTTCTTGAAATCCTTAGTGTCGCGTCTCTGGAAGATACTGAACCTAAATATCTAGTTTGCTGTTTATCCGATTGTTCGTTTCTGAGTTACTGTTCACAGACACACACACACACAGACACACACACACGGACATGCTTTTTTTTCAGGGGGTCTCAAAACATATATTTCCGGTGAAATCTCGATATCGAATTTTTGGGTGGAATACAATACTTCCCCTACTTACTATACGTAGTAGAGAAAGTAAACATTCTTCGTGTGGAATATTTTGAACCCCTAAAAATATGAAGGGGGCGAACAGAAAGCGACAAAAACAGCTTTGAAATTTCAAAGGGTACATTTAAAAACTCATAAAATTATTTATAATAATCGGTAACAGACATCAAATACAGATTATGAAACTAGATGATTCATACTTAATAATAGATCTATAACATTTTGAAGCGTTTCTCTCAATTTTTGCTGTGTGTACCCTAAAAATAGTTTTTTCCTCCGTCTTATCTCCCTCTCAGAGCTTCTCCTTATAAAGGAGACATCTCTTGCTCACAAACATTCCAGCTATGTCGGCATTCTACCCAAGAGTCTTCTCAATGAAAAAGTTACCTGTGAAAGAGAAAAGATCAGTGACTCTCCTTCCCACATCAATGGCGGTGTTTTCATTCACACTTTGGCTGGACCGTTCTATCCAGTTAAGTGTCCTCCACGATATAATCTCAACAAGTAACATGTTCAAGTAAGCAACTCATTCCAACACAGAAAGCTATGAATTATACAAACGCTTTTGTTTTTATTCAGGGAACATACAGTCCAAAAATGCCAATAAAATGAAGTTATTTAATAACACAACTTTTCGATTTTGTGTTCTGTATTAAAAAGTTGTTTGCGGAAATTCTGACTCTAAATACATATTATTTTAAAAAATCTGATGGTTACACCCACATGACTTTCTCTACTCTTGTACAAACTATTTTTACAAACGTTTATTCTCCATATGCTTCATGTTAATTCCTATTGCTAATTTTCTTGTAGATGCAAGGGGAATATGGTAGGTTTTAAGCGATAGTCAAATATTTTAACGCTGGTTGCTATGTGGCACATTTCATTCTGTTTGCATGTCCAGGACACAAAAAGATGAATAACGAATTTGAGAAAAAGTACAAGTATTGGAAAATTTAAGGGAATAACAAGCAATATCTCGAAAACGGTTCACTCAACAAAACAAATGTATATGACATAGATTGTGTATTTTAACGCGATCTACGTTTTTCGTGTAGTAAAATTTTGTCTATATCTTATGGTTTACCGGTTATGCAAAAGTCGTTCAGAATGAAGAATGCTTTTGGAGACATTCCCAGAAAATTCGAGATATACATTTCATTTGTCATGGAAATATCTTAAACATATAATATTTTAATCAAAATCGTTAGAGCCATTTTTGAGAAAATTAAAATTTTCGAAAAATGTTCCATGTAAAGCTTAGTCTGGTGTGGGGAGATTTTCTTGTAAACCTTCGTGTCGCATCTCTGGAAGATACTGAACCTAAATATCAAGTTTGGTGTTTATCCGACTGTTCGTTTCTGAGTTATGCTGTTCACAGACAGACACACAGATAGACAGACAGACACACAGACACACACACGGACATGTTTCCAAAAATGCTTTGTATGGATTCAGGTATTTCAAAACATGTATTTCCGGTGAAATCTCTGTGTCGAATTTTTGGGTGGAATACAATACTTCCCCTACTTACTATACGTAGCAGAGAAAGTAAAAATGATTAACGAAATTGAGAATAAAAATTGGAAAATTTAAGGGAATAACAAGTAATATCTCGAAAATGGTTCACTCAGCAAAAAAAATGTATATGACATAAATTGTTTATTTTAACGCGATCTACATTTTTTTGTGTAGTTAAAGTTTGTCTATCTCTTATGGTTTACCAGTTATGCAAAAGTCGTTCATAATGAAGAATACTTTTGGAGACATTCCTAGAAAATTCGAGATATACAGTTCATTTGTCATGAAAATATCTTAAACATATGGTATTTTAATCAAAATCGTTAGAGCCATTTTTGAGTAAATTAAAATTTTCGAAAAATGTTCCATGTAATGTGTACTCTGGGGTGGGGGGATTTTCTAGAAAACCTTCGTGTCGCATCTCTGGAAGATACTGAACCTAAATACCAAGTTTGGTGTTTATCCGACTGTTAGTTTCTGAGTTATGCTGTTCACAGACAGACAGACAGACACACAGACACACAGACACACACACGGACATGTTTCCAAAAATGCTTTTTTTGGATTCAGGTGTCTCAAAACATGTATTTCCGGTGAAATCTCGGTATCGAATTTTTGGGTGGAATACAATACTTCCCCTACATACTATACGTAGTAGAGAAAGTAAAAAGAATTCTGGTGTTACATTCACATAACTTTCACTACCCACTCGCATTATTTTTATATATCTTCTACAAATTATTCATACCAAAATTTGTTTGAATTTACTTCATACCTATCCAGATAAAGTTTGCAGAAATTGATGCATTACAGAATTGGTTGTAGATACCAGTTAGGAGTGGGCAGATGAAGGAGCCTCTAGTAACTGGGGCACAATATCACACATAGGTCATAGCTTTGTGCTTCCACTTGACCCCTGGAAGGAAAGGATGAAGGGGAGAGCCGAAGGACGAGAAGATCCGGACGACAGAGTGCGATAGCAGGTCGGGGTCCTTAACGATTCCTGCAAGGCGCAAATCCTAACGTGGGCTGACTCCAGTAGTCACACCAAACCCCAGGGAGAAATATCCAAGCGCAAATTCCACCGCCCTGCTGCAACACACAAACCGCCGTGGTGTGGTCCTACAGCCCTGAAACAGATGAAAGGAAATGATTAAGACAGGAAATTCATGGAGAAGGGGAACCACCCAAGCATTTACCTATAGAACCCGGAGAAATCACGAGAAACTCTTGGACATTGTGACCGGCCGATAGGAATCGAACGCGGGACCTCCCGAATGCAAGCCTCGTGAGTTACCGCAGAGCAATTCTCTCGGTAGATGCAAGGGATGTACCGCAGCCTGAAGTGAGAGTCAAATCTCCAAAAGGTGGCTGGTTATTTGCTGGCTTTGAAATGAAAGAATTGTGGCTTAGGACTTCAAAAACCAATAACAACAAATATCTCGAAAAATGGTGTGCATTTACGAGATCCATTATTTCTGTGTAGTAAGATTTTGTCTGTTGTGACTTTGTCCAGTTTTTCTACCGTCAGTTCTCTCAGTTCTCGCTGTTCTAATCTCTTATGTAGTTCAGCTTTACTGTGAGTTCATTTCGTTCACATTATTACTTTACTAAGGTGAACTAATTCAATTCTCCGTCACTTCATTCCTTTGTGACGTAATCTCTTCACGGTTCACTTCACTCGGGAGTCGAACACAAGGCCTCCACAGGAGCACTCTCTGCACGACATAGCCGTCCCCAACTCGCTCGGAGAATCGCTCGATGTCGTTCAGGCACGCATTCGCTAGCTCGCTCACGCATTGACTGATTTAACAACTCTGCTCACAGTCCACTCGCCTCGACTCACTCTGACACAACTCCTCTCCTCATCTCGCACTGACTCGACTACCGCGAGAGCGTTCGCTTATATAGCCAGTGGAATCTCTCCGCAAGGTTCTCGAACTTTATAGAGCTATTTCGACATACTTCCTGGAGGGGAAGAAAGCTTCTAGAAGGCTCTGGTTATCTGTCAATAATGTACCTGACTATTACGCTGGTGAGCGGCACTTATATTGTTTACACCGACTGCCCGGCGCCGAACTCCGGATAAGCTTGGGCCATAACCTCTGCGTCACAATATTTTATAGTTTTCAAGGTATTTAAAATATACAATTCATTCAGAACTAAAGAACTTCACAGGCTATTCGCAAAAAAATCCAAGATATATATTTTACTAATCGTGCAAATAACTTAGACATATAGTATTTTAATCAAAATCGGTAAGAGACATTTCTGAGAAAATAAAAATGAGCGAAACATTGTCGATGTAAATTATTTGGGATTGGGATTTTCTTGAACATCTTCGTTGGCATGCTTGGAAGAAGTCGAACATAATTACCCTAGTTTTCATTTTTGGATCATGCTGTAGATTCTTGAGAGGTGTCTGAGCAAAGCATGAAATGTGTATTTATCTCACCATTCGTTTTTCGGTATGCTGTTCACGGATAGGTACAGAAATACATACACATGTCTGATTTTCATTCATACATATCCTAACATATCAGTATTCAAATTTTGGTTGTAATACGATGCTAGAGCTGCAGATGTAATTGCTGTTAGACGAATGAGACAAGGTGCCTACGATTTGTTTTTTTTTTGTGGTTTACTTTGTTGTATTTATGGACACTCTTTAACTGCTATGGTTCCAAGACTCCCATTCTATATTGGGCTTAAAAGACCGGCAATTTTGGTCAGAGGCCTCTTTATCAGGCTTGAGGTTCTTTGACGCACCGTAAATCTACGACACGGCACCACCGGCTTTACTTCCCTTCCGAACGGAGCCATGCTAAGGATTTTTACGCCCTAAAAAATCCATCGCCCTTCGCCGGATTTGATCCCGGGACCCCGGGCTCTACGAGTTGCATAGATACGAACTATTGAATGCAACTGATTTACTCCGTATTTTGCTTTCTTCCCCACTTATTTTACATCGCTTCAACTCAGTGGTCATATCACGATTTATCTCTTAGGAGATACCTCTTGGATTGTGAGTGGCGGACAGTTAGCCTTCTAGGTCTCATCCCTTTACCATACCATCTTACCGTATCATACCGTCACATGTCCAGAGAGGCCTTAATGCTAGGCAGTCTACGTCTGTTTCTATGGTGGGTGGATAATAGCTTTGACACGTGTCCACAGAGACCTTAGTGCTAGGCAACTGCAGCTCTGCTTCTGTGATGGGCTGATACCAGCTTTGACACATTTCCATAGATACCTTCCTTAGTGCTAGGCAACTATAGCTCTACTTCTGTGACAGATGGTATCTTTGACACGTGTCCACAGAGACCTTAGAGCTAGGCAACTGCATCTCTGCTTCTGTGGTGGGTAGATAACAGCTTTGGCACGTGTCCACAGAGATCTTAGTACTAGGCAACTATGGCTCTGTTTCTGTGACGGGTAGATGGTAGCTTTGACACGTGTCCACAGAGACTTTAGTGCTAGCCAACCGTATCTCTACTTCTACTAGTGGTGGACAGATGGCATTAGGGTGCCGTCCAGTCTGCCTGATTTCAGTATTTGTAGATAGATTGCAGAAAATTCACTATAATAATCTATTTTCAGGTTTTCTACCTATTGCTTTAGACTTAAGGTGGAACTTTGGGTTGTGCATTAAATATCCAGTATTTACCTTGGCTTGTGAGAGAAACCACGAAAGAAAACTCAGTCAGACTGATCCGTCCACGAGATTTGAACCCGGGACTTCCCGAATGCGGGACACAGACGTTACCTCCTGATCCATCCCAATATTGCTTTCGCGTACAGTGAATGACGTTTTGTCATCCTCTGTTGGAACTCTGGACTCAGTTTTGATGTTCACTAGCTCCTTTTTATTCTTCGGCTTTCAGAACATGACGAATTTGCAATGTGGTCTGTACCCCCATTTCGTGCGAAATATGAGCAGGATACGTCTGCAACCAATAGGAGCGGTCCATAAATCACGACGTGATGAAGAGCCCCGGAAGAAACCCGATGCCAACATCCATATTTGAGGTAGGTGTTGAGCTACCGCGGCTTACAATACCTGTATATGGAACTGACACTTTAATCAACATCTAATTACCTGTTGCCCAAGGTTTCATTATTAACAATGCGTTGTTGAATTTGGTGATGAGAGAGGAGTCCACAACAATAGCCGGCAGGGGGTCCCTCTGCGCTCTGCTTGACAATAGCCAAGCTTCTGTCTGGTACACTGGCTTCCTACATTCTTTATGCGGGGCCAGGCATTAACATTTCTTGTTGTTTAATTACGTACGTGCCCACGATTTTAACATTGCAATAAACTGTGGGTGTTCGGATTCCTATAAATATGGATTGAAATTAGGGTGATCAGAAGTTCCATATTAAACAGGACAATCCCCTTTTACTTTTTCTATAAACTAGGTACAGGAGTTATTGTAAACTATCCAAGAAAAAAATCAATGTGTGTATGAAAGGTTAAGTTAAATTAAATTGATTTTTATTTATGGGCGCTCTATAACTGCTGTGATCCTTAGCGTCCCATTCTATATTGGACGTGAAAGACTGGTAATTCTGCTCAGAGGCCTCTTTATCAAGCATGAGATTCTTTTACGTACCGTAAATTTACGACACGGGACCACCGGCTTTACTTCCCTTCCGAAGGAAGCCATACAGGATTTTTACGCCCGTAAAAATCCATCGTCTCCACCGGGTTTGAGCCCGCTACCTCAGGAACTAGAGGTTAGCACGATAACCACTACGCCACGGAGGACGACAATACGAAAGGTTGACTGAATACCAAACTTTGGGTGTATGTCCAGCGCCTTTCAAGAATGTTGCACAAATATTTTCACAAAATTTCCACACTCAAATTACTCTTTAGATTGCAAACTGTCGTTATATTTTATTTTCTCAAAAAGGGTTCTGACAATTTATGAAGTAGTATATTGCAATGCAAGTACGACAAGATCATCATTAAAAAGTTTGGAAATAAGAGTTATTTTTACTTCCGATATTTCCCAATGCACTTAACACGTGTATTGCATACTATTTTTTACTATCATAGTGAATCATAGAAATGCTACCTACTAGTCGTCTCACCGTTAGGTGAGAAGAAGAACTAAACAGTTATGGAACAAGTGGTCGGGGTATTGGAAGGACAGTCAGGTAAAGAAAACTAGTTCCCCGGTCGCGGAGGGTGATGGATTTTTTCGGAAACCATCCTTAGCATGGTTTCCTTCGGAAGGGAAGTAAAGCCGATAGTCCCGTATCGTAGATTTATGGCACGTAAAAGAACTTCAAGTCTGATAAAGAGGCCTCTGAGCAAAATTACTGGCTTTCACGCGCAATATAGAATGGGGCGCTAAGGACTATAGCAGTTAGGGAACGTCTGAGCAAAATTACTGGCTTTCACGCGCAATATAGAATGGGGCGTTTATTAGTGAGGCTAAAGCCTGCAACTGTGCATTTCAACATTCACTTTCCCCTCATTCCCCTATGAACCCTAGCGTTGATGTTACGCACTGTCAACAAAACCGTGACGACCTCCTCCAACCGCACTCATATCGTGGCCGACTAGCACCCGAAAATAAAATTAGTTACTAACAAATTTTGAATATTGGTTCCAGTAGAAAGGTAACCAACATAAATCTTGTTGCCGCATGAATTAAATCGTTGGTAAATATTAACTAATAGAAATGAAATAAAAAAAGGTAGGATTTGAATAAGGTTGTTGCTTCACGTATGGAAAGCCAATTTGAGAAGGTTGTTTATTTTAGGAGTTGTATTGTACTTCAAATGTTGGGGGGCCGAACTTGAAGTCATTGCAACCGCACGTATGGTAAAAAGTTTCCGGCGGCCGTTGCCTCAAGTTTAAAAATATTAACCTTTTAATTTGACTGTTTCTTTAATTATTATATATTTATGTTTGCCTCGGCTGCGTCACCATTTATATATTTTAGAGACATGAATGTCTTAGCAGGGAGTGGTGCGACTGAAGAATGTAGGCTTACACAGGTTATAATTTTACTTCACTTCTTCTATTAATGCTTGACACGATTTAAATAACACTTCACTGATATAGAGAGCTGTGAGATTCTTTTATTAATTACTTGCGCTTTTCAAACACGTAAACTATTTTCGTCTCACACTGAATACGTATTAAGCTTCTCGAGGACGTGTCTCGCGTCCGGTTAGGAATACTGTCTGCTAACAACTGACGTCTGAATTTGTAAATTTTGCTCCATTTTAGTTTCTGATTGGCTAATCCTAGTCGAATAGAATACCTTCATTTAACTAACGCTTTTTCTGGTTGTTGATTGGCTATTTTATAAACTGTCTCAAAAATTACATTATTGTTGCTCCAAGAATGACTAGTAGCATTTTTAAACTTTCTAATTTATTATTACCTCAAGGTTACCTCATTGTTACCAAATTGTTAGCAACTTTTAACCTATTATTCTCACAGCGCCTATATCATTAAATTACGTAATACATTCACATAACAGTATTGAACATGAAAATAATAATATAAACATTAATGCAATGACTGTTACATGCATTCTTATATATTGTTAAATACACATATTGCTTTAAGGCAGGTTGTTATTATATTTTATACTATATAATTAGACTGAAATCATTTAAGTGTTAAAATTAGTGCCTCAGATTCAAATATAAAATATATTTAATGGGCCTACCTATAGTAAAATAGACAAAATACGCAGATAGGTTAGATTATCAGCAGTGAATGCGTGAAATTCAGCTTTGCACTATAACAGCATGAATGGGAAATAGGGCAAAAAACGTTATCATGAAAAAATAATATCACTACACTCTTGCCAGGATGCCTGTTGATAGTAACATGCCCATACAGGTACCTATAATGTAATTTAGTGCTGTATAGAAATATTTGGGAGTGGAATCTTCAGAAGGCAGTTTACAGCTCGCGCCAGTTGACACTAGTATGAAAGATTGTCTCTGGATAACCTTTATACAGGATGAGTTTTGGCAAGCGCCCCGAACATTTCATAGGCCGCTGAACGGCAACCGAACTCACTGGCGAGTGTGGTCGGCTCTAGGTAATGGATGACATGAAAGAAATCATATTGTAAGACGTATGTTATTTACCTCTTACAGAAGGTGCTGGAAGTGCTGTTCCTTTGTTTATATACGCAGTTGACATCTGTGGATAACCAATTGCTCAACGCAGTTCATCTGCAGAAATTAAGGTACTTTCGTGCAAATGTTTTGTTTCTTTTCTTTCTCGGTGTTGCGGGTTTGATACAAATCACAAGGGCTGAGGTTGAGAGAGAGTTAATTTAAGTAAACCCTTTACTTTCACTCGTTGTATGGGCCGTCGTGAGTCATAAGATTTCTTAATTCCTGAAGACAGACGAGATTAACTTCCTGCAATGTTCGAGCCTCGTAGCTAGTCAGTGTGTATATAGCAAATGTTACTGCATTTTCTGACCAGAGGATGCACAATGAATAACATCTTTAAAATCCATGGACTTTCGTTCTAGTTGCAGTAAACTTCCTTTGCTGTAAGTGGTTCTTATTTATTTTCTTGTTCTATTGTTATTTTTGTTTCGTTTGCATAACTAGGTATCTTTAACTTCTGCGGTCATGAAGTTTAATGGGTATTTGGCTTGAGAAACAGCTGTTGAAGGTGATTTTACTCGCTGCACTTTGGGTATTATTAGGATTTATTACTCTTAATCACCTCCACATGCTATCCCACTTTCATTCTTCCAGACTCGGTGGGGAATAAGGAAGGATTTTGGTTAAAGAAAAATTTCAATCCGGAAATCAAAAAGGGCTTCTTGATTGAGAAGTTCAGAAATCTGACCACTCAACCACAGAGGTATCTCTTATTTGTTCTACTTTTCTTTGTTTCAGATGTGCGCAAAATAAAGCTACATAAATGCAATAGTTTTTCATTAGTGAAAAACATTTATTCTTCAATTTAAATGTTACTACTCATTCTCTCCTTCACACAATCATTATCTATGTATCTAGCTCTGTCCCCAAATTGTCCTAGATCGTATCGCACTGCGTTGAATTTTGTGATAACAAACCTCACATAATCATTTCACAATAATGATCAAAACTAATTCCAAGTAGTTGGGCCACTATTGTCATAAAATATTCCATTTTACCATAACGATAGTGCCATAGGCAGCAGCCGTTGTTTGGTAATTTGATGGAACCAAGGAAGGTGAATTTGCGTTATCCCTCTGATGGTAAAAATGTAGGACAGAACGCCCAAGGAACAGGTAGACTCAAACCCTTTCATCTTCATCAGATCCTCACCCCATTAGCAGAAGAATGCTTGAAAATTCCACAGTGGGATGTTGGTCAGGTGGATCGTCCCAGCGGGTGGTGTTTATCTGCCTTCAGAATCGTTGCTACCGGTCGTTTCAAGTACCCTCCTGGTGATTTTTGGAACCCTTTCTAAAAGAAAATCTCCCTCTTTCTTCTGACCTGTATGCGTGTTTATTATGTCCGTGAAGAGAAGTTTTCGGATGCGACTTGTCCTGTTGAGTATGGTTTATGTCTACGGTCAAAATGAAATATGTAAAGCGTAACGATTTATAGTTTGCAAGTCCAAGCAAATAAGTCCATGTCTCTAGCGGAGTTTCTCATCCGCACGGTGTATTTATGCAGTGCAGACTCTTTGTTGGCTTTGTCACACTGAAATGAGATTTGTATTGTGTCCATCAGTTGCATAAGATGGTCACACAACTCGCCATTCATTGTTACCCGTTAATTCTCGTTGACAAAGGCAGTATTTTTTATGTAAAATTAAGTACATTATCATTCAATAATGCAGAAATCCCATAACGATACACTTAACATGTATATCTCTAGAGTACAACATATATAAAATGTTTCCCATATTGGTTTCCTAAGTTAAATATGGGCATTAGTAACATGTTAAACTATGAAACCAAAAACGTCCAAACAAACTTTATTAAAGGGGTACCAAGTCCATCCCATTCCAACCTATCCCATACCATCCCATTCTAGTCTATCCATGCCATCCCCTTCCTCCCATCCCATTCCATCTCAACCCATACTATCCCATTTCATCCCATCCTACCCCAACTCATACCATCCCATGCAATTCAATACGATTCAATCCCACCCCAAAGATTCCAACTCGTTCCATACCATCTCAACTGTCCCATTCCACATCATCCTTCTCCAACGCTACCATGCCACACATTCCATCCCACCCCATAGATCCCATACCATTCCATACTATGCGTTCCCGAGGTCGCGAGTTCAAACCCGGCGGAGGTCGATGGATTTTTTCGGGCGCAAAACTCCTTAGCATGTCTTCCTTCGGAAGGGAAGTAAAGCCGGTGGTCCCGTGTCGTAGATTTACGGCACGTAAAATAACCTCAAGCCTGATAAAGAGGCCTCTGAACAAAATGACCGGTCTTTCACGCCCAATATAGAATGGGACTCTAAGGACCACAGCAATTAAAGAGCGTCCATAAATAAAACTCAATTCAATTTTACATGCCATCCCATATCATTCTATCCTATCCCAAACCTTCCCCACCATTCATACTATCCCATATCATACCATCCCTCCTATCCCATACCAACCAATGCCATTGCAACCCTTACCACCCAATAACATTCCAGCCCATCCCATGCCACCGCAGTGCATACCATTCCATCCCATTTCATTACATCACATACCATACCGTCCCCTGTCACCCCAGCGCATACTATCCCATCCCATATCATACCATTCTATACCATCCTATCCCCTTCAATCTCAGCACATTCTCGTCCCAAGTCACATCAAACTGAGTTTTAATTAATTCTTCTTTCATAGTCTTGTATAGGCTGAAGTTGGAAAGGTAGAATCAGTGTGAGACAGTTGGGGAATTTACTGCCGTGCCAATGTGTTCCCATAGTAGTTCAGTTGTTTAGAGCAGCGGTACGGAAAACCGTGGTTCAAATCCCGCCTATGCATTGCATTTTTCAGTCTGGTTATACCTTTCCAAATCAAACGGAAACTTTTGCTCTTGTATGTGTGTTTGTTTCATCTTTTCACTCAGGAATAGCCGTTCAATTAATCAGAGGCAATTTATCCATTTTCACTTCTTTTTCTTTCTTTTTGTCACCATTATCTTGCATCTTAAATATGCATGTACGGTCTATTACCCATGCACTAAGGTTTTTTTTTTGTGTAACAACTTTAATAATACGACTCCCATAAAGATACCTTATCTATCTGTTTAATTCCTGTGAACCAATGCTGACTCTATTCTCTTCAGCCGAAGTCTGTGGAGCTAATCCAATGAAATGTTCTGGATATATGTATTCTGAAAGTTGATCCTACGCCGCAGTCCTGGCGATGGTGTACGTAATTATCTTCCGATCTTAGCATGAAGAAGGTGCCTCGAGCACAGCCTTGTCAATCAACAATTGCCACCTGCTGATTTGTGGCCTGAGATGAGCGACCTTTCTATTGTTCCAAGTTCATGGCCATGCGGCACCGGATTTCTGGCGCCCTTTGATGTTAGCTGGGGAAAATTGGTTTCCAAATACACGCACTTCCGTCTACCGTGTAGGCGTCCAAAGTAACGTACAAAGTATGCAAGTTAAATGCCAGCATGAAATAACGAGAAGTAATTACTTTATTGACATTATTTTTTCTTAAACCTTGCTGCTAAATTTAATGCCAAACTAAATCATTTTGCAATAGCAAACTTTCAGAATAATTGTTTTGGAAACCATAAAAAATATTTAAACTAAACAGAAAAGCATTTCCTTATAGCACTTCGGTGATATTTCAAATGTTTTGCACCTAAAATTTTGTGTAACTTATTTATAAAATTATTTAAATGATTACAGACGTGCAAAAGTGTGAATGTTACATTTGCTGCCCTTTTTTTCAAAGCTTCAAACCAATGTATGAATGAAGTCAGTGCCCAAACTTTAGGCACGGATTTGTTTGAGATGAAAGATTTGAAATTGCTGTCAATTTAACTTTAAGAGGAAAGAAGTTTTAATATATGCAGATAGACAATGCAGAATTGCTTTACATTAAACCTACATGTCAAAAAAATTAAAAAAAGAAATTAAAATATGCATACTTTTAAACAAAACTATTTTCAAGGTGAGAAATTACTATATTCGGTTCAAATATTTGATATATCGAGATTTTTTTAGAGTCTATTTGAGTACGCGAAACAAGAAACACCAGCCCAGCTCTTACAAGGTGCAATTAGAAGTATAACTATGTAGATATCTAAAGATCTCTAGTTCGAATCTCGGTTGGCTCAGTGGCTTGGATGAAGTTTTTTGAATCATTTTCGCTAATACCGAAAAGGCCTGAAACACTCAGCTCTTTGAGCACCGGGATCGTTCATGGTAATTTTACAATTAGGCACAAAATACTTACTTTTGTATATACTTTCTGTTAAATATTTCTAATATTCTATAAATAATCGTATTTACCATTAACAATTTCAATTCTCATTTCTTAATAGTCATACAGCAGCATTTTGGGGCTGAGACAACAATCAACTATATAAAACTTGGTCTATATAATGCATTACGCTTGCATAATCTTTCCATGAGTATATTAGAAACTAAATAACCTACACTTAACTGCTATATATCAGATGAGAGAACTCTCAGGCGTGTTAAGGCTAATTAACAGTAACTCAACTGTAAAAAGTCGGCACAGAAAACTGATATCTATGATTCGAGTTGTGTTTGTGTCATACAATTTTTCAACAATGATTAGACTTTCCATTTATGTATGCATTGAGCTTCTACTCCATATGCGATTTATGTCCACTGTGATTATTGATTCTTGAATAAGATATTTTGGAGAAAACATGCATTGTTTACAACAAATCTTATGTATTATACCATATGACTTTCTGTACCCACTATCGTTTGTTGTTGTATCTCTCCGACAAACTATTCTTAAAAGGCTTATTTTTCTATCTACATATTTCAAGTTAATCGAGTAAAAGGTTTACAGAAATGGTTCCTTTACACGCTGTGTTGTGGATATAGGGATGCTATAGAAATAGACAAAAGTGTATCGTATACACTGCCTTTGAAATGCCTTACTCTTTGAATGACATTACAAGAAACAAAGTAATTAGGTATGGGACCTTGATACCGTCGATACATCGATACTCGGTGGTATCAAAGTACAGGGTGTCGCGGTTTATTGTTCGTGTTATCTTATTTGCTCAGCGCCTGTTATTGTTTTATTATTTTGAATTTTGAGTTCTTTGTCCTCCGGCTAGCTATTATTACTCAGTCGAGCAAATATCTCTTGAACAGGGCGTGTAAACGGAAAGGATTTGTTAATAAAAGATAACACTGATAAAAGAATTTGTTTTTACACTTTTATTGCCGTCACACTTAATTAATTTCACATATTTAATCTTGATACACGCCTGACTGAAACTGTTATATTTTCGAATGTAACTACAATCACTTATTTGCCGCGCACTATTAATTCGCGTATTTCACATTTTGTAACTAACTTTACGACGCGAGAGATTCTGTAGAATTGCGTAATGTGTACTTCGTGAATGCTTCCTTAGATCTACCTGACGGGCAACTCGCGAGAGAGATTTCTTAAAACTGCGCGACGTGTACCTTGTGAATGATTCTGTAGAACTGCGCGATACTTGCCTCTGGCTTAAGAATTTATACTCCCTCACCCCGATATGCCTAAACATTATAATCGAGCTGCTATTGGTTACTAAAGCGCGCCAACATTATTTTATAAGCCAATCAAAATTACAAACACATATGCTCTAGGGAAGATATTCCCTCCATTTCTAAAGAAAGGCACGCTACTCTGACGTCATTTGTTTGTCTCTTCTAATTGATAAACAACTTACCCCCTCGCTTCATTGTTACCCGCTCCTATTGTCAGTTTCAGTGAGGCCGTGTAAACTTATTTCCTAACAATGCTTATGGCTAACAAACATACAAAATCATTGTCATACAATAATGTTAATTTACACTACAATCACTCTGGCATTCACAGTGTTGTGATATAAAATACTGTCTCAAGGGTTATTCAAAAAGACGGAACAGACTTTAAATATTTATTTCCAATGAACGACAATAGATGGTGACACAAGCGATGCATCACTGAATAGAGAAAAGTTTCAAATTTTATTTTATGTGTTCAAAATGAGCACCATTTGTTATGCGAGGACGACCAGTGCTTTTCCGTTTGCATACACAACCATCTTCTACGAATTTATTGTATTAATTGTAAATTTTTTTATGACGAGGCGTCTCGTTGTTCAACCTATAACGAAATGCACGCTGCAATGAAACAATGTATTCACTCTTTGCACAATGCAGCACACAAAACGACTTTTCTTGTGGCGTTGCCATTTTCTCGTAAACATACCCAGCGCCACTATAGGCACCGAATGGAATTAATAGTTGGGGGCTTAAAACTTTGAACTTTTCTCTATTCAATGATGTTTCGTATGTGTTGCTATCTATTGTCGTTCATTAGAAATATATATTTAATATCTGTTCCTTCTTTTAGAATAACCCTGTATGTCTAATATTTTGGGATAAACCTTCGATATTTTTCGATACTTTAAAATTCTTTTGTATCATTGAAAGTTGTCGTATTTAACGTTATGCTAGATAAGGAATCGAGACTCCACGTTATTGCCTCGCAACTGTCTTCAAAAAGTTGCGGAACTTAGTTCTTGATAGACCTTGTCTGCGTTTCCTGTGGTTGCATAAATATTACTTTCCATAGTCTCTCGTGTCTAAATGAAAACATGCAAAACAATGGGGAAGGAGTAGAGGTAACCATGTCGAAGTTGATTTAGCTGAAACACTAAATTACTTTTCTGCAATAGCCTGGCTTGTTGTCTCACTCTTATCCATTACATTTACTTACTCTGGTGACCAAAATCTGTGAATTTAGCCGAAACAACTCAGAAGTTAGGACATAAGATAATATAGCACATTTTTATTCTTTCAAGAAATGCTCGTGTTCTAAGCCAAAAATATTTGATTCCTTTATATCTTGCATTTCATATAATACTTCCTTGATTTTTTCTTCAAATTTTTAATTGTGTCTAATATGTCTTTGTCTTAAACATGTATATGCCAATGTATGAGGGTGGGTAGTATACGTACTATGTTTACAAGATACGGCTATTGTTGCCGGATGAAAAAAATACATATGTTATGTGGTGGCTGTGAATAGTGGTAGATTGTGTAAGAAAACATTATTTTTAGTTATTTGAGTTTCATGTAAAAAATATATTAGTTTATGTTTTCAAGATTACAGAATAAAAGAATTACTTGTACTAGGTTACTATTATTATTATTATTATTATTATTATTATTATTATTACTATTAGTCGTGACTAACTAGGGGATACATAATCTGTGGCGTTATTGGAGAATGTCAACGTGGAACGTACAGTACAAAATTGGTTACATGCGTTTATACACAGAAAACTACCAATAAGAAGGTAATTCAGTGAACACAATATCGCCTTTTTATAAAGTGAGTATTGAGTATCGGTGCTCAAAAATCAGTAATGGTATCGTATCGAGAAATAGTGGTATTGTCCCATCACTAAAACGAATGGTAACTTAAATGTAATATACTAGACACTCAAAACAATAGCAATTAATATATCAAAAATAGTTAATATCCATAAAAATACATTTAAAAATTAACAAGATCTGCAATTTATGTGCTAAATCTTTGATTATTTCTTATGGTTTACCAGTAAGAATTATATAAAGTTCATTCCGAATAAGACCACGGATATTCGCATAAAATTCAAGATTTACATTTTTGTTTTTCATGCAAGTATTTTAAGCATGTGGTCAAAGTCATTATAGCCGTTTTTAAGAAACAAAAACCTAAAATAATTATCTATATAAACGTTATTTTAAAATTTTCGGATTTTCTTGAAAAGACGCTGAAGTTAATACCAAGTGTGGTGTGCGAAATTTCGTTTTTTAGTTATGCTGCCACAAACAGACAGATTCATAGATATATACTTACACAAAGCGAGATTTTTCTTAAACCTCTTCTTTTGGATTTATGGGCCTCAAAACATGTATATATAATTTCGGGTTCGATTGCCGGCTAGAGGGTGGGCATTTTTCTTTAGCCTGATTATTCCGCTTTCTCCCTAGGGTCTAGAAGTATGAAGGAGAGTGTGAATTTAATGAACAACATTGCCGATGACCAATTGTTCCAAAGTAAAAAGTCGCCGATATGACCTGAGATGTTAAAGGCTGCATATAAATGAAAATAATATGAGTGGGTGCTAGAAAATGTAAAAAGATGAAATCAAATTATGCAGTGAACATGGTATGTAGAATTAGTTATTAATTTTGTAAGAAAACGTTACTGTGTGCTAGGATTTTAACTGTTCCATTGAAGGTATTGTTAAATTATTTCTTTCCTTCCTTCTTTCTTTATTTCTGCCTCTCTTTCCGCCTGTCTGTCTTTATTTTTTTCACTTTGCAGGTTGGTTTAACTGTATAGGCCTTGATGTCAGATGAAGTATTATTTTTGGTCAAATAAAATCCAAAGTATTCATCCTATGAAATGAAGGAAAAGCAAAATAACCCCAGCCGAGTAATTTGAACACAACAGGGATTACAACCCAGACACAGCCTCAGAGCAAGAACGTTATCCTTATATACTACGTAAATCCATGACGGGCAAATTTAAAATTGTTCTTTTGTCCATGACACTCAACTGTTCAAAGGTATAGAGGCCTTTGTTATTCAAACTCCTGGTCTTACACTGAAGAAAAGTGAAACCTTAACGAACAATATAACACAGAAATAGGAGAGAGTAGGCGGGAAGAGGGAGGAATTAAGTTTTTTTTAAGGATTACCTGCCATTATTATAGGCGCCTCAACTGGTGCGCTTATTGTAATCCTAAACCTCCGTGAGAAAAACTTTGAATGACTGCCCTTCAACGTTTATTCTCAGCAGGACCTTTTGGTGAAACTCAACAACCTCTAAACTTGCAGTTCTCTGTCGATATTAGTAAAATCGATCTTTAGTTTCCTACCTGTCGAAGATACTTGAGCCAAACAAACAATTTTCCCCTTCATCAGTTCTGGGATGGAGTTTCTCACGAGGATACACTGGGATATTCTGCTGCAGTTTGGAAAACAACAGGTAGATTTGTCTGATAACGTTGTCGGAGTCCTTATGTATTCGCAGCATGGCTTCAGACCACTACAAACCGACAGAATGGAATTAGTGCTGGCTCTGATAAAATAATACCATTATATCTGCACATTTTATCATAAAATCATCTGTGTCTACATTTCAATTGATTTTACTCTGATCAAAGGGTTTTTGATTCCTGGAAGGATAGATTTTATCATTTGGGGCTTGGCTTCTAAGAAGCAATGCCAGCCTCACACAAATCCAGATTACTAAACCCTGACGTTCCGTATCTCTTAAATACCACGTGCGCTAGTCACCTCTTAAGGCTGGTTCACAACCGCCCGAGAACGGTAACCAGAACGGAAACGAGAACGGGAAGCAATACACCAAACAAGATATTCGTTCACAACAGCCCGGTAACGAGAACGGGAATGCATATCGATCACAAAGTGAAAGTCGATTTTGCGTATTGGGATTTCACTTGTTTTTAACTGACCAATGACATTTTTTCACCTACTTCCAATTTAGCCAAGCCAACGTCAAAATTCGATAGAGTAAACATTATCTAAATGTATATCCATTACATTTCCGATCCCTCTAGTTATGCCAAGCTTTCATTCCTTTATTTAATGGCATACATTAAAATTGTTTATTGTTCTTTTTCAATTTCCACCGGTTTTAGCTGTTCTTTGTAACTTTTGCCATTGTGTTTTAGGTAATAGCTAGTTTTGAGTTGCTATAAACCAACTATAAATGATCCCTTCACCAGAGGAACCAACGTTGATTAGATTTGCGGGTGTCGGGATGAGGTTAGGAAGCACATTTACTACTAATTCCTTCCACTTTCATGTTTACAGCTTGCGACTATAGAGAGCACTAGTGGCGGTTTCATGTGACGGCCGCCTGAAATAACCTCTAGAATGAAGAGTCTAATATGCACAATAGGGATCTAATATGAGTGCCCGGGAACGAGAACGAGAAAGTTAAAAGTTGGGCAACTCTTCTTTCCCGTTCCCGGGGCCCGGGAAGCTTCCCGTCGGTTGTGAACACTCCCATTTGAATACATGTATTTCAACTTTATCGTTCTCGTTCTGGTTACCGTTCTCGTTGGTTGTGAACCAGCTTTTAATGACTGTTGCCGTGGAATAGATTGTTCTGCGATAGCTATTCCTTATTTAATATGATCGTTTATCTTAGAAGATAATTGTCAAATTTACAGTTTCGTAACCGTAAGAATCAAATAATTACGTAACAGAATTAAGCATCTGGAATGTACGTAAATTCTTACAACAAATCGGAAGGAGGATCCTTCGGTTTAAATCTGCCTCTCGATAATGAAAGCATATACATCTAGCATTACCTAAACTTGCATTGCGCACCTGCACGTGGCTTGTTTGTCATACACCGCCATTCGATGGTGTGCATTAGCCAGTCAGGGGAAAGGGGAAGGAAAGGATGCGCGGAAGAACACATGTCAGCGGAACAAGATTATAAAAACGCATAAACTTTTCCAAACATTAAAGCCAGGACGAAAGGAAATGAAGTTGAACTGTTACTGGACTAGACGCAGTGACGTCGCAGGTTACAACCACTCCCATTCCTCATACTGTATCTTGGCGTTTGCAGACAGCACTCACCAGACCGTGTTTACCTGCCCGCCAATGACTCATGACCGTTGTTGTTTATATTTTCTGTATTGATAATGGTGTGAGTGTAATTAACTTGAAGTCAACTGCTTCAGAATTTCTGTGCCTGTTATAAGAAAGAGGGTTTAATGACAGCGTTTCCTGCGCGGTGTGCGGTCTCCATCAACTGATTCGTTCTGTTAGTGTGGTGCGAAGATTCAGCAAATAGATTTTGTTTTTAACATCCAGAATCAATATGAGTTTCATAAAATTAAATTAAATTGAGTTCTATTTATGCATGCTACTTAACTGCTGTGGTCCTTAGCGTCCCATTCTATATTGGGCGTGAAAGATCGATAATTTTGCTCAGAGGCCTCTTTATCAGGCTTGAGGTTCTTTTACGTACCGTAAACCTACGACACGGGACCACCGGCTTTACTTCCCTTCCGAAGGAAGTTATGCTAAAGATTTTTACGCCCGAAAAAATCCATCGCCCTCCGCTGGGTTTGAACCCGCGACCTCGGGAACTAGAGGCTAGCATGGTAACCTCTACACCACGGAGGACGACATGAGTTTCACAATGGAAGGGACGAGAAATTAATTTTCTGAGAAATCAAATTAATTTATTTATGAAATAAATGGTATGTGGTAGTTTAACGCTGAAAATAGCAGAGCTTATGAGTCACACTGTTACATGCTGGGGTGAGGGCCAAAAGGTTCCCAACAAATTATTAAATTTTAATCACCACAGCACGAACATGGGGGAAATGTAATTCAGAAACAGCAAGAGGACCAGGACCTTGGTGTCTACATTCCGATGAAGACGAGGTTTTTTTTATCAAAATATACACAAACTTCACACCGCACACATTACCTGTGATTTATTAATAAAACAATTAGTGGCCTTACATACACACAGAGGAATAAAGGATTGAGGGGAGATGCCTCAAATACGCGACCTTCTCCTTACACACTTACTCAACAAGTGGCGTTCAAACACACAACGAAGTAACGCTAACATCTATTCCCCCCTCTCCAGCCCTGGCTAGACACGCTAGCTAGAGCTGGCGAGTGTCATGCCAGACGGAACTTCCAACAAGCCGAAAGAAATAACAAATTACCCCAATAAACCGTCGACAATGCGACGCAATAATGTGTCTGGCATTACAATACCCACAATATGTTATCTATGCGCACCACTTCACATGCAGCTTTGAATATAATTTCAGGTTTTACCTAATAAAAGGATTATTATAAAGTAATATCTAATAAGTTCCAAGTTCTTAAGATAGCTGATTTAGTTTTAAAATATAGTGTATCCAGCACATCACTTGGAACAGCTACGCCAGTGTTGCCAAGCCGAACGTGTGCCTCGACAGGTCTCTCCATAGTGTTTGCTGATTATCTCTGTGTTTTGTGGTGAAACGTGGAATGAATTAAAACAGGAAGCAGTGGTAAATAATGAGTACCAGAGCAGAGCATAGTGTGGAGCATAGAAAAACAAACGAATGTTACTACCACGTATCTCTTGACATGTTGTAACGCTATTTTCATAAGGCCTGTACTAATTTCTCAAAGTTGGCCGCAAGTAATTCACTCTGCTTAGTGACAGGTGGTTTCTACTGTGATGAATGAGTATTCTATGTCTGTTACTTGGTTGCACTTAATAGGTCATAGAAAGAGGAAGTACTTTCTCAAAGTTCATACTCATGCTTAAGAGCGCATGCTGTTGTTATATATCCAGCTCCATAAGAACATGCTTGTTTTCGTAACAATCAAAACAAACCCTCTCACACGAATATACACCCCTATTCACTGTTGTCTTGACCATTTAAATGCAAGTATGCTCGTGCCATCTACAATCTTTGATTATATGTCAAGTTACTCGGCAGCTTCAATGGCGTAGAGTTTTTTCATGCTGTTATTCTACATAGTTTTATTTTTATTTCTGGCAGATTTTCTGAGAATAGTATGTATATACCTCTTCGTTTGAATGCATTTTGTATAAGTTTGTATAACCCGTTTAATTTTGTTCTCTTGGATCTGATTCGAGAAGAAGCAACTGAAATTGTGGGAGCAATTATGTGCATAAGCGCTGTCTAGCAGTATCGCAAAATACTTTACAGGCGTTTCATTGTTACTTTCTACACTACGTATAGTAAGTAGGGGAAGTAATGCATTACACCCAAAAATTCGATACCGAGATTTCACCGGAAATATATGTTTTGAGACCCCCTGAATCCAAAAAATTTTGATGTGTTACACTCCCATGACCTTCTCTACTCTTGTACAAACTATTTCTACAAACGCTTATTCTCCATATGCTTCATGTTAAACGAGATGTTAATCTTATTGCTAATTTTATTTTAGGTGCAAGGGGAATTGGTAGACTTTAAGCGATAGTCAAATCTTTTAAAAGCTGGTTGCTATGTGGCGCATTACATTCTCTTGCGTGTCCAGGACATAAAAAACATCTGATGTGTTACACTCACATGACTTTCTCTACTCTTGTAGAAACTATTTTTACATACGCTTATTCCCCATATGCTTCATGTTAACAGAGATATTGAGATGTTAATCTTATTGCTAATTTTCTTGTAGATGCAAGGGGAATTGGTAGGCTTTAAGCTATAGTCAAATATTTTAAGAGCTGGTTGCTATGTGGAGTATTCCATTCTCTTTGCATTACCAGGACAAGAAAAAATGAATAACGAATTTGAGAAAAACTAAGTATTGGAAAATTTAAGGGAATAACAAGCAATATCTCGAAAATGATTCACCCAACAAAAAAATGTATATGACATAAATTGTGTATTTTAGCGAGATCTACATTTTTGTGTAGTAAAATGCTGTCTATCTCTTATGGTTTACCAGTTTTCCAAAAGTCGTTCACAATGAAGAATACTTTTGGAGACATTCCCAGAAAATTCGAGATATACATTTCATTTGTCATAAAAATATCTTAAACATATGATATTTTAATCAATATCGTTAGAGCCATTTTTGAGAAAATTAAAATTTTCGAAAAATGTTCTCTGTAGAGGAAAAAATTTGGGGTGCTGGATTTTCTTGAAAACCTTCATGTCGCATCTCTGGAAGATACTGAACCTAAATACCAAGTTTGGTGTTTATCAGACTGTTCGTTTCTGAGTTATGCTGTTCACAGAGACACACACACACACACACACATCGACATGTTTCCAAAAATGTATTTTTGGATTCAGGGGGTCTAAAAACATGTATTTGCGGTGAAATCTCGGTATCGAATTACTATACGTAGTAGAGAAAGGAAAAAATGAATAACGAATTCCCATCTGAGAAAATGAGCATTGAAAAATTTAAGGGAATAACGAGCAATATCTCGAAAATGGTTCACTCAACAAAAAAAGATGTATATGACATAAATTGTGTATTTTAACGCGATCTACAGTTTTTGTGCAGTAAAATGCACAAAAGTCGTTCACAATGAAGAATACTTTTGGTGACATTCCCAGAAAATTCGAGACATATAACAAGACATATAACACGAAGGTTTTCAAGAAAATCTCCCCACCCCAGATTACCGTTTACATGGAACATTTTTCGAAAATTTTAATTGTCTCATAAATTGCTCTAACGATTTTGATTAAAATATCATATGTTGAAGATATTTTCATGAGAAATAAAATGTATGTCTTGAATTTTCTGGGAATGTCTCCAAAAGTATTCTTCATTGTGAACGACTTTTGCATAACCGGTAAACCATAAGAGATAGACAAAATTTTACTACACAAAAAATGTAGATTGCGTTAAAATACACAGTTTATGTCATATACATTTTTTTTAGTTGAGTGAATCATTTTCGAGATATTGCTTGTTATTCCCTTAAATTTTCCAATACTTATACTTTTGCTCAAATTCGTTATTCATTTTTTTGTCTTGGTAATGCAAAGAGAATGGAATACTGCACATAGCAACCAGCTCTTAAAATATTTGACTATCGCTTAGAGCCTATCATTTTCCCCTTGCATGTACAAGAAAATTAGCAATAAGATTAACAAAGAAACCTTTGAAAAAAGAAAAGCATTTTTACCCAAGAATCAAACGTCAGATACATACCTAAATTGGGATTTAGATTCAGCATCTTCGAAAGATGCGACACACAATTTTCAAGATAATCCTCTATCACAAATTGACCTTTACATATAAGAATTTTTCGAAATTTTTGTTTTTCTCAAAAATGGCTCTAACGATCTGTATGAAATTATCACATGCCTATTTAAGAAAAGTGTATGTCTTGAATTTTATTGAAATAAATTGATGTCTTCTTCATTTGGAAGGAATTTTTTGTACAAATTTGTATTATTGTTCAACCGTGAGACAGACAAAAACGTACTGCACAAAAATATGTACCTCTCTTTAAAACACATAATCTATTTCAAATAACTTTTTGTGGCACTAGCCATTTCCGAGATACCTATACATTGTTATTGGTTTGAATTTTGCAATACTTTCGTTGTCATTTTTATAAAGATCTGTCCCTATGCAGGTGTTTCTCGTGATGTCATGGTAAGTGTATGGAATTCTAAGCAAGCATATAGCGACTAGCTTTTAAACATCTCACCATCAATTCGTTTCCTCTACCCCATTTGTATTTTCAATAAAGCGTGTAATGAAACTATTTCTGCAAAGGTTTATCTCTAATATGAAGTACATAGAAAAATAAGCTTTCATAAGAATGGTTTGTGGAAGCTGTATAAAAATAAACGATAGTAGGTAGGGAAGGTCCTGTGAATGTAACACGCATTTTTTTATTCTGTAGCAAAGGTTCAACTGAGAATCTTGGCAAATAGAGGTACGTCTAACAGAAGGGGTCACATTTGACGAGATATGAAAATGTGTGCAATTTATTGAAAGCAATGTAAGACAGGTAAGCAATATGCCAGTATTGCATCGCACTTGAATGCGCAGAGCTAAGGTTCACATCCAGCTTGTTACAAAAGATAACTCCCCGTGAAGTTCCACTTGAAGTTGCTGGACAGCGTATCTCAGCCAGCAGAGCACTCGGGGGTGGGAAGGGGGTTGCTGAGAACGGTCCGCCCGGAGCTCAAGTTACAGATAATTTGAGCACAAGAGCACCGTATTTTCCTCCCTCTCTATCCCGGGTGAAACGAGTACAGCAAACAAAAAGGGCACTACATTCTTTCATCCCTGTCGAGGTTGTGTTGTGTTGGGTCTTGCGGTGGTGTTTTCTTTTTTCTTTCTTTCGTTCTCTTGGTAATCCAAAACTTCAAACGTAATTTTCGTAATGAGAGGCGTGTACCTTCTCAAACCGTCATCCGAGCATCGTAAGCCGTTTACTTAATGATGACCCATTTAAATCAGCATTAGATACATGATGTAAACATCTGGCAGAAAAATTCAATGCCATAGCACGAATTTGAACCAGGGATCTTCGGCTTACTATGCCGCTGCTCTAACAAACTGCGCTACCATTGACAACATGCCGGTACGACATTAATTTCCCAAACATTTTTCCAACTTTAGCCTGCTATGTGTGAAAGAACAATTACACTAGTCTGCATGTTATCGGATGACTGAAAACTAATAAGTGATTGTGACTCACGTTTTATGCTGATTTCAGAACTGCTTTTAGTTTTTCTCTATCACGTACAGTTGTTTCACAATTTCACTTCAAAAATATAGATATATAAAGATATCGCTTCCGCCACTACACATAAAATTGGGCTTGATGACGCAATTTGTAAGAGCTCTACCACAGGACGGACCCTGCTTCAAGTACCTTTCCAAGAAATTTTCCTTCATTACACAAGACAAATTAAAGGCTGGAATTGTTGTTTATCCTCAAATAAAGAATTTGAGAAGACGATGAATGAGAGAAATAGAAGCATGGACCCCTTCCGATCAGTTACTGAAAACTTCTTAGGCAATAACAAAGACCCTAATTACAAGGCCATTGTCGAAACAATGTTGAAACATTTCAAGAAGATGGGTTGTAACATGAGTGTAAAGGTGCATTTTCTGCATTCACATATCGACTACTTTCCAGAAAATCTGGGACATTATAGTGAAGAGCAGGGTGAATGTTTTCACCAAGAGCTTAAGGAAATGGAGAGGAGGTACCAGGGGAGATGGAATGAAACTATTATGGACGACTACTGTTGGATGTTGAGGATCATCTTCAAGGATCTGCAAGAAAGTCAAAGAAGAGAAAGTTTGATAAAATTAAATGAAGCACTTTGGCTTCTTGTTTTGTTAAAATGTAGTCATGAAATAAATTAGGGGAGTTCATGAGAGTATTCTTAAAATGTTTCTTGAATAAAAACTTACCTTGTGTGAAATGGTATTTGAATACTTTTCTACGCTCATTAGTAAAATTGTCAAAACATTACTTATTTTGTGTAAAAACCTGACGTGATAGAAAAAAACGGAATTTATTTCTGGAATCAGCAGAAAAGCTTGATTCAAGAACACCTAATTTTAAGAAATCATCTGACAGAAAGTTTGAAAATACAGACTAGTGTTATCATTGAAGGAGTAGGGTGCAAAATATCAGATTTTTTATTCTCCAATTGTTAACGAAACCTAGGTTGGTCATCATCACTTTTGTTTAACAGTTGAACTCTGTATTTAAAATAAAGGTAATCCTTTGGAACTCGGTTCTAAAATTAAATTTAATTTTATTTATGGACGCTCTTTAACTGCTGTGGTTTTAGCGTCCCATTCTATATTGGACGTGAAAGACGGGTAATTTTGCTCAGAGGCCTTTTTATCAGACTTGAGCTTCTATTAAGTGCCGTAAATCTACCACACGGGACTACCGGCTTTACTTCCCTTCCGAAGGAAGCCATGCTAAGGATTTCTACGCCTGAAAAAAGACATCGCTCTTCGCCGGGTTTGAACCCGCGACCCGCGAACTAGACGCTACTAGCACTACACCACGGAGGACGACCAGGAACTGAGTTTGGGCTATTTAACTAATTAATTTGTTTGTTTAATGAAATATCTACATAGTAACTTTAGAGAAGACGGGCCCCTTCAGTAAAATTGTTGGCGGGAGTCAATGCCCCTGGCTTTTTAAGTTGGGGGTGCCGAAAAAGCCTTGCCCTCCCCTAAGTCGCTGCCCCTAACTATGGAGAATGATAGAAATCCTCTGGTCTTTATAGTAAAAGCCAATTGGAAGAAGAAATTTGGGGTGACCATGTGGACGCTTGAAGGAGCAGATTTGAATTCTGGAGGAGGAACAAGCTACGTGGCCTAATCTTAAAAGTTTATGATGATGATGATGATTCTTATTCAAAGGTCCTTATGTACCAACTGTATAAGAAATAGGAGAGGGTAAAACCAAGCAAATCCTCCAGCCTAATATTATAAGTTTCCCGAATCCAGTATGAGTAAGAAAGTGTACGCTTTCAAGAATAGCCTTACGGATCCAATGCCAGTAATGTGCGAATTGGTGTATCTCGTAAAACAAGCAGTCAACAAGGATTGCAACAACGTGATACTATCAAGGCAGGTGCTATCAAGCACCATGCTGGAACCAATCGCTAATTACCCATCATTACCTTGCGCCGGAAACAATGGCAGCCTCGCGACGGCGCTACTGCGCATGTCTGTTTCCGTTACGCCGACATTAATAATTTTACACACTTCCCTTTAGTTCATTTTTCTCTTTCGTTGAGCCCCGATTTTCGATCGGAGATAATTTATCATAGCCGATGTGTACAGTCTTTGTAAATGAGGTAACAGTCTTACAGGAAAGCAAGTTGAACCAAGATAGTAAACGAAGTAATAAAGTTTCAATAAATTATAATAGTATTCCATAGAATAAAACATGTCTTAATTAAGTACTTGTACAAAACGACTTAGAAATATGTTATCTATGTATCATAATAAGGTGTTTACTCATTTTACGTATATCTTAACAAAGAAAAGCTATAGTAATAATAATTACAATCATGATGATAATGATAACAAACCGAGCAGGATGACTCAGGCGATAACGTCGTCGCCCGCATTCTGGAGCTCCCAATGCAAATCCCTGAGGTCAACCAATTTTTCCCCAGTTTTCCTCTGTCACTCGTCGAATGCTGGTTTGGATAACCTGATCTGCCAATTTTCCTATCATCCCTTTCATCACTACATTTCATTCCTTCTGCTTCATCGCCATACAAGACTGAACACTCATCCTGGATATGCTATGATCCAGAGTTTGCATTCTCCTTGACAGACTAGTGACTCAAGGCATTGGGCTGATCATCCATCCTGGTTATGCTGTGATCCAGAATTTGCTTGCTCCTCGACCCACTATTGACTCAATGCTGATCACCCATCCTGGATATGCTATGATCCGGAGTTTGCTTGCTCCTTGACAGACTACTGATCCAAGTCATTGAGCTGTTCACTCATTCTGAATACGCTATGATCCAGAATTTGCTTTCTCCTCGACCCACTATTGAACCAAGGCAATGGGCTGATCACCCATCCTGGATATGCTATGATCCGGAGTTTGCTTGCTCCTCGGCAGGTTACTGACCCTAGGCATTGGCTTGTAAGTCCTTGGGGGTGTAAGTTCCACAAAGAGGAGGGTAATCCGTTGAAGAAAGAAAGATGTTAACGATTATAACAGTAATGTTTACTTTCTCTAACATTTGCTTATGCTAGGCAGAGGATGTAGGTATTGTATTTCACTCAAAGCCTGGCTATCGAGATTTCACTGGAAATTCATATTATGTGGTCCCTAAACCTCCCAAGCATTTAAAAAAATAGAAGATCCGCTCGCACGCGCAAGCTTAGGTAACTGAAAACGAAAAGTCAGATAAATACCATATTCAATATCTTTCAAGGATTCGACATGATGATTTTAAGGCATTCCCCCCCCCCACCACCCCAAAATACGCCTTACATCGAAACGTTTATGTAATTTTTCTTTTATGGTTCTCGACTTGAATTAAAACACTACTTACATGTTTAACTTGATTTATAAAATGTATTACTATGGAATTTTCTGCGTATAGCTTGTGAAGTGCTATTAATTCAGAATGAATTTTGTATAACTGGTAAACCATAAGAGACAGATTCAACTTTCAGACATGCAAAAATAGTGTTCCATTCGAATATACCCACATTTTTCATGTCAAAAGTAACCACTTTCTTTGTCAGTGTTAAGCTAAATTAGCATAAACTTGTGAAATAGCTTATTCTTCTATTATATAATCATTTCTCAGCGATATGGTTTCGTAAATTAATCCGCACTCGGATATCTAACATCTACGGCTGCAGCTTTACTTGAGTTTGCCTCAGCTGGCTTTCGGTTTACCCGGCATGCATAGCCATGCCGTTATTTTCAGCGCTTAAGCAGGAGACGCTTAAAGTTAATTTTTTTAACTTTTCAAACCATTGCATAGTAAGTCAACTTACTCCACCTAGGAGACAGGTTGACATAGGATGGGGAAAAGTTGGTTACGTGTTATTTAAATTGAAAAGTACATTTTAAATAACTTAATAAAAATATTTTGATTACTTTATTAGGAATACTTCAGATATATAACTACAGATTCATCATAGTAAAAAACCTAGGACAGGGTAACGTTTTTTAAGAATATCAACAGGTCGTTAAAGTAAGATATAACGTCCAAAGTTAATTAAACCTTATATGGCAATAGTAAAACGAAACACTTACACAAATTAATCGGAAATGTCCGAAAAACAATTTAAACACACAAACTGTCTGTTGCTATCATTGTGCAAATATGCTCCCTTTTGTTGTGCCTTACCCCTGGTCTACTTGTTTTAATAGAAGCTCGATAATGCAATCAAGAATATGGAATTAAAATACTTAAAATACCAATGAATAAAGCTAGTTAAAAGCACATGTTTCCTAAGTCAAAGCCTTCGGTATGACCGCTTAAGTTAAAGGGGACAATAAAAATGCCCCCCCCAAAAGTGTATGACGCACGCATTGTTACGTTTCATCCTCGGACTTACAAATTATTATTGTCAAGCCTGGCTTCCAGCGTGCATCAGGAAAACATTGTATAAAGCTATCACTTTGTAAGTCTGTAGATTGCTTACGTAATCAATTTTTATGGCGTTAGTGCCAATCGTTTCCCCATTATCCATTTTATTCCTGTTAACCTACTCTCCTTTTCACGTTTAAAGGGTAGTTATTAAGTTACGGCCCGACGTCTCATTAATTACGCACGTATATTTCCTTTCTCTACCACAACTTACAATAAGTAGGAAGTATTGTATTCCACCCAAAAATTCAATGTAGAAATTTAATCAGAAATACATTTTTGAGACACCCGAATTTCTAGAAAAATGTGTGTATGTGTGAGAGAGAGGGAGGGGGGAGCGAGAACAGCATAACTGAAAAATGGAAAGTCAGTTAAATACGATAACTAGTATTTAAGTTAAGCAGGATCTTCCAAGGATGCGACAGAAGATTTTCAGGAAAATTCCATGCCCCAAACTCCTTCACATGGAACATTTTTCGAAATTGTTTAGATATTTTCTCGGTTATGATTAAAATACCACATGTTTAAGTTATTTTCATGACAAAATGTATATCTTGAATTTTTACAGAATGCCCACTGAAGTCCTCTTTATTCTGAATGACTTTTGTATAATCGGTAAATCGTAAGAGATTCACGAAATCTTACTACACAAAAGTTTTAGACCTCGATAAAGTACAGAAATACAATTTTTATGGCGTTAAAATCATTTCCAAGTTATTCTAATACTTTATAGTTTTTTCGAATGCAAATCGCTATTGAGGCAGTATTTTTAACACTTAAATGATTTAAGTCTAATTATATAATATATAAATTCAATAACAGCCCGCCTTAAAGCCATATGTGTATGTAATAAGATATAAAAATGTATGTAACAGTCGTTTTATATGCTTGTATTATTGTATTCATGTGTAATAATGTTATGTGAATATATTACGTAATTTAATAATGTAGGAGCTGTGAGAATAATAGGTTAAAAGTTGCTAACAATGAGGTAACCTTGAGGCAACAATGAATTAGAAAGTTTAAATGTTACTTGTGATTCTTGGAAGCAATAATGTAATTTTTGTGACAGTTTATAAAATAGCCAATCAACAACCAGAAAAAGCTTTAGTCAAATGAAGGTATTCTATTGGATTAGGAATAGCCAATCAGAGACTTGAAATACAGAAATTTACAAAAGCGGTTGAAATCAGTTCAGTTGGTTGCAGACAGCGTTACTAACCAGACGCAAAGGTGTCCTCAAGAAAATTAATACGTATTCGTGTGAGACGAAAATAGCTTTACGTGTTAAAAAGTGCAAGTAATTAAATAAAGAATCTTACAGCTCTCTATCAGTAAAGTGTTATTTAAATCGTATCAAGTATTAATAAAACGAGTGAAGTAAAATTATAATCTGTGTAAGCCTACATTCTTAGTCTACCACAACCCTGGCAAGACATCCATGTCTCTAACAATAATACTGACACACCCGAGGCAAACATAAATATTTAATATTTAAAGAAACAGTTAAATTACAAAGTTAATACTTTTTTTAAACTTGGGGCAAAGGACACCTGGAAGTACATTTGGGGCGAACGATACCGGAAACTGCTTACTATACCTGCGGTTGCAACTACTGCAAGTTCGGCTCCCCAACAGTTGAAATACGATACAACTCCTAAAATACTCCTTTCTCACTATTTTTGCTCTTTCTTTTTCGTGTTCATGCAAAGCGTACCGATTTTGAAAAGTTTTGACTTCACTTTAGCCTAATGCATTCTTTTTATCATCCTACGTCACCATGTATCGTATATGATATATCAGATTTCCCAGTTTTTCTCGCTCCATGAACTGATCGAAGTCTTGACGGCCGGTTGTATAATGTTTGATGCATTCTGCACTTCACGCTCATATTTTTTTTCTATCTCTAAATCAATGTTAGAACTGAAAAAAACTAAAACCCGAATCAGATGAGATGTATCACATGTGTTAAAACGCCTGCAACCCCTCAAAATTAAAACAGGATTTGATCTCTTGAATGTTCGTGGTACCTTGTTCCTTAATAACACAAATTGATTAACAGACTAAAATTTATAGATGTCTAAATTGCATTTCAGATCCCTGAAAAAGGCCTCGCACAAATTTTAAAAAAAGAAAAGCAATTGTTTTGTAAATTTGTTGTATTTCGACCCAGAGAAACTCATTAAACATACAAATACAGATACAATTGTCTGAATATGATCTAGGGCCTACCTTGTACAAAGAAATATGTAATGACATCTTATCTCGATTAATAAGAAGTAGATAGAAGAATGAGCTTTTGTAAGAATAGTTTGTAGAGAAAGTCATCTGAATGCAACATATTGGATTTTAAATTGTATATTCTTGCATTTGGTGAAACGCACTGGGCCTGTGTACACAACTTCAAATGTGCAATGCAAACAGTTTGTTTCCGCACCTTGAGGCAGTATTTTTAACACTTAAATAATTTCAGTCTAATTGTATAATATATATATATATATATATATATATAATTCAATAACCGGCCGTCTTAATGTGTAATAATGTTATGTGAATGCATTACGTAATTAATAATGTAGGAGCTGTGAGAAATAGGTCAAAAGTTGCTAACAATGAGGTAACAATGAGGTAACCTTGAGGTAATAATGAGTAAGAAAGTTTAATAATGCTACTAGTCATTATTGGAGCAACAATAATGTAAATTTGAGACAGTTTTAAAAAAAATAGCCAATCAACAACCAGAAAAAGCTTTAGTTAAATGAAGGTATTCTAGTGGACTAGTATTAGCCAATCAGAAACTGAAATATAGAAAAATTTACAAATTTAGAGTTCAGTTGCATGCAGACAGTGTTTCTAACCGGACGCGAGATACGTCCTCGAGAAATTTAATACGTATTTTTGTGAGACAAAAATAGTTAACAATAATACTGACGCAGCCGAGGCAAACATAAATATATAATATTTAAAGAAACAGTCAAATTACAAAGTTAATACTTTTTAACATTTTTGGGTGAAGGCTACCGGAAACCGCGTACTATACGTGCGGTTGCAATCAACTTCAAGTTCGGCTCCCAACAGTTGAAATATAATACATCTACTTCAAATTGGCGTCCATACGTGGGGCAGAAACTTCCAACCTCAAATTGGCGCCCAAAGCGTGGGGCAAATAAATTGTACAAGAAACCATCTACTTCAACCTGAACATTTATTTAATTAGAATACATTTTATATGAATTAAAATTAGACTAATAACAAAAGCAAAAATTATATTACTTAAGGAACACATGGGATTTGGGGAAGGCAGATCATGCAGAAGCAATATCTTTACAATAAAACATATTGTTACATGCTGGGTGGTTGGCCTAGAAGTTCACATGAAAATTAAAATAATTTCTAATATACAGCACGCACATTGAGGTGACATAATACTTGCATGGCTGCGGAGGACCGAAACGTGCTGTGGAGGTTAAGAGAAAGGTCTGGGTTTTACTATACAAACTCCATAACACATTCCTAGGTTTATTTCCCAACCGTCTGGGGTTCCTACGTTATTAAAACGGAAGGTGGGAGGAGATGTCCACCGATGCAAAGCCCGGCTTACACACGCGATTTGTTTCTCATGGAATCCAAACTGAGACTGACGCTATCCCCACCGCTCGTGGCTAGCAAAACTACCAGGCAAGAGTGACGTAAGCAACAATGTGTCTGGTAATGACAATGTAGAACAATAATGTAACCCCCAGATTATTAATACGTCACAATATATGGAAAAACATAAAGAACAGACAAAGAAATGGATGTATTTACAGACTACGACATCGTATTTAATGAGGTAATAAGAGAAAAAATCTTATGTAGCACATTCACATGGTGTTCTCTACCCTGTATCATTTATTAATGAGTATAAAACAACTTATTTTTCTGTCTATTTTAATCGAGATAAACCGTTGCAGAAATAGCTTTCACAATTCGTTATAGATACAAAGGGAACAGCGATAGTCAGATGCTTAACTAGACGCTGTACGCTGATCTTAAAATTTCATAGCTTCCATGCAGTCGCGGAAACAACTGAATCTCAACAGGACTTAAAAGAATGACAAAGTATTAAGCAATTCGAACCATTAATGACGGATATCTCGGAAATGGCTTATACCACAAAAAGATTATTTTAAATAAACTGCGTGTTTTAAAGAGAGCTTCATATTTTGTGTAGTATGTTTTTATCTATCGCTTAACGTTTACCAGTATACAAGAGTATTCAAGATTCCTACCGAATGAAGAGGACTTCACAGGTTATTTCCAGAAAATTCAAGATATACTTTTGTCATGTAGACGTCTTTAATATGCGGTATTTTAATCAAAATCGTTAGAGCCATTAGTGAGAAAATCAAACGTTTTGAAATATGTTTCATGCAAAGGTAGTCGAGGATGAGGAATTTGTTTGAAAAGTTTGGGCACCTCTGGAAGGTACTTAACTTAAATCAGACTTTACGTTTTTAGTTGTATTGTTCACAGAGTAACAGAGAGAGAGAGAGAGAGACAGAACTTTTTCTAAAAATTTGTATCTCCATGAAATCTCGACATCAAAGTAATAGGGAAACATGTTGAAAGTAAGAGGAATATCACTACATTTAATCAATGTTATACTTCTTCTTCTTCTTTCTCTGTTTAACCTCCTCTTATGTAGGACTTACACCCCCCCCCAGAACTTACAGGCGGGTGCCTGGGGTCAGAGGCCCGTCGAGGAGCAGACACTCATGGAGCAGACAGAATATCCTGGTATGGGAGGAAGGAAGTAAATGAAACGAAATGGATGAAAGGAAAGGTGATGATGGAACGAATGGCGGGAGAAACCGGAGAACCCGGAGAAAACTCGCCCTGACGCCGCTTTGTCCACCACAAATTCCATATGCGGGTCCCTGGGATTGAACCCGGGCCGCCTCGGTGAACGGTCTAACTACTCGGCCACGGCGCCGCCAATGTTGTACTTATACTATATAAAATCACCAGCATCATAGGCATAGCATAAAAATAATTTTGTTGGAGGGGGATTTGAAAGCTACTCAGTGAAACGCAGTATAAAATACGTTTAAAACTAGTTTTCAGTCATTTTTCATTGAAACAAAACATAGTCGTAAAAGATTACTACTATTACCACTACTAATACTTCTACTACTACTCCTACTACTACTACTACTACTAATAATAATAATAGTAATAATAATAGAAGAAAAAGAAGAATGCAAACCTGTGTTAAACATTTTAGTTGGACTATCAGACTGGTTTATTTCCTCATTGCGGTCAATTAGTAATTAAAAATATTCGCGTGTAACAGTCGCATGATTAACTCCTATTCACACATATGCACAGAACTTTTCTAAGCATCTTTGTTTGAATTCAGGGGGTCTGTGTATGGAGTTTTCAGTGAAGTACAATATTTCCTCTACCTACTATGTACCTACGTGTAGAAAAAATAAAAGTAAACCTTTATAAGAAAAACTACAGGGATACAACCCAAAAGAGATAAGCCCAGACGTTAGACCTTGCAAACATAGTATAAGCAGCAACTAAAAAACTGAAGTTGAAACAGGTCAAAAGGCCTAAACCATAAAGTTGTAGAATATAGTAACATTTAATATGAATGAATGTATGTAATTTTAGCGTTTCATATAAGATATTTTTCCATTCTCTTTGTGTGTTAAAGTGCCTGCTGTTTATTAAACTTTCTTTCTGAAAAAATAAATTCTAAGATTTTATTAAGCAATGTTTTACACTCGCGAATGGAAAATATTGGTACATGAATGAATAATAGGTGGCAGCAGCAGTAGTAGCAAGTTCAAGGTGGCGATGTCTCTCCGTAAGCAAAAGATTTCGTTGTTACGTTGTTTAAATATCACTATCATTAACACTTCTACTCCGACCTCTTTCTCTTTCATCTTTTTGTCTTTCTGGTTACTTTTGTTTGCTTAAATTTCATATTCATAACGAAACTCCTCCTCCCTTTTGCGAGTTCCTTTTCTTTTTCTTTTCTTTTTCTCATATTTACGTTATGAATGGGCGCGTTTACATTGAAAATAATTTGCCGCCATTGTGAAGTGGGGGAGAGCTTCTTTTTGCCCGCGATTACCTTCCCCTTTGTTTCAGTGAGAAAGAGGACCTGAAGAATAACATTGTATTTATTGTACTGGAGGCACGCCATTCACAAGGAACAGAATAAAAAGCTCCTCCTCTCCTCTCCTCTGCTCTTGCCTTGTGAATGGCACAAAGTGACTGAATTTTTTGCATGCACAAGTCACACGGCATTGTTTCGCGCCGAGTAGTCCTCGTGGTGATCGCATAGGGAATGGACGTGGACTCTGAGCGGCGCCCCTGCCTTGAGGTGAGTAGCAGGTGTTTAGTTCTGCTTGACGGTGCTTGGCAGCGCTCTCACCTGCCGCTGTATTGGTCCGGACTTCCCGCACGTGGATTGTAATTGGCTATACTTGTGATTGTCGGATATCCTTTACAGATGTCTCTTAAAACTTCAATCAAAGTTTTTAATTGATACCCACCGGAAGTCAACTACTTTCCTTGGAATTGACAGCTGCAGAGGAAGCTGGGCTATATTGTAGGTAATTCTTATTAGAGTGCTGCAAAACCCTCACTGTAACAAGTCAAGATTTATGGAGGAACCAAGATGTAGTGACCGGTCTTTTTACTTTCTCTACTACGTATAGTAAGTAGGGGAAGTATTGTATTCCACCCAAAACTTCAATACCGAGATTTCACCGGAAATATATGTTTTGAGACCCCTGAATCCAAAAAAAGCATTTTTGGAAACATGTCCGTGTGTGTGTGTGTGTGTGTCTGTGGACAGCATAACTCAGAAACGAACAGTCGGATAAACACCAAACTTGGTATTTAGGTTCAATATCTTCCAGAGATGCGACACGAAGGTTTTCAAGAGAATCCCCCCACCCGAGATTACCTTTACATGGAACATTTTTCGAAAATTTTAATTTTCTCAAAAATGGCTCTAACGATTTTGATTAAAATATCATATGTTTAAGATATTTTTATGACAAATAAAATGTTTATCTTGAATTTTCTGGGAATGCCTCCAAAAGTATTAATCATTGTGAACGACTTTTACATAACTGGTAAACCATAAGAGATAGACAAAATTTTACTACCCAAAAATGTAGATCGCATTAAAATACACAATTTATGTCACATACATTTTTTTGTTGAGTGAACCATTTTCTAGATATTGCTTGTTATTTCTTTAAATTTTTCAATACTTATTTTCTGAAATGGGAAATCGTTATTCATTTTTTTTGTCTTGGATATGCAAGGAGAATTAATCTGTGGCAAAAAGAATGGTGCTGCACATAGCAACCAGCTATTAAGAGATATGTCTATGCTTAAAGGCTACTGTATTTCTATATTGCCCTTGCAAATACAAAACAAAGGGAACATAGTAGGCCTTAAGCGATAGTCAAATATTTTTAGAACTGGTCGCTATGTGTGAAATGTAATTCTCTTTGTATGTCAAAAGATAGTTTCTGCAAATGTTTATCTCGATTAATATGAAATGATGGAGAATAAGCGTTTGTAAAAATAGTTTGTACGAGAGTAGAGAAAGTCATGTGAGTGTAACACATCAGAATGTTTTTACTTAATCTACTTCCTACCTCTTGTAAGTACGTATTGCATTCCACCCAAACATTCAATACTAGGATTTCACTGGAAATACACGTTTTGAGGCTGCCTGAATTAAACAAATTACAAAAAGTGAGAGAGAGAGGAGTATAACTAAAAAAAGTTCGGTTAAATACAACATTTGGAATTTAAGTTTAGCATATCCCAGGCACAAAGATTTTCAAGCAAATCCCCTACCATAAACCAGCCCTTACATGGAGAATGTTTCAATATTTTTCATTTTCTCAAAAGTAGCTCAAACGATTTTAATTAAATCACAGATTTAAAATATATTCAAGAAAAATAAAATGCATCAGACTATTCTGTAACTTTCTGGTTAAGAAGGTCAAGAAGTGCATTTATTTTCCAGTGCCAGTTGTATACAGGGTGAGCCAACAAAACTACGAACCAGCTGCGCGGTGTTTTTCCTGTTCGCGTCCTCGGCGCTCGTTGCCGTCTGCCGCTATTATAGAAAGGCACGGATGAAACTATACAACATTTTTAAAACTACGTTTAAAGTTTTTTTACTAACCAATTTTATGAATGGAGATGATGAACAAGGCCATCGTCGTTGTCCATATATTTTGGCACTCTTTAGGAAACCATCCATTACTCGGCGTAGTTCACGTTGAGAAATGCTGGAAATTTCCTGGCCGATATTTTGTTTTAATTCATGCAGAGTGTGTGGGTTTGTTTATGTTTTAAATTACCCAAGAGATAGAAATCGCAGGGGGACAGGTGGGGGGACAGAGGGGGCTACAAATCTCTACTAATAATTCTGTCCTCAAGCACACTTTCAATTTTTCTCATTGAAATAATGGCCGTATAAATTCTTGCAGAGTCTTGTTGAAAAAAAGGCAAAATAACGCTCCCTGGCAGTAAATTCTCTAAAAAAAAAAAGGGGACAAAATTGTATTCACATATGTACGGGCTTCATCTGTTGATTCGAAATAAATTGGCGAGTGATTGTAAGTATTGTAAGATTGTAAATTGGTAACTAAGCCTTTAAAAGTAGTTTTAAAAATGTCGTATGGTTTCATCCGCGCCTTTCTAAGATAGCGGCAGACGGCAACGAGCGCCGAGGACGCGGACACGAAAAACACCGCGGAGGCAGTTCGCAGTTTTTTGGCTCTCCCTGTAGTATTGCTAGCACTAACAACACGGTCTCGGCTCTTGGTATCGCTGAGCATAATTTTCTTCCTCTCAACAAGATTCTGTTGTTACGATGTTACAGAACGCTAAATAACACGTAGCAATTGGTTAGTGGTTTTAACAAGTTGTGTAACGTTAACCAGAACGTTAAATCACGTTAACGTTATTACAGAATACGTGTGTATGTTTGTGCTGAAACGTAAGTGATAGACAAAATCCTAGTACACAAAAAGATGTAAACATCGTTCAGCATACAGATTATTCACATAAAGCTGTTTGGATATTAGTTTGAACTTTATTTTCTTTCTTTCTCTACTACTATGGTAATTAGGAGAAGTATTGCATTCCACTCAAAATTTCAATATCGAGATTTCACCGGAATATATGCTTTGAGACACCCCGGATTCAAATAAACAACATTTTAGGAAACATGTCCGAGTGTGTGTGTGTGTGTATGTCTGTCTCTGTCTGTGAACAGCATAACTCAAAACTGAAAAGTTGGATATATACCAAACTTGATATTTGAGTTTAGTCTTCCAAGGATGTGACACGAAGATTTTTCAAGCAAATCCCTCAGCCTCCAACTAACCTTTACATGGAAGATTTTTAGAAATTTTTTATTTTCTAAAAAATTACTACAACGATTTTGATTAAAATACTATATATTTTAGACATTTACATGACAAATAAAATGTATATCTTGAATTTTCTGGAAATAGTCTAGGAAGTCCTCTTCATTAGAAAGGAATTTAGTATAATTTTGTAGAACTTGTAAAAGTTAAGCGATAGACGAAAACGTACCACACGTAAAATGTAGACCTGTTTAAAACATACAATTTACTTCAGGTAAGTTTTTTTTTTGGCATGAGCCGTTTCTGAGATATCCGTTACTATAGCTTCGAATTGTTGAATACTCATTGTTTTAAAGTCCCATCGATTTTCAGCTGTTTCTCGCGATTGCATGGAAGCACTATGGAATTTTAAGGCCAGCATATAGCGTGCAGCTCTTAAACATTTGTCTGTCGCTATTTCTTTGAATTTATATCGAAATGTGTAATGTAGCTATTTTTGCAAAGGTTTATTTGGATTAAATGTAGTGGAAAACAAACTTTAGTAAGAATAGTATGTACACCCACTAATACAGACAGGGTGGAGAAAGTCAGTGAATGTATCATCAGATTTTTCTTTTCTCGTGGTCATGCAAGGAACATGGAATTTCAAAGCCGCCACATAACGATCCGCTGTTTCAAACTGCGACTATCACTGTAGCCTACTGTATACTTGTTATATATACCTACAGCGAATACACTATGTGATAAAAAGTATCCGGACACCCCCACAAACATACGTTTTTCATCTTAGGTGCATGGTGCTGCCACCTACTGCCTGGTACTCATTAACCGCGACCTCAGTAGTCATTAGACATCGTGAAACAACAAAATGGGACTCTCTGTGGAACTCACGGACTTCGAACGTGGTCAGGTGATTGGGTGTCACTTGTGTCAGAAGTCTGTACGCGAGATTTCCACACTCCTAAACATCCCTAGATCCACCATTTCTGATGTGATAGTGAAGTGGAAACGTGAAGAGACATGTACAGCACAAAAGCGTATAGGCGACCTCGTCTGTTGACTGACAGAGACCGTCGACATTTGAACAGGGTCGTAAAGAGAATAGGCAGACATCTATCCAGACCACCACACAGGAATTCCAAACTGCATCAGGATCCATTCCAAGTACTATGACAGTTAGGCGTGAGGTGAGAAACCTTGGATTCCATGGTCTAGCGGCTGTTCATAAGCCACACATCACGCAGGAAAATCCCAAACGACGCCTCACTTGGTGTAAGAAGCGTTAACATTACATGATTGAACAGTGGCAAAACGTTGTGTGGGGTGACGAATCACGGTACACAATGTGGTGATCCGATGGCAGGGTGTGGGTATGGCGAATGCCTGGTGAACGTCACCTGCCAGCGTGTGTAGTGCCAACAGTGAAATTCGGAGATGGTGATGTTATGGTGTGGCCGTGTTTTTCCTTGAGGGGACTTGCACCCCTTGTTGTTTTGCGTAGCACGATCACAGCGCAGACCTACATTGATATTTTAAGCACCTTCTTGCTTCCCACTGTTGAAGAGCAATTCGGGGATGGCGATTCCATCTTTGAACACGATCGTTGCACCTGTTCATACTGTACGGGCTGTGGCGGAGTGGTTACACGACATTAATGTCCCTGTAATGGACTGGCCTGCACAGAGTCCTGACTTGAATCCTATAGAACACTTTTGGAACGCCGACTTTGTGCCAGGCCTCACCGACCTACATCGATACCTCTCCTCAGTTCCGCACTCTGTGATGAATGAGCTGTAATTCCCCAAGAAACCTTCCAGCATTTGATTGAAAGTATGCGTGCGAGAGTAAACGCTGTCATCAAGGTTAAGGGTGGGCCAACACCATATTGACTTCCAGCATTACCGATGGAGGGAGCCACGAACTTGTTCGTAATTTTCAGCCAGGAGTCCGGATACATTTGATCACGTAGTGTACGTAAATGTGTAACTAAAGTTTATCTCGATTTACAAGAAACAGAAGATTAAGGTTTTGTAATCATGGTTTGCACAAGAGTAAGTAGAGAAAGTGATGTGAATGTAACTCATCAGATTTTTCTTTACACAGCCATACTTGCTGTGTGCCTTACGCCCGGATATCGAACATGCAGTCTTGACCGGTTCTGTCTCTAATCAACTCTGATACAGGTGATGAAGATTTTGTAACTAAAAAAAGCAAACGAAATTGGCTGTGCGATACAATACTAATAGTACATTTTAGTCTTCTACACTTGTGTATTGTTACAATATTACAATAAAAGCTCGACAAGTCAATCTTCGCAAACGTGTATAATAATTCTTTTTCAACTTAAATATTGAACATACAAAGTAATACTGATATAATGTCTAAACGGGAACAATTAGCCTACGAAAAGCCACTGTTACCAACTTAAATCAGTACTATACAGTTTTTTTAGTAATATTTTAACACCATTTCTTACGCATACGACACCACAGACTAATGACAGATGACATGCTAATTGGAAAGGAAACCCTCCAGACCTAAGTTAGGCTCTCTCCCTGGAATTTGCCAGTTAGGAGGACTGAGAAATCCTGGTTAAACCCTCGGTCAAACAGGACGTCCTAGTAGGATTTGAACCGCGGTCCTCCGTTCACAAGTATGTGTTTAACGATCTCGATCACCAACCTCGATATGATGGCAATTAGCACACAAAAGCGTAGCAATTTAACTACTTGCTTATGCACGATACAGCATGCCTCTTTTGTGCATTTTCTGTACGTTTGTGCATTAGCGTATTATTTAAAAAACGATGCGGTACACTCACACGATTTTCGCTGCCTATTATCTACTATTTCACTCGTCCCTTATGTAAACATACTATTCATATAAAAATTATTATTCTTCATCATGAAGCAAAATTTGCCTTGAACTGATTTTAAATTAGGTTATACGGACTTTGTTACCATGGTTACATGCAAGAAACCACATTCAGGTGTCTAAAGTAGTTGAGTCCATGTGGAAAAAACACAAACAAAAGAAAACTGCGAGCAATCGCAGCAAACAATCCATCCCGAGAGAACTTAAAAGAAAGGGAACACTTCGAGAACGGTTAATATATATTGGATATATAATAATGTATACCTACTACAGAGAGATCTACATTTTTCCTATAGTAGGATGGTTCTTATGGTTTTCCAGTTTTACATAATCGTAAAAATTAAAAATTAAATTGAGTTTTATTTATGGACGCTCTTTAATTGCTGTGGTCCTTAGCGTCCCAATCTATACTGGCGTGAAATATCGTAATTTTACTCAGAGGCCTATTTATCGGGCTTGAAGTTCTTTTACATACCGTAAATCTACGGCACGAGACCATCGACTTTACTTCCCTTCCAAAGGAAGCCATGCGAAGGATTTTTACGCCCGGAAAAGTCCATCACGCTCCGCCGGGTTTGAGGTAGTATTTTTAACACTTAAATGATTTCAGTCTAATTATATAATATATAAATTTCATATCAGCCCGCCTTAAAGCAATATGTGTATATAAGAATATATAAAAAGTGTATATTAGAATCATTGTATATGTTTGTATTATTGTATCCATGTGTAATAATGTTATGTGAATGTATTACGTAATTTAATACTGTAGGGACTGTGAGAAATAGGTCAAAAGTTGCTAACAATGAGGTAACTTTGAGGCAATAATGAGTTTGAGAGTTTAATAATGTTACTTGTGATTCTTGGAAGCAATAATGTAATTTTAGTGACAGTTTATAAAAATAGCTAATCAAAAACCAGAAAAACCTTTAGTTAAATGAAGGTATTCTATTGGATTGGAATTAGCCTATCAGAGACTTGTAATACAGAAATTTACAAGTTTAGGCGGCTGAAATCAGTTCAGTTGGTTGCAGACAGCGTTACTAACAAGACCTAAAGGTGTCCTCAAGAAAATTAATACGTATTCGTGTGAGACGAAAATAGCTTTACGTGTTTAAAAGTGCAAGTAATTAAATAAAGAATCTTACAGCTCTCTATATCAGTGAAGTTTTATTTAAATCGTATCAAGTATTAATAAAAGGAGTGAAGTAAAATTATAATCTGAGTAAGCCTACATTCTTAGTCGTACCACAGCCCTGCCAAGACATCCATGTCTCTAACAATAATACTGACGCAGCCGAAGCAAACATAAATATACAATATTTAAAGAAATTGTCAGATTACAAAATTAATAATAATATTTTTTAAAACTTGGAGCAAAGGCCACCTGAAAGTACATTTGGGGCGAAGGCTACCGGAGACAGTTTACTATACGTGCGGTTGCAACTACTACAAGTTCGGCTCCCCAACAGTTGAAATACGATACAACTCTTTCTAAAATATACATATTGCAAATTGACGCCCAAAGCGTGATGCAAATAACGTAACAAACTACCTATTTCAAGTTTTAACCCGCGACCTTGGGAACCAGAGGCTAGCGCATAATCATACAAAGTTCATTCAGAATATAGAGGACTTCATAAGCTACTCACTGATAATTCAAGACATGAATTTAATATGTCACCTCAGTTTCTCATACATACATTTTCTTCACAATGTTAGAGTTGATTTCCGGAAAATAAAAGTTTACAAATTTTTCCCATCTAATGGATTGTTAGAGATGAAGGAATTTTACAACATTATTTGTCGTTCAAAGACTCTGAACTTAATATTGGGGTTAAGTTTTAGAGTACTGGTTGTTTAGTGATGCCATTCACACACTAAGGATCGCTTCATTAAAATGCTACGTTTTAGTGCATTTGATATTTCAAGTTTTTAATGAATGTAATTCTCAACATTATTGATGAATCTCAACCATTTGTTTGCCTTGTGCTGTTCCGTACACCGGCTTGCACACTGTTAAGAACAATTGCGGTTGTGAGGGTACTGCACAGTAAACATCCTTGTGATGTCTCCGGGGCATTTGAAGACAGAATATCTTGGACAGGGGGAAGCTAAGCGGCATTTGCGTGGGACAGTGTCGTTTGATGGATGGCGCCGCAAGGATTAGAGAGGCTGTCGTCATTGCCATCCGGGTGCGAGAGATGAATTTGAAAAGCGTGCTCACGTCACGTGGGGATCAGACTGGATGATGTATCACCGACAGTACACGTGCACCTAGCCCTTCCTGTCAAACGTCACAGCTTTTAGTTTTAATTTAAACTCAGCATTTGACTCAGAATTCTCCGGTCTGAGAAACATAAGATGCTGGTTGGCCTGCTTCAGTACCCAAGTACAGAGGATGCATTTCTAAGATGAAATATAGTCGCAGCTTTGGTGATCAATAACATTATACTTTACTTGCTACAATGACGAGATAACTCGCTTATTCGTTTGAGAATCTGTACAACCTGCAAAATTCACTAACATAGTGGCAGTCAGTTAATCTCTGCCACACTCTTGGGATTCACGGTCCGCAGTTTTGCTACGATTAGGTCACTGGATATACGTGACACTCCCCTTGGGCGGTTTAAAGCAGATACACACGTTCCAGTTACGAGGAAATAAGTTTCCTCCTGGACTTCGGAGGAAGCTGACCCCAACTCATTCTCTTCGATAAGATTTGCTCAAATTATCATGGGCGTAGCTTTTCTACAAGTGTGTCGGTGTAACAAAATTCTAAATTTAGAATCGTAAATATCAAAACTAACTCATTATGATTTTCAATTAGGAGTAAATCTCAAAGAACTGAATAATGATAGATTATATAAGGTATTCAAGTTTGATAAAGCAGTTTTTGTAACATTTTGGAATGTTAAATTTTATTTAATGGAATTACACACCACTTTTATGGAGACATTTTGGATAACGAAGGTTTCAGTATTTTGGAGGAACGATTTGATGTGTGTTCATATAACTTCATGCTTCGCTAAAGGTCAAACTAAATTAGATTATTCCAAAGTTTAATTTTTTTAAAAAAATTTAATTAATTTTTGCAGTTCATTATTTTCAACTCTATTCTATATTTGTTATTTAACTGAATTAAATATGATGGAAAACATTCAGCATTTCACATTTTGTTTCCCCAGATTACGATTACAGTTATATGAATCTGTAAGGTTCCAAGAGAAATGTTAAAGTGACCAACTGGGAGAGGAAATTTAGAGAATATACTCGGATGCGGAAAAGCAATGTGCGAAAAATTGTAAAGTAGAATGGTGTTTGCAAAATATACATTTTGATGATATATAAACAAGCGGTCGCAGAAGCCTTTTTACTGCGCAACATGCGTCAACATTGTGTCCGTCATGTTAAAATCTCCGACTGTGAAAAGTGCCAGATGAAAACAAAAAGCACTCTAGCCACTGACAACAGGTGTGTCTGATTATGAAGTCTACTGGATCGTACACTAATACCGAACGCTCGTGTTTTCAGCAAAAGGAGTATAGGTTAGTTTTTCATTAGTTGAAACAATACACACACATACACACACACTTGTCGTGTGAGTACTCCTTAAGACATTTTAATCAAAACTAATGTCATGCATTAACTAATCATATTAAATCTATGTAATTTCATAGTAAATGGTAGGTTTGTTTACGATGACAGGCGATCTCGGCAATTTCACTACTTGCATGAGGAAGGCATAATACCAGCGTCCTGACTGGAATCGAAACCCGCAATCTTGGCCACTATCCCAGGTCGTCATTTTCATCAGAGGCAAACTCATACAGTCTCGCGCTCTCTCTCTCTCTCTCTCTCTCTCTCTCTCTCTGGGAATTAATATTCACGTTTTTATTTTCGTAACACGGCAAAAAACATCTGATGTGATACATTAAATGACTTTCTCTATCCTCTATCGTTTATTAGTTGGTACCTACAAACTATTCTTACTAAAGCTTTTTTTTTTGTCTACTACATTTTAAAGCAAATAAACCTTTGCAGAAATACGTAGCTACATTACTAGTTTCGTTAAAGATATATAGGGTCTTTCAACAAGAGTGTTCTATCTTTGAACTTAAATAAAACACGTTCTATAAACGATAGAGATTTATTTCTTCTTTTTTTTATTTTGGAACATAATTAATGTCATTACATGTGGAAGAGAACATCACGTAAGTGACCGCCGCGACTTCGTTGGGTTGCACGTATACCGTTGATCCAATTTTCAATGACAGAAGAACTAAATTAGGTCCAACTTTACGAATAACACGCGTGATGTTATTCCTAAGATCATTTACTGTTTCTGGCTTGTTGACATATACTCGAGATTTAACATAACGCCACAAGAACTAATCCAACGGCGTTAAATCACATGACCACGGGGGCCAGTTAACATCACCACCACGGGAAATGATGAAACCTCTGAACTTCTCCTTCAAAAGATAGATTATTTCGAGAGCAGTATGACATGTGGTACCATCTTGCTGGAACCAGATGTTTCTGAGATTCATACCATCAAATTGAGGCCAAAAATAGTCCCTTATAAGAGCCCGGGTAACTTCCTCCATTGGCAGTTAGAGCTTCTCCATCTTCATCTTAGAAAAAATATGGACCAATGATTCCACCATACCAAAATCTACACCACAAAGTAACCTTTTGGGGATAAAGTGGTCGTTTTTGAATCAGTATTGGATTGTAATTGCTCCAATAGCGGCAATTTTGTTTGTTAACGCAACCATCCATCCAAAAGTGGGCTTCGTCGCTGAAGATGATTTTTCGACAAAAATCCGGGTCAGCTTCCACGGCGCAATCTATGATCGTTGGGCTTTAGTTCTTGAATTAACACAATTTTGTAAGTGTGAAACTTCAAGTCCAGATTTAAAATTCGCCAAGTTGTGGTCGGCGAAAGCCCCAATTCTTGCGCTCGACGAGCAATTGATTTGTTTCCGTTCTCGCGTACACTCTCACAAACGGCGCCTATGCTTGCGTTGGAGCGCTTACGTCGATTACGTACAGACGTTCTTTGATCGCTGACAGAATCACTTCTTTCAAATTTATCGATCAAACGCCGAATCCTTCTCTCGCAGGGACGATTATGCACACCGTAAACTTCACGCAATACACGGAATGTTTGGCAAACAGATTATCCATTTTGATAATAAATTTTCACAATTTCTACGCGTTGCTGAATGCTGCAACGTTCCATGGCTATTTGTAAATAACAACTGTAACTACATGAAAAAAATGACTGCTGTAGCTCAATAACAACGGCAGCTATCACATGTTAAAGATAGGACACTCTTGTTGAAAGAACATTTACAGAGGGAATAGCGATAGTCTAATGTTTTAGAGCAAGACCACTATACAGTGGTCTTAAAATTCTGATACTGTTACCATGATATCGCGAGAAAAAAATCGAATATTGACAGAACTTCAAGGGAATGGCCTAGTATTGGAACAATTTGAACTTTTAATAACGGATATTTCAGAAATGGCTTGTCACAAAAATAATTATTTTTAATAAATTGTAAATAAATTGTAAACAAATTACAAATTTGTAAATAAATTTGTACGTTTTAAAGAGATCTACCTTTTCTGTGTAGTACGCTTTCGTCTATTAATAGGACTTCACAAGCTATTCCCAGAAAATTCAAAATATAAATTTTATTTGCCATGTAAATATCTTAAATGTGTGGTATTTTAATCAGAATAATTAGAGCTAGGTTTTAGAAAATCCAAAATTTTGAAAAATGTTCCATGTAAAGCCTAGTTTGGAATTGGGGGATTTTCTTGAAAATCTTTGTGTTGGCTTCTTTGAAAGATATTGAATTTAAATACCAAGTGTGGTATTTATCTGATTTTTTGTTTTTGAGTTATGCTATTCACAGACACGGTTATTTTTCTAAAAATGCTCTTTTTTGGGTCCAGGGAGCCTCAAAACATGTATTTCCGGTGAAATCTCGGTATCAAATTTTTGGTTGGAATGCAATACCTTTTCTACCTACTATGTACGTGGTAGAGAAAGTAAAAACATCGATCACAAACATTTAAGAATGTTATTGTTAGGGTTTCCTCTGCTTTAAGAAGAGACATCGGAGCAATGGCTGTTCGTTTCGATTCGTCGACACCGCCGAGGTGCAGGAGAAGGAAGAGGGGGGGGCGCATCTTTGTGCGAGTGAATGGAAGAGGCGATAATGTCAGCTACAGGGATGACGAGGTTAGCGCAGAATGTCACCTTGTCTGTCCGGAAATGTAGCGGGAGGGTCCGGCAGGTCGCCTTATCTCCCAGCACCGGAAGATACGTTCCTCGCTTCTCGGATCTCCATACAGCAACCTCCAAGAGTTGCCTCTCTCCAAACACTAGTGGATCAATCTGTGGTGTTTAGTCACAACCTGATATTTCTGAAATTACATTTTGTGCATTAGACATAACTCGACTTGCCTGACGTTTGAAGTAGGTTAATTTTATGGTGGTGTTGTATTGTATTTCGACTGTTGGGGAGCCGAACCGCACTATGCTACCCGGTAGCCTTCGCCCCAAAATTTAAAATATTAACTTTGTAATTTGACTGTTTCTTTAAATATTATATATTTATGTTTGCTTCGGCTGCGTCAGTATTATTGTTAGAGACATGGATTTCTTTGCAGGAAGTAGTGCGGCTAAGAATGTAGGCTTACACAGATTATAATTTAAACTTCACTCCATTTATTAATTCATTAAACGATTAAAATAACACCACTGATATAGAGAGGGATCTGTGAGATTATTTATTAATTACTAGCATTTTTGTAACACGTAAACTATTTTTTTTCTCACACTGGATACTATTAAACTTCTCGAGGACGTGTCTCACGTCCTGTTAATAACGCTGTCCACTAGCAACTGACTTCTGAATTTGTACAATTTGCCCTATTTCAGTTTCTGATTGGCTAATCCTACTCCAATAGAATACTTTCATTTAACTTAAAGATTTATTCTGGTTGTTGATTGGCTATTTATAAACTGTCTCAAAATTTACATTATTGTTGCTCCAATAATGCCTAATAGCATTATTTAACTTCCTTACTCATGCCTCAAGGTTACCTCATTGTTACCTCATTGTTAGCAACTTTTAACCTATTATTCTCACAGCTCCTACATTATTAAATTAGGTAATACATTCACATAACGTTATTGAACATGTACGTAATAATATAAACATTAATACAATGACTGTTACATGCATTTTTTATATTATATTATACACATATTCTTTAAGGTGGGTTGTTATTATATTTTATATTATATAATTTGACTGAAATCATTTGTGTTAAAACTACTGCATTACATTGCACGGGTGGCAAAGCCTCGAATTACGATTTCATTTTCTTTACCTCCCTCAGCATTCCTTATGAAATTATTGGACAGTTGACTTAAATGACTTTTGTGCTGAATCTTTCCCTTTAGGCGTCCTAATTGTAATTTCGAAAAGCTCCGAGATATTCCTAAATAGAAGATGAACAATCTGCTGAAATATTCCCTGAACTGGGTATGAAATATCGACTGATATTGCATTTCTAATGCCCTTAAGTTCCCCCGATAGTCTTCCTCTAAGTATCTTCTGGAAGTCTAACAACTATCATAGGTAAATACCATAAGAGTTTTAATGTAAGATATTAAAGCTTGTGGAATTTAATATTACTCTTTAATGAATATATTGATAAAATGATTAAATATATGCAATAGTTGTCGAGCAAGATGGCTCCGTGGTAACGAGTGAGAGGTCCCGGTTCGTTCCCGTCGACCGTCCCATCGACCTTGGTTTTTTTTGGCGGTTTCCCCTGATCGTTAGTTGAATGGTGTATAGCGGTGTCGGACAGATGGTGCGGATGCTTGCTGCTCAAAGGAAAGGGTACTCTTGTGCTGCTTGCTCGATGGGTTGTTCATCGCCCTCTCTAGGCAGCTATAGTATTAGGACGGGTCTTCGAGCCTGAAACTGCTAGAGACTTCCGCGCGTCTCTGTAGCCTATCGCCTCCTGTGATTCCTTCACTATATTCCTACCTCCTAGACGAAGGTAGCCACAATAGATGTCACAGGTCGCAGTATGCGAGGTGTTTCCCTTTGTTCTATAACCTATATGCAACATTCTATACTATATCAAATAAGATATTAATTTTAGACATAGTTACGTAGTGTAAAGTATCATTTGATTGTGCTTTCATGTTATTTTACTGCCTCATGGATATGTTTTACCTAACTACAAGGAAAAGAGGAGGGAATATGTTTCCAAATTAGCTTTTGTTAATTCAAAATACAATTATGAAATTACCACTCATGGAAAGCAACTGTAAATGCACTAGGTGTTTTTTAAGAAGTCGGCGACATTGTCGAAGTCCTAGGTTTACCACTATTTCTAAGCTTTTTGCTCCTCATAGGGTTATGGTATTCTAATTTGTAAATTTGTGTTGTTCGCGTGGGCTGCTGAATTATTAAAAATTTCTGATGTGATACATTCATATTACTCTCTATCCTCTATCGTTTATTAGTGAGTACACAAACTATTCTTAATAAAGCTTACTTTTACATCTACTACGCTTTAATTCAAATAAATATTTGCAGAAAGAACCACATTACACATTTCGTTAGGATACAAAGAGAATACCGATAGTCAAATGTTTAAGAACTGGACGCTCCATGCTGGCCTTAAAATTCCATACTCGTTCCATGCAATCGCGAGAAACAACTGAATGCTGACAGGACTTATGAGAATGACTAAGAAATGCACAAATCTCGGAAACGGCTTATGCCATAAAATACTCATTTGAAATAAATTCTGTGTTTTAAAGAGATCCACATTTTCTGTGTAGTACGTTTTCGTCTAACGCTTAAAGTTTACCAGCTCTACAAGATTATACAAAATTACTTTCGAGTGAATAGGACTTCACAAGCTATTTCCAGAAAATTCAAGATATACATTTTATTTGTCAGTAAATATCTTTAATATATGGTATTTTAATCAAAATGGTTAGAGCCATTTTTTTTTAGAAAATCAACAATTTTGAAAAAGGTTCCACGTAAAGGATAGTTGGGCAGAGGGTGGATTTTCTTGAAAATTTTTGTGTCGCATCCATGGAAGATATTGAATGAAATATCAAGTTTGGTGCTTATCCGATTTTTCGTTTTTGAGTTATGCTGTTCACAGACACACACACACACACACACACACACACACACACACACACACACACACACACTGAATGAAGAAGATGGTTTGTTGTGTATTGTTATTTGTCCCACGCTTTGGGAGCCAATTTGAAGAAGGTTTGTTGTATTGAAGGAGTTGAATTGTATTTCGACTGTTGGGGAGTCGAACTTGAAGTAGTTACAACCGCATGTATGATAAAAAGTCTCCGGTAGCCTTCGCCCCAAGTTTAAAAATATTAACTTTGTATTTGACTGTTTCTTTAAATATTATATATTTATGTTTGCCTCGGCTGCGTCAGTATTTATATTTTTTAGAGACATGAATGTCTTAGCAAGGAGTGGTACGACTGAAGAATGTAGGCTTACACAGATTATAACTTTACTTCACTCCTTTTATTAATGCTTGACACGATTTAAATAACACTTCACTGATATAGAGAGAGAGCTGTGAGATTTTTTTTTATTAATTACTTGCACTTTTTAACACGTAATCTATTTTTGTCTCACACAAAATAAGTATTAAATTTCTCGAGGACGCATCTCACGTCCGGTTAGGAACGTTGTCTGCTAGCAACTAATTTCTGAATTTGCAAATTTTGCTCCATTTCATTTTCTGATTGGCTAATCCTATTCCAATAGAATACCTTCATTTAACTAAAGCTTTTTCTGGTTGTTGATTGGCTATTTTATAAACTGTCTCAAAAATTACATTATTGTTCTCCAAGAATTACCAGTAGCATTGTTAAACTTTCAAATTCATTATTGCCTCACGGTTACCTCATTGTTAGCAACTTTTAACTATTATTCTCACAGCTCCAACATTATTAAATTACGTAATACATTCACATAACTTTATTACACATGTATACATTAATATAAACTTTTACAATGACTGTAATATACACTTTTTATATATTGTTACATACACATATTGCTTTAAGGCGGGCTGTTATTGAATTTATGTATTATATAATTAGACTGAAATCATTTAATTGTTAAAAACACTGTCTTAACACACACACACACACCATGGAGAAGGCCATGTAGAAGGTTAATCTTCTCAGTTCTTAATTATAAACCATCGTTTCTAATGTTACGCCGGATACAATTTGCTCTCTTTAAGTAATTATTTTTTCAGTGATAAACTCGATTACAACAAATATTGGAATTACTTCAAACTTATCATATAAGTTTGTAATTATATGAAGTGATATTAAGAGTAGCGTTGCATTCATTATTAAAATGTGCTGAGTCGGCTCATTATTACGCACATCACAAAGGCACTTGGTGTTGGTGACCGTAGCACTAGTACTTTCGGAAGGAGAAATCGTTCCATCCTCAACTGAAGGTGTCGACTAGCTTCACTGCCTCTCTCCTGACCCCACTGTGTAAGTAAAGTGAAACTGCTGTCCTCTGTTGTGACTGGTTGCTACTTGAATCATTTTCTGTTGTTCCCATCTGTGCTAAAACCACTGCCATCTCAACCATCCCATCTTCCCCGTCCTGTATCATCATCCTTAACGGTAGGATTTCAAAGTTCAAAGCATTCTTGATAAATATTTTCTCACATATTTCCACTTGTGAAGAAACTTGAATACCTTTGGGTAGCTTGATGCCACGGCCCATCTCATGATTTGAAGCCCAGAAGTGATTAGCAACAGCAGATTTATCGGGTTGTTTTAATTTAATATTTCTTTGATGTTCTCCCAAACGTATTTTCAGTTGTTCTACCAATGTAATGTTCCAGATTCAGTATCAAGACTCTGAGGGACTCTGTTTCATACATGCGCACAAATATTCTCTCTTTAGAATATTAGTACTGTGACTGCGCGCGCAGAGCTATCTCGGTCCGCCGATGAGCGTCTTCCGGCCCTACGCATGTGTGAGTCTTCGACCGGCCGTCGGAACAATAGCGAGTGCGGAAAAATAGAACAATAGTCAGTGTGAAATAAAAGTCCATTATGTGCCGCTTGCCTGTTCTTGGATCTTCGTTTCGGCATGTTCTAGTAGGCTCTTATTCTCGAAATCTCCGCTTCCATGTGGGGCTTATAAAAAGGGGTTGCTTATGCCCAGATAGCAGGTAATTTCAGTTGAGTTCTGTTAGAAGAAGCGATAAAGTGAAAAGTGGACAATGCAGTTTAGTTGCGGGTTGTGACTCAACAGTTCAGTTGTGATTTGACGGATCATATGCGCCTTGTTCCGAGTGTGTACCTAAAATGACTCAAGTATCGTTTGTGCTACGTTGAGTGCCTAAGTGACAAATAAAGTGTGTTTCACAGTAACAGGTGTTCTCATGCGTTACATTAAGTATAGATTTAGAAGCTACGGAAAACCTTAAGCACTTGAATGTATCTAAAAGCATGCTGCTGTATTGTATTTTCATTTACATTTGTGTAAGTACCAGGCTTCTGGTGTTTTAAATTGAAATAGGAAACAAAATGCCCCATCGCGAAGCAATATTTTTGAAGATGTCATGTTCCGACCAAACATCACGAATTCTCATTACAAGGTTTTCAGAGCACAGTTTGTTAGATTAAGGTATCAGAGGTAGCCTAGGCAATTGAGATACGTAAGAGGGAAGGAGATAGTTGCCCCCCAAGTCAAGTTTTTTCATGAAAAGTAATGAAAGTCTTAATGAGAAGCCTAACAAGTTTACCATATCTGCCACAATGATGAAGAGACAATGCAGACTAAATCTCTATCAGCTGAATCCTAGCGGAAGGTTACAAATTCAAAAACTTAACATAAATAAACTGTATGATAAAGAATCAAATCAAAAAATCTCACATGTTTTAGTAAAGAACTATATGATCTTAATTTAATGTTAAGAGACCTAAAGACACACCAGTATTTTTTCTATCACAACATCACTTGGAACTTCATTTCCCCAAGGGCGGTTTCGTGGGGAAGATGGTGGGAAAGGATGATTGGTTCTGTGAAACGTTGTATAAAGAAAACTCTGGGAAAACTACACATCGACGAGGAAGAAACAAACACCTTGTTGATTAGCACTGAAACCGCCTTAAACTCCAAACCACTTACCTCGGGAGAAGATCAGTACGTTCTGACACCATCACAGTTCTTGAATGAGGATAAGTTGACAGCAATACCACCCGTAGGGCAGCATTAGCAACATACTATCCTCTGACTAAATTATACAGACATAAACAAAAGATTGCTGGAGACTTTTGAAGAAGCTGGGCAAAAGGATATCTTGATATCTTCTAGAACTGCGAAGTTTCCACACCGTACGCAGTCCGCGCGGTAAACCCACAGAACTAAAAGTGGAAGATATTGTTTTGTTGCAGGAGGACCATGTTCCGCGCCATATGTGGCACTTGCCCGCAACACCGAGCTGAAGCCAAGGAGAGATGACAGGGTACGGACTGTGCTCCTGAGGATTATCCAAGGGTCACAAATCGCTCGGCCTATCCAGCTGATCGTCCCTCGGAGATTGGGACGGATAAGTGTGGGGAGGATGTGGGGAGTCCTGGAAACACCACGCCATCTGCCGGGAATTGAGCTAAGCTTACTCGGACATGATATTTGTATGATTGTAACGTTGGCTAGACTGAGATAGAGAGACTGATGGTAGCCGCGAATGTGTATAGAATGCGTTAGTGTCAATTAATGTGTAAGAGTTAAAGTTATTTACGGTGTACTCTTCATTTGCTCCTATCACCAGACAGATCATTTCATAGATGTCAGCTAGCTTCGATTCCCGGCTCTGGGGTGGCGATTTTAAGTCGACACTATACACGCCTTCACCTCTAACTTGCTCATGTAAAGTATCCCCAAGGCTCAACGTGGTTCAGAATCCATGTTAAAAGCTGTAGGTCCTCTTATTCCACCACCATCCTCAATATCACTCTTCCATCAGAGGCAACGGATTCCGCCCGCTGGTGCCTCCCTCCACCTTAGAAATGAGTCCAGTAATTGCTTGGTGGAATGAGGTATTCTTTGTAGCTCATAAGCCATATGGGGAGCGTTAGAAATGACGACTTTCTCTACCATTACTTCACACAACCCTTTATACAGGATGTATCAGAAATACTTTTACAAACTTCGGGTATGGGTTCCATACACCACAAGAAGGAAAAAAGTTCATATGAACATATGTTCCATAATCCATTGTTTTCTCGTTAGATGTTCAACACAGTGGTATACTTATAACACACAAAACTCATAATAAATGCTCGAAATGTCTTCCTCTTGCTTCTATGCATGCCTGTACTCGTCGAATCATGGAATGTCGCACCCTGTCAAAAACTCCGGGATGGTGTCGAATGGTTTTGAAGGCTTCCATGACACGTCGATGAAGCGTTTCTGCATCCGGGATGGCTGCTCCATAAACCAATGATTTAAGATGCCCCCAGAGGTAAACATCCACAGGATTGAGGTCGGGAGAACTGATCGTCCCCTGTCTATCCATCGGTCATGGTAGATACCAGTCAGTGCATCTCGAACAATTCGACTAAAATGTGCTGGAGCCCCATCATGCATAAACCACATGTTTTTTCTTATTTGCAGGGACACATCTTCATGAAGTAAGTCGGGAAGAGTGAGCTGGATAAAGTCCCTAGACAGCACCAGTAAGACGAGCTGGTAAAACGTATGGACCTACCAGTCACCTACAATGCCAGCCCACATATTCAGACTAAACTGTTGCTGAAGTACAGCATGAGGATTACGATCTTGCTATATGTGTACCTTGTGGAAATTAGTAACTCCATCTCTCCCAAACGTTGCCTCGTCCTTAAACAAAACTGACGAGACAAACAATGGATTGGCTGTTTGTGCTACAAGCCATCGGCAATAGTTATCCTGCGTTGGATAATCGGCAGGCCTTGCACACGTTGAATATGATATGGATACAGGAGCTGTTCGTGAAGTACCCTCCATGCTGTCACGTGCGATGTACCAGATGGCACAGCCAATTGTCTTGTACTGATACCTGGATCGTCTTCGACACACTTTAACATCTGTTCTTCGCGTTCCGGCGTACGAACAGCTCTTGGTCTTGCGGCGATCACCTCCTCATCCGTTGCTGTTAGGCTTACCTTGATGCTTCTCCCGTTGCTTCCAGAAGTTCTCAGTGGGTTGGTTCTCTTCAATTTATCCTCGGCTAGCTGCAGTAATTTTTCTTAAACTATATGGGAGCATGGACTTATCCTCGGTAAAGGAAAACGTAGATCTCGGGTGGTGATATAGGAAGACATAGACTTGCTTTGTTTATGAAAAGATGACACTGCCGTTTCTTTTTATTTAATTAACACTCGTAGTATACAAAACTGGTATTGCCGCTGTAAAATACTGTCCACCGCTGTTAAACTATGGCGTGGATATGGCACGAAATATAACTATTATTATTGTCGCTTTCAGAGTAGCGGATCTTAGGTGTGTTGCTAAAACTATTTTGATTCCCTGTTTTGGCGCGATATCTCACACATCCTGCAGCATCTCTCCCTGACCACACATGACAAAAACTGTCCCGAATTTTCCCCAAAGAGATCCATTTATAGTCTCAGGCTTCTGAGGCTGCTTCCTTTTCTATTGGTCCATTTTTAGCGCGACTCGACGCGTCTAACTATTTCGAATAAACTTTCAGGGATCTCATTGGTCCAAATTTAATATAAATCGCGGCTTTTCCTACATTTACCGTTAGGTTGTCTTTCTCGCTCTCTTGGTCACGGCGAATTATCCAATAATGGGACAAAGGCTCTACACCCTCGCTGTAGGAATAATAGCACTGCGACTGAAGAGAGGTAATAAAACTAGGTTTTCTGCCTTCGAAAGCACTATTCATGTAGCTAAAACATTCCCTCGTGGACAGTATTTTAACATAGCGCTTAAATTATTTACATTAAACCATTTATAACTCTACTAATATTAATAACCTAGTTAGATACATAACGTTAAATCACCCTTCTTAAAATATACAAGCAGTATGAGAAAAAGATATTTACATAATACGATTTAACATCAATAAAAGTTAATTAATAAATTATCTGTAATTACAGTTCTTGGGCTCGGCCTAGAGTTGCCGTTTCAGTCTTCCTCAATCAACGGGTGCAACGGTTCCTGTCTCAGCAAGGCGACGACGACAAAGTTTGGATGACACGGTTGTCTTCGGTCTGGAAACTCCATCTGATAGAGCCGTGCAGCCTCGCGTCCATTACCATTCGCGCGACCATACATAAAAATCATGTCTGCCTATTCACGAAATGAATATCCAATCATGGTGGAATTTTAAGTTTCCTGTGGTAAAGCATTTAATTTTTGATTATCGTTAAATTGCGTGTACCACTTGAGAGTAATTATATATCACTGTAAGGCGGATACATTCCATTCATTGGTAAATGAAACACGAAACACGTGCAGTTAACTCACTACATGTACAAAATTGAAACGTTGAAGATAGACTAATGACAAACGTAAACAAGTCTCCATGGCAACACTTCGATATCTACCGTATGAAGTACAATGGGCCAACGCCTTCTATGAATGTATAGAGAAATGAAGTTTTGAGGTTGGACCCCGAAGGCCGTTGAACTCACACTTTCATTGTGACAGGAATAACGCGAAAACCAAGGATTATGGAACATATGTTCATATGAATTTTTTTTTCTTTCTTTTGGTGTGAGGAACCCATACCCGAAGTTTGTAAAACTATTTCTGAAAACCCGGTATATTATTGTATTAGTCTAAAAGGCGATTCTTATATTCACTGTTACTCAACATGTATTTGATTGCATGCACAATTTAGAAAACTAAGTGCAATTGTTCGCATATCATAAGTCAGTTTTTTACTTTCTCTACTGCATATGCTAATTAGAGGAAGTATTGTATCATCCAAAAATTCGATCCAGATTTCACCGGAAATTTATGTTCAGAGGCACCATAACCTTAAAAAAAGCATTTTTAGGAAAAGGTCCGTGTGTGTGTCTGTGAACAGCATAATTCAAAAACGAAAAGTCGGATAAACACCAAACTTAGTATTCAGATTCAATATCTTCCAAAGGTCTAACATGAAGATGTTCTAGAAAATCCCTCCATCTCCACTACCCTTATATGGAAAATTTAAAAAAAGTAATTTTCTAAGAAATGGCTCTAACGAGTTTGATAAAGTACTACAATGTAAAGATATTTATTGAAAAATAAAAAGTATATATTGGATTTTTTGGGAATACTGTGAAGGGCACTTCATTCGAGAAAAAAATTGTGTAATTTTGTGTAACTGGTAAACATTAAGCGAGAGACGTAAACGTACTACACCAAAAATCTAGGTCTCTTTAAAGCACAATTTATTTCAAATTTCAATGTATTTATTTTATGGCATAAGCCATTTCCAAGAAATCCGTTGTTAATGGTTTGAATTTTTCAACACTATGTCTTTCATTTAAAGTCCTGTCGATTTTCAGTTGTTTCTTGCGATTTCTTGGAAAGAGTATGGATTTTAAGGCCATCGTATAGCGTTTAGTTCTAAAATATTTGACTATCGCTGTTTCCTTTGTATTTATAACGAAATGTGTAGTGTTCCTATTTCTGTAAAGGTCTATGTCGATTAAAATTAAGCAAACAGAAAAGTAAACTTTCGTAAGAATAATTTGTATAGACACTAATAAAGGATGGAGGGTAGGGAAACTCGTGTGAATGTATCACATCAGATTTTTCCTTGAAAGGATATTTTTACGGTACGAGGATTTTCTTTAAAATTTTAGTTGGCACGAAACACTGACTTAAATATGTAATTCAGTAGTACACACACAAACATAAGGACCTTTTTTGCTGAAAATACTGTCCTGGTATTCAGTGTATCCCAAAAACAGGTGTATTTCCGGTAATATCTCGATATCGAATTTTTGGGCGGAATACAATAATTCCTCTACCTACTCTTGGAAGAGAGTAATTTGGACGCAAGCACTTTTAGAAGCTAAGTATGAAACTTGTTTTGGAACTTTCATAGGAAAATCGTTGGAGCGCTAAATTACCATCACCAACACTAGACTGCTGTTACAGCTTTCACTGGAAGAAAACCGGCTCTTTAAAGTACCATAGGTCACTGTTACAGACACTTCAGCTTATCTGTGGCGAAAGCTTTGTTTAACACAACTTTGTTTTCATTGAATAAAATCCTCAAACGTTATAGAATCATAATCCATTTGGACATGTAAATGTCCAAATTCGACTTTAATAGGAACGTTTGCATATGTGTGCAAATATCACCTAAAATTTTAAAGACGATTTTCTTGTTATGTTGGTTGCTTGCATTTTTGCCTCTTTAAAATATATTTTCGTGATGAAGTTTTTCTTTAGTTTCCTTCAAATTTCTAGTTTACGCTGTTTGAACACGGATGAAGAGATCTAAAGCTCTCCTTCTTTATATCAAGAATAGTTTTGGATTTAAGGTTTTTTTAATATAATAGGTGTATAGTATATATAAGGTCTTTCAACATGAGTATCATATCTCTAAACTTAAATAAAACACAGTCTATAAAAGATTGAGGTTTATTTCTTTTTTTATTTTGGAACATAATTAATGTATCTATGTGTGGAGGAGAACATCAGTTAAGTGACCGCTGTGACTTCGTTGGGTTGCGCGTATACGGTTGGCCCAATTTTCAATGACCGAAGAACGTAAATTAGGTCCAACTTCACGAATAACACGCGTGGTGTTATTCATAAGATCATTTACTGTTTCTAGCTTGTTGACATAAACTCCAGATTTAAGATAACCCCACAAGAAGTAATCCAACGGCGTTAAATCACATGACCTCGGGGGCCAGTTAGCATCACCACAACGGGAAATGGTGAACCCTCTGAACTTCTCCTTTAAAAGATCGATTGTTTCGAGAGCAGTATGGCATGTGGCACCATCTTACTGAAACTAGATGTTTCTGAGATCCATACCATCCAATTGAGGCCAAAATAGTCCCTTATAAGAGTCCGGTATCTTCCTCCATTGACAGTTAGAGCTTCTCCATCTTCATCTTGAAAAAAATATGGACCAATGATTCCACCATACCAAAATCCACACCACAAAGTAACCTTTTGGGGATGAAGTGGTCATTCTTGAATCTGCATTGGATTGTGATTGCTCCAATAGCGGCAATTTTGTTTGTTAACACAACCATCCATCCAAAAAGGGGCTTCGTCGCTGAAGAAGATTTTTCGACAAAAATCCAGGTCAGCTTCCAATAGCTCCATAGCCCAGTCAGCGAATAAACGGCGGAACCTATGATCATTTGGCTTTAGTTCTTGAATTAACACCATTTTGTAAGCGTGAAACGTCAAGTCCAGATGCAGAATTCGCCAAGTTGTAGTCGGCGAAAGCCCCAATTCTTGCGCTCGACGAGCAATTGATTTGTTTCCATTCTCGCGTACACTGTCACGAACGGCGCCTATGCTTTCGTTGGATGCTTACGTCGATTACGTACAGACGTTCTTTGATCGCTGACAGAACCACTTCTTTCAAATTTATCGATCAAACGGCGAATTGTTCTCTCACAGGGACGATTAGGCACACCGTAAACTTCACGCAATGTACGGAAGGTTTGGGGAACAGATGATCCATTTTGATAATAAATTTTCACAATTTCTACGCGTTGCTGAATGCTGTAACGTTCCATGGCTATTTATTAATAACAACTGTAATCACATGAAAAAAATTACTGCTGTAACTCAATAACAACGGCAGCTACCATATGTTAAAGATAAGACACTCTTGTTGAAAGACCCTTCATATATTTTACGGAGAGACGCACCTCGCGCACTACGACCTGCGTGAGATCTGTTATAGCTGACATCCCCCAAGAGGAAGGGATGAAGTGAAGGAACCAGAAAAGTCTACAGGTCGCACGCAGACAGGCCACAGAGACGCGCGGAAGTCTCTAAGAGTTCTTGGCTTAAGATCCAATCCACTATTGGAGCTTCCCAGAGCTGCCCGTTGAGCCAGGTAACCCTGCCCGACACCGCCTCACGCCTCGAAACCTAGAAGAACACCTGAAACATGAGAAGGAAATGAAATGAAACGGAAATAAGGGAACGAATATCATGGTAGATGAGAAACCACCATAGAAGTCGACTACCGACCAGGGAAAACCATGAAAAACCTAAAGTCATAGTGGGCGGTCGATGAAACTCGCACTCACATCTTATTGCGGAGCCAATTCCTGGGTCTTTGCAATATAATACTTCATTGGCTTTTACAAATTAAAAGCGCTAGGAACTATATTAAAAAATCAAAATGAAAATTATAAACTTTTTAAAATATTCGAATATTCATTACGTGGGACATTACATGAATGGCAGAAGTTTCATTTTTTGAAAATTATTTTCTTAAAAGGTAAATACAGGAACCATGAAAACTAGTTTTCTATTACAATTCGAAATCTGTGACAGAAATTTAAAACAAGTTGAATGAAATTTACAGAAATTTGTAGATTGCAGTACAGGGTACTCTTGAGAATTAGACATTGTCTATTTGCTTGTAAAGCTGTTAAACAGCTTGTGAATAGTTTTGAAATCAATACTATCAGCAAAGTACATTACATTATATTGTATATTGCCAACGAATTTTACATATTATACTATTGTCTTCTGGAGTCCAAGATTCAAATTTGTTTTAATGGCTGAAATTATACCAGAAGTTTTATTTTACTAGAATGCCAAAAGCTTTCAAATAGGATCATAATGAGCGGGGAAATCAAAACTTACAAATAAAAATCAGGGAGGAAAATACACCAAGCTTCTCTTCTCGGAATTATTTATCCACATACTCGCCTCGGACTCTCTAAAAATGTCTGTAGCACTGGTATTGTCCTACTTTTGGCGTTGAGTGTACCTTATGCGAAGCGTCTAGAAAGCGGGAACGGGTAAAGGTGGAGAAAAAAGAGAAGATGGAAAAAAAAGGGGGGGAGAAAAAAGCGGGCGGGTGTCAGAAAGTCAAGCAAGCTCTTGTGTCCGTCCGGTAAGACACGTCCAGGAAACATGCTGACGTCACGGGTGTAGATAGCAGGGTCGTAACCTGCTCCTGGAGTTTATGCAACCTCCTCCTCTACCTACAGATTTTCTACTCTCTCTGGGTTCTGCTGAGATGATACCCTGCCAAGTGTTTCAGTATACAAGAAAGACGTTGAGATGCAAATAAGAATTTAGTTTCTTTTCACAGAGAAATAGTCAAAGATAAGGATACATTTTTGAAAATGGTTGTCTGTAGTAATAGTGCAAGTTTATTTCCTTTGAGAAGGTATTACCCTCACGCTGACAATTGGCCTAAAAGGTGCCTAAAATAGGCCTAATAAAAGACCCAACCCAAGCTGCTCTTTATATAGAAACTGTTTATTTATGAAAAATAGTACAGCAAGTTTTATCTAGTTAAAGATATATGCAAGAGTAATACAGGCTGTGTCTAAATTCCCTTTACAGACTTTGTGGACTTGTAGATGGTTAACTTTAGCATAGGAAATCATGCCCGGAAACGTATCGTTTTCCCACAGGGGTCTCGTAAATCAAAGATTGCATTTGACCACAGGTAGTAGTCAGGCAGGGTCAATTCGGGAAAACGTGCAGGCCAAGCAATCGGGTCACCACGACCTGTCCACCGTTGCGAAATCATTGATCCAGATGACTTCGTACCGCAAGTGCAAAATGAGCTGGTGCGCCGTCGTGCTGGAACTACATGTTTTGACGTACATGCAGTGGCACATCCTTCAAGAACCTATGCATTACGCCTTCAAGGAATCGCAAGTAACGTCATCCTTGAGATTTGGTGGAAGAAGGTATGGCCCAATTACACACCCATCAAGGAACCCTGCCCAAATGTTCAGACCGTATTGTTGCTGAAACTCAGCACAAACTCAACTGAATAGCATGTAAAAAAACAGTAGTGGACTTGGGACATAAGAAGATCGGTGAATGACGTATGGACTACCCAGCGAGTGGCTCTGAAAAAGCGTGTGTGATGATTTTGCGTGTAGTGGAAAAACGGTACGTCTCCAGACACAAGTTCCTATGCTAAATTTAATTATCTTGGTCCTCACTACAAGTCCACAAAATCTTAGTATACAAAATTCTAGGGCTCAGTATATGACAAATAATTTTTTCTGTAGCACTAGCGTTAACAGGGCCAACTGTCATGTAGTTCTCAGCACAGCCAGCTTTTGAATCTGCAACATAATACAAGTGTCTATGTAAGTGATAATTACTTGGGATTGGGCAGAGTAAACCGAATGCAATCAAGTATTTAACTGAATTATATTTAAATTACATGCAACCGATAAAATTGCAATAGTGCTGCAATACCACCTGTACCTTAGGTTAGAATTTTCATTTTTACTGCCGTACATGGTAGGTAGAGAAGGTACTGCATTCCAGCCAAATTAGATACCGATATTTTACCGGAAATACATGTTTTGAGGCTTCCTGAATGTGTCTGTGGACAGCATAACTCAAAAACGAAAAGTTGGATAAGTATCAAACTTATTATTTAAGTTAGTATCTTACAAAACTGCGAGTCGAAGATTTTCAAGAAAATCCCCCAATCCCAACTACCTTTACATGGAACATTTATCGAAACTTTTGATTTTCTAAAACATAGCTCTAACGATTTTGATTAAAACAGCATTAAAGATATTTACATCACAAATAAAATGTATATATTAAATTTTCTGGGAATAACCTGCGAAGTCCTCTTCATTCAGAGGGAATTTTGTATAATCTTGTATAACTGGTAAACCCTAAGCGATAGACGAAAACGTACTACACAAAAAATCAGATCTCTTTAAAACATACAAATTATTTCAATTAAGTTCTTTCGTGGCATAACCATTTCTGAGATATCATTTACTAATGGTTCGAATTGTTCATTACTTGGTAATTCTCTTAAAGTCCTGCCCACATACAGTTGTTTCTCGCGGTGTCATGGAAACAGTATGGAATTTTAAGGCCAGCATATAGCGTCCACTTCTTAAACATTTGACTATCGCTACTCTCTTTGTATCTATAACGAAATGCGTAATGTAGCTATTTCTGCAAAGGTTTATTTGGATTAAAATTGAAGAAGTATTGTTGTTATTACTTTATTTGCACCACGCTTTGGGCGTCAATTTGAAGTAGTTTGTATTGAAGGAGTTGTATTATATTTCAACTGTTGGGAAGATGAATTTGTAGTAGTTGCAACCGCACGTATGGTAAACAGTTCCCGGTAGCCTTCGCCCCAAATGTACTTTCAGTGGCCCTTGCCCCAAATTTAAAGAAATATTAACTTTGTAATTTGACTGTTTCTTTAAATATTATATATTTATGTTTGCCTCGGCTGCGTCAGTATTATTGTTAGAGACACGTTTCTCTTAGCAGGGTTGTGATGCGACTAAGAATGTAGGCTTACACAGATTGTCATTTTACTTCACTCCTTTTATTAATGCTTGATACGATTTAAATAACACTTACTGCTATATATGGAGAGAGCTGTGAGATGTTTTTATTAAATACTTGCACTTTTTAACACGTAAACTATTTTTCGTCTCACACGAATACGTATTATACTTCTTTCGAGAACACCTTTTGCGTCTGGTTAGTAACGCTGTCTGCAGCCAACTGACTTCTAAATTTTTAAATGTTTCTCCTTTTCAGTTTTTGATTGGCTAATCCTACTCCAATAGAATACCTTCATTTATCTAAAGCTTTTTCTGGTTGTTGATTGGCTATTTTTAAACTGTCTCAAAATTTACATTATTGTTGCTCCAATAATGACTAGTAGCATTTAAACTTTCAAACTCATTATTGCCTCAAGGTTATCTCATTGTTACCTCATTATTAGCAACTTTTAACTTATTATTCTCACAGCTCCTACATTATTAAGTTGCGTAATATGTTCACATAACATTATTGCACATGGATACAATAATATAAACATATACAATGAGTGTAATATACACTTTTTTATATATTGTTAAATACGCATATTACTTTAAGGCGGCCTGTTATTGAATTTATATATTTTAATTAGACTGAAAATCATTCAATTGTTAAAAATACTGCCTAAAAATGTAGTAAATGGAAAATAAGCTTCAGTAAGAAGTTTGTATACTCACTAGTAAAGATGGAGGGTAGAGAAAGTCATGTGAATGTATCACATCAGATTATTTTGTTTATTTATTGTGCATACAAATCATTTGTCTCCTTTAACCTTATAAGACAAACACCGCATAAAAAGCATTCTTGGAGGGGGGGGGGGAGTAGCAAGATGCTTACAGCGGAACTACAAGAGATATCAGATTTAGTTTACGTCATGATGCTGGGCATTATCGCAATCAATCATATTCTATTGCCTTCTTTGGTTGTAAAAAGCATTGCAATTCCCCTCAGACAGACTTCGATTTGTACCTGCAGTACCAAATGAATTCTGCAAAGGAAAGCATTTTGTATTGGTGGTTGCATATGTAGTCAGGCGCACGTAGTTCTGTGTTGCTTTTCCTTCTCTCTGGTTGATGACACTAATATAACGAATACAAAATGATAATTATTGAGTCCTGGACAGTGTAAACTCCAATGCAATCAAGTATGTAACTGAGTTATGGCATATACTCAGAGTTATGGAAATACAAAAGGAGTAAATGGAAAGTGCGCCACGTAAATTCCTACAGGATGGAAGTATTCGACCTCGGAAATAAAATACTTTAACGACTAATTTAGTCGTCGTTTCCAGCACTAGCTCTGCAGTCGCTGTGTCGGCTCGTAACACGGTTTACAGCCACGCCGATTTTTATTACGGCTATTTTTTTACGATCAATATAACAAGTATAACCTTACCTCTCTCACCCCTCTCATCGGCAGCAGATTCGGATTTTAACTGATAGATACCGCCACGTTTGGCCCTGCGCAATTTACTACCTGCCGATCACAACACTACGGCGCGGTACAGTCGGTTCTTGGTAACAATGTGGCTTCGACCAGTTCAAAACATTTGCTTCGTACGCAGCTGTTTCGTTTTTCGTATCAATTTTATTAATGCCAATAAAAATCTTACTTGTTACACTCACATACTTTATCTACTCTTGTACAGACTATTTTTACAGACGCTTATTCGCCATCTACTTCATGTTAATCGAGATAAACATTTGTAGACATGATTGATAATGGCTAATTTTCTTGTAGGTACAAGGGGAATATGGTAGGCTTTAAGCGATAGTCAAATCTTTTAAGAGCTGGTTGCTAGGTGGCGCATTCCATTCTCTATTGGAAAATTCAAAAAAGTAACAAGGAATATCTCGGAAATGGTTTACTGCAATAAAAATGTATATAACATGAATTGTGTGTGTGAACGAGCTCTACATTTTTTGTATACAAAAGTTTCGTCTATCTCCTACGGTTTGCCAGCTATGCAAAAGCCATTCAGAAGGAAGAAAACTTTTGGGAACATTCCTAGAAAATCAAGACATACATTTTATTTGGCATGAAAATACCTTAAATGTATGATATTTTAATCAAAATCGTTACAGCCATTTTTGAGAAAATAAAAAATTTCGATAAATTTTCCATGTAAAGGGTATTCTGGGGTGGGGGGATTTTCTTTAAAATGTTTCTGTCGTATCTGTGAAACATACTGAACCAAAATACCAAGTTTGATATTTATCCAACTTTTCGTTTTTGAGCTATGCTGTTCACAGATACACAGACACACACGGACCTTGTTCTAAAAGTGCTGTTTTTGTATTCAGGGGGCCTCAAAACATGTATTTCCGGCGAAATCTCGGTAACGAATTTTTGGGTGGAATACAATACTTCCACTATTTACTATATGTAGTAGTTTATTAAATTCTCATGGATAATCTACCTACTACATTTTTATACAGCTTACTTACTAGGGGCGCAGAGAAAACTGAAGATATGGTCAGATGTTTAAAAGTGGACCGATATATGCTGGACATTCAATATCCATACATACTTTTTCCATGACATCGCGAGAAACCACTGAATAACGACAGCACTTTGAAATGACAACAAATACAAACCAATAACCATGGATATCTCTGAAATGGCTGACATCACAAAATTATGTAAAATAAATTAGATATATTTTAAACAGATCTACATTTTTTGTAGAGTAACATTTTGTCTATCTCTTATGGTTTACCTGTTATAAAAATTATGCAAAATTCTTTCCAAAGGGCTTCATTGGCTATTACCAGAACATTCAAGATTCGTATTTAATATTTCATTAAAAACTCTTAAATATATGGTGCTTTAATCAAAATCGTTAATAGAATTTCTAAGAAAATAAAAAATATAGAAAACTTTTTTCATCCTATCCTTGGAGGATGCTGAAGTTAAAAAGACTTTTAGCTTTTAGTTATGCTGTTTACAGAGAGAGAGGGAGAAAGAGAAAGAGAAAGAAAGAAAGAGAAAGAAAGGTGGTATAGGCAGGCTGCCGGGCCTGTTTCTAAATCCTTTTTGGATTCAGGGAGTCTCAAAACGTGTATTTCCACTGAAATCTCGTGTCGAATTTCTGGGTGAAATGCCATACCTACTTCTTCTCTACTTACCATAGGGGTATTCATAATGATGACGTCTTAATTTGTTTGCAACCAACAAATCTCCAAGTCATTATCAAGCCTCTTTATTATGTTATATGATTTGCGTTGGCAACAAATTTCATAACAATGAACGTCATGTTACATAAGGTTAGGACTTTCTCCACTGTTTGGTGGTTTCACGGGTTTCCCGTAATTTAAAATGGTGTTCTAAATTCCATCCCAGTGAAACAGATATGTGCACCGTCCTAGAAAATAATCATATTTAAAATTTATGATACGTTTATTCCAGTAGTTTTTGTCACATTATGAAGGCAATTTTCATGGAAGTCTGTATATGATAGAACTAAATTATTCTTAATTTCTTCTTTAAGCCACTTTTTAGCCATAACTGAACATTTTTATTCTGTAAAAGTCACAATTTATGCTGAAGTTACTGTTGCAACAGCAGCTGATTAGCTGACCACATGCATGCCTCACCTGACTGTGGTTTTTACTAGCTCACTAGTATAAACATCGTTACCACCACTCCTAATTTTTATTTCCTTTTATTGCACTACCTTAAATTCTTAAATAAAAATACCTATTTTTTCTTTTATATGTTTTAAGTGAATAGTATGATGAACACCTGAACTTTTTGTATAGGCTACCAAGCGATGTACCTATTTGGCTTCTAGATTATGTTTCGTTTCTGTTTTATTCTAATTTAAAGGAATAAATTTCGGTTTTAGCTGCTTTCAGTATATATTTTGTTCTAAATACACGAAAAATACGTCTTGATAATTATACACCAGTAGCAAATTACTATCGTCCCCGTAATGTAATAACCAACGCAGAGTCATCGGAGATAGATGGTGTATTTTACTTTGCGGCAGATCTGACCCTACCCGTCAAGGGCAATGTTCCCATTAAATTGCCAAACATCTCTGTATTTCGAAGCTTTTTTTGTAGAAATCTCTAAAAGATAGAAGAAAGGTGTACATAAATTTTTCAATGTAATCATGGAGATCTCTGTTTAAATGTCGACATCTATACATCTAGTTGTAACGTTCATGCCAGGGAAGAACTGCATTCGATAGAATTCCAAAAGATAACCGCAAAACTGGGTGTTAGTGTGAAATACAGGGCTGCAGCGCCCTATTAGTTCGAAGTGTTGCATCATAAGACATTATTAGGCTATATGAAACCTTATGGATTCTATACAAGGTGGTCCAAGAGCACCGTATTTATCGTGGAGATATCCCTTCGTACGTAAAAGGAGTTGCAGAACTTAGCGGTGCAATTCCAAGTAAACATAGGTTATTAGCGCCCTAAAGACACACTGCTGCTGCTCTCAGAAACGCTGTACAAGAAAATAGTTGCAACAGGGTATGAATCAACAGGGGCACATTCCAAGCACCTATTCAATGAAGCAAGTCTGCATAACAGTACCATTAGATGATGATTATATAATAATAATAATAATAATAATTATTATTATTATTATTATTATTATTATTATTATTATTATAACAGCAGGCTGATGACAATGAAACACTATATATGTGTTCTCATGCTTCCATGGTTTTCATTATGGCGCTTTAATGTTTTGATTTAACTCTATAATGTAATTAGTCCATAATGTGAGACAACAGTGTAAACTACAATTTAAAAGTATAGCTATGGATACGTACGCATACGTAAATATAGACATTTTAATCATTTTTCAATCTAAAAATTGAGTTTATTCCCTCGAAAATAAAGTCTGTGTAACTGAGTAGAAAACATTCTAAGTCCTTTTCGGTCTATTTATACTATTATTGTCTATCATCACGGTGTATTCTTTAGTGCAAGGCTGAGAACTCGTCTTAGTGAGAGTGATCTTCGCTGATAAGCAAGAAGAGCACAATGAAGAACGCTCATGTTAATGCGCCAACTCTCCACTGAGCTGTGTTTACAGAGGAAATTATGTCATCAAAGGTATTGAGTTTTATATGGGTCGCCCTGTTAAAATACACAATTAACGGCAATTAATTTTTCTTTTGGCTTCAATATTTTCAGTGCATTCGTGGTTATTGTTTAATCTTCCATTACAAGATTTGAAATGCTATGTCACCATTCGTGTGTTTCCTTCGTGTGCCATGCAAATAGGGGAATTTTAAAGACAGGACATAGCGACTTGCATTTTAAATATTTGACCATCACTTCAGCCTCCTGTAGCTCCCTTCCAACTATCATAAAATGTGAAATGAAACATTTCAGCAGACATTTTAATCTGGATTGCACGCAGCACACAGAATAATACGCTTTTGTAAGAACAGTTGTAGAAGATACATTAAAAAAATCTGATGTGTTACACTCACATGACTTTCTCTACTCTTGTACAAACTATTTTTACAAACGCTTATTCTCCATATGCTTCATGTTAATGGAGATATCGAGATGTCAATCTTATTGATAATTTTCTTGTAGATGCAAGGGGAATATGGAGGTTTTAAGCGATAGTCAAATATTTTAACGCTGGTTGCTATGTGGCGCATTCCATTCTCTTTGCATGTCCAGAACATACAAAAAATGAATAACGAAGTTGAGAAAAAGTATAAATATTGGAAAATTTAAGGGAATAACAATCAATATCTCGCAAACGCTTCACTAAACAAAAGAAATGTACATGACATAAATTATGTATTTTAACGCGATCTACATTTTTCGTGTAGTAAAATTTTGTCTATCTCTTATGGTTTACCAGTTATGAAAAAGTCGTTCATAATGAAGAATACTTTTGGAGACATTCCCAGAAAATTCGAGATATACATTTTATTTGCCATGACAATATCTTAAGCATATGATATTTTAATCAAAATCGTTAGAGCCGTTTTTGAGAAAATTAAAATTTTCGAAAAATGTTCCATGTAAAGGGTAGTCTGGGGTGGGGGGATTTTCTTGAAAACCTTCGTGTCGCATCTCTGGAAGATACTGAACCTAAATACCAAGTTTGGTGTTTATCCGACTCTTCGTTTTTGAGTTATGCTGTTCACAGACACACAGACAGACACACAGACACACAGACACACAGACAGACACACACACGGACATGTTTCCAAAAATGCTTTTTTTGGATTCAGTGAGTCTCAAAACATGTATTTCCGGTGAAATCTCGGTATCGAATTTTTGGGTGGAATGCAATACTTCCCCTACTTACTATACGTAGTAGAGAAAGTAAAAATATAAGGTGTTACATTCACATGACTTTATCTACCCTATATATATTCTTGTTATAGATATAAAGGGAAAAGCAATAGTCAAATGTTCAAGAACTAGACACTGTGTACTGGCATTAAAATTCCATGCGTGCAACCGCGAGAAACAGCTGAATATCGAAAGGACTTGAAAAGAATGGCAAAGCATTGAACAATTCGAACCATCAATAACGGACATATCGGAAATGACTAATGCCATAAAAATGTTATTTAAAATAAATTGTGTATTTTAAAGAGATCTTCATTTTTTGTACAGTACATTTTTGTCTATCGCTTAACACCAGATGTACAAGATAACAGAACATTTCTTCCGAATGAAGTGGATTTCACAGGCTATTCCGAGAAAATTCAAATTCAAGATATACATTCTATTGTAATGAAAATTTCTTTAATATATTGTATTATATATTAAATAATTTGTTTCTCAAGAAATGCTGCTCGTTATCGCTTTATAAGTCAATTGAATATGTATTTAAACATTTGTAATCATCACTGAAATATATTTGCGAATTCCTGTTAACGTCCATTAGATTTAACTTTAATGTTTAATTGTTTTTGTAAAATGCAAATCTTAATTATTTATTATTTATTCCCCTAATATACTATATGGTACAATAGGGTTCGTTTTTTATACTAATAAATAAATATATTGCATTTTATTCAAAATCATTAGAGCCACTTTAAATGGTACTTTGGGATGGGGGTTTCTTGAAAATCTTTATGTTGCATCTTTGGAAGGCAGCGAAGCTAAATACCAAGTTTTTTTTATTTATCCTACTTTTCGTTTATTAATTATGCTGTTCATAGTTACACACAAACAGATACGGAAACATACTACTTTTCTTTGTAAAATTACCTTTTTGGATTCAAGATGCCTCAAAACATGTATTTCCGGTGAAATCTCGGTATCGAATTTTTTGGGTGAAATTCAATACCTTCTCTACCTACTACGTAAGTAATAGGGAAAGTAATAAATGAATAGGTGCTGAAAGTCATATAATAATTAGATTTTTAAATACATTTCTAACTTTCCTTACAGTACAATATACGCCAAATATCCTATAATGTATTTTTTGTTGCAGATACTGACGAGGACGATGTATTCGTAAGGTGAGTAAGTTTATTTTTCTTGTGAAGTTGAAAATAAGCTTCGTGTATTCATTACACACAGTTTTTCCCTGTTTCTTGTTTTATTTTCTGTATGTTAGAAGCACGTACACGTCTTAATAAAGCAAGAACCGTCCAATGGAACTTTTAAGAAGCAAAATAAACTATAAAAGTCGTTTGTTTTTCGCAAGTTTAAGAAACTTTTAATTATATATGCCGTTCTCAATTCCTTAGGATTTCTTCAAAGCGTTGCCTTAACTAATTTGTCAGTTTTTAATAAGGTCTTTAACATCTAAATTCACCGGATTCGTAGATTTGAGGAAAAGGTGCGTAATTGTAGATGTAAGGTGAGTATCCGGTACTTATTTTAAGTTTATGTGTAGATTATATATTATATATTAACCGGTTTCATTTAAGCGGAGAATGCACATGCTATGTCTGTGTTGATTTACTAAAAAAATCTTATATTGGGTGCTTTTAATCACTTAGTATGGGCATATAACTTCACAATAAACCAAGCTAAGTAACTAGTGTTTTACCTATATACATATTTTTCAATGCTACTCAATTTATAGATGAAGATTTTGCATTGTAATAGTTTAGTGGCATTGTTTAATCCCCGTTCTTACTGCATACACACCGCATTGGGAAAGGAAAGTTCCAGGCGTAAGGTCTGTTCCATATAACTTTACTCCGTACCTCTTAAGGGTGACATTTGTTGCTGTTGTGCGATACAAAATAGTTCCTTATTTACCTTGATCATTAGGTAATAATTGTGAAGTTTACATTTTCATAACCTATGAGTTAAATATATTACGTAACAGAGTTATGCATCTGGAATGTGTGAGGATTCTTATCAACAAATAGGTAGGAGGATCCTTCGGCTTAAACTATACCTCTCAGGCTGCCATAGTATGTGCTATCTATCATTGACAGTGTGTTTAAATCGGTTTTATCGCCTTTCCTTGCACTGCACACAACTTGTCACCATTCCAAAAATTAAACATTAAATTAAGTTTTATTTATGAACATTCTTTAACTACTATACTTCTTAGCCCCAATATATATTGGGCGTGAAAAGGAAATTTTGTTCAGAGGCCTCTTTATCAGGCTTGAGGTTCTTTTACGTGCCGTAAATCTACGACACGGGACCACCGGCTTTACTTCCCTCCCGAAGGAAGCCATGCTAAGGATTTTTACGCCCGAAAAAAATCCATCACCAGCCACCGGGTTTGAATCCGCGAGCTCGGGAACTAAAGGCTAGCATGTTGCCCCTAGATCACGAGGCTGACATCACCATTCGAAGGAGTACATTAAGGAACTAAGGGAAAGAGGAAGGAAACACAGCGCGGAAGAATACATATAAGCGGGGCAAGGTTATAAGAAGCAGGGTTAAAGTTTAGAAACCGCCCCGGCATTTGCCACTTATGACGTTGAGGAAAACCTGGAAGAAAAAGAAAGCAAAACCTTATTCAGGGATCCTAACAGGATTTGAAAAATATTAAAATACATAAAAATTAAAATACATAAAAATAGCTTCATTGTGAATTTAATTATAATAGATTGTTAAAAATCACAGTATAGTACTATGAATGTTTTGAGAAAAGTGAACCAAAGGTTAGACATTAAGCATTTCAGATATAACCAGTGCAATCTTCCCTTAAAGTTTACACTTTACAAACATAAGAGAACAATATAAGCTGTATATTCGCATTCCATCCCTTTGATTTTTTGGGGGGAAATATTAACTTATTTCACATCCCTCATTTGTAAGGCAGATATAACTTAGTTATCAAGGTATAAAGATCCAAACCTTTCTCAGTTCAACAATATTTTTGAGTTCAGTGTACACTTTACGTAAGGGAACAAAGGAGAAAGGCTGGCGTAACCCGTCCTTCGAACAACTCTCCGATATTGGGGTACTCAGGTGAATTTGCTGGCTCTAACGTTATTTGTTACGCAACGCTCGATTTCGCTTTTAGAATCGTGACCAAGACGTGACGTCACAGTCTGTTGCCTCCCCGTGATTTTGTTGACCTTGAGATGTCACCCTCCTGTGATCACTATATCATGTGGTAATAGGAGTAAAGACTTTGCTGTGCTTGAGATTAAATTCTTCAGTAAAATTTGCTCTTAGTAATACTCGCAATAATAATTCCTTTACTTCTTCTATATTTTTAATTAATTAAAGATAAGGTGGTCGATCTGTGAATTTTCTAAAACCCAAAGTACTCTATTGAGCTTTTTGAAGCTTTAACCACATCTTATGTTGGTATAAAGAGGTGCGGTTGCAAAGTTTGTACACATATATTAATATATCCTGGATTATGCGTTTTGAAACACACATTTAAGGTGTTTTATAAAAAATGTTTCCTTACGCTGTAAATTTCATAATTTTTAAACAACATTTCTTATGTCTGTTATTGAGTTATAAAATAAGCTTGCTAAAAAATATACTTTAAATTAATTACTTTTTTAAAAAATATAATTTTTGTTCAACAATTAGCTTTGTCTTTATAAAAAAATATATACTTATATATTAAATTTGGGTGAGCTTGGTAGCTTAACACATTTGACTTGCATTAATAACTACATAGCAAGTTTTAGTTGGGGTATTTTGGGGATTATTTCCGAAGTTTCATTTTGATAAATTAAAACTTGTATGGTAAGGATCATTTTAAATCCTGAAAAATGTCTTAAAATATTACAACCGAAAAAATGCACTGCTAATTTTGCTTCTATTAACTAGACTTAAATTATGCTTATGTGTTTTTTTGTAAAATATTGCGCATTTTCATTTAAAATGCATGTTTTAGAAACTTATTAACACATGTACACAAACTTTTGCAAACACACTTCATAAAATGGAATTAATTGTTCTTCCACACAAGCGTGTGTTGGACTAGGTTGTAAAGGTAAAATTAATTCCATCACCGGACTTGAACCACAGAGCTCCCGATTTCTGTCCGGTTGCTCTAGTTAATTATAATTTAACTAATTGATCTTGAGGCAGTATTTGTAACACTTAAATGATTTCAGTCAAATTATATAATATAAATTCAATAACAGCCCGCCTTAAAGCAATATGTGTAAGTAACAGTATATAAAAAGTGTATTACAGCCATTGTATATGTTTATATTATTGTATTCATGTGTAATAATGTTATGTGAATATATTACGTAATTTAATAATGTAGGAGCTGTGAGAATAATAGGTTAAAAGTTGCTAACAATGAGGTAAACTTGAGACAATAATGAGTAAGAAAGTGTAATAATGCTACTAGTCATTCTTGGAGCAACAATAATGTAATTTTTGTGACAGTTTATAAAATAGCCAATCAACAACCAGAAAAAAAACTTAAGTTAAATAAAGGTATTCTATTGGAGTAGGATTAGCCAATCAGGAATTGAAATACAGAAATTTACAAATTTAGGCGCTAGAAATCTTCAGTTGCTTGTAGACTGTTCATAAGCGGACGCCAGACAAGTCCTCGAGAAATTTAATACGTATTTTGTGTGAGACAAAAATAGTTTTATGTGTTAAAAAGTGCAAGTAATTAATTAAAAAAATCTCACAGCTCTCTCTATATCAGTGAAGTGTTATTTAAATCGTGTCAAGCATTAATAAAAGGAGTGAAGTAAAATTATAATCTGTGTAAGCCTACATTCTTCAGTCGTACCACAACCCTGCAAAGACAAACATGTCTCTAGCAATAATACTGACGCAGCCAAGGGAAAAATAAATATATAATATTTAAAGAAACAGTCAAATTACAAAGTTAATATTTTTAAACATTTTTGGGGGGTAAAGGTCATTGGAAAGTACATTTGGGGCGAAGGCTACCGGAAAGCGGGTACTATACGTGCGATTGCAACGAACTTCAAGTTCGGCTCCCAATAGTTGAAATATAATACAACTCTTTCAATACAACCTACTTCAAATTGGTTCCCAAAATGTGGGGCAAATAACGTAAAGATACTATCTACTTCAAATTGGCTTCCATACGTGGGGCTGAAACTATCTACTTCAATCTCATAGCGATCGAAAGTATAAAGCCCGGGATTTAAAGTACTTACAACATTGTAAGTCGCCATTGGAGTGTCATCTCAATATAATTTGAGATCTTCTTGTGGTTTACCGGAAAAAAATGCGGATCAGTAGGGGAATTTAATGTTGCACCGGAATTTTGCCATAGTAGCTCAGTGGTTAGGGCTACCGGACGGAAACCGGGTGATCCGTGGTTCAAATCCCGGCGATGACATTGAATTTTTCAGCCGTCTGATTTTACCTTTTCACACTTCATGAACATTTGGAAAAAACGTAAGTAAAAAATATATACATATATGCGATACTACGCCCTCCATTAGTGTTAGTTAAATCTTCACGTTATTAATCGTTATACAAATTTTCGCTCCTATATTCAAAGTGTTTACACGAAAGCGTTCCTGCATAATGGGACTTGATAATAAGTTAAAAGGCCTAAATTGTAATTCTAGACTACTTTTGTCCAATTGTCATCGATCTGTCCTTTTGAGGTTCATTTAACTTCCAAAGAGTAATTATATAAAGCGTTTTACTACATAACACTGGTTTCGAAAGTATTGTTTGTGCAACATGTTTAGCTCTTATTTTCACTTTAACTTAATGACTTGTTTGTTTGTTTTGCTTCTTCTTGTTCATAAAGTTCACACAGAGCAGAGCTCATTGATATGAGCATGTCATACAGATGTTACTCACTCACCAAGTTATAAATCATACACCCATCAACACTTTGTTTGCATAATACAAAATGCAAGAATAATGTAAGTTATTTAAATCCACAATCACGTGTATGGTATACTTCCACGTTGTGTATAGTGTGCAACACAGAAAACCAACACCACTACCACTTGCAGACCGTGCGAAATGGCTCCGCGGTAGCGTGTGAGGCTCGCATTCGGGAGGTACCGAGTTCGATTCACGTCGACTTTCCACTCTGTCCTTGGGTTTTACGTTGTTTTCCCTGGTCGGTAGGCGAATGTTGGGTGGGGCTGTTGTTGTCCTCCGCGGTGTAGTAGTTACCATGCTAGCCTTTAGTTCGCGGGTTCAAACACAGCGGAGGGACGGATGGATGGATTTTTTCGGGCGTAAAAATACTTAACGTGGCCTCCTACGAAAGGGCAGTTAAGCCGGTGGTCCCGTGTCGTAGATTTACGGCACGTTAAAGAACCTCAAGCCTGATAAAGAGGCCTCTGAGCAGAATTACCGGTCTTTCACGCCCAATATAGAATTGGACGCTAAGGACTACAGCAGTTAAAGAGTGTTCATAAATAAAACTCAATTATTTGGGAGGTTTCTCATCTACCACGATTTACTTTCCATTATTTCCCTTTCATTTCGTTTCCTTTTCATCTTTCAGGCGTACTTCTAGGTTTCATGGAATATGACCGTGTCGGACAGATGGCGCGGATGCTTGCCCAAAGGAAAGAGTACCCCCCGTGGACAATAGAGAGCAGCGTGGTCGACGGGTCGTCATCGCTCCCTCTAGGCAACTCCAGTAGTGGGAGGGTCTTCGAGCCTGAAACTGTTAGGGACTTCCACGGTCTCTGTGGATTTCTACCTGCACCCTGTAGCCTCCTGTGGTTCCTTCACTTCATCCAGTCCTCTTGGTGAGGTGCGCGAGGTGTACCCTTCCGTTGTACAACCTAAACCACCTGAGCATATACGTACCTCTAAATTAATCAGGCATTTACCTACTATGTATATGACAACAGCTATTAAAGTATTCCTACATATTACATGGGACGTAATGTATAAGTACACTAATTATTCTTTGAAAAATGTTTTGAGTCTTAGAACTACCTAATAGTTTAAATAAATGTTGTTATATATATTTATTGTAGAATAGTAACCTCCTTTTTGAAAATGCCTTAATCTAATCACAGGCTTATGCAAATCACCTGCATAGCTGGTATTGCGGTCATGTTCAGCAAGGTTTATAACAAACCATCAAGATAGCTCAAGAGTGAATATACGTACTCCCCAGTGAAAGTGAGAATTTTAAGGTGTTTGAATCAAGGCTAGAGGAGGCCTATGATACTGATAGAATGGTAGCGCCCTGTTTGTAACAAACACTTTCTTACTTTGCGCAGAATTACCGCAAAATAGACGGACTACGATTGGGCAAAGTAAACCATTGTCTAATCATTCTAGTTGAGAAGGTTATTCAGTAATAGGATAGGACTAGGAGCGGAGAGCACCTTGACTTACTAAGGTCCTAACGGAATGTCTCGGGAGGGTGGGATGAGGTGAGAGGAGACAGAGGGCGGCCGGACCAGGAAGCACGACAGGCAGAGAGCGGGGTCCCTACCGTTTACAGATTTAAACTCCCCTGATGGCAGCTGGTGCAACCGACTCCGTTCCCTTCCTGCCTGTGGGCTTACACATCCCCATTCCAGGAAAGAAGGTTTACTCAGAGCATCCTTTTCCCTGTCAATCGCACGCTGGAACCTCCCGCCGACATTTGCAACCAAGCAGCTGAAAGGTGAAGTGAAATGAGAATGGAGGTGAAATGGAGGGACAGGAAATTCGCGGGATGTAATGATCCTTCCCAGCAATCACCTAGCGACTAGAATAAACCCCGAAATAACCCATGAGTCAGGAAGGTCGGCTACGGGGAATCGAACCCACGACCTCCCGAATGCCGTCCACACACGTTACCGCCTGAGTCATCCAATTCGGTTTGTTCAGTGATAGGTAATCAATTGCTCTTTCACACAAGCCGCGTGTAGGTTAAAGGTGGAAAGGTAGAAACAGATTAAAAAATTTAATCTCACAGCAGGGATTTGAACTACGAATTTTCAAGTTACCATGACCTGCAGCGTAGTTCGAATTCCGGACTATGACATTGACTTTTTACTTTCTCTACTACGTATAGTAAGTAGGGGAAGTATTGTATTCCACCCAAAAATTCGATACCGAGATTTCACCGGAAACACATGTTTTGAGACCCCTGAATCCAAAAAAAGCATTTTTAGAAACATGTCCGTGTGTGTGTCTGTCTGTGTGTGTGTGTCTGTCTGTGAACAGCATAACTCAGAATCGAACAGTCGGATAAACATCAAACTTGGTATTTAGGTACGAAGGTTTTCAAGAAAATCCCCCATCCCATATTACCCTTTACATGGAACATTTTTCGAAAATTTTAATTTTCTCAAAAATGGCTCTAACGATTTTGATTAAAATATCATATGTTTAAGATATTTTCATGACAAATAAAATGTATATGTTGAATTTTCTGGAAATGTCTCCAAAAGTATCTTCATTGTGAATGACTTTTGCATAACTGGTAAACCATAAGACATAGACAAAATTGTACTGCACAAAAAATGTAGATTGCGTTAAAATACACAATTTATGTCATATACGTTTTTTTGTTGAGTGAACCATTTTCGAGATATTGCTTGTTATTCCCTTAAATTTTCCAATACTTATACTTTTTTCTCAAATTCGTTATTAATTTTTTTATGCCCTGGACATGCAAAGAGAATGGAATGCGCCACATAGCAACCAGGTCTTAAAATATTTGACTATCGCTTATAACCTACCATATTCCCCTTGCATCTACAATAAAATTAGCAATAAGATTGACATCTCGATTAACATGAAGCATATGGAGAATAAGCGTTTGTAAAAATAGTTTGTACAAGAGTAGAGAAAGTCATGTGAGTGTAACACATCAGATTTTTTAGTCTGTTTCTACCTTTCCAAGTTGTTCAGCTTTCTTAATGCAAAGCATACTGAACTGTCAGGAACATGCTACTTACAGTTTTTCTCCAGCTGAGCTCATCTGTTTTAAGCCGAAGAAATTTAGGCATGTGTGACAGCTGACAATATGTCAGTTTGTTATAAGAATGTGTTATGTATCAGAAGCCTAATTAGGGAAAATTTGTCCATATTTATCATCTCCTAAAATACCGAAAAAGTAGCTTTCTCTATTCTTGAATCTCTAAATAGGTCGAAGAATCTCTTTATAATTAGTGAGAGAAAGGTAAAGGTAGAGCTACGGACGGAAGGGATTCCGCAACCAGGAAAGAGCACCGCAAGTAGGCCACAAGGGCCCTTTTTGCTTCTATCGTGAACCCCGGGGGGGGGTTAGGGAGAAACCCGAAGATCGACCAGATCCGGACGACGAAGGGCGCAAACATGGAGGGCGTACCTAACGTTTCCAGCCACAACCCGCCTAACACCGTAGCCTGGTCCATAAGCCCTGAGATAACAACTCAAGGAGTTGTATTATAGAAGGAGTTGTATTGTAGTTCCGTTGTTGTGGAGCCAAACTTGATGAAGTAATTGCAGCCCCACGTATGGTACAAAGTTTCTGGTGGCCTTCGCCCCAACGTTCACTTTTCTGGTGGCCTTCGCCCCAACGATTATGAATCAACTTTGTATCTTATATTTCTTTAAATATTATATATATTTAGGTTTGCCTCGGCTGCGTCAATATTAATTTGTAGAAACATGTGTCTCTTTGCAGGGGGTGATGCGGCTAAATAATGTAGGCTTACACAAATTATAATGTTTACTTCACTCCTTTTATTAATCCTACACGATTAAATAACACTACACTTATATAGAGAGCTGTGAGATTCTTTTATTAATTACTTGCACTTTTTAACGCATAAACTTTATAATATTCTCGCCATTATGAATTTTATATGTCTCACACTGAATACGTACTTAAATGCTCGGGAACGCGACTCGCGTTCGGTTAGGAGCACTGTCTACAAGCAACTGACTTCTACCGCATGAATTTGTAAATTTTTCTATTTTAAGTCTCTGATTGACTAATTCTAATCCAATAGAATACATTTATTAAACTTTTAGCCTTTCTAGTTGCTGATTGGCTATTTATAAACTGATTTAAAATTACATTATTATTGCTCCAATAATTACTAATAGCATTATTAAACTTTCCAATTCATTATTGCCTCAAGGTTATCTCATTGTTAGCAACTTTTGACCTATATTCTCACAGCTCCTACATTATTAAATTACGTAATTCAAATGACATTATTAAACATGTACATAATAATATAAACATGATACAATGACTGTTACATAAAGTTTGTATGTTATTTTATACACACTACTTTAAGGCGTACTGTTATTAAATTTATATACTATATAATTAAACTGAAATAATTTAAGTGTTAAAAATACTGCCTCACAACAGATGACAAGGAAGATGATGGGTACAGGAAATGAGGGGCCGGAGAGCTCGTGGTAGAAGATGTGTCACCCCAGTATTCACCTGTCGACCCGGGGAATCTCAAAAAATCCCATGGGTCAGAGTGGACAGTCGCCGGGGATCGACTCCGGCACCTCCCGAATGTGAGTCTATATGTTACCACAGCGCGACCTTGCTCGTACAATTAATGCCTCCGTGGCTGAATGGTCAGTAAGCTGACTTCTCACCCGGAACCTGGGTTGGAATTCCGGTCGCGGGTAGGAATTTTCTTTAATTAGGATTGTTCCCTACCCCCCACAGAGTCTAGAAGTGTAAATGTTAGAGTGAGTGTGTATGTGAAAATAAAGTTAAAAACTACGAGAACCCCAGTAAAGTAACCTAAAAATTTAAAGAGCACATCGAATGCTTCAAAGCCCCCAATATGGCCATAGCAGTCAAACGGGCTATAGAAAGGAACCCCCCTAAAAAAAATTAGTGGGAAAACAGTGCGTTCCCAAATGCCTAAAATGTTTTGGCGCCATCTTTTATGACCCAATACTCTTTGAATTATTGAAAATTAAAAACAAAAATTTATTTTTCAGAACGTATTCATTTCTATAACATATAGGTAAGCTATGGAATATTTGACATACATATAAGAGCCATAACTTGAATATTGAATGCACGAAAATTCTGAAAAAAAAATAATCTGGTGAACTGTAAAGGTATCACAATAGGAAAGCTTTTGGAAGATGCAATGAAGAAATTAGATTCTTATGATGAAAGCTTTAGTATCCAATAGCATCTGAATGTGAATGTGAATATAGGCAGAAAAATGCGTATAGGATTCATTTATTTCCGCCGACTATGCTTAAAATGTCACGGAAAGGGTTACTTCCAAGGGTCGTAGGGCTCTAAAATTTGGGCAGTGTAAAGATCTAGAGCTATAAATTATTATTCTATAAAAGTAAAATTGTGTTATCTTTTTAAGCAACCAACATTTCACCATTATACTAAGTGATATTTTAGTGTGATAGTGCGCTGGTTTCATATAGATTATAGGTTGTTCAACATAGGGGCACACCGCAGCACCGAATGTATTGTGCCTATTACTCCGCCAGCAGAAAGGAATGAAGAGAAGGGACCACACAGGAGGCTACAGGTCATAGGTAGATAGGCAACAGAGACGCACCGAAGTCTTAACATTTCCAAGCTCCGGACCCGTGTGTCACCACCGAAGGAGCCGCCGAGAGAGAGAGAGAGAGAGAGAGAGAGAGAGAGAGAGAGAGCGATAGCGATGAACTACCCACCAGTCGAGCAGCCCACGGGGAGTGTTCTTTCCAGTGAGCATGCATTCGCCACACACCATGAAAGCTAGAAGTACGCCTCAAAGATGAGAAGGAAACGGAATGAAACGGAAATGATCGAAAGGAAATCGTGATAGAGAAGAAATCAAACCACCATTCGCCTGTCCACTCTGGGAAAAGCACGAAAAACCCATGCTTGAGGCAATATTTTATATCATAACATGCTGTGAATTCCAAAGTGATTGTAGTGTAAATTAATATTATTGTATGACAATGATTTTAGATGTTTGTTAGCCATAAGTATTGTTAGGAAATAAGTTTACACGGCCTCACTGAAACTGACAATAGAAGTGGGTAACAATAAACCGAGAGGGTGAGTTGTTTGTCATTAAGAAGAGATAAACAAATGACGTCAGTGTAGCGTGCCTTTTTTAGAAATGGAGGGAATATCTTCCCCAGAGTATATATGTTAGTAGTAGTGTTTAGCTGACCAAAACGACGCTAAAGTGGGCGCGATTTGGTAACCAATAGCAGCTCTATTATAATGTTTAGGCAACTTGCGGTGAAGGAGTATATATTCTCGAGCCATATGCAAGTTTCGCACAGTTGCGAAGAATCTTTCACGAGATGCACGTCACACAGTTTTGAAGAATCTCTCACAAGGTGCACGTCGCAGAGTTAGTTACCAAAATGTAAAGTACGCGAGATAATTGGTACGCGGCAACTAAAACGACTGTAGTTACATTCGTAAATATCACAGTTTCAGTCAGGCGTGTATAAAAATTAAACATGTCAATTATTAAGTGTGACGGCAATAAAAGTCTAGATTCATTCTTTTTATCTTTTAGTAACAACTCCTTTCCGTTTACACGCCCTGCTTAGAGACACGTGCTCAACTGAGTTATAATAGCTAGCCGGAGGACAAAGAACCCAAATTAAAAAAATAATTAAACAATAAGCGCCCAAGAAATAAGATAACACATGCCATTGAGAACTGCGACATGGTTCAGATTGGGACCATCCGAATGCGCACTGATTGCATATACTTTTTTTTCACACAGTCTCAACAAATCCAATGTGTTATTTACTTTCATGTCTATTGTGGAAATTGTCGTAAAAACAAGTTTTTCTACTTCAGAGTAAACGTTTTCCGAAATTGTGTTGTAGCTATACAGAAATATGCATGTTAGTACTGCAGTCAACCGCTTAAAAGGAAGCTTGCTTTATGTATGATGGACTTTTTGCACGGCCTAATGAGAAACATGAGGACAGACATAGCATTTCAAAAGTGTAGTATATCTTGAACTATGGAAATTCCGAAAAGCAGCAGCAAATATCTCGTAAAAGACTAAAGCTACAAAAAGTGGTTTCTCAGAAGCTGTAGTTTTGATGAGCTATATTCATTTGTAGTAAATTGTCTTCACAGCAAATACGGATGATTTATGAAGAACTGACACATTTATTTCTTTAATTGTTTCAAAACGAGTTATGCTAGCGACAACTTATTATACCTGAAATGCAGAGGAATTTTGGGAGTTTGTTTACCTCTATAGAAAATTTGAAAATGTCCTTCATCCTGCATAAGACACAACTCAACACGTCATTCTATGTTACTGGCCACTCGTTGGAGGACTCTGTTGTCAATAGCTTGAATCTCCTATGTAATGTTGTGCTTCAAATCGTCCAATGTCTGGGGACTTGTGGCATAAACCCTGTCTTTCAAGAAACCCCATAGAAAGAAGCCCGCGATGTCAAATCATTTAATGTGCACTCCATTTTCACGTTGACTAGAACAAAATCTCAAAAACAGTTGCCGAACAATAACACTAACAATTACGAATAAAACATGAACATCTAGTGACAAGCAATCGAAACTTAAGAACATTCTGCTTAATTTGGTGCTAACGTTGGGGCACTGAGTGAATTTTGAACAGAATAATTAAAGAAAGAAATGTGTCAGTTCTTCATAAATCATTCTGTACATGCTGTGTACTTTATTTCTCACGTCAATGTCTTAAATATGATGTTTTAATCAACATCGTTAAGAGCTATTCTTAAGAAAATAAAAACTAGAATTCCTACGTGCAATATATACTTTTGAAATGGGGGAAGCTCGTGAAAATCTCGTGGTTCTTAATTTACTCTGCTGCTAAAGTTATTGAACGTTAATGATAACTGGGATAACGTCCTCGACGATAGGAAATATAGCTTGTTACGTACTCGTGTTTAAGGATTCGCAAATGAGATTCTTGAGAGGTGTTACTGGAAATATAGGCACTAGAGAGAAGTACGACGAGTAAGATGAAGCATGGAAGAACGGTTAGGAGAGGAGTAGAGAGGAAAAAAATTCCGGTTTTAAGAACTTCTGCGATTCGGAATTATTTTACGTATGACCTGCAAAAAAATGTGTTATGGGAGCACCATTTATGAGACAATACTTTTTTTCGTTGTTCTTTTCTGTACAAAATTATTACTTTTCTGTTGAATTCTTCATTTTGAAACTTATTCTTGCATCAAAACTGTATGAGATATTTTATCTTATTCAGAATCACTAAAAATACCTCCATGAAACCTCTAAGTCGAGAAAGATATTTATTAGATCCACGTATGAAATCCAATTTGAAGAACGGGTTTTCTTTTATCTTTATTGCCACACGCTTAGGGCGTCAATTTGAAGTAGGTTGTATTGAAGGAGTTGTATTATATTTCAACTGTTGGGGAGCCGAACGCTTGAAGTAGTTGCAACCACACGTATGGTAAACAGTTTCCGGTAGCCTTCGCCCCAAATGTACTTTCAGTTGGACTTTGTTCCAAGGTTAATATTAACTTTGTAATTTGACTATTTCTTTAAATATTATATATTTATGTTTGCCTCGGCTGCGTCAGTATTATTGTTAGAGACATGGATGTCTTGGCAGGGTTGTGGCACGACCAAGAATGTAGGCTTACACAGATTATAATTTTACTTCATTCCTTTTATTAATACTTGACACGATTTAAATAACACTTCACTGATATAGAGAGCTGTGAGATTCTTTAATTAATTACTTGCACTTTTTAACACGTAAAACTATTTTCGTCTCACACGAATACGTATTAAATTTCTTGAAGACACTTTTTGCGCCTGGTTAGTAACGCTGTCTGCAGGCAACTTAACTGATTTCAATCGCCTAAACTTGTAAATTTCTATATTTCAAGTCTCTGATTGGCTATTCCTAATCCAATAGAATACCTTCATTTAACTAAAGCTTTTTCTGGTTGTTGATTGGCTACTTTTATAAATTGTCACTAGAATTACATTATTGCTGCCAAGAATCATAAGCAACATTTAAACTTTCTAATTTATTGCTTCAAGGTTACCTCATAGTTACCTCATTGTTAGAAACTTTTAACCTATTATTCTCACAGCTCCTACATTATTAAATTACATAATATATTCATATGACATTATTAGACATGGATATAATAATATAAACATTTACAATGACTGTAATATACAATTTTTATATATTGTTACATACACATATTGCTTTAAGGCGAGCTGTTATTGAATTTACATATAATATAATTAGACTGAAATTATTTTAGTGTTAAAAACACTGCCTCAAAGTAAGTGATTATTTTCCGAAACGCACATTGAAACATATGTGAATTTGTAGGATTACATGCAAAACAATCTAATGTGATACTTTCACATGATTTTTCTCTACGCTTTAGCGCATATACAAACTATCCTTACCAAAGCTTGTTTTTCTATCTACTACATTTGATCTAAATAAACTTTTCAAAAACAGCTATTTAGCCACATTACACAGTTTGTTATAAATTCAAAGCGAATAGCGATAGTCAAATGTTTAAGAACTGGACGCCATATGCTGGGCTTAAAAATCCACACTGTTTCCAAACAATCGCGAGAAACAACTCAAAATCGATGGGAAGAATTGTTGATCAATTCGAACCTTTAATAAAGGATATCTCGGAAACAGCTTGTGCCACAAAAAATCTTATTTTAAGCAAAATGTGTGTTTTAGAGATCTACATTTTTTTGTGTGGTACGTTTTCGTCTATCATATAATGTTTACACGTTATAAAAGATTATATAATATTCCTTTCCAATTAAGGGAACTTCATAGACTATTCCCAGAAAATTCAATATGTACATTTTATTTATCGTATAAATATCTCTCATGTGTGTTATTTTAATAAAAATCGTAGGAACCATTTTTTAAAAATCAGATTTTTCGAAAAATATTCCATGGTGACTGGTTTCTTGAAAATCTTCGTGTCACATCCTTGGAAGATACTAAACTCAAATACCAAGTTTGGTATTTATCTAACTTTTCATTTTTGAGTTATGCTATTCAGGCAGTCACAAACACACGGACGTTTTTCCAAAAATGCTTTATTTGGATTCAGGACACCCCAAAACGTGTATTTCCGGTGAAATCTCGACATCAAAATTTTGGGTGGAATGCAATACTTCCTCTAGTAAAGTAAAAAATTGCCGTCACTCCTAAATTATACAATTGTTCCATCTGTTAACTCAGTTGCCTAATTAGTATTTATCCTTACATGCAGAGCTGATTGTTAGCCTTACTACATTGCTAAAAATCTATTAACGTTAATACTTTGAAAGACTAACTTACATTTCTTTTGATTGAATTTAACAAAACACGATGTAGTTTAAATATAGACATTAGGCTTTGTTTCAAATTTCCCATATGTTTTATAAATAATGGCTGTTTAATAAAAAATGTTTCAGAGAAAAGTTATTTGCTTTTATAAGTAAAACCAAAATCTATTTCGCATTAAACAGATTAAACAGATTGACCATAAAAATATGCACTAAACAAAATTTAACTAATATCATTGTTTTTTACTTTCTCTACTATGTATAGTAAGTAGGGAAAGTATTGCATACCATCCAAAAATTCGATATCGAGATTTCATCGGAAATACATGTTTTGAGACCCTGAATCCAAAATAATTTTTCAGGAAAAAGTCCGTGTGTGTCTCTGTGTGGATGAACAGCATAACTAAAAAACGAAAAGTCGAATAAATACCAAACTTGGTATTTAGGTTCAGCATCTTTCAAAGATGCGACAAGAAGATTTTCAGAAAAATCTTCCCGCCCTAGACTACCCTTTACATGGAACATTTTATTTTTATGAAATAAAAACCGTAAGACAGAGAAATTTTTACTGCACAAAAAAGATCTCTTTGAAACACACAATTTATGCCATATACATTTTTTTTGTGGAGTGCGCCATTTCCGATATATTCCTTGATATTTTCTGAATTTTCCAATACTTATCAGTGGTAATTTTTACTTTCTCTACTACGTATAGTAAGTAGGGGAAGTATTGCATTCCACCCAAAAATTCGATACCGAGATTTCACCGGAAATACATGTTTTGAGAATCACTGAATCCAAAAAAAGCATTTTTGGAAACATGTCCGTGTGTGTGTCTGTCTGTGTGTCTGTGTGTCTGTGTGTCTGTGTGTCTGTGTGTCTGTCTGTCTGTGTGTCTGTGAACAGCATAACTCAAAAACGAACAGTCGGATAAACACCAAACTTGGTATTTAGGTTCAGTATCTTCCAGAGATGCGACACGAAGGTTTTCAAGAAAATCCCCCCACCCCAGACTACCCTTTACATGGAACATTTTTCGAAAATTTTAATTTTCTCAAAAACGGCTCTAACGATTTTGATTAAAATATCATATGTTTAAGATATTGTCATGACAAATAAAATGTATATCTCGAATTTTCTGGGAATGTCTCCAAAAATATTCTTCATTGTGAACGACTTTTGCATAACTGGTAAACCATAAGAGATAGACAAAATTTTACTACACAAAAAATGTAGATCGCGTTAAAATACACAACTTATGTCATATACGTTTCTTTTGTTGAGTGAACCGTTTTCGAGATATTGCTTGTTATTTCCTTAAATTTTCCAATACTTATACTTTTTCTCAAATTCGTTATTCATTTTTTTATGTCCTGAACATGCAAAGAGAATGGAATTCGCCACATAGCAACCAGCGTTAAAATATTTGACTATCGCTTAAAAGCTACCATATTCCCCTTGCATCTACAAGAAAATTACCAATAAGATTGACATCTCGATATCTCGATTAACATGAAACATATGGAGAATAGGCGTTTGTAAAATTAGATTGTACAAGAGTAGAGAAAGTCATGTGAGTGTAACACATCAGATTTTTTTACTTTCTCTACTACGTATAGTAAGTAGGGGTAGTATTGCATTCCACCCAAAAATTCGATACCGAGATTTCACCGGAAATACACGTTTTGAGACCTCCTGAATCCAAAAAAAGCATTTTTAGAAACATGTCCGTGTGTGTGTCTGTGTGTGTGTCTGTGTGTCTGTGTGTGTGTCTGTGTGTGTGTGTCTGTGAACAGCATAACTCAAAAACGAACAATCGGATAAGCACCAAACTTGGTATTTAGGTTCAGTATCTTCCAGAGATGCGACACGAAGGTTTTCAAGAAAATCCCCCCAACCCAGACTACCCTTTACATGGAACATTTTTCGAAAATTTTAATTTTCTCAAAAACGGCTCTAACGATTTTGATTAAAATATCATATGTTTAAGATATTGTCATGACAAATAAAATGTATATCTCGAATTTTCTGGGAATGTCTCCAAAAGTGTTCTTCATTATGAACGACTTTTTCATAACTGGTAAACCATAAGAGATAGACAAAATTTTACTACACAAAAAATGTAGATCGCGTTAAAATACACAAGTTATGTCATATACATTTCTTTTGTTGAGTGAACCGTTTGCGAGATATTGCTTGTTATTCCCTTAAATTTTCCAATACTTATACTTTTTCTCAAATTCGTTATTCATTTTTTTATGTTCTGGACATGCAAAGAGAATGGAATGCCCCACATAGCAACCAGCGATAAAATATTTGACTATCGCTTAAAAGCTACCATATTCCCCTTGCATCTACAAGAAAATTACAAATAAGATTGACATCTCGATATCTCGATTAATATGAAGCATATGGAGAATAGGCGTTTGTAAAAATAGATTGTACAAGAGTAGAGAAAGTCATGTGAGTGTAACACATCAGATTTTTTATGTCCTGAACATGCAAAGAGAATGGAATTCGCCACATAGCAACCAGCGTTAAAATATTTGACTATCGCTTAAAAGCTACCATATTCCCCTTGCATCTACAAGAAAATTACCAATAAGATTGACATCTCGATATCTCGATTAACATGAAGCATATGGAGAATAGGCGTTTGTAAAATTAGATTGTACAAGAGTAGAGAATGTCATGTGAGTGTAACACATCAGATTTTTTTTTAATGTCCTGGTCTTGCAAGGAGAATGGAATGCTCCACATAGCAACCACCTCTTAAAAGAGTTGACTATCGGTTAAAGCCTACCATATTCCCCTTGCACCTACAAGAAAATTAGCAATAAAATAGAGTCTGCAAATGTTTATCTCGATTAACATGAACTAGATGGAGAATAAGCGTTTGTAAAAATAGTTTGTACAAGAGTAGAGAAAGTCATGCGAGTGCAACAAATCAGATTTTTCTTTCAAATGATGAAGGATTCAACATGAACTGTTTTCTTTAAAACGAGTTGGTTTCAAGAAAATCAGTTGGAAAGGTTTTAAAAACATCTTGTATACATTTTCTTAATTATGTCAATATCACAAAGTTATGTTATTTTAAGTATCGTCGGACTGCCTCTGTGGACTGGTGATTAGCATGCTAGCTTCCAAAATCCAGAGGTTCCGGGTTCGATTCCCGGCTGGAGGACGGGTATTTTTCTTTAGCCAGGATTATTCCCCATACTGCCTAGAGTCTGAAAGTATGAGTGAGAGTGTAAATGCGTGTGTGAAATTAATGTTTGAATATAAAACCCAAAGATAAGCGATAGTAAAACGAGAGCAATTGTTCCAAAGGCTTGAATTCTGTCGTGAAAGGGTCGCGGGTTCGAATTCCGCTTCGGGCATGGATGTTTGTGTCCTGACTAAAGATACCCGTCTAGCAGTTAGTGTGGCCATGTAGCCTTCAATAGAGCTCAGGCCAGCGCGTGTGTGAATGTTTAGGGGAAAAAGAGAAAGAAAGAAAGAAAGAAACAAGAAAAAAGTTACACACACACAAAAAAAGACAAAGCAGTCGATATGACTTAAATGTAAAAGGCCCCCCCAAAAAGGTATTGTTGGTAGAGTAACTTAAAAACCCAAAAGTAAGTACGTTTTTGCATATAAAAGTTTGTTTTAGGCGGGGTAAAATCCTTGGAAATAGTGTTACATGTTTAAAAACCTAGCTATTTAGGTATAAAATTTGTTTTTCATTTAGGCTGACTGACACAACAAAACTACATTTCCAGTGAAATTTAGAGATTATTCAAATTCGGTACACTAACTTAGGTAAGCAGTTGAAAAATAAAAACGCAATGCTTGCATAAAATAATAAAATTACGTAAATTTCGTAAACTGTGCCATCTTTGTGCTTTTTAACCTATAAACAAAGACACGATGTAGAAGGCCATGTTTTGGCTGGAATACCATCAAGGTGGACTTGCTTGATTTGCCGTAAGCATCACGTTCCGATCACCGGCGTGTAACTCGATTAGGACAATGTCAAGCTTCACTTGCACTCAAACTGGGAACACAAACAAGACTTTTGTTAAAGATCTTGGCGTCTTTCACAAAACAAAACCTTTTGTTTTCCCCCTTGCAGCGGTGTTTGGCCGTCCGTGGCGTGTTTGACGCGCCGGAAAGGATGCCTTGTCCCTTGGTCCAGTAGCTTGGATTGATCGTATGAAGTGCTGTTCATTCGACTGCTTACGTTTATTATGGGGCTGAAAATTATTACTTTACGTTTCAAATGACATCGTGACACTTAAGTGATACAGGGGTAACTTTATTCACACCTACAATAATTGCTTTCTTCACCAAGCAATTCCTAATTTGGCCAGTAACTAACATAAATTTTATGTGTGACATCCACACGGCATTTCCTACTCACTCTTCTACAAACTACTGTTTTAAAAGCTTATTCTTCTATCCACTTTATGCTAACCTTTTGAAGAGTTGCAGATACAAGGATATAGTAGGTTGATGCAACGGTCTATAAAAGTGGGTCTGTATATGAAGTCTTTGTTCCTTGCATAACCACGAAGAAAATAGTGACTTATCACTTGAAAAAGGTTGAAGTATTTGAAAATTCAGACCAATAACAACAAATATCTCGGAAATAGTTAAGGCTATAATAGTAGATTATGATGCAAGAGTTAAAAGTTGAAGTAGTTATTCTTTAAGTTGTTTGCTCCACGCTTTGGGCGTCAATCTAAAGTAGGTTGTATTGAAGGGGTTGTATTATATTTCAGCTGTTGGGGAGCCGAACTTGTAGTAGTTGCAACCGCACGTATAGTAAACAGTTTCCGGTAGCCTTCGCCCCAAACATACCTTTAGGTGGCCTTTGCCCCAAGTTTAAAAACATTAACTTTGTAATTTAAACTGTTTCTTTAAATATTATACATTTGTGTTTGCCTCGGCTGCGTCAGTATTTATTTTAGAGACACGTTTCTCTTAACGGTGTTGTGGTGTGACAAAAATGTAGGCTTACACAGATTATAATTTTACTTCACTCCTTTTATTAATACTTGATACGATTAAAATAACACTTCACTGATATAGAGAGCTGAGAGATTCTTTTTATTAATTAATTAAACTTTTTAACACGTAAACTTCCTTTTCGTCTCACACGAAAATACGTATTAAATCTCCCGAGGATGTGTCTCGCGTCTGATTAGTAACACTGTTTGCAGGCAACTGACAAGATTTCTAGCGCCTAAACTTGTAAATTTCTGTATTTCAAGCCTCTGATTGGCTATTCGTAATACAATATTTTTCTGATTGTTGATTGGCTATTTTATAAACTGTCACTAAATTTACATTATTGTTGCTCCAATAATGACTAGTAGCATTACTAAACATTCTTACTCATTATTGCCTCAAAGTTACCTCATTGTTAGCAACTTTTAACTTATTATTCTCACAGCTCCTACATTGTTATATTACGTAATATATTCACATAACATTATTACACATGGATACAATAATATAAGCATATGCAATGCCTGTTACATACATTTTACAAACTATTACATACACATATTGCTTCAAGGCGGGCTGTTATTGAATGTACATGTTATATAATTTGACTGAAATCATTTAAGTGTTAAAAATACTGCCTCAAAGTAGTGTTTTATATTACGAGTAGAAATGTTTGAGCAATCCTGCGAGTAAAATAAAACCACTTTTAATACTTGTGGCTGGTATACTATTTTTAGACAGCGCTAGAATTTGTAAAACAACAGTAAAATAATAATAATAATAATATATTGATTCCTGAAAATAAGAGAAATCATGTTTAGAAGGAGATCAACTCTCGTGTGCAGCAATGTTAGATGTTTTGTCGGTTCGCTAGCAGTAATTTTCAGTGAAATTATTTTCAACATGTTTTGTCTTACACCAGGCAATGAAGGGATTAAGTGCTATGCTCTCTGGATTTTTTTGGGTAAGTACTTCTAGTGTTATTCTTTCTACTCCTTCTGTAATTTCAGTTGGCTCTTCCATTTCAGTTTCTTCTGATTTATAATTTTCGCCATTTAATCTTTATGTAGGTTATACTTGGTACAGGAATAACGTTTTGGGTCAAAGAAACCACAGGACTGTAAATATAAAGTATTGGTTAACTCTACAACGAAATGCAGTAAATTCATATGTAACAACTTGTAACGTGAACAGATAATGCGACCGCTATGAAAAAAAATCTGATGTTACACACACACACATGGCTTTCTCTACTCTTGTACAAAATATTTTTACAAACGCTTATTCTCCATATGCTTCATGTTAATCGAGATATCGAGATGTTAATCTTATTGCTAATTTTCTTGTAGAGAATTGCTAGGCTTTAAGCGATAGTCAAATATTTTAAGAGCTGGTTGCTATGTGCAGTATTACATTCTCTTTGCATTACCAGGGCAAAAAATGTATAACGTATTCCCATTTGAGAAAAAGTTTAAGTATTGAAAAATTTAAGCGAATAACAAGCAATATCTTGAAAATGTATGACATAAATTGTGTATTTTAACGCGATCTACATTTTTTGTGTCGTACAATTTTGTCTTTTATGGTTTACCAGTTATGCAAACGTCGTTCACAATGAAGAACACTTTTGGACACATTCCCAGAAAATTCAAGATATACATTTTATTTGTCATGAAAATATCTTAAATATATGATATTTTATTCAAAATCGTTAGAGCCATTTTTGAGAAAATTAAAATTTTCGAAAAATGTTCCATATAAAGGAAAATCAGTGGTGAAGGGAGTTTCTTGAAAACCTTCGTGTTGCATCTCTGCCAGATACTGAAACTAAATACCAAGTTTGGTGTTTATCCGACTGTTCGTTTCTGAGTTATGCTGTTCACACACAGACACACACACACACGGACATGTTTCCAAAAATCCTTTTTGTTGGATTCAGGAGGCCTCAAAACATGTATTTCCGGTGAAATCTCGGTATCGAATTTTTGGTTGGAATACAATACTTCCCCTACTTACTATACGTAGTAGAGAAAGTAATTACTCATTTAAAAAGACATGATGAAAAGAAAACCTAATCAAACGTATTAAACATGTGCCAATAAAAGGGCAATTGCCATGTGATTGGACTTGAAATCAAAGTTGGTCAGAATGGAGTGGTGTAAAACTGTTATCGCACTAGTGCGATAGTGTAAAGCTTTTAATTTGTGCGCACTATGTTAAAAGTTCTACTTTTAGAATATGCTGCCTAAAAAAGCCTTTATTTGACATACATTTTGTGTTATAACGATATAAATTTAGATGGTAGAGATCTTGATTTACCTATTTAGATGAGAAAGCAAAACATTTTTAATAGGCAGTACACAGGAAATAATTGAAATAAGGTTTATTCCTGTCATCCGTGATCGGAAACTGAATTTTAACCAAAATTACCAACATCTTCCCTAATCCCAGTTCTTGAGTAGAACATGTACAAAACATTTCATCAACATTTTTAGTGGTATGTAACAATACGTCGCCATGGGCCTTGTGTAGTGCTCAGCATGTAAGAATATGAAAACTTATCGACAGTAGCGATTTGTCGATCACAAAAAACATTTGGGCTAGGAGATGCGTGATGCCGACCACTTAGCTCCGCATATTGATTGTATAATCGTCACCTCTACCGTGAACATGTAGACCTGAGGCCGGCATGGCCTACCAAGGCTATCGTACGACAGATAATTATTTTAAGAGGACAGTGGTCAGCCACTTTCACGGTGCGACATATGCTTGTTGCACCCAGTTCGTCAGATTTGAGTGGTACCGTAATTATTGACTGGCAGATATAAATAATTAAATGAAGAAACAGCAGTAAGATAGACAAATAATTGCAATAAATAATTTTCGTATATTAAATCAATTTATCTATAATGTAACAAGTTTGAGTTGTAAGATTTTGTCCGGAAAGACGAAGGTAATTTGAAAGTCAGGTTAGGCAAAGTCAGTAGCGACAGCCAAATTAGTGAACACATTAGCTTAAGAATTTTTGGGAACCAGTTATGTTATTAGCTCAGTACGTATGCGGAGACATGTAGGCCAATTCTGGAAAAGAGAAAGGCACTTACATTCTGAGAATTTTGGCTAAGCCCCTAGTAATAGTGTCACATTCAAATTTTGAGATTTGGCAACATAAGGTAGAATGTTGTTGGAAGTAATTCTAATGTAGGCATGGCTTAATAGCAAGACGTGTAATTAGAACATGGATTCACCCTTCTCTTTTACCATCACTGGTACTGATCGACTTCGTGCACACAGTTGTGCACATATCAGTTACTCTCTCTCTCTCTCTCTCTCTCTCTCTCTTTCTCTGATACCACCAGCGGTAGTTATTCGTATGATATTTTAAGTGCCCACTGACGCGCTTGTGTGAATAGTGGCTAGCAACATAAAATACTGGATACAACTAGAAAAGTTGACAACAACATTCCTATACCAAATTGTCGCACCATAATCGCGATTCAGCTTTATGAGGCATGTGACATGTGTATAGGAATATAATGGAGGGGTACATCTCGAGATCTATTGCGGCTACCATCCCGCAGGAGGAAGGGATGGAGTCAAGGAATCACAACAGGATACAGGCAGACAGACCACAGAGACGCACAGAAGTCCTTAACCTCTCTAGGCTCTAGGACCTGTCGCACTACTGAGGCTACTCACAGAGGGCAATGAGCGACCAGTCAACGAAGCAGCCCTCTAGTGCCCATGGGGAATACTCTTTCCTTTGAGTTAGCATCCGCACTGTCTGTTCGGCGCCGCCATACGCCACGAAACCTAGAAGCACACCTGAACGATGAGAAGGAAACGAGTAAATGAGAAACCACCCCAGCATTGGAGCACCAACCTGGGAAAACTACGAAAAACCCAAGATCAGAGTAGACGGTCGATGGAAATCGAACCCGGGACCTCCTGAGTGCGGGCGTCACACGTCACCGCGGAGCTATCTCTCTCCTTAGCGTGTTTCCTTAGTTGGAGGAAAAACAAAGCGAATTCAAGGTTGCAAAACCATTTCTGGCTCTACAACGACTGATGCTATCCCTCCAATATTTCAAATTTTATGGGTGTATTATGACCTGCATTTAAGGATAGACAAAGTTATTAACATAAGGTGTTAAAGTTTCACCTGTTTAAACGTGGTATCCTATTTCAATCATCTGTTTTAAAGTTATGTTCTAAATCAGATGAACAAACACACAGAATAAAATCTTACTCAGTAAATCCTTGCAAAGCCCTTGATGGCACTGAAAGTGCATTGTAACACTGAGGAAGAACAAGATGGCAGCGTTGTTTTTCAGAGCTCGCTGCGTCACTCACGTGGAGCGGAAAAGACGGCCCTCTTTTCTGTCTTCTGCATGAGCGAGCTTCCCTTGTCGGCATCTCGGAGTCTGCAGTCCCGTGTTATTCCTGATAAGAAATCTGGTCAAGAGGAAACGTGAGCGATTTCCGGCCGTCAAGGTTCTTCCACTTCGCCGCATCTTCTTGCCTTTAATTGTTCAAATTGCGCGCCGCTTACCAACAAACAACTCTCTGCGTTTTTAGGGAAGATTGCTTCTCTGCACGTCTCAAAAGTCTCTGTATGACTTTGTCTACCCATTACTATTAGATCATTCACACAAAAAGATTATGTTTCTATTCATTTTAGGTCAATCGCAGTATCTGTATAGACGTAGTGATTATTAGCACGAAGCGAAGACAACAGTGCACCGCCTCTGTGGTCGAGTGGTCAGCAGTCTTAAGGGGACAAGGTACATTGAAGTGGTAAAAAATCACATTTTTACTTTCTCTACTACTTAGAGTAAGTAGGGGAAGTGTTGTATTCCACCCAAAAATTCGATACCAAGATTTCACCGGAAATACATGTTTTGAGACCCCCTGAATCCAAAAAAATCATTTTTGGAAACATGTCCGTGTGTGTGTCTGTGTGTCTGTGAACAGAGTAACTCAGAAACGAACAGTCGGATAAACACCAAACTTGGTATTTAGGTTCAGTATCTTCCAGAGATGCGACACGAAGGTTTTCAAGAAAATCCCCACACCCCAGATTACCCTTTTAATTTTCTCAAAAATGTCTCTAACGATTTTGATTAAAATATCATATGTCTAAGATATTTTCATGACAAATGAAATGTATATCTTGAATTTTTTGGGAATGTCTCCAAAAGCATTCTTCATTGTGAACGACTTTTGCATAACTGGTAAACCATAAGAGATAGACAAAATTTTACTACACAAAAAATGTAGATCGTATTAAAATACACCATTTATGTCATATACATTTTTTTTGTTGGGTGAACCATTTTCGAGATATTGCTCGTTATTCCCTTAAACTTTCAAATACTTATACGTTTTCTCAAATTCCTTATTCATTTTTTTTTGTCCTGGTAATGCAAAGAGAATGGAATACTGCACACAGCAACCAGCTCTTAATATATTTGACTATCACTTAAAGCCTAACATATTACCCTTGCTTCTACAAGAAAATTAGCAATAAGATTAACATGTCGATATCTCGATTAACATAAAGCATATGGAGAATATTGTAAAAATAGTTTGTACAAGAGTAGAGGAAGTCGTGTGAGTGTAACACATCAGATTGTTTTTTTGTTCTGGAGACTTGAAAACTTGTATTTCCGATGAAATCTCGGTATCGAATTTTTGGGAGGAATGCAATAACTTCTCTACCTACTATGTACCTACGTGATAGAGAACGTAAAAAGAAGAAACAATGAGTTTGTATGCTAAACCTTGCCCACTGGCACACACTCTTACCGTAACCTCTCCTTCTCCTTTCCACTGATTGCGAATATACGAGACACCTTTGAATGGCGATGTATGACAAACAAGTCCTGTGCAATGCAAGAGTAGGCGATAAGAGCGGTAAAACACGCTGTCATGATAGATACACGTGCTTTCGTCATCCTGAGAGGCAGGTTTATACCGAAGGGTCCTTCTACCTATTTGTTAAAAAGGATTTACATACATTATTACATATATTAACTCTATTACATAATATATGTTATTTATATGGTTAGTAAAAATAAATTTGACAATTCTTTATGAGTATATTAAGATAAATGATCTTGTTAAATTGGGAACTAAGGCCTGTTCCATGTAACTTTGTCCCGTATCTCTATGTCACATGCACTGATCTCCTCTCACTGGTTGATGTCGTGGAACAGGTGGTTGCGCAATACAAAATAGTTCATTTACCTTAATATATTCAAAGATAATAAATTGTCAAATTTACATTTTCAAAACCGTATGAATTAAATATATTACGTAACAGAGTTAATGCATCCGGAATGCATGTAGGTACATTCTTATAAACAAATAGGTAGCAGGATCCTTCGATTTAAACCTTCATCTCAGGATGGCTAAGATAAACGAAACAACGGTCATTTTAAATTTGAAAATACTAGTTTTAATGGATTGGTTGTTAAGCGGAAGGGACTCGGCACCGATCCAGGAATGAGGATATTGTACCGACACCCCATGAGGGGTCGCCTCAGGAAGGAGGGATGAGATGAAGGGAGACAGCGGTCGGCCAGAACCAGGATTGACGGCATAGCAATGACAGGATCTCTACAATTTCCAGATGAGACACCACGGCATACGGACAGGTAGACCGGGGACTCCGCCCCACATAGGGTCCATCGGTCCCCAAGGAGCGGTCTTTATACCCCGGCAACTAGCCGAAAGCCGAGGGACAGAGAAAGTTCACAGAGAGCATCCTTTTTACCTCTACGCTGCACCGAAACACCATCGCCGACACGAAACAGATCAAACGGGGTGAAGGATGAATGAAATGATTAACGAGGATAGGAAATTCGAAACCACTCCATCATTCGCCTGACGATCCGGGAAAACACCGATAAAACTATGGATTAGAGTGGGCTGTGGCCGGAGATCGTACCCGGGACCTCCGAATGCTAACCGCAGACTCTACCGCCGGAACCCGGGACCTCCGAATGCTAATCGCAGACGCTACCGCCGCTATTCGCTTGCTCTTCGGCATTAATCATGGTAAATTTGTAATAAATTTGAAGCTGTTAAAATTTCATACAAGACAGAGAGACTGACAGCTGACACAAACAAGGTGGATAGCCTACTGTCCAGATATTCCCGCTTACGTATTCAATTGTTATTTTTATATTGGCCTTTGATGCTAATACTCCAGAAATAATTAAGTATTTCAGTTTATTTCATTTCCGTAATAGCTATTCAATTCACAACCTTCCTTGTTCTTAAATTTCGCTACGCAGTTCTATCTTTTGCACGTGCGTACAATGTTTTCACACTTTACTTATTGTAATGTAACACCTTCGTCGAAAAGAATAATGAAAAGTGTCTATTCATTCTGTTTTACATTAAATATTGAATTCAGCCATAGAATTCTATCTCTAATTTCTTCCGGGTTTAATGGCAGTTTTATAGAAACTCGCAAAGTCGTTAGGCATGGCCATTTCAATTTGGATGAAAGTGCCGAATGAAAAACATCGAAACATTTAAGAGAATTTAAGATCACTAAGAAGAGCTTGCTTGAGAAATGATTCATCCCAGTGGAGTGTTTAACAATGCTACATTTGTTGCTACTGTGGCCTCAGGAGTCGGTCGTTAAACAAACAGAGCCGTGGCTAATTGTTGTGATGTCCTGGTGCGCCACTGATGTTCCGTGTCCATCTCCGATTAGCGCCCTACAGCACGATCAGTCGGGGACCATTGCCGGACCCTGTACTGGTGCATCGTGAAGGAATGTGTGTAGCGAAATAGGTGGTCCGTGTAAACGCCGTTGATGCACTGTCTCTCTATGCTTCTTATGCTCAAGGAATCGTAGCGAAAATGCCGATCACGTTTTGACAATACGCATTGATGATATCGGCGTTAAACCAGCATAGATCCTGTCCTTTCTGGAAGGGGTTTTAGGCTGTCAAGGGAGACAGGGTACACAGTGACTACTATAAATTTTGATACAAGCATTGTTTTAGCCCTTTTTTTCTTACTTCGTAATGATATCTCTCAGTTAAACTTGTAACTTCTTACGAGTAACTAATGCAAGAATGTAAGGTAAGGAATAATTTTACATTCATATGAACTCTAATGTAAGGAAACGTTTATGTGGATAGTTAAATGGATTTCTGAAAAATTCCTTCTTTACAAGGCCGGGACGACTAAAGATTATTGTCTTGGAAAAATGCAGGAGTGAACTTCGAAAAGTGGATACGGGGAAAAAAAGTAGTACCTATTTATTATCTGTTCTCTCTAACTTTGAAATGGATGTAAAATTTCAGCACTCATTTGCGAACAAGTGTGGTGTGCTGGATAATGGTACAAGGTATAGATACACAATCCGTTTCGTGTGGAAGGAGGCAGCAATTCTTGATTTTCTTCTTCTTCCTCCAGTGAAAATGAGTGCAGCTCCAAAGAGCTGACCACCTCACTTGCTTGAGATGGAGTGAACTTTTTTGTACACCAAACTGAATAACTTTTGATTTTTAAATTTCGCAATCATTTAGCAGCTTCTTCACTTTAATCTAACGAGAATACATACTCCAAAGGCACTACCACCATAAGCATTGCTAAAGGAGTGAGTCCAGCGTCAGATATTACGGTGTAGATATATGGAGTTGGTTTGTGAACTACCAACTCAACACTCACCTGATTCAGACAAAGAGCTGCTGGACGGAATCTAGGTATATACGTACTTATCGAAAGAAAAGGTCTACCCAAAATGTTTTCTTACGTTGCGCACATAGCAAAATGATGATTGTCAAGTTTGGAAGGAGAAAACTCGAGAAGGGAGTCATTTCATACCGCTATAATTTAAACTCAAATTTCTGACCAAATTTCCCTAGTTGTAAACTTTTGAGCTCCCTGAAAAACTTAAAAAACAGTATCAGCTGTCCTCGTCGTGCTGTGCAGCTGGTTTGGGCTTGAGTTCTGTGCCCCATGGTTAAATTGTCACGAGGTCACTTGAAGGGGACAATTTGCGTCATCAACTCTATGTGGCACGTGGCCCCCAATAATGTGGCGCGGTGTAATCGAAGATTCGTGCTGCAATTAGCATAGTTGGGGCGTGGAAGGCTGGCAAAAACAGATGTCTCTTGGATCGCGAGTCCCCGTACACCCTCAAGAGGCCCTCCAGAGAGGAGGGGGTTGTGGGAAGACGGAGATCGCTTGGGAGGGGCACGCAGTCACTGTTGCTGACAGTTAAAACCCATTTACAGGAGCCCTGACACGCAAAACGAATCTGCAAATAATTGATTTTGGCTTAGAGGAGGACTGTGGTGACTTGAGTGGTACCGCGACACCCTCAGCCCACAGCAGGGGAACAGCCTGCCCTTCTCACTCACGGGATCTTCCCGGGATTCGAAACAATGATTGGGAGAATCCATTAAACTCTCGGTCAGCATTATATCATACAATAAGCTTTAATTCAGAAACCATTGAATTCATCATTACGGTCATCATCATCGTCATACTGATCAGTAGCAGCAACATATCTTCGTTATACAAAGGATAACATGTTAGCCTAGTAACCTAGAGAGTTTGATTTCATTTTGGTTGGGGTAAGGTACCTGAATTAGTTTTTTTCTCGGAGTTTTCTCCTTAATCTACAAACACAAATGGAGAGAAGCTCATCAGGGCGGTTTTTTGGGCCCTTACCTGTAAACAGATTTCAAACAAATGTTTTGACAATATTCTGAAAGAATACAGGTGCCTGTTGACAGTTATTTAATAGAAAGATGTGTGTTATGCTACTTTATGCTCTTAAATGGTTATAGACAATCCAGTTTTCTCAAGAATTATAATATTACTTCTCTACCATATTCCTTACTAGAAGTATATTTAACTCAAAAATTCGATAACGAAATTTCATTGGACCATTTAAGTTGAGACTGTACAATATCTCCAAAACTAAACGTTGTAGAAAGAAATGTCTTAAATGAAAGTTGCTTGATACTATGGGGGAAAGTAAATGTCACTAGTCGTGTTTTATTTGAAGAACGTTATGATGGTCATGTTAATGGGAACCTACCTTTTTATGTTGTTTTATCACTCCTCATAAACAACTTAACAACATTTGTATAAACCAGTTTGCAAAAAAACGAAAATTCTGAATGGCAATGAATGGTTGGACCATCCATGGATGATCATTTGAGGTTCAAGTTACATTTCGTAATTACGAATCAACATTCTTTATTTTATTCCCTTATTCCTCATCACAAAATAAGCTGTTTTTATAAACCATTTACTAATGAGAAAACAACATACAACCTGAATGGTTGAAACAATATGCCTCCCAAAGACTCCCCTGAATGAGTCCGGCTCTTATTGGTTCGGTATTCAAGCGTTAACCTCTGTAACCGAATGAGGGATGGAAGATGTGCCAAAGGCGTGTTAATTATAGATTACATGGCGGTTCCTCATATCGTCACTGTTTTTGCACTCGACTCTACCTTCGTCATCCTAAGAGGCAAGTTTGAAACGAAGGATTCTCCTATCTATTTGTTGATAATAATTTGCATGCGTTCCAGATACAATAACTCATTGACGTAATATACTTTATTCATGTGATTACAAAAATTATATTAGAATAAATGGCAAGTTCAGGCATTTATTATGGTTAATATAAGCAGGCATAAAGGCACTTAAAGTACCAAAAACGGGCAGTAATATAATTCAAATAGCCATTTATTAAAAGCGAAAACAGAGAGTAATCCCACTCTTTATTAATGAAAATAGGTATCTAAGACACTTTTGATTAAAGCATTTTCAAGGTGTCAACTGCCATAATCAGCTGCCTTTCAGAGAGAACGTTTCTCATCGTGGAAAAAGGAACGTTCTGCTTTCATCTTATTGACTAGGGCATATTTAAAAGAAGCTATTTCGGAAGGACTCATATTAGTTACAGATGGACCTTTCACCTTTCAGGACATCACAGATGTTCTTAAGTTTTCTAGGTCCACATTAGCACTCAAACACGTTTTCGCTTTTAACTGACACTTTTTCCTTTCTCTTCTGGTACTTGCAGCAGTTAATTTATTGCATCTTCAAAGATCGCCATGGATGACAATAGCGCATCACCTTAACTTCAAGACTATAATGCGCTACTATAAACCCAGATAGTTGCTGAGTTCTTTATTGTACAACTTCTTTACCTCACGAACTACAGTAGCTTCGTCTTCTGATAGAGTATTAAATACCTAACGTATCTTGCCCAAATTGCAATGATATATGGCTGCAGAGTTCCAGCTTTCCCACCAGGTGAGAACTGACTGTGGAGGTAAATCGAGCTCTGGTGACACGTCCTTAGAAAACCCACATTTGGAAGGATGATTTTAGGAAGACGTTCTTGATGTTGAAAACCAGCTTATCCACTAGAGGATATAAACTTCTTTAACAATTCTGTGTAACCCTTGGGATAGACATGTGAGATAGCGCATTTTTGGGAAGAGAACTTTCAAGGCTTTAGCTACCTTTCTCATGTAAGGTGCCTGCATTTTCTTTCATAGGTTCTGCTATTTAAAGAGCTTAATTGAATCGTTTAAGGGGGTAAGTTTTCGACTGCATTAAAACAAATAAAGGCATTTATAGGGAAGAAGATCTTCAATAAATATTTTTGTGATGTGTAACATTTTTTCACTTTCATACATTGTATAAATGTGTAAATAATCACAGCAAAAAAGATCTAACTATCCAAAACATATAAAAAAAACTTTAAACCTTAAAATAGGCAACGAAGCCAAAAAACGCAAAATAAAACTGGTCCTATCGTTTCTGAATATACGAAAACACGTTCAACTCTATTTAACTATTTTTAAATATCCGTTCAAATTGCCTAACTTTCGGGCTCTAGTAATCATGCTATGTTTCTATATACAGGATGTATAGCGCAAGATGAAACGGTATACGATGATAGAAGCAAAAATGTTCTCGTAAACATGGGTCCGCAAACAAACCGTGTGCGAAATTTATTTTTGCGAATGTGTGGTTATGAGCCGCCACTGACAAGAATTGCTTGGGGATGTTCCCCTTGAGCAACGTCGGAGTATGTGGTATATGCATGGTGGAGCACAGGCACATTTTGCTGCTGCTGTAAGGAGACGTCTCACGTGGAGATATGATCCAAAACGGATAGGTCATGGAGGGCCTATATCTTGGCCTGATCTCAAACCTTTGGATTCTTGTCAAGAATTCCGAGATGATCGGGACTGTTTGAAGGAGTTCAAACTCAATGCAGAGATGAGTGCAGTATTGCATTCAGATGCAAGAACGACACTTTGAACTCCTCCTTTAATAGATAAAAGTGTACAGTATTAATAACATGTAATATACTAAAGTAGAATTGAATTCCTTGTTAAGCTATGAGAGAATTTTTGACAACTTAGAATGGGAATTATTAAACGAAAAGTCTAGTTTTCAAATTTATTTGTATTAATTAGGACGATGTTGCTTAATAAAGTCAGTGGCGGCTTGTAATCCCACATTTGCAATTATCTCGCACATGGCTCGTTTGCGGACCCATGTTTACTGGGACTGTGTTTGATTCTACTATCGTATATATTCAACCGTTTCAGTTTGCGCTATTAATTATGACACATCCTGTATAGGAACTAGATTGTATCGCAAAACAACTTATTCCACAACAGACAACTAGTGCACGTGACAGTTAAGAGATGCGGGACAAAATAATATAGAGTAGACTGTACTACTGTACAAGAGTGTGTTTTGTTTACATTTGACAGCAGCATCAGCTCGTGAGTATACATTTAGGGTGTTCACAACATGATTATGAACAAATTGATACAATTGAACCGCTAATAATAATCATCATCATCATTTTCATACAAAACCTGTGATAAAAGTTTTATTTTTACTTTCTCTACTACGTATAGTAAGTAGGGGAAGCCTTGTATTCCACCCAAAAATTCGATACCGAGATTTCAACAAAAAATACATGTTTTGAGACCTCCTGAATCCAAAAAAAGCATTTTTAGAAACATGTCCGTGTGTGTGTGTCTGTGAACAACATAACTCAGAAACGAACAGTCGGATAAACACCAAACTTGGTATTTAGGTTCAGTATCTTCCAGAGATGCGACACGAAGGTTTTCAAGAAAATCCCCCCACCACAGATTACCCTTTACATGGAAGATTTTTCGAAAATTTTAATTTTCTCAAAAATGGCTCTAACGATTTTGATTAAAATATCATATGTTTAAGTGATTTTTATGACAAATGAAATGTATATCTCGAATTTTCTGGGAATGTCTCTAAAAGTATTCTTCATTGTGAACGGCTTTTGCATAACTGGTAGCCATAAGAGATAGACAAAATTTTACTACGCAAATAATGTAGATCGCGTTAAAATACACAATTTATGTCATATACATTTTTGTTGTTGAGTGAACCATTTTCGAGATATTGCTTGTTATTGCCTTAAATTTTCCAATACTTATACTTTCTCAAATTCGTTATTCATTTTTGTTTATGTCCTGGACATGCAAAGAGAATGGAATGTATCTTAAACATATGATTTTTAAACAAAATCGTTAGAGCCATTATTGAGAAAATTAAAATTTTCGAAAAATGTTCCATGTAAAGTGTAATCCGGGGTGGGGGGATATTCTTGAAGACCTTCGTGTCGCATCTCTGGAAGATACTGAGCCTAAATACCAAGTTTGGTGTTTATCCGACTGTTCGTTTCTGAGTTATGCTGTTCACAGACACACACATGGGCATGTTTCCAAAATGCTTTTTTTGGATTCAGGGGGTCTCAAAACATGCATTTGCGGTGAAATCTCGGTATCGAATTTTTGGGTGGAGTACAACACTTCCCCTTCTTACTATACGTAGTAGAGAAAGTAAAAATGTAGATCTCTTCAAAACACACAATTTATTAAAATACGTTTTTTGCGGCATAAGCCGTTTCTGAGATGCATTATTAAAGGTTCGAATTGTTCAATACTTGTCATTCTTTCAAAGTCCCATCGATTTTCAGATGGTTCTCGTGAATGCATGGAAACACTATGGAATTTTCAGACAGCATACAGCGTCCAGTTATTAAACATTTGACTATCGCTCTCTCTAAATATTTATAACGAAATGTATAATGTAGCTATTTGTGCAAAGGTTTATTTGGATTAAATGTAGTTGATAGAAAAGTATTTTAAGAGCTGGTTGCTATGTGAAGTATTCCATTCTCTTTGCATTACTAGGACAAAAAATGAATAACGAATTCCCAATTGAGAAAAAGTATAAGTATTGCAAAATTTAAGGGAATAACAAGTAATATCTCGAAAATGGTTCACTCAACAAAAAAAAAATGTAAATGACATAAATTGTGTATTTTGACGCGATCTACATTTTAGGAATAGATTGTATACCCATTAATAAAGATAGATGGTAGGGAATGTAATGTGAATGTCTTCGAGTGTGCATAATTATGTTGTTAGGACAAGAAGGAATTGATGTGCAAATTAAATTGTAGTTCAGATTATGGACGGTATGGAAAAACCAGGAGAAGTGTCCGCGTTTATGCACGTCACCTACTTCTGCTGTGAATCTTAACTTCTGCCGTAGTGTGTTATCAGAGCACTATGCAATGACATTGACGCAAAGAAGAAGTGAGAGTATGGAAACAGTGCGGAAAAAGCTTCGCTCAATAGTGCGCTTCTTCAAGTGTGCACGACCTGTATGTATTTGACTCCATAAGGTAATTTGGTCATACCAGTTGTGCATGCGTAGAAGCTCCTTAAAATGTGGACAAATCAAGATGTTCTATCGACCCTGTTGCCACGCTTCATCGAGTTTATACCTTTTTCACTATAAGCTGAAAGGAGAAGTAAACAAAACTTAAATATATCACTCCGCCGAGCACATGGCACTACCACGTGGAGGATGACGGGAACTAAGACCCGTGAGAGGAAATTGCTTCATACAGAATGCGAATACAGTATATTGCGTAGCTTGGGGATCATTAGCTTTTAAACAGTGTGTCTTATGCCTATATTTTGCTTTACATCCTAAACTTATAACACATTATGCTAAGAGTAGGCAAATTGGAGTTGCACCTGAACAGTTTTGCATCTGTGGTTAAAGGTTAACTGTTCTTAACTTCAGGCTTTAGAAATCGCTCATTTAATGACTAATATCAGTATACCACTTTTGTTTTAACCTTTTATGAGTCAACAAGTTAAAAAAAATGATTAGCAGTATAGGTTAGAAAACCACATGCAACAAACGCGCCACAAACAATCCGAGCAACAATTCTGCATCACTAACAAAGAAGGTCAATTATTGCTAAATAATGGTCAACAATGTTCGTTGCGATTAAAGGTGGATACGTCTCACAGACTTTGTTAAACGGATTTAACGCAATTGTCTTCTTTCCATTTCCCGCGTTTGTTTTCCAAAGTGGCAGAGGATTCTCAACCATGACACTCATTTTCTAACATGTTGCAAAAGTACACTGGCAGCTTATCCGGAAACCGGAAATGAAATGTGAGGCAGTATTTTTAACACATAAATAATTTCAGTCCAATTATATAATATGTAAATTCAATAACAGCCTGCCTTAAAGCAATATGTGTATGTAATAATTTGTAAAATGTATGTAACAGACATTGTATATGTTTATATTATTGTATACATGTTCAATAATGTTGAGTGAATGTATTACGTAATTTAACAATGTAGGAGCTGTGAGAATAATAGGTTAAAATTTGCTAACATTGAGGTAACAATGAGGTAACCTTGAGGCAATAATGAATTTGAAAGTTTAATACTACTTGTGATTCTTGGAAGCAATAATGTAATTTTTGTGACGGTTTATAAAATAGCCAATCAACAACCAGAAAAAGCTTTAGTTAAATACAGGTATTCTATTAGACTAGGATTAGTCAATCAGAAACTGAAATATTACAAAATGTAGAAATTTAGAAGTCAGTTGCTTGTAGACAGCGCTCATAACTGGACGCGTTGCTAGTAGACAGTGTTTCTAACTGGACGCGAGTTGTGTTCTCGAGAAGTTTAATACGTATTCAGTGTGAGACAAAAATAGTTTACGTGTTAAAAAGTGCAAATAATTAATAAAATAATCTCACAACTCTCTATATCAGTGAAGTCTTATTTAAATCGTATCAAGAATTAATAAATGGAGTGAAGTAAAATTATAATCTGTGTAAGCCTACATTCTTAGCCGCACTACTCCCCGCTAAGACATTCATGTCTCTAAAAAAAAAATACTGATGCAGCCGAGGCAAACATAAGCATATAATATTTAAAGAAACAGTCAAAATTACAAAGTTAATATTTTTTAAACATTTGGGGCAAAGGCCACCGGAAAGTACATTTGGAGCGAAGGCTACCAGAAACTTTTTACCATACGTGCGGTTGCAACTACTTCAAGTTCGGCTCCCCAACAGTTGAACTACACTACAACTCCTACTTCAAATTGGCTCCCAAAGCGTGGGGGAAATAACAACTTAAAAATAACGTAATAATAATTAACAACTTCAAATTGGGCGCACAAAACGTGGTGCAAATAACGCATCAATACATCAAGTTCAACTGCAGCGCCTCTTAAACCCTCTGCTATAACGGTGCATTTAGTTATAGGTGAATCTGAACAAACACATTTAGTTTCATAAATTTAACTGTAACAATAATGAGTTTTTTTAATTTCTCTGCACGAGAATAACCACAAAATGTTACGATCTGAATCGAACTCTTTTATGCAGGGGAAGAGATGACATGCTAAGCGAGAAAAGTTGTAGTTTGCCCACCAGCCAATGAGGTGCTCTCTTGTCACGTGGTTTAGTTTACAACTCCTTTAAACTTAAAGTGAAATCACTTTAGAGAAGCAGCGCGGTAGGCTTAAACGTCGTGGATTTTAAATTACCGCACATACGTAACATTTAATAGCATTTAAGGAAACAACAGATCCGCAATGCGTCAAAAGTTAGGGTGTTCACGTGATTTTGTGTTCCAGCCGCCATCTTGACACGCTACAAACAGGTTTCACAATCGGAGACTAACATGACGGATTTAATGTTGACGCATATACAGATTTTCTGCGATCGCTTATTCCTACCCTCAAAATGTTATTTTCGTACTGACTTTCCACTGTACAGTTTTCTGCGAGTTGTTTTTCCGCAGCCATATGTAGTAGTTATTTATAAAACTTCGACATCGGGTTCACACTTTGTATTACCGTAAATGCATGAATGCTTTGATCTCTTTGACGTTTAGGATTCCCCTGTGCGGTTTTACCGAACGTTGAGGGAGGATATTCGTTAAGCCACCCTTCAGTTCTAATTTAATATTGCAGTCAATAGCATAATCTCTGACATTCCATGTGCCTGAGAGAATATGCTGTTTTACGGCCGAGTACATCTGTGGGGAAATCGTTCTTGACAGTAATCAATTAGCAATTGTGTTTTCCCTGAGGATATTGCCCAGGAGTCTTCACGCTGACCCCTCGTTCAGTACCACTGGGGAATGAATACTCGACTCTTAATGTGTTTTCTAAACAGTACGACTCAACTCGACATTACATTTGCATTTCTACTCCCTCTTGTCTTTTTCTCCTGTTGTTTTTTTTTTATCCCATCCCTTTGCTTCACACATTTTCTGTGTCTTCCTCGCTTTTTATTCCCCCTCTAATTTGTTCCATTAGAGGCAGTAATCCCGAATCCAGAACGCGATAATGGGTTTCAGCAGTTTTGCTTCCAAGCAATCTGCCCCCGCACGCTCCCAAATTGGGGCCAAGAAAGGGGGATATAATTTAGTAATGCGCCCAATAGCCCCGGCAAGGGGAAGAGACCATATATTTCCTTGTTTTTTTAAAGTGTGGGTTCTTAATGTGTTTGGGTTGAGAAAAGCTACGATATGAGACGTAAGCACTTGGTGCCAAAGTGAACTACATCGAAATTTCAAGACGTTTTTGTTATGGCTTTGAGACCAAGGGTAGAATAACGTTCCTTCTACCTTCAATTCAGCATTCTGGGTTCACTTTACGTACATATTACGATAATTTGCGGTATCCCAATGCTTGTAATGACACTATGAATTTAAAACCAATAAATTATACCTACTTCGAGTCTGGTGAAGAACAGCTTTCATAACAGAAAGACGAAGAACAACAAACTGTAAAGATTATAGGTAAAAAAAATGGTTGTTTTTCAGTAAGAGTTCCGACCAATCAAGTTCCCCCCCAAAAATACTTGGTTCCAAATAACTGTTCCAAAATAACAGCCAAACACGTCTAATAGCTAGACTCTTGGTTCACTGTAAGTTTATTGACTCGTGTTCTTTAGCATCAAGTCAAGATTTCTCGTTCCTTACGAATATTACCAAACGGCAAAACAATGCTCCCCTCCTTTCCTCTCTTCTACATTCAGCCATGCAGTCGCGTATTCGTAACGTACTGTTAACTTGTGTATATTACATGTGTGCAGTGTGTATGCCGCGTTGCACCTAAATACTTATTATAATTTCTGCTTACTTATCTCCTGTTATGTGAAGTCACGCCCACCATCATCAACGGAGTAGCCATCTTGTATCACTTTCCTTAAGACTAGTAAAGGTTATAAACGGCATCTCTAATAACTGACTTTAGCACCTCACAAGAGCTCACTAGCATAATTAAATCTGCTTGACCGGAAGATTGCTAGTATCCAGGGATGGTTCCGTGACTCGAATCATATACCAGTTGGCCACGATATGAGTGCGTTCGACAAAGAAAGCATCCGCAGTTCCAAGTTGCATTTATTAGCGAGGCTGAGGCCTGCAAATGTAGTACTGTTTTCATTGCGAAACTTTACATTCCCCTATCGTGTTGCCCCTCACTCCCCCTGGTCGCTGAAATTGATGACGTTAGGCTTGTCAACAAAAACAGTGGCGCCCTCCTCCAAGCGCACTCGTATCGTGATCGACTAGTACATTTGTAACTGTTGTATTGGAATGCAGGCTATTGTATAGAAGAAGAACAGGCAATAAAAATTCCCGGACATTGGGATTGCACCCAAAGTTAGAGGAAGTTTATTTTGAAATTGTGTAACTGCACGTTTGGTTAGGTTTCTTTTTCTATCTTTAGTAAAAATAAAGTTATAATCTTGCACTGATAGCAAAAAGGGATAAGATAAGAGACGTGCTAATAGGGCTGTACGGAGCATGAAATGAGATACATTTTAAAAAGAGGACAGATATTATTGTTATTGTTATTATTATTATTATTAATATTATTACGGGTCGAAAACCCTAATATAAACTTAAAAATTTAGTATCAGATTGAAGTAGAATGGAATATGCATGTATCTTATGCATTAACATGATCTTTATTCAGAAGTCAGAGGATGCTTTTAATAGAAAAGGAAAATCCTCTGTGGACTCTAGAAGAAGCAATCAAGTAAGGGTAAGTGACGCGCTTGTATGTTGCGATGAAGTAAGGAAAAGTGATTGGAAGCATTTGAAATATGGTTATGGAGAAGAATGAACTGTGCGAAACAGAGAGGCAAGATAACTAATGGCGATAGCTGTTGTAGAAAGAATGGGCACTTGCTTGTCTGGAAAGAAATCCTGACGTCAAAACATACCAAATGATACATAAGAAAAATGGTTCATATAAGGAGAAGAGGAAAGTGGAAAAGAGCGAAGACTGCAGTAGTATAGTTTGCACTGAAGGACCTACGCTTCGGCGAAAAACTATAATTAAATTATCGATTTGTTAAGGTTTATCTAAGAGGATTAAATGTTATGGTTGCATTCACATTACTTTCTCTACTCACACTTCTACAAACTATTACTAAAAAAAACTTGTTCTTCTATTTATTTCTTCTTAATACAGATAAACTTTCATCATCCACACATTTGTTTTTGTTTTTTTTTAGTTCCATTTAAATACCTTTAACTACATCAACTAACTACTCGTGTCGTTGGGGTTTTTTAATCATTAGATCATACACACCCTCATTCATACAGACTCTGGGGAGGATATGGATTAATCTTGGCTAGAGGAAAATTCCCACCCCCCAGCTGGGAATCGAACCCGGGACACCTCGTACAGGAGGCAGTTCCTCTACCGACTGAGCTACGGGGCCAGCCGCATTTCGTTGTAGGTATAAGAACAATGAAATAGGCTAAAGTGATAGTCAGCTTTTTGAAACGCGTGTCGCTATGTGATAGCTTTGCATGCTCCTTGCTTGACCAAAGGGGGAGGGGAGAAAAAAATAGTGACTTTTCGCTTGGGAAAAGTATAAATATTTGAAAATTGAAACCAATAACAAAGGAACTGGTTAACGTTGCAAAATAATTTTATTTAACATAAAATGTTTGCTTTAACCTGATCTACATTTTTGTGTAGTAAGATCTTGTCTCTTACGATTTGCCAATTATATAAAAGACATTCAGAATGAAGAGAACTTCATAGGCTATTCCAGGAAAGTTCAAGATTTACATTTTGTTGTCATGCAAATATCTGAAACACATGGTATTTTAATCAAAATCGTTAGTCATTTTGGAGAAAATAAAAATCAATAAATAAATAAATCGTCCATGTAAATGGTAGTTTGCGGTAGGGGTATTTTCTTGAAAATCTTCTTGTAGCATTCTGGGAGAATGCTGAACTTGAATACCAAGTTTGGTATTTAATTGACTTTTCATTTTTGATTTATTAAGTTCACACACACACACACACACACACACACGTGTGTGTGTGTTTCTCTAAACATTCATTCTTTTATTCAGGAGACATCAAAACGTGTAATGTAGTGAAATCATCAAATTTCTGGGTGAAATGCAATACTTCCTCTTCTTACTAAAGGTAGTTAGTAGAAAAAGTGAAAATTAAAAGCCGTATAAATAAAGTAAAATGGAAAAAAATATTCACGATGCCTTGAGTCGGTCTGAGTGGCTCAATTGGTTGGGCGCTGACCTTTTGATCCCAAGGTGGCGGATGCAAACCCGGCCCATACCGATGGTTTTTTAATGTGCTAGCTGTAAACCAACTCCTGCGGGACAAAATTCCGACACACCGGTGGCGTAGATACGATCCTGACAATTGGCAGTGTTGTTAAGAAATAAAAGCAAAAATAAATAAATAAATAAACCGACATGAAATGAAATTCTAAACATTGTAAAATATAAGCAAATCTGCAGATTCTTTTTTTAACTGTAAATAATTTCAAGATTTTTTATGCAATATCAAAATCTTTATATTTGTTGAACTATCGTTAAGCCGCTTGTACACGATCAAATTTTTGTCAAATTCAATGCTTTACAAGACTTTTCAAGAGTTGTCACTACTTCACAAATTTTCTTGCCAAATTGCTTAAAATACTTTAAAGGTCTTTGAAAGTCTTGAAAGCAAATAAGGGCATGCTCTAAACGGTCAAAGATTTCACAACGATTTGATGGCTTTGGCCAATGAAATGCGAGAGTCACAGTGCGTCACGAAATCGACAATATCTGAAAGCAAAAAGTAAACAAAAATGGCTACCTGGCCAAGCTATGTCGTATGCGAACTGATTAGGTTATACATAAGCTGGCCATGTCTGTACATCGAGGGTTCTGTAGATTACCACAAGCTGAAGCAGGTGATTATGAAGAAATAATTGCCAGGCAGTTTTCCGAACTAAGTATACATTAATGCACATTAATGCATGTTAACCTACTAGTTGGCGTTACTTCCATTGTATTCCATACTCGTAATGTGATTTCATATAATATGTGAAAGTGCTACATAATATTAGTAAAGAACCATTGTTTTTTGCGAATTGTTATACTGTGACGCAAATAGTAAATTGCTTTCGCGTGATAAATTATCAATGTGCTCTAAAGGGTTTCAGTTTGGCGAAGAGAGACTTGTAAATACCATTCTTGACATTATCAAGTCTTGCCAGGTCTTGCCAAGCTTTTTCCAATCTTGTCACATATTGAACAATATTTCACAATTTTTCTTGTAAATTCTTGAATTGAAAAAAAAGGTTTGATCGTGTACAACGGGCTTTAAGCATGAAAAGTATCTATGTGTCCTATAATTTATATGTACATATATTTTAGGCATTTAGCCCTGAATCAACTGGACTGGAAGGAATATTTGGAGCAAATGAGACACATCAACGTGCCGGGGTAAGGGAAACTGAAATAATACCAAATACCCGAGTGTTCGGTTTATGAAGGTTGTTCACTTCATCACCAAGACTCCGTTGTTACATTGGAGCGTCAGTCAGCCTCCCTTTGTACGTACGAGACAGAGGTAGAAGCACGTTTTCCGGCTCACGAACATAAAGTCCTCTAATGGGATTCATGAGCAAGGTGGACTGGACAATTGGACATTTTGTCACCAGCACTCCGTCACGCTCACGTCGCTCTTGCGCATGCGCTCCAGCCGAGGAAACACGAGATGCCTACCTTCCGGTGCGATTTCTATAAGACTTTGTTCCCTTACAGCCCTAAACAGGCAACAAGTGAGTAAACTGTCCCTTCAGATAAAAGTCAGAAGAAGATATTTGGAGACCAAAATCCACTCTATTTTTCATTAATTTAGTGTTATTTAAATAATATTACATTGAAAGCGAAAGTCATGTAATGAGCTACCTGTCAAGGTAACTATGCTGTGCTCCGCTTACGAGTACCTCAGATTGGATATATCAACAAGGCTCTTAGAAACTCCTGTGCCTGCACCGTCTATACATGAGTGCTCATGTGGAATCTATGTTAGAATGATTCATGACATTAGGCCTATCGTTGTGTACTGTTGTTACTAATGTACTGTATTTTTTCGCATCGCTGTATAATATGCTCTGCTGACTTCAGTACAAGTTATATAGATTGCCTACACCATTTGTTTAATTCCAATTCTTGGATAATTTGAGTATTTGTTTAGGTCCTTGTTATTTGAAATACACAAGCTTCACTGCACTATATTCAATACAGCAACACTAAACTCTGTGTCTTATAACCAGGCATTAAAGCAAGTTGAACTGTTACCTGACTTTACGCTGTGATGTTGTAGATAACAAACCACCTCTCGTACAGTCTACTGGCGTGTGCCGACCAATCACAAGATCGCATTTTACCTGCCGACATGATTCATGGTCGCTGTTGTGTACAGCCTAAGACAAAATAAATGAGCAACAGTCAGAGAGAAGTTCAATTCGGAAAACATCGGAAGCATTCGCTGACGCTGCGTTCACAATACACGATTTAATACCACTCTGCGTTCATTTCAAAACGATGCGATAAGTATGAAGATGCTTTTCAGTGTGATTCTATGTATGGTAGCCGAGCGATGAAACGCATGTGTCTCGTCATTGAAGCAACCCGAGTTCGAATTTTTTATGTATGTTTTATTTTTATTATTATTTAAATTTTAATTTGTTAAATAATGGCAATGCCCTATGCTTTCCATACGTAAGATATTTACTAATTTTAAGACATCCATGCATAAAAACACAAATTACTCTTTTCGTTTTAAAACTAAATACCATATTAGTAAGAATTATAAAGTGAAACAGTAAACCAAATATTTAATTGACTTAATATTGGATGCGCAAACTCTCTGTCTCATTTTTCAGTTATAATGGCGCTGGCGTGATCATTCACGCGTACCTTATAGTCTTGAAGTTCTGCATGGTATGTTAACAATCGTACTGACTTTTGCTATGGCTGAGCGCACACATAAAGCCGAAGCTACAAGATATATCCTTGCATTAGTGAACGTTGCTGGATACTTCTGTGTCTCAGGCTGCAAAAGCACTTGAAGTCCCTATATCTACGGCTATGAGGTGGGTGCAGTTATCCAGGAAAGGGATGGTGTTGTCGACCTGGCTCGGGTCGAGAGCGTTTGTCCATTCCTCAGTAGGACACTGCATTTATAGAAGAGGCAAACGGGAATCCCTTCCAGCATGTCTACAATTATAATAATTCTATTTTCCGGGACGAACCGCGCAGGCTTGCGTCGTTTGACTACAGTAGGACTCTATGCTCGATCAGCAGCTAAGAAGCAGCGTCTTACAAATGATCATAGATTTTCTCGTCTTGCATTTTCAGAAGAAAATGTCAAACATAACTGATGTGGTGAGATTTTCGTCTGCAAATGGGAGAAAATAATAATTATCTTCCGCCCCAGAGGAAAACGTTACGACGCAAAATACGTGGCACAAATGGATCCCCAAGGTCACATATCTATCTCGTTGTGGGATTGGATGTTGCGGCAGCTTGATGGCACATTAAATAGCCAGCAGTATAAAGTCATCCTCGAAAACACAATAGTTCCTTCTGTAAGGACTAGTTATTCCAATGGAATTGTTGAACTCCAGTAGGATAACCGCCCTGTCCACACAAGTCAGCAGGTTTCAAACTGGTTCTCGCAAAGGCAAGATATCAAGTGGTTGATGGCCTCCTTGCTCACCAGATTTGAATTCTATTGAAAAAGTGTAGGGAGGTGAATAAAGTTTTGGAGTTAAATTGGCCTGCAAGACAACCCAAGACAAATGAGATTTTGTGAGATCAAATGCAGGATGCTTAGGAGCAAGCATCTAATCTCTAGTGAAAATTTGTCTAGACATCCATATCGTAGAATGAGGGCAATAATAGAAGCACAGGGTTTTACACACCCAATATTAAGTTAATTTCTATTTTTATTTGTTTTTTTCATTTAGGAGTATAATATTTACTTATTTCATATTTAGTTTGAAAATGAAAGTAGGAGTGTTTAAGTTTTTATGTGTGAGCATAAATGTAAAATCAAATAAGCCTTGGCAATTAGAAATTATAATATGCGTAATGATCACTATGTTTTTCTGCAAAACAAACAAACAAAATTATGCTCGGGATACGAACCTAGGTAGGTCTCGTTGCTACGTATCTCTTATAACCGCTTAGCTGCCAGCGCACCTTCAGTAGCTGACACTCAATATGACAATAAAACGTAGCTAAAGGCACGCGTCCCGAGACACCATTGTGAACCGACCGCGGAAACGATTTTGACTTCAACAAATATGCGCTTCAGGAGTCTGATCATTCTTTTAGGGGAGGGGGTCTTAGGGTGTACGTTCTATGTAGTGATGATGGTGTCAGTGTAGCTAACCTGAAGCCAACTGCTTGAGAATTCCTATGCCTGCTTATAACCTTGCCCCGCTGACATGTATTCAGCTGCGCTCTCTTTTCCTCCCCACTCCGCTGATTGGTTAATATATAGCTTTGGATGACAAACAACCCCTGTACAATGCAAGGTCAGACGATCAAAACACTCCGTTATGATAGGTGCACGTGCTTTCGTCACCCTGAGATGCAGGTTTAAACCGAAGGGTTCTCCTGCGTATTTCTTGATAAAAATTTACATGCATTCCAAATATATTACTCTGTTACGTAATAGATTTTAAAAAAATTGAGCTAACCATGAAAAGACCTTGAAAATATACTCAAAATAAAATTTAATTAATATAATTGTTTTTACCCTTCAAGTGGAAAAACATTTTCATAAACTGTTTTCTTTTAAAAACTGCTGCTATCAAGATATCTGTAAAACATATATATCGGATGAGTCTTCTCAGCCTGCGGATTGAGAAGTTAGGCAGTCCCGGTTTTGTACAGGCTATGCCTTAAACGCTGTCCACTGCATCGCGCCGTATCAATTTCAGCCGAAATGACTGCTTTGCACCGCTGTGCGTGCAGTGACTTGCACTCATAGCGCAACAGTGTGCGTGTTGGCCTTCAGTAATGAAGGTTCCAGGTTCAAATACTGCTACTTAAAGGTACCTTTTATGTTTAATAAATTTAACCAGAACGATAGTTTGGTATGGAAGTGTCGTTTCACTTAATTAGTATAATTATCTGAACTTCATTAAAACACAAATTCTTACTTGTTAGAATATGCTTTAATGAACATCATAATTCATTTATTCTTAAACATGATTTGAACTTCCAACCTTCACCATGACTTTCCAGCACGCTAACCACTGCTGCGCTACTAGAGCACGTTAACGAGCTCCACCGTAGCCCTAATCAGCGGGCTGGTAAACACGGTGTCAGCACCTCATTTCGAATCGTGTATAAAGTGCAGGGTTGCCCAGTTACCAATCCGCAGGATGAGAAGACTCACGCCGTATTTACGCTGGAACGCTGCTTCTTTTGTGGTCTGCGATTTTCCATTTTTGCCTCATGACGACAAATGTATGCTCTGGGATGTACTGTCTATATAATAAATTATCTGTGTTTGTACCTACTTTTATGGCGTATGGTTTTGTATTGTGTCTTTACACAGAAAAGTAGGTACTCGTTTGTAACTATTCATTTTATACAGATGTTATTTGTTTGGTTTAAGAAGTCTGTTAGCTCTGCTGAATGTTGACATGACTCGGGAATGCAAGCTGAGCAACCGGACAGTGTGTTGGGCGATGCAGCTTCTGTTTGTCCGCCCTGCATTCCCAGAAAGTAGATAAGAGTCACGCCAGCATTCAGAAGAGTTACCGTACTTATCATCAGAAGTAAACAATAAAGTAATCTAAGGATGTAGTCTCATAAAGAGAACAAGAGCTGCCCGGCCGGCTCAGGACTTAACGGTCGCTTGTTTCGTGGAGGTGAAAGGCTTAAAGAATTGATACCATACTACAAACATCAAGGGTATTTTAGAGTGGGTGAAGAAAGAATACTGCCTAGGAAGAGGAAAGAAATTTAAACGGGAAGAAACTGTTTGCTAGGAGATGCAGTAGAATATTAGAATAAATGATTCATATCCGGAGACGAACAGTAAACCAGAAAGGAGGAAGAACGGTGAAGGATGCTTTGCAACGAGGGACCTGCTTTTGTCTCATTAGCAATTACTTTTCCTTTATCCTCTTTATATCTACACATCAAGCCAAGCGGGATGGCTCAGGCGGTTACGTCCGTGGTCCGCATTTGGAAGGTCCCAGGATCGATCCCCGGTGACAGCCCACTCTGGTCCATGGGTTTCCCGTGGTTTCCCTGGTTCGCCAGGTGAATGCTGGGGTGGTTCGTCTTCTACCACGACTCTCCTCCCTCTAATTTTCTGTACCCATCTTCTACTTTGTCATATATTTCAGGGCTGTGGGACCAGACGACGTGTTCGGCAGGTTGCGGCTGGGCGGTGGTTCCTGGCGTCGCTGCGGTACCGCTCAGTTAGGTCTCTCCTCAGTATGGGGCTTCGCTCCGGGGGATCCTGGAGGTTGGTGGCTTATGGGTAGGGACCGTGTGGCGAAGGATGCGTTCTATCTGGAAACATTAAGGACTCCATCCATGCTTGCACCCGTCGGCAATCGGATCTGATCGCCCTTCGGGGTCACGTTGGAAGCATAATGGGCCGGTGGACTGCGTGCGGTGTCCTGTCCCGGTTCCGGAAGCCCCTCCGTGATACGTGCCCATATCCGTATACATCAACGACAGAGGTGGCATTGATCTCATCTCAGATGTTTCTTTCGAAAGGCACTGACTGCCATGGAAACATCCAAACTTTCCTTTTTACTTTCTCTACTACGTATAGTAAGTAGGGGAAGTATTGTATTCCACCCAAAAATTCGATACCGAGATTTCACCGGAAATACATGTTTTGAGATCCCCTGAATCCAAAAAAAGCATTTTTGCAAACATGTGCGTGTGTGTGTCTGTGAACAGCATAACTCAGAAACGAACAGTCGGATAAACACCAAACTTAGTATTTAGGTTCAGTATCTTCCAGAGATGCGACACCAAGGTTTTCAAGAAAGTCCCCCACCCCAGATTACCCTTTACATGGTACAGTTATCGAAAATTTTAATTTTCTCAAAAATGGCTTTAACGATTTTCATTAAAATATCATGTGTTTAAGATATTTTCATGACAAATGAAATTTATATTCGAATTTTCTGGGAATTCTCCAGAAGTATCGTTCACTGTGAACGACTTTTGTATAACTGGTAAACCATAACAGATAGACAAAATTTTACCACACAAAAAATGTAGACCGCATTAAAATACACAATTTATGTTATATACATTTTTGTTGTTGAGTGAACCATTTTCGAGATATTGCTTGTTATTCCCTTAAATTTTCCAATACTTTTACTTTTTCTCAAATGGAAATTCGTTATTCATTTTTTTTTTGGTCCTGGTAATGCAAAGAGAATGGAATACTCCATATAGCAACCACCTCTTAAAATATTTGACTATGGCTTAAAGTCTACCAATTCCCCTAGCAGCTACAAGAAAATTAGCAATAAGATTTAACATCTCGATTAACATGAAGCATATGGAGAATAAGCCTTTGTTAAAATAGTTTGTACAAGTGTAGAGAAAGTCATGTGAGTGTAACACATTTTGTAATTGCTTCATTTGTATAGTCCCCTTTAACTTTTTTAGTCATATAGGTTTGGCTTTGACAGGAGAAACAGCTGATGGTGTAAGGTAAGTGTTGTTTCTTAACGTCACTTTATCAGCTTTTTACTTTTTCTACCATGTACGTAGTAGGCAGGGAAAACATTGCGTTCTACTAAAAAATTCGATGAGTTTTCGCCGTAAGTATATTCTTTGAGGACCCTTGAATTAAAGAATTTTAAGAAAAAGGTTTGTGTTGTGCATAACTCAAAAACGAAAGGTCGGATGAATACCAAATTTTGTATTTAAGTTCATATCTTCCAAAGATGCGACACGAAAATTTAAAAAAAAAAAGTCCCCCAACCGCAACTAACCCTTACATGGAATATTTTTCAAACGTTTTGATATTATTAAAATGGTTCTAATGTTTTTGATTAAAATAGGAGTTATTAAAGATGTTTACATGACAAATGTATGTTTATCTTGAATTTTCTGGTAATAGCCTCTGAAGGCTTCTTCATTCGGAAGGAATTTTATATGATCTTGTATAAATGGTAAACGTTAAGCAATAAACGAAAACGTACTGCACAGAAAATGTAGATCTCTTTAGAACACACAATTTATTCCAAATAACCTTTTGGCATAAGCCGTTTAAGAGATATCCCTATTAATGATTCACATCTTTCGAAAAAGTCACAAGTCGTGTCAACATTCAATTGTTTATCGCGATTGCATGGAAACAGTATGGTATACAGCGTTCAGTTCTTAAATATTTGACTATCGCTGTTCCCTTTGCATCTATAACGAAATGTGTAATTTTGCTATTTCTGCTAGGGTTCGTCTCCATTAAAATGAAATAGAAAAATAACCTTTCGGAAGAAGAATAATAAACGAAAGAGGGTAGAGAAAGTCATGTGAATGTAACAAGATTTTTTTACTATTAAACACACTCGCATTCACTCCCAGACTCTGTGGGGATAGGGAATGATTCTGGTTAAAGAAACATTTACCGCCCAGCGAAAATCGCACCCGGGACCTCAGCGCTGGCCACTTGACCACAGAGACAGTCATCTAAACTTTTCCTACAAACTGAGACGTTGTAAAAGCCAGTCCGAGAAGTTTGAAGGGGGAGAAAGATCACAACACTCCATTGAATTGTGTGAACGCCACCTTGGCAGTCAATCGACGCAATAGGATATTTCTGGATCTTTCGTGTGAAATATCTTACTGCCTGAATAATGCCTCGTATATATTTAATCTGTAAAGGGAATGAAGAAACACGACTTTGTTTTTGTTGTTGTTATTGTTATTATTATTGTTATTATTATTATTATTATTATTATTATTATTGCTAAGGCATCGTTCGTCATTGGTAGCGTCATATTTAACCATGTACGAGTGCTATATCTCGCCTGTCAGCTTGTCCGTGATGAATATTGGAGCTGTGAAATGGTTTGCAGAAGGCGCGGGTATTCCGATTCGGAACAAAGGCGACGGTTTGCACCGAAAGTAGGAAACATTTAAAGTAGCTGCTCCCCCGCCGCCAGAAAATGGCCGCTAGGTACGACCTTCGCCGTCGTCGCGGTAAATAATGGTGGAGCACGAGGGTGAAGCATTCTCATGCAAATGTTCCTGTAGGGAACCGTCCACATAACTCAATCTCTGTAATTGTCGCCCTTCCGCTTCCTCTGGGGCCACCGAGATGCAATCAAAACTGCTCCAGAGCACCACCCGCGTTCCCTGTCTTGCGTGTCCCTGCATATCTTCGGGAGCGTGGGGGCCATCAGATCTTAGGTTTCTGGGCGCTCTTGTTCAGCATTCCGTGACATGGTTGACACCGAGCTTAGCGACATTTAAGGTGCTCGGTGAGGTTTTAGCTTTGTATTTCTCCAGCCTAAAGTGAAGTGTATGGATTTGCTCCCCATGTCCCAGCTACGCCGTTGGACGCATAAGACCATTTAACACAGCAGAACAATGCATTTAAGCTCGAGTTATTGCTTTCTATACCACGTACATTCCACCCAAAAATAATACCGAAATTTCATTGGAAATACATGTTTGGAGGTCCCTGAATAGAAAAGCACTTTTAGAAAAGGTTCTTGTGTATGGCTGTGAACATCATAAGTCAAAAACCAAAAGTAGGATAAATGCTGAAGTAGATTATTTGTTAGTTAGTTAGAAGATGCTTCATGTTTATTTGCGCCACGTATGGGAGTCAATTTGTCGCGGTCACTTCGTGTTATCTATTGCTGAGCGAATGTTATTGTATACTAGTTTGAATTTTGGGGTCTTTGTCCTCCGGCTAGCTATTATTACTACTCAGTCGAGCATATCTCTTAAACAGGGTGTGTAAACGGAAAGGATTTGTTACTGAAAGATAATACTGATAAAAGAATTTGTTTTTACACTTTTATGGTCGTCACACATTATTCAATTTCACATATTGATTCTTGATACACGCCAGACTGAAACTGTTATATTTTCTAATATCACTATAATCACTTATTTACTGCACATTATTAATTCGCATATTTCACATTTATAACTAACTTTACAACGCGAGAGATTTATGCTCTAGGGAAGAAATTCCCTCCATTTCTAAGAAAAGCGCGCCAATCTGACGTCATTTGCTTGTCTCTAATAATTGATAAACAACTCACCCCCTCGCTCATTGTTAACTTATTGTCAGTTTCAGTGAGGCCATGTAAACTTATTTCCTAACAATGCTTATAATTAACAAACATCTCAAATCAATGCCATACAATAATGCTTATTTACACTACAATCACTCTGGCATTTACATTATTGTGATACAAATTACTGCCACAATACCAAACTTGAAATTTAGGTTTAGTGCCTTCCAAAGATGCCACAGGAAGGTTTTCAAGAAAATCTCTCCACCCCAAACTACCCTTTACATGGAACAGTTTTCGAAATTTTTTATTTTCTAAAAGATGGCTGTAACGATGTTTATTAAAATACCACATATTAAAGATATTTACCTGACAAATAAAATGCAGATCTTGAATTTTTTTAAGAATAGTCTATGAAGTCCACTTCATTCGGAAGAAAGTTTTTTATAATGTTGTATAATGATAAACGTTAAACAATAGATGAAAATGTACTGCACAAAAAATGTGGATCTCCTTAAAACACACAGTTTATTTTAAATAAGTTTTTTGTTGCATAAGCCATTATTAAATGTTCGAATTGTTTATTCCTTGGTGATTCTCTTAAAGTCCTGACAACATTCAATTGTTTCTCGCGATTGCATGGAAACAATGGAATTTTAAGGCTAGCATATAGCGTCCAGTTCTTAAACATTTGACTATATTGATAATGTATAATGTAGCTATTTCTGCAAAGGTTTATTTGGATTAAAATGTAGTACATAGAAAACTAAGCTTGAGTGAGAATAAACGAATAAACTCTGGAGGGTGGAGAAAGTTATGTGAATGTATCACATTAGATTATTTTTCTTAACTGCCTATTCAATTAATTGTCATTCGATGCGTAGAGTGGTGGCGTGTTTAGTGCTGTCATAGCAATAGCTATAATGTATTTAACATTAAATATGGTCTTCTTTTCTGTGTGGAACTGAGAGGTGGAAATACTTTACTGAGATCTAGTCATAATATACTGTTTTTTCATACGAAGTTGAGTTAATTATGGCAACAGTGGAACGAAAAGCGTCTAAAAACATGGAAAGTTCCGTTTTAATTTGTAAATGCGGTAATAACCTATGTGGGAACTAAAGTAATAATAATAATAATAATAATAATAATAATAATAATAATAACAACAATAATAATAGGCATGGCAGAGGTAGGCGATCATCCAACCGGCATTCCCTAGCCAAAATGTTGGCCTTCGTGACCGGGATTTCTGCCTATCGCAGCTCCTCACTTTCCTGATTATGCCGAGTGGGTATCGATCCTATACCCGGGACTTAAAATCCGCAACCCCATGGGTGTAATCGAACCCGGACGCATTCCGATTCGCGAACCTGAGCTCCGTACTCTAGTCCACAGCACCACGCCGCAGGACTTAGGTGAAGCTTGTCTCAAACTTTAAAGACAATATGGAGGTAAATAGGTTTTTCTCTATCTATCGCATACATGTTCCCGTTAGCTTCGATCCTTCCCACTCTCGCGGTGTCGCCAACTTGCTAATAACTAATAACATGATGTAAATGTTCATTTGTTATAAATTTCATCTTTAAACACAACCTATGCAGAATATTTTTCTCTACCACATTATATCATTTCTAGAACCTTTATAAATTTCTGTGGGTACACATTTCTAAAGAAAGCGAGTTTTTCAGTAAAAGTCCGATATTTGCTGTTTCTATGCTTATTACGTAGTAACTAATAAACTAAAGGGTAGAATGCAGCAATATTCCTTTTTAGCTAGAGTAAACTAGTGCTGATATCTACACAGTTTGAATTCTCCACCTTTAATAGGATGAGCGTTATAGTTTTTTAAATTAAATATTTTTGGAAAATTCTATACTTATGCAGTAGAAAAGTCAGCCAGCGAGAAGCCATTTATTATTGGGTTTACAAATGGGAACGAAGTGAGAGTGAATGTTCAGGGGGTTGAAGGTAGATTTTGAAAGAAACCGGAATCCTGTGACTTCTTGCATTCATTGTGTATGGCAAACAAAAGTCATCCCTCTGTGAAGTGTTATGTAGATTATTTATTTAACATTTTACGTAAATATTTGTGGTTATGCAGGGAGAAGCTAGAAGAGGCGAAATGTTGGTAAACTAAGAAGAGTAATAATGAATGTGTTAGACTATTACTCAAGTAAAATGAGTGTTAGTACGGCAGTAACATAAACAGCTAAGGCTACTCGGGTGTTCAGAAACAATTGTTATAGGATAAAAAAGGAACGAATGAAAATAAAAAGAATAAGGGAAACAAAAACACACTACATTAACGCAATATAATGAAACAGCGCAATGCAGAGTGTGGCGTATCATTCATTATTTGCTGCTTGAAAACATTTCACCCACGTTGTATATGATTTTTTCAAGGGTAAATAGTGATGAGACCCTACCAAACTACAGGTTTTATCGTTTTATATATCCATATTTTTAATAATATGTATTTTATGCCTGTAATATCGTATATCGAAGTATCTACTAAAAATAAAAGAGGAAATTAAAGGTCTTACAATTGTCTTAAATAGTAGTGCAGATATTTCGCTATTTCGTGATGTATCATTCACAAGTTGACATTAAACTGGCAGACTGACCGTAGCTGGGCGCCAAAGTGCGAGCGTACGTTTGTGGCAACAGTGCGCCCCATTTAATCTGTACTGTCTTTTATGAGTTAGATGCTATATAGGAGCTACTGCAGACAAATATAGATCGGTTCCATTTCGCTTGTTCATTTTTAAACATAAGAGTAACCCTTGTACTCCAAATCTTGAGAAGTTAAAACTTTCTACCCTATCGGGTGGCAATAAATTTGGTAAACACAACAAAATTTTACGCTCTTAGAGAAGCTGTTTAGAAAGTTAACCGAATATACGCTAACAAATTTAACTTTTCATTGAAACGCTATCATTGAGGATTGATGGCAATTATAATGGTGACATATCCTGATCCTGAGTTCAGGCTAAGCCACTGCCATAACGTTAATGATAGCAAATAAACCTCAAGGTAATGAATTAGACAGGAGATTACCTGTAGGCCTTTTGCTTTACCTTTGCTAGATACTACAGTTCATTAAACTGACCAAGACTGTTCTTCTCTGAGGTTCCTTCAAAGATTTTACAGATCTTACCATCTTCAGACTACATTATTTTTTGGAAGTTAAGAGGTTCCATAAGTGTTTCATCTTTGCAAGATGTCGTAAATCCATAAAATACGGAAATATCATAACATATTTCCATATGACTTATGTTTAAGACTCAGGGAACAGTAGTCGATCGCTGCCTCTTCCACCATCGCCCAAACATTACATTTAAGTAGAGGGTAGAGTTGCTAAGCAGCATGTGGTCTACGTTTCAATCCCTGTCCCTATCGTGGATGCTATGTTTTCCACACCAAGAGCAAACATCCATCAACTGGCACTCTGTGCATACCCAGATAAGCCTAAACTAATCTCCGTGTCGCAACAGCCCGTTGCCGTGCCAAGGCCTGACGTCCGGTCGCTGCGTCCCCCACCTCTACTGAGGGTGGGACGTGGTCAGCGCCACGGATTCTTCCCGTCCGGCCTATGCGCCTGCTTAAACTGGAGCCGTACTTTTCAATTAAGTAGCTCCTCAATTGGCCCCTCAGGGACCTAACGAAGCTGAGTGCACCCCAGGCCAGGTCTCCCAGCGGGAGAATTTCCCCACGCCGATACAGGGAATCGAACCCGGGTCACCCGCTTCATAAACTGCTGCGCTACCACCGCGCTAAGGAGACGACCACCCAGACAAATAACTACTTTATATCCCTCTTCTGCTCCAGCATAAAAATATTTACTGCATTTAGAACCCAGGTCTTCCACTTTTCAAGTAGCAACGCTGCCACATCACCATGCTGTCAGTTTTATTATTAAAGTATTTTATGGTTTAAGCCATATGCTTAGGAATAGTGAGATTAAATCCTACATTTCGAAAGCATTACAGCTTCCTCTTCAGGCTGTGTCATCTGTTTGGCGCGCGGCAGTTTATTTCGATATGCAATGTAAGTTTATCGTATGCATAATTCATTATCGTATATCTATCTATGTATAGAAACTTCTATTTAGAACCCGATTTCCCACTTCAAAATAATGGTTTAATGAGTTTTAATTTTTAAACCCTTATAGCCTGGTGTATCATATTCGTTAGAAAAGATTTTTTTTTTGTGTTTTTGTCTTAGGTTTTAGGTTTTTTAATGAGCCTATTTTTATAATTTCATATTATACTAACCTTTAGCAATAAAATTAAGCTATTTATAGCCGTTTTATATTGTAAAATATTAATGTAACCCTGTTAGCATCTGTGTGTGCCATTACACCGGTTATTTTACTTGGGCCCTCCCCGTCCTTTAGTACAGGCACTTTGATTGCAGTCGCTGAGACTCGAACTCGCGACGTTTGGCTGTAAAAGGATGACCAGTCCATTTCATATCGCTCTAACGATCACGGCTATTCGAATGTTTATGGTGAAGGTGAAAAGGATATAAAAGCCGGTTCAGGAATTAGAGGAAAATGGTATATGTTGCAAAATACTCGCATTAAAAAGGGTTAAGACACAATTCTTCCACAATCCTACCATTAGCTCTGTGACTTTTCTTAAAAACCCCTGTTAGTAGTAAAATATCTGAAGAAAGAATTTGAGTGTCTTACTTTCAAAATTTTTAGCTATCTCTATGTTCTTTGATTATAAAATGCTGATATCACTTGAATGTTATGTATAAACCTTAGCTTCTTGTAATTGGTACAGACGTCTTCACTATAGTAGGAGGCGGAGAGATTTTACAATTACGACTCATTTCGTTAGATTTCTGGTTGAATACTGTGGAGGACACACATACCCAGTACTACTATTTAGTATTTGTTAATATAAACAAAAACTGGTAGCTTGTACACTGGAAGTATTGCTTCACAGAAGGACTTCGCAAAAGGGTATCATCCAGAAGCCCAAGGACCAGCTCTTGGGGATTATGGACCTGCCTTATCGACCTGAAAGCATAAAAGGATGTCGTTAAACATATCTGTTAAAAACGCATCTGGATCTTTTAATGTTAAGCAATCTCTTTCCAACGGTTTAGGATTCGAATCGACATTTTTCTTACTCCCGTTGACCATTTATGCACGAAGCTGATTATCTACACCCATAGCTCCTTGGCAGTCCTAATCTGTAAGGTGCATTAAAGATGCTATGTAATGGTATTTCTGCAACAGGCAGGTCTTAGGGATCCAAATTAACTTGAAGAAATCAATAATTCTCCGTCTGTCCCCCTTTTGACATTTAAGGTTATTAGAGTGAAACACGTCGAACATTTACTCTTCATCAATTAGAGTAATCTGTTTTGTCAGAACTAATAAAGAATTGCCAATGCCCTACAGAGATGCTCAAAGTTATTTTTTTAATAAGACTGAACCATTAAAACATCAAGCAAACTCCACATAGTTAGGAAAACCTCCACAAAACCCTGCACATTGCAGACTCTAAAAAGAAAAGATCAACTGTTTATATCACGTTTACGAACAGGCCATTCACGCCTAAATCATTCCTTCTTACTTGCCAAAGAAAATGCTCCTCACTGCGAGACCTGCAATTACCGTATCACCATCGAACACCTCAGCACTAAATGCAGAAGTTATATCATGGAGAGAAGAAGACATAACATCCATGAATATATATTTTCAGCTTTAAACAACCCTACTCGTTTCAAAAACATTTTTTGAAAGGCATCAAACTGTATAACAAGATTTAAATATAACACAAAATAAAAATGTATAATAGGTAATAGTGATACTGTTCTGGCTGTTTTCAAGACTAATAATGTAAAATATGTTTATAACAATGTATTATAATTATTGTATTATTTAATCAATGTAAAGTATACAATGCATTATTGTTGTACTCGTATATATGGATATAAGTGGCGAAATGACCTAGTAGTCAAAGCGACTATAAATAAAAAAAATAACAACAACAAACAATATATTTATTATTTCTAATATGTGCATAGTTGGCGCCATCAAGAATGTGGTTAAGTCGTCGATCTCATTCAAGAGTCAAAGAGCTAAGACTTTCATCCAGGTTGTTTGCTCCGACTTAGAGGAAGATTGAGTGTCCCTCAGCTAATTCTAAGAGAGCCATCGATGAAATCCAACAATAAATATGTAAATGTACAAATGATAAATTTGGAAATGAAAAGGAGATGAGAAACGCATTTATTACTTTCTGACCACTGATACATTGGAATAGTTTTCAAGAATTTGGAAGGAATTTCCTCCGCAGTGAAGCTTGGATTAGGGAACACGCCCAAGTTGTACGCAATGCGTGTCGTGGTTGGCCTCCCCCTGTAGCCAGCATCCTCCAACCCGATGCATCCCGTTGGGGTGGTGGCGGAACATGCGCAGTTGTGCCGTAGCCACAATCAATGCCTGGTACTGTTTCAACCCTCAACTCGGAGTTTTCCAATCCACTCGAGAACACAATGCCTGCCCCGTTACTATGGGAACGGAACCCGCGCGCGCGCAACCTCCTGCCTGCAAGAAAAGTCAATCCCAACACATGGTTTGTATCCAGCGTCCTGTCTTCAAAACTTGTCCGTGCAGGCAAAGAAGCGAATCTTGGTCGTCGCTTGCCTCAACGGAAAACTTTCATACCTCAGTAATTCTCATTTGCTTTCCCAAGTTCCAACATTTATGCCTCAAAACTATTATCCTAAAACTTCGACATTTTGAATGTGTTTTGTTGAATGGAGTATGCACCCATTATATTGTGTACTGCAACTAGTTTGGATCAAATTCCATAGGACTGCTTTCACTTTTCAATTCAGCAGCTTGAGCCTAAACAGCTGGTGCAAACAACAAAGCGGATATTGTTCTACATCTTGATCAGCTGACGCCAAGGTCAAGTGTTTTTGCAAGACTACACACGTTTTTAGCTCTGGATATAAATATTGTGAAAGTATGAAGCATCTTTGGACGAAGTAATCAATGATGGAATCCACTGAAGTTCGATTTTATGTACAATCGTGAAAACGTTACCACGAATGTGTTCAACACAACTCCTTAAATTTTCTTTTTCTATGCCATTTTGATATGTTTTAAACAAAACTGGCGTCCCCTGTACCCGTCTGTCAAGCGTCTCATTCGCTACGCATTCTCTTTTTTGTTGTAGCACTTGATTGAATCCTAATTTTCTGTGCCCGAAGTTGCAGGTTTGATCCCGGCCAAGGACGATGATGTGGTTAGACGCAGTAGATTTACTGGAATGTGATGCACTGCAGGATCAAATATCAGCTCACAGTGACGATCGTATGCCCCTGGCAGTTGCTAGCATTGTTAAACAAATTGTGACAGAGGGCTGCTAGCTCTAACCTACACACCGCCAGAATGTAAAGAATTAAATTAATTAAACTAACCAGAAGCCTGGAAATTTAATTACTTACAGTCTTGCAAGTCGCCTTAAAGGTGTAGTAGGTATGAAAAGTAGAACCTCCAAAAAGAACCACGAAATGTTAACGTGAGAATAATCTCAGCTATGACATGTCGGTGAGCCGTCCTCCACCTATCTTAAAGTCTGAGATTTATCTATTTGCATGTTTATATTGAATACAAATCTACAATGTTACATCCATTCCCCCAAATTTTGCACAGGTAAGCTTTGACAAAATGCCAAAAAGACTGTCTAACTTGCAGGGCGGAACATCAAGTTTCAACATTTCTTACTCTCTATCTCTCTATCCCCCTCCCACTTCCCCTATCTCTTTCATATATTATATCAAAAGCAAAGTCACCTATATCTATCTCAATAAAGTAACAGCTAAACAAAGCAGATGGCTACAAACGAAATATATCTCCTCTTTTCTCTTCCTTATTTACCGCGTGTTGACTTAAAAAGAATTCAACATTAATCGTATACTTTAGACTGATTGTGCACGTGTGATCAGCGCTTTGAGTTCTCAGCGCAGACTTCCCGGTTTCGATTCCTGGCTGGGGCTAGGTAACTTATCTTTAACTAGAATCATTCGCTTACTGCGCTGAGTGTGGAGATGGAATGTGAGACAAAAATGAATAAAATCAAAGTAAAAACCTACATTTCAGCGAGCAATAACGCTATTATTTCTATAAGATAGAGCTTTAGGTATGATCATAGAAATTAAAGGTGAAAACAATTCGTATACTTTATTTACTATAAGTAAAAGCAAGTCATGGTGCTCGAAAATTGCTAACGCAAGAATAATAAATAAATCGACGTTAATAACTAAGGGACGGATCAGTGTGACGGTTTTTATAAGGTTAGCTTACCTTGTACTCTAGTCTGTTTATGTTGAAGGAGAGAGGGTGAGTCCAGATGTAAACAACGGGCGCTTGCCTGCAGCTTGTATCAAAGGAATGCATATACTATGCTGTACAAGACGACTGTTAATGTTTTTATTCCGTTATAGAACACTACATTTTTATTGCAGTGGACAATAGTGTACATGTGAAGATTGTCGAAAGTGAACGTTCTCCGTCTCTCACTTAGACAAAAGCTATATCGTGAGAAGCTCCTTTCGACATCGCAAGAGGTGATAGGTGCACAGGAACAATACACTTATGTCACTACTTGATACATTTCTTACATCATGCCTACTACGGTATATCTCTTTACCACCGTCTGTACCCAAGGGACACGTGTCAAGACATTATGTTCTCTGCATCGGTAACTTGAAATCATGGACCAGATCACTCTAATCCGCCATCTAGTAATAACCAAACATTCTACAATCATACATAAAGATTTCTCTATAAAGTATACGGTAATGTGAATCCTTTGTGTTATTTTATTTCACTACACAACATTCTTCTTCTTCTGCCTATATGACATCTGTATTTGTGTCATAGAGGTAACAGCTAAATAAAACAAACAGGTGACAAACAAAGTAGTTCCTCCTCCTCCATCTCCTTCTCTTCTTTTCTTCATATTTTAACGTTTATTAGCATACAGAAAAAGCAGTTTTACACTGGATGTTAAAACATCACGAAGTATAAGTTTTACCTACAAAGGGAAGGAAGGAGGGTAAATTTAGAAGATAGTAGAAAGAAAGAGGGACAGCTGGAGGCAGAAAAGAAAGGAAGGGATAAAGAGGTAAGGAGAGAGAGAGCAGAGAACAGTGAACGCAATAACACGACCAGAGCTGCGGGTTCTTCTAATTCCTTATAAAGCCATTCTACAGATTTCTTATTGTAAATCTTTTGAACACTTGCAGCTCTATTCGTGGTATTACGTTAACGGCTGGCACCGCCTCTCTTATACTCTCTCTGATTCTCCTTCTCTTTTACTGCCCTGTTCTTCTATCCTCTTTTTGACTTTCTCTCTCACCCTCTATCTCCACCTCTCATTCTTCCCCTCCTCTGGCTCACTGCATCTACATTTCCTCATACTTGTCTCCTCTCCTCTCTCTCTCTCCTCTGTTCTGCGCGTGTATTATCTGATATTTTAACTTCAAAATCAAAACTTATGAGAACGATTTTATACACCACATATGTGCGAAGGCTTTCACAGCGTGAGTTAATTGATAAGATAGTAAAACCTTCTAGTCTGGAAGGTCGTGGTCTATACGCAAAATTGTTTGGGCAGTCGTTGTTAAGCTGCCCAGAGAGTTACTCTTTGAAGATGGCAACCGAAGAGTTGATCGAAACGTCGGGTATAAACAATTTTACACATAGATCACGGCCTTCCAGCAAGGAAACTTTTACTATTTCATTAGTTTTATTCACATTTTAATACATGTATAGATCATTTAGCTAAATTTGTTTTGTTCATCAATTTATCACATGGACGATAATTAACAGCAATTATTAGCTATAGGACCCAACTTATAATTAATATACTTTGACCAGACAATACTTATTATTGTCACAATTGCTTCAACCGTTGATTATACCATCTTATCTCTAGTAAACTTAGTGAATAGTTTAGGTATATGCAAAAGTCATTTTTAAATATTGAGGAAGCGAGTTTAGGGCTAGGGCTATAGACCCCCTTTCAAGTGCGAAGCCCTACAATAGGTAGTAATGCCTCTCCTGGATGTTTTCCCTATCTTTTATGACCCACAGGTTCCTTGATCCCAGGGGATTGGGCAGGTAAGTGTTCCCTGCAGGCAAGGGTTACATTTGAAGTTGGTAGGGGTTAGAATTCAGAGACCTTGTAACACTCTCTGGGGGTAGGAAAAGCACAGTCCAGCGGCAAAATTTTAAGCAATATGTAAAATGAGTAATTGGTTTTGAGTTTTAATTATGAAAAGGAATTCTGCAGAGAATTTAGACATAACTAATAGGGCACAAAGGCAGGTAGGAGATGAATGTTGAATGCACAAAAACATTTACATGTCTTAATTAATACCCTACAGAACCCGCAGCCTAGCACATATTATTATATTTAACTGTAGAGATTATTTTTCTCTCCCCCTCTTCCATTCTACTATCTCTTACTCCTGTCTCTTTGTTCAGTTTACATCATATGATTGATTCATTGAAGCCCGGTAGATATCGATAATCAGGAGTTAACCATTTTCGAAATATTCATTGTTCTTTGAATTTCTCCACATATTACGCAACGCACTTTGAAATGTGAAGTACTAGTTATTTGTTTCCATGAATTGATTCTAAAATTGGATTGCGCATAATTATCCGCTAAAAGTCTAAATAATATACCGTAAACAGTAATGGAAATCATTTCCGGCGAATAGTTATCATAAATAACTGGAAGTAGATAAACAAAGATTGTAGAATGGGATGTCAAATATATGTATAGGTGGAGAAAGTTACGTGAATGTTACACAAGATTTATTGGCGCTGCTCTCAATATAAAAGTAAACTACTCTCCGATTGCCTAACCCAAATTATTTGGAGGTTACAAAACATTCCAGAGATTTGGTGTCGTGCTGGGAACATCTAGCAAAGACGAAGAAAGGCGTTACATTTCAAATGAAATTCGAAGATATAATTTCTGTTATGCTTCCTTCGATATTCAGCTTTCTATTGTGACTTTCTAATTATCAACAAGCTGGTTTATCCGTCACACTGTCCACGGCCACAAAACATCCCTGAGCCTATGCTGTTCTATATTTCGAAGGTTGCTTTAAGTTATTCACAAGGGCAACTCTGAGGGTCGGATCTGGAGAAGTATTATTCTTTACGTTGTTTATTCATTTTATTTCCACGTATAGACGTTAATTTGAAGAAGTAGTTGTTTACGTAGGAGTTATTTCTGTTGTTGGAGTTTTGCACCACGCTTTGGGAATCAGTTTGAAGTGGATTGTTTGTTACGTAATATGCTGCTACGTATGAAAAGCTGATTTGAAGATGTATTTTTGTTGTTGCACTCCAAATTAAAAAAAAATATATTAACTTTGTTATTAAACAGCTTCTATAGATAGTATTTATGTTTGTATTTGCCTCGGCTGCGTCAGTATTCCTTTAGAGACACGTTTCTCTTAATCAGGGCGTGGTGCGACAAGAATGTAGGTTTACACAGATTTTAAGTTTAAATTCACTTCTTTTTATTAATTCTTGACACAAATTAAATAGCACTACCTGATATCAAGAGCTGTGAGATTCTTTTATTTAATACTTGCACTTTGTTAACCCTATACTTAGTTTTTTCGCTTCACTCGAATACGTAATATTTCTCTAGAGAATACATCTTCCATCCGGTTACTACCAAGGTCTGCAGGCAACTGAACATATTTCAACCGTCCAAACCCGTAAACTTCTGTATTTAATGTCTCTGATTGGCTAATCATAGTCCAATAGAATATCTGCATTTAATTAAAGATTTTTCTGGCTGTTGATTGGCTAATTTTAAACTGTCACACAATTTACATTATTACTGCCCTAATCATGACTAGTAGCATTTAAATTCTCAAACTCATTATTGCCTCAAGGTTAACAACGTTAAACGTATTATTCTCACAGCTCTTACATTATTAAATTACGTAATGTATTCACATAACATTATTGAACATGTTTACAATAATATAAGCATATACAATGACTGTTACATACATTTTACAAATTATTACATACACTTTACAAATTATTACATACACATTGCTTCAAGGCGGGCTGTTATTGAATTTACATATTATATAATATAATTGAAATTATTCAAGTGTTAAAAATACTGCCTCAAATCTCGTATATCTGTACTACCATTTACACACCGCGTATTTGATATTGGCTAATAACATTTAGCAATGTCTGGGATATCGACCAATTGCAGTCGTTTATCTTATAATATGATTTTATTGGATGCGGTTTTATTGGAACAGTTCGTTACTGAACTAATTAACTCAGCATGCACTTCAGTTCACTATATTTCAGCATTCATTACAGAAAATCAGCAGTTTCCTTCAGCTTTCAATGTAAAATTTGTGCTTTTAATTAGTACACTTTCAAGGATATCAGTTTCCAGTGTATCTTAATTAAGTGTTATCTCACTCCTAGTGTCGATAGCATAAATAAATGAACAATACATTCGATACAATGATGATTTTATTTTAAACGACTTCGGTATTATTTATATAATCTGTTATTTACATTTTATTCATGGAATACTCTTAGGTTACGAATTTCATGAAATGAATTCCTAACCTCTCGTGGGAATACATATAATAAACCCTTGTTCTTTCATACCGAGTGAGATGGCGCCGCGGTAACTGTGTGACTCGCACTCGGGAGGTCCGGGTTCGATTTCCGGTGACCTCCCACTCTGACTCATGAGTTTTCGTGGTTTCTCTGGGTCGGCAGGCGAATGCTTCTCTTCTACTACGACTTGCCCTTTCATTTCCTGTGCCTATCATCTTCCTTGTCATCTGTTTCAGGGTCGTAAGACTAGGTGACGGTGGTCGGCGGGTTGCGGCTGGGCGTGGTTGTGCTCTTGTAGTAGATGTTTCTTCCCTGGCGTCGTAGCAGGACTGCTCAGTTAGGTCTCTCCTACGAGTGAGCCCTGTTGGGGGTTTGGTAGCTTGTGGGTGGTTTTCGTGGGCATTGGATGCGTTCGATCCGAAAACGTTAGGGACCCTTTCCATGCTTGCGGCTGTCGTCGTCCAGGTCTGGTCTTCCCTCATCCCTCCCCCCCCCCAACAGTCATGGTAGAAGCAAAAAGGGGCATTGCGACCTACTTACGGTGATCTGGTCCCTGTGGGAGCCCCTCCCTTTCTATATTGGGAGTGAAAGACCGGTAATTTTGCTCAGAGGCCTCTTTACCAGGCTTGAGGTTCTTTTATGTGCCGTAAATGTACGGCACGGGATCACCGGCTTCACTTCCCTTCCGAAGGAAGCTTACTAAGGATTTTTACGCCCTTCGTCTGTACCTTTATCTTTACCTTTAGCTTTTTTATTCGACGCTTTTCTTCAGTAGCTTACAGCTCTTTGGACCCGTGTAAATAAAGGTATTGGTGTTCAGTTATATTTTAAATACAATACGTGGAAACAGCAGGAAGGATAATTTCGGAACTCTTGGTAACGTGCTTTTCCGAGGCAAAAGAGAAAAAATAAGAACTTCTAACCTTCAAGCATGTTCCGTTAGATAACGTAACACGTGTTACAGTTAACGAGTTTCTCTAGCCACTATTGTTTATTTTTATAAAAGCTTAATTTTTCTAAGTTCCTCTTAATCGAGTTAGACATTTGCAAAAATAGTGACAATTTCTAAGCTACCTTAAATTTTGTACTGATTTGAACCAAAATTGAATTGTTGACAAATTTTCTTCAAACTGTTATAGCATGGAAAATCTCAACTCCGTTGATGCCGCGGTTGGCGAGTTATTTCATGCGTACGGACGGACGAAGTGACGCCAATAGCTACTCCACAGTAGTGAACCCCTCAGCTACAAATGTCTACATCTCATCTTTGTCTCCAAAAATACAGCGATAAAATGCACGGACGACGAGCACTGCATTAGAGCTTGAAGTTAAAAGGTCCTCTCATACTTATTACAAATTTTATAGGGGCAGGAACATGAAAAGAAAATTAGATTGTAAAGAAGATGGTTTCATTAGGTGTATTATGCAGAGAAACAGCGCGCTGCGTGTGAAAATTACCGCGGGGTCCTTAAAGGAGGGCGCAGGCAGGCAGTCTCCATCTTCTGCCGATTCCAGTAGCATTTTACGGCACATTAGGGAAGAGGGGGTTAAATTCATCGGCACACTCAATTTACTTTACACCTTCCTGTATGAAGACGCAGTGTCACATTCCGACTCCTTGTATAGCACCTGCCTCTCGCTCCACTACACAGGCCATAGCTTAGACAAAACCATAGCATGTTTGGTGATATCTAATACCAGATGGGAGGGCATGAGACAATGTATTCTATGGACTACCCTGTCTATCGGAAACAGCATACTTTCTGATACGGCATAGCCTTTCGTCATGTTTACCTAACATTTTTTGCCAGGATACAGTTTTTTCCCAGTCACTGAATTCATTACTGTCAACGCAATACAGGTGTACAGTCGAATGCATGGAATCGTGCCGTTATAGGTAGAGGTATACATGATTCAACGGAAGGTGACACCTTGCGCGCTGCCACCTGCCCTGCACAGATAAGGCAGATAGGTCACAGCGACGCTTGGAGTTCCCTAACATTTCCAAGTTCGCAGACCCGTCCCACTACTGGAGCCGTCAAGAGAGGGCGAAGAACGATCCGCCAATCAAGCAGCCCTCTGGTGTCTTTCCGCATGCCTCCGCGCCATTTGTCCGGCACCGCCTTACACGAAGAAACCTAGAAGCACACCTGTAATGGAATAAAAGGGAAATGATGGAAAGGATATCGTGTAGAGAAGAAACCACCTCAGCATCCGCCTGCCGATCCCGGAGAAACCACGAAAACCTTGGATCAGAGTGGGCGGTTGCCCAAATGCGAGTCGCACCCTTCCCATGGCGCCACCTATCGTGCCGATATAATGCGCAGTACTTTTGGTTGTTTTCAGCACCCCACTTAATGTTTGTCTTACCCCTCCCCCTTTTTCTTCGCTCCTGAGCTGAAACCGTTGTGTTCATAGTTAGTTTTTGAGTTCCAGACTTTTGACATCAAACCAATACGAGACGGACGCATCCAGGGACTGGTGTGAACCGTCGTTATGAACGATGCCTACCAGCCACTCGTGTGAAATGCTTTCGTACTCCTCCCCTTTCGCCGTTCACATACACCCGATCTTTATTCATTACACTAGTGTGTCGGACTCGAATTCAAACCTATAAGAGATTGGCTCACCCAGGTGTGGAACTCAAATGATAAGGAGTTTCTGCCAACATTAAATAAAGAAAATCAATATAGGAAACCAAAAACATCGGTACGTTTCCGTGCCCTTGGCTATACACAGATTATTATAGGGGTTTTTAACCCATATATTTTCTCTGCAATATACATAATTTTGCAGCCTAAGTTTTCAATATAAACCCACTTGTGACACATACCTGATGTAACTGACACAGCTGTAATAATTCTCCGTCTCTCGGTAGGTCTGCCGGTAGCGGTGGAACGTTTTCTTAACTCATTCCACACTTGTTGGAGTTGCTAGTTCTCGACTCGGCCCGCCGCATAGATTTTTGAGGACTGCGCTTGAAAGCCTTTATGGCTCTCCGCATTTTCATCTGACATACCCGATGATCCGGTGTTCCTTCCTTTACAGAAAATCCCGTCGTTTGCATCTGCTTGTACCACCTACGGATGTTGTAACCCGAAGGGGCGTTAAGACTAAATCTTTGCCCTTACGCCCGCTGAACTATAACCACTGAATTATGTTTCGCTAATCCCAAGACACAAAAAATTTTCCGCGCGCGAGTTGTAATGTTTTGTATTCCGCAAATACTCTTAATTTAAATTATGATTCAAAATTATATTGTATACCGCAGAGAAAAGAAATATAACTTTTAAATTCTGTAGTCATTTCTGTAGACCTTGTAGACAGATAAAAGGGAGGACTACTTCAGATCGCCGCATCGAAAAGGATTTAAGAGTACTCAAAACTGAATTGACAAAGTTTCGAAAAATAAAACAGTTTTTATAATTTATTGTAAAAAGAAAAAACTCAAATATTGTAGATATTACAATCGAACTGAGGTAGTAATAGACTTAATTTTTTCGTAATCCTATTTTGTCACAATTTTACTGGTTTCAAATATTTCTCATGGTGCAGTCTTTGTTCAATTTATTTCAAATGTTCAGTATGCCTTCCTTGAAAGTAGATGAGAGATCCAGAGAGACTTTTCTTAATATTAGGGTTTGAATAATTTAACACATGGTTTATATTCATAAAATTAAAAGTGTTACATAATTTATTTGTTCGTAAGAACAGTTTCAACGAAACACAAAAATTAATATTTGTTTATAAAAATATATTTGAGAAATGATATGTATAATATAAAAGCTTAAAATGTCCCACTTTCATCATGCAGGAGATCATATATATGACTCGGGTTTGTTTTTTGAAAATTATTATCGTGGAAAATTGGGTGAACATGGCGACAAATGTTAATTATACTGAGCACAGCTGTGATAAAAATTTCAACTGAACGATTTTCATTAAAATGCCATAGTTTAAAATATTTACAGGTCAATTAAACTCCTATCTTACATTTTCTCAGAATAACCTGTGAAGTTCCTTCATTCAGAAGGTATTTCGTATAATTTTGTGTACCTATAACTGGTAAGCTATTGTAATCGACAAAACATTACTGCTTAAAAATTTAGATCTCCTTAAAACAGAATTTATTTCAAATAACATTTCTTATAGCATCAGCCATTTTCGAGATATCTGTTATTATTGGTTTGAATTTTTACTTTCTCTACTACATATAGTAAACAGGGAAAGTATTACATTCCACCCAAAAATTCGATATGAAATTTCATCAGAAGTTCATATTTTAAGGTGCCCTGAATCGAAATAAAGATTTTTTGGAAAATGTACGTATAACTCAAAAACAAAAAGTCGGATAATACCAACCTTGGTATTTGAGTTTAGTGTTTTCCAAGGATGCGATACGAAGATTTTCCAGAAAATCCCCCAACACCAGACTACCCTTTACATAGAGCATTTTTCGAAAATTTTGATTTTCTCAAAAATGGCTACAATGATTTTTATTAAAATATCATATGTGTAAAATATTTTCATGACAAACCAAATGTAGATATATCCTGAATTTTCTGGAAATGTCCCCAAAAGTTCTCTTCATTCTGAAAATTTTCGCATAACTAAACTGTAAGAGATAGACAAACTTTTACTGCACAAAAAACGTAGATCCCGTTAAAACACACAATTTATGACAAATATACTTTATTTTTGGGAGGGGGCAGAGTGAGCCATTTTCGAGATATTCCTTGTTATGTGTGAGTTTTTCGTCTATACTTATACTTTTTCTCAAATGGGAATTCGTTATTTTTACTTTCTCTACTACGTATAGTAAGTAGGGGAAGTATTGTATTCCACCCAAAAATTCGATACCGAGATTTCACCGGAAATATATGTTTTGAGAACCCCTAAATCCAAAAAAAGCATTTTTGGAAACACGTCCGTGTGTGTGTGTGTGTGTGTGTGAACAGCATAACTCAGAAACCAACAGTCGGATAAACACCAAACTTGGTATTTAGGTTCAGTATCTTCCAGAGATGCGACACGAAGGTTTTCAAGAAAATCCCCCCACTCCAGATTACCCTTTACATAGAACATTTTTCGAAAATTTTAATTTTCTTAAAAATGGCTCCAACGTTTTTGATTAAAATATCATATGTTTAAGATATTTTCATGACAAATAAAATGTATATCTTGAATTTTCTGGGAATGTCTCCAAAAGTATTCTTCATTGTGAACGGCTTTTGCATAACTGGTAAACCATAGGAGATAGACAAAATTTTACTACAAATAAATGTTCATCGCGTTAAAATACACAATTTGTCATCTATACATTTTGTTGTTGAGTGAACCCTTTTCGAGATATTGCTTGTTATTCCCTTAAATTTTCCAATACTTATACTTTTTCTCAAATGGAAATTCGTTATTCATTTTTTTTTGTCCTGGTAATGCAAAGAGAATGGAATACTCCACATAGCAATCAGCTCTTAAAATATTTGACTATCGCTTAAAAGCTACCAATTCCCCTTGCATCTACAAGAAAACTGGCAATAAAATTAACATGTCGATTAACATGAAGCATATGGAGAATAAGCGTTGGTAAAAATAGTTTGTACAAGAGTAGAGAAAGTCATGTGAGTGTAGCACATCAGATTTTCTTTTTAATAGAATGCTCCACATATCACTCCTAAAAGATTTCACTCTCGCTTAAAGCTCACTATTTCCCTTGCACTTACAAGAAAATTAGCAACATGTAGTAGATGGAGAATAAGCTTTTGTAAAAATGGTTTGTACAAAAGTAGAGAAAGTCATGTGAATGCAACACAGCAGATTTTTCTACACTTTGTCTTTTGGGGTGCGGTCATTATTCGGTTGTTTCCCGCGATTTCATGCAAAGAGTATAGAATTCCAAGGTAAAGCAGGCAGCAATCCGCTTTTGGACAATTGAGTATCGCATCGTCCCTTGTATCTCACTTGTATGTATACGTACTTATAACGAAATTTGTAATGAAGCTATTTTTCAAACGTTTACCTCGATTAATATGAAGTAGATAGGAAAATAAGGCTTTAAAAGAATAGTTTGTAGAAACCATATAAAAGTAAACGATGGATAGTAGAGAAATTCAAGTAAATGTATTACACTTTTTTTTTTGTTTTTGATACTTTGTACCCTATTAGACTTAATATTCGGGATGTGTTTAATGTAGCCTATTCTTCAAAGTCCCAACCAGGTTTTGTATCAATGAATTCGCCGTTCACTGGGTGAAATTTATCGTAACTATAAAAATTTGAAGTGGGTCAAATGAAAACGAACTGTAAGATTTTTCAGGGAAGAACTACCTCAAACACGTGAGTTTTAAGCTGGTATGACGTAATATCCTTCGTTACGAAGGCAGTGCAAGTTATAGTTGCCATGGTTACGAAAGTGGAGGTGCAGAAAAAAGGTGACTGCCGCTGGTAGCATAACTTGTTGCTTGGCTGTCTGTGACTTTGAACCCTACCTCTCTCTCCTTTTCCTCCCTCCCTTCCTCCCACCATCTCACGAAATCCTTGAGAATCTCCAGTCAATGGTTCGCCGATTTGCATCCGAATGAGCTGTGAATGCAAATAGAAGCGGGCTGAACGCGAGTGTGTTCATTTGCATGCCGGCAACGTTGCTGCAGGGACTTATGTTTTAGAACGCGCTTCCCTTGTGATTATAGCGCGAGCTTGTACACCCCCACCCCACTTTTATAGCCTTCATTTCTCCAACGTGCGACATTTATGTGCGCGTCTCATAAAATGCTAGAATTTTCACCGGAAGGCCGAGGAACGTAATAACAAGTGACGTTTTCATCGAGCGATTTGTCTGGCGCTCTAGGAAGATGAAATAAATGAACATCGAATGTAGTTATTCAAATGTTCTCTTCTTTGCGCCGTTGAGGTCACTATCAGTCGAAGCAGAATGCAAGCAATCCGCAATTCCGTTCATGTTATTCTGATGAGTATTCTGTTTCATTTCCGTCTACTTTATTTGTTTCATTTGTTACTTATTCCTGCAGTACCTATATCCCCTGATGTGGTGTTTCCAAATTCCTTTTCTAAAATACGGACTAACAGCATTAGTATTGTTAAACATTACAATTAATGTTCAATAAGCAGATGAAGAGATGCAAGAACGAAAAAAGACTTTAAACGTTATTTAAAACATGAGGGTTAATGAAAATGCCTTCGCTCGCCGAATCACAAATATGCAATACGCAACTATCTATTGGGAGAATCAAAGGGTTATACAGAAAAGAGAAATAAACGTTAGGGCTGCTATATTTCAACACAAATCCCATTGTCGACGGCCATGTAATACACTTAGCGTAAAAAATATATTTAAAAATCTCATGTGTTACATTCACAATACTTTCTCTACCCTCCAGCACTTATTAGTAGGTAGGTATACAAATTATTCTTATAAAAGTTTATTTTTCTATCTACTACATTTTAATCAAGATAAAGTTTCCGTAAAGCTGCATTATAGATTTCGTTATAAATACAACGGGAATAGCGATAGTCAAATGTTTTAGAAGTAGACGCTACGTTGGCCTTAGAATTCCATGCTCTTTCCAAAACATCGCAAGAAACAACTGAAAATTGACAGGAATTTAAGAGAATGGCTAAGTATTTAACAATTTGAATCATTAATAACGGATATCTCGGAAATGGCTAATGCTACATAAAAGTTATCTGAAATAAATTGTGTGTTTTAAAGAGATTTACATTTCTTGTGTAGTACATTTACGTCTATCCCTTAACGTTTATCAGTTATAAAAGATTATACAGAATTTATTCCGAATGAAGAGTACTTCACAGATGATTTCCAGAAAATTCAAGATATACATTTTATTTGTCATGTGAATATCTTTAATGTATGCTCTTTTAATCAAAATCGTTAGAGCCAATTGCAGAAAATAAAGCATTTCGAAACCTATTCCATGTAAAGGGTATTTTGGGGTGGAGATTTTCTTGAAAATCTTCGTGTCGAACCTTTGGAAGGTACTGAACTTAACTACCAAGTTTGGTATTTATCCAACTTTTCGTTTTTGAATTAATGCTGTTCACACACACACACACACGAGATAGAGACATCTTTTTCTGAAAATACTTTTTGGGGGGGATCAGGGGGCCTCAAAATATGTATTTCCGGTGAAATCTCTGTGTCGAATTTTTGAGTGGAATGTGATACCTTCTCTACCTATTATGTAGGGTAGAGAAACTAAAAATGTATACCTACAGATAGGTAATAGCTCAAATATTTTAAAACTGAACATGCCAGTTCTTTTGATATGAGGCTTTATGTCAACAAGGAATGAAAACAACTAAAACCAAAAAGCTTCTGCCTGTTAAGAGTTACATTATTATTATTGTTATTATTATTTGTTGATATTGAAGATTTTGGGAAACAGTTGTTTGTGTTAATAACTCGAACTATAGGTTATTACTGAGTTTTGTTTATTTTTTCGGTGGCGTAACACACTTTTATTCATTCTTCCAGACTGTGTGAAAACCGGAGAATGATTCTAATTAAACAAATACTCTGTTGTGCTAACCGGGAATCGAACTCAAAATTCTGAGTTGACAATTCAGTACACTGACCATTACACAGCAGAGGCAGCCAAGAAATTAATTAAGCATTTTCGCACCCGGCATTCCCACTCTGTTTCTGATGTTCACGCCCGGTTCCGACGAATCAGCTGAAGGTCAGCTTGCCACGTTTACACACTTCTTTCAACCATAAAGTCATATTTTATTTATTTATTATTATCATAATCTTTTTTTTGTAATTTTGCATGCTGGTGAAGAAAAGAGTTGTAGATAGTCATTGCCAACCGAGGTGGCTCCGCAGTAACGTGTGAGGCTCGCATTCGGTATCCTTCGGGTTCGATTCTGGTCGAAGACCGACTCTGATTTGGGTTTTTCGTGATTTTCCCTGGTTAGTAGACGAATGCTGTGGTGGTTTCTCATCTACCACGATTTCCTTTCCATCCTTTTCCTTTCATTCGTTTTCTTCCCCGACCCCAGATCACCCTTTACATGGCACATTTTTCGAAAATTTTGATTTTCTCAAAAATGGCTCCAACGATTTTGATTAAAATTTCATATGTTTAAGACACTTATCTTGAATTTTCTGGAAATGTCTCCAAAAGTCGTCTTCATTCTGAATGAATTTTGCTTAACTGGTAAAGGTAAGAGATAGACAAAATTTTACTGCACAAAAAATTCAGATCTCGTTAAAACACACAATTTATGTCATTTAAATTTTTTTTTCGAGTGAACCATTTCCGAGATATTCCTTGTTATTTGTTATAATTTTCCAATACTTATACTTTTTCTCAAATGGGAATTTTTTTTTATTGTCCTGGACATGCAAAGAGAATGGAATGCTACACATAGCAACCAGCACTTAAAATATTTGACTATCGATTAAAGCCTACCATATTCCCCTTGCACCTACAAGAAAATTATCAGTAAGATAGTTTCTGTAAATGTTTATCTCGATTAATATGAAGCATATGGAGGATAAGTGTTTGTAAAAATAGTTAATACAAGAGTAGAGAAAGTCATGTGAGTTTAACACATTAGATTTGTATTATTATCTTTTACATTTTTATCTCAGCACTTAGTCTTGTTTCAGTTTCTCGTAGAATATAGCACCTCATTAAAGTACATGTTCAATTGATAACAATGCTTGAACGTTGTAGAAAAGCAGTTTTAATGAAATACGAACGTGCCGAACCGCCACGCTGTGGCAAAATAAAATTTGATGAGGGGGTGCATCATTAGTTGTTGACATCGGAATTCGATATGGCGAGCGCTGTGTGGCAAAGGCGAGTGAGCATGCGCCTGTGTTTATTGACCTCCCTGCTGACCCCAAGAGTAGCCACCTCTTGTTTGTGCGCACCTCGCAAAGAACACCTTCCTTATCTAATTCCTAATTAACATCAGTCATCTAATTCAATAGGTTTTGTTAATGCCTTCACTCATGCCATGTGATCGGGTATCCGCGTTTCTTACTCGGAGAAAACAAACACAAATGTGCGACTATTACTTGTTTAAATACTTGTGTGTGGGGGTAGTAATCTCGGAAACACTCATCCGATTTGATTGCACTGTTCTTTCAGATGGACAGAGGCTATATAAAAAGTTTAAAATTGAGGACTTATGGATCATTTTCATATCCACGTCACCCAATTTCAATACCGTTTGGTTGAATATGAATATTATAGGATATTTTGACATTTTACTATAAATGTGCCACACATTTAATTGACTTCCAAACAAATGGACTATATAAAGGAATATTTTTGGTGTGATTTTGATAATTACGGTACATTTGGGTTTTAGAGTCTGACAAAAATGAAGCGCCCTACTTCTACTGCCCTTATTTTCAACACCTTACGTACAAATAAATACTGTTTAATTTAACTCCGCAATTTTTAACACCTATTGGAGCTAATGAAAGTTATTGCTACCGCCAAACTTTGAAAAGCTGTCGCTAACATATTTCCAAGTCTCTTATATACAAATATCCACTGTTAAAACCATTAGATCAAAATATTGTAGATGCAACTATACTATAGGACTTGATAACTTTAGCTTCAAAAATACCCCAACATTTCTATAATATCTTCAACTTTTTAAAGCTATCCTTGCCCTCTTCAACCCCTTATAAGCATTTCAGTCAATTCGGACACAATTGTGTGTACGTACACTACACAACTCGGCAAAGTTAGCATACTACCCCTATTGATGCTTTAAACCCCTTACATATAAATGTGTACCATTTGACTAATCTGGAAAAAATGTGTGTGTGTGTGTAAAAATATTTAAAGTATTTTGTTTGTTAAAGACACTTGTCAAGTGCCAGATCATTTCAGTGTGCCGGAATTACCTCCCTCAGGAGATCTTTTACATGATAGTGAATCTACAGACATGTGGCTGTCGTCTTTAAGCATAATTAAAAACCATCGGTCTGGGCCGAGTTTGAACCCGCGATCTTGAGATCCGAAAGCCAGCGTCTACAACTGACCACCCAGACCAATATTGTGTGTGTGTATTATATCTAAGGATATTTTTTGCATTTTTTTTTGTTAAATGTACAACATACGGAGCAATGTGCTAAGTAATTAATAATTAAAATTACAATTTTGAAGCCACTTATCTTATACAGCTAAAATTTTGTAACTTTACTACTTCATGATCTAAGAGTTAAAATTTAAGCGTAATGGAAAACATTCTGAAATTTAATCTTAAACCTGAAGCTGCTTTTCCATTTTACAAGTAGTTGTTAGAACAAAGCACCTCAATGTTTTGTTACTTCACTAAATATAGGACTGGAATAAAATGAACAACACTTTTTGGATAACTCTTTATTTGCTCTCTGTTTTACAAATCAATAAAATTTGCCCAAGTAATACTACAGGTACATAACAACGTTACATGTACAGAAGACATGGAAAACGTGATTTATACAGGAATGCCCTGGATGCAGTGGCTCACATCTCAATCATGTCTGACCGCAGATGTTTACCTTAGCTCTTTAATCCGGAAGGGAAGCTATCGATTAATCCTGTAGAAGATATCCGTGTCAGAGAGGGTTGCAGTGGCTAAGCCCCTGGGATCCTAACTAATGCACCATTACCGGCCCAATTGGGTAATTGAGGGAGTGCCAGGGGAACCCTTAACACGGGGTCAGTGCATCTTGCAACAAATCGGGTGCGACGTGTCTGTCACCTTATACTGTATTAGCAGTATTAGGGGTGGATCTTGGGAAGGGAAGGGCAAGCAGTAATGGATATTATAGTGTCTTCCAGTACTCTGTTGCTATGGTTAAGTGTGTCCATTAGTAGCACAGTGGCAGAGCGCGTGCAGGTGACATCGCTGCACGCGACGCGACGTGTCCTCAGGGCGTCGTTCTAACTCCAGCTCTCTCGTCTGCAACTCTCAAAACAGTGGAAGAGTTGAGTGCAGCAAAGACATAAATGCATTTCAAGTGCTTTAATTCATAAAAATTAATGGTCTGGCATCAATAGTATATAGACAGATGTTCAGAGCACACACTATTGAAATGTTTTACCTCTACATTTATTTTCAAATCATAATAATGTTTGACCATATATAATAAATGTGTTGTATTATACCTGCCAAATTTAACTCAACTAAAGAAATGATTTAATTTAAAATTTTTAAATTTAAATAAGCCCTCATTATTGAAAATTAAAATTACTTCCTCAAAATCAAAGATAACTTAACTTTTTCACGACTTAAAATTTAGTCGAATTCTATTCCATAGATTTGTGAATTTGTTTTAATGAAGCTTTAAAGAATGAGAATTAAATTATGTTTTTCTAAATTTCTTTACATGTTCTCAGGTAAAAAAAATATTGCGAATTTGTCAATTTGTGGACAAAATCAATGCACAGTTGCATACTTTTACATTTCCGGAAGGATTGTGTGAAAATTTTGTATTTTATATAAAATGATTTAGGAGAAAAGGATTTAGAGCGCCTGAAAACATAAAAAACAGATTAGTGTACATACTTACAGTACCTCAGATACGAAAGCCTTGCAGTAAATAGTGAAATAGAATCACTTCTAGGTGTAATATTTGAATTAGTTTTGAACCACAAAATTCCTCTAGATTCATGCACATTTTAGTGGCATTATTTAAAATTATAAAATCATGAAAAACTGAGATGAGAAAAGATGATTTTTCTTATCTCAGTTTTTTCATGATTTCATACAGTTTTTTATATCTATCTTATAATGCAATTATTTACTTACATTGAAATGTAATGCAAAAAGATGATACTGTAATTTTTAACAGAAGGATATAAATAATTAAATAAAGAAATGATAAAGAACTAATTGCAATAAATAATTTCTGTATATGAAATCAGTATATATCATAAGCTTGAGTTAAAGATTTGTCTGGATAAAAAGGTCATTAGCGAGTCATATTAAGAAAAGTCATTAGTAACAGCGGGGAGCGAGCACGTTAGGCATAAAGATTCTTGGAATTCAGTTTAGAGTTAAGTTCAATGCGTTCGCAGGGTCACGTAGGCGGAAATTCTGAAAAACAGAAAGGGAATGAGTGGTATCGCATAGTAACAAGGTAACAGATGCATACAAAGAGTTTTAAGATTGGCCCCGCGCGAGAAAGTATGTTGGTGGGGTAGTTCTAAAGTAGACCTTAAGTTGATATAAGGGCGTACATTTTAAATCAGATAGACATTCGCAATCGTCTTGAGACTTAGTCACTTAATCTGGTGACTTACTTATGTGTTAACTTTAAGCATTCTTGTGTGAGTAAGATTTAGGGGCTATTGCGAAGGATCTTGACGGTAAGCAGTTTAGAGACTCACTGCTATGTACGCTTCTAGTTTCTTTTATTGCTGAAAGCGTTATTTGTAACCGTAAAATTGATAGTGCAGAAATTAAGCACGTACAATAAGTAAATTTTTATAGTTTCGAGATCAACTTCCAGAGTTTCATTTTATCTTCAAACGGTCGGCAACTCGCTTAATAGCTCAGTATTAGCTCACATTAAATTTCTTAGTAAACTTTAACTGGTATTATCCTTTCAAAATACGCCCACGCATACCCTGAGAGAAAGATCTTATAGCCAACGACTGTAGCAGCCGGCAAGAGAATCAACAGAAGATATTGAAGCAAAGGGTACGACTTCAAAAAGTGACTTCAAAGGTCGATTTCGTTGGCGTTGTCTTTAGATTAATTCAGGTACATTGCACGTGTTGATGTTTAGCTGCACATACGGTAAAGTAAAAGAAACTGACGAGAGAAATTATTTGTTGATAAAACGGATCATATTTATGTAAGACAATTTTGACAATTTGTTGTTTCACACTAGCTGTGTAGATATAGGCACAAAACAGAAAGTTGGATCAGAGTTGAAAAAAGTATTTTCATGCCCGGAACTCGAAACTCAATAATATACCTAAGCAAGAATATTGAGAAATAGTGACAGATTTTGAAAATGTTACTTAGAAATACTTCACAAACTTCACTTGTAACACTTGTTGCAATTTGAATCTTTTTAACGTAAACATTTAACTTGTATAATTTGAATATGCCGTAAAACTAATCACGTTTGGAACACGCAAAAAGCATTGGACAATTTCACATTTCGAATGCTGCTATCATGATGACAGATATATTTCTGGGTGTACAGCAGATATGAGACTGGAATATCAATTTGCATAGGAAGGAAAGAAAGAAATTGAAAGAGACGTGAGCAGAATATCCAGTGAACTAATTTAGGGCTAGCCAAATTGTGTTAATTTAAGCAGAAAAATCAGGGTATTTATTGTTCTTCATAGGGAAGTAGGATACGGTACTGCATTAGTTACGTGCCAGAAACCTGATGAAGCAAAAAGCTAATTATTATTCTGCCATACAAGATTTTTAAACACAAATACATTCCATGTATATAGGCACCGGGTAGCGCAGTGTTTCATTTCGGGCTCTCGTACTGAGGGCCCAAATTTCCGGCTCTGGGGTGGCGATTTTAAGTTGACCCTATCCATGCTTTTACCTTGGCTTGCTCATGTGCAGTATCCCCAAGGCGAACGTGGTTAGTAGTCCACGGTAAAAGCTGTAGGTCCTCTCATTTCACCGCCATCATCATCACCCTATCATCGGAGGTAACGGATTCCGCCCCCTGGGTTCCACCACCTCAGAAATGGTTCCAGTCATTGCTTGGTGAAGCTCATAGGGCATATGAGGAGAGTTAGAAACGATGCCGACATTCGGTATACATTTGTATATTTACTGGTCACCTTACATTTTACTCCTTACTCAAGGTAGTAGAGATATTATAGAATGCAGAAAATCAATGTGCAGATAATTGTAGAGTAGAAAGACAGTACCAAACCAGACATTTTGAGGTTAGGAGCGTGTGGGTCACAGATGTACAGAGTGAGCCAAAAGACTCCGAACCGCCTGCGCGGTGTTTTTCCTGTCCCCGTTCTCGGCGCTCGTTGCCGCCTGCCGCTATCATAGAAAGACGCGGATGAAACCATACATTTTAAAAACTACTTTTAAAGGCTTTACTTACCAACTTTATGAAAGCAAATGCTGAAACCGTCCACCGTCGTTGTCCATACATTTTTGGCACCTCTTTAGGAAACTATCCATCGTGGAATTTTTGGGGGGATTTTCCAAACGATGGCTGATGTTATCTAATGTTTCTTCGGTGAGAACCGAACGCCGTCTTTTAGATTTCTTAGCCTGAACACTTCCTGTGGTCTGAAATTTACTGTAAAGTTCATGGATTGTTGTACGGCCTGGAACGTTTACACCTATAAATCGTACTTTCACTTGGCAAGCTAACCGAGTTAACACATACGAATCATAAATAAATACACGTTGTGCAGTAGAAAACATATACTGAGCCATAATATAATTTGTGACTAAGTACAGGACAAAATAATAAATAGCTCGTGATAACCGAACCACATCACATCACCGTCAACTCAAAACTGCACTTCACACTGCACAGCAAAATTACGCCAGCCTGACTTTGTTTATAGCAGCAGTACGTTATCATGTTTTTATCATATTTCCACACGCCCAGTGGAAAAACACAGCGCAGCCGGTAATATTGTTCATAAAATACCCCTCTGGGGTAACTTAAAACATAAAGCGCATAAGACAAACCCACACACCCTGGAAGAATTAAAACAAAATATCCGCCAGGAAATTTTTCAGCGTGAACTACGGCGAGTGATGGATAGTTCCCTAAAGAGGTGCAAAAAATGTATTGACAACGACGGTGGCCAGTTTCAGCATCTCCTTTCGTAAAGTTGATAAGTAAAGCCTTCAAAAGTAGTTTTAAAAATGTTGTATGGTTTCATTCGCGCCTTTCTATGATAGCGGCAGACGGCAACGAGCGCCGAGGACGCGGAGATGAAAAACACCGCGCAGGCGGTTCGAAGTCTTTTAGCTCACTCTGTAGTATAATAATAGGAGCGTTGCACGAACATAGCAGAAATTTGACTTTGTGAAACACCTTCATTTGCCACTCAAAAATGAAATGTAAACCACACGGCAAGTGTACTGTCTCAACTAACGAAATGGGGCGGCAACGTCTGTGGCCTGCATTGGGGAGGTACCAGGTTCAATTCCCCGTGGTCGCCCGACTTTTCGTGGTTTCCCCTGGCCAGCTAGGCGAATGCTGAGGTGGTGTATTGTACCAGGATTTCTCCTTTCCTCCATTTACTATCATTTCAACTCTCCCTTTCGCATTCCAGGTGTGTTTTCAGGTCCTGCGGTGCTGGTGTTGTCGGGCAGATGGTGTGGATGCTTGCGCATTAGAAAGATTTCTCCCCGTGAACACCAAGGTGCGTTGTTCGACCCGTTAGGATAACTGCGCGTCTCCGTGTGCCTGTCTGCCTGCGAACATAAGACTTCCTACGGCTCTTTCACCTCATCCCTGCTTCCTGGAGGCTGTAGCCACCTGGTCGCAGTGCGCGAGGTCGCTCCCTCATATAAACACATCCTACGTCCTGCTGTCTCACCTAATGAGTACTGGTACACAATACACAACCGTACTATCCAGTAGGCTTCATACCAGACACACCTAGCGACAGTGACTAGTACTGTACAAGAGTGCGCTTTGTTTACTCTGACACAACACAAACAAGTTTCGGAATTGGACATTTTAACATGACGGATTTAATGTTAACGCATGCCCCTGCGACTCCTTGTTCCTATCCTCAAAATCTTATTTTGGTACTGCCTTCCTACTCTATAGTTTTCTGTGCCGGGTATTTGATAAGTGATTTTACTAGAAGTTACTGTTTTGAAGATTCTGAATAAAACATAACTCTCTGATCAGTATAGTTCTTAAGCCCCTTGTACACGATCAAACTTTTTTGAATTCAAAGTTTAAAAGAAAGATTGTGAAATATTTTCCAATATATGGCAAGATTGGAAAAGACTTGACAAAACTTGACAATGTCAAAAATGTGTATTTATAAGTTGTCTCTTCGCCAAACTGAAACCTTTCAGAACACAATGATAATTTATCATACACAAAGAAATTTAGTATTTGCGACACCGTATAACAATTCGCAATAAAATATTGTTCTTTACTAATATAATGTAGCACTTTCACGTATTATATCCAATGAAATCACATTATGAGTGTGGAACACAATGAAAATAACACCAACCGATAGGTTAGCCACACTTTATAACATTGCAGTAATGTATACTTAGTTTGAAAAACTGCCTGGCAATTATTTCTTCATAAGCGCTTTCATCTGCTCCATCGTGTGGTAATCTACGGAGCCCTCGTGGCACAGATATGGTCAGTTTATGTGCCTAATCAGTTCGCAAACGATATATCTTGGGCGGGTTGCCATTTTTGTTTACTTTTCGCTTTCAGCCATATTGCAGATTTCGTGACGCACTGTGAATACTCGCATTTCATTGGCCAAAGCCATCAAATATTTGTGAAATCTTTGACCGTTTAGCGCATGTCCTTATTTGCTTTCAAGATTTTCAAAGGCTTTAAAAGTATTGGAAGCAATTTGGCAAAAAAAGTTGTGAAGTTATGACAGCTCTTGAAAAGTCTTGTAAAGTATTAAATTTGACAAACATTTGATCGTGTACAGGCGGCTTAAGTCGTATAAATGTTGGCGAATGATTGTTGGCGAATTTCCACAAAGTACCTATTAATTTCCATTTTATGTGCGTTCGCTATGGTTTGTCCGTTTGTCTACATCTATACATGAAACAACTCACAAACCACTGTACGTATGCAAGTGTTCAAAGAAAATATGTCTAGGTATACATATCACATTTGGCTGAAATAAATGCAGAATAAACCGCACTTCGTACTGAGAGTCTCATAAAATGTTTGGATTTTAGGATTGTTTTCCCAAGCATGCACAATAATACATTTTCATAGTACGGTCATACTGTGTCCATCACAAAAGAACGCATTGAAATTTAATGTTATGTATACATTTATGATTCCACAATACTAGTCGCATATAACTACTCTGGTCATATTGGTGACTGTTACATTAAAAAACATTGTCGAGTGATATTTACTTGCTTACGTATTTTACTTTCTCTACCCCTTACCTGTAGTAAGTAGAGGAAGTGTTGCTTTCCAATCAAACATTAGCTGCCGAGATTTCACAGAAATGCATGTTTTGAGATCCACTGAATTTCTCGTCAAAATTAGCATTTTAGGTGAAGGTCCATACGCGTGTGTGTATGTAAACAGCATAACTCCTGAATGAAAGTTGAATAATACAGACTTTACATTAATGTTCAGCATCTTCCAAGCAATGCGACACAAAGATTTTCTTAACTAATCTTTATCTTTATCTTCCTGAACGGAGGAGACGTAGCACTGATCCACACCTCGCAATGGGGTGCTCCCGGGAGGAAAGATGAGACGAGAGGAGACACCGGGAGGCCGGATCCAGGAGGAATGGTACAGCAACGACAGAATTCCTTAGCTTCCAGTAGTAGATACTAGACGATTGGAGGCCCCGCCGCTCATAGAGGGTAGCCAGTCAAAACCGAGGGACGGAGACAGTTCACAGAGAGTATCCTTTTCCCCTGCCACGCTGCACCGAAAAACCTTCGCCGAAGTGACCAACGATGAAGGATAATAAATGGAACGAAATGGAGGGCAAGAAATTTGGGGTTGAAAGAAACCACTCTAGCATTCACCTGACGACCCGGGAAAAACCGAAAAAACAAATGAGTTAGAGTGGGCGATCACCTAGGATCGAACCGAACATCCCAAATGCGGCCCACAAATGTTGCCATCCTACTCGTTTCATAACTAATGCTATGAACTTGATGGACATTGTCGAATTATCTAACTAATTTGGAATTCCTTCGCCGTGTTTCCTAAGACTATTTATAGAGTGAAAGTCTAATAAAATAAAAATAACATTTATATATAGTATTATTCAATTGGATTTATTTCGTATTAAATTCAAGGGTTTCTTTTTATTACCTTCTCTACTACGTATAGTAAGTAGGGGAAGTATTGTATTCCATCCAAAAATTCGATACCGAGATTTCACCGGAAATATATATTTTGAGACCTCCTAAATCCAAAAAAAAGCATTTTTGGAAACATGTCCGTGTGTGTGTCTGTCTGTGTGTGTGCCTGTGAACATCATAACTCAGAAACGAACAGTCGGATAAACATCAAACTTGGTATTTAGGTTCAGTATCTTCCAGAGATGTGACACGAAGGTTTTCAAGACAATCCCCCCACCCCAGATTACCTTTTACATGGAACATTTTTCGAAAATTTTTATTTTCTCAAAAATGGCTGTAACGATATTGATTAAAATATCGTATGTTTAAAATATTTTCATGACAAATGAAATTTATATCTCAAATTTTCTGGGAATGTTTCCAAAAGTATTCTTCATTGTGAACGACTTTTGCATAACTGGTAAACGATAAGAGATAGACAAAATTTTACTGCACAAAAAATGTAGATCGCGTTAAAATACACAATTTATGTCATATAAATTTTTGTTGTTGAGTGAACCATTTTCGAGATATTGCTTGTTATCCCCTTAAATTTTCCAATACTTATACTTGTTCTCAAATAGGAATTCGTTATTCATTTTTTTGTCCTGGTAATGCAAAGAGAATGGAATACTTCAAATAGCAACCAGCTCTTAAAATATTTGACTATCGCTTAAAGCCTACCAATTCCCCTTGCATCTACAAGAATATTAGCAATAGGATTAACATCTCGATATCTCGATTAACATGAAGCATATGGAGAATAAGCGTTTGTAAAAATAGTTTGTATAAGAGTAGAGAAAGTCATGTCAAACACTTCAGATTTTTCAAAATTGATTTTATAAAAAATCCCTGTAACGATTTTGATTAAAATACCATATATTAAAGATATTTACATGACAAATAAAATGTAAACCTTTAATTTTGTGGGAACAGCTTGTAAAGTCTACTTCATTCGCAAGAAATGTTGTATACTCTTGTATATTTCTCTACCTACTTTGTACGTGGTAGAGAAAGTAAAAGGTGCTACAACATCATAACTTTCCGTATTCACTCTTCTACAAATATTCTTACAAAACGTTTTTTGTACCTACTTCAAGTTAACAGAGATTAAACATTTGATGAAATGTAATTGCAGTACTATTTCGTTGTAGGTACGAGGGCACTATTTATATTTTGAGCCTAATAATTAAAACAAAGTAATTTCTGATTGAAAGCACCTTTATTGTTTTTCAAAATATCCTCCTTTATGATCAATGCACTTTTGCATCCGTTTGAACCATTTGTCAAAGCATTTATTTCAGTCTTCTTGAGACACATCCAATACATGGTTTTTGAAGGCATCACGGCTTCTTCTGCCAACAAAAATCGTTGTCCACGCAATTTATTCTTGGTGTTAGGGAACAAAAAGAAGTCATTGGGTGCCAAATCAGGACTGTATGGTGGATGACCCATCAATTCGATTTTTTGCCCCTTCAAATACTCTGTTGTTAGACAAGATGTGTGTTCGCTCACATTGTCTTGACGAAGAACGATCCTACGGTTCTTGTTGGTTTTCCTTACTTCACCGAAGACTTCCGGCAAATAAATGGTAGTGTATCTTTCGGCATTGACCGTTTTACGTTCCTCTAAAGGCACTGTTGCCACATGGCCAGTTTTACTGAAAAAGCAGGCGACCATTTGTTTCGAAGGGCTTCGAGTGCGAACATTTAACTAAAGCTTTTTCTGGTTGTTAATTGGCTATTTTATAAACTGTCACAAAAATTACATTATTGTTTCCAAGAATTGCAACTAGCATTGTTAAACTTTCAAATTCATTTTTGCCTCAAGGCTACCTCATTGTTAGCAACTTTTAACCTATTATTCTCACAGCCCCTACATTATCAAATTAGTAATACATTCACATAGCATTATTAAACATGTATACAATAATATAAACATATACAATGACTGTAATATACACTTTTTATATATTGTTAAATACACATATTGCTTTAAGGCGGGCTGATGTTGATTTTTATATTATATAATTTGACTGAAAGCATTTAAGTGTTAAAAATACTGCCTCAAAAACTGATATGATACATTTACATGACTCTCTCTACCTTAACATAATAATATCTTTATTAGTAGGTATACAAACCATTCTTACCAAAGCTTATTTTTCTATTCACTACATTTTAATCCAAATAAACCTTTGCAGGAATAGCTAGATTACTCATTTCGTTATAGTCACAAAGGAAATAGCAATTGTCATTCGTTTAAGAACTGGACGCTATATGCTGGCCTTAAATTCCATACTGTTTCCATGCAATCGCGAGAAACAACTAGAAATCGATGAGACTTGAAAAGAATGACAAGTATTGAATAATTTGAACATTTAATAACGGTTATCTCAGAAACGGCTTATGCCACAGGAAAAAAAAATTAGTTCCATTTATACCCCGCCTTTAATTACATGGCATTTCCTTTGAAACTTATTGCCAAAGGCAATGGTGTTAACTCGTATTCGCTTATCGTTGGATTTCTTGCACTTTGGGTTTTAATCAGTAGATTACACGCACACATTCACACTTTCATTCATACTTCCAGACTCTGGGGAGGAGAGGGAATAATCTTGACTAGAAAAGCTCCCACCTCCCAGCCTGGAATCGAAGCCGAGACTCCTCGTACAGTATCAGGTGCTCTAGCGACTGAGCTACGGGACCAGCCTAGAAAAACTTATTTTAAGTAAATTATGTGTTTTAGAGAGATTTTTGTATGGTGCGTTTTCGTCTATGGTAAGTTTCGTATGTTTTTGACCAGTTACACAGGATTATATAAAATTCCTTCCGAATGAAGAGGACTTCACAGGTATTTCCAGAAACTTAAAGATATACATTTTATTTGCCATGAGCCATTTTTTAAAAAATCAAAATTTTCGAAAAAAGTTCTATGTAAGGGGTAGTTGGGGTAGGGGATTTTGTTGAACATGTTTGCGCCGCAACTTTAGAAAATATTAAACCTAATTACCTACTTTGGTATTTTTCCGAATTTTGGTTTCTGAGTTATGCTCTTCACAGATACACTGCTTTATTTGGATTCAGCGTGCCTCAAAACATGTATTTCCGGTGAAATCTCAGTATCGAATTTTTGAGTGCGCTACTTATTACCTATACATAGTAGAGAAAGTAATAAAAGGTACATGTTTAATTAAGTACTTTATAAAGTGGTCCCACGAATCATTAATTTATTTATTTAAATGTTAGTACCGACTTTGGAAACTGTGAATTAATGATTGCAGGGTAGACAGTGGATCATTAGATGTAATTTGAACGCTTTGGCTCTCAAGAGATGGTAAGGGCTCAGAGATACGTGCTGCTACCTGGAGAGAAATAAGGGATTCACAATGCACATTGTTTTTTTTTTTCGTTGCTTCCCACATTAGCCTTCTGTGACTTCCGCAGGCAACGTTCCAGAGATGACAAGTGTGTCACCATATGTCATGACGTCATAGGCTTTGTGTCTTCCTTGGCCTGGAATTCTTGTCACGACATCTTTTGCATCAAGGTTAAAGAGGAGGAAGACTTTGGGGCTTAGAGTGAAAACAGGAGTCAATAAAACAGAATCGATATGTAAAATGCGTACAGCACATACCAAGGGCGAAGCACGACATCTTCTTTACAACTTTATAATTTGAAAGTCCCTTAAAAGTTTAAAGCTGCATCTTTGAGCGTATATCATATATTTATACAAAATGAATCGAAAGCAGGTTCACTCTTTATGTAGGTCGTATTGTGCCCCACGTATGGACGCCAATTTGAAGTAGGTAGTTTGTTACGTTATTTGCATCACGCTTTGGGGCTGAATTTGATGTAGTTGTTTTGCTTCACGTACAGAAAGCCAATTTGAAGAAGGTATTTTGTTGTGACTTGTTTGCAACACGCTTTGGGCGTCAATTTGAAGTAGGTCGTATTGAAGGAGTTATATTATATTTATATTTCAACTGTTGGGGAACCGAACTATAAATTCGTTGCAACCACACGTATAGTGCCCGATTTCCGATAGCCTTCACCCCAAGTGGTCTTTACCCCAAGTTTTAAAAAAATATTAACTTTGTAATTTGACTGTTTCTGCTGCGTCAGTATTTATTTTAGGGACATGGATGTCTTGGCAGGGTTGTTGTGCGACTTAAGAATGTAGGCTTACACAGATTATAATTTTACTTCACTCCTTTTATTAATACCTGATACGATTTAAATAACACTTCACTGATATAGAGCTGTGAGATTCTTTTATTAATTACTTGTACTTTTTAACACGTAAACTTATTTTTCGCCTCTCACGAATACGTATTAAATCTCTACAGAACGCATCTCGCATCCGGTTACAAACACTGTGTGCAGGCAACTGAACTGATTTCAACCGCCTAAACTTATAAATTTCTGTATTTCAAGTCTCTGATTGGCTATTCCTAATCCAATAGAATACCTTCATTTAAGTGAACCTTTTTGTAGTTGTTGATTGGCTATTTTATGAACTGTCACAAAATTTACATTATTGCTTCCAATAATCACAAGTAACATTATTAAACTTTCAAACTCATTAGTGTCTCAAGGTTACCTCATTGTTACCTCATTGTTAGCAACTTTTAACTCATTATTCTCACAGCTCCTACATTATTAAATTACATAATGCATTCACATAACATTATTGAACATGTTTACAATAATATAAGCATTGCAATGACTGTTACATACATTTTACAAATTATTACATACACATATTGCTTTAAGGTGGGCTGTTATTGAATTTATATATTATATAATTTGACTGAAATCATTTAAGTGTAAAAACACTGCCTCAATGACAACCCACACCTGTGTGTTTTTACGTTCTTTATATGCACCTAATTAAGTAGGGGAAGTATTGCAACAATTCGATACTGCGATTTCACCGAAAATACATGTTTGAGACCCCTGAATCCGTATAAAGCATTTTTAGAAAAAGGTCTGTGTGACTGTGAGCAACATAATTGAAAAACGTAAAGTGGGACAAATACTAGACTTGGTGTTTAAGTTCAGTATCTTCCAAAGATGCGATACGAAGATTTACAAGCAAATCCTCCCTCCTGAAACTACCCCTTACATGGAAGATTTTTCGAAATTTCTTATTTTCTAAAAAAATGGCTCTAAGTAGTTTGATTAAAATACCATATAATAAAGATATTTACATGACAAACAAAATGTATATCTTGAATTTTCTGGGAATAGCCTGCGAATTCCTCTTCATTCGGGAGAACTTTTGTATAATCTTGTATAATTGATATAACTAGGTGTGTGTAATAAAAAATTAAATTGAGTTTTATTTATAGACGCTCCTTAACTGCTGTGGTCCTTAGCGTCCCATTCTATATTGGGTGCGAAAGACCGGAGGCCTCTTTATCAGGTTTGAGGTTCTTTTACGTGTCGTAAACCTACGACACGGAACCACCGGCTTTACTTCCCTTCCGAAGAAAGTCATGCTAAGGATTTTTACGCCCGAAAAAAATCCATCGCCCTCCGCCGGGTTTAAACCCGTGACCTCGGGAACTAAGACTAGCATGGTAACCACTACACCACGGAGGACGACAGGTGTCTGATGTGAGGTCTACTGGATGGCATGGCAATACGCATCCTCATCTTATTCGGTATAGTAATGCATGTTATTGTTTCTCATTGTGTACCAGTACTCAATGCATTACATATTGAGACACTACGTAAACACTTGTGTGAGTCACATTTCATTATGATTGGCAAATGAAAATGTTTCCTAAAGTCAGATTTTAATTATGTTCATGTAACGTTCCTGTTATTATATGTATCTACGCCTCCAGGCTTCTAACCTCAAAACGCTTAATTTGGCACTGTCTTCCTACTCTACAATTTTCTCAACATTGTTTTCCAACATCCCTTTATATGATAAATTACCTATACTTCTAAGCTTGCTTCATCTTTTATGATTTTCACTGTACTGAAAATTCTGAGAGAATATTTCAAGCATATATTTTAATAAAAGTCGTCAGTATATTTTGTTGGCAAATAAAATAAAACGAAAATCTTGCCTAGTAGTGTTGTTAAAAAATTAGAATAACCAAAGAATATCCACATCCAAACTTAAAAGAAAAGAAAGAAACAAAAGAAAAAAGCACCTCAGGTATGCAAAAGTTTGGGTTGTCATTTGCGAACGGTGTTACTTTTATATCCATCCTATACACCTAAGGATTTGAGTTTTCCAATATAACAGAGTGCAACAATCCAACAATTAGGCCAGGATTCGAACCACAAACAGCGATATGAAGAGAATTCGAATCCCGTTCTCAATAGTCAGTTTAGGTTAAGCCCTTTATGAGCAAAAATCAGCAAAAGATTACTTAGAAAATATTCTATATACCAGAATATCTCGATATGGTCCATGCACAAACTGACGACAACGGGGACATTATGCTACAATAAAATGATCACATTAAAATGCGTAAATATTTTTTTAAATAATACTTTACCTGGAGTTGCTTTGACGGCGAGGTTTTATCGCGACTTAAACGTTATATTGGCATGTGATAAAGTAAATCATTATAATGTTTATATTATACAATAAGAAAATCGAATATTAGACATTTATAAGAAGTGATATAGTAATAACAGTGTTAATACAACTTGAATGAGTGTTTACATTTGTCAAAGCTATGTGTGGTAGTAGTTGAACATACTTATATTCTTCTGTAGTAAATTGTTGACATTATGTTAAGATAAGCTATCTTGGTTAGGAAATATAATGGTTCACTTTTATTATTGTTCCAATAAATATATGTTTTTCTAAAAATGGTACTATATTTCTTACACTAGTTCCACCATTGAGGACTTTTGAAATTTCTGTTGGGATCTTGTACACCTTCTTCCAGTATCATACTTTCGGCATTCAATGATGATGTGGTTGATGGTTAGGTCGGTAGGTCAGTTTGGCTAGGGTAACTTGTTGGTGACGTTTGACGTTTGTTAAATTGAGTTTTATTTATGGACGCTCTTTAACTGCCGTGGTCCTTAGCGTCCGTCCTATTCTATATTGGGCGTGAAAGACCTGTAATTTTACTCAGAGGCCTCTTTATAAGGCTTGAGGTTCTTTTACGTGCCATAAATCTAAGACACGGAACCACCGGCTTTACTTCCCTTCCGATGGAAGCCATGCTAAGGATTTTTACGTCCGAAAAACTCCATCGCCCACAGCCGGTTTGAATCTGCAACCTCGGGTGTTTGACGTTTGTGTATGAATATTTTGTCACTGAGTTCTGCCGTACTTGTGTAGTTTGTTATTTTGGTTTTATAAGCCATTGCGTTTTCCATATGTATCTACTTAGCTTTCTGCTTGATGTTTTGAATTACATTTTGATAAGGAGTATTTATTGTGGGATTGTTATATGGTTGCCTTAACGCTTGTTTAGCTGCGATATCAGCGATATCGTTCCCAGTAGCCTCCACACAAGCAGTAATGTTTTCCTAGTTCGGACTGATTGTGTGTATAATGTCTGTATTTGCTGAACTAGGCAGTTCTGTGCCAACCTGTCTTGAGTTGCTGTAGCAGCACTAAGCGAACCAGTGAATATTAAATTTGAGGTGTGTTCGTTGCTACGAGGACATTGGAGTTTACCAACTCCTGATTACGCCTAGAAGCCGTTTAATACTTCCCGCACGACTCGTATGCTGCTTGGGCTGCCTACTGAGCAAGTTAACAACCTAAACCACTCACACTGTAGGAGGGTGGAAGTAAAAATGATAAGGAGCTTTTACTTAATTTGAGGAAATAACTACATTCAGTGAGAATAAGAACCAAGTCTTCTAAAGAATGACTGTTCTGTGAGCCATCGTTTGCTAATATCTATATCTCGTACCCGAGAGAGTCGTATATTCGATGTCAAAATTCCACGGAATATATACTTTAAAGCTACTTTGGGTTCTACAAAAGCACTTTTCGAAAAAAAATATGATTTGTGTTCACATGACTTCCTCTAACCGCTATTGTATTCTTTTATGTTTCATCGAAAAACTATGCTTACAATAGGAAGACAGCAGCGCATCTGAAAAACACTATCGAACTATAAGATGCCAATTAAAAATCAGGGTGAAGGTTTCTTACTGCCAAAAATGACATTTTATTGATAAAAGGATTTTAAATAAAAGGCTAGGAGAGTGCTGATTATTTCTAGTAGAAGATGAAGTAGGTAGTTTGTTACGTTCTTTACACCATATTTTTGGGCGTCAATTTGAAGTAGTTGTTTTGCTTCACGTATAGAAAGCAATTTGAAGAAGGTATTGTGTTGTAACTTCTTTGCAACACGCTTTGGGGGGATTCGTTGCATCCACACGTATAGTACCCGGTTTCCGGTAGCCTTCGCTCCAAGTTTACTTTCAGGTGGCCTTTACCCCAATACCCCAAGTTTAAAAAGAATATTAACTTTCTAATTTGACTGTTTCTTTAAATATTATGTATTTATGTTTGCCTCGGCTGCGTCAGTATTTATTTTAGAGACATGGTTGTCTTGGCAGGGTTGTGGTGCGACTTAAGAAAATAGGCTTACATAGATTATAATTTTACTTCATTCCTTTTATTAATACTTGATACGATTTAAATAACACTTCACTGATATAGAGCTGTGAGATTCTGTTATTAATTACTTGAACTTTTTAACACGTAAACTTATTTTTCGACTCACACAAATACGTATTAAATCTCTAGAGGACGCATCTCGCATCCGGTTACAAACACTGTCTGCAACCAACTGAACTGATTTCAACCGCCTAAACTTGTAAATTTCTGTATTTCAAGTCTGCGATTGGCTATTCCTAATCCAATAGAATACCTTCATTTCACTAAAGCTTTTTCTGGTTGTTGATAAAATTACATTATTGCTTCCAAGAATCACAAGTAGTATTGTTAAACTTTCAAATTCATTATTCCCTCAAGGTTACCTCATAGTTAGCAACTTTTAACCTATTATTCTCACAGCTCCTACATTATTAAATTACGTAATATATTCACATAACATTATTACACATGGTTACAATAATACAAGTATATGCAATGATTGTAATATACACTTTTTATATATCGTTACATACACATATTGCTTTAAGGCAGGCTGTTATTGAATTTATATATTATATAATTAGACTGAAGGTATTTAAGTGTTAAAAATACTGCCTCAAAGAAAGAGTCCCCAATTATCAAGAAATATATTGGTTTTTTAATCGATAATATTTAAGTTAATGGCTGTTGAAATACTCCATATTTGTGCCATATATTCTAAGTTGTGTGTATTATATTATGTTGTGTTTAACATGTAAATTACCTTATCACGAAAATATGAATATATCATCAAGTTTTTCCGAGCTTTTTTTTCTGGTCTACAACAAAAACAGACACTTGCCTGTAAAATGGACAGAAATTAATATACTGACGCAGCGCCTATGGCCAAGTTATTTGGAGTTCGTCGCCGGACAGTCAGAGATAAACAAGGTTAAGTACCGCTCTCGTTAATGTAAACACCAGAAACACAGTCGCTAACCCACTTATTGACCGACTCACTCTGACTTGCGAGAAAGCTCGCTTATATACCCCATGGAATCTTCCACAGAACATTCTAGAACTTTTGGAGGCGGGAGACGGAAACTTCGAGAAGATTCTGGTTATCTGATTATAGTGTCTCCGGGGTTTACGCTGTCTTTACTTATCTTTATTTATGTCCAACTGCCCGGCAATGACCTTCGACCACAGCAGTTGCGTCAGAATATTTTCAGATTTTCTGATTTGCTTGCTCTTTCTACATTCAAAACTTTAAAAAAAATTACCACATTAATAATAATGACTATTATTATTGTTATTAATTATTTATGCACAAAGGCAGCCCTTCATCTGTTTGTAGTTTTCCTCTTCGTATCCGATATAAATCATTCATCTCAAAATTGCCAATTATCTATTTTCACTAACCTTCTCCCCATTCACAATTCCCTGCAATGGGATGGGTAGAGAAATCGTGGTTAAGGAAATTTGTGATAGGGTTGACATCAATTGTTTATCTCTCTAAAGCGGCTTTATTACTTATTTTGTGTGTCCATTTTACAAGCTCCAGGCTTCTCAGTAATAGTAATAATAATAATAATAATAATAATAATAATAATAATACATGAAAGCGCTCTTTATAAAATAAATATTACCAAGAGTTTCCAGCCGCCACTGCAACACGCTACTGCTCATCTCATTTTCTCCACTTCTTATGGACGTCACGAGGTACATGAATGTAACCCCACTCATCGTGTAATTTATTGCCCAATCATCCCCACTACTTCGTCCCAGTAATCCGTGTCATAAGCTGGCTTAATGCTCCTTGCTATGGTTGCATACTGATGGATTTTAATTGCTGCGGTTTCTTTGTCGTTTATCGTGGAATGTTAAAAAACTTTTTAATACCCAATAAATAAAACATCGCATGCAGTTCAACATATTAATATACCCTCACAAGTAACAAGGGGTATCCACAACTCGCCTTCCTCCAAGCTGGAAAAGCCCCAGTTTAACCTGCAGTGGCTCAACATATTCAAAATTCGACGAAACATGGATTACTGTTGTATATAGAGTGAAATTAAGAACACATGGTTACAAATATAAAGAAGGAAGTGGTTCCGCTGCAGTAGTAGAAAACGAAACAAAATACTTTAAACCACGTTATGCTGTATCATGACTTTCTCTACTACGTATAGTAAGTAGGGGAAGTATTGCATTCCACCCAAAAATTCGATACCGAGATTTCACCGGAAATATATATTTTGAGACTCCCCTGAATTAAAAAAAAGGCATTTTTGGAAACATGTCCGTGTGTGTGTCTATGAACAGCATAACTCAGAAACGAACAGTCGGATAAACACCAAACTTGCTGTTTAGGTTCGGTATCCTCCAGAGATGCGACACCAAGGTTTTCAAGAAAATCCCCCACCACAGATCACCCTTTACATGGAACGTTTTCGAAAATTTTAATTTTCTCAAAAATGGCTCTAACGGTTTTAATTAAAATATCGTATATTTAAAATGCTTTTATGACAAATGAAATTTATATCTCGAATTTTCTGGGAATGTCTCCAAAAGTATTCCTCATTATGAACGACTTTTAAATAACTGGTAAACCATAAGAGATAGAAAAATTCTACTGCACAAAAAATGCAGATCGCGTTAAAATACACAATTTATGTCATATAAAGTTTTTTTGTTGAGTGAACCATTTTCGAGATATTGCTTGTTATTCCCTTAAATTTTCCAATAGTTATACTTTTTCTCAAATGGGAATTCGTTATTCATTTTTTTGTCCTGGACATGCAAAGAGAATGGAATGCGCCACATAGCAACCAGCTCTTAAAATATTTGACTATCGCTTAAATCCTACCAATTCCTCTTGCATCTATAGGAAAATTAGCAATAAGATTAACATCTCGATATCTCGATTAAGATGAAGCAGCATATGGAGAATATGCGTTTGTAAAAATAGTTTGTACAAGAGTAAAGAAAGTCATGTGAGTGTAACACATCAGATTTTTATTTTATTCACTGTGTGCCAGCCGTACTGCGACCTACATAGATCTATCATGGCTACCACATCCCAGGAGGAAGGAATGAAGTGAAGGAACTACAGGAGGCGGCAGTCCACAGAGACGTGCGGAAGTCTCTAACATTTCCAGGCCCGAAGATCCATCCCAGTGCTGAAGCTGCCTACAGAGAGTGATGAACGACCCGTCGACCAAGCAGCCCACTAGGATCCACGGGGACTACTCTTTCCTTTGATCAAGCACCCGTCATATGCCATAAAACCTGGAAACTTACCTGAAAGATGAGCAGACGGAATAGGAGCGAAATGAGGGAAAGGAAATCATGGTAGATGTGTAACCATCCCAGAATTTACCTGCCGACCAGGGAAAACCACGAAAAACCCGAGGTCAGAGTGGGTCCACAGGAATCGAACCGAGACCTCCCAAATGACTGCCTCACTGCTACCGCATTCCAACAAAAATCCTATATTACGATTTCACCGGGAATAGGTACTCGTTTTGAGGTCCCCTGAATCCAAATAATGTTTACCCTCTCTACTACTATAGAAGGTAGAGGAAGTAAGTATTGTATTTGATACTGAGATTTCACCGGAAATACGTGTTTTGAAGCGTCCTGAATTCAAATAAAGAGTGTTTGCGTCTGTGCGGTTTTCTGTGAACACATAACACAAAAACGAAAAGTCAGATAAATAAAAAACTTGGTATATGAGTTTAGTATGTTCCAAGGATGCGATACGAAGGCTTTCAAGAAAATCCCTCCACCCCAGACTACCCTGTATATGGAACATTTTGCGAACATTGTGATTTTCTCAAAAATGGCTGTAATAATTTTGATTAAAATATCCATGTTTAAGATATTTTCATGGCAAATGAAATGCATATCTTAAATTTTCTGCGATGTCCCCAAAAGTTATCTTCATTCTGAATGACTTTCGTATAGCTGGTAAACTGTAAGACATAGACAAAATTTTACTAACAAAAAAGTATACTTTTCGTTAAAGCACACAATTTATAACATATAAGTACATTTTTTGACGAGTTAACTATTTCCGAGATATTCCTTGTTATTTGTTTGATTTTTCCATACTTTTTTTCAAATGGCAATTCGTTATTCGATTATTTTATATGTCCTGAATATGCAAAGAGAATGGAATGCTCCATATAGCAACCAGCTCTTAAAAGATTTGACTATCGCGTAAAGTTTACCATTTTCTCCTTGAACCTACAAGAAAATTAGCAATGAGATGAAGTAGATGGAGAATAAGCGTTTATAAAAATAATTTGTACAAGAGTAGAGAAAGTCACGCGAATGCAACACATCAGATTTTTTTGAAAAAGGTGCGTATGTGTGAACTTAAAAACTAAATGTTAGGTGAATACCAAACTTGTTATTTAGTTCTTTGGCTTCCAAGGATGCGACAGGAAGATTTTCAAGAAATTTTCCCCACCCACCTATCCTTTACATGGAAAAACTTTCGTTAATTATTATTTTCTCAAAAACTGCTCTATTTTGATTAATGAAGTAGATATTATCTTTACGTTATTTGCACCACGCTTTGGGCGTCAATTTGAAGTAGGTTATATTGAAGGCTCGTATTATATTTCAACTGTTGGGGATCTAAACTTGAAGTAGTTTGCAACCGCACGTATAGTACTACCCGCTTTCCGGTAGCCTTCGCCCTAAGTTTAAAAAAATATTAATTTTTTAATTTAACTATTTCTTTAAATATTTAATATTTATGTTTGCCTCGGCTGCGTCAGTATTTATATTTTTAGACATGGATGTCTTGGCAGGGTTGTAGTGCGTCTAAGAATGTAGGCTTACACAGATTATAATTTTACTTTACTATTTTTATTAATGCTTAACACGATTTAAATAACACTTCACTGATAGAGAGCTGTGAGATTCTTTTATGAATTACATGCACTTTTTAACACGTAAACTATTTTTCGCCTCACACGAATACGTATAAAATCTCTCGAGGACGCATCTCGCATCCGGTTACAAACGCTGTCTGCAGGCAACTGAATTGATTTCAACTGCCTAAACTTGTAAATTTCTGTATTTCAAGTCTCTGATTGGCTATTCCTAATCCAATAGAATACCTTCATTTAACTAAAGCTTTTTCTGGTTGTTGATTGGCTATTTTTTTAAAGTGTCACTAAAATTACATTATTGCTTCCAAGAATCACAAGTAACATTATTAAACTCTCAAACTCATTATTGCCTCAAGGTTACCTCATTATTACCTCATTGTTAGCAACTTTTAACCTATTATTCTCACAGCTCCTACATTATTAAATTACGTAATATATTCACATAACATTATTACACATGGATACATTAATAATGCAAACATATACAAGATTGTTACATACATTTTTTTATATATTGTTATATACACATATTGCTTTAAGGCGGGCCGTTATTGAATTTATATATTATATAATTAGACTGAAATCATTTAAGTGTTAAAAATACTGCCTCATTAAAATACCATATGTATAAGGTATTTTATAAATTTTTAGAGGCACCATATACTCTACCCTCTAATTTTCTTTCTTGCATGCAGCAGTACGGCCAGCCGGACAAAGCAACGCTTACATGTGCCCCACATTAGGAACGCACATCCGACGTTTTTGCTTTCGAAGATTGGTTATCCCAAAAATTCCTCTTCTAGACGCTCGAAGCGTAAGACTTCTTAGAGGTTGAATGAAACATTCCACATAATGAAAAGCGAAGGGTGAAGGGGGAAAGAGCTTAGTCTTTATTTTTTTCCCTTCAAAACATGGGCAAATTATGCACTCTGTTAGGATAGGTCAAGTACTGTCTTCGGAGCGGTAGTTAATAATCAGAGTCTTAAAAACTTGACTGATGTCAAATGGATACGTGAATCCTTGTACGAGGGGCACTATTTATATTTTGAGCCTAACAATTAAAACAAAGTAATTTCTGATTGAAAACTACTTTATTGTTTTTCAAAATATTCTCATTTATGATCAATACACTTTTGCATCAGTTTGAACCATTTGTCAAAGCATTTCTTCCAGTCTTCTTGAGACACCTCCGAAACATGGTTTTTGAAGGCATCAACGGCTTATTCTGGCAACGAAAATCGTTGTCCACGCAATTTATTCTTGATGTTCGGGAACAAAAAGAAGTCTTTGGGTGCCAAATCAGGACTGTATGGCGGATGACCCATCAATTCGATTTTTTGAGCCTTCAAATACTTTGTTGTTAGACGAGATGTGTGTGCGCTCGCATTGTCTTGATGAAGAACGATCCTACGGTTCTTGTTGGTTTTCCTTACTTCACCGAAGACTTCCGGCAAACAAATGGTTATGTACCATTCGGCATTGACCGTTTTACGTTCCTCTAAAGGCACGGTTGCCACATCGCCAGTTTTGCTGAAAAAGCAGGCGACCATATGCTTCGAAGTGCTTCGAGTCCGAACAACTTTTGTTGGATTTGCTTCATCTTGAAACACCCATACAGTCGACTGCTGTTTAGGTTCCGGCTCATACGAATAGATCCATGATTCGTCACCTGTTACAATCTTATATACGTCTTTTGAGGCACAACCATTGTATTTCTTGAGCATTTTTGTACAGCAATTGACACGAGTATCTTTTTGAGATTGCGTCAAATTATGTGGCATCCAACGAGAGCAAACCTTTTTCACGGTTAAATAATCATGCAATATTTTATATATGCTGGTGAAACCAATGTCTAGGGTTGCCTCAATCTCACAATATGTTGCATGACGATCTTTCATTATTAGTTTTTGCACAGCATCAATGTTTTCTGGCTCAACAACTGAATTTGGACGACCTTCACGAACTTCATCATTGAGCGAAGGGGGCTACGATTAAATTCGTTATACCGGCGTTTCACAGTGGCAAAGGATGGAGCTTTGTCGCCAAATGTGCAAGTTAGTTGATCGATGTACTCTTGTCTTGATAATCCACGTCGAAATTTGTAATAAATCATTGCACGAACATTTTCACGAGTTAATTCCATGTTTTTGTTGACACACAATTTTCAAAATAGTGTAAACAAAACAAATGACGCTCTATTGACAAAATATTTCAAGTAGATTATGGTAAAAAATGTCAAACTTTTCATTGGAAACGTCAGATGGCACCTACAACATTCAGGGTTGCCAAGGCTCAAAATATATATAGTGCCCCTCGTGTTGTTTGGAAGAAAGATCTAACTTCTTGGTTGCATGAAAGCATAATCAGAGATTTTAGGTTTTTGTAAAGGCATAAGTAATAAGAAATAAGTAACAAATAAGTAGAAGTTACATACATTTATTTACCTCCTTTCAAATAATGAATCTTTTACAGTTATTTCGTACTGCTGCCGATACTTCAGGAAGTCGACCAATTGCTAATAAAGTCATTGATACAGCGTTTTTAAAAGTTGAACTAGCAGCTTTCAAGAAATACGGTGAATCCCATTCCCTATATGAAAATCTGGGAGTGGGGATTTTCTTGAAAGGTGTCGTATCTTATCTGATACCAGTTCCAAATGCCAAATTTTACACCTGATAGATTCTGCAGGATATGAGTGTATGTGCATTTCTACCATACCTACCTTACCACAATCATGAAACATTTCCAGTGTTCACTCGCGGTATTTTCTGTTTTCCTTTCTTTTTTTCAAACAATAAGAACATTGATAGTTTTTCCACATCCCAAGAGTCTTCAGTAACTAGAACACAGCACCTCGAGTAGGTCGGGTCCTTTTTGCTTCCAACTTGGTCCCTGGGAGGAGGGAGAGACCCGAAAAGCAACCAAATCCGGATGATAATGTGTGTATCAAGAACGGGATCCCTAACGATTCCATATGTAGCCCATTCTGACGCCGGCTAGCACTGCCTAATCCCCGTAGCAATTGACACAGCTCCCAGGAAGGGAGCCCTAGCAGTCCACCTAAACTTCAGGGAGAAATTTTGTTTAAAGCACAAATTCCATCACTCTGCCGCAACAGACCAATCGCCGTCGCCTGGTCCGTCAACTTTGAAAAAAAACTTGGTCAGATCCGAGACCTCCGAATGCGAGCCTCACACGTTATCACGGAGCCATGGTCTGGTTGTTTTCTAGTATTTTATGATCCCACATTCAAGAAAATGTGATTTTGATCGTTTTCTCCCTGGACCTTTCAAACATAAAATCAATTTTTAATAACCCATTTGAAATCGTGAGCTATATTCTAGTAAGAGTGATGAAAAGCACTAACGAACAACTTAGTGGCGATAGGTTGTTTGAAATTCAGTGTTGTTCCGTTTAGAGTAGTAGGATGTAGCAAAGGTATGAAGAGAACAAACTAAAGGGGAAAAGAAAGAAAAAAAAGGAAAGAAAGAAAGCCAGAAAGAAAGAAGTAAGGAAGGGGAAGGGAAAGAAAGAAAAGCAACAGAGAGAAAGAAAGAAAGCAAGAAAGAAGAGAGAAAGAAAGAAAGAAAGAAAGAGAGAGAGAAAGAAAGAAAGAAGTAAGGAAGGGAAAGTGAAAGAAAGAAAAGCAAGAGAGAGAAAGAAAGAAAGCAGGAAAGAAGAGAGATAGAAAGAAAGAAAGAGAGAGAGAGAAAGAAAGAAGTAAGGAAGGGGAAGGGAAAGAAAGAAAGAAAACAAAGAAAGAGAGAGAGAGAGAAAGAAAGAAAGAGAAAGCGAGAGGGAGAGAAAGACCGACAGAGAGAAAGAAAGAAAGAAAGAAAGATAGAGAGCAAGCAAGCTAGAAAGAAAGAAAGACTTCCTCTCGCCATTCTCATCTACATCTCTTCTACAAACTCTACGTACTTTATGTTAATTCAGAAATCTTTTCATTACACATTTTGTTGTAGGTACGAGGATGATATAGGAGGCTAAAGCGATAGTCAAATATTTGTATGATTGCGTTGAAATTCCATAGGCACTTCTTCCTGACATCACGAAAAACAACTGAATTCTTAACCACTTCGAAAAATTTCGAAGTATTAAAAAATTTAAACAATAATAATGAATATCTCGGAAATGGCTGGTACCAAAAAAATATTTCAATTAAATTACGTATTTTTACGTTATTTTTTTCAAGTAAGTTTTTGTATCTATGTAAATGGCTTGCCAGTTCCAAACTTGTGTAAAATTCATTCCAATAAATATTGTCTATTCTAAGAAAATTCAAGATGTATATTTTATTAGTCATATAATGGTATTTAAATCAAAATCGTTATAGCCATGTTTGGGAAAACAAAAGTATTATACATGAAGGGTACTTTGAAGAAGCAGATTTTCTTGTAAATTCTTGTGTCGCATCTTTAGAAGATGTTCTACGTAAATACCAAGTTTAGCATCTATCCTACTTTTTGTTTTTAAGTTATGCTGTTCACAGACGTACATAATCTTCTTCTAATATGTTTTTACTGTCTCTATCATGTATAGTGAGTAGGGGAAGTATTGCATTCCACCCAAAAATTCGATACCGAGATTTTACCCGAAATACATGTTTTAAGGTACGCTGAATCCAAATAATACATACATGCCCGTGCGTGTGTCTGCGTGTCTGTCTGCCTGTGAACAGCATAACTCAAAAACGAAAAGTCGGATAAGTACCAAACTTGGTATTTAAGTTTAGCATCTTCCAGGGATGCGACACAAAAATTTTCAACAAAATCCCCTCCAACGCAGATTACCCCTTACATGGAACATTTTTCGAAAATTTTAATTTTCTCTAATGATTATGGTTAAAATATCATATCTTTAAGATATTTTCATGGCAAAGGAAACGTAGGTATATCTGGGTTTTCTGAAAATGTCCTCACAAGTCCTCTTCATTCTTAATGACTTCGTATAACTGGTAAACCGTAAGAGAGAGGCAAAATTTTACTGCACAAAAAAATGTAGATCTCTTTAAAACAATAATTTATGTCATATACCTACATTTTTTTTTTGTTCGAGTGAACTATTTCCGAGATATTCCTAGTTATTTGTTTGAATTTTCCAATACTTATACTTTTTCTCAAATGGGAATTGGTTATTCCTTTTTTTACTTTCTTTGCTACGTATATTAAGCAGGGGAAGCATTGCATTCCATCCAAAATTCGATATCGAAATTTCACCTGAAATATATGTTTTGAGGTGCCCTGAATCCGAAAAAAGCATTTTTAGAAATAGATCCATGTGTGTGTCTCGAACAGCATAAACAAAAAACGAAAAGTCACATAAATACCAAACTTGGTACTTAGGTTGAATATTTTTGAAATATGCGACTTGAACATTTTCAAAAAAATCCCCCCCCCCAATCCAGACTACCCTTTATGGAGCATTTTTCGCAAATTTTGATTTTGTCAAACATGGTTCTAACGATTTTGATTAAAATATCATGGCAAGTGAAATGTACAAACTGAACTTTTTGGGAATGTTCCCAAAAGTCCTCTTCATTCTGAATGACTTGTATAACTGGTAAACCATAAGAGATGGACAAAACTGTACTGCACAAAAAATGTAGATCTAGTTAAAATACACAATTTATGTCATGTACATATTTTTGTCGAGTGGATCCAAGATATTCCTCGTTATTTGTTTTAATCTTCCAACACTTCATACTTCCTCTCAAATGGGAATTCTCTATCCGATTTTTTTATGCCCCGGACATATAAAGAGAATGGAATGCTCCACATAGGAACCAGCTCTTAAAAGATTTGATTATCGCTTAAAGTCTACCATATTCCCCTTGCACCTAGAAGAAAATTAGCAGTAAGATAGTTTCTGCAAATGTTTATCTCGATTAACATGAAGTAGATGGAGAATAAGTGTTTGTAAAAATAATCTGTACGAGAGTAGAGAAAACCATGTGAGTGCAACAGATAAGTTTTTTTTAATCCAGGAACCTCAAAATATGCCCATATTCCGGTGACATATCCATATTGAATTTTTGGTTACTATACACTTGCTGGGTAAATGGTAGTGAAATAAATAAGCTAATAAAATATGAAATAGCACTAGTTATAAAAAGTTAGGTGTACATCAGATGTGCTTAATATAATTTTTGGTTACCATACACTTGCTCTGGGTAAATGGTAGAGAGATAAATAAACTTTTATATAACTAGCTAATAAAACAGTTATGAAATAACACTGAATATAAAAGGTTATGTAACATCAGATGTGTTTTAATACGTATTAGTAAGAGCCATCGATACCTATTGTTCAGAATATCGAGGAAGGCGACAGTACATAACGAACTACCTATTTCCAGAAATAAATTCAGAAAGCGCGCAACAAAAGTAAAAGCAAAACCCCGTGACCCATTAATGTTTCAGAGACTCACAACTTGCTGGAACATGACGTAACATTTGAACCAATTTTGCTGAAGAAAAGTCTCGTTACAAAGCCTATTACTGTCTTTTGTTTCCCAGACTGCGCGTCTTTGTTTGTGCGTGACTGCGCATGCGCCACTAGTACGATACCTCGCTGCCACTGGCGCATCCCACTGCGGTCCGACGGTCTCCTAGCCCCTCCCCCGCTCTTTTTTTCCTTACCCCCCGTTATTTATTTTCTCTTTACCCCACAGGGCAAGAAAATATATATCTGCTATGCTTTATCTTTCCGGCAGAGTTCCGTTTATTTTTCAAGTTGTCAGGGTGGCAGCACGAGGAACAAGAACCTCGCAGTCATTAATTTCACCCCAAATTACCGGCCCGGCACAGTGGCACACCGCCTCTAGTGCTACCAACCTCGCGGCATAACACAAAAACTAATTACCTGCTTCACTTGACGCTGTTAATGTATGCAATAGACCACAGTCAACGTTCAACCCAATTTATTTAATCATAATCAAAGAACTGATGAAAATACATTTTATTAAAGATTATAACATCACATAACGTGGCTACACGCCGACAAGATGGTTATTTTCGATTGGAGACATCAATTATGGCTTCAGAAAAGGAAAATATTAGCATATTAACCCAAAAAATTAAGAGTGTGTTGAACCTAAATTACAGGACAGGCAGATTACACCTATTAAATCGTTTGACAAATCATATGGACAGGTGCTACGATAATTCCTGAAAAAAATATGTGATGTACCTATTGCAATCACATGAATTTCTCTACCCACTATAGTTTATTTTTATATATTTTCTCCAATATATTCTTTCAAGGGCTTATTCTGCTATCTAGTTATGTTAATAGACATAAATGTTTAGAAAAATGGTTTCATTACCCATATCATTCTGGATATAAGGGGAATACTTATAGGAGCTGAAGCGATAGTCAAATCCTTGTTATTATATTAAGAGTTGCATATCAGTAGAAGAAGAAGAATTGTCTTTTCAATTAAAACAATAGCAATCAAATCTAAAGCACAGAAAGGCGATTACGCAACTGAGGCCATTTCTAGCCACACACTTTTATGTGTACCAAGGAACCTGTGGAGAAAAACAGACTATGATCCCCTTTGTTAAAGTTAGGTTAAAATCGACAAATGACCAACCCATAATTACACAACCAGAAGACGCTCTACAGAGATAAATTAATGAATTGCATTTAATGGAAAAGGAGTTAGAATTGATAAAAAAAATTCAGGATTCTAAAAACCCACTTGTGTAACGTCGATAAGACACTTTATGCTTGCTGATAAAGGTACTGACAAACGGAAAGGGCCCCTGAAAACGGGCAGAGCTTCACGCACAAGATATCCGGCTGCTTGTGCTTCTTCTACCTTGACCCTGGGAGGGAGGGATGAAGGGAGAGATCCAAAGTATGACCATATCCGGATGAGGACGGCGTAAGCACGGACGGGGTCCCTAATGTTTCCAGATTGAATGCCTCTAATGCCGCCCGAACCCACCCGTTAGGCCTAGCCACCGCCCAGCCGTAACCTGCCGAACGCCATCGCCTGATACTACAACCCCGAAACAGATGCCAAGGAAGATGATGGGTACAGGGAATTAGGGGAGGAGAATCGTAGTAGAAGATGAATGACCCCAACATTCGCCTGCCGACCCGGGGAAACCACGAAAAACCCATGTGCCAGAGTGGGCGGTCGCCGAGATCGAACCCGGGTCCCCCTTAATGCGGCGACATCTTGTTCGGTCGCTGATAACCCTAGCTCAGGTATACAGGGGATGCAATGAAAAGGTGGTAGGTATATGACTAAGAGATTTGGTATAGTAAAACAACCAGAGTATGATACTAAAGTCGGCATCACCGTCTTATACAGGAACCTCTAACCTTGTGGGAACCGTTGAATAAAGTTTCTGCAATGTTCTGGAATGGAACATCCCCAACTCTCTAAGCTTGCACTTCACATAACTCTCAGATATTATTTTCGATGAGTAAAGGAATTATGCGATTATTGTAGTGCCAATTCAAATAGTTCAATTTTGTAGCCTTTAACGAAACTTCAATGTATAAAATCAAGAGTAAACTTTTTTTTCAGAAGACTTCACCACGAGCCCATTAAAACATTAACGAAACTTTCATGATGCCTTACGAAGTATACGTAAAAGGTACTCCAAGTATAGGGAACTCCATTCTGCATTGCAACAAAACACCCTGTTGACAACGGATGCTATTAGAATTGCTCTAAATGGCCTTCGAAAAACCCGCAATTTTTCCAAAAATATCTTCAGGTATGTTTATCCGTGGTCTTCCAAAATAAACCCTTCCAGCTACCCATTGGTGCTAACCCAAAAAGTACAAAAATGCACATGTGTGATCATCGTTGCCTACGATTCCGTAAAGCAGAGGTGGCGAAAACGTGACTCGCAGGCGCCGTTCCCTCTCTGCAACCGTCTCGTTTGTTTTCCACGTGTTGCTGAGTGATGCAGTGCGTGTTGCATATTTGGTGACTCGCGGAAGGAAGTTGTTTTCGCCACCCTTGCCGTAAAGGATCATTTAGATTCTCTACTAAAGACTACAGCCTATGTTGGACAGACTATTTTTTTTAAATAAACTCGACAATCAGGCGGCACCGTGCCCGAGTGGTTAGACCGCTCGCCTCCCACCGAGGCGGCCCGGGTTCAATCCCAGGGACCCGCATGTGGGATTTGTGGTGGACAAAGCGGCGACTGGGCGGGTTTTCTCCGGGTTATCCGGTTTCCCCCGCCATTCATTCCAACAACTGCTCCATCATCACCTTTCCTTTCATCCATTTCACCATCATTTCGTTTCATCTACTTCCTTCCTCCCATACCAGGCATCGGGCTGATCACCCATCCTGGATATTCTATCTGATCCATGCGTGTCTGCTCCTCGACGGGCCTCTGACCCCAGGCACCCGCCTGTAAGTCCTGGGGGGTGTAGGTCCTACATAAGAGGAGGTTAAACAGATAAAGAAGAGGAAGAAGAAGACAATCATAATTTTGGAGTACGTAGGTAGCCTATACATATTATTATCAACACCAGTGTTGCAGCTACAACTACTGTGATAAAAAAATACCCGATTTTATAATTAATTATAAACCGACACGGGTAGCCGAGACTGTTCAGTTCAAATTTCGCCAGGACCATACTTTCTGACTGAGCGTTTGTCCACGTTTTCCTCGGCAACGCCTGGGAGGTATCTTAAACTTAGGCCTGCAATGTTTCCTTCACAAATTTTCTTTCCCAAATATCATTTCATTCTATGTATCACCACTATGATTCCGTATGGAGAAAGAGCTTAAACACGTAGAATTGCCTCCAGAAGGGATAAAACTGTTTTCTCGCCACAAGTCTGGTAACCAAACCTCTGGATCTAGTGGGAAAATCGTTAATTTGGCAACTCTGCTTGAAAAGTAGCAGTTAATCTGAATCTGGTTATTTTAATGTTAACCAATATTACCTCTCATCATATTATATCTAATGCTTGTTTTCTGGTTATTATTTGTCAGAATCTTCTACCAGGTGAATGAAGCCAAACAGCTTGGCTCAACCCCTAAGCAAGCGCACAACCTACCCCTTTCTGACCGCCGAGGAAAGGGTTGCTGGACGGACGTACAGACGGACGGAAGGAAATGAAGCAAGCAAGCAGTGCTTTGGTTTGAGCAGATGCAAATGGATGTCGCTGTGGCAGTAAATTCCGTTTTATTCCATTTTGCGGGGCGGTGGATCAGCTTTGATCCTCCCTCCCTCCTAATCGTCAACATCTCCTCCTCGTCGTCTACTGACGCGTGTGTTTGTGTGTTTTGTTCGCTCCATGCGGTTTTCGAAATGGGAGGATAATTACAGAATCGCAGCGGGAGCCGCCTTGCTGAGGACACTGTCACAAAACAACCGGCGTGCTCTGCATGGGGTAAATTAAGTAGTTGTATGCTGCAGGAATTGATTTCATTTCATCTGCATTTGCACGGACGAGGGAAAACTGTTCTGACAGTTACACATGTCCAAGTGTGGTGTTTGGCACAGAAAAACACTTCTGGTCAGCTACATTGCCTTATCCGTGTCTCCGTTTTTGGCCAAAACGTCTGCGCATTGCAGATGATGTACACGTATGCTCTCAATGATGACGGCAGATAACACTAGAAGAGAATTGGTTATACCAATGTCACGCAATCCTGGCTGGTCCCGTAGCTCAGTCGGTAGAGCACCTGCCTGTTGTGCGAGGGGTTCCGGGTTCGCTTCCCAGCTGGGGGGGGGTGCAAATTTTTCTCTAGCCAAGACTATGAATATGTGTGTGTGATCTAATGTAGAAAATCCAAATAAATAACCGGAAACCCAGGCAATATGTCACAAAGGTCTTGGATATGAGCATTGCAGTTAAAGACGGTGTAATTCTTAAACACACGTGGCATTTGCCATAGAAAAACATCTCCTTTGGACAAAACAACTATACATTAGCTGTCTTTCTTCAAATGATTTACACTTAAGATGCTCTCAGTCCCCAACTCAATGCCTTCTTCTAATACATTTAACACTATAAGACCAATGCCGTTCACAAATGGTTATACCATTGCCATACAATTCTTAAACACACGAGAAGAGCGCTATACTCTGGTAAAAAATTACGCATTGCTTAAAATATGAGAGTTCAGATATACCTACCTACAAAAGGGGCATAGCTAGGATGGTGCAACCTGTGCACCGCACCAGGGCCCACAAAGTCAGGGGCCCCAAATGAAGACCCCACGCAAACCCTCAATATACGGTTTCTGTTCAAAGATATTTTCAAGACTGCCTCTGTGGTCTGGTGGTTGGTACGCTAGGTGTCATAATCAGAGGTCCCGGGTTCTATTCCTGACTGGCGAATGGAAACTTTTCTTTAGCCAGGATTATTCCCTGTCCGTAGAGTTTGGAAGTATGAGTGACAGTGTAAATGATGCTGGATTTCAGACAGAAAGTCAGAACTAAATACACACAAACACAGAATTGTTACTTTCCCTACTACATTTAGTAAGTAGGGGAGGTATTGTATTCCACCCAAAAGTTCGATACCGAGATACGCCGGAAATACACGTTTTGAGGTGTCCTGAATCCAAATAAAACATTTTTTGGAAAGATGTCCTTGTGTATCTATCTGTGAACAGCATAACTCAAAAAAGAAAAGTCGGATAAATACTAAACTTGGTATTTAGGTTCAGTATCTTTCAAAGATGCGACACGAAGATTTTCAAGGAAATCCCCCTATCCCAGATTACTCTTTCATTTTTCGAAATATTTGATTTTCTCAAAAATGGATCTAACGATTTTGATTAAAAAAATCATATGTTTAAGATATCTTCATAGCAATTGAAATGTATATCTTAAATTTTCTGGGATGTCCCCAAAAGTCCTCTTTATTGTGAATGACTTTCGCATAACTAGTAAGCCGTAAGAGATAGACAAACTTTACTGCACAAAAATGTAGATCTTTTTAACACACACAATTTATGTTACATACTTTTTTTTTCCCAGTGAACCTTTTCCGAGATATCTCTTGTTATTTGTTTGGATGTTGCAATACTCACTTTTTCTTAAATGGGAATTCGTTATTCTTTTTTATGTTGGACATGCAAAGAGAATGGAATACTCCACATAGCAACCAGCTCTTGAAAGATTTGACTATCGCTTAAAGCCTACCATATTCCCCTTGCACCTACAAGAAAATTAGTAATAAGATATGGAGAATAAGCGTTTGTAGAAATCGTTTGTACAAGAGTAGCGAAAGTCATGTTTGTGCAACACAAAGATTTTATCTAAATGTATTTCTTTTATTTAAGGGACTTGTAAGCAGTAGAGAAAGTAATAAAGCGGTGTGTTTTACGAAAGTATGTGTTTTCCTGAGGTTATATTCTCAAATCCTGATACTGTTCCAAGTGTCAAGTAATGTAGAAAGTGCGCGGCCTAACTAGCAATGCATGCTGCCATTTATTTTGCCTATCATACTTCTGTCTCTTCTATAGGAAACGTCTACAACATGCATATGGTGAATACTATTGTGGCCTTAGTTAAACAGACTATTTCTAATGCTAGAACGTAATTTCAGACATGAAACGGAAACTGTAAAAGGAACAAATACGGAAAAGAATATCTAGAAAAGTTCTAAAAAGAGAAAGGTTTCCAGATAAACAGGTCCAAAGCTATAAGCACTTTGCGTTAACTGAGATGTTTCCAAGAAAGGATGATGCAAGAACAAACGGAGATAAATGGTGTTTTGTTCATGAATAACGAAGTGGAACTTTGAGTCACTTGCAAAATTCCCAGTCACTGACTGTGTCGCTACCGTTGAATTAGTATCCCGGTGAAATAAACTCAGGGAGAGATCGGGATTCAAGGAACTATGCAGGCAAGTAATGTAAATATGCCTGGATTTATTTCAGAAGCACGATGTTTATCTCGCAGCTATTAAATGTGCCGAATTAGATTGGTGCTCACTGCTTAAAACCTCACGTTTACTCTCCCACTAATCTAATTCTGATTTATGACTTCACATTGCAATCACTCCAGAGTTATGTCATGCTTCTAAAGCTGAATGAATTTATATTAAAATGAGAAGCCATCAGATCTACACAAATTCTCACTTAATTTAATTTCCTTCTTATGGTTCACGTAATAACTAATACAAATAATCCCATCTCCTAGTAAATCCTCACTCCTTAGTTACTGAATGGTAGTTGGAAATATTGTTCCATGACACTGGCGTTACATCACTAAGCTTTTGCTTTCTCTACGACGTATAGTAAGTAGGGGAAGTATTGCATTCCACCCAAAAGTTCGATACCAAGATTTCACCGGAAATACATGTTCTGAGGTCCCCTGAATCAAATAAATAAATAAATAAAGTTTTAGAAAAATGTGTGCGTTTATCTGTGAACGAAACTTCGGATGTATACCAAACGGCATTTAGTCTCAGTGCCTTCCAAAGACGCGACACGAAGATTTTCAAGAACATCTCCCTACCACAAACTACCCTTTCCACGGAACATTTTTCGAAATTATTTATTTTCTAATAAAATAGCTCCAACAATTTTGATTAAAATACCATATATTAAAGGTATTTACATAACAAATAAAATTTATATCTGGAGTTTTCTAGGAATGGCCTATTAAGGGAGTTTTGTATAGTCTTGCATAACTGGAAACTTTAAGCGATAGACGAAAACGTACTACACAAAAATGTAGATCTCTTTAAAACACACATTTACTTCAAGTAAGTTTTTTGTGGCGTAAGCCATTTCTGAGATATCCGTTATTGAATGTTCGAATTGTTCATTTCTTGGTCATCTCTTAAAGTCCTTTCAACATTCAATTGTTTCTCGCGATTGCATGGAAACAGTATGGAATTTTAAGGCCCACACATAGCGTCCAGTTCTTAAACGTTTTCCTATCGCTGTTCTCTTTGTATTTTGAAGGTTTGTTGAAGGAGGAGTTGTATTGTATTTCGATTGTTGGCCAGCCGAACCTGAAGTAGCTGCAACCGCACGTATGGTAAGAAGCTTCCGGTAGCCTTCGCCCCAAATGTACTTTCCGATGGCCTTTGCCCCAAATTTAAAAAAAAAAATTAACTTTTTGACTGTTTCTTTAAATATTATATATTTATGTTTGCCTCGGCTGCGTCAGTATTTATATTTTTTTTAGAGACATGAATGTCTTAGCAGAGAGTGGTGCGACTGAAGAATGTAGGCTTACGCAGATTATAATTTTACTTCACTCCTTTTGTTAATGCTTGACACGATTTAAATAACACTTCACTCATATAAAGAGCTGTGAGATTTTTTCATTAATTACGTGCACTTTTTAACACGTAAACTATTTTTGTCTCACACAAAATACGTATTAAATTTCTCGAGGACGTGTCTCGCGTCCAGTTAGGAAGACTGTCTACAAGAAACGCGTCCGGTTATGAGCGCTGTCTACAAGCAACTGACTTCTGAATTTGTAAATTTTGCTCTATTTTAGTTTCTGATTGGCTATTTTATAAACTTCACAAAAATTACATTATTGCTTCCATGAATCACAAGTGGCATTAAACTTTCAAATTCATTATTGCCTCAAGGTTACCTCATTTCTAGCAACTTTTAACCTATTATTCTCACAGCTCCTATATTATTAAATTACGTAATACATTCACATAACATTATTACACATTTATATAGTAATATAAACATATACATGACTGTAATATACACTTCTTATATATTGTTACATACATATATTGCTTTAAGGCGGGCTGTTATTGAATTTATATATTATATAGTTAGACTGAAATCATTTAAGTGTTAAAAATTCTGCCTCAATTTATAACGAAACGTGTAACGTAGCTATTTCTACAAAGGTTTATTTGGATTTAAATTTAGTAAATAGAAAAATAGGCTTAGTAAGAATAGTTTGTGTACTATGTTTGTTTTATTAGTGGATAGACAAACTATTCTTACTAAAGCTTATTTTTCTATCCGCTACATTTTAATCCAAATAAACCTTTGCAGAAATAGCTACATTACACACTTCATTATAGATACAAAGAGAACAGCGATAGTCGAATGTTTAAGAACTGGACGCTAGATGTTGTCCTTAAAATTCCATACTGTTTCCATGCAATTGCGAGAAACAACTGGAAATCGATGAGACAAAGGATGAGTAGTGAACAATCCGAACCTTTAATAACGGACGACCTCAGAAACGGCTTATGCCACAGAAAAACTTATTTGAAGTAAATTGAGTGTCTTAATGAGATCTACATTTTTGGTATGATACGTTTTCCTCTAACATTTACCAGTTATACAAGATTATACAAAATTCCTTCAAATGAAGTGGACTTCACAGGCTATCCCCCGAAAAGTCAAGATATACATTGTATTTGCAATGTAAATATCTTTAATGTATGATATTTTAATCAAATAGAGGAAACATATTCCATGTAAAGCGTAGCCTGCGGTGGCGGGATTTTAGTGCGGCATCCAAAAAAATTGAGTTTTATTTATGGACTCTCTTTAACTAATATGGTCTTTATCGTCCCATTCTATATTGGGCGTTAAAGACCGGTAATTTTGCTCAGAGCCTCTTTATTAGGCTTGAGGTTCTTTTACGTGCCGTAAATCTACGACCGGGACCACCGGCTTTACTTCCATTCCGAAGGAAGCCATGCTAAGGGTTTTTACGCCCGAAAAAAATCCATCGCCCTCCGCCGGGTTTGAACCCGCGACCTTGGGAACTAGAGGCTAAGCACTGTACCACTAGTCTACGGAGGACGATAGTGTCGCATCTATGGAATGTACTGAACCTAAACACCAAGTTTGGTATTTATCCAACTTTTGTATTTTTAAGTTTGCTGTTCACAGACACTGGCAACACACACACACACACACACACACACACACGGATCTTTTTCTAAAAAATGCTATTTTTGATTATGGGACCCTCAAAACATGTATTTCCGGTGAAATATCGAAATGAATTCTTGGCAGGAATACAATACTTATTACACGTAGTAGAGAAAGTACAAAAGGACGAATCTAAAAATGTTAGAAGCTGCCTATTTATCAAACACATGGCTAGTTAAACGTTTCAACGTTATACTCGTAGAATAATTTCAAGGTTTGAACTTCTTTCACATTCTCCAAGTTTAAACACAGTGTTTCTTGAAAGGAGTGGGACAAATAAGTGTTTTATACAGTAGTAGAATAGTTCATTAATTTCCAAATGCGACAATTAATTTAAAAAGCACTGATGCTGTGAAATAATGCAATGTTCGTACTTTCTGCAAAAAGAATATTAATACATGTTTTAATTAAAGACAGTTTTTCACGTGCTTTATATGGAAGCATTAACTGTTACTTTTGAAGCATGGATATCGGTTGAGAAAGCAAGCGAACTGGTAACCCCGTCCAAGGGGTTCCCTCCCCGGACCGGTTTCCTCTCTCACCCTTAAAAAAATCCCTCTTATACTACTACCCCATCCCCCAGGCGAAGGGTAGTGGCCTGGCCATACAACAACCATCTGCAGGCTGAATAGAGTACGCCGCACTAGCAAGGGGGAGCTGCAGTTTCTTTTGTGTGGAGAAGGGAGGGGGAGGGGGAGGTTGTTGTCGAGCTTGCAACACACACACACACACACACACACACACTGCTCGTGCTGATCGCGGTCTGTAGCGTGTCTTCCCGCGATTTTTCCCCGGACAGCTGCTTACTTCTTCTTGATTACGGAAACGAAAACAAAATTACCAACATACTGGAGCATCTGTGTACTACGATTATCTCTGATTAAATATCCACTACAACCCCGAAAAAAAGGCTCACCTGTTACATTCATATGGATTACTCCACTCACCATGTTTATTTTTATGGTTGGACAAAGAATTGTTACGAAAGCTTATTGCTCTCTCTATGTACTATACAACATATAGTAAATAGAGGAAGTATTGCACTCCACCCAAAAAATTGATAGAGAGATTTCACCGGAATTACATGTTTTTTTAGGTCCTTTGAATCCAAATAAGTAATTTTTACTTTCTCTACCACGTATAGTAAGTAGGGGAAGTATTGTATTCCACCCAAAAATTCGAATCCGAGATTTCACCGGAAATACATGTTTTGAGATCTCCTAAATTCAAATAAAGCATTTTTGGAAACATGTCCGTTTGTGTGTCTGTGTTTGTCTGTGAACAGCATAACTCAGAAACGAACAGTCGGACAAACACCAAACTTGCTATTTAGGTTCAGTATATGCCAGAGATGCGACACGAAGGTTTTCAAGAAAATCCCCCCAACCCAGATTACCCTTTACATGGAACATTTTTAGAAACTTTTAATTATTTCGAAAATGGCTCTAACGATTTTGATTAAAATATCATATGTTTAAGATGTTTTCGTGACAAATAAAATATATACCTTGAATTTTCTGGGAATGTCTCCAAAAGTATTCTTCATTGTGAACGACTTTTGCATAACTGGTAAACCATAAGAGATAGACAAAATTTTACTACACAAAAAATGTAGATCGCGTTAAAATACACAATTTATGTCATATATATTTTTTGTTGTTGAGTGAACCATTTTTGAGGTATTGTTTGTTATTCCCTTAAACTTTTCAATACTTATTTTCTCAAATGGGAATTCATTATTCATTTTGTCGTGGATATGCAAAGAGTATTAATCTGTGGCAAAGAGAATGGTGCTGCACCTAGCAACCAGCTATTAAGAGGTATGTCTATGCTTAAAGGCTAATGTATTTCTATATTGCCCTTGCAAATACAAAACAAGGCAAAAATAGTACGCCTTAAGCGATAGTCAAATATTTTTAGAACTGGTCGTTATGTGTAAAATGTAATTCTCTTTGCATGTCAAAAGATCGTTTCTGCAAATGTTTATCTCGATTAATATGAAATATATGGAGAATAAGAGTTGTAAAAATAGTTTGTAGAAGAGTAGAGAAACTCATGAGTGTAACACATCAGATTTTTGGAAATATGTCCGTGTGTGTATCTGTGTAGGTGTGAACTCAAAAAGGAAAGGTCGGATAAATACCAAACTTGGTATTTAGTTCAGTACCTTCCAATGATGTGACACGAAATTTTTCAAGAAAATCCCCCTCCCCACCCATACTATCCTTTATATGGAAGATTTTTCGTATATTTTATTTTCTAAAAATGTGCTTCCAACGATTTTGATTAAATTATCGTATATAAAATATATTTACATGAGAAATAAAATCTCCAACTTCAATTTTCTGAGAATAGCCTGTGAAGTGCAGTTTACTTTGAGGAAGTGTTATACAATCTTGTATAACTGTAAATGTTGTCTTGTAAATGTTTAGCGATAGACGAAAAAGCACTACACAAAAGATGTAGATATCTTTAAAAGTATAATTTATTTCAAATAATTTTTTTTGTGGCATCCATTATTAAACGTTGGAATTGTTCATTTTTTGGTCATTCTTTTAAAAGACTGTCAACATTCAGTTGTTTCTCGCGATTGCAACGAAACTGTCAAATTTTAGGGGTTGAGTTGAGATCATTTCTAATTCAACATTTACTGTGAATACATAACATGCATATAAGACTCGTATGAGAGTAATATAAAGCGGAAGAACCGAGAAATGTAGTTTACACGTCTATAGATCTTCCAGTTCGGACGCCATAAAGAGACTGAAAATCATATTTTCCTTTTGCAGAGGTGGTGTTATGTTTGCAAAAGGCTACGTACGATTTACACATGAGCTTAATAAAATTGTGACCATAGGACTAGGGTAGGAGCGGAGGAAGCCTAAAGAGTTTGACCTAAGAGAATCTATTGTGTCTAAGTTCTCAGAAGGGGCACCTCGGGAGGGAGCGGTGACGTGAAAGAAGACAAGAGGGCGGCCGTATCAGGAGGCACACCAGAGCGGAGGGCACGGTCCCTACCATTTTCCAGATTGAAACTCATCTGGTACAACAGGCTCCCCTCCTCCATTGAGGCTTTCACAGCCCACTGGGGGGCCCGGAACTGGAAGCCGCCCCCATTCCGGAGGACGAAGTGTTACATGCAACGCCGAGACTGCCGCCGAATCTTCCAAACCCTGAAAAAGCTAAGCAGATGAAGGGTGAAGTGAAATGAGAATGTAGTGAAACGGAGGGACAGGAAATTCGGGAGATGTACTCGTAATGAGCTTTCCCAGCATTCGCTTAGCGACCCAGAGAAACCCCCCAAAAAACCATATTTCAGGAAGGTTGGCCGCGGGAATCGAACCCACGGATGTTGCCGCCTGAGCCATCCCGCTCGATAATTGTGACCATAGCTACCGATGATCCGATTGATCCCAAATATAGATGAAAATTAAAGCTTATTTTACAACTTTCTAACACCATTCCTACTCATTTTCAACCCTTTTACCTATCAATCTACACCATTTGACTAATCTATCAAACGCTTGGACACTTGTGCTTTCTCCAAAACTTGTAGGCTACTCACGAGTTTCAAAACTTACCTATATTCATTTTCAGATCCTTAATTACATTATGGAAGTTGAACGTCTGATAATACAACTACAAATGTGCAACTTTTGTGGGAAAGCAAAGTTGTTGGCGTTGCACGTCAAACTTTTTACTTGCTCTACTACTTATTCTAGTATTATATTCCACCCAAAAATTGAATGTGTGTGTATTTGCGAACTACATAACTCAAGGACAAAAAGTCGTATAAATACCAAACTTGATATTTAAATTCAGTATCATCGAAGGGTGCAATACAAAGATTTTCCAGAAAATCCCCCACCCTATGCTACACATTACATGGAAATATTTTCTATATTTTTATTTTCTCAAAAATGACTTTAAAGATTTTAACTAAAATGCCATACCTGTATTAACATATTTATATGACAAATAAAATGTAAATCTTGAACTTTCTGGGAATAGCCTCTGAAGTCTTCTTGACTGAGGAGGAGTTTTTGTAATTTTGTATAACAGGTATACCTAAGAGGTAAAGAAAAAGCTTACCACGCAAAAAATTTAAATCTGTTTATAACGCAAAGTTTAGTTTGAATTAAATTTTTTGTGGCATCAGCCATTTCCAAGATATACGTTGTTTCGATTTTAATTATTCAACAGTTAGTCATTTTTAGTGCTGTTATTCAGCTTTTTCCTCGTAATGTAATGGAATTTCAAGATTCGATTCCGATTATCTATTCGGTTTCGTACACCCCCCTTGTACCTACAACAAAATGTGTAATGACATCATTTCTACAAAGGCTTATTTCAGTTAACCTGAAAAACATAGTAAAATAAGCTTTTGATAATAGTAGATTATAATACAAGTGTTAAAAGTAGGGTTTTATTTGTGAGTAGGAATGTTTGCAATACTAAGGCATACGTTTCGCAATGCTTTTAACACGTGTGGCATATACTATTTTTAAATAGACTCAAGTTGGTGTAAAATATCAATACAATAATATTATATTGGTACCTGAAACTCAGGGAAATCGCAATTAGAACGAGATCGACTCATGAGCGAGCTATCAGGTGTTCTGATGTTTTGTTGACTCGCTAGCAGTCATTTTCAGTGAAATTATTTTCAACATGTTTTGCCTTATACCAAGCAATGAAGCGATTAAATGGCATATCATATTGCTTTCTGGATTTTTTGGGTAAGTAGTTCTAGTGTTATTCTTTCTGCTGCTTCTGTAATTTCACCTGGCTCTTCCATTTCAGTTTCTTCTGAATTCATAACCATTTAATCCTTACTTTATACTAGATAAAATCTTTAAGTTATACCAGATAAAAGAATAACGTTTTAGATTAAAGAAAGCACAAGGCAGCCAATATATGGGATAGGATCACTCCACAACGAATGCGATACATTGAAGTATGATGATTCAAACCCAGCGGAGGGCGATGGATTTTTTTCGGGCGTAAAAATCCGTAGCATAGCTTCCATCGGAAGTGAAGTAAAGCCGGTGTTCCTGTGTCGTAGATGTCAAGCCTGATAAAGACAACTTCTGAGAAACAATTACCGGTCTTTCACGCCCAATATAGAATGGGACGCTAAGGACCACAGCATTTAAAGAGCGTCGATAAATAAATTTAAAAAAGTTCAAAAAAGCTCGCCACGTGAAATTAGTCTTGTAAAAATGCATAATGAAAAGTAAAACCTAATCAAACCGTGTCGATTATTAAACATGTGCAAATACAAAGGGTAATTGGCATGTGATTGAACTTGAAACCAAAGTTGGTCACAATGGAGTGGTATAAAAATTTTATTGTACTAGTACGATAATGTTAAGCTTTTAGTTCGTGTGCACTATGCTGTCTTAAAAAAATATTTTGTATGGACTACAAAAATATAAAGGATAGTGGTTAGAAAAACTCACATGAATGTAACGCATCCGATTTTTTCCCGAAGGTTCGTGTTTGCCATGGAAACATTTAACACATACCGAGGCAGCATTAGCGTTAAAATATTTGCAGTTTTGGTGCAGTGCAGCCAATTATGAGCTGTTAATGTGCCTTATTCACCACACAAGGACAGTTTTTAAAGTCACCCTACACTATTGCACGAATAAATATCTGCTCTGTAAACCGTACTATTAATGTTAAAGCAAACAGGTGGTTTTAAGTTTGTGAAAACAATGAAGTAATTGTTTTAAAGCATTTGTTGCCCTAACTTACACACAGGTCTCGGCATAGGACGTTTTATTTCCGCCTGAAGGAGCATTATGTAGCTTTCATCGAAAGGCCAATACAGCTCCATTTAGACGAAACATTTACACAGGTTGAAAGGCAAAGGCCACTCGCATTTTCCGTTCGTTTCATTACATTAATGAACGAGGTAAACACGAGGACCCGTGTTTGACTTCTAAACGCCGAAAGTCAGCCACGCGCTCACGCACACACGCATGCTATAGTAACGCCGAGTTTCAAGGGAATTGGACAGTCCACGGAAGGGACAGACAATGATGTGCACGGATAACAAAAGGAAAATTGGGGAGAGAAGGTCGCCACATTGTCTAAAGCGGGTCAGTTTCGGGGCCCCAGTTGAAGTGAATGGGGCTAGGTCATGGACCTCTTCGGGTGTCCCTTCTAGGCCCGGGATATGTTTCTGAAATACGTTTCTACGAAATAAACAAATATTTAATTGGTTGTGCTGAATGGAAGAAAACAGATCGGCAGAATTGGCCACTTCTAACAATATTTGCATCCTCCACCACGTACAAAATAGGTAGAGGAAGTATTGCATTCCACCCAAAAATTCGAAACCGATATTTCAGTGAAAATACATGTTTTAGGGCCCCTGAATAAAATTAAGCATTTTTAGAAACAGCTCCATTCGAAATGCCGAATAAACACCAAAGATGCGCCACGAAGATTTGCAAGAAAATCCCATCTATGCCAAATTACCTACTCATTACATGAAACATTTTTCAAAATTTTTTATTTATCTAAAATGACACATAATTTTAATAAAATATTACGTTTAAGAATTTTAGAAGAAAAATAAAAATATGTACCTTGAATCTCCTGGAATAGCTTGTGACATCCTCTTCATTCGGAAGAAATTTTGTATAAGAGTAAACCTTAAGAAATACGCAAAAACATATTTCACAAAACTTATACAAATCTTTAAAACTCACAATTTATTTCAAATAATCTTTTCAGCCTTTCCGAGATATTGGTTTGATGTTTTCAAAATTGCTGACGCTATTCGGGTTTTTTCTCCGGAGTGGGTATGGAATTTCAAGACCAGCATAATGGTCGATTCCGTTTCCTCTATCCCCCTTATAGGCACCTACAACGACGTGTATAATGAAACTATTTCTGCAAAGGTTCATCCCGATTAACACGAAGTAGATAGAAAAAAGAGCTTTCTGAAGTATAGTTAGAAATTATTTTAAAGCTTTTCTGATGTAATACATTCACATGACTTTCTCGAACCTCTATCTTTTATTTGTGGGTGCACAAATTATTTTATCTTTGTGGAAAATGGGACACTATTAACAGTGAAGAGTCAATTGATAAAATTATGAGTCAGGATGGTCAAAAGATGGACAATCGTTTCGAGGTTATCAAGACCTCATTATCAGCGAGTTGAAAGACGACGTCCAGTTTTTGACTATCTTCATGTAAGTGAAGGCTTTTAATATCATTTCGACTCATAATTTTAACACAAATTATTCTTCCTCAAGCTTATTTTTTAATCTACTACATTTTAATTCAAATAACCTTTGCAGAAATAGCTACATTATACGTTTCGTTATAGCTACAAAGAGAACAACGATAGTCAAATGTTTAAGAACTGGACGCTACGCCAGCCTTAAAATTCTATACTTTTTCCATACATCCACGAGAAGCAACAGAATGTTGAAAGAACTTTTAAAAGAATAACCAAGAAATGAACAATTCGAACTTTTAATAACGGATACCTCAGAAAAGGTTCATATCACAACAAAAGCTTATTTGAAACAATTGTGCGTTTTAAAGAGATCTACAATATTCGTCTAGTACGCTTTCCTCTTTCGCTTGATGTTTACCAGTTGTATAAGATTATACAATTTTCTTTCATATGAAGTGGACTTCGTAGGCTATTCCCACAAAATTCAGGATATACATTTTATTTGTCATGTAAATGATCCGATTTTTACTTTCTCTACTACGTACACTAAGTAGGGGAAGTATTGTATTCCACCCAAAAATTCGATACAGAGATTTCACCTGAAATACATGTTTTGAGACTCCCTGAATCCAAAAAAAAGCATTTTTGGAAACATGTCCGTGTGTGTGTGTCTGTGAACAGCATAACTCAGAAACGAACAGTCGGATAAACACCAAACTTGGTATTTAGGTTCAGTGTCTTCAAGAGATGCGACACGAAGGTTTTCAAGAAAATCCCCCTACCCCAGACTACCCTTGACATGGAACATTTTTCGAAAATTTTAATTTTCTCAAAAATGGCTGTAACGATTTTGATTAAAATATCATATGTATAAGATATTTTCATGACTAATGAAATGTATATCTCGAATAACGAATTTGAGAAAAGGTATAAGTATTGGAAAATTTAAGGGAATAACAAGCAATATCTCGAAAATGGTTTACTCAACAAAAAAATGTGTATGACATAAATTGTGTGTTTTAACAATTTTGTAGTAGTAAAAGTTTGTCTATCTCTTATGGTTTACCGGTTTTGTAAAACTCGTTTACAATGAATAATACTTTTGGAGACATTCCCAGAAAATTCGAGATATACATTTCATTTCTCATGACAATATCTTAAACATATGAGATTTTAATCAAAATCGTTACAGCCATTTTTGAGAAAATTAAAATTTTCGAAAAATGTTCCATGTAAAGGGTAGTCTGGGGTAGGGGGATTTTCTTGAAAACCTTCGTGTCGCATCTCTGGAAGATACTGAACCTAAATACCAAGTTTGGTGTTTATCCGACTGTTCGTTTTTGAGTTATGCTGTTCACAGACACACACACACACACATACACAGCACACACGCACGGACATGTTTCCAAAAATGCTTTCTTTGGATTCAGGGGGTCTCATAACATGTATTTCGGGTGAAATCTCGGTATCGAATTTTTGGGTGGAATACAATACTTCTCCTACTTACTATACCTATTAGAGCTTTAGTAAGATTAGTTTGTAATAATAACCGATGAAGGGTACAGAAAGTCATACGAATGTAACACATCAGAATTTTTTTCTTTAGATAATGTTGTACTTAAATACAGCAAGTGTGCAGGGGTTATTCACATCATATTTATGATGACATTAAATGCCGATATCAGTTATTTAAACTGAATATAAAGTTATTTAAATTGAGAAAATAATTGTTTTAATTATTTCATTTGGATATACAGCCCCTTTTAACTTTTGTGGTTATTTTGGGTCTTCGACACAACTGACGGTGTTATTACTCGTAGAACTGTAAGATTTTTTTAATATTTTGTATTAATTTTAACTATTACACGCACTCACATTCACTACCACATTCATATATTCACTCTCCAGAGGATGCGAAATGCTTGATTTTAGTTAAAGGAAGATTCACCCACCCCAATCCAGCCCAATCCCTCCTAACCCAACCCACCAGGACTTCGAACCCAGAACCTCTGTGCCAAGAAACCAGAATGCTGACCATTATCCACAAAGTGCTTTCACCTTGCCACAAAAAGAACTGAGTTTTATTTATGGACGCTCTTTAACTACTATGGTTCTTAACACCCTATTCTATGTTGGGTGTGAAAGACCGGTAATTTTGCTCAGGCCTCTTTATCAGGCTTGAGGTTCTTTTACGTGCCGCAAATCTACGACACGGGACCACCGGCTTTATTTCTCTACCAAAGGAAGCCATGTTACAGAAACGAAAGGAAGAAATCAACACAGCTTCCCCGGCTAAACCGAATTTCTTACCGTTTCTAGGGTATTTCATGACGTCATGACTTCATTGTATTGTTTGGTGGTGTCACCTTGTAGGTGCTATCACGCCTTGTGCTGTGTATCGCACCAATAAGCATACCTATGCTAGTTCTGTCAACTCATGGGCAAATTACTATAGGTATGGGTGAGGAATGGCCACCTTTCTCTGCGAGAAAAGAGAAGGAGGGATAATTTGTCTTCTTTTAATATGATTGAGATCGAGTTTGTCAACTTTCGCGTAGTTAATTGCGAATATATGGCAAATGCCTGTTTGGAGATGCTCTTGAATATGAGTGAGTTTTCAAGATGGTAGCATTTTAGTTCTCACACGGCAGGTCATATAAATTAGCGTTTCATAGCTGTTTACATTGTTCTTAAAACAGGCAAACTATATCCCCCTTCCACCTACCCACACTAAGGATGAAGGAGACGCCAGCGGATACCTTAAGACGTGCCCTATTAACGCCCTTACAGACGATCAGAAATCGTATGTAATTTACTTCTTGTGATATGTGTACCCCAGGATACGGAGGACAACTCCACCTTACCACGAACAGCTTTTCAAGCATATGAAACATTGTGAACTTCTGTAAATTTTTGGTTCACAAAAAAGTAATAACACAATTATCTTAACAAAAGAATTGCATTTCCTCTCACGAAAAATTCTGCTTCAGTTGTTTCAGCGCCAGCAGCTATTACATCATAACAAATCAACTCATTTCACCTAATGTTTAGTTTTCCTGCATATTCATTCCTGTAAATAATGGCTATACTTCTCAAGGCTAATGGGATCGCTATTTTATATTATTATTGAAGTATCTGAGATTGTAATAAAGGAAACACATCTACATCTAATTACACTGTTACGGTAGGGTACAAAATTTATTTGTTTTTGTTGTTTATTTTTGTAGATTTGATTTTGAGAGACAACCCTTAGTGCTACTTTTTGGGACAGTAACTAAACAATTTTGTATTTAAACACAAACCTTTTGAAGTATTAGAATATTTTAATGAGTTGCGTTTAATATTTTAGTTACCGCGAAACGAGTCCCATTGTGGCGAAAAAGCTAAGAAAGAAATGCTGTCATAAATCTCAAAACAGCGGAGACCGCCTAACGCCACGGGAAACGCATCAGTAATACTATCTTGTTGAACTATATATTATCTATTGGATTATATTCATTTTTATACTTAAAATGCTTACATGCATTCCCACATTTCATAATTTTAGACAGAGAAGGGGGGATGACTACCCAAGGGCAATGTTTCGCGCTGCAGCCAGAAATCGAACTCGTGACGTAGGTTTTGAGTTGTCAGAATGCTGACCAAGGTTGTGGTTTAATCTCGTAAGCGCTGTACGAAATGTTTACTCCTGGGAGAAGTTAGATTATGTTAATATTTAAGTCTATAAAATTGATGCGGTACTCTAACATGAGTATCTCTACCCATTTAAGTTTTACGTAATATCTATATTCCTTATGTCTATATTGTATATTCATGCAAAAAGTGATACTTCTGTACACACACACACACACTCATATGTGTGTGTGTGTGTTGTTTTCTCACTCCTCATAAAAAAACTAAACAACATTTGTATAAAGCACTTTGAATTTTTCGTACACCAACATAAATAACAACGAAACTTCTGAATGGCTGTGTACGAAGAGCGCAATGAATGGTTGGACCATCCATGGATGGTCATTTGAGGGTCAAGTTACGTTTTGTAATTGGGACAACATTCAGAATAGTCCCATTTAAAAAAATTAAATTGACCCTAAAATGACCATCACAACGTCCTCCAAATAAAACATGACCAATGGCATTTACTTTCCCCCATAATATCAAGCAACGTTTATTCAAGAAATGTCAACGCTTAGTTTTGGAGATACTGTACAGTCTCAACTAAATTAAGCAATAACTGCTTAGTTATATACAACAAACAGAATTTAAATCTTGATATAAAAAGCATGGAGAATGATGCTTCAGAAGTAGGTAGTCATGACCCGTGTTCAAATCCCGGCTGTGGCATTGAATTTTTCAGCTGACTCTACATTAAAGCCGCCATGGTTTGTTTCTCAATTCAAAGCTCTTGATATAACCACAGAAATTAAAAAGGGCTATGCAAATAAACAACAGAAACAAATTCAGAACCCACCTTTAAGAGCTCCTGCGAAGGAAGACAATAACGAATATATGCAAATTTCAGGCATATTCCATCAGATGAATTACGCATGGTAAAATATATACATACAACAAGAAATACTTCGAAAACGGCTAATGCTACAATGACGTATTTTAAACAGCTTCATATTTTCCTTGTAGTAATTCTGCATCTGTCTCTTATAGTTTCCCAGTTATAGAGCATTTGAAATATAAGTTTTATTCTTCATGTTAATATCCCCACAATTTAACAGTTTAGAGCTATTTTTGTTAAAAAAAAAAGACTAAAGGATTTTTTGCATGTAAATGGAGGTAGTTCGGAATTCAGAAAGTTAGTAAAAAATCTTCATGCTGCATCCTGTAAAATGCTGTACTTGAATACGAAGCTTGGTGTTGGAATTTTTGTTTTAAAAACTGTGGTACTCATGGATAAACAGATAAATATATTATATATGCAACTTCTTAATATTATACAATCACACGAGTTCCTCTACTCACTATAATTAATTTGCATATCTATTCTGAAAAATAACTGTAAATGTTTTCTGAAATAGTTTCAATCTGTTACAGAAAGGAGCAAGCACGATAGTCAGATGCTTAAAAAAATGTGATGTGCTACACTCACATGACTTTCTCTACTCCAGTACAAACTATTTTTACAAATGCTTATTCTCCATATGCTTCATGTTAATCGAGATGTTAATCTTATTGCTAATTTTCTTGTAGATGCAAGGGGAATTGGTAGGCTTTAAGCTATAGTCAAATATTTTAAGAGGTGGTTGCTATATGTATTGTTGTGTATTTTAACGCGATCTACATTTTTTGTTTAGTAAAATTTTGTCTATCTCTCATGGTTTACCAGTTATTCAAAGTCGTTCACAATGAAGAATATTTTTGAGACATTCCCAGAAAATTCTAGATATACATTTCATTTCTCATGAAAATATCTTAAACATATGATATTTGAATCAAAATCGTTAGAGCCATTTTGAGAAAATTAAAATTTTCGAAAAATGTTCCATGTAAAGGGTAATCTGGGGTGGGGGGATATTCTTGAAAACCTTCGTGTCGCATCTCTGGAAGATACTGAACCTAAATACCAAGTTTGGTGTTTATCCGATTGTTCGTTTCTGAGTTATGCTGTTCACAGACACACACGTGGACATGTTTCCAAAAATGCTTTTTTTTATTCAGGGGGCCTCAAAACATGTATTTCCGGTGAAATCTCGATATCGAATTTTTGGGTGGAATACAATACTTCCCCTACTTAAGTATACGTAGTAGAGAAAGTAATAAGTTGGCTGCAGGCATACTTGACTTGAACATCTTGAATACCTTTTGCATGGTCTAATGAAAACAAAGGAATGAACATTTCAGAAGTGTGTAGGCTTAAATTCCGGTCGTTAATTGGAAATATTTCGTAAACGGGCTAAATCAACAAAACATAGATTGCATATTTTAAAAACCTTCTATATTTTTCTGGAGTAAATAAGTCTTTGTCTATCTCCTACGGTTTCATAGTTCTACTAAATTCAAGAATTAAGTGGTCTTCACAGATATGCAGCATGAAGTTCCTTTTATCCATATTAATGACTCAAAAATATTATATCTTGATAAAAATTGTTAGAGAAGTTTTTAAGAAAACAAGCAAAAAAAAAGAAGAAAGAATTTCATATAAAGAGTAGTTAGAGGTGGGGAATTTTCTTTAAAATATTTGTGTTAAGTCGTTTTAAATTGCTGACTTAAATACGAGGTCTGGTGTCCGAATTTTCGTTTTAAAACTATTCTGCAAAGACCAAATTCTAATAATGTACTTTTTATGCAGTTCAGGAGAGCTCATTTGAGCGAACTCTCATTATGGAATGCAATTGGAAAATAAAAGACTAAGTCTAGAACCAAAATAAGGAAACTATATATTTTTTAAGATACGGGGTACTTCTGGGGTGCTTGGCCATAACATTTATTTAAAAAACGAAGCTTCGTGAGGCAACAAAGGTTTGGAGTCCTAAAAGTTAAGGGCAGAACTTTGTGTAACCTTAAGGAGTTGAAATATAACCGCAATTATTTTTTTAGAGTTGTAGTACTGAGGGATAAAAAGGCAGAGATTTTTTTCGCTGATGCGCAAAGACAAAACGAAAATAAAATTAACAGGCATCCCTAATTAGCCGGTAAGAGAATAATGCTCCAGTCTATCAAGATTGATATACCCTGGTTAACTTTCCTGACAAGCAGTATTTTAACAAAACGCGGGTAGACGGGTTCTTGGTTCCATTAATTAGAAACAGGCCTGAAGAAAGGAGATGTAACCAGTTCCCTGCAGAGATAGTTGCACAGAGATGCAGTCGTGTATTGCGGGTAAGTGTGTTGTAGGGGTAACAAGTGAAGGAAGAAACAAGCAAGACCGTAGTCGCTGCAGGCCAGGTCGAGTCCTTGAAGACGCCTTTCATAAATATTGCACCTTTTTAATCTGAACGCTACTGAATAAGTAAAACAGTGGCTGTTTGTACAGGAGAGCTAGGAATCCCGTGGGCTTCTCCAGAAGGTAATATCCTGGCCAATATCCTCTCGAAATGAAGCCCGGGTCCAATATCCCACCCCCACTGCGTGCTGCACGGAATCGAGAATTCCGAGAGAGCGAGCAAAATCTGACATGGGGACAAAATGGAGAAAAGTTTAGTTTGAGGAAACAGGCATTGGAAAACCGAGCAGTAAATATCTTGTTTGTACCGTAGGAATTAACTGTAGTAAAATGGTTTAAAGAAGTTTTCCTTTCATATTATTAGCATAAAAATTATATGTTTATTTTTTGTTTTTGACGTAAATTTTTTACGGTGTCAAAAGTTACTGGCAGAAGCTCGAATTAACTAAATGTTGACCCTACTTGCTCGATTTGCAACAAAACTATTCTAAAATAGAATTAAATTAACTCTTTTATACTATTATTTCCGTAATGTTCTTGCAAATTCAAAGAAAGCAGTGCGAAAATAAATAGTGTACGGAGATTACATTCAAGATCACTAAAGAAGATGATTAACCTATATATATAGTTAAATAAGCAATTTGCTCAGTGAATTTCAAAGAACGCTGCTATGTGTTGTTATAGTTGACAGAAATAAATTTAAAACTTAGAAATATTAAAAAGCAGTTAAGAAAATATTCATTTAATATCAAATTCTAATACGTTTTTAAAGATTTTCAGATATTTTTGTTATTGTTTTAACCCTTGAATGAGGTTAACAAAAAACTAATCACTGTGTAGTTCATAGGCCAATTCGGCGGAGCTTTACCGCATGGCCGCTACATCCTCCGCCTCCGCTCAATTATCGGGCAAGTCGGCGTGCTGCCTCTCCCCGGGCACTTAGATACAATTTACGAGGCCGGGGTCCATCGAGCATTGGTCCCAAAGACCTCATGAGACATACCAGCAGGAGAAAAATGGCTAAGCTGGTACTGCAATCGAGCCTGGGTCCGCTCGCAACGCAGGCAGAAACGCAATCGCAGCACTACGGATCACTCCAATAAAAGCAGGCACCTCATTCAACCAAAAATGCCACACAATCCCGAACGATTATTCAGCGGTAATGGAATAAACTTTTACTTTTAAAATGTAAGAAAGCAATGAAAAAAATCTGATGTGTTACAATCACATGACGTTCTCTACTCTTGTACAAACTCTTATTCTCCATCTATTTCATATTAATCGAGATAAACATTTGCAGAAACGATCTTTTGACATGCAAAGAGAATTACATTTTACACCTAGGACCAGCTCTAAAAATATTTGACCATCGCTTAAGATCTACTATGTTCCCCTTGTTTTGTATTTGCAAGGGCAACATAGAAATACAGTAGCCTTTAAGCATAGACATATCTCTTAATAGTTGGTTGCTAGGAGCAGCACTATTCTCTTTGCCTCAGATTAATACTCTTTGCATATCCAAGACAGAAAAATGGTCACTCAACAAAAATATGTATATGACATAAATTGTGTATTTTAACGCGATCTACATTTTTGGTGTAGTAAAATTTTGCCTATCTCTTAAGGTTTACCACTTATGCAAAAGTCGTTCACAATGAAGAATACTTTTGGAGACATTCCCAGAAAATTCAAGATATACATTTCATTTTTCATAAAAATATCTTAAACATATGATATTTTAATTAAAATCCTTAGAACCCTTTTGAGAAAATTAAAATTTTCGAAAAATGTTCCATGTAAAGGGTAATCTGGGGTGGGGGGATTTTCTTGTAAACCTTCGTGTCGCATCTCTGGAAGATACTGAACCTAAATAGCAAGTTTGGTGTTTATCCGACTGTTCGTTTCTGAGTTATGCTGTTCACAGACACACACACACACAGACAACACACACACAGACACACACAGGGACATGTTTCCAAAAATGCTTTTTTTGGATTCAGGGGGTCTCAAAACATATATTTCCGGTGCAATCTTGGTATCGAATTTTTGGGTGAAATACAATACTTCCCCTACTTACTATACGTAGTAGAGAAAGTAATATTTGACTTTTGCTTAAGGCCTACTATGTTCCCCTAGTTTTGTAATTGCAAGGGCAATATAGAAATACAGTAGCCTTTAAGCATAGACATATATCTTAATAGCTGGTTGCTATGTGCAGCACTATTCTCTTTGCCATAGATTAATACTCTTTGCATAACCAAGACAAAAAAATGAATAACGAATTCCCATTTGAGAAAAAGTATAAGTATTGGAAAATTTAAGGGGATAACAAGCAATATCTCGAAAATGGTTCACTCAACAACAAAAAATGTATATGACATAAATTGTGTATTTTAACGCAATTTACATTTTTTGTGCAGTAAAATTTTGTCTATGTCTTATGGTTTACCAGTTATGCAAAAGTCGTTCACAATGAAGAGTACTTTTGGAGACATTCCCAGAAAATTCAAGAAATACATTTTATTTGTCATGAAAGTATCTTAAATATATGACATTTTAATCAAGATCGTTAGAGCCATTTTTGAGAAAATTAAAATTTTCGAAAAATGTTCCATGTAAAGGGTAATCTGGGGTGGGGGGATTTTCTTGAAAATCTTCGTGTCGCATCTCCGGAAGATACTGAACCTAAATACCAAGTTTGGTTTTTATCCGACTTTTCGTTTCTGAGTTATGCTTTTTACAGACACACACACACACACACACACACACACACAAACACACACACTCATATGGACATGTTTCCAAAAATGCTTTTTTTGGGTTCAGGGGGTCTCAAAACATATATTTCCGGTGAAATCTCGGTATCTAATTTTTGGGAGGAATGCAATACCCCCTACTTACTATACGTAGTTGTGAAAGTAATATGTCAACTTGAGACGGAGTCCATCGTTTTATTTTGCTCAATAATGAGATCTGCTTTAGTTTTTGTATGCATATAAAAAAGAGATTGTGTAAATTATTATAGTTTGTTTTGTGAAGAATTAAATAATTAGGGTATGAGTATGGCATGTAAGCAAATGGACGACAGTATCAACGAATGAATTTGAAGCTGTTGTAGGTGCACTTCCTGTTAACGGCGACAAACTTTTGATTCAAAGCAAGAAGTAGTGTTAACCGAGTAAAATGGTGTCCTTTTCACCACGGCAACACTTCTCTCTTGTGTTTTATTGACATTGAATCGGGAGGCGGAGCCGTGCGAGTGGTTAGACTGCTCGCCTCTCACCAAGGCGGCTCGGGTTAGATCCCAAGGAACCGTATGTGGGATTTGTGTGGTACAAACTGGCATCTGGGCGTGTTTTCTCCGGGTTCTCCGGTTTCCCCCGCCATTCATTCCACCAACTGCTCCATCATCATCTTCCATTTTACCACCATTTCATACCACCTACTTCATCGTTCTCATACCAGGCATCGGGCTGATCACCCATCTGATCCAAAGTGTTTACTCCTCGAACAGACCTCTTACTCCTGCACCTGCTTGTAAGTCCTGGCGGCGTAAACCCTACATACGAGGAGGGTAACAGAGAAAGAAGAGGACACTGAATTGAAAGTTTTATGCCATACTCCACGTGGTATGGTTCAGCATTTCAACATTTCAAATCACTTGGTTTGCATCAATCAGAGAGCACATCCAATAACAAGGTAACCGGTAAGGCGTCTTTACCAGTTAATAGGATATTTGCGGTTAATAAAGCCGGCCCTCGTAGCCGTGGTCTCTGGAGTGATCGCTCCGGGGCTCCGCCAAGCTGAAGGTCGCGGGTACGAGTCCCGCCACGGGCATGGGTGTTCGTGTGTGTATGTGTGTTGCGGAAATAATCGGTTTGAAAACAGTAAAACACAGTAGCATAAACTAGGTACAACAAGAGAACTTTTTAAAAAATAAATAAATAAATACACGTCCAAACTGACTAAAACATTTGCTAAAACAATAAAAGAAAAACTGCTATCATAAGTAGATAACCTAATGCATTGAAGCGCACAAGATTGGAGATTTAGGCTAGTGTTAACTACCCAAGAAGTGTTGGGAATAACAGAGGGTCTTAAATACTATAAAGCTTTTAACAAAATTCAAAACTTTTTTACTTAATTTTGCTAATTTAGTACATCATCTATGCAATAGACAATATAGTTTCTAATTCTCTCCATATGGCCTATGACCTTCGGGGATACCTCATTACAACAAGCAGTGACTGGATCCATTATTGAGGTGGAGGCACCTAGCGGGAACAATCCGTTGCCTCCGATGGCAGGGGTGATGATCATCGAGTGATAATGGAATGAGAGGACCTACAGCCTTGGACCTTGGAGATATTTCAAAAGTCAAAGGTGGAAGCTTGGATAGAGACGACTTAATAGCGCCGCCGCATGACCGGGAATCGAACCCCGGACCTTCAGTACTAGATCCAGAAACGAAACCACTGCGCTACCCCAGCGACCGTAATAGACAATGTAAAATTTTTAAAGTCGCGTTATGACCATGCTGTTAAAGCAGCTAAGAAACTCAAAGAATAATTTCTCTACCCATCATAAATTTACATATTTCCGTTACTATTTTAAATTTTCAATACAAAGTAAACTTTCCATTCACGTCATGTTATTCACATAAACGTTATCCTATAAATTTTTCAAATCAAGCAAAATGCTCAACATGCAGAAACAATCTTCAGCAATTTTTCATTAGTAGGGGAACCAGGACACTTAGAATGAAGGAAAAGAAAAATAAATGGCACAACTCTTCAAAATTTACTACCAGATTACCCTCTTTAACATGGGTAAATATAAGAAAACAGCATAAAATAACTTGGTAATTGCTGATTCTATGAAAAGAAAATGACATAAGTTTTTGAACTCTTTTGGTTTCCCAGTTAACAAAATTAATTTCGAATGAAGACTATTTCACAGAACTATTTTCTGAAAGATATAATTTTATTCTTCGTGTCAATATCTAAAAGTATTACATTTTAATCAAAATCGTTAGAAGCATTTTTAAGAAAATAATTAACGAGCAGTTTCCCATTTAAAGGGGTAGTTTGGAGTGGGGGATCTTCCTTAAAATTTTCGCTGTCATCTTTAAGGCATCTTAACATATCTTAGGTAAGAAATCTATAATTTATCTGACTTTTCATTCTTGATTTATGCCGTTCATACATACATGTACTTGGACCTTTCTCCAAATATGTTTTTTTTCTGGACTCAGAGGGTCTAATACGCGCATTTGGTGGTGAAGTTTTGGGGAAATACAAACCTAGGAGAATGTAAAAATCTGTTACTCTCTCACTCTTAGAAGTGGAAACTTTAATATAGTATCGAGAGTTTACACAAATGCAACATTAAAATAAACTTCTCTCATACCTCTTGGAGTTGGGTTTAGCAAAGAAGTTGAACTTAGCCTTGTTCTACATTTACGAGATGCTAATGAGTGAGATGTAATTGAAGACTCAGGGCCTTCCAGGGATTTCCTTGACACCTTCTGCATTGTATATCATACATGGAATCAATTTATTTATTTATATTGGTCAACACTGGGCTCAAATTACTTGCTCTGTGACGACACCTGAGGACATCCCTGAACTGCTGTCCTTTTTGTGAAGGATCAGAGCTTCGGACCTCCACTATCTCTCACAGGACGTTGACTTTCCTCATCCTACACAACAAAAGAAAGTTATAAGTATACTCATATACAGAACAACAAAATAAAAGCCCATCACCTTAGTTTTGCAACTACAAACTCTATTTTAAATATTTTTTGTAATGCGAGTATGCAAAACACACACCTATAAGTATGTTAACTTCTATTTTTATTGTTTGTCCCTTATAAAATATCAGGTCTAATGAGAGGATGAGCGAGCTGATGAGGTCGGAGACAACATAGTTGAGAGCTACCCAGCAATTAACCCACAGGGACAAGGGAAACCCCCAGAAAAAATACTTATTCCAGCAACTAGCCACAATCGAGATACGAATTCGGGCCCTCCTGATTAGGAGATAGACATACCCTCACACAATACAAAGAGATTATTTTGTTTATGTCTTTTTCAAGAATTAGCATGCAGTTCTAGTTATCAAATTTGATCTCCATTGGAGTGAGTTGCCTGGTTGTGTTTTTTCGGGTTTTTCCCCAGAGCAAAGATAAATACTGGATTTCTTTGGATCCCTGCTCATTTGGACATTCATATTTCACCACTTATTTATTGTATTTTCAGTCCTGATATGAAAGGGGCCTAAAAGCACCAGTCCCACAAAAAACTCAGAAATATTCCTTAGATCATACTTTTCGAAAAAAACGGCATATTAGCTTTATGTTATAAAGTTATACTATGTAACCGTTATAATGATCACGGCACAATATATTACAAACATTTGTTATAACTAACTACTTCTAATTTTGGCTCTAAGATAGGATTTGGTACAAATAAATGTAACATAATATAACTTTTATACCTCAGTTAAGTAAATAATAGATAAACATATTACGATTAGTAAAATTTAAGTATTCTGACATTAAAAAATCATTAAACTGCATTCAAATCTGTTCATATGAGTAACCACAAAGTTACAATTAGGTCTTTATTCAACAATATCAGAAGCTTCTTCATCTATAGCCTGCAAAAATGTAGAGTATGATAAAAGTTTTTAAAGAAACTCTTGCAGTCATTTAGTTGTACCATTGCGACTAACAAGGGAATGTTTCCTTCCTTTATAGGTATCAAAGAATGCAGTTTTGCTAGAGAAACAAATTGGCTATATAAGTTTTAGCTAAAATGTAGAATCCTATCCTTCTTGTTCTCACACATTTAACAGTTTAAATGTACTTGTTTAGAATACATCTGTTCACGTGGTTTGTTTGAGTAATAATAATAATAATAATAATAATAATAATAATAATAATAATGATAATTATGTACAGATAATTTATGAAGTTCATAACTGACTTCATAAACAACCTTTATTATTGGTCAAAATCGTTAATAAATTGCTAAATTATAGCATTAGTTTATTAAAACTACCGTAGTAACAATTACGTCATAAAATAGTTACGTCACAAAGTATGAATTACCTATAATACTAACCTACTCCGAAATATAGGCCAACACCAATGTTTGCGAAATATCCATAACATTTTTAATCTCCATTCCATTAAGAAATTGTTAGTAATCTTTCTCGTAACTAGCACATGATTTGCTTGGAAGTAGCCATAATTATGCTTTTTAAGCTTCTAATAAAATCTCTTCGGGCAATCCATTTCCATTTCTAATGTCAACAAATGAACTACAATAAACCCCATAAATAAAATACATGCACTCACTTCAGACTGATTCCATAGACGATAATATTTTTATTTAATTATTTTCTCTACTACGTATAGTAAGTAGAAGAAGTATTGCATTCCATCCAAAAATTAAATATCGAGATTTCACTGGAAATATATGTTTTGAGACCCCCTGAATCAAAAAAAAAACATTTTTAGAAAAAGATCCATCTGAGTGTGTGTGTCGTGAACGGCATAACTAAAAAACGAAAAGTCGCATAAATGCCAAACTTGGTATTCGAGTAGATGTGACACGAAGATTTTCAAGAAAATGGCTCCAACGGTTTTGATTAAAGCCATATATTTAAGATACTTTCATGGTAAATGAAATATATATCTTGAATTTTCTGGGAATGTCCCCAAAAGTCCTATTCATTCTGAATGAATTTTGCATAACTGCTAAATCGTAAGAGATAGACAAATTTTTACTACACAAAAAATGTAGATCTCGTTAAAACAACAATTTATGTCATAAACATTTTCTTTTTGTTGAGTGAATCATTTCTGAGATATTCCTTATTATTTGTTTTAATTTTCCAATACTTATACTTTTTCTCAAATAGGAATTCGTTATTCGTTTTTTTTTATGTCCTGGACACACAAAGAGAATGGAATGCTCCACATAGCAACCAGCTATTAAAAGATTTGACTATCGCTTAAAGCCTACCATATTCCCCTTGCATCTACAAGAAAATTAGCAACAAGTGTCTGCAAATTTTTATCTCGATTAACATGAAGTAGATGGAGAATAAGCGTTTCTAAAAATAGTCTGTACAAGAGTATAGAAAGTCATGTGAGTGCAACACATCAGATTATTTTTATAACATTTACTCATATAATCATTACAAACTCATGTCATAATATACCATTATTGCACTGTTTAACCAGAATATAAAAGTGTTAAAGCCAAAGATAATAATATTCTTATTTATTGTTTAACGTGGTTTTAACGTCTTTTTCATATCGCGTTACTGTAGTTCGTTGTTTCGCTCTAGTCAGAACATGCCAGATGTTTGACCTAGTTGGCTTATTGCAATTTTACGGTACTAAATATCATAAATAGTATTTACTATCAAGAAGGGTAGTGACACAAAGAAACCGCAAGTTCCCGAATACTTATCACAAGCCTTTCCAGTTGTAAGTTAATCTGGAGGTACCAATCAAATGAAAAGGACCCAATAAAGCCACCGGTTGCAAAAAGCAGCTGTTAGGGTTTTTTGTCTGGTGCGCTCTCAAGCGTTGCCCGTTCTAGCAACAAGGTCATTCTCTGGTAACTTAGTTACTCGCTGTTAAAACCGACTCGCGTTTATGGGTGGCTTAAGACCATCAGGAGTTGTTGGCTTGACAAACAAAATATATTGCTCTTCTTACGACTGAGTTAAAAGGAATTGCTTGTGTTTATGATTCGAAAAATGTATGATTTTAGCACCCCCATATTTGTTTGTAAATTCTCTCAACGTTTCGTTTTTTCTTAGGAACAGTCAACATATAAAAGTCTCTTAAGAAAGACTTTATTCATTGCCACGTCATGTTTACTGCATTTATTTGAAAAAAACTAAATTTAACCTATGTGAAATAATCACAAAACTTTCTGCATTCATTTTTATTCCTTTCAAGGGCTACTTTATAAATTATACGCACTAAAGCTTTACGTTCTGCTTTCTGTTAGACTTGTCAAACATTTCCTGGAACTGCTTTCTTGTAGGCAAACAGGAGGATGAGACGATAATCAGCTAGCCTTGATATTACCTATATACACTCTGCATGAGCTCGTGAGAAAAAAAAAAAGAATATCCATTTAAGGGAATGTGTTACTAATTTTTGACAAATTTTCAACAACATTAAATCGCGTTTTTAAACATTTCTATAGAAAAAAAATCCTCAGATACTGTTAAATCTTAATCAAAAATTGATTTGCGTTTCTAAGAATTCAAATTCCCAAATACATGCTGGAAATGTTGAGCGCAGGTGTGTGCAAGTAACGCGTTAAAAATTAACAACTTGATTTTCTCGTATTCTGGTTTCCTTACATCTTTGCCACTTTTAATTTTTCTTATGAAACAATTTTTGTATTTCTTTCTTTTAGATCATCAGTATACACTCTTTGAAAGTGGATGATGAGATCTGAAGAACCTTTCCTTGATAGCAAGTCTAAACTAAACTCCATGGCGCAACAGTCCTCTGTCGGACCAAGACCTGCCGCCCGACCGCTGCGTCCACCACCTCCGCCCACAACAGGTGTCATAAGTGGGGTGCAGTACTGAAGGGCCTATGCGGCCTCCTTAGCCTGGAGCCACTCCTTTTCAATCAAGTAGCTCCTCAACTGGCCCCTCAGGGGCTGAGTGCATCCCTGGCCAGGTTTCCCAGCTTAGGGAAAATCCCCACGCCGGTACCGAGAATCGAACCCGTATCTTCCGCTTGGTAAGCATCAGTGTTACACCGCGCTTTTGAATTTAAGTTTTAATAATAGAACAAACTAAGCGGGATGGCATAGGTGGTAATGTCTGTGCTCGCATTCGGGAGATCGTGGGTTCGAACTCCGTGGCCGACCTTCCTGACCTATGAGTTTTTTTCAGGGGTCCCCGGGTCGCCAGGCGAATGCTAGGAAGGAGCATTACATCCCCCGAATTTCCTGTGCCTCTATTTCATCTCCATTCTCATTTCACTTCACCTTTCATCTGTTTGGTCTCAGGTTTGCAAGTGTCGGCGGGAGGTCTCGGTATGTGCATGACAGGGGAGAAGAATGCTCTGAGTAAACCTTCGTCTCCCGGACTGCGGGTCCCGGGCCCCCCAGGGGATGTGTAAGCCACAGGGGGGAGGGAAGCCGGCTGCAGCAGCCACCACTCGGGGAGTTTAATTCTATAAACGGTAGGGACCCCGCCCTGCTGTGCTCCCTGGTCCGGCCGCCCTCTGTCTCATCTCACTCCATCCATCCCTCCCTCCCGGGGGCGCACCGTCAGGCACCTAGGTACAAAAGATCTGAAATGTTGAGGTGCTAAGAACCCCTCCTCTTCTAATCCTGACCAATCCTATCCTAATAGAACAGATGTATAAATTTTAGAAAGTTAAAAGTTAGACATACTTTAGTTCTTTCAGGAAATGTTTTCTCGTGTAAAGAAATATATATTAGAGGAATAACGTTCAAAATTCAAAAGTTTAAGAGTTTCAACTTTTCCTCATTTTGGCATTTTATATTTAACTCGATTGTCATTTTTTTAAAATTTGTATTCTCGAAAAGTTAGCTTCATATGACCACAAATAATATTCTATAATATGTTGAACTAATTTGTAATAAGTATTTCAACTAATTTGGTAAAAATTTGAGTGCTTTAGTCGTTTAGGAATTGAAACAGAAAGTGCTTTATATCTTTGTCTGAATAGCTTCTACAAGGGGAAGTATTTATATTTTGAGGCTAATAATTAAAACAAAGTAATTTCTGATTGAAAACTGCTTTATTGCTTTTAAAAATATTGTCCTTTATGATCAATACACTTTTGCATCCGTTTAAACCATTTGTCGAAGCATTTATTCCAGTCTTCTTGAGACACCTCCAAAACTTGGTTTTTGAAGGCATCAACGGCTTCTTCTGCCAACGAAAATCGTTGTCCATGCAATTTATTCTTGATGTTCGGGAGCAAAAAGAAGTCATTGGGTGCCAAATCAGGACCGTATGGCGGATGACCCATCAATTCGATTTTTTGAGCCTTCAAATACTCTGTTGTTAGACGAGATGTGTGTGCGCTCACATTGTCTTGATGAAGAACGATCCTACGGTTCTTGTTGGTTTTCCTTACTTCACCGAAGACTTCTGGCAAACAAATGGTTGTGTACCAATCGGCATTGACCGTTTTACGTTCCTCTAAAGGCACTGTGCCACATGGCTAGTTTTGCTGAAAAAGCAGGGGACCATTTGCTTCGAAGTGCTTCGAGTGCGAACAACTTTTGTTGGATTTGCTTTATCTTGAAACACCCATACAGTCGAGTGCTGTTTACGTTCCGGCTCATACGCATAGATCCATGATTCGTCACCTGTTACAATCTTATATACGTCTTTTGAGACACCGCCATTGTATTTTTTGAACATTTTCGTACACCAAACGACACGAGCATCTTTCTGAGATTGCGTCAAATTATGTGGGATCCAACGAGAGCAAACCTTTTTCACGGCTAAATAATCATGGAATATTTTATATATGCTGGTGGAACTAATGCCTAGGGTTGCCTCAATCTCACAAAATGTCGCATGGCGATCTTTCATTATTAGTTTTTGCACAGTATCAATGTTTTCTGGCACAACAACTGATTTTGGACGACCTTCACGAATTTCATCATTGAGCGAACGGCGGCCACGATTAAATTCGTTATATCAGCGTTTCATAGTGGCAAAGGATGGAGCTTTGTCGCCAAATGTGGAAGTTAGCTGATCGATATACTCTTGTCTTGATAACCCACGTTGAAAGTGGTAATAAATCATTGCACAAACATTTTCACGAGTTAATTCCATGTTTTTGTTGACACACAATTTTCAAGTTAGTGTATACAAAACAAATGACGCTCTATTGACAAAATGTTTGAAGTGGATTATGGTCAAAAATGTCAAACTTTCCATTGGAAACGTCAGATGGCACCTACAACATTTAGGGTTGCCAAGGCTCAAAATATAAATAGTGCCCCTCGTATCTAAATGGAACCGCTGATCTGAATTAAATAAAACAAAATACTATTGAACAATAAATGTGTTGTAATGAGAACTTATTTTGGGAAGACAGTGAGATAGTCCAATCGAAGCAGAGATTCTAAGAATAATAAAATCTGAAATGCTGGATTCACATGACTTTTCCTTCATCACTCTTCTACACACTATTCTTACAACAGTTTATTCTTCTATCTTCTTGTTAATCACACATTTACACATTTCGTTGTACGTGTAAGAAGAAGTAACTGACTAACGCAATCGTCGGCTTTTAAAAAGCGATTCCCTATGTAATGACTTTGAAACTTCATTCTCTTTGCTTAACCACGAGAATTCTCTTGTAGGTGCAGGGGAATTGGTAGGCTTTAAGCGATAGTGAAATCTTTTAAGAGATGGTTGCTATGTGGAGCATTCCATTCTCTTTGCAAGTTTGAAAATTGAGAAAGTTGATTTGAGAAAAAGTATAAATATTGGAAAATTCAAAAAAGAATGTATATGACATAAATGGTGTGCTTTAGCCACATCTATGTTTTCTGTGTAGTAAAATGTTGTCTATCTTTTATGGTTTACCAGTTATGAGTGAAGAGGACTTTTGGGGGGACATTCCTAGAAACTCAAGGCATACATTTCATTTGTCCTGAAAAGATCATCAACATATGATATTTTAATCAAAATCATTACAGCCATTTTTGAGATAATCAAAATTTCCGAAAAATGTTCCATGTAAAGGGTAATCTGGGTTTTGGTATTTATCCTACTTTTTATTTTTGAGTTATGCTGTTCACACTGACAGAAAAATAGACACACATACAGACACACACACGGATATGCTTCCAAAAATGCTTTATTTGTATGCAGGGCACCTCAAATCATGTATTTCCGGTGAAATTTTGACATCGCATTTTTCGGTGGAATGCAATACTTCCCCTACTTGCTATAGGTACGAAGTAGAGAAAGTAAAAGGGGTGGGGACAAAGCATTAGCGACTTACTGCTTGAAAAAAGTATTTTATTTGCAAGTTCAAATCAATAACAGAAATTATGTCGGAAGTGAAAGCTACAAAGGTTATATTCGATATGAATAGGTGCTTTAATCAGATCTATATTTTTTATGTAGAAAGATTTTTACTATCTCTTACAGTTTACCAATTACACAATAGGAAAGTAATACAGAACAAAGAGAACTTCACAGGCTATTTCCAGATCATTCGGGATATATCTACATTTCATTTATCATAAGAATATCTCATTTACAAAATGGTACTTTAATCAAAATCATTATAACCATTTTTGAGAAAATCAAAATTTTCGAAAATATCCTACCTAAAGGGTTTCTTAGATGGAGGGATTTACCTTAAAATCTTCATCTTGCATCCTTGGAAAATGCTGAACTTTTGTTTTTGAGTTATCTGTTCACAGAAAAAGGCACGCACACGGACCTTTCCCTAAAAATATTTTTTTTTCGGATTCAGAAGGTGTATTTGCGGTTCGATGGAATACTTTGCTTCCTCTACTTATTATCGTATAGGTAAACTGAGCGAAATGGCGCTTCGGTAACATGTACGACTCGCTCAGAATGTCCTGGGTTCGATCCCGACGACCGCCCGCTCTGACACATGGGTTTTTCGTAGTTTTCCCGGATCGACAGGCAAATTCTGGGGTAGTTCATTTTCTACCATGACTCTCCTTTTCCTGCCCCTCATTTTCGGTATCCATCATCTATTTCAAGGTTGTAGGGCGAGGGTGTTAGGCCGTGGCTGTGGCTTGTAGTGGTTTCTACCCTGGTTCAGTTAGGTTTCGCATCCGAGTGGGTCCCGCCCCAGAGGAACACCGGGGGTTGTGGCTTGTGGGTGGACCCGAACGGAGTCGGATACGTTCAAACCCAGCGGAGAGCGATGATGGCTTCCTTCGGACAGGAAATAAAGTCGGTGGTCCCGTGTCGTAGATTTACAGCACGTAAGGGAAGCTAAAGCATGATAAAAAGGCCTCTGAGCCTCTTTCATGCCCAAAATATAATGGGACGGTAAGGACCATAGCAGTTAAAAGCGTCAATAATTAAACAAATAAAAAAGGAGTCGGATAATTTTGATCTGGAACCGTTAGGGACTCCGTCCATGCTTCCTCCGTCGTCTTCCCTCCCAACCAGGGGTCACGGTGGAAGCAAAAAGGGCCGTTGAGCCTACCTGCTGTGCTCTGCCACGGTATTGGGAGCCCCTCCTTCACCTTTTGCTATAGGTAAGCAGTAACGAAAGTAAGACTAGAAGAAAAACAATCGATTAGGTTCGATTCTGATTGGTGAATAAGGAATCAATGAGAACGTACATTGGTTGAAAAGTTCTCGTGTGTAATTACCAAAAAGAAATAATTTAATATCGAAGATTAAACTTAATCGATTGAGTAGTTGATAATGACAATTATGCAATTGTAGGTCTGTTATCGTTGCTGTGTAAGTCGACTGAAGGGCAGTCGCGGGTCAAGACACGCAGCTATAAAAGCGAGCTGTTCCGCGGATTAGATTCGTGACAAATGGCCTTCTCATCTTGCCACGTCACGAAGCATCTTTTCCATGCCACGCTCCATTGCGCTAATCACTAAAGTAATTAACAGGACCACGTGTTTGTTTAGCCAGATCGCACAACAATGGTAAGTCGTGAGCAAGGCGCTACTCACGCTGTGATATCGCAGTCCATAGCTGGGTTTACAACCGTCTTTATAGCATCATGACGAGGGTCCAGGAGCGATGACCAACGTGACCCCTCATGTTGCAACTCGTGAGTGAAAACAGAGGCTTGTGTAACACTTGTAAATCTTGAGGAAAGCAGTTCAAAGCTGGAGTGGAGTATCTGAACCGCTGCTGCCTGCGGTTTGTGTCTCGAGTCCCGGCTAAATCACGCTTTTAGAGGTTGTTCCTTAGACCTTAGATTAAGCAGCTCTGCGTTCTCGAGTACAGTCATTTCATCTATCGTCCGATGTGACCTCTAGATTAGACACATTTAAGTTACAAAAAGCAATTTTAAAAAAATCTTTCTCTACTCTCTATTACTTTCTCTACTACGTATAGTAAGTAGGGGAAGTATTGTATTCCACCCAAAAATTCGATACCGGGATTTCACCGGAAATACATGTTTTGAGACCCCCTGAATCCAAAAAAAAGCATTTTTGGAAACATGTCCGTGTGTGTGTGTGTGTGTGTCTGTGAACAGCACAACTCAGAAACGAACAGTCGGATAAACACCAAACTTGGTATTTACTTTCAATATCTTCCAGAGATGCGACACGAAGGTTTTCAAGGAAATCCCCCCACCCCAGACTACCCTTTACATGGAACATTTTCGAAAATTTTAATTTTCTGAAAAATGGCTATAACGATTTTGATTAAAATATCATATGTTTAAGATGTTGTCATGAGAAATGAAGTGTATATCTCGAATTTTCTGGGAATATCTCCAAAAGTATTCTTCATTGTGAACGACTATTGCATAACTGGTAAACCATAAGCGATAGACAAAATTTTAGTACACAAAAAATATAGATCGCGTTAAAATACGCAATTTATGTCATATACATTTCTTTTGTTGAGTGAACCGTTTTCGAAATATTGTTGTTATTTCCTTAAATTTTCCAATACTTATACTTGTTCTCAAATTCGTTATTCATTTTTTATGTCCTAGACATGCAAAGAGAATGGAATGCGCCACATAGCAACCAGCGTTAAACTATTTGACTATCGCTTAAAGCCTACCATATTCCCCTTGCATCTACAAGAAAATTACCAATAAGATTGACATCTTGATATCTCGATTAACATGAAGCATATTGAGAATAAGCGTTTGTAAAAATAGTTTGTACAAGAGTAGAGAAAGTCATGTGAGTGTAACACATCAGAGTTTTTTTATTAGTGGGTACACAACCTATTCTTATTAAACCTTATTCTTCTATCCACTACATTTAATCCAATAAGTATTTGCAAAAATACCTACATTAACATTTCGTTATAAATACAAAGAGGCAGTTATAGTCAAATGTTTAAAAACTGGACGCTATACGCTGGCCTTAAAATTTCATACTGCTTCCATGCAATCGCGAGAAACAACTGAAAATCGATGGGACTAAAAGAATATTGAACATTTCGAACCTTTAATAATGAGTATCCCAGAAGCAGCTTATACCACAAAAAACCTTTATCTTAACTATATTATGTGTTTTAAAGAGATCTATATTTTATGTGTGGTACGTTTTTGTCTATTGCTTAACGTTTAGAAGTTATACAAGATTATACAAAAGTCCTTCCCAATAAAGACTTCCTAGGATATTTCTAGAAAATTAAAAATTTACAATTTTTTTGCCCTGTAAATATCCTTCATATATATAGTATTTTAATAAAAATTATTAAAGAATATCAAAACTTTTGAAAAATGTTCCATGTAAAAGGTAGTTTGGGGTGGGCAGATTCTTTTTTAAAATCTTTGTGTCACATCCCTGAAAGATACTTAACTCAAATACCAAGTTTGATATTTATCCGACTTTTCGCTTTTGAATTATGCTGTTATAAACAGGCACACACACAAACATGTTTCTAAAAATGCTTTATTTGGATTCAGGGGGCCTCAAAACATGTATTTCTGGTGAAATCTCGGTATCGAATTTTTGGGTGGAATACAATACTTCCCCTACTTACTATACGTAGTAGAGAAAGTAAAAATTGGTGACTTACTCTACCCAGTGTCGTGTTTTCTTGTATCTCTTCTATTTTCCTATTTCTAGAAATCTCTCTTGTAATTTTAGATACCAGGGCACTGTGACCGAGTACTTAGGCCGTTCGCCTCCTACCAAGATCCAGGAACCCCCTTGTGGGATTTGTGGTAGACGAAGTGGCATCTGGGCGGATTTTCTCCGGGTTCTTTGATTTACCCCGCCATTCATTCCACCAATTGTTCCATCTCCTTTTCTTCGCCAATTTCGCCTTCATTTCATATCATCTTCTTCCTCACTCCCATACGGGCCGATCTCCCGTTCTGGGTTCTTGATTCTCTGATTCACAGTTCGTCTGCCCCTCGACAGGCCTCTGGCCATAGGCACGGTTTTAAGTCCAAGGGGTTTAGAAGGGTAAGCCGACTAAGTAAGTAAACAAGTAAGTAAATGTTAAATCTTTATTTATGAATTCTAACCGAGAGGCCGCATTCGGGAGGTCCCGGATTCAATCTGACCGGAGGTTTTTTGCGCGGTTTCCTCAGTTGCTAGCTGAATGCTGGGGAATAAATTATTTGCTCCGCGAATTTTCCTATCATCCTTTTTATCTCCTCGTTTCATTTCCTTCTTCACCACTATACCAGGCCTTAGGCTGTACACCCATCCTGAGTATACTATGATCTAGAGTTTGCTTGCTCCTCCACAGGCTACTGACCTAAGGTGTTGACTTGTAGGTCCTTGGGAGTATAAGTCTTGCAAAGAGGAGAGTAATCCGTTAAAGAAAGAAGTTTAATTTATGAATTAAATTGTGCGCCTAAAAATTATTCTAACAAATTATTTTATTACCCATATAGGTATACGATATAAAATTATATATCCTCTCGTGTATTTGTGTATATAGATAATAGGTATATATTTAATCTGCTTATAAGAAATCATTCATTTATTACTTTCTCTACTACGTATAGTAAGTAGGGGAAGTATTGTATTCCACCCAAAAATTCGATACCGAGATTTCACCGGAAATATATGTTTTGACACTCCCTGAATCCAAAAAAAAGCATTTTTGGAAACATGTCCGTGTGTATGTGTCTGTCTGTGAACAGCATAACTCAGAAACGAACAGTCGGATAAACACCAAACTTGGTATTTAGGTTCAGTATCTTCCAGAGATGCGACACGAAGGTTTTCAAGAAAATCCCCCACCCCAGATTACCCTTTACATGGAACATTTTTCGAAAATTTTAATTTTCTTAAAAATGGCGCTAACGATTTTGATTAAAATATCATATGTTTAAGTTATTTTTATGACAAATAAAATGTATATCTTGAATTTTCTGGGAATGTCTCCAAAAGTATTCTTCATTGTGAACGACTTTTGCATAACTGGTAAACCATAAAAGATAGACAAAATTTTACTGCACAAAAAATGTAGATCGTGTTAAAATACACAATTTATGTCATATACATTTTTGTTGATGAGTGAACCATTTTCGAGATATTACTTGTTATTCCCTTAAATTTTTCAATTCTTATTTTCTCAGATGGGAATTCGTTATTCATTTTTTTGTCTTGGATATGGAAAAAGTATTAATCTGTGACAAACGGAATAGTGCTGCACCTAGCAACCAGCTATTAAGAGATATGTATGTGCTTAAAGGCTACTGTATTTCCAAATTGCCCTTGTAAATATATATTCCCCTTACATCTACAAGAAAATTAGCAATAAGTTAGACCATGCAAATGTTTATCTCGATTAACATGAAGTAGATGGAGAATAAGCGTTTGTATAAATAGTTTGTACAAGAGTAGAGAAAGTCATGTGAGTGTAACACATCAGATTTTATTTTTAATTGTTTTTTAATTCCTTCAGTTGAGGGAAGCAGAATTTTTCAATAAATTCTTTCACCATACAAAGCTTTAATCTTTTCTCTGCTTCGTGTTATAAATTATTCATAACACATTTTGCTGTAGGCACAAGCGATATACAGGAGGCTGAAGATATAGTCAAATCTTTAAAAAGTGGGTCACTATAGGCTCGCTTTGAAATTCCTTACACTTTGTATGCTATCCGATAAACAAAGGAATATTTCTTTAAAAATGTGTGATAAGTACTGTAATATTCAAACCGATAGTAGAATACCTTGGCATTAATTAATGCATTTAACCTAAATTATGTGCTTTAACGAGATCTAAGATACTGTCTATTTCTTATGGTTTATCGTTTATATAACATTTTACACAATTCACTTAAAAGAACTTTACAGGCTATTTGCAAAACAAAAATCAATACATGTATATGATTTATTTGAATTAAAATCGCTACAGGGGTATTTGAACAATCAGAGGTAGCCTTTTTTGTAAATCTTCGTGTCCCAATAAATACCCACTAAGTTTGGCATTCATAGAACCTTTTGTTTTTGAGTTATGGTATTCACATACTCACAAACACACACGCACACACAAACGGTCCCTTTTTAAAAAGATGATAATTTTAATCTTACTCAGCTGACTTCAAAACAAGTATTTCCAGTGAAATCTCAACTTCAAAGTTTTTGGTGGAATACAATATTTCCTTTACCAATCATAAGTAAGTTCTAGAGAATGTAAAAGTAAGAATTTTCTCTCCGTTAATTTGGCTGGTAGAAGTTTCTAAAAGCAGTGATATCCTAATTATTGCGGGAATATATAAATAATTAAATAAAGGAATATCAGTAAGATAGAGAAACAATTGCAATAAATAATTTCCGTATATTAAATCATGTTTAATATAATAAGCTTGAGTTGAAAGATTTGTCCGGAAAAAAGACGGTAACTAGGAAGACATCTTAACGAAAGGCATTAGCGACAGCCGAATACAGAAAACATTAGTGTTAAAAATTCCTGGAAGGCAGTTAAATTTGTAGTTCAAGACGTGTGTGAACAGGCACAGACCAAGTCTAAAAAAGAGAAGTGGAATATATTTCTGATATTTTAGCCAGGCTCCCTGGTGACAAGGGGAAAGACTCGCAAACAGAGAGTTGAAGTATTAGCCCGGGCATGAAATCATGTTGGTGGAGCTAAAATTAATAAACCCTGGTGCAACTTAAATCAGAGAATTACTCTGGTACCTTCATCGGGATTACTGCTCGTGTGATATTTTAAGCGATTAATGACGCGCTTGTGTGAGTAAGATTTCGCAGCTATCGCGAGGGATCTCTCCAGTAAGCATTTTAGCGACTCGTGGCAAGTTACGCTACTAGTTTCTTTTATTGTCGAAAGTGTTGTTTCATACTGTAAAATTAATACTGCAGAAGTTAGCAGGTATAATAATTCGATTTTTATAATTTCGAGTCAACGATTTGTCATAAGCTTCGTCATTTATCTTCAAATGGTCGTAACTCGCTTCAATGCTCAAGTATTAGATCACTTAAATTTCTCATTCAATTAAACCGGTGTTGTCAACAATACATCCACGGATACCCTGATAAAGTACCCATAGCTGTACCACTGGAGCAGCTGGTGCAAGACAGCCGAACGAGCTACTAGATAACGATATCAGAAGCGTGTAAAGTAGATATACTGTATCAAAATTGACGAACAATTGTTCCTACTTCAGTAGAAATGAATATTTCGTAGATAGGCATTTTTTTAATGTTCCATTTATAGGCTGCCTTCAACCGGCGGCTTTTTACTTTTTCTACAACGTATAGTAAGTAGGGGAGGTATTGCATTCCACCCAAAAATTCGATACCGAAATACATGTTTTGAGGTGCCCTTAATTCAAATAAAGCATTTTTCGAAATATATCCGTGTGTGTGTGTATTCAAAGATGCGACACGAAGATTTTCAAGAAAATTCCCCCACCCCAGACTACCCTTTACCTGGAAATTTATCAATATTTTGATTTTCTCAAAAATGCCCCTAACGATTTTTATTAAAATATGATATGTTTAAAATATTTTCATGACAAAAGAAATGTATATCATGAATTTTCTGGGAATGTACCCAAAAGACCTCTTCATTCTGAATGACATTCGCATAACTAGTAAACCGTAAGAGATAGACAAAATTTTACTACACAAAAAATATGGAACTCGTTAAAACACACATTTTATGTCCTACACATTTTTTGTCCAGTTAACCATTTCCGAGATATTCCTTGTCATTGTTTGAATTTTCCAATACTTATACCTTTTCTCAATGGGAATTCCTTATTCCGTTTTTTTATGTCCTGGACATACAAAGAGAATGAAATGCTCCACATAGCAACCAGCTCTTAAAAGTTTTGACTATCGCTTAAAGCCTACCATATTAGCAAATGTTTGTCAAGATTAACATGTAGTAAATGGAGAATAAGCGTTTGCAAAAATAGTTTGTACAAGAGTAGAGAAAAACATGTGAGTGCAACACATCAGATTTTTACCTTTGGAACAATTGCTCATCAGCAATGATGTTCACTGGTTTACAGTGGTGCTAATCTTTGGGTTGGTATTACTTTTAGTTATTACATTAAATTCACACACACATACACAGACATTCACATTCTAATTCATACTTGCCGACTCTTGGGAGGATGGGAAATAATCCTGGCTAACAAAAATGCCCACTCTCCAGCCAGGAATCGAGCCCGGGACCTCCGGACCACCAGACCAGAGAGGTAGTCTATATTATTTTGGGACTAAGAAAACCTAGTGTAATAGGTATGATATCCTTTCCGTGACCTTGAAGGTATTCCTCTGACTGCTGGGAACAGTAGCTCACGCGAAAAGCTGCCGAGCATTGAGGAAGTCTTCTTGAATAAACCGCGGGCTGAAGGAATGTAGGTAAGTACATATTTAAAGTGGTGGTATCATCACGACACAAAGACCGAGTGCATGTGGGGACATCGATTTAAATCTGAATGAAGCTGCTTCTCGTTTGATGCCGTCTTTTGTGCCCCCCCCACCATCCTCGCTTCCACCCGGCGTGCGTTGTGTACACAAACGGGGTCAATATACCACAAAACGTGTCGTTCCTTCGCACCATTTCGATTTGTAAGGCAGTTTTAATGTTCCCTCGCCAGCTGTGCATCAACAGTTGATGATTAAAACACAGTGCTTTTGGAGAAAGTAAACCACTTCCGGTAAGGAAGCGAAAGTGATAATAGTGAGCTACAGGTCCAGGGTTGAAGGCTAGAAACAACAGGTTATGTTTACATGTCTTTCAATGGATCGCTTACAATGCATCTATTCTCCTGGTACCCAAGGAGAAACGTTTACACTGTGCGCGTCCTTATGACCGCCTTCCGTCATGTTTCGGTAACCAAGGTCGGCCGAATGTTCTATAGAATCTGATCAGGCATTGACAGTTCCTCCATATAGAAAACGAGGGATTAAGCTACGAACCAGTTCCTGCATCACTGCTCCAGCTATCTTTATTGAAGTCTAGCTATAGTGACTCCAGATTAAAAAAAAATCTAATGTGTTACACTCACATGACTTTCTCTACTCTTGTACAAACTATTTTTACAAACGCTTATTCTCCATATGCTTCATGTTAATCGAGATGTTAATATTATTACTAACTTTCTTGTAGATGCAAGGGGAATTGGTAGGCTTTAAGCGATAGTCAAATATTTTAAGAGCTGGTTGATATGTGGAGTTGTCCATTCTCTTTGCATTACCAGGACAAAAAAAATGAATAACGAATTTGAGAAAAAGTTTAAGTATTGCAAAAATTTAAGAGAATAACAAGCAATATCTTGAAAATGGTACACTCAACAACAAAAATGTATATGACATAAATTATGTATTTTAACGCTATCTACATTTTTTATGTAGTAAAATTTTGTCTATCTCCTATGGTTTACCAGTTATGCAAAAGTCGTTCACAATGAAGAATACTTTTGGAAACATTCGACTTACCTATACATTTCGTTTGTCATGAAAATATCTTAAACATATAATATTTTAATCAAATTCGTTAGAGCCATTTTTGAGAAAATTAAAATTTTCGAAAAATGTTCCATGTAAAGGGTAATCTGGGGTGGAGGGATTTTCTTAAAAACCTTCGTGTCGCATCTCTGGAAGATACTGAACCTGAATATCAAGTTTGGTGTTTCTCCGACTGCTCGTTTCTGAGTTATGCTGTTCACAGACACAGACACACACCAAGACACACAGACATACACACACACGGACATCATTCCCAAAAAAAATTTTTTTGGATTCAAGGGACCTCAAAACATGTATTTCCGGTGAAATCTCGGTATCGAATTTTTGGGTGGAATACAATACTTCCTCTACTTACTATACGTAGTAGAGAAAATAAAATTTTTACCAGCAGTTAGAAATAAATTCGTAGGTGAGTTTGTTTGTGTGTCTGTTAATTCAGTTAAATACAAACTTGCTACATAAGTTTAGCATTTTCCAAGGACACGACACAAAGATTTTCAAGAAACTACCCTATACATGGAATTTTTTTCGTTATTTTTTAGTTTCTCAAAATGCCTCTAACGATTTTCATTAAAAAATCATACGTTTAAGATGTTTGCATAGTTATTAAATGCATCTATCCTTAATTTATTGGAATAGCCTGTGATTCCTCTTTATTCTGAATAACTTTTGTAAGACAAATCGCATTACACGAAAGATCGAAATCTCGTTAAAGCATATAACGTTTGCAAAAAAAGTATCGTTAACCGCTGCCGAGATATCTTTTGTTTATTGGTTTTAGTTTTCAAATACTTATTTTTTTCAAGCGGTAAGTCACTGTTGTTGTTATTGTTTTTGTGGTCCTGCAAAGCCATGAAAGCCATCACATGACGATTCGCTTTTTAAAAATCTGATTATCGCTCTAGTCTACTGTATCCTAATTATCTACAATGAATATTTTATGATGTGTAATTAAAGTTCATTCTGATAAACAGTTAGTAGACGAAGACTAAGCTTTGTGAGAATAATTTATAGAAGGGTGCATATAATAAGTCATGTGATTACAGTACGTCAGATTTTCAGTACACAAAAAGAATAAATAATATTGCAGTTTATGTGTTCTCGAATTTTTTCAGGTGCTCCATTTATTAATGTTATAAAAAACTAAGTTGTTGGTATCTAATAGCTGAAATTGTGTTGAAAATGGGTTTTGATCTCAGAGGAAAACATTTCTCTACTAAATGCATGTAAAATAATTTTGTAAACACCATACATGAAAAATCTGGAAGAACACGTATAGTTTATGTCTGTTTTTTTTCCATATAAAAGATGAGAATTCTCTCTTCATTAACTTTTTTTAGGAATAGACGAATACCTTACTTTCCTGGGCACTCTATATACCGTTCACTTTTGTATTATAATTTGGTAGTCTTGTGTCTGGCTTATTGTCAAAAATCCCTGATTACCACACCGGGGGGGGTTGTTTACAAAGGGTATCACATACTACTTGCTCAAAATTAAAACGAGTTATGATCAGATAGTAAAAATCAATATGGCAATAATAATAATAATAATAATAATAATAATAATAATAATGCTTAATATGAGTGTTTATAACATCGTTTTAGCTATAATTTACATTGAAAAAATGATATTAATTCTAATTTCATATAAATTATGGATGAAATGTAAATACTTGCTTATACCCATACTTTTTTAGTTTTTAGGCTTTAGTGTGAATTTTGTATTTACCACTGGAGTTATAAAAAATCAAAACATTAGAAGAGTTGCCGTGTTAAACTTAGTTTGGGGTGGGGGATTTTGTTTAAAATTTTCGGATGGTATTTTTGGAAGATGCTGAACTTACACACCAAGTTTGGTATTTGTACGAATTTTCATTTTTGAGTTATGGCGTTCTCACTCACTCACTTACTCACTAACACACACACACAGACATTCAACCCTTTTTCTAAAAATGCTTCTTAATTCAATGACCTCAAAGCGTGTAGGTATTTCCGGTAAAATCTCGATATTAAATTTTTGGGTGAAAGCGTCGTTTAAGGTAGGGGGATTATCTTGAGAATCACCTGCCATCCTTTGGCCGTGGCTCACTCAAGTATGAAATTTGTATTTCTTCGTGTTTTCTTTTTCGTTATGCACGTCCGCATAGGACGTTTCGTAAAAATGCCGTTTATTGGTTTGGAGATTTCAAAATGTGCATTGTCGATGAAATCTCAATTTCGAATTGTTTATTGGAACGCAAAAGGTACTCTACCTAACACAGATAAGCGACGGAGAAAATAAAAACGAAAAATCTGATGTGTTACATTCATATGACTTTCTCTACCCTCTATCACTTATAGTGGATATAAGAATTATTGTTACGAAAGTTTATTTTCCTAGCTACTTCATTTTGAGATAAACCTTTACAGAAACAGCTGCATTTTTTATTTCGTTATAGACACAAAGGGAATAGCGATAGTGAAATATTTTAGAACTGGACTTAAAATTCTATACTTCTTGAGAAACAGCTGAATATCGAAAAGACTTGAAAGGAATGGCGAAAGTATTTAACAATTCGAAACATCAACAACAGATATGTGGGAAATGGTTGAAGACACAAAAAAAGCTATTTGAAATAAGTTGTGTATTTTAAAGAGATCTACATTTTTTATGTGGGGTTTTTTCGTCTTATGCTGAACGTTTACCAGTTATATAAGATAATACAAAATTCCTTTTGAGTGAAGAGCACTTAAGTCTATTCCCAGAAAATTCAGATAGGTATACATTTTATTTGTTATGTAAATAGTTTTAATATATGATATTTTAATCAAAATTATCAGAACCATTTTTGACAAAATCAAAAAATTTCGAAAAATGTTTCATGTTAAAGGTAGTTGGGGTGGGGGGATTTTCTTTAAAATCTGTGTGTCGTATCTTTGGAAGATACTAAACTTAAATACCAAGTTTGGTACTAATCCGACATTTCGTTTTTGAGTTATGCTGTTCACAGCCATACACACGCACGGAAATGTTCTAAAACTTTTTTGATTTCGTTTGAAATATATTGGCGTTAAATGTAAATATTAACGTATATTTTATTACCTGGAGTTTTATTAAACATATGGGTGTTTTATGAACAGGAAATCCATTCCTAGGGTTCAGTGAAGACAAAACGGCAGAATTTTCACATATACAGGAACAATAACTTGTTTTATTAATTTGCTAACCTACATTTTCCTGTCACAAATACAAATTCGTCCTTGGTACGCAGAAGAAAATACTTTCTTTTCTTACACAAGGGGATTGCTTTGTATTCACCAAAGTTTCTGAGCTGGGCCGATGGGATTATTTTCCTTTTCTTTTCTTACTTGTTTACCTGAAAATCCTTGTCATGCTCGAGTACACTGATTGAGAAAAACTTCCGAAAGAAGCGAGCCATAAGACCCTGGTTAATTGGTTTCGCAGGCACAAAGGATATTGGTTATTAATGCACACAGCGTTTATAATTAAATAAATACACGTGGACAACTAAGGAATATTACCCGAAATACGTAAATCAATTATGAAAAGTTGGGCAGTGTTAAATTGCCTTATTGGTAAAAGAATCTGAGTTTAACTTATCGTAAAATTAAAAACTTATTCACTGAAGTTGAATATTGTTATATAATGCACAATAACTGAATTTTTTTACATTCGGCTGAATTATTTCAGCATATACAGAGCCGATATGCCCTTCACTTTCACAAAATGTTACGAAAATCTTAATTGGCTTGCCATCAATAATACGACTAGCTAGATTATTGGTATTATACATATTTTTATGCTGTAAATTTGTTGCAAACTCCGAACTCCATCGAAACTTACCCCATACAACGCAATATTACGTTTATATTTAGGAAAAGTTAGTAAATATTCAATTCCTTATATATAAAAGTGTATGCTATGAAAACTTGTTAAGTTTGGTTTACTTACGCTAGGTAGGTTTATAATTAGCTGTTTTAGTTTAAATAATATAGTGCTTTCGTAACTAATGCATGTCAAAAAAACTAACATTAAACTAGTTTTTTTAAAAAAAAAATACGCTGACAACCAAATTTAATATTTTGAGAGCAATATTTTACAAAAACGCGAACAAAATGCATCTTTGACAACATTCTTAAAAGGTAACCTATTGTTTTTCTAAGGATAGCAGTCATTCTCATGACATTAAAAAGGTTTGGTTATATAAAAATAGTTTTATTGGTGATATCAACATAAAATACATTAGTTGGGTGTTTTATTTAATCGGAATGTACAGCAGAAAGCCATGACAGGCAAGTAATTGCTTGTCTAAGTGTTTTGTAAACACATATTTATATGCCATGGGCAAATTGGACGTGGTTTTCCTTCTGTTTCCAACAATGCAACGCTGTTTTCGATCTCATTTGTGCCTCAAGCTTTTCCAAAATCAACAGAAAATTTTTGAAAGTCTTACAAAAACGTAGAATATTAAGCAAAAAAAAAATTATATCTGATGTGGTACATTCACATGACTTTCTCTACCCTCTATCGTTTATTAGTGGATATACAAATTATCCTTACTCAAGTTTATTTTTCTATCTACTGTATTTTAATCCCAATAAACCTTAAAGGAAATGGCTACATTACCATTTCGTTATGGAAACAAAGCGAAGAGTGATATTCAAATGTTTTAAGAACTGTACGCTATGCGCTGGCTTTAAAATTCCATACTATTTCCATGCAATCCTGGGAAACAGCCGAATATTGAATTGACAGAGAATTGCCAAGAAATGAACACTTCTAACCTTTAATAACGGATATATCAGAAACGGCTTATACAAAAAGAAACCTATTTAAAATAAATTGTGTGTTTAAAAGAGATCTACATTTTTTATGTGGTACGTTTTCGTCTATCGCTTAACGTTTATGAGTTATACAAGATTATACAAAATTCCTTCCGAATGAAGAGGACTTCATAGGCTATTCTCCAAAAATTAAAGATATACATTTTATTTGTCATGTAAATACCCTTAGTATATGGTATTTTAATAAAAATCGTTACAGCCATTTTTTATAAAATAAAAAAATTCTAAAAATGTTTATATAAAGGGTAGTTTGGGGTAGGAGATTTTGTTAAAAACCTTCGTGTTGTATCTTTATAATACATTGAACTTAAATACCAAATTTGGTGTTTATTCTACTTTTCGTTTTTGAGTTATGGTGTTCACAGACAGATAGACATACTTACAGACAAGTTTCCAAAAATGCTTTATTTGGATTCAGCGAGCCTCAAAACTTGTATTTCGGTGAAATTCGGTATTGCGTTTTTGGGTGGAATACAATACTTCATCTACTAAACGAATAAATCTAGATTTAATCTTTTCTTTGACCCAAATAATGCACTTAGGAAATACGCAGTAATGCAATACAAATAAATTAATAGATTATACTCGTAATTACGAAAGATGAAAATTAGGATCATTTGCATTAAGTTGAACTCTAAAAAATCTTATATGTTACACTCACATGACTTTCTCTACTCTTGTACAAACTATTTTTACAAACGCTTATTCTCCATCTACTTCATGTTAATCGAGATAAACATTTGTAGACTCTATCTTACTGCTAATTTTCTTGTAGATGTAAGGGGAATATATATTTACAAGGGCAATATAGAAATACAGCAGCCTTTAAGCACATACATATCTCTTAATAGCTGGTTGCTAGGTGCAGCACCATTCCCTTTGCCACAGATTAATACTCTTTGCATATCCAAGACAAAAAATGAACAACGAATTCCAATTTGAGAAAATTATTGAAAAATTTAAGGGAATAACAAGCAATATCTCGAAAATGGTTAACTCAATAAAAAATGTATATGACATAAATTGTGTATTTTAACGCGATCTACATTTTTTGTGTAGTAAAAGTTTATCTATCTCTTATGATTTACCAGTTATGCAAAAGTCGTTCGCAATGAAGAATACTTTTGGAGACATTCCCAGAAATTTCAAGATATACATTTTATTTTTCATGAACATATCTTAAACATATGAAATTTTAATCAAAATCGTTTGAGCCATTTTTGAGAAAATTAAAATTTTCGAAAAGTGTTCCATGTAAATGGTAATCTAGGGTGGGGGGATTTTCTTGAAAACCTTTGTGTCGCATCTCTGGAAGATACTAAACCTAAATACCAAGTTTGGTGTTTATCCGACTGTTCGTTTCTGAGTTATGCTTTTCACAGACAAATACACACACGGACATGTTTCCAAAAATGCTTTTTTGGAATCAAGGGGTCTGAAAACATGTATTTCCGGCGAAATCTCGGTATCAATTTTTGGGTGGAATACAATACTTCCCCTACTTACTATACGTAGTAGAGAAAGTAAAAATACTCACTAATAATCTCTACTACTAAAACAAAAATTATCGCGTTTCAAGCATTGTAATACAATTACAAGGGCAAAAAAAATTTAGAAGGAAAAATAATAGAACCAGTAAATAATTTTAGCTACTTAGGCTACAGTGTTTCGTATATTAAAAATGAAACTTTTACAAATAAGATCTATAAATTTAATTATATATACGGCACAATAAAACTAAACTTTAAAAGTACTATACAAGAAACTAAACTAAAAAGTTATAAGGTAACGACTGTGCCCATGTTGTTGAATGGGTTCTGAATGTTGGACACTTGGAAAAAGTGAAGAAAGAAAAATCTGATGTGTTACACTCACATGACTTTCTCTACTCTTGTACAATCTAATTTTACAAACGCTTATTCTCCATATGCTTCATGTTAATCGAGATATCCAGATGTCAATCTTATTGGTAATTTTCTTGTAGATGCAAGGGAAATATGGTAGCTTTTAAGCGATAGTCAAATATTTTAACGGTGGTTGCTATGTGGCGCATTCCATTCTCTTTGCATGTCCAGAACATAAAAAAAATGAATAACGAATTTGAGAAAAAGTATAAGTATTGTAAAATTTAAGGAAATAACAAGCAATATCTCGAAAACGGTTCACTCAACAAAAGAAATGTATATGACATAAGTTGTGTATTTTAACGCGATCTACATTTTTTGTGTAGTAAAATTTTGTCTATCTCTTATGGTTTACCAGTTATGCAAAAGTCGTTCACAATGAAGAATACTTTTGGAGACATTCCCAGGAAATTCAAGATATACATTTTATTTGTCATAACAATATCTTAAACATATGATATTTTAATCAAAATCGTTAGAGCCATTTTTGAGAAAATTAAAATTTTCGAAAAATGTTCCATGTAAAGGGTAGTCTGGGGTGGGGGGATTTTCTTGAAAACCTTCGTGTCGCATCTCTGGAAGATACTGAACCTAAATACCAAGTTTGGTGCTTATCCGATTGTTCGTTTTTGAGTTATGCTGTTCACAGACACACACACAGACACACACACACACACACACACACAGACACACACACGGACATGTTTCCAAAAATGCTTTTTTTGGATTCAGGAGGTCTCAAAACGTGTATTTCCGGTGAAATCTCGGTATCGAATTTTTGGGTGGAATGCAATACTTCCCCTACTTACTATACGTAGTAGAGAAAGTAAAAATAGAAGCAGAAGATTCCTAAGAAGCGTCCCAGGCTATAGTTTATTAGAAAGAAAGTAATTGGTACTAAACTATAAACCTAGAAGCAAGACAGACCGAAGAAAAAATGAATACAGAAATATTCAATTCAAGAGACCGGAAGGCCTAATCACTGATGGTGTTGATGATGATGATGATGATGATGATGATGAACGAAGATCAGTTTCGGGTTTTTTTTTTTTCGTTCTGAATACGAAACGCGCTTTCTCATATGTAAAATTCAATTCAAAGTGTACACCACTTTTGTTTTACCAGTTTGTTTTTTACCTATGTCGTCCTCCGTGGTGTAGTGGTTACTATGTTCCCGAGGTCGCGGGTTCAAACCCAGCGTAGGGCGATGGATTTTTTCGATCGTAAAAATTCTTAGCAAGCCTTACTTCGGAAGGGAAGTAAAGCCGGTGTCGTAGATTTACGACACGTAAAAGAACCACAAGTCTGATAAAGAGGCCTGTGAGCAAAATTTCCGATCTTTCACGCGCAGTATAGAATGGGACGCTAAGGACCACAGCGACCATAGATAAAACTCAGTTTAATTGTAGTTTTACCTACGAGTATAGCTATTAAGTAAATAAATCAAGCGAGCTATTAAATAATTTTAATTTAGCAATACAAAGGGTCAATTGGACGATCTACTGTACCATATCCGTATAGAGGAATGCGTTGTGATCAATGGTTATGCGGTTTTATTACCATCAAGTACGATCCCGTTTACATATCTACCGACAATCGAAACGAAACTCGTTTAGACTTTCTTTTTTCAGAATGATCGGAATTGGCATCAACTTCGAAATAAATCCCATTTATTGAGTACGGAAAGTTTAATCAAATCGATTTCAGTGCACGATGTAAACCTAGTAAACGCTACACTTTCGAAAGCCCTTAAAGAATATTCGAATACGCTAAGGTGTTAAAATACTTCAATTCTATTCTTCTCAATAACTAAAGATGTACGAACCTTTTATTGATTGTAAACGTGTTCCTGATATTAATTACAAGCAACCAGATTTGAAAACAAAAGTTTCGGTTACAAGTTATGATTTTCTTTTTTACTAAAGCACAAGTAATTTCTACATTCTACCGTAACTATTTCTTACTAGAATGTTTAAACAATTAGCCAAATACGAAAAAAGTTAAATCAAAGTATATGATTGTAATGAAATCTTCAAAATTTCATTATTAAATTTTTTTGAACCATTGAGAATATTTGGTAAAACAAAAGCACACCTACGGAAGTGACGTTTAAAGATTTGCCTTTAGCAGATGGTGTGTGTAATGATTTATTTAAGAATCTAAACACTTTTACTAACAATTTTCGTATTATTTATACTCCATTAAAAACAAACACGGCGGCGCCATGGCCGAGTGGTTAAACCGCTCGCCTCCCATCAAGGTGGCCCGAGTTCGAACCTAGGGAAGCACATGTGGGATTTGTGGTGGACGAAGCGGCATTTGGGCGGGTTTTCTCCGGGTTATCCGGTTTACCCCGCCGTTCATTCCACCAGTTACTCCATCATCACCTTTCCTTTTATCCATTTCGCCTTCATTTCACATCAACTTCTTCCCTCACTCTCATATTTGACTACGGGCCGATCCGTCGTTCCAGGTTCTTCATTCTCTGGTTACATGTTCATCCGCTCCTCTACAGGCCTCTGACCCTAGGCACATTTGTAAGTCCTAGGGGTGTAAACCCTACATACGACTAAAAGTAAAAGCAAAATCTCGAAAGATTTGGGGAAAAAAGGCTTAAATATTTTTTTTCTTTTTTACCCTCTCTACCTGCTATATTTAAAACAGCTGAAATGTTGTATTTCACAAATAAATCGATATCAAAATGTTACTGAAAATAAACGTTTTGAGAGCCCCACGTTTTAAATTCTCGGAGAGTGCGCGAGTGTATGTGGCATAAATAAAAAATGAAAATTCAATAAAAGCCAAATTAGGTATTTAATTCCACCGTCTTCAAAATATTCGACACAAAGATTTTCAAGACCCTCTCCTCACAATACTATGTATGTCTTAAATTTTCTGTAAATAGCCTATGAATTTTTCTTTGATCTGAATGCATTTTCCAAAAGTTTGCATTACTGGTAAACTATAAGAAATAGATACTAACTTACCACCCAACAATGTAGATTCTTTAAAACACACAATTTATGTCAAATAAGTTTTTTATTTGTGGCATTAACCACTTCCGAGATACCTATTCGAAGCTAATGGTTGGAATCCCCCAACACTTTTACATTTTTAAAGTGCTAAGGCACCTTCTTTTGTTTCTCGTAATGTTATGCAAGGAGTGGATTTCAGCCACAATATAGCGAGCCTTTTTAAAGATTTTACTATTGCTTCAGCCTTCCGATTAACACGAAAAAGACAAAACAATAACTAAATTTCTTACTTTTGCTATTATTTATAGTAAGTAGGGGAAGTATTGCATTCCATCCAAAAATTCGATACTGAGATTTCACCGGAAATACACGTTTTGAGGCCCTCTGAATTCAAATAAAGCATTTTTGGAAACATTTTTCTTGTTCTTGTAAACACGATAGAACAAGAACGAAAAGTCGGATAAATATTGTACTTGGTATATAGATTCAGTATCTTTCAAAGATGCGACACTAAAAGTTTCCATAAAATCCCTCCACCTCAAACTATCCTTTACATAGAACATTTTCCGAAACTTTTGATTTTCTAAAAAATGGCTCTTACGATTTTTATTAAAATACCATATATGAGCGACATTTACATCACAAAAAATATGTGTATCTGAATTTTCGGGGAATAGCCTATGAAGTCCTCTTCATTCGGAAAGAATTTTGTATAATCTGTGTAACTGGTAAACGTTAAACGATAGACGAAAACGCACTACACAAAAAAAAATGTAGATACCTTTAAAACACACAATTTATTTTAAATATGTTTTTTGTGGCATAAGCCGTTTCTGAGATATCCGTTATTAAATGTTTAATATTTCTAGGTCATTTCAGGTCCTTTCAATTCAGTTGTATCTAGTGATTGCATGGAAACATATAGCGTCCAGTTCTTAAACATTTGACTATCGCTGTTCCCTTTGTATCTATAACGAAATGTTTAATGTAGCTATTTCTGGAAAGGTTTACTTGGATTAAAATGTAGTTATCAGAAAAATAAGTGTTAATAAGAATACTTTTTATAGCCACTAATAAAGATAGAGCGTAGTGAAGGAGTAATGTATCTGTCAATGGTTCTATAAGTTTTTTCATATTAGAAGCATTATTTTAACAGCTTCACTTCAGTAAGGAATTTTGTAACTATAATGGGTTTTATTGCTTGTTTAATTCCTGTTTAATTGTTTTGAAAGAACTTCTGTTATAGCGTGAATACAGCACATAATTTTAGCTAAAAAACCAATTTCAGTCGCGTTTTAAAGTAGGTACTTAGGGAATTGACTGTTTCTATTCCAACCCAAGTTAATTATTACCTTTACTTTGCTGTAAGTGGCAAAAATTCATCGCTCTAAGAACAGATATACTGAAATGTGTTCCATATCTACAGGTTGTCCTGTTGGAACGCACCGAATTCTCATGCTGTTCGATTGAAACAGGCCCCAATATCCCTCATAGAGTGGCGCAATTTCTCTCTGCATTTCTGTTTTATCGTGCAGTAATCCTCTCATATTTTAATTTGTGGGGGGAAAAAATTACATGCTTAATTTTAAACAAGTTTAACCCTCGTGTGATATAAACCGCTTAGCTGGTAGCATTATTATACACATTACATAAGCAGATTAGCTGGAGATTTGTGAACCACGTGCTTTCGGTATACCGCCATTAACCTATTACCAACGCAAGAGATGAAAATTTAAATGTGGCCACTATAACAAAAGACTAACTGAGAACAATACATTTCCGTATTTACCTAACATTTGCTTTGTGCGTTCATTTCACCTGGCAGGGCTGCCAACAGATTTTGTTTTATCGCCAAATTTCAGCGCGTATTTGTTCAACACAACTTGGGGATCATTTAGGAAGGAAATCCTGAATTATTTATACGCTGTACCCGCTTATGTGGTTTCGCTCTCAGAGGCTCAAATGTTTACGTGCATACGCCAGATCAAAACGTTGGGCATGCATAGGTATGTAAAAAATAAATAGCTAAAATATTCAACACAAAATATGAAAGAAATACCTGGAAAAATTATAAATCTTCTTAGCGTGCACCCACTAGCTGCTATGATGCCTTTATCAAGAAACAAAGGTAAAGCACCGTTTCACTAAGATCATTATTTATACTGTGTAGGAGCAAGACACTAGTAAAATATTTGTAAATTGCCTATCCTGGAAATTATAAACAATTAAATAGCATGATTTATCGTACTATACCTAGAGTAGGTATGTTTTGATTTAAGCTATTTTAAAATTAAATAAAATACTTCTACATTATTTCAAGAACAACAGCTGATAAAGTATCGATTCCCATGGAAATAAAAATCTGATGTGTTACACTCACATGACCTTCTCTACTCTTGTACAAACTATTTTTACAAACGCTTATTCTCCATGTACTTCATGTTAATCGAGATAAACATTTGCAGACTCTGTCTTATTGCTAATTTTCTTGCAGGTTTAAGGGAATACATATTTGCAAGGGCAATATAGAAATACAGTAGCATTTAAGCATAGACATATCTCTTAATATCTGGTTGCTATGTGCAGCACCATTCTCTTTGCCACAGATTTGCATATCCAAGACAAAAAATGAATAACGAATTCCCATTTGAGAAAATAAGTATTGAAAAATTTAAGGGAATAACAAGCAATATCTCGAAAATGGTTCACTCAACAACAAAAATGTATATGAAATAAATTGTGTATTGTAACGCGATCTACATTTTTTGTCTATCTTATGGTTTACCAGTTATGCAAAAGTCGGTCACAATGAAGAATGCTCTTGGAGACATTCCCAGGAAATTCGAGATATACATTTTATTTGTCATGAAAATATCTTAAACATATGATATTTTAATCAAAGTCGTTAGAGCCATTTTTGATAAAATCAAAATTTTCGAAAAATATTCCAAGTAAAGGATAGTCTGGGGTTTCTTGCAAATCTTCGTGTCGCAAATTTGAAAGATACTGAACCTAAATGCCAAGTTTGGTATCCGACTTTTCGTTTTTGAGTTATGCTGTTCACTTACACACATACGAACCTTTTTGGTATTCAGGGGGCCTCAAAACATGTATTTCCGGTGAAATACGGTTTCGAATTTTTAGGTGGAATGCAATACTTCCCCTACTTGTTATACGTAGTAGACAAAGTAAGAATACGATTCAAATTGTGATAGAAGGAAAAAATAGTTGGAACATTTATGCTTATTTGGGTAATGCTATTTCAGTGATTAATAAGAATGTTATAAATGCAAAAATTAAATAGACGCAATAAAATGAATTGGAAAAATTATATCAAGAAGTGGACAATTAAATTACATAAAATGATAGCAAAACATATGCTAATGTTTAGTTCCAAAAATTAAATTTGAAATGTTTGGATTTCAAAAAGCACAGGTTGAGAGAAGGCTTGAAGCCCACAGATGAGATTCTTGAAGCCCTTAATGGGATTGCATTCACAATCAGATCGTGAGGATAGAGTAGGGAGTTTCAAGCATAGTCGAGGAAATAAAGTATTATAAACAAAAAATGAAATAACACTTTTTAGAGCGGATGACCATTTCAGTATAGGCCAATGAGAAGGAGAGATGTGGGTAGACCTGTGAATCGTTGGGTTTGAGACTCGAAAAGACCGTGGTGGCGTAATTCGTAAAAGTCTGAAGAAGAAGAAGGGGAAGAAGAATGTTAAGAAAACCTACAGTTCAGCTAATATTAACACCGTCAGTTGTTTCGTAAGCCGATGTCCATAATATTACCATTGAAGTTAATGGGGAAGAAAATAACAATAACAATAATCTAATTGAAGATAATATAGAAAAGGGACTTAATTCGACCTTCACTGAAAAATTAATAGCCCATATTGATAGGGGAAAGGTCCCCATATTGAACCACTTGAGTCTATATAGTAAATAATAATTATAATTACAAATCAAAATTTTCAGAAAGACAAGCGTTAAAGTGACAAATTCTTGCGCTATAAATATCCTCAACACAATTTAAAATTAATATAATCATCAATTAAATAACATTTAAAAAGTGAGATGGAGTAAATCGGTTCAAATTAGGAACGTGGTCCTTAAATTGAACCACCCGTGTCTTAAAATGAACCACATATTTTAAGTTTAAAAGTATTTTTATTAATACAAAACACACATATTTTATTGAACATTCAAAACAAATATGCTATCAGAAACAAAAGTAGAGTTCAAAATTGTGATAAGAATAGCAATTTCCTTGAACATTTTGAATTTTTATATAATGACAATCACTTGGTTTTTGGAATAGGTATTATTTGCAAATATAGAGATTTACTAATTTTTACTCTTATACAAAAGAGTCCAATTATACACAATCTTCACAATAAAACACTTTCTTCTTGGCACTAACTTTTGCACACTTTAGGTGAAGCCATATCCTACAACTCATACACTGGATCATGTCCATAATTTCAGATAATTCATATTCACATATTCATGTCAGCCACTGTTTTAACATGATTTTTTTAACTTAAGATATTATATCGATATTTATTCACAAGATATACTATTCGCAGTTGAGCAATCCTAGAAGTTCAATAGGTTTCCTAAATTGGACCAGTTCAATATAGGGTTTAAACAGTGGTTCAATTTACGAGCCACGCCATTTTGGAAGGTTTAGCATATATGTGACAAGGAGAGACGCTACTTAAAAAAACGTATGCATGAATATTGTTGTTAAATAAACACCTTATAGCATGTAATATATATAGATCATCTCAAATTTATCTAATTGGTCGTATAAGCTTAGGCAGATGAGTCAAATATTACTTCTGAAGCACCAAAAACACACAACACTTCATAGAACTGAAACCACAGCTCAGAATACAAAGTCAACAACTCCAAGCATTCATAGTTGTACACGCTATGCTTCTGCTAGGATTATGGTGACATCTGTCGAACAGTTTGGAAACTATCGGAGCGGTTCAATTTAAGAGGCGGTTCAAATTTGGGACCTTTCCCCTACTAGGTGCCGCCCTATTAAAACCTGTTGAAATTTATCCTCAGTTCAGAGTTGGCACTTGGAAATAATGCCCTACATTTCGTGGACTTCCCTTGTGTCTGGTAGTCTTCAACTGAAGCATTTGCTAAGTTTGGAGAAATACATTTTCAATATCAGTGCTTTTATTCACTCCTTTTTCTGCGTCGCGAGCAGCTACTTCACCTACTCCTATCCTCTAGTTACGGATCCTAAACAGATGTTCCGAATAAAATAATTAGATAGGAAGAACTGAACTGTATTTTTAGCATTGAAATAGCGGCGCATAGGCATATAAGTTTAATTCTTCATTACAAATATTTAAATTCTCAATCTTCTCTAATGTCTCAAAAGTGGACTAATGTGGAAACAAAGTAATAAATTTATCGGTTATATAACTTTTTTAATCGTCCATTATTTTGGCTAACATTATAAGGATAGGAAATATATAGCAATCGTTTACTTTTTTCTCCAAATATATGTAGTTTTATTCGTATGTTTATGCACTAATTTTACAAATTTTCTCAGTCTGACTTCTCCAATGGTTTTGCAAACAGGATGTTAATAAATGCTCAGGGATGAGGCGCCTACCCTTTGAACTCGTTTTCAAGGAATGGTTTCGTTTTATGAAATTAATTAAAGCTGAAGAATACACGATAATGGTTTATGAAATGTTTCAAAAAAGAATGTTAAAATTGCTCAATTGTAAACTACGAACAATTGCAAATTCGCAATAATAATCGAATATTCACATAAGTTTTTGTAGAATTAACCATTTCCGTATTCGTTGTTAGATATATATCCAGTACTTTATCATAATTTTTAGAAGTTAAGTCACCGTTCTTTTGTTTCTATCAATGTCGTGTAAGAAGTAGGATGAAAGTTGAAAGCCAGCACTTAGCGTACCGCTCTTTAAATATTTGAATATCGATTTAGTCTTCTATGTTTAATGAAATCATTTATGCATACATTTATCTCGATTAAGATGAAGTAGACACTAAAATAAGCTTTTATAGGAATAGTTTGTAGAAGAGATACACTACAAATAAACGATAGTGGGTGAAAAAGGCATGTGAATGTGACACATTACTTTTTAAATATTAATATTTTATAAGTGTGTTTAATAGATATATTATTTGATTTTTTACTTTTATTGGTGAAATAGCCCTAATTAATACCACTACGAGGATCTGAGCTTACAAGATAAATTCATTATCCACATACGTTTCATGGAATTTTTTGTTAAATTAGCTAGCCACCAGCATTTAAAATGTTAGTAAAATGCAATTGTAATATTGATACACGATTCTCTGCTTTTTGGAATGTTTTATTGAAGTAACAATAATAATAATAATAATAATAATAATAATAATAATTTATGAACTTAATTGAAAATTTAAAATAAAATTCTGAGCCCTTCAGGTTTGTAAACAGTCAACCCTAAATCATCTGCAGAAACAGGATACATCTACTTTGTTTACGTCTCCAGAGTAACGAACGCGAATCGAACTAATGATTGGCCGGCGGTACAGCAGGTGGATTCTCTAAACAATGGAAGAAGGCGCCTTCAGTAGCCACAAGCTCATAAAGCAACCCCAAACAAAGGGAGAGTAGTACGCACCCTATCTTTTTGTTCTGCCTCCCTCGTGGATTAGCATCCCCATCTCTACTGCACAAATTAGCAATTCATTGTTATTACCACAATAAAGTTGACGATCAGGACGAGATTTTTAGGTAACTGTTACTGACCGAGTGATTGATTCCTTGTCCTCCGATAGAAGTTAATCGCTTTCCGCCGTTTATATCTCTTTGTTCCTTTGTCTTCCATCTTTCACACTCATCTCTAATGGCTCATCTTTGACATCAAGTACAAAAGCAAATTGACGCCTTTCTGCACTCTTCGCCTTCGTTTTGTGTCTCTAGGGTCTACGGTTCTGATAACTCATTCGTTACGTTGGATTATTTGTGGGAATTCATACCTAGGCCAGATAAAGCATTCTTTTCTACAAACCTGAATACATTTCTTTAAAATTCTACAAGTTTACCAATAATATTTACAGTAATATTGTATATAAATGCCATTTAGAGGCAGATTTAGTGTGTGTTAAACGTTTGGATGACAATAATAGTTATACAATTTTGAAATACTCCTTGCTGGACAAAATTTTGTTTTCATAGTTGTACTTCCACTACATTTTTAATTGAACTCTTACGCGAAAGTTAAGTCTTTTTAGTTGCGTTCGCTATCTACTACACTATGAGAAAGCTTTTGACAAAATAATTACACCTTTTCTATGGAGGATACTGCAAACAAGACGTTTCCCGAAGGACTTTAATTCTATTAACAGTGTATATACAAAACTAAAATAGTTATCAGTACAAATTTTAAAATGTTCGATGAAATTTTAATAAATTAAAGCGTACGACAAGGGTGTAATTTGTCACCTGCTTTGTTTAAGTATATATGAACAATCTAGTTAGGAAGTTGAATAATAAAGTTGAATTAATTAGGATCAAAATTAATTTAAATACGCCGAAAGTTAAATAATTATCCGGGAAACACAAGATAAACTACAAAGGTTAGTGAATAATATATTAAGTCAGTATGCAATGTATTCTAATTTAAATATGTTTACAAATAAAACAAACCGTATATATTTTAAAGGGAAGAACCTGTTGGATCGAAACTATTAATAAATGAAAAATATATTAGATATTAGTTGTAAATTTGACAATGACAATAATTCCCAAGCCGTTTGCGGGGCAATTAGGAAAACCTTAGCGAAGAGAAAGCTATAAAGGAAATACGAATGCAGCGCTGTGCCTAAATATAGACAATAACAAAGGAAAGCGTATTCAGTCTACGCATAGGGAATTTGCGAGAGCTGATAAAATACGAAATGAAACTGCAATATCAGATTTGAATATATACTTTCAGTTAACGAAAGAATAGGTGATAGTAAATTAAAATGGAAAAAACACACTGATAGAATGTCCGATAATAGATTACCTAAGAAGATAATGCACTATCAACCAACTGGTAGCAGAAATTTGGGTAGACCGGGCAAGAGATGGCTTCATATTTAAGAGTAATTCGCTGGAGAATCTACTAAATATATAATAGTTTTAGGATATTGTATCCTAAAATGTTCACTATTATTATCTAGAATGCGAGACACTAAATATACGAATACACCTGAAATACTTCACCGCTGAGCTACCTGGCGAGATGCCCGAACGCGCATTAAACCTCATCTAATTCATACATGCGGGTCAATTTTCAAGATGGTTTCAAACACTACGACACGGAATACTTGTGCAAACTTTCGTATAAATAGGAAAGAAATTCATCTGCATTGGCTTTTGGCACACACCATAAGCTTTTATGAAGTATAGAAATTTATAATTTTGTCTTATTTGGTTAAACATAGATCCTAGATGCTAATAAAAAACTTTACTCAAGCTTCAAGCGATATACTTAAAATTGCGATCTCTTTCCGTGGTTGACAATTACAATGGTTTCCAAATTTGGTTTGCACCCAAAATAAGAATGTAATATACCTTACGTACAGTTTTAATACTTCAAACAGTAAGTTCATTTAATTGCCACAATTAACTTCTGTGATCACATCCAGACTTTGATTTGAGAAAGAGCTAATCGTGATATTTGGTTACTTTTGAAATTGTAAATTATCTTTGTATTTTTGTTCAATATTTGTTGTGAAACACAGATTCACGCCCTTGTTTATACTTTCAGACTCTGTGAAGGGTCATTCTAACAAAATAAAGGCTCTCCGCCCCAGCCGGGAATCGAAACCACGACCACTGGGTTAAGAATCTAGAATGCTGGCCACTCGATCACGTAAGCTGTAAAGCTCGAACTTTGCTAGTTTACTTTACTTTCTTAAATAGAAAATAACGTTTACTTTTCATGACGTTTCTAGTGCATATGTTCAACTTGACCTATTTTTACAACGTGCGGTAAGAACGTTAGAAATTTCTAATATATACCGGTTCCAGCTTTCGGCATTAGAATGTAACATAACTACTTCCATTCAGTTTCTAAAGTCCTGGACCATCATTCGCTGGACATAAACGTACGAACATTAGAGCTAACCAATGATACAAAAATGCAAATAACAATTTTCAAAAGTTAAGCATAGATCTATAGAAGATTATCATCAAGCGTGTGTTCTAGAAAAGCTACAATTGGCTAAAAATCTTTTCAAATTTATTTAAAATATATGTATGCACAGAAAATATATTAGACATTATAAGAACATCGTATTACTTTCTCTACTACGTATAGTAAGTAGGAGAAGTATTGTATTCCACCCAAAAATTCGATACCGAGATTTTACTGGAAATATATGTTTTGAGACCCCTGCATCCAAAAAAGGCATTTTGGGAAACATGTCCGTGTGTGTGTGTGTGTGTGTGTGTGTGTGTGTGTCTGTGAACAGCATAACTCACAAACGAACAGTCGAATAAGCCATTTAGGTTCAGTACCTTCCAGAGATGCGACACGAAGGTTTTCAAGAAAATCCCCCCACCCCAGATTACCCTTTACATGGAACATTTTTCGAAAATTTTAATTTTCTCAAAAATGGCTCTAACGATTTTGATTAAAGTATCATATGTTTAAGATGTTTTCATGACAAATTAAATGTATATCTCGAATATTCTGGGAATGTCTCCAAAAGTATTCTTCATTGTGAACGACTTTTGCATAACTGGTAAACCATAAGGGATGGACAAAATTCTCCTACACAAAAAATGTAGATCGCGTTAAAATACACAATTTATGTCATATACATTTTTTTTGAGTGAATCATTTTCCAGATATTGCTTGTTATTCCCTTAAACTTTCCAATACTTTTTCTCAAATGGGAATTCGTTAGTCATTTTTTTATGTCCTGGACATACAAAGAGAATGGAATGCGCCACATAGCAACCAGCTCTGAAAAGATTTGACTATCGCTTAAATACTACCATATCCCCATTGCACCTACAACAAAATTAGCAATAAGATTAACATGAAGCATATGGAGAATAAGTGGTTGTAAAAATAGTTTGTACAAGAGTAGAGAAAGTCATGTGAGTGTAACACATCAGATTTTTTTTAAAACTTGTTTTCGATGCGGCTACAAAATTTTGTTGCTTTGGTGAAGTTTTTTGGGCTAATACTTACGTACAGTTAAAGTATTATATCATTGACTATTAAATGTGAATCGTTTTCAAATTAGGTAGTAAAAAATTATAATTTTAGTTTTAACAAAAGTAGGTGCTTTATATCACTAAATGGATATATTATCCAAAACTAGAAATAAAATAAATTTGAAATAGACACTTTGCGCCCAGAACGATTTATAGAGGTTGGACCATTTAAGTTCATATTGTACAATATCTCCAAAACGAAGTGTTGCAGAAAATAGTGTCTTAATATTATGGGGGAAAGTAAACGCCATTAGTCGTGTTTTATTTGGGGGACGTTGTGGCCATTTTAGGGTCAATTTAAATACACGACTAATGGCATTTAATTTCCCTCGTAATAACCAGATATTGTGCAATCCTAACTTAAATGGTCCACTCTGTATAACCAGCACTAATTAAACAAAAATCGAATATATTCTAAAAACTAATAACTCATAAATGAAAGTGTGTTTAGTATAAACTTAGTTAGAGCATTGAAATTTGTCATACACGCCACTGTTGTAAACCTGTTTTCTGGGATAATAGCATTGCGAATAGCATTGCTTTACCCAAATTTGCTACTGATTAAAAATTATTTGTTTAGCAAATCCAACAACACAAATCAGAAGGCGAAGATGGCTAGTCTGTTTTTGAATACCTATAACAAAACTACGATAAACATTTCACAATACGCTCTTCAGCAAATAGGTTTAGTATTTACCTATTTGCTTTTAGTCTTAATTTCAATTTTACAGCTAACTAAAGAAATTTGACTAAATTATTTCGACAATATGACAGCAATCTATTCTCCAAAAAGCTACTATTTTAATGTTAATTGTGCCTCCCTTGAAAGCCCACAATGGAAATATAGACCCTGGAATCTAACAAGAAGTAAAGAACATTTTGGCAGAACCGTTCTTGTTTTCGTAAGCTTAGATCTTGACAGACAAGACTTGAATGTAGGACTATGTTGATATCAACCCCTGCATTATTTACTTTTTCTTTGTTGTTTTAAATGTCCAGTTAATTTTCTAAATTCCTTATTCTAGTTGTGAGTTCGATTCCTGAGCGGGTAATTCCTAGATTGTAGTTTCATACCCATTTATCGGTTTCTAAGCTCTAGATATGGAGGTTACAGCATTATTAATTACCTTTAAAATATTACTTATAAAATAATACAAACATGCCTACTTACATTTGTAATTGACTAAAATTGGTTACACTGAAATAATGTCGTGAATTTGAGATTTTTAATGGCTCGCATATAATCGTTATTGTGATTTAACCAAACCAGATAAACAATACATCCCTTGAGCTGATTTTTGGATTGCTAAGATTAGAAAAACAAGAAAAAACAAATCGTTTTAAACAGCTAATAGTAAAAATAGGTTTTTAACACTAACATTTGAAAACAATGACACTCGTGCTATATAAATATAGCCCTCCAGTGTTGCCAACTTTAATTGTTTGCGAATATGAAGGTTATTAAAAGTCAGTACATATTGTACATTTCATAGAGAATTAAGATGCTGTAAGTATATTTAGGTTATTTTAATTCATTTTCAGTAGCTGCAAAACTTTTTTTGCTGTATACAGGCATTTTTTTTCGATTACTATAATTGCAGATTACTTGTTTATTGGAAACGGATTCGTAATAGCACAAGTGTTTGCAAACAACGGAAATAAATAGAATGGTTACCAAAGAAATCTGGGAAACAATACGCTGTAGTTCATGCAAGGTAAACACGCACACAATTTACAATTTGTACTTTACTAAAAGCTGTCTAAAAGTAGTGCGCGATAAAAGCGATTTTAATTTATTTTCCCATCAGATCAACCTTCGGTCTTACTTCACAAAACTATCTAGTCATAAATTAAAGCAATTTTAGTATATGCCTTAAATACCTACTCATTACATTCTATTCGAGAGTATTTTTACTTTTCAGTAGGTCAACAGCATTGATGACGTCAGACAGCAGCACCAAAATCACACTATTACATACGACAAAAATCATTAAAACACATCCTTTTAATCATCCACTAGAAAAACACATTTTTTATAGAATCTTAAGCGCTTAACGCAACACTTCTGCACTGCTTTAAGAATCTTTAGCCGAAACTGTCAATGTTGGTACTACTGAAATTTTTACGATTTTAAAATAACCTTTAGTTACGGTAGTTAACTAATTACTTACACGAACTAAATGTAAAAAGGTAATTCGATATATTCTGTACACTTCTAAAACGTTTTTGGACTTTAAAAGCTTATATTGGCTTTTCTTGCGATAAATTCATTCACTCAGTCAATGTAATGGAAAATATCCTCGAAACATCTAGAATTTCCTACACACGACAATAATGATACTTTTCTATATTAGAAATTACTAACATTACTCATTTCCTTACAGTACAGTACAAAAACGGAATCCAAAAGAAAATGTATTACTTTTCACGCGTAGGAATATGTAAATTACTCGGCAGAGATTTGTTTGTCATTCTAACTTCTTTTATTAATGAACGCAAATATACGTAATTTAACTCTCGCGAAGAGCTTAAAATGGCCGTCCGATAACGCCTGTATTCTGTTTTTATAATACTATTATTATTAAGCACAAGGTAAATAAATACTATGCTTTAAAGGTATGTGAGGTTAGAAAGTATGCTTTTGTTATGCACTGGGGCAGATACATGTTACGCTGCTCTAATGTTAAAGTCAGTAATGTGTTGAAATACGTCCAGAATAAAGAAATCACATAACCTGTTTTCGTAATATGGAAGCGATAAAACAATTGACTGCCAATTAACATTCAACTGCGGGTGGTAACACTGCCATGTAAGTTCACTATCGTCTTTTGAAACAAGTGAACTACGGGTGAAAAATATGCCTCCGAGGTACTAAGTTGTAAATGTTTGTTTAAATATAAAAAGGAATGTAATAAACCTACAGAGAAAATAGAAGAATTATGTCGGTACACTTAGTCAAGTTTACAGAGTGGATAACACTAGAAAACTTTTACTTAAAAGTAAGTTATATTTGGCATTTTTGGAAAAACTACAGATAGTTTGGTGTTAGGACACATGCAGCAGAACTTGTGTGTCTACATGCTAAGTAAGTGCACGTGGGTGTGGAACTCACCTGGTCCGGCAGAATCCTGGCTGGGAACTCACCGGGCGGCCACCCGGGAGCGTGGATCCTCGTGGCTCCTCCCATCGAGAGCGACGTCACCGGCCTGCCCCTCCCCCGAGCGCCAGCGCCGAGTGGCGATTGGCGGGCTCGAATGATGGCAGGCCCGTCACGTCGGTAGCAGGGGTAGGGCTGGAAGAATAGAGCGAAGGAAGAGGTTCGGCGTACAGACGAGAGAGGTGCTCCGCACAGTGCAGTGTCCATGTGTTCGTGGTGACTTGTTGCGTCGTCAGTTGTTTCGTGTCGTGCCGGTCTCGCAATCTCGGTCCAAGCTGTACTCGCACAGGGAGGAAGATATGCTGACGATGGAGACAGACCTCAAGGGGGGTAGTTTGCATGCGAACATGCCGCCCCACCACCCGGGAACCTTGCACCCGGGTCACCCGGTCTCCACGTACGGCGCCCTCGGTTCCATCGTGCACGGCAACGTGACCCCCGTCATGAGCAGCGTCATGAACCTCGGTCAACCGCCGCCTCAACAGCTACATCAACAGCAGCAACAGCAACAGGCGCCGCCGTCCCAGCAACAGCCACAGCATCAGCATCCACTGGCAGGCCATCCTCAACACCATCACCCACAACAACAGGCTCAGCATGGCCCCCAGGGAGGCGGCACTACTCAGCAACAGCAAACCATGGCGGCTCACCATCACCCGCACCCTACTCAGCATCCTGGGGGCGGCGGTGGTGGTCCCACTAACAACAATAACAGTACCAACAAAAATCAGAACGTCGACCGCGTCAAGAGGCCAATGAACGCCTTCATGGTGTGGTCCAGGGGCCAGAGACGCAAGATGGCTCAAGAGAACCCCAAGATGCACAACTCGGAGATCTCCAAGAGGCTGGGTGCAGAGTGGAAGCTCCTTAGCGAGGCAGAGAAACGGCCTTTCATCGACGAGGCCAAGCGGTTGCGAGCAGTCCACATGAAGGAGCACCCGGACTACAAGTACAGGCCTCGTCGCAAGACGAAGACTCTCCTGAAGAAGGACAAGTACCCTCTGGGAGCAGGATCTCTGTTGCCGGGGTCTGACGCCGCCTCCAGGTCGGCCGCCACAGCTGCCGCCGCCGTCCAGCAAGTAGTGGGACGGGACATGTACCAGATGCCCAACGGCTATATGCCTAATGGTTACATGATGCATCATCACGACCCCTCGGCCTACCAACAGCACCATTCGGCCTACGGTAGCCACATGGCGGCGGCGGCTGCAGCGGGCGGTTACCCTCGCTACGACATGGGCCAGATGCACCCCAACTCGGGTACGCTCAACTCCTACATGAACGGCTCGTCGTATGGCATGTACACCACAGGCGGAACGGTCCCGGGCGGTGCGGGATCGCCCTACCACTCTGCAGCCATGCAACAGCAACAACAACAACCGGGTTCCCAGATGTCATCTCACAGCCCCAGTGGCAGCAGTATCAAGTCCGAACCCGTGTCCCCTGGCTCAGCAGGCCTACACACTCCGACGCCAGTGCCTGTAGGTGGCATCACGGTGAAGCGCGAATACGTCAGTGGGAACCCTGGAGGCGGTGCGACGGCCTCTCAGGGTGACCTCCGCCAGATGATCTCCATGTACCTTCCGACGGACCCGTCCGCAGAGCACCATCAGCAGCAACAGCAACAACAACAGCAGCAACAACAGGCACGTCTTCAGCAGATGCACGCGCAGTACCATCAGCATGCCGGCGGCTCTCCCGACCCCATGGGCCCAGGAGGCACCATGCCTTTGGCGCACATGTAGGCCTTCGCCGGGGCAGTGGCAGATATGACCTACCCCGGCTATGCGGACATCATGTTGATGGACAGATGCTGAGGAGGTCGTTGCCGCTGTCCAGAGTCATCCGGTTGGTTCCCCGCTTTTAGTTCCTTCCTCGATGGACCATGTGTTGTGCATTTACTCGGGCGGTTGGTTGTTTCTTTTCCGATTGTGCCAAATAGTCTTTAAGTTGAGCGCCTCCGTCTTCGCACCAGTGGAACTCGTGGGAGAAACTCTGCTCTTCTGTTTCAACAAAACCGTTTTGTTTCTTGCCTTCAACACAACAACAAACTTAAAGACAAAGACAAGAGAGACCGCTGTGCACGGAACAGAATGCATGTGTGATATATAGGTATGTATGTTGTAAATAGTCCAAGAATTGTTTATTTGTTTTTTATCATTATCATTCCTCATGGACTTTTCAGCGCCAGTGCGCCCAAAGACATCATAGAACTGTATCATAGGTAATACATATAATAATAATTATCATTATTACTATTACTATTTTTGTTTTTAATTTACTTCTATTTGAAATGGCAGTATTGCCAGATTGTTTATGTTGATCCCAGGAGGTTCATTATCAAAAAAAAGTATACGTGTGTTTTTATAAGAAATTTAAGAGTAAGAACTCCTCCATCTGCTTTTATTTGTTGATTAAAAATGATGTAATGCATGTGGTGCATTCTCAGTTGTTGCTTTGCTAATGGATGTCAAAAGTTTTATATCACGCGTGCTGAAAGCAACCAAGTCGTTTTTGGGAGTATTGTTATTGTATGCGGTGTTTTGCTTACTGTTGCCGAAAAACGGTTAAGTGACGAGAATTGCTTCTCAATTTCTCAGTGAAAACGCTCGTGGAATGTAGCAGTTATGTCAGATTCTTGTAATTCTCCAATATCTCATCGCTGCTTGATGGACGGAATGATTTGATTTGGTTAACACAATGTGTGTATCTCATTAGTTTTGTTTACTCAACGGCTGCCGTCAATTAGGTTGGTATCGAGCGCTTCAGGTCAGCTAATGGGTGTCCAGTAAATCCCTTTACATTTACTTAACAAGCTTTCAATGTGTCATCTGCTTTTCTCACTAAATCTTTCGCTGAGGTCATCCACAGGTTAATTTACTTTTATTTCCAAATGTTGAGTTCTGAACACAGAAGGTCAGGGTATTCTGTGTACAGTATCAGTGCAATTCCAACCCATCATCTCTTGGATCATGATTAGTAATGCTTGCTTGGTTTTGCTTTCCTGCAGTCTGATATTATTGCATTTTACGTAATCTTCAAAATGCCGCTGATTCATGCTTAACTGTTCCATCAACTCATGACTCTAAATTCCAAATTCAGATTACCTGAGAATCATATTCACTAATACACTTACTCAATAAGATCTTAACACAATAAATTGCACCTTGCTCTACTGAAACAGATTCTGAACGTTAAACCAAGCTGCAGCATTTTGAAGATGCGTTCTATCTTTACTTTGGTCCCAGGTCCCAGGTTTGCTTTTTTAAATCAAAATCGATCAACGGATTTACACAGCATAACACATTTACATGATATGTCCGTATTTCCAACATAGAATACTTAATTAATTTTGTAACGTCAATCTGCATAGCACTGTTCTTGGTTCAAGAATTCCATGCCCTTGAGAGCTTCGTTAATTTTTTTCTGTATAATATTTGACTTCGTAACAGTAATACAACACGGCTCATTTTAACATGATTTGATTTGCATATTTAATGCAAATATTTTTGAAATTATCCTTTATGCAGTGCATGCTGAAGTAGTGGAAAAACACATAATTTAAAAAATATTTTGTTTTTATCATGCATAGAGATCATGGGTTGGAATTGTTGTGCAGTGCATGTGTGTTTATTAATTTTATTATCAGAAATAGATGTCTTACACTTAATATTTTTTCGCTTTACTAAAAAGGGTTACAGTTTTGTTGCTTAATTTACGAAAAGCAGAGGACAAATCAGAAAAGCATTCTAGGATGTTGATTTGGCTTATTTTTACTGAAATATGCAATTGAACGGCCTCTGGGAAAAGTGGAACGTGATATCTCTTGAAAATTAGGACATATATGGAACCTTAATAACTGTTCTGGTTAAATTTTGCAATATTTGTTTCTGCATCATGGTTTTGGTTTTCTTGCTGTCCACTAAAATGACTACAATCACGCGTTCCCTTTTTATCCGGGGCTGTGCAATTGTACATGTTTTATTTCTTTCGTGAAGGAATGTTCTACGATGATATACATCCTTGAAAAAAAACTGACATAATTAGTGAAAATTAACAATGTATATTTAACGCTATGTTTGCAGATAATATGTACACATTTAAGTTTCATGAGGGAGTAGCAACAGTAAATAAAACACGCAGTATTTATCGTATTCATGTAGAAAGCTAGCATTTCAAAATTATTATTACATAGAAGTACAAACTGTGCTAGAATATCGCCTATATGAATACCTTGTTTTAAAGGCAGCTGAGAGTGCACGCATGGTATATTTTTCTAAATTGATTACGTTGCTTTCTGAGGTCATGTTTGTACAAAATCAATCTCTGCAAATGCCGATAAGTTCAGCTCTATCGTTTCAAAATGTACAGTGAGTGTCATATAGTCAATGGCAAAAAGAAAAAAAAAAAGGAAATGTGAAAAGTTTATAATTATTATTATGATGATTATGATTGTTAATAGTCTGCATCGAACATTTTTAAAGACATGAATTCTCACTTCGTCTTCTGCAAGCCTTCGAAGCGTGGAAATATTTGGATTTTGCTCGTTGCGAAGGTTTGCACCTCTTCCTTCACGGCCTCTCCCCTAAATTCCCCCTCTCCTTCTTTGTGTTCGTTACATATCCATCATCATCAGTGTCACCATTCATCATCTCTTTATCCCGATCTTTCCCACCTCACACGAACCCACACTTTACACACGATATTATTATAATTAATTAATAACTGATAAAAATGACTTTGTAAATAATATTGCACCAAAAATCTTGTTGTACATATATTATATAAAACATGAGGATTTTCACCCCCCGTTTGAAAAGATCTGAATAAATTAAATACTTCAAATGGAAAACTGTGGTAATGATTTTCTGACCCACTCATACAAATCCTAAACTCTCTCTGAACTAATTGCTAGAACTGAAAAGGAGACTTGGAAGTAATGCCTTTTATGACATAGCCATGTATTGGAAATGTCCGATGTCAGCAGTATTAAATACTGTTGCTTCTTTCTTAATGCATGCATTATTTGCTTTCACGTTACTGATTTACGTAGCTCGAAGAACATAACAATTGGATCTACAATAGAATAATTTGGATGGAGCTGAAGATGTTATATGTTTTAGTACATATGTTTTGAGAATATTAAGTTAGATAAGCTGGTCTTATATACATTTTATTGTAGTTTTGAACTTGTTACCTAACGGCAGGAAGGCAATGTAGACTTAGAAGGTTTAAATATGTGACAGGTTTTCGATCTTCGTGCTGTAACATCAAAACCACGCATTGAAATTCCCAGGTTCTGCTAACGCAATTAAAAAGTGTACGCGTTTTACTAAATGCTTTTCTTACCTTTAAAGTGAAATTATTGCAGCTTTGTTGTGCTATTCATTTGCAAAGTTATATGGTAGATATGAACTGTCATTAATTTTGATTAATTTTGAAAGTCGTTTCCCCCGAGTTCTTAGCATACCGGCATATCAATTCCTGGAAAATCTGTGTTCCAAATTGTTATAAATAATTAATTATGCAGGTTTACTTTTTTAATCTTTTCAACTCCAATAAAGTTTTAAATGTTTTGACAATTACAGCACAATTTTAATTTAAATTAAATCCAAAGGAACATCTGATATAATATCAAGTTTTCAATTACATAATTTTCAAGCTATGGATTCGATTTTTTTTTGTCTGTGAATGTTGTAAACTTTGCTAGCTAAGTCTGATAATTACTGACTGCCTAACTGGCTGTTTTAAAATTACCTGGACGAGTAAACATGAATGTCCAGTAGCATTCATTTATTTATTACAAATATAGGTGCCAAAATCCTTACAAGCTCGCCCAAAGGGACGATATAAATAATACATTGCGGGCGATTTAGAAGGTTAATCTAAACATTAAAGTTTATATTGAAATTTACAAGGGAACATGAAGGATATATATCACTTTTAACCCAAAATGTAAATGTGTGTAGTTTATAATACACAACCCCTTCACAACATACAACTAATAAATTATGCATTAAAATAGCTAGTTAACAAATGTACTCTAGTTTTCTTTTTAAACAGATTTAACTTACAGGAATTCTAGACATACCTACTTGGACAGTTTTATCGTTGCCACCAAAGTCTGGATATATTATGTTATGTATTTTAATATTAAAATTTGAACTTTAAAATTAGTATGGGCAATTTAAGACTAACAGAGAATCTCTGGAACATACTCATTCAAAAATGTAATAATGGAATATTTCAGATTACATTAGGATAATACTTAAAATAATAATATGGCCCAACTTTTAAGTTTACGTGATTTAGAAGAAATTTTTGTTCAGCCTAATAATGATAGCCTGCTTGTATCTAGATTGTAATATATCATTTCTACGTAGTAAGGGCAAGGTAATATTGCACAGATGTTAAGAAAGTAACAAACACATTAGATGCATTCGATGTTTCATGCACATAGAATACAATTAAAACGCTATTAAATGAACGATCCTGAATATGTTTCTCTTTTACAAAAACGTTATGTAGAATAAACAATAGGAGAAATATAAACATTCTCGATTTGCAGACGTGTATTTTAATGCCTAGTTGGAAAGATTTTCTCTTTTAAAGCCTCGAGCAAAGGTTTGTGCTAGGAATATAAATGTGAATACGGGCTTTTTATATTGTCAAAACCATGCCTATATTTTTTAACTGTCACAATAAATAACGCAAATAAAATGTAAACTCCTATAAGTATGTGGTCAAATGCATGTTATACCAGAAAACATGTTGTTTTTACTCTTATCGGCTCGGCGTGAAATAAAAATTAGTTGTAAACGTTCATTATTCCAGTAAGATTTGAGTCTGTTTCTGTATATAATTAAAATTAATGTGGAATGTGACATTGGCCAGAAACCAGAAATTCTGTTTGATTTATTCTGACTTCGAGAAGGTGGCTGTAATATTTTGTTATAACCTTCTGCTTATATGTGTTTATCTGTTGTATGACAGCTTTCTGCTAAACCTGCTATTCATTATCGATTCCATCTGAGCCATTAGTTTCGAAAATATAGCGGCGGATTAGCGTTCGGCAAATATGAGCCGATCGTCGCGTCGTAGAGAAACACAGAGCATGCCGCTCACTGGAACGTGTGTATAAAACTGATTTGTTGATAGTTTCGATAAACAAAACCAAAACTGCCGTTCTTGTTTTGTTCATTAGTTTCTTTGCTCTACGTACTAAAGATTGAAGTGAATAGTTTACTTCCACTATTACCTGTTGTAGAGTAGAAAAATATAGAAATTTTAGTAAAATAATCTGTGTTGCATTCACATGACTTTCTGTACACTTCTACAAACTATTTGTACAAACGCTTATTCTTCATCTACTTCATGTTAATCGAGATAAACATTTGCAGAAACTATGTTATTGCTAATTTTCTTGTAAGTGCAAGGGGAATATGGTAGGCTTTAAGCGATAGTCAAATATGTTAAGAGCAGAATGCTATGTGGAGCATTCCATTCTCTTAGCATGACCAGGACATAAGAAAACGAATAGCGAATTCCATTTGAGAAAAAGTATAAATATTGGGAAATTCAACAAATAACAAGGAATATCTCGGAAATGGTTCACTCGTCAAAACAAATGTATGTGACATAAATTCTGTATTTTAACGAGATCTACACTTTTTGTGTAGTAAAATTTTGTCTCTTACGGTTTACCAGTTCAGTATGAAGAGGACTTTTGGGGGCATTCCTAGAAAATTCAAGATATACATTCCATTTCCCATGAAAATATCTTAAACATATAATATTTTTATGAAAATCGTTAGAGCCATTTTTGTGAAAATAAAATTTTTCGAAAAATGTTGCATATAAAACGTAGTCTGGGGTGGGAAATTTTCTTGAATATCTTCGTGTTCACAGACAAACACATACGCGGACGTGTTTCCAAAAATACTTTATTTGGATTCAGGGCACCCCAAAGCATGTATTTCCGGTGAAATCTCGAATTTTTGGGCGGAATGCAATACTTCCCCTACATATTAGAGGAAGTAAAAATCCACGTTTTAAGGCTCACTGAACCAAAAACTATGTTTTCTCAGAGAAAGTTTCATGTGAGTGTGTATGAGAACAGTATAACTAAACGAAAAGTTAAACACCAAATTTCATACTAGGTCACACACCGTTTAGGTACTACCAGGCCAAGATTTTCAAGAATTCCTCTTACCCAAACAACCTTTTTATAAGCGAAACTTTATTATTTTTAATTTTCTCAAAAATGGCCCTCAACAAATTACGGTATGTTTTAAGATATTTACATAAATAATAAAATTTGTATTTTAAATTTTCTGTGAATAGTCTGCAAACTCCTCTTCCTTTTAAATCAATTCTGTGCAATTAAAGTGGAATATTTTTTCATTAGCTTAAGCCGTTTTCAAAATATGATACATCTTTCAGCTTTTCTAGTTTGAATTGCCATGTGTATCTATAAAGCCTGTCACGCGATTCTTCTTTTACCCGCATGGGTTCATTAGTAACATAAATTGACTTGCGAACAGTTGTGTTTTGTTTTCTGTATTATGCTTACAAGTAAGTTCATATACTTAATTAAACTATTTATAGTCAACAATTGATCATGAGTGAGGCAACGTGAATAGAAAAGTCGCATTTTAAATGAGTATTATAAAATACATTAATAAAATAATAAAATTCATACAAAATAAAGCTTATTTATTGGATTATGTAAATTTTTAATGTGTAAAAAGAGTCGTGTGTGTGACACACATATTTTTATAGAGTATCTTTCGTAGTAAAATCAGTTCTCTTCAAATTCGTCATCAATGAGGTTTCCCACTATTTTTTCATAAAAATAATCGCTTCTTTAGTTATTGGATACATACAAAATACTGTTTTATTTATTTAAGTTACGCTTTCTTTGTAGTTTATCCTAATTGTATTTGGATACTGTATAAATTATTTCGGATAGATTTTGGCTTTCATATTTTATAATTTCGTTTTAGCTATTTTTCTTTCTTCGTGGTGGATTTTGATTTTGGTGTTAAGGTGTTAATGAAGTTATTCAAAGCATAATTAAAGCGTAAGATTTTTAACACGCGTATTGTAAATGTAGATACATGCATAAAAACTTAAGTTAAAGTTTAAAATAATATTATATTTATGCTATATGCAAAAATATTTTATTTTGTAATTCCTGTGAAATTTATAACTTACTAAATTCAGCTAGTTTACTGAACCTTCTTTGCACAGACCTGCAAAAGGTTAGGTTTAAATAACAAAATCTAATAATGAATAACTTGTAATTAAAAAGTAAAGTTAATACCAATCCTATAGTGGTAGTAGTATTGTATTTAAGGTTTTCTCATATACTGATTAGAATTACTATTATTTAATTACATATCGACGCATATTTTTAGATTCAATTTCTTTCATTTTTATCAAGTTATTTATCTTAATGTTACTGTTTATACAGGTGGACCATTTAAGTTGAGACTGTACAATATTTCCAAAAACTAAGCGTAGTAGAAAGAAATACGTTGAATAAAAGTTGCATGATATTATGTGGAAAAGTAAGTGCCATTGTCCAATTTTATTTATTTTAAATTGACCCTAAAATGACCACCATAACGTCCTCCAAACAAAACATGATTAATGGCATTTACTTCCCCCCATAATATCAAGCAACTTTTATTAAAGACTTTTCTTTCTACAACGCTTAGTTTTGGAGATATTGAACAGACTCAACTTAAGTGGTATAGCCTAAATTAGAATGATAAACTCATTTCAACATTTGACTACTTTGCTTTTTTAAAGCGCCCATAAGAACTTGCAATAATTTTTCGAATGCTTCAAATGATCTTCAAACAAAACCAGCAATACAGTTACATCACCACTGAAAATATTAACAAATTTTAGTCGATTTGTGTCTTCTAACATTTTGAAATTTTAAACTAAATAAAACAACATCCATTGTTTTAAAATTATGGTGATGTATAGTTTATAACGGCCACAATACAATTTGATTCAAATGATATGTTAACTTCCGGTGCAAGAAATGTCTTTAACCACTTGCATTTCGATATGCTACAATCGATCATATCGTGGAAAACAAAACAAAGTGTGTATTAAGACGTTTCAGAAACGCATTGTTTAGTAACAAACATCAATTGCCTGTGTAAAACCTAAATATAACATTCATATTATTTTTGTGTACCTGTTTCATAAACATTGCAAATGTGCAAAAGTGTAAAATCGCATTTTATTGCACTAGTTTACTTAAAATTATTTTGAAGTTGAATTAATCTCCTTAGCGTTGAACTGCAAATGCTATTTCTTTGGTAAACATGATTGTGCATGAAACATGATGTGTCTTGGGGAATATTTAAGCTTTGGCACCATATATATCAAATTTTAATAAAGGAAAGCTTACACAGGTAGATGACTAGCTTTAAAATCATGCTATCTACAGTTTAACGATGAAAACTTAATTTAATACATGTAAATTTGCTTTTGCAAATTGCAGCATCCTTTAAATAAATATACATTTCCTTATGTTTGGTCAGTGTTTTTAAGACATTACTGCATAAATACTAATTCTTATAAAGCTAAGGAAACTAGTGCATTTCCTTAGGAGATAAATAATTACAATTTGGCCTTAGGGGAGTAAGACTTCTTAGTACTAAAATAATATTGTTTGAATATAAAATTGTAATAGTATATTTTGCAGATATGAGCCATAGTGAGAAATAGATTACATCAAACTAAAATTTCTGTTCAAAATATTTTCTTTGTATATAAATTTAAAATACTTGTCCTCAAGTGTACCCCTATTTAAATAATTTTATTTTTGATATGTATTTTAACATTATTGTAAATTGTTATCCTGTTGTAACCTGAAATACTCCAATATAAAATCTTTCTTGATGAATGCTGGAAAATACCGAATGGGAACATACATGTAAAACAAGCGTATCATTCACTCTCATTTACAGGATTCTAGCCTTAACAAATTAGAAATAGTAAGGCAGACTGGGAAATACGCAAAGTAGTATTCTTGTTTTGTGAATTAGGCAATTATTGCTTCTGGCATTAATTTCGATTGTACCATTTCACGCGTGCAAATCGAGAAATTCTGTTAACTCCAAATTCTATCAAGCAATTCATTTATCTACATATGGTAACGTTATTCATTTAGGAGACTTTGAAATTCCAAAAATCTAAAACGTGAACTGAGCCATGCTTTAATGTTTGTATCAAAACTGATGAGATTCTCTTGCTATACTTTTTATATAGCGATATTTTTGTCCAAAATTGAGACCAAACTCTAAAATTAGGATTAATACGGCACCAAGCTGCCAAATATTAAAATGAGGTCCACACAGGACTTAAGAGTAAAGCTGATTTGCTTGAATTAGTGTGAAATCACTGCCGATATGCAAATATCATTAGAACAGCAATAAGGACCAGGTTTAAACTTTTTGCAACAGTTTTATCAATGCCGTTCCAAACACAAAATGTATATATGTATACCAATATTATAGAAACCGATCATTTATATATCTATTACTTATTGAGTTATCTCGAAAACCACTTAACTCATTTCGATAATTGTTTCGCCATCGAAAAGCTCTGTTCTTCCAATGGACATTATTCCTAATTAACCAAAATGCCCGAAAGGATTTACAAGGCTTGGATATAGAATATGAAAATGTCAGTGCATATTTGCGGAGTTGGCTTTGATTGTTCGTTGGGAGCCCATGGAGTGGAAATCAAATGTTACTCCACAGAAAATGTGTGTAAAACATGGCAAACGTCGCGGCTATTTCATTTCAGGCAACATACATAGATGGTCACGTTTTAGCAATAGAAAACAAAAGACAATCGCATGCTGCTTATAGCGCTGCGATATAAATGCGACACTTATTTATTTAATTGACATTTTATTCAAATGCTGGAAATGTCGGGGTGAAGTTTCTGGATGCCAAAGCCTTTTAATGTTCCTATGTAAGGAAATAGTGCTGATTTCCTTTGTATTTTGCAATCAGGCGCCTATGCCTAAATAGTAAATATTATATAAACATAGAGAATTGTGTTCACGGTACAGAAATTACTCGAGCGATGTTTATAACTATTGAAATTTTGATTTTTCCTGATAGGTAAAATCTGTATGTCAATTCCAAAATCTTTAAATTGCCAGCCCGGGTTTGGGAATCTTTATATTCACCAGTTGAGTTCCTACTCTTTGAATATTGATGCCAGAGGTTTCCGTATTATGTTAAAATTGTGTTATTAGATAACTAAGGTATCACAGAGAATACTGGAAATTTCATCTTCAATTATATGCAATCTTTTAAATACAATAATAAATACTAATGTGTCCTTAAATGTAAAATAACTATAAAAGGGTACTTTATAAATATCTCTATGAGCTCCTGGAGGATTATTAGACCCTGTTTGGTGGGATTATTAAAACTTGCCCGACCATTGCAATAGTCTATTAACCACTAAAAAATACTTGTATACAGGCAACATTTTCAGAACTTGGAAGACTGAGGCGGGGGAGCAGGTTAAGGACATCAAAAATACATCTGTAGATATGTCATACTTAATTTCCGTAAATATCAGAGGGATTTTTCATACGTTATTAGAAATATTTCGCGGAATTTATGTATTTAAGAGAAAAGCGGAGGATTCACTATAGGTAGAGAAGGTATTGGCATTTCAACAAAAAAATTCTATACTGAGATTTCATCGGAAATGCATGTTTTCAGGCTCACTAAATCAAATAAAGCGTTTTTCGAAACATCTCCGTCCGTGTGTGAACAGCATAACTCAAAAACGAAAATGGGGATAAATTCTAAATTTGGTATATTAGTTCAGTACCCAAGTACCCTTTATGTGGAACATTTTTCGAAAATTGTGATTAAAACACCATATATTAAAGATATTTACATGACAAAATATATATCTTGAATTTTCTAGGAATAACCTTTGAAGTCCTCTTTATTTGAAAGGAATTTTGTATAATCTTGTATAACTGGTAAACGCTAAGTGATAGATGAAAACATACTACACACACAAAAAAGAATGTAGATTTCTTTAAAACGCACAATTTATTTCAAATACTTTTTTTGTGACGTAAGCCATTTATGAGATATCCGGTATTAATTGTTCATTACTTGATCATTCTCTTTAAAAGTCTTCTCGACATTGAGTTATTTCTTGCAACTCCATGGAAACAATATCGAAAACAGTTGTTAAACATTTGACTATCCCTGTTCTCTTTGTGTCTGTAACGAAATGTGTAATGCAGCTATTTCTACAAAGGTTTATTTGGATTAAAATGTAGTAGATAGAAAATTGAGTTTGTATACACACTAATAAATAGAGGTTAGAGAAAGTAATGCGAATGTATTACATAAGTGTTTTTATTATTGTACGATAATATATCTACGGGTGGTAAATAAAATTAATTTAACTGTCTTTAAGGGTTATAAAGATGTGTGAAATGCGAGTAGGCCATCATGCTTATCCATAATGGCTTTAAAATTATTTCTTTTATAGTTTTTGTATTCGCGAAGTAGAATATACGCGATTAATAATTTCAGTTGAAAATTTGCGATGCCGCTGTAGAACTATGTTTTTGGTTGTAAGAGGTACCTAAGGTTTCATCCAGAGTACCATCGAATATATGTTTTGTGCCATGTGGGAATTTATTCGTGAATTGTAGTCCCCAAAAATTTCGATTTTAAAATAAAAAATTAGTTTTATAAACTTCGCGCCACTTCATGATGTACCTTCTATCACATATGGTAGAATTATGTTTATATTAATTTTATTTACGTTATTTATATTTATACTGCAATTTGGTTTTATAAGTTTATCGCACATGTAGAGTGTATGAGAGAGAAATAACTTATTGAAACTCTGCTGCCTCTAAATGTACGTTTCCAATATAAGATATGCAAGTGTGTTCATTGACATTCTAATTATTAATTGCAAGCATACTGACACACAGTTATCCATGCACTGAATAATAGAACATACTAGAAATCATATAAATTGAGGAAAAATTGTAGATATAAAATCTGCAAGAGATTATAAATTGCATTATTGAAAGCAATGTAGTTCTTCTTAACTACTTAAAATTAAAGTAAATAATGGTTCAATATTTTATGTCATTCAAATTTCTATATGACCAATAAAATTGATTTTCACTAATTTTTAACAAAACAAAAAGCAGTTCAATACACATCTGTATTTTGAAGCAGCATGGAAGAATTAAAGTATTGGTATTTGTAAATTCTCTTATTAGTTTCATAGTAATCTTGTGGCATGTGAGGCAAGTCACAAGATTGGAATACCCTGAAATGCTAATTGGAACATATTCTTGAGAAGAAAAGCTTTAAGACAGTTAATACGCAATTATTATTTCATTATCAATACATTTGCAAGGTAAAGAAATTTTGAATGTAGATATTTGAAGCGAAAAAAATTTAAAACAAAAGATTAACGGTTCTTCCATGCTGGGGTTGTATAGGCTAAGTTTGCAATTTGAATCGAATTTAAACTCACTGCCCGAATTCTCTACAGAAATCAGAATTTATGTGGTGTTTTACTCTGAACACAAAAATTACAACTTTAAATTTAGCAATATTAAATTTGAAATCATCCAAGACCTTATCAGTACTTTATTGCTTCTCATTTCACCTGAGGGAAGTATTCTTATTTTCTATCACTAAGTATACTCTTAGTAACATGAGACTTAACCTTTTTTACTTTCTCTACTACGTATAGTAAGTAGGGGAAGTATTGTATTCCACCCAAAAATTCGATACCGAGATTTCATCGGAAATACATGTTTTGAGACCCCCTAAATCCAAAAAAAAATAATTTTGGAAACACGTCCGTGTGTGTGTCTGTGAACAGCATAACTCAGAAACGAACAGTCGGATAAACACTAAACTTGGTATTTAGGTTCAGTATCTTCCAGAGATGCGACACGAAGGTTTTCAACAAAATCCCAGACTACCCTCTACATGGAACATTTTTCGAAAATTTTAATTTTCTCAAAAATGGCTCTAACGATTTTGATTAAAATATCATGTTTACGATATTGTCATGACAAATGAAATGTATATCTCGAATTTTCTGGGAATGTCTCCAAAAGTGTTCTTCATTGTGAACGACTTTTGCATAACTGGTAAACCATAAGAGATAGACAAAATTGTACTACACAGAAAATGTAGATCGCGTTAAGATACACAATTTATGTCATAACAATTCTTTTTGTTGAGTGAGCCGTTTTCGAGATATTGCTTGTTATCCCCTTAAATTTTCCAATACTTAGGTATACTTCTTCTCAAATTCGTTATTCATTTTTTTTATGTCCTGGAAATGCAAAGAGAATGGAATGCGCCACATAGCAACCAACGTTAAAATATTTGACTATCGCTTAAAACCTACCATATTCCCCTTGCATCTACAAGAAAATTAGCAATAAGATTGAAATCTCGATAAACATGAAGCATATGGAGAATAAACGTTTGTAAAAATAGTTTGTACAAGAGTAGAGAAAGTCAGGTGAGTGTAGCACATCAGATTTTATAATTACAGGATGCCTATTTTCCATAGAGCATTCCTATAAGAAGGAATAAATGGATGAAACGGTTCTAGAGAGGAAAGATTATTTACCAAAGCTGAGAATATATTCTGCTAAGATTACAAAAATAGACTCACGCCTATCTTTATGACCTACAGCTAAACGGTTTAATTCATTTTTAAGCTCCAAGAAACTAAACTAAACTGGTTTTGAGTTATCAGAGAGGAAGTGATATGAAAATTCACACTAGTTTCCCCACTCATTAACATTTGTTTTCATCACTTTGTACAATTTATTCATATAAAAGCTTATACTTCCATTTACTTTCTGTTAATTGTGAACATTCGCTAAAGTTTTGTAAATTAGCATTGAACCGTTTTCAAAAGAAGTCGTTGACTATATACCAGCAATTACATTACATACTCTGCATTCTGCACAAGAAGACTGGAAAAACCCCATCAGAAAGAAGAGAACGAGCACTTAATATTTCAAAGTATGCTCCTTAAAATGAGATATTCAAATAGAATATTTTGAAAATTGTCATTCCCACACAAATTTTATTTGATATATCTCCTATGCTAAACACAATTTTATTAGTCATTTGAACATCTGGAATACTTGATATTTAAATAAAGTTGTTATTGAGAAAATAGGGAATTATTTTTATTTTTTCACATAACAGCCCATTTGGTGAACGGGAAATTTCAAGTAAGACATATTTATGATTCGCAAAGGAAATAATGTCGTTTATTTATATCAATTACTGTGGTTTTCGATACTAGATACATTTGTTACCTTTCTATGAGGCTTTTGAAATATGCTCCGCCATACTGAATTGTTGTAGCAAACATTATTTTTTTAGACGGCTTGGCCTAAAAGTGGAACTACTAACATAGCATATAAACTAAAAGATTTAGATTATAGCACTAGTATGACCAACTTTGGTTTCAAGTCCAATCACATGGTAATTACCTTTTGTATTTGCACATATTTAATAACTCGATTTGGTTTGATTAGGTATTACTTTTCATTATGTCCTTTTACACGATTAATTTCTCATGGCACTCGCATTATCCGTTCACAATACAAATCGTCATGCTTAAATTTATCGCAATTCGTTGTAGAGTTAACCTATATGTTATTTGCCAGTTTTCTTTGATCTAAACCTTCATAAAGATTAAATGGAGGAAATTATGAAATGGAAGTGAAATTACAGAAGCAGCAGAAAGAATAAAACTATAACCACTTACCTAAACAATCCAGAAAGCAATATGATATAGCATTTAATCGCTTGATTGCCTGGGTAAAGCAAAACACGGTGAAAATAACTTCAATGAAAATGACTGCTAGCAAATCAACAAATATGTGACATCTCCTTTTCTAACGTCATTCCTCTTATTTCAAGAAACCATTCTAAACGTTATCTCTGTTAGTTTCAGGAATCAATGTAGGTGCTATTATTAATATTTTACAAATTCGAGCGTTATCTAAAAAATCTGATGTGTTACACTCACATGACTTTCTCTACTCTTGTGTAAACTATTTTTACAAACGCTTATTCTCCATTTACTTCATGTTAATCGAGATAAACATTTGCAGAGTCTATCTTATTGCTAATTTTATTGTAAGGGCAATATAGAAATACAGTAGCCTTTAAGCACATACATATCCCTTAATAGCTGGTTGCTAGGTGCAGCACCATTCTCTTTGCCACAGATTAATATTCTTTGCATATCCAAGACAAAAAAATGAATAACGAATTCCCATTTGAGAAAATAAGTCTTGAAAAATTGAAGGGAATAACAAGCAATATCTCGAAAATAGTTCACTCAACACTAAAAATGTATATGACATAAATTGTGTATTTTAACGCGATCTACATTTTTTGTAGTAACATTTTGTCTATCTCTTATGGTTTACCAGTTATGCAAAAGTCGTTCACAATGAAGAATATGTTTGGAGATATTCCCAGAAAATTCAAGATATACATTTTATTTGTCATGAACATATCTTAAACATATGATATTTTAATCAAAATCGTTAGAGCCATTTTTGAGAAAATTAAAATTTTCGAAAAATGTTCCAGGTAAAGGGTAATCTGTGGTAGGGGGATTTTCTTGAAAACCTTCGTGTCGCATCTCTGGAAGATACTGAACCTAAATACCAAGTTTGGTGTTTATGCGACTGTTCGTTTCTGAGTTATGCTGTTCACAGACACACACACACACGGACATGTTTCCAAAAGTGCTTTTTTTGGATTCAAGGAATCTCACAACATATATTTCCGGCGAAATCTCGGTATCGAATTTTTGGGTGGAATACAAAACTTCCCCTACTTACTCTATTTAGTAGAGAAAGTAAAAATTGTTCGCAACTATTGCAATTTTTAGGTTGAGTTACGGAAAATAATTAATTTCAGCTGAATTATAATATTGTTTAACTGCTGCACAACAGTCCGTCATTTCTGAAGCTCTCCTAAAAATTTCTAGCTCATAAGTTATGAACTGTGGTCAAAGGAACATTTTGAAAATGAAAGATCCTGTAAAAAAAGGTGAGAAAATAAAGTCTCAAGTTCAACGTGGTACGGGACCAATTAAATAGTCATTTGTGGCTCTCAAAATGCTGATATTAAAAAATCCAGTTATGTAGCATGAAAGTACAAGTTATAAGTACAGTAAAATGCAAAACGTCGAAAATACTCACATTTTTACTTTCTCTACTACGTATAGTAAGTAGGGGAAGTATTGCATTCCACCCAAAAATTCGATACCGAGATTTCAGCGGAAATACATGTTTTGAGACCTCCTGAATCCAAAACAAGCATTTTTGGAAACATGTCCGTGTGTGTGTCTGTGTGTCTGTGTGTGTGTGTCTGTGAACAGCATAACTCAAAAACGAACAGTCGGATAAACACCAAACTTGGTATATAGGTTCAGTATCTTCCAGGGATGCGACACGAAGGTTTTCAAGAAAATCCCCCCACCCCAGACTACCCTTTACATGGAACATTTTTCGAAAAGTTTAATTTTCTCAAAAATGGCTCTAACGATTTTGATGAAAATATCATATGTTTAAGATAATGTCATGAGAAATGCAATGTATATCTCGAATTTTCTGGGAATGTCTCCAAAAGTATTCTTCACTGTGAATGACTTTTGCATAACTGGTAAACCGTAAGAGATAGACAGAATTTTACTACACAAAAAATGTAGATCGCGTTAAAATACACAACTTATGTCATATACATTTCTTTTGTTGAGTGAACCGTTTTCGAGATATTGCTTGTTATTTCCTTAAATATTTCAATACTTATACTTTTTCTCAAATTCGTTATTCATTTTTTTTATGTCCTGGACATGCAAAGAGAATGAAATGCGCCACATAGCAACCAGCGTTAAAATATTTGACTATCGCTTATAACCTACCATATTCCCCTTGCATCTACAAGAAAATTACCAATAAGATTGACATCTCGATATCTTGATTAACATGAAGCATATGGAGAATAGGCGTTTGTAAAAATAGATTGTACAAGAGTAGAGAAAGTCATGTGAGTGTAACACATCAGATTTTTTTTTACCAAAGCTTACGCATACAGTAGCCAGTTTAATCGTTTTAATCGATTACTACAATATTTTTATTTTATTTCTGAAGCTTGTGCTCTATATCATATAGAAGAAGAACATTTTAGGGATCAATTTACTAACTAGCACTAGAACGTCTTCAGGAAGAAATATGTTTCGCTTTTGCATGTACATATCAATTTACGCTTACCTATATTATCCGCTATCAATTTCAGTTTATTTATATTTACTATCTTTAAGACAACCAGCATTAGTGCCACTATAAATTTACATATTTAACTAAAATGTTCACGCTGATTTACGTTTAAAATACTCTAAGCCACAAGAGATTAAATATATATTTAAAATTTCGTGTCGAATCCTTCACTAAATATGAAAGTATTGTTTTAATGTCTTATGCCATAAATTACGATTGTGGGTCTATTAAAAGTTTGTAAAATCTTAAGGTCAAAAAGAGCATTTAGGACATATAAACGTGGTAAGTACATTTCATTATGAGCTCGTTCTTTATGACATCATAAGTGCCAAACATGGAATTGAAAGCAGGATCTTACGGAATAGAGTACTAGATATATGTGATAGTAATATCAATAATTGGCATGACTGTTGTTATTTTCGTTCGTTATGTTGGTACTGCCAAGGTCGACATTGAGATTTAATGATGTTTGCTGGAAGTAAGCGTGGAAAGCACTAACAAAGGAAGGCGAAAATGCGAACCATTTCATTTCCGCTACGATTCATGCAGTTCATTGTTAAACACAGTATGTAGTGATTCGATAATTACTTACTTACACCGCCTCTGTGTAACGGTGACCTACACTGGTTTTTACTTACATTCTTTTGTAAAATTGTAAGCAAAAAACTAATACACCGATGTAAAAAGCTCTTGTATCAGTTTTAGGTTGATTTTTTCAGATAATATCTGAAGATATTCTTTAAATATGCATAAACTAAATTATTCTAGTTTTCATACCTCGTGAGGTTTTCCTCCAAAAATAGTTACATGTTAGTTTCATTTTCTACCCCTGTAATCAAACAGTTTTTCAGAAGAAAATCTGATGTGATACATTCACATGACTGTGCCTATCCTCTATCTATGTTAGTGGGTATATATTCTATTTTTACAAAAGCTTATTGTCCTATCTACTACATTTAATCCAACTAAACCGTTGCAGAAATAGTTACATTACGCATTTCGTTATAGACACAAAGAGAATAGCGATAGTCAAATGTTTAAGAACTGGACGCTGTATGCTGACCCTAAGATTCCATACTGTTTCCATGCAATCCTGAGAAACAACTGAAAATTTATGGGAGTAAAAGAATGACAGTATTGAACTACTCGAAGCTACTCGTAATAAAGGATATATCATGCCACAAAAAACTTATTCTAAGTAAATTGTGTGTTTTAAAGACATCTACATTTTTTGTGTGGTGCGTTTTAGTCCGTTTACAAGTATACAAGATTATTCAAAATTCCTTTCGACTGAAGAGGACTTCTTAGGTTATTCCCAGAAAATCCAAGACACATTTTATTTGTCATGCAAATATCTTTCATGTATGGTATTTTAATCAAAATCGTTAGAGACAATTTTTAGAAAATAAAAAATTTCGAAAAATGTTCCAGTAAAGGGTAGTTGAAATTTTGTGGATTTTCTTGAAAATCTTCTTGCCGCATCTTTGGAAGATACTAAACTCAAACACCAAGTTTAGTATTTATCCGACTTATCGTTTTTGAGTTATGCTGTTCATAGACAGACTCCCACACGGACGTTTCCAAAAATGCTTTAATTAGATCCAGGGCGCCACAAAACATGTATTTCGGTGAAATCCCGGTATCGAATTTTTGGGTGAGTGCAATACTTTCCCTACTCACTATACGTAGTGCAGAAAGTAAAAATATACTTATACACCTTTGTATGTATATAAATTAAGATTATTTTGGACTAAAACTGCTACGGAAGGAGAATGAATTAGAAAAATGTGCAGATGAAAATCATTCGCTCTTTATATAGTACAGTACTTTTAAAATTTCTTCTGAGGGCTTTAATAAGTCTAATAGAGTAATATGAGTAATATGAATAGCTTAAAATGTACATCTTTTTCTTACAAATTGCTGAATTTTAGTCATAAATTACCTTAAGAGAATATCATATTTATACGAACATACTGCTGAATAATCTATGGAAATAATACTAGAACAGCAGCCCCTTCCAAAAACTACCATAAGTGAGGTGAATTCAAAGATATTGGAAGAAATAGATGGGGTATATTATAAGAGTGTATACTAATTTTACTTTACTAATTAAAGAGTAGTAGGACGAAATTACATTTCTAAAATATAGATAGAAAAACGTTTACATCAAACACAAATCTTTATCAAGTGCCAGAAATTTGTTTACTCAGACCAGTAATAGAATAATAATCATAACAAGAGTGGAGATTAGTGAAGCTAGTATATAAGAGCGAAAATATTTCAGCATTTCTTTGCAAAATGTAGCTTCGAAAGGACACAGCAGTAAAATAAACTCAAAAGTCAGTGTCACTGAACATTTTGTTACGAAATACAATCCCTGTAAATGCTAATAGATATATTTACCCTACCATTCTTGTAGAAGGAAAAGGGCCATAGAAGATTGGATAAATACGTTTAAAATATGGGAATTCCAACAAATGGTGACTCAACAATATACTCTCTGCAGTTTTCGGATGATCAGTTAATTCTGGCCCAAGAATATGAAGACGTAGAATGTCTTACAAGGAAATTGATTTAAGAATACAACAAATGGGGCCTAAAGGTAAATATGGATAAATGTGGAGGTGTTCATCAAGATTTGGTAATGGAAGAAATGGGGATAATTAAACACACAAGGGAATATACATACCTGTGAGTAAAGATTACACAAGGTGGGAAACAAGAAAAGGAAATAAGATCAAAGATAAGCTCAGGAAAGTATGCTATATCTGCCTTGAATGGTATATTACGGGATAAATAGGTCTCAAAAGAAGCTAAAGCTACAATTTTTAAAACATAGAAGTATTGTAACCCATGGCTTCGCCGTGTGTACTATCAGTTAAAAAGAAAATTATGGCTACAGAAATTGATTATTGGAGATCTGCTAGTTTGTCCAAAAGAGAAGAAACTAGAAATGGGATTATAAAATAAAACATGAATGTTCCAAAGTTCAGTTTTAGATTTTATTCAACAGAAACGAATAGAATGGTATGGACATGTTAAAAGTATGGAAGATGAAAAATTACCCAAAAGAATAATGGAGTGGAAGGAGGAGAAAGGGAAGACCGCATAGCACGTGGATTCAAGGAATTAGAGGACCAATGATGGATTGGGAAATTGAACAATATTTATGATCCAACAGGCAAGAATGGAGACAAGTAGTATAAAGATGTTAAAAACTGTAGTTTTGAGTGCCGAAAAAATGTTTGTACATTGTAAAACCGGAAATATATATTCTTGAGAAGGTTTTAGAGTACTCGCGGGTTCAAATCTTACCAGTCACATATGTCACAGTCCGGTTTAAGCCAAACTCTGGAAAGCTCTGGACTTGGAAAGTATTTAGGCTTTAAATGAAAAACAAACAAAAAATAATGATATAATGGACTTATATGATTTCTGTTACTCATTACAGATATATACCTACCACAGAACTCATGCAGAAAGTGATTCGTCTATCCACGTTACATTCTTCGCGATACACGTTTGTCTAAAAAATAATTTCCAACTAAGGAATAAGTATTTAGATGCAACATGCAGATACAACGTACAAATATTCACCTTTACAAAATCGTGTAAAAGTAAAGAAGAAAAAGAAAAACCAATAAAAGAATCGAAAATTTCAAGCAACCTTTGTCAGATGATACAATTATATTTGGGAACTTGTAATCACACAGAATGAAAATTTTCGAAAACATAACGCTATGAAAAATAAATCGTTAAACACAAATTTCATAAATTAATTTTGAAGATTGAGAAGCTAGTAACCGTGATGTGTCATAATTTAAAATAGAGAGAGTTGGAGGTTGTTACACTTTATCACTAAAATGTTCTTATTTGAACAACTAAGTTGTTCTTATGCAAGTAAGAACATTTTAGTGATGTAGTGTAACAACCTTCAACTCTCTCTATTTTAAACAAATTTCACATTTTAATTAGCTCTACATTTCTCCTCTAGGAACCATTTTTTTACCTCCTACTTTTTGCCAGTTATACAAAACTCAGTCAGAATGAAGACAATTTACGACAATTCACAGACAATTTGCGAATTATAATATATTCCTCGTGTCAGCACGTTCAATTTATGGTGTTTAATAAAAATCGTTAGATTAGTTTTTTAGGATGAAAATATAAACTAATGGAACATTTTATATTTAAGTAGTAGTTTGGAATAGGGGATTTGCGAAAATTTTCATGTTGAATTCTTGGAAGATGTTGAACTTAAATACTAAGTTTGGTGTTTGTCTTACTCAAGTTTTTTGGTTATCTTGTCACACACACACATTTTGTGGGAATACAATACTTTGTCTACTTATAATTGGTAAGCAGTAGAAAACGTAAAAATCGATAAACTTTGGAGCATTGTGGACAAAGAAATTCATCTTCACTTCATGGAAATTTACACAGCTTTGCGCGGAGTGATAATTTTATGTATTTCCTGTAGTGGCTTTGCGTTTGTCATTTTCACAATTTAGAGATATAAAAAGACAGGAATGGGATGAGCTCTTTTGCGATTCGTTAACATTGTCTATGTATTAGCTGTCATGGGAATTGATTTTGAAGCAATAATTGCTCAGTGGCCCTTTCTAACTGACCCTCATATTAAACATTGCCCATATGTTGGCTGGCATATATGTATATATAACCCTAATGTGTAAGCTTACTAGATCAACAAACATAGACCAATTTAGGTATATTGTATTGCGAATATTTTGGTTAAAGCAACTCCATAATTATTTCAACAACAAAAAATTACATTTTCAATAAAGCATCAACGTTGCACGGGAACAAAATTGTTTACTTTCATCATAGCGAAAGTATTGCATTCCACCCAAAAATTCGATACCGAAATTTCACCCTAAATAATGTTTTGACTTCCAGATATCCAAATTTTTGGAAACATGTCCGTGTGTGTGTCTGTGTCATAACTTAAAAACGAAAAGTCGGATAAATACCAAACTTAGTATTTAGGCTCAATATATCCTAAAAATACGACACGAAGATTTTCAAGAAAATCTCCCAGCCCAACATGAAACATTTGTTGAATATTTTGATTATCCAAAAAATGACTACCAAATTTGATTAAAATACCTATATGAAAGATATTTAAACGACAAATAAAATATATATATATATATATATATAAATAGATAGGTATATATGTAAACATATATACTTGAATTATCGGGGAATAAATATCCTATGAAGTCCTTTACATTTGGAAGGAATTTTGTATAATTTTTTGTGGCATAAGCAGTTTCTGAGATATCCGTTATTAAAGGTTCAAGTTGTTCATGTTTCGGTCATTCTTTTATAAGTCCTTTCAACATTCAGTTGTTTTTCGCAATGTCATGGAAAGAGTACGGAATTTTAAGCCGGCGTATAGCGTCCAATTCTTAACATTTTGACTGTCGCTGTTCCCTTTATAACGAAATGTGTAATATAGCTATTTTTGCAAATGTTTATTTGGATTAAAATGTAATAGATAGAAAAATAAGCTTGATAAGTATTCCTATACGCATTAATAAACGATAGAGGGTAGGGAAAGTGATGCGAATGTATTACTACAGATTTTTCTATATACGCCCTAGATGATTCATAAATGCATCTATGACACTGAAATTTCTGAGTGACAAATACGTGTAAGAGAAGTTTGTTTTTATGGCATTTTCGGTGTTGGAATCCCAAAAACCGTGTTCTCGGCACATACAAAAAATTTTCATTTGAATTCATGAGAAGTCGCTTAGTATTTGTTGACACTTTTACTTTCTGTGCCAAGTATAGTAAGTAGGGGAAGTGTTGTATTCCATCCAAAAATTCGATGTTAAGATTTCAGCACAAATATGTTTTGAGGCTCCTTAAATACAAAAAGAATCATTTTTAGAAAAAAATAAAAGGTTCCTGTGCGTGTTTGTGTTTGCGAATAGCATAACTCAAACATGAAAAGTTGGATAAATTTCAGCTCAATATTAACTTCAGTATCTTCCAAATATGTGACACGAAGATTTTCAAATAAATTCTCCCCAACTACAGCTATCCTTTACATGGAACATTTTAGGAAATTTTTTATTTTTTTAAAATGGCTGGAACGATTTTAATTAAAATACAATATACTAAAGATATTCACGTGAGAAATATAGTGTACATCTTGAAGTTTCTGGCGTGTGGAGTCCTCTTCATTCGGAAGGAATTTTGTATAACCTTGTTGACTGGTAAACGTTAAGCCATAGACGAAGATGTACTACATAAAATGTAAATCTATTTAAAAACACAATTTAGTTGATATCCGTTATTAATGCTTCGAAATTGTTCAATATTTTGTCATTCTTTTTAAATCCTGTCGACATTCAGTTGTTTCTCGCGATTGCATGGAAGCAGTATGGAATTTTAAGGCGTCCAGTTCTTAAACATTGACTATCGCTGTTCCCTTTGCATCTATAACGAAATGTGTAATGTAGCTATTTCTGCAAAGGTTTATCTCGATTACAGTGAAGTAGATAGTAAAATAAAGTATAATAAGAATAGTCTGTATACTCGGTAGTAAACGATGGAGGATAGAGACATCATGTGAATGTATCACATCGTATTTTTTTATTTACCACCTTCGCTTGTTTTCTTGTCAGTTAACAATAGTAAGATTACTAATATAGTATCGTTTCATTGTATACATCAGTCCAAAGTTTGATTACTTTTAAATCTAGCTTAAGTATTGCTTTAATTTGTAAAAAGTTCGTAAGGGGGTGTTAGGAAATCTGGCATTTTGAGGTGCGAGATGTTTTTAAAAAGATCCAGTTCATGGCAATAAATTGAAAATAAAAGCAGTAATTATTCTCCTCGGAGGATTAAAATGTAAATGTGTATAACATATTTAAAGCTTAATAACGTACAATAGGTAAATAGAACTCTAGTGTTCTGCGTGGCATGCACACGCACAAACCATTACGCTACGAAGTTACTAACTGAAAAGTGAGACTGTAAATGTTTTAACCCTGTTGCGGTTAATGCACTGCATTGCACCATGGTTGTATTACGCTTCTAATGGCAGCAAAATGAAATAAAAGAGCTAGTTATTTCCTCCCACCGAGTTTCAGTCAATTACGTATATATATTACAGTAGGTACTTTCGCTAGCAAAGCTAGCCTACAGCCTTGGTTCGGAAAACTTCGTCTGCAACCTCAATTCAGAAGCGTTACCTATGTAATTGTAAAATTATAACACTTTTTAGCGGTATATTCTTCTAAAACCCTTAACCAATTTGAAATATGTCAAATTTTCTTCAAATTCTTATAGGTATATGAAATATGGACGCAACCCTAATAAGTAGGCAATCCATAGTTGCCTGGGCACCTAAAAGGCGTTTGTAGCTGCTAATTATTATTATTATTAATATTATTATTATTATTATTATTATTATTACTGTACTTTTAATATCCTTTAACCTGTTAGGTCATATAACCTGTTAGGTCATATCGGGAGGTGAGAATTAAATGAGTGTAGCAATACTCAAATGAGCCCAAGGTCCATAGAGTCTAGAGTTATGCGACGTTCACCTTCTGAAGATAAGGAAAAACCGTAACCAGGTAACTCAACCAAATTAAGATTTGAACGGCATCTCGGGAATGTGTCAGAAAGGGTACTACAAGAGCAAGTCGAAATTTACTTGTGTTCAAATTAAAAACAGTGCGAAAATGGAACTTCACGATTCATGAGCGACTTTTTGTACCAAACATTTACAAACATAAACAAGAAAAGAATATAAATCTCATAACAATGTAAACATAAAAATTCCAGATCATTTTTATCATATTGGTTCATGCTTGAGTACTTTCCGTATTTTAAACAATTGCTGACAGGTGTTTATTCAAATGCTCATTTAACATTCTTATTCACAAAGATGCCTAAACCCAGTTCTCAGGAAACAAGACAGCACAACACTAAATTGACTGTCTCTGTGGTCTGGTGATTAAGATGTTAGCTTCTAAATCCAGAGGTCCTGGGTGGAGAACGGAGATTTTTCTTTAACCAGGATTATTCCCCGTCCTTCCTAGAATTTGGATTATAAGTGTGTGAATTTAATGTTGTGTGTGAACATTACTGCCGATGGGCAGTTGTTTCAAAGACAAAGCCGCCGATTGACTTAAGACGTTAAAGGCGGCATATGAATGCAACAGACAAAAACAAATCACTTGTCCTGTAAATAAATATCAATCAGAATAATGTAATTTCTTCATACAAGTTATTTGAAACAAAACATATTAAGTAACTACTAAGAAAGTGCCATTTTCTACAGCAGTAGCGTAAATAAATAGTTTTCAGTGTACGCAATACTAGTCAATATTGTATTAAATATGTCGTCTATAAATTTTACAAAATTTGTTTCATTAGAGAGATATTTGAAAGGGATATAAACGTATTTAGTCCGTGGAATAGATATATAGTAAAAATAAGACCTTATTATACAGATTTAGTAAGTTTTATTAAAGTACTATAGCCATATAATACATTTTATAGACTTATGCATAAATAAGAATACCTATTTTAGATGTTATTACCTAGGTCCACTATTTCTTGCAAACACTAAAATAACTGGCTCGTATATAACATGTACCAGCCGTAATAGATTCAGTGCAGTGCCTTTACTAAGTGTTTCAAAATGCTATCAAGATGTTACTAGAAACAATGTGGACTAGTATCTCTGGAGGAACAGCCATTTTACTCTTGAAACGTTTACTGTTGCAGAAAATAAATCAAGGTTGTTATGAGGGTTATTTCAAAAGTAAGGTTCGTTTTGCAATAAAGTCCGTACTAAATATTTTTCCATAGTTTATTTTTTACCCAAGCATTCAAACCTTACATAATTTCTCTACCAGTTATTAATATTTTTTGAACCTTTGTTCTAGAGTAGTGTAAGTTTTTTGGAATCTCATCGCAGACTTCCACCGCCAGTCCATTTAGGAAACGTGTAGCTGTTTCTGGCGTTCAATTGTTTAGTATTGAAAATGAGCTGTGATAATGAGTCGTTTGTTTCTGGCTAATATCAATTTACTTGCAGATTCACAATTGTTTTCTTTCAACTACTCTGTGACAATGATCTATCTGTCTTCCGGATCATAATTTGATTCCCCCAGCTGAAACAATGATACCAGTAACACAGTTTCTTTTACCATGGAATCCTGACACAGAAAAATACATCTCAGAAGTTGTACAATTGTTTTATGAACTGGTGGCGAACTTCCGTTAGGAGGAGCCACTAAAATTTATTCTACCCCAGAACGAGAATTTATTTGACTGTGAAAACTATCTGGAAAGAAAGCTTAAGCTACATACACTGGAATAAAGCTAGTTAAGCAAAATATTCAGTAGTTATTTTACTGCATAGTGGACGCTACTTAAAAAAATACCCCTCGTACCCCTCTCAATATATAGTTTTATTTGTTAGCATAAATAGTAAAACATTGGCCGTTAATTTAGGCAAACAAAACATTGCAGTCCCATTTAAAAGCTGATGATTTCCAGTGATTATATTTTATACACTTTTCTTATGTATTATTCTCTATTTGCCCCATGTTCAATTTCTAAACTAAAATGATCACATGAATGAAAGATAAACCACTTCTAATCCCTTTGTCGTCCTCCGTGGACTAGTGGTACTGTGCTAGCCTCTGGTTCCCGAGGTCGCGGGCTCAAACCAGGCGGAGGGCGATGGATTTTTTCGGGCGTAAAAATCCTTAGCACGGCTTCCTTCGGAAGGGAAGTAAAGCCGGTGGTCCCGTGTCGTAGATTTACGGCACGTAAAAGAACCTCAAGCCTGATAAAGAGGCCTCTGAGCAAAATTTCCGGTCTTTCATGCCCAATATAGACGCTAAGAACCATAGTAGTTAAGGAGCGTCCATAACTAAAACTCAATTTCACTTCTAATCCAAATAAATGCACAATTGATAAACTGCTGGCAGTAAGTGGTAGAGGAAACATACTTTTATTAACCAAAATGTTATTTAAACATGTAAGTATAAACTAAAATTAGCATGGTTTTGAGGAAACATTACTCAGATTCGTGTCCATAAAGCTTGTAATTTGTTTTCATGAAACATCAGAATGTTTAAATTACCTGCTGAATAATACCAAATAAATTGTGAAGATACTAAATATTCATTTAGAACTCTTAAAGGTCTTAAAATTTACTGTAGATTCTTAAGTTATACGTAAGGAGTTTTGTTTGACCTTATTAAAGGAATATATATATATATATATATATATATATATACACATATATATATAAGTACTGATGGATGCATTGTAATTAGAATATTTTATAAAATTGGCGTAAGAAATACTTTAAATACAAGAATGCATTTTTTCTAAACAGGGGTTCAGAAATTTATGTTTAGTGTTGTTCCTCCCCATAACAATATATTTATCACTTAGATAATCAGAGATATATGTAAATTTTTTTCTTTTTAAATGCAAAGATTACACTAAATAAATTATCCAGTTAGGTAATTATTTGATTAATTATTGTGTAGTGTCTAAAGAATCTTAAACGTTGTTCATGTGCTATGAAGGTAAAATCAAAAGTTATAATAAAATAATAATAATGAACAATCTAGTAATATTTAGTTTTCGGCATCATTAAATGAGTTGATAATGTTGATCTATATTACATAAAACATTTGAGTGGATTTCCCCCATGGCTATCCTAGGTGTATAAGCCAGTTTACTCAAGAGAACAGCAACGCCGGGGAAAAAGTCTCTTGTGTAACAATCTCACGATTTTCTCTAACAATTATCATTCGAATCGAATCTTATGACTGGCAGCCTCAGCATGTTCATGAAGAAAAGAAATCCATATATGAGCCAACCATCCCATGTTATAAGAACAAATACAGTTCCTCAGACATCAAGGTTAGTGGTCTAATGATTGGTGCTAGGGGCATATCCCTGGGCTGTTCGTCAATTCCTATCGTGTATTCGGTATCGGAAACAAAATCATTTCGAGTATAGTTACCACTACTAAAGCATTCTATACCAGTTTTAAATATGTTGTAACAGAATTTCTTACATTCTTATAGTTTTCTGTATATTGTAATCTCATTTGTACTGTGCTTATTCTTTGTAATTGTTGTTTTTATTTTTCACTTTGTTGTTAAGTATACCTTGTCATTAAGCAATCCCTCATTGAGAAGGCAGAAGGAATTAAATTTCTTTGTTTAAATGCACTTCTACAAGCTATTCTCACGATAGATTATTTACGGTGTGATTTCTTTATCTAATCATGATTTCGATGTTTTCCTAAAGGTTAGACGGATACATAGAGGAGGCTGGTATGACAGTTGACTGTTAAAAAATCTGATGTGATACATTCACATGACTTTCTCTGCCCTTTATAATTTATTACAACTTACACAAATTATTCTTACCCAGGCTTATTTTTTCTACCTACTGAATTTTAATCCAAATAAACCTTTGCAGAAATAGCTACATTACACATTTCGTTATAGATACAAGGGAAACAGCGACAGTCAAATGTTTAAGATCTGCACGCTATATACTGGCGTTAAAATTCCATATGTGTCCATGCAATCGAGAAACAAAGGAATGACCAAGAAATGAACAATTCGAACTTTTCATAATGGATATCTCAGAAACGCCTTATGCCACAAAAATGTATTTGAAATAAATTGTGTTTTAGAGATATACATTTTTTGCGTAGTACGTTTTCGTCTATCGCTTAACGTTTACCAGTTATACAAGATTATAAAATTCCCTCATATGCTATTCCCCGAAAGTTCAAAGTATACATTTTATTTGTCATGTAAATGCCATTAATATAATATATTATATTTTAATTAAAATCGTTAGAGCCATTTTTTTTGGAAAATCAAAATTTTCGAAAAAATTTTCATTTAAAGGGTAGTTGGAGGAAAGGGCATCGTGTGGCATCCTTCAAAGTTACTGAACTCAAATACCAAGTTTGGTATTTATCCGATTTTGGGTTATGCTGTTCACAGACACACACACGGACATGTTTCCAAAAATGTTTCATTTGGATTCAGGGGGCCTCAAAACATGTATTTCCGGTTAAATCTCTTGTCGAATTTTTGGGTGGATTGCAGTACTTCCCTTACTTACTATACATAATAGAGAAAGTAAAAGGAAGTCGAAAATGCAAGCCTAGATATTGCATTGTGGATATTTCAGACAAACCACAGGAAATATCTTCAAAACGATTAATACTACAGAGTGAACTTATTTAATACAGATTGCATTTTTAATGAGTTCAACATTTACATGTTTGTGTCTCTCTCTCTCTCTCGTATGGTTTACCAGATGTACTTATTGTAAAATGCAACGAGAATGAAATGGACTTCGCAGGTTAAAGTTCAATACATCTATACATTCTATTTTTCAGGCTATACCTCAAATATACTATGACATGTTACTAAAAATCATTGAATGTGTTTTTGAGAAAATAAACAAGCAAATAGAAGTGTTATTGGAGCTCATTTCCTGTAAATCTTCAACTTGTTTATTTAAAAATGCTGAACATAATACCAAGGTTGATGTATTTGAGTTTTCGCTTTTGTGTTATATTGTTAACACAGTTTTTATTAAACTGTTTTCTTGGAATGCAGTATTTGTCTTTCATGGGGAAATGTCAGAGCGGGTAACAACCTTTAATTGCCTCAATTATTTTTATTTAACCATACGTCAGTCTGATGTTGTCTTTTTTATGTTGTGTGGTTACAAATATTATTTCACTGCAATTCTGCACTAACTGGTTGATCTTCTAATTCTAATTATGCTTTATTAGGTGGTTTGAGAGCTATTGCACAAACAATTTCTTATGAAGTAAGATTAGCATTAATTTTGTTGTCCTTTATTTTTTTAATTAGAAGTTATTCAAGGAAGAACTATAATAAATTTACTTGTACCTTTATTAATTTTAATACAAACTTTACTTTTAACTTTAAAATCAAACCTTAATGTTTAAAAACACCACTAAATTTTTTCACGTATATAAATACACAAAATATTTTCGTGGATATAAACGTCGGTTTCAAACTTTGAATTATATCCTTTCTCACATGGGCTGGCTTTAAGCACTGGATGATAATTGGCACGGGGTTGCGAGATTTGGCACCTCCCCAGAAGCCCAATCTGCTGGTCGGTGTAATTGCCTGTAAATATTACTCGCTCCATACAGTGTAACACAGGCATCTGTTACCGTAGTCCTCGGTTCCTGGTTTTTCTCCATTTCTCTTTGTGTACACTCCCTCATGTGCCCTTGCAGCTTTTAGGCAATTTACGCGCTCAACTGTGAGCCATTAGCCGTGCCTGCGCGCGCATGCTCGCACGCAAGCAGTATTTTATAATTGCTTTAGTTAAACATTTTGTCGGATTTTTGCGTTATGCATAACTGCCGTGTGCATCGATATATATTTAGGGTTTGTAATCCTAAATCTATTTGGAAATGCTTACATTTCACACTTAATCTATCGTTTGGAGAAAAAAAAATTGTAATGCCTCTTCAATATTTAAACGTCCACTACTTAAAAGTATTCCCGATATTATATATCAAAATTTACTCCTCTTTCTGGGTCATCTTTGTGCGTTAAAATATAGATAGTAAATTTAAAGAGAGGCTAAATGGACAAAACAGCTTAAAATCATGTGTTTTGTTTTCAATACAGTCTTATATTTTGGAGTTTCTTCTTAAATTTGACAGCTATTTTGTAATTGTAAGCACAGTACTTATATTTTAAATATAATTTACTTTCTCTACTACGTATAGTAAGTAGGGGAAGTATTGCATTCCACCCAAAAATTCGATACCGAGATTTCGCCGGAAATACATATTCTGAGACCTCCTGAATCCAAAAAAAGCATTTTTGGAAACATGTCCGTGTGTGTGTATCTGTGTGTGTGTGTGTGTGTGTGTGTGTGTGTGTGTGTGTGTGTGTGTGCTGTCTGTGTGTCTGTGAACAGCATAACTCAAAAACGAACAGTCGGATAAGCACCAAACTTGGTATTTAGGTTCAGTATCTTCCAGAGATGCGACACGAAGGTTTTCAAGAAAATCCCTCCACCCCAGACTACCCTTTACATGGAAGATTTTTCGAAAATTTTAATTTTCTCAAAATTGGCTCTAACGATTTTGATGAAAATATCATATGTTTAGGGTAATGTCATGAGAAATGAAATGTATATCTCGAATTTTCTGGAAATGTCTCCAAAAGTATTCTTCATTGTGAACGACTTTTGCATAACTGGTAAACCATAAGAGATAGACAAAATTTTACTACACAAAAAATGTAGATCGCGTTAAAATACACAACTTATGTCATATACATTTCTTTTGTTGAGTGAACCGTTTTCGAGATATTGCTTGTTATTTCCTTAAATTTTCCAATACTTATACTTTTTCTCAAATGCGTTATTCATTTTTTTTATGTCCTGGACATGCAAAGAGAATGGAATGCGTCACATAGCAACCAGCGTTAAAATATTTGACTATCGCTTAAAAGCTACCATATCCCCCTTGCATCTACAAGAAAATTACCAATAAGATTGACATCTCGATATCTCGATTAACATAAAGCATATGGAGAATAGGCGTTTGTAAAATTAGATTGTACAAGAGTAGAGAAAGTCATGTGAGTGTAACACATCAGATTTTTAAAAATAGTACTGCGTATTCTATTTTGAACTCCCAAATTTTGCATCACTTTACAGAAAACTATGATGTGATACATTCACATGACTTTTCTACACTATATCTTTTTTTAGTGGGTATACAAATTATTCTTACTAAAACTAATTGTGTATTTACTACATTCCAGACACATTTTGTTATAGATACAAATCGAACACTGGTAGGCAAATGTTTAAGAGCAAGACGCTATATGCCTTAAAATTTCGTACTGTTTCCAGAAAGAATTGAATGCTGGCAGAACTTTAAGAGAATGACAAAGTAATGAACAATTCAAACCATTAGTAACCATGGCTTGTACCACAAAAAAACGTATTTTAAATAAATGGTGTGTTTTAAAACGATCTACATTTTTGTGCAGTAGTTTTGGTCTATCGCTTAACGTTTATCAGTTATACAAGATTATACAAAATTTCTTCCGAATAAAGAGGACTTCACAGGCTATTCCTGGAAAATTCAAGATATACATTTTATTTGACATGTAAATATCTATAATATGTGGTATTTTAATCAGAATCCTTAGAGCCATTTTTTAGAAAATCAAACATTTCGAAAAATGTTCCATGTAAAGGGTATTTCGGCCGGAGGGATTTTCTTGAAAATCTTAGTGTTGCATCCTTGGAAGACTTAACTACAAAATTTGGTATTTGTCTGTTTTTGAGTTAAGCTGTTCACAGACAGACACACACACGCAAACTTTTTTCTCTAAAAAGGCTATTTTATTAAGGGGACCTCAAAATCTGCATTTCCAGTGAAATCTCGGTATCGCATTTTTGGTTGAATGCAATACCTTGTCTGCTTACTAGTGCGTGGAATAGAAAGTAAAAACTCGACTCTTATACTCTTTAGAGTAGAGCGATAAATTGTAGCTCATCTTTTAGGATAGGTTTTTGTTCTACAAATTGGTATCGCTGCTAAATATGGTAGCTTTAATATGTCCAAACCTTGTGGTTTCGTTCTTTGCAAATATTCGTGAACTTTTCACCAACGGCTTTTTTGGGAATGGCATTTTCTGATATAAATGACCCGTTTCTCAACTATTGAAGATAGCTAAATTAAATTTTAATATGACTATTCCATTCATATATCGCGTTTTTCGTATTGACCAATACAGTGTAGCAATGTCTCCGGTATCAATCAATCACAGCCGTTTATCTTATAACATGCTTGCAAGGATGCTATAAAACCCAGCTCGTTACTGAAACATAACAGTTCAGCATGTAGTGATTCATACGCTATGTCATCCATCTCGTCATTCATCACTTCTGGAAAAATAACGAAATCCTACTACCTCAACATCCACTTCAGTTTCCATTATTGCAATTCGGCAGATTCATTCAACTTCTCACTTTCTCTATCACGTATCTACATAGTAGATAGTGAACTTATAACATTGCACCCAAAAATTGGATACTAATATTTCACCGAAATACATGTTTTGAGGCACCCTGAATCCAAAACAGGCTTTTTTAGTGTATGTGTTCAGTTATCAGTGCGAACAAAGATTTTCAAGAAAATCCCCCATTCTAAATTATCCTTTAGATGGGACATTTTTCCAAATGTCCGATTTTCTAAAAAATGACTAACGATTTTGATTAACAAACCATGTATTAAAATATTTACATTTTTACTTTCTCTACTACGTATAGTAAGTAGGGGAAGTATTGCATTCCACCCAAAAATTCGATACCGAGATTTCACTGGAAATACATGTTTTGAGACCCACTGAATCCAAAAAAAGCATTTTTGGAAACATGTCCGTGTGTGTCTGTGTGTGTGTGTGTGTCTGTGTGTGTGTCTGTGTGTGTGTGTCTGTGAACAGCATAACTCAAAAACGAACAGTCGGATAAACACCAAACTTGGTATTTAGGTACAGTATCTTCCAGAGATGCGACACGAAGGTTTTCAAGAAAATCCCCCCACCCCAGACTACCCTTTACATGGAACATTTTTCGAAAATTTTAATTTTCTCAAAAATGGCTCTAACGATTTTGATGAAAATATTATATGTTTAAGATAATGTCATGAGAAATGAAATGTATATCTCGAATTTTCTGGGAATGTCTCCAAAAGTATTCTTTATTGTGAACGACTTTTGCATAACTGGTAAACCGTAAGAGATAGACAGAATTTCACTACACAAAAAATGTAGATCGCGTTAAAATACACAACTTATTTCATATACATTTTTTTTGTTGAGTGAACCGTTTTCGAGATATTGCTTGTGATTTCCTTAAATTTTTCAATACTTATACTTTTTCTCAAATTCGTTATTCATTTTTTTTATGTCCTGGACATGCAAAGAGAATGAAATGCGCCACATAGCAACCAGCGTTAAAATATTTGACTATCGCTTAAAAGCTACCATATTCCCCTTGCATCTACAAGAAAATTACCAATAAGATTGACATCTCGATATCTCGATTAACATGAAGCATATGGAGAATAGGCGTTTGTAAAATTAGATTGTACAAGAGTAGAGAAAGTCATGTGAGTGTAACACATCAGATTTTTTTTATTTATGGACGCTCTTTAACTGCTGTGGGCCTTAGCGTCCCATTCTATATTGGGCGTGAAAGATCGGTAATTTTGCTCACAGGCCTCTTTATCAGACTTGTGGTTCTTTTACGTGCCGTAAATCTACGACATGGGACCACCGGCTTTACTTCCCGGCTTTACTAATTCGGAAGCAATTTTATTTATAATCTTGTATAACGTTAAGCGATAGATGAACACGTATACAGAAAATGTAGAACTCTTTAAAACACACATTACTTCAAAGTTTTTTATAGTATCAACCATTTCCGAGATATTACTTATTAATGGTTCGATTTGTTCAATACTTTGTCATTCTTTTTAAGCCAGCATATAGCGTCCAGTTCTTAAACACTTTACTATTGCTGTTCTCTTTCTATCCTAACGAAATGTGTAATGCATCTATTTCTGCAAAGGCTTATCTGGATTAAAATAAAATAAACAGAAAAATAAACTTCCGCAACAATAATTTGTATACCCACTAAAAAAAACTGATGTGTTACACTCACATGACTTTCTCTACTCTTGTACAAACTATTTTTACAAACGCTTATTCTCCATATGCTTCATGTTAGTCGAGATATCGAGGTGTTAATCTTATTACAAATTTTCTGGTAGATGCAAGGGGAATTGGTAGGCTCCAAGCGATAGTCAAATATTTTAAGAGCTGGTTGCTATGTGGAGTATTCCATTCTCTTTGCATTACCAGGACAAAAAAAAAATGAAAAACGAATTTCCATTTGAGAAAAAGTATAAGTATTGGAAAATTTAAGGGAATAACCAGCAATATCTCGAAAATGGTTCACTCAACAACAAAACATGTATATGACATAAATTGTGTATTTTAACGCGATCTATATTTTTTGTGTAGTAAAATTTTGTCTATCTCTTATGGTTTACCAGTTATGCGAAAGTCGTTCACAATGAAGAGTACTTTTGGAGACATTCCCATAAAATTCGAGATATACATTTCATTTGTCATAAAAGTATCTTAAACATATGATATTTTAATCAAAATCGCTAGAGGCATTTTTGAGAAAATTAAAATTTTCGAAAAAGTTGCATGTAAAGGGTAATCTGGGGTGGGGGGATTTTCTTGAAAACCTTCGTGTCGCATCTCTGGAAGATACTGAACCTAAATAACAATTTTGGTGTTTATCCGACTGTTCGTTCTGAGTTATGCTGTTCACACACAGACACACACACGGACATGTTTCCAAAAATGCTTTTTTTTGGATTCAGAGTGTCTCAAAACATATATTTCCGGTGAAATCTTGCTATCGAATTTTTGGGTGGAATACAATACTTTCCCTACTTACTATACGTCGCAGAGAAAGTAAAAATAGATGGTAGAGAAAGCATAATCAGGCTTTGTTTCTTTCTTTTCTTGAAGTTTGACATCCTTTAACCTAGTAGATCATATCAGATGATAAATGAAAGAAACAGGCGAATTTTGCTCAAATGAGCGCGCGGTTGTATATAGAGCTTAAAAGTTACATGACATTTGTCATATCAGGATAAGGAAAAACCTCGGAAAAAGCTTATCCGGGTAACTCATTCTAACCGATATTCGAACTCGGGACCTCTTGAATGTGAGACAAACACGCTAACCCCCACCACAGAAGCGAGCACTTTCAATTTCGAAAATTGTATTTTTAATCAATGCACATTTCTAGAGTGTCAATTTTCAAATAAATCATGTTGCTTAATTTTGAGGTTAGTTGCTTAATTTCGGGCTAGAGTGTAGAGTTCTGGTTCCTCACTACGAAATGCGCCCAGGGGGTGCGAATTTTAAAACCCGGTATAGGCCGTTGCCACTCAGAATCGTCAGAAAAGTAAAGAGCTACGATAGACAGCGATCCTGGCCTCTGAGCACACTTTCCGGCTAGAGAATGCGTACTGCTGGCCACATCACCTTCCCGTATGGTTGGATGATCACCCTTTTGCCGTGCGTAAGTGGGCGTGAAGCCGGCAGTCGGATTGGCACGCCATGCGCTTCGCGGGCTGTGGTGCCACAGGATTTATTTTAATTTTGAGATTAGTTCCCATTGTTGATTGGCATTCGGTAACATATTTGATTGTTAATTCATGTAGTGTGCCGCGATGTAGCAGATGACACAATGGTTTTAATTAACGCATTAAGAAAGTAATTATTACTTATATAATCTACTACGTTTTCTCATGGAATAGTCACTAGTTTCACCAGATAAATTTGCAACCTCTTGTAGGATCATCGATGAAAATAATACAGTAAGACCGTTGCGTTTGGTGTTAATAGGATGGTTTGTTATTAAAAAACTCTGATGTGTTACACTCACATGACTTTCTCTACTCTTGTACAATCTATTTTTACAAACGCCTATTCTCCATATGATTCATGTTAATCGAGATATGGAGATGTCAATCTTATTGGTAATTTTCTTGTAGATGCAAGGGGAATATGGTAGGTTATAAGCGATAGTCAAATATTTTAACGCTGGTTGCTATGTGGCGCATTTCGTTCTCTTTGCATGTCCAGGACATAAAAAAAAATCTGATGTGTTACACTCACATGACTTTCTCTACTCTTGTACAATCTAATTTTACAAACGCCTATTCTCCATATGCTTCATGTTAATCGAGATATCGAGATGTCAATCTTATTGGTAATTTTCTTGTAGATGCAAAGGAAATATGGTAGCTTTTAAGCGATAGTCAAATATTTTAACGCTGGTTGCTATGTGGCGCATTCCATTCTCTTTGCATGTCCAGGACATAAAAAATTGAATAACGAATTTGAGAAAAAGTATAAGTATTGGAAAATTTAAGGAAATAACAAGCAATATCTCGAAAACGGTTCACTCTACAAAAGAAATGTATATGACATAAGTTGTGTATTTTAACGCGATCTACATTTTTTGTGTAGTAACATTTTGTCTATCTCTTATGGTTTACCAGTTATGCAAAAGTCGTTCACAGTGAAGAATACTTTTGGAGACATTCCCAGAAAATTCGAGATATACATTTCATTTCTCATGACATTGTCTTAAACATACGATATTTTCATCAAAATCGTTAGAGCCATTTTTGAGAAAATTAAAATTTTCGAAAAATCTTCCATGTAAAGGGTAGTCTGGGGTGGAGGGATTTTCTTGAAAACCTTCGTGTCGCATCTCTGGAAGATACTGAACCTAAATACCAAGTTTGGTGTTTATCCGACTGTTCGTTTTTGAGTTATGCTGTTCACAGACACACACACAGACACACACACACACACAGACACACACACAGACACACACACACACAAACACACACACGGACATGTTTCCAAAAATGCTTTTTTTGGATTCAGGAGGTCTCAAAACATGTATTTCCGGCGAAATCTCGGTATCGAATTTTTGGGTGGAATGCAATACTTCCCCTACTTACTATACGTAGTAGAGAAAGTAAAAATGAATAACGAATTTGAGAAAAAGTATAAGTATTGAAATATTTAAGGAAATAACAAGCAATATCTCGAAAACGGTTCACTCAACAAAAGAAATGTATATGACATAAGTTGTGTATTTTAACGCGATCTACATTTTTTGTGTAGTAAAATTCTGTCTATCTCTTACGGTTTACCAGTTATGCAAAAGTCGTTCACAATGAAGAATACTTTTGGAGACATTCCCAGAAAATTCGAGATATACATTTTATTTCCCATGACATTATCTTAAACATACAATATTTTCATCAAAATCGTTAGAGCCATTTTTGAGAAAATTAAAATTTTCGAAAAATCTTCCATGTAAAGGGTAGTCTGGGGTGGGGGGATTTTCTTGAAAACCTTCGTGTCGCATCTCTGGAAGATACTGAACCTAAATACCAAGTTTGGTGTTTATCCGACTGTTCGTTTTTGAGTTATGCTGTTCACAGACACACACACACAGACACACACACACACACAGACACACACACACAGACACACACACACACACACACAGACACACACACGGACATGTTTCCAAAAATGCTTTTTTTGGATTCAGTGGGTCTCAAAACATGTATTTCCGGTTAAATCTCGGTGTCGAATTTTTGGGTGGAATACAATACTTCCCCTACTTACTATACGTAGTAGAGAAAGTAAAAAAAGCTGCTGATACATCTTAATAATGTGAGATAAAAAATTGGATAAACAAGAAAAAAATCCTTTCTTTCTTAATAGATGATATTACTGTGTAAAAGCATATCAGTGAACTAAGAAAGTATGCATCTATTTTCTGCAAACGTTTCAAACCAACATCTTAAACTTAGCAAACTAATTTTTTTTGTAAAGAATATGTAAATCCTTTAGTTTCAAATTATTTATTATATTATATAATAAATATTATATAATATTGAGTCGATTGGGGAATTCAATGCCCCACCGGCATGTTGTCACAGTAGCTTAATGGTTAGAGCAACCGCACGGACAGCATGAGAACCGTGTTCAAATCCCGGCTGTGGCGTTGAATTTTTCAGTTGACTCTATATTAAAAACTTGCCTAAGACCGGGCTAAGGTCTATTAAAATTATAATTAATTTATATAATAACACAAAATATTATATGTGTCCAGTTTTTTCTTTATTTGGAATATTAAATTCAATAATGTTTTGACTCCTTATTTTATTTATTTATTTATCATTATTTATAAAAATAATACCCATTTTCTTAAACTTTTCAATTTAACTTAACGTTTTAATATAAAATTTAAATAACAATCATTAAAAATTTTCATTAAAATAATAGTTAAATTTTAACATACTTATATTAATAACGAATTCTAAATTTGCAGTCGATAATGCAGCTTTAAAACGATTTTTCACGTTCAATTGGTGGCATAGGGCTTTTAATCTCCCCTTAATATTCAATATTCTGTAACTTTTGTAACAAACCAAGAAAGAAAATGTAAATATTACGGATTACAGAGTATTGTTATGGAGCACGTTGTATGCAAAAATATTCAAAGTTGTACCAAGTAGTAACATAGCATCAGCAGCATTTTTGTAGTTAAACACTACTAGATTTTATGTTTCCTATATGATTCAACATTTATATGAACAAAAAGTATAAAAGTAATGAAAGAAATCTCTTAAAAGTTACACAACTTTCTCTACCCGTTACCAATTCTCATTTATCTCTATATATTATACTGCTCATATAAATGTTGTTTTTTTTTTGCCATTCACTTAACGTTAATCATGCTAGAGGCCTAGGAATGCTTTTAAATTAGTTAACAAACTCTTGGTTACATGAACAATGTCGTTTATATCACAAGTCAGCTTTTGCTACTACTGAGCTAATGAAATACTCGTTCTCAAATGTGTTCAATTAGAGTTGTATGAAAACAAACTTCAACTTGAGAATATATTAACGTACAATAACAATATTTCAAAAACAGCTAATGCTATGTAAAGTTTTTGGACAAACATTGTATCTATATTTAATGGATCTACATTTTTCTGCATTACATTTCTGCGTATTTATTATGGTTTTCCAATTATATAAAATTCAACAAAAATTAAAATAATATAATAGGTTAGTTATAGAAAATTATATAAAATGTTCTTCATGCATGTATCTCAAACACATAATACTCCCTTAAAACAGCTGGATATAGTTTTGAAAAAAAATAACACTGGAAAGAATTCCTTGTAAAGGCCGCTAGAGGATTTTCTTGAAAATGTGCACCTGGTCTCCTTATATGATATTAAGTTGAGTTGAAAATATTTTTATCCAGATTTTTCTATCTGTTCACAAACAAACAAACAAACAGAAATACAAATGAACCTTCTTTTGTTTCTAAAACTACTTTTTATTGATTCAGAACGTATATAATAATATGCACCTCCTAAATATTACCCTTTGGGTTGAATGAAACATTACAAGCCTAGGGGGTAAAAAGAAACTAAAAAACTACTGCGACTACTTTTGGCTGCAAAAATATTGAAATCACAATTTTGAATCCCTTTCCAACGGGAAAGTATATTTTAGTCTGCAATCTAGCCTTCCGTAAGCAACAGGATGTTATAATAATAATAATAATAATAATAATAATAATAATAAATAATAATAATAATAATGATAGCTAAATATTTTCATTATAAGTATCGGTCTCATAATTATTCCTTCATAGTTATTTAAATGCTGTCACCTACTGTGTGAATTATTGAGTTTAAGCTTAAGCATTTCAAACAATTGAACGAATAACCTAAATAGTCATTACTGTTACGTCAAACCTGTTTTTTTCCTTCCGACGCTCAAATGAAAGATTATGGCACTTAACACAAGTTTGTATGGGGCTGACGGTAGCTCAGTCGGTAGAGCACCTATCTGCTGTACGAGGGATCCCAGGCTGTATTTCCACCTGGGGGTGGAAAATTTTCTCTAGCCAAGATTATTCCCTATCCTTCCCAGAGTTTGGAGGTATAGTGAGAGTATTGATGTGTGTGTGTGCTAATGTACAACCCCGCCCCCCAAAAAAGCCAGAAATCCAATGGCCAAAGTATATGAATAAACACCATTGCCGATAGGCAATATGTTCCAAAGGTGAAGGGCTACCGATATGACCATTGCAGTTAAAGAAGGGTATAAATGGATTAATAATAATAATAATAATAATAATAATAATGTTTGTATACTGAAAGGATTTTTCTACATCATCAAATCCGGCAAAATTTTAAAGCACTTACTAAGTATATGGAAATTTCTTCAGGAAGCACTACATTTAAACCTTGAAGATATTTATCCACAGACCACAAAACTTCAATGTCAGGATTTCTTCCTAAAACACTGCACAATTTATTTAATTTACTTGCACATTTTAAAGGAACATTCTCAAGTTTACTCTAAAACCTCATTCAGAAATTATATGGGTGTCTCCATAATAAGGATTTTATTATTTTGTCACTACTGTGTTTAATAATTAATTCTAAAATTAGACATTTAAAAATATGTGTATTATACGCTCGATGACTGGAAAAATGATGAAATATGCACCATAAAACTTTGCATACAAGCACAGAAGAACATGAAACATATTGCAAATCTTAATTCCATATCACAAACTAAATATATGCATTTGGATACAAATCCGATGTCTAATGTCCACTACAGATAAAGCTGTAAAAGCGTGGCTGTGTCCAGCATAGCGTAGTGTAAAGTTAAAGAAAATCACAGCATCGTCAACGTAGCTTGAAATTGCTAAAAGACATCTTATGCTAGCAGAAATAAGTGACCAAACTTTGAGATAATGGTAGAGTACACTGGACAGAGCAACAGAGCATGTGATAGACTCGACACGCGAACTTAAAGTGCTGGTGGCATGGAAACCGCCGTTGATGGCCCATCTTCCAGTCTAGTGCAGCAAATGGGACATCCAAAAATAGATATTTCTTTTAACGATAAAAAATACTGAAATGTAATGTGTGCGTGTGTATAATTATATATATATATATATTTGTAAACCAAAATAATATACACTATAACTAGTGAGATACCTCATTCGTTAGGGTTTGTAACTCGCCTTCGGAAGATTGTGAGTCAAAACTGCGTAATGGCCAATTTGAGTTTTTTTCATTTTCTGGTTTCTCTCAGTTGCCCGGTAAGTACCTGTTTCATCCACATGACCCAAAATTCCGCCCGTAGAATAAAATAAGTAGAGAAAAATGTTATGTTCTATTCACATGCTCCAGTACACTCATTTGCTCCAGACAACCTGACACCCTTCATTGACTGTAGCACAGTTCGTTAGAAAATTTTTTAGAAAATACTTCCTGTCGCTATCATTGGAAGCTACTGGACCTAAATACCAGGTTTGATACTTAACTAACTTTTCGTTTTTGAGTTATGCTGTTCACAGACACACGTACACGGAAATTTTTATTAAAATTCTTTATTTGGATTCAGGGGTCTTAAAACGTGTATTTTCTATGAAATCTCGGTATTGAATTTTTGTCTGGAATGCAATATCCTTTGTACCTCCTAGGTGTAGAGAAAGTAAAAATTTCAAAAGACTCAGTCGATTTTGGATAAGTCGGTTTCTTGAAGTATAAACCATTCTGTGTGCATATTTTGGTAAATGCGCGACCCAATTCCTCATCATACACATTCACCTAAAACTACGATACACACATTGGTTCTGTTTATATGTGGCCCTGTGAACCACTGCCTATAATCAGAAGTCCTTATGTATGGACTAGGTGTGGTGTGACCATATAAAATAAGAAAGGTACGACACACTGTACTACGCTGTCAAGAAGTAACTCATTATGCCTCCGTAAATCTTTGATTGTAAGCACTGTTGAAAAACGTCATGCCATGTAGAGTGGAGAACCAAGGGGAAGGAGATTACAAGAGTAAAAAGGAGGAAGACGTGTTACGCACTTCTCACCCGGGTCTGTCGTGTTTCAATATAGGGGTGAGTCACATAACATTACCATTGGAAAAATGTCTTAAGGCGAAGGAGTGGTAACATTCCTATCTTGTTTATTTTCTTGAAAAATCCTTAAATTGTTAGCATATTCTGCACGTCGTGTATTTAACTTCTATCCCTACTTTGAAAATTATATATTGAGTAGCTTTTTATTTAATATTTACCTTAAAGTTTTATAACATTTGTAATTGTGACCAAACGTAGCATATATACCGTGTGGAAGCGTACAGAGAGTTTGGCAACAGCACTTTTTCTTGCAGATGGGTGAGAAAATCACACCTGACAGGTAAGGTCATGTCCGCCGTAGAGTAGAATAATATGTAGGTACTATTTTTCTGGTGCCGCTACAGTACGGGAACAATATTAACTTTGCTAATGGCACTTGATTTCTAAGATATTCCTTCCGTACACTTTCAACCAAATATTTAATGAAAATAACTAAAACTCAAGTTTGAGGTTGAACGAATCAATAAAAGCAAATAAATGTTTTAACTTAAATATTTACATCTTATGCACTTAAATGTAAAGATCGAATAGGTGCAGACAAATTCAGGCACTTAGGGCATTCAGTGAGAATAACTAGTACTTTTCTTTAAGAATCTAATAAAACAAATTAAATTATTTTATTTAAATATCCAAGGAAAGGGAAAAAAACCGATTTACAATGCTAACAACCATGTTTATATCGAGGATAGCAACACCTGATACCAAGGGGCAAAGATACCATAGCTGTGTACCGCAGGTTTGTGGTGATTATTCAACCGCCGTTGCGACGTCAAAACTTCAACGTATGATTTATATTTGTACAAAACAAAAAATATTAAATCGTGGAAAACGAGACAATAAAAGAAGAAAAATGTAATAAAAATGCAGATTAAATTACTCTTCTATTACATACTTCAGTGGGAATTGTTTTAATCCCTCCGTTTATGAGTTATAAAGCAACGAAAAGCGCAGTTTTTTTTACTTTCTCTTCTGCGTATACTAAGTAGAGAAAGTATTGCATTCCACCTAAAAATTCGATACCGAGCTTTCATCAGAAATACTATTTTGAGATCCCTTGAATCCCCCCCAAAATTGAAAAAGGTCCGTGTGTGTCTGTGAACAGCATAGCTCAAAAACGAAAAGTCGGATAAATACCAAACTTGGTATTTAGATTTAATATCTTTCAAAGATGCGAAATGAAGATTTTCAAGAACATCCCTCACCCCGCACTACCCTTTGTATGGAACATTGTCGTCCTCCGTGGTGTAGTAGTTACCAAGCTAGCCTCTAGTTCCCGAGGTCGCGAGTTCAAACCCGGCGGAGGCAGATTGATTTTTTGGGGCATAAAAATCCTTAGCATGCCCTCCTTTGGAAGGGAGTTAAAGCCGGTGGTCCCGTGTTGTAGATTTACGGCACGTATAAGAAGTTCAGAGGCAAAGAACCTTTTGCATCTGAGCAAAATTACCGGGAATGGGACGCTAAGGATCACAGCAGTTAAAGAGCCGCTATAAATAAAAAGCTAAAAAAGAAAAAAAGGAAAATTTTTCGAAAATTTTTATTTTCTCAAAAATGGCTTTAACGATTTTGATTAAAACATCATGTATTTAAGATATTTTCATGACAAACGAAATGCGTATCTCGAATATTCTGGGAATTTCCCCAAAATTCCACTTCATTGGCTTTTGCATAACTGGTAAGCCCTAAAAGATAGACAAAATGTTTCTACACAAAAATGTAGATCTCGTTAAAACACATAATTTATGTCATATACATTCTTTTGTGGAGTGAACCATTTCCCAGATATTCCTTGTTATTTGTTGAATTTTCCAATACATTATACTTTTTCTCAAATGGGAATTCGTTATTCGTTTTTACTTTCTCTACTACGTACACTAAGTAGAGGAAGTATTGTATTCCACCCAAAAATTCGATACCAAAATTTCACGGGAAATACATGTTTTGAGACCCCCTGAATAAAAAAAAGCATTTTTGGAAACATGTCCGTGTGTGTGTGTCTGTGTGTATATCCGTGTGTCTGTGAACAGCATAACTCGGAAACAAACAGTCGGAGAAACACCAAACTTGGTATTTAGGTCCAGTACCTTCCAGAGATGTGACACGAAGATTTTCATGAAAATCCCCCACCCCAGATTATTCTTTACATGCAACATTTTTCGAAAATTTTAATTTTCTCAAAAATGGCTTTAACGATTTCGATTACAATATCATATGTTTAAGATATTTTCATGACAAATGAAATGTATATCTCGAATTTTCTGGGAATGTCTCCAAAAGTATTCTTCATTGTGAACGACTTTTGCATAAGAGATGACAAAATTTTACTACACAAAAAATGTAAATCGCGTTAAAATACACAAATTGTCATATACATTTTTTTGTTGAGTGAACCATTTTCGAGATATTGCTTGTTATTCCCTTAAATTTTGCAGTACTCGTACTTTTTCTCAAATTCGTTATTTATTTTATTTTGTCCTGGTAATGCAAAGAGAATGAAATGCTCCACATAACAACCAGCTCTTAAAAGGTTTGACTATCGCCTAAAGCCTACTATATTCCCCTTGCACCAACAAGAATATTAGCAATAAGCTTCTACAAATATTTATATCGATTAACATGAAGTAGACGGAGAATAAGCGTTTGAAAAACAGTTTGTACAAGAGTAGATTGAGTCATGTGAGTGTAACACATAATTTTTTTTATTCCTGCTGAAATCTGTGTTCACAAACTGAAATGGTGTTGTACTTTCTAATTCATGTTTGTGCGTAGAATCACCGTACTTGTTTAACGTTGCTACAATACGTTGGCCACATTGAGAGTGTCTAATTTGAATACTTTGATACTCATAATTCAGTGTGTGGCGGACAGATAGATGGCCGTAATCTTCTACCTGTGTAAATATACCTAGTTTCTTTCGTTAATACAGTCGGATGGTAGACTTCTGTGATCATATGATCTGCTGCCCTGTGGATACTTACAGTTAATTTGATGCATAGATGGCCTTAAATGTGTATGCGTCTTTCTATATAATCTCTTTTTACTTTCTCCATTACAAACTTACAGCAAGTAGGGAAAGTATTGTATTTCACCCAAAAATTCCCTAAAAGCCCGATAAATACCAAACTTGTCGTTTAAGATAGGTACCTTCCGAAGATGCGATTTTAATTAAAATAAATATGTTTAAGTTATTTGCATGACTAAGTGGAATGTTAATCTTGAATTTTCTGAACATTTCCTCTGAAGTCCTTTTCGTTCTGAATGACTTTTATATAATTGAAAAGGCGTAGATAAAAGATAAACAAAATCTTACTCCACAAAAAATGTAGATCTCTTAAATCAAGCAATTTATGGAAATTAGACTTTTGTGACATTCATTTCTTCAGAAATATTCTATATAATTGTTTTCAATTTTTAAATACTTACACATTACCCACAAAGTCGCTCTTCGTATTTTTACTTTCTCTACTACGTATAATAAGTAGGGGAAATCTGCAATTCACTCAAAAATTCGTATCCGAGATTTCACCGGAAATGCAAGTTTTGAGACCTCTGAATCGAAATTAAGCATTTTTGGAAACATATCCTTGTGTATCTGTGATCACCATAACTCAAGATCGAAAAGTGGGATAAATACCAAACTTGATATTTAGGTTCAATATCTTCCAAAGTTGCGACACGAATATTCTCAACAAATACAGTATTCCAAGTTCTGCAAATGCTTCCTTGATTATACACTTTAGCGGTGGAATAATCATTGGACGTAAATGGCCGAGTAGGTCATTTTTACTTTCTCTACTACGTACAGTAAGTAGAGGAAGTATTGTATTCCGCCCAAAAATTCGATACCGAGATTTCACCGGAAATATATGTTTTGAGACCCCCTGAATCCAAAAAAAAAAGCATTTTTGGAAACATGTCCGAGTGTGTGTCTGTCTGTGAACAGCATAACTCAGAAACGAACCTAATTACCAAACTTGGTAATTAGGTTCAGTATCTTCCAGAGATACGACACGAAGAAAACCCCCCAATCGAGATTACCCTCTATAAATAAAAAACTAAAAAATAAAACATGGAACTTTTTCGAAAATTTTAATTTTCTCAAAAATGGCTCTAAGAATTTTGATTAAAATATCATATATTTAAGATACTTTCATGACAAATAAAATGAGTTTTCTGAGAATGTCCCCAAAAGTATTCTTCATTGTGAACGACTTTAGCATAACTGATAAACCATAAGAGATAGACAAAATGTTACTACACAAAAATGTAGATCGCGTTAAAATACACAATTTATGTCATATACATTTTTTTTGTCGAGTGAACCATTTTCGAGATATTGCTTGTTATTTCCTTAAATTTTCCAATACTTATGCTTTTTCTCAAATGGGAATTCGTTGTTCATTTTTTTTGGTCCTGGTAATGCAAAGAGAATGGAATACTCCACATAGCAACCAGCTCTTAAAATATTTGACTATCGCTTAAAGCCTAGCATATTCTCCTTGCATCTACAAGAAAATTAGCAATAAGATTAACATCTCGATATCTCGATTAACATGAAGCATATGGAGAATAAGCGTTTGTAAAAATACTTTGTACAAGATTAGAGAAAGTCATGTGAGTGTAACACATCAGATTTTTTTATGGAGCATATAACTGTTGTCGTCCTTAGCGTCCCATTCTATATTGGGCGTGAAAGACCGGTAACTTTGTTCGGAGGCCTCTTTATCAGGCTTGTGGTTCTTTTACGTGTCGTAAATCTAAGACACGGGACCATCGGCTTTACTTCCCTTCCGAAGGAAGCTATGCTGAGGATTTTTACACCCGAAAAGAAATCCATCGACCTTCGCCGGGTTTGAAACCGCGACCTCGGGAACTAGAGGCTAGCATGGTAACCACTACTCCACGGAGGACGAAAATGGCTTTTAAGCTTACCCTACACAAACTGACTTACTTACCTATATAAATACAAATTTTCTCTGTTTATAATATTAGTATATGTTAGTACAGATTAGGTAGGCGAAATTCCCTATATTGAACCACTTACGCCTAAATAGTAAATGATAATTATAATTTCAAATCAAAATTTTCGGAAATACAAGCGTTAAGGTGACAAATCCTTGAGCTATCAATATCCTCAATACAATTTAAAATTAATACAATTATCAATTAAATAACATTTAAAATATGAGATGGTGTAAATCAGTTCAAATTAGGAACGTGATCCTTAAATTGAACCACCCGTGTCTTAAAATGAACCACATACTTTTAAGTTTAAAAGTATTTTTATTAATACAAAATACACATATTTTATTGTACATTCAAAACAAATATGCCATCAGTACCAAAGTAGAGTCCAAAATTGTGATAAGAATAGCAATTTCTTTGAACATTTTGAATTTTTATATAATACAATCACTTGGTCTTTGGAATAGGTATTATTTGAAAATATAGAGTTTTTACTAATTTTTACTCCCATACAAAAGGGTCCAATTATACACAGTCTTCAAAATAAACCACTTTCTTCTTGGCACTAACTTTTGCACACTTTTGGTGAAGTCATATGCTACAACTCACACACTGGATGATGTCCATAATTTCAGACAATTCACATTCACAATTCATGTCAGCCACTGCTTTTAACATGCTTGTTTTTAACTTAACATATTACATTGATATTTGTTCACAAGATATACTATTCGCAGTTGAACAATCCTAGAACTTCAATATGTTTACTAAATTGGACCAGTCCAATATAGGGTTCAAACGGTGGTTCAATTTACGAGCCACGCCATTTTGGAATCTTTAGCATCTATGTGACTAGGAGAGACGCTGCTTGAAAAAACGTGTGCATGAATATTGTTGCAAAAGAAACACTTCATAACATGTAATATATATAGATCATCTCAAACTTGCCTAATTGGTCGTATAAGCTTAGCTAGATCATTCAAATATTACTTCTGAAGCACCAAAAACACACAACACTTCATAGAACTGAAACCACAGCTCAGAATGCAAAGTCAACAACTCCAAGCATTCATAGCTGTACACGCTACGCTTCTGCTAGGATTATGGTGACATCTGTCGAATAGTTTAGAAAATATCGGGGCGGTTCAAATTAGAGACCTTTCCCCTAATAACTTTGGAACGCCCTGTATATAATAATATAACATCTGATACTCGATGATTCCAATAGCAGTGCAGAAGACAAGCAGAGCGGTGGTATCAGTGATGAAGTTTGCAGTATACGCCAGTTGCAGCAATCTTTTGTTAATCTCCTGTTGATTATTGCCTGTTCCCTCTCACAAAGCAGTAATCTAAATATGACGCAGTGGTAATCTCTTGCTAGTAGCCACCCGCCCACTCATCGTCATGCCAGAGAGTAAACAGAAAGTGGTGTTCCGAGTGTTTACATTCTCATCGTGAAGACTCCGCTAAGAAATGGAGTAGAGCTAGGGAGGTTCATGAACTCTTCAACACTGCAAGTCCTTGAACAGTTCTTCTTCAGTAAGTCAAAACATTCAGGCTCGGACTTGCTATCTTCTCCTAGCGTCCAGGGTACAGTTTTGTAGAACTGAACATCTACAAAAGAAAAGCGATGTTAACTTCCCAATCCTACAGTTCCCGGTTCGATGCTCAGCCGTAAAGGTAAGGTACTGTTTATTAGGTAGAGAAAGTATTGCATTTCAACCAAAATTCGATTTAGATATTTCACAGGAAATACATCTTTTGAGGTCTCCGCGCGCGCGTGTGTAAGTGTGTTTGTGTGAACACAGGACTCAAAACGTAAATTCAGATAAATACCAAAATTTCCTATTAAGATTTAGTATCTTCCAAGTATGTGGCACGAAGATTTTCAAGTAATCCTCGTCCACTTTAAACTACACTTTACATAGAAACATTTCCTTTATTTTTTATTTACTCCAAAATGCCTCTTAACAATTTTGATTAAAATACCATACGTATAAGATATTTACATAACTAATAAACTATAGATCTTCAATTCTTATAACTGGTGAATCATAAGAAATGGACAAAAAACTTACTGCACAAAACATGTCGAGTTTTTTAAAGCACACAATTTATTTCAACTAGCGGTTTATCGTAGCATCAGCCATTTCCGAGATAGCGGATATTGCTTTGAGTTTTTCATTACTGTAATTTTTTTTAAGTAATGTCACTATTCGGTTGTTTCTCGCTATGTAATGGAAAGGGTATGCAATTTCAAGGTCAGCATAAAGCGTCCCGCTTTTTAGACATTTGATTATAATTTCAGTTTCCTACATCCCCTTGTTACCTACAATGAAACTTGTAATGAACTATTTCTGCAAACGTTTATCCATTAACATGAAATAGATAGAAAAATAAGCTTTTGCAGAGAATAGTTTGTATAAATTATATAACAAAATAAACAATAGTAGCTAGAGAAAATGTATCTGAATGTAACACATCACCTTTTTTTGTTAACTGCGTGAGCATCTATAAAAATCGAGAATTGTGTTTTGGTTAATGATCTATACTTTCATTAATATCGGCGATATTTATGAGTATTGTGATGAGAAAAAATCGTATAAAATTTGAAGATGTTTCTATGGATTATCCAGATTATTTGTATCTGACATAATTTTGTAAACTTAAACACGTTAATGGGAGTGTTTTAGGAAGCTTTTAGAATAAGTGAATAGAGGTACTTCTAATTTTTCCAGTTTTAGGTATAAACTCAGTTTTTTTCATTTCCAGTTTCACTTATCTCGTTAATTAAAAATGCAAACATAAAAATATCTTTACAAATGCAAATAAATAAGAACTAAAAAATGAATGTGCTAATTTACTCCGGCATTAATAAATTTTAGTTAAATAAATAGAATTGCATGAAATGTGAAGCAAAAATTTCCCTCGAAATGTTAACATGGTTTAGAGCTTATTTAAAGCAAAACTATAAAAGTAAAATCAACCCAACCACTTTGTCATAATAATACGTTTTTAGTATTTTGTGAAAAAAGAGAGAACCGTGAAGAAATTATTCAGAAAAATGTGATGAGAAATGAAGCTGATATAAATTTTGATAATACTTTAAAACATTCTATCAAGCATATTGTGGCATAAATTTACATTAAATCATTGCAGCATAGAAAAAGTATATTTTCTAAACTGCCTACGGAAAGTCAATAAATATCCAAGCAGAGGAAATTTGTATTTTGAGAGATTTTTTACTTTCTCTACTACGTATAGTAAGTAGGGGAAGTATTGTATTCCACCCAAAAATTCGATGCCGAGATTTCACCGGAAATATATGTTTGAGATCCCCTGAATCCAAAAAGAGAATTTTTGGAAACATGTCCGTGTCTGTGTGTCTGTGAACAGCATAACTCAGAAACGAACAGTCGGATAAACACCAAACTTGGTATTTAGGTTCAGTATTTTCCAGAGATGCGACACGAAGGTGTTCAAGAAAATCCCCCCACCCCAGATTACCCTTTACATGGAATATTTTTCGAAATTTTTAATTTTCTCAAAAATGGCTCTAACGATTTTGACTAAAATATCATATGTTTAAGATATTTTCATGACAAATGAAATGTATGTCTCGAATTTTCTGGGAATGTCTCCAAAAGTATTCTTCATTGTGAACGACTTTTGCATAAGTGGTAAACCATAAGAGATAGACAAAATTTGACTACACAAAAAATGTAGATCGCGTTAAAATACACAATTTATGTCATATGCATTTTTGTTGTTGAGTGATACATTTTAGAGATATTGCTTGTTATTCCCTTAATTTTTCGAATATTTTTTCTCAAATGGGAATTCGTTATTCATGTTTTTAAGTCCAGGACATACAAAGAGAATGGAATGCGCCACATAGCAACCAGCTCTTAAAAGATTTGACTATCGCTTAAAGCCTACCACATTCCCCTTGCATCTACAAGACAATTAACAATAAGATTAACATCTTGATTAACATGAAGCATATGGAGAATAAGCGTTTGTAAAAATGCCCCTTTCCGGGCATTCATACGTTAAGAATGTAGGCAGATTACACCGGGCATGTTACAACATGCAAAGAGGTCTTTTCGGCAACGTACATAAATGTGCATTGATGAAGGGGTTGTCATTTTGAACATTTACTTCGTTGATGAAATCCATGCTCTTTAACAATTTATTATTCTTATTATATTTATTATTCTTAGCACATTTACAAATCCTTTGTCATTAAAAGACGCGGAATATATGGTTTAAACATGAAACAAAAGCTGTTAGATTTAATATCGTCGATATGTGCCCAAAAGAATAAAAGCTAACTACGTGACACGGTTTACAACAGATAGGTACAAATTATTATCGTAAGCATGATACACAATTATCTGATTGTAATTCCTGTGTCTTTGGCTCACAGGAGAGCCAATAACAAAAATATATATTGTAGTATACTAAAATAAAGAAAATAAACACAAGGAGAAAGAAAAAAAATAACCAAAACAATTTGATGTTTGTATTAGATTCGAACTTCCGAAGCTAACCGTTGCTTTACCACATCCCGGCAGCTAATCCACTTGGCTAGAACGCACGTATTGTCTCACGCTCTTCGGCGAAACATACCTCTATCTCCTTGCAAGCATAATATCTATGAATGCCGTCTTTTTAAAGCCTTTCGCTGCTCCTTGGCTCATTCAGGCGTTTAATCCTTAATGGTATATAGTATCGAATAGAAGGACAGAGTAACAATAACAGTTTGTTTGATAAAAGGGTCAATGTTTTCACATTAGTCCATAAAATGCGGGTTGCATAGATACCAATACCTAGGGGCAGCTGACTCACCTGGTATTTTGCTACCAGCCCTCTTGAGGATGGAACGAAGTGAAGGAACTACAGAAGACCACAGAGACACGCGAAAGTCCCTAATAGTTCCAGGATTGAAGAAGCATCCCACTCCTGGAGCTGCCTAGAGAGGGCGGTGAAAGACCCGTCAACTAAGCAGACCTCTAGTGTCCACGGGGAGTACTCTTTCCTTTGAGCAAGCATCCTCTCCATCTGTACCACACCGCCATACGCCAAGAAAACTAGAACCACACCTGAAAGATGAGAAGAAAACGGAATTAAAGGGAAATTGGGAAAGGAAATCGTGGTAGATGATAAATCACCCCAACGCTCGACTATCGACCAGGGAAAACCACAAAAACCTCAAGGTCAGAGTAAACTGTCAATGGGAATCGAACCCAGGGCCTCCAGAGTGTGAACTTCACACGTTACCGAGCAGCCAAGATGCTCGGTATAATTTTTTATCAGTTAAATACATCCTCTACTGTGTTAAAATTCTTAAGTCACTCAAAAAAGCTATGAATTTTAAGAATTTTCACAGATGTATTGCCTTAAATAAGGTTATTCCATATTCTTCAGAGAATCTGTAAGAGAAATAAGTGAATGTGAGTGGGCGTCAAAGAGAAAAATAAATCAATTAATTTACAGCTTAGTAAAAGCAGTAAACAAAAACAGCAGCAAGTGATGCAGAAGACCACAAGTCGCTGACTAAAATGGTAAGATAATCCTTTTTCTTTTTATATTTGAGAGTACTAATGTATTAAAATTGTTTTATATTAGGAATACGTTCCACAGGAAATACTGTCAGTTAACTTTATAAACACAATTTGCCATATTTTCAATAAATTAAAGTTTTGTTTCACCTTTAGATTTAGTGAGGAAACTTGAGTAAATTAACATATTGTTTTGTATTCATTGAAATTAATGAATCCTCTATAATGTATCAATACTTCTTTTCCAAGTAATATAAATGTTGGTGTGAGATTATCACTACCAGATTAACCATTTACACTTTCACATTTTGTCCCATGTAACATCTGTGTTAAGAAACACATATACTAATCACATGTTTATTTATTCATATAAAGCTGCTTTATGATACTTTTATAAATTAAATAATCGTTAAAGTCAGACTTTAGAAAGTAGTTTTGATTTTTAACCACTTATTTTAATCAGGTAAGTTATTTCTACTGTATTAGTAGTTTTATTGAAAATCAGATGCGCTCGTTTTAACATCACATTATAGGAATATGTTAAATACTCTGCATACGAGGCGGCCCAATTGCGCCGTATTTGACGTGTGCATATATCCCTTCATACGTTAAAAGAGTTGCAGAACTCAACGGAGCAATTCCAAGTAAACACAGGTCAGTGGGGAACTGGAGCATTAGCGCCCTAAAAACCCATTACTACTACCACTACACTAGCGATTCTCAGAAACGTCTATGAGGATACACGGAGATGGTTGTAACATCGTTTCAATCAACAGGGGCAAAATTTCGAACACCTATTCAATTGAGCGAAGTCAGCATAAAGTACCGTTAGATAATGATAACAATAATAGGAACAATAACATTTTTAAGACTCATGTCTGTTGCTTACGTAATGTTAGATATGAACAGCGTAAACACAATTTTAAAAAAATAGCTATGGGCGAATAAGGATAGATCAAATAAAGATACTTTAATTATTTATCAGTCTAAAACGTGAGCTTATTCCCTAGAAAATAACGCCTGTGTAACTGAAGTGGAAAATATTCTAAGACCCTTTCGGTCTGTTTTTGTCTATCATCACGGACTGTATACTCTGTTGCAAGCGTGAGAAGTGCCTCTTAATGAGCGCAATCTGCTCATCGTCTGCTGATAAGCAAGCGGAGTAGAATGAAGCTCGGGTAGCTCAGTGGGTAGTGCACCTGCCTATCGTGCGAGGGTCCTGGGTTCGTTTCCCGGCTGGGGTGGGAACTTTTCTGTAGCCAAGATTATTCCTTATCCTCCCTAGAGTGTGGAAGTATGAATGACAGTATGGATGTGTGTGATCTACTGATTAAAGCCCAAAGTTTAATAGAAACACAAAGACAGGCAAATATTAGTCAGCTCTATTGTACACAGGCAACAATATGTTACAAAAGAAATGCCTCCGATAAGACCATTATAGTTAAAGGCGGAGTATAAACAAATAAAAAAAAAAGCTCGCTCACGCTAATTAGCCAGTTCCCAATGACCTGCGTTTACTTGGAAATACCCCTTTGATTTTTGCAACTCTTTTAACTCACGAAGAGATATCTGCACACGTCAAATATGGCGCGGTTGGACCACCTAGTATATGTATACAGAACATAATGACTTAACTCTATTGTAAAGTGGAAATTTACTCACAATGTTGTGTTTTAACTATTGTGCAATTAAGTATACGAACACTCTTTATAAATACATTTTTGCTATCAAGAATTAAGTCTTTAATTCCTTAACAGGTAAGTTATTTCTGCTATATTAGTAGTTTTACTGAAAATCATTTTAACATTAAACTATAAGAATACCTGGGCTAAATATTCTGTATACATATATCCACAAGTCTCGGGTTAGATTCCCGGCTGGACGGGGAATTTTTCTTTAAGCAGAATCATTCCCTATCTCCTAATGATCTGGAAGTTTGAATATGAATATGTTTAATGCTTAAAAGCTGATAAAACCAACATTAAGAAGCCCTACAGTTCAGCGAGCAATAACGCTCGTTGTTTCCGAAGTCAAAGCCCCAATTAACAAGATAAGCTCTTTTCGTAAAAACTCAAAGTTTTGAAATTATTGTTGTTGACTAAAATTTTTACTATAAGTCTAATTAAGACTTTCGTTTGAAAATTATAAAATCTGTGTCTGTGAACAGCATAACTCAGAAACGAACAGTCGGATAAACACCAAACTTGGTATTTAGGTTCAGTATCTTCCAAGGATGCGACACGAAGGCTTTCAAGAAAATCCCCCACCCCAGACTACCCTTTATATGGAAGATTTTTCGAAAATTTTAATTTTCTCAAAAATGGCTCTAACGATTTTGATTAAAATATCATATGTTTAAGATATTGTCATGAGAAATGAAATGTATATCTCGAATTTTCTGGGAATGTCTCCAAAAGTATTCTTCATTGTGAACGACTTTTGCATAACTGGTAAACCATAAGAGATAGACAAAATTTTACGACACAAAAAATGTAGATCGCGTTAAAATACACAACTTATGTCATATACATTTCTTTTGTTGAGTGAACCGTTTTCGAGATATTGCTTGTTATTCCCTTAAATTTTCCAATACTTATACTTTTTCTCAAATTCGTTATTCATTTTTTTTATGTCCTGGACATGCAAAGAGAATGGAATGCGCCACACAGCAACCAGCGCTTAAAAGATTTGACTATCGCTTAAAGCCTACCAATTCCCCTTGCATCTACATGAAAATCAGCAATAAGATTAGCATCTCGATATCTCGATTAACATGAAGCATATGGAGAATAAGCGTTTGTAAAACTAGTTTGTACAAGAGTAGAGAAAGTCATGTGAGTGTAACACATCAGATTTTTTCATAAACATACTCGCATTTTAATTACTACCGTTCTAGTCTTGAGCATATTTATGTGCATATTATGGAAGTTTTAAATGCATGCATATTACTGGAATTACTAGAGCATAAAATTCCTGTCCCTAGTGGGGTGTTCATCCAAAACTGATCAAAAAGATACAAATCGTTGTTCAGATAAATTACTCTTTGATAGTTTACCTCTCAGGGTGCTCGATAGGGCAACTATTTTGTGGTGCAGAGTACTACGGAGTCGTATTTTTGTGCATGTCTGTTATTTTTCATTAACATCCTATACAGATCAACGCTGCAGATTTTGTTCCCGTTGACTTTTACGAAGAAAAAAAGAGACGCCAGGTCATTAGAGTGCCCACGATGAAATTTGCCTGTTGTTTTGTTTTAGCTACCAACAGAAGCCCGGCTCTATGTTATTTGTGTGTGACCTTGAGTGAAATCAGTGGCATGTGGTGAAAAGAGGGGGGAACTGCTCCTCCATAATTTTGGCAGTGATGTTGGTTAATTACAACCTCGCTTCTTTAGCTGTCATGCCGGATACCAGGATGGTAATTCCTAACTTTTCATCCTGGCTGCTGAAAAATGAAACCGTGGAGATGACATACTGCAGTATAGCATCATAGCTGTCACTGTTTCTATTTAGTGGCTCTCCATGCCTCAGTTGCTTCAAGATATCAAAAGAAAATATTGTATTGTCCACTTTTTCGAAGAACTCCCGGATCTTTAGCAGCAGAATTTTACTTAATGTTTAGAAGGTGTTATTTTGTCAGTCCCTATAAGTGATTCAAAGATTGTCAAATTCTTGATTATGAGAGAAAAAATGCAGCCCTAGCCTCTGCCATTCAAACAATTTATTATTTTCCTTAAAACAACCGTAGGGTATATAACTTTAAAATGTAAGCATAGCTAAGAAAGCCAAACCGAATTTAGCATTCGTATTAAGGGGTATAGGGTACACAACGTAGGGGGATACTACGTAAGATCTATTGTGGCTACCACCCTCAAGAGGAAGAGGCTACAGGAGGCTACAGGCGCAGGCAGACAGTCCACACGGAGAAGTTCCTAACACTTCCTAGCTCGACGATCCGTCCCACTACTGGAGCTGCCCAGAGAGGATGAAGAACGACCCATTCAACCAAGCAGTCCTTTTGTACCCTCGCAGAATTCTCGTTTATTGGAGTAAGCATCCGAGCCACCGGCCCCGCCTCACACCACAAAACCTATAAGCACACCTGAAACATGAGAAGGAAACGGAATGAAAAGGAAATGATGGAAAGGAATGGTTTCGTAAAACTACTGGCCAGGAAAACCACGAAAAATCGAAGGTCAGCCTGGGTGGTCGACGGGAATCGAATCCGGGACCTCCGGAATGCGAGTCTCGCACGTTACCAGGAAACCATCTCGCTCTGTCGTTTTCAGGGAAGATTGCATAGCTTATCCAGACAATATTAAAGCTGTAGATAACTTAAAATTGTCGGAATACTAACTCTAATGTCCAATCTCAAACCATTTTGTCTACTAGTTTAAATGAAATAGTGAATAGATTACTGTCTTAAATAATTGCCTTCACAGAATCGGTGATGAAATTATGAGCTAGATGGAAACCACACCTGATAGGTACAACTTTATTATACACCATCTCGCTCCAAGAAATGTTTTGAATTTGGGTCCATCGGAGCTTCTATACTACCAGTTTTATCGCCTCGACGCAGAATACTTTTCTGTTGGACGGCTAGTGGAAATTAAAATATTGGGTTAGGCATTTATAAGTGTATTTTTATATTTATTAATGTGAATATATATGTACATATATACACACAGACGCCAATATACGTTGCACCAATTCCGACCAAATTTTACACATATAACGTGTGACATGAGGCGAAAAGAACGATCTCTCTCTCTCTCTCTCTCTCTCTCTCTCTCTCTCTCTCTTACACGCACACAAATATATATATATATATATATATATATATATATATATATATATATGTATATACAGGGTGGACCATTTAAGTTGAGACTGTATAATATCTGCAAAACTAAGCGTTGTAGAAAGAAATGTCTTGAATAAAAGTTGCTTGATATTATAGGGGATAGCAAATGCCGTTAGTCGTGTTTTATTTTAGGGTCAATTTAATTTTTTAAAATGGGAACCTACCTTTTTTGTGTTATTTTCTCACTCTTCATAAAAAACTAAACAACATTTGTATAAAGAACTTTGCAATTGTTCTTACACCAACGTAAATAACAACGAAAATTCTGGATGGCTGTGTACGAAGAGCGCAATGAATGGTTGGACCATCCATGGATGGAGCCAAGTTACGTTTCGTAATTGGGAATCAACATTTTTTATTTTGTTTCCTTATTCCTCATCACAAAATAGATTTGGGTTTGAAATTGGACACTAGAGTTAGTATTCTGACAATTTTAAGTTATCTACAGCTTTAATATTGTCTGGATAAACTATGCAATCTTCCCTGAAAACGACAGAGCGATATGGTTTCCTGGTAACGTGCGAGACTCGTATTCCGGAGGTCCCGGATTCGATTCCCGTCGACCACCCAGGCTGACCTTGGATTTTTTGTGGTTTTCCCATTTTCTAATGGGAAAACAAAGTACAAAATGTAGGTTCCCATTTAAAAAAATCAAATTGACCTTAAAATGACCATCATAACGTCCTCTAAACAAAACACGACTAATGGCATTTACTTTCCCCTATAATGTCAAGCAACTTTTAGTAAATACATTTCTTTTACAACGCTTAGTTTTGGATTTATTCTGCAGTCTCAACCTAAATGGTTTTATATATATATATGTGTGTGTATAATGAGCAAAGCAAAGTCATCTATATTTATCTCAATAGGATAATAGCTAAATAAAACCGACAGTTTACAAAGGAAATAAAAATCCACCTCCTCCTACTTTTCTCTCTTATGTTTACTTTTTGTTTTCATTAAGAATAAGAGAAAGCATAGCAATTTATGTGTATCTTAACGAGATAACAGCTAAGTAAAATAGACAGTTGACAAACTAAATATGAGTTGAAATTAATTGTCTTTCACACGAGCAAGGTTGGAAAGGTAAAATCAGACGACTGAAAAATTCACTGCCATTAATTGACCTAATAGTGGTTGCAACTATGAAGCCCGGGACTTAAAAGTACTTACAACATTGTAAGTCGCCATTGCGGTATGTCATCTCAATACAATTTGAGATCTACTTATGGTTTACCGGGAAAAATGCGAATCAGTTGGGAAATTTCATGTCGTACCGGTATGTTGCTATGGTAACTCAGTGATTCGGGCAGTCGGACGGGAGCCGGGAGATCCGTGGTTCAAATCCCGTCGATGGCATTAAATATATGTTCTTTTTCATATTTTACATCCTAAAAAATCAGTTTCATGTACAATTTGCATCAAAACATTTAAAATTGTACAGAGAGAAGGAAAGGAAAAAATTGAGGGTGAGTGGAAATGAGAGATAGGGGGGAAACAATGGGAGAGATAAAGGTGTAGATGTAGGCAGATAGAGGAGGGAGGGAAAGAAAGTTGCTAAGGAAGTGACAGAGAGAGAGAGAGAGAGAGAATTATCAACATGGTTAACAAAATAACGCGAACACTCCTGCAGATTCTGTTGGTACTTTATGGGGTTTTTATGTTTGATTTTTTTATTATTTTATTCTTAAATAGTCGAAGTAAATACCTTGAGCTCCAGATTCCATCAAGTTTTATTCTCTATACCTAGAGCTGTCGTACTGTTGCATCTAGTATTCACGTATTCGCGACTTTGCATTCAGTACGTAAAACTATTACAAGTGTTTCAAATGTGGATATTTAAAAGTATGGAAGGAGTAGAAATGAAATGTTTTGCATAACAACAATTCAGAAATATATAGGAACAAGAAAAAAATCACTGAGGTATTGTATAAGAAGAAGAATGGTGTTTGACAAATTTAAGACGATAGATAGTGAAAATGAAAAGAGGGAGAGTAGGGGAGGCTATGTTAAATATAATGGTATTGTGCTTGGGTAGAAAACTATAGCTGACTGATTTATCTTCAGTAAAACTACGAGTGCTGATAGTTTTTCGGTAATTTTATTGGGGTTAAGGTATGCTTGTTGTCATAATTGTTTTGAGACCGAAGGTCAAGAAATAGTTATCTAATGACAACAAGCATAAGTTTGAAACTTCGATTAAATTACCTAAGAAAAATTCTAAGCAAGAGGACGTTTCGGTAATATAATTACATTGCGAGAACGACATCATTTGTTGTACTTTTAGCATAATCCTGTAGTGGCGTGCCTTTTGCATTATACAGCATTAGTTCTTGTATACCTTCTTTTATACTTTGATAAACAAATCTCCCATTTTTACAGTTTGTGCCAACCAGTTAACACAAAAATGCAAAGAATGGGCTTCGTAGATCGTTAGTCGAATCGAAATGAGATTATAGGAATAAAAATATTGTGATGTGTTAGATTCACATGAATTTCTTTAACCCTCTATTGTTTATTATGGGTATACAAACTATTCTTATGAAAGCTTATTTTTCCTCCACTTCATTTTAATCCAGAAATACCTTTCCGGAAATAGCTATGTTACCATTTCGTTACAAAGCGAATAGCGACAGTCAAATAATTTAGAACTGGACGCTAGACAACAGAAAACCGACAAGATTTTAAAAGAATGGCTAAATATGAAGCACTTTGAACCATTAATAACGGATATCTCGGAAATGGCTGATGCCACAAAAATTTTATTTAAAATGAATTGTGTATTTTAAAGAGACCTTCATTTTTCGTCTAGTGCTTTTTGTCTATCGCTTAACCAGTTATATAAAATTATTTCCGAATGGAGAGGACTTCACAGGCTATTTCCAGGAAATTCAGGATATGCATTTTATATGTCATATAAATATCTTTAATATATTATATTTTAAGCAAAATTGTAGGAGCCATTTTTTAGAAAATAAAAAATTTCGAAAAAAAGTTTCATGGAAAGGGCAGTTTAGGGTGGGAGATTTTCTTGAATATCTTAAAATCTACATGTCGTATCTTTGGAAGATGCTGACCTTAAATACCAAGCTTGGTATTGATTATACTTTTCGTTTTTGAGTTAGCTGCTCACAGACACATTTTTCTAATTTTGTTTTTGTTCAGAGACCTCCAGACATGTATTTCTGGTGAAATCTCCGCATCAAATTTTTGGGTGGAATACAATTAGATTTTGAGCACCAAGCTTTAAAACTCTCTATTAAATTCGATTGTATTGGTAAATTTAATAAAACCGTACTGAAAGGCGCGCGCGAGTTATCATTAAATGTCTAAGTTTATGCAAAGTATCAGGTAAGTTTTCGGCATGAGTGTATGCAGTTCGGTATTTTGGAAGTCACGCTTTGTTGTGAAGTGAAGCTTAGAAGGGAGAGGAACCCCACGTGGCTGTTTCACACATCCGGACACGCAGCTCCCAAATTTAATTTGCATTTGTCTGACGGAATGCGACAGCAGCAGAGAACAAGCGAGCGCTTTGAGATGCGCGCCATTCCTGGACATTTAGCGGCTCCTTTCCCCAGCTTCTCGCACTTGTTAGCGGAACCGCGTCAACGCTAGCTTCCAGTGTCTTTAACCGCGTTAACGGCATATTCCGTACTAACGGCTGGTGGTTTTCTTTTTATTGTTGCCAGATTTATGTTTCAATTTACTCTCTGTTGGATCCTCGCTCGGTGGATGAAGTATGACGCCAGGTCGAGTCAAGCGCACTTCATCAACTGATTTATGGGCTATTAATTACGTGGCTCCCTTTATTCAAACCTTAATTTCAGGGCATTATTTACTACTGGTAGTCAATTCTTTGTATCGCTCTATATAGAATCACAAGGGAATGTCCCCAAGGATCTTCGAAAATTGTGGAATCGCTTCACTAATGCATTCTTCACAAGAATATTCAAAATCCTAATTTAAATTACAATACGGAAATTGTATGTGATTTATCTTCAAGATATCACTACCGAAAGATCTGGAATGTGATAATATCCCGGTTTTGAATGGAAAAAATTATATTCCATTCACATAACTTTTTCTACACACTATCACTTATTTTATATAACTTCTGCAAATTATTCCTGAATATGCTTATTTTTCTGTCTATTTCGCGTTAATCCAGATAAACGTTTGCAGAAATGGCTTCACTATTCAAGGTACGAGGAGGATACAAGATGCTGAAGCGATAGTTAAATATTAAGCAAGCCATACTCTTTTGGTGACAGCGTGAGAAACAACTTAATAATAAACACTTCAAAAAAATCTGATGTGTTACACTCACATGACTTTCTCTACTCTTGTACAAACTATTTTTACAAACGCTTATTCTCCATATGCTTCATGTTAATCGAGATGTTAATCTTATTGCTAATTTTCTTGTAGATGCAAGGGGAATATGGTGGACTTTAAGCTATAGTCAAATATTTTAAGGGTTGGTTGCTATGTGGCGCATTCCATTCTCTTTGTATGTCCAGAACATAAACAAAATGAATAACGAATTCCCATTTGAGAAAAAGTATTGGAAAATTTAAGGGAATAACAAGCAATATCTCCAAAATGATTCACTCAACAAAGAAATGTATATGACATAAATTGTGTATTTTAACGCGATCTACATTTTTTGTTTAGTAAAATGTTGTCTATCTCTTATGATTTACCAGTTATGCAAAAGTCGTTCACAATGAAGAATACTTTTGGAGACATCCCCAGAAAATTCGAGATATAAATTTCATTTGTCATGAAAGTATCTTAAACATATGATATTTTAATCAAAATCGTTAGAGCCATTTTTGAGAAAATTAAATTTTCGAAAAATGTTCCATCTAAAGGGTAAGGGGAGGGGGATTTTTGTGAAAACCTTCGTGTCACATCTCTGGAAGATACTGAACCTAAATACCAAGTTTGGTGTTTATCCGACTGTTCGTTTCTGAGTTATGCTGTTCATAGACAGACACACACACGGACATGTTTCCAAAACTGCTTTTTTTATTCAGGGGGCCTGAAAACATATATTTCGGGTGAAATGTCGGTATCGAATTTTTTGTGGAATACAATACATCCCCTACCTACCTACTATACGTAGTAGAGAAAGTAAAAATCTGATGTGTTGCACTCACACGACTTTTTCTACTCTTGTATAATTTATTTTTACAAACGTTTATTCTCCATCTACTCCATATTAATCCAGATAAACATATGCAGATACTATCTTATTGCTAATTTTCTTGTAGGTGCAAGGGGAATATGGTAGTATTTAAGCGATAGTCAAATATTTTAGGAGCTGGTTGCTATGTGGAGCATTCCATTCTCTTTGCACGTCCAGGACATAAAAAGACGAAAGGTGTATTCCCATTTGAGAAAAAGTATGAGTATTGGAAAATTCAAACAAATAACACTGAATATCTCGGAAATGGGACACTCGAAAAAAAGAATTCTATGACATAAATTGTGTTTTTTAATGAGATATAGATTTTTTGTGCAATAAAATGTTTTCTAACTCTTACGGTTTACCAGTTATGCTAAATCATTCGGAATGAAGAGAACGTTTGGGAATATTACCAGAAAATTCAAGATTTACATTTCATTTGTATGAAAATATTTTAAATATATATTTTAATCAAAATCCCTAGAGCCATTTTTGAGAAAATCAATATCTTCGAAAAATATAGCGTGTAAAGGGCAGGCTGGAATGGATGGATTTTCTTGAAAATTGTCCTTTGAAGATACCAAACTGAAATACCAAATTTGGTATTTATCCGACTTTTCGTTTTTGGGTTATATTGTTCACAGACAAACACACAGACACCACATGCTCGCACACAAACACGGACAAGTTTCTAAAAATGCTTTATTTGGATTCATTTGCGGTGAAATCTCGGTATCAAATTTTTGGATGGAATACAATACTTCCCCTACTTACTTAACGTAGTAGAGAAATTAAAATAGGGAATCGAGTTTTATTTATGAACGCTTTTTAACTACTAGGTTCTTAGCGTTCCATTCTATATTGTGCGTTAAAGATCGGAAATTTAGCTCAGAGGTCTCTATCAGTCTTGAGGTTCTTTTACGCGGCGTAAACCTACGACACGGGACCACCGACTTTTCTTCCCTTCCGAAGGAAGCCATGCTAAGGATCTTTATTCCTGAAAAAATCCATCGCCCTCCGTCGGTTTGAACCCGCGACCTAGTTACCTTACGTTCACTCAAAAATAAAGCTTGATTATAATTTAATTTGATAACTTCACATTACTTCACGTGGTGTTAAATTCCTTGTAATTGCGGCCTTAGTCTCTGGTACAAGCCCTTTAAGTTTGTAAAGGGTATTTTCGGTTAATCTATGTATACAACATTCTGTTTTTATTTATTTACTTCTTAATTTTTTGATAAGTTATATTAAGCCTTTATTACTCACTTTGGGAAGTGCTGTAATGACAAAATTGCAAGGTGCTTGTTTAGGTAGGGAATTATTTAGTCAGTTGCAATTTTTGCGGTGGTTAAATTTGGGGTTTTTTTGTAGCAAGAGTTAGCATCTGGTGAGAAGGAATTTCGAGTTTAAAGACAGGATATGCTGTTGTCATTTGTAGCGATGAAAATGCAACTTGGTTCAGCATGTACACAAAACCGAGCAGTTATTACTGAGTCCCGGAAGTAAAGCTACGATTTCTGGGCTTGGAAGTTAAGTGCTAGCAATTTTAAGCAGGTGGGAAACATGTAACGCATTCAGTTTATTTTTTGTTTATGAATAACTTAATATGCACATAAAATTATTAGTTTATGTTTATATGAAGATGAACATGTGTAGATTTGTAGATATGTAGGTACATTTCCACCTGGAACGAGAGAGATGGCTCCAGGTAATGTCTGAAGCTTGCATTCGGGTCTCGAGTTCAATTCCCGGCAACCGCCCATTCTGACCCATGGTTTTTCGTGGTTTCCCCGAGTCTGGATGCGAATGCAGGGGTGGTTTCTGTTCTATCACGACACTCATTTCCTGTGCCCAATATTTCCTTTATTTTCATCGTCTCAGGGTTGTAGGACCAGGTGGCGGTATTCGGCAAGTTGCGGCTGGGCGGTGGATGTGAGCTTCGTAACGGTTTCTTCCTGGCGTCTGTCAGGACTCTCCCTGCTTCCGATGTGGGCCTCTTCGAGGAACCATTTCGATTAGGGGCTTATGAGAGGGGTAGGGCTACGTCGGATGCGTACTGGAACCGTTAGGGACCCCGTCCATGCTTGCATACGTCATCTGGCTCTGTTCGTCCTTTGGGTCTCTCCCCTCATCCCTCCCTCCCAGGATCACGGTAGAAGCACAAAGGGCCGGGCGCCTACGTGCGGTATCTCTCCGGTTGTACGGTCCCCTTTCGTTCGTCCATACTTTCTCCCACCTGGTCACATAAAAAAGTAGCATTTCTTCTTGGAATGTAATATTTATAATTAATTCAGTTTTTCAGTAAATCATTATTTATAATCATATTCTGTTTACAAAAAGTAAAATAAAAACCTTTGATATTCTTTGTACATTGGTGATGTATTTTAAAACGTGCTCTATTAGAATGTTTTGCTAAATACTATTTTATGCAACCCTTCCTTTATAAATAGGTTGCTACTGTATTCAATATTGTGTATAATTGGTTCATTATAGCTCACGTGCCATAACGGCAATTATGTATTTCCTATAGCGTAATATCGGTATCCCAAGTTGCCTTGGCTTATAGATAGAAGATGAAACCATTTTGTGATGTTATTTCCTCTGAGCAACGAAGAGGAGCAACTTCTGTGGATTATTAAATATAGAATAATTAAGATATGAATTAATGATTACCTAACTTGCTGTGCTGCTAATAGGCTTCATCACAGTCCATAACACTTGCTCGCTTCTCTCCCAAGAAGGGAATGCATGCAAGTGGTTGTCTAGTTTAACGCTTCAACACGCCAGATAATAACAAATGAAATTCAGGGAGAAAAGCTAACGTCATATACTCTTACTTATGTCAGCTATGGATGACAATTTATTTCTTACAACTAAAACGGTACGATTGTATACAGGATCGTATCCAACTCGTGCATATTATTTATATGACACTCTTGAACATTTTCGCATGAACGATAATCATCAAAATTATCCGCTTCCATCAATTACTATTATACATATATTTAAAATTATTGTTTTGGCCTATTCCGTCCATACGTCATGTATTTGATATTGACCAAAGCCGTTTAGAGGGTTCATTGGAACTGGATATACTGGAAATATACCTTACTTTTTTACATACTGTATATACTAAAATTATACTGGAATTAGTGATTACATTCCGGAAAAAATTGGATGAAATATCCACATAACATAGATTTATTTCAGATTAAATGTTGAGGCCGTATTTTAACACTTAAATAATATCAGTCTAATTACATAATATAAAATATAATAACAGCCCGCCTTAAAGCAATATGTGTATAATATAATATATAAAATATATGTAACAGTCATTGTATTATGTTTATATTATTATCTACATGTATAATAATGTTATGTGAATGTATTACGTAATTTAACAATGTAGGAGCTATGAGAATATTACAAACTGCCTTGCGTAGCAAACAGAATTACAAAGTAAAAGCCGAAAGTTGCTAACAATGAGGTAACCTTGAGACAACAATGAATTGGAACGTTTAATAAAGGCTACTAATGATTTTTGGAACAATAATGTAATAAAATAAAACAGTTAATAAATAGCCAAAAACAACTAGAAAGGCTAAGTATTTTATTGGAGTAGGTTTAGCCAATCAGAATTTGAAATTTAGGCGCCCCTTAATTCAATTTAAATGTTTTTACTTAAAACCTAAATTAAATTATTATAAAACCGTATTTACTTCATTCAGATGTTAGAAGGCAGCGTTCCCGAGCAGTTCGCTGGGTACGTATTCAGTGTGAGACATAACAAATTCATTACGGCGTGAATAATATAAAGTAACAATAATCTCACAGCTCTACAGTAGGATACATCAGTGAAGTGTTATTTAATCGTGTGAAGGAATAATAAAAGGAGTGGAATACAAAGTATAATTTGTGTAAGCCTTCATTCTTTAGCCGTACAACCCCTGCTAAGAGATACGTGTTCTAAAAATTACTACTGACGCAGCCAAGGCATACATATATAATATTTAAATAAACATGTAAAAATACAAAGTTGATTTTTAAACTTGAGGGCGAAAGCCGCCGGAAAGTGAACGTGGGGCGAAGGCACCGAAAGTTTGTATCGTACGTGAGGCGAACACTCCAAGAAACATCTCTCCCGCAATACGTGGTGCAGTGGCTACAACAATTAAACCACTTCAAGTTTGGCTCTCATACGAGGGGCAGCAACTATTGCAAGTTTGGCTCTTCAACAGTGGGACAACACAACTCTATCTCAATGTTCATGTGTTTGGTTCTTGGAAGACCTTGCTAATCAAATATGTATTCTTTTAAGTTATTATTTTGCATGGTATCTATTAATTAATAGTTTTTCATCTTCTGTAAAAATGACTCCGGTTTTTTTATAATCTTTCAATCCCAACATTTTTACTTTACCACATACATGGTAGGTAGGGAAGGTATTACATTCCACCCAAAAATTCGATACCGAGATTGCACCGGAAAGACAAGTTCTGATGCCCCCTGAATACGAAAAAAACATCCATGTGTTTGTATCTGTCTGTTATGTATCTATGAACAGTATAACTCAAAAAAGAAAAGTCAGCAACACCAAACTTGGTATTTAAGTTCAGTACCTTCCAAAGATGTGACACGAAGAATTTTAACAAAATCCCCCTATCCAAAACTACCCTTTACATGGAACACTTTTCAAAATGTTTGATGTTCTAAAATATGATTGTAATGATTTAGATTAAAATGCCATGTATTAAAGGTATTTACATGACAAATAAAGTGTATATCTTGAATTTTCTGGAAATATTCACGTAAGTCCTCTTCAACCGGAAGGAATTTTGTATAATCTTGTATAAATGGTTGTTTTTCGGATTACATGCAAAGATCATGGAATTTTAAGGCCAGTACATAGCGTCCAGTTCTTAAACATTTCACTATCGCTATTCCACTTATACCGAAATGTGTGATGCAGCTATTTCCTGAAAGTTTTATTCGAGTAATATGAAAAAGATAGGAAAATAAACTTTCATAAGAATTTCTATAGTCAGTAACAAGCGCTAGAGGATAGAGAAAGTCATGTGAAAGTATCACATCAGATTTTGTTTACAGGCATCTCCAGAGTTTTAAAGATTGTTGCGGGGGAGAGAATGGGGAGAGGCTAAGCTAAGAAATACAAAGTCTGCTGGTGTTTCATTCGCATTTCTGTGAATATCAGTGAATTTGTGGTCCATTATTATGACTAGCATGGGTTTTTCTTTTATGAAATTGCAGTTCTAAGAGGTAATGGGGAGAAATCATCGTAAAAACATTCTACATTGTAAAATAATTTCATTTAGAGTACAGAGTAAAGTCAATTGTCATTGGGGATTTAAAAAACTGGACGTTCAACATCGGGTATGGCAGCTAGTAAAAAAGCTAGTAAAGCTAGCCACAACACGCATTGAATATTACTGCGTTTTTACTGCATTATGACTAGTACTGGAATTTTGTAAATTTAGTTTTATGTATGGACGTTCTTTAACTACTGTGGTTCTTAGCGTCCGTCCCATTCTATATTGGGCGTGAAAGACCTGTAATTTTGCTCAGAAGCCTCTTTATCAGGCTTGAGGTTCCTTTACGTGCCGTAAATCTACGACACGAGACCACCGGCTTTACTTCCCTTCCGAAGGAAGCCATGCTAAGGACTTTTACGCCCGAAAAAATCCATCACCCTACGCCAGGTTTGAACGGTAACCACTACACTACGGAGGACGACTGGAATTTTGCAAATACTTACCTTCAAGGCAGCAGACACCCTGCATTTTGGAAATACCTCGGGTATCGACCAGCCATGATCTGAGGGTCGAGTCCCGGCCACGGTATTGATTTGTTTATGTCTGATTCTGCTTTCAAGTAGAGATATCAAACATGACTGATATTTTATTCGAGAAGACTGTCTACTTCTGAACGATATGGAAATGTTCCCTAGCGGTTCTGTGGGCTACGAAAGATGAAAGAAACGGCAGAGACGAGGCAATGTAAACATAAAGCGTTATTTTTTTCTGTTTTAGCAAGTGCGGCAGCGAGATTGTCAGTTGTCTGGTATCTCTCTGTCGTGAAGCAATCCATTTGCTGCATAGTCCAGTATCAGCAGCAATTTGTCTCCGGAGAGAATGTTAGCAGGCCTAATCGTCCCTTCGCATGCCCAGAGCTCACCAACCGAAACTTTCCTCTTTTTTTTCCTCCCTTTCCCTCCCTCTCTCCCTCGCAGGCCCCCGTTAATTAACTACATGAATTACCCGATGTGCTGCGCTGCATTGCCATTTCCCAGATAAGGGCCCAAGCTCCATATTGAGACCACAGTTATTCCAAATGTTTCATGCAAATTCCAGCGCGCTGTCATCGGAGTATTGCTGCCGCCTCCTGGGTTATCGGCCCTATTAGTTATGGATATGGGCTCGAGGGGGGACATTGCGGTACTCGCGATTTAATGAACGTGAGGGAGGGGGGAACGTGCCCCTTGGGTTGTAAGGGTAGCAGCAGCAGCAGCAGTTTGCTTTCTCCAGCGCAATTATATCATGCGCTTCTTGTACTATGCTGTCCCATCAGTTGATAGATGTGATGACTGATCATTTATTTATTTGTATTCATTACCAACTGCATCATTTTGACGTATTTATGCGGGCAATAACTGTAGGTAATAGCGGTTGCTTAACTGTTTGCGTTGTTTGTCCATTAAGCTATACAGGGTGTTTCAACATCAGCGCGTACGGTATCAAAACGACTGACTGGTTCCATAGTAGCTCAGTTTATAGAGCCTGCTGTGTGGTGGGTTCTGGGTTCAATTCCCGGCTTTGTTCGAGAAGGTTTTCTTTAAAAAAGGTTTCCTCAATCAGCGCAATTGTGTAGCATTAATCGGTGCCACAAAATTACAAGAAGAACGACTGAATCAAGAAAAGTCTTAACTCTTAATGAATAAATGTTCATAAGAGAGAAAAAAAATTGTATAATGATCACGTTTTCTATAAAAAAAAATGTTGGTATTTTGCAACGTCCAACACAATTTTTACACAAATGAACTATTAATCATGTATATTACTTGTTGCTGTTGTAAAAATACTTAATCTATGCGAAAGTTAAGTCACTAGTATAAATGCAGTATCAATCGAAATACTTTTATAAGTCTAGTTTGAGAAATTTCAATAAATTGTGACTTGAAGAAAGAAACAAGAAAAATGTTCTTCCGAAAATATTTTCGTTTTGTACTGCACTGCTTTTCGAAGTATGCACCTGTCCGAAACCGATTTTAACTGAAACGACATGACTTGACAGATCGCAGAAACGGCTATTTGGAGCTAGAATCTGGAGTTGATGCTTAGCCCTTACGAATTCTCACGATAAAACCGATGTTGTTTTCGGATTCTGCACACTATAGGAATAAATAAAAAATACAAAAAAGGGACAAAGTGTGGAAACTTTGCACCGTTTTAATAGCACAAAGTTAATTTGACCTTCAAAAAATTTCCATGCTGAATAAGAACGTTTAGGCAGTCAAAGCTTATTAGAAGTAATAAGGTTTGGATTAGGCTATTAACAAGAATTACATTAGGATGTTTGTTTTTCCCTTTCACCTTTTAATATAGCAACTTCTCCTCCAATGTAGTGTTATTATTAGATTGCAGTGCTGTCCACAACATTTGGAACCCCCTGGTATTTCATGATACCAGACCTCTTATTTATTACGAGATCTCAGATGGGACCTCCATTCATCACAAGTCCCACGTATTTTCTGAAGAAAAAATTCAAAAATGACGAGATATAGGTACAGAAGAATGGCATAAAACGACGTACCATGATAAAGGGACATGTCTGTGTTTGAAGAGCATGAATATCACTATTCTGGAACTCTACACACCCCAGACTACTCTTTACACGAAAAATTGTTTGATAATTTTTATTTTATAATGACAACATTAATTAAAATATTATATCTATATTTGATTTAATAATGTACATTAAAAACAAAAGGTATAACTATGTTGAATGCGATATCTTCATTCAGACTGTATTATGTATAATTTTGAATAACTGAGAAACTATAAGAAAAATACATTTACTTAGCACAGGAAAAAATGAAGCCACATTAAAATACACACACACACGTACTGTGTTCAGTAACCTATTTTATAGCTTAAGCATTTAGGGGATATTTCCTGCTGTTCGTCTGCATTTTCCAAAATTTTAAGCAAGGCACTTTGAAATGTAAAGTCCTTCTATTGTTTCTCAGCTCATGCATAGAGTATGCACTATCATAACGAGCGAATTAGAGCGAGTACTTTGTAAAGTTCTTTATGCTTCTATGCAGCTACAACAAAATGTGTATTGAAACCATTCCTGCCACATTTATCATCAAAAGAAATAGACCGAGTGAGAAGGCTGAGGCGGTAGCGTCTGTGATTAGCATTTGGGAGGTCATGGCTTCAATATCCCTTTTACCGGACAATCTGGCTGTGTGTTTTTTGTAATTGCCAGCAAGATGCCAGTTCGGATATTCTTTACCGCGACACAAAGTTTCACGTACAGAACAAAAGAAATATAAATAAAAATAGATGATACAGGAAGGCGACTGAGCAACTAAGGTTATCTGTCTGGCATACGAGTACGCTGGCTAAAGTATAACAATGAACCTGGTGTAACCTCGGGATGACCAAGAAAAGGTTTAATAAATCTTTAAAAAAACAGAAAAAAACTTTTTTTAGGAATAATTTGTAAAATAGATACAAAAGCTAAACTATAATGACTAATTAATGAGTAAAGACATTCTTGTGAATGCCATAGGCAAGCTGTTTTATGTGATAATGTCCCTAATTATTCATGACCATTCAAACAATGGGATATGCATAGACTTGCGTTGAGACAAAAATAAATTGAGGAATAATGGGGCATTTTGTATTTTAGAGTGATGAATCTACTGTGTAGAAAACTATGGTTGATTGCTTGACACAGGTTAAGTGCATTGCAAATATCGGAAAACAGAAAAGGCTCCCAAAAAGATGTCAGCCACGGTAATTTAGCAACATACTATTTTCACCACATTGAAGTAAAGGAAGCTTTTATGAGCCACCATTGCAAACTGCATGTAATAAAGAAAGAGCCGCCACTGCTTACCGTAACCAAATCTATATCGGCAGCAATGTAATTAGTGAACAAGAAGAGTTTTTGCTGCTGCCACTTCGGTTCTCTGGGAAACGTAATTAATTCCACACACACAGACAACAAACCGCGACAAACAGATGTCGTACGTACAACTGACTTGTGGTCTGGCCTTCCACCGCCTTCTTTATAATGTTACTCACGCTATGAACTGCCGCGCCCACTTTCCTTGCTTCACGGAAACTAAGAGCTTGTATGCAACATGTGCGTCTTATTGAGTAAAAATTGCACGCATCACGACTCAGAAGTATTTGAAAAACATCTTTTATTGGCATTGAAAGCACTAATTTTAACAAAATTCATGCTATAAAATTAAATCAGATTTGAAAAATGTGCTGCTACCCCCGGGACCTCAGCTGTGGAACTTTCCGTACCGATGCTCTAATCCTGAGCTACCGTGGCGATATACTACAACGCGCATTAAATTTTTGTTGTGCGGGATATCATACCAAAGTTAACTAGAAGTCCGGAATTATAAACATATTTCTGACTCAGCAAGCCGTATGGAATTTTCTTATAGGTACTGTAAATCTGGAATGGTTGCACTCACCTCCTGAGGTCTTGGTGATGAATTAAGTTACTTGAATAGCTTCCGATCTAGAAAACCGAGCATAAGTTACGGGGAGGCACCCAAAAAACATCTCTGCGCAAGGAGGTAGAGAATGCAGCGATCCTGCGGTGGCGTGTATGTTCCAGATATATAAAAAGTCTTAAGAAAACAGAACAGTAATAAAATAAACAACAGCAAGGACTAATTTATTTTACTTTAAGTGTTTTTGTGGAAATGCAAATGTTGCATCTACTGTTAATAATACTCTTGTTCTTCTTCATTACAAGGATGGGCTATTTGCCTATTCCATATGACAAAGAATTATCTCTGTCGTGGCCTACCCACTTTTCTATCTCCTTCTCTACTATATGTTTATATTTTAATGCCAGTTTTGGGATTCTTCCTTCTTCCAATATGGATGCGTTCGTATGATATATTTTTATGTCTTTTAATTTCGCCATTTGCTGCCTATTCAGTGACGTTTTAACTAGTGGGGTGGGATGACTCTACCCTCAGGTAAAGCTTTAGCTAGTAAGAGGGTGACACAGTATGCTGAACTCCTGCCGCGCGTGGCGCGTTAGTGGATAACAACCAACAGTCTTTCACTATCGCCCTCCCTAGCCTCATATGAAGTAGATACTACCTCCTTCCGGTAGTTAAACCTCTATCTGCTTGGAAGGTCTGCCCCATCCACTAGCTAAAATGTCGTTGAAAACACAGCACTGGTTTCACATTACGCTCTGTTCATACAGATTTATTATTTATGTTATCCTACTTAGTATATCCTTCATTATTCCTAAAAATTTCATTTCTGTTTCTTCTATTCCGCAGTCTGCTTTTCATATATTAAAACTGACACTTTTATTGCTTTGAATTATTTATAGGTAATTCTTGTCTCTTTACTTGTTTTAATTTTAGGGCACCTTGTACCAAACCATAAACTGATAGAACTTTTACCAATTTTTGCATATACAGGGTGCACCATTTAAGTTGAGGCTGTACAACTAAGCGTTGTAGAAAGAAATGTCTTGAATAGAAGTTGCTTGATATTACGGGGTAAAGTAAATGCCATTAGTCATATTTTATTTATTTTGTGTTTTATTTTGTGATGGTCATTTTAGGGTCAATTTAATTTTTTTAAATAGCAATCTAAATTTTGTATGTTATTTTCTCATTAGCAAATGGTTTATGAAGAGTTGTTTATTTTGTGATGAGGAATTAGGAAACAAAATAAAAAAAAATCTGATGTGTTACACTCACATGACTTTCTCTACTCTTGTACAATCTATTTTTACAAACGCCTATTCTCCATATGCTTCATATTAATCGAGATATCGAGATGTCAATCTTATTTGTAATTTTCTTTTAGATGCAAGGGGAATATGGTAGCTTTTAAGCGATAGTCAAATCTTTTATCGCTGGTTGCTATGTGGCGTATTCCATTCTCTTTGCATGTCCAGGACATAAAAAAATCTGATGTGTTACACTCACATGACTTTCTCTACTCTTGTACAATCTAATTTTACAAACGCCTATTCTCCATATGCTTCATGTTAATCGAGATATCGGGATGTCAATCTTATTGGTAATTTTCTTGTAGATGCAAGGGAAATATGGTAGCCTTTAAGCGATAGTCAAATATTTTAACGCTGGTTGCTATGTGGCGCATTCCATTCTCTTTGCATGTCCAGGACATAAAAAAAATGAATAACGAATGTGAGAAAAAGTATAAGTATTGTAAAATTTAAGGAAATAACAAGCAATATCTCGAAAACGGTTCACTCAACAAAAGAAATGTATATGACATAAGTTGTGTATTTTAGCGCGATCTACATTTTTTGTGTAGTAAAATTTTGTCTATCTCTTATGGTTTACCAGTTATGCAAGGGTCGTTCACAATGAAGAATACTTTTGGAGACATTCCCAGAAAATTCGAGATATACATTTCATTTCTCATGACATTATCTTAAACATATTATATTTTCATCAAAATCGTTAGAGCCATTTTTGAGAAAATTAAAATTTTCGAAAAATCTTCCATGTAAAGGGTAGTCTGGGGTGGGGGGATTTTCTTGAAAACCTTCGTGTCGCATCTCTGGAAGATACTGAACCTAAATACCAAGTTTGGTGCTTATCCGACTGTTCGTTTTTGAGTTATGCTGTTCACAGACACACACACAGACACACACACACACAGACACACACACACACAGACACACACACGGACATGTTTCCAAAAATGCTTTTTTTGGATTCAGGAGGTCTCAAAACATGTATTTCCGGTGAAATCTCGGTATCGAATTTTTGGGTGGAATGCAATACTTCCCCTACTTACTATACGTAGTAGAGAAAGTAAAAATGAATAACGAATTTGAGAAAAAGTATAAGTATTGGAAAATTGAAGGAAATAACAAGCAATATCTCGAAAACGGTTCACTCAACAAAAAAAATGTATATGATATAAGTTGTGTATTTTAACGCGCTCTACATTTTTTGTGTAGTACAATTTTGTCTATCTCTTATGGTTTACCAGTTATGCAAAAGTCGTTCATAATGAAGAATACTTTTGGAGACATTCCCAGAAATTTCGAGATATACATTTCATTTCTCATGACATTATCTTAAACATATGATATTTTCATCAAAATCGTTAGAGCCATTTTTGAGAAAATTAAAATTTTCGAAAAATGTTCCATGTAAAGGGTAGTCTGGGGTGGGGGGATTTTCTTGAAAATCTTCGTGTCGCATCTCTGGAAGATACTGAACGTAAATACCAAGTTTGGTGTTTATCCGACTGTTAGTTTTTGAGTTATGCTGTTCACAGACACACACACAGACACACACACAGACACACACCAGGACATGTTTCCAAAAATGCTTTTTTTGGATTCAGGAGGTCTCAAAACATATATTTCCGGCGAAATCTCGGTTTCGAATTTTTGGGTGGAATGCAATACTTCCCCTACTTACTATACGTAGTAGAGAAAGTAAAAATGGTTCCCAATTACGAAGCATAACTTGACCATCAAATGGCCATCCTTGGATAGTTCAACCATTCATGCGCTCTTCATACACAGCCATTCAGAGTTTTCGTTGTTGCTTACGTTGGTGTAAGAACAATTGTAAAGTGTTTTACACAAATATTCTTTAGTATTTTATGAGGAGTGAGAAAACAGCATTAAAGATGTAGGTTCCCATTTAAAAAATCTGATGTGTTACACTTACATGACGTTCTCTACTCTTGTACAAACTATTTGTATAAACGCTTATTCTCCATATGCTTCATGTTAATCCAGATATCGAGATGTTAATCTTATTGCTAATTTTCTTGTAGATGTAAGGGGAATTGGTAGGCTTTAAGTTATAATCAAATATTTTTAGAGCTCGTTGCTACGTGGCGCATTCCACTCTCTTTGTATGTCCAGGCATAAAAAAATGAATAACGAATTCCCATTTGAGAAAAAGTATAAGTATTCCAAAATTTAAGGGAATAACAAGCAATATCTCGAAAATGGTTCACTCAAAAGAAAATATATGATATAAATTGTGTATTTTAACGCGATCTACATTTTTTGTGTAGTAAAATTTTGTCTATCTCTTATGGTTTACCAGTTATGCAAAAGTCATTCACAATGAACAATACTTTTGGAGGCATTCCCAGAAAATTCGAGATATACATTTCATTTGTCATGAAAATATCTTAAACATATGATATTTTAATCAAAATCGTTAGTCATTTTTGAGAAAATTCAAATTTTCGAAAAATGTTTCATGTAAAGGGTAATCTGTGGTGGGGAAATTTTCTTGAAAACCTTCGTGGCGCCTCTCTGGAAGATACTGAACCTAAATACCAAGTTTGGTGTTTATCCGACTGTTCGATTCTGAGTTATGCTGTTGACAGACACACACACACACACACACACACACACACACACACACACACACACACACACACACACTCGCGGACATGTTTCCAAAAATGCTTTTTTTGGATTCCGGGGATCTCAAAACATATATTTCCGGTGAAATCTCGGTATCGAATTTTTGGGTGTAATACGACATTTTCCCTATTTACTACACGTAGTAGAGAAAGTAAAAATTAAATTGACCCTAAAATGACCATCACAACGTCCACCAAACAAACGACTAATGACATTTACTTTCCCCCATATTATCAAGCAACTTTTATCAAAGGCATTTCTTTCTACAACGCTTAGTTTTTGAGATATTGTACTGTATCAATTTAAATGGTCCACCCTATATATTTTCGTTTTTGTCAAATTCATTTCATATCCTAGGTACTTAAATTGAGAGACCTAAGGGATAGCCCTGCAATATAATTCTAATTCGACGTTTTTCCCATTGAAGTGATTACTTCTGCATCTTTATTTTATCTGGGTGTTTTTTTAAATTTATTTATTTGTGGTCGCTTAAATACAAGCTGTTATATTGCAATATACAAATTAATTCAACATAACACAACATACAACATTTTACAAAATAAATCCTTTACGGTTGTACAGTCACAGGAGGTTACACAAAGATGTGAATTGAAGAAATGTAAGAATGTTTTGGATAGTTTCCGGGTAACTAAATACTGTTGGAAGATGAGGTACTGTTTTCTTTTTTCCTCTTAAGCTAGGCATTGTGTGAAGATGGTTAAGGCTTGAAGACAATGTTGACATTAAGATGGCGGTTCCTTGCATGAAATGGCAGCATGTGTGAATCTTGTGTGGCCAATGCGAAGCCTTGTTATTTTGATTTGATCACGGCGTCTTACGTGTATTAGTATAGTAGGAGATGCCAACTTAATAGATACTGTGTCACGTAATTTGACTTGGACATTACTAATCCATGTGTTGGTTCAGTTACGTCTTATTTTATTTTTCCCATGAGATATGGCATCCTAGTAGTTGGTAGCTATATTAGGATCATTTGATGTAGTTTGATTTGTTGTACTGTTATTTTGCCCCACGTTTTGGGAGCCAATTTGAAGTAGATATTTTCCTGTATGCCCCAGGCATGGACGCCAATTAGAAGAAGTTGGTTAATTGTGCTACGTATGGAAAGCCGATTTGATGAATGTGTATTATATTTCGACTGTTGGTGAGGTGAACTTGAAAAGGTTGCAACCGCACGTATGGTAAAAAAAATATTAAGTTTGTAATTTTGACTGTTTCTTTAAATATTATATATTTATGTTTGCCTCGGCTGCGTCAGTATTTATATTTTTTAGAGACATGAATGTCTTAGCAGGGCGTGGTGCGACTGAAGAATGTAGGCTTACACAGATTTTTAAGTTTTTCTTCACTCCTGTTTATTAATTCTTGACACCATTTAAATAACACTTCACTGATAGAGAGCTGTGAGATTCTTTTATTAATTACTTGCACTTTTTAACACGTAAACTATTTTCGTCTCACACGAATACGTATTAAATTTCTCGAGGACGTATCTAGCGTCCGGTTAAAAACGTTGTCTACAAGCAACGCGTCCAGTTATGAGCACTGTCTACAAGCAACTGAACTCTGTATTTGAAAATGTTGCTATATTTCAGTTTCTGATTGGCTAATCTTAGTCCAATAGAATACGTTCATTTAACTAAAGCTTTTTCTGGTTGTTGTTTGGCTATTTTATGAACTGTCACAAAAATTACATTTACTGTTGCTCCAAGAATGACTAGTAGCATTATTAAACCTAATTCTTTATTGCCTCAAGGCTACCTCATTGTTAGCAACTTTTAACCTATTATTAAATTACGTAATACATTCACATAACATTATTGAACATGTATACAATAATATAAAGATATACAATGACTGTAATATACACTTGTTATGTATTGTTACATGCACATATTGCTTTAAGGCGGGCTGCTATGGAATTTATATATTATATAATTAGACTGAAATCATTTAAGTGTTAAAAATACTGCCTCAATTTTGGGGGTATTTGGTGGCTTCTCGCGCTTCGAAGTCTGCTTCTTCGTTGCCTTTAATACCTACATGAGAAGGTATCCATGCAATTGTGATTTGCTTTCCTCTGCTCTTAATATGGTGGAATAGCTGTTGTATATCCTGGTCTATATCGTTGCAATTCTACATCCAGATTTTAGAATGCTCTACAAACTACCAGACTTCTATACGGTATTCTCGTGCGAATTATTTGCTATAAAGCAAAGCATTACACACTTCCAGTAAGAACATAAATGCAACTACTTTATAGTTTTCACAGAACTGAATGATTGCAATGCATGGGTGTTGTGTTCTTTGCAAAACTGCTGCAATTTGTATACTGCTCACTGTAAATCATCTAGATTTTTACTTTCTCTACTACGTATAGTAAGTAGGGGAAGTATTGTATTCCACCCAAAAATTCGATACCGAAATTTCACCGGAAATACATGTTTTGATGCCCCCTGAATCCTCCAAAAAAGCCTTTTTGGAAACATGTCCGTGTGTGTGTCTCTGTGTGTATGTGTGTATGTGTGTGTGTGTGTGTGGCTGTGTGCCTGTGAACAGCATAACTCAGAAACGAACAGTCGGATAAACACCAAACTTGGTATTTAGGTTCAGTATCTTCCAGAGATGCGACACGAAGGTTTTCAAGAAAATTCCCCCACCCCAGACTCTCCTTTTCATGGAACATTTTTCGAAAATTTTAATTTTCTCAAAAATGGCTCTAACGATTTTGATTAAAATATCATATGTTTAAGATATTTTCATGACAAATGAAATGTATATCTCGAATTTTCTGGGAATGTCTCCAAAAGTATTCTTCAATGTGAATGACGTTTGCATAGCATAGGAGATAGACAAAATTTTGCTACATAAAAAATGTAGATCTCGTTAAAATACACAATTTATGTCATATAGATACATTTTGTTTGTTGAGTGAACTATTTTCAAGATATTGCTCGTTATTCCCTTAAATTTTCCAATACTTTTTCTCAAATTCGTTATTCATGTTTTTGTCCTGGTAATGCAAAGAGAATGGAATACTCTACGTAGCAACCAGCTCTTAAAATATTTGACTATCGCTTATAACCTACCATATTCCCCTTGCATCTACAAGAAAATTAGCAATAACATTAACATCTCGATATCTCGATTAACATGAAGCTTATGGAGAATAAGCGTTTGTAAAAATAGTTGTACAAGAGTAGAGAAAGTCATGTGAGTGTAACACATATTTTTTTGTATTATTGCATCATCTGCATGTTAAAATATTATGAAGATTTAACCTTATTCCTCATTTGAAATTTGAAATAAGAGTGGACGATAAATAGCACCCCTTTCACACTCATTTATTTGTAAGTTATAGATTCCGTGTTTTTTCTTTATTTACTGTGTTGGAAAACTAGAGTCAAGCTGAAAAATTCAGTGCCATACCCGGGATTTGAACCTTGGAACTTCAACTTTCCGTGCCGTCGCTCTTTCTTGCTTTCCTTGTGATGTTTGACGCCCGTTCTTTCTATATACAGCACCACAGCCGGTGGGCACTGATGATATAAGGAATGAAATTATAATTGGGAAAGGAAATTTGCGAAGGAAACGATACAGGCCTAAGTTTAGGGTACCTCCCAGGAACTTTGCAGTTATGAGGACTGAGGAAAGGCCTGGAAAAAATCTCAAGTCAGGAAGGATTGTTCTGGCGGGATTTGAACAGCAGACTTCCCGTTCAGTCCGTGTCATAACGACCTCGGCTACGCGTGTCAGTACTGCTTGATAAGCAATGAGTGCAATTTATAATAAATGTTTGTTGTGATAAATTCACATTATTTTCTCTACTGTTTAGAAACGTTCTTACAAAAGCTTATTCATCGTCTAATTCTCGTTGATAGAGATAAACGTCAATACACATTTATACATTTCGTTGTACACGGATACTTAGGCTAAAGCGATAGTCACACATTTAAAAATCTGATGTATTACACTCACATGACTTTCTCTGTTCATGTACAAACTATTTTTACAAACGCTTATTCTCCATGTGCTTCATGTTAATCGAGATATCGAGATGTTAATCTTATTGCTAATTTTCTTGTAGATGCAAAGGGAATTGCTAGGTTCTAAGCGATATTCAAATATTTTAAGAGCTGGTTGCTATGTGGCGCATTCCATTCTCTTTGTATATTCAGGACAAAAAAAATTGAATAACGAATTTGAGAAAAAGTATAAGTATTGGAAAATTTAAGGGAGTAACAAGCAATATCTCGAGAATGGTTCACTCAACAAAAAAAAATGTATGTGACATAAATTGTATATTTTAACGCGATCTAAATTTTTTGTGTAGTAAAATTTTTTCTATCTCTTACGATTTACCAGTTATGCAAAAGTCGTTCACAATTAAAAATAATTTTGGAGACATTCCCAGAAAATTCGAGATATACATTTCATTTGTCATGAAAATATTTTAACATATGATATTTTAATCAAAATCGTTAGAGTCATTTTGATAAAATTAAAATTTTCGAAAAATTCTCAAAATAAAGGGTAATCTGTGGTGGGGGGATTTTCTTGTAAACCTTCGTGTCGCATCTCTGGAAGATACTGAACCTAAATAACAAGTTTGGTTTTTATCCGACTACTCGTTTCTGAGTTATGCTGTTCACAGACACACGGACACAACACGGACATGTTTCCAAAATGCTTTTTTTGGATTCAGGGGGTCTTAAAACATGTATTTCCGGTGAAATCTCGGTATCGAATTTTTGGATGGAATACAATACTTCCCCCTAGTTACTATACGTAGTAGAGAAATTAAAAAGCTGATCGCTATGCAATGGCTTTGAAACACCAAACTTTGACCCTGTAATAATTACTACACCTTCGCACTAGTCTTGTGTCCCTCGCCAGATTACTCAGGCCCAATAGTGTGTTGGGGTAGTAGTCCCCTGGTTTCATAAAAAGTTTCTCAAAGATTTTGTATTCCTTGATGTTAACTTTTCACAGAAGCATAATATATGATGACTGTTTCAGTTTCAGACCCGCATAACCTACAGTTCCCTGTTGCCTTGAAATCTCCCTGTTATGTATAGGTGCTTTTTACTAGGGCATGCCCAATGGCAAAGACTACTATAGTTTTTAACTGAAACTTACTGCATTTAAGCAGTCTGTCAGTTAAAGATTTGCATAATTCTTTGATAAACAAGACTTACCACTTAAGAAAGTTATAAGTGCATAAAAATTTAAACTCGGAAATGTATTACGCTAATATTTTTATATATAAATATGTGCTTAACGAGGTCTTCAATTTTTTTTTTGTAATAGACTTTGTCTGTTTCTTACGGTTGCCAATTATACAAAAGTCATTCAGAATGAAGTGGAATTCACAGGTTATTCCCAGAAAGGTATACATATATATTTTATTTGTCACGCAAATACCTTCTGTTGTCACAAAATAAACCTTATTCGAAGTAAATGGTGTGGTTTAAAGGGATATGCATTTTTGTGTAGTACGTCAGTATCGCTTAACGTTTAGCAGTTGTAGGGGAAAGGTCCCTCCCTGTATTCAACCACTTAAGCCATAATAGTAAATAAAAATTATAATTACAAATCAAAATGTTCGGAAACACAAACGTTAAAGTGACAAATCCTTGCGCTATAAATATCCTCAATACAATTTAAAATTAATACAATTATTAATTAAATAACATTTAAAAAGTGAGATTGTGTAAATCGGTTCAAATTAGGAACGTGGTCCTTAAATTTAACCGCCGGTGTCTTAAAATGAACCACATACTTTTAAGTTTAAAAGTATTTTTATTAATACAAAATACACATATTTTATTGTACACTCAAAATAAATGTGCTATCAGCAACAAAACTAGAGTCCAAAATTGTAATAAGAATAGCAATTTCCTTGAACATTTTGAATTTTTATATAATGACAATCATTTGGATTTTGGAATAAGTATTATTTGCAAATATAAGGTTTTTACTAATTTTTACTCTCATACAAAAGAGTTCAATTATACTTAGTCTTCATAACAAAACACTTTATTCTTTGCACTATCTTTTGCACACTTTTAGTAAAGCTATATATTACAACTCATACACTGGATTCATGTCCATTTCAGGCAATTCACAGTTTACATATTCATGTCATCAACTGTTTTTAACATTTTTTTAACTTAGAATGTTAGGTGGATATTTATTCACACGATATACTATTCACAGTTGAGCAATCCTCTAACTTCAATAGGTTTCCTAAATTGGACCAGTTCAATATAGGGTTCAAACTGTGGTTCAATTTACGAACCACGCCATTTTGGAAGCTTTAGCATCTATGTGACAAGGAGAGACGATGCTTGAAAACACGTGTGCACGAATGTTGTTGCTAAATAAACATGTAATACATATAGATCATCTCAATATTATCTAATTGGTCGTATAAGCGTAGCTAGATGAGTCAACTTCTGAAGCACCAAAAACACACAACACTTCATACAATTGAAACCACAGCTCAGAATTCAAAGTCAACAACTCCAAGCATTTATAGCTGTACACGCAACGCTTCTGCTAGGATTATGGTGCCATCTGTCGAAAGAGTTTTGGAAAATATCGGAGCGGTTCAGTTTAAGAGGCGGTTCAAATTAGGGACCTTTCCGCTACAATATTTCTTCCAACGAAGTGGTCTTCATAAACTATTCCCAGAAAATGCAATGCATACATTTTATTTTTAATGTAAATATCTTTAATGTGCAGTATTTTAATGAAAATCGTTAAAGTAATTTTTTAGAAAATAAACAAATTCGAAAAATATTCCATTGAGGGGTAGTTTGGGATGGAGGGATTCTCACGAAAATCTTCGTGTCGCATCCTTCGAAGGTACTGAACCTAAGTACAAAGTTTGATATTTATCCGAATTTTTCTTTTTGAGTTACGCTGTTCACAGATACACACACACACACACACACACACACACATACACACACACTCAGATAGACAGGCAGACGCGCGGGCGCATGCACACACGCAGACGCCCCTTTTCTAATTTTTTTTATTCAGGAGCTTCAAAACATTTATTTCTGGTGAAATTCTCGGTATCGAAAGAGAAAGTAAAAAAGTTTTTTCTTTGATCAAGGGTCCTCAAAACATGTATTTCCGGTGAAATCTGTGTCGAATTTTTAGTTGGAATGCAATACTTCCCCTACTTACTATATGTAGCAAAGAAAGAAAAAAATGCTTTTTCTTGGATTCAAGGGTCCTCAAAACATGTATTTCTGCTTAAATCTCGGTATCGAATTTTTTGTTGTAGTGCAATACTTCCCCTAATTAATACACGTAATAGAGAAGATAAAAATCCTTTTTATTGGTTTCAAGGGTCCTCCAAACATGTATTTCCGGAAAAATCTCGGTATCGAATTTTTGGGTCGAATGCAATACCTTCTGTACCTACAATGCGCGTGGTAGATAAAATAAAAAGTTTGAGAAACAAGACGAACGAACGTATGAAACTGAAATACACAAATGGCAAACGTGAGCACTCAAGAAGTTGAGGCTCTGTTCCGCTCGCTGCAAGACATATATCAACATTATCCCGCGGAATAAGGGACTAGCGGGGAAAAGAACATGAGTAAAATAATAGCCCGGAAAGAGGAGAGAGGGAGGGAGGGAACTTGTCACGTCTGTTACAATCTTTACGGTTCTCCACAGAGCAGATCCAACATTTTATCCACGGATATCTCTGTCGGGCAATTAGGAGTCTGTTGACATGTTTCGAAATTATACCCTTCTCTGCTGCTGCCCATCTTAACACCACAATGTGGGCCGTGACCGTGAACTCACGACTCCAGGCTTCCGAGGAGCCTGAAACTCATCAAAACAGCTACATGAAAATAAGTACCTGCAAAAAGAGACATTGCTGATGTTCGCGATGAAGCAGCAACTGTCAAGGATTTGCAAGGAAATCATCTCGTGTATAATAGTACCATGGATGGCTCAGGCGGTTACGTCTATGGCCCGCAGTCGGAGGTCGTGGGTTCGATTCCCGTGGCCGATTTTCCTGACCCTCCATTTCATCTCCATTCTCATTTCACTTTATCCTTCATCTGCTTGGTCTCTTTCAGGACTGCAAGTGTCGGCGGGAGGTCTCGACGTGTACATGGCAGGGGAAAAGGATGCTCTCTGAATACCTTCGTCCTCCAGGTCCCGGGAATGTATAAGCCTAAGGGGATGAGGGGTGGCCGCTGCAACAGCCAGCACCCGGGAAATGCAAATCTGTAAATGGTAGGGGACCTGCCCTCTGCCTTTCGTCCCTCTGGTTCGGCTGCCTTCAGTCTCCTTTCACCTCATCCCATCTACTGCTAGTAGTACGTTTAGAAGGAAAAAGGAGTCGTCCTCCGTGGTGTAGTGGTTACCTTGCTAGCCTCTAGTTCCCAAAGTTGCTGGTTCAAACCCGGCGGAGAGCGATGGATTTTTTCGGACGTAGAAATCCTTAGCATGGCTTCCTTCGGAAGGGAAGTAAAGCCGGTGGTCCCGTGTCGTAGATTTACGGCACGTAAAAGAACCTCAAGCCTAACAGAGAGGCCTCTGAGCAAAATTACCAGTTTTTCACGCATAATATAGACGCTAAGCACCACAGCAGTTAAAGAGCGTCCATAAATAAAACTCAAAAACTCAATTTATTTAGAAGGAAAAAGAAACTTAATATTGTCGCCTTACAAAGCTAAGGTGTACGTCCCGATTTTGGAAGCAGTCTCGAGTTTCGTGCTGTAAGATAGAATATTTTCATTCTGATCAGTTTTTGCTGTCTATATGTCTCCAAGCAATTTTCTTGTCCACATAACGTCTGTATACTGAGGCAGTGTTTTTAACACTAAAATGATTTCAGTCTAATTATATAACATGTAAATTCAATAACAGCCCGCCTTGAAGCAACATATGTATGTAATAACTTGTAAAATGTATGTAACAGTCATTGCATATGTTTACATTATTGTATCCATGTGTAATAATGTTATGTGAATATATTACGTAATTTAATACTGTAGGAGCTGTGAGAATAATAGGTTAAACGTTGCTAACAATGAGGTAACAATGAGGTAGCCTTTAGGCAATAATGAATTAGAAGGTTTAATAATGCTACTAGTCATTATTGGAGCAATAATAATGTAAATTTTGAGACAGTTTATAAATAGCCAATCAACAACCAGAAAAAGCTTTAGTTGATTGAAGGTATACTATTGGATTAGGAATAGCCAATCAAAGACTTGAAATACAGTAATTTACAAGTTTAGGCGGTTGAAATCAATTCAGTTGCCTGCAGACAGTGTTTGTAACCGGATGCGAGATGCGTCCTCGAGAGATTTAATACGTATTGGTATGAGACGAAAAATAGGTTTACGTGTTAAAAAGTACAAGTAATTAATAAAAGAATCTCACAGCTCTATATCAGCGAACTGTTATTTAAATCGTGTCAAGCATTAATAAAAAGGAGTGAAGTAAAATTATAATCTCTGTAAGCCTTAAGTCGCACCATAACCTGCCAAGACATCCATGTCTCTAAAAGTAATCTGACGCAGCCAAGGCAAACATAAATACATAATATTTAAAGAAACGGTGAAAAATTACAAAGTTAATATTTTTAAACTTAGGGCGAAGGCTACCGGAAAGCGGGTACTATACGTGTGTTTGCAACGAATTTCAAGTTCGGTTCCCCAACAGTTGAAATATAATACAACTCCTTCAATACGACCTACTTCAAATTGACGCTCAAAGGGTGTTGCAAACAAGTTAGAACAAAATATCTCTTCAATACTACGGAACAGGTACATAGTAACTGTGAAGGGTACTGTCAAGTTTAGTACTAGTTATGGAAAAGCCCCCCTGAAATTCTTTTCTGGGTACGGGCAGCGTCAGGGGCATAGGCACAAAAGATCTGCGTAGATCGAGGTGCAAAGTCCCCCCCCCCCCGCTTCTCATCTAGTCCTATCCTATACCATATATGTGTATAGCCATAAAATTCCAAGATTGGGAAAGGTCAAATACAGATGTAGAATGAAACCAAACAGTTGACATACTAAAAACGCAAACGCAACACAAATGCTATATATCCGATTATAAAGCCTTTTTACAGGCTAAGAGAAACGTAAACGCACTGATGACGGTGATAGGCCACAAGGTCATACTGACTTTCTCAAAAAATTCTTACACCGGCAGGTTGGCATTGCTCCAGCCACCTGTTACTGTCAAGCCACTGTGCTTACGTTTCTTTTATCCTGATTATGGCTTTTATTGTCCGATATATAGCATTTATGTTGCGTCTGCGTTTTTATATATGTCAGCTATTTATTGTGATAGTTCTGGCTCTGTATTTGTTGTATGTATACTACTGTCAGCCACAATATGAGTGCGTATGGAGAGAGGAGGAACTAAACGGTTACAAACCAAGTGAGCGGGGCATCGAAGCACAGTCAGGTAAAGAAAACGTCCGTAGTTTCGAGTTGTATTCACTAGTGAGGCAGCGGCTTGCAAATGTAGTAACTATTTTCCTTGTGAGACTGTGCACTTCCCCATCGCCTTGCCCTTCGCTCCCCTCTGATCCCTAGCCTTGATTATTAACAAAATCTTTGGCGCTCTCCTCCAAGCGCATTCATATCGTGGCCGCGAATTTGCGAATAAGTATATACTTATTTGCTCAAACGCTTTCTGTGCCTCTTACCTGTGATGGGTAGGGGAAGTATTGTATCCCACTCAAAAATTCACATCAAGATTTCACCCGAAAGAGACACTGCACTAAGAAAGAATTTTAGAAAAAGGTCCGTGCCTCTGTATAGGTGTGTGTGTGTGTGTGTGTGTGTGTGTGTGTGTGTGTGTGTGTGTGTGTGCGTGCGTGTGCCCGCGCGCGCGCCCGCGCGCGCGTGCGGTAACAACGCAATTCATAAACGAGATTTTATTTAAACACCAAATTTCGTACTTGAGGTTTTATCTGTGAGTAACTAATGATCCGGTGTTTTATTCTTATGACATATACCTATAGTCCCGCCGGCCTTAGAAGGGAACCTGATGTAAACACAAGCACGTGACAAGCTGTGTGCATCGGCACGGATTATAACGTAGTTCCATGTCGGACAAATACAATTAATTTTGTTTTTTGCTGTTTAAGAATATTAAATTTTTGTTCACAGTGCATTTAAAACATATATATGAAATAATAAAAACTTCATGAATGAAGATATGCGTATGCACCATTTTCTATTCCTAAAATACAATGGTCCCTCTTTGTTGCATTTAGCGGTTCTCAACTGTTTTCAAATTCTTTGTGGTTAACGGTGATTATTCATAAAGTTTTGTAAGAAGTATCCAGATTTAGCCATTAAAGACATTAATTTAACGTCGAGTAAAAAGTGCCAACTCCATTCGCGTGGAAAAGCACAAAGCTGAAAAACTTCAAAGAAAAGGAAATGCGAAAAAACTGTGCTTGGCATGAAATGCGATAGGAGGAGGAGGAGGAGGAAATGGACGGGATTGGACCACTTTCATATTGTGATTAACAAGGTACATTTCATTATTGTATTATCATTCCATACTGTTTATATTACTACTTCAATATTTTAAATAGTTTATAATTCACACTTGGTCCGCAGGAAACGTGTTAAAATACGTTGCTCTTCAATATTTCAATGCACCAACACTAATATATTTCAAAGCATGTTTTGGTCATAGGTTACAGCACAACAAATGTAAAATAATCGTCTGTTGTCAAACGAAGTAGCAGTGTTAATGAAAAGAGGATAATGCGATCGTTCAGAAATAAACACAGCTGGTCAGCTGGTTCAGGTCAGAAGCACGTGTCTTCATATAGTGCGTAGCTTCGCCCAGGGCGCATAAATACAATTTGCGGACGCGTATATCGCACGTTGTTTTTATTTACTTCAGGTGCCCTTCTAAGGCCGGCGGTATTATGTAGCTCGATATCTTTTTCCAGCCGATATGAGAGAGAGAGTGATCAGCAGCAGGCTTCGCCCAGCCGGAATGATGGTTCACGGTGCTGTATGACCATCGTTCCTCTACATGAGCTGAAAAAAAAAAATCATCACCACCATTTATGGGCACGAACACACGCGCATTCCGTCACTGGACCTCACTACACCACCGCGTTGTTGCACTGATACAAAATACTCCTCGTATCGAAAACACTATTATGAATGTTCTAAATTTTTACTTTCTCTACTACGTATAGCAGGTAGGGGAAGTATTGCATTCCACCCAAAACTTCGATACCGAGATTTCACCGGAAATATATGTTTTGAGACCCCCTGAATAAAAAAAATCTGATGTGTTACACTCACATGACTTTCTCTACTCTTGTACAAATTATTTTTACAAACGCTTATTCTCCACATGCTTCATGTTAATCGAGATATCGAGATGTTAATCTTATTGCTGATTTTCTTGTAGATGCAAGGGAAATATGGTAGGTTTTAAGCTATAGTCAAATATTTTAAGAGCTGGTTGCTATGTGGCGCATTCCATTCTCTTTGTATGTCCAGGACAAAAAAATGAATAACGAATTCCCATTTGAGAAAATAAGTATTGAAAAAGTTAAGGGAATAACAAGCAATATCTCCAAAATGGTTCACTCAGGAAAAAAAATGTATATGACATAAATTGTGTATTTTAAAGCGATCTACATTTTTTGTGTAGTAAAATTTGTCTATCTCTTATGGCTTACCAGTTATGCAAAAGTCGTTCACAATGAAGAATACTTTTGGAGACCTTCCCAGGAAATTCAAGATATACATTTTATTTGTCATAAAAATATCTTAAACATATGATATTTTAATCAAAACCGTAGAGCCATTTTGATAAAATTAAAATTTTCGAAAAATGTTCCATGTAAAGGGTAATCTGGGGTGGGGGGATTTTCTTGAAAACTTTGGTGTCGCATCTCTGGAAGATACTGAACCTGAATACCAAATTTGGTGTTTATCCGTCTGTTTGTTTCTGAGTTATACTATTTACACACACACAGCAAGAGACACACACACGGACATGTTTCCAAAAAATGCCTTGAAAACCCAAGGTTAGAGTGGGCGATCATAGGGAATTGAACTCGGGACCCCCCGAATGCGAGCCTCACAGGTTACTGCTGAGCCTCTCGCTCAGTTAGTTTCCCCTTATACGCAAATAATAACAATAATAACTTATGGTATTCCTTCTTTTCCTATAGTTTAATTTAAGCCAAAAGCAAAGGTATTCAAGAAAAGGATGTAAATGAACATTCATTTTTAACATTCAAGCAACTTGTTTTTCGGTCTCTGTTGTCGTTAACGATAAAAAAGAAAGGAAAATATTTGAAAGTATGACCGAAAAAGCCTGCACAATTTGCGATTCGCTTTATGCGGAGGGAATGTAATGCATAAATTAGGAGTCCAGACTAATTGGAGAATGAAACATTAGCCAAGCGTGGGGGCGTTCAGGCAAACAGAAAGCAGAACCAATTAAATCTGTGAAAGTGCTTTACTATCTCTGCTTCTGGAAAGCGAGAAGGATTTTCCACTTAATGCTACTGATTCAAAGATTCCTCATTTACCAGAAAGATATTTTGTCGCAGTTTTAAAAATTGGAATCTCAAGCCTGTAACAAGAAGTGCGTCACTTTCGTATTTCTTAAAAATTATTTTCTTGACATTTCTCATAGGAGGATAGAGAATTTCTTTCCTAAATTAGCAGAAACTGCTGCTCCGTTCATACCTTTGTGTAAGCTGAGGAGATTTTCTGTCTCTCACTCTCCCACTCTCTGTGCCCCGCTCTCCGTTATTTTCCTTCTCCTTCCCCTTCTTTCTCTTTTGCGTTTTCTTTCGTTTCCTTCCTTCCCCTTTCTTCTTATCTTTGTCTCTGTGCAACCTACATAGTATGTGATATTTTTCTGAAGACCGGAGATAAAAGTGGGATGTCAAAAATTAAAGCACCAAGCAGGATGACTCAGGCGGTAACGTTTGTGGCCCACATTCGTTAGATTCTGGGTTCAAAACCCTTGGCCGACCAATCTGACTGGGCTTTTTTCGTGGTTTCCCTCAGTCGCTAAGGTAATCACTGGGTTAGATATTAAATATCACGCTCCAAAGATCCACCTTGTCTAAAACAATACTAAAACTGAAAATAGATGTTAATAGCTAATGCTCTGCTATTTATCCAGAGATCATGAAAGCAGGTATACTGGACGATACCCTAATGCCATCTACCTCATGTATACAAGCAGAGTTACAGTTGCGTAGCAGTAAGGCCTCTGTGGACGCCTGATGAAGCTGCCATCTACCCGTCACGTATACAAGCGGAGTTACAGTTGCCTAGCACTAGGGCTTCTGTGACGAAGCTGCTATCTACCCGTCACGTATACAGGCAAGAGTTACAGTGCACCCTCTGTGGACACGTGACGAAACTGCTATCTACCCGTTACTATACAAGCAGAGTTGCAGTTGCCTAGCACTAAGGCTCTGTGGACACGTGACGAAGCAAGAAGGTATGGTACAGGGATGATATCTAGAAGTCTGTACGCCACACACCGAGCCATAAGGTATATCCTAACAGATCCATCGTTACTATGTTGTTAAAGCTAAGTAAAATAAAATACGAGAGAAAAAAATTAAATTAAAACAGTTTAAACCTTCAAATATTGATGCATCCTTATGAGAAAATGAGTAAGTTATAAAAGTTTTAGAATATGGGCACCATTATCCGATTTACACGATTGAATATGATGTTGCATGCTCTTAAACACACGTTGGAATGTTTGTTGAGCAATTGCAGGGACACGTTGTTCAATTTCTCTCTGTAATTCGGGAATGGTCTAAGGATGACTTCTGTAAGGAGCATGCTTTTCGTGAAGGCATCTGGGATTGTGCATGACTAGCACATATAATCCATAGGATGATAATGAGCATTCTCTGCTTCATCATGTACTCAATTTTTACTTTCTCTGCAACGTATAATAATATGGGGAAGTATTGTATTCCACCCGAAAATTCGATACCGAGATTTCACTGGAAATGTATGTTTTGAGACCCCCTGAATCCAAAAAAAAGCATTTTGGAAACATGTACGTGTGTGTGTCTGTGTGTGTGTCTGTGAAAAGCATAACTCAGAAACGAATAGTCGGATAAACATCAAACTTGGCATTTAGGTTCAGTATCTTCCAGAGATGCGACACGAAGGTTTTCAAGAAAATCTCCCCACCCCAAATTACCCTTTACATGGAACATTTTTCGAAATTTTTAATTTTCTCAAAAATGGCTCTAAAGATTTTGATTAAAATATCATACGTTTAAGATATTTTTATGACAAATGAAATGTATATCTCGAATTTTCTGTAAATGTCTCCAAAAGTATTCTTCATTGTGAACGACTGTTACATAACTGGTAAACCATAAGAGATAGATAAAATTTTACAGATGTAGATCGCTTTAAAATACACAATTTATGTCATATACATTTTTGTTGATGAGTGAACCATTTTCGAGAAATTGCTTGTTATTCCCTTAAATTGTTCAATCCTTATACTTTTTCTCAAATGGGAATTCGTTGGTCTTGGTCATGCAAGGAGAATGGAATGCGTCACATAGCAACCGGCTCTTAATATATTTGACTATCGCTTAAAGCCTACCATATTCCCCTTGCATCTACAAGAAAATTAGCAATAAGATTAACATCTCGATTAACATGAAGCATATGGAGAATAAGCGTTTGTAAAAGAGTAGAGAAATTCATGTGTGTGTAACACATCAGATTTTTTCCTAAATTAAGCTATAAGGAAGCATTCTTCTATAAAGTCGCGTCACCTTTGAACACCATGTAGTATAAAAATGTGTGTCTATCGCTTATGTTTGTTATGTAATCGAAACTCCGTTGTCCTATGGCAACCAGTTTAAGTACCTACCCATTACAAAGAAAAGAATCCGATGTGTTACATACACATAACCTACTAGACTCACTCTTCTACACACCATTCTTGCAAAATCGCACTATTCTATCTCCTTCTTGTTAATACAGATAAACCTTCATTACTCATTTACCCATTTTGTTGTAGGTATAAGAAGAATACAATAAGTTAAAACAACTGTCAAATCTTTTCAAAGTCGGTCACTAATGCCAGGATTACGATGAACTTTATTTAGCCCATCGGGACGTAACATGAAGCTATGAAATACTGCTGAACTAAAGGTCTAATTATGATGCAAGTAACTTAATGTAATAAGTAGAGCCCGGATTTTTAGGTTTTAACTGTATTTTTCCTTGCTATTTAATTAACACATTTCAAGATAGATACTCGTTTTACACTTCCCGGAGCAGAATATGCAAATTTCATTACACCTAAGGAAACCTAAATGAGGAGTTGACACCTAAAATAACCTAAATAGCTGTATTTCCTTTTTCGAAATGAAGAATGTTCTTTTCGGATTGAAACTCATTGTAAAATTGTCTCCAGCACTTATAGTTCAAATTACTACAGTTAAACGCAGCACATGTGCCGTAGTAACACCTGGATGCAGCTGATAGAAGGTCAGAACTTGCTGTCATTTACTATGCCGAGCACTTAAAAGACGTTAAAAATGTCAATGAATTGGATGAAACAGAAGCTTTCTGCATTGCCAAGGCTAAGAAATCACTGGAGTGCCCCACTCTTGCCGTTTCCATTCATACATTAAGACACATTTTTGTTTTATATCAAAAACTACTCCCCGGTTGGAAAGTACAACTTTGCCACTGAAAGATGCTCTAGATATCATTGGCAATGTTTCCAGTAAAGAAATACCTGGACCAGTGCGAGTTGCATGTTCCACGAAGTTGCAGAAGATTCTTCTACGAAATCCTACTTTTGAAGACATGAAAACCATTAATTCAGTATTGCAGGGAGAAAAGTATAAAGTAGAACTACCCCTAGAACCTGCTGCACTGGCATGTATGTTCCACACTCCAATGACGTCATGTTCCGCTGAAAGAAAATTTTATTCATACAGAATGGATACGTGATGATAGGAAATCGTTTACGCCAGAAAATTTGAGAATGTACGTATCTATTGCAATGCCAAAAACTAAATCTTACAACTAAGTACCAGAAAAGCAAACTTACCTGAATTGACCCACGAAGCAAAACATAAATAAATCTGATGTGTTACACTCACATGACTTTTTCTTCTTGTACAAACTATTTTTACAAACCCTTATTCTCCATCTATTTCATATTAATCGAGATAAACGATCTTTTGACATGCAAAGAGAATTACATTTTACACCAGTTCCAAAAATATTTGGCTTTCGCTTAAGGCGTACTATGTTCTCCTTGTTTTGTATTTGCAAGGGCAATATAGAAATACAGTAGCCTTTAAGCACAGACATATCACTTAATAGCTGGTTGCTAGGTGCAGCACCATTCTCTTTGCCACAGATTAATACTCTTTGCATATCCAAGACAAAAAATGAATAACGAATTTCCATTTAAAAAAATAAGTATTGAAAAATTTAAGGGAATAGCAAGCAATATCGCGAAAATTGTTCAGTCAACAACAAAAATGTATTTGACATAAATTGTGAATTTTAACGCGATCTACATTTTTTGTGTAGTAAAATTTTGTCTATCTCTTATGGTTTACCAGTTATGCAAAAGTCGTTCACAATGAAGAATACTTCTGGAGACATTCCCAGGTAATTCAAGATATACATTTTATTTGTCATGAAAATATCTTAAACATATGATATTTTAATCAAAATCGTTAGAGCCATTTTTGAGAAAATTAAAATTTTCCAAAAATGTTCCATGTAAAGGGTAATCTGGGGTGGGGGAATTTTGTTGAAAACCTTCGTGTCGCATCTCTGGAAGATACTGAATCTAAATACCAAGTTTGGTGTTTATCCGACTGTTCGTTTCTGAGTTATGATGTTCACAGACACAGACACACACACACACACATACACACACATGGACATGTTTCCAAAAATACTTTTTACTTTCTCTACTACGTATAGTAAGTAGGGGAAGTATTGCATTCCACCCAAAAATTCGATACCGAGATTTCACCGGAAATACACGTTTTGAGACCTCCTGAATCAAAAAAAAGCATTTTTGGAAACATGTCCGTGTGTGTGTCTGTGTGTGTGTGTGTGTCTGTGTGTCTGTGTGTCTGTGAACAGCATAACTGAAAAACTAACAGTCGGATAAACACCAAACTTGGTATTTACGTTCAGTATCTTCCAGAGATGCGACACGAAGATTTTCAAGAAAATCCCCCCACCCCAGACTACCCTTTACATGGAACATTTTTCGAAAATTTTAATTTTCTCAAAAATGGCTCTAACGATTTTGATGAAAATATCATATGTTTAAGATAATGTCATGAGAAATGAAATGTATATCTCGAATTTTCTGGGAATGTCTCCAAAAGTATTCTTCATTGTGAACGACTTTTGCATAACTGGTAAACCATAAGAGATAGACAAAATTTTACTACACAAAAAATGTAGATCGCGTTAAAATACACAACATATCATATACATTTTTTTTGTTGAGTGAACCGTTTTCGAGATATTGCTTGTTATTTCCTTAAATTTTGCAATACTTATACTTTTTCTCAAATTCGTTATTCATTTTTTTATGTCCTGGACATGCAAAGAGAATGGAATGCGCCACATAGCAACCAGCGATAAAATATTTGACTATCGCTTAAAAGCAACCATATTTCCCTTGCTTCTACAAGAAAATTACAAATAAGATTGACATCTCGATATCTCATGAAGCATATGGAGAATAGGCGTTTGTAAAAATACATTGTACAAGAGTAGAGAAAGTCATGTGAGTGTAACACATCAGATTTTTTTGGATTCAGGGGTCTCAAAACATATATTTCCGGTAAAATCTCGGTATCGAATTTTTGGGTGGAATACAATACTTCCCCTACTTACTGTACGTAGTAGAGAGAGTAAAAAAAAATATTTTAATCAAGAAAAAACTAAAAAGGAAACCTATTTTAAGCATATAAGAAACCTAAAATGAAGGTTTATTCCACATAAAAATCCGGCCCTAGTAATGAGAATGACTCTCGATTGGTAGTTGGTTTTGTTACTTTATGCTAGTGATTCACGCCGATTGGTTCTAATTACCAGTGATGTCAAACTTAATGTAAAGGAAAGGAAAAGTTTGATATTGCCAAACTCTTAAGTTACGTCGCGTTAAGTCACATTACGTTAAGTTCATCGTAATTCTGGCTTTAGAGATGGCTTTGAAATTGTTCTCTTTGCTTTTCTCTCTATATAGTGTGATACATTCACATGACCTTCCCCACTCTCTATCGCTTATTAGGGTATACAAACTATCCTTGATAAGTTTACCTTCCTATCTACTACATTTTAAGCCAAATAAACCTTTGCAGAAATAGTTACACCACACATTTCATTATAGATACAAAGGGAACAGCGATAGTCAAATGTTCAAGAACTGGACGCTGTATGCTGGCCTTAAATTCCGTACTAATTTTATGCAATTGCGAGAAACAACTGAATGTTAATAGGACTTTAAGGAGTGACCAAGTAATGAGTAATTCGAACCTTTAATAACGAAAATGGCTTATGCCACGAAAAAAACTATTTGAAACAAGATGTGTGTTTTAAAGAGATCATTCTGAATGAAATTAAATCTATTGAAGTGCATTTCAATAGAATTTTCTGGGCTATTCACAGAAAATTTAAGACATACATTTTGTAATGAAAAATAGGTTAACATATAATATTTTAGTCAAATTCCTTAGAGCCACCTCTGAGAAAATCCAAATTTTTGAAGAATGTTTCACGTAAAAGATAATTTTTCCTTGAAAATCTTCGTGTCGCATCCTTAGATGACTGTGAACTTAAATACCAAGTTTGGTATTTCACTGACATTTCGTTTGTTACTTATGCTGTTCACAGACATACTTACATACGGACCTTCTTCTAAAAATGCCTTTTTGTATTAAGGGAGTCACAAAACACGTGTTTCCGGTGAAATCTCGACAACAAATTTTTGGGTGGAATGCAATACCTTCTCTATCTACTGTGTAAAGGGTAAAGAAAGTAAGAAAAATTGTGAAAACAAACTCGGATATATTTGCTTTTCATGTGATCTTTAAAAACCTTAGGTAGGGAAAGATAGGCGGCGCGCCGAGTGGCTAGACCGCTCGCCCATCACCGAGGCGCCCCGGGTTCAATCCCAGAGAACCGCATGTGGGATTTGTGGTGGACAAATCGGCGTCTGGGCGGGTTTTCTCCGGGTTCTCCGGTTTCCCCCGCCATTCATTCCACCAACTGCTCCATCAACGCCTTTCCTTTCATCCATTTCACCATCATTTCGTTTCATCTACTTCCTTCCTCCCATACCAGGCATCGGGCTGATCACCCATCCTGGATGCTCTGTCTGATCCATGAGTGGCTGCTCCTCGATGGGCCTCTGACCCCAGGCACCCGCCTGTAAGTCTGGGGGGTGTGAGTCCTACATACGAGGAGGTTAAACAGAGAAAGAAGAAGAAGAAGAAGAAGAAGAAGAAGAAGGGAGGGAAAGACACAACTTAGGGCGTGTTTTAATTCCAGAGGAACATATTCCTATAAGGAGTTTTGTTAGAACTGCTGCTTATTAAAGGAAGAGGTCTGTTTAACTAAAGCTATAAAGATAATCGCACTCAATATGCCATTAGTCAATGACAGGTAGAGTACGCTAGTCAGTTGCCCAATCAAAGCCATACTACACTGATAGTAATTCATCTTCGATTACTATACTAATAGCATTTCATGATGGTGCAATTGTTACTTTCTCTACTACATATAGTAAGTAGGGGAAGTATTACATTCCACCCAAAAATTCGAAACCGAAATTTCACCGGAATTACATGTTTTGACTTTCCCTGAATCCAAAAGAAACCTTTTTAGAAAAATGTCCGTGTGTGTCTATGTGGATGTGTGTCTGTGAGCATAACTCAAAAACGAAAAGTCTGATAAATACCAAAGTTGGTATTTAAGTTCAGTATCTTTCAAAGATGAGACACCAAGATTTTCAGAAAAATCCCCCCCAACTACTCTTTACATGGAACATTTGTCTAAAACTTTGATTTTCTCAAAAATGGTTCTAACGATTTTGATTAAAATTTATATTTCAGATATTTTCATGACAAATGAAATGTATATCTTGAATTTTCTGGGAATGTCTCCAAAAACCTCTACATTCTGAATGGCATTTGCATAACTGATAAACCGTAAGAGATAGATAAACTTTTTCTACGCAAAAAATGTAGAGCTTGTTAAAACACACAGTTTATTTGTTTGAATTTTCCAATACTTGTACTTTTTCTCAAATGGGAATTCGTTATCTTTTTTTTCTTTTTCTTATTTACTGGATATGCAAAGAGAATGGAATGCTCCACATAGGCAACCAGCTCTTAAAAGATTTGATTGTTGCTAAAAGTCTACTATACCCCTTGCACCCACAAGAAAATTAGCAATATGATAGCTTCTGCAAGTTTATCTCGATTAACACGAAGTAGATGCAGAATAAGCGTTTGTAAAAAAAACAGTTTGTACAAGAGTAGAGAAAGTCATGTGAGTGCAAAACATCAGATTTTTTTTAAAATTTGTATGAATGCAGTGAGCAACTGAAAATGTCGCACTTTGGAAGTCAAAATGTTGGTAATATTAAAGCAGCCGTAGGTTATTTAACGCCAGAAAACACAAAGAAGAACAAAAATATGGTGTAGAACCAATTTTCAGAATTCTGTACGGAGAGAGGTTATAAAACTGACGCCTCAGTTAGATTGCTTCTATTCAACAGGACCAACAAGAATGGTTGGCGCTAAACTAGGTAAACTCGACTTTCGGTCTCGAAATAATTATCATGAAAAGAAGCATTTGTTAACCTCAATTAAAATGTCGTAACACTGGTGCTGCTACTGTTGATAGTATATAACGCAATAAATCTCAAAGGTTTCAGTGTTATGGGAAGATATAGGTAACCCGCCTCCATCTTTATATAAATCAAATCTAATCAAACCCCGTTTTTGTCCAACTCTGATGTTTTTATAGTTTCCCTATCTCAAACATTATAATGCATTAAAGTTTGAAGCGAGTTCTGAAAGACGCTATACATCACATAAGACGACTGGTGACTTATGTTTAAAGAACAGTTTGTTACATAACACGCAGGTGAAACTATGCAGAGCCAAACAACCTGGCGACAGCTTCTCAACTTCTCGTTTTGAGCTGTCACTCCTGAACGGAATACTAACACTTGTCACTCCTCCAAATGCACGATACGCATGCGTGATTCTATGACATAAACAGGAAATGGACCACATCCGTTCTTCCGGACCGAACCCCAATAATTTATAGCGCACAGTTTTTATGCTGCACGATATTTTTTAGACCTTGCAAATTCACTGGCTTCCTACATTTTGCAAAAAACATTACGTGTTGATTATCTACGTAACGGAATTGTAGATGAATACCTCATTGGGAAGTACAAAATGAAAATAATTACAGCATAACCTCAGGTACATGTTTTCAAAGGGAGATGCCTAAAACAAATCTGATGTGTGACACTCACATGACTTTCTCTACCCTTGTACACACTATTTTCACAAACGCTTATTTTCCATATGCTTCATGTCGAGATGTCAATCTTATTTGCTAATTTTCTTGTAGATGCAAGGGGAATTGGATTTGAGAAAAAAATATCTCGAAAATGGTTCACTCAACAACAAAAAATGCATATGACAAATTGTGTATTTTAACGCGATCTGCATTTTTTGTGTAGTAAAATTTTGTCTATCTCTTATGGTTTACCAGCTATGCAAAAGTCGTTCACAATGAAGAATACTTTTGAGAAATTTCCAGAAAATTCGAGATGTACATTTTATTTGTCATGAAAGTATCTTAAATATATTATATTTTAGTCAAACTCATTAGAGCCATTTTTGAGAAAATTAAAATTTTCGAAAAATCTTCCATGTAAAGGGTAATCTGGGGTGGGGGGATTTTCTTGAAAACCTTCAATACCAAGTTTGGTGTTTATCCGACTGTTCGTTACTGAGTTATGCTGTTCACAGACAGACACACAGACACACACATGGACATGTTTCCAAAAATACTTTTTTTTGGATTCAGGAGGCCTCAAAATATATATTTCCGGTGAAATCTCGGTATCGAATTTTTGGGTGGAATACAATACTTCCCCTACTTACTATACGTAGTAGAGAAAGTAATAACATAGACGAGAAAACATAAAAGTGAATATTCTTATGGATCTAAAACTGTTGTAGTAGAGTATTGCTCAAACTAGTTATGTATTATTTAATATAATCGGAATTAAAGCTAAAAAAATTCTTATGGTTGCATTCACATTAGTTTCTCTACCTCCATTCGTTTATTATTAGTGAATATAGAATCATTATAATCGAGATAAGCGTTTGCAAAAATAGCTACATTATACATTTCTACATACCAAGGAAATAGTGGTGTTCAAATGTTTAAGAACAGGGCGCTATAATTTGACATTAAAATTCCATACTCTTTCCATGCGATCGCGAGAAACAGCTGAAAATCGAGGGAGCTTAAAACAACAGCAAAGTGTTGGATAATTCCAACCATTAATAATTGATATTTCGGAAATAGGTTATGCCACCAGTTATATTAGATTTTATAAAATTCGTTTCGAGTGAAGAGGCTATTCACAGGCTATTTCCAGAAAATCTAAGATATACATTCTTTAATATATGGTATTTTAATCAAAATGATTAGAACCATTTTTTAGAAAATAAAAAACTTCGGAAAATGTTCCATGTAAAGGGTAGTTGGGGTGGGGGGATTTTCTTGAAAATCTTCATGTCGCATTTTTGGAAGATATTGTACAGTCTGGTATTTATCCGACTTTTCGTTTTTGAGTTATACTGTTCAGACACACACACACACACACACACACGCACGCAGGATGTTTTTGTAAAAAAAAATTTTTGGAGTTCAGAGATTCTAGCAATCTCGGTATCGAATTTTTGGGTGGAATGCAATACTTCCACTACTTACTAACCGTAGTAGAGAAAGTAAAAAAAAAAAAATCGATATACTGGTGCTTTACACTGGCTTAAAAAAGATTCGCCAGTTTTTCTTTACTGCTTTGATTTTTCCTCACAGTCATACATTAGTCGTTATAAGCACTAATCACAGAAATACTGTCATAATTGATCCAGTTTTGTGATGATAATCGTTATTAATTTCTAGAGCTCAAATTGCCTGTTGCACACTGAGAACACTTATTATTTAGGCCTACTTTTTCATCACCGTCATCGTCAGTAATCATCAAATGCAACTGCGGAAGAATGACCTTGCCCTGCCGTATTGTTAACACGTGCGTTGCAATAAAGCGTTCCGAAAATATTGATACCTCACCCAACATGCCTACTGTTTCGTGCTACGACAGCAAGGATACAGTGTACAGAATCCACGCATAGTATATCCTAAAATAGTATAAACATATAAATGAGGAAGTAAATTAATATATTTCGTACGTTGGGAACAGAAAATGTGACGTACTGATGAGAAAAACGCATAATTGAGTTAAATATTAATGGACAAGCTCGGTGACTATCTATTTTAAAGTATATCTGTGAAAAACTTAGAAGTGATTAACGTATAAGTGACATTTAATGTTTACACATCTTTCTGTTCGCAAAGTTTAATTTATTTATTTTTCTCCACTCATCCCTGTTGTTCCACTGCTCCTCCAGTCCTTTTGCTTTCATCCCCGTCCTTATTTCCTGTATCCAAAGTCTCTATCCCTTCCTCTTCTCCCAGGTGGACACGATTCCCATATTCTCCACAGAATTCTTAACTTTCATTTCCTCCTTAATAACAGTGTTCCTATTTTTATTTATTTATTTATTTTTGTTTTGAATGCCTTGCCGACCTTCTTCTAAAGTTAATTTCCATAGACAAACTTCGATATTAAATCTTTATTGAATTTCCAATTGTTAGGCCTAAATGTGACAGTACTTCTCAATATTGATTGGAATACGTGCTATTTAGTTTCTTTGGTTATATCCCTGTACTATAAAAGACTATTTAACATGCTGTTGTTGTTCAATTGTTGTTAATTCTATTCCTTGCGTCACGCTCCTGTTTATCTTCTTTATTAATACTTATAAGTACTAAAATTGTTTACAACCTTTTATGAAACCCTTTTGATCTTCCAAAAGCATGTATTAAGTCTCTGTTCCACGTCCCATATGAAATATTTTATTTAGAGAAGCATTCAAGGGGTATTTTAAAGGATAGAGGTATTTTAGGTTTAAAACATACCGCTTTTATGCAAAGTTTCATTAGATACTGAGTGCTTTTAAAAGCATAACGGAATGGAAAGTTCTGCTGCCCAAATTAATCATCTAGAGCATGCTTATTTAATGTATATTAATACACAAGTTTAAAAGTCACTGATACACCATCACATGTGTATCACTCACGCACTGGGAAGAAAGATATTGTGTCAGTGGACTAGATAGTCGATTATAGACATGTCTACCCTGGTCAGTAAAACATTAGCTCCAAACATCAAGAGCGCGGTAAAGAGAGCATGCACAGAGCATTCTGAATACTGCTGAAGGTAGACATATGGCAAGATGTGTATCCAAGAGATGCCGGAAGCTGGAAGGTAAGTGAAAGTAACAGTACAACTACATATTATTTGTGACTTTGCTTTAACAGAACAACAGTAGACACACAACTTCATAAGGAAATATCTATCCGAGAGGATAGCTTTGTGCGAAATATGTATCTATTTTTAAATAAGTGTATAATAATTGTACGTAAGCTATTTATGTACAACAAAACATACTAATTAATTATATTGAAATACGAACGAAATCCTAAAGAACAAATTTTAGGATAGACACTGTCTACCATCTCTCCTAATCCTGTTCAGCAGTGAAAGGGGAAATTCATTCAGTGATGGCATAATAAAAGTGTATCCATTGCGTTGCAAGTTGTCACAATTATTTCAATTTCATTTCTCGGTGACCAGAAATAATGAAATTCTCAACGAAGCGACTTTTATGTTTCATATGCAATATGCTAACAGGTGACCAATCAAAGCCGTACTACACTGATTGTATTTCATCGTTTAATTTATAGGAATGCATTGTGTCCGATCGCGTAGACCAGACTATGACTACAATAATTACAATTCAAACATGGCACACTTTGGTAGTCAAAATATTGCTAATATAAGAAGAAGTGTAGACAAGTTAACCCTTGAAAATACGAAGAAAAACAAGAGTATCGTAATGAACCAAATTTCGGAATTCTGTACGGAGCGAAATTATAAAATGATAGCTCAGTTAGTGTCGAAGATATTGCTTCTATTCTACAGAACTGGGTGCCTCTAAACTATGTGAGTTCATAATAAACAAACCAGTATCAAGCCGAATAGTATTTGTGCTACTAGTTTCCTACAACAATTTCATTTTGGTTTCAAACTCCTGCATCTTTTCATGACCTTCGGTCAAAAAAATAATTATCATGAAAAGATGTAATCGTTAACCGCAATTAAATTGTAAAACTATCAGCACTAGTGCTACTACTGTTGTTAGGGCCTAGAAGCGGAGGGGGGATGAGCACCTCGACCTACGCAGACCCTTTGGACCTAGACCCTTGAGAGCAGAAAGAGCCGTCGGACCAGAGGGCACCACAGGCAGAGGGCACGGTCCCTACCATTTAAACACCCCGGTGGTAGCTTGTGCAGACGACTCTCCTCCCCCCGTAGGCTTACACATCACCTGGGGGCCCGGAGACCGCTCGCACCGGTTTACTCAGTGTATCCTTTTCCCCTGTCACACACACGCCGAGACCTCACGCCGACACTTGCAACCCTGAAAAACACCAAGCAGATGAAAGGTGAAGTGAAATGAGAATGGAGATGAAATGGAGGGACAGGAAATTCAGGGGATGTAACGAGCCTTCCCAGCATTCGCCTAGCTACCCTGCGTAAATCCTCATGGTTAGGAAAGTCGGAAGCGGGAATCGAACTCACGACCTCTCGAATGCGGGCCATTGACATTACCGCCTGAGCTATTCCTCTGGTACTTATACTGTTGATAGTACCCCACAGGCAGAATTAAAGAGAAAGGAGGAAAAGAGAGAAGAATGAACGCGGCTGGGTTTATCTGCGCAAAAAAGAACTATAACTATAAACCGATTGATTTATTATATATTGATCTCCTCTACCTATTTACCGTATATATATATAATATACTTCAGAGGTTACATTTGTAACCCGAAATGCAACTTCAGATTCAGAGGTCCGCCTCTGGGGTCTAATGGTCAGTGCTCTGGCTTCTTGATCCAGAGTTCCCGATTCGATTCTCGGCTGGGTTTAGGAATGCTTCATTCACCAGAATCATCACCTATCTCCTGGAAGTTTGCGTGTATGAGTTTGGAAGTATGAATGTAAATGTGTTTAATAGTTAAAAATTTGATGTGATACATTCACATGACTTTCTCTACCCTCTACTGTTTATTAGTGGGTATACAAACTATTCTTACTAAAGCTCATTACTTTTTTCTATGCACTACATTTTAATCCAAATAAACCTTTGCAGAAATAGCTACATTACACATTCCGTTATAGATACAAAGAGAACAGCGATAGTCAAATGTTTAAGAACTGGTCTTAAATTCCATATTGCTTCCATGCAATCGCGAGAAACAACTGAATGTTGAAGGGAGTTTAAGAGAATGACCAAGAAATGAACAATTTGAAGCATTAATAACGTATATCTCAGAAATGGCTTATACCACAAATAACTTATTTAAAATAAATTGTGGTTTTAAAAAGATGTACATTTTTTGTGTAGTACGCTTTCGTCTATCGCTTAACGTTTACTAGTTGTACAAGATTATACTAACTTTCTTCCGAATGAAGTGGACTTCCCAGACTATTCCCAGAAAATTCAAGATATCCATTTTATTTGTCATGTAAAAATCTTTAATATATGGTAGTTAAATCCAAATTGTCGGAGCAATTGTTTAGAAAATCAATAATTTCGAAACATGCTCATGTAAAGGGTAGTTTGGGATGAAGGGATTTTCTTGAAAATTTTCGTGTCACATCTTTGGAAGGTATTGAAACTAAATATAAAGTTTGGTGTTTATCCAACTTTCGTTTTTGAGTTATGCTGTTCACACACACACACACACATAGACAGATCTTTTTCTAAAAATGCTTTCTTTTTGTATTCAGGGGTCCTCAAAACATTTATTTCCGTTGAAATCTCGGTTTCAAATTTTTGGATGAAATGTAGTACCTTCTCTACCTATTATGTACGTGGTAGAGGAAATAAAAATTGATAAAACTAACGTTAAGCAAAACGTATAGCTCAGTGCGCAATAAGAATAAACAAATAAACCCTGACCCTAATACATTGGTGGAGAAAGTTTTGAAATGAACACAACAATTACAAATTTGAAAAAGAAAGTGTAGGTGTTATAAGGGGACAAGTTAGTCTGAACACATGGAAATTACACCTTAAGAGTGTTAAATCACCACTGCTCGTAAAGTTATCAATGGTTTTTCCTACAATTTTTGTGAATTTTTCTACAAATTATGAAAATTATTTCATTTGATTGTTTGAATTGATAGATTATGCAGTTGGGTCCGTAAAAATTATTTCATTCAGCAGAAAAATAATAAAATTTAATCTTAAAACATGCGAATTCATGCACCTTTTTCTCTGATACTACTTGCAATACAGAATTACACTTTTCCATGCTTGTTCTTAGTATAATCAGGTATCTTCTGAACGTCAATTATTTGGTTATGTATATCAGTTCAATAGAAATTGAATTTTTTTTGCAAAGTCAAAAAAGTGAAAATATGGAAAATTTGCAATGTTTTGCTTTCTTAATATCACTAATATGTATTATAAAATTATCATTGTCGTTCAGAAAGTTTAACTATGTATTGTAAACATGTACTGAAAATTTCAGCTCTCTGTCTCTCATACTTTCTGATAAAAAGGTACATAAGTATCCAAAAATGTTGTTTTCAGAAAACTGGATTTAAAGTTTTAACATTAAAATTCTGATAAACTTCAGTACATTCCAGGGTCAAAATTATATGCACCTTGATTCGTGGATTACTTCAACTTTTCTAATTGTTTTCTCTTGGTCCTGAACTCTTTTGTTAATAGCTCAACTGCTTGCTGAGCATGATATAGTCGTGCAATGTTGAAAGATACAAAAATGTTCTAAAAAGGGGCATTGAATGATAGCTTTAAAGGAATGCAAACTAGCATTTAAAGGGTATTTTAAATGTCTTTAAAACCTCTTAACCCCCAAAAGTATATATTTTTTTTAAACTGGAAATGACAGTGATTTTATTAGTGCCTAAAACAAAATGTGAGATTTTTTACCATTATAGAGTACCTTGTCCCCTTAATGCATATTTCTTGAGAGACTTTCTTGCTACAAGATTTTTTAGGGCTGGCCCCGTAGCTCAGTCGGTGGGGGGTCTTGGGTACGATTCTCGGCTGGGGATAGGAATTTTTCTCTAGCCAAGATGATTCCCTATCTTCCCCAGAGTCTGGAAGTATGAATGAGAGTGTGAATATGTGTGTATGATCTAATGATTAAAAAAATAATAATTAACCCAAAAGTACAAGAAACCCAAAGATAGGAGAATACAAGTTAACACCATTGCCAATAGGCAATAAATTCCAAAGGAAAGACCGCCGATAAGACCAATGTAGTTAAACGCGGGGAACTAAAAAAGAAAAAAATATTGTTTACTTTTTCTTACTCTTGATGTTAGATTCGTTGAATTCATTTTGCTATGCTGTAAGCCTTGAAGCTATTAAGACTTCTTTTGATGTAAATGTAAATACCTTATTATGATATTTTGTGAATTTTGCACCACGCTTTGGGCGTCAATTTGTAGTAGTTTGTGTTGAAGGAGTTGTATTATAGTTCTTATGTTGGGGAGCCGAACTTGTAGTAGTTGCAACGGCACCTATAGTAAACAGTTTCCGGTGGTCTTTACCCCAAGTTTAAAAAAATATTAACTTTGTAATTTGACTGTTTCTTTAAGTATTAAATATTTATGTTTGCCTCGGCTGCGTCAGTATTATTGTTAGAGACAGGTTTCTTTTAGCAGGGCTTCGGTGTTACAAGAATGTACGCTTACACAGATTATAATTTTACTTCACTCCTTTTATTAATACTTGATATGATTTAAATAATAATGGTATAAAGAGAGAGCTGTGAGATGCTTTTATTAAATACTTGCACTTTTAACATGTAAACTATTTTGTCTCACTCAAAATACGTATAAAATCTTTCGAGGACGCATCACGCATCCGGTTACAATCACTGTCTGCAGGCAACTGAATAGATTTCAATCGTCTAAACTTGCAAATTTCTGTATTTCAAGTCTCTGATTGGCTATTCCTACTCCAATAGAATACCTTCATTTAACTAAAGCTTTTTCTGGTTGTTGATTGGCTATGTTATAAATTGTCACTAAAATTACACTATTGTTACTCCAAAATCAAAAATAGTACTGTTAAACTTTCTTACTTATTATCGACTCAAGGTTACCTCATTGTTAGCAAGTTATAACTTATTATTCTCACAGTTCCTACATTATTAAATTACGTAATATATTCACATAACATTATTACATATGGATACAATAATATAAGCAAGTGCGATGATTGTTACAGACATTTTACAAATTATTACATACTCATATTGCTTCAAGGCGGGCTGTTATTGAGTTTACATATTATATAATTAGACTGAAATTATTTAAGTGTAAGTGTTAAATACTACCTCAATTTGCTAATTGGTAGGTATATAACTTATTACATTTTATTCGTGATTCCGTAGTCCTGATAAATGCGACATTTCGTCTTTTATATTCCTTTCAAGAGAAGATATATTCAGCATAAATTTATCAAAAACTTTACCTCTATGCTGAGGGCACCCACATGTTCATCCCCAGCTCCTCACCCCTAACCGTTTTAACACCCACAAAATGTTGGCGTTGTGGTAGTTAAGAGACAGAATAAGTTTCAGCAAAATGTTTTGACAAACCACACGCAAACACGCCTGTGCTGAAGGTCTGCATTTTGTTTTACTAAAATCGTGCACCCAGCTCCTGATTTCTGTACCCTTAAATTACCAGAACCGAACTTTTAACGATGATGACTTAATTTCTGCGAACGCGGTTGCTGCAAAGTGCTATGGGGTGGGCGCCCCTGATGGGACCACCCCTACCCGTCTCACGCGATACTTGCATTAGGTGTTTCTAAATGGAACGTTACCGGATTAGCACCGTCCACGTGTTTCATCAAGTGCAGTGGTACAAGTTGATTCGTTTCAGCATACTGTTCTACTGACCTAGGGCATCATAGCGTTACCTCAGGCACACCCACGACTCAGTCCGAGAAACTCAGGATTTTATTATTTATGTTATAGTTACGTAGTTTGCAATCCATTCATTTGATGTATTTGTTTGGTAACACTCTCGTGACTGTTTCCCCCTTTTTATTACTTTCTCTACTACGTATAGTAAGTAGGGGAAGCATTGCATTCCACCCAAAAATTCGATACCGAGACTTCACCGGAAATACATGTTTTGAGGTGCTCTAAAGACAAAAAAAAAGCATTTTAGAAAAAGATCCGTGTGTGTCTGTGAAGAGCATAACTCAAAAACGAAAAAAAATAACCAAACTTGGTATTTAGGCTCAGTTATCTTTCAAAGATGCGACACAAAGATCTTCAAGAAAACGCCACCACTCCAAACTACCATTTACATGGAACATTTTTCGAAAATTTTGATTTTCTCAAAAATGGGTTTAACGATTTTTATTACAATATCATATATTTAAGATATTTTCATGGCAAATAAAATGTATATCTTGAATTTTCTGGAAATGTCCCCAAAAGGCCCCTTCTTTCTGAATGACTTTTGCATAACTAGTAAATCGTAAGCGATAGACAGAATTTCTCTACATAAAAAATTAGAGCTCATTAAAACACACAATTTATGTCATATACACTTTTTTGTGTAGTAAACCATTTCCGAAGTATTCCTTGTTATTGGTTTGAATTTTCCAATACTTAAACGTTTTCTCAAATGGGAATTCCTTATTCGTTTTTTTATGTTCCGCAAAGAGAATGGAATGCTCCACATAGCAATCAGCTCTTAAAAGATTTGGCTATTGCTTCCATATTCCCCTTTTACCTACAAATAATTAGCAATAAGAAAGAAGTTTCTGCAAGTGTTTATCTCGATTAACATGAAGTAGATGGAGAATAAGCGCTTACTTTTCGGTGGATTGAACTAAATGAGTCGCTATTTCACTTCTCAGGACTGCAACTCGTGGCTAAACGCTTTAACAATACTTGATCTGGTAATTAACTCTTCTTTCACACAAGCTGTATGCAGGACAAGGTTGGAAAGGTAGATTCAGACTGAAAAATTCACTGTCATAGCCGGGATTTGAACCATGGATCTTCCCGGTTTCCGTCCGGTTACTTTAACCAACTGAGCTACCATGGCAATATGCCGACACGTCATTAAGTTCCTCAACTGACTCGCATTTCCCCAGTAAATTACAAGGAGATCTCAAATTGTATTGAGATGACATACCCCAATGGCGACTTACAATGCTGTAAGTACTTTAAGTCCCGGGCTTCATAGTTTCAACCACTATTAGGTCAATCAATGGTAATTCATTGTTCTTTCACACAAGCCGTGTGTTGGAGAACGTTGGAAAGGTAGACTCAAGCTGAAAAATTCAATGCCATAGCCGGGATTTGAACCACGGATGTTCCGGTTTCCGTCCGGTTCCTCTAACCAACTGAGCTATACATGCCGATAGACATTAAGTGGACATTTAATGTTGTATGGTAACTCAGTTGGTTACAGCAACCGGACGGAAACCAGGAGATCTGTGGTTCAAGTTCCGGCTATGGCATTAAATTTTTCAGTTTATTCTACCTTTCCAATACTCGATCTACTCTCTTTATTTACTGCCTATCATCACATATCCTTTGATAATAGAGGTGGTCAACAATACCATTTTTGAGGTGGAGAAATAATTACAAGCTTGTGTGTATTGGTTACTTATTTATATAGCAGGTAGCTTCCCCTGCCTATATCCTTCCCAAATGTTTAACTGACTAAAAATTACATTTTGCTACCCTAGTTCAGTATAATTCATTCATTCATTCATTATCTGTTTACCCTCCTCTTATGTAGGACTTACACCCCCCAGGACTTACAAGCGGGTGCCTGGGGTCAGAGGCCCGTCGAGGAGCAGACACTCATGGATCGGACAGAGCATCCAGGATGGGTGATCAGCCCGATGCCTGGTATGGGATGAAGGAAGTAGATGAATCGAAATGTTGGTGAAATGGATGAAAGGAAAGGTGATGATGGAGCAGTTGATGGAATGAATGGCGGGGGAAACCGGAGAACCCGGAGAAAACCCGCCCAGACGCCGCTTCGTCCACCACAAATCCCACATGTAGGTGCCTGGGATTGAACCCGGGCCGCCTCGGTGGGAGGCGAGCGGTCTAACCACTCGGTCACGGCGCCGCCTAGTTCAGTCCTAGTTCAGTATAATGACACTTTAAAATTGTTGTTTTGTCAAAAACATTCAAACTTTTAGCATGACTGAAGCTATCAGGCTTTCATACTCACTTTTCTGAATAACTAAACTCCGTGGTGCAAGAGCCCGTTGCCGGCCCACAACAGGCATCATGAGTGGGGTGCAGTACTGGAGGGTGGGACTTGTCAGCGCCCCGGGTCCTTCCTGGCCGGTATACGCGGCTTCCTTAACCTGCGCATGGTGTAAATTAAATGTTTTTTCTCAAAACGAAGTTATTATTGAGCTAGGAAAGAAGTTGAGTTTTATTTATGGACGCTTTTTAACTGCTGTGGTTCTTAGCGTCTCATTCTATATTGGGCGTGACAAACCGCACATTTTGCTTGAGGGTGAGCTTCTTTTACGTGCCGTAAATCTAAAACACGGAACCACGGACTTTACTTACCTTCCAAAGGAAGTCATGCTAAGGATATTTACCCTTGACTGAACTAGGGAAGTGTTTTTAAAACTCCTAAGGAAAACACACTTACCTAAGATAGAAGAAAAACTTATTGCGAAATTAACTTCTTTAGTAAAGCAAATCTGTCTTTAGAGTATAACACAGATGGAAGGAGTTAGAATATGCTCCTTTTAAGAACACAAAAATCAACACAATACTTCGATATTGGGTTATGGCCGGTATCACTATATACACGTAATACACGCATACACTGCATGTCTTTTATTGACTTCAACACATTATTACACATAATAAAGAACAAAATTCATGGTTTATTTTCATGAATATATAGCATATTTTGTCACTTTTGTTCTATATTGCTGACACTCAAAAGTCGCATCACATGCATTTCACCCATGGCATCGTTGCGTTGTGTTTCCGCTGCCAACATTTGAAATCCCAACATAGCTGAAACCACGATTTAGGGCCCTCAGCCTCAAAGCGTAGCCGAGAGATCTGCGCGTCTAAACTCGAATGATTCCGACTCGCAATTCCTTCCAAAAGTTGCCAAAACCCGCCAAAAACGACTATAAAAGAGCGGGTGGGTGAGCAATATACTACCACCGGAGCAACATGTACTACACCAAAACGTTCCTCATTACCCAAGAGTTACTGTGGATAGAAACAAAACAAAACAAAAAAGGTTAAAAGCTTCTATTTTTACCATAATCCAATATCGAAGTAGCTCTGAAATCAATAAAGGGGCACAAATGGTAGCATTCTTATATTTGTGATAGTTTTGGTGATGTTAAATTATCCTTTATAACCTCCAGTACCGAGCGAAGTGGCGTCGCGATAACGTGTGCGACTCGCGTTCGGGAGGACAAAGATTCGATCCCCGTTGGCCGTCCGCTCTGATCCATGAGTTTTTGGTGGCCTCCCGGGTCGGCAGACGAATGCTGACGTGGTTCATCTCCCACAACTTTCCTGTACCCCCAACTTCACTGTCACCTGTTTCAGGATTGTAACACGAGGCGACGGTGTTCGGCGGGTTGCGGCTGGGTGGTTCATGTGCGCTTTGTAGAGGTTTATTCCCTGATGTCGTTGCGCAACTGCTCAGTTTGGATCCCACTAAGGTGGGACCACCGGGGGTTTGGAGGTAAATGGGTGGAGTCGGATGCGTTCTATCTGGAAACGCTAGGGACCCTGTCCTGCGCCCGTCTTCATCCGGATATAGTCGCCCTTCGACCTATCCCCGCCTCCCTGCTCACAGTAGAAGCTAAAAACACCCTTGCTGCCTACTTGCGGTGCTCTGCTCCGCTTGCGGGGTCCTTCCTTCGTCCATACTTACCTTTACCTGTAGAATGGTATATTGGGCGTGATGCAAGAACAGCACTCCACCTTACAAAATGCTATCACGACGCAAAGTTACTCCACTTTCTAGGATTAATTTTCGAGGAAGTAAGAAGGGTGACAACAGAGAAGATATCAGTGATTAAATTTCATATTCCAGAATAGTGTTAGATTTTTACTTTACTACGTAAAGTAAGTAGGGGAAGTATTGCATTCCACCCAAAAATTATATGTTGATATTTCACCGGAAATACATATTTTCTGGCGTCCTGAATCCACATAAAGCATTTTTGGAAACATACCCGTGTGTGCGTCTACCAGTGTGACTGTGTGCAGCATAACTCAAAATCGAAAAGTCGGATAAATACCAAACTTGATACTTAGGTTCAGTACCCTCTAAAAATACCACACGAAGATTTTCAACAAAATCCCCTACCCCAAACTATCCTTTACATGAAAGATTTTTCGAAAATATTGCTTTTATAAAAATGGCACTAACGAACTTGATTAAAATACCATATGTAAGAAATGTTTACATGATAAATAAAATGTATATATTAAATTTTCTGGAAATAACCTGTGAAATCTACTTCATTTGGAAGAAATTTTGTATAATCTTGTATAACTGGTAAACGTTAAGGGACAGACGCAAACATACTACAAAAAGTCTGATGTGTTACACTCACATGATTTTCTCTACTCTTATACAAACTATTTTTACAAACGCTTATTCCCCATCTACTTCATGTTACTCGAGATAAACATTTGCAGACTCTATCTTATTGCTAATTTTCTTGTAGATGTAAGGTGAAAATATATTTACAAGGGCAATATAGAAATACAGTAGTCTTTAAGCATAGACATTACTCTTAATAGCTGGTTGCTATGTGCAGCACCATTCCCTTTGCCACAGATTAATACTCTTTGCATATCCAAGACAAAATAAATGAAAAACGAATTCCCAGTTGAGAAAATAAGTATGGCAAAATTTAAGGGAATAACAAGCAATGTCTCGAAAATGGTTCTCTCAACAACAAAAAAAGTATATGACATAAATTGTGTATTTTAACGCGATCTACATTTTTTGTGTTGTAAAATTTTGTCTATCTTATGGTTTACCAGTTATGCAAAAGTCGTTCACAATGAAGAATACTTTTGGAGACATTCCCAGAAAATTCAAGATATACATTTTATTTGTTATGAAAATATCTTAAACATATGATATTTTAATCAAAATAGTAGGAGTCATTTTTGAGAAAATTAAAATTTTCGAAAAATGTTCTATGTAAAGGGTAATATGGGGTGGGGGATTTTCTTGAAAACCTTCGTGTCGCATCTCTGGAAGATACTGAACCTAAATACCAAATTTGGTGTTTATCCGACTGTTCGTTTCTGAGTTATGCTGTTCTCACACACACACACACACACACACACACACACACACACAGACACACACACGGACATGTTTCCAAAAATGCTTTTTTTTGGATTCAGGGGGTGTCAAAACATATATTTCCGGTGAAATCTCGGTATCGAATTTTTGGGTGGAATACAATACTTCCCCTACTTGCTATACGTAGTAGAGAAAGTAAAAAAGTGTCGACCTCTATAAAATACGTAATTTGTTTAAAGTAAGCTATTTTTGTGAGATAAGCCATTTCTGAGATATCCGCTAATAAAGGTTAGAAATGTTAATTTTTTTGTCATTCAAGTTTTAAGGCCAGCATAGAGTGCCCTGATCTTAAACATTTGGCTATCCCTGTTCCGTTTTTATCTCTAACGAAATGTGTAATGTAGCTATTTCTGCAAAGATTTATTTGGATTAAAATGTACTAGAAAGAAAAATAAGCTTTGATAAGAATAGTTTGTATATTCACTAATACCGATAGAGGATAGAGAAAGTAATGAGAATGTATGATATCAGAATTTTTTGGGGTTCACTTTGTCGTCAGTGTGAACTCTTAAAAAGAGCATGTTCTATCACTTCCACTCTGTAAACATTTCTGGAGTTGCGTAAATGGTGGTGAACAATTCAGCAAGAAGGAAGTTATAGTACTTGACCTCTGGAGGCCGAGGAAGACAATAAATACCTTCTGGAACCTTTCCATATATTCCGATAATGCTACTGGATACAGCACAGACAGCTGAGAGCTGACGTTTACAAACATAACATATTAATATGATGGTCTTATACCTAAGCAGCGTGGCGTAAATCTATTGTTTGTTTTTATGAATGAAATTTGAACGTGGCCACAAATCAAAGCAGGATGCAATATCATAATTTTACACCGAAAGTGAAACTTATTTTGTATTTTTGGGAATGGAGGAATTAACAACAAACTATGTTTAGTTTCTCAGAAGTTAATGCACACGGTGAGCCATTTAAGTTGAGACTGTACAATATCTCCAAAACTAAACGTTGTAGAAAGAAATATCTATAATAAAAGTTGCTTGATATTATAGGGGAAAGTAAATGTCATTAGTCGTGTTTTGTTTGGAGGACGTTTGATGGTCATTTTAGGGTCAATTTAATTTTTAAAATGGGAACCTACCTTTTTATGTTGTTTTCTCACTCCTCATAAAAAATTAAACAACATTTGTATAAAGCACTTTACAATTGTTCTTACACCAACGTAAATCAACGAACATTCTGAATGACTGTATACGAAGAGCGCATGAATGGCTGGACCATCCATGGATGGTCAATTGAGGGTCAAGTTACGTTTCGTAATTAGGAGCCAACATTTTTTATTCTGTTTCCTTATTCCTTACAACAAAATAAACAGCTTTTTATAAACTATTTTCTAATAAGAAAACAACATATAAAATGAAGTTCCCTTTTAAAAGAAAATAAATTCACCCTTAAATGACCATCATAACTCCCCCAAACAAAACACGACAAGTGTCATTTACTTTCCCCCATAATATCAATCAACTTTTATTAAAGACATTTCTTTCTTTGGAAATATTGTAAAGTTTCAACTTAAATGGTCCACCTTGTATAAGTGCTGCTTTGATTTTGTGTAAGATTACCTACCTTTATTTTTTTGGGCGGAGGTAGAAAATTTCAACAGAATTTAGTTACTCTATAAGCATATAACCGATTATTTTTCACTAAGTTAATTATACAATGGACGATGAAAATGCATTATTACTCAAGGATCTTGATTTCAATATCTTTTTAATTCATTAAAACAATAACTAACCTTTAGGAAAGAAAAAATAACTAAAGAAAGCTTCATTCATTGGGCTGAAACATAAAAGGTTCTGACGATTTTCATTGAAGCCATGATATGAGAACAGCGCAGGGCACTTTTAGATTCTGCACGACTTATACTTGGTATCTCATAAACGACGCGACTGGAAGCTCGCTGCAATACGAATCCGTTCATGTAGTAGGAGCGGACCGGGTCGCCGTTTTTCCCCTAGATAATATTAACGTTGCGAAACATAGGTATATTACTCATACCTTTGGTTAAAAAGGTGTTCAAAATGATGCCCCTCCGTGTTTGTAGATGAACACATTGTTGCCTGGAAGAATTTCTGCAGCCAAAATATTTAAAAACGCAAGCTAGATACTCTCTTCTAATCCATCGAGCGTACTTCTGCATAAACTTTATATTTAAGTATTCCCCTCAAGTAATAATCACATGGCTTTAGCATTGGAGAGCAAGGAGCCTAATAAAGTATTCAACCGCCGTATATGCAGCTGAATTATTCTGCATATTTCGTTCCACTTCAAACACTGCTTTTATCCGAATAATATTAATTCCCTATTTGCTAGATATTTTAATCCTTTGTGTTCTTCAGCTTGGAAAAAACAGCCGATATCAAGGAAAGTACAAAGGATGTTTCTTCTTCTTTAACGAATGACCCTCTTCTTTGGAATACTTGCATCCTCAAGGACTTACAACCCAATGTCTTGGGTCAGTATTCTTTCGAGGAGTAAGCAAACTCTGAATCATAGTATATCCAGGATGGGTGATCAGTCCAATGTATTGAGTCAGTAACCTGTCGAAGAAGAAGCAAACTCTGGATCATAGTATATCCAGGATGGGTGATCAGTCCAATGTATTGAGTCAGTAACCTGTCGAAGAAGAAGAAGAAGCAAACTCTTGATCATAGTATATCCAGGATGGGTGATCAGTCCAATGTATTGAGTCAGTAACCTGTCGAAGAAGAAGCAAACTCTGGATCATAGTATATCCAGGATGGGTGATCAGTCCAATGTATTGAGTCAGTAACCTGTCGAAGAAGAAGAAGCAAACTCTTGATCATAGTATATCCAGGATGGGTGATCAGTCCAATGTATTGAGACAGTAACCTGTCGAAGAAGAAGCAAACTCTGGATCATAGTATATCCAGGATGGGTGATCAGTCCAATGTATTGAGACAGTAACCTGTCGAAGAAGAAGCAAACTCTGAATCATAGTATATCCAGGATGGGTGATCAGTCCAATGTATTGAGTCAGTAACCTGTCGAAGAAGAAGCAAACTCTGGATCATAGTATATCCAGGATGGGTGATCAGTCCAATGTATTGAGTCAGTAACCTGTCGAAGAAGAAGCAAACTCTGGATCATAGTATATCCAGGATGGGTGATCAGTGCAATGTATTGAGACAGTAACCTGTCGAAGAAGAAGCAAACTCTGGATCATAGTATATCCAGGATGGGTGATCAGTCCAATGTATTGAGTCAGTAACCTGTCGAAGAAGAAGCAAACTCTGGATCATAGTATATCCAGGATGGGTGATCAGTCCAATGTATTGAGTCAGTAACCTGTCGAAGAAGAAGAAGCAAACTCTTGATCATAGTATATCCAGGATGGGTGATCAGTCCAATGTATTGAGACAGTAACCTGTCGAAGAAGAAGCAAACTCTGGATCATAGTATATCCAGGATGGGTGATCAGTCCAATGTATTGAGTCAGTAACCTGTCGAAGAAGAAGCAAACTCTGGATCATAGTATATCCAGGATGGGCGAGGAACAAGCAAACTCTGGATCATAGTATATCCAGGATGGGTGATCAACCCAATGTATTGGGTCAGTATTACTTCGAGGAGTAAGCAAACTCTGAATCATACCATACGAGAAAGGGAGATCGGTCCAATGTCTTGAGTCAGTAACCTGTCGAAGAAGAAGCAAACTCTGGATCATAGTATATCCAGGATGGGTGATCAGTCCAATGTCTTGAGTCAGTAACCTGTCGAAGAAGAAGCAAACTCTGGATCATAGTATATCCAGGATGGGTGATCAACCCAATGTATTGGGTCAGTATTATTTCGAGGAGTAAGCAAACTCTGAATCATACCATACCAGAAAGGGAGATCGGTCCAATGTCTTGAGTCAGTAACCTGTCGAGGAAGAAGCAAACTCTGGATCATAGTATATCCAGGATGGGTGATCAGTCCAATGTCTGGAGTCAGTAACCTGTCGAGGAAGAAGCAAACTCTGGATCACAGTATATCCAGGATGGGCGAGGAACAAGCAAACTCTGGATCATAGCATACCCAGGATGGGTGATCTGCACAATGCATTGCGTCAGCATTCTGTCGAGGAGTAAGCAAACTAATTAATAGCATATTCAGGATGGGTGATTAGCCCAGTGTCTTGGATCAGTAGCCTGTCGAGAAGTAAGCAAACTCTGGATCATAGCAAACCCAGGATGGTGATCAGCCCAATGCCTCGTATGGCGGTGAAGAAGGGGAAAATTAAATGTAGTGATGAAAGAGAGATAGGAAAATTCGAGGATCAAATAATGCAACCAGAGTTCACCTAGCGATCGAGGAAAACCGCGGAAAAACCTTCGGTCGGATTGGTTGGCCCAGAGTTTTGAACCCGAAACCTCCCGAATGCGAGTCGCACATGTTACCGCGGCGCTTCCTCGCGCATTATAAATGTAGTTTTAAGTTTTTAATTTTATGTGCCTCACTCAGTATACCTTGCTGACAGTTCAGCGATTAAAAATACCTTATTGATCATTATGAAATACGCGGCTTATGAATGGAGTCAGAATTACTTCAAATGATATGTTTATCTTCAGAATGCTATGAAGTGCTGTATTAAAAATGTATAAACGTTACACAATGTTAAACGTAAAAATAAAATTTTCTATTTCAAAATGACAAAAATCGCCACCCCTGAATATCAGTAAGTATACAAACACAAACGGAATGTAAAGAAGGAAGGACACGCGACGAGAAGATGGCCACGTGCGTGTATGTGTGTGTGTAGGAACATCGCCTGTTCCGACTGGGTGATGCTACTGCTTGAAATTACATCGCATAAGGAAGGACCCGCAGACATGGAATCCGTGATGCGGGTCGCCGACCGGCCTGCCCGAGTCTCACGTTTCCAGGGAGGAAGAAGTGCCTGTCTTCGCCGATATCAGGTGAGTCCTCTGCTTCTGGTCAGCATGTTTCCTTCATACACTAATTCAAGGATACAAATCCAATGTGTTACATTCATAGGACGCTCACCACCCACTATCGTTTATTTTTGTAAACGGTATTCCCAAGTCGCCGTACGCTTTATTCGAATAGGCAATCCAAATGACACTGTGGATGGTAAAATGCCCCTACCATTCTATCATTATATAGTTGGTATACCCGGCGTTTCAGGTTAATTTTTTAAGGATAAATCTGCTGCACTTACCTCTGCCAAATAGTTTCAATTTATAGTATTCAATTAACGTTTTACTGCTTATTTAAGAAGGTTTTCTGAGTATACTGGCATCAAGAGTTTTTGCTAGTTTTAAATCTTTTAATTATAAAAATATTTAAATATTGTAAAATAATTTCTAAATACAGTTTACTTTCATATAAGTACACTTATCCCTGAAGTGTACTCCAAATATCTTATTATGATTTTATATGAGTAGCTTAAGATATCCGGTTAACTATTTGTCCATTTGAGGGACTAATTTAATGTCAAAACAATAATTCTTTTGATGTAATTGTTTTCATATTTGTAATTTTTTCGTGAAAACTGTAATTCAGGATCAAAATCTTTAACCTACTAAATGTAGCTAAACATTCTGTACAACTACAAAAAATGTCAAACTTCTAAGTTAAATGGATTTTGAGAAAAATGTACCTACCTGAAGTTTAAAAAATTTAATTTACAGGAAGTGGCAAAAAACAAGGTGAGCACATTGTTACTTACCAATATACTATATACCACCATAAGAGCTCTTTAAAGCCCATATAGAAAAAAAATAAAAATAATAATAATAAATAAAAATACATAGGTATGTTCCTTATACCATTTATAATCCATTACAACCAAAAAATCTGATGTGTTACACTCACATGACTTTCTCTACTCTTGTACAAACTATTTTTACAAACGCTTATTCTCCATATACTTCATGTTAATGGAGATATCGAGATGTTAATCTTATTGCTAATTTTCTTGTAGATGCAAGGGGAATATAGTAGGTTTTAAGCGATAGTCAAATATTTTAAGAGCTGGTTGCTATGTAGAGTATTCCATTTTCTTTGCATATACAGGACAAAAAAATGAATAACGAATTTCCATTTGAGAAAAAGTACAAGTATTGGAAAATTTAAGGGAATAACAAGCAATATCTTGAAAATGATTCACTCAACTAAAAAAATGTATATGACATAAATTGTGTATTTTAACGCGATCTACATTTTTGTGTAGTAAAATTTTGTTTATCTCTTATGGTTCACCAGTTATGCAAAAGTCGTTCACAATGAAGAATACTTTTGGAGACATTCCCAGAAAATTCGAGATATACATTTCATTTTTCTCGAAAATATCTTAAACATATGATATTTTAATCAAAATCGTTACAGCCAGTTTCGAGAAAACTAAAATGTTCGAAAAATGTTCCATGTAAAGGGTAATCTGGGGTGGGGGGATTTTCTTGAAAACCTTCGTGTCGCATCTCTGGGATACTGAACCTAAATACCAAGTTTGGTGTTTATCCGATTGTTCGTTTCTAAGTTATGTTGTTCACAGACACACAGACAGACAGACACTCACACACACACACACACACACAGACATGTTTCTAAAAATGCTTTTTTTTGGATTCAGGGGGTCTCAAAACATATATTTCCGGTGAAATCTCGGTATCGAATTTTTGGGTGGAATACAATACTTCCCCTACTTACTATACGTAGTAGAGAAAGTAAAAAAAACTTGTCTTCTGTTTGCTTAAGTTTTACAATATAGCCATCCATATATGTATATTGCTTGCAATAAAATGTAACCGGCGTTTGTTTTTAACACGCATTCTCTGAGGGATACAGCAACTAACCGGCTTTTGTTTCTACAGATATTCTCTTTGAAGCACAAACAACTATTTTCTATTCCTGGCATTGTCAACGATGTCTTTCTATATCTGTTTTAGTATTTTAGTAATTTATGGCTTGAAACTAGGTGTTTCATAGCTCATGTCCGTCAGAAAGAATTGGGCTTCTCAATGGTGAAAGAATTATCAAAACAGTTAAGTGCTTTTTGAGATTACCCTACAAAGACACACACACACGTACACTCACACTCTCTCTCTCTCTCTCTCTCTCTCTCTCTCTCTCTCTCACTCACTCTCTCTAATATTAATTTAGATACATTTCGTCGGACTAATAGCCTCTCTTTCAGCTGTTTTATTTAAAAGTGTTCTGGTATTGCTAACACTTTGAGGCAGTATTTTTAACACTTGAATTATATAATATGTAATTTCAACAACAACCCGCCTTGAAACAATATGTATGTAATAATAATTTGTAAAAATGTATGTAACAGTCATTGCAAATGCTCATATTATTGTAAACATGTTCAATAGTTTTATGTGAATGCATTAGGTAATTTAATAATGCAAGAGCTGTGAGAATAATAAATTTATAGTTGCTAACAATGAGGTAACAATGAGGTAACCTTGAGGCAATAATGAGTTTGAGAGTTTGAATACTACTAGTCATGATTAGAGCAACGATAATGTAAATTTTGTGAGTTTTAAAATAGCCAATCAACAGCCAGAAAAAGCCGTAATTAAATGCAGGTATTCGATTGGACTAGGATTAGCCAATCAGAGACTTGGAATACAGAAGCTTACGGGTTTGGACGGTTGAAATATGTCCAGTTGCTGGCGGACCTTAGTATTGACCGGATGGAAGATGTGTTCTCTAAAGAAATATTACGTATTCGTGTGTAACAAAAATTAAATAAACACGTTAACTAAGTGCAAGTATTAAATTAAAGAATTTCACATCTCTTAATATCAGTGTAGTGATATTTAATTTGTGCCAAGGATTAATAAAAAGAAGTGAATTTAAAAAAATCTGCGTAAGCCTACATTCTGTCTACCGCGCTCTGTCTTAAGAGATACGTGAGTCTAAAACAATACTGAAGCAGCCGAGGCAAACATAAATATAAATACTACCTATAGAAGCAGTTTAATAACAAAATTAATATAATATTTTAAAACTTGAAGCGTAACAATAAAAATACATCTTCAAAAATCGGCTTCTCATACGTAACAATCTTCTTCAAATTAACGCCCAAATCGCGGTGCAAACTCCTACATAAACAACAATCTACTACAACTTGGCTTCCCAAGCGTGTGGCTAACATCAAAACAATAAATAAGTAAACAATTCAACATCAAAACCTACTACTTCAAATTCCTTCCCAAGCGTGTCTAACAACAACAGTAAAACTTCAACAATAAACTCCAAAAGTTGAAGAACATAATTTCTTCAATTTGGCTCCCATACGTGGGGCAGTTAAACAAAGCAACTATTCTACTACCTCAAGTTGGCGCCCAAGCGTGGTGCAAACTTCAACAACAAAACTCTTTTTTCAAATTGGTTTCCCAAGTGTGAAAATAAATAAATAAACAATCCACTTCAAAATTGACGTTCATACATGGAGCTGATTAAATAAATAAACTCCAAGACAATAACAACTTCAAGTTGGCGCCCATCGTGGGGCAAATACTGTTAGAAAGTACAATTTGAGAAAAATTACTTCTTCAATTTTCACCGCTTACGAGACAAGTATATTTGGTGTATACCATTTAGCTTTGGTTCTTGTATAACTAAGAGACATGCTGCTTGTATACTATTAATTGTATACCTATTTCGTGTAGTATTATATGTATGTTAATAATATGAATGCTAATGTAATATCCCTCAACACATTGCAGTATAACGATACCTCCCGGCCTATGAATCAGACATCTACCTGCTAGGTACACTCGCTTCCATTTATGGCTTGCCCGCAGCTTTGGGACGTATTCTACTGGCCTTCACAGGTAAGTATGTATAGGAGGAGGAGGAGTTGTATGCATCTGTTTACCTTTTCGCGCATGCAGTGGCGTTCCTGTTTTGCGTGCGCAATTCTAGCCTATCCACATATGAATATATAACTTTGAGCAATAGCTTTACTCATCATCGCTTACATATAATAACCATGTTTAAATACATAACTAAATAAAACCCTGTTTTGTACAATTTCTCCATGAAAAGTCTTTTTAATGCCAGCTAATGTAAAACTGGAATACATTATACTGTTTACTCTCAAATAGAACACATCTACTTGACGTTATTGTAATAATTTGTCCAATCTACATTCCTGTCCATACCTGATTTAGCCGCTAGGCACTGAATCACTCGTCGCCCACTGTCATGAAATGTGGGAGTGTATGCTCTCAGAGTCAGAGCTTTAGGAATAATTTACTTCAGTTTTATATTATATGGTCATTAAAAATAGATTTTCGTGGAGAAATTGTACAAAACAGTGTTTTATTTAGCTCTATATTTAGACTGGACAGACCAATAATGTCTAGTCAATGTCCTCTTTGAGAGTAAAAAGTATAAACTATTTCAGTTTTACATTCGTTGCCATTAAAATATTTTTTCGTGTAGACATTGTGCAAAACATGGTTTTATTTAGTTACATATTATTTTACCATGGTTATTATAAGTGATGAGGAGTAAAGCTGTTGCTGTTTCATATATGAATAATCTAGAATTGTGCAGTAAAACAGGGCTACTGCACGCACCTCCTCCTTCTATAAATCCTAGTTGTAAAGTCCAGTAGAATGCCTCCCAAAGCTGCGGGGACGGCATAAGTAGAAGCGAGTGCACCTAACTGTTTGATCTACATATCTACAGCTGTGCTTTGAGTACGAGTGATTTTGGGCGGCAGGTTTTGTCGTAGTTCTCGATATCTTGTGTTATCTTATTTGTTGGGCGCTTATTGTTTATTTTTTTTCTTAAATTTGGGTTCTTTGTCTTCCGGCTAGCTATTATAACTCAGTCGAGCACGTGTCTCTAAGCAGGGTGTGTAAACGGAAAGGAGTTGTTGCTAAAAGATAACACTGATGAAAAATATCTTAATCTAGACTTTTATTGCCGTCACGCTTAATTAATAATTGACATATTTAATATTTATACACGTCTGACTGAAACTGTGATAATTCTGAATGTGACTACAGTCGTTTTAGTTGCCGCGCACCAATTACTTCGCGTACTTTACATTTTTGTAACTAACTCTGCGACGTGCACCGCGTGAGAGATTCTTCAGAACTGTGTGACACTTCCTTATGGCTCGAGAATATATACTCCTTCACCTCGAATTGCCTAAACATTATAATATAGTTGCTACTGGTTACCAAATTGCGCCAACTTTAGCGTCTGTTTTGGTCAGCCAATCATTACTGTGGACATTTATGTCTAGGGAAGATATTCCCTCCATTTCTAAAAAAGGCACGCTGCTTTCTCTTCTTAGTGACAAACAACTCGCCCCCTCGTTTTATTGTTACCCGCTTCTATTGTCAGTTTCAGTTAGGCCGTGCAAACTTATTTCCTAATAATCCTTATGGCCAACAAACATCTAAAATCATGTACATACAATAATATTAATTTACACTACAATCATTCTGGCATTCACAGCATGTTATGATATAAAATATTGCCTCAGTTTGTAACGTAGAGATTCCGATTTCAAATGCCGCTCACGTCTACAGAGTTGTATATATCTAAGACATACTGTATTTTACATATTCGTCAATTTACAGAGCCACAACTCGTAACTGATTAAACTCCTGAAATTGCCGGTGTGCTGTGCACAACTACGAGATGAAACTTAAGAAGTGGACGGGTATTTCTCTTCCACAAAATATTCTTATAAAAGCTCATTCTTCTATCCACTTCATGTTAATCGAGATGAACGTTTGCAGAAATCCCTTTCATTGCATATTTCGTTTAAGTATAAGGAGAATACAGGATACTAATGCGATAATTAGATGTTTAATAAGCAGACAAGTAGGTCGCTATATCTGGCTTTGAAATTCTACTGTTTGTATACCACGAGAAACAAAAGAAACAAACAAAAAAATATATATACGAATAATATATAAAAATATATAAAGTATGGAACATTTAAATCCATAACAACTAATATTTCAGAAATTTTTAATACCAAAAACATATATTTTAAATAAATTGTCTTTTAATGAACCCTAAACTTTTGTTGAACAAAATTAAGCAATTAGCTTTCAGCTATTTACAGAAAACTCAAGATATACCTGTATTTTTTTTGTTATATCATAAATATGTGCTATTTAAAAAAAACTCTACATCAGTTTTTAAGAGATAAAAAATGCAGAATTTATATAAAGGACAATTTGAGATAGGAGGATTTTCCTGAAAATCTTTGGAGGATCTTGAACGGAGATAACAAGTTTGGTACCATTCCATCTTTTGATTTTGAGTTATTGTGTTCGCGCGCGCACACACACTCATACTCATAGACATGCACACACATACAGAGACTTTCTCCTAAAGATTATCATTTTTATTCAGGGGGTCTCAAAACGAGTATTTTCAGTAAAATCTTGATAGATATCGATTTTTTGGATGGAATACAATATTTCCTCTACCTATTAATGGTAAGTGCTAGTTAAAGTAAAAACTAGCCGTAATATCTGACGAAGGTGATCAAGAACGTTTATTATCACGGTCTGGGCCTATAGACTCGTTCCGTTCCGGAATCACTGGTTCCAACGTAATCTAGGACGAGCAATATTTCTTCTCTCTCTTGGAGAGTAGTTGAAAGCTCTTTTTGGGATGCGGAATCGTCTATGCATCCCAGAGGTTCCATCCAGTCCTTTTGGGGATCTTGAATTTCTCTGTGTTATGTTTTGTATATGAAGTTATATCTAATAACCGAGCGAGGTGGCACTGGCGGTAACGTCTGTGGCCCGCATTCGGGAGTTGTATGATTCCTGTGGCCGATCTTCCTGACCCATGAGCTATTTCGGGGGTTTCCCCAGGGAAGCATGCTGCGAAATTTCCGGTCCTTCCATTACATCTCCATTCTCATTTCACTTCATCCTTCATCTGCTTGGTCTCTTTCAGGGTTGCAAGTGTCGGCGGGAGGTCTCGACGTGAACGTGGCAGGGGAAAAGGATGCTCTGAGGAAACCTTCGTCCCCGGACTGCGAGTGGTCTCCGGGTCCCCCAGGGGAGGTGAAAGCTCACAGGAGGGAGGGATCAGTAAATGGTAGGACACTGCCCTCTACCTGTCGTATCTCCTGTCTCCTCTCACCTCACCTCATCCCTCCCTACCGGGGACGACCCGACACAAAAGATCTGCATAGGTGGAGGTACTAATTCCCCCTTCACTTCCATCCTATCCTATCCTTATATCTAATATCTTCGTTTCTTATACATTCCGTCAATTTTACACGCAGCACCGATCTTAGAAATTTAATTTCTGATGCCTCCAGGCGTGTTTTATCTTTCTATGGTAGGGTTCTTGTTTCTGATACATAAAGACGCTGTGGAATTGCAACAGATTTAGAAAACTTTAATTGTGTTTACTTAGAGGTTCTATTCCCTAAACTAACTGTACCTACTGATATATATATATATATATATATATATGACATTTATCTTCTGTACCCACTCGTCTCTGATAAGATATTCTGCATTCCAAATACTTAAATTTGGTCACTTGTTCAATGTTTTAAGTAAGAAAGTTTCTTTTGAAACGAATTAGCATAATTCGTCTGCATGGGTCTGAAGGTTTGTTTACAACTTCGTGGTATAATAACGTTAGTGTTAATTGATTTAAGCGTTATGCATACCTCCAGGATGGCATAAAACAACGCACAAGCGTTGCACCTGTGCAAGATGCATTTCTCTACTACGCACGTGGTAGGAAGAGGAAATATTGAAATTTCTATTTAAAAAGCCCCCCTGAATCCAAAAGCAAGAAAAAGGTCTGTGTGTGTCTATGAACAGCATAACCCAGAAATTTAGCATTTTCGAAAGATATAACATGAAGATTTTCCAAAAAAATTCCTCCATCCCAAACTACTCCTTATATGGAATCATTCTTTATTTTTTATTTTATCTAAAATGGCGCTAAAAATTTCTATTGAAATACCATATATTTAAGAAATTGACATGACGAATAAAATGTACTTTTCTAGGAATTGCCTGTGATTTCCTTCTCATTCAGTTGTAATTCTGTATAACTGGTAAACCATAGGATGTAAACAAAGACTTGCTAGACAAAACACATAAATCTCTTTAAAACATACAATTTATTTTAATAATCTCTTTTGTGCCATTAGTCATTTTCGAGATATTCGTTCTCCTAGGCTTGAATTTTTGAATACTTTGCACTTTTGTTTTGAAGTGTTGTCACCATTCAGTTGTTTCTCGCAATGTAATGTAGAGAGTATGGAATTTCAAGTCCAACATATAGCGTCCCGCTTTTAAACACATGACTGTCGCTTTGATTTCCTGTATGTACCTTATACGTATAACGAATCGTTTATCTCGATATACACTACGTGATCAAAAGTATCCGGACACCTGGCTGAAAATGACGTACAAGTTCGTGGCTCACCCTTAGCCTTGATGACAGCGTTCACTCTCGCAGGCATATTTTCAATCAGATGCTGGAAGGTTTCTTGGGGAATGGCAGCTCATTCTTCACGGAGTGCGGAACTGAGGAGAGGTATCGATGTAGGTCGGTGAGGCCTGGCACGAAGTTGGCGTTCCAAAACATCCCAAAGGTGTTCTATAGGATTCAAGTCAGGACTCTGCAGGCCAGGCCATTACAGGGATATTATTGTCGTGTAACCACTCCGCCACAGCCCGTGCAGTATGAACAGGGGCTCGATCGTGTTGAAAGATGCAATCGCCATCCCCGAATTGCTCTTCAACAGTGGGAAGCAAGAAGGTGCTTAAAATATCAATGTAGGTCTGCGCTGTGATCGTGCCACGCAAAATAACAAGGGGTGCAAGCCCCCTCCAGGAAAAACACGACCACACCATAACGCCACCTACTCCGAATTTCACTGTTGGTACTACACACGCTGGCAGATGACGTTAACCGGGCATTCGCCATACCCATACCCTGCCATCGGATCGCCACATTGTGTACCGTGATTCGTCACTCCACAGAACGTTTTGTACTGTTCAATCGTGTATGTTGACGCTCCTTACACCAAGTGAGGCCTCATTTGGCATTTACCTGCGTGATGTGTGGCTTATGAGCAGCCGCTCGACCATGGAATCCAAGGTTTCTCACCTCACGCCTAACTGTCATAGTACTTGAATGGGTCCTGATGCAGTTTGGAATTCCTGTGTGATGGTCTGGATAGATGTCTATTACTCTTTACGACCCTATTACTCTTCAAATGTAGGCGGTCTCTGTCAGTAAACAGACGAGGTCGGCCTGTACGCTTTTGTGCTGTACATGTCCCTTCACGTTTCCACTTCACTATCACATCAGAAACAGTGGACCTAGGGATGTTTAGGAGTGTGGAAATCTCGCGTACAGACTTCTGACACAAGCGACACCCAATCACCTGACCACGTTCGAAGTCCGTGAGTTCCACGGAGCGTCCCATTCTGCTGTTTCACGATGTCTAATGACTACTGAGGTTGCGGTTAATGAGTACCAGGCAGTAGGTGGCAACACAATGCACCTAAGATGAAAAACGTATGTTTGCGGGGGTGCCCGATACTTTTATCACATAGTGTACTTAGAGAAAAATTCTGACGTCTTGCACTCGCATGACTTTCTTTACTGACTTTTGAACAAACTATTCTTACAAAAGCCTATTCTTCTGCCTACTTCCAGTTAATCGAGGTAAACATTTCATTACATTGTCTTATTCCATATTTCCTTGCAGGTACAACGTACTAGGGGAATACAGTAGGCTTTAAGCGATAGTCAGATCTTTTAAGAGCGGGTAGTTATGGAAAGGCTTTGACATACCGTTTGTATGACCGGGGGACGGGCGAATAATGACTTTCCATTTCAAAAAAGTGTTCGAGGGATCTCGGGTTCGATTCCCGCTGGTTGTGGGAATTTTTCTCTAGACAAGATTATTCCCCATCCTAGCCAGAGTCTGGAAGTATGAATTAGAGTGTAAATGTGTGTCATCTAATGTATAAAACCCAAAGAAAAACCAGAAATCCAATGACAGCTGTATACGAGTTAACACCATTGTCAACAACCAGTATGCTCCCAACATTAAACGCCGACGATATGGCCAGTGTAGTTAAAGGCCTTTATATATCAATTTAAAAAAAGTTTTAAAATGCAAACCAATAACATCCCGAAAATTGTTAACGGAGTGAGGGAGAGATATATTTGGCGTAAATTGTGTGGCGTAAATTTTTTTTCTTTAAAGTTCCCTTGTTTTATCCAGTTTATATTTCCTGTGTTTTTACTGTTTTCGTTAACGTTTATTAACGCAATTACACAACACACAAACACCCGTACCCATGGCGGGACTCGAACCCGCGAACCTCAGCTTGTCGGAGCGCCGGAGGTATACACTCCAGCGACCACGGCTACGAGGGCCGGCATGCTTCAACAAGAACTACAGTTTTGTGAAGTAAGATTTGTCTATCTCTTACGATTTAGCAGTTATGCAAAATCACTTTAACAATAAAGGAATGAATAGTAATCAACTAAAGGCAACAAAAATACTAATTTCATAAATTAGGCATTTATTTTTAAAAACTCAGAAAAGACAACATAAAACTGCGGCATTCCAAGCCCAGAAATTTAATTCGTACACATTCACTTTCACATAGAAGATAGATTTAATATATATTGCCGAGTTCTGGTCTCTAATGGTGGTGATGGTGGTGGTGTTGATAAAATTGAAATTGAGTTTTATTTATGGAAGCTCTTTAGCTGCTGTAGTCCTTAGCTTCTCATTCTGTACTGGGCGTGAAAGACCGGTAATTTTGCTTAGAGGCCTCTTTATCAGGCTTGAGGTTCTTTTACGTGCCGTAAATCTAGACACGGGCCCACTGGCTTAGCTTCCCTTCCGAAGGAAGCCATAGTAAGGATTTTTACGCCCGAAAAAAAAATTCTTCGCCCTCCGCTGGGTTTGAACCCGCGCCCTCAGGAACTAGAAGTTAAACACTACACCAGAGCGGCAGATGGTAATAGTGATGAAGGTAGTGGTGGTGATGGTGGTGGTGGTAGTGATAATGATGAAAATATCCTACGTGTTTTATATATTGCTTAATTGAATACCAATATGACACTGTAGCACGGCCTTCTGTGTCCATTTTGTAAATGCACCAACATTTCTATTATTTCTTAATGTGGGTTATGAATGTTTGGTCTCGAAAATGAAGTCAACGTATAAATTACATAACGTGATCTTGTATTAAAATATAATCTAGATTGAAGACATTATCCATAAATACCCTGTCCTTAAAACAACTACTTAAAGAGATGCACATTCATGATGTAGATTTAAACAGTTTTTAAGTCATCTTATCACAGCAACATAAAACAAATTAAGCAGAATGAAACTGCAACATAATTTTATTTGCTTTTGTTTGTTTGAGAACTTATTGCTCGCTAGAAGGCAAACTGCTTTAAAGGACGACGGTACAACTTTCCTGGAAAACCTTTACCTTGTAGATTAGAATGCTGCTTACCTATAGAGCGTTCAGAGTTAATAATAATATTCATTCATTCATTATCTGTTTACCCTCCCCTTATGTAGGACTTACACCCCCCCAGGACTTACAGGCGGGTGCCTGGGGTCAGAGGCCCGTCGAGGAGCAGACACTCATGGATCAGACAGAACAGCCAGGATGCCTGGTATGGGATGAAGGAAGTAGATGAAATGAAATGTTGCTGAAATGGATGAAAGGAAAGGTGATGATGGAGCAGTTGGAGGAATGAATGCCGGGGGAAACCGGAGAACCCGGAGAAAACCCGCCCAGACGCCGCTTCGTCCACTACAAATCCCACATGCAGGTCCCTGGGATTGAACCCGGGCCACCTCGGTGGAAGGCGAGCGGTCTAACCACTCGCAGCCGCGAGTTAATAATAATAATAATAATAATAATAATAATAATAATAATAATAATAATAGACGAGACTTGGACTTTAACCTTAATTGGCACCATTTCTGAGGTGTTATGCTGCTTTACGTGTGGATTTTTGGGTGGAATACAATACTTCCTCTACGTTGACGTAAAGAAAGTAAAAATGTGATATGCTGCAAATCATATAACTTTCTGTACTCACTCTTCTACATACTTGCTTATAAAAGTTTGTTCTCCTGTCTAGTTGTTAATTGACATATATTTTCTTTACCATTTCGTTGTGAGTCTTATAAGAAGGACTAAAGCGATTTTCAGATTTTTACTTTCTCTACTACGTATAGTAAGTAGGGGAAGTATTGTATTCCACCCAAAAATTCGATACCGAGATTTCACCGGAAATATATGTTTTGAGACCCCCTGAATCCAAAAAAAGCATTTTTGGAAACATGTCCGTGTGTGTGTCTGTGAACAGCATAACTCAGAAATGAACAGTCGGATAAACACCAAATTTGGTATTTATGTTCAGTATCTTCCAGAAATGCGACACGAAGGTTTTCAAGAAAATCCCCCCACCCCAGATTATCCTTTACATGGAACATTTTTCAAAAATTTTAATTTTCTCAAAAATGGCTCTAACAATTTTGATTAAAATATCATATGTTTAAGATATTTTTATGACAAATAAAATGTATATCTTGAATTTTATGGGAATGTCTCCAAAAGTATTCTTCATTGTGAACGACTTTTGCATAACTGGTAAACTATAAGAGATAGACAAAATTTTACTACACAAAAAATGTAGATCGCATTAAAATACACAATTTATGATATACATTTTTGTTGTTAAGTGAACCATTTTCAAGATATTGCTTGTTATTCCCTTACATTTTTCAATACTTATTTCTTCAAATGGGAATTCGTTATTCATTTTTTTGTCTTGGTTATGAAAAGAGTATTAATATCTGGCAAAGAGAGTGGTGCTGCATATAGCAACCAGAGATATGTATATGCTTAAAGGCTGCTGTATTTCTATATTGCCCTTGCGAATACAAAACAAGGGGAACATAGTAAGCTTTAAGGGATAGTCAAATATTTTTAGAACTGGTCGCGATGTGTAAAATGTAATTCTCTTTGCATGTCAAAAGATCGTTTCTGCAAATGTTTATCTCGATTAACATGAAATAGATGGAGAATAAGATTTTGTAAAAATAGTTTGTACAAGAGTAGAGAAAGGCATGTGAGAGTAACACATCAGACTTTTAGAAGTGGATCGCTATTTGATGATTTGGAAATTTTATTCTCTTTTGCATGACCATCATAAAAAAAGAGTAGTGACTTACGACTTGAAAGAGGTATAAATATTTGAAAATTAAAACCAATAACCAAGAACAGCATAAAATAGGTATTTGGCATAAATTGTGTCCTTTAACAAAATCTACATTTTTGTGTATTAATATTTTGTTTATCTCTGACGGTTACCAGTTACAAAAGTAATTCAGAATGAAGAGGACTTCACAGGTATTCCCACAGAATTCAAGATACACACTTTATTTGTCATGCAAAAATCTTTAAATACATTGCATTTTAATCAAAATTATTAGACTCTTTCCATGTATAGGATAGTTTTGGGGGAGGGATTTTCTTGAAAATCTTCGCGTCGCATTCTTGGAAGACACTGAATTGAAATACCAAGTTTAGTATTTATGCGACTTTTCGTGTTTAAGTTATACTGTTCGCAGCACACACAAACAGATGCATAGGGATCTTTTTTTTAAAAATGCTTTCTCTGGATACAGGGTCCTCAAAATAGGTATTTTGGGTAAAATTTCGATATCTGATTCTTGGGTGGAAGACAATACTTCCTCCTGGTAATTAGTTCTTCTTGCACACAAGCCGTGTGTAGGACAAGGTTGGAAAGATAGAATTAGACTGAAACATTCAATGCCATAGCCGAGATTTGAACCACGAATCTTCCGGTTTCGTCGGCTGCTATAACCAACTGAGTTTCCATGGCAACATGTCAGCACCGGATTGAATTTTCCATTTAAATCGCATTTTTTGCGGTAAACCACAAGGAAATCTCAAATTCATTTTGAGATGAATATACCACAATGGCGATCTACAAAGTCGTAAGTACTTCAAGTCCAGTGACCGTGTGCACCGTTCTCGATCAATATTTTACCATGGTAAAATATGGACTTTATAGCAATGAGCGGTCATTTATGGTGCATGAAAAACGGTAAAAGTTTGTCGAGGATTTTACCGCGGTTAAATCTGACTGGCCATGAACGACCGGTTTTCGTCCATTATCTCCAACTTCACTTGCGTTGAAATGTTAAATGGCGGAAGGATATAGGTTAGAATTCCCAACTAAAAGAAACACTCAATTTTCGCCAATGAATGCGCACTGATATAATTGCTTTAATGTTCTTTGTAATTTTTAATGCCTTAGGGCTATTTGTGCGACATGTGCCTTAAATATCCTGACCCAAGATGAAATGAAAATCCAATAATCACCGTGCTATATATCATAATTATATTAGTGAGACATAGTTCCAAGAACAAGTCAGAAATAAGGTGAGCAATAAATGGATTTAATGCAATTAGTACAGTTTTAGGAATATTAGGGTACATTAATTGTACAGATACCTACAGGAATCGGGTAACTTAAAGAGGTCAGTGCCACTGTGGTGTGGGGGTAGATACTGTGTGCGCCTTATGTACACAGAGAGCCACAAAAAAGTCCTAGGTGGATTTTGTATCGTTTTCTAGGGTCTTTTGAGGCGTGTCTTTCTTTCACCTTACCTATCACAGAGCGTGGTAGCTTGATAACACAGCAATAAAGGGAGAAAGAGGGGAGGTTGTTGCCTTTGCTTTTTCTGGTGTTATGAAACCTAAAACATGTTTATTGTTTAGAACCAGTCATGCCGTATACTAGCGAAATTACTCGTGGACGTATCGTGGATATGTGGGAGGCAGGTCGCACTGTTACAGCAATTGCAACGGCAATGCATAAAAGTGTACTTTCAGTAAATTATCGGATTAAAACGGTACAGGAAAGTGGAGAAGATGGTCTACATGCTCGTCTGTAAGAGGGCACTCCCCGTAAAACATCCGCAGATGATGATATTCGTTTACTAAATGCAAATTACTCTTTTGTATAATTGACTGATCATGTTTAGAAACTAGAGATAAATATGTATATGGATTAACGAATGTGGCATACATATTATAACATAAAATTGCGTTATGTATTTGTCTATTATCCTGTTGTATTCTTATAATCAGCAGTATGATAGTAAAGATATACCAATTATACTTTGAATTACAGGGAAAACATGCTGGTTTATAAATTTATTATTTAGTTATACTTGCTTCTATGCAGCAACAAGCATTGATATTACTGTGAGAATACAGCTCTGTTTATTTTTTGTTATAAAGTACTGCCTTGCTATGTATTTAATGAATACCATTCAAGCTTTAATTTGCACCCCCTAAAAATCTTCTCACACTACACATTCTACATTTCGCTAACTTGGGCGCTCATCAAGTTGAGGAACGTTTATTTTATGGTGGTATTGTATTGTATTTCGACTGTTGGGGAGCCGAAATTGAAGTAGTTGCAACCGCACGTAAGGTAAAAAGTTTCCGGTAGCCTTCGCCCCAAATTTACTTTCCAGTGGCCTTTGCCCCAAGTTTAAAAATATTAACTTTGTAATTTGACTGTTTCTTTAAATATTATATCTGTTTGCCTCGGCTGCGTCTGTATTAATTTATAGAGACATGAATTTCTTAACAAGGCGTGGTGCGACTGAAGAATGTAGGCTTACACAGATTATAATTTTTTCACTTCACTCCTTTTATTAATTCACTCCTTTTATTAATTCTTTAAACGATTAAATAACACTGTACTTATACAGAGAACTCTGAGATTATTTATTAATTACTTGCACTTTTTAAACACGTAAACTATTTTCACCTCACACTGAATACGTATTAAACTTCTCGAGTACGCGTCTCGCGTCCGGTTAGGAACGCTGTCTACAAGCAACTGATATGAATTTGTAAATTTTGTTCCATTTCAGTTTCTGATTGGCTAATCTTACTCCAATAGAATACTTTTATTTTACTTAAGCTTTGTTCTGGTTGTTGATTGGCCATTTATAAACTGTCTAAAAAAATTACATTACTCTTGCTCCAAGAATTATTAGTAGTATTATTAAACACTCTAATTCATTATTGCCTCAAGGTTACCTCATTCTTACCTCATTGTTAGCAACTTTTAACTTATTATTCTTACAGCTCCTATATTGTTAAATTACGTTAATACATTCACATAACATTATTAAACATGTAGGTTTATAATAACACAAACATTAATACAATGGCTGTCACATACATTTTATATATTATATTATACACATATTCCTTTAAGTTGGGCTGTTATTGAAGTTATATTACATAATTATAGACTTAAATCGTTTAAGTGTTTACTGCTTCAAAGTTTTCCCCTAAGCTTTCAACCCTTTCAAAGCCCTGTCCTGCACTAGCCGATAAGGTATGGGTTACCAAACACGATAAATGTCTGTATTGCAAACTAAATATACTCTCTTTTAACCAATACGATCGAGAGCGTAAACATATATTTCGTTTCTACGCCATTTTGTAACCTTTGTTGAGGTTATTGGTATAAATATTTAGCTGAAAGACTGGCGCACCCTTGCACCATGTGAGCAACCAATGAAATGACCATGGCTTTGCAACGATAAATAATGTGACATAGACGCGATGTGCAGTGAGAATTTCTTTGGCACTCTTTGTACAAGAGGTTTCGAGTTCAAATCTTGTCTGGGGATATATTCTCTTATTTGTTTTTCTACCTCTCTTTCAGTAAGTGAATGTCGACTAAGCTAAATAGAACTTAATTAGTGTGAAAAGAAAATAAAGTAAGAAAAAAACACATCATGGTTCAGCATATTTTTCTATTCAATTGTGTGGCCAGCTTTTCCCACGTGTTCATCTGAAAATTATTGCTTCTATCTCTCTACTGTCTTATCTTTTCTCAAGAACTGCATGTTAAATTTAATAACATAGTAGAAAAACTTGGGTCTACTTTTGCTTTCCTCCATTGCACGCTGAACACCTACATGCATGTGATTCAGCAAAGCGGTAGAACAAGTGAAGAAGAGACTACGTGATGTACTTCCGGGTGCGTTCAGTAGAGTTTACCTGCAATGAAAGGTACGCTCAACCAAGGCGAGCGCCTGCCAGGAAACCACGGGCATCTAAACTGCCGTGAACTTGGTGCAACGCCGTGTGATGATTACCCCGGTCAAAATTTTACCGCGGTAAGCTGAAGGACCCTGAAGAGTTTGTTTAACGAGAATGGTGCACACGGCCGCAGGGCTTGATAGTTGAACCAACTATTACGTCAATCAATTGTTTCACACATGCCGTGTGTAGTACAAAGAGCGCCAAAGAAAATCTCACCGCACCTCGTGTCTATGTCCCATTATTTATCGTAGTACGTGGTCTTGCGAAGCCATGGCCAATTCATTGGTTGCTTTAGGCCCCGGTGAAAGGGTGCGCCAGTTCTTCTGCTAAACAGTTACACCAATAACCACAACAAAGTTTACAAAATGGCGTAGAAACGAAATTATATCTATTCTCTCGATCGTACTGGCTAAAAGAGAAAGAGGTAGAGTGAGTGTATTCAGTTTATCATACAGACCTTTTATTGTGATTGGTAGCCCATAACTCATCGGCTAGTGCAGCACACGTTAAAAGATAGGGGGAAAACTTGATGAGCGCCCAGGTTAGCGAAATGTAGACTGTGTAGTGGGAGAAGATTTTCATGGGGTGCAAATTACAGCTTGAATGGTATTAATTAAATACATAGCAAGGCAGCACTATATAACAAGAAACAAACAGAAGTGTATTCTCACAGTGATATCAATGCTTGTTGCTGCATATAAGCAAACATAACTAAAAAATAAATAAATATAGCAGCATGTTTTCCCTCTAATTCAAACTATATGTTAATATACCTTTACTAACATACTGCTGAACATCATCATCTGCGGATGTTTTACGGAGAGTGCCCACTTTCTGACGAGTATGTAGACCACCTTCTCCACTTTCCTGGAATATTTTTATCTAGTAATTTACTGTAAGAGCACTTTTATGCACTGCCGTTGCAATTGCTGTAACAGTGCGACAAACCTCCCACATACCCACAATATGTCCACGAGTAATTTTGCTAGTATACGGCATGACTGGTTCTAGACAATAAACATGTTTTGGTTTCAATTACACCAGAAAAAACAAAGGCATCAACCTCTCTTCTTTTCCCCCTTATTGTTGTGTTATCAAGCCACCACACTCTGCGATACGTAAGGTGAAGGACATGTCTGAAAAGACCCCAGAAAATGATACAAAATCCGCCGAAGGTTGTCTTTGGTGCTCTTTGTACAGGGTTGGAAAAGTAGAATCAGATTGAGAAATGCAATGCCACAGCGGGGATATGAACCACGCAACTTCCGGTTTCCTTCGGGGCTACCATGACAACATGCCGGCTGCCATGGCAAATGCGAGCCAGTTGAATTTACCAACGTGTCTGAATGTTGCCATGGTAGCTCAGTTGGATAGAATAACCGGGCGGAGATCGGAAGATCCGTGGTTCAAATCTCGATTATCGCAATGGATTTTTCAGTCTGTTTCTACCTTTCCAGTAATTCCTCTTCTTGCTGTAGGGAAAGCAAAAATAAATGTTATTCCTGGTGGTTTCCTATCTCCTCTCTCTCTCTCTCTCTCTTTCATGTTAAAGATTCTAAGAAGAAAATGAATTTTACTAATTAGACGCTCCGTCTCAGGGCTTAAATTTCCATCCCATTAAAGTTTCTGACAATATTACACTTCTAGTTACTCTGTCTCTAATTGCATAAATATGCTGCAAATATTTATGCATTTATTTTATTCCGAAAACTTCTCCGTAGAAGTGAAGCAGTGCAGAAAATTAATTCCAGAACATGCTACAAGGTGACCTTATCGTCGTTGTTCTCAACACCTTTGAAAATAGTTTCATGTTTAAATTATAATCCAGATAGCACACATTTTTCGTGAGCGAGTGAAATTATCGGGTCTAGAGATCGGTGGAGCGGACATGTCAAAAGGGTGAGAAAGACATTACACCCCAGTCCACCCTCGCCGTGTTAACGGATTGATTTTCTAATTCAGAGACAAAAGAAAGGCGTACTAGGTCTTTGCATGACACGCTCACTTTATGACGGTGTTGGAGCTGGCGTGTGATTTCCATACCATTAGCTGAACGCTGTGGATCAATTCCATGGCCTCCTAGAATGCATACATAACCCGCACCTAAAAAAACAACCGACGTGCTAAAAGTACAGCAGGGTTTGTTTGCACGCCCGAAGGCGAGTAAGTGCCAGTATTAAAGACAGTCTAAATAGTGATAAAACAAGGTTATTATGGATATTGATTGCTGAAAAAGTTATTGAATACAGCCAAATATTCTTTTCTATTTACTTAAGCTTTGAATATGCAGGGTGTCTCACTTAAAAGGAGATTAAATGTCGAAGATTCCCAAAAAGTGACTTTTTTGTGCAATCTTATAAATTGGAATTTCCTATTTAATTTAATGTATTTTATCATTATTATATTTTAAACTTAATTTTAAAAATTGTATACATCTCTAATTTGGTAAATACTTTGAACTCTGCACTTCCTCTCGTACACTCTTTGGTGTAGAGAGGTAGATTTTTAGCTCAACTTTTAGGGGGAGATTTGTTCTATAAACTGCTACCACTTTTAAGTAAAGCAGCTTCCATATTTAAGCAGGTGATATTTTTTCTTTGTAAATACTGGGGCGTTGTCCAATTTTAACAGCCGCTTCACTTGTTCCACGCCGCTTCACTAGAACAGTTTTAATCTAGTTCAACTTCACTTAGTTCACTGTTACTTCGCTGATGTGAACTAGCTCAATTTCCCTGTCAGTTCACTTTCTTCGAGACCTAGTGGTGTAATCAAGTACTCACTACGCAGCCTTCTTTTCGGATGGGTTACTTCACTCGCTGTGTAGTCGAACACAGGACGTCTCCAATCTCTCCTCCAGTAACAGTACTCAGCATTTTCATCGCACCAGAAACGCACTCGCTGACTCACTGACTAACTCAACAACTTCTCTCGCGAGAACGACCGTTTGTGTAGCCAATGGAATCTTCCATAGAACATTCCATAACTATCTGGACACACGTTCTAGAGGCGGGGAGAAGAAACTTCTAAAACATTGTGGTTATCTGCCGACAGCGTTGTTTATCTTTATTTACGTCCCACTTGCGGCCACCTCCCGATAACTTTGGACCATAGCCGCTGCATTACACAGCTCCTACCTCAGAGCTAGTCGTCCCAAGCAGCTCCGCGATATGGGGCAAGCCGATCAAAGTGAACCACCGTCAGCTTTCCTCGGGGTTGACGCCAAGTACGTATAACACATTTGCGATATCGGAATGATCCAGCTTGTGCGACTTCCCTTTAGTCCTCGTGGGACGATAGAAAAATACGAGGTGACTTTCTTGAATCCGGCACAGGTTGCCAGAGGATCATAGCATATCCTCATCCGGTATCAACCAGATTCAGATGTCTCCTGGCATGGTGGCGGTTATTTCTCATATTTTCCGTTGGCGCTCCTACATTTTCACGTCGCACTGACTGCGCTATGGGGGCCCAAGGCCTGTCGCGCAGATGTGCAATTTGGGCACCACCTCTCCACATCGCTTCGAGAATGCCATCGATAGAATCAGCGACGTAGCTTCGCCGAGGTCTTGTTCGCATCCGGTGCCCCGGATAGAACTGGCATGAATTTCCAGAGGACTTCCTTCAACGTACTTTTCGGGAGCACAGCTGTTCCTCCGCGAACTCCCACACTCTCTTCATATACCATTCCTGACCATCAGGGTGTGCCACCGCTCCAATAGCCCTTATAGATCGAGCCTCTGGGAGAAAAATCCGCCCACGCAGGTAATACGCCATATTCTTTATATTTTAGGATCGCCTCTGTGTTTCGATCCTCCAGTTGTTTCCTCCTCAAGGTCTTCTAGTGCCAACCAACTGCAGATTGCATCGAGACTGGGTGTAGGGCTGCAGCACCCTCCACAACTGCTAATCCAGACTCTTGTCCATTACGACCTCTATCATCCTCTTATTTTGTTTCTCTGCCCGTCTAGCCTTTTTTCTTGCTGATCTAGACCCCTCTTCCACCGCATTAATTTTATCTTCTATGTTAACTCCACTGCAAAGTCGTCTTCCAGGGCTTTCACTGTAGCATTTATCTCAGATTTCACAGAGTCGATGTCATCACCGAGATCGAATTTCAAATTCTCCATTTCGGTCTTATTTCTTTTTCCATTTGTCCATTTGATTCCATTTTTGTCTCCGTTTTCTCCATCTCGAACTTAATTTCCGTTCCCATTTCCAACATTACAGATTTCACGGTCTTCACTTCAGTTCGTATCTCCTCCACACCGGCCAATAATGTTTTAAGCATTTCCTCTATTTTGGCTTTTTAATCCCACTTCTGACACCAGTGTAACTTTGTCCAGTGTTTAACTGTCAGTTCACTGTTTTAATCTAGTTCCACTTCACTGAGACTCCACTTAGTTCACAATGCCACTTCACCTTCTTCGAGACGTAGCGGCGTAATCAAGTACGCACGATGCAGCGCCTTCTTCGGATAGCTCACTTCACTCGCTGGGGAGTCAAACACAAGACGTCCGAATCTCTCCTCCAATACTACACACTGCACGTCACAACAGTCGTCACAAACTCGCTATCATACTAGCCTTTTCGCTGCACTCGTTATCTCGCCCACTCACTGATTGAGCAACTCAAATGACTCTTCTCGTAATAATGCTCGTTTATATAGCTAATGTTTTCTTCCACAGAACATTCTAGAACTAACTGGACACACGATCTAGAGGCGGGGGAAGAAACTTCCACAAGATTCTGGTTATCCACCAATAGCGCTTCTGGTGTTTACGCCTAGCGAGAATTGTCGCTTATCTCTGTTTACCTTCGGCTTGCCGGCGCCAACTTCCCGATAACCTTTCTCGCAGTAATCTGTTCGTGTTATCTTATTTGCTGAGCGCCTGTTATTGTTTTACTATTTTGAATTTTGGGTTCTTTGTCCTCCGGCTAGCTATTATTACTCAGTCGAGCAAATATCTCTTGAACAGGGTGTGTAAACGGAAAGGAGTTGTTAGTAAAAGATAACAATGATAAAAGAATTTGTTTTTACACTTTTATTGCCGTCACACTTAATTAATTTCACATATTTAATCTTGATACACGCCTGACTGAAACTGTTATATTTTCGAATGTAACTACAATCACTTATTTGCCGCGCACTATTAATTCGCGTATTTCACATTTTGTAACCAACTTTACGACGCAAGAGATTCTGTAGAATTTCGCAATGTGTACCTCATGAATGCTTCCTTAGAACTGCCTGACGTGTAACTCGCGAGAGAGATTTCTTAAAACTGCGCGACGTTTACCTTGTGAATAATTCTGTAGAACTGCGCGATACTTGCATTTGGCTCAAGAATTTATACTCCCTCACCCCGATATGCCTAAACATTATAATCGAGCTGCTATTGGTTACTAAAGCGCGCCAACATTAGCGTCTATTTTATAAGCCAATCAAAATTACTAAAACATATGCTCTAGGGACGTCATATGCTCTAGGGCTACTCTGACGTCATTTGTTTGTCTCTTCTAAGCGATAATCAACTCACCCCATCGCTTCATTGTTACCCACTCCTATTGTCAGTTTCAGTGAGGCCGTGTAAACTTATTTACTAAGAATGCTTATAGCTAACAAACATCTAAAATCATTGTCATACAATAATGTTAATTTACACTACAATCACTCTAGCATTCACAGTGTTGTGATATAAAGTACCATAGCCGCTGCGTCATAGTATATATACATTTTGATTCTCCATTTTTACTTTGACCAGTTTTTACTTTCTCTACCACGCATATATTAGCCAGAGAAGCGATGCATCCCACCCAAAATTGATACCGAGATTTCACCGCAAATATATGTTTTGAGATCCCTTGTATCCAAAGAAAGCTTTTTAGGTAACATGTCCATGCGTGCGTGTGTGTGTGTGTGTGTGTGTCTTTGAACAACATAACACAAAAACGAGAAGTCGGATAAATACCAAATATATTTTGAATTTTCTGAGAATAGCCTATGAAGTCCTCCTCATTCGAAAGGAGTTTTGTGTAACCCTGTATAACTGGTAACCGTTAAGCAATAGACTAAAAAATACTACACAAAACATGTACATCTATTTAAAACACATAATTTACTTAAAATAAGTTTTTTGTGGCATAAGCCGTTTCTGAGATATCCGTTATTAGAGGTTTGGATTGCTTAATACTTATTCTTTTTAAGTCCCATGGATCTTTAGTTTCTCGCGATTGCATGGAATCAGTATGGAATTTTAAGGAAGCATATAGCGTCCAGTTCTTAAACATTTGACTATCGCTACTCCCTGTTTTAAAGAGATCTACATTTTTTGTGTAGTGCGTTTCCGTCTTTTGCTTATAGAAGATTATATAAAATTTCTTCCAAATGAAGAGGTTTCAAAGCCAATCCTATTTATGTGTACATTTTCTTTGTAATGTAAATATCTTTAATATACGTTATTTTAATCAAAATCGATATAGCCATTTTTTTAGAAAATCGAAAATTTCTAAAAATCTTGAAAATCATTGTGTCCTATCTTTGGAATATGTTAAACTTCAACACAAAAGTTGTTATTTATACGATTTTTCGTTTTTGAGTTGTGCTATTCACAGGCAACACACACACACGGACATGGTTCCAAAAATCTTTATTTGGATTCAGGGGGCCGCAAAACGTGTATTTCCATTGAAATCTCAGCATCAACTTTTTGGGTGAATGAAATACCTTCTGTGCCTACTAAGTACGTGTAGAGAAACTAAAAAGACAGAATATCTTTTATATCATGTCGTTGCTTTATATAGAGAGCTCTTACCAATCCGCATTAATTTTGTTTCGAAATATTATCGGTTTCTTCCTATCCACTGTACAAATGGCTTTTTCTAGATGCACCCATATTGCTACACTTATTTTTCTATCTGTAAGGCTGGTAGCACTCAAATTGATGCCCTGAAAATATTTGTGTGTGTGAGAGAGAGAGATACACACACAGAGAGAGAGAGAGAGAGAGAGAGAGAGAGAGAGAGAGAGGGAGAATGAGAGAGATATGGAGAAGTTGGATAAATATCAAACTTGGCATTTAGCTTCAGTATCTTCCAAGGATGCAGCACAAAGATCTTCAAGAAAATCCCTCCATTACCCTTTACATTAAAAGTTTTCCCATTTATTTTTCTCAAAGATGCCTCTTAGGATTTTATTAAAATATCACAAATTTACAATTCCAAAGACTAATTACATGTATATCCCATTCATCTGAATTAATTTTGTATAAATTGTACACCATAACAGATACAAAAATTTAACCACACAAAAAACTATATTTGGTTAAAGCATACAATTTATATAAAATAACTTTTTTATGGCATTAACCATATCCGAAATATTCACTTCTAGTGGTTTCAATTTTCCAATACTATAGTATTTTATGAGTGCTTGGTCAACATTCCTTTGTTACTCGCAATGACGTGTAAAAGGTATGGAATTTAGAGGCCAGGATATAGTGACCTGCATTTTTGTGGCATACTGGTACTGAGTTTTTAGGTGAAAATGACAAAAGATTTTATTTTTGCATCGTATGATAAACATTTTATAGAAACCAGTGAATCATTTTTCACGATCTGATTTTTAAAAACCCAGCGACATGATTAAATCGCCCATGCGCTCCCTTTTATCCCCACTGGACTCGCCCACTTCCCCTTTCTGTATGTTTTACATGTTTGCACGTGAGATTTATACCTTTATTTCAGTTTTGCTCTGATTTGTATGCAAATTTGCATACATAATCTCAAATGTGCTATCTAAAGATTCAAGTATGCATTTTATGATTGCTTTATTCATTGGCCCACAGAAAAATGTATTTATAACCGAAAAACAAGGAAAATGTTAACACAAACAACTTCATATAACAAAAATTTCTTTCCCCACAACTAATAACCAACTTCAATTGCACACTTGAATTTATTTTCGCTGTACCAAAGTATTCGGAAATGCCATACTTCTGTAATAAATATGAATGCGCAAGGCAGTTTTAGAAAATCAATTTTTTTCTCTAATGCAAACCATTTAATGTATTTCTGGGAAACTATTCGAGTCAGAGTTTGAGGTTTTTGTAGCGGGAAATCGATGATCCTTGGGTCGTTGTTGCCTGCTGCAGTATTCTTCTTCCTCGACTATTGGTGCTCGTCGGTTATTGAGTATTCCATTCCTATCTCTAATTATTGAACTTTAGGTTCTAGTGGGTGAGGTAAGTTAAAAATACACTGCAAGTTTCCCTTAATCAATGAAGTTTATTGCACAGTTTGAATATTTATGGGCGGCTAGCGTTTCCCATTATTGTCATAATCCCACCACTTTAAGTTAGTCAGGAGCCTAGCTATCTTCACACGCACCCCACCCTTGTGCCCCCTGTGCATCTGTAGCACCTCGTGTCGACGTGACTTCTCGATGAGATATATTCAGAATAAGAGCGGGCTCTGAGGCTTTGCCTGCCCTTATATACGGGAGCCTAGTGACGCTCACCTCTGCGTTTGAAAATGTAACAACGTTTCCTATTGGCCCTAAGGCCGCCTTACCCTGACATGTATGAGAATGTGTGGCTTCAGATCCGTGCGCTTAGGCGCCATCATGTAGCGTGGTACCGCTCGGTGACAGGTACGGTCTTTATGATTTCTTGGAATTCTTGCTAGCTCGCCCGTGTCTTACAATTAGCTCTGTACAAATGTTAGATGTTGAATATTTTAACATGTTAGTGAATTAAATTATTACTGTACAATTCTTATATGTATGGTTCCCCTTTCATATGTACAACTCCTCTATACATGTATAATATATCCCCTTTCATTTTGTACAGCCATTTATTTTTTCTCCTTGTTCTTTAACTGATTACCTCCTCTTTGTAGAACTTACACCTCCAAGGACTTACAAGACAACGCCCTGGGTCAGTAGCCTGCCGAGGAGAAGCAAACTCTAGATCATAGCATACCCAGGATGGTGATCAGCCCAATGCCTGGTATGGCGGTGAAGAAGAAGGAAAATGAAATGTAGTGATGATAGGTGTGATAGGAAAATTCGCGGATCAAATTATCCAATCCAGCATTCACCTAGCGACCGAGAAGAAAAAAACCTTCGTCCAGATTAGTCTGCCCCGTGGTTTTGAATCCGGGACCTCCCAAATGCGGGCCACAGAGTTACTGCCTGAACCATCTCGTTCGTAATTCATGTCTTTATTTACTCAGATTAAATGCATAAATTTTCAAGCAAATAGCTTTAAAATAAAAAAAGTAGAAAATTCAGTCCCAGTATCCCTTACCGGGCAAGGTGGCACCGCGATAACGTGTGATACTCGCGTTCGGGAGGTCTCGTGTTCGATCTGGGGTGACCTATGAGTTTTTGTAGTTTTTCCCGGGCCGGCAGGCGAATGCTGGGGTCGTTAATCTTCTATCACGCTTTCCTGTTCCTTATTTCCTGTACCCATCATGTTCATTGTCATCTGTTCGGCGCGTTGCGGCTGGTCGGTGCCTGAGCGCTCTGTACAGGCTCCTTCCTGACGTCGTTCCAGGGACAGTACAGTTAGGACCCGCCTCTAGGCGCTGCGGTGGTTAGGGGCTTGTAGGTGGGCTGAGCGGAGTCACAGTTACTGAGAAACATTAGGGACCCCGTCATACTTGCGCCCGTCATCATCCCGATGTGTTCGACCTTCTCTCCTCACATGCATCCCTCATAGGGGTCACGGTGGAAGCACAAGTGTCTCTTAAATATTTGACTATCACTCCAGCCTCCTATATCCCCTTGTAGCTGTAACGAAACCATTTTTGCAAAAATTAATCTGAATTAAAATGAATCAGACATAAAAAATAAACTTTTATAATAACACGTTTAGAGAATGGGTGGAGAATGTAACGCATTAGACATGTCTTTTATATTCTCGATGTAGAACTATTCTTTGCCAGTCCTTAGGAAGAATTGAAGCATTTTCCTTCTGGAACCTAATGTTTACAACCCCGAAAATGCGACAGGTGGTGCCTACGAAACTCGTATACACCCTTTGCAGGGCTGCAACAAGTGGATTCCCTATAACTGCTATAGGATTTGTCTTGCCTCAGTTTTTGCTTATCCTTGAAGAAAAAGAATGAAGCCGAAACTATGTACATATATTTCATACGCACACGCGGGGAATGACAAATGTGGCCCCGAGACGCGGGGGGTCCCTCTCCCCCCTCCCAAAACAACAACTTGTAAAACAGTTTGTGTAGTGCTTCACAAGTAGCCTTGGATTCTTGGAGGAAAAATCCCGACTACGTGGGTAATTATTATAATCATATACTGTTTTTGGTAGGCAAGTAATTTATACGGCAAGGAAGGTGCAGTATCCAGTTTGTTTTACTGAGACTGCAAGAATTATATGCTAGTAATTCAATCTGTGAGCAAGCACCACAGACATTTATTTACACATTCATCATCAGCGAGTTCACGTGCACCCAAAATTTCATACTTCCTATCGAAATAACACAATTATTCTTAACACTTTTAAACGAAACCTATACTATAGCAAAGACATGTGTCATTTTGGTATTTTGAGTTCATAACTCTTACTTCCTTTATCTTGAGGCAGTATTTTTAACGTTTAAATGATTTCAGTCTAATTATATAATATATAAATATAATAACAGCCCACCTTAAAGCAACAATATATAAAAAGTGTATATTACAGTCATTGTATTTGTTTATATTATTGTATACATGTAATATTGTTATGTAAATGTATTACGTAATTTAATAATGTAGGAACTGTAAAAAGTTACTAACAATGAGGTAACCTTGAGGCAATAATGAGTAAGAAAGTTTAATAATGCTACTAGTCATTATTGGAGCAACAATAATGTAAATGTTGAGACATTTTATAAAATAGCCAATCAACAACCAGAAAGAAAGTTTAAGTTAAATGAAACTATTCTATTGGACTAGGATTAGCCAATCGGAAACTGGAATATAGCAAAATTTAGAAATTCAGAGTTCAGTTGGTTATAGACAGTGTTCCTAACCGGACGCGAGATGCCAAAATGTTTGCAGTGAGATATTAAATTTTAGTTATCCCAGCATAAACATTGGGAGGCATAGCATCACAGGTAGCGAGGGGACCACAAGTTTAGACAACACATTCCAGAGCAGGCGTGGGATAGTTATCACAAAATACACAGAATTTCACATTAATCGCATTACCTCTCGTTTATTCAGTATAAGCACGGTGCCCCTACATCACACACAAAAGATAAAAAGGATGTAATTGAAGGGAGATGCTACACACAATTCACATACAACCTTTCACACCATACACTCGACCAGAAGTGACGCTAACACACAGCACACAAAGGAATAACGCTCGCTTCCCCCGATCTCACCACTTCTGGCCAGGTTCGCCAGCAGAAGGTGGCGAGAGTCGCCAAGCCAGATGAAACTTCAAAACACAAGCCGAAAAAATTACTCCAATAATACTGTCGCCAATGACGCAATAATGTGTCTGGCGACAATACACATATACACGCCACAATAGTCAGAATTTTAAATAGCGGAACGCTATGTGAATGTTTTGAAATTCCATGGTCTTTCCATGACCACGAGAAAAAACGATTAGCGATTTACCATTTGAAATAAAGTATATTTAAGTAAAAGAACAAAATTTTCTGAAAAATTCTGCATTTTACGAGATCATTTTTTGTACAGCAAGATTTACCAATTATACAAAAATCATTCAGAATGAAGAGAACTTCATAGACTGTTTTTAGAAAATTCGAGATATACATTTTGTCATACAAATATCTAAAGACATGGGACGTTAAACAAAATCGATAGAGATATTTTGAGAGAATAAAACAACGAAAATGTTTCCATCTAAAGAGTAGCTTGGTGTGGGAGCATTTTCTTGAAAATCGTGTCGCATCCTTGGAAGACGCTGAATTCAAATACCAAGTTCTGTAATTAACAGACTTTTCTTTTTTTAATTATGATATTAAAATCCGCACGCGCACACACGCAGACCTTTTTCTACATTTTTTATTCAGGAAGACTCAAAACGTATTTTCGGTGAAATCTCGGATTCGAATTCTTGGATGAAATGCAATAAATAATTGCTTTATTTACTACAGGTAAATACGAGGGCTGATCAACAAAGACTGAGACTGATTTTTTTTCACAGATGTTTATTACTCCAATTCAATGTTTACATGATCTTTTTAAAAGTAGTCCCCTCCTACTTCAATGCACTTTTTGTAGCGTCTCTGCCAGTCCTTGAACACGTGCTGCAGACCATTCTTTGTCAGGTCCTTGAGAATCGCCTCAATTTTCTTGAGCACTGCTTCAGAGTTCTCAAATCGAATACCCCTAAGCTTTGCCTTTAGTGATGGGAATAAAAAAAAGTCACAGGGTGCAAGATCGGGGCTATAAGGTGGATGTGGTACACAGGAAATGTTGAATCGAACCAGAAACTGCATGATTTGATTTGCGACGTGAGGCCGTGCATTGTCATGATAAAGTCGCCACCCAGTCCGAGAAAGCTCTGATCGTTTCTTTGCAATGTGCTTCCTCAGTGCAGCCAATACTGACGTGTAGTATGCTGCTGTAACAGGGGGAACTGCATACTGGTCATTTCATTACAGTCAAAAAATGTGATCACCATCACTTTCCCTGCAGATGGAACAACTTTTGCCTTTTTTGGTGTTGGAGAACCTGGCGATTTCCACACTGTGCTGGCTTGTTTTCCTTCAGGATGATAATGATGCAGCCATGACTCATTACCGGTGATAATCGATTTAAAAAATGCATCACCTCCATTGTCTGGTATGCGAAATGCATGTAGGGTCTACAAAATAGAGCATTACTACCAACCTACCAATACGAGAGTACTGCCGCCTCCCAACATTATACATAAAACCCCGCTCTTTTCAAATATTTATGTTACAGATACGAAACCATCACGGAAGCTACAGGAAAAAATCTCTCAGTCTTAGTTAATCAGCCCTCGTAGGAAGAAAATAATAATTAGTAAATAAATAGATTTGATTTGGACTTAAAGCTACACTGATTTAATGATTTCAGAATCTGCACTGATCTTTAATATTAATTGGTGCACAAAATCTATATTTTTGAGAAATTTAGACAATTTTAACATATTGTACTTTTATTATTTCTGGAGAGTCAACCACAGCATATTGGAGGTCAGTAACCTTGTTGAAACAGACACATCAACCCAGATCTAAATAACACCGAGTTATATATTTCATGCTCACTAAAACAATTACTTTAGAGAGCTGTAAATTGAATTATTATTTTCACCTCATATTGTCTCAGTAACAATGACGCCCTCTACAGGTTTGTTGACGGTCTTGAGTGCTTTTAAGAAAACAAGGAGTAGTCGAAAGTAGTTCAGAGAGTAACGCCCACGCTCTGATGGAGAAAGTAATATCAATGCGTGGGCGTTTACGGAGAACTGTTCCCTCTGATAAAGTGACAGGGAAGACGTAAGAAGGTTTGAAGTTGTATTGTGTTCTTGCATCACAATACATTTCAAGATGATGAGAAACCAATATTCCACAGCATTAATGAGTCAAGATTACTTTTCTTTATTAAGACAGCTTCTCTTGGAACTGTTGTCCGAGTAAAGGGCCATCATAATTTCCTCTACTTCTTGTTCATCTTTTAGATTTTCTCTGCCGCTTATCAAAGAAAGAGGGGATACTGAATGTCACAAAAAGAAAAAGAAAAAAAATCTGATGTGTTATACTCACATGACTTTCTCCAATCTTGTACAAACTATTTTTACAAACGCTTGTTCTCCATATGCTTCATATTAATCGAGATGTTAATCTTATTGCTAATTTTCTTGTAGATGCAAGGGGAATTGGTAGGCTTTAAGCGATAGTCAAATATTTTAAGACCTGGTTGCTATGTGACGCATTTCATTCTCTTTCTATGTCTAGGACATAAAAAAATGAATAACTAATTCCCATTTGAGAAAAAGTATTGGGAAATTTAAGGGAATAACAAGCAATACCTCGAAAATGGTTCAATCAACAACAAAAATGTATATGACATATATTGTATATTTTAATGCGATCTACATTTTTTGTGTAGTAAAATTTTGTCTATCTTAATGGTTTACCAGTTATGCAAAAGTCGTTAACAATGAAGAATAGTTTTGGAGACATTCCCAGAAAATTCGAGATATACATTTCATTTGTTGTGAAAATATCCAAAACATATGATATTTTAATCAAAATCGTTAGAGCCATTTTTGAGAAAATTAAAATGTTCGAAAAATGTACCATGTAAAGGGTAATATGGGGTGGAGGGATTTTCTTGAAAACCTTCGTGTCGCATCTCAGGAAGATACTGAACCTAAATATCAAAGTTTGGTGTTTATCCGACTGTTCGTTTCTGAGTTATGCTGTTCGCAGACACACACACGGACATGTTTCCAAAAATGCTTGTTTTTTGATTCAGGGGGTCCCAAAACATATATTTCCGGTGAAATCTCGGTATCGAATTTTTGGGTGGAATACAATACTTCCCCTACCTACTATACGTAGTAGAGAAAGTAAAAAGGTTACATTTGCATGACTCTCTCTACCCGCTGTTATTTATTTTCATATAGCTTTTACAAACTTTATAAGCTTTTATAAGCCTGTGAAAGGTCTTTTTCTGGCTACTTTATGTGAAATTGAGATAAAGTGTTACAGGAATTGTTTCATTTTACATTTCTTTGTAGCAAAATGATGATAAATGAAACCGAACCGACAGTCATAGGAACAGCATATCTCGAAAACGAAAAGTCGGTTAAATACCAAACTTAGTATTTAACCTTTTTATACTTGAGGTATGATATTCCTTACAAAGATGTATTTTTTAGGTTTTTGGTTTTTAATGACCTTTTTTATAATTTCATATTACCTTCAGCAATAAAATTAGATTATTTCTAGCTGCTTTATACTATAAAATATTTTTTGCAATAAAACTATAGTATTTTTATAATAATCAGCAAAATCAATGCAACTGCAGTCAAACGTAACCCTGCGTGACAATACACCGCTTATTTTACTTGGACCCTTCCCGTCCTTCACCAAGGCACACATGACTGCAGTCGCTGGGACAGAGTTCCCGACGTTTGGCTTTGAGTGGATGGCCAGTCCATTTCATATGGCTCTAATGGTCACGCCATTCGAATCACTTTGATTATAGTGCCGGTGAAAGAGATATAAAAGCCGGTTTAGGAATTAAGGAGAAGCAGCATATGTAGCAAAATAATTCCGGCGATAAAGGGTTAAAATCAGCATCTTCCAAGGATGTGACATAATGATTTTCAAGAAAATCTCCCACTGCAAACTACCCTTTAGATGGAATATATTTCAAAATTTTTTATTTTCTCAAAAATGACTCTAACGATTTAGATTAAAATGTCATATATTTAAGATGTTCTTATAGCAAATGAAATGTACAGGTTAAATTTTCTGGGAATATTCCTAAAAGTCTCTTCTTTCTGAATGTCTTTTGCATAACTGCTAAACGTAAGAGATAGACAAAATTTTAATACACAAAAAATCTAGATCTCGTTAAAACACATAATTTTTGTGATAATATATTCCTTGTTATTTGTTTGAATTTTGCAAAATTTATGCTTTATCTCAAATGGGAATTCTTTATTCGTTTTTTATGTCTTGGACATGCAAAGAGAATGAAGTGCTCCACATAGCAACCAGCTCTTAAAAGATTTGACTATTTGGAGAATAAGCGTTTGTAAAAATAGCTTGTACAGAGAAGAGGAAATCATATGAGTTTTTGAAGGCTTTGTTTTGTTTTTTTTGTCATGACTATTTATAAGAATACTTTGTAAAAGTGTGAGCGGATAAAGTAATGTGAATACAATCCATAAAATAAATGAAGACATATCTGAATACAGAACAAAATGGAAAGAACTGAAAGCCAATAAGTCAGGGGTAAAATAAGTCTAGGGCGCACAAAATCGAGGTAGCAGCAGCAGCAAACTTTTGAGGAAGGAACGGACATATATGTCTAAACTCTAAAGTAGACGACAAAGACAACGAATTAGGAGCTTTCGTGTTTACATAAACCGGAAACTGTGATAATTCTTCGGTATAAAAAAAATTAACTTGTCCCTTAACACTAGTACTTCCTGTTACACTGGAGGTCGAAACCAGTTGCTGAGATTCCAGGTACCAAACAAGGTTAACAAATAGGTGGCAGCACTCTTGACGCAACAAAGCTGATGCTAATTGAACAATCAGTTTACCAGGACAGCTGAGATGAATATCGCGATGACGTGAACAAGTGGGGCTGTTTGTCTTGACGCGACTGTACCTTCATCTGTTAGCATGGCACTTGACCTTTAGTGCAGTAGAGTTCTCATACTATGTTAACGTCGCTGGATACTAATTATTTAAAGAAAACTGTTTTCTTGTCTGTAAATGTTAAAGGGTTACATGCATTACTACTAATTTCTATGAATACCTTTGCTCTATGTATCTGTAACTTAAAAGGTGGCAGTATCAGTCTGATATGTTGCATTTACACAAATTTATCTACTGATTCTTCGACAAACTATCCTCACTTATTTAGTCTACTTATACTTTCGTATGTAGGGGTTACACCCCTAGGACTTAAACCGTGCCTGGGGTCAGAGGCTTGCAGAGGAGCAGACGTATATGGAATCAGAGAATGAAGAACCTGGAACGGGGGATCGGCCGATAGACAGGTATGACAGTGCGGAAAGAAGTTGATATGAAATGAGGGTGAAATGGATGAAAGCAAAGATGGTGACGGAGCAATTGGTGAAATGAACGACGGGAGAAACCAAGAAAACCGGCCCAGATGCGCTTCGTCCATCACAAATCCAAAATGCGGATCGAACCCGGACCGCCTTGGTGAGAGGCGAGCAATCTAATCACTCGGCCACTAACTTATAAAAACTTATTCTCCTATTTATACTTTCTCTGCAACATACATAGCAGCTATTGCATTCCACTAAAAAATTCGATATCACCGGAAATACATGTTTCGAGGCCCCCTAAATAAAAATATAATTTTTAAAAAAGGTCCATGTGTGTGTGTGTTTGTGTATCTGTGAACAGCACAACTCAAGAACGAAAAGTCGGAGTACCTTCCAAAAATGCTACACGAAGATTTTTAACGAAACCCCACTACCCAACTATCCTTGACATGGAACACGTAGAAATTTTTTACTTTTTTAAAAAATGACTAACAATTTTTATTAAAATATCATATGTCAAATAAATGTATGTTTTGAATTTTCCTTTTTATTCGGATGGAATAATCTTGTATAACTGGTAAACGTTAAACGATAGACGAAAACGTACTACACAAAAAATGTAGATCACTTTAAAACACATTTATTTAAAATGCGTTTTTCTGTAGATATGTCGTTTGTAAGATATCCGTTATTAAAGGTTGGAATTGTTCAATATTTGTCATTCTTTTAGTCTCATCGATTTTCAATTGTTTCTCGTGATTGAATGGAATTTAAGGTCAGCATATAGCGTTCAGTTCTTAAACGTTTGACTATCGCTGTTCCCTTTGTATCTATAACTAAAAGTGTAATGTAGCTATTTCTGCAAAGGTTTATTTAGATTAAAATGTAGTAGATAAAAAATAAGCTTTAATAAGAATAGTTTGTGTACACAGTAATAAAGATAGAGGGTAGAGAAAGTAATGTGAATACATCACATCAGAATTTTTTAATAGCCATAAGGAAAGGAAACATTTACACATTACGGTGTAGGTATGAGAAGAATAGGATAGGCTAAAACGATAGTCAGATTTTCAGGTGGTTCGCTATGTGATGGTTTTGAAATCATGAAAAGAGTAGGAGAGGGCAGGGCAAAGGAAATTATATGGACAAAAGGAACCACCTAATAAAATGAATATTCTTTATCTGTTAGAGTGGCAGCAGTGGGTGGTGTTAGCTGTGAATAATATAGAAGGTGGAAGTCAAAGTGAGCACGATGAATCATTTGTATCAGAGATTCTTTCGTTTTCGTAATTGTTTCACTCCTGATACAATTTTATGATGTAAAATTGCAATTAGTTTTAAATTCTAATCAAGTACTACCCAATTGCAACCGAGGTAAGTGGCGCCGCGGTTAAGTGTAATACTCGCATTTGAGACGTCCCGGGTTCGATCCTCGGCGACAACCCACTTTCTGACCCATAGGTCTTTCGTGGTTTTCCCAGGTCCTTCCTGCCCCTCATTTCCTGTAATCATCTTCTTCCCCATTGCCATCTGTTTCAGGGTTGTAGGATACATTCGATCTGGAATGTTAGGGGCCTCGTCCATGTTTGTGCCCGTCGCCATCCGGATCTGGTCGCCCTTCCGGCCTCTCCCATCATCCCTCCCTCCCAGTCGTCACGGTAGTAGCAAAAAGCGCATCTGGGACCTGCTTGCGGTGCTCAGCCCCGGTTGTCGGGGCACTCCGGACACGTTCATCCATATGTTAACCTAATTGCATTCATTGTTACGACGCTAGTATCTAGGTACTTTCCTTAAGGTTGTGTGTGTTTTTGACATTAATTTATTGTCATTGCTACCAATATTGATCTCAGGTGAAACATCGGGCAAATGGAATGGGGCTATGGAATCGTAACTTCTTTTACTCGAAAATTACTTTGATATTTAGTTTCTCTTCATAACATTATTTTTAGTACAGTTAAGAGAACTGTCAAGGAAATACACACTTTTAAGCCGACTCGTAAGCAAAAAGAAAAAATCTGATGTGTTACACTCACATGACTTTCTCTACTCTTGTACAATCTATTTTTACAAACGCCTATTCTTCATATGCTTCATGTTAATCGAGATATCGAGATGTCAACCTTATTGGTAATTTTCTTGTAGATGCAAGGGAAACATGGTAGCTTTTAAGCGATAGTCAAATATTTTAACGCTGGTTGCTATGTGGCGAATTCCATTCTCTTTGCATGTCCAGGACATAAAAAAATGAATAACGAATTTGAGAAGAAGTATAAGTATTGGAAAATTTAAGGAAATAACAAGCAATATCTCGAAAACGGTTCACTCAACAAAAGAAATGTATATGACATAAGTTGTGTATTTTAATGCGATCTACATTTTTAGTGTAGTAAAATTTTGTCTATCTCTTATGGTTTACCAGTTATACAAAAGTCGTTCACAATGAAGAATACTTTTGGAGACATTCCCAGAAAATTCGAGATATACATTTCATTTCTCATGACATTATCTTAAACATATGATATTTTAATCAAAATCGTTAGAGCCATTTTTGAGAAAATTAAAATTTTCGAAAAATCTTCCATGTAAAGGGTAGTCTGGGGTGGGGGAATTTTCTTGAAAACCTTCGTGTCGCATCTCTGGAAGATACTGAACCTAAATACCAAGTTTGGTGTTTATCCGAATGTTCGTTTTTGAATTATGCTGTTCACAGACACACACAGACACACACACACACAGACACACACACGGACATGTTTCCAAAAATGCTCTTTTTGGATTCAGGAGGTCTCAAAACATGTATTTCCGGGGAAATCTCGGTATCGAATTTTTGGGTGGAATGCAATACTTCCCCTACGTACTGTACGTAGTAGAGAAAAGTAAAAAAAACGAAAGGATTAGAAATAAAAGTATTAATTGTTTAGTCTTCTAGCACAAAACAAATTTAAGGACCACATTGGAGGTGGTGACCTTGAAATTCACCAGGAAACCTGTTGAGTGAGGTTAGTAACATGAATCAGAGAATGGATATATGCAATTAAAGCAAAAACATGAAATTTAATACGTTACTTCTCGCAGATGACGTAGCCTTAGTGGCAACTTCCGTACATAATTTCAACAAAATTGGCATTAAATATAATATGAAAAATAAGAAAGAATGAAAATAATGGCTTTTCATCGAAAATACCCTGTACGCAGCAAAATTTGTTTTAAAAAATATTGGAAAGAAAAAATTGAAGTAGTTATTTATTTTGGGAGTTGTATTGTAGTTCAAATATTGGGGAGCCAAACTTGATGTAGTAACTATATAACTCAGAAACGAACAGTCGGATAAACACCAAACTTGGTATTTAGGTTTAGTATCTTCCAGAGATGCGACACGAAGGTTTTCAAGAAAATCCCCCACGCCAGATTACCCTTTACATGGAAGATTTTTCGAAAATTTTAATTTTCTCAAAAATGGCTCAACGATTTTGATTAAAATATCATATATTTAAGATACTTTCATGACAAACAAAAAGTATTTCTTGAATTTTCTGGGAATGTCTCCAAAAGTGTTCTTCATTGTGAACGACGTTTGCATAACTGGGAAACCATAAGAGAGAGACAAAATTTTACTACACCAAAAATGTAGATCGCGTTAAAATACACAATTTACGTCATATACATTTTTTTTGTTGAGTGAACCATTTTCAAGATATTCTTGTTATTCCCTTAAATTTTCCAATAATTATACTTTTTCTCAAATGGGAGTTTGTTATTCATTTTTTTGCCCTGGTAATGCAAAGAGAATGGAATACTCGACATAGCAACCAACTCTTAAAATATTTGACTATCGCTTAAAGCCTAGCAATTCCCCTTGCATCTACAAGAAAATTAGCAATAAAACTAACACTTCAATATCTCGATTAACATGAAGCATATGGAGGATAAGCGTTTGTAAAAATAGTTTGTACAAGAGTAGAGATAGTCATGTGAGTGTAACACATCAGGTTTTTTAAAGTAATATTGATTTACGCAGTCTAAAGATGAATCTGAAAAATGTTCCGTGTCAAATGTTTAGATTCAACACAAAGGCTGATATAAAGTGATTCTTCTTGCCCTAGCTTATCCTATAAGTATCTGGAAATTCAAACCAATAACAGAGAATATTTCGGAAATGTTTAAGGCCACAAAAAGTGTGTTTGACATACGTTCAGGAGTTTAACGACATCTATATTTTTGTGTAGTAAGGTTTATCTCTTATCTTTTACCAATTAGATAAAAGTCATTCAGAACGAGGAGGACTTCTACGCTATTCATATATTTGTTCATGCGAATATTTTAAACATGTGATGTTTGAATCAAAGTCGTTAAAGCTATTTTTGCGAAAATAAAAAATAATGAAACATTATTTCATGCAAAGGTTAGTTTGGGATGGGGCTTTTCTTGAAAATGTTCGAGTCGCAACCTTGGAAGATAGTAAACTTAAACACCAAGCTAGGTATTTTGCCGACTTTACGTTTTTTACTTTCTCTACCATGTAAGTAGGGGAAGTATTGTATTCCACCCAAAAATTCGATACCAAGATTTAACCGGAAATACATGTTTTGAGGCTCCCTGAATCCCCCCCAAAAAGCATTTTAGAAAAAGGTACGTGTATGTGTCTATGTGTGTGTGTGTCTGTGAACAGCATAACTCAAAATGAAAAGTCGGATAAATACTAAAGTTATTATTTAGGTTCAGTACCTTGCAAAGATGTGACATAAAGAAGAAAATCCTCCCACCCCAAACTACCATTAGCATGGAACATTTTTTGAAACTTTTTACGGCTCTAAAAATGATCTAAAAATTTTGATTAAAATACCGTATATTAAATATATTTACATGACAAATAAAATGCATCTTGAATTTTCTGGGAATAGCCTGTGAAGTGCTCTACTCTTCAGTTGGAAGAAATTTTGTATAATCTCGTACAACTATTAAACGTTAAGCGACGGCGTTTTTTTTTTTTTTTTGAGTGTAAGCCATTTCTAAGATATTCGTTATTAAAGGTTCAAATTGTTCATTACTTGGTTATTTTTTAAAGTCCTTGCAGCATTCAGTTGTTTCTCAAATTTAAATTGAGTTTTATTTATGGAGACTCTTTAACTACTATGATCCTTAGAGTCCCATTCTATATTGGGCGTGAAAGACCGGTAATTTTGCTCAGAGGCCTCTCTATCAGACTTGAGTTCTTTGTCGTGCCGCAACACTATGACACGGGACCACCGGCTTTACTTCGCTTCCGAAGGAAGCCATACTATGGGTTTTTACGCCGGAAAAAATCCATCGACCTCCGCCGAATTTGAACCCGAATTTGAGCTCTTTCTCGTGATTGAATGGAAACAGTATGGAATTTTAAGGCCAGCATTTAACGTCCAGTTCTTAAATATTTGGCTATTTCTGTTTTCTTTGTATTCTAACGAAAAGTGTAATGTAGCTATTTCTGCAAAGGTTTATTTGGATAAAGATGCAGTGGATATAAAATAAGCTTTATTAAGAATAGCTTGTACACCTGCTAATAAACATAGAGGGTAGAGAAAGTCATATGAATATTCACTTCAGATTCACAGGAACATATAGATCAAAACTATATATGGTGTGTATATGTTTGACAGTGTTAGAGAAAGTCATTTGTACATCACATATTACTTTATCTATTACGTATAGTAAGTAAGGGAAGTATTGTATTCCACCCAAAAATTCGATACCGAGATTTCACCGGGAATATATGCTTTGAGACCCCCTGAATCCAAAAAAAGCATTTTTGGAAACATGTCGGTGTGTGTGTGTGTGTGTGTGTGTGTGTGTGTGTGTGTGTGTGTGCGCGCGCGCGTGTGTCTGTGAACAGCATAACTCAGAAACAAACAGTCGGATAAACACCAAACTTGATATTTAAGTCCAGTATCTTCCAGAGATGCACACGAGGGTTTTCAAAAAAATCCCCCACCCCAGAATACCCTCTACATGGAACATTTTTCGAAAATTTTAATTTTTTCAAAAATGTCTCTAACGATTTTGATTAAAATATCATATGTTTAAGATATTTTCACGACAAATGAAATGTATATCTTGAATTTTCTGGGAATGTCTCCAAAATTATTCTTCATTGTGAATGACTTTTGCATAACTGGTAAACCATAAGAGATAGACAAAATTTTACTGCACAAAAATGTAGATCGCGTTAAAACACACAATTTATATCATATACATTTTCGATGTATTGCTTGTTATTCCCTTAAATTTTCCAATACTTTTTCTCAAATGGGAATTCGTTGTTCATTTTTTATGTCCTAGACATACCAAGAGAATGGAATGCTGCACATAGCAACCAGCTATTAAAAGATTTTACTTTCGCTTAAAGCCTACCATATTCCCCTTGCATCTACAAGAAAATTAGCAATAAGATTAACATCTCGATTAACATGAAGAATATGGAGAATAAGCGTTTGTAAAAATAGTTTGTACAAGAGTAGAGAAAGTAATGTTAGTGTAATACATCGACTTTTTTTTTCCTTTGCTCTAGCGCAACATAAAGCACACTTAATGGTGTAGTTGTAATCTTTAGCTTTACTTTTTATCTAAATATATTAGAAGAAAATGACTGGTCTTTATGATGGTGTTCATTACAAGTAATAGGCAGTAAATGAAGGAAAATAAGAGAAGCCTATCTCACCCTGTAGAGCGTTATTCATCGGTTCTCGTTGCTGTAATTTATACGATAGCGGCGTGTAATTATCAACGGCACGGAAGTTCACACCTCGTGGCGGGCCGCTGCTTTGTGCAAAGTGTGAACAGTGATGCTATCTGGCAGTGACTTGTCAGTTGCAATCCTTACAGTTTATAATTACACACTACTTCTAGCGATAGCACGATGTTAGTAGGTGAGAGAAGTGTAAGGCACTGACGAGATTGCGTTCTTTCATAACGTGAAGTGTTACTCTGTGTTGCCTTGGATCGATGGAATAATTATCTGCTCGCCAAGTCCGCATTTCCCTCTAAATTCTCTCACCAGATTGATCGGCAGCATTCAAGCGCGGTACACAAATCCTTATCCTACGGATAAACCATGTAACTCCGGGTTTTCCACACTCGATTGGCTACAACTATTCATGGACTGTTCTGTGGTCGAGTGGTCAGCGTTCTGGCTTCAATTCAATCAGTTAAATTCCCTACCTACCATCTGCAGAGTATGCAAGTGTGCATGTAGGGATGAATATGAAATAAATCTGTGATACATTCATATGACTTTGTCTACCCACTATCGTTTATTAGTGGGTTTACAATCTATTCTTACCAAAGCTTATTACTTTCTCTACTAGTAGAGAAAGTAAGGGAAACATTGTATTCCATCCAAAAATTCGATATAGAGATTTCACCGTAAATACATGTTGGGGCCCCCTGAATCCCCCTCCAAAGGAAAAAAAAGTATTTTTAGAAGATGGTCCGTGTGTATATCTTTGAACTGCATAACTAAAAAACGAAAAGTCGGATAAATACCAAACTTGATATTTAGGTTCAGGCTTCCAAGGATGCGGCACAAAGATTAAACATTTAAAAGTATCGAAAAAGTATCGAATGCTTATCTCAAAGTATTAGATATACTTCGATACCACCGAGTATGTGAATATCGAGGTATCGACGGTATCGAGGTCCCATCCCTGCATGATGTAGTCTATTAGGTATAGGGTATGCAACGAAGGACACCTCACACACTCGACAAACATGAGATCTATTGCGGCTGCTAACCCCAGGAGGAAGGGTGGGCGTGAAGGAACCACAGGCCACAGGCAAACAGATTCACAGAGACGTGCGGAAGTCTCTAATAGCCCCTAGCTCGAAGACTTATCACTGGAGCCGCCAGAGAGGGCGACGAAACAACCTGTCCAACCAAGGTGTCCTCTAGATCCATCTATCTGGCCATGATGTAGCCTATTAATCTCTATATACCGACACTAGAAGAGCACGCTGGCTTTAGAAAAGGACATTCATTGAGCGATAATGTTTTTAGTATTAAACGAATTTTAGAAAAAGGACGAGAAAACAATTTAGAGACTCATGTTGCAGTTATTGACGACTTTAAAAAGGCTTTGTATGTTATGAATAGACCTGTTTTATGGGAAATAATGGGCAAACGATAATATTCCTGGCACATATTAGGGATAATTAAAAGTATATGTACAAATACTAAAATTATTATACACTTAGGCACATCAAAATCGGATGCAATAATAACAAGCCAGGGAATAAAACAAGGATGCAGCCTTTCACCCACTTCATTCTCTCTCTCTCTCTCTCTCTCTCTCTCTCTATATATATATATATATATATATATATATATATAGTGGGCGTATTAATAATTTGAGGATTTCATTGTCATTACCAGACGTATTGTTATTTTGTATTATCATTATCAGACATATTGTTTTCGTCTCTCAGTCAGTTTCGGCCGCAGACACCACTTCCTCCTGAGCGCTGAACACGCCAGCCGGAAGGCACCTTTGATGTTGACTGGATGATGTCACTCCTGACTGGAGTTTTTGCTAGTCACGAGTGGTGGGGATATAGCGCCTGTCTTGTTGAGTATTCCATGCGAAGCGGATCGCGCGTGCAAGTCGGTCTTTGGATCGGTAAACATCTCCCCTCACCTTTCATATTTAATAATGTAGGAACACCAAACGTTTGAGGAATAAATATATTGATGATCTTATAAAAACGTAGAAAAAACAATGTCTCCAGGAATACAATTAAATAAGAATTCATATTTCAACGTAATGTTATGCGCAAATGATGGCGTAATACTGCAGAATAAAGAATAAAATCTACAACGCTCTGTTTATAAATTGTGCTAACTAGGCAATAAATATAACTTAAAAATATCCATAAAAAGACAAAAGTAATAACACAACAAGAAAATATTCAATGAGAACAAAACTATGTATTGGAAATAATATCTGGAAGAAGTCATAAATATTAATTACTTGGGTTATGACGTAAGTTTCGATGGCGATAGAGATATAGAAAATAACAAATAAATTTCAACAAATATGTGGAACCATAATATGAACAAGTTGAAGTTTTCTACAAGACCTGGCGGTTCGTGTGCTCGTGTATGGCAGCGGATCGTGGATGATAAAAGAAAAGGACAAAGGTAAAATTCAAACAGCGGAAATAAGATTTTTAAGAACTAAGGATGCACTAGAATAGACTTAATGAGAAATGAAACCATTAGGAATGAACTGTACATTTATAAATTATATGATAAAATTGAAGAAAATATACATAAACAGAAAGAGTCAACCGCATGAATGAAGAAAGAATACCGCTTTAATTAATTAATATAAACCTTCAAGAAAAAGAGACATCAATTGCCCCAGAAAAAGATGACAGCACGAGGGCGATACTGACAATTTGTAGTATGTCATGCTACTAAAAACAAATGAAACTTGTTTACATCTGACAGCTACTTTCTAATGTTTTGCAAGTTGATTGCCGTGTAATTTGTTCCATTTGCTCTAATAGTTTGTTAATTATCATCATTTAAAGATTTTGTGTTCACTAGAGAACATTTTTTGGGTTATGACTTTTTACGACTTTAAATCGTCATTAACGCTAAAAAATGTGAAGCTTGGCTTAGAAATGCACTTAGCGAAAAAGCCCCGTTTAAGGTAATAATTTATAATTGGCACAATTCAAAAGAGGTCGGTTTTTTCTTAGTGATGAATTTCGTAAAAGACGCCCAAAAACTGCTGTTACTGAAAAAAAAATATTGCGCTGTTCGAGCAATCCTTAAAGAAGACCAATGGACATGTTTTGAATTTATTCGGGCGACATTGAGCATTGGTATGAGTCAAATGCAAAACATTTTACATCAACAGACGTGAGAAAACATTATTGTCGATGGGTTCCATATAAACTGACTCCCGTTCAAATCATTAACGCATTAATTGGCGCAGAAAACTCTGTAAAAATCCCAAGGTGGCATTTCAAATTTGGTTTGGAATATTGTTAGTAGTGATGAATTTTGAACTTATTGTTATGATCCTGAAAAGAAAAGTCAGTCGGCTCAATAGGTCTTTCGAAGAGAACCTAAACCTACAAACGTCCGATGAATTCGCAGTGTTGGTAAGACGATAGTTGCTAGTTACTTTCTCTACTGCGTATAGTAATTAGGGGAAGTATTGTATTCCACCCAAAAATTCGATACCGAGATTTCACCGGAAATATATGTTTTGAAACCCCCTGAATCCAAAAATAAAACACTTTTGGAAACATGTCCGTGTGTGTGTGTGTGTGTGTGTGTGTGTGTGTGTGTGTCTGTGAACAGCATAACTCAGAAACGAACAGTTGGATAAACACCAAACTATTTAGGTTTAGTATCTTCCAGAGATGCGACACGAAGGTTTTCAAGAAAATCCCCCCACCCCAGATTACCCTTTACATGGAACATTTTTCGAAAATTTTAATTATCTCAAAAATAGCTCTAACGATTTGGTTTAAAATATCATATGTTTAAGATATTTTCATGACATATGAAATGTATATCTCGAATTTTCTGGGAATGTCTCCAAAAGTATTCTTCATTGTGAACGACTTTTGCATAACTGGTAAACCATAAGAGAGAGACAAAATTGTACTACACAAAAAATGTAGATCACGTTAAAATACACAATTTATTTCATATACATTTTTTTGTGGAGTGAACAATTTTCGAGATATTGCTTATTATTCCCTTAAATTTTTCAATACTTTTCACAAATAGGAATTCGTTATTCATTATTTTGTCTTGGATATGCAAAGAGTATTAATCTGTGGCAAAGAGAATGGTGCTGCACCTAGCAACCAGCTATTAAGATATATGTCGATGCTTAAAGGCTACTGCATTTCTGTATTGCCCTTGCAAATACAAAACAAGGGGAACATAGTACGCCTTAAGCGATAGTCAAATATTTTTAGAACAGGTCGCTATGTGTAAAATGTAATTTTCTTTGCATGTCAAAACATCGTTTCTGCAAATGTTTATCTCGATTAATATGAAATAGATGGAGAATAAGAGTTTGTAAAAATAGTTTGTACAAGAGTAGAGAAAGTCATGCGACTGTAACATTTCAGATATTTTTTTTTCTAAAACGGGCTATATTGATATTATAGTATTAAAATATAGACGTGCCGTTACTGCCGATTGGTACACATTTGTCTGTTTATCGCAATTTTTTTAAAAGTTCGTGAAAAACCCCAAAAGGAAAAAATAATGTCATGACAGAGCATCTACGCACACAGCAGATGCATCCAGATACACAACTGAGTATCCGCATGTCCTAAAGATCACTACCATGGTCCATCCTCCATACAGTCCTGACCTACACCTTGTGACTTTTTTTTGTTTCCAAAAATGAAAGATAAAATGCGTGGAATCACTTTTTGTCATTAGATGAAGCAGTAAAAACTTGGTTTCTGAAGTGTCTCACAAAGAGTGACATCATTGCTTTGACTGTTTTCATTGAATGCAAAAATGTAATGATATTAAAACGGAATATTTTGAAAAACAATAAAATAATTTAATTGTTTTAAAGCTAATACTTGTTTGATTTTCTAAAAATTGTCTGTTTCGTCCCCGTAAAGTGAAGAATGCGAAGACGAAACAGATGGAATGCCTAATCCTTGAATTGAAGAAGAATAAGAAGAAGAATGATATTATTACGGTTCAGTAACAAGCTGATCCGATAAAATACATCCTTGTAATTTGAGGCAGTATTTTTAACACTTAAATGATTTCAGTCTAATTATATAAAATATAAATTCAATAACCGTCCGCCTTAAAGCAATATGTGTATGTAACAATATAAGTAAAATGTATGTAACAGTCATTGCATATGTTTATATTATAGTATCCATGTGTAATAATGTTATATGAATGTATTACGTAATTTAATAATGCAGGAACTGTGAGAATAATAGGTTAAAAGTTGCTAACAATGAGGTAACCTTGAGGCAATAATGAATTAGAAAGTTTAAATGTTACTTATGATTATTGGAGCAACAATAATGTAAATTTTGTAACAGTTTATAAAATAGCCAATCAACAACCAGAAAAAGCTTTAGTTAAATGAAGGTATTCTATTGGATTAAGAATAGCCAATCAGAGACTTGAAATACAGAAATGTACAAGTTTAGGCGGTTGAAGTCAATTCAGTTGCCTGCAAACAGTGTTCCTAACCGGACGCGAGACACGTCCTCGAGAAGTATAATACGTATTCGTGTGAGACAAAAATAGTTTACGTATTAAAAAGTGCAAGTGTTTAATAAAAACATCTCACAGCTCTCTCTCTATATCAGTGAAGCGTTATTTAAATCGCATCAAGTATTAAAAAAAATTATAATCTGTGTAAGCCTACTTTCTTAGTCGCACCACAACCCTGCTAAGAGAAACGTGTCTCTAACAATAATACTGACGCAGCCGAGGCAAACATAGAATATAATATTTAAAGAAACAGTCAAATTACAAAGTTAATATTCTTTTTAAACTTAGGGCAAAGGCCACCTAAAAGTAGAATTTTTGGCGAAGGCTACCGGAAACTGTTTACTATACGTGCGGTTGCAACTACAAGTTCGGCTCCCCAACAGTTGAAATACAATACAACTCCTACTTCAAATTGACTTTTCCATACGTCAAACAATAATCTTCTCAAATTGGCGTCCATACGTGGGGCTGAAACTACCTTCTTTAAATTGGGGCAAATATAATACAACAAAATAACTTCTTAAAGCATATTGTAAGATAAACGATTAAGGTAATGCTGAAATGGTATTGGTCAGCATCAAATATGCGACGTATGAATGGAATAGTCACTATTAAATTTCAAACCATTGGTTACAAACCATATAAGGAACTTGTACCGAAACTGAGATTACTTGTGCGCCTGGAGCAATCTTCCATAATCTAACTTTTCAGCTTTAGACGCCGAGAGCCTCCAATTTTTTGACCTCTCTCATTATCCATTCCACTCATATCTCGTAAGCTCATGTCAGTTAATACATACAACACATTTAGAAATAATTAACATTAGCTACTCCATCCACACCAGATGCAAGTCTTAAGAATGCTATAATGTAAGAAGACCTATTTCCAAATGCCCAAGAGGCACCAGATCGCAATAAACACTTGGGACAAAGTCGCCTCTAGCTGATCTAATGATGTTAATGCACCAAAACCGAGTCGCCGTGTTTACTGCAGCTTTTTTCACCAGCTGGCCTGCATTTGCCGGAGACTTTGACTTGACTTCGCACGTTGCAAGTACTGCCGACATTCCAAGGCAAAACTCATTTCGACGTAACGGTCTGTAAAGTTAAGTCATTTTTCTTACAGCTGCAACAGTGTCTTGGAAAGCCTACCTTTCCAAGAAACCGCCCAACTAAGGTAACATTAACTAGAAAAGGCGAAACCTTGTGTGAAACTGCTCAAACAGTAATTAAAGAAAAACATTACATATTGACTGCTTCTGAAGTGTAAGTATGCTGGCCTCTGAGACTATAGGTTTCGATTTCGGTTCCCGGCTACGATTAGAATCATTTCTGTAACACAAAAGCTGATATTCATAACTATAATGCAAGAATAAAATCTACATTACAGGTCATAAAAGAACCCTATATGAAAAAATCTGATGTGTTACACTCACATGACTTTCTCTACTCTTGTACAAACTATTTTTACAATCGCTTATTCTCCATATGCTACATGTTAATCGAGATATCGAGATGTTAATCTTATTGCTAATTTTCTTGTAGATGTAAGCGGAATTGGCTTTAAGCGTTTAAAAGATGGTTGCTATGTGGAGTATTCCATTCCCTTTGCATTACCAGGACAAAAACAATTAATAACGAATTTGAGAAAAAGTATAAGTATTGGAAAATTTAAGGGAATAACAAGCAATATCTCGAAAATGGTTCACTCAACAGCAAAAAAAATGCATATGACATAAATTGTGTATTTTAACGCGAACTACATTTTTTGTGTAGTAAAAATTTGTCTATCTCTTATGGTTTACCAATTATTCAAAAGTCGTTCACAGTGAAGAATACTTTTGCAGACATTCCCAGAAAATTCAAGATATACATTTTATTTGTCAAAAAATATCTTAAACATATATTTTAATCAAAATCGTTAGACTCATTTTTGAGAAAATTAAAATTTTCGAAAAATGTTCCACGTAAAGGGTAATCTGGGGTGGGGGGAATTTCTTGAAAACCTTCGTGTCGCATCTCTGGAAGATAATGAAGCTAAATACCAAGTTTGGTGTTTATCCGACTGTTCGTTTCTGAGTTATGTTGTTCACAGACACACAGACAAACACCTAGACAGACACACAGACACACACACACACGACATGTTTCCAAAATTGCTTTTTTTGGATTCAGGGTGTCTCAAAACATATATTTCCGGTGAAATCTCGGTATGGAATTTTTGGGTGGAATGCAATACTTCCCCTACTTACTATAAGTAGTAGAGAAATAAAAAGTATATATTGTAATAGCATTCAATTGTTTAATAAACTCCCCGCATGTTTAAAAAAAGTAAAAACCCTAACAGTCTTCAAAACAGATTTGAAAAAAAAATCCTAATACCGGGTTGCTTTTATTCAGTGTAAGAATATCTAGAAATGACTTAGTTTGTAAGGTTTCTTGTGGAATATACTATGTTTACAATTTCAAAATTTAGTTTAGGTACCTACTCATGTAATAAATTAGGATTTCTGTATTTGTGTATTACATCTAATTAGACCTATTCTTTTTGTACTAATAATTGTATTGTTGACGAAGCCAATATTTCTGTATTGAAATCAAACGGTGAATAAAATTTGAATTTGAATTTACCCTCCGAGAGGTCTGGGGATATGAAGCTGAAATTGACTGGAGTCTGTTTCAAAGGAATAAAGCATATCCGTAAAGTAAAATCCCAAACTATTTATAGGCAACAAATTTTAAAAACGTATATTAACATTAAACACTAATTTAGTAAATAGCATACTATTAGAACATTTTTGTGACAATGTTGCGACAATTTATTTGGAAAGAAAACATTGAATACTTTAAAAATGTTTGGTTTTGCCGCAATTAATAAATCATAACAAACATGAAAGGTGAATAATCAGTGTTATAAATGCAGAAAATATAGCTTAGTAAGAACAATAATACAAAGTGAATAAAATAATAAGAATATTAAACCAAACAGTTAAAGCAAAAAATCTGATTTGATACATTCACTGGACCTCTACCCTTTATCGTTTATTGTGGATATATCAGCTATTGTTACTGAAGTTTATTTTTCTGTCTACTACATTTTAATCCAAGTAAACCTGTGCAGAAATAGCTGCATTACAAATTTCGTTATAGATACAAAGGGAACAGCAACAGCTAAATGTTTAGAATGTTCAAATTTCCATACTGTTTCCATGCAATCTCGAGAAACAACTGAATGTTGACAGGGCTTAAGAGAACGACCAAGATATGAACAATTCGACCTTTAATAACGGATATCTCAGAAATGGCTTATGTCACAAAAAAACGAAGATTTTCAAGAAAATCCCCCCACCCCAGACTACCCTTTACATGGAACATTTTTCGAAAATTTTAATTTTCTCAAAAATGGCTCTAACGATTTTGATGAAAATATCATATATTTAAGATAATGTCATGAGAAATGAAATGTATATCTCGAAATTTCTGGGAATGTCTCCAAAAGTATTCTTCATTATGAACGACTTTTGCATAACTGGTAAACCATAAGAGATAGACAAAATTTTACTACACAAAGAATGTAGATCGTGTTAAAATACACAACTTATATCATATACATTTTTGTTGTTGGGTGAACCTTTTTCGAGATGTTGCTTGTTATTTCCTTAAATTTTCCAATACTTATACTTTTTCTCAAATTCGTTATTCATTTTTTTATGTCCTGGACATGCAAAGAGAATGGAATGCGCCACATAGCAACCAGCGATAAAATATTTGACTATCGCTTAAAAGCTACCATATTCCCCTTGCATCTACAAGAAAATTACAAATAAGATTGACATTTCGATATCTCGATTAATATGAAGCATATGGAGAATAGGCGTTTGTAAAAATAGGTTGTACAAGAGTAGAGAAAGTCATGTGAGTGTAACACATCAGATTTTTTAAGTTATGCTGTTCACAGACACAGGCAGAAGGCATACTTTTACTAAAAAAATGCATTTTTTTTGTTTCAGCCGGCCTCAAAGCATGTATTTTCGGTGAAATCTCGGTATCGAAGTTTTGGGTGAAATAAATACTTCCCCTACTTATTATACGTAGTAGAGAAAGTAAAAACGACAATAGATGATCATACTGATATCGTGTACAAGTTATTTATTTATGGTTGACCACAAATGAGATATCCTTTATTCCTTCATTGTGTAAGCCGAACCTCTTCCACATATTAACGAAAATGTTGTCGCAGTTCTCATGGCTCGTGTTATCTTATTTGTTGAGCGCCTCTTGTTTTATTATTTTAAATTTGGGGTTCTTTGTCATCCGGCTAGCTATTATAACTCAGTAGAACACGTGTCTCTAAGCAGGGTGTGTAAACGGAAAGGAGTTGTTGCTAAAAGATAACACTGATGAAAAAATTTGTTTCTACAACTTTATTGCCGTCACACTTAATTAATAATTCACATACTTAATCTTTATACACGCCTGACTAAAACTGTGATATTTCCGAATGTAACTACAGTCCTTTTAGTTGCCGCGCACCAATTACTTCACGTGCTTTACATTTTTGTAACTAATTCTGCGACGTGCACCTCGTGAGAGATTCTTCCGAACTGTGCGAAACTTGCTTATGGCTCGAGAATATATACTCTTTCACCTCGAATTGCCTAAACATTATAATAGAGCTGCTATTGTTTACCAAATCGCGCCCACTTTAGCGTCTGTTTTGGTCAGCCAATCACTACTACTAACATATATACTCTATGGAAGATATTCCCTCCATTTCTAAAAAAGGCACGCTACACTCACCCCCTCGGTTTATTGTTACTCACTTCTATTGTCAGTTTCAGTTAGGCCGTGTAAACTTATTTCCTAACAATACTTATGGCTAACAAACATCTAAAATCCTGTACATACAATAATATTAATTTACACTACAATCACTCTGGCATTCACAGCATGTTATGATATAAAATATTGCCTCGTTGTTCTGACTAGTGCATCTTTCTCCTAATATTTTCCTTGCTTTCCAGAGAAATCTGAAGGACAAGAACGAACATATATAGAGGGGGGTGACGATAAAATAAAACACCTTGGTTCTAATGTTAGATCATTCTTTCCTCAGAAAGGAGAATATATTAATAATCGAAATAAATAATTATTGCATAAAATAAACATCGCAGATGTTATAACACCTATCAATTCATTTTACACGCTTTAACATAGTTGATGAAACCTTTATCCCCGCTTTGCGCAAAAGGAATTGGAAAATCATAGAGCCTGTCTGAAAGTTATGCAGATCTAAGAGCAATTAGTTTTAAAACATACTAAATTATTTTGTAACTGTTCCTTTGTTTACGTTGTTTGTTTTTTGTTTTCAGGTTTTTCAGTCCTCATAACTGGCAAATGCCAGTAGTACCTACTACTATTACGCTGCACTTAGGCCTCGTTTCCTTCCCAAATTTCCTTTCCCAATTATATTTAAATTCATGTATCATCAGTGGTCATCGCCTGTGGTGCCATATGTAGTAATAACGAATGTTAAACTCTAAAATAATAATAATAAATTAATTGTGTAATTTTTACAACTTTTCTGAAAAATAAACGTTTTAGCATGTGTAACGAAAACCGTATTCATTAAAGGAAAAAAAAGAATAATTTGTAAGGAATTAGCAGCGTGACATTTCTTATTCAAAGTTAACTCTGCTTTTTAACGCTTCATGGTGCTGCTATCTCCGTTTATGTACGAAAACACGAATGTTGACGAGATTGAATCTAGCTGTGTTAGAATTTACTCGTTAAAAATATTATAACGACACCTTTATCATTCTCTGGCATCGTCATCAAAAGGTCGTTGTATCCTGCCTTGCCTGTACTTGAAAATAATTGTTGTCGCCCTCTATCCCGATCCAACCCCTCGGTTGTTTGTGCGTTACGTTCAGATGTGTCCTTCGAAATGGAACACTTTACTTTCTAATTCTTAGCAAGTATTTAAACATAGCCTGAAGACTTTATGTAGATTCCAGTGATTTACATAAGTATTGTAAACAGAATAAATGCTGACCTCAGGTGTTATTTCAGCTTCTCCGTCTGACTGTACCCAAGAAATACGTATACTAGCATTTTGAGGAAGTTCCTTGACACACTTGAAATTTGTTGGAAATAGCTACAAAATTAAGTATCTTTTTACAAAGACACTTGTAAAATTTTACTATTAGGTGAACTACTGAAACCACGGAAGTCATTTTAAATGTATTTGAAATACTTCAAAAATAAGTTAATATGCTAAGCCTAAAAGAACACCATTTTTGGGATAAGTGCATGAGAGTGTCTTTCGGCCAGTCAATGAAGTCATTGTTAATCGATTCGCCAATGATGGATTATGCCGACTGTTTTACTCATGACCGTCTAGGAGTACCATGCTAGCCTTAAGTTTCCGTGGTCGAGAGTTGGACGCCAATTTGAAGAAAATTGTTTTTTTTACGTTATTTTTTTACCACGTTTTGGGCGTCAATTTGAAGTAGTTTGTATTGAAAGAGTTGTATTATTTGTCAACTGCTGGAGAGCCGTATCTCTTGGCAGGGTTGTGATGTGACAAGAATGTAGGCTTACACAGATTATAATTTTACTTCACTCCTTTTATTAATGCTTGACACGATTTAAATAACACTTCACTGATATAGACAGCTGTGAGGTTCTTTTTATCAATTAATTACACTTTTTAACACGTAAACTTATTTTTCGTTTCACACGAATACGTATTAAATCTCTAGAGGACACTTTTTGTGTCTGGTTAGTAACGCTGTCTGCAGGCAACTGAACTGATTTCAACCGTCTAAACTTGTAAATTTCTGTATTTCAAGTTTTTGATTGGCTATTCCTTCTTTTAACTAAAGCTTTTTCTGGTTGTTGATTGCCTGTTTTATAAACTGTCACTAAAATTACATTATTGTTACTCCAATGACTAGCAGCATTATTAAACATTCTTACTCATTAATGCCTAAAGGTTACCTCATTGTTAGCAACGTTTAACTTATTCTCACAGCTCCTACTTATTAAATTACGTAACACATTCATATAACATTATTGAAAATGTATACAATAATATAAGCATATGCAATGACTGTTACATACATTTTACAAATTATTACATACACATATTGCTTCAAGGCGGTTGTTGAATTTACATATTATATAATTTGACTGAAATCATTTAAGTGTTAAAAATACTGCCTCAGAGTTCAATCCCGGCGGAGGGCAATGCAATTTTTCGGGCGTAAAAATCCATAGCATGACTTCCTTCGGAAGAGAAGGAAAGCCGGTGGTTCCGTGTCATAGATATATGGCACGTAAAAGAACCTCGAACCTGTCAAACAAAATTTCCTGTCTTTTACGCCCAATATGGAATGGAAAGCTAAGAACCATAGCAGTTAATGAGCTTCCATAAATAAAACTCAATTTAATTTTTCACTCATGACCACAAATAGGAGATAATGACCAATCATGTCTGCAACGATGCTGTTTTTCAACCAATCATGGTCCTGATTCACTCAAACTTTATCCAAATCTATTTACCACCTCCTGCTTACATGATAAAACTCCCCATTTTTAATATTCTGAACAGGGCTAGAGTATTATTTTGCACTGTAACTAAACGAAGATCACTCTGATATTGTACACAAAATTAAGAAGAAATATGTCTACTACTTCGACATCTACATTAAGCATAACAACGAACAAATGCCTTCCAATTAGTACAGGTTTATAATTGGCTATAAATAACTGTGTTTTTAAATAATGTTTGTTTCAATAAAGAAAATCGTAATCTATAATGTTGGTAGGTAATTGTATCCTTATATAATTACATACCTATGTACTTCTAGTTTCCACGCCAGATGACAGTAAATAATGCTACATGATCAAGTTGCACCGATGAAACAAATGAAGTGCAACCACATGATTCTGATTTCATTACAAACAACGCCGTTTATGTTGCAGGTAAATATAAATATTTTATGGCTCTATTTTAATAATCCTGATTTTTTGGTAAATCACTTCATATTATTTCTGAAATAGTCCTAGCAAATGCTACTCGATTGCCAAATCTTCTAGATAAATTCTCTTGCCTCTTATCGATGGTTTTGGAAACCACTAATGACATTACCTATCTATTACAATAAATTCCCTACTACTTAAAACTGAGGAATTATATTTTTTCGCGTATGTTCACTTTTTATATTCTCAACGTATTCGATTTGGTTACGTAGGAAAGAAAATATTGTTCGTATACTGGGTGTTCATGTACCTCAGATTTTTGGTTTAATTTCAGATATCTACCCGGTTCTGCTTGGAATAAACTGCTATAATAATATGTTTTGCTAACAAATGTTAAATAGTTCAGCTACTGCGGGGTGAAAGTGACTTCATTTATAATAAAAGTGAGCAAATATGGTACTGTATCCAACTGTAATACACGCAAACACAAAGAGCAATAATATCAAGCACAAATTAACTTTAATAGAGGTTAACTATAAAACGCGGAAAATCAAAATAGTTGAAACGTGCAAGTCGGTTTTGAGATATGATGTCTCTAATAGTTGAGATCGCCTTGGTGGTTTACCGAGATACTTAAGAGGCTTACTTTATAACGACCGGTAGCTCAATGGTAAGAGCGTCAGCATGGAGAGCTGAAGATCCCCTGCTGACTCGCGGCCGCGGAATTTGGATTTTTTTAAGCCTGGCTCAAATTACGCTTTGATAATTTATATTTTAAAATATACTTGCTCGACCTTTAATAGCTCAATTAAATTAGCGGAAAAATATTAGCACTTACATTTTGATAACTTATCAAAATAATTTAGCAATGCTACTGCAATGTTTCGCCACCTTGAGGCAGTATTTTTAACACTTAAATGGTTTCAGTCTAATTATATAATATATAAATTCAATAACAGCCCGCCTTAAAACAATATATGTATGTAACAATATATAAAAAGTGTATATTACAGTCATTGTATACATGTTCAATAATGTTATGTGAATGTAATACATAATTTAATAATGTAGGAGCCGTGAGAATAATGGGTTAAAAGTTGCTAACAATGAGGTAGTAATGAGATAGTCTTGAGACAATAATGAGTAGAAAAGTTTAACAATGCTACTAGTCATTATTGGAGCAACAATAATGTAAGTTTTGAGACAGTTTCTAAATAGCCAATCAACAACCAGTAAAATACTTAAGTTAAATGTAGGTGTTCTATTGGAGTAGGATTAGCCAATCAAAAATTGAAATATAGCAACATTTACAAATTAGAAGTCAGTTGCTTGTAGACAGTGCTCATAACTGGACGCGTTGGTTGTAGACAGTGTTCCTAATCGGATGCGAGATGTGTCCTCGAGAAATTTAATATGTATTCGTGTGAGATGAAAATAGTTTACGTGTTAAAAAGTGCAAGTAATTAATAAAAAAACTCTCACGGCTCTCTCTGTATATCAGTGAAGTGTTATTTAAATCGTATCAAGCATTAATAAAAGGAGTGAAGTAAAATTATAATCTGTGTAAGCCTACATCGCACCACTCCGTGTTAAGACATTCATGTCTCTAAAAAAAAATATAAATACTGACGCAGCCGCGGCAAACACAAATATATAATATTTAACGAAACAGTTAAAAAGTTACAAAGTGAATATTTTTTTAAACATTTTTGGGGCAAAGGCCACCGGAAAGTACATTTAGGGCAAAGCTACAGGAAACTTTTACCATACGTGCGGTTGCAACTACTTCAAGTTCGGCTTCCCAATAGTCGAAATATAATACATCTTCTTCAAACTGGCTTTCCATACGTAGCAGCAACAAAACTTCTTCAAATTGACGCCCAAAACGTGGGGCAAATAACGTAAATCCTCAACCTAAGGCATAAACTTTGATGTAAAGCAAAGCTTAGGTTACGAGTTTATCAATACTCAAAGATGTAAGCACAAACTCTTTGCAGCATCTGGTGTTTTTTACATGGCAAAGCTCATCGGTTAATAAGCATAACATTAAATATTTCGTTTGTTTAACTGACGGGTGATTTAATGGAACTGGGTTGTATAGTTGAATATGCCTCTAATTATTTCACTTGGGAAATTATATAGTGAAGAAAGTGTGTATTTTTCCCCTTTTTAATAGTTGGCTAAACAAATTACAGTGTAGTGTAATAATCAAGTATAAATTCTCTACTAAATAATATCATTTCGCCTTCTAGGAAATTCTCTTCTTGCACAACTCAGCAGGTTTCCTTTTGTCTGTTAATTACTTCTATATTTTACTTTGTGCACATTTCGTTCTAAAGATGACAGAGTCTTAATTAAAATAAAATAAAGTGTTTTTCTTCTCTCCGCTATATCTTCTTCCTTTGAGTTTATTTATATATAGTTGAAGTTTCTTTACGGTTGGAATCCTTGTGACCATAACGTGGAAGTCGAAACGAAGTTTGAAGCAGTCATCGAGGGTATGTCTTACATTATGTGGACTTTGCAGATTTTACAGTCGCTCACTCACCTCATTTCTTGCAGCAAACATCATCGAATCGGAGTGATTGGCGTCACGGATAGACGAATTCTACTGCTATGATCTCAGACCTACAGAGATGAAGATTAACGATTCATCAAAGAAACCCAGGACTAAAGACTGAGAGTTGGGCAATATATCACGAGAAGAGAATCTTCCACAAAAATTGTTAGTTAGATACGATAATTTTGTATTTCTCTGCTGTCTTTTAAAAGCAACATCGCTGAAGCTAAATGGAATTGTTGTAACGTTAAGCATTCTCGAAGCTGCCTTTCCGTCGATGAGCAGAGCATCAAGATTGCGTCTATATAATATTTTATTCACTTCTCCTCATCATCATTCAAGATAAGAACAACACAAACTATGATTTTTGATACTCGATACATGTCATTAAGTTTGCAGGGAGTGCAAGATCAAATGGGATAACAAATTAAGGACGTGAGCAGATAAACAGTTTGAGTGTCCTCTCAATTTTCACCCCACAACCACCAATCTTCTCATCTCACACAGTTAATATAATGATGATGATGTGGAAATACGGAGAAGACAATCACCATAGTACACAAAAAAATCTGATGCGTTACACTCAGATGACTTTCTCTACCTTTGTACAAACTATTTTTACAAACTCTTATTCTCCATCTATTTCATATTAATCGAGATAAACATTTGCAGAAACGATCTTTTGACATGCAAAGAGAAACATTTTAAACATAGTGACCAGTTCTAAAAATATTTGACTATGGCTTAAGGCGTACTAAGTTCTCCTTGTTTTGTATTTGCAAGGGCAATATAGAAACACAGTAGTCTTTAAGCATCGATATATATCTTAATAGCTGGTTGCTAGGTACAGCACCATTCTCTTTGCCACAGATTAATACTCCTTGCATATCCAAGGCAAAAAAATGAATAACGAATTCCCATTTGAGAAAATATTGAAAAATTTAAGGGAATAACAAGCAATATCTCGAAAATGGTTCACTCAACAAAAAAATGTATATGACATAAATTGTGTATTTTAACGCGATCTACATTTTTTGTGTAGTAAAAGTTTGTCTATCTCTTATGGTTTACCAGTTATGCAAAAGTCGTTCACAATGAAGAATACTTTTGGAGACATTCCCAGAAAATTCAAGATATACATTTTCTTTGTCATGAAAGTATCTTAAACACATGATATTTTAATCAAAATCGTTGGAGCCATTTTTGAGAAAATTAAAATTTTCGAAAAATGTTCCATGTAAAGGGTAGTCTGGGGTGGGGGGATTTTATTGAAAACCTTCATGTCGCATCTCTGGAATATATTGAACCTAAATACCAAGTTTGGTGTTTATCCGACTGTTAGTTTCTGAGTTATGCTGTTCAGAAGACACACACACGGACATGTTTCCAAAATGTTTTTTTTTGATTCAGGGGATCTCAAAACATATATTTCCGGTGAAATCTCGGTATCGAAATTTTGGGTGGAATACAATACTTCCCCTACTTACTATACGTAGTAGAGAAAGTAAAAACAGAAAAACTAACATACTTCTTAAAAATGGCAATGGACACGCAATGGAAATCAATCGGTAATGGTCACCAGTTTGTACAGAGTCTCTGGTTGCCTGAGAGAGGAAGGTGGTGATTACCAGGAGCTTCTGAAATTGCTGAATGTTCCACAACAGAACTTTCTAGAATCTTGGAAATCTCTCGAAACCGAGCACTCATATCAAAGTGCAGGTGATAACTGAGTCGGTAATCAGCTAAATGCAACCAGCCTGACGCGACGTGAATCAAAAGAATTATCATCCAAAAGCGAGCAACCAGCTATTGAGAGTGCTTCAGAAGCGAGGAAACGTGGACTTTAGTCCTGGTCCCAAAGAATTACGTGGAAGGAGGAAACAAACTACAAGAATGCTATGAAAGATTGAATAAGCGAACAATGGCAATTTTTATGCTTTAGGTCTTAAAGAAGTTATTGGTTATCCAACAAAACTTCTATTCGTTGAATTTAACGCACTCAAAAATCCAAAAAATTATTAAATATTTTAGTAATTTATATACGTAAAATCTGCGTTTTCCGTTGAATAGTCATACCATAATAATCAAAAACAAAAGATATGACTTTGTGTGTTTGCCTGAACCGCAATATCTAACAACTGTAGCCTTTCATTTAGAATATCCCAGGTCGAAGAATATACTTGCAACAATAAAACAACATCCAAGTCTATAGTGCATTTTAAAATTAAAAACACTATTATGAGGAAAGAAGACGTATAACCTCAGTATTACTTATTTAAATCTTGTAAATTAAGTTTTATAACGTATAATTACTTATTACAGCTTATTGTTTTATCATCATAAATTGCTGTTTAATGATTTTATCCTTCATATAAACGTTTATGCTCTGTGCAGTTATTTGTAAGGAATTCTCCCTAAACACCATATAATGTCCTAAAATATTTATGATTTGCTGAGAATAATCATCGTTTCAGGTAAAGCAATAAATTAAAACTGATATAATAAGTAAATTCAAAATTTGTTGGCAGAAAGACAATTGTTAAAAGAATTTTATTTGAACAAACAAGTGTTTCTTTTGAATGTGGTGCTAGAAATTAGGTATTATTGTATCTATTTTTATAAGAATCTTGTAGTTTAAATTAAATTAGATTTATGCATCGCAGCAGGATAGCTTATTTACAGTATCATGATATTCATCCAAAATTTATGTGAATACTGTTTCATTAAATACTCTTTTATGCTTGTTTGCCTCCCAGATTACAAACACCAGCTATCCTTATCTTGGAGTAACGTGTGCACAATCAATTTAGGATCACTTCTTAAACAAGGAGAAGTAAATGTGTTTTACAAACCTGTATAAAGCGTTGCAATAGAAAAACCCATGTGTTCGACAACTATACTTTGCTGGAAAGTCTTATATTTCAGAACTCGGAGTCCTCTTTCTGAGCAACGATCATCTGGTCATTGTTGACCTACTCCAAATCTCTAGGTTTGAACCTAGTTCTTAATTTGTAAAAATGTTCCTTCTCTACCCAATATACAATCTTCAGTCTTTCAGCTACCATAAAGATCAACATTTCAAGAAATAAACGAACTACTATGATGAAATCTGTAGCACACTGAAGCTGTCACTACAAAACTGCTATACAGCAGGCTCAAAAGATGTCTGAAGACATCACGTTTGACACGGCTGGAGACTTAACGTGCTACCAGATTCCCGCAAACGCCAAATAAAAAGACATGCAGTAGGTGATGATGTTACTAGGTCACACAGGAGCTGATGATGGCGATGACTAAGAGGAATGGCTCACGAAGACAGCAGCCATGCGGAAACATCTGCATTATTGCAGTTTTCTTGGTTACCATCAGGAAGAGAGTCTTTGTTGTAATTTTTAACTTACACAAAATATATCTTCAAGGGTTTATGTCTGATTATGTCTTTGTACTTTCTGAGAAACACGGGGCACTTAGAGTTTGATATCGATTTGACCATCCTCTTAGTCTTGCATTTCTACACATTCAGAATCTCTTCGGACAGTTGATTGCGGTTTCTTTCTGTAGTTCTCCCTTCCATTACAAGACAGTTTTTATGTTCTTAGCTCGTTTATACATTAATTTCAAAATTGTTGTCCTAAGTTTTATGGGCCATAAATAAGCTCGGAGTCCCTGAAGTCGAAATCTGTCTGACAGTGGTACCTCTTCTCAGGGTGAGGGGAAAATCTGGGGGGGGGGGAAAATCAACTAGTCACATGTCCCAATTAACAGATGTGACCGCGGACGTAGACTACGAAGAAATCAAGCCAACACAGTAAGGTAGTTTATGATTTTGGAAGAGATAATAAATGTTACCAAATACACTGCAGATACTTTTAAGAAAATCTGATTCAAATTTAATTTATTTTTAAAGAGATTGCAATTAGAAACTGCTTTTGGAGTGGGTTCATTACTGCATATGTAGGTTCAATTAAGTATTCAGCCGAACCTCCATTCAAAAACCACTCAAAATCAAAATTAGTTACAGGCGCCAGTGATTTAGAGGTAGAAAATATTTCCGAAGTCGTTTCTTCTTAGAAAAAAAAACAAGAGTTTACCTATATACAAAAACGTTATAACTTTATAACAGGCTATTGTTTTAAAAACTAGACTGGCGTTACTTTGTGCTATGCGATCTGTTTCTCGTTTTCCTCTTGTTGTTTTCTCTGTCTGCACTTGACTTGCTTCTTACTCACTGAACTCGACGCAATATTACGACTGGTACAACTGCCGCTTACCCTTACACAGCTACCCTACTCTCTTTGTGATGTTATTTTCTAATGTGCGGCAGCCAAAATAGCTTCTGGTACATTCCATCATCAGCTCACATCTGATTGTTTAGCAGCAACGAACAACTTAAATAGTGCCTAAAACACCTAAGGGGACAATAAAAATATTTTCTACAGTGCCTAAAGAAAATATCATTAATTATATCCACGTAATACTTGCAGTGTAGAATAAACAACTTCCATAAATTTGCGAAAGAGTATTTGGGTTATTTTGTGATTAAATGTAGCGGTCTATAGGTGGGATAAGGCATGTTTGACTGCTATACTGGCATATATAGTTAATTTTCAGATTGTGGATTTTGTACCATTCCTATTCAGCATCTACATTCCTTGTGGTTCGTAAACGAAGTAGTTTGAACTATCGTTTTACAAGCTCATGCATCATAATCGATATCACTCGAAAGTTTAGAGATCGTGGGCGTGACATATGCCCCTGAGCCACAGGGAGACGAAGCACTCGATCACAAGGTGACAGGGTTCCCGTCACACCCTGAGGCTCTTGTTTTCCCCACGTCAGAACCCGTTAACTGCTACCGTGTTACCCAGGTGCTGCCGAGAAGGATGTAGCACTTAGTCGCGCAACGTGGCGCACGGGAGGGGATCCCCCACAGGGGAACAAAAACACCGGTTTGTTTGTGAAACTCGACTTCAAACGCTGAGTAAATTTTATACATGAAGGAAACTTCACAACATTCCTCCAGAGGTGTGAAGGTTTAGGGTAGCTATCATCATCATCAGCAGCAGCAATAAAAACATCAACATTATTATCATCGTCATTATCCTCCTATACATTTTTATGGTGTTATTTCAGGAAAGCTCGAGTTTGAATCTCGGTTTGGGTTAGTTGTTTAAATATGCTTTTCCTGGATGCTTCCCCTAACCTGAGAAGAAGCGAACTAATTTGAGCATTCATGTAAAAAATATTTTTACAAACGCTTATTCTACATATGCTTCATGTTAATCGAGATGTTAACCTTATTGGTAATTTTCTTGTAGATGCAAGGGGAATATGGTAGCTTTTAAGCGATAGTCAAATATTGTAAGAGCTGTTTGCTATGTGGAGTATTCCATTTTCTTTGCATTACCAGGACAAAAAAAATCTGATGTGTTACACTCACATGACTTTCTCTACTCTTGTACAATCTAATTTTACAAACGCTTATTCTCCATATGGTTCATGTTAATCGAGATATCGAGATGTCAATCTTATTGGTAATTTTCTTGCAGATGCAAGGGAAATATGGTAGCTTTTAAGCGATAGTCAAATATTTTAACGCTGGTTGCTATGTGGCGCATTCCATTCTCTTTGCATGTCCAGGACATAAAAAAAATGAATAACGAATGTGAGAAAAAGTATAAGTATTGGAAAATTTAAGGGAATAACAAGCAATATCTCGAAAACGGTTCACTCAACAAAAGAAATGTATATGACATAAGTTGTGTATTTTAACGCGATCTACATTTTTTGTGTAGTAAAATTTTGTCTATCTCTTATGGTTTACCAGTTATGCAAAAGTCGTTCACATTGAAGAATAATTTTGGAGACATTCCCAGAAAATTCGAGATATACATTTCATTTCTCATGACATTATCTTAAACATATGATATTTTCATCAAAATCGTTAGAGCCATTTTTGAGAAAATTAAAATTTTCGAAAAATCTTCCATGTAAAGGGTAGTCTGGGGTGGGGGGATTTTCTTGAAAACCTTCGTGTCGCATCTCTGGAAGATACTGAACCTAAATACCAAGTTTGGTGCTTATCCGACTGTTCGTTTTTGAGTTATGCTGTTCACAGACACACACACAGACACACACACACACACAGACACACAGACACACACACAGACACACACACGGACATGTTTCCAAAAATGCTTTTTTTGGATTCAGGAGGTCTCAAAACATGTATTTCCGGTGAAATCTCGGTATCGAATTTTTGGGTGGAATGCAATACTTCCCCTACTTACTATACGTAGTAGAGAAAGTAAAAATTGAATAACCAATTTAAGAACAAGTATAAGTATTGGAAAATTTAAGGGAATAACAAGCAATATCTCTAGAAAGGTTCACTCAACAAAAAAAGTATGACATAAATTGTGCATTTTAACGCGATCTACATTTTTGTGTAAAAACATTTTCTCTATCTCTTATGGTTTACCAGTTATGCAAATGTCGTTCACAATGAAAAATACTTTTGGAGACATTCCCAGAAAATTTGAGATATACATTTCATTTGTAATTAAAATATCTTAAACATATGATATTTTAATCAAAATCGTAAGAGCCATTTTTGAGAAAATTAAAATTTTACATGTTCCATGTAAAGTGTAATCTGGGGTGGGGTGATTTTCTTGAAAACCTTCTTGTCGCATCTCTGGAAGATACTGAACCTAAATATCAAGTTTAGTGTTTATCCGACTGTTCGTTTCTAAGTTATGCTGTTCACAGACACACACACACACACACACACACACACACACACTTCCAAAATTTTTTTACTTTCTCTACTACGTATAGTAAGTAGGGGAAGTATTGCATTCCACCCAAAAATTCGATACCGAGATTTTACCGGAAATACATGTTTTGAGACCTCCTGAATCCAAAAAAATCATTTTTAGAAACATGTCCGTGTGTGTGTCTGTGTGTGTGTGTGTGTGTGTGTGTGTGTGTGTCTGTGTGTGTGTGTGTCTGTGTGTCTGTGAACAGCATAACTCAAAAACCAACAGTCGGATAAACACCAAACTTAGTATTCAGGTTCAGTATCTTCCAGAGATGCGACACGAAGGTTTTCAAGAAAATTCTCCCACCCCAGACTACCCTTTACATGGAACATTTTTCGAAAATTTTAATTTTCTCAAAAATGGCTCTAACGATTTTGATGAAAATATAATATGTTTAAGATAATGTCATGAGAAATAAAATGTATATCTCGAATTTTCTGGGAATGTCTCCAAAAGTATTCTTCATTGTGAACGACTTTTGCATAACTGGTAAACCATAAGAGATAGACAAAATTTTACTACACAAAAAATGTAGATCGCGTTAAAATACACAACTTATGTCATATACATTTCTTTTGTTGAGTGAACCGTTTTCGAGATATTGCTTGTTATTTCCTTAAATTTTCCAATACTTATACTTTTCTCAAATTCGTTATTCATTTTTTTGTCCTGGACATGCAAAGAGAATGGAATGCGCCACATAGCAACCAGCGTTAAAATATTTGACTATCGCTTAAAAGCTACCATATTCCCCTTGCATCTACAAGAAAATTACCAATAAGATTGACATCTGGATATCTCGATTAACATGAAGCATATGGAGAATATGCGTTTGTAAAAATAGATTGTACAAGAGTAGAGAAAGTCATGTGAGTGTAACACATCAGATTTTTTTTCTTTGGATTTCAGGGATCTCATGTATTTCCGGTGAAATCTCGGTATCGAATTTTTGGGTGCAATGCAATACTTCCACTACTTACTATACGTAGTAGAGAAAGTAAGAAAGGGTAGAAAATTCACTCAGCAAGTCCAGCAGAATTAGAAATATCCCTTTTCATTGGCACCCTGCCCCCCCCCTTTGCTGTGCTACTCCATAAGCAAAAATGTAGGGTTTTAAACTGGGTGTCAAAATTCCTGCTCACATAGCCCAAATGTGGAATATTACGCAGTGTGGCAACCCTGCAGTGAACTCTTACCTATTACTGCTGGTGATACGATGCACGGAATGTTACTATATGAACTGTGGAGCCGAGGAATGCAATGACAGTGGCCTCTGTGCAATGATTGTGGTATTCTGCGTATTTTACTTGCTTGCAGTTGTGACCGGCTTTCAGCTGCGCGTGAGGATGAAGACATTACTCTTCATGTGCTGCCTGCTCCAAGTGTTCCATCTCGGATCGCTTTGCAAATCATGCAGCTACTGTTAACAACGGTGTTCGTGCATTACAAGAGCGTGACCTGTACCATTTCAACAGAGCAGACTTGGGCGGTACCCATGTGATGTGTTATCATTCTAGCAGGGCTCATTCTCATTTCCTGAATTGTAGCAGCGTTGGTTCGCTGTGCAACACCTTGCATTGACCGAGCGGGATAGCTCAGGCGGTAGCATTTGAGAGGTCCCGGGTTCAAATTCCGTGGGCTAACCAATCTGACCGGGGATTTTTAGTCGTTTCCCTCAATCGCCAAGGTAAATACCGGATTGGATATGTAATACCACGACCAAAAGTTCCACCTAAGTCTAAAAAAATAGCAAAAATGAAAAATAAATGGTAATAGCGAATGCTTTGCCTTCTATCCACAATAATAAAAGTAGGTAGACTGAACGGCACCCTAATGCCATCTACCCGGTGAGAAATTATTTGTTACGTTATTTTTGCACCACGCTTTGGGCCATTTTGAGAAAGTTATTGTTTCACGAATGGAAAAGCCGATTTGAATTAGGAGTTGTGTTATATTTCAACTGTTGGGGAGCCGAACTTGTAGTAGTTGCAATAGCACGTATAGTAAACAGTTTCCGGTAGCCTTCGCCCCAAATGTATCTGTACTGTTTCTTTAAATATTATATTTATGTTTGCTTCGGCTGCGTCAGTATTTGTTAGAGACACGTTTCTCTTGGCAGGGTTGTGATACGACTAAGAATGTAGGCTTACACAGATTATAATTTTTACTTCACTCCTTTTATTAATACTTGATACGATTTAAAAAAAAACACTTCACTGATGTAGAGAGCTGTGAGATTCTTTAATTAATTGCACTTTTTAACAAGTAAACTTATTTTTCGTCTCACACGAATACATGTTATATTTCTTGAGGACACTTTTTGCGTCTGGTTAGTATCTCTGTCTGCAGGCAACTGATTTGGTTTATTTCAACCGTCTAAATTTCGGTATTTCAAGTCTCTGATTGGCTAATCCTACTCCAATAGAATACCTTCATTTAACTAAAGTTTTTTCTGGTTGTTGATTGCCTATTTTATAAACTGTCACTAAAATTCAATTATTGTTACTGCAAGGATCACAAGTAGTACTGTTCTTCTTCTTCTTCTTTATCTGTTTAACCTCCTCTTATGTAGGACTTACATCCCCCCCAGGACTTAAAGGCGGGTGCCTGGGGTCAGAGGCCCGTCGAGGAGCAGACACTCATGGATCAGACAGAATATCCAGGATGGGTGATCAGCCCGATGGGAGGAAGGAAGTAGATGAAACGAAATGATGGCGAGATGGATGTAAGGAAAGGTGATGATGGAACAGTTGGTGGAGTGAATGGCGGGGAACCCGGAGAAACCACAAATCCCACATGTGGGTCCCTGGGATTGAACCCGGGCCACCTCGGGGAGAGACGAGCGGTCTAACCACTCGGCCACGGCGCCGCCTAAGTAGTACTGATAAACCTTCTTACTCGTTATTGACTCAAGGTTACCTCATTGTTACCTCATCGTTAGCAACTTTTAACTTATTATTCTCACAGCTCCTACATTATTAAATTACGTAATATATTCACATAACATTATTACACATGGATATACTAATATAAGCATATGCAATGACTGTTACATACATTTTTTACAACTTATTACATACGCATATTGCTTCAAGGCGTGCTGTTATTGAATTTACATATTATATAATTTGACTTAAATCATTTAAGTATTAAAAACACAGGCTCACCGGTATGTATAGAAGCTGCCATACTCATGTTCTCTGTGGATACGTGTCGAAGCTACCATCTGCTGGTCACAGAAGCAGAGACACAGTTGCCATACACATGTCTCTGTGGATATGGGTCAAAGCTGCCACCTGTTCGTCACCGAAGCAGAGGTACAGTTGCTATGTACTTGCCTCTGTGGATACGTGGCGAAGCAAGATGGTATGGTACAGACATGAGACCTAGAAGGGTAACTGTTCGCTACACACCAAGCCACGAGCTCTCCTAACAGATCCGTCTCGATATGACCACGTAGTTAAAGCTTGAGAGGAGTGATATACTCAAAAGTACGTAATTACTTACGATATGATACATTTTATTTTAATATTATATTGTAAAAAATAAAAGTCTTGCGTATTAGTAGACTACATCTCTCCCGTCTTCTTTTGGGATCGTGGAGCTCCTAGCTGTTCTTTGAGTATACACGTAGTCTTTGTGATACTGTCCAAATGACTAGTTGCGTAGTCGTCCTCCTGGTGCATCTGTTTGAGGAAGTTTCTGATAAATGACCTTAGCTGCATAGTCGCCTTCCTTATCACTTTCTGGCTATTAAGTTTGTGGAATTTGAACTTCGGGATCCTGGAACTGCTGGCTGTTTAATCTTTGATTGTAAAGAAATATATTCGGGAAACAATCTGTAAAATTCAAACGCTTAGTTTTTAAAAATTACATTATGAAAATTATTATTATGATTATTACTATTATGTAAAGTTAGGTGCATAGACCGAACAAGATGGCTCCGCAGAAAGTTGTGAGACTCGCATTCGGGAGATCCCGGGTTCAATTCCCCTTATTCCGGCCACTTTGTCATAGGCTTTTTCGTGGTTTCCCGGTTGGTAAGCGAAAATCGAGGTGGTTCCTCTCCTATCACAAATATCCTTAACCCTAGTTCCCTCTCATTTAGTTTTCCCTTCCATGTTTCAGGTGGGCTTTGATGCTGTGCAGTGTCGGACAGATGGCGCAGATGTTTGGTCATTGCAAAGTTCTTCTCAGCCCTGTCAGATGGTAGTCTTCTTTGAACCACATAAGGTGGGACGAGTTTTCCCCGACTCCGCCAGAGGGTAGCTTTTCTGAGCAGCCTCACAGTGAGATCGGGTCATTAAGCTTGGAATCGTTAGGGACCTCTGCTCGTCTCTGTGACCTGTCTGTGTGCGGACTATAGCCTCTGAGGTTCCTTGACTTCTTCGTTCCTCCTGGGGAGTGGTAACCACAAAAGATCCGCCTTACCTTGATATAGTCATAGGTATATAGGACCATAAATATTAATTATTGATATTCTGTAATTATGGACGCTGCCGTGGCCAAGTGGTTAGACCGCTTCCTCCCGCCAAGGTGGCCGGCTTCGATCCAGGAATCCGCATGAGGGATTTGTGGTGGACAAAACGGCGCCTCGGTGGGATTTCTCCGCCAAACACCATTCCACCGGTGCTCCATCTTCACCTTACGTGTCATTCATCTCTGGCATCTCATCTATTGTCTCCTTCTTCGCTCTCATCTCGGGCATCGGGCTGATCCCCAACCCTCGTTATCACCCTCTGATCTTAGACCCTCAGCTCCCCGACAGACATCTGGCCACAGGCATTGGTTTGTAAGTCCTATGAAGGGGAGGGTAATCAAAGATTGCTTTTATGCTCTAAAAATTTGTAACAAAATTATCAACGAAAGCAGTTAAACTTCTGAGAAATTAGCAGTTTCGTTATCTAGTACCCTTAAAACAACCACCTTAATTACCTCCCTTAATATTGATAATATTGATAATATTAATTGTGAGATTGATTTATTGTTGTATAATTATTTGTCCCACGCTTTGGGAGCCAATTTGAGATAGGTGATTGCTGCTACGTATGGAAAGTCAGTTTGAAGAAGATGTATTATCTTTACGTTATTTGCACCTTTATTTGCACCACGCTTTGGGCGTCAATTTGAAGTAGGTGTAGTATTATTGTAGGAATTGTATTGTAGTTCAACTGTTGGGGAGCCGAACTTGAAATAGTTGCAACCGCACGTATGGTACCGGGTAGCCTTCGTCCCAAATTTTAAAAATATTAGCTTTGTAATTGACTGATTCTTTAAATATTATATATTTTTGTTTGCCTCGGCTGCGTCAGTATTTATATTTTTAGAGACATGAAGGTCTTAACAAGGAATGGTGCGACTGAATAACGTAGGCTTACACAGATTATAATTTTACTTCACTCCATTTATTAAGTCTTTAAATGATTAAAATAACACTTCACTGATATAGAGAGCTGTGAGATTCTTTTATTAATTACTTGCAATTTTTAACACGTAAACTATTTTCGTCCCCCACTGAATACGAAATATATTTCTCGAGGACACATCTCGCGTCCGGTTGGTAACACTGTCTTCAAGCAACGCGTCCAGTTATAAGCGCTGTCTACAAGCAACTGACTTGATTTCTACCGCCTAAATTTGTAAATATCTGTATTTCATGTCTCTGATTGGTTATTCCTAATCCAATGGAATACCTTTATTTAACTTAAGTTTTTTCTGGTTGTTGATTGGCTGTCACTAAAATTACATTATTGTTGCTCCAATAATGACTAGTAGAATTTAAACTTCAAATTCATTATTGCCTCAAAGTTACCTCATTGTAACTTCATTGTTAGCAACGTTTAACCTATTATTCTCACAGCTCCTACATTATTAAATTACGTAATACATTCACATAACATTATTAAACATATATACAATAATATAAACTTTTACAATGACTGTAATATACATTTTTTATATATTGTTACATACAAATATTGCTTTAAGAATTGCTTCTTGAATTATATATATTATATAATGAGACTGAAATTATTTAAGTGTTAAAAATACTGCCTCAATTAAAAGACAGTCTTCATTAGACTGAATGAATAAAATTCTAGACTACAAACAATTATGGCTAATCAGAAAAAAAAGAATAAGTATTCTGAACGTAAATGTGCACTTTTCAAAATCAAACAACAGCCATGGTGTCACTAAAACTACACAGAATTGGAATTAAAACAACATTGACATTTATGACCTGTTTCTATTGTAAATGATAAAAGGTTTGATATGGTTTGTGAAAAGATATCTTATACCATCCCCACTTTTCCTCCCTTTTTTCTGATTTCTGTGACTCCGAACTAACATACTTTCTCAGTAGTCTTGATTATTTCAACAGGTTTTTCTTTCCCTACTACACAGGGTAAGTATTGCATTCCATCCAAAAATTTGATGCCAAGATTTCACCAAAAATACATATTTAGCATTTTTAAAACATGTCCGTGTCTCTGTCTGTCTGTGAACAGCATAACTCAAAAGCTAAAAGTCTGATAAATACTAAACTTGTTATTTGAGTTTAGTATTCCCCCAAGGATGCAACACCAAGAGTTTAAAAAAAAACCTACCCCAGACTACCCTTTATATGGAAGATTTTACCAAAATTTGATTTTATCAAAAATGGCTGCAACGATTTTGATTAAAATATTATATGTTTAAGATATTTTTATGGCAAATGAAATGTATATCTTGAATTCTATGGAAATTTCCCCAAAGTCCTCTTCATTCTCAATGACTACGCAAACAAATGTAGATCTCGTTAAAAGACGCAGTTTATGTCATGTACATCATCGAGTGATGTTTTGTCGAGTGAACTATTTCCGAGAAATACTTTGTTATTTGTTTGAATGTTCCAATAGTTATACTTTTTCTCGAATGGGAATTCGTTATTCGTTTTTTCTATGTCCTGGGCATGTCCTCCACATAGCGACCAGCTCTTAAAATATTTGACTATCGCTTACACCTCCTATATGCCCCTTGATCCTACAAGAAAATTAGCAATGAGATAGTTTCTGCAAATGTTTATCTCGATTAAGATGAAGTAATGGAGAATAAGCGTTTGTAAAAATAGTTTGCACAAGAGTAGAGAAATTCATGTGAGTGCAACACATCAGATTTTTAACTTAACAATCGTTATTCGATAATGCAGAAGATTTAGTCAACAATTTGAGGATTATTTTCATTTCCTGTTGAATGCAACAAAGAACACTCTTCTAAAGCTTTATTACTCAGCTATAAATCAAAATAAATTATTAAACATGACACCTGATCTTTTAGTTTCGCTTCCATCAATTTTTTTATGGAACGATAGCCATAAGTATCATAAAAATTTCAGTCAATAAAATTTAAACAACGATGACGTTTAATACTGGAAGTATAACTCGAATGTTTAATAATTTTATAAAAACGCGATAGGGAAATAGATGAATAATTGCAATAAATAATTTCCATATATTGAATCAATGCATAATAGATGAGAAGGTTACAAATTTGTAAGTAAATAAGGAAGTCGTTACCAGGCAAACTAAGTGTTACGGAGAAGCAATTAGAAGGTAGAATAGATAAGGCAATTAGGTTTCGGTGAACTCGGTCAACAAGTAACCCACTACCTCAAAGTATCTGTAACTCAAGACGTTAAGAAAAGGATGAGAGTGCACATAGGCCAGTTCGGAAATTAGAAAGGGAAAGAATACTTAGAATTTAGCAAATCAAAGTGTAAAAGTTGTTTTCAGATGCGGAAATTTGACAACATAGGAACTTGTAGGGGAGTTATAAAGTAGGCAGGACTTAATACAAGAAGTATATTGATAAAATTAGCTTCTTTTGTCCGTCTTTCATTTGTACCTTTAGGGGCCTACAGTCCTTTAGGTGATCAACAGTCGGTAGCGCTTAAAGACCGCGAACGATCCTCACATATTTAGTAGTAGCTGCGAGCGGTTTTGCCGGTAAGCATTTTAGCGACTCACTGCAACTTACACGGCTCATTGTTATTACGGAAACAACTATTTAAACAGCAAATTTGATACTTCAGAATTTAGAGGATATAATAATTCAATTTTTACAGCTTCTCGTGCTCAGATTCAGAATCAGTTTAATTCATCTCAAACGGTCGGCAACTCATTTCAGTAGTTCAAGTATTAGATCACAATAAACTTCTTAGCCAATTTAACTGGGTTGTCTATCTTCAGCCCACCCGCGCATACCTTAAGGAGAAAGATCTCATAGCAAACTACTGTAGCACTCGGCAGCGTATTCATCAGCAGATGTTGGAGACGACGTCAAAAAATGACGAAAGTTGAGAAAGGAGTAGTTTTCTACCCCAAATGTACTTTCAGGTGGTCTTTGCCCCAAGTTTAAAAAAATATTAACTTTGTAATTTGACTGTTTCTTTAAATATTATATATTTATGTTTGCCTCGGCTGCGTCAGTATTATTGTTAGAGACATGGATGTCTTGGCAGGGTTGTGGTGCGACTAAGAATGTAGGCTTACACAGATTATAATTTTACTTCACTTCTTTTATTAATGCTTGATACGATGTAATTAACACTTCACTGATATATATATATATTATATGTATAGAGAGAGAGAGACAGAGAGACAGAGACAGAGAGAGAGCTGTGAGATGTTTTTATTAAATACTTGCACTTTTTAACACGTAAACTATTTTTTGTCTCACACAAAATACGTATTATAAAATTTCTCGAGGACGCATCACGCATCCGGTTACAAACACTGTCTGCAGGCAAATGACTTCTGAATTTGTAAATGTTTCTCCTTTTCAGTTTCTGATTGGCTAATCCTAGTCCAATAGAATACTTTTATTTAACTAAAGCTTTTTGTGGTTGTTGATTGGCTATTTCATAAACTGTCTCAAAAATTTACATTATTGTTGCTCTAATAATGACTAGTAGCATTATTAAACTCTCAAACTTATTATTGTCTCAAGGTTACCTCATTGTTAGCAACGCTTAACCTATTATTCTCACAGCCCCTACATTATTAAGTTACGTAATACATTCACATAACATTATTAAACATGGATACAATAATATAAACATTTACAATGACTGTAATATACACTTTTTTATATCTTGTTACATACACATATTACTTTGAGGGGGGCTGTTATTGAATTTATATTTATATAATTAGACTAAAAGTATTTAAGTGTTAAAAATACATCCTCAAACTAGACGACCACAGTGATAGAAAACGATATCATGTTTATGCCTGTGTCATTTATGAATGTTGAAAGGAATAAATCGCAACTAAATTTGTTTGTATTAAACAGGTCAAAGCGGCCTCGAAAAGTTTATTAGGAATAAAAAATGTCGAAAAAAATGGCTGCAGATTTCTGCTTTATTTTCCAACACACTGTTAACTTAACTTCAATTTATTATAATTCAGCACCAATGTACTCGTTAACTTTTTGAGCTAGAAACCTTCCGTATAGTTCAATTTATGCTTTACTTAGCGCTTAAAAATAAAACTTTAACGTTAAAATATTTTTGTTTTCAACAATAATATAAACTTCCTATAAGCTAGATTTTCGGGCCTGTGATGCCTTCGATCTAGTGAAAACAGTTCACTGATTTGTCTATGAGGCAGTATTTTTAACACTTAAATGATTTCAGTCAAATAATATAATATAAATTCAATAACAGCCCGCCTTAAAGCAATATGTGAATGTAACAATGCCATGTGAATGTATTACGTAATTTAATAATGTAGGAGCTGTGAGAATAATAGGTTAAAAGTTGCTAACAATGAGGTAACCTTGAGGCAATAATCAGTAAGAAAGTGTAATAATACTACTAGTCATTCTTGGAGGAAGCAATAATTAATTTTTGAGACAGTATAAAAGTAACCAATCAATAACCAGAAAATAGCTTAAGTTAAATAAAAGTACTCTATTGGATTAGGAATAGCCAATCAGAAACTTGAAATATAGAAATTTACAAATTTAGGCGGTGGAAATCAAGTTAGTTGTTTGTAGACGGTGCTCATAACCCGACGCGTTGCTTGTAGGCAGTGTTTCTAACCGAACGCGAGATGTGTCCTCGAGAAATTTAATACGTATTCGTGTGAGACGAAAATAGTTTACGTGTTAAAAAGTGCAAGTAATTAATAAAAAAAATCTCACAGCTCTCTCTCTCTATATCAGTGAAGTGTTATTTAAAACCTGTCAAGCATTAATAAAAGGAGTGAAGTAAACCTTATAATCTGTGTAACCCTACATTCTTCAATCGCAACACAGCCATGCAAAGAGAAACATGTCTCTAATAATAATACTGGCGCAGGCAAGGTAAACATAAATATACAATATTTACAGAAATAGTAAACATTACAAAGTTAATATATTTTTTGAACATTTGGGGCAAAGGCCACCGAAAAGTACATTTGGGGCGAAGGCTACCGGAAACGTTTTACCATACGTGCGGTTGCAACTACTTCAAGTTCGGCTCCCCAACAGTTGAAAAACAATACAACTCCTACTTCAAATTGGCTTTCCATACGTGCAGCAAAAACTCCTTCAAATTGGCTCCTAAAGCGTGTGGCAAATAACGATACAAAAATTACAAACATTCTTCAGCTAACAGGGTATGAAAGGTTGTAAGGTAGTAATTTTAAGTGCCTCACGCTGTATACCCAAGGGTTTCGAAGGTATGTGTTTGCGACATGTGTAGCCGAGGTCATTAAAGCATGCACTCGTGAACGGAAGGTCCGCGGTTTCGAATCTTGCCAGATCCGTTTTCCCTGACTGCGGTTTTTACCAGGTTTTACTCAGTCCTCATGCCGGGGAGGTACCCTAAACTTATGCTTGGAACATTTCCTTTCCCAATTATATTTTCAGTGCATGTATCATCAGTGTCCACTCCCTGTGGTGTCGTATTTATTAAGAACGGGCGTAAAACACTACTCAGAAAAAAATCTGATGTGTTACACTCACATGACTTTCTCTACTCTTGTACAATCTAATTTTACAAACGCCTATTCTCCATATGCTTCATGTTAATCGAGATATCCAGATGTCAATCTTATTGGTAATTTTCTTGTAGATGCAAGGGGAATATGGTAGCTTTTAAGCGATAGTCAAATATTTTAACGCTGGTTGCTATGTGGCGCATTCCATTCTCTTTGCATGTCCAGGACATAAAAAAATCTGATGTGTTACACTCACATGACTTTCTCTACTCTTGTACAATCTAATTTTACAAACGCCTATTCTCCATATGCTTCATGTTAATCGAGATATCGAGATGTCAATCTTATTGGTAATTTTCTTGTAGATGCAAGGGGAATATGGTAGCTTTTAAGCGATAGTCAAATATTTTAACGCTGGTTGCTATGTAGCGAATTCCATTCTCTTTGCATGTTCAGGACATAAAAAAAATGAATAACGAATTTGAGAAAAAGTATAAGTATTGGAAAATTTAAGGAAATAACAAGCAATATCTCGAAAACGGTTCACTCAACAAAAGAAACGTATATGACATAGGTTGTGTATTTTAACGCGATCTACATTTTTTGTGTAGTAAAATTTTGTCTATCTCTTATGGTTTACCAGTTATGCAAAAGTCGTTCACAATGAAGAATATTTTTGGAGACATTCCCAGAAAATTCGAGATATACATTTTATTTGTCATGACAATATCTTAAACATATGATATTTTAATCAAAATCGTTAGAGCCGTTTTTGAGAAAATTAAAATTTTCGAAAAATGTTCCATGTAAAGGGTAGTCTGGGGTGGGGGGATTTTCTTGGAAACCTTCGTGTCGCATCTCTGGAAGATACTGAACCTAAATACCAAGTTTGGTGTTTATCCGACTGTTCGTTTTTGAGTTATGCTGTTCACAGACACACAGGCACACAGACACACAGACAGACACACAGACACACAGACACACAGACAGACACACACACGGACATGTTTCCAAAAATGCTTTTTTTGGATTCAGTGATTCCCAAAACATGTATTTCCGGTGAAATCTCGGTATCGAATTTTTGGGTGGAATGCAATACTTCCCCTACTTACTATACGTAGTAGAGAAAGTAAAAAATGAATAACGCATTGGAGAAAAAGTATAAGTATTGGAAAATTTAAGGAAATAACAAGCAATATCTCGAAAACGGTTCACTCAACAAAAGAAATGTATATGACATAAGTTGTGTATTTTAACGCGATCTACATTCTTTGTGTAGTAAAATTTTGTCTATCTCTTATGGTTTACCAGTTATGCAAAAGTCGTTCACAATGAAGAATACTTTTGGAGACATTCCCAGAAAATTCGAGATATACATTTCATTTCTCATGACATTATCTTAAACATATGATATTTTCATCAAAATCGTTAGAGTCATTTTTGAGAAAATTAAAATTTTCGAAAAATGTTCCATGTAAAGGGTAGTCTGGGGTGGGGGGATTTTCTTGAAAACCTTCGTGTCGCATCTCTGGAAGATACTGAACCTAAATACCAAGTTTGATGCTTATCCGACTGTTTGTTTTTGAGTTATGCTGTTCACAGACACACAGGCGCGCGCGCGCACACACACACACACACACACACACACACACACACACACAGACACACACACGGACATGTTTCCAAAAATGCTTTTTTTTGGATTCAGGAGGTCTCAAAACATGTATTTCCGGCGAAATCTCGGTATCGAATTTTTGGGTGGAATGCAATACTTCCCCTACTTACTATACGTAGTAGAGAAGGTAAAAAGGTAGGTGTTGACACCTCACAAATGCAGTTGAAGGTGACACAAAGTTAATGTTATATTATTAGGAGGACGCCTTAGAAGTTAGAGATGTTTAGGATTATTTCCCAAAATATTCACAATTGCCACCCCATTGCCAAGTCTCAAAACGGACGCATCTGAATATAACGGTATGCGTACATTTATGATATTATATGTTAATTAAATAATGTTGCATTGGATTTATGATCTCTAACATATTTAAAACTCCAAAGGCATTTGAAGGAACAAAGTCTCAAACCTGAGACTGTACTTTTGCTGCATTTCTCTCCAACTGCGTGAGGTTACGGAGGTATATCAACGTTGAGGACTACATCGGGGAAGGTCGACAGGAGCAGCGTCCTCGCTTTGAGACGTTTCGGCAAGTTAACGTTGTCTGTTTGCATGGATGGGCACCAGAATCATGACATGTGACCTGTGACGAGAGAGGGACAAGGAAATTGAGCCTTGTCTCGCGGCCTGCCTCATCAGGTGGGCCGGCAGCCGTATCAACACGGTGCATCGTTATCAGCGGCGGACTGGCTCATTGTTCGTCCTCTTACCGATGGGCCTTGTGCATAGAAAAATCAAAACACATAATAGGATGAAATCTAGTAACGGTTTTGGAGATCTGGTGCTAAAGTCGAACTTGCTTACAAACGTTTTGGGATATACAGTGTGACACAGAGGTCAGTTGACAAATGGGATGCCTATTCTCACATCTTTTGCTTACATGGGTTGGTTGGCACATCCTCTGCCATGATTCTTCCCCCTCACATTTCCTGTATCCATAATTTTCCCTGTCATACTTATCAGGTCTGCAGCACCAGGCAACGTTGCGGCTGGATGGTGACTTGTGCAATGTAGAGGTTTCTTTCCTGGCCTCGCTGTGGGGTCTGCTCAGTTAGGCCTCTCCTCCGAGTGGAGCCCGCAAGAAGATGGTGGCTTGTGGGCGGACCCGGGTTGCATCGTATGCGTTACATCTGGAAACTTTCGAGACCCCGTCTGTGCTTGCCCTCGTCATCATCCGGATCTACTCGCCCTTCGGGTCTATCCTCTCATCGCTCCCTCCCGAGGGTCAGGGGAGAAGCACAAGGGGCCGGCTGGCCCGCGTGCGATGCTCTGTCTCGATTTCGGGGCCCCCTTCCGTAGATTCGTACTTTTACCTTTACGTATTGCAATAATTAAAAACACGGCCATCTACAAAGTGTTAAATACATAATAAAAACAGGCTGTACTTATCTGAAACATTCATATGAAATTACACTTGAGCTGCTAGTATCTTATGGAAAAGTTTGACTCTTAAACTTGTTCTAGCAAAAGCTAAGCAACCCTCAGGTATTCAACAAAGCATTTGACAAATCTCCTCTTATTAGCATTTTGCTTAACGCAGGTCATAAAATAAAATTTCAAAATCTGATATCTCTTTCTGCAGTCTGTGTATACTGAGCGAAAGAAGCGCTTTACGTTCACTATTCCTTATAAATATTAATTTTTAATATTTTCAAATAACATTAACCCAAAGAGAAGCTCCAAACACTCGAATTTTAAAAAGTTAGGTTCTGAGAAGCTTTTTACGTTTTTTGTTTACAAAATAATGTAGAGATTCCCTTATGAAGACAACACTTCTTTTCTCGTTCTGAACCACACTTGCTTTAAGAAAAACCAAACCGGCGGCTTTAAGAATAGCATATATGAAAACATACGTACATGATAATATATTGATTTGAAATAAACATTTTTGCACATTTCCTAAAAATGTAATTAAAATCGAACACAATCTCTCCTTATACCTCAGGAAATGCTGAAAATAGTAAATCAAAGATATGACCTCTTAAAGTTTTTATAATTTTTTAAATATACTGTACACGTGACTACTCAATACTGCATATGTTGTCTGATACGGACTGATGTGTGCAAATCTTACCAGTCAGAACTATGTCTTTATCACCTCCTACAAAAGTGACGTAGGAGGTTCCGTTCTCTTTGCTTCTAACTTTAATTAGGCGGTAGAATCTCTTTCAGATTCGAACAAGAGTGTATCTAGGTACACAATTTTTAAAAAAAGGTTTGTGTTTCATTTTCTTGTTAGATATTTTAGTTTCTTTTTTTAAAGTTGGGCATCGTATGAATCCAATGAATTCAGTATTTCTCAATAAAGGCAGACAGGAGCAGATATTTGAAATAATTTTAGTTTAATTGAATTCTATTAATTATAACTATTTTACTTTCTCTACTACGTGTAGTAAGTAGGGGAAGTATTGTATTGCACCCAAAAATTTGATAGCGAGTTTTCACCGGAAATACATGTTTTGAGAACCCCTGAATCCAAAAAAAGCATTTTTGGAAACATGTCCATGTGTGTGTCTGTCTGTCTGTGAACAGCATAACTCAGAAACGAACAGTCGGATAAACAACAAACTTGGTATTTAGGTTCAGTATCTTCCAGAAATGCGACACGAAGGTTTTCAAGAAAATCCCCCACCCCAGATTACCCTTTACATGCAAGATTTTTTTAAAATTTTAATTTTCTCAAAAATGGATCTAACGATTTTGATTTAAGTTATTTTCATGACAAATGAAATGCATATATCGAATTTTCTGGGAATGTCTCCTAAAGTATTCTTCATTGTGAATGACTTTTGCATAACTGGTAAACCATAAAAGATAGACAAAACTTTACTGCACAAAAAATGTAGATCGCGTTAAAATACACAATTTATGTCCCATATATTTTTTTGTTAGGTGAACCATTTTCAAGATTTTGCTTGCTATTCCCTTAAAGTTTCCAATACTTATACTTTTTCTCAAATTCGTTTTTCATTTTTTTTTGTCCTGGTAATGCAAAGAGAATGGAATACTCCTCATAGCAACAAGCTCTTAAAGTATTTGACTATCGCTTAAAGCCTAGCAATTCCCCTTGCATCTACAAGAAAATTAGTAATAAAATTAACATCTCGATATCTCCATTAACATGTAGTATATGGAGAATAAGCGTTTGTAAAAATAGTTTGTACAAGAGTAGAGAAAGTCACGGGAGTGTAACACATCAGATTTTTTCAAGAAGTGCAGCATGTTAAAAAGTAATTCTTATTTTGGAGTGATTTTTAATTATTATTTAATTTGTTAAAATCATTTTAATATTCTTATACAATTACAATCCAACGAATATTGAGGTTATTGTGGCAGAGCTTTTATTTATAAATGAGAATAACTGATTTGTTACTCTATTCTGAATTACTCTCAAAATCAGGTGAATTCATTCATGTCATTACTTATGAGTTATGACGAAGGCACAGAAATATGCACAAAAATTAATGGTGGTTGTAAAAGCTGTTTTGCGCATTAATTAAAAGTTCAGGAGACGTCAGGCAGGTACAGGCTGTAGTGAAGGGTGACTTCACTGCCAGTTGTAATATGGTGCAAACACTGCAGACTTGTGCAAAATTAGTGATAGAAATAAGTCTGTGGATGGAGTATTCCTGGTTTTAAAACAATAAAATATAATTCACTGCAAAGAGGTTAGCTTAAATCTATACAATATATACTCTCCTATTTCTGAAAACATTTCTGTAAACAACATTTACACTTCTATGCTTATTTTATTCTTTTTTTAAGTATTAGATTTGTTGTGTTCAGTATGCCGCAATTATGATATTTTTCCTTAAGCAACTTACTTTCAAGCATAAAGTGTGTTGACTTGGCTTGATTTATGTAAAGACTGGTTACGATTGCGCTTAACATTGAAAGCTACAGGTTTATTGTATTATACCCTATCTCTTTCAGTTTAGTTTAATAGTCTTTTCCTTTAATAAGGGACAGTAGTTTATTAACTAAATTTTTCTTAGGAAGATCATCTTCTGGATTTGTGAACCCCAAAACTTCATATATTTCATATACACAGCCTTCGTATTTAAAGATTACATGATAGAAACACAGTTTCGTCCTCTTCATCACATAACGTGCATATGTTCTTCTTCGAAGATCCCCATTATATGTAGGTGTTTCTGTAATCTGCAATGCCATCTCAAGAGCCCTGTTATCAGGTTTATTTGATCTATTGAGATGAAGTACATCGTTATTGGTTCGATCGTAATTGGTTCTGATAACTAATCCACTCAGCAATAATTATTCGAACAGAATTTAAAGGAGGGCACATATTGTTTCAGGCCAGTAAACTTTTAGCGGACCCTTTCCTTACCAGCATGCCTGCTTTTTTATTGCCTAAAATTCCGTTATGTCCAGGCACCCACCCAAGAGAATATTGTCTTACTGTACTAATAACCGTTACCCATTTAATATAGTGATGAGTTTACCTGTATAATTCAGAATGAAGAATAGGATTACGTTTGAAAATTACAGAAATGCTTTGCTACTTACATATTAAAATAAAACTCTGAGAGAGAGGAAGAGAGACAGAGAGAGAATTTACAAAAAGCAGTTTAAAAATTAAGCCAAAACGTAATACATTACAATTTAACTATATATATATATTACACTACAATTAAGATAAAAAGAAGAATCCAGTCAGATCGAAAAAAAACAAAAAATGAGAAACTTTTAGAATACGTATCCCACTTCAATTATCTAGGTTGTGATATAAGTTTTAATTATTACAGATCCTAGATAGCAGACTATCTGTGGAACAATTGGAAGACTTTACCCAAAAAAGCCAAGAAGGAAACACAAATGAAATTCTATAAAGTTATGGCTATGCCTACTTGTATATGGTTCCGAATCATGGACAATAACAAAATAATAAAAGGAAAGAAAGAAATAATAGAAGATCACGAATACAGCAGAGATGAAGTTCATAAGATATATAGGATAGGCTAGGATTGACTATGGAGGGAACGCGTCACCGATCCAGAGTGGATATTGTACCGTACGGCCGGATCCAGGAGCGACTACACAGCAATGACAGTGTCTTTAAGTTTCCTGATAGAGACACCCGGGCGGACGGACAGGCACACAGAGGGCGTCCAATGCCCCTCAGTGGGTTCAGATACCCCGGCAGCCAGCCGAAAACCGAAGGACGGAGAGGGTCAAAAAGAGCATCCCTTTCCCTGCCACGCTGCACCGAAACACCATCGCCGACACTTCCAACTCTGAAAGAGACCAACTGGATGAAAGATAAACGAAATGGATCAAAATGGAGGGATAAGAAATTCGGGAGATAGAAGAAACCACTCTAGCATTCACCTGACGACCCGGGAAAACCCCCGAAAGAACCCATGGGTCAGAGTGGGGGTCGCGGGACCTCCTGAATGCTGACCACAGATGTTGCCGGTATAAGATATGTAAGAGGATGTACTAAAATGGATAAAATATGGAACGAAACAATAAGATCAGATTTAAAAATATATTCAGTTAGCGATAAGATAGAAGAAAATAGAATAAAATGGAAGGATCATGTTGCCAGAATGATAGAAAATAGATTACAAAAAATGAATTATCGGCCGATTGGAAAGAGAGATCTGGGTAGACCGAAAGAGATGGATGGATGATAGAGATCGGAACAGGTGATTATAACACCTTGAAAGGAGAAGAAGAAGCTTTATAAAATAAATACCTAAGAAGTGAAAGTAAATGCACCATGAGTTGGATGAGTTCTGTGTTGTCAAGCATCAATGTGAAGGTGCAGTCTGCCACTGAGTGGTTGTTGCCTCCAGTGTCGAACAAGCCTGTTCCTTCTCTCCACTTCCAGTTTCATTAGCATGACCCCTCTCTGTAAACAGAGGAACACCCGCCCAATCTAAATGGAAATTTGGGAAGTGACGTCCCTAACCGCGACAAGACAGCTACGTGTTCCAGAAACAAGCGACACTGGGTGTCTGTCACTGGGTTACCCAACAGGGGTCGTCCGAAAAATTCATCTGTTGATACGACAACCATTTGCTCAAGGATATTTCTCACAGGTTGTTTCGTCGAGGTCTACAGCTTCAACCTTCCAAATCTGACGAAAGTTTCTTGACAATCAGATTGGGACGAACGTTGATCATATCTAAAAAAAATGTAACGTGCTACTTTTACATAACTTTCTCTAACCTCGTTTATTAGTTGCTATACAAATTATTCTCTGCAAAGCTTATTTTTAAGCTACTTCGTTTTAATCGAGATAAAACTTAGCAGAAGGAGTTACATTACACATTTCCTTAGAATACAAAGAGAAAGTGATAGTTAACTGTTCAAGAACTGGACGCTGTATGCTGGCCTTAAAATTCCACACTTACCATGCAACCGCGCGAAACAACTGAAAATTAACAGGACTTAAAGGATTGACAAAACTATTGAACAAATCTAAGCATTAATGTGAGACAGTATTTTATATCACAACACTGTGAATGCCAGAGTGATTATAGTGTAAATTAACATTATTGTATGACAATGATTTTAGGTGTTTGTTAATTATAAGCATTGTTAGGAAATAAGTTTACACGGCCTCACTGAAACTGACAATAGGAGCGGGTAACAATGAGCGAGGGGGTGAGTTGTTTATCAATTAGAAGAGACAAACAAATGACGTCAGAGTAGCGCGCTTTTCTTTAGAAATGGAGGGAATATCTTCCCTAGAGCATATGTGTTCGTAATTTTGATTGGATATAAAAATAGACGCTAATGTTGGCGCGCTTTATTAACCAATAGCAGCTCTGTTATAATGTTTAGGCATATCGGGTTGAGGGAGTATAAAAAGCTAAAGTCAGAGACAAGTATTGCCCAATTCAACAGAATCATCCATGGGTTACACGTCGCCCAGTTCAACAGAATCATCCACGGGTTACACGTCGCCCAGTTCAACAGAATCATTCACGGGTTACACGTCGCCCAGTTCAACAGAATCATCCATGAGTTACACGTCGCCCAGTTCAACAGAATCATCCACGGGTTACACGTCGCCCAGTTCAACAGAATCATCCATGGGTTACACGTCGCCCAGTTCAACAGAATCATCCACGGGTTACACGTCGCCCAGTTCAACAGAATCATCCATGGGTTACACGTCGCCCAGTTCAACAGAATCATCCATGGGTTACAGGTCGCCCAGTTCAACAGAATCATCCACGGGTTACACGTCGCACAGTTCAACAGAATCATCCACGGATTACACGTCGCACAGTTCAACAGAATCATCCATGGGTTACACGTCGCACAGTTCAACAGAATCATCCACGGATTACACGTCGCACAGTTCAACAGAATCATCCACGGATTACACGTCGCACAGTTCAACAGAATCATTCACGGGTTACACGTCGCCCAGTTCAAGAGTATCATTCACGGGTTACACGTCGCCCAGTTCAACAGAATCATCCATGGGTTACACGTCGCCCAGTTCAACAGAATCATCCACGGGTTACACGTCGCCCAGTTCAACAGAATCATTCACGGATTACACGTCGCACAGTTCAACAGAATCATTCACGGGTTACACGTCGCTCAGTTCAACAGAATCATTCACGGGTTACACGTCGCCCAGTTCAACACAATCATTCACGGGTTACACGTCGCCCAGTTCAACAGAATCATCCACGGGTTACACGTCGCCCAGTTAAACAGAATCATTCACGGGTTACATGTCGCACAGTTCTACAGAATCTCTCGCTACGTAAAGTTAGTTATAAAATGTGAAATGCGCGGCAAATAAGTGATTATAGTTACATTCGAAAATATAACAGTATCAGTGGGGCGTGTATCAAGAGTAAATATGTGAAATTCATAACGTGTGACGGCAATAAAAGTGTAAAAACAAATTCTTTTATCAGTGTATCTTTAGTAACAACTCCTTTCCGTTTACACACCCTGTTCAAGAGATTTGCTCGACTGAGTGATATAAGCTAGCTGGAGGACAAAGAACTCAAAATTCAAAATAGTAAAACAAAAACAGGCGCTCAGCAAATAAGATAACACGAAGTTACCGCGACAATTGACGGATATTTCGGAAATGACTTATGTCACAAACAAAGTTATTTGAGATAAATTGTGTGTTTTAAAGAGATCTACATTTTTTGTGTAGTACGTTTTCGTCTATCACTTAAGTTTATCAGTATACAACGTTATATAAAATTCCTCTTGAATGAAGAGAACTTCACAGCCTATTCCAGAAAAATTTAAGATACATATTTTATTTGTCATATAAATAGTTTTAATATAGGGTATTTTGAGCAAAATCGTTAGAACCATCTTTGGAAGCTACTGAACTTAAATACCAAATTTGGTATTTATCGGAGATTTCGTTTTTGAGTTATGCTGTCCACAGACACATTTAAAAATGCTTTTTTATTCAAGGACCTCAAAATATTTATTTTCAGTAAAATCTCGGTAGACAGCCCTATTTGAAACATCGCTCTACAGGCATGTTGCTTCGTAAATATTACAACTAGTGATGGAATGATTCCTCTATTTCTGGATACTCGATACCGATACTGATTTTTCGAAAACTCGATACTCACTTTATAAAAAACTGTAAAGCCGATAGCTTGTTCACTGAATATGTTCATATTAGCAGCTTTCTGTCTATAAACGCATGGAACCAATTTTGTATTGTACACTAATTTACTTTCTACCATTGGCAGCAATTCTTTTTTATCTTGATAGACCCATAGATTATACATGCCCTATTGTTAGTCAAGGTAATAATAATCATAATCATAATAAATTCTTTTCTTCCTCTTTTATGTAACCATATTTCAGCTGAAAATTTCTTTTAAAAGATTTTTTGATCCATATTATGAAAATTAGTCGTACCGTATACCTGTAAGCTACGCTCGTGACCCGAGTTTGTCTTGCGTAAACAGATGGAAGGAAAGAACAAACACACTACGTGATCAAAAGCATCCGGACACTGGCTGAAAATGACGTACAAGTTCGTGGCGCCCTCCATCGGTAATGCTGGAAGTCAATATGGTGTTGGCCCACCCTTAGCCTTGATGACAGCGTTCACTCTCGCAGGTATACTTTCAATCAGGTGCTGGAAGGTTTCTTGGGCAGTAGAAGCCCATTCTTCACGGAGTGCGGAGCTGAGGAGAGCTATCGATGTAGGTCGGTGAGGCCTGGCACGAAGTCGGCGTTCCAAAACATCCCAAAGGTGTTCTATAGGATTCAAGTCAGGAGTCTATGCAGGCCAATCCATTACAGGGATGTTATTGTCGTGTAACCATTCCGCCACAGCCCGCGCCGCATGAACAGGTGCCCGAACGTGTTAAAAGATGCAATCGCCATCCCGAATTGCTCTTCAACAGTGGGAAGCAAGAGGGTGCTTAAAATATCAATGTAGGTCTGCGCTGTGATCGTCCACGGAAAACAACAAGGGGTGCAAACCCCTCCAGGAAAAACACGACCACACCATAACACCACCACCTCCGAATTTCACTGTTGGCAATACACACGCTGGCAGATGACGTTCACAGGGCATTCGCCATACCCACACCCTGCCATCGGATCGCCACATTGTGTACTGTGATTCGTCACTCCACACAACTTTTGCCACTGTTCAATCGTGTAATGTTGACGCTCCTTACACCAAGCGAGGTGTCGTTTGGCATTTTCCTGCGTGATGTGTGGCTTATGAGCAGCCGCTCGACCATGGAATCCAAGGTTTCTCACCTCGCACCTAACTGCCATATTACTTTAATTGGATCCTGATGCAGTTTGGAATTCCTGTGTGATTGTCTGGATAGATGTCTGCCTATTACTCTTTACGACACTCTTCAAATGTCGGCGGTCTCTGTCAGTCAACAGACGAGGTCGGCCTGTACGCTTTTGTGCTGTGCATATCCCATCACGTTTCCACTTCACTATCACATCAGAAACAGTGGACTTAGGGATGTTTAGGAGTGTGGAAATCTCGCGTACAGACTTCTGACACAAGTGACACCCAATCACCTGACCACGTTCGAAGTTCGTGAGTTCCACGGAGCATCCCATTCTGCTGTTTCACGATGTATAATGACTGCTGAGGTCGCGGATAATGAGTACCAGGCAGTAGGTGGCAGCACAAAGCACCTAAGATGAAAAACGTATGTTTTTGGGGGTTTCTGGATACTTTTGATCACATAGTGTATATCCATTCATTGTATTATCTCATGCCTTAAGTTCTGATTTACTTCTGCTGGATTCACAGATTTTAGTCACCGGAGTAGATAAATGTAATGGCTGAGAGCGAGCTACTAAGCCACGCTATTGCAAAAAACTTCATTTAGTGTGTCAGTTAAATCAGCTTCATTTACAACTCCGTTAACGGTGCATGTTGCATGAGTACCTCCACTCCTTCCCCTATTGTTTTGCATGCTTTCATTTAGACACAAGGGTCTATGGAATGTAGCATTGATTCACCCACAGGAAACGTAGTCAAGGTCTATCAAGAACTATGATCCCGCAACTCTTTGGGGACACGAGCGAAGCGATAACGTGAAGTCTAGACTCCTTCAATTCCTTATCTAGCATAAAGTTAAACGCAACAACTTCAATTATGCAAATCTTAATAATTTAAAATTATTGAAGGTTTATCTCAGAGTATTACATATACTTCGATGCCACCGGGTATCGAGAGTATCGACGTCCATCCCTAATTACAGCACTATAATTAAGTCAAGAATATGCAAATAGAGCTTATTACGCAAGTGTAGTGTATATTCCAGCTCCCCTTTTACTTTCACTACTACGTAGAGTAAGTAGGGGAAGTATTGTATTCCACCCAAAAATTCGCTACCGAGATTTCACCGGAAATATATGATTTGAGACCCCCTGAATCCAAAAAAAAGCATTTTTGGAAACATGTCCGTGTGTGTGTCTGCGTGTGTGTGTGTGTGTCTGTCTGTGAACAGCATAACTCAGAAACGAACAGTCTGATAAACACCAAACTTGGTATTTATGTTCAGTATCTTCCAAGGATGCGACACGAAGGTTTCCAAGAAAATCCCCCCGCCCCAGATTACCCTTTACATGGAACATTTTTCGAAAATTTTAATTTTTTCAAAAATGGCTCTAACGATTTTGATTAAAATATCATATGTTTAAGATATTTTCATGACAAATAAAATGTATATCTTGAATTTTCTGGGAATGTCTCCAAAAGTATTCTTCATTGTGAACGACTTTTGCATAACTGGTAAACCATAAGAGATAGACAAAATTTTATACCACAAAAAATGTAGATCGCGTTAAAATACACAATTTATGTCATACACATTTTTTTTGTTGTTGAGTGAACCATTTTCGTGATATTGCTTGTTATTCCCTTAAATTTTTCAATACTTTTCTTCTCAAATGGGAATTCGTTATTCATTTTTTGTCTTGGATATGCAAAGAGTTATAATCTGTGGCAAAGGGAATGGTGCTGCATCTAGCAACCAGCTATTAAGAGACATGTCTATGCTTAAAGGCTACTGTATTTCTAAATTGCCCTTGTAAATACATATTCCCCTTACATCTACAAGAAACTTAGCAATAAGATAGAGTCTGCAAATGTTTATCTCGATTAACATGAAGTAGATGCAGAATAAGCGTTTGTAAAAATACTTTGTACAAGAGTAGAGAAAGTCATGTGAGTTAACACATCAGATTTTTACTTTCTCTACTACGTATAGTAAGTAGGGGAAGTATTGTATTCCACCCAAATATTCGATACCGAGATTTCCAGAAATATATGTTTGGAGACCCCCTGAATCCAAAAAAGCATTTTTGGAAACATGTCCGTGTGTGTCTGTGTATCTGTGAACAGCATAACTCAGAAACGAACAGTCTGATAAACACCAAACTTGGTATTCATGTTCAGTATCTTCCAAGGATGCGACACGAAGGTTTCCAAGAAAATCCCCCCGCCCCAGATTACCCTTTACATGGAACATTTTTCGAAAATTTTAATTTTCTCAAAAATGGCTCAAACGATTTTGATTAAAATATCATGTTTTTAAGATATTTTCATGACAAATGAAATGTATATCTCGAATTTTCTGGGAATGTCTCCAAAAGTATTGTTCATTGTGAACGACATTTGCGTAACTGGTAAACCATGAGATAGACAACATTTTACTACTCAAAAAATGTACATCACATTAAAATACACAATTTATGTAATATACGTTTTTTTTTTTTGTTGAGTGAACCATTTTCGAGATATTGCTTGTTATTCCCTTAAATTTTCCAATACTTATCCTCTTTCTCAAATTCGTTGTTCATTTTTTTTGTCCTTGTAATGCAAAGAGAATGGAATACTCCACATAGCAACCAGCTCTTAAAATATTTAACTATCACTTAAAACCTACCAATTCCCCTTGCATCTACAAGAAAATTAGCAATAAGATTGACATCTCGATATCTCGATTGACATGAAGCATATGGAAAATAAGCGTTTGTAAAAATAATTTGTACAAGAGTAGAGAAAGTCATGTGAGTGTAACATCAGATTTTTTAAAGATAAATAAATAAAATTCAATTGTATTGTCAATTTATCACTTCAAATTTTAGAGTTTACTTTCAAGGAGGGAAAATTGTGTAATAAAATGAGATGCGGCAATGTTAATAAAAACAGGAAAGTAGGTTTGACAAACGTGGATCCAAAAATTAATATGAGGAACTTTGAGAGTTGTATTGTCAGAACATCATATCCATAATATATCTTTTAGCCATTAATAGTAACTCTTTTTTCCACTATGTGTTAATAATGACAATATTTGTAGTAATACTTGGTCGAAGATGGTTCCGGAGGTCAACAACATCAGAGCCGAAGTGATGTGAATTAGAAAAATCGATTACGTATTACTACAATGAACTGGACATCACTTTTAGAAAGTCTTGTTATAATAATTTATGGCACTATTTTCCTACAAATAGTTTTCTGGTAAGCAATAGAATCTAGGAAATGTTGATAACCAGAGCTTCAGAAACAGGTAATGCCACAAAGAAGACATTTAGTATACATCGTAAATTTTTAATGAGCTATACGGTTTTCCTTGCATCTATTTTCCATCTATTCTTCATGGTTATACAAAAATTCAATAAGAATAAAGAGGATTTATCTGGCTAGTCACAGAAAATTCAAGAAGCACACGTTCATCAAATGAGCATCTCAGACAAATGGTGTTCTAGACAAATTGGTAGTAACATTTTTGAGAAAATTGGATAAAATGACGAAGATTGCTTCATATACGAGGGTTGTTTGTGTTGGAGAAGTCTATGAATATCTATGCTTTAAATCTTAAAATATTTTACTTAAAATCTAGGATATTGAGTTAGCCGTTCAGAAACAAACACACGGAAAATATTTTTTAAAACTGTCCTTTTTTGGTTCAGGGACATCTGTGTTTTCGCTGAAACATTGCACTGATTACTTCCTGTTTTTACCTCAGGTAAGCGCTACAGAAAGTAAAAGAAGCTTTGACGAATAGTCTTCTGACATGTAAAGGTTGGAAGCCCATGAATATAATGATATGTATTCATCTCATGCTAATGATAATTTGTTTTCAACATTTCGTGGAAAAATCAAAATCTCCAAACACATATTAACATTAGAAAATGCTTTTGAAAATGTTGTGAGTACTCCAGGATGGAAGCTGACTGTAATAAAGAACTGTAAAGATATCACTAGACAGTTTCATAATTTCTGTCGGCAATAAGAATGTATTTGTTTCATATATTAGTCACAGGTTGAGGATAGTCCAGTGAATGGAATACGGATATCAAGGAACGCTATCAGAGCGTAATGTTTTAACTATTTTTGAATGCTTAGAAACACTTTCTGGAGAACGGTTACTACCTCCGAACCTGAACAGGAATATCAAAAAGAGAGGCACTTCAAGCTTTTGGGATGGGATATTGAGTCGTAATTCTAACATATTTTTTGTACTTAAGGTATTAAATTATTTAATTTTACAGTTAAAAATGCTGAGCAGTACTTTGTATAACAATGTCGATTACAGAAAATAATGTTTTATTTGTACATCTACTAACATTTTCTGGATTTTTAATACCGAATTGTATTTAATAACTGCATGTTCCAAAGGCAACAAGTATTATACTTGTATGCTTATTGATTTATTTGAGGAGTATGTTTTATTAATGTTGTTAAAGTGCAGTCTCTTGTTGCGTCTTTTATATCCCAAAAGTCTTCATTTTAGAGTACTTTTTGATATCATCCTCCTATTGCTACCACAACCTTCAGTAGCTATGCCCTGAACTATGAGAACCACTTTCTGCGTCCATTTTAACAAAATTACAACCCGTAAGAGCCAAAATGTAAAACCATAACGGAAAGCAGAATCGAAAGAACTGGCGCAAGTAATAATTCTTGTCAAGCAATCACCCAACACATTTTGCATAATTCAAGATGGTAGACTCTACAGCCTATATCGTTAACATGGAACTATTGAAATGGGAAGGGAAAAGGATACATTTGCAGGACAAAGTAAAAATGTCACCAAAAATTTCAAGAGAGTTGACCACCCTATCTGGGTGCAGATATTCGCTGGGTTTTCTTACGTCACACAAAGTAGAGGTTGTTTCCTAATGACTATTTTTGAAAAAATCACATTCCAGAAATGAAATAATCAGGAAAATTGGTTTTAAAATGTTGAACAACATCAGTCAGACTATTTTTTTCTTAAAAAACCTCTTAATGAACCATTCAGTTGCTGATGTATCTGAAGGGTGTCCGGTAGAAACCTGAGAGGATATTCCTCGCTTTATAGCAGAAGACTAATACCCCGCAAGACACTAACTGAATGTCCATTTGATGCGGTTTGTTTGCGGTTGTCCGAGAGAGAGGATATGCGCCGTTCCGAACGAAGGACGACGATCTCTCCTCGAGGGCGGGCGGATGTGGCACTGGACCAGCCCGCGGACGTCCGGTGTACGCCACCCACATACCTCGGTGTCCTTCACCACGTGTCCCTCCGTCCTAACAGATCGATATCCAGCATCGCCCTTAATCGTCCTATGCCAAACACCCTGAGGGTTGCGGACACACACATAAACTTAACACATAACAAGCCCCAAAAGATATTCTTTCCACCACATATAAAAAAATCTGATGTGTTACACTCACATGACTTTCTCTACTCTTGTACAAACTATTTTTACAAATGCTTATTCTCCATATGCTTCATGTTAATGGAGATATCGAGATCTCAATCTTATTGATAATTTTCTTGTAGATGCAAGGGGAATATGGTAGGTTTTAAGCGATAGTCAAATCTTTTAACGCTGGTTGCTATGTGGAGTATTCCATTCTCTTTGCATGTCCAGGACATAAAAAAAATCTGATGTGTTACACTCACATAACTTTCTCTACTCTTGTACAATCTAATTTTACAAACGCCTATTCTCCATATGCTTCATGTTAATCGAGATATCGAGATGTCAATCTTATTGGTAATTTTCTTGTAGATGCAAGGGGAATATGGTAGCTTTTAAGCGATAGTCAAATATTTTAACGCTGGTTGCTATGTGGCGAATTCCATTCTCTTTGCATGTTCAGGACATAAAAAAATCTGATGTGTTACACTCACATGACTTTCTCTACTCTTGTACAATCTATTTTTACAAACGCCTATTCTCCATATGCTTTATGTTAATCGAGATATCGAGATGTCAATCTTATTGCTAATTTTCTTGTAGATGCAAGGGGAATATGGTAGCTTTTAAGCGATGGTCAAATATTTTAACGCTGGTTGCTATGTGTCGAATTCCATTCTCTTTGCAAGTCCAGGACATAAAAAAATGAATAACGAATTTGAGAAAAAGTATAAGTATTGGAAAATTTAAGGGAATAACAAGCAATATCTCGAAAACGGTTCACTCAACAAAAGAAATGTATATAACATAAGTTGTGTATTTTAACGAGATCAACATTTTTTGTGTAGTAAAATTTTGTCTATCTCTTATGGTTTACCAGTTATGCAAAAGTCGTTCACAATGAAGAATACTTTTGGAGACATTCCCAGAAAATTCGAGATATACATTTCATTTCTCATGGCATTATCTTAAACATATGATATTTTAAACAAAATCGTTAGAGCCATTTTTGAGAAAATTAAAATTTTCGAAAAATGTTCCATGTAAAGGGTAGTCTGGGGTGGGGGGATTTTCTTGAAAACCTTCGTGTCGCATCTCTGGAAGATACTGAACCTAAATACCAAGTTTGGTGTTTATCCGACTGTTCGTTTTTGAGTTATGCTGTTCACACACACACAGACACACACACAGACACACACACACACAGACACACAGACACACACACGGACATGTTTCCAAAAATGCTTTTTTTGGATTCAGGAGGTCTCAAAACATGTATTTCCGGTGAAATCTCGGTATCGAATTTTTGGGTGGAATGCAATACTTCCCCTACTTACTATACGTAGTAGAGAAAGTAAAAATGAATAACGAATTTGAGAAAAAGTATAAGTATTGGAAAATTTAAGGAAATAACAAGCAATATCTCGAAAACGGTTCACTCAACAAAAGAAACGTATATGACATAAGTTGTGTATTTTAACGCGATCTACATTTTTTGTGTAGTAAAATTTTGTCTATCTCTTATGGTTTACCAGTTATGCAAAAGTCGTTCACAATGAAGAATATTTTTGGAGACATTCCCAGAAAATTCGAGATATACATTTTATTTGTCATGACAATATCTTAAACATATGATATTTTAATCAAAATCGTTAGAGCCGTTTTTGAGAAAATTAAAATTTTCGAAAAATGTTCCATGTAAAGGGTAGTCTGGGGTGGGGGGATTTTCTTGAAAACCTTCGTGTCGCATCTCTGGAACATACTGAACCTAAATACCAAGTTTGGTGTTTATCCGACTGTTCGTTTTTGAGTTATGCTGTTCACAGACACACAGACACACAGACACACAGACACACAGACACACAGACACACAGACACACAGACAGACACACACACGGACATGTTTCCAAAAATGCTTTTTTTGGATTCAGTGATTCTCAAAACATGTATTTCCGGTGAAATCTCGGTATCGAATTTTTGGGTGGAATGCAATACTTCCCCTACTTACTATACGTAGTAGAGAAAGTAAAAATGAATAACGAATTTGAGAAAAAGTATTGGAAAATTTAAGGGAATAACAAGCAATATCTCGAAAATTGTTCACTCAACAAAAAAATGTATATGACATAAATTGTGTATTTTAACGGGATCTACATTTTTTGTGTAGTAAAATTTTGTCTATCTCTTATGGTTTACCAGTTATGCAAAAGTCGTTCACAATAAAGAATACTTTTGGAGACATTCCCAGGAAATTCAAGATATACATTTTATTTGTCATAAAAATATCTTAAACGTATGATATTTTAATAAAAATCGTTAGAGCCATTTTTGAGAAAATTAAACTTTTCGAAAAATCTTCCATGTAAAGGGTACTCTGGGGTTGCGGAATTTTCTTGAAAACCTTTGTGTCGCATCCTTGGAAGATACTGAACATAAATACCAAGTTTGGTGTTTATCCGACTGTTCGTTTCTGAGTTATGCTGTTCACAGACAGACACACACACACAATGCTTCCCCTACTTACTATACGTAGTAGAGAAAGTAATAATTAATAATTATCATTAATAATAATAGATCAGTTCCTGACACAGCTTCTCTTGGCGTCCAGGAATATGACAATGTTTTACCTTCTCTTACAACTACCTATAGGAGATAGAGGAAGTGTTCCACTCAAGTATTCGATATTAATTTTTAACCGAAAATACATGTTTTGAGGCCCTTAGAATGCAAACAAAAGCGTTAAATTGACAATGCGCATGTGTATGTTTCAAACCAAAAGCGAAGTTTTGGATGAATGGGAAGCTTGATATTTTCCAAGGATACTTCACGAAGATTTTCAGAAACATCCCCTGTTCTAACTGCTGAAATATGCTGTATATTTAATACATTTACACGACAAATAAAATATACTACTTGAATGTTCTCTCGATAGCTTTTGAAATACTCTTCATTCTAAATTAATTTTATACACCTTGGTATAACTTTTAAACCATAAGAGATAGATAACATACATAAAAAATGTAATCTCCTTAAAACACAATTTATGTTAAATACTAGTTTTGTACCTTTAAAAATTTCCACAACATTCATTTTTATTGGCTTTATTTTCAAATACTTCATAATTTTTGAAGTGAAGGTCGCTATTCGTTTGTTTCTGGTAGTCAAACAAAGAATGGAGTTCTTATTAAGTCACAGCTAAAATATCCTGACAGTAACAAAGTTCTGTTAGTCAGGTTATGATAACTTTATTTTAGGTGTCTTTTTCTAGAATATAAAGGCAGTTGATTCGATTCAACTATAAAAATATCTTATATAGTATAGAAAAAATCTATATAGCACTCGCGTGACTGCAATCATAACACACTCATATGTAATGTGGAGTATTCAATTTTGTATGAATGTAGAGCGGATGTATGCGAATTTTTCTTGGGCAAAAATCCTGTGTATGTAGAAATCAGAATTTGTATTTTATGAATGTCATTTAGAGTGAATATTTGTACCCACTTATGTAGTCAATAATGTATTTTATAAATAGGGACAGAAATTTTATGCTCTAATAATTTCTTTAAAATACATTTATGCATTTAAAACCTCCATAATGTGCACATAAATTATCCCATATAAAAGTAGACATCATATTGTCATAAACTTAAGATGTAACCTCTCCGTGAATAGAAATATTATGGAAGCCATATGAATTATTTAACTAATCAAAATTTATCTTTAGTATCCAAGAGTTAGGATATACCCCTGTAACGTAGCTTTGTCGATCCTTTTACTTTCGGCATGCTTACACGAAAACAAGACATTCACCTTATACAAGCACCGCACTACTGAATTGAATGGCCTGAAGTTTCAACTGGAGAAGGATCGTGAACCTCCAAGAATTGAATTTGTAAAACAATTACGCCTGAATATTCTGAAATAATTTCCTTTGTATAAGTTAGTAGGTTAACCACCACACTTCAACTCAATTCCGATAAATCCTTAAGGGCCACCTTCATACCGTGAGAGAACGGCAACAGCCAGATAAGGCGTGAATTCATCTATAAGAGGTGAACTATTTATTATGTTGCCAAGTTTCAAGATTGACTCGATGACATATTATTCGGAAATACGAAGCTAAAATGAATAAACTAAAGATGTTTATAGAATATACATATAAAACAAACAAATGTGCAGCATAATTTACAAACTGCTGAATTTATTAACAAAATAGACAAAATATGCAACACAAACTACTGTTTAAATGGTTGGAAATGTAGTAATTAACTCACATAACAAATGAATGTGGTTTCTGACAGCAGAGATTACATCAAAATCCTGTCCCTAGTTATAAAATTGTTAAATTTCTGTTAGCATAGAGAACTTGTACAGAGCACGCTCTTATATTTTGGAAAAACCCTGGCAATTGATACGATCTGTATCCCAACCGTGAAACATGGTGACATATCGCTGCTCCCATGAAGCCATTATCCTCATTTGCGAAAGGGTGGAAACAGAGAGCAGGGAAGGGTTGCAGAACTTCGGAACATGTTCCTATATACCTGCCCCTCAAAGATTCTCTTCTGATAAGGACAAACCGGTTTGTTAGGACGTTTCTTTCCAGGAAAAATTGACTACTAGATAGATGCATAAAATACAGCTTCTTTGGACTTATTTTGCAGTTTCTTCTCCCAGCAGTGAACTATTTTTAACGCTTTTGGAATACGTTTTAATTGTTTGTACAAATTTTGTATACCATTTTGTGATTAAGAATCTTATGTTAATTGGGATGGGTAAGAAAATCATATTTTCAAAATAATGTGGCTTCATTCTTAGAGCGCCCCTTCATTACTCACAGAGAGACAGGTGCAGATACAACTGAAATGGGAGGGCTGTCCCAGAAGTAGCCGACCTAGCAAAGAAAACACAAAAATTTTGGGAATAAATATCTTTATTTCTCTACATAGTCTCCTTTCAGCTCGATACACTTTTCCCAGCGATGTTCAATAGCTTCGGTACCCTGTTTATAGTGAGAACCGTCGAGTTGTGCTAAATAGCCATCAACTGCAAACTCCACCTCTTTTACCACCAAACCATTTCTTCAACTTTGGAAACAGAAAATAATCAGAGGGGGTAAATCTGGCGAATAGGGTGCATGAGGAAGCAATTCCAATTATAACTCATTGATTTTGGTCATGGCGATAATGGATGTGTGAACTGGTGCATTGTCTTGATGAAACAAAACTTTCCTTCTCGCTGAATGCGGCCGTTTTCGCTTGATTTTATCACTCAGACGCTGCAATAAGTTTGCATAATACTCGCCATTGATTCCTTTTCCTTTTTGAAGATAATCAATGAAAATTATCCCATGCGCATCCCAAAAACCTGATGCCTTGACCTTGCCTGCAGATGGAACTGTCTTCGCCTTCTTTAGAACCGATTTTCCCCTTTCAATCCGCTGTTTTGACTATTCCTTCGTCTCAGGTTTGAAGTGATGGACCCATGTTTCATCCATGGTTATGAATGGATGCAAAAACTCGGCTTTATTGCAGCAAAACATCGCCAAACACTCGATTGAAACAACTCATGACGCTGCTTTTGTTCAATTGTGAGTAAACGCGGCGCCCATCTTGCGCACAGCTGTCTGATGTCTAAATTTTCAGTTAGTATGCGATGTACAGCACTTTTTGAAATGCCTACGACGTCTGCTAGCTCGTGCACGATCATCCAATACCATTTTGTGGATTTTCTTCACAACTTATAGCGTGGTCATCTCATTTGATTGACCACTTCGTCTTAGCAGCTCGTACGGCCTCGCTTAAACTCTGTCACCCAATATTTTACTGTTGTAAACGAAGGAGCAGACTCCCCAGAGTAGAATCTAGCTCAGCTTTAATATTAGTATTGTATCACATAAAGATGGCCAGTTTTACCCAAGTTTACAAATTCGCTGAGAGAGTTCACTGTTAATGGCTGCCAAACAATTACTGAACAACGTAGCATCGTCAAACTTCAAACTTAAGCTTTATAAGGGTGGTACTTTCTACCATAGTCATTTGTTTGAAACAACAACCGCTATGTATACGTCAGGTCGGGTACTTCTGGGACTGCCCTCGTAATTTCTTTATCCTTACACATAAACACTCGACCCTAAACTTAAGTACAAAGTAATATACATCGCGGATTTCCTCGGTCGCTAGGGTTGGATAGTTTGATCCGCGAATTTTCCTATTATCCCTTTCATTGTCACCTTCCATTTCCTTCTTCTTCACCGCCATACCAGGCATTGAGCAGATCAGTCATCCTGGATATGCTATGATCCAGAATTTGCTTGCTCTTCGACAGGCTACTGACCCTAGGCATTGGCTTGTAAGTCCTTAGGGGTGTAAGTTCTACAAAGGGGTAATCCGTTAAAGAAGAAACCCTTCAGAAAATATTTATTTATGCATTCGTGCCAAGCTATAACTTAGGTTATTGCTTAGAAACATTTGCAGAAAATATATTAAAATAAATGAATATTTTCAAACCGAAAGCTGTTTACTTGTGTAAATAAGGAGTGAATGTTGCAGGTTGGTATAACTGTAGGGAGAATCGGTTGGCAACGAGCAGAGGCGTTGTCATGCTCTGTAAATACACACGCGCGGTGTTTGCTTTCTCCGGGAAACTTGCGTCTGTAAACTGACTGAAACACAATATTAGTGTTGTTTCTTTGTCGTCAGGGTTGTCACATGCACGCACACACACAGTGCTAGCTTCTCCTCGGCCGTGCGCAGTTTGGACAATTCATAAAGCTATGTGAAAATTGAAGGGCAGTGCTTCCACACGTTAATTTACTGTTGTGTGAACTGCTGACGTTTTATTGCTTAGGACAATACGACGAGTATATGCAGCCCTTGTTCCGAGAGTCACAGATGGCCCGCGTTGCAGTTTGGATAATTCATAAAGCTGTGTGAAATCGAAAGGAATAGCTTTTACACGTTAACTCAGGTGCTGGTATTTTTACTTTCTCAACCGCCTATTTATATTAGATAGAGGAAAGGTATTCCACTAAAAAAAATACCATATTAAGATTTAACCGTAAATACACGCTTTCAGGTCCCTGTCTTTGTGTATATCAACAATAAGACTCTAAAATGAAAATTGAATGAATATTAAACTTGGTATTTGAGTTCAGCATCTTGCAAAAATGCGACACACCCCAAATTGCCCCTCATACGAAATATTTTTCTTTATTTTTGATTTTCTAAAATTAGCTCCACCGGTTTTGATTAAATTACCCTATTTTAAGATATTTGCACAACTAGTAAAATGTATATCTTGAATTTTCTGGGAATGGCCTGTGAAATCCTCTTCGTTCTAAATGAATTTCGTATAATTATATAAAACTGACAAACCATAAGATATAGGCAAAGAGTATCAAACTTTTTGTTCCGAAATATGCGTTGATATTTGGTTTAGAAAACTTCTAATACTTCATACTTTTTTGAAGTGCTAGGGTACTATTAATTTGTTTCCCGTGTCATGCAAAAAACATGAAATTTTAGTCAAGATATAGCGGTCCACTTTTTAAACATGTTACTATCGTCTCGTCTCCCTGTATACCCATTGTATCTACATTGAATTGTGCAGTGTAACCATTCTGGAAATTTTTATCTCAATTAATATAAAGCAAACACAAAAATAAGCTTGCTAATGAACAGTTTGTAGAAGACAAAAATAAAGAATATGGGTAAACAAGAATCATGTGAAATGTAGCAGAATTTGTAAGTTTAGCGCCTTTTGATCCGTAAGCCATGTCTGTTTTTTTTATCAAATTACTTTTTATAAGTGTTTATTTCAAGTCACTTTGACTCGGAAAGGTCTTATTGCGATTTTTACTTTCCATAAAAAATAGGAATATAAAACACATCAAACAGTAATTCAATGTAAATGACATTGATTTTGAATAAAAAAGAACAATGAAAACAGTAATTGATGACAATATCCCATTTCCAGAGAATATTCAGAACTTTAAATATATAATATAAGCATTAAATAATAAGGGCCTGTAAAAGTAACATAACATGAAGTAAAGTTTCAGCAGAAAATTTCCATTGAATTTGTATACGTAAAAGGTAAGAAGTGCTAAAGTTAAATTTCAGATCCCAGGATAAAAATGTATCTCTTTTAAGGGATGCATTTAAGGTAAGATTAATAAAACTATCTTTATGCTCAGAATACTCAGAAACTCTTTAGAACTTAAAAGCACTTTTATTGGTGTATTATGGATATGCACATTGTGATCCTAGTTATCGTGTTTTGCTATGGGGAGGTCACTCCATCCTAAAAGGATTCTTACTTTGTAAAAAATGATTTTGATACCTCACCTTTATCTCGTTATAAATCTTTCTTTATTAAACTTGTATTTTAACCCTCCCATTTGTCTTTATTCTCTCAGGTCTTATTATGTTAAAACAATATTGATAGATACATTTAATCACTTACCTGAGGGGAACAGACAGTTAAACTCTTATTGCCGTTAAAAGGCATATTGAATCTATTCTCTTGGCTAATCCTTTGTATAATGTCCACGAATTTTAGGAGTTGCACTTCCGGTGTGCATCTCTTTGTGACGTTACTATACATTTGTTGTAAATGTCCTTAGCAATAAAGTATACTTTATTTTAGTTTTAATAATAAGTAGTATTTTATAAACCTTTCATAGATGTTTTATTTTATTTTTATTATTTTGTATGTTATCGAAATAAATGTAACTTCTTCAAATTCGCTCAAATTTACAAAGTTGCTTGCTAATTTCTCGATAAAATATGTAGCTCTTGTTATAATTAGCTACTGTATTTAAGTCATCACTTTAGCTTAGCGGAAAATACTTGAAAATACTTATTTTGATTATTGCAAATGTAACACTTAAAGATACTGGTATTTTAAACTTTCATGGATAAAGTACATCATATAGAAATATTTCCTGGAGCTCTCTGCAGTATTCTTTTTACGAAGTTCTTGACTTTTGCCACGTATTTTTCGAAAAATCTTATGTGTTACATACACATAAATTTCTACCATCTATCGGTTATACAAATTGTTCTTACGAAGGTTCTATTCCTGTATCTACTACATTTTAATCCAGATAGCGATTACGTATTTCGTTATAGATACAAAGAGAACAGTGTTAGCCAAATTCCACACCTTTCCACGCAATCGCGAGAAACAATTGAAATTCGACAGGTCTTAAAAGAATGACAAAGTGTTGAACTTGAATCATTAATATCTCGGAAACGACTTATTACGCAAAATCGTTATTTAAAATAAATTCTGTGCTTTAAAGAGAGCTACATTTCTTGTGTAGTACGTCTTCGTCTATCCCTTAATGTTTACCAGTTACACAAGATTATACAAACTTCCTTCAGAAAGAAGAAGACTTCACGAGTTACTCCCAGAAAATTCAAGATATGCATTTTATTTGTCGTTTAAATATCTTTAATAGATGGCATTTTAATAAAATTCTCAAAACAAGTTTTTATAAAATAAAAAATTTCAATAAAAAATTTCATGTAAAGGATACTTTGGGAATTTCTTAAAAATTTTCCTGTCGCATCCTGGGAAAATACTGAACTTGAATACCAAGTTTGGTATCTACCGACTTTTCACAGACACACACACACATTAACCTTTTTCTAAAAGTGCATTTTTTGGACCCAAACATGTATTTCCAATAATATCTCGGTATCGAATTTTTGGGTGGAATGCACTACTTCCTCTTATCTGCTATAGATAGTTGGTAGAGAGAATAAAAATCTGATGTGTTACACTCACATGACTTTCTTTACTCTTGTACAAACTATTTATACAAACGCTTATTCTCCATCTACTTCATGTTAATCGAGATAAACATTTGCAGAAACTATCTTATTGCTAATTTTCTTGTAGATGTAAGGGGAAAATATATTTACAAGGGCAATATAGAAAAACAGTAGCCTTTATGCACATACATATCTCTTAATAGCTGGTTGCTAGGTGCAGCTCCATTCCCTTTGCCACAAATTAATACTCTTTGCATATCCAAGACAACAACAAAAAATGAATAACGAATTCCCATTTGAGAAAATAAGTATTGAAAAATTTAAGGGAATAACAAGCAATATCTCGAAAATGGTTCACTCAACAAAAAAAATGTATATGACATAAATTGTGTATTTTAGCCCGTTCTACATTTTTTGTGTAGTAAAATTTTGTCTATCTCTTATGGTTTACTACCAGTTATGCAAAAGTCGTTCACAATGAAGAATACTTTTGAGACATTCCCAGAAAATTCGAGATATACATTTTATTTATCATAAAAATATCTTAAACGTATGATATTTTAATCAAAATCGTTAGAGCCATTTTTGAGTAAATTAAAATTTTCGAAAAATGTTCCATGTAAAGGGTACTCTGGGGTGAGGGGATTTTGTTGAAAACATTCGTGTCGCATCTCTGGAAGATACTGAACCTAAATACCAAGTTTGGTGTTTATCCGACTGTTCGTTTCTGAGTTATGCTGCTCACAGACACACACAGACACACAGACAGACACACAGACACACACAGAAATGTTTCCAAAAATGTTTTTTTTTGATTCAGGGGATCTCAAAACACGTATTTCCGGTGAAATCTCGGTATCGAATTTTTGGGTGGAATGCAATATTTCCCCTACTTACTCTACGAACAAATATCGGCGCTTCTTGGTCTTGCCAACACAAAACAGACACACACGCCCTGCCCTTTTATGCACTTTTGTAACAACCTGTACCACCTATCTATGATTTTGAAAATTAAAACAATAAATAAGTGAAGGAAGATAATTTAATACGTGATTTGAGTTTTCCTTGAGAACGCTACGTGGCGGCTTGTAGACTGCTGACTCATTAATTGGACATTTCATAGGCGTGAAATACAGCGCATGATTAGGAAATTCTGCTTTCCACACCTTGACCGTATAAGGCTCAAGGAAAGAGGACTAAAAAGAAAAGCAGAGTTATCGATACCTTACCTACAGAACATTAATTAAATGAGCAAACTGTCAAAGTACAAAAAAGCTCTGGAAGAGAATAGGTTGGCAACTTGTGTATCGCAGTCCGTAGTCTTTGTGCCAGTTAAAGGGGAAACAGAAATTACATATAAAGTAATTTTTAACTGTTAGGGAAACAAAGAACATAAAAACTTACAGCTTTCTGAAATAAATACGAGAAATGTTTCTTGTACGAAACTACACAGCAAATATAAAGGGCTTCCATTGGGTTCTCCTCAGCCAACATTCTCAAACATTCATATTTCTTACACCCTCACATTAAATAGGAAGTATTGCATTCCACCCAAAACTTCGATGTACAGATTTCACCGGAAATACATGTTTTGAGGCCCACTGAACCCAAAAATATTACTTTTTAGAACATTTTTTCGAAATCCCCAATTTTCTAAAAAATGACTAACTATTTTGATTACAATACCATATCTTAAAAATATTTACATAACAAATAAAATTCATATCTTGAAATGTTTTATAATATGCAATGAAGTTCACTTTATTCTGAATAACTTTTGTGTAGTTGTTAAACTGTAAGAGACAGACAAAATACTATTACATAAAATGATTTAAATTACATACTTCATTTCATATATGTGTACACTGTTTCCCCCATTTCCGACAAATTCTTTATTATTGTTTTCAATTTTCAAATGCCTATACTTTTTCAAGCGGTAAAACGTTATTCGTTTTAGTGTGGTGATGCCAAAAGCACGAAATTTCAAAGCCATCACATAGCATCTCGCATTTACTTAGTAGGGGACGTATTGCATTCCATCCTAAAATTTTATACCGAGATTTCACTGGAAATACATGTTTTGCGGCCCCCTGAATAAAAAAAAGCACTTTTAGAAAAAAGGTCCGTGTATGTGTGTCTGTGAGCAGTATGACCCAAAAACGAAAAATCGAATAAATACCAAACTTGGCATTTAGGTTCAGTATCTTTAAAAGATGCGACATAAAGGTTTTCAAGAAAATACCCCCACCACAGACTACCTTTACGTGAAGCATTTTCCGAAAATTTTGATTTTCTCAAAAATGGCTGTAACGATTTTGATTAAAATATCGTATATTTAAGATATTTTCATGACAAATAAAATGTATATCTTGAATTTTCTGGAAATGTGCCCAATAGTCCTCCTCTTTCTGAATGGCGTTTGCATAACTCGTAAACCGTAAGAGATAGACAAAAATTTTCTACACAAAAATGTGGAGCTCGTTAAAACACAGAATTCATGTCATATACATTTTTGTATGGAGTGAACCATTTCTGAGATATTCCTTGTTATTTGTTTGAATTTCCCAATACTTATACTTTTTCTCAAATGGGAATTCGTTATTCGTCTTTTATGGCCTGGGCATGCAAAGAAAATGGAATGCTCCGCATAGCAACCAGCTCTTAAAATATTTGACTATCGCTTAAAGTCTACCGTATTCCCCTTGCACCTACAAGAAAATTAGCAATAAGATAGTTTTTGCAAATGTTTATATCGATTAACGTGAAGTACCTACATTGTGTAAATGTGCAATGAAAATTTATCTCAATTAATAAAAAGTACATAAGGCGCACCTTCGTGGTGTGGGGGTAGCCTTTTGCCTCACATTCAAGAGGTTCCGATTTCAAATCTCGGTTAAGGTGAGTTACACGGATAAGGTTTTTTTCCGGAGTTTTCCGTTCTCCTGAAAAGGTGAATGTCGGGTAACCTTAAGCTCTATGGGCCCGGATTCATTCGAGCATTATTTCATCCATTTCATTCATTCATTAACGTCCGATATGACCTTCCAGGTTAAAGGTGTTAAGCTATTAAAAATTAAAGGTGGCTGGAAGAATAAGCCTTTTAAGGAATTGTTTGTGGAAGAGTGAGCAGAGAAAGTCATGTAAATGCAACACATCAGATTTTTTTTATTCTATAAAAGGTCCCGATTGTCAAAAAGTGGGGTCTCTTGGTATAGGACATAGTAAGTCTTACATTGGGATAATTCGCTGAGCATATAAATCGCTAGGTTTATAATTATTTATTCATTGTATTTATTCAGAAAGAAAACTTTAGGCTTTCCCAAAAGTAGGGGCTGCCAAATAGACAAAGCTTAATACCTTTACAAATTATTATATGAAAACAAGAATAGCACAAGAAGACAAAACATGATTATCACTGAAATGAATTCCAGTTATGAGTAAAAGAAAACATGGAAAATTTTTATTTTAGAGGGGAAATTACTAAAAGTGGGGCTCTTTTTCTGTTAATCATACCTATGTATTTATGTGCTGTATGTTCTGTTTTAAGTTAAAATTTGTGAATAAATTATTATTTTAATATACCTATACTTAAATATTATGAAATACTTATTTTTCAGGTTCTATCTCTCTCCCCATCTACCTCTCTCACACTCTCGCACACACACAAAAACTGTTCATTGCTATTTACGTCCCTCTTATCATCTTTACTATTCCTTAGATTGAGTTAATTAATGGCATTTTTAAGCCTATAAGAGGGAATTTATAAATTTGAGAATCCCTTTTAGGTTCAGAAATGTAAATAAATAATCATTGTACCATTAATTAGGTTTAGCGTGCAAGAAATATTTCTTTCCCATTAAGTTTGCTTTTCCATAACATGAAGCTAGTGATCTCGCTACAAGTGTAAACGATTTGTTTTGATGATGGAATGTGGGTAAAAAGCGGGGAAAACCCTATCTTGTGAGCCCATCTTTAAGAAAAACTGGCTATCATCCCTTTTGGGATGCATCTCATAAAACGACTGGCAGGCAAAGTGTCAGTTAATTATAATTTACCTGCAGCTTGGAACTGCTAGGTAAAGGCACCCTACCTTTCGGGTACTGCATCGTTGTAATTGTGCCATCTGATACATGTTATATGTATAGCGTATATTTTAAGACATAGATTATTATATTTTCTCTGAAACAAGCTAAAATACTTCCAAATAGCTAAGACTGAAATTTTGAAAAGTTTTGTTCTGTGGCTGAGCAAAATTATTCATTTTGAAGTAGAATTTTTTTTGTAGTTGGAAGATGCTTCATGTTTATCTGCACCACGTATGGGAGCCAATTTGTCGCGGTATCGTCGTGTTATCTATTGTTGAGCGCCTGTTATTGTTTTATTATTTTGCATTTTGGGTTCTTTGTGCTCCGGCTAGCTATTATTAGTACTCAGTCGAGCAAATCTCTTAAACAGGGTGTGTAAACGGAAAGGATTTGTTACTGAAAGATAACACTTATAAAAGAATTTGTTTTTACACTTTTATTACCGTCACAATTAATTAATTTCACATATTGACTCTTGATACACGCCAGACTGAAACTGTTATATTTTCTAATATCATTATAATCACTTATTTACTGCACATTATTAATTCGCGTATTTCACATTTATAACTAACTTTACAACGCGAGAGATTTTGTAGAATTGCGCGACGTATAACCTTTGTATGATTCTGTTGGACTGAACGACGTTTGCCTTGTGAATTATTCTGTCAAACTGCGCGTTACCCGTCTCTGGCACGGAATTTATACTCCATCACCCCGATATGCCTAAAGATTATAACCGAGCTGCTATTGGTTAATAAAACGCCAACATTAGCGTCTATTTTTATATCCAATCAAAATTACGAACACATATGCTCTAGGGAAAATATTCCCTCCATTTCTAAAGAAACGCGCGCTACTCTGACGTCATTTGCTTGTCTCTTCTAAGTAATAAACAACTCACCCCCTCGCTCATTGTTGCCCGCTCTTATTGTCAGTTTCAGTGAGGTCGTGTAAACTTCTTTCCTAACAATGCTTATAATTAACAAACATCTCAAATCATTGTCATACAATAATGCTAATTTACACTACAATCACTCTGGCATTCAGTGTTGTGATATAAAATACTGCGTCAATTTAATAGATGTAAACTAACACTTCAATGTTTTTATGTAAACATTGAAAAACGTAAGATAAATAATTAACAGAATCCGCTACTCTACTCGTGTTATTGCGTTAAATATGGAGATTCTTTCCCACTCCCCCTCTCTCATATTCTCCAAACATCTTCATTCCTCTCTTTCCCTTCCCTATTCCATCCGCTCTCTCTCCCCCTTTCTCTCCCTCTTTACCTTCTCTCATCGCACTGCCCTCGCTCCCTCTCTCACATGTGATGTTTGGAAAATTAATAATAAAACTACTTCTTAAGTGTTATTAAACTTAAAAGGACTGCTTCTGTAATCGAATGGTCAGAGTTCTATTTCTCATTTCGGAGGTTTCGGGTTCGATTCCCAATTGGATAGAAATTTTTCTTTAACCAGAATATGAATGTGGATGTGTTTATTAGTAAAAACTAAAGTTAACAAAATCTACAGTTCAACGATTAATAGCACGATCGGTTGGCCTATATGGCCTATATGGCCATAGAAGTTAAAGGGCCTATATAAATAAAAAATCTGATGTGTTACACTCACATGACTTTCCCTACTAATATACAAACTATTTTTACAAACGCTTATTCTCCATATGCTTCATCTTAATCGAGATATTATTGCTAATTTTCTTATAGATGAAAGGGGAATTCGAGGCTTTAAGCGATAGTCAAATATTTTAAGAGCTGGTTGCTATGTGGAGTATTCCATTCTCTTTGCATTACCAGGACCAAAAAAAATGAATAACGAATTCCCATTTGAGAAAAAGTATAAGTATTGGAAAATTTAAGGGAATAACAAGCAATATTTCGAAAATGGTTCACTCAACAACAAAAATGTATATGACATAAATTGTGTATTTTAACGCGATCTACATTTTTTGTGTAGTAAAATTTTGTCTAGCTCTTATGGTTTACCAGTTATGCAAAATTGGCTCACAATGAAGAATACTTTTGGAGACATTCCCAAGAGATTTGGAGACATTCTCGAGAAAATTCGAGATATACCTTTCATTTGTCATGAAAATATCTTAAATATATGATATTTTAATCAAAGTCGTTAGAGCCATTTTTGAGAAAATTAAAATTGACGAAAAATGTTCCATGTAAAGGGTAATCTGGGTTGCGGAGATTTTCTTGAAAACCTTCGTGTCGCATCTCTGGAAGATACTGAACCTAAATACCAAGTTTGGTGTTTATCCGACTGTTCGTTTCTGAGTTATGCTGTTCACACGGACATGTTACCAAAAATGTTTTTTTTTTATTCAGGGGGTCTCAAAACATATATTTCTGGTATCGAATCTGAAATCTCGGTATCGAATTTTTGGGTGGAATGCAATACTTCCCCTACTTACTATACGCAGTAGAGAAAGTAAAAATCTAATGTGATACCTTCACACGACTTGTTCTACCCTCCAACTTTATTAGTAAGTATACAAACTATTCTTACTAAAACTTATTTTTCTCTCTTTAATCGAGATATACTTTTGTTGAAATAGCTTATTACACGTTTCGTTAAAGATACAAAGAGAACAGTGATAGTTAAATGTTTAAGAACTGGACACTATACGCTGCCTTAAAATTCCATACTGTTTCCATGCAATCGCGAGAAACAATAATGTTGAAAGGACTTTAAGAGAATGTCCAAGTAATGAACAATTTGAACCTTTAATAATGGATATCTCAGTAATGGCTTATGCCACAAAAAAACTTACTTGAAACAAATTGTGTGTTTTAAAGAATTTTTTTTGTGTGTGTGAAACGTTTTCGTCTATCGTTTAACGTTTACCAGTTATGCAAGATGATACAAAATTCCTTCCAAATGAAGAACACTTCCTATTTCCAGATAGTTCAAGGTATATATTTATTTATCATGTAAATATCTTTAACATATGGTATTTTCATTAAAATTGTTAGTCATTTTTTTATTAAGTCAAAATTTTAAAACATTTTATGTAAAGGATAGTTAGGAGTAGGGGGGTTTTCTTGAAAATCTTTTGTTCCTTCGAAGATTACTGAAGTTAAATACCAAGTTTGGTATTTATCCGACCTTTCTTTTTTGAGTTATGCTGTTCACAGACGCATACACGCTGATTTGTTCCCAAAAATGCAAAAATGCCTTTTTTGGATTCAGGGGGGCTTCAATACATGTATTTCCTGTGAAATCCCGGTATCGAATTTTTGGGTGGAATGCAAGACCTTCTCTACCTACTATGTACGTAGAAGCATAAAAATAAAAATAAAATCCGCGATTGATAATAAAAAAATCCAACAATGAATAACTTCTAATTAGATAATTTAATTTACTATATCTATGTTACCACAAATCACAATTTAATTATAAACTGTGGTAGAGAAAGTAAAAATGAAGACATAACGAAAAGGTTTAACCTTACATAAATCTGTGTCCCTTCCTTATTACATGCTTCCAATGCTATCGGAACTATACGCTTTCTTGTGACAGCCGATTATGTATACTAATAATAGTAATGAAAATTAGTAATAACTACTTAAATAACACATTTTGCTGGAAACATCATGCATATCTACAAGCTTTGTTATGTAGCATTAAAGAATACTTAATGCTAAGTGAGAGATTTATATTTATTAACTTTGCGCCTGGTAAAAGCCTCCTGAGTAAAACATTTAAAATGGCGTATAGCCTATTTTCTAATACACTTGTATAAACGGTTTAATAATAACAATTTAGGCTATTCTTTTATTAAAAGTTAACACACACATACCGTCAATACCTATCTTTAAATGTTATTTCTGTATTCAGGCTAAACTTTAGAATCAATTATTTATCGAAAATAGAAAATGGCAAATAACATTTTGGTTACAATTTCTTTGTCCAGTTACCTTGTAACAGTATACATAATGTTGTACCTGAAAATATCTAATAAGAAATACATATATCAGAGAGAGGGAGAGAAAGAGAGATTAGGATCGATGCAATAACAGATAATATTACACAATTTAATAAAATAGAAAATGGCCAATAACATTTTGGTTACAATTTTTTTGTCTAGTTACCTTGTAATAGTATACATAATGTTGTACCTGAAAATACCTAATAAGAAATACATATATCTGAGAGAGAGAGAGAGATATTAGGATCGATGCAATAACAGATAATATTACACAATTTAATAAAATAGAAACTGGTCAGTAACATTTTGGTTACAATTTCTTTGTCAATTTACCTTGTAACAGTATATATAATGTTGTACCTGAAAATATCTAATAAGAAATACATATATCTGAGAGAGAGAGAGATAGATAGAGAGAGATTAGGATCGAAGCAATAACAGATAATATTACACAATAAAATGAAATAGAAAATGGCCAATAACAATTTGGTTACAATTTCTTTGTCAAGTTACCTTGTAACAGTATATATAATGTTATACCTGAAAATATCTAATAAGAAATACATAGAGAGAGAGATTAGGATGGAAGCAATAACAAATAATTTTACACAATATAATAAGGCGTAGAAAGAATATTTAAAGCTAAATCCACAAGAAAGGATAACTATATATGCGACGGTATATAGTTCTTGGCTGAAGCAATGTTGGAAGACCGAGTAGAGAGATAGGTACAAGAGAGAAGAAGAAGAAGAAGAAGAAGAAGAAGAAGAAGAAGAAGAAAAGAAGAAGAATCGGAAGTAAAGGCAGAAAAAGAGCTGCGAATTCTGCCACTATTTCAATAAAATGTCCCATACTCCAAAATTATAAAAATTATACTGAAATATATAACTGTATTTCATAAGTAAATATGTTTTTCAAACGGTTATTCACAATATGAAAGATTTGCATAAGATTCTTAATATTTATCACATTTACATGGCGGACTGAAATCGATTTGGGTAAACTCACTTCGACATGTTGACAGAGATTCCGTTCTGGATCCAAATGCGATCCTGCCAGAGAAGAGGATCAGATCCAGCCCCATTGGTATACAAATGCGAATCGTATTGAAATCGTACAACCATCGATGAATAAATGCAACTCATTTCCCTTAGTAGATTCTCAAATTCATGTTATGATTAGCTAAATTACCTATTTTGATCTAATTATTATTTAAGATCCTCTTAAATAAAACTCCGTTGAATCAGGGCAGAATCAAAATCGATGTCTTTTTACTTTCTCTACTACGTATAGTAAGTAGGGGAAGTATTGCATTCCACCCAAAAATTCGATACCGAGATTTCACCGGAAATATATGTCTTGAGATCTCCTGAATCCAAAAAAAACATTTTTGGAAACATGTCCGTGTGTGCGTCTGTGTGTGTGTGTGTGTGTGTGTGTGTGTGTGTCTGTGTCTCTGTGTGTGTGTGTCTGTGAACAGCATAACTCAAAAACTAACAGTCGGATAAACACCAAACTTGGTATTTAGGTTCAGTATCTTCCAGAGATGCGACACGAAGGTTTTCAAGAAAATGCCCCCACCCCAGACTACCCTTTACATGGAACATTTTTCGAAAATTTTAATTTTCTCAAAAATGGCTCTAACGATTTTGATTAAAATATCATATGTTTAAGATAATGTCATGAGAAATGAAATGTATATCTCGAATTTTCTGGGAATGTCTCTAAAAGTATTCTTCATTGTGAACGACCTGTACATAACTGGTAAACCATAAGAGATAGACAAAATTTTACTACACAAAAACTGTAGATCTCGTTAAAATACACAACTTATGTCATATACATTTCTTTTGTTGAGTGAACCGTTTTCAAGATATTGCTTGTTATTCCCTTAAATTTTCCAATACTTATACTTTTTCTCAAATTCGTTATTCATATTTTTATGTCCTGGACTTGAAAAGAGAATGGAATGCGCCACATAGCAACCAGCGATAAAATATTTGACCATCGCTTAAAAGCTACCATATTCCCCTTGCATCTACAAGAAAATTATCAATAAGATTGACATCTCGATATCTCGATTAACATAGAGCATATGGAGAATAGGCATTTGTAAAAATAGATTGTACAAGAGTAGAGAAAGTCATGTGAGTGTAACACATCAGATTTTTCTATGCAGTTTTACACCTGCACAGCATGTAAACGTATTTTAGCATCAGAACGCTTACGTTAGGTTTGCTTATCGAAAAAAGGTGCACTTCCAGCTTGAGCTGAGTACTTAGGAAGACCACGTGAGTGTCTAATGAGATTGTGTAGCTTTTTCTACCTGGAATAATATTAGGGAATACCAAGGTGAGAAATGTGTACTTTACCTGCTAGAAAACACGTTCCTAAATGGAATATGTATACAACGGAATAATACTCTTGTAAAATCCTAAGACAATACTCATGTTACAAACACGCTCTGTAGATAATTTTATAACATTTGTAGATGTTAATTTTCCTAACTCTTAATTGATTATCTGGGAAGTCTTTGAGTGGAAATAATTATCACCTTATTCAGTTGATACAGGGTGAAAGTAGCAGCTTAAATTTTTACCAAGATGTTTCTGATAACATATAGATAATCTATCAGTAAATCATTGAAACCCGGCTTTCTCCATTCTTTGCTTTATTCCACCTCTTCGTCCGCACCTTAGAGTCACGATGTAACTGGTGCCCGAGGTTTGCTCGGTTATGTCATAGATGTTTCACAAAACTTTCAGAACATGGAATTAATTGTTCTTTCACACAACCCGTGTCTTGGACAGGGTTGGAAAGGTAGAATCAGATGACTGAAAAATTCAATGCCACGAATCTCCCGGTCTCCGTCCGGTTGCACTAACCACTGAGCTACCATGGCAACTTGCCGGCACGCCATTAAATTCTCCAGCTGACTCGCATTTTTCCCGGTAAACCACAAGGAGATCTCAAATTGTATTGAGATGCCATACCGCAATGGCGACTTACATTCTTTGTAAGTACTTAAGTCCCGGGCTTTTAGTTTCAACAACTATTAGGTCAATTAATGGAATTAATTGTTCTTTCACACAAGCCGTGTGTTGGACAGGGTTGGAAAGGTATAATCGGATGACTGAAAAATTCAATGACAATTCCATGTTCTTTCAGAACATACTTTAAGTAGAATTTAATATATCAGTTACAATTAAACCTTAATTTAATGTCCCGGAAGTAAGAAGATCGGTTTAAATCGTTTTACGAGGACTTTCTTAGAGTAACAAGAGAAAACAGACTAGTAGAAATCCTTGGATCGATTTTACACTGATGTATAATTAAATAAATTGACAATAATTTTATCAGTTAAAATTTCATTTATGGTTATATATCACAATTTCTCTTTCAGAAATTGTCCTGTCAGTCGTTTCTTATAGTCGCCTGGTAAAGATAAAATTGTATACGGATATACAGCATCCATAAATAAAACTCAATTCTATTTTTTTTCTTTATTTAGATATGCTTACTTATTGGACGTTATTAACGATCGCATAGTAAGACATAAGAGCTGTCATGACGGTTTTCTTTTATTGTTTGTTCCATGTATATGATCCAAGGTCTTGTAGCACTTTGCTAAAATAAGTTAATAAAAGTAGTAAAACGCAATCTACTATAATATTTAAAATAGTTATAAAATAATAATTCAAACCCAAAACACTGTTCAGTGCAGCTATGATTCTGTACTATCAATATGTTTACTGAACTTACATAAATTAAAGTTGGTGCTGTGTATTGTAATAGTAGATTGTGATACAAGGAGTAAAATCACTTTAACACTTGTGGCATATACCATTTTTACCTTCTCTACTATATATAGTAAGTAGGGGAAGTATTGCATTCCACCCAAAAATTCGATACCGATATTTCACCGGAAATATATGTTTTGAGAATCCCTGAATCCAAAAAAAGCATTTTTGGAAACATGTCAGTGTGTGTGTCTGTGAACAGCATAACTCAGAAACGAACGGTCGGATAAACACCAATGTTGGTATATAGGTTCAGTATCTTCCAGAGATGCGACAGAAGGTTTTAAAGAAAATCCCTCCACCCCAGATTGCCCCTTACATGGAACATTTTTCGAAAATTTTAATTTTCTCAAAAATGGCTTAACGATTTTGATTAAAATATCATTTATATATATATATAAGCTACTTTTACGACAAATTAAATGTATATCTTGAATTTTCTGGAAATGTCTCCAAAAGTATACTTCATTGTGAACGACTTTTGCATAACTTGTAAACCATAAGAGACAGACAAACTTTTACTACACAAAAAATGTAGATCGCGTTAAAATACACAATTTATGCCATATACATTTTTTTATTGAGTGAACCATTTTCGAGATATTGGTTGTTATTTCCTTAAATTTTCCAATAGTTATACTTTTTCTTAAATGGGAATTCGTTATTCATTTTTTTTAATGTCCTGGACATGCAAAGAGAATGGAATGCTCCACATAGTAACCAGCTCTAAAAGATTTGACAATCGCTTTAAGCCTACCATATTCCCCTTGCACCTACAATGAAATTAGCAATAAGATTAACATCTCGATTAACATGAAACATATGGAGAATAAGCGTTTGTAAAATTAGTTTCTACAAAAGTACAGAAAGTCATGTGAGTGTAACGGTCATTCTCTTAAGCCCTGTCAACATTCAGTTGTGTTTTCTCGATTCCATGAAACAACATGGAATTTTATGGCTAGCATATAGCGTCCAGTTCTTAAACAATTGTCTATCGCTGTTCCCTGTGTATCTATAGGGAAATGTGTAATTTAGCTACTTCTGCAAAAGTTTATTTGGATTAAAATGTAGTGAATAGAAAAATAACCTTCAGTAAGAAGAACTTGTGTATCCACTATTAAACGATAAAGGGTAGAGAAAGTCATGTAAATGTATCACATCCGATTTGTTTAAAGAGAATTCGGATTTGTAAGATATCAGTAATATTATATTGATTCCTGAAACTAAATGAAATCATGTTCAGAACGCGGTTCTTGAAACAAGAGATGTGGCGTTAAAAAGAGATGTCAGATATTTTGATGTTTTGTTGATTCGCTAGCAGTCATTTTCAGTGAAATTATTTTTAGCATGTTCTGCCTTACACCAGACAATGAAGAGATTGAACGCTATATCATATTGCTTTCTAGATTTTTTGGATAAGTTCTTCTAGTATTATTCTTTCCGTTGCTTCTGTAATTTCAACTGGCTCTTGTATTTCGGTTTATACTGAAATCATAATTTCTGCCATTTAACCGTCATGTAGATTATAGTGGATGAAAGAATAACGTTTTATATCAAAGAAAGCAGAAGGCTGCCAATATAACGTATAGGTTAACTCTACAACGATTTGTATTGTGAACAGTTAATGCAAACGCCATGGGAAATTAATCAGGTGAACAGACATCATGTAAAGTAATACCTCAGCAAACCAAGTCGAGTTATTAAACATATAATAAGGGTAATTGTCATGTGATTGGACTTGAAAACAAAACTGGTCAAAATGCAGATTATCTCACTAGTGCAATAATCTAAAGTTTTTAGCTCGTGTGTACTGCGTTAGAAGTTCTACTTTTAAGCCTTGCTGTCTAAAAAATTCCTTATAAACTTCTCAAATTATCTTTCTCGTGTTAGTTGCCCAGTCTGTTATCATCTGGTGGTTGGTGTTTGTTTCTCCAACTCATATCCTTTGAGGTAGCATTTTTAACGTTTAAATGATTTCAGTCAAATTATATAATATAAATTCAATAAAAGCCCGCCTTAAAGCAATATGTGTATAAAATAACATAAAATGTATGTAATAGTCATTGTATTAATGTTTGTATTATTATGTACATGTTTAATAATGTTTTGTGAATGTATTACGTAATTTAATAATGTAGGAGCTAGGTTAAAAGTTGCTAACAATGAGGTAACAATAAGGTAACCTTGAGGCAATAATGAATAAGAAAGTTTAATAATGCTACTTGTAATTACTGGAGCAACAATAATGTAAATTTTGAGACAGTTTATAAATAGCCAATCAACAACCAGAAAAAAACTTAAGTTAAATGAAAGTATTCTATTGGAGTAGGATTAGCCAATCAGAAACTGAAATAGAGCAAATTGTACAAATTCAGAAGTCAGTTGCTAGCAGACAGCGTTCCTAACCGGACGCGAGATGTATTCTCAAGAAGTTTAATATGTATTCAGTGTGAGACAAAAATAGTTTACATGTTAAAAAATGCAAGTAATTAATAAAAGAATCTCACAGCTCTCTATATCCGTGAAGTGTTATTTTAATAGTGTCAAGAATTAATAAATGGTGTGAAGTAAAAATTATCGTTCTTTAGCCGCACCACACCTTCTTAAGAGATTCATGTCTAAAAATAAATACTGGTGCAGTCGAGGCAAACATAAATATAATATTTAAAGAAACAGTCAAATTACAAAGTTAATATTTTTAAACATTGGGGCGAAGGCCACCGGGTACCATACCTGGTTACAACTACTTCAAGATCGGCTTCCCAACATACTTCAAATTGGCGCCCAAAACGTGGGGCAAATAACGAAACAATAGAACAGCTTCACCTTTCATTTGTTTATTTCCTGTTTCGTAGCCCGCCAAATCTTTTAAATACTATTTTGTCGTTTGGAGATAGCGCTTGTTTCCACTGCACACGTGTTCGTTATATCTGATCTTAAACGAGCATATACAGCGAAAATAGGGCGCACTGATTGGCTGGTATATGAATTAATATGACACATGTTTGATCTATATCAGGTGACTGATACTATGTGAGTGTCATAGTCTCTGTACTGCTATATTTTTAGCATTAATCGTAATATGTTCTGTTTTTCTCTTAATTTTTTATTTCTTATTCTGTACCGTTTTGTGTATTCTAGCAGACGTTTAAGAAGTTTCATTTCTACGGTTGGATACCCTATAAACTCTCTTTTTTTGTGCTCCAAGATTCACTCTCGTATTGGTAATATCAATTTTTCATAAAATATCAGTTGTTTTGTGCGTGATATTTGAATATATTTCTAATAGTTCTAATCATCTAACTCACTTATATTTCAAAATTCATGCATTGCCTTTTGAGGTTTGTCTTGCAAATCTTGTTACATTCATCATTCTTTTACCACATTTCTTGGAAGGCAACTTTTTCTCATCTAGCAACTCAACCAATTTATTTTCCTCTTATTGATCAACTTGAGTATTATTCCTGGTTTACCTACTCTTTCTAAAACAACTTCATTAGTTTGTTCGCCCATTTTTACTTTCTCTACTATGTATAGTAAGTAGGGGAAGTGTTCTATTCCACCCATAAATTCGATACCGAGATTTCACCGGAAATACATGTTTTGAGACCCCTGAATCAAAAAAAGCATTTTTGGAAACATGTCCGTGTGTGTCTGTGTGTGTCTGTTTGTGTGTGTGTCTGTGTGTCTGTGAACAGCATAACTCAGAAACGAACAGTCGGATAAACACCAAACTTGGTATTTAGGTTCAGTATCTTCCAGAGATGCAGCACGAAGATTTTCCAGGAATCCCCCCACCCCAGATTACCCTTTACATGGAACGTTTTTCGAAATTTTTAATTTTCTCAATAATGGCTCTAACGATTTTGATTAAAATATCATATATTTAAGATATTTTCATGACAAATAAAATGTATATCTCGAATTTTCTTGGAATGTCTCCAAAAGTATTCTTCATTGTGAACGACTTTTGCATAACTGGTAAACCATAAGAGATAAACAAAATTTTACTACACAAAAATGTAGATCGCGTTAAAATACCCAATTTATGTCATATACATTTTTTTGTTGAGTGAACCGTTTTCGAGATATTGCTTGTTATTCCCTTACATTTTACAATGCTTATTACTTTTTTGTCCTGGTAATGCAAAGAGAATGGAATACTGCACATAGCAACCAGCTCTTAAAATATTTGACTGTCGCTTAAAGCCTACCAATTCCCCTTGCATCTACAAGAAAATTAGCAATAAGACTAACATCTCGATATCTCGATTAACATGAAGCATATGGAGAATAAGCGTTTGTAAAAATAGTTTGTACAAGAGTAGAGAAAGTCATGTGAGTGTAACACATCAGATTTTTCTCCCTGTCCCCGTTATAATATTTTCAAGCTTCCACACTGTACAATATTCACCAGAAAGCATTTCACTAATGTGTTCCTTAGTTCTTTATTCATTTCTTTTTGTATTAAAAGCATTGTAATAGCTTAATTTATTGGTTATCGAACGTAAGAAGAACTAAATATTAAATTAATGAAAAGCTTGCATGAAGTGCGCCAATGTATAGTGCGGAACCCAGGACTTTAAGACGAATTGAAAAAACTCTCCTACTAAAGCTTATTTTTCTTCCCCCACGTTTTCACTCAAATAAACCTTTGCAGAAATATCTACATTACACATTTCGTTATAGATACAAAGAGAACAGCGATAGTCAAATGTTTAAGAACTGGACACTATACTCTGGCCTTAAACTTTCTAATCAATCGTGAGAAAAAAACTGAATGTGTAGGACTTTATGAGAATGACCAAGTAATGAACATTTTGAACCATTAAAACTGGATATATCAGAAATGACTTATGCCACAACAAAGTTATTTGGAATAAAATGTGTGTTTTAAAGAGATCTGTATTTTTTGTTAAGTGCGTTTTCGTCTATCGCTTAACGTTTATCAGTTGTACAAGATTATACAAAAGTCCTTCCGAATAAATAGACTATTCCATGAAAAATCAAGATAAACATTACGTTTTGCATGTAAATATCTTTAAAATATGATATTTTAATCAAAATCGTTAGAACCATTTTTTAGAAAATCAAAATGTTCAATGTAAAGGGGAGTTAGGGTGAGGGCATTTTCTTGAAAATCTTCGTGTCGTTCTTGAAAGATACTATAAAGAAGTTGTTATTTTAGGAGGAGTTGTATTTTTATTTGCCCCACGTTTTTGGAGCCAATTTGAAGATGGTTTGTTGTAGGAGCATTGTAGGCTTACACAGATTATAATTTGTACTTCACTCCATTTAGTAATTCTTTAAACGATTAAAATAACACTTCACTGATACAGAGAGCTGTGAGATTCTTTTGTTAATTACTTGCACTTTTTAACACGTAAAACTATTTTCGTCTCACACTGAATACGTATTAAATTTCTCGAGGACGCATCTCGCGTCTGATTAGTAACACTGTCTGCTAGCAACGCGTTCAGTTATGAGCGCTGTCTACAAGAAACTGACTTCTAAATTTGTAAATTTTGCTCCATTTTAGTTTCTGATTGGCTAATCCTAGTCCAATAGAATACCTTCATTTAACTAAAGCTTTTTTCTGGTTGTTGATTGGCTATTTCATAAGCTGTCACAATAATTACATTATTGTTGCTTCAAGAATCACAAATAGCAGTTAAAGTTTCTAATTCATTATTGCCTCAGGGTTACCTCATTGTTAGTAACTTTTAACCTATTATTCTCACAGCTCCTACATTATTAAATTACTAATACATTCACATAGCATTATTACACATGGATACAATAATATAAACATTTACAATGACTGTAATATACACTTTTATATACTCTTACATACACATATTGCTTTAAGGCGGGCTGTTATTGAATTTACATACTATATAATTTGACTGAAATCATTTAAGTGTTAAAAATACTGTCTCAACTAAACTTAAATACCAAGTTTGCTACTTATTCGACTTTTCGTTTTGAGTAATGCTGTTCTCCAACACAGAAACACACACACGCTTACCCTTTTCTAAAAATGCTGTTTTGGGGAGGTAGGGACCTCAAAACATGTATTTCCGTTGAAATCGGTATTGAATTTTTGGGTAGAATGCAATACCATCTCTACCTATTGTGTACGTGGTAGAGAAAACAATAAAATAATAAAATATTCTCTAAACGCAGTATTCCTAGTTTAAGTATTACAAGATATATTTCGAGTTCGTAAAACCGGCTCTAAGGGATGCAGAAGAGGAAATGGTTATATTAAGAAGGTTCGGGGCAGGATGATACTCAGATATCTGGTTCATATACTGCTGCAAGAGAAGGAAGAGAGGAGGCTGGGTTTGATGTGAAGATGCAGGTTTAGGGTAGAAATTGAGGCAGTATTTTTAACACTTAAATGATTTTAGTCAAATTATATAATATGTAAATTCAATAACAGCCCGCCTTGATGCAACATGTGTATGTAATAATTTGTAAAATGTATGTAACAGTCATTGCATATGCTTATCTTATTGTAAACATGTTCAATAATGTTATGTGAATGCATTACGTAATTTAATAATGTAGGAGCTGTGAGAAAAATAGGTTTAAAGTTGCTAACAATGAGATAACTTTGAGGCAATAATGAGTAAGGAAATTTAAATGCTATTTTTTTTTTTTTTTTTTCGAGTGGAGGAGAAAATGATTTAATCACTTACCCCAGCCCCGATGGGAGTCGAGACTGAGAGTGTGGGACTCACCAATAGTCGGCATACCCACTAAAAACTCCTCCACCGGACGGAAAATGGAAGAAGGAAAAAGAAGGAAGTAAGGTGTGAAACTGTGGCTGTACCGCATATTGCACCAGCGCAGTCAAAGGTACGGATATATTGGCCGGCCACTAGGGCCTAAGCCAGGTGAAGGTATGGTGCCAGGACGCAAGCATGACCGAGGCCCTACTTGCGCCCTTGGGAATTTAGGGCGAGTGGTAAAGGAAAGTAGGAGAGATAGTGTTTTGGCTGGCAAGTTCCCAGGATGCCGCCGCTGTAGTTGAGTGCGATGCTGTTTAGTACCGTCTGGGGTGCCTAACGCGACCTCTGGGAGATGCGTCAGGCCAGTCTGGTGGGTCGGCGTCTGCTTGCTGAAGCTTCCTAGAGTAGCGGAGTTCATCTTTAACGATGTCTCGTATAGCCCCGGTGAGAGTGAGCATGTGCCTATTGAATTCTCGTCTTGACAGGGCGTCCTGAACATCTGGTTTGGGGTAGTGGTTGGCTTCTGTCTGGAGCTCTCGAAGCCCAGCTATTGAAGCCTGAATGGCTCCAAGTCGCGTGGGTCGGTCGTCGCTTCCATACTCGGCGTCGTCGTCCGGTTCGACGAGATGTTCCTCGATACGTTCCAGCTTACGGTGGGCCGATGCGAGCATCCCGTCGTCTTGATGTAGTTGTGTGATCTGCCTTGAGAGGGCGCTGGTCGCTCTGGTCGAGGTCCGCTGCTTGGCCTCCACGGCCGCAAGGCGCGTGAAGGTTGCACGGCGTAACTCAGTCAGGCGATTGGTGATGTCCTGTAGTGTTGCCTGCATGGCAGACAACGTGTCTTGAAGTTCTTCTGTTGCTTGGTGTTTTGCCCACACACGGGGTGTCGTCGGCGGGGGCAGTTCGGTGGTCGTCCGTAACGTAGTAGTCTCAGTCGGTTGGCTGCTCCGGGGGTACAGGGGGCACTGGGCCTGCCCTGTGAAGTGCGTATGCCCGGAGCAGGTGGCGCAGAATCGGCGACGTCGGCGAAGGTCGTGAAAGGTGCAGTTCGCTGTGAGGCAAGCTGCCCCGCAGTAATGGCACCGAGGTGCAGCGACGCATGCCTCCGCTGTGTGCCCGAAGACACAACAGCGTCGGCAGGGTACCGGGCGTTGGCTCCTGCTGGCCTCGATGCGCAAGCGCTGCCCCAGCAGAGGCAGGCTTGACCCCAAGGCCGCCTGAGCTTCAGAGGCGGAGCCCAGATGGAGGCGAACCAGCGGTGTTGGCCCTTTGTTTGAAGAAATTCGGGAGGCCCGAATCGCAGAGCGCCAGTGCTGCCTTGCAGCATCCAGCACGAAGTGTGCTGGCAGGTCCCTCGGTACTCCACAGATGACAACACTGTGGCGGCCATCTGTCGGAGGTTGCGTCGGCGGTGAGATCGGGCTCACCAAGGGTGGTAAGCCGGTGGTAGTCGGTGGCGTCGTGCAGCCCTGTGAAACAGAGCCGGAGGCAACAGGTGCAGGCGTTGCAATGCTGCGACCGGGTGAAGCAGCAGCAGAAGCGTAGCTGCGCCCGGTCGGCGGTGACGGTGAAGCAGCCTTCCCGGCGGATGCCGGTGGAGCTGCCGGCGAGTCGGCGGGGTCTGCGGCCGGAGTCGGCTGGAGAGCGCTGGGCTCCTCAGCAGTGGCCGGAGAAGCAGCAGCGGAAGCTTCAGCGGCGAGGCGTTTCCTTCTCTTCCCCATATCGGCGTTCTCGTTGAGTGTAGAGATGTTGCCTCGGCGGAGTCTCGAAGCGAAGTCTCAAATGCTACTAGTCATTATTAGAGGAGTAATATTGTAAATTTTTGAGACAGTTTAAAAAAATAGCCAATAGTTTTAGTTAAATGATGGTATTTTATTGGACTAGGATTAGCCAATCAGAGACTTGGAATACATTCATTCATTATCTGTTTACCCTCCTCTTATGTAGGACTTACACCCCCCAGGACTTACAAGCGGGTGCCTGGGGACAGAGGCCCGCCGAGGAGCAGATACTCATGGATCAGACAGAGCATCCAGGATGGGTGATCAGCCCGATGCTTGGTATGGGATGAAGGAAGTAGATGAAACGAAATGTTGGTGAAATGGATGAAAGGAAAGGTGATGATGGAGCAGTTGGTGGAATGAATGGCGGGGGAGACCGGAGAACCCGGAGAAAACCCCACACCCACAAATCCCACATGCAGGTCCCTGGGATTGAACCCGGGCCGCCTAGATGGGAGGCGAGCGGTCTAACCACTCGCCGCCGACTTGGAATACAGAAATCTACAAATTTAGTATACGTGTTAAAAAGTGCAAGTATTAAATAAAAGAATCTCACAGCTCTCGATATCAGTGAAGTGCTATTTAATTTGTGTCAAGGATTAATAAAAAGGAGTGAATTAAAACTTAAAATCTGCGTAAGCTTACATTCCTCAGTCGTATCACAACCCTGCCAAGACTTCCATGTCTCTAACAATAATACTGACGCAACCGAGGCAAACATAAATATAATATCTAAAGAAACAGTCAAATTACAAAACTATTATTTTTAAACTTGGGGCAAAGGCCACCTGAAAGAACATATGGGGTGAAGGCTACCGGAAACCGGGTTGCAACCAACTTCAAGTTGAAATATAATACAACTCCTTCAATACATCATATTCAAACTGACTTTCCATACGTAGTAGCAACAAACCATCTACTTCAAATTGGCGCCAAAACGTGGGGCAAGTGTACAACAAAGTATTCTACTTCAAATCGGCTTTTCCATACGTGGGGCTAAGAAACAACAATTACAAATTGGCGCCCAGCGTGGGGCAAACAACGCAATAAAGAAACTTCTACTACAAATTTGGCTTCCATACGTAAAGCAACAAACTCCTTCAATACAACCTACTTCAAAATCAATGAGTGGATTTCACAAATCTGCATGAGTCTTATTTTCGCTTTCTCGGTAAAGGATGAGCCGATAATTGGCTACCTCGTGGCGGCGATTTAGTTCAGCAAAATTGGTATCTGTTGGACAACTGTGCACTCCACAACGTAAGGCAGGCTGTTGTTGGTTACCGATGTAGAGGCTTGTTTTTGTACAACAGAAAGAAATGCTGGACATAACGGAAAGCTTTTCAGGAGATTTTTTTTGAGTGAGGGTATTTAATCCCTCAGAGTTTCCGCCAGCCCAAAACCGCCTCCTCCTCCCCCTCAGTAGCTGCTGCAAGTTCTTTTTCCTGTCAATCACATAAACATCCCCTGCTAAACAGGAAAACCCGGCATGATCAGCTTCTTCCCTTTCATTTTCTTTTCTTTCCTGCTTCCTTCCTTTCATTCCTTTATCTTTCGTTTCACCACGCAGTCTACTGAGGTACCTTCTAATTTCGGCCGTCTTCATTCGCCTCACCTCTAGGGAAAAAAACAATTGACAGCCGACCTACTGGTTGCTAAGGGCGGTAGACTTTGAGTCTACCTCGCTTTATTAACGGTTTACTGAACTAGGAAATGAAATTTCAGCATTCGATGGTTCTGCTTGAAGATGTTTTACAAACAGGTGAGCGTTTCGACAAATATATCGAAGTTTAACCTGATTTTATAGCCACTGGCTACTCGAGAGGTTTCGAGATATGTATTCTCATACTGCTTATTATTTAGTTGGCTTACACATTCTTTGTAACTCTGTTAATGTTTGGGGGGGGGTGACTTCTAAAGTTTCAACCAAGCAGGATGGATCAGACGGTAATGCCTGTGACGCGCATTTGGGAGGTCCTGGGTTCGATCCCGGCGACCGGCCACTCTGACCTCGGATCATCAGGCGAATAGTAAAATGATTTCTTTCATCACCCGAATTTCCTGTCCCTCCATTTCGTACCATTTATCATTTCATTCATCCTTCACCCCGTTTGATCTGTTCCAGGATCACCCCCTGGGAGGCTTTGGACCCTGTGTGGGGATCTTCAGTCTGCATATCCGACTGCCAGGGTGTCTCAATCTGGAAACTGTAGGGATCCTGTCATTGCTGCGCCGTCACTCCTGGTTCCGGCAGCTCGGTGTCTCCGTTCACCTCATCCCTCCCGGGGCACCCCTTCATGGGGCGTCTGTACAGTATTCTGGGTTGGTACCGAATACCCTTCGCTTCACAATCCAATCCAATCTAAAGTTTCATCTTTCATACTGTAGCAAGAATAACTATTAAAAAAATTGGTTTTGTTACATTCAGATGACCTTCTCTATCCACTATTGTTTAGTTTTATATACCTTGTATACGCTATTCTTAGGAAAGTTTATGTTTCTATCTACTCCATATTAATCGAGATAAGCGTTTGGAAAAATATCAGATGTTTAAAAGTGGATCACTATATGCTGACCTTGAAATCCCACACTCTTAGTATGACATGGTGAGAAAAACTAAAAGTTAAACTCTTCAAAACATGACAAAAATACTGCAAATTTTAAACGAATAACAAAGGATACATCGGAAATGCCTAATGCCATACCTAAAAGAAGTTAATGGACATAAATTTTGTGTTTTAAAAACATAAACATTTTCTGTCTAGTTAGTTTTTGCCTAAAGTTTATGGTTTAGTAGTTATTAAAATTCTTTTTGAAACGAAAGGACTTCTCAGGCTGTTTTCAGAAAGTTCAGGATATATATTATATTTTTATGTATGTCTAGTATTTTAATCATAATCGTCAGAGCCGTTTTTTTGAGAAAATAATTAATGAAATTGTTTCCATGTATAGTGTAGTTTGAAGTGGGAGAAGTTTGTAAAAATCTTGGTAACGTACGTTTAGAAGGTACTGTACTTAAATAATTAAACCACGTCTAGAATACTCATGATGATTAACAGGAAATAGGCGAGAAAATGAGTCTTTAATTAATAATTTGTAGAGTAGTTATGAAACTACAGTTTATTTAATCCTTGCCTAATAAATGTATTGTTATGAAGATCAAAATCGTATACAATTTCGTCTTTCTAGCACGGGTGTCATTATGATTATCAACAATCACATAATAAATCTGTTAAAACGTATTCATTTGTAATCGATTCTATTCTAATTCCCATTAACTCGCAAAATAGTAAAGTCTTCTGCAATATCTCTCTTTAGATTGCTTATTATTTGAAACCAATAATTTGGCTTATATCATTGCCTACCTACTGTTGTATCTAGTAGCCAATGCATATATAAATTAATAACCGAAATTCAATAATCAATGTGTTAACATTGGGTACTATAAATTTAATATGCATTCCAACTATTGCTATAGGTTAATTGTAGTTTTCTCTTAAATGAATCTCTCTTTCTTGGCTGAATCAAAGAAAACTGGTGGAAAAGTTGCAAACTTAAAGTGTAAACAAAGATAAAAGATTGATTTTACAACTTACTGAAGTTCCTGTACATTTATGGTAATCAGTAAACAATTTTGATAACTGCATATATTATTTAAAGATGTTTAGATTACTGCTTGAGAAGCTAATGTTGAGAAATTAGATGTGCTTGAGCTTCCTTCAATAATTCTAAAGGCTCCACTACAGTCAAAACAGGCTTGGCACTATATACAACTAAGCAAGCTTCTGTCTGTTGCTATGAAACCATGACGCTATTTTGTCACCTAACTACAAAATAAATGAAGCTTAATTCTCTAATTTTGGAAATTGTTATGGCAATCGTGAAAATTAGAGGTAAATAACTACCTGTGGCACAATCTAAAGGATTGTATAGCTGTTACAAAAATAGCTAACATTAAATAGAGAAAGCTGTAATGAAAACATAATATTTATTTATGCAAGTAAAGCGGTATGAGCATCATTACCTCTCGAATGTGGTTTGCAAGAACGAGGCGCAAACCGAGTTCTGTAATTATATGAGAGCGGTATATTCTCGTCCCACTAGATGCATAAAAAATGTTATCCACGGCATTCTACTTACCTTATCTGCGCTGGTGCGATCATTGTGATACTTTGCGATTCAATGTAAACCAAATCCTATTTAACATAATTCCGTTGATCATAGCAAAATTGGTCTAGAAACAAAATAACTAATCCAATGATACTAATTTGTTAACGATAGCAATAGAATGGTAGACTATCTGGAATAAAGAAAAGTCTGCTGAATAATCAGTGATTCTGAAGAAAGATTCCCTTCAGATTTTGAAGTATCAGCTTTGACAGTTGTTGCTTCGTTTTTTGCCATGCAAATCGAGGATAAAGTATGAAGTGACACGTGAGTGCTACGTGAAATGGTACAAAGTTAAGAGAGTAAGGCTTGTCATACCTGAGGAAGCTTTGCTTGCATTCTATGCATACAAGTATAGTGATTTATTATCGCAGTGGTAACGAGTGTGGTAATGAATTGCATATCGCACTCAATTGTTAATCTGACGATGGATAAGCAGCCATTATTAAACAGCCGCAGATAATTTTTACTTTCTCCACTTCCTACCTATAGTTAGGTAGAGGAAGAATTATATTCCAACCCAATTTCGGTATCGGGATTCACTGGAAATAACACGTTTTGAGACAACCTGAAATAAAAAAACAGTTTTAGAAAAAAGTCCGTGTTCGGTTAAATACTAAACTTGGTATTTAAGTTGGCATCTTCTAAGGATGCGACACCAGGATTTTCAAGAAAATCCCCCACCCCAAACTACCCTTTACATGGATTATTTTTCGAAAATTTCCATTTTCTTAAAAATGGCTAACGGTTTTAATTAAAACACCACATTTAAGACATTTGCATAACAAATAAAGTGTATATCTTGCATTTTCTGTGAATAATCTATGAAGTTCTCTTCATTCTGAATGACTTTTACATAATTGGTAAACAGTAAGATATATACAAAGGCTTACTACAAAAAAGTATATATCTTTAAAATAAACAATATTAAGTAAATTAAATTGTTTGTGGACTTAGCCATTTCCAAGATATTTCTTGTTATTGGTTTGAAATTTCAAATGCTAATACTTTTCTCAAAGTGAAGTCTTTATTCATTTATTCTCACGGTCATGCAAAAAGCTTAGTTTCAAAACCAATACAGAGCATCACATTTTTAAAAATCTGACTTTCGTTTTATCTACTGTATCCTACAACGAAATAAGTAAATCTGAATTGAAAGTTTATCTAGAATAAGAAACAGCTAGAATAAAAAGTGAATAGAGAAAGTCATGTGAATGTAATACTCACAAATATTTTTATTCCATAACTTGGTTTGTTATTAGGTTGTATTAAAACATTTGAAAACTACTCATTGAAAGAAATGGAAATATAGGAGGACTTTCTTGTGAGGGAAGGAGATCTAGTGACGCGCGCACTGTCACTTCCAATAATGCCCATCCCATCCTGGGTAATCCAGATGCAGCTACCGAACTATCTCTCCCTCTCTTTCTCTCTCAGGCCCAGGTGGGTCCACAGGTAAGGCGGGGTTCAGTTTCAACGAGGGAAGAAAACCTATCCAGCCCGTGTGCAAAAAGAGAACAAACACACTATACGGTGTTCCTTCACACACAGCGCTTCTCTTTTGTTTTTCACTGGTAACCGAATTTATTGACACAGTTGAGTAATTCTAGTGGCTATTTCTTAACTTAAACGTAGAGAAATTACTACGTTGTATAATATATATAATAAAATTTTATATTTTGGTAAAAAAGGACAAAAACAGCGTAAAACATTTTTTAAAATGTTCTTTAGTACATTAGAAAGTGACATAAAGGAATGAAAGCTCTTCTACCACACTATACCTAATCAGGAAACCATTTATTTTTAGATTTTTAGTATCCGGGTAGTAACTTTCAACATCTTTTCATATATAACTTTTTTAATGTAAATATATCAGAAGATTTTTTGCGGGTTTAATAAATATTTACAGCACGAATTTTTATTTTCTAAGCGAGTTGGCTCCGCGGTTCGGGAGGTCGTGTTTTGGATTCTCATTAACTGTCCATTCTGACCTTAGTTTTTCGTGGTTTTCTCTGGTAGGTAGGCGAATGTTGAGGTGATTTCTCGCCTACCCAGATTTTTCTTTCCATTTTTTCCCTTTCATTCCATTTCCTTCTTATCTTTTAAGTATGCTTCTAGCTTCCGTGGCTTATGACGATGCCGGGCAGATAGCGCGGATGTTTGCTAAAAGGAAAGAGTGATTCCCGTGGACACTAGAAGCTGTTTGGTCGACTCGTCGTTCATTGGTCTCTCTAGGCAGCTCCAGTAAGGGGACAGGTCTTTGGACCTGGAACTGTTAGGGACCTCCGCGCATCCCTGTGGCCTGTCTGCCTACGACCTGTAGCCTGCTGTGGTAGCACAATAGATCGATATAGGTTAGACTGCGCCAGGTTTCTCCCTCTGTTGCATAACCTCTACCAATATTTTTGTATTTTATTTTTTTGCGCATTCTTAACCCTATAGAATTATTTTCTACTAAAAAGTAATAAAACTAATTTGGAAATCAGCTTAAAAATTATGTAATTACCAGGAATTTAAAAAAACAACAATAATCATTTTTCGATAGTTAAACGTTTCTCTACCGTTCAGTATTTTGATATTTTGAAACCCATATTTGTACAAATCATTGGTTTCTGTACACGCGTAATAGTGGACATTTTTCTGTTAGTTTTCATTTTCCACAGGGACAGTTGTACTACCGTTTACAAAAGATCAAATAGCATATGTGTTGCACAGAGAATGACAGGGAGAGGCAGAGAAACGAGAGTAAGATCGGAGGGATATATATTAGGTTGTCTCATAAGTAATGCGGCTTTTTAGCTTAGTTTATATCGTAGGAATATATGCTTTTATTTTTGTTAAAACTATTTATAGGGTACAATGGCTATTGCTCTGTATTGTTAACATGTTAGCAATCAGCAGTTGGTAATACACGATTTTAAAATGCAGTCAATAAAGCTTAAGTTTAAGGGTCCTTCTGAAGCACTATTGGAAACAATGTCACAAAGCTAATTCAGCGGGTCGAAGAATATGTGAAGTTGAAAGTGAACGAGTATCACAGCAATGGTTCCAGGTTTCAATAATGGAGCTGACAACACTAAAGATTTACACCGTCCTGGTAGATCCAAGTTATGGAATATTGAAAATACACGCAGAGTTTTGGAAGAAAATACACAGATGGGCAATCAGAGGTTGCCAGAAGAACTTGGTGCTTCAAAAGTGATATACATTGCCATATGAAGAGACTTAAAATGTCGTTCAGAAGTTCTAAATTTGTACCACATGAATTGACACATGATTAGGCTCACCGTAGAGTGGATATCTGTCATCAGCTTATTGCTAATCGCTGTGATGATAGATTTATCAGGAGAGTTGTCACATGTGATGAAAAGTGGGTACATTACCACAACCCTGACACTTGAAACGTTTTTCTTGATCCCCATCAGCTTGCAGACGTTGTCAAAAGATAGGTTCAACCCCAAAATAATTATGTGTCTGGTAGTGTTTTGAAGGTGTGATTCACTCGGAATTTGTTCCAAACGACGTGCAGTCGATGCGATTTTTATTCTCAACACCTGGAACGTGTTCATCAAGTTTTGAGACAGAGGTATATGACATTATTTAATTGAAGAAGAGTTATCTTACAACAGAACAATGCGAGACCTCATACTTCTCACAGAACAATGGACAGCATCCAGGATTTGGAAGGACCATAACTGCTACCACATCTAGCATATAGCCCTGATTTTGCGCCATTATATTACCATCTGTTTAGAACCATGGTCCATTTCCTAAGCGGAAGAAATTGATGCAGTTGAAATGGGTATCAACGAATTCTTCACATCAAAAAACCAGTATGTGGTACCCTTGAGGAATAACAAACCTCTCTGAAAGGTGGCTCAACTTTAAATAAAGTTTTGCTTAAAACCGACATTACTTTTGAGACACCAGCTATATATATCCGCAATCTATCCAGGCTTAAATTTAATTGCTTATTCACTTCTTTTAATCGAGATAAAACATTCCATAGAAACTTTAAATGTTCGTTGAAGGTATGCTAGAGCACATAGACGTTTGAAACAGCAGTTAACAGCTTAAAAACAGGTAAATGCTAATTATATTACATATTCTTTGAATGCCCATGTGAGAGAAAATAACATCCACTAAATTTAAATGTTTACTCATAAAAATATGGCAAAATAGCATTTGTCGAATAAATAACATAAACCTTTAACCTTTCCGGTGAAATCTCGGTATCGAATTTTTGGGTGGAATACAATACTTCCCCTACTTACTATACGTAGTAGGGAAAGTAATAAAAAGGGTTAAACACAGAAGTACTCGGAAAACTCGGAGCAGCTCTCGCCCTTCCATATGCCATCAAATGAAAATGTTATCACTTTTGCTTTTAATAGTACTGTATGAAAAATGAGTCTGACATTATACTGTTGAATATAAATCAAATAGCTACCTACACTCATTTAATTACCACATAGCTAGCTACTCGTATAGCCTGTAAACATAACTCAAAACAAAATAATTTATTAAGGCCTTGGAAACCATCAGAAGAAATGCGTCTGTAAATCTCATAAAGAGTTTTGCAGTTTTCTTTCCTTAGGGAGGGACTGACCTTGTGCCCTTCAATTTGTCCATGAGTGATTTAAGGTAACGTTTTACCTGCCTGTCTGTCTGCCACCCAGGAAGACATGCCAAACAGTTTCTCCCAACGCTGACACGGAATGCATAAAATCAGCAGGGACAAACCCCTGCGAATACCTGCTTCTTGGCCCACCTCATTTTGCTATGACCATCTGATTTGTTCCTTCGCTAACATCTGCCATAGTTATGCCAAGAGAGTCAAATAAACATGTTTTGATTTCAAATGAACATATGTCGAATGGGAATTGAAAATTTGTTCCTTTGTTTTTGCTCTAATGTAAAGGATTTTACTTTGCACTTCTTACCTATATAGGGTGGACTGTACAATATCTCCAAAACTAAGCGTTGTAGAAACTTGCTTGATATTTTGGGGGAAAGTAAATGCCATTAGTCGTGTTTTATTTGGAGGACATTGTGATGGTCATTTTAGGTTCCCATTTAAAGAAATTAAATTAACCCTAAAATGACCATCATAATATCCTCCAAATAAAACACGACTAATAACGTTTACTATCCCCCATAATAACAAGCAACTTTTATTAAAAACATTTCTTTCCACAACGCTTATTTTTGGAGATATTATACAGTCTCACCTAAATGGTGAGGCGGTATTGTTAACACTTAAATAATTTCAGTCTAATTATATAAATTCAATAACAGCCCGCCTTGAAGCAATATGTGCATGTAATAATTTGTAAAATGTATGTAACAGTCATTGCATATGCTTATATTATTGTAAACATGTTCAATAATGTTATATGAATGTATTACGTAATTTAATAATGTAGGAGCTGTGAGAAATAGGTCAAAAGTTGCTATGCAATGAAGTAACCTTGAGGCAATAATAAATTTGAAAGTTTAAATGCTACTAGTCCTTATTGGAGCAACAATAATGTAAATTTTGAGACAGTTTAAAAATAGCCAATCAACAACCAGAAAAAGTTAAATGAAGTTAGTCTATGGAGTAGAATTAGCCAATCAGAGACTTGAAATACAGAAATTTACAAGTTTAGGCGGTTGAAATCAGTTCAGTTGCCGCAGACAGTGTTTGTAACCGGATGCGAGATGCGTCCTCGAGAGATTTAATATGTATTCGTGTGAGACGAAAAATAGTTTTACGTGTTAAAAAGTGCAAGTAATTAATTAAACAATCTCGGAGCTCTCTGTATCAGTGAAGTGTTATTTAAATCGTGTCAAGCATTAATAGAAGGAGTGAAGTAAAATTATAATCTTTGTAAGCCTACATTCTTGTCGCATCACGCCCTGCAAAGAGAAACGTGTCTCAAACAATAATACTGACGCAGCCGAGGCAAATATAAGTATTTAATACTTAAAGAAACAGTCAAATTACAAAGTTAATATTTTTTAAACTTGGGGCAAAGGCCACCTGAAAGTACATTTGGGGCGAAGGCTACCGGAAACCGGGTACCATACGTGCGGTTGCAAACACACTTCAAGTTTGGCTCCCCAACAGTTGTAATATAACTCCTACAATACAACACTGCTTCAAATTGACGCCCAAAGCGTGTTGCAAATAACAATACAACAAACCATCTTCTCAAATTGGCTTCCATACGTGGAGCTAAATAAATTATCTACTTCAAATTGGCGCCCAAAACGTGGAGCTAATTCAACTACTTCAATGGTCCACCCTGTATATTCACCTAAAAATTCGATATCGTGATTTCACCGGAAATACATGCTTTGGGATCCCGGAATCCCCCCAAAACAAGTTTTAGAAAAAAGATCTTGTGTATCTGTGTGTAAACAGCTTAAATCAAAAGCGAAATATGAGATAAATTGCAAAGTTTGTATTAAGTTCAACATTGTACGAAAGTGCGACATTTTTAAGAAAATCTCCACACCCCAAACTACCGTTTACACAGAAAATTTTTCATTGACTGGTTCACAATAGTTCGAGAACAGTAACCAGAACAGAAACGAGGACGGAAAGCAATACAGCATACAAGATTTTGGTTCAGAACAGCCCGGTAATAAGAACAGGAATACATTTCGATCATTATATCGATCACAAAGTGGAAAGACGATTTTGTGCGTTGGGATTTCATTAGCTGTACAATATCTCCAAAACTAAGCGTTGTAGAAAGAAATGCCTTTTATAAAAGTTTCTTGCTATTATGCGGGAAAGTAAATGCGATTAAATGATCCACCCTGCATATACATATTTTTTTCCCTTCTTCCAAGTTAGTACTACAATAAAAAAATCTGATGTGTTACACTCACATGACTTTCTCTACTTTTGTACAAACTATTTTTACAAACGCTTATTCTCCATATTCATGTTAATCGAGATATCGAGATGTTAATCTTATTGCTAATTTTCTTGTAGATGCAAGGGGAATTGCTAGGCTTTAAGCGACAGTCAAATATTTTAAGAGCTGGTTGCTATGTGGAGTATTCCATTATCTTTGCATGTCCAGGACAAAAAAAAATGAATAACGAATTTGAGAAAAAGTATAGGTATTGGAAAATTTAAGGGAATAACAAGCAATATCTCGAAAATGGTTCACCAAAAACAAAAAAAAATGTATATGACATAAGTTGTGAACTTTAACGCGATCTACAATTCTTGTGCAGTAAAATTTTGTCTATCTCTTACGGTTTACCAGTTATGCAAAAGTCGTTCACAATGAAGAATACTTTTGGAGACATTCCCAGAAAATTCGAGATATAGAATTTCATTTGTCGTAAAAATATCTTAAATATATGATATTTTAATCAAAATCGTTAGAGCCATTTTTGAGAAAATTAAAATTTTCGAAAAATTTTCCATGTAAAGGGTAATCTGAGGTGAGGGGATTTTCTTAAAAACCTTCGTGTGGCATCTCTGGAAGATACTGAACCTAAATATCAAGTTTGGTGTTTATCCGACTGTTCGTTTCTGAGTTATGCTGTTCACAGACACCCAGACAGACAGACAGATAGACAGACACACACACACACACGCGCGCGCGCGCGCGGACATGTTTCCAAAAATGCTTTTTTTGGATTCAGGGGTCTCAAAACATGTATTTCCGGTGAAATCTCGGTATCCAATTTTTGGATGGAATGCAATACTTCCCCTACTTACTATACGTAGTAGAGAAAGTGAAAAAGCTTCTTCCAGTGCAGCCAACATAATGCAGGTTAGCCAACGTCAAAATTCGATAGAATAGTAAACATTATCTAAATGTAGATCCATTACATTTTCAATCCTCTAGTCGGATATCGTGTTACGCCGATGGACAGGTTGTCCCCTGACTATTTTTCCAGGAATATCATTACACCTTTGAGATGCACGAGGGTTGCTAATTACCTTCTTAATAGGCATTGGTATTGCGCATGAAAAGTTGGTTCTCTGAGTCCATCTGATTTATATTACTGAGTTTACTAGTATATGTATTCCATGTACAGCAAACGGAATCGCAATCTCTGAGTTATTGAAAATTTCTGGATATAAAGCGCTGACGAATATCTTTTCCTGCAAATCAACCTTTAAACCGTTAGCAAAGGAGTATAACGGAGCTCCCAATCCCAAGCCTGGGTGAAATTTCGATATTGAAGGCAAATGCGCGTAAACTGTTGGAGAAACAGAAAAAATATGGAAAAATGTAATCACTTAGGTATTTCGAGTATGGAAAATTAAGTTTCGTGCACTTCATAAAGCATTGTTTTATACAATAGGATCTGGAAGTATTTAGCCAGAAAAATCACCAGACTTGAAACTATGAGATGTATTTTTCTTGGCAGTAGAGTATTAAAATCTGAAAAAAAAAAATCTTTAAGGAGTTTGGATATTTAATTCTTGCTGTTAAGATATTATTTCTATTACCGCGTTAACTTCTTCTATCTTAAATTAATTTTCAACACATAATCGCAAGTCAGAATGACAATAACAGCATTATCTTTGAACCTGCAATGTGTATATTCACATAGGCCTCCTAAAATAATCCAAATCACGATCTCAGCATTGTGTGTCTAAATTTATTGTAAAATGTATAATTCGACGAAGTATGGAATTAGGTATGCATGTTTATCATCTATAGTCAGCGCAAAAATTGATTTGTTATATATGTTGTGGAGAAAAAAAGACAGCTGTAAAATTTCGTGTACATTTATTAAATAAAGAAACTTTAAAGCAGGGGAAACACACAGACACTTAAAGCAGGAAAAGTGAGGGTATTAGCTGTTATCATTCTGTCAGTTTTCTTCAAGATAGTAATTCAATGCTGTCTTCATTTACGTCATGTTGTCAAGTACATTAATTTTCCTTGTCTGACCAACGTCAAAGAAAAAGAATAAATCTGGTAAAGTACCTTGAGTGAGGTAATTGTAGAGAAGCAAACATATAACGAAAATGTACGTATTAATTTATTATGATACAGTAAGTGATGCTATGTCGACTCCCCACAGACAGTTTCCCCCCCAAAAGTTATATTTTTTAGAAATTGATCTAAGTCACCGATAAAATGCGGTAACAATGATCAACAGTAACATTTATAGCACCATTATAAGTTTGCTTTTCATGAACCAAAGAACATGTAGTTTTAGAGACTAGAGAGAGCGCTACTCTGAGATAGGCCGAATAGTATGGCTTGGCTCGCATTCGAGAGATCTCATTATATTATTATTTATTTATTTAACTAAATGCTGATGGACCAAAAACAGCTGTTTATATTGACAATTACATGAAATACTTACCTCATTTCTGATAACTTTTCTACAAAAATAGGCTTGTAGCTTCCGTTCCTATTCGATAATAGCAATAATTTCAGACTTCGTTTCCATGTCTACCTCAGAAGACACGTTTTACATAAATATTGTTCATGTTTTTCATTTTAAAGATGCAAGTAACTCATTTCTCACCCGCCCCTCTACCTATAAAGTCACTTCGCTAATCAGTTAGATAGGTCTAGTCCAGCTCTAGTGATTTACACCAATAGTAGAATTTATTCAGATACTTTCTCTGACTTGTCCTTTGTTTCACACCGAGTAATATAACATTACTCATCGGTTATTCTTGTTTGTTGGAATTTGTTTCGAGCCAGAAACAGAGAAAGGTAATAAGGATTGGGTTGAATCTAGTGTTAGATAAATTTGGAAACTTTACTGAAGAAGAATACTTATTTCGATCTATGGAATTGGGCTACATTTTTGCACCAAACTATACCTAAATACTTGAAAGTAAAATGAAGTTATAATATTTGGGCTACTTTTCGTTTCCTGCTCTATGGTAATAAATAATGGCTCATAATTTCTGAATGTATAAGAATAAAAATGTGATCGTAAAGCAAAACAGTGAATTGGAAGTCAAGTTGGGTGGTTAATTCATCGAAATATTAAACTTGTCATTGGTGATAACTGATCTGTGTCTAAACGTTTCTCTCTGCATACAATGTGCAATTTTATTTAATCATGACTCAGTATGAGGTTTTAGAATTCGTTCTCAGTACGACAGAAAAGAGAGAATTTATTAATCTATGGACATCTATACCCTTCTATACCGTATTATTAAATTAGCTTTATAATAACGTTTGTATTGTGTAACGTCACAAATTTGGAGGTACTGAAATGACATCGACGTGTTTACGTATCAGTCACTTTGCCACGAATAAGGCTTGCATTTGGTTTTCATTAAGTATACACTATTCACTGTTTAAATTTATTAGTATTATTATTATTATTATTATTAATCCCTTAATGTCTAAATTAAGTTAAATTTGATGAACCAAACGCAAATACCTCATTAGACAGTATTTCGTGTCTGTTCTGCGTCTGAATTGAATACCTATATTACCAATAATAACTTAAATTGTTTTCTTCGCTGTATGGTCTTACAGAGTTTCATCTTTTTGAATTACAGAATGTGAATGATCCTCCCAGATATTTTTACATTCTTTACTACGTATAGTAAGTAGGGGAAGTATTGCGTTCCATACAAAAATTTGATATCAAGATTTCACTGGAAATATACGTCTTGAGGTTCCCTGAATCCAAAAAAGCATTTCTAGACAAAGGTCCGTATGTGTATCTGGTTTGTGGGTGTCTGTGAACAGAATACACAGAAATGAAAAGTCGGATAAATACCAAGCTTGGTATTTAGATTTAGTATCTTTCAAAAATGCGACATGAAGATTTTCAAGAAAATTCCCCCACTCTAGACTACTCTATACATGGGAGATTTTTCAAAAATGTTGATTAAAATATCATATGCTTAAGATACTATCATGGCTCATGAAATGCATATCTTTATTTTTCTGGGAATGTCCCAAAAAGTCCTCTTCTTTCTGACTTTTGCATAACTGGTAAACCGTAAGAGATAGACAAAATTTTACTACCCAAAAAATATAGATCTCGTTAAAACGCAGAAACATACTGTTTTCTTTTTCGAGTGAACCATTTCCAAGATATTCCTTGTTATTTGTTTGAATTTTACAATACCTATACGTTTTCTTAAATGTGAGTTCCTTATTCGCTTTTTTACTTTCTCTACTACGTATAGTAAGTAGGGGAAGTATTGTGTTCCACCCAAAAATTCGATATCGAGATTTCACCGGAACTATATGTTTTGAGACCCCCTGAATCAAAAAAGCATTTTTAGAAACATGTCCGTGGGTGTGTCTGTCTGTCTGTGTGTGTGTCTGTAAACAGCATAACTCAGAAACGAACAGTCGGATAAACACCAAACATGGTGTTTAGGTTCAGTATCTTCCAGAGATGCGACACGAAGGTTTCAAGAAAATCCCCCAACCCAGATTACCCTTTACATGGAACATTTTTCGAAAATTTTAATTTTCTCAAAATTAAAATATCATATGTTTAAGATATTTTCATGACAAATAAAATGTATATCTCGAATTTTTTGGAATGTCTCCAAAAGCATTCTTCATTGTGAACAACTTTTGCATAACTGGTAAACCATAAGAGATAAACAAAATTTTACTACCCAAAAATGTAGATCGCATTAAAATACACAATTTATGTCATATACATTTCTGTTGTTGAGTGAACCATTTTTGAGATATTGCTTGTTATTCCCTTAAATTTTCCAATACTAATAGTATTTCTCAAATTCGTTATTCATTTTTTTATGTCCTGGTAATGCAAAGAGAATGGAATGCGCCACATAGCAACCAGCGCTTAAAATATTTGACTATCGCTTAAAACCTACCATATTCCCCTTGCATCTACAAGAAAATTAACAATAAGATTGACATCTCGATATCTCGATTAACATGAAGCATATGGAGAATAAGCATTTTTAAAAATAGTTTGTACAAAAGTAGAGAATGATGTGAGTATAACACATCAGATGTTTTTAACTATAAGCTTTAGGTTTTATTGAACTCCCCTACAATAACATTTCATTTCTACTCGCATGTTAGACTTCCAGAGAGTTTGCCCATCACATTTCTTGCTCTACCTTTTTATTGCCCATAGAAATCCTCTACGATTCAGGATTTAAGCCGCACTTACTCGTATTTTGAAAAATATTTATCAGCTGTCGTCGGGATTTTAAATGTATATGCTTTCAAAGAGAAATTAAATTGGGATGTTAGGAATTCTCAAAGTTAGGCATTAGGGGATTAACATTCCGAAAAAACCTTTACATGTCCTTTGTTAGCAAAAAGATATAGGTATTTAAGGACACGTTTAAGGATATGTTTATACATGTGACAACACTGGCAATAGCTATAATTGTGTTTATCTTTGCACGTGAAGCTGGTTCTTGTAGCACCTTGACCTCAGCAGCCCTCGGTGCAACTCAATACTGGACATTAAAATGATTTAGTGCCCACCTAACCACTATCCTCATCACAGAGAAATCTGACGGCAGAGCCTTGGGGCGGAATGAAACATTGCACTTGACTCTCTAGTAGGTAGGTATGTATATTTCCGTTTCCGGCGATCTACTCCCCCGATGTGGTCGGCCGATGTCCATGTCTGGCTTCCTGTACGGCAGATCACTACCTGGTTCATCCTGAACTGCCCAATCTCGTTACATATCATCATAATTCCCAGGGCCGTGTGAAAAGATCAGCAGTCTCCATAGGGGGGAGACAAAGTCTAAAACGTCATATCAAAATTGTTAGGAACAGAGCGTTCCAAAACCTACGTTAACAATTTATGTCCTATCTTCTAAAACTTACTTGAAAAATTTTAATTTTCATAATAGACTTTACATTCCAGCAACTTGCTTCACTTCATCTGAGGCAGTGTTTTAATACCTGAATAATTTCAATTGTATTTTTATAATAAGTAAATTCAGTAACAGCCCGAGTAGCAATAGAATGAGAGAGCTGGCGCACAGAGAGATGCCGACAAGCGATAAAGTTCTTTGATCTATGCCGCTAGCCCCGCCCCCTCCCTTTGTGCGCTACTATTTGCCGCCCGGTCGCGTGGCGCTAGCTCCGACCCCTCTCGCTTTGTGTGCTCACCTAATGCCGGCAGTATCTGTGCTAACAGGTTCTACCCCCTCCCCCATGCGTTCTACTGTGGCGTCATGACTTGATGGAATTGTTTTCTCGAGTCCTGCCGCCCCTCGGCAAATTAATTAGGTAATGTTCGTCAAACATTTTTTTTATGATTACTAAGGTCTGCAGATTGCATCCTCGAGCAATTAAGTTTTTTGATTAATGAATTGTTGACTGGAGCTTGAGTATAAGTAGTCTGCTCACGGTAACAGTCTGTCATGTAATGAAACACTGCAGCCTTCTTGTATCTGGGGAAATCGCTTGTCCATTAGCTGAACATGTTAGACGCTTTCAACACATTAATAGGCTTTTAAGTTTACATTCCGGATCTGTTTACATACATTAGCGATCAACGACATACTTCCGTCTGGAGGTAACGGTGACACACATTAGCTGACCCGTTAGAGGCTTTCACTCCATTAGCGAACAAGAGCCCGGCATGTAATGAAAAAACCCGTAACCTACTTCTGTCTGATGGTAACGGTGACCTCTATTAGCTAACATCTTTAGACGCTTTCACCTCATTAGCGAACAATGCCAGTAATTGTTTTCCTAAGTGCTCTACAATCTCTCACCACTTCAGCTTTAGTGGGGGAATTATATAAAAGCAGCATCTTCTCCAATGATTTTCACAGTTTCTCCGCTGAAATCAACGAGTTAAGGTCTCTGCAAACTTTTCTCATTCAAAGTGAAAGTTCAACGAACATCATGTCTGGTAAGTTGTAACAAAACACTTCATTTACTTTTAAAATTTAAATTATTTCTCTCTACATTTAACTTATATTCGCGTTCTTGTTTTTAATGCATGGCATTTATATGCGAATAGCTGAGCATTCTAAAAAGTTAATAGCTAGACAAGTGAATTTTCTGAAATGTGAATAGTTAAGTATTCATTTTAGGCAAGCTTATTCTGCATTTAATAGCTAACTGCGCGAATTCTCAAAAAAAAAATGTGATCAGTTTAGTTAAGTATTCACATTGTTGAGTAATTATTATTCCGGATATTTAAATACGTGTTTTCACCGGGTGAATTATATTCCTTTCTAGAGAAATACAATTACTTGAAAACCCTGCGATTCGAATAAAAAATGATCTGTATAAAAATTTCTTCCGGGGTAACCGACGGTAATCGATCCGAAGACTTCATGCTTGCATGCACTGGTCGAACATTCACTGTGAATGTTTCATTCCTCTCTCGCATTTATTTAGTAAAAACTTTCAGCCTGTTTCCATCATGTTAAAGAGATATTTTCCATGATTGTGTCGAGAAATACACGTGATTTATATCTGTAATAGAAATTTCTCAGGTGTTTAAAATACATCGACATTTTCCCTGTATAAGGTATTCGCAGTAAAGTAAATTAACTTAATAATATATCGTTTCTTTAATAAATAAAAATCTAACGCGTAAATTAATTGCGTTTTCAGCAATCAGTTCTGCTAACATGTCTGAAGCATACATCCAGCTCCAGCAGGATACCCAACGCCGGCTGCAGGATCGCTCATCAAATGCCGTAATGATTCAGGCATCCGAACAGTCGAATGGTAAGCATTCTTCAGTGTTTTAAAAAGTAATGTAACAATTCATATTAACTTCTTTTACACATCCTATATTATTATTTCAGGAAATGGACTTTATTTTGGTATCGACCATCCATCGACCGGTGCACAGGCACCGCCAGGCTTCCAAACCTTCCTGGTTCCAAATCATTATGGAGCTGGCTCTGGCCCGTACATACAGCAACAATCGTACGGTAAGAATTTACAGACTGGTATTCGAGCATTTGTAACTAAAAAAAAAATTACATGATAGTAGACATACAATGTCGATTCTGGCACACAAAAGCATGCCTCCGACAGCATAGAGTTCTGGATTGTATAAGGAGAAAAGGATATATTTAAGGGGAGTTTCTCACCGCATATGCAGTCACATAACTCTTTCAGTCTCCCAGAATACCGTGTATTTTCACGCCTGTGTTCAAAACATCTATTTTTCACGTATAGCGTATAGATTCTTTAGAACTCTGTACTTAAACATGCTATACTATTAATATTATTATTATTAATATTATTTATTTTTTCCAGGAAATGGACTTTATTTCGGGGGCGGCATCGCTCAACATGCAACCGCTGCACCGGCACCTCCATGCCGTGCAACCATTGCACCTGCACCACAACGCTTCGCGACCGCTGCACCACCACCCCCAGGCTTCCAGACCTTCCTGGTACCAAATCAGCAGGGGTGGGGCTCTGCCCCTTACATGCAGCAAGCACCGAACGGTAAGAGTTTTTCAATATTTTATGAACTTCTTGCTTTACACATTCTATATTATTATTAATATTATCATTATTATTTTTTTTTCAGGAAGTGGACTTTATTTTGGGATGAGTCAGCCATTGTCCGCTGCACAGGCACCGTCTGGCTTCCAAGCCTTCATGGAGTCAAATCAGCAGGGTTGGGTCCCTGTTCCATACATGCAGCAACCACCGACAGGTAAGAACATGTTTCAAAATTTTATGAAGTTCTTTTACACATTTTATATTATTATTAATATTGTTGTTATTATTTCCAGGAAGTGGTCTTTATTTCGGAGACGGGTTTGTTCCTCACGCACACTCTGCACCACAAGCTTTCCCTGCATCAAATCAGCAGGGGTGGGGCCCTGCCCCGTACATGCAACAACCACTGAATGGTAAGAACCCTTCAACATTTTATGAACTTCTTTTACACATTCTATACTGTTATCATTATTATTATTAATATTATTATTTCCAGGAAGTGGACTTTATTTCGGGCGCGGTATCGCTCAACATGCGAGCGCTGTACCAACAGTCTTCCCTATACAAAATCAGCAGGGATGGGGGTCTGACATATGTGTGCAGCAACAGTCGAATGGTAAGAATCCTTCAACATTTTACGAAGTTCTTTTACACATTGTATATTATTATTATTATTATTATTATTATTATTATTATTATTATTATTATTATTATTATTCCAGGAAATGATCTGAGTGACGCTGGAAGCCAGCCTATGGACCTGGCAACACAGGGATCAGCATCGCCAGAGATTGGTGAAGACTCGACCACTGCACGGTCCGCCTCCTCATCGCTCGACACTCTGGAGGAAGTTATACAAGGTGAACCATCGACCTCCTCAGTCGCAGGCAATGAAACCTCTGCACCATCGACCTCCTCAGACGCAAGCGATGAAGCCGCTGCACCGTCAACCTGCTTATCATCATCCAATGATGTAGAACCAGTTAATAGAAAGAGAGGACCGATATCGGATGTGAGGGAACAGTCTACAATAAAAAAAGTCAAGGTTAGTGCTAGCAATTGCCAGGGTCTGGAGTGCAATACCATCCAATCGGCATTCAAGGGACGTATTTTTAATAGTAGAATAGAAAATACATTAGAAATACTCGAGCCCAGAGTCTTTTTAGATGAGTGCAAGGAGCTTATTATTAAAGAAGCGGAAAACGTTTTACAGAAAAGCAGGAGTGGATTAAAGATGCATTGTTCCATGGAACTTGAATATTTAATCCAGAAACCTGATGAAGAGAAGTGTCTTTCCACTGGCTTTAATTCTAAGCCTGTACTGATTCTTCCATCAAGCGACCTCAATCAGATCTTCTCTTCAATTGCGGGGGATATTTTGGAAAACATTTCTACATTTGAGGGGGGAGCATCGTCAAAGTCCTTGTCAAAGATACTCAGACTGGTGATGGGCTTTACACACTACGATCCTTTACATGCAGGTTCATACATTGAACTACCACAGAAAATTGTGAAAAAACATGCAGTCATAAACATAAAGAATGAAGACAACTTCTGCTTCGCATGGTGCATGCTTGCCTCTAAATACCCTGTTAAACGCGACGGTCAGAGAACCACAGTATATCCCTTTGAACTGCTTTTCAAAGCATTCAATTATGAAGGTATCGATTTTCCGGTACCCTTACATCAAATTGATTGCTTTGAAAATCAGAATAATGGAGTATCCATTTCACTGTTTGGTATAGAGGAGGAGAATGAGAACATTATTCCCCTATACCAAACACCTGAAAAGAAGCAGCACCATATCAATCTCTTATATATTGAGCAGGGGGAAAAGTCCCACTACTGTATAATTAAAGACTTGTCCAAACTTGTAAGCAGTCAAGTCACCAAACATAACGGTAAAATATGGACATGTGAGGCTTGCCTCAAGAGATGTACCAATGAAAAGGCTCTGGAAGCACATAGGTTAAGATGCGGGAAATGCCAACTGCTTAAAATGCCCCAACAGGATGAATACCTTGAATTTAAAGCATTCTCCAAAAGCGTTCCTGTACCTTTTGTTATATACGCAGACATTGAATCTGTTCTGGCGAAGGTTCACTCTTGCGAGCCCTCAAGCAGCTCGAGTTGGACCCGAGTCATTCAAGAGCATGAAGCAATGTCTATTGCCTTGAAGGTGGTATGTAGGCATGACGAGGCCATGTCAAAATTCTTTCTCTTTAGAGGTCCAAATGCCATCGATGACTTTATCAAACAATTAAAATCAATTGCTGATGACGTCATCCATGTGTATTCCAATCCTAAACCCATGGATTTAACCCTTGAAGAGCAACAGAATTTTGACAATGCTTCTGAGTGTCATATATGCCTTGCTGCTTTCACTGTGAGCGATTTGCGTGTGAGGGATCACGATCACGTGACAGGGGAATATCTGGGTGCTGCTCATAATAGATGTAATTTGAATAGAAAGGTCCCTGATTTCATACCGATCTTTTTTCATTGCCTATCTAATTATGACAGCCACTTCTTGATAAGACGCCTGGCGTATGATAATAAGCCCATATCGTGCATCGCTCAAAGTGGTGAAAGGTATATAGCGTTTTGCAAACGGTACAGGAACATCAGCTTCAGGTTTCTGGACAGCTTTAAGTTTCTTGACGACAAGCTGGCCAGTCTGGCTGACATGCTGGAGGAAAGTGACTTTAAAATAACAAGGGCAGAATATCCTGTTGAGGAGCATTTTAAGCTGGCGAAGAGCAAGGGAATATTCCCCTATGATTATGTTTCAAGCCCAGACATACTCAAAGAAACTTCTCTACCACCGAAGGAAGCCTTCTACAGCACTCTTACTGACAGTCACATCACAGACGAAGAATACAGGCATGCTGAAAAAGTCTGGGATACCTTTAATATCCAGAATCTCGGAGAATACAGCGATCTATACCTGAAAACAGATATACTGCTCTTGGCGGATATTTTCGAAAGGTTTCGAGATCTCATCCTGGGGATGTATAAACTTGACCCAGCATGGTTTTATACATTACCAGGACTCGCATTTGACGCTATGTTGAAGATAACTAAGGCGAAACTCTCCTTAATATCCGACAAGAGCATGCTGGAATTTTTCGAGTCGGGAATTAGAGGCGGACTGTGCACAGTGGTGAAGGGCTATACCAAAGCTAACCACAGGTACATGTCCAACTTTGATCAGCATGCTCCTGTTAAACACCTGTCCTATTGGGACATAAATAACTTATATGGAGCTTCTATGGGGTCTGCCCTCCCGTACAAGAATCTGAAATGGCTCACCAGAGAAGAAATTGATAGTATAAACTTTGCTGAAATCAAAGAAGACTCGAAGACTGGTTATGTGCTAGAGGTTGATATCGAATACCCCGACCATATCCACGACGCCCACAACGAGCTTCCTTTCTGCCCACAGAGTGCGATACCACCGAATGGCCAATACAAGAAACTGCTTGCGACATTAGAACAGAAAAGCAAATATGTCTTGCACTACAGGGTGATGCAGCAGTGTATTGAACAAGGGCTAACTGTGAGACATATTCACAGAGTGGTATCCTACGACCAGTCTAACTGGTTGAAGACATATATCGACGTGAACACTGAGAAAAGAATTCAGGAAAAGTCAAAATTCGGGCAAAACCTTTGGAAAAAGATGAATAACGCCGTATATGGAAAATTTATAGAAAATGTCAGGAAATACACTGATTTCAAAATAGTTGGAAGCTGGAAACAGGCAAAGAAGTTGATAGCACGCGGCACATACCTACGCACCATAATTTTTGAAGAAAATCTTGTAGGAATCGAGCTGGGTAGAGAGGAAGTGCATATGAACAAGCCAATCTACATAGGACACGCAATTTTGGACATTTCAAAATTTATCATGTATGACTTCTTTTACAATATCATGAAATTTAAAAGACTTGCTGCTGAATTACATGGATACAGACTCATTCATTTTTGAAACGAGTTCTGATATCTATGATTTCATCAGGGAGAACCCCCAATATTTCGACACTTCAAACTTCGAAAAGGATAATGCATATGGCATTAAGCAAGCCAATAGGAAAAAGATTGGGTTGTTCAAGGATGAGTTGGGCGGCTTAGTTATGGAGGAGTATGTCGGTATAAGAGCAAAGTTATACGCATACAGATACGGAGGGCAGACAATTAAGAAAGCTAAGGGCATCACCAGGGCAGGTATGAATAAAATAGATTTCGACCATTATTTTGAATGTTTAAAAGACCATAGCCTAAAAATTTATTCAATACAAAAAACATTTCGGAGTAAACACCACAAAATTACAACAATTGAAACAAACAAATTGGCTTTGAAGGGGGGTGACGATAAGAGGAAGTTGATGGAAGGAAGCTATAAGACTGTAGCGTGGGGCCATTATTCCCTTAGACCCGGTGATTGCTAGTGCCTAAACTTTTAAATAATGTATATATTGTGTAAAATAGACATCAAATGTGTGAGGGTTTTTTGTGTAACACTTTTCCCTCAAAAAAGAAAGAAAAATATGAATGCTTTTAAAATAAAAATACTCATGATTTTACAATCATAAAACTTTAGTCTTTATTAATTCTTCACATATTACACCAAGTCCTTTATATCAATCCATTGAGTATCTGGAAAACCATACCACTTTACAAGAACTTTGTTTCCACGTTTACGTATAACCTTTTCTATTAAATATGTATTAGGATAGTTAGTCTTTTTTAGTTCATGTCCATAAAGGCCACCTTTTATGATTTCACCATTCCTATCCTTTAGTATGTATGTTGTAGGCTTGGTACGGTTCACACGAAATACTTTGAAGATTTCAACGCTCCAGTTAGATTCATAACCCTTTTCAAAATGTCCTTTATGTTTAGATATCCTGACATAATCACCAACACTAAACTTCCTTGAAGCCTTCTTCTCTTCGTTCTTGATTATAATTATACACAGTCAGAAGAAGATCGTTGTTTTTCACTTCATTAGGTTTCATGCGGATAGTTGAATGAAAAGTATCATTGTACTTTACAAGGATTCTAGGTAAAAGATCTAGCCACTTGTATGAGCCTTGGACTAAAAACTCTCGGTACATCATATTCTTCAAGGTTCGAATTAAACGTTCAACAGCCGCAGCCTTCACATTGGTATAGGTGCTGTAGTGGTTAATATTATACTTAAACATTAGCCGTTTAAAGAATGTGTTATAAAATTCTTTCCCGTTGTCACTTTGAATATTCCGGGGAGGGACATCCATTTCTTGTAATATATCCTCCATTGCCTTTGCAACATTAACTCCGCTCTTATCCTTTAAGGGTTTTGCATATGCCATTTTAGAGTAAAAGTTGATTGCGATCAGAATGTATTTGAAATTTTTGTTCACTCTTGCATGTGGTATCATTTCAATCAAATCAATTTGTAATAAATCGTTCATACCTTTGCTGATAATTTTGCGTCGTAAATAGTTCCTCCTCGCCGACCCGTGAAGCTCTCTGGCGATATTCTGTTTGGCTGTCATGCTATAACTTTAGATGCTTTCAACTCCCTGATAATTTCCTCAATCTCTTGAGTGTGACTATTATTACCAGCACCCCTCGATGCAATTAGTAACCTCAGCCTATTTACTAATGTGTTAGGGTTTCTCCAGAAAACGTAGTCAACCTCCTTATCAGACTTATGCTCCTTCCATGTCAGTCCTAGACCTGAATGTGTATTGAGCAAGGGGCGTATTATATTCTTGTATTTATACGATTTACCAGATTTCAAACGACCGTGTCTGGTGTAACCAGATCTATGAAGAAAAGTACTTTTCATAATCTTAGCGTACGTCTCCAAGTCTTCACTGGTGTATGCAGAAATCTGAGGCGTTCGCTTAAAGATGAGCTCCGTCAAACCGTCTGTAGACTCATACGTTTCATCACCTATCAATATTTGATTATTTATAAAATGAATATCTTTATTTCCAAGCATATAACTTCCATCCTGATATCTCACCCCGTACAATGTATCAATCCGGTCCTTGTCTTTTGAGCGAACGTGTTGAAGGAAAGTAGAAATACTTGTAGAATCATCATCTTCATTCTTGACTGTCTCCACAGCCAACCCTCGTTGACTGTCCAAAATATCCTTGAGGGGAGCGGTTACAGGCTTCAAAGCTTCGGACATGATATGCTGAGTCTCAAACCTGAGACCTTTTAGAGCTCTCAGTTTTTCTTTTACAGCCCTGGTATGCTCGGCTACAGACTCTTTAAGTCTTATGCTTTCACTATCCATCTTACAAATGACGTGAAAATAGACGATTACATTCAGTTTATAGTCTGCGTCCACTTTGAGTTCTCATCGTATCGATAGCCTTAGCTAACATCTCTATCGAAGTTCTCAGTTGCTCGGTTTCTTTCTTATGTTCCTGCGTATGTGTCTTGAACGCTTCAGCAAAGATTGCCGTATTAGCGTACAGGCTTCTGGTTGATTCTTCTAGACTCGTCATTTGCTGCACATTAGTTTTGTAAGCGTCCATCATCATATTTACATTTTCCTCCACTTTCTTAAGTTTATCATTGCATGAATCAGTTTTGAGAGTATTCAAAACCTCTGTCTTTAACTGTCCGACTGTAGCCTCTAAATCTGAAACTCGCTTCATCGCTAACTTTTCTAAATTGCTAATTTTCTGATTGCAAAGATTCTGAAGATTTGTTTTTTCTCTATCAAGCTCTGCGGTAACTTGTTTAATGGAGTCCATTACAGAATCCACTCTGTCTTTTGTAGAGGTTGTTAGAGTATCCACTTTACTCGTAGTTTTATTCAGATTTGCTGTGATGTCTAGCAGCTTTTTACCTATTTGCATCTCGATTTCCTTTGGTAAGTACCTATTTAACTGCTGTCGCGTCTCGTTCGATTTCCTAATGATCATAGCTCTAGCATATCTTTTATTTACAGCATCTGTATCTCCGAGAGGATCTGCTATATCAGTGATTCTCTTATTGTCGAATATAATGTTACCATTACCATCTCTCGTCTGCGTGCGTGAATTGACATATCCAGCGATGAACTTTTTATTCACAATATCGTTATCGTGAACAGGATCTAGCAATACCTTCAATCTAACTTTATCAATCACAATGTTATTTTCCTTATCTCTCTTGAGGATATATCTTGAAATCAATTCATCGAACAGGGTCTTAGCCATAACCTCAACATTGTTAGCAGTTTGCTGAGAGAAATCTTGCATTCTAATTTCGAGAGCATCCACATAATTCTTATTGGAAGCATCATGATTATCTTCAGGATCGTGAACGTTACACAATCTCTTATTCTTGAATTGATAATTTCCTTTGACATCTCTATTTATGATAAAACGATCAAACACTCTTCTAACTGGACCAGTTCTCTGAGAACCGAACCTATCGATGCTCATGGTTAACTACGAATGATCATTTTCTTTTTTGTCGAGCTTAATATATACATCAAAACCATTCCTATATCGTCCCTCATTCATGTGAAATTCAGGAACTATCACAACAAAGGGTCTTCCTTCTGTAGAGCTCTCCCAAACGTTCTTACATAGATCTTTAAATTCGTTGTAGGTCATGTCGGTATTTACATAATCTTCGTAAATGTGCTTTAAGTTTAAATTGTCTTGCCTGAAGAGTATTATCATGTTTGTATTATCGCGAATTAAATGTTTTGGAACTTTAGCATAGGACTGTGCTAGATATACAGAGTCGACATTTCGATGTCTACCCATACTGTAAAAGGATGCTATCTTTTCCTGCTTTTCAGTGATGACGTCATCAAATATAAAGATTGAATTTTCTTCGACTTCAGAAGGATGCAAAACATCATCCCCGTTGTCGAAGGTGTTCACTTCTATACCTTCGATGTTTCCAAGCACTTTAATTAGATATTGGTACTTTGGTTGATAGAGAGACTTTGAATAAATATATAAATTTTCAAAACGTAGTCCATTCTCATGGAGTAGCATATTGAGTAATACGTTTGTTTTCCCTGCACTGGAGCTCCCTAAAATAAGAGCTCTGACATTAGATGGAAATAACTTGCCATGACGATCACTTCTAAAGTCACTTTCAAAGTCTAATACCTGAATAGGTAGAGAGCAGTGCTGCTTAACAAGCTCCATGTTAACAACTAACTTATAACATGTATGTGCATTGTTTATATATATTACCGTTTGTAAAAGTAGTTAATGATTGACTGCAATGATATAAAAGGGCTAATGCATTCAATTACTCGTTTAGTCTATCATGAGAGCTAAGAGAGGGAGGTCGTTGCAGTATAAGCGCGGCTCTGGAATTATTAATTCCATAATTAATTCGCTCCCCTTTGAAGCTCACTTACCTGGATATAGATATTGCGGGCCTGGTACTAAATTGGAAAAACGTCTAAAAAGAGGAGACCCGGGAATTAACCAATTAGACACAGCTTGCAAACAGCACGACCTCGCGTACCCTGAGAATAAGGACACCGCTTCAAGACAAATAGCGGATAAGATTCTTGCAGAGAAGGCTTGGAAACGTGTGCAGTCATCAGATTCAACTTTTGGTGAAAGGTTAGCTGCAAGGCTAGTAACTGCAATCATGAAGGGAAAGGTTGCAGTGGGAGCCGGAAAGAGGAAGAAGAAGAGAGGAGGGTTTTTACCGTTGATACCCATCATTGCTGCTTTAGGCGCTGCAGCAGGTGGTGCTGCTCAGATAGTCTCTGCAGTCAATAGAAAAAAGGCTGCTGATAGACACTTAGCAGAAGTTGCTAGGCATAACAAGGCGATGGAGACCCGAGGAAAGGGACTCCAGAAGAGAAGGTGTAAGAAGAGGAATAAAGGAGGATTCTTACCTGCAATGCCGCTGATGTCGTCTTTAGCCGCTGCATCTAAAATAGTAACGTCTTTGAAAAAAAGAGGATCTAAAGGCGAGGGTTTAAAGAAGAAGGCAAAAAACGGAGGAAGAGGATTGTACATATACCGGAGGAAGTCCTAAGTAACGTAGCCCTCGAATATTATGCTAAACGTTTAAAAATTCCTTATTTTAGAGGTGTTTATATGATTGACAAACTTCCTTTAAAACCGCAGTGCAAAGAGAGACTTATTACCAATCTCGATACATCAGATAATGAAGGAACACACTGGGTTGCTATAAGGAAAGAAGGTGATGTCGCATACTACTTTGATAGTTTCGGTAATTTGAAGCCGCCTCCTGAGATTGAGAAATATCTACACGGTGTTAAAATCTACTATAATACACAGAGATACCAGAATTTCGATTCAGTCATCTGCGGGCACTTGTGCTTGCAATTTCTTTTATCCTAGAAGCTGCTTCATCGTCAAGATGAGTTATACAGTTACAGTGAGTGGGTCAGACACTGTTATTTCAACGTATCTAAACCCTCCTCTACAGCTAGATCCTCCAGGTCATTATGAGATTGCTCTCTTGAATTTTGAAACATTCTATTCAATACCAAATGTCGATGAAAGTAATAATAGATTTCATTATATTCATAATGGTAAACCTGAAACCATTGTCATCCCTCATGGAACCTACGAGATTGCCGATATCAATACATTTCTAAAGGATAAACTAGAATTGAATGATGAAGTCTTCTTCATAAGGCCTAACAATAATACAATGAAGGCTGAAATTAAATGTCCTTATACAATAGACTTTTCTAAGGAAAGATCTATTGGTTCGCTTCTAGGATTCACAGACACTAAAATAATTCCTGCTGGAGAAGCGCTCGAATCTGACGATCTTGTGAATATATTTAAAGTGAGTATCATACGTGTGGAGTGCAGTATTGCAACAGGCTCTTTCATTGACGGTAAAAGCGGACATTCGCTCTACGAGTTTTTCCCTTCTGTTCCGCCAGGCTATCATATCTCTCAAGAACCTTCGAACCCAATATATTTACCAGTCATAGATACAAACTATATAGACCAGATCACTATTCGAGTGGTAGATCAACACGGGAAGGCTATCAACTTCAGGAACGAAGTTATCACTACAAGACTCCACATAAGACGTAATGGCAATACATTTTAAAAGACACCTCAAATACTATAATAGACGACGTACACAGCGATCGAAGCATACTACCTCTTCAACTTCCGAGGAGTTAACACGTGCTAACCGCAAGTTCCTCGAAGAGTTAGGTTACAGAACGCTATAATGGACATCTTAAATGTGACAGAAGTTCCAGCCTTTGACGACAAGATCACCAAGGAGGAGGAGCATATTTTTCTTCCATACAACACCTCCGCTCTGGATGTAAACGATGAAATTAGAATACCATGCCAAGCTGAAGATTTGTATACGCTACCTAACAAGAGTTATCTCTACATCGAAGGTGCTCTCGCCAAGGTAGATGGATCCCCTACTACTACATCGAAGCTCACTAATAATGCTATAACCTTCATGTTTGATGAGATACGTCTAGATATGAATGCTACAACTATAGACAGAACAAGGAATCCAGGAATTACTACAACTATACGAAATTATGTGACTCTCAACCCTATGGAATCGAATCGTCTGCTGAATGCTGGATGGGCCTATCCTGGTGAAGAAGTTGATATAGTACACGCGACGAATGGAGCTTTCAATGCTGTAGTCCCTCTCTCGATGCTCCTAGGATTTGCTGATGACCACAAGGAACTTATACTCAACAGCAAGTTTGAATTGATTCTCATAAGATCCAAAGACTCTAGAAACTGTGTCCTGAGTTCGAATGGAGAGGAAGCTAATGTAAAGTTAACTAGAATCGAATGGAGGATGCCTGTAATTCGTCTTTCCGATGCTGAAAGAGTTCACATTCTAAAAATTGTCAAGTCTGATAAACCTCTACACATTGCCTTTCTATCTATGGATCTTCATACCCAGCCTGCTGTACCCCAGACAAGATCTTTCACGTGGAATGTAGCAACAACATCTAAGCTCGAGAAACCTCGCTTCATCATAGTGTGTGCTCAGACTGCAAGATTGGGCGATTATAGCAAGAACAGTTCCGAGTTTGATCACTGCAACATTACTAATATGAGACTATTCCTCAACAGTGAATGCTACCCCTACCATGATTTGAACTTGGACTTTAAAAATTCAAAGTTTGCTTCACTATATGAAATGTACTGTAAATTTCAAAGTTCCTACTATGAAAGAGAGAATTATCCCCTCTTGAAGAGAAAGGATTTTCTTCACCGTGCACCATTATTCGTAATAGACTGTTCTCACCAACCCGAGGAGGTTATAAATGGAGCTGTGAACATCAGAATCGAGATTCAAGCATCTGTAAATATACCAGCCCAGACGTCACTGTACTGCCTGATTCTACACGACAAAGTATTTACCTACAAACCTCTTTCTCACGTGATGCAAGCACTTATATAATTATGCATACGTTTGGGTGAATGGTTTTTGTAAAGGAATGTACAAGGATACGTTTTATGAATAATAAATTGAATTCATATACTAAAACACTCTTTTATTGACTTTAGCATACATTTCAAGCATTTTCCTTCTTCCCCTCCTACTCCCTGAAAAACTAATTGCTCCTGACTTGCAGAAATCATTTAAAATATTCAAATGTCTTTCAATATAGGGCGATAGCCGTTTTAGGTTCCTTACACCCTCAATGCCTAAAGATATTACATTATTATTTAAACACGTATTTATGAAATGAATTGAACTGTCAAAAAATACAATAATATTGTATGCATAAATTACATTGTCACAATATTCATCACACGCAAACTTTTTTTCTTGGCTTAGGTAATCTTCAATCATTGAAATGTTTTTGGATATTATATCCCAGTCTGATTTTGTAATATAAACAATTGATTTATCACTTTCACAATTTATGTAGAGGGATGGAATGTCATAGTATAGTCCAATGTTCACGGAATGGGAGGGGGAGATGCTGACGTCATCAAACGCCTGTGATTGATTCTCCATGCTCCTCCGGGGTATCTTCAATGAATAAGAAGACCCTAGGACCCTCGCTGAGTATCCTCCTCTTACACCTACTCTTCTGCTTTCCCTTCCCAGTCTCGTTCTGCCTCTTCCTCCGCTCCCTCCTCGCACCCCTGCAACATATATTCAAAACAATGTTAGAAATAGGTTTAGTTAATGATTTCATGCCTTCTGAAAGAGAAAATACAAATATTAGAAAAATCCTCTCCCATTGCCACACAAAAAAGTACTATCAAAGCGTGTCATACTCACTTCAAGGGTTTGCGCGTTTCTGCGTGTATCTCGGGCGAGCAATCTGGAATCGTCTGATTTACCCCATCCTGTAGCATCGTTGCTTTATCATCATCAGAGGTAGTAGTAATGGCTGGTAGTGGAGCGCCATCCTCATCCATAGGCTGTGTATGGCGCTCTGCGATTGGATATTCCACTATATCGACAATACGTCTCTCAGGATCCAGCTCCTCTATTGGCACGGGTACCTTAGGCTCAGTCATTCGCAGTCTGTAATAATTTAATTTTAGGTTAGACATAGAGTAGCATTAGAAGCAGTAAATGAAAATGTAATTTAACGTTTCTTCTACTTACTCGAGTTTTCTCCTCCTGCGTTGGTAGACGTCGCAGTTGTCGTTACATAGGAAGAATGATGTCATGCGTTCATGCTGGGCCGGGTTAGTACAAAGTATAGAATGCATGTATCCCGTGCACGACTCTGTATCACATTCTGTTAGATGTTTCGAGACGAAGACATCGTCAACTTCCTCGACATCGCTAAGGTCGTCCACATCATCACCCATGCGATTTTCACTGAAAGAATAAAATAATTTCAAGTTAGTTTTCATTTAACATACGTACAATATATTACCGAGTTATAGAAATATATATATATATATATATATATATATATATATATATATATATATATATATTACTTACATGTTCGCTCCTCGATAAACAGGACAGCTCTCTGTACACACTTCCAGTGTAGTCATCTGATCATGATGCGATGGTTGAGTACACAACACTGAATGCATTAAACCATTGCATGTTTCGGTATGGAAGTATACGTAGTGAAAATAATCTTCTCCGCACTCGCTCCAGTAATCATTCATCTCAGATGCACGATTATCACCAGCCATTTCGGTTATCACTGAACGAACAATAAATTGATCGCTCTGGCTGCCGACGTTCCTTATATACTGATGACTGTGACGTCACGCGGCTGTGGAGGGGGATGAATGCATGTTGAGACCTGTTATTCGTCTCCAGGCAGAGCCCAGCTGTCTATTTTTTGAATACAATCACCTTTTTTAATAACATTTATAATATTCAACTATAATGTTATCCGTATTTATTTTACTTTTAATAACATATGTAGTATTCACCAATCAATGAGACGCTTCTGAATTATGAATACTTTATTCGCAATATTTTATTGAAAGAAATAAGAACTATGAAACTTAATCATTAATTATCAGGGAAAAAATTGTCTAGACTTGGGTTTTTCCACGGTTTGTGATGGAAATTCTACGAGCTAAAAGGTATTTACATTGAGTGTCTGGGGGTTTTTCAGAGCACTTAGGAAAACAATTACTGGCATTGTTCGCTAATGAGGTGAAAGCGTCTAAAGATGTTAGCTAATAGAGGTCACCGTTACCATCAGACAGAAGTAGGTTACGGGTTTTTTCATTACATGCCGGGCTCTTGTTCGCTAATGGAGTGAAAGCCTCTAACGGGTCAGCTAATGTGTGTCACCGTTACCTCCAGACGGAAGTATGTCGTTGATCGCTAATGTATGTAAACAGATCCGGAATGTAAACTTAAAAGCCTATTAATGTGTTGAAAGCGTCTAACATGTTCAGCTAATGGACAAGCGATTTCCCCAGATACAAGAAGGCTGCAGTGTTTCATTACATGACAGACTGTTACCGTGAGCAGACTACTTATACTCAAGCTCCAGTCAACAATTCATTAATCAAAAAACTTAATTGCTCGAGGATGCAATCTGCAGACCTTAGTAATCATAAAAAAAATGTTTGACGAACATTACCTAATTAATTTGCCGAGGGGCGGCAGGACTCGAGAAAACAATTCCATCAAGTCATGACGCCACAGTAGAACGCATGGGGGAGGGGGTAGAACCTGTTAGCACAGATACTGCCGGCATTAGGTGAGCACACAAAGCGAGAGGGGGCGGAGCTAGCGCCACGCGACCGGGCGGCAAATAGTAGCGCACAAAGGGAGGGGGCGGGGCTAGCGGCATAGATCAAAGAACTTTATCGCTTGTCGGCATCTCTCTGTGCGCCAGCTCTCTCATTCTATTGCTACTAGCCCGCCTTGAAACAATATGTAGTAATAATTAATTTTAAATGTATGTAACAGTCATTGCAAATGATTATTTTTATTGTAAACATGTTTTAACAATGTTATGTGAATACATAATCTAATAATGCAAGAGCTGTGAAAATAATAAGTTTTAAGTTGCTAACAATGAGGCAATAATAAGTTAGAAAGTTTGAATGTTGCCAGTCATGATTAGAGCAACGATAATGTAAATTCAGTAACAGTTTAAAATTAGCCAATCATCAGCAAAGAAAAAGCTTTTAAGTAAAATGCAAATATTCTATTGGACTAGAATTAGACAATCACAGACTTGAAATACCGAAGCTTACAGGTTTAACGGTTGAAACATGTTCAGTTGCTGGCAAACCTTGGTAGTGACCAGATGGAAGATGTGTTCTCTACAGAAATATTAAGTGTGAATCGTAAAATATGTCTACGCGTTAGCTAGCTGAAAGTATTAAAGAATCTCACAGCTCTTAAAAAGTGTAGTGCTTTATAAAAATGTGCAAGGATTAATAAAAGAAGTAAATTTTAAAAGTTAAATTTTGTGTATGTCTACAATTATTGTCATACCGCACCTTGCCTAAGAAATACATGACTCTACAAACATTACTGACGCAGCCGAGGCAAATTCAAACATAAATAATATATAGAAGCAGTTTTAATAACAAAGTTAAATATTATAGTGTAAAACTTGGAGCGTAACAACAGAATTACATCTTAAAAATCAGCTTCTCGTACGTAGCAGCATATTGCGTAACAACAGTAGTTATTACGTAATCAACAACTTCAAACCAACGCCCAAAGCGTGTTGAAACTTCTTAAACAAAGTAACTCCAAGAACAATACTTTTTCAAGTTAGCTTCCAATGCATGAAGCTTAATAAATTACGTAATACTCATACTTAACATAATATAAACTTCAAGTTGGCTTCCCAAGTGTGAGGCTCATAAATAAACAGTAAACAAAATGTCTACTTCACATCTTAGGTAAGAAAACTAAGCTAATAGAAATCGTGCTGTTTCTTCCATAAGGAAAGAAGTGCAAAAGTAAATGCAAGTTAAAAATCTGAGGTGTTACATTATCCATTATCGTTTATATTTATATCTCTTCTACAAGCTTATTATTTTCGCTACTACTTTACCTATAGTAATTTGAGGGAGTATTTCGTTCCACCCAAAAAGCGATACCTATATTTCACCGAAAATACACGTTTTGAGACTCCCTGAATCCAAAAGAGAAAAATGTATGTGTGTTAATGAAAAATTTGATAAGCAAAAACTTCATTAAATGGCAAATTTACTACTCAAGATTTTCAAGAAAATTCCCCACTCCATAGAACAATTTTCGTTATTTTTTATTTTCTCAAAAATGGCTCCAATGCTTTTTATTAAAATACCACATGTTAAAGACATTTGTATGATAAATAAAATGCATACCTTAAATATTCTGCAAATAGTGTCTTTAGTCCTCTTCATTCTGAGTGACTTTTGTGTAACTGGTAAACTGTAAGAGATAGACATCTTATCATACCAAAAATGGCAGATGTCGTTAAGGCACACAATTTATGTCAAATAACCTTTGTAACGTTAAGTATTTCCGAGACATACTTTGTTATTGGTTTAAATATTCGAATGTTTATACTTTTCCTTCGTTGTCATGCACAGAGTATAAAATTTCAAAGCCATCAGATAGCGATTCCCCTTTAAAAAACCTGACTATCGCTTTACCTTGGTGCACCTTTCATATACCTAAAACAAAATGTGCAAATGAATTATGAAGCTTTATATTGATTGCCATGAATAAATAGAAGAGCTTTTGTAAGAATACTAGTTTGTAGAAGAGTGAGTAGAGAAAGTCATGTAAAATTAACAAACACGATTGTTTTCCATCTACTTTATATTATCTAGAATAAAGTTTGCAAAGGTAATTTCATTACACGTTTGTTATAGGTACAAGTGGAATACAGAGATAGTCAATCTTGTTAATAAGAGCTGGACTCATTCAGGGAGATATGATAGGTATAAAACAAATGAACGTAGGAGAAAAAAAATCTGATGTGTTACACTCACATGACTTTCTGTACTCTTGTACAAACTATTTTTACAAACGCTTATTCTCCATATGCTTCATGTAAATCGAGATGTTAATCTTATTGCTAATTTTCTTATAGATGCAAGAGGAATTCGTAGACTTTAAGCGATAGTCAAATATTTTAAGAGCTGGTTGCTATGTGGAGTATTCCATTCCCTTTGCATTACCAGGACAAAAAAATGAATAACGAATTTGAGAAAAAATATAAGTATTGGAAAATTTAAGGGAATGACAAGCAATATCTCCAAAATGATTCACTCAACAACAAAAAATGTATATGACATAAATTGTGCATTTTAACGCGATCCACATTTTTTGTGTAGTAAAATTTTGTCTATCTCTTATGGTTTACCTGCTATGCAAAAGTCGTTCACAATGAAGAATACTTTTGGAGACTTCCCAGAAAATTTGAGATATAAATTTCATTTGCCATGAAAATATCTTAAACATATGATATTTTGATCAAAATCGTTAGAGCCATTTTGGAGAAAATTAAAATTTTAGAAAAATGTTCCATGCAAAGGGTAATCTGCGGCGGGGGGGATTTTCTAGATAACCTTCGTGTCGCATCTCTGGAAGATACTGAACCTAAATACCAAGTTTGGAGACACACAGACACACACAAACGGACGTGTTTCCCAAAATGCTTTTTTTGGATTCAGGGGGCCTCTAAACATATATTTCCGGTGAAATCTCGGTATCGAATTTTGGGTGGAATGCAATACTTCCCCTACTCACTATACGTAGTAGAGAAAGTAAAAATTAACCTTGTTAATTTTAAGCATCATGTTGTTGATTATTTTCTTTTGTTCCGTGAGTGATATTTGTTAGGAGTATTTCATGAATGAAATAATTATTTAAATAAAATATTGCTCAAATTCGCTCACAAAGTTTTAGTGTTGATTACTGTCAGAACTGTCAATAGAGAAGAGCGAAATACGGGTTTAAATGTCGTAATTGCGCATACTGCTTTTTTCTTTTATTAGGCATCACAGAAATATGTTTAGATATATATTTTATACTTATATAGTTGTAATATGGATTAATTAAAAATGCGGGTATTAAAGCTGAATGAAGGAGATGTCATAAGATGTTCTTCGTCAGCGATACAGAACACAAAAGAAGGGAGCTGGGATAATCTTAAAACAGAAGAAAACCACGGTAACTTATCGAGAAGTGTAACTGTGTCTGGTTAAAATTCAACGTTTATCACTTTATGTTGGTCGAATGTGAATGACATCCTATGAATAAAATAGTCAGTCGAGTAACAATCATTTCGTTGATTTGCCAAAAAACAAATTATTGTAATATGTAAATAGCATCTTCATCATCAACAGGTTATTACAGGAAGCCTCGCTCTTGGAATGCCTGACAAACTACCTAAGTGAACATCCAGAATACAGGATATTACCTTTCACTAATGACCTGACACGGTTCATAATGAGATGAGGATACCTGAATCCTTTCAAGAAGACCAAGAGAGATACTGCTGTACTTTTAAAGAAATTGGGTATAAGAGAAGAAAGGCTTTTAAAATTATCCAAGGAGAGAAGATTAATCGTAATTGTGTAATGGATAACGCTGTCGATGTCTCGTTCGCCCATTATTTCCCTTTATTCTAGCATTAACGTTTACGCTATTGTTTCGTGCTTTTCAATTTTCCTTCTGATGTGTGTTAAAGATGCACAAAGAAAAATTCAAAGTTTAAGCCTGCTAATAGTAAGCATGCTTTCATTTAGATTTCGAAATAATTTCCATTTGATGTCCAATTATTTCTCACTGTTCCGAGTAGAAAGTATTACATCTTCTCTAATTATTTTACTAGTTTAATGGTATAAATACTTATGTTATTTATGCTATTTAAATTCTATTCTATGTAAAAAGAGAATAACCTGAAAACCGTTTACATCTAATGGAAAGCGAAAAGTTAAGCTGAAAATTAAATCAAAACCAGGCAGAAATTTTGCATCGCATAGCTTTGTATTAAAGAATATTAAAAAGTCGAGTAGAAAACAGCAAGATAATATTCGGTTAGCCATTTATGTACTTTTTCTGGTATTGCTAGCTTTATCTCCTGAATACAATGATCAAGGTGGCTTTAGAAAGAAAAAGAACTATATTCAAAGTTGTTAATAAATATATTTAAATTTTCAACATTTTACCTATATTTTTAGTCGTTTATTCCTTAATTTTACTGCAACATGTGTTTATATAAATAAAAACGATGAAAGATTTGCATGAGAGAAACTATTTAAGGTGTGAAACGCTTCTTCGGCAGATGTCTGGCTTAAATACCTACATACTTTATATTTGTAGGCATTTTATATATGAAATCTGTTGCTCGCGTAAACATGCATACTATACTAATGGATTTTTTCTTTCCTTTTTTGTAAGTCTCCATAGAACCTTAAAGCAAAAAAATCTGATGTGAAACATTCAGATGATTTCTCTACTCTCTGTCGTTTATTATTCTTACTCGAAGTTTATTTTTCTATCTATTACTTTTAACCCAAATAAAACCTTCCAGACATACTGCATGAAGCAGTATTATTAACACTTAAATGGTTTCAGTGAAATTATATAATATGTAAACTCAATAACAGCCCACCTTGAAGCAATATGTGTATGTAATAATTTGTAAAATGTATATAACAGTCATTGCATATTATTATATTATTGTATACATGTTGAATAATATTTTGTGAATGTATTACGTAATTTAATAATGTAGGAGATGTGAGAATAATAAGTTAAAAGTTGCTAACAATGAGGTAACCTTGAGGCAATAATGAGTAAGAAAGTCTAACAATATAACTTGTGATTCTTGGAGTAACAATAATGTAATTTTAGTGTTAGTTTATAAAATAGCCAATCATCAAACAGAAAAAGCTTTAGTTAAATGAAGGTATTGTATTGGACTTGGATTAGCCAATCAGAGACTTGAAATACAGAAGTCTACAAATTTAGGCGGTGGAAAACAGTTCAGTTGCCTCCAACCAGCTCATAACCAGACGTGTTGCCTGCAGACAGTGATTGTAACCAGACACAAAAAGTGTCCTCAAGAAATTTAATATGTATTCGTGTGAGACGAAAATAGTATACGTGTTAAAAAGTGCAAGTATTAAACAAAAGAATCTCACATAGATATCAGTGAAGTGCTATTTAATTTGTGTCAAGGAATAATAAAAAGGAGTGAATTAAAACTTAAAATCTGTGTAAGCCTACATTCTTGTCTCATCACGCCCTGCTAAGACTTCCATGTCTCTAATAAATACTGACGCAGCCGAGGCAAATATAAAATATTTAATATTTAAAGGAAACAGTAAAATAAATTTTTGGGGGCGAAGGATACCGGAAACTGTTTACCATACGAGTAGTTGCAACTACTTCAAGTTCGGCTCCCCAACAGTCGAAATATAATACAACTCCTTAAACAAACACTCGTACTTCAAACTGACTTTCCACACGAGAAACAAAAGCAATACAACAAAATACTTTCTTCATGCATTACACATTTTCTTATAGATACAAAGAGAACAACGATAGTCAAATTTTAAGAACTGGACGCTATATGCTGGCCTTAAAAATTCTATGCTGTTTCCATGCAATCGCGAGAAACAAATTAATGTTGACAGGGCTTTAAGAGAATGTCCAAGTAATGAACAATTTGAACCTTTAATAAGGAATATCTCAGAAACGGCTCATTTGAAATAAATCGTGTGTTTTAAACAGGTCTACATCTTTCGTGTAGTACGTTTTCGTCTATTGCTTAACGTTTACCAGTTATGGGTACAAGATTATAAAAAATTCCCTCCGAATGAAGAGAACTTCGTAGGTTATTCCCAGAAAATTTAAGATATACATTTTATTAATTGTTATGTAAATATATTTAATACATAGTATTTTAATTAAAATCATTAGAACAATTTTTTTAAAAAATCAAATAGTTTGAAAAATTTTCTATGTGAAGGCTAGTTTGGAATGGGGAATTTTGTTGGAAAGTTTCGTGTCACATCTTTGGAATATTCCGAACCTAGATACCTAAGCCAGGGTGCCTCAAAATATGTATTTCCGGTATCCAATTTTTGGGTGGAATGCAATACTTCTCCAACTTACTATGCTTGGTAGAGAAATGAAAATGAGATTTCGGGAATTTTGAGTCACGTGCAATAGTTTCCCTGATATACAAGCAAGAGGGAAACTATGTACATACTCAAAATGTTTCCTATGTGATTACCCCTCCAAAGTGTTAATATGGTTTAGCATTACTGCACAATACACTGCTAATATTATCTATTTGAATTATGTAACTGTGCGAATATTAGGAGATTCTTCTCTTTCTCTCATTTTGTAATTGTCTCTCCTCTCACCCCCTCCTCGGCTCCGTCTTTATGTATCTTCCCCTTCGTATCCTTCTCTCTTTCTCTATCCCTCTCCGTGTAGCATATGCGATTCTAGAAAACCAGCAATAAAACTGCTACTTTGGGGGGGGGATAAATAGAAATTAAAATGTAAGTAAAAATCTTTAACAGTAGACAAACTCGATGTTGCGTATGGAATGCGATTGTAACTGTACTATTTCTGGTACTCACCGGTTTATTTGCGTGAGTAGCAATAAAGAAAATAGGCTGTAACTTCTTAATTATTCAACCTATCCACACTTTGTTAATTATATAACTTGTCAGAAATATTACGCTTATAAGCTTTTATAATCTTGCACCGCAATAGGAATTCCTCTCTTTGGAAAAAACAATTAAAGGAGTATTTTTACTTTCTCTACTACGTACAGTAAGTAGGGGAAGTATTGTATTCCACCCAAAAATTCGATACCGAGATTTCACCGGAAATACATGTTTTGAGACACCCTGAATCCAAAAAAAGCATTTTTGGAAACATGTCCGTGTGTGTGTCTGTGTGTCTGTCTGTGAACAGGATAACTCAGAAACGAACAGTCGGATAAACACCAAACTTGGTATTTAGCTTCAGTATCTTCCAGAGATGCGACACGAAGGTTTTCAAGAAAATCCCCCCACCCCAGATTACCCTTTACATGGAAGATTTTTCGAAAAGTTTAATTTTCTCAAAAATGGCTCTAACGATTTTGATTAAAATATCACACGTTTAAGATATTTTCATGACAAATAAAATGTATATCTTGAATTTTCTGGGAATGTCTCCAAAAGTATTCTCCATTGTGAACGACTTTTGCATAACTGGTAAACCATAAGAGATAGACAAATTTTTACTACACAAAAAATGTTGATCGCGTTAAAGTACTCAATTTATGTCATATACATTTTTTTTGTTGAGTGAACCATTTTCGAGATATTGCTTGTTATTCCCTTAAATTTTTCAATACTTATTTTCTAAAATGGAAATTCGTTATTCATTTTCTTTGTCTTGGATATGTAAAGAGTATTAATCTGTGGCAAAGGGATGGTGCTGCACCTAGCAACCAGCTATTAAGAGATATGTATGTGCTTAAAGGCTACTGTGTTTCTATATTGCCCTTGTAAATATATTTTCCCCTTACATCTACAAGAAAATTAGCAATAAGATTGAGTCTGCAAATGTTTATCTCGATTAACATGAAGTACATGGAGAATAAGCGTTTGTAAAAATAGTTTGTACAAGAGTAGAGAAAGTCATGTGAGTGTAACATCAGATTTTTTTACTTTGTCTACCACGTACATAGTAGATAGAGAGGATATGGCATTGCACTCAAAAATTCGCTACCGAGATTTCACTGTAAATACATGTTTTGAGGCACCCTGAATCCAAATATAGTATTTTTGGAAACATGTCCGTGTGTGTGTCTATGAACAGCATAACCCAAAAGCAAAAAGTCGAATAAATACTAAACTTGGTGTTTGAGTTCACTATCTTCCAAGGATACGACACGAAGATTTACAAGAAAATCCCCCATCCCCCATTGATTTTCTAAAAATGACTAACGATTTTGCTTACAATACCATATATTAAATATATTTACATGACAAGTAAAATGTATATCTTGAATTTTATGGGACTAGCCTGTGAAGTCAACTTTATTTGGAAGGAATTTTGTATAATCTTGTATAACTTGTAAACTTAAAACAACAAACGAAAACTTAGTACCTAAAAAGGTACATCTCTTAAAAACACATAATTTATTCAAAATAAGCTTTTAGTGGTATAAGCCATTTCTGAGATATCTTTATTAAAGATTCAAATTGTTCATTTCTTGGTCATTCTTTAAAGCCCTGTCAACATTCAGTTGTTTCTCAAGTTTGCATGGAAGCAGTATTGAATTTTAAGGCCAGCATATAGCGTCCAGGTCTTAAAAATTTGAGTGTCGCTGTTCCCTTTTTATCTACAACGAAATGTGTAATGTAGCTATTTCTGCAAAGGTTTATTTGGATTGAAATGTAGTAGATAGAAAAATAAACTTGAGTAAGAATAATTTGTATACCTAATAATAAACGATAGAGGGTAGAGAAAAGCAAAAGAGAGGGTTATAACTATATGACTTGTTCCAGTGAAAATATATGGAAATAGTCCTATAAAATTATTATATATAATAATTAAAAATGTTGAGATAAATATAAATGTTGAGCCTTTATTAATTTTTTTTACCAATTAATAGTTTAAATTCTTCATGTGAATGTATCATATCAGATTTGATATGTTATTATCTATAAATTTAATTAAAAGAGTAGCTTAGCAGAGAATTTTTTGTTACAGATTTATTTTAAAAAACCGTATGTGTTACACTCACATGACTTTCTCTACTCTTGTACAAACTATTTTTACAAACGCTTATTCTCCATATGCTTCATGTTAATCCAGATATCGAGATGTTAATCTTATTACTAGTTTTCTTGTAAATGCAAGGGGAATTAGTAGGCTTTAAGCTATAGTCAAATATTTTAAGAGCTGGTTGCTATGTGGAGCATTCCATTCTCTTTGCATGTCCAGGACAAAAAAATGAATAACGAACTCCCATTTGAGAAATAGTATAAGTATTGGAAAATTTAAGGGAATAACAAGCAATATCTCGAAAATGGTTCACTCATCAAAAAACAATGTATATGACATAAATTGTATATTTTAACGCAATCTACATTTTTGGCGCAGTAAAATTTTTTCTCTCCCTTATGGTTTACCAGTTATGCAAGCCGCTCACAATGAAGAATATTTTTGGATACATTCCCAGAAAATTCAAGATATACATTTTATTTGTCATGAAAGTAATTTAAATATATGATACTTTAATCAAAATCGTTAGAGGCATTTTTGAGAAAATTAAAATTTTCGAAAAAAGTTCCACATATAGGGTAGTCTGGGGTGGGAGGATTTTCTTGAAAACCTTCGAGTCGCATCTCTGGAAGTTACTGAACCTAAATATCAAGTTTGGTGTTTATCCGACTGTTCGTTTCTGAGTTATGCTGTTCAGACAGATACACACACACACACGGACATGTTTCCAAAAATGCTTTTTTCGGATTCAGGGGTCTCAAAACATATATTTTCGATGAAATCTCGGTATCGAATTTTTGGGTGGAATACAATACTTCCCCCACTTACTATACGTAGTAGAGAAAGTAAAAAGTGCATTGCAATGTATGGAATTAAATTTGAATTATTGTTTTATAATTTGTTGTAGTTTTAAATACAGAGCCTTTAGCTTTATAGAGATATGTTAAAGAATGTTCATATTGTTCACAAAATGAAAACCTTTGAAAAACAAAAATAATAAAACATTTAAAGATATGAATAAAAATCTTTCAGGGTAAATATATTAATTTATCATAACAATAAATATATTATCACGATTTTTAATTACCTCAGAAGACGTAATTCAGTTATGAACTATTGCAAGAATTGGAGTAACTTTTACTTTACTTTCTGTTATATGCTACGTCGCTGTACTGACTTACAGGTCCCTGTTTTCACGTAGTTCAGCATGAACATAGGAGTCGTGATTGCCTGTCAATTATGTAATTTTTAAATTAAATTAAAATTGAAGTTTAGTAATAAAGCTTCGCTAACTTCCCAATTCTTCCAGTAGCTTGAAACAAAACCTATAATCAAGATGGTTCATAGTTGTGGTTTACAGCGGAAATCGCTAGAAATTGTTAGGTTTGTCACACATGATTTTCGTCACAAACTGGTCACACTTAGTCATACGTGCGCTCTATAGGCGCTTTGGTAACACTTCATTGCAAGGTGTGTTTTAGATAACGTTACGTTTCGGCTTTTCAGATTCGGAGGCCGAGCGTACACTCGGTCAAAGAAAGTGGCCGGCCTCTTGAGCAGTTAAGTTTTTTCTAAGTCTCTTCAAGTGATGGCCGGTTCCCAACCGTTAACTTCTGTGCGCCACTTTGGCTAACCCCATAATAAAAGTCACAAGGCACTGATTTGGGCGTGGAGCAGTGGCTAAGCTACTAAGCTGATACGCAAACAGTTTTGATTCTCCGTAGTGGATTATTATCTCTCACATTTATATCTGAATTTACTTTAATATAGTTAAGTAATGCTTGTGTTACTTAATTTTACTTACAAATACAATTACAATAATAGTGAAATTTGTGGTTATAATATTAAATTGACTAAGTATGAAACCTTCTCTCGACCTATTAATGACATAGTTGTCTTCTGCTAAATAAACGCCACATACTAGTACATAGAAGTGAAGAAAACCTGTTATTTTTTACTCTTCTTCTGTTTACCCTCCCCGTTATTGGGGCTTACACCCCCCAGGACTTACAAGCGGATGCCTGGGTTCAGATGCCTGTCCAGGAGCACAAACTACTATGGTTCAGAGAAAATAGCCAGGATGTGCAATCAGCCCAAAGCCTGTTATGAGAGCGAGGTAGTAGATAATATGACATCATGATGACGCAATTTGTGGAATGAATAGCGGGGGAAACGGAGAACCCCTAGAAAATCCGCCATACGCTGCTTTGTCCACCATAAATCCCACATGCGGTTACCTGAAATTTATCCCGGGCCGCCTTGGTGAGAGGCGAGAGATCTAACAGCTTGGCCACGGCGCCGCCTCTATATGTTTACTCATGTATTTAAAATGAAGGGATAAAACCTTGAATAGCCCTACGGATATGAACTTGAAACCTCAGAAACAGTAAGCTAACTTTCCACTACTGAGCTAAGAGCGCTGGAGTAAGCGCGGTATAGTAACGAGCTTTAGTCATACTCCTCGTGAAAACATCAAATCAATAAAGTGTGTTTTGGTTACAAATATTCAGTGTTGAAACACTGTAAAACATCTGTCAGTTTGAAATATCTTATATAAATTATTTTCTCTCAAGACTTTTGTGACTATAGTTGTGTTCCCCATTATAACTACTTCAAGAATACTGTAACGAAACCTAGCTGATCCGAGTGCTCACGAAGTACCTGATTCGAGCTCCGTCTCTCAGACGCCGCTAGGTCTTAAATTGATCAGTGTACATTGTATAACGCTGTTAGTACAATTTAAGTATGTCTAAATTTGCTCTTCTATCAACAGAGCTTCCCATTTGAGCTATGTCTCATGTAAAGTTAAAATTAAATCATTTTAATATTCCTCTTACTTAGGTCTACATTTGAGCTACGCTCTCAAAGTTTGTGAAGGGGCCTCGTCGTTTTAATTCTTAAATGTTTTCATTTTGATGCATACGCCGGCCTTAGCATAATTCTTTTAAATACTACAGCATTGAACATTTTACCAAGGAATCCTGTCATTGGAAAGCCCAAGAACACTGGCTTTATCCACAGAAATGATATTAAAATTTCCATCTCTTACATATAGAGAGTGGTGGATAATTCAGGAATATCATTTCATTCCCGCTCATCGCCACAAGATGTCTCTAGCACTGCACTACTCGAGAAGTACAAGCCACAAGCAAGAGGTACTCCAAATCCGAAGAGGCTGCACGCACGCACGCACCCACACGCGCACACACACACATACGTCACCACCAACTGGATATTGAAGTGCATGCTGTTAGAACGGAAAATTTAATAAAGAGCTGTCTGCGAAGATTATAAGGGTGCAGTAGGTCAGCATTGGTTCAGTGATTGAGAACAAGGCGATTCAAATGGCTGTTCCCAGCTTCAGATGACTTTGTTTCCCTTCGTTATCTCCTCGGGTATGTTCTGATTTTATTTGTAATTATGAAGTCATTGTCATCTAGCTTCCCACAGATCTTTCAATTCCTGCAAGTAAACAATAAATTTATAAAATTTGATGTGTTACACTCACATTACTTTCTCTCCCATCTATCGTTTACTAATGAGTATACAAAGTATTCTTACGAAAATTCATTTCTCTAGCTACTTCATTTTAATCGAGTAAACCTTTCCGCAAATAACTACATTATACATTTCGTTGTAGATACAAAGGGAAAAACGATAGTCATATGTTTTAGAGCTGGACTCTATGCTGGCCTTAAAACCCCATACTGTTTCCATGACATCGCGAGAAACACCAGAAAATCAACAGGACTTAAAAAGAATGGCTAAGTACTGAGCAATTCGAACCATTACTAACGGATATCTCTGAAATGGCTGATGCCACAAGAAAGTTATTTGTAATAAATTGTGTGTTTTCAAGAGATCTACATTTCTTGTCTAGTACGTTTTCGTCAATCGCTTAACAGTTACCAGTTATATAAGATTATACATAATTCCTTCCGGATGAAGAGGTTATTCCCAGAATAATCAAGATATAGCTTTCATTTTTTATAATTTTATATACTGATATATATTTAAATATGGTGTTTAATCAAAATCGTTAGCCATTTTTTAGAAAATAAAAAATTTCCAAAAAATCTTCCACGTAAAGGGGTTTAAGGTGGGGGAATTTTCTTGAAAATCTTCGTATGGCATCTTTGGAATACCAAATTTGGTGTTTATTCGACTTTTCGTTTTTTAGGTTTGCTTTTCACAGACAGACAGACACACACACACACACACACACACACACACACACACATGCACACACATACATACACATACACACGCGTGCTTTTTCTAAAAATATTTATTTTAAGATTTGGGGAACGTTAAAGCATGTATTTCCGGTAAAATATCGATAGGTATACAATTTTTGGGTGGAATGCAATACCTTCTCTACCTATTAGGTGTGTGGTAGAAAAAGTAAAAAAATGTTACCTCGTAAGGAAATTTGAATGTGAGAAGCCTTTGCCTGCTGCAGTGGAATTCGACACTGTCACTTGTGCATTTGAAAATGGAATAATCTCGATATTTTAACGTTTCATAATAGGGTAAACAATGGAGGGGGAATCTCGCACATTTCGACTTACGGAACATCTATTGCGGCTAGCACCCCCGGTGGAGTGGATGAAGTAAAGGGACCACAGGAGGCTACAAGCCGCAGACAGGTCACAGAGACGCGCAGAAGCCCGTAACTGTTCTTAGCTCGAAGAGTCGTCCCACTACTCCACTACCTAGAGGGAACAATGAACGAACCGTTTAACCAAGTAGCCCTCCAGTGTTCTTGGAGAATACTCTTTCCTTGGAGCAAATATCCTCGCCATTCGTTCGTCACCGCCTTAGACTAAGATACCTAGAAAGCTTTCATAATATCGGGCTTCTCTGAATGAACGCGACTGGTAGCTCGCCGCAACCACGATACAGCTGTACGAATCCGTCCGTGCAGTAGCGGCGGACCGGTCTGCTATTCTCCACTAGATAGTCCTAACGATTCGAAACAATATTAATAGGTTACGCTTCCCTTTTTCTATATAAGGTGCTCGAAATGATGTCCCTCTGCGCCTATCCAAGCCTGGGACCTGTTGAACACTATGGAGCCCTAGGCCAAGTACTGCAGCCAAAATATTGGAAAACGCAAGGCGTATTCTGTCTTCTAATTAGTCTAGCATACGGAGATATGTTGCATAAACATTATCTTTAAGCGTTCTCTACAGATAATATTCATATGGATTTAGAGCTAACAGGTCGTTAAGTTATTATTTTGTCATTAAATCACGCTGTAATTCGAGGCAACAATTTTCTTGGACTTCTTTCTACAACCACCTCTATTCTGCTTTTCCTCGGTCAGAATTGTTAGCTATCTATGCTTCTTTTTATTTAATACAGCGTAGGGGACAGTCAAGGGATTTGGAAAAAGAGAAACCAGTGTTGTGAGTGAGATAGATATAGTGGATTTTACCAAGGGAGTCAGGCAGAAGTTGGACAATTCTAAAATTGGACAATTTTGTTGTCATCGCAAGCCAAGTAAATCACCAATAAGAATAGAGGTTACATAAAAGGGCGCGAATGATAGCGTCATAGCAGAGGGATATAAAAGGAAAGTCTGCCACAGATTTCACACGACTTTCGCTTTGAGACTCCGCAGAGGCAACATCTCTACACTCGCCGAGATCGCCGAAATGGGGAAGAGGAGGAAACGCCGTGCCGCTGAAGGTCTCACAGCTGAGGAGCCCAGCGCTCTCCAGCCGACTCCGAACGCAAACACCGCCGTCTCGCCGGCAGCTTCACCGGCATCCGCTGGGAAGGCTGCTACACCGCCACCGCTGACCGGGCGTAGCTACGCTTCTGCCGCTGCTGCACCCGGTCGCAGCATTCCAACGCCGGAACCTGAACCTGTTGCCTCCGGCTCTGTTTCTCAGGGCTGTACGACACCACCGACTGCAGCCGGCCTACCACATTTGTTGAGCCCGATGTCACCGCCGACGCACCCTCCGGCAGATGGCCGCCACAGTGTTGTCATCTGTGGAGTACCGAGGGACCTTCCGGTGCACTTCGTGCTGGATGCTGCAAGGCAGCACTGGCGCTCTGCGATTCGGGCCTCCCGAATTTCTTCAAACAGAGGGCCAACACCGCTGGTTCGCCTCCACTTGTGTTCCGCCTCGGAAGCTCAGGCGGCCTTGGGGTCAAACCTGCCTCTGCTAGGGCAGTGTTTGCGCGTCGAGGCCAGCAGGAGTCAACGTCCGGTACCCTGCCGCCGCTGTTGTGTCTTCGGTCACACAGCGGAGGCATGCATCGCTGCACCTCGGTGCCACTACTGCGGGGCAGGTTGCCTCCCGCAAACTGCACCGCCCATGACCTTCGCCGACGCCGCCGATTCTGCGCCACCTGTTCCGGGCGCACACACTACACAGGGCAGGCTCAGTGCCCCCTGTACCCCCGGAAACAACGACCATCTGGGTCAGCTACGCTGACGTCAACTCTACAGCCTCCGCAGACGCCCCCCCCCCGTGGGGCTGAGCCTCCACGGACGGTTCCTGACTCTTCGCATCCACAAGCAGAATTACAGGCCACTCTGTCTGCTATGCAGGCCACACTTCAGGACTTCAAGAGCACCTTCAACGATTTCAACTCTCGCCTGGCTGAGCTACGCTGCGCAACCAACACACGCCTTGCGGCAGTTGAGGCCAAGCAGCGGACCTCGGCCAGGGCAATCTTAGCCCTCTCAAGACAGATCACGGGCCTCCAAGGTGATGACGGGATCCTCGCATCGGTCCAGCGCAAGCTGGAACGCATCGAGGGCCACCTCGTCGAACCGGACGACGCCGACACTGAACCCGATGACCAGCCGACACGTCTTGGAGCACTTCAGGTACAATTGATGGAGCTTCGAGATCTTCAAAACGAATCAAATGGATTCATCCGCACCTGCAAGGTACAACTGGACACCACTCTAAAGTTTGGGGACTACATGTTCAATCTGGACAGACTCCGCACCTCAATACAGCGAATGATCAGGGACGAGCACCACTTCGGCCGGGAGCTTCAACAGCCAGTCACAGATTCATCGGACTGGCAGGACGCAGCAACCAGAGGCCGCAACAGACACAGAAAGAACTTCTAAGCAAGACTGCGCTCTACTTCGCGGGGGCATACTGGCCATCGTCTAGCTTGCCTACCGCCACACCTTACCTCTCCTAATCTTCCTTTATATCTCACCCTTGAATTTCCTTGGCCGCAATTGGGAACTGCGGTAGCTCTACACTCCTGAATTCCCAAGGGCGCAAGCAGGGCCTCGGTCATGCTTGCGTCCTGGCACCTTGCCTTCTGGCTTAGGCCCTAGCGGCCGGCCAATATGTCCTTACCATGAATCCGCCGGTGCAACAGCGGTACGGCCACATTTTCACTCGGAATTCCTCTTTTCTCCTTCTTCCATATTTTCCTTCCGGTGGAGGAGTTTTTAGTGGGTATGCCGACTATTGGTGAGTCCCACACTCTCAGTCCCGACTCCCATCGGGGCTGGGGTAAGTGATTAAATCATTTTCTCCTCCACTCGAAAAAAAAAAATATTTCACCACTTACTTACTGATACTCTCTTCGATATATCTCATGTGAGCTAACAGACGGAAGGTTCGTGTGTATGAGGGTGGGAAGATATAAAACACAGCTTATAGATTTCTTCATTATTATTTAAAGGGGAAAGGATTGTTATCCGCGTCGATAAGTTATTGGGTTAGAATAAATCAAATTGTTAACGGGAATTCAGTTTATTAATTGCGTTCATCTACAGTATCCAGAGATGCATCAAAGATAGGTAGCTGGGATAGTCATTTCTTCTCAGCTCTACGACTGGCCCAGGCAGAGAACTTCTCAGAACTTCCACCTTGAAACATCACCCACGTGAGATAGCACGCGTATACTGGAAGCACAATACCCCGCCCGCTACTGCAGTCTGTTTAATTTTTCTAACAATCTATTAATTGTGGATATGATAACAACGGAGACGCCAGCGAATTTCTTTATAAATGAAAGCTGACGGCCACATGCGACTCCGCTCAGCTAAACTTAATACAATAAACACACTGTTTTGTAGTATACACCATGACAACTGCACATACTAAAAACAATCAACAAACAGCTTCATCTAACGTTATTCCCACTACAAACCATGCCAAACAACGTTAGACTAAAGTTCAAACGCCGTGACCCTCCTTAGGAGCGTGAGTTTGGCTAACACAAAGCGAGATTAGCCAACCCGGCCCGGCGGCCGCCAGTTACCTTATTCAAGTCTGTTAGAATATTTCCTTACGAGATTTTCACATAGGAAGTATTGCATTCCACCGAAAAATTCGTTACCGAGATTTCACGGAAATACATGTTTTGAGACCCCTGAATCCAATAAAGCATTTCTGGAAACATGTCCGTGTATGTGTCTGTGTGTGTGTGTGTCTGTTTGTCTGTGAACAGCATAACTCAGAAACGAACAGTCGGATAAACACCAAACTTGGTATTTAGATTCAGTATCTTACAGAAATGCGACACGAAGGTTTTCAAGAAAATCCCCCACCCCAAACTACCCTTTACATGGAACATTTTTCGAAAATTTTAATTTTCTCAAAAATGGCTGTAACGATTTTGATTAAAATATCATATGTTTAAGATATTTTGATGACAAATAAAATGTATATCTCGAATTTTCTGGGAATGTCTCCAAAAGTATTCTTCATTGTGAACGACTTTTGCATAACTGGTAAACCATAAGAGATAGACAAAATTTTACTACACAAACAATGTAGATCGCGTTAAAATACACAATTTATGTCATATACATTTTTTGTTGAGTGAGCCAGTTCCGAGATATTGCTTGTTATTCCCTTAAATTTTTCAATACTTATCCTCTCAAATGGAAATTCGTTATTCATTTTTTGTCTTGGATATGCAAAGAGTATTAATCTGTGGCAAAGAGAATGGTGCTGCACATAGCAACCAGCTTTTAAGAGTAGTGTCTATGCTTAAAGGCTACTGTCTTTCTATATTGCCCTTGTAAATATATATTCCCCTTACATCTACAAGAAAATTAGCAATAAGATAGAGTCTGCAAATGTTTATCTCGATTAACATGAAGTAGATGGAGAATAAGCCTTTGTAAAAATAGTTTGTACAAGAGTAGAGAAAGTCATGTGAGTGTAACACATCAGATTTTTTATTATACAATAAGTTTACATGGATTTATACGTTTTTAGTCTAAACGGTGAGTTTTATGAACAATGATGAGAAAATATTTAGCAATTTATGGAATTCTCATAAATATTCTTAGGTGAAAGCTTAAAGTATCCAAACTTTATGCATAACGGAATTTCAATATAATTACAAAGGAACTAAAACAAAACTTTCTTACATGAGGGTTATTGAAACACTTTGGCACTGGCATGGCATATTATTATAGTTGTATAAGCAGATTTGATTCCCTTTTGTTTTGCCGAATCTTATTGCTAAATTGAAGCTATTGGAAATGCCATCCGTGGCATTTGGCATTTTTTTTTGAGTAACAACTATTTTGCCTGCCTCTGTAAACGAGTAGTCAGCGTTTTGGCTTCTCAACCACAGGTTCCGTTTGATTCCCAAATGGGGTGGGGCACTGTTTTTATCCAGCATCATTCCCTATCCTTCGTAGAGTCTGATAGAGTGAATGTAGAAATGAATGTAAACGAATTCAATGTAAAAGTTAATTAAAAACGCTAAAAAAGAAACTCACAGTTCAGAGAGTAAAAAATCTTTAGTGAGTTGTTTCTCAAGTCAAGGTCATATAAGTTGAAGGAAATGTAAAATGCAAATAAAACAATTAAAAAAAAATGTTTTCTACTTCATGACAATCTCAACGGAAAATCAAAGCCTTTTGGGTTTTTAAAACTCTAATGTGCTCGTATTCTAGTATATAGAATTTGCAAATTCTTTTAGTCATTTATGAATTGTAATTAGGTGTTTTATAGCCCATGTCGGTCAAAAAGAATAGGACTTTTCAATTGGAAAGAATTTTCAAACTCCGTTAAGTGATTTATGAATGTTTTACCTTTCATAAGTATACATACATAACACATTTTCACTCTTTATAATATTATAGATGCAATATTTCTTTTAACTAGCAAATCTAGCCTTTAGGCACAATTCAGAACCGTTCGGGTATGTAATTGGAAAGTTTCAGCAAGATATTTGTGAAGGCTCTTTATCTAAACTACCCTTAATTTTTAGCTGGTTTCACCCAAATGCTCGTATATAATGTGTCCATAAATTTTCTTCAAACTCCTAAGTAAAATCTCTTCTACGCGGTTGTAGCGGTGGAGAGCTGCTTACGGACAGGTCAAGGCGGCACTATTAAGTGCTCCGCATTAGAGCATGCACCTTAAATAATCTGATGTGTAACACTCACATGACTTCTATACTTTTCTACAAACTATTTTTACAAACGTTTATTCTCCATATACTTCTTGTTAATCGAGATACGAGATGTTAATCTTATTTCTAATTTTCTTGTAGGTGCAAGGGGAAGTTGGTAGGTTTTAAGCGATAGTAAATCTTTTAAGATGCTATATTGAGCATTCCATTAACGAATTCTCAGCATAAAGTATTGAGAAAAGCATAAGTATTGGAAAATTCAAACAAATAACACGGAATATCTCGGAAATGGTTCACTCCACAAAAAAAAGTATATGACATAAACTGTGTTTTAACCAGCTCTAAAGCTTTGGTGTAGAAATTTTTAGTCTATTTCTTACGGTTTACCAGTTATGCAAAAGCCATTCAGAAAGAAGAGGACTTTTGGGGACATTCCCAGAAAATTGAGTATATACATTTTATTTGTCATGGAAATATCTTAAATATATGTTATTTTAATAAAAATCGTTAGAGACATTTTTGAGAAAATCAAAATTTTCTAAAAGTGCTCCATATAAAGGGTAGGGTGGGGTGGGGGATTTTCTTGAAAATCTTCATGTCGCATCTTTGAAAAAATGCTGAACATAAATACCTAGTTTGGTATTTATCCGACTTTTCGTTTTTGAGTTATGCTGTTCACAGACACAGAGCACACACGGAGTTTTTTCTGGATTCGGGGTGCCTCAAAACATGTATTTCCGATTAAATCTCGGTATCGAATTTTTGGATGGAATGCAATACTTCTCCTACTTACTATACGTAGTAGAGAAAGTAAAAAGGCATAGACAACCTCTATAGAGCTCTTTGCGTGTAACATCTTTTTCTTAGGTATGCTCTAAATCAGTGTTGTTGTTGTTCACTAATAACACTGGGTATTAATTGATCTGCATCATTTTCCCTCTGGCTTCCCAATATAAAGTCTGTAAGTTATCACTTTTAAGGCCTTTACATTTGGCGAGATGCTGTTAGTTCAGGATGACATCTTCTTCACAAAGAGTGCACTTGGGTGTAGATAGGTATCGTATCTTGTAGAGGTGTTCTGCGAGGCAATCATAGCCAGTTGCCATCCTAAATAAGGCCACTGCAGTCTTCCTTGGCATTTTTTGTATATCAACTCTATCTTTAATATTTTTATAATCTTTATCTTTGAATTTATATTCCTCATCAAGGCTCTACTGACTTTAAAAATGTTGTTTAATGTTACTTAATTGTTTATCTATTTTTATTTGTCCTACATTTCTTTGCTAATTGATCCGCATGTTCATTGCCCAAAAGTCCAGCATGAGCTGGCATCCATTGTAGAGTGACATGATTTCTAGTTTCAACTGCTTTAATTAGGCTTCTTATTTCTTTAATATTTCTTTCTGTTTTATTATTGTAAGTTACTATCCCATCTATAGCTGATTTTGAGTCTGATAAGATGAATATTTTTGTTTTATGTATGGTCTATATAAAATATTCTGCAATGCTAAATCAGTGTTTCCCAAACATTTTTTGCCATGGAGCGCTTGTTTCAGGGAATATAGTATGGAATACTCATACAGTAAATCACCATAAATTCCTTTGCGGCAGCTTAAAATAAATGCTAGAATTTTAGAAATGCGCTCATGTTTTACTTAATAATTTTTATACTGTTACTTCCACTAGAAGATATCTAAACCTAAAGGAATTTAATTAATGCCACCAAGAGCACGAGACCATCGCGGAACACTTACACACGCCACGGAACACAGTTTGGGAAACACTGCTTTAAAAAGTCCTTTCCCAAAATTAATGCACCCGTTTGAAGTAGTTTTGTTGCTTCACGTATGGAAAACCAATTTGAAGTAGGAGTTGTATTGTAGTTCAACTGTTGGAGAGCCGAACTTGGAAGTAGTTGCAATCGCACGTATGGTAAAAAGTTTCCGGTAGCCTTCGCCCCAAATGTACTTTCCGGTGGCCTTTGCCCCCCAAAAATGTTTAAAAAAATATTAACTTTGTAATTTTTACTGTTTCTTTAAACATTATATGTTCTTGTTTGCCTCGGCTGCTTCAGTATTAGTTTTAGAGACATGAATTTCTTAACACGGCGTGATGCGGCTGAAGAATGTAGGCTTACACAGATTAATTCTTGACACGATCTTAATACCACTTCACTGATATAGACAGCTGTGAGATTCTTTTGTTGAATACTTGCACTTTTTAACACGTAAGCTATTTTTGTCTCAGGCAAAATACATATTAAATTTTTCGACGACACATCTCGCGTCTGATTAGTAACACTGTGTAAAACCAACGCGTCTAGTTATGAGCACTGTCTGCAAGCAACTGACTTCTAGATTTGTAAATTTTGCTATATTTCAGTTTCTGATTTGGTAATCCTACTCCAATAGAATATTTATAAACTGTCACAAAAATTACATGATTGCTTCCAAGAATCACAAGTAATATTGTTAAACTTCCAAATTCAGTATTGCCTCAAGGATACCTCATTGTTAGCAAGTTTTAACCTATTATTGTCACAGTTACTACATTATTAAATTACGTAATGCATTTACATAACATTATTGAACATGTATACAATAATATAAACATATACAATGACCGTAATATACACTTTTAATATATTGTTACATACACATATTGCTTTAAGGCAGGCTGTTATTGAATTTATATATTATATAATTAGACTGAAATCATTTAAGTGTTAAAAATACTGCCTCACGTTCCATCCTACACAGCCCCTTAACCTTGTAAATGCCTGGACAGGTTAATTCCCAATAGTGATGGTTTCATGTGGTTTATCATTACATTCGCCCTTAAGCCAGTGGTGGTTCAAGAAATGAATTTATGTGAACGGGGCTGACGGGGAAGGCCTACCAGCTTTGAGCGACTGGGAGTTGAACCCAGTGCAGAGGACGGATGCGGCAGGTGGGTGCAGGGAACTACGCTTGCCTAGCGGAGCCTGGTGCCGGCGTTGATGTCCAGATTTTCCCGCGTGGGAACCGTCCCCTACCGTGTCGAGTTTCCTATATCGCTCTTCTCACGAACCTACTGCTATCAAATAATTATCATTATAATATTGACTAAGATGTCATAAATATGATACAGAAGTTTTAAGCTATTCATAGAGCCATAACCCCATTCCCCCAAAAATGATTTAACCTCTAACGCCTTAAGTTAGACAACGTAAGCAATACAGCAACAAATTTAGCTGAGAAAAAGTCCGATGTGTGCACCCAAACTACTTTCTAATTCATTACAAAGTATTTATATACATTATATTATAATTCACACATAAAAGTTATTTTTGTATTAAGTTATTCACAATAACGAGCGAGATGGCTCCGCGGTCTACCTTGGGTCTTTTAGTGGTTTTCCCTGATCGGTAGGCGAATGCTGGCGCGGTTTGTCTTCTAACACGCTTTCCCTTCCATCATTTCCCCTTCATTCGGTTTTCTTCTCATCTTTCAGGGTGCTTCTTGGTTTCATGACGTATGGCTGTGCCGGATAGATGGCGTGGATGCTTGATCGAAGGAAAGATGGCGGCTCTAGGCGCTCTAGCAGTGAGACGATTTTTCCAACGCGGAACTGTTAGCGTCTTCCGCGCGTCTCTGTAGCCTGTAGCCTCCTGTAGTTCCTTCACTTCATCCCTTGCAGTGCCCGAGGTGTCCCTTTCCGTAGTATAACGTAACCTATGTCTATACGTTATCCACGATTTCAAGTTATGCAATAACAGCACATAGTTACACTTTAGAAATTTGAAATATTCAATTACATTCCGTCAGTAACACTTTTGCGCTTAGGAACAACATGGAACATTTCGAAAATGGCTAAACACTACTAAAAACATATCTGTATATACCAGCCTCTAGAATTTTACTTTCTCTACTTCGTATAGTAAGTAGGGGAAGTATTGTATTCCACGCACAAATGATACCGAGATTTTGCCGGAAATACATGTATTGAGTCCCCTTGAATCCAGAAAATGTCCGTGTGCGTCTGTCTGTGAACAGCATAACTCAAAAACAAAAAGTTGGATAAATACCAAACTTGGTATTTAGGTTTAGTAGATATCTTTCAAAGATTGTACACAAACATTTTCAAGAAAATCTCCCACCCCAGACTACCCTTACGGGGGAAGATTTTTCGTAAATTTTGAATTTCTCAAAAATGGCTCTAACGATTTTGATCAAAATATCATATATTTAAGATATTTTCATGACCACTGAAAGGTATAACTTGAATTTTCTGGGAATGTCCGCAAAAGTCCTCTTCTTGCAGAATAGCTCTTGCATAACTGATTAACCGTAAGAGATAGACTAATGTTTTCGATTTTTTTTTATGTCCTGGACATGCAAAGAGAATGGAATGCTGCACATAGCAACCAGCTCTTAAAAGATTTGACTATCGCTTCGAGCATTAAGGTTAACATCTCGATATCTCGATTAACATGAAGTAGGTGGAGAATAAGCGTTTGTAAAACTAGTTTGTACAAGAGTGAAGAAAGTCATGCGAGTGTAACAGATCAGATTTTTACTGTAGTAACTTGTGTATTTCATGACTTCACAGTTACACAAAATTATGCAAAATTCAGTCCGAATGAATAGGATTCATAGGACATTGAAGCTATACATTTTTCTTCATGTCAGCATCTCAAAATAGGAGAACCGCCTTTGGGAAACTAAAAAATAATTTAAATTTTTAATGTAAGGGTAGTTTGGAATGGTTAAAATTTGGTAAAAATCTTTGTTTTGGAGATTTGAAAGATATTGAACTTAAATACGAAGTTCGGCAATCATCCGACCTTCCGTGTGTCATTTATGCTGTTCACTGACACATGCGCGCGCACGAACAGTTTTCTAAAAGTTCTTTTTCGCGGTTCAGGAATGTCAAAGCATTTATTCTCAGTGGAATATCAAGATCTAAGTATTTCAAATTTCAGCCCTTTAACCTGCTCGAGCTCTTTAAAGAATAGACTCGTGAGCGGGAGGTCCGTGGTTCGAATCCAGGCAGGTCCGTCGTCCCTGGCTGAGTTTTACCCAGGTTTTTCTCAGTCCTAGTAACTGTCAAACCGGGGAACGTTAGGAATGGAACGTTTCCTTTCCAAAAAATTATTTCATTTCATGTATCTGCAGTGTCCTATGTAGTAATAACGGGTGAAAACACTACAAAAAACCCTCATAGTCAAAATACCAGCTCATTTTCCCTCCTGTGCATATGTGTGTCATTTAGAACTTATAGGCCTGAGACTTAACTAGCTTAATCCAAAAGCACCCAATCCTAAATTGCATGCTTTTTAACTCCTATGACATAGTTTAGCTGGTATTTCAGTTTTAATTTTATAAGGTGCAAGTATTAACTGCTATTATAAATCTGAACCAGTGCTGTAATAAAGCAAAATGAGTCTTTCTAAACGTTAGAAAAAACTTGCAGCATTTATAAAATGAAAACTTCACGCTTGAAAAACAAGGCCTCTACAATCTATAGATCTCATCCCTTCTGGCTTCTGTGGTTGTTTGTATGTATATGCCTGGCTTATTATACCTTTAATCGTCACTTTTTGACCAGCAAAATTTTGAAATTAGGTCATATGAAGGCTAATTGAATATTCACACACCATACTCTAAGGAGACTGGAGAAACGTTCTGGATTAGAGAGACATTTCTCGCGTCTAGGTTGGAATCGAACACAGGACCTCTCGTATAACATGAAATTGCATTACAAATTGCGACACGGCGCCAGTCAGCAAAGTGATGCTTTTGTTTAACTTCTACGGCAAACACTAAATACTAGCAAATCCCTCAATTCAACTAAATTTTATTTTGCTTTATGCTTTTTTCCCGTTTCTCTCATCCTCTCTATCCGCTTCCATATTATACATCCTTTCCAGCCTCTCTTCTACCCTCTTTTTTCCTCTCCATTACCTTCAACACCCTTCTTACCTCTCTGTGCAGTCCAGATGTAATGTAATGTTTAGAAAACCGGTTATAAATTCATTTTTCTCAGGTGTTAATAAAAAAATATTTTTGGTGGATTTCTCCGGATGAGTAATAGAAAACTGAGTGGAATAGCTCAGGCGGTAACTTCTGTGGCCCCCATCCCGGGTTCAAACCCCCGGGGCGTCCTTGACGGAATGTTTTTTCGCGGTTTTCTTCTGTCGCTAGGCAAATGATCAGATAATATGATCCGCGAACTTGCCTTTCATCTATAAATTTAATTTCCTTCTTCTTTACTGCTATACCAGACATTAGGCTGATCACCCGTCGTGGATATGCTATGATACAGTTTGCTTGCTCCTCGACAGGCTACTGACCCCAAGACATTGGCTTGTAAGTCCTTAGGTGTGTAAGATCTACACCAAGGAGCGTAATCCGCTAAAGAATGAAGAAGGTATTTTGTTGTAACTTGTTTGCAACACGATTTGGGTGTCAATTTGAGGTAGGTCATATTGAAGGAGTTGTATTATATTTTAACTGTTGGGGAGCCGAACTGAAATTCGTTGCAACCACACGTATAGTACCCGCTTTCCGGTAGCCTTTGCCCTAAGTTTAAAAATATTAACTTTGTAATTTTGACTGTTTCTTTAAATATTATGTATTTATATTTGCCTCGGCTGCATCAGTATTTATTTTAGAGACATGGATGTCTTTGCAGGTTTGTGGTGCGACTTAAGAATGTAGGCTTACACAGATTATAATTTTACTTCACTCCTTTTTATTAATGCTTGAGACGATTTAAATCACTCTGCACTGATATAGAGCTGTGAGATTCTTTTATTAGCTCCTTGTACTTTTTAACACGTAAACTTATTTTTCGTCTCACACGAATACGTATTAAATCTCTCGAGGACGCATCTCGCATCCGGTTACAAACACTGTCTGCAGGCAACTGAATTGATTTCAACCGCCTAAACTTGTGAATTTCTGTATTTCAAGTCTCTGATTGGCTATTCCTAATCCAATAGAATACCTTCATTTAACTAAAGCTTTTTCTGGTTGTTGATTGGCTATTTTTATAAACTGTCACTAAAATTACATGATTGCTTCCAAGAATCACAAGTAGTATTGTTAAACTTTCAAATTCATTATTGCCTCAAGGTTACCTCATTGTTACCTCATTGTTAGCAACTTTTAACCAATTATTCTCACAGCTCCTACATTATTAAATTACGTAATGCATTTACATAACATTATTACACATGGATACAATAATACAAGCATATGCAATGACTGTTACATACATTTTACAAATTATTACATCCACATATTGCGGGCTGTTATTGAATTTACATATTATATAATTAGACTGAAATCATTTTAGTGTTAAAAACACTGCCTCAAGAAGAAGAGTAATAGAAGCGAAGAGTTACTATAACTTCTTAAATATTAATTATCTTGAAATTTTGTAAATAGTAAAACTTTTCAGAAACTTATGATTATAAATTCTTGTTTTTTTAAACTGAATACTAAACGAGATATTTTGATTTTACACTCCATTAGAAACTCCTCCTTATATAGCCTAAAGTAATGCTATTTACAAGCTTCATAGCAATCGGCTTCGCTATTCTTGCAGCAAAAAATAAAACAAGAGGCACAAAAATACCCAAAATTAATTTGAAAAATTATATTTTTTATTTTAATGCGGTCCACCATATACGTTAGTATCAGTCATTCAAGATCGAAAATAGTCAGTCAAATTATGATTACGGCATTATTATATGTGTAGGTATATTTAACATTTGTAGTGGTATTTGAAACCGTTGAGGCATTATTGAGACATTTAGAAGAACTGAATGCAAGAAGCCTATGGTGTTATTCAGAGACACACATGAAATCCAGTCCGGATCCCGGGTATATGCAAAGATTATATTTGACTGTGTTTTCTTTTTATCTATTTGTGGCGTGGGTAATATGGGAAAAATTTTGCGTGAGGACTTGGTTATGCAGTTTTCACATACCAAATATCTCTTTCACCTATCTCTTTGCCAGCGGGTTTCAATGGGAGCAATCCCACGCAAATTTTGCTGGGCATGAGAAAGTCAAAACTAAAAACACGTGATAAAAATCAGGGTCTGAAAGGAGAATTATGGTACAGATAAAGTTTATCGGTGGCACGTAATATTTCCAACTGACAATACAAATTATCTGATTCATTTCAAAACATTTTCCTAACGTGTGAACTAGTAATTCATCAAATAGAAGCTTGCGTTTTTCACTGTTATGTAAATGCTGATTTATACGTGAAGCGTAATGCTCATTTCTGGTAATTTTACACATTCATAACAATCGTAATAACTATGCACATTTTGGAAACGGAAATTATTAAGAGGTTGAAATGTCGTTGAGTATGTACCTCTTCTTAAAAAGTTTGACGTGTTACATTCACACGGCTTCCCTATCTTCTATCATAAGGTATAGAACGGAGGGGGACTTCATTATCGTAATGATGGAGAGGGTTCTAATTACCCTTAATACTGAACCCTAAAGGTTTGTTGTATTATCTCCTATCATTACAGTTTTAGTTAAATAGTCTTGTACCAAGCGGGATGGCTCAGGCGGTTGCGTCTGTGACCCGCAATCGGGAGGTCCCGGGATCGATCCCCGGCGACCGCCCACTCTCGCCCATGGGTCATGGTTTCCCCGGACCACCAGGAGAATGCTGGTGTGGTTCATCTTCTACCGCGACTCTTCTTTCTCTCATTTCCTGTACCCATCATCTTCCTGTTTCAGGGTTGTAGAGTCAGACGACGGTGTTCGGCGGGTTGCGGCTGTGCGGTAACTTGTGCTCTGTAAAGATTTCTTCCCTGGCGTCGCATCGGTACCGCTCAGTTAGGTCTCTCCTCAGTGTGGGGCTCCGCTCCGCGGGACCCTGGAGTTTGGTAGCTTGTGGGCAGGGACCGTACGGCGTTGGATGCGTTCTATCTGGAAAAGTTAGGGACCCCTCCTTGTGCCCATCGACATCCGGATCTGGTCGCCCGTCGGGTCTCTTCTCTCATCTTTTCCACCCAGGGGTCACGTTGGAAGCACAATGAGCCGACTGGCCTACGTGCGGTGCTCTGCCCCGGTTCCGGGGACCCTTCGTGATGCGTACCTTTACCTTTACCTTTAAATAGTCTTTGCCTTATTATTTGGGGACAGTAGTTTATTGACTAAGCTTTCTTTAGGAAAATCATCATTTGGGTTTATCAGATCCAAAAGTTCATATGTTTTCCTATATAGAGCTTCAAATTTGAAGATTATATGACAGGTATTTTTATCCTCTTTGTGACAGCTAGCATACCGGTTCCTCTCCAGAGATTCCCATTGTATGTAGGTGTTTCCTAATCTATAAAGTCCGCCAAGAGCCCTTTATCAGGTTTATTTCAAATCTATACTACCATCTCCAAGGAGGACGAGATGAAGTGAAGGTTCCACAGTAGGCAGACAGGCCACAGTGACGCGCCGAAGTACCTAACAGTTCCTGGATCGCAGACTCATCCCACTACTGGAGATGCCCAGAGAGTACGGTGAACAACCCCTTCAACCAAGCAACCCTCCAGTTTCCACTGGAAATCCTCTCTCCGGTACAAGGAAATTGTGTAAGATTAGAAATCTCTCCAGTATTCGCCTACCGACCAGGGAAAACCATGAAAAAGCAAAGATCAGAGTGGACGGACGATGGGAATCGAACCCGACACCTCCCGAATGCGAGCCTTACACGTTACCACAGAGCCAGCTCGCGCAGTACTACTATTATATATATTTTAGATCCCTTTACAAACCAATTCTTACATAACTTTATTTTCGCCCTCCATGATATACACTGATTATCACGATTTCTGTATCGCTGCAGCCTTCTGTATCGCTCTTATGCCTACAACGAAAAGTGTAATGAAACCATTTCTGCGAACGTTTATCTGCATTAACTGAAAAATACAGAAAAATAAATTTCCGTAAGAAGAATTTTGAAAATCTATTACATAATAAACCATAGTGGTATACAGATTCAAGTGAAAATAACACATAACATTTTTACTTTCCCCACATGCATCTATAGATAGAGGGAGTATTGCATTCCACTCAGAAATGCTACTTCGAGATTTCGTAGGAAATATATGATTTGAGATCCCTGAATCCAAAGAAAAATAATTTCTAGAAATAGGTGTGTGTGTGTGTGTGTGTGTGCGCGCGCGCGCGCGCGCGTGTGTGTGTGTGTGAACAGCACAACTAAAACCGAAATGTCGGAGTGCTTGATATTTCAGTTCAGTATCTTAAGAGCGACACGAAGATTTTCAAGAAAAAACCTCACCCCAAACTACTCTTTACATATACCGAGCGAGGTGGTCCTGTGTTTAATCCCCGCGACCGCCCACTCTGACCCCATGGGTTTTTTCATGGTTTCTCCGGGGTCGACAGGCAAATACTGGCTTAGTTTTTTCTCTACCACGACTTGCTTTCCATCATTTCCCTTTCATTCCGTTCTCTTCTCATCAGGAGTGCTACTAGGTAACGCATGCGTATGGCAGTACCGGACAGATGGCGCGGATGTAAGTTGAATGGAAACAGTATACTCCATGGGCACCAGAAGGCTGCTTGATTGGTCGGTCGTTCTTCGCCCTCTCTCTGCAGCGGGTCTGCGAGCTTGGAGAGACCTCTGCGCGTCTCTGTAGCCTGTCTACCTACGACCTATAGTCTCCTGTGGTTCCTTCCATTTGGGGGGTGGTAGTCGCAATAGATCTGTGCAGGTCGCAGCACGCGAGGTGTCCCCCTCCGTTGAATAACCCCTACCTCTACCCTTTACTTGTAAAACTTTTCGATATATTTTATTTTCTCAAAAATGGCTCTAACGATTTTGATTGAAATGCCATATACGATTTGTGTTTTTAAAGTAAGTGCCGATAATTGTTTACTTTCTCTACTACGTATAGTAAGTAGGGGAAGTATTGTATTCCACCCCAAAAGTCGATACCGAGATTTCACCGGAAATATATGTTTTGAGACCCCCTGAATCCAAAAAAAAAAAATTTTTGGAAACGTGTCCGTGTGTGTGCCTGTGTGTGTGTGTGAGGGAGAGAGAGAGAGAGAGAACAGCATAACTCAGAAACGAACAGTCGGACAAATACCAAACTTGTTATTTAAATTCAGTATCTTCCAGAGATGCGACACGAAGGATTTCAAGAAAATCCCCCATCCCATATTACCCTTTACATAGAACATTTTTCGAAAACTTTAATTTTCTCAAAAATGGCTTTAACGATTTTGATTAAAATATCATATGTTTAAGATATTTTTATGACAAATAAAAAGTATATCTTGAATTTTCTGGGAATGTCTCCAAAAGTATTGTTCATTGTGAACGACTTTTGCATAACTGGTAAACCATAAGAGATAGAGAAAATTTTACAACACAAACAATGTAGATCGCGTTAAAATACACAATTTATGTCATATACATTTTTTTAGTAGAGTGAACCATTTTCGAGATATTACTTGTTATTGGCTTAAATTTTTCAATACTTATTTTCTCAAATGGGAATTCGTTATTAATTTTTTTGTCTTGGATATGCAAAGAGCATTAATCTGTGGGAAAGGGAATGGTGCTGCACCTAGCAACCAGCTATTAAGAGATATGTGCTTAAAGGCTACTGTATTTCTATATTGCCCTTGCAAATGCAAAACAAGGGGAACTAGTACTCCTTAAGCGATAGTCAAATATTTTTAGAACTGGTCGCTATATGTAAAATATAATTCTCTTTGCATGTCAAAGATCGTTTCTGCAAATATTTATCTCGATTAATGTGAAATAGATGGAGAATAAGAGCTTGCAAAAATAGTTTGTACAAGAGTAAAGAAAGTCATGTGAGTGTAACACATCAGATTTTTTAAAAGTAACAGAACCTTATATTCCAAATACTTGATTATCATTCATTACCTTACACTACTTTTACGCATAATCACCGTTGTTATTCAGGCATTTGTCGTAACGGAAAACCAGTTTTTGTGTGCCTTCATCAAAGAATGATGTCATCGTGATGAAAGCGAAGTCTGCACTTCTTGTTTGCATCATCGTCGTTAAAATGTTTTTCACCAAGAAATTTCTTCAGGTGAAGAAACAGATGAAAATGGCTTGGTGCCAAATCCGGACTCCAGGGATTCTCAACTGAATGATGCGATTAGTTATTTAATTTATTTGGCTGTATGTGGACGGGCACTTATTATTGTTGTTTCCTCACAAACTTCACATAACTGGCGATGAATGTTTACTAGCATAACATTTCTGGCATTCAAAACTATTATTCACTCATTTGACTTCACAGTCGGCGGGTCGCTCGATTGTTTTGAATATTTCGAAACGCTCTAACAGCAGGTCAACACAAAGTGACGGTCGCTCACTGCTGCGACTGGCTTCCTAATAAATGAAGTGATCGCGCCTGCAGCGGCAAAATATTAAAACGGTACTTACTTTAAAAACGCGCCTCTTATTTTAGGTATTTACATGACTAACATAATGTATCTATATCTTGAATTTTCTAGAAAGAGGCTATGAAGGAATTCCTTAACTCAAAATAAATTTCCTACAATTTTGTGTTTCACCAACAGATGCTAAATTTTAACACAATGTTAAACTGATTTAACATTGAAGTGAACACAAATTCTGTTTCATCAAACAATGTTAACTTTAACAACGTGTTAAAGTCGATTTTAAGTTAACATCGCGATACCCCTGTGTTAAGGAGTTTAAAAAAATGTTAGAATTTGGAAAATGGCTGCCGCAAACCAAGCTGAGTTTGCTACAATTGACATTTTTAATGTCATTGCTAATAGAAGAGTAGTCGTACGTCACAATAAAGGGAAACTTTTAACTCTACACAACTCCCTGTCTTTATTACTAAATAATTTGGTATTTTGATTAAATTTGTTGTCCTTAGTACATTGTCGATTAAGTAAATAAGATAGTAGAGTTACATATAAAGTGAGTTTACAAATTTTGTGTCTTGTGTGGAGGAAGTTTGGAAAAAATCCTAAAAATATGATTTTTGGGAGGTTTCCATATAAAACCTACGTAATTGTGAAAGATTTCAACAAATTTGAAATTTTGGACAAGTTTGTTCAGATTTTTCTTTTATAGGTATACAAGTTGTTACTTTATGCTTCTGTCTTTTCAAAGAAGCTTTAATTTTCAGTCGATTTGAACCAAAATTGAAATATACAGACAAACTTTTTCTTAAAATTTTAATTCCAATACATGGTGTTTTAGCTTAGTAAATGAAGTGGTTAGTTGAACATAATTAAAACCCATTTTCTCAATACTCATATTTATGACATTTCAACTCCGTGTTGGTGGTTTGTTTCATGTAGCTAACGCACCTAAAATGAAAATAACTGTTTAATTTAATCTATTCTTCTTCATTTCACAAGAAATCTGATGTATTGGTGTATGTTAGGTTTGGCTTTCTAATACTGTTCTCTGAAATTTGAATCATTAGGTTGAAAACCCCATTTTTGCTACATATTTTAAAGCTGTGCAATAAATTGACGAACGCGCCGGAAAACTGTGCGAATCTGGGTAAGAGTACAGGTTCCCATGTCGCCAGGAATGCGAGGAAGGATATGTAAACAATTCAGTTGGGATGGGACGTTGTGTTTGTTGGCACAAGATATTCACACCTCGGACGTTGCCTGCCAGTGTTGAAGTACTGCTCAAGTCAACTAAAACAACTTCCTCGACATCAAACTCTTTCTGTCTCCTCTTAAAACTTACCAGGAGTGACAACTTTTAAAGGACATTATTTTGATAGCTGGGGGTCCTCGAGAGCATAGGTTGCCACATTCATTTTACCTTAAGACACCAAATCTGAACACCACTGTAGACCAATATCGCAGCTTTCCTCAACAGTCTCTGAATAGCTTACAGTATCTTGATTGTCAATGTTTGCTTAATTGTATTCACAATCTATAGAATTTCAGCTTTCAAGTTACATGTGGGGCAATTCCGGTAGAAATGGACCAACCGCTTACTATTGAAAACAAATCTGATGTGTTACACTACTCTTGTACAAGCTATTTTTACAAACGCTTATTCTTCATATGCTTCATGTTAATCGAGATGTTAATCTTATTGCTAAGTTTCTTGTAGATGCAAGGGGAATTGGTAGGCTTTAAGCTATAGTCAAATATTTTAAGAGCTGGTTGCTATGCAGAGTATTCCATTCTCTTTGCATTACCAGGACCAAAAAAATGAATAACGAATTTCCATTTGAGAAAAAGTATAAGTATTGGAAAATTGAAGGGAATAATAAGCAATATCTCGCAAATGGTTCACTCAACCAAAAAAATGTGATTGACATAAATTGTGTATTTTAACGCGATCTACATTTTTTGTGTAATAAAATTTTGTCTATCTCTTATGGTCTACCAGTTAATGAAAAGTCGTTCTCAATGAAGAATACTTTTGGAGACATTCCCAGAAAATTCGAGATATACATTTCATTTGTCATGATAATATCTTAAACATATGATATTTTAATCGAATTCGTTAGAGCCATTTTTGAGAAAATTAAAATTTTCGAAAAATGTTCCATGTAAAGGATAATCTGGGGTGGGGAGATTTCCTTGAAAACCTTCGTGCCGCATCTCTGTAAGATACTGAACCTAAATACCAAGTTTGGTGTCTATCCGACTGTTCGTTTCTGAGTTATGCTGTTCACAGGCACACACACACACACAGACACACACACACACACGCACACACACACACACACGGACATGTTTCCAAAAATGCTTTTTTTTTAATTCAGGGGGTCTCAAAACATGTATTTCTGGTGAAATCTTGGTATCGAATTTTTGGGTGGAATACAATACTTCCCCTACTTACTATACGTAGTAGAGAAAGTAATATGTAAATACTTGCTTGCACGGGAATATAAAAACTGGTGCAAATTAAAACATAAAGGCAAAGGAGTATGCCTGTATAGGGATTCATCTGGATCAACAAATGTGTCAACAAACACAAGTGACTCTCCAACTTTGAATGGACTGAAGCCATAAAGATGACCGCCAATATTGCAGCAGTGAGAGCTGTACCAGGAAGAAGCCAAGACAATACTGCAGAAGATGCAATGAGAATGAAACCCTATCACACGTCTTAGAATCCTGTCCATTTAATGCAACATCACTCAACCAGAAGTATTACCGAATACGAACCATCATTGCCAGTGCCCTACGAGTCAAAGGTTTTGGAACTTCAATCGATGGAACTAACAAAGCCATCTTAAAACCTGGGTAAATAAAAGATATATATTAGATCCCAATGTCAGATTTGATCACCACGAAAACTAGGCTAATGAGGTTGACGAAGAAAATTAATTAATCTACACGCCTCTACAGCTTACTCTTAAGACCTCATACAATCTTGACCACATTGAAGTATTGGGTATTATGGTTGGAGCCAGAGGGATCATTCCGGGGAAGCTTCCTGAAGAACTTCGGAATGAAAAATCAAGGAAATCTGTCTTTAGGCATTCAAAGGATCCTAAAAATCCTAGGAAATTATTTATATGTCATGCCGAATTTGTTACATTTTTTGCTATGCACTTTTTAAAGGTAAAATTGTTATGTTTGTTCTCTTTTTGTTATTTTACAATTTTATTGCTTGTAATTTAATAATTGTTATTGTTATTTAATGTTATTGATATTTTGGAGCAATGGGATATTCTTGTCTAGGGCAACATATGTATTACCCGTGTTATTTGACCTCTTTTAGCCTGGTGTTCCATATTTGATACTGATTTGCTTTATTAAGGTATTAGCTTTTAATGGCTTTTTTACTGATGTTATATCATACTAACCTTTAAAAATAAAATACAAGTATTTATAGCTATTTAACTTGTATCTTAACTCTGCATATATGAATTCAGGAAATTGAATCCTAACACCTAGTAAAATCGGACCATTCTACCTGCTAAATCATGTTACTGCTTATATACCCTTTATTTCTGGCATTTATTCATCCATTTAATTATTTGTAATAAGTTAAATTGTTATTTGTTTGTTTGACTTTGTGTATGCATTTATAATCCTAACATGCAATTTGGTGCATTAGGGTTCACTTTTGGATAAGAAATAATAATAATAATAATAATAATAAATATGCTTGCACAGTCAATGACCCATGCCTTAAGTGTTTGTGTAATAACTTAAATAAATTGACACCAATAAAGATACTCTGGGGAAATATAGATTTTTTACTGGAATATTTCTTTTACTTACTACAGGTAAGTGACAGAGAATATAAATTTCAGTTAGACAGTACAGGATATAGGATTCTCGCCTGCATTACCTAAGCACAGGGCAGCGCACGTGCTGTTTCAATAACATACACTCTGACAAGGAGGCTAGTTGATCCGCGACCTCGCCCAGGAACCTGACTTGAACGGGGGTCGTACCCGCGACTGGCTGGCTTGGTGTGAGTTATGTGTCAGGAGGAACATAAAACTTGCTCCCAGTGAATAATTAAATGGTAGTTTCAAGACGCTGCGCGGAGGGGATATATTATGTTGGGAAGTTGTCGCTCCTGTGCTGCTTGCCGGACGCTCAGATCTCCCACGCGGACTACGGCCTACGCTTGTGACGTCTGCGTTCTTTACACGTGGACCGCTACTGCCTAAGTCCAAGAGAGTAATATTTATGCTGTTTTCAATAATTATTGTGTTTCTGTTTTATCTGGGTCATTCTATGGTAGCTGACATTATAAAAGAAAACAATACTTTTATTACAACATAGGAAAACCCGCAGCACTCCTCGCGTTATTGCAAAAACATGCTTTGATTCTTCTCTGACACTCTCACCTTCTGCCTCTTTCTCTCCCTCCATTGAGACTCCCTCTAACACTCTTTCCCACTTCAAATGTTCACCCATTCGTCTTTCTCTCAGTCCTTTTTACTTTCTCTACTACGTATAGTAAGTAGGGGAAGTATTGTATTCCACCCAAAAATTCGATACCGAGATTTCACCGGAAATACATGTTTTGAGACCCCCTGAATCCAAAAAAGTATTTTTGGAAACATGTCCGTGTGAGTGTGTGTGTGTGTGTGTGTGTGTGTGTGTGTGTGTGTGTCTGCCTGTGAACAGCATAACTCAGAAACGAACAGTCGGATAAACACCAAACTTGGTATTTAGGTTCAGTATCTTCCAGAGATGCGACACAAAGGTTTTCAAGAAAATCCCCCCACCCCAGATTACCCTTTACATGGAAGATTTTTCGAAAATTTTAATTTTCTCAAAAATGGCTCTAACGATTTTGATTAAAATATCATATGTTTAAGATATTTTCATGACAAATAAAATGTATATCTTGAATTTTCTGGGAATGTCTCCAAAAGTATTCTTCATTGTGAACGACTTTTGCATAACTGGTAAACCATAAGAGATAGACAACATTTTACGACACACAAAATGTAGATCGCGTTAAAATACACAATTTATGTCATATACATTTTTTTTGTTGAGTGAACCATTTTCGAGATATTGCTTGTTATTCCCTTAAATTTTTCAATACTTTCTCAAATGGGAATTCGTTATTCATTTTTTTTTGTCTTGGATATGCAAAGAGTATTAATCTGTGGCAAAGGGAATGGTGCTGCACCTAGCAACCAGCTATTAAGAGATATGTATGTGCTTAAAGGCTACTGTATTTCTATATTGCCCTTGAAAATATATATTCCCCTTACATCTACAAGAAAATTAGCAATAAGATAGACTCTGCAAATGTTTATCTCGATTAACATGAAGTAGATGGAGAATAAGCGTTTGTAAAAATAGTTTGTACAAGAGTAAAGAAAGTCATGTGAGTGTAACACATCAGATTTTTCACTCTCTCCCACTCCCTCTTTCTGTACAACTTTCACGTCATGTGAGGTTTTGAAAACTGGTTATAAAACAGCCTTTTCTGGAATACTAATAAAAATTAAAACAAAGTAAAAGGTTTAAACGAAGAGCAGAATACAGAGAAGAGTGGAGGCAAAGATTGAGGTGGGCTAAGGTCCAAAAGGGACTGTAAACGCCATATAGTAGCAGTAAGAGGTCCAAAATACTCAAATTTGTACCTTTTCCTTATGCTTACAGTGCGATCTGTGCGATTTACCTGACGAATAATAGCAACAAAATAAATTTTGTGGCACTGCAACCCGACTGCCGACCTCACGCCCAAATACGTAGAGCAGAGGTGCACGATCATCCAAAGAGGAGGTGACATGGTCAGCACCAAGCTTCCCCTAGCCGGAGAGTTACCTCACGAGGCCAGGACCGCTGCGACGTATAATAGTAACGAACAAATCGGTACAACTTCTTAAAAAAGCATCCAATATAAATTTTGTATCCAAAAACTTAGGGACATTGTGTTTGTAAACGTTTATCTCTAACTTTTCTAAAAACTGAATAAAAGGTAGGCTTCGACCCCTAAGGTATATTATAATAGCCTGTTTGGCGATTCTTCGTAAAAAGGTAAAACAACAACAACAACAACACACACACACACACAGACATACAAATAAATACTTAAAATGCAGGTTTTTGTAGCACGATTGACCATTAAATCATTTATCCAAAATCGAAAATTACTGAGAACATTTCAGTTACGGCTTTATTGCTTGTATACAGCATTTATGGCATAGTGCTACACGATCAGTTAAACATTAATATCCATTTATGTGCTAAGATTCCATAGTAATTTTTTATGAACAGTAATCACAGCTCTGCTTGAATTACTGCTTTAAATACAGAAATGTTTTTGTCTCTCTCCCCCATTACTCACTTTCAGATTATCTCACTATATCACTTCCTCTCTCTTCTCTCGCTTTCTCTCTCCATTTCCTCTCTTTATCACTTCCTCTCTCTCCCTTTCCACTACCACCACAGTCTCCCTCGACGTCAGTAGACCCTTCCTTTGTGCTATTTAATTGTCGTGAGAAGTTTCGAAAACTATTGAAACGTAAGCAAAAGGTTTAAGAGTACATAAACTTGGATGTTATGTGAACTACACAGTTTCTCGTCATAAACGATTTAGGCACACAAATAATGTAGCTTTCGTATAAAAACTTAAAATAAGGCAATATTTGGATTTCTTTTTACTTTATGCTACATTAAAATATTCAACCCATTTGTGCAAGTAATTAAGATACCATATTTTCTAAGGTGTGTTATATGCCATGTCTGATAAAATCATTCATGTTTGAAAACGCGGACACACCCACCATCTACAAACAAACATTTTATAAATGTGTGTCTTCAATTGTTATAACAATATTGTTGGATTGAATATCTTTAATATTTATAAGTTTTGTTTTGGTTTTTTGGTTTTTTTTGGCTTATTATGCGTTCGTATCAACTATTCATCTAAAACCGAAAACTGCCAGAAAAATTTTCGGTTACAATGTATAGACAGGTGTTGGTGTTTTACAAAGATATAATTTCCATGTTCAATATTAAGTTGTGATCTAATAATAACAAAACACTGTAGCTAAGTAACGTCAGCTTGCTGGACATTCATTTTCTCACCCTTAGTGACATTTTACTGGGGTTGTCAGGTCCCATTGGATTTTCCCATCCCAAAAACAAGAGGGTGCATTCTTGTTCTAATGATCTCTCAACCTATCTTCTGTGGATGGTCAATTTTATTCCCTAAACACTCATTAAAAGTCCATTTAAATATCCAAGAGGCATTACCCGTAAAAATTAAAGTTCGAACCTTTGGAACTTTATCGTAACATCTAGTAAACCACACACAAGTTACAAGCTAACTGTTAGATGGCAATTGCACCAGCTAACGTCTACAGCTTGTATTTCCCTCATTTCCGTTGAGAACACTGAATTTTATGGGAATGACAAAGGAATTTAGGCGTCCTGTAACACTATGACATGTTCGTTTTCTGCGGACACAGATATTCCTGCGTTCTGAAGCGAGGTGTTCAAGTTGGGATTCAGTTCAGTCATTTTTAGTTGCGGTTATAGCGGCAGAGCGCCTACTATTTCAGCGTTTGCTCCCGCCTGTACGCTGATACAAGTCGCGAGATCCGACACGTACACAGTTAAAATTTTAGAGGTATTATCAATGAATTTCAAATGTAGTTGAAATTATATATAATTAAGATAACTTTATTATCTTAATAAACGGGTAGGAGTTAAGCGTTTACGTTTTTAGGATTATTTAAAAAAATATCACAAAAACAAAATTAATTTTAGAAATTCAGCTGCATTGTTTCTGGCACACAATGTAAAAACTTACAATGGAATCCTTAGTGGTGGGGTGAAATACCGGCGGGATGACTCAGGCGGTTACGTTACCGCCTACTCTGGCCCATAGGTTTTTCGTGGTTTCGCCGGGTCGCCAGGCAAATGATAGGGTGGTTCATCTTCTACCACGGCTCTCCTTCCTCTCATTTCCTGTAGTCATCATTTTCCTTGTAGGATTGTAGGATCAGGCGACGGTGGTCGGCGGGTTACGGCTGGGCGGTGGCTAGCGCTCCATAAAGGTTTCTTCCCTGGCGTCGCTGCTGTACCGCTCAGTTAGGTCTCTCCTCAGCTTGAGGCTCGCTCCGGGGAACCTGGGGGTTGGTGGCTTGTGGACGGGCACCGTGCAGAGTCGGATGTGTTCTTTCTGGAAACGTTAGGTACCCCGTCTATGCTTGCGCCTGTCGGTATTTGGATCTGGTCACCCTTACGGTCTCTCCCCTCATCTTTTGATAGTGATAGGTATTAATTTGCATAACTAAAAATCGAAAAACAACAGTACTCCTACTTTATACTAACACGGTGTTCCAGTATTTTCATAATAACCTCCAAAATGACGCTCTGATCTTAAAGAGTGAGCTGCGTGTATGATATGAGACGTTAGAGCCGCTCTTTAGTGCTTCCAAGTTTCATTAGAGGGCAACGCTCACTAGAAATCGAAAATGTTTCGAGGTCCTCAAAATGTGTATTTCCAGTGAAAGTGTGCTTTCGAAATTTTGGATAGAATGTAGTACCTGCTTATACTCTTCCTACCATAGGTAGGCTGTAAAGAAAGTAAAAATCAGCTGAAACAGCTGACTATCTTGTATAAGTACAAGCATGGAGAAAAAATATAGATGGCTTCACTTGTAATACTTTCTAGTCAAACATTTTAAGTGTCATTAAGGCAGGATTTGAAGCATCATTTTAGATACGAAGCAATGGAATTCTTGTTTGGAATACAACACTTTCTTAGCTAACATGTAGAGGAAGAAAAACCGGAATATTAACCGTGTAATGATTGCTAAGTTTTGCTGAAAGTTTCCATTTAAATAGTCAGAAAGCATGTAACGTGGTTCATTTTACGTAATTTAAAATGCTCAGTAGAAGCGTTTTGGATAATTTTAATGCGCAAGCAATACTATGCAGAGGAATATTTAATTATATCTATGCATAAAGCTTTAATTGTTGCCTAAATTAATTAACTAACGAAGCTAAATGAAAGTTTGGGATATAACTACCTATGTTAAAGATTTTGTAAATAAATTTTTATACGTTTTATAACGATTTTCAACAATTTTCACAGGCACTAGCGTAAAAGTACTTTCTTTCACACTTTTACTCAGTCTTTGTTCTGGCAGCTCTTTTATTCAGCTTTGTTGGAGGTTTAAAGCTTGATTTGTAGGAAAAGATTTTCTCAGTGCTTTATGTTAAAAAATGTTCAATAACCAGCAGCTCGCGGTTCCGTTTGCTGTACATGGAATACATACTGACTAGTAACCACAACCCTAGAAACCAGATGCACTTTGAGAACGAACTATTTATCTGCGCAATATCATAAACTGACCATCGGCGCAGTGCGATATCACCCGTCGGAAAGGGTCCCGGGTTCGATTACCGGCTAGCTCGAAAAGGTTTCTGGCTGTGCCTAGTGTCTGGCGTGCGAATGTAAGTTCGCCCATTAAGACGTGCCAATCCCTGAACACACGTGCCAAGCTATATAATAATATGACAACACAGCTATATGGCACCAATGGGCGCGCAAGTTAACAAGGTTAAAATAATCCATATCGGATCTAAGGTATGTCATATATCAAGTTTCATAACAATATTTCGCGCACTGTTTATTGAAAGATAGCGCGTGTGCACAGACACAGATACAAACAAAACATTTATAAATGTGCTCTAGACGTTCTCGGGGTTCAAGCCAGGTGAAGTGATGTGGAGACATCGAAGTTTCGGGAGAGTACATCTCTCCCATCTTCAGGAATCTGAATGATTGGATCGGTATTTGGGCAGCGGTAAACTTGGGCACGCTGTTTACACATAGCCCACACATAGAGACCTCTACCTTAATGCCAACAGTTTTCACCACAAATCGCAAAAGATCGGCGTATTAAACACCTTAGCCCACAGAGCAGTCGTCGTCTCGGATCAGAGCCATATCACACAAGAACTACGGCATTTAAAATACACTCTCCGACAAAACGGCTACTCCGATTATGACGTCACTGCTGTACTCACCAAAGCCAAGAAAGCAAAGCCTATCACACAGCCAGCTCCAGAGAAACCCACCGCTTCAGCCTGCATTCCATACACCGGGAGTCTATCGCATTCCTTGTGAATGTGGTGCCCCGTACATAGGACAAACAGGCAGGACCATAACTACCAGGGTCAAGGAGCATGAGAGGTCTATCCGGCTAATGCAGCCAGAAAAATCTGGGCTGACTGAACACTGCTTTGGCATGGACCACAGAGCCAACTTCTGCGAAACCACCATCGTTGCCAGGTGCGACGGCTGCTGAGAGCGCAGGGTCAAGGAGGCGCTGGCCATCGCCTCGAGAAGGGCACGCTCAACGGGATGCCGGTCTACAGCTCAGTTCCTCCTGGAAACCGGCCACCAATATCGAAATTGACAGGCTCAAAAGCACAGAAAACACAAAACACCGACACATTAGCTACCCTCCGAAGAAACGTGTTTTCTTCGAGGTCCCTGAAGATGGGAGAGATGTACGCTCCCGAAACGTCGATGTCTCCACATCACTTCACCTGGCTTGAAGCCCGAGAACGTCTAGAGCATATTCGTCGCCAGGATAGCTTCAACTCTTATTTCATTTATAAATGTGTTTTTTATACGTTTCTGTTTTCTTTTTGTTTCATAGCAACTCATTAGCATTATTTATTCATGCAAAGTCGAAAATTACTAGAAAAAGTTCTATTGTAATTCCATTCAACACATATGGCCGTGCGCACCATCCTCGTTAAACAAACCCTTCAGGGACCTTCAGCTTACCGCGGTAAGAATCATCACACAGCAGTGCACCAATATTCACCGCAGTTAAGGTGACCGTGGTTACCTGGCAGGCGCTCACCTTGATTGAGCGCACCGTTCATTGCATGCAAATTCTACCGAGCGCACCCAGATGTAAATCACGTCGTCTGTTTTTCACTTGTTCTACCTCTTTGCTGAAGGGCATGCATGTAGATCAGCGTGCAATGTAGGAAACCAAAAGCAGACCTAAGGTTCTCTATTATGTTATTGAATTTAACATGTAATTCTTAAGAGCAGATAGAAAGTACCGAGATAGAAGCAATAACTTTAAGGTAGTCAGGTAGGAAAAGTTGGCCTTACAATCGACTATAAAAACATGCTGAACTATTAGAAACATTTTTCTTTCTTTCCACACTGATTAAATTCCAGTTACCTTAGTCGATGGCGGCGCCGTGGCCGAGTGGTTCGAGCGCTCGCCTCACACCGAGGCGGCCCGGGTTCAATCCCAGGGACCCGTATGTGGGATTTGTGGTGGACAAAGCTGCGTCTGGGCGAGTTTTCTCCGAGTTCTCCGGTTTCCCCCGCCATTCATTCCACCAATTCCACCGTTCCTTTCATCCATTTCACCATCATTTCGTTTCATATACTTCCTTCCTCCCATACCAGGCATCGGGCTGATCCATGAGTGTCTGCTCCTCGACGGGCCTCTGACCCGCCTGTAAGTCATGGGGGTGTAAGTCCTACATAAAAGGAGGTTAAACAGAGAATGAATGGATGAATAGCTTAGTCGATATTCACGTACTGAAAGACAGGCAGAAAAAACAAGATTTGAACCCGGAACCTCTCGCACAGGAGGCACACTACAATGACGACTTAAGGTTTCGGTCTTCGGCATTGACCTATTCAAGTTACCGGATTCCTATATCTGTGCAATTAATGTACCTAATATTCCTGAAAAATGTACTAAATACACTAAATCCATTCAGTATTCCCCTTATTGCTGCCTTGTTCTTGGATTTTGCTTCAACTGATATAATAAATTATATGTATGGCCGCCTTGGGTCAGGATATTTAAGGCATGTGTCGCACAAAATGGCCTTAAAGCATTACAAAGTGCATTAAAGTTACTTTATCAGGAGGTATTAATTAACGAAAATGCAGTGTATCGTTGAGAATTCTAACCTATACCGTTCCGCCATTTTAACATTTCAGCACAAGTGAAGTTGGAAATAATCGACGAAAACCGACCGTTCATGGTCGGTCAGATTTAACCGCGATAAAATCCTGGATAAACTTTTATCGGCGTTGAGGGACCACAAATGACCGTTCACCGCGGTAAAGTCCATATTTTACCACGGCAAAATCTTTATCGAGAATGGTGCACACGGCCAATAGAATAGATTTTTCTAAATCACGAAGTGTTTGTACACTTTTAGGAAAGACAGCCCTGAACTCAAATTCATACCCTAAAACTCTCAATATAACTGTTCCTTTTAATTAAACACAATAGAAATGCCTGTGGAATCGAAATTATGATACCGCTTATAGGGAAGGCTGTTTCCCCTACTACTTCACTGGTGATTTTAATGAGTGGATAAGACATAAGCTGAAACACGAAACTGCTTTAGCGCTGTGTGAAGTCGAGCTTGTTGATCACCCTGTGATGACCCTTGTTTCCCAAAGCCGCGATAAGCACAGAATCTTCCCCCGATGTGACGGTCCATGTAGCTCCTGTCAGAAATGAAAATGAAGTCTTAGCTAGCTACCGTGTTTTCTGAAAGCACGCCGCTCGTTTCGATTTCGGACAGCGGCATCCCCAAGACTTGCGTGTCTGTGTACCTGCTCATGTTAAAACAGTCTTCACCCTGCCGAAGCCTCTGAAGGGTGGGAAGGGATTCCAAGTTGACGCGTTGCATATACGTTGGTGTTTCCATTGTAAATCAAGGTTGAACTGTTACCTTATTCTATGGAAATACATTTGTGAAATTGGAACAAAAATTGTGAAAAACTAAAACATTACTTTTTCCGTTATAAAATAATATGAATTCTAAATTTTAAGAAAACATCGTTATTTCCACTTGACGCACTTAAATTAACTAAAGCTACAAATGAACTGGCGCAAGCTTATTAATATTTAATAACTTGTTTTCTCAAATACTTTATTTTCAACATTTTTCCATACTCAAATGTTCTACATAATGCAATCTTTACTATCTAAATTGTTTCATACTTGTGCCGCCTTTCAAAAGTGCATTAAAGAAAAGAACCATATACTTTTTTAAAATAGTACTCAAATTCTGGAAATAAATTAAGTTTTTAAAAAATCAAGAAGTTTGAAGAGTGCGAAAATAATATTTTTTCTGCAATATCATAAAATTCTGATATATATATATATACATATATACTTATTTACTGTAAAACTTGGATTTTTATGTGATAACTTTTAAAGGTGCTTCGTCTGGAGCACTTTTATTAGAAAAATTTAATTACACAATAAAAGATCATATTTATGTGACCTTGCAAGATAGAATTTTGGAGCATGGCAGAAATATTACTGTTATGACGTGAAATAATTCCATAAATTTCAGCAATATATCTTACAAACTGTAGAATACCGTAGAATATTCAATATAATGTTAGCATTTATATATTATACTCAGGAAACTTTAAAATAATAATAATAATAATAATAATAATAATAATGCTTTTATTAAATATATCCAGTGTAGTAACAATTCTTTTAAAGGTAGTAATTGATGCGAAAGTAATGCAATAAGTTTAAGCTTTTAATTATTTTGCAGTAAAATCTCATTAAAGGACAAACAGAAGGATATAAGAAACGAAATGCGGAAATTTTAGTATGAAAAAGTGGAACTATTCAAACATATCAAGACGTTAAACTCAATGGAAATTTAATAAAATAATGGCACTTACTAGCATATTTTAATGCTGTATTCACACAAACATTGGAATAAATATTCTTTTATCTCCATAAATACAAAACCAAACTTTGTGCTTGTCTGCATTTGTGTCTAACAACCATAGCCTTCAATTTCATAGTAGTCTTGAACCAAGATTATACAATATAATTAAAAATATTTTCAGGTAGGGGGCACAATAGCATATTTCAATTAAAGAGAAAAGAGGTAATTAAAAGACGTATATGTTTTTGCATATATTGAATTAACTGTTTTAGCTTTATTTGTTTATTATTTGTTATTACAAGCATTACTTTAGTGCACTACACTTTCTTCCGTTTTTAAACTTGAGTGTTAATTACTAAAGAATATGTGTAATAGAATTAGGTTTTATAACTTAAAATTAACTTCATCTCTTATTGCTTTTATCATTATAAATACTAATTTAGTTCAATATTGTTTAATTATGTCATCTAACTGCAGATAAATAATAATTAGTTTATAGAAGTGAAATATGGACAATTAGAACTGGTGCTTAGGAGCAGATTACTCGGTGAATTAGAGGAAAGGAAACTAAAGCCGTATTGGCATCTACAAAGGATGACATAGGAATTGAACATAGGTCCCATTTCGTAATGCTTACATAGCAGGGAACATCGTCGCGACGGCCAAGGTCACATTCACGGCAAAAAATTCGTTGTACACACTTCAGAGATTTTGTTTCAGCCAGTCTAAGAACACAGAAAACCTTCCGTTGTGGTGCCCACGTCGCCATCTTTGCACATTCTTATCTAACCCAATAATGTGCTTATAGCTGTCATTGTTGCAATCACAAAAGGCAAGAGACCTACTAATCACATGTCAAATGTCGTTTTTTACTTTCTCTACTACGTATAGTAAGTAGGGGAAGTATTGTATTCCAAACAAAAATTCGATACCGAGATTTCACCGGAAATACGTGTTTTGAGACACCCTGAATCCAAAAAAAGGATTTTTGGAAACATGTCCGTGTGTGTGTGTGTCTGTGTGTCTGTGTGTGTGTGTGTGTGTGTGTGTGTGTGTGTGTGTGTGTGTGTGTGTGTGTGTGTGTCTGCCTGTGAACAGCATAACTCAGAAACAAACTGTCGGATAAACACCAAGCTTGGTATTTAGGTTCAGTATCTTCCAGAGATGCGACACGATGGTTTTCAAGAAAATCCCCCCACCCCAGATTACCCTTTACATGGAAGATTTTTCGAAAATTTTAATTTTTTCAAAAATGGCTCTAACGATTTTCATTAAAATATCATATGTTTAAGATATTTTCATGACAAATAAAATGTATATCTTGAATTTTCTGGGAATGTCTCCAAAAGTATTCTTCATTATGAACGACTTTTGCATAACTGGTAAACCATAAGAGATAGACAACATTTTACGACACACAAAATGTAGATCGCGTTAAAATACACAATTTAGGTCATATACATTTTTTTTTGTTGAGTGAACCATTTTCGAGATATTGCTTGTTATTCCCTTAAATTTTTCAATACTTATTTTCTAAAATGGGAATTCGTTATTCATTTTTTTTGTCTTGGATATGCAAAGAGTATTAATCTGTGGCAAAGGGAATGGTGCTGCACCTAGCAACCAGCTATTAAGAGATATGTATGTGCTTAAAGGCTACTGTTTTTCTATATTGCCCTTGTAAATATATTTTCCTCTTACATCTACAAGAAAATTAGCAATAAGATAGAGTCTGCAAATGTTTATCTCGATTAACATGAAGTAGATAAAAGAACAAGCTTTTGTATGAATGGTTTGTAGAGGAAGAAGTATAAAATGTCGAGTTAATGTAACACGATGGTTTTACTTTCTCTATTATTTACCTATATTAAGTAGAGGAAGTACTGAATTCTACCCAAAAGTTTGATCCCGAGATTTCTTCCGAAATACACTTTTTGAGACTCCTCAAATAAAAAATAAAAAGCATTTTTAGAAAAATGTCTTTCTATGTGTGTGTGTGTGCTTGTGTATCTGTGGGTGCGTCTGTCTGTTTCTCTGTGAGCATATTCCAATGATGAGACACTCGCCCTAAATTACCTTTATGTGAAATACACTTTTGTTTTTTTTCTCAAAAATGTCTCTAATAATTCTTAAGATATTTTTATGACGCAATGCAATGCTTGAAGTTCCTGGGAATTGCCTCTGAAGACCTCTTCATGTGTATGAGTTTTACACAACTGCAAACCGTACAGAAAAATTCTGATGAACACATTCACATGAATTTCTCTACCCTCCATCAATTATTAGGGGGTATACAAATTATTCTTACAAAGGTTTACTTTCCTATCTCTTCATTTTAATCGACACAAACCTTTTCGGAAATAGGTGCATTACACATTTCGTTATAGATACAAAGGCAATAGCGATAGTCAAATGTTTTAGCACTCGATACTATGTCTTGGTCTTAAAATTCCATACTCTTTCCATGACATCACAAGAAACAACTGAAAGTCGACAGAACTTTAAAAGAATGGCTAAGTATTGAACAATGAGATCTATTAATAACGATATCTTAGAAATGGCTGATGCCATAAAAAAGTTATTTGAAATAAATTGTGTGTTTTAAAGACATCTACATTTTTTGTGTAGTGCGTTTTCGTCTATCGCTAACGCTTACAGTTATGAAAAGTTTGTACATTTCTTTCCGAATACAGAGGACTTCACAAGCTATTCCCATGAAAATTCAAGATATACATATCAGTTATCATGTAAATATATTTTAGTATATGGTACCTAACCATTTTTCAGAAAATAAAAACTTTCTAAATAATATTCCATCAAAGGATAGATTGGGGTGGGGAGATTTTCTTGAAAATCTTTGTGTTGCATCTTTGGTAGGTACTGAGCTTAAATAACATGTTTGGTGTTTATCCAACTTCTCATTTTTGAGTTACCTGTTCACAGTCAAACACACAGACTGTCTTCTAAAAATCTGATATGATACGTTCACATTACTTTCTCTACCCTCTATCTATATAGTGGCTATACAAACTATTTACTAAAGCTTATTTTTATATGCTTCATTTTAATCCAAATAAACCTCTGCATAAATAACAATATTACACATTTCGTTATAGACACAAAGGGAACAGAGATAGTCAAATGTTTAAGAACTGGACGCAATACGCTGGCTTTAACATTGCATACTGTTTCCATGCAATCGCGAGAAACAGCTGAAAGTTTACAGCACTTTGAGAATGACCACGAAATGCAAAATTGGGACATTTAATAACGGATATCTCAGAAATGGCTTATGCCACAAAAATTCTTATTGGAAATAAATTGTGTGTTTTGAAGAGATTTAAATTTATCGTGTAGTACGTTTTCGTCTATCGCATAACGTTTACCAGTTATGCAAGATTATACGAAACTCATTCCCAAACATTTCGAGAAATGTTGCATGTAAAGGGTAGTTCGTGGTGGAGGATATGGAAGATACTTAGCCTAAATACCAAGTTTGGTATTTATCCGACTCTTGAGTTATGCTGTTCACAGGCTCAGACAGAGATAAATCCACACGAACATTTGTCTAGAAATGCTCTATTTGGATTCAGGGGGCCTCATAACATATATTTCCGGTGAAATCTCTATATCGAAGTTTTGAGTGAAATACAATACCTTCTCTAAATATTACGTGCGTGGTAGAGAAAGTAAAAATCTTTCTTTAGGATTTAGGGATTCTCAAATGTAATACCTTCCCTCCCTACTACGTATAATAAGTAGGGGAAGTATTACATTCCACCCAAAAATTCGATACAAAATTTTCAACGGAAATACATGTTTTGAGGTCCCTGAATCCAAAAAGTATTTTTAAAAAAGGGAACAGATGTGTGCCTGTGAACAGCATAGCTCAAAAACGAAAAGACGGATAAATACCAATCTTGGTATTTGAGTTTGGTATCCTCCAAGTATGAGACACGAATATTTTGAAGAAAATCCCCCACCCAGACTACGTTTTACATTAAACATTTTCTAAAATGTTTATTTTCTCAAAATGGCTCTAACTATTTTGATTAAAATATCATATTACTTTCTCTACTACGGTTAGTAAGTAGGGGAAGCATTGTATTCCACCCAAAAATTCGACACCAAGACTTCACCGGAAATATATGTTTTGAGGGCCCCTGAATCCAAAAAAAAGCATTTTGGGAAACATGTCCGTGTGTGTTTCTGTGTGTGTATCTGTCTATGTGTGTGTCTGTGAACAGCATAACTCAGAAACGAATACTCGGATAAACACCAAACTTGATATTTAGGTTCAGTATCTTCCAGAAATGCGACACGAAGGAACATTTACATGGAACATTTTTCGAAAATTTTAATTTTCTCAGAAATGGCTCTAACGATTTTGATTAAAATATCATATATTTAAGATACTTTCATGATAAATAAAATGTATATCTTGAATTTTCTGGGAATGTCTCCAAAAGTATTCTTCATTGTGAACAATTTTTAATAACTGGTAAACCACAAGAGATAGACAAACTCTTGCTACACAAAAAATGAACATCGCGTTAAAATACACAATTTATGTCATATACAGCTTTTTGTGGAGTGAACCATTTTCGAGATATTGCTTGTTATTCCCTAAAATTTTCCAATACTTATACTTTTTCTCAAATTCGTTATTCAATTTTTTTGTCCTGGTAATGCAAAGAAAATGGAATACTGCACATAACAACCTGCTCTTAAAACATTTGACTATCGCTTAAAGCCTACCATATTCCCCTTGCACCTACAAGAAAATTAGAAATAAGATTAACATCTCGATTAACATGAAGCATATGGAGAATAAGCGTTTGTAAAAATGGTTTGTACAAGAGTAGAGAAAGTCATGTGAGTGTAACACATCAGATGTTTCAAAAGATATTTTCATTACAAATGAAATGTTTATCTTAAATTTTATGCTAATGTCTCCAAAAATCTTCTTTATTCTGAATGGCTTTTGCATAACTGGTAAACGGTAAGGGATTGACAACATTTTTCTATGTAGATCTCGTTAAAACGCACAATTTATGTCATACACTTTTTTGTTGAGTGAACCATTTCTGAGACATTCCTTGTTATATTTTGAATTTTCCTGTACTTATACTTTTTCTCAGATGGGAATTCGTTATTCTTTTTTTATGCCCAGGTCATGCAAAGAGAATGGAATGCTCCACACAGCAACCAGCTCTTAAAATATTTGACTATTGCTTAAAGTTTACCATATTTCCCTTGCACGTACAAGAAAATTAGCAATAAGATCTGCAAATGTTTATCTCGATTAATATGAAGTAGATGTAGAATAAACCTTTGTAAAAATATCTTCTACAAGAGTAGAGAAAGTAATGCGAGTGTAACAAACACATCAGATTTATTCAACTGGGAATTTGCAATTCAGTTCTTTTTTTTCGTGGTTATCAAAGAGAATTTCGAAGTCACCATAAAAATGTGATAATGTTTTACCTGCTGTATGGCATATTGAAATGTGTGAATGTGTGAGTTTATCTGGATTAACGAGAAATATATAGAAGAATAAGCTGTGATAAGAATAGTCTGAAATTAAATAATTCCAAGCAATTTGTGGAACAATTCACCAGACATTTAAAAATAGATAGAAATGAGACCAAGCTAAGATTTTATTCAAATATGGCCAAAACTGTCATTCTGTATGGAAGTGAGGCATGGACAATTAAAGAAAAACATAAAAGGAAACTTCAAGCAGCTGAAATGAGATACGTGCAGTCAAACGTTGCATTTGAGAAGAACTTCTAAGGAATGAGAGAATTACAAAAGAACAAGCTACAGAACTACCAACACAAGATCTGATATCAAAATACCTCTCCAAGATGCAGTCACACACTTTAAGAAGAAAATACACAAAGAATGGCTGACCAGCTGGAAGGATAACTCTACAAGTAAACTTCATGATGTACGTGGAACTTCAACTCAAGAATATCCAATAAGACAGCTACAGCGGCGAAACCAAATTGTAATATCCCGACTACGAATTGGGCATACCAAACTGACACACTCTTGTTTGTTAAATAGAAGCTCTTTACCAATATGTGAAATATCTAAAACAGCATTATCAGTAGTACATATTATACTAACATGTCCAAAATTTGAAAATCAACGCAGTCAGGTTTGTATGCCCAGAAATATTTCGTAGCACTCAATGATACAACTTTCATCCAGAAAGTAATTATTTTTCTTCAATACATTTAATCAAATTGTAACCTGTATGTGTACATAATGTGTAAGTATTATACTGTAATTCAATAATGTAAACAACTGTACATGAAAGGGCGTGATAAAACTTAGGAAGGTTAAAACGGCCTTAAATAAAATTTTAAAAAAAAATTAGAAAAGAATTCGGTGTACAGTCCATCTTAGACTTAATTGCTAAACACAGACAGAAGTGGACAAGACTAAAAAAATGACAAAAGAACCAATACCTAGACAAGCCTTCAACTACAATCTAGGACAACGATCAATCGGACGACCAAGGGAAATGTGAGAACGGAACATGGTTCGACCTAAACCGTGGATGGGAGAAGAAGAATAGTCTGTAGAGGAGTGAGTAACGAAAGTTATGTGAATGTAACACATCGGATATTTTAAAGTATTACACAGAGCGATGCAAATGCCATATATCACAAGAAGAAGAAAGTGCTGTACAAGGAATTACAAGCATGTGTAATGGGCGGTGTGGCCCTACTCTGCGGTCACCAAGGGGAGGGGAAAACTCCACGCACGGTTCACTGAGTCCTTCCCAAGCCAGAACGGATGTGGTGTCTCTTGCCGTTCGTTAATTGCAGCTAGCAGTGCTAAGTGGATTTATGGCTCCCACAGCCAAACCCTCTGGAAAACAATAAAACAAGAAGCGCTCTCTATCACTAACACCTGTATCCTTCATTCATCCTCCGGGGCTTCCAGCATTTAAAGTTCCATCCAAGACAGTGCTGTAGTCGGCCCAGCATAGACCTCTGACTTCTTCAATATGTCTTGATTTATTAAAATCTGCAATAATAATAATAATAATAATAATAATATAAAACAACATATGGATTTACCCAAAATACCTACAATAAAAAGTGCATGTCTAGGCATATAAAATTAAGACATTATAACACACATTATAACACGTATAGAAAATGTGAAAAAAAGAATGCAAAATTATAAAAAAAATTTTAGGTCCATAAGTCATACAGACTCGAAAGTAAAAATTGTGCCAAATTGACCTTCCCCGGAGAAATCTACTCTAGGCGACTACGGGCTGCACTAAAGGAAGGTTGACGTCTACGGGAACAATAGTGAAATGACTATGGTGCTGCTTTGTAAAGGAAAAGTAAAGACCAAGAAGAAAGGGCACAGTTAATTTGATTCATGTAGTACGTCGGCGAATGTGGTCGTCGACTGCGCAGGCGCCGGCTCAGTCCCAGCTCTCCTCACCGTGCTGAAGTCAGTCTTTCTTCGACGGTGAGGAATTTCACGAGGAAAACAGCAGGGCAATGTTTAGGCAAAAGGCATTGGGGACAGTGTTTCTAAATTCCTTATTCAAAATTATCTTTAGCAATTATTAACCGGGAAAGATTGATCGTGCGAAATATAGGCTTATTAGTGTTCTAAATTTGAAATATATCGGTAAATGTGAGAGCACGAAGCAGGTATGTAATAATTGTAATTTAATTCAATGGATTGAAGCCGTAAAGAATTGTGGAAGAATAAGGGTTTCTGAAATTGCAATTATGTATTTTATAGAAATGTAAATTTATTAAATGAAAGAAATTCGGCTTATTAATTAATTTATGTAATATATTATCAAGTAGTATATATATATATTTTATTTATATACTTCATTTTGAAACTTGTGTTTCAGTCCCAATAGGAAGTGGATTAAAGTAGGAATGATGATATATCATTTCTATTGGGACTGAAACACAAGTTTCAAAATGAAGTATATAAATAAAATATATATATATACTACTTGATAATATATTACATAAATTAATTAATAAGCCCGTATATATATATATATATATATATATATATATATATATACGGGCATTCACAGTGACATTAGAAAACGAAGGTTGAACTTTTATGGTCATATTAAACGAATGAACCCAAGAGGCTCACAAAACAAACAATGGACTTAACGAACATAGATGTAAAGCATCAGTAAATACTATGAAGTACAAGGGTCGTCCAATAAGCAAGTTTCCCTATTTTATAAAATAAATTACACCCAATTGATCATGTTGAATTAATTTTATTTATATTATACAATCCTTCTGTTACTTTTGGGACGTGACACAAGTTTTTCCAAGCCAGTGTTGTACCAGGTCGGGTCCTGTGCTCACAACCAGCTGTTCACTGATTTGACTTCGTCGTCGGTGTTAAAAGTACCTTTGAGTTGGAGGAACATGTGAAAATCACTTGGGGCAAGCTCCGGTGAATACGGAGGATACGAGAAAACTTCCAAGTTGAATCTTGACCCAGACGGAGCTCAGAAGATTCAACTGGGAAGTTTTATCGCATCCTCCATATTCGCCAGATCTTTTCCCAAGTGATTTTCACATGTTCCCCTGACTCAATGGTCATCTTGGAGGTAAGCACTTTAACACCATGACGAAGATGAATCAGAAGTGAACAGCTGGTTACGAGCGCTCAGTTACCAGGACCCGACCTGGTACAACAGTGGCTTGGCAAAACTTGTGTCACATCCCCAAAACTGCTTGGAAAACATGTTGACTATGTAGAAAAGTAACAGAAGGATTGTACTATATAAATAAAATTAATTGACCATGATCAATTGTGCGTAATGTTTTTTTTTTATATAAAATAGGGAAACTTACTTATTAGACGACCCTCGTGTTTTGGAGAAATAAAAGATGACTTAGAATTGGTGGGAATGACGGAAGAAGACATCTTTAAAGTTAAAGTGCATAAATGGGAAGTTGATCAATAGGACAAACCGAAGAATAAAGCTGGAACAATATGAAGAGACGACAGAAAGAAACGTCTCAATTGAAAAACCAATAACAAAGAATTTTTTTTAAGTTTAACGCTCTTTAACCTGGTAGGTCGTATCGGACGATGAATGAAATATGTGAAATATTGTTCTAATGAGCCCGGGGACTATAGAATTTTAAGTTATCCGTCATTCGTCTTCTCAAGGTAAAGGGGGGGGGGGAACTTTATGCTGGTAACTCACCCCAACCGAAAATCGAATTCTGAACCTCTTGTACGTCCCACACCACAGAGGCGGGATGAAAAAATAGTTATTTCACATTGTGTGCTTTAACGAGACCTACATTTTTTTAGTAAGTTTTTGTCTATTCCTTGTGGTTTACCAGTTATGCAAACTTATTATAATTATTAATTTATTCAGAATGAAGAGAACCTCAAATCTTATTCTCAGAAAATTTAAGATATGCATTTTATTTGCCATTCGAATGCCTTACGTTGGTATTTTAATCAAAGTCGTTACAGCCATTGTTGAGAAAATTTAAAACAAGAAAAGTTCTTGCTTGTAAAGGGTAGTTCGAAATGAGGATACCTTTTTGAAATCTTTGCCGCATCATTGGAATATGCTGAACTAAATATAAATTTTGGTGTTTAAATGAGTTTTCGTTTTTGATTTATGCTGTCCACAGACCTATAGACAGACGACACACACACGGACCTTTTTTCAATTTTTTTTATTTATTCAGAGAATATTAAAGTGTGTTAGGTAACCAAGCAAGATGGCTCCGTGGAAACGTGTGAGGCTGGTATTCGGGAGATCCCGGATTCGATTACCATCGATCGGTCAATCTGACTGGGTATTTTTATGGTTTTCCCTGGTCGATTAGCGAATACTAAGGTGGTATCTACGATTCCCTTCCCATCATTTCCCTTTCATTCCGTTTACTTCTCATCTATCAGGTTTGCTTCTAGATTTCGTGGTGTATGGCGGTCGGTCAGGTCGCGCGGAGGAACTTGGTCGACTGCCCCCTCTAGGCAGCTTCAACAGTAGGATGGATCTTCGAGCTTGAAACTGCTAGTCACTTCTACCTGCAGCAGGTAGCCTCCTGTACTTCCTTCACTTCATCCCTTCCTCTTGGGGGTGTAACCACAATAGATCTATGTAGGTCGCAGTACACGAGGTTTCCCTCTCTGATGTATAACATACACCTATAGGTACCTAACTATTCTATAGGCTAGTTGTAGAGAAAGTAAAAATGTATTGCAAGTAACATAGGGAGAAAAGTGGTGTGAATGTATCACAACGGATTTTTTGTTTCAGCGTAGCCCATTTTGTGTATTCAAAGCGAAAATTATTAGAACAATTTTTGTTTTCATTTCATCATTTGCAAACTTTTAATTATTATTACTATTTCTTTTGCATAGCCCCCTATCAATTTCTGTGGTTATACAGGGGGCTTTAACTTTAGAAACAATTAAGTCCTTGACCGTAGGCTTTTTAACGTTTATTTGTTTTTTTACTGGTTTTTATTAGGAAACGCACCACTCATTCACTCCCAAATATACTTCTATACTCTGTGGAGGTTAGGGAATTAGAACATTCCTCGCCTCATTTTAGAGTCATACCCGGAAGCCCCAGGTTGAGATTATTATTATTGTTGTTGTTGCTGCTGCTGTTAATGTTGGGATTTTTTCCGTGGGTTTGTGAAGTATTAAGGTTTTGGAAGTCATAAGTTTACAAAATTTGAGCAACGCTGATGTAAGCGAATGCATTCAAAGAACACAGAATTGTGGTCCATTTGCGTGCGTGAATTCTAAAGCAGGCGCCGTTTTTTGCTCGTCAGTAAAAACTGAGGATATTTTGTAGGTCAGTAAGCTGCGATGCTCCTGGGATACGGAGTGGTGACTATGCTGAAAGCACCAAACAATTTCTACATTAATAATCCTTAATTGCAACACTTGCTTGTTCCAGTTGCCAGCCGAGCTAGAGGTGTTACTCGACACGTTTTATTTTTTTTTTTTTTTCGCGATAAATCTGGCGTGACGGACGGACAGACACGAGGCGGTGCTACGTCGTGAGTCGCCGCAGGTGGGCCTCGCCCCACAGCTACCGTTACTATCACAAAGACAATGGAGATGATTTGAGCAGCAGGTGGAATGTACACCTGGACACGCCCGGGAATCGAACCGGAATGAGGAGCATTGCTTAGATCTTGGACCCCTGTTGCTTCCCACTTACAAAGGTAAAGCAAAGATTTTCTCCATAGGTAAGCAATTTCAGAATGCGCCAGCTATTACGAATTGTATATTATGCAACAAGACCATAAAGGTAGTAAGCTCATTTCATAATTTTCATACGAGGTCTTAATTACCATTACAGTCAAGTTGCATATGACTGTTTTTGGTCAACTATACTATAATTTAAGACTTTGAGTTTTTACAAAAAGATCTGACCTTGTTAGTTGTGTGTAATTAAATACTTTTTGGATGGCAGCACTAAGCGCAGGGCCTTGAGCATGTTTGCGAATTGTGCAACAGATGGCAGAAATGTTATATCCCCACCGTGTTTATTGATGTTTGCAGGTAACGTGGAAACCACACAAATTGAAGCAAAGGAAATGAACTCAATTTATTAGAATACTAAAGCTACAACGAACAGAATTTAGTTCATTTTAATACACATATTGCATTGTTTATCTTGTAAATGGATCCTAGTGGAGTGCTGCTTTGAAGCTGTTAAAAGGTATAGGCGATAGGGGAGCTGCTGAGTAAGATTATGAGTCTCTGAAGTATTATGGATACTATAACAATTAGTTACGTCAAATGTAAACAGCGTATTATAGTATGGTCGACCAAAATAGTATATTACGATACAGGTGCTGTAAGCGCATCATTGGAAAACGTGTAAGAGTTTGAAAATACGAGGCAAATTAAAGATTCTCCAATGAAATTGACACATGTGTACTGCATACTATTTTTTCGGTTTGACGCAGGTAATTCTTTCTGCCCCAAATTTAGGCGCAATATGACGCAGCCACGCTACGTCCTCCAACAATGAAACAATACCTCTGCCTCACGGTTGCTGCTTGTCTCCTCCCAGTAGGTTCTTCTTTTGCCACGGCTGCTCCAGCATGAAACCTTAACCTCAGGATATGCGTGGGTGTGTACAGAGAAACACACAAACGCTGTCTTGGAACACTTTTATTCACTATTTAAAATAATACTTTAGGTTTGCCGATCACTATTAAATGCATACGATGATACTTTGTCTTTACCAAGACCGAAGAATATTAACCAAAACTAAGCGTTCTACCCTCTAGCATGTTCGCCGCCAATGTTCACAACTCGACGGGACTGTCGTCCCACACTCGCCAGGCACTCAGGTCAGACTGATCTACCCACACTACTACAAGGAAAATCAACGCCTCAACTTCCCCTCTCTCCCCTCAAACTTAGCGTCATGATGCTTAGAGAGTGGACTTCACCAGGCTAAGTGCAGCTGCACTCGGCTGGTACCAGGAAAAACTTGCTTCAATGGTATTTACCCTTTCTACCTGAGGCTGGTCCCTAATTAACAAAACTGTGCCTGTCTTGTCTTTCTGTCGCTTTTACAGTCAACAATTCTCACAATGCTTCTCCTTTTTATACATACAGTGATTTTAAATATATTGTTACTTATTTTATATCGCTATCCTTCTTAGATTATTATGATAATTATTGCCTTTATAATTCCGGCTTCAGGTTATAGTGAATAATGTAAGTAGTACTTAGGCGAAACTAAAATCAATTACTAACACTTGTTGAGCATGGCGGTTTCATCATCTAGGTCACCAACATTAAGGATGGTTGCCAGTTGGCGATCATTATCTACGCCTGGTTGTTGACCTAAAAAAAGTCAAATACTTAACTGCTGCAGGAACTAAATTCTAAACAAATATCAAAAGTAGAAAGGAATTAAAGCCCAAAGTAAGATTTAAATGCTAAATTTCGTCTATCAAATATTATTATATTCTACTCTGCAATAAAACATGTATCAAAAGTTGGAGGATTTAATATGGTTCATGCACATACGTGCAGTAAAATAGACAAAACACGCAGCTAAGTTAGGTTACCAGCAGCGAATGCACGGCATTCAACTTTCCACCAAAAAGGATGAACGGGAGGTGGATTAAAAAAGACAGAAAAAAACACTGTCGTTGGAAAAATAGATCAATACATTTTCATTGCGAAAGATTTATTTCATAATCAAGAGACTATGCAGAAAAGTGATGCAATATTATTATAGCCATTGGTTTGAATTTTCCAATATTTTTGTCATACATATTTTTTTTTTACCATCTAAGTTCATGCAAAGAGTACCAAATTTCAAAACGAATATACAGCGGCCCATTTTTAAAGCATTTAACTATTTCTTCAGACCTCTGTATCCTTCTTGAAATGCATAATTGAATTACTTCTTCAAACGTTTATATCGATTAACATGAAATAGATAGAAAAATTAACTTTTGTAAGAATGGTTTGTAGAAGCTATATAACAAAATAAACGATAGTGGCTAGAGAGAGGCATGTGAATGCAACACACCAGAATGTTCCTATGCCTTAAATTACAAGGCCCGTCCATCCCGACCATCTGGATTATGGTTCCATTTGATACATCAATGCAGCAATGTATTTCGCACGAAAGCAACAAACACTAAACAATTTAGACGATCAGAAACTGAATAAACTTTTCTGAATATGAAATACTTAAACCTCTTCACTTTGTAATGTAAAATGAAATAAATATTTATGAAAATATGCTAAATTAGAAAATCTAAAAGGATAACTTAACACACTGGGAACATCTCCAACTCGATTAGATAAATCAGTTAATATCCCAAGATATTTAAATAAATAAAAATTATATTATACGTAAAACAACAAAAAATTATTAAATATGATTTTAAATCATTATATTGAAATCATTGCTAAAACCACTTAATTTTATTAAAACATAATATAAATTCCATTTACTAAACCTAAAATAACTTAATAACAATAAAATCATCTACTGCATAACCAAATTATAAAATTTCATTAAGAAAATTATATCTTCCAGCTAATCAATTCAAATTTTCGCCCATGATGTACAAGAATACAAAAAAATATATTTTTTTGGAAAATAATTAATAAGAAATTAAACTTTAATGATCCTTATATATCAAAAAGAGTTTATACAATCGTTTCTTTGACACTCACTTGATTCTGTGTTCAGTTCGATTTCTCTTCTAAACCTCCCAGACCTGTGTTTGAATAAAAAGAATTAATCCTATAGATATTGGATGATTTAAGAATACTAAAATAGTTCTAAGAGTTAAACTTATAGTTAATAATAAGTATAAAATGTCAAAAGAAACTTTACTCCGGCTATTTCTCTTGTTACCCCAATTCATATTCAGCCAGAATGGTATTTTTTATTTGCATATCACCCAGAAACGGATTCAGCCGAGCAGTACCTGGACGTCAGGATGAAACTCCGCCCAGCCGCAACCCGCCGAACACCGTCGCCTGGCCCTACAACACTGATAAGATGACAAGGAAGATGGTGGGTACAGCAAATGAGGTGTAGGTGCGTCGTGGTAGAAGATGAACCATTCCAGCATTCGTCTGCCGACCCGGGAAAACAAAGACAAACTCAAGGTCCAGAGTGGGCGATCGCTGGGATTCGAACCCGGGAGCTCCCGAATGCGAGTCGAAGACGTTACCGTTCGGTAATTAACTATAAGCGTTTAGCACATTCCTGAAGCTCTCGTCAAGTTTTTAAAATGTTTTGTAAAATTGGAAAGGCATTTGCGAAAAATGCAAATCAATGGGGAATTTAATGTCTTACGGGCATGTTACCTGGTAGCTCAGTGGTTAGAGCAACCGGACGGAAACCAGGATATCCGTGGTTCAAATCCCGACGATGGCATTGAATTTTCAGTCGTCTGATTCTATCTTTCCAATTTCGACCAACACGCAGCTTGTGGGAAGAACAATTAATTGTATTCTGTAAAATTATTTTGAAAGTGAAAAGAGTATTTCGGTAGACATGAATACAAGGCAACTGTGGCAAGATGGAATTTAGATGTGACCTTTTTTTTAGGAATGTAAAGCCTCGTGAAGGTATAAATTATAAACACAAAAAGAAAGCTGCCCACCTATCAAAAGCTATTAATGAGCAAATTTTATCCATGGTGTTATTTTGTCTGAAAGCAAAAGATATATGTTATTTGTGTGCTTTATTCTTACATTATAAAATTCATCCTGTCGTAAATTATCTATATAAATATCCATCATACAGGGTGGACCATTTAAGTTCAGACTGTACAATATCTCCAAAATAAGCTTTGTGGAAAGAAATGTTTTTAATAAAAGTTGCTTGATATTATGGGAGAAAGTAAATGTCATTAGTCGTGTTTTATTTGGTCATTTTAGGGTCAATTTAATTTAACCCTAATTGTAGGCTCCCATTTAAAAGTATTAAATTGATCCTAAAATGACTATCATAACGTCCTTGAAACTAAACACGACTAATGGCATTTACTTTCCCCTATAATGCCAATCAACTTTTATTAAAGACATTACTTTCTACAACGCTAGTTTTGGAGATATTGTGCAGTCGCAACTTAAACGTTTCACCCTGTATAACACGAAAACTTGAAATTAATAGACAATCAAGCTTACACAATCGAGGATTTATTTGTATATTGTGTTCGATTCTTAAAGCACTCAATGTAATGTGACGTTCAAGTGAGTGCATCTTCTAAGAAATCACTTCGTAAAACGAAAACAAATATCCTCAAGGTTTAATTTGTTTATATGTGAGAATGATTAGATCATCAAGTCTCAAGTGGCCCTTCGCCTTTAGAATGCTCAGAAAGGTTTTTGGATGAAGTGCTTGAAGAACGAAAGCTTATCGAGGTGGACATTTAGTTTCCTCAAGGTTGGTCATTAAATGTTTATAGCAAACTGCAGCTGCAATAATGGCCATGTAATGAAATGAAAGTCGTAAAGTATGTGATCAAAATGCCAGGAGTTACTAACAGCTAGCTTAGTCACCAATGTGAATCCACTTAGCTAAACTCTCCACCTTCACATCCAAAGTTCAGGGTTCAAATCTTTTGAGGAGGATGTCGTTGATTATAAATGAGGTTCATGTGGCATTAACGCCCCTCTCAAAAGAAGTTTGGGGGTACTTGCTAATCTCTAAAATAAATTTAACTCAAACCTTCATCACAGATTTGTTCAACATAAATATAGCAAAAAAAAAATCTGATGTGTTACACTCACATGACTTTCTCTACTCTTGTACAAACTATTTTTACAAACGCTTATTCTCCATATGCTTCATGTTAATCGAGATATCTAGATGTTAATTTTATTGCTAATTTTCTTGTAGATGAAAGGGGAATTGCTAGCTTTAAGCGATAGTCAAATATTTTAAGAGCTGGTTGTTATGTGGAGTATTCCATTCTCTTTGCATTACCAGGACAAAAAAAATGAATAACGAATTTGAGAAAAAGTATAAGTATTGGAAAATTTAAGGGAATAAGAAGCAATATCTCGAAAATGGTTCACTTAACAAAAAAAAATCTAAATGACATAAATTGCACATTTTAACGCGATCTACATTTTTTGTGTAGTAAAAGTTTGACTATCTCTTATGGTTTAACAGTTATGCAAAAGTCGTTCACAATGAAAAATGCTTTTGGGGATATTCCCAGAAAATTCAAGATATACATTTTATTTGACATGAAAGTATCTTAAATATATGATATTTTAATCAAACTCGTTAGAGCCATTTTTGAGAAAATTAAAATTTTCGAAAAATGTTCCATTCAAAGGGTAATCTCGGGTGGGGGGATTTTCTTGAAAACCTTCGTGTCGCATTTCTGGAAGATACTGAACCTAAATACCAAGTTTGGTGCTTATCCGACTGTTCGTTTCTGAGTTATGCTTTTTACAGACAGACAGACAGACAGAGACACACACACACACGTACATGTTTCCAAAAATGCTTTTTTTGGATTCAGGAGGCCTCAAAACATGTATTTCCAGTGAAATTTCGATATCGAAATTTTTAATGGAATGCAATACTTCCCCTACTTACTATACCTAGTAGAGAAAGTAATATTAATAATAACAATAATCAGTATAATACGTTTCTTGGCCTTATGTACAAAACTTTTCAAGAAAATAATTTTCAAAGAATCATATGTGATACATTCACATACCTTTTTCTACCCTCTATTGTTTATTAATGGGTATACAAACTATTCTTACTAAAACTTATTTTTCTATCTACTACGTTTAATTCAGATAAATCTTTGCAGAAATATCTACATTACACATTTCATTATAGATACAAAAAACAGTGATATTCAAATGTTAAGAACTGGACGCTATATGCTGTCTTAAAATTCCATACTGTCCCCATGCAATCGCGGGAAACAACTGAATGTTGACAGAAGTTAAGTGAATGACCAAGTTACGAAGTAAATTGTGTGTTGTAAGGAGATATGCGTTTTAGTGTTTCTCTTAACGTTTACCAGTTATACAAGATTATGTAAAACTCCTTCCAAATGAAGAGGATTTCACAGACTATTCCCAGAAAATTCAAGATATACATTTAATTTGATTTGAAATGTAAATATCTTTAATATATCTTTTTTTAATCAAAATCCTGACAGCCATTTTCAGAAATTAAATTTTACAAAAAATGCTCCATGTAAAGGGAGTTGGGGCTGACGGATTTTCTTAAAAATATTCATGTTGCATCCTTAAAAGATACTGAACTTAAATACTAAGTTTGGTACTTATCTGCCTTTTCGTTTTTGAGTTAGGCTGTTCACAGACGGAGTCCGTGCTGCGACGGCCGGCGCGCGAGAATCCGTGCACACTGTATTACGAGGGTTGATCAGAAACTAAGGTCACAAGACCCATATTCCTGGAGTTTCGTCCGTTATAGAGAAATTAGTAGTGTGTAGTAATTATAGTACTGTAGCTGGCAGAGTTTCAACCACCCGCCAGCTACAGCGCTAGTTGTAGGTAAACATAAATGGTGACTCGTTTAGAAAATTCGTCTCACAAAGAAATCCGCTTCGTTTTTCGATTTCTGTGGCCGAAACATGTAACCGCGGCTGAAATTCACTGGTATCTGGTAGAGGTTTCCGGAGAGACGTCAATGTCTCGTCAGCATGTCGCAGAATGGTGTCGAAAGTTTGCGGCCGGTAGAGAAAACGTCACCGATGAGAATCGCAGACGCACCTAGCACGGGTTGAACAGGGTTGGAAGAGCTGATTCAGAACAACAGGAGGATCACGTTACGGCATATGACGGTAGAATTGGGAATGTCGTTCGGAACGTTCGTCACATTGTTCACGATATTCTGCAGTTTGTCCCCGATGGGTTCCACGAAATCTGTCCAACCAACACATGGAAAAGCGCATGGGCGCAAGTCTGCAGCTTTTGCAACCGTTCTCCTCGGAAGGAAATAGTTGTCTTCATCACATTGTCACGGGTGACGAAACATGGATTCATCACTACACCCCAGCAGTAAGTGGTCGTCAGTGGAGTGGAATCTCCCCTCCTCTCCAAAAAACAAAAAGTTTAAGGTGGCGCCATCTGCCGGGAAGATGATGGCCGCAGTGTTTTGGGACAGGGCAGTTTCGCTGGGAGATCATCGACCACCCTCCCAATAGCCGGACCTCGTTCCAGGCGACATTGATCTTTTTCCTCACTTGAAGGATCACCTAGGCGGCCGACGATTCGCTTCAGACAGGGAGATGAAACATTTCGCGACAACGTGGCTGAACACGTAAGAACAGGATTTTACCATCAGTTGACTGTATTGGTTGTGTGAAATGAAATGTACAGGTTTCACTGCAGCGTTTTTAAACTTAGTTTCTGATCACCCCTCGTATATTCCTAATATAGTTATTTATAATCAAACATTACAATTTTGTCACACGTTAAAACTTTTCCTCAAAAAGTTACAAACAGGCTTAACACTTTTAATTTTGTAAAAATCTAGCATATGAATTAAATTATAAAAACCCTAAATACAAAAAAAAAAATAAAAGCCAAGAATAAGCTTATTAGTGTATACTTTTATTAACCACAGTAGTGTTTTTGACCACTTCACGTTCATGCTGTCATGGTGGAGAGCTAAATTTCTTATATTTAATGCAATTTTTTTGCAATTTACCTGCGTGTTTTGCCTGTTTCACTGCACGTATATGCATAGAATACATTAAATCCTCTAATATGATATATTTATTACTTAAGACGTGGAATATAATGGTATTTGATAGTTGACTCATACCTTCAAATCTTACCTGGATCTTTAATGCTCTTTTGTTTGTTAATATTTGTTTACGATTTAACTCATGCAACAAATAAGTATGAGCAGCAAGTTATTTATTTTTTAAAATAAACAACCAGGCGCTGATAACCACTTTGGCACCAATTTTAATGTTGGTGACCTTGTTACAGGAGCCATCATGTGTAACAGGTGTTAGTAAATTGTAGTAATGCAGCTATGGGTCTCAATTATCCGTACAAAACGCCAACCGACTAGTCGGTTGAAGAGATAAGGGAAAAGTTGCGCTCTCACCTAGTGTAAACACTAAGATAACTGGTAAGATAACGTGATTGTTCTGGAAGCTTCTTTCTCCCGTCTCCCGCGAACAATCTAGAACTCTTTCGAAAACTCCATCTGCTATAAAAGCGAGTGAGCGAGTTAGTGAATTAGTGAATGACTTACTGAATGCGTCTCTGATGCGACATAAAGTGTTGGTAACTCACTGCGTTCTACTAAAGTGAGTTTGTAACGACACTTGTGACGTACAGGAGTGCTGCGCTTAGACAGGTCTTGTGTTCAACGCCCCAGCGATTGAAGCGAAAGGAAGAAGGCTACGTTGCGAGGAAAAGTGAAGTAACAGTGAAAATTGAGCTAAACCACATTAGTGAAAAGACAGTGTTAACTGAACTGAATCACAGTAGTGAAGTGCTAGTGAAAACTGGGCAAAGATACATTATTAATTTTATTTTCGCGTAATTACTATATCTTTCGTGGTTTTCCCTGACCGGTAGGCGAATGTTCAGGTGTTTTCTCATCTACCACGATTTCCTTTCCATCATGTCCTTTTCATTCAGTTTGCCTCTCATATTTCAGGCGTAAATAAATTGAGTTTTTATTTATGGACGCTTTTTAACTACGAGGGTTAGAACTTAAACAGTGACAACACTGCTGTAGAGACGCTATTATCGCTGATAGCACACGTTAATTACATACCTACCTTACCTCAGAGCAAATGGACTTTCCCTTCCCACTTCACCTGCGTGCGCACAGTCGAGAGAAACAGTCACTTGTGAGCTAGCGGTCTAACGTAAGTTGTCACGATGTTTTCGAAACAGGAACAGCGGAGTTGGATCAAGATTGAATGTGCCAGAGGTCGTACAGCACGACAGTGTCACCAAGGTCTTCAAGAGGATTGCGGGGAATCTGCATTGCCTTACAGAACAGTGGCACGTTGGGTAAAAGCCTTCAATGATGGTCGGCAAACTGTGGCAGACATGCATCGGGCAGGTCGTCCTAGCGTCAGTGAAGAAGAAGTGCATGCTCTTGCCGCGTTGCTGGACAGTGATCGACGACAGACGATTCGTGAGCTCGCCCAAAACCCGGATTAGCGCATACGACTGTGCTTTACATCCTGAAGGAACGCCTGGGCATCACGATGGGTTCCATATGATTTGACGGAAATGCAGAAATGGTTGCGTTACGACACTGCTGGGACGCACTTGGAGCGCTATGAGCGCAAGGAGAGGCTTTCTTACGCCATATCATAACGCTGGATGAGACATGAGCCAAATCGTATGAGGCAAAACTGAAACGCCAATCGAACGAATGGCGTCATTATCGGTCGCCACGAAAATCAAACTTTCGTCACAGCCCCAAAAATGTGAAAGTTATGGTGATTCTCGTGTACGACTGTGATGGTGTTATCCTAACGCATTACATTCCTCCACGACAGAGCGTCAATGCACAGTATTACCGTTCGTTTTTGGAAAACCACCTGCGTCCAGCTGTGAGAAAGAAGCGGCAACACTTTCTGCAGAATTCACCCAACATTTTGCTCGGTCGCATACAGCGCAAACTGTGGCTGAGTTGTTCGGTCGATGGGACTGGGAAGTGCTGTACCATCCACCATACTCCCCGGACTTAAGTCCTTGTGACTTTGATTTGATTCGTGAGATGAAGGAATTCGCTTCAGACCTGTTCCAGAGATTCGTCAGGCAGTAGACCGCTCCATTCGCACTATCAACAGAACAGGCTCTGCTAAAGGTATACTACGACTTCCACATCGCTGGTAACGGGTTATACACGGCGTTGGTGACTACATTGAAGGGCAGTAAAGGTTACTAACATGTAGCTCTTTTGTATCGGGTGTAAATAAATAGTTGCTACTATTTAAGTTCCATCCCTAATATATGGTTCTTAGCGTCCCATTCTATGTTGGGCATGAAAGACCGGAAATTTTGCTCAGAGGCCTGTTTATCAGACTTGAGGTTCTTTTACTGCCTTAAATCTACGACAAGGGACTACCGGCTTATGTACTACCCTTCCGAAGGAAGCCATTCTAAGAATTTTTACGCCTGAAAAAATCCATTGGCCGCCGCCGTGCGGCTACCACGGTTCTAGGTGTGCTTCTAAGTTTCGTGCCATATGGCGGTGCCGGAAAGATGGCGCGGATGCTTGCACAAAGAAAAGAGTACTCCCCGTGGACATCAGAGGGCTGCTTAGCTCTCTAGACAGCTCCAGCAGTGAGATGGGTCTTCGAGCTTGGAAATCTTAAGGACTTCTTCGCAACAACGTGGCCTGCGGCCTGTGGACTTCTGTGGTTCCTTCAATTTATCCCTTCCTCCTGATGGTGGTAGCCTTCGTTGTGTAATCTATATCTATAAAATGAAATCCCATGCAGGACCTTAGCCTGCCAATCTGACTGCCGACCTCACGCCCACATACACATCCCCAGCCGGAATGTTTCAACCTATACTTATAGCTAAGTGCTATTTATGTTATTCACTCTAGTCGAAAAGTTAATAGTACGCAGTACACATGCGTTAAGTACATTGGAGAATCCAATAAGAAGAAACGAATTCGTCTTTTATTTTCAAACGACTCGTTCTTTAATAATACGCTTAGCGTACTTGCATCGCAATACATTATTACGACACTGGGTTCTATTCTTCTCTCTGTATGGGTATTGTTTATTACTAGTCCACAATATAAACATAAGTAGCAATTAATCCACCATTATGTTTATCATGTAGCAGGTGTTTTGATATTTGAAACCTGCAGTTAGGCTGTGGCGTTAAATGGCTGTTATTCACAGGGCGGAACCATTGTAAAATCATTTTGCAATCTTTCAATTTGCACAAAGAAGAAAACACGATGTGAGGTTTCGGGTACGCGGCTATTAAGCATAATTTATTGCGGTAGTGAGCGCAGCTTGCGGTGTTACCGAGATTATAGCTCATTATCAATTTGTCAAACCCGATTTCATCAATTCGTCGCGGTCTATTGTTCTTAGCATTTTTATGGGTAAATGATGACCTTTTGAAGAGCCGCTGTCGTGCTTGTCCACTTTCCCTGCTTTTGTTTCCCGCAGCTCAACAGGTGCATCGCTTAAAACGTGATATTATTTAATGTGCTACTGGAGAAAATGTTTTCTTTTTTTCTTTTTTTTTTTAATATCCACTAAACACCCACTTACCTGTGGTAAACCAAGAGGACCTTGCTGAGGTAAATGTTTTCAAGCTCGCACACTCTGGGATTTGGGTAACTATTGAAATTAAAACAATTACAAAAAAGTGTTATATTCACATGACTTTCTCTACCGTTATCCTTTACTTTTACACAGCTTCTACAGACTTTCTTATAAAATCTTATTTTTCTCTCTACAAGTTAATCACGATAAAAGACTGCAGAAGTAGTTTCATTACACATTTCGTGTTAGGTACAAGAGGATATAGGTAACCGAATGGATAGTCAAATGTTTCAAAACGGGTCGCAATATGCCGGCTTTGAGGCACCATGTTATTTTTGACATCACGAGAAACTACTACAGGCACATCAACAAATAAAATGAGAAAATTTTGTAAGTTTCAAACCAATAACAACGAATATCTTGGAAGTGCCTAATGCCACAAATAAAATTGTTTTAACATAAATTGTGTGTTTTAAAGTGATCTACAGTTTTTGTACAGTAAGTTTTTGTCTATCTCTTACAGTTTACCGGTTATACAAAATTATACGAGATTCCTTCGGAATAAAGAGGCTATTCAGAGAAAATTCAAGATATACGTTTTATTTGCCATAAATAGCATAAAATAAGTTATTTTAGTAAAAATCCTTATAGCCATTTTTGACAAAATAAAAAAGAACCAAAATCATTCCATGTAAAGGGTAGTTTGCGGTGCGGATTTGTTTGACAATCTTCCTGTCGTATCTTTGGAAGATGCTGAATTTAAATGCCAATTTTGATATATAACTGGAGTTTCGTTTTTGAGTTATGCTGTTCACAGGCACGCACACACATGCGTACAGAGAGCTACAAAGAAAATCTCACTGCAATTCGCGTCCACGTCACATTATTTATCGTTGTACATTGGCTTGCGAAGCCACGGCCACTTCATTGGATGCTTTAGACCACTGTGCAAGGATGCGCCAGTCCTGCTAAATAGTTGCACCAATAACCACAACAAAGGTTACAAAATGGCGTAGAAACAAAATATATGTTTACGCTCTTGATCGTATTGGCTAAAAGAGAATGAGGTAGAGTGAGTGCATTCAGTTTGTCATACAGACCTCTTATCGTGATTGCTAGTCCATACCTTATCGGCTAGTGCAGGATACACCTTTGAAAGGGATAAAAGCTAAGAGGGAAAACTTGAAGAGCCACAGGTTAGCGATTTGTGCAATGTGAGAAGATTTTCAAATTAAAGCTTGAACGGGTATTCATTAAATACATAGAAAGACAGTGCTTTATAACAAAAATAAACAGAACTGTATTCTCACAATGGTATCAATGCTTATTGCTGCATGGAAGCAAACATAACTCAACATAAATAAATAAAGTAGCATGTTTTCCCTCTAATTTAAACCATAATTGGTTATTATACCTTTACTAACATATTGCTGATCATAGGAATACAACAGGATTATGGACAAAACTATAACCCAATTTTATTGCCATAATATGTATTTGTTATTCGGTAAACCATATACATATTTATTTCTAGTTTCTAAACACGATCAGTTAGTTATAACAAAAAAGTAATTTGCATTTAGTAAACGAATATCATCATCTGCGGATGTTTTAGGGGGAGTGCCCACTTTCTGACGAGTATGTACACCATCTTCTGCACTTTCCTGAAATATTTTATCCAGTAATTTACTATAAAAACACTTTTATGCACTGTCGTTGCAATTGCTGTAACAGTGCGACCAGCCTCCCGCATACCCACGATTCGTCCACGAGTAATTTCGCTAGTATACCGCATGACTGTTCTGGGACAATAGACATGTTTTGGTTTCAGTAACACCAGAAAAAGCATAGGCATCAACCTTCGCTCTTTTCCCCCCTATTGCTGTCTTATCAAGTCACCATGCTCTGCGATAGGTAAGGTGAAGGACACGCCTCAAAATACCTCAGAAAACGATACAAAATCCGCCGAAGATTTCCTTTGGTGCTGTTTGTACAAGCAAGCGGCCCATTTTGAAAAAGCTATTTTTATTCAGGGACCTCAAAACCCGTATTTCCGGTGAAATTTCGATATAGAATTTTTGGATGGAATGCGATACTTCCTCTACATGCTGTAAGTAGGTGTTGAACATGGTTCTCTTTTCCTCGTTCTTCTTTTTCATGGTGAGATTATTGTAAACTTATCTCCAACCTGTTTTAAGGTTAATTTCTGTGACATTTAACGACTGACGGTAAAGGAAGTGTTACTGTAATGTTGGTATCACACAACTGGTCACCAAGGTGTGTAACAGCTTATCCCTTCACATTCCTGACTGCTGGAGCATAGTCCCGAAGGAGTTGCGGTCTCAAAGCGAGGACAGCCTGATTTATGGGACACGGTCTCTGGATTTCCACGGGTTGACTGTACGTGGCTAATTGAGAAACAGTGCCAGCGAGGTCCAAGTTCAGTCCAGCCAACATAAACGTCCCTTCGCCGTCTCAGGGGAGCACAAACATTCTCAAGGGCTGAAGGACCTTCAAGACAAGACAATAATGCTTTCTCAGGACCAGTGGTTTGCATTCTCCTTATAGTATTGCCTGTACAAATCCTTAACGAAGAGAAACTGATAGTATTTCCTATCGGTACATCGGGTATATAGCTTTATATTAAACTGATTCGTAGCCCGATACATTTTCACCCTCAGGGCGAAGGTTCTTGACCGGTTCCGGTTGCCTCTTACATGTACCAATACGTAGAGGAAGTATCCATACCGAGAGATTTCACTGGAAATACATATTCTGAGACCCCCAGGGCTTATAAAAAGACATATTTCTTTCTCTACCACGACCTAGTAGGTAGAAAAAGCAGTGCATTCCATCAAAAAATTTTATACCTAAGTTTCAGTGGGAATACATCTTTTGAGGTCTCCTGAATAAAATTTTTCTTTTTACTCTATCTAAAGTAAGTAGATAAACTATTGTACTCCACCCAAAATTTCGATACCGAGATTTCACGGAAATACACGTTTTGAAGCTCCCGGAATCCAAAAATAGCACTTTTAGAAAAAGATCCGTTTGTGTGTGTGTGTGTGTGTGTGTGTGTGTGTGTTTGTGGTTTTTCTGTGAACAGTAGTTGCAGCAGTTCCTCCTTGGTAGGACCCCACTAAGTTGATGATGATGGACCGTAGATGATGATGGATGCTGTATTGCGTACCTGTAGATCGTCTTGATGCCCGTACTCTCGTGATGTATCACGAAGTTCTCTTAGACTAGAATCTTATGATCGTATATTTGTATTCTTATGTGTGTGTGTTAGTATGTTGTAATTATTATTTTATAATGTGCCACGGCTGCTATATTTTGTGTCGGAGAGCACTTGTGTCTTGTCAGGGTTAGGTATGGAGAATGTTAAAATATTTTTGCACACAGGTATTCTGTTAATTATTTCACTTATATTTTAGATAAAACACATGTAAATATTCACAATTCAATACCAATACATATAACTTGCAGAACTTAAAATATGTAGTTTTAGCGTCTATTTAGCGACGAACTTATACACTACCTTCCTGCGCGAGGACTGACAAGCTTCTGTTTGCGTTCCCTTCAACCGTTTTCTTAACGTACATATTTGAATTATAGGCATGTATGAATGTACCTGATTGGTGCTACTATCCAATAACACCCATAACAGTTTATGTTACACATACATACATATATATGTTTACAGACTTCCATGTCTTGACTATGAATCCAAGATTCGTTATATGCTTACGTACATGCTACTGCATTTCTCATAATTTTTATTATTGGTTGTATAGCTAAGAATGGCCTTTCCCTCTCATATTATATTCTATATGTTATAATGTTACACTTTTTCTCTGCCATGTGTACATTATGAATATATATGTTCTTAACATTCTCTTAATTATTTTACGTACAATATTAGCAAGAAAATACAAAACACGTAAAACTTAGAAATAGATTATTAATGTGTTGATGCTGAGAAGCTGTGAATTTAATATCTTATTATATTAATGAGTTATTGTATTAGTTGTCTATGGCTAGCTGTATGTTGCTTCAATATCTAAAACGAAAGTCGGTTTAAGACCAAATTTGCTACTTAAGTTCAGCGCCTTCCAAGGATGAGGTACAAAGATTTTGAAAAAAAAATCCCGCGCAATAGTTTGTAGAAGAGTTAGTAGAGAAAGTTATGTGAATGCAAGAAATATAATTTTGGAAAGGTCAGTGCAGTGTGAGTGTGCATGTGTGTCTATGAACAGGATAGGGAGGACTAGTCAACGGAAGGGACATCTTGCACCTCGACCCCCAATGGATCTTCTGTGCGTTTTCTCGGGAGGAACGAATGAGGTGAGGGAACCGCAGGAGACGTATGGGTTGCAGAGCGAGGCTCGCACAAGTTGACAGAGACGCGTAGAGTTCCCTAATAATTCCAGGCTTGACCACCCGGCCACGGGAGATTCGTTCGGGGACGTCCCTCTAGTGGGACCGGGCAAACACAACTCAGCAATGGAGGCTTGACAGACTTCCATCTAGCAGTGCTGAGAAGAAGTTCCAAATCACAAGACCCTACGCCATCTATTCGACACCGATCGAACCACAGCCAGGGGTCTCCCTGAAACATGAAAGAGAAATGAAAAGAGAGGAAATGGGAGAAGTGATCAGAGTGGGCGGTTACCGAGAATCGAACCCGGGACCTTCCGACCATCTTCCTCGGTTTGAACAGCGTAACTAAAAAACAAAAACTCCTATAAATACCAAACTTGGTTTTTAAGTTCAGGATCTTTCAAGGATGCAATACCAAGCTTTTCAATAAAATTCCCCATCCCGAACTGCTCTTTACACGTAAAACGTTTCGCTATTTTTGTTTTTTTCTAAAAAGTGACTCTTAACTATTCTGATCAATATAAATTATGTTTAAGATATTTACATTAGAAATTAAAACGTTTATCTTGAATTTTCCGGGAATGGCCAGTAAATTCCGGCTCATTCGTAAAAAATTCTTTATAACTTTGTAATACTGTTAAACTATCAGAAATGCATGAAAACTTGCTGCACAGGAAATGTGCTATCTTTAAAATACACAATTGAATTTAAAAAAAAACTCTTTATGATATCCGCCATTTCCGACATATCTGTTATTATTTTTCAATACTTTGTAATTTTTTGGTCATCATTGAGTTATTTCTCGCGATGTAATGAAAAGAGCAGGTATGAAATATCCAACGAAATACGCAATGGCACTATTTCTGTAAACATTTATATCGATTAATATGGCGCAGATAGAAAAAATCTGATGTGTTACACTCACATGACTTTCTCTACTCCTGTACAAACTACTTTTACAAACGCTTATTCTCCATATGCTTCATGTTAATCGAGATATCGAGATGTTAATCTTATTGCTAATTTTCTTGTATATGCAAGGGGAATTGCTAGGCTTTAAGCGATAGTCAAATATTTTAAGACCTGGTTGCTATGTGCAGTATTCCATTCTCTTTGCATTACCAGGACAAAAAAAATTAATAACGAATTCCCATTTGAGAAATAGTATAAGGTATCGTAATATTTAAGGGAATAAGAAGCAATATCTCGAAAATGGTTCACTCAACAAAATAAAATGTATATGAATAAATTGTGTATTTTAACGCGATCTACATTTTTAGTGTAGTAAAATTTTGTCTATCTCTTATGGTTCACCAGTTATGCAAAAGTCCTTCACAATGAAGAATACTTTTGGAGACATTCCCAGAAAATTCGAGATATACTTTTTATTAGTCATGAAAATATCTTAAACATATGATATTTTAATCAAAATCGTTAGAGCCATTTTTGAGAAAATTAACATTTTCGAAAAAGGTTCCATCTAAAGGGTAATCTGGGGTGGGGGAATTTTCTTGAAAACCTTCTTGTCGCATCTCTGGAAGATACTGAACCTAAATACCAAGTTCGTTTCTGAGTTATGCTGTTCAGAGACAGACACACACACACACACACACACACACACACACACACACACACACACACCAACACGGACATGTTTCCAAAAATGCTCATTTTGGATTCAGGGGGTCTCAAAACATGTATTTCCGGTGAAATCCCGGTATCGAATTTTTGGGTGGAATACAATACTTCCCCTACTTACTATACGTAGTAGAGCAAGTAATAAGTTACGTAATTATTTTTGGCATAATTCGGGAGTGCATTAAGGTTTCAGACTCCTACAATTATTACAGTCCGTGCTGTGCCACGCTGGGCCCCATCACTTTAATTACACACCCGGTATAACAGAAAGTAAAAATAAACCCTTCTATGTATCTAAATCTTGCGTTTCGTATTTATGTGATTTGCATTTATTTGTGAGTTACATCTAAAGCTTAACCGGGCAGGATGGCTCCACGGTAACATGTAAGGCTCGCAATCGAGAGGTCCAGAGTTCTCTTCCCGTCCACTCTGAATATGGGTTTTTCGTAGTTTTACCTGGTTGACAGGAAATGCTTGAGTGGTGTATTCTACCACGTATTTTCTCTCTCCTTATTTCCTCTCATTTAATTTCCCTCTTTCATGCTTCAGCTTGAGCGCAGAGGCTTGCGAACTGGAACTTCTTATCGGCCCTGTTAGAGGGAGGCATGCCAGCCTCCACTGCTGGGTCGTGATTTTCCGGTCCCACTAGAGGGACGTCGCCGAGCGACCCTGTTGTGGCCGGGTGGTCAATTCTGGAACTATTAGGGAACCCTGTGTGTCTCGTCGACTTGCGCCGGCCTACTCTACAGCCCATACATCTCCTAGGATTCCCTCAGATCATCCGTTCCTCCCGGGGGCGTATGCACAAAAGATCCATTGGGGTTGAGTTGCTAGATGTACCCTCCGTCAGCTGGTCATAGTCATACACCTAAAGCTTAGCCAGTAAAATCACAAGATAAACAATGTACTATTTAGTACACGCTGTCTAAAGCAACTGCTCGTCGAACTGTTAACATGTCACTAAACTCTCATGGTAAGTCATAATAAACATAGTCCAGATGGCAGTGACCAATAAGACCAACTTTATCAGAGTTTTAAACAAAATACGCGACCATAAAACAAGAAATACCTATAAGCTAACATTCTTTCTTAAGTTCATCATAAACTTTACCAGCATTTTTCACAAAACAATTCATCGTTTAAAAACCAATTATAAGTTAACATCACTTTGTTGTTTACCAGAAACCCTTCACAAAAATTATAGATTTGTTTCACAAGAGGAATACGCCTTTCCTTGCCACAGCTTTTAAATGTAATATAGTTTTTCTCATACTACTGTCTAGATTTTGCTGGCAGCACACCAATTCAATGTTTCTGGCACGGATTGAAATTTTCTCAGGATTTTCAGTCACAAGCTTGTTGTTTAGAAACGAGCGCTACGAACAAGCACTACCATCTACATTCCATGCGAAATCGAACGGCAAAAAATTTCGCATTGTTTGTTTCCATTGTAATTTTTCTTATTAGTGAGAGGTGCTACGGAAAGCGTATTTATCATACATTAGCGTCTAAAACTTAACGGCTGCCACGTTATTGAACAATAAATATATCGTAATAATTCATTTTGTCGCACTTTAAATGCGCATAGCTCCGTCACCTTTTAGTTCAGAATATTGTACCAAATCTCATTTTGTAGATAAAATTCCGCATTTTATTACAGCATTTATTAATTATTTGTATAATATTTACAAAAGTCTATGTGCGGTTTTTACTTATGTTAAGCGTCTCCGGATTTTTATAAAACTAAAATATTAGATTGAGAATAATCCATGAGGATCCGAAAATGCTGGTAAAGCGGTAATGTTAGCATGATTATAGTTATAACACAAAAAGCGAATAAACCGAGGGATTTACGTAGTTGCAAGATGATACCAAGTGCTCTGTGAACCTGTGAGGAAATACTCAGAACCGCATTCAGCTTAGTAAGCGTTCTCATTGTTTAAGCATGCACAGCAGCTTGCTTGACCTGGGGTTACGAGACGTCTGAAAATTCCCAGACCTGCCCTACATTTTAACTATTTGTCCGGCGTCCGGGGAGCAATTTTTGAAAAGTCTCTAATGCCCTACATTTTAGCCGCAACTGCAACTCCCTATGGCAGCATGGCTACACCGACTACAGTCAAAGAGCATACTCATGCATTAGTAACATTGAACGAGAGATGTGGCAACGCAGCTTTTGCACTTCGAGGCAAAGCAAAGTGGTGCTTTACTCTCACTCTTGCATTTGTATTTTGGTTATCGAAGAATAAGGAAGTGGAAAGTTAATAGTTAATTCACAGTATTACAAGCCGAAATGCCGAAACGAAAATGCAAATTCAATGATGCATTATCGTTAAAGTATGTTTCAAGGCAGGAAGAATTCGGTCTCGAATTTTAAGAGTTTACATAAAGCATTGTATCGGGCTTATCTCCAAATACAAAAAGTTTCGTTTCGTTTAAAAAAATGCAAGGCCAATTTTCCTTCTATTTCAGACGATTTGGAGGCGTTGGTACGGTTGACGCAGGCACGCTACGTCCTCCAACCACTGAAGCAGTACCTTTGCCTCACGGTTGCTGCTTTTCTCCTCCTAGTTGTTTTTTTTTTATTTTGCCACGTCTGCTTGAGCATGAGATCTTAATCACTGGGTATGCGTGAGTGTATGTACATAGAAACACGAACGCTTTCTTGGAACACTTTTATTCAACCATTAAAATAAGACTTAGGATTTGCCGATCACTTTTAAATTCTTACGATGTTACTGTGTCTTTTCCAAGACCGAAGATTATCAATTACATCTGATTGTTCGATCCTCTTGCAAGTTCGCACCCAGTCTTCGGAACTCGACGAGACTGTTGTTCCGCACTCCAAGAGTGCCCCAGCGAGAGTAACCTCACCAACGCGCGATACAAGGAAGCACACCTAACTTCCCCTCTCTTCCCTTAAAAATTTCGCACCAAACTGAGCGTCATGAAGCTTCTAGTGACCTTCACATCCTGGCCAGTGCAACTGCACCCATTAATTCCAAGAGAAACTGGCTTCAGCGGATTTAACCTTTATACCTGGGGCTGGTCCCTAATTAGCTAAACTGTGCCTTTCTGGTCTTTCTGTCGCTTTTAACAGTCAACAATTTTCCCAATGCTTGATTTTAAATATTTTATTATTTATTTTATTTCGCTATCCTTCCCAGATTATTATGATAATTATTGACTTTATAATTTCGGCTTCGCGGTTCATAGCGTAGGATACAGCTGGCTGTAAGAATATGTTAGCGAATGACTGACCATGCCCTTTGTATTTATACATCACTTATATTACATTTATTTATTCTATTTAATATAATTTAGAAAGCCTTTACCAAAAACTATTCTTTGCATCATGTACGCAAAAGCTTTAGCGAACTTGATACATACGAGTACATAGCTGTTATAACGCTAACAGTTTTTACTTTATGTGGCATCACAGGTGGTGGACACTGATGATTAAGAGACGGATAAGAGTGACCGTTTTTATGAGGTTAACTTACCTTGTACTGTAGTCTGTTTATGTTGAAGGAGAGAGGGTGAGCCCAGATGTAAACAACGGGCGCTTGCCTGCAGTGCTCGTACAGGTTGTATCAAAAGAATGCGTACACTATGCTGTACATGGCGTCTGTTAATGTTTTTGTTCCGTTATAGAACACAAAATTTTAGATATATGTAAAGTGAATATTTCATAGTCTGTACCCGGCATTCCTAGGTGCATACGAATAATATACTTATATTACTGTCTGATGTATTTCTTGCTCCGTTTGCGAAGTGGAACTTCATGCCTACTACGGTATAGTCTGTGCCCCGGGGACATTTGCCAAGACATTATGCTCTGTGCATCGGTAACTTGAAATCATGGACCAGGTCACTCTAATCCACTCTCTACTCATGAGACATGAAACGAAATGATAGGAAATGTTCCAGGCCTAGGTTAAGGTTACTTCTCCGGCATTTACCAGTTCTGAAAGAAACGTTCAGTCAGGGAGGACGTCCAGTTAGAATTTGAGGCGCGGACCTTTTGCTCATGGATGTATCACTCGTGTCGATCACTATGTGTCACAACAACCATAGAAAACAACAGATTGCCCATGGTTACTGCTTTCTCTCTTGCCATCCATTTGTTTTCTGCGAATGACGTCAGGTTGCCCCAGTTGGCTGTACCCGTATATTAAAATATCTTTGTATCTCGCTGATACCGTAACCGGTATGCTATGGTAAACTATGAAAGTGTGGTAGAAGATGAACCATTTCAGTATTCGTCTGCCGATAAGGAGAAACCACAAAAAAACCATGGGTCAGAGTGGGCGACCGTATTTCTAGGGACAGGATTTTAATGCAAATCCACACTTTTTCTCTTTGTCAGAAAGTTTGTGAATTTGGTATGTGGTATATTTGTATTGTTACGTGAATTATTTACTAAATTTTCAACAATTTACACAATGTTTTATGTTGCATATATTGCATATTTTGCCTATTTTGTTAATACGCATAATATTTCAACAGTTTCAAATTATGCTGCATATTTGCTTATTTTACATGTATATTATATATATGTATATACACTACGTTATCACAAATATCCGGACACCTGGCTGAAAATGAAGTACAAGTTTGTGGCGCCCTCCATCGGTAATGCTGGAAGTCAATATGGTATTGGCCCACCCTTAGCCTTGATGACAGCGTTTACTCTCGCAGGCATACTTTCAGTCAGGTGCTGGAAGGTTTCTTGGGGAATGGCAGCCCTTTCTTCACGGAGTGCGGAACTGAGGAGAGGTATCGATGTAGGTCGGTGAGGCCTGGCACGAAGTCGGCGTTCCAAAACATCCCAAAGGTGTTCTATAGAATTCAAGTCAAGACTCTGTACAGGCCAGTCCATTACAGGGATGTTATTGTCGTGTAACCACTCCGCCACAGTCCGTGCAGTATGAACAGGTGCTCGATCATGTTGAAAGATGCAATCGCCATCCCCGAACTGCTCTTCAACAGTGGGAAGCAAGAAGGTGCTTAAAATATCAATGTAGGTCTGCGCTGTGATCGTGGCACGCAAAAGAACAAGGGGTGCAAGCCCCCTCCAGGAAAAACACGACCACACAATAACACCACCACCTCCGAATTTCACCTTTGGCACTACACACGCTGGCAAATGACGTTCACCGGGCATTCGCCATACCCACACCCTGTCATCGGGTCGCCACATTGTGTACCGTGATTCGTCACTCCACACAACGTTTTGCCACTGTTCAATCGTGTAATGTTGACGCTCCTTACACCAAGCGAGGCATCGTTTGGCATTTTCCTGCGTGATGTGTGGCTTATGAGCAGCCGCTCGACCATGGAATCCAAGGTTCCTCACCTCACGCCTAACTGTCATAGTACTTGGAGTGGGTCCTGATGCAGTTTGGAATTCCTGTGTGAGATGGTCTGGATAGATGTCTGCCTATTACTCTTTACGACCCTCTTCAAATGTCGGTGGTCTCTGTCAGTCAACAGACGAGGTCGGCCTGTACGCTTTTGTGCTGTACATGTCCCTTCACGTTTCCACTTCACTATCACATCAGAAACAGGGGACCTAGGGATGTTTAGGAATGTGGAAATCTCGCGTACAGAATTCTGACACAAGTGACACCCAATCACCTGACCACGTTCGAAGTCTGTGAGTTCCACGGAGCGTCCCATTCTGCTGTTTCACGATGTTTAATGACTACGAGGTCGCGGATAATGAGTAACAGGCAGTAGGTGGCAGCACAGTGCACCTAAGATGCAAAACGTATGTTTGTGGGGGTGTCCTGATAGTTTTGGTCACATATTGTATATACAAGTGTGTATACTATTTTAATTTTATTCGTTTTATCTTTATATTTGATTTACAAATACGAACTTTCTGAATAATATATACCACGTGTCAGTCTTGAAAGTTCAACTGATCATAGTTCATACCAACGCAATCAGTAACTCACGTCACATCGATGTATCCACGACTTTTCTGGTTGTAACCGTTCCCTCGCGGTACGAAGGTGACTCTTAAGGAGTTCTCGGAATTGAGAAGCGTGGTGGTTATACTTATATGTAATATTAAATTTAGTTCAAAATTTATTGCTTAGTATTCCTTAAGATTTATAAAAATGTAACTTACTAATTTATACAAAGGAAAACGTTTCAAAATATGGTTATGCTCCTAAACCCTAAACAATTTATAAGATTGAGCTACTCGGGATCATCACATTTACTTTATAAGCGGGGCAGAACAATGGACGCAGCGGAAGGCATTCTCAGAATTGTCAAGCTATAATGCATACATCTCAGTAATTATGATGATTTTTACTACAGGAACTGAATAGGAAGAGCTTATACATTTAAAAGATCAGCACATTTCTAAACAGAAGTAGTAGGTTTATTACAAATGAAAAGTTATATGACTTGCCTTTTATTCCTAAGACTGTTTACCCGCCCCAAGTTGACCCGCTGACTCCCATGCTCCAAAGAGAAAGAATGCTGTGTGCAATTTGGCATCTACGTGATAACTCCGCCCATAAACCCTGCGTCACAATCGGTATTACTACCAAAATTAAAATTAGAATTATTGTTGTCAGAAATATGAGATTTTGAGCTATAAATTGAATTGTAATTCATTTTGGAAGAAATCCTAGAAGGGGAGGTATAGCAACACCTTTTATAGGTTATGTCTTACCTTGAGGACAAGTATCATTTTGAGGGTGAATATTTAACTGTCTCATGCTTCCAAAGTAATTGCTAAAGACATACTAAATTCCACAATATTCAGTCGCAAATGCTTCTGAAGATTTGCAATCGTTCTCAAGTTGAAACTTCAGAGGTCACTACGAGGTCATTCAATTTAATGATGCGGTGCTTGTATATCTTTGTTTTTGTGTGATCATGCCAAAAGTAAATATGAGAAGGAACATATCCTACTATTCAATATTAAAGTTAAATTTTGAAGAGTTAAACACTTCGTAGCTTTCCACAATAGTTTTTTTTATCACAGAGACATTACATCAAATTGCCTAAAATGTGTATTTTATGTCAATATGATGCCTTAATACTTTTTATATTGGCATATTTATTTACATTTTATGGACGTTTTCAATACATAAATGTACAGGTATATAAAGGGCTCATTAGAGCATAAAATTCCTGTCACTACATACAAATTGGTGTGTACGCACTTTGAAACGTTATTTCTGAGCAAAGAAATGAAACAGAACTAATTCTTTTTTGGTGTTCTATTCCTTAAACTTCCTTCAAAATGTCCAGCCTCTACCACGGCACACTTCCAACAACGACGTGGAATAGAGCATCCGTCTGGATTGTTGGCAAAGAAATGTCATTGATGGCATGTTCAATCCGATCCCTCATTTCCTCCAGTGTTTGTGGTTTTGTGGCGTATACCGTGTTCTTTAAAGTTCTCCAAAGGTAGAAGTCTAGAAGGGTTAATTCGGGAGATCGAGGCGGGAACTTCTTGGCACTTTCTCTTCTTCCTATCCATCTCTGGTTGAAGTGAGGTGGAGCCCCGCCTTGTTGGAAGTAAACCTAATTTTTTTGTCAAAGAGATCATTGAGACGTGGTATGATGATTTCATGCATTTCCTGACCCCTGACAGTCTCTTCGAAGAAGTAGCCCCCCTCCTCTGGAAGACAGACCACACCATACCGTGGCCTTTGGTAGATTGACGGCATTTTATTCAGCGATGTTTGGGTTTTCCTTGGCCCACAATTATGCCGATTAGATGTGCCATTAAGTTTGAATGTGGCTTCATCTGACCAAACAATTGAGCCTCGAAAATCATCCCTTTCATCACACTTGTTCAGGAACCACTCACAAATTTGCAGTCGCCTCTCTGGGTCGTCCTCATTTAGTGCGTGGAGAAGTCTCGGAAGGTAAGGCTTCCATTTTTGACCTCCCACAATTCATGAGCACTGGCTTTATTGATGCCAATCTCACCGGCACATGAAGAACGATGAACGTTTTACTATGCTTTTCCAGTGCCTTCTAGATCATACACAACAATGTTATTTCTGTCTCATTTCGTTGCTGAGAAATAACGTTTCTAAGTGTGTGTACATCAATTTGGGACACTCGGTATTACCTACTTATGCGTCCGTTAAGAAGCTCAGTTTAAGCGCATGTGAAGGAAGTATACGACTGAAATAGCCTCATTTTGTTACAGATGTTGTCCATATAAATGGAAGCGATGTTATTGACATGCGAAGTGCGATACAGGACTAATACGGGTAAGTAGTTAATTACGTATTTCATAATAATTTTAGAAAATAATACTGCTTGTATCAACTAAAGATATAAATGTTTTATAGAGTTATAAGTGTTTTACACCATTTCTACAGCCCTGTCCACACTGATTAACATTTAACAAAACTTGTCAAGTGCAACATGTTAACAGTTATGATGTTGGCCAAATTTCGATTGCAGAATTGACTTAACATGTTAATCGAAAGAGTTGTGCTTGACACTTGTAACATGTTGGATGTTTTCCACCTTTAATGGAAAACTTGTTAAGTCAATTTGCTCTCTGTGTATGTGATTGGATGAACTTTGGAAGTATCCAAACTGTAAACATGGCAGTTATTGTGTTCGGTAGTTCCGTGTTGACTCGTTCTGTGTTTATATCTTTGATTTGGTTTGCTTCATGTGAAGTTATGGAATGGACGAAAGAAAGGACACTTTCATTAATAAAATCTTTGTTGAGGCTATCATTATGGAACATTATAATATATGTAATAAAAAGGATGGACAATTATACCAAACTATATGCAATTTATTGTTGTTCCAAGGGCAATATCAGAAAAAGAAAAATAATAACCTCACTTTCCTAGAGAATTGCAAAAATGGCTCAAGTCTGGCAGCTGGAATGGCTGCTCTCAAATGTGTGAATTCCTTTTTGTGAATTATAGGTTAGAAACCTTGCTCAAAACAAAGTTGAAGTTACTTTGACTTGTTCTCAAGAAATTGAAGCCAAACTTGCTCCGAATTTTAAACTCATTCAAAATATTTTCAGTCCTGTGCCGATTAACAAGATAGAACCTCATCACCTTCAATTTTTCTTTTTATTGCATATCCAGCACAGATACAAATAGTAATGGTCAAATCCTAATCACTGGAGTCCCTTTTGCTTTTAGTTAAGAAGTTTTGTTGTCCCAACAAGTCAACTGGTGTGGATAGAATGTTAAACGTTCACATATTGAAGGCATTTAACATGTTGAATGAGACATTTTGTTAATTGTTGAATGTTAACTGTTGATATGTTGAACAGTGTGGACTCACCTTAACATATACATAGTACCACATATATTCCATCAAAGAATTGGATACCGAGATTTCACCGAAAATACATGCTTTAAGATCCCCAGAACAAAAAAATGTAAAAAAGCTCTGTTGTCTACGCGACTGTCTGTGTGTCTGTGAACAGCATAACTCAAAAACGGAAAGTCGGATAAGGTTTAGTATCTTCCAAAGATGCGACGCGAAGATTTTGAAGAAAACCCTCCGCCCCAAACTATCCTTTACACCGAAAATTTTTCAATTTTTTTTATTTTGTAAAAAATTCCTCTAACGATTTTCATTAAAATAACATTATATATTAAATATATTTACATGACAAATAAAATGCGTATCTTGAATTTTCTGGGAATAGCCTGAAGTCCTCTTCATTCGGAAGGAATTTTGTATAATCTTGTATAACTGGTAAATGTTAAGGGATAGACAAAAACGTACTTAAAAAAATCTGATGTGTTACACTCACATAACTTTCTCTACTCTTGTACAACCTAATTTTACAAACGCCTATTCTCCATATGCTTCATGTTAATCGAGATATCGAGATGTCAATCTTATTGGTAATTTTCTTGTAGATGCAAGGAAAATATGGTAGCTTTTAAGCGATAGTCAAATGTTTTAACGCTGGTTGCTATGTGACGCATTCCATTCTCTTTGCATGTCCAGGACATAAAAAAATGAATAACGCATTTGAGAAAAAGTATAAGTATTGGAAAATTTAAGGAAATAACAAGCAATATCTCGAAAACGGTTCACTCAACAAAAGAAATGTATATGACATAAGTTGTGTATTTTAACGCGATCTACATTTTTTGTGTAGTAAAAGTTTGTCTATCTCTTATGGTTTACCAGTTACGCAAAAGTCGTTCACAATGAAGAATACTTTTGGAGACATTCCCAGAAAATTCGAGATATACATTTCATTTCTCATGATATTACCCTAAACATATGATATTTTCATCAAAATCGTTAGAGCCATTTTTGAGAAAATTAAAATTTTCGAAAAATCTTCCATGTAAAGGGTAGTCTGGGGTGGGGGGATTTTCTTGAAAACCTTCGTGTCGCATCTCTGGAAGATATTGAACCTAAATACCAAGTTTGGTGCTTATCCGATTGTTCGTTTTTGAGTTATGCTGTTCACAGACACACACACACAGACACACACACACAGACACACACACAGACACACACACAGACACACACACGGACATGTTTCCAAAAATGCTTTTTTTGGATTCAGGAGGTCTCAAAACGTGTATTTCCGGTGAAATCTCGGTATCGAATTTTTGGGTGGAATGCAATACTTCCCCTACTTACTATACGTAGTAGAGAAAGTAAAAAGTAGATCTCTTTAAAGCATACAATTTATTTCAAATAAGCTTTCTTGTACCATAAGCCATTTCTGAGATATCCATTAATAAAGGTTCGAATTGTTCATTACTTGCGTCACTCTCTTTAAGTCCTGTCAACATTCAGCTGTTTCTCGCGATTGCATGGAAACAGCATGGAATTTTAAGGCCAGCATATAACGTTCAGTTCTTGAATTGACCATCGCTGTTCTCTTTGTATTTATAACGAAATGTGTAATGTAGCTATTTCTGCAAACGATTATTTGGATTAAAATGTGGTAGATAGATAAATAAGGTTTAGTAAGAATAGTTTGTGTGCCCACTAATAAAGAAAGAGGGCAGAGAAAGTCATACGAATGTTTCACATCAGAATTTTTTAATTATTAAAGCCAGAAGTATATGGTTTACAGGTTTGTTGAGATATTCAAGTGTTTTATATGTAAAATCCCATAAGCGAATCACGTGTAAATTTAACTCGTAACCGCGAATGGGATTTATTAAGGTTATTCCATGAATAAAATATAAGAGATTATATCATAAATAATTACTTTCTTGTTTAAAAGATGTAAATATGTCTGCTGTCAGATTACAGCATAGGCATCTACTAAATGAATGGCTAATAGAATGTGTAACCTAATGATAACCATTGCTACCAACAGTGGGAATGGGAAATTGTTAACCTCAAAATTAAAATAAGCTAAAATCAGAGCATAGCAAAGACATTTATTTTTCAAGAACATAATATATTTGGAAATTGACACTATTTGAATGTGCGCTGATTAAAAATATAATTTTCAAAGTTAATATTTGAAGGAATCTCCTGGATGTTGATGTGGTGTTGAAGTGGATGTTAAGGTAGCAGGATGTTGTAATTTCTCTAGAATTGGTTACGACTTACATCCTATGCAACACTTTTAATGCACAAAGTGTAAATAAAGGGTATTGAAAATAAATACAGGCATTAGGCTGTGTGCTTTTGGGCATTTAATTGGTAACGTGTTTAAGTTTTAAAAGGCCCTGAAAGCAAAACTCACAGTATGTATTTAAAGCTGAAGTTTCAAAGTATTTTAGACATAAAACTAATTTTTGAATGTTTTGAAAATGTTGACCTAATTTCAGCTATGTCAATGCTTAAATGAGCATCATATCGAAATATTGAAAAAGGGGAGAAGAAGAAAACCATTTATTGCTGCAAAGTACAAAGGAGAACAGAAAATCTGATCTGACACACTAAACAGGACTTTCTCTACCCTCTGTCGTTTATTGGTGGGTATACAAACTAATCTTACTAAAGCTTATTTTTCTATCTACTACGTTTTAATCAAAAAAAAACTTTGCAGAAATAGCTACATTACACATTCTGTTATAGACACAAAGGGAACAGCGATTGTCGATTATTTAACAACTGGACGCTATATGCTGCCTTAAAATTCCATACTGTTTCCATGCAATCGAGAGAAACAACTGAACGTTGACAGGACTTCAAATGAATGACGAAGTAATGAACAATTCGAACCATTAATAACGGATACCTAAGAAATGGCTTACTCGACAAAAAAGTTATTTGGCATACATTATGCGTTTTAAAGAGTTCCACAATTTTTGTATAGTGAGTTTTTACCTATGGTTTCACGTTTAGTAATTATACAAGATTACGCAAAATTCCTTCCAAATGAAGAGGACCTCAGGGGCTATTCTCAGAGAATAGAAGATATACATTTTATTTGCATGTAAATATATTTATTATGTGGTATTTTAATCAAAATAGTTAGACGCATTTTTAGAAAATAAAAAATTTCGAAAAATCTTCCAAGTAAAGTGTAGTTTGTGGTACAGGGATTTTCTTGAAAATCTTCATGTCGCATCTTTGGAAGGTACTGGACCTAAATATTAAGTTTAATGTTTATCCGACTTTTACACACGCGCACCCGCGAGCGCCCGCGAGCGCACTCATATGCACACAATCTCGATCCTGAATAGTTGGATGGAATAGGATAGGATTAGAAGCGGAGGGGAACCTAGCAACTCGACCTACGCAGACCCTTTGTGCCAAGCCCATGACGGGGAGCCTCCGGGAGGGAGGGATGTGATGAGAGGGGACAGACGGCGGCCGGACCAGGAGACACTACAGGTAGAGGGCGGGGTCCCTGCCGTTTACAGATTTGAACTCCCCGGGTGGTGGCAGGTGCAGCCGGCTTCCTCCCCGCTCTGGGCTTACACACCCCTGGTGGATGTCGGGGGACAAAGGTTTCCTCAGAGCATCTTTTTCCCCTTTCAGCACATGCCGAGACCTCCTGCCGACACTTGCAACTCTGAAAGAGACCAAGCAGATGAAAGTGAAGTGAAATGAGACTGGAGATGAAATAGAGGGACAGGAAATTAAGCATGTCCGTGCACGCTACTGGAACAAATGACGAGGAAACGGTGTTGGTGGTCTGATGGTTGTGTATGTCCCCGTTCAATCTCTGTTCACGTCACTGGAATTCTTGGGATAGTGGAAGGCTTTTCTTCTTCCAAATGCTATATACTCTTGCTTATAATAAGCTGTAACCTGAGGAAACATAAAATGTAACAACGAATATTTAGAAAAGTTTAATGCTACAGAAAAAAAATCTGACGTGTTGTTTTCACATATCTTGTTTATTCGTGTTCCTACAAACTATTCTTAACATTCTTCGGTGTAGTCAAGATCCAATTAGCCATCTGGATGTATATTTGTTGCTTGATGTTGATCATTAATTAACATCCTTTAATCGGGTAAGTCATTTTGGAAGGTGAATAAACCAAATGGTTGAAATGATGCTCAAAAAGGCCTGGGTTTACCCAACATTCCTCTTCTCAGGATAAAGGAAAACCACGGAAAAGAAACCGCATTCAGAAAACTCTCCCTAAACAACATTCGTATTCGGCACCTCTTGAATGTGAGGCAGCAACGCTACCCCCACAAGAGTATTTTAAAAAATTGTAATGTGATACATTTTTCTTTCTACTACATTTTAATCCAAATAAACATTTACAGAAATAGCTACATTACATATTTCATTATGGATGCAAGGAGAACAGTGATAGTCAAATGTTTAAAATTCCATACTGTTTCCATGTAATCGCGAGAAACAACTGAATGTTAAAAGGACTAAGACAATGACCAAGAAGTGAACAAATCGAACCTTTAATAACGCATATCTCAGAAACGGCGTATGCCACAAAATCACTTATTTTAAATAAATTGTGTGTTTTAGAGAGATGTACATTTATATGTAGTAAGTTTTCGTCTATCGCTTAACGTTTACCAGTTATACAAGATTTTACAAAATTCCTTCCGAATGAAGAGGACAGAGGACTTCATAGGTATTCACCGAAAATTCAAGATATGAATTTTAATTTTTCATTTGCGTATCTTTCATATGTGGCATTTTAATCGAAGTCGCTACAGCCATTTTTTAGAAAATAAAACATTTCAAAAAATGTTCCATGTAAAGGATAATTTGGGTTAGGGGAGTTCGTTGAAAATCTTTGCATCTTTGGAAGTTATTGAACGTATGCACATAAACACACACACGGACATGTCTCCAAAAATCCTTTATTTGGATCCAGGGGTCTCAAAACTTGTATTTCCGGTGAAGTATCGAATTTTAGGGTGGAATGCAACGCTTCCCCTACTTATACGTTGAAGTGTTATTATTAATGTTATATATTTAACATTATTGTAGCCCCACGTTGTGGTGCCAATTTGAAGTGGTATACTTTATAATGTTATTTGTGTATGTGTGCTTACTTCACGTTGTGAAGCCATTTTGTGACGTGATTCTTTATAATGTTTGTTAGCTCCATCTGGTGTTAGTAATTTGCGACAGTATTAGTGTTTGTTTGAAAGAATGCTACTGTTATTTTATTTAATTTTTGTTCACTGTCCTCCAGCTAGCTATGATCTATTTGGTCGAGCACATCTCTTTATACAGGTTGTGTAAACGGAAAGGAGTCTTTTATCCAAAGATAACACTGATGAAGGAATTTGTTTTACACTTTTATTGTCGAACACAGTCACTATCACATTTACACATTGATATTGACACTCGCCAAACTGAAACTGTTATAACAACTTATTTACTGATCATTCTTAATTCGCGTACTTCAACTTTTTGTATAATTGACTTTACAACACTTTAGATTTTTCATAACTCTGCTACGCATAACTTGTAAATCGATAGCCGACGCGTACTCTGCTGAACTGACGGACTGAAGGCGACGTGTATCATACAAATATTTTCGACGAACTGACGGGGTCTATCTCTAACCTAGCCCTTTTATACTCCTACACCCCGATATGCCTAAAGATTATAACTGAGCTGCAATTGGCTAATAAAACGCGCCAAAATTAGCGTCTATTTTTATATCCAATGAAAATTATGAATACATATGCTCTAGGTATAATGTTCCAGCAATTTCTACAGAAAAACGCACCAACATTACGTAACTTCCTCGTCTCTAATAATGATAAACAGCTCACCCCCACGCTGCATTATTGCACGCTATTATTGTCAGTTTCAGTAAGGCCGTATAAACTTACTTCTCAACAATAATTACAATCAACAAACATCTTAAATCAATGACACATAAAAATGCATATTCATACTATAATCATTCTTTACATTTAAGTAATTTATGATACAAATTACTGCATCAACGTATAGAGAAAGTAAGGAAATTAAAACCAATTAAAGAGTATCTCGGAGATACTTAACATAAAAAAAATCTGATGTGTTACACTCACATGACTTTCTCTACTCTTGTACAAACTACTTTTACAAACGCTTATTCTCCATATGCTTCATGTTAATCCAGATATCGAGATGTCAATCTTATTGCTAATTTTCTTGTAGATGCAAGGGGAATATGGTAGGTTTTAAGCGATAGTCAAATCTTTTAAGCGCTGGTTGCTATGTGGAGTATTCCATTTTCTTTGAATGTCCAGGACATAAAAAATTAATAACGAATTTGAGAAAAAGTATAAGTATTGGAAAACTTAAGGGAATAACTAGCAATATCTCGAAAACGGTTCACTCAACAAAAAAATGTATATGACATAAGTTGATCTACATTTTTTTGTGTAGTAAAATTTTGTCTATCTCTTATGGTTTACCAGCTATGCAAAGGTCGTTCACAATGAAGAATACTTTTGGAGACTTTCCTAGAAAATTCGAGATATACATTTCATTTCTCATCACAATATCTTAAACATATGATATTTTAATCAAAATCGTTAGAGCCATTTTTGAGAAAATCAAAATATTCGAAAAATGTTCCATGTAAAGGGTAATCTGGGGTGGGGGATTTTCTTGAAAACCTTTGTGTCGCATCTCTTGATTATACTAAACCTAAATACCAAGTTTGGTGTTTATCCGACTGTTCGTTTCTGAGTTATGCTGTTCACAGTCACACATATGGACATATTTCCAAAAATGCTTTTTTTATTATTCAGGGGGCCTCAAAACATATATTTCCGGTGAAATCTCGGTATCGAATTTTTGGGTGGAATACAATACTTCCCCTACTTACTATACGTAGTAGAGAAAGTAAAAATAAATGTAGTTTACATTAATTGTGTGGTTTAAAGAGATCTACATGTTTTGTGTAGTAAGATTCTGTACTTCTATTATTAAACAAAAGTTATTCAGAATGAAGAAGACTTCATAGGCTATTTACACAAAATTCAAAACCTATATTTTACTTAACATTAAAATATCTAAACATGCTGTGTATTAATCAAATTCATCACAGCCATTTCAAAGAAAATCAAAGTTATTGAAAACGCTTTTGGGTAAATGATAGTTTAGAGTGGGGAAATTTTCTTGAAAATCTTCGTATCGTATCTTAGGAAGATACTGAACTTAAATACCAAGTTTTATTTGACGACTTTTCCTTTTTAGTTATGCTGTTCACAGTCATACACACGCGGAGCTCTTTCTCGAAATCTTTCTAGGTTTCAGGTAATCTCAAAACGCATATTTCCGGTGAAAGCTCGGTGTCGAAGTTTTGGGTGGAATGCAATACTTCCTCTTCTTACTATAAAAAGCAGTAGAGAAAGTTAAAGGTATTGATATAAATTGTATATTTCTATTTCGTGGGTAACATTTTATCTGTCACTTGTGTTTCATTAGTGTTGTAAAATTCTAGAAAATGTATTCAAAATGAAGAGAACTATTCACAGAAAATTAGACTCGGATTTTATTGCAAATTCTTAAAGCATATTTTAATTAAACATTTTTAAAACTTTTTCTGAAAAATTGTTAGAAACATTTCTGAGAAAATATTATAATAATAAATATATAGCATTCCATGCACTTACAGGGTAGTTTATATATAGGGGGATTTTCGTGAAAATCTTGTCGCACTTTGGAAAACGATGAGCTTGAATAGAAACAGTGGTATTTGCTGTTTTGAGTTCTGCAGTTCACACACACATACACACGGACGGTCTTTTTATGAGAATTTTTTTGAGGGGAGGGGATTCAGGGATCTCAAAATATTTGTGCATCTGCGGTAATATCTCCATATCGAATTTTGGGTAGAATGCCTACTGCATAAAGGTGGAAGGAAAATTAAAAATCTGATGTGTTACATTTACATGACATTCTTTACCCACTTTCGTTTATTATTATACTGCTTCTACAAACTATTCTTACAGAGCTTATTTGCTATCTAATAATCGAGTTAAACATATGCAGAAATAGTTTCAAGAGAGAAACAGGAACCTGAATTGAAGTCACATGTTTAAAAGCGGGTTGCTGTTTTCTGAGCTTTAAATCCTACACTCTTTCCACGACATAGCGAGAAACAATTGCATGATGACCACTATAAAAATGACAGTATTGGAAAATTAAAAGCAATTTTAACGAATCTCTGTAATTATTTGTAATAAACTGTGTGTTTTAAAGAGATCTAAATTTTTATAGTAAGTTTTTATGCATCTCTTATGTTTTATCAGTAACACAAAAATTCTCTACGAATGAAGAGGTCTTAGCATCCTATTCCAGAAAATCTGAGATACATTGTATTTGTCGTATAGGTATTTGTAATGTATAATATTTTAATCAAAAAAAGTTGAGTGTTTTTGAGAAAATAAAAAATAACAAAAGAATTTTTATCTAAATGTAGTTAAAAGGAGCTAATTTCTTAAAAACTTTCCTAATGCATCTTTGAAAGGTACTTAACTTAAATACCACGTTTTGTATTTATCCAAAACTTCGTTTTCTAGTGATGCTGTTCACAGAAGCACAATCATGGGTCCTTTTCTAAAGTTTTTATTAAATAGGGCGTCTCAAAATATGTATTTACGGTGAAATCTCAATATCATAATTTTGGATGGAATGCTTTACTTCTCTATCTACTAGGAACGAGTAGATTCAAGTGTAAATATATTTGACAAAAATTGTATATTTCAATGAGCTGTATATTTTTGGTTAGTAAGATATAGTCTATCTCTTATGGTTGATCAGTTAAACGACATTACAGAAAATGTATTTTGAATGAAGAGGGGTTCACAAGCTATTCATAAAAAATTAAATATACATTTTATTGCACATACTTAAAACACATTTTAATCAAAACTGTTATAATTATTGATGAGAAAATGATATATGGATTTCTTGTTTTCTTGGAAGAGGAGCTTAAATAGCAAGTGTGTTATTTATTTTATTCTTTGTTTTCTATTTATGTGTTCATACACGAGTGTGCGCGCGCACTATTTGCTATTTTAGGTAATATATACTTGCAGTGCATACTCGAGAACTTAGCTTTTGAACATCTTACCCTCATTTGTATTTCTGGTAGTTACTTTGTGTTATTATGTAGCAGCAGTTTTCCAGCAGTGTTTATTGTTTTCAAACTCATCTGCATGACAAAATGAATTCATTCACTACATGAGAGTTGTACATGAATTTGTTGGTGCAATGAGAAGTGGGATACCGATTGACAGCAAAAGAGATGCATGTATTTCTGTTGTGATGTTATGCAATTTAAAAATTTCTGGGACTAAATACGAGGGGCACTATTTATATTTTGAGCCTAATAATTAAAACAAAGTAATTTCTGATTGAAAACTGCTTTATTGTTTTTCAAAATATTCTTCTTTATGATCAATACACTTTTGCATCGGTTTGAACCATTTGTCAAAGCATTTATTCCAGTCTTCCTGAGACACCTCCAAAACATGGTTTTTGAAGGCATCGAGGCTTCTTCTGCCAACAAAAATTGTTGTCCACGCAATTTATTCTTGATGTTCGGGAACAACAAGAAGTCATTGGGTGCCAAATCAGAACTGTATGGCGGATGACCCATCAATTCAATTTTTTGAGCCTTCAAATACTCTGTTGTTAGACGTGTGTGCGCTCGCATTGTCTTGATGAAGAACGATCCTACGGTTCTTGTTGCTTCCGGCAAACAAATGGTTGTGTACCATTCGGCATTGACCGTTTTACGCTCCTCTAAAGGCACTGTTGCCACATGTCCAGTTTTGCTGAAAAAGCAGGCGACCATTTGCTTCGAAGTGCTTCGAGTGCGAACAACTTTTGTTGGATTTGCTTCATCTTGAAACACCCATACAGTCGACTGCTGTTTACGTTCCGGCTCATACGCATAGATCCATGATTCGCCATCTGTTACAATCTTATATTCGTCTTTTGAGGCACCGCCAGTGTGTTTCTTGAGCATTTTTGTACACCAATCGATACGAGCATCTTTTTGAGATTGCGTCAAATTATGTAAGATCCAACGAGAGCAAACCTTTTTCACGGCTAAATAATCATGCAATATTTTATATATGCTGGTGGAACTAATGTCTAGGGATGCCTCAATCTCACAATATGTCGCATGACAATCTTTCATTATTAGTTTTTGCATAGCATCAATGTTTTCTGGCACAACAACTGACTTTGGACGACCTTCATCATTGAGCGAACGGCAGCCACGATTAAATTCGTTATACCAGCGTTTCACAGTGGCAATGGATGGAGGTTCATCGCCAAATGTGGAAGTTAGTTGATTGATGCACTCTTGTCTTGATAATCCACGTCGAAAGTCGTAATAAATCATTGCACGAATATTTTCACGAGTTAATTCCATGTTTTTGTTGACACACAATTTTCAAGTTAGTGCAAACAAAACAAATGACGCTCTATTGACAAAATGTTTGAAGTAGATTATGGTCAAAAATGTCAAACTATCCATTGGAAACGTCAGATGGCACCTACAACATTCAGGGTTGCCAAGGATCAAAATATAAATAGTGCCCCTCGTACTATATCAGCAATACTTAGCAATATGAAACGCTAAATGTAAAAAAGTGTATTAATAAAATTTTCCTGATTTTATCAGTAATATGGGCTATCCTTCGTAATTTCCAAATTGCATATTACAGATCTTTCAAAATTATAAATATTACTCCGTATTTTGTTTCAACTCATAGAGAAGTAATTCTTTCATTCACTTTACTAGAAAAGTTTACTTAGAAATTGTTTCATTCTCGGCAATATAATATAAAAATTAAAATTGAGTTTAATTTATTTTATTTATGGACGCTCTTTAACTACTGTGGTCCTTAACGTTCCATTCTATATTAGGCATGAAAGACCGGTAATTTTGCTCAGATACCTCTTTGTCAGGCTTGAGGTTGTTTTACGTGCCGTAATTCTACTAGTTTACTTCCCTTCCGAAGCAAACCATCTTAAGGATTTTTAGGCCCGAAAAAGTAATCGCCCTCCGCAGGGTTTGAAACCACGACCTCGGGAACTACACCACGGAGGACAATGTTGCTACATGTTAAGTGCGAAAAAAAACATAGTGAGGAATTTGGCGTTTTTTGGCTGTTTTCCCAGGATCTTGAATTTTCCTACCGCTCATTTTCCATTTCCGTGTCATTCCGTTTTGGGGTTCAGGGCCGGAAACGAGGGTTGGTGCGCTGTGGCGGTGCGATTCTCTGTGGAAAGGATTTCTCCCTGGTTCCTGGCTAGTTGAACCTACTGTCAGATACTCTCCGAAAGAGGAGATGCCCCTTCATGGCGAGCTCATTACGGGGTCCACTTGTCATACTCCCCGGAGGTACTCCTTCATTGTGATCTAGCTCGGCATCAGAATAGATACAATCTGGAATCTTTAGGCCTTCGCTTAGTCACGCCGTCTTCCGGATTTGGTAGCTCTTCGGCCTCATCCTTTCCTTCTGGAGGTCGCTGATAGACCGTCTGCCGGGCTAGGCGTGTGCGCCGCGCTCCATTGGTTGAACTCCCCCGCGGTGTGTTACTTATCCCTAAGGCACGTAAAGATTAATCCTGTTTATATTAAAGTCGATTTTTGTTAGAAATGAGCTCACGTGAAAGAGAGAAGACTCTAAATAGATAGTGTGCCGAAGTAAACTTCAATGTAGAAAGTCTAAAAATAAAACAGTAAATACACCTAGAAGCGCTTTGCTATCAAAGCATGAATTATATATTTCAATGCACTCGATTTTGTTATGATAAGTTTCTTATTGTTTCTCATTAATATAAAATTCGGTGGCTGTCTACAGAAAACTCAAGATGTGTAGTTTATTATATGCCCATTAATATGATACACTGTAATCAAAATCGTTGGTAATTTTTGAGAACAAAAATTAACACCTCTAGCATAGTTTATGGTATGCGGAATTTCATGAAGATCTTTGCCTTACATCTTTAAAATAAGAATATATGTTGAACGAAACCTAAATCTGGAATTCTCTGCGTATCCCTCGAAGTCGTCTTTGTTCTGATACGATAGACAGAAACGTACCTATCACAGAAAAACGTAGAACTCATTAAAGTAGACAGTTTGTGTCCAACAATCTTTATCGTAGCATTAGCCGTTTCAGAAATATTTGCTGTTACCTATTTTAAATTTCCTCAGGCTAGATGTCATTAAGCATCTATGACATATGTACTCTGTGACCACGAGAAGAAGGCAAGCGAGAGGAATGTGTAACATCAACACTTTCCTGCGTCCGTATCATATTTACGCTCGCCGTGTGGATACGATAAGCATGTTAGGAGGTTATAAACTACTACACAGGTTGTCAAGTACTCACCCATGGCAAGAGCCAATGCGTTAACACCTACTACGGCGGTTGCTGTTCTACTAGTATCAGATCTGGCAGCATGGGTGGTTCATTTGCACACATAACACATTTCCATTTCGTAGTAAACGTAGTAAACAATCGACAGTACGTGAGCAGATAAATAGTTACAGAACGCCGCTCGCCCCTCAGGGCCCGCTCGTCTTCTTCTCGTTGTCCAACAGTATGCAAATATGCGATTATTATTTTTTCCTGTTTTCTTGTTTTTTCGAATCGGCTCATTGGTTAAAAAAATTTACTTCTTTTATAAATACATATAATTTGTTTTCGCATCATCACCATGCAACCAAGTCTGATTTCAGAGCATTTCTAGGCAGCATTCACGTGCATAACATAATATGAATAGAATAATAATTTCGTATATAAATAGCTTAGTATATAAGAAATACATTAGATAAATTTGTAATTGGAAGAGAAACTCAAGGAATGTTTACCCGTTGGATTATTATTAAGTTTTATGGAAGAGAATCATGCTCATAATACAGTCCTTTTTGCCACTGATGAAGTTTTATTTTCTCTACCTCATACCTATTGTAGGAAGCATTGCATAACGTCCAAAAATTCGATATAGCGATTTCACTGGAAATGCACGTATTGATGTCCCTGAAACAAGAGGAAACGTTGCTTTAGAAACGTTCAGGAACTGTGTGTGTGTGTGTGTATGTGTGTGTGTGTGAGAGAGAGAGAGAGAGAGAGAGAGAGAGAGAGCATTACTCCAAAACGAAAATTGAATAAATGTCAAACTTGGTACCTTTTAAATTCAGCATCTTCCGTAGACGTGACACGAAAATTTCAAGAAAATAACCAAACTACCTCTGCTGCAACATTTTTCGTTATTTTTTATTTTCTCAGAAATAACTCTTAACAATTTTGATTACAATGTCACATATTTTTAAGATATTTGCATCGCAAATAAAATGTTAACCTGAGTTTTCTGCGAAAAGCCTGCAAAGTTCTCCGAATTTAATGGCATATTTTTGTGTAAATGGTAAACTGCATGGAAAACACCTTAGTGTACAAAAATTGTAGTTCTCAATGAAACCACACAAATTATGTCAAATAATATTTCTTGTATCGTTAAAGATTTTCGATGCATTCGTTATTATGCATATCAATTTTCAAATGCTTTATGCATACTTGAAATGTTAAGGCACCATTAGTTGTTTCTCGTGATCATGCTGAGGGGAATTTTAAAGCCAGCATATAGCGACAAGCTTTTTAAAAATTTGACTATCGCTTCAGCCTCCTATATTCCTCAAGTACCTACAACAAAATGTCTAATAAACCATTTTTCCAAACGTTATCTCGATTAAAATAGAATAGGCAGAAAAAAAGCTGAGGTTATGCATTCGTCTTTACTTTCTGTACCACTACGTAGTAGGTAGAGAGGTTATTGCATTTCACCCAAAAATTCGATACCGAGATTTCACCGGAAATACATGTTTTGAAGGCCCCGAATCAAAATAAAGTAGTTTTAGCAAAACGTCCGAGTGTGTCTGTGTCTGTCTACCTGTGTAACTGCGAACGGCATTACTCAAAAATGAAAACTCTAATAATACCAAACTTGGTGTTTAGGCTTAGTATCTTCTTAAGATGCGACACGAAGATTTTCAAGAAAATCACCCTACCCCAAGCTACCTTTTACATGGAAAAGTTTTCGAAATGTTTTTATTTTCTAAAAATGGTTCTAACAATTCGATTAAAGTACCATATATAAAAGATGTTTACACGAAAAATAAAATTTATATCTTAAATTTTCTGGGAATAGCCTATGAAGTCCTCATTCGGGAGGAATTTTGTTTATTCTTGTGTAACTGGTAAACGTTTAGCGTTAGACGAAAATGTACTACACAAAATTGTAGAGCTCTTTAAAACACACAATTTATTTCAAACAAGTTTTTTGTGGCATAAGCCATTTCTGAGATATTCATTACTAAAGGTTCGAATTGTTGATTTCTTGGTCATTCTCTTAAAGTCCTGTCAACATTCAGTTGTTTCTCGCGATTCTATGGAAACAGTATGGAATTTTAAACCTAGCATATAGGGTCCAATTCTTAAACATTTGACTATCGCTGTTCTTTTTGTATCTATAAGGAAATGTGTAATGTAGCTATTTGTGCAAAGATTTATTTGGATTAAAACGTGTAGATAGAAAAAACAAGCTTTAGTAAAAATAGTTTGTATACCCACTATTAAACGATAGTGGATAGAGAAAGTCATGTGAATGCATCACATCAGAATTTTTGTAAATTATGCTGTTCACAGACACACACCACGTTCGCGCGCGTGGAATTGCAATACTACATCTAATTACTATAAGTAAGTAGTAGAGAAAGTTATAAGATTTTATATGAATAGCTTTAAAAGAACGGATAGAGAAAGCAATACGATTGCAACACGTAAATTTTTTTCTTAAGCAAATTCACCTTTCCAAGTCTAACTGGGATGGTGTAGATATTTTGGTATCAAATCCCAGGAATACTCCTTGAGAGGGAACTAATGAACGCATCTAGATCCAGTGTTGGGATGCTGGACTATGATTCATCACGATGTGAGGGTGCCGTCACGCTAAAAAACTAATGTAGTGCGTGTTGTGGGGCGACCTTCCTCGTTTCCGGGACGGCCATAAATTTCAGCTAATTTTTCACGTCTGTCGTTTTACTCCAGGTGCGCGTCACGGCTCAGGGGTACTCAACCTTCCCGCCCTCTAGCGACGACAGGGCGCTACGGCAATTAACGCATTGATTTACCTCAGGGCAATGCCCAGATATTGTCTTGAACAGTGATGAACAAAGATCTTTTGCCTTATTATTTTCTCTACTGCCTACCCATAGCAAGTGCAATGAATATTACATCCACCGAAATACACGTTTAGAGGCTCCCTGATTTATAAGAAAAATCATTTATAGAAAATGGTCTGTGTGTGTGTATGTGTGTGACATAAATTGAATACTTTAAAGAGATCTACTACATTTTTTGTGTAGTAAGATTTTGTCCATCTTTTATGGTTTACCAATAATATATAACAAGAGTCATTCAGAATGTAGAGGACCTCATAGGCTATTCGCAGAAAATTCAATATATACATTTTATTTGCCATGTAAATATGTTAAATATATAGTATGTAAAAAAATCGTTGGAGCAATCTTTGAGAAAAATTGTCCATGTAAAATAGTTTGAGCTGGGTAAAATGTAACGGCGAAGCCTAGCTCGGTCCCATTTTCTACTTTCGAATCCTAACTCGGTCCCGTCTTCCAAAATGTAAACAACCTAACTCGGTCCCATCTTCCAAAATGTAAACAACCTAACTCGGTCCCATCTTCCAAAATGTAAACAACCTAACTCGGTCCCATCTTCCAAAATGTAAACAAACTAACTCGGTCCGGGCTTCCAAAATGTAAACAACCTAACTCGGTCCCGTCTTCCAAAATGTAAACAACCTAACTCGGTCCGGGCTTCCAAAATGTAAACAACCTAACTCGGTCCCGTCTTCCAAAATGTAAACAACCTAACTCGGTCCCGTCTTCCAAAATGTAAACAACCTAACTCGGTCCCGTCTTCAAAAATGTAAACAACCTAACTCGGTCCCATCTTCCAAAGTATTAACAACTTAACTCGAGCCTGTACGAAATTAATCTCAGTCTAGTTCATTTTAAAAGACATAGGACTTTTAGCAGACCTATAGTGACTACAAAACGATATTGTCGTTTCGTGTTTCACTAAAAGTGATCTTAACCTCAAAATTAGGTTTTATATAAAACTTTTGCTCTATTAAATGCATGTAAGAACTTTATAAACACCACACACAAAATAATTGAAAATCGGTGTATTATTAAAAAAATCATAATTCAAATTAAATGAAGGATTTTTAAAAACGCCAAAATATGTAATCTCTAATAACGTTTGTTCGTTTGTGAAGAACTACCCGCATTGTCGCAGTCACACCAACTAATTGTGTGCCACTATCAATTTTTCTTAACAGGGATGCCATATCACTTTACACTTCATTACGCTCAGAATATTATTACAGTTTCGAACTATGTGCTACGGGGCCGAGTTGGCTTGCTGAAAGTGTATGCTACGGGACTGAGCTGGCTTACTGCCAGTGTATGCTACGGGATTGAGTTAGATATTGGCAGTATATGCTACGGGACTGAGTTGGCTTACTGCCAGTGTATGCTACGGGATTGAGTTAGTTATTGGCAGTATATGCTACGGGACTGAGCTGGCTTACTGCCAGTGTATGCTACGGGATTGAGTTAGTTATTGGCAGTATATGCTACGGGACTGAGTTGGCTTGCTGACAGTATATGCTACGGGACTGAGTTGGCTTGCTGACAGTGTATGCTACGGGATTGAGTTAGTTATTGGCAGTATATGCTACGGGACTGATTTGGCTTGCTGACAGTGTATGCTACGGGACTGATTTGGCTTGCTGACAGTGTATGTTACGGGACTAAATTAGGCTGTTAACAGTGTATACTACGGCACTGATTTGGCTTGCTAACAGTGAGTGCTACGGGACTGAATTGGCTTGCTGACAGTGTATGCTACGGAACTGGGCTAGGTTGTGGACAGTATATGCTATAGACAGAGTTGGCTTGCTGACAGTGTATGCTACGGAACTGAGCTAGGTTGCCGACAGTATATGCTAGAGAATGAGTTATCTTGCGACAGTATATGCTACGGGACAGTATATGATAGTTTGTTGATAGTTTACCCTTGAAGATAACGGGATCGAGTTAGGATGCGTTCGAAGATAAAGATATACTGACGAAACCGGGACAGAGCACTCACGCAGGCCATCTGGCCCCTTGTGCTTCTACCATGGCTCTGGGGAGGGAGGGATGGATGAAGGGAGAGACCGAAGGCGACCAGATTCGGATGACGACGGGCGCATTTGCGTATGGGGCCCCTAATGTTTCCAACGCCACCCGAGCCCAAACACTGGACCCCGAGGCTTCGGGGGGGGGGGTTCTCCAAAGGAGCGCCTCTTTGAAAGCACCTAGAAGCGCGTATCCAACGAACAGTCACTGGACGGCGCTCACAAGGCGCATAGCCACCGTCGAACTCCGTTTCCTGGCAGCTTGGGGTGGAGGTTTTTCTTCAACAATTTCGTATGGGGAAAATTTTATTTGGAAGGTACTGAACTTAAATACCAAGTTTGGTGTTTATCCCTCATTTCGGTTTTGACTTTTAGTGTTCACAGACAGATACACACGTTCCTTTCTGTAAAACTGATTTGATTTTATTCAGAGGACCTTTGAAATTGTATTTCTGGTGAATTTTGATTTCGGATTCTTTGTTGGAGTGCTGTATTTCTGCTCCCTACTAGGTAAATTTGTAGAGAAAGTAATACATATTATCTTACGTGCAATCTCTAGCTCTAGCAGAGCTTTCGTAAGTATTTTAATACCTTGACTTCCAAGATGAACCAGTAGTCGTCTTCCATTGTTTCACTTCAGATTTACGATGATGATTCTTTTTACCTTCCTAAAGAGCAGCCTGTCATATTCACCACTAAAATAACCACCTGCCTATAATAGGTAAGAGGAAGTATTATATTGCAACCGCAACGTATGGTAAAATGTTTCCGGTAGCCTTCGCCCCAAATGTACTTTCGGTGGCCTTTGTCCCAAGTTTAGAAAATATTAACTTTGTAATTTTTGACTGTTTCTTTAAATATAGACAATACACCGGTCGTTCAAAAAAGCACAAAAAAGATACATTTGTGTGTGTGAGTGATTGGGTGTCTGTGAACAGCTTAACCCCAAAAGAAAAGTGCCCAATAAACACCAAACTGGATATTTAGGTTCACTATCTGTCAAAATTGCAACACGAAGATTTTCAAGAAAATTCCCCCACCCCAAACTACAGTTTATGTGGAACATTTTTCGATATTTTTGGCTTTCTAAAAATGGCTGTAACGATTTTGATTAAAGTACCTTATATTAATGATATTTATATGAAAAATAAAATGTAAATCTTGAATTATATGGGATATGCCTGTGAAGTCTTCTTCATTCGGAAGGAATTTTGTATAATCTTGTACAAAAAACGTAGATCTCTTTAAAACACACAATTTTTTTCAAATCATTCCCGAAATATCCGTTATTGTTGGTTTGAGTGTTTCAATACTCTTATCGGTTTTTTAAAGTCACGTCGATATTCACTTGTTTCTCCGATTGTAAGGAAAGAGTATGGAATTTTAATGCGTCCAGGTCTTAACCATTCGACTAGCGCGGTTCTTTTTGTATCCTAAAGAAATGTGTAATGTAGCATTTTCTGAAAAACTATTATTAAACTAAAGTAGATAGACAAATAAGCTTTCGTATTTGTATAATCACTAATAAACGATAAAGGTCAGAGAAAGCCATGCTAATTTAACGGATCAGATTTTTAAATTATTACATTCACATTGAAGTCGTTATTTCTTGAAGTAATTGCAACCGCACGTATGGTAAAATGTTTCCGGTAGCCTTCGCCCCAAATGTACTTTCGGTGGCCTTTGCCCCAAGTTTAGAAAATATTAACTTTGTAATTTTTGACTGTTTCTTTAAATATTATACCTATATTTATGTTTGCCTCGGCTGCGTCAGTATTTTTGTAAGAGACATGGATCTCTTAGCAGGGAAGTAATGCGACTGAAGAATGTAGGCTTACACAGATTATAATCTTTAATTCACTCCTTTTTATTAATGCTTGATGCGATTTTAATAACACTTCACTGATATAGAGAGCTGTGAGATTCTTTTGTTAATTATTGCACTGTTTAACACGTAAACTATTTTCGTCTCACACGAATACGCATTAAATTTCTCGAGGACGTGTCTCGCGTCCGGTTAGGAACACTGTCTACTAGCAACGCGTCCAGTTATGAGTGCTGTCTACAAGCAACTGACTTGATTTCAACCGCCTAAATTTGTAAATTTCTGTATTTCAATTTCTGATTGGCTAAACCTAATCCAATAGAATGCTTTTATTTAACTTAAGCTTTGTTCTGCTTCTTGATTGGCTATTTTATAAACTGTCACAAAAATTACATTATTGTTGCTCCAAGAATGACTAGTAGCATTATTACACTTTCTTACTTATTATTGCCTCAAGGTTAGCAACTTTTAACCTATTATTCTCACTGCTCCTACATTATAAATTACGTAATACATTTACATAACATTATTACACATGTATGCAATAATATAAACATATGCAATGACTGTAATATACAGATTTTGTATATTGTTACATACACATATTGCTTTAAGGTGGGCTGTTATTGAATTTACATATTATATAATTTGACTAAAATCATTTAAGTGTTAAAAATACTGCTTCAGTATCCTCTCTGCAGGAGACAGTGATAGTTTTAGAAGTTTACTGTGGTGTTGTTGCGATCGTTGAAAGTATTTTGAAAGTTAGCATCAATAACTACTTAATATTTTATAGTAATAGAGATTAGTTAAATTAGTGAAGTTTTTTTTTCAGGATTATAAATTAAACAAAATTGTGTAATCGTAAGCCTATAGCCCACACATCTATATAATCTTATAATCAGGCTTCCAGTGTGCAATACACTGTTCTTTGCCCAAGGGCTCTGCAATTTTATTTTTTCCCTCCACTTATTTCAATGCACTCAATCCAATACCTCTATACTCTTCTCCATGATTGCTCTTGTGACGTCATGCACCCATGTGCTCCTGTCTTCCTCTTTTCCTTCTCCCAGGTGGAAACCACTTTAAATCTTCAATGACCTCTTCTCTTCCATTCTCTTCATATTCCCATGCCATTCCAATTGCTTGTACTTGATGCAATCTAACAAAGAATTCTAAACGTTCATTTTTTTCTGATGATTTCATTTCTTATTGCCTACTTCTGAGTACCTTGAAAATGTCTCGAGAAGACCAATTAGATTGTTAGGTATTCTAGTAGGAATTGTTTCATTTGCGAGACTTTAGCTCCATAATTGATTACCTTGAGCTTAAAGATAAAGAATCGTTTTACTCTTTGTATCGTTAACGTTTTGGCACATATATTTACGCTAATTACGATATAATAATACGGAATGACTGTGAAATGATGTTCAGGAGTCTGCACAGCGGCAGTCCTGAAATGATCTAAAAACATAGCACACACATACACTATGTAACCTGAAAGATCTGATTTGACGAAAGAAATGTTTATTGAACAGCAGAGAGGGAGGGTGTAAGAAGTGAAATTAAGCCAGTCTTAAACTTTGGTTTATATTTCAAAATTAATAAACGTATTTTACTTTAGTTTTAATTATTTCCTGAACGCTCATGTTATTTCGTTAACAGCAGAGATTCTACTTACCCCCTGAACTATCTCTTTCCTTTTCCCCTCTTACTATGTATTATAGACCGTAAAGTTAACGAATAAACCTAAAGTTAAGAGTACCTATAACTTTCCTTTTCAAGCAAAACGGTTCACAAACACGTGTTTAGGACCGGTTCTACAATGTCCAGATAAACTTACCTATAGTTATTCTCCAAATAAACTTTTCTGGCCGATAAGCAACGCTCTCATTTTACAGTCACACGGCTTCCTCTAGAAAGCAGTTCTATGGGTAACCTGTGAAGTGCTAAGTTTGCCATTCTGAATTCGACGAAACGCCAAAATGAATCCGTAAACTAGAAAACAAATGAGAATTACAACAGACAACTACAAAATGAAAATTAATGTTTTCACGTGGTTTCTGTGGCCGTCGGTTTAGAATAAAGTGGAAGTGACGAAGCGAAGGAAGGGTTAAAACTACTCATGACGACTGCGAAATGTTAAATCTTGTAGAGATTAAAATGTAAAGCTGTCACAAGCTATTGTTACAGCTAGAAACACACAGGAGCAGTTACTACAAACGTCTAGTCGGAGAGCTATTAAACCGGAATTGTTGTCACAATGGAAGCTTAGAAGTTTCCAAGCTCAATATGAATACCTTCAATTGCTAGTAAACAAACATATCCCATATGAGGTATATCTTTAGGAAACAAATTTTTCGTCAGATTATGTAACACTCATAAAACAATTCACAGTATACAATAAAAACCGCATAAATTCAAACCATGCCAGTGGAGGTGTAGCCACTTACGTTAATAACAGTATCCCGCAAAAGGAAATATCGTTGAATATCCCACTAAACTGTATTAAGTCTTAGGTTGATCCGCGTCAAAACAAACCCCAGGTGACCAGTGCACCGTTATAATGTATCCTTCCGCCATTCGCACCAGAAATACTGTCACACTTTCAGACCATGTGCGGTGACTAGCATATTTTGTTTAAGGTTAAAGATGATAAGATTGATAGTTGTAACAAAACAAACGTTTGTACATATAATAAAAGTTAATTTTAAAATAAATGAGCGAAACACAATGTAACAGGTATGCGATAACTTAATTTATTCACTCTCTGGAAACGGCACTTTATTAACTGTTGGCGGCTCATTTTAAAAAGAAATTGTGCACTGTTACGCGAATTGCATTCTTCTCAAGATCACTACATTATTGCATCGCGTATTTCATATGCTTTCTTTTTCTTTTTTATTCCGGGTGTAACCACTTTTCTCGTTTCAGATTTTTCTGCACAAGCACTATTTATACTTGTACTCGAAACACCGGTGAACTCAGAAGTTAATTTCGCCAATTCTTTCGCGGAAAGTGTTGGATATTTCTCACATAACTTATAACAAAGATTCAACACTATTGTTTTTTCACCACTAGTCACTGGTTTGCGCGGCTAATGCTTTACGTAATTCGACGAAAACACAAGAGCGAATTCACCGTCCGCCATGATATAAAAAAACTGCTCGTTTCTGGCTGTAAACAATATTCTGCCCTACCCGGATGTCAGGTGATACACAAATTGCGTTATGGGACTTGTAGCTCTGTTTTACGTATAAATCAGCGTTAAATAAAACCTTAGGTATTTTTTTAGAATATTATACTATTTAAGGATAAATACATTCTAAAATTCAGAGATTAGCATGGGACTACTTCCTGGGCGCATTGCTACCCTGTTGCAATTCCCGGAACTCTATAAAATTAATAAGCTAAGCACCATTAAGTGCTCGGAGTTGTATTTCATATAAAATTGTCTTAGTTACCCCATCTTAGGAATCTAAAGGCAGATTGTACCAGAAGAATTAATATTCTGAAAACGATTGCAGCTAAAAACTAGGGAGCAGGCCTTAAAGTCTTGCTTATGACATATGCAGGTTTAATACGCTCCAAGCTGGATTATGTTAGTTTATAGTTCTGCCCCAACTAATACACTGAAATTACTGGACATGATACAGACAACGTCGCTGAGAATAATCCTTGGAGCCTTCAGGTCCAGCCCCACTAGCAGCATGCAATATAACTATTAGAAGAATACAACTGACCCCAACATACGCAACTGAAGTAGCAGCTATTCCAGACTCTTGAATGCATAAATGTATGTTTCCTAAAACACTACAACCCCCATAAGATCGTCTTTACTATACCTTTTTCATGTTAGAATTGCTCAATATTTAAGAGAAAAAGGACAAGATATTCCAATAACGACTCATATAAACTACAACTCATCTGTTGCTCTATGGAGAGTAGATCTGCCTGTGTTTTAATTTGAAAATGATAACAACTAAAAACGCAATACATTACAAAATTCACCAATCACGTTTCAACGAACTAAAAGCAAACTATATTAATCACATATAGATTTACACAGATGGATCTGCTTTTGAAGAGCATAAAGGAGCTGCAATTGTACACCCTGTTTAACAATGCTCTATAGACTACCAGACTTATATACAGTATTTACATGCGAATTATTTGCCATAAAACAAAGTCTTACATAGATCCAGCAAGATCATAAATGCAACTGCTTTATAATTTTCACTATTGTATAAGCGCAATGCATGCCTTAAAAGACATATTCACGCAACTACAGTCCAGGAAATACAACGGCTATTCCACCATATAAGGAGCAGAGGAAAACAAGTTATGGATACCTTCCCATGTAGGTATTAAAAGCAAGAAACACACTACGCAACGCGAGAAGCCACCAAATCCCCCAAAATGACCCTACCATAACCACCATCTATCAGGATGCCATATCTCATGCGCAAAATAAAATAAAACGTAATTGGACCAACAGATGGCTCAGTAATGGCCAAACCAAATTGCATGATAAGGTATCTACTAAGTTTGCATTCCCCATTATATTAATTTAAGACGCCATGGGCAAATAAAAATAAGCCTTCGCATTGGTCATACAAGACTCACACATGCTGCCATTTTAAGCAAGGAACCGCCACCTTAATGTCAACATTGTTATCAAACCTTAACCATAAAGCACATCTTCACAGAATGCCCTACTTACGAGGAAAACAATTTCTGATGTGCTACACTCACATGACTTTCTCTACTCTTGTACAAACTGTTTCTACAAACGCTTATTCTCCATATGCTTCATGTTAATCGAGATATCGAACCGTTAATCTTATTGCTAATTTTCTTGTAGGTGCAAGGGGAATATTAGTATTTAAGCGATAGTCAAATCTTTTAAGAGCTGGTTGCTATGTGGCGCATTCCATTATCTTTGCATGTCCAGGACATAAAAAAAATCTGATGTGTTACACTCACATGACTTTCTCTACTCTTGTACAAATTATTTTTAAAAGTTCTTATTCTCCAACTATTTCATATTAATCGAGATAAACATTTGCAGAAACGATCTTTTGATATGCAAAGAGAATTACATTTTACACATAGCGACCAGTTCTAAAAATATTTGACTATCGCTTAAGGTGTACTATGTTTCCCTTGTTTTGTATTTGCAAAGGTAATATAGAAATACAGTAGCCTTTAAGCATAGAAATATCTCTTAATAGCTGGTTGCTAGGTGCAGCACCATTCCCTTTCCCACAGATTAATACTCTTTGCATATACAAGACAAAAAAATGAATAACGAATTCCCATTTGAGAAAATAAGTATTGAACAATTTAAGGGAATGACAAGCAATGTCTCGAAAACGGTTCACTCAACAAAAAATGTATATAACATAAATTGTGTATTTTAACGCGATCTACATTTTTTGTGTAGTAAAATTTTGTCTATCTCTTATGGTTTACCAGTTATGCAAATGTCGTTCATAATGAAGAATACTTTTGGAGACATTCCCTGGAAATTCAAGATATACATTTTATTTGTCATGAAAATATCTTAAATATATGATATTTTAATCAAAATCGTTAGAGCCATTTTTGAGAAAATTAAAATTTTCGAAAAATGTTGCATGTAAAGGGTAATCTGGGGTGGGGGGATTTTCTTGAAAACCTTCGTGTCGCACCTCTGGAAGATACTGAACCTAAATACCAAGTTTGGTGTTTATGCGACTGTTCGTTTCGGAGTTATGCTGTTCACAGACACACATACACACACACAAACACACACACACACACACACACACACACACATGGACATGTTTCTTAGAGAAAATAAGGAAGCAGTAGCTCATCTTCCAACAGTGAAGTTTCTTCTCCCCACATTATTGCATAACCTCCTGTGACTGTACACCTGTAAAGGATTTATTTTGTAAAATGTTATATGTTGTATTACGTTGAATTAACTTGTTATTATGCATATCTGCACTGTAATGACAGTTTTGCATTATATCGCTGTATTCACATCGGTGTAAAGTTCTATAATTTATATATCGCAATATACCTGCTTGCAGTTAAGCGTCAATAAATAAATTAAAATAAAGAAAATGTAACGTATAGGAGGAAAAATGCTAGGTGGCAACCGCGTCGAGTTCACATTACTTTTATCTCTTTGCTGGTGACTATTTACTGATGTATTTCTCGTTTTCTTAAGCTCCTTCTGCTAAGTCGAAATCTGTACTATAATAATATTATAAAGGGAGAAAATTAACGTGTATAACCATACAGCCTATTTTGATAATTTTTTCACATCGAAAAGCCCAAGTCTTTGTGACGGACATGGTCTATGAAACGCCTTACCGTTTCAATTCATAAATTACTAAAATACTAATAAGGGTTTGCAAAAAATGTGTATTAGAATGTCGGAGAAGAGGTTAAGGAAGACAGGCGTTCCGCTTGCGTGAATATCAGGATTTTTCATCCATTAGTAAGAATAGATTTTATACTGGTAATATACAAAATTACAATTACAAGGGGTAAAGAGAAGATTAACCATAAAATCCTCTAGATGACTCTACAATAATTTCATAAAGAACAGCGGGAGGTATAAGAAATTAATAAAAACTTCATTCGAGTTTAAAAAGCTACCCGTGAAACGTCAAAAAGCCAGTTAGTCTTTTACAAAAGTAGCCTTATAAATTTTGTGTTCATCCAATGCTTGGAAATAATTTTGCCTCTCTTATGACCTTAGGTTTTCTCCTGTTGTGTAGAAACATCATTATTTCCTCGTCTCGTCCGATAAATATAATTCTGCCATGATTACTATTCCTAGAGATAAGAATTTTTTTTCATTAGATATTCTTTATTGTCGCTTCAACTTTAAGTCACATCGCGACTACTTTAGAATACAGAACATGATTACAATGAAAACACAATATTTTAAACAGTAATAGTACATATAACATTAAATTCTTTAGATAGGTGTGTTACATATTGTTATACAATTTTGTCGCTTTCATAAACTTTAAAGTTCTTTGTTGTGCTGAATTTAAGGCGTCTGGTAGGCTGTTGGGGATGTCACACCTCTTTCTGTGTTGTACATAGCGACGGCAGGCTGTGACGAGATGATGAACTGTGAGGTTGGATCTGCAGAGGTCGCACACAGGACTAAGGTCGCGGTTGAGGAGATGTTTGAGCGTTATAGAAAGAAGTATGTCCAATACGTAGTCGAGTTAATACAACATGATCTTTGCTGTTGAAATGATAGAGTTGAAGTTTGGACTCGAAAATGTAGACATCGTGTATTTTGCTTCTAGATGTGGCTTTCAATGCTTGTCTCCATTGATTACTGCAAGTCTTTTTGGTGAAGTTGATGAAGTCCGTGTGTGGGATCTTGATGTCCTGAGGGGTATGTTTGGTGGCTTCTTTGGCTGCCTGATCAGCTGATTCATTTCCCAGAATTCCGACATGAGACGCAGTCCAAGGAATGATACTGATTTACTGAGATTAGTATTTGGTTGTACAGTTTCTGAAGTTTTTTTAACGATGTTTTGTGGGGTTGAGGTTTGTTGAAGGGGTGTTAAAGCACTCAACGAGTCGGAGTAAATGATGTAATTATGTAGGATACCTTTTGTAAGTATATGTTCCAATGAGAGTTGAATAGCGAACAATTCACAAGAATAGATAGAAAGATAATGGGGGAGACTACATTGGTGTAATCACGGAATACCGCTGCACATCCATTACGATCATCAAGATGTCGCAATCTCAATGGCTAGTGTTATCTTATTTGTTGAGCTGCTCTTGTTTTATTATTTTAAATTTGGGTTCTTTGTCCTCCGGCTAGCTATTACAGCTCAGTCGAGCAAGTGTGTTTATGCAGGGCGTGTAAACGGAAAGGAGTTGTTGCTAAAAGATAACACTGATAAAATAATTTGTTTCTACACTTTTATTGCCGTCACACTTAATTAATAATTCACATATTTAATTTTTATACACGCCTGACTGAAACTGAGATACTACAGTCATTATAGTTGCCGCGTACCAATTACTTCGCGTACTTCACATTTTGTAACTAACTTTGCGGCGTGTACCTCGCGAGAGATTCTTCATGACTATGTGACGTGCACCTCGTGAATGATTCTTCCGAACTGCGCGATACTTGCTTATGGCTCGAGAATATATACTCCTTCACCCCGAATTGCCTAAATTGGTTACCAAATCGCGCCCACTTTAGCGTCTGTTTTGTCAGCCAATCACTGCTACTAACATATATGCTCTAGGGAAGATATTCCCTCCATTTCTAAAAAAGGCACGCTACCCTGACGTCATTTGTTTTTCTCTTCTTAGTGACGAACAACTCACCCCCTCGGTTTATTGTTACCCACTTCTATTGTCAGTTTCAGTGAGGCCGTGTAAACTTATTTCCTAACAATACTTATGGCTAACAAACATCTAAAATCCTGTACATACAATAATATTAATTTACACTACAATCACTCTGGCATTCACAGTGTTGTGATATAAAATATTGCCTCAAAGACTGGATCCATCAGTGAAGATATGAGTGTGTGTTGAATACAGTGAACACAATTCGTTAAACAGACGTTTGTAAGAAACACTATGTGTTGAAGATTTACCTTGCCTAGCCAGTGATGTATCAATAAAGGGGCATGTGAGTCTCCATGGTATATAATCTGAATATATGAAACAAGGGAACACTTATAGGCAGAGTAATGTTAAATTTCTTGAGGTACCCGAGAGACGAGTTGAAGTATGAGTCCTGAACTTGAAAACTTATTTGTCGGATAACGGACTATCGACTTCTCCAACTAGCCGAAAACATATTGGCAAAGATATCTTCCAAATAGTGCTATCCAAGAGATTGCAGAATGCTAATCGCTATGAAATCTGGTAAACAGCTTTGTCGGCAATTTATTGGCAAATGGTAGAACCGGCCCTTAATCCAAATATAGAAATTAATTAACAAAAATTTAAAAAGCAACTTCAACAAATCATTTTGCCTACACCGAGAATCCCTCTGACTCATAATTTATAAAGTTCTTTGTACACTTGTTGGGTTTCACACATATTGGTGTGACTAATGACACCCATTTTAGTCCAATGAGCCGTAAAATGATAAACAAAAAGGTTACTGACAACATTAACTGCAATTTTGTAAGTGTCGCTTTAAAAATATAAAGTATCGATAACGGAAACAATAGGCCTTAGAGGTGAATATGTATTTTAATGAACAATAAATATTCCAATAATATACAAAATATTACATGACTTATAAAGCGATTATTTTGTTTCCAGAGAACAATAAGGTTATACTATATGTAAAACATTTGTAGTGAAATTAGATTATTTATATTTTATGCTCGGTGAATCTCTGATTATTCATATCAGGTTTTCCTTTATAACCATTGGACTATAGCAAATAAAAATTTTGATGAATCACAATCATACCAATTTCGCTACCCCTTACTATTTCATAGCAATTAAACAAACGATTAAATAAAAATTAATTATTTTCTCTGCCGCATTGCTATATGAAGTGTTCTACCCAAAAATGCAATATTTATATTGCACCGGAAATACAGGTTGTTCAGAAATTAATCACCATAAGCATCCACTGTGTTGCTGAAGTTCTCTGAAGATAAACATATTCTCTGATGAATACTAATGAAAAGTTCTTTACAACCATGGTCGATTTTCTTTCCTATATCTACAAGCAGGGATGGATGTAAGTGAACAAACTGATTTGATGGCATAAGCATTTTTGACACGGCTGTACACACCAGAATTGTCAAAGTAACATCATTTTCAAATATAACATTAGCTAATTTTTGCATCGGTTTGTGACTGTCCGTCCGTGCGCACCAAGCCTTTCAAGTATTAACTGACGCGTTATCCTTGGCAACAGGCGGACTCCTTTGCTTTCAGATCTAAGGAAACATTCCCTTCTCAGGCTCTTTCCGCACAATGGGGCTTATTTCACGAACATTTCTAGGACGGTTAAATCTACTTGTTGATACCGTAATTATTGAAGGTAGATATAAATAGTTAAATAACTAAGATAAAGAAATAATTATAATAATAATTTACGTATGTTAAACCATGTATAATATAATAAGCTCAAAGATTTGTACGAAGAAAAAGGTAATTAGCGAGCAAAGTCATTAGTGACAGCCGAAGTAGCGAACGCGTTAGTATAAAAGTTCTTGGAATGCAGTTAAGGGGTGAATTCAATACGTTTGAACAGTCACGTATACAGAAATTCTGAAAAAGAGAAGGACAATGAAATCCTGAGAGTCGAGGAGATACCGCCAGTAACACAGTAACATACGCATATATAGGAGCTTTGAGATATGAAGTAACGTTGGTGGGGGGAGTAAAATGTAGCGGCAGCTTAAATTAATATAAGGGCATTCGTTCGTGCACACATTCGTGCATACATTCGTGACATTCTTTCTTGAGGGTTAGTCATTTAATCTAGTGATTACTTGTGTGTTATTTTAAGCGCTCATTAACCAGCTTGTGTGAGTAAGATTTAGTGGTCACCGCGAGGGGTTTTGCCGGTAAGCATTTTAGCGACTCATGGCAAGTTACGCTTCTAGTTTCTTTTATTCGGAAACAGTCATTTCAAACCAAATTTGGTACTGTAGAAGTTAGCAGGTATAATTCAACTGTTATAGTTTCGGGTGCTACGATTCATAATCAATTTCATTCGTTATCTTCAAATGGTCGGCAACTCGCTTCAATAGCTCAAGTATTAGTTAACAATAAATTTCTCAGTCAATTTAAACTGGTGTTACCCTTTCACTACGCCCAGCATACCGAGAGAAACATCTCATAGCCAACCATTGTAGCAGCCGGCTGCAGAATCAACATATTGAAGCAAAGGGTACGGCTTCAAAAGTGACGACCATCGCTCGACTTAAAACATTAGCGCCTCATTGAGGTGCAATTCGGCTTCATTGTTGGTATATGTCTGGTATTCACTCCAGTGATTATACTGGACGGCGGCGCCGTGGCCGAGTGGTTAGACAGCTCGCCTCCCACCGAGGCGGCCCTGGTTCAATCCCAGGGACCCGCATGTGGGATTTGTGGTGGACAAAGCAGCGTTTGGGCGGGTTTTCTCCGGGTTCTCCGGTTTCTCCCGCCATTCATTCCACCAATCTGCTCAATCATCATTTCATCATCATTTCACCATTATTATTATTATACTTCCTTCCTCATACCAGGCATCGAGCTGATCACCCATCCTGGATATTCCGTCTGATCCATGAGTCTCTGCTCCTCGACGGACCTCTGACCCCAGGCACCCGCCTGTAAGTCCTGGGTGTCTTTGCATGTCCAGGACATAAAAAAATGAATAACGAATTCGAGAAAAAGTATAAGTATTGGAGAATTTAAGGGAATAACCTCGAAAATGGTTCACTCAACAAAAAATGTATGACATAAATTGTGTATTTTAACGCGATCTACATTTTTTGTGTAGTAACATTTTGTCTATCTCTTATCGTTTACCAGTTATGCAAAAGTCGTTCACAATGAAGAATACTTTTGGAGACATTCCCACAAAATTCGAGATAAACATTTCATTTTTCATGATATGATATTTTAATCAAAACCGTTAGAGCCATTTTTGAGAAAATTAAAATTTTCGAAAAATGTTCCATGTAAAGGGTAATCTGGGGTGGGGTGATTTTCTTGAAAACCTTCGTGTCGCATCTCTGGAAGATACTGAACCTAAATACCAAGTTTGGTGTTTATCCGACTGTTCGATTCTGAGTTATGCTGTTCAAAGACACAGACACACACAGACACACAGACACACACACGGACAAGTTTCCAAAAATGCTTTTTTTGGATTCGGGGGTCTCAAAACATGTATTTCCGGAGAAATCACTGTATCGAATTTTTGGGTGGAATGCAATACTTCTCCTACTTACTATACGTAGAAGAGAAAGTAAAACTTGTTTAACTTCTTAAACACTCATCCTATAAAACTTTTGTGTATGATAAAAGTTCTCACAACATTGTGCTTATAAACTAACGTAATATAACGTTTAAGTAAACTGTATAATAAGTGAGATATTACAATAAGTTTTTTATTTCCCACCCCAACAGAACTTCCTACACTTGGCAAGTACTTAAGAGAGTGCAACACTGAAAATACCATTTTCTAAAGGTTTCAGTCAATTTTACTGACTATATAGTTTTACGTTTTTATCACGAAATTATTATACAGTTTTAAATTTCGTTTCAATATACTTTTTTTAACTTTTAAGTTGCCGAAGTACAAAAACTAAATTTATAATTCTATGTCAAACGTTCCACACAGTAAAAGTTTAAAAATAATGTTTCTTTTGAATAGGCATATCGTATATGTCTTCACAGTGCATAACATTATCATTTGACTGTTGGTGCTAGCTTTAGTTCAAAAGAAAACAACTTTCAAAAAATTATCATTGCAAATTTCGACATTTTTACATTTAGTTTTGGCTTTAAAATCAATAACTCAAAAACATTTACTGTTAAAGTTTTTGAATGTATATGAAACATTTCAGAGAAATTTGATGAAAATTTCATCGTATGGAATATTGTTAGTTTGAGCCAGGTTAACTTAAATTGTTTTCTATAGTCATTACTTCATATAGTGCAACACAGGATGTTAATAGTGTCACGTGCTAAGTTGTGACACTGGGAGGAATAGCTAAACGAGGGATTGCAGAGGTAGAGACAGGCATTATTAAAACGCTTGGCTAGAGCGATCTGACTATATTCTAAAGAGTTACATTTCTACCGTGCAATAGTCGGGTTTACAAGATCAGGAATGATGATGGTACTAGCTAACATTATTATTAACAATTTATTTTATAATGCTTAATTTGAGAAATGTCTCGTCGTGGATGAGGAGAGCCAATACTCAACACGACTTTGTCGCCGCTAGTGGTGCCATATGAACCATCCGGAGCGGCCGTGCAGCGGCCGTCGACGGGTACCATAGTGGTCCCGGCTAAGTTATAACACAAAGTCCCCCGAGCAGAGCTTGAGGGCTTGGTTATGTAGAGTTGAATACCCTAGAGGGGTCCATTCTAATTCCGTGGCAGCTATTAGCAAATATGGTCTGCCAACACCTTGGAAAATGCGTAGGCTTAGGACTTTCCAAGGATCATGTGATCCACAGGATGCAGCTAAGAGCCGTGCAGAAACACGCGTACTCCTGAGGAAATGATGGCATAGTGAAATACCTTTTAAATATCAAAGGAAGTTGCAAACCACTGTTTCCTGTCATATATACAATTTACTAAGACTTGAACAGAATTAAGAATATAAAATATGATTCTATATGAATTCAGAAACTTGTAACAGGTTAATAAAATAATGCCATTAATATAAAATAATAATTACAATAAGGATCTCCTCAGTCACGTTCGTGACAATAGCTGTGTCATTCAGCACCAGTCATTTCCTTTGGTTTCATGTAATTAGTTGGTGCGAACTAAGAGAGCAAAAGCTATCTCTCCATATTTGGTCATGTCCTGTGTCGAGGTGTGTACCTATAGTATAAAAAGCCCTTAAATCAATGGGCAGGGCAGTCTTGATAGAAGCATCACCGAGGGTATGCCGGAGGAGCTACCTAAAACATGGGCTGCCCACACCCAAGCATGGCATTCGACTTTACATTTGCTCAATAAGGTAATCTGCCACTAAGTGTTTGCAGTCTCGTGAAACAGGTTGCCTAACTTCCATACTATTGTGTTCCCTATTTCCATTAACTCTTATTAAAGTTATATATTACTTTCTATACTACGTATGGTAAGTAGGGGAAGTATTGTACCTACCTATTCCACCCAAAAATTCGATACCGAGATTTCACAGGAAATACATGTTTTGAGACCCCTTGAATCCAAAAAAGGCATTTTTGGAAACATGTCCGTGTGTGTCGGTGTGTGTGTGTGTGCCTGTGTGTCTGTGAACAGCATAACTCAGAAAAGAACAGTCGGATAAACACCAAACTTGGTATTTCACTATCTTCCAGAGATGCGACACGAAGGTTTTCAAGAAAATCCCCCCACCCCAGATTACCCTTTACATGGAACATTCTTCGAAAATTTTAATTTTCTCAAAAATGGCTCTAACGATTTTGATTAAAATATCATACGTTTAAGATATTTTCATGACAAATGAAATATATATCTCGAATTTTCTGGGAATGTCTCCAAAAGTATTCTTCATTGTGAACGACTTTTGCATAACGATAAACCATAAGGGATAGACAAAATGTTATTACACAAAAAATGTAGATCGCGTTAAAATACACAATTTATGTCATATACATTTTTTTGTGTTGAGTGATATTGTTTGTTATTCCCTTAAATTTTTCAATAATTATCTCAAATGGGAATTCGTTATTCATTTTTTTTTTGTCTTGGATATGCAAAGAGTATTAATCTGTGGTAAAGAGAATGGTGCTGGACCTAGCAACCAGCTATTAAGAGATATGTCTATGCTTAAAGGCTACTGTATTTCTATATTGCCCTTCCAAATACAAAACAAGGGGAACATAGTACGCCTTAAGCGATAGTCAAATATTTTTAATTCTCTTTGCATGTCAAAAGATATTTTCTCCAAATGTTTATCTCGATTAATATGAAATAGATGGAGAATAAGAGTTTGTAAAAATAGTTTGTACAAGAGTAGAGAAAGTCATGTGAATGTAACACATCAATTTTTTGTCCTGGTAATCCAAAGAGAATGGAATACTCCACATAGCAACCAGTTCTTAAAATATTTGACTATCGCTTAAAGCCTACCAATTCCCCTTGCATCAACAAGAAAATTAGCAATAAGAATAACATCTCGATTAACATGAAGCATATGGAGAATAAGCGTTTGTAAAAATAGTTTGTACAAGAGTAGGGAAAGTCATGTGAATGTAACACATCCGTTTTTTATAAGCTATGTCTTGATGATATGAGTGCTCACCCGAAACTAAGTCCAGCTACGCTTCCATAAGTCACGCCCTCATCTCCCTCCAAATTAAGGACGAGCAGAGCAGAAGTGCTGAGAGGATTTTCAAATTTACAAATTTTAAATTGGAAAGAATTTAATTCCAGGTGCTTACCTTGTTGAATATAAAGGCAAATATCCACAATAGGTGTAGGGTATCAACGGAGGGGTTCACCTCGCACACTGCAACCTACCTGAGATGTGTTGCTGAGGCCTGACTCACTACTGGATTTGCCTGAGAGGGCCATGAACGACCTGTCCAACCAGGCAGCCCTCCAGGGTCCAAGGGGAATACCTTTTTCTTCGGTCAAGGTCCGTGACATCTGTCTGGCACCACCTAACACCACGGAGCCTAGAAGCGCACCTAAAACGTGAGAAAAAAACGGAATGTAATGGAAATCATGGTAGATGAGAAATCACTTCAGCATTCGTCTATCTTCCAGGGAAACACACGAAAAATCCAAGGCGTAAATATAAATAAAAGGTTTAAAAATGGTACTTTTGGCTTCAGAGTAGCCCCTTATACATATTAGTGTATAGTTATATATTCACTGAATAATTATTCATCCAAAATCAAATTACAGAAACATTTCGGTTACAGTTGTATTATAGATATGAAAAATTGATTTTTGAGTTTGTGTTATTCCTCAGGAAGTTCTAATGTTGTCTTTCGAGCCGAATATTCGAGTGGAAATTGACTTGAAGTTGTACGCACAGTGAGGAATATTTAAATTTGCAGAGAACTTGGCACGCGATATCAAGGTTTGATTAATGAAATGTTCCCCACTTCTGTAAATGTCTTATCGGAAGTAATTTTCTTGCTGATCTCTGGCGGCATGCAAGCTTTTCACTTCAGTTAACACGGAACAGCCAGGCGGCCTCTGATTGGCCTGCGGCACGATGACGTTGCAGTTGTGTGTTCTGTTTTCTGCATTCTTTCTGCTCACAAATTCTGTTCGCCTTTTAAATTCAAGCATTTTAAGGCTGGGCAATAATTACCATTAACTACACAAAGGGATAAAAATGAAGAAGATATTTTACTAGCTCCACGTATGGACGCCAATTTGAAGTAGGTAGTTGCTGCTATGTATTGAAGGAGTTGTATTATATTTCAAGTATGGGGGAGCCGAACTTGTAGTAGTTGCAATCGCACGTATAGTACCCGGTTTCCGGTAGTCTTCGCCCCTAGTTTAAAAATATTAACTTTGTAATTTGACTGTTTCTTTAAATATTATATATTTATGTCTGCCTCGCCTGCGTCAGTATTTGTTAGAAACACGTTTCTCTTAGGCAGGGTGTGATGCGACTAAGAATGTAGGCTTACACAGATTTTAAGTTTTAATTCACTCCTTTTTATTAATCCTTGACACAAATTAAATAGCACTTCACTGATATCGAGAGCTGTGAGATTCTTTTATTTAATACTTGCATTTTTTAACACGTATGCTATTTTTCGTCTCGCACGAATACGTAATTAATTTCTCGAGGACACATCTCGCATCCAGTTACAAACACTGTCCGCAGGCAACTGACTAGATTTCAACCGTCTAAACTTGTAAATTTCTGTATTTCAAGTCTCTGATTGGCTAATTCTACTCCAATAGAATACCTTCATTTGACTAAAAACACCTCCGGTTGTTGATTGGCTATTTTATAAACTGTCACTAAAATCACATTATTGCTTACAAGAATCACAAGTAACATTTAAACTCTCAAACTCATTATTGCCTCAAGGTTACCTCATTGTTAGCAACTTTTAACTTATTATTCTCACAGCTCCTGCATTATTAAATTACGTAATGCATTCACATAACATTATTGAACATGTATACAATAATATAAGCATATGCAATGACTGTTACATACATTTTACAAATTATTACATACACATATTGCTTCAAGGTGGGCTGTTATTGAATTTACATATTATATAATTTGACTGAAATCATGTAAGTGTTAAAAATACTGCCTCAAAGGGAATACAGCAGACTGTCAAATCTTTAAGAAACGTGTCGTTATAAGCTGGCTTTGAATTTATATTCTTTGTATGATCACGAGAAACAAACAAATGGCGACTTAGCACTTCAAAAAATACAAAGGATTTGAAAATTAAATTTAGAGTACACCGGAGGGCTACTGAGCGCGATAGACCGCGGTAACATGTGCGACTCACATTAGGGAGGACCTGCGTTCGACTCCCGACGACCGCCCACTCTTGCACATGGACTTTATATCGTTTGCCCGGTTCAGAAGGCAAATCCTGGAGTGATTCATTTTCTGCCTAGACTCTCCTGTACCCATAATCTTCCTTGTCCTCTGTTTCAGGGCTGTAGGACCTGGCGACGGTGTTCGGCGGGTTGCGGTTGGGCGGTGATGTGGTCTCTGTGGAGATTTCATCCTGACGTCGTTCAGGGGACCCCTCCAATCGTCCATACCTTTATCTTTACACCAGAGGGCTGTCATGTTGCGAGGGTCGTTCACCGTCCTCTCTGGGAAGCTCCAGTAGTGGGTCGGGTCTTCGAGCCAGGAAATGTTATTGACTTCTGCAGGTCTCTGTAGCCTATCTGCTTGCAGCCTGTAGTCTCCTATAGTTCCTCCTGGGAGGGGGTAGCCGTAATATATCTGTGTAGGTCACGGTGCGCAAGGTGTCCCCTCTGTTTTCTAACCTATAACCTATAACATGAACTGTCTTCAAGAAGTCAATCAGAGAACAGCAATGCAAAGGAACCCTTTAACAAAACAAGAAACCTAATCTGTGGACCCTTAAATAAATATATATAAAAAGATTACTAAGTGCCTTTTGTGGATTACATCATTGTATAATGCATAAACTTTCATGTTGCGTCAAAGAGAAAATACCATTAAAAGCATTCCAAACGTGAGTATGGAGAAGAAGTTAACACACAAGCAGACAATTAAACTGCTTTAAAATGAAGGTCCAATGCTGAAACTGATCAGAAAGAGGAAATTCCCGAAAAGAAAAGATTTGGGGCAGAAAAAGGCATCAAATATAAACAATACAAAAATAAATGACTCTAATCCGGCGGTGAAGAGGAAAGGGACAGAGGAGAGAAGGAAGAGACTGGAATTTCAGTGAACGACTTTGTGCAAAAGAAGTTGACTGACAGAGACAGAAAATAAAAATACTTCTATGGCATCGAACAGCTAATGATGTAAACAGAACGCGGTTTAAATCAGACGCTGGTTGCTATGTACTACAAAATGATGTTTTCACACAGAGACCGTGAATGTCGGGCACGGGACGCCGACGTGGAAGCTAAAATTAGGAACATTTCCGAGCAGAAGATAAAAGTTTATTAGGGGAGATCGCTATCGATATGGGTTTTGATATGCTTTCCAGAGAGACTTTTAGTCGATTATGTCGCTTCCAGGAAACATCGAGAGAGATGCTTTCTGTCTCTATTTCTCTCTGCCTTTTCTTCACACTCCCCTGTTTATGGTACTCACTATATTAGCAATATAGGCGGATTATCTTCTAAAGTGGAGCCATCATGAGTATCGTAGAAATAAAAAAATCTTATATGTTACACTCACATGACTTTCTCTACTGTTGTAAAACTATTTTTACAAACGCTTATTCTCCATATGCTTCATGTTAATCCAGTGTTAATCTTATTGCTAATTTTCTTGTGGGTGCAAGGGGAATATGGTAGGCTTTAAGCGATAGTCAAATACTTTAACAGCTGGTTCCTATTGTTTATTTAGAATTAATCACTTCATTTTGCTTTGAATTTTGAAAACTATCTTAAAGGAATTGTGCAGACATTGAACAATCTGAATTAACGCAATTGCAAAAATCTTTAGTTTGATGTTACTGAATTTAGTTTTACCTGCTAAGTTATGGGAAATATTTAACTGTAAGTGAAGTACTTAATAGGTTTAAATGACTGCATGAAAGTTACAAATAACTGACAAAGGGCCACTTATATGGATGGCTACGGAGCTTTAAAAATGGCCGATGAAGTAGCAATAAACTAGTATAGAAGCACGATGTATAATCGTAATAAAAAGGCATTGACATTTAAAACCACACTTTACAGATGCATTGCCTTATCATAGACCTTCATTGGAAAGGATTATTTCAGGGGTTAAAATTCAGTCTGCGAGGAACTGGCACAAAAGAAGTGAAGAGGGAAAACTGAATCCTTACACCATTTTCGGGATAAGTAACGGCAGATAAACTTCACGTTAGCATCGCTGGCCCTAACAAGGGCTCCAGTCGCTTTCAGAATCTGGCACAAAGATCACAATTCCTCCAGATGCCTTCAATGTTCTGTCTTTGCATTTCTGTTCGCGTGTACTATGCGGGAATGTCCCCCCGCGTAACTTTCACCTATTTTGAGTATTTGATAAAAGGCCACTGGAGGGTTACAAATAAGGTAATCCTCAGAATTGCTATTGGCATCAAATTGTAAAAGTATAGCACTAATAACTTTATGTGTTTTCGTATCCATCAGCGAGTGAAAGGTCTCTAAATTTCAAAATTCTCACCGTCACCGTCAGTCGTTATATCGATAAATTATCGGTTTTTCCTATTAATGATATCTTCATCATATTGTCTAAGCAGTCCGTAGTGAAGATAAATTTAAACAGCCCTGAGACATGGCAACACTGCCTGGGACCAGTAGTGAGAACAGCGGTAAACAAGTATATAGACACAAGAAACTCTCATAAATAATTCATTTTCCTTGCTGCTAGGGATCACACATTTCTTTTGGCCTTTTCGTCTTTTTTATTTCACACATCATGTCATACATGGTTGAGGGGAGTGGGGATTCCCCAACATCAACATCGGTATCACAAGCAGTATGTACTGTTGCCATAACAACCCCACAGAAAAAACACAAACGCATTTTGCAAAGTTACAGGTTGAACATTTATCATAAAACGTTGGCGTACTTATTTATACACATGCAGCCTGCAATTCCAAAACAAAACAAAAAAATGTTATCTGACATACTCGCGTAATTTTCTCGACTCATTGCAACTTGCATAATTCCTTACATAACCTATTATACACTAACGAACGAAAAGGTGTTTATTCGAATCATGTTTGTTACTCTTAATTTATTGACTAGAAATAATCTGAAAGTACAAAATATTACATGCACGAAACGGTATAAACATCCACAACTGTAAGCCAGTTTTTACTTTCTCTAGTACGTATAGTAAGTACGGGAAGTATTGTATTCCACCCAAAAATTCGATACCGAGATTTCACCGGAAATATATCTTTTGAGACCTCCTGAATCCAAAAATGCATTTTTGGAAACATGTTCCTGTGTGTGTGTGTGTGTGTGTGTGTGTGTGTGTGTGTGTGTGTGTGTGTGTGTGTGTGTGTGTGTTTGTCTGTGAACAGCATAACTCAGAAACGAACAGTCGGATAAACACCAAACTTGATGTTTAGGTTCAGTATCTTCCAGAGATGCGACACGAAGGTTTTCAAGAAAATTCCCCACCCCAGATTACCCTTTACATGGAACATTTTTCGAAAATTTTAATTTACTCAAAAATACCTCTAACGATTTTGATTAAAATATCATAAGTTTAAGATATTTTCATGACAAATGATATGTATATCTCGAATTTTCTGGGAATTTCTACCAAAAGTATTCTTCATTGTGAACGACTTTTACATAACTGGTAAACCATAAGAGATAGACAAAATTTTACTACACAAAAAATGTAGATCGCGTTAAAATACACAATTTATGTCATTACATTTTTGTTGTTGAGTGAACCATTTTCCAGATATTGTTTGTTATTCCCTTAAATTTTCCAATACTTATACTTTTTCTCAAGTGGAAATTCGTTATTCATTTTTTTTATGTCCTAGACATGCAAAGAGAATGAAATGCGCCGCATAGCAACCAGCTCTTAAAAGATTTGACTATCACTTAAAGCCTGCCAATTCCCCTTGCACCTACAAGAAAATTAGCAATAAAATTAACATCTCGGTTAACATGAAGCAAATGGAGAATAAGCGCTTGTAAAAATAGTTCGTACAAGAGTAGAGAAAGTCATGTGAATGTAACACATCAGAATTTTTTGTTACTAATGATCTCACGCGGAAAAAAAGAAAGAATCGCGAAGTAATGCTACAAAAAGGTTATTGGAGATAAACTGTACATTGCAATTGCTTCTACATTATTTGTGCGGCAAGTTTTTGTCCGTCTTATGTTTGCTAAGTATGTGAGGTTATAAAATACTTCTTTTAGGATAAAGAAGACTTTACGGCTATCCACAAAAGTTACAGGTATACATATTATTAGTCATGTTAATGTTTTAGATATACAGTATTTTATTTAAAATTTTAAGGGTAAATTTTTGAAAAAATGAGAAATAATAAAACGTTTTTAATGTAAGGGTTGTTTGAGGAAGATTTAAACACTAACTCAATATGAAATTTAGTGTTTTTCTGCCTTTTTAATTTGTAATTCTATTGTCCAGGCGGCGGCGTGGCCGAGTGATTAGACCGCTCGCCTCTCACCAAGGCGGCCCGGGTTCAATCCCAGGGACCCGCATGTGGGTCTGGGCGGGTTTTCTCCGGGTTCTCCGGTTTCCCCCGCCATTCATTCCACCAACTGCTCCATTATCATCTTTCCTTTCATCCATTTCACCATCATTTCGTTTCATCTACTTCCTTCCTCCCAAACCAGGCATTGGGCTGATCACCCATCCTGGATATTCTGTCTGATCCATGAGTGTCTGCTCCTCGACGGGCCTCTGACCCCAGGCACCCGCCTGTAAGTCCTGGGGGTGTAAGTCCTACATACGAGGAGGTTAAACAGAGAAAGAAGAAGAACAATTATATTGTCCACACACATACGCGCGCGTTTTTGTAAAAATGCTTGTTTTTGAGCTCAGTGTACCTGAAAACGGGCATTTTCAGTGAAATCTCAGTATAGAAATTTTTGGGGGAATTAAAATAGATCCTCTAGTTAATACAGGGAGATAATAGAGACAGCAATAAACTGAAACACGAATATCAAATTTCTGTTTATGTAATTGTAATTTATGTATTTATAAAAAGTAATTATATTTATATCAAACCTTTTACTTTCTCTATTACGTATCCTAAGTATTCCATCAAAAAAAATATAATTTCACCGAAATTATATCTTTGAGGATCCTGAAACCAAATAAGCAATTTTACTTCCTTTACCACGTACATAATAGGTAGATAAGGTATTACATTGCACCCAAAAAATTCGGTAACGAGATTTCACTGGAAATACATATATTGAGGCTCCCTGAATAAAAAAAATACTTTTAGAAAAAGGTCCATGTGTGTGTCTACGAAGAGCATAACTCGAAAACGAAAACTGGTATTTGGATTCAGTATCTTAAAAATATGCGACATGAAGACTTTCAAGATAATCTCTCTACCACAGCTACCGTTTAATTGGAACATTTTTCGAAGTTTTTGATTTTCTAAAAAAATTGCTCTAGCGAATTTGATTAAAATACCATATATTAGACATATTTACTTAAAAAATAAAATATATATCTTGAATTTTCTGGAAACAGCCTGGAAAGTCATCTTCATTCGGTAGGAATCTTATATAATCCTGTATAACTAGTAAACGTTAAGCGATAGACGAAAACGTACCACACAAAAAATGTAGATCTCATTAAAACACACAATTTATTTCAAACAAGCTTTTTGTGGCATAAGTCATTTCTGAGATATCCGTTATTAATGAACTGCTCATTTCTTGGTCATAAGATCCTTTTGGCATTCAGTTGTTTTTAGCGATTGCATGGAAACAGTATGGAATTTTAAGGCCAGCACAGCATATAGCATCCAGTTCTTAAACATTTGACTATCGCTATTCTCTTTATATCCTAACGAAATGTGCTATGTAGCTATTTCTGTAAAGATTTATTTGGATAAAAATGTAATAGATACAAAAATAAGCATTACTAAGAATAGTTTGTATATCCACTAATAAAGAATGTGAATGTATTACATCAGATTCTTTCAATATATATTGCTCAATATATTATGTTCTTTTCTTGATATGAAGTGTAGATTTAGATTTATGGTTTTAACAGTTTAAAATAAGATTAGGTGTTCAGAAAATTAAAAGTATTACATACTTTATTATTTTTGACAGGAAAAGTTTTAACACGTATTACCTAAAATGTTATACTTGATTGTAAAGAACTATATTCGAGATATAATATCCAAAATTAATAGTTTAACACTTTTAAGCTTTCTCTAGAATAATTTTACATGTTACTGAATTTATATTTTTTTGTAAATTATTTCCTTGAAATCTTATGTACATAGAAGTGTGAAAATTAATTTCTGCTATACCTATGTTGAACTCATCTGCGATAAGAATTTCAAATAAATTGGTTAGAAATGCTAGAAGTTAACAATTTTAGTATACCGAATATCCATGAATCAATTTATAGTTATATTTGCAGCATTTTCATTAGTTTTATATAATTCAACAATGAACCAAAGTATTGTTCAAGAAAGTGCTGTAAGTAACCTTTGTTAACATCTGGAGTGCATGTAATTTATAACACATATACAATTTGTAATACGTATAAAATATACAGAGAGGAATGAGAATTTCTACTGCACCTTATATAAGGCAAATATTTGGTCAATGGCCTTATGAGTCTTAGAATCTATTGCGAGCACAAATTAGAGGGATCTGAAAGGGCGTTATTGTGAAACACCAACCTCTGGAATTTTGTGTCATTATTTTATTGCACGCGTGCTATAAAGAGCAATTTATGCCTGATTTTGACCATAACAAAGACCTGATTATAAGGTTAAAATAGTTATTTAAAGAATTAATTTATTTTATTTTTTTCCACTTATATATCTACCTCCTTTAACATTTAAATTTATATAAATTGTTATGGCTTGGAACAATTATTGATCATCAGCTATTATTCGCTCATTTACAGATGGTTCGTATCGTTAAGTTGTATTACATTCTGTTTTCAGCATTAATCCACACGCATTTATACTCATATGAATACTTCAAGGCTCGAGGGAGAGAAGTGAGTAATCGAAAAGAAAAATTCCCTTCTGCATCCAAATACCGTACTTCCTCTCTCTATTATAAGTAGGTGCTATGGAAAGTAAGAATAGCTGTTCTGCGGGTTCCCAAAACGTGTATTCAGGTGAAATCTCTATATTGAAATTTTGGGTGGAATATAATACTTCCTCTTGCCTACTACAGCAGGTGGTAGAGGTGGTAATAATTATACACCTTTTTTATTTAAACATTTTGCAGTTTAAAGGCTATTCGTTCCAATGTAACTTTGGGTTCAACCCAAACGAGAAACTTCACTTTAATTTTCAAATGGAAATCTTTATATTGTGACGCTTAAATGAACAGGATTCAAATGTTTATACATTTCATTCACCTTCTCTCATAAAAAAGATATCCAAAGAAAAATATTGGATGCGTAACAGTCATACTGCTTTCTGCACTCGTTAACAGTTCACTGCTACCTGTACGTGTTATTTGACATGTAGTTTTGAATAACTAGTAAACTATAATAGTTAGACAAAACTCACCGCACAAAAAGTGTACCTACATCTCGTTAAAACACACAATTTATTCCAAGTAATCTTTTTGTCGTGCAGCCATTTCTGGCATATCCGTTCTTATTGGTTTGAAATTTTCAATATTTTTTTTTTTTTCATTTTTACGGTGTTGTCACCATTCAGTTGTTTCTTGCGATGTCTTGGAAAGAGTATGGGATTTCAAAGCCAACATAACAACCCAGTTTTCTTTCTTTTCTTTCTATCCCAAGAGCTTATCACGAATAAACGCTTATTTACAGAATGCGGAAACGAATACCGTTTCCGCATTCTGTAAATAAGCACTTGCTTCTTAATTTCTAAACATCTTTTAGTCAAAATATCTCTTGAATAACACGAGATTAGAAGTATCACTTTTTATATGAATACTAATATAACAAATATTTTTGAGTTTGGCTTTCGTAAAGAGGTTGTATTAAAGTATCGCATCAGATTTTTTTAATTTCGTTTTATTAAAGGTTTTCATATCTGTTATTTTTACACTGTATTAATATCTCAACTATTAGATTTTATTTGTAATTTACTAATTTCAAATTCAGTATTTAGTAAAATAATGTTAATTATACAGTTAAGCCGTATTAGTTATGTCACAAGGGAATGGCTCGCTGAATAAAACTACAGTATATCAAATTCCGTACAAAAATTTCTGGTTGATCTAAACAGACAGATAAATGCAGTATAAATATTTTGGTATATGTTATTCGCATGAGTAAATCCGCACAATATGTTATCTTGAGGCAGACTTTTTAACACTTAAATGATTTCAGTCAAATTATATAATATAAAATATAATAACAGCCGGCCTTAAAGCAATATGTGTAAGTAACAATATATAAGGAGTGTATATTACAGTCATTGTATTAATGTTTATATTATTGTATACATGTGTAATAATGTTATGTGAATGTATTACGTAATTTAATAATGTAGGAGCTGTGAGAATAATAGGCTAAAAGTTGCTAACAATGAGGTAACAATGAGGTAACCTTGAGGCAATAATGAATTAGAATGTTTAATAATGCTACTAGTAATTGTTGGAGCAACAATAATTTAATTTTTTAGACAGTTTATAAATAGCCATTCAACAACCAGAATAAAGCTTAAGTTAAATAAAAGTATTCTATTGGAGTAGGATTAGCCAATCAGAAACTGAAATGAAGCAAAATTTACAAATTCAGAAGCCAGTTGCTAGCAGACAGTGTTACTAACCGGACGCGAGACGTGTCCTCGAGAAGTTTAATACGTATTCAGTGTGAGACGAAAATAGTTTACGTGTTTAAGAAGTGCAAGTAATTAATAAATAATCTCACATCTCTCTATATAAGTGAGGTGTTATTTAAATCGTGTCATGGATTAATAAAAGGAGTGAAGTCAAAATTATAATCTGTATAAGCCTACATTCTTCAGCCGCACCACACCCTGTTAAGAAATTCATTTCTCTACAAATTAATACTGACGCAGCCGAGGCAAACATATATATATTTATTTATTTAAAGAAACATTCAAAATACAAAGTTGATTCTTAAACTTGGGGCGAAGGCCGCCGGGTACCATACGTGCGGTTGCAACTACTTCAAGTTCGGCTCCCCAACAGTCGAAATACAACTCCTCTAAAAATACAACTTCAATCTGTAATTCTTGCACCACTGGTAAATTCGGCATCAGCTGGTTGGTTACTCTGTGTTCTGTGGCAGTCTATTGTTTATGAAGTAGCTCCTCGTATGTTCTATGCTAGTCGTCATCTTGTCAACATGGAAGTGAAACTTTGTGTGTCCTGAAACTGGAAAGGACTCGCTACTCATCGATGATTATAGTAATGGGAGAAGAGTATTTTAAAAAGTCGTGAAACATTTTGGAGATGCGATACGGTAAAAACATGCAATGCTGAAGTCTATAGGGACGGATTTTATTGGTGGTAATCGTTTAAAGAATTTGGGTTTAATTTTTAAGTTTTCGTAATTTCATGTTTTTTTTTGTTTTTGTTTTAATTTATTTTTTTTAAAGTTCCCTTTTTTAGCCAGTTAATTCTTACTGTGTTTTTACTGTTTTCGTTACCGCTTATTACGCATTTATACAACACACAGACACACAAACACCCATGCCCATGGCGGCACTCGAACCCGCGACCCTCAGCTTGGCGGAGCGCCGAAGCCATACACTTCAGCAACCATGGCTACGAGGACCAGCATATGTTAATAATACAACAAAATTCCGCGATAATCTCGCGAAAAAATAAAAACAAAGTATATGCTTGATAAGGTAGGTACAAATAGGTAAAGCCTAGTCAGACTTTTTAAAAGGTGTGTCGCTAAATGGCGGCTTTAAAATTCCATGCTCTTTCCATGAACACGAGAAAAAATGAAGACAGAGTTTCCACTTGAAATTGACTTTTATTTATGGGCGCTCTTTTAACTGCTGTGGTCCTTAGCGTCCCATTCTATATTGGGCGTGAAAGACCGGTAATTTTGCTCAGAGGCCTCTTTATCAGGTTTGAGGTTCTTTTACGTGTCGTAAATCTACCACCAGCTTTACTTCCCTTCCGAAGGAAGCCATGCTAAGGAGTTTTACGCTCTCCGCCGGTTTGAACCGGCGACCTCGGGAACTAGAGACTAGCATGGTAACCACTACACCACGGAGGACGACTTTCCACTTGGGAAAAGTATAGGTAAGATATGAAAGTTCAAAGTATATCTCAGAAAGGGAACTTCACAGCCCATTTCCAGAAAATTCAAAACATCATTTTGTTTGTCATGCAATGCCCACTCTATATAGCTATCCTTTTTGTTTTCAGGAGTAAAAAATATACAGCAAGCTAGTATCATTTGTTTCAATGTCCAAAGCCAATGCAGCAACAGAAAGGAGTTGTCAGTCAAATATGAGAAGGGAAGTAACAGGTTTTTGGAAACGACATTTCCAAGAACTGGTTCCCTTGAAGCTGCAGACCTCCCTGGTTGAACGTTAACTCTCGTTAATTTCTCATTAAAAATAACCGCCCCAAACTACCCTTATACCTGCAGACAGATCGGTCCCAAAACCAGCGGTGAGTTTCATGATAGAAATTTGTCTTAAATACATCGCATAATGTTCTGGCATTATTTTGAGCTTCCTGCTTAAGTCCACAAGTGGGAACTTCTAACATATCTGTGAACTGTTTAATCAAGCAATCAACCCTAAGAAACTTTCATCATTGCTATGACAATGGTAAATGGGGGGAGTATATATGCATTGCTAAAATGTTCACTCTATATCGGAAATAAGCTGTAGTATTGATAAACATTTGATTTATTACACAAAGTTTTCTACCAGTATAGTTTATTTACTTTCATATACAGGGTTATTCAAAAAGAAGGAACGTACTTTAAATATTTATTTCCAATGAACGACAATAGATAACGACACATGCGATACATCACTGAATAGAGAAAAGTTCAAAATTTTATTTTATGTGTTCAAAATGAGGACCATTTGTTATGCGAGGACGACCAGTGCTTTTCCGTTTGTATACACAACCATCTTCTACGAATTTATTGTATCAATTGTAAATTTTTTATGACGAGGCGGTTCGTTGTTGAACTTATAACGAAATGCACTCTGCAATGAAAGAATGGATTCACTCTTTGTATAATGCAGCATACAAAACGACTTTTCTGTAACGTCGTCATTTTCCCGTAAACAAATACAGCGTCGCTGTAAGCCTGAATGAAACTAATAAGTGGGGCTTAAAACTTTGAACTTTCTTCTATTTAATTATGTGTTGTATGTGTTGCTATCTATTGCCGTTCATTAAAAATGAATATTTAAAACCTGTTCCTTCTTTTTGAATAACCTTGTATATTCTGCAAATTATTATTTAAAACACTTTTTTCTACTTCTTGTTAATAAAAATATTTTTTTTCTTCCGAAAAGGTTGTAGTTGTAGCTAAATAGAAGCATACAGGGGGCTAGTATGATCGTCAAATGTTTAAAAAGAAACTTGATGCATGTATGCCTGGCTTGATTTTGCATACTCTTTGCATGACCCGATGAGTAACGCAAGAACGCACATAACATTTCAGGTATGTAGTATGGCATGCTTAATCCGACCACAATAGAAAATATCTTCTAAATGTCTAAAGATACAAAATGTTCTGTTTTTTAAAAAAAATACAATTTTTGTGCTTATCTGAATGGTTTAATAGTTACACAAAATTCAACCAGAATGAATGGGATCTTCACAAGCTATTGACAGAAAATTCAAAATCTCCCTGTTATTCCTTATGTCAGTATGTATATTACTTATTCATATGACATTTTAATAAGGACAGTGAGAGACCTTCTTGGGAAAACTTCTTCTTGAGAGTAATTTGGGATGGGGAGATTTGTAAGATACTGAGCTTAAATATTAAACTTGGTATTTATCCTATTTTTCGCTTTTTAGTTAGTTATTCTAAAAATACCTTTTTTGGGGGGTTCAGTGGAAATCTCAATATCGAAATTTTTGATGAAATGGTATTCGGTCTCTGAAATCATCATCATTATCTTCACTTTATGGCATAGGCCATCAAGGTCCTCCAGCCATCGTTTCCTGATTCTACCCACAGATCTCCTTCCTTTGGGATAGTATTTCATTGTTTTACTTTAAAAATTTATATATAAAATAAATTAAAAGAAAAATAATAGAAAATTAATATAGGGAGTAAATAAAATGCTATAAGGTAAATACATAAACAAATAAACACATTCATTCATTCATTATCTGTTTACCCTCCTCTTATATAGGACTTACACCCCCAGGACTTACAAGCGGGTGCCTGGGGTCAGAGGCCCATCGAGGAGCAGACACTCATGGATCAGACAGAGCATCCAGGATGGGTGATCAGCCCGATGCCTGGTATGGGATGAAGGAAGTAGATGAAACGAAATGTTGGTGAAATGGATAAAAGGAAAGGTGATGATGGAGCAGTTGGTGGAATGAATGGCGGGGGAAACCGGAGAACCCGGAGAAAACCCGCCCAGACGCCGCTTCGTCCACCACAAATCCCACATGCAGGTCCCTGGGATTGAACCCGGGCCGCGTCGGTGGGAGGCGAGCGGTCTAACCACTCGGGCACGGCGCCGCCCAAATAAACACAAATTTTAAATAAATATATAAACGAATTAAATAAAATATGGAACTATATAAATTAAATAATTCATATGAAAACAATTGAATGTTATAAATAGATAACTTTAACTTTATAAAAAAATGTAATTAAGGAAAATTTTAAATAAAATATAAATATATGATTAGTAGTTTAGTAGAAGGTTTTGTGCTGGCTACCAGTACATTTTCTCTGTTTTCCAGTGAGTATAATTAAATAGGAGTAGACAGTAGCCAGTTACCAGTTGCTAAGTTTGCTGGTTCCCAGCGAGTATAGATAAATATAGAATTTAGATTTAATTGTAGTTAAGTTTTTTACGCCTCTATTCTAATCTAATAATTTGTACTTTTTTTCTTCTTTCGTTCTTTTATTTTCGTTTACTATGATATTATATTATTATTTTGTAGACATTGTGTAGTTTAGTTATTTTATCTGAAAAAATTGGAAGTAATATAAAATGTAAATGTGTTATGAGTATAAATATAAAGTTTGAATGTATGTCCCGGTGTGGTAACCAAGATGCCGAGATAGTATATTCAGATTTTATTTATTTGTTTAGTATTTCATTATTTGTTTTGTAAGTCTTCTCCCAAAATATTCTTTCCACTCCCGTTTAAGATCATTTAATCTATTATTCATATTATAAATTCCTAATTCTTCTCTTATACTCTCATTTGATATATGATAATTCCTCTGTGCATTGCATATAGAGGATATCATGCAGCGTTTGGTCGGAAATTTTAAGAATCTGACCATGTAAACTAGTCTTAATTTTGTTCAAATTTCAAGCAAATCTGCTATAACTACAATATTATTTAATCTCATGCATGCAATTCGTCTAGAAGTTTAAATTTTAAGGGTCTCCATCTTAGGGCATAACATCTCTGGTAAATTTCTGCCAGCAGTTTCATTCGCCTAGCAACCTGGGAAACCCCCGAAAAATCTGTGGCCTACGGGAATTTAACCCTCAACCTCACGAGTGCAATTAGAAGAGATGGTTACTTAAATAATTGTACCAAAATGAACTTGGCAACTAAAATTTGTATTTCTTTGTATTAGCGTGCATGGTCGTTACATGCATCTCTTTGCACCTATTGTACTGATTTTAACATATTTTTTGCCCTAAGTAGTGTAGAATGTGGTATAAAAATGACTGTAGCTTTGGTGGTTCAGGTAATATTCACATTAAAATATTGATATATTTTTTCATGCGTAAATGAGTGTGTTTGACTACGAGGTGCCCTTAAGAGGACAAGGTAGTCTGAACACATGGAAATGACACCTTAAGTGTGTAAAATTACCACTGCTCTTAAAGTTCTTAATGGTATTTTCTGAAATTTTTATGAATTGTTCTATAAATCATGGTAATTGTTTCAAGTGGTTGATTGCATTGATAGTTTATGTAGTTCAGTCCGTAAAAATTATTTCATTCAGTAGAAAAATAATAAAATTTACTCTTAAAACATGTAGCTTTTTCTCTGATACTACTTGCAATACAGTATTACAGTTTTGCATGCTTGTTCTTAATATAGTCAGATATCTTCTGAACCTCAATTATTTAGTTACGCATATCAGTTCACTAGAAATTGAAAACAGTAAACTAAAAAAAGTAAAAATGTGGAAAATTTGCAATGTTGTTGCTTTTTTAATATCACTAATATACATTATAAAATTGTGATTGTGGTTCAGAAAGTTTAACTATGTGTTGTATACATGTACTGAAAATTTCAGCTCTCTATCTCTCATACTTTCTGAGAAAAAGGTACATAAGTATCCAAAAATGTTATTTTGTGAAAATTGAATTTAGAGATTGAACATTGAAATTCTAACACACTTCAGTACATTCCAGGGTCATAATCATCTGCATCTTCATTCCTGGATTGCTTCAGCTTTTTTTATTGCCTTCTCTTGGTGCTGGCTTGTTTTGTTAATTTTGTTGCATGACAGCTTTAAAGAACTGCAGACTAGCATTTAAATGGCATTTAAATATCTTAAAAACCTCTTAGCCCCCCAAAAGTAGGGTCAAGTCCTGTAATACTACCACTCTTGTAAAACGGCCAGAAATAATTATTTAAATTCTGACGCCTCCTAGTTTGATAGAAACCATAGAGTGCTGCAGCAGCAACGCCATAATATTAGTTGTGTGTGCACTGAGCTTTGTTGTGAAAAACATCTGGCAGTTTTGTGCATGCTATAAGAAAATATATCACATCGCGTATTAGAAGGTAAGTCAAACGAAGCCATTTTGTTTTCCTGTGTCTGTGAGCCATAATTTATTATAGCAATACAAGTTTTAAATGACAAAATATGGATAACGTTAGTAAAAGTGTAACTTTGAGGACTACAAGCATGTTGCCGCAATTATGATTGGTGCTGCTACCTATTAGCTATGTCTTGAAGTCCATGAGCATGTGTTTTCTTGTATATGGCCAGCGTTTTACAAGACTCGTTGGACTTTATTATTTTTTTGTTTGTACATGGAGTGAAATTTGTGTAGCATAATACTGAATGTATTAACGATGTCTAAAGTGATTGGAGGATTTATCTAATTTTATTTCTTCTTTTCCTTTAGTTTACTTTTTTTTAATTTATTTATTTATGCTTAGACTTAACAAGAAGCAGACCTGGTTTCTACAATGTTTAAATGCATTACAAATAATTATTTTTAGGAAGTAAGGAAAGTTACTTTATTTATTGCTTTATATTTGTAGGCATTTAAAATGTGAGGACAACACAGTGTCAGAGCTGGGATATCCAGAGATGCAGGAAGCAGTAGATGCTCTAAAATCAGGTCGACGGTCTCCTTCAGATACTTTCTCAAGCATGGGAAAGGCTTGTCCCGTTGAGATGGGGTGAGTGGATTTCGTGCCTGTGGACTGATGCCTCTCAACCCAGGAATTATTCCTGAATCCTCCTATGCTCCATCCGAGGTGTTTCATAGTCAAGAAAATGAGAAGCTGAACTCTCAAGACCGTGTCCCAGGCCCATCAGGTCAAGCAAGCAAATCAGTTGAAAGAGATCCTACTCCTGGAACTTAGGTTCAAATAGGCAAGCAACCCAGAATTGGCCAAAATGAGCGACTTCAGACATCACTAACAGATTCATCAATAAATGAAGAATATGTTAGAGGCTCTAGCAGCAGCGGAGATGATGCTCCTCTCCTGGAGCGACTGTGCCCTCGGCCTTCTGTACCAAGGAAGAAAAAGACAGGCAGAATTCAGAAAGTCACCATTCTGACTTTACCGATACATATCAATGAAAGAAGAACAAAATAAATAAATAAATAAAAAGAGAAAACAGGAACAAGAATCTGCATGCAGCACAGGCGATTCTAAGTGTGGATATTGTGATGGCTCTTCTGCGAAGACCACGACGGAGAAGTGCGGGTGTCCTGTACAGGATATGCGTCTGGTTTCATGAAGAATGTGCAGATGAAGGAAGTGCTAAGGTTTTTGTATGTGAAACGTGCTTTAAATATACTCTTGTGGCCATATTACATGACTGTCCTTTAAAATGGCCAATTCTGCCTTGTTATAAGCAAAGTTAAACGTAATAAAATAATACCATATTTGAATTACAATTCTACATAATACTTATTTTACAGGCATGTGTGTATAACTTCCGCGTGAAATCTTCATTGTCCTTCTATTGGTTTTCAAGTAAATTACAAAAACAAATTTTGCTGGCCATATTACAAGACTTGACTCTATATATTTTCTGAAACTGGAAATAATAGAGATTTTATTACTGCCTAAAACAAAAAATCTGATGTGTTACACTCACATGACTTTCTCTACTCTTGTACAAACTATTTTTACAAACACTTATTCTCCATATGCTTCATGTTAATCGAGAAATCGAGACGTTAATTTTCTTGTAGATACAAGGGGAATATGGTAGGCTTTAAGCGTTTAAGAGCTGGTTGCTATGTGGAGTATTCCATTCTCTTTGCATTACCAGGACAAAAAAAATGAAAAACGAATTTTCATTTGAGAAAAAGTATAAGTATTGGAAAATTTAAGGGAATAACAAGCAATATCTCGATGGTTCACTCAACAAAAAAAATGTATATGACATAAATTGTGTTAAAACGCGATCTACATTTTTTGTGTAATAAAATTTTGTCTATCACTTATGGTTTACCAGTTATGCAAAAGTCGTTCACAATGAAGAATACTTTTGAAGACATTCCCAGAAAATTCGAGATATACATTTTATTTGTCATAAAAGTATCTTAAATATATGATATTTTAATCAAAATCGTTAGAGTCATTTTTGAGAAAATTAAAATTTTCGAAAAATGTTCCATGTAAAGGGTAATCTGGGGTGGGGGATGTTCTTGAAAACCTTCGTGTCGCATCTCTGGAAGATACTGAACCTAAATACCAAGTTTAGTGTTTATCCAACTGTTCGTTTCTGAGTTATGCTGTTCACAGACACACACACACACACACACACACACACACACACACGCACACACACACATACACACGGACATGTTTCCAAAAGCACTTTTTTGGATTCAGGTGGCCTCGAAACATGTATTTCCGGTGAAATCTCGATATCGAATTTTTGGGTTGAATGCAATACTTCCCCTATCTGTTTCTTGATCATTTCAGGCTACCTTCTCCCCTTAAGCCATACGCTTCCTGGTTTCCTTTTCCGACTACAGCCGCATGATCTACAGCTGTAATACATTAGAAAAGTTAGAAAACTGGTGGAATTTAAAGCTTAACGCAACTTGCTATTTTCTTTGCAAATACCTGCAACACAGTTATGGGCCCAAACAAAACAAATATGCCAACCTTCAAGAAGGGCAACACATCGCCTCACGTTCTTAGATTGCTATCTCCTCAGCTCATTTTCCTGCTGCATAATGGCACTAAATTCTTTCCCAGATCAGGGATTTCCACACTTATACAGAAGTTAAATGACTGTAAAAATAAATCAGCACGCTTAAACGCATTCCACTTAAAAAGCTATGCGGTGACTGGTGTACACATATGGGCGAAATTCCTTTTTGGGCAGGTGTGCTTGTCTCCTGCTCACCAAAGTAGTTTGCAGGCGTGAAAAGCTAACTACCGTTGACTGTGAGGCAGTATTTTTAACACTTAAATGATTTCAGTCAAATTATATAATATGTAAATTAAATAACAGCCCCCTTGAAGCAATATGTGACTGTATGTAACAGTCAATGCATATGCTTATATCATTGTATACATGTTCAAAAATGATATATGAATGTATTACGTAATTTAATAATGTAGGAGCTGTGAGAATAATAAGTTAAAAGTTGCTAACAATGAGGTAACAATGAGGTAACCTTGAGGCAATAATGAGTTTGAGAGTTTAAATGTTAGTTGTGGTTCTTGTAAGCAATAATGTGATTTTAGTGACAGTTTATAAAATAGCCAACCAACAACCGAAGGGGGTTTTAGCTAAATGAAGGTATTCTATTGGAGTAGGATTAGCCAATCGAGACTTGAAATATAGAAATTTACAAGTTTAGACGGTCGAAATCTATTCAGTTGCCTGCAGAGTGTGCTCATAACTGGATGCGTTGCTTGTGCGTCCTTGAGAGATTTAATACGTATTCGTGTAGGCCGAAAATAGTATTAAATAAAAGAATCTCACAGCTCTTGATATCAGTGAAGTGCTATTTAATTTGTGTCAAAGATTAATAAAAAGGAGTGAATTAAAACTTAAAATCGATGTAAGCCTACATTCTTGTTGCATCACGCCCTGCCAAGATATCCATGTCTCTAAAATAATACTGACGCAGCCGAGGCAAACATAAGTATTAAATATTTAAAGAAACAATCAAATTACAACGTTAACTTTTTTAAGTTTGGGGCAAAGGCCACTTAAAAATACATTTTTGGGGCGAAGGCTACCGGAAACTGTTTACTACTACAAGTTCGGATCTCCAACATTTGAAATATAATGCATCTTCTTCAAACTGACTTTCCATACGTAGCAGCAACAAACCTACTTCAACTGGTTGTTAGGAAAAACGGTGCTGATAGGAAATTGAGGGTTCTCCAAAAATATACCCTTAGAGGTTCCTTGATTTATTACATTCATATGACTTTCTCTACTGTTTATCGCTTATTAGCGGGTATATACATTATTTTTACGAAAGCATATTTACCTATCTACTTCATTTTAATGCAGATAAACATTTCTGGAAATAGCTGATTACACATTTCGTTATAATACAAAGTGAATAGCGTTAGTCAAACGTTTTAGAATTCCACACTGTTTTCATGACCGCGAGAAACAAATGAAAATCGACAAAACTTTAAAAGAATGGCTAAGTATTGAACAATTCGAAACGTTTAATAACGGATATCTCGGGAATGGCTGATGCCACAAAAAGGGTTATTTAATATAAATGGATGCTTTAATGAGGCCTAATTTTTTGTGTAGAACGTTTTCGTCCATGGCTTAACGTTTACCAGCAGTCATACAAGATTATATAAAATTCCTTCCAAATGAAGAGGACTTCACACGCTATTCTCAGATTTATCATGTAAATATTTTTAATATACAATATTTTAATCAAAATCGTTAGAGCCATTTTTTTAGAAAATAAAAAAACTTTCGAAAAATATGTTCTGTATAAAGGGTAGTGTGGAGTGAGAGAGTTTTCTTGAAAATCTTCTTGTCGCATCTTTGGAATTTACTGAACCTAAATACCTAGTTTGGTATTTAGCCAACTTTTCATTTAAGAGTTGTGCTGTTCACATACACACACACACACAAACACACAAACGGAGCCTTTTCTAATAATGTTTTTTTTTGGTTTCAGAGGACTTCAAAATATACATTTCCGGTGAAATCTCGGCATCGAATTTTGCGCGGAATACAATTCTTAACATACTTCTTATGCGTACTAGAGAAAGTAAAAAAAAAAACAATCCAAAAACAATACATTTTAGGAACAATATTTATCATATTAACTGATGCTTTACTAGTATGTATATATCATACTTACTGAGACGTTTTGGATTCTATTATCACTCAGATAGGATAGAACTAGGAGCGGAGGGAGACTTAATACCTCGACCTATGCAGATCTTTTGTATCTCCTAGGCCCAGGACAGGGCGCCCCCGGGATAGAGGGATGAGGAGAGAGGAGACAAAGGGCGGCCGCACCAGGAGGCACGATAGGCAGAGGACAGAGCCCCTACCGTTTACAGATTTAAACTCCCTGGATGGAAGCTGGTGCAGCTGGTCTTGCACATCCTCTCTAGGGCCCGGGACCCGGAGACCACCCCCATTTCGGGGGATGAAAGTTACTCAGAGCATTCTTTCCCCTGCCATGCCATGCCGAGACCTTCCGCGACATTTGCAACCCTAAAAGAGGTCAAGCAGATGAATGGTAAACTGTAATGATAATGGAGGGACAGGAAAATCGGGGATGTAATGATCCTTCCCAGCATTCGCCTAGCGATCCTTCCCATGGGTCAGGAAGATTGGCCGTGGAAATCGAACACATGACCTCTCGAATGTCGGCTGCAGACGGTACCGCCTGAGCTATCTCGCTGGGTTCTACAAGGTGAGCCAAAAGACTCCGAACCTCCTGCGGTGTTTTTTTCTGTCCGCGTTCACGGCCCCCGTTGCCGTCTGCCGATATCATAAAAAGGCGCGGATGAAACCATATAACATGTTTAAAACAACTTTTAAAGGCTTTACTTACCAACGTTATGAAAGGAGATGCTGAAATTGGCTACCGTCGTTGTCCATACACTTTTGTACCTCTTTAGGAAACTATCCATCATGACCGATGTCGTCTAATGTTTCTTCGGTAAGAAGCGAACGCCGTCTTTTAGATTTCTTAGCCTGAACACTTCCTGTGGCGTGAAATTTACTGTAAAATTCATGGATTGTTGTATGGCCTGGAACATTTACACCTGGAAATCTTTCTGCAAATCGTACTTTCACTTGGCGAGCTGACCGAGTTAACACATACGAATCATAAATAAATACACGCGGTGCAGTAGAAAGCACATAGTATACTTTGTGTCTAAGTACAGGACAAAACAATAAATAACTCGTAATAACAACTACATCACAACACCGTCAACTCAATACTGCACTTCACACTGCACAGCAGCGTGACTTTGTTTATAGCAGCAGTGCGTTATCATGTTTTTATCATATTTCCACACGCCCTGTGGAAAAACACCGCGCAGCGGTAATATTGTTGATAAATTACCCCTCTGGGGTAACTTAAAACATAAAGTGTACAAGACAAACCCACACACCCTGGAAGAATTAAAACAAAATATCCGCCAGGAAATTTCTCATTGTGAACTACGATGATGGTTTACTAAAGAGGTGCCAAACATGTATGGACAACGACGGTGGTTAGTTTCAGCATCTCCTTTCGTAAAGTTGGTATGTAAAGTCTTTAAAAGTAGTTTCAAAAATGTTGTATGGTTTCATCCGGGCCTTTCTACGATATCGGCAGACGGCAACGAGCACTGAGGACGCGGACAGAAAAAAAACACACCGCGCAGGCGGTTCGGAGTCTTTTGACTCACTCTGTATTATCACGTATTTTCAGCTCGTTCACTTGGGTTAGCAATGTTGATGCAGCCTATACCTTAATCAGCATGCCATTGCCCGGCTCAGAGCAGCAGGGATTTATGAAATGCGAACAGCAAGCACATCCCCAGTTGACTTCAGAAAGTCGTGCCACATTGGTGCCACTTTTTAATCAAATGAAGAGGTAAAGAAGGAATTCACAAATGATTTTCGCATCAAGGAAAATGGTTTTCTCAAGGGATGTATCTGCTTGCTATTGGATTTCTGGAAGAATTGAACAGATTTCAGTGGGGACTTAAGCTATACCTCTAGTGGCAATAAATCAATATATACCACTTTGCCACTTTTCATTTGAACTGCCGTACGATAATAAATTATACCATCTATCATGGCCCATGTCTCGGAGGAGTTTATAATATTAGAAAGTTATTCGATATTTACAAATTTTTAACTTATTCTTGTATATACATATATGTACCTTTTTTTTAAATGGAGATTCTGGTTATATACCGAAACTTAGGTAGTTTTCCCTTCTCTACCAAATCCTGCCTGTCTCAGATTTGCCAGTTGCTTACAACCAGTCTACATTTTGATTATTAAAGTATGATGAAATAAAAGGGTGAAATAATTTGAGAATTGGTACTTCTCATCAAAAGAAGACAACAAAAGCGTAAATGTACACACTGCTTTAAATTTCAGATGCGTTCGTTTAGAGGCGGAAATAATACGGTAGCATAGGTAACAATTTTATTATTATTATTATTATTATTATTATTATTGATTTCTTGAAAAGTAATCTTAATATTTATAACTTTTAGTGTGTTAACATTCACATGACATTCTCTATCTCTATCGTTTATTAAATGTATACAAATAATTCTTACACAAGCTTATTTTCTATCAACTTGGTTTTAATCGAGATAAACCTTTACAGGAAAAGTTACATTAGCCATTTCGATATAGATACTCGTACGAAGAGAAAGTTGATAGTTAAATATTTAAGGACAGAACTATACCCTGCCCATAAAATTATATGCTCTTTCCATGACATCGCGAGAAACAATTGAAAAACGACAGGACTTTAAAAGATTAATAATGTATTGAACGATTCGAACCATTAATAACGGATATGTTAGAAATGACTGACGCCACAAAAATGTTATTTGAAATAAATTCTGTGTTTTAAAGAGATCTACATCTTTTACGCAGTATCGCTTAGCGTTTACCAGTTATACAAGATTATACAAACTTTCTTTCGAATGAAGAGAACTTCAGAGGCTATTCCCAAAAAATTCAAGTAATGCTTTATATTTGTATTTAAATATATTTAATATTATTGTATTTTAATCAAAATCGTTGTCTTTTTTACTTTCTCTACTACGTATAGTAAGTAGGTGAAGTATTGCATTCCACTCAAAAATTCGATACCGAGATTTCACCGGAAATACATGTTTTGAGGCCTCCTGAATCCAAAAAAAAGTATTTTTGGAAACATGTCCGTGTGTGTGTCTGCGAACAGCATAACTCAGAAACGAACAGTGGGATAAACACCAAACTTGGTATTTAGGTTCAGTGTCTTCCAGAGATTCGACACGAAGGTTTTCAAGAAAATCCCCCCACCCCAGATTACCCTTTATTTGGAACATTCTTCGAAAATTTTAATTTTCTCAAAAATGGCTCTAACGAGTTTGATTAAAATATCATATATTTAAAATACATTCATGAAAAATAAAATGTATATCTCAAAATTTTCTGGGAATGTCTCCAAAAACATTCTTCATTGTGAACGACTTTTGCATAACTGGTAAACCATAAGAGATAGACAAAATTTTACTACACAAACTATGTAGATAGCTTTAAAATACGCAATTTATGTCATATACATTTTTTTTTGAGTGAACCATTTTTGAGATATTGCTTGTTATTCCCTTAAATTTTCCAATACTTATACTTTTTCTCAAATGAAAATTCCTTATTCATTTTATTTGTCCTGGTAATGCAAAGAGAATGGAATATTCCACATGGCAACCAACTCTTAAATATTTAACTATCGCTTAAATACTACCATATTCCCCTTGCATCTACAAGAAAATTAACAATAAGATTAACATCTCGATTAACATGAAGCATATGAAGAATAAGATTTGTAAAAATAGTTTGTACAAGTGTAGAGAAGGTCATGTGAGTGTAACAGATCAGTTTTTTATAAAATAAAAAATTTCGATAAATGTTCCATGTAAAAGGTAATTGTGGTGGGGTATTTTCTGAAAAAGAAGAAGATGCTGAACCTATGTACCAAGTTTGGTATTTATCTGACTTTACGTTTCGGAATTATGCTGTTCACAGACATATGTTGTTATTTATTTATCCAGGGAGTCTCAAAAGGTTATTTATATTTAAAAATTTGTTTGTTTATATTTAAATGTTTATCTGGTTTCTGGTCGTTATGATCAAGGTTATTTAAGGTGAGTTGATTTTGATAAATCTTTATATAAGGATACTAAGTTCAGAACCTTTTAATAACCCTTGTGTAAGAAGGTTTTGCTGTATTTCTTCCGTACGGTATAATTGATTTCATTATCAGCACGTGCTATATAATTATATAGAGGATACTATATCCAGAGGAATATAAAAAATGTCAATTGTATTTTATAATTCAGAAACGAGAGGATCTTTTTCTGGATTGTTACAGACCGTGTGCCATTTTCAAAACGATGTGGGAATTGAGAAACTTCATGTTTATAAATTTCGCCCCTATTTCGTTGAATGTTGATGTTAGGGGTTAGTGTATAATGTGAAAACTAAGTAGTCTTATGTTATTGAATAACTATCTAACGAAAGAGGAAGCACAAAGGGTGTAAACCTCATTTATTATGATTAATACCTAAAAGTTCACTCCACCATTCCAATATATTTCAGTGGCAATTGTTTCACAGGTTGTATGTCATTTCTAGAATTTGGAAGACTGTCGGGAGGAGGTTAAGGAAATCAGAAATGCAACTTCCGCCGATATTTCATATCCACTTTCTGAGCATCGCGGTTTTTTCATCCGCTATTAGAAATATCGCGTGGTTGTGTTAAATTACACTTATAAGGAGTTAAAGCCAGGCTTCAACATAAAGGATACTTTAGAATACGGGGGGAGGTAATAAAATTAATTAAATTGTCTCTGAAAGTTTAGAAAGGCACCATTCAACGTCGGGTTAGTCAACTAATAACCCCACTCAGAAGAAACAAAACAAGATGATATCAAAATGTTTCAAAATAAAAGGCACTTTGCTACTCGATGAGTAACTTTCCAAATATGTAACTCACCTTGAAATGCCAATGCATCAACCCATATTTGGCATGTCTCCTCTTGGATCGAATGCCGCATATTTTAATACTAGTAGTCAAATTATGTACCTATATTTAGGGACTAAGTGACTATCTCTTATTGTCAATCGGATATCGTATTTTATTGAGTTGCTAAAGCCCCATGGAACAGGCAGATCACCTATATATGCGTGCAAGTATGTGTGTATGTGCAAGTATTTATATATAAATGGACCTAATATCAATATTGTATGCAGACAATAAAACGTTTGTAGTAACTGAAAGGAACCCAATTAATGTCATTATTAAATTGTACAGCTCCTTAAAAAGAGCAAAGGAATGGATTTGTGTATATAAATTGTACATTTAATTAACAAGACTGAAAATATATTATTTTCTTTAAACAATATTATTGTTCCAACTGATAACTGTGCTATTTTAGAGTCTTCCAGATCTAAATTTACCGATCGAGAGGGCTCCGCGGTAAAGTATGAGGCCTGCATTCTGGAGGTCCCGGTATCGATTCCGGTAGACGCTCATTCTGACATGCGTTTTTCGGGGTTTTCCCTGATTGACAAAGGTGAATGCTGTAGTGGTGTATTTTAGTACGATTCTCCTATATCCCTCATTTGATTTCATTTCCCTTTCATGTTTCTGGTTGACTCCAGGCCTGTGGTTCAGTTGGTGTCAGGCAGATGGCGCAGAAGTTTGCACTTTGGAAATGTTTCCCCGGTCCCATTTGAGGACGTCTTGAGCGGCCCTCCTGTAGCAGGGTGGTCAACCCTGGAACTGTTAGGGAACTCTGCGCGTCTCTATCCACTTGCGCCGGTTTCGCTCTGCAGCCCGTGTGTCTCCTGCAGTTCCCTCACCTCATCCGTTTCTCCTTGAGGGTCGCAGTGCTAGGTGCCCCCTCCATTCACTAGTCCAGTCCACTCAAAGTCTAGCTTCAGGTAGTACACTAATCTGAAACTACATATTATAATATCTGCACTAAAGTCTCTTGCAGTGGTGTTTTTACTCAGAAGGCTAAGAAATTCAGTTTCTCTTAATATGTTAGCTACAGCACACTGTTTTTTTACCTGCAATTCTATGTTATGGAATTCTATATTGGGGAAATTCTCCATCTGGCAAATAAAAGCAATTAGGTGTACAGAGGGTTGTTCGCAATCTATGGTAACAAGCTTAAGACTCCTTTACCTTAAAAACCACGCCTCCACCAGCTGTAATGTTCTATCTGGCAGCCTTTAGCTTGAGCTATCAATCTGCAGCACAGCTTCCACTGGAGCAAACTGCTTCGAAATACAGGGATGTCCAATTTGTTCCATTCCTCCTGGCAGCATTCCAGAGAGCATTCAAATTTCGCGACCGTCTGCTTCCAAGAGCTCTTTTCAGTAACCATTTCTCTCTATGTTCTCCAAAAATTTGTGGGTTCAAGCAGGCGTATGTCTTGCTGCCTTATTCTGATGCAACCAAGCTTTATTTACACCTGCACCATTGAGAGCAGGGATTTCTGTATTGAAAATTGGTATCAGGACGTTAGTGTGATAACATGCCGAATCGATTTTCACATTTTTATGTAGGGGAAAGGTCCCTAATTTGAACCGCCTCTTAAATTGAACCGCCCCGATATTTTCTAAACTATTCGACAGATGTCGCCATAATCCTAGTAGAAGCGTGGCGTGTACAGCTATGAATGCTTGGAGTTGTTGACTTTGCATTTTGAGCTGTGGTTTCAGTTCTATGAAGTAATATTTGACTCATCTAGCTAAGCTTATAGAACAAATTAGACAAGTTTGAGATGAGTTATATATATTGCATGTTATGAAGTGTTTATTTAGCAACAATATTCATGCATACGTTTTTTCAAGCAGCGTCTCTACTTGTACATAGATGTTAAAGCTTCCAAAATGCCGTGGCTCGTAAATTGAACCACTGTTTGAACGGTATATTGAACTGGTCCAATTTAGGAAACCTATTGAAGTTGTAGGGTTGTTCAATTGCGAATAGTAAATCTTGTGAATAAATATCGATATAATACGTTAAGTTAAAAAAGTCATGTTAAAAACAGTGGTTGACATGAATATGTGAATGTGAATTGTCTGAAATTATGGACATAATCCAGTGGATGAGTTGTAGGATATAGCTTCACCAAAAGAGTACAAAAGTTAGTGCCAAGAAGAAAGTGTTTTATTGTGAAGACTGTGTATAATTGGACTCTTTTGTATGAGAGTAAAAATTAGTATAAGCTCTATATTTGCAAATAATACCTATTCCGAAAACCAAGTGATTATCATTATATAAAAATTCAAAATGTTCAAGGAAATTGCTACTCTATCACAATTTTGAACCCTACTTTTGTTGCTGATAGACATTTGTTTTGAATGTATAATAAAATATGTGCATTTTGTATTAATAAAATACTTTTATAGTTAAAAGTATGTGGTTCATTTTAAGACACAGGTGGTTCAATTTAAGGACCACGTTCCTAATTTGAACCGGGTTACACCATCTCATTTTTTAAATGTTATTTAATTGATAATTGTATTAATTTTAAATTGTGTTGAGGATAAAGTGCAAGGACTTGTCACTTTAACGTTTGTGTTTGTGAAGATTCTGATTTGAAATTATAATTATTATTAACTATTTCGGCGTAAATGGTTCAATATAGGGACCTTTCCCCTACACGACAAATGGTTAATTTCCATTGTAACCGCACTTTTGCCATTACCACGTCTATTACCACCACGCCTTTTGCACTGCTTAATAATCTTAGAATACAAGTATTTTGCATCGGAAAGGGCAACAATGTACCCTGATCAGAATGGTTCTATTTTTGACGCCATTTGATGCAGTGATACTCTCATACTGCTGAACTTTCATTCGGTTCCACATGTTTCAGCGCGAAGCTATTATGCTCGTCTGATATTGTTACCATAGATCGTGAACAACCCTTCGTATTATGAGTCTCCAGAAGGCTATCGCGTACAGAAGCTTTTAAAGATTTGCGAATAATGACATTGCCTAGTCTATACATCTTTACCATCTTGTGTTATATGAAGGAACATCAGGATGATTTTAATGCCAGGACACATAAACATAACTATGAAACAAGACATAGCCAGGAACATGACGTGCCATATACAAGGGTAACAAAAACGACATATTTATGGAATTATTCAACTCAAATTATGTAATAAGAATCCTGCAATGGCTAAGACTTATCCTAAATAATTTTAACAATTATTTCACAAAATTGTTAAAATTAAAATTTTTATACTACTGATGTATTTCTGAGTTGTGAAAGTCTTGTATAAATGCTGTAGTTTGACTTTGCGTATGTCTGTGCACATCATAACTTAAAAACAAAAAGTCGGATAAATGCCAAACTTGGTATTTGGGTTCAGTAACTTTCAAATATGCGACACTAGATTTTCAATAAAATCCTCCACCTCCAACTGCTTTTTACATGAATGAAATTTTTAAGGTACCAGCGATTTTGATTAAAATACCGTGTGTTAAAGATATTTTACGTAACAAATAAAGTTTTATTTTAAATTTTCTGGGAAAAGTCCTCTTCATTAGGAAGAAATTTTGTATAATCCTGTATAACTGGTAAACGTTAAGTAATAGCCATAAACATACTAAACAACAAATGTAGATCTCTTTAAAACACATAACTTATTTCAAATAACTTTTTGTGTAGCATAAACCATTTCCAAGATATCCGTTATTAATGGTTCAAATCGCCCAATACTTTTGTCATTCTTTAAAGTCCTGTCGATTGTGAGTTGTTTACAATAATGTCATGAAAAGTGTATGAAACTTTAAGGCCAGCGTATAGCGTCCAGTTCTTAAAATAATGACTAACGCTGTTCCCTTTGTATCAAAACGAAATATGTAATTTAGCTATTTCTGCAAAGATTTATCTCGATTAAAATGGAGTAGATAAGAAAATGAACTTTCGTAAGAATAATTTGTATACCAACTAATAAACGATGGAGAATAGTGAAATCATGTGAATGTAGCACTTCAGAATTTTAAAGATACTTTGACAATGCCTATAACTTTGTGTGAATGTTTAATGCTAAATAAACTATTATAATTGTTATTAATTAAGTTTTTACCTTCTCTACCGCTAATTTAAGATAGAGAAAGTATTGCATTCGACCCGAAACTATGTTTTAGAATCTTCTGAAACAATAGAATAGTAAACTTCAAAACGGAATCTTTGATAAACACCAAATATGTATTTAAGTTGCCTATGCAATGCGAATATTTAATGGCTTTAATGATTTAGCTTAAAATTTAATTTGTTTGAGATATTGACGTGATTAATAAACTGTAGATACATTTTTTTTCAAACAGCCTAAAATGTCCTCATTCTCAATGAATTTTATATAACTTAGAAACCATAAGTTTTGTTCGGGCAAAGGTCATTAAAACATTAAAGTTATTTGCCGAATAACCCTTTTCGTAGCATTAGCCATTTCCAAAACTATTGGTTGTGATTTTTTTTCGGATTAAAGTTTATTTTGGTGAGTTGTAAAATATTTTAAAATTTACATCTGTTCCCTGCCTCACTCGTAAGCTCATTACTAACCAAACTTATTTTGTGATATTTTATATTGTGACGTAGTGTTTATGGCCCATGATTATCGAGAGGTTGGCGCCCAAGTCAGAAGTAAACAGAGGTAAGTAACGCTTTTACTAGGCGTAAACATCAGAGTACTATCGGCAGATAACCAGAATTTTCTGGAAGTTTCTTCCCCTTGCCTTCAAAACGTGTGTCGAGATAGTTCTAGAACGTTCTGTGGAAGATTCCACAGTGACAGTTGAGTTAGTGAGTGCTTTTCTGGTGCGACATCAAGTGCGGTGCTACAAGCGAGTTGGTGATAATTGCTGTGACGTGCAGCGAGTTCTACTGCGGAGCGAGAGATTGTAGAAGTCTTGTGTTCGACTCCCCAGCGAGTGACCCGTCCGGAACAATCGGCTACTTCGTGTGTAATGCATTACGCTACTACGTCAAGAAAGAAAGTGAAGTGTCGGGGAAATTGAAATAGTTCACATGTGACTTTGTGACTTTGAATTAAGCGATGTCCCAGTGAAAGTTGAACCAGATAAGAACAGTGAAGTGACATTGAGAAGTGGCAGTTGAAAAATTGGACAAAGTCACAATATTGAATCGTCAAAGTATTATCGAACATTTTCCATGATGTAAAATGGGACGGCTATTTGTAATGATATTACAAAGTTATTGTATAAATTCAGAAGACTGGTGTTGATGTGCTATCTTTACAAATAGATGGGAGATTTAACAAATCTGATGTCACATACACATGGCTTTCTCTACCCTCTTACGTTTGTTTCTATATCCATTCTACAGAAAGTTTATTTTTCTACCCAGTTCATTTTATCGAGCGAGACGGCTCTGAGGTAACGTAGGCTCGCATCGGAAGGTCCGGATTAAGTTCCGGTCGATCAACCGCTTTGTCGCGGGTATTTCGTGGTTTTCTCTGGTCGGTAGGTGAATGCTGGGCTGGTTTCTCATTTACCACGATTTCTTTTCGCTGACTTCCATTTCATTCATTTTCCTTCTCCCGATTCAAGTGTGCTTTCAGGTTTTGCTTGCTCCAGGGAAAGAATATTCCCCATGAACACCAGAGGGCTGCCTAGTTTTTAAGGGTCGTTCATTGTCCTCTCTCCAGTAATGGGTCGGGTCTTCGAGCTGAAGCTTTTAGGGACTTCTGCGCGTTTCTGGTCTGTTTGTCTGCGACCTGTAGCGTCCTATGGTTTCTTCACTTCATCCATTCCTCCTGCGGGCACATCAGATTCATGTAGATCACCGTGCCGCTCCTATAACTATCCACTTTATGTTAATCCAGATAAAGGTCTGCAGAAATATCTTCATAATACATTTCATTGTAGGTATAAGGTGGATCCAAGAAACGGAGCAATAGTCAAATGTTTATGAAGCGGGTCGCTATATATTGACTTTTAAATTCCATACTCTTTCCATGACGTCGCGAGAAAGAAATGAATGGCGACTTAGCATTTAAAAAAAATGTGTGCTTAAGCATTGGAAAATTCAAGCCAATACCAGCTGCAGCGGGTGCCGCTGTGTCACGCTACCTGCATGGGTCGTCCTCTGGTCATCTGGGCGGTTTTCTTTTAAGTTCCCTTGTTTTACTCTGTTTATGATACTGTTCTTTTACTGGATTTTCGTTAACGCTTATCACCGCAATTACACAACACACACACACAAACATCCATGCCCATGGCGGTACTCGAATCCGCGACCCTCAGCTTGTCAGAGTGCTGGAACTATACACTCCAGCGATCACGGCTACGAGGGTCTACTGGCTGCTCGTGCTCTCGTTCTTGGAGATGGTGAAAAACTTAGCTCAATCGTTACAATCTCATGTGTGGTGGTAAAGGCAAATCATGAACACGTGTTTAGCTTTAAAACTGGACTTTATTCCAGAAACTACAAAATATTACATATATAAACTGTTTTCTACACCCGGTATTTTAAGTTTGGGGAAAGCTATCTCTTACTGTCACACGTTATCTCCTCCCACCCTTCATAACACGTAATAGATGCGGCATCTATTTACATCTTACCAATGTAAGAGCTTCAGTTCTGGGCGAATTCCTGCATTTTATATTTGCATGTTATGACGCTAACATTCGCGGCCATATATTTGCAACGTATCTTTTGATTTTTAACTGCTTATTGTGGTGTGAGAGTTAAATTGTTCAATTTTTAGTAGTCAGGCTTCACTTGACTATTGTGAAATTTCCCACTATCTGCATCTCTTTAACACGGCTTTCTCTCTCATACAGTCTCTCATTTTACCCAACTCCCTGTTCTGCGACTGACGCTTATAAGAATTTAACTCTATCACCATCGCTTTCTATTATCGATCCTCTCTCTCTCTCTCTCTCTCTCTCTCTCTCTCTCTCTCTCTCTCTCTCTCTCTCTCTCTCTCTCTCTCTCTCTCGTTGTAGCTGCCATTTTCCAAAGCCATGCGTTTCAAAGCTCACTTGCTAATTGTCCCCAAATTGCTAGCTCGCCTTTCCCTGGTTAAAGGTTTTTGCAATTCTATGTGCAAGAAATTCTGATATCTGATAATATAGCTAAACTATTTACAATCTTGATTATTTATCCCTCTATATGTTATCCGTTATGGATAGGTGTTTCCCCACACAACGAATATCCGGAAATGGTTATTGTACAGCTTTGTTTGAATAAACTGTTTGTTTCAATGAGATCTGCGCTTTGCTTGTAGTAAGGTTTTGTGTCGTGTCAAAAAAGGCATTCCTGGAAGATGCTGAACTTAATATATATTAAGCTTGGTGACGACTTTTCGATTTTGCATATAAGCCCGCGGACATTTTTGTAATAATGCTTTTTTGAGGGTTTCCTGGATTCAAAAAACGTGTATTTCTCTGAAAACTTGATATCGAATTTTTTGGTGGAATACAAGTTGTACAGAAAGTACAAATACCTGTTGTAGGTAGTGGTAGAGGAAGTAAAAACTCTGATGTGTTACATTCACAAGACTTCCTCTACCCTTTATCGCTTACAAGTGGGTATACACGTTGTTCATATGAAAGGTTTATTTTCCTATTTACTTCATTTTAATCCAGACAAACCTTTCCGGAATAGCTGCATTAAATATTTCGTTACAGATAGAAATGGAACAGCGATAGTCAAATGTTTTAGAACTGTATGGTAAATGCTAATCTTGAATTCCACACTGTTTCTATGCAATCGCGAGAAACATCTGAATGTTGAAAGGACTATGAGAATGGCTACAACTCCAACTATTAGTAACGGATATATCGGAAATGGCTGATGCCACGAAGAGAGTTATTTGCAATAAATTATATGTTTCAAAGAGATCTGCATTTTTTGTGTAGTATGTTTTCGTCTATCTCTTAACGTTTACCAGTTATACAGGATTATACAAAATTCCTTCCGAATGAAGAGTTTAGTGAGCTGGATTTCTCAGAAAATTTACTTATCATGCATATATCTTTAATATGTGGAATCAAAATCGTTATCGCCAATTTTTAGAAAATCAAAATTTTCTAAAAATGTTCAACATAAAGGGGAGTTTGGGGTGAAGGATTTCCTTGTCGCATCTGTGGAAGGTACTGAACATAAATACTAATACCTACATAAAGTAAATAGGAAACAATCTTTACATAAAAATTTCCTCATGTTAGCATTAGTCGACAACAGATTCCCAAGCGAAATTTTCTATGGAATCGTCAAAGCGTCGTCAAAAATTCCCATTCCTGTCTTACGGTATTTATTACATGTGAAGTTCAATGATTCTAACCAGCCCGTGTTCAGGAATTTTTCAAACGTAATTAATTAACTGCTTCATCCTGGACTCAGAATCATTATCAACGCTAAAGCTCCGGCTGTCGCTATCAAGTTACGACTAAGACAAGCGTGTCGGAGATAGCAATAGTCATTGTTTTATTGCCGACGGTATTTGCCACGGGCAATTACACAACCAGCAATTTGCTGACACCTGCAACACTTCCATTTCTTTGGTTTCACTTGATCGTGTTTACTTCTTGTTTCTTGTCTTTGAAACATCTTTTTTTTTGTTATGTGCTCAAGGTCGCAATTTAGGGAACACCTCCATCAGAGTTCGATTTCATGACGATTTGTGTTCAACTTATCGCCACCACGCCCAGTCACGACATTGCCAAGGATAATACTCATTCTCCGATTGGAATTAGCAGAATTCGGGACGTTCTTGACGATGCCCTTGTTGGCTCTGTTTGAAGATCACGATGTGACCAAAATGAGCAATTATAAGGATCCCATATAGACAGCTTGTATCTATGTTCTGACATTCAGTTGCACTAAGTTTCATTAAGATTATCACCGAGATCACAACTTCTTGTTTCTTTCTGTGATCAGCCGCTGTGAAGTGCAGAAATATGTAAAATAAAAAAGTTTGAAATCATGTGACAAAATATGTAAAGTGAGCAAAGAAAATGTGAATAGTGTGGCAAGCGGAAGAGAAATGTATTGTTACACCGAATATGAAGAAAGTGCTTTTAACGGATGCAGTGAAACACTTTCATGGTAGAAAGGTCTACTTGAGGATGGAACTGTTAAGAAAAGTGGTTAGCATGTGGAAATAAGGAAGGAAAGACATTGTTTCATTGATTGATTATCTAATCAAAACTTTTAACTGACGCTGCAAAATCTCTATATTGTGGTAATAGTAGTAGTGGTGGTGGTGGTAGTAGTATTAGAAGTAGTTGTGATAGTGCTGTAGTGGAAGTAGTATGATAGTGCAGTGATGGTAGCAGTGTTGGTGGTGGTAGCAACAGTAGTAGTGATGCAGACCCTCGTAGCCGTGGTCGCTCGAGTGTGTAGCTTCGGTGCTCCGCTAAGTGAGTGTCGCAGGTTCGACTCCCGCCTTGGGCATGGGTGGGTGTGTGTGTGTGTGTGTGTGTGTGTGTGTAATTGCGGTAATAAGCGGTAATGAAAAACAGTAATAATAAACTGGGTAACAAGGGAACTTAAATAAAACAGTGGTAGTGTTAGTAGTATTGGAAATAGTGTGATAGTGCGTGATGTGCTGGTAGCAGTGGTGGTGGTGCTAGTAGCAGTGGTGATAGTGGTAACAATAGTAGCAGTGTTGGCGGTAGGAATATTGGAGGTAGTCCTTATAGTGTTGCTGACAGAAGCAGCGTGTATTCGAGATAATGCGGATAGTGCTGGTATGGTAGCAACGTTGGTGGTGCTATAGCAGTGATGGTAGTGGTGGTAGCAATAGTAGTAATGATATACTAGAAGTGTTAGTGGTAGTAGTATTGTAAGTAGAGGTGATAATGCTGGTGGTGGTAGCAGCGTTGTTGGTCCTAGTAGTGGTGGAGATAGTGGTAGCGATAGTAGCAGGGTGCTGATAGTGGTGATAGTGCTAGTGGTGGTAGCAGCATTAGTGGTGGTGATCGTAGTAGCAATAGTAGTAATGATCGTGCTGGTGGTAGTAGTAGTAGTAGTCTAATAGTAGTAACAGTATTGGAGGTGGTGGAGCTAGTAGTGGTGGTGATGATGGTGCTAATTGTAGTATTGGGATTGGTGATGGAAGTAGGAGCGTTGGTGGTGCTAGTAGTAGTGACGACAATAGAAATAGTGGAGGTGGTGGTAGCAGTAGTGATGGTGGTGGTACAAGTATTGTGGTAGTAATAATAGTGGCGGTGATAATGTTGTTGGTAGTGGTACCAATAGTAGTGGTAGTGAGGCTGGTGTTGGTGGTAGTAGTAGTAGTCTTAGTGGTGGTGATAGTAGAGCAATAGTAATGGTAGTGGTGGTAGTAGTGATGGTAGTAGAGTAGTAGTAGTAAGTAGTTGTAGGAGTAGCACAGTAATAGTGGAAGTGGTAGCAATAGTAGTCATGATGATAGATTCTAATGGTGCTGTCAGAGTAGTGGTGGTGTTGGTGAGATCATAGTGATGGTAGTGGAGGTGGTTGAGATTTTCCTTAAGTAGTAGCAGTGGCAATAATAATAGTTTAATGGCAGTAATAGAGGTGATGATGATGATGATATTAGCAGTGGTAGTGGTGTAGCTACTGCTGGTATGGGTGATTGTAGTGGTTATGGTGGTGGTAACAGTGGGAATAAGTATAGTTGTGTTTGTGGCACCAGTTGTGGTTATAGCACAGTATACTGTGATCGTGAACGGGAATGGTTCACGTGAAACCTGGCCAACCTTCTCCTTGGCATTCTGAAAACCGTCCTATTGATTATACATGCTTGCCTTTGAAACCTTTTTCCGTTCTGGTTAACGTTTCCGTTCCTTCTCCGGCGTTGCGCACCGAGCTTAACACGCTGCCTTGAGGGACTCATCTAAACCAGTTTAGGTGAGCTTGAGTGTAAATAATTTTCAGCAGACTGTGTTAAAGATTGGCGCCTTCTGATTGATTAAATGTTTCGGCTATAACTAAGAAGTTTTACACTACAAATAATTATTTTATTGTTTTATCCCCATACAGTAGTGCGTAAATTCCTGCACACTTGTCTCGTAAAACCTTAATGTTGTCTCAACCTCGTACGTGAGGCATTGCAAGCATTGCTATGAAGATACTTCTAGTAACTGATGTGTAAGGAAACATATTTTGCATGTATAGGTAGTACAATTGGCATTAAAAAGTCGTGTGATTAAGTTTCTAATTTGTTTCAAATACTAAGTACCTATTAATGCTAAAACCAACCGCAAGTGACTTATAAGAAAGATGTGTACTAATTTTGCAGAAACCTGAGAGCACCATATAAGTCTTGCAAGGCACCAAGTTTGTTTTGCTTGAGATTCATCTCATTCCTTGCTCCGGAAAATTTATTGCCCAGGTCCTCGGCGGAAAGGAAGAGAGGCGACGAAGAGAGTAAACGTTAGAAAGAAGAGAAAGAGAAACTAATAGCGACGTAGCACACGGGTCATTTGTCATCACGTGACCGGTAGCAGGAACGTGATTGGTTTCCGCTCGTAGTCCACGTCGGAAATGTTAGGAGCGCGAAAAGTGTCGACCCCGCCGAGACGAACACAAAATAAATGACTAGCGTCGCGGTGAGATTTGTCTTTTTCTCCCCGACGTCCGCCGCGGCGCTCCATTTATCTACAGCCTTGCACGCGACGTCTAACCTACAGCGGTCTCCGTATTTCAGGTACTTTCCTGACGTAGGTGGCGAGAGTATAGTAACTTCACATACAAAGATAGGCTTATTAGGCTCAAAGTTTAGCCCATTATCTGTTACATCCGCTATATGAATAAACAATTTTTAATTCCTCCAGCGCTTATATACCTGAGGAAGAGTTCCATAAATTGATATAGAAATTTCTTTTGATTTACACATCTTGAGGGGTAATAGTTATTTACGTAACTGCATAGGAAAGTGAGTATTTTCAGAACCATTTGAAGAAGTTTTGTTTGTATTGTAACTTGTTTGCAATACGCTTTGGGCGTCAATTTGAAAAAGGTTGTATTGAAAGAGTTGTATTATATTTCAACTGTTGGGGAACCGAACTTGTAGTAGTTGCAACCGCACTATGTTAAACAGTTTCCGGTAGCCTTCGCCCGAAATGTACTTTCAGTTGGCCTTTACCCCAAGTTTAAAAACATATTAACTTTATAATTTGACTGTATCTTTAGATATTATATTTGTTTGCCTCGGCTGCGTCAGTATTATTGTTAGAGACACGTTTCTCTTAGGTAGGGTTGTGATGTAACAAGAATGTAGGCTTACACAGATTTTTAGTTTTAATTCACACAAATTAAATAGCACTTCACTGATATCGAGAGCTGTGAGATTCTTTTATTTAATACTTGCACTTTTTAGCATGTATACTATTTTCGTCTCACACAAATACATAATTAATTTCTCGAGGACACATCTCGCGTCTGGTTATAAGATCTGTTGGAAGCAACACGTCTGGTTATGAGCACTGTTGGAGGCAACTGAATTGATTTCAACCGTCTAAACTTGTAAATTTCTGTATTTCAAGTCTCTGATTGGCTAATCCTACTCCAATAGAATATCTGCATTTAACTAAAGCTTTTTCTGGTTGTAGATTGACTATTTTTAAACTGTCTCAAAATTTACATTATTGCTGCTCTAATAATGACTAGTACCATTTAAACTTCCTTACTCATTATTACCTCATTGTTACCTCATTGTTAGCAACTTTAAACTTATTATTCTCACAGCTCCTACATTATTAAATTACGTAATGCATTCACATAGCATTATTGAATATGTTTACAATAATATAAGCATATACAATGACTGTTACATACATTTCACAAATTATTACATACACATATTGCTTCAAGGCGGCTGTTATTGAATTTACATGTTATATCATTTAATTGAAATTATTCAAGTGTTAAAAATACTGCCTCACAGTAAAATGTTTGATGGCCCAGGGAAACCTCAGACAGGAATATACAAAGCGTGTCCTGGAAAACACTTTCCATCAGTTACGTACAATATTTTGTTTCATACTATATCGAAATACTTTATATATTGATCAAAAGTTGTACTGCGAATTATGTTGGACATGGAAGCAGTCATATGTTTCATATGCTCATTGTATTCATTTGTGGGTTCTGGAACAGGGAAGGTAAGTGAACAGAAAGGTTCAATTTAACGTACAGGTTTGGAGAGGGAAAGACATAAAATTACAGATAGTATTAAATAAATCGTAGTTTTAGTTATATGTCCCTCTACCTGTGTTTGAACAATATGACTCATAAAACTTGTGTTGCATTCACATGGCTTTCCCTAACCTCTGTCGCTTATTAGTGGGTATGCAAACTATTCTTACTAAAGATTATTTTTCCATTTACTTCATTTTAATCCAAATAAACCTTTGCATAAATAGCTACAATACACATTTCGTTATAGATGCAAAGGGAATAGCGATAGTCAAATGTTTAAGAACTGGACGTTGTATGCTGAGCTTAAAATTCGACAGGACTTTAAAAGAATGAAGTATTAACGATTTGAACCATTAATAACGGATATCTCGGGAATGGCTGATGCCACAAAAAAGGTGATTAGTAATAAATTGTGCGCTTTAAAGAGATCTACTTTTCTTATGCAGTACCTTTTCTTCTATGGCTTAACGTTTACTAGTTTATACAATATTATACAAAATTCCTTCCGAAAGAAGAGGACTTCAAGGGTTCTTCTCAGAAAATTCAAGATACACATTTTATTTGACATGTAAATATCTTTAATATGTGGTATTTTAATCAAAATCGTTAAAGCCATTTTTTAGAAAATCAAAATTTCCGAAAAATGTTCCTCATAAAGGGTAGTTTAGAGTGTGTGGATTATCTTGAAAATCTTCGTGTCGTATCTTCAGAAGGTACTAAACCGAAATACCAAGTTTCGTGTTTATCCAACTTTCCGTTTTTGAGTTATGCTATTCGATTATCTACTTGTCATAAACATTCAACAAATTTTAGATTGGTAACATTACACACTGTATTGTAAATGCACAGGAAGCTGAGAGAGCAATCAACTACTTAGAAAACAGTTCGCTTACGATTATGTTAATCGTAATATTACAGATTGTTTGTATGGGCTAATGTGGTGGGGGTGGATAGTTCACATTTAAAATGCCATTATTTCTTAAAACGTGAAAAAAATTGTGACGAACCGCTGAGTATTTGGGAAAATATTTATCATAGTTTTATTTTCATATAAACTGGGTGTTTAACGATGCTTATATTTCTCCTATATTAATTTTTACTTTCCCTACTATATATTTATAGTAAGTTGGGGAAGTACTGTACCAGTAATTCGATATTGAGATTTTACCGGAAGTACCTACATCTTTTAAGGCCCCTGAATAAAAAAAACATTTTTAGAAAGAGATCCATGTGTGCGAACAACATAACTCTAAAACGAAATGCTCGATAAATACCAACCTTGGTATTTAAGTACAGTGTCTTCCAAACATGCGACACTAAGATTTTCAAGAAAGCCACCCACACCAAACTACACTTTACAGTGAAAAAATTTCGAAACTTTTTATTTTCTCAAAAATATTTCTAACGATCTTGATTAAAATACACACATTTAAGATATTTACGTGACAAATAAAGTGTATATCTTGTATTTTCCTTTTTGTTTTCTTAGAAAATCAATACTTTTGAGAATTGTTCCATGTAAAAGGTAGCTTGGGTGGGGGATTTTCTTAAAACTCTTCGTGTCGTATCTTTAAAAGGTACTGGACCTAAATACCAAGTTTGGTATTTATACACTTTTCGTTATTACTTTCTCTACCATGTACATAGTTCTTAGGTGCAGAAGTTATTGCTTTTCAACCAAAATTTCCAACCGGAAATATATGTTTTGAGCCACCCTGAATATCCAAATAAAGCATTTCTAATACATGTCCATGTGCGTCTATGTGTCTGTGAACAGAATAACTCAAAAACGAAAGGTCGATAAATACCTAACTGGATATTTAAATTAGGCGCCTTCCAAAGATACGTTGCGAAGATTTTTAAGAAACTCTCTCCCCCAAACTACCTTTAAATAGAACATTTTTCGAGAGTTTTCATTTTCTAATAAATGGCTCTAACAATTTTGATTAAAACAACCATATATTAAACACATTTGAATGAGAAATAAAATTATGTCTTGAATTGTCTGGAATAGCCTTTGAAGTCCTCTTCGTTCGAAAGGAATTTGGTATAATCTTGTATAACTGGTAAACGTTAAGGGATAAACGAAAACGTACTCCACACACAAAAAATAGATCTATTTAAAACACACAACTTATTTCAAATGAGTTTTTTTGTGTGACATAAGCACTTCTGATATATGCATTATTAATGGTTCAAATAATTGTTCATTACTTGGTCGTTCTCCTAAAGTCCTTTCAACATGCAGTTGTTTCTCGCGATTGCATGGAAACCGTATGGAATTTTAAGGTCAGCATATAGCGTCCAGTTCTTAAACATTTTACTATCGTTATTCTCTTTGTATCTGTAATGAAATATGTAATGTAGTAATTTCTGCAAAGGTTTATTTGGATTAAAATGCAGAGGCAAAAAAACAATCTATGGTAAGAATAATTTGTCAGTAACAAACAATAGAGAGTAGAGAAAGTCATGTGAATGTATCACATCAGAATTTTTTTAGTTATGCTGTTTACAGATACATATACACGGACCTTCTTCTAAAAATGCTTTATGGGTTTAAAAGACCTCAAAACATGTATTTTCTCTGAAAATTCGGTATTGAATTTTTGGGTGGAAGGCAATACCTTCTCTAATTATTATGTGTATGATAGAGAAAGTAATAAGCAGTTGTGGGTAGAGAAAGTAATATGGGTATAACATATCGACCTCTTTTTCTAGGTCTTGTGATTTATCAGTATAGAGAATTCAATGAAGAACTGTACAAGGTTCAAGATTCAATTTGTTTGGGATGGAAAGATTTTCTTGAAGACACACACAGACAGTTTTGTACCCCTACCCCAACGAAAATTTACATTTCTGGAAATTTAGCTATACAATGTTTGGGTCGACTGCAACGCATCCGCTACCTTAGATGCGTCAAAGAAAGCAATAAGGTTTGAGAGTGGGCATAACTGAGGTCTGTTTTTGGAACCTGCAGTGGTATAAACGAAGCGCGTAAGTTCCTGGATGATGAACACGCTGGCCTCGTAACTTGACCCTTTGTTGTATAACGGTTCCTCACTGACAGAGATCTGCCCAGTTTTCTGTTACACGAGGAATGCTGAGCCAGAGATTAGACGAAAGTTAGTGAGAAAAAGGCATTTTCATAGACGAAAAACGTGAGTCAGTCCTTTAGTTTAAAGTCTCTAAATAACTTGTCCAGGTTGCTCATAATTGTATGTTTTTCTTAGCATTACTACCTTGAGGTTTACAGTACCTTTAATAAACATCTATATCTCAAAAAGTTATCAAAGGACTTGGAAAATTTTTACTACAGAGGGTGTACACTGGATTCATCACCGAGGTAACTTCTCATACATATATGGTTTAAATACGATGGTTAAAATAAATATTTTTCTCCAAGTTTTTTAAAAACATATTTTCCTTTCCTTATTAGTCATTAACAACTGTCGTGTTATATTCCCATGTCTTGTTCTAGATTCTTCAATTAACTATTTTCACAAAAGATTATTCTTCTATTTACCCCATATTAATCGAGATAAAGTTTACAGAAGTATTTTAGGAATGAGTCGTTATGTGTTGGCTTTGAAATCCCGTTCCCCTTGAACAACACGAAAAAAAATCTAATCTGTTGCACTCACATGACTTTCTCTACTCTTGTACAAACCGTTCTTGCAAACGCTTATTCTCCATCTACTTCATGTTAATCGAGATAAGCATTTGCAGAAACTATTTTATTGACGATTTTCGTGTAGGTACAAGGGGAATATGGTAGGCTTTAAGCGATAGTCAAATCTTTTAAGAGCTGGTTGCTATGTGCAGCATTCCATTCTCTTTGCATGTCCAGGACATAAAAAACGAATAACGAATTCCCACTTTAGAAAAGTATAAGTATTGGAAAATTAAAAAAAAACACTCCACAAAACAAATGTATATTACATAAATTGTGTGTTTTAACGAGTTCTACATTTTTTGTATAGAAAAAATTTGTCTATCTTTTACGGTTTGCCAGTTATGTAAAAGCCATTCAGAATGAAGAGGACTTTTAGGGACATTCCCAGAAAATTCAAGATATACATTTTATTTGTCATGAAAATACTTTAAATATATGATATTTTAATCAAAATCGTTAGAGCCATTTTAAGAAAAAAAACATTTTGTAAAATGTTCCATGTAAAGGGTAGTCTGGGTTGGGTGATTTCTTGAAAATCTTCTTGTCGCATGTTTGAAAGATACTGAACTTAGATACCAAGTTTGGTATTTATCCGGCTTTTCGTCTTTGAGTTATAGTGTTCGCAGGCGCACACACGGAGCTTTTTCTAAAAGTGCTTTCTTTGGATTCAGGTGCCTCAAAACATGTATTTCCGATGAAATCTCGGTATCGAATTTTTGGGTGGAATGCAACTCTCCCCCTACTTACCATACGTAGTAGATAAATAAAAATAAGGATAGCAATATTGCAATTAAAAAATATGAACTATTTGAAAATTCAAACCCACTGGCCCCGTAGCTCAGTCGGTAGAGTACCTGCCTGCTGCGCGGGGTCCCGGGTCCGATTCCCGCCTGGCGGATCGGAATTTATCTCTAACCTAGAGTATTTCCTATCCTTCCCAGAGTCAGAAAGTGTAAATGAGAGTGTCAATATGGTGTGATCTAATGATAAAAACCCAAAGTTTACTAGAAACCCAAACGACAAGCGAATATAGGCAATAATATATTCCATAGGAAAGGCCGCCGATGATTATTATAGTTAAAGGCGGCGTATAGATGTACCTTAAAATATTAAACCAAATTGTTAAGGATACCTCCAAAATGGTTTATGTTAGAAACATATTTATTTCATATAAACTTTATAGTTTAACCAGATCTATAATTTTTGTGTAGAAGGATTTTGCCTATCTGTTACGTTTACAAATTATAACAATTCTAGAATAAAGAGGAATTTATAGGAAATTCAAGATATGCATTTTATTTATCACGCAAATATCTTAAGCATATGGGATTTTAATCAAAACCTTTAGAGCAAGTTTTGAGAAAATAAAAAATAATGCAAAATGTTCCATATAAAAGTGAAAAATCTTTGTTCGCATTCCTTCAAGTATACTGAACTTAAATACTAAGTTAGGTATTTACTCTATATTTTGTTTTTGAGTTATGTATATTCAACACAGACACAAACACATTGAAAGTTTTCTAATCTATATTTTTGGATTCAAGGAGGGAGCCTAAAATATGAAGTCTCGGTATCGAATTTTTGGGTGGAATAGAATACTTGCTCTTCTTACTATAGTTATCGGTAGAGAACCTAAAAATAGTGACAAATAGAAGAGCAGATACTCTAAAACAGTTAATCAGAATTTCAGAACTATGTCTTCAATGGTTTTTAAGAAAAAAATCTGATGTGTTACACTCACATGACTTTCCCTACTCTTGTACAAACTATTTTTACAAACTGTTATTCTCCATCTATTTTATATTAATCGAGATAAACATTTGCAGAAACGATCTTTTGATATGCAAAGAGAATTACATTTTACACATAGCGACCAGTTCTAAAGATATTTGACTATCACTTGAGGCGTACTATGTTCCCCTTGTTTTGTATTCGCAAGGGCAATATAGATATACAGTAGCCTTTAAGCATAGACATATCTCTTAATAGCTGCTATGTGCAGCAGCATTCTCTTTGCCTCAGATTAATACTCTTTGCATATACAAGACAAAAAAATGAATAACGAATTCCCATTTGAGAAAATTATTGAAAAATTTAAGGGAATAACAAGCAATATCTCGAAAATGGTTCACTCAACAAAAAAAATGTATATGACAGAAATTGCGTATTTTATCCCGATCTACATTTTTGTGTAGTAAAATTTTGTCTATCTCTTATGGTTTACCAGTTATGCAAAAGTCGTTCAAAATGAAGAATACTTTTGGAGACATTCCTAGAAAATTCCAGATATACATTTCATTTGTCATGAAAATATCTTAAACATATGATATTTTAATCAAAAGCGTTACAGCCATTTTTGAGAAAATTAAAATTTTCGTAAAGTGTTTCATGTAAAGGGTAATCTGGGGTGGGGGGATTTTCTTGAAAACCTTCTTGTCGCATCTCTGGAAGATACTGAACCTAAATACCAAGTTTGGTGTTTATCCGACTGTTGGTTTCTGAGTTATGCTGTTCACAAACACACACACACATGAACACTCACGGAAATGTTTCCAAAAATGCTTTTTTTTGGATTCAGGGGTCTCAAAACATATTTTTCCGGTGAAATCTCGGTATCGAATTTTTGGGTGGAATACAATACTTCCCCCACTTACTAGACGTAGTAGAGAAAGTAAAAATGTGTCTACAGAGGAACATGTTTTACTAAATTTTACAAAACTTTGCGAAATAAGTGCCTGTTGTCCAGCGCCTTAGCAACACAGAAACACCAAAATGAATGTCAATATTAGACATAGTATTTACGATTTTCAGTAAACGTTTCGCTGGAATTCACTGATAACATTTTGAGATGTGGAAGTTCAAATGTCAGCCATATAATCCCCAGTTTCCTAGAAATTAAAACCCTTCTTGCCAATGTTAAACCTACCACTTCCGTTATTCATTTTCCGTGAAATAATGGAATATAGTTATTAGAGTTTAACTGGAAATAGAACAACGCTGAAATGTTTATCCTGTGAAAAGGGACTTTAAACCGCAATTTGAGATAGGTAATTCAGAGTACAAATCTTCAGGGCTACATACTAGGGCTTAGAGTTTCGGAAGAATGTACCAAGACATCTCAAAAACGCGCATAGCATTGGGGGAAAAATTAGTTCTAAGAATCACATGGCGTTTCCTCTATACATTGTAATTTATTTTATTAGCTAGCTATCCTACAAACTAGGATTAAAAATCTCATTTATTTCCTACTTCCCCTTATGTATTATATTAAAGATATTCAGGAGCATGCAGGAAGTGAAGCTTCTCAACTATACTGAGAAAACAGGTTGGTAATGCGGCGGATAGGTATCAAAATTGTTTGAATAGTTAAGAAATAGAAAATTGTAATTGGTAGGTGTAGGTGTTCTTAAAATTCTAGGGAATGTATTAATAGCAGCCCAGTCTTATAGCCTCTTCTAGTGCATATAGAATTGATGCTCTACGCCACAGAACGGATCACGTGTCAGCGGTGCCTTTGATCGAAGCAAGAGGTTTGCGTTATAACGTCAGCGGTATCTCCAAGGCATTGCCTTATTATGAAAAGTCGAACGTGCGAGATCAGGTATCAACATCTTTTGAAACAGACTTTCTCTTTCTTTCTTTCTTTCTTTCTTTCTCTGTTAGAAAATCTCTCTTTAGTGGGGTTTCTTTTGAGGTTTATCTTTGATTACTATCGCTTCGCTCCAACAGATAGCTATCACCATATTGGAGCAGTGTGCCGGAAACAGTCACATTTCTCCAAGGCAGAAGTCTTTTCTTAATACTCTCATTATGACTCCGCGCAAAGTGTGGGGTTCGCATTCGCAAGGTCCCACGTTCGATTTCTGACGACCGTCCACTCTGGCCCTGGGTTTTTCTTGGTTTCCCCGGGTCGGTAGGCGAATGCTAGGGCGATTCCTCTTCTATCACTATTTTCCTGCCTGTCAGCTCCTGTACCCATAATTTCCTTCATTATCATTTGTTTCAGGTTTGAAAGACCAAGCGATGGTGTTCGGCATGTTGCAATTGGGCGGCGGAGGTGCGTTTTGTAAAGGTTTCTCCCTGGCATTGGACGGACCCGACTCCGGATGCTTTCAAAGCAGGCTCCCTTCAGGAGACCCTCGGGGGTTAGGAGTTGTGGGTGAGTTTGTGTGGTGTCGGATGCGTTCAATATGGAAACATTAGGGACTCCGTCCACGTTTGTGCACGTCGTCTCCCGGATTTGGTCGCACTTTGAATCTCTCCCCACATCTTTCTATCCCGAGGGGTCGCATTCGAAGCACAAAGGGCCACATGGGCGTCCGTGGTGTGCTCTGCCTGTGTTTCAAGCCGTAATACGTAACCATAACCATAATGAAATACAAGGCCAACTATTTTATATTTAATGTTTTTAATTTTCTGATTTGCAAACTCTTTCTATGGATCATTTCCTTAGATCTAAGGTGTTCCGTGATAATATACGCTATATTTCAAACTCTTTGCATGAGCTCGCAAGATACAAACGAACGACTGCTTAGCATTTCAGAAAATACTGATACCATAATTACTGACAGGAAAATATAAATGATTGGATACGTGAAGAAATAATAATAATAATAATAATATAGAGAAATAATTGTCATAAATAATATTAAATCAATGAATAATCTAACAAGCCTGAGTTGAATGAATTGTTCGGAGAAAAAGGTCATTAGCGCATTATGTTAGCGAAAGTCATTAGTAACAGCCGAGTAAGAACGCGTTAGTATAGAAACTTCCTGGAATGCAGTTAAGAGTTAAGTTCAGCGCGTTTTATAAGTCACGTAGGCAGGAATTCTGTAAATTAGAAAAGTGGAGGGTGCAGCTTAGCAACAAAACAAGAGACGCATAGGTAGGATTTTAAAATTGGGCCTCGCGACAACAAACTTTGGAGGTGTATTAATGTGTTGACAAGTTATACTTTTAAAATACACTCACGCATATCCCGAGATAAAGAACTCGTAGCTATACCACTATAGTAGCTGGCGCACGAGACAACGCAGAACGAGCTACGAGATGACATAAAACTCAAGAGAGCAGGTAACATATCTAAGTTGTTGCAACCACGAGATAACAGCATCAAAATTTGAAGCAAAGGATACGGCTTCAAAGTGTCGCATCGATGTATAGGGAAATTCAAATCAACCACATCGAATATTTTGGAAGTGGTTAATGCCACAAAAACGTTTACTGAGCACAAATCTGGATCACTGCTTAACCTCTCGTAAACAAACAGTATTGATTGCTTGAAGGTTAGAGGGACGCGGTAAGTTGACGGCTGTAGGAAATTTAGCTTCCTGATCTGAATGAAAAGAAAATATCTCAACTGTTACATTCACACGACTTTCTCAACTCACTCTTCTACAAACTATTCTTACAAAAGTTGTTTCTTCTATCTCGTTCTTCTTAATTGAGATAACCTTTCACTACATTCTACACATTTCGTTTCAGGTGTAAGAAAGCGATAGTCAGATTTTTAAAAAGCGGATCGCTATATTACGACTTTGAAACTGCATCCTTCATGCATGCCCACGAGAAGAAACGAATAACGATTTAATACTACAAAAAAGTATAAGTGATTGAAAAAAAAAATATCTTTGTTACAATAAATTTTATTTTAAATAAATTGTGTGCTCTAACAAAATTTAAATTTCTTATACTAAGATATAGTCTATCTGTTAGGCTCTAAGGATATACAAATGCCATTGAGAACAAAGAAGTCCTCATAAACTATTTGCAGAAAGTTTAAGATATATATTTTATTTGTTATACAAATATCTTAAATGTGACATTTTAACGAAGCCTTTAGAACCATTTCTGAGAAAACCAAAAACCAACAAACACTTTTTTCATGTAAAGGGTAGTTTGGAGTGAGGGATTTTCTTGAAAATCTTCGTGTCGTATTGAAGACGCTGAACTTAGAATACCAAGTTTGGTGTTTAACCGACATTTTGTTTTACAGTTATGCAGTTCACAGACACACAGACCCTTTTCTAAAAATTCTTTTTTTTTAAGTCAGGGAATATCAAAAAGTGTATTTCCGAAAAAATCTCGATATAGAATTTTGTGTGGAATGCAATACTTTTCTACTTACCATATCAGGTGGCCCAAACGCGCCGTATTTGACGTGTGCACATAACCCTTCGTGCGCTAAAAGAGTTGCAGAACTCAGCGAGGCAATACAAACTAAACACAGGTCAGTGGGAACTGGCGCCTTAAATCCCACCACCATTACTACTACTACTACTACCTACTACTACACCAACAGTTCTCAGAAAAGTCCATATGGATACACGGAGATGGTTAGTACACCATATCAATCAGCAGGGGCAACATTTTGGGTATCTATTCAATGCGGGAAATCAGCATAACAGTACCGTTAGATGATGATGATGATAATAATAATAATAATAATAATAATAATGCAGAAAGAACCATAAGACTACGAACCGGTTGCGCGGTGTTTTTCATGCCCGCGTTCTCGGCGCTCGTTGTCTTCTGCCGCTATCATAGAAAGGCGCGGATGAAACCATACAACATTTTTAATTCATTCATTCATTATGTGTTTACCCTCCTCTTATGTAGGACTTACACCCCCCAGGACTTACAGGCGGGTGCCTGGGGTCAGAGGCCCGTCGAGGAGCAGACACTCATGGATCAGACAGAGCATCCAGGATGGGTGATCAGCCCGATGCCTGGTATGGGATGAAGGAAGTAGATGAAACGAAATGTGGGTGAAATGGATGAAAGGAAAGGTGATGATGGAGCAGTTGGTGGAATGAATGGCGGGGGAAACCGGAGAACCCGGAGAAAACCCGCCCAGACGCCGCTTCATCCACCACAAATCCCACATGCAGGTCCCTGGGATTGAACCCGGGCCGCCTCGTTGGGAGGCGAGCGGTCTAACCACTCGACTACGGCGCCGCCGTACAACATTTTTAAAACTACTTTTAAAGGCTTTACTTAACAACTTTATGAAAGTGTGTTTGAGTATAGAATTATTAGTAGAGATTTGTGGCCCTCTCGGTCCCCCTAACTAACCCCCTGCGATTTCTATCTCTGAGTAACTTACAACAAAGTGTACAAGACAAACCCACACACCCTGGAAGAATTAAAACAAAATATCCGCCAAGAAATTGGCAGCATTTCTCAACGTGAACCACGGCGAATGATGGATAGTTTCCTAAAGAGGTGCCAAAAATGTAAGGACAACTACGGTGGCCAGCATCTCCTTTCATAAAGTTGGTAGTAAAGTCTTTATAAGTAGTTTTAAAAATGTTGTATGGTTTCATCCGCGACTTTCTATGATAGCGGCAGACAGCAACAAGTGTCGAAGACGCGGACAGGAAAAACACCGCGCAGCCTGTTCGTAGTTTTGTGGCTCTCTCTGCAGTAACAATAACTTTTAATAGCAAGCACTGCCTGCTCTCATGCTTGTTGCTTATAGTCCGTAAGTCCGTAATGTTATATAAGAACAGCGTAAACATAATTAAGAAATAGCTATAGGCGAAAACGGATAGGTCAAATAAGGGCATTTTAACTATTTGTCAGTTTAAAAAGTTCCCTCGAAAATAAACCTATTTAACTGAAATGGAAAATATTCTAACTCCTTTTCGGTCTATTTTAGCCTATCGTCGCGGACAGTACACTTTAGCAAGGGTATGTGTTTGTCTATCATCATGGACTGTGCACTCCATTACAAGCCTGGGAAGTGCCTTTCAATTAGCGCGATCCGCTCATCGTCTTTGCTGATAAGCAAGAGAAGTAGAATAAACCTCGGTGTCCCCGTAGCTCAGTCGGTCGATTCCCGGCTCGGAGATGGGAGTTTTTCTCTAGCCCAAGATTATTCCCTATCCTCCCCAGAGTCTGGAAGTGTGAATGAGAGTGTGAATGTGTGTGTGATCTAATGATTAAAGCCCAAAGTTTACCAGAAATTCAACAAGTGAATACGAGTTAACACCATTGTCTATAGGCAATAATATGTTCCAAAGAAAGGCCGCCGATAAGGCCATTGTAGTTAACGGCTGGGTATAAAAACAACTTAAAAAAATCTGATGTGTTACACTCACATGACTTTCTCTACTCTTGTACAATCTATTTTTACAAACGCCTATTCTCCATATGCTTTATGTTAATCGAGATATCGAGATGTCAATCTTATTGCTAATTTTCTTGTAGATGCAAGGGGAATATGGTAGCTTTTAAGCGATGGTCAAATATTTTAACGCTGGTTGCTATGTGTCGAATTCCATTCTCTTTGCAAGTCCAGGACATAAAAAAATGAATAACGAATTTGAGAAAAAGTATAAGTATTGGAAAATTTAAGGGAATAACAAGCAATATCTCGAAAACGGTTCACTCAACAAAAGAAATGTATATAACATAAGTTGTGTATTTTAACGAGATCAACATTTTTTGTGTAGTAAAATTTTGTCTATCTCTTATGGTTTACCAGTTATGCAAAAGTCGTTCACAATGAAGAATACTTTTGGAGACATTCCCAGAAAATTCGAGATATACATTTCATTTCTCATGGCATTATCTTAAACATATGATATTTTAAACAAAATCGTTAGAGCCATTTTTGAGAAAATTAAAATTCTCGAAAAATGTTCCATGTAAAGGGTAGTCTGGGGTGGGGGGATTTTCTTGAAAACCTTCGTGTCGCATCTCTGGAAGATACTGAACCTAAATACCAAGTTTGGTGTTTATCCGACTGTTCGTTTTTGAGTTATGCTGTTCACACACACACAGACACACACACACACAGACACACACACACACAGACACACAGACACACACACGGACATGTTTCCAAAAATGCTTTTTTTGGATTCAGGGGGTCTCAAAACATGTATTTCCGGTGAAATCTCGGTATCGAATTTTTGGGTGGAATGCAATACTTCCCCTACTTACTATACGTAGTAGAGAAAGTAAAAAAAAGAAGCTCACTCACTCTAATTCGCCAGTTCTGCACTGATTTGTGATTACTTGGAATTGCCCTTGTGAGGTCTGCAACTCTTTTAACGCACGACGGGATATCTACACACGTCAAATACGGCGCGATTGGGCCACCTGGTATAAGCACATTATTACATTATTAAAAGCTCAGAGTAACACGTACAAAGCAACAGTTGAGCAGAATAATGCTGTGCTGGTTTAAATAGTTGATTGATTTGTGTTGGGTCGAGTAGCCGAGGTGAAATTTTCCTTCATACCTTGGATAACTGATGTACCTGTGATATTCTATATTAATTAGCTAAAGTAATTATTTAACAGACAGCCTTGATGTAACAAAAATATTGGGAAAGAGTATCAGCTCTGTTAATTAGTCTAATTACGATTTTTTTTTTGATTACAGATATACATTTCATTACGAATAATTCCCACACGATGTTTCGCAAACATTCTGTCCTCATTTTCTCAATGCTTCTTTTTGCCATTAATGAAAGATAATGTACTATCAACAGCAGTTGGAGAATGGTTGGAGTGTTATGCAAGTCGGTGTTATTACATGTGCAGATATTTCATTAAAATTTTCTTGTACAGGCTTTATGGACTGCAGAATGGGTTGCCTATTTGTGCATGCTACAGGGGCTTTGTATCAAAAGTAGATGGATCCATTAAAATGAATTACGATTTATCTGTGTTCTTCAGTATGCTTAAAATAGATACTGAAATAAAAATTTTAAAAATCTTAAATTATACATTCACGTGACATTCTCTACCCTTTATCTTTATTAGTGGGTATACAAACTATTCTTACTAAAGCTTATTTTTCTATCTACTACGTCTTAATCCAAATAAACTTTGCAGAAATAGCTACATTCCCATTTTTACTTTCAATACTACGCATAGTAAGTAGGGGAAGTATTGTATTCCACCCAAAAATTCGATACCGAGATTTCACCGGAAATACATGTTTTGAGACCCCCTGAATCCAAAAAATCTGATGTGTTACACTCACATGACTTTCTCTACTCTTGTACAATCTAATTTTACAAACGCTTATTCTCCATATGGTTCATGTTAATCGAGATATCGAGATGTCAATCTTATTGGTAATTTTCTTGTAGATGCAAGGGGAATATGGTAGCTTTCAAGCGATAGTCAAATATTTTAACGCTGGTTGCTATGTGGCGCATTCCATTCTCTTTGCATGTCCAGGACATAAAAAAAATGAATAACGAATTTGAGAAAAAGTATAAGCATTGTAAAATTTAAGGAAATTACAAGTAATATCTCAAAAACGGTTCACTCAACAAAAGAAATGTATATGACATAAGTTGTGTATTTTAACGCGATCTACATTTTTTGTGTAGTAAAATTTTGTCTATCTCTTATGGTTTACCAGTTATGCAAAAGTCGTTCACAATGAAGAATACTTTTGGAGACATTCCCAGAAAATTCGAGATATACATTTCATTTCTCATGACATTATCTTAAACATATGATATTTTCATCAAAATCGTTAGAGCCATCTTTGAGAAAATTAAAATTTTCGAAAAATCTTCCATGTAAAGGGTAGTCTGGGGTGGGGGGATTTTCTTGAAAACCTTCGTGTCGCATCTCTGGAACATACTGAACCTAAATACCAAGTTTGGTGCTTATCCGACTGTTCGTTTTTGAGTTATGCTGTTCACAGACACACACACAGACACACACACAGACACACACACACAGACACACACACACACAGACACACACACGGACATGTTTCCAAAAATGCTTTTTTTGGATTCAGGAGGTCTCAAAACATGTATTTCCGGTGAAATCTCGGTATCGAATTTTTGGGTGGAATGCAATACTTCCCCTACTTACTATACGTAGTAGAGAAAGTAAAAAAGCATTTTTGGAAACATGTCTGTGTGTGTGTCTGTGTGTGCGTGTCTGTCTGTGAACAGCATAACTCAGAAACGAACAGTCGGATAAACACCAAACTTGGTATTTAGGTTCAGTATCTTCCAAGGATGCGACACGAAGGTTTTCAAGAAAATCCCCCCACCCCAGATTACCCTTTACATGGAAGATTTTTCGAAAATTTTAATTTTCTGAAAAATGGCTCTAACGATTTTGATTAAAATATCATATGTTTAAGATATTTTTATGACAAATAAAATGTATATCTTGAATTTCCTGGGAATGTCTCCAAAAGTATTCTTCATTGTGAACGACTTTTCCATAACTGGTAAACCATATGAGATAGACAAAATTTTACTACACAAAATCTGTAGATCGCGTTACAATACACAATTTGTCATATGCATTTTTTTGTTGAGTGAACCATTTTCGAGATATTACTTGTTATTCCCTTATTTTCTCAAATGGGAATTCGTTATTCATTTCTTGTCTTGGATATGCAAAGAGTATTAATCTGTGGGAAAGGAACTGGTGCTGCACCTAGCAACCAGCTATTAAGATATATTATGTCGATGCTTAAAGGTTTTTCTATATTGCCCCTTACATCTACAAGAAAATTAGCAATAAGATAGAGTCTTCAAATGTTTATCTCGATTAACATGAAGTAGATGGAGAATAAGCGTTTGTAAAAATAGTTTGTACAAGAGTAGAGAAAGTCATGTGAGTGTAACACATCAGATTTTTTTATAGATACAAAGAGAACAGCGACAGTCAAATGTTTAAGAACTGGACGCTATATGCTGGCCTTAAAATTCCATACTGTTTCCATGTAATCGCGAGAAACAGTGAAAATCGATGGGACCCTAAAAGATAGACAAGTATTGAACAATTCAAACTTTAATAACACACGTCTTAGAAACAGCTTATGCCACAAAAAACTTATTTTTAGTAAATTATGTGTTTTTTTGTGTGGTATGTTTTCGTTTATTGCTTAACCTTTACAAGTTATACAAGAATGAAAGGACTTCCTAGGCTATTTTCAGAAAATTCAAGCTTTACGTCTATCTGTCGTTTAAATATCTTTTATATGCTGTATTTTAGTCAACATCGTTTACAATTATTGTTTAGAGAATAAAAAAATGTTCTAAAAAAGTTCCGTGTAAAGGGTTGGGTGGATTTTCTTGAAAATCTTCATGTCGTATCATTGGAAGACACTAAACTTAAATACCAATTTTGGTATTGATCTGACTTTTTGTTTTTGAGTTATGCTGTTCCGAGACAGACATATACACACCCACGAACATGTTTAGAAAAAACACTTTATATGGATTCAGAACGCTTCAAAGCATGTATTTTTGGTGAAATCTCGGAATCGAATTTTTGGGTGGAATGCATACTTCCGGGCGGCGCCGTGGCCGAGTGGTTAGAACGCTCGCCTTCCACCGAGGCGGCCCGGGTTCAATCCCAGGGACCTGCATGTGGGATTTGTGGTGGACGAAGCGGCGTCTGGGCGGGTTTTCTCCGGGTTCTCCGGTTTCCCCCGCCATTCATTCCACCAATGCTCCATCATCACCTTTCCTTTCATCCATTTCACCAACATTTCGTTTCATCTACTTCCTTCATCCCATACCAGGCATCGGGCTGATCACCCATCCTGGATGCTCTGTCTGATCCATGAGTGTCTGCTCCTCGACGGGCCTCTGACCTCAGGCACCCGCTTGTAAGTCCTGGGGGGTGTAAGTCCTACATAAGAGGAGGGTAAACAGATAATGAATGAATGAATGAATGCATACTTCCCCTGCTTACTATACGTAGTAGAGAAAGTAATAAATTAAGAGTGTGAAAACGATAAAAGGAAACACTGTGGATTACTATAAACGATTTGAACTTTCGATGCTATTGAAGTCCTGCAGCTGAAGGTGCTGAGAACACATTCTCTTGTTTGTATACGTACCTATGCCTTTAGTTTTAAAGATCTGCTCGTGTTAATTGGGATAAATTTGGAGATTCTTTCCTATCTCTCCTCCTCTCTCACTGTATCTCGCTCTTTTTCTTTCTCCCATCTCTGTTCTTCCCCTTCCTCCATCTAGCTGTAGTTTCTTTATTTCGCCTTTTCTCCTCTCTCAGCTCTTTTTTTCTGAATTGTATTTAATGCTCATTAAAGGGAAGGGAAATTTGTGAAATAATTATTCCAGACCTAATTTTGCGGTACCTTCACGGCATTTAACAATAACGGGCACTGAGTTTACCCTGAAAAAATCCTGAGTCAGAGAGTAACGAAAAATTGGTATAACTTTTTAAATATTTGCCCTATTGAAATTTTATAAATAACAAAACTTGTAAGAAAAGTTCAACTTAAAATTTCTTATAGTGTAACCTTAAAAAAGTCAACAATCAGCAAAATACTCCGATTTCGTTTTAATTTGAATCCCATAACCCCTCTTTAGGGAAAGCAATTAACAAGCTGTAAACAAAATGCACATTGAAAGTATTTCGGTCAACATGTATCACTTATCAGGTTAAATAGGAAGTAGACAGTGAATTATTTGTAGGATAGGTGTAAATATAAATTGTGGTGAGAAGAAAAGCTCGTGTGTTTCTGACACACTGTGGTTTTTTCTGTTAAATGGAAGTTCCTATAACACCACAGAAATAATACATAATTTTCCTCCTTTCTCACCCTATTGTTAGATTCCCAAGCGTTTATTTCACCTCCAAAAGACATATACTGAAGTCGTCGAAGAGACAACAAAATCACGTTTAAAATTTATACATGTGAACTATGAACTAGGCATTCCAGAACAAACTGACAGATTCTTCTTTTTCCGCCATATACCTAGTAAATAGAGGAAATACTGTATTCTATCCAAAAGTTCCATAACAAAATTTCACTAGAAATGTATATTTTGAGGCAGCTTGAGTAAAAATAAAAAACACTTTTAGTAGAAGGTGTGTGTGTGTGTGTGTATGTGTGTGTGAACAAAATAACTCAAAAATAAAAAGTCAGATGAGTACAAACCTGATACTCAATGTTTCCAAAGATGCACCACAAAGATTTTCAAAAAAAATCCCATCCCAAACTACCTTTACATGGAAATTTGTCTATATTTTATATTTTCTCAAAAATGGCTCTAGAGATTTTGATTAAATTACCATTACTTAAGTTATTTACATAATAAATCAAATGTGTATCTTGAATTTTCTAGGAATAGCCTGTGAAGTCCACTTCATTCGGAAGGATTCTGTATAATCTTGCATAACAGGTAACCCATTAGAATTAAATCAAATCTTACTAAACAAAAAATGTAAAACTCCTTAAAACACACAATTTATCCCAGATAACTTTTTTGTGGCAACAGCCATTTTCGAGATATCCGTTAGTATTGGTTTGAATTTTTCAACACCTTTATAAATTTTTTTAAATTGCTGTCTCTTTTTCAGTTAGTATGGAATTTTAAGGCCAGCATATAGCCAGCCACTTTTAAACATTCTACTATGGATTCGGTTTTCTCTATTCCTCTGTTACCCAAAACTAAATTAAAATTAAACTACTTCAATGAATGTTTACCTTGATTAATGTGAAGTAGACTTTCTCTATTCTCGTACAAACTATTTTTACAAACGCTTATTCTCCATACGCTTCATTTTAATCGAGATATCCAGATGTCAATCTTATTGCTAATTGTCTTGTAGGTGCAAGGGAAATTGGTAGGCTTTAAGTGTTTAAGAGCTGGTTGCTATGTGGAGTATTTCATTCTCTGTGCATTACCAGGACAAAAAAAATGAATAACGAATTCCCATTTGAGATGAAGTATAAGTATTGGAAAATTCAAGGGAATAACAGGCAATATCTCGAAAATCGTTCATTCAAAAAAAAGTATATGACATAAATTGTGTATTTTAACGCGATCTACATTTTTTGTTCAGTAAAATTTTGTCTATCTCTTATGGTTTACCAGTTATGCAAAAGTTGTTCACAATGAAGAATACTTTTGGAGACATTGCTAGAAAATTCGAGATATACATTTGATTTGTCATTAAAGTATCTTAAATATACGATATTTTAATCAAAATCGTTAGAATCATTCGAAAAATTTTCCATGTAAAGGGTAATCTGGGGTGCGTGGATTTTCTTGAAAACCTGCGTATCGCATCTCTGGAAGATACTGAACCTAAATACCAAATTTGGTGTTTATCCGACTGTTCGTTTCTGAGTTATGCTTTTCACAGATCACACACAGACACACACACGGACATGTTTCCAAAAATGCTTTTTTGGATTCAGGGATCTCAAAACATATATTTCCGGTGAAATCTCGGTATCGAATTTTTGGGTGTAATACGATACTTCCCCTACTTACTATACGTAGTAGAGAAAATAATAATCTTTCATAATTATATTTTGTAGAAGCTAAATAAGAGATATGATAAAGATAGACAGAGAAAGTCATGTGAATATAACTCATCAGATTTTTCCTTTGAAAACTGATCACTTGGTATAATCTCTTGTTAAATCCGCAAGTTTGTGTAAAGACACTTCTTTGCAGGCGGTTTAACTCTGGCATTTCAACATGCCACTATTTTTCAGAGGAAAACATCAGTGTATGGCTAGCTATTGGCTCATCACTGATTTTCCGTTATCACATAAATATTCGCAGCATCTCCGTTTTATTCATATGTTCCATGAGCTTAAACCCTGTTTTCTTTCTTCTGTTTATGTCATGTTCAATATTAGCAATAAATCGTTCCTAAGATTCATAATGGCTTCTTTTTATAATTTTTTTTGTTTTATATCTTTTCTGATTATACCTATATTTCCCGAGCTCCATCCCTTGTTCTTTATAGGTAAGAATAATAAGCAATATGTTGTTTTACTTTCTCTACTATGTATGGTAAGTAGGGAAACTACTGAGTATTGTATTCCACCCCAAAAATGTCAAGATTTTACCGAAAATACATGTTTTTAGGTGCCTTAATCAAATAATGCATTTTTGGAAAAATGTCGGTGTGTGTTTGTCCTATCTACCAGTCTGTGAACAGCATAACTCAAAAACAAAAAGTTGGATAAATACCAAACTTGGTACTTGAGTTTACTATCTTCTAAGGACGCGACACGAATATTTTCGAGAAAATCCCCCCCAATGCAGACTACCCTTTACAAGGAACATATTTAGAAAATTTTGGTTTTGTCAAAAATAGCTCTAAAGATTTTGATTAAAATATCATATGTTTAAGATATTATTATGGCAAATGAAATGTATATCTTGAATTTTCTGGAATGTCCCCACCAAAACCCCTTTTCGTTTTGAATGACTTTTGCATAACTGCTAAAACGTAAGAGATAGACAACATTTTACTACAGAAAAAACCTAGATCTCTTTAAAACACACTATATACATTTTTTCTTGTGGAATGAGCCATTTCCGAGGTACTCCTTGTTATTTGTTTCATTTTCCAATGCTTATACTTCTTCTCAAATGGGAATTATTATTCGGGTTTTTTTATATCCTGGACATGCAAAGAGAACGGAATGCTCCACATAGCAACCAGGTCCTAAAAGATTTGACTATTGCTTAAAGTCTACCATATTCCCCTTACACCTACAAGAAAATTAGCAATAACACAGAATCTACAAATGTTTATCTCGACTAATATGAAATAAATGGAGAATAAGCGTTCGTTAAAAATAATTTGTTGAAGTATGTAGAAAGTCGTGTAAGTGTAACACATCAGATTTTTTTAACACTGTTGGCTGTTTCTGAGCTCCATATTTTCAGGCCTCTTTTCCGGTTTGATATTTTATTTTTCTCAAGTACCTCATTGGATACATTCAAGATTGCTGTTTTTATTTCATCCAATTGTAGTCGACGTGATAGTCTTTGTTGGTATAAATATACTGTCTTCCTGTAGGAGTTGAAATTTTAATTTAAATGTTGATTTTGAGGCTATATTGAACTTCTCTGTTTTCCCCATTTCGCATATTTCAATATTTGAAGTAAACAAAAAATGATGGGAACCTATATAACTGCCTCTAAATACGTATCTTGAATTTGGGGAGATAATATATAGTCAATTATTGAACACGAGCCTCATGCATGGCTCAACTTTACGTGTGACGCGAGATTTTTTCTACGCGTAACGTCTGTGGCATATTTTTTTTCGAAGTACAGCTTCACATTCTTTGGTGTAATATGTACTCGTATTTAGAATTATTTATTTGGATGATTTCTTGTTGGAAAGCACTTTATTAACATAATTTAATTACTGCGCATGTAACCACATAGACGAATGCAAGGCAGCAAATTCTCCATCTTGCATTACTCAAAGTTAGCATCCAACACTCCTTTTTGTCGCTAAATCACACTAACTATATAACTATACACATTGTTCCTAAATTATGAGACTAGCTATGTACACTAAACACTAACTGGTTAATGTAACTACGCCTAGCCTAAACTTTAACTAAACCTAATCACTACACCACAGGTTAGACCTGCCTAATGTCTCCCATTAGTTCCTGGAAAGGGCCTTCTGAACGGTTCTTTGTGTCAGGAAGCTACAAATTTTGACAAATGTGAATATCTAGGTGTTGCTTTTATGGACGCTCTTTAACTGCTGTGGTACTTAGCATCCCATTATATATTGGGCGTGGAAGACCGGTAATTTCGCTCAGAGGCCTCTTTATCAGGCTTGAGATTCTTTTACGTGCCGTAAATCTACGGGACCACCGGTTTTACTTCCCTTCCGAAGGATGTTGAGGCAGCATTTTTAACACTTAAATGACTTTAGTTAAATTATATAACATAAAATATAATAACAACCCGCCTTAAATCAATATGTGTATGTAACAATATTTGAAGAAGTTTAATTTTAGGACTAGTTGTATTTTATTTCGACCTTTGGGGACCCGAACTTGAACTAGTTGCAACCGCACATATGGTAAAATATTTCCGGTAGCCTTCGCCCCAAAAAATGTACTTTCCGGTGGCCTTTTCCCCAAGTTTAAAAATGATAATTTTGTAATGTTGACTTTTTTGCCTCGGCTGTGTCAGTATTTATTTTTAGAGACACGAATGTCTTAGCAGGGAGTGGTGCGACTGAAGAATGTAGGCTTACACAGGTTATAATTTCACTTCACTCCTTATGTTAATGCTTGACACTATTTAAATAACACTTCACTGATATAGAGAGAGCTGTGGGATTTTTTTTATTTAATTACCTGCACATTTTAACACGTAAACTATTTTTGTCTCACACAAAATACGTATTAAATTTCTCGAGGACGCATCTCACGTCCGGTTAGAAACGCTGTCTACAAGTAACACGTCCAGTTATGAGCACTGTCTACAAGCAACTGAACTCTGAATTTGAAAATTTTGCTACATTTCTGTTTCTGATTGGCTAATCCTAGTCCAATAGAATATCTTCAATTAACTAAAGCTTTTTCTGGTTGTTGATTGGCTATTTTATGAACTGTCACAAAAATTATATTATTGTTGCTCCAAGAATGACTAGTAGCATTATTAAACCTTCTAATTCATTATTACCTCAAGGCTACCTCATTGTTACCTCATTGTTAGCAACTTTTAATCTATTATTCTCACAGCTCCTACATTATTAAATTACGTAATATATTCACATAACAGTATTAAACATGTATACAATAATACACTGACTGTAGTATACACTTTTTATATATTGTTACATACACATATTGCTTTAAGGCGGGTTGTTATTATATTTTATATTATATAATTTGACTAAAATCATTTAAGTGTTAAAAATACTGCCTCAAATTCATGCTGAGGATTTTTAGACCCGAAAAGAATTCATCTCCCTCCGCCGGGTTTGAACCTGCGACCTTGGGAACTAGAGGCTAGCACGGTACCACTAGTCCACGGAGGACGACATCTAGGTGTTCTCTGTATCATTGAGGCAAACCGACAGATCCGTCTTATTAATCAGATGAGCCATCTCTAAAAGTTGTGTTATTTGCAAGAATATCTCTAAGAACACACAAACTTTGCTTCTCACACTAATAAATTCTACTTCACTGCATGACCCTGGTTGTAAAGCAATAAAACCCGAGAGAAAGCATGGTCAGGACTTTTCAAAAGTGACCGGTTGCTAATCGCTTCCAGATTGTTGTGCACATGTATGGGAATTTTTTTTCAGAGCTTGGGCACGGTTGTTACAAATGAAACACATGTTGGCTGCTATGCGAGAAGCAATAAAACTAATAGTTGTCTGCTTGCGCATGCGCATTGGAAAGCCTTCGGACTTGGAAAATTTCTCGCGTCTCTCGCGTCACATGTTCGAAAGTGTCTCTTGCACTCTAGGTGTACAATTTTATATCTTTCTTCGGATAAAAGTAGTTTTAAGCTGACTAAAATTGACAAAAGCTCTTATTGCTCTACGAAGTGCTCATTCAGAGTCATTTCACCTAAGCAACTACTTATTTGCTATTGGTACATTCCCCACTCTCGCATTCATGGTCCCCTAGTATTAAAATATGATCAGTTATGACACATAAATATCTTTTATCGATTCTAAATCTAATAATCATCATTCCTTCATTTATAAAAATATAAGATTCCATTGCTTTTTGTTCTTTTTATTTTTGATCTATAAGAATACCTACTCCACTCACGTCTTTGCGTTTGCTTGACTCCACTATAAATTAATGTATCATCATTTAATCTCAATTTCTGTTTAGTTTCCGTCACTACAGCTAGTCGTTCTCCGTAGTGCAGTGGTTACCATGCTAGCCTCTAGTTCCCGAGGTCGCGGGTTCAAACCCAACGGAGGGCAATGAATTTTTTCGGGCGTAAAAATCCTTAGCATGCTTCCTTCGGAAGGGAAGTAGATTTACGGCACGTAAAAGAACCTCAAGCCTGACAAAGAGGCCTCTGAGCAAAATTTGCTGTCTTTCACACCCAATATAGAATGGGACGCTAAGGACCACAGCAGTTATAGAGCGTCCATAAATAAAACTCAATTTAATTTCGCTACAGCTACATTAACCTTTCGTTGTTTTAATATCACGCGCAGATAATTAGGAAGATATCTGTATTCTTATCCCTCACTATGCATCAATTACGAAAACAATTGAAGTAAGGTAAGATTTTCAGTAAAAGAAGTTAAAGTTTTTTTGGTTGGTGTCCATTTTCTGCTATTTTGGAAGGAAGAAAAGCGTTGCCATGGTGACTTAAGATATTCTAGATGTCCCCAAAGTCTCTGAGGGTGGTGTGGGGTGATAGAGAGGATGACCAGGACATGGGGGAGAGCTAAGAGCATCTTAATGGAAGGATCGGATAGGGGAAATGTCCAGGAAGAGGTTGTTGGACCATGTCCAGGAAATCCGGAAGATATTGCGAGCGCCAGATTAGAGAATCAGCACAGGAGAGCCACGAAATTGGAGGCCAAGGATTTGCTAGGGACCATGTTGAGGGTAATTTATGTGCGGAAGACGAAACACGTTTTCCTTCTACGACAAATCTTTCAGAACCTCGTCTGCCACAATTCCGGATTGGAGACCCATTTCAATGTACTGCAGATGTCACTCAAAGAAAAAAAAAAAGCCTGATTTGTATCAAGAGCACGGCTTTCTCTACACGGATATTCACAAAGAAGGGGCGTATTTCAGATTCTTGTTTCAATTAAGCATAAATCAGTGCGGTTGTTTATAGAAAAATGTCGTTTTTTACATTCATATGACTATCTCTGTCCACTCTTCTACAAACAATTCTTACAAAAGTGTATTTTTCTAACTCCTTCAAGCTAATCGAGACAAACTTTTACAGAAATAGTTTCAATACACATTTCGTATCCAAGGGATACAGGAGATTAGATCCTTAAAATGTGGGCCGCTGCATGCTGACTTTGAAATTCCATCCTTTACATAACATCGCGAGAAATAAACAAATAAACAAAATGAGACTTAGCACTTCAAAACAGTCGTTTGAAAATACAAACCAATAATAACGAATACCTCGGAAATAGTTTATTCCACAAAACAGTTTGATTGAGATAACTTTTCTGTTTTAGCAATATCTAACTTTTGAATAGTAAGTTTTTTATTGTCTTACAGTTTACCAGTTATACAGAGGTAGATCTCAAAATTCATTCAGAATGAAGAAGGCTTTGTAGGCTATTCGCAAAAAATTCAGGATATGCATTTGATTTCTCATATAAATATCTTAAACCTATTGTATAATATTCTAATCAAAATCATTAGAACCATTCTTGAGAAAATAAAAATTGCGAAAACTTTATATAAATTGTAGTTTGGGGTAGTGCTGAACCTAAACACCAATTTTTGTAAAAATAAACAACAGTGGCTAGAGAAAAAATCACTTGAATGTAACATGTTGCCACGTTATCCTTCTTGTCTACTATTATTTATTATCACTTATGCAGTATAAATGGTGAAGAATAATTAACGACATAAATGTTTAGCATGAATAACATATTTATAGCACTCCATTATTACCAGTTTTGTTTCTTACGATGGAAAACTTTTGCATATTTATTGGAGGCCTTGTATCGATTATTAAAGTGGTGGATTTTTTTAATGACTCGGAAATGGATTCTTCCAATGAATTCAATGTTTCCAATTCCCCCAAAATGTAATCTATGTGTTATCATTACTGCAACAAATAAGAACACCAGTTGCTGCTAAACACACTTTGTTGTCACATATGTGCACTTTTACATACACCGAATTAAGTCAAAACCAACAGCTGAACTGCATTCGCACTGTCCACTTTTAATGTCCAAACTCTTCAACTTTTTGACTGAACTTCTTAAGTAACACAACTCACTGGGCAGATTAGTCCCTTACAAAGCGGAACTTTCTAGAAGAGGAACCTACTCGAAACGGCCCAAAGTAATTCTCTGGTGTGGGGAAGCGACACATAATGGCTATTGTTATGCACGGTTATTTTCTGAAGAGAGCCAGCCATTAGCCCCATTTGCGGCCAGGTAGAGGAGCCGGAAGAAGTTCGCACCGCCGCACCGGTCCGTAGGTAACATCGCCCGAAAAAATCCAACGCTCTCCGCCGGGGCTGAACCCGTGACTTCGGAACATGTTAAATAAAGTATATGTGTTCATTAATAGAATTATTGTTTCACTTAGTGTAGGTATTGATTTATTATTGCCACAAGCTTCTATATATTACCGAATGACAGGATTGTGTAATGATCATGTTGTTAGAGCAACACAGTAGTGCTCACCATTGCGTATGTCCGAATGTACATTGCTATTTCCACATACATTTCAGTTGGATACTTTATAGTTTAATATTCAGGGATGTCTAAAAGACATTTTATGACAACACATGTTAAAAGTGATTTTATTTTGCCCGTAGGATTGCTACATTTGGATTTCAGCCTCGTTCCGCCAGCAGTCCTACTAGCAAAATAAAACTCACATTTAACTTGTGGCATAAATAACAATTATGTCTTGAGATGTTAAACCCTTCCGCTAAACATACAGTGATTTTCTCTCATCTGTGGCCACTGCTCGGCTGCTCGCGCCCCGGCCGCCTCGGCTCGGTCTACCGGCGAAATAGGTGTAATATCTTCGCAACTGTTTCATGTTCTCGTAGTTATAGTTAAAATTACAATGATAGTAAGTAAGTGCCTTATCATAAGAGATGTGGAAATGTCCTCTATTTCTGGCATCTTCTCAGGAAATGTTCATTCACATTGGAGAGTTCAATATCCGAAATTGGGCGAATTTCGTTCCTGATGTTTTCTTTTAGTTCTTCCATTGCATGGGGATTTGTTCCATACACTTTGTTTTTCAAGTCCCGCCATAGCTAGAAATCGTATACAGGTAAATCAGGGGGTGGTGAGGGCCATAATAATTTATTAATTACCCTATCTCTAAAATTTCCTGAATTAAATCTAACCACTCTTCAGCGTATGCGCGGTACCAGAGTCTTGTTGGAAAAATTTCGACTTGCACTGAACGTCGGTCAGCTGTTCAAAAATGATATGAGTATGACATTCCTGTATCTCTCTGTGTTTATTGTTTGTTCATAAAATATAGTCCTATTATTCTGTATGCATTTACTGCACACCAATTTTCGCGTCATGCATGTATAAAATCGCGTTTTTGTGTACTCCAATATCTGTTATTTTGCGATGAAGTATAAACATATACGAGTAAAGGAAGCATGATTCGTTACAAAAGAATATTAAGAATGGGTCATTTACTCTTATCGTTCATCCCAAAATCCAATTGCAGAAATTTACCTCACTCCGAAGATTACATGAAAAAGAAATTGTAAGCAACAGACCCTGTTTCGAATACTAAACACTCCCGAAAGTGACTGAAAAAATTCTGAGAAGATTCCAGAAATGTATGGATACTGGAAGACGTTTCCAACATCTCTTATGATAAGGTACGATTATTACCATTATAATTGTAATTGCAACTATGAGAACGTAAGACAATTGCAAGGATATTGTAACTGCTTTGGCGGGAGTCCGAGCTGCGGTGGCCACAGTATGAAGGAAAAGCAGTGTAGAATGTTTAGATGGGAACAGCAGTACCTTAGGTAAGCGGTAGATAAAATAAAAGTAAATAAGAAATTAAAACGTCTTCTGGAAAGCATTTTACTTAGCGAAGTCGTTTCCATGAAGGATTTTAAAGGAATAGAGACAATAAAGAGATGTAAGGAGCGTGACATGACGAAGTGAAGCGTGCGTGAGTGTACAACAAGAGTGTGACATATGTCGCCGGTATTGTGATATCGCGTGCTGCTGCTCTTCTGTTAGTGACGACACAGGTAAGTAAGGATGTAGTAACAGGGCCGCAGGCGGTACGGAGAACAACAGGCATCTTAAGCCCTAGCACATGTTGTCTGTTGGGGAACGTGCGTCATAGCGCTTCCAACTTGGTAAATGTTTCCTTGGCACTCTTTCTTTTCACTTCCCCTACCGTTTAGCTAAGGTATACATACACATTTCGTTATAGATACAAAGGGAATAGCGATAGTCAAATGTTTTATAACAGGACGCTATATTTGCTCTATACTCTTTCCATGACGTCGCAAGAAACAACTGAAAATCTACAGCACTTAAGAATGGACTGGAATTCGAACCATTAATAACGAATATCTCGGAAATGGCTTTGCCACAAAAAGTTATTTAAAATAGTGTGTTTTAAAGACATCTACATTTTTTTAGTACCTTTTCGTCTATCGCTTAACGTTTACCAGTTATACAAGATGATACAAAATTCCTTCCAACTGAAGAGGACTTCACAGGCTATTCCCAGGAAATTCAAGATATACATTTTATTTGTCATGTAAATATCTTTAATACGTAGTATTTTAATCAAAATCATTAGTCATTTTTTTAGAAAATTTTGAAAAATGTAAAAAAAAAAAAAAAAACGGTTGTTGCTTCACGTATGGAAAGCCAATTTGAAGGAGGAGTTGTATGCCTTACGTATGGTACAAAGTTTCCGGTGGCCTTCGCCCCAAGTTTATTTTCCGGTGGCCTTCGCCCCAAGTTTAAAAAATTAACTTTGTAATTTGAATGTTTCTTTAAATATTATTTATGTTTGCCTCGACTGCGTCAGTATTAAATTTGTGGAAATGTGTATCTCTTAACAGGGTATGATGCGGCTAAAGAATGTAGGCTTACACGGATTATAATTTTTCTTCACTCCTTTTATTAATCCTTCACACTATTAAATAACACTTCACTGATACAGAGAGCTGTGAGATTATTTATTAATTACACTTATAAACACGTAAACTTTATAATATTCTCGCCGTAATGAATTTTCGTCTCGTACTGGGTATGCAGTAAACTTCTCGAGGACGCGTCTCGCGTCCAGTTAGGAACGCTATCTACTAGCAACTGACTTCTACCGCCTGAATTTGTAAATGTTTCTATTTCGTGTCTCTGATTGGCTAATCCTACTCCAATAGAATACGTTTACTTAACTTTTAGCCTTTGATTGGCTATTTATAAACTGTTTTAAAATATTACATTATTGTTTCCAAGAATTACTAGTAGCATTATTAAACTTTCTAATTCATTATTGCCTCAAGGTTACCTCATTGTTACCTTATTATTAGCAATTTTGACCTATATTCTCACAGCTCCTACATTATTAAATTACTTAATACACTCACATAACACTATTAAACATGTACATAATAATATAAACATAATGCAATGACTGTTACATACATTTTATATGTTATTTATACATATATTGCTTTAAGCCGGGCTGTTATTGTATTTATATATTATATAATTAGACTGAAATCATTTAAGTGTTAAAAATACTGCCTCAAATGTTACATTTAAAGGATTTTCGTGAAAACCTTCTGGTATCCTACTGTTCAAAAGCACACAGAACCTTTTTTTTTTTTCTAAAAATGCTTTTTTGGATTCAAGCTGCCTCAAAACATGCAATTCCGGTAAAAATCTCGGTATCGAAATTTTGGGTGGAATGCCAATATCTTCTCTACCTACTATGTACGTGGTAAAGAAAATAAAAATTCCAGCAATCATATTAGTGAAAATTCTGATTTTAATAGTCAGAATGAATAATCTATTTTATTTGATTACTTTAATGTTGTTTTAAAAATGCCACCGATTTTTAAAAATATTTTCGTGCTTATAAAATAAATACTTGGGGGAGAGTGCTTGTTTGATCCACTTCCCGTTCATGCAATCATGGTGGAAAGTTGAATTTTCTACACTCACGGCTGGTAACCTAACCTCTTTAAGCATAATTTCACCCAATTCATTCATCATCCGATATGATCTACCAGGTTAAAGGACATTAAACTTCAGGAAAGAAATATTTAGTTGACTAGCAAAAAATATATGGTTAATAATTGTGTATACTTAAGCATCTGTTTCAAAATATGGCTTTTAGGCAATTCATCGGATATAAAAAGAATTAGTATTTTATAAATATAAAAATATATGTTCACGTTGTACATTATTTAGAAATTTGCTCCTATGGCTACACTTAAGGGCAATTTACACCTAGAGGCATTGAATAGCTTACGACTGTTAGAAGTATTTCCCAAAGTATTCTTAATAGATTAATGTTCCGCATAATCTCCGTCACAAAACGAGCGCACCTGAAACTGACCGCTATGCGCACATTTACGATCTTGTTTCTTGTTTACTGTCGACGCGTCATCAGTAAATGCATGAGGTGAACTGCAAGGCGAGGTGCACATTATGACGGGGCACGCGCGACTCAAGTAATGCCTGTCGTAAGTGTTGGACCGTGTGGAATGAATTGGACAAGGAGTTCCTCAGGTGTGCTGTAACCTGCCTTCACAAGAACAAAGAGGGTTTAACGTCCCTTGGAACTCACCTGTCATTTCATCAAAATCCCTGGTAAGTTGCCATTGTGCTATCTGATTCTGGAAGTGTATCAGATAATACTTTAATGTCAAAGGAGGCAAGAGGGAACGGGAACACGAAGAAGGAATAAGATGACTTTGTACTTCCTCTGCTTCTTTTTTATGCAGAGGAAATACTGCGTTGAACTGACAAATTTTATATTGAAATTTTTCTGGAAATGACAAGTCTTCTAAATCCAAAATAAAGAATCCATAGAAGAAGATTCTTCTCCCTTTCTGGGAGGCAGGGGTGAAGGAGTAAACCTAAGGACGACCAGATCCGGACGACGATGTGCGCTAACAAGGCCGGGGTCCCTAACGATTCCAACATGGTAGCAAACCTGACACTGGCTGGCTCTGTCTAAGCCACTTGCAACCTAGAATTCTGGAGGTCATCAAGACAGCTCCCAGGAAGAAATCTTTCCAGAGCGCAAATTCCACCGTACTGCCGTAACATACCAACCGACGTCGGCTGGTTCTACAACCATGAAACAGATGAAAGGTAATGATGGACAGGAAATTTGTGGTAAAGATAAAGTTGCTGACGAACCGGAGGGGTCCTGAAACCGGGGCAGAGCTCAGCACGCTGTCTATCCTGTCATTGTGTTTCCATCGTACCCCTGGGAAGGAGGGATGAAGGAAAAGACTCGAAGGACGACAACCAGATGCGGGTGACAACGGGCGCAAACATGCACGGGGTGCTTAATGTTCCAGATTGAACACATCCAACGCCACCCGGACCCATCCATAGACCCAGCCTCCGGGGGGGAGGAGGTTCCCCGAAGGAGCGCCTGCCCGAAAGCACCCAGAGGCGGGTCCTAACCGAACTGTCTCTGGAAGAAACCACACAGAGCGCATTGCCACTGCCGATCCTCGCCTGATTCTAAAACCCTGAAACAGATGACAAGGAAGATGATGGATACAGGAAATGAGGAGTGGGAGAGTCGTGGTGGAAGATGAACCACTCCAACATTTACCTGCCGACGCAGATAAACCACAAAAACTCATGGGTCAGAGTGGACGGTCACCGGGGATCGAACCTGGGACCTTCCGAATGCGAGATGCACATGTTACCGCAGTGTCTCGGTGGAATCACCCCAGCATTTGCCTGCCGTCTACCCGGGGAAACCATAAAAAACACGTGGTCAGAGTGGGCCAGACAGGAATCGAACTCGGAACTTCTCAAATGCAAACCTCATCCTGCTCGGTTTCTGTTTGATTCACTTAGATATTACAGTTGAAACAATCCTAACAGGGAAGAAAATTTCCTATTTTGAGCTGGAGATACTGTCTGTGGAGCGGAAAGACTTACCTTCATTTTCGGTTTTAACTTCTAGCTTAGCAGCATCCTCTAGAAAATATGCTTCCGCTTTTCTCCTTTTTTTCAATATCTAGATATCCAATGTCTAATCTTTTCCTGCTTGTCTTCTATTTGAATGTCAATTTCGCCAATATTAGCACATAATTTGAATTAATATACTTTCCTGCTAATATGCCTGCATTTTATCAGGACCTGTATTTTGCAACAAGACCATAATGGTAGTAATTAACGCAAGTATGTTTATGAAACGAGCGGTTTTATACGATGACGACATGTTGGCAGGCTGAGGGCAGCCCGAAGGTGTGGTAGTCGTCGGGTGAAATTTATATAGGAAAGTGAAAGGTAGCAAGATTTGTCCTCAACAATTGTCGGTCATGGTGCAACGGCTCTTGTGCACCGCTGGTGTAATATGGTATTTTCAATTTGTTTTATGGGTTGTAAATTTTGAACATTCAAACAACTCTTGGAGGGATTATATATGAGCTCAGCCTTAGCTGCTGATGGAAGTGCCCCGTGGTTACCGGATGTGTCCACATACCATGCGGAAAAGGGGTTTCGCATGCTTAGCGCTGATGGCACGACCTTGAGCGTATTTGCGAGTAGTGCAACAGATTACAGCACTATTGAGGTAACGTGAAAGCAACACATATTGAAGTAAAGTAAATTAACTTAGTTTATTAGAATATTAAAATTACAATGAACAGAATTTATTTTATTTTAAATACACGTATTTCATGGTTTACCTGGGGAATGGATTTCAGTGGACTGTTGCTTTGAAGGTGTTAAAGATATAGACGCCGAGTAAGATCACAATGAGCTGCTGAAGTACTATGTATGTCATGACAGTTCAGTTACGTCACGTGTAATCGGAGTATTACGGTGTGGTCGACCAAAAAAAGATCCTTTCTGTGTCGACTAATGTGATATAATTTCTCTGGTAGCGTCTATTATCCAGTAGGCATATAGGATAGGACTAGAAGCACCTTGACCTAGGCCCCTGACGGGCGCCCTCTGGAGTGAGGGATGAGGTGAGGGGTGGGGGACAAAGAGCGGCCAGATCAGGAGGCACGACAGGCAGAGGGCAGGGTCCCTACCATTTACAGATTTGAACTCCCCAGGTGGTGGCTGGTGCAGCTGGCTCCCCTCCTGCCTATGTGCTTACACATCCCCTTGGGGGTTCGGGACTCAGAGACCGTTCACAGTCCGGGGGACGAGGGTTTCCTCAGAGCATCTTTTTCCCCTGCCATGCACACGCCAAGACCTCCTGCCGACACTTGCAACCCTGAAAGAAACCAGGCAGATGAAAGGTGAAGCGAAATGAGAATGGAAATGAAATGGATGCACAGGAAATTAGGGGGATGTAACGATCCTTCCCAGGATCCGCCTGGGGACTCGGAAAAAATCCATGGGTCAGGAAGGTCGGCCACGTTCTCCCGAATACGCGCCACAGACGTTACCGCCTGAGCCAATGGTCATATCTCCTTCCGCCATGGGGTTGAAAAAGCCTTTAACTCAAATTGGCCTGTTGGATATTACAAAGCCTGGTTACAATGTTAGAAAGTCCAATAGTGGTCAGGGGAAAAATAAAGTTTCGTTGGCATTAGTGACCTCTGTCTTCCCTCACCAATAAGTCTAACGTTTACAGCTATCGCCATCATCCTTGTATTGATCTGTTATATCACAACAAGCTTGGTCATACAGCGTTTTATTGCGCAAGTGATTTGTGTAGTATATTGACGTAGTGATTGCCGTGTAATCGTGTTCATTAGCCTAAACCTGCTGGCAGACCTACTTAGACCAAATGCGCGGCAGTCGGCTGTGTTTAGTTGATGCAATAATTACATGTAATTCTGCACTGTTAGAACTAGTATTACTCTAAACAATCAATTTTTATCTGAGTTAATTTTACTAGTGCTGTTTATTATGTCATCGTGATTACTAATGTTGTTTATTGCTGTTCAATAAAATATTCATGCCAGATAAAATATGAACAAATGTAACAGTTTTGCATACATTACCAATTTAATGAAATTATGAATTAAGGAGTAAATATAAAGGTAAAGAAAGGTGAAGGAGGGTGGAATCGGTAGAAAGAGCACTACATTAACGATAGGTACAAGTTTCCGAATTACTTCACCGCCCACAGCGTCCGGCTTGCAAACCTGAAACATAAAAACAAAAAAGCAAAATTGAAATGAGAGGAAATAAGTTATAGGAAACTTCGCAGTGTATGATAATGCAGCTAGCAAATAGGGAAAATCGTGGGGGGAAAACTTAGGTCAGAATGGTTAGCTTTTCTGATGCCTCAGATGCTGAAACCTTAGCCATTTCGCTGGGTTAAATTTAAGATATATAGTTTATTTATCACGCATATTTTGATTAAAATTACTAGAGCAATTTTAGGAAACACGCATATTTTGAGGAGTGTGAGGGAGAGATGAGGGAATCTAAAAGATTCGACTTATTTACAAAGTTCATATTTAACCGTTTGACCCTTAACCGTTTCTCTATTGCTTTTCTTTTTTCTTTTGCATCTTTTCACTTGTAATATTTCATTTCAAATATTATTCTATAATATATTCTTGTTAGAAGTAAGTAGAATATGCCTTTATTGCATTATCGCCCACGTATAAATTTTATGATAAGCCAATGAAAAAAAAAGTTTCTCTGATATTAATATTACAAAACTTATAATAACGGCACATAAGTGGAGCATTTGTTATACCAGGTGGCCCAACCGCGCTGTGTTTGGCGTGTGCAGATAATCCTTTGTGCGCTAAAAGAGTTGCAGAATTCAACGGGGCAATTCCAAATCCTAAAACTCGAGTGCTACTGCTACTGCTGCTGCCTGCTGCCTGCTGCTGCTGCTGCTGCTCACAGAAACGTCCATTTGGAGACGGTTAGAACATCGTATCAATTAACAAGGACAAATTTTCAAACACGAATTCAATGAGCGGAGTCAGCATAACAGTACCGTTAGATGATGATGATAATAATAATCGTGACAATAACATTTAAAATGGGAGTGAAATACTGCGTGCTCTCAGGTTAGTTTGCCTACAGTCAAGTACAGCATAAACAATATTTAAAAAATAGCTATGGATGGATTGGATAAGACAAATATGCACATTTCTATTATTTGTCAGTCTAAAACGGTAGTTTGTTCCCTCGAAAATAAAGCCTGTGTAACTTATGTGGAAAATATTCTAAGACCTTTTTGGTCTATTTTTGTCTATAATTACGGACAGTACAGACTATGAGAGGGTGGTCCGTTCAACCTCTTTGCTGATGAGCAAGAGTCGTAGAACAAAGCTCGGTTGCGCCCATAGATTAGTCGGTATAGCATATGCCTATGTGTGAGGTTCGATTCTTGGCTGGGAGTGGGAATTTTTCTCTAGCCAAGATTATTCCCTGTCTTTCCCAGAGCCTGGAAGTATGAATGGGAGTGTGAATGTGTGTGCGATTTAATGATTAAAGCCCAAAGACAAGCGAATGCGAGTTAACACCATTGCCTATAGGGTATAGTATGTTCCAAGGGAAATGCCGCCCATAAAACCATTTTAGTTAAAGACTTATCTTGTAGTTAAATGGAACTTAAAAAAGTTCCCCACTAACCTGTGTTTAGTTGGAATTTCCCCGTTGAGTTATGCAACTCTTTTAATGCCTGAAGAAATATCTACATACTTGAAATACAGCTCAGTTGGATCACCTGGTAAATATAGTTTAAATGAGTTCTGCATAATAATGACTCTTTCCTATCTCAGAATAGTTACTGATCAAATATGCCCGTATAAACTTATAAATGGCTCATTCATAGTGAAGAATTGCTTGAGCAAATGTATTTCAATTTCAGCAAACGTTAATTATTCCAATTCAAAACAAATTACCGCATAAAAATTCAGCAGTCTAAGCAAGTGTCCTTACTACAATGAATTTTCAAGTAAAATCAATTTGAAAAACTAAATATTTCTTAAGGCTACGATGAAACTGTATCCTAATTTTGTAACGTTTTCTAAAAAAACAAAAACAAAAAGAAAAAAAAGTGAATTCAAAGGTAGAGAAAACCTCAGGAAACAACAGCGGATTCCTCAAACAGTACTTTTCTTCGCTATCCATCTGGGCACCGAGATTACCTTCCAGAGCAATTAAAAACGTGCCCTGCTGATGCTGAGTTGTAGCGAGATTAAGGATGCTGATGGGAACCTAAGAACGTGTTCGGAGACGGACTGGCGTCAGCCTGATGTCCTCTGCCAATCTTCTGTCTGTTTTCCCCCGTCTTCTCGTCCTACATTTTTTATATACACAGGCCTATGTCACGATTGTCAATCCTTAGTTTCCTTATTTGTCATCACAGAAGGATGGTGTACTAAGAACGGCTATCACTTGATGAGGAAAAAATGTTGTATTCTCATGACTTTTTCTACCCTCTATCGTTTATTAGTGAATATGAAAATTATTCTTACGAAAATTTATTCCTCTTCTACCTCGTTCTAATCGGAACAGTTGCAGAAATAGCTACTTTCGTTAGGGTACAAAGAGAACAGCGATAGTCAAATGTTTAAAAACTGGACGCTATATGCTGACCTTAAAATTCCATACTGTTTCCAGTATGGAATTGTGGTTTAGAGAGATCTATACTTTTTGTGTACATTTTCACCCATTACTTAACGTTTACCAGTTATACAAGATTATATGAATTTCCTTACGAATGAACAAGACCTCATAGGCTATTAGCAGAAAATTCAAGATATACATTTTATTTGTTATATAAATATCTTTAGTATATGGTATTTCAATCAAAATCATTACAGCCATTTTTGAGAAAATAAAAAAAAATAAAAAAATCAAAACATTCGAAAAATGCTCCATGTAAAGGGTAGTTTGGGGTGGGAGGATTTTCTTGAAAATACGTGTGTCGCTTCTTTGGAGTATACTGAACTTAAATACCAAGTCTGATGTTTATTCGAAATTTAGTTTTTCAGTTATACTGCTCACAAACACACACACACACACATACACACATACGGGTACAGAGACACGCGGACATGTTTCTAAAACTGATGTTTTCGATTCAGGGGGCCTTAAAACATGTATTTCTGGTGAAATGTCAGTATCAAATTTTTGTAATGCAATTTTTGTAATTTTGTAATGCAATATCTTCTCTACCTACTATGTATGCGGTAGAGAAGGTAAAAATCTGACTATTGCTTTAGCCTTCTGTATCCTTCTTAACGTAGAACGGAATATGATATGTGTAATTATAATATATCTCAATTAACAAGAAATACCAGGTGGCCCACACAAGCCGTCCTTAGTTGAAGTTAGTTTATACCGGATAGCGCGGACGCCGAAAGATTTGCCTATGTAGAACTGCAAAGGGGACTCCATACCGACAGAGAGGAGAGCGCTAAATGAAATACCAATGCTTGAAAACGAATACTTTAACTGCTATTACTGGTCCGAGAGCTCATTCGGTAGAGAAACTGTCTGCTATGAGAGGTGTTTCAGGTTCGATTCCCGGCTGGCTCCAGAAAGTTGTCTTTAAACAAAAGCATTTCACGGTATACTCAGAATTTGGTGTTTGAAAGTGAGAGTACCTATCTGTGTGTATTGGGGGTGGTTGTTATCGGTTAGTTAATAGCCAATTTGCCCATTAACAAGAATCCGGATTGTCGCTTGACACAAATCTGAGCACACGTGTTAAGTCATTTGGTTCTAGACAGTTAATCTACATTCAGTGTAACTATATGGTACCATTTGGTGCCGCAAAGTTAACAAGATTAAACGAAATTCTATTTTTGTTATACTCAAGTACCTTTAAAAGTGCGTTAGAATTAAATTATTTTCTATTAGTGCGTTATACATAATATGCACATGCAGAAACATGCTCGCCCCTTGATGTAAGGGCCTCTCAGACCTACGTTCTACCTGGAATGATCCATCATTTTTAGTTATATCTGTACGTAAAAAAATAAATAAAAATAAAAAGTGCGCAGAACACAGATATCGCGTATGAAAATATTCAAAACTCGGCCTTCTGCAGGTCTTATCTGCATTTTGGTGTGTCTCCGCACACATGTAACCATATGTACCAAGTAAACACATGCAGACAGCAGCACTACCTCAGTGACCTTACGCTTTGTACTTGCACTGCCCTTATGAACATCAGTGATGCGGCAAATTCCTTTGCACCTACGTATGCCGGAAACATAAAACAGCAAACAACGGCTTGTTTGGGCCACCTGGTATAATTATAAGCTTTTATAAGAGTATTTCGTAGGGGAGTGAGTAGAGAAAGTCATGTGAATCATATTTTTAATTCGTAAACTGCATTTCTCTGTTATATTAAAATAAGTAAATAAATAAAACATGCATTTTAGATGTGGAATTTTAGAAATGAAAGCAACATTTTCTCTTTGTTACGTGACGGATAGAGAAATGAAAGGATATAGGAAGAGCGACGGAAGGGAGCGCACCTAAATATTGACTCGACCTATAGGGTAGTGAATGACGTGTCCTGCCTCATTACCACGTGTGAGAAGATGTGTCGCTAGATAAAGCGAGGGAGGCTATCTGGGGCAACGATCTTGATTGCTACGCGTTCCTAATGCTCCATTACAGAACTCGCCAAGGAAATAGAGCATTCCTTATTCCTTCCAGCTACTATATACTTAGCTGTTTCCTGACGAGACGTTCTAATCTGCATGGCAGCACACTCACTCTGAAGCTATGCTGAACTATTGTTGCCAAAGTAATACCGTTTCTTGTTGCAGGTCTTTGTTAAAATGTGGACTTTCACTGTACTGCAACTGGAGACAACGGAATCTAGTTCGATCCCATATAAAGACAGTAGCTCGGTGAGTAACAATATTATTATTTTCAATTTTTGGTGTGAACATTTTTTAGGAAGTATACTCCACACAAATATTCGTAATCGAGATTTCCCTGAACATTTTAGGAAAATATATGTATACAGGGTGGACCATTTAAGTTGAGACTGTACAATATCTCAAAACTAAGCATTGTAGAAAGGAAATGTCTTACATAAAAGTTGCTTGATATTATGGGGGAAAGTAAATGCTATTAGTCGTGCTTTGTTTGAAGGGCGTTGTGTACGTCACTTTAGGGTGAATTTAATTTGTTTTAAATCGAAACCTACAATTAGGGTCAAATTAAATTGTCCTTAAAATGAACCTCTAAACAAAGCATCACTAATGACATTTACTTTCCCCCATAATATCAAGCAACTTTTACTAAAGACATTTCTTTTTATAACGCTTAGTTTTGGAGATATTGTACAGACTGAACTTAAATGGTCCATCCTGTATATAGTCTATCTGTCTGTGCTTACCTACAAGTCGGCCACGATGTGAATGCGTTCGGTGGGAAGAGGAACTAAACAATCACTGAACAAGTGTGTATCGGAAGGACAGTCAGGTAAAGAAAATATCCGCAGTTCCGAGTTGCAGTTACTAATGAGACCAAGCGCACTCATATCGTGGCCGGTTAGTACCCACTCACCTACCTATCTACTTGTGTCTATGTGTGTGTGTGTGAACAGCCTATATCAAAAATGAAATACATAATAAGTACCAAATTAGCATTTAAATACAGGAAATGTCAAGGTTGAAACAAGGATATTTCCTAAAAAATCCCCCAATTCAAACTAACTGCATGGAAGGTGTTTCGCTATCTACAATTTCCCCAAAAATGGCTCCAACCATTTTAATTAAAATTTCGTAGGCTTAAGATATTTGCATGAGAAATAAAATGTACATCGAAAATTTGTGAATTGCATATAGTCATCTGTATGCTCACTGGTGTATGATATTTTATTCAAAATCTTAAGAAATATATCTGAGAAAATAAATTCAATGAAACTTTTCCAAGCAAGGGTAGTTTGGGATGCGTGAATTATCTTAATCCATTTTCGTGTCACATCTTTGGAAGATGCTGTTTGCTGTTTTCTTTTGGGGGGGGATCTCGTTTTTTCGTGATCGTACCATTCATCACTGGGAAGTCGGTTTTCCCGCATTCGTTGCAGCCAACATAATCTACCCAGCCTGTAGGCGGTACTCACACCACAGCTTTTGAAGTTTCTTTTGTTATAGACATGGAAAATTGTCATTTTTAGTTAAATGCTTAGCATTTCAGTCTTTCCTCTGTCTTTAATTTCGTTTTATTTCTTAATATGCATTTAATTACATTCAAGACTATTTCTTGAGGGGGAAGAGAAAGCTTCCAGAGTTCTAGTTACCTCCCCATAGCGCGCAAGGTATTTACGTTGGCAAGTGACATTATCGTTGTTTACTTCGACTGCTCGGCGCCGGCCGCCTTAGCCGCTGCGTCACAATATCCTTTATTTACTGGACTAACCTTAAAATCAAACTGATTAAAAAGTAAGTTCTTTGCATTATTCTTAGGAGTCAATTTACTCTTCTTCCCACAACACAGCTGGATTTATCAGGAACCAAAGAAATACGCTCTATCTGCCATGCCCCTTTGTTATTTTCCATCATGATAGAAATTTCTAAACGTATTCCTAATACCAGGCGAAATTAATCGATAGCAATAACTTCCATGGCTCAACATCAATCGATCTGGGTTTACTTGAAAATAAAGTTGGTCATGGGACATGCATTTATATTAAATAAATAATAAAATAGTATGCAATATACATGTGTTAGGTGTATAAACCATTTACCACCCTTACATCACAATATAAGGTCTATTCCACATTTAGTTTTTGAGTTATGCTATTCATAGACACACACACATAGACTTTAGGTAACCTCCAAAATACAAAATAGCCATGAAACCATAAGAGTCAGGCAAATCTGCACTAAGGGAAATATTTAGGGCTAATTACAATTCGTGCAGTAAACTTTTGTATAGTGATGGAACGATGCCACTAAACTCACTTTATAAAAAACTGTAAAGACGATAGCTTGTTCACTGAATTATGCTCTTATTGTAATTTTCTGTGTATAATCGCATAATAACCAATATTGTATTCTATGCTAATTCCGAAATTGTTCCTGTTTGACATTCTCCAATTGGCAGCAATTGTTTTATCTTTATAATGCCAAAGGTTATATATCCCTATTGTTATTCAAGGTTAATAATAACATAATAATTTATTTCTTTGCTTTTCTTTTTATGCAGCTATATTTTGTGCTGAAAACTTTCTTTTAAAGGATTTTCTATCCATATTTTAGAAATTAGTCGTACGGTATACCTGTAAGTTACGCTCGTGACCCGAGTTTGACTTGCATAGACACAAACTAACAGATGGAAGGAAAGAATAAATATTTTCATGCGCTGTATTATCTCAAGTCTAAAGTTCCAAGTTGTTTCCGCTGGTTTCACAGGTTCTGGTCACCGGAGCAGGTGAATGTAAATGGCTGATTGCAGAAATGTGATTTAGGCGTCAGCTCAACTATACTATATTCACTCTTAGGTTGATCCGCGCCAAAACAAACTCACGTGATCAGTGTACCGCGGTACAATAGTAGCAATGCGCGCAGGAAGGTAGTTCCATGCTAAGAATCTAAATTTTAGGATGAATTTATCCTTAAATGGTATAATCTACACAAATACCTAAGAGTTTATTAAAAACTGGTTTATACAGTTTAACAGAGCTACAAGTCCCAATATGTAATTCGTATGCCACCTGGCATTTGCGTATGCGCAGAATATTGTCTACAGGCAGAGATCAGCACTTTCTATTTAGTACCATGGCGGACGGTGAAATTGCTCTTTGTCTTCGTCGACTTATGTAAAGCATAAACCGGGCAAACCGTTAACTAGTGGTAAAAAAACAACAGTGTTGAATGTTTAGTATAAGTTATATGAGAAATATCCGACACTTCCCGTGAAAGAAATGGGCAACTTAACTTCCGAGTTCACTGGTGCTTCAGTACAAGTATAAACAGCGCTCGTAAAGAAAATTCTGACACGGGAAAAGTGGTTACACCCGGGAAAAAGAAAAGAAAAAAAAATGCGAGTGAAAAATGCAATGCAAGAATTTGACGATTTTGTGAAGAATGCAATTCGCATAATAGTGCAGAATTTAAAAATAATGAATAAATAAACCGTCAACAGTTGTAAAGTGTCACTTCCAGAGAGCAAACAAATGTAGGTTATCTCATACCTATTACTTTCCTTTTCGTTCGTTTCTTTTAGAATTAAAATTAGCTATTATATGTGCAGACGTTTATTTTGTTGTAACTATCAATTTTAACCCCTAACAGAACATGCGAGTCACCGTCTAAGTTATCGGAATAAGGGCTCTGTTCTTTTTGCATTGTGTACCGCATGTCTTCGCCGCATGGTCATGAAAGTATGTGTATTTCTGACGCGAATGGCGGAAGGATACTTTATAACGATGCACTGGTCACTTGGGCTTTGTTTTGGCGCGGATCAACCTAAGAATGAATACAGAGTAGTTTCATTCTCAACTCAGTTACATGAGCACCTCTACTCCTTCCGTTATTGTTGACAGCAGTCTATCAGACGCTGCACTGATGCACCTACAGTAAACGCAGTTAAAGTCTATCAAGAACTACAGTCCAACAACACTTTGGGGACACGTGCGAGGCAACGTGAAGTCTTGACTCCTTTCATTCCTTATCTGGCATAAAGTTAAACGCAACATTTTCAATAATGCAAAATTTTAAAAGTATTGAGAAGTATCGAAAGCTTATATCAAGTTTTAGACATACTTCGATACCAGCAAGTATCGAAGTATCTGAGTCCCATCCTTAGTTTTGTATATCTCTTTACAGTTGCATAAAATTATACAAAATTGAATCACAATGAAGAATATTTCACAGTCTATTTACAGAAAATTCAGAATATACATTTAGCTTTTCACAATAATATTTCAAACACATATTTTAATCAAAATCGTTAGAGTTATTTTTCAGAAAACGAACAATAAGGAAACTTTTTCCACGCAAAAATAGCTTGGAGTGCAATTTACTTGAAAATCATTGCTTGTTATGTTTATAAACCGTGTGATTGAAGTACAAATTAGGTATTTATGCACTTTTTGACTTTGAACTAAGATTTCACAAGTTACACACACAGTTAACTCTTTTTTAAAAGATATTTGAAGTTGAGTCGTTACATTTTAATTCACATCACAGTAGCCCTCGATGTTAACTGAGAAGCGCTTTCGAGAGACATGTTTCTCTCATCATCAGCTTCGGCCGACTGACGCCTCGTTCGCTCCCCTGACCCCAAGAAGTATTTCATTAGACGTTTCCTCTGCCCTCTGTTGTGAAAGATTTCAAACTTGTGGTGTTATATTTGTTGCTATCTGTAGTGAAGGTTGGGAACTCATCTGTCTTCTTTCTTCTCTCTTGTAATCTGATTGGACCAGCTGTATTAAGTAGTCTGTAGGCGGTATTTCAAAACTCAAAGTATTCTTAATGTTGAGGCGGATAGCTCCGGTGCCCCGCCAAGCTGAGGGTTGCAGGTTCGAGTTCCGCCATGGGCATGGGTGTTTGTGTGTGTCTATGTGTTGTTAATTGCGGTGATAAGCGGTAACGAAAACAGTATAAACTGGGTAAAACAAGCGAACATTATAAAAAAACACGTTAAGCGTTAGATGAAAATGTACTACACACACCAAAAAAAGAAAATAGAAAAAAAGTAGATTTATTTAAAATACACAATTTATTTCAAATATTTTTCATTTCTCTACTACGTATAGTAAGTAGGGGAAGTATTGTATTCCACCCAAACATTCGATACCGAGATTTCACCGGAAATATATGTTCTGAGACCCTCTGAATCCAAAAAAAGGCATTTTTGGAAACATGTCCGTGTGTGTCTATGTGTGTGTGAACAGTATAACTCAGAAACGAACAGTCGGATAAACACCGACATATTTTCAAGTTTCTTTTTGTTCTACCTATAAGTGAACTCCAAAGAAATATAAAACTGAAACAAATAGATAAATCAGCAGTTGCCAAATTTTTTGGAGCAGTAATCATAAAATAGGACAAGAGATAAAACGATTAAAACCTATACAGATTCTTCACACTTGGAAATTTAGGAAAAGATTTTCATCCACCTCAACATCAAAAATGATTTGAGTTTTGAAATACCGCCTACAGACTACTTAATGCAGCTGGTCCAATCAGATTACAAGAGAGAAGAAAGAAGACAGATGGGTTCCCAACCTTCACTACAAATCTAACACCATAAGTTTCAAATCATTCACAAGAGGGCAGAAGAATCGTCTAATGAAATACTTCTTGGGGCCAGGGGAGCGAACGAGACATCAGTCGGCCGAAGCTGATGATGAGAGAAACATGTCTCTCGAAAGCGCTTCTCAGTTAACATCGAACGCTACTGTGATGTGAATTAAAATGTAACGACTCAACTTCAAATATCATATGATAACATCACAGTTAAACAAAATCTGATATGTTACACTCACATGACTTTTTCTACTCTTGTAGAAACTATTTTTACAAACTCTTATTCTCCATCTATTTCATATTAATCGAGATAAACATTTGCAGAAACGATCTTTTGACATGCAAAGAGAATTACATTTTACACATAGCGACCAGTTCTAAAAGTATTTGACTATCGCTTAAGGCGTACTATGTTCCCCTTGTTTTTTATTTGAAGTGGCCTTTAAGCATATACATATCTCTTAATAGCTGGTTGCTATGTGCAGGTTGCAATCTCTTTCCCACAGATTAATAATCTTTGCATATACAAGACAAAAAATGAATAACGAATTCCCATTTGAGAAAATAAGTATTGAAAAATTTAAGGGAATAACAAGCAATATCTCGAAAATGGTTCACTCAACAACAAAAATGTATACGACATAAATTGTGTATTTTAACGCGATCTACATTTTTTGTGTAGTAAAATTCTGTCTAGCTCTTATGGTTTACCAGTTATGCAAAAGTCGTTCACAATGAAGAATACTTTTGGAGACATTCCGAGAAAATTCCAGATATACATTTCATTTGTCATGAAAATATCTTGAACATATGATATTTTAATCAAAATCGTTACAGCCATTTTTGAGAAAATTAAAATTTTCGAAATATGTTCCATGTAAAGGGTAATCTGTGGTTGGGGATTTTCTTGAAAACCTCGTGTCGCATCTCTGGAAGATACTGAACCTAAATACCCAGTTTGGTGTTTATCCAAATGTTCGTTTCTGAGTTATGCTGTTCACAGACACACACACAGAGACACAGACACACAGACAGACAGACACACTCACGGACTTGTTTCCAAAAATGCTTTTTTTGGATTCAGGGGTCTTAAACATGTATTTCCGGTGAAATCTCGTATCGAATTTTTGGGTGGAATACAATACTTCCCCTACTTACTATACGTAGTAGAGAAAGTAATACTTCTGTTCATTATCTTTTTAAATGTTTTTTGTGGGGTTCAGCGGGTCTCAAAACGTGTATTATAGCTAAAATCTTGATATCGAATTTTGAACGGAAAACAATGCTCTCACTAACTATAGGTAGATGACAGAACGTAACAATGTTATAGCTAGAGACAGTCTAGAGAAAGCGTTCCTGCTAAACACTACAGTGCTTAATAGTGTTGATATTCCATGATCAGAAATGCGCCCATACTAACCTACTATGTCCAGCAGGTTAGTTCACATTTCCACAGTCAGTGCACGATATATTTCCGTCGATCGGAAAGCGGTGTTGGTTAACTGGGTACACTGTGCCATCTGCAGGGGGCTGCCCCAGGGGGCGGGGGTGCATCCGGGGCCCATAAAACTTGCGATATGCTCTCCGGCGTATGGACCGGGAGATTTGACTGCATTGCCCGCGACAAATGAAAAATGACGCTTCCCCCACAACGCTGGGCTCTTAATCACGTTTTGCCAAATTACAGCGACTGTGTAATTATGAATGGCTGACAAACAATGCCGTTACATTTTGCGACATTTCATTCCGACCTCGGCTGTGTATTTTTTTCCCCTCCAGTGATAATTTTTTTCTTTCCCCACCCCACTCTGCATCCCTTTGGTGTTTTTTTCAACGTGAACATGATAAATGGTACAGACAAGAGAAGCAATCGTAATGCTCAAAAATTAACTTTCCCCCGACTGACTCTGTTTTAAATTCGGCGCTGTCTCTTTTGTTTCGGTTTAAATTGGAAGGCCTCAAACATTGCTACAGCTTTTAGGCACATTCGCAGATGATCCGGTACCTATTTAACATAAATCACTTTGTTCCCGACTGAAGATATGGGGTTCTGTTTAGCCAGAATACAGTTGACAGTGATGGAAACATAAGCATAGTGTCTGCAAAACGTTTTCGTCTCCACCTCGAGAGGACTTTAAACAGAACAATTCAACAATTAATAACGGATAACCCAGAAATGGCTGATGCCTCAAAAAAGTTATTTAAAATAAATTATGTTTTAAAGAGGCGGCGCCGTGGCCGAGTGGTTAGACCGCTCGCCTCCCACCGAGGCGGACCGGGTTCAAGAACATGCATGTGGGATTTCTGGTGGACGAAGCGGCGTCTGGGCGGGTTTTCTCCGGGTTCTCCGGTTTCCCCCGCCATTCATTCCACCAACTGCTCCATCATCACCTTTCCTTTCATCCATTTCACCAACATTTCGTTTCATCTACTTCCTTCATCCCATACCAGGCATCGGGCTGATCACCCATCCTGGATGTTCTGTCTGATCCATGAGTGTCTGCTCCTCGACGGGCCTCTGTCCAGGCACCCGCCTGTAAGTCCTGGGGGGTGTAAGTGCTACATAAGAGGAGGGTAAACAGATAATGAGGGAATGAATGATGAATGTTTAAGGAGATCAAAATTACTTGTGTAATACGTTTTCGTCTATCGATTAACGTTTACCAGTTATATAAAGTTAAGCAAAATTCCTTCCGAATAGGACTTCAAAGGCTACTCCCAAAAAATTCAAGATATTCATTTTATTTGTCATGTAAATATCTTTAATATATGGTATACGTGTAATCAAAATCATTGGTACCGTTGTATAGAAACTAAAAAATTCGAAAAATGTTTGGGTGAAGGAATTTTCTTGAAAATCTTCATGTCGCATCTTTGGAAGGTATTGAACCTAAATACCATGTTTGGTATTTATCCGACTTTTCGTTTTTGAGTTATGCTGTACACAGACAAACACACACATGTGCCTTTATATAAAAATACTTTTGGGATTCAGAAACCTCAAACTATGTTATATCACCAGTAGGAGTGCTATATATATTAATAACCATAATTTTAACATTACAACCTATCAATGCACAAACTTCAAAACCACAGTCGAATTTCGATATATCCAGGCTACTACACAGTGTTGTCTTAGTGCACAAATAACACTTCCGCGTATAACGTGAGATCTTGTCTATGAGCACACTCTCCTGTAACCATGCAATTGGTTGTCGTTTAACCAATGTTCAGATATATAAATAAAACAGCAAGCTTTATTTTTCGAAAATTCCTGTAAAACTTTAGTTTTACGATTTAGACTGTGAGTATATAAAAAAAATCTGATGTGTTACACTCACATGACTTTCTCTACTCTTGTACAAACTATATTTACAAACCTTATTCTCCATCTACTTCATGTTAATCGAGATAAACATTTGCAGACTCTATCTTATTGCTAATTTTCTTGTAGATGTAAGGGAAATATATATTTACAAGGGCAATATGGAAATACAGTAGCCTTTAAGCACATACATATCTCTTAATAGCTGGTTGCTATGTGCAGCACCATTCCCTTTGCCACAGATTAATACTCTTTGCATATCCAAGACAAAGAAATGAACAACGAATTCCCATTTGAGAAAATAAGTATTGAAAAATTTAAGGGAATAACAAGCAATATCTCGAAAATGGTTCACTCAACAAAAAAAATGTATACGACATAAATCCTGTATTTTAGCGCGATCTACATTTTTTGTGTAGTAAAATTTTGTCTATCTCTTATGGTTTACCAATTATGCAAAAGTCGTTCACAATGAAGAATACTTTTGGAGACATTCCCAGAAAATTCAAGATATACATTTTATTTGTCATAAAAATATCTTAAACTTATGATATTTTAATCAAAATCGTTAGAGCCATTTTTGAGAAAATTAAAATTTTCAAAAACTCTTCCATGTAAAGGGTAATCTGGGTTGGGGGGATTTTCTTGAAAACCTTCGTGTCGCATCTCTGGAAGATACTGAACCTAAATACCAAGGTTGGTGTTTATCCGACTGTTCGTTTCTGAGTTATGCTGTGCACAAACAGACACACGGAGATGTTTCCAAAAATGCTTTGTTTTTGGATTCTGGGTGTCTCAAAACATATATTTCCGGTGAAATCTCGGTATCGAATTTTTGGGTGGAATACAATACTTCCCCTACTTACTAAACGTAGTAGAGAAAGTAAAACTATAGTTAAAACCTGTCTTATTTGCATGTTGGTATTATGTGTGCTTGAGGGTGAGGCGAGTTTCTTGCGTCCGATTGATGCATAAATAAGGACCCACACATGCGTCATTTGGCCAGATATTTGGATCCAATGCTTTCGTTAGATTTATTCAAAAAATGTCAACCTTGAAGGATGCGTATGAATGGAGATGCATTTTACTTTTGAATGTTTTAGTCTTAAATAGTCTAATAATTGTTCAATTTTTGTTACAGTTTTAGGTACACCTTTTAATTTCAGTTCACTGTTTTCTTTTTTACTGCCAACAACTAATAGGCATTTTGGTTTTCATCCAACAACCTTTCCCACAAGTCTCTTTATTACTTTGATGATTAGAGATTACTATTTTAGTTTAATTTAGATTAGAGTTATTTATTACTTGCACAGGCACTGTAATCGGCGTTTAATTAGAAACAGACCCAACTTCACCTTTTCCAAGCACACCCCCACTAGGGAAGCGTCGTTCACACAACAAATAGGTTGTTTAGTCTTTTCTTAATCTCCTGGGAATCAAGATTAGGAAAGGAAACACTTTCAGCCTAGCAACACAGTTTAAGTGTTACGGGTAGCTCTCGTAATTTCGAGATAATTTGGTCATTCTGATTTATAACATATTGCACAATTTTAATATCCGCCCTGTTGTCGTTATCGGCAATATCACAAAGGGTAACCAGTCACTCCACATGTTCGACACCTTTTATTTCACTGATACTGTCACTACACTTAAAAGAGGCACAGTTTTTACACTTTATTCTATTTACTACTTTAGCTTTTCAGCTTTTGCATAATGAACCATCATTGGCCGTATTACTCATAGCTAGCAGCAGCAACACAACCAAGAACACATCCAACCATTACCAAGTCCCGGTCCGAAGTATTTCTGCATAGGTTTATCTGGATTAAAATGAAGTAGATAGAAAAAATATCTGATGTGTTACACTCGCATAAATTTCTCTACTCTTGTACAAACTATTTTTACAAACGCTTATTCTCCATCTACTTCATGTTAATCCAGATATCAAGATGTTAATCTTATTACTAATTTTCTTGTAGATGCAAGGGCAATTGCTAGGCTTTAAGCGATAGTCAAATATTTTAAGAGCTGGTTGCTATGTGGAGTATTCCATTCTATTTGCATGTCCAGGACATAAGAAAACGAATTCCGATTTGAGAAAAAGTATAAGTATTGGAAAATTCAAACAAATAACAAGGTATGTCTCGGAAATGGTCCACTAGACCAAGAAAGAAAGAAAAGAAAGAAAGAAGGAAAGAAAGAAAAGAAAAGAAAAACAAAACACGTATATGACATAAATTGTGTTTTGTGTCGTAATATTTTGTTTATCTCTTACGGTTTACCAGTTATGCGAAAGTCATTCAGGATGAAGAGGATTTTTTTGGACATTCCGAGAAAATTCAAGTTATACATTTCATTTACCATGAAAATATCTTAAACCTATGATATTTTAATCAAAGTCGTAGAGCCATGTTTGAGAAAATAAAACATTTGGAAAAATGTTGCATGTAAAGGTAGTCTGGGGTGGGGAATTTGCTTGAAAATCTTCGTATCGCATCCTTGGAAAATACTGAACCCAAATACCAAGTTTGGCATTATCTGACTTTTCGTTTTTTAATTATGCTGTTCGCAGTCACACAGACAGACACCACACGGACCTTTTTCGAAAGTGTATTTCCCCTGAAATATCGATATCGATATACTTAGTAGAGAACGTAAAAACGAATAACGAATTCCCATTTGAGAAAAAGTATAAGTATTGGAAAATCAAACACATAACAAGGAATATCTCGGAAATGGGTCACTCGAGAAAAAAATGTATATGACATAAATTGTGTGATTTAACGAGACCTACATTTTTTGTGTAGTAAAATGTTGTCTATCTCTTACGGTTTACCAGTTATGCGAATGCCATTCAGAACGAAGAGGACTTTTGGGGACATTCCCAGAAAATTCAAGATATACATTTTATCTGCCATGAAAATATCTTAAACATATCATATTTTAATCAAAATCATTACAGTCATTTATGAGAAAATCAAAGTTTTCGAAAAATGTTTCACATAAAGGGTAGCCTGTTGTAGGGAGATTTTCTTGAAAATCTTCATGTTCGCATTTTTGAAAGATACTGAACCTAAATACCAAGTCCCAGGCTGAGGTTCACATTTACATTAACATAATGTTATGAACCTCTAAAGATTTCGCATGATCTAGAGCGTTTGCTCCAAGGACTTGGTGGTGGCAGTCTTTTCCTGGAACATAACTGTGGGGTTTGACATTTATATCAGATGTTTAAACGTGGTTTCTCTTGTCGACCTAAATGGCAGAAGCTCAGAATGCTTTTAGTTTTGGCAACTTTGGTGTACCGACTCTTTGCGTGCCGTATCTCATCTTTACATCTATCTGCCTGAAAGCAAACAACACGGTTCTCGAAAATGCAAGGGAAGGATGGCACAGGTCCGTTGCTCATATTTTTTCCAGATGGTTTGCTGCAAACTTCCAACGGCACTGTGCTACCCAGCGCAAACATAAGCACCAAGTTTCAAGGACAAGCATCTGAAGGCTATTGTCGGAGGGTATTGGATAGGAAAATCCTCTAACGGCAGAAAATATGTTACTTACTCTGTTGCTGTCAGAAAATAGGATGTCAAAGATAATTCCTCTGAGGTGCGGTGAAGCATGCATCACTCAAGAGGATGCACCCTTAATGTCCATAAAACAATTGCAACACAGGGTGATTTATCAGAATTATTTTCCAAACAGTTCTATCATCATCTAGTATACCAATACTCGTACACCACGTAGAAATCTCTGCGGAAGGGATATGCGAATTCATATAATATCGGAGACATGGGATATGTTACGTCCTAAATTTTGTAGATGTTAAAGCAATCTGAGTAACTTTAATACAGGTATTATTAAACATCTGATGTGTTACGTTCACAAGACTTTCTCTACCCTCTATCGCTTAATAGTAGGTAGGTATACAAATTATTTTTACGAAAGCATATTTTGCTATCTACTCCGCGAACCGTTAATAACGGACATCTCGAAAATGGCTTACGCCACAACAAATATAATTTGAAATGAATTGTGTCTTTTAAACAAATCTACATTTTTTGTGCAATATGTTTTCACCTATCACTCAACGTTTACTAGCTACAGAAGATTATATAAAATTCCTTCCGAATGAAGACTTTACAGGCTATTACCAGAAAATTCAAGATATACATTATGATTGTCATGTAAATATCTTTAATGCTTTAATCAAAATCGTTTTAGTAATATTTTATGAAATAAAAAATATCGAAAAATGTTCTATGTGAAGGGTAGTTTAGGGTGGGGATTCTCTTGGAAACCTTTTCAACTGGAGGATACAGAACTTAAATACCAGATTTGGTATTCAATCGGCTTTTTCTGTTTGAGTTGTGCTTTCATAGAAACACACACTGAGACATTGATACGCACACGGACCTTTCTCTATTTGTTTTTACTTTCTCTACTACGTATAGTAAGTAGGGGAAGTATTGTATTCCACCCAAAAATTCGATACCGAGATTTCATCGGAAATACATGTTTTGAGATCCCTGAATCCAAAAAAAACTTTTTAGAAACATGTCCGTGAGTGTGTCTTGTGTGTCTGTGAACAGCATAACTCAGAAACGAACAGTCGGATAAACACCAAACTTGGTATTTAGGTTCAGTATCTTCCAGAGTTGCCACACGAAGGTTTTCAAGAAACTTCCCCAACCCAGATTACACTTTACATGGAACATTTTTCGAAAATTTTAATTTTCTCAAAAATTGCTCTAACGATTTTGATTAAACTATCATATGTTTAAGATATTTCATGACAAATGAAATATATATCTCGAATTTTCTGGGAATGTCTCCAAAAGTATTCTTCGTTGTGAACGACTTTTGCATAACTGGCAAACCATAAGAGGTAGACAAAAGTTTACTACACAAAAAATGTACAGCGCGTTAAAATACAAAATTTATGTCATATACCTTTTTTTCTGTTGGGTAAACCATTTTCGAGATATTGCTTGTTATGCTCTTAAGTTTCCCAATACTTATAGTTTTTCTCAAATTCGTTTTCCAATTTTTTTTCCTGGTAATGCAAAGAGAATGTAATACTCCACATAGCAACCAGCTCTTAAAATTCTTGACTATAGCTTAAAGCCTACCAATTCCCCTTGCATCTACAAGAAAATTAGCAATAAGATTAACATCTCGATTAACATGAAGCATATGGAGAATAAGCGTTTGTAAAAATAGTTTGTACAAGAGTAGAGAAAGTCATGTGAGTGCAAAACATCAGACTTTTTATGCCGTTTTCTCATTTAAAAATGGTTTATAAAAAGTTTTTTATTTTCTGATGAGGAATAAGGAAACAAAATAAAAACTGTTGGTTCCCAATTACGAAACGTAACTTCACCCACAAATGACCATCTATGGATGGTGCAATCATTCATTGCGCTCTTCGTACATGGCCATTTTCAATTTTCATTGTTATTTACATTTGTGTAAGAACAAAATTTGAGTGCTTTATACAAATGTTGTTTAGTTTTTCTGAGGAGTGAGAAAGCAACTGGGAAAGGTAGGTTCCCGCTTAAAAAGAATTAATTGACCCTAAAGTGAACATCATAACGTCCCCAGAATAAAACAAGACTAATGACATTTACTTTCCCCCATAATCTCAAACAACTTATATTAAAGACATTTACTTCTACAAGGCTTAGTTTTGGAGATTTTCTACAGTCTCCACTTATGGTCCACCCTGTATAAAAATTGTCTTTATTTTAGCCACTTACAAAATTTCTATGCTGTTCGTTTGACTTGTTCATTATTTTAATCAATTTACTTGAAACGGGTCATTCTTTTGTATCTCAAGAGTTGAGGCAAAGAATATGCAATATAAAGACCAGCATGTTTCGACATCCTTTTTAAACAGTTAGTTACTGCCTTTGGCTCTGTAGGCTCCTGTTTTAATAAACAAAATATTTAGTGACATTGTTTCTGTCAGTATTTACCAGGATTAATATGAATTAGATGAAAAACAAGCTCCTGTGTGAATAATTTTAAGCACTACACGAAATCAAAACCAGGCGGTCCTTTCCATCCTTCATCATAGAATATTATTACATTTACCATTGTATAGACTCAGTGAAATGGCTCCGCGGTAACATGTGAGGTTCGCATTCGGGAGGTTCCGGCTTCGATTTCCGTCGACCGCCCACTCTGACTTTAAGTGTTTCGTGGTTTTCTCTGTCGGTAGGCAAATTTTCAGTTGTGCTTCTGCAGTTCGTTGCGTTTGACATTGGCGGATATATGGCGCGGATGCTTGCTCAGAAGAAAGCAACCCTCCAAGGACATTAGAGGGCTGCTTGGTCGTCGGGTCCTTCATCGTCCTCTCTAGGCAGCTCCAGCAGTGGAACGGGTTTTCGAGCCTGGAAGTGTTAGGGACTTCCGTGCGTTTCTGTGGTCTGTCTTCCTGCAGCCTTCTGTGGTTCCTTCACTTCATCCCGTCTTCCTTGGGGGTGTTAGCCACAATAGATCCATGTGGGTCGCAGTGTGCATGGTGTCCCCTTCTGTTGTATGTTCTATAGTATACCTATACCATCGTATACAATTACGGTGTCGCTTCTCTGGAATTCTCTACCTGCTGATCTGAGGGATTGCAGGACATTGTAAAAATTAAAATTGATTTAGAGCATGTGGAAGCCTTTAACAAGTGAAATTTGCACTTATTATAGTGGTAATACCTTCTTTATAAGGAATGATGTTAGGCTCTACATCCCTATCCCCCTTCTCTCTCTTCAATTAAATACATTTTTACTTTCTCTAGTACGTATAGTAAGTATTGTATTCCACCCAAAATTTGATAACGAGATTTCAACGGAAATAAATGTTTTGAGACCCCCTGAAACCAAAAAAATCATTTTTGGAAACATGTCCGTGTATGTGTGTGTCTGTGTGTGTCTGTGAACAGCATAACTCAGAAACGAACAGTCGGATAAACACCAAACTTGGTATTTAGGTTCAGTATCTTCCAGAGATGCGACACGAAGGTTTTCAAGAAAATCCCCCCACCACAGATTACCCTTTAATGGAACATTTTTCGAAAATTTTAATTTTCTCAAAAATACCTCTAACGATTTTGATTAAAATAGCATATGTTTAAGGTATTTTCATGACAAATGAAATGTATATATCGAATTTTCTGGAAATGTCTCCAAAATTATTCTTCATTGTGAAGGACTTTTGCATAACTGGTAAACCATAAGAGATAGACAAAATTTGACTACACAAAACACATAGATCGCGTTAAAATACACAATTTATGTCATATACATTTTTTTTGTTGAGAGAATCATTTTCGAGATATTGCTTGTTATTCCCATAACTTTTCGAATACTTTTTCTCAAATGGGAATTCGTTATTCATTTTTTACTTTCTCTACTACGTATAGTAAGTAGGGGAAGTATTGTATTCCACCCAAACATTCGATACCGATATTTCACCGGAAATACATGTTTTGAGACTCCCCGAATCCAAAAAAAGCATTTTTGGAAACATGTCCGTGTGTGTGTGTTTATGTGTGTCTGTGAACAGCATAACTCAGAAACGAACAGTCGGATAGACACCAAACTTGGTATTTAGGTTCAGTATCTTCCAGAGATGCGACACGAAGGTTTTCAAGAAAATCCCCCCACCCCAGACTACCCTTTACATGGAACATTTTTCGAAAATTTTAATTTTCTCAAAAATGGCTCTAAATATTTTGATTAAAATATCATATGTTTAAGATATTGTCATGAGAAATGAAATGTATATCTCGAATTTTCTGGGAATGTCTCCAAAAGTATTCTTCATTGTGAACGACTTTTGCATAACTGGTAAACCATAAGAGATAGACAAAATTTTACTACACAAAAAATGTAGCTCGCGTTAAAATACACAATTTATGTCATATTCTACATTTCTTTTGTTGAATGAACCGTTTTAGAGATATTGCTTGCTATTCCCTTAAATTTTCCAATACTTATACTTTTTCTCAAATTCGTTATTCATTTTTTTATGTCCTGGACATGCAAAGAGAATGGAATGCGCCACATAGCAACCAGCGTTAAAATATTTGACTATCGCTTAAAACCTACCATATTCCCCTTGCATCTACATGAAAATTACCAATAAGATTGACATCGATATCTCGATTAACATGAAGCATATGGAGAATAATCGTTTGTAAAAATAGTTTGTACTAGAGTAGAGAAAGTCATGTGAGTGTAACACATCAGATTTTTTTATGTCCTGGTCATACAAAGAGAATGGAATGCGCCACATAGCAACCAGCTCTTAAAAGATTTTACTATCGCTTAAATACTACCATATTCCCCTTGCATCTACAAGAAAATTAGCAATAAGATTACATCTCGATTAACATAAGCATATGGAGAATAAGCGTTTGTAAAAATAGTTTTTACAAGAGTGGAAAAAGTCATGTGAGTGTGACACATCAGATTTTTTTCAATATTTTTATTCTTACCTTTTCTGCATCACAATATTTTATTAAATGATTGTATTGTATTAGACTTTATCCCTTTTACATTTGTTGTATTCTGGCGGTGTGAAATAAACTAGGTGGCTTTAACCCCACCAGAATAAGTAAACAAACAAATAAATTGTAAAATGTATATGAAAACAAATTATGAGTTCAGAAACGTGTTTAATTTTTTACATTCTATACATTACTTCTAATTAACACACAGATTTCGAAAATTTATATTGATGAATATACCATGAAGATTTTAAGACGTGTATTTATGGAATGCCCTTCTTTTATTTGCATGAAAATTCTATATCCATGATAAAATAATTCCTTAGGTTGCTCCACAGATCTAGGGGACCATCGTTTGTTGTGATCAGAAAATTGTTGACAGGTTGAGTTTGAAAGTTTTATGGATACGAATGATTATATTGCAGTAAAGGCCGTTAAACCCAAACAGCTGAGGGAATAGGGGCTACAAATCAAGATCCTTCGAACTGATAGACACGTGGTAGTGAAAGTTTGGGGGTCATATCCTCCCTCACATTCCTCTGGTTCTGCTTTCACCCTCCAGATGATGTGGTTAATTGATAAGTCACGTTTGAGCCTACAAGTGTATAATATACGGAGTTTCGTGTGCTTCTTGGCACACACTTCCTCTGCTGAAAATGCCTTTAGAATGAATTGCGTGTGAATTTCATTCGAAGTGAATGAGGGGAAATAATAATAATAATAATAATAATAATAATAATAATAATAATAATAATAATAATAATAATAATAATAATAAAGGTAGGAACACGCACCAGGTTCAAGAAGAGTAATAAATCTATTTAGTATTGTTTTATTTGTAGCACTTTAAAAATAGCAAAGTACAAAAATTCAAACCAATAAAATGTCGAAATGGCTATGGTACAAAAATTATTTAAAATTAATTATTATTTTAAAGAGGTCTACATATGTTGTGTGTTATTTGGCTGTACCTTTTGTTTCTATATCTGTTGGTTTACACGCCAAACAAAATTCTACTTCTTTTGTTAATTTTTTTCTTTTTTCCCTTTATTATTTTGATGGGATATTTCATCGGATAGTCCAGTGTACTCTCATAAGGAACTTTTGGGAGAGAAAGATTTTTAAAATTTATTTTACTTATTTTATTGCACGCCATTCTGCATTTTGGCGCCTAGAGTTTCCCTAAAGGTAGGACATCCAAGGATAAAGGTGTAGTTTGTCCAACTCCCAGCGTTCTCTCCGGATAAAGACCTTGAAGTCCTATAGATTTGCCATGTTTCCAGTCTGCATTATCCAAAAATGTATGGCAAAGATTATCCAAGTAAGTGTATCCGTCAGCTTCTTATTATCTTGATGGTATTCGAGGATCAGATAGTCTTCCAGTGGATACACGTGTACTTCACAGGTATTTGGAGCAGTGTTCATTACACAGTTTACACGCGCATTCTTCTGTATTTTTCTGTATACTGTGATGTAACCTACAACTATGGTAATAATAAATATAGAATGATCATGAAAATATATAAGTTGTTCCGGACTGCTAGTCTGTTGACCGCACCAGGAACAGCAGGCGTAAATGAGATAAAAGAAACCGTCCACGAAGGCATGATAGAAGAAGCAACAATAAAACCCACTCCAATACAAAATATTCAAAAGGGAAGAAGGGTAAAGCCCTTTTTCGACACAGATTGCTACATAGACAGAGGGTACTACAACAATTACATAAACTACTCGAAAAACCCTTCGGATACAGAATCTTATACTCAAGTAAGACGAAGATTCAAAACACTTGTGAGTAGGATATATAGGAGAGAGCTGGGCCACTTTTTTGCGTTTATATGGGAAAGGATAGGGAAAACGAGGCTAGATGGGACGGTTCAAGGAGGAAAATGCGTTTATATGGGAGAGATAGGGAATACGACGACCGATACTATGCTAGAGAGGGTTGAAGGAGGGAAATACGTTTATATGGAAGAAATAGTAGAGAGGTGCTAGACTAGACGGAGGCTGAGGAGTAGAGTATGGTTTATATGAAAGGTATAGGAAAACGAGGAGGGGTGTTAGGCTAGACAGAGTTGAAGGGTAGAGTATGTCTTTTATATGAGAAGTATAGGAAAACGATGAGAGGTGTTAGACTAGACAGGGCTTGAAACGTAGTGCAGGGTTTATATGAGAGATATAGGAACAGGAGGAGGGGTGTTAGGCTAGACAGAGGTTGAGGAGTAGAGTATGGTTTTAGATGAGAGATATAGGAAAACGAGGAGAGGTGTTAGGCTAGGAGGGTTTAAGTATGCGTTTATAAGGAGAGACGAGAAAACGGAGAGAGATCCTATGTTAGTATACACAGGTGTTTAAAGCTAGAATGTGTTTTATATAGGCTAGATAGGAAACCAAAGAGATACTCTGCTAGACAGGGGACAGGAGAGGAATGCGCTTTATGAGAGGTAGGGATACGGGGAATGGTGTTAGGCTAGACAGAGGTTGAGAGTAGAGTATGCGTTTATATGTATGAGAAGTATAGGAACAGGAAGAGGGGTGCTAGGCTAGACAGAGGTTGAGGAGTAGAGTATAGTTTATATGAGAGGTATAGGAAAACGAGGGAAGGTGTTAGGCTAGACAGAGGCTGAGTAATGTATGGTTTATATGAGCGGTATAGGAAAACGCGGAGATGTGTTAGGCTAGACAGGGCTTGAAACGTAGTGCATGGTTTATATGAGAGATATAGGAAAACGAGGAAAGGTGTTAGGCTAGACAGAAGTCGAGGAGTAGAGTATGGTTTATATGAGAAGTATAGGAAAACGAGGAGAGGTATTAGGTTAGGAGAATTGAGTTTGTGTTTATAAGGAGAGACGAGAAAACGGAGAGAGATCCTATGCTAGGATAGACAGGTGTTAAAGTTAGGTTAGATAGGAAACCAAGGAGTGATACTCAGCTAGAGGGGGGCAGGAGGGAATGAGCTTTTGAGAGGTAGGGGATACGGGGAGTGGTGTTAGACTAGACAGAGGTTTAGAGTATGCGTTTATATGTATGAGAAGTATAGGAACAGGAAGAGGGGTGCTAGGCTAGACAGAGGTTGAGGAGTAGAGTATAGTTTATATGAGAGGTATAGGAAAACGAGGAGAGGAGTTAGACTAGACAGAGGTCGAGGAGCAGAGTATGGTTTATGTGAGAGTCATAGGTAAACGAGAGAGGCGTTAGGCTAGACAGAGCTAGAGGAGTAGAGTATGGTTTATATGAGAGGTATAGGAACAGGAGGAGAGGTGTTAGGCTAGACAGGTAGTGTAGCAGTAGGAATATGGACTTATATACAGGAGAGATAGGGAATATGAGGTGCTAGACTTGAAAGCGACTTTAGACGTGAACTTAGTGGAAAACTGTTTCATGTCAATGTTCTAGACATACCCATCACGTAACCTATTCAGGGAAAAGGTGACTCGTTCAGGGGAAAAAGGTGACTGCTCAGGGAAAAAGGAGGTCCACAAAGGGAAAAAGTTGACTAGCAAAGGGAAAAACGTGACCAGCAAAGGGAAAAAGGCGACCAGCAAAGGGAAAAATGTGACCAGCAAAGGGAAAAAGGTGAGCCATAAAGGTAAAAAGGTGACCTGCAACGGGAAAAGCTAACCCACTAACACTAACAGGTAAGTAATTCAGCTAGTATTGCAAGAGGTTGACTGCATCATAGCAGTGTATGATTTCACATGTAATTCAGCTAGTATCGTATGTATTTAGGCTAATTCATCTAGTAACACAGAATAGATTCCAGAGGCTAACTGCATCATGGCTCTGCATAATTTCACAGATAATTCAGCTAGTATCGTAGGTATTTAGGCTAATTCAGCTAGTATCACAAGAGGATAGATTCTAGGGTTGGGTATAGCTTAGTGTCGTATTTCACAGGTAATTCAGCTAGTATCGTAGGTATTTAGGCTAATTCAGCTAGTATCACAGGAGGCTAGATTCCAGGGTTGGGTATAGCATAGTTTCATATTTCACAGGTAATTCAGAGGGTATCGTAGGTATTTAGGATAATTCAAGTAACATAGGTGTTTAGAGTAATTAAGCAAGTATCACAGGAGGCTAGATTCCAGGGTTGGGTATAGCATAGTTTCGTATTTCAGAGGGTATCGTAGGTATTTAGGATAATTCAAGTAACATAGGTGTTTAGAGTAATTAAGCAAGCATTACAGGAGGGTAGGTTCCAGGGGTTGGTTATAACCTAGCTTCGTATTTCACAGATAGTTCAGGTAATATCGTAAGTATTTGAGGTAATCGACAGAGCTTCACAGATATTATTGATAATTTCGATCAGAGATTTGTATCACAGCTATTTAAGGTAAATGCAGATGATTCAGGTTGTATCAATGGTATTTGAGTCATCTTAACAGGTAATTCAGATAGTATCACAGGTGCTCGTGCTAATTTAGAGCAGGAATTCGTATCAGAGCTAGTTAAAGTAATTTCACATGATTCGGGTAGTATCACAGGTATTTAAATCATTTTCATAGCCAATTCAGCTAGTATCGTGAGCATTTAAGCTAATTCAGCTAGTATCACAGGAGGCTAGATTCCAGAGGCTAACTGCATCATAGCTATGCATGATTTCACAGCTAATTCAGCTAGTATCGTAGGTATTTAAATCATTTTCATAGCCAATTCAGCTAGTATCGTGAGCATTTAAGCTAATTCAGCTAGTATCACAGGAGGCTAGATTCCAGAGGCTAACTGCATCATAGCTATGCATGATTTCACAGCTAATTCAGCTAGTATCGTAGGTATTTAGGCTAATTCAGGTAGTATCACAGGAGGCTAGATTCCAGGGTTGGGTATAGCATAGTTTCATATTTCAAGGTAATTCAGAGGGTATCGTAGGTATTTAGGATAATTCAAGTAACATAGGTGCTTAGAGTAATTAAGCAAGCATTACAGGAGGGTAGGTTCCAGGGGTTGGTTATAGCCTAGTTTCGTATTTTACAGATAGTTCAGGTAATATCATAAGTATTTGGATAATCAGCATAGTTTCACAGATGCTCGTAATAATTTCTATCAGAGATTTGTATCACGGCTATTTAAGGTAAATGCAGCTGATTCAGGTTGTATCAATGGTATTTGAGTCATTTTAACAGATAATTCTGATAGTATCACAGGTGCTCGTACTAATTTAGAGTAGGAATTCGTATCTGAGCTAGTTAATGTAATTTCACTTGATTCGAGTAGTATCACAGGTATTTAAGTCATTTTAACAGGCAATTCAACTGGTATCACAGGTACTCATGGTAATATAGAGAGTAATTCGATTATAAAACTTTTCTCATCCAGCGTTACAACAATTTATATACTTTTTTCTAAATCTTACAAATTTTTATATGTTAAACAGTTATTGTACGATGCAGAGAGGGATAAACTGTATATGGTTTACAAACTGAAAAGCTTTGCGTCAACATACCTTTATTTCAGTTCGTTATAGATGTCTCTCCCCTTTTATCTAGGCTTGAGACTAGCACTAGGATTGCTCCTAATGGCAGGGTTACCACCTTCCCTTCCATCTTCTTCTTTCTTCATCAGGCGTCAGCTATCTGCATATACAGCACACAGATAACCTTCTTTTTAAGATTGTAGACTCACGAGAAAATCTTTATCTTTAACTTACATTCTTTTAAGCACTGTTTGTAATGGCGTAATGTCCATACGCATATGTCGTTATCCCATCCTCAGCAATAATTCTTTTATCATCAAACGGAGTCAATGCAATTTTATTCACTTGCACTGTAGCAAGAGCATGCATTCGTGATAGGATCAGATTCATAGGTGTTCTGATGATTTCACAGGTTTTAAGACAGTCTGTATAGCTGTCAAACGAAATGTACTGCTTAATAGCGCTACGTTTTATACCTTTAATCTTTTTTATCATTGGCCCTTGAATATCTAAGGCATACATCTTAGGACGTAGTCCAACAAAGCGTAGGATGATTTTGCTATTAGCCTCATCTTTAAATTTTCCCAATACCTTCTTGTTCTGAGAAGAGTAACATATATGGTTGGCAGGGTAATCAGATGTATCGAGATGCTCAAGAAAACGTAGCTTGTCCTGGCACACATCTTCAGTTGTTACACGATGAATGAACGAATCAGTGTCCATATACATAAGCTTCAGGTTTTCAGCTCCATAATAAGGCAACAAAACGTCGTAATGATAGTTATACATTAATGTCTTGGAGATGTCCAACACACTCATACCAATGTATATAGGCTTGTTGAATACAATCTGACGAGAGGCCATATGTACAGCAGCTAGATTATCAGCATATATCGTCCTGTCGATAAACGTAGGCTTGGCGATCAGCTTCTCTAGAGTTTTTTCATTGGTCACCAGTCGTATATCCATACGGTTACGCAGGTTCTCCATTGTTTTTCCAAACATAGCGTTGTTAAAGAGCTTGTAGAGATCCTTCTCGAAATCATTTGCAGCTTGTTGTCGTAGCCTGTTGTTAAATTCCACATAAGGTTTCAACCACTGAGACTGTCGGAATTGTAGCACACGATGGATTTTTGTTAGTCGTAGTCCATGACTAAGAGCTTGCTTCAAAGCCATGTAATGCACTACATACTTCTTTCGAGGTCCAAGATGAGGTATCAGTTTCTTTGTAGATGATTCCAATGGTTTCATACACTCTGGCAGGAAAGGTAGATCGTTGTGTAGATCGTGAAGTTCAGCAGGATACTCGATGTCGACTTCTAATATGTACCCATGAGGATCATCTTCTTCTAGTCTTTGTAAGTTGATTTCTTCAGGCGACACCCACTGAAATCCACCAAAAGGAAGGGCGTGACACATTGCCCACCCATATTGGTTATTAGCGTCCTCGTATGTGATAAATTGGGTTGGTCTCGACGGATCAAACTTATCCATATAAGTGTTATTAGCCTCAGCATACCGATGGGAAACTTGGCATAAACCTCCTCTTATACCTGATTCCACCATGAGTAGTTGATCATAATCTTGTAACAGCTCCAGTTTAATTTCAGTATACAGTAACATGGCGTCCCATGTAAGACCTGGAGAGGTAAAATAATGGGCAGGATCAACTTTGTGTGTTTTAAGGGTTTGCTCTCTGAACGTCTCAAAGACATCAGCTAGGAGAAGTACATCCGAAGTTAAGTAGAGATCGCTGTACTCTCCCAGGTTTCTCACATTAAACAGCTCCCATACATTTCTAGCATGATCGTAGTCAGTATCAGTAATTTCTTCTTCGTTTAATCTATTGTAGAAGCAGTCCTTAGGAGGCAAGCAGGTCTCGTTCAGGACATCCCATGACGTAACAAAATCATAGGGAAATACACCCTTACGGGTCATCAACTTCAATTTGGCTTCTCCAAAGTACTTTAGAGTTTCAGGATACGAGGTTAGATTTTTTACCAACTTATCCAAGCTTGTACTGAGGAATCGGAAGCTATCCACAAATCGAAGCTTTATATCTCCTACATACTTGGTGAATGAGATATAGCTTTCTTCAGAGTTAGGAATTACCTCCACACGTTCACTTGTACAACCCAGCTCCTTAACAATGAAATGAGAGTCATATCCGCTAAGGTTATGCATGAAGACTGGTATATATTTAGGTGTTTTACAGGCTAAATTACATTCATTATGAAGACTTCCACGATATTCACCGCTGATGTGATCATGGTCGCGTACTTTGTAGTTTTCTCCTGTAAAGCCTTTTCCACACAAGTAGCATGCCGTAGAAGACTCAAAATCCTTTTGCTGTTGTTCCGTAAGTTTCAGAGGCTTAGTAGATTTGTATATGCCATCAATCATTTTTGCAAGATATGTCAGGTACAGCATAAACTTCTGAGCAGCATCTGCACCACGATACACATAGGGCTGCTTAGGAAGACCAGTTTCGAGATGTTCAACACTGGATGTAGGCTTCACGTAAACACAGAAGCTCATTGGTGTGTGCTCTTGATAAGGGGTTGTATAGGAAGTTTCAGGATTGGGTATACACGTATGGCATGGAGTGAGAATACTCTCAAAATCCGCATAGATGACATAAGGTACTTTCAGCATCCTCTCAACATTTTTAAACTGTACAATTGATTTCTCCTTGGTAGGCATAACTACCCTTGCAACACCATGTTGAATACAGACGGCTGCATGTTCTTGCAGTTTTTCCTGTCCACTTCGTCCGCTCTGGTCATCAAAATGTGTAAAGCAGCGCTTACAAGTCTAAACCCGTCCATTATGGTTAGTTTTCTGGCGTCGAACGAGTTTCTCAAAATTCTTTATATATACGTAGTGATGTTTTCCACTACTATCATTCAATAGTAGCAGGTCGCGATGTTCAGGTAGTTCAATATCAGCAACCTTTATCGGATACACTTCGTGCTTCTCATCCAGCCCAAACACGTTAATAGACATATTGTTAAACTTCTCAAATTTAGGTATTTGAGAAAGTGGAGTAGGGTAGGAAACACAGCTGAAGTCGTACTTATCTTGAAGTTGTTTGTATTTGTTCACACGCTGTGCATCCTTCCCTATGAATTTGGCCAGTATAGAGTACATGAAACATTTCTCGTCGCTAAAGTTCTGGATGTTTATACATGCTTTCCTTGCTTCAACAGCTGACGGTAGTGGTATGTAGCTACTTCCTCGTAACGGGTTGTACTTGTTGATACGAAGTCGAACTCCTTCCACAGCAAGCAAAGCCCAGCTGCTACCCTTAAGCTGAGACTCCTCCATTTCAGTCACCAATTTCTTGAATTTCACTTCCATCGTTGAGTCCAGATCAGTTTCCAGGAAAACAGCTTGATTCCGTGTTTTAAATGTTTTGTCACAGGTTTCTCCAATACTGTTAACAAATCGACACTCAGCCAGCAGATTAATTTTAACACTCTTATGAATGCTAAGCTCTTTATGCACAGCATGGATTATACGTTGTTTTGCCTCTTGCAGATACATATTTAGGTCCTTAGCTGATTCGCATCGTATAAAATACGATTTCAATCGTCCTTCGAATGAAGTTTCGTATTCTTTCATATCGCAGTCCTCCACTGTTGACAGCAACTGATGTTTAGTTGGCTCCAATCTTCTTTTCTTCTGAGGGCTGCTTATTTCACATATATCTTCGTGTCGCTGTCCCTTATAACAATCTTTGAAGGTTACATTACAATGTTTACATTTGAAGAGCTTCTTGCAGCTCATCTCGTGTCTTCTCTTGTCATAACCTCGGAGGAACTTCTTCCCACATTTTCCGCATGCATATCCAGTAGCGCTTGGAATAATATCCTTATACGCTGAGTTATTCATCTTTATTCTTGATGTAATAACGTATTAATCACTGATCAATGAAATGTAGACCTCTTCACCTTGACACCACTTTAGAAAGCTGATTATTCTTGGAGAGAACACGATGTTAACACCTCAAGACTAATTAGCACAATGAAGTCCAATGCCCTAGATCAGCATATTTATAGAGGGAGCACGAACCTTTTAGATCAATCATAAACTCGCTCCATAACCACCTGTATATGATCGCTCAACGTGTACTAACCCCCCCGCCATATAACCTCAAGTCTAGAGACAGGATGTTTATGACGTCACACCCAGAGACAGGATGTCTGGCAGCATCAAACACGTTTAAACTCGTCTCATAACTACCTGCTTATGCTGTCACACCAGCAAGAGAAGTATTCCCACACGCTCATTCAGACATATATTTCAAATTCAAGCCCACCACCACCATCACCACCTATTGTACCAAGGTTAATTCAAGCTGTATTATCACAATACTTAAAAGTAAAAGCTTAAAAGGAAACCTAGAAGATTTTCCCCCTTATTTACTTAATTATTTCATGTTTTTATTCCCTTTTCAATTCTTCCTTTCCATCTTCTCACAGAAAGACCATTACATTTCACTACAATCATGAGAAAAGCAATTTTTCCAGAGTTACACAGATTCTAAGCTTCTAAATCGAACCCGGTAATACTTTTAATAAATGTATTTTAGCTCCCCAATATCAGCATCTACCATTTAATCTTTACTCGAACCTGATATGATCCATAAGCTTGAAGATATATGAAATCACCCTTCGGGATTCGATCTGAGTACTTTAAAGTAATATTTGTCACGATAACGATATTTAAGGACTAGATACTCTGTTTGCGTTTACCTTGACATGTTTATCTAAATTAAATTACGAGTTATTAAATTTTTGCAAGTAAATTTCATTGAATCGGTATTCGAACCCAGAACACCAGGAACAAGATAATTTATAATATTAGTCTGACATGTTAAATAAAGTTGTATGCAGTTACATCATCGATCTAAGTGATATATTCTAGTGTACAGAGGAAAATTAAGAAAGTCATTAAAAGATGGGGAATCGAACCAAGCACAACTGATTGGCAATTATATACAGCATTAATTACCCATCATAGAAGCTATCAATCATGCTTTAGTTCACTCCTCTACCTCACTTAGTTCCCGAGATAATGAAAATTTTAAAATTAGGATCGAACCCAGGACGTCATGTATCTAATTACACATCCACAAGATACTACCTAATAACATAAACGCAATAAAGTTTATTTGGCGTCTTTATCTTAATTGGTTTAGGAGTTATTAAATTTATAAGTAAATTCCATCGAATCAGTATTCGAACCCAGTACACCAAGAACAAAATAATTTATAATATGAGTTTGGTATGCTTAAAGTTGCTGTATGTAGTTACAGCATCAATTTAAGTGATATTTTCTAGAGTATAGAGTAAAATTAAACAAGTCATTAAAAAATCGGGATTCGAACTAGAGACAACTGATTAAAAATTATATACAGTATTAATTACTCATTATAACAGCTATCAAACATGCTTTGGTCCATTCCTCTAGCTTTCTTAGTTTACGAGATAATAAAGGTTTTAAAATTAAGGATCGAACCCAGGACACCAGATACCCAAATATACATTTACAAGAAACTACCTAATGACATTAATGTAATAAAGTTTATTTGGCGTCTTTATCTTGATTAGTCTCTGAGTTATTAGAAGATGAATTTGTAATCACTCGTAGGATTCGAACCCAGGCATCCCGGTCAACTTGCAACAATGTCCTAATGACGCGGCGCATTCCAAAGAATTGATTAGTTTTTATCCCATTGTTCTATCTCTTTTCATTCAGGAGATATAAGCGATTAAACAGTAGAAATAATATGTATGTTTGAGCCCACAGAGAGATGCCGACATCTGATAAAGTTCTTTGATCTATGCCGGCAAGCTCCGCCCATATTATTTCTACTGTTTAATCGCTTATATCTCCTGAATGAAAAGAGATAGAACAATGGGATAAAAACTAATCAATTCTTTGGAATGCGCCGCGTCATTAGGACATTGTTGCAAGTTGACCGGGATGCCTGGGTTCGAATCCTACGAGTGATTACAAATTCATCTTCTAATAACTCAGAGACTAATCAAGATAAAGACGCCAAATAAACTTTATTACATTAATGTCATTAGGTAGTTTCTTGTAAATGTATATTTGGGTATCTGGTGTCCTGGGTTCGATCCTTAATTTTAAAACCTTTATTATCTCGTAAACTAAGAAAGCTAGAGGAATGGACCAAAGCATGTTTGATAGCTGTTATAATGAGTAATTAATACTGTATATAATTTTTAATCAGTTGTCTCTAGTTCGAATCCCGATTTTTTAATGACTTGTTTAATTTTACTCTATACTCTAGAAAATATCACTTAAATTGATGCTGTAACTACATACAGCAACTTTAAGCATACCAAACTCATATTATAAATTATTTTGTTCTTGGTGTACTGGGTTCGAATACTGATTCGATGGAATTTACTTATAAATTTAATAACTCCTAAACCAATTAAGATAAAGACGCCAAATAAACTTTATTGCGTTTATGTTATTAGGTAGTATCTTGTGGATGTGTAATTAGATACATGACGTCCTGGGTTCGATCCTAATTTTAAAATTTTCATTATCTCGGGAACTAAGTGAGGTAGAGGAGTGAACTAAAGCATGATTGATAGCTTCTATGATGGGTAATTAATGCTGTATATAATTGCCAATCAGTTGTGCTTGGTTCGATTCCCCATCTTTTAATGACTTTCTTAATTTTCCTCTGTACACTAGAATATATCACTTAGATCGATGATGTAACTGCATACAACTTTATTTAACATGTCAGACTAATATTATAAATTATCTTGTTCCTGGTGTTCTGGGTTCGAATACCGATTCAATGAAATTTACTTGCAAAAATTTAATAACTCGTAATTTAATTTAGATAAACATGTCAAGGTAAACGCAAACAGAGTATCTAGTCCTTAAATATCGTTATCGTGACAAATATTACTTTAAAGTACTCAGATCGAATCCCGAAGGGTGATTTCATATATCTTCAAGCTTATAGATCATATCAGGTTCGAGTAAAGATTAAATGGTAGATGCTGATATTGGGGAGCTAAAATACATTTATTAAAAGTATTACCGGGTTCGATTTAGAAGCTTAGAATCTGTGTAACTCTGGAAAAATTGCTTTTCTCATGATTGTAGTGAAATGTAATGGTCTTTCTGTGAGAAGATGGAAAGGAAGAATTGAAAAGGGAATAAAAACATGAAATAATTAAGTAAATAAGGGGGAAAATCTTCTAGGTTTCCTTTTAAGCTTTTACTTTTAAGTATTGTGATAATACAGCTTGAATTAACCTTGGTACAATAGGTGGTGATGGTGGTGGTGGGCTTGAATTTGAAATATATGTCTGAATGAGCGTGTGGGAATACTTCTCTTGCTGGTGTGACAGCATAAGCAGGTAGTTATGAGACGAGTTTAAACGTGTTTGATGCTGCCAGACATCCTGTCTCTGGGTGTGACGTCATAAACATCCTGTCTCTAGACTTGAGGTTATATGGCGGGGGGGTTAGTACACGTTGAGCGATCATATACAGGTGGTTATGGAGCGAGTTTATGATTGATCTAAAAGGTTCGTGCTCCCTCTATAAATATGCTGATCTAGGGCATTGGACTTCATTGTGCTAATTAGTCTTGAGGTGTTAACATCGTGTTCTCTCCAAGAATAATCAGCTTTCTAAAGTGGTGTCAAGGTGAAGAGGTCTACATTTCATTGATCAGTGATTAATACGTTATTACATCAAGAATAAAGATGAATAACTCAGCGTATAAGGATATTATTCCAAGCGCTACTGGATATGCATGCGGAAAATGTGGGAAGAAGTTCCTCCGAGGTTATGACAAGAGAAGACACGAGATGAGCTGCAAGAAGCTCTTCAAATGTAAACATTGTAATGTAACCTTCAAAGATTGTTATAAGGGACAGCGACACGAAGATATATGTGAAATAAGCAGCCCTCAGAAGAAAAGAAGATTGGAGCCAACTAAACATCAGTTGCTGTCAACAGTGGAGGACTGCGATATGAAAGAATACGAAACTTCATTCGAAGGACGATTGAAATCGTATTTTATACGATGCGAATCAGCTAAGGACCTAAATATGTATCTGCAAGAGGCAAAACAACGTATAATCCATGCTGTGCATAAAGAGCTTAGCATTCATAAGAGTGTTAAAATTAATCTGCTGGCTGAGTGTCGATTTGTTAACAGTATTGGAGAAACCTGTGACAAAACATTTAAAACACGGAATCAAGCTGTTTTCCTGGAAACTGATCTGGACTCAACGATGGAAGTGAAATTCAAGAAATTGGTGACTGAAATGGAGGAGTCTCAGCTTAAGGGTAGCAGCTGGGCTTTGCTTGCTGTGGAAGGAGTTCGACTTCGTATCAACAAGTACAACCCGTTACGAGGAAGTAGCTACATACCACTACCGTCAGCTGTTGAAGCAAGGAAAGCATGTATAAACATCCAGAACTTTAGCGACGAGAAATGTTTCATGTACTCTATACTGGCCAAATTCATAGGGAAGGATGCACAGCGTGTGAACAAATACAAACAACTTCAAGATAAGTACGACTTCAGCTGTGTTTCCTACCCTACTCCACTTTCTCAAATACCTAAATTTGAGAAGTTTAACAATATGTCTATTAACGTGTTTGGGCTGGATGAGAAGCACGAAGTGTATCCGATAAAGGTTGCTGATATTGAACTACCTGAACATCGCGACCTGCTACTATTGAATGATAGTAGTGGAAAACATCACTACGTATATATAAAGAATTTTGAGAAACTCGTTCGACGCCAGAAAACTAACCATAATGGACGGGTTTAGACTTGTAAGCGCTGCTTTACACATTTTGATGACCAGAGCGGACGAAGTGGACAGGAAAAACTGCAAGAACATGCAGCCGTCTGTATTCAACATGGTGTTGCAAGGGTAGTTATGCCTACCAAGGAGAAATCAATTGTACAGTTTAAAAATGTTGAGAGGATGCTGAAAGTACCTTATGTCATCTATGCGGATTTTGAGAGTATTCTCACTCCATGCCATACGTGTATACCCAATCCTGAAACTTCCTATACAACCCCTTATCAAGAGCACACACCAATGAGCTTCTGTGTTTACGTGAAGCCTACATCCAGTGTTGAACATCTCGAAACTGGTCTTCCTAAGCAGCCCTATGTGTATCGTGGTGCAGATGCTGCTCAGAAGTTTATGCTGTACCTGACATATCTTGCAAAAATGATTGATGGCATATACAAATCTACTAAGCCTCTGAAACTTACGGAACAACAGCAAAAGGATTTTGAGTCTTCTACGGCATGCTACTTGTGTGGAAAAGGCTTTACAGGAGAAAACTACAAAGTACGCGACCATGATCACATCAGCGGTGAATATCGTGGAAGTCTTCATAATGAATGTAATTTAGCCTGTAAAACACCTAAATATATACCAGTCTTCATGCATAACCTTAGCGGATATGACTCTCATTTCATTGTTAAGGAGCTGGGTTGTACAAGTGAACGTGTGGAGGTAATTCCTAACTCTGAAGAAAGCTATATCTCATTCACCAAGTATGTAGGAGATATAAAGCTTCGATTTGTGGATAGCTTCCGATTCCTCAGTACAAGCTTGGATAAGTTGGTAAAAAATCTAACCTCGTATCCTGAAACTCTAAAGTACTTTGGAGAAGCCAAATTGAAGTTGATGACCCGTAAGGGTGTATTTCCCTATGATTTTGTTACGTCATGGGATGTCCTGAACGAGACCTGCTTGCCTCCTAAGGACTGCTTCTACAATAGATTAAACGAAGAAGAAATTACTGATACTGACTACGATCATGCTAGAAATGTATGGGAGCTGTTTAATGTGAGAAACCTGGGAGAGTACAGCGATCTCTACTTAACTTCGGATGTACTTCTCCTAGCTGATGTCTTTGAGACGTTCAGAGAGCAAACCCTTAAAACACACAAAGTTGATCCTGCCCATTATTTTACCTCTCCAGGTCTTACATGGGACGCCATGTTACTGTATACTGAAATTAAACTGGAGCTGTTACAAGATTATGATCAACTACTCATGGTGGAATCAGGTATAAGAGGAGGTTTATGCCAAGTTTCCCATCGGTATGCTGAGGCTAATAACACTTATATGGATAAGTTTGATCCGTCGAGACCAACCCAATTTATCACATACGAGGACGCTAATAACCAATATGGGTGGGCAATGTGTCACGCCCTTCCTTTTGGTGGATTTCAGTGGGTGTCGCCTGAAGAAATCAACTTACAAAGACTAGAAGAAGATGATCCTCATGGGTACATATTAGAAGTCGACATCGAGTATCCTGCTGAACTTCACGATCTACACAACGATCTACCTTTCCTGCCAGAGTGTATGAAACCATTGGAATCATCTACAAAGAAACTGATACCTCATCTTGGACCTCGAAAGAAGTATGTAGTGCATTACATGGCTTTGAAGCAAGCTCTTAGTCATGGACTACGACTAACAAAAATCCATCGTGTGCTACAATTCCGACAGTCTCAGTGGTTGAAACCTTATGTGGAATTTAACAACAGGCTACGACAACAAGCTGCAAATGATTTCGAGAAGGATCTCTACAAGCTCTTTAACAACGCTATGTTTGGAAAAACAATGGAGAACCTGCGTAACCGTATGGATATACGACTGGTGACCAATGAAAAAACTCTAGAGAAGCTGATCGCCAAGCCTACGTTTATCGACAGGACGATATATGCTGATAATCTAGCTGCTGTACATATGGCCTCTCGTCAGATTGTATTCAACAAGCCTATATACATTGGTATGAGTGTGTTGGACATCTCCAAGACATTAATGTATAACTATCATTACGACGTTTTGTTGCCTTATTATGGAGCTGAAAACCTGAAGCTTATGTATATGGACACTGATTCGTTCATTCATCGTGTAACAACTGAAGATGTGTGCCAGGACAAGCTACGTTTTCTTGAGCATCTCGATACATCTGATTACCCTGCCAACCATATATGTTACTCTTCTCAGAACAAGAAGGTATTGGGAAAATTTAAAGATGAGGCTAATAGCAAAATCATCCTACGCTTTGTTGGACTACGTCCTAAGATGTATGCCTTAGATATTCAAGGGTCAATGATAAAAAAGATTAAAGGTATAAAACGTAGCGCTATTAAGCAGTACATTTCGTTTGACAGCTATACAGACTGTCTTAAAACCTGTGAAATCATCAGAACACCTATGAATCTGATCCTATCACGAATGCATGCTCTTGCTACAGTGCAAGTGAATAAAATTGCATTGACTCCGTTTGATGATAAAAGAATTATTGCTGAGGATGGGATAACGACATATGCGTATGGACATTACGCCATTACAAACAGTGCTTAAAAGAATGTAAGTTAAAGATAAAGATTTTCTCGTGAGTCTACAATCTTAAAAAGAAGGTTATCTGTGTGCTGTATATGCAGATAGCTGACGCCTGATGAAGAAAGAAGAAGATGGAAGGGAAGGTGGTAACCCTGCCATTAGGAGCAATCCTAGTGCTAGTCTCAAGCCTAGATAAAAGGGGAGAGACATCTATAACGAACTGAAATAAAGGTATGTTGACGCAAAGCTTTTCAGTTTGTAAACCATATACAGTTTATCCCTCTCTGCATCGTACAATAACTGTTTAACATATAAAAATTTGTAAGATTTAGAAAAAAGTATATAAATTGTTGTAACGCTGGATGAGAAAAGTTTTATAATCGAATTACTCTCTATATTACCATGAGTACCTGTGATACCAGTTGAATTGCCTGTTAAAATGACTTAAATACCTGTGATACTACTCGAATCAAGTGAAATTACATTAACTAGCTCAGATACGAATTCCTACTCTAAATTAGTACGAGCACCTGTGATACTATCAGAATTATCTGTTAAAATGACTCAAATACCATTGATACAACCTGAATCAGCTGCATTTACCTTAAATAGCCGTGATACAAATCTCTGATAGAAATTATTACGAGCATCTGTGAAACTATGCTGATTATCCAAATACTTATGATATTACCTGAACTATCTGTAAAATACGAAACTAGGCTATAACCAACCCCTGGAACCTACCCTCCTGTAATGCTTGCTTAATTACTCTAAGCACCTATGTTACTTGAATTATCCTAAATACCTACGATACCCTCTGAATTACCTTGAAATATGAAACTATGCTATACCCAACCCTGGAATCTAGCCTCCTGTGATACTACCTGAATTAGCCTAAATACCTACGATACTAGCTGAATTAGCTGTGAAATCATGCATAGCTATGATGCAGTTAGCCTCTGGAATCTAGCCTCCTGTGATACTAGCTGAATTAGCTTAAATGCTCACGATACTAGCTGAATTGGCTATGAAAATGATTTAAATACCTACGATACTACCTGAATTAGCTGTGAAATCATGCATAGCTATGATGCAGTTAGCCTCTGGAATCTAGCCTCCTGTGATACTAGCTGAATTAGCTTAAATGCTCACGATACTAGCTGAATTGGCTATGAAAATGATTTAAATACCTGTGATACTACCCGAATCATGTGAAATTACTTTAACTAGCTCTGATACGAATTCCTGCTCTAAATTAGCACGAGCACCTGTGATACTATCTGAATTACCTGTTAAGATGACTCAAATACCATTGATACAACCTGAATCATCTGCATTTACCTTAAATAGCTGTGATACAAATCTCTGATCGAAATTATCAATAATATCTGTGAAGCTCTGTCGATTACCTCAAATACTTACGATATTACCTGAACTATCTGTGAAATACGAAGCTAGGTTATAACCAACCCCTGGAACCTACCCTCCTGTAATGCTTGCTTAATTACTCTAAACACCTATGTTACTTGAATTATCCTAAATACCTACGATACCCTCTGAAATACGAAACTATGCTATACCCAACCCTGGAATCTAGCCTCCTGTGATACTTGCTTAATTACTCTAAACACCTATGTTACTTGAATTATCCTAAATACCTACGATACCCTCTGAATTACCTGTGAAATATGAAACTATGCTATACCCAACCCTGGAATCTAGCCTCCTGTGATACTAGCTGAATTAGCCTAAATACCTACGATACTAGCTGAATTACCTGTGAAATACGACACTAAGCTATACCCAACCCTAGAATCTATCCTCTTGTGATACTAGCTGAATTAGCCTAAATACCTACGATACTAGCTGAATTATCTGTGAAATTATGCAGAGCCATGATGCAGTTAGCCTCTGGAATCTATTCTGTGTTACTAGATGAATTAGCCTAAATACATACGATACTAGCTGAATTACATGTGAAATCATACACTGCTATGATGCAGTCAACCTCTTGCAATACTAGCTGAATTACTTACCTGTTAGTGTTAGTGGGTTAGCTTTTCCCGTTGCAGGTCACCTTTTTACCTTTATGGCTCACCTTTTTCCCTTTGCTGGTCACATTTTTCCCTTTGCTGGTCGCCTTTTTCCCTTTGCTGGTCACGTTTTTCCCTTTGCTAGTCAACTTTTTCCCTTTGTGGACCTCCTTTTTCCCTGAGCAGTCACCTTTTTCCCCTGAACGAGTCACCTTTTCCCTGAATAGGTTACGTGATGGGTATGTCTAGAACATTGACATGAAACAGTTTTCCACTAAGTTCACGTCTAAAGTCGCTTTCAAGTCTAGCACCTCATATTCCCTATCTCTCCTGTATATAAGTCCATATTCCTACTGCTACACTACCTGTCTAGCCTAACACCTCTCCTCCTGTTCCTATACCTCTCATATAAACCATACTCTACTCCTCTAGCTCTGTCTAGCCTAACGCCTCTCTCGTTTACCTATGACTCTCACATAAACCATACTCTGCTCCTCGACCTCTGTCTAGTCTAACTCCTCTCCTCGTTTTCCTATACCTCTCATATAAACTATACTCTACTCCTCAACCTCTGTCTAGCCTAGCACCCCTCTTCCTGTTCCTATACTTCTCATACATATAAACGCATACTCTAAACCTCTGTCTAGTCTAACACCACTCCCCGTATCCCCTACCTCTCAAAAGCTCATTCCCTCCTGCCCCCCTCTAGCTGAGTATCACTCCTTGGTTTCCTATCTAACCTAACTTTAACACCTGTCTATCCTAGCATAGGATCTCTCTCCGTTTTCTCGTCTCTCCTTATAAACACAAACTCAATTCTCCTAACCTAATACCTCTCCTCGTTTTCCTATACTTCTCATATAAACCATACTCTACTCCTCGACTTCTGTCTAGCCTAACACCTTTCCTCGTTTTCCTATATCTCTCATATAAACCATGCACTACGTTTCAAGCCCTGTCTAGCCTAACACATCTCCGCGTTTTCCTATACCGCTCATATAAACCATACATTACTCAGCCTCTGTCTAGCCTAGCACTTCTCCTCATATTCCTCTACCTCTCTCATATAAAGCGCACTCTCCCTCCTACCACTGTCTAGCCTAGCGTCAGTCCTCGTATTCCCTATCTCCCCCATATAAACGCATTTTCCTCCTTGAACCGTCGCATCTAGCCTCGTTTTCCCTATCCTTTCCCATATAAACGCAAAAAACTGCGCCAGCTCTCTCCTATATATCCTACTCTTGTGAATGGAAAACAAGAAGAATGCACAGAACAAGAATAAAACTTCATGGAATTGACGAAATCGAACCCCTTTGCAGCCTTACCGCAACGGAAATTGAAAATATACACAAGTCATCCAAATGAAGGATGACACTTTAAAGGTATCCTAAATGAGAATGAATGAAATGCTAATGTTTAGGCTTGTATCAGCGACAGCAAATTCAAAATAAAGTTAGTTTACGCATTATTTATAGTGAATTCATCCTTAAATATTCGCAAAGATTTTGATATTTAAAATCCCGTTGACCATAAAGCGCTCATGCCAAGCACTGAGGTTGAACTTGGGGTCACCACGCTCTCTTGTTACGCTCCTCTTCATAGACTTGACTGCGGTAGAGCGTGAGTTTGATTTGGGATGGCTCTGGCGGTTTCGTCTGTGGCCCGCAATCGGGAGGTCGTGGGTTCGATTCCCGTTACCAACCTTCCTGACCTATAGGTTTTTCGGCAGTTTTCCCGAGTCGCCAGGAGAATGCTGGGAAGAATTCTTACATTCCCCGAATTTCTTGTCCCTCAATTTAATCTCCAGTCTCATTTCACTTCATCTTTCGCTCGTTGGTCTCTTTCAGGGTTGGAAGAGTCGGCGATGGTGTTTTGGTGCAGTGTGACAGGGAAAAAGGATGCTCTTTGTAACTCTCTCCGTCCCTCAGCTTTCGACTGGCTGGCAGGGGGTATCCGTGTGAGGGGGTCCCCGGGGTGCCTGTCCGTCTGACGAGGAGTGTCTATCTGGAAGCTTAGGGACCCACCCATTGCTGTGCCGACACTCCTGGTTCCGGCCGCCCGATGTCTCCTCTCGCCTCATCCTTCCTCCCAGGGACGCCCCCTTGTGGGTCGTAGGTGCAATATCCCCTATGTGGATCAGTGTGGGTCCCCTCCGTAGCCAATCCAATCCAACTTATATTTAAATGGACTTATTTCAGTAACATACCACCGAAGCTATTTCCATATGCTAGCAAAATGTGACTAATTATACGAAATTTACTCTTTATGACTTCGCGTTTACCCGCGAATTGATGGCTAATTCGGAGAATAAACTACAGATGGCTGCACATAAATATGTAAAATAGCATAAGAATATTACCTTAAAATTTCGCAAAACAAAACTAAAATAATAGCGTTTATCCATAAAGATAAAAAATTGTAATTGATTCACAAATTATTGAATAAGTGAACAGCTTTAAACATTTGGGTTGTAAAATATCATAGCAGAAACAATGGACAGAAAGAAAACCTCAGTAAATATTAAAGTAAGGTATTTAGGCAATAAAACAACAAACGAAACAGAATTAAATGTTATAAATCAGTGGCATTGCCAACATTACTTTATGGCGCAGAGGCTTGGGCAGCTACCGAAAACTTTAAATCTGTAAATGGTAGGGATCCTGCCCTATATCTGCCGTGCCCCCTAGTTCGGCCGCCATCTGTCTCCTCTCACCTCATCCCTTCCTCCCGGAGTCGCCCTCTCAGACGCCTAGGTACAAAAGATCTGCGTAGGTCGAAGTACAAAGTCCCCCTCTACTTCTAGTCCTGTCTTATCCTCTCACTCATACTTCCAGACCTTAGGGAGGACGAGGAATAATCCTGGCTAAAGAAAAATTCCCATGCACCAGCAGGGAATCGAGCCCGGGACCTCTGAATTTGGAAGCTAGCATGCTAACCACCAGACTATAGAGACACCTTTTATTTAGTTGTTATACCATAGGCGATAGACGAAGATGTAGATCTTATTAAAGCACACAAATGTCAAATATGTCCGAGACATTCTTTGTTATTTTTTCATTTTCAAATACTTTATATATTTCTGAATTGTAAATCGTAATTTATTTTCCCCTTGTTCATGCAAAGAACGGTATTTTAAAGCCATTGCATAGTGGACAGCTTTGCAAACATTTGACTATCGCTTTAGGTATTAACACGATATGAATTATTATTATCTATATTAACAAGAAGTGGGTAGTAGAATAAGCTTTTGTAAGACCAGTTTGTAGTAGAATGAGTAGAGAAAGTCATTAGAATATAACACATCACGTTTTTATCATTTATATTATTGCCACTATTATTTCAACATTTTATTGTATTGATAATTTGTCAACTATAAAATCTTATCAGAGAGATTAGATGTTGTATACTATAATACTGTAAAAACATTCTGATGTTTAGCACTCATTCAGGTACAAATTCTTCTTGTAAAACGTTATTCTTCTATCTACTTCATGTTAATCGAGATAAACATTTGGTTTATACAACACACCAAGCTTGGTATTTAGGTCCAGTATCTTCCACAGATACGACACGAAGGTTTTCAGAAAACTCCCACACCCAAACTACCCTTTATATGGAACATTCTTTTAAATTTTTGATTTTTTAAAAGATTACTCTAATCATTTTGATTAAAATACCATATATTAAAAATATTTACATAACAAATAAAATGTATATGTTGAATTTTCTGGGAATAGCCTGTGAAATCCTCTTCATTCGGAAAGAATTTTATATAACCTTGTACAACTGTTAAACCTTAAGCGATAGTCGAAAGCGATACACAAACGTGTAGATTTCTTTAAAACACACAATTTATTTCTAATAACGTTTATGCGGCATAAGCCATTTCCGAGATATCCGTTGTTAATGGTTGGAATTGTTAATGCTTTCATACTTTCCAGTCTTTCCAGTTTCTCGCGATTGCATGAAAACAGCATGGAATTTTAAAGCCAGCGTATAGCGTCCGGTTCTTAAAACATTTGACTATCGCTGTTCCCTTTGTATGTATTTCAGATAGATTTAATTTGATTAAAATGCAGTGGGTAGGAAAATAAACTTCTGTAAGAATAATTTGTGTACCCATTAATAAGCGATAGAGGGTAGAGAAAGTCATGTGAATGTAAAACATCAGATCTTTTAATTTACAGCTTATTTTTAAATTATACCTCACGGCGTAAGCATTAGTGCATGAATAACTACTACTACCTTAACAATAATTTCAATAATTACGTCCCCCAGTAATCGTCATATCCTCTACTAATTTAAACTTTCCTCTAATTTCCACCAATTTCTGACTTGCACTTAATGATATCTTGTTACTGTTACTGACATTATGTTAAGCGCTTAGATTCTTGGAAATACTAATATCCTCTGCTCTTGGTCCAAATATTGTGAATAATTTACAGTATATAATTAAATACTTATAATGTTGCTCTCTTTAAGGCAATATTTAATAATGTGACCGTGCGCGCGGAAGCTATCTGCTGGTCGCGCCCGTAGTGCATCTCCGACAGGCACCTTGGTGGGACTCTCAACTAGCCTTCAGAACAAGAGCGGGCAACGAACACATTATGTGCCGCCTTCCCTTCGACTGTTTCCAGTAGCTTCCCCTTCTAGAACATTCCACTTTGTATGCGAAGCCTATATAAGGGTGCTGCTGTTGCCGAGGAGTTAGTTCAGAGTTGCGAAGTTAAGTGCAATCAAAAAGTCAAAGAGTCTGGATAGTTAAAAGTGGACAGTGCCGAGTGCAGTTCAGTTATAAGTTGTGACTCTGCAGTTCAGTTGTGATGTGTTCTGTACTGCATGTGTATCAGCATTGTCGGTGAAATTCTAAGTGATAAGCAAAGTGTGTTTAGCAGCAACTCGTGTTCTCATATGTTACAATAATGAGAAGTTCAGTCTAAAAGCGGCTTCAGTTTGTCATCTGTTGCTATCGACGTGATATTGTGAAAATTAATTATCTAGCAAACTAAAGTGATGCGGGAGTTAGGGTACGAAAAACCATGCAGTGTATGGACTTCGTGCGGAGCACGCATTCGCGCGATCCGCGGCCTTGGCATAAAATGAAGGCACTGTATTAATCATAGTTTACTCTACGCATTTTTAAACTTGACCTGAACCAAATATGAACAAACTTTATATCTGAATGCAAGCAACCAAATACAAGAACGTGCGCGCACACACACGTTTTCATTAGATGTAGATAATTTCAATCAAAGATTTTGTTGTTCAAATTATATTTTATCAAAATTTTAGCCATTGCGGTTGTATAAATCCCTTCGTTCTCTGTCTCTCTATGGGCCATATTTCGAATTTTGTTTGGGCATCTCTTTTGTGAAATAGGTACCTACATTTGTTACTTTTTGAAAGCAAAGGAAAGCAAGTGGAGTTTATATGAACTCAATTTTTTAAAGAGCAATGTCGAGTAAATTAATTCCTACACGTTTTAAGTTAGTTAATACAATAAACAATTGTAAGATATTCTTCTCTATAAAAGTTGAAACATCTAACTTTAAACACTGTGATGTGCCCCGTGGTCTGCTTTCCACTTCCTTTGATGAATAAAGCCATTCATGTGTATGTTCTGTATACTGCATCTCAAAATATGCTCTGAATTCATCGTATAAAACAAATGATCACTCACAGCTTTGCAGGTTTCGTAAACTGCAAGATGTAATAAGTAAACTGCGACAGTGAAACTTAAGATTATTTGGTGCCCCTGCAAGTCTACCAAGATTACTTAAAAGCAGGCCCAGTGCAGAAATGAAATACACGAACGTTTATGCTCTGTTCGCATGTCTCCATGGCAACCAGATGCTGCGTGGGTTGGAATAACGCTTGAGTGCTGCCCCCATCTGTGTACAAGCAAAACAAAAGAGTGTCGATGTGTCACGGTCACGTTTTCACTGTGACAGTCGTTAAAGTAACAGCGGGAACATGTGTTATATCATGCGGACAAGAGTTCCTTGTCACAGGAACGGCAAATTGATCATTTCGTTTGACAGACACGTGCAGAAACCCGAGATTTCAAGCCAAAGTCTTACTTTTCCATTCGGACTTTTGACATTCTATTATTTCCCTCGGACGTTCCATTCACAACAATATCGTTGTGACCAGACTTTCTTTTACTCTGTATCAGCTTACTCATGCATGACCCCCTCGCCCCGGTTTTCTGCATGTATGCCGCCGGTATCTTCTTGGGTCAAATCGGTGGCTTTGAATGCAGCAACAATTGCTCCTAAATTTAGTTCTTACCCCTGGGCTTTTTTTGTTATTTATCCCCTGTAATCATTTATGTGCAAAAATGTAAAAAAGTCATAATCCTAAATTTTAAAAGCACACACATTATTTGTTCATTTTCATGACAAGTAAAACCTCCTAACGATTTTGTCCTATAAAACAGTCTGATGCTTTACTTACACATGGCTTTCTCTATGGCGTTTATTTTTAATCCTCTTTTACAAATTGTTCTTTAAATTGCTTTCTCTATTACGTATAGTAGGTAGGAGAAGTGGGTATTGTATTCAATCCAAAAATTCGATGTCAAGAGTTCACCGGAAATATGGTTGAGGAACCAAAAAATTAAAAAAAAAAAAAAAAAATAGACAAAGCTCTGCGTGTAATGTGTTTGTGAACAGATAACTCAAAAACGAAAGGTCAGTTAAATACCAAACTGGTATTTTGATTAAAATAAATTTTTAAGATATTTTCGTGACAAACGAAATGTATATTCGAATTTTCTGTGAATAACTACTGAACTTAATTCTGAATCATTTAGAATGTAGATCTCGTTAAAGCACATAGTTTATGTTAAGTATTATTATTATTGTGTGTGTGTGGCTGGATTTAACCATTTCCGAGGTATTCTTTGTTATTGGTTTGAATTTTGAAATACTTACACGTTTATCAAATGGAAAATAGTTATTAGCTTCTTTTCTTTCTTTCTTTCTTTCTTTTTCTTTCTTTCTCTACTACGTAGAGTAAGTCGGGGAAGTATTACATCCTACCCAAAAATTCGATGCCGAGATTTCTCCGGAAATACCTGTTTTGAAGTGCCCTGAATCCAAATAAAGCATTTTATAAACATGTCTGTGTGTCTGTCTGTGAACAGGATAACTCAAAAACGAAAAGTCGGATAAATGCCAAACTGGGTATTTGAGTTTAGTATCCTCCAAAGATACGACACAAAGATTTTCACGAAAATTTCCCGACCCCCAACTATCCTTATCATGGAAAAGTTTTGGGAAATTATGATTTTCTCAAAAATAGCACTAACGATATTGATTAAAATGTTATATGTTTAAGGTACTTTAATAGCAAATTAAATATATATCTTGAATTTTCGGGAACGTCCCCAAACTCCTCTTCATTCTGAATGACTTTAGCATAACTGGTAAACCGTAAGAGATGATAATGCATAAAAATGTAGAGCTCGTTAAAACACACAATTTGTTGTATACATTTTTTTTTGTCGAGAGTGAAACATTTCCGAGGTATTCCTTGTTATTTGTTTGAATTTTCCAATACTTATACATTTTCTCAAATGGGAATTCGTTATTTTTTTTTATGTCGTCGTCATGCAAAGAGAATGGAATGCTCCACATAGCAACCTGCTCTTAAAATATTTGACTATAGCTTAAACCCTACCATATTCCCCTCTCACCTACAAGTAAACTAGGAGTAATATAGTTACTGCAAAGGTTTATCTCTATTAACATAAAATAGATGGAAAATAAGCGTTTATAAAAATAATTTTGTACAAGAGTAGAGAAAGTCATAAGAGTGCAACACATCACATTATTTTTTTCCTCCTGGTGAGGTACAGAGAACGGAGTTTCAAAGTCATCACACAGCGACCAGCTCTTAAAAGATTTGACTATCACTTAAGCCTATTGTATTCTCTTGCTCCGCTTATACCTACAAGAAAATATGTAATAAAGGAATTTCTGCAAATGTTGATCTCGATTAGCATAAAGTAGATAGAAGAATAAGCTTTTGTAAGGATAGTTCGTTGAAGAATGGTTGGAGAAATTCGTGTGAATATAACACATACGATTTTTTTCTATATATGTATTTTAAGCTTATACAGAGCTTTCACGTAAAAACTGATCCGTACGCGCGGTATGTTGCTTCTCGGCGGTTGCGAGCGCCACTCCCCACTCCTTTCCTTATAAGCCGTGCAAGGCGTAGTATCGTTCCGATTTTTTACGAGACGACGATAGATGCAGAAAGGTACAGAAAAGACAAGATATTGGTGGTTTTAACAGGAAGCTGCAACTGATCCTACAGCAGCGGAGTCCATCTAAATAGTCTGGCATGGTCGTTTTTAATGTAGATACTTAATTATTTTATTTTTTATAAAATATTTGCGTAATTTGATATTCGTGAAATTCAGTGTATATAAATACAAATTATTTCTTTTCTTGCATAGCTTCACTATAAATCCCACGTTATAATACTTTATTAAGGCCAAAATAAGGTATTCAATCAATGCGCTCGCTTTTAAATCGCTTACATTACATTACCAAAGTTTAATAAAAATTTCAAGTCGGTCAAATGAAAAACTGGGAATTTTAATGTGTTTTTCACAAGCATTACATATGCAAAATGTTTTTCTAAATGACTCTGTTTTTCTAAATACAAATTTGTGGCAGTTTAAATTTCATCAGTAAATAATTTGGATGTTTGGATGCTATAGAATATGTATTGACCCATTTGATTTTAGTTGTTTTTAACGCCTGTTCTTACTACATACAGCACTGCAGGCGGTGAACACTGATGATATATGAAATGAAATTATTATTGAGGAAGGAGTTTTGGGAAGGAAACGTTCCAGGCCTAAGTTTAGGGTACCTCTTCGACATTTGCCATTTATGACAGAGGAAAACCTCAGTCAGGGAAGGCAGTCCTGCGGGATTTGAATCAGAGACCTCCCGTTCATGAGTCCTTAACGACCTCGGCCAGTAAACGCGCATGTTTAACATTCTAGTAAATAAATAGCTCACTATTTACACGACACAGAGAACTTATTAAATGTGTGGAACTTGAGAAATACGATGCCCCTTTGATGAATTCCACACATGTACGTTGCTGTTAGGTTGGACTGTACGAACCGGGACAGGTTGAGTGATGTGTTATCATCTCTCGTGTAGAACACATCAGGAACCTGATGGCACCTTCGATACCCCGGCCGTCAATCCTACCACTTGGGGTCGCTTACATCTCCATGATCTTTAAGATAGCAGCTCCGGGAGTTCTCCTGTGACATTTGTGCTCGAGGTTCAGAGGATCGAACATCCTGATACACCCTATTCGTTTCAGAATGACATTAATATGAGTTGTAAAGAGGCTGTCCTATAATTACATCGCCAGTTAGAATTGAGCAACTCTGACCTATTGCAGCATGGATGATGAAAGGACGTTGCTCACTTGAGTCACAGATCTCGCTTCTCCGCTTGTTAGCGCTGTGGTTTATTGCTTCATTCCAAGTTCTGCTTGTCCACTGCAGATAGTAATCTAAGTGTCTTTCACCTATTGCTGGTGCTTAAGTTATACTAGCGGACCAATCGGGCACCTGTTTCTGGTGTTGCATTACAGCGGAGTCTGCAGAACATTCCACTTTATGTACTGCTGTTTCTCAATAACTTCCGCAAGCCTGTTCATCGTTGTAGCTGTAAGATAAAATGCATTTGGGTGCAAGGAATTGACCCATAGAGGAACGGGACGATGAAAGGTGATATTGAAATGTACACCTTTCTCTCCAAGCATCCCCCTTCTCTTCCTCCTCTTGCAAAATTCTGGGCACTTGATTGAAATAACTATTTATGTATCAAGTACAAAATAAAATAAAAAAATAATAAAAATAAATAAATAAAAAAGCTCCAGCGGAGGATTTAAATATTCCGGACGAGGCGTGAGCAAATCAAGATGCAGCGTGGAGTTGTCACAGCGAGAACCAGAATAAAATGAGCAACAAGTGAATTTCGTGTGTTCCCATTTGTATATCTTCTTCACCTTGATAACGTATTACACACAATGTTGCTAGAATTTTGAAGCATTATACTTTACCTGCTTCTGATGTCATTATCTCGCAGCTCGTTTTGTCTCGTTCGCCAGCTGCTCAGTGGTGGAGCTATAAGCACTTTCTCAGGCTATCCGTGAATGTAATACCAGTTAAATTGGCTCAGAGCTACTGAAGCGAGTTGAAGATAAAGAATAAAAGTGATTATGAATGTAGCATAGAAATTATAACAATTGATTATACCTGCTGACTTCTGCAGTATCAATTTTACGGTTTGAAATAACTGTTTCCTAAATAAAAGGAACTAGAAGCGTAACCTGCCGTGAGTTGCTAAAATGCATACCGGCAAAACCCTCTGCTATGACCGCTAAATCTTACTCACAAAGCACGTCACTGAGTGCTTAAAATAACACACGAATCGTCACAAGTATCTAGAGTGACGTATGTATGCACGAATGTGCCTCTGATTAGAATGCACGCCTATTTCTTAACTCAAGCTCCGGCTACCTTAGAACTACCCCTACCAACGTCCCTTCTCGAGCTGGTCAATACTTCAAATCCTACGTTTGCTGTGTTACTTTGTAACTATGGAGTAACTCCCTGATTCTGAGAACTTTATTCCCTTTCTTTTTTGCAGAATTCTGATATACGGGACTGTACAAACGTACTGAGCTTACAACCTAACTGAATTCCAAGAACTCTCGCTGTTACTAATGACTTTTCTTATCATGACTCGCTAATTACCTTTTTCTTCCCAGACAAATCTTTTAACTCAAGCTTGTTACATTGTACATTGATTTAATATACTAAAATTATTTATTGCAATTCTTTCTCAATCTTACTATCATTTCTTTATTTCATTATTTATATATTCCCTTCAATAATTACGCTATCAACCCGACGTTGCTTATCGCGCCGGTACATGTAACACACTTTTTGATTGGCGGTGACAATTGCCTTGACTGGGACATATGAGAAATAAATTGTACACTTTTTGCAAGCATAGTGTTGTTTGTTGAAACTTTTAGTTTTCCACCAATTCGGTTGCATATCGACACACAGTGTTCAGCATTGCATTCCTATTAAATGCTGGCCACAGTTTTATATTTTTCTTTGAAAAAATTTGATATCGCTATAGCTTACTGTATACGTCTTGTACCTACAACGAAATGGGTAATGTTTCATGTATTAACAAGGAATAAATAGAATAATAACCTTTGGAAGAATAATTTGTAGAGGAGCGTAGTTTAGGTATAAGTATAGGTTACAACGTAGGGGGACACCTCACGCACTGCGACATAAGCCCTGTCCACACTGATTAACACTTAACAAAACTTGTCAAGTGCAACATGTTAACAGTTTGCATGTTGGCCGAATTTCGATCACAGAATAGACTTAACATGTTAACCGAAAGAGTTGTGCTTGACACTTTCAACATGTTGGGTGTTTTCCGCTTTTGATAGCAAACTGGTTACGTCAATTGGCATTTTTCACACTGTTGTGTTCAGTAGTTCCGTGTTGGCTCGTTCTGTGTGTGCTCTTATCCTTGATTTGGTTTGCTTCATGTGAAGTTATGGAATTGTCGAAAGAAAAGACACTTTCATTATCAAATCTTGGTTGAGGCTATCATTATGGAACGTTGTAATATGTGTATAAAAAGGATGGACAATTACAATTTATTTATATACAATTTATTGTTGTTTCACAGGCAATAACAGAAAGAAAGAAAAAACATAACCTCACTTTACCAGATAACTGCAAAAAAGCCTCAAATGTGGCAGTTGGAATGGTTGCTTTCAAATATGTCCTTTTTGTGAATTACAGGTTAGAAACCTTGCTCAAAACTAAATCGAAGTCACTTTGACTTGTTCTCAAGAAATGGATGAAGTCAAATCTGTCCTGAATTTTAAGCTCATTCAAAATATTTTCCTCCTGTGCCGATTAATAAGATAGAGACTCATCATCTTCTATTTTTCTTTTTCATTACATTCCAAGGAGAGCTACAAATTACAATAGACAGATCCTCATAACTAGAGTCCAGTTTGCTTTTAGTTGAGAGATTTTGTTGTCCAAACAAGTCAATTGGATGGAATGTTAAGGTTCTAAGTTACACGTTGAAGACATTTAACATGTTGAATGAAACGTTTTGTTAATTGTTGAATGTTAACAGTTGAAATGTTGAATAGTTTGGACTCACTTTTACATAGATCTGTTATGGACCTTCCCCAGGATGAAGTGAAGGAACCACAGGTGGCTACAGGCCGCAGGCAGACAGGTCACAGAGACGCGCGGAAGCCCTAAGATTTCCAGACTCGAAGACTTGTCGCACTGCTGGAGCTGCCAAGCGGGGACGATGAACGACTCTTCGACCAAGCAGCCCTCTAGTGTCCAAGGGGAGTACTCTTTCCTTTAAATGTCATCTGTCCGGCACCGCCATACGTCACGAAATCTAGAAGCACAATGAAAGATGCGAAGGAAACTAAATGAAAGGAAAGTGAGGAAAGGAAATCGTGGTACATCATAAACCACCGCAGAATTCGCGTACCGACCAGGGAAATCAACGAAAAACTAGGTCAGAGTGACAGAAATTGAACTCGGGACCTCCCGAATGCTAGCCTCACACGTTACTGCGGCGCCAGCTCGCGCGGTTTGTAAATTAGTAAGGAAAGTCATGCGTATGCAACACAGATGTTTATATTATTGTGAACTATTAACCTGTTATGTCCTGCGCCGTGGCGTAGAGGGCTGTAGCGTGGTGATCTGGTTCCTGACCAGGGAATATGCCCGGGTTCGATCCCAACCATGGGGTTGAGGATTTCAGTTCCCGAGTATAGGACCGGGGCCATTCAGCATCGTGAGGAAAGTGAGGAGCTGCGATAGGTAACGATCCTGCCTCAAAAAATGAATTGAGTTTTATTTACTGGCACACTTTAACTGCTATGTTCTTATTGTTCCATTCTATATTGTGCGTGAACCTATGCAAATCTACGACTCAGGACCACCGGCTTTATTTCCCTTCCGAAGGAAGCCCTGCTAAGGATTTTTACGCCGGAAAAAATCCATCGCCCTCCGCAGGGTTTGAACCAGAGGCTAGCGTGGTACCCCTAGACCACGGAGGACGACGGTCCTGCCTCGTGAGCCAACTTTCCAACTGGGATATGGTTATTCTGGCCACATCACCTCAAAGTATCGATTGGAAGATCGCCCACCTCTACCTTGTCCACGTGAGCGTGAGGCTGTCAGTCGGGTTGGTAGGTCCAGGCGCTTCGCGGATGTAACGCCACAGGATATAATTTAATTAACCTGTTGTAAGTTGAAATAAGATATGAAAATAGTTACTGAAGTTTCATTTATGTTTTTAACCTGGCACATGTAGGTAAAAAACAAAATAATAGTAATAATAATCTTTAGAGAAAACCATTCTGTTACTGAGTAATCTAGGTCGTATTCTAATCTCAGTCCGGGTGGACCGAAATCTCTCCTTCCTGTAGGTTTGTAAAGCACGGCTTTGCTAGAACATGTACCTTCCCCTAGCTTTACTTATGTATTATTACTTCATTTATGTTATAAAGCGGCAATTCATTTCGGATTGTGACGTAAGTGTTTTCACCCTTTCTAGTATATCTTAAACGTTTCGTTTCGACACTTTACATCTATATTCCATTGTCTTTCGTGTCTTCCAAGTGCGCAGGTATCATGCTCGAAAAGTAATATTGGGTTACAGATGTAATATAGTTTATTACTGTATAGAACTTAATCCGGATTTCTTTCTTACGTATATTTTTCAAAGCTTTTTTTAATCTTCTAGACATGTATTTGCAATTGGTATCTTTTTTTATCTTCAGTAGTATCACAATATCACAATTTCCCGAAATTATTTAAGGTTAATGAATGCTTGTTGTCATGATAATTATTTTGAGATCGATGGTCGAGAAGTAATTAACTAATGACAACAAATATGAGTTTGGAAGTTTAATTAAATTACCTAAGAAAAATTATGGGCACAATGTCATTTTTTCTACTGTTGTTCGTATAATTACCGAAGTGCTGTACCTTTTTGTATTATACGACGTTAGTGCTTCTACCGCTTCTCTTAAATTCGAATTCGCGGATCACCAAATCTTGGTATTTTTACCGCCAATAGTGAACAGCAAAATGCAAATGGTCCCTAGTCGAATCGAAGTGGAGATTATAGGAATAAAAAATCTATTACCTTTACAGACTTTCTTTACCCTCTATCACTTATTATTAGGCATAAAACGCTATTCTTACGAAACCTACTTTTCTATCTACTTCATTTTAATTCAAATAAACCTTTGCAGAAATAGCTATATCACATATTTCGTTATAGATACAAAGAGAACAGCGATAGTCAAATGTTTAAGAACGCTGCCTTAAAATTCCATTTTCATTCCGTGCAATCATGAAAAACAACTGAATGTCGGTAGGTTTAAAGTAATAACAAAATATTTAACAACACGGGCCATTAATTGCGTATATCTCGAAAATGCTTTATACTACAAAAAAGTTATTTGAAATAAATTATGTGTTTTAAATAGATGTATATTTTTTGGTGTAGTAGTTTTCGTCTATCGCTAAACATTTACTAATTACACAATATTATATAAGATTTCTTTCGAATGAAGAGGACTTCATAAACTATTCCTAGAAAATTCAAGAAATGTTTATATTTTTCATTAAATGCCTTTAATATATATATATATATATATATATATATTATTTTAATAAAAATTATTAGAGGCATGTTCAGAAATTCCAAAATTTTGAAAAATATTCCTTGTAAATGGTAGTTGCGGGGGGGGGGATTTGCTTGAAAACCTCCGTGTAGCATCCTTGGAAGATACTGAACTTAAATACCAAGTTTGGTATTTATCCGACTTTCCGTTTATCAGCCATGCTGTTCACAGACACACACACACACACACATGCAAACACACACAGAACACGAATTTTTTCCAAAAATCTGATGTGATACATACACATGTCTTTCTTTACCCTCTATCGTTGATTAGTGGTATACAAACTATTCTAACTAAAGCTTAGTTTTCTATCTACTACAGTTTAATCCAAATAAACCTTTGCAAAAATAGCTAATTTACACATTTCATTATAAATACAAAGAGAACAGTGATAGTCAAATGTTTAAAAGTTGGACGCTCTACGCTGGCCTTAAATTCCATATTCTTTCCATGACATCGCGAAAATTTAATGTTTCAGAACTTCAAGGGAATGGCTAAGAAATGAATAATTCGACGCTTTAATAATGGATATTATTAGAAACAGTATGGACCTTTAAAGCCAGTGTATAAAGTCCAGTTCTAAAATATTTCAAAATCATTAGGCCCATCTTTGAAGAAATCAAAACTAACGAAAAATTTTATATCTAAAGGTTAGTTTGCGTCGCATCTTAAAAGACTGAGTTTACATACCAAGATTTGTTTTATACGATTTGGAGTTTTACTTTCTCTATCACGTACCTACCTAGTAGGTAGAAAAGGTATTGAATTCCACCCAAAAATTCGATATCGAGATTCAGCGGAAATACAGGATGTATCATAATTAATAGCGCAAATGAAAAGCTTTAAAGTATACGATAATAGAAGCAAGAAGTCCCAATAAACGTGGGTCCGCAAACAAGGCGTGTGCGAGATTTATTATTGCGAATGTGTGGTTATGAGCCGCCACTGAAGTGAATTGCTTGAGGATGTTACTCTTGAGGATGTTGAAGTATGTCGTACATGCATGATCGAGCACCGGCACATTTCGCTGCTACTGTAAGAAGACATCTAACGTGAAGATATGGTCCAAGATGGATAGCTCGAGGAGGGCCTGTACCTTGGCCTCCACGATCACCTGATCTCACTCCTTTGGATTTTTCTCTATGGGGTCACCTCAAAAGTGTAGTGTACAACACTCCTGTTGATACCGTTGAAGTAGCAGAGAATTGTGCGTGCTTGTCAAGAATTCCAAGATGGTCCGGGCGTGTTTGAAAGAATTTGAAAGTCACTGCAGTGACCAGTGCAGTATTGCATCCAGGTGCAAGGGCGACACTTTGAACATCTCCTTGAGGCAGTATTTTGTATCACAACACTGTGAATGCCAGAGTGATTGTAGTGTAAATTAACATTATTGTATGACAATGATTTTAGATGTTTGTTAGCCATAAGCATTGTTAGGAAATAAGTTTACACGACCTCACTGAAACTGACAATAGGAGTGGGTAACAATGAAGCGATGGGGTGAGGTATTTATCACTTAGAAGAGAGAAACAAATGACGTCAGGGTAGCGTGCCTTTCTTTAGAAATGGAGGGAATATCTTCCCTAGAGCATATGTGTTAGTAATTATGATTGGCTTATAAAACAGACACTAATGTTGGCGCGATTTAGTAACCAATAGTAGCTCTATTATAATGTTTAGGCATATCGGGGTGAGGGAGTATAAATTCTTGAGCAGATCTTTCACGCCCAATATAGAATGGGACGCTAAGAACCATACTAGTTAAAGAGCGTCCATAAATAAAACTCAATTTTTCTCAAAAGCAAGTATCGCGCAGTTCTAAGAAATCTCTCTCGCGAGGTACACATTACGCAGTTCTCAGCAATCTCTCACGAGTTACACATCACGCAGTTTGTCAGCAATCTCTCACGGGGTACACATCACGCAGTTCCACAGAATCATTCACGAGATACACGTCGCGCAGTCTTGAGGAATCTCTCGTGAGGTGAATGTCATACAGTTTGGATGAATCTCTCGCGTCGTAGAGTTGGTTACATAATGTGAAGTACGCGACAACTATTACAACAGTAATTACGTTCGGAAATATAACAGTCTCAGTCAGGCGTGTATCAAGATTAAAGATGTGAAATTAATTAAGTGTGACGGCAATAAAAGTGTGAAAATAAATTCTTTTATCAGTGTTATCTTCTAGTAACAACTCCTTTCCGTTTACACGCCCTGCTTAGAGATATTTGCTCGACTGAGTAATAATAGCTAGCCGGAGGACAAAGAACCCAAAATTCAAAATAATAAAACAAAAACAGGCGCTCAGCAAATAAGATAACACGAACAGATTACCGCGACATCCTTTAACAGAGAAGAGTGACATACTAAAGTAGAATTGTATTCCTTGTTGTGTTAAGCTATAAGTGAATTTTAAGGCAACTTAGAATTGCAATTATTAAACGAAACGTCTACATTTCAAATTCAATTTTACTAATTAAGACAATGTTGCTTAATGAAGTCAATGGCAACATGTGATCACACATTTGCAATTATTTCGCAAATGGCTCGTTTGCGGACCTATGTTTACTGGAACGCTTTTGCTTCTAATGTCGTGTACTTTCAACCTTTTCGGTTTGCGCTATTGTATATGGTTTGTGGCCCCATGAATAAATAAACAAATAAATAAACAATTTTCAGAAAAAGCCTTTGTGTGTCTGCGGCTATCACAACTCAAAAACGAAAAGTCCGATAAATACTAAAGTTGGTATTTAAATTCAGCGTCTTCTAAGAATACAACACGAAGATCTTAAAAAAATCCCCCACTCCAAACTATATTTTACGTTGAAGCTTTTTCGTTATTTTTTATTTTCTCAAGAAAAGTACTTATAGTAAAGATATTTACATGACAAATAAAATGAATATCTTGAATTTTCTGGCAATAGCCTATAAAGTCCTCTTTTTCCTGAATTACTTTAGTATAAGTAGTAAAAGAAAAAGATATACTACACAAAAAATCTAGATCTCGTTAAGGCTGATAAATTGTTTGTGGCATTAACCATTTCCGAAATATTCGTTGTAATTAGTCTGAATTTTCAAATATTTTATGCTTTCTTAACTGAAAATCGCCATTCACTTTCTTTTTTCCGTGTTCATGCAATGAGAACGGAATTTCAAAGCCAACACATAGCAATCCACATTTTAAGAAACTGGCTCGCTTTAACCCAATGCATTCTTCTTATATCTACAACGAAGTGTGTTAATCTACTCAAATAAAGCACATAAAAAATGAGCTTTTTAGTTTTTCTACTGCGTATAGTGAATAGGGGAAGTATTGCATTCCATCCAAAAATTCTATATCAGGATTTCACCGGAAATACATATTTTGAGGCGCCCTGAATCCAAAAATGTGTGTCTGAGTGTCTGAGTGGATGTGTTTCTGTAAACAGCATAGCTTAAAAACGAATATAAATACCAAACTTCATAGTTAGGTTCAGTATCTTTCAAAGATGCGACACAAAGATTTTGAAGAAAATCCCCCACCCCAAACTACCCTTTACATGGAACATTTGTCGAAAACACTTGGGCTTTTGTGATCATCGTACTTGAATCATGTATTTCCGTTGAAATATAGATATCAAACTTTCGGGTGGTATACAAGACTTCCTTTATTAATTATTAGTCTGTAGTAGAGAACGTAATGTGGCAAAGCTGTGGCTTGAGAACAATTCATTGCTTGTGGAATTTTATTTAGTGTTTTCCACCCCTTTCCGTTACTTCAAGGGTATTATAACGTGACTGACATTCTTTACAGTGGTTAATTTTTTCTTACTTTTTTTGTGGAAGAAAGTTGTTACATTGTTACATAAAAGATGAGGTGCTGCCCCTATTGTTAGGCCTGTTGTTTACAAGAACTAAACTGCTTCGACAATTAAAGCGTGCCCAAGTTTTGACATCTCAGGCAGAGTGTTGTTTGTATAGGAAAGTAACCAGAACGAATGGTAGTGTTACAAACAATATAGGCTCCCAAAATAACACATCTATTGCACCCTTGTTTCTTGCTGTAGGTGTCAAGCGTTGGAAAGTCACCGACTATGTAGTCAACGTGGGAAAAAAACAATGTTTATGTTGACGTGCACTGATTTATTGTAGCAATGGTTTGGTTTTGCCCCTCGCCCTTGTCATTTTAGAGAAGCATGTCGAATGCCAGGGTACAGCTGGTGCGTCCTTCACGAAATGTCAGGTTTATGACGGGCAAGTTACTCCACCCCCGCTGTCTATTGGGTGGAGAAATCCCTGGGAAGACTTAGTTTTACTGCCAGGAAAACAAGCGACCAAAACATGCCAATAAGATTTACAAGTTCACGGTTCTTCCAGATGTTATATTGATGTTCCCTTGAAAATCTGGAACCATAATAACTCGGTCCTCCTAATATTTCCAAAACTGGGTTTGTTGTTTTGAAATATCTTCGTTACAAGGTCGGTTCAGGCTGGAAGTACAGTTACATGTTTAGAGCTTTCAGTAAATGTGTTTCTCTCTCCCTTATCGTTAATTTTATATCTATACTGCAATTTATTCTTTCGAAAGTTTTTTTTTGTCATCTTTGTCGTTTTAATCGAAATAAACGTTTGCAGAAATAGCTTCATTACATACTTCGTGCTAGGCAAAGAGGATACAGGAGGTCAGTGTGAGGTACTGACAGAGGCTGATTCAGGGAAATAATTCCACACTAGCGTCCAAATGTTACAAACACCAGCGAGAAAACCTGTCTTCTAATCTTTGAGCAGCTAAGCTGGAAATATGTTTGAAAATAGGCACGGGGTTACTATGGCAAAGAGGTGAAATAAATTACAAAACATATGGAAAGGTGTCAGAAAAATCTGATGTGTTACACTCACATGACTTTCTCTACTCTTGTACAAACTATTTTTACAAACGCTTATTCTCCATATTCTTCATGTTAATCAAGATGTCAAACTTATTGCTATTTTTCTTGTAGATGCAAGGGGAATTGGTAGGCTTTAAGCGATAGTCAAATGTTTTAAGAGGTGGTTGCCATGTGCTGCATTCCATTCTCTTTGCATTACCAGGACAAAAAGAAAAAATTAATAACGAATTTCCGTGCAAGAAAAAGTATAATTATTGGACAATTTAAGGGTATAACAAGCAATATCTCGAAAATCGTTCACTCCACAACAAAAATATATATTACATAAATTGTGTATTTTAACGTGGTCTACATTTTTTGTGTAGTAAAAGTTTGTCTATCTCTTAGGTTTACCAGTTATGCAAAAGTCGTTCACAATGAAGAATACTTTTGGAGACATTCCCAGGAAATTCAAGATATACATTTTATTTGTCATGAAAGTATCTGAAATATACGATATTTTAATCAAAATCGTTAGAGCCATTTTTGAAAAAATTAAAATTTTCGAAAAATGTTCCATGTAAAGGGTAATCTGGGGTGGGGGGATTTTCTTGAAAACCTTCGTGTCGCATCTCTGGAAGATACTGAACCTAAGTACCAAGTTTGGTGTTTATCCGACTGTTCGTTTCTGAGTTATGCTGTTCACAGACACACACACAGACACACACGGACATGTTTCCAAAAATTCTTTAAATTCATCCAGTGCACCTCAAAACATGTATTTCCGGTGAAATCTTGATATCAAATTTTTGGGTGGAATACAATACTTCCCCTACTTACTATACGTAGTAGAGAAAGTAAAAAGACTAATAGGCATCAGTCATCAGGAAACCACATCGTATTGTAAAGTTAAACCGTCTCTAAACCTAGCAAATAAAGTTTAACTGGGGCAAAGAAACATATACCAGGTGCTAGAAAAAGTATTCCATATTTTGAGAGGTGGTAGTATGGACCAAAACAAGAAAAAAATGGCCAATAAACATGGCCTCTAAAACGCATACCTTAAGAGTTATGAGCACTTGTACACCTTCGCTGCTGTGATGCATCTCTTATATTGCAAACTCTTTGCTATTACCTACGAACGATCTACAGCAAGCAATAAACAAATGAGGACACTCTTAAGGTATTGATTTTAAAATCCATGTTTAATTACCTTTTTTTCGTTTTGGTCTATACTATTTTCTCTCAAAATATGGAATACTTCTTCTTTAATATCCTATATACTTAGGAAGAAAAGAAAGATGTGAAATAATGTAGTTTAGACTGGAGGCTGAAGGGCACAAGAGATGACTGACTGTTCTGGCAGGAGAATCTGTCCATTCTGTGTTTTGGATGAAGACAGGGTACACATTTAAGCGGAATTCGCAAAGTGGGAGAACCAGCCACAAATTAAACGATGGATTTTTTTTTCGGTCGTAAAAATCCTTAGCGTGACTTCCTTCGAGGGAAGAAAAGCCGGTGGTCCGTGTCGTATATTTACGGCACGTAAAAGAACTTCAAGCCTGATAACAAGCCTCTGAGCAAAATTACCGGTCTTTCGCACCCAATATAGAATGGGACGCTAAGGAACACAGCAGTTAAAGAGTGTCCATAAATAAAACTCAATTTAATACTAAAGACATTTAAAGACTTGCTATATATTATGTCACCTTTTTCATTTTCCCCCAACATGCAATTTTAAGGCACAAAGTGTTCCTTGTGTATCAGTTGTAAAATTTAATGAAAACATCTGATGTGTTACACTCACGTGACATTCTCGTCTCTCGAACATACTATTTTTACAAACGCTTACTCTCCATCTGCTTTATGTTAATCGAGATAAACATTTGCAGAAACTGTCTTATTGCTAATTTTGTTGGCTGTGTTGAAAAATTCGAACCATTAATAATGAATATCTCGGAAATGGCTGATACCACAAAAAATTATTTGGAATAAATTGTGTGTTTTAAAGAGATCTGCATTTCTTGTGGAGTAAATTTTCGTCTATTGCTTAACGTTTACCAGCTATATAACATTATACAAAATGCCCTCCGAATGAAGAGGATTTCAGTCTACTCCCAAAGAAGTCAAGATATACATTTTGTTTCTCATGCAAATATGCTTAATATATATGTTAATCAAAATCGTTATACACATTTTTAGAAAGTCAAAAACTTCGCAAAATACGGTAATTTAGGGTGGGGGGTTTCCTAGAATATCTTCGTTCACATCTTTGGAAGATATTGAACTTAAATATCAAGTTTGGAGTTATGCTACAATTCTTTTTTTGAGTTATGCTGTTCATAGACACACACGCACAGGGACCTTTTTCTAAAATCTTTTTTTTTCGATTCAGAGGTCCTAAAGCATGCATTTCCTGTCAAATCTCGGTATCGAAATTTTGGGTGGAATACAATAGGTACTTTCCCTTCTTACTGTAACTATATAGTAGAGAAAGTAAAACTGAAACAAAAATATATACAGAAATTCACAGTGGCATTAGAAAACGAAATTTAATATTTATGGCCATATTAAACGAATGAACTCAAACAGGCTCACAAAACATATACTGGAATTCTACGAAAACAGAAGTAAAGCAAAATTAGAAATTGGCTGTAATTAAGCAAGAAGACATCCTAAAGAGAGATATATTTAGGATCATAGTGCATAAACAGCAAATTGATCAAGAGGTCAAACAGAAGAAAACAGCTGGAACATACAGTTGAGAGTAAGAAAGCCTACAGCTAAGGAACGAGAGATTTATGAATTCAAAGGAAAACGTCACCTACAGGGGTTCTTTCGTAGTAAAAAAAGTTTGACCTGACACACTCACAAGACTTTCTCTATCCTCTGTCGTTTATTATTGCGTATACAAACTAATCTAACTAAAAATTATTTTTCTATATACTTCATTTTAATCCAAATAAACCTTTGCAGAAATAGCTACTTTACACATTTCGTTATAAACACAAAGGGAACAGCAGAATTCCCAGAAAATTCAAGATATTCATTTTTTTTTGTCAAGTAAATATCTTTAATATATGTATTTTAATCAAGATTGTTAGAGCCATTTTAATAAATCAACATTTGGGAAACAAGTTCCATGTAATTGGCAGTTTGGAGTGGGGAATCTTCCTGTCTCATCCTTGGAAGATACTAAACTTAAAATACCAATTTTGGTATTAACCCGACTTTTAATTTTTGAATTATACTTTTCGAGATACACATACACACACAAGGAATGTTTCCAAAAATACTTTATTTGGATTCAGGAGTTCTCAAAACACGTATTTCCTGTGAAATCTCGGTGTATAATTTGTTATGGAATTCAATAGCTGCTCTCCCTATTATGTACGTGGTAGAGAAAATGAAAGTAATAAATAAACAATAATAATAATGTAATAAAGCAAAACAGTAGATTCTCATTTATCTAACCTTCGCTTATCCGAAAAAAACCCAACAACAACAACAACAACAAAAAGGCCACATTAATTACCAGATCATGGAAGAAGCTGCTAGGCAATGAAATAATGGAAGCCGAAAGCATTCTACCTTAGTAAAACATATTCCTGATTTTGAGAATATATTCTTGCAAGAAATCGAAAGTGGGATGAAGGATGATGACGCAATGAATATGAAATAATTGATGGAGAAATTGTCGCACCGTCATTTGCGATAACAAAATTGAACAAGATCAAGCATCAACTGTTGAGCCTTGCAGAATTACACAAAATGACGGAGTTGAAGCACTAGAAACTGCAATTAAATGCATTGAACAAAAAGAAGAAGCTACAGGAATGGATATAATGATGCTGCAACGATGGCGAGACTCGGCAGCGAAGAAACGTCAGGAAAGCAGACTACGATCAATATTTTCTTTAAATCATCACAAGACTCAACATTTTACGCGTATGCATGTAACTTCAGACAATTCTGTAACTATAAGTTTATTTTTTCAGTTATTTCTGCTTTCTCTACTACGCATAGTAAGTAGGGAAAGTGTTATATTCCAACCAAATATTCGATGATGAGATTTCACCGCAACGTCCCCAAAAAACTTGTTTAGAAAAACATCCGTAAACGTATGTGTGTTTGTATGTGTTTTTATGCGAAGAGCATAGCTCAAAAACAAAAACTCTAATCAGTACCGTGGTATTTAACTTCAATATCTTCTAAAGATGTCACACAAAGATTTTAAAGAAAATTCCCCCACCTTAACGATACTTTACATGAAACATTTTTCGAAGGTTTTGATTTTTTAAAAAAAGACTTCAACAGTTTTGGTTAAACTACCATGTATTAAAGATACTTACATGACAAATAAAATGCACCTCCTGAATTTTCTGAGAAGAGCATGCGAAGCCCTTTCATTCCGAAGGTTGAGCGATATACGAAAACGTACTGTACAAAAAAATCAGATGTGTTGCACTCATATGACTTTCTCTGCTCTTGTACAAACTATTTGTATAAACGCTTATTCTCCATCTACTTCATGTTAATCGAGATAAACATTTATGGACTCTATCTTATTGCTAATTTTCTTGTAGATGCAAGGGGAATATGGTAGGCTTTAAGCGATAGTCAAATCTTTTAAGAGCTGGTTGCTATGTAGAGCATTCCATTCTGTTTGCATGTCCAGGACATAAAAACCAAATAATGAATTCCTATCTGAGAAAAAGTATTGGAAAAACTCAAACAAATAACAAGGAATATCTCGGAAATGGTTCTCTCTATGAAAACAATGTATATGATATAAATTGTATGTTTTAAGGAGCTCTACGATTTTTATGTAGTAAACTTTTGCCTATCTCTTACGGTTTAACAGTTATGAAAAAGTCATTTAGTATGAAGAGGACTTTTGGGGACATTCCCAGAAAATTCAGGATATACATTTCATTTGCTATAAAAATATCTTAAACATATGGTATTTTAATCAAAATCGTTCGAGCCATTTTTGAAAAAATCAAAATTTTCGAAAAATGTTCCATATAAGGGTAGTTTGGCTTGGGGATTTTCTTGAAAATCTTCGTAGCAAATCCTTGGAAGATACAAAACTCAAATACTAATTTTGGTATTTATCCAACTTTTCGTTTTTGAGTTATGCTGTTCAGAAACAGACACAGACACGGAAATTTTCCAGAAATGCTTTATTTGGATTTAGGTGTTCCCGGTGATATTTTGGTATCAAATGCAATATTTCCCCTATACGTAGTAGAGAAAGTAAAAATGTAGATCTATTTAAAACTCACAATTTATTTTAAACACATTTTTTGTGATACCAGCCATTTTCTAGATATCCGTTATTAATGGTTCGAATTGTTCAATACTATTAAAGGCCTGTTGAGTTTCAATTGTTCCTCCCGATGTTATGGAAGGAGTATGGAATTTTAAGGCCAATGTAGCGTCCAGTTCTAAATTTGGCTATCGCTATTCACTTTGTATCTGTAATGAAATGTGTGACGCAGCTATTTCCGGAAAGGTTTATTTCAATTAAAATGAAGTAGATAGGAAAATAAGCTTTCGTAAGAATAATAAGCGACAGAAACAGAAAAAATCATGTGAATGTAACCGTTTCATTTTTTCTGTTGTTTTGTTGTAACACATTATTAGATCCGTATGCGTTACAGCATACTGTGAAATATTTCGTAGTTTGACGTTAAATAGGCTCTTTATTAACACCTTCCTATTATCCGACATTTTTGCTGATCTAATGTTCTGCAGCCTGTCTATTCGGACAATTGAGACTCTACTGTATTTTATGCTTCAAGTTCTATGTTGCAAGGAGTCTTCAAAGTTTTATTAATACTTGAATACTTTGTTTTTATAAAATATTTAATACCTTGGAAAGTAATTTATTACAACCACTGAATTGAATAACACGAGAAACATGTGTGAAGTTTAATCCAAAAAACTTCAAAATTACAAAAATTGATATATTAGTTCACAGGTTCCCTTAACATGGAAACTTAATTATATATTTTGAAAGACGACTGGTGTAATACAACAATGTACAATCCTATGTCTTGGAATTTACACAGGGAAGTCACAGTGTTTTTGTTTCCCAGAAAACTGGAGGCAAGGTTTTCGTTGAACAATTGAAAAGCGACACGCGCTCCAGTTTGCCACCCCGAGTTGTATATCAATCCGAACACAAGGTTTTTTGGAAGAAGGCAGGAGTCCCGTGGTGAACCCCGCCCCACTTTGCCAACCCTCGAGATGACCGCCATAAACCAGGGTTGGACTTTTATTGCTGGGATCCCCTGACCGAACTTGTAAACAAGCAATTCTCAGTCCAGAAAAGTGACCGCTAAGTGCGTCTCTGTCAAATACATAGCAAGGGCAGTTCTTCCCCATTTTTATTGGTGCTTGGCGACCTCCTAATGGCTGGGGTACATACATTAATCGAGAAGAAAACGCTTCCCATTGGCTTGCGCTGCTCAACTGACCAAAACAAAAAACGAAATGTGGATCGTTCTAGGAAATGACATACATTTAGTCACGCTTTCTTTAAGGGGTCCAGTACTTGACAAATGACTTCTAGGGCATACTAAAGGTCTGATGTGCAGCAATCACATCTCTACCCATTACCAATCCACAGCTGTTCGTATATAAATACTGTTTTACGTACTTCACATTAATCACTTCACGTTAGACTGGCTGTAGGAAGATACGAAATAATATTCAATTCTTTATGTATCAAATTTTATTAGTAATGAACCCATAGTGAGAAACAGTAATTGATTAGGTCCCTGAATCCAAAAAGAAGCACTTTTAGAAAAGGTCCATGTGTGTGTCTGTGTATCTGTGAACAGCACACGAGTTGGATAAATACCAAACTAGGTATTTAGCTGAGTGTCTTTCAAAGATGCAACACGAAGATTTTCAAGAAAATCAACCCACCTCAGACTACCCTTTATATGGAACATTTTTCGAACATTTTGATTTTCTCAAAAATGGCTCTAACGATTTTAATTAAAATATCATATGTTTAAAATATTTTCATGACAAATAAAATGATATCTTGAATTTTCTGGGAATGTCCGCAAAATTCCTCTTCATTCTGAATGGCTTTTGCATAACTGGTAAACCGTAAGAGATAGACAAAATTTTTCTACACAAAAAATGTAGACCTCGTTAAGACACACAACTTATGTCACATAAATTTTTGTGGAGTGAACCATTTCCGAGATTCCTTGTTATTTGTTTGAATTTTCCAATATTTATACTTTTTCTCAAATGGGAATTCGTTTTTCTTTTTTTTTATATCCTGGACATACAAATTGAATAGAATGCTCTGCTCTCAGTCTCTGCAAATGTTTATCTCGATTAACATGAAGTAGATAAGCGTTTGTTAAAATAGTTTGTACATGAGCAGAGAAAGTCATATGAGTGTAACACATCAGATATATATTTTTTTTATTAGAAGTTATTCATTATTGGATATTCACTTAAAATAATATGGGCAAATACTCCTCTACCACATTCAACATTAAATCCTGATACCAATTCTAATTCATCTTCAGCAAAATTTCTTGTCTGGGAAAATTCACAGAATATTTGTATATTTCAATGAGCTTTACAGTAAGATTCTGTCTCTCTTCGAAATATATAATTCAATGAGAATGAAGTGAACTTTACAAGTTATTTTTAGATTTTGAAATCAAAATCCTTAGAACACTTCCTGAGAAAGATAGAATACAAATTTGTTTTGCCATATAGAAGTAGAATCAGATTGTCCTGAAAATGTGAAATTTCGGTATTGAATTCTTAGGTGAATGCAATACTACGTTAGCGTGGTAGTGAAAGTAAAAAGTTGAAAATCTGTTGCATAATAGTTATGGCTATAAACAAATTGATATAACTACAGGCGTTTCCAACGAAAACAACAATGATAACAAATAATAATTAATATTAATAATGCATAAGTTGTCTGACGAAAGTAAGGATTGTTGTGTGGATAATTGTTGTTGTGTACATAATTAAATACAGCGTTTTAAGCAAGAACGAAGTAATCTGTAAATTAAATTGTAGTTGAGTATGGTCTGGAATAATCGGGAGAAGTTGCCGCGCTCGTGCACGTTACCTACTTCTGCCGTCTAGGCATTAACGTAAACTTGTAGTGACAGTATGGAAACAGCGCGGGAGAAACTTTGTACACAACTTCAAGTGTATCTGGCCATAAGTAATTACGTCATACCAGTTGCGCACGCGCAAAAGCTCCTTAAAACGTGCACAACTTAAGATATGCTACCGACCCTGTTGTCACATTTCATCGAGCTTAGAGTAGTAGAGCGGTAGACTTAAATGCCGTAGATTTTAAATTGCCGCATATACGTTACATTTAATAGCATTCAAAGAAACAATAACCAATAAATCCGCAAGTGTTCACTTGCTCTTGTTCCCTTATACAGCAACCGCCACTGGTAAACTTTATTAAAATCTTTGCTTCACATCCTTAAAAGTTGTGAACTGAAATACGAAGTTTGGTCTTTACAGTGACTCTAGTAAGTATTTGTCTCCAAATTAAAAAATTCTAGCTTCCAAATTAACGGAGAGAAAAATCTAACTTTCATATGCAGAAAAACAAACGATATTAGTATAGTTCACCTGTTTTGTCGGTTTCCAAATTTTTAAGTTCCTATTTTTTCATCCTTTTTTTTTTTTCATTGCACCGATTTTTTAAACTTTTCACTTTCACTACCACAACTACATATTGGGTTGAGAAGGTACTGTATTCCACACAATTCGATACTGAAATTTTAACAAATATATATGCTCTGAGCACCCTGAAACCAAAAAGCTTTTTCCAAAACGGTCCGCGCGCACGCGTGTGTCTAGTAACGGCATATCTCTAAAAAAACGAAAAGTTGGATAAATATCAAACTTGGTATTTAAGTCAGTATCATCCAAAGATGCGACTGGAAGATTTTCAAGAAAATCCCTCCACCCCAAACTACCCTTTACATAGAACATTTTTCCACATTTTTGTTTTCTCAAAAATGGCTGTAACGATTTTGATTGAAATACCATATGTTACTGATATTTACATATAATATAAAATAAAGTGTATATATTGAATTTTCTGGATATAGCCTGCGAAGTCCTTTACATTTCAAAAACCTTTTTTTTTTTTTTTTTTTTTTTTGCGGCAACAGCTATTTCCGAAATATCCGTCATTAATGGTTGTCATTCTTTTAAAGTCCCCTCGACATTCAGTTGTTTCTCACGACTACATGGAAAAAGCATATAAGGGTATAGAGTATATAAGTATAGCATCTGTTTTTGAAACATTTGGCTATCGCTATTCTCTTTGTATTTATAACAAAATGTGTTAAACAACGGTTCTGGAAGGGTTTATCTCGATTAAAATGAAGTAGACAGAAAAATAAGTTTTTGTAAGATAAGCTTTTATATACATTAATAAATCAATCAGGGTAGAGAAAATCGTGTGCATGTATCACGTCAGATTTTTTATAGCGTAGCTGTTATGAGTTTTATTCAAATAGCCTATGTTTAGCAATACATATATGTGTATATATAATTCATATAAATAAAATTGTTAGCATGATTTCCAAAATATTCACTCTTCAACGCATTACACTTTGAAATGTTGCGTGGGCAATACAGAGAATGTAAATGTGAAATGAAATCTTTATAAATATTTTTCAGCGTGTGAATTAAACGATACCGACTAACATAATTTGAGATACCTTTGTGATAGGGTAGCTACATGATTTTGGCTGCTCTCCGGAGAGTTATAATATGGAGGTGATGCAGGGGTTACCGGGGTTTCCATAGGAAGGTGGTGCACCCACAACAATAAACAATTCCTGATAATTAGAATTTATGCGTTATTCAATTTGGGCGTAACGTCTGTAGTCGGCTTATGTCGACATACTCAAGGTGTTAACGGAGGCAGTTGTACAAATCGATTGCATCCATCACCTGTGTATGATGATGAGGGTCACGGTCAAGCCCGCCGCTCCTTCGTCTACGTCACCAGCTTCACCTCTGGAGCAAACCGCATCTCCTTCGCCTTAACGATGATAAAGATTCTTCGTCTCTGTTTGTACAACCCGGGTCTTCTGACAGCCTCAGGAAATGTTAGAAGACCATGCAGCATTTCAGTGGGGCAGTCGTCCTCAGAGTCTAGCCCAGATCAGCTGTCATATGCCTTCTAAAAGTTCTGGTACAGTAGTGGTTCAAAGCAATAAGTGTTCTCATTTGTATGCATACAGAGTGAATATCTTTCGTAGATCAAGACATAGTAGGGATGAAATTTATAAATGGTAATGTCATTATGCATAGTTACGTAGGCAATCAGTATTACCAGAACCACAATGAGATATTCGAAAAAATGTGGATTAGTGAATTTCCATGTAATCAACATCAAGGATTGTGGTTCGATGTAAATAAAACAATACGTTGACTTATCCTTCTCAGCGCCTGAGTTAGGACAATCAGTGTGAAGTGTCTTATACTGATGCTTCAAGTGCAGTGATGGACAGGCGATGCAGAAATGCAATTGTTGGAGAAGAGTTTGTCATTAAAAGGGCATTTCAAATTATAAATTACGAATAAACAGGAGATAATAAATTACACGTCAGCTGAGTTGCCTTGATGGAATGTGTTGATGCTGCCTGACATGCACAATCCTCGATCCCGTTCCTGGTATTTTACTTATGTAGTTTTTATATAACCTCAGGTTATTGGGGTTGGGGAAACAGATAACAGACTCATTCGTGTACATCGTCACTCTGTCACCGGTGCTACTACTGTTCCTAGAGTACTATATCCGTTTCTCCACCACCCACACTGAGCCACAATGGGGAAGGAAAATTATCTCTTTCCTTGTTTCCAGAGCCATCCATATTCTTGAGAATCTTCAGGAGCTCTCTCTTGTCATGGCAAGATTGTATCCGGCTTCTAATTTGGGCTCTCTGTTAGAGGCTACTATTACAGCAACTAGATCGCGGTGTCTCGTATATAAATGTGGGAATGTAGTTCAGAACCAGGCATTATTCACTACATGAATCCTACTGATCGAGAACAAATTCTCATTCTAAGTTCTGGGTTTAAAATTGCAGCCAGACGAGCTGATCAAGCTCATAATAACGCTTGTCAGAAATCGCAGCCTACTTTTGCTTATAACGTTGCATAAAAACACGTTGGTATTGAGCTCATATTTGCATTGGTTGTAGAACAAAAAAACTTTTTCTGACAAAGGTAATATAGAAGATTTTATGGGTGAATTTTGGGCGCTATTTGTTGAAAAATAGCGTCTTGCTCTCAACAGAATTTAGGATCAATTCCGTTGATTGTGGTTGATATTTTGGCTAACCTTAGTCTCTTGTTCTCAAAATTACTGTTGAACTCTGCTTTGTATTTGATAAACACTAGTCTTCTGGTTCTGTACCGAACGAGCTGGCTCCGCGGTAATGTGCACTTAAAAATTAATTGAGTTTTGTTTATGGACGGCCTGTAATTGCTATGGCTTTTACCTTCCCATTCTACATTGCGCGTGAAAAACCGGACATTTTGCTCAGAGGCCTCTTTATCAAGCTTGGGGTTCTTTTACGTGCCGTAAATCTATATTAGCATATACCTCGCATTCGGGAGGTCCCAGGTTGAATCCCCGGCCCACTCTGACCCTTGGGTTTTTCGTGATTTCCCCGGGTCGGCAGGCGAATATTGAGATGGTTCCTCTTCTACCACGACTATCCTACCCCTCAGTTCCTGTACCCATCATCTCTTTCATTTCCATCTGTTTCAGGTTGTAGGACAGGCGACGGTATTCGCCGGGTTGCGGCTGTGCGGTGGATGAGCGCTTTGTAGAGGTTTCTTCCCTGGCGTCGTTGCGGGACTGCCGGGGATTAGGAGACTTTTGGGTGGACCCGGTGGCGGCTGTGTTCGATCTGGAAACGTCCATGATTGTGCCCATAGTCATCCGGATCTAGTCGCACTTCGGGTCCTTCCCCTTATCCCTCCTGCCCCGGGACCCCGGTAAAAGCCTTTACCTCCTGTTTCTATCAACCTTACAGAATGTGAATTTTGATTGGTATTTGATAAACTGTTCTCTCTTTTTCTCATTAATCAAATCTTTAGAGAAATCAATTCCGAAAAATTGTGGTCGATGTCTGAGGAACGCAATACCCCAATATGACTTCTTGTGCTCAACACATATATACCTCTGCTAAACCGCGAGTGATAACTGATGAACAACATCCCACGTCCATTTGTCTCCCATAAAATTGTCAAAATTGGAATTACTACGAAGATATTTCTCATCTTGCAGGCCTTGCCCATCATGAATCCAGTTTGTCATTTGATATCGTTGTAATATGTAAGGATTCACTTACTTTTCCATTGAAACTCGCCTCACTCAATTTCGTTATGACAAATTAATGAACAATCCTGAGTCAATAAATCCACTACGTCAGTGTCAGTTAGGAATTGCTTCTGATGAACTCTATTTCACATTAACGATCAATCTGATCCACTAGTGGTTCTCATTAGGAGATGTCAATGCGCTGTCACATTTCCGGTTATCGTTTTCTGTGCGAACAGACGGCTATAACTTAATTGACCTACCGCCCACACAGATACTGCTGTGTCATTTTCCTGTAGGTGAGAAGTTTAGGAAACACTTAGGGCCCTTACACCTGGAGGAAGTCCATTTAATATCTTTCTCAGAGATAGCCGAGATGTCTCTCAATGTCTCACAGAAAGGATGATATGGGATGTCTGGATGGTGGCATGACACTGCCAGTTCTCTTCGGCAGGCCACGTTTGAGAGGTTCGTCTTGCCGCCGGGACCTGTTGCTAGCCTTCTTTCTTATCTCTTAACACAAGAGTCATGTATGTATATATGCATACGTAAGCGTATATTCCTTATTCTATACCGTGCACCCATTTCGACCAAACTTGGCAAAATTAACCTTCGATACAACGAAAATTATTGTCTAGCTTAGAACTCGAAATTCTGCCCCATTTTACACGATTAATTATTTAATTAAAAGCTCACAACGCCATCTTTAGCTCTCTCAGTGATCATCATAATTGCTCAAACATTTTCGACATACGAATAACAATTACTAAGGCTTTCACGACCTCAAAAACAATGATATATATTATTCGTTGATCTCCTTTTTACATTCTCTACTACGTATAGTAAGTAGGGGAAGTATTGTATTCCACCCAAAATTTCGATACCGAGATTTCACCGGAAATACATGTTTTGAGACCCCCTGAATCCAAAAAAAAGTATTTTTGGAAACATGGCCGTGTGTGTGTCTGTCTGTCTGTGTGTCTGTGTGTGTGTCTGTGAACAGCATAACTCAGAAACGAACAGTCAGATAAACACCAAACTTGGTATTTAGGTTCAGTATCGTCCATGGATGCGACACGAAGGTTTTCAAGAAAATCCCCTCACCCCAGAGTACCCTTTACCTGGAAGATTTTTCGAAAATTTTAATTTTCTCAAAAATGGCTCTAACGATTTTGATTAAAATATCATAGGTTAAGATATTTTTATGAAAAATAAAATGTATATCTTGAATTTCCTGGGAATGTCTCCAAAAGTATTCTTTATTATGAACGACTTTTGCATAACTGGTAAACCATAAGAGATAGACAAAATTTTACTACACAAACAATGTAGATCGCGTTAAAATACACAATTTATGTCATATACATTTTTTTAGTTGAGTGAACCATTTTCGAGATATTGCTTGTTATTTCCCTAAATTTTCCAATACTTATACTTTTTCTCAATTCGTTATTCAATTTTTATGTCCTGGATATGCAAACAGAATAGAATGCACCACATAGCAACCAGCGCTTAAAATATTTGACTATCGCTTATAACCTACCATATTCCCCTTGCATCTACAAGAAAATTAGCAATAAGATTGACATCTCGCTATCTCGAGTAACATGAAGCATATGGAGAATAAACGTTTGTAAAAATAATTTGTACAAGAGTAGAGAAAGTCATGTGAGTGTAACACATCAGATTTTTTGACATTGATCATGGGGTAATAACACAACCAAATATATAATTACAACAGTCATGCCACTTGTGGCTATGCTTGTTCGAATGTAAGCGCGCTGCAATCGCTTGATGAAAAATTAAGAGATTTTGAACTTATTACATTAGACTGCGACAACAGCAACAACATCAAACCAGACAAAATACATCTTATTCATTATTTTCATATGAGTATTTATTGTGTATTTCTATAAAATAACACAAAAGGCTTCAACACAATCGCATTGACCACAAAAGTTTCTATGGGGCTCAAATATTGCTAACATAAGAGTAATAAATAAGTCGAAGTTAATATCTATACATTTTGCGATCATACTTCGATGCTTCGGATATTCATTTATTATAATTTGTAGTTCCTCATTTTTAGTTTCTCTACCACGTACCTAGTAGGCAGAGAAGGTATTGCATTCCATCCAAAAATTCGATACGAAATTTCAACGGAAATACATATTTTGAGGCTCCCTGAATAAAAATAGTTATTTTTAGAAAAATGTCCGTGTATCGGATAAACACTAAACTTGGTGTTTAGGTTCAATACCTTCCAGAGATGCGACACAAATATTTTCAAGAAAATTCTCCCTCCCCAAACTACCCTTTGCATGAACAATTTTTCGAAATTTGTGATTTTCTAAAAATGGCTCTAACGATGTTGATCCATTATTAATGGTTCAATTTGTTCAAAACTTTGTCACTCTTTTTAAGTTGCATCGGTTTTCAGCAGCTTCTGGCGATTGCATGGAAACAGTATGGAATTTTGAGGCCAAGGTCTAGCGTCCAGTTCTTAAACATCTGTCTATCGCTGTCCCCCACGTATCTATAACGAAACGTGTCATGTAGCTATTTCTGCAAAAGTTTCTCTGGATTATAATGTAGTAGATAGGATAATTAACTTTCGTAAGCATAATTTGTATAAGCACTAATAAACGATAGAAGGTAGAGAAAGTTATGTGAATGTAACACAGATTTTTACTTTCTTTACTACGTATAGTGACTAGGGAAAGTATTGTACTTCACCCAAAAATTCGATACCGAGATTGATTTCACCGGAAATATATGTTTTGAGACCCCCTGAATAAAAAAAAAGCATTTTTGGAAACATGTCCGTGTGTGTGTGTGTGTGTCTGTGAACAGCATAACTCAGAAACGAACAGTCGGATAAACACCAAACTTGGTATTTAGGTTCAGTATCTTCCAGAGATGCTACATGAAGGTTTTCAAGAAAATCCCCCACCCCAGACTACCCTTTACATGGAACATTTTTCGAAATTTTTAATTTTCTCAAAAATGGCTCTAACGATTTTGATTAAAATATCATATGTTTAACATATTGTCATGAGAAATGAAATGTATATCTCGAATTTTCTGGGAATATCTCCAAAGTATTCTTCATTGTGAACGACTTTTGCATAACTGGTAAACCATAAGAGATAGACAAAATTTTACTACACAAAAAATGTAGATCGCGTTAAAATACACAATTTATGTAATATGCATTTTTTGTTGAGTGAACTATTTTCGAGATATTGCTTGTTATTCCCATAAATTTTCCAGTACTTACACTTTTTCTCAAATGCGTTATTCATTTTTTTTGTCCTGGACTTGCAAAGAGAATGGAATACTCCACATAGCAACCAGCTCTTAAAATATTTGACTTTCGCTTAAAGCCTACCATATTCCCCTTGCACCTACAAAAAATTAGCAATAAGATTAACATCTGGATTAACATGAAGCATATGGAGAATAAGCGTTTGTAAAAATAGTTTATACAAGAATAGAGAAAGTCATGTGAGTGTAACATATCAGAATTTTTTTATCTCCTTTGAATGTTAGTATGGAGTTTCTTTTGTTTTGTCTTTCTGGTGTTTTCTACAGTTTTATGTGTGTTGGTTACTGAGAGTAAACAAGGTTATGTTAACTTTACTGACACTGCTATTATTTCTTCCCAATTGAGACTTTCTCTATTAATAGCGACGAGGAAGTCACTCAGCTGCATTTACGAGTAATCATCCACACAAACTGTGGCATTTGTGATTGTTGAGCAGTGCTTTTGCATAGTGTTTTCTTATTAGTTTTATTTTGTTCTTTACAGTGTCTGGAGTTTTAATTAACGGGGGGTGGGAGGTAAATGAAATTAATTGCAACGTCATTCCAGTTGAAAAACCTACCCGTGCAACGTCGGGTATACTGGTTAATTACATAATAGTATAAAGCTTCTTGGTGAATAAACCCCTTTACTTCTTAACCTCGCAGGTAGGGGAAGTATTGTATTCCGCCCAAAAATCCAATATCGAGATTTCGCCGAGAATACGTATTTTGAGTCCACTGTAGTTGTAGTTGTAGTTTGAAAAAGGTGTGGGTTTTATGCCCAAGCACTGCGACCTTAAAGACCTATTGCGCATCCCCCCTTTCTTCAGTTAAGTAGTCTGTTGCTCGTTATGAACTTAACCAGACTGCTAACTGAGGTTTTCGATAGTTCATCTATCTTTGGAAAGTGATTGCCAAAAATACTTGCTCTTTGATTCGCAAGAGCAGGGAAATCACAGAGCAGATGAGTAACAGTCTCATCTCCTTCTAGGCATCTACTACAGATAGGGTTGTTAAACAATCCCATTCTATATAAATTAAACTTTAGGGCAGTGTCCTGTAATGAATCCTTGCCCATGTAGGCCTTCTTCTACTAAGACCGCGCAGGTATTTTGCCCGGCTGTTACCCAGGTCTGTAATAAACAACTTGGAATGTCTGCAACCCTCAATGGAGTTCCAGTAGTTCTTGTGTTCTGCTTGAGCCCAGCACTTAATAGCCTGTTTCACTGGTCTGTAGGACACACCCAGTACAGGCCCCGGGCCCAAAAATGGGATTTCGCTGCCAATCTTGCTGCTTTATCTGCTTTCTCATTGCCTGGTATACCTGTATGTCCTGGCACCCGTATAAGTTGAACCTTATTGTGTTCAGCCAGTGTCATTAAGGATTCCCGGCATTCTGAGACGAACTTTGATTTTATTGATGGTGATTCAAGTGCTTTAAGAGCAGCTTGACTGTCTGAGAAGATAAGAACACTTCTATTCTTATTTCACCTTTTAATGCTTTCCATGACACTGGCTAGGATTGCATAAACCTCAGCCTGGAAAACTGTAGCTAAGATACTCAGACTATAAGAAATCTTGTTGCCATTACCATAAAGCCCAGCCTCCGTGCCTGATTTGGTTTTGGAACTGTCAGTATACCAGATTGGGCCTTTGTTATTATGAGGTTTTACCAGTCTTTCCCATTCACCCCGCTGTGGATAGGAGACCGTAAAATTCAATTCAAACTTGAATTTTGGTTCAAGAATGTCAGTCCTCATGTTGAGTATCTGTTGTGCATTCTTATCCCAAGGAACCTTGAGATGATTAATATGTCTTGAGTCCCCTGAATCCCTCCAAAATCGTTTTCAGAGAAAGTCTGCATATGTATGTGTATCTTCCATCAGAATAGCTTCAAAGCGAAAAGTCGTAAAAACACAAATTTGATATTTGATTTCAGCATGTTACAAAGTTGGAACAACAAGATATTCAAGGAAATTTCCCAATCCAAGCTATGCAAATAAGGAAAATATTTAATTATTTTTATCTTTTCTCAAATACTGGTCTGACGATTTTGATTAAAAAGGCACATGCTTGAGATATTCTTATGACTAATATGTTTTCTACATCTAGAATTTTCTGTCAATAGCCTGTGAAGTTCTGTTCATTTCGAGTGAACTTTGTGTAATTTTGTATAACTGGTAAACGATAAGAGATAGACAAAAGCTTGCCACACGAAAGCTGTTAAAACACACACATTTCCGAGGTATTCGTTGTTGTGTTTTGCATTTTCCAATGCATTTTACACTTTGTTGAAGTGTTAAAGCCACTATTATTTTATTTATTGCAATGTCCTGCAAAGACTAGAATTTCAAAGTCGCATATAGCCAGCAACACGCTTGTTAAAAGATTTTACTTTCGTTTCTGCCTCCTGTATTCCCCTTGTACAACAAAATGTATAAGAAAACCATTTCTGTTGCGTTTCTCTCGACAAACAAAATAGCAATCCTCCTTCTGCTTCTCCTTCTTCATAGATACGTTAGTGTTTGTTAGTACCCCAGAAAAAGCAATTTTATATCAGTTGTCAAAACATCATGATATATAAATTGTACCAACGCAAAGAGAAAGGAAGGGAAATGGTGAGGGTGAGTGAGTGAGAGAGAGAGAGGGAGAGGAAAGAGGGAGAGATGGAGAGGGAGGAATAGGAAGTGGAAAGATCTAGGGAGAAAGAGTTAGGGTGAAGAGAGAATGAGATTCAGTGAAAACTTGAGGGAGGGAGAGAATAATATGTGACGTAGAAGTTATTGCGCGTGAGATCACGTGATTCTCAAAGGTGTTTAATAACGTTACATTTTTTCCACATTCTGGAGCGTCAAGATTTTCGCATGAGGTTTATTTTCCTTCATTCTTTATGTAGAACAACAGCTTTCCACAATAATAGGATGCCAAAATAAAAAAATTGATGTGTTATATTCACATGGCTTTCTCTTTCTCTATCGTTTAATAATTCTTGCAGCATTTCCGTTTACGACAAGAGGGATGGTGGGCACAACGATAGTGAAATCTTTAAACTGTTGCCTTAGAAATTACATAATCTTTCTAATTCATCGCGAGAAACAAAGAATAGTGATATAGCATATCAAAGGCTATGATCTCGGACATTTTTAAAATCACGAAAGAATTTATAAAATTCGTTCGAATGAAGAGGTTTTCACACACTATTCGCAGAAAATTCAACGTATACATTTTATTTAAATGGAAATAATTTAAACATACTGATTGTAATAAAATTCGTTAGAGCCATTTTTAAGAAAATCAAAAATAATTAAACTTTTTCTATGTAAAAATAGTCTGGGTTAGAAGAAGGTTCATGATAAGCTTTGTGTCGTATCTTTAAAAATGCTGAAGCTAAATACCAAGTTTGGTCAACTTTTCGGTTATAAGCTATACTGTTCACAGAGAACTCTAAAAAGCATATTATTTTTCTGATTCAGGGCCTCAAAGCTTTCATTTCGGCGAAGTATCACATTTTTGGGTGAATAAAATATTTCATCCACTAGGTGGTAGAGAACTAAAAAGCATACCGTCATTTACAGATTATATAAGTTAAGAATGCCGTGAAAGCTGCTATGATGATTTAACATATTATATGTAGACACGAGAGCTTAAATATATCATTTCTTTAGAAAAAAAATCTGATATGTTGCACTCCCATGACTTTTTCTACTCTTGTACAAACTATTTTTACAAACGCTTATTCTCCATATCCTTCATGTTAATCGAGATATTAAATCTTACTGCTAGTTTTCTTGTAGATGCAAGGGGAATTGGTAGGCTTTAAGCGATAGTCAAATATTTTAAGAGCTGGTTGCTATGTGGAGTATTCCATTCTCTTTGCATTACTAGGACAAAAAAAAATGAATAACGAATTTGAGAAAAAGTATAAGTATTACAAAATTTAAGGGAATAACAAGCAATATCTCGAAAATGGTTCACTCAACAAAAAAAATATACTATATGACATAAGTTGTGTATTTTAACGCTATTTACATTGTTTGTGTAGTAAAATTTTGTCTATCTCTTATGGTTTACCAGTTATGAAAAAGTCGTTCACAATGAAGAATACTTTTGAAGACATTCCCAGAAAATTCGAGATACACATTTCATTTGTCATGAAAATATCTTAAACATATGATATTTTAATCAAAATCGTTAGAGCCGTTTTTGAGAAAATTAAAATTCTCGAAAAATGTTCCATGTAAAGGGTAATCTGGGTTGGGGGGATTTGCTTGAAAACCTTCGTGTCGCATCTCTGAAAGATACTGAACCTAAATACCAAGTTTGGTGTTTATCCGCTGTTCGTTTCTGAGTTATGCTGTTCACAGACACACACACACACACACAGACACACACACGGATATTTTTCCAAAAAGGCTTTTTTTGGATTCAGGGGTTCTCAAAACATGTATTTCCAGTGAAATCTCGGTATCGAGTTTTTGGGTGGAATACAATACTTCCCCTACTTACTATATGTTGTAGAGAAAGTAATAACATTGGCACTTATTATTGTGTCATATATAAATAAAGTTCTTTAAGAGCATTTTCCTCTAAAGTGTTGAACATGCACAGACTTTTCTTTCAAAACTTTCGGGCTAGATTAGATACGGAGGGGTTTGAAAACCGCGACCTACAACATCTTTTGTACCTGCAGTTCCTAACGGGATGCCCCCGGGAGGGAGGGGTGAGGTGAGAGGAGACTGAGGGCGGCCGGACCAGGAGCCACGACAGAGCAAAGCGCGAGGTTCCTACCCTTTGCCAGATTGAAACTCACCGGATGGCAGCTGATGCACCGGTTCCCCTGGGGGTCCCGGGACTCGGAAACCACCCCCATTCCAAGAGACCAAACGTTACATAGAGTGTAACATGCAAAGTGGAGACTCCCGCCGACACCTTCACCTTGAAACAGACCAAGCAGATGAAAGGTCTTGGAGTGAAATGGAGGGACAGGAAATTCGGGGATGTAATGAACCTTCCCAGTATTGGCATAGCGTCATGGGGAACCCCCGAGGAAACTCATGGGTCAGGAAGGTTGGGCGCGGGAATACCTTTCTTTTAACACTTGGTATATATTTGTTGTGTGTGTTCACTATATCGCCATGTTTGTACTCGTACTAGATTTTTGTTTTTGTTTTGTTTAGTACGTTGTTTTCTATCTTTTAGTTCACAAGTTACACCTGAGGAAGGGTGATTTTAGGAGAAGCCGAACTTGAAGTAGTTGCAACCGCACGTATGGTACCCGGTTTCCGGTAGCCTTTACTTTCCGGTGGCCTTTGTCCTAATGTTTAAGAACCCACTTTATATTTTAATGTTTTCTTTAAATATTATATTTATGTTTGCCTCGGCTGTGTCAGTATTAATTTGTAGAGACCTGAAGGCGTGGTGCGGCTGAAGAATGTAGCCCTACACAGATTATACTTTTTACCTCACTACATTTATTAATCCTTGACACGATTTAAATAACACTTCACTGATATAGACAGCTGTGAGATTATTTATTAGTTACTTGCACTTTTTAACATGTAAACTATTTTTGTCTCACACTGAATACGTATTAAACTTCTCGAGGACGCGTCTCGCGTCCGGTTAGGAACGCTGTCTGCTAGCAACTGGCTTCTGAATTTGTGCAATTTGCCCTATTTCAGTTTCTGATTGGCTAATCCTACTCCAATAGAATACTTTTATTTAGCTTAAGCTTGTTTCTAGTTGTTCATTGGCTATTTTATAAACTGTCTCAGAAATTACATTATTGTTGCTCCAAGAATTACCAGTAGCATTATTAAACTTTCTAATTCATTATTGCCTCCAGGCTACCTCATTGTTACCACATTAGCATTTTTTGACCTATTATTCTCACAGCTCCTTCATTAATAAATTACGTAATACATTCACATAACATTATTGAACATGTAGGTACGTAATAATATAAACGTTAATAAAATGACTGTTACATACATTTTTATATTATATTATACACATATTGCTTTAAGGCGGGCTCTTATTAAATTTATATATTATATAATTTGACTGAAATCATTTACGTGTTAAAAATACTGCCTCACACCAAATTCATTCAGAATGAAAATATCATTTGCAGAACATTTGAGACATATATTTTATCTGTTCTGTAACTATTTATTTTGACAGAGCTAAGGCCACTGCTCAAACACTATCTCGATCATATGGTATTTTAATTGAAATTGTTATAGGAGCTTTTAGAAAATAAAAGATAAGAAATAAATGCAATAAAGGCAGTTTAGGATTGAGGGATTTTCTTGAAAATCTTCGTAACGCATCCTGAAAGAAACTGAACTTAAATACCAAATCTGGTGCTTTTATTAAAGGGCCTCAAAACATGTATTTTCGGTGAAATCAACTTATTAACCAGTACTGACGACTATAAAATGAGTTTTCCCTTTGTGTTACTCTTAATTTTTTTAACCTCCTGATGAAGTGGTGTATCCAACGTAGATTCCATTTTGAAGAAATACTTATAAATATATTAGAAAGCGTGCTGTAAAGTTCTATCCAGAGCAGAATCACACAGGACCTGTCTACTTGCATGATGTCTCCCCCCCACCCCCAACATTCCTGCGGCCCACATCTCAATCAACTCTGCATTCCGGCCCTCACACCTTACTAGCCAGTCGACGTATCAAGGAATCCCATGATGTTGCGAAGCAATTGTTTTGGTGCGAAGTTGGGGAGGGAAAGGACCTTCTTCACCCCCTGTAGAGACACTGTCCATCAAACATCAGGGTGGTCGCCGAGCTGTAGCGTCTTCGTGACCTGATGGGTCAGAATGGTGACCAGTTTCTTCGAATTTCTAGTGTTTAGTGACATGAGAAACGATTATAAATTAAATAGAAATTGCTCCTGCCTGTTCACAAGAGGCAGCAGTGTCCTTGTAAGTGATATTGATAAAAATCCTGATTAAGTGCTTCGTTACAGGATGATCTAATTTGAAAGAATTAATAAAGTAATTGTTTTGGAATGAATGGAAGTCGTAGATGCGAGGAATTTATTTTTTCTCAGATTGTGGCTAGTCGAAGGCCCTAATTTAGAAATCATTACTCGTTATTTTTGTTAAGCCACATGTATTTTCAACTTTTATTTCTCATAATTAATATCTCACGATATTATATATTTTAAAACATATATATATATATATATAGCGTTGTATTAATATCTACTAAACCATCTTTATTAGTCGACTCTCATATCCACAATCTTAAGAAATTTCTGCGGCTCTAGAGTGGCGTCTCAAATAACAGATACGTAGGTCGTTAGGTCAAGGACGCGTGAACGAGAGGTCAGCGCTTCCAAGCCTGGCTGAGATTTTTGACAGGCTTTCCTCAGATCTCTTAGTTGGTAATTTCCAAATAGGTACCTTGACCTTCGTCCTAGAACGTTTCCTTCCCAATTATGATTTTATTTCATCCATCATCAGAGTCCGCCGCCTGTGGTGTCATGTGCAAGAACGGGCGTTAAACATTGGGGAGGACAGGTAGCTTAGTTGGTTAGAGCAACGGTACAGAAAGTCGAAGATCCCTGGTTAAAATCCCGGCTATGCCATTGAATTGATCAGTCTAGTTCTACATTTCCAACACTAGTCTATACAGGTTGGACCTTTTAAGTTGAGGCTGTACAATATCTCCAAAACTAAGCATTGTAGAAAGAAATGTCTTGAATAAAAGTTGCTTGATATTATGACTAATGCCATTAGTCGTGTTTTATTTGGAGGATGTTGTAATGGTCATTTTAGGGTAAATTTAATTTGACCCTAATTGTAGGTTCCATTTTAAAAAATTAAATTGATCATAAAATGCCCACCACAGCGTCCTCCGAACAAACCACAACTAATGGCATTTACTTTCCCCCATAATATCAAGCAACCTTTATTAAAGACATTTCTTTCTACATTTCTCAGTTTTGGAGATATTGTACAGTCTCAACTTAAATGGTCCACCTTGTAAACGGCTTATGCGGAAGAACAATTGTTAATTAATTTTTATTTCATATGAATAGTTTGTAGAACTTACATAAAAATAAATTATAGTGAGTAGAGAAAGTTATGTGAGTGTAATACATAAGAATGTTATACCTTATTCCTATATTAGAGGAAAGTGTACGGAAAGTAAAATATCGTTTTATACTGCGTTATCGACCATTTTTATTTTCTCTACCACGTACACAGCAGTTAGAGACGATATTTCATTCCACCCAAAAATTCGATACCGAGTTTTCACCTGAAATGCACGTTTTGAGGACCCCTCAGTTCAAAAAAAAAACATTTCTGAAAAAAAGTCAGTGTGTAAACAGCACAGCTCAAAAACGCTAAGTCGGATATACACACAAGTTAGTAGTGACTTCCAAAGATGCGATAAAATACCTTTAAACAAATCCTCCCCACAACAACTACCCTTTACATGGAAAATGCTTCGATTTTTTTTTCTCACTAATAGCTCCAACCATTTTGTCTAAAATACCCAACATATATTAAAGGTATATACATGACAAATAAAATGCATAGCTTGAACATTCTGGGAATTGTCTGTGAAGTGCTGTTCATTCGGAAGGAATGTTATATAATCTTGTAAAACTGGTAAACGTTAAGCGATAGAAAAAAACGTACTGCACAAAACTGCCATCTTCGAGATATCCGCTATTAATGGTTCGATTTGTTCAATACTTATTCATTCTTTTCAATCCTGTCGACATTGTTTCTCGCGATTACTGGAAAGAGTAAGACCAGCATATAGGGTCCAATTCTTAAAACATTTGACTGTCGCTATTCCTTTTGTGTGCATAAATACTAATTCTGCAAAGGTTTATCTCGATTAAAACTAAGTATATAGAAACAAAATCTGATGTGTTACACTCACATGTCTTTCTCTACTCTTGTACAAACTATTTTTACAAACTCTTATTCTCCATATGCTTCATGTTAATCGAGATGTTCATCTTATTGTTAATTTTCTTGTAGGTGCAAGAGGAATTGGTAGGCTTTAAGCGATAGTCAAATATTTTAAGATCTGTGGAGTATTCCATTCCCTTTGCATTACCAGGACAAAAAAATTAATAACGAATTCCCATTTGAGAAAAAGTATTGCAAAATTTAAGGAAATAACAAGCAATATCTCGAAAATTGTTCACTCAAAAAAAAAATGTATACGACAAAAATTATGTATTTTAACGCGATCTTCATTTTTTGTGTAGTAAAAGTTTGTCTATCTCTTATGGTTTTCCACTTATGCAAAAGTCGTTCACAATGAAGAATACTTTTGAAGACATTCCCAGAAAATTCAAGATATACATTTTATTTGTCATGAAAGTATCTTAAATATATGATATTTTAATCAAAATCGTTAGAGCCATTTTTGAGAAAATTAAAATTTTCGAAAAATGTTCCATGTAAAGGGTAATCTGGGGTGGGGGGATTTTCTTGTAAACCTTCGTGTCGCATCTCTGGAAGATACTGAACCTAAATACCAAGTTTGGTATTTATCCGACTGTTCTGTTCACAGACACACAGACATGTTTCCAAAAATGCTTTTTTTGGATTCATGGGGTCTCAAAACATGTATTTCCGGTGCAATCTCGGTATCGAATTTTTGGGTGGAATACAATACTTCCCCTGCTTACTATACGTAGTAGAGAAACTCATGTGAATGTAACGTACCAGAGGTTTATTAGATAGACACTGTCGACTATATATCGGTTTCTGAAGACCGTAATGAAGTCATCTAACAGTCGTAATTTCCACTCGTGATATGCAGTCTTTCAATGGTACACTTCCCGCAAGTGAGAATAATTTCATTTTATAGTGTTCCCTTTATGCTACATTTACACCTCGCGTACAAATGGAAATGAGCGGCAAAATTATCTAGCACACTTGCCGTTAACTTGCACGCTTACGTTACCGTTTCACCTCCTGTCGGCACATCAAAAGAAACTCTTGTTCAATGCGAACATCTTTTGTTCTGTTTTGTCATGGCAGCGTTTTCAAATTACTTGCTTGTGTATACATTTAGTTGCATAATCAAAAGAGCCTACTCTCAACCTATAGATAAAAATCTGATGTGCTACACTCACATGACTTTCTCTACTCTTGTACAAATTATTTTTACCGACGTTTATTCTCCATATGCTTCATGTTAATCGAGATATCGAGATGTCAATCTTATTGCTAATTTTCTTGTAGATGCAAGGGGAATATGGTAGGTTATAAGCGATAGTCAAATCTTTTAAGCGTTGGTTGCTATGTGGCGCATTCCAATATGTTTGCATGTCCAGGACATAAAAAAAATGAATAACGAATTTGAGAAAAAGTATCAAGTATTGGAAAATTTAAGGAAATAACAAGCAATATCTCGAAAACGGTTCACTCAACAAAAGAAATGTATATGACATAAGTTGTGTATTTTAACGCGATCTACAGTTTTTGTGTAGTAACATTTTGTCTATCTCTTATGGTTTACCAGTTATGCAAAAGTCGTTCTGAATGAAGAATACTTTTGGAGACATTCCCAGAAAATTCAAAATATGCATTTCATTTATCATGACATTATCTTAAACATATGATATTTTCATCAAAATCGTTAGAGCTATTTTTGAGAAAATTAAAATTTTCGAAACTTTTTCCATGTAAAGGGTAGTCTGGGGTGGGCGGGTTTTCTTGAAAACCTTCGTGTCGCATCTCTGGAAGATACTGAACCTAAATACCAAGTTTGGTGTTTATCCGACTGTTCGTTTTTGAGTTATGCTGTTCACAGACACACAGACACACACACACAGACACACACTCACACACACACACACACACACACACACAGACACACACACGGACATGTTTCCAAAAATGCTTTTTTTGGATTCAGGAGGTCTCAAAACATGTATTTCCGGTGAAATCTCGGTATCGAATTTTTGGGTGGAATGCAATACTTCCCCTACTTACTATACGTAGTAGAGAAAGTAAAAAAGAGTGTGCTTCCAACACTTATTAATTTACTTTTAGCTGTTTTTACAGGAAGAATTCAAAATAATTTTCCGATTTTTGTTCATTTAGCCATTATTAAAGCACTAAACTGTGAAGTAGGTTGTTGCTTCAGGTATGGAAAGCCGATTTGAAGTAGGAGTTGTATTGTAGTTCTTATGTTGGGGAGCCGAACTTGAAGTAGTTGCAACCGCACGTAGTGTACCCGGTAGCCTTCGTCCCAAAATTTAAAAAAATATTAACTTTGTAATTTGACTGTTTCTTTAAATATTATATATTTATGTTTGCCTCGGCTGCGTCAGTATTATTGTTAGAGACATGGATTTCTTTGCAAGGCGTGGTGCTGCTGAAGAATGTAGACCTACACAGATTATAAGCTTTAATTCACTCCTTTTTATGAATTCCTGACACGATTTAAGAAACACTTCACTGATATAGAGAGCTGTAAGATTCTTTTATTAAATACTTGCACTTTTTAAACACGTAAACTATTTTCGTCTCACACTGAATACGTATTAAATTTCTCGAGGACACATCTCGCGTCCGGTTAGGAACACTGTCTACAACCAACGCGTCCAGTTATGAGTGCTGTCTACAAGCAACTGACTTGATTTCTACCACCTAAATTTGTAAATTTCTGTATTTCATGTCCCTGATTGGCTATTCCTAATCCAATAGAATACTTTTATTTAACTTAAGCTTTTTTTCTGGTTGTTGATTGGTTATTTTATAAAATATCACAAAAATTACATTATTGTTGCTCCAAGAATGACTAGTAGCATTATTACACTTTCTTACTCATTATTGCCTCAAAGGTACCTCATTGTTAGCAACTTTTGTCCTATTCTCACAGCTTCTACATTATCAAATTACGTAATACATTCAGATAACATTATTACCTGTATACAATAATATAAACATATACAATGACTGTAATATACGCTTTTTATACATTGTTACATATACATATTGCTTTAAGGCGGGTTGTTATTATATAATTTGACTAAAATCTTTTAAGTGTTAAAAATACTGTCTCAAATGCTGCAAGGTAAGGTAAGGTGAGGTGCGTTCATACCAAGATATTTTCCTTAACATTGCTAACAATGTCCAAGAACACTGTAATCAAAACACACTGTATGTAAACTTTTTATTCTCTCTATAATATAACTATGGTAGCTTCTGGAAGTTTTGAATCCACTAAAAAATTCCATATAGGGATTTCTGAAAAATATATATTTTGAGAAAAGCATTTTTAGAAAAAGGTACACGCGCGCGCATGTGTACGAGGCGTGTTTTTAAAGTAAGTAGCCATAATGTTTTTAAAAATAACAAATACCTTATTATCATTCATTACCTTACACCTTACACTACTTCTCTACACAATCACCGCGTTATTCAGGCACTTGTCGCAACGGAAACCAGTTTTTATATGCCTTCGTCAAAGAATGATGCCGTCTATGATGAAAGCCAAGTCTGCACCTCTTGTTTCACATCATCGTCGTTGAAATGTTTTCCATCAAGGAATTTATTTAGATGTAGAAACAGATAGAAAACGTTTGGTGCCAAATCCGGACTTTAGGGAGGGTGGTCTAATTATTCCCAATCAAATGATGCGATCAATCTTGAGTTTGTTTAGCTGTGTGTGGCCGAGCATTGTCCCTCATTATTGTTTCCCCATAAACCTCACACAATTGGTGATAAATGTTTGCTGTCGTAGCGAATCACTTATATGAGTTCACAGTCGGCGGGTCGTTTCATTGTTTTGAGCATTTCGAAAGGCCCTAACAACAGGAAAACACAAAATGACGATCACTCATGGCTGCGTCCGGCTTCCTCAAAACTGCGACTATTTTTTTCCTTCGAATTTTGAAGTATTCGCTTTGAATTCATGAATGAAATGTGAACAGCAAGCTTTAGCTTGTAGTGACAAAACGAAGGAAGAAGCATTTCCTTCGCCTTGATAAAATGTATGAATAAAGCAAAGCTCTAGGTTCATTCTGGAAGCAATTACTTGTACAATGTGAAGTCTGGTCAGTTGTGGGCTAACCTTGTAAACTGAAGGTATGGCTCAAATAGCATGGTGTATACGCCTGAAAAGTGCCACATACCATGTCAATATCTACCTGGAGAACATTTAGGGTTTCAACAAAGAAAATATTAAGTGATCAGGGAATAATTCTTTGCCAGACATAGAGGAAAGAACAGGTGGAGCATGTTATAAGAACAGAGGATGAAGTTTTTCATTCAGCATGTGGCTGATCCAGGATTCCAGTTGGGATTCATCAGACTGAGTAAAATACTGATTTCTAAAATGTAATGCAAAAATCTAACTTCTGTATCAAAGTTTCATCGTGAACACAAGATGTGATTGTGATATATAATGGTTATCTAGAAAAATATAAATTTTCAAGTGCTATTGTGAGGCAGTATTTTTAACACTTGTAGATTTCAGTCAAATTAAAATATATAAATTCAATAACAGCCCGCCTTGAAGCAATATGTGTAAGTAATAAAATGTAAAATGTCTGTAACAGTCATTGCATATGCTTATATTATTGTAAACATGTTTAATAATGTTATGTGAATGTATTACGTAATTTAATAGTGTAGGAGCTGCGAGAAAAATAAGTTAAACGTTGCTAACAATGAGGTAACCTTGAGACAATTATGAGTAAGGAAGTTTAAATGCTTTAGTTAAATGAAGGTATTCAATTGGAGGAGGATTAGCCAATCAGAGACTTGAAATACAGAAATTTACAAGTTTAGACGGTTGAAATCAATTCAGTTGTCTCCAAACAGTACTCATAACTAGACGTTGCTTCTAAACAGTGCTCATAACCAAACGCGAGATGTGTCCTCGAGAAATTAATTATGTATTCGTGTGAGACGAAAATAGTATACGTGTTAAAAAAGTGCAAGTATTAAATAAAAGAATCTCACAGCTCTCGATATCAGTGGAATGCTATTTAATTTGGGTCAAGGATTAATAAAAAGGAGTGAATTAAAACTAAAAATCTGTGTAAGCCTACATTCTTAGTCGTACCAAAACCCTGCCAAGAGAAACGTGTCTCTAACAAATACTGACGCAGCCGAGGCAAACATAAATATAATATTTAAAGAAACAGTTTAATTACAAAGTTAATCTTTTTTTTTAACTTGGGGCAAAGGCCACCTGAAAGTACATTTGGGGCGAAGGCTCCCGGTTGCAACTGCTACAAGTTCTGTTCCCCAACAGTTGAAATATAATACATCTTCTTCAAACTGGCTTTCAATACGTAGCAGCAACTACCTACTTCAAATTGACGTCCATACGTGGGGCAAATAGTAATAATAATAATAATAATAATAATAATAATAATAATAATAATAATAATAATAATAACGTAAAGAAAACAATCTTCAATTGTTGCAATTGATTGCACGTATATGCGAATATGTTAAGAGAAAGTATTAATGCAGGCTGCATGCAGTACAAAGGAACAGTTCACCAGCGCTCAGGTCAGTGCATGACAATCGAATATGGAGAGATTCAAATGTTAGAGAGTGGATCTGAGAACACTTTCCCTTTGGTTGATGAAGGGTATGGGCTGTGTCCTGGTTGATGGCTCCCTAACGTAATCCAAAAGAAGGTTGTCAAAAATGGTATACAGCTTTGCTTTGGTCAGGGGTTTCCTATTTTGCAATATGCCCTATTCTTTTTCCTTTTTAGTTTGGTTATAATATTACTACTTTGTATCGATTGGTGTGCCAAAATTAGTCTCAAATAAATGTATGTTTTTTTGAGTTGAGTGTCCCCTTTCCTACGTTTTTGCTTCCGGAAGTTGGTTTTTCTCTATTCTGTCAGGATAGGTATCTAAACCTGTAGTTAAAGACACCGTTGTACTTTCTACACAAGTTGAGGCGTTCATCTGAATCGGATGATGACATTTTTAATAGACAAGTTATGCATGCTCTTTTGCAATAAATAAAGTGATAGGGAGCGTCAAGACCAACAAAACAATGAAATCAGTTGCCCACGCTTACTCGACGCAGGTTGCAGATAATCAAGACTAAGCAGGTGACAAAAAGTTTCACTTTTTACTTTCTCTACTACTTGTAGTAAGTATTGCATCCCACCCAAAAATTCGCTATCGAGATTTCACCGGAAATATATCTTTTGAGGTGCCCTGAATCCGTCGGTAAAACACCAAACTTGGTATTTATGTTTAGTATCTTTCAAAGATGCGATACAAACATTTTCAAGAAAATTCTCCCACCCCAGACTACCTTTTACATGAAAAATTTGACGAAAATTTGTATTTTCTCAAACATGGCTCTAACGATTTTGATTAAAAATCATGTGATTAAGATATTTTCATGGCAAATGAAATATAGATCACCTAAAAATATACATTTTATGCCATACCGTTTTTCCCAAATGGGAATTCGTTATGCTCCACATAGCAACCAGCTCTTAAAATATTTGACTATCGCTTAAAGCCTACCAATTCCCCTTGCACCTACAAGAAAATAAGCAATAAAATAGTTTCAGCAAATGTTTATTTCGATTAGCATGAAGTAGATGGAGAATAAGCTTTTCTAAAAATAGTTTGCACAAGAGTAGGGAAAGTCATGTGAGTGTAACACATCAGATTTTTTCATAGAAGTTAAAAGGTATTACGTTATTACATTATTTTTAGCACCACGCTTTGGGAACCAATTTGAAGAAGGTTTGTTGCTGCTACGTATGGAAAGTCAGTTTGAAGATGATGTATTATATTTCAACTGTTGGGGAGCCGAACTTGAAGTAGTTGCAACCGCACGTATAGTAAAAAGTTTCCGGCAGCCTTTGCCCCAAATGTAGTTTCCGGTGGCCTTTGCCCCAAATATATTTAAAAAATATTTACTTTGTAATTTTTTACTGTTTCTTTAAATATTATATATTTATGTTTGCCTCGGCTGCGTCAGTATTATTGTTAGAGACACATTTCTCTTTGCAGGGTTGTGGTGCGACTGAAGAATGTAGGCTTACACAGATATAATTTTTAATTCACTCCTTTTTATCAATTCTTGACACGATTTTAATAACACTGATATAGACAGCTGTGAGATTCCTTTCTTAATTACTTGCACTTTTTAACACGTAAACTATTTTCGTCTCACACGAATATGTATTAAATTTCTCGAGGACGCATCTCGCGTCCGATTAGGAACACTGTCTACAACCAAAGCGTCCAGTTATGAGCGCTGTCTACAAACAACTGACTTCTTTTCTACCGCCTAAATTTATAAATTTCTGTATTTCAAGTCTCTAATTAGCTAATCCTACTCCAATAGAATACCTTAATTTAACTAAAGCTTTTTCTGGTTGTTGATTGGCTATTTATTAAACTGTTTCAAAATTTACATTATTGTTACTCCAATAATGACTAGTAGCATTATTAAACATTCTTACTCATTATTGCCTCAAGGTTACCTCATTGTTACCTCATTGTTAGCAATTTTAAACATATTATTCTCACAACTCCTACATTATTAAATTACGTAATACATTCACATAACATTATTACACATGTATACAATAATATAAACATTTACAATGACTGTAATATACACTTTTTAGATATTGTTACATGCACATATTGCGCTAAGGCGGGCTGTTACTGAATTATATATTATATAATTAGCTGAAATCATTTAAGTGTTAAAAATAGTGCCTCAATTCATACAATCTGAGGTCAAAGCTTTCGCTTCCTTCTTTTACTTACAAGCAAATGCTCTGACTTCCACCTTTGTCTTCCAAGCTTGTTTTTCAGTTTTGTTCATATGTCCCATTATGATCTTACACAGCGGCGCACGCAGCTCCCCTATCGCCCATGCCTTCAAAGCAGCAGTCCACTGGGATCCATTCCCCAGATAAACAATGAAATATGTGTATTTAAAATAAACTAGATTCTTTTCATTGTAATTTTAATATCCTAAAGAATTGAGTTCATTTGTTTGGTTTAATACGTGTTGTTTTCACGTTACCGCAAAAAATCAATAAATACGGCGCGGACTCAATAATGCTACCATCTGTTGCAAACACGCTCTAATTCTACCATCACCGCTGCCATCCGATCAGCATTTAATTACCACAATTAACAAGGTAAGGTCTTTTTGTAAAAATTAAAAGGCTGGAAATTATAGTGTGATCGACCAAAAACAGTCGTATGCAACTTAAGACTCTCGTATATAAAAACTATGAAACTCGCTACCACTCTTCATAAATATATTCGCGTCTTATGTACTATCATTATAGCCTTGTTGCATAATATACATTAATTTACCTTTGTTGAAAGTAACACGTTTTGTCGGAACTCCAACTCGAGCCTACCAAAGCCAGTAAACACGCATAAAATTAAATGACTCCTTAATATAAGCAGCAAATCAGATTTAGATTTGGGATCTACATTTGGGGATCAAGCTAGAGAACGAATGAAGTTCTACAAGGCATTGACTGTGCTTACGCATACTCTCATATATGATTACGAATTATGGACGCCAACAACAAAAAAAGTATGGCATTCAGTTGGCAAAAATGAAATTTATGAAATATGTAAGAGGATGTACTAGAGCTGATAAAATAGGAAATAAAACTGTAATATTTTCAATTAACGAATATTGGTCATTAAATGTAAAATAATTTCTAAATTATAAATTTAATGTTACCGTAGACAGCTTACAAATTCTCTGACTTACATTCTCTACCATGTGCTTAGTAAGTAAAGAAAATCTTGTATTCCATTCACAATACATGTTTTGAGGCCTCCTGAATAGAAGTAATAATTTTAGAAAATGGCCCCTCTGTGTCTGTGAACAACAGAATACATAATTCTAAAAGAAATACCTGATAAATAGCAAAACTTCTTATTTAATTTAGCGTCTTCCAAAGATGTGATGAGAAGATTTAAAAAAAAAATTACACCCATACACCTTAATGTTTGATTTTCAAAATGGCTCCAATGATTTTGATTAAAATACCATACATATACCATATTTACATAAAAGAATATCTTGAATTGTGTGGAAATAGCCCGTGAAGTTATCATTCGGAAGGAATTTTGTATAGCTGGTAAACCTTAAGAGATAGAAAAAAGTACTTCTATCCCTTTATTACACACAATTTATTTATTTAGGTTTTCTGTGGCATCAATTTCCGAAATATCCATTATTATTGGATTAAATTTTTTAATAATAATTTGCCATTTTTTAAAAGTTCTGTTACTATTCAGTTTTTTCTCGCTGTGTCATGGAAAGAGTATGGCATTTCAAGGCCAGCATATAGCAACCCACGTTTAAAAGTTAGGCCAAATTGACCCTCCCCAGAGAAACCTACTCTAGGCGATAACGGGTTCCATTAAAGGAACGTTGACATCTACGGGAACAGAAGTGAAACGTCTATCTCAACGTGCAGTCCACAAGGCTAATCAATCTTTCTTCGACGGCGAGAGAGGTCACGAGGAAAACAGCAGGACAGCGTTTAGACAGAAGGCATTCCGGACGGTATTTCTAAATTCTTTATTGGCTTAACTTATTCAAAATTCTCTTTTGTAATTATTCACCGGGGAAAGATTGATCGTACAAACTATAGATTTATTGGGGTTTAAATTTCAAAGATATCGGTAAATGTTAGAGCAGGAAGCAAGTACGCAATTATTGTAATTTAATTTAATGTATTGAAGCCGTCAAGAATGTAAAGAATTGTAAAAGAATAAGGGTTTCTAAAAAGGTAATTGTGTATGTTATTGAATGCAAGTTTATTAAATGAAAGAAATTCGGATTATTAATTTATTATATAATATATTTTCAAGTAAAAATCTGCCATTAATCCTATAATCAATCCACTTTCTCTTTGTTTGAAAAACACGTTTCAAAATCTGGCTACTGATTTGATTTCCTTGTTCCGTTTGTACCCACAACGAAATGTAATGTTGTTGCAAATGGCTTTATTGGAATTTAATCCTTTACATATCTGGCATCTTATTACATAGCAAATTTCAAAAGTCATAATAAGTTGCAGAATATATTAATAGGATAAATAAAATAATATTAAGTTCGATAAGGACAATAGTCAAATTTAAATTAATAATACAAAATATATAATACAATTTGATGGTGTTAATTTTACGTATATTATATTTTTGCTGCGTACCACTTAGCATCCCAATACAATTTACAAATGGTACCTTGGCTTTGAGACTATAGATCTAGATAGGGTGCATTATAGGGCGGTTGAAATCATTGTGGCACCGCTATTGCAGGCATCCATCTGATTGAATTATATACGGTAGTTAAATTATATTCGAACCCACTCGCGGCCTCTCTCTACTGAGCGAGACAGCCGGCAGTTGCCGGGGAAATCCCTTGGCAGAGGCGGACTAAAATCCTTACCTTATAATAGATGCTGGAAATGTTGACCTTCTGCTCTCAAACAGGCAGCATATCTCGTGTAAATATTCTCGTTCACTCTCCGAAGCTCAGCAGCAGGAATTCTTGTGATTTCTTGCACAATGTTTTCTGTAAGTTCCTGTAGTGTGTGAGGATTGGAACGATACTCTTTGTCTTTTAAAAAACCCCATAAATAAAAAGCACAACTCATTTGGACAGGAGAACGAGGGGGCCACAAAACAACACTATTTATTCTGTCATCAAACACCTCTCTTATTGCATGTAATGATTCGGCAGCCGTATGTGCTGTTGTAGAATCTTGCTGGAACCAACATTACGATTTCTCTTCATCTGTCAAGCGATTGCAAAATGGCCTAAGAATTAACCTCTGATATCGCTCTGCATTTATTGTTTCATCAAAGAATATGGGCCTTATTATTCTTCTAGCACTTATCGCACCACACTCCAATTTTCTGCATCTATTATAAGGTAGGGATTTTAGTCCGCCTCTGCCGGCGTAATTTCCCCGGTGACTGCCGGCTGTCTCGCTCAGTAGAGAGAGGCCGCGAGTGGGTTCGAATATAATTTAACTACCCTACACATATCTTATTCAAGTGCTCAGCCGGGCAGCATGGCCGGTTGTCAATGTGAAGTGGGCCACAGCTTCTTTTCTTGGTTTATTACTGAGTGATTCCATCTAGTATATTTATTAACTCTGAGGATTTCCATAATTTTTCTTTGTGTGGGACAGGTTTTTGACTACAAAAATGTAGCTTGGATAAGAAATGTGTGTCGGAGCTATAAAAGCAAACAACACTGGATAGAAAAAGTAATGTGAATGTAATATTTAAGCTTTTCTGATAGCTTTTTAAATTGATTGTTACCGGTTCTCCGCAATAATCTGAATTCGGTTGTGATATTTGAGTATTGGATGCATTTATTATTAAATTTAAGCCGAGATATCAAATCGGGAATCCGGAACCTTCACACAGGTACAACCTTCACACAGGTATTTAAAGGCGAAACCAAGACACTAAATTCAGTTTGGAGGAAGCTGTGCTGGACCAGAAGATTCGATGTTTTGTTTATTTCCCAACATAGTAGTAGAAACCACGCTGGGCAAGTTGGTAGCAGTGCCCACGCAGGCTGACAAACAGGCCCTGTTGTACCAGTAATTAATAAAGTTGGCACAAAGTCGTGCGAGGACAAATTGCTGAGAGATTCTGGTTTCCGATTGCAGGCGCAACAAAAAGCTTCACGATTAAGTTGTACATGTCCATCTTGATAACATGTCTCAAGGCTGTTGTACCACACAAAGGGAGGTTATACCGCCCACCTCGACACGGATGTTAACATCCTCCAGGAACCCGTCACAACAAGTCACCTGCTCACGCGGCCACAAAAACATAATGCGCAGGATTGACCAACAGCAGGACAGGGTTTGAATCCCTGTCAAGGTTCTCAAAATATGTTTACTCCGGGCTCAGTTTGGTGTGTTTTAAGTTCTTATAGTCGATCCAGTCTTAGAACCGAACTTGATGTAAACAAAACATTTCGTATCCCTCCGCGTTAGCCTCGTGTTTGTATCAGCTGTGACGAACAAACTACTCATCATTATCGTATGCATGTAGAAGAGAGGAGAGCAATACCACAAAGAAGTAAACAGAAGCTATAACAACCATCATATTACTACTACTTAATTTACATATTATTTACAGTTTCCAACTATACTTCTTGAAAACGCTGTCGAGGTTGCGGGTTCGAACCCGGCGGAGGGCGATGGAATTTTTCGGGCGTAAAAATGCTTTGCATGGCTTCCTTCGGAAGGGAAGTAAAGCCGGTGGTCCCGTGTCGTAGATTTATGGCATGTAAAAGAACCTCAAGCCTGATAAAGAGGCCCTTTTGTCGAGTGGAGTAGAAAATGATTTAATCACTTTCCCTAGCTCCGATTGGAGTCGGGACTGAGAGTGTGGGACTCACCAATAGTCGGCATACCCAATAAAAACTCCTCCACCTGAAGGAAAATAAAAAGAAGGAAAAAGAGGAATTCGGTGTGATAGTGCGGCTGTACCGCTGTTACACCAGCGTATTCAGTGGTATGGATATATAGGCCGGCCATGAGGGCCTAAGCCAGGTGAAGATAAGGCGCCAGGACGGAAGCATGACCGAGGCCCTGCTTACGCCCTTTGGAATTCGAAGTGAGGAATTAAAGGAATTACGGTGATGCGTCTCCGGATGGAGACCCCGTCATTCTGGTCGTAATTTGTTTGCTGTCCTGAAATATAGATGGACATAGTCATTGGTGTTTATTAAATAAGTGAAGTTAGTTTGCTGCTTAGACCTCAGGCAGTGTTGGAACACGTGCTAAGATGTCCCCCTTGAGGGGGTCATCGTTCTACCAGGGCCTCAAGGTCTGTAGTCAACCTGAAACAATCAATTGTTTATGATTAGTATACTTGCTATGATTCGACTGTAAGCCTCGTCATTGATATTAATTGGTATTAATTGTCTTGGCGATAGCCCGTGTCATTAAATTTGTGCTTCATTTGTAACTAATTTAGGGTTTTTCAGTCATATCCAGTTGATTTGCCTCTGAGCAAAATTATCGGTCTTTCACGCCTAATAAAGAATGGGACGCTAAGGACCACAGCAGTTAAAGAGTACTACTACTACTACTACTACTACTACTACTACTACTACTACTACTACTACTACTACTACTACTACTACTACTACTACTACTACTACTACTACTAATAATAATAATAATAATAATAATAATAATAAAAACTCAGGATACAGATCTATGTTATAGGTATATCATAAGTAGGATTTCGAGAGCAATCAATACCAGCAAAATGGGGACCAGCGTTTTCCAAAGCTTTCGAAATTATCACGCTGAGAATTTCGGGCAAACGTTGATAATCCTTTAATGTTATTTCAGTCTCATGTTAGATTTGTTGTTTCTAGAGGCTCCGCAAACGGTCGGGAAACTTTCTCGATTACGAATTTTAAGGTAGGTATTTGAATCCCGTCTTGCTAAGCTTATGTTCCCTTGTGGTTATAAACAAACTTTAAAAGCATTTCACTTACTGAGAAAACAAACTCAAACAGTTGTACCTAGTAGCGACTTGCATTAAGAAATCCATTTACACAACTCCGGTATTAATAAACACTCGCAATAAAACGTTGCTTTACTACAGTCGACTGTTTTATATGCGAGGTGTGAAACAACTAAAACTTTGAGAGGGGAAAGGGGAACAGGTGTTCCACTGTGTTCTCAGAATGGCACTTGCTTCTGAAATTACTCGTGGGAAATTTAATCAAAACAATTCCTCACGGACAAATATCGCGTTTTCCTCGATAAAGCAGAGAGAACATAAACTCAAGTCTCTCTTTGCAGACGTGTCGCCTCAGAAGTGTGGTAATAAACACGAACACGTGAACATCCCACGTCTTATACAGAAGTTCAAGCTCGTTTCACAGAGATGTATATGCATTAAAACCAGGATGGGAAGTGAGTGCGTATAGAATCTCGGATTAAAATAACCGATTAAAAATACCTATGGCCAAATGCACGAGGTGGCATCGCGGTAACGTGTGCAATTCGCATTCCGGGAGGTTCCGGGCTCGATCCCCGGCGACCGCCCACTCTGACCTATGTGTTTTTCTTGGTTTCCCCAGGTCGATAGGCGAACGCAGGGGTGGTTTCTCCTTTACCACGATTTCCTTTCCATCATTTCCCTTTCATTCGGTTTCCTTCTCATGTTTCAGGTGTTCTTGAGGTTTCGTGGCGTATGGCAGTATCGGAAAGATGGCACGGATGCATGCTCAAACCAAACAGTAGTCCCCCTGGACACCTGAGGGTAGCTTGGTTATTGAGTCGTTCATCACCCTTTCTATACAGCTTCAGCAGTGGGATGGATCTTCGAGCTTAGAAATATTAGGGATTTCCGCGCACCTCTGTGGGCTGCCTGCCTGCAGCCTGTAGCCTCCTTTGGTTCCTTCACTTTATCCCTTCCTCCTGGAGGTTGGTAGCCATAATAAAACTATGCAGTTCGCAGTGCGTGAGGTGTTCGCTTCCGTCGAGGAACCTGTACCTATAACTATGACCAGAAATGTATAATTTAGGAAATTGGTAAACTTTCTAAGGGTATACTGCATACAAAACCAGAATGAAGGTTGGAAGGGTAGAATCAGACTGAAGAGTTCAATGCCGTAGTCGGGATTTGAACCACGAATCTTCCTGTTTCAGTCCGGTAGCTCTAACTTGGAGAATTTAGTGTCGTATTGATATGTCGCGATGGTTGCATAGTTGCCTGGAGAAACCGGAAGATCCGTGGTTAAAATCCCAGTGATGACATTGCATTTTTCAGTCTGATTCTACCTTTCCAACCTTTTTGTACATACAACTTGTGTGAAAGATTATGAACGTTCTTTTGGAGGTTTTGGGTCTAACTGTAAAATTCATATTCACTTCTGTTGTACTAGAATTAAAAGTTAAAGAAATAGACATTACTAGTCGGCAACGATATGACGCGTGCGGTGGGAAGAGGAACTGATCAGTAACCGGACAAGTGGACGGGGCATCAGAAGACCAGTCAGTTAAAGAAAACATCCTCAGTTCCGAGTTGCATTTACTAGGTTGAGACCTGCAAATGTAGTACTACTTTCATTGCGCTGTACTTCTCTATCGCCTTGCCCCTCACTCCCCTCTGATCCCTAGTCATGATGACATTCGTATTGTCATCAAAACCAGCGCACTCATATCGTGGCCGACTAATACATGCATGTCGTAAACGCATTCTTTCTTCCTTTTATAAATTATGTTATCGTTTCTTGTGTTGTACAATGAATATCTCCATTACTTGGATTAAGATTTACATAGTTTTGGTTTTATTTTTACAAGTATTCGTAATGAAAATCCAAATCATGGAATAAACCAAAGAAGGTATACCTATTGGCGAAGAGCCTATACCATTACATGTGGGATGGATCGATTTGCTTCAAGCAGAAGTTGTAATGATTTACAAGACTTTTATTGGGCGCCGGAGTAGTGCAGTGATTTCGTTTCCGGTTCTCGTATTGAGAGCCCGGGGTCCGATTCTGGGTTCTGGGTAGCAATTTTAAGTCGGCGCTTAAACGACTTCATCTCTGACTTGCTCATGGGAAGTATCCCCAAAGCCCAGTGGTTCAGAGTACACGGTAAAAGCTGTAGGTCCTTTCATCAACCTACCATCAGGGGTAACGGATTTCGCCCGCTGAGTGCCTCCACCTCAGAAATCGCTTGCTGCTACGAGGTAACCACCGAACGTCATAGGCAATTTGGGGAACATTAGAAACGACCCACACTGCCGTAAATGGCCAGAAGGGCATAACCGCCATTGGATCCTGATTATACTCTCGGATATTTCCCACAAAACCTTTTTTTCTTACAAAACTTCGTTAAAAATTTAGTATCGAGTATCCTTAAGAAAGAGATTAATGAAGTTTTTTCTATGGAGTATAATATTGTTAGAGCGGGAACTTGGACGCTGCAACGAAGCGATAAAAATTAGTATGTGAAATATGAATTTTGGGAAGATGAAATGAACAGCCAAATAGGAAAATCAGTGCTGAAAATCGATGTAGCTGGTACTTTGTAGCTGGTACATGAAAAAAATTTCAAGGGCAAAATAGATGCCAGATAATGAATAAAATTAAGATAAATGTTCATATGTAGAGATGAAAATTAAAGTAGAGAAGATCATAGGAATGGATCCGGCAGGTATAACGCTACTGAATTTTCGTCAAAATTAAAAAAAAAATCATAGAAAAAATTGTTTAATTATACAGAATCAGAATTAAATTACACTTGTTCTTCCGGCGATTTAATGTCCAAAACATACGTTTAAATAGACGTTTGTGTGCAAATTTTAGAACCTTGTTTTCTAGTTTTCTTACATTTTTATCACTTTAATATGCTTATCGTTATGTAGCTTTCTACATTGTCTTTCAAAATTTGAGCATATGTTCTTTGAAGATGGATGAAGAGATTTAAAGAGCCTTTTCTTAATATCAAGTATAGTTTTGGATTTAGTATTCTTATAATTCAATACAAGTTTGATTTTTATAAAATTACAAATCTTACGTGTGCAATTATTTTTTACAAGAATAGGTTTTGTCTTACAGAAAAGTAATCTTTCATTTCAAGAACTATATTCATAAATAATCCATTAAATTAAAAATTTCGTGGCATTCAAAATGACTCAATTGTCATTTTTATAAAGTAATTGCCTGAAAAGTTAGGCACAAGAAAAATCATTGTAATTATGTTGAACAATTCTGCAATAATAATGTAACCTAAATTGCTTGAAATTTGGAGAAATTGTCATTTTAGTACCGCATACCTTTAAGGCATGCTCTTAGGTAAAAGAAGATTGATTTTAATAATAGAATATATCCGCGAAATATAAATAAAGATTATGTTTGTTTTATAAAAATATTATTTATTACACTCACGTGACTTTTTCTACCTAATATTGTTTACTTTTATACAGCTTCCACAAACTATTCTTACGCAAGCTTATTTTTCTGTCTACTTCATATTAATTGAGATAAACATTTGCAGAAATAGTTTCATTATACATTTCCTTGAAGGCACAAAGGAAACCGAAACGATAATCAGATGTTTAAAAGCTAGTCGCTATATATTGGCCTAGAAATTCCACGCTCTTTCCATGACATCCGAGAAACAACAGATGCACTTTGAATAACTGACAAAATATTGAAAAATTCAAACCAATAACAACAGTTGTCTCGGAAAAAAGTTGAAGAAGTTGATGTTTTTACGTATATATGTTTTTACGTAACTTGAATATCGTTATTTAGCTCCACGCTTGGGAAGCCAACTTGAAGAAGTTATTTGTTTACGTATGTATGTTTACGTAAACTTGAAGAAGGCTTGTGCTTACGTAATTTTATTTTACGTAATATTTATTTAGTTGCATTTAAGGAGTTCCTGGAACACGCTTCGGGCGTCGGTTTGAATTTGTTTACTACGTAATAGTTACTGTTATTACGCAATATGCTGTTACGCATGACAAGCTGATTTCAAGATGTGTTTTGTTATTACACTCCAAGTTTTACACTATAATATTTAACTTTGTTATTAACACTGCTTCCATATATTATTTATGTTTGAATTTGCCTCGGCTGCGTCAGTAATGTTTGTAGAGTCATGTGTCTTAAGCAGGGCGCGGTATGACAATGTTTGTAGACATCACAGAATTTAGGTTTTTAAATTTTCTTCCTTTATTAATTCTTGCACATTTTTATAAAGTACTACACTTTTTAAGAAATGTGAGAATCTTCAATACTTTCACTTAGCGCGTATACATACTTTACGATTCACACGCAGAGAACACATCTTCTATCTGTTCACTACCAAGGCTTGCCAGCAACTGAGCAACTTTCAACGGTTAAAACTCGTAAGCTTCGGTATTTCAAGTCTCTGATTGGCTAATTCTAGTCCAATAGAATATCTGCATTTTACTTAAACTTTTTTCTTGCTATTGATTGGCTAATTTTAAACTGTTACTGAATTTACCTTATCTTTGCTTTAATCATGACTAGTAATATTTCAAACTCTAAAACTAATTATTTGCACAAGGTTACCTCATTATTACCTCATTGTTAGCAAATTAAAACTTATTATTCTCACAGATCTTGCATTATTAAAGTATATAAAGTATTCGCATAACATTAATAAAACATGTTTACAATAAAAATAAGCATTTGCAATGACTGTTACATACATTTTAAATAATTATTACATACATATTGTTTCAAGGTGGGCTGTTATTGAATTTACTTTTATATAAAATACAATTTAAATTATTTAGGTATTAAAATACTGACTCAAAGTTAATCGGAATAAATTGCTTATTTTAAAGAGAGCTACATTTTTTGTGTATTACGTGTTGTTCTTTTGTTTTTTGTTTTTGTATTTCTTACGGTTTGCCAGTTATATAAAATTATACAAAATTACAAAATTCAAGATAGGTATTTAACTTATATGTTATGTAAATATCATAAACATACATATGTTATTTTAATCAAAATTTTAAAGCCATTTCTGAGAAAATCTAAATTTTTTTACAAAAATGTACATGTAAAGGGTAGTTTGAAGTGGGGAGGATTTTATAAAAATATTTATGTAACGTTTTTGGAAGATTTATCAGACATTTCGTTTTTGGTTTACGCTGTTCACAGTCACACATATACACAGACCTTTTTTGAGTTCAGTGTAAGTACATAATAGAGAAAGTAAAAAGAAATAACTAAATAATTGTAACATGGATCGCCTATTGCACTAGAGAAGTTTATACTTAAGCCTAGCAGAAAATACTGTAGGCCAAATAGTTGGATTAAATATTTCTAGGGTTTTCCGCTACACTGTTGGTCCAAAAATCAAATTTAAGTAATATCTGGATGGGAGGCTGTTTACCTAAAACCTCGGCCTATCACTCCCGAGAGACTGTGGTCCCTAGAGAACTAACTCCCTTTCCTGCAGTACTTTAAATATCCGGAGCACAAAAATAACGGCGCTGTTAGCCGACCTCGGTAAAGCGCTGCAACCTCATCACATTAATCCTAGCGTGTTTCTGTCTGTAGCTCTCTCTTTTTAGTTCGCCCTCTTCTCTCTTCTTTCGGCGAGGGACGTGGCAACATTGCGGAACCGGAAGTCCATAGAGAATCAGCCCCAGAGATGGGGTCGTTCCGCTGGCCGGAACTTCCGGTAGTGTACGGAATCCATAAAAACTGTGCCGCCATTTCCCGAGTCAGTGGAGAAGTTAAGTTGTTGTTGTCCCCAGTCGCAAACACTGTGAATTAATCCCGAGTTAAGAGACATCAGTGGACAGATTCCATTCCTTTCAATGAAAGTTTCTAAAGTAGCCTTCTCTTGGACGATAGCCAACGTTACTTCCATAATAGCACAAATTATTATAACCTCCGTCAGCGTTATAGTACGTGCACGTGTATGAAGAAAAAGTAGCCCGTATAGGAACGTGGGGATTTAGGTTGGTAATGAAATGCCTAACCTCATTCCCTCTCTTGCGTAACTATTCACTCGATTGACAAATTAAATTAAATTTAGTTTTATTTATGGACGCTCTTTAACTACTATGGTCCTTGGCGTCCCATTCTATATTGGGCGTGAAAGACCGGTAATTTTGCTCAGAGGCCTCTTTATCAGGCTTGAGGTTCTTTTACGTGCTGTAAATCTACGACACGCGACCACCGGCTTTACTTCCCTTCTGAGGCAGTATTTTTAACACTAAAATAATTTCGGTTTAATTATATAATATATAAATTCAATAACAGCCCGCCTTAAAGCAATATGTGTATGTAACAATATATAAAAAAATGTATAAAACAGTCATTGCATATGCTTATATTACTGTATCCATGTGTAATAATGTTATATGAATATATTACGTAATTTAATAATGTAGGAGCTGTGAGAAATAGGTCAAAAGTTGCTAACAATGAGGTAACCTTGAGGCAATAATGAGTTTGAGAGTTTAACAATACTACTTGTGATTCTTGGAAGCAATAATGAAATTTGGTGATAGTTAATAAAATAGCCAATCAACAACCAGAAAAAGCTTTAGTTAAATGAAGGTATTTTATTGGAGTAGGATTAGCCAATCAGAAACTGAAAAGGAGAAACATTCACAAATTCAGAAGTCAGTTGACTGCGGAAAATAGTTTACGTATTAAAAAGTGCAAGTAATTAATAAAAAGGTTCTCACAGCTCTCGATATCAGTGAAGCGTTATTTTAATCGTATCAAGCATTAATAAAAGGAGTGGAGTAAAATTATAATCTGTGTAAACTTACATTCTTGTTGCATCACAACCCTGCCAAGATATCCATGTCTCTAAAATAAATATTGACGCATCCGAGGAAAACATTAATATTAAATATTTAAAGAAAGAGTTAAATTACAAAGTTAATATTTTTGTTTAAACTTGGGGCAAAGGCCACCTGAAAGTACATTTGGGGCGAACGCTACCGGAAACTGTTACTATACGTGCGGTTGCAACTACCACAAGTTCGGCTACCCAACAGTTGAAATATAATACATCATCTTCAAACTGCTTTCCATACGTAGCAGCAACAAACCTTTCTCAAATTGGCTTCCATACGTGGGGCTTATAAATACCAACAACGTAAATAAATATACCTACTTCAAATTAAAATACTTTTCTCACTTCCGAAGGAAGTCATGCTAAGCATTTTTACGCCCGAAAACCCGCGACCTCGGGAACTAGAGCCTAGCATTCTAACCATTACACCACGGAGGACGACACCCGATTGACACACTGCTTACGACAATCCTAAAGATAGTCGAAGTAACACTGCAAATGAACTGCTTATATTTTTGCTATTTGCTTACCATTAATAAATAATGATGGACTACACCCTGTTTCTTATAACCTTGCCCCACTGACATGTACTCTACTGCGCCCTCTTTCCTTCCCTTTTCCCCTAATTGGCTAATGTACGCCTTTGAATGGTGTTTATGAAGACAAATAACCCTTTGCAATGGAAGGTCAGGCGATAAAAGGGATATAAACATTCATAATGGATGGACCTGCTTTCGTCAACCTGAAATGCAGGTTTAATCCGATGGATCCTCCTACTTATTTGCTGATAAGATTTTATTCATGCCGTTATGAAAACGTAAATTTGACAATTCTCTTCGAATACGTTATCATAAATGATCATGTTAAATACGAACTATTTTGTATCGCACAACAACCTATGCCATGACAGCAGTCAAAGAGAGGTGACTAGAGCACGTGTTAGTTCAGAGATACGGTTCAAAGTTATACGGAACAGGTTCACCCAACAACAAAAAAATGTATATGATAAATTGTGTATTTTAACGCGATCTACACTTTTTGTATAGTAAAATTTTGTCTATCTCTTAGGTTTACCAGTTATGCAAAAGTCATTCACAATGAAGAATACTTTTGGAGACATTCCCAGAAAATTCGAGATATACATTTCATTTGTCATGAAAGTATCTTAAATATATGAGTTTTAATCAAAGCGTTAGAGTCATTTTTGAGAAAATTGAAATTTTCGAAAAATGTTCCATGTAAAGGGTAATCTGGGGTGGGGGCATTTTCTTGAAAACCTTCGTGTCGCATCTCTGGATGATACTGAACCTAAATTTCAAGTTTGGTGTTTATCCGACTGTTCGTTTCTGAGTTATGCTGTTCACAGACAGACACACACACACACACACACACACACACACACACACACACACGGACATGTTTCTAAAAATGCTTTTTTTTGGATTCAGGGGGCCTCAAAACATATATTTCCGGTGAAACCTGTATCGAATTTTTGGGTGGAATACAATACTTCCCCTACTTGCTATATGTAGTAGAGAATGTAAAAAGTGGAGTGAAAAAACAAACAAAAGAATAAAACTAGATGATGTCATTACATAAAAACTGATGACCAGATAATGTCTAAGAAGAAAGCTTAGAAATAAAAATGTTTAAATAAAATAAAATTTGTCAGAAATATAATTTTAAAATATCAACAGAAAATGGCCCATGTTCCAAGAAAATCTCCCAAGAAAAACAGCAATAAAATAAAAATAATTTTATTGAAAAGCAAATCATCTCAACTACCTGCGCTGAAGATATAATTCACAAAACTGAGATACTTCAGAGTATCTACGCAACGATAGGATGGTTTCACAGTTTAAACCGAAGCTTTAGTGAGCTATCGATGCCCCTTAAGCAAGGCTTAAGCTTTGCTTTAAACTTTTCGAGTTCACAGTAGGACAAACAGTTTCGGCTTTGTTGTGCTGAACAATTCCAGTTGTAGCGCTTACGCATGCGCATCAGTGAATCCCCATCGTTTGCTTATGGCGATGCTGTTCCTAAAATAAGCTTTTGTAGGTAGCAACATAAAGTTAAAATGACGAAAGATCAGAGTCAAAACGTAGAACTTTACTTCTCAAGAAGCACCATTCTCCTAGAAACTGTGAAGCAGTATAAGCATGTATGTAATACAGTGTAAACAATCCGACATATTATGACTGGGGGAAAATTTCGATACGAAGGGTGGATTAGAATGGCGTGAAACAGTTTTGGCAGCTCTGCATGCGGTAGATTTCGAGATGCCGAAAAATCCCCAACTGCAATTAGCGTGCTTTCACTTGCATATAACCTCAATGTTAAGAGAAGCATTTTTACTTTCTCTACTACGTATAGTAAGTAGGGGAAGTATTGTATTCCACCCAAAAATTCGATACCGAGATTTCACCGGAAATACATGTTTTGAGACCCCCTGAATAAAAAAAAGCATTTTTAAAAACATGTCCGAGTGTGTGTCTGTGTGTGTTTGTGTGTCTGCCTGTGAACAGCATAACTCAGAAACGAACAGTCAGATAAATACCAAACTTGGTATTTAGGTTCAGTATCTTCCAGAAATGCTACACGAAGGTTTTCAAGAAAATCCCCCCATCCCAGATTACCCTTTACATGGAACATTTTTTCGAAAATTTTAATTTTCTCAGAAATGGCTCTAACGATTTTGATTAAAATATCATATATTTAAGATACTTTCATGACAAATAAAATGTATATTTTAAATTTTCTGGGAATTCTTCATTGTGAACGACTTTGGCATAACTGGTAAACCATAAGAGATAGACAAAATTTTACTACACAGAAAATGTAGATCGCGTTAAAATACACAATTTATGTCACATACATTTTTTTTATTGAGTGAACCATTTTCGAGATATTGCTTGTTATTCCGTTAAATTTTCCAATACTTTTTCTCAAATGAGAATTTGTTATTCATTTTTTTATGTCCTGGACATACAAAGAGAATGGAATGCGCCGCATAGCAGCCAGCTCTTAAAACATTTGACTATCGCTTAAAGCCTACCATATTCCCCATGCACTACAAGAAAATTAGCAATAAGATTAACATGAAGCATATGGAGAAAAGCGTTTGTAAAAATAGTTTGTACAAGAGTAGAGAAAGTCATGTGAGTGGAACACATCAGATTTTTTTCTGCAGAGATGGCTTTGCTACTGCAATTATAGCAATACGTTATATGTAGATGTGACGGCAAGGAGTGCGACAATTTCTGGTATCATAATTGACCTGAAAATGGTATTGACGCACTCTTAACATTCTGCATCGTCTTCTGTTGTGCATCTGGCTTAGTCTTCACTAACATTGTCTTCTTCAGATAACATGGCGACTCCTCGCGTTAAACCACAGTTCAGTGCGGTTTAAGCCAAGCCACATATGCTAAAACTCCATTATAGCTTAAACCTCCGCTTAAGCCCGATTCGAAGCTTAAGCTTAAACTGTGAAACTGGGCATAAGAGGACGTTAAATAAAAAGACAAAGTAGCTGCTTCACTACTATTCTAGGGACCAGAGGACTAAAATTAAATTTCTTAGATCAGTTAAAGGCTGTACGGTAGAAGGTGGATTGAAAAATATAGGTAATATTGATGAACTAACAGACCAAATTTATTCATGTAGTGCGGTCATTTTAAGTTGAGGCCACATACCGGCTATACGTGTAGCACACTGTACTGCAATGACCTCGGTACTTCTCTGATGAGCAACTGGCGGCGCATGAGGCGTTCGAGGTTATATTTATCAGCTATGCTCCAGTCGCTGCTTTGTGTTCGTGCTGTAAAGAGAGTTGTGCATTATACATCTCAAAGGTGAAAGTTTATTCATGTGATTTACTTAAGAGTGTTAGGGCCGGTTTCACCAACAGATGCTAAATTTTAACAAAATGTTAAACTGATTTAACACCAAAGCTAACGCAAATTCTGTTTCATCAAACAATGTTAACTTTAAGAATGTGTTAAAGTCGGTGTTAATTTAACATCCCCATACCCCTGTGTTAAGGCGTTTAACAAATGTTAGAAATTTGAAAATGGCTGCCGCAAGCTGTTGATGCGATTTTGCTACAATTGGCATTTTTGAATGTCATTCCTAAATGAAGGGTAGTCGTACGTCATAATAAATTTGAAACCCTGCAAAAGGAGGAATTTTAAAGCAATATAGATTGTCCAAGAGGCCATGAGCTTGGTTTTATGGGAAATACTAGAGGTTAGAATACTACCAACAGAAGCATGCCTCTTTTTCCTAAGTGTTAATTAGGTACTTAGGTACTAACATTTTTCATTTAGTTGTGATAATGTTGGTATTTCCAAAACTACCGTTTGTGGGTTTATCCGGAAGGTTTGCAAAGCAATTGCTTCAAGAAGCAAACACTATTTTTTCGGGTCTGCTTGATTAATCAGCGATAACACGTTTTCGTCCACTTTAGTTTCAATGCAGTGTCCACAACCAGTTTTATGCCGTCTTAAACGCTCCTGGCACCTAACGTTTCTGGTTCTGCACTTTATGTTAACATAAAATTGCTGCAGTTGCTTACTGGACTTAACAGAACCGCGTTCATTCCAATTAAATTACTCGTAGATTTTGTCCCAGACTGCAATCTTATCCTTTAATGTAAGACCGTCAGCTATTCTGCACTTGACAGTGCGTCTATACTTATTAACCAGATGTTAATTAACGCGTTTCAAACGGTGAAACATTTATTTCAGTTGGACATCATGATTTTAACCTCAAACAACCGGGTAAATCACATGGCCATTGCCATGAATGTAAATAGTTGTCGACTACTGACACAGAGAGCGCGGCGATACGCAGGCAAAAGTGCATCGGAGTACGTTCAGATGCAGTGTAGTTCGGCCAGCGCCTTCTCGAAAGCTAGCGCTCGCAGTCATCTTTGACGTTAACAAAATGTTAGCTAACAATTTGCTTTAAAAGCTTGATGAAACGCAAAAGTTTTAACCTTATGTTAGAACTTTGAACACCTTGTTAACAAACAAGATGTTAAGAGTAATTTTAATAAAGTTTGGTGAAACCGGCCCTTAATGTCCTGTATTAGTCCACTGCAGTACCTACCGACAAATTCACGCTTGAACAATGAATTTTTATACACGATACATACGCAGAAACCGAATCATGTAGACAGGCGTGTAAACAATTTCAGGAGAAATATCCTGGTTCCAGGTAGAGAAACGATAGGTAGGACAACGAATCGTTAGACGCTAAACCTAAGAAGCGAAAATGAAATGTCCTAACGCAGGAAAAAAATTGACGAATTTGGTGTATTTATTTGTGGGGAACCCTAAAATATAATTTTTATAGGAACATTCCTCACACCTAAGATGAACTTAAGGATGAAGAAGGTTTTGAGAAGGTTGTATTATTTTAAGGAGGATTTGTATTGTATTGCTGCAGTTGGGGAGCCAAACTTGATGAAGTAGCTGCCCTACGTATGGTACAATTTGAGAAAGTTGAATGCCTCACGGATGGTACAAAGTTCCGGTAGCCTTCACCAACTTTACTTTCAACTTTGTATTTTAATGTTTCTTTAAATATTATATAGGTATATTTAAGTTTGCCTCGGCTGCGTCAGTATTAATTTTTAGAAACATGTTTCTCTTAACAGGGTGTGAAGAATGTAGGCTTATACAAATTATAATTTTTAATTCACTCCATTTATTAATCCTTCACACGATTAAATAACACTTCACTTATATAGAGAGCTGTGAGATTCTTTATTAATTACTTGCACTTTTAAACACGTAAACTTTATAGTATTCTCGCCGTAATGAATTTTCGTCTCACACTGGATACGTATTAAACTTCTCGAGGACGCGTCTCGCGTTCGGTAGGAATGCTGTCTACAAGCAACTGAACTGATTTCTACCGCTTGAATTTGAAAATGTCATCTATTTCAAGTTTCTGATTGACTATTCCTAATTCAATAGAATACTTTTATTTAACTTTCAGATTTTTCTGGCTGTTGATTGGCTATTTATAAAATGTCTCAATAAATTACATTATTGTTGCTCCAAGAATTAAAAGCATTATTAAACTTTCCAATTCATTATTGCCTCAAGGTTACCTCATTGTTACCTCATTGTTAGCAACTTTTGACCTTATTCTCACAGCTCCTACATTATTAAATTACGTAATACATTCACATAACATTATTAAACATGAACACAATAATATAAACATTAATACAATGACTGTTACATATATGTTATGTTATTTTATACACATATTGCTTAAAAGCGGGCTGTTATTGAACTTTATATTATATAATTAGACTGAAATCATTTAAGGGTTAAAAATACTGCCTCAAGAACAATACAGAAATTGTGAATATTACGTAAAAACAACTTATGTGTGTAATGGAAACTTCATCCAAAGATACCAGGAATGTCTTTAAGCAAATAGATACCATGTCTTACCTACTTATAACGAGTTTAGTAATCTTCATACTGCACGTTACTCATAAGTAAGTGCTGTGGGAGTTACCAAAGGAAAAAAAAACAGTGTAATAGACAGTGTGCGGAGTACGATATGCGCGATCCGTGGCCTCATCATAAAACAACCGCGCTGTGTAAGCTGAAATGGAAGGAACATATATACACAACAGAAGAAGATAGATACCTTAAGTTAGTTTTACAGTATACTTCAAAAAAATTGAGAAGTTGGTCGCGTAAGAAACGGATAAGAACCTGCAGACGGAACAGGGTTTTAAAAACTAATATAAGAACCTAGATTATTATTATTATTATTATTATTATTATTATTATTATGTAAATTGATACTTAAATGCTTATTGGCTAAATTCAGTCATTAAAGCTGATAAATACATCCCCAGAAATTCCCATAAAATTCAAGACACATTTTATTTGTCATGCTAATATTCTAAGCATATACTATTTTAATAAATATGTTAGAGACATTTTTGAGAAAATACATTTCGAAAAATCTTCAATATAAACGACAGTTTGTATGGGGAATTTCCTTGAAGATGTTTGTGTGGCATCTTTTGGAAGATACTGACACTTACATAAATACTAAGTTTGGTATATATTTATTTGACTTTTCGTTTTCGAGTTATGTTGATCAAACCAGGGGCGGCTTCTTAATATGGTAACACATTTGTATTACAACTATAATCCTGGTTTTCCCTTTAATTTAAATAACTGTTCTATTTATGGGTACATCTTGTTCGCAGGTGCCAAATAGTGCAGTCCCGCCTGCAACCTACAGTCGTATAATGCCTAGCTACACATAGGGCACGACGAAGCAATGGATCGCAGGGATATATAGTGGGGAAGTGCGGGGCATAAAGACTATGTTGTTGGTTAACTTAATTGTCAGAGTAGGATGATCGCTTTGAATTTCGTCGCATAAACAGCGCCATCTATTGGTTTTACAGTAAATGTTTACCTCACTTCCGGTCATCCATATACTGAACGTTACGTTGCTTGCACATTGCACGTGGATGTGCTGTGTTTCAATTGATGAATCAGAGTGAAATGTAGGTAAACGGTGCTACATGGACAAACAATTCCGTTCGGTCTCTTTCAGCACCACCTTATTGATCACGAAACTTGAAAGGGAAATTAAAGGTCTTGGTAGACCTACACCAAATTTAAAAATCACCCAGCTGCTAAAACAAAAACAGTATGTTATAACAGGAATTCAGCGATGTATATGAGAATAAGACTGGATGTGCTAAAAACGCCCTATTTTGATTTCCTTGAGTTTTATTTGTTGGTGAACTTGTATACTAAATATCTATGGATAAAACATGAGGTAAATTATTTGAAGTATCTTCATAAGTTCCTCAAAAAACGTGGTTTATAATAGCACAGTGATACCGCAATTATTGGCGGAAATATATAGATAAATAAAGAAATGACAGTAAGGCAGAGAAATAATTGCAATAAATAATTTCCGTTATTAAATCAACGTATATGTAACAAGCTTGAGTTGAAAGCTTTAGGAAGTCAGGTTACCGAAAGTCATTAGTATCAACCGAGGACAGAACACAATTTTAGCCAGGCCCCCTAGTAACAAAGCAAAAGAAACACATTTGAAGTATTGGCTGCGCGTGAATAATAGCATTGGTGGGGAGTAATTAAGTAGGCGGAGCTAAGAGTAATAAAGGAGTGAAATTTTAAATCAGAGATTTACTCTGGTACTCTCATCGGTACTTGCTGCTAATGTGATATTTTAAGCGCTTAGTGACGCGCCTGGGGAGCGGCTATTGCGAGGGATCTTTCCAGCAATATTTTAGCGACTCATGGCAACATCACTAGTTTGTTTTATTGCGGAAGCGGTTGTTTCAAACCGTAAAGTTAATATTGCAGAAGTTAGTAGGAATAATAATTCAATTGTTATAGTTTCGAATGCTACGATTTATAATCAGTTTCATTGTTTGTTTTCAAACGGTTCGCACCTCGCTTCAATAGCTCAAGTATCAGATCACATTAAATTTCTCAGTTAATTTATCCTTCACATTACACTCACGCATACCCTGAGAAAGTACTCATAGCTCTACCACTGGAGCAGCTGGCGTGCAAGACAACAGAACAGACTACGAGATAACATCAGAAGCAGGTAAAGTATACGGCTTCAAAAGTGCCGACTATCGTCTCGTATCAACAGTTACAGATAAATCTATAATAAATATGCTGAAGTGTGTAGTTGTTAATAACTAATATTTATAAAGCAAAATTGACAGTACAGTGTTTATTACTTTAACTGATTGAAATTCCTGATATAACTTTGTGAACCACCAAAATTTAGGTTCATCAACCGCGCCTCTCTCTCTCTCTCTCTCTCTCACACACACACACGCACACACACACACACACAAAGGGAGAGAGAGAGGCGGGCATTTTTCTAAAATGCTTTTTACTTTTTCTACTACGTATAGTAAATAGTGGAAATATTGTATTCCATCCCAAAAATTCGATACCGAGATTTCGCCGAAAATACATTTTTGAGGCACCTGAATCCAAAAAAAGCGTTTTTAGAAAAAGATCCTTATGTCTGTGTGGATGTGTGTCTGTGAACAGTCTAACGCAAAAGCGAAAAGTCGGATAAACATTTAACATGGTATTTAGGTTCAATATCTTTCAAAGATCCGATTCAAAGATTTGCAAGAAAATCCCTTCACCCCAGACTACCCTTTACATGGAACATTTTTCGATAATTTTGATTTTCTCAAAAATGGTTCTAACGATTTTGATTAAATTATCATATACTTAAGATGTTTTTATAGCAAATGGAATGTATATCTTGAGTTTTCTGGGAATGTCCCCAACAGTCCTGTTTATTCCGAATGATTTTTGCATAACTGGTAAACCATAAGAGGTAAACAAAATTTTTCTACATAAAAAATGTAGGTCTCGTTAAAACACACAATTTATGTCATATACACTTTTTATGCCGGATGAACCATTTAGTTTTTGTTTTTTTATGTCCTGGACATGCAAAGAGAATGGAATGCTTCACATAGCAACCAGCGTTAAAATATTTGACTATGGCTTAAAGCCTAACATATTCCGCTTGTATCTACAAGAAAACTAGCAATAAAATAGTTTCTGCAAATGTTTACCTCGATTAACATGAAGTAGATGCAGAATAAGCGTTTGTAAAAATAGTTTGTACAAGAGAAGAGAAAGTCATGTGTGTGCAACACATCAGATTTTTCTAAAATGTATTTTTACTTTCTCTACTACGTATAGTAGGTAGAGGAAGTATTGTATTCCACCCAAACATTCGATACCGAGATTTCACCCGAAATATATGTTTTGAGACCCCCTGAATCCAAAAAAAGCATATTTGGAAACATGTTCGTATGTGTGTCTGTCTGTGAACAGCATAACTCAGAAACGAACAGTCGGATAAACGCCAAACTTGTTATTTAGGCTCAGTATCTTCCAGAGATACGACACGAACGTGTTCAAGAAGATCCCACCACTCCAGATTACCCTCTATATGGAACATTTTTCAAAATTTTTATTTTTTCAAAAATGGTTCTAACGTTTTTGATTAAAATATCATATGTTTAAGATATTTTCATGCCAAATGAAAATATCATATGTGTAAGATATTTTCATGACAAATGAAATGTATATCTGGAATTTTCTGGGAATGTCTCCAAAAGTATTCTTCTTTGTGAACGACTTTTGCATAACTGGGAAACCATAAGAGATAGACAAAACTTTACTACACAAAAAATGTAGATTGCGTTAAAATACACATTTTGTCATAGAAATTTTTTTTGTTGAGTGAACCATTTTAGAGATATTGCTTGTTATTCCCTTAAATTTTCCTATACTTTTTCTCAAATGGGAATTCGTTATTCATTTTTTTGTCCTGGTAATGCAAAGAGAATGGAATACTCCACATAGCAGTCAGCTCTTAAAATATTTGACTATTGCTTAAAGCCTACCAATTCCCCTTGTATCTACAAGCAATAAGATTAACATCTCGATATTTCGATTATAAGCGTTTGTAAAAATAGTTTGTACAAGTGTAGAGAAAGTCATGTGAGTGTAACACATTAGATTTTTTTTATTTAGGGCGCTCCGAAACATTTATTTTAGGTGAAATCTCTGCATAAAAATTTTGGATGGAATATAATAGTTTTTCTACCTACTAGGTATGTGATAGAGAAAGTAATAGGTAATTTATAAGTTAAGATACTAGAAATATACTGAATGGTGTTTGTGGTAGATGGCAAGATCGGTCGATAAAACGATTTGGCCAGTGTTCGGCGGCTAGTTAACCGAGAGAGGGATGTTATAGCTATTTACTGGCAACTAATTAAACGGTCGACATTAGAATTGCAGAAGCCGTGTTGTTCTCGTGAATGAATAGTCAATCTATGTGCATTGTAAACGGGTTCCTTGTTTAAAGTGTGTCCGTGTCATTTCACGCTGGTCATCCCCATTATAATCGCTAAACGTCTGTCGATTGTGCGGGAGGCAGGCAGTCCTGGAGTAGGAGGAGAAGGGAATCTTGGCGGGAGAGAGCTTGGGCAAATATTTGGCCAGGATGGAGGACAAATATTGGACATGCTCGGTGCCCGAGGTTCATTACCAGACGCACCTTTGTTCATCCGCGTAACAATGTGTAAATTTAATCTCGTAGCCAGTCACCCTCCCCGTGTTTTTCTAGCATTAATAACAAGACAGTTCTGGATGCAAACCCTGCGTAGCCTACTGTATGGCACAGTATATAAAATTGCGTTCCCTACTTTACCAGAGGGATTACTGAAACTTTTACCTTCCTTAATCTAACATTTCTGAACTTACGAATTCCAAAATATAGAAAAACACTGTACCAATTTTGTATTCTATATCTTAAACGGTGTTTGATTAATTAAAAGCACACATCCGTCTGTCTGCCTTAGCATGTCCCGAGTTCGAAACTGCCTTAGGAGTTACCCGGATAAGCCTTTTTCCGGGGTTTTCCCTTTACTGAAAAGATGAATGCGGGTATCTCTAAGCTCTATGGATCCCGGGCTCATTTGAGCATCATTTCACCCATTCCATTCTTCGTACCATGTGACCTACCGGGTTCAAGGATTTTAAACCAGAAAAAAACAAAAAGGAATTAAAAAGATTTATTTAGGATAATGTTTTGTAACTGCGTTATATCATAACATATTTTTTAAAAAGTAAACAATTATGAAATAGTTTTCTATTACAGCATTTAGAAAGTCATTCCCAAGGAAAAAAATATTATGTAAGTTTCATTACAAAATTGTTTCGAATGTAGACCAAAATATTCGATTTTGATTGTAAAACATGTACAGAGTAGGTAAAACCATATATGTCATATTTTTAAAGAAACCCTTGAGCAAATTTTAAGTTAGTTGCTTCATAAATTTTCTCAAAATTTTATTCAAAATAATGCAAAGTGGTATAATTTGAAATGCCAGAAAACAGTATTTGAAATAAACCGTGCTGTCAAGGCTAGCTATTCGTAACTTTAAACAGGAAAACGGCAAAAAACTGGACATTTTTTAAAGCAAAGATGTAAAATATTTTACCAGCAAAAATTAGAACATCGGATTTTTAATGATTCTTCACCTTAATGTTACAACTAAACGGAATGCAATCGTCATGAATGCAACTCTGGAAATTAATGAGGCAAGAATTAAGACAATATGGACTGTTTGTTTGTTCAAAATGTTTCTTTGTTTTTCCCGGGTTATTATCGTCGTGTTTTCTTACTTACCTAAAGCTTATTACCGCAATTACTGCTACACACGCAAGCACCCATGCCCATGGCGGGACTCGAGTCTGCGCCCCTCAACTGAGTGAAGCGCCGAAGCCAAACGCTCCAGCGACCGCGTTTACGAGAGCCGGCGTTCGCACGATGCTAAAACAAAACAGGTGTTTATAGCAATGCCAGGGTCTGTTACCTGCTAATGAACTTGTGGAGAGAAAAGAAGTATCGCATATTTTAAAAAGGCTATATTGGATTTCAAATTTGGGAAGATATAAGCATATAACAACGAATATTTACGAAGGTCTAATGCTGTAATAGTTATTTATATACCAGGGGTATTTTGGTCCGAGGATATGTAAGTTTTCCGATGACATAATCATTAATAATTATTGTGGTACATAAACATACTAATGTTGCAGTAATGTGTTATTGATTAAGTACACAGTTTAGAGAAAAACTGTAAAGTAAAGGTTCGATTCCTGAGTTTCAATTTTCCTATGAAATGGTATATCTAAGGACACTGCTTAATTAACACAGCTTGTTTATTTCAAACAAAATCGTGGAATCTAGTAAAATTTCTGCTTGTAATTATAGCTAAACAAACCGGAGATAGCATTTGTATAAGAAGTGTACTAGACAGTGGTCACTGCACGGTGGCTCGCGTGCCGGCCGCCACAGCTCGGACTTCTGCCGCAACATCTCGTACTAACAGTTATATCCCCACAACCACCTTACGTTCTTATATTCACAGTTACAATTACAATAGTAATAAGCACGAACCTTATCATAAGAGATGTTGCAAATGTTGTCCTTCTCTAACCACACATTTCTGGTATCTTCTCAGGAAATTTTAATTCACACTGGAGAGTTCAGTATCCGAAATTGAGCGACTTTCTTGCCTGACGTTTTCTTTTAGTTCTTCCAATGTATGGGGTTTGTTGTACACAGTTTATTTTTTAAGTACCCCTATAGATACAGTTAAATAGGGGATCGTGAGGGACAAAATTGTTTACTAATTACCCTATCTTCAAAAAATGTCCTGAATTAAATTTAATTACTACTTAACTGTATGCGCGGTAGCACAGTCTTGTTGAAAAACAAAAAAAACTGCCATTCAACACAGGTCACCTGTTTAAAAATGGTGTAGTCATCCTGTAGCTGTCTATTGTTTGTCAAAAAATAAGGCCCTATTATTCTGTATGCATTTACCGCACACCATTTTCGCGCCATGCAAGAGAATCTCCTGTGTAAAATCGGGTTTCTCTGTACTGCAATATCCGTTATTTTGCAATGAAACATAGCCGTATAAATGGAAGCTGAGTTAGAGAAGAATATTAAGGTGGTTCAAGTACTCTATCGTTTCCAAAATCCAATTACAGAAATTTCCCGGATTAAGATGGTCACGTGAAAACAATCTTATGTGTTGCCTCACATGACTATCTGTACTCTTGTACAAATATTTCTACAAACGCTTATTCTCTATCTACTTCATGTTAATCGAGATAAACATTTGCAGAATTAGCTTATTGCTAATTTTCTTGTAGGCGCAAGGGGACTGTGGTAGGCTTTAAGCGATAGCAAAATCTTTTAAGAGCTGGTTGTTATGTGGAGCATTCCATTCTCTTTGCATGTCCAGGACACAGAAAAAAATAAATAAATAAAAAAATAACGAATTCCAATTTGAGAAAAGGTATAAGTATTGGAAAATTCAAAAAAAAATAACAAGCAATATCTCGGAAATGGTTCACCCGAAAAAATATATACGTATGATATAAATTGTGTGTTTTAACGTGATCTACATTTTTTGTGGAGTAAAATTTTGTCTATCTCTTACGGTTTACCCTTATGCGAAGGTCATTCAAGGAACAGGACCTTTGAGGAAATTCCCAGAAAATTCAAGATATATATTTCATTTGCCATGAAAATATCTTAAACATATGATACTTTAATCAAAATCGTTACCTAGAGCCATTTTCGAAAAATGTTCCATATTAAGATTGCTCTGGAGATGGGGGGTGTTTCTTGAAAATCTTCGAGTCGCATCCTTGTAGGATGCTAAATTCAAATACCAAGTTTGGTATTTATGCAACGTTTTGTTTTTGAGTTCACAGACACACACGCGCGCGGACATTTTTCCAAAATGCCTTATTTGGATTCAGGGGCCCTCAGAACATGCATTTCCGGTGAAATTTTGGTATCGAATTGTTGGGTGAATGCAATGCTTCCCCTACTTACTCTACGTAGTAGAGAAAGTAGTAACCTGTATGCAGCAAACCCCCATACATTGGAAGAACTAAAAAAGAAGAAAAAAAATCAGGCGAGAAATTCACTCAGTTTCGGGTATTGACCTCTACAGTATGAATAACAATTTCGTGTGAAGATGCCAGAAATGTATGGATAGAGAAGGACAATATTTCCAACATTTCTTATGATAAGGTATGCGGTTATTATCATTGGAATTGCAACCGCAACTATGAGATTGCGGGGATATTATAACTGTTTTGACGATAGTCCGAGATGCGACGGCCGGCGCGTGAGCATCCGTGTGGTGGCCACAGTGTAAAGGAAAAGCACCGTAGTTTTCAGAGAATATTCGGTGGATATCATTAATGAAACATTACTACTGGCTTACATCAGTAAATTGAATAAGTATTTTCTCCTATCCCACTGTTCAGTCAAGTGTTCGATTCAAAAGCAGATCCTGCTGTTTAATAGAACAAAAATCTGATGTGTTACACTCACATGATTTTCTCTACTCTTGTAAAAACTAATTTTACAAACTCTTATTCTACATATGCTTCATGTTAATCGAGATATCGATATGTTAATCATATTGCCAATTTTCTTGTAGATGCAAGGAAGTATTGGAAAATTTATGGGAATAACAAGCAATATCTCGAAAATGGTTCACTCAACAACAAAAAATGTATATGACATAAATTGTGTATTTTAATGCGATCTACAGTTTTGTGTAGTAAAATTTTGTCTATCTCTTACGGTTTACCAGTTATGCTAAAGTCGTTCACAATGAAGAATACTTTTGGAGACATTCCCAGAAAATTCAAGATATATATTTTATTTGTCATGAAAATATCTTAAACATATGATACTTTAATCAAAATCGTTAGAGCCATTTTTGAGAAAATTAAACTTTTCGAAAAATGTTCCATGTAAAGGGTAGTCTGGGGTACGGGAATTTTCTTGAAAACCTTCGTGTCGCATCTCTGGAAGATACTGAACCTAAATACCAAGTTTGGTGTTTATCCGGCTGTTCGTTTCTGAGTTATGCTGTTCACAGACACACACGGACATGTTTCCAAAAATGCTTTTTTTGGATTCAGGGGATCTCAAAACATATATTTCCGGTGAAATTTCGGTATCGAATTTTTGGGTGGAATACAATACTTCCCCTACTTACTATACGTACTAGAGAAAGTAAAAATGGCTCTAACGTTTTGATTAAAATACCACATAGTAAAGATATTCACAGGAAAAATAAAATGTAGATATGTCTTTAAATTTCTGGGAATAGCCTCTGAAGTCCTCTTCATTCGGAAGAAATTTTGCATAATCTTGTATAACTGGTAACTTAGACGAAAACGTAGATCTCTTTAAAACACACAATTTATTTCAAATAAAGTTTTTGTAGAATAAGCCAATTCTGAGATATCCATTATTAATGGTTGGGATTGTTCATTTCTTGGCATTCTTTAAAGTTCATTCAACATTAGTTGTTTTTCGCTTTTGCATGGAAATATTATGAAATTTTAAGCCAGCATATAGCGTACAGTTCTTAAACATTTGACTATCGTTGCTCTCTTTGTGTCTACATAAGAAATGTGCAATGTAGCTATTTCTTCAAAGGTTGAAGTAGTATTGTTCTTTACGTTGTTTGCTGCTACGTATGAAAAGCCGATTTGAAGTAGTTTGTATTGAAGCAGTTGTATCGTATTTCATCTGTTGGGGAGCCGAACGTGTAGTAGTTGCAACAGCACGTATAGTAAACAGTTTCCTGTAGCCTTCGCCCCAAATGTATTTCTAGGTGGCCTTTGCCCCAAGTTTAAAAAATATTAACTTTGTAATTAAACTGTTTCTTGATGCAGTAATTTGTATCACAAATTATGTAAATGTCAAGAGTAATTGTAGTGTGAATATGCATTATTGTGTGACATTGATTTGAGATGTTTGTTTGATTGTAATTATTGTCGAGAAGTAAGTTTATACGGCCTTACTGAAACTGACAATAATAGCGTGCAATAATGTAGCGAGGGGGTGAGCTGTTTATCATTATTAGAGACGAGCAAATGACGTAATATTGGCGCGTTTTTCTTAGAGTTTGCTGGAACATATTTCCTAGAGCATATGTTTTCGTAATTTTCATTGGATATAAAAATAGACGCTAATGTTGGCGCGTTTTATTAACCAATAGCAGCTCGGTTATATTCTTTAGGCATATCGGGGTGTAGGAGTATAAAAAGGGCTAGGTCAGAGTCAAATTCGTTCAGTCTATCGGAAACATTTGTACATTACACGTCGTCTCCAGTCCATTACACGTCGCTGAATACATCGCACAGTTTATCGATTCGCAGGTTACGCGTAGCAAAGTTATAAAAAAATCTCAAGTGTGGTAAAGTTAATTACACAAAAAGTTGAAGTACGCGAATTAAGAATGAGCAGTAAATAAGTTATTATAACAATTTCAGTTTGGCGAGTGTCAAGATTAATATGTGAAAGTGCAAAATATGTTACGACAATAAAAGTGTAAAACAAATTCTTCATCAATGTTATCTTTGGATAAAACCTCCTTTCCGTTTACACACCTTGTATAAGATAAGTGCTCGACCAAAAAGATCATAGCTAGCCGGAGGACAGTGAACCCAAAATTAAATAAAATAATAGGCGCTCAGTAAACGATAGCACGAAGTGACCGCGACAAATTGTCTTTTATACGTGCGGCAAATAAACAGTAGCATTCTTTCATACAAACACTAATACCATCGCAAATTGGCTACCACAACGTGGAGCTAACAAACAAATAAATAAACTAAAATTGTCGCATATTTGGCTCCCAAACGTGGGGCAAAGTACAAGTAAAAACAAATACATTAATAACTGTGGCATTCTTTAAGTATTAAATATTTATGTTTGCCTCGGCTGCGTCAGTATTATTGTTAGAGAAATGGAAGTATTGGCAGGGGGTGATGCGACAAGAATGTAGGCTTACCCAGATTTTAAGTTTTAATTCACTCCTTTTTATTAATCCTTGACACAAATTAAATAGCACTTCACTGATATCAAGAGCTGTGAGATACTTTTATTTAATACTTGCACTTTTTAACAAGTATACTATTTTTCGTCCCACACGAATACGTAATTAATTTCTCGAGGACGCATCACGCATCCGGTTACTATCACTGTCTGCAGGCAACTGACTAGATTTCAACCGTCCAAACTTGTAAATTTCTGTATTTCAAGTCTCTGATTGGCTATTTTTACTCCAATAGAATACCTGCATTTAACTAAAGCTTTTTTCTGGTTGTTGATTGGCTATTTTTTATAAACTGTTACTAAAATTACATTAATGCTTCCAAGAATCACAAATAACATTTAAACTCTCAAATTCATTATTGCCTCAAGGTTACCTCATTGTTAGCAAAGTTTAAGTTATTATTCTCACAGCTCCTACGTAATATATTCACATAACATTATTGCACATGGATACAATAATATAAACATATGCCATGACTGTTACATACATTTTACAAATTATTACATACACATATTGCTTCAAGGCGGGCTGTTATTGAATTTACTTATTATATAATTTGACTGAAATCATTTAAGTGTTAAAAACACTGCCTTAAGGTAAGGTTTAGTAAGAGTTTTTTGATTACTCACTAAAATACGATAAGAGGGTAGAGAAAGTCATGTGAAATGTATCACATCAGATTTTTTACCATTAGTTTAGATATGCGTGCTTACATTCTGTAATCCATACAGTGAATTTTAATTTATTTATTTACAATATAGGCTGGAAGGGTACCATCTTTGTGAATGGTAATCCGCACTTGATTGAATGCTCTGTCCTACTGCACCAGATAGCAAACAAAAGAATGGCTCCCTTGTCCGGCAAGCCGTTGAGGAATTAACGCTGAAAAAGGTTTTTCGGCTTGTCTCAAACAGCAGGCCTGCAAATACAAGGACAGGGGCTATACACATAATCTTCTCGGCAAGGGCTGGTGAAGGGCGAAGTCCCGTTACAAGTACTCGACTCGACAACCCCACCCCCCAATCTCCATTTTGTTTACAGGCTCCTTGAGGGACGCGACAGATGGCTTGCAGATCCGATACTCGCTTCCACACTTTAATATTTTGTTAAATGTTTAACGAGTCATACCCTTATCTTAATTGGAGATAGCATAAGAAGTATGAAAGACTCACAATAAGGGTCTAAATTTAAGTAAAAAGTAGACGTCTACGTCTATTGATTCAGACGTTGTGTAAAATGTCTAATTTAAAAGTTTTAATCCAAATGAGAACTGCAATTTTCTGTTACACTACTTTTCAGTTATGTGTATCGATTGTTTTGTAAGGTATACTAACAACACAAGGCATATTACAACACAAAATCTGGTATGTTATATTCACATGACTTCCTCTAGCCAGGATCCTATATTACTTTCTCTACTACGTTTAGTAAGTAGGGGAAGTATTGTATTTCACCCAAAAATTCGATACCGAGATTTCACCGGAAATACATGTTTTGAGGCCTACTGAATCCAAAAAAAGTGTTTTTGGTAACATGTCCGTGTGTGTGTCTGTGTGCGTGTCTCTCTGTGAACAGCATCGCTCAGAAACGAACAGTCGGATAAACACCAAACTTGGTATTTATGTTCAGTATCTTCCAGAGATGCGATACGAAGGTTTTCAAGAAAATCCCCCACCCCAGATTACCCTTTACATGGAACATATTTCGAACATTTTAATTCTTACAAAAATGGCTCTAACGATTTTTATTAAAATATCATATACTTAAGATCATTTCATGACAAATAAAATCTATATCTTGAATTTTCTGGGAATGTCTCCAAAAGTGTTCTTCATTGTAAACGACGTTTGCATAACTGATAAACCATAAAAGATAGACAAAATTTTACTACAAAAAAATGTAGACCGCGTTAAAATACACAAGTTATGTCATATACATTTTTTGTTGTTGAGTGAACATTTTCAGGATATTGCTTGTTATTTCCTTAAATTTTCCAATACTTATACTTTTTCTCAAATTCGTTATTCATTTTTTTTGTCCTGGACATGCAAAGATAATGGAATGCTCCACATAGCAACCAGCTCTTAAAATATTTGACTATCGCTTAAAGCCTACCAATTCCCCTTGCATCTACAAGAAAATTAGCAATAAGATTAACATCTCGATATCTCGATTAACATGAAGCATATGGAGAATAAGTGTTTGTAAAAATAGTTTGTACAAGAGTAGAGAAAGTCATGTGAATGAAATACATCAGATTTTTAGTATAATATAATCCTAGATTACATTAATTTAATACATTTTAACTTAATGTACCTCAATGGATTAAACCAAAGCTTGTCATGCCATTTACGAAGTTGTATTGCGGCGTAGGTGAGTTTGGGTTTGCTGGTATAGTAACAGCTTTGTTTGGTTTTTCTATACTGGTAGAAATCTCTCAAATTTAGATGTAATTAAAACAAAAGATATACTTTGAATTTGCTTCCATATAAACATTGTTCCGTATATGATAAAGAATACAACAATTTTAAAATATACTATGAAGAAAATTGATTAGATGGTGTAGGTGAAACTGTTGTGTTGACTTATTAGTTTCAATGTGCCCGAATTGTTAAACCTGTTTTATTAACTTGCATTCTATGAATGGAGTGTGTTGTTTATTCATTAAACAAAGTCAGTACGTAAAACTTGCCATTGTAACTTTTACGGACTGGGCCTTTAGACCCATTTTGCGAATTATTTTCGCTCCGTAAGGCTACCCTTTTAGGATCATGTGCCAAAAAGGATTGTCATAAATTTTGTGTTATAAGGGGAATTACATTTTATATGTAGTACGATTTTGTTTGTCTCTTATAGTTAACCAGCTGTAGGAAAATTTTACAAAATTCCTTCATAATAAGATTATGATTTAGAAGTTATTCGGAGGAAATTGAATATGTACACTTTATTAACTATGTAACTATCTTAATAAGTAGTACTTTAATCAAAGTTATTAGTGATATTTTTAGGAAATAAAAAATAATGAAATATTTGTCGTGTAAGGGGTAGTTTAGGGTGGTGGAATATTCCTGAAAATCTTCGTGTCGTATCCTTGTATGAAACCTCTTGATAGGTTTTTGGATGGAATACAATACTTCCCTACCTACTACGAGTAAGTGTTTTACTTTCACCAATACTATAAGTATATCACCACCAACATACACACATGATTTGAAGTTTCCTAGGAATTCTCAAACTCGTCACTTTCGTTACTATTGCTCTGAATATTCATGTCGGGCAGTTCCTTCCACCCTTAACCCAAAGATTGTGGGATATTTTACGTATTAAATGACTATGATGAAAAAGGGAAGTAGGAGGTAGGATAGGACTAGGAGCGGAGAGGGAGTTAGCATCTCGACTTATGCAGATCTTTTGTGCCTATGCTCCTGACGGGGCACCGGGAGGGAGAGATGAGGTGGCTCTGTCAGCCGGACCAGTAGGCACGACAGGCAGAGGGCAGGGACTCTACCATTTACAGATTTGAACTCCCCGGAAGGTAGCTGGTGCAGCAGGCTCTCCAACCCCCTGGGAGCTAACACATCCCCTGGAGGGGGGCGGGACCCGGAGACCGCTCGCAATCAGGGTACGAAGGTTTCCTCAGAGCATCGTTTTCCCCTGCCATGCACACATCGAGACCGCCCGGTGACACTTGCAACCATGAAAGAAACCAAGCAGATGAAGGGTGAAGTGAAATGAGAATGGGGATGAAATGGAGGGACAGGAAATAATAATCCTTCCCAACTTTCGCCTGATGACCCGGAACCCTGTGGAAAACTCATGGGTCAGGAAGTTCGGCCACGGCAATCGAACACACGACCTCCCAAATGCGGGCCACAGACGTAACCGCCTGAGCCATCCCGCTCGGTAAAAGTGCCTTATTTATTGCATTTAAAATAGTCAATCAATTATTAGATAATTTCTTAATCAGTGAAAGATACTTATAGATTGCAGAACATTTACATGATTTGGAAGGTATAATGTAGAGCGTTAAGAAAATTGGTTGTAAAATCTCAAGGGACAAATTTTGAGGGGTCAATACAAATCGCATCCTCTAAAAAGAGCATTCTGTGTAGATTACAATGAGTTTAAACGAACTTAATAAAACCATCAATTCAAATTTCAAAAACTTTCCGGACAATTAATAACAAATACGTCATTAAAGCATTCATTATTCAAGTCACCTTACGGCCTATATACGTCAGTGTGAAAGAACAATTCTATTATTCAACAAAAATGGAAATTAACTATACAGCATAGGAATTAAAAACATTTGAACATTGCAAGTCCACTTTATGGTATAATATATCAAGTATTTGAGATCCTCTTGAAGGCTTTCTGGGATTCTTGAACCATAGACTCACAGGTATCTCGTCTGGTAGCCCAAGCGGTAAGAGCATGAGCAAGGACGGCCAAAGATTCATGGTTCCAGTCCCGGCTATGATCTACACACGGTTGGTGTGACAAAATATTATCAAATATTCGTTATACCTACTTTCAATGAACGTTCTATTGTTTAGAAATATAGCACTATAACCGGTATAATCAGCGGTAAGCTAATTCCAAAACTCATAATCAAGAAAGCATAAACATATTACAATAAGTGAAATCGGAATGCGAGGGAAAACCTTTTTTTATGTTTCATTCCATTAATTTAATAAAATATCAAATCATATTATATTCCGTTGCAATGCTAAGTACGGTTTTCATATCACTATTGCGTTACGACATTGTTCATGCTATGAATCAGTAAGTCTGAAGTCAAGTACTCAGCTTTCGGCTTGGCTTCTCAAACCAGAGTTGCGGAGTTCGATTCCCGGCTAGGGTGGGATATTTTTCTATTCCCTACTCTCCACAGAGACGGGAAGAATGAATGTGGGAGTGAATGTGAGCGTGTTCAATAGTAAAAGTTAATAAAATCACCTTTAAAAAAATCTGATGTGTTACACTTACATGACTTTCTCTACTCTTGTAGAAACTATTTTTTCAAACTCTTATTCTCCATCTATTTCATATTAATTAAGATAAACATTTGCAGAAACGACGTTTTGACATGCAAAGAGAATTACATTTTACACATAGGGACCAGTTCTAAAAATATTTGACTATCGCTTAAGGCGTACTATGTTCCCCTTGTTTTGTATTTGCAAGGGCAATATAGAAATACAGCAGCCTCTAAGCATATACATATCTCTTAGCAGCTGGTTGCTATGTGCAGCACCATTCTCTTTGCCACAGATTAATACTCTCTGCATATCTAAGACAAAAAAATGAATAACGAATTTCCATTTGAGAAAATAAGTATTGAAAAATTTAAGGGAATAACAAGCAATATCTCGAAAATGGTTCACTCAACAAAAAAAATGTATATGACATAAATTATGTATTTTAACGCGATCTACATTTTTGTGTAGTAAAATTGTATCTATCTCTTATGATTTACCAGTTATGTAAAAGTCATTCACAATGAAGAATACCTTTGGAGACATTCCCAGAAAATTCAATATATACATTTTATTTGTCATGAAAATATCTTAAACTTGTGATGTTTTAATCAAAATCCTTAGAGCTACTTTTAAGAAAATTAAAATTTTCGAAAAATGTTCCATGTAAGGGGTAATCTGGGGTGGGGGGATTTTCTTGAAAACCTTCGTGTCGCATCTTTGGAAGATACTGAACCTAAATACCAAATTTGGTGTTTATCCGACTGTTCGTTTCTGAGTTATGCTGTTCACAGACACACACACACAGACACACACACACACACACACACACACACACACACAGACACAGACACACACACGGACATGTTTCCAAGAATGCTTTTTTAGGATTCAGGGGGTCTCAAAACATATATTTCCGGTGATATCTCGGTATCAAATTTTTGGGTGGAATACAATACTTCCCCTACTTACTATACGTTGTAGAGAAATAATACCTGTCACTGAGTTATACAAGTCTCCGATATGACCATGAAAGTTATAGGGCGCTAGATAAATGAACTGATAAAAGAATTCTGATGTGATACAGTCACATGAGTTTATCTATCCTCTATCGTTTACTACTGGGTATACAAACTATTCTTACTAAAGCTTATTTTTCTATCTACTACATTTTAATCCAAATAAATCTTCAGAAATAGGTACATTACACCTTTGGTTATAGCTACAAAGGGAAAAGCGACAGTAAAATGTTTCAGAACTGGACGTTATATGCTGACCCTAAAATTCCAACTGTCTCCATGACATCGCGAGGAACAACTGAGCATTGACTGGGCTTCAAGGAATGGACAATTGGAACCTTTAATAACGGATATCCTAGAAATAGCATATGCCACAAAAAACGCATTTGGAATAAATTGTGTGTTTTAAAGAGATCTCCATGTTCTGGTAGTACGTTTACGTCTATCGCTTAACGTTTACCAGTTATACAAGATTATACAGAATTCCTTCTGAATGAAGAGGACTTCACAAGCTATTCTCCAGAAAATTCAAGATGTACATTTTATTTGTTATGTGAATATCTTTAACATGTGGTATTTTAATCAAAATCATTAATGCCATTTTTTAGAAAATCGAAAATGTGAACGGGAATTTTGGGGCGGAAGGGATTTTCCTGAAAATCTTCGTGTCGCATCCTTGGAAGGTACTGAACCTATATAGCAAGTTTGGTATTTATCCCAATTTTCGTTTTTGGGTTATTCTGTTCACAAACACACACACAGACACACACACACACACAATCGGCGGACCTTTTTCTAAAAATGCTTTTTTTTTTTGGATTCGAAGTATCTCAAAACGTATTTCCAGTGAAATCTCGATATCTAATTTTTGTACGTAGTAAAGAAAGACTGAATTCATCAATTTCCATCAACCTTTCATTTTTTATTCCTATATGAAAACTCAACTGGTATTTCTGAACTAATTTTCATTTATTTAAATTGTACTACGTCAGAAATAAAAACTGAGAAACGCACGGATATTTTCTCTACCAACTACCTTCAGTAGGTAGAAGACGTATAGAAAGTATTACTTCCAAAAATGCGATGAGCTCATCAAAAAATGCCAGGAAAACCAATGGCTAATATAGCACAAATTATTCCATAGCTTTCAAAAGCTTCCATTGAAGATTCAAAAATGTATGTTTTAAAGTCCTCTGTACATAGAAAAAATTCAAAATATTTCAAGGAAGTGGTACCAAGAAAATCCCCCGCCCCAAACTACTCTTCACACGAAATACATGTTAAGTTTTACTTTCTTATTAAAATACCACATGTTTAAGATACTTGCATGAGAAATTAAATGTGTATCTTGAATTTTCTGCGAATAACCAGTTAAGTCCTCTTTATTTTGAATGAATTTATTATAATTGTGAGGCAGTATTTTTAACACTTAAATGATTTCAGTCTAATTATATAATATATAAATTCAATAACAGCCCTTAAAGCAATATGTGTATGTAACAATATATAAATAGTGTATATTACAGTCATTGTATATGATTATATTATTGTATACATGTAATAATGTTATGTGAATGTATTACGTAATTTAATAAGGTAGGAGCTGTGAGAATAATAGGTTAAAAGTTGCTAACAATGAGGTAACAATGAGGTAACCTTGAGACAATAATGAGTAAGAATGTTTAATAATGCTACTAATCATTATTGGAGCAACAATAATGTAAATTTTTGAGACAGTTTATGAAATAGCCAATAAACAACCAGAATCTTTTGGATTAGGAATAGCCAAACAGAGACTTGAAATACAGAAATGTACAAATGTGGTGGTAGGAATCAAGTCAGTTGCTTGTAGACAGTGCTCATAACTGGACGCGTTGCTTGTAGATAGCGTTCCTAACCGGACGCGAGACCTGTCCTCGAGAAATTTAATACGTATTTTGTGTGAGACAAAAATAGTTTACCTGTTAAAAGGTGCAAGTAAATCATAAAAAAAACTTACATCTCTCTTTCTCTATATCAGTAAAGTGTTATTTAAATAATGTCAAGCATTAATAAAAGGAGTGAAGTAAAATTATAATCTGTGTAAGCCTACATTCTTCAGTCGCACCACCTCCCTGCTAAGACATTCATGGCTCTAAAAAACAATAATACTGACGCAGCCGAGGCAAACATAAATATTTAAAAGAAACGGTCAAAATTATAAAGTTAATATTTTTAAACTTGGGGCGAAGGCTACCGGAAACTTTTTACCATACGTGCGGTTGCAACTATTTCAAGTTCGGCTATCCAACTACTTCAAATCGACTTTCCATACGTGAAGCAACAACCTACTTCAATTGGTAATCCGTATATCTTACTACACTACACAAAAAATCTGATGTGTTACACTCACATGACTTTCTCTACTCTTGTACAATCTATTTTTACAAACGCCTATTCTCCATATGCTTTATGTTAATCGAGATATCGAGATGTCAATCTTATTGTTAATTTTCTTGTAGATGCAAGGGGAATATGGTAGCTTTTAAGCGATGGTCAAATATTTTAACGCTGGTTGCTATGTGTCGCATTCCATTCTCTTTGCAAGTCCAGGACATAAAAAAATGAATAACGAATTTGAGAAAAAGTATAAGTATTGGAAAATTTTAGGGAATAACAAGCAATATCTCGAATACGGTTCACTCAACAAAAGAAATGTATATAACATAAGTTGTGTATTTTAACGAGATCTACATTTTTTGTGTAGTAAAATTTTGTCTATCTCTTATGGTTTACCAGTTATGCAAAAGTCGTTCACAATGAAGAATACTTTTGGAGACATTCCCAGAAAATTCGAGATATACATTTCATTTCTCATGACATTATCTTAAACATATGATATTTTAAACAAAATCGTTAGAGCCATTTTTGAGAAAATTAAAATTTTCGAAAAATGTTCCATGTAAAGGGTAGTCTGGGGTGGGGGGATTTTCTTGAAAACCTTCGTGTCGCATCTCTGGAAAATACTGAACCTAAATACCAAGTTTGGTGATTATCCGACTGTTCGTTTCTGAGTTATGCTGTTCACAGACACACACACACACACAGACACACAGACACACACACGGACATGTTTCCAAAAATGCTTTTTTTGGATTCAGGAGGTCTCAAAACATGTATTTCCGGTGAAATCTCGGTATCGAATTTTTGGGTGGAATGCAATACTTCCCCTACTTACTATACGTAGTAGAGAAAGTAAAAATGTATATCTCGTTAAAACACACGTTTATGCGGCGTTAACCATTTCAGAGATATTCTTTGTTATTGGTTTGCATTTACCAGTTTTCAAGTGGTAAGCCGTTATTCGGTTTTACTTTCTCTACCGCTCGAGATTTCACCGTAAATACATGTTTTGAGACCCTCTGAATCCAAAAAAGGCGTTTTTAGAAAATCAATCTGTGTGTATGTGTGTCTGTGAACACATCACTCAAAAACGAAAAGTCATATAAATACCAAATTTGGTTTATATAAGTTTAGTATCTTCCGAAGATGCGATACGAAGATTTTTTAAGAAAATCCCTCCACCTCAAACTACCCTTTACATGGAACATTTTTTAATATTTTAATTTTCTGAAAAATGACTCTTAATGATTTTGATTGAATTACCATATATTAAAGATATTTACGTGGCAAATAAAAGTTATATCTTGAATTTTCTAAGAACAGCCTGTGAAGTCCTATTCATTTAGAAGGAATTTTGTATAATCTTGTATAACTGGTAAACATTGGACAAAAGACGAAAATGCACTACACAAGAAATGTAGATCTCTTTAAACACACACTTTATTTCATATAACTTTTTTATGGCATTACCCATTTGCGAGATATCCATTATTAATAGTTGGCATTGCTGAATACTTTCATATGTCATTCTTTTAAAATCCTGTTTTTTTATTTATTTTTTTGTTTTTGTTTTTTGTTTTGTTTTCGACCGCAACAGTATGAAACTTTAAGGCCAATATACATAGCGTCCTGTTCTTAAACATACGAAGTCGGTAGAAAAATAAACTTTTCTGAGAATAATTTGTACATTCACTAATAAACCATAGATGGTAGACAAAGTCATGTGAGTGCAACACATCAGACTTTTTTGCCAAATCGTGCATTGAAGGTAACGGTACACAAGAGGTTCCTTGACTGGTTCTAGAAGATAACATCCATAACTGCTGATTTCTCAGATTTCCCATTAGTGTTCTAGAACAGCAGTGTTTTGTCTGGTTTTGCTTCCTTTTCTTTAGGTTTTCACCGTTACATTTTTTGGTTAATCGACCATTAAAACTGTAAGTGAAAGGACGGCATAACGGAGCATCTGCATCTTTTTAGGTTGGAAACCCCCCAAAGGGTTTACAACCATCAACGACTGTGTTTTTGTAGGTGGGAGTTTACAAAACCAAGAAACAATTTATCTGAGAGTCACTTTGTCGAATAGTAAACCAGAAATCTTAGGGTTGCATTAAATCCTAAACATAAGAATGTGAGTAATTTTGTTGATTTCACCGGCGATAAGACATTTTGAGTTAAGAATTATTATATTAGACACATTGGTTTGTTTGTTCATCAACAGTTTGTCCGCCATATTTGAGAGTGAATATTAATATATTTTAAATATTTTAAACGATTCCTTAGCTTCATTGAATAGAGCCCTGAAGATCTGTTTCCAAATCAAGAGAAATTATCTTGATATCTGGTTAGAAATCGTCTTACAGTTTGTCTTTTTTTTTCTTTGTTTAGTTTGTATAATCCATTTTAACTTCTATATCATATTAGGACATTGACTTAAGAAGTAATTTTCTCTCGCATTGTAGGATTTTTAACGTTTTTGTTTTTACGTTAACTTTTTAGATTGATGACACATTGACTCCCACATTGATACTACCAGACTCTACGGAGAATGGGGAAGGTAGATTGTTCGCTCCAACCGGAAATCGAACCCGCGACCTCTGGGTTAAGAAGCGAGAACACTGACAGCTCGACCACGGAGGTAAGTCCTACCTATAGCTTTTCTTCCATCAGATTGGTGGTGTAATACGATCTGTCAGTGTATTGACTTCTTCGTACCAGTTATTCTGTATTTGGTCTATTTCTTCAATTAAATTAAATATATACATTTCTTTCCTGATGTTTTCACTTTCATTTTTATCTACGATAGTCACTCCTGCTAGTAAGCATAACATCTTCGTTTCCGAGGTTCCGTGCGTAGTTTTCATTTGCGGTAGCCACTCTACTGTAGCCACTCCGAAAAATAACTATAATGATACATAATAATAACAATAATAATAATAAAGTTATCTGACAAAAGAAAGGGCTGTTTTTGTGGATGTTTACTGTTGTGTACAGAATTAAGTGCAGCGTTTTAGGGCAAGAACAAAGTAATGTTTAAATTGTATTATAGTTGAGACTATGGATGGTCTGAAATAACCAAGAGAAGTTTCCGCGCTCGTGCACATTACCTACTTCTGCCGTAGTGCTATCATCTAGTGGCATTAAGGTAAATTTGTAGTGATAGTATGGAAATCAGCGCGGGAGGAGCTTCGTACACTTTTTCATGCGTGCATGGCCCAAATGTATTTGACCCATAAGATAATTGCGATACACCATTTGCGCATGCGCAAAAGCCCCTTAAAATGTACACAAGTCAAGATGTGCTACTGACCCTGTTGCCACGCTTCATAGCGTTTAGAGGAATAGCGCGGTGTATTTAAATGCCACAGATTCTAAATTACTGCATATACGTTACGTTTAATAGCTTTCAAAGAAAAACTTTTGAGAAAGTTTGTAGCACCAACGTTTAGGTGCTAATTTGAAGTAGTTGTATTGTAGTTCCACTGTTGGGGAGCCAAACTTGATGAAGTAACTGCCCTACGTATGGTAAATCGGATGCAACCGGAACCGGGGCAGGGCACCGCGCGCAGGGCTGTCGGCCCATTGTGCTTCCAACGTGACCCGGAGGGAAGGATAAGGGAAAAGACCCGAAGGGCCACCAGATCCGGATGCCGATGGACACAAGCATGGACGGGGTCACTAACGTTTCCAGATAGAACGCATCCGACACCGCACGGTCTCTGCCCACAAGACAACAACCTCCAGGATTCCCCGGAGCGGAACCCACGTTCAGTAGAAACCTACAGAGCGGTACCGTAGCGACGCCAGGGAAGAAATCTTTACAGAGCGTAAACCACCGCCCAGCCGCAACTCGCCGAACACCTTCGCCTGGTCCTACAACCCTGAAACAAATGAAGATGATGGGTACAAGAAATGAAAGGAAGGAGAGTCGTGGTAGAAGATGAAGCACCCCAGCATTTACCTGGCGACTTGGGGAAACCACGAAAAACCCATGGGCCAGAGTGGGGGGTCACCGGGGATCGATCCCGAGATCTCCCTAATGCGGACGTAACCGCCTGAGCCATTCCGTTCGGTATTGGTATATAGTGCCATCATTTTATAAAACGTTAATTGTGTCGTTTAATTGTTTCACACATTTGATACAATTTATTAACTTCTTATTTACGGCATTAGGATGCATAAAGTCCTCTATAAGTAAAATTATTAACACGTGTTTTAGTTATGGACTATAATTTGCATTTGATGTGATACTTTCATATTTTATTTACTTTCAATTTCGTTTACTATATGTGCAGTCAATTGTACGATATTGTAGATTATGTTCTGAATTGGCAGTCGTCTACGAATAGGCATAAAAGTTCTAGTATTGTAAATCGCGGTTCTTCGTAATAGACGTAGGCTATAAGAGAGCATCTAATTTCAATGACAAAGCCTAAATAGTGAGAAGATGCTTAGTTGTATTGTTATTTGCCCCACGCTTTAGGAGCTAATTTGAAGAAAATGTATTATATTTCGACTGTTGGGGAGCCGAACTTGAAGTAGTAGCAACCGCACGTATGGTAAAAAGTTTCTGGTAGCCTTCGCCCCAAATGTACTTTCCGGTGGCCTTTGCCCCAAGTTTAAAAAATATTAACTTTGTAATTTTGACTGTTTCTTTAAATATTATATGTTTATGTTTGCCTCGGCTGCGTCAGTATTTATTTTTAGGGACATGAATGTCTTAGCAGGGAGTGGTGCGACTGAGAATGTAGGCTTACACAGATTATAATTTTTACTTCACTACATTTATTAATCCTTGACACAATTTGAATAACACTTCACTGATATATAGAGTTGTGAGATTCTTTTATTAATTACTTGCACTTTTAACCGTAAACTCTTTTTGTCTCACACAAAATACGTATTAAACTTCTCGAGAATAAATCTCGCGTTCGGCTAGGAACACTATCTACAAGCAACTGACTTCTAAATTTGCAAATTTGGCTCCATTTTAGTTTCTGATTGGCTAATCCTAGCCCAATAGAATACCTTCATTTAATTAAAGCTTTTTCTGGTTGTTGATTGGCTATTTTATAAGCTGTCACAAAAATTACATTATTGTTGTCCAAGAATCACAAGTAGCATTTAAACTTTCTAATTCATTATTGCCTCAAGGTTACCTCATTGTTACCTCATTGTTAGCAACTTTTGACCTATTTCTCACAGCTCCTACATTATTAAATTACGCAATACATTCATATAACATTATTACACATGTATACAATAATATAAACATATACAATGGCTGTAATATACACTTTTTATATCTTGTTACATACCCATATTTCTTTAAGGCGGGCTGTTATTGAATTTATATATTATATAATTAGACTTAAATAATTTAAGTGTTAAAAATACTGCCTAAATAACCATTTACAAAGCCTTTATACTAGAATACGAACGTGTTGGAATCATAAAATAGCACTTGCAAAGCACACTTTGGCTTTTCCTTGAAAATGCCATGGAGTATAAAATAGTTGTTACTCTACAGATAATGCCTTTAAAAATTAAGACAAAAGCTGTGGATATTTTCATGCCAGCAACATATGTAGGTAGTCACGATTTAGCACTAAGAGAATAGAAGACGAAGCAAAACAAAAGAGAATCCGATCCGGCACGGTAGGTATGCGATACATGTGGAAGAATATTCTAATCACTCTTATGTAAGAAGATTTTGCTGTATTTTCTTTGTGTTTTGTAACTTGAGTTCTTGACCAGTGTATATTAAGTAATTATATGTATAAAGAGAAATTTATGGCAGTTTCTCAACCGATATTTTATAATTAACAACAGAAAATATTTTTTTCTCGATAGTTACTGGCTATGTACAGACTCCAAAACGTGTAACTTGGTGTCCTGGGTGTGGGCAATGTTCATATTCACCGTTTTTCTCCTATTTAGTTGTAAATTAATATTATGAACTTTTGTATTGTGTGAAAACTGTAGGCTTTGTTATTAATTAACTACCACACCAAAGAGAAGGCAAGATATTTAAAACTGTATTTACTGTGAATAAATAAAACAATAATCGACTATTCCGTTTATTGTTTTACCGCCAAAGAGTACTTACTTGCGGGCTACATATGATTTTCAGAACTTGGAAGATTTTTGGGGAAGTTAGAGAAATCAGAAATATATACATCTGCCAATAATTCATATCCACTTTTCGGTGTGTATCAGTGTATTTTTCATTGGTAATTAGAAATACCACGGGGCCATAAAAATGTTGTCTTTAAATAATATAAGTATGAATTCAACACGTATTATGTGTCAATTTGATAATGTTATTTCACACTGTTTATGTGTAGACATTAAGTTGGAATGTTCAGTTCTGTTGCTGGAATTCGAACCACGCATCTACAGCCTATGCTATGACCGCTTGGGCTACTATGACGAGTTATTCGTATGCACGTTAAACTTTCTCATCGGACTGAAGGAGTATCCTAATGAACCACTTTTCTTTGTTATTAATATTTATAAGGTTGCTTTTTAACAGCTAAGGTTTCCAGCGACTACAACAATTTATGCACCAATGTTAAACAATTATACAAAAGGTGTTTACATAAATATATTAATACCTATACATAACTTATAGTTTGATAGTAAAAAACTTTAAATTTACAATTACAGTAGATTTGAAATCTATTAACAGACATGAATTAAATTAAGATTATATAAACGAATTTTACCGTGATAATTCCAATAGTTTGATAACCTTTCTACATCCTTCGTATTCAGATATCCAACATCTGCCTTTGATTTACTAAACCAGGACACCCAGGAAGGTGTCCTCTGCATTTCGGGCAAGGATCCTTAATTTTTTCTTTTATCATGACTCAGGTTGAAGTAACCAATCCTCAAACTGGTAATTGGACTTGGTGACATCCTCGGAAGAGAGTGTATAGGACAGCTGACTCTGTAACGTATTTCCTGACGATCTGCAGTTTTGGAGGAAATTATTTCATTTTTCATCCCAGTACTTCCTAATATAAGATCTGAACGATATTTTAATATCCTCCAATTGTGTGAGGAAGCCATTCTGATGAGATCTGCACACCATTTTTGGAATGGCAAAACAAATGTTCCTAGATAACATGAATGAATGGGTCCCTTGTAAATCTAAATTTTTCTTTGATTTCTTTCAATTCATAATGATTTAATTTATATATACACGCTGGGCACAAGCGGCGTTTCTGTTTTAATCGTATGTCGGTTTTTACCTTCTCTACTACGTATAGTAAGTAGGGGAAGTATTGCATTGCACCCAAAATTTCGATACCGAGGTTTTACCTGAAGTGCATATTTTGACTTGCCCTGAATTCAAATAACGCATTTTTGGAAACATGCCGTGTGTGTTTCTGCTGTGTGTCTGTCTGTGAACAGCATAACTCAAAAAGTCGGAGAAATACCAAACTTGATATTTCAGTTTAGTATCTTTCAAGAAAATCCCTTCACCCCAGGCTACCCTTTACATGCAACAGTTTTCGAAAATTTATTTTCTCCAAAATGGCTCTAGCAATTTTGATTAAAACAGCATATGTTTAGGAAGTTTTCATAGGAAATGAAATGTATATCTTGAATTTTCTGGGAATGTCCCCAAAAGTCCTCTTCATTCTGAATGACTTTCGCATAACTGGTAAACCGTAGGTGACAAACAAAATGTTTCTACACAAAAAATGTAGATCTCCTTATTACGCATAATTTATGTCAGATACATTTTTTTTTGTCGAGTGAACCATTTCCGAGATATTCGTTGTTAGCTGTTTGAATTTTCAAATAATTATACTTTTTCTCAAATGGGAATTCGTTATTCGTTTTTTATGCCCTGGACATACAAAGAGAATGAATGCTCCACATAGCAACCAGCTCTTAAAATATTTGACTATCGCTTTCTGTAAATGTTTATCTCGATTAACATGAAGTAGATGGAGAATAAGCGTTTGTAAAAATAGGTTGTACAAGAGTAGAGAAAGTTATGTGAGTGCAACATATCAGATTTTTATTACTCGTTTTGTTTTATATTCTAAATCTAATTCTACACCAAATTATTCTTAAGTATTTTTATAACTGATATTAGATGACACCCTTTATCCTTTGTAATAACCAGAAGTTTATTTCAGTTGACACTGTTATATGCTTTCTCCAAATCAATATATCTGATATACATTTCCTTGTATTCATTTAAGTTTTCATTGTGGAGAAGCTTGTAAGTAATATGTCTAGTTGTTTTTTAATATCTTTTCTAGTATATTACTTAAAGCTTTGCGCACAGTTTTATGTTGTCGACGGTAGTGATATTCCTCGTAAGTGGTGTCCAATATTGGAAATCTTCCAGTCAAAACTGTTTGGTTGTTCTTGTGACTTTCATTTTAAGAAGAGGCCAGCGACCTACCCTTTGTTCGGTTTTTCCCAGTTTTAACCGTAATTTACAACCCTTCGAAGGTCAGTCTCGAACTTCTGTTATTCACCCACCGCCAAAAGCAGGTACTTGCAAGGATGTTTGGTTTCCTTAAAATTCCAGTTTAAAAAGAAATTGATTGAAAACTATTCATTCCTTTCTATGTCTAATATTGCTCCTGCAATCTCAATTCTAAATGCTATCAAGCTATAAAATTGGGAATCTAATTTTATTGGAAGGTTTTAATATTGTTTTCATTTAAATATTGATTAAAAATTATGAACACCAATATAGCTTGCAGGATGATGTTTATTATTGCAATGATTAATATAATGGCGTAATGATAATAATAATAATAACTATAATAATTCATAACTTCATGTAAACGCAATTTTAACCTGAGATTGCTCATTAGTTATTTACCCACTATAGAAAATCAGCCCATTTTGATAGAAGTGCATTATTACTTTCTCTGTTATGTATAGTAAGCAGGGGAAGTATTGCATTACAATAAAAAATTCGATACCGAAATTTCACAGGAAATACATGTTTTGAAGTCCTCTAATGAAAAAAAACACTTTTAGAAAAAGATCAGTGCCTGTCTGTGTGTCTATGAAAGCATAACTCAAAAACTAAAAGTCGAATAAATACTAACCTTGGTATTTATGTTTAGTATGTTTCAAAGATGTGGCACGAAGATTTTCAAGAAAATTCCGTCACCCCAGACTACCCTTTACATGAAGCATGTTTGGAAAATTTTGATTTTTTCAAAAATGGCTGTAACGATTTTTAGTAAATGATCATATATTTAATATATTTTCATGACAAATAATCTAGAATTTTCTGGAAATGTCCCCTAAAGTCCTCTCCTTTGTGAATGGCGTTTGCATAACAGATAAACCATAAGAGATAGAAAAAATTGTTCTACACAAAAATGTGCAGCTCGTTAAAACACAAGTTATGTCATACACATTTTTGTGGTTTTGTGTGTGTGTGTGTGTGTGTGTGTGTGTGTGTGTGCGTGTGTGGAATGAATCATTTCTGAGATATTCTTTGTTATTTGTTTGAATTTTCCAATACTACATATTTCTCAAATAAGAATTTGTTATTCGTTTTTTTTTATGTACTGGACATGCAAAGAGAATGGAATGCCCCACATAGCAACCAGCTCTTAAAAGATTTGACTATCGCTTAAAGCCTACCATATTCCCCTTGCACTTACAAGAAAATTACCAATAAGATAGTTTCTACAAATGTTTAAAATGAAGTGGATGGAGAATAAGCGTTTGTAAAAACAGTTTGTACAAGAGTAGAGAAAGTCATATGAGTGCAACACACCAGATTATTATCATTATTATCATCATTATCATTATCGTCGTCAGTTTGTTATTATTATATCCATTCCACTTAAAATCTATAATGAGATACAAATATGCTACAATAAACAACAGTGTGAGAAAATTCGTGAAAGCGGCTAGTTGGAGCAGTTGAAAGCAAAAATAGACTATTAAGACACATAGGGCCGGTTTCACCAACAGATGATAAATTTTAACACAACGTTAAACTGATTTAACATGAAGTTAACACAAATTCTGTTTCATCAAACAATGTGTAAAAGTCCGTGTTAAGTTAACATCTCCATACCCCTGTTTTAAGGCATTTAACAAATGTCAGAAATTGGAAAATGGCTGCCGCAAACCAAGCTGTTGATGCGAGTTTGCTACAATTGGTATTTTTGAATGTCATTCCTAATAGAAGAGCAGTCTACGTCATAATAAATTTGAAACTCTACTAAAAGAGGAATTTTTAAAGCAATTTGGACTGTCCGAGGGGCCATGAGCATGGCTTTATGGGAAATATGAGAGGTTAGAATACTACCAACAGAAGCATGCCTCTTTCTCCTATGGTAAATTAGGTACTTACATTTTATGCTACTAGCATTTTTCATTTACTTGTAATAACGTTGGAATTTCCAAAGCTACGGTTTGTGGATTTATCCGGAAGGTTTACAGAGCAATTGCTTCAAGAAGCAAACAGCATTTTTTTTTCAATGAAATTACTCGTGGATTTTGTCTCAGGCTGCAATCTTATCCTTTAATGTAAGAACGTCGGCTTTTTCGCACTTACGATACGTCTGTACTTATTAACCAGATGTTAATTAACGCCTTTTGAACGTTGAAACATTTATTTCAGTTGACATTGTGATTCTAACCTCAAACAACCGGGAACACCACATGGCCGTTGCCATGAATCAGGACCCTCCTAGAGGGTCCTGCATGAATGTAAATAGTTGTCGGTTACTGACACAGAGAGTGCGGCGATGCGTAGACAAAAGTGCATCGGGGACGTTCAGAAGCAGTGTAGTTCGGCCACCGCCTTCTCGAAAGCTAGCGTTGTCTTTGACGTTAATAAAATGTTAGCTAACAATTTGCGGCAAAATGCTTGATGAAACGCAAAAGTTTTAACCTTATGTTAAACTTTGAACAGCTTGTTAACAAACAAGATGTTAGAGTATTTTTAACATCGGTTGGTGAAACCGGCCCATATTGTCATACTCGGTGCGTGGCCAGCAGGATGGGTAGCTTACTGAGTTAGCTTACCACAGGTATAACATTGTGGCGATGGCATTTATGATGTTCTTATACCGGAGTATAAGGTACATGAGCTAAATGCTCATAGAAAGTTATTTGCTGGCTGGAGTGAAACTGGATGTTTCTAGACGCGATAACCAGCTAAGAAAACCACCACCACCACCACCACCACCAAATACTGCCTGGTATGAGCCTTTTGGCCCGTTCCTACTTCACAAGGTTTTAAAATTGGTCCTTCCAACGTTTTCTCGGTCCTCTGACCTCTTCTTCCTTTGGACTTGTATTTATATATACAGACTGGAATCCGGGAAGTATCCATCCTGCTAGATGGTCATACTATGTTTTTGCATTGTTCTATTACTTCTGATATGTTGTTTAGTTCTCCCCAGATGTCATCGTTTCTCTGATGATCCAGAAGCGAATATCCAGCCAGAGGTCTTAGTAATTTCATTTCTGCTATTTCAACATACCTTATTGTTTTTAATTTCTCTACTACGTATAGTAAGTAGAGAAAGTATTGTATTCCAACCAAAAATTTCATACCAAGATTTCACCGGAAATACATGCTTTTAGACCCCCTGAATCCAAAAAAGGCATTTTTGGAAACATGTCCGTGTGTGTCTGTGTGTCTGTGTGTCTGTGAACAGCATAACTCAGAAACGAACAGTCGGATAAACACCAAACTAGGTATTTTGCTTCAGTATCTTCCAGAGATGCGACACGAAGGTTTTCAAGAAAATTCCATCACCCCAATTACCCTTTACATGGAGATTTTTCGAAAATTTTAATTTTCTCAAAAATGGCTCTAACGATTTTGATTAAAATATCATATGTTTAAGATATTTTCATCACAAATGAAATGTATATCTTGAATCTTCTGGGAATGTCTCCAAAAGTATTCTTCATTGTGAACGCCTTTTTGCATAACTGGTAAACCATAAGTGATAGACAAAATTTTACTACACAAAAATGTAGATCGCGTTAAAATACACAATTTATGCCATATACATTTTTTTGTGGAGTGAACCATTTCCGAGATATTGCTTGTTATTCCCTTAAATTTTCCAATGCTTTTTCTTAAATGGGAACTCGTTATTCATTTTTTATGTCCTGGACATACAAAGAGAATGGAATGAGCCACATAGCAACCAGCTCTTAAAATATTTGACTGTCGCTTAAAGCCTACCAATTCCCCTTGCACCTACAAGAAAATTAGCAATAAGATTAACATCTCGATTAACATGAAGCATATGGAGAATAAGCGATTGTAAAAATAGTTTCTCAAGAGTAGAAAAAGTCATGTGAGTGTAACACATCAGATTTTTTTGTTAATGTCAAGTCTCAGTTATACAGTGCCATCATTTTATAACATTTCAAAATCGTTTCTCTATGGACTTTATTTAGTAATGTGGGTTTAATTGTACCATTTAGCTTTATAAATTTAATTTCTTTTTTACGTCACTATTTCTTACATTTGAGGTTATACATCCAAGTATTTGAAAATGGGGACCTGCTCAATTTTATTGTCTACTACTGTCGTTATTCTTTTTGGCTTTTTTTCTTCGAAAGTTTATGCCTTGAATATGTTTAAGCTATACCGTTTTGCAACCACACTCAATTTATAAATGAATAAAACCAAGATTATAATTTCAGTGGGATACAGAACGTTGCAGCTGTAGGTAGATGCAGAAGCCATGATTCCAGTGTGTCCGCTAGGGCACAGTTGAGGACGGTCTGACTCGCTCGATGGGAGACACCGGGGGCCCCCGGGCTGTGGGACGGCGACCCTTTGTTTCCCTGCTCCCAGCTGATTAGTTACGCTGCATATAGATGCCTCATTAATAAATACAACCCAGAATTAGACCACACAAAAGAGTGGAAAATGAGCAAAATGGTTATGGCCAAGTTTACACATTCGTGGACAAGATTTCCTCTTTCTTTTTATCCACGGGTCGAGTATCGCCCCTTCCATACGCCACGAGGTTCTGAAGTGTCCCCTGATGAAAGGCACATGCCCAACTTTGGAAAACAATTTTCAAGCTAATGCAAATAGCTAGTATAGAATTCTGTATGAAGATCGTGTTTATTTTTTCCTTAATCCTTATTCTGGCTAAGTGATTTGCTGTGGAATGTACTGTACTCTCTCAAACCGTTTGAGAAAAAATGGTGTTTTATTACAATTTTGTTATGTTGATGTGGGGATATTTAAAGAAGCGGCAGTTTGCAAAAGATATAAAAATGTATTTCCACTTTTTCTACCTCTGGCTACTGAAGCAGAGTGATCCAAAATTGGATACAAAATGACTATTAAATCTCAATAGAAATGCACATTTTGGAGTCACCTGAATGCTCAAAAATAAACTACTGCGTCAGTCTGTAAACAACAAAACTCATAAACGAAAAGTCAAATAAAAATAAAATGTAATATCTAAGTCAGACATTTCCAAAGGCGGACACACCAAGGAAATTCCCTCACTACGAATAACAAAATCTTTCGTCATTTTATAAACCTCAAACATTTTTACCGACACGGAGATCGGGGTCTGCGTTTCAAATTCCGACAGGACCGTCTTCCCTGAGGTTTTTCTCTTCTTCTTCTTTCTCTGTTTAACCTCCTCGTATGTAGGACTTACAGGCGGGTGCCTGGGGCCAGAGGCCCGTCGAGGAGCAGACACTCATGGATGCCTGGTATGGGCATGAAACGAAATGATGATGAAATTTATGAAAGGAAATGCGATGATGGAGCAGTTGGTGGAATGAATGGCGGGGGAAACCGGAGAACCCGGAGAAAACCCGCCCAGACGTCGCTTTGTCCACCAAAAATCCCACATGTGGGTCCCTGGGATTGAACCCGAGCCGCCTCGGTGAGAGGCGAGCGGTCTAACTACTCGGCCACGGTAAATAACTGGTAAATGCCGGAAAGCTACCCTGAATTTAGGTCCGGAGCGTTTCCTTCTCAAATTTCCTTTCTCAATTATAACTTCATTTCATATGTTATTAGTTTCAACCACCTGTGGTGCTGTATACAATAAGAGCTGCACTTAAACACTTTTAAAAAGTTTCAGAAATGATTTTCCTGATTTTCATTAAAATGCCATATGGTTAAGATAGTGGAACGACGAGTAAAGTCCATATCTGGCATAAGTTTTGAAAATCTCTTCATCAACGAGTTTTGTTTAAGTGCGAAATTTAAAGAGATAAAAAGGGGAATTAATGAAAAATAAAAATTTATTGCCAGATTGTTGCTGTTTTTTTAGATTCTAGAAGAAAATTAAAAATTAAAATTTGCTGCCAGATTGTTGCTCTTTGTTTTAATTTATAGAAGAAATAAGAAATGAAAATTCATTGCCAAATTTCTGCTGTTTATTTTAGTTTCAGGAAACAAATGGAAAATAAAATGCCAGATTGTTGCTTAATTGTTCTAGTTTCAAGAAGAAAATGAAAAATAATAGATTCTAAATCTATTACACTCCTTTCTGCCAAAATAGTTATATTAATAAAATTCTTTTCTTTTACAAAAATAATTTATGTGTTTGGTCCTCTCGTACTAAAACGTTTAATATAATTAAAGATAGAAACCAACCTGGCTCACGCCGGTTTAAACTCAGATCATGCCAGGTTGTGTTGCTTGTTTATCTCAGTTTCAAGAAGAAAAAAGAAAAATAAAATGCCAGATTGTTGCTTGTTTATTTTAGTTTCAAGAATAAAATGAAAAGTAAAATGCCAGGTTGTTGCTTGTTTATTTTAGTTTCAAGAAAAAAATTGAAAAAATGGCCAGATTGTTGCTTGTTTATTTTATAGTTTCAAGAAGAACATGAAAAATTAAATGGCAAGTTGTTGCTTGTTTATTTTAGATTCAAGAAGAAAATGATTTTATACATAAATTTACTTTGCAGAAAATTACCATAAGCAATTTAAACCTGCTTTTTAGAGTAAATGAATAACATAATTAGCAATACTAGGTTTGTAAACAAATGATAATCGGTACCTACATCCAGTAGTTGTATATGGCTGTTCCTTATACATTATTTTAAATCACTTATAAAAAATCGAAATTTGACGACATCATCAGTAAGATATTTTAACTTCTTTGCTCAGGATAACTTGAGGACCACACACGTGTGCATTAACCACCTTGCTTCCCTTTCTAAGACCAGGTAGGCTGGAGGGCACACCTAGAAGTAAATATGCACCTGGAATGAGTTATCGAGGTCGGTACATGTACAGTGATTACTGGAAATTGTTGTGATCGTAACAAAAAACAGTTGGAGGTAGGAAGACATTGTCAAATAGCAGCAATCCGTCAGAGAGAGCTGTCCGTTGTCCAATTAGAGGAGGCCTGAGGCACTGTGCTCGCTCGGTACAGGTGACTGATGAGCCCCAGATATGGGGAGACGTGATGCTGCAATTTGTATTTGGCTTTTTATTGTTAAATTGCACGGTGTAACATGTTCATTACTTTCTGTCGTCTGATCCTAGGCACGCAGGCTTCCTACGCACTGCTTAGTGCGCAACTTTTTTTTGAGAAATGTCTGTGATTATTTGCCAATTTTGGGTAAGAAGAATAAGATTCCTCTCTTGAGGAGCTTTTATGCGATCTGTATATGCCACAAGATTGAATGAAATGCCTACTTACTTCCTCTACCACTGAAGGCAATGCATCTGTGAGCTTTGACAAAAAAATTTAAAAAATCTGATGTGTTACACTCTCATGACTTTCTCTACTCTTGTACAAACTATTTTTACAAACGCTTATTCTCCATATGCTTCATGTTAATCGAGATGATAATGTTATTGCTAATTTTCTTGTAAATGCAAGGGGAATTGCTAGGCTTTAAGCGATAGTCAAATACATTAAGAGGTGGTTGCTATGTGGAGTATTCCATCTTTTTGCATTACCAGGACAAAAAAAAATGAATAACGAATTTGAGAAGAAGTATAAGTATTGAAAAGTTTAAGGGAATAACAAGCAATATCTCGAAAATGGTTCACTCAACAACAAAAATGTATATGACATAAATTGTGTATTTTAACGCGATCTACATTTTTTGTGCACTAAAATTTTGTCTATCTCTTATGGTTTACCAGTTATGCAAAAGTCGTTCACATTCCCAGAAAATTCAGGATATAGGTACATTTGATTTGTCATGAAAATATCTTAAACATATATTATTTTAATCAAAATCGTTAGAGCCATTTTTGAGAAAATTAAAATTTTCGAAAAATGTTCCATGTAAAGGGTAATTTGGGGTGGGGTATTTTCTTGAAAACCTTCGTGTCGCATCTCTGGAAGATACTGAACCTAAATACCAAGTTTGTTGTTTATCCGACTGTTCGTTTCTGAGTTATGGTGTTCATAGACACAGACACACACACACACGGACATGTTTCCAAAAATGTTTTTTTTTGGATTCAGGAGGTCTCAAAACATGTATTTCCGGTGAAATCTCGGTATCGAATTTTTGGGTGGAATACAATACTTGCCCTACTTACTATACGTAGCAGAGAAAGTAAAAATTAAAAGCATAATTTTGTTTCCACGTGGCGCATTCAAACTATTAATTTAATGAAGGTATCAATGGACCTCCGCATGTTAACCTATATCAATAGACAAGTGCAACTTTAAATCTTGTTTTCTCTGAAATTCAGCATTTTTCAATGCAACTTATTAGGTACTATTTTTTTTCAAAAGATCACCAAATACTTTTAAAATAATGTTCCCATTTTGTTAAATACATTATTAACTTTCGAAATATCAAGAATTTTTGGAGAGTAGAAAAAGTAATTTTTCTACAATAATTAGGGGTTAATATAAGAAGTATGACATGATAAAGGGAAAGGGAAAGGTATGTATCACGGAGCGACCCCGCATGCAGGCCAGTTGGCCCATTGTCCTTTCAATATGATTCCTGGGAGGGAAGGATGAGGGGAGAGACCCGAAGGGCGACCAATCCGGATGCCAACGGGCGCAAGCATAGACGGGATCCCTAACGTTTCCAGATAGAGTGCATCATACACAGCACGATCCCTGCCCACAAGCCACCAACCTCCAGGGACCCCCGGAGCGGAGCTCCACGCTGAAGAGAGGCCTGAGCGGTACCGCAGCGACTCCAGGTAGGAAACCACTGCCCAGCTGCAACCCGCCGAACACCGTCGCCTGTTCCTACAACCCTGGAACAGAAGACAAGGATGGGTACAGGAAATGAAAGGAAGGAGACTCGTGGTAGAAGATGAACCCCCCCCCCCAGCATTCGCCTGGCGACCCGGAGAAACCACGAAAAACCTATGGGATCCCGGGACCTCCCGAATGCAGGCCACAGACATAACCGCCTGAGCCATCCCGCTCGGTAATATGGCATAATAAACGTTTTCGTAAACTCATTTATTGTAAAACCGTAATTTGTAATGTGGCTTTCGTTTTTAACAATACTCCGTGTGGAGCAGTTTTATTGGAACAATGAATTTACACAATAAAATTTTAATATTTAAAACACCATGCAAGCAAAATTTTTGAAACATGGCAAAAATGTTACTGCTACACTGTGTAAATAACTGGCATAAATTTCAAAAAGATATATAATCTGGATTTTCCAATTGCACAGATGCAATTGCAATCCTACCTTAAGGAAGAAGGAATGCTATAATATTCAATCTGTGAATTTAATATTTTAAATGCCATTGGAAATTCACGTTTTTATATTATATGATTAAAATACAATCTATGTTTAGAAAATTTGATGTCCCACAAGACTTTCTATACCCACTATACCTTCACATAGTCGCTTATACATTATTTATTATAAGGCATATAATTGTTACATTCTCATGACTTTCTCTATGCACACAAGCTCTTCCTATAAAAACTTATTCTTATGTGCGTCTTGTTAGTTGAGATAAACGTTTGGAGAAATGCATTTATTGCATACTTCCTTATAGATACGAGAGAGATGAGTAGGCTTAGGCAATGGAAAAATATTTAAAAGAAGGATTGCTATGGCTTTGAAATTCAACTCATGACCACAAGGGGAAGAGAGAGAGAGAGAGAGAGAGAGAGATGGAAACTTAGCGCTTGAATAAGATAACAGAGTATCTCGGAAATAGTAAAGGTCACAAAAAACGTATTTGATGATATCTGAATCTTTTTGTGGTGTAAGCTTTTGTCCATCGTTTATTACTTTCTCTACTACGTATAGTAAGTAGGGGAAGTATTGCATTCCACCCAAAAATTCGATACCGAGATTTCACCGGAAATACATGTTTTGAGACCTCCTGAATCCAAAAAAAGAATTTTTGGAAACATGTCCGTGTGTGTGTCTGTGTGTGTGTCTGTGTGTCTGTGTGTGTGTCTGTGTGTGTGTCTGTGAACAGCATAACTCAAAAACGAACAGTCGGATAAGCACCAAACTTGGTATTTAGGTTCAGTATCTTCCAGAGATGCGACACGAAGGTTTTCAAGAAAATCCCCCCACCCCAGACTACCCTTTACATGGAAGATTTTTCGAAAATTTTAATTTTCTCAAAAATGGCTCTAACGATTTTGATGAAAATATCATATGTTTAAGATAATGTCATGAGAAATGAAATGTATATCTCGAATTTTCTGGGAATGTCTCCAAAAGTATTCTTCATTGTGAACGACTTTTGCATAACTGGTAAACCATAAGAGATAGACAAAATTTTACTACACAAAAAATGTAGATCGCGTTAAAATACACAACTTATGTCATATACATTTCTTTTGTTGAGTGAACCGTTTTCGAGATATTGCTTGTTATTCCCTTAAATTTTCCAATACTTATACTTTTTATCACATTCGTTATTCATTTTTTTTATGTCCTGGACGTGCAAAGAGAATGGAATGCGCCACATAGCAACCACCGTTAAAATATTTGACTATCGCTTAAAAGCTACCATATTTTCCTTGCATCTACCAGAAAATTACCAATAAGATTGACATCTCGATATCTCGATTAACATGAACCATATGGAGAATAAGCGTTTGTAAAATTAGATTGTACAAGAGTAGAGAAAGTCATGTGAGTGTAACACATCAGATTTTTTTTATATCCATTTTACACATATTATTTAAAAAAGTTCCTTTTTTATCTTCACGTTAATCGAGGCTAATATTTGTAAAAATAGTTTCAGCCGTATATTTCATTGCAGATAAAAAATGTATCTAATAGTGCTCTTTTTGGATTCAATGGATCTCAAAACATGTGCTACGGGGAAACCTCGGTATCGAATTTGGGGTTAAATGCAATGTTCCCTCTGCCTAGAACAGGTATGGTACAGAAAAAGTAAAACGAACCTTTGTGTAAAACTACCTTTGGGGTAATTATGAAAATAAATGAAAATGGGAGAGAAAGAGTGACTGTAATTTTAATAATGGTAGAAAGAAAACTAAAATGCCTACATATTTCAAACAGGACCAACAGTAAAGAACTTGATGTGTTACATTTATGCGAGTTTCTCTACCTTGTATAGCTTATGAGTATACAAATTATTCTTACAAAATCTTTTATTCTTATTTTCTTATATTCTTGTTTTAAGAATATCCGATATTCTTACAATATTATTACACTTTAATTGAGATAAACCTTTTAGGAAACAGCTGCATTGCACATTTAGTTGCAGATACAAAGGGAATAGCGATAGTCAAATGTTTTAGTACTGGACGGAATACCCTGGCCTTAATATTCCATACTCTTTCCATGCAGTCAAGAGAATCAACTGCAAATTGACAGTATTGTATAAATGGAACTATTAGTAACAGATATCTCCAAAATGACTTATGCCAGAAATAATTATTTGAAATAAAATGTGTGTTTCAAAGTGATCTACATTTTTTGTATAATACGTTTTCGTCTATCACTTAAAGTTTACGATTTATACTAGGTTATATAAAATTCCTTCCGAATGAACATTTCTTTTGTCATGTAAGTACTTTTAACATAGTGACATTTTAATTAAAATTGTCACAGCATTTTTTGCGAAAATTGGACATTCCAAAAAATGTTTCATGTAAAGGGTAGTCAGAGGTGGAGGAATGTTTTGAAAATATTTGTGTCGCTTGTTTGGATGACAGTGGACCTAAACACCAATTTTGTAATCTATCCGGCTTTTTCGTTTATGAGTTACGTTGTTCACAAGACACACACACACACACACACACACACACAAACACGAACCTTTTCCTAAAAATTCTTTTTTTATTCAAGAGCCTCAAAACATGTAATTCCAGTGTAACCTCGGTATCCAATTTTGGTGGAATGCAATACCTTCTCTACCTACTATATGCTGGTTGAGAAAGTAAAAATTTGGAAAGTTCGTATTTCTGAAGGAGCAGATTGTATTTTTGCTGCCTAATTTTGATATTTTAAGTAAGAAACTCACATATTTCAAGAGTGAGCATTTAATTTCTCTAATAATCTGCAGGAGAAGTTGAAAAAGGTATTTTATTCGGGCGTCAATTTGAAGAAGGTTATATTGAAAGAGTTGTATTATATTTCAACTGTTGGGGAGCCGAAAACTTGAAGTAGTTGCAACTGCACTACTGGCACCCGATAGCCTTCGTCCCATATAAACTTAATTTGAATGTTTCTTTAAGTATTAAATATTTATGTTTGCCTCGGCTGCGTCAGTATTATTGTTAGAGTCACGTTTCTCTTTGTAGGGTTATGGTGCGACAAGAATGTAGGCTTACGCAGATTATAATTTTACTTCACTCCCTTTATTAATGCTTGACACAATTTAAATAACACTTCACTGATATAGAAAGTTGTGAGATTCTTTTTATTAATTACTTGCACTTTTTAACACGTAAACTATTTTCGTCTCACACGAATACGTATTAAATCTCTTAGGACACTTTTTGCGGCTGGTTAGTAACGCTGTTTGCAGGCAACTGACTTCTGAATTTGTAAATGTTCCTCCTTTTCAGTTTCTGATTGGCTAATCCTACTCCAATAGAATACCTTCATTTAACTAAAGCTTTTTCTGGTTGTTGACTGGCTATTTTATAAAGTTATAAACTGTCACTAAAATTTACATTATTGTTGCTCCAATAATGACTAGTAACATTATGAAACATTCTTACTCATTATTGCCTCAAGGTTACCTCATTGTTTTCAACGTTTAACTTATTATTCTTAAAATTACGTAATACATTCACATAACATTATTACATGTATATAATAATACAAACGTATACAATGACTGTAATATACACTCCTTATATATTGTTACATACACATATTGCTCTAAGGCGGGGTGTTATTGAATTTATATATTATATAATTAGACTGAAATTATTTAAGTGTTACAAATACTGCCTCAAAGTTTAAAACTTTGGAACAATGTTACAAAAGTTTGTCTGGCAACTGCAGTGCTCAGATACTCTTGTCTTATCGAAGAACAACTTGTATGGGTAGCAACATAAAACTAAGAGAATTCCAACACTACACGCGTCACATCAACACGAATATTTACTCTAGTCATTGTCACCTGCAACCTCTTCTGTTGTTGCTTCTGCTATGACACACCTTTAGAACTGTTACATCACGTTGTTTTTGGAGAACTACTAATAACCTGGGAATACCTTAAGTACATTAATCATCCTAAGTATTAGGAGCAATGTTTTCCTCTACATTTTTGTACATAGATTATTGTCTTTAGGCGAATTCCCCGCTGTAAATTAAGGAATACTAATGCATTTTGACAGAAAAAATTATACACTTGCTTTTTCGAAACATGTTCCCGTGATTACGTTTTATAGAATGAAATGCTATCCCGTCATTCATCTATAAAAAAGAATCTGATGATATTTTAAGAACTGGTTGCTATGTAGAGGTTCCATCTCCTTGCATTACCATGACCAAAAAAAAAATGAATAACGAATTTCCATTTGAGAAAAAGTATAATTATTGGAAAATTTAAGGGAATAACAAGCAATATCTCGAAAATGGTTCACTCAACAAAAAAATGTATACGACATAAATTGTGTATTTTGACACGATCTACATTTTTTGCGTAGTAAGATTTTGTCTATCTCTTATGGTTTACCAGTTATGCAAAAGTCGTTCACAATGAAGAACACTTTTGGAGACATTCCCAGAAAATTCGAGATACACATTTCATTTGTCATGAATATATCTTAAACATATGATATTTTAATCAAAATCGTTAGACCCATTTTTGAGAAAATAAAATTTTCTAAAAATGTTCCATGTAAAGGGTAATCTGGGGTGGGGGGGATTTTCTTGAAAACCTTTGTGTCGCATCTCTGGAAGATACTGAACCTAAATACCAAGTTTGGTGTTTATCCGACTGTTGGTTTCTGAGTTATGCTGTTCACAGACACACGCACAGACACATACACAGACTCCCACACGTACATGTTTCCAAAAATGCTTTTTTTGTTTTCAGGGGGTCCCAAAACATGTATTTCCGGTGAAATCTCGGTATCGAATTTTTGGGTGGAATACAATACTTCTCCTATTACTGTACGTAGTAGAGAAAGTAAAAATAGCATTTAAAAGGGTTATCTCTGGTTCGTGCATTAATATGGCTTTTTATTCGATTGATGAACCTTTCTACACTCAAAATAATTTATAATTATATATTTTTTACTTTCTCTACTACGTATAGTAAGTAGGGGAAGTATTGCATTCCACCCAAAAATTCGATACCGAGATTTCACCGGAAATACACGTTTTGAGACCTCCTGAATCCAAAAAAAGCATTTTTAGAAACATGTCCGTGTGTGTGTCTGTGTGTGTGTGTGTGTCTGTGAACAGCATAACTCAAAAACGAACAATCGGATAAGCACCAAACTTGGTATTTAGGTTCAGTATCTTCCAGAGATGCGACACGAAGGTTTTCAAGAAAATCCCCCCACCCCAGACTACCCTTTACATGGAAGATTTTTCGAAAATTTTAATTTTCTCAAAAATGGCTCTAACGATTTTGATTAAAATATCATATCTTTAAGATATTTTTATGACAAATGAAATGTATATCTCGAATTTTCTGGGAATGTCTCCAAAAGTATTCTTCATTGTGAACGACTTTTGCATAACTGGTAAACCATAAGAGATAGACAAACTTTTACTACACAAAAAATGTAGATCGCGTTAAAATACACAACTTATGTCATATACATTTCTTTTGTTGAGTGAACCGTTTTCGAGATATTGCTTGTTATTTCCTTAAATTTTCCAATACTTATACTTTTTCTCAAATTCGTTATTCATTTTTACTTTCTCTACTACGTATAGTAAGTAGGGGAAGTATTGCATTCCACCCAAAAATTCGATACCGAGATTTCACCGGAAATACATGTTTTGAGACCTCCTGAATCCAAAAAAAGCATTTTTGGAAACATGTCCGTGTGTGTGTCTGTGTGTGTGTGTGTCTGTGTGTGTGTGTGTGTGTGTGTCTGTGAACAGCATAACTCAAAAACGAACAGTCGGATAAGCACCAAACTTAGTATTTAGGTTCAGTATCTTCCAGAGATGCGACACGAAGGTTTTCAAGAAAATCCCCCCACCCCAGACTACCCTTTACATTGAAGATTTTTCGAAAATTTTAATTTTCTCAAAAACGCCTCTAACGATTTTGATTAAAATATCATATGTTTAAGATATTGTCATGACAAATAAAATGTATATCTCGAATTTTCTGGGAATGTCTCCAAAAGTCTTCTTCGTTATGAACGACTTTTGCATAACTGGTAAACCATAAGAGATAGACAAAATTTTACTACACAAAAAATGTAGATCGCGTTAAAATACACAACTTATGTCATATACATTTTTTTAGTTGAGTGAACCATTTGCGAGATATTGCTTGTTATTTCCTTAAATTTTCCAATACTTACACTTTTTCTCAAATGCGTTATTAATTTTTTTTTGTCCTGGACATGCAAAGAGAATGGAATGCGCCACATAGCAACCAGCGTTAAAATATTTGACTATCGCTTAAAACCTACCATATTCCCCTTGCATCTACAAGAAAATTACAAATAAGATTGACATCTCGATATCTCGATTAACAGGAAGCATATGGAGAATAGGCGTTTGTAAAATTAGATTGTACAAGAGTAGAGAAAGTCATGTGAGTGTAACACATCAGATTTTTACTTTCTCTACTACGTATAGTAAGTAGGGGAAGTATTGCATTCCACCCAAAAATTCGATACCGAGATTTCACCGGAAATACATGTTTTGAGACCTCCTGAATTCAAAAAAAGCATTTTTGGAAACATGTCCGTGTGTGTGTCTGTGTGTGTGTGTGTCTGTGTGTGTGTGTGTCTGTGTGTGTGTGTGTGTCTGTGAACAGCATAACTCAAAAACGAACAGTCGGATAAGCACCAAACTTAGTATTTAGGTTCAGTATCTTCCAGAGATGCGACACGAAGGTTTTCAAGAAAATTCCCCCACCCCAGACTACCCTTTACATTGAAGATTTTTCGAAAATTTTAATTTTCTCAAAAACGGCTCTAACGATTTTGATTAAAATATCATATGTTTAAGATATTGTCATGACAAATAAAATGTATATCTCGAATTTTCTGGGAATGTCTCCAAAAGTCTTCTTCGTTATGAACGACTTTTGCATAACTGGTAAACCATAAGAGATAGACAAAATTTTACTACACAAAAAATGTAGATCGCGTTAAAATACACAACTTATGTCATATACATTTTTTTAGTTGAGTGAACCATTTGCGAGATATTGCTTGTTATTTCCTTAAATTTTCCAATACTTATACTTTTTCTCAAATGCGTTATTCATTTTTTTTTTGTCCTGGACATGCAAAGAGAATGGAATGCGCCACATAGCAACCAGCGTTAAAATATTTGACTATCGCTTAAAACCTACCATATTCCCCTTGCATCTACAAGAAAATTACAAATAAGATTGACATCTCGATATCTCGATTAACAGGAAGCATATGGAGAATAGACGTTTGTAAAATTAGATTGTACAAGAGTAGAGAAAGTCATGTGAGTGTAACACATCAGATTTTTACTTTCTCTACTACGTATAGTAAGTAGGGGAAGTATTGCATTCCACCCAAAAATTCGATACCGAGATTTCACCGGAAATACACGTTTTGAGACCTCCTGAATCCAAAAAAAGCATTTTTGGAAACATGTCCGTGTGTGTGTCTGTGTGTGTGTGTGTCTGTGTGTGTGTCTGTGTGTGTGTCTGTGTGTGTGTGTGCCTGTGAACAGCATAACTCAAAAACGAACAATCGGATAAGCACCAAACTTGGTATTTAGGTTCAGTATCTTCCAGAGATGCGACACGAAGGTTTTCAAGAAAATCCCTCCACCCCAGACTACCCTTTACTTGGAAGATTTTTCGAAAATTTTAATTTTCTCAAAAATAGCTCTAACGATTTTGATGAAAATATCATATGTTTAGGGTAATGTCATGAGAAATGAAATGTATATCTCGAATTTTCTGGGAATGTCTCCAAAAGTATTCTTCATTGTGAACGACTTTTGCATAACTTGTAATCCATAAGAGATAGACAAAATTTTACTACACAAAAAATGTAGATCGCGTTAAAATACACAACTTATGTCATATACATTTCTTTTGTTGAGTGAACCGTTTTCGAGATATTGCTTGTTATTTCCTTAAATTTTCCAATACTTATACTTTTTCTCAAATGCGTTATTCATTTTTTTTATGTCCTGGACATGCAAAGAGAATGGAATGCGTCACATAGGAACCACCGTTAAAATATTTGACTATCGCTTAAAAGCTACCATATTTCCCTTGCATCTACAAGAAAATTACCAATAAGATTGACATCTCGATATCTCGATTAACATGAAGCATATGGAGAATAAGGGTTTGTAAAATTAGATTGTACAAGAGTAGAGAAAGTCATGTGAGTGTAACACATCAGATTTTTTAATTTGTTATATTGACAATGCCAACAAATCTAGTGTTCAAACACAAAATACAAATACCTTACTGCTTAAACTCGTACACTTGCTTGCAAAGGAGTGGTACCCTCCCCTATATTATAATAGTGATTTTACCCTAATAATAATAATAATAATATCATCTCTAGTAAAATTATACAATTTAAAAAATCTTATGTGATACTTTCGCTACCCTCTATCTTTATTAGTGCGTATACAAAATTATTCTTACTAAACCTTATTTTTCTGCCTACTAAATTTACACCAAATAAACCTCAACAAAATGTGCGTTAAACATTTCGTTATTGATGTACAGAGAACAACGATCTTGAAATGTTTAAGGGCTGGACGCTATATGCTGACCTTAAATACCATAGTGTTACCGTGCAATCGCGAGAAACAACTGAAAATGAGACTAAAAGAATTGTTGAACAATTCGAACCTTTAATAGCGCATATGTCAGAAACGGCTTATGCCACAAAAAAAACTAATTTTAACTAAATTGTGTTTTTTACGGAGATCTAAATTTTTTCTATGATATGTTTTCATCTATCGCTTAACGTTTACCAGCTATACAAGATTATACAAAACTCCTTCCGAATGAAGAGAACTTCACAGGTCATTCCCAGAAAATTCAAGATATGCATTTTATTTGTGTTGTAAATATCTTTAATACATAATACTTTAATCAAAATCGTTAGAGCTATTTTTTCAAGAATCAAATTTTCGAAAACTGTTCCATGTAAAGGGTAGTTGGTGTGGCGGGATTTTCTTGAAAATCTTCGTGTTGCATCTTTCGAAGACACTGAACTTAAATACTAAGTATGGTGTTTATCGACCTTTCGTTTTTCGGTTATGCTGTCCGTAGACACACAGACACAGACACAGACACACACACACACACACACACACACACACGGGGACATTTTTATACAAATGCTTATTTACGTTCTCTACTACGTATAGTAAGTAGGGGAAGTATTGTATTCCACCCAAAAAATTGATACCGAGCTTTCACCGAAAATATATGTTTTGAGGCCCCCTGAATCCAAAAAAAGCATTTTTGAAAACATGTCCATGTATGTGTCTGTGTGTCTGCGAACAGCATAACTCAGAAACGAACAGTCGGATAAACACCAAACTTGGTATTTAGGTTCAGTATCTTCCAGAAATGCGACACGAAGGTTTTCAAGAAAATCCCCCCACCCCAGATTATCCTTTACATGGAACATTTTTCGAAAATTTCAATTTTGTCAAAAATGGCTTTAACGATTTTGATTAATGTATATGTTTAAGACATTTTTATGCAAATAAAACAATTATCTTGAATTTTCTGGGAATGTCTCCGAAAGTATTCTTCATTGTGAAAGACTTTTGCATAACTGGTAAACCATAAGAGATAGACAAAATTTTACTACACAAACAATGTAGATCGCGTTAAAATACACAATTTATGTCATATACATTTTTTTTATTGAGTAAACCATTTTCGAGAGAATGCAATGCGCCACATAGCAACCAGCTCTTAAAATATTTGACTATCGCTTAAAGCCTAGCAATTCCCCTTGCATCTATAAGAAAATTAGCAATAAGATTAACATATCGATATCTTGATTAACATGAAACATTTGGAGTATAAGCGCTTGTAAAAGAGTAGAGAAAGTCATGTGAGTGTAACATTTTAGATTTTTTATTTAGGGGACCTCAAAACATGTATTTTCGGTGAAATCTCTGTGTCGAATTTTTGGAAGAATGTAATACCTTTTCTACCTAATATGTACACGGTAGAGAAAGTAATTATGTAAGATTTCAAGAATTTATTTAGCTGATATTATTTTTGGATGGATAGGAAAAGCAATTTTAACATTGTCCTTGTTTATACAGCAATGGTAAGCGTCACTCTGGGCTAATGTCACTATGGCCAGGTGTCTCGCACTTCACGTTTAATGCCCGTTTAATGGAGCGTATTTGGCAGGAGGTGGTCAATTTTTCAACTGTAATACAAGGAAAGAGGACTGTGGTGTGGTGGCTATAAGAAACAGTGTTTACAGATAACTAGAGTTAGTATAAGTATTTCATTCACTGTATCGTCTCGAATCTAAAAGCCGTTTTTCTCGTAAATGTATTTAAAGTTTATAATCAACCTGCATAGACTACTTAGCCTTTGGTGTACCTCATCTGCACCAGTTTTCTTTAAGAACATTAGAATTTCCTACAAAATTTCTTTTTCTTCTTTCTCTGTTTAACCTCCTCGTATGTAGGACTTACACCCTCCCCAGGACTTACAGGCGGGTGCCTGGGGTCAGAGGCCCGTCGAGGAGCAGACACTCATGGATCAGACAGAATATCCAGGATGGGTGATCAGCCCGATGCCTGGTATGGGAGGAAGGAAGTAGATGAAACGAATGATGGTGAAATGGATGAAAGGAAAGGCGATGATGGAGCAGTTGGTGGAATGAATGGCGAGGGAAACCGGAGAACCCGGAGAAAACCCGTCCAGACGGCGCTTTTTCCACCTCAAATCTCACATGCGGGTCCCTGGGATTGAACCGGGCCCCCTCGGTGGGAGGTGAGCGGTCTATAAAATTTCGAAAAATAAAATCACGCTTTAAAATGTCATTGAAAAAATTTTAACATTGAAGAATCACAATATAATTGTATTTTTGCTTTTCTGGTAATTTAAATACCTGAATGCAACATTTAAATGGGCGTGCCTGCGTGGAACTTAAAAATTGATTTCTTACGTTTTTGCCATTTTCTAATGCTCCAGATAATGCACTTTTTGTTTAGTTTCTTTCAAAATTTTAATATACGTTTTTTGAAGGTTGATGAAGAGATTTAAAGAACCTCTTCTTGTTACAAAGTGTAGCTTTCGGTTTAAGACTGTAATAATTTAATATATGATTGGTGTTTAGAAAATCAAAAGTATCACATAGTTAATTACTTCCCCCCCCCCAAAATTTTAATGGACACACAAAATTGAATGGATTACATTTGAGCAATAATGTGGAAAATTAAAAGTTACAATTTTACACACTTTGTACCACATGAGTTTCGATTCCGAGTTTTAAAAATTCTTTTGTTGGGAGCTTAGGGCACATAGAAACAGCAAAATGATTTATATTGAGCAAATTTATATATATTACTAATTTCAGCATCTTTAAAATATCCGTAATTTTCATCTTTCCTTTTTCAGATTCACAAATCCTACATGCATTTTATACAGTTCGCCGATTGTTCCTACAGCCACATTGCATCTCTTATACCTCCCCCGATTCTGAAACAGAATGTTTTTATATTTAAGTGTTAGTAAATATCACAAATCGTACAATTTTAAAACCGTAACATATCCTTTTTCAAACCAGTGAATACAAGAAGGAATATTATTGGTTTTTGGAAGTTTATTTATTTAATCTAATGTCTTAGAATATTTGCTGTTTGTCCTCTTGCTTTCACGTATAACGATCCATTTGCCCTATAGCTTTTGATATTATTTTGTTATTTTCACTATTGTTATTATTTATTGATATTATCATCTAACCCAATTTTGATCACAATTAACATTTCTGATTACGCATTTAACGGAATTATAATTTCTGCTGCAGTCTTTCACCATTTACCATACAATTCCTTTTTCCACGTTCACTCTCTGAAAGCTTTATTCTTTTCGATGGTTGTTAATTATGCTTTAGTGCATAATTAAGGTTTTATTTGACACAGAAGGACCCTAGCAGGCCTAAGAGCGAATAGTACTTATGAGGCATGATGAATAATGGTGTACAGTAGTATATCTACCGAGTTAGCATTGTCCACGAAGGTGGTCCTAAAGTTTGGTGATTTTTATTATTATTATTATGGGACCAGCACGGGAATGGGCAACCCTCTCTCTTCTTGCCAGGTAAATTACTTTCTGAGCTGGGGAAGGCTTTTACGTTCTTGAGACAGCAACATCAAAGTAACCGTAGTTTTCTTGTAAGAGCTAAAAGCTGGTGGTATACTCTGTTTTTGCCAAGCGTTAACTTGCACCTTAGCAGTTCACAACATTCTCCAAGTTTCCGAAAGCTTTTCGTCTTTAATGATTACAGCGCAGGTGTACAAATCTAACCCCTTATAGGTAGCTCCAAGTAGCTCAAGTATTAGCATTCTAGGTGTAATGCTACAATATTGCTAACTTTAAGGTCTTCAGCAGACGTTCTTAAAGGGTGTACCGCGGCACAGTGGTGCTCCGCGAGATTCCGTATCCTTGTTGTGATATTAAAAATGAAAATTACACAGTAGCATCTGCTCGTCTTGTTCTTCGTCCTTCTCCTCTGTCAGTTTCAACTCATTAGTCCAGTGTTTCCTACGTCTGCTCAGTGATCCTCTAGTGTATATCTAAAACTTTCAAACCAATCCAATCTATATTGTAAACAAGCAGGGTGTTCTTGTTGAATAGTCTTTCACCTTTTACCATACATTCTCTTTTTGCTGGTTTACTCTTTGAAAAAGTTTTATCCTTATAGATGGTTGTTAATTATAGTTGTTAATTATCAGCCTCGCAGTACATCCAATCATTTCAAAACTAAAGAATAATCTTAATGTTTTCTGTTTGGATGATGGAACATTAAGCGATAAACCAAATGTAGTTCTTGCTGATCATCAGAAGATTGTGTAAGGTCGCTCCAAAGGATTGGATATAAATCCTAGTAAGTGTGAATTGTTTTTCTGCTCCATAAGAGATGAATCTGTGGTCTCTGCTTTTCAAAATATTGCCTCTGGAAATAATAACGTTTCTACACCTGATTTAACCTGTTATGACTGAAGGTGCAAACAATGATTAAAAAATCTGATGTGTTACACTCACATGACTTTCTCTACTCATGTACAAACTATTTTTACAAACGCTTATTCTCCATATGCTTCATGTTAATCGAGATATCGAGATGTTAATCTTATTGCTAATTTTATTGTAGATGCAAGGGGAATATGGTAGGCTTTAAGCGATATTCAAATCTTTTAAGAGTTGGTTGCTATGTGGAATATTCCATTCTCTTTGCATTACCAGGACAAAAAAATGAATAACGAATTTCCATTTGAGAAAAGTATAAGTATTGGAAAATTTAAGGGAATAACAAGCAATATCTCGAAAATGGTTCATTCAACAAACAAAAAAATGTATATGACATAAATTGTGTATTTTAACGCGGTCTACATTTTTGTGCAGTAAAATTTTATCTATCTCTTATGGTTTACCAGATATGCAAAAGTCATTCACAATTAAGAATACTTTTGGAGACATTCCCAAAAAACTCGAGATATACATTTCATTTGTCATAAAAATATCTGAAACATATAATATTTTAATCAAAATCGTTAGAACCATTTTTGAGAAAATTAAAATTTTCGAAAAATGTTCGATGTAAAGGGTAATCTGAGGTGGGGAGATTTTCTTGAAAACCTTCGTGTCGCATCTCTGGAAGATACTGAACCTAAATACCAAGTTTGGTGTTTATCCGACTGTTCGTTTCTGAGTTATGCTGTTCACAGACACACACACACAGACAACACACGGACATGTTTCCAAAAATGCCTTTTTTGGATTCAGGGGGCCTCAAAACATATATTTCCGTTGAAATCTCGGTATCGAATTTTTGGGTGGAATACAATATTTCCCCTACTTACTATACGTAGTAGAGAAAATAAAAATTCTGTGATATATTCGCATGACTTTCTGTGCCCTCTATCTTCATTAGTGGGCATACAAAATATTTTTACTAAAGCTTATGTTTTTCTATCTACTAAATTTTAATCCAAATAAACCTTTGCAAAACACAGCTACATAACACATTTCCTTATAGATACAAAGGGAACAGCGACAGTCAAATGTTTAAGAACTGGACGCTACATGCTGGCCTTAAAATTCCATACTGTTTCCATGCAATCGCGAGAAACAACTGAATGTTGACAGGACTTGAAGAGAATGGCCAAATATTGAAGAATTCGAACATTTAATAACGGATATCTTAAAAATGGCCTATGCCCCCAAGAATTACTTAAAATAAATTGTGTATTTTAGATATCTACATTTTTGTGCAGTGTGCTTTCGGCTAGTACGTAACGTTTATGCAAAATAATTGCGAATGAAGGGAACTTCGTAGGCCATTCCCAGAAAATTCAAGTTATACGTTTTATTTGTCATGTAAATATCTTTAATATGTGGTGTTTTAATCAACACCGTTAAGGCATTTTTTAAAAAACGAAAACTTTTGAAACATATTCCATGTAAAGGGTAGTTTTGGTTGGGGTGATTTTCTTGAAAATTCATGTTGCATATTTGGAAGCATCTGAACTTAAATGCCAAGTTTGGTAGTTAACCGACTTTTCGTTTTTGAGTTATACTGTTTACAGACACACAGACACACACACACACATGGGCGTTTTTCTAAAAATGCTTTTGGAATAAGGGGGCCTCAAAACATGTATTTTCGGTAAATTTCGAAATCGAATTTTTCAGTGGAATGCAGTACCTTCCCTACCTACTAGTACGTGGGAAAGAAATTAAAAATGAAAATGGCCCCAAAACATATTCTTGTGGCATTTCAAATACATACAATAAACGATTCCAGTTTTATAAGTATAAGAAACTAGAGTAACCCGCACCTCTACTCTCCTTTTCCCTAACTATGGGGATTATTCTATCTCCTTTTCGAACTCACTACTGATAGACCACGAGAAGAAGGCAAGCGAGAGGAATGTGTAACATTAACACTTTCCTGCGTCCGTATCATATTTACGCTCGCCGTGTGGATACGATAAGCATGTTAGGAGGTTATAAACTACTACACAGTTTTGTCAAGTACTCACCCATGGCAAGAGCCAATGCGTTAACACCTATTACGGCGGTTGCTGTCCTACTAGTATCAGATCTGGCAGCATGAGTGGTTCATTTGCACACATAAACACATTTCGTAGTAAACGTAGTAAGCAATCGACAGTACGTGAGCAGATAAACAGTTACAGAACCCCGCTCGCCCCTCAGGGCCCGCTCGCCTTCTTCTCGTTGTCCAACAGTACCTCTGTCCCTCTCACTATCACCGCTTCTCTGTCTCTATCTCATTCATTCTTTCTTCTATTTCTTTTTCTGAATCTCCTTCTCCTCCTAGGTCACCTCTTTCCTTCTCTTCCTCTCTGTCTGTACAGTCTCTCTCGGTATACATGTCATTTGATGGTTTGAAAACAATAATAACGGCTTCTGGGGTGTTTAACTTATATAAAGTCTTTAATAAGCACAACAGCTTATTAGCAGGGGAGTAAACTATAAGTAAATATTTCGAGTTTGCAATTAATGTCTCACTACTGGGAAAAGTAAAAAGGGTACTACGAACAGAAATTGGTAATTGTTACAAATATCAACCAATTTAGTTGAACATTTTGTCACGAATCCGCTTACAAGAATTATAATAGGATTTTATTTTTCTGTTGCTAAATACCCCGCTTTCCAAGAAAACAATTTAAAAATAGAAAATTAGGTGATGTGTAAAATGCTTCCCACGTAAAATATTCTATACTTTAAAATGTTCTGAATACTTTTCTATAGAGTTATTTACAATTAAATGTTAAACCTGTGCAACATTAAAAAAAGTTAAATTGATCAGCGTTTTTAATGTTCTAAAATCAATCATGCATTAAATAACCATTTCTTTAAATCCAAAAATGCCTGATATAAACACCTCTTTAGATTTCTTCAACCACGCGTAGCGAGTTTCATAATTTTCATAGATCGTCTTAATTACATTATAGTAAAGTTGTATGCGACTGTTTTTGGCCGACCACACTATAATTTCAAAACTTTGAGTTTTAATTAAAACATCTTACCTTTTAGTTGTGTGTAATTAAATGCTGATCGGATGACAGCACCTTGAGCGTGCGAGTAGTGTAACAGATGACAGAACTGTTGACTCCACGCTGTATTTATTGATTTTTCTCAGGCATCGCATGTTGACTAGTGTTGAAACAAAGGAAATGGACTGAGGTTATTACAATATTAAAACTACAATGAACAGAATTTATTTTATTTTAATATTTTTTTAAATTTCATTGTTTATTTGGGAATGGATCCATTGGACTACTGCTTTGAAGGTGTTAAAGGTATGGGAGAGGTGCGCGCGCAGCCCAGTAAGGTAATGAAGCACTGAAGCATATTGGATGTTATTATAATTTAGTTACGTCACATGTAATCAGGATATTCTAGTGTGGTTGACCAAAAATAGAGGCAGTATTTTTAACACTTAAATGATTTCAGTCTAATTATATAAAATATGTAAGTTCAATAACAGTGTGCCTTAAAGCAATATGTATATGTAACAATATATAAGGAGTGTATATTACAGTCATTGTATATGTTTATATTATTGTATCTATGTGTAATAATGTTATGTGAATATATTACGTAATTTAATAATGTAGGAGCTGTGAGAATAATAAGTTAAACGTTGCTAACAATAATGTAACCTTGAGTCAATAATGAGTAAGAAAGGGTTGGAAAGGTAGAATCAGATTCCACCAATGAGTAAGAAAGTTTAACAGCACTACTTGAGATTCTTGGAGTAACAATAATGTAATTTTAGTGACAGTTTATAAAATAGCCAATTAACAACCAGAAAAAGCTTTAGTTAAATGAAGGTATTCTATTGGAGTAGGACTAGCCAATCAGAAACTGAAATATAGCAAAATTTACAAATCTAGAAGTCAGTTGCCTGCAGACAGCGTTACTAACCAGACGCAAAAAATGTCCTCGAGAGATTTAATACGTATTCGTGTAAAGACGAAAAATAAGTTCACGTGTCAAAAAAGTGTAATTAATTAATAAAAGGAATCCCACAGCTCTCTATATCGGAGAAGTGTCATTTAAATCATATTAATAAAAGGAGTGAAGTAAAATTATAATCTGTGTAAGCCTACATTCTTGTTGCATCACAACCCTGCTAAGAGAAACGTGTCTCTAAAAAATAAATACTGACGCAGCCGAGGCAAACATAAATATTTAAAGAAACAGTTTAATTACAAAGTTAATATTTTTAAAAATTGGGGCAAAGGCTACCGGGTACCATGCGTGCGGTTGCAATCACTCAAGTTCGGCTCCCCAACAGTTGAACTATAATACAACTTCTCAAATTGACGCCCAAAACGTGGGGCAAATAAAGATACTAACTTCTTCAAAATCTAGTTGTAAAACTTTACATGTTATTTGCACACACGAGCGAATATTCTTTTAAACGTGGGCATTTAAGTGGCCAAAAATGCAAAACACAATCAAATCCTGATTCTGGAAAGATTAAAAAAATTTCTCGAAATTTTGTCAAAAAATTCAGTATTTGTTTACCTATTCACAAAGTGCCAAGTAGCCTGTTTTCTAATTTGGACATAATGTGTGCTACACGATAGTCTTACTAGGAAAGCTTGGCTACATTGTTATTGTACTACGTATTAGAACATTATTGAGTGGTGGTGTCAGTGAGATGCAGTGCGCAGTGCCGGAAAACGCAAAACGTCATTTGAATTACCGGGGTTCGTTATCATGATTAGGCCACATGCTCTGTTAAACCCCCGGACCGTGAAACATTGTCAGGGAGTGTTTTTCCTTGGCGGAGACATAATCGTGTTGAACTAGTTAGCTTGTCCCCGCGTTTTGTTGTATTTTTAATGCCTGAGCAATCACACGTGGTTGCCGCTGCAACTCCCCGGGTCCACAGGACCGAGATAACATGGTTTACCAACTCTGACACAGTTGATATCACTGCTAACCACTCTGTTGTACACTCGCTCCCAGAAGCTGGCGGAAATGTGCACCTACTAGACGCATTTGGAGAATGTACTGCTTCCTAAACCTTGTGTGTGCAAACAGCGCAATTGAAAAACATAGCCACAATACCCCTTTGTTTAATTGCGACCTCTTTTAAGGAAAGATTTTCATTAAAAGGTCCCACCGCCAGTAAGTCTAATATGTAGCAGTCACATGGCTTTATGTAACCATTATAAACTCACAATAACCAATTTATACGGAGAGACCAAAATTAACTATGAACTATGCCGCAGTTTTCATGGCTCGTGTTATCTTATTTATTGCGCGCCTCTTGTTTTATTATTTTAAATTTGGGTTCATTGTCCTTCGGTTAGCTATTACAACTCAGTCGAGCAAGTGTCTCTATGCAGGGCGTGTAAACGGAAAGGAGTTGTTGCTAACACTCATAAAATAATTTGTCTCTACACTTTTATTGCCGTCACACTTAATTAATAATTCACATATTTAATCTTTATTCACGCCTGACTGAAACTGATATTTCCGAATGTAACTACAGTCGTTATAGTTGCCGCGCACAAATTACTTAGCGTACTTCACATTTTGTAATTAACTTTGCGACGTGTACCTTCCGACAGATTCTTCAGGACTACGTGACGTGCACCTCGTGAATGATTCTTCCGAACTGTGCGAAACTTGCTTATGGCTCGAGAATATATACTCCTTCACCTCTAATTGTTCCAAACATTATAATAGAGCTCCTATTGGTTACCAAATCGCGCCCACTTTAGCGTCTGTTTTGGTCAACCATTCACTACTACTAACATATATACTTTAGGGAAGATGTTCCCTCCATTTCTAAAAAAAGCACGCTACCCTGACGTCATTTGTTTGTCTCTTCCTAGTGATAAACAACTCACCACCTCGGTTTATTGTTACCCACTTGTATTGTCAGCTTCACTGGCCGTGTAAAATTATTTCCTAACAATACTTATGGCTAAAAAACTCTAAAACCCTGTGCATACAATAATATTAATTTACACTACAATCACTCTGGCAATCACAGTGTTGTGATATAAAATACTCAACTACTCTTACAAAGAGCGCCAAAGAAAATCTCACTGCACCTCGCGTCTATGTCACATTATCGTTCTACGTGGCCTTGCGCAGGTCATTTCATTGGTAGCTTTAGGCCACGGCGCAAGGGTGCGCCAGTCCTTCTGCTAAATAGTTGCACCAATAACCACAACAAAGGTTACAAAATGGCGTAGAATCGAAATATATGTTTACGCTCTCGATAGTATTGGCTAAAAGAGAGAGAGGTACAGTGAGTGCATTCAGTTTGTCATACAGATCTCTTATCGTGATTACTACCTTATCGGCTAATGCAAGTCACGCCTTTGAAAGAATTAAAAGCTAAGGGGAAAACTTGATTAGCGCCCAGGTTAGTGAAATGTAGAATGTGCAGTGTGAGAAGATTTTCAAATTAAAGCTTGAATGGTATTCATTAAATACATACCAATACTTTATAACAAAGAACAAACAGAACTGTATTCTCACAATGGTATCAATGCTTGTTGCTGCATAGAAGCAAACTTAACTAAATCATAAATAAATAGAGCAGCATGTTTTCCCTCTGATTCAAACAATTGGTGAATATACCTTTACTAACATATTGCTTATCATAGGAATACAACAGGATTATAGACAAAAATATAACCCAATTTTATTCCTATAACATGTATGTAATATTCGGTAAACCATATACATATACACATTTATCTCTAGTTTCTAAACATGATCAGTCAATTATAACAAAGAGTAGTTAGCATTTAGTAAACGAATATCAAAGATCTGCGGATGTTTTACAGGGAGTGCCCACTTTCTGACGAGTATGCCGACTGTCTTCCCCACTTTCCTGAAATATTTTAAATATACTATAAAAACAATTTTTTGCACTACCATTGCAATTGCTGTAACAGTACGACCAGCCTCCCACATAACCACGATACGTCCACGAGTAATTTCGCTAGTATACGGCATGACTTTTTGTAAGACAAACATGTTTTGGTTTCAATAACACCAGAAAAGCAAAGGCATAAACCTCCCCTCTTTTTCCCCTTATTGCTGTGTTATCAAGCCACCACGCTCTGCGATAGGTAAGGTGAAGGACACGCCTCAAAACACCCCAGAAAACGATACAAATTCCGCAGAAGATTTTCTTTGGTGCTGTTTGTATAAGCCTTCGTTTGTACAGAAAGAAATCATGAAATCACCTCTCTGGACAAACCGCATTTCTTACCGTTTCTAGGGTACTTAATGACGTCATGACTTCATTTTCTTGGGTGGTGGTGTCACCTTGTAGGTGCTATCACGCCTTGTGCTGTGTATCGCACCAATAAGCATACCTATGCTATTCTGTCAACTCATGGGCAAATTGCGAATAGGTGTAGATGAGGAATGGCGACCTCCGTCAACTAGAAAAGAGAAGAAAAGACAACTTGTGTTTCATTTTAATACGTGGAGACCGATTTTGTCGATCTTTCGCGTGATTAATTGCAAATAGACAACAGATGTCTGTTTGGAAATGCTCTTGAAAATGAGCCAATTCTCGGTATGTTAGCATTTTATTCTTCAAACATCAGTTATAGGTACTCATATAAATTAGCGTTTCCTAGCTATTTATATTGTCCTGAAACAAGCTATAACGCCCTTCCTCCTTTAATGCACTAAGGGTGAAGGAGGCGCCAGCGGATAACTTAAGTCACGCCCTATTAACACCCTTAGGATTAGAAATCTGATGTAGATTAGTTCTTGTGGGATGTGTACGCATGGCCAACGTAACGGAATTTTTTGGCACAGTGAAGCATGCTGTTTACTGTCGGAGTCGGATATTCATAGTAGCTTATATTCGAGCGCATAAAGTTCTCATTTAATTTTAACCACAATAACGACATATCTTTTTCATAGAAGATGCTACACATTCTCATAGCCTTTAAGAAAATTTGCATTAACATTCATCAGTCATTCATTCGTCCATAAAAAATGAAACACGGATCAATACAGCTGCAATTAGCATTATCTAATGCCCAGTTGCAGAAAATAGGATAGGATAGGACTAGGACTAGGAGCGTTAGGGAACTTAGCACCTCGACCATCACAGACCTTTTGTACCGAGGCCCCTGACGGGGCGCCCCCGGGAGGAGGGGATGTGGTGAGAGGAGACAGAGGGCGGCCGGACCGGGAGGCATGACAGACAGAGGGCAGGGTCCCTACCGTTTGCAGATTTAAACTCTCCGGATGACAGCTGGTGCAGCCAGCTCACCTCCCCCTTGTGAGCTTACACATCCCCTGGCCCGGGACCCAGAGACCGCTCCCATTCCGAGGGACGAAGGTTTACTCAGAGCATCGTTTTCCCCTGCCATGCACGCGCCGAGACCTCCCGCCGACACTTGCAACCCTGAAAGAAATCAAGCAGATGAAAGATGAAGTGAAATGAACATGGAGGTGAAATGGAGAGATAGAAAATTCTTGGGATTTAATGATCCTTTCCAGCTTTCGCGACTCGGGAAACCCCCGAAAAACCATGGGTCAGAAAGGTCGGCCGCAAGAATGCGGGCCACACCGCCCGAGCCAGCCCACTCGGTATTGCAGAAATTAACTCTACTTGCATTATCGGATGGTTGCAACCCTTGAACTACAGTTATCTCACAGGGTTTTAATTTTATAAAGTTTAGTGGCGTTTGAAACGTGCTCTTTTGACCCAAGAGGAAGTGGATTAATTTAGGAATAATGGCAGATTCCAACTTGAAAATATATTCCATAAATTAATTAATAAGCCGAATTTCTTCCATTTAATAAACTTACACAGCTATAACATAGATAATTACAATTTACAAAACCCTTATTCGTTCACCATTCTTTACATTCTTTATGGCTTCAATTCTTTAAATTAAATTACAATAATTACAGAATTGCTTCCTGCTCTCACATTTACCGATACATTTATAAACTAACAGCAATAATTCTATAATTCAGACGATCAATCTTTATTAAAGAGAATTTTGAATACGTTAAGCCAAAAATGAATTTAGAAATACCGTCCAGAATGCCTTCTATCTAAACGCTGTTACCAAATAAAGAGTACCATTCACCCCATTTTAAAGAGTTGACCGGCAGGCAGGGTGATTTCGAATGCTACATCTCATACATCTTCGATGAGAGAAATGCAGTGGTTAAATAAAGCCAAACTTTTACAATCCTGTTTTAACCATTAATTGTATTATTTATCTAAATTAAGAAATATATGGGAATAATACCAATAATATGCTATTTTATGAAACACAGCAAAGTATCCAATTTCTTGTGATACGGTAATTTGTATCACAAATTATTTAAATGTAAATAATGATTGTAATATGAATATGTATTTTTATGTGACATTGATTTCAGATGTTTGTTAATTGTAATTAATATTGGGAAATAAGTTTAAAAGGCTTTACTGAAACTGTCAATAATAACGCAATAATGCAGCGAGGGGGGTGAGCTGATTATCGTTATTGGGAACAAGGAAGTTATGTAATGTTTGGCGCGTTTTCGGTAGAAACTTCTAGAATGTTTCCCTAAAAGCAATATGTGTTCGTGGTTTTCATTGGATATTAAAATAGACGCTAATGTTGGCGCGTTTTACTAGCCAATAGCAGTTCATTTATAATCTTTAGGCATGTCGAGGAGTGGGTTTATATAAAGCCAGGTCCGTGGTAGATCGCCCCCAGTTCAACAAAATTCTCAATACATTACACGTCGGTCGCCTCAGTTCATCAAAATTTCGTGTACACTACACGTCGTCAGTCAGTCCTTCAGTTCGTCAAGTTACGCGCAGCAAAAATCATTAAAGATCTAAAATATTATACATTTAAATATACACAAAGTTGAAGTACGTGAGTTAAAAGTGATAAGTAAGAAGTTATTACAAACAGTTTCAGTTTGGCGAGTATCTAAATCAATATGTAAAAGTGAGAGTGAACGTGTTCGACAATAAAAATTATAAAAACAAATTTCTTCATTAAGTGTAATTTCTGGACAAAAGATTCCTTTCCGCTTCACGACCTGTAAGAGATACATGTTCGACCCAAACAGTTAGCCGGAGGACATTTAAAATGAATTATTTCAAAACTGATGCAAATTGCTACGCCAGAGGGAGCTACATAACCTAACAAGGAGTGACGTCACAAGATGGCTTCAACACTGATGTAAACAACATTACGTAAAGCAATTTCTCTAGCAAATTGGCTTCCACAACGTGGGGCTAACAAAAACATAATAAACAAGCATCATCCGTTGCACTTGAAATTTATGCCGCAAATGCCTCCATTTTTGAGACATCACCTGCCAGCCTACAATGTGTATTGTCAAACGACCTTTGTAATATTTCAAATGGAATAACGTTAATTTCTCTTTGAATGTCTTTGCGATCTACTAGCGGAAGTGTAAAGATCATATTCTTCAAATAGCCCCTACAGAAAGTAGTCGCCGACAGAGAAATCTGGGGATTTTAAAGGTCACACAATATATCCCTTTTTCAGATGACTTTATTCCCAAAGAGCTGACGCACAGCTGCTATGGATATTATTACAATGTGTGCTGTAGTAACTTTGTTTGCTCATAAACAGGCATGGGAACTTCTAAGCATTGAAGAAGAACGAAAGGAAATAAAGTTGAACGATTACTGGACTAATCCAGCGGGATGGCTCAGGCGGATTCGTCTGTAGCCCACATTGGGAAGGTCGTGGGTTCGATTCCCGTGGCCGACCTTCGTGACTCATGGGTTTTTTCGGGGGTTTTCCCGGGCCGTCAGGCGAATGCTGGGAAGGATTCTCACATCCTCCAAATTTCTTGTCCCTCCAGTTCATCTCAATTCTCATTTCACTTCATCTTTTATCCGTTGGTCACTTTCAGGGTTGGAAGTGTCGGCGATGGTGTTTCGGTGCAATGTGGCATGGGAAAAGGGTGCTCTTTCTGACTCTCTCCGTCCCTCGGCCGAACCCCCTTGAGGGGCGTTGGATCCCCTCTGTGCGGGTTGGGGTCTCCGGTCTGCCTGTCTATCTACCGGGGAGTCTCTATCTGGAAACTTAGGGAGCCTACCATTTCTAAGCCGTCACTCCTGGTTCCTGCTGCCCGGTGTCTCCTCTCGCTTCATCCTTACTCCCGGGGACGTTCCCTTATGGTGCGTAAGTACAAAACTCCCTATGTGGATCAGTGCCGACTCCCCTCCGTAGGCAATACAATCCAATTACTGGACTTTGCGTAGGCAACCAACCACCTCCGCTTCCTCGTACACTATTTTGGCATTTGCAGACAACACTTTCTAGACAGTGTTTACCTGCCCTCAGTGACCCTTCGTCGATGTTTATATGTTTTGTATTGGCATATGGTTTGAGCGTATATAACTTCAACTGCTCCATTTCTGCTCATAAAGCACAATGAATCTCATTCATTGTATCACAATAGAAAATAATTGAAGAAAATAATTCTCAGATTTTTAATACTCAACTTTTCTTCAGATTTAATAGTTTCTCAGTAGTTTTAAAACTTTCACCATTCTTTATGAACGTTATGTATAGGAAGCAAGGTTATCATATTTTTAAAGTTTGGCAAAATTCTCGGATTTTGAATTAATGTTTGGTAATATGTAATAATTCCAAGTAGAATGCGTATGCTTAAAATCATAAAGCCCTAATACTTATTATCGCCTCTAAAGAAAACAACAAAAAAGCGCTCCAGATTTGTTTAAAAATTCATCTACAACACAAATTAAATATGTACATATGATTTTAATTGGCTACATTAGGGTATTTTCTTTCCTTTCTTTCTTTTTTTAGTGTTTTATGGACGCTCTTTAATTACTGTAATTGTTAGCTTCTCATTCTACACTGTGCGTGAAAGACCGAAAATTACATTAGGATTAGAATCAAAGGAGGGACCTGATAGCGTTTTGCTCTTTTCTCCACTTATTCAGTAAACAAAGGTAAAAAGCTGTGTTTCGGTCGGATTCATACAGACCAGATATTTCATTTCATTATCCCTCCTCATTCAGAACGCTTGATTCGAATCCGACATATAATAAAATAATTAATAGCAAATTTTAATTTATTTATTCATGAGCATCGTTTAAAACTGACTAGTAGATATGTCCTCATTATTGTAAGCACCTGTATTACCTAGATATATAACAAATCAACTCTAATAAAATGCTTTATTTTTGTAACCGCTTGTAACTATATAACTACTTTGTTCACATCACCAGCTTTGAATATATAAATTATCACTTAATTAGAAATTCCCTTATGTCTCAACAGACTCCATTCACTCTTAATTTGCAGTCCAGATTTTACGGAAGGTACACAATGATGGTTACAGGAAAACTCCCCTACTTCAGCCGGGATCGAGCTCGGGACTTTGTGATTGAGAAATCATCACGCTGATTGTTCGAACGCAGAGAGAGTTCGTCTCTCAAAACATAATGGGGGTATAATCTTTGCACTTATGGCGAGTTCGATGATCCTCCCTCATATTGGATAAAATCTGGGGTCAAGACCAACAACCAGTAACAGGCAAAAATACCTGATGTGAATAGTGAAGATAGTTTAGTTCTTCGTGATTAATTTTATGTGTATTTTGGATTAATTGATTCTTCTTCAATTATGCAGTTACAGCTGGGTCCACCACTTTAACTTTGATCACCGATCAGATTCTTGTTGTGAAATGTTATCGAGTGTATTTTCTTATCTCACTCCAATCAAAAATAGTCAAACACAACAGGAAATAAATGTAATCATTGCAGTAACACAAAAAATAAAACAATGCTTAGTATTTACAATGTTTCATATAAATCATTACATCCTAGAACAATAATTATTTTTAACTATTCTATAGGACCTATCGGCTGACAATTGAAAATGAGTTTATTTATGAACGCTCTTTAACTGCTGTTGTTCTTAGCGTCCCATTCCGTATTGGGCGTGAAATACCGGACATTTTGCTCAGAGGCCTCTTTATCAGGCTTGAGTCTTTATTATTTGCCGTAGATCTACGACACGGAACCACCGGCTTTACTTCCTTTCCGAAGGTAGCCATGCTAAGGATTTTTACGCCCGAAAAAATCCATCACCCTCCGGCGAGTTTGAACGCGCTATCAGCTGACGGTTTAGATTGAAACGTCAAGGAGGAAACGCTGATACTGGCCAAAATAGTGCTGGAAGTTAAATCAGTGAAAGGAGTTACCTTAATTATCTTGGAAACTTTTTAACAATCTTATCTAAGCTTTTGGCATTTCCCTTTCCAATGTGCCAAATATTCAAAACTATGTGGAACTTCAGAATTCTCGTGTATTTAGAAACACTAATTTATGGATACTAACAACTGGTCCCTAAGGCTCTTTATTCAAATAAATAAACAAGTAAACACTTGAGCAACATGGGAGATTGGCAGACAGAATACGATGGCTGAGGTGTTACTGTGGTTTGCATCTAAGCGTCGTTCTTTCAGAGTTTTCGCCAAATGCCAGAAAGTACGAACTGCATATAACACCAGAAAAGTTTATGTTCAATTAACAGTAATAATACAGTTGATGATATGAAAGCAGTGATTCAACAACTAAGACCATCTATTAACAACTTTAAAAGTAGATTCTCTAAGACGAAGTCTAAACAAGGACCATATTTCCGGCGTGCGCAGACTCAAGTGCATGACAGAAAAATGGAAGTAATATCTCCTGTAAAGCAGCAGTGCCTATATGTAATAAAACTACATGTTTTAATATTGAACAAATTAAAGAGATCAATGACTTAGTATGCTGGGGAAAAGATATATCTGTGATAAGCTAGCATATCGGAATTGAAATGAGAATTTAGTTAATTTCATTCCTCCATCTCAGTATTTTTCCACCCAAAAATTCGATACCGAGATTTCACCAGAAATACATGTTTTGAGACCCCCTGCATCCAAAAAAGCATTTTTGGAAACATGTCCCTGTGTGTGTGTGTGTGTCTGTGAACAGCATAACTCAAAAACGAACAGTCGGATAAACACCAAACTTGGTATTTAGGTTCGGTATCTTCCAGAGATGCGACACGAAGGTTTTCAAGAAAATCCTCCCAGCCCAGATTACTCTTTACATGGAAAATTTTTCGAAAATTTTAATTTTCTCAAAAAGGCTCTAACAGTTTTGATTAAAATATCATATGTTTAACATATTTTCAAATATGACAAATAATTTTCTGGGAATGTCTCCAAAAGTATTCTTCATTGTGAACGACTTTTGGATAAATGGTAAACCATAAGAGATAGACAAAACTTTTCTACATAAAAATGTAGATCGCGTTAAAATACACAATTTATGCCATATACATTTTTGTTGCTGAGTGAACCATTTTCGAGATATTGCTTGTTATTTCCTTAACTTTTTCAATAATTTTCTCAAATGGGAATTCGTTATTCATTTTTTGTCTTGGATATGCAAAGAGTACTAATCTGTGCCAAAGAGAATGGTGCTGCACCTAGCAACCAGCTATTAAGATATATTCGATGCTTAAAGGCTACTATATTTCTATATTGCCCTTGCAAGTACTAAACAAGGGGAACATAGTACGCCTTAAGCGATAGTCAAATATTTTAGAACTGGTCGCTATGTGTAAAATGTAATTCTCTTTGCATGTCAAAAGATCGTTTCTGAAAATGTTTATCTCGATTAATATGAAATAGATGGAGAATAAGAGTTTGTAAAACTGATTTGTACAAGAGTAGAGAAAGTCATGTGAGTGTAACACATCAGATTTTTTTGTTTTGGAAAGATTTCAAATTAAGTAGGACCTGCTTTGCTACAAAATGTGGAAACAGCATTCAAACAAGCTCTTGCGGTGGAAAGTACGAATAATCAAAATAAAGAAGAAAGAAAAGAATCGCAAACTTTCAAGCATGTCCGTTAGATGACATTCATACTTGCGAATATTGTAAACTTGCAACATGGAATATTTCGAAAACTGCTACGAAAAAAATATTTAGGACAAATTCTTTATTTTATTGAGCTTTATGTTTCCGTAGCAAGCTTTCCTCTATATCTTTAGGTTTTCTAGTTATACAACGTTATAAAATACGATCAAGTAAAAGGGACTTCACATGCAATTTACAGAAAAATTAAGATGTACATTTTATTCCTCATATCAATATCTCAAACAAGTGATATTTAAATGTAAGTGTTAGAGATGTTTCTGATAAAATAAATAATAATGAAACATTTTCAAGAAACGGATTTTTGGCTGGAGGGAATTTCACGGAAAGCTTCAAGTAGTATTCTTGGACAATGTTGAATAGACCATATTTGGTATTTATTCGACTTTTCGTTTTTGAGACACACACAGATATACACATCTTTTTCTATAAAATACTTCTTAGGGCTTCAGGGAGCCTCAAAACATGTATTTTCGGTGAATTCTCGATATCGAATTATTTGGTGTAATAAATTACTTCCTCTGCTTTGTAAGGTAAGAGAAATGGATGGGATGGAATTCTGGAGCGATTCACCCAGTAATCTGTGGTCGTAAAGGCTCAAAAGAGTTGAGTCCGACTTTGTGGCGTTATTTCCTTAACCTTTTCACTTTTTGTGCCCAATAATTTACCAATATATTGTAGATAGTGCTAATTTTCAGAGATTTTCTCTTTGCTAACTCCAAATGCTATGTTTTTATAGTAGCCAGGAAGGCTTTAAGAAAAATTTTATGAAGCGAAATATGTTGAAAGGTATTTACATTATAAATTACTATCCCAGCACATTAGAGATTCTTTTTGTTTTTGTTTACTTCCATATTGGCCCAGGACTATATTATGGTTCCTAAAATTTTTTATACAAGTATAGTTGGTGTAGTTATTCTATTATTGTCAGTGCTTGGTACTGTTTTGCACTATATTCATAAATTCATATCGTGGGGTGATATTTTTAAAAACTGCTTTTACTACATTCTGGCTCAAATTTGTGAACAAACTGTATATCTAGAGCTTTGTCTTTACTATGTAGGTCCCTGTTTGCAAATTTCACCAGAAAACTAATATGAACCTTACATCCGCATTATAGATACAAAAACACATCACTAACACATCCAATTTCCATCCTAGATCGTCATTTGTTCTGGAAGTTGATTTTTGTTAGAAATGCTTAAATATATATGAATACAGAAAAATCTCGGTTATATGTAACGACAGATAGCTTTCTAGAGAACGTAAATAATAAAGCTTGTACATCCTTTAAATATTAGTACATTTTTCAGCTTGTGTATTTTTTTTCTTTTATTTCTTCCGTCTTTTTTTTTTTTTTACTTTCTCTACCACGTACATAGGAGAAAGAAAAGCTACTGCATGCCACTCAAATATTCGATACTGAGATTTGTTTGGAAATACATTTTGAGACCCCCAAATCCAAAAGAAAACTTCCACTCCAAACTACCCTTTACATGGAACATTTTTTGAACTTTTTTATTTTCTTCAAAATGCCTCAATGGATTTTGATTACAATACCATATATTAAAGATATCTACATTACAAATAAAATGCATACCTGGAATTTTCTCGGAATAGTCTGTGAAGCCCTCTTCATTAGGAAGGAATTTTTTACAATCTTGCATAACTGGTAAACGTTAAGCGATAGACGAAAACGTGTTACGCAAAAGCTGTAGAATCTCTTTAAAATCCCTTATTTCAAATAGGTTTTTTTCGTGGCATAAGCCATTTCTGAGATATATGTTATTAAATTTTCGAATTGTTCATTTCTTGATCATTCTCTTAAGGTCCTGTAAACATTCAGTTATTTCTCGCGATTGCATGAAAGCAGTTTGGAATTTTAAGGCCAGCATGTAGAGTCCAGTTCTTAAACATTTGACTATCGCTGTTCTCTTTGTATTTGTAATGAAATGAGTAATTCAGCTACTTATGCAAAGGCTTATTTGGTTTAAAATGTAGCAAATAGACAAATAAGTTTAGTAAGAACAGTTTGTATACCCACTAATGAAGTTAGAGGGTAGAGAAAGTCATTGAATGTAACACATTAGATTTTTTATATCGCTGCTGTATCGACAGGTGATTATACACATTTCTGGGAATGAAACTGTATCGGTAGTAATGGGGGGAGGGAGATAGGCGCGGTGCTGTGGGAAACTGTTTATTTAACGGTGGGATTAGCAAGGGGTTGCGAGTGTCCAACCTGATTTCCAGCCGGTGACAAATGGGCATCGCATTCACTGTGCAGGATGCCGGAAGTAGGTGGCGTCACGTGTAAACAGATTGTGCTAAATCTGCACAGCGCGAAATATTGCCTTTGGATTTGGCGAGCCAGCGTGGGATACATTTCAAAATTATCCACACCCACAAGGACACGTGTTCGACTAACTTAAAGGGCGAAAGTGGATGGAAAGCATGGCTTGATAACGTGGGGTGGAATCTGCTCTGCGCTGTTGTTGCATTTCTGTGGAGCTAAACCTTGAGAAGTTTCAGGAATAAACTTGATATTTAAATCAGGATTGCATTGGCTATGTCTACAATGTCAAACTTCTAAACTACGTGCTCATTTCTCTCAAAAATAGTCTGCAGTATTACCTCAAATATTTTTATCCATTTAATTATAAACACTTAACCGCAAATAAACCCAAGTTTATGAAGCTAATCTGTAGTATTGATTTTCTTAAAAATGTAGCCTTTTTACTTTTTATACCACGTACATAGTAGGAACAGAAGGTATTGCATTCCACCCAAAAATTCGATACCGAGATTATACCGGAATTGTGTGTTTTGTGCTCCCCTGAATCCAAAAAAGAAAATCATTCTTAGGAAAAAGTCGTATAAATACCAAACTTGGTACTTAGGTTCAGTATCTTCAATAAAATTCACCCACTTCAAATTACCCTTTACATGGAACATGTTTCAAAGTTTTTTATTTTCTAAATGATGACTCCAACGATTTTGTTAAAATACCATACATTAATTATGTTTACATAACAAATATTTGTGTATCTTGATTTTTCTGGGAACAACCTTTGAAGTTCTCTTCATTCGAAAGAAATTTTGTATAATCTTGTACAACTAGTAAGGCGGCGCCGTGGCCGAGTGGTTAGACCGCTCGCCTCCCACCGAGGCGGCCCGGGTTCGATCCCAGGGACCTGCATGTGGGATTTGTGGTGGACGAAGCGGCGTCTGGGCGCGTTTTCTCCGGGTTCTCTGGTTTCCCCCGCCATGCATTCCACCAACTGCTCCATTATCACCTTTCCTTTCATCCATTTCACCAACATCTCGTTTCATCTACTTCCTTCATCCCATACCAGGCATCGGGCTGATCACCCATCCTGGATGCTCTGTCTGATCCATTAGTGTCTGCTCCTCGACGGGCCTCTGACCCCAGGCATCCGCTTGTAAGTCCTGGGGGGTGTAAGGAGGGTAAACAGATAATGAATGCATTGTACAACTAGTAAACATTAAGCGATAGAAGAAAACTTACTCCACAAAGCATGTGCATCTCTATAAAACACACAATTTATTTCAAATAACATTTTTGCGGCATCAACCATTTCCGAGATATTAGAATTGCTTATTACTTGGTCATTCTCTTAAAGTCCTTTCAGCATTCAATTGTTTCTCGCGATGTCATGGGAACAGTATTGAATATAAGGCCAGCATATAGCGTCCAGTTCTTAAACATTTGACTATCGCTGTTCCCTTTGTATCTATAACGAAATGTGTAATGTAGCTATTTCTGCAAAGTTTTATTTATATTAAAATGAAGTGGTTAGAAAAATAAGGTTTAGTAAGAATAAGCGATAGAGGCTAGAGAATGCCTTATGAATGTAACACACCAAAGTTTGTAACTAAGGTAGTAGAATGGTGGGTAAAGGCACCCAAAAAATCAATATCGAGAAAACATTCTCAAATTGGCTTCCATACGTGGGGCAAACAACGTAAAGACAATATACCTTTCTCAACGGAGAGTGGGAGAACCGTGTTCAAATCCTGGCTGTGAAATTGAATCTTTCAGTTGACTCTGTATCACAAAAAAAAAGTAAATTGTACATGACCACGAATTTTCCTTTTCCTTTCATATTGTTGGGTTCCAGGTTTAAGTGCGGTGGACAGTGATGTGAGGCGTATACGGAGAGAACTATTTCTTCTCTCTGCCTGAAACGCTCCGAGAGGATAGGGAAGGCATAGAAGGGAGCGCCACAAACATTCAATCTGGAAAGTTAGTGACCCCACTGCGCTTGGTCTGCCCCATCGGATATGGCTGCCCTTCGAACTCTCGTCTCATTCTTTCTGTCCGAAAGTTTAGTAGGTGCAATAGGCCTAACCTTAGCCGCAATGCTGAAAACCTCCTCCGTTTCTAAACACTAACCTTATCTACGTGAGAAGTTGCAGAAATAAAGCAAAAACTGTATATGGGTACTAAGCATATCAAAATGCCCTATCCAGTTTGGATGAAGTTTAGCATCTACCAAAAATTCGACACGAAGACTTTCAAGAAAATCCTGCTGCCACGGAATACCATTTACAAGGATATTTTTTCTTTATTTGAAGTTTCTCAAAAATTGGCTCTAACAATTTCAGACCACATGTTCAAGGTTTTTTCTGTGGTAAATAAATCATATACGAGTATATTGAATTTTCTGACAATATCTTGTAAAGTTCTCTTAATTCTAAATTAGCTTTGTCTATGCGGTTAACCATAAGAGGCAAATCAAATCTTACAACACCGACAATATACAACTCAGTGAAATATACAATTTATGTCAATTAGCTTTTTCTGTACCATTAGAAATTTTCCAAATCTCCGGTGTTACGTCTTTAAATTCTGGATGTAGATTTTGGATGAAGCCAAATTCAGTGTACTTTTACTCTGATGTTGACATTAATTCCAATTCTTCTGGTGGCATTTAAAATTCTAGAACCGCTAGTTCATATAATATAACTACGGTTGCAAATCTCTGTCCTTTTCTCCACCTCAGCTGTTGAAGTGCGATGAACGCCTTGCTGAGGTCACTTCGGACTAAGACAGATGACATCCCTGCGGTGTGGAGAAATTACTGCGACAGAGACAAAGCGTGGAAGCAATTTTCTGGGTACCCACTTAATTTGTTCTAATGGTGAAGACGTTGGTCGTTTGGAGCGTTTTCACGGAACATGAACAGAAAGGCTACTTCAGACTCTTACAAAATCTGCGTCGTCAAATGTTAATGCGTGAGGAGATTACTACATCTACCTTCATAGAAATTTAAAGATTTAAACACTCATAAGTTACGTTGCTTTGACTGTTTCTGACAATCGAGGTGCTTACAGCCGTGCAATCTCATACAATCTTGGGTGTCTTTTGGTTCAATCTCGCCAGCAGCATAATAACCTCTTAATATTACTTCCATCAACGATATATAAAATCTGTAGTATAGGAGTTTGTCTTAACTTGCTTTTAAGGATAAGCAAACTCTCATTTCCGAGTTTTTATATGGTCAGACGAATAAAACCCACACGTTTTTAGTTTTGTACTGAATATTATGAACACTTTCGTAGGGGCGCCGAAGCGAAAATAATATTTGGGTTAAAACTCAAGGATCGAAAGTTAAAATTTAAAAATTATTATTATAATAGCTATGCTCAAAATAAATTTTACCTAATATATTGTACAATGTTTTCCTTCACAGCGTGTTTGTGCGCCAGCCGCTGCAGCTTGGACTCCCGCTGAAACGCTATGTTTTAATATATAGTTTATTGTTCACATTCCAAGTTACAAACTTTACAAATTCGTTACATTTATTTTCATGCTTCTACTTTATTATGTCCATGTCTGGTATCCTACTTTGTGTTGCAGCCAGTGTAGTTCCCTGGCCTTCAGCACTGCTGTGCAACCTTTACTTCTCTTTGCTGCCAACAGTTATAATAACCCCGCAACCGCCTCACGTTCTCATAGTTATAATTATGAGGGTCATTCAAATGAAACCCGGTCGCTTGTGTAAAATAACGGTAACGATTTAATTAACTCAAAAATAGTCGCCAAAACTATTGGCGCATTTATCCCATTGAGACACTAGCCTGTCGATTCCATCTTTAAAGGAGCTAGGAGGCTGCTGTTGGATCCAGGCCTGGACCGATTCACACACTTCATCGTCCATTGTGAATTGATGTCCGCGAATAGTTCTTTTAGAGGTCCATAAACATGAAAGTCACACGGTGAAAGGTCTGGATTTTACGGTGGATGTTCCAGTGTTTCCCATCGAAACTGCTGCAATGTCGTCTTCACCGCATTGGCAGCGTGTGGGCGGGCATTATCATGCAGGAGTATAACGCCATTGGACAACATAACTGGGCGTTTCGACTTGATGGCTCGTCTAAGGTTCTGTAAAGTGGCTTGATAACGCTGGGCATTAATGGTGGTTCCCCGTTCCAGGAACTCGACAAGCAGTCCTTGTGATCAAAAAAGGACACCATGACCTTACCAGAACTGGTGTGCACGGCCTTTGATTTCTTTTGAGGTGGTGAAGTCTCATGTTTCCACTGCTTGCTCTGACTCACTCCTCGTTGTTCCTGCTTACTCGCCTTCATGTGGACGATAGCTGGTGTGACCACCCTCTCTTCGGCGTGAAACCACACTGTCGCTGTGCAACGTCAAACATTGCGCACGCTGTAGTCGCTCTACCAATAGATGGTGCCACCATACACCAGTTATGTGGTGCCACTTACGTGTAATGCAAAGCTAGACGCACTGACCAGGTTTCGTTTGAATGCCCCTTATACAATGATAATAAGCACACAACATATCATGAACCATATTGGAAATTTTGTCCTCTATCCGCATATTTCTGACATCTTCTCAGAAAATTTTCATTCACACTCGAGAGTTCAATATCCGAAGAGTGAATTTTTCGCCTGATGTTTTCTTTTAATGAGGGTTTGTGACATAAACCTTATTGCTCATGTGATCATCAAAGTCGGGTACATTTCTAAACCTGGATTTTGCTTAATTATAGAGCGATTGACCCACCTAAATGTTTTTCTCTAACGGAGAATGGTTTCATTTATATGGCTGTGTTTACATTCAAAATAACATATACTGGAGTACAGAGAAACCCATTTTACACACGAGATTCCCTTTCACAACCGAAAGTTGTGTTTAGTAAATGCTATATTTGTTTTTAACAAACAACAAATGCAGATACAGGAATATTATATGATGATGGTGATGATGATGATGATGACGTCCGAGTAACCTCTTAAAGAGGCTTGCACGTAGGTTCTTAGATCCCTCTGTGTCTCTTATCTTAGGCATTACTCAAGTCCAGTGGTACGAATAAAACGGACCGCGCCCTTGATATTTTCCCCTCTTATCTCCTCAGCGAAACATTTGCATTCACATAGTATATGCTATGAGGTCTCAAAATACCTCACACACTACTGGTATAAAGGGTCTTTTGTAAATCCCATTATGTATAAATCTCTGCGCATGGTGTTGTGAGATACCCCATAACTACTCACTGAGTTTAGAACTAATCAAATTCAGGAGAAAATCGCTCACTTTCCGGTTAGGTCCCGATATTGGGCCTGCCTGGCGGTGGTTTGCTATGTCCTTTCAAGATGAGCCTTCGCTGTTCGCTGGGTTATCTCATGCTTCACAGTTCTAGTCGACACTCCATGGAAGGGCTCAGGTCCAATAAAATCAAACCCCGATCCCCTCTTTGCAAGAGTGTCTGCCACCTCATTTCCTCTAATATCAGCGTGCCCAGGAACCCAAAGAAGTGTAACCGGATAGTTGGCACGGTGTCTATCCAACATCCTGTGACATTTCTGCACCGATCTGGATGTAATTTTAACCGCTTTAAGGCCTTTCACAGCTGCCATGCTATCCGAGTAGATGTATGCCTCCGCTCATCTGCATGGCATAGAATAAATATGCATAGCACAGGCTAAGATTGAAAATATCTCAGCCTGAAAAACCGTGGCAACACAAACAAGGGGAATAATAAGCTCGGTTCTTGGGCACCATGCCCCAGCCCCCGTCCTGTCCCCAGGGTGGGAACCGTCCGTAAACCTTCAGAAGAGACCTCGTCTCTGCATCCCGCTCCTTCTTGGAAGGTATTACAACTGTATAAGATGGCTTAGATTGAATCTAGTCCCCATCAAAAAACCTATCAACAGGGTAATAGGACACGTCTGCTGAAGTCCAGAAAGGATCATTGAGTGCACTTTATAGGATAGCTTAAAGTATCACCCTCTACAGTCCTACGGTGCGCACTTATACTGGCAATCTCCTTCACAAATAATTGCAATGGGGAAGGTCTACCAAGTTCTTAAAGGCAGACTGTGAGGTAGTCCGCACTGCCCCAATTATCATACATACCAATCTTTGCAGCGAGTACAATCTGGTGGCATCTGCCTTCGCAAGATAGGCAGGCCACCAAACTAGCGCCGCATAAGATATCGAAGGTCTTGTAACCGAGGTGTAGGTACTACCTTGGGTCTCAGGCACCACCTCAGTCCTACGCATCTCCTACAGACCCACAATGCATTGTAGGCCTTGTTTACGTTGCAATCTACATGCTTTTTCCAACGCAGCCTAGCGTCCAGAAACACCTCTAGACTTAACCACTCCGAAAAGCTTCAAATTCTTCCCAAACATATGGGGCTGTACCAAACCTGGCAGCCTCCTTCTCCTTGTGAAACCATTATCTGAATCTTGTTTAGATTAACCGTCAAGTCCGTTTCTTTACATCATTCCTCTAGAGCATGTAGGGAGCCCTGTATGAGATCCGAAACAGTACTTGAGAATTTTTCACTTGCAATAAGGCATATGCCGTCGGCATAACCTTGAGCATGAATCCCTCTCCTGTTGAGTCTGTTCAGCAGACCATCCATCACCAGACGCCACAAGGTAGGTGACAAAACTCCCTCTTGCGGGCAGCACCAGGGCATTGTTGCCCTCAAGGACTCACTCTACAGTCACCACTGCCTGGCGAGCTTGCAGTCCGTAATTACCGGGCTGGCTCCTCTAATCTCCAGACACTTCCTAATGATACCTAAATTCATATGATTAAAGACACCTTGAATGTCCATAATAACATAGTCATTTCTCCACAGTTCAGCACCCTCTCCAGTCTAACCAAGAGGCGATGAAGCGCCGTTTCCGTAGATTTATCTGACCAGTAAGCTAACTGATCAGGTAGTATGACTGTGTCAACCAGTACCCTATCCCTCAAATCTCTTTCTACTAGTTTTCTAGAGCCTTCAGCAAAAGGGATGTTGGTCTGCTAGGGCGAAAATCCCTAGGCCTGCAGTAAGATTGTCTACCCAGCCTAGGTATAAACACCACGTTGGCTTAAGGAGAAAAACATGCCTCAAATCAAGACAAGTTCTAAATGTCTTTACCAGGTGGGAAAAAAGGATCGCCTAGTCCTCCTGCAGAAGCACCAGGAAGACCATATCCTCACCCGCGCTTTTATAGGGCTCAAAAGAACAGTCTCGTGGTCACTAGCCAACCTCCTCTCGAAGGCCTGCGTGCCCTAACCAAGGTTGGTTCTAAATCTGTTATGCAGGTCTCCGGGTACTGGGTCTCAAACAAAAGCCTCTGGAATTCCCCCTCCGACTGCGCCATAGCACCAGAGGGTACTCCAACGAGACCAACCTGGTCCCACCTCCGAAGACCAGCAATTTATGCAAACGAGCACCGCTCGACTGCTTCTGTATATTATTACAGAAGTACCTCCAAGATTCCTCGGACGCTTTGTTGATTTCCCTTTTATACATTCTTTGGGAATCCCAGGTTGCCTGATACTTATTAGCCATGTATACCTTATGGATATGTTCCTTTTTCTTGAGGGATCTTAAAAAGGTATTCCATCTAAGTTTATTTTTAGTGTAAACTGAAAGAGAAATTTCCTTCATAGGCAGAGACCAGTGTGACAAACCCCATGTACCACTTGAAGTGATAAGATCCGCGAGTACTCCGCGAGTACAAGAATAACCATAGCCAGAAGAAAAGCTAAGATTAATGCGCGAATCAAACAAAATAAGAAGGAGATAAAAGAGAATATTAAAGATTAAGTAAAGGGGGGAATAAACATTATTATGGATGAAATAAAATAAAGTAGAGATGAAATAAAATATTATTACGGATGAAATAAAGTAAAATAGAGACACGTATAAATAGATCAGAAAGTAAAAGAACGTGAAAGGAAACAGACACAAGAAAATATGCCAGAGGGCAAAACCCTTAATAAATACAGGAAAGACTAGCTGGAGGAACAGTTAGGTTCTATTGAAATCGCCGAGTGCTCACCGGCGGGCGAAACAAAGAAACGGATGTGCTAGTCGCTCATGCGAACAGAAAATGAAATCAGCCGTGAATAACGAGAAACAGTAGAAACGCTAACTGAGCCTAAGGGTATTGAAATTGAACCAATGGGTGAGAAAGCGCAAAGGAGCCAGATAACCAATAAGGAAGATTAAATGTCACGTGAATAGTAAAACCAGGGAACAAAACTAGAAAAGAGGCGTGAAATAGATTTTGGTCTAGGAGCAGGAGCGCGTTTTAGACACGCGAAAGATGGAACACTTCGTGTCGGGAAACGTTAGGAGGAGGACGTAAAAACTTCGTGTGGGGAAGAGCTATGAGTAGGATGTAAAACTCTGTGTTGAGAAGAGCTAGGAAGAAGACGTGATAGTTTGTGTTGGGAGGAGATAGAAAGAGGATGTTAGAATTCTGTATCGGGAAACGAGATAGGGTAGCTAGGGATGACAACAGTCATATTATGAGTCAATGAGAAATAGAATAAATTCAAGGGTAAAAGCACGGAGACAGTAACGGGGGAAAAGCTTATAGGAACGCGTCTTGGGTGAAGGGCCTGCAGTACGAAAACCAGTGTGGATCTTCATAATAAATGGGCCATTGAGAGGAGTTGTGAGTATCATTCACCTCCCATCCACACAATCCCTGAGGTAAGATTCTCGTAACCCATCATCCTCTACCTGAGCAGCCGGCAATCACCTGAAACCCTACACCAAGACCTTACCAACCAGAAAACGTTCCCTTTATTTTCCAAACCCCGCTACACACTCCAGGTCCTCCGCATTTCTTAACGGGTCTTAATGATCTGAGGTCCATTCTTAAGCCAGCCGACCAGGTTCCCTTAAAAGAGTTCCAATTGGTTCTCCTAGGGTTCCTGTACAAGCGGTCCTTTCCTTATCGCTCAAGATCAAAGCAAGTATATCTGTGGTCGGTTTCAAACAGATCCTCCAATCCTTGATTTGCTCTAGAATTCCGAAGGGTGCTAGTGACAGGTCCAACACCTTCTACCTATGGTAATTCACAAAATTCGAAATATCGCTTGACCAAGATATGTTGTGCTTAAATATTTTAACATCTCCCTCTCTCTCATTGATGTCCATACTTCTGTAAATGCTATTACGGGCATTGGAGTCATAGCCAATCAACAGGTTGCAGTTTCTTTTCCTGCAATAAAGCACGAGATTTCTGAACTCCTGAGGAGGAGAAGATTTCTCAGAGTCATATGGAAAATAGGCCCAGCAGACTACCACCAGACGTGGCACCCCTCTCTGCTTATACCTCGCTAAGACCGCCGCTACATCTTTCGAAAGAAATCCCCACAGAGTCCAGGAATTACTGAGTCTTGTCAGGACATGCTTTGGTACAGGAATATAATACTCACGCCATTTTTTGAACAGCTGACCGACGTTGAAGTCAATCTGGATTTTTCCAACAATAATCTGCTACCGCGCATACCGCTGATTTGTTAAATTTAACTGCAGAAATTTTTGAAGATAGGGTAATTAGTAAAAGATTTTACCTCTCGCGCTCCCCTGATTTAACTATGCGATTTTTATCCATGGAGGAACTAGAAAAATGAAGTGTATGCAACAAACTCCCATACATTAGAATAACTAAAAGAAAACATCAGATGAGAAATTAACTTAATTTGGGATATTGAACTCTCGAACGTGCATGCAAATTTCCTGAGAAAATGTCAGAAATGGGAGGGTAGAGGAGGAATTTCCAAAATCTCTTATGACGAGGTATGTGCTTATTATCGTTGTAATTGTAAGTATGAGAACGTGAAGCGGATATTACGTGCAGGGATATTATATCTCTTTTGGCGGTAGACCGAGCCGAAGCGGCCGGCGCGTTTGCCGCCGAGCGGTGGCCGCAATATGAGGGAGAAGCACTGTATAAAAATTTAAAATATTGGATATTTAAAAAAAAATCTGATGTGTTACACTCACATGACTTTTCCTACTCTTGTACCAACTATTTTTACAAACGCTTATGCTTCATGTTAATCGAGATTTAATCTTATTGCTAATTTTCTTGTAGATGCAAGGGGAATATGGTAGGATTTAAGTGATAGTCAAATCTTTTAAGAGCTGATTGCTATGCGGATCATTCCATTCTCTTTGCATGTCCAGGAAATAAAAAAAAATGATGTGTTACACTCACATGACTTTCTCTACTCTTGTACAAACTATTTTTACAAAAGCTTATTCTCCATCTACTTCATGTTAATCGAGATAAACCTTTGCAGACTTTATCTTATTGCTAATCTTCTTGTAGATGTAAGGGGAATATAGAAATACAGTAGCCTTTAAGCATAGACATTACTCTTAATAGCTGGTTGATATGTGCAGCACCATTCTCTTTGTCACAGATTAATACTCTTTGCATATCCAAGACAAAAAAAATGAATAACGAATTCCCACTTGAGAAAATAAATATTTAAAAATTTAAGGGAGTAAGAGATATTGCTTGTTATTCCCTTAAATTTTCCAATACTTATACTTTTTCTCAAATTCGTTATTCATTTTTTTGTCCTGGTAATGCAAAGAGAATGGAATACTCCACATAGCAACCAGCTCTTAAAATATTTGACTATCGCTTAAAGCCTACCAATTGCCCTTGCATCTACAAGAAAATTAGCAATAAGATTAACATCTCGATTAACATGAAGCATATGGAGAATAAGCGTTTGTAAAATTAGTTTGTACAAGAGTAGAGAAAGTCATGTGAGTGTAACACATCAGATTTTTTCTTTCAACACATAGTGACTACTTATTTTTGATAGACTCCATTTCATACACGGCATTTGGTGAAGCTCATAATAGAATAGTTATTACTACAAAATACGTAACAATCATCATGGTCGCATATCTGAATTTGTTGGATATGAAAGAACGGTGTTTTGTGGCAGCTTGACAATACACTGAACAGTGCACAATACACAGTAATACTTGAGAATATTTCCCTCTGTGAGGATAAGACATCCTGATGGAATTGTTGAATTCATACAGGATGCTGGACACAAATTCAAGAACCTGGTATAATGTAACTTCTCGTCCTCATTACTACAGGGATTTAATTTCATATATAACCTGAAAATGAGGGTAGTTATAGTCGCTCAGGTTTCATACACCCATTATTAATTTTGTTTATTTTTGTGTTTTACTTTAGAAGATAATAGTTTATTTTCTATTATTTCTTTCTTTATTTAAAATGAGTATTTTAGCAGAATTGTGTTTTTGTGTCATAGACAACCCTGTATTGTTACACCCATGGCCCAACAATTTGTCTGCCCCCGTTCCACACGACGCCATTCAAAAACAGCGCAGACAACATGCACAAAAACGGTGTTGCCAGTTGCACCATGCATGCCTGCATCCGTCTATCTACAATTTCCCTCTCACTGGTAAGAATTCCCGCTAAGATTTCCGTTGATACTCCATGCACTATCCTTAACTCCCCGTGGTGCGGGTCACAGCCTCGGTCATAACTGTCACCAGTAATTTCCTTCACCCACTACCGACCAATATTGTCGGCAGTTACCGGGGGGTGGTCAGCGAAACTCCACAGCCTATCCTCACTTCTCCTTTTCACTCCTTTCCTGAACTTCTAATCCTAATTCCCGAAACCTCGCCCCAAAAGCTCTTTTTTAGCGCATGTAAAAATTTATTTTCAGCACACACATATCATTATTTCCTCAGTGTAATCGCCCCTAAGAATTTGCTGCCCTGGGCTCGGTCCTATGTGGCCCATGCGTAAAACGGGGACTGTGCATAGATATACCTAAAAGTTAAAATGCTAAACTTACATTAATACAATATTATGTTCTAAACGTCCATTTATAAAATTAACAATATAAAAACAATAGTAACTAATGGGAGATTTGAACCGAGGAGTTTATGAGCGCAAGCGGTACTTTCTTAACCGCTCGTCAACGAAACGGTTTTCCTGCTCTGTTATCAGTAGCTTATAAGTGTCACCACTGAGAAACACTATTATAAGGTGACCATGGCGCTCACAGGATAGAGACCATTTTACACTTCCTATATGTGTGTTAACGAAGGTACACGAAGTCCTCCGACCGTCACATGGAATCTGGGGATGACTCATTTTTTGTCCACGGGTGTATATAGTAAGTAGAGAAGGTATTGCATTTCGCCCAAAAATTCGAAACCGGGATTTCGCCGGAAATAATTGTTTTGTGGCTTCTGAATTAAAACAAAAACATTTTTGGAAATGCGTCTCTCGGTGTGTCGAACAGCATAACTCAAAAACGAAAAATTGGATAAGTAACAAACTTGGAATTTATGTTCAGTATCTTCTAAGTTTGCCTAACGCAGATTTTTAAAGAAACATGGAACATTTTTGGAAAATTTCTATTGTATAAAAATGGCTATAACGATTTTAATTAAAATATCATATATTAAAAATATTTACATTACAAATAACACGTATATCTTGAATTTTCTGGGAATAACCATTGAAGCCCTCTTCATTCGGAAGGAATTTTCATAACACTGTATAACCGGTAAACGAAAAGCGATAGACGAAGCACAAAAAATGTAAGTATCTTTAAAACACACAAGTTATTTCAAATCTCTTTTTGTGGCATAAGTCATTTCTGAAATATCCGTTATTAAAGGTTTGAATTGTTCATTTATTGGTCATTTTTAAGTCCTTTCAACATTCGGTAGTTTCTGGCGATTGTATGGAAACAGTATGGAATTTTAAGGCCAGCATATAGCGTCCAGTTCTTAAACATTCCCTTTGTATCTATAACGAAATGTGTAATGTAGCCATTTCTGCAAAGGTTTACTTGGATGAAAACGTAGTAGATATAAAAATAAGCGTTTGTAAGAATAGTTTTACACTTACTAATAAACGATAGAGGTTAGAGAAAGTCATGTGAATGTACCACAAATTTTTCGATTAACATACCTAATAGCTCTAATCAACTTCCTGAACGTAGGTTATGTTTTCATGAAGTGATAAAGATAGATGAAACTTTAGATCAATATGCTCGGGTTTCTGTATACGAGAACCTATTGAATTTTTAACACTATTTAACACTTAGATCCGTCTTCGTCACTGATTTTACATGCAAGCTTTTGAATGACACTGAAAAAGCAGACGTAAGTAATTCTTTATTGGAAACCCTCTCATTACAATACTCCTTTCTTTTCAGAGCTGCCTATTTTATGTTTTGTTTTTACAAAGCGTTCTTTGTTTGCCATCTCCGAAACTCTACAATCTAATAGCTCCACCTACCACAGGGATCTAACGTCAAAGCACTCAAAAAGAAAATTGTTAATCAATACTCAATGTGGGCGTCGTATGGTAACGTCACATAGAAGAGAGCAGATTACTATTTCATATGATGTGAATTACGGCTTATAGATTTGATATACCACGCATAATAGATCGCACCATTTCATTAATAGCGTTAAAACATCTAATAGAAGCTTAAAACGCACTAAAGAGCTATATGATGTACAAGCAAAGTTCAAAGGTGTTAACACAGATCGCCTACCATACAACGCTCTGCAATACTCTGTTTCGAAGCTCAAAATAGCTGAGTGGTAGCATCGGTGTTATTAGGTGACAGCGTGGGTACTAATAGATTAGCTTCACCCCATGGTTTGATCTCAGAGATAATAAAACTTACATAAAATATGATGTAAAAGTTACAAATACGTCATTAAGCCTCTCGCCTAAAAAGTGTGGAAAACTGGAATTTCACCCATGAAAATCCGTTAATACCCAGGAAACATGAGTACATACTCTTTACAAGATGGACACTTGACTGCTCCGCTTCCATGATTTAAACGTGATTTAAAAGTAATAACACTACGTGATCAAAAGTATCCGGACACATGGCTGAAAATGACGTACAAGTTCGTGGCGCCCTCCATCGGTAATGCTGGAAGTCAATATGGCGTTGGTCCACCTTAGGCTTGATGACAGCGTTCACTCTCGCAGGCATAGTTTCAATCAGGCGCTGGAGGGTTCCTTGGGGAATGGCAGCCCATTCTTCACGGAGTGCGGAACTGACGAGAGGTATCGATGTTGATCGGCGAGACCTGGCACGAAGTCCGCGTTCCAAAACATCCCAAAGGTGTTCTATAGGATTCAAGTCAGGACTCGTGCAGGCCAGTCCATTACAGGGATGTTATTGTCGTGTAACCACTCCGCCACAGCCCGTGTAGTATGAACAGGTGCTCGATCGTGTTGAAAGATGCAATCGCCATCCCCAAATTGCTCTTCAACAGTGGGAAGCAAGAAGGTGCTTAAAATATCAATGTAGGTCTGCGCTGTGATCGTGCCACGCAAAACAACAAGGGGTGCAAGCCCCTTCCAGGTAAAACACGACCACACCATAACACCACCACCTCCGAATTTCATTGTTGGCACTACACACGCTGGTAGATGACGTTCACCGGGCATTCGCCATACCCACACCCTGCCATCGGATCGCCACACAAGGTTTTGCCACTATTCAATCGTGTAGTTGACGCTTCTTACACCAAGCGAGGCGTCGTTTGGCATTTTCCTGCGTGATGTGTGGTTTATGAGCAGCCGCTCCATCATGGAATTCAAGGTTTCTCGCCTCACACCTAACTGTCATAGAACTTGGAGTGGATCTTGATGCAGTTTGGAATTCCTGTGAGCTGGTCTGGATAGATGTCTGCCTATTACTCTTTACAACCTTCTTCAAATGTCGGCGGTCTCTGTCAGTCAACATACGAGGTCGGCCTGTACATGTCCCTTCACGTTTCCACTTCTCTATCACATCAGAAACACTGGATCTAGGGATGTTTAGGAGTGTGGAACTCTCGCGTACAGACTTCTGACACAAAAACACCCAATCACCTGACCACGCTCAAAATCCGTGAGTTTCACAGAGCGTCCCATTCTGCTGTATCATGATGTCTAATGACTACTGAGGTCGCGGATAATGAGTACCAGGCATTAGGTGGCAGCACAATGCACCTAAGATGAAAAACGTAGCCGGACACGTGGAGGTGTCGGAATACTTTTGATCACATAGTGTATATCTTAACCCTTCCAGGGCAAAACGAGTATACAGGGTGGACCATTTAATTTGAGACTGCAAAATATATCCCAAACTAAGCGTTGTAGAAAAAAAATGTCTTAAATAAAAGCTGCATGATATTACAGGGGAAAGTATATGATTATGATAGTCATTTTAGGATCAATTTAATTTTTTTAAATGCGAACCTACAATTAGGGTTAAATTAAATTGGCCCTAAAATGACTACCACAACGTCCTGCAAATAAAACACGAATAAGGGCATTTACTTTCCCCCACAATATCAAGCAACTTTTATTCAAGAAGTGTCTTTCACAAACTTAGTTCTGGAGATGTGGTACAGTCTCAGCTTAAATGGTCCATCCTGTATATTAACTATCGCTAGAAACCTATCAGGTTCATTTGGATACTTTTGTGCGTTCAATAAGCCATCGTACCCAGTTAGCATTTTGTTTAGGTTTGCTAGATGTCACTAGATTCATACACACGTGTTTCTGTTCTACTGCTCTTATTTTGTTTTTGCAGAAAGACAATAGCTCGCAAAGCTAAAAAAAAATGAAAATGAAAATAATTCCACTCGGGAAGGGTTAAAGATATCTTTCCGAAAAGAGCAGCAACTGAAAAAGTATATACTTACAATATCTATTTCGTATTTATGTGCTTATTCTTTGGATTCAGTGTCATATAATGGTGATTTATTTTAAACACCAGAATGTATGTTTAAAAATGAGTGTGATCACGTTATTACCTACTGTACTAGCAGAACCTTCAGCTCTGCTCTCGTTAATTATGGAGTTTCTACAGTGTATTGCCCTCTCTTTCGCTTTCATATTGTCCCACTCTCGACATGTTCTCTGTCTCCGTTTCCATTCTATATTCCATCTCACCCCCCTCTAACAACTTCTTTCCATCACTGTCTCTCTCCTTCAGTGCAATGTAGTGTAATGTGGCGTTTTGAAAACCGGTGTCTTTAATAGCAATTAAAGTGCCCGTTCTTACTACATAGGTCACAAAAGGTGGTGAACACTGATGACACATGAGATAGGTTTATTTTGTTGTATTGTTATTTGCCCCACGCTTTGGGAGCCAATTTGAAGATAGGTTTATGCTTCACGTATGGAAAGCCAATTTTAAGTAGGTGTATTGTATTTCAACTGTTGCGGAGCCGATCTTGAAGTAGTTGTAACCACCTATGGTACCCGGTGGCCTTCGCCCCAATGTTTAAAATTATTAACTTTGTAATTTGACTGTTTCTTTAAATATTATATATTTATGTATTATAGTTAGAGACATGTTTCTCTTTGCAAGGTTGTGGTGCGACTGAAGAATGTAGGCTTACACAGATTATAATTTTACTTCACTCCTTTTATGAATGCTTGATACAATTTAAATAACACTTCACTGATATAGAGAGCCGTGAGATTCGTTTGTTAATTACTTGCACTTTTTAACACGTAAACTATTTTTGTGCCACACTGAATAGGTATTAAATTTCTCGAGGACGCGTCTGGTTAGGAACACTGTCTACAACCAACACGTCCAGTTATGAGCACTGTCTACAAGCAACTGACTTAATTTCTAACGCCTAAATTTGTAAATTTCTGTATTTCAAGTCTCTGATTGGCTATTCCTAATCCAATAGGATACCTTCATTTAACTAAAGCTTTTTCTGGTTGTTGATTGGCTATTTTATAAACTGTCTCGAAATTTATATTATTGTTGCTCAAAGAATGACTAGTAGCATTATTGCACTTTCTTACTCATTATTGCCATTAAAGGTACCTCATTGTTAGTAACTTTTAACCTATTATTCTCACAGCTCTTACATTATTAAATTATGTAATACATTCACATAACATTATTGAACAAGTATACAATAATACAAACATATACAATTACTGTAATATACACTTTTATATATTGTTACATACACATATTGCTTTAAGGCGGGCTGTTATTGAAGTTATATTATAAAATTTGACTAATTCATTTAAGTGTTAAAAATACTGCCTTACACACGAAATGAAATGATTGGGAAATGTAATTTGAGAAGGAAGCGTTCCAGGTCTAATTTTGGGGAACCTCCCCTGCATTTGCCAGTTATGAGAACAGAGGAAAATCTGAAATATAAAAACCTCAATCTGGGATGACCGTTCTGGAGGAAATTGAAACGTGGACCTCCCGTTCACAGTTTATGCCTTAACGACCATGGCCATCCATGTCGATGATATATTGTTATACAACCGTAAACTTGTATCTCTTCCTTATGCTTGCAACACTATCACAACTACACCTAATTGGTTTAGATACACAAATAATACTAAAACATTTTTTTTATTACATTGAATACTTATCATATCGACATTTTATGAACGATAAAGGTTCTAAGAAAATGTGTTTATAAGCTCTGTTATACACAATTTAGAAAACAACTTAATAAATAGCAAGAATTTCGAATTTTTTATTCGCGCCCCATTAAAGCCACCTTCCACTTTGGAACAAGAAATTAAGATACCATATAGCCAATTTTCTACTTAGGATCTAAGTAGCGTTACATATACATCAAGTTTTATAACAGTTTAGCTATTCACAAACAAATAGTATAACCATATGTATGCTTGCATAGCTTTTATAATAAAATAGTATATTACGCAACAAGACCAATAATGGTAGTAATTAAGACGCGAGTATATTTATGAAACGAGCTAGCCCGTTTCGTAATTTTCATACGAGCGTCTTAATTACCATTATAGTCAAGTAGTTGCATACGACTGCTTTTGGTCGACTACACTATAATTTCAAAAATTTGCGTTTTTACAAAAAAAAAAAGCTTACCTTATTAATTTGTGTAATTAAATACTCAGTACTTGGCCATCTGTTGAGTCCAGGCCGTATTTATTGATTTTTTGGAGGTAACGTGAAGTCAAAGACATAAGACATATTAAAGCAAAGAAAGTGAACCCCGTTTATTAAAATATTAAAATTACAACGAACATAGTTTATTTTATTTTTAATACACCTATTTCATTGTTTATCAAGGAAATGGATCCCAGTGCTGCTTTGAAGTGTTTGAAGGTATGGGCGAGCTGCGCGCGCCGCCAAGTAAAATCATGAGTCCCTGAAGCATTATAGATGCTACAATAGTTCCAGATACGTCACAGGCAACTAGCATATTATAGTGTGGTCAACCAAAAGGTCTATTTTACATATTTTCCGAATGTCGTATTAATTATAACATGTTACAAATTCAAAATCACTCGTGAAATTAATTATTTATGATCAGACATAAGAATTTCCAAGCATTAATGCCAGGACGAAAGGAAAGTAGGTTGAACTGTTATTCGACTTTACGCAGTGACGTAAGATAACAAATCACACCCAACCCTCGTACAGTTTGCAGACAGCACTCAGCCACTAACCAGACCATGTTTTATTGCCGTCAGTGACCCTTCCCCTCTGTTTATGTTCTTTGTATTGATTGTAGTTTGAAGTGAGCTGATAAAGAATTCCTATGCCTCCTTATGACTAAATACGGGCAAAATATGAAGAAAATTGTCAAGAAATGAAACTCTTTTGTCAAAACATGAAAGCATGGACAAAATCCCACAATATTATGAAATATATATTTTAAACACCCCAAAAAAACCTATTACTTTAAGGTTTTGGAACAAGATCACTTCAACAGTTTAAAAAAAAGGCTGTGTGTATTTTTGACAATATTTAATAATGATAATCATTATCACAATAACAATAATATATCGAATTAAAGGCAACAAATTATATGGAGTTAATATTTAGAAAAAATAAAAAGTTATTGGTTGCTTTGTCCTTGCTTAATACCTGTTACAATATGCCACTAAAAGCTTTGATTCGCACAAATAAAATAAATAACCCCTCTTCAAGAATACAGGGCGTTTAGTTTCGCAGTAACGTCACATACAGGAAGTGTTATATTTTCTCAACTGTGCTTCACTTGTTGAAAGGTGTGATGCAGGTTTTTCCAGACGCATTTCGTGGAATGAGTGGCTTGGATTTTCTAAATGTGTTCACATAAAACTGCGGAAATTATTTCAAAATATAAAAACTGTAAATCTTACAAACCATAAATAAATATTAAGGTTTTACAAAAATATTATGAAATGTGAAACTTTTTTGTCACGTGCATTGAATTTTAAAACTTGCAACACCTACAAATACATGAACGCATAATTTCATATTTTTTCTGTCTCTACTTATGACAAATCAATGCGATTTTTGCGATTAAACTATTAATTGTGTCATAAAAGTCTTATTTATTAGCTAAAAACTGTATTTAATTTATGATAGAGTTTGTAGAAGTAGGATAATATTTGTTTGTGTCGTGATTACTGGTTTTTGGTGCACATTTCCCGCTGTTAGGAAGTATTTTCTGGTTTTGAGGCGTATTGTAACCCTTGTTTCTGCATCTGTTTGTGGAATTTTTAGCAGGGTAAGTGGTTGCTATGTATAAAATAGCCAGGCGGGTTGTGTCAAAGCAAGGGGCTGGCTTCCTTGTGATGTAATTACGTTCTAGACTTCACGTTGGTTGTTTGAACTAATTGTCCTCCCAGCGGCGGCCACCGCGAGACGCACACATAAACTCCACCGAGTTCTCGTGCGTTGTTTTTTGTTTTTCCTACCTCCTCACACCGCATCCTGCATATCTGAAAACAAAACACACAGCAGAGAGGCTATTTTTCAAGGGACAATGGGCCGGTTGCAAAAGTTGGCACAAATTGGAATGTTAATGGGGGGTGGGTAGTAGACTAGGTGTACTGCATGAACCCGCAGGTTGTTGATAGGGGGGTGCAGGGTGCTCCAGGCCAAATGCCAGCTCATGCATGACCAGGGAGAAGGGAGGGGAGGCAATGCGCGGAATATTGAAATTATAATAATTAAATACCGGAAAGTGGACAAAATATATACGCCAGTATGCGCAATAATGGAGCGCTGCGACAATGGAGAGGGCCAATTTTTGTTGGCTTGTTGTGTTTTTTAAATAAACAAAAAAGTAATTAGTCCTGGTAATTAAATGGTATGCCTCTTGTATTGAAATTCGATTTCGGAACACGCATGCGCAAAGACTTGACACGGAAAGGGCGTGCTTTGTGGAACACGACTCTCTGGCAGCGGAATTTACCAAAATGTCACACAGACCCTCACATGTTGCTTGTCAGTAGCGCTTTTTGATCCTCCATTTCCAATTTTTCCCTCCCTAGTCGTTGCTATGAGCTAAATCGTGGCATACATATATTTATCAATTTAACATACCTACTTATACCAAGCTGAACTCTCGAAACCAGTCATCCACAAGAGAAACCAACACAGATACCTGGGGTTAAAAGCATGGACTTATAAACCGGAGGTCTGCGGTACAAATCCCGGCAGGACAGTCCTCTAACTGAGGTTGTTTCCGGGTTTTCTTCAATATTTTAACTTATAATGCCAGGGAGATACCCTAAACGTAGGCATAGAACTTTATCATCATTTTCATTTTCTTGTTCACTTCATGGCATAGTCGATCTAGTCCCTGTTCCGCCTTCAAGGTCCTCAGCCATTGTTTCCTGGGGCTGACCACAGATATCCTTCCTTTAGGATTATATTTTATTACTTCCTTTGTGAATCTTGTGTCAGATACTCTTTTGACGTGTCCTTTCCACCGTTGTTCAGTTCCTTTAATCTAGTCTTGAGATTAAAAATTCCTAGTTCCTCTCCTATACTTTCATTTCTTACATGATCTTATTTTATGCATCATTTTATATTCCTTAAACATTTCATTTCTAAAGCCTGTGTTTGCTTTTTAGATATTGTCAGGCTTCACTTCTGTATGTTAATACAGGTGGAGCCATAACTTTATATAACTTCATTTTGTTTTCTTTTTTTAATGTTCTTTTGACATCTAAGGCCATATCGGCGGCTTCTTATTTATGGAACTATTGCTCATCAGCAACATGTTCACTCACATACAGTTGTGTTATTGCTTTTGGCTACGAGGGGCACTATTTATATTTTGAGCCTTGGCAACCCTGAATGTTGTAGGTGCCATCTGACGTTTCCAATGGAAAGTTTGACGTTTTTTACCATAATCTACTTCAAACATTTTGTCAATAGAGCTTCATTTGTTTTGTTTACACTAACTTGAAAATTATGTGTCAACAAAAACATGGAATTAACTCGTGAAAATGTTCGTGCAATGATTTATTACGACTTTCGACGTGGATTATCAAGACAAGAGTGCATTGATCAACTAACTTCCATATTTGGCGACGAAGCTCCATCCTTTGCCACTGTGAAACGCTGGTATAACGAATTTAATCGTGGCCGCCGTTCGCTCATGATTAAGTTCGTGAAGGTCGTCCAAAATCAGTTGTTGTGCCAGAAAACATCGATGCTGTGCAAAAATTAATAATGAAAGATCGTCATGCGACATATTGTGAGATTAAGGCAACCTAGGCGTTAGTTCCACCAGCATATATAAAATATTGCATGATTATTTAGCCGTGAAAAAGGTTTGCTCTCGTTGGATCCCACATAATTTGACGCAATCTCAAAAAGATGCTCGTGTCGATTGGTGTACAAAAATGCTCAAGAAATATAATGCGGTGCCTCAAAAGACGTATATATGATTGTAACAGGTGACGAATCATGGATCTATGCGTATGAGCCGGAACGTAAACAGCAGTCGACTGTATGGGTCTTTCAAGATGAAGCAAATCCAACAAAAGTTGTTCGCATTCGAAGCACTTAGCATCAAATGGTCGCCCGCGTTTTCAGAAAAACTGGCAATGTGGCAACCTTGCCTTTAGAGGAACGTAAAACGGTCAATGCCGAATGGTACACAACTATTTGTTTGCTGGAAGTCTTCGGTGAAGTAAGGAAAACCAACAAGAACTGTAGGATCGTTCTTAATCAAGACAATGCGAGCGCACACACATCTCGTCTAACAACAGAGTATTTGAAGGCTCAAAAAATCGAATTGATGGGTCATCCGCCATACAGTCCTGATTTGGCACCCAATTACTTCTTTTTGTTCCCGAACATCAAGAATAAATTGGCAGAATTTTCGTTGGCAGAAGAAGCCGTTGATGCTTTCAAAAACCATGTTTTGGAGGTGTCTCAAGAAGACTGGAATAAATGCTTTGACAAATGGTTCAAAAGGATGCAAATGTGTAGTGATCATAAAGGAGAATATTTTGAAAAACAATGAAGCAGTTTTCAATCAGAAATTACTTTGTTTTAATTATTAGGCTCAAAATATAAATAGTGCCCCTCGTTTTACTAGTGGACCACGATTTGGATGCGTTTGGAGGAGAGCGCCAACGTTTCTGTTGACAATACCTAACGCCATCAAGGCTGAGGATCGGAGGGGAGTGAGGAGCAAGGTGATAGAGGAATCAACAGTTGCACAATGAAAGCAGTACTGCATTTGCAACTTGGAACTTCGGATATTTTCTTTACCTGTACGTCCTTCCGATGCTCCGCATAAGTTTTGTTCCATAACATTTTAATTCCTCTCCCCACCACACGCACTCATATCGCGGCCGACTATTACATTAAATTGATACCACATTTACACTCTCGGTCATACTTTCAGACTCTAGGAAGTATAGGGAATAATCTTGCCTAAAATTACCAACCTCCACCCGGGAATCGAACCCGGAACTCTGGATTTAGAGGTTAGTATGCTAAACACCAGACCGCAGAGGTAGTGAACCTCAATTTTGCTTTTTTGCTTGGAAGTTCCGTACCAAAATATCATTTCATTGTGTGTATTACCAGTGCCCACCGCCTGTAGAGAGGGTGATGGATTTTTTCGGGAGTAAACATTCTTAGCATGGCTTCCATTCTTAGCATGGCCGGTGGTCCCGTATCGTAGATTTACGACACGTAATAGAACCTCAAGCCTGATAAAGAGGCCTCTGAGCAAAATTACTAGTCTTTCACGCCCAATATAGAATGGGACGCTAAGAACCACAGCAGTTAAAGAGCGTCCATAAATAAAACTCAATTTCAATTTTTACCGCCTGTGGTGCTACATGCAGTAAGAACGGGCATTAAGTACTATTATTATTCACGAGAGATTCTCGTTTCATATTGATCAAAATTCGATGAATTTGCAATATGTCTGTCCGCGTTTACAATTGCGTTTTTCTTCTGCCATAAAATAATTCCTTGCTATAATGAAATTTGTATTACATGTTCCTCACTAAACTAAAATTAACAACTTCTATAATTATAAAGATTTACTCAATAAAGGCTGCCACATAACCAGAGAACGGTTACCAGAATGAGAACCACAAAGTTGAAAGAATTGTATTTTAGTGGGAACGTTCACAATTGTCGGGCTTTCTCGGGACAAGCTTTAATTTTCCCGTTCCCAGGCACAGTAAACTAGGTCCATATTGTGCATATTGCTCCTATGCTAAAATGTAAAATCTTCTATTTGAAGAAAATGGTACTTTAGTATATAATAATATATTTAATAGAATATATTTATGTTATTGAATTAACTAAAAATAATTGGAAGACACCTCATATATTTATTATTAAACCCCTTTTTTTCCTTCTCATATAGACTCCTCACTGTACGGATTATTCTAAGCGGCCGTGATATGAAACAGCCGCTACTGCGCTCTCTAGTCGCAAGCTGGAAACATGAAACTGGAAGAAATTCTAGCATATGTGCACTCTAACCTCAGATTCTGACACCTGCAGGTCCATTGAGCATTAGTTCTTTTAGCGAAAGGGTCATCTTGATTTATTCTAGGCGGCCGTGACTGAAACAGCCGCTACTGCTGTCTCTAGTCGCAAGCTGGAAACACGAAATTGGAAGAAATTCTAGTATATGTGCGTCCTTACCTCAGATCCTGAAACCCGCAGATTAATTGAGCGTGGGTTCTCCTAGCGAAAGGAACATCTGTAGTCTGTTTATATGCAATTCAAAACTGATATTGCTTAAAAATATTACCAAAGAACAGCAAAAACGGAAAGAAATCAAAAAAGAACAAATAAGTTTAATGTACACCACTACATAAAGGAATTAAAGTTTGGTACGACTAGAGGAATCGGAAACAGTAATGGATTTGCATTTACTCTACCGAATTTTGGTAGCCGGTGAAAAAATATCATTGGTCATATGCGCAAACTCGATCTTGTGCTTTGTGATCGATATAAACATCGATGTGCATTCCTGTTTTGTTACAGGGCTGTTGTGAATCAGAATCTTGTATACTGCATTGCATCCCGTTCTGTTTCCATTTTGGTTGCCGTTCATGGGCTGTTATGAACCAGCCTTAAAGTTTTACGGAATGTAACTGAAATAAGGCTTTAAGGGTAACTCTAATCAAATTGTAAGCAATCACAAGATCTCAGACACTCGAGTGATGTTTATTAAGAGTATTGCATTATTGAGGTAACACTTAAATTAAATAAAAATCTGAAATTTCCTCATAAAATTCCCTTATAGAACCTTAATAACTGCATACTTATGAATACCTTACCTATCAATAATGTTGAACTACAATAGGCAAACATAGATTATCTTCAGTAATGTATTCATTCATTCATTATCTGTTTACCCTCCTCTTATGTAGGACTTACACCCCCCAGGACTTACAAGCGGGCGCCTGGGGTCAGAGGCCCGTCGAGGAGCAGACACTCATGGATCAGATAGAGCATCCAGGATGGGTGATCAGCCCGATGCCTGGTATGGGATGAAGGAAGTAGATGAGACGAAATGATGGTGAAATGGATGAAAGGAAAGGTGATGATGGAGCAGTTGGTGGAATGAATGGCGGGGGAAACCGGAGACCCCGGAGAAAACCCGCCCAGCCGCCGCTTCGTCCACCACAAATCCCACATGCAGGTCCCTGGGATTGAACCCGGTCCGCCTCGGTGGGAGGCGAGCGGTCTAACCACTCGGCCACGGCGCCGCCCTTCAGTAATGTAAATGGAGAAAAGTTAAACACAGGTTTAAGAGTCGTAACTGTACCCACTGCGCTTTTCACTGTTAGGCTATGGTCAGGCTAAGCATCCAGGACAAATTAAGAGTGAAATGAAGTTTAGTGTGTATCGAGAAGGGTGTAGTGAAGTGGCGCATTGGAGTGTTGTTTACCTGTGAGGCCGTGTACAATTCGCTTCATGACTTGAGGTACTAGTCGGCCACGATATGAGTGCGCTTGGAGAAGCGCGTCTTTGTTTTTGTTGACAATTAAGGTTTAGAGATTATAGGGGAGTGAGGAGCAAGGCGATAGAGGAATGTATAGTTGCACTATGTAGATAGTACTACATTTGAAGGCCTCAGCCTCGCTAGTAAATGCAACTCAAAACTGCGAATGTTTTCTTACCTAATTATATGGAATTTTAAGGCCAGCGTATAACGTCCAGTTCTTAAACATTTGACTATCGCCGTTCTCTTTGTATCAATAACGAAATGTGTAATGAGTTATTTCTGGAAAGGCTTATTTGGCTTAAAATGAAGAAGATAGAAAAATAAGCTCTAGTAAGAATAGTTTGTATACCCAGTAATAAAAATAGAGGGTAGAGAAAGTCGTGGAATGTATCACTTCAGATTTTTTTAAACAGTGTGTTGCTATGTGATGGCTTTGTAATTTCATGCTCTTTGCATGATTGCAATGGACAGAAAAATACGAATAGCGACTTCCCACTTGAGAAAAAAATACTACGCAAAATACAATTATTTGTTATAAATTGTATGATTTAACGAGATCTACATTTGTTGGTGTAGTAAGATTTTGTGTATCTCTTACAGTTTATCATTTATACAAAATTCATTCAGAATGAAGAGCTCTTCAGAGACTATTCAAGATACACATTTCATTTGTCATGAAAATATACTAAACATATCCATGGGGTTTTAATCAATATCGTTAGCCCAGTTTTTTAGAAAATAAAAAATAACGAAGTTTCTTTTTCATGTAAAGGGTAGTTTGGGGTAGGGGAATTTTCTTGAAAATGTTCGTGTCGTATCCTTGGAAGATGCTGAACTTTAATACTAAGTTTGGCACTTAATCCACGTTTTTCTTTTGAGTTATGCTCTTCACATACACAGACTTTTTTCTAAAAATGTTTTTAATTCAGGGAAACTCAAAATATGTTCAAAAGAACCGTTTATCCGGACTAAGTGGGACCAGAGGTAACCCGGATTAACGAAAATGCGGGTAATCCAGAAATATTCTACTAGACGTTCTAATATGTACTACAATATGCAAACTTTTAATGTATTTTGGCACTAACAAGAAACAGGTTTTTGGCACTTAAACTCTATATTTAGTCTACTCACACTTATTTACTGAAATATCAATGTGTAAGTTTCTTTTGTTTCAAACGAGTGTGGTATTTGAGAGCAGCACGATCGCTGGAGACGTTCAGTTGGAGTTATTTCCGCCTGACCATTAGCTTTTTCAGCTGTGCCATTGGCTCCGCGTTAGGCACTATTTCACTCACGCATACTCAAAACACGCAAACAAAAGAACATTACCGGTACATCTTCTTAACTCTGTAAGTAACAATCCACACTGACCATAGCACTGGTAGTTGGAAGCGTGGGACCGGCGATCTCTGTGCTACATGCGGTAACAGCACAACCGCACATATATCATACCATACCAGCTGTATATTGCACATTTTCGTTTTAAAAATGAGAAGGAAACAAAAAATGAATAACTGGAGATCCGGATTAATGAGGGCCGGATAAATGAAGTTGTGTATTTCCAACGAAACCTCTGTATCGAATTTTTGGGTGGCTGCCATAGTAGCTTATTTGATTACAGCAACCACACAGAAATTCGAAGATCCACGGTTCAAAATGCCGAATATGGCATTGCATTTTTCAGGCTGATTCTAGCTTTTCAACCTTACCCTACACGTGGCTTGTGTGAAAGAACAATAATTAACATTGATTGACTTCATTGGGGTATGCCATCTCAAAGTGGGTTTGAGAATGTCTCGCCGGAACAAATGTGAGTCATTTGGAGAATTTAATGTCATGCCGGTATGATGCCATGGTAGGTCAATTAGAACAACGGCACGAAAAGCCGAAGATTCGGGGCCAAAATCCCGGCTATGGCATTGTATTACTTTCTCTACAACGTACAGTAAGTAGGGGAAGTATTGTATTCCACCCAAAAATTCAATACCGAGATTTCACCGGAAATATATGTTTTGAGATCCCCTAAATCCAAAAAAAGCATTTTTTGAAATCATGTCCGTGTGTTTGTCTGTGTGTGTGTCTGTCTGTGTGTGAGACTGTGAATAGCATAACGAACAGTCGGATAAACACCAAACTTGGTATTTAGGTTCAGTATCTTCCAGAGATGCGAAACGAAGGTTTCCAAGAAAATCCCTCCACCCCAGATTACCCTTTACATGGAACAATTTTCTGAAAAATAGCTCTAACGATTTTGATTAAAATATCATATGTTTAAGATATTTTCATGACAAATAAAATGTATATCTTGAATTTTCTGGGAATGTCTGCAAAAGTATTCTTCATTGTGAACGACTTTTGCATAAGTGGTAAACCATAAAAGATAGACAACATTTTACTACACAAAAAATGTAGATCGCGTTAAAATACACAATTTATGTCATATACTTTTTTTTTGCTGAATGAACCATTTTCGAGATATTGCTTGTTATTCCCTTAAATTTTTCAATACTTATTTTCTCAAATGGGAATTCGTTATTCATTTTTTAGTCTTCAATATGCAAAGAGTATTAATCAGTGGCAAAGAGAGTGGTGTTGCACATAGCAACCAGCTATTAAGAGTAATGTCTATGCTTAAAGGCTACTGCATTTATATATTGCCCTTGTAAATATATATTCCCCTTACATCTACAAGAAAATTAGCAATAAGAGTCTGCAAATGTTTATCTCGATTAACATGAAGTAGATGGAGAATAAGCGTTTGTAAAAATAGTTTGTACAAGAGTAGAGAAAGTCATGTGAGTTTAACACATCAGAATTTTTTTCAGTCTGATACTACCTTTACAAAGTTAGTCTGTATAAGGAATTGTGAAACAACAATTAATTAACATTAATTAGCATTGTTCATTCAATTTTGTTTATCAACTTCAGTATGGACTCGGCATTAGCCGTCAAGCTTCCTTCAGTGTTACGATAACTGTATATGCAAGTTTTAACGCTAAGGCGTCCCATTCGTGTTTCAAAATAATCTGTGGCATCGTTAACGTTAAACTAGATTTCTGTTGAAGCTTTGTTTGAGAATTTAGACTGAAATAATTTTGCAAAGCCGTGCGGACGGGCGCGGCGCTATTAGCAAGGGAGGTGTCGTGCATTTCCCACACGCCTGCTACGTCTATCCGTCCCAGGAAGTGGTGTGCAAATCACACGGAAGGGCGAGGTTTGGGAACTAGCCCTTTCCCGCGAAACAATCAATATGTCCATGTGAAAATTTGGGAAGTCAAAATTTCCCATTTGGCCATCTTCGGTTGCTGCAAAACTCGCGAATTGTTAATTCAGTGATATTAATATCATATAAATGCTTATTAATTCTTCTATGCCTTACCTAAGGGAAGGTATTGCAGTTTACCCCAAAAATTTTTATGGGATTTTACTGCAAATCCACGTTTTGAAGTATAATGAATCCCAAAAGGAGCATTTTTGCAAGAAGATGTGTGTGTGTGTGTGTGTGTGTGTGTGTGTGTGTGTGTGTGTGTGTGTGTGTGTGTTAATTCTGTTTATTCCATGTTAATCGAGATAAAGTTTTGTAGAAATAGTTTCACTATACAAATTTCGTTATAGGCGCAAGGAGAACACTAGTAATATTGAAAGACCAGGTCGGTGTATGCTGGCTTTGGAATCTGCACCGTTGGCATATCACGAGAAAGTGAGTGATAACAGTAAAGGAAAAATCTGAAATTATATATTTATATTACCTTCTCTGTCCTCTATCATTTATGACAAACTATTCTTAATAAAGTGTATTCTTCCATCTACTGCATTTTTACTTTCTCTACTACGTATAGTAAGTAGGGGAAGTATTGCATTCCACCCAAAAATTCGATACCGAGATTTCACCGGAAATATATGTTTTGAGGCCCCCTGAATCCAAAAAAGGAATTTCTGGAAACATGTCTGTGTGTGTGTGTGTCTGTGAACAGCGTAACTCAAAAACGAACAGTCGGATAAACACCAAACTTGGTATTTAGGTTCAGTATCTTCCAGAGATGCGACACGAAGGTTTTAAACAAAATCCCCCCACCTCAGATTACCCTTTACATGGAACATTTTTCGAAAATTTTAATTTTCTCAAAAATTGCTCTAACGATTTTGATTAAAATATTATATTTTAAGGTAATTTCATGACAAATAAAATGTATATCTTAAATTTTCTGGGAATGTCTTCAAAAGTATTCTTCATTGTGAACGACTTTTGCATAAATGGTAAACCATAAGAGATAGAAAAAATTTTACTATACAAAAAATGTAGATCGCGTTAAAATACACAATTTATGTCATATACATTTTTTTGTTGAGTGAACCATTTTCGAGATATTGCTTGTTATTCCCTTAAATTTTTCAATACTTATTTTCTCAAATGGGAATTCGTATTTCATTTTTTTTGTCTTGGGTATGCAAAGAGTGTTAACCTGTGGCAAAGAGAATGGTGCTGCACATAGCAACCAGCTATTAAGAGATATGTCTATGCCTAAAGGCATATTGCTATATTGCCCTTACAAATACAAAACAAGGGGAACATAGTACGCCTTAAGCGATAGTCAAATATTTTTAGAACTGGTCGCTATGTGTAAAATGTAATTCTCTTTGCATATCAAAAGATCGTTTCTACAAATGTTTATCTCGATTAATATGAAATAGATGGAGAATAAGATTTTGTAAAAATAGTTTGTACAAGAATAGAGAAGGTCATGTGAGAGTAACCAATAGATTTTTTATTCAAATAAACCTTTGCAGAAACAGCTACATTGCACACTTCGTAGGATATAAAGAGAACAGCGATAGTCAAATGTTTAAGAACTGGACGCTATATTGTCGTATGCCTCACATTTATTTATTATTTAACTTCAGAGGAGAGCTACTCGCTTATGAGAGGGATCGTTGAACAAACAAAGAACTTTAAACTCGAGGCATCGACAATGGACGCAGCTAAGTTATCTCTCTAAATAATTACTACACCAACATAATTTCTGGCTGAAGGGAGAGGCAAGGAACTCTACACTATCATAATTAAAACGGCAAGAGAATGGATAGCTGGTAGATTTATTATAAAATGTTGTCTTACCCCATGTGTCTGCCGGGCGAGGACGCCAAGTCTTAGGCAGTTATCCGTCTAACTCACGCGAAGCCTAGTCACAGAATGAAGCCACGCCAAGTCTTAGCGTCAGTAACGCCATATCCCCCCCAATGACACACTGCTTCCCCTGAATCGCCACTACTCACAGATAAACTGCCACGCTTCGGCGTCCAGAGAGTGTATTACCATTAATATAATCTGTGCACATGCCACATCTCCCCCTGGCCACCGAAGTCGACGTCCTCGTCGACATAAGGAAAATAAATATAATAAACATGAAAAGAACAAAACAAAATGACATACACATGTGTGATGAACCAAAATATAACAACAATATACATGTGTGGTAAGCACCCAGCCGACGATACAATATTGCTGGGCAATAACGAGAGACGTAAGTGCTGTCGACTAGTATTGTTAATGCACTTATCTTTAGCATCCCGCACACGCACACACCACGCTGCCTCAGTTCACAGGCACACTACACTGCGCAGAATAGCGATGGTCTGCCGTAACTGTTTGTGGGTGAGTTTAGACAGTGCCCACAACGACGATTTGTCCTGGTGTAGAATTATCACCGCAGGTCTCTGGTGATGACAACAGGGTGGGCAGTCGCTGGCTTGGACTGCCCCCCGACATGGTGGCTCCTTATGACACGGCAGTGTAGTGGCTGCCCGACAGCTTCCCTGTGGTGTTTCTTGACTTCTGGTGTGCCCCGGGGATGCTCTTGAATTTTCTCGCTCTCCGCCACAGCGAAATACTAAAACAAAACCACCACACAATAAACAGGGTGCTCCCACAAACAATCACACATAAAAAAATGGTATGTCATGTACAATTAAAGATTTTAAAGTTTGAAAAGTGTACACTAAAATTCTTATGACATGGGGCAAAGAAAGAGAAAAAAAAATTAGTACAAATTGGCATAAGAACGAAATTTTACAGAGTTGCCATCCAAAATTTAACTTACAATGCTTCACAAACCAAGTAAAACAGTACAACAGACTCAGAATACATGAACATGACAGAAATGAAACAACCTTATTTTGGGATCCCAATATTACATCTTAATAACCAGCTGGTATCACTAAGAAAAGAAAGTAAGTGCACTTACAAGACAATCACACATGACAATGAAATGAACGCATTCACACTGACCATGGCCCAAATTATACACAACACTGACTTAACTATCCACTCAAACTAGTGTATGCATCACTACAAACTACATCCACAACACATCTCTAAACTACGCCACGTGACATGCTTTCAACTACCATTGTCCTACTCCGTCACCAATACAACTGCTCGTCCACATCACTATCCTTCTCATCTCATTATGATCAACATCTTTCATAATCATCATCAGTAATAATGCAATCTCGATCATTACTTCAATCATCACCATCTTTCAATTTTCTCTTCAAAACAAAACATCTAACATAGGCATAACCTTCAAGAAATCACATTAACAATTCAGGAATGACACAAATAACATGACACTATACTGTTGCATCCACATCCTCCAAATGAAAATTAAGCTGGAAAACAGGTGGTATTAAAATTTGCTATCTAAGATGGTAATAAACTTGTTGCATAAACAGAGAAAAAAAAATTATTTTCATTACATTCACTTCCATCCATTTAATCTCTCGTGTGAATTCATCACACACGCTATACTGGGCACGTTACAGCAACACCAATAAGCAAAATCTCTGAAAACATACAACAACTGTCGGGGTTACACTGTGGCACTTCCACCGAAGCTGACATCATCTCATCTCTTCTCATCTCATTAACACCGTCGGGGTTACTCTTTGGCACTTCCACCGAGGCAAATCTCAACTCTTATTCCTCACATAACCTCACACTACGCCATCGGGGTGACTCTTTGGCACTCCCACCGAGGCAAATCTCACATATATCACATAACCTCAAATACACACACTATTCATGCAACAATTTTCTGCAAATAAAAATCACAGCATCATTATGAAACCCAAAATCAAATCGAGTCAAGTCAAATCAAATCATATCAAATCAAATCGAATGCAACAAAACAACATCACATCATTACTCAAAACAATATTGTCACATAACATTATTGAAAATGAAAGCTCAATTAAGCACATAGTACACCTGAAACACATTCCTGCAGCATAATACAACAAACAAATGATTTGCAGTTCCCAAAACATAATTCAAAATTTAAGTTACACCCACAATAATAATACACTTGTAATTTAGCAGAGACATTCATATCACATTATTCCTGAAAAACAAAGCTTAATAAAGCATCAGTCAGTGAAACAATAAATTTAGCATACCTGTGTGAGTTGTGAAACTGTTTCATTCGTCCAAACTTTAGCACTCACAATGTTCACATACTTACAGGTTATGGTTTTTTTCTTATTCTTTTTACCACAAAATTCCAGTGCAAATTTACCAAAATCTGGTAACACACGTACAGCTGGTTCATCAACATCCACATCGTACTGGTCCATATTAGAAGCACATCAAACCTAATTAGGTGCAGATACTGGCAAGGCTGGTAGGCTCCTGAAACTTTTACTTACATGAATAATTATGAAGCATTTTCCCCCTAAAAATATGCATTGCGTAATTAAATAAACCAAACTTGGTAACGGTGAAGCAAAATTATCAGCATGATCATTTGCTTAATTTTTCCGCGAGTGTACAACGCACAAAATTTTCAATATATACGTGACCTCTTTCATTTTATTACTTTAAATATTTCAAACAGATGCCACACTTTTTATACACACGTAAATTTCAAACACGCAACACACGAATTTTGAACTAATTTGTTGTACTTTCGAGTCGTTTTTACTTTCCATATGACGCAATCTAGAATGCAATGTTACGTAAATCAGCTCACACACGCAAACACATTATCAACGACACAAATATCACCCAATTTTCACAATTCACTTTCCACAATTTTCAAAACTTTATACTTCAAAATGACCAGCACGAAGAACTTAACACAGTGATATAATTTAAAGGAAATGAAGCCAAAACAAGGGGAAAATGGAGTCAGAAGTTTTAGCGTCACGCCGGCAGACAATGGAAAAATACAAAAATGAGCTCAAAATTAAAATTTAGTAACCAGACTTTCAGATATGATGGAAATAAAATTTAGAAGAAGAGAATCACAAATTAAAGTATAAAAATCCTTATCCTTTATCCAGAAACAAATTTTACATTTTTCGCGACCACGTGGAGAAACACAAACCGTTAAATTTGGAGGGGAAAAAAAATTTGCACTTAAAATCTCAAAACAAATCAAACCAATTACTCGGCGCCACCGCCAATTTGTCGTATGCCTCACATTTATTTATTATTTAACTTCAGAGGAGAGCTACTCGCTTATGAGAGGGATCGTTGAACAAACAAAGAACTTTAAACTCGAGGCATCGACAATGGACGCAGCTAAGTTATCTCTCTAAATAATTACTACACCAACATAATTTCTGGCTGAAGGGAGAGGCAAGGAACTCTACACTATCATAATTAAAACGGCAAGAGAATGGATAGCTGGTAGATTTATTATAAAATGTTGTCTTACCCCATGTGTCTGCCGGGCGAGGACGCCGAGTCTTAGGCTTCGGCGTCCAGAGAGTGTATTACCATTAATATAATCTGTGCACTTGCCACATCATGCTGGCCTTAAACTTCCATACTGTTTCCATGCAATCGCGAGAAACAACTGAATGTTGAAAGAACTTCAAAAGAATGACCAAGAAATGAACATTTCGAACCTTTATAACGTATATCTCAGAAATGGCTCACATTGTTAGTGAAGTATGTTTTCATCTATCGCTTAACGTTTACCAGTTATACAACATTGTACAAAATTTCTTCCGAATGAAAGAACTTCAACCCTATTCCCAGAAAATTCAAGATAAACATTTTGTTCGTCAAGTAAATATCTCTAATATACGGCATTTAATCAAAATCGTTACAGCCATTTTTTAAAAATTCAAAATTTTCGAAAAATTTTACATCCATGGATAGTTGGGATGGGAGAATTTTCTTGAAAATCATGTAGCATCCTTGGAAGATAATGTACTTAAATACCAAATTTGGTACTTATCCGACTTTTGGTTTTTGAGTTATCTGTTCACTGGCAAACACAGACACACACACGTTATGTTTCCAAAAATGCTTTATTTGGATTCAGTGGGCCTCAAAACATATTTTTGGTGAAATCTCGGTATCAAAATTTTGGGTGGAATGCAATACTACCTACACATTGTAGTAGAGAAAGTAAAACTAAAATAATAACGAGGAATATATAGGAAATTGTGTTTTTAAGAAGACCTTAAGGTTTCTTGTACTCCGTTTTTGTCTATGTCTTATAGTTTACCAGCTACATAAAACTGTACATAGTTCATTCAGAACATAGAGAAGTTCACAGATTTCTCACAGAAAACGTAATGTATGCGTTTCATTACCCATCTTAAACATATAGTAGATATTTAAAAAATCTTATGTGTTACACTCACATGACTTTCTCTACTCTTGTACAAACTATTTTTACCAACGCTTATTCTCCATATGCTTCATGTTAATCGAGATCTTCATCTTATTGCTAATTTTCTTGTAGGTGCAAGGGAAATTAGCAGGCTTTAAGCTATAGTAAATATTTTAAGAGCTGGTTGCTATGTGGAGTATTCCATTCTCTTTGCATTACCAGGACAAAAAAAAATGAATAACGAATTTCCATTTGATAAGAAGTATAAGTATTGCAAAATGTAAGGGAATAACAAGCAATATCTCGAAAATGGTTCACTCAACAAAATAATGTATAGGACATAAATTGTGTATTTTAACGCGATTCACATTTTTTTGTATGGTAAAATTCTGTCTATCTCTTATGGTTTATCAGTTATGCAAAAGTCGTTCACAATGAAGAATACTTTCGGAGACATTCCCAGAAAATTCGAGATATACATTTCATTTGTCATGAAAGTATCTTAAACATATCATATTTTAATCAAAATCGTTAGAGCCAGTTTTGAGAAAATTAAAATTTTCGAAAAATGTTCCATGTAAATGGTAATCTGGGGTGGGGGGATTTTCTTGAAAACCGTGTCGCGTCTCTGGAAGATACTGTACCTAAATACGAAGTTTGGTGTTTATCCGACTGTTCGTTTCTGAGTTATGCTGTTCAAAGATACACACATAGACACACACACGGACGTGTTTCCAAAAATGCTTTTTTTTTTTGTTTTCAGGGGGCTTCAAAACATGTATTTCCGGTGAAATCTCGGTATCGAATTTTTGGGTGGAATACAATACTTCCCCTACTTACTATACGTAGTAGAGAAAGTAATAAAAATCGTTAGAGCCATTTTTGAGGAAATTAAACCTAACAAAACATTTTCCACGTACAGGGTAGTTTCTGGTGGGAGGTATTTTCTGTAATATTATCGTGCTGCGTATTTAGAACATGTCAAACTTTATTATATATCAAGTTGGTTTATTTCGACGTCTTCTTTTTGAAATATTAAGGACGAATCCTGCCCCAGGCTGGGCGCCAATTTGTGAAGCCGTGTGGTAACTGTCATTTTATTTGAAGCCGTACCCTTTGATTCAATTCCTGCTGTGGTATGCTGTCCGCTGCTATAGTGGTTGGTTATAAGATCTTTCTCTCCTGAAATGCGTGGGCGGGTGTAATTTGATCTAATACTTGAGCTATTGAAGCGAGTTGCCGACCATTTGAAGATAAAGATTGAAACTGCTTATGAATCGTAGCACTCGAAACTATAACAACAAACTTATTGCACCTGGTAGCCTTTGCAGTATCAATTTTACGGTTTGAAATAACTCCGCAACAGAAGAAAGTAGAGTAACTTGCCGTGGTCCTAAAATGCTTCCCGGCAAACCCCCTCGTGATGGCCGCTAAATCTTACTCATACAAGCGCGTCACTGAGCGCTTAAAATAACACACAAGTAATCACCAGACTAAGTGACTAATTCCCAAGAAAGAGTGTCACGAATGCATGCACGAAATGTGCATGAGGGTGTGCACGAAGGAATGTGTCTCTGATTAGAATGCAAGCCCTTACATTAACTCAAGCTCTATCTACATATAACTTCCCCCAACAACGTTACTTCATATGCGCTCTAATCTCAAAGCTCCTATGTATGCGTATGAGACAATGTTACTAGGTGGTACCTGTCCGACTCTCAGAATCGCCTTCCCTTTCTCTTTTGCAGAATTCTGCCTTGACTGTTTTAACGTACTGAACTTCCTAATTCCATTCCATAAGTTAATGCTCTCGTTCTTCACGCTTTTACTAATGACTTTGCTTAACATGACTCGCTAATTATATTTTTCTTCGGACGAATCTTTCAACTCAATTAATTTAGTATACGAAAATTATTTATTGCCATTATTTCGTTATCTTTTATTGTGTTTATTCAATTATTTATATTTCCTGTCAATAATTACAGTATCAACAAACACATACATACATACACGCACAGTGGACAGACTGACAGACGTACACACAAACACATACACGCTTTTTGTGTATTCAGGGTTCCATTACAGGTTAGATGATCGCCCAACTCTGCCGTGCGTACCTGGGCGTGAGGTTGGCAGTCGAGTTGGCAGGTCTAGGCTTTGATGGGCTGTAGCGACACGGAATGATGATTATTATTACTCTGAAATATTTAAAAACTATCTTCACTCTTTATTTTCAACCCTTTACATATAAAACTATACTGCTTGGTTATAGGATTTGGTAAAATATAAAGGCACAATTAAAAAAAAATCCGTATCATAATTTCAACCCTTATGTACAAATTTGCACTTTTGAACAATCCGTAAAACACTTTGGACACATACATTTTAGGTAGAAGTGAAAATAGTAGGCTACTCAGGACCTTCAAACCAATTCTATGCTTATTTTATACCCCTTGCTTACAGACTGTATCTGCGCAATGCCGGATAAAACAGCTATAAATTATTTATAACTGCGTTTGAAACTTTTCATCTGAAAAAAAATGTGATTTCTTAGATTTAAGAACTCAACTCTTCAATTAAGTTAGCCATCGTAAACGATAACAATACACTGCAAGCTTCTACTAATATATTACACTAGTCTGCATTTTCAAACTTTTGTCAGATGAGTTCTTAAAAGTAGGTGTTCTTGAATCAAGTGTTATGCTGATTCCAGAAATAACTTCCGTTTTTCTCTATCACGTCAGGTTTTTACACAAAATAAGTAATGTTTTGACAATTTTACTAATGAACGTAAAAAAGTATTCAAATACCATTTCACACAAGGTAAGTGTTTATCCAAGAAACATTTTAAGAATACTCTCAAGAACTTCCCTAATTTATTTCATGATTACATTTTAACAAAACAAGAAGCCAAAGTGTTTCATTTAACTTTTTTTAAAGTTTCTCTTCTTTGACTTCCTTGCAGATCCTTGAAGATGACTGTCCTTCCTCAACATCCAACAGTAGTCGGCCATCATAGTTTCATCCATCTCCCCTGGTACCTCCTCTCCATTTCCTTAATATCTTGGTGAAAACGTTCACCCTGCTCTTCACTATAATGTCCCAGATTTTCTGGAAAGTAGTCGATATGTGATGCCGAAAATGCACCTTTACACTCATGTTACAACCCATCTTCTTGAAATGTTCCAACATTGTTTCGACAATGGCCTTGTAATTAGCATCTTTGTTATTGCCTAAGAAATTTTCAGTAACTGATCGGAAGGCGGTCCATGCTTCTACTTCTTTTCATTCATTGTCTTCTCAAAATCGTCAACCTTCATCAATTTCTTTATTTGAAGACCAAACAAAATTCCAGCCTTTAATTTGTCTTGTGTAATGAAGGGAAATTTCTTGGAAAGGTACTTGAAGCAGGGTCCATCCTGTGGTATAGCCCTTACAAATTGCTTCATCAAGCCCAATTTTATGTGTAGTGGCGGAAGCAACATCTTTGTATCTCTATATCTCTGTATTTTTGAAGTGAAATTGTGAAGAAGCTGTACGTGACAGAAAAAAAAACTAAAACAGTTCTGAAATCAGCATAAAAAGTGAGTCAGAACAACTTATTAGTTTTCAGTCATCCGATATCATGCAGACTAGTGTTATTAGAAAAGAAAACTGTGTGTACGTTTGTGCTTACAGGGTAATTTAAAATAAAATAATCAAAAAACTTTTATGAGAATTAATTGTTCCTTCACAGCTGCCGTGCTAAGGTTAGAAAGGTAGAATCAGACTAAAAAATTGAATGCCATAGGCGGGATTTGAACCATGGATATTCGGTTTATCGAGCCGGTGCTCTAACCAACTGAGTTAACGTGAACATTTCGGTACAGCACTAAATTCCTCAACTGACTCAAATTCTTTCCGGTAAACCACAAGGCATACTCAAATCCGTTTTGAGATAATGTACCCCAATGGGGACTTATATTCTCGTAAGCACTTTGCAGCGGTGCTGTAAGCCGAAGATTCATGGTTCAAATCCCGACTATTACTGAATTTTTCACTCAGATTCTACCTTTTCAATTTATCAATTGAAAATGGTACATTTTTACTTTCCTTACTATGTATAGTAAGTAGGGGAAGTATTGTATTCCAACCAAAAATTCGATACCGAGATTTCACCGGAAATACATGTTTTGAGATCCCCTGAATACAAAAAAAGCATTTTTGGAAACATGTCCGTCTGTGTGTCTGTGAACAGCATAACTCAGAAACGAACAGTCGCATAAACACCAAACTTGGTATTTAGGTTCAGTGTCTTCCAGAGATGTGACACGAAGGTTTTCAAGGAAATCCCCCCACCCCAGGTTACCCTTTATATGGAACATTTTTCGAAAATTGTAATTTTCTCAAAAATGGCTCTAATGATTTTGATTAAAATATCATATGTTTAAGATATTTTCATGGCAAATTAAATGTATATCTTGAATTTTCTGGGAATTTTCTGATCATTTTGAACGACTTTTGCATAACTGGTAAACCATAAGAGATAGGTAAAATTTAACAACACAAAACATGTAGATCGCGTTAAAATACACAATTTATGTCATATACATTTTTTTTGTTGAGTGAATCATTTTCGAGATATTGCTTGTTATTCCCTTATATTTTCCAATACTTATACTTTTTCTCAAATTCGTTATTCATTTTTTTATCCTGTTAATGCAAAGAGAATGGAATACTCCACATACCAACCAGCTCTTAAAATATTTGACTATCGCTTAAAGCCTACCAATTCTCCTTGCACCTACAAGAAAATTAGCAATAAGATTAACATCTCGATTAAATGAAGCATATTGAGAATAAGCGTTTGTAAAAATAGTTTGTACAAGAGTAGAGTAAAAAAAATCATGTGAGTGTAACACATCAGATTTTTCCTTTCCTTACTACGTAAGTATTATATTCTACCCAAAAATTTGATACCAAGGCTTCGCCGGAAATATACGTTTTGAGGCGTCCTTAATCCAAACAAAGTACTTTTGTAAACATGTCCATGTGTATGTGAACAGCATAACTCAAAAACGAAAAGTCAGATAAATACAAACTTGATATTTGAGTTTATTATCTCTTAAGGATACGACTTGAAGATTTTCAACAAAATCCCCCACCTTCAACTGCTCTTTACGAACTTGTTTCGAAAATGTTTATTTTCTAAAAAATATCCGTCACGATTTTTATTAAAATACCATATATGAAAAATATTTACATGAATAATAAAATGCATATCTTGAATTTTCTTGTAATAGCCCACGAAGTCCTCTTCATTTGGAAGGAATTTTGTATAATCTTGTATAAGTTGTAAACGTTAAGCGATAGGGAAAATGTACCAGGCAAAAGCTCACGATCTCTTTATAACACACAATTTATTAGATATGTAAATTAATTGGTTGGAAAGGGTTTACAAAGCTGTAGTTGAAGCAGAAATGGTCTCTGGATCAGAGATTTGGGGAAGTGACAAAGGATGGGAGATGATTGATAAAGTACATAGATCATTCTGTAAATGTATGTTAGGTTTATCTATTTCATCACCTAATGGAGCAGCAATGTTGGAGTTGGGAAGAGTAGGTAGCAAGGGCATGATAGTAGAAAGGATACTTAAATATTGGCATAGATTGAAATCATTGGACGAGCATAATAACTTGAGGCAATGTTTAATGATCCAAGAAAAATCCAGTGAAGGCATCAACTGGTCTCAAGGAATAAGGGGAATTTTACAGGAAATAGGAATGGATAACTTATGGGAGGAGAGAGAGGGGTTAGTTAAAGGTTTCTGGAAAGAAGTGAGGAACAGAGTAAAAGATATAGGGAAACAAGAATTATTTCAAAGTCTGGAAGGAAAGAAAAATTTGGAACTATATACACAACTAAAGGTGGACTGGGGAACGGAGAAGTATGTGGATGTAGATAATAGTGAGAGAAGGGTGGGCCTGGTCTAGATTAATTGCACATTGGCTAAGGGGAATTAAATTAAATTGAGTTTTATTTATGGACGCTCATTAACTACTATGGTCCTTAGCGTCCCATTCTAAATTGGGCGTGAAATATCGGTAATTTTGCTCAGAGGCCTCTTTATCAGGTTGAGGTTCTTTTACGTGCCGTAAATCTACGACACGGGACCACCGGCTTTACTTCCCTTCCGATAAGAAGGGAGCGAATTTGGATAGATGTCCTCTTTGTGGAGAGGCAGATAATGGTTTGCATTATATAATTGAATGTGAAGAAACTAAGTTGTGGAGAGATCAGTTTTTACCTAAAGAATGGGAGAATGTTAACAAAGAAGTATTAAAAGTTAGGATAATGAAAATACAAAAGGAGAGGGATATAAAGAGGATAGGAGAATATATGGGGAGAAAAATGGTTTAGAAAAATAAAGTAATATGAATTTGTTATGACCCACCATGAATAAATAGCCACGGTATTAAAATGCATGATGGACCAAAGAAAGAAAAAAAATAGCAACTCAAAGTAATGTATTTAAAACTGTAAGAATTTTGTATAGCATTACGGAAATAAATAAATATATGCATACATAACATAAGTTTCTTGTGGCATAAACCGTTTCTAAGATATCCGTTATTAAAGGTTCGAATTGTCAATACTTGAAATTCTAAGTCCCATCCATTTTCAGTGATTTCTTGCGATTACATGGAAATAGTATGGAATTTTAAGGCCAGCATATAACGTCCAGTTCTTAAGCATTTCACTATCGCTGTTCTCTTTGTGTTTATAACGAAATTTGTAATGTAGCTATTTTTGCAAACGTTTATTTGGATTAAATGTATAATAGATAGAAAAATAAGGTTTGGTAAGAATAATTTGTATACCCACTAATGAAGATAGGTAGGAAAAGGCATGTGGATGTATCACATCAGATTTTTATAAGTAGAATTATCAAAATAATTCTAAAATAATACACTTAGAGTGATAGAACCTAATGAAAGCACTGCTTTCTCGGAGGCCCTGTAAAACTTATTTCATGCTATACTAATTATCCAAGTTATTAAAAGTTATCTAAGAAAGGGCGGTTCCACAGCCAACCTTTTCTTACACAAAAGGGATCACAGGCAACAATCCCTGCCTTAAAAATCTTAGAGCGAAACGACGAAGACCAGATTCCTTTGTGCAATATTGGGCACAAGTTTGCGTAAGCAAGTAGAAAAGGCCTGCATTCGAATCCAGACCTCGTGGTCACCACTAATGAGACATTGTAAAGGCGTGAAGTGACATGAATGAAGTCCGAAGAGTGCCAATGTTTCTAATGATGTCACATGTAGGGAGAGAGCAAGAGCTCGTCTCCGCGTATGTGAGGAGGTAGGCATAGCAGCGGAAAACACGGCCTAGGTAGCTACCTTGTTATAACGGATCTAATTAAGGTGCTGCTGGTGGTGCTGGGGGTGAATTGGGGGAGAAAAAAGGAAAGAAGAAAGAGAAGTCAGTGCCAGCATCCACAGGAAGAGAAAAGTGGTGAAAAAGGGGAACGGGGTGCCGAGGGAAAGTAGCAGCAGTGGCGTACCGGAATGAATGGCGAAAAATTCGCACCGCTGCTATCGTAGTTGGGGGTCTTCGAGTTCTCACACTTGCCAACTAAACCTACAATACTGGGAATAGCTACACACAAGTGATCCAACTACCACTAGAAACTAGATTTCTCTTTATAGGTAATACTGTGGCGGTTATAGTTTTATTTTAAAGAATGTGATAAATATGATTTTATAAATTTCGAGACATTCAGGACAAAATTTGTTTGAGTAAATGCATGAAATTGGCTTTAGAGTTCCTGCAAGTCATTTTCCGCATGCTTACGTAAGCAGGGGTTTGGTGATATGATTTTTAGGGTAAGGATCATCTCATGTCCGACACGTGGGTGGAATGTACATTTCCTGCTGACTCTCGCTTACGTCAGTACTAGCTAGGCACTAATCAGCATTCTCGTCGGGTATTTAAATTTAAGAGCTTTTGACCATCGGTTCGGTCGACCAATTGCCCAGCAGGAATCTGCGCTGGTCAGCTTCTTAAATTTATTTTGTGCTCATGTAAATTTCGCCATAGTCCTAAGCACGACGAAAGTGGAACGCTGGACTGCTTTGCCTATCAGGTAAGAACCCAAACTGTCTAATTCTATCCCTCTTGGCGAGCAGGATGGCTCAGGCGATAAAGTCTGTGGCCGCATTCGGGAGGCCCCGGGTTCGATCCCCGACGACTGCCCACTCTGACTCATGGATTTTTTGAGGCTTTTCCCGGGTCGTCAGGCAAATGCTGGAATAGTTTCTTTCATTCCCGGAATTTCTGGTCCCTGCATTAATCATTTCATTCATCCTTCACACCGTTTGGTGTGTTTCAGGGTTGGAAGTGTCGGCGAAGGTGTTTCTGTGCAGCGTGGCAGGGAAAAACGATGCTCCCTGTGAACTTTCTCCGTCCCTTGGCCTTTGGCTGGTTTCTGGGGTATAAGGACCGCCCCTTGGGTGTATTGGAACCTGTGGGGCGGGATCCCGGTCTGCCTTTCCGATTGCCGGGGCGTCTCAATCTGGAAACTTTAGGGACCCTGCCATAGCTGTGCCGTCACTCCTGGCTCCGGCCGCCCGGAATCTCCCTTCACATCATCCCTCCTTCCCGGAGAGCCCCGTCGTGGTACGTCGGTGCAATATCCTTGCTCCTGGATCGGTGCCGAATCTCCTCCGCTTCACAATCCAATCTCTCCCCCATGCAACTAGTTTATACTAATTATTAGAAAGATTAAAGACTCTCTTGAAAGCGGAATTACACGTCTACTAATAGTGTCACCTGCCTGCAACCTATAATCCTCTCGAAGTTATCCCTCTGCTACATTGCAGTCACCGCTGGCAAAGGCGCTGATTTGGACAAAGTGACCTTTACGTTACAATATTCTGATGTTTTATTTGCAAAAAGGATAGTGTAACACGATACAAATGTGTTAAGCGCATCATTGGAGTACCAGGAAGAGTTTAAAGACGCAAGACAAACAGCTGTTGCACATGGTAGTTCCAATAATAAGATAAACATTAAGCTTGTTGGCAAAGTGGTGATCAATTTATCCACGTCCGATTGTTGACCTTTAAAAAATCAATAACTTGCAACTCATACTGCTGCATGAATTAAGCCGTGTGTAAATATAAGCATATAAAAAGAAAGTAAATATCCAGGTGGCCGACTGGTTAGACGGCTGGCCTCTGATCAAGGCGGCCCGGGTTCAATCCCAGGGGCCCGCATATGGAATTTGCGGTGGAAAATGCTGTGTTTGGGCGGGTTTTGACCAGGTTCTCCGGCTTCCCTGCCATGTTTCATTCCACAGGTGCTTCATCATTACCTGCCTATCATTCATCTCTCATCTGCATCTATCATACCTTCCTCGCTCTCATACCGGGCATGTGGCTGAACACCCACCCTGGTCTCTCACTTCCTGATCCGTAGCCTTCTGCTCCCCGTCAGGTTGCTGCCCCAGACGTTGTCACACGTCCTCGGTTAGGGTGAGCGTTAAGGAGGGAAGGCTCAGGCCCAGTTGGGCTGTTTCCGCCTTGTAGTTAGATATCCAGGTAAGATTTAAATGTTAAGTTCAACGATCGAACACGATTATACTCCATGTCTTTAACAATAAGTCTCGTATATGACAAGTTTGAGGATTTAATACAGTTCATGCACATACGTGCAGTAAAATAAGCAAAACACGTAGGGCAGTTGGCAGCTTCATCGACAAAACTTCTTTTCATTCTTATTTTACACCATGCCAATATGAAAGCGAAATGGATCAACAACAGTATCGTTGACAAAATATTATCCGAGTTTTATGGGCATTGAACCTAAATTATTTTCCCTAAATTTGTCAGCATCCACTGGATTCTCATTGTTTTTTAGTTACTATACAATTGGGTGCAAAAATAGTGGTCCATATGGAAGGGAACAATAATTGAAGTTGATATACACACGTGTAGCTCCGTCTTCTTCAAGCATCATCTTTCTACCTCCCCGATTGCATAATTCCAGTCAGTTGACTCACAAGTTGCTTACGTCATCCCAAAAGCTGGACGGAGGATAACAATGTCTATGTTCCTGCAAGTTTAATAGGGTTAAGTGAATAATAATTATGATAATATTAATAAGGATGACAATAATTGTCCATTTATTTAAAAGCCATTGCCCTCCGCCAAAGGGCGATGGATTTTTTCGACGTAAAAATCCTTAGCATGGCTGCCTTCGGAAGGTGGTCCCGTGTCGTATATTTACGGCACGTAAAAGAACCTCAAGCTGATAAAGAGGTCTCTGAGCAAAATTTGCCTTCTTTCACACCCATAGGATAGAATGGGACGCTATGCAGTTAAAGAGCATCCATAAATAAAACTAAATTTATTTTAATTTATTTAAAAGCCCTTTTTGGCTTCTTCGGTCACATTAGTGTAATTATGCAATACGGTTAGTGGGAGTGGTGATGGTAGTAATAGTAGTAGTAGTAAATTACTCATTAAAATAATAATTATTATGGTATATAAATGCTTATTCATCAAAGTAGCTATTTAAATTGACACATACACGAAATAAAAATAATAGCCCCATTCTTGATGATGTTTCCACCAACGGGATTCGGTTCTGCATGGTAAGTCACCTACGTCCCTATTGGATGGCAGCAATAATTTTAGACTTCGTTTCCATGTCTACTTCAGAAGAAACGTTTAATATAAATATTGCGGCAATTGTACATTTTATCCTACAGGTAACTAGTTTCTCACCCACCCTTTCCTCTACAAGGTCGAGCCTCTAATCGTATTACATTGGGATAGCCTGTTTACACCAATCGGAGCAGAAAACATTAGAGCCGATATAATACGACTTTATTGGTTCATATTCGTTTCAAGCCGGCTTTCTGGTATATTCTAAGAGGCAAGAGGCAATTTGTACGTTTAATACAAACATAAGACAAGATAAAACAGTGCGAAAGCTAACAGAACATATCACTTTTGCCAAAGTATGAAGATATTAATTTAGTTTATGCTTACAGTTTACATATGCTTATGCTTATGCTGATATATAACTATTGATAGGCTCTGGCATAGGGTAGGAAATAATTTTTTTAGTAACAGTTTCGACGGCCATTATTCCAGTTCCAAAAATACTAGATTCTAAATAACCCTTCTAAAACAATAGCAAAATACATTCACCTGTAATTATTGTTATTTACACATAATCGTCACAGCAAAATACACTTGGTAAACTGTTACTTCGTTGACTTGGTTCTTTCAGGCGGTTGTGATTCTTCGTACCTTACAAAAGATGATGCACCTCTTCTTTCGAGTCTCCCTTCCAGCCATGCACACGCGAATTCGTACGTACTGTTAACGACTTTAAACATGCCACATTGCATTTGAATTCTTATTATAATTGGCGCTCCTTAAATTCACATCCATCATCATCCTAATAACCGTCATGTATCACTTTCCGTATCGCTATTGATTGTATGTTCCAAAATGGCATCTCAGATTATTGCCTTTCGCATGTGTATTGCAAGAGCTCAATAACATAATTAAATCTGATTGGTTGCATTATTTCTAGTGGACGTTGCCCTCTATTGGAACTTAGAAGCAGGGATGGAACCCAGGTCTTATATCATACATACACTTGTAACTGTTGTATTATAATGAACTCTTTACGATCAGAGTGTTACTTTCGGAACTAGTCATAAAAATACTCGAATGATCGATATTAGAGATGTGACAAACAGTTATTTTCCAGTAACGGTTATAACTGTCGTAGTTACAGTGCATTAACGGTTACATGTGACGTTACCAGTAACAATTACGTCATTTATCACGTTCGCAGTTACATTATATTAACAGTTACCAGTAAGGATTAGATGTTACTACGTTTCAATATGAACGATGCCGTTGTTGAGCCTAGCTGTTAAACAGTATTAGTTGTTTATTTGCATCCATCTACCCGCGATGTATAAATACTCATGCACCCTATAATCGTATGTGAATAACCATCTTAATCCAATGTGTGCAGCTATGCTGCCTGAGTGCTGACTGACCCGTCATCTGTGGCCTGTGACCTATATTCGAAGCGCTAAGCAACACGCTGTAATAAACGATTATGTACTTGCAACTCAGTGCGAGGAAGGCTGAAGTTGTAAACGAATATTGAGGTAACTAGTTTTCGATAAGCGATACCAATGCCGCGCACACGCAGTGAATGATATCATCCAAGCTCGGTAACCGTCTCGTTTCTTCAGTAACCATTAACGTGATAACTAGTTGTCTTCGTTACTTCGGTAACCGTTATTGGTTAATCAGTTATTTTGTATTCGTTACTTTGGTGGCCGTTGCATCAAGCGATCGTTAAATGTAACCGTTACGTTATTTTCTGCTCATCCCTATTCGATATGAATATTTATTGGAATGGTTCTATCGGCGGAGTTACCTCTACTTTGCCTCGTATTTGGAGAGAATTTCGAAATTAGGGTAGCGAGTTGCTGTAATGCAATTAGTTTGTGTGGTTTAGGGTAAGCATGCTTACTTTGTAATCCGAAAATTCCCAATAATTCAAGAATCAGAAGGAGCGTGTGTCTGCACAGGATTTTGTCTCTTTCTGGAGTTTGCACTAATAGGGTAGCGTAGGGGCTGCAGTTTCATCAATATTTATCCATGTTAGATCATAGCTAAAATGAAGGACCTACGTTAATAATATGATTGGACTGGCCAGGTGCTTTTCCCACAAATTTCTTAAACAGTTTTAATGTGTATAAACTAGATACAGCAATTTATTTCTATTTTATGTCATTAAACATATGCAGACATTGCAAAATAAAAACAAACAACACAAAAATTGTCATTTATTTCATTAAGGGCTATATTGACCAACCAAGAAGAACGAATCTTTTGGGTACACTTCATTTAAAAGTTAACATTAAATATAAACTTTAATTATGCGAAAATTTTCCATAAATTCATAATTGTTACGATATTTGGATAACTTACAATATTTAAGATTTTACTCAAAGGTCGGTGTATCCAAAAGCTGAATAATAAACTTCTCTTCTTGAAATACATCCCTGAAGTAAATACGATTTTCTATTAATATTAATCTAGTCTATAGAAACTAGACTTCTGTTCCTTTCTCCGTAGAAAACCTTGCCTTACCCTTACCTCACCCCAAACATAGAGCGACAGAAATGTTCGGGATAAACGTTTCCAGCTGTTGCCGCTTTTATTGTAAAGTCTGTTTTGCATCCCTTCCTTCTTGGAGTGGCTCATAGCATTGTTTGCAATGGTGATTCTTGAAATATGAACTTGGTCTTGCCTTGTTGGTCCCTTGTCCAATCGAGCTTGCTGGCCAGCTAGATTTGTGGTCTCTTCTTCTGTAGGTTTTTCTATTTGTGAAACATAATATAGCTGAAAATAATTAGAAATAAGTGAACCTAGATGATTTGGTTTTTTTTTCTTTTATCTTTAATTGTCTATAAATAGTCTTAAAGGACCCGAGGAATGAAAATTTTTGCCAAGAAATGACAAAATTGTGGAATTGTATACCTATGCAATTAAAATCAGTTTTATAGGTGTATCAATAATGTTGAATTTGTGAGTATGCCTTGTTTCGTGTTTCTTTTGAACTACATATTTCAATATGTAAATTGTCCTTTGCGCATCTATTGTGTTCTATTTTTTAATGAAAAATGTTATGCGCTTGATTTTCATAAGCATGTTCACAACTTTAGTTATTGTTTTACTGTAACATTGTTGGTTTGGACAATAATTTTTAATCACAGAAAATTTAGGAATCATTATTGAAAAATATCTGAATAGAAAATTAAGAATTCAATAAGAGGATGTATGCTTTAAAAACTAATAAGTAGTTATACTCCTTTAAGCTTTAATAGCCAGAAGAAATGATGGAATGCTCTACACAGTTTATACTGTAAGGAACATTCAACTTCTATTATTATTTTCTATTCAATTTTCATTAATTGTTTAATATTTTGGAGTTAATTGAAGTTTTTCGCGAATTATTTTAACCATAAGAAACAAGAGTACAACTTTTGAAACAAATAACATCAAAATTATGGAATTTGGTAAATTTAATCTAGTAAATTCTTCGATTTTCGTATAACTGCGAAAGGTAAAAAGATTGGCTAACGCTTACTTCAGGAAAATGTATATCTCACATATACAGTTTATGTAACAATACCCTTCTTGTGGCATTATGTAATCTTTTTGTAAGTGTTGCCTAATGCACTTTTGAAAGAGAGAGGGAGAGAGTGAGGGTGAGCTTGTGTGTATGTGTGTGTGTTTTTTTTATTTATTCTCTGGACACTTTCCGAGCTCTACAAATAAAATTTCTGTTGCAGTTATGTAGTCAACACTACTATCTTCGATGTGAAAACGGAGTAAAATAAGTTGATTGACATTACACAATACTAGTATCTTCTAGAAAACAAATATTATACAGATTCCCCTCCAAAATCGTTATATTAATGGTTATTTCATTCAAAAGTTATTCTGAATAATACTTGCTGGTCGCAAGAACAACCATAATCACACAAAAAACGATGTCAAGATATTACCACAAATGCATAATGAATAAAGAAAGCATTTTTAGAAAAAAAGTCCCTCCGCGTGTCTGTAAACAGCACAACTCAAGTACGAAAAGTAGGATAAATACCAAACTTTGTATTTAAGATAAGTATCTTCTAAATATATGAAGGATTCAAGGAAATCGCCTTAACCTGAATACTCTTTACGTGGAAGATTTTTCGATTTTTTTTTTTTATTTTCTGAAAAATTTGCATGACAAATAAAACGTATATCTTGAATTTTCTGGGAATAGCCTGAGAAGTCCTCTTCATTCGGAAGAAATTCTATATAAGTTTTTATAACTGGTAATGGTTGAGCGATATATAAAAACGTACTACACAAAACACGTAGATCTCTTTAAAATACATAATTTATTTAAAATAATTTTTTGTTATCGAGTTTATAGAGTTATCTGTTATTAACGATTCGGTTTTTTTCAATACTTTATCACTCTATAAGTCCTGTCGATATTCAGTTGTTTTTCTATGCATTGAAACTATATGGAATTTCACTGGCCAAAGTATAGCGTCCAGTTCTTAAACATTTGACATTGGTTTCCTTTGCGCCTATAGCGAAATATGTAATGTAACTATTTTTGCGAGGGCTTATCTCAATTAAAATGAAGTAGATAGAAAAAATAAACTTTCGTACGAATAATTAGAGGGCAGAGAAATATTATATCTATAGTATAAAGTCTCTTGGTAGTGTTTGATTTTTGTAGAACTTGTATGCTTCAGGTCTATTTTACAACGATGCTTGTTATTTTTTCTTCCATATTTCATTCTGAATAAATTATATTGCTCTAAAGCATGCAATACCGCAAGAAATTGGATAATTTGAATCAATCACATTTGCTCACTTATAAAAAATCTGTAGTTTTCTCTTAACACTTATATATAAAGAGTGATTCAAAACGTCGTGTCATAGGACAACTTCCGATACCGAAAAACTCTTTTGTGATACATTCATATGACTTTCTTTCTTTATTAGTGGGTATATATATATATATATATATATATTCTTACTAATGATTTTTCTACCAACTACATTTAAACCAAATAAACCTTCGCAAAAATAGCTATATTACACATTTCGTTATAAATATAAAGACAACAGCGAAAGTCAAATATTTTAAGAACAGGACGCTATATGCTGGCCTTCAAATTCCATACTGTTTCTATGCAATCGCGAGAAACAACTAAAAATGATGAGACTTCAAAAAAATGACAAGTATGAACAATTCAAACCTTTAATAATGGATATCTCATAAACGGCTAATGCTACAAAAAACTTATTTTAAGTAAATTGTGTGTTTTAAAGTGACCTGCATTTTTTGTGGGGCATGTTTTCGTCTATCGGTTAAGGTTTACAAGTTATACAAGATTTAAAAAATTCCTTCCGAATGAAGTGGACTTGAAAGGCTATTCCCAGAAAATTCAAGATATATGTTTTATTTGTAATGTAAATATCTCAATATGTGGTATTTTAATCAAAATAATTAGAGCCATTTTTAGAAAAAAAAATTGGAAAATGTTCCATTTAAAGGGTAATTAGGGGTGGAGGATTTTCTTGGAAATCTTTGTGTTACGTTCTGGGAAGATACTTTTTGTTTAGTTATGCTGACACACATACACACACGGACATGTTTCCAAAAATGCTTTATTTGCATTCAGGGCGACTCTATGTGTTTCCGGTAAAATATCGGTATTGCATTTTTGGGTGGTATGCAATACTGCCCCTACTTAACTATACGTATTATAGAAAGTAAAAAAGGAAAGGGGGGAAAGATTTTAGAATTAATTGAAGCAGCAGTTCCCATGCTATTTGTGGCAGCTGTCTGTGTCCTTTAGTTACGCTGATTGCAGATTAACTGTCATAATTATATAACCTGGCACGTGTGCTCAGGTTATGCTCAGCAGTAACCCTGCAATATTGTTAAAGTTCTGATTAGTTAGCAAATAACCAATAACATACCTATAAACAAGCACACTCACATTCACACACTAAACTCTGGTCATACAGAGAAACCTTCTTGTTTTAAGAAAAATCTCTCAAGCCCAGCGGAGAATCAAACCTCTGCCGGTACTTTTTTTTTTACTTTCTTTGTTTACCCAATTTATTATTACTGTGTTTTACCGCCCATGGCGGAATTCGAACCACGGCTACAAGGGCCGTCTTTAGAAATTGCTTTTTTTTTAAGTTCCCTTGTTTACCCAGTTTATGATTACTGTGTTGTACTATTTACTTTACCGCTTATCACCGCAATTACACAATACACACGCAAACACCCGCGACCCTCAGCTTGGCAGAGCGCCGAGGCTACTCGCTCCAGCGACCGCGCCTACGAGGGCCAGCAGGTAGTCATGGCCCTGGTGGCTAGAGCATTTGGTTGTGCTGATCCGTCACGTGATGATTTAATGACACAATGACTTATTTTCTACCACATTCGATAGGTTAATGTCACAAATGTTTCGTTACATGTTATACACAAAGTCATTATCGATATGTTCCTGTACAGAAGAGAGGATATTTATTAAAGGTATATGTCTTATTCTTCGTTTAAAATGTTTGGAGCCATTGATACACATAACTTGTTAAGCAACTAAACACGTAAAACAATATAGCTTCTACTTGTTCCAGTAAGCTGTGTTTAGGAATAACTAAGTTAAATATATTTCTTATATTATGGTCATGTAAATTGTTTGCTAAACTTGTTCCCCATAACTACTATGTAAAAACAGTAAATTAGCTAAAACATAAAGTGAAGAAAGAGTAAAAATTCAAGTTCTTTAAAAACAGGTCTACAGTGTTCATAAGGGTCAAACCCTTAAATAATTCTCTAGCCCTTTTTACTTTCTCTACTACGTATAGTAGGTAAGAAGGCAAGTATTGTATTCCATCCAAAAATTCGATGTCGAGATTTCACCGGAAATGCATGTTTTGAGGTCCCTGAATGAAAAAAAGCATTCTTATAAAAAGGTCCGTTTGTGTATGTGTGTGAACAGGCTGAAAAACAAAAATTCGGATAAGTACCAAAATTGGTATTTAAGCTCAGAATCTTCCAAGGATGCGACACAATATTTTCAAGAATTTCCCCCACCCCCAACTACCCTTTACATGGAACAGTTTTGATTTTCTAAAAAAATGGTTCTAATGATTTGGATTAAAATACCATATATTAAAGATATTTACATCACAAATAAAATGTATATCCTGAATTTTCTGGGAGTAGCGTGTGAAGCTCACTTCATTTCGAAAAACACATAATTTATTTAAAATAAGTTTTTATGTGACATATGTCGTTTCGGAGATGTCCGTATATTGTTCATTTCTTGGTCATTCTCTTAAAAGTCCTTTCAACATTCAGTTGTTTCTCGCGATTGCACGTAAACAGTATGGGACTTTAAGGCTAGCATATCGCGTCAGTCAAACATTTAGACTATCGCTGTTCTCTTTGTATCTATAACGAAATGTGTAATGTAGTCATTTCAAAAATAATAATAATAATAATAATAATAATAATAATAATAATAATAATAATAATAATAATTTAAATTAAAGTGAAGTAGATATAAAAATAAGCGTAAAAGTAGTTTGCATACCCCTAATGAACGATAGAAGGTAGAGAAAGTCATGTGATGTATCACTTCAAATTTTTACTTTCTCTACTACGTATAGTAAGTAGGGGAAGTATGGTATTCCACCCAAAAATTCGATACGGAAATTTCACCGGAAATACATATTTTGAGACCCCCTGAATCCAAAAAAAGCATTTTTGGAAACATGTCCGTGTGTGTGTGTGTGTGTCTGTGAACAGCATAACTCAGAAACGAACAGTCAGATAAACACCAAAATTGGTATTTAGGTTCAGTATCTTCTAGAGATGCGACACAAAGGTTTTCAACAAAATACCCCTACCCTAGATTACCCTTTACATGGAACATTTTTCGAACATTTTTATTTTCTCAAAAATGTCTCTAATGATTTTGATTACAATATCATATGTTTAAGTTATTTTCATGACAAATGAAATGTATATCTCGAATTTTCTGGAAATGTCTCCAAAAGTATTCTTCATTGTGAACGACTTTTGCATAACTGGTAAATCATAAGAGATAGAAAAACTTTTACTGTACAATAAATGTAGATCGCGTTAAAATACACAATTTACATCATATTCATTTTTTTTGTTGAGTGAACCATTTTAGAGATATTGCTTGTTATTCCCTTAAATTTTCCAATACTTATGCTTTTTCTCAAATTCGTTATTCATTTTTTTTGTCCTGGTAATGCAAAGAGAATGGAATACTCCACATAGCAACCAGCTTAAATCCTACCATATTCCCCTTCCATCTACAAGAAAATTAGCAATAAGATTAACATCTCGATTAACATGAAGCATATGGAGAATAGGCGTTTGTAGAAATAGTTAATATAAATACAACCTTAGCAACAGTGCTACTATCTCACATTAAAATTACTTAATTTAAATGAGATTGGAAGAATCCTAAACAGACATTTAACAAAGCATTGTTGGGAATTTGTGTCCTTAATCTTCTTAATAAAAATAACATCTTAGACAATTTTAAACAAAGATAGTCAGTATGATGTTTCCAAGCAAAACTCCTGTCAAGATGGAATCCCAGCAAGTTCCGGGTTCAAGTTCCGCCTCGTACATGATTATTTATTTCCGTGGAAATGTATGTGTTTAAAAGTAAAAAAAGAAAAGGAAACCTGAATCACAGGATAACCAATAGGCCTGCTTCCGGAAAACAACCGGGACCCCTAGCAGAGCAAGCTGATGCTCTACCGAATGAGCTGCGGGACCAGTCCCTTAACAACATTGAAAATGTCAGTGAGTAGGCTTATGTCGTGTCTTGTTTTGCAATTTCTAATTATGATTTATCTTGTTAAACATATCACAGGGCGGCGCTATGGCCGAGTGGTTAGACCGCGCGCTTCCTACATGGGGTTCAATTCCAGTGCCCCCATAGGTGGATTTGTGGTAGACGAAGCGACGTCTGGGCGGATTTTCTCCGAATTCCTCGGATATTCATTCCACCAATTGCTCCATCGTCACCTTGCCTTTCATTTCGCCTTCATTTCATATCATCTTCTTTCCAACTCTCATACAATGCTATGGGCCAATCCCCCGTTCCGGGTTCTTCATTCTCTAATTCAATGTTCGTCTGCTCCTTCACAGATCTCTGACCGTAGGCGCGATTGTAAGCGCTAGGGGGTGTAAACCGTTATAAAAGGAGGAGAAGCCGACTAAATAATCATACTACACTTTTATTATTATTATTTTTATTATTATTTATTATTATTATTATTATTATTATTATTATTATTATTATTATTTTCCATAATGCTATTGGTTTGGGCATAAAAAATTAATCAAGAAAATTTACTAATTTTTGTTGAAATGATTTCAAAGAAATATAAGCTAATATCTCAATAAGTAAACCAGTTATTTAAAAACTAATGAATTATTTTAAACTTATTATTTTACTTCAAACTTTGTGATCCAGGGAGTCCTTATAGTTCTATCAAGATTTTGTATTAAATGCTTATAAAATATTTAAGTACTTGGAAAATAATTACCGAGCGAGTTGATTTCGCAGTAACTGCTATAGTCTCTCACCGGGTTTGTCTCGTTTCGTCTTCCGTCAACAAGCTACCCTGACCTTGTGTTTTTCGTGGTTTTACTTGGTGATAGGCCAATACCTTCCTTCATTCCGTTTCCTTCTCATGTTTCAGTTATGCTTATAGGTTTCACGGTGTGTGGCGGTGCCGAACAGATGGCGCGGATGCTTGCTTCAACATGGGCACTAGAGGGCTGCTTGGTTGAAAGGATCGTACATCGCCCTCTCTGGGCAGCTCCAATAGTGGAATGGGTCTTCAAGTCCGGAATTGTTAGCAACTTCCTGTCTGCCTGCGGCCTGTAGCCTCCTGTGGTTCCTTCACTTCATCCCTTCTTCTGCAATAAACCTCACATAGGTCGAGGTGAACATGTACCTCACCGTTACATATCTTAATTATGTTAACTGTGATGGCAGGATACCACTATTTCTCGATAAACGATACCGATACTGAGATTTGAGCACCGATACTCGATACCCACTGTCAAGGCAATAGCTTATTTGCTGAATTATGTTCTCTTTACTAGTTTTTGTGTATAAACGCTATAACCAATTTTGTATTGCATGCTAATTCTGAAATTGTTCCTTTTTGACATTCTCCAATTAGCAGCAATTTTTTATCTTGATGATGCCACAGATGATGAACGCCTATTGTTCGTCAAGGCTGCTAATAATAATAATAATAATAATAATAATAATAATAATAACAGTAGTAATTTATTTGCTCCCCTTTTTATGTCTGTATTTTGTGCTGAAAACTCCCATTTAAATGTTTTTCTCTCCGAATTAGTCGTACGAGATACCTTTAAGCTACGCTCGTGACCTGAGTTTGACTAGCATAAACACAAACTACATATAGAGGGAAAGAAAACAAACATTTCCATGCACTGTATTATTTCACGTCTTAAGTTCTGATTTTTTTCTGCTGGATTCACATTCTTGTTCACCGGAATAGGGAAATGTAATGGCTGAGAGGGAGTCCCCAAGCCAGGCTATTCAGAAGGGTGCATCAGCTAAATCGGCTTCATTCACAACTCAGTCAACGCTGCATTTTACACGAGTAGCTCTAATCCTTTCCCCATTGTTTTACATGTTTTAATTTAAACACAAAAGTCTATGGAATGTTGCATTAATTCATCCACAGGAAACGCAGTCCGGGTCTCTCGAGAATTATAGTCTAGCAACTGTTTGGGGACACGTGCAAGACAATAACGTGAATTCTCGATTACTTTCATTCCTTCTAAAGTGTCTTTCAAAAAGAGTGTCCTATCTTTAACATGTGATAGCTGCTGTTGTTATTGAGTTACAGCAGTCATTTTTTCCATGTGGTTACAGTTGTTATTGACAAATAGCCATGAAACGTTAAAACATTCAGCAACGCGTAGAAATTGTGAAAATGTATTATCAAAATGGATCATCCGTTCGCCAAACCTTCCGTGTATTGCGTGAAGTTTAAGGTGTGCATAATCGTCCCTGCGAGAGAACGATTCGGCGTTTGATCGATAAATTTGAAAGAAGCGGTTCTGTCAGCGATCAAAGAACGCCTGTATGTAATCGACGTAAGCGCTTCAACGAAAACATAGGCGCCGTTCGTGACAGTGTACGCGAGAACAGAAACAAATCAATTACTCGTCGAGCGCAAGAATTGGGGCTTTCGCCGACCACAACTTGGCGAATTCTGCATCTGAACTTGAGTTACAAAATGGTGTTAACTCAAGAACTAAAGCCAAACGATCATAGGTTGCGCAGCAATTGGAAGCTGACCCGGATTTTTGTCGAAAAATCATCTTCAGCGACGAAGCCCACTTTTGGATGGATGGTTGTGTTAACAAACAAAATTGCCACTACTGGAGCAATCACAATCCAATACAGATTCAAGAACGACCACTTCAACCCTTGAAGCTCTAACTGTCAATGGAGAAAGATACCGGGCTCATATAGGGGACTATTTTTGGCCTCACTTGGATGGTATGGATCTCAGAAACATCTGGTTTCAGCAAGATGGTGCCGCATGCCATACTGTTCTCGAAAGAATCGATCTTTTGAAGGAGAAGTTCAGAGTTTTCATCATTTCCCGTGATGGTGATGCTAACTGGCCCCCGAGGTCATGTGATTTAATGCCGTTTGATTACTTCTTGTGGGGTTATGTTAAATATCGAGTTTATGTCAACAAGCCAGAAACAGTAAATGTTCTTATGAATAACATCACGCGCGTTATTTGTGAAGTTGGACCTAATTTACGGTCTTCTGTCATTGAAAATCGGGTCAACCGTATACGCGCAACCCAACGAAGTCGCGGTGGTCACTTAACTGATGTTCTCTTCCACACGTAATGACATTAATTATGTTCCAAAATAAAAAAAGAAATAAACCTCTATCATTTATAGAACGTGTTTTGTCTAACTTCAAAGATAGCACACTCTTGTTGAAAGACCCTATAGCATTAAAATTAAACGCAAGAACTTTCAATAATGCAAAACGAAAAAGTATCGAAAGTTTACCTCAAAGTATTAGACATACCTCGATACTACCGAGTATCGAGGTATCGACGGTATCGAGGTATCATCCCTAATCCTAACACTTAAGTTTTATTTATGAAAAGATACGTGTATGCAAGTTTTAAACTAAATAACTTGTAAATTACGGAAACGTCGCTGTTGCTTAACCTTGGGAAGTGTGAGGTTTGATGTTTGTTTGGGATGTGTGTGTGTGTGTGTTTGTGTGTGTGTGTGTGTGTGTGTGTGTCGGCCAGTCCCATAAGATTATAATTATAAGATGTTCGTGTAATAAGCCTTTATTTGGAACTGAAGACCCCTGATTTTCCGGATTCCTAGATTTTATCCGCATCGGAGTGCATATCGCTTGCGGCTGTCTGGGGAGAGTCCACTTGGTGGAGCCCAGTAATGCATATTTAAATATTTGTTTTACCAAATCAGGCTTTTAATTAGTCCATGTATTTTTCTGGTTGTGGCGTCTATAAATAACAACCACTTCAACACTTCACATGCGGGTCAAATTATAGGATACGGCATTTAAGTGGTTACGTGTCTGAGATTATTAGTTTGACAATTGCAACGTTTTTGTTTTCTTGAGGTATACGTTAACCGCCTTTCCATCTTTCGATAATCATGATAATTAGCTTGAATGACGCATCTACTTTGCAAAACTAAAGCATGTAAAGACTGCTTGTTTATCAGCCTGCTGGTTGTACAAAGGCGTATCATTGTGATTTTATTTTCCACCCATAGTAGTTACTGCATGTTTTTCTGTCGCCAAACACAGGACGTCAATTTGACTTTTCCGTTTAGTCACTTCTCGTACTCCAACACCTCCATATGAACTTCCATACTGTTACATGCTGGGGTGAGGGCCAAACGATTTCCAGCAAATGATTAAATTCCGTCTGGTATGACGCCAACCCTGGCTGGCCAAGCTAGACACGGTTGCAGGGGGGGATAGAGTTAGCGTTACTTGTATACGAGCAGTTGAAAACGCAAGTCGTGCGTGTGGTCAGTCCCCGTCTTCGGGACATCTCCCCTCATCCTGTTTTCCTAAGTGCAATGTAGGGTCGCCAAAAATTTGTCAATAAATTCCAGGTAATGTGTGTTATATAATATTTTTGTATCATCTAAAATCTAAACACCAAGGTCCCGGTCCTATTGCCGTTAGCGAGCTACGCTCCGCCATGTGCGTGTTGGGGTGGTCGACATTTAATCATTTACAGGAAATCGTTTGACCCTCTCCCCAGCATGTAACAATATGAACACATAATGATAAATCTCCTACAAGAATAAGTTTTCATAAGCATTTTTCTTCTGTATTGCATTATTTCACGTTTCTATACTGATTTTAAAATTTGAATATTAATAACTCACCTTAATTGATTTACTTACAGAGATATTTCTCTCCATAAATCTATTAAACCTCTGCAGTCCCGTACTCAACAATACGTTTAAATAGTTGATCCCTACTCCAACAGCACATGTAATGTGCACATGTAATCAACTCATTTCAACTGCAATGAGCATATGAAACGTATGACTGCATCCATGACTAACTTAATATGCAATACAATATTTACCAATATATAAAGTATTTCGACACAACATGAAACAGAATATTGTACGTAACTGCAGAAAAGTGTTTTTTTAGGACATATTACTCGTTCTGAAAACAAATCTCACTTTCATATACAGTTATGTAAATAACCATTAAAAGCGTTCCCAGTTTCCTTATGGCCTAGTAGCAATATTTAGCAATACATGCTATAGAGGTAAAGGGTAGTTAAATTATATTTGAACCTACTCGCGGCCTCTTTCTACTGCATGAGAAAGCCGGCAATCGCCAGAGGCGGACTAGAATCCTTACCCTATAATAGAATGCTGGAAATGCTCACCTTGTGCTCTCAAACAGGCAGCATATAAATCTTATGGTTGGTTCTAGCAAGATTCTGCAACAGCACATACGGCTGCCGAATCATTACATGCAATAAGAGAGGTGTTGGATGACAGAATAATTAGTGTTGATTTGGGGCCCCTCGTTCTCCTGACCTAAAGAGTTGTAATTTTTATTTATGGGGTTCTTTAAAAGACAAGTATATCGTTCCCATCCTCTCACACTACAACAACTTAGAGAAAACATTGTGCAAGGAATCACAAGAATTCCTGCTGGTGAGCTTCGGAGAGTGAGCGAGAATATTTACACGAGATATGCTGCCGATTTGAGAGCAGGTCAACATTTCCAGCATCTATTATAAGGTAAGGATTTTAGTCCGCCTCTGCCGGCGTAATTTCCCCGGCGACTGCCGGCTGTCTTGCGCAGTAGAGAGAGGCCGCGAGTGGGTTCGAATATAATTTAACTACCCTATATATTTCCATTTGTTTGTCGATCCAAAGGTTCAACCTGAAGCACTGAGAGCTCAACTGTCTACAATTTGGAAAAACTAATTTAGCAAAAATACACATCGATTTTCTGAGTATTTGTTTATTTCCAATTAAATAAATTACAGAAATTGCAATATTACTGGCATTTAATACTTTTAATTTAATTACTCCATCTTCATTGTCCCAGATTTTCCATTCGTACTGAAAATCCCCAGATGATCTACCACTCAACGTTCCATTAAAAGAGGTTTTCTTACTACCAATCCTAAAAGAATGAAGATAGCAATCTTTATCCTTTTACTATTGAGAGAAAAAAGGCACATTTGTATGAATATCCTCAATATTGACTCTCATCAAATATTTTCCATCCCCTCTTCCTTTAGAAGGGTTGTGTTTATATCACCTCTAAAAGAATGAAGAGAACATGAGCATTATTTTTATTTCACAAAAGTATTGAGGAAACAGGCCTATTCATGCTTAAAAACTTCCAATTTCTTCCTCACGAACACTCCTCACCCCTTCCATTAGTTGTGGTTTTATGTGGCAGCACCCCCTTAGTATTTTTACTCTTGTTCTAGGGCCTTCCAGGAATTTACACACGCGCTCACATATATTTATACATATTTAATATCATAAACTTATCATTTAATTGAATAAGAACCTTTATTGGACTTTTATTAATTCTAACTTTATTAGATGTCCCAGATACGCCGTGGGGCTTATCTTTCATACGTCACAACAATTTCTCCATATAAGATTTTACTTAGCTATTCTTTTGTAGATTGCTTAGCGTAAATAAACAAATAAAATATATAATTTCCGCCGATAATGTAAATATTTCGGCTTTTTTTTTGATATTTATGTATATTCTTGAACATCTTGCGATGTGGTTGCTACCTGCGCAGCCAGGGGACTCGAGTTCGATTACTATAGCGCCGTAGGATTCATTCACGTCTAGTACTATCAGCCAACTGACTCATGTCACTCCTTTATGCTCTGCTCATATCTTGCTGGAGAGTGGCAGAGTATGCAGCGGTAGTGCCATGGTTCTTAGCCCTATCCGGGTTACCAGTATGTTGTGTTTATATTCGAAAAAGCTCTGATAACTCTGTTTTCGACAAAGAGTTTTATCAATGATCTTTATTTCTCCATATTGCTACTGATTTCGCTCGATTAAGGATTTTTTTCTCCAAAACTGCTCTGTGATAACACCTATTCAGAAAATGCTCATAGCATTGTTTTTTAGGGTAAGAGAGAAAGAAGTTATTTTAATAGATTCTCAGATCTATAGAGAAGAGGAATGAATTAATGACAATGCATGCTTAAATGGGATCGGAGTTCAAAATGCTGAGAATCTCTTAACATTTGCCCTTTCCAGATGAAAAAAAAAGCCCAAGGAGAAAAAAGAAAAGATTCTCCAAGTGTTTTGTACTCTGGTGGTCTTCCGGGTTAGTAGACCTTCAGGTTTGTCACTAGACCATGAAGGTGGACACGCACTCACACCAATGATACAAGCATTATTTGGTTTTATAAAAATTCATTATAAGTAATATGTGTCAAATAAGAAACTTATGGATTTCTAAAGAAAACAATAATAATTAATCACGTTGCGAATGCCAGATAGCAGCATTTTTAAATGCTAATTTGTCAGTAAAAGTAATTTGGAAGTAATTTCTGTTACAAGTTTTTATTTTACCATCGTCACAGAGCAAAGAAACTACAAGAAATCAATCAGTGAGTGTGTGGTGATCAGATTTAACCCATTTAATTCCAGTATCCCAAAATTGGAACATTAAACTATAGGTATTAAACAAAACTTCATTAGGAAAACACGGCAGCATTTTTTTTTAATTTCGACTACTTTCTGTCTTTGCGTTTGTTATTTCGGTGATTTGTTTGTTTACTAATATTAACATATGTTAAAATAATAGAGAAGTATATGCACATTGCTTGTCATTTATGTATATAAAAAATATTCACACAGTGCTACCGAAGTACTGTGAACATTCGTTTATTTTACTTGGACACATCTGGTTCTTATAATAACAGGGTAGCATGCAGTGAGATTTCGAATCTAGGTACCCTCTGACACCGAAATCCTGACAAGTCATGTTCATTGCTTCAGTGTACGAACTACTAATCCAAGACCGCCCACTCTGGATTTTTCATGGTTTTCCCTGGTCAGTAGAGAATGCTGGGATGGTTTATCCCCTACCACGATTTCTATCCCATAGTTTCCCTTTCGTTCCGTTTCCTTTACATCTTTCAGATGTGCTTCTAAGTTTCGTGGCGTATGGCGGTGCCGGACACAGGGCACAGATGCTTGCTCAAAGGAAGGAGCACTCTCCGTGACACTAGAGGGCTGTTTGATCGACGGGTCGTTCATTGCCCTCTCAAGGCAGCTCTAGCAGTGGGCGGGTCTTAGAGTCTGGAACTGTTTGGGACTTCGGCGCGTCCCTATGGATTGTCTGCCTGCGGCCTGTTGCTTCCTGTGGTTCCTTAACTTCATTCTTTCCTCCTAGGAGTGGTAACCACAATAGATCTATGTAAGTCGCAGTGCACGAAGTGTTCCCCTCCGTTGTTTAACCTTTACCTGTATGGGCACAAGGTATCTACGATATGCCGTCCAGTCAGCCGAAAAATCCAGAATGAAGGGATAAATCTTGGTACTTTGTTGTTTTAAACGTGTAAATAAGGCTCTAGAGTTTTGTTGGCTTTACTGGACGAGTCTCAAATGTCCAAAAAATCTGCGTTATGTTATTTATGGATTATTGAATTAATAATCCATAAAAATAACGAGTACTATACGAAATTTGATAAATGGTTTATTTTAGGAAGAGTTGTATTATATTGTATTCTACTGTTGGGGAGCCAAACACTTGAAGTAGTTGCAACCGTACGTATAGTAAAAGGTTTCCGGTAGCCTTCGCCCCAAGTTTAAAAATATTAACTTTGTACTTTGACTGTTTCTTTAAATATTATATATTTATGTTTGCCTCGGCAGCGTCAGTATTAATTTGTACAGACATGAATTTCTTAACAGGGCGTGGTGCGGCTGAAGAATGTAGGCTTACACAAATTATAATTTTTACTTCAATCCTTTTATTAATCCTTGACACGATTAAATAACGCTTCATTTATATAGAGAGCTGTGACATTCTTTTATTAATTAATTGCACTTTTTAACACGTAAACTTTATAATATTCGCCGTAATGAATTTTCCTCTCATACTGAATACGTATTAAACTTCTTGAGGACGCGTCTCGCGTCCAGTTAGGAACGCTGTCTACTAGCAACTGAACTGATTTTACCGCCTTAATTTGCAAATTTCATCTATTTCAAGTTTCTGATTGGCTAATCCTAATCCAATAGAATACTTTTATTTAACTTAAGCTTTTATCGGGTTGTTGATTGGCTATTTTATAAACTGTCTCAAAAATTACATTATTGTTGCTCCAAGAATTACCAGTAGCATTATTAAACTTTCCAATTCATTATTGCCTCAACGTTACCTCATTGTTACCTCATTGTTAGCAACTTTTGACCTTATTCTCACAGCTCAAACATTATTAAATTACATAATACATTCACATAACGTTATTAAACATGTACATAATAGAATAAACACATATATAATACTGTTACATACATTTTATGTTATTTTATAATATTGCATTATATAATTAGACTGGTATCATTTAAGTGTTAAAAATACTATCTCAAATTACCACAGTTTGCTGCCAAATTTCACAAGCGCATAATTTATATTAATTTGCTGTATTCTTATTACCTATGATGCTGCTTTCTTACGTTGAAGGGTATGAATTTATTCCAAAACATATAAGCTTTAAATTTCAAATGTAACATTAAAATCTATAAATATAGAACCAATATTATACGACAATAGTCTCAAATTTCGAATCTCTGTACTACTTTTTGATTTAAGGAGTTTTTTGCACTACCGTGACATTTGTTGCCTTACAGAGTAGGCAAATGCATTTTATCAACGATGCTATAATATCTCTTTATTACTTTCTCCAATACGCAGGGGAAGTATTGCATTTCACCCTAAAATTCGATATCGAGTTTTCACCGAAAATACATGTTTTGATTCCCTGAATCCAAAACAAAAGCATTTTTGTAAAAAGGACCATGTGTGTCTGTGGACTGCATAACTCAAAAACGAAAAGTTTTAAACATTTACGTTCAGTATCTTTCAAAGATGCAACGCGAACACTGTCAAGAAAATTCCCTCCCACCACAGACCATTCTTTACATGGAACATTTTTCGAAAATTTTGATTTTATCAAAAATTACTCGAATGAGTTTGATTAAGATAGCATATGTTTAAGATATTTTCATGGCAAATGAAATGTATATCATACCTTCTTCATTCTGAATGATTTTTGCATAACCGGTAAACCGTAAGAAATAGACAAAAATTTACTACACAAAAAATATAGATCTCGTTAAAACACACAATTTATGCCATAAACAATTTTTTTTGTCCAGAGAAACATTTCCGAGATATTGCTTGTTATTTGTTTGAATTTTCCAATACTTTTTCTCAAATGGGAATTCGTTATTGGTTTTTTTTTATGTCCTGGAGATGCAAAGAGAATGAAATACTCCACGTAGCAACCAGTTATTAAAAGATTTGACTATCGCTTAAAGCCTATCATATTCCCCTTGTACCTACAGAAAATTAGCAGTAAGGTAGTTTCTGAAAATGTTTCTCTCGATTAACATGAAGTAGATGGAGAATAAGCGTTTTGTAAAGTAAGTGATGTGACTGTACACATCAGATTTTACTTGTATTGTAAGTAAAACTGGCGCCATTTATGTAGGCTAATTATTGGCCTACTTAATTGAATCCCCAGTAGTAGCAATCTGTGTTGGCAAACTTTTATTTGTCAGTTTGCTACTACCATTAAACTAGATTAATATTTAAGCAGGATAAAGAACGCAACAAATTTATGGAATGAAATATAGGAGTTCAAATTAAAAACAAACAATTTTGTATTACTAGCATATCTGGAACACTGTACCACAACCAACAGCTTCAAATTGTTAGCAATACTATAGCATAAACACAAAACTGTTTCAGATACATTAAAATATGTGAACCGAAGGCTATGAGATTATCTATGTATTTGATGATGGAAAATAATACCTAATAATAAACTGGCCTATTAGTAGAGAATAGTCTGAAAATGGAACAGTAGCTCCGATGATAAAGATATTTAAGCAAACATACTTACTTGGCAATAGCCAAAACAAAAGTACTATTGAAATGTTCTGTAGCTCTAGGAAACAGAATATTTTTATACAATTATTATTTTGCTTATAATTAAGGGATGGATAAGAGTGACCGATTGCTTGAGGATAACTTACCGTGTACTAAAGTCTGTTTATGCTGTAGGAGAGAGGGTGAGTCCAGATGTAAACAACGGGCGCGTGCCCGCAATAGGTGCATACAAAAACACACATATCACTGTCTGATATATTTCTTACTCTGATTACGAAGCGAACTTCATGGCTACTACGGCATATTTCCTTACCACTGTCTGTACCAAAGGGACGCGTGCCAATACATTGTGCTCTCTACATCGGTAAGTTGAAATTACGGATCATGTCACTCTAATGCACCCTCTAGTTATGCTTTTAAGACGTAGCCTTGAAGGACATAAGCGGCTGTGGAGAGACAGCATTGGCTATCGCATGACACCAATGTACAGAGAGAGTCAAAAAACTACCAACCAGCTGCGCGGTGGTTTTACAGTCCGCGTCCTCGGCGCTCGTTGCCGTCTGTCGCTATCATAGAAAGGCGCGGATGAAACCATACAACATTTTTAAAACTACTTTTAAAGGCTTTACTTACCAACTTTATGAAAATAAATGCCGAAACTGGTCACCGTATTTGTCCATACATTTTTGGCACCATTTTAGAAAACTATCCATCACTCTCCGCAGTTCACGTTGAGAAATTTCCTGGCGGATATTTTGTTTTAATTCTTCCAGAGTGGTGGGTTTGTCTTGTACACTTTATGTTTTAAGTTAACCCAGAGACAGAAATCGCAGGGGATTAGATCGGGGGACCGAGGGGCCACAAATCTCTAATAATAATTCCCTTCTCAAACACACTTTCAATTGTTTTCATCGAAATATTGACCGTATGAGCTGTTGCAGAGTCTTGTTGAAAAAAGGCAAAATCACGCTCTCTGTCTGTTAATTCTCTAAAAAAAAGGGAGGGCAAAATTGTATTCACGTATGTACGGGCGTCAACTAATGACTCGAAAAAAATTGGCCCTATAGCTCTTTCTCCGCTCATGGCGCACCATGCACCAATTTTTTTGTCATGAAGGGGTACTTCATGAAAAATATTAGGTTTGTCAGAGCGCCAATAACGATTATTTTGTGTACACACATATCCATGAAGGTGGAACCAAGCTTCGTCCGTGAAAAATATTAAATATGGATCTATTTCGCCATTGTGTACACTATTGAGACTCCACTCACAAAATGTGCGCCTAATTACAGGATCACCTGGTTGAAGAGCATGTGCCACAGTTATTTTATACATTTTTAACTTCAGTAATTTGGTAGCTCTTCGCGCAGAGCCATAAGAAATGCCTGTCTGTTGTGAAAGACGCCAAGTGATTTTGGGGGGAACCCCCCAGACGATGACCGATATCGTCTAATGTTCCTTCGGTAAGAACCGTACGCGGTCTTTTAGATTTCTTAGCCTGAACACTTCCTGTGGCCTGAACTTTATTGTAAAGTTCATGGTTTGTGGTACGGCCTGGAAGTTTTACACCTGGAAATCTTTCTGCAAATCGTACTTTCACTTGGCGAGCTGATCGAGTTAACACATACAAATCATGAATAGATACACGCTGCGCAGTTGAAAACATATACTGAGCCATAATATACTTTGTGACTAAGTACAGGACAAAATAATAAATAACTCGTAATAACTGAACTACATCACATCACCGTCAACTTAATACTGCACTTCACACTACAGAGCAAAACCAGGTCAACAGCGTGACCTTGTTTATAGCAGCAGTGCGTTATCATGTTTCCACACGCCCAGTGGAAAAACACCGCGCAGCCGGCTCGTAGTTTCTTGGCTCTCCTGTTAGTTCCAGGGGTTATACATGCGATAGATTGCATTTGATTCTGTGCGTAATTTAAAATGTTGTCCATAAACGGGTTTGCTCCATCCCTTAAGAGTAAACAAAGAGTAAAGCAGTTTTAACTCTCGCCCCTAAATTATGAGCCTCGTTCATATGGCTTATTATGAGCCTTGTTGGACTTCAAACATGGTTTATGGGAGGTTCCTCGTAGAAATACGTTTTATAACAGGGCCATATATTAATTTCTTACCAATCCGAGTTAAAGATAAACATCTATCTAGAAATTACTTCAGACTGCAAAACAACTGCTTCGCTTTATACAGAATATGCAATTAACATCTGTTTATAGCGTATGTCAAATTTCTTAATCTTGAGGGCACAGATTTTGTTTACGAGTAAAAATCATACACATTGAATATTTCCGAAATGGCAGATCCATTATTATTTTTATACATCGTCATAGATTTTACATTTTGTTTTTAATAAGTTTTAATCTGCCATTTATGGTTTTCCAGTTACAGAAAATGTATTAAGACCAAAGAAACTTCTTCGACTATTTACCGAATATTATACTCATTAATCTAATTTAGGATTGAAGTCGCTATAGTTAAAACCTCATAACAATCTGCTTTTCCATGTAGTTAACTGTACAACACTTCCAATAATACAATATTACTTTATCTTTTGTTAAAGGATGTCAACATTTAATAATATTATAATCCATTACTGAACTTTTGTAATAACTGAAAGATAACAAAATAATTTCCATGTAAAAATTTGTTTGAAGTGCAATGAATTTCCAGAAAATCTTTGCCTTGCATCATTGATGTCTTTAGGTTTTAAATTTGGAGCCATCTAGTTTTTAGCTAATCAGTCATAGCCCATAAAAGGTCAGTTATTTATTGGATAAAAGTTAGTCTAATAGTGTGGTTAATTAAAAGTAAAAATACTAAAAATATTTTCTCTGTTACAAATTACCTCTAAGACAATAATAAACCTGTGATATGGCGTGAAAATCTGAGAGAAATTCAAATTCGTATTTTCTTTATTAAGTTTAGATCCGATTCTTTCATTTGGGTATTTTGGATTACTAATATCAACAATATTTAAAGCTCAGTGCTGCTATATAAATATTTCTGAACATAGTAGATAACGCAATATTCCAATTTTAAATGTTATTTTATAAAAACCTTTACCTCAGCAATTTTCTATTATTAAAAGTATTGACGCCTCAAAATGCTTCACGATTAAAATATGATTTTCAGCAAAACTTCAGAAATGTTTATTAAAGAGACTCATCTATCCATTTTTTAAATTGCCTAACATGTAAAATCAAAATAAAATACCAAAATGCAAAAAGCCTTTCTTTCTCAATTACCTTGTGAAGAAGTATTGTTATTTTTACGTTGTTTGCACCACGCTTTGGGCGTCAATTTGAAGTAGCTCGTATTGTTGTATTGAAGGAGTTGTATTATATTTCAACTATTGGGGAGCCGAAATTGAAGTAGTTGCAACAGCACGTATGGTACCCGGTTTCTCGTAGTCTTCGCCCCAAATGTACTTTCAGGTGGCCTTTGCCGCAAGTTTAAAAAATATTAACTTTGTAATTTGACTGTTTCTTTAAATATTGTATAATTATGTTTGCCTCGGCTGCTTCAGTATTATTGTTAGAGACATGGATGTCTTGGCAGGGTTGCGGTGCGACTAAGAATGTAGGCTTACACAGATTATAATTTTACTTCACTCCTTTTATTAATGCTTGACAAGATTTTAAATAACGCTTCACTGATATTGAGAGAGCTGTGAGATTATTTTATTAATTACTTGCACTTTTTAACACGTAAAACTATGTTTCGTCTCACACGAATACTTATTAAATCTCTCGAGGTCGCATCTCGCATCCAGTTACAAACACTGTCTGCAGGCAACTGAACGCATAAACTTGTAAATTTCTGTATTTCAAGTCTCTGATTGGCTAATCCTACTCCAATAGAATACCTTAATTTAACTAAAGCTTTTTCTGGTTGTTGATTGGCTATTTTTAAGCTGTCTCTAAAATTTACATTATTGTTGTTCCAATAATGACTAGTAGCATTTAAACTTTCAAATTCATTATTGCCTCAAGGTTACCTCATTGTTATCTCATTGTTAGCAACTTTTAACCTATTATTCTCACAGCTCCTACATTATTAAATTACGTAATATATTCACATAACATTATTGATCATGTTACAATAATATAAATATATACAATGACTGCAATATACACATTTTATATATTGTTAAATACACATATTACTTTAAGGCGGGCTGTTATTGAATTTATATTTTATATAATTAGACTGAAATCATCTAAGTGTTAAAAATACTGCCTCGCTTGTTAATATTTAAGAATCTCATCTGTTACATGCAGATACTTTATCTACCCTGTATCGCTTATTAATGGGTACACATATTATTTTTACGAAGCTTAATTTTTTTATCTAATTCATTTATCGAGTTAAACCCTTCCGGAAATTCCTACATTACACATTTCATTACAGATACATAAGGATAGTAATAGTCAAATGTTTTAGCACTCGACGCTATACGCTGGGTTAAAATTCTATACTCATTCCATGACAGCGCAAGAATAACTGAAAATCGAGAGGACTTAAAATATACAATTCGAACCATTAATAACGGATATCTCGGAAATGATTGATGCCACAAAAATTTTATATGAAATAAATTGTGTGTTTTAAAGTGATCTACATATTTTGTGTAGTACGTTTTCGTCTATCACTTAACGTTTACCAGGTATACAAGATTGTACAAGATTTCATAGATTATTCTCAAAAAATTCAAGATATACATTTTATTTCTCATTTAAATATATTTAATATGTGGTGTTCTAAACAAAATAGTTAGTGATTTTTTATGAAATAAAAAATTCCGAAAAACTATATAAAGGGTAGTTTAGGTTAGGGGATTTTCTTGAAAACCCTCGTGTTGCATCTTTGGAAGGTATTGAACTTAAATGCAAACTAGATTTGGTTTTTGAGTTATGCTGCTCACAGACACACAGACACACATAAGAACCTTCTGCTAACTTATTTTATACAGGGAGATTCAAAACATTTATATCCAGTGAAATCTGGGTATCGACATTTTGGGTGGAATGCAAATATTTTCTCCACATACCTGGTACGTGGTACAGAAAGTAAAAAAGAAGCCAAAATAGTTTTTTATAATGGTCTCTTAAAACCAAAAATATTTTTTTTAAAGCGATATATCAAACTTTTACATGTCGCAAAATTTAATTACATATAAGATGTAAGTCAAGAACGGAATAGATATTTTGATGCGATACATTCATATGGCTTTCTCTACCTACTATCGTTTATTTATATATAGCTTCTCATACGTGTTAACTTTTGCAGAAATATTTTCATTGCACATTTCGTTGTAGGTGCAAAACGGAAGTAGGAACCCGAACCGATAGTCAAGTGTTTAAACGTGCGTCGCTATATGCTGGCCTTGAAATTGAGGCAGTGTTTTTAACATTTAAATGATTTCAGTCTAATTATATAATATAAAAAATAACAGCCCGCCTTAAAGCAATATGTGTGTAATATAATATATAAAATTTATGTAACTGTCATTGTATTATGTTTATATTATTGTGTTAATAATGTTATGTGAATGTATTAAGTAATTTAATAATGTAGAAGCTGTGAGAATAGAGCCGGAAGTTGCTAACAATGAGGTAATAATCAGGTAACCTTGAGGCAATAATGGATTGGAAAGTTTAATAATGCTACTAGCAATTCTTGGAAACAATAATGTAATGATTAAAACAGTTTATAAATAGCCACTCAAAAACTAGGAAAACTGAAAGTTAAATAAAATTATTCTATTGGAAGGACTTGAAATAGAAAAATTTACAAATTTAAGCGGTAAATGGCAGTCGCCAGAAGGCAACGTACCTAAGCAGTTCGTTAGCTCGGTACGTATCGAGTGTGAGGCGACAATTCTTTACGGCGAGAATATTATAAAGTACCTTTCAAAAAAGTGCAATTAATAAATAATCTCATAGATTTCTATATCAGTGAAGTGCTATTTAATCGTGTGAAGGATTAATAAAAGGAGTGAAGTAAAAATTATAATTTGTGTAAGCCTATATTCTTTAGCCGCATCACCCCTGTTTAGAGATACGTGTTTCTACTAATCAATACTGCCGCAGCCGAGGCAAACATAAATATATATAATATTTAAAGAAACATTAATAATGAAGTTGATTCTTAACCTTGGGGCGAAGGCCACCGGAAAGTGAACGTTGGGGCGAATGCCACCGAAAACTTTGTATCGTATGTGGTTGCAACTACTTCAAATTCGGCTCCTCAACAATCGTACTACAATACAGCCTTCTTCAAATTGCCACTTAAAAGTGGGGCTAATAGCATAATTTCATACCATGACATTGAAAGAAACAACTGTCTGTTGGGAACACGTCAAAGAACGACAAATGTATTGAAAGGTTCAAACCAATAACAACGGAGTATGTCCGAAATATCTAATGTCATAAAGAGTTTATTTTATTTATATATATATATATATATATGTGTGTGTGTGTATTTAGTTCCATTTATACCCCACTTTTAACTACATTGGTCTTATCGACGGCCTTTCCTTTGAAACTTATTGCCTATTGGCAATGGTGTTAACTCGTGTAACTCTTGGCTAGAGAAAAATTACCACCTCCAGCCGGGAATCGCACCCGGGAGCCCTCGCACAGCAGGCAAGTGCTCTACCGACTGAGCTACGGGCCCAGCCATATATAGTTTTTGTTTTAGAGATTTGCAGTTTTTGTTTAGGTTTCCGCCTATCTCTTATAGATTAGCAGCTGTACAAAATTACTTGTAGGTATAAATGAAGAGTATTTCACAGGATGTCCCTCACAAAATTCAAGATATACATCTTATTTATCATGTGAATACTTTAAATATACGACATTTTAATCAAAATCGTTAGAGCCATTTTTGCGAAAATAAAAACTTCGAAAAAAAACCGTACAAAGGGTAGTTTGGGGCGGGTGTTTTAATAGCTACTGAACTGAAATACTAAGGTAGAATTTTTAACAATGCCTTTTTCTTGGGAATTTCTGGGTAGAATGCAATACATCCTCTACCTGCAAGTACATGGTAGAGAAGGAATAAATTAATATCTTTGAAACAAAAAAATGTACTTAGTGAAATGTTGTGTAAAATTAATACGCGTTCAGGTATATCGCCATGGTAGCTCAAGTGGTAAGAGCATCGGCACAGTGAGCCGAAGATCCGTGGTTCGAGTCCCGGTCCGATTATGGCATACATTGTACGTATGAATTGTTCAATTGATTTCGAGCATCGGTTTGGTATTCCATTATGATAGGCTACTCAAACGATTTTAAGATTGAACCAGAGACTTCTATATCAGTAATCGAATAGAGAAGCTAGACGGCCGAGTTACAAGGATATATAATGGTTGAAAAGGCCGCTTTCTTAAGCGACGCCGCGGAATTAAAAGTGAGGTTGGTTATTGAATTTGTTCGGTGAGTGACGCCACTGAGTCAGGTGCCCTGTCCCCCACCCTCCCCCCTCCCGCATCGTGTAGCATGGAGCTGGGAATGTTGTATGTACCATCACAGTGTAGTGGAGTCTGCTCGCTGCTGGTTTTATTTGCTTGGTTTCGGCTAATGAGCATGTTGGGGTACTTCAATAGGCTCCAAATGAAAAACGCTGGCTCCCTCCCCCCTCTAATTAGGGCTTTGATTCCGATTTGCGGTGAGCCCGGAGCTGATGGTGAGAGGAAACGGGGTTGGCTCTGCGAACCGAGGCGTCGACATCTCCCTGGATATACAGCTATACTAATAATTATGACATTTAAGGATGATACGCCTCGGGTTCTGTTTACTTCATCATCAGGGGTGAAGAAAATCATCCGTTCACGTTTTTTATTTAATAAAGAAAATCGTGAAGTTCCAGGTGAGATAGGCTTTACTCATTAACTTGATTGACGTCGCTTTGGGGATCTGGCGCAAATAACATCAATCGAAATAAATAACACGTGCAATATCAGGTATTTCTGAATACACTCACATAAAAAATGTCTTCAAAAATCTAGCAGTAGTTAGCATGCTTAACAACGTGATAATATCGTCAATGTTTCTAATAAGTTGAGCGTTAATTATTAAATATTTAAATTTTTAAGCAGGTTCCTAGGTAACAGCAGACTTCTTTGTTCATTTATTTATTTTCTAATGCTTATTTTTATTTATTAGTCTGTCTCATAAATTAGCTTGCCTAGTGACACAGAATAAATATATAAATGTAGTAACTTTAATCAAAACGTTATGTGGATATTACAAAAAAAATATTTTACCATAGACTATAGATAACAGTTATACAAAACTTAAGCTATGAGAAAAATTGTAACAATGATTATTAAAAATGTGTAACAACATAAAAGTATAACAAAAATAGTTATTTGTTAAAAATAAGTTTTAAAAGAAAAAAGAAATTGCTTTATAAACCATAATACATTTTACATGCCGTTTAAACCATATCTACACATGTTTCCGAAAGATGGCTACAGAATATTTTTTTCGACTCCTATACTTAAATATGTTAATTTGGTGTTAGAAATCTGTATCGAAACAAAGTCCAACTACTTAAGAACCACTGAAAATACAGTTTATTTTTACGAGTATAGTTACATTTACATACATACGTATTGTCAGGTCTTCATCAATGAAGGTTTTAATTTCATTTGTCGAAAATGTTTTTGCTTCTTTCCCTCTGCACCATACCGATTTCTGTTTTAACAGGTAATACAATTTTTTATACTTGGATATATCAGTTCCATGTTTTACATTTAGAGTAGTCTTCAATACCAATAATTTGTCCAGAAGGTTGGGAATTTCATTGTTTTTGACATGAGTACATTTTCTGACAATTAAGTTACATTTTTTCTTGCTTGTCAAACCATGAACTTGTCTTACATTTCATACATTTTCTTATGTTTTTTTTTCAGGAAATAAATTCTTGCTTACATTCCTCGCCTCCTCCAGGATATCAGGAGGTGTGGAACTAAATTCCACCTCTTCAAATTCACTAATAAACATTTCTGTCTCAATCTTGTAAAATCAATACCTGCGACCTTGAATCTATATTCACGTGTTATCGAAGCGCATCTAAAATACTTATCGAGAAATTGATTTATCACATTTTTTTTCGTTGTATGCATCTAAATGTTAAATATTTATTGTATATCTAAATGACGTAGAAAAACTAGTATATGTATATATGTAACTCTCATACAATGGCTATTAAGATGCTCGTGAAGTTTTGGCGCACGCCCACTCGTGTCTTAATAGCTCCCATTATAGGATCGTTGCATAAACAACTATTACAATGTTCCGTGTAATTTTTATTAATTTTATATTTCCCTCCCCACTTCAATATATTTGTAATTGTTCCTCGGAATCCAAACAATAGGCCTACTACTGTTATTTTCTTGAGGTTGTATTGTTCTTTAAAGTATGGTATGGTAGGTTCATGTATTTTCTGTTCTCCAGGTGGACTTCTTGAGGTTGGTCTTTGCTCAACTCAAAGCGGATGGTTGGGTCGATTATCTCTACTTAGGATTTTCTTCTGCCTATCGCAATGATGTCTATGTGACGAGTATCACCACCAGCTAGGCAGTGAAATTCTTCGTAAACTTCCATTCCGGTTTCACGTAGAGCATTTGCCAAGATTGGTCTTATGGTATTGTTGTGTCTCTTAATTCTAAGGGGTTCTCTCTGAGTACGTTTTCCAAGCATGGGGGAGAGTATGTACAGTGGTTTGTGCTTGAAGATCGTCCGGGGATATGTAAGTAGAGAGGTATTGGATTCCACCCAAAAATTCGATACCGAGATTTCGCCGGAAATATAAACGTTTTGAGACTCCCTGAAAAAGAAGAAAAAGAAACAAATTCTTAGTAAAGTCTCCATGAGTGTGTATCTGTGCGTGTATATGAACAGCTTAACTAAAAACGCAGAGTAAGTTAAATACCAAACTTGTATTTAAGTTCAGCATCCTCCAACGATGGAACAAGAAGATTTTTCAGGAAAATATTCCTACCCCAAACTACCCTTTACATGGAATTTTTTTTCTCGAAAATTTGTTTTCCCAAAATGGCTCTAGTGATTTTGATTAAAATGCCATATGATTGTTTTCTTTTCAATTAACTATTTCCAAGATTCTCCTTGTTGTTCTAAAATAAATATTAAATGTTTGAATTTTCAAACATGTCGTTATTCTTTTTTTTTTAATTTCTTTTTTTTTTCTTTTCTTCTTTCTCGTGTTCATGTAAAGAACATAAGATTTCAAAGTCATCACATAGTGACATGGTCTTTAAAAGTCTTAACTATGGCTTTACCTACAGTATCGACCGAGCAGGATGGCAAGTCTGTGACGCGCATTCGTAAGGTCCCGGTGGCCGCCCATTCGCATCGTGGGATTTTTCGTGGTTTTCCTCTGGCCGTCTAGGCGAATGCTGGGGTGGTGCATTCTACCACGCTTTCTCCTTTCCCTGATTTCCTACCATTTCATTTCTCTTCCTTTCATCTTTCGGGGTCGGGTGTACGGCTAGTGTCGGACAGATGGCATGGTTGCCGCGCTTTGTGAACGATTTCTCCTCGTAAAACGCCAGTGTGGGTTGGCCCGCTTGCTAGGGTCGCTTCGTCGCCCTCTTGCGGGATTCTTTGCCTCTGATGGTGTAGGTGGGTGTTTCAAACTGGAAACATTAGGCACTTCCGTGCGTCTCTGAGAATCTGCGACCTCCTACGGCTCCTTTACTTCATCCCTGCCTCCCAGAGGGTGTAGTCACAATACATACAGTGGGTTGCAGTGACGATGTGTCGAATGATAAGCTTTTGTAGGTATAGTTTGTAGAAGAGTGAGTAGAAAGTGTGAATGTAACATCAGAATTTTTGTAGTGTTTAACGTCCGTCCTTACTACATACAGCACCGCAAGCGGTGGGCACTAATGATATATGAAATGAAATGATAATTGGGAAATGAAATTTGGGAAGGAAACGTCCCAGAGCTAAAATTAGGATACCTACCTGACATTTTCCAATTATCAGAACTGAGGGAAAATATAGCCATTCTATGTTCATGACTAACAAAAACTTACTTCTCATATAAACGGTTGAGCGGTGTCTCCGTATCCGGCATAAAGCGAAATCCATATTTCACAGTCTGAAGACATTTCTAGATAAATTGTTATCTTGATTAACATAGATTGGAAAGACAAAAATTGTGGCGTTGTTATACCACGTTTTTTCTACATAAGGCTCCTATAATCTATTCTTTTAAGTTCAACAAAACAAAGTCATAATTTGCAAGAGAGTTAAATCTCTGGTGTAGGTACATATATCGTTATTTATTTCCTCTTATTTATTTAATCTTACATAAGGAGGGTAACAAAACCGATTACAGACATTCTAAATTGTACACAGAATGAAACATAGTCTATCTGATTGTCGTAGAAAAGGTATACTAATTTCTGGGACCATAACAGAGCGGGCCAAGGCCGACCGCACAGCCAATGTATCCTTAGCCATCGTCCACACAAGGCATCATCGGCAAAGCACACAATACTGAGGGAAGAATGTGATAAGCATGCCGACTTCACGTGGTCGCTTAATGCGATCCTTCAAACATTCATTCATTATCTGTTTACCCTCCTCTTGTTAGGACTTACACCCCCCAGGACTTACAAGCGGGTGCCTGGGGTCAGAGGCCCGTCGAGGAGCAGACACTCATGGATCAGACAGAACATCCAGGATGGGTGATCAGCCCGATGCCTGGTATGGGATGAAGGAAGTAGATGAAACGAAATGTTGGTGAAATGAATGAAAAGAAAGGTGAAGATGGAATGAATGGCGGGGGAAACCGGAGAACCCGGAGAAAACCCGCCCGGACGCCGCTTCGTCCACCACAAATCCCACATGCAGGTCCCTGGGATTGAACCCGGGCCGGGTGGGAGGCGAGCGGTCTAACCACTCGGCCACGGCGCCGCCATCCTTCAAACATACATTTTAAAAGTGTTATGAGTTAAGTAATAATTGTATTAAACTAGGTGGCCTGCCCGTAGTTGCAAGGAAGAATTTTAAAGTTGAATGATTTAGTTAATTTAGTTTACCTCCCCCGTTCTTTATTAAATTATTATACAGTGATATAGAGAATTTTTATATTCCCTACTACATAGTAAGTAGGAAAAGTATTGTATTCCACAAAAAATTCGATACCGAGATTTCGCAGAAAATACACGTTTTGAGGCCTCCTAAATCCAAAAAAAAACATTTTTTAGAAAAAGAACGCGCGCGCGTGTGTGTATGTGAGCATCATAATTCAAAAACTAAAAGTCGGATAAGTACCAAACTTGGTATTTAGGTTTAGTATCTTTCAAGGATGCAATACGAAGATTTCCAAGAAAATTCCCCATCCCAATTACCCTTTAAATGGAACATTTTTCGAAAATTTTGATATTCTAAAACATAACTAACGATTTCGATTAAAATGCCGTTTATAAAAGATATTTACATGGCAAATAAAATGTATATCTTTAATTTTCTGGGACTAGGCTAGGAAGTGTCTTCATTCAGAAGGAATTTTGTATAATCTTGTATAGCTGGTAAACGTTAAGCGATAGACGAAAATGTATCTCATATACAATGTGGATCTCTTTAAAATGCACAATTTACTTCAAATAATCTTTCTTATGGCATAAGCCTTTTCTGAGGTATCCGTTATTAAAGGTTCGAAATGTTCATAACTTAGTCATTCTTTAAACTCCTTTCAGCTTCCAGTTGATTCTCGCGATTTCATGCAAACGGTAGGGAATTTTAAGGCCAGCATATAGCGTCCAGTTCTTTAATATTTAACTATCACTGTTACCTTTGAATCTGTAATGAAATGTGTAATGCTTTATTTAGATTAAAATGCAGTAGATAGAAAAAAATCTGATGCCTTACACCCACATGACTTTCTCTACTATTTTTACAAACGCTTATTCTCCATATGCTTCATGTTAATCGAGATATCGAGATGTTAATCTTATTGCTAATTTTCTTGTAGATGCAAGGAGAATTGTAGGATTTAAGCGATAGTAAAATGTTTTAAGAGCTGGTTGCTATGTGGAGTATTCCATTCTCTTTGCATTACCAGGACAAAAAAAATTGAATAACGAATTTCCATTTGAGAAAAAGTATAAGCATTGGAAAATTTAAGGGAATAACAAGCAATATCCTGAAAATGGTTCACTCAACAAAAAAATGTATATGACATAAATTGTGTATTGTAACGCGATCTTCATCTTTTGTGTAGTAAAATTTTGTCTATCTCTTATGGCTTACCAGTTATGCAAAAGTCGCTAACATGAATACTTTTGGAGACATTCCCAGAATATTCGAGATATACATTTCATTTGTCATAAAAATATCTTAAACATGTGGTATTTTAATCAAAATCGTTAGAGCCATTTTTGAGAAAATTAAAATTTTCGAAAAATGTTGCATATAAAGGGTAATCTGGGGTGGGGGGATTTTCTTGAAAACAGTGTCGCATCTCTGGAACATACTGAACCTAAATACCAAGTTTGGTGTTTTATCCGACTGTTCGTTTCTGAGTTATAATGTTCACAGACACACACACACACGGACATGTTTCCAAAAAAAATTTTTCGGGCTTCAGGGGTGTGAAAACATGTATTTCCGGTGAAATCTCGGTATCGAATTTTTGGGTGAAATACAATGCTTCCCCTACTTAGTATACGTAGTAGAGAAAATAGTAGTTAGTAAAAATAGTTTATAAATTATAGAGGATAGAGAAAGTCACGTGAATGTATCACATTAGATTTTTATAACGAATCCAACCCTTTACCTTTATAATTAGCAATTTTGTGCAGCCCCGGCTATTCCTAATAATCGATGAAAAATTCTTCATGTAAAGCTTTTGAAACATGGCGGAACATCTGACTTCCTTAAACTCCCCGACAGTCTTCTAATTCATGAAAATGTTGCATAACTTATAAGTACCTTTGGGGGTGAAATAGTCATCGGTTGAAGTACTGGAGTACCGTTTTTAATCACAGTTCGTGAATTTTAAAACGTTGCACTATATCTATGATCTAGTAATCATTTAATAGCATAAAAGCTACATAGTTTTAATATAATACAGAAACTCTTAACATATACAATAGAATAGAAGTGAAGCTTTATACCGCAGTCATAGACATGAAGATAAGTATAACTAATTAAATAAAGAAATAATAGTGAGTTAGAGAAATAATTTAAATAAGTAATTTCCGTATATTAAATAAAAGTACAATGTAACAATTTTCAGTAGAAAGATTTGTCCAAGGAACAGATCATTAGCCCGTCATGTTGAGGCAAAGCCATTAGCAACAGCCGAAGTAGCGAACGCGTTAGTATAAACGTTCTTGGAATGTAGTTAAGGGTTGAGTTTAGTACGCCTGAACAGTCACGTAAGCAAAAATTCTGAAAAAGGGAAACGTAATGAAATTCTGATTGTCGGGGAAGCACCGCATAGTAATAAGATAAGAGATCACATATATAGTTTTTAACCATTGGCCCAAGCGACGAAAAGACCTAGTAGAGTAATTCTAAAGTAGGCGGGCGTGCATTCTAGGTAGAGACACATTCGTTCGTGCATACATTCGTGACACTCTTTCTTGAGAATTCGTCACTTAATCTGGTGATTACTCGTATGCTGTTTTAAGCATCCAGCGACACGCTGTGTTAGTAAGATTTAGCGGCTATTGCGAGTGGTTTTGCCGGCAAGCAGTTTAGCGACTCACGGCAAGTTACGCTACTATTTTCTTTTATTGCGGAAACAGTTATTTCATACTGTAACTTTGATACTGCAGAAGTTAGTAGATATAGTAATTCAACTGTTATAGTCTGAGTGCTACGATTCATAATCAGTTTCATTCTTTATCTTTAAATGGTCGGCAACACGCTTCAGTAGCTCAAGTATGAGATCACATTAAATTTCTCAGTCAATTTAAACTGGCATTTTCCTTTTACACCCGCAAACGCATACCCTGAGAGAAAGGTGTCAACCATTGCAGCAGCCGGCAGTAGAATCAACAGCAAGTATTGAAGCAAAGGGTACGGCTTCAGCTGTGAACATGTAGATTCCATATTCCTAGGCCACCAAGATAACCTCTTTAAAAAAGGCACAGTCTGCGACCATCGAGGAAAGCCGTCTTCTCAGTTGTTAGTTAAAAGGTACGAGTTCACTGATTTTTAATGCTAGAAATTCTCTCTTTATACAATTATTTAGCATGTGATGCCACAAAGTTGATTACATCATAAGTACAAAGGAAATAAAGCAAAAAATCTTATATAATGGTTATTAAAAGGTTTTGGAATTGGTATCGTATGCGTATTGCAGCGTTATAAACAGATTTAATTCTTTTTGTTTTGGTGTATTTTAATTGCTAAATCGTGACCATCTACGTACAATATGCATATACAAGGTGGCCCAAACAAGCCGTTGTTTGCAGTTTTATGTTTCCCGCATACTTAGGTGCAAATGAAGTTTCCGCATCACTGCTGTCTGCAGGTGTTTGCGTGGTAGTTTCGTACTGATGTGTGTCGCGTGGTCGCCTGCTTGCAGTTCGAGCCAGGTCTTTCAGACAAAAACGCAACGTTTACCAATAATGAACACACATATATGGTTACGATCTGTGCAGAGACGCAACAAAATACAGCTGAGGCTCGAAGTCTGTGTTCTGAACATTTTCATCTGTCTTCTGCGCAGTTTTTTTTGGGGGAACACAAATAATATTAAGAAATGATGGATAATTCTAGGTGGAACGTGGGTCTGAGAGGCCCTTATATCAGTTTGTCCACCAAGCGAGCAGGTTTCTGCATATGCTTATTATGGATAAGGCACTAATAGAAAATAATTTAATTCTAGCGCATCTTTAGGTGTACATAAATATAACAAAGATAGAATTTTATTTAATCTTGTTAACTTTGCGGCGCCAATCGGTGTCATATAGTTGTACTGATTGTAGATTAACTGTCATGGAACTAAATGACTTAACACGTGCGCTCAGGTTTGCGTCAAGCGGCAATCCTGAATTCTTGTTAATGAGGGAATTGCTTATTAAATAACCGATAACACCCCACCCCTCCCATACACACATAGGTACTCTCATATTCAAACACCAGACCCTGGGCATACCTGAAAATTTGTTGTTTAAAGACAACTTTCTGGAGCCCAGCCGCCAATCTAACCCAAAGCACCTCATACAGCAGGCAGTTTCTCTACCGAATGAGCTCTGGGACCAGAAAAAGCAGTTAAAGTGTTCGTTTTCAAGAATTGGTATTTTACTGAACGGTCCCCTGTCTAGCGGTATGGAGTCCCCTTTGCAGTTCTTCTTAGGCAAACCTTTTGGCACCCGCTATCCGGTATAAACTAACTTCAACTAAGCACAGCGTGTGTGGAACACCAGGTATATATTTGCATTAACAATTATTTTCTACGACGTCGCATTTTCAACTAAAAACATGTTCCCTTATGACTCCAACGTGTTGTTATGCAAATATAAGGGCTTTGCCATTCATTTTTAATTTGTACTTTCTCCAGTACGTAAAGTAAGTAGGGGAAGTATTGTATTCCACCCAAAAATTCGATACCGAGATTTCACCGGAAATACATGTTTTGAGACCCCCTGAATACAAAAAAAGCATTTTTGGAAACATGTCGTGTGTGTGTCTGTTTGTCTGTGTGTGTGTCTGTTTGTCTGTGTTTGTGTCTGTCTGTGAACAGCATAACTCAGAAACGAACAGTCGGATAAACACCAAACTTGGTATTTAGGTTCAGTATCCTCCAGAGATGTGATACGAAGGTTTTCAAGAAAATCCCCCCACCCCAGATTACCCTTTACATGGAACATTTTTCGTAAATTTTAATTTTCTTAAAAATGGCTCTAACGATTTTGATTAAAATATCATATGTTTAAGATATTTTTATGACAAATGAAATGTATATCTCGAATTTTCTGGGAATGTCTCCAAAAGTATTGTTCATTGTGAACGACTTTTGCATAACTGGTAAACCACAAGAGATAGACAAAATGTTACTACACAAAAGATGTAGATCGCGTTAAAATACACAATTTATGTCATATACATTTTTTTTGGTGAAACATTTTCGAGATATTGCTTGTTATTCCCTTAAATCTTCGAATACTTAAAATTAGCAATAAGATTAACATCTCGATATCTCGATTAATGTGAAGCATATGGAGAATAAGCGTTTGTAAAAATAGTTTGTACAACAGTAGAGAAAGTCATGTGAGTGTAACACATTAGATTTTTTAGTAATTTATAAAATGAAATTAGATGGTACTATAGTCAGAATGACTTGAGCATTTCAATGATGAAAGAATTTCGGTTGAGCGCGTTTTGAGATTAACACCCCCCCCCGACACACACACACACACACACACACACACACACAGACTGATATTTACATAAAAACTTCTCTATATATAATATGAATGTAGATATTGTTTCGGTGAGGTACGGAGTATATCAATACTGCTTTTGTTTACTAATGTCTTTATAAACAGAACTACTGTATCATATTCCGTTTTCAGACTATTCTCTGCTCATGGGTAGTTTAGTGTTAATGCATTCTAATACCAAATACGCAGACAATTGGATGCTCTAGCATAATTAGTACATTTCGACGTATCTAACGGCAACGGCAACAGCCCCAGGTCTTACGTTTACATGATCTGAAGCTGTTGCCAATAATATAGGATGTTCCAGAAACTGGTAGTAACACTGTAGTATGTTTTAAATGAAGACCTTATACTTCAATGCATAACATAATTAAGTACTTCACATTACTTAAATAGTATACTAACCTGACGTATTGGACTAGCACGGTGTCAAAGAAACTCTTGCCAAACATAAATTGTTACTATAATGGATTCAATTGCGTAAACCGTGCTGAATAGGTTACATATATGGCCCCAACACAAGTCAACGACTGCCTCTGTAGTCTGGTGGTTAACATGTTAGCTCCCAAATCTAGAGGTCCTGTATTCGATTCGGAATTGATATGTGTCAATTTAATGTTTATAAAGAAAACGAAAACGAAATGTCAACAAGCCCAAAAGATTAGTAAACGAGTGAACATCATTGCTAACTAACGATTTTTCCAAAGGCAAAGAGCCGCAAATACGAACTTAGATGTTAAAGGCGGCATATAGTAAAGGGGGGGCGGAAACCCATGAAGAAAGAAAGAGAGAAAAGTTAAATCATCGGACATTGCAGCATCATTACTTATGTTGGCAATACTGAGTTTTCTATACAATTTATAAAACTCACTTGTTGTAAGGTTAAGAAACCCCACGTAGTGCAAAAGCTCACAGCGAGAGCTAGTATACAGGTTCGAAATTTAAATTTTGACATTAAGTTTCTGCCAGTTTGTCTGTGTGTCTATTTGTGAACAGCATAACTCAAAAACGAAAAGTCTTTGAATGAGAATTGTTTCGTTATTTTCTAAACAATTCTGATGTGAAACATTCACATGACTTTCTCTACCCTCTATCTTTATTAGTGGGTATTGAGGCACTATTTTTAACACTTAAATGATTTCAGTCAAATTATATAACATAAACTGTAATAACAGCCCGCCTTAAAGCAATATGTGAATAATATAATACATAAAAATGCATATAACAGTCAATGTATTAATGTTTATATTATTATGTACACGTTCAATAATGTTATGTGAATCTATTTCGTAATTGAATAATGTAGGAGCTGTGAGAATAATAGGTTTAAAGTTGCTAACAACGAGGTAACAATGAAGTAGCCCTGAGGCAATAATGAATTAGAAGGTTTAATAATGCTGCTAGTCATTATTGGAGCAGCAATAATGTAATTTAGTTTAGTTTATAAATAGCCAATCAACAACCATAAAAAAGCTTAAGTTAAATGAAAGTATTCTATTGGAGTTGGATTAGCCAATCAGAAACAAGTCAGTTGCTAGTAGACAGCGTTACTAACAGGACGTGAGACACATCCTCGAGAAGTTTAATACGTATCCAGTGTGAGAAAAAAATAGTTTACGTGTTAAAAAAATGCTAGTAATTAATAAATAATCTCACAGCTCTCTCTCTATATCAGTGAAGTGTTATTTTAATCGTGTCAAGGATTAATAAATGGAGTGAAGTGAAAATTATAATCTGTGTAAGCCTACATTCTTAGCCGCACTACTCCCTGCTAAGAAATCCATGTCTCTAACAATAATACTGACGCAGCCGAGGCAAACATAAATATATAATATTTAAAGAAACAGTCAAGGTACAAAGTTAATATTTTTAAACTTGGGGCGAAGGATACCGGAAACATTTTACCATACTTTCGGTAGCAACTACTTCAAGTGTTTGGCTCCCCAACAGTCGAAACACAATACAACTCCTAAAATAAGAACTACTTCAGTATACAAACTGTTCTTACTAAAGCTTATTTTTTTATCTACCGCATTTAAATCCAAATAAACCTTTGTAGAAAAAGCTACTTTTCACCTTTCGTTATAGATATAAAAAGGGCAGCGACAGCCAAATGGTCAAACTGGACGCTATATGTCGTCTTAAGTTCCATATCGTTTCCATGCAATCGCGAGAAACAACTAAAAGCCAATGAGGCTTTTAAAAGAATGACAAGTATTGAACAATTCTAACTTTTAGTAACTTTTGGTGGCTCACTTTTAGTGTGTTTTAAAGAGGTCTACGTTTTTTGTATGGTACGCTTTCGTCTATCGCTTAAAGTTTACAAGTTATACAAGATTATACAAAATTCCTCTGAATGAAGAGGACTTTACAGCTATTCCCAGAAAATTCAAGCTATAGATACAAAATTTTCTAGTAATGTTCCCTGTAAAGGGTAGTTAGGGTGAGGAATTTTCTTGAAAATCTTCGTGTTGGTATTTATCCGATTTTTTTTTGGAGATTTTGAGTTATGCTGTTTACAGACACATAGGCGCGCGCGCATACGCACATACACACACATACACACACGGCCTTTTTTGTAAAAATGCTTTTCTTTTTTATTCAGGGCCTCCAACATATATTTCCGGCGAAATTTTTGTGAAGAATGCAATACTTTCTCTACTTACTATGTACGAGGTAGAGAAGGTAAAAATGACAACGATGTTCAGTAAAATTCCATATGTTTTAGATATTTGTATAACAAATAAAATGTACAACTGAAATTTTCAGGGAATAGCTTCTGAAGTCCTTTTCATTCTGAATGACTTTTGTGTAAGTGATGGCTCCGCGGTAAGGTGGGAGGTTTGCAGTCGTGAGGTTCCGGGCTGTATCCCGTCGAGCCGACCACTCTCTCGCTCTCTCTCATGCGCTTTTTCTGTGGTTTCCCCGGGTCGGTAGGCGAAGGCTGAGACGGTTCGCTTTCTAGCATGAATTTCTTGTCCCCATCTGGATTCTCTTCCTGGGAGCTGTCTCGTCTACTCCCGGGTCTCCCAGGTTGCGAGTGGCTTAGGCAGGGCTGGCCGCATTAGGTTTGTTGCCATGTTGGAATCGTTAAGGATCCCGTACTTGCTATACTCTATCTCAAACAAGAACGATCCTGTTGTAAACAACAAGGCGGAGCGGAATCAACCCGCCACGTGTTTGGCATACTATGTGCAGGTAAGTTTTGCAACTCTAGCTGTCGCAGCGCTAACTTCTTCGCAATACATTAAATAAGACATTACCAGTAATTTATTATCGTGTAGTAGCATGAGGTTTACGCTATGCCGTTTCTTTCTTAAGCATCGCGAAATATTACGTGATCATTTGTCGCTTGCCGCTTCATAAGGCTTGCCTCGGTTGTGTTTTAGTTCGTCACAATGACAGACCTGCTGCATAATGATAAGCTTACAGCTTTTAAATTGTAAACAAGTGTTCTGGGCTTGCGAAGTATGCGAGAGGTGTAGGGAATACAGTCTTAAATATCAGAAGCGACTTTGCGCTATAAACAATAACATCTGAATCAACATTCACCTCGATAACTACTCTGTTCCGAGTGGTATAGGAACAGTTTAAGTATTATACAACTGTTGTTAGTAATACAAACATTAGTAATACAAAGTTAGGCTGCATAGTATAATAATAATAATAAGAAGAAGAAGAAGAAGTAGTACGTGTTAATGTGTATAATTGCGGTTGTCTTCAGTTTTACTTGTCTCTATGCTCAAGTATACCAGTTGACCCAACCGCGTCGTATTTCAAGTGTACAGTGAGGCAGTATTTTTAACACTTAAATGATTTTAGTCAAATTATATAATATGTAAATTCAATAACAGCCCGCCTTGAAGCAATATGTGTATGTAATAATTTGTAAAATGTGTATAACAGTCATTGCATATGCTTATATTATTGTATCCATGTGTAATAATGTTATGTGAATATATTACGTAATTTAATAATGTAGGAGCTGTGAGAATAACAAGCTAAAAGTTGCTAACAATGAGGTAACAATGAGGTAACCTTGAGTCAATAATGAGTAAGAAAGTGTAACAGTACTACTTGTGATTCTTGGAGTAACAATAATGTAATTTTAGTGACAGTTTATAAAATAGCCAATCAACAACCAGAAAAAGCTTTAGTTAAATGAAGGTATTCTATTGGAGTAGGATTAGCCAATCAGAGACTGAAAAGGAGAAACATTTACAAATTCAGAAGGTAGTTGCCTGAGGACAGTGTTTGTAACTGGATGAGTGATGCGTCCTCGAGAGAAATATAATACGTATTCGTGTGAGACGAAAATAGTTTACGTATTAAAAAGTACAAGTATTTAATAAAAATATCTCACAGTTCTCTCTCTATATCAGTGAAGTGTTATTTAAATCGTATCAAGTATTAATAAAAGGAGTGAATTAAAAATTATAATCTGTGTAAGCCTACATTCTTAGTCGCATCACAACCCTGCTAAGAGAAACGTGTCTCTAACAATAATACTCTAAATATAAAATACTTAAAGAAGCAGTCAAATTACAAAGTTAATATATTTTTAAACTTGGGGCAAAGACCACCTAAAAGTGCATTTGGGGCGAAGGCTACAAAAACTTTTTACTATATGTGCGGTTGCAACTACTACAAGTTCAGCTCCCCAACAGTTGAAATATAATACAACTCCTTCAATACAACATCTTCAAAATGACTTTCCATACGTGGGGCAAATAACAATAACAATATAATACACCTTCTTCAGCAGATATCCCTTCGTACCTTAAAAGAGTTGCAGACGGGGCAATTCCAATTAAACACAGGTCAGTGAGAAACTGCGAATTAGCGTGAGCTATCTCCCCTTTTTTCTTTTCTTTTTTTCTTTCTTTAAGTTCCATCTATACCCCACCTTTAACTACAATGTTCTTATCAGCGGCCTTTCCTTTGGAACATATTGTAGCCTATAGACAGTGGTGTTAACTCGTATTCCCATCTATTTGATTTTATAGTAAACTTTGGGCTTTAATCACTAGACCACACACTCACACACACACACACACACACACACACACACACACACACACACACATTCATTCATTTATACTTCCAGACTCCAAAGAATAATCTTGGTTAGAGAAAAATTTCCACTCCAACCGGTAATTGAACCCCGAACCCCTCGCAACAGCGCTCTATCGACTCAGCTACGGGGCCACCAAGTCTCGTGCTACTCCTTTTGCTTATCAGCAGACGATGAATGGATCTCGCTAATTGAGAGGCACTTCCCAGGTTTGTACTAGAGTGTAGGTACTGTCCGTGATGATAGATAAAAATAGACTAAAAAGGTCTTAGAATATTTTCCATTTCAGTTACCCAGGCTTTATTTTCGAGGGAATAAGCTAAGTTTTTAGACTGACAATTTTTGGCCTATCCATATCCGCAGAGCTACTTTTTAATTGTGTTACTGTGTTCTTGTTTAACATTATGGACTATAAGCAACAAACAAGCATGCAGTGTTTTACTGCCATTTATTTCATTTGCTATTATAAATGTTATTGTTACTATTTTTACTTTCTCTACTACGTATAGTAAGTAGGGGTAGTATTGTATTCCACCCAAAAATTCGATACCGAGATTTCACCGGAAATGCATGTTTTGAGACCCCCTGAATCCAAAAAAAGCATTTTTAGAGACATGTTCGTGTGTGTGTGTCTGTGTGTCTGTCTGTGTGTCTGTGTATCTGTGTGTTGTGAACAGCATAACTCAGAAACGAACAGTCGGATAAACACCAAACTTGGTATTTAGGTTCAGTATCTTCCAGAGATGCGACACGAAGGTTTTCAAGAAAATCCCCCCACACCAGATTACCCTTTACATGGAACATTTTTCGAAAATTTGATTAAAATATCATATGTTTAACATACTTTCATGACAAATGAAATGTATATCTCGAATTTTCTGGGAATGTCTCTAAAAGTATTCTTCATTGTGAACGACTTTTGCATAACTAGTAAACCATAAGAGATAGACAAAATTTTACTACACAAAAAATGTAGATCGCGTTAAAATACACAATTTATGTCATTGCTTGTTATTCCCTTAAATTTTCCAATTCTCAAATTCGTATTACATTTTTTTTATTTCCTGGACATGGAAAGAGAATGGAATGCGCGACATAGCAACCAGCTCATAAAACATTTGACTTTCGCTTAAATACTACCATATTCCCCTTGCACCTACAAGAAAATTAGCAATAAGATTAACATCTCGATTAACATGAAGCATATGGAGAATAAGCGTTTGTAAAAATAGTTTCTACAAGAGTAGAGAAAGTCATGTGAGGGTAACACATCAGATTTTTATTATTAGTATCATCATCTAACGGTACTGTTATGCTGACTTCGCTCATTGAATAGATGTTCGAAATGTTACCCCTGTTGATTGATACGATTTTCCAATCATCTCCGTGTATCCATATGGACGTTTCTGAGAACCGCTGTAGTGGTAGTGGTAATGGTGGCGGCAGCGGTCGTGGTGGTGGTGGTAGCTTTTTAGAGCGCTAATGCGCCATTTCCCCACTGACCTGTGGTTACTTGCAATTGCCCGGTTGAGTTCTGAAACTCTTTTAACACACGAAAGGTTAACTGCACACGTCAAATACGGCAGTTGAGCCACCTTGCCTGTTGTTAGCATTCCTTTCAGAATTCACGAGCCTAGAACACATCCTGTGTACATGCAGGATGCAGAGAAATTGGTCTAAACAATTGTAGACTCTTCTCTCCCCGAAACTAATTCATGCTGAGCAGTGATTAGAAAACTACTTAAGAAATGTGTGGCTACTTCTTAGAGGCGGTTATTGTGCGAAAACAAATAAAACACCCATGAACTATTCTCCACCAATCCGCGGCCTAAAAGTGTTCTGTCTCACTGCTTCTGTCTCTCTCTTTCTTCCCTCCCATATGTTTACAAGAGGATCGTTCTTGGTTGAGACAGATTATAGCGCACATCGTCGTCTGAATCTGGTCGCCCTTCTGGTCTCTTCTTCATAAATTCCTCCCAGGGGTCACGTTGAAAGCAAAAAGGACCACTGTGGCCTACGTGCTTCAGTTACTGGAGGCCCCTCCGTCTTCCTACTCCTATCTCCTCACAGTTACTTTCGTCTCAATGAAGAAAACATACACTGGATATGTTGTACAGTACAAACCGAGCCACTGCATGACATATAACCGTCTGTAGTCTATCCTCTCTTTTACCCTGAGGCAGTATTTTTAACATTTTATTAATTTCAATTAAATTATATAATATGTAAATTCAATAACAGCCCGCCTTGAAGCAATATGTATGTAATAATTTTTAAAATGAATGTAACAGTCATTTCATATGCCTATATTATTGTAAACATGTTTAATAATGTTATGCGAATGCATTGCGTAATTTAATAATGTAAGAGCTGTGAGAATAATAAGTTTAAAGTTGCTAACAATAAGGTAACAATATGTAACCTTGAGGCAATAATGAGTTTGAGAGTTTGAATACTACTAGTCATGATTAGGGCAGCAATAATGTAAATTTTGTGACAGTTTAATAATAGCCAACCAACAGCCAGAAAAAGCTTTAGTAAAATGCAGGTATTCTATTGGACTAGGATTAGCCAATCAGACTTGAAATACAGACGTTTACGGGTTTGGACGGTTGAAATATTTTCAGTTGCAGCAGACCTTGGTAGTAACCGGATGGAAGATGCGTTCTCTAGAGAAATATTACGTATTCGTGTGAAACGAAAATTATATATAGATACGTGTTAACAAAGTGCAAGTATTAAATAAAAGAATCTCACAGCTATTAATATCAGTGTAGTGCTATTTAATTTGTGTCAATGATTAATAAAAAGAAGTGAATTAAGACTTAAAATCTGTGTAAGCCTACATTATTGTCGCACCACGTCCTGATTAAGAGAAACGTGTCTCTAAAAGAATACTCACGCAGCCGAGGCAAAAACAAAAATAAATAATATCTATAGAACCAGTTTAATAACAAAGTTAATAATTTTTTTAAACTTGGAGTGTAACAACAAAAATACATCTTCAAATCAGTCTTACATACGTAGCAGCATATTACGTAACAGACAATCTTCTTCAAATTGGTTTTTCCCAAAGCGTGGTGCAAACTCCTACGTAATTATCAACAAACTCCTAAAGATAATAACTTCTTCAACCCTCACCGCTTGTAACTTCGGCTACTATACCTTTGTAGTATTTACGAACCTATTATACTTCAAGTAGGTAATATTAAATTACCATACAAGTGCGGCAAGTGCATCATTGAAGAACGAAAAATAGTTTAAAAATTCGAGACCAATTCGAGTATTTTCTACTTCTCAGATTCTTTAACGCACTTAAAGCGTGTGTATTGCGCACTATTTTTTCGTCGATAGTTAACAGAAATGACACCTATGCCAAAATAAAATTAATTACTAACAGCTGTTAAACATTGAACTGACGATCGATTCTTATTTACGTCTAGTTATTGACGTTATAAAGATTAATAACTTGCAGTTTATACTTGGCTGCTACACCAATTAAATTGTAAGTGAATATTAACAAAAAAAGGAAGTAAATACTAAGGTAAAATTATTCAGATATCAAGTATGATTATATTTCATTGTGCAATAATTAACATCTATATCAAAGGTTAGAGGATTTAATATAGTTCATGCATATACGTAGGGTAAAATAGACAAAGCACACAGATAGGTTAGATTACCAGCACTGAATTCAGGAAATTCTTCCACCGTGACAGCATGAACGGAAATTGCCCCTCCGCCCCCCCCCCAAAAAAGAACTTTACCTGTACCGTAGCAAGAATAACCATTCACGTGTTTCTTATAGTGCTGTTAAACATTACACATAATTTAAAGCAGAAATAGTTTGGCATTTTAAAACAAATACAACGCAACATCCCAATGCGTTTTTATTTTGGCGTAATGGGCTGTTGATCAGTACCTAATGTGTTCTGTGTAGCTGTAGTATAAAAACGCCTGTGAGGTGCTGCTACTCGCTCGCCTGGTTATTCTGTCCCTGCCTGTTATTCTGAACAAGTGGGTGGGCAAGAAAGTGCAGGAAATTCTAGCAAGGAGGCGCATTACTAATTACAAAAACATGTCCATGCGTATGGATTTACAGTACCGAAAAATTGTAGATGCATTAATTAGGAATAGGACCTCAATATCTCGATACTCGGTGGTATCGAAGTGTGTCTAATACTTTCAGATAAACTCTCGATACTTTTTCGATACTTTTAAATTTTTATGTTTTGCGTTATTGAAAGTTGTTGTGTTTAACTTTATGCCAGAAACGGAGTTAAAGGAGTCGAGACTTCACGTTATTGCCTCGCACGTGTGCCCAAAGTGTTGCCGGACTGCAGTTCTTGAAAGAACTTGACTGCGTTTCCTGTGGGTGAATCAATCACCATTCCATAGATTACGGTGTCTAAATGCAAATATGCAAAACAATGGGGGAAGGAGTAGAGGTATCATGTAACATGCAGTGTTAACTGAGATGTGAATGCACTAAATCACGTTTCTGCAATGTCATTACATTTAACTACTCCGGTGACCATAATCTGTGAATCTAGCAGAAACACATCAGAACTTAAGACGTGAGATAATATAGCGCATGGAAATATTGAGGCAGTATTTTTAGCACTTAAATACTTTCAGTCTAATTATATAATATATAAATTCAATAACAGGCCGCCTTAAAGCAATATGTATATGTAACAAGATATAAAATGTGTACATTACAGTCATTGTATATGTTTATATTATTGTATACATCTGTAATAATGTTATGTGAATGTATTACGTGATTTAATAATGTAGGAACTGTGAGAATAATAGGTTAAAAGTTGCTAACAATGAGGTAACAATGAGGTAACCTTGAGGCAATAATGAATTAGAAGGCTTAATAATGCTACTAATCATTCTTGGAGCAGCAATAATTTAATTTTTGAGACAGTTTATACAATAGCCAATCAACAACCAGAAAGAAGGCTTAAGTTAAATAAAAGTATTCTACTGGATTAGGAATAGCCAATCGGAGACTTGAAATACAGAAATTTACAAATTTAGGCGGCTGAAATCAAGTCAGTTTCTGGTAGACAGCGCTCATAACTGGACGCATTGGTTGTAGACAGTGTTCCTAACCGGACGCGAGATGTGTCCTTGAGAAATTTAATACGTATTTTTGTGTGAGAAAATAGTTTACGTGTTTGGATTCAGGGCACCTAAAAAATGTATTTCCGTGAAATCTCGGAGTAGAATTTTTGGCTGGAATGCAGTACTTCCCCTACTTACTCTACGTAGTAGAGAAAGTTAAAATAGCTAATTGAAGACTGGAGGGTAGTGTATCGGTTTTTGGGGATGGTAGTGTAAGTAAAATGAAACAAAGGTCCTTCCTCCCGAAAAAAATCCAGCTCAAACTCGAATTCTAGGTTCTTTTTATAGTATTAAATTACTTTAGTATCTACATCAAATTCTATTTCTTTTACTTTTAATGTAATCTAATGCAGTTGTGGATAAAGATATTAATGTAATCCAATCCTTTAAAAGATCTTTGAAATCAAATTCGGGTTAGATTATTTTGGAAAAGGTCAACACTACGAAAACTAGGGCTATTTCACACAAATTATATATTTTGAACATTTAATATATGCGTTTAATTAATTGTGTCAGCATCCCAAACTTATGACAGTTTAATCATAATATGTAGTTGCTTTGAACAAATGAAAATTAACAGAGGTTTGTCAATGTAAATGGTGTTTGCGATAGGGCGAATCCTTTGAAAATATAATCTTGCATTCTTCAAAGTCGTTTAACTTAACTTGGTAGTTATTCATTCATTATCTTTCTATTGACAAAAAGTTTTTAAAGCAATCTTAGGTATTGTTACTTACATGCAACAAAAGTGCATGTATATGCACATTTGTAATTTATGTAACTGCAGCGAAATATCTGTAGATTTTTATATTTCCTCTATAACGTACATATCTCGGTTTGATTATTTAGTCTACTTTACTTTTATTTATTTATCTCAGTACGTTCTTTCCTCCTATATAATCTTCATATATATACGACTACCAATCAACTCAGAGCAGAATCAAATCGAAACTAAATACCCGCATGTCATTATTTTAGTACGGTTCAGTGAGCCCTCAAAATATATATTTTCGGTGGTATTTGGTATCGATTTTTAGATGGAAAGTAATATTTTACGTATCTACGATAAACAGCTAAGGATTATTGCGGTTTACTTGTTCAGAAGAACCTGATAAATAATGTGCTTCGTTGAAGTATAGTATTATTTAGTTGTCTACGTATGCAAATGTGCTGAAAGCGTATATTTTGGACAGCCCTTTGCAATTTTAAGTATCCATGTTAAAAAAATGAGTTGGCAAGTTCTCCTTCGCAGTAGGTTTCTCTCTAGGGAAGGAAGGTGTCGCTACTGTCGCATGTCAACTCGAGTGGCGCTGCAGTCGCTGGCAGCACTACATTGTGCTACGTAATTAGGGCCGCAGTTGACAGCAAGGCATATGTCGACGTGTACAGATTAGAAAACGCGTGAGAGGGAACGAGGTAAAAACTCGAGTGTAAGAACTGTTCACGGCACTATGTAATGCATATTAGCGGGAGCATGTTAACACATTTTGCTACTTGATGTCAGCCCAGGCGGGAACGGGGGTGGGACGTAGGCCAATTACGGCACTGTGCAAGAGGTTAACTGACTCTCGAGGTGAGAAATGCTCACGCTTTCCAAATACGTATCAGTTCAGTTTTAACACCCTATGAAATCAGCTCACACATGTATTCCCTTCCTTGCCGTTCTTTTTATGTTGCTCACTGCAAGCGTGACGTTTCGTAATTTTATTTCTCATCCTGTAAGAGGCCTGGTGACAGCTCAGGTTCTTTGAACACTGGTGCAGCTCACCAAGTGAACAGCACCACCCTAAGTGCTTCATATATTTTCCCTTTTTTGTCGCAAATATGTCTAAGTTCGAACCCGAACAAGGGTACACAAGATACAAGCAGAAATTTGCACAACTGTAGTGATTATAGCGGATTTCTTATCGCTTTGGGGCCCCAATGACATCACAACTTTAGTTCCGGTCTTTAATATTAAACAATTTCTTGCGCAGTCTACCAAAATCGCATTTCAGTTGGTTGATATTTTAGTAGCTTCTTGAGTAAACTCTTATCTGACTTTCTATCAGTGTGTTCTTTCCGTTTTACTTTACCATATCTATTCTTTCCTTAATTGAAAATATATTCAAATCTGATCTTATAGTTTTCATTTCTTATTTTACTAGCTCAAGTATATCCTCATGCTACGAGGGCTGTCTGAGAAGTACCCGTGCTAACAAAGAAAACACAAAAATGTTTGGAAAAAACATCTTTATATCTCTACATAGTCTCCTTTCAGCTCGATACACTTTTCCCAGCGATGTTCAATAGCTTCGATACTCTATTTATAGTGAGAACGGTCGAGTTCTGCAAAATAGCAAATGTTGGCAAATGGTTACCACCAAGCCATTTCTTCAATTTTGGAAGCAGAAAATAATCAGAGGGGGCTAAATCTGGCGAATAGGGTGCATGAGGAAGCAATTCTAACTTTAACTTATTGATGGATGTGTGAACTGGTGCATTGTCTTGAAGAAACACAAGATTCTTTTCCACTAAATGCGGCCATGTTTACTTGGTTGCATGATTCAAATATTGCAATAAGTATACATAATACTCGCCAATGATTGATTTTCTTTTTTGAAGATAATCAATGAAAATTATTCCACACACATTCCAAAAAAACTGACGCCATGACCTTTCCTGCAAGTGGAACTGCCTCACCTTCTTTGGAGCCGATTCTCTCCTTTAAATCCACTGTTTTGACTGTTCCTTCGTCTCAGGTGTGAAGTGATTGATCCATATTTCACCCATGGTTATGAATCGACACAAAACATTGCAGCAAAACATCGCCAAACAGTCGACTAAAACATCCTCACAATGCTACATTTAATCACATCTTAATACATAAGAAAATCAAAATCTTAGTGATATATAACCTCTAATTAAACATAAACATAATGTTTGAATAAAAAGAATTCATCCTGTAGATATTGGATGATTTAAAAATAATAAAATAATTCTAAGAGTTAAACATATAGCTTTTTCATGTCTAAATGTTCAGCCAGTATGCGATGTACAGCACTTTTTGAAATGCCTACGATATCTGCTATCAATCGACGGTCACCCAATACCATTTTGTCGATTTTCCTCACAATTTCTGGCGTGGTCACCTCATTTGGTCAACCACTGCGATGTTCGTCTTGGCAGTTCGTACGACTCGTATCTCATAAATTTCATATCCGCAAACTGAATATGCGCTTTTTTACTGTCTATGATTAGGAACCATATATAGAAAGCGTAAAACAATGCGCAGAAAATTTTAGAGCAAAAATGCAGTACCCAATTAAGCATTTTGAGGTTAGGAGGTTGCAGATACAGTATAATAATAGGAGTGCTGCATGAACATAACTGACATCTGACTTTATGTAACATCTCTATTTGAAATGTAACTCACACGACAAATGCGTACGTACTGTTTCAATCAATAAGTACTGGTATACAATGAGAAACTGACCATTACATGCGCGTACTGTACCAAAACGGTATCCAGTAGGCTTCAGGCTAGACACACCTAGTGACGGTGGCTAGTACTGTAGTAATCGGCCACGATATGAGTGCATGCGTGCGAAGAGGAACTAAACAGTTATAGAACAAGTGGGCGTTGCATCGGAAGGACAATCGCGTAAACAAAACATGCGCAATTCTGAGATGCATTTACTAGTGTGGCTAAAGCCTGCAAGATGTATCTAGTACGCACTGTTTGTACAACTATGCATTCCCCTTTCGCCTTCCTCTCATTCCCCTCTGATCCCAAGCCTTAATGATATTAGGCATTGTCAACAAAAACACTGGTGCACTCATGTCGTGGTCGACTAGTACAAGAGAACCTTTTCTTTTACATCTGATACGCACGGTTTCACAATCGGAGACTTGACGTGACGGATTTAATGTTGACGCATGGACCACAGCAAAAAAGCATCTGCGACCCCTTGTTCTCAGCTCAAAATGTTTATTTTGGTAGATACCGTCTTCCCATTCTGCAATATTCTACACATTATTTTTCCGCACCCAGTATATCATCACCTTGTGTACGCTTTAAAGTTAGCCTTTTTTTTCTCTCCTAAAGTTGTTCCAATAGTTTCGGAAATGGCTTGGGCTTTATCAACTATCATCTCAATATGATTATCAAATTTAAAACTAATACCGCATTCTAGATGCTAGAAGTCAGATATCTGCTCTAAAAGCTTTCCCAGTTACTAATATTTCCGCTAATAGGATTCTTCCTATAAAAGCCATTATCTTTTTTTTTTGTGGATAATTTTAAAGTATACTTCTTTGAATTTAAGCTTAAAACATACATTATCTTTGCAGATTATCTTCTGCTTCCTGGATAATTGCTTGATCAGCATGTATAAGGAGGTGTTTGAAGATATATAGGGTCTTTCAACAAGAGTGTCCTATCTTTGAACTTAAATAAAACACGTCCTATAAATGATAGAGGTTTATTTATTTTTTTTATTTTGGAACATAATTAATGTCATTACGTGTGGAAGAGAACATCAGTTAAGTGACCGCCGCGACTTCGTTGGGTTGCGCGTATACGGTTGACCCAATTTTCAATGACAGAAGAACGTAAATTAGGCCCAACTTCACGAATAACACGCGTGATGTTATTCATAAGATCATTTACTGTTTCCGGCTTGTTGACATAAACGCGAGATTTAACATAACCTCACAAGAAGTAATCCCACGGCGTTAAATGACATGACCTCGAGGGCCAGCTAACATCACCACCACGGGAAATGATGAAACCTGTGAACTTCTCCTTCAAAAGATCGATTGCTTCGAGAGCAGTATGACATGTGGCATCATCTTGCTGGAACCAGATGTTTCTGAGATCCATACTATCCATTTGAGGCCAAAAATAGTCCCTTATAAGAGCCCGGTATCTCTCTCCATTGACAGTTAGAGCCTCTCCATCTTCATCTTGGAAAGAATAAGGACCAATGATTCCACCATACCAAAATTCACACCACACAGTAACCTTTTGGGGATGAAGTGGTCGTTCTTGAATCTGCATTGGATTGTGGTTGCTCCAATAGCGACAATTTTGTTTGTTAACACAAGCATCAAACCGAAAGTGGGCTTCGTCGCTGAAGATGATTTCTCGACAAAAATCCGGGTCAGCTTCCAATTGCTTCATCGCCCAGTCAGCGAATACACGGCGCAACCTATGGTCTTTGGGCTTTAGTTCTTGAGTTAACACCATTTTGTAAACGTAAAAACTTCAAGTCCAGATGCAGAAAGCCCCAATTCTTGCGCTCGACAAGCAACTGATTTGTTTCCGTTCTCGCTTATGCTCTGATGAACGGCGCCTATGATTTCTTTGGAGCGCTTACGTCGATTACGTACAGACGTTCTTTGATCGCTGACATAACCACTTCTTTCAAATTTATCGATCAAACGCCGAATCGTTCTCTCTCTCGCAGGGACGATTATGCACACCGTAAACTTCACGCAATACACGGAAGGTTTGGCGAACAGATGATTCATTTTGATAATAAATTTTCATAATTTCTACGCTTTGCTGAATGATGTAACGTTCCATGGCTATTTGTCAATACAGCTGTAACCACGTGAAAAAAATGACTGCTGTAACTCAATAACAACGGCAGTTATCACATGTTAAATATAGGACACTCTTGTTGAAAGATCCATTATATAATTTTCTCAAATTGTATTTAATTTTTCTACTTCCTAGATAGATGTCAATACACAAATTAAACAATGTGGATGATAAATTACGCCCTTTGGAACATTCTGATTTTTTAAAACTTCATCCGTCATTTTAAAATTTGTACTAATAACTATTGTGATGCGGCGGTTGTGGCCAGGCTTATTGGGAGGTTGGCGCTGAACGGTCGTAGTGGGTACAATGGCCGCTACTTGCCGGCGTGGGCACGCGATCAGGGTGTGACTAGAGCTTTTGGGGGTTTCTTCTCCTCCCTCCTGGGGGGAGGGGGTGTCGGAGTGGTTCTGGAGCATTCGGGGGCTTTTTGTGGAGGATTCCGCTGCCTATGTAGGCGAGCGTTCTCGCGCGGTCCAGTCAGTTGCGAGTCGAGTGGCGACAGTAGAGCGAGTCGCGTCGATCATAAATTAAAATTAAATTGAGTTTTATTTATGGAAGCTCTATAACTGCTGTGGTCCTTAGCGTCCCATTCTATATTGGGACCTATTTTTGCTCAGAGACCTCTTTATCAGGCTTGAGGTTCTTTTACGTGCCGTAAATCTACGACACAGGACCACCGGCTTTACTTCGCTTCCAAAGGAAGCGATGCTAAGGACTTTTACGCCCGAAAACATCCATCGCCCTCCCTCGGGTTTGAACTCGAGACTTCGAAAACTAGAGGCTAGCATGGTAACCACTACACCACGGAGGACGACCGTGTTAATCAGTCGTTAACCAACCAAGTTGGCGGGCGATTCTCCGAGCGAGTTGGTGACGTGCAGCGAGTGAGGAACGACGGGTTGTGGAGGTCTTGTGATCGACTCCAGAGTGAAGTGAACAATTCGGTGTAAAAAGACTACGTCACAAAGAGTGAAGTGACGCAGAATTGAACTATTCAGCTTAGTGAAGTGAAAGTGTGAACGAAGTAAACTAGAAACAACTAAACAGTGACATTGAAGACTAAGAGAATTGCCAGTTGAAAAACTGGCCTTTCAGCCTATTTTATCATTTGCATATAGACTCTTAATAGAATTAATGAGATGATTGGGCAAATATCTTATTTCTATATTGTCCTATTCATTTAATTAATTTTTTTCTAATAATCTGTGAATGGCTGTCGTCCTCCCTGAGTCAGGTTTCTTCCATGTTATCCCCAGTCCTCATATCTAATGAGTGGAGACAGCTAAACTTAGCCTGGGGCGTTTCCTTCACGAATTATCATTTTCATTTCACGTATTATCACTGTCCACTGCCAGTAGTAAGAATGCGCATTAATCACTTTTTAAAAAACCTGAATATCTTCACCTTCGCCTTATGAACGGGAGCTCCGAGGTCCAAATCCGCCAGGATCACACTCTTATTAAAGTTCTTTTTTTCCAAGTTGTTATCAGTTCTTATAACTGGAAAATGGCAGAGGTACCTTAAACTTAGACTTGGAGCTTTCTTCCCACGTATCCTTTCTAAATTATACTTAATTTCATATATCATCAGTGTCCAGCACCTAAGAACCTAGCGAGGTGGCGCCGCGGAATGTGTTTTTCATGACTTCCCTGGATCGGCAGGCGAATGCTGGGTGGTACATCTTCTACCAACACCTTCCTGCCCCTCATTTCCTGTACCTATCTGTTCCTTTTCATCTGTTTCAGGGCTTTAGGACCAGGCGATGGTGTTCAACGGTGCGGTTGGACGATGGCTATATGCTCTGTAGAGGTATCTTCCTGACATTGTTCTAGAGACAGCTCCGGTTGCTTTCGGGAAAGCGCACCCCCGGAGGTTAGGGGCTTATGGATGGGCCAGGGCGGTGTCGGATGCGCTCAATCTTATAACATTAGGAACCCCGTCCGTGCTTGCGCCCGTCGTCATCCAGACATCATGGGCCAGAATGGGGGTCACCGGAGATTTATCGTTGCCGTCTGAGCCACCCCGCACGGTGCCGGTGTGGTATATTCTACCACGATTTCTCCTTTCACTATTTCATCTCTCCCTTTCACGTTTCAGGTATAACTTCGGTGCGGTGATCTCGGGCAAATTGTGTGATTACTTGTGCATTGGAAAGATTTCTCTCCGTGAACACCAGGGTGCCTTGTCCCGCCGTTAGGTTCGCTTCGTCGCTCTCTCTCGGGATTCTTCGGCTCTACTGATGCGCAGGTGTTTAAGCTGGAAATATTAGCAACTTCTGCGCGTCTCAATGGACCTGTCTGCCTGCGAACTCACTACCTCCTACAGCTCATCCTTGCTCCCCAGGGGTTGTAGCCACAATGGATCAACATGGTCGCAGTGGCGAGGTGTCCCCCCCCCCCCGATAAACACATCCTACATTTTACAGTTAAGTGGTAGAGAATGTATAAAGGCCCTATTGATATCAGAAATATTCTAGTGCGCCGAAGTAAAATTTCAATATTTATCTTCGCCTTTTAAATAAGTTTTGATTGTTATCATTATCATCATCTACCAACAAGGTGCAAGCTAGAGCCTGTTACGGTTTCAGAATACTTACACTGGTCGGTGTATCATTGGTCTTGGTGCCTCTCTGGTTTATATTTAAAGCAATTTTAGCTATATTATTATTATTATTATTATTATTATTATTATTATTATTTCGTTGTCTCATTACGTGTTCTTTCCATTTTTAGAGGAGGTGTTGCATTCCACCAAAATTTGATACGGAAATTTTACCAGAAATAAATGTTTTGAGGCCCCCTAAGACCAAAAAAAGCACTTTTAGAAAAAGGTCCGCATGTGTGTCTATTTATGAGTGAAGGACATAACTCAAAAACGAAAATTCGGTTAAATGCAAAACTTTGTATTTAAGTTCAGGATCCCACAAGTGTGTGACACGAAAATTTTCAATAAAATCTCTCCACCCCAAACTAGCCTTTACATAGAACATTTTTAGAAATGTTTAATTTTGTGGAAATTGGCTCCAACGATTTTAATTAAAATACTGATGTTTAACTTATTTTCATGACAAATAAAATTTATATCCTGACTTTTCTGGAAATAACCTCTGAAGTCTTCTTCTGAATTACTTTTGTGTAATTTGTAAACCGTAAGAGAGACAAAATCTTACTATACAAAAAAAATGTATATATTCCTTAAAGCACACAATTTATGTCAAATGAAGTTTTGTGGTGTTAACGTTTTCCGAGATATTATTTGTTATTGGTTTGAGTTTTCAAATATTTTATACTTTTCTTATCTGCAAACCGCCTTCCTTTTCTTATTTTTTCTCGCCCTCTTTCTTGTAATCATGTAAAGAACAGATTTCAAAGCCATTATATAGCGACGGATTTGAAAATATTTCACTTACGCTTTAGCTTAATGAGTTCTTATACCTGCAACGAAATGTGTAAATGAGTAATAAATATTTATCTGTATAACAAGAAGCAGATAGAAGAACAAGTTTCTGTAAGAATAGTATGTAGAAGTGTGAGTAGAGAGTCATGTGAGTGCAACACATAAGATATTTCTCTAAATATTATTATGCTTTCATTCAATTCAAACACGTTTAGTTCGTCTCTTGTGTGTGTATGTACGTGTATGTGTGTATTTCTTTGTTTATATTCTGTACTGCGTACCCAAAGATTCGATACCGAAATTTCACCGGAAATGCATGTTTTGAGCTCCCCTGAATAAAAAAGCATTTTTAGAAAAAGGTGGATGTGTCGTATAAATATCAGAATTGGTATTTAGGATCAGTATCTTTCAAAGATGTTACAAGAAGATTTACATGAAAATCTCCCAAACCTAGACTGCCCTTTACATGGAAAATTTTTCGAAAATTTTGATTTTCTCAAAAATGGCTCTAACAATCTTGATTAAAATATTACATGTTTAATATATTTTTATGAGAAATGAAAATTATATTTTGAATTCTCTGGGAATGTCCCCAAAAGTCCTCTTCATTCTGAATGAATTTTGCATGTCTGCTAAACCGTAAGAAATAGACAAACGCTCACTACGCAAACAATGTAGATCTCGTTGAAACACCCATTTATGTCACATACATTTTTTTGTGAGTGAACCATTTCCGAGAATATTGCTTGTTATTTCTTTGAATTTTCAATACTTATACTTTTTATTGTTTTTTTTTATATCCTGGACATACAAAGAGAATGGAATGCGCCACATAGCAACCAGCTCTTTAAAGATTTGACAATCACTTAAAGCCTACCATATTCCCCTTGCACCTACAAGAAAATTAGCAGTAATATTTATGTAAATGTTTATCTCGATTAACATGAAGTAGATGGAAAATAAGCGTTTGTAAAAATAGTTTGTATAAGAGTAGAGAAAGTCATCAGATTTTTTTATCAGTTACGCTGTAACTTATAATTGACCTTAAAAACTTCATTCCTACTTCTGATATTTTTTACTTACTTTCTGTGTTGATGTTCACGCATATAGAACTCAGGAACCAGTATGACCTTAGAGAACCTTAATTGGTATCTTTATATGCTTTAATTACATAATCGTTCCGCAATTTTTGTTGGAAATTGGCTTTATTATTATTATTCAGCCAAATACACAATAAGCTAGACTTCCTTTCGTATTGCCATAAACTATTCTGTCCTATCCATCCTTTCTCTTTATAATTGTTTCTCCATCATAGTTTTCATATCTCGATTCTTCCAATTTTCTAGGTCGCCGTCTTTTTCGTCTCTTTGATGGCACGCATTTAAAAGCAATATTCGGTGACCTATCTTGTCCCAACGCATCACATGTCTATATTAGGGATGTAACAAACAGTTATTTTCGAGTAACAGTTATAACTGTCGCAGTTACAATGGGTAACGTTACATGTAACGGTTACCGGTAACGATTAAGTTGTTTGTTTTAATGGTTATCACGTTCACAGTTACATTACATTAATGGTTACCAGTAACGATCAACTGTACCCATGTTTCAATATGAACGAAGTCGATACACTCTTACTTTGTTATTTTGATACAATCTAATCTCCAGCTGTGTCATCACTTTGATTACTAGTGATTTATAATCACAAAATACACTCGGAATTATTTCTACATTCCTGAGCGCGCGCGCGCACATACACATACACATAGATGTATTTGTTTCGCGTTGCCTTCTCCCTATTGGCTAAGTAATTTGCGCGTAGGTGCACCTCTCTTAGCACGTGTAGATGGGATCAGCCGTGAGTAAATGGAAAATCAATACACTCATACAAATCGAGGTCGGAAGCATGCAGTTGTGTAATATTAATAAATAATATTCAATTTACAATTATGGAGCATATTGTAATGACAATGAGATAGCCCTTTCAATCTTAAGGTTTAATTCGGGAAATATTGATTTAACTGTCATGTATCTTTCGGTTTTTCATTGTTGTTTGCCATGCAAGGTTAAAGGTGTAGTTTCGGTTGCGGGGAAAACATCTACACGTAGACCAGTTAGAGGCGGAGTCCCTGAAGGCTCTGTTCTATACCCCACGCTGTTCAGGTTCCAACGCAGCAGCAAATCGAAATGGCCCAGTATGCTGACGATGTGCTGCTGTACTGCTCAAATAAAAACTTAATCAGAGCCTTCAACCCAATATAGAGACAGCTCCGTCTCATCCAGCAGTGGTTTCGGCGTTGGCGCATGTCCGTTAACGCGGACAAGAGCCACGCCATGCTTCCAACGAAGCGCCACATCCCCGCAGACTGACCCACATTTCAATTTCGAGGCCGAAGGATTGAATGGAGGAATTCTATAACCTACCTGGGAGTGAAGTTGGATAAGGGTCTAACTTTTCGCGAGCACATCCGAGACGTCTCGGCCCGGGCGCAGAGGGCGAATGCCTCCTTGTACCCGATGCCGAGATCCGGGATGCCTGTTCGCCTAAGGATACAACTTTTCCGAGCCCTGATAGTCCCCCTCATGCTTTACGCCTGCGAGGTCTGGGGCATGGCCGCAGACAGCTGGCTACTGTGGCTACAACGGGTGCAGAATAGGGGACTTCGGTCCATCTATTCTGTCGGCCGCTCCTCCCCGTGAGACTACTACACGAAGGCTCATCTCTTCCATATGTGGAAGATGAAATTAGGCGCCGGGCTACAAAAGTTTACGCCACTTTACCAAACCATCAGAGATGGTTCCTTGGTCAGATCACTTGGGAATTACAAACCTAGAACTCGCCGTCTTCGGCGTCATCGGGTTCCCCGCATGGCATGCGGGCACATCAGATAACCAAGGAGTTACACCAACCGCAGCTAAAACTGAACTGCGTAGTAATCCTACCCAAGAGATGATTGGTCTCAAAATTCAATCCCAACCAAAGAAATTGATAAACACGCACACACACCAGGGTGCAGAAGGGCCGCTGCATCATAACAGGCAGCTCGAGGAGCTATATGCTTCCTCCTTTCTATCGTTACTACCTAAACATAAACCGTCATCCTTAACCATCATTTCCTAATGAAAGTAGTCATCCTGTGGTAAAACCCTGATGAGGGTGGGCACGCAGCAAAAATTCACTCGGGCTAAAACTTAGCCTGCCAGCAGCCAGTCGGAGTCGTGCGAGGACGACTCAAAGTTGTAAACAAGTTGAGTTAACTAGTTCCCGATAAGCGATTCCAATACATATGCAGTCAGTGATGCTACCCAGGCTCAGTAACAGTCTCCAGTAACCGTTAACGCATAACTAGTTGTCTTCGTTACTTTGGGAACCGTTATTGAGTAACTAGTTACTCTATACTCGATACTTTGGGAACCGTTACTGAGTAACTAGTTACTCTGTATTCAATACTTTGCTAACCGTTACTGAGTAACTAGTTACTGTGTATTCGATACTTTGCTAACCGTTACTGAGTAACTAGTTACTGTGTATTCGATACTTTGGCAACCGTTACTGAGTAGCTAGTTACTCTATATTCGATGCTTTGCTAACCGTTACCACGTAACTAGTTACTTTGGCAACCGTTATTGAGTAACTAGTTACTCTGTATTCAATACTTTGCTAACTGTTACTGACTAAACTAGTTACTGTGTATTCGATACTTTGGGAACCGTTATTGAGTAACTAGTTACTCTATACTCTATACTTTGGGAACCGTTACTGAGTAACTAGTTACTCTGCATTCGATACTTTGGGAGCCGTTATTGAGTAACTAGTTACTCTGTATTCGGTACTTTGCTAACCGTTACTGAGTAACTAGTTACTGTGTATTCGATACTTTGGCAACCGTTACTGAGTAACTAGTTACTCTATATTCAATACTTTGCTAACCGTTACCACGTAACTAGTTACTTTCTAATCGTTACTTTGGCAACCGTTATTGAGTAACTAGTTACTCTGTATTCGATACTTTGCTAACCGTTACTGCGTAACTAGTTATTGTGTATTCGATACTTTGGCAAGCGTTACTGAGTAACTAGTTACTCTATATTCGATACTTTGCTAACCGTTACTGCGTAATTAGTTACCGTGTAATCGTTACGTTGAATCCCGATAAGCGATTCCAATACATAAGCAGTCAGTGATGTTATCCAGGCTCAGTAACAGTCTCCGGTAATCTTTAACGCATAAGTAGCTGTCTTCGTTACTTTGGTAACCGTCACTGCGTAACTAGTTACTCTCTATTCGATACTTTCGTAAGCATTACAATATAAGCGTTATGTTATTTCCTGCCCAGCTCTAGTCCATACCATATTAGTCGTTTCGTTGAAATACAATACGTATGATATATATTTTTATCAATATCATATTTTAGATGGTTAGATATTAGGCAGGGCGACGCCGTGGCCGAGCTGTTAGACCGCTCGCCTCTCACCAAGGCGAGTTCGATCCCACATACCCGCATATAGGTTTGGTGATGAACAAAGCGACGTCTGTGTAGGTTTTCTCTGGGTTCTCCGGTTTCCCCTCTCAAACTGCTCCATCATCACCTTTCCTGGCATGCATTTCACCGCCATTTCATATCATTTACTTCCTCGCTCTCATATCAGCTATCGGGCTGATAACCCATCCTGGATATTCTATCTGACCCAAAGTGTCTGCTCCTCGATAAGCCTCTGACCCCGACACCCGCTTGTAAGTCCTTGGGGGTGTAAGTCCTACATACGATGAGGGTAAAGAAACGAAAAGAAAGATATTTAGTCTGTTCAGAGGCTTTTGAGACAGTAGAAAGGATAAATAAGGGATTTTTTTACCTGCACCTACACGTCTCAAAAGAATCTGAAAGACAATAGGCAGGCTAAATACTTGAAATAATTTACTTGTTCTACGTTTTTATTTTTTAAAATTAGTTTGGCACGCATCGGATATTTACCTTGAAATGGAATGAGTTTGTATTGACTTCAAGTGATTTATAAAGTTATCCACTTATTTACGTACATAGTACATCTACGTACATAAGTAGAAAAGGTATTGCATTCCACCCAAAAATTCGATACTGAGATTTCGATACAAAAAGTATATTTAGAAAAAGGCCCGCGTGTGTATGTGTGTGAGACCGTGGATAGCATAACTCAAAAACGAAAAGTCGAATAAATACTACACTTGGTGTTTAAGATCAGCCACCTTGCAAAGATACCACACGAAGATTTTCAAGAAAATTTTCACATCACAAGTACCCTTTAAATAGAAAGCTTTTCGAAATTTGTTATCTTCTCAAAAATGCTCTAGCCATTTTCGTTATAATAAAATTTATATCTTTAATTTTCTGGGAATATCCGGGGCAGTCCTCTTCATTCGGAAGGAATTGCAATACTTGTTTAGAGATAGACGAAAATATTCTTTAAAATACAGAATTTATTTCAAATAATCTTCTTGTATCAAATGCCATTTTCGAGTATCTGTTATTAATGGTTCGAATTGTTCAATAATTCATTCTTTAAAGTCCTGTCGATATTCAGTTGTTTCTCACGATTCCATGGGAAGAGTATGAAATTTTAAGACTAGCATACAGCGCTCAGTTCTTAAACATCTGACTATTGCTGTTCCTTTTGTTTCTATAACGAAATGTGTAATGCAGGTTTATCTAGTTTAAAATTAAGTAGATAGACAAGTTTTCGTAAGAATAATTTGTATATCCACTAATAAACGACAGATGGGTAAAGAAAATCGTGTGAATGTAACATATCAGAATTTTTTATCTACAAATTCTCGAGAAAGACATTTTTTCCAGTTGAGTAAGCCGTAGATGGAATGTGTTTTAAAAAATTCACGAGAAATATTATATGTACTGTGAAATCCGCTTTTGCTCCTGTTTGCGTGTTAAGACAGATGAAGGCCATTACTTCTGGTAGATGCCCCATTACTTCAACTCCAAAATCACACCCAGGGAAATTATTTGGTAACGCGATACCTGAACCAGCTGCAGGTTTGCAGCTCTCATTTAATGTCTTTGTCTTGAAGTATGGTAGATGAAGATATCAGTGTATAATTGCTTCTCTCGCGTGTTACGTAACTAGAGTCCGCTGTTTGATCCTAGACGGGAGTTCAAAAGCTCTTCTTTTCACACCTACTAATGATGCCTATTTAGGACTTTGGTTCGTCACTGATTTTGAACGCAAATGAACTAGGATTAACAGCTTATAGCATATAATTCACTATCCCTCTTTCTTTTTGGCTTCAGTTTTCAAAATGTATTTAGTATAATGAAAGCCAGAATAAGCTAATGCTTCCAGAATACTAATTTGAATTTCAAAGACAATCAGCCTCGTGTGCAATATTGAACTCTACAAAATGAGGCATTTTTACTTTCTTACATATTACGAAGAGAAAGAAGTATTGCACTTCACCTAAAAATTACATATAGATATTTCCCAGAAAATACATGTTTTGAGGTCCCCCCCGAAAAAATCTGGAGTGTTGCACTCATATGACTTTCTCTACTCTTGTACAAATATTTTTTCAAAGGATTATTCTCCATATACTTCATGTAAATCGAGATGTTAATCTTAGTGTTAATTTCTTGTAGGTGTAAGGGGAATATGGTAGGTTTTACGCTATAGTCAAATCCTTTAAGAGCTGGTTGCTATGTGGAGCAATCCTCTTTGCATGTCCAGGACATAAAAAAACGAATAACGAATTCCCATTTGATAAAAAGTATAAGTATTGGAAAATGAAAAAAGAAGAAGAAGAAGAAATATCTCGGAAATAGTTCACTCCACAAAAAAAATGTATATGATATAAATTGTGTATTTTAACGTGATCTACAATTTTTGTGTAGTAAAATTTTGTCTATCTCTTATGGTTTACCAGTTATGCAAAAGTCGTTCACAATGAAGAATACTTTTGGAGACATTCCCAGGAAGTTCAAGATGTACATTTTATTTGTCATAAAAATATCTTAAACATATGAAATTTTAATCAAAATCGTTAGAGCCATTTTTTGAGAAAATTAAAATTTTCGAAAAATCTTCCATGTAAAGGGTAATCTGGGGTAGTGGGATTTTCTTGAAAACCTTCGTGTCGCATCTCTGGAAGATACTGAACCTAAATACCAAGTTTGGTGTTTATCCGACTGTTCGTTTCTGAGTTATGCTGTTCACAGACACACAGACACACACACGGACATGTTTCCAAAAATGCCTTTTTTGGATTCAGGGGGTCTCAAAACATGTATTTACGGTGAAATCTCGGTATCGAATTTTTGGGTGGAATACAATACTTCCCCTACTTACTATACGTAGTAGAGAAAGTAATAAGAAGGAATATCTCGGAAATAGTTCACTCCACAAAAAAAATGTCTATAGCATAAATTGTGTGTTTTAACGAGATCTACATTTTTTATGTCCAAAAATGTTATCTGTCTCTTACGGTTTACCAGTTATGCAAAAGCCGTTCACAATGAAGAGGACTTTTGGAGATATTCCCAAAAAATTCAAGATATACATTTCATTTGTCATGAAAATATCTTAAACATATGAGATTTTACACAAAATCGTTAGAACCGTTTTTGAAAAAATCAAAACTTTCGAAAAATGTTCCATGTAAAGGATAGTCTGGGGTGGTTTTTTTAACATTTTCATGTTGCATCTTTGAAAGATACTGAACCTAAATACCAAGTTTGGTATTTATCCGACTTTTCGTTTTTGAGTTATGCTGTTCAAACACACACTTCCACAAGGCCACACACACGGAACTTTTTTCAAAAATGCTTTTCTTTTATTCAGGGACCTCAATACGTGTATTTCTGGTGAAATCTCGGTATCGAATTTTTGGGTGGAATGTAATACTTCCCCTACTTACTATACGTAGCAGAGAAAGTAAAAACCCATTTTGAAAGAAGGTCCGTGTATGTGTGTTTGTGTGCCTACGTGTGTCTATATCAGCATCACTCAAAAACAAAAAACTTGGTATATACGTTCAGTATCTTCCAAAGACGCAAAATAAATCTATTGAATGAATACATAACTTTCCTCCTGTAGAACACACTTATAAAGTTAGCAGCTTATATTCCATCAACACATCTTCTTAATTGGAAAATATAATTCAGTATTGTCATTAACAGTGATATACTTTTTGTTTGGTTGAATTTTATTAATTAGAACGATTCTGGCAGAAAAATAAGTGCAACAGTAGATATATTTACATGACAAATAAAGTGTATATCTTGAAGTTTCTGGGAGCAGCATGTGAATTCCTCAAATTTCAGACGAAAACGTACTACACAAAAAATTTAGATCTCTTTAAAACTCTCAATTTATTTCAAATAATTTTATGTGGCAATTATTAATGGTTTGAATTGTTCAATATCGACATTCTTTAAAGTGCTTTCGATTTCCAGTTGTTTCTCGCGATTGGATACAAAGAATAAGGGAATTTAAAGCCAGCATATAGGGTTCTTAAATATTTGATTATCGCCTTTCTCTTTGTTTCTATAACGAAATGTATAATATAGCTATTTCTGCAAAGGTTTATCTCGAATAAAATGGAGTAGATGGACAAATAAACTTTCGTAGGATTAATTTGTGTACCCAATAAAAACAACAGGAGGTATAGAAAGTCATGTAAACACTACTACTCCACCCAAAAATTCGATACCGAAATTTCACCGAAAATACATGTTTTGAAGCCGCCTGAATAATAACATTTTTATAAAATCTGATGTGTTACACTCACATTACTTTCTCTACTCTTGTGCAAACTATTTTTTCAAACGCTTATTCTCCGTCTACTTCACGTTAATCGAGATAAACATTTGCAGACTATCTTATTGCTAATTTTCTTGTAGATGTGAGGGGAATATATATTTACAAGGGCAATATAGAAAAACAGTAGCCTTTAAGCACATACATATCTCTTAATAGCTATTCTCTTTGCCACAGATTAATACTCTTTGTATATTCAAGACAAAAAAATAAATAACGAATTCCTATTTGAGAAAATGAGTATTGAAAAATTTAAGGGAATAACAGGCAATATCTAGAAAATGGTTCACTCAACAACAAAAATGTATATGACATAAATTGTGTATTTTAACGCGGTCTACATTTTGTGTGTAGTAAAAGTTTGTCTATCTCTTATGGTTAACCAGTTATGCAAAAGTCGTTCACAATGAAGAATACTTTTGGAGACATTTCTAGAAAATTCAAGATATACATTTTATTTGTCATAAAAATATCTTAAACATATGATATTATAATCAAAATCGTTAGAGCCATTTTTGAGAAACTTAAAATTTTCGAAAAATCTTCCATGTAAAGGGTACTCTGGGGTGGGGGATTTTCTTGAAAACCTTCGTGTTGCATCCTTGGAAGATACTGAACCTAAATACCAAGTTTGGTGTTTATCCGACTGTTCGTTTCTGTTTTATGCTGTTCACAGACAGACACACACACACACAGACACACAGACAGACACACTGACACACACACGGACATGTTTCCAAAAATGCTTTATTTGGATTCAGGGGGTCTCAAAACATGTATTTGTGGTGAAATCTCGGTATCGAATTTTTGGGTGGAATACAATACTTCCCCTACTTACTATACGTAGTAGAGAAAGTAAAAAGTCGGTTAAATACTATATTTGTATTTAAGTTCAGCACTTTCCCAGGATGCGAAATAAAACTTTCCAAGAAAATTCGTTCACACCAAACAGTTCTTTACGTTGCGAGCACACGCACGCTATCTCTTAACATGGGTACTATTTTAGTAAAAACAAACAATGTGTTACATTCACATGACTTTCTCTACATATTTTTAGTAGTACGTTTTCGTGTAACGTTCATCAGCTATACAAGATCATACAAAATTCCTTCCCAATGAGGAGTACTTCATAGGCTATTCCTTGAAAATTCAAGATATACATTTTGTCATGTAAATATATTTAATATATGATATTTTAATCAAAATCGTTAGTCATTATTTAAAAATCAATTTTTGAAAAACGTCGATGCAAAGGATAATTGGGGTGGAGAATTTTCTTGAAAATCTTCATGTCGCACCTCTGGAAAGTACTGAATCTAAATACCAAGTTTAGTATTTATCCAACCTTTTTACTTTCTTTACTATGTATAGTAAGTAGGGGAAGTATTGTATTCCACCCAAAAATTCGATACCGAGATTTCAGTGGAAAAATATGTTTTGAGGCCCCCTGAATCCAAAAAACGTATTTTTGGAAACCTGTCCGTGTGTGTGTGTGTGTGTGTGTGTGTGTTTGTGTGTGTGTGTCTGTGAACAGCCTAACTCAGAAACGAACAGTCAAATAAACACCAAACTTGGTATTTAGGTTCAGTATCTTTGACAGATGCGACACAAAGGTTTTCAAGAAAATCCCCCCACCCCAGATTACCCTTTACATGGAACATTTTTCGAAAATTTTAATTTTCTCAAAAATGGCTCTAACGATTTTGATTAAAGTATCATATGTTTAAGATATTTTCATGGCAAATGAAATGTATATCTCGAATTTTCTGGGAATGTCTCCAAAAGTATTCTTCATTGTGAACGACTTTTGTTAAACTGGTAAACCATAAGAGATAGACAAAATTTTACTACACACAAAAAATGTAGATCGCGTTAAAATACACAATTTATGTCACATACATTTTGTTTGTTGGATGAACCATTTTCGAGATATTGCTTGTTATTCCCTTAAATTTTTCAATACATACTTTTTCTCAAATTCGTTATTCATTTTTACTTTCTCTACTACGTATAGTAAGTAGGGGAAGTATTGTATTCTACCCAAAAATTCGATACCAAGATTTCACCGGAAATACATGTTTTGAGACCCTCTGAATCCAAAAAAGGCATTTTTGGAAACATGTCCGTGTGTGTGTCTGTGTGTGTGTGTGTGTGTGTGTGTGTCTGTGTGTCTGTGAACAGCATAACTCAGAAACGAACAGTATTTCTTTCAGTATCTTCCAGAGATGCGACACGAAGGCTTTCAAGAAAATCCCCCCACCCCAGACTACCCTTTACATGGAACATTTTTCGAAAGTTTTAATTTTCTCAAAAATGGCTCTAACGATTTTGATTAAAATATCATATGTTTATGATATTGTCATGAGAAATGAAATGTATATCTCGAATTTTCTGGGAATGTCTCCAAAAGTGTTCTTCATTGTGAACGACTTTTGTATAACTGGTAAACCATAAGAGATAGACAAAATTTTACTACACAAAAAATGGAAATCACGTTAAAATACACAATTTATGTCGTATACATTTTTTTTTGTTGAGTGAACCGTTTTCGAGATATTGCTTGCTATTCCCTTAAATTTTCCAATACTTATACTTTTTCTCAAATTCGTTATTCTTTTTTTATGTCCTGGACTTGCAAAGAGAATGGAATGCGCCACATAGCAACCAGCATTAAAATATTTGACTATCGCTTAAAACCTACCATATTCCCCTTGCATCTACAAGAAAATTAGCAATAAGATTAACATGAAGCATATGGAGAATAAGCGTTTGTAAAAATAGTTTGTACAAGAGTAGAGAAAGTCATATGAGTGTAACACATCAGATTGTTTTGTCTTGGATATGCAAAGAGTATTAATCTGTCGAAAGGGAATAGTGCTGCACCTAGCAACCAGCTATTAAGAGATATGTATATGCTTAAAGGCTACTGTATTTTCAAATTGCCCTTGTAAATATATATTCCCCTTACATCTACAAGAAAATTAGCAATAAGATAGACTCTTCAAATGTTTATCTCGATTAACATGAAGTAGATGGAGAATAAGCGTTTGTATAAATAGTTTGTACAAGAGTAGAGAATGTCATGTGAGTGTAACACATCAGATTTTTGTCCTGGTAATGCAAAGAGAATGTAATGCTCCACATAGCAACCAGCTCTTAAAACATTTGACTATCGCTTAAAGTCTACCAATTCCCCTTGCACCTACAAGAAAATTAGCAATAAGACTAACATCTCGATTAACATGAAGCATATTGAGAATAAGCGTTTGTAAAAACAGTTTGTACAAGAGTAGAGAAGGTCATGTGAGTGCAACACATCAGATTTTTTTGTCCTGGTAGTGCAAAGAGAATGGAATATTCCACACAGCAACCAGCTCTTAAAATATTTGACTATCGCTTAAAGCCTAGTAATTCCCCTTGCATCTACAAGAAAATTAGCAATAAGATCAGCATCTCGATATTTCGATTAACATGAAGCATATGGAGAATAAGCGTTTGTAAAAATAGTTTGTGTAGGAGTAGAGAGAGTCATGTGAGTGTAACACATGAGATTTTTTTAGCTATGATCTGTCTCCCCCCCCCACACACACACACACACATATACGAGGACGTTTTTCTATAAATTCTGTTTTTTGGATTCGGGTTGCCTCAAAACGTGTATGCCGGTGAAATTTCTGTATCAAATTTTTGGGTGGAATGCAATACCTTCTCTACATACGATGCACACTGCAGTGCGTAAAAAGTGGCCCATTACCCTAAATCGCCAGTGTTTTTCTCTCTGTAAAATTTCCACCTTCAGGTAACCTACTTTTGACTCCACCCGGCCGGTATCAGTTCTCTATGTGAGTGCCTGAAATACAATTCAGGTAGATAAAAACTAACCAATGAACGATATTTATAATCTCTAGGAAAGAGTTTCACTACTATTGGCACACAAGGCAAGGCTAAATCAATTACAAATAATCTCACCTTCTAGAGAAAGGGGTGAAGAATTATTTGCATGTGTGGTTAAACTGAATGACAGATACGACATTTACATATATGAGAGAGCTTTCATCAGCGACATGGAGACGAAGGTTAAACTTTTGCTGCTATTAAACGGCAATAAAAGACGGTAATGTAGCACGAAAATATAAAGTTTAAGTTGTAATGTTACCGTTAGGCCATACTTTGGTGAAGGTAAAGCACCCTGCCAATCCAGTTGCTAGAATTATCCTCGAAAAACAGAGGTTGCCACGCTGGTAGGGGGTGTGGTTTAGATTTTGTCAGTACCAAAATAAAGAGTTCCGATCCATTATGGACCACATTTTATGCACACGAGATTACGTGATAAAGTAACTAGAATATGAGTCAAAGTGTCGAAATACAACGAAATAGTGTGTTGTATTACAAAAATAGGCAATTAACACACCATCACTGCACATAATTTGTAATATTACAGAAGCACAGAGAAAAAAATATCGTATGTGTTACATTCACATGATTTTCTCTACCTTCCGTAATTTATTAATGGGTATAACTATTCCTACGAAAGCTTATTTTTCTATCTGCTTCATTTTAATCGAGACAAACCTATAGTTACATTACACATTTCGTTATAAATGCAAATGAAACAGTAATAGTCAATACTCTGGCCTTAAAATTCCATTACTCTTTCCATGCAACCGCGGGAAACACCTGAATGTCGACAGCACTTTAAAGAATGACAAAGAACTGATCAATGAAACGATTTAAAACGGATATCTCGGAAATAGATTATGCCACAGAAAAATGTTATTTGAAATAAATTGTGTGTTTTAAAGAGATCTATATTTTTGAGTAGTGCGATTTGGTCTATCACTTAACCCTTATTAAGTACTTACACAAGATTCTACAAAATTCCTTCGGAATGAAGATGACTTCCCAGGCTATTCCCAGAAAATTCAAGATATAGATGCATTTTATTTGTCATGTAAATGTATTTAATATATGTTATTTTAATCAAAATCGTTAGTGATGTTTTGGAAAAATAAAAATTTCGAAAAGGATAGTTGAGGTGGAGGAATGTTTTTTAAAGTTTCGTGTCGCATCTTTAGAAGATGTTGAGCTGAAATACCAAGTTTGGTATTTATCCGACATTTCGTTTTTGAGTTATGCTGTTCACAAACAGACGCACACATACGTAGTTTTTTCAGTAAATGCATTTTTTTATTTTAAGGGTCCCAAAACATGTATGGTTAAATCTCGATATGCGTGGTACAGAAAATAAAAACGCAGACACAACACAAACCTTATGTATCGGATATAAAGTCCTTCTTCAAGGACTTCAAGGTCCTTCTACAGGTTAAGAGAAACGTAAATACACTTCTGTGTTATCCTTTTAAAACAGAGCTGCTTAATAAATGTGAATTCATTAATGTGGCAGGACGATTGACTGCGGTTTTCTTTGCTTGCCTGTGTATAGTTCCACCCCATCCCAAGTTCCTTTTTCGTGTAATTTTTAATCGTCATAAATTTGCCACGCAGGTATGCAATGTAATTACGTGTGTTATAAATCGACGGTGGAAAGTTGTGTCCTATGATGTATGTTATTGTTATATGGAAAGGAGGTGTTGCTTCTAAGTATATGAACATGTGGGGTTGAAGTTAGCAGACTTTTTGTCTGTGTTAAGGTAAGGGTGGTGCTGATAATATATTGGGAGGGGTTGAAACAGTGCATGCAGACCTTTACCTGTATTATGAATCCCTTTCCGGGGCGTATTTATGGGAATCGGATATCAGGCTCCTTGGATGGCTGCAATGAAATTCCTTCGCGTATAATAAATAACGCGAGGTTGGCAGCAATTAATAACCGCGGGTCCCTCTGTCTGTGCCGGGCAGTGTCACCCTAATCGGGGGGAAGTGTAGAGACATGGGTCATTAAATAACAGCCAGCCGTAGCTACCGTCCCCTCCCTCCACCTCGTACCTTTACATTCTTTTTTCATCCCGCTCAGATTTATAACGGCTACTCTCTTAACATTTTCCTCCAGCTGTAGTCCTTCCATGCCCACAGAGCTTTCAAATGCATGCGCTTTTAATTCTCAATACAGTAATTACTGGCCGTCAATCATAAACCAAACTCCTTCAATACCCAAACCAGCCTTCTCCGTTCTGCTTGTGTCTTGATACCCACCTCCGTGGTCCGGCAGTAGCGTATTTGCCTATTAATCCAGAGGGGCTGAATTCGATAGTTCGGTTGTACGAACTCTGAATAAACCCCTGTTAGACGTCATTCCGTGGTTAGTCGCTAAAGTGTGTTGTTCGATAATAGAGTCCATGCTTTCATGTGGCGATAACTCGTTATTGCGAGTATAACAACGACATGGCTGCTTGGGTACCTGACAAATTTGTTCGATATAACGATGAATTCCTTTGTATCTTTTTGAAAACCAGAAAAATTGAGACAATACGTCTTAGAGGTGATAGGATAATAACATTCAAAGTGTGAAAGGGACCACGCTGACATGATTTGAAGATTATTTAGAAAATATGATGACAAGTAGATAGATAAAAATCTGATGTGTTACATTCACATGACTTTCTCTACCCCTATTGCTTATTACTGGGTATACAGTTTATTTTCCAATCTACTTCATTTTAATAGGATAAACCTATCCTGCATTACGCATTTCGTTATAGATACGAAGTTTAAGAACTGGACTCTATATGCTGGATTTAAAATTCCAGGCTATTTCCATGCAACAACAGAAAATCGACGGGACTTTATAACAATATCTAAGCACTGAACAAATCGAACCAGTAATAATGGATATTCGGAAAGTTATTTGAAATAAGTTGTGTGTTTTAAAGAGATCTACATCTTGTGTAGTACGTTTTCGTCCATCGCTTAACGTTTAGGGATTGTATAAGATTATACGAAATTACTTTCGAATAAAGAGGACTTCACAGGCAATTCTATAAAATTCAAGATATACATTTTATTTGTCATGTAAATATGATAATATAGATATGGTATTTTAATCAAAATCGTTAGAGCCATTTTTAGAAAATAAAAAAATTTCGATAAATGTTTCATTTAAAGGGTAGCTTGGGGTGTTGCATCTTTGGAAAGTTCTGAACCTAAGTAAAAGTTTGGTGTTTATTCGAGTTATACTGTTCACACACTTACACACACATACTGACATTTTCCAAAAATGTTTCTTTTCAATTCAAGGGGTCTCAAAACATGCATTTTCGGTGCAATCTCCATATAGAATGTATTGGTAGAATGCAATAACTTCCCTACCTGCTATGTACTTGGCAGAGAAAGTAAACATGAGACCAAAAAAAATTAAGTATTTTTATTATCTAGTATATTATCAGCACAATACATAGTTTTATAGAAACAGTGAAATTGAATAACATAAACTCAAAATACAATGTAGGAATTCATAATACGATGGTGCGACGTAAAGAGTGAGGTTAAGTATTTAAATAGTTATACAAAGTATATATTCATACGAGACCCAACATTGCGTAAAAGGTGACGTTACATCTGTTTTAATTTTCTTCTACAGAGAACATTCGGTGTCGCCCATTAAACAGCTGCTTCTTCAGAGATCATACTTCTGCCAAAGCAACTCAGTGGTTGTCGGCTCTCGTAGCCTTGGTCGCTGGAGTGTATAGCTCCGGCGCTTCGCCAAGCTGAGGGTCGCGGGTTCGAGTCCCGCCATGGGCATGGGTGTTTGTGTGTGCCTGTCTGTGTGTTGCGTAATTGCGGTAATAAGAGGTAACGGATACATTAAAAACACAGTAATCATAAACTGGGTAAAACAAGGGAATTTAAAAAAAATGGTTAAGTGGCAGTCGTCTAAGCCTTAAATAATACACTTGTTCACTCCTGTACTCTTATCCTATCGCAAGAAGTCACAGCGTCTGTGTTTGTGTTTTCTACCCCGTGCATGTTTTTACTTTCTCTACTACGTATAGTAAGTAGGGGAAGTATTGCATTCCACCCAAAAATCGAGATTTCACCGGAAATACATGTTTTGAAGTGTCCTGAATCCAAATAAAGCATTTTGGAAACATGTCCGTGTGTGCCTGTGAACAGCATAACCAAAAAACGAAAAGTTAGATAAATACCAAACTTGAGTTTTGAGTTTAGTATATTTCAAGGATGCGACACGAAGATTTTCAGGAAAATCGCCCCATCCCGGATTTGTCATTACATGGAACATTTTTCGAAAATTTTGATTTTTCAAAAATTTCTCCAATGATTTTGATTAAAATATTATATGTGTAAGATATTTCATGGCAAATAAAATGTACATCTTGAATTTTCTGGGAATGTCCCCAAAAGTCCTATTCATTCTTAATATAGATCTTGTTAAAACAAGCAATTTGTGTCAGATATATATTTTTTGTGGAGTGAACCAATTCCGAGATATCCCTTGTTATTTGTTAATTTCCAATGCTTATACGTTTTCTCAAGAATACATAGCAACCAGCAACCAGCTCTTAAAAGATTTGACTATCACTTAAAGCCTACCATATCCCCCTTGTATCTACAAGAAAATTAGAAATAAGATAGTTTCTGCAAATGTTTATCTGGATTAACATGAAGTAATGGAGAATAAGCGTTTGTAAAAATAGTTTGTACAAGAGTAGGGAAACTCATGTGAGTGTAATACATCAATACTTTTGTATAACCTACTTCCATAACTACATTTTGCGTCAGAACAAGCTTGGTAGCAATCATAATTATTTCACAACAGAGCAATCAGTTCAAATAAGAAATAATAACAGTTTAGGAACAGCTGAAAAATGCTACACAAGTTTCAGCAAAACAAGAGCTAGAAGCCAGTTGTGATTACGTATCAAGCAGGCCATGACTTGCAATATAGACAATGTTAGTTTAAATCTGCTAACAGTGGAATAGTTATCTAAGGAATAGAAGTGCGCTACACAACTCGTCGCCTTAGGATAGGATGTGTTTATTGGAGGGGGACACCTCGCAAACTGCGACCATTTTTATCTATTGTGGCTACACCCCCCGGGAGGCAGCGTTGGGGTGAAGGAGCCGTAGAGAGGTCTCAAGCCCGCAGGCAGACAGAACCACAGAGACGCGCAGAAGTTCCTAATATTTCCAATTTGAACACCCGCACACCAGTGACGAGGATTCCCAAGAGGACGAGCAGCGACCCTAACGGGCAGGAGAGCTCACTCTGGCGTTCACAAGAAATCTTTCCAACGCACATGCATTCACGCCATCTGCCCGGCACAGCTAGCACCGCAGGACCTTGAAAGCACACCTGAAACATGGAGATGAAATGTGGGAAAGGAGAAATCCGGGTAGAATGCACCACTCCGGCATTCGCCTTGTTGACGAAGGGAAAACCACGAAAAACCCCATGGTCAGAGTAGGCGGTCACCGAGAATCGAATCCGGGACCCCTCGAATGAGGGCCATAGACGTTGCCGCCTGAGCCGTTCCACCCGCTACTCATTGCCTATTTATAATCTAGTTAGGGTATTCCGAGTTCGTAAAACCGGCACCTAAGATGAATATCGAATTAACTTTCGGCTCAATGGACTCTGAGCTCATTTAAGCATCGCTGTATCCATTTCATTCATGGACCTGAGTTGTTAAAAGGGGCATTAAACACTTTAAATTAATCATCTATCTTCTGGTATCTTCTTTGCCCTAAAAATGTTTCCGATTCAGTCAATCCATCATAGCAAACACTTAATTCCCATCCAAATCTTCCTCTTCCTAGTTATCTCAGCAGCGTTCTTTCTTTACCCCTTTTTAAGACAGCTGAATCACTTATTCAGTTCGTGCTTTTCATAGTCACCAGTTTTCTCCATGTTTATACCTCAAATGTTTCAAACTTTTTCATCACTTCGCCGCAGCGTGCATATTCAAGCAATATACAATACCACATAAATCACCACAGTTATTTCTTTCTTAGATCTCTCCTGAAGCGCACACAAACGATGTTTATTTTCGTACTAAAAGCTTTCTTTACCTCATTGTACTCTAGATTCTTTTTGACTACTGATGCTGCATTCCAACTATCTGAAGCTAAACTGTCTACTTAATGCACTACTTCACCTCGAAGTATCCAGTGTGTCTTATTTGCTTAAACTTAAATCTATATTTTAATTTCCAACAAGTGTAATTACACCTATAAGTATAAGATGCTGCATATAAGTGCATTTTACTCAAATATATGTGTAAAACTTGTTTTTTAACAAAGATAGTTCATACCTGTAGAAAATTAACTAAAATGCTAGGTGAAAAAAATATGTTGTTCGAAATTTCGAAGAAAAACATCCCTTGTGCAGGATTTCGTCAAAACTGACACATTTAAGTCATATACCACAAAGCGTTATCTAATTTTTAAGTTTCTAAAACCACGAATAATCTGTTAAAACATATTTTTGTTTGGCCTATTTCAAAGAGAAAGGCACAATTTCTTAATGAGATCAAAAATAAAATTTATGTTACGAAAAATATGTTCTTAATAGGTCTAAAAAGCGTGTGTTGTAAATATTGTGTAGTTATCTGTAATGGTTCAGAAGATATATCGATTTGCCTGGCAATACACGCAAAACACTTATGCAATGCGTTTGGCACACATTATAGAGTATTTTAAAATATTCGAATATTCCACTTCTTTTAATTCCAAACCTTAATCAAAATGTCTTTAAATGTAACTTTTATACTCGACTTAAAACACAACTTATTAATATTAAAGATAGTAGATATCTTTATCAGTAGTATCTATGTGCTGCTTTTCGTTTTGAAATCTTAAATAAATATGCTATTCTGTGTTAGATGACTGTTGGATATATATTTCATTTATTTGTTTCAGGTCTCAGTGGGCAAGAGTGCATTGGGATACTAAAACGTGTAAGTATCTAATCTTGTTGAAGGATAAAAATTACACAGAGTGTATCATAATTAACAACGTAAACAGAAGGGGTTGAAAGTATACGACAATAGAAGCAAAAACTTTCCAGTAAACAGGGTCCTCAAACAAGCCATGTGAGGATAATTGCAAATGTGTGATTACAAGCCGCCACTGGCTTCATTAAGCTACATCGTCCTAATTAGCACAAATGAATTTGTAAAGTAGACTTCTCGCTTAATAATTGCCATTCTAAGTTGCTTCAAGATTCACATATAGCTGAACCTAACAAGGCATATAATTCTACTTTAGTATGTTACATGTTATTAATACACTCTCCCCTGTTAAAGGCGGTGTTCAAAGTGTCGTTCTTGCACCTGGATGCAATAGTGCACTCGTCTCTGCAGAGAGTTTCGAATTTTTTTTTCAAATACCCCCGGATTATCTCGGAAGTCTTGACAAGCACGTACAATTCTCTGTTTCAGTACCTAAACGGTATCAACAGGAGTGCTATACACTGAGAAAGTGTTACTGTTGTTTATTGTTGTTGGAGTTTGTTTATTTATTTAGCTCCACGTATGTAATGCCGATTTGAAGATGTATTTTTGTTGTTACCTACAAGTTTAAAAAATTTTAACTTTGTTATTAAACTGCTTCTATAGATATTATTTATGTTTATGTGTGCCTCGGCTGCGTCAGTATTACTTTAGAGACACGTTTCTCTTAATCAGGGCGTGGTGCGACAAGAATGTAGGCTTACACAGATTTTAAGTTTTAATTCACTTCTTTTTATTAATCCTTGACACAAATTAAACAGCACTACACTGATATCACGAGCTGTGAGATTCTTTTATTTAATACTTGCACTTTGTTAACGCGTATACTTAACTTTCGTTTCACACGAATACGTAAGATTTCTTTAGAGAACACATCTTCCATCCGGTCGCTACCAAAGTCTGCAGGCAACTGAACATATTACAACACTCCAAATCCGTAAGCTTCTGATTGGCTAATCCTAGTCCAATAGAATACCTGCATTTTACTGAAGCTTTTTCTGGCTGTTGATTGGCTATTTTTAAATTGTCACAAAATTTACAAGGAAAATCTGGCAGCTTACATAGCCAATATTCATAACCGGGTCTCCGGCAATAAGATACAATAAAATTACTGCTTCACCATAAAAGTGAATTTCCTTTCCAGTCTTAACATTTAATGAAGCTGATAAATTGTACATGCTGTTGTAAATTTTGGAGCAAATTTACGTTGGCCTCGTAAACAACAAATAGCATTTTAATTAGTGGAAGAATGTAGGCTTCATAATAAGTAAGATAGTGACCACTACGGACTTAAAAATAAAGATTAAGGGCAATGCTTGAGGCAGTATTTTTAACACTAGAATGATTTCAGTCTAATTATATAATATATAAATTCAATAACAGCCTGCCCTGAAGCAATTTGTATGTAATAATTTGTAAAATGTATGTAACAGTCATTGTATATGCTTATATTATTGTATCCATGTGTAATAATGTTATGTGAATATATTACGTAATTTAATAATGTAGGAGCTGTGAGAATAATAAGTTAAAAGTTGCTAACAATGAGGTAACTTTGAGTCAATAATGAGTTAGAAAGTTTAACAGTACTACTTGTGATTCTTGGAGAAGCAATAATGTAATTTTAGTGACAGTTTTTAAAATAGACAATCAACAACCAGAAAAAGCTTTAGTTAGATGAAGATATTCTATTGGAGTAGGATTAGCCAATCAGAGACTTGAAATACAGAAATGTACAAGCTAAGACGGTTGAAATCTAGTCATTTGCCTGCAGACAGTGCTCATAACTGGATGCGTTGCTTGTGCATCCTCAAGAAATATAATACGTATTCGTGTGAGACGAAAAATAAGTTTAAGTATTAAAAAGTGCAATTAATTAATTAAAGAATCTCACAGCTCTCTATATCAGTGAAGTGTTATTTAAATCGTATCAAGTATTAATAAAAGGAGTGAAGTAAAAATTATAATCTGTGTAAGCCTACATTCTTGCCGTAACAAAACCCTGCTAAGAGAAACGTGTCTCTAACAAATACTGACGCAGCCGGGCAAACATAAATATAATATTTAAAGAAACAGTCAAATTACAAAGTTAATATTTTTTTAAGCTTCGGGCAAAGGCCACCTGAAAGTACATTTGGGGCGAAGGCTACCGGAAACTGTTTACCATACGTGCGGTTGCAACTACTTCAAGTGTTCGGTTCCCCAACAGTTAAAATATAATACAACTCCATCAATACAAACTACTACAAATTGACGCCCAAAGCGTGCTGCAAACAACGTAATAACGTAACAAAACTCCTTTCTTCAAATTGCCATCCATACATGGAGCTAACAAAACACCTTCTTCATGCTCATGCTCTCTGCCCAATGTTTTTATTCGGAGTTATCTTCAGCTCTTAGGATGAACTTCGTGTTACTTCAGCGTTTTAGATTCCCGAGCTCATTCCCGTATTCATTTCATTCTATCGTTCATCATGCAATATCATCTTTGATTTTTGCTTTCTCTCCCATATGCCTAGGTATAGTAAGTAGAAGAATTATAACTTCGACATCGAGATTTGACCGGAAGTACAGGTTTAATGGTCCTTGAATTTTAGAAAAACAGTTTTAGGAAAAGGTTCTTGTGTGTGAACAGCATAATTAAAAAACTATATGTCGCATAAACTTGATATTTAAGGTCAGCATCTTCCAACACTGACAAGCTTTTCAACAAAATCTTCCATCCCAAACTTCCCTTTACATGGAAAATATTTTGTTAACTTTAATTTTCTCAAAAATGGCCGTAAAATTTTGATTAATATACCTTGTGAGCATAATATTTTCATGATAAATAAAATATATATCTTGAGTTTTCTGCGAATGGCCTGTGTAGTTCTGTGCATTCTGAATGAATTTTGTAGATCCCGCTTGAAACACACTTTAGTCAAATAATTTTTGTCGCATTAACCATTTCCTATATGTCCTTTGTTAAGGCTTAAAATTTTCAAATACTTTATACATTTTTACTTTCTCCACTACGTAAAGTAAGTAGGGAAGTATTGTATTCCACCCAAAAATTCGATACCGAGATTTCACCGGATATACATGTTTTGAGACTCCCAGAATCCAAAAAAAGCGTTCTTGGAAACATGTCCGTATGTGTGTCTGTATGTCTGTGCGTCTGTGTGTGTGTCTGTGAACAGCATAACTCAGAAACGAACAGTCGGATAAACACCAAACTTGGTATTTAGGTTCAGTATCTTCCAGAGATGCGACTAGAAGGTTTCCAAGAAAATACCCCCAACCCAGATTACCCTTTACATGGAACATTTTTCGTAAATATTACTTTTCTCAAAAATGGCTCAAATTATTTTGATTAAAATATCATATGTTTAAGATATTTTCATGACAAATTAAATATATATCTCGAATTTTCTGGGAATGTCTCCAAAATTATTCTTCGTTGTGAACGAATTTTGCATAACTGGTAAACCATAAGAGATAGACAAAATTTTACTGCACAAAAAACGTAGACCGCGTTAAAATTAACAATTTATGTCATATACTGTTTTTTGTTGGGCGAAACATTTTCGAGATATTGCTTGTTATTCCCTTAAATTTTGCAATACTTATACTTTTTCTCAAATTCGTTATTCATTTTTTTTATGTCCTGGACATGCAAAGAGAATGGAATGCGCCACATAGCAACCAGCACTTAAAATATTTGACTATCGCTTAAAACCTACCATATTCCCCTTGCATCTACAAGAAAATTAGCAATAAGATTAACATCTCGATTAACATGAAGCATATGGAGAATACGCGTTTGTAAAATAGTTTGTACAAGAGTAGAGAAAGTCATGTGAGTGTAACACATCAGATTTTTTTTGTCCTGGTAATGCAAAGAGAATGGAATACCCCACATAGCAACCACGTCTTAAAATATTTGACTATCGCTTAAAGCCTAGCAATTCTCTACAAGAAAATTAGCAATAATATTAACATCTCGATTAACATGAGGCATATGGAGAATAAGTGTTTGTAAAAATAGTTTGTTCAAGAGTAGTGAAAGTCATGTGAGTGTAACACATCAGATTTTTCAAGTGTTAAGCCGCCATTCATTTTTTATCTCGCAGTCATGTAAACAGTTGACTTTCAAAGCCATCCCATTGTGACTCAGTTTTAAAGATTTGAGTATGTCTTCAGCCTCCTGTATCCCCTTGATACGTAGAGTATTTCAACATATGCTTATCCATTAACAAGGAGAAGACAGAAAGAATACGCCTTTGTAAGTTTTTAGAAGAGTGAATAGGCAAGTCCCAAAGTTGTAGTGTAACATTTGTTGTTTCCCTTTTCGTTTGAAAGACAGAAGCAACATTGGCCTCGACAGAGACCTTTTGGACTACGCTACTGCATCAGATTTTTTTCTTCTGAGGGATAGATAAGTACATAAAACAATCTACAGAACACGTCGGAGTAAAGCCTAGAACTTTCGGAGAGATCGGAATGCAAGAACAGAGGTAGCGGCACGTGAGTTGGTATACATTATGGGTGTTCACAAAATTTTAGTCAGCCCTGAAATGTGAAATACCACCTACAGCATAATAGCTGTTATGACTGCACAACTTTCCACAGTTGCAGCCGATCTTAACAACAATTACAATAATAATGTATTCCTTTTACGAAAGAAACTTTTTTTACGTAATTGTGCGTATAATTAAGTACAATTAAATTAAATTCAGTTTTATTAATGGACGCTCTTTAACTTCTTTGGTTATTAGCGTCCCATTCTAATATTGAGCGTGGAAGCCGGAAATTTTGCCCAGAGGTCTCTTTATCAGCCTTGAGGTTCTTTCTCGTGGCGTAAATCTACAACACGCGACTATGGCATTACTTCCCATGCGAAGGAAGCCATGCTAAGGATTTTTACATCCGAAAAAAATCCATCGCCCTCCGCCGGGTAGTGGTTACTATGCTAGCCTCTAGTTGCCGAGGTCGTGGATTCAAACCCAGCGGAGGGCGATGTAAAAATCCTTAGCATGACTTCCTTCGGAAGGGAAGTAAAGCCGGTGGTCACGTGTCGTAGATTTACGGCACGTAAAAGAAACTCAAGCCTAATAAACAGGCCTCTGAGCAAAAATTGCCGGTCTTTTACGCCTAATATAGAATGGGACGCTAATAAGCATAGTAGCTAAAGAGTGTCCATAAATAAAACTCAACTTATTTTTAATTTTTTCTCTCAGCCGGATTTCAACCCGCGACCTCGGTAACTAAAGGCTAGCACGGTAACCCTAGACTAAGGAGGACGACATAACTAAGTACAGCCCGCTAGGGCAAAAACAAGTAATATGTAAATTACATTGTACGAGGCGCGTTGTAAAGTAAGTACCGATAACTTTTAAAAAATCTGATGTGTTACACTCACATGACTTCTCTACTCTTGTACAAACTATTTTTACAAACTCTTATTCTCCATATGCTTCATGTTAATCGAGATGTTAATCTTATTGCTAAATTTCTTGTAGATGCAAGGGGAATTGGTAGGATTTAAGCAATAGTGAAATGTTTTAAGAGCTGGTTGCTATGTGGAGCATTCCATTCTGTTTGCATTACCAGGACAAAAAAATGAATAACGAGTTTGAGAAAAAGTATAAGTATTGGAAAATTTAAGGGAATAACAAGGAATATCTCGAAAATGTTTCACTAAACAACAAAAATGTATATGACATAAATTGTGTATTTTAACGCGATCTACATTTGTTGTGTAGTAAAATTGTGTCTATCTCTTATGGTTTATCAGTTATGCAAAAGTCGTTCACAATGAAGAATACTTTTGGAGACATTCCCAGAAAATTCGAGATATACATTTCATTTGTCATGAAAATATCTTAAATATATGATATTTTAATCAAAATCGTTAGAGCCATTTTGAGAAAATTAAAATTTTCGAAAAATGTTCCATGTAAAGGGTAATCTGGGGTGGGGGGATTTTTTGAATACCTTCGTGTCACATTTCTGGAAGATACTGAACCTAAATGTCAAGTTTGGTGTTTATCCGACTGTTCGTTTCTGAGTTATGCTGTTCACAGACACACACACACACACGGACATGTTTCCAAAAATGCTTTTTTTGGATTCAGGGGATCTCAAAACATGTATTTCCGGTGAAATCTCGCTATCGAATTTTTGGGTGGAATACAATACTTCCCCTACTTACTATATGTAGTAGAGAAAGTAAAAATAACAGTACCTTACTTTCCGAATACTTTATTATCCTTTATTACCTTACACTACTTCTCCACATAGCCACCGCCGTTATTCAGGCACTTGTAACGGGAAACCAGTCTTTGTATTCCTTCTCAAAGAATGATGCCGCCTGTGATGAAAGTCAGGTCTAAACTTCTTGTTTCACATCACATTTTCCACCAAGGAATTTCTTGAGATGAAGAAAGAGATAAAAATCTCTTGGTGCCAATTCAGGACTGTAGGGAAGGATGTCGAATGATTTCCAACCAAAAAATGCGATCAGTTCATGAGTTTTTTTGTCTATGTGTGGCCAGTCATTGTCACTCATTATTGTTTCCGCATAAACCTCACACAATTGGCATGAATGTTTACTGGCGTAACATTTTTCACATTCAAACAGCAAATCACTGATCTGACTGCACAGTCGGCGGGCCGTTCGAATGTTTTGAACATTTCAAAACGCTCTAAGAACAGGAAAACACGATTTACGATCGCTCACAGCCGCGATGGCTTCCTAATGAATGGAGGGAGTGATCGGACATGCTCAAAATCGCTGTTGCAGCGCTAAAATATTAAAACGTACTTACTTTAAAAACACGCCTCGTAGTCGAGAATATGGTTGGGATGGAGAAACCGGGAGAAGTTTCCGAGATTATGCGCGTTACCTACTTCTGACTACAGTGACTCTTTCTTCCGTAGTAGCTACACTAATTGGCATTGACGTAAATCTAGTGACAGTATGGAAAAACAGTGCGGGAAAAGGTTCGCGCGCTAGTGCACTTCTTGAAGTGTGCACGACCGTATGTATTTGGCCTCGTAAGGTAATCAGCCATACAGTTGAGCATGCGTAGAAGATCCTTAAAACGTGCACAAGTTACGATGTACTACACGGGACCACCTTCCTTCCAAAGGAAGTCATGCTAAGGATTTTTATGCCCGTAAAAATCCATCGTCCTCCGTAGGGTTTGAACCCGCGACCGCTAGATGGCTATATTTATACCCCACTTGCTGATATCGAAATGATCTAGTAAACTATACAGGAAGTATATGGTTATAACGCTACTTTTGACCAGGAAAAGACGTGTTAGACCTCGTGAAGCAATGTCTCAGTGACTTGACTGCAAGAAGGAACAGCTAAGTGCTATAGCAGCAAGGAGACAAGTTTTGTCTTAAGGAAGGACACTCGCTACCTACCCCAGGTGTAACGCTGTGGGGAGCTGCGAAGAGTTACGGCCCCGAACATCCCCTGCTGTGCAGCGCCCCATAAAACTCTGTTCTTCACACCTTTACCATGGCCATGCTCAGCATACCTGCCGCGTTCCCACCCACACTGCCTAATCCCTGCCTACATAGCTGGTAAAACGACCATTTTAGTGCCTTCTCATGCTTCTGCAGTATGTTACAGATAATATTCTAGAACTTGGTGGGCTCATTTATTGACATTCATATTAGAATGTTAGATTTCTTTTGCATCCTATCGTATTTAAATTAGGATTAATTTGTAACATATCTTGCATGTTGAGTCATAGAGTTCTTTGAATTGACTATTTATGAATTATTGAGCTGGCTTACCTGAGTTTTTAAACTCCAATGAAGATTTTATTGATTTCATATACCTCCCGCTTCTTTATGAAGTCATACTCCCTTCCAATGCCCTCAAAAAACATCACCAAACAAAACGTTTACTCCTATTCATCAAACACTTTTCCCAAATCCAATCAAAACTATCCGACACAAACTACCACAAATTCTCCTCTGCCATCGCTCTGTCTGAACAAACAACCGACAAAATGTGGACCTTACATTCACAAATTAATTTCGACCTATCCGACATTTTCAGTGAGGAAAGGCATAACCAGCCCCAAAACGAAACAGAACCCACGAAAACGAAACTCCAGACGAACCAACAGTCGACGACATCCACACAGTATTCCCATCAGACGCATTTCAACGTTCCATTCCAGGCTATCGCCCCAACAACCTCCACCCGAATCACTCCCTTCACCTCCAACTTTGTCCACGGAAAACTCACCTGATGTACCTGGCACACCCTAGACTATTCCGAATACGAAGACAAATGCGTATTCATCCCATACCAACTTCTCCTATTTTACACAGACATCACTCCTGATAACTGATCCTCATCTCTCCAATGATTTAGAGGATTTCAATAGTGAATCCTCTTCTTTAATTGTAATTAATAATTGTAATTTCGTGCAGCCCCGACTATTATAAATAACGGATAAAAAATCGTCTGATATTCACTTAAAAGTATGTGAGACTTCGGCGAAACGCTGAATTCCTTAACCTCCTCCGACAGTATTCCAAGTTCTACAAACTTCTGGCCCAGTAGTCCAGTCGGTAGAACACCTACCAGATATTCAAGGGGTTCCGGGTTCGTTTTTTGGCTAGGGGTGTGTGGAAATTTTTCTCTATCCAAGACTATTTCCTATCCTCCCCAGAGTCTGAAAGTAAGAATGAGTGTGAATGTGCGTGTAATCTAAAAATGCAAGAAACTCAAGAACAAGAGTTACACGAGTTAACAATAAGTTCCAATGGAAAGGCCGACGACCAATCTAGTTAAAGACAGGTATAAATGGAACTAAAAAAAAAGTTCTGTAAACGCTGTATAGCGTATAAGCAGCAATTGGCGGTGGGAGAATCCTCTGTCGGAATGTTCGAGGAATTTATTTAGGTAATTATTATAGTAGGTTACATTTTAAACTCTTTACTTTCTTTTTAGTCCCATAGTTACTAACGTAAAAGCTTTACACTTTTCACATAATTCAGAAACACTAAATATATGCAGCGAAATAAAATTCTGCACTCCCAGGATATCAAATACAACTCTTCGGAAAAGAGATGTAGTCTGCGACCATCGAGCAAAATAATTTCAGTTAATATAAAATATCGGTTTACTGATTTCTCCCCTTATACAATTATATAGCATGCCCTGATAACCAACTTGATTACAACGTAAATACAAAGGCATTAAAAAAAACATTCTTACATGAGGGTTATTCAGTGATTTTGACACAATTTCGTTACACACGCACATCTGCAGTATTTAATAAACAGCAATTAAATAGTAGTAGACTATGATACAAGGGGTAAAACAACTTTTAACACCGCGTGGCCTATACTATTTTTACTTTCTCTACGTAGAGTAAGTAGGGGAAGTATTGTATTCCACCCAAAACTTCGATACCGAGATTTCGCCGGAAATATATGTTTTGAGACCCCCTGAATCCAAAGCAAGGCATTTTTGGAAACATGTCCGTGTGTGTGTCTGTGTGTCTGTGAGTGTGTCTGTGTGTCTGTGTGTGTATCTGTGAACAGCATAACTCAGAAACGAACAGTCGGATAAACACCAAACTAGGTATTTAGGTTCAGTATATTCCAGAGATGCGACACGAAGGTTTTCAAGAAAATCCCCCCACCCCAGATTACCCTTCACATGGTACATTTTTCGAAAATTTTAATTTTCTCAGAAATGACTCCAACGATTTTGATTAAAATATCATACGTTTAAGATATTTTCATGACAAATTAAATGTATATCTCGAATTTTCTGGGAATGTCTCCAAAAGTATTCTTCATTGAGAACGACTTTTGCATAATTGGTAAACCATAAGAGATAGACAAAATTGTACTACACAGAAAATGTAGATCACGTTAAAATACACAATTTATGTCACACACATTTTGTTGTTAAGTGAACCATTTTCGAGATATTGCTTGTTATTCCTTTAAATGTTCCAATGCTTTTTCTCAAAGAGGAATTCGTTATTCATTTTTATTTTCTCTACTACGTATAGTTAAGTAGGGGAAGTATTGTATTCCACCCAAAAATTCAATACCGAAATTTCACCGGAAATACATGTTTTGAGATCCCCTCAATTCAAAAAAAGCATTTTTGGAAACATGTCCGTGTGTGTGTCTGTCTGTCTGTGTCTGTCTGTCTGTGTCTGTCTGTCTGTGTGTCTGTCTGTGAACAGCATAACTCAGAAACGAACAGTTGGATAAACACCAAACATGGTATTTAGGTTCAGTATCCTCCAGAGATGCGACACGAAGGTTTTCAAGAAAATCCCCCCACCCCAGACTACCCTTTATATGAAACATTTTTCGAAAATTTTAATTTTCTCAAAAATGGCTCTAACGATTTTGATTAAAATATCATATATTTAAGATATTTTCATGACAAATAAAATGTATATCTTCAATTTTCTGGGAATGTCTCCAAAAGTATTCTTCATTGTGAACGACTTTTGCATAACTGGTAAACCATAAGAGATAGACAAAATTTTACTACACAAAAGATGTAGATCGCGTTAAAATACACAATTTATCTCATATACATTTTTGTTTTTGAGTGAACCATTTTCGAGATATTGCTTGTTATTCTCTTAAATTTTTCAATACTTATTTTCTAAAATGGGAATTCGTTATTCATTTTTTACTTTCTCTACTACGTATAGTAAGTAGGGGAAGTATTGTATTCCACCCAAAAATTCGATACCGAGATTTCACCGGAAATACATGTTTTGAGACCTTCTGAATCCAAAAAAAGCGTTTTTGGAAACATGTCCGTGTGTGTGTCTGTGTGTGTGTGTGTCTGTGTGTGTCTGTGAACAGCATAACTCAGAAACGAACAGTCGGATAAACACCAAACTTGGTATTTACGTTCAGCATCTTCCAAGGATGCGACACGAAGGTTTTCAAGAAAATCCCCCCACCCCAGATTACCCTTTACATGGAAGATTTTTCAAACATTTTAATTTTCTCAAAAATGGCTCTAACGATTTTGATTAAAATATCATATGTTTAAGATATTTTTATGACAAATAAAATGTATATCTTAAATTTTCTGGGAATGTCTCCAAAAGTATTCTTCATTGTGAACGACTTTTGCATAATTGGTAAACCATAAGAGATAGACAAAATTTTACTACACAGAAAATGTAGATCGCGTTAAAATACACAATTTATGTCATATACATTTTTTGTTGTTGAGTGAACCATTTTCGAGATATTGCTTGTTATTCCCTTAAATTTTTCAATACTTATTTTCTCAAAGGGAAATTCGTTATTCATTTTTACTTTCTCTACTACGTATAGTAAGTAGGGGAAGTATTGCATTCCACCCAAAAATTCGATACCGAGATTTCACCGGAAATACATGTTTTGAGACCTCCTGGATCCAAAAAAAGCATTTTTGGAAACATGTCCGTGTGTGTGTCTGTGTGTGTGTGTGTCTGTGTGTGTGTGTGTGTGTCTGTGTGTGTGTGTGTGTGTGTCTGTGAACAGCATAACTCAAAAACGAACAGTCGGATAAGCACCAAACTTGGTATTTAGGTTCAGTATCTTTCAGAGATGCGACACGAAGGTTTTCAAGAAAATCCCCCCACCCCAGACTACCCTTTACATGGAAGATTTTTCGAAAATTTTAATTTTCTCAAAAATGGCTCTAACGATTTTGATGAAAATATCATATGTTTAAGATAATGTCATGAGAAATGAAATGTATATCTCGAATTTTCTGGGAATGTCTCCAAAAGTATTCTTTATTGTGAACGACTTTTGCATAACTGGTAAACCATAAGAGATAGACAAAATTTTACTACACAAAAAATGTAGATCGCGTTAAAATACACAACTTATATCATATACATTTCTTTTGTTGAGTGAACCGTTTTCGAGATATTGCTTGTTATTCCCTTAAATTTTCCAATACTTATACTTTTTCTCAAATGCGTTATTCATTTTTTACTTTCTCTACTACGTATAGTAAGTAGGGAAGTATTGCATTCCACCCAAAAATTCGATACCGAGATTTCACCGGAAATACATGTTTTGAGACCTCCTGAATCCAAAAAAAGCATTTTTGGAAACATGTCCGTGTGTGTGTCTGTGTGTCTGTGTGTGTGTGTGTCTGTGTGTGTGTGAACAGCATAACTCAAAAACGAACAGTCGGATAAACACCAAACTTGGTATTTAGGTTCAGTATCTTCCAGAGATGCGACACAAAGGTTTTCAAGAAAATCCCCCCACCCCAGACTACCCTTTACATGGAACATTTTTCGAAAATTTTAATTTTCTCAAAAATGGCTCTAACGATTTTGTTTAAAATATCATATGTTTAAGATAATGCCATGAGAAATGAAATGTATATCTCGAATTTTCTGGGAATGTCTCCAAAAGTATTCTTCATTGTGAACGACTTTTGCCTAACTGGTAAACCATAAGAGATAGACAAAATTTTACTACACAAAAAATGTTGATCTCGTTAAAATACACAACTTATGTTATATACATTTCTTTTGTTGAGTGAACCGTTTTCGAGATATTGCTTGTTATTCCCTTAAATTTTCCAATACTTATACTTTTTCTCAAATTCGTTATTCATTTTTTTATGTCCTGGACTTGCAAAGAGAATGGAATTCGACACATAGCAACCAGCGTTAAAATATTTGACCATCGCTTAAAAGCTACCATATTCCCCTTGCATCTACAAGAAAATTAGCAATAAGATTGACATCTCGATATCTCGATTAACATAAAGCATATGGAGAATAGGCGTTTGTAAAAATAGATTGTACAAGAGTAGAGAAAGTCATGTGAGTGTAACACATCAGATTTTTTTTATGTCCTGGACATGCAAAGAGAATGGAATGCGCCACATAGCAACCAGCGTTAAAATATTTGACTATCGCTTAAAAGCTACCATATTTCCCTTGCATCTACAAGAAAATTACCAATAAGATTGACATCTCGATATCTCGATTAACATGAACCATATGGAGAATAAGCGTTTGTAAAATTAGATTGTACAAGAGTAGAGAAAGTCATGTGAGTGTAACACATCAGATTTTTTATGTCCTGGACTTGCAAAGAGAATGGAATGCGCCACATAGCAACCAGCGCTTAAAATATTTGACTATCGCTTATAACCTACCATGTTCCCCTTGCATCTACAAGAAAATTAGCAATAAGATTGACATCTCGATATCTCGATTAACATAAAGCATATGGAGAATAGGCGTTTGTAAAAATACATTGTACAAGAGTAGAGAAAGTCATGTGAGTGTAACACATCAGATTTTTTTATGTCCTGACATGCACAGAGAATGGAATGCGCCACATAGCAACCAGCGTTAAAATATTTGACTGTCGCTTAAAAGCTACCATATTTCCCTTGCATCTACAAGAAAATTACCAATAAGATTGACATCTCGATATCTCGATTAACATGAAGCATATGGAGAATAAGCGTTTGTAAAAATAGTTTGTACAAGAGTAGAGAAAGTCATGTGAGTGTAACACATCAGATTTTTATGTCTTGGATATGCAAAGATTATTAATCTGTGGGAAAGGGAATGGTGCTGCACCTAGCAACCAGCTATTAAGAGATATGTATGTGCTTAAAGGCTACTGTATTTCAATATTGCCCTTGTAAATATATATTCCCTTACATCTACAAGAAACTTAGCTATAAGATAGACTCTGCAAATGTTTATCTCGATTAACATGAAGTAGATGGAGAATAAGCGTTTGTAAAAATACTTTGTACAAGAGTAGAGAAAGTCATGTGAGTGTAACACATCAGATTTTTTTATGTCCTGGACATACAAAGAGAATGGAATGCACTGCATAGCAACCAGCTCTTAAAATATTTGACTATCGCTTAAAGCCTACCATATTCCCCTTGCATCTACAAGAAAATTAGCAATAAGATTAACATCTCGATATCTCGATTAACATGAAGCAGATGGAGAATAAGCGTTTGTAAAAATAGTTTGTACAAGAGCAGAGAAAGTTATGTGAGTGTAACACATCAGATTTTTTATTCCTGAAACTAAGAGAAATCACGTTTAGAACGTGGTTCTTGTAACAAGAGAAATGACATTAAAAAGCAAGATGTTGTTAGGTGTTTTGTTAATTTGTTGATTTGCCAGCAGTCACTTTTAGTGATGTTATTTTCTACGTGTTTTGCCTTACACCAGGCAATGAAGCGATTAAATGCTGTATCATATTGCTTTCTGAATTTTTGGTGTAAGTACCTGCTTTATTCTTTTTGCTGCTTCTTCTTCGGCTGTTTCTTCTGAAATCATAATTTCCGCCATTTAATGTTTATGTAGGTTATATTAGATAAAAGAATGCTTTCAAGGAAAGCAGAAGGCTACCAATATATCGTATAGATTAACTCTGCAACGAATTGCGATCAATTGTAGTATACTGATTTGTATTGTGAACAGATAATACGAGCGCCATGAGAAATTAATCATGTAAAAAGACAATGAAATGTAAAACCTAATCAATCCAAGTCGAGGATGGCCCCGTAGCTCAGTCGGTAGAGTGCTGCCTGCTGTGTGAGAGGTCCCGGGTTTAATTCCCGGCTGGGGTGCGGGAATTTCTCTCTAGCTAATATTATTCCCTATTGTCCCCAGAGTCTGGAAGTATGAATGAGAGTGTGAATGTGCGTGTGTGTGTGATCTAATGATTAAAATTCCAAAATTGCGAGAAACCCAATGACAAGAAAATACGAGTTAACACCATTACCAATAGGCAATAAGTTCCAAAGGAAAGTTCACTGATAAGACCAATGTAGATTTCAAGGCGGGATATAAATGGAAATGAAAAAAATCTGATGTGTTACACTCACATGACTTTCTCTACTCTTGTACAATCTAATTTTACAAACGCCTATTCTCCATATGCTTCATGTTAATCGAGATATCGAGATGTCAATCTTATTGGTAATTTTCTTGTAGATGCAAGGGAAATATGGTAGCTTTTAAGCGATAGTCAAATATTTTAACGCTGGTTGCTATGTGGCGCATTCCATTCTCTTTAAATGTCCAGGACATAAAAAAAATGAATAACGCATTTGAGAAAAAGTATAAGTATTGGAAAATTTAAGGAAATAACAAGCAATATCTCGAAAACGGTTCACTCAACAAAAGAAATGTATATGACATAAGTTGTGTATTTTAACGCGATCTACATTTTTGGTGTAGTAAAATTTTGTCTATCTCTTATGGTTTACCAGTTATGCAAAAGTCGTTCACAATGAAGAATACTTTTGGAGACATTCCCAGAAAATTCGCGATATACATTTCATTTCCCATGACATTATCTTAAACATATGATATTTTCATCAAAATCGTTAGAGCCATTTTTGAGAAAATTAAAATTTTCGAAAAATCTTCCATGTAAAGGGTAGTCTGGGGTGGGGGGATTTTCTTGAAAACCTTCGTGTCGCATCTCTGGAAGATACTGAACCTAAATACCAAGTTTGGTGCTTATCCGACTGTTCGTTTTTGAGTTATGCTGTTCACAGACACACAGACACACACACACACAGACACACACACACACAGACACACACACGGACATGTTTCCAAAAATGCTTTTTTTGGATTCAGGAGGTCTCAAAACATGTATTTCCGGCGAAATCTCGGTATCGAATTTTTGGGTGGAATGCAATACTTCCCCTACTTACTATACGTAGTAGAGAAAGTAAAAATATCCAAGTCGAGTTATTAAACATGTGCAAATACAAAGGGCAACTTTCATGTGATGGAGTTGAAACCAAAGTTGGTCACAATGGAGATAATCGCACTAGTGAGATAATCTAAAGTTAGAAGTTGTACTTTTAAGTCTTGATGTCTAAAAACAAATATAACACAGGATCGATTTTTAAACTCTGTCTTCTGTTTGCTGAAGTGTTATATCCTGGTCATCTATGATATAAATGTAACCGCTTTTGTTTTGATACTGCGGAGATACGCAACTATTTATATTCTGGAGTAACAACTCTATTTTTTTCTATTCCACGGCATTCTCTAAAACTAAAACCGAAATGTCAAGATCTCCTTTGTATTCAAGTACTAGGGCTTTGTAAATCATCTTTATTGTTTTAGTTATTTATGAAATGAAATTAGAAGGTCCTTTGTCCATGATAACGGAGAATTATCAAAATCGGTTGAGTATTTTTTGAGATTACCCTACATATACAAACACGCACTCACTCGCACACACGCGCAGTTTTTCTTTCTTTATAATATTAGTAGGCGTTGCAAGTAACACTGCGGGATGTTTTCCACCCAAAAAGTTTATGTCGAGATGGAAATGTACGTTCTGAAATCCATGAAACTGCCCCCCCAAATATATTTTTAGAAGATCTCTATCTCTCTCTGAACCATAATTGTGGGATATTCATTCATTATCTGTTTACCCTCCTCTTAAGTAGGACTTACACCCTCCCCAGGACTTACAGGCAGGTGCCTGGGGTCAGAGGCCCGTCGAGGAGCAGACACTCATGGATCAGACAGAACATCCAGGATGGGTGATCAGCTCGATGCCTGGTATGGCAGGAAGGAAGTAGATGAAGCGAAATGTTGGTGAAATGGATGAAAGGAAAGGTGATGTTGGAGCAGTTGGTGGAATGAATGGCGGGGGAAACCGGAGAACCCGGAGAAAACCCGCCCAGACGCCGCTTTGTCCACCACAAATCCCACAGGGACATGCAGGTCCCTGGGATTGAACCCGGTCCGCCTCGGTGGGAGGCGAGCGGTCTAACCACTCGGCCACGGCGCCGCCCATAAATTGTGGGATAAAGTGGGATAAATAAACAAATTTCCTTTTTGGGCCAAGACATCGTGTAAGCAGCAAGGCGAGGATTTTCAAGAAAATTACTAAATATCCTTTAAATAAGGATATTTATCCATTTTCTCAAACTTAGCAAATGATTTTGATTAACATGATTAACATATGTTCTAAACAAATGTATATCTTGACTATTCTATGAAATTCTCTTTATTCTGAATGAATCTAACTGGTAAACAATAACAGATATACAAAACGTTACTGCACGAAAAATGTAGGCCTTATTGAAATACTTGCACAATTAATGTATCAATTAACGTTTTGTAGCATTAGCTATTTACGAATATTATTGGTTGTCTCAGGTTTAACCATTATGCTCACGTATAAGGCATCTCACGCGATTCTTTTTCCCCACATGTGTTCGTCAGGACAATAACCTTGATTACTTTGTTTCCCATGCTGTGCTTGCAACCAGGTGATATTGCTTAATTTGAGATAATGCCAAGGCAAAAAAGAAAATATCGCAAGTGACGTAATGTTTTATTTACAAATTATGCCAATGTTTCGTTGCTATTATTCGCGTATGTAAACCAGTTACCACGAGAAGCAGTGGTTAGCAACAGGTAGAATCTTGTGTAACATTAAATGTTTGACTTATGTTTTGAAAATTGGTACCAGAACCTTTTTTTGCGCCGTGTTAATAAAAATTAAAACAGAATAGTAGATTATGGTACAAGTGTTAAAATAAAGGCACCTTTAACACGTGTGGCATATACTATGCTTTAAACAACGCTCGAATTTGTAAAATATCAATAAAATAACATTATATTGATTCCTAAAACTAAGAGAAGTTACGTTTAGAACGAGATCAACTCTCGTGTGCAGTGATATATCAGATGTCTTCATGTTTTGTTGATTCTTTAGCATTCATTTTCAGTGAAATTATTTTCACAAGTTTTGCCTTACACCAGGCAATGAAGCGATTAAATGCTATATCATATTACTTACTGGATTTTTTTAGGTAAGTAGCTCCAGTGTCATTCTTTCTGCTGCTCCTGTAATTTCGCTTCTATTTGAGTTTCTTCTGAAGCCATAATTGCCGCCATTTAATCTTTATGTACGTTATACTAGATAAAAGAATAACGTTTTAGATCAAAGAAAGCAGAAGGCTGCCAATATTAGGCATAGATTAACTCCACAACGAATTGCGATAAATTGAAGTATGACAATTTAAATTGTGAACAGATAATGCGAGCGTCATGAGACGAATTATTACACATGTGCAAATATAAAGGGTAATTTCCTTGTGATTGGACTTGAGACCAAAGTTAGTCACAAAGCAGTGGTATACAAATCTTATCGCATTAGTGCGATAATGTAAAGCTTTTAGTTCGTGTGCACTATGTTAAACGTTCTACTCTTAGGCCATGCTGTCTGAAAAGTTTTATGTACCAAAGGTATTATAATAAGGATTGTGCCTTGAGATCCGAAAGCTTTGAGATATCTGAAAGCAGAATCATTAATAATGCCCGTGGTGAATACAATAATTTACGCATATTGGTTTGTTATTGAATAAACAAAATAATAAGTACAATGCCATAACCGGAATTGAACCACGAATCTTCGAATTGCCGTGCTCTAATCTTCTTGAGCTACCATGGTAACGTGACATTAAGTTCCCGAATTGACTCGCATTTTTTCGGTTAAACCACAAAGCGTTCTCAAAGTAATTTGGAGATATCATATCTCAAAGCCGACTTACAATGCTGTAAGTACTTTAAGTACCGGGCTTCGTGGTTAACCACTATTATCTCAATCAATGATAATTGAATGTTTTTTTTCTTTCGCGCATGCCATGTGTAGGCCAAAGTTGGAAAGGTAGAATAAGACGGAAAGCTTCAGTGCCATAGCCGGGATTTCAAACCACGGATCTTCGGCTTACCGTACCGTTACTCTAACCATCTAAGTTACCATGGCAACATGGCGATCTTAGATGTAAGTCGGAGAATTTAATGTCGTGACAAAATGTTGCCATGGTAACTAGATGATTTGAGCCAAAATATCATGACATGTGTGAAAGAGCAATTAATTAAAATAAATTAATAATTTAGAGAAAAAGTTAAATTAAAACTTATATCGTGAGTTTTATTTTATTAACACACGGTATTTAAGAATTGTGTATTTAATAAGTAAAGCTGATTAATTTCTAATAACGGAGAAGTATGGTCTAATTGGAAAGGTAGAATCAGATGACTGAAAAATCCAATGCTATAGCCGGGATTTGAACCACGGATCTCCTGGGAGATCCGTGGTTCAGATCCCGCCTATGGCATTGAATTTTTCAGTCATCTGATTTTACCTTTCCAACCCTGTCCGCACACGGCTTGTGTGAAAGAACAATTAATTGCATGGTCTAATTATTGCTTATATAGTAATTAAAAGCATAATAGCAATGAATCTGTGTTTGGCTAATCCGAATAAATACAGAGATCATAGAATACCTTCCATAGAGAGAGGGAGAGTAAGACAAAGGGGAGAGATTAAGGGATGACTAAAATCCAATGTTAATTCGCTAACTCATGACCCATTACCTCAGAAAATATTTAAGGTATCAGAATGAAATTTTACATGATCTATATTTATGCCTTCTACTTACTCTAATCAATTTTGTTTTAATCGTCCTTCGTGGTGTAGTGGTTACCATGCTATCCTATAGTTCCCGAGGTCGCGGGTTCAAACTCTGCGGGGGCAATGGATTTTTTTGAGCATAAAAATCCATAGCATGCATTCCTTCGGAAGGGAAGATTTACGACACGTAAAATAATCTCAAGCCTGATAGAAGCTTCTGAGCAAAATTTCCAATCTTTCACGACCAATATAGAATGAGACACTAAGAACCATAATAGTTAAAGAGCGTCCATAAATAAGACTCAATTAAATTTTATAACCGTCATAATATAAAAAAATCTGATGTGTTACACTCACATGACTTTCTCTACTCTTGTACAATCTATTTTTACAAACGCCTATTCTCCATATGCTTCATGTTAATCGAGATATCGAGATGTCAATCTTATTACTAATTTTCTTGTAGATGCAAGGGGAATATAGTAGGTTATAAACGATAGTCAAATATTTTAACGCTGGTTGCTATATGGCGCATTCCATTCTCTTTGCATGTCCAGGACATAAAAAAAAATCTGATGTGTTACACTCACATGACTTTCTCTACTCTTGTACAATCTATTTTTACAAACGCCTATTCTCCATATGCTTTATGTTAATCGAGATATCGAGATGTCAATCTTATTGCTAATTTTCTTGTAGATGCAAGGGGAATATGGTAGCTTTTAAGCGATGGTCAAATATTTTAACGCTGGTTGCTATGTGTCGAATTCCATTCTCTTTGCAAGTCCAGGACATAAAAAAATGAATAACGAATTTGAGAAAAAGTATAAGTATTGGAAAATTTAAGGGAATAACAAGCAATATCTCGAAAACGGTTCACTCAACAAAAGAAATGTATATAACATAAGTTGTGTATTTTAACGAGATCAACATTTTTTGTGTAGTAAAATTTTGTCTATCTCTTATGGTTTACCAGTTATGCAAAAGTCGTTCACAATGAAGAATACTTTTGGAGACATTCCCAGAAAATTCGAGATATACATTTCATTTCTCATGGCATTATCTTAAACATATGATATTTTAAACAAAATCGTTAGAGCCATTTTTGAGAAAATTAAAATTTTCGAAAAATGTTCCATGTAAAGGGTAGTCTGGGGTGGGGGGATTTTCTTGAAAACCTTCGTGTCGCATCTCTGGAAGATACTGAACCTAAATACCAAGTTTGGTGTTTATCCGACTGTTCGTTTTTGAGTTATGCTGTTCACACACACACAGACACACACACACACAGACACACACACACACAGACACACACACACACAGACACACAGACACACACACGGACATGTTTCCAAAAATGCTTTTTTTGGATTCAGGAGGTCTCAAAACATGTATTTCCGGTGAAATCTCGGTATCGAATTTTTGGGTGGAATGCAATACTTCCCCTACTTACTATACGTAGTAGAGAAAGTAAAAATGAATAACGAATTTGAGAAAAAGTATAAGTATTGGAAAATTTAAGGGAATAACAAGCAATATCTCGAAAAAGGTTCACTCAACAAAAGAAATGTATATGACATAAGTTGTGTATTTTAACGCGATCTACATTTTTTGTGTAGTAAAATTCTGTCTATCTCTTATGGTATACCAGTTATGCAAAAGTCGTTCACAATGAAGAATACTTTTGGAGACATTCCCAGAAAATTCGAGATATACATTTCATTTCTCATGACATTATCTTAAACATATGATATTTTCATCAAAATCGTTAGAGCCATTTTTGAGAAAATTAAAATTTTCGAAAAATGTTCCATGTAAAGGGTAGTCTGGGGTGGGGGGATTTGCTTGAAAACCTTCGTGTCGCATCTCTGGAAGATACTGAACGCAAATACCAAGTTTGGTGTTTATCCGACTGTTAGTTTTTGAGTTATGCTGTTCACAGACACACACACACACAGACACACACACACAGACACACACACAGACACACACACACACAGACACACACACGGACATGTTTCCAAAAATGCTTTATTTGGATTCAGGAGGTCTCAAAACATGTATTTCCGGTGAAATCTCGGTATCGAATTTTTGGGTGGAATGCAATACTTCCCCTACTTACTGTACGTAGTAGAGAAAGTAATATGCGTAAAATAATACAATATAGATCAGTAACGAAGAAATTCCTATTTAAGATATTAAATATGTAATTTTTTGGCAGTTTTCGCCATTTAGTCTTACGTTAAGAGAGAGAACAGAGGGAGGGAGAGTTAACGAAACAACGCGAGCTGAGTTACGGCAACAATTTAAAAAGCTAAAATAAAGCCTCTGTATTCCAGAAAATGTGTTGAAATATAATATGTAATTATATGCATTATTATTCACTATATGTATATATCAGAAATATATTCTAGGAAATAATGGAAGCAACCTAACTGTGTAGTAGAATATTTATAACGTCTCATGTGCAACTGAAGACGCTCAAAATACAGTTTACGTAATACCCAAAGTGGACATGGAACATTACAAGACAAGAAAAATGTGGAAATACCGAGAGAATGGAGTACGAATTATTTTAAAACATAAGAGATTGTTAAAAGTACTTGGAGAGCAGAAGGAGTGCGATAAGGACCTGGTGCTTGAAGAAGAAAAGGAAGAAACAAACACGGATGTATGCATACGTACAAGAAGGAAAGTGAAAAAAGTGAAGTGGTAAGTAAATTCAGTTTGCTGGCTCAGTGACATAACAAATTCGTGAAGAGACCGGCTGTAGACTTTGATGAGTGTAGCCAAGCACGGAGTCAATGTTTGTTATTTGTAATTATGTATTACAAGTCGTGGTCCCGAGAAAAACAGGTAGCTGTTTTACAACTTGTTGCTATTCATCATGTGAAGAAGAACATTCCAGCTCCGTGCGTGCTGATCTAAATCACACCCCTGGTCGCGAACTGCCCAGCAGGGTTCAAATCCTGCGTCAGACAGGGATGTATTTTAACATGTACACTTTTACTAGAAGATGTCCATGTACAAATGCTGGGAAAATAAACTAGGAAGGTGGCCAAAGTATTTACAAACAACTTTTACTAGCGAACTTTTATTTATTTTGATCATATATGCGGTTCACCTGCATGTGAATTTAAATTTAGGACTCTGAAAATCTAACATAGGTAACACCATAACAGGTTTCAATAAGCATTTGGAACGTATCTGATTAAATCCAAACCCTAAATAGGTATTTATTAGGACTGTATCAAAATAAAATTCAATCTATATACAGGGCGTCTTTTTAATCTTTCCAGCTATCTTGAACGGAACACGTTTTAAAGAAAACAAATCATGCTGTATGATTCTCCATTTGAAGTGAAAGAACTGTAATATTAATTACATCTATTTAATGCATATTTTAAAGGTAATTTCATGGCTAGCTCAATAGTTTTAAAATGAAGATTCCAATTTATTACTTTCTCTACTACGTACAGTAAGTAGGGGAAGTATTGCATTCCACCCAAAAATTCGATACCGAGATTTCACCGGAAATATATGTTTTGAGACCCCCTGAATACAAAAAAAGCATTTTTGGAAACATGTCCGTGTGTGTGTCTGTGTGTTTGTGTGTGTGTCTGCCTGTGTGTCTGTGAACAGCATAACTCTGAAACGAACAGTAGGATAAACACCAAACTTGGTAATTAGGTTCAGTATCTTCCAGAGATGCGACACAAAGGTTTTTAAGAAAATCCCCCACCCCAGATTACCCTTTACATGGAACATTTTTTGAAAATTTTGTTTTTCTCAAAAATGGCTATAACGATTTTAATTAAAATATCATATATTTTCAGAAAATTCAAGATATACATTTTATTTGTCATTAAAATATCTTAAACACGTGATATTTTATTCCAAATTGTTAGAACCATTTCTGAGAAAATTAAAATTTTCGAAAAATGTCCCATGTGAAGGGTAACCTGGGGTGGGGGGATTTTCTTGAAAACATTCGTGTCGCATATCTGGAAGATACTGAACCTAAATACCAAGTTTGGTGTTTATCCGACTGCTTGTAACTGAGTTATGTTGTTCACAGGCACACAGACACACACACGGATATGTTTCCAAAAATGCTTTTTTTTGGATTCAGGGGGTCTCAAAACATGTATTTCCGGTAAATCTAGGTATCGAATTTTAGGGTGGAATACAATACTTCCCCTAATTAGTATACGTAGTAGAGAAAGTAATAACCTTCAAATAACGTTTAATAAAACCAGCTTTAACAGATGTTACTAAAAGATGACAATACAAAGAGATTCAGTTCAACGCCTTTGTTACTATAAGCTCAGTGCGATTCGTTAGTATCCGAATGATCTACATTTGTCGGAAGACCAGTTAGAATGATTGCGGGAAGCATGAATGGAATAAGCTCTCATTTTCTTCTGAAATGGTAAACTTTCTGTCCTTGAACTCTGCAAAATGCTGCTACTCTGCTGCACTTGTTGGCTAACGGTCATTAAACAAACAGTTCCATACAACAGCTGATACATTTCTCAAGCAGAAGTGCTGCCATCGAGTTGCAAAAATAGCTCATCCGGATTTATTATTTCAAGTCGGAAAAAATAGTTATATGTGATACAAGTGTTAAAAGTCGAGTTTTATTTTGAGAGTAGGAATGTTTGCTGGACGATGCTGGAAGCCGAGTGTAGCGATCCCACGAGAAAAAAATCTGATGTGTTACACTCACATGACTTTCTCTACTCTTGTATAAACTATTTTTACAAACGCTTATTCTCCATATGCTTCATGTTAATCGAGATGTTAATCTTATTGCTAATTTTCTTGTAGGTGAGAAAAGTATAAGTATTGGAAAATTTAAGGGAATAACAAACAATATCTCGAAAATGGTTCACTCAAAAAAAAATATATACGACATAAACTGTGTATTTTAACGCGATCTACATTTTTTGTGTAGTATAATTTTGTCTATCTTTTAATGGTTTACCAGTTATGCAAAAGTCGTTCACAATGAAGAATACTTTTGGAGACATTCCCAGAAAATTCGAGATATACATTTCATTTGTCATGAAAATATCTTAAACATATTATATTTTAATCAAAATCGTTAGAGCCATTTTTGAGAAAACTAGAATTTTCGAAAAATGTTTCATGTAAAGACTAATATGGGGGGATTTTATTGAAAACCTTCGTGTCGCATCTTTGGAAGATACTGGACCTAAATACCAAGTTTGGTGTTTATCCGACTGTTCGTTTCTGAGTTATGCTGTTCACAGACAGACACACATACAGACACACACACGGAGATGTTTCCAAAAATGCTTTTTTTTTGGATTCAGGGGGTTTCAAAACATATATTTCCGGTGAAATCTCGGTATCGAATTTTTGGGTGGAATACAATACTTCCCCTGCGTACTATACGTAGCAGAGAAAGTATTAAAATAACTTTTAACATGTGTTGTCATATACTATTTTTAGACAGTTCTGAACAATGAATTAGAAACTATCCCGCTAAATTTGTAAGAAAATAGCAGTACACATTTGGACATGCGCAATGGTGAGTTACAGATTGATGTTTGGCCTTCGTTGTTGTTGGACCAACCATAGTACGAGAGCTGACATGATCACTTACACAATCATAATACTCTTTAATATATAGAAATTGTGGTGAAAATAAAGTAAAAAATAAATGCAACAATGATTTTATTAATAAACATAAATTTGATTCAATATTACTATTATTACTTTGATGTAATTGTGATGTTATTTGTGCAATTGTAACAATGTCTAATATTAATTCCTTGCGCAGAGGAAATAGCACTTGCATAGATAAGGCTTGTTTGAATCGGAAACGGTTGAATTCATTGGAAGAGTCCATTTCTGGGTTATTAAAATAATCCACCATTCATTAATCGATACGTCTCCGCTTAATATACGTATAATTTCCATTCCAAGAAATAAGAGTGTCAGCAATGGAGTGTTATAAACATTTTATTCCACTGAGGGCCAGTTTCGCCAAACGATCCTTAAATTTTAATAGAATGTTAAACACCAAAATTACAGCTTGTGTAAAACGTCGTGACAGTCCCCACTCCTGAAGCATATATGCGCAATAGCGTTGACTAGTCCACTTGCGTAATAAGAGAGGTGGGATCAGTTTTCCACCTGCTGTAAGCGTGATATTGTAAACTTATACATTTGTTTACAATGCGCTGTGTATGTGGTTTCGTATATCACCTCAAGTCCCTTGCCCCCCACCACTCTCGTCATTCTCCTCATTTCTCCTCTCTAGCCCATATGGAGTGTCACGACGTTTTACACAAGCTGTAACACAAATTCTGTTTCCTCGAACAGTGTTAGCTTTACGGCAGATTTACGGCACGTAAAAAAATTGAAATTGAAATTGAGTTTTATTTATGGACGCTCTTTAATTGCTGTGGTTCTTAGCGTCCCATTCTATATTGGGCGTGAAAGACAGGTAATTTTGCTCAGAGGCCTCTTTATCAGCCTTGAGGTTCCTTTACGTGCCGTAAATCTACGACACGGGACCACCGACTTTACTTCCGTTCCGAAGGAAACCATGCTAAGGATTTTTACGCCCGAAAAAGTCCATCGCCCTCCGCCGGGTTTGAACCCGCGACCTTGGGAACTAGAGGCTAGCACGGTACCCCTAGTCCTCGGAGTACGACTCGGCACGTAAAAGAACCTAAAGAACCTCAAGCCTGATAAGAGGCCTCTAAGCACAATTGCCGGTCTTTCACGCCCAATATAGATGGGACGCTAAGGACCACAGTAGTTAAAGAGCGTCCATAAATAAAACTCAACTTAATTTTCTTGCCCATATGGAGTGTCATGACATTTTACACAATCTGTAACGCAAATTCTGTTTCCTCGAACAGTGTTAGCTTTAACAATGTGTGAAACTCGGTGTTACGGTAACATTGTCATACCCCTGTGTCGAGGCGTTTAACAAATGTTAGAAGTTGGAAAATGGCTGCTGCTGATGCGAATTTGCTGCATTCGGCATTTTTAATGCCATTCCTAACGGAAGAGCCGCCGTATTATTTGAAAATCTGCAAATAATTAATTTTTTTAAAGCGATACAGACTGTGTAATGTGGTCAGGGGCGTGGTATTATGGGAAAATGAGAGATTAAAATACCACAAACAGAAGCATGCCTCCTATATAGCTGTTAATTACTTTGAAATTTTATGCTACAGGCGCTTTTCATTAAATGTAGGTGATAATGTTGGTAGTTCTAAAGCTACTGTTTGTGAGTTTATCCGCAAGGTTTCAAAGCAATTGCTTCAAAAACCAAACAGTATTTTTGTTAGGGTCTGCTTGATCTTCAATTAGCGATAGTATACTTTCGTCCATTTTAGTTTCAATGTAGTGTCCACCCACCAGTTCTAAACCGTTCTAAACGCTCTTTGGACGTGCATTTTGGTGCTGAACTTTATGCTAGCATAAAATTGCTGCAGTTGCTTACTGGACCTGGGAGAAACGCTTTCATTACAATTACTCGCGAATTTTCTCCCAGGCTATATCCTTATTCTTTAATGTAAGACCGTCGGCTTTACGCACTCTATAATACCTTTATACTTAGTTACCAGTTCTGTAATTAACGCTTTTCAAACGGTGAAGCATTTAGTATCTCTGCGTGTAGATTTTTCAGTTGACAATAGGACTGTAACCTCAAAAAAATCAGGAACATCACATACCTACCATGAATGTTAACTAGTTTTCTGTTACTGACCCAGAGAGCGCTGCGATACTTAGACAAAGGTGCTACCGCAGCGCGTTCAGAAGCCATGTAGCTCGGTCACCGCCTTCTCAATAGCTATCGTTCACAGTTGTCTTTGGCGTTAACAAGATGTTAGCTAACAATTTGTTGCAAAGGCATATGATATGTAAGACTTTTAACATTATCTTGAACTTTGAACTGCATGTTAACAAACAAGATGTTAAGAGTATTTTTAACATCGGATGGTGAAGCCGACCCTGAATGTTATAATATCCAATTTCGATATAAGTGACCCGTGTTAAAACTTTACTTTTAGTGTCAGCTGTCTTAAAAATGTATTTTTAAACAAAATTGTAAGGTTTATTTACAACCTTAAGGGGGATTAAAAATCATATTCTGCCAAAGTTAAATGTGCTAAATTTATAAACTATTTAAGATATCAGACTGAAAAGTTTACAGAATGTAGATGCTGCCTTCTAGATGCACTGATCTAATTTTAGAAATCACGTGGTTTGAAAGCACAGAAGCTTCCATACTACCAAACTTTAGGGCAAAAGTTTTCCTAAAGCTTGGCTAAAGTTTACCTCTCTAATCTTAAGTGTGCAGGATTTTGATTTTTTCCCGTGAAGTGGTGCTGAATTTACAGTGCAAAATGACATATGCAGCACTATCTTTAGAATATAATTAAAATAATTCCTACAATTATAAAACAATGCTTAAATTAAACGGGAAATTCTAATTAATAAGACTACACAGAACTAAAAATGTCATTTTTTTGGCAATTTCATCATTGCCTCCCCTTAAATGAAAATAACAATCCTACACTTTTTACTTACTTAATTAGTCGGCCTACTCTCCTCTTATTTAGCGCTTACACACCCTAGGACTTAAAACTGTACCTAAGGTCAGAAGCCTGTCGAGGAGCAGACGAACTTTGAATCAGGAAATGAAGAACCCGAAATGGGAGATCGACTCGTAGCCAGTTTGAGGGTGAGGAAGAAGATGATGAAATTAAATTATACATACATATATATATATATATACATAAATTGAAGGAAGAAAAGTGGTATGTGGAAGGGGAAGAGTTGCAAATAGTAAACAAGTTTGATTATTTGGGAGTGAGAATAAGTAGTAATGGGAGATGGAATGATCACAAGATAAGTGCTTTAGCTAAGGAAAGAAAATACCAGATATGCAAATTAAATGGTTGGAAAGGGTTTACAAAGCTGTAGTTGAAGCAAAAATGGTCTATGGATCAGAGATTTGGGGAAGTGACAAAGGATGGGAGAGATTGATAAAGTACATAGATCGTTCTGTAAATGTATGTTAGGTTTATCTATTTCATCACCTAATGGAGCAGCAATTTGGAGTTGGGAAGAGTAGGTAGCAAGGGCATGATAGTAGAAAGGATACTTAATATTGGCATAGATTGAAATCATTGGACAAGCGTAATATATTAAGGCAGTGTTTAATAATACAAGAAAAATCCACTGCTGGGATGACCTGGGCTCAAGGAATAAGGAGAATTTTACAGGAAATAGGAATGGGTAACTTATGGGAGGAGAGAGAGGGGTTAGTTAAAGGTTTCTGGAAAGAAGTGAGGAACAGAGTAGAAGATATAGAGAAACAAGAATTATTTTAAAGTCTGGAAGGAAAGAAAATTTTGAAACTATATAGACAATTAAAGGTGGAGTGGGAAAGGGAGAAGTATGTGGATGTAGGTAAGGGTGGGCCTGATCCAGATTAAGTGCATATAGGCTAAGGGGAGATAGGAAGGAGCGAATTTGGATAGATGCCCTCTTTGTGGAGATGCAGATAATGATTTGCATTATATAATTATATAATTGAATGTGAAGAAACTAAGTTGTGGAGAGATCAGGTTTTACCTAAAGAATGGGAAAATGTTAACAAAGAAGTATTAAAAGTTAGGATAATGAAAATACAAAAGGAGAGGGATATAAAAAGAATAGGAGAATATATGGGAGTAGAAGTAAACTACAATACATAAATGTTGCGAAAAATTCAATACATTAGGTGATAAAAACCTAATTAAGATTCGAAATTAGCGCATGTCGATTCATTAAAATTCATTTATGAAAGCATAAAAAAACTTAAATTTGTCGTACAGTGTTATTTAATGCCGTCTTTCTTATAGTTTTCTGTTGCTAGGGAAACACGTTAATGTTATGTTCCACAATTAATCAGAATCCGATGACGAACTTTCTCGAAGAGTAGTCAGCCAAGGCCTTTTCCAATGCTTGGCCGACTGTACCAGACAATTTGCTTTCTCGAATCTCTTGCAGTCAAAGCCTTCGTCGGCTTGGCCGACTCTATCACGCCACAATTTCCAGAAATATTATTTCTTCAAATAGGTTTTTCTAATAGCAAGGCCATGATGTTGTACTTGCGTTGTTTGTATTTTTTTTCCTGTGAATGTACTTATGATTTGAACATTTTCTGTAAAGAACTTCTTGGGTATGTGAGACTGAAATCTTCGAAGGTAAATTTGATGAATGGCCTTTGATTTGAACATTTTCTATAAAGAGCTTCTTGGGTGTGTAATACTGAAATCTTCGAAGGTAAATTTGATGAACGTACTTATGATTTGAACATTTTCTATAAAGCGCTTCTTGGGGCGTGTGAGACTGAAATCTTCGAAGGTAAATTTGATGAATGTACTTATGATTTGAACATTTTCTATAAAGAGCTTCTTGGGTGTGTGAGACTGAAATCTTCGAAGGTAAATTTGATGAACGTACTTATGATTTGAACATTTTCTATAAAGCGCTTCTTGGGGTGTGTGAGACTGAAATCTTCGAAGGTAAATTTGATGACTGTACTTATGATTTGAAGATTTTCTGTAAAGAGCTTCTTGGGTGTGTGAGACTGTGAAATTTTCGAAGGTAAATTTGATGAATGTACTTATGATTTGAACATTTTCTGTAAATAACTTCTTGGGTATGTGAGATTGTGAAATTTTCGAAGGTAAATTTGATGAATGTAATTATGATTTGAATATTTTCTGTAAAGAGCTTCTTAGGTGTGTGAGACTGTGAAATTTTCGAAGGTAAATTTTATGAATGTACTTATGATTTGAACATTTTCTGTAAAGAACTTCTTGGGTATGTGAGATTGTGAAATTTTCGAAGGTAAATTTGGTGAATGTACTTATGATTTGAACATTTTCTATAAAGAGCTTCTTGGGTGTGTGAGACTGAAATCTTCGAAAGTAAATTTGGTTTTACCTGAAGTAAGTAAACGAAAACAAAGGCGTCCTTCCCAAAAATCAAATCTAGTCCATTATGTAATTTCAAAGATCTTATAAACCACTGGTATACTTTTTGTCTTTTATTTTAATTTAAATATTTATTCTTAATAACAAATCCATTAAGGAACAATACAGGTTAATTGCATAAAGATATATTTGAAATCAAATGAAACGTACTGAAAATTTCCAAAGTATTTAAATCTCGAAGTCGGATGTTCAATAATACTATAAAATTCAATATAGACAGCATGTCGACAATACATGGCACTAGAGAATAAATCAAAGGTGATATTTTATGCATGCAACAGACCGTTAAATTTTGAGCTCAAATAACCTTGCCTTTATATATACTAGATTAAAAACTTCTCCTATGTTCAGCTTGTTCTCTAAAATGAGTCGTTATTTAACTTACTTACCTGGAAAAGCAGGCTGAGATTATATAGGACTGGAGTGCACAAAACGGTAGAGGTATCCATTGCCTTCGTCCACTTTATAACAACGTAGCTTTTCATTATTCCGATCCGCGTTTTCGAAATGTGTCGCCTGACTACTGGAATTAAAAAAAAAGTGGCACAACCCTCTTGGCTACTGACAAGTTAATTAAAGTCTCCTGCTACTGGCACCGTGATTCAGCAACAGAGGAATTCTTTGGACACATGCGTCACAAATTCGATGTTAATGGGATCCTGGTCTGCGTTCTACAGCTGGAATTCGAATTTTGAAACTTTTACATACTTTATGCTCTATTTCGCAAGAAAGAATTTATGAATAAACCTATGGAAACCTGTTTTAAACTTTGTAATGGGAGTCTTTCTTAAAAATCTTATGAGTTATATACACTTGACTTTCTCTATTCTCTATCGCTTATAAGTTGGTATTCAAATTATTTTTACGAACGATTATTTTCCTATCTCTTTAATTTTAATCGGGATAAACCTTTCCAGAGATAGTTACATTACACATTTTGTTATAGACACAAAGAGAACAGCAATAGTCAGATGTTTTAGAACTGGAGTTAAACGCTGGCCTTCAAATTCCATGTTCTTTCCATAACAAAACTTAGCCATTTAGCTAAGTATTGAACAATTCGAACCATTAATAACACATATCTCAGAAATGGCTTATGCCAAAAAAAAAACTTATTCGAAATATATTGTGCATTATAAAAAATTCCTTCTGAATGAATAGGACTTCACAGGCTGTTCCTAGAAAATTCAAAATATACTGTTTATTCGCCATGTAAATGTATTTAATATACTATTTTAATCATAATCGTTAGAGGCATTTTTTAGGAAAATATCATAACGTTCAAAAAATGTGTCATGTAAAGAGTATTTTGGCTTGGTAATTTTATTGAAAATCTTCATTTCACATTTTTGGAAGGTATTGAACCTAAATTCCAAGTTAGGTGTTTATCCGACTTTTCGCTTTTGAGTTATGGCTTTCACAGGCACAAAACACACCTGGAGAATTTTTTTAAAAAAGTTTTTGGATCCAGGGGGCCTCAAAACATGTATTTCCGGTGAAATCTCTGTAAATATAACAATTATATAATGTTTAAATTAACTATAAATGGAAAGCTGATATCGGTAATTGTGAAAATGTGAGCACGTCCAAAAAATCTCAATATTAGGCTAATGATATGAAAAATTATCCTTTCCAATATGTTTTAGTCGTCAAAAGCAGGCCATACATTCGCGGGAATCCAAAGAAAGGCTCATTTAAGAAATGTTTCAATAAGCACTAAACATTTAACTCTGTAATTATTAAATTGCTAATTTTAAGACAAAGACTTTTAAGACATAAAGTTATATTTTACTTTGCATGAATTATTTATATTATTACTAATTTAGTAAATAAATTGTTTATACATTGATAATAAAAGCTGTATAAAGCCATTGGGGAATTTAATGTCTTGCCGATATGTTGCCATGGTAGTTCATTGGTTAGAATAATCGTACGGAAACCGGAAGAACCGTAATTCATATCCCGGCTATGACATTCAATTGTTCGGTTTGATTCTGCCTTTCCAAAACTGTATAACGTTTATAAATATGAAAAATAAGCCGCTTTATCATACTGTACTAAATATACCAAACGTATTGTGACTTTGATCAGTCTTTCAACTATCACTTCTGTAAGTCGCTTCACCGTTTTTATCTAGTTCAGCGTTCACTGAAACTTCACTTAGTTCACACTAGTATGAACAAGTTCAACTTCCCCGTCCCTTCGCCCTTTTCACCAGTTTTTTCTGAAAAAGTAACATTTGTTGCCATTTTGGTACCAGCGTGTTCCGTTAAACAAGACTGGAAAGGTAGAAACCGACAAAACTGAAATATCCGTAGTTCAAATCCCGACTATGGCATTAGATTAAGGCTTTTCCGAATAAACATTATACCAGGCATTGTCATCATTTTTATTTAGAATACAATTTTGACATGCTGAATATAGCAACTGGTATCGTCTTTTAACCATGATTAACGGTAACAATAATACAAATTAATATCTTTGTTTCAGATATTTTCTGTTGAAGAGATGGCAGCAGCTGCAGGAATTACAGCTATCCTACAAGTCACCTATATACTGCTGGAAAACAAACTTCTGAAAAATTACGCATGTAAAAGTGCAAATACACAGATGCGTGTGGACTATGATAGGATAATTAAAAAGAAAATCATGCGTAAAATATTAAATAACACACGTTCTTGTTAATAATGTTGAAAAATAGTATAATTATTAAAAGTAGGCCATAATTTTACTCCTACAGTATTGTAGTCCCTGGGGCGTATAACAGTCATTGTCATGATAATAAAAATGTACATCTTTGTTGCTTTGGCTACATGTATTTATGAAAACATTTTTTTTGTATAATAATAAATGATTAACGAAATAAAGGTCATACTTAAAAAAATGTAAGTATTTCATTAGTTACCCGATACCAGTTACATTTATATCACAACAGTGAACACTGTAGGCATCAAAGAAAAAGGCTGTAATTTAGGAATGGACTGAGGCAATTAAACACTGCATATCTCATAGAAACACACAATACATTAGGATAGGCTGAAGTAAGCAAACTCTGCAGAAAGGATATAAGCTATAGGCTAGAATAGCTTAGAGCAAAGCAAGCAAAGACTGTATGCCTCACAGACACAGCTACAAGCTAGGATAAACCAAGACAGAAGCACAGTGCAAGCATTAAAGAGGGGAAAAAATTCTGATTACATTTACATTACTTTCTCTACCCAATATCGTCTGTTAGTGGATATGCAAACTATTCTTACGTAGGTTTATTTTCCTATCAGCTTCATTTTAATCCAAATAAACCTTTGCAGAAATAGCTGCATTACACATTTCGTTATAGATAAAAAGAGAACAGCGGTAGTCAAATGTTTAAGAACTGGATGCTATATATATATATATATATATATATATATATATATGCTGGTCTTAGAATTCCGTATTCTTTCCACAGCATTGCGAGAAACAACCGAACATCGATAGGACTTTAAAAGAATGGCTAAGTATTGAACAGTTCGAATCATTAATAACGAATATCTCGGAAATGACTTATTCCACAAAAAAGGCATTATAAATAAATTGTGCATTTTAAAGACATTTGTACATTTTTCGTGTAGTACTTACGCTTTCACCTTTCGTTTCACTTAACGTTTACCACTTATACAAGATTATACAAAATTTCTTCCGAATGAAGAGGGATTCACAGTCTATTTCTAGAAAATTCAAGATGTACGGTTTATTTTCCATGTGAATATATTTAATATATGGTATTTTAATCAAAATCGTTAGAGCTATTTTTTAGAAAATAAAAATTTTTAAAAATATTCCTCTAAGGGTAGTTTGGAGTGGAGAATTTCCTTGAAAATTTTCGTGTCACATACTTAAATACCAAGTTCGGGTATTTTGTCCTAGTAATGCAAAGAGAATGGAATACTCCACACAGCAACCAGCTCTTAAAATATTTGACTATCGCTTAAAGCCTAGCAATTCCCCTTGCATCTACAAGAAAATTAGCAATAAGATTGACATCTCGATATCTCGATTAACATGAAGCATATGGAGAATAAGCGTTTGTAAAAATAGTTTGTACAAGAGTAGAGAAAGTCATGTGAGTGTAACACATCAGATTTTTTTATTATTTTTTGCATTTGTTTATATTTTAACACAATAGGAGAAATGCCTAATAATTTATGTACATATTTCAGATGACAAGAACTTATAAAAGTAAAGCTGAGGTAAAAAACTTGGGGAATGAATCCTGGAGCGCGCTGTTTATTGTGCTTCAGGGGACATCACTTTAGAAGAGCAGCTGGCATTTTCAATGTGCTTTTTCCAAGTTAAAGACCGTGTAAATGACATAAAATAAAAGAAATGCTTTTTGAGACTAAAGTACATTTCGACCAGTTGGGCACCCCAGCATTTTTAACGTGAATAAGGAAAGATGTGGCTAAAAACTTAAATATTTAGCTGGTTGTAGTTTTGGCCACACAGTAAATCAGAAGGGCAGATTTGCATATGCTAAGAAAAAGAATATTGACCAATCGCGGGATGAACAAGAACTTATGGCAGGAAACGATTGGTTTACAAAAATTTGAAATAAATGATGAAGAGGACATTCACTATGAGGCAGTATTTTTAACACTTAAATAATTTCAGTCTAATTACATAATATGTAAATTCTATAACAGCCCGCCTTCAAGCAATATGTGTATGTAATAATTTGTAAAATGCATGTAACAGTGATTGCATATGCTTATATTATTGTATCCATGTGTAATAATGTTACGTAATTTAATAATATAGGAGCTGTGAGAATAATAAAATAAAAGTTGCTAACAATGAGGTAACAATGAGGTAACCTTGAGGCAATAATGAGTAAGAAAGTTTAACAGTACTACTTGCGATTCTTGGAGTAACAATAATGTAAATTTTTAGACAGTTTAAAAATAGCCAATGAACAACCAGAAAAAGCTTTAGTTAAATGAAGGTATTCTATTGGAGTAGGATTAGCCAATCAGAAACTGAAATATAGCAAAATTTACAAATCTAGAAGTCAGTTGCCTGCAGAAAGCGTTACTAAGCAGACGCAAAAAGTGTCCTCAAGAAATATAGTCTGTATTCGTGTGAGACGAAAAGTAAGTTTACACGTTAAAAAGTGTAATTAATTAATTAATAAAAAGAATCTCACAGCTCTCTATATCAGTGAAGTGTTATTTCAATCGTATCAAGTATTAATAAAAGGAGTGAAGTAAAATTACAATCTGTGTAAGCCTACATTCTTGGCGCATCACGCCCTGCCAAGATATCCATGTCTCTAACAATAATACTGACGCAGCCGAGGCAAACATAAATATAATATCTAAAAAATCAGACAAATTACAAAGCTAATATTTTTTTTAAACTTGGGGCAAAGGCCACCTGAAAGTACATTTGGGACGAAGGCTACCGGAAACTCTTTACTATACGTGCGGTTGAAACTACTACAAGTTCGGCTCCCTAACAGTTGAAATACGATTCAACTCCTAAAAATACTCCTTCAAATTGACGTCGATACGTGGAGCGTAAAGAAACTATCTTCTTCAACTATGTCACTGTGGAAAATGAGGAAGAAAGTATTCCTTGCGGGTTTTGAAACCTAAAATTACTTACCATGTAAGTCCATGTTAAAAGGTGACTGCATTAAATGGCAGAAGTGTGGAGCATGTTACCATGCAGTGTGTGTTGGTGCTGATCGAAAAAAATTACCTGTGGCAAGTGTTTATGATTCTTATAAGAAAAAAAAACACTGCACGAGATAGACCCTGCAGTGAACGGAAAAGCCTACTATTTTATGATGTTCTTCTTTATGCATGTTTTAATTCGATTTTTTCTGCGGTTTATTTCTCTGAAAATATAATACAATTGTTGCCGAAATACACTCTATAATAAACATAAGACAAGTTGAGCTTTTAATATTGCATAATTTGTGCTTCCTTCATTGTCTAATGTTGATACAAACTCGATATGAGCGAAACAGCCCCGCTCTATCCTATGTTGTTCACAGACAGACATGCACACGCACACTCACGTGTGCACCTACTTCTAAAAATGTAATTTATGGATTAGGGGACCTCAAAATATGTATTTCCAGAGCAATGTCTATATGGAATTTTTGAGTGCAATGTAACATTCTACCTACTTGGTACGTGATAGAGAAAGAAAAAGAAACGTTGACCGACCGTTGGTCTCCAGATGGAGAAACTGGACCTCTTGACGTGGAATGAAGCCAAGGGCCTACATCCATGCAGCAGAAATAGAAGGATAAGAAGAAGAAGAAAACATGTAACTCAAAAAGGAAAATTAAATAAATATCATTGTCACACAGATAGGATAGGAGTAGTTAACGAGAGGACACCTAGCACCTCGAACCCTAATGGATCTTTTGTGTGCACACCTCCGGGAGGAGCGGATGAGGTGGGGGAACGCAGGAGACGTATGGGTTGCAGAGTGAGGCTAGCGCAAATCTACTCCAGGTTTGACCACCCGGCCACGGAAGAGTCGCTCGGAGACGCCCCTCTAGTGGGACGGGAATCACGACCTAACATTATAGGCTCGACAGGCTTCCCTATAGCAGGGCCGAGAAGAACTTCCAATTCACAAGCCTCTGCTCTATCTGCCCGACACTGGCAGAACCACAGCCCTGGAAAATATTTTCGCTTTTTTTTTTTTTCTTTCTTTCTCAAAATTAAGCGTTTAAACTTTTTTTAATAAGATGCTATTTAATTGAAATATTGTCATATAAAGTGTATACACTAATTCCAAAATGTATTCATCTTCACTTTAAAAAGTTCTAGCAGCCATATTAAGGGAGACAAATTTCTCATCTTAAAAATCACCTCATCAATGGTGGCGGTTCCGCCCACCTCAGAAATGGGTCCAGTTATCGCCTGGCAAAATCAGGAAATCCTCGAAGGTCATGGGCCATATGGAGGCGTTAGAAACAATGACGACATTAAAAGTCTGATAAACCACCATTTTGATGAAGATATATACGTTTTGCAAGGTTGAAGTTTAGAGTGGTGCATGCAGGTAAACCAGCTGGGCTATACTCAGTCTTACTTTATACTCTCTTGCAGGACTTCAGCAGTCAATTGTAGTCAGGGGCGTACGCAGGGGGGGGGGCTCAGCCCGGAATAACTGAAGCACACGAAGTCAGAAGCTTCATTCTGTGGTCACTTGTATAGATATGAAGAAAATACAAATTGAATTGGATTGGAAGTGGAGGGTATTTGGTACCAATACAGGAATGAGGATATCGTACCGACGCCACACGAGGGGGCGCCTCGGAAAGAAGGGATGAGGTGAAGGGAGACACCGGGGGGGGCGGAACCAGGAGTGACGGCACAGCAGTGGCAGAGTTTCCAGACATACACGCCTCGGCAGGCGAACGCGGAGACCGTGATACCTGGGGACCAAAGGGCGGTCCTTATACCCCGGCAACCAGCCGAAAGTCGGTGAAAGTTCAGAGAGCATACTTTTACCCTGTTACACTGCACCGAAACTCCATCACCGATATTTCCAAACCAGAAACCACTCCAGAATTCACCTGACGACCCGAGAAAACTCCGAAAAACCCATGAGCCAGAGAGGACGATCGCCGGGGATTGAACCCGGGACCTCTGCCACCGCTACCGCAGAGCCATCCCGCTCGGTATACAAACTGGAACTCTGAACAGGATATATTGACTAAACAACAGATTCGACAGGCCAGCATGACCAACTATCAAATTTTTAAGTATTTACAGAACCAAAAGGACAACAGCAGTAGATAGAGTCTGTAGTACCCAGGTAGGACTCATATCCAGTCACTTCACTACAACTACAGGAGGTGCTCTGTAATCATCTATAACTACCTGTGACTAAACGTACGAAGATAGTAAAATAAGCGGAACGCAGCCTTTAATCAGTGCTGCCAACTAACATATGTTATTATAATCTTCCAAAAGAACGGATTACATTCCCTGTCACCTTCCAGTATTTACCACAGTTTTAATGTAATAATCGACCACATATGCGTGCACTTGGAGGAGGGCGCAGTGTTTTTGTTGACAATGCCAGGCTAGGGTTCAGAGGAGAGTGAGGAGCAAGGCGATAGAGAAATGTACGGTTGCGCAACAAAAGCAGTATTAAATTTTGCAGGCCTCAGCCTCACTAGTAAACGCAACTCAGAACTGCGGATATTTTCTTTGCCTGGTTGTCTTCCGATGCCCCACCCACTTGTTCAGTAACGTTTTAGTTCCTCTTCCTGCCGCACGCATTCATGTCGTGGCCGACTAGTATGTATATTTTTGTTTACCTGTTTATTAACCGGTACAATGCTGTACACTAAACCTGTTAGTATACGGTCTTTCAACAAGAGTGTCCTATCTTTGAACTTAAATAAAACACGTTCTATAAATGTTGGACGTTTATTTCTTTCTTTCTTTTTATTTTGGAACATAATTAATGTCATTACGTGTGGAAGAGATCATCAGTTAAGAGACCGCTGCGACTTCGTGGGTTGCGCGTATATGTTGACCCAATTTTCAGTGACAGAAGAACGTAAATTAGGTCCAACTTCACGAATAACACGCGTGATGTTATTCATAAGAGCATTTACTGTTTCTGGCTTCTTGACATAAACTCGAGATTTAACATAACTCCACAAGAAGTAATCCAACGACGTTAAATCACATGACCTCGGGGGCCAGTTAACATCACCACCACGGGAAATGATGAAACCTCTGAACTTCTCCTTCAAAAGATCGATTGTTTCGAGAGCAGTGTGACATATGGCACCATATTTCTAGAATCAGATGTTTATGAGATCCATACCATGCAATTGAGGCCAAAAATAGTCCCTTATAAGGGCCTGGTATCTTTCTCCATTGACAGTTAGAGCTTCTCCATCTTCATCTTGGAAAAAATATGGACCAATGAATCCACCATACCAAAATCCACACCATACAGTAACCTTTTGGGGATGAAGTGGTCGTTCTTGAATCTGCATTGGATTGTGATTGCTCCAATAACGGCAATTTTGTTTGTTAACACAACCATCCATCCAAAAGTGGGCTCCGTCGCTGAAGATGAATTTTCGACAAAAATCCGGGTCAGCCCAGTCAGTGAATACACGGCGGAACCTATGGTCGTTGGGCTTTAGTTCTTGAGTTAACACCATTTCGTAAGGGTGAAACGTAAGTCCATATGCAGAATTCGCCAAGTTGTGGTCGGCGAAACCCAAATTCTAGCGCTCGACGAGCAATTGATTTGTTTCCGTTCTCGCGTACACTCTCACGAACGGCACCTATGTTTTCGTTGGAGCGCTTACGTCGACTACATACAGGCGTTCTTTGATCGTTGACAGAACCACTTCTTTCAAATTTATCGATCAAACGCCGAATCGTTCTCTCGCAGGGACGATTATGCACACCGTAAACCTCACGGAAGGTTTGGCGAATAGATGATCCATTTTGATAATAAATTTTCACAATTTCTACGCGTTGCTTAATGCTGTAACGTTCCATGGCTATTTGTCAATAACAACTGTAACCACGTGAAAAAAAAATGACTGCTGTAACTCAGTAACAACGGCAGCTATCACATGTTAAAGACAGGACACTCTTGTTGAAAGACCCTTTATAATACAGTTACAGGAAATAAAACTAACACTGCAATGTTTCGATATTACGTTTAAGCGCATCTGGGGGACATGTCGCCTACATAAACCCCTGATTATAGTATTTGGACCTTCACAGCTATCCAGCTTCATTCATTCCTCCGTCTTTCCTCTTCGCCAATGCATATTAACAATTTATCTTAATCTTTTCTTTCATATGATAATTTCTTCCGCTTCCAAGCTTGTTTCACTATTTCTTCTAGAGCAAGCCATTACTTCTCGTTCAATCTTCTTTTACTTTCCTTAGCCCACCCTTTCGTTACTTAGCCCATTTCGTACGCTTGATTCTTCTCCATATGCACATGACCGAGGTTTATGGATAAGGCATTTCCTCACTACGTCGCATCATAAAGTTCTCTGTACTATAAAATACCATACTCCGCACAGAATACTTCACTTAAAAACCTGTTCTTTGCTCAAGGGTCCCCAGAATTTTTTTTCTGTTAAAAGCCCTCTGTTTGACTTCTTGATAGCAATTTATGTTACTACTAAGGACATAAGATTTCAGCTTAATGCACTCACCTATATGGCTGCAGCCCAATTAATTTTTACTAGAGTGGAGGAAACGCTACTGTCATGCCGGAGAACTCTAGTATCGTGTTTGTTTGCTATACTTCCTAATTAATCCAAGGCACACACATATACAAATATTCCACGAAGGCACTTTGCGAAAATTCTGTTGGTCAGAAGGCAAACATGTTGTCCACTCCGTGTTACGACAACTTCCTTGTACTCTGCCCCAACGTTAAAAATGCCGAGAAGGAGGAAAAGAAACGAGTAATGGAGAAATAATTTGTTGTCTGCTGGCTTTTAATGAGATGGCAGCTTGTGAAGAAGGAGAGGGTATTCGTGGAGGAATGCGCCTGGTCATGTACCCTCACGGCCCTTCACGTCACTTCAGACCTTTTTCTGCTTCTTCCAAAATACTGCAGCCATTGTTTTAGTTGCAGAGCCGCAGAAGAATCCATATACCACGAACGCCCCCTCAAGGCATACAGATATGCGGTACAGTGTTAAAACAAAAAGTTTAAATTCGTCATAGATCCGAATACTCATAGAACTCGTATTTGTGTGATGGAATTGTTACCTAAGCAAACAATATTTACGAAATATTAAATTAGAGCAATTAAATATTGGATCTCAGCTGTTCATAGACGTTAATCTCTAATAATTGTGGTCTGCTACCATTTACAGTGACAGAGGAAACGATTTCGACATGCATCACATGCAGAAAAAGGTGCAAACCACAAGGATTTCAGCCGTGGGCCAGGGAAATATGTGGAGTATGTTGAAGATTAAGAAACGTCTGACGGCAACAAACAATTGCACAGTGCAGGGGAAATATTTCGTTGGAAGCACAGTTAGGCTAAAATCTGAGTGGGTATGAAGCAGTACTTCAAAACCGGTACTAAACTAATTAGACAGGTGGATGATAAGAATTGCTGATGGAGTTCCAGGTTTATGAGGGGGAATCCTGTGAGTACATCTTGAAGATCTCAAGGTGCATGGAAGAATGAACGCCTCGAATAGAAGATTAAGGGCATGTTGGGCGCTACTGGTAGGCAGGGAAGAGTTTAGCTAAATTATTGATTGAGTCTAAACATCTCAAATCTGAGAAAGCTGATGACACTGGAGCTAGTTGTTGGTGCTTTATGTACTATGCAGCTATTGCTAGTTTCTTGTATGTACATATTTATGTATCTTTCATGTTCTTTGGGTAATTTCACAAGGCGTTTTGTGTTTTGTTCCTACTTAAACCACTATACTTGGCTATGTTTCACATACTTTTTTTAGGCAGTGGTGTTTTCTTATAGTGATATATACAGGGTAGACCATTTAAGTTGCGACTGTACAATATCTCCAAAACTAAGCGTTGTAGAAAAAAAATTCTTTAATAAAAGTTGCTTGATATTATGGGGGAAGTAAATGTCATTAGTCGTGTTTTGTTTGGAGGACGTCAAAATGATCATTTTAGGGCCAATTTAATTTTTTTAATCGGAACCTGCATTTTGTATGTTGTTTTCTCATTAGAAAATGGTTTATAAAAACCTGTTTATTTTGTGATGAGAAATAAGGAAGCAAGATAAAAAATTGACCATTGAACCTCAAATGGCCATCCATGAAATGTCCAACCATTTATTGCGCTCTTCGTACCCAACCATTCAGAATTTGCGTTTTATTTACGTTGGTGTAAGAACAATTGCAAAGTGCTTTATGCAAATGTTGTTTAATTTGTTTATGAGAAGTGGAAAACAACATAAAAAGGGTAGGTCTCCTTTTAAAAAATTAATTGACCCTAAAATGACCATCACAACGTCCTCCAAATAAAGCATGAATAATGGCATTTACTTTCCCCCATAATATCAAGCAACTTTTTATTCAAGGAATTTCTTTTTACAACGCTTAGTTTTGCAGATATTGTAGTCTCAACTTAAATGGTCCACCCTGTATATATTAGCCTTAACAAAAGCAGGGTTTCAACACACCGTACACGCTTTTATAATATTCAGAATGGTAAAAAAAAAAAAAAAAAAAAAAACATACATATATCGTTTAACCACTGTATATATATCAGGATGTATCACAATTAATATCGCAAACTGAAACCTTGAAAATATACATTAATAGAAGCACAAAAAGGGTCAGCAAGCCGTGTGCGAGATTTATTACTGCGAATGTGTGATCATAAGCCGCCATTGACGTGAATTACTTGAGGAACTTCCCTTGAGCAACGTCGGAGTATGTGGGACATGCATGATAGAGCATCGGCACATTTTGCTGCTACTGTAAGATGACATCTAACGTGGAGATATGGTCCAAGCTGGATGAGTCGAGGAGGGTCTGTACCTTGGGCTCCACGATCGCCTGATCTCAATCCCTTTCATTTTTACTTTCTCTACTACGTATAGTAAGTACGGGAAGTATTGTATTCCACCCAAAATTTGATACCGAGATTTCACCGGAAATATATGTTTTGAGACCACCTGAATAAAAAAAAAGGATTTTTGGAAACATGTCCGTGTGTCTACATAACTCAGAAACGAACAGTCGATAAACACCAAACTTGGTATTTAGGTTCAGTATCCTCCAGAGATGCGACACGAAGGTTTTCAAGAAAATCCTCCCACTCCAGATTACCCTTTACATGGAACATTTTTCAAAAATTTAAATTTTCTTAAAAATTGCTCTAACGATTTTGATTAAAATATCATATGTTTAAAACATTTTCATGACAAATGAAATGTATATCTTGAAAATTTTCTGGGAATGTCTCCAAAAGTATTCTTCATTGTGAACGACTTTTGCATAACTGGTAAACCATAAGAGACAGACAAACGTTTACTACACAAAAAATTGTAGATCGCGTTAAAATACACAATTTATGTCATATACATATTTTTTTTTGAGTGAACCATTTTCGAGATATTCTTGTTATTCCCTTAAATTTTCCAATACTTATACTTTTTCTCAAATGGGAATTCGTTATTCATTTTTTTATGTACTGGACATGCAAAGAGAATGGAATACTCCACATAGCAACCAGCTCTTAAAATATTTGACTATCGCTTAAAGCCTAGCAATTCCCCTTGCATCTACAAGAAAATTAGCAATAAGATTAACAGCTCGATTAACATGAAGTAGATAGAGAATAAGCGTTTGTAAAAATAGTTTGTACAAGAGTAGAGAAAGTCATGTGAGTGTAACACGTCAGATTTTTCTGTATGCGGTCACCTCAAAAGTGCAGTGTACAGCACTCCCGTTGAAGTACTGGAGCAGCGTAAAAGAGTACAAGCAGTATGTGCTTGTCAAGAATTCCGAGATGATCCGGAGGTGTTGGAAAGAATTCGAAACTCACTACAGAGTTGAGTGCAGTGCATCCAGGTGGAACGACGACAATTTGAACACTTGCTTTAAGAGGAAGGGTGTACAGTATTAATAACATGTAACATACTAAAGTAGAGTTGTATTCCTTATTAAGTTAAGCTGTGAGTGAATTTTTTAGTAATTAGCACGACGTTGCCTAATGAAGCCAGTGGCGGCTTGTAGTTACACGCTTGGAATTGTCTCGTACATGGCTGGTTTACAGACGATAAGACCTCGCAGGCTGGCCTCGTAGCTCAGTCGGTAGAGGGGTCCCGGTTTCGATTCACGGCTGGGGGGATTCTCTAACCAAAATTATTCCCTATCGTCCCCAGAGTCTGGAAGCATGAAGGAGAGTGTCAATATGTGTGAGATCTAATGAATGAAACCGAAAGTTACTGAAAAATCTGATGTGTTACACTCACATGACTTTCTCTACTCTTGTACAAACTATGTTTACAAACGCTTATTCTTCATATGCTTCATGTTAATTAAGATATCGAGATATCAATCTTATTGCTAATTTTCTTGTAGATGCAAGGGGAATATGGTAGGCTTTAAGCGATAGTCAAATCTTTTAAGAGCTGGTTGCCATGTGGCGCATTCCATTCTCTTTGCATGTCTAGTATGTAAAAAAAATGAATAACGAATTCCCATTTGAGAAAAAGTATAAGTGTTGGAAAATTTAAGGGAATAATAAGCAATATCTCGAAAATGGTTCACTCAACAAAAAATATATATGACATAAGTTGTGTATTTTAACGCGATCTACATCTTTTGTGTAGTAAAATTTTGTCTATCTCTTATGGTTTACCAGTTATGCAAAAGTCGTTCCAATGAAGAATACTTTTGGAGATATTCCCAGAAAATTCAGGATATACATTTTAATTGTCATGAAAATATCTTAAACATATAATACTTTAATCAAAATCGTTAGAGCCATTTTAGAGAAAATTAACATTTTCGAAAAATGTTCCATGTATAGGGTAATCTGGGATGGGGGGATTCTCTTGAAAACCTTCGTGTTGCATCTCTGGAAGATACTGAACCTAAATACCAAGTTTGGTGTTTATACGACTGTTCGTTTCTGAGTTATGCTGTTCACAAGCACACACACATACGGACATGTTTCCAAAAATGCTTTTTTTTTGGATTCAGGGGGTCTCCGGTGAAATCTCGGTATCGAATTTTTGGGTGAAATACAATACTTCCCAAGACTTAGCAAACAAAGCGACTCTAAATAAAGTATTATTTAAAAAAAATAATGAGTGACAATGCCGGCCGCACACAGGCAAACAAACTCAAGATCCGATCGCATCATTGGTTGGGAACAATTCGAACAGTTTGCCTACAGTCCTGGTTTGGCACCAACCGATTTTCATCTATTTCTTCATCTGAAGAAACTCCTTGGTGGTGAACATTTCAACGACGATGATGCTGTTAAACAAGAAATACACACTTGAATTTCATCGCAAACGTCATCATACAAAAACTGGTTTCCCGTTACGAGTACTTGAATGACGTTGGTGACTATGTGGAGAAGTAGTGTAAGGTAATGAAAGATAATGAAGTATTTGGAAAATAATGTTCTGTTATTTCTTAAAATATTATCGGTACTTACCTTAAAAATACGCCTCAAGCAACTGCCAGAATAAGACCCACCGTGGGCACTATGTCAATTTTTGCGAACGCAAATTTTCAGACAAAATATATGCCTAATTCTAGCTTACTGTACACTGACGAATTCCATGAAAATGTATAAAGGGACCAATTTCAATTCTTATCCTTAACACTGGGTATAAGCAGCTGTGGTGATATAAAAAGCGGGAGTATGAACGAGAAAGAAGGCTAATGGACTTGTTGGAGTGCGTCAAATGGCGTCACCCGCAAGAGTGGGGCACTTAAAAGTTGGGTGCAGGAAGCTGCAGCGTACCAATTGAAATGTTGAGTCAACCCTCGCCATAAATCATGACCATCATCATCATCATCAACTCAAACGATTCAGATAATTGCCCCTTGTCTAGAGAAAGCAATTAGTGTCAGGCCGAGAATATACCGCCAGTAGCGTGCACTTCTCCCACAGTGCTTCTTGCCGCTTGCCAACGCTAACAGCACTCATAGGTGCTACTGATGCACCCACCTAGCATACAAATATGCACATTTTATGTTAACATTAAAATTGTGGCAATAACCCTTTTAGCGATCTCAATGGCAAGCCGAATTTTTAGTCAGAGCTACCAAATCTTCGGGACAAGCTTGCGATGTTCAAGTTTTGCGAACCTCCCCCTGTATATTGGGTACTGCAGCATTTTGTTTCCTTTAACTAAAATCAAACTCCCCCACTCGGAGTACAAGAAGAGAGACATTAACTTCGGAAAGCTTATATAGGATGTCCCTATCGTGAATCAGACTTAGCGCAAAAAGTTCTAAAACACCAGAGCTTTAAAACGTGAAGAAAATAATGCTTCTTCTTCAACCGATTACCCTCCTCTTTAATGGCACTCTATAGACTGCAACACCCTAAGCCACTGAGAATTGCTGAATTGGACTCAGGTTTGCTAAGAATTAGGAAATACATAGGAGATATATCTTTATAAATGCTGACAGACTATACAGAGTGGACTATTTAAGTGGAGACTGTATAATATCTCCAAAACTAAGCGTTGTAGAAAAAAATGTCTTTGATAAAAGTTGCTTTGTATTATGGGGGAAAGTAAATGACATTAGCCGTGTTTTGTTTCGAGGACGTTATAATGGTCAGTTTAGGGTCAATTTAACTTTTAGGTTTCTCTACTACGTATAGTATTCCACCCAAAAATTCGATACCGAGATTTCACCGGAAATATGTTTTGAAATAAACACCAAACTTGGTATTTAGGTTCAGTATCTTCCACAGATGCGACACGAAGGTTTTCAAGAAAATTCCTCCACCTCTGATTACCCTTTACATGGAACAGTTTTCGTAAATTTTAATTTTCTCAAAAATCGCTCTAACGATATTTATTAAAATATCATATGTTTAAGATATTTTCAAGACAAATGAAATGTATATCTCGAATTTTCTGGGAATGTCTCCAAAAGCGTTCTTCATTGTGAACGACTTTTGCATAACTGGTAATCTATAAGAGATAGACAAATTTTTACTACACAAAAAATGTAGATCGCATTAAAATTCACAATTTATGTCATATACATTTTGTTGTTGTTTAGTGAACCATTTTCGAGATATTGCTTGTTACTCCCTTAAGTTTTCCAATACTTATACTTTTTCTCAAATGGAAATTCGTTATTCATTTTTTTGTCCTGGTAATGCAAAGAGAATGGAATACTCCACATAGCAACCAGTTCTTAATATATTTGACTATCGCTTAAAGCCTACCAATTCCCCTTGCATCTACAAGAAAGTTAGCAATAAGGTTAACATCTCGATATCTCGATTAACATGAAGCATATGGAGAATAAGCGTTTGTAAAAATAGTTTGTACAAGAGTAGAGAAAGTCATGTGAGTGTAACACATCAGAGTTTTTAAAATGGCAACCTACAATTAGAGTCAATTTAAACTGATCCTAAAATGACCATCACAACATCCTCCAAATAAATCACGACTAATTGCATTTACTTTTTTCCATAATATCAAGCAACTTTTATTTAAGACATTTCTTTCTACAACGCTTAGTTTTAGAGATATTTTACAGTCTCAACTTAAATGGTCCACTCTGCATAATCCCAATTAAACACTTTATAAAGAACTCCAGGATCATTATTGATCGAAAGTTGAACGAACAAAACTCTGGAAACTCCTGAGAAAACTCTGATGTGATTTACAGAGGGCTCAAAGGATAGCACACGTACAGGATCCGAAGTATATGGCATAAGACCAAGGTGCAAAAAGTTTTTTCCCTTCTGTTTTTGAAACAGAAATGTATACTATTATTCAATGCACACTTGAAACCATAAGGAGAGCTTACACTGGTAACACAGCCTTATCTTCTCAGATAGCCAGGCGGCACTTAAGGCTCTAAGTAATCATAAGGTAACGTGAGGACTGGTTTTAAACTGACTAAACATGTTCACGACTCGGCAGAAGAGAATGAAGTTCAACTCTTTTGGGTGCCGGGTCATAGTGGCATAGAGGGAAATGAAAAGGTAATGAACTTGCAAGACAAAGAGCAGCTTCATAATTTATTGGGCCAGAGCCGGCTCTAGGAACATAATGATGTTTAGTAAGAACTGGTCCAAAGTAGAACATCATAAAACCTAGCTTAATACTCCAGGAAACAATATAATAAACTATTTATTAGGAAACCATGTATGAAAAGAGTTGAAAGGTTACTTAATATAACAGACTTCAGCTAGAGCAATTATTACATTTCTCACAGTACATGCTACTGTGAAAAAGCGTCGTAACACGGTAGGAGTGTTTCAGGGTAACTTAAACTGCAGATTGTGCAAGAAAGAAACTGAAATACCCTGCGAAATATTATATGCCCCTGTGAGCCTTTGGCATACAGGAGATTTTTGCTTTTTGGAAAATGTGTTTAGAACCAGAAGAATTTGAAGCCATATCTGTTATCTGACCGTAAAAAGTGGAGACATAATGAATTGGCTTTAAAACGATACAGGTGGCGCAGTAAGCCTAAGGTTGAAGTGCACGGAGCAAACGGAAATGTGTATTGTATAAGACAAGCAAAGATAGACTCACGTCTTTGTAGAACTTACACCCCCATGGACTTACAAGTCAATGCCTTCTGTCAGTAACCTGTCGAGGAGTAAGCAAACACTGTATCATAGTATATCCAGGATGGGTGATTAGCCCAATGCCTGTTATGGTGATGAAGAAGAAGAAGAAGAAGAAAATGACATGTAGTTATAAAAGAGTTGATAGGAAAATTATCCAACCCAGCATTCGTCTAGCTACCGAGGAAACCCGTGAGAAAACATTCGGTCAGGTTGGTGGGCCCGGGTTTTTGAACCCGAGACCTTCCAAATACAAATCGCACGCGTTACTGCGGCGGTACCACGCTCGGTGAAGAAAATACAAACAAGCATAATCTGAGAGAAAGATTACAAATACTTTTAAAAATGAATATATAAATTTATTTATATATCAATACTGACTGCTGTTATGCTTTGCTGTATTTACACTCAAAATATACTAAGTTAACAATAATTTAACTTACAAGGGAAGATAAATTACCCTTCATGCTGAAACATACTAGAAATTTCTAAGGGATAAGGTCATAATTCCCATCCCCATAAAAAAAACTGATGTTTTGCACTCATACGACATTTCTACTGACTCTTCTACAAAATATTATTACAAAAGCTTATTCTTTTATAATCGAGATAAACTTTTATTACACATGTCGTAGGTATATGGAGGATACAATAGACTAAATTGACAGTAAGTTTTTTTTAACAAGTGGATCGTTAGTGATGGCTTTAAAATTCTATGCCCCTTGCATGACAGGAGAACAAACGAAGGGCGACTTACCGCTTGAAAAAAGTATAAGTATTGGAAAGTTCATACCAATAACAAAGAATGTCTCGGAAATGGTTAACGCCACGAACGTTTTGTTTGACATAAACTGTGTGCTTTAACAAGATCCTCAATTTTGGGTTAGTAAAATTTTGCATATCTCGTACGGTTATACAAAAGTATTTCAGAACGAAGAGGATTTCACAGGGTATTTCTAAGAAATTCAAGATATATATTTCATTTCTCACGCAAATATCTTAAACATATGTTATTTTAATCAAAAGCGTTAGAGCAATTTTTAGAAAATAAAATAAAATTTTCCATGTAAACAGATATTTAGAGAATGGGTCTTTTCGTTTTTGAATTCCGCTGTTCAAAGACACACATGCACGTGCGCATGTGGATTTTTTCTAACAAAAATATGCGTTTAGGATTCAGGGGACATCGAAACGCGTATTTCCAGTGAACTATAGGTAAGTAGAAGAGAACGTAAAAAGGAAATCAGTATGTTATAAAGTGTATATAGATAGATAGCCTTTGCTTTGAGTACCGAGCGAAAATCTAGGTTTTTTTGTTTTTTTTATTGGAATGAGAAAATCTCGGAGCCAAAGTACAGCGCAAAAAATGTGTAAACTCTGCAAAAGAAATAAAAACGTATTGTGATTCATTTGCGATTTTAGTACTTACATTATTTCAAATGCAATACACTGCTTGCTAACGCGGGAATATCTCCGTATCTCATCACATAACAAACAAAAATATAGGGAACTAGAAGTTCCCTCCCTAGCTAGCGATGCCAATTATGTTGGTATGCTCGAATACATAATCTTACATTCAGGCGGTGGTGCGTCACATCTCAAAATCTTTCTAAAAACGGTTTTTCCATCACGGTTAAAGTAGCGCACTACCATTATTACTGTGTGGGCGGGCCATCCTGCTGGAAACTGAGCGCTGTGTCGCACCCTGACGGTGATTTTGTGCAAACACACTCACTCGTCTTGTAGTCGTCGCTCCAGGCTATGGCAGTCAAGCGAAATGAAGTTATGAATTTTTAAGTCGCTACCCCCGTCTCTCCCCGCACGTGCCTGGACCAGAACTTGGGCAAAAGGTGAAGGAGGAACGGGAGGAAATGGAAAACAAACTTTACACGCTCCCCATCTCCGTTTCCCAGCCAAAGTTTGCCTTCATACCCAACGTCACAACTCCGCGCCATAGAACAATGTGTTTTTGATATGGCGAACTTTTGGGCGATAACTTTCCCTACCAGTTAACGACAGATTTCCATTAATACCACCCCCACATCATCACTGGCCTTTTAGAGGGATGTTTGACTCTTCCACTCTTGTTATGTAAACAGTTACATTACGTTTTTGTTTATGCTTTAAAGCTGAGATTAAAAAATCTGACATTTCAGTTTCTCTCCAAAACTACGCAGAAAGTTCCATGTATTAGAATTAGAGACACGCAAAATATGAAATTTCATATTCTAAACCATATTACTATGATTTTGAGAACAAGTATTCTTAATTTTTGCAGAGTTAGAATTCAAAGCAGGTGACAATAACTTTCACAGCTAATAACATTTTAGTAAAACCTTAATATTTTATAAAAATATTTATATTACTTTATATTTTGTAAGATTTACAATTTTTTGCTTTTAAAGTATTCCTGTTAACAATGAACCGGGCTTTCCAGTTATTCTATTCGGGTAGTTTTCTATAAAACACATTTTGAAAAGTCAGGTACAGTTTAGAAAATCTATTTCGTCATATGGGAAATTAAACGACATCCATTCTTGAAGAGGTTTATATTTTCGAGAACCGGTGCTTTTAGCGTCATATTGTAATTCGCAAGCACTAAAGCTAGTATGCAAGGAAATTAAGTTGAACTCTTACCGGACTTTAACGCTGTGACGTCGCAGATAACAAACCACCCCCTCACTCGTACCCCTTGCAGACCAATCCTGAGATCCCGTTTTACCTGCCGTCAGTGACTCAAAGTTGCTTGTGTACATTCTATGTATTGATAATGGTTTAAATGTAGCTAACTTGAAGCCAACTGCTTAAGAATTCCTTTGCCAGGTAATCAATATTAAGCAAAGGACAAAGCAATCAGTAGTTTCTCTTCCTTTTTTCTGAGCTTAAGGGTTTCACAATGATTAAAAATCCATAAATCCGACGTAATTTGTTCTATTTCATTTGATATTTTATTATTAAAAATCCGATGTTTTACATTCACATGACATTTCTGTACTCTATCACAGTGGGTTTACAAATTACTCTTACGAAAGTTTCCTTTCCTATCTACTTAACCTTTCCGGAAATAGTTGCATTACACATTTTGATATAGATACAAAGCGAATAGCGATAGTCAAATGTTTTAGAACTGGACGCTATATGCTGGCCTTAAAAATCCATACTGTTTCCATGCAATCGCGAGAAACAACTGAAAATCATCAGGACTTGAAAGGAATGGCTGAGTATTGAACAATTCGAATCATGGTTGTCGAATATCTCGAAAATGGCTGATGCCACAAAAATATTTGAAATAAATTGTGAGTTTCAAAGAAATCTACATTTATTTTGTGGTACGTTTTCGTCTATCGCTTAACTTTTACCAATAATGCAAGATTATATAAATTTCCTTCCAAATGAAGAGGACTTCCCAGGCTATTCCCATAAAATTCAGGATATACAGTTCATTTGACATTTAAATATAATTAATATATAGTATGTTAATCAAAATGTTAGAGACACTTTTTATAAAACAAAGAATTTCGAAAAATTGTTCCATGTAAAAGGTAGTTGGGGAAAGAATTTTCCTGTAAATCTTCGTATTGCATCTTTAGAATATAGTGCACGTAAATAACCAACTTGGTGCTTATCTGACTTTTTGTTTTTGAGTTATGACATGGACCTTTTCTAAAACCTTTTTTTTTGGATTCAGTGGGCTCAAAACATGTACTTCCGGTGAAATCCTTGTATCGAATTTTTGGATGGAGTCCTATATGTTGTCTACCTAACTAGGTACTTGGTAGAGAAAGTAAAAGTGAACAATAAATCTGCAAAGCTTATTACTGTCTCTACTGCGTATATTGTATTCCACCCAAAATTTCGATACCGAGATTTCACCGGAAATACATGTTTTGAGGCCCCCTGAATCGAAAAAAGGCATTTTTGGAAACATGTCCGTGTGTGTATGTGTGTGTGTTTGTGAACATTGTAACTCAGAAACGAACAGTCGGATAAACACCAAATTTGGTATTTAGGTTCAGTATCTTCCAGAGATGCGACACGAAGGTGTACAAGAAAATCCCCCAATCCAGATTGCCTTTTACATGGAACATTTTTCGAAAATTTTAATTTTCTCAAAAACGCCTCCTACGATTTTGTTTAAAATATCATATGTTTAAGATACTTTTATGACAAATGAAATGTATATCTCGAATTTTCTGGGAATGTGTCCAAAAGTGTTCTTCATTGTGAACGACGTTTGCATAACTGGTAAACCATAAGAGATAGACAAAATTTTACTACATAAAAAATTCAGATCGCGTTAAAATCGTACACAATTTATGTCATATACATTTTTGTTGTTGAGTGGACCATTTTCAAGATATTGCTTGTTATTCCCTTAAATTTTTCAATACTTATTTTCTCAAATGGGAATTCGTTATTCATTTTTTTTGTCCTGGTAATACAAAAAGAATGGAATACTCCACATAGCAACCAGCTCTTAAAATATTTGACTATCGCTTAAAGCCTAGCAATTCCCCTTGCATCTACAAGAAAATTAGCAATAAGATTAACATCTCGATATCTCGATTAACATGAAGCATATGGAGAATAAGCGTTTGTAACAATTGTTTGTACAAGAGTAGAGAACGTTATGTGAGTGTAACAAATCAGATTTTTCTTCATATTTTGCGTATGTCTAGTATATGAACAAACAGTGTTTAAGAATGTTTTGGATGTCAATTGCGGGAGTGACACCACGGGTAGCCGAGGTCATGAACTGGAAGTCTACGATTAAAATCTCTGATAAAGGGTTTTACAGGTTTTCCTCGGTTGTCCTAACTGGTAAATGTAGGGGAGGTATAAACTTAGGCCTGGAACACTTTCTTCCTAAATTTCCTTTCCCAATTATCATTTCCTTTCATGTATCATCAGTATTTAACACCTGTTATGCCGCCCGCAGTAAGAACTGGTTACACAATAATGGCATCCAGAACAAGTGACATTCTTCATCTGATAATAGTTATGCGTCCTCCTCCGTCAATTTGAGAGTATGGTTTGTATTGTAACTTGTTTGCAACACGCTTTGGGCGTCAATTTGAAGTAGGTCGTATTGAAGGTGGCTTGTTACGTTATTTTGTTGTAGGAGTTGTATTATAGTTCAACTGTTGGGGAACCGAACTTAAATTCGTTGCAACCATACGTATAGTACACAGTTTCCGGTAGCCTTCACCCCAAATGTACTTTCAGGTGGTTTTTGCCCCAAGTTTAAAAAAATATTAACTTTATAATTTGACTGTTTCTTTAAATATTATATATTTATGTTTGCCTCGGCTGCGTCAGTATTATTGTAAGAGACACGTTTCTCTTAACAGGGTTGTGGTGTGATTAAAGAATGTAGGCTTACACAGATTATAATTTTACTTCACCCCTTTTATTAATATTTGATACGATTAAAATAACACTTCACTGATATAGAGAGCTCTGAGATTCTTTTTATTAATTAATTACACTTTTTAACACGTAAACTTATTTTTCGTCTGACACGAAAACGTATTAAATCTCTGGAGGACACATCTTGCATCCGATTACTAGCGCTGTCTGCAGGCAACTGAACTAATTTCAACCGTCTAAACTTGTAAATGTGTGTATTTCAAGTCTCTGATTGGCTAATCCTACTCCAATTGAACACCTTCATTTAATTAAAGCTTTTTCTGGTTGTTGATTGGCTATTTTTTAAACTGTCTCAACGTTTACATTAGTGTTGCTCCAATAATGACTAGTAGCATTTAAACTTTCAAATTCATTATTGCCTCAAAGTTACCTCATTGTTAGCAACTTTTAACCTATTATTCTCACAGCTCCTACATTATTAAATTACGTAATATATTCACATAACATTATTACACGTGGATACAATAATATAAACATATACAATGACTGTAATATACACTTTTTGTATATTGTTACATACACATATTGCTTTAAAGCGGGCTGTTATTGAATTTATATATTATATAAGTTGACTGAAATCATTTAAGTGTTAAAAATACTGCCTCAAATTGTTTACAAGTTTGGGAGATAAAAAACAAAATGGCAGCTTTAGGATTAAGAGCGTTATGCATTCAATTAGTTTGTTTTAAAATTAAGTGTTTTCCTTCCAGGGGGTTAACATTTTTAATATGTTAATATAATATTTTATATTTGCTTTAGAGAATAGTCTGCGATTAAACACTACTTCATAATTCAGAAGTTATAATTATGGTACAATACGCGATGATGTGGTGATTTATTTTTAAACAACGCGTAAACAGAAGTTACTGTGCGTATATTCATAATAACAAGAGCAGAATTATTTATAACGATTTTATTGGTGAAATATAATATTACTCGATGTTTCGACCTCATTAAATGTTCCCTGGTGCTACGTATTCGCGAATTTAATAATCCTAAAGTCATTGATTAATTCTGGTATATTTACTTTCATCCTACTCTTGTGTATGCTTGAAAATCTATACATATCACATCTTACACTTCCCATGGTTTGAGTTTCGGCTGAGACATAAATTTATTGTATCTATTAAATAAATAATTTTCACTTTATCTACAGGTTACCCACAGTAACTAGAGGAAGTATTGCATTTCACTCAAAAATTCCATTACGAAATTTCTACCTTTTAAAGTCCCCTGAATCACCCTCAAAAAAGAGAAAAATGCAGGTGTATCTGTTAAACAGCATAAAACAAAAACTAAAAGTAGAATAAAATGAACTTGGTGACTAAGTTCAGCAATTTCCAAGGATGCGACATGAAGGTTTTCAGGAAAATGCCCCCAACCAAACTTCTGTTAATATGAAACATGTTTCGTTATTTCTGATTTTCTAGAAAAATGGCTCTAACGACTTTGATTAAAATAGCATATGTTTAATACAATTGCATGAATAATACTATATATTTATTTGTGTGAATACTTTGTGCAGTTTATATAACTTAACAGGTAAACTACAGTGCTTTCGTTTTATGCTAAGGCCAAGGCCACAACCGCCTTATAAGTCTGTCAGCGAGACGGCAGTTACCTCGGTATTATGCCACTTCGCAGAAGCGGCGCAGGACACGCTTATCAGCTATGATCTGTCTCAGTTGTTGCTTTGTATTCGTGCTGTGTAGTGTTTCGACAATACGTGTGTTGTGTGTGCTTTCCTTAGGAATGTTATTCTCTTATTAGTCCATGGAAATGCCTGCCAAAAAATTCGCACTTGAACAGCGTGCTTTTAATTACGATACATACGAGAAAACTGAATCATGTACACAGATGTGTAGACAATTTCAGCAGCAATTTTCTGATTTCCAATTCCGGGTAGAGACACTTTGAGATGTTCGGTCAATAAATTTAGAACAACGGGATCGCTAGACGCTAAAAAATAAAGTTTATAGGAATAATCCCTACCCATAGACAAATTTAAGGACAATGTAAAGCAGAATTATGAACATTACGTAAGAAGAGCTTGTGCCTGTGAATGGTAATTTCATCCGACGATGTCAAGAATGTCTTCGCGCAGATGAACACCACTTTCAACAACACTTATAACAATGTTAGTAGTCATTACATATATGTTATTAACCTCATGAGTAAGTAAAGCGGGAGTTACGGAACGGAAAACCCCGCATTCGCGCGATCCGCGGCCTTGGCATAAAATGAAGGCATTGTAGAAGCGATAGATAAAAGCTTACTAAACGAAAAATGTTGATAACATTAAAATATCCAGTTTATGGCCAAGTACATGTTTTGTAGTATTCACCATCTCTGAGATATTGGTGTGAAATTTCCAAAATCTAAACATACATTTTAAACTGCTGAGTCACTATTACTTTGTCTCCAGTTGTCATATGAAGATTTGATTACCGCTACACAGAATGATACCCTTTTGGAAATGTTTGTATTTACATAATATTTGGAGTTGCGGAATTCAGTAGAAAAAAATTATATAATCTCTACCATTCATCATACAGATAAGTACAAATACAGTAATACATTACTGACAAAATTTGCATTTAAGAATACTCGGTACTGAATTTTCGATAACATTACGAAAATATTACTTTTTAAAAATATTTGTGGACAAATAATCTCAAACATTGTAGAATCAGGGCCGAATTGCAATTTTGATTATTTAAATTTTCAAGCTTAAATGGCCGGATACAGAATTGTGCAAATAGCACGTGAAATTTTAAAACGGGTTTCTCGTTGTTTTGTTTTCTTACGCTTTTGCCAATCTAAAATGATCCCCAAGATGCAATTATTGTTCAGTTATTTTCATATTTGCAGTTTAGATCTTTGAAGGCTCGTGATTTTCTTAATATCAAGTATAATTTTGAACTCAGAGTTTTAATTATTTAATACATGATTGAATTTTAAGATGCAACATTGTTTATTTTGGTACAAAAAGTTTGAATCTTACACAAAATTAAATATTTAATTGTACCGAACTATATTGGAGATAATTCCATTGAACAAATACGTAATAAAATTTTCAGCTAATCTAAGGCTTTCGTATTCGGTGTAATGAAATAAAACGTAGATTGCAAGCTTGTAGCATTAAAATTCACCTGACGTTTTTTCACCCATGACTCCGCAGGGCATTTGCAGAGGTAATAACTTCTCACCGATTACAGCAAGCAACCTTAGAAGATGTCCAGCGGAGTCATAGGCAAAACATCAGATGAATTTTCGTCCGTTGGACCACGACCTAGAAGACTGGAATCTACGTTTTATTCGTTAATATTGGTAGAAAATAGCAGTATCAGTGAATATTTTGAAATACAGATGCAAAAGAGTATTCAGAACACGTAATTATTTTCTGGAACGGCATATCTCCAGAGCAAATTCAGCTCCAACCAACATTTATTTCATAATATATTTTGCAAATTTTAGTATTAAGTTGGTGCAATGTAATGGGATGTTTTTGGAGTCTCACCATCCCTCTCGTTAGAAAATATAATCGAAGGTTTCCTGTATGTTTGATAACGATGCTGCATGATTCAGGTGTGTTTTTCACCCGGTTAATCATAATATGGAGGACATAATATGATTATGATAGTAACCCAACTTCTGGAAGGGGACATTCCTAAAGAATGGAACTTATCGCATATTTTAGCAATCCATAAAAGGGGAAGGAAAGGATACGAATAATTACCGAAGCATAAGTTTAATGGCATCTATTGGTAGGCTTCTCAGCAAAGTGATAAAGAACAGATTGGAAACACAAGTTGCTAAAGGATTTCAGAACAGCAAGCTGGTTTTACGAAAGGAAAATCCTGTATGGGCAATATTCTTATTTCGCGACAAATGTCAGAGAAAATGACTGCAAAGGGAAAGAAATTACACTTGGTGTTCGTAGATTTAGAAAAGGCATACGATTAGGTTCCTATAGCTCAGTTATGGAAAGCAATTCAAAATGTAGTAAAAGTAGAAGGGCCCCACATCCAATTTGTAAAAAGGAGTTATAAGAACAAAGCATCTGTAAAAATTGGAAAAAATATATCAGAAGAATTTCGTACCACCAAGGGTTTGAGACAAGGCTGCGGGATGACTCCATCGCTTTTTAAAATATATTTGGAATCGGTTATTAAAGATTGGAATATGTCATGTCACGAAATGGGAGTAATTATTGGAGGGTGGGTAATAAATTGCTTAGTTTTTGCAGATGATGAAATAATAATTGCTTGAGATAGAGATAATGCTGAATATTTAATAAGGAAGTTGGCTGAGGCTTACGAAGGAGGTGGTCTCAAGATTAACTTAAACAAAACAGAATACCTTGTGATAGGGGGAGGTTGTGATTTGGATATAGAACGAGTATGAATTATTAAATTTGTTGAACAATTTAAATACTTAGGTACAGTTTTACACAGGCCAGAAAAATTGTTAAAATAATGTTGACGAGTGTATTAACTACGCATAAAGAGTGCTAGGAGCGATAAACGGAATATTGTGGAGTAGAGATCCATGAAGGAAGAAAAAAAGTAATTGTAGGAGTTATTATTGAAAACATAATGACATATGGATGTGAAGCTTGGACCTTGACAGAACGTCAGAGGCAAAGGTTGTGTGCAGTGGAAATGGATGGCTTAAGGAGAAGCTTCCCCTCTCCAGAATGCAGAAAGTGAGGAATGAAGATATAAGAGAAAGAATGTGTCAACCAGACTCCGTAAATGATAATTGAAAGGTAGGATACTCCAATGGTATGGCCACGTTCGGAGAATGCCCAATGTAAGACGGCCAAAAAAGTGTTGGAATGGTCTCCCAAAGGAAAGAACGTGGTAAACCTCGAACAACATGGAGGGCAGGAGTTACACGGGCCATGCGGCAAAAAAATCTCAACGACGACCCCTGATCTGATAGACAAGGCTGGAACCAGACAACAAGAAGCAACATCTGATAAGTGGAAACGCCGATAAAAGTTCAAGTAAGTAATCACTAAAAGCACTCAAATATTTTGGAAAAAAATCACGGCGCGAATGTTGTCTTTCCTTGAGTATATGTAGATGAATGTTTGTATGTGTAATATGGTAATAAAACCCTGTCAATGAATTCCGTATGATCGATTCAGCCTTCAAATAACAGTGATCAACTATATGTGCGTGTACGAGGGGCACTACTTATATTTTGAGCCTTGGCAACCCTGAATGTTGTAGGTGCCAGCTGACGTTTCCAATGGAAAGTTTGACATTTTTTACCATAATCTACTTCAAACATTTTGTTAATAGAGGGTCATTTGTTTTGTTTACACTAACTTGAAAGTTGTGTGTCAACAAAAACATGGAATTAACTCGTGAAAATGTTCATGCAATGATTTATTGCGGCTTTCAACGTGGGTTATCAAGACAAGAGTGCATTGATCAACTAACTTCTACATTTGGTGACGAAGCTCCATCCTTTGCCACTGTGAAACGCTAGTATAACGAATTTAATCGTGGCCACCGTTCGCTCAATGATGAAGTTCGTGAAGGTTGTCCAAAATCAGTTGTTGTACCAGAAAACATTGATGCTGTGCAAAAACCAATAATGAAAGATCATCATTCGACATACTGTGAGATTGAGGCAAGCTTAGGCATTACTTCCACCAGCATATATAAAACATTGCATGATTATTTAGCCGTGAAAAAGGTTTCCTCTCGTAGGATCCCGCATAATTTGACGCAATCTCAAAAAGATGCTCGGGTCGATTGGTGTACAAAAATGCTCAAGAAATACAATGACGGCGTCTCAAAAGATGTGTATAAGATTGTAACAGGTGACGATTCATGGATCTATGCGTATGAGCCGGAATGTAAACAGCAGTAGACTGTATGGGTGTTTCAAGATAAAGCAAATCCAACAAAAGTTGTTCGCACTCGAAGCACTTCGAAGCAAATGGCCGCCTGCTTTTTCAGCAAAACTGGCCATGTGGCAACGGTGCCTTTAGAGGAACGTAAAACGGCCAATGCCGAATAGTACACAACCATTTCTTTGCCGGAAGTCTTCGGTAAAGTAAGGAAAACCAACAAGAACCGTAGGATCGTTCTTCATCAAGACAATGCGAGCGCACACACATCTCGTCTAACAACAGAGTATTTGAAGGCTCAAAAATAGAATTGATGGGTCATTCGCCATACAGTCCTGATTTGGCACCCAATGACTTCTTTTTGTTCCGAACATCAAGAATAAATTGCGTGGGCAACGATTTTCGTTGGCAGAAGAAGCCGTTGATGCATTCAAAAACCATGTTTTGGAGGTGTCTCAAGAAGATTGGAATAAATGCTTTGACAAATGGTTCAAACGAATGCAAAAGTGTATTGATCATAAGCAGAATATTTTGAAAAACAATAAAGCAGTTTTCAATCACAAATTTGTTTTAATTATCAGGCTCAAAATATAAATAGTACCCCTCGTATTTAACAAGAAGAGAAGGTGGGAGATTTCTTCAAAAAGAAATACTGTGTGCGCCGCAATAATGCTTAAGTACAAGGAACAGAAACTTCTAGGAACCAACTTGAATATGTCATTTCCGCACGATCATGTGTTTTCTACGTATTTCCGTTGATATTTACACAGAAGTAAATTCAGAATTCCAATACATGAATTTGTTTCCAAGGAAATCCATGCTTAACATAAATTTGGCGGCTGTAGGGCGGGAAGTAAACTACCAGCTGGCCCACACAAGTCATCCTTACTGAAGTTAGTTTATACTGCCAAAAGGGTTTCCTAAGCAGCAAAGGGGGCTCCATACTGACAGAGAGGAGAGTTTATTAAATGGAGGACGAATCTTGAAAACGAACACATTAACTGCTATTACTGGTTCCAAAGCTCCTTCGGTAGAGAAACTGTCTGTTATATGTGGTGTTTCGGATTCGATTCTCGGCTGGACTCCAGAAAGTTGTCTTTAAACAAGAGCATTTCACGGTAAGCCCAGGGTTTTTTTTTTCGAGTGGAGGAGAAAATGATTTAATCACTGACCTCAGCCCCGATGGCAGTCGGGACTGAGAGTGTGGGACTCACCGACCGTCGGCATACCCATTAAAAACTCCTCCACCGGATTGAAAGGAAAGTTTGCTGCGGTACCGCCTAAAGCACCCGCGCATTCCAAGGTGAAGGTTGAAACTGGGCCGCATTGCTGTCACCAGGAGGGTAAGGAATTATTGCCGGGAGACAGACTTGACCAGGGCCCAGTCCGCCCCCGCAGCGAAGTAAGAGAGAAAATAATATGATTCCAGGTGATAGTGAAGGATTAGTGGCGCTTGGATTTGCGATAGGAGTTAGAGGATTGAGAGGAGTGTGATATCACGTGGGTTTCCAAGATGAGGATGTAGCTGTGTTGAAGTTGGTTGAAGTGGTCATGAAGTCCCTTGATGGCGTTGTTTGTTGTCGTTTGGAGCTCTCGAATCACGCACCCCAAGGGCACCCAGTCGCGTTGGCCGGTCGTCGTAGTCGTCGGTGGAAATCTCGACTAGGTGGCACTCGATTCGTTCCAGCTTGCGCTGGGCAGACGCGAGCACCCCAACGTCGTCTTGCAGTTCGGAGATTCTATTGGAGAGTGTGCTGATGACCCTGGCTGAGGTTCACTGCTTGGCCTCAGGGTCTGGTGTATGAATGTGGAAGTACCTGTGTGTGTGCGCGCGCGTGTGTGTGTGTTATTCGTTATTTAATAAACAATTCGTTCGTTAACAAGAAATTAGGATTGTCGCTTGACGCAATGCTAGGCACAGCGTTAAGTCATTTAATTCCATGACAGATAATCTAAACTCTACATGGCACCAATTGGTGCCGCAAAGTTTACAAGGTTAAACAAAATTCGATTTTTATTATATTTATGTACCTTTAAAGGAGCGTTAGAATTAAATTGTTCACAATATGCATGTGCAATAACATGCCCGCCCCTTGGTGGACGAATTAATGTAAGGCCCACGCTCTACCTGGAATGATCTTCCTGAATGAAATGTAAGTATATATCGTAACCACATCCGTGTGTTCGTTATTGGTGAACTACCTATTTGTCTGAATGACCTGACTCGAACTGCGACCACGCGACGCTTATCAGTACGAAACTGTTGTTTGTTCGGAGTATTTTGAGACAGTGGAAGGGCGAGATAAGGAATTCGCGCCGTCGGTATGGTAGCTAGCACAAAGCCACCACACGTAGCGGAACTGAGCGCGTGCAACCGGGTTTTACCTCCCTCTCTCCACTGCCTCAAAAGACTCTGAAAGAAGTATGCCAAGTAAACACATGCAGATATCAGCACCACCTCAGTGACCTTTTGTATCTGCACTACCCGTTTGACCATCAATGATGCGGCAACTTCTTTTGCACCTATGTATGCGGGAAACTTAAAACTGCAAAGCACGGCTTGTTTGGGCCACCCGGTACAACCCAGTTTCCCATAATCTACGTTTCCAACTTGAAATATTGAATTTCTGTTACTGTCTATATTAAATAGTCCGCTTCAATAACAGCATCAACCATCAAAGAATTGACTCAAAGCCTCCTAAAATATAGCATCTTACTAAGCCATCGTATTAGCTATGGCTGTTGAATGGGCTGCATTGGCTACATCTCGTTCCCTAAGATGACGTTGGGTAAGTTCATTAGAAATTGTTTTTATTTATTAATAACTCTTTCAAAATAATAAAACACACGATATGCACAATATGTGTGTGAAATACATAACAGAGTCTCGCATATACAAAATATTTAACTTTGTTATTCTATAGGTAATAATGCACTTCCCAGACTCACATCACAATGTACTATTGCAGGCTTGAATTGCATGCAAGAACCTGCAATGGGCTAGCGGAATTCAAAGCATACACGGAAAATACAGTAGTTATTTGCTCTTCCCCACAGTTTCCAGCATGAGATACTCCTAAAACCAACGAAGTCCTTCATCAGCCAGAAAAAATCAAATGCTGATAAGATCGAAGTCTATCTCCCTAAGGTAAATGTGACCGGTGGGGATGTAAACCACAAAACTTGGAGGCACACACCACATGAAAGAAACGCGAGATTACACCCCCATCCCGCACCCCTGCTCTTGACTTTGTGGCCTCATATAAAAGAAAACCGTCGTCACTACTACGTGCGCTCCGGGGCTCATGAAAAATTTCACAGCGGCCGACTTTACTCCACGGCGGGTATTGGATAAGGCATTCTCCGGAATGCTCCACTTGAGGCGGGGACTTCATAAATATTTCTGCATTCGGTACTGATCTGAAGGAGAGAGAGACTCTTATGCGTTTAGACTTCCCATAAATTTAAAATAAACCTTGAAATTTAGAGACTCATTTCGTTGCTATGGCAGCTGTAACCTCCAAATGAACTGTTGAAGTTTCGCAAGGAAATACTTGGTGGAAGAGAAGATTGCTTGCAACAATTGATTCAAAAGATTAAGACGTATAGAGACGTTATAAAGTGAAATTTTGACATTTTCCCACCATTATAGGATAAGCCACTACAATCTGATGATATTCGGGTTCTTAGGTTCCATTCAAACCTACAACTCTTCCGCAAATACCCACCTCTTACATGTAATGGGAAGGTTGGTTATATTGTATCTGTTACGTTGGCGCCCTATTTTTATATTCGCAAGTGTTCACATTTTGCACGTAAGCCATTTAGTGTCCAACAGACATACCGATTATAATATTAATTATATTGCTAGTTATATAGTTTAATTAATTATTACTAAGCTAGGTTACTAGGCTAATAGGTTATTATTAATTATTAAGTCTTGCCTTTGCACCGAGCGAGGTGGCGCTACGTGTGTGATTTGCATTCAGGTCCCGTGTTCAAACCCCCGGGGCCGACCAACCTGACCAAAGGTTTTTCCGCGGGTTTCCTTGGTTGCTGGTTTGGATAATTTGATCCGCTAATTTATCTATCATCACTACATTTAATTTTCTTCTTCTTCACCGCCACCAGGCATTGGGCTGGCCACCCATCCTGGATATTATGCTACAATCCAGAGTTTGCTTGCTCCTCGACAGGCGTTGGCTTGTAAGTCCTTGGGGAAGTTAAGACCTACAAATCTGTTGAGAAGAAATTAAGTAGAAATCTCAATTGTTTTACAACTTTTGGTGTAAGCGTTGTCTTTTTGTGTGTGATTTTATTACTTTCTCTACTACGTATAGCAAATAGGGGAAGTATTGCATTCCACCCAAAAATTGATACCGAGATTTCACCGGAAATACATGTTTTGAGGTGCCATGAATCCAAAAAAGCATTTTTGTAAGCATGTCCGTGTGTCTGTCTTCTGTGTGTCTATGAACAGCATAGCTTAAAAACGAAAAGTCGGATGAATGCCAAATTTAGTTTAGTATCTTCCAAGGATGCGAAATGAAGATTTTCAAGAAAATCCCCCACCCCAGACTACCCTTTGCATGGAACATTTTTCGAAAATTTTGATTTTCTCAAAAATGGCTAACAATTTTGATTAAAATATCATATGTTTAAGATATTTTCATGGAAAATGAAATATGTATAACATGAATTTTCTGAGAATGTCCCTAAAAGTTCACTTATTCTGAATGACGATTGCATAGCTGGAAAATCTTAAGAAATAGACAAACTTTTACTACACAAAAAATGTAGATCTCGTTAAAATACACAATTTATGTCGCATACATCTTTTTGTTGAGCGAACCAGATTATTATTGTTATTTGTTCCAATTTTCCAATACTTATACCTTTTCTCGAATGAAAATTCGTTATTACACTTCTTTGTTGTTGTTTTTTCCCCTGGACAATCAAAGAGAATGGAATGCTCCACATAGCAACCAGCTCTTAAAATATTTCACTATCGCTTAAAGACCACCATATTCCCCTTCCATCTACAAGAAAATTAGCAATAAGATAGTCTGCAAATGTTTATCTCGATTAACATGAAGTACATGAAGAATAAGCGTTTGTAAAAATAGTTTGTTTTCAAGAGTAGAGAAAGTCATGTGAGTGTAATAACACATCGGATTTTTACAAATAATATATTGGATTTGAGATATTAATTTGATAAATGAAAGACATATCTAAATGTTTTTATGATAACCTATGAAATCTTCCTTATGCCTATGAATTTTGTATAACAGGGAAATTATAGGAGATAGACAATGACGTACTACACTTTGCTCATAAAAATACACGGTTTTTGTCAAGTAGGTGAAAATTTTGCTGACTCCAGCCGTGAAAGCCTACGTTGTCTGATATTTTCATAGAGCTATCTGTGTTCAAACATTTTCTATGTGGCGCGTTTATGCTTTTCCAAATACGTCATATGACGGACATTCTTGAAGGTTTGCAATTCCTCCTTTTCTTCCCGTAGCAAAAGCTCCTTACCACGACTAAATATTTGAATGATGTTTCCGAATGTGTGTACTCAGTAAGCACATATTGTTTAATTTGAAACAGTTTCTAGGTAAGAGTATATCATGAATAAAGCATCGTGGACAGAAGAATCACTTTTATACGAGAATTTGACAACTGTAGAGAAAGTTATGTGAATGTTCACGTCAGATTTAGATTTATTTTCTCACGTTAAAACATTTTGCAGTAAAAATATGGCGATGCTTTTCTCCGAGGATTTCAGACTAATACGAGGGGCACTATTTATATTTTGAACCAAATAATTAAAACAAAGTAATTTCTGATGGAAAAGTGCTTTATTGTTTTTCAAAATATTCTCCTTTATGATCAATACACTTTTGCATCCATTTGAACCATTTGTCAAAGCATTTATTCCAGACTTCTTGAAACACCTCCAAAACATGGTTTTTGATGGCATCAACCGCTTCTTCTGCCAACGAAAATCGTTGGCCACGCAATTTATTCTTGATGTTCGGGAACAAAAAGAAGTCATTGGGTGCCAAATCAGGACTGTATGGCGGATAATCCATCAATTCGATTTTTTGAGCCTTCAAATACTCTGTTGTTAGACGAGATGTGTGTGCGCGCGCATTGTCTTGATGAAGAAATATCCTACGGTTCTTGCTGGTTTTCCTTACTTCACCGAAGACTTCCGGCAAAGAAATGGTTGTGTACCATTCGCCATTGACCGTTTTACGTTCCTCTAAAGGCACTGTTGCCACATGGCCAGTTTTGCTGAAAAAGCAGGCGACCATTTGCTTCGAAGTGCTTCGAGTGCGACAACTTTTGTTGGATTTGCTTCATCTTGAAACACCCATACAGTCGGCTGCTGTTTACGTTCCGGCTCATACGCATAGATCCATGATTCGTCACCTGTTACAATCTTATATACGTCTTTTGAGGCACCGCCATTGTATTTCTTGAGCATTTTTGTACACCAATCGACACGAGCATCTTTTTGAGATTGCGTCAAATTATGTGGGATCCAACGAGAGCAAACTTTCTTCACGGATAAATAATCATGCAATATTTTATATATGCTGGTGGAACTAATGCCTAGAGTTGCCTCAATCTCACAATATGTCGCATGATGATCTTTCATTATTAGTTTTTGCACAGCATCAATGTTTTCTGGCAAACAACAACTGATTTTGGACGACCTTCACGAACTTCAACATTGAGCGAACGGCGGCCACGATTAAATTCGTTATACCAGCGTTTCACAATGGCAAAGGATGGAGCTTCGTCGCCAAATATGGACGTTACTTGATCGATGCACTCTTGTCTTGATAATCCACGTCGAAAGTCGTAATAAATCATTGCACAAACATTTTCACAAGTTAATTCCATGTTTTTGTTGACACACAATTTTCAAGTTAGTGTAAACAAAACAAATGACACTCTACTGACAAAATGTTTGAAGTAGATTATGGTCAAAAATGTCAAACTTTCCTTTGGAAACGTTAGATGGCACCTACAACATTCAGGGTTGCCAAGGCTCAAAATATAAACAGTGCCCCTCGTAATGTACAATACTCGAGAAATATAATATATAGGTTTATTTTCTTTAAAATTCTTTCAATCTTAGTGTTGAATTATTACGAGTTCAAAGAAAGAGTGTACCCGTTACTATGGTACACTCTTTCTTTGAACTATGCTGGAATTCATCACATTTTAATAAGGTGGAGCTGTACCTTAGAGCTTGTAATATTTGCTTTAGATTTGTGTTGTTTGTTCAGATTCTGGACAGAGGTTCTTCCAGAGAAGTTGATAGTCATGCACTGAGACGTTTACTTGAGGTCATGTTGAACACTGAAGACAGAAACATGTTCCCGCTCTTGATTAAGACCTCTCAAGGCATTCCCGAGTCCTTTTAACAACCATAATCTTTGAAAACGGTGTTCGTGTGATTGCTGCAGTACTTCCGTGTTTGTGTCAACACCAGTCGTCCCTCGTTACGTCGGATGACGAGGCAAGATCTTCGTCAGGTGTAACGGTGACGCCGATGTTTCGCATTAATCAGAGAACGGGCAAAGTGAGGCGTTCCGAATTTGGAGCAAGCCTTCGGGCGGTTGTGACCTTGCGGAGTAGCTCCTGACAATGACAGCGGAGAGACACAGGGAAGTCTACACCTACAATTGAATAGTATACATTCATCAGCAATTGTTTCTGGTTCTTCTTTCGATTGTACAATAATTGATCTTTAGATATACTGAACTACGAAAGAAAACAAGAATACAAAGGTCTGCTTAAACTATAATCTGTTGAGAATTACGTAAAATATACTGTAATATGCAGAGAGGTCATATCTTCTGCAGAGTATGACAGTGTTTGTTTCATACTAACTGGAATTTCATGTTTTTTCGTCTCCAAATCAGTACTTCAAATTGAATTTTCGTTCAGTGATTTTCCGTACTCCAACAATAGGTATAGCTGCTGGCCCTGCAATGAGCATATGAAACGTATGACTGCGTCCATGTTCAACATACTGCACATACAATATTTAAAGAATATATAAACTACTTCTAAACAGTATGATCGATATTCCGGCCTCAGTTATCTTACTTATCCTGGAAGAGCTCACTTTCCTATGTAGCTACAAAAATATCTATTAACGTCTGCTCTTACCACAACCGCTGGCGATGAATACTGGTGATACACGAAATTATTAATTATTAGGAAAGGAAATTTGGGAAGCAAGCGTTCCAGGCCTAAATTTAGGCTACCTGCCGACATTTGCCAGTTATGAGGACTGAAAAAAATCTGGAAAAAGTCTTAGGGAGAACTGTCCTGGCGGGATTTGAATCTCAAACATCCCGTTCACGAGTTCGTGACTTAACACATCGTCTACCCGTGTTCGTCATGTACTGCACAAAGTTGTAAAGTTGGTAACAGTGATACATAAACAAAAGACTGAGCTGTACCAGATGATACCATGGGGTTTTGAAAATTTGATGTAAAGCATTCACAATGACAAATTCAAATATATCCATTATATGTTACACGACTCTACAAAAACGTTATTCTTATATCCACATTACATTACGCACTATAATACCTACCCTAGCAATTAAGGAAGAACAGCCTAGTTACAACATGCTGAAACACCATGGTAGCTCTGTTAGTAAGCCGAGTATGGCATTGTATTTTTTAATCCCATTCTACCTTTTCAACATTAGCCTACACACTCCGTGCGTGAAAGAAAAATGTATTAGCATTCAAGTGTTTATTTGTGGTTATACGCTCTTGCGGTGAAAAGAAAGAAGAAAAAGTAAAAATAATAATCGCAAGCTTTCAAGCATGTCCATTAGAGGACGCACATTTGGGAAAAGTATAATCTTATAACATGGAATATTCTGAAAACAGGAGACATACATTGTATATTTTAGTTAGTTTTACCACGATTTTTTTTTCTGTCATACGTTATTTTATGTAAGTTGTAGTTTTGTTGGGAACACAAAATTATACAAAATGAGGTCCAAAAAGGGCGACTTCACAGGTATTTCACAGGAAATTCAAGATGTACGTTTTATTAGTCGTGCAAATATCTTAACTATATGAGATTTTAATTAAAATTGTTAGGGCCATTCTTGAGAAAATAAAATATTAGAAAAATCTTCTATGTAAAGGATAGTTTGGGGTGGGAGATTTTTTTAAACGTATTCGTGCTGCATCTTTAAATGTTATTGAATTTAAATGGCAAATTTAGAATTTCTCAACCTTTTTTTTTTAACTATATGTTCAAAAACACACAAAGCCACACTCGGGAATCTTATATATACAGGATGAGCTATTTAAGTTGAGATTTTACAATATCTCCAAAACTAAGCGTTGTAGAAAGAAACGTGTTGAATAATGTCATAACTCGTGTTTTATTTGAAGGACGTTCTGGTTTTCAGTTTAGGGTCAATTTAATTGTAGGTTCCCATTTTAAAAAATTAATTGACCCTAAAAGGACCATCATATATTTGAGTTAAGTGTCTTCCAAGGATTTGACACGAAGATTTTTAAGAAAATCCCCACCCCAGATACCCTTGACATAGAACATTGTTCGAAAATTTTGATTTCATCAAAAACGGCTTAAAAATTTTGATTAAAGTATTATTTGTTTAAGATATTTTAATGTAAATAAAATGTATATCTTGAATTTTCTGAAAGTGTACCCAAAAGTCCTCTTCATCATGAATGACCTTTGCATAATTGGTAAACCGTAAGAGGTAGAGAAAATATCACTACACAAAAAATGTAAATCTCGTTAAAACACACAATTTATGTCACGTATATAGGTACCTATATAATTTGTTTTGAGTGAACCATTTCCGAGATATTCCTTGTTATATGTCTGAATTTCCCAATATTTATACCTTTTCTCAAATGGGAATTTGTTATTCGCTTTTTTTATGTCCTGGATATGCAAAGAGAATAGAATGCTCCACATAGCAAACAACTCTTAAAAGATTTAAACTATCGCTTCAAGCCCACCATATCCCCTTGCGCCTACAAGAAAATTAGAGTAAGATAGTTTCCGCAAAATTTTATCTCGAATAAAATGAAGTAGCTGGAGAATAAGCGTTTGTAAACGTAGTTTGTATAAGAGGAGAGACAGTCACGTGAGTGAAACACATCAGGTTTTTATTTTTTTATCCAAGTCACAATAAGCCAATTGGACTGAAAACCTGGGTTTTTACCAGAGATATGTTTTGAGTCCACCTATTTATGAGCCGCATAATTACAAAAGTCGTATATACACTAAATTTACTACTTAACCAAGAAACGTTCCGGGAAAGCAAAGTATTATTTTACCTGGAAAATCCTTTGTTGGATTTTATTGGTTTAAAATGATTCTAAAGATGTATAGATAAATACATTTAGTTTGAAATAAAGAAAACACAAGCAAAATGTATTTAAAATGATTCAAACAACACAGACAAACTGATCATTTTTGTATTCCCCAAAAATTCGATACCGAGATTTCACCGGAAATATATGTTTTGAGACCCCATGAATCCATAAAAAAGCATTTTTGGAAACATGTTCGTGTGTGTGTCTGTGTGTGTGTCTGTGAACAGCATTACTCAGAAACAAACAGTCGGATAAACACCAAGCTTGATATTTAAGTTCAGTATCTTCCAGAGATGCGACACGAAGGTTTTCAAGAATATCCCCCCACCCCAGATTACCCTTTACATGAAACACTTTTCGAAAATTTTCATGACAAATGAAATGTATATCTCGAATTTTCTGGGAATGTCTCCAAAAGTATTCTTCATTGAGAACGACTTTTGCATAACTGGTAAACTATAAGAGGTAGACAAACTTCTGCTACACAAAAAATGTAGATCGCGTTAAAATACACAGTTTATGTCAAATACATTTTTGTTATTGAGTGAACCATTTTGAGATATTGCTTGTTATTCCCTTAAATTTTCCAATGCTTATACTTTTTCTCAAATGAAAATTCGTTATTCCTTTTTTTTTGGTCCTGGTAATGCAAAGAAAATGGAATACTCCACATAGCAACCAACTCTTAAAATATTTGACTATCGCTTAAGGTCTACCAATTCCCCTTGCATCTACAAGAAAATTAGTAATAAAATTAACATCTCGATTAACATGAAGTATATGGAGAATAAGCGTTTGTAAAAATAGTTTGTACATCAGATTTTTCAAAAGGGGTCCCATGACCGAAAACGCACGTTTGAGGGGAGAGCGAAAATTTAACATCGCTTACGTTATGATAATGGGGGTGCGTTTTGCCAAGAAATTTGCCAAACACAACAAGAGCATCAATCTGGCATTAAATTATTAAAGCGTTTCGGAATACTGCGAGCTAAACATCCATGTGTATTTTGATCACGAGTATCAATCTCTACACCGCCATGTAGACTATACAATGAAGTTGTCTATAGGCAAGTTGTACGCACTTTACAATTTAACGAAGATGCGATGCTCTTGTTGGTTGATCAGGGATTTCTTTACAAACTATGGATCATGTCTAGTAATGCTCATTTTTTAATTCACCACAAACGAACATGCTTAACAGTTTTTTTCGGGAGATTTTCCACTTAGATTATTGAAGTTTGGGGTGGAGTACAATACTTCCTCACCACATTTAATAGGCAGAGAAAGTAAAAATATTATTTATGTGTAGATTCTGTAGCATAAACAATTATGGATATTTTAGCACATAATTTATTCCAGATTACAAATTTGTATTTTGAAATTCTGTGTCAATTATTTATTGCTCGTTTTCTTTCTCGTGAGTTTATGCTTCGGAAAATAAGCAGTGTCTTGATTTAACAGTTTCATGTTGTCTCATTCTCCTGCATTAAAAACTGTATTTTGCTTAGGTAATTGAAATCATCTGCAATGAAGATATTTGCCTTGAGTAACATGCAGAGGAGAAATAATTTACTTGTTCTACTACGTGCATATTAGGTAGAGAAGATATTGCATTCTAACCAAAAAGAAAAAAAAAAAAAAAAAAAATGTGTTCTAATCGTAAATTCATGTCTTGTGGTCTCTCTTTGATCCAAAAAAAAAAAACATTTTCTGAAAACGTTCCATGCGTATGTGTGTGTGTGTGTGTGTGTGTGAACAGCATAACTCAAAAGCGAAGAGTCGGATAAAAACCAACCTTGGTATATAGGTTCAGTACCCTCCAATGATACGACACGAAGATTTCAAAGAAAATCTCCCAAACCCAAACTACCCTTTATATAGAACATTTTTCAAAATTCCTGATTTTCTTTTAATGATTTTGATTAAAATACCATATACTAAAGATATTTACATGACAAATTAAATGTATATGTATCTTGAATTTTCTGGGAATAGCCTGTGAAGACCCATTCATTCGGAAGGAATTTTATATAATCCTGTACAATGTAGCGCGAAATACGTCATTGGGCGACATTTGTAGCGGGAAACGGTGCTGTGCGCTAGTTGTAGCGCGAAATCGTCGATACATAGGTTGTTGTGGTCTTCTGCAGTGTTCTTCCTCGGCTATTGGTGCTCTTCGGTTGTTGCGTATTCCATTCCTAACTATATCTAATTATTAATTCTCAGATTATAGTGGGTGAGGCAAGTTAAAAACTTCACTGCAAGTTTCCCTTAATCAATGAAGTTCATTCACAGTTGGAATAATTATGGGCGGCTAGCTTTAACCATTATTATGATCCCACCACTTTAAATTAGTCAGGAGCTATCTGCACACGCACTCCCACCCTTGTGCACCCACGTGCATCTGTAGCACCTCGTGCCGATGACAATTCTAGAAGATCAGTTTGCGAGAGAGTGGGTCTGAGGCCTTGTCTGCCCTTATATACGGGAGCCTAGTGACGCTTACCTCTACGTTTAAAAATGTAACGACGTTTCCTATTTGTCCTCAGATCGCGTTACCTTAACATGTATGAGAATGTGTGGCTTCAGATCCGTGCGCTGTGAAGCATTGTAGAGGTTGTGAAGCCAGTTCCATATCTCCGTTTCTTTGTTTTCTCTGTCTATATCTTTCTATTTCTCCGTACCCTTACTGGTTCCCTGCCTATTGGCTTGGTGAAAGGTACGTTCTACTTAGGATTATGTTTTCCTGGAATTTTGCTAACTCGCCCGTTTCTTACAATCAGCTCTGAACAAATGTTAGATGTTGAATATTTTAACATGTTAGTTAATTAAATTATTACTGTACAATTTTTATATGTATGGGTTCCCCTTTCATATGTACAATTCCTATATATGTATAGTATGTCCCTTTTCAACAACTGGTAAACATTGAGCGATAGACGAAAACGAACTACCAAAAAATGCAGATCTCTTTAAAACACACAATTATTTCAAGTAATCTTTGTTTGTGGTATAAGCCTTTCCAGACATCCGTTATTAATGGTTCGTTGCTGAATACTTTTGTCATTCTTTTAAAGTGCTATCTACATTCAGTTATTTTTCGCGATTGCATGGAAAGAGTATTGAATTTTAACACCAGCATATATCGTCCAGTTCTAAAAGTTTGACTATCGCTATTCCCTTTTTATCTATAATAATGAAATGTGTAATGTAGCTATTTCCGGAAAGATCTATCTCGATTAAAATTAAGTAGATAGAAAAATAATCTGATGTGTTACACTCACATGACTTACTCTACTCTTGTACAAACTGTTTTTACAAACGTTTATTCTCCATATGCTTCATGTTAATCGAGATATCGAGATGTTAATCGTATTGCTAATTTTCTTGTAGGTGCAAGGGGAATATGGTAGGTTTTAAGCAATAGTCAAATCTTTTAAGGGCTGGTTGCTATGTGGTGCATTCCATTTTATTTGTATGTCCAGGACATAAAAACAAATGAATAAGGAATTTCCATTTGAGAAAAAGTATTGGAAAATTTAAGGGAATAACAAGCAATTTCTCGAAAATGGTTCACTCAAAAAAAATGTATATGACATAAATTGTGTATTTTAAGCGATCTACATTTTTTGTGTAGATGGTTTACCAGTTATGCAAAAGTCGTTCACAGTGAAGAATACTTTTGGAGACATTCTCAGAAGATATACATTTCATTTGCCGTGAAAGTATCTTAAACATGTGATATTTTAATCAAAATCATTAGAGCCATTTTTGAAAATCAAAAATTTCGTATAATGTTCCATGTAAAGCGTAGTGTGGGGTGGAGAATTTTCTTGAAAATCTTTGTGTCGTATCTTTGAAGGATACTGGACCTAAATAACAATTTTGGTATTTATCCGACTTTACTTTTTTGAGTTATGCTGTTCACAGATACACAGACACACACACACGGACGTTTCCAAAAATGCTTTTTTTTTTGGATTCAGGGGGACTCAAAACATATATTTCCGGTGAAATCTCGGTATTGAATTTTTGGGTGGAATACAATACTTCCCCTACTTACTATACGTAGTAGAGAAAGTAATAGACTTTGAGACGAATAATTTGTATACCCATTAATAAACGATAGAGAATACAGAAATGCATGTGAGTGTAACTTCATGTGTGTCTGTGAACAGCATAACTCAAAAACGAAAAGTCGGATAAATACCAAACTTCGTATTTAGGTTCAGTATCTTCCAAAGATGCGACACGAAGGTTTTTCAAGAAAATCCCAAACCCCAAACTACCATATATATTGAATCCTTTTCGAAATATTTCATGTTCTAAAAAAATGTGTAACGATTTTGATTAAAACATCACATATAAAAGATATTTAGATGACAAATAAAACGTATGTCTTCTATTTTCTGGGAACAGCCTGTGAAGTTCCGTTCTTTGAGTAGGAATTTTACGTAATCTTGTATAACTGGTAAACGTTGGACGATAGACGAAAACAGACTACCAGCAAATGCAGATCTGTTTAAAACACACAATTCATTTAAAATAATGTTCTTTTTTTCTGTTACAAGCCATTTTCGAGATATCCGTTACTAATGGTTCGAATTGTTCAATACTTTTGTCATTGTTTTAAAGTTCGGTCACATTCCGTTGTTTTCGCGATTGCACGGAAACAGTATGGAATTTTAAGGCCAGCATATAGCGTCGAGTTCTTAAGCATTTGACTATCGCTGTTCTATTTGTGTGTGCATCTACTTAATTATAATTATATATAATTTATATATATATATATATAATTAATTAATTAATTAAAATTAAGTAGATAGAAAATAAAATTTCGTTAAGAATAATTTGTATAGCCACTAATAAACGATAGAAGATAGAGAAAGTAATGTGAATGTAACACATCAGTTTTTTAATGACATTCTGAAGATTATCTAGTTTTTATCACTGAGGTACAGCATAGAGGATTCCAAAATTTGAACCCAGACGTAGTCAAACTAGAGACCCAGAGGTTATTCCACTACAGCAACTCGGTGCCCGGGTCCGACAGCCCCAAGAAATGAAGAGGTTGGCAATAAAAAAAGGAAAGTCGTATTTATATTTAGACCGCCGGCAAGAGGGGGGGGATTCCTTCCCGCGATTGGTCGCGGTACCTGGGGCCACGTCATCGCAAGATCGTCCATCACCCTGCCCGTCAACACAAGGTAATTACAGGGCCAAGGTGATACCTGTATCACTACTCAACTTAACACCTCCCACATTAGGCGCGTTCGAGGCTGGGGAATATCCTTCAACACGTTCTTATGTGGGGCTTAGAGTCTCATATTGAGGCAGTATTTTTAACACCAAAATGATTTCAGACTAATTATATAATATATAAACTCAATAACAGCCCGCGTTAAAACAACATGTGTATGTAACAATATATAAAAATAGTATATTACAATCATTGTATATGTTTATATTATTGTATCCATGTGTAATAATGTTATGTGAATATATTACGTAACTTAATAATGTAGGAACTGTGAGAAATAGGTTAAAAGTTGCAAACAATGAGGTAACAATGAGGTAACCTTGAGGCAATGAGTTTAAGAGTTTAATAATGTTACTTGGGATTCTTGGAAGCAATAATGTAAATTTTGAGACAGTTTAAAAATAGCCAATCAACAACTAGAAAAAGCTTTAGTTAAATGAAGGTATTCTATTGTATTAGGAATAGCCAATTAGAGACTTGCAATACAGAAATTTACAAGTTTAGGCGGTTGAAATCAGTTCAGTTGATTGCAGACAGCGTTACTAACCAGACGCAAAAAGTTTCCTCAAGAAACTTAATACGTATTCGTGTGAGACGAAAATAGTTTTACGTTATAAAAAGTGCAAGTAATTAATTAAAGAATCTCACAGCTCTATATCAGTGAACTGTTATTTAAATCGTATCAAGTATTAATAAAAGGAGTGAAGTAAAATTATAATCTGTGTAAGCCTGCATTCTTAGTCACACCACAACCCCGCCTAGATATCCATGTCTCTAACAATAATACTAACGCAGCCGAGGCAAACATAAATATATAATGTTTAAAGAATAGTCAAATTACAAAGTTAATAATATTTTTAAACTTAGGGCAAAGGCTACCGGAAAGCGGGTACTATACGTGTGGTTGCAACGAATTTCAAGTTCGGTTCCCCAACAGTTGAAATATAATAGAACTCCTTCTAAAATACTCCTTTCTCAATATACCTAGACATAACAAGAAAGGTCTTATTGCCAGAAACATGTGTTTCTATGATACGACTTTCTCCACTACGTATAATTTATTTTTCACTATACAAATTATTCATTAAACACGTTTATCTCTCTACTTCCTGACAAATTTTCCCTGAAATGACAATTTACTGCAGGCACATAGGAGCATACAGAAGGCTGACGACAGTCAAAAGGTTTAAAAAGCAAGTTGGTCATTCTGGCCTTCATACTGTTTTGGCAAAAATGGCAATTTTTACTTTCTCTACCACGTACACGAGGAACACAAAAATTCGATATCGAGATTTTAGCGGAAATACATAGTTTGAGGCCCCCTGAAACCAAAAAAGCATTGTTAGAAAATGATCCCTGTGTATGTGAGACTGTGAACAGCATAACTCAAAAACGAAAAGTCGGATAAAAATCAAACTTGGAATTTAGCTTCAGTACTTTCCAAAGATGCGACCGGAAGCTTTTCAAGAAATCCCCTCAACCCAAACTACCCTTCACTTGCAACATTTTTAATTTTTTTTATCTTCTAATAAATGAATAACGATTTTGATTAAAACACCGTATGCTAAACATGTTTACATGACAAATAAAATATATAAAATAAAATTTTCTGAGAATAGTCTGTGAATGGTTCATTCTGAAGGAATGTCATGTAATCTTATACAACAGGTAAACGTTAAAGATAGACGAACACGGACTACACGAAAAATGTAATCTCTCCTAAAACACACAATTTATTTCAAATAAAGCTTTTTATGGCATAAACCATTTCCTAGATATAGGTTATTAATGCTTCGATTTGTTAACTACTTTGCGACTCTTTTGAACTCCTATCGACTTCAGTTGCTTCTCGAGATGTGTGGAAAGAGTAAGGTCAGTCAGCATAAGGGCCAGTTATTAAACATTTAACGGTCGCTATTTCTTTTGTATATATAACGAAGCGTGTAATGTATCTATTTCTGCAAACGCTTATCTCGGTTAAAATCAATTAATAAGAAAATTAACTTTTGTAACAATAATTTGCATGCACACTTAATAAGCTATAGAGAGTGGGGAAAGTCATGTGAATGGAACACAACAGCTTTTTTCTGGCATCTTTTTTTTTTTTTTTTTTTTTGCTTGTGATTTCCGAATTACGAGGACAGTCCCAGAAGTACCCGACCTGATGTATAGATGTACAGATAGTGGTTGAATGACTTATAAGTTTAAGTCTGCACTTTGATGATGTTACGTCGTTTAGTAATTGTTTGACAGCTATCAATAGTGAACGCTCTCAACAAATTTGTAGACCTGGATAAAACTGGTCATCGTTATGCGATACAATACTTTCCTTTGAAAGGTGTTAGTCCTACTAATATTAACTGAGCCACATTCTACTCTGGAAGTCTGCTCCTTCGCTTACAAAAATAAATATTGTTTAAGCGAGGCCGTACGAGCTGCCAAGACGAACATCGCAGTGGTCGACCAAATGATGTGACCACGCCAGAAATTGTGAGGAAAATCCACAAAATGGTATTGGATGACCAACGACTGAGTGCGCGAGCTAGCAGACATCGTGGGCATTTCAAAACGTGCTGTACATCGCATACTGATTGAAAATTTAGACATGAGAAAGGTGTGCGCAAGATGGGTGCCGCGTTTACTCACAAGGAACAAAAACAGCATCGTGAAGATGTTTTAGTCGAGTGTTTGACGATGTTTTGCTGCAATAAAGCCGAGTTTATGTGTCGATTCATAACCATGGATGAAACACGGGTCCATCACTTCCACACCTGAGACGAAGGAACAGTCAAAATAGTGGATTGAAAGGGGAGAATCGGCTCCAAGAAGCTGAGACAGTTGCATTTACAAGCATGGACATGGCGTCAGTTTTTTGGAATGTGTGTTGAATAATTTTCATTGATTATCTTCAAAAAGGAAAAGCAATCAATGGCGAGTACTATGCAAACGTATTTCAGCATTTGAATTATTAAATTAAGCAAAAACAGCCGCATTTAGTGGAAAAGAAACTTTTGTTTCATCTAGACAATGCACCAGTTCACACATCCATTATTGTCATGGCTCAAATCAATGAGTTAAAGTTCGAATTGCTTCTTAGTGCACCCTATTCGCCAGACGTAGCCCCTCTGATTATTTTGTTTCCAAAGTTGAAGAAATGGCTTGGTGGTAAAACATTTGCCAACAATGAGGAGGTGGAGTCTGCAGTTGAAGGGTATTTTGCAGAACTCGACGATTCTCACTATAAATAGGGTATCGAAGTTATTGAACATCGCTGGGAAAAGTGTATCCGGCTGAAAGGGGACTATAAAGAAAAATAAACATGTTTTTTCCCGAAATTTTTGTGTTTTCTTTGTTAGGTCGGGTACTTCTGGGACAGCCCTCGTACAGTTGTTAAAATTCAATCAATTTGAAGAGGACTTCACAGGTTACTCATAGCAAGAACATTTCATTTGCCGTGCTAATATCTCAAACACAGGATATCTAAATCCAAACAACCTTACATTACTGCCATTAGCATTACCTTTAATAGTACCGAGCGAGACGGCTCAGGCGGTTACGTTTGTGGCCCGCATTCAGGAGGTCCCGAGATCGATCTCCGGCGACCGTCCATTCTGTCCCATGTTTTTTTCTGGTTTCTCCGGGTCGCCAAGCAAATGCTGGGGTGGTTCTCTTCTATCTCGACTCTCCTTCCTCTCATTTCCTGTATCCATTATCTTCCTTGTCATCTTTCTCAGGGTTGTAGGACCAGGCGACGGTGTTCGGCGGATTGCTGCTGGGCGGTGGCTTGCGCTCTGTAAGCGTTTCTTCCCTGGCGTCGCTGTAGTACCGCTCAGTTAGGTCTCTCCTCAGCGTGGGGCTCCGCTCCGGTGGGAGGGTGGGCCCTGAAAGTTGGTGGCCCTTGGGCAGGGATCGTGTGGCGGCGGATGCCTTCTATCAGGAAACGTTAGAGACCCCGTCCATGCTAGCGTCCGTGGCACCCGGATCTGGTCGCCCTTCGGATCTCTCCCCTCATCCCTTCCTCTCAGGGATCACGATGGAAGCACAATGGGCCGACTGGCCTGCGTGCGGTGCTCCGCCCCAGTTCCGGGGGCCCCTCCGTGATACGTATCTTCGTACCTTTATTAGTGAACATATGTATGAACTATGAAGGAGTTAACTTGGAGTTCTGTGAAGCCCTTGACATGCAGCTTTAGGCTTGCTGCCCTAAGATACAGGTCAAAGAGAGAGCTAAAAGGAGATACAAAAGAGAAGTATCAAGTCTATGGAAATATACCAACATTACTTTACATTTCTCTTGTGGCATATTGATGACATAATACGGATTTTTATCTCGCAGTAAAAGGCATCATAGGGACACGTGGTCTACTCTGAAGCAATGACACCACAGTTTTGTATGTGTAAACAGGTAATCGACCGTACAATGTGATACTATAGTGTTAGTGTTTCAGTTACAGTTAGGGTTTCGAAATTATGAACTTCGATATTAAATCTGTATAGTTCCACACACATTCCTTTTTATTTTCTCTATTATGTTCATAGTAGATAGAGAAGGTGTCAGGGTCTACCCAAAAATTCGATCCAAAATTTCACCTGAAATACGTGTTTTGAGACCCCCTGAATAAAGAAAGCATTTTTAGAAAGAAGTCCGCGCATTTGTGTCAAAGGGGAGAAACCTATGCCCATTCTATTTAAACAATAATACTTTAAATAAAGCATGAGTTAATAAATGAAAAAATACTAAATCAGAAAAGCCTAAAGATAAAATTCTTATTAATAACCCTAATTGTCTTAAAGTTGATAAAGCAATAATCATTTTTTAAATAAAATTCAAAATTTGCACCTGTGTCTGTGAACAGCAAAATCAAAAACTAATACCAAGTTTAGTATTTCGATAAATACCAAACTTGGTATTAGTTCAACACTTTCCAAAGATGCGACGCCAAAAAAATCCTCTAGCCCCCAAATATCTTTTACAAAGAACATTTTTCGAAATTTTCGATTTTTTCAAAAATTTCTATAAAGATTTTGATTACAATACCATACATTAAAGGTATATTAGGATGACAAAATGTATATCTTGAATTTTCTGGGAATAACCTTGAAGTCCTCTTCATTCGGGAGGAGTTTTGCAGAATTTTGTATAACAGGTAAGCGGTTAACGATAAACGAACAGAATATGCAAGTCTCTTTAAAACACAAAATTTATTTCAAATAACTTTTTTGTAGCATAAGTCATTTCCGAGATATCCGCTATTAATGGATCGAATTGTTTTATACTTAGCCATTCTTTTAAAGTCCTGCTCGACATTCGGTTGTTTCTCGGGACTACATGGAAAGAGTACATAAGGCTAGCACATAGCGTCAAATTCTGAAACATTTGACCATCGCTATTCCCTTTGAAATTATAACGAAATGTGCAAAGTAGTTATTTCAGTAACGGTTTATCTCCATTAAAATGAAGCAGACAGAACAACAAGCTTTCGTAAAATAAGTTTTTATACCCATTAATTAATGATACAGGGTACAGAAACATATAAACGCAACACATCACATTTTTACTTTCTCTACTACGTATAGTAGGGGAAGTATTGTATTTCACCCAAAAATTCGATACCGAGATTTCACCGGAAATGTATGTTTTGAGACCCCCTGAATCCAAAAAAAGCATTTTTGGAAACATATCCGTGTGTGTGTCTGTGAACAGCATAACTCAGAAACGAACAGTCGTATAAACACCAAACTTGGTATTTAGGTTTAGTATCTTCCAGTGATGTTACACGAAGGTTTTCAAGAAAATCCCCCTACCCCAGATTACCCTTTACATGGAAAACTTTTCAAAAATTTTAATTTTCTCAAAAATGGCTCTAACGATTTTAATTAAAATTTCATATATTTAAGATACTTTCATGACAAATAAAATCTATATCTTGAATTTTCTGGGAATGTCTCCAAAAGTATTCTTCATTCTGAACGACTTTTGCATAACTGGTAAACCATAAGAGATAGACAAAGTTTTACTACACAAAAAATGTAGATCGCGTTAAAATATACAATTTATGTCATATACATTTTTTTATTGAGTGAACCATTTTTGAGATATTGTTTGTTATTCCCTTAAATTTTCCGATACTTGTACCTACTTTTTCTCAAATGGGACTTGTTATTCAATTTTGTTTATGTCCTGGAAATGCAAAGAGAATGGAATACTCCACATAGCAACCAGTTCTTAAAATATTTGACTATCGCTTAAAACCTACCATATTCCCCTTGCATCTACAAGAAAATTAGCAATAAGATTAATATCTCGATTAACATGAAGGATATGGAGAATAAGCGTTTGTAAAAATAGTTTGTACAAGAATTGAGAAAGTCATGTGAGTGTATCACAACAGATTTTATTTTTATAAGGATGTTTAGATGAATATCGATTTGCAATATCTAATTGGGACCTTTTGTTTAGAGATAAGACTTGTTTTCAATGACTCCGTGTTTTAAAACAACCTATGTTTACTCCAATGTCTCTTATTAAAATTCAGTCTTTTCTTTAATTTTGTAGTTTTTATCTCTGTAGACGTTAAAAGTGTCTGTTAGCTTCTCCTATATCATTTCTACTGTTTATTGTGTGATATTGGTATTCTCTTTATTTGCTTGTTGCTTCTAGCATCTTAGGTCAAGTGGGCAGATCTGACTTTTGAACAATTGCTCATCGGTAATGATGTACATTCGATTTCATTTGGTGCTGATCCTTAGGTTTCTTCCCTTTCACTCTATCGCTCCGTCTCCCTCACACTCTCTCTCCTCCATAGTCTTCTGCTTCTTTGTGCACAAAGTACATATTATATGATGTTTGAAACCTGTAATAAAACTGTTTTTTGCTGAGGTGTGAATGAAAATAGTTTTAATAATAAGAATAATAGTAATAATAATAATAATAATCTACGGAATTGGGTCCTTTGACTTGTTCTGGCCTCTAAGACAAGTCATCATCTCCGAAGAGGTCTGCCAATTTCTTTTATCCTTGGGGTTGGTAGTTCAGTAGGATCTTTGGGAGTCGGTGGTCTTCCATTCTCTGTATATACTTCAGCCTCCTCCTCTTGCGTCTATCTATCCGGCTGTTCCCTTGAGTTTTGCCAGTATGAAAAGTGTCCCTTGGCCGCGTTACGAGCGCTGCGTAAGCTAAATAACCTTTAATAGTAATAAGACTCTGCCCGTTCCTTATGTCTGCATGCAACAGGCAATATAATATTTCCCGCGGTACTTAGTTTACGTATGCGAATAATTGTAATGAGAAACTTGTTTTAATTCATAAATATTCATCCTTTAACATTTTATAAATTACAAAACTTGTCAGAAACAATGCCAAAATTAATAATCGCAACGGATCTGCGAGGAGATACCAAGTGAATTGGTGTGTGGTAACAGTTAGCTTTCTGGATCTCATCCCTGTACCGTACCATCTTGCTTCGTCACATGTCCAATTAGGCATGTGTACAGCAACTATACATTGCGGCGGTTTCTTGGCTTTAATATGTTATTAATTTATTGGGTTTCGTAATTCGGGCTCCAATGTTTATATTGTGTGTTGTAATGTAACAAATGTACTTGATTATAACGTTGGGCTCGCTGAACTGATTGCACCGGCTATTTATAAAACTCGCAGTTGTGCACGTATCTCCTAGCAGGGGTGGAACTGGTAAGAGTATGTTTGTAAGTGTAATTTTGTGGAAAAAATAACAACGGAAGTAAACTGTTGCACGTTATTCTTTTTTACTGAACAATTATTTCAATATGCTTCAATGATCCATTTGGTTCGTGTTCCAATATTATATGCGTAGGTTCAATAAAGTGTTGTTTATACTTAAGCGTCTTTTTGTATTATCTTGGTCCGAAATATTATAAGTATTGGCTTAATGCTGTCCTCCGTGGTCTAGAGGTACCATCCTAATCTCTAGTTCCCGAGAACGTGGGTTTAAACCCGGCTAAGGGCGATGGATTTTTTCCGGCTTAAAAATCCTTAGCATAGCTTCTTTCGGAAGGGAAGTAAAGTCGATGGTCCCGTTGGCACGTAAAAGAACTTCAAGAGTCTTCTGAGCAAAATTTCCGGTCTTTCACGCCCAATATGGAATGGAACGCTAAGAATCATAGCAGCGTCCATAAAGAGTGTCCATAAATAAATCTCAATTATTTCTTTTATTGGCTTAATACTGTTGCTAATTATCACACGCACATACTAACCATATCTGCCCGCTCCTCGTAGTCTGCATTAATTAGTTGTTATGCCGTAAATTGCCTTCCTACATAATTGTTGCGGTAAATAATGTAAAATTTTTGCGATTACATCTCTCATGAACCTATCATACTGAGTCCTACACTGCACTAGGACTAGGACTACTGCGGATAGCACTTCGATATATAAGATCTTTTGTTCCTGAAGCCCCTGACGGGGTGCCCTCGGAAGGGAGGATGCGGTGAGAGGAGTCAGAGGGCGGCTGGACTAGGGGGCAAGACTAGACAGAGGGCAGGCTCTCTACCCTTTAAGATTGAAACTCCCCGGGTGGCAGCTGGTGCAACCAGCTCCCCTCCCCTGGGCTTACACATCCCTTAGAGGGCCCGGACTTGGAGACCTTCCATTCCGGAGGACGAAGGCTTACAGAGAACATCCTTTTTCCCTGCCATGCAATGCCGAGACTCCCGCCGACACTTTAAACCCTGAAACAGACCATAAAGGTGAAGCGAAATGATAGTGAAAGTGAAATGGAGAGTCAGGAAATTAGGGGGATGTAATGAGCCTTCCCAGTATTCGCCTAGCGACCCGGGGAAACCCCTAAAGAGATCTATGGGTTAGAAAGGTTGGCCGCGGGAGTCGAATCCGTGACCTGAATGCAGGCCACAGACGTTGCTGCCTGTGCCATCCCACTCGGTTCTACATTGGAAGTGATTTCCTTACAGTTTGATAACGTTAGCTTGGCTTCGCTCCTCACACATATAAAAATTTAAAAGCACAAGTTACTTCGTTCTGATTGGCTTTCTACTGTTAACTTTTAAAATTCAGTCTCCTCTACACTTCTTTATTCGTTAATCGTTACTTAAAGACCACATGACATTAACAGGGTGGACAATTTAAATTGAGACTGTAGAATATCTCCAAAACTAAGTGTTTAAGAAATAAACTGTATTAATTGTACAAAGAACATTTGTATAGAGCACTTTGCTTGTTCTTACACCAACGTAAATAACAACGAAAACTTCGAATGGCTGTGTATGAAGAGAGCAATGAATGGTTGGACCATCCATGGATGGTCATTTGGGGGTGAAGTTCGTTTCGTAATTGGGAACCAACATTTTTTATTTTGTTTCCTTATTCCTCATCACAAAATAAATAGCTTTTTATAAATCATTTTCTAAGAGAAAACAACATACAAAATGTAAGTTCCCATTAAAAAAAATTAAATTGATCATAAAATGACCATAATAACGTCCTCCAAAAAAGCACGATTAATGGCATTTACTTTCCCCCATAATATCAACCAACTTTTGTGAAAGACATTTCTTTCTACAACGCTAGTTTTGGAGATATTCCACAGAGTATCAGCTTAAATGGACCACCCTGTATACGACTACGCTTACACTTTGAGTTTTCTTCCTCTGCTGGCCTGATCTTGTGCAGCTATTGTTACTTTCTCTACTACGTATAGTAAGTAGGGGAAATATTGTATTCCATCCAAAAATTCGATACTGATATTTCACCGGAAATATATGTTTTGAGCCCCTGAATCCAAAAAAGGCATTTTTGGAAACATGTCCATGTGTGTGTGACTGTGTGTCTGTGTGTGTGTCTGTGTACAGCATAACTAAAAAACGAACAGTCGGATAAACACTAAACTTGGTATTTAGGTTCAGTATCTTCCAGAGATGCGACACGAAGGTTTTCAAGAAAATCCCCCCACCCACAAATGGAATATTTTTCGAAAATTTTAATTTTCTCAAAAATGGCTCTAACGATTTTGATTAAAATGTCATACGTTTAAGATATTTTTATGACAAATGAAATGTATATCTCGAATTTTGTGGGAATGTCTCCAAAAGTATTCTTCACTGTGAACGACTTTTGCATAAAATTTTACTACACAAAAAATGTAGATCGCGTTAAAATACCAATTTATGTCATATACATTTTTGTTGTTGAGTGAACCATTTTCGAGATATTGCTTGTTATGCCCTTAAATCTTCCAATACTGTACTGGAATGCAAAGATTTGACTATCGCTTAGAGCCTACCATATTCCCCTTGCATCTACAAGAAAATTAGCAATAAGATTATCATCTCAATTGACATGAAGCATATGGAGAATAAGCGTTTGTAAAAATAGTTTGTACAAGAGTAGGGAAAGTCATGTGAGTGTAACAGATCAGATTTTTTTCTTGCGGTCAAGAACTCTGCCTTAGTGGATACTAGCCTCCCTTCCTGCAATATGCATTTGATGACCTTGTCAAACCGAGTTTGCAGCACTTTCCATCTTCCAACAGCTATGTCGAATCACACATAGTTTAAAATATACATTTATAAATATTAACTGTTATTGTATGAACACTGACAGAATTATATAGCTACGCTCATTAGATCTCCATTGGGTCGACCTTCAAAATGAGGTATTTGATAACATAATATTTTATAATTGATATTAATTTTATGCGTAGTAAATGTTTATACGGAATGAGTTTTAAGTCCACCGACAAATTTCAGGGGCTGGAAATGAAGCACAACGGTTTATATCACCTGTGTCCAGAAATGTATAGCTTCCACAGTAGATTGCACTGACGACATTCTCTCTAATTGTGATTTAAGCAACGCAGAAGCACAATAGTCCGGTATTCATTCCAGGAACAAGTCCAGAGGCGTTCGTGTATGAACAAGTAGGAGGAAAACGGTCGAGAGGCAACACCGAGTACCGAGCCACGTACCCTACAGACAGCACCACCCACATTACACAACATTTGGAGCTATTTTTTGGCGTTTGTGTGAGCATGGGTCCTTCGAGACAGATGAACGTTCAGGGCGCCCTTGGACTATGCGTACACTAGTTGTGGAGGAACATGTACTCCCTGGTACAAACTCCAGACAATTGTCCCGCCAACATTGTGTAGGCGAAGGAACGGTTATCTGTATCCTACATGACAACCGTTATTATCTCTATCACCTCCAAGGTATGTAGGAATTATCACCGACGGGTTGTCCTCCACAGTAAAGATTCTGTCGCTGGTTGTGCAACAGGCCATCATCATTATGGGATTCTTGTCTTCAGTCCTCTTCACCGATGAAGTGACCTTTGGTAACCTCATAATCGTCATCTGTAGGCTACAGAAAATCCTCACGGAACGGTTGAAGCGTCCCATCAGCAGCGGTCCAGCATCAATGTTTGGGCAGGGCTTCTTGGGGACCAACTCTTCTTTTACAAGCTTGAAAGGAGAAACGTATCTGGACTTCCTGCAAAACATTCTGCCTGCATTGCTGGAGAATGTGCTTTTGGCAATACGACAGGCAATGTGGCTGCAGCACGATGGAGCACCAGCCTACTTCCGCATTAATGTTCGCCGACATCTCAAAAACCTCATCTTCCCCAGAGGTTGGATAGGACGTGGAGCCCCTGTTGCATGGCTGCTGGATCACCGGACTTAAACCTCCTGGATTATTACTCAGAAAACATGTTCCTGATGTTGAGACCCTTCAACAGCGTGTCCATGTAGCCTGTGAAGATATTCGGACACAGCCCGGAACATTCGAACGAGTGAGGCAATCCATGATGCGACGTGTGAAAGCGTGCATTGCATCCCATGGCCTGCCACTTAGAACATCTGTTGTGACATGGATGGGATTCGGGTCAGGCACGGTGTGCCAGGGCTCTATGGAAACTTTGTATTTGCAGATACAAGGTGTAGGAACCTTTGTGTTCCATTTCCAGTCAGGAATCGCCTCCTGAAGTTTGTCGGTGAACTTCAAACTCGCCCTGTACTATTTATATATAATACTACCACAACAGTCTCAACACGTGTCCACAGAGGCATGTGTACAGCAATTACACCTCTGCTTTCACACGTTCCGGGTAGATGGCATTAGGGTACCGTCAAGTCTACCTGCTTTGGTTATCTAAGGATAGATGGCAGAGCATTTATTTGTTTTACCATCGATTTTTCATAATATACAATTGGTGGAACTCAAGGTGAAGCTTTGGGTCGTGGTAAGAAGTATCAAATCCAGTATTTACCCTGGCGATTAAGGGAAACCACCTTTCGAAAAAAAATCCAGTCAGATTGATGTGACCACAGGTTTTGAGATAAGGATCTGCTGAATGTGAGGCTCAGTCTGTACCTTTGTGTAAAGCAGATAAAACACTACATCTTATTATCTAAGTAACCCCCTCCCCATGTGAGTGGTTAATCAAAATTAAACCAATCACAATTCAAGGAAGAACAAACACCAGCGGAGCAGAGCACTGGCGCTGCTCCTGAAAAGGCAGCCACTAAGGAGCCTATAAAAGCATTGCGCTACCTCCCATCACACCCACAACATCAACACCAAACCGCCACCCTACAATAGATCCAACATCCCCATGGTAAAGCCCTTCCAAGGGTAGATACATAGCAATAATCACTTAGGCTCACCACGAGTCTACCAGACCGGAATTCGAGTTTGAGTTCAACTCTTATGTTATCATGTATTAAGTTTGAAACAAACGAATGGAATTAGCACTTTAAAAAATATTAAGTATTTGACAATTCAAACCAATAGCAACGAATATTTCAGAAATAATTAGTACCTCAAAGATGTGACATAAAGTGTGTCTTTAACAAGATTTACACTTTTGTGTAGTAGGTTATTGTCCATCTCTTAAGGTTTAAAAGTTTAACAAAACAGAAAATTCAAGATATGCATTTTATTTATCATACGAAATCTTAAATTTTAAACAAAACTGTAAAGAGTCATTCTTGAGAATATTAAAGATAAAGAAAAGATTTTCATGTAAAGGCTAGCCTGGAGAAGGAAAACTTTCCTGAAAATCTTTGTGTCGCATCCATGGAAGATGCTGAACTTAAATGACAAGTTTGGTACTTGTCCGACATTTCGTTACAAACACAGGCACATATAAGCGGGAACCTTTAACTATAATTGTACATTTTTAAAATTCAGGGCTCCCGAAACGTGTATTTCTGTTGAAATCCCTATGTCAAATTTTTGGAAGGAATATAATACTTCGCCTACTAACTGGTAGAGAAAGTAAAAATGTGATTTTTTGTTCAGGGGTCTCATTTTTACTTTGTCTACCACGTAGATACGTAGTAGGTAGGACACCCAAAAAATTAGATACCAAGATTTCATCGGAAATACATGTTTTGAGGCCCCTGAATAGAATAAAATAGAGCATGTTCAGAAAAAAGGCCCAAGGTGCGCCTTGAGCAAGCAAAATAACTCAAAAAGGAAAAGTAGGATAAATACCAAACTTGGTATTTAAGTTCAGTATCTTCCAAAGATGCGACACGAAGATTTTAGAGAAATCCCCTCCACCCAAAACTGTCCATTGCATGGAGTATTTTTTAAATTTTTTATAAAGAAATATTTTAATTTGTTATAAAAATATCACTTAATTATTTACATGACAAATAAAATGTATATCTTGAATTTTCTGGGAATAGCCCGTGAAGTACCTACTCTCCCTTCGGAAGGTCTTTTATATATCCTAGTATAACTGGTAAACGTTAAGTGATAGACAAAAGTACTGCATAAAAAATGCAGATCTCTTTAAACACACAATTTACATCAAACAGGTTTTTTTTGTGACATAAGCCATTTCCGATATATCCATTATTATTGGTTGCAATTGTTCAATACTTAGATATTCTGTTCAAGTCCTCTCGATTTTCAGTTGTTTCTCGGGATGTCATGGAAGGAATATAGAATTTTAAGGCCAGCATATAGCGTCCAGCTCTAAAACATTTGACTATCGCTGTATCCCTCTGTATCTGTAACAAAATTGTAAGGCAGCTATTTTCGGAAAGGTTAGTATCGATTAAAATGAAGTAGTTAGGAAAATAAACTTTGTAAGAATAGAATTAAATGTTTTTGCACAAAAGGCGTGTGTTGGACAAGGTTGGAAAGGTAGAATCAGACGACTGAAAACTTCAATGCCATAGCCGGGAATTGAACCACGGATCTTGTGGTCTCCGTCCGGTTGCTCTGACCACTGAGCCGGCACGACATTAAATTCTGCAACGGATTCGCATTTTTCCGGCAAACCACAAGGAGATCTCAAACTGTATTGAGATGACATACCCCAATGGCGACTTACAATGATGTAAAGTCCCGGGCTTCGTAGTTTCCATCACTATTAGGTCAATTAATGGGATTAATTGTTCTTCCACATAAGCCGTGTGTTGGACAAGGTTGAAATGGCAGAATTAGACGACTGAAAAATTCAATGCCTAACCGGGATATGATCCACGGATCTCCCGGTCTCCGTGTGAGATCCGTGGTTCAACTCACTGCTATGGCATTGAATTTTTCAATCATCTGGTTCCACCTTTTCGTAAGAATAATTTGTACACTCACTCATAAACGATAGAGTAGAAGTAGCCATGTGAATGTAACAAATCAGATTTTTAGGAATTCTCCCAAAATCGAAAATTACCAGAAAACTTATAGTTACTGTTTCAGATGTATCTATTACTTATATAATTTGAAGTAGGTGGATTGTTACGTTATTGTAAGCTTACACAGATTATAATTTTACTTCTCTCCCTTTATTAATGCTTGACACGATTTAAATAACACTTCACTGATAGAGAGCTGTGAGATTCTTTTATGAATTACTTGCACTTTTTAACACGTAAACTATTTTTCGTCTAACACGAATACGTATTGCATCTCTCGAGGATGTGTCTCGCGTCTGGTTAGGAACACTGTTTGCAGGCAACTGAATTGATTTCAACCGCCTAAACTTGTAAATTTCTGTATTTTAAGTCTCTGATTGGTTATTCCTAATCCAATAAAATCCTTCAATTTAACTAAAGTTTTTTTCTGGTTGTTGATTGGCTATTTTTATAAACTGTCACTAAAATTACATTATTGCTTCCAAGAATCACAAGTTACATTTAAACTTTCTAATTCATTACTGCCTCAAGGTTACCTCATTGTTAGCAACTTTTGACCTATTTCTCACAGCTCCTACATTATTAAATTACGTAATACATTCAGATAACATTATTGAACATGGATACAATAATACAAGCATATGCAATGACTGTTACATACATTTTACAAACTATTACATGCACATATTGCTTCAAGGCGGGCTGTTATTGAATTTATATATTATATAATTTGACTGAAATTATTTAAGTGTTAAAAACACTGCCTCAAATTTATTAAATTATATTCGCGTAACAGTCCAATTAAATTTAGTTTTGATTTCCTCTTGTGGGATTAGTACAGATAGGTATTTAGTACTGTACAACTATACGGCTACCTTGCATTAAGTGTGAGTTTATCACTGAACGCCTCGCAGCTGTTGTGTCGGCTAGCAAACCTGCAGCACCGTGACAGGGCAACTTTCATTTCTTACCCCCGCGTTATCAATTAAAAGCGAGGCGTGGAAAATTAGCGATCAAGCTGTTGGTGATGATGCACGCGCCGAAACTCTACAGCTGTCTTATGTGCAGGGACTTCATCATTACACCTGAGCTTGTTTTTGCTGACCTGCTTCTTATTGGAAGCACATGCCTCTGCAGCGCTCTCGACAAGTCTACGACATCAAAAAGAAGCAAGCTGTTAAAAAAAAATAAGGATTGGGGAGACATGACTTTCTCTACCCTCTATCGTTTATTAGTAGGCATATAAATTATTCTTACTAAAGTTTATTACTTTCTCTACTACGTATAGTAAGTAGGGAAAGTATTGTATTCCACCCAAAAATTCGATACCGAGATTTCACCGGTTTTGAGACCTCCTGAATCCAAAAAAAGCATTTTTGGAAACATGTCTGTGTGTCTGTCTGTCTGTCTGTGAACAGCATAATTCAGAAACAAACAGTCGGATAAACACCAAACTTGGTATTTAGGTTCAGTATCTTCCAGAAGGTTTTCAAGAAAATCCCCCCACCCCAGATTACGTTTACATGGAACATTTTTCGAAAATTTATTTTCTCAAAAATGGCTCTAACGATTCTGATTAAAATATCATATGTTTAAGATATTTTCATGACAAATGAAATGCATATCTCGAATTTTCTGGGAATGTCTCCAAAAGTATTCTTCAATGTGAACGACTTTTGCATAACTGGTAAACCATAAGAGATAGACAAAATTTTACTGCACAAAAAATGTGGAATACTCCACATAGCAACCAGCTCTTAAAATATTTGACTACAGCTTAAAGCCTACCAATTCCCCTTGCATCTACAAGAAAATTAGTAATAAGATTAACATCTCGATATCTCGATTAACACGAAACATATGGAGAATAAGCGTTTGTAAAAATAGTTTGTACAAGAGTAGAGAAAGTCATGTGAGTTAATACATCATATTTTTATCCAAATAAACCTCTGCAGAAATAGTTACTACATTTCGTTATAGATACAAAGAGAACAGCGATAGTCAACTGTTTAACAATCGGACGCTATATGCTGGCCTTAAAATTCCATACTGTTTCCATGCAAGCCAGAGAAACAACTGAATGTGGACAGGACTTTAAGAGATTGACCAAGGAATGTACAATTCGAACCATTAATAACGGACATCTCAGAAAGGCTTATGCCACAAAAAAAACGTATTTAAAATAAACTATGTGTTTTAAAGTGATCTACATTTTTGTATAGTACGTTTCTGTATATTTACCAGGTTATACAAAATTTCCTCCGAACGAAGATGCCTTCATAGGCTGTTCCCCGAAAATTTAAGATATACATTTTATTTGTCATGTAAATATCTTTAATATAGTTAATCAAAAATTTCGAAAAAATCTTCCATAGTAGTACTAGTTTGGGATGAGGGATTTTGTTGAAAATCTTCGTATCCCATCTTTGGAAGATATTGCATATAAATACCAAGTTTGGTATTAGTCCGACTTTTCGATTTTGATTTACGCTGCTCACAGACACACACTCACGGGCGTTTCCAAAAATGCCTTATTTAAATTCAGTTGCCTAAAAAAACACGTATTTCCGGTGAAATCTCGGCATGGAATTTTTGTGTGGAATGCTATACTTCCCCTACTTTACGAAGTAGAGAAAATAAAATATAAACGCTACACTCAAGCAGGGGAACAATTTAAAAAAAAAAAAAACATATTAAATAGTAACACATATGTTGTGATACATTAATACGAGTTTATCTACCATGGCAAACTTGCAACATAAAATACTTTGAAAATGGCTAACGTTATGAAAACATGTGACGTAAACTGATGTGTTTTATGTTCATTCTGACACAGCAGTTATGTGGTTATCGGGAGGTCGGCACTAGGCAGTTGGAAATAAACAAAAGATAAGTCGCGCTCTCACTCGGCGTAAACACCAGAATTACTATCGGCAAATAACCAGAATCTTCTGGAAGTTTCCTTTCCCGACTCCAGGACCTGTTTCAGATAGTTCTAGAACGTTCTGTGAAAGATTCTATTGGCTATATAAGAGAGCGTTCTAGCGAGAGGAGTCGGTCAGTGAATGAATAAGTGAGTTGGGTACGCGTTTCTGCTGCGACATCAAGGCGTGTTCTCCAAGCGAGTTGGTGTGACTGCTGTGACGTGTAGCGAGTGCTACTGCGGAGCAAGAGATTGTAGAAATCTTGTATTCCACTCTCCAGCGAGTGAACCGTCCGGAAGAAGAAACTAGTCACGAAGAAATTGAGCTAGCTTACATTAGTGAAGTGTGAACTAAGAAAAACCCCAGTGAAAGTTGAACCAGATCAAAACACTGACATTGAGAGGAGTCTCAGTTGCAAACTGGACAAAGTCACAATAGATATATGTTATACAACGGAGGGGGGCACCTCACACATGCGACCTACGTAGATCTATTGTAGCTACCACTCTCTCCGGAAGGAACCACAGGAGGCTACAGGTCGCTGGCAGACAGGCCGCATAGACGCGCGGAAGTCACTAAAAGTTACAAGATCGAGCTGGAGCTGTCTAGAGAGTTTCAGGATGAACTATGAACGACCCGTCGATCAAGTAACCCTCTAGTGTCCACGGAGAGCACTCTTTCCTTTGAGAAAGTATCCATTTCATCTTTTCGGCACTGGTTTATGCCACGAAACCTAGTCGCACACCTGAAAGGTGAGAAGGAGACGGAATGGAGGGAAATGATGGGAAAGAAATCATGATAGATGAGAAATCACCTTAGCATTCGCCTACCGACCAGGGAAAACCACAGAAAAACCCAAGCTAGAATGGGAGTCCCACAGTAATGGAACAGGAGTCCTCCCATGTGTACGTAGGTATACGTTATTTTTACTTTCTCTGTAGCAAGTAGAGAAAGCATTGTACGCCACCCAAACATTTGATATCGAGATTTCATCGGAAATGCACGTTTTTGCTATCAATTGAAAGCCCCCAAAAAGGGTTTCTAAAAGATTCATGTGTGTGTGTAAGCAAAATAACTCAGAAACAAAAAGTAGGATTAATACTCAAATTGGAATGAGACTCTTAAGATTTTTAAGAAAACCCCTTCACCTTACACTATCCCTAAATGAAAAAAAAAATCAATTTATTTTTATTTTCACAAAAACAAACTATTATAACTATTTGTACTAAAATGTCAGAAGTTTGGCATACTCTCGTGAGAAATAAAATACATAGGTATTCTTAATTTTCTGTGAATAGCCGCGAAGTACCTTTTATTTGATTGAATAACTTTCTATAACTGAGAATTTATAAGAAATAAACAAAAACTTATTAAAGGAAAAATGCAGAGCTTATTAAAATATGGAATTCGTGTCATATATTTTACTTACTATCAGCTGATTTTGAAATATTCGACACAAGACCTTTTCAAATCGGAGCGCGTCATTCAATGGACGTGTTTGAGAGTTTGTGAATCTTCTTTTTAACATTTGAATGCTGTAACAGCTTGTTCTGAGTTATAACTAAGCACCTTTTCCTTAACTGAAACCAATCCTAGAAAAAACATGCCATAATTAACTTGGAGAGAATCAGGTATTAATTTAATTATACTAAGGATATATATGAATTTATTCATTGGTAGAAGAAATTATTCTTCGTAAGCTTCAGGTTGTGTAAATCGCATGAAAGGTTTCCTTAACCGTGTAAAATCAAACCTTGGTCACTCCCCTGACAGCTGAAAATGCTATAACTCCAGAGGGCTGCTTACAACGGAATTATAAGGGACTGCTATTTATTATTACACACATTGAAATGGTTAGTTGCGATTTACGTCATTATGCTGTGCACGATCGCTGCCTTTGATGCTATATCGGTTTGTCTGAGTAAAACACCAAAATTCTGATGTGTTGCACTCACATGACTTAATCTACCTGTATCATTTATTAATGGGCATAACATTATTCTTACCAAAGCTAATTTTTCTGTCTACTTCATTTTAATCAAGATAAACGTTTACAAAAATAGCTACATTGCACGTTTCGTTACAAATGAAAGCAATAGCGATAGTCAAATGTTTCAGAACTAGACGCTATATACTGGTGTTTCCGTGCAGTCGCGAGAAATAACTGAGTCTCAGGACAGGACTGTAAACCAATGGTAAAGTATTGAACAACTCAAGCCATTAATGACGGATATCTTGGAAGTGGCTTATGCCACAAAAAAGTTAATTGGAATAAATTGTGTGTTTTAAAGAGACCTATATTTTCTGTGCAGTATATTTTCGTCTGTCGCTTAATGTTTACCAGTTATACTAGATTCTACAAAACTCCTTCCGAATGAAGAGGACTTCACAGGCTATTCCCGGAAAATTCAAGATATATATTTTATTTGTCATACCTTTATGATGTAGTACTTTAATCAAAACCATTTGAGACATTTTTCAGAAAATCAAAAATTGCGAAAAATGTTCCATGTAAAGGGCATTTGGTGCTGGAGGTTGCATATCTGGAAGATACTAAACCTAAATAACACCAAGTTTGGTATTTATCCGACTTTCCGTTTTTAAGCTCACAGACACAAACACACGGACCTTTTCTAAACTAGTTTCTTGGGGGTTCAGGAGATCTCAAAACATTTCTGGTGAAATCTCGACATCGAATTTTTGAATGGAATACAATAGTTGCCTATACTAGCAGAGAAAGTAAAAAATGGCTTACAAAACGAACTTCAATAAACTAAAGCATTTTAGTTTACACATTCCACTCTTAAGCATTGTTGGTTGCATATGTGGTAAGGTATACGTCCTATTTTGGTTTTACTTTTCATGTTCAGATGTAAGGTGACGGTAATCAGAAATACAGCTACAAACATCTTAGGTGTTACATTCACCTGGCTATCTCCACCCTCTTTTCTACGAACTGTTCTTACAAAAGCTTATTTTTCTATTTCGTTTTAATCGGTATAATTGTTTTTATTACACTTTTCGGTATGCACAAAAGGCATATAGGGCCATGAAGTGATGATGAAATCTTTAAAAAAAACGGGACACTTTACGACGTTTGAAATGCCATTTTTGCAGAAAAAATCTGTTACATTCATATGACTTCCTCTATCCATTTGTATAATTTTCAAAAACTATTCTTGCAAAAGCTTATTCTAGTATCTACGTCTGCAGAAAATGGTCCGTGTGTGTTTGTGTCTTCTGTGAACAACTCAAAAACTAAAACTCGTATAAATGCCACACCCGGTATATAGGTTCAGTACCTTCCAAAGATGCGACACGAACACCTTCAAGAAAATCCTCCACCTCAACTACCCTTTACATGGAACATTTTTGGAAAATTTCTACTTTTTAATAAATGTTTATTTAAATATCATATATTATAGATATTTACATGACAAATAAAACGTATATCTTGAATTTTCTGGGGATAGCCTGTGAGGTCCTGTTCATTCGGAAGAATTTTTGTATAATCTTGTATAACTGGTAAACGTTATGCGATAGACGAAAACGTACCATATAATAAATGTAGATCTCTTTAAAACACATAATTTACTTAACATAAGTTTTTCCGTGGCATGAACCATTTCCGAGATATCATTATTAAAGGTTCGAATTGTTCAATACTTGTCATTCTTTTAAAGTCTCATCGATTTTCAGTTGTTTCTCGCGGTTGCATGGAAACAGTATGGAATTTAAAACCAGCGTATAGCGTCAGTTCCAAAAACATTTGACTATCGTTGTTCTCTTTGTATCTATAACGAAATGTGTAATGTAGCTATCTCTGCAAAGGTTGATTTGAATTAAAGTGTAGTAGATAGTAAAATAAGCTCTAGTAAGAATAGCTTGTATACCCACTAATAAGGACAGAGAGTAGAGAAAATCATCTTAATATTTACTTTCTGCACCATAGTGGTTAGAAAAGCTATTGCATGCACCCAAAAACTGGTTACAGATTACTTCGGAAATATGTGTTTTGAAGTCCTTGAATAAATAAAAGGCATATTTAGAAAACGTACCGCGCGTGTGTGTATATTTGAACAGCATAATTCAAAAACGAAAAGTCGTATATAAAGCAAACTTTGTATTTTGGTTCAGTATATTTCAAAGATGCGACACGCAGATTTTCAACTATATTCCCCCAACCTAAACTATCCTTTAATGGAACATTTTTCGAATGTTGTTATGTGGCACTAAATATTTTGATTAAAATACCATACATCTTGTATTTTCTGTAAAATCCTCTTCATTCTGAAGGAATTTTATACAATATTGCATAACTCGTCTACGTTAAGCGACAAATGAAAATACAGTACGTTAAAAATGTCGATTCCTTTAAAACATACAAGTTATTTCAAATAACTTTTTCGTGGCATTAGCCATTTCCGAGATATCCCTTATTAATGATTATAATTGTTTAATACTTTGTCATTATTTTAAAGTACTGTCGATTTTCAGTTGTTTCTCGCGATTGCATGGAAGAAGTATGAGATTTTAAGGCCAGCATATAGCGTCCAGCATATCGCTGTTCCCTTTGTGTCTACAACGAAATGTGCAATGCAGCTGTTTCTGAAAAGGTTTATTTGGATTAAAATGTAGTTGACAGAAAATAAGCTTTAGTAAGAATAATTTGTACACCCACTAATAAACGATAGAGGGTAGAGAAAGTCATGTGAATGAAACACACCAGATTTTTGTTAGGTTAAAGCTCAAGAAGGCTGACAATAAATTGTAAGCAGCAAATACTTGTGTGTTACTATTCCTATGTTGCAACTGTAGAGAAGGATGGATGAATCATTTAGAAATCAGCAAAAGCAGATAAACGCTTTACTACTTATTTTGACTTTTAAGTGTCGCTAGCTGTTTTTTGCTTCATTATCTTCATCAGAGGCGACCAGAGCGAATAGGTTTAAGAGCCCAAATTCATGAAAGGATACACACATACACACGAGCCCTTTGAGAGGTATCTCGGGCGTTGAAAAGCCTTTGGTTTGATCTTGTGCAGGGAATGTCATCGAGAATTCCACCAGCAGGTGGCACCACCATGCGGGGGTTGGTATTGGGGTGAATTTACTTGTTTCAGCTCATTGGCGTGTCCTCGCCGGAAACAAGCCAAGCGCACTGATCAATAAAGTCCTGGGAGCCAATCAGGGCTCCGGAGGGGGGCGCGGGGACGGAGCCCTGCCCTCACCCCCACCCCCTACGTGGGCACATGTGGTCGAGGTGTTGTACAACCCGCAGGTAGCTTAACTTGTTTTATAATTAATTCACTCTTGCACTAAGTTCATTTTGTAATAATTCTATTTGAGGCATATTCTATAACCTCAACAAGGGCATCAAAAAATCTGATGTGATACGCTCACATGACTTTCTGTACCCTGTATACAAATTATTCACACTAAAACTTGTTTTAATCCAAACAAACCTTTGAAGAAATAGCTACGTTACGCATTTCGTTATAGGTACAAAGGGAACAGTGATAGTCAAATGTTTAAACGCTATACGCCGGCCTTAAGATCCCATATTGTGTCCATGCAATCACAAGAAACAACTGAATGTTGAAAGGACTTCAAGAGAATGACCAATATATGAACAAATCGAACCTTTAATGACGGATATCCTAGAAACGACTTGTGCCACAAAAAAGCTTATTGGAAGTAAATTATGTGTTTTAAAAAGATCTATATTTTTTGTGTGGTACGTTTTCGTCTATCGCTTAACGTTTACCAGTTATACATGATTATATAAAATTCCTTCCGATTGAACAGGACCTTAAAGGCTGTTCCCAGAAAATTCAAGATATACATCTTATTTGTGATGTAAATATCTTTAATAGTAGAGAATAGTAGAGAATGTCATGTGAAAGCAACACATCCGATTTTTTGCATTTATTTTCATTTCGTTCTCTTCACTTGTCTCCATTAGTTTGTTCCTTACAGTATGAAGTGTTATGTTATAAGCAAATCTTACAGTTTTTTATTTTCTTCCTCTTCCTAGCAGCACTTCTCAATTGTTCTGCTCAACATATTGTAGCAAATCTGATGTGTCACCATCGCATGCGATTTTCTACTCTCTATCGTTTATAAGTGGGTAGGAGTAGGACTAGGTACAGAGGGGACTTACACCTCGATCTACAAGATCTTTTGTGCCCCTAAGCCCCTGACGGGGCGAGTTGAGGGGAGTCGGAGGGCGGCCGGACCAGGAGGCACGACAGGGCAGAGGGCAAGCTCCCTACCTTTTACAGATTGAAACTCCCCGGATGGAGCTGGTGCAACCGGCTTCCCTCTCCCCTTCAGGCTTGCACATCCCACTAGGAGTTCCGGGGCTCGGAGACCACCCCCATTCCGGACCGCACTAGTTAGAAATAAGTTTACTTCTTCTGTTGTCTAGCTTTTAATATTTTGTAATGCTTTATTCAATTATATTTTTATTATACAGATCGGTCGTTTTATGGCTGTGGACGTGTGCGTGCTCCGCACGCTACAGTGTAAGCGAACCACGCTTACACGTGATCCGTTATCGGGGTAGAAAATGGCACTTTGCAGTAACTTTAGAATGCCAAAAGGAAACAAAAAGGTATAAAAAATAGTCGTTTGTCCAAAATACTGATACGTTTTAATTATATTTTTCAAACTCAAATATTATAACAAGTATTCATAATACTTTAAAATTTGAAGTTATACATTTCTGAAAAATTCTATATCTATATTAATCTGTTCTATAGTAACCTGATGTCCCAGTAATAAAAATGTCATTAAGAATTGTGACCTTTTCGACTGTTTAAAGAAATTCAAGATATTGATCATGTCAGTACCCCAAATTGATTATTTAATAGCTTTTACAGGCGTTTTTGAGAAGGTAAAAATCAGTGAAATATTTCGTTGTGTTTTAGGAAGTGTGATTTCCGAATCAGTAACGAATTTTCGAAAACGAATCACCTTTTTTAAATTTACTTAGCGAAAATCTTCAAAGGTTGTAGAATCAGAATCCAATTGCGGTTTACCTTTTTGAGCATTTAATGCACAGACGTACATTGATATTTTAAGCACCTTCTTGCTTCCCACTGTTGAAGAGCAATTCGGGGATGGCGATTGCATCTTTCAACACGATCGAGCATCTGTTCATACTGCACGCGCTGTGGCGGAGTGGTTACACGACAATAACATCCCTGTAATGGACTGGCCTGCACAGAGTTATGACTTCAATCCCATAGAACACCTTTGGGATGTTTTGGAACGCCGACTTCGTGCCAGGCCTCACCGACCTACATCGATACCTCTCCTCAATTCCGCACTCCGTGAAGAATGGGCTGCCATTCCCCAAGAAACCTTCCAGCACCTGATTGAAAGTATGCCTGCGAAAGTGAACGCTCTCATCAAGGCTAAGGGTGGACCAACACCATATTGACTTCCAGCATTACCGATGGAGGGCGCCACGAACTTGTATGTCATTTTCAGCCAGGTGTCTGGATACTTTTGTTCACGCAGTGTACATTTCATTTATCATAAAAATATCTTAAACATATATAGATAATATTTTAAACAACATCGTTAGAGCCATTTTTGAGAAATTCAAAATTTTCGATAAATGTTTCATATAAAGGGTAGTCTGGGGTGGGGGATGTTTTTGGAAAATGTTCGTATCGCAACCTTGGAAAATACTATACTCAATACCAAGTTTGGTATTTATCCGACTATTCGTTTTTGAGTTATGCTGTTCACAGGCAGACACATACACGGACATGTTTCCAAAGCTTCATTAGTTGGATTCAGGGTACCTCAAAACATGTATTTCCGGTGAAATCGCGATATCGAATTTTTGGGTGGAATGCAATACTTCCCCTACTTACTATACGTAGTAGAGAAAGTAAAAATGTGCGTTTCAGGTGAAATTGTAGTATCCAGTTTTTGGATGGGATGTAATACAACTTCTACATTAAGTAAGCGGCAAGGTACAGTAAAAATATCCCCCCCGTTAAGGGCTGAAAACAAAGAGAGTATAAAGCCGAATTCACCACATGGCATATGTATATATACGCGGGTTACGTTGACCTCCCCGTGTTTCTTGCTAGGCCGAGCAGAAAATGTGTCCGTCTTTACTCCGACGAGAAACTAAACAAAGGAAAAAAATTTCCTCCACTTTTTACCCTTTCGAGATTTCCTCGGGGAATGAGGGAAGGAATAAAAAGGGCTTTATTTAAAATACGCTTACGATAAAACGGCACACGCACACAGAGAAATAAACCGTCAATTAGACTAAAATAAAAAAGCCTTTTGTTTTCTTTGTAGGTAATGTTTTGTGCGTGTAGGGTCAGCGCAAAAGGCAAGTTCGTGTAATACGCCATGTAACTAAGTTTGCAAACTCTACAGCGAAACAAGTGGATGTCTCCAGTTCCACCCTCCGATGTAGCGCAAATGTCTGCAGGCTAGAGGGGTTGGTGTCACTGTTTGTTCTGTTACAACTCGATAACATGATGCAACAATGACAACGGCACGTGGGGAACACATCCTCCAAGAGACTTTAGCGGAAATCTTCCCATGGTACAATAGGTTCATGGGACTGCAGGCTTCCATACTTCAGACCTTTTAGATACTGGATGATGATGATGATGATGATAATAATAATACTAATAATAATAGACAACTATAAGAAAAGTACTGAGTTCGACGTTAATGTAATGTTAAAAAGGTTGACTAAGAAGCCCTTAAATTACAAGCAGTTGCAACATTGTAAGTCGACTTTGAGGTATGATATCTAGAGCATATGAGACCGTCCTAAAGGTTTACTGGAATAATTCAATCAAATAAGGTTTAGTAGGCTTACGCGCATCCCGTCCTGATAGCTCAAGCGGTAAGAGCATCGACATGGAGAGGCGGAGATCCATGGTTAAGAGTTTTGACTGGGGCATTGAACACTTCAAATCGGATTAGTTTCTGAATTATTTGCATACACACGGCTAGTATGAAACAAAAAGCAGTAGTAGTAGTAGTAGTAGTAGTAGTAGTAGTAGTAGTAGTAGTAGTAGTAGTAGTAGTAGTATCGTAGTAGTAATAGAATCAATAGTAGTAGTAGTAACAGTCGTAGACTAGTTGCAATAAGTAATTGTAGTAGCAACGGAAATAGATTAGTTGAGTTAGTGTAATTATAATAGTATAGTTGTTGTAGTAGTAGTAGTAGTAGTAGTAGTAGTAGTAGTAGTAGTAGTAGTAGTAGTAGTAGATTAGTAGTAGAGTAGCAGTTGCATTAGTAATAGTGGTAAATTAGTTGTAGTGGAGTAGCTTTTGTTATAGTAATAGTGGTAGATTAGTTGTAATTGAGTAGTCGTAATAGTGGTAGTAGAGTAGTTGTAGTATTAATGATATTAGTAGATTAGTAAGAGTAGTTGTAAAAACAGTTATAGAGTATCTGTAGCACCAATAGTAGTAGTAGTAGTAGTAGTAGTAGTAGTAGTAGATTAGTTGTAGTAGTAATAGTAGTAGATTAGTAGTCGAGTAGTTGTAAGCATCGTTGTAGTGTATCTGTAACACTAGTAGTAGTAGTAGTAGTAAAAGTAGTAGGGTGGTAGTAGTAGTAGTAGTAGTAGTAGTAGCAGTAGAGTAGTGATAATAGTAGATTAGTAATAGAGTAGTTGTAAGAATAGTTGTAGAGTAGTTGTAGTAGATTAGTAAGAATAGTTGTAGAGTAGTTGTAGTAGATTAGTAAGAATAGTTGTAACAGAGTTCTAGAGTATCTGTAGAACTAATAGTAGTAGTAGTAGTAGTAGATTAGTAGTAGAGTAGTTGAAAGCATAGTTGTAGAGTATCTGTAACACTAGTAGTAGTAGCAGCAGCAGCAGAGTAGTTGTAGTAATAATAGTAGTAGATTAGTAGTAGAGTAGTAGAAAGCATAGTTGTAGAGTATCTGTAACACTAGTAGTAGTAGTAGCAGCAGCAGCAGAGTAATTGTAGTAATAATAGTAGTAGGCTAGTAGTCGATTAGTTGTAAGCATCGTTGTAATGTGTCTGTAACACTAGTAGTAGTAGTAATAGTAGTAGGGTAGTAGTAGCAGTAGAGTAGTAATAATAATAGATTAGTAATAGAGTAGTTGTAAGAATAGTTGTAGAGTAGTTGTAAGAATAGTTGTAGAGTAGTTGTAGTAGACTAGTAAGAATAGTTGTAAGAATAGTTGTAGAGTAGTTGTAGTAGATTAGTAAGAATAGTTGTAAGAAGAGTTGTAGAGTAGTTGTAGTAGATTAGTAAGAATAGTTGTAAGAAGAGTTGTAGAGTATCTGTAGAACTAATAGTAGTAGTAGTAGTAGTAGTAGTAGTAGTAGTAGTAGTAGTAGAGTAGTTGTAGTAATAATAGTAGTATAGTAGAGTAGTTGAAAGCATAGTTTTAGAGTACCTGTAGTACTACTAGTAGTAGTAGAGTTGTAGTAATGATAGTAGATTAGTAGTAGAATAGCTGTTGTATTAGTAATAGTGAAAAATGAGTTGTATTAGAGTAGCTGTTGTAATAGTGATAGTGGTAGAATAGTTGTAGTAGAGTAGTCATAATAGTAGTATTGTAGTAGTAGTGATATTAGTAGATTAGAAAGGGTAGTTGTAAGAATAGTTGTAGAGTAGTTGTAGTAGATTAGTAAGAGTAGTTGTAAGAACAGTTGTAGAGTATCTGTAGCACTAATAGTAGTAGTAGTAGTAGTAGTAGTAGTAGTAGTAGTAGTAGTAGTAGTAGTAGTAGTAGTAGTAGTAGTAGTAACGTTGTATAAATAATATTAAATTATTTAGAAAGCTGTGAGAAAATATTAAGGTTTGGTGCTTTTGAATTATCGTAGGTAATACCATAAGTGTCCTGCGTCATCGCATTTTTTTCCCCCCGGTTTCGAATCACCGGTTACGCGTGGGTTCGAGCCCACCCATGGGAGTGTTGCTATTCCATAGGATGTGTAGGATCGGTGCCCACTCTGCATCCTGAAGAAGCGATATAGATACACTAGCGATCTGTAGGTAGATCACGGAAACTTTCCGGCTGGGCGAAGCACGGTATGAACCACTCCATCTACCCATATGGGATGGATGATCCACATTTAACATGTGAATATGATCGGCCTAAGTCCTCAGTGCTATCGCACCGAACACACATACGTACACCCAGAGAGAGAGAGAGAGAGAGAGAGAGAGAGAGAGAGCAGATATAAGTACCAGGGGCCGGTTTCTGATACATGTCATCTTTTAATTATTGCATCATAAGCATTGGTAACAGCCACATAAAACCTTTTCATGATTACAGATTATGAAAATGCATATTTATTAGGTTGTTTTTGATCATTTTATGACGTTTTCCATTTTAGCGTAATAGTTTTTCCATTTTGCGTAATTATTTCGTCATTCTCTTGCCCTTGGGGGTCTTTATTTAACACTGTTCTTGTATTTATATTATTGACATTATTATTATATTATTTACAAATGGATTGCATATCCTTTATTCGTTGTCTTGCCGGGGGGGCATTTCTATTTAATGGTTAATCTGGAAAGGGTTACTTGTGAGTGATGGGGTGGCTGTTACACTATCAGCAAGTACGGTGAGACAAAAAACTAAAAACCGGCTGCGTGGTATTTTTCCTGTCCGCGTCCTCGGCGCTTGCTGCCGTCAGCCGCTATCATAGAAAGGCGTAGGATGAAACCATACAACATTTTTAAAGCTACTTTTAAAGGCTTTACTTACCAACTTTATGAAAGGAGATTGCTGAAACTGGCCACCGTCGTTGTCCATAAATTTTTGGCACCTATCCATCACTCGCCGTAGTTCACGTTGAGAAATGCTGGCAATTTCCGGGCGGATATTTTGTTTTAATTCTTCCAGGGTGTGTGGGTTTGTCTTGTATACTTTGTTTCAAGCTATCCCAGAGATAGAAATCGTAAGAGTTAGGTCGGGGGACTGAGGGACCCACAAATCTCTACTAATAATTCCGTCCTCAAACACACTTTCAACTTTTCTCATCGAAATATTGGCCGTATAAGCTGTGGCGTAGTCTTGTTGAAAAAAGGGAAAACCACGCTCCCTGTCTGTTAATTCTCTAAAATAAAGGGGGGTCAAAATTGTATTCACATATGAACGGGCTTCAACTGTTGACTCAAAAAAAATGGCGAGTGATTGTAAGTATTATAAGATTGTAAGTTGGTAAGTAAAGCCTTTAAAAGTAGTTTTAAAAACGTTGTATGGTTTCATCCGCGCCTTTCTATGATAGTGGCAGACGACAACGAGCGCCGAGGTCGCGGACAGGAAAAATACCACGCAGCCGGTTCGTAGTTTTTTGGCTCTGCCTGTATAATTACTTTTATGAACCCTGCTCCACACTAGAAGAGTGAATGCTACAGTTTTGTAAAAAAAAAAATAAATAAATAAACCTACCTCAAAAACCATTTTCTTCATTTTCTTTTCCGATTCTTCAAACAAGAACATGGAATTACATTTTAATTAAATTATAAATGAACGCATTATTATTATACCCACTTTTTACTTTCTCTACTACATATAGTAAGTAGGGAAAGTATTGTATTCCACCCAAAAATTCCATACCGGGATTTCACCGGAAATATATGTTTTGAGACCCCCTGAATCCAAAAAAAAGCATTTTTGGAAACGTCCGTGTGTGTCTGTGAACAGCATAACTCAGAAACAAACAGTCGGATAAACACCAAACTTGGTATTTAGGTTCGTATCTTCCACAGATGCGACTCGAAGGTTTTCAAGAAAATCCCCCACCCCAGATTACCCTTTACATGGAACATTTTTCGAAAATTTTAATTTTCTTAAAAATGGCTCTAACATTTTGATTAAAATATCATATGTTTAAGATATTTTCATGACAAATGAAATGTATATCTCGAATTTTCTGGGAATGTCTCCAAAAGTATTCTTCATTGTGAACGACTTCTGCATAACTGGTAAACCATAAGAGATAGACAAAATTGTACTGCACAAAAAATGTACATCGCATTAAAATACACAATTTATGTGATATACATTTTTTTTTTGAGTGAACCATTTGCGAGATATTGCTTGTTATTTCCTTAAATTTTCCAATATTTTTTCTTAAATGGGAATTCGTTATTCATTTTTTTTATGTCCTGGACATGCAAATGGAATGGAATGCGCCACATAGCAACCAGCTCTTAAAATAGTTGACTATCGCTTATAACCTACCATATTCCCCTTGCATCTACAAGAAAATTAGCAATAAGATTAACATACCGATTAACATGAAGCATATGGAGAATAAGTGTTTGTAAAAATAGTTTGTACAAGACTAGAGAAAGTCATGTGAGTGTAACACATCAGATTTTTCTACTTGTAAAGCAGTTATATCCAGGTATAAATTATTTTATAAATGAAATTATTCCTCAGTACTAGGTCATTTTGGCAATTAATAAATCATTTTTTTAAATTTTAGACAATTTTAAACGCCATTTTTCAAATATCTTTAGGTTATTGAAATCCTGGCCATGTTAAACCTTCACAAAATGCTCAGAAACACTCATACTAATAACCAAATAGAAAACAACCACGGATCTCTTACTGAAAATAGGTTGTATCTCCGTGTTGCATCTTTAGAAGACGCCATACTTAAATACCAAATTTGGTATTTATCCGGCTTTTCATTTTGAGTGAATTCACATACACACAGATGGAAGTTTTCTAAAGAAATTCTGTTTTTCATTCAGCGTTTCAAAACATGTTTCCGGTGAAATTTCAATATAGAATTATTGGGTGGTATTCAATACGCCCTGTACCTACGTTAGGTAGCACCTAGTGGGATGGCACCGTGGTAACATGTGAGGCTCGCATTCGGGAGGTTCCGTGTTTGATACCTCCACCACCCACTCTGACCTTCAGTTTTTCGGTGTTTTCCCTGGTCGGTAGGCGAATGCTGGGGGTTTCTCATCTACTACGATTATCTTTCCATCATTTCTCTTTCATTGCGTTTCCATCTTATCTTTCATGGATGCTTTTGGGTTTCGTTGCCTACGGCGTGAAGGCAGGCGAGCGGACAGATTTGCTTGCTCAATGGAAAGAATATTCCCCATAGACTAGAGGGCTGCTTAGTCGTCGGATTGTTCGCCGCCTCTCTAGACAGCTCCAGTAATGGAACGGATCTTCGAGCCTGGAAGTGATAGAGACCCCCGCGCTTCCTTCCTCCTAGCGGATGGTAGTCACAATATTGCATAACTTACCCTATACCACAGGTAGCTGTAGAGTATAATAAGCCTCTAATCTAAGAATGTGTAGAAATAGAAATTTCAGCCATGATTAATGCAGATTTTAGTTCTAATGACGACTACGTCATAAGGATAAGTACTGAGGTAAAGGTAAAGGTTACGTTACGGAGGGGCCCCCAGAATCTGGGCAGAGCACCGCACACAGGCAGTCGGCCCATTGTGCTTCCAACGTGACTCCTGAGAGGGAACGATGAGGGGAGAGACCCGAAAGGTGACTAGATCCGGATGCCGACGAGCGCAAGCATAGGCGGGGTCCCTAACGTTTCCAGATAGAACGCATCCGACTACGCACGGTCGCTGCCCACAAGCCATCAACCTCCAGGTTCCCCCGGAGCCGAGCCCACACTGAGGAGAGACCTAACTGAGTGGTAGCGCAGCGACGCCAGGGAAGAAACCTTTACAGAGTGCAAGCCACTGCCCAGCCGCAACCCGCCGAACACCGTCGCCTGGTCCTATACCCTTTTCACCATAAGCTGAAAGGAGAAGTAAACAATACCACGTGTCAAGAAAGCGCCTCATTGGCTGGTGGACAAATTACAACCTTTCCCGCTTGTCATATCGTTTCTACAAAAAACAGATCGGTTCATATCGTAACATTTTGTGGTTATTCTGGTGTGCGGAGAAATTCAAAAAACTCATTATTGTAACAGTTAAATCTATGAAACTAAATGTGTTTGTTCAGATTCACCTATAACTACATGAATCGTTACAGCAGAGGGTTTAAGAGGCGATGCGCAGGCGCTGCGGTTCGTTTCCGGTTTCCGGCTGAGAATCTTCTGCCACTGTAGAAAACATAAAGAGGGAAAAGGAAAGAAAACAATTGTGTTAAATCCTTTTAACAAATTCTGTGAAAAGTACCCACCTGTAATCGACAATGAATATGGTTGGTCATTGTTTAGCAATAATTGAACTTCTTTGTTAGTGATGCAGAATTGTTACTCGGATAGCTTGATTCCGTTTATTTTCTAGCTTATATTGCTAATCGGGCGGCGCCGTGGCCGAGCGGTTAGACCACTCGCCTCCCATCTAGGCGGCCCGGGTTCAATCCCAGGGACCTGCATGTGGGATTTGTGGTGGACGAAGCGGCGTCTGGGCGGGTTTTCTCCGGGTTCTCCGGTTTCCCCCGCCATTCATTCCACCAACTGCTCCATCATCACCTTTCCTTTCATCCATTTCACCAACATTTCGTTTCATCTACTTCCTTCATCCCATACCAGGCATCGGGCTGATCACCCATCCTGGATGCTCTGTCTGATCCATGAGTGTCTGCTCCTCGACGGGCCTCTGACCCCAGGCACCCGCTTGTAAGTCCTGGGGGGTGTAAGTCCTACATAAGAGGAGGGTAAACAGATAATGAATGAAAAGAATTATATTGCTAATCGTGATTTAATTTGTTGACTCATAAAAGGTTAAAGCAAAAGTGGTATAGTGATTTAGTCATTAAATGAATGATTTCTAAAGCCTGAAGTTAAGAACAGATTAATCCAGTACCTTTAATCAGGTACAGGTTCAGGTACAACTTTTATTTGACTACTCTTAGTATTATGTGTTAAGTTTAGAATCTAAGGCAAAATATAGGAATGACATACATCGGGGGTCGATCCCGGGACCTCCCGAATGCGGGCTACAGACATAACCGCCTGAGCTATACCGCTCGGTAAGTACTGAGGTAAGTGCCGGCCTCCGAAAGAGACTCAATAAATCCTATCATTTGGAAAGGAAATAGGTATTGTTTTGATGAAGGTTGCCACATCAAACACCGTGTTTCAATTTCGTTACGCATCTGTTTTTCTCCCAGTACATCTGTATTGATGTCCAGCTGAGAAAACCATTATGGAAAAGCTTCGGTATCGGATACTCGCCCTCCTTCTCATCCATCTCATCGAACAAAACGCTCTGGATGAAACAGATATCTTATGAGAGAGAGAACGTTTTTCTTGGGGATATTTATAGATCCACTGATGGGAGAACTGTAGAAGTCAGGCATGCGATATAAGGTCGCCAACAGCATGTGTGGACAGGTATACTTCGCTACCACTGGCATCAGAGTTTTCACTTAATGTAGGTGCAATTTTACTTTCTTTGCCATGTACATAATGGATAGAGAAGGTATTCGATACCGAGATTTCAGCAGAAATACATGTTTTGGGGCCCCTGAATAAAAAAGGCATTTTTAGAAAAAGGTCTTTCCGTGTGTGTGTGTTTGTGTGTATCTGTGAACAGCATAACTCAAAAACAAAAAGTGGGATATATGCCAAACAGATATTTAAATTCAGCATCTTCTAAAGATGCGACACGAAGATTTTCAAGTAAGTCCCCCCCCCAAAAAACTACCCTTCATGGAACATTTTTCAAAATTTTTAACGATTTTGATTAAAATGCCATATATTAAAGATATTTACATGGCAAATAAAATGTCTATCTTCAATTTTCTGGGAATAGCTTTTGAAGTCTGTTTATTCCAAAGGAGTTGTACATAATCTTGTATAACTGATAAAAGTTAAGCGATAGACGAAAATGTACTATACAAAAATGTATATCGTTTTAAAACACACAATTTACGTAAAATAACTTTTTCGTGGCATAAACCATTTCCGAGATATTCGTTATTAATGGTTCGAATAATTGTTCAATACTTTGTCACTCTTAAGTCCTGTTGATTTTCAGTTGTTTCTCACGATTGTATGAAAAGAGTATAAAATTTTTAGGCCAGTATATAGCGTTCAGTTCTTAAACATTTGTCCATCAACGTTTCCTTTGTATTTATAACAGAATGTGTAATGTAGCTATTTCTGCTAAGATTTATCGACTAAAATGGATAGAAAAATAAGTTTTTGTAAGACTAGTTTGTATACCCATTAATAAATGACAGAGGGTACGTAAAGCCATGTGAAGTAACATTAATTTTTCTTGAACGCATTTAGATTTCTTATGTCGTTGCAAAAGGAACATGAGTTAATCTCAAGCACGACGTCATCATGCTCTCATATGAGATCACTTCACTTACGCTTGCTACTTATACAATACCAAAGAACATCACTCCTAATATTACTCAGAGTTAGGCTTCAGAAGTTAAAGCGAGGGTAGCGTTTGCTGGTTTCAGAGACTGACTATTACTGAAACCAATTACCTCTACTACTACTACTACTACTACTACTACTACTACTACTACTACTACTACTACTACTACTACTACTACTACTACTACTACTACTACTATCTGTGTTTAACATTTCGCCCAAGGCCGGCTGCCCTGATCATTGAGTGAGAGACACTTGTTCGTAGTGACATTTGCCCAGAATGACACTTGCGCAGAACCACCTTTATATCTGAATTCAAACCAATTTCTCACAAGCTACCATGTTCAAGGAAAACGTTGAATTGGTTGTCTTTTTCCATGGAAAAATAATTTATACCAGCTAAAGAAATTCTTGATATCTACACAATTACTTAACTGCATATTATTATTATTATTATTATTATTATTATTATTATTATTATTATTACAAAGAAGAGACTCTTAGCCGAGATGTCCCCTGGGAACACTGTGTAGAAGTGGTCTATGGGTTCCCATTCCCATTTCTCTCCGCTTTATGGGTGTATTACCTAATTTCCCTTTCTGGTGGAAATAGACAATAATTAAAGAGGGTCCGTAAATAAAACTCAGTTTAATACGATTACTATTTTCCCCCAGATGTTTGCTCCTTCACTAATGGTTTTATTAGATTACTCTCTCCTACTTGACGCTCAACTGTCAAGCTGCACTCAACATAGGTTTTACTAAATCAAGTAATTAGTGGTTTTCCAGAACCTGAACAAGAGAAAATTTCACCAAATTCCTTCTCCGTGGAATTGTCACATCGGGCAAGCGCCACAAAACCCTCCCTCACTGACTGGATGTTGGTGTGCGGTTAGTGCAAGAGGCATAATCGGTACAACTTTTGAGGAGCAGATAGACCCTTACATTGCCACGCCGCCGATCGCACGTATGCGTATCTATTACAGTGGGGGATTTTGCGTTATAAAACCTCCACGTTACTTACTCAAGAGATAGTAACATGTATTATAATGAGTACTAATCTTTTTATAAGTGGTGTCAATCTGCATTGAAACATTTCTGGCAATCTTCGTCGTCACGAGGTTGTAATTCATTAGAAAAGTCACACTGTAGATTTTCAATATTAAAAAATTAGCAGCTCTATGAGCAGAGGTTTTTGAAACACTCACTTGCTGTACAACACGTCTTAAACACTTCTTTGGAGAGCGTTCGAATGATGCATCGATTTCGTCAATTTTTTTCTGCTTTGGAATATTTCTTTTTCGGTTCTTAGGTTTAGCCTTTAGCGATCTCGTTGTCCTAAATTTATTAACCAACATGTAACAGTTTCTCTATTTTGAAATAAAATACCAAGAAATTTCACTTAAAATTGTCTACAGAGTTCTTTCCTCAAGCTTGAATTTTTCGGTAGGCATTTCACTGGAATAATAAAAATAATCTAATGTAATTCACACAACACAGATGTCTTGAATAAACTTTCACTTTTAAGATGCACAATGAACAAACTCCAGTCTTTACAGCTCGAAAAGAAGGCGCAACTGACAGTATAACACAAATGATAAACGTAGCCTTGAGCTGGTCATTCACTACTGATGCGCTAGGCGGAACATACAAAAGTCACCCCAGTTATAAATGAAACGCATGGTAGAATGAGCTAATTTCTTATAATGGACACAATTAAATTATGCAATATTTATGCAAAATTGTATAAGAGAGAGAATATTTTGTCTCCTTCGTACAAAAAGGTTGTCATTTGTCCTCCACAAACAGTGCTCAGATGCAATTTCCCCGGGCAACAGTCTTGTGGTCTTGCTTACCACTTTTGTACAGAAATACTTAAAATGATATTATGTTGAAATTCAGACATAACATAAACGAAACGAATAACTCAATAAGTTTAAAGGTAGGCTATAAAATTCTTCCATAACTTTTTATTTTCCTTTCTCCATCTTAGTAAGTTCTTCGTATATTTTTGTGCTTTACTTTCATTATCAGTATATCTCTTCTTTATTTTTATTTTTCCTGTCGTATTCCCGTCATGCTTTTACCAGATACAAAGAGGAATTTCAAAGACCTCGCTTTTTTTTCTCCCCTATCCAAACGGTATCCTCCCCTTCTTAATGCCATCCACTTAATTGAAAACGCACATTAAAGTGAAAACGTTGTTTTTTCCATCTTACCAATTTAAGAAATGGCCTATAAAAGTTCCTGGAAAAGCATGTACATTAATTTTATAGAATGTCTCAAAATATTTACCTCAACGACTTGTATAACACTCGCTGTACGAAAACAAAGTAGGTTCTGTATCCATGGCAACGTTTCTTATTTGTTTTTGTTTACATAAAGCATGTCAACGAACAGTACCAAGCGAGTGCTCTACATATTTAATGTCACACAAACGGCCTGTAATTTTGAACTAATAATGCTCGTTCAGTAAGTCAAGGTTTTAACAAAATTCCCACATATGAGTTTCCGCAAGTTTTACACGCCGTTTCATAAATAGCGTACAACACGCTAAAAAAAACCTGATGTTCTACATTCACATGACTTTCTCTACGCACTGTCGTTTATTAATTTCCCTACTACGTATAGTAAATACGGGAAGCATTGTATTTCACTCAAAAATTCGATGTGGAGATATTACCTAAATAAATCAGCTTGTGTCTATCTGTCTGTGTATGTGTCTATGAACAGCATAACTCAAAAATAAAAAGTCGGTTACACACCAAACTTGGAATATAATTTCAGCAGCTTCTAAGGTTGCAACACAAAGATTTTCAAGAAAGTCTCAAAAATAACTCTAACGATGTTGATTAAAATACCATATGTTAAGATACTTTCATGACAAATGAAACGCATGTCTTAAATTTTCTGGGAATAGCCTCAACTTTGCAATCTGAATGACTTTTGTATAAATCATAAATGTATGAGATAGACAAAAGGTTATACACAAAAAATGTAGAACTCTTTAAAACACACAAATTATTTGTACTGTTCAGAAGTTTTATGAGCGTACATTAGATGACGTGGTGACACATACCTGCCTAGTGCAAGAGCGAGAGGTGAGCTGATAGCTCCTAAAGCTCGCAACGTTAGAAGATCGCTGGCTTCACATGGGGAGCCGATTAGCTTCAAGTTTGGCTAGCATTTTTAACATTAGAATTGGAAATTAAATACTCTAGTAATGGCATTCTCCATATATACCGGCTGCACAAAATGTGACCCATAATGGAACGGACCCCTACCAGCGTGACCATCTGTTTTTCGAGCATAATACTAGCCAATGGATTGGCAGGGTACTTTACCTCCAAAGTATGGCCGAACTGCCGAAGGGTAACGTTACAACTTAAACATTAAATTTTCATGCTACCCTACTGTTTTTTTTAATGCCGATTTTCTTGTTGCCGTTTAGTAGCGCAATAACTTAACCCTCGTCTCCATGTTGCTGATGAAAGCTCTCATGTGTGTAAATGTCGTAGCTGTCATTCAGTTTAAACAGACATGCAAATAATTCTTCACCATTTCCTCAGAATGCAGAATTATATTTTAACTTTTTTGGCTTTTCCTTGTATACCAATGTAGCGGAACTCTTTCATAGAGGTGGTAGCCGAATCACCCCTTCATTCCACAAAGATTATCAACATCGCTCATTGGTTAGCTTTTATGTCCCTGTATTTTTTCCTGGCCAGTCACATAGAGAACTGTCGTCCTCCGTGAAGGAGTTACCATGCTAACCTCCGTTCCCGAAGTTGCGGGTTCAAACTCTGCGGAGGGCGATGAATTTTTTTCAGGCGTAAAAATCCTTAGCATGGCTTCCTTCGGAAGGGAAGTAAACCGGTGGTCCCGTGTCGTAGATTTACTTACCTTTAAGGGCTTCTCCACTCTTCAGCAGTTGCCCTGTATTCCCATTCGCCATTCTTCCCGATTGATCAAGTCATCCTCTTCCAGGCACCGATCATTCATCATTCTATGAAGCTGTCTTCTCCAGGTTGCTCTTGGTCTACCTCGTTTTCTTCTTCCACAAGGTGACCATTCTAAAATGTCTTAGAATAGTCCGTTCTTTTCACATGTCCATACCATTGAAGACCCCGCCTTTCAATTCCCTCCACCACTATTTCCTCCATATCTATCATCTGTCTCACCTCTTCATTTCCCCTTGTTTCCATCCTTGATACTCTAGCACTACGTCTTATTTCGTCCATTTCCATGCCAAGATCTTAGATTTTTGTCCCTCTACCAAAGTCCACTCCTCGGCACCATAAGTCATTAAACTTTCCACCACAGTCTTCAAGACCCTCTTCTTTGTACAAATCGACATGGCTCTACCCCACTAAACCCCATTCAACATTTTTATGGCTCTTCGTGCTTGTTCTGCCCTGCTTCATCAATAAGCGATCCCAAATAACTTTTAACAGCAGTTAAAGAGCGTTCAAAAATAAAACTCTTTTTTTTAACATAGAGAACTGACACCAGCTGGGTGGAGTCAGAAGTTGTTTACCCCAAGATAGAAATCTTATAGAGAGAAAAACATTATGGCGATCTGGGGGAATGGACCACTTTTTAAATAGTCAGCGTGCGTACCATATTAAACATCCAGAAAACATTTTCATTCAAATACTAAATTCACATAGTCATTCATTTTCATTTAAACTTGTGTAATGTGAAAGTTGTGATTATACTATTTAAAATTACTTCATGTTATGCGATGGTAATGTGGATCTATTAATGCCACGATTTATGTCATTTGTTTTTAGTTAATCATTTCAGATATTCTTTGTTATTGGTTTGAATTTTAAAATACAAACGTGCAGGAAATTCACTCCGAGGAAGTGTTACAAACTCCTCCTCACTCTCGGCCGCCTGCCTGTTTGGAGCTTGGTGTGAGGTTAGCGCAAGGGGCATGCATAAGCGGTACTACCTACCCTTAGAAGCAGACAGTAAATATCGAAATTACATTCTGATTCCCTTTTTAGTCAGCTGACGGTAGAGGAGAAATCATATGGATGGTTTCCGCAAGCTTCTTCAAAGGTTCATACAGCAGAGGATTGCGTAACAGAAGCGAAATGTTTATACTTCAAGTTAATTCAGGTAAACGTTTGCATAAATAACCTCTTAGAGGCAGAGGTAGAGGTTAATCAACGGAGGGGAACACCTTGCCCCCGCGACCAACTACATCTATTGTGACTACATCCCCCGGGAGGCAGGGATGAAGTGAAGGAGCCCCAGGAGGTCGTAGATCCGCAGGCAGACTGGTCCACAGAGACGCACCAAAGTCCCTATCATTTCCAGTTTAAAATACCTGCGTTCACCAGCACAGGCGAAGAATCCCGCGAGAAGGCGACGAAGCGACCCTTTTTTTACAAAGCGCAGCAACCGTGCCATCTGTCGCATTACGGATCCCGGAACATTTCCCGAAGTATGAAAGGTGAAGAGATGAAATGACAAGAAATGAGGGGAAGGAGAAATCGTGGTAGAATACATCACCCCAGCATTCGCCTAGGCGACCAGAGGAAAACCACGAAAAACCCGATGGTCAGGGTGGGCAATAGACGTTGCCGCCTGAGCCATCCTGTTCGATAACAACCTCATTACACATTCGTTATGAGTATAAAGTGTATAGCGATAGTCAAAAGTTTAAAAATGAGAGGCTATATACTGGTTGAAAGCCCATGTTCAACCTATAACATCGCGAAAAACACCTGAAGGTTAGCAGTACTAAAAAGAAAGAAAAATGAAATGACAAAGCTTTGAAAAATTCTAACCAATAACAACTGATATCTCGGAAATCGCTGTATTATATATATATATATATATATATATATCTACAGTTTTTGTGTAGTAGGATTTTGTGTATCTCTTATGCTTTACCTGTTAATCAAAATTATGCAAAATTCCTTTCGAATGAAGACAACTTCACATGGTATTCCTAGAAAATTCAAGCTACCTATACATTTTATTTGTCATGTAAATATCTTAAACACTTCTTCTTTTTCTGTTTATGTAGGGCTTACAGCCCCCAGGACTTACAGGCGGGTGCCTGGGGTCAGAGGCCCGTCGAGGGGCAGACACTCATGGATCAGACAGAATATCCAGGATGGGTGATCAGCCCGATGCCTGATATGGGAGGAAGGAAGTAGATGAAACGAAATGATGGTGAAATGAATGAAAGGAAAGGTGATGATGGAGCAGTTGGTGGAATGAATGGCGGGGGAAACCGGAGAAAACCCGCCCAGACGCCGCTTTGTCCACCACAAATCCCACATGCGGGTCCCTGGGATTGAACCCAGGCCGCCTCGGTGAGACGGGCCACGGCGCTGCCCCTATCTTAAACACGTGTTATTTTAATCAAGTATTAAAGCAATTTTTGAGAAAATTAAATATAACAAAACATTTTCCATGTAAAAGATCGCATCGTATATTTAAAAGATACTGAACTTAAAAACCAAGTTTGGTATTTATCCAACATTTTGTTTTTGACTTATGCTGTTCACACACACACACACACACACACACACATATGGACCCTTTTCTAAAAACTTTTTTCTTTGGATTCAGGGGAAACCAGCACACGTATTTTTACTGAAATGCAATACTTACTGTGCCGACTAGGAAGAGAAAGTAAAACAACTCGGATACGACAGATTTAATATTTTGAAAAAAATATTTTACAAAAATAGACATTTTGTTTTTTACCATACGTAAAATAGAATGTTATTATTCTACAAGATGTGATATCGACAACAATTTTGAATAATAATCTATTATTTTATTATTTCCTTTAGTTGTGTGCAAAGAGTATATTATGAAAGGTAAAGCCACTTTTAACAGTGTGGCATATACTATTTTTTAAACAGCGCTCGAATTTGTAAAATATAAATAATATTATATTAATTCCTGAAACTAACATGACATTTAAAACGCGTTCTTGAAACAAGAGAAATGACGTTAAAAAAGCTAGAGGTCATATGTTTTGTTGATTCACTAGCAGTCATTTTCAGTGAAATTATTTTCATCATGTTTTGCCTTCTTCTAAGTACTTCTAGTGCTATTCTTTCTGCTGCTTTTGCAATTTCACCTGGCTCTTACATTTCAGCTTCTTCTGAATTTGCAATTTCCGCCATTTAATTCTTATGTAGGTTACACTGGATAAAAGAATAACGTTTAGATCAAAGAAAGCAGAAGACTGCCAATCTAACGTATAGGTCAACTCTATAACGAATTGCGATAAATTGTAGTATGGCGATTTGTATTGTGAACGGATAATGCAAGCGCCATGAGAAATTAATCATGTAAAAAGGCATAATAAAAAGCAAAACCTAATCAAACGAAGTCGCGTTATTAAACGTGTGCAAATACAAAGGGTAAATGCCATGTGATTGGGCTTGAAACCAAAGTTGGCCTCAATGAAGAACGATAATCTAAAATTTTTAGCTTGTGTGCACTGTGCAAAAGTTCTACTTTTAGGCCTTGGTGTCTAAAAATTTCATTAATAGGATTTGATTGCTATTGAAATAGTATAATTCTCGACTTGTATATCAGATTTTGTGTGAAGAAAGCCGATTTCTTCGTGATATCAGTCTAAAATAAAAAGTTCTAACATAAACAGAAATTCTCATGCTGATAGGAGTTGGTAATAGAAGATCTACAAGAGGAAGAAGTAAGTATGCATGATTTCCAATTAGCTCATTCCAAATAGGCCACCTATTTCACATGCAACTGTGAGTAGGATAGAAACATAATTAAAATAAAACGGGCGTATAAGAGAAATAAATAGGTCCAGAAGATCTCAAAATATTATATCCGAACAATATTGTTTAGGCATTATGCGTTCCTTATGAAGAACCTTTGCATATTGATGGTAGTGATAAACAGTGAATCAACACGTCTATCCTAGAAAAGGAAAACGGTTATTCATTTTAAATATGATTTTAAAATGAGATGCAAAGGAACTAAAGGAAGAAAGAAGATGCCGAGCGGAATGGCTCAGGTGGTAATGATTTTATGACCCGCATTCGGGAGGTCCGGGTTCAAATCCCGAAGCCGACCAATCTGATTGGGTACTTTTCGTGGTTTCCATCAGTCGTCAAGCTAAATATACCGGATTGGATTTTTAATACCACTACCCAAAGTTCCAACTTAAGTATAAAACAATAGTAAAAATGAAAATAAATAGTAATATCGAATGCTCAAATGCTCTGCCATCTATCCACACATAATGAAACCAGGTACGCTAGACAGAACCCTACTGCCATCTGCCCGACACGTATGGAAGCAGAGATACAGTTGCCTAGCACTAAGGTCTCTGTGGACATGTGTCGAGGCTGCCATCTGCCCATCACGCATAAAAGTAGATACAGTTATATAACACTAAGGCCTTTATTGTATGGTACAGAGATGAGACTTAGAGGGTTAACTGTCCACCACAACCCGACCCACGAGGTATCTACTAACTGATCAGTCGTGAGATGATCGCAGTTAAAGCGATGTAAAGTAAATAGGAAAAAAAAGAGAGAAAGAAAGAAGGCAGTAGGAAAAACTCAGCCGTATAACACTCACGCAACTTTCGCTATCAGTTATGCCAGTTCATACATCCTTCCTGCATACTCGTATAAAACGTAATTACTTTACATCCTGTATGTGAAACACGAGGCAAATGTTTGTATAGAAATGGTTTCACATTATGCAATAAGCACGTTTCATTCAAGGTGCAAAAACTGCAGGTATTTATATTACCAGTTGAATTTCACAAGTAATCATCTCATGAGAAAACTATTTTTCAAAGGCTATGCAGATGGGAAACCTCAAAGTACAACAGAGAATGTTTCGGAAAAGGCTAACACTGTGAAAAAGTTATTTATCATTATCATTAAAATAAAAAATCTGATCTGTTACACTCACATGACTTTCTCTACTCTTGTACAAACCATTTTTACAAACATTTATTCTCCATATGCTTTATGTTAATCGAGATATCGAGATGTCAATCTTATTGGTAATTTTCTTGTAGATGCAAGGGGAATATGGTAGGCTTTGAGCGATAGTCAAATATTTTAACGCTGGTTGCTATGTGGCGCATTCCATTCTCTTTGCATGTCCAGAACAAAAAAAATGAATAACGAATTTGAGAAAAAGTATAAGTATTGGAAAATTTAAGGAAATAAGAAGCAATATCACGAAAACGGTTCACTCAACAAAAGAAATGTATATGACTTAAGTTGTGTATTTTAACGCGATCTACATTTTTTGTGTAGTAAAATTTTGGCTATCTCTTATGGTTTACAGTTATGCCAAAGTCGTTCATAATGAAGAATACTTTTGGAGACATTCCCAGAAAATTCGAGATATACATTTTATTTCTCATGACATTATCTTAAACATATGATATTTTCATCAAAATCGTTAGAGCCATTTTTGAGAAAATTAAAATTTTCGAAAAATGTTCCATGTAAAGGGTAGTCTGGGGTGGGGGTATTTTCTTGAAAACCTTCGTGTCGCATCTCTGGAAGATACTGAACCTAAATACCAAGTTTGGTGTTTATCCGACTGTTTGTTTTTGAGTTATGCTGTTCACGGACACACAGACACACACACACACACACACACACACACACACACAGACACACACACGGACATGTTTCCAAAAATGCTTTTTTTGGATTCAGGAGGTCTCAAAACATGTATTTCCGGTGAAATCTCGGTATCGAATTTTTGGGTGGAATGCAATACTTCCCCTGCTTACTATACGTAGTAGAGAAAGTAAAAAAAATCTGATGTGTTACACTCACATGACTTTCTCTACTCTTGTACAATTTATTTTTACAAACGCCTATTCTCCATATGCTTCATGTTCGAGATATCGAGATGTCAATCTTATTGCTAATTTTCTTGTACATGCAAGGGGAATATGGTAGCTTTTAAGCGATAGACAAATATTTTAACGCTGGTTGCTATGTGGTGCATTCCATTCTCTTTGCATGTCCAGGACATAAAAAAAAAATCTGATGTGTTACACTCACATGACTTTCTCTACTCTTGTACAAACTATTTTTACAAACGCTTATTCTCCATATGCTTCATGTTAATGGAGATATCGAGATGTCAATCTTATTGCTAATTTTCTTGTAGATGCAAGGGGAATATGGTAGGTTTTAAGCGATAGTCAAATATTTTAACGCTGGTTGCTATGTGGCGCATTCCATTTTCTTTGCCTGTCCAGAACATAAAAAAATGAATAACCAATGTGAGAAAAAGTATAAGTATTGGAAAATTTAAGGGAATAACAAGCAATATCTCGCAAACGCTTCACTCAACAAAAGAAATGTATATGACATAAATTGTGTATTTTAACGCGATCTACATTTTTCGTGTAGTAAAACTTTGTCTATCTCTTATGGTTTACCAGTTATGAAAAAGTCGTTCATAATGAAGAATACTTTTGGAGACATTCCCAGAAAATTCGAGATATACATTTTATTTGCCATGACAATATCTTAAACATATGATATTTTAATCAAAATCGTTAGAGCCGTTTTTGAGAAAGTTAAAATTTTCGAAAAATGTTCCATGTAAAGTGTAGTCTGGGGTGGGGGGATTTTCTTGAAAACCTTCGTGTCGCATCTCTGAAACATACTGAACATAAATACCAAGTTTGGTGTTTATTAGACTCTTCGTTTTTGAGTTATGCTGTTCACAGACACACAGACACACAGACACACAGACACACAGACAGACACACACACGGACATGTTTCCAAAAATGCTTTTTTTGGTTTCAGTGAGTCTCAAAACGTGTATTTCCGGTGAAATCTCAGTATCGAATTTTTGGGTGGAATACAATACTTCCCCTACTTACTATACGTAGTAGAGAAAGTAATAACCTAGACTTTTCTAAAGTATTGGCAGAATTTTGCCTTCCATCCTTATTTATCCATCCTTTTGTCTTTCTATTCCACATTGCTCTCTCTCTCTCTCTCTCTCTCTCTCTCTCTCTCTGGTTCACGCAGCAAAGAAAAAAATCTGATGTGTAACACTCACATGACTTTCTCTACTCTTGTACAAACTATTTTTACAAACGCTTATTCCCCATATGCTTCATGTTAATGGAGATATCGAGATGTCAATCTTATTGACAATTTTCTTGTAGATGCAAGGGGAATATGGTAGGTTTTAAGCGATAGTCAAATATTTTAACGCTGGTTGCTATGTGGCGCATTCCATTCTCTTTGCCTGTCCAGAACATAAAAAAAATCTGATGCGTTACACTCACATGACTTTCTCTACTCTTGTACAAACTACTTTTACAAACGCTTATTCTCCATCTACTTTATGTTAATCGAGATAAACATTTGCAGACTCTATCTTATTGCTAATTTTCTTGTAGATGTAAGGGGAAAATATATTTACAAGGGCAATATAGAAATACAGTAGCCTTTAAGCACATACATATCTCTTAATAGCTGGTTGCTAGGTGCAGCACCATTCCCTTTGCCACAGATTATAACTCTTTGCATATCCAAGACAAAAAAAAATGAATAACGAATTCCCATTTGAGAAAATAAGTATTGAAAAATTTAAGGGAATAACAAGCAATATCTCGAAAATGGTTCACTCAACAAAAAAATGTATATGACATAAATTGTGTATTTTAACGCGATCTACATTTTTTGTGTAGTAAAATTATGTCTATCTCTTATGGTTTACCAGTTATGCAAAAGTCGTTCATAATGAAGAATACTTTTGGAGACATTCCCAGAAAATTCGAGATATACATTTTATTTGCCATGACAATATCTTAAACATATGATATTTTAATCAAAATCGTTAGAGCCGTTTTTGAGAAAATTAAAATTTTCGAAAAATGTTCCATGTAAAGGGTAGTCTGGTGTGGGGGGATTTTCTTGAAAACCTTCGTGTCGCATCTCTGAAAGATACTGAACATAAATACCAAGTTTGGTGTTTATCCGACTCTTCGTTTTTGAGTTATGCTGTTCACAGACACACAGACAGACACACAGACAGACACACAGACACACAGACAGACACACACACGGATATGTTTCCAAAAATGCTTTTTTTATTCAGTGAGTCTCAAAACATGTATTTCCGGTGAAATCTCGGTATCGAAATTTTGGGTGGAATACAATACTGCCCCTACTTACTATACGTAGTAGAGAAAGTAAAAATCTGCAATGTTAGAATCTCATTACTTTCTCTACAAAATACAAATTATTTTTATATTCATTCTATAAATTATTTGTAAAAGTATTATTTTCTTCTACTTGTTGTTAATCGTAGTAAATGTGTTTCGAAATGGTTTAAATACGAATTGTCCTATAGCAACATAGCAGCACATAAGACAGACAAATGTTTAAAAATTCACTGTATGTATGTTAGACTTGACATTTTGAGTGCTCTTTCATGAGAAGAGAAACAAAAAACGGACAATACATGTCAAAAGTGTGTGCCTTGAAATCGTGGAAATATCCCTGGCAAAACAGATAATGTCTAGTTTTGGCTAAAGGTAAGATACAAACACAACAGAGTCAACACAAACTTATTATTTTAAGAAACTGCGTGTTTTTTTGTGGAGTAAATTATTTCTTATGGTTTGATAGTTAAGAAAACCAAATCAGCTGTTCACATACAATTCACGATATAGGTATGTTTTATTCCACATGTTAACATATAAAATCTAAAATATTTTATGAAGAATCAATAGAGCTCTATTTTGAGGAAATCAAAAATAACGAAGTTTTTTTCATGTAAAATGTAGATTAGGATGAGGGAATTTTCTTCAAAATCTTCGTGTCATATCTTTGTTGAACTTTAATACCAAGTTTGGTATTTATCCACATTTTTGTTTCGAGTAATGCTGTTCATACATACCACCGCTTCAAGCGTCTCGAAACATGTATTTCCGGTGAAATCTCGGTATAGAATTATTTGTTGAATGCGATACTTCCTCTACTATGACCATAACTACCATAGGTAAGTGAGAGAGAAAGAAAAAAAATCTGATGTGATAAATTCACATGACTTTCTCTACCCTCTATCTTTATTAGTGGTTATACAAACTACTCTTACTAAAGCTTATTTTTCCTTCTACTATATATTAATCCAAATAAACCTTTGCAGAAATAGCTACATTACACATACGATGAGAACAGGACAGTCAGATGTTTAAGAACTGCACGCTATAAGCTGGCCTTAAAATTCCATACTCTTTCCATGCAATCCCGAGAAACAACTGAATGTTGGCAGGACTTTAAAAGAAATACCAAGTAATGAGCAAATCGAACAATTTTAACGGATATCTCAGAAATGGCTTATGCCACAAACAAAAAACTTGTTTGAAATAAATTGTGTGTTTTAAAGGTATCTACATTTTTTGTGGAATACGTTTTATCCCTGAACGTTTACCAGTTATGCAAGATCATACAAAATTCCTTCCGAATGATGACTCCATAGGCTATTCCCAAAAATTCAAGATATACATTTTATTTGTCATGTAAATATCTTCAATGTATGGTATTTTAAACAAACTCGTTTGAGCCACTTTTTAGAAAATAAAAATGCCGAAAAATGTTGCACGTAAAGGATAGTTTAGGGTGAGTTTTTTTTTTTTTTAATATTCGCATCTTTGAAAGGTACTGAACCTAAATACCAAGTCTTGGTATTTATCCTACTTTTCGTTTTTGAGTTATGCCAGCCCTATGCAAAACGAAGATTTTCAGAAACCTCCACTCACCACAAACTACTTCTTATATGGTAAAGCTTTGCTTAGGTATTTTATTTTGCTTTTAGATATTGACATAAAATCTAATTAAATATCATATAACCAGGAAACTATTAACAGTAGACCAAAAATTCCTACAGGAAAAATGTAGAAGCTTTTTGAAATGTACAAATAAAGATGAATAATTTTTTCATAGCATCAACCTTATCCCAAATATTCACTGCTGTATGTTTAGATTTTCCTATATTGAAGCATTCGCAAAACTTTTGAAAATACATTTTTACTTTCTCTACCACGTACAGTGTAGGTAGAATAAGGTATTGCACTCCACCCAAAAATTCGATACCGAGTTTTCAATGGAAATGCTTGTTTTGAGGTCCCCTGTATCCAAATAAAGAACAGTGACATCGGTATTTTTCCGCTGCGCACAATTAGTGAATGACCCGCTCAAGGCTACATTTATCAGCTATGTTATATCGTACTGCGCCAGTTGCCACCTTCTGTTCGTACTGTAAGTATTAGAGTTTGTGCATTGTGTATCTCAAAGGTGAAAGTTTATTCAACACATCCGTGTTGTGTGTGATTTGCTTAAGAGTGTGATACACTAGATATTAAAAATAGAGTGTTCCATATTTTGAGAGGTGTAGTATGGACCAAAACAAGAAAAAAGTGCACTAATAACGGGCTCTAAAATGCATACCTTAAGAGCTGTGGGCACTCGTTCATCCTCGCTACTGTGAAACATTTCTTCTACTGCAAACTCTTTGCTATTACGTACGATCTACAGCAGGCAGTAAAGAAATGAGGACAGATTATTCTGTTATAGTCCTGGACACAGCATGCAGTAAACATCTGTTAGTGTTGCTACTGTAAACTATATTCACAGTTCTGGATAATTGCAACGCATATTTTTATTAGTTCTAATGCAATCAGTTTCTGTTTTGATAAGTTCGTGAAATGCTTTTCACTGCCGTTTTATCTTTAAATGTTTGGTGAACGCAACCCCCATTAATGATGTACAAACACTACGGAAGGCGTCATCAATGCCTGCCAGAGCATCCGTGACCAACCTGAAGTGGTGAGAATAATGATTTCCTAAGACGTCAGACAGAAGCATGCATGAATGGGCACCATATTGAGCCCTTCTTTAGTGAGGGTGCACAAGTGCAGGGCATGTACTTGCAGGCTGATTACATTAGAAGCTATGCTATTTCACAGTAACAGAGTAATGTGTCCTCATTTGTTTACTGTATTCTGTAGGTCATACGTAATAGCAAAGAGCTTGCAGTAGAAGAGATGTTTCAAGATGAACAAGTGCTCATAGCTCTTAAAGTATGCATTTTAGAGCCCATGTTTATTGGGCATTTTTTTCATGTTTTGGTCCATACTACTACCTCTCAAAATATTGAATTATTTCTGTATATTATATTCTTACATAATCTAAAATTGCTCAGGTATGTTAGTTATGAAATTACGAATTTACGAGTGGAATATAAAAGAGCAAAGACTTCAGCAGATCTTTAAGTATCAGCGGGATGACGCTGCGGATTCTGCTGGTACATAGAAATAGAAATCATGATGACATAAACGAAAGGAGGCTACAAACCCAACTACCCATTACTGGACCTCAACATGTTTTCTTGTAACCACGTGCCTATGAGAGGTGTTCATTTAAGCAATTACATGCAAATTCCGGAATTTGAATCCTTGACGCCTTAGTAAGTGGTCACGATTCCATATCACGCAATTCTGGTTAACTTTCCTTCGTTTTTGTCTCTTCTGGCTCGTTATCCATTAATTATTTGTCGATTCCAGACGGTGTAAATTAGAAGCTATAGAGACAAATACGTAGATATATTTTTAATTTTTCTTTTCTGTCGGCGTTTTCAGAAGGCACGCACAGAAATCGTGTCGCGGAGTTCACCCTGAGTTCCGCCAGTTAGTGAGGCCGCTAGCAACATTTTTATATTTCTTATATCACTTTTATTATAACGATGATTGTTAACAAGATATAAGACACGGACGTCTCTGCATGATATTTTTATGTCTACGGTGCTTTAGAGGTCTTACAAAAATCAAAGGACGCCTGGTTAAAATGCATAAAAATGTGCAACTATTGTGTCTGGTTTAGACATCCCAAGGCTTTCTTTATTGCACCCGGATGATGCACAGACTGCAGATGCCTTTAGCAATATATTATCCTATACTATTAAACGAATAATCTTATACATTCCGAATATCGAAATCCGCTCATTGCATTATGAATAAATTCACTGCAAATGGGTTTTGGAGGACCAAAAGTCGATCCAAATGGGTCTCATCTACAGAAAAATTCAAACTTTTCTGAAGTAAAAATTTTATAATTGGAAACAATTGCAAATCAGCAAAGTCATAACCGGATATGAAGGCACATAAATGGAATATTATAATAATAATTATAATAACTATAATAATAATAATAAACAATCGTGGTTATACTGATGTACAAAACTTTAATATTATTTTATGGCGTACTAGTTACACTCTCTACTGCTTACCAATAGTAAGGAGCCTGAATCTAAAAAAAAATCATTTTTTAAAAAATTATTCGTGTGTCTGTTAAATACCAAACTTAGTATTTAAGTTCAGCATGTTCCAAGGATGAAATACGAAGACTTTCAAGAAAACTTCCCACCCTAAAATACCCTTTACATGGGCAATTTTTCGTTATTTTTGATTTTCTCAAAATGAATCTTGAATTTTCTGCGAATAGCCTGTGAAGTCCTCGTCCTTCAAAATGACTTTTCTATAAATTGGTAAACTAAAACATACACAAGAAAAATATAAATCTCGTTAAAAACTTATGTCAATTTTTTTGTGTTATTAACCATTTCGGAAATATTTTTTGTTATTGCTTTGAATTTTTAAATACCTATAGCTTTCTAAGTGGGAATTTGCTGTTCGTTTCTTTTGGTGATCATGCAAAGAGCATGGAATTTCAAATCTATTACATAGCGACATTTTTAAAAAAATCTGACTATCGTTTTAGCCTAATTTATCCTTTTTATACCTACAACGAAGTATTAAACGTGTAATGAAAGTGTATCTTGATTAACCAGAACTACTTAGAACAATACGCTTTTGTGAGAATAATTTGTAGACAAATGAATAGAGAAAGTCTTATGAATGAACACATGAGATTTTTTATATTTATTACTTAGATAGGAGATGTGTTACAGAATTGCTAACTTTCTATCGGGCCTTTAGGATATTTTAAGTCCACGCATACGTAATACACATATATAAAGTAAATATATAAAATAATACAATAAATTTATGCAAATTTACAAACACTTTATGACAGAAAAACCAAAACTGTAATTAGTCTCAAATATGAACACCATCGCTATGGGTATAAATATCTTCATTAAGCTCTTAACACATAATTAATTAACTAATTACAGCTGGGAAAGAAATTACCATGATTAAACAGATGTTTCCTGCATATCTTAAAAGAAGTAGATGTAGAAGAAGTTTCAGCTAATAATTTGGAAATGCTATTTTTCGACACCATCTGTCTTCTAAATATTCCCCGCCAACAGATATACCTTCTCATCCTCCATGACGCTTTAAAACTGTCATACTTGCTCCTGCATCCATTAGCGGAGTTGCTGAAGTTCGTCGGAATACGTGCCCAACGGTGAATTAGGAAAACAGAAGTACATATGATTAATAGTATCGAGCGAATATGCCCCCAACAAGCTTTTAGAATTAGTATGTTCCTTATTATAAAAATGTCCAAATTTCACTGGCAGTAGCTTATTTCAGCTTTAATTACACTTTCAGCACAAACTTCACCACATTCCTCCGTTTTGTTCGAAACGGATGAGCTTTGATTATTAAATACTAAGTTCCTGGAGAGGAAAAATAAAACTCACGAATCGAATTTTTAATTAACAGCATTTCTCTAATTTATTAATTTATTGAACAATAAATTCGAGCACCATTAACTATTGTATGCATCACATTATAAACAATTATGCCTCCGACAACTTATAAACCGGGAGCCATTTGATATTAATACCCTTGGCATAAAAATAATTATAATTAATATGCACTTCTTCATAAAAGCATTGTTGTAAATATACGTACTTAAACATTGTAGAATCCGTATCCAATTGGCATTTTTGGCATCTAAATGTCCAACGCGATGTTTAAATAAACATGCGCAGGTGTGTGTAAGTAGCGTGTGGAATTTGAAAACCTAATTTTCTCTTAATTTTGTTTTCCTGAGCTTTTGCCGCTATTAAGATGCTTCCCATTATGCAATTTTCGTTCAATTTCTTTGAAGGTTGATGAAGATATCTAAAGAGCCTTTTTATTGATATCAAGTAAAGTTTTTGAGTCAGGTTTTAATAATTTAATTACACATATGATATTTAGAAAGTTAATACAAATGTTACATGTTTTTTTATTATTCTTTTACAGGAAAAGCCTTAAAGGTTCACAAAAATTAAAATAAATTGAATTAAGTAAAAATTAAAATTTTTATCACCTGGAGCATTTCACATGAGATTCGATTTTCATGTTTTTTTTTTTAAATTATCTTCTTGGAAAGAAGACTAAGAAGAAGAGTAAGACTATGAAAATAAATTTTAATCTATAATTATGTAGAACCAATCAGTGGTAACATTTCAACTAAATTGGGTGAAATATGTAGAAATTAGCAATTTAAATCCCCCTTAAAAGAAGCCGATTATACAAACCTTGATATTACAGACTCTTTGTATGGGTCGATGAGAAACAAAAGAACAGATATAACATTTCGAAAGTTTACTGTTTAAATATTCGAAAATTTAAGTGAATAAGGAACTAAGCACTGTTAACCCAATCAGTCTTAGAATGAGAAGCACTGGGTTGATTAGTAACCACTGACTGAACACTTTCACTGCTGTCATTGCACTGTTTAGTGTGCCTATTATCATGAAACTTCCTCTTTTGTGAACGAACATTAGTTTTGTTACCATTTTGACTCACAACTATTCGTAAAATGCTAACAGCCCTGAGATTTGTTCGTAAACAAATGATCCTCCAAGAAGTGGCACGTCAAGACTGCTATAAACCCTGAAATACAATCTCTCTGTCATTTTCTCTTAGTTTCATCTGTTGAAAGCATGAGGAAATGTTTGCAGAAGCCATGCTTGCTTGAAGGAGGGAGATTTGATTCAGTAAAAGCAAAGGAGCAAGGAGCAAAGTAACTCAAAATATGCTGCCGTGGTGGAAGTCAATACAAAGCATTAAATTATTCATAAGTATACCGTATTTCTGGCAATATTACATATCGTAGTTAATGTTATAACATAGATTTTCCCACTACTCACTTTAAACATTGTACAGAAAGAAACTAACCCCTGTTTTAATTATGGAAATTTATATTAAGGCTGCTGCAAACTCAGACAAGGAGTATTGTTATGGATCAATGTAAACAACCCACAGACTTGTATTGGAGAGATGTGTCTGTGAGCATCGTTACCCACTATAATACTATGTGGAAGTCAGGTAAAGAAAGCAATCTTACAAAAATGAAGGTATCTCCAATCGTCAAATCCTCAAGAAGTTAGGACGTTCAAGTTGAGTTATAGTGAAATTGGATACACAATATGGGAAAAATGGACAGTATGGTCGTACAAGAAAACTGTCTGAACACTCTAAACGGCTTATTCCGCACAAAGCGGAAGTCAAGAACATGTTTTCTTCTCAAATAGTTGCTGATTTGAAGGTACCGGACACTGTCGACGTGTAAGACAAATCTTGGCAAGAGACAAGATCTTGCCCTTAAGAAAAGACTGGTAAATCACCTCTAAATGATGGCCGGAAGCACTTCGTTGAGGAACTCTTGTCCGACCTCCGAATGGGGACAAGTGATTTTCTGATGTGCTGGACTCAGATGACTTTCTCTATTCTTGTATAAACTATTATTACTAACTCCTATTCTCCATCTACTTCATGTTAATCGAGATATCGAGCTGTTAAGCTTATTGCTAATTTTCTTGTAGATGCAAGGGGAATATGGTAACATTTAAGCGAAGTATTGGAAAATTCAAACAAATAACAAGGAATATCTCCGAAATGGCTCACTCTACAAAAAAAAAAGGTATATGATATAAATTGTGTGTTTTAACAAGGTCTGCGTTTGTTGTGTAGTAAAAGTTTGTCTATCTCTTAAGGTTCACCAGTTATGCGAAAGTCATTCAGAATGAAGAGCGCTTTGGGGGAGATTTCCAGAAAATGAAGATATACATTTCATTTACCATACAAATATCTTAAACATATATTTTAATCAAAATCTTTGGAGTCATTTTTGAGAAAATCAAAATTTTTGAAAAATATTCCATGTAAAGGGTAGTCTATGGTGGGGGAGTTTTGGTGAAAATCTTTGAAAGATACTGGACCTAAATACCAATATTTGTTTTTGAGTTATGCTGTTCACAGACATATAGACACACATCCGCACATAGACACACAGATCTTTTTCTAAAAAATACTTTTTGGATTAAGGGGGCTTTAAAACACGTATTTTCGGTGAAATCTCGGTATCGAATGCAATCTTCCATTACTTACTTACTATACATAGTGGAGAAAGTAATATCAAGTTTGATTTGGACGAACCAGATAGATTTCACTGTTATAGGCATGACCTCTGTACGGAGAACTAAGTTCGGATGAACATTTTGGTGTGGAAGTGTTACAATCCGGGCAGTGTTCTACGTTTCAAGGTATGAATTGAATTTGGGTTTTTTATTTATGGACGCTCTTTAACTACTATGGTCCATAGCGTCCCATTCTATATTGGGCGTGAAATACCGGCAATTTTACTCAGAGCCCTCTCTATCAGGCTTGAGGTTCTTTTACGTAAAGAACGTATGCCAGCCAGGATGAATTCGGAGAGTTACACAGAAATGTTCAAAACAGAATTGGTTCAGACGTATGAACAATTTGGTGACATCGTAATTTTTCAACAATCTAATACCATCACTCATGTGTCTGCCAAATAGAAGGTGTGGTTTATGCAGAAAGAAATAACTTCTTAGCTGGCCTCAAGAAGCCCAGATTTCAACTCAATCGAAAGCCTATGAAGTATAAAGATAAGGGATGTGTATCGCAACAGCGGCAGTTTGGACTGTGACTCGGCTGAGAAATGCGATACGAGTTGTGTTAGCTGCAGTTTTAAAGGAAGAATTAAACAGCCTTGTTTAATCAGTTCCTAAGGAGCTTCCAAGTTTTAAGAAGAAATGGAGGTGCAACCAAGTACTATAACTCTATTGTGATGCGTTAAATGATTGTTTTTATTTTATTCTGAAAATACAAAAAGGTCATTGCACTAATTTCCACCTGTAAAACATCGGTTTTACATTTATTCTATTTTCAAAGCAAAATGGGAAATCATCTTATACTAAGAATCTATCAAACGTAGTATAAGTAGGCTAAAAATTAACCCCTTTCAACAAAAAACCAACTACCTTTATATTAATTTCCATAAATATTTTAAACTTATGCAGTTTTCTTTTAGTTTCTAAGTTTTTTGTATAGCATATTACGTTTCTCAGTTATATTAAATGGAAGGTAAAGGGGAATTGTGGGATGTTTACAAATATTGAGGCAGTATTTTTAACATTTAAATGATTTCAGTCTAATTATATAATATATAAATTCAATAACAGCCCACCTTAAAGCAATATGTGTATGTAACAAGATATAAAAGGTGTATATTACAGTCATTGTATATGTTTATATTATTGTATACATGTGTAATAATGTTATGTGAAACTATTACGTAATTTAATAATGTAGGAGCTGTGAGAATAATAGGTTAAAAGTTGCTAACAATGAGGAAACCTTGAGGCAATAATGAATTATAAAGTTTAAATGCTACTGGTAATTCTTGGAGAAACAACAATGTACTTTTTGAGACAGTTTAATAAATAGCCAATCAACAACCAGAAAAAGTTTTAGTTAAATGAAGGTATTCTATTGGACTAGGATTAGCCAATCAGAAACTAAAATGGAGCAAAATTTACAAATTCAGAAGCCAGTTGCTTGTAGACAGCGTTTCTAACCGGACGCATGATGCGTCCTCGAGAAATTTAATACGTATTCAGTGTGAGACGAAAATAGTTTACGTGTTAAAAAGTGCAAGTAATTAATAAAAAAAATCTCACAGCTCTCTCTCTATATATATATCAGTGAAGTGTTATTTTAATCGTTTAAAGAATTAATAAAAGGAGTGAAGTAAAATTATAATCTGTGTATGCCTACATTCTTCAGTCGCACCACTCCCTGCAAAGAAACTCATGTCTCTAACAATAATACTGACGCAGCCGAGGCTAACATAAATATATAACATTTAAAGAAACGGTCAGATTACAAAGTTAATATTTTTAAACATTTTTGGGGCAAAGTCTGCCGGGAAGTACATTTGGGCGAAGGCTACCGGGAACGTTTTACCATACGTGCGTTGCAACTACTTCAAGTGCGGCTCCCCAACAGTCGAAATATAATACATCTTATTCAAACTGGCTTACCATACGTGAAGCACCACAACACGTTTCTCAATACACACTACTTTCGTCAATGCCTTAAGCGTGCGTTTTGTTAATAAAATAGGTATATGTTTTTAAAAGATAAAGAGATAATTATTTAATGGGAGATATTTCCTGAAAATATCCGTCTTACATCCTTGAAAGAAGCTAGACTTGAATACCAAGTCTGGTATTTATCTGACTGTTAGTTTTTGGGTTAGAGAGAGGGAGAAATGTTTCTAAAAATGCATTTTAGAATCAGGGGATATCAACATGTGTATTCTCAATTACATCTCGATATGCAATACCCCATCTAAGGTAAAGCTAGCGATTTCCAATTTTTACAGAATGACAGATAACCTTGTGGGTTTAACACTGCCTGTGTTTAAAAAATATCTACGATACAATCGCTGGAACAAGAAGCACCCGAAAGAGAAGTTTAATTTCTCTCGAGCGAACAGTTCCTAAGCAACCGGACCGCATTGTGGCTGACAGTTGACGATAAGCCGGCGGCGATGATGGATGATTGCCAGCCAAATTTCCTGAGTGATAGGTGCACCCCGAGTCGTCATCAGCAAAACTGACGTGCTGATGGTCGCTACCGCTTGCTCAATCAGTTATGTAGGGGAACCTGCGGATGTTCACGTAATTTCCATGCCGACCGGCTTGAAGAGGATGCGTCCACCCGTCGCGTTGCGCCGTGTAAGCTTGAACTGGGTGCAACAACGGCTCAACTCCTGCCCGGTAATTACCTGTAGGTGTGCTCTAGGTCTGCTGTGAAGCGTACGGTATAATAGTCGCAAATTTGGCAACAAAAATACTGTCTTTTATCATCTAGTTTCATACATCTTCAAAAAATTATTCATACAAAAGGTTATTTTTCTACTTACTTGCTGTTAGCAATCACAAATATTCACTAGTGAGGCAGTATTTTTAACACTTAAATGATTTTAGTCAAACTATATAATAAAAATTATAATAACAGCCCGCCTTAAAGCAATATGTGTATGTGACAATATATAAAAGTGTTTATTAAGTCATTGTATATGTTTATATTATTGTATACATGTGTAATAATGTTATCTGAATGTATTACGTAATTTAATAATGTAGGAACTGTGAGAATAATAGGTTAAAATTTGCTAACAATGAGGTAACCTTGAGGCAATAATGAGTAAGAAAGTGTAATAATGCTACTACTCATTCTTGGAACAGCAATAATGTAATTTTTGTGACAGTTTATAAAACAGCCAATCAACAACCAGAAAAAGCTTTAGTTAAATGAAAGTATTCTATTGGACTAGCATTAGCCAATCAGAAACTGAAATATAGCAAAATTTATAAATTCAGAGTTCAGTTGCTTGTAGACAGCGCTCATAACTGGACGTGTTGGTTGTAGGCAGTGTAGCTAACCGGACGCGAGATAAGTCCTCGAGAAGTTTAATACGTATTCGTGTGAGACGAAAATAGTTTACGTGTTAAAAAGTGTAAGTAATTAATAAAAGAATCTCACAGCTCTCTATATCAGTGAAGTGTTATTTAAATTGTGTCAAGGATTATTAAATGTAGTGAAGTAAAAATTATAATCTGTGTAAGCCTACATTCTTCAGTCGTACCACAACCCTGCAAAGAGAAACGTGTCTCTAACAATAATACTGACGCAGCCGAGGCAAAAATAAATATATAATATTTAAATAAATAGTCAAATTACAAAGTTAATATTCTTAAACTAGGGGTGAAGTTTACCGTAAACTTTTTACCAAAGTTTTTACTTCAAGTTCGGCTCCCCAACAGTCGAAATAACAATACAACAAAATAACTTCTTCACTAGATATAGTTTCAAAACATAATTTGTTATACATGAGCATACAAGATGCTGAGATGACGAAATTTAACCGTTTTAAAAGTAATACCAAATAGACTTGCTGTTACAAACTCCTTGCATGAGCACATAAGACACAAAATAGTGGCAATTTAACATTTTAAAGCCTACTGCTTACAGTATCAAAACATTAGTAAATGCTGGGGAATTTAATTGGTGCCCACATGTTGCCATGGTAGCTCCATTAGTTAGAGAAACCGCACGGAAAGCGGAAGATCCATGGTTCAAATCACGGCTATGTCACTGCATTTTTAGTCTGGTTATAACTTTATAATCTTTACCTAAACACGACTTGTGTGAAAGAACGATTGTAATTCAATATGAGTTAAAATCGAATAAATGAGCATTCCATAGGAAGTATTCAATTGCAAATAAAATTTAATATGGGGATATCACCAAAAATACGTGTTTTGATGTCCTCTGAATAAACAAAATGTATTTTTAGAAAAAGATCCACGTGTGGTATGTCTCTGTGAATAGCATGACGAAACGTATACCAATTTGGTATTTAAATTCATGAAGTTAAAGTTCATCATATTCTAATGATGCGACATAAAAATCTTCAAATTAATCCTTCCACCACCTTATTTTTTATTTTCTTAAAAATGGTTCTAAATTTTTTAGTAAAATATTATTTGTTTAAGCTATTTAAATGACAAAATATGTATATTTTTTTTCAAAACATGATGGCCTTGCACCACGCCCTTGACCAGTATCTTCTATTAGCAAACAAAAGGCGCTCCCCATTAGGAGGGTGAAAAGCAACGTAGCCAAATACTGTATGTTTTCTGTGTTTCCTTCAACTTCGTTAGCAGTCAGTCTAGTTTCGTGTTTGTAAGTTGGCAAACCGGTGAGTTAGCGCACATGTCGTTCCTTTTCCAACTTTGGATATCACCTGAATTTGATGATGTGAATCAACATTAGCAACCTTCTTCACCAAAGACTCCGGTGAAAAATAAAAATAGCTCCGTCATTGGAAGAGGTGTTACATTACGTAAACAAACATTTTCAAGTGTGGTACTCGAGAATCGCGCTCCACTGTTTAAGAGCCACTAAAGACTTGGCAACTGTGAGGTTAGTTTTAAACCGCAAACCGTGTAAAACCAACTCTCAAGCTCTGTCGACTTGGGCAGGTGTGGAAGGCGAGGCCGCTATGTTTTGAAAAATACTGTATCTTTAATTCTCTACAAATAATCTACAAAGTCCTCTTTACACTGGAATTTTATATCACTTTGTGTAGCTGGTGAACCGTAAGAGATACGCAAAAATTAACTACACAAGAAAAGACAGATCTCGTTAAAACAAACGATTTATATCGGATATTTTTGTGCCATTAAGCATTTTCAATATATTTCATTTTTATTTTTTTGGGGGATATTCCGATGCTTCTTTATGTACATTACGTGATTAAAAGTATCCGGACACCTCGTTGAAAATGACGTACAAGTTCGTGGCGCCCACCATCGGTAATGCCGGAAGTCAATATGGTGTTGGCCCACCCTTAGCCCTGATGACAGCGTTCACTCTCGCAGGCATACTTTCAATCAGGTGCTGGAAGGTTTCTTGGTGAATGGCAGCCCATTCTTCACGGAGTACGGAACTGAGGAGAGGTATCGATGTAGGTCGGTGAGGCCTGGCACGAAGTCGGCGTTCCAAAACATCCCAAAGGAGTTCTATAGGATTCAAGTCAGGACTCTGTGCAGGCCAGTCCATTATAGGGATGTTATTGTCGTGTAACCACTCCGCCACAGCCCGTGCAGTATGAACAGGTGCTCGATCGTGTTGAAAGACGCAATCGCCATCCCCGAATTGCTCTTCAACAGTGGGAAGCAAGAAGGTGCTTAAAATATCAATGTAGGTCTGCGTTGTGATCGCGCCACGCAAAACATCAAGGGGCGCAAGCCCTCTCCAGGAATTGCACGACCCACTACAACACCACCAACTACGAATTTCACTTTTGGCACTACACACGCTGGCAGATGACGTCACCGAGCATTCACCATACTCACACCCTGCCATCGGATCGCCACATTGTGTACCGTGATTCGTCACTCCACACAACGTTTTGCCACTGTTCAATCGTGTAATGTTGACGTTCCTTACACCAAGCGAGGCGTCGTTTGGCATTTTCGTGCGTGATGTGTGGCTTATGAGCAGCCGCTCGACCATGGAATTCAAGGTTTCTCACCTCATGCCTGTCATAGTACTTGGAGTGGATCCTGATGCAGTTTGGAATTCCTGTGTGATGGTCTAGATAGATGTCTGCCTATTACTCTTTACGACCCTCTTCAAATGTCAGCGGTCTCTGTCAGTCAACGGACGAGGTCGGCCTGTACGTTTTTGTGCTGTACATGTCCCTTCACGTTTCCACTTCACTATCACATCAGAAACAGGGGACCTAGGGATGTTTGGGAATGTGGAAATCTCGCGTACAGACTTCTGACACAAGTGACACCCAATCACCTGACCACGTTCGAAGTCTGTGAGTTCCACGGAGCGTCCCATTCTGCTGTTTCACGATGTCTAGTGACTACTGAGGTCGCGGATTATGAGTACCGGGCAGTAGGTGGCAGCACAATGCACCTAAGATGTAAAAACGTATGTTTGTGGGGGTGTCCGGATACTTTTGATCACATAGTGCATATTTGAAATGATAAACCATCATTCATTTCTCGCGAAGTCCTACAAAGAATATGGAATTTCAATATATGACAGCCACTTTTAAACATTTGACTATCGATTTGGTTTCCTCTATCCCCTTGCACTTACAACGAAAGGTGTAATGAAACCATTTCTGCAAACGCTTCTAGGTTAACATGAGGTAGATGGGAAAAAAGTAATAAGCTTTTATAAGAATATTCTGTAGACTGATATAAACATACACGATAATGTATAGAGAAATCCCTGTGAATTGGAAACATCAGTTTGCTTTTATAGTATATTTTTACGTATCATTCTGCAGAACCCGCAGCTCCCCTCACGTTATTACGTTAATTGCGGAGATTCTTCTCTCTCCACTTTCGTCACTCTACCTGTCTCTCTTTCTCATCCCCTGTCCTGCTCACACTTACCCTTCCTCTTTACTCTTACTTCCCACTGTGCAACTTATGCGTCATGTTACGTTTTGAAAATACACAATATCTGGTCTGTTAATAGAATGTAGAACATTATAATACTAAATTTTGTAACAATGATTGAACTTCAGGTTTATTTTCCTTTTGGGGGGACGAGTTAAGATGAAATTTCGAAAAGAATTCGTAATGTTGGAGCATTTCCTGAAATTTTTCGCCTTCGATTCTTAAAAAATGATTTATTATGTGGTATATATGTACATACAAGTTTTTATTCGTTTTTAGGTACGTACGCTACAACAGAGCATCCATTAGCTTCGCTTTGTTCTATGCGTCCATCCGTACGCATGAAGTAACACTCCAGCCACTGTATGTACGGAGACGGGATTTTACATATCATTTTGAAGAAAATGTGTTTTGGTTGAAATTTGGTTGAAATCCGAATAAAACTAGGGTTGTTTATATGGGGAGCCTACTATATACACAAGAGTTTTTATCATTTTCAAATATCGATTTCAATTTCGGTTTAATTGGTACAAAATAAAGGGTAGTTTATGCTGACGAGCTTGGCAGACCAGAATGAAGTTCAACTTATCTGGGTGCCAGGTCATAGTGGCATAGAGGCAAACGAAAAAGCTGCAGAACTTGCAAGACAAGAAGCAGCTTCACAATTTATTCGGCCAAAAGTTCTTTTTTTTATGGACGCTGTTTAACTACTGTGGTCCTTAGCGCCCCATTCTATAGTGGGCGTGAAAGACCGGAACTTTTGCTCAAAGGTCTCTTTATCAGACTTAAGGTTCTTTTACGTGCCGTAAATCTACGACACGGTACCACCGGCTTTACTTCCCTTCCATGCTAAGAATTTTTGCGCCCAAAAAAACAACCATCGCCGTCTGCCGGGTTTGAACCCGAGATCTTGGGAACTAGAGGCTAGGATTGTAGCCACTACACCACGGAGGATGGCAGAACTGGCTCTAGGAACATCTCGATGTTTAGTAAGAGAAGCTATTAAAAACTGTCCAAAGTAGAACATAAAACCTGGCTTAAAACTCCAGGAAACAAACATAGTAAACTATTTATTAGAAAACCATGTAAGAAAAGAGCTGAAAGCTTACTTAAATGTAATAGATTACAGCTGATAACAATTATTGCATTTCCCATAGAACATGCTCCTCTGAAAAAGCATCTTAACACGATGGGAATATTTCATGGCAACTTAGATTGCAGAGTATGCCCAAAAAAAAAGTTGAAACAGCTCAGCATATTATATGCTCCATCGAGGTCCTGGCTTACAAGAAATATATTGCTTTTGGGAAAATGTTTTTAGAACCAGAAGAATTTGAAACCATATCTGTTATGAGACTTTATTCCTGGTAAAGGGTGCGAACATAATGAATTGGTTTTAAAATAATACCCAAGGATGTAAACCCAAGGATATAAAGCCAAGGCTGAACTGCGTCCGCAACAATGATGAAATCTGTATCAAACAAGACGAGACAAGTCAAGCTCAGTCCGTAGAGCACCTGCCTGTTATGCTAGGGGTCCCGGGTTCGATTTCCGGCTGGGGGAAGATTATTCCTTATCCTCCCCAGAGTCTAGAAGTATAAATGAGAGTGTGAATGAGTATATGATCTAATGATTGCAAACCAAAGTGTAAGAAACGCAACGACAAGAGTTACACGAGTTAACACCATTGCCAATAGGCAATAAGTTCCAAAGGAAGGGCCGCCGATAAGACCAATACAGCTAAATGAAACTTAAAAAAAAATAAAGACAAGGGTAGTATAGGTGAAGAGGCTCCAAATCGAGGTTGCAGCACAGTGTTTCCAAACCGAGGGTATAGGCTTGGAACTTTGCTAGCTAATGGATAAAGTGCAAACCGATTATTTAATGTTTATAGACTTTAGAAGCTAAATACAACCCTAATGAAATCCAGGCCAATGGCCAAAATCTTGCTAATGTGTAAAGATGAGGAGTTTGTGTGTGATACGAAAAAGATGTTGACTCGACAGCGAGCATAGGTGGACATACAGGTAAACATCTAAGGGCAGTGCAACCAAAAGAAATGGAACAAGAAGTTCCAAATAACCAAGGGCATAAGAATAATAGAAGAGGTGTCAGAATAAAATCAAGAAAGGACCTTCAGAACCTTGCACACAGAGAGGATAAATAATAAATGGCAAAATATTCTACAGGAATACAATTATGATGTGTTACACTCACATGGGTTTCTCTACTCTGATAAAACTATTTTAACAAACGCTTATTCTCCATTTACTTCATGTTAATCAAATGTTAATCTTATTGCTAATTTTCTTGTAGGTGCAAGGGGAATTGGTAGGCTTTAAGCGATAGTCAAATCTTTTAAGAGCTGGTTGCTATGTGGAGCACTTCATTCTCTTTGCATGTCCAGGGCATAAAAAATCTGATGTGTTACACTCACATGACTTTCTCTACTCTTGTACAAACTATTTTTACAAACGCTTATTCCCCATATGCTTCATGTTAATGGAGATATTGAGATGTTAATCTTATTGGTAATTTTCTTGTAGATGCAAGGGGAATATGGTAGGTTTTAAGCGATAGTCAAATATTTTAACGCTGGTTGCTATGTGACGCATTCCATTCTCTTTGCATGTCCAGGACATAAACAAAATGAATAACGAATTTGAGAAAAAGTATAAGTATTGGAAAATTTAAGGGAATAACAAGCAATATCTCGCAAACGGTTCACTCAACAAAAGAAATGTATATGACATAAATTGTGTATTTTAACGCGATCTACATTTTTCGTGTAGTAAAATTTTGTCTATCTCTTATGGTTTACCAGTTATGAAAAAGTCGTTCATAATGAAGAATACTTTTGGAGACATTCCCAGAAAATTCGAGATATACATTTTATTTGTCATGACAATATCTTAAACATATGATATTTTAATCAAAATCGTTAGAGCCGTTTTTGAGAAAATTAAAATTTTCGAAAAATGTTCCATGTAAAGGGCAGTCTGGGGTGGGGGGATTTTCTTGAAAACCTTCGTGTCGCGTCTCTGAAAGATACTGAACCTAAATACCAAGTTTGGTGTTTATCCGACTCTTCGTTTTTGAGTTATGCTGTTCACAGGCACACAGACAGACACACAGACACACAGACACACAGACAGACACACACACGGACATGTTTCCAAAAATGCTTTTTTTGGATTCAGTGAGTCTCAAAACATGTATTTCCGGTGAAATCTCGGTATCGAAATTTTGGGTGGAATACAATACTTCCCCTACTTACTATACGTAGTAGAGAAAGTAAAAAAAGAAATGAATTCTCATTTGAGAAAACGTATAAGTATTAGAAAACTCAAACCATCTGCATTTTAAAATTTTGCCTATCTCTTACGATTTGTAGTTATGCAAAAGCCATTCAGAATGAAGAGGGCTTTTGGGGATATTTCCAGAAAATTCAAGATATACATTTCATTTGCCATAAAAATGTCTTAAACATATGATATTTTAATCAAAATCGTTATAACAATTTTTGAGAAAATCAAAATGTTCAAAAATGTACCATGTAAAGGGTAGTCTGGGGTGGGGGATTATCTTGAAAATCTTCGTGTCGCATCCTTGAAAGATAATGAGCCTAATACCAAGTTTGGTATTTATCCGACTTTTCGTTTTTGAGTTATGGTGTTCACAGACTGATAGACAGACAGACACACGGACATGTTTCCAAAATGCTTTATTTGGATTTAGGGCACCTCAAAACATGTATTTCCGGTGAAAAGTCGGTATCGAATTTTATACGTAGTAGAGAAAGTAATAAAGGCTATTTAACAATTTGTAATATGATGAAGAATACAAAATCATCAGACGATAACATAGTATGCTTGACAGAAGTTCCCACTCCCACAGTTCAAAAACTGTTTCAGTGATCGACGCCGAAGTTTGACATTCGATAATTTAAAAATGTCTAAATTAGTGCAGTGCAATGAGGCTTGTGATAAATGTTAAGCTATGGAGGAATCATAAACGTAAGCTCCTTCTTCTAATTTTATTAACGTTACATGTTTGTGAACGTCGAAGTCAACACAGTCACTGTACATACAGCTGTATAACGTCTATGCACATGCAACCTAACGACAAACCGCACAAAACCCCTCATATTTATTAATGTGTTTATATAATACCTTTCCAAACAGATGCTGCATGGTGTAATTCGTTTATCCAGCGTTTCCAATGAGAGAAACTCGAGAAAATTAAAATTAAATTGAGTTTTATTTATGGACACTCCTTAACTATTGTGGTTCTTAGCGTCCCATTCTATATTGGACGTGAAAGACCGAAAATTTTGCTCAGAGGCTCTTTATCAGGCTTGAGGATCTTTTACGTGCCGTAAATCTACTACACGGGACCACTCGCTTTACTTTCCTTCCGAAGGAAACCATGCAAAGGATTTTCACGCCCGAAAAATTCCATCGCCCTTCACCGGGTTTGGACCCGCGACCTCGAGAACTAGAGTACATGGTAACCATTACACCACGGAGGACGACGAGTAGCACGAGTTTCGGTTCTCCAGTGGATATTACAATCCAATTCTACTACTCAACTACAGGATATAACTATACCTTTTATTTTAAATTTATTGTCACGAATTGATATATTTTAAATCATTTCAGGTCCGTCGGCATGAGCCCTGAAATGACAAGTTCCCTATGGGACAGTTAATCTCCATAAATTAAAACAACACAAAAGGAAAACCTGTCATTAAAACTAAATAAGCCTATTTCTATGATGTAGTGTGTCTGGCCTACCTCAAGAGGTCCCGAGTTCGAATATCTATTAGAGTAAGGCTCCCGAATAAGGGTCTTTTAAGCATCATTTCACCCATTTCATTCATCGGATATGACCTAGCAGATTAAAGGGCTTTAAACCTAAAAAATGAATTAAATTAAACTATAGCGAATCTCACTGATTTATAAAACACCCTATCACACCACGTAACGTTAAAATCCCGCTCATTTTGGTAGGCCTGCAAAATACAAACTACAAACTGATGAATAATATAGGTATGTTTAAACGTCATTATATCGATTATGTTGGTATTTTTAACCAACTAGAAAATATTTGAGTGTGTTAAATAAAGTATGTTAACATATGCTCAGCCAATGATCCTGGATGTACAATCTCTTTTCTCTCATATGAGGTCCTATTTTGGGGAAGTTCATCAAACATGAAGTAGATTTATTTTTAGGAGGAGGAGTTGTATTGTAGTTCGACTGTTGGGGAGCCAAAACTTGATGTAGTAACTGCCCCACGTATGGTACAAAGTTTCCGGTGGCCTTCGCCCAAACTTTACTTTTCGGTGGCCTTCGCCCCAACTTTACTTTCAACTTTGTATTTTAATGTTTCTATAAATATTATATATATTTAGGTTTGCCTCGGCTGCGTCAGTATTAATTTGTAGAAACATGTGTCTCTTTGCAGGGAGTGGTGCGGCTAAAGAATGTAGGCTTACAAGATTATAATTTTTACTTCACTCCTTTTATTAATCCTTGACACGATTAAATAACACTTCAGTGATATACAGAGCTGTGAGATTATTTAGTAATTACTTGCTCCATTTAACACGTAAACTTTATATTCTCACCGTAGTGAATTTTCATCTCACACTGAATACGTATTAAACTTCTCGAGGACGCGTCCAGTTAGGAACACTGTCTACAAGCAACTGAACTGATTTCTACCGCCTGAATTCGTAAATTTCTATATTTCAAGTCTCTGATTGGCTAATCCTACTCCAATAGAATACCTTCATTTCACTTAAGCTTTTTTCTGGTTGTTGATTGGTTATTTATAAACTGTCTCAAAAATTACATTATTGTTGCTCCAAGAATTACTAGTAGTATTATTACTTTCCAATTCATTATTGCCTCAAGGTTAACTCATTGTTAGCAACTTTTGACCTATATTCTCACAGTTCGTGCATTATTAAATTACGTAATACATCCACATAACAGTCGGGCTGTTATTGAATTTATATATTATATAATTAGACTGAAATCATTTAAGTGTTAAAAATACTGCCTCAAGATATAGTAGAGAAAGTAGATAAATTGATTTTTTTATATTTATTCGGGGTACCTCAAAACATGCATTTCCAAAACATGTATATTGATTTTTGGGTGAAATGCAATATTTCCTGTACCACTAGGTACTGGTAGACAAAGTAATAGTAATAAATTACGTGATGAACTTTAATCGACAATATCGTTCGGAATTCAACAGTGAAGCGACATTTGCTTGTATATTAAAAGCGCAACAGATGTGGAGGTAGTGAAACAAAAGCATAACGGTAACAAAGGCGGTTGTTTCAGTGTGGCTAAGAGTTGTTTTCGAGGTCTGGAGCAGTAATTATAGCGTACAGACGCAATTCCGTCGTGTGCCTTAAAGGAAATCCTTAGTGCAGGGAATCTTAGTGAAAGACTGGTGCTATTCAGCTGGGAACATTATTCACGTTCCGCCGGAACCTGGAGACGGCTACCTGTTTATCACTTGTGGATTGAAACGCGCCATGTTTTGTGCTACTTGCTATTATCTTGTTGGCAAGCAACACAGTCATGCTAATGCCGCTTCGTGTGACACAGGCCGGCTTTTAGGATATCCTCCATGGAGCGGGAGAGGTTTGCGGCATTATTCAGAGTTGGCCATGCAATTTCCGACACGTTCGAGATATCGAAAACAGCGGCACACAGTTTTGCCACCTATGTCGGGCGTGCCCTATTCAGCCCCATATCGCGAACCAACAGGGCGGTCTAGAGAGAGATTCTGTTCGTTATTGAGGAACAAATTGCAAACAGAAACACACACGTGCTCTGATTTATGTTGCCAGCGCTCTGTTAGATACCTTTGCGCCGAAAAAAAAAAAAAAACGAGAGAGCGAACCTTTCTGTTTTATCTGTACGCCCAGCAGTGTATGCATGTTTAATAAACTGGGCCTACAATAGGTGATAGCAAAAAGGGGTGCGTTTTTAATGAACCCGTCCTCCGCATGTAGAAAACCAAGTGCCGGAACCCGCGAGGGTTGGGGTGGGGTGGTTTCCAGATTTTTCCCCCCACGCCAGACTTTGGGAATAGGAAATTTCATTTTCAACCCAATCAGAACGCGTGTGCTAATATCCGGTTTGCTTTTCGCGATGCTAAAGGATTAATACTGCCCAGAGCCGCTGCCATACATGGCTGTGTCAATCAAGTTTACTGCATATCCATTACTTGATGACTATGGGATGCTTTCCAACTAAGTTTGTTTACTTGGAAACTAACAAACATAATCATGTACACAAAACAAAAATCTTATTTGTTACATTCACATGACTTTATCTGCCCTCTATCGCTTATTTGTGGGTATATGAGTTTGTTCCTACGAAACGTTATTCTCCTATCTTTCATTCTAATTGAGAAATAACTGCATTACATATTCCGTTACAGATACAAGGTGAACAGCGACAGTCAGATGTCGAAGTAGATGTTTGTTGCGTAATATATTACGTTTAACTGCCCCACGTATGGGAGCCAATTTGAAGTAGGTATTTGGTTCATGTAATAAATTACGTAAACTATTTTTATCTGCCCCGCAATTGGGAGCAAACTTGTAGTAGTGGTTTTCCTCTACTGTTTTTAAGTTATTGCTGTTATTTTTGTTGTTGTTGTTGTTGTTGTTGTTGTTGTTGTTAGCCACACGCTTGGAAGCTAACTTGAAGAGGTTAATTTGCTGCTGTTGTTGCGTAATATATGTTTACGCAAACTTAAAGAATTGATTGGGCGACGGTTTGAATTTTTGATGCTTACGTAATATTACTGTTTGAATTTGCCTCGGCTGCGTCATCTTACTTTAGAGTCGTGTATCTTGGGTAGAGCGCGGTGTGACAATTATTGTAGACATCACAGAATTAAACTTTTAAATTAACTTCTTTTAATTAAATTCTTGCACATATTGATAAACGACTACACTTTTTAAAGAACTGTGAGAATTTTTTATACATCACTTAGCGCGTATAACTGTTTTTACTAATCACCCGTAGAGAACACATTTTCCCATCTATACTCTACCAAGTCTTGCCAGCAACTGAGTAACCTCAACGGTCAGAATCCCTAAGCTTCGGTATTGCAAGTCTCTGATTGGCTAATTATAGTCCAATAGAATATCTGCATTTAACTTAAAACTTTTCTTTGCTGTTGATTGCTGTTGAACTGTTACAGAATTTACGTCATCGTCGCTCTAATCATGACCAGTACAATTCAAACGCTAAACACATTATTGCTACAAGTGTACCTCATTATTACTCATTGTTAGCAACTTAAAACTTATTATTCTCACAGCTCTTGCATTATCAAAGTATGTAATGTATTCACATAACATTAATAAAATATGCTTACAATAAAAATAAGCATTTGAAATGACTGTAACATACAATTTAAATAATTATTACATACATGTTGTTTCAAGGCGGGCTGTTACTGAATTTATTTATTATAGATAACAATTCAGGTATTAAAATACTGCCTCAATGTTTTAGACCTGGACGCTATATACTGGCCTAAAAATTCCATACTCTTTACATGACGTCGCCAAAAACAGCCGAAAACTTCAAAAGAATGTCTAAATATTGATCAAATGGAACCATTAATAACTGAAGTAGGGTAGTTTCTGCCCCACGTATGGAAGCCAATTTGTAGTTGTTCTTATTTTAGGAGTTATATTGTATTTCAACTGTTGGGGAGCCGAACGTGAAGTAGTTGCAAACGCACGTATGATAAAGAGTTTCCGGTAGCCTTCGCCCCTACGATAAAAATATTAACTTTGTATATTTACTGTTTCTTTAAATATTATATATTTATGTTTGCTTCGGCTGCGTCAGTATTATTTTTAGAGACATTGATTTCTTTGCAGGGAGTAGTGCGTCTAAGAATGTAGGCTTACACAGTTTATAATTTCTACTTCGCTCCATTTATTAATCCTTTAAACGATTAAAATAACACTTCACTGATATAGAAAGAGAGCTGTGAGATTATTGATTAATTACTAGTATTATTTTAACACGTAAACTATTTTTTTCTCACACTGGATACGTATTAATCTTCTCAAGGACGTGTCTCGCGTCCGGTTGGTAACGCTGTCTGCTAGCAACTGACTACTGAATTTGTACAATTTGCCCTATTTCACTTTCTGATTGGCTAATCCTACTCCAATAGAATACCTTCATTTAACTTAAGCTTATTTCTGGTTGTTGATTGGCTATTTATTAACTGTCTCAAAATTTACATTATTGTTGCTCCAATAATGACTAGTAGCATTATTAAACTTTCTTACTCATTATTGCCTCAAGGTTACCTCATTGTTAGCAACTTTTAACCTATTATTCTCACAGCTCCTACAATATTAAATTACGTAAAACATTCACATAACATTATTGAACTATTAATATCAACATTAATACAATGACTGTTATATGCAATTTATATATTATATTATTCACATATTGCTTTAAGGCGGGCTGTTATTATATTTTATATTATATAATTTGACTGAAATCATTTAAGTGTTAAAAATACTGCCTCATAACGGATGTCTCGGAAATGGCTGATGCCTCTTGGATTAATTTCTTCAATCATTTGAGTATGACTATTATTACCCGCGTCTCTTTATCCAACGGGTAGCCTCAGTCTATTCACTAGTGTGTTAGGATTTCTCCAGAAAACGTAGTCAACCTTCTTATCAGTCCTAGGCTTGAATGTGTATTGAGCAGATGACGTATTAGATTCTTGTATTGAGGCAGTATTTTTAACACTTAAATAATTTCAGTCTAATTATATAATATGTAAATTCAATAACAGCCCGCCTTAAAGCAATATGTGTATGTAATAATTTGTAAAATGTATGTAACAGCCAATTGCATATGCTTATATTATTGTAAACATGTTCAATAATGTTTTGTGAATGCATTAGGTAATTTAATAATGTAAGAGCTGTGAGAATAATAAGTTAAAAGCTGCTAACAATGAGGTAACCTTGAGGCAATAATGTGTAAGAATGTTTAATAATGCTACTAGTCATTATTTGAGCAACAATAATATAATTTTAGTGACAGTTTATAAAATAGCCAATCAACAGCCAGAAAAAGCTTTAGTTAAATGAAGGTACTCTGTTGGAGTAGGGTTAGCCAATCAGAAACTAAAAAGGAGAAAATTTTACAAATTTAGAGTTCATTTTCCTACAAACAGTGTTACTAACCAGACGCAAAAAGTGTCCTCAATAAATATAACATGTATTCTTGTGAGACAAAAAGTAAGTTTATCTACGTGTTAAAAAGTGTAATTAATTAATAAAAAGAATCTCACAGCTCTCTATATCAGTAAAGTGTTATTTAAATCGTGTCAAGCATTAATAAAAGGAGTGAAGTAAAATTATAATCTGTATAAGCCTACTTCTTGTCGCATCACAACCCTGCTAAGAGAAACATATCTCTAACAAATATACTGACGCAGCCGAGGCAAACATAAATATTTAATATTCAAACAAACAGTCACATTACAAAGTTAATATTTTTTTAAACTTGGGACAAAGGCCACCTGAAAGTACATTTGGGGCGAAGGCTACCGGAAACTGTTTACTATACGTGCGGTTGCAACTATCACAAGTTTGGCTCCCCCAACAATTGAAATATAATACAACTCCTTCAGTACAAGCAACTTCAAATCGCCTTTGCATACGTGGGGCTAACAAAACATCTTCTTCAGTATCTATATGATTTACCACATCTCAAACGACCATGCCTACTGCAACTATCTCTATGAAGAAACGTTTTTTTCATAATCTTAGCGTGCGTATCGAAGTCTTTACGTGCATTTAGACTTCTGGGTATTGCTTAAAAATGAATCCCTTCAAATCACGTGTAGACTCAAAGTTTAATCGTCTAATATTTGATTATTTATAAAATGAATTTGAAATAAATTGTATGTTTTAAAATATCTACAGTTTTTTGTAGTACATTTTCATCTATCGTTTAATGTTTACAAGTTATATCTACGAGATTATAACAAATTCCTTCCATCGCATGCGATGTTAGACGGATTTATTCTACATTAATTTGGGTTTTAATAATAATATGGCTCATTCTTCTAAATTCTGATAGAATCATATTTTACATTTTCTGCCTTAAGGAACTTTCTTAAGATGTGTACGTGACAGGACGTATGTGGGCTACCTCATTTCCTAGGTTTGCCGCAAGGAACATTTTATTTGCGTCATTTCCCATGGAAATTCTTAGAATAATGTTGCCTTTTGCAACATGGAACCGATCACGTGTGTCCGCTCAATCCTACACAAATCCGCTGAATCATACTTACCGAAACAGGACATAGAGGTCATTAGGATTGAGTCGGTTCTTACCTATTTAAGCAAGAGTTTGAGCGCCGCTCGGGGGAGACCGACACACGCTAGACAGGGTCGAATCGCTGCCCGTCAGCATCGCAATCTGCTATCCTCGACGATGGGTTCACAGGTCCGTCCATATCACACACAAGTGCTTCAAGGTAAGATCCTACATGTACTCTAGCTTTGTTACCCCTTTTCAATGTAAACTCAACATTGCAAATATCTAAGCTTAATAAACCAAGTAATTAATATTAAGCCAAGCTTGAGATGTTCTACCCTGAAACCGCTATTCCCCCTATGTCCAACCAGTCATGGATGTGACAATATGAAGAGGACTTCACAGGCTATTCCCAGCAAATGCAAGATATACATTTTATTTGTTAAGTAAACATCTTTAATATATGGAATTTTAATCAAAATCGTTAGAGCCATGTTTTAGATCATTAAAAATTTCGAAAAAATATTCCATGTAAAGGGTAGTTTATTGTATTGAAAATCTCCGTGTCGCATCATTTGAAGGTACTGAACCAAGTTTGGTGTTTATCCAGCTTTTCCTTTTCAAGTTATGCTGTTCACAGATACACATACACACAGGGACCTTTTTCTAATTTTTTTTTTATTCAGGGGTTCAAAACATGTATTTCCGGTGAAGAACAAATCGCTGTATTGAATTTTTTGGTGGAATGCAATACCTTTTTACCTACTATGTACGTGGTAGAGAAAGTAAAAATCCGCCATTTGCATCATAAACAGCGATATTTTTACCTTATCCACTACCTACCTATATTAAGTAGAAAAAGTACTGCATTTCACCAAAATTCGAATAGAGATTTCACGGAAATTTGCGTTTTGAGGTCCTCTGAATAAATTTAAGGCACTGTATGTGTGGGCAAACAGCATAACTCAAAATACAATCAACATAACACAAGTATCAAGCTTGATATTTAGTTCAGCGTCATCCAAAGACGAAGCATGAAGATTTTCAAGAGAATTTCCCCACCCGAAACTAATACTCGGTCATTCTCTTAAAGTCCTTTCAACATTCAGTTGTTTCTCGCGATTGCATGGAAACAGTATGGAATTTTAGGGCCAGCATATAGCGTCCTCTTTGTATCCTAATGAAATGAAACGGCGTAATGTAGCCATTATAATGTGTAATGTAGCTACTTCTGCAAAGGTTTATTTGGATAAAAATGTAGTAGACAGAAAAATAAGCTTGAGTAAGAATAGTTTGTATACCCACTAATAAATGATAGGGGGTAGAGAAAGTCATGTGAATGCATCACATCAGATTTTTTTGATAATCTTTATGGCCCGCATCCGGGAAGTTGCGGGTTCGATTCCCGCGGCGACCTTTCTGGCCCATGGGTTTTTTCGGGGGTTTCCTGGGTCGTTAGGTGAATGCTGGGAAGGTTAATTACTTCCCCCGAATTTTATGTCCCTCCATTTCACCACCATTCTCATTTCACTTTACTTTTCATCCCCTTGGTGTGTTTCAGGGTTGAAAGTGTCGGCAGGAGTCTTGGTGTTGCATAGCAGGGGAAAAGGATGCTCTAAGTAACCCTTCGTGCCCGGAATGGCGACGGTCCCCGAGTCCTGGCCCGCCCCCCAATGGGATGTGCAAGCTTGTAGGTGGAGAGGAGCCGGTTACACCAGCTGCCATTCGGGGAATTTCAATCTGTAAAATGTAGGGACCCTGCCCTCTTCTCTGTCTGAGATATCTATTCACAGGCACACATACACACGCAAAGGACCCTTTATCAAAACAAGGTTTGGTGTATTTCCGGTGAAATATTTTGGGAGGGGGGGGCTGGAATGCATTACTTCCCAGAAAGTAATAGTCAATTTAGTTTTTAACGAACTTGCTACTCGCCCGCAGTCACTTCGTTTTTCTTTTCTCTTGTGTCTTTGTTCCTTATCTACCTTTTCCCTTTTATGGGATTGGAATCAAATCGTCGATCCAGGCACTGTCAAATAATGCACAGTGGATATTGTTAATTAATTCCAAGGCCTCCTACGAAGATGATCGCCTTTCTTTATGTAACAAAAAATATCTTGTTAGTCTTATGACAGTGCTGATGTCATTTCGCCAATCCTATAAACGTAAAAGAGCCTTTATTTCCTGTGGACCTTATTGTTATCTGCAGAGATAATAGCCCGCCCAGAGGACAATGTATACACGTAGCTATATCCCGGATTAGACGATTCGCTCGCTCGTTCTCGGGGCGGTCGGTATTGACCACGAAAGAGAAGAAGAAGAACATCCGCTAATACCAGCCCTCCTCCATATGGCCACCATACGCCGTGGTCCTTCGGTTTAATTGAAAACCTGGAGAGGGGCAGGGCAAGCAGGAATAAGAGAAGTGGAAATAAAAAAAGAAGAAGAGGAAATGTCGCAGACGAAGAGGAAGGGTGGGGGTAATCCAGGAGTCGAGGTTGATGAGAAGGGAGTCAGTCCTCGGGGAAAGTCAGGCATCCTCTCAGCTGCACGGGGTCCAGATTGGAAGTGGTGGGACGGGAGGGGAAAGAAAATTGAAATCTCGAAATGATAAAAGTGAAGCGAGGGGCATTAGCGTAATCCGAGAAATGAAACAGTGCCGGCACCGCGCGACCCTTCAACCACACTGTCGTCATCGTCATCGTCTTCATTAATTGCATATATGCCGATAACAGTCCCTTCAATCATGTGCTTATCTCATTCCGGCCAGATACCTATCACATGCATCCCAAAGATTCCTTCTATCAAATATTACTTGAGAGCGCAGACTGTCTTATAACCGCGACACTGGCGACGCGACCTGAGCGACATGTGACACGATATTGCTCCTCAAAATCTAATGTGCAAATAAAGCGACACAGTTTATCATTGCCGCTCAGAGCTAGTGCAAAAGCACACTCATTTTTGTTGCATTGCCTTCTCTTTATTCGATTATGATATTTCACCAAAAATATACGTTTTGAGACTCCCTGAATGCAAAGAAAAGTATTCATAGGAAAGCTCCTATATGTGGATAAGTGTGCGTGTCTGTGAACAGTATAACTAAAAAACAAAAGTCAGTTAAATGCGACACAAAGATTTTCAAGAAAATTACCCACCCCAAACTACCCTGGAAATTTTTTTTAAAATTTAAATTTTTTAAAAAATGGCTCAAAGATTAAAATGCCACACGTTTAATATATTTTCATACGTATGAAATGTATATCTTGAATCTTCTGGGAATAGCCTTTGAATTCCTCTTCATTTTGAATGACTTTTGTATAATTGTAAACCGTAAGAGATTACATAAACTCTTAGGTCACAACAAATGTAGATCTTGTTAAAGTACACAATATATTTTTTTTGGAGTTTACTATATTTGAGTAATTCCTTTTCATTGGTTTTAATTTTCAAACACTTATACCTTTCTCAACTGGGAAGTCACTCGCTTTTTCTCTCGTGGTCATGCATAGAGCATCAAATTTTAAAGCCACAGCGACACGCTATTTAAAAATTTGACTATCGCTTTACCTACCGTATTCTACAACGAAATGTGTAAATGTGAACTTAATTTTTTCTAGATTAACAAGAAGTACATAGAATAATAAGTTTTTGCAAGGATAGTTTTGTAGAAGAGTGAGTAGAGAAAGTCATGTTTATACAACACATCAGGGATTTTTTTTATGCAGCTCAATTCATACAACTCAGGGCAATGTAATATTTCCTCCGAAAGAGAATCCATTTGCTTGAGGGTCGGTTATCTTAACACGAACACACACAAGCCTATTCTGCAGATATCTTTCCTGGTACGGATCTTGTCGCGTTCATACCGAGTTCATATTGGCCAATCGCCTGGCCGCTTCTGTGCGTGGCCAGTGTTGCTCCATTTTGCTTTGGGCATTACTCTTAAGTCTATAGACTCTGTCTAATGTCTCTTACCGCCTGTCTTCACACGCAAGCTATGGGCCTATGACCACCTCTTCTTGCCCCATCTCTATCCCTCCTACCCCTGTTTGAAGTGAAACATCCTTATTTTTGGGATCCAGATAATTGACAGTTTACTTTCTCTACAACGAACCTAGTAGGTAGAGATAGCATTCCACGCCACGCAAAAATTTGATACTTATATTTCACCAGAAATACATGTTTTGAGGGTCTCCAAATAAAATCAAATCTGAATTGTTACATTCACATAACTTTGTGCCCTCTACCGTTTATTAGTGGGTATACAAATTATTTCTACGAGAGCTTTTATTCCATCTACTTCATTTTAATCCAGATAAACCTTTGCAGAAATAGCTACATTTCGTTAGGATACAAAGAGAACAGTGGTAGTCAAATGTTTAAGAACTGGACGCTATTTGCTGACCTTAAACTTCCATACTGCTTCCATGCAATCGCCAGAAACAACTGAAAATCTATGAGACTTAAAAAGAATGACAAACCATAATAATGAATATCTCGGAAGTGGCTGTTGCCACAAAAAAGTTATTTGAAATAAATTCTGTGTTTTAAAAACATCGACATGTTTTGTATAGTACGCTTTCGTCTCTCACTTAATGTTTACCAGTTATACAAGTTTATACAAAATTCCTTCCGAATAAAGAAGACTTCAAGGCCTATTTCCAGAAAATTCAAAATATGTCATTTATATGTCATGTACATGTCTTTAATTAATGATATTTTAATCAAAATCGTTAGAGCCGTATTTTACAAAATAAAACATTTCAAAAATGTTCCGTATAATGAGTAATTTGGGGTGAAAGATTTCTTCGCGTCGCAACTTTATAGAGGATACTGAAGTTAAACACCAAGTTTGACTGGCATCTATCCAAATTTTCGTTTTTGAGTTATACTGTTCACAGACACATACACACACATTTATCCAGTACCTTTTCGTAAAAATCCTGATTTTGGATTCGCGGGGCCTCTCAGTGGAAAATTCGGTATAGAACTTTTGGGTGGAATGCATCTGTACGTATGTCTGTCTGTATGTGAACTGTATAATTCAAAAGCGAAAAATAGGTTAGATACCGCACTTTGGTATTTAAGTTCAGCATCTTCTAAGTTAACGACACAAAGAATTTCAAGAAATCGCTCTCCCAAACCTTTTACGTTGAAAATTTTTCCTTATTCTTTATTTTCTCAAAATGTCAAAAAAAAGATTTTGATTAAAATACCATATGTTTAATATATTTGAATGGCAAATGAAATGCATATCTTGAATTTTGTGTGAATAGCCTGTCAAATCTTCTTCATTTGGAATGAATTTTGTATAATTTGTAAACCGAAAGAGACAGAAAAAAGTTACTACACAAAAAATAACAGATCTTGTAAAATACAATTTATGTCAAACGATTTTTCTTCCTTCCTTCCTTCCTTCCTTCCTTCCTTCCTTTCTTTCTTTTGCGTTAACCATTTGTATATATATAGTAGATATATAAGATTATTGTTGTTGGTCGTAATTTTTAAATACTTATACTTTTTGCTTTCTCAGTAGGTATTGTATTCCACCAAAAAATTCAATGTCCAGATTTCACTGAAGTACATGTTTTTAGGCGCGTGAATCCAGAAAAGCATTTTTATAAAATCTCCGTGTGTGTACATGAGCACATTGACCCAAAAATGAAATGTCCGCTAAGTACCAAACTTGTTAATTAGGTTCAACATCTTCCATACATGCGACAAGAAGATTTTCAATAAAATCCCCATCCTAAAGTACGCTTTAAATGATTTTTTTTTCTCGAAATTTTGGATTTTCTCAAAAATGTCTCTAAGGATTTTGATTAAAATGCCATATTACATTGAGATATCTACATGACAAATTTAAATCTTGTATTTTCATGGAATTGTCTGTGAAGTCCTCTTCATTCGGAAGGAATTTTGTATAATCTCGTAAATATTAATCAAAAGAGTATGGAATTTCAAAGCCAGTATGTAGTGTCCAGTTCTTAAACTGTCACTATTCCCTTGCGTTTATAATGAAATATGTAATGTAGCTACTTCTGCAACGGTTTATCTCGATTAAAATGAAGTAGATACAAAAATAAGGTTTCTTAAGAATATTTTTATACCTATTAATAAATTATAGAGGGTAGAGAAAGTCATGTGAATGTAACAAATCAGATTTTTTAAGTGGTCATCATTCATTTGTTTATCGCGATGTCGTAGAAAGTGAGTGGAATTTCAATGTATCATGAAACTATTTACTTAAATGCCAACTTTGATATTTATCTAACAAAACATGTATTTTCAATGAAAACCCTTTATTGTATTTTTGGGATGTATTAAATGTTTCCTGTACGTGGCAACGAATGTAAGAATGAAGAAAACATAGTATTACACTCTGCGACTACGAATATATCACGAGTACTGATTATGGCATCTAGGGGTAACTTTTCCAACAGCAGGGGAAATTACCTTATTACCTAGAACAATAATAAACTTCATTAGAAGTTACAGTTGCAATTATAATAATAATAATAATAATAATAATAATAATAATAATAATAATAATAATAATAATAATAATAAGCAATTCCTTATCATAAGAGATGCTGGAAATGTTGTCCTTCTCTATCGATACAGTTTTGGCATCTCAGAAAATGTTCATTTACACTCGAGAGCTCAATATCTGAAATTGGGTGAGCTTCTTGCCTATTTTCTTTTTGTTCTTCCAATGTATAGGGTTTGTTGCTTACACTTTATTTTTAACGTGATAATCGGATAAATTTATGTAATTGGATTCTGCGAAATGTCAGTGTAATTGACCCATGCTTAATATTCGTCTCTGAAGAAGCATGGCGACATTTACATGATTATGTTTCGTCGCAAAATAACAGATACTGAGGCATGGAGAAACCCGATTTTACACACAGATTCTCTTACATGACGGGAAAATGCTGCGCGGTGAGCAGTAAATGCATATAGGATAATAGAACCTATGATTTCTGAGAAAACAATAACTGCATAGAAATAAAAAAATCTGATGTGTTACACTCACATGACTTTCTCTACTCTTGTACAAACTATTTTTACAAACGTTTATTCTCCATATGCTTCATGTTACTCGAGATATCGAGATGTCAATGTTATTGCTAATTTTCTTGTAGATGCAAGGGGAACATGGTAGGTTATAAGCGATAGTCAAATATTTTAAGCGCTGGTTGCTATGTGGCGCATTATATTCTGTTTGCATACCCAGGACATAAAAAATTGAATAACGAATTTGAGAAAAAGTATAAGTATTGGAAAATTTAAGGAAATAACAAGCAATATCTCGAAGATGGTTCACTCAACTAAAAAAATGTATATGACATAAATTGTGTATTTTAACGCGATCTACATTTTTTGTGTAGTAAACTTTTGTCTATCTCTTATGGTTTACCAGTTATGCTAAAGTCGTTCACAATAAAGAATACTTTTGGAGACATTCCCAGGAAATTCAAGATATACATTTTATTTGTCATAAAAATATCTTAAACATATGATATTTTAATCAAAATCGTTAGAGCCATTTTTGAGAAAATTAAAATTTTCGATAAATCTTCCATGTAAAGGGTACTCTGGGGTGGGGGGATTTTCTTGAAAACCTTCGTATCGCATCCTTGAAAGATACTGAACCCAAATACCAAGTTTGGTGTTTATCCGACTGTTCGTTTCTGAGTTATGCTGTTCACAGACACACAGACACACACACACACAGACACAGACACACACACGGACATGTTTCCAAAAATGCTTTTTTTGGCTTCAGGGGGTCTCAAAACATGTATTTCCGGTGAAATCTCGGTATCGAATTTTTGGGTGGAATACAATACTTCCCCTACTTACTATACGTAGTAGAGAAAGTAAAAATGACTTGCACAATTTTTTCAACTGCTGGCCGATGTTGAATGTCAGTCGTTCTTCCAATAGACTTTTGCTGCCGCGGATACAGTTGATGAGTGTTTAGTTTAATTAGGAAAATTTTGAAGATAGGAATAATTAGTAAAGTGTTATGGCCCTTATGAACCCCTGATTTAACTGTACACGATTCTTATCTAAGGTGAAACTGGAAAAATAAAGTGTTTGAAAAAACTATCCATACATTGGAAGCACTAAATGAAAACATCAGGTAGGAAATTCACTCATTGCGGATACTGAACTCTCGAGTATAAATAACAATTACTTGAGAAGATGTCAGAAATGTGTGGGTAGAGAGGGACAACATATCCAACAACCCTTATGTTAAGGTATGTGCTTATTATCATTGTAATCGTAACCTATGAGAACGTGTGGCTGTTGCGCGGATATTGCAACTGTATCGACGGAAGTTCGAGCTGCAGCAGCCGGTGCACGAGCCGTCATGCTACGGCCACAGTGAGAAAGAAAAACGCTGTATTTATTGCTATCTGTATTTTTTATACTTTTTAACAATTTTCACAGGGTGGTCACCTTAAAAAGTCACTGGAAAAACGCTACTTCGTGGTTTGTGTGTCGAGAGGAAAGAGATTGAATTTGTAGAGGTTCTGCCCATTTATGGTAAAGTATGATGGAACATAGTGTTAGTATGTACGACCAAATCTTTAACAGAAGACAACAATGGCCTTGCTCCTCAGGGTGTTTCACTTCTTCCCTTCGCAGATCTGGCTCGGGAATGAGCTGCCAAATCGCCGAGTGCTGGTGCCCTGTAAATCACAGGCAGTTAGATGAGCACATTACGCCGTAAAGTGGTGGAGATGAAATTACCGAGCCCTCGTTTGTTTCGGGGGTCCAGCAGCTACTGTGCACGTAAAACAAGTGGCTAGGCGTCTTCTCTTGACAAATAATACCTCTTTTTTCCAACACGGGCGGCGCAAAAAAAGAATTCCTCATAAATATTTCCCTGATGTTGGGGGAAGATAACGGACACTGCGGGGGGCGCCACGGCCCCGGGATCTTTTTATTCTTGTCACGCCGAATACTAATGGTAACAAAAAAGTTCTACATGATGCCTACTTACCTTACCTCAAAACTTAGCGCGTTGTATGCAACATTGGTTTGCTTCCCAATTATGTACATTGAGAAACCTGTTTACAGAGACGTTCAGGACAAGCCCAAATCGGAATTAACTCAAAATTCATGAATTTTGTTTTTTATTCCCAGTTTTAATCAAAGCTGTCAAGAAACTAAATGAATATTAAAGTAACGATACGTTTTGATTCGTTAGGTTTTGCATCCTGGAATATTTTTCTACTTCATTTTCTTTTAGGGTTTTGGATGACTAAGTTATGTGACGTCACCAGAAAATGGACCAAATGACTTAAATTAAGCGACATTCATCTGTTGTAAGATGGCTTAAAACTGTTAAGTGTTTATAATAAATTTATTCACATTTTTGTTCAACCCGAGTTTATGAGAATCATATATAATTCATATTTTATTTTTTAATAATCCTAATAAATATCACCGAAGGATTTGAGCTTTCCATAGTAATTATCGGCAATCTTGTGATATTAGTTGTGAATATTCCATTCATAAACCGCGTATTTGATATTGACCAATAATGTTTAATAATGCCTGAGATATTCACCAATCACAGTAATTTATCTTATATTATTCTTGCACGGATGGTATTTTAACGCAATTTTAATACTAGTTACTAAATCGTAATAATTTCATTTACAAACAAGTCATTGAGTGTATACATACACTATAGGCATTCTCAAAAATTGGATACAGTAACTTTACAAATTAATGGGATCTTGTAGTTCCATAAATTCACTTATTTATAAAAAGAATTGTTTACGAGCCAGCCATACTATAATATGCTGATTACATATGATGTAAGAGAACTATAATGGCATCAATAATATTTCAGTCACTAATTACGATCAGCAGCAGTAGCAGTTCACATGGATTCAATCGCCAAATAAACATGAAATATGCGTATGTATTTAAAAGAAAATAAATTCTGTTAATTGTAATTTTAATATTCTAATAAATACAGTTCATTTGCTTTGCTTTAATATGTAATTTTTTTACGTTATCTGCAAAAGGTCAATAAATACGGCCTGGACAAAACAGTACTGCCACCTCTAGCACTAGTCACAAACACGCTGAAGGTTCTGTGATTCGATCAGCATTTAATTACAATTAACAACATAAGATATTTTTGTAAAAACCCAAAGTTTTGAAATTATAGTGTGGTCGCTCGTATAAACATTATGAAACTCGCTACCGCTCGTTTCATTAACATTATCACATTTTAATTACTACCATTATAGTCTTGTTGTATAATATACTAATATGGTATTAATAGTCTCAGAATGCAATCATTTAATAGGCTACATCATCCATTTGTATTTATAATCAATACGCATTCAAATACTGCCAATTTCCAAATGATTAAGTTCTTAAAAAAAATATGTATTTATTGTGTTCTGATTTTAGCTTACTTTAAGGTTAACCACTTTCTCATTGCCATGGTATTAATTTAGTTGTTCATTCATTTCGTAGATATGTCGTGATCTGACAGCTGGCACAATGATGATTTTATTTTAACCAACACATGTAAGAAAGTAATTATTATTTATATAATCTGTTAATTTTATTCATGGAATACTCTTAATAAATCTCTCAAGGTTACGAATTTCATTAATAAATTGGTAATCGCTGTGATAATCTATCCGAGTCACAATACAGGCTTGACTGCAATTATCTCTGCATTCTGATTTATGTATGTCACTGCTTCAAGAAACTTCGGCTATAGCGTTGTATAATTTATAAGCGTTTGGAGTGCGAAATGATTTTATCTTATTGTGAGCCAAGATTACAATACCATGAGTATTCATATTAAGATTGCAATTGCAGTTCTGCGTTAGTTTTATTTATATATTTATTTACTTACTACTTGTCTATCTCCAAGGATACTAGGAACTACAGTAATAAATCTTTTCTTACCTTTCACAGCAAGATACATCTACCAAAACGGTAAAATTATTAAAAACTCTACTTTGTGACAGTCGCATTATTTTCTCTAATCATTTATAATTTCCAGGTATCTCTAATATACTTTAATACTTATATGAAAATCTATTCTGCTGCCTAGACTCTAGGAATGGTTTAAAATCGGATAGTTACCAATTAGGTTACGTGCATGGGAGGGTTAAAAGGCAGAAAAAAGAAAAAAATCTCACATGGCTTTCTCTACTCTTGTACAAACTATTTTTACAGACGATTATTCTCAATCTACTTAATGTTAATCGAGATATCGAGATATTACTCTTATTGCTAATTTTCTTGTAGATGCAAGGGGAATTGGTAGGCTTTAAGCGATAGTCAAATATTTTAAGAGCTAGTTGCTAAGTAGAGTATTCCATTCTCTTTTCATTACCAGGACAAAAAGAAATTCTGATGTGTTACACTCACATGACTTTCTCTACTCTTGTACAAACTATTTTTACAAACGCTTATTCCCCATCTACTTCATGTTAATCCAAATAAACATTTGCAGACTATATCATATTGCTAAGTTTCTTGTAGATGTAAGGGGAATATATATTTACAAGGGCAATATAGAAATAAGTAGCCTTTAAGCACATACATATCTCTTAATAGCTGGTTGCTAGATGCAGCACCATTCCCTTTGCCACAGATTAATACTCTTTGTATATACAAGATAAAAAAATCTGACGTGTTACACTCACATGAAGTTCTCTACTCTTGTACAAACTATTTTTACAAACGCTTATTCTCCATATGCTTCATGTTAATCGAGATAAACATTTGCAGACTCTGTCTTATTGCTAAGTTTCTTGTAGATGTAAGGGGAATATATATTTACAAGGGCAATATAGAAATAAGTAGCCTTTAAGCACATACCGATCTCTTAATAGCTGGTTGCTAGGTGCAGCACCATTCCCTTTGCCACAGATTAATACTCTTTGTATATCCAAGACAAAAAATGAATAACGAATTCCCATTTGAGAAAATAAATATTGAAAAATTTAAGGGAATAACAAGCAATATCTCGCAAATGGTTCACTCAACAAAAAATGTGTATGACATAAATTGTGTATTTTAACGAGATCCACATTTTTTGTGTAGTAAAATTTTGTCTATCTCTTATGGTTTACCAGTTATGCAAACGTTGTTCACAATGAAGAATACTTTTGGAGACATTCCCAGAAAATTCAAGATATACATGTTATTTGTCAGGAAAATATCTTAAACATATGATATTTTAATCAAAATCGTTAGAGCCATTTTTGAGAAAATTAAAATTTTCGAAAAATGTTCCATGTAAAGGGTAACCTGAGATAGGGGGATTTTCTTGAAAACCTTCGTGTTGCATCTCTGGAAGATACTGAACCTAAATACCAAGTTTGGTGTTTATCCGACTGATCGTTTCTGAGTTATGCTGTTCACAGACAGACACACAGACACACACACACACACACACACACACACACACACTCACAGACATGTTTCCAAAAATGATGTTTTTGGATTCAGGGGGTCTCAAAATATGTATTTCCAGTGAAATCTCGGTATCGAATTTTTGCGTGGAATACAATACTTCCCCTACTTACTATACGTAGTAGAGAAAGTAAAAAGTCATCGACTTATACCAGAAGTGAATTCTTGTTGTTAACGAGCTTTCGCACAGAAAAAGTCTGTTGCATCACATTCACACGACCTCATCTGCCCATTAAATCTCACATAGTACTCCTCTGTTCACGTTACATCACTGGCTATAAATGTTTTACCAGATTAAGTGAGTAATATGGCTTTGGTTTCATGGACAACACGGAAAACAAAACACAACCGTTCGCATATTGTTAGACAGTTTTTGTTACTAATTAACCTATGTGGAGAAAAAATAATCGCATGATGCTTTATGAATATTACATGACAGCTCAACTCGGGAAAATTTAAATATGCAACAACGAATATTTCGAAAACGGCAATTGCTACAAAAAATTTATTCTACATAAATTGCACATTTAATTTTAGTAGCATGAAGTTCCTTACACATAGGGTGTTTTCATCAAAATCATTGTCATTTTTGAGAAAATGAAAAATGACACCTTTTTCATATAAAAGGGTAGAGTTGGGAAATTTTCTTGAAAATCTTCGCTTGGCATATGAAATTTGGTATCTATCCGACTGTTGATTTTGAAACATGTTGTCTACAGATACGCATGCACCCGAGGGTTTTTAAATGCATATTTTGGACACAGTGAACCCCAAAGTATGTATTTCAGTGTAATCTCTATTCGATTTTTGGAAGAAAATACAGCTACTTGCCATATATAAGCATAGACGCAGTAGAAATATAAAGCAGTAAATGAGCGAATAAAATATTTGGGGAAGTCAATGAGAATGAGATGTGCGATACAATATGAAATCAATATCATTATAGGATAGCGAAACCTCAGTAGTCAAGATATACAAGGGATGAATAGAAGCTGAAGAAACGTTTAATTTGTCTTTCTTGGAGTATGCTTTAAGAGACAGAATTCGAGATAGCATACATGACAAGAATCGATTATGAAAACCAGTAATATTGCAAAGATAAAGACTTTTCGGGCGGAAATATTTACTATCATGAGAGATCAGGAAAGACTACAAAGGCAGACATATTCTGATACTCTGTGACAGTCAAGCAGCCTTAAATTCCTTGATAGTTTCTTGGTCGTCAGATCAAAATTAGCCTAGGAGTGTCGGAGTGTCTATGACACTGGTTGAACATAACCCAGTTTGTCTGAAATGGGTGCCAGGACATATAGGGATTCTAGGCATGAAAGGTCAGACGCGGCAGCCAAGAAGGGTACTGAGATACCATTTATGGCGCTTGAACCAGCCCTGGGACTGTCTTTAAGAACAGCTAAGCTGGTTATGAGGGAATGGTTAGCCAGGTAACATAGGAGGTACTGGAACTCCATTGGGCGTTCTGACATTCTAGGCTCCGATTCAAAAGCTTGATAAATACAATTCGCGAGAATTGCTAAAATTAGCCATGAAGTTATTCTCATGGGTCGTAGGTCTTCTTACAGGACACTCGCCCCAGAAGACACCAGTACAAGATGGGACTGCACATCGATCCCACCTGCATGATATGTCATCTATTATGTGAGTGTTTTGCACTAGCTTTTCAAAGGACAGTTTATCTTGGGAAACAGTTTCCAAAACTTGAAGGGCGGTCATCATTCTCATTCCATAGTTGGATTAAGTTCGTCATGGACTTCAAACGTAAGATTGAAAGAAGCAGGTTGGGGTAGCGTAACAGAACTTCTTACGGTGTAAAACAGGACAGAGATTTGTTTTCCCAACATAAATTCAATCCAGTTCAACTCAACTCAAAGATAAAGGCTGATTAACGAAAGCTGTACAACAGAATAAGAATGATTATCTGTCATGGTTAACTGAAAATAGGGATATAGCAGTTTCAATTCCAACCTCTTAATGGGTCAAAACCACTTGAGATGGAACAAGAAATGGAAGAAATCTGAATTTAAACTTTAATCTTTACTACAATACAAACAATTTATGATGCTATGGACATTGCCATGAAAATCGTACAATAATATTTACATTACACAATTTGAACAGTGATGTTGTTCCAAATAATATACCTAACATAATAAGTAAAATAACTAACCCAACATTCAAAATATTCCTTAACATTGTAAAACGTAATGAAGCAGCAACTTAGAACATTTTGTCTTTAAAATTATTGAGAGTAACAGTGTCTTTAAACAAAGACACAGCCATCTGATCAAATGGACTTTCAGATTTTGTCAGTCTGGCGGGGTGTTCTACAAGCAAATTTTTGTTTCCTGTAGCGTAATTACCTATTTGGGTTTTATCAGCACAATTCCTATGAAGCTGCTCGACACACTTTGACTTGGATAGAGAGAGAAATCCAAATTCCGGAAAGAAGTACGTTGAATGATGAATAGAAGTGCATTCGGTGACAAGGGATGGCAAATAAGAATATGTTGCCGAGTACTAGTTTGTCTGCGCCCGTGTACTTCTAAGGTTATTTATTGAGGCAATATTTTATATCATAACATGCTGTGAATGCCAAAGTGATTGTAGTGTAAATTAATATTATTATATGTACAGGATTTTAGATGTTTGTTAGCCATAAGTATTGTTAGGAAATAAGTTTACACGGCCTCACTGAAACTGACAATAGAAGTGGGTAACAATAAACCGAAGGGGTGAGTTGTTTGTCACTAAGAAGAGACAAACAAATGACGTCAGGGTAGCGTGCTTTTTCTTAGAAATGGAGGGAATATCTTCCCTAGAGTATAAATGTTAGTAGTAGTGATTGGCTGACCAAAGCAGACGCTAAAGTGGGCGCAATTTGGTAACCAATATCAGCTATATTATAATGTTTACGCAATTCGAGGTGAAGAAGTATATATTCTCGAGCCATAAGCAAGTTTCGCACAGTTCTGAAGAATCTCTCACGAAGTGCATGTCGCAGAGTTAGTTACAAAAATGTAAAGTACGCGAAGTAATTAGTGCGCGGCAACGAATACGACTGTTGTTACATTCGGAAATATCACAGTTTCAGTCAGGCGTGTATAAAGATTAAACATGTCAATTATTAATTAAGTGTGACGGCAATAAAAGTGTAGAAACAATTTTTTTTTATCAGTGTTATCTTTTAGCAACAACTCCTTTCCGTTTACACACCCTGCTTAGAGACACGTGTTCGACTGAGTTATAATAGCTAGCCGGAGGACAAACAACCCCAAATTGAAAATAATAAAACAAGAGGCGCTCAACAAATAAGATAACACTAGCCATTGAGAACTGCGACATTATATAACAGGCTTTCTATTATTTTATGTCCATACCCAAACTTGATGCTTGCTTCACAATAAGTGTTTCAATTCAAATGTCAGATTTAAAGGTAAATCTTTAACGGAATGGAGTTGTTTAATACTTTAACCTTGAGACTTCAATTTGATTAACTTATGAACCTTATTAGGATTATCCATGGCTTCCTATAATTTTACTTCTCTCGCTTTGAGTTGAAATTATAATCGAATGGCAAATTGTTTAAACATTTACCTTGTCTGATTTCAAGCTATATTCTTCGTGAAATTTTCTTCCAGGTTGTGAATATAAATATTAAAATATAAGGTGTCGTAAAGCAAACTTGTCTTCGTTTTTTCGTCTAAAATGTTACATTATGCTACTACAAGAGCAAAGTGAATGTGAATAATATGCCTCTGTGGAAAACTGATATTTAAATTTTCACAAAATGTACTGAAGCTTTTCTAAAGATTTGGACACGCAAGCCCCTTTAAACAAACATTTTAGTCAATGTTTGCACTTTGTTTATCTCCTCTCATTCAAATTAACCCACTTTTTCAGGAAACTGTTTCTTTTTTGTCACTTTCACACTACTTCTCTTAAAAGTGTTGATCTTTGTGAATGAATACCTTTAATACAGTGGCTATAATAATCTACATAAAAGCATGGATTTTCTTATCAAGCGTTTCTTGTCGTTTATTAATTAATTTAAAAAAAACAAAAAGGAGATCCATAGTTAGTTTTAATTAGTATACAGTTATGATTACAAACATTAGAATTATAATTTGCATCTATTTAGTATTTAAGCCGTGTTCAAGGGCTTATTACTTGATCATTTCTGCAAGATATTGTTTAAACATTTAATTTTTGACAGAAAAGTTGAAGTAGTTTGTTGCTTCACGTATGGACAGCCGATTTGAAGTAGGAGTTGTATTGTAGTTCGACTGTTGGGGAGCCAACTTGAAGTAGTTGCAACCGTACGTATGGTAAAAAAAATGCTAGCTATCTGTCCTTCTATCTATCTCTCTGTCTGTCTGTCTATCTAGCTAACTATTTGTCCTTCTGTCTATCTATCTATCTATCTATCTATCTATCTATCTATCTATCTATCTATCTATCTATCCATCCATCTGTCTGTCTCTCCGTCCGTCCATCTATCTGTCTGTCTGTCTATCTGCTTCCTGACTGTCTGTCTGTCTGTCTATCTATCTATCTATCTATCTGTTTGTCTATCTATCTATCTATCCATCTATCTGTCTATCTTTATATGAAAATCGCCCTATCAGTACATATACGCTACGCTGAACACTTGACAGCTCATCTGCAAATTCGCTGTTTGACTAAATACAGTAAATATCTACTGGCTTGAAAACTTCCCTGAAGGAAATTCTAAAGTTTAACTCTGTCATTGATTTGAAGGAATGTCTTGGGAGCACATTGCCTTTTTCAACAATCAGAATCGAACTTTATCGATAGTTTTAAATCATGGTGCTCAAAAACTAATAACTGATACCTTTTTACTTTCCCTACTACGTATAGTAAGTAGGGGAAGTATTGTATTCCACCCAAAAATTCGATACTGAGATTTCACCGGAAATACATGTTTTGAGATCCCCTGAATCCAAAAAAAAAGATTTTTGGAAACATGTCCGTGTGTGTGTCTGTCTGTCTGTGTGTGTCTGTCTGTCTGTCAGTCTGTGTGTCTGCCTGTGAACAGCATAACTCAGAAACGAACAGTCGGATAAACACCAAACTTGGTATTTAGGTTCAGTATCTTCCAGAGATGCGACACGAAGGTTTTCAAGAAAATCCCCCCACCCCAGAGTACCCTTTACATGGAACATTTTTCGAAAATTTTAATTTTCTCAAAAATGGCTAAATGATTTTGATTAAAATATCATATGTTTAGGATACTTTCATGACAAATAAAATGTATATCTTGAATTTTCTGGGAATGTCTCCAAAAGTGTTCTTCATTGTGAACGACATTTGGTAAACTGGTAAACCATAAGAGATAGACAAAATTTTACTACACAAAAAATGTAGATCGCCTTAAAATACACAATTTATGTCATATACATTTTTGTTGTTGAGTGAACCATTTTCGAGATATTGCTTGTTATTCCCTTACATTTTTCAATACTTATTTTCTCAAATGGGAATTCGTTATTCATTTTTTTTGTCTTGGATATGCAAAGAGTATTAATCTGTGGAAAAGGGAATAGTGCTGCACCTAGCAGCCAGCTATTAAGAGGAGTCTGCAAATGTTTATCTCGATTAACATGAAGTAGATGGAGAATAAGCGTTTGTAAAACTAGTTTGTACAAGAGTAGAGAAAGTCATGTGAGTATAACACATCAGATTTTTTCTCCTAAATTCATTTTTATTCCTATAATCTCTGCTTCAATTCGACAAGATATCTAGGAAGCCTATGTTCATGAATTTTCCTGCTCACGGTTGGTAAAGACTGTAAAAATGGCGAGATTTGCTGATCTGCAAATTCAGAATATAAAAGAACCGGTACAAGCAACATGAGATGAAACAGGTAAAAGGTAAAGGTAAAGGTACATTACATACTACGGAGGGGCAGAGCACCGCATGTAAGTCAATGGGGCCTATGAGCTTCTACGTGACCCATTGGGTGGGAGGGATGAGAGGAGAGACCAGAAGGGCGACCAGATCCGTGTGAGGACGTTCGAAAGCATGGACGGAGTCCCTAACGTTTCTAGTTCGAAAGCATTCTACGCCTCTAGCTGAGCAGTTCGACGGATGCGGCGACAGAAAGAAACCTCTACAAAGCGCACCTCCGCTGCCCTGCCGCAACAAGCTGAAACCGTCGCCTGGTCCTTCTACCCTGGAACAGATGACGCTGAAGGAGATGGTGGCTACAGGTATTGAGGAGCAGGAAAGTCGTGGTAGAAGAAGAACCACCCCAGTATTCGCCTACCTAACGGGGGTAGCCATAAAATACCCATGGTCAGAGTGGACGGTCGTCGAGAATCGAACCCTGGACCTCCCTTCACGCGCTACCGCGGAGCCATCCCGCTTGGTGATGAAACAGGTAATCCACCTCAATATTACATTACAAGTACAGAAAACTGACTCGTTCTCGCATTGCAATTATCTTACCAAATCCTTTTCTTGCATATAATTTGTCTTGAACTTTCAAACTCAATTAGCATTAGATAATTATTCCTTAACCTGAATTAAATTACCAAAAAACTTATCAGCACTCGTGGTGTTACTGGAGATAGTTTCATTTAATGTAGAAAAGTGAAATTAACCATTCTAATATACAGCTATCATGTCGTTCTATGATAGATGACTGGATCTTTCAGGAAACTTGTTAAATAAGATGAATCAGCGAAATGTTGAGAAAGCAGGCTATAAAACTCCTTCCACGCCATCATTATCATAACGTTGTGTCTCAACGAGCGTGTGTGTGTGTGGCAGGTCAGGTCACCCCCTCATCCTACCGTTCTGTCCGTGTCTGTCAGGTGTCCAAGACTGCAAGCGATAGCTGCTTCTCAAACTGAGGCTCTTCGCTTCGTATCCCCACAGAGGTGGCTTTGATCAAAATAAGGCACCACTTCCAGTCAGTGTCGAGGGTGACAGTCATGTTTATTTATTTTTCTACGATAGTGTTTTTTATCCACTTCCCGTCCAGTTGAATTTCCTGCAGTGCTGGTAACCTACCTGGATGTTTTGCCTATTTTACTGTACATAGTACATGAGCTATATTAAGTTCTTTAACTTTTAATATATTTACAATTGCAGGCATGGAATATCATTATAATTCATTGTTGAATTTTAACTTTTAAATCGGGGTCTTTATTTCTTTTGTATTTGTTAATATTTATTTATTGTTTAATTCATGCAGCAGCTAAATATGAGTGGCAAATTATTGATTTTGTTAAAATCATCAATCAGATAATCGATCTCCACCAAGATTAATGTTTGCGACCTTGATACTGGAACAACCATGTTCAACAGATGTTAGCAATTAATTTTATTTTCACGTAAGTATTATTACGGCGGCGATGTGGTCGAGATGTACCGCTCGCCTCCACCAAGGTTCGGTCCCAGGGTTCTGCATGTGGGATTTGACGAAGCGGCGTTTGGACGGCTTTTCTCCGAGTTCTCCGGTTTCCCCCGCCGTTCATATCACCAATTGCTCCATCATCTTTCCTTTCATCCATTTCGCCTTCATTTCACATCATCTTCTTCCCTCACTCTCATACCTGACTACGGACCGATCCCTCGTTCGGATTCGTCATTCTCTGGTTCAATGTTCGACTGTTCCTCAATAAGTCTCTAACCATAGGCACGGTTGTAAGCCTTACATACCAGGAGGGTAAGTATGTAAGTAAGTATTATTTCAATTGGTTACTACCGTCGAAAAAATAGTGTGCAATGTACATGCATTAAACCGCCGGAGAACTTGGAGGTAGAAAACAATCGACTTCGTTTTATGTTTTCAAACCCTTCCTCGTTCTCCAATAATGTACTTACCGCACTTGTATCATAATATACAATTTCATAATATGAACACGCTACTGTTTGATACAGAATAGCAACCAAGTCTTATGTGTGACAATCACGCGACCTTATTTATTGCACATTGATCCCTTATGCATTAATGTAAAATAATTTTTCAATACAAGTTTACGGCTTTCAGTTTAAATTCTTGCTTAGAACCTATCTTAAACTAAATAATATACGAACTTTTTGGGTTCATATCTATAGCCCCCTTTAACTTCGATGGCCATATCGAGGGCTTTGACTGAAACATATGATAGTGTTTTACTCTTTAACTTTTAGCTTAGATTACTGTAGGTTTTCGTCATTTTAAACTTATTTCCATACACACATTTATTTTCACATACACACTTCCAGACACTCTCTGAAGGGTAGGGAATAGGGAAGAGGTGGGTAAAGGTAAGTATCACTGAGGGGCCCCCGGAACCGGGTCACAGCTACGCAAGTAGGCCAGTCGGCTCTTTTTGCCTCCAACGTGATCCCTGGGAGGGAAGGATGAGGGGAGAGACCCGAAGGTCCACCACATCCGGATGCCGATGGGCGCACGCATCGTCGGGGTACCAGATAGAACGCATCCGCCGCAGAACGGTCCCTGGAGTGGAGCCCCACGTTGAGGAGAGACCTAACTGAGTGGTACCGCAGCGACGCCACCGCTAGTCGCAAACCGCCGAACACCGACGTACGGTGCTACATCCCTGTAACAGATGTGAAGGAAGATGTTGGGTACAGGAAATGAGAGGAAAGAGAGTCCAGCATTCATCTGGCAACCTGGGGAAACCAAAAAATTCCTTGGGCCAGAGTGGGCATTCGCCGGGGATCGATCCCGGGACCTCCGGAATGCGGGAACATAGCCATCCCGCTTGGTGAAAGGTGGGTAGCTCCGGACCTTAACCATAAATAGGTCTGTATTTCAGAAAAAATGATAGCATTACAAAATTACAAATAGAAGTTGAAATTAGATGTAGGTACTTATTTTAATTATGAGCAGTTATGAACAAATATCTAATCATTTACTATGAAAAACTTCATTTCTTTTGAGGACATAATGAAATGTTCACGAAATTAGCGGATAGCACCGGACAAGCAATATTCACATAACAGACTCAGTACAAACATAAGTCACTTCGACGTGTTTCTACAGTGGTCACAATGGGAAAACCATCAACAAAATCGATGTTGGCCCGTCCACTACAGTCATTGCATTGGAACCAATCTTCGTCAAAGTATTCTTCACAAAGAATGCAGATGGTGATTTCTTCATTTGCAGGTTTTTTATATGCTGCAGCTGAATTTATACCTTTATCTTTCTTAGCACCATTCGAACTGTCAGCGCATCTCCTCTTCATCCTAATTAAAGAAACATTCCCACTCCCGAGTCCGGAATCGAATCCTGGACCTCTGGATGAGAAGTCAGCTCGCTGACCACTTGGCCACGGAAATACAAACTTGATTGCACACAAGGTCAGCTTTTGTTTCTAATGAAGATGTGGGTAAAAAAGAAGAATCCCAAATGTTCAAATGTGCTTTATAAATGTAGCATCAAAGATCAACCTGGGAAAATTTAGAAAATGTAACAGTTCATATACTGAAAACGGCTAAAGGTACCTAAAGTGTATATTTCAATGATCTCAAGTTTTCCCTGCACTAATTAGTTGTCGCTCTATAACAATCGTCTAACATACTAATTATGGTGTAACATTTTCTTGCACGCCACTCTCCGTTGTTCCTACCAGCATCTAATCATGTGCAAAAATAATAGTTTTAATGAATTTATCATTTCCTAAGTCGATAAAGGTACAAGTGATTCAACAGAGGGGGACATCCCGCGCTGCAGCCTGCACAGATATATTGCGGCTACCACCCCCTAGAAGGAAGGTGAATGAACCACAGGAGGCCACAGTCGGTAAGCAGACAGGCCACAGAGACGCACGAAGTCCCTAACATTTCCAAGCTCCAGACCCATTCCACTACTGGAGCCGCCGCAAGACGGCAATGAACCCGCCAATGCAGCGCAGCCCTTTGGTGCCCACGGGGAATACTCTTTCCATAGAACGTACATCCACACCATTTGTTTTGCACCGCCATATGACAAGAAACCTACTGTCCATTCCAAACCAGAGTTCCCTCTGATGTAAACAGAAGCACGTGCTTCGGCTTGTCACGAACCCAAGAATATACTCCTACGCCAACGTAAATAGTTCCTTAATACATGTATTGTATTATGAAATGTTAGAGCAGGAAAGGTATAGAACTGCACATTTTATTGCGGTTATCATAAGAACTCATTGTTAAGGGTAATGGATATATACTAGCTGTTAAGAGATTACAAAATATGATTTTTGTCTGCTATTGCGCTAACGCCGAGAGCATCTTGCTTGTTAATACCAACCGTATGTACGACTGCCACTCTCTTACATATACAAGAAATGCAGCAATGAATTCCCAGAGGTGCTATCTGAGTACAAAATAAACACTTTGCGTAACACAGGATATATGATAAGCGAAAGGTCATTCATAATACGCTAGCACACATATGCTCAGCTCAGTCCAAATCTTGTGATTTAGCCTGTTGGTATTTGAGCTCACATGGTAGAGGAAGGTACTTGTAGTGCGAACAAACTGTTCAAGCACAGAAGCGGGAAACAACTAAAAAGTGGCTAAAAACAAACAATACTTCATATATTCAAGTCACCATTACAAAAATACCCGACACTTGCATTATTGCATATTACGAAACTAACATCGGATTTTACAGGCGTTTCAGTGAGAAGTGTAACGAAAGCGAGCAAGGAATATAAACAGACATAATAGAACATACGTAGAAGAGGAGAATCAAATGTCGGAACTTGTTTTAAATGCGACAGTGCTGCGGAATTGTGAATAAGCTTGTCATTATTTTGGAGAGCAGTTCTGATTCCGATATAGCAGCTGAGTCATCTTCGGAGGATTCGGATTTGGGTGCTGCACTTTTGCCCGAGGATTGTGATTAACGTAAGCAAAATGTTCATTACCGCATCTTATAAAATCAATTGTTACCTCAAGTTGCATTTTGAACTATGATTCTCACGCAGGGCGCGTTTTTATAGATTTAAATAGTATTCAACAAGCACGTGAGAGGCGAACAAGCAGCCATTAGGGGCGGGGATTGCGAACTACTTTCGCGCGGATAATACAAAGAGTTTGTTTTTAGTGAAAGGCACTCTGGTTTGGAATGGACAGTAGTAGTAGACCTATAGAATGAGAAGCAAACGGAAACCCGGGGAAACCAAGAAAAAACCATGGGTCAGAGTGGGCGGTCGCCGGGATCGAACTGGGACCACCCGAATGCGAGTCACAAATGACCTGTCTCGGTTCCTATTCTTAGGTAAAGTTTTCTTCCATTCGTGTAACAGGTATTCATTGATATAGGTAGCAACCCGAATAGGAGACAAGCCACATCCTGGTCTTAGTCCTTGTAACTTGTATTTTAGTATTTCCAGAAGTGTCATTATATAACACTTTTATGTCACTTATCAAATTTGTTTGGGTATCGTAATCCCTAAGAATGACACACAGTTTTGAACTCAAAACCTTATCGTATGCCTTTTCGTAATCTAGAAACAACTACAGTGGTAAGCTTAACTCATATTTTTTCTGTACCGATTGTTTAGTTGCAAATATTGCATCAATGCATGGTCTTCCTTTCAGGAATCTACACCCAGGGTCTCTTTGCCTTTGTATACAACTTGAACTTGATGAAAGACGAGTAAATTTTGCATGCTGCATTAATAGGGTTACGCTCCTTATTTAATTGCATCATTTCTTCCTATCTTCTTCATTCGATATATTTCGATAGCTTAGTTCCAAATGTGTCGATCTACAAAATTGTAACTTTTCAATATGCGCTTTACGCCACATTTGGAACTCACCTACAATCTTAGTTTTCACATAGCTTTTGTGGTACGTCATTGTTTGAGGCACCATTTTCAAACTTATCAGTAAGATTCTTTTGGGATCGATAGGTGACCAGATTCTGGCCCAGGATGTGTAGAAAACCCAAAGTTGAAAACTTTGCAGATAGACGCGCTTGGAACTAAGGCATCGATTTATCAGTTTTGCGACTTGGTATATTCCCCGTGTTACAAATGTCATTCGATAGTTGTATAAATATTTTCTTCCATCTTCAAATGGCATATTTTATGAGTTCGTAATGTATACCATGTACACTAGGTGCTTTTCTATTCTGTTTTCCTTAAGACATTCTCTATGCCTCCCATCGTTCTTACATTCAATTCAATCACACATATGGTGTCTGAGTGGGTGGGGTTCATTCTTATTAGTGAGAAAGTTTTTATAACAACTCATCCCCTCTTCTTTTGAAATAATGTCGATATTTGCTTTGTGGATTGTTCCACCTCGCAGGTTTCTAAATATTCTGAAGTCGATTCTACATGTACCAGTTAGATTCTAACCTTTTCTCTCTTTCCTTGTTCGTCTTTCTGGAAACATTTCTAACTACAGTATTACTTCCTCTACTACGTATAGTAAGTAGGGGAAGTATTGTATTCCACCCAAAACTTCGATACCGAGATTTCACGGAAATACATATTTTGAGACCCCCTAATTCCAAAAAAAAAGAATTTTTAGAAACATGCCCGTGTGTGTGTCTGTGTGTCTGTGAACTGCATAACTCAGAAACGAACAGTCGGATAAACACCAAACTTTATATTTAGATTCAGTATCTTCCAGAGATGCGACACGAAGGTTTTCAAGAAAATCCCACCACCCCAGATTACCCTTTACATGGGACATTTTTCGAAAATTATAATTTTCTCAAAAACGGCTCTAACGATTTTGATTAAAATACCACATATTTAAGATACTTTTATGACAAATAAAATGTATATCTTGAATTTTCTGGGAATGTCTCCAAAAGTATTCTTCATTGTGAACGACTTTTGCATAACTGGTAAACCATAAGAGATAGACAAAATTTTACTACACAAAAAATGTAGATCGCGTTAAAATACACAAATTATATCAAACATTTTTTTGTTGAGCGAACCATTTTCGAGATATTGCTTGTTATTCCCTTAAATTTACCAATACTTATACTTTTTCTCAAATTCCTTATTCATTTTTTTTATGTCCTGGACATACAAAGAGAATGGAATGCGCCACATAGCCACCAGCTCTTAAAATATTTGACTATCGCTTAAAACCTACCATATTCCCCTTGCATCTATAAGAAAATTAGCAATAAGATTAACATCTCGATTAACATAAGCAAATGGAGAATAAGCGTTTGTAAAAAAAAGTTCGTACAAGAGTACAGAAAGTCATGTGAGTGTAACATATCAGAATTTTTTTGGTTTCGTATTCAAAATATCTTTATTTTCTTCCCACCCATCCATTTGAAGTACAGCTTCTTAATAAGCAGAGAAAGTATTGTATTTCATCCAAAATTTTGATGCAAAATTTTATCAGAAATACACGTTGTGAGCTTCCCTGAATAAAAAACTAAAGCACTTTTGGAAAAAGGCCCTGTGTATGTTCGTGAACAGCATAACTCAAAAACAAAAAGTCGGTTAAAAACCAAAATTGTGTTTAAGTTCAGTGTCTTCCAAGGTTGGCAGAAGAAGAATTTCAAGAAAATCTCCAGACCACAAATTACTCTTTACATTGAAAAATTTTCGTTATTTTCAATTTTCTAAAAAAATGAGTTTTTTTAGAAAAATGGATTAAAATACCCTGTTTTTAGAATATTTTCATGACAAATAAAATGTATATGTTGATATTTCTAGGAATAGCCTATGAAGTCCTCTTCATTAGGAATGATTTTTGTATATTTGGTAAACCTAAGAGACAGACAATAACTTACTACATAAACAGAGCAGGGGGCGGTTGCGTCTGTGGTACGCATTCGGGAGGTCGTGGGTTTGATTTCCGCGGCCGGCCTTCCTGATCCATGTTTTTTTCGGGGTTTCCCCGGGTCACTAGGCGATTGCTGAAAAGGTTCACTGGCTCCCCCGAATTTCTCTTATCACATTCTCTCTAATTTCATCTACCTGTTTCAAGTTACAGGTTGGCTCCGAGCTGAGTGTCGAGCGACTGCGGGCAGATGGCTTGCGTTTTGGAATTTCTTCTCGGCCCCGTTATATGGAGGCCGCTTGAGTCTCCGCTCTGGGTCGAGCTGGAGGGAAGCCTGTGAGTCACCCTACGGTGGTTTGGAGGGCTCCCTTGAGCGCTCTCCGGCTGCATGGCCAAGCTTGTAACTGTTAGGGACCTCTGCGCGTCCCTGTCGTCTGCGTCGGCTGGTCCTGCATCCCATACATCACCTACGGTTCTTTCATCTCATCCATTCCTACCGGGAGTGTAGCACAAAAGATCCTATGTGGGTCGAGGTGTTAGGTGTCCCCTTCGTAGCGTAATCCTAATCCTAATACACAAAAGATTTAGGTTTACATAATTTCGATATCCCAGTAGAGGACAAACTTAGCAAGTACATCAAACCCTCACCAGATATCACCACAGATGGTTAACACTGGCAGATACAGGACAGTCATACAACCACCAGCCAGAAGCCAGCAGCTGACGATGAGAACAAGGGATTCTCGAAACATGTCAAACACAGGTAATTCTACTTAAGTGAAGAGTGTAAATGAGTTATCCTACTCCTTGTTCATTTTCATTTGAAATACTTCACTATCAACCGTTTCTACGTTATTAGCCGAGCGGGATGGCTCAGGCGGTAAAGTCTGTGGCCCGCATTCGGGAGGTCCCGGGTTCAAATTCCGTGGGCTGACCAATCTGTCGTGGTTTTTCTCAGTCGCCAAGGTAAATACCGGATTATGTATTTAATACCACGGCCCAAAGTTCCATCTTAAGTCCCAAACAATAGTAAAATGAAAAACAAATGGTAATAGCTATGCCATCTATCTACAGACAATGTAAGCAGTTAGACTGGACGGCACCCTAACGCCATCTGTACGGTACGAAGCAGAAGATCCGGCTGCCATGCGCTGGGGGTCTCTGTGGGCACGTGAAGAAACAAAATGGCAACCTAAAAGGCTAGCCGCCTTTCTGTGTGACGGCGGCGGCTGGACTGGACGACACCCTAATGCCATCTGCACGGCATGAAGCAGGGGTTACAGGATGAGACCTATAAGGCTAACTGTCCGCCTTTCTGTGTGACGGCGGCGGCTGGACTGGACGACACCCTAATGCCATATGCACGGCATGAAGCAGGGGTTACAGGGATGAGACCTATAAGGCTTACTGTCCGCCTTTCTGTGTGACGGCGGCGGCTGGACTGGACGGCACCCTAATGCTATCTGCACGGCATGAAGCAGGGGTTACAGGGATGAGACCTAGAAGGCTAACTGTCCGCCTTTCTGTGTGAGGGTGGCGGTTAGACTGGACGGCGCCCTAATGCCATCTGCACGGCATGAAGCAGGGGTTACAGGGATGAGGCCTATAAGGCTAACTGTCTGCCTTTGTGTGTGAGGGGCGGCGGTTAGACTGGACGACATCCTAATGCCATCTGCACGGCATGAAGCAGGGGTTACAGGGATGAGACCTAGAAGGCTAACTGTCCGCCTTTCTGTGTGAGGGCGGCAGTTAGACTGGACGACACCCTAATGCCATCTGCACGGCATGAAGCAGGGGTTACAGGGATGAGACCTAGAATGCTAACTGTCCGCCTTTCTGTTTGAGGGCGGCGGTTAGACTGGACGGCACCCTAATGCCATCTGCACGGCATGAAGGAGGGGTTACAGGGATGAGACCTAGAAGGCTAACTGTCCGCCTTTCTGTGAGAGGGCGGCAGTTAGACTGCACGGCACCCTAATGCCACCTGCACGGCATGAAGCAGGTGGTTAAAGGAATGAGACCTAGAATGCTAACTGTCCGCCTTTCTGTTTGAGGGTGGCGGTTAGACTGCACGGCACCCTAATGCCATCTGCACGGCATGAAGCAGGTGGTTAAAGGAATGAGACCTAGAAGGCTAACTGTCCGCCTTTCTGTGAGAGGGCGGCAGTTAGACTGCACGGCACCCTAATGCCACCTGCACGGCATGAAGCAGGTGGTTAAAGGAATGAGACCTAGAATGCTAACTGTCCGCCTTTCTGTTTGAGGGTGGCGGTTAGACTGGACGGCACCCTAATGCCATCTGCACGGCATGAAGCAGGGGTTACAGGGATGAGAGCTAGAAGGCTAATTGTTCGCCTTTGTATGGGGGCGGCGGCTACCGAATCTTCTGCACGGCACAAAGCAGAAGATTCGGTAGCTATGCGCTAGGGTCTCTGTGACACGTGACAGATTCGTCGTAATATGACCAAGGAGTTAAACCAACGTAAAAAAAAATATTGCAATGAATTTCGATATCCCAGCAGAAGACAAACTTAGCAAGTACATCAAACCCTCACCAGATACCACCACAGATGGTCAACACAGGACAATCAAACAACCACCAGCCAGAAGGGCAGCAGCTGACGATGAGAGCAAGGGATTCTCGAAACATGTCAAAAACAGGTAATTCTACTTAAGTGAAGAGTGTAAATGAGTTATTCTACTCCTCGTTCATTTTCATTTGAAACGTCTTTACATTATTACTTATAATGATTTGTTGTACTTAGCGACAGGGTCTTTAAAAATCTGACTACTGTTTTACCTGCTGTATTCCATAAAGAAAGTTTAATCTGGATTAACAAGAAGAATAATAAGCCTTTGTAAGAACACTTTGTAGAGGAGTGAATGGAAAAAGCATGTGAATGCAACACATCAGACTTTTACCTATTAAAACTATTTTAAAATAATATTATTTCATGAAATATTTTAATTAAACACAACAAATAAAATTAAGTAACACATAGTACTACGCACACTTGTAGTAGGAACGCCAGGGTATAAAAGTCACGTTGTTCTTAGCATTAACACACAAACAGCACATTGCCACTAAAGAACACGCGAGCAGGATGTTTGTGCTCGTGGCACGGCTTTACAACTTCCCTGTAATGAAAACAAGGTAATTGTGTCGTAGGAGGGAAAAAACTCTAGGGTCGATTATGAGACCGCGACTTTTAGAAGAAAAGAAAAACGCCTCTAAAGTATGTTGGTATTAGCGAAACGTTACGCGGTCATTGTTGTAACGGCGCTGCCAACATGCCGGCCTTTGTTGCTCCTGTTTTCCTGAGAAGTTTAATTTAATTTCTATAGAACTCTGACAATAATAGCGGCCGCAAAACAAACGCCCGCCTAACAATCACAACATTGCTCGACACACACGTTCTCCATATTTGTCGTCCCGTTTTAATGTATCGTTATAGACCTGCATGGCAAAGTATTGTTGTCCAATAAACGCGCAGCTTGGTGGGGAAAATTAACATTAGAAGATCGTGGTAAGCGTGTAAACAGCGTTGGAAAAACTTCATTCTAAGCTAGTAAATATCGTGTTTTCATGTTAGGGCACCTCGTTGTTTTCAATTAATTGGAATTTTTGTTACAGGGTTAACTTTGCGCATTATTTAGTTCTACCTTTCTATTCCTCTATATTAATATAGTATTAATTTAAGTTTAACTACAAATTATGCAGCAAAATTGCTTTGAAACAAGCAACGGTGGCCGTAACATGAACACCGGAAGCAATACCAACTTAACAAATTGTTTTACCTTCTGAAAATCATGGCCTACTCCCGTAAATGGGAATGAACATTTTACATAAAATACCTGATGTCACCTATTAATGGGTATAAAAATTATTCTTACTAAAGCTTGTTTTTCTAAAGTTTCATTTTAATTCAATTAAACCTTTGCAAAAGTTTTTTTTTTAATTTATGGACGCTCTTTAACTACTATCGTTCTTAGCGTCCCATTCCATTTTGGGCGTGAAAGACCCGTAATTTTGCTCAGAGGCCTCTTTATCAGGCTTGAGGTTCTTTTATGACACGGGACCACCGGCTTTACTTTCCTTCCGAAGGAAGGATTTTTACGCCCGAAAAAATCCATCGCCCTCCGCCGGGTTTGAACCCGCGACCTTGGGAACTAGAGGCTAGCACGGTACCACTAGTGCACGGAGGACGGCTTTGCAAAAGTGGCTACATTAGACATTCCATTATAGATACAAAGGGAACAGCGATAGTAAGTTTGTTTAAGAACTGGACGCTATATGCTGGCCTTAAAATTCTAGGCTGTTTTCATTACATCGCGAGAAACAACTGAATGTTGACAGGACTTTAAAGAATGACCAAGAAATGAACAATTCGAACTATTAATAACGGAAATGGTTTTATATCACAGAAACGTTATTTGAAATAAATTGTGTGTTTTAAAGAGATTTTTACATTTCTTGTGTAGTACGTTTTCGTCAATTTCGTCTACAGTACGTTTCCTATTAAGCAAGATTATACAAAGTTCTTTCGGAAAGAACAGGACTTCAAAGGCTATTCCCAGGAAATTCAGGATATATGTCACCAAATAATATATGGCATTTTAATTAAAAACTTTAGATCCATTTTTTATAAAATCAAACATTAGGATGAATGTTTCATGTAAAGGGTAGTTTGGGGTGGAGGATTGTCTTGAAAATATTCGTATCACATTTTTGAAAGGTACTGAATTGAAATACTTAAGGGACCAGGTACTCTGAAATGATCAAAATTCTATTTTTTGTTTTAGGCAATAATAAAATCTCTATTATTTCCAGTTTCAGAAAATATATACCTTTTTGGTTTTAAGACATTTAAATGGCATTTAAATACTAGTGTGCATTCCTTTAAAACTGTCATGCAACGTCCCTTTTTAGAACATTTTTGTACCTTTCAACAACGAATGACTATATCATGCCCAGCGAGTAGTTCAGCAATTAACAAAAGAGGCTAGGACAAGAGAAGGCAATCAGAAAAGTTGAAACAATCCAGGAATGAAGGTGCAGGTGATTATAACCCTGGAATGTACTGAAGTGTGTCAGAATTTTAATGTTCAAACTTTAACTCACTTTTCTCAAAGCAACATTTTTGGATACTTATGTACCTTTTTCTCAGAAAGTATGAGAGGTAGAGAGCTGAAATTTTCAGTACATGTGTACAACATAGCTAAACTTTCTGATCCATAATCATAATATTATAATGTATATTAGTGATATTAATAAAGCAACAACTTTGCAAATTTTACACATTTTTAATTTTTTGAGTTTGCAAATTTTTTTTTCAATTTCTAATGAACCAATATACATAACTAAATAATTGAGGCTCAGTAGATAGCTGATTATAGAAGCATGCAAAAGTGTGATTCTATATTGCAAGTAATATCAGAGAAAAAGGTACATGAATTTACACGTTTTAAGAGTAAATTTTATTATTTTTCTGCTGAATAAAATTATTTTTACGGACTCAACTGCATAAGCTATCAATGCAAACCACCACTTGAAATAATTGTCATGATTGATAGAATAATTCATCAAAAGTTCAGGAAAAATCATTGAGAGCTTTAAGAGCAGTGGTAATTTAACATACTTAAGCTGTAATTTCCATGTGTTCAGACTACCTTGTCTCCTTAAATACTGTTTATCAACTTTTCGTTTTTGAGTTTATGCTGTTCATAGATACACACACGATTTTTTTTTTCTAAAAATGCTTTTTTTTATTACTCAGGGAGCCTCAAGCCATGTATTTCCGGTGAAATCTCAGTACTGAATTTTTGGGTGGAATGCAAAATCTTGTCTACCTATTATGTACGTGATAAAGAAAGTAAAAATACTTAGGAAATCGAGGACAGAGTGCATCCACCATAATTCAAATCCAGAAAAAGGAAGTTTTTAAGCACTAGATGTCCGAAAAATCATCTAACCCACCCATTCTTTTTAGCGAGACACTTAATGCAAGAAACTGGCGCTATTTTGAGAGGAAATTACTAAAACAAGCGGCAGAAGGTCGCTAAATCAATGTCGTCAACATTTGAAAATGCTGCGAAAGTAATGCAGATTCACAGATCCTACGGCCACGCTCTGTCGTCGTTCCGCAGTTGCGGCCTTAACCGCTTCACTCCCCTACTTATAAAAAACATCCCTCGGCTACGCTTTATGGCTTAGGGCTCTAAACCCTCGGCTACGCTTTGAGGCTTTGGGCTATGTTGGCAACGAATGTTCGCATAATGCTTCGGGTGGGATGTATATGTGTAACTTTGGTTATAATGAACAGAGCTGTAAATATTTGTGATAAATGCTTTAAAATATGTTATTATAATTGAAGTGCACACAAGTGTGTAGAATGAACATAACTTTAGTTTTCAGCACTAAGTTCTGTCACTGTTTTTGGACACCTTTTGCAGTTCAGCATTTGGTATTTATCACATTTTAGTTCACGGAATTTGCAAAATTGTTTTTGTAGCATACTTTATGGTAGAAAACATGCACGGCCAGCCTCGTTACAACGTTCCTCATGCTTTGATTCGGCCCTGTCCAACTCCTGTCTGTCATGGCCCTTATTACATAGAATCCTCCTCGACCTCACTTCTTTTCCTCAGGTTTTCTGCCATTAGCTTTCTATAGGTAGACGCAGGAAGTAGCAGTTCGCAGTAAAGATCTTCCATCAGAAAGGGTTTTCTCGTCAGAATGTATACATATTGTGGCGTATTAATGATTTGGAGGGTTACATTATTGTTCTACATTGTCATTCCAGACACATTGTTGTTTACGTCGCTCTTGGCTGGTAGCTTTGCTAGCCACGAGTGGTGGAGATAGCATCAGTCTCAGTAGGGTTCCTTGAGGAACGAACCGCGTGTGTAAGCCGGGCTTTGGATCGGTGGACATCTCCTCCCACCTTTCATTTTTAATAATGTAGAAACCCCAAACGGTTGGGAAATAAATCTAGGAATGTGTGAGTAGATTTGTATTATTGATTTTGTGCAGTGAAAACCCACGCCTTTCTCTAACCTCCATATCACGTTTCGATTCTCCGCAGCCAAGTCAGTATACCCCCCCCCTTATTGTACGTGTTGGTACTCAAAATTAATTTAATTTTCATGTGAACGTTTAGGCCATCTACCCAGCATGTAACAATATCTCGATGGGGTGTATTTCGACGCCCCAGTTACTCGCTTAAGGAAAGTAACCTTCAGTTTCTCCCATTCTTTTAGGTCCCTTTTTAGGTTTTCTCCTATTTGATGTATGCCATATGTCAGAATTGGGACAATTTTTGCTTCGAATAGCTTCATTGCCACCTCTAGGGAGATTTACTGTATATGATTTATGTCGTTTATGGCCCTTATGGCAGTTATGGCCTTCTCTTTTGCATGTACCCCAAAAGTGGTCCTACTTGTTTGCAGGGTTACTCACTCTTAAGTATTTCCGGAAGGTCATTTGGACGGTCTTCTTCCTATATATTTGTAGATCATTTTCATCTGGCCATCTTGATAGTTGGTTGAAACTCTGTTGCAGGTCCCCGATCCTCCTTGCCATCATGACCATATCCTCAGCATAAATGTACTGTCCATTCCAAACCAGAGTGACTTTCACTGAAAACAAACACTTTGTATTATCCGCGCGAAAGTAGTTTCCCTACCCCGCCTCTAATGGCTGCCTGTTCCCCTCTCAAGTGCTTGTTAAACACTGTTTAAATCTATAAAAACGCGCCCTGCGTGAGAATCAGTTCAAAATGCAACCTGAGGTAACAATCGATTTTACAAGTATGCGGCAATGAACATTTTACTTACGTTAGTCACAATCCTCGGGCAACAGCGCAACACCCAAATCCGGATCCTCTGAAGATGACTCAGCTGCCAAATCCGAATCAGAACTACTCTCCAAAATAATGACAAGCTTATCCACAGCACTGTCGCACTTAAAACAAGTTCCCACATTTTATCCTCTTATATGTTCTATTATGTCTGTTTATATGCCCTGCTCGCTTTGGTTACACTTCTCACTGAAACGCCTGTAAAATCCGATATTAGTTTCATAATATGCACTAATGCAAGTGTCGGGTATTTGTCTAATTAGGAGTTGAATATATGAAGTATTGCTTGTTTTAGCCACATTTTAACTTTTTCCCGTTTTTATGTTTCAACAGTTTATTTGCACTGTACGCACCTTCCTCTAACATGTAAACTCAAATACAACTGACTAAATCACAAGATTTGACCTGAGCTGAGCATACGTGTGCTAGCGTATTATGAATGACTGTTCGCTTATCATGTTTCCTGTGTTTTGCAAAGTGTTCATTCGTTACTCAGATAACACCTCTGGGAATTCATTGCTGCATTTCTCGTATATGTAACAGAGTGGCAGTCATGCATACAGTTGGTATTAACAAGCAAGATGCTTTCGGCGTTAGCGCAAAAGCAGACGAAAATCATATTTTGTAATCTCTTAACAGCTAGTGTATATCCATTACCTTTAGCGATGAGTTCTTATGATAACCGCAATAAAATGTGCAGTTCCATACATTTCCTGCTCAAACATTTCATAATACAATACATGTATTAAGGAACTATTTACGTTGGCGTAAGAGGTGTTCTTGGGTTCATGACAAGCAGAAGCACGTGCTTCTGTTTACATCAGACGGAACTCTGGTTTGGAATGGACAGTATATATTTGTATGGTGTTGTTCATCGCCTCTGTCACATCTGCTATTGCTTAGGTTGAATAGCAGGAGGGGGCTTAACGGATCCCCTTGCAAAACCTCATTTGTTTGCTTGAAGGATCTGGATTGTGATAAAATTGTTATTAAATTTTGTTATAAAATATGTAATCTACAGTGTTAATTTGTGTTATAAGATGCATATAATTGTCCTATACAATAAAATGATTATGGATATGCGTGTATGTTATGTATAGTGAGTCCGAAAGACTCTCATATACGGGAGAATTGTCGAAATTAGATACCATTATTGTGTTCTGTTTGCATAATGGCAACTTTAACTTTCCAGATAAGTGGATACAATTTATTATTGAGTTTAGCTTACCGTTGCTTTTGCTCACTTCCTCATCGTGCTTTCATGAAGGTTGAAGAAATTGCGATGTTAAGTATTTAAATCTTTTGGTTTACCTTTGTAAACCTCAGTAGACAGCATCAGAACATTTATTTATTTATTTATTAATCTCCAAAAAGAACCTTATTTTACCATATAGTATGTTAGGGTTATAAATAATACACAAATTAAATACTTGCATTTTACAAAAACAATTAAACATTAAAGTTAAATCTAATGGACATAAACAGGAATTCGAAAACATATTTCAATGATCATTACAAATGTTTAAATACATATTCAATGAACTTATAAAAAGATAACGAGCAGAAACAAACTATTTAAACGCTTGTGAAAAGTATTAGAATAACAAATTAAGTGTGATTTAAACAATTTGATTTGATTCCTTTTAAAAAGGGGACAATAAAAAGGAACATTGATTATCTTCTGCACAGTTACAAAAAGCGTTATTTGTTGTTGCAATGTCTTGAATCTTTCGAAGTATTTTCCATTACCTGAGTTAGCTGAAAACTGGACATAATGTATTTAGATTTTAACCTATCCTTTTCAGTGGGAAAGAATAATTTCTTGGTTAAAGAACCATTTTTGCTTTTAAGCCATTTCTCGTTCCAGTGGGTGATCATGTCTTCTTTTAATAACATTTTGACATATGATATTGGACATTTCATTTGATTAATATCAACTGAGCGGCAATGAGAAGCCTGCTTTGCCAGCTGATCAGCTCTTTCGTTGCCCTCAATAGCAGAATGACCTTTTACACACCTAAGACATATATGTTTCTTGCATTTTGAAAGTATACTCCTGATTCTTACAAGCTTACTATTCAAGTTGTACTTATCGTTTAGGCAGTTCAACGCTGCTTGTGAGTCGCTCAAAATATTTGCACTTGTATTATTATCTGAGCACCATTCCAATGCTTTCAGTAAAGCGAGAAGTTCAGCTTGAAATACAGTGTAATGTGATTTTAGTTTTATTTGCCGAGTATGCTATTTTCTTCCTTCTTCATATACTATAAAGGCACAGCCCAATATCTTAATGTTGTCCTCGATAGTGCGAGATCCATCAGTGTGGATGTAATGATTGTGAGATTTGTAACACTGCGATTCAATGTCAGAAATAATAAACTCAGTTGGGTATCCCACAGCTGTGTAGTGAGCATTACGTTCGATGTCCACATCGCCCAGAATGGCTGATTGGCTACAGTTCTTTTTGCAGTTGGTAAGTGCAGCTCTGTTTCCAGTTATAAGACCATTATTGGAAACAACTTCGCTGTTTAATTTTAAATATGATTAAAAAGTCAGGAGCATACCTATCAATATTTGAAATAAAGTACATTTTGCGCTGAGCTTAACATTGCAAAATATCGATGAATGCCTAAGATCACATTGCATAAACTGTTTTTGTATAATGTTGCCACCCCTACTTGCGATGTGAGGCAGTATTTTTAACGCTTAAATGATTTCAGTCAAATTATATAATAATATAAATTCAATAACAGCCCACCTCAAAGCAATATGTGTATGTAACAATATATAAAAAGTGTATATTACAGTTATTGTATATGTTTATATTATTGTATACATGTAATAATGTTATGTGAATGTATTACGTAATTTAATAATGTAGGAGCTGTGAGAATAATAGTTAAATGTTGCTAACAATGAGTTAACCTTGAGGCAATAACGAGTAAGAAAGTTTAAATGCTACTAGTCATTATTGGAGCAACAATAATGTAAATTTTGAGACAGTTTAAAAATAGCCAATCAACAGCCAGAAAAAGCTTTAGTTAAAAGAAGGTATTCTATTGGATTAGGAATAGACAATCAGAGACTTGAAATACAGAAATTTACAAGTTTAGACGGTTGAAATCAGTTTAGTTGCCTGCAGACAGTGATTGTAACTGGATGCGAGACGCGTCCTCAGAAATTTAATACGTATTCAGTGTGAGACGAAAATAGTTTACGTGTTTAAAAAGTGCAAGTATTTAATAAAAGAATCTTACAGCTCTCTATATCAGTGACGTGTTATTTAAATCGTGTCAACAATTAATAAAAAGGAGTGAATTAAAAATTATAATCTGTGTAACTCTACATTCTTCAGCGGCACCACGCCCTGTTAAGACAGTCATGTCTCCAAAAATAAATACTGACGCAGCCGAGGCAAACACAAATATGTAATATTTAAAGAAATAGTCAAAATTACAAAGTTAATATTTTTTAAACATTTTTGGGGGGCAAAGCCCACCGGAAAGTACATTTGGGGCGAAGGCTACCGTAAACGTTTTACCATACGAAGCAACAACCTACTCATAATTCGCACGGATATGTACTATCTTATTACCCTTCGACACTCGCACAAGTCTGAGAAGTGCCCTTGTTTATTATATAGAGGTTATAATATACCAGAGGTTACTAAAGTGCAACTTTGACAATTTTTCCACCATTATGGGATAAGTCACTACAGTCTGGTGATATTCGAGTTGTTAGGTTCCATTCATAACCGGCAGCCCATCCTCAACTATGCACCTGTTGATTATAATATTAATTATACCTACAATGATGGACATTTTGTGGTCATTTTAAATTGTAGGTTCCCATTTAAAAATATTAAATTGACCCTAAAATGACCTCATAGCATCCTCCAAACAACATGACCAATGGCATTTACTTTCCCCCATAATATCAAGCAACTTTTATTCAAAACATTTCTTTCTACAACGCTTAGTTTTGGAGATATTGTACAATCTCAACTTAAATGGCCCACCCTATATAATATTACTAAGTATTTATATTAGATTATTTATAGTCAGGTGTTATAATTATACGAGCATTTCATTATTTAATTATTATTAATTTATGTTATTATTAATTATTATATCTTATCTTCGCAATTAACTAGAGATTTGAATTGTTTTTGGAATGCTTGGTGTAAGCGTTGTTTGTGTGGGGTTTTATTTTTACAGGAAGAAATCTGCGTAGAAAAAGACAACAAAAAATTAATTATTTCTTGTTATTGTAGAAGAACAAGTAATTCAATTAATTGATCCAATAGCGGTCGAAACTATGAAGCTCGGTACTTAAAGTACTTACAACATTGTAAGTCGCCATTGGGGTATGTCATCTCAATACAATTTGAGATCTCCTTGTGGTTTACCGGTAAAAACGCGAATCAGTTGGAGAATTTAATGTCGTACTGGTATGTTGCCATGGTAGCTCAGTGGTCAGAGCAACCGGACGGAGACCGGGAAATCCGTGGTTCAAATTCTGGCTATGGCATTGAATTTTTCAGTAATCTGATTCTACCTTTCCAACCTTGTCTAACACACGGCTTGTGTGCAAGAACAATTAATTCCAAGAAATTTAATTGTTTGGTGTATGTAAGTATGCCAAAATGATATTCAAACGTAACTACAAGTTGTTCTTCATACTATTACAGTACAACAATTTACAACAGTTAATAACATTAAACGTTTTATATATAAATTAATTCCATAGCACGGTTCAGTGCTTAATTTCACACTTAAGGTGCATCCATATTATAGATAATCAGCAGTTATGGCGGAGAAGGAAGCTGATTGATGACCAAATCTTTGTATCAAAGAAAAGAATATTACAGAGCAGTATATATTCGTATGATATGATATGATTAGTAATACTGCCAGTAGACTGAAATAGTGTGTCTTTTGACAATAGATGTCTGGTAATTTCTTTGGTTATATATTTAGTGATTCAAGTTAGAATGTTGACCGCCCTGACATGCTACCTTTGTTGTTTAGTAACCTGAGCTACGCTGCGTCCCCAATATCCAATCACGAATCCATAGAATAGTAATGTGGTACAGCAACTTCTTCGTTAGCTTTTCTGAGTAACCACCCTCAAACTCTCGTTGTATTCCTCATTACAAAATGTTATATTCTTGTCATATATGAATTAATATTGTCATAGCACAAGGGCACTCCCCTTGCACACGCCCCTGGGAATAACCACCTTTAAAATCAGAAATAATCGTTTTTCTTCATCAGGTTTGAGATAAGAAAATTAAAATAAATGACTATATCAAAATAGCTTTTAGTGCCTATATCTTACATCCAGGGATGCAGAGATCCCAGATCGTAATGAAAGGAAAACGCAATACTTGTCAAAATATGTGTAAGATTATGGCATGAGTTCTATAATTTTCACGAGTGGCATGAAAGGGGCATACACGAGTTAATCACAACGTTCTATGCAATCCTAGCACAATAATAATATAAATAATAATAATAATAATAATAATAATAATAATAATAATAATAATAATAGATATATAACTTTACTTTCGTATATATAATTTTCGTACGATAGAAAGTTTCCGGTGGCCTTCGCCCCACGTTCACTTTTCCGGTGGTCGTCGCCACAACGTTTAAAAAAATCAACTTTGTATGTTAATTTTTATTTAAATATTATATAAGTATGCCTCGGCTGCGTCAGTATTAATTTGCAGAAACACGTATCTCTTAGCAGGAGTTGGTGCAGCTAAAGAATGAAGGCTTACACAAATTATAATGTTTTTACTTCACTTCTTTTATTACTACTTGCGATTAAATACTTCACTGATATATCCTACTGTAGAGCTGTGAGATTATTTTTATTAATGGCACTTTTAAACACGTAAACTTTATTTTATTCTCGCCGTAATGAATTTTTATGTCTCACACTGTACCGTATCGAAGTTCTCGAGAACGCTGCCTTCTAGCATCTGGTTGGGAACGATTGAATTTGCACATTTTACTCTATTTCAAGTCTCTAATTGGCTAATCATACTCCAACAGAATACTTTTATTTAACTTCAGCTTTTTATAGTTGTTGATTAGCTATTTATAAACTGTTTTATATATTACATTATTGTTCCAAGAATTATTAGTAGCATTATTTAACTTTCCAATTATTATTGCCTCAAGGTTACCTAATTGTTAGCAACTTTCGGTTTCTACTTTATAATTCTGTTTGCTACGGAAGGCAGCTTGCTCCTATTCTCACAGCTCCTACATTGTTAAATTATGTAATTCACATAACATTATTATACATGTACATAATAATATAAACATAACAATGACTGTAACATACACTTTTTATATATTATAGTATACACATATTGCTTTAAAGTGGGCTGTTATTAAATTTATATATTACCTAATTAGACTGATATTTAAGTATTATAAATACTGCCTCAACCTCAGGTACATATACATAGCAGCAATAAGGGACGTCATTGTTTAGTGGTTACCATAGAAAACTACTACAATAAATAGGCTTTTAACTCAGTGGGAAGAAAGAGGGATGCTTCCAGTGCTGTTTGGATCCAACGTGGAGAAATTCAACTCGCACGCGTTAATAATGCGGCTATTTGACATAACCTGATGCTTAGCACATACCATTTCACTCTCTCCCAATTATGTTTCTTTTCCTTCATTTCATACTTTTTCGTTAATTTATATTTTCATTAAACTGGAAATAGCATCTTTGCTACTCTATGGTATGTAATAATGTGTATTATTTTATCTTGAAAGGGATTAATTTCGAGGACAAACCTTAAAGGTTTAAAAATTTCAATGTTCATACAGATATGCCAGATCAACAGTTAAAAATAAATCAATAAATAAACATTTAGGGATTGTGGAGGGGTAGATACTAGAATAGGAAGCTTACATATGGTCTATGGGTTTTGAATTCACACAGCAGCACAATCTCTGTCAATAATCAAACCTCGAGGGGACGTAGGATAATCCGGAACGTCTACCATACGGAACTGTCTCAGAAAGCTTACGTCGGCCTATTAGACTGATGGAGTCAGACATTCAAATATCATTAACTACATATTTTTTTTACTTTCTCTACTACGTATAGTAAGTAGGGGAAGTATTGTATTCCACCCAAAAATTCGGTACCGAGATTTCACCGGAAATATATGTTTTGAGACCCCCTGAATCCCCCCCAAAAAAACATTTTTGGAAACACGTCCGCGTGTGTGTGTGTCTGTGAACAGCATAACTCAGAAACGAACAGTGCGATAAACACCAAACTTGGTATTTAGGTTCAGTATTTTCCAGAGATGCGACACGAAGGTTTTCAAGAAAATCCCCCCACCACATTTTACCCTTTACATGGAACATTTTTCGAAAATTTTAATTTTCTCAAAAATGGCTCTAACGATTTTGATAAAAATATCATATGTTTAAGATATTTTCATGACAAATGAAATGTATATCTCGAATTTTCTGGGAATGTCTCCAAAAGTATTCTTTATTGTGAACGACTTTTGCATAACTGGTAAACCATATGAGATCGACAAAATTTTACTACACAAAAAATGTAGATCGCGTTAAAATACATAATTTATGTCATATACATTTTTTGTGGAGTGAACTATTTTCGAGATATTGCTTGTTATTCCTTAAATTTTCCAATACTTATACTTTTTCTCAAATTCGTTATTCATTTTTTTGTCCTGGTAATGCAAAGAGAATAGAATACTCCATATACCAACCAGCTCTTAAAATATTTGACTATCGCTTAGTCTACCAATTCCCCTTGCATCTACAAGAAAATAAGCAATAAGATTAACATTTCGGTATCCCGATTAACATGAAGCATATGGATATTAAGCGTTTGTAAAAATAGTTTGTACAAGAGTAGAGAAATAAATGTGAGTGTAACACATCAGATATTTTTAACAGTTTGATTCTTTTAGTTTCCAGAAATACTCGTTCGGTATAGGGATACGCACATTTAATATATAACGTATTTAATATATTAACGTAATTGGAAATCTGTAAATGACTAAGTACCTAGTTACGAAAAGGCTGATAGTTACGTTCACATGGCCCTCTCTAACTTCCATCGCTTATTAGTGGGTATACAGATTTTCTTACGAAATCTTATTCTTCGAATCTACTTCATTTTAAACGAGATAAACCTTTCCGGAAATATCTGCATTACAATTTCGTTATAGATACAAAGGGAACAGCGATAGTCAAATGTTTAACTGGACGGTATATGCTGGCCTTAAAATTCCATACTTTCTCCATTACACCGCGAGAAACAACTGAAAATCGACTAGACTTGGAAAGAATGACTGAGTATTGAGCAATTCGAATCATTAATAATTCGTGAATTCGCCCGTCGACCCGGAAAAACAACAAAAAGCATGCTTTAGAGTGTGCGGTCGTCGGGGATCAAATCCGGGACCTCCCGGATTCAAGTCGCATACGTCACCGCGGCGCCATCTCGCTCGGTGCAAGTTCAAGATTTTTAACGAAATTCCTAACACTCCAAGCAACTCTTTGTGTGGCAAAACAATTCGTTATTTTTAATTTCGTCAGTAGCAGCTCTAAAGAGCTTAATTAACGTATCATCATTTTGAGATATTGACTGAAAGGTAAAACGTATAACATTGAATTCTCTACGTAATGTTCTTTTAATTTCCATTGAATTTTGAGAAAGTTTTTATTATTTTTGGAAACCATATGAGAGGGACAAAAATATAGTAAAGGTAAAGGTACATATCATATCACGGAGGGGTCCTCGGAAGCGGGGCAGAGCACCGCACACAGGCCAGTCGACCCCTTGTGCTTCCAACGTGACCTCTGGGAGGGAAGGATGAGGAGAAAGAGACCTGAAGGGCCACCAGATCCGGATGCCGAGGGGCGCAAGCATGGACAGGGTCCCTAACGATGGAGTGCATCCGACATCACACGGTCCCTGCCCACAAGCCACCAATGTCCAGGGTCCCCCCGGAGCGTACCTCCAGGCTGAGGAGATACCTAACTGAGCGCTACCACAGCGAAGCCAGGGAAGAAACCTTTACAGAGCGCAAGCCACCGCCCAGCCGCAACCGGCCGAACACCGACGCCTGGATCCACAACCCTGAAACAGATGACAAGGAAGATGATATGTACAGGAAATGAGAGGAAGGTAAGTCGTGGTAGAAGAGAACCACCCCAGCATTCGCCTGGCACTCCGGGAAAAACACGAAAAACCCATAGGCCAGGACGGTCGCCGCGGATGAATCCCGGGACTTCCCGAATGCGGGCCACAGACGTAACCGTCTCAGCCATCTCGCTCTGTAAAAAATAGAGTATTGAAAAAATACTCAGAACATTGAAATATACAATTCATGTCAAGTAGCATTTTAAATATTTTCAAATATCCGTTGTTTTATATTTAAGTCCTCCCGGGCTGAAGTCTGCATTGATAATCGTGTACCTGTGCGAATATTCTTTCGTTTTTATTTCCTATGCCACATATTTATAATGCAAGCATTGTGTTTTAAGTCACCCGAATAATAAAAAACACTTTAGAAAATGGTCTATGTGTCTGTCTTTCAGTCTCCGCAAGTGTGTTTGTGCGTATGTGTAGGAATAGTAAGACTCAAAAACAAAAGGTTGAATGGTATTAAAGTTCATCAACTTCTAAAGATGCGAAAATAAATTTGGGGAAATCTCCCCAAATATCCCTTACGTTGAGGCAGTATTTTTAACAGTTAAATGGTTTCAGTCTAATTATATAATATAAAATATAATAACAACCCGTCTTAAAGCAATATGTGTATAATATAATGCACAAAATGTATGTAACAGTCATTGTATTAATGTTTATATTATTATGTACATGTTTAATAATATTATGTGAATGTATTAAGTAATTTAACAATATAGGAGCTGTGATAATAGAAGTCGAAAGTTGCTAACAATGAGGTAACCTTGAGGCGATAATGAATTGGAAAGTTTAATAATGCTACTAGTAATTCTTGGAGCAACAATAAAGTAATTTTTGAGACAGTTTATAAATAGCCAATCAACAACCAGAAAACCTGAAAGTTAAATAAAAGCATTCTATTGGAGTAGTATTAGCCAATCAGAGACTTGAAACAAATGAAATTTGCAAATTCGGGGCGGTAGAAGTCATTTGCTTGTAGACAGCGTTCCTAACTGATCGCGAGACGCGTCTTCGAGAAATTTAATACGTATCCAGTGTGAGACGAAAATTCATTACGGCGAGATTATAAAGTATACGTGTTAAAAAGTGCAAGTAATTAATAAAAAATCTCACAGCTCTCTATATCAGTGAAGTGTTATTTAAAGGAGTGAAGTAAAATTTATAATTTGTGTAAGCCTACGTTCTTTAGCCGCATCACCCCCTGCAATGAGAAACATGTTTCTACAAATTAATACTGACGCAGTCGAGGCAAACATAAATATATATAATATTTACAGAAAACATTAAAATACAGAGTTGATTCCTAAAAGTTGGGGCGAAGGCCACCGGTAAGTAAAGTTGGGGCGAATACCACCGGAAAGTGAATTGGGGCGAAGGCCACCGGAACTTTGTACCATATGTGGGGTAATTACTTCATCAAGTTTGGCTCCCCAACAGTCAAACTACAATACAATTCCTCCTAAAATATAACTTCTTCAAATTGGCTTTCCATAAGTGAAGCAACAACGAATCCTTCACCGTGTAACCTTTCTTTATTTTTGATTTTCTCGAATGTGGCTCTAACAATTTTATGTAAAATACCACATATTTAAAATATTTGCACGGCGAATAAAATATACTATGTATTGCAGTCCTCTTCAATCGAAATTAATTGTGTATAATTCTGTACTGCTCGTAAACCATAAGAGATAGATAAGAATTTACCACACAAAAACTGTAGACCTCTCTAAAACAGGCGATTAATGTTAAATTGTGTGGCATTAATCATTTACGAGATATTTGTTGTTATCGTCCTAAATTCTGAAATAGCTGATACTTTCTTTAAGTACTAAGCTCCCATTCGTTTGTTTTTCTTGGACATGGGAAATGTGGAATCCTAAAGTCAGCATATAGCGACCCACTTTCAAAAGATTTGACTATCGCTACAGCTTCCTGTATTCCCCTTGGCGCTGACCCTGGGTTGTTAGAAGGGGGTTTGTGTTTTGGCTCTTGCCCGGGCAGACCTTCGCAGCAAATGTACCTATAACGAAATGTGTAATGGAACCATTTCTGTAAACGTTTATCTTGTTTAACACGAAGGAGATGGAGGAATAAGCTTTTGTAAGAAATATTTGCAGAGAGTAAGGTGAATGCAACACATACTTTTTTGTTTTCTACAAGAGCTCATGGAAATCAGAGAAGTTCCTGAAATAACCGACTGTCGATCCTGCAACATACTAACCAGGAAGGAAAACCTATACTTGTTAAAACCTAACTTGAACTTTTTCTAGGGAAGCATTCCCCCACCCCTCTATTTATTTTACGTGACTTTAACTACTTGGTCATATCACGTCGAATCTGTTAGGTGATACCTCGTGACTTACAATTAACCTTCTAGGTCTCATCCCTGTACCATATCATTTTGCTTCGTCATGTGTCCACGAGGCCTTAGTGCCAGTCAACTGTACTTCTGATTCTACACATGACAGGCCGATGTTATTAGGGTGCCCTCCATTCAAACTGCTTTACCTGTGGATAAATGGCAGAGAATTCGCTATCACCACCTATTTTCAGTGTTTAGTATTGTTTTATACCCATAGTGGAACTTTGGGTTGTGGTATTAATAATCCAATCCGATATTTACCTTGACGATTGAGGGAAATCACGAAAAACCCAGTCAGAATGGCCGGCCCAAAGGATTTGAACCCGGGACCTCCCGAATACGAGCCACAGATGTTACCGCCTGATCCAATCTGCTGGGGAGGGAAACATTTTTACCGTAGTTAAGGTAAGGTTGATAGAATAATATTTTTTGTTATGAATAGTACTTTGTGGTGGACGAAGCGGCGTCTGGGCGGGTTTTCTCTGGGTTCTCCGGTTTCCCCCGCCATTCATTCCACCAACTGCTCCATCATCAATTTCACCAACATTTCGTTTCAACTACTTCCTTCATCCCATACCAGGCATCGGGCTGATATCCCATCCTGGATGCTCTGTCTGATCCATGAGTGTCTGCTCCTCGACGAGCCTCTGACCCAGGCACTCGCTTGTAAGTCCTGGGGGGTGTAAGTCCTACATAAGAGGAGGGTAAACAGATAATGAATGAATGAATGAATGAATAGTACTTACTATACGTAAGGGATATCTATGACACTGTAATGAGTAGAAAATCACATCAATGTTTTTTTTATATTCGCACTAAAGATGTTTTTTTTATGTTTGTGTATAAATAATGGTAAATGCATTATAATAAGAAAATTTTGTAAAGAAGTGTATTCATAATACACTTCCGCCGCTGTCTTTCAGTTACCTACTTTTGGAAATGGATAACTTAAATAGAGAATTTTGTTTTAATATAAAAGTATTGTAAAGTCCGGTTATTAAATAGTGTAGTAGATTTTAATGGTAGTAGTGGACATAAAGCAGGTGGCTATGAAAATCCTACATTAGGGAGGTATGAAGTCGTGACAACGCCTTGCTGACTCAGGTTGTAATGATCGGGGTGTGACCTCAAGCTGACAACATAACACGGGCCGACACGATCAGCCAACCAAAGATGGCACTTCCTTAGCTTGTATTGCCGACAAAGAGGCGGTCCGCGCGCTCCAAACGGACGTCATGCCAAACACAATCGATCGCAATCGATATCTCGATAACAGCTGACAGCCTCTCTCTAGTTTTTTTTCTTTTTTTCCTGTTTTACAACACCTAGCGATGCATCTTCGGCATTCTTGCGGCAATAGTGAGAACGCTGTGAAAGATTTCTGAGAACGTGGCCTTTTTAACGAGACTTTTAACCTTTCGAAACGACCGCTCCTATCTGGTAACAGTACGACCATTTTGTTGCATCTAGCTAAATGGAGAAATACATAACCCCCAGACTATGAGATTATAGTAAGCTTGCAACCCTTATAAATCAGCTGATTTCCCTTAAGATTTCTCTTCGTCTTTCTGGTAATTCCACCAAAATATACATTAAAAATATAGGTAAGTTTTTGGTAAAAGGGATACCGTAGCTCGAACTGTTCAAGGCATGAAAATGAAACTTCGAAATTCGTACTTTTAGATGTAGACGTAATTTCAGAAAATATTTGGCAAAATGGCCAAGCAGCAGCGGGTTCAAAACACCTATACCGGTCAATCTGACTGGGATTTTATTATTTGGTTTCTCTCAGTTGCCAGAAAGGCACCAGACCGGAATTCAATACCACGATCCAAAACTAATAGGAATAGATACAGGAAAGGGACTACGCAACTAAGACCGACTGTCCACGAACTACGTGCGCACTCAAAGAACAGCCAACAGTTCTACGATCCCAAATTCCACATTCCACCAAAACTCAATAGTAACAAAACAAATGGTACAGGCAGGCGACTGCACAACTAAGGCCTTCTGTCTGGCATACACTGTAGGTGAAACAATGAATTTACAGTAACCGTAGAGTATGGCAAAGAAGTTAGAGCAATATTAAAGAAAAACTGCTGTTTTCCCAAAAAGAATCCTAACAATTTGGATTAAAATGACGTTTGAGATAGTCGTAAGAGTAATAAAATAAACTTGAAATTTGTGTGAATAACCCTTAATTCCCATTACTGTTATGTGAGTGGCAATCCATACGGGACTTTAAACGCCATGTCATTAAACTTTTCCCGTGGCATTTACTGCTTCCGAAATATTCCTTGTTGTATGTTTAAATGTTGCCAGTTGTCGGTTCGGAGGGCTATAATATGTTTGAAAATGTGTATTCCTGTACCCTCCCTCAAGAGAGCTCTCTGCATATTAATGATAATCGGGTTATGATATAAATAAAGAGCTGGGTGTTATATCCACTTGTTGCATGTAACCAAGACCACACTTCTCAAGTTTTCTAGGCAAACACACACTTACCTTGGTTAGCATTATCTATGGGGATATAACACCTTTCATATGAATTTTACATGTTCAATTTCAAGCAAAACCTGTAAAATCATAACAGAGAGAGAAAGCTGTTTTCACTTTAACAACTATAGTAGGTAGTGAAAGTATTGTATCCAATCCAAGAATTGGATAACGAGATTTTACAGGAAATACACGTTTTGAGGTCCCTGAGTTGGAAAAAAGACATTGTTTTCCTGGGCGTTTGTGTAGAGCATAACTTAAAAATGAAAATTTGCATAATCTTCAAACTTGGTATGTACCTAAGTTCAGAATTTCCAAGAATGCAACGAGAATATTTTCAAGAAAATTCCTGCAACTACACTTAACTTGGAACATTTTGTTTTTATTTCTAACTTCCTCTAATAATTTTGTTTAAAATGTAATATTTAAGATATTGCATGATTAACAAAATGGCTATCTTGAATATTTTGGGTATATTCAGTGAAGTCTTCTTCATTCTGAATGGATTTTGTTTTGCTGTTAAACCATATGAGATGGACAAAAAGTTATCGCTCATAAAATACTTGTTATTGGTTTAAATTTTAGAACAATTTATATTTTCTGAAGCACTAAGATACCATTCATTATTTGTCATGATGTAATTCAAATGGAATTTCAAAGCTAGCTTATCACGATCCAGTTTTGTACAGATTTGACTATTACCTACTTCAACCTTCTGTATCCCTCTTGAACTTATAGCAAAATGTGTAATTAAACCATTTCTTACTTATTTACTTATTTCCTCTTCATGTAAGTACAGTGCTTTTCCTTCGCAATGCGGCCACCTCTGGGTGGCTCGCATACCGGCCGCCGAAGCTCGGACCCCCGCTGAAACAGTTATAATATCCCCACAACCGCCTCACATTTTCATATTTACAGTTACAATTACAATTATAATAAGCAAATGCCTTATCATAAGAATTGGAAATTTTGTCCTCTAACCGCATATTTCTTGCGTATTTTCAGGAAATTTTCATTCATAGTGGAGAGTTTACTATCCGATATTGAGTGAATTTCTCGTCTGTTTTCTTGAAGTTCTATCAATGTATGGGGTTTGTTGCACACACCTTACTTTCAACTTACCTCATATTAAAAAATTAACCTACATTAAATCAGCGGATCGTGAGGGCCATAATTATTCACTAATTATCCTATCTTAAAAATTTCGTGAATTAAATTTAATGACTCATCAGCTGTGTGCGCGGTAGCAAGTCTTGTTGGAAAAATCCAGACTGGCATTCAACATCATTCCTCTCTGCATTTATTGTTTTGTCAAAAATATAGGTCCTATTCTTCTAGATGCATTTACTGCGCACCAATTTTCATGCAAGGGAATCACAAGTATAAAATCGGGTTTCTCTGTACTCCAATATCTATTATTTTACGACGAAATATAGCCATGAAATGAAACCATGCTTCATCAGTGATTAATATTAAGCGAGAGTCAATTACTCTATCATTTCGCAAAGCCCAATTACAGAAATTTACCCGATTCTGATAATTACATGAAAAATAGCGTGTTTTCTCAAATTTACTCTGTTTTGAAAAATCCCATCATTCAATGAAATTATATTTAACTGCTGTCTAGTTCATCATTGCGGTATTTAGCTTTAGTAGTAATTATTTCACTGATCTAGGGAACCTCATTTCGGATGATTATGTTTTGTTTCTATAACTTGTGTTATTCATCGATGTTCGCTTCCATACTTCAGAGTTGATACAGCCTTGTCTTATAAAATTTATCTAAGTCGAGTCGCTTCTCGAACTTTACCTTTCAGTGTTAGTCGAATTGTTCCACGCAAATATTGAAAATTTATGAAGGTTTTCTTCTTTGTCGTCACTTGATCTTTTGGTTGACTGTCAATTACGTCTCCTTTGCCATTCCATAATTTTGGTTTTCGTTCTAAATAGCTGAAGATTGTAAATTTTACAAACAGTGTTGAACATAATATTGATTTTTGAAGATTATTTTCATCTTCCTGCAGGACAACTGACCGAACCATCAGACTCGAGACTGGAGTGGTTCAACTCCGAGAAGTAAACAAAGAAAAACAACTGATTTATGGACTAACTGCGCCATATTTCAGGAGATGTTTTACCACGTAAAGAAATTTTCTGTTATATATCTTCTGTTTGGATCACATGGCACAATAATCAAGGACTTTGTAAATTGGAGGGGTAAATACAAAGTCAGTAAAACTATGCTATTGTACACAGTAGTGTAGCCAGAAAAAAACATTAAGGGGGGGCAATTCAAATCATAAGTACGAATTAATCCTGAGTGGAAATATCCAAAGAAATAGATTTTATATTAACAGATTAAGGTACAGCAATAAGAATTAAAATTAAGATAAGATGTTTTGCGTATTCTAGGCATCAAATGCGTAGTGGCATAAGAATTAATGACCAGTGTGCTAGCCATTTTATTTCACTACAGAATAGAGTTTATAGTTATATTCTAAACTGGGAGATATTGCACTCATTTTGAAAGCACGCAGATTTAGCACCGGAACAAAACATGTCCCTGATATCTTAGCATGGTTGTACCAGCGATATCTAAAGTACAATTTCTGTTAGTGCCACCCTTGGCGATGTTGTCTAAGACATGCGGCGTAAATATAGTGCTACCAGTGATGTGATTAAGAAGTATCTCGTTACAACCAACCTAGAAAAATACTATTATTTTAAGAAGCTATTTTTGATATTAATTTTTGTATTATTTTAGCAAGGAAAGGGGTTTCCAACCCCCACAACCCTCTCTAGTTACGCCTTTGATTGTACGATATATTATTATTATTATTGTTATTATAACTCTATTTATTTTACGTCGCTTTAACTACGGGGTCATATCTCGACGGATCTGTTAGTGGTTAACTTAGATGGAGCTGTGGCGGACAGTTAGCCTACTAGGTCTCATCCCTGTAACCGACCGCCTCGTCGTGATAGACCCTAGCGCACAGCAGTCGGATCTTCTGCTTCGTGCCGTGCAGATAGCATTAGGGTGCCAGTCTAACTGCCACTTTCATGTAGAAAGACGGACAGTTAACCTTTTAGTTCTCATCCCTGTAAACATGCCATATAAAAGACTGAAGAGTGACTTTAGAAATCATACATGTATATGGCATTAAGATCACTAAATCTGTTGATTTGTTGATTATGATATGTAAAATAACTTTATTGTTTTATTCTTATATATTAATTGTAATGTTGTTGCCTAATTATAATATTATATTGCTCTGTATTCAACATAGCTATTTTTTAACTTCTCTAACACGTACGTAGTAGGTAGAGAAGGTATTGTATTCCACCCAAAAATTTGATACCGAGATCTCACCGGAAATACATGTTTTGAGGCGTTCTGAATTAAAAAAAGCAGTTTTAGAAAAAGCTTCGTGTGTGTGTGTGTGCGTGCGTGTGTGCGCGCGTGCGTGCATGACTCAGAAACGAAAAGATGGATAAATACAAAAATTGGTATTTAGATTCGGCACCTTCCAAAGATTTTCAGGAAAATCTCCCCCACCCCAAACTTCCCTTTAACCCTCCTTCGAAATTTTTGATTTTCTAAAAAATGGCTCTAATTATTTTTATTAAAATACCATATATTAAAGAATTTGCATGAGAAACAAAACTATATTTTGAATTCTCTGGGAATAGCCCGCGAAGTCCTCTTTATTCAGAAGGAATTTTGTTTAATCTTTGTAACTGTTAAACGTTAAGCGTTGGACGAAAATATATTACACAAAAAAGTAGATATCTTTAAAACATACAATTTATTTCAAATAAGTTTTTTGTGGCATATGCCATTTCTAGATATCCATTATTAATGGTTCGAATTGTTCAATGCTTGGTCATTCTCTTAAAGTTCTGCCAACGCTAAGTTGTTTCTCGTGATGTCATGGAAACTGTATGGAATTTTAAGGTCAGCGTATAGCATCGAGATCTTAAACATTTGACTATCGCAGTTCCCTTTGTATCTATAACGAAATGTATAATGTAGCTGTTTCTACAAAGGTTTATTTGGATTAAAATGAAGTAGATAGAAAAATAAACTTTGGTAAGAATAAGCTATAGCTGAATGTATCACATCTGTTATTATATTTCTACATTTTATCTTATATCTAGAGCTCGGCGTAATAAACGCTAAAAAAAAAGGCTGAAAACAGGCAGGCAAATATACCTACACTAAAAAGTTCAAAATAAGCGCTTATACATGAACTATCAGTAATGATAAGCAGTAAAATAGCTACAATCATTTATTTATTCACCACTTCAGAACATATTTTGGCATGACAGGACAGTATAGAAATATGTTGTGTCAAACAGCCATATCTCATATGCCTACCATAGTATATGAAATTCCACTCTCCTCTTAATGGAGTTAAGCATAAACATTATTTCTTTAAATCTGCACTCTTCAGTTACTAAGTATGTTTTATGGCAAACCCTATTACCAACTTTCAAATAATTCTCTCTTGAATAAATTTTAAACTTCCATATTAGTTTGTAATTATTGTTGAGTTTGTTGTGTATTATTGTTAAACAGGCTATTGTAGCCTTTGCATTGACATAAGTCTAATCCTTTTATCAATACTGCATTTTCGCCCATGTAGAAAATAGAAAACAATGAAGCCATCGTATTAATGAACAAAGTGATGCGATAATACTAAAATAATCGACTTCCCAGTCGTAAGCTAATAGCTTTTTGTAGTTGACTATTCACCGTAACTTTATTGTGCTAAATAGCCAATATTTTATTATTATTCGAAACAATGCAACTGCTGAGGTTAAAAAGGGTATGCCGGTGTTACAAACTTCCTCAGGAATCTTGTTAACAATGGCTTGTTGACTCAGAACTCGAAACATTATTTGCAAAGTTAACTTCAAATTAGTAATAATATTAACGAATAATCACCAATAAAAAGCATAACGTAAATACGACAGGCAAAAACCTTGATAAAAATTCTCACTACTAAAAAGCTAAAAAGCTTAGGCTTCGAAAAACCACACACACTATAAAAGTAGTATATTTTATTCCAGTAAGCATGAATATATATTACACAAAGCCTAGGATTCTAAACAAGGGAACAAAATAGGCAATGCAAGATAGGACCTGGACGGAAGCTAATCATCAAATGCGACACGTGACGACAAGACTGGCAACCCATGGCTTTCACCACCCTTGTGCGCAACAAGGCCTACCACGACCCAAATGACCAGTGTGTGTGTGTGTGTGTGTGTGTGTGTGTGTGTGTATTATGTTCGGAACTTTGTGACAGATATATTATAAACTGTAAGAAAAGACAGAAATCCATCGCAGCCTATAGTAAGGGCAAGTAATGTACTTACCACCATGCACGGTGTGTGCGCATTTCATCCCATTATAAAATAGGTAAACAGCTCTAGTTACATCTATTATTCTGTGTTATTTTGGAAAACTCAAATGGACACACATTATTAAATAAAATAATATTTACTCAATGTTATGCCAGGATGAACAGTTTCCTTCCGGCTTCTAATTGCTTCAACTAGGTACTGTAGTTGACTCAGGAGAATGGCTTTTTCCTTGAACTGCAAGCGTGCAGTGGACTAGAGAGCTTCTTGCCTACAAATAGTTTAACATCAGAAGTTCAAAAGTATTGTCAACAAATGCAGTTTCACATGTGCATGGTCGTAATTGTATTGTTTTATATGCATGCAGGTTTTACAGGTTTGCTTATTGAAAGTATGATCATAATTGTTTTGTTTGATGCGGTAATGCAATGTATTGTAGATGCTACTTCGCATAATATTTATTGTTCCGGGAAAGAAAGGATAACTACCTTTGGAACAGGGTGTAAAACTATAGAGCAAGAGGAAAGAGCAATACAGCGCTGGCTCAAGTTCGCTTACTTCAACCACAAGGTCATAGCTAAACTCCTGAGTCAAACACAGTATGCATATAGTGAAGAGAGTTGAAGAGAGACTGCAACCTTGACGTATTCCTGAGTTAACTAGTAATTCGTCTGTTAATTTATAACCCAGATCTAACACAATTGTTGTTCTTTTATACATATTTTGGATAGCTTTAAAAAATGTTTTGGGTATCCATTTATTTTTTCATTACACTGCATAACTTTTATTTAGGTATCCTGTCAAAAACCTCTTCTTAGTCGACGAAGGCGAAATAAATACTGCCCCATTCCTCACAGCTCGTTCCAATTTGCTGCGAAGAAAGGTAACGGCACGTTAGAAAATTGTGGAGTTTAAGGTCCAAAGGATCGTGGACAGTCAGGCTATATCAGTAAAAAGCCTACATCAGCTGTAGCTATGAATTATTTTTATAAACTTTCAAACAGTTTATATATATATATGTATAATATATACCGGATGAGTCTTCTCAACCTGCGGATTGAGAAGTTATGCGGTCTCGGCGTTGTACAGGCTATTCCGTAAACACTGCCCACTGCATCGTGTCGTATCAATGACTGCTTTGCACCGCGGTGAGTGTAGCAAATTGCCTCGTTGCGCAACAGTGTGCGCATTAGCCTTCAGTGATGAAGGTCCCAGGTTCAAATACTGCCACTTGAGGGTACTTTTTATGTTTAGTAAATTTAAGGATAACTGATAGTTGCATGGAAATGTGATTCCACTTAATTACTTTAATTATGTAAATCTCATTGAAACTCAAATTGCTTGTTAGAATTTGCAAATCCACTTTCTAGTGCATTCGGAAAGAAATCATGATTTGCTAGAACGTTCTCCAAACTTGAACAGAAATGAATAAAAAACTCAATTATTCGCAGGCGTGATTTGAACTTCCGACCTTCACCCTGACTTTCCAGCATATTAACCAGTGCTGTACTACGGCACGTTAACAGCAAGCACCACCGTAGCCCTAATCAGCGGGCTGGTGAATTGCGGAATGTGCTGATTTCGCATCGTCTGTAAAATACAGGGTTGCCTAGTTAACAATCCGCGGGATGAGAAGACTCACGCGGTATATATCAATTTAAACAAAGTAAAACATTAAGTAACATCGTGAACTATTATTGAAAGTATTAAAACATTTAATTGTAAGTAAACTCTGAAGTGTATATATTATAATATTATAATCTCTTGAAAATCGTAACTTATCTTTCTCATGAAACACTATTGTAAACTATACCAAATACGTATCGCTCTCTCTAACTTTATGTCGTCCTCCGTGGTGTAGTGGTTACCATGCTAGCTTCTAGTTCCCGAGGCCGCGGGTTCAAACCCGGTGTTCTCTCCTTCGGAAGGGAAGTAGATTTACGGCACGCGAAAGAACCTCAAGTCTGATAAAGAGGCCTCTGAGCAAAATTACCGGTCTTTCACGCGCAATACAGAATGGGATGCCAAGGACCACAGCAGTTAAAGGGCGTCCATGAATAAAACTATTCAATTCAATTCTCTAACTTTAACATAATCACTCTTAAATGCTCATGAAAGGTAAAGAAAATGATTCTTTGTTCCCAAGTAGTTAACATAATGAGCGCAGTATCATATTTAAACTTTCCTTTAGATCCTTAAACATAGATAATGCTGTATTTGAAGTTTGCTATATTAACCGCAATAAAAAATTCACTCAATGTATATAGTCATTACTGAGCATTCAACTATCGACACTCATATCTTAAAAAACATGAAGTTGTTTTGGATAATAAAACACCACATATTACATTACACAATTTAAATGAAAAGCTATGGATAAGTACCGAAATGTGAAAGTAGATGCTACCTAATGAATTACCGTAGCCGCACATGGAGAAGGCCATGGCTAAGATTTATTTATTACTTTCTCTACTACGTATAGTAAGTAGGGGAAGTATTGTATTCCACCGAAAAATTCGATACCGAGATTTCACCGGAAATATATGTTTTGAGACCCCCTGAATCCAAAAAAAAAGCATTTTTGGAAACATGTCCGTGTGTGTGTGTGTGTGTGTGTGTTCGTGTGTTTGTGTCTGTGAACAGCATAACTCAGAAACGAACAGGCTGATAAACACCAAACTTGGTATTTAGGTTCAGTATCTTCCAGAGATGCCACACGAAGGTTTTCAAGAAAATACCCCCACCCCAGATTACCCTTTACATGGTACATTTTTCGAAAATTTTAATTTTCTCAAAAATGGCTCTAACGATTTTGATTAGAATATCATATGTTTAAGATATTTTTATGACAAATAAAATGTATATCTCGAATTTTCTGGGAATGTCTCCAAAAGTATTCTTCATTGTGAACGACTTTTGCATAACTGGTAAACCATAAGAGATAGACAAAATTTTACTACACAAAAAATGTAGATTGCGTTAAAATACACAATTTATGTCACATACAATTTTTTTTTTTTTTGAGTGAACCATTTTCGAGATATTGCTTGTTGTTCCCTTAAATTTTTCTATACTTATTTTCTCAAATGGGAATTCGTTATTAATTTTTTTTGTCTTGGATATGGAAAGAGTATTAACCTGTGGCAAGGAGAATGGTGCTGCACCTAGCAACCAGCTATTAAGAGATGTGTCTATGCTTAAAGGCTACTGTATTTCTGTATTGCCCTTGCAAATACAAAACAAGGGGAACATAGTACGCCTTAAGTGATAATCAAATATTTTTAGAACTGGTCGCTATAAAAGATCGTTTCTGCAAATGTTTATCTCGATTAATATGAAATAGATGGAGAATAAGAGTTTGTAAAATAGTTTGTGAAAGAGTAGAGAAAGTCATGTGAGTGTAACACATCAGATTTTTATTTTTATTATAATGGAAACTTTGCTGTATAAATATACATTATAGTTTTGCTAACTGTGGTCATAGTAGTTTACATGATACGTGTATTCCGGACATCATACATTGATAAGCCCGACAGTAAAGTGGTCAAATGCCTTTAGGTGTCTATGCAAGGCCTGTGTGCGTTTTCCTTTCAGCCTTCTTAGATGCCGGTCAGATGGCTTCTTGTGAAGTATTCTCTGCAGTACAAGATTCATATATTGGAGTAAGCGTCGTTATCTGGTCTACCTGATGCGAAGGACAGCAGTCTCTTCATAAATGCCTTGTCGCTGTGCACGGAAGTGTTTCGCATGTACCATGGAGCATCAGTTATGAGACAAATAGCCGTGTGCACCATCATCGTTAAACAAACCCTTCAGGGAACTTCAGTTTACCGCGGTAAAAATTTGACCAAGTTCACCGCAGTTTAGGTGACCGTGGTTATCTGGCAGGCTCTCATCTTGGTTGAGCATTGCAGGTAAACTACTGAACGCACCCGGATGTACATAATGTCGTCAGTTTTTCACTTGTTCTTCCTCTTTGCTGAAGCGCATGCACATAGTTCAGCGTGCAATGGAGGAAAGCAAAAGCAGACCCAAGTTTCGGGTAAATTGCCTTTCTTGGGCCCGCATTAGCGACGCAAGTGATGTCTTATATGTCCAACATATGTCACTGTATGTGATTCTCTAGCTCTAACGTACTGCTGGCAACATATGAATAACTAATGCCACCAAAGCCGGTAAGATACTCAGCCTCAAAGCGTAGCCGAGAGATGTTTTTTAGAAGAAGAGGACTGTAGCAGTTGCGCGAAGCGACGACAGGGCGTAGCCGAGGGATCTGCGCGCCTAAAACTCGAAAGATTCACGTTTGCAGAAATTCCTAACTACGCGGATTTCACTTCTTATTTAGGTTGGCACTTCCCATTCAGCGTCTGTTTTAGCGGGAAGATGGCTACGTTTGTTGTGTTCATATCGCAATTTTCCTATAAAAGTAAAACACCTAAAACGGGAGGGTAGGTGGTCACCAGGTGTTGGCGAGATCACATCTATTTCTACAAGGTAATTCATTCCTTTATTTCTTACTTCCTTCAGCATTTTCTAGGTGGGCCCAAGAAAGGCAATTTAGCTCCAAGTCTCTATTACGTTATTAAATTCAACATCAATTCTTAAGAAAAGATAGAAAGTACAGAGATAGAAGCAATAACTTTAAGATGGACACGTGGGAAAACCTGGCCTTATAATTGAGTAGAAAAATATGCTGAACTATTATAGACTTTATTCTTTCTTTCTACACTGACTAAATTCCAGTTAGCTTAGCCGATATTCCTGAAAGACAGGCAGGAAAAAGAATGAAAAAAAATTATTCCCAAACAAGATTTGAACTCTAGTATAGGAGGAGCACACGCTTGCCCGACACCACGTTGACTACTTCGAATTTCAGACTTCATACTAGTCTCTTCAAGCTACCGGATACCTATATCTCTGCAATTAATGTACTTAATATTCCTGAAAATGTATAATTTCACTAAATTACTCTCCTTATTTCTGTCTTGTTCTTGGAACTATGCTTCAACTGATATAAATATAGATATGTAACGCCGTGATTGTGTGGATTTTCGTTACGTCTTGGGTCAGGATGTATAAGGAACCTGTCTCACAAAAAGGCCCTAACGCATTAAATGTTATAAAGCACATTAAAATAACCTTATCAGGATGTGTTCATTGGCGAAAATGGAGTTATCTATTCGTTGGGAATTCTAACCTATAACGTTCCCCATTTTAACATTTCAGCACAAGTAAATTTGAAATAATCGAAGAAAACCAGCCGTTCATGGCCGATCAGATTTAACCGCGATAAACTTTTACCGGCGTCGATGCACCACAAATGACCGTTGACCGCGGTAAAGTCCATGTTCTACCACGGTAAAATCTTGATCGAGAATGGTGCACACGGCCATAAGAATTCTGTTTTGTTGAACCTGGATTTTTTCACTAGTGTCAGTTTGCTGATGACAAAGCTATTGTAAGCAAAGGCACCTGTGAGTCTGCTGCTAGACAACTTCAGGAACCCTGTAATGACATTCATACATGGTGTATGCAATGGAGGGTTCAAATGAATCCACAGAAATCACATCTGGTTAAAATTAACATATAAGAAGAAAATTGCACATCATTCAGCAACGCTAGAATTTATGATTTATAATTCCTATTCCGTAACATCAGCCAAAGTAAAGCCCATTCGCTCTCGTCGAGAAGCCAGCGACCTTCTGCCCGACAAGCTTTACAAACAAATCAGCTAATCTCTCGAGGAAGGACTAGTTTTCTTACACTAAATGGAGTTGTGAGGTATGAACTTATGAACAGTACAGTATTTAAGTTAAACTCTTGTCTTCTTCGATATTTGTTTTAGCTAAATATATTATGTATACAGGATCTGGCTTTTCTGAATCCACATTGCCTTTTTCCAATAAGGAAAATTCTAATTCTAACGATTAACCATTTTTACAAACGTTTATTTGGTTTAACATGAAAATACGAACTTGTAAGAATAAATTTGTGGAAGAGATAAAAGTAATAGATTGTGGGTAGGAAACGTCATACCTATAATTGTAACCTTTTTACTTTCTATACTACATACCTATAATAAATAGGGAAATATTGTGTTCCACCCAAAAATTCGATACCGAGATTTCACTGAATATCCATGCTTTGAAGCCCTTGAATAAAAGAAAAAATACTTAGAAAAAAGTCTTCTCTCTCCCTCTCCCTCTCTCTCTCTGTGTCTGTGATAAATACAAAACTTGGTATTTAAATTTTGTATCTTACAAACATCAGCCACACCGCAACTACCCTTTAAATGGAAGATTTTTCAAAATTTTCAATTTTCTTAAAAATGACCCTTACGATTTTTATTAAAATACCATATATTAAAAATATTTAAATGGTAAATAAAATATGCATATATATATATCAATTTTATGAAGCCTTCTTCATTCGGAAGGTATTTTGTATAATCTTATATAACTGGTAAACGTTAAGCGATAGACGTAAACGCACTGCACAAAAAATGCAGGTCGTTTTAAAACAGCCAATTGATTTCAAGTAGGTACCTTTATTTGCGCAATAGACCATTTCCGAGATATCTATTATTAATGGTTAGAATTGTTCAATACTTTGTTATTCTTTTAAAGTCCCGTCGACATTCAGCTCTTTTTTGTAATTCCATGAAAGAGTATCGAATTTTAAGGACAGCGTATAGCGTCCTGTTCTTAAACATTTGACTATCGCCATTTCCGTTGCATTTATATTGAACGTGTATTGTAGCTATTTCTGCAAAGGCTTATCTCAATTAAAATAAAGTAGAAAAAAAAGCTTTCGTAAAATAAGCTCTTATACCCATTTATAAATGATACAGGGTAGGAAAGGTCATGTGAATGTAACACATCAAAAAATTTTTAGGAGGATACTGTTGAAGTGATTTCAGTTACTCAGCATCGAGGCACTGTTTTGGCAAATGCAAAGAATCTTTTCTTTTGACTTTCTCTACTACGTATAGTAAGTAGGGGAAGTATTGTATTCCACCCCCTGAATCCAAAAAAAAGCATTTTTGGAAACGTGTCCGTGTTTGTGTCTGTGAACAGCATAACTCAGAAACAAACAGTCGGATAAACATCAAAAACATCTTTCAGAGATGCGACACGAAGGTTTTCAGGAAAATCCCCCCACCACAGATTACCCTTTACATGGAACATTTTTCGAAAATTTTAATTTTTTCAAAAATGGCCCAAACGATTTTGATTAAAATATCTATGTATAAGATATTTTCATGACAAATAAAATGTATATCTCGAGTTTTCTGGGAATGTCTCCAAAAGTATTCTTCATTTGAACGACTTTTGCATAACTGGTAAACCATAAGAGATAGACAAAATTTTACTGCACAAAAAATGTAGATCGCGTTAAAATACACAATTTATGTCATATACATTTTTTTTTGTTGGGTGAATTTTCGAGATATTGCATGTTATTCCCTTAAATTTTCCAATACTTTATACTTTTTCTCAAATTCGTTATTCATTTTTTTCTGTCCTGGTAATGCAAAGAGAATGGAATACTCCACATAGCAACCAGCTCTTAAAATATTTGACTATCGCTTAAATCCTAGCAATTCCTCTTGCATCTACAAGAAAATTAGCAATAAGATTAACATATCGATATCTCGATTAACATGAAGCATATGAAGTATAAGCGTTTGCAAAATAGTTTGTACAAGAGTAGAGAAAGTCATGTGAGTGTAACATATTAGATTTTTTTGTTTTTAGTCCCATTTACAACCTACTAAATTGGTCTTACCGGCGGCCCTTTCTTTGAAACTTATTGCCTAAGGCAACGGTGTTAACCCGTATTCGTTGGGTTTCTTGCACTTTGGTTTATCATTAGGATTACACATATATTCTCACCCTCATTCATACTTCTAGACTCTGGGGAGGATAGGGAATAATCTTGGCTAGAGAAAAATTACCACCCCCAGTCGGGAATCGAACCCGGAACCCCTCGCATAACAAACAGGTGCTCTACCGACTGAGCTATGGTGATTTTTAACGTACAAATCTTGTCCAAACTTGGAAATATAATAAATTAATTTATTTACAAGCAAGCCTCATGCCCTTAGAGAAATATTGCCTTTTAATTCCAAATAAGAATAAAAACCGGAAGATGACTTTTAAAATAAACACGGTTGTATATTAGAGTATTGGACAGGTTGGATAAGAAACGCTCTTTTTATTTATTCCAGTCTGATTAGCTTGAATTGCTCGCTAATGAAAGTAGGCGTAGTACGAGTTCTTCCCTCCCCTCTCTTCTTGCAGGAGAAGGCGTACCAACAGTAGCTACGAATAAAGAAATGTCGCGCAGAAGGTGGGCAAAAAGTGTTCATGTTGCAGAATGGTAAGGTGATCGCGCCGGGGGCGACACGAGTGTAATCACGGAGTGCAGTCACGACGCTACTTGTTACAGCTTTATCGATACGGACACAGACAAATGGTTCCATGTTGGCAACACTGCGGGGTATACCCAGTCTGTCGCCTGTAAAAATATTAGCTTCAGACTCCAGCACTCTTTCCGGACATGTTGAGGCTTCTGCAACATTTATATTCCTACTGGGACAGTAAAAACAGAGGATTTGTTTAAAATTTGAATTACTGAGATTTCCTAATATATTTAACGTTTAAAGCTAAAATAAGTATTTTAATTATAAACTGATAAAACTTAATGGAATATATAAATGAAATTTGCAATAAACTTTGAGAAAGAATATAAATATGAATCAATGACTAAGATTAATTAAAAGTATGTAATTTTACAACCAAAGTACGCTTTTACTTTCTCTACCGCTTACGTATGGTACAGGAAATATATTCCACCATCCAGAAATGACATATTCACATTTCATTGAATATGCACATTTGAACTCGCTTGAATTAAAACAAACGCTAGTATCTTTAGGAAATGCTGTGCGTGTGAACAGAAGAACTGAAAAAGTCTCATATATACCAACCTATTTGAGTTCAGTATCTTCTAAAGGTTAAAACAATCAATCCACACACCCCACCTATACTTTACATGGAAAGGTTTTCATTACTATTCACTTTCCCAGAAATGGCTTTAATGATTTTGATTAAAATACTCTAAGGTTATGTAAGACAATTCAATGGCTAATAAAATATATACAGAATGTTAAATGAAAAGTATTTCATATTTTGAGAAGTGGTAGTATGGACCAGAACAAGAAAAATGTCCATTTAACATGGGCTCTAAAGGAGCCTTAAGAGCTATGAACATTTGTTCATCTTCTCTACTGCGAAACATCCCGTCTACTGCAAGCTCTTTGCTATTATGTATGTCCTACAGAATGTAGTAAACAAATGAGAACACATTACTCTGTTACTGTGAAACAGCATAGCTTCTAATGTAATCTGCTTGCGATTACTTACAACCTGTACTTGTGAACCATCGCTAAAGTGCTCAATATGTTGCCCATTCATGGTAAGACATACTTATGTCGACGTCTTGAGGAATCACGCACTCTCACCACTCCAGGTTGGTCACGGATGCTCTGGCAGGCATTGATGACGCCTTCCTGTAGTGTTTGTACATCATTAATGGCGTTGCATAACCAAACATTTAAAGATAAAATTGCAATGTAAAACCATTTCACAAACTTATGAAAACCAAACCGATTCCATTAGAACTAATAAGAGTATGCCTGTCACTTACCCAGAACTGGGAATACGGTTTACAGTAACAACACTAGCAGATGTTTACTGCATCGATAAGATAATAGCAAAGGGCTTGCAGCAGAAGGATATTTCACAGTAGCGAAGATGAGCAAGTGCTCGTAGCTCTTAAGCTATACATTTTAGAACCCATGTTTACTGGATTTTTTTCTTGTTTTGGTGCATACTACCACCTATCAAAATATGGAATACTTTTTTTTAACGCCTGGTATACTTATTGAATTTCCTTGGGATATCTGTGAAGTTCTGTTCATTCTATCCACCACTTCCGAGATATAAGCTGCTGTTGATTGCAATTTCCAATATTACAGTATTTTAAGAGCTAAGGCAGCACCATCGATTTGTTCCTTGCAATGTCATGAAAATCGTGGAATTTCAAAGCTAACATATGGCGATCCGCTTGTTGAAGATCTGACTCTTGCTTCAGAATGCTGTACCCATTTTGTACTTACAACTACATGTTTAATGAAACTATTTCTGAAAATTCTTATCTCGATTAACATAAAGTATGAAAATAGAAAAATAAGATTAGTTTGTTAAAGAATGGGTAGATGAGGTTATCTGAATATAACACATAGGCCTTTTCTTCTTTTTTTGTGCATTTAACTACCTTAAACAGGGTGCTCACACCACACTGTGACAGAATGAGTTGGGTAAAACGATGCCCTTTGGGGTATACAAAGGGCTTAGATTGCCCAATATTATCGAGCGGAATGGTTCAGGCGGTTGCGTTCATGCCTCGCATTCGGGAGTTCGTGGATTCGATTCCCGCGGCCGACTTTTCAGTCCCATGGGTTTTCTCGGGGTTTCCCCGGGTCAACAGGCGAATGCTGGGAAGGTTCATTGTCTCCCCCGAATTTCTCCTCCCTCATTCCCTCTCATTTCATCTTCGTCTTTCACGTTTGGGTTTGATTCCGGGGCTGTGTGTCGGACGACTGTGGATACATGACGCAGAAGGCTTCATGTTGAACTTCTCGGCCCCGTCAGCTGGAGGCCGCTCGAGTCTCCGCTGCTGGGTCTGGCTTTCCCCGGTCTCCGCTGGAGGGGACCTGTGAATCACCCTCCGATGACTCGCGAGGGCTGTCTTGAGGGCTCTCTTGCTGGGTGGTGAAGCTTGTAACTGTCAGGGACACCTACACGTCTCTGTCGCTTACGTCGCCGGTCCTACAGCCCACAGGTCACCTGAGGTTCCTTCATCTCATCCGTTCCTCCCGGGGGTGTATGTACAAAAGATCGCTGTGTGGGTGGATGTGCTAGGTGTCCTCTCCGTAGCCTAGTGGTAAACCTACCCGATATTCGTCGGGGAAAACCGGGACCTCTTGAATATGAGAAAGACACGCTTCCCCCACACAGCTGTTTGTTGTTGCTGTTGTGTTTGAGTGTGTGAATAATATAGCTCTTTCATAAGCTAAAAATAAGGTTAAACTTTTGTAAAGGATTGTTTATAGTGGGGGAGTTTTATGAAAATGTTCGACTTATCACAGAAACCGAGCGAGATGGCTCAGCGGTAACGTGTGATTCCCGTCAATACCCCACTCTAACCTTGCTGTTGTCGTGATTTTCCATGGTCGGAGGCAAATGCCCAGGTCTTCGAGCCTGGAACTGTTAGCGACTTCCGTGTGTCTCTGTGGCCTGTCTACCTGCGGCCTGTAGCCTCCTATGATTCCATCACTTTGAAGTAGTTATTGTCTTTACGTTGTTTATTTTAACTGTCCCACGTATGGGTGCAAACTTGAAGTAGTATTGTTTTTGGAATTTATTTATTTATCTCCACGTATGGACATCAATTTTGAAGAAAGTGTTTTTGTTGTTGAAGTTTGCACTACGCTTTGGGCATCAGTTTCAAATGGATTGTTTGTTTACGTAATTTGCTGCTACGTATGTAAAGCTGATTTTTGAAGATGTATTTTTGTTGTTATGCTCCAAGTTTAAAAAATATATATTTATTAACTTTGTTATTAAACTGCTTCTATAGATAGTATTTATATTTACGTTTGCCTCGGCTGCATCAGTCTTACTTTAGAGACACGTTTCTCTTAATCAGGGTGTGATGCGACAAGAATGTAGGCTCACATAGATTTTAAGTTTAAATTCACTTTTTTTTTATTAATCCTTGACGCAGATTAAATAGCACTACACTGATATTAAGAGCTGTGAGATTCTTTAATTTAATATGCACTTTGTTAACGCGGATATTTATTTTACGATTCACACGAATACGTAATATTTCTATAGAGAACACATCTTCCATCCGGTCACTACCAAGGTCTGCAGGCAACTGAACATATTTCAACCGTCAAAATCCGTAACCTTCTGTATTTCAATTCCCTGATTGGCTAATTCTAGTCCAATAGAATACCTGTATTTTACTAAAGCTTTTGCTGGCTGTTGATTGGCTATTTTCAAACTGTCACAAAATTTACGTTATCGTTGCTCTAATCATGACTAGTAATATTTAAACTCCCAAACTCATTATTGCCTCAAGGTTACTTCATTGTTAACAACTTTAAACTTATTATTCTCACAGTTCTTACATTATTAAATTACCCAATGCATTCACATAACATTATTAAACATGTTTACAATAATATAAGCATATGCAATGACTGTTACATACATTTTTTCAAAATATTACAAACATATTGCTTCAAGGGGGGCTGTTATTGAATTTACATATTATATAATTCAATTGAAATTATTCAAGTGTTAAAAATACTGTCTCAACTTCATCCCTGCCTCCTGAGGGGGTGATAGCCGCAATAGAGCTGTGTAGGTCGCAGTGCGTGAGGTGTCACTCTCCGTTGTATATTTAACCTATAACTACATACTTAAAAGGTACTTGATTTAAGGGGATGCTAGAATAAACATGTACTAAAATCTTTAATAAAAACCTTTAGTTGTAGAAAGTAAAAGAACTATGACTTTTTATTTTAATAATCTTTTTTTGCCATGAGCAGTTTTTAAATCCCGCCATTAGCTCTAAACATCCGTTTACACGACAGAATATGAACTACAATTTCTACGCAATTTTTCTTGCTTTTAATTGTTTTTTTATCTTTGTTACATTCAAAATATATAAAAAATATTTCAAACGATTCATATCTATTCATTAGTTTTTCAAATTTTCAACAGGAACTCAGAATAATGTTGAAAAAAATTGCCATATGATTATTAACATGCTTATATTACTTCAATTATCTTTAGGTTTGACAGCGTTTAAGAAAAATGTTAAAAATGTAGTATTCCATTGTGTAGAATATTTCAGGCAATTATCTACTCTAAAAAACAGTGAAACTTTTTTTCGCTCTCTCGCTCTTTCTCTCCCCCATAGCTTATAAAACCTATCAAAACGAAGCGCTGACATTGTGCATTTTGCTGCTAGTATATCTAAGGAAAAAAATTAACAACTTTGTCTGAAACTCTAGGATTTAAAAATTCCTGTAATGTATGTCAATGATATTATCTGACGTTTTATTTCTGAGTTATGCTGTTCACAGGTTGATTGACAGACATAAAAGTACCTCGTCTTAGGGCTTTTTCTTCTTTGAAGGTGTTAGTTAACAAATGCTACGCCACTGTGCACTCATGTATAGGTATACATCTTGTTTCCGTAACTTCATTGTAGTTTAGAGTCTCCTTGTTGAATAAATAATTACAACAATAATGATGATAATAAAATCTATTATTTTCATTTTTACTTTCTCTACTTTTTACCTATAGCAAATATAACCGTACGGGATGGCTCGGGCGGCAACATCCGTGACCCGCTTTCGGGAGGTCCCGGGTTCGATTCCTGGTGGCCATCCACTGACCATGGGGTTTATTGTGGTTTTTCTCTGATCGCCTAGGCGAATGCTGGGGTGGTGTATTCCACTACGATTTTTCCTTTCCCTTATATCCTGTCATTTCATCTCCCTCCCTTTCAAATGGCAGTGTCTCCGGGTTCCGTAGTAAGACTGATGATAGGCAGAGTGCAACGTCAACGAAAAGGCGCGTTGACCTGTCTGCAAAGGCAGCTTCGCCGGCCCTCTCGCGTGACTCCGCGTCTACTAGCTCGCCGGCCCTCATAGCCGTGGTCGCTGGAGTGTATAGCTCCGGCGCTCCGCCAAGCTGAGGGTCGAGGGTTCGAGTCCGGCCATGGGCATGGGTGTTTGTGTGTGTTGTGTAACGGCAGTAATAAGCGGTATCGAAAACAGTGAAAACACAGTATCATAAACAAGTAAACAAAAAAAAAAACCAGGCCAGTGCAGGTGTTTCGAACTGGAAATGATAAGTACTTCTGCGAGTCTCTGTAATCCAGTCTGCCTGCGAACCTGCGACTTCCTGCGGCTCCTTCACTATATCCCTGCCTCCCGGGAGGTGTAGCAACAACATATCTAGTTGTGCCCCTTCAGTAAATACCTCCTAGTAAATATAGGAAGTATTGTATTCCACTCAAAAATTCGATACCGCGATTTCACTGTAAATACACTCTCTGAATAAAAAAACAAAATGTTGTATGCAAGACTGTTAACAGCATCTCAAATTTAATATTTAAGATCAGCATCTTTCAAGGATACGACACGAAGATTTCAAGAAAGTCCCTCTCCCATACTAAACTATTTACATGGAAATTTTTGGAAATGTTAATTTTCTAAAAAAATCGCTTTAACGATTTTGATTAAACAACCATAAGTTTAAGATATTTTTAAATCAATTGAAATGTCTATCTTGAGGTTCTGGGAAGAGCCTCAAGTCCTCTTCATTCTGAATGACTTTTGTATAATTGGTAAATCGTAACAGGCAGACAAAGCTTTACTCCACAAGACATGTAGATTTCGTTAAGGTACACAATTTGTCATATAATTCTTACTTTCTCTACTACGTAAGAAAGTAGGGAAAGTTACGTATTCCACCCAAAAATTCGATACCAAGATTTCACCGGAAATACATGTTTTGAGGCGCCCTCAATCCACATAAAGCATTTTTTGAATCATGTGTGTGTGTGTTGTTGTGTGTCTACGAACAGCATAATTCAAAAACGAAAAGTCAGATAAATACCAGACCACGTGGAACGTTTCTTTACGTGGAACGTTTTTTGAAATTTCTATGTTCTAAAAATGGCTCTAATGATTTTGATTAAACCACCATATATTAAAGATATTTTGCATGACAAATAAAATCTATATCTTGAATATTCAGAGAATAGCCTAGAAGTCCTCTTCGTTTGGAAGGAATTTTGTATCACCTTGTATAACTGGTAAACGTTAACGGATATATCTCTTTAAAATGCACAATTTATTTAAAATAAGTTTTATGTGGTTAGCCGTTTCTGGGATATCGGAATTGTTCATTTTTTGATCATTCCCTTAAACATTTGACTAACGCTGTTCCCTTTGTATCTATAACGAAATGTGTAATGTAGCTATTGTTGCAAAGGCTTATTTGGATTAAAATGTAGTAGATAGAAAAATAAGCTTGAGTAAGAATAATTTGTGGCGCCGTGGCCGAGTGATTAGACCGCTCGCCTCCCACCGAGGCGGCCCGCGTTCAATCCCAGGGACCTGCATGTGGGATTTGTGGTGGACGAAGCGGCGTCTGGGCGGGTTTTCTCCGGTTTCCCCCGCCATTCATTCCACCAACTGCTCCATCATCACCTTTCCTTTCATCCATTTCACCAACATTTCGTTTCATCTACTTCCTTCATCCCATACCAGGCATCGGGCTGATCACCCATCCTGGATGCTCTGTCTGATTCATGAGTGTCTGCTCCTCGACGGGCCTCTGACCCCAGGCACCCGCCTGTAAGTCCTACATAAGAGGAGGGTAAACAGATAATGAATGAAGAATAATTTGTGTACTCACTAATAAACGATAGAGGGTTGAAGGTCATGTGAATGTACTGCATCAGATATTTTTTGTGAAGTTAGCGATTTTGAGGGTATTCCTTATTATTGGTTTAAATTTTCAAATACTTACACTTCTCTCAATTGCGTTTTTTTTTTCTTTTTTTCTTTCTTTTTTTCTTCTCCTCGCGGTGATGCAAAGAGCATGGAATTTCAAAGCGTCACATGGCAACAGACTCTTTAAAAATGTGACTCCTTTTACCTACTGTATTGTACAACAAAATGTATAAATGTTGAGGCCGGCACGCTACCCTCACACCGCAGAGTTGGGCTTAAATGTGAATTGAAAGTTTATCTGGATTAACAAGAAATAGATAGAACGATAGGTTTTTGTAAGAATTGTTTGTAGAACTCTGAGTAGAGAAAGTCATGTGAGTGCAAAATACACCCCTTTTTATTATTTATGCTGGTATTTAAACGCTTATGAACTAAATTAATTTTTGTTGACAAATATATCGAAATAATATTGTTATTTGATGATGGCAGGATCTTATTTCTATATCTACTTCAGAAGAAACCTTTGAGGTAAATATGTTAAATGTTGCTGTGCATTTTGAAGTAGTATATTTTGTTCTTGGAGTTTGCACCAAGTTTAAAAAAATATTAACTTTGTTATTAAGCCGTTTCTTTAAATATTTAATATTTATGTTTGCCTCGGCTGCGTCAATATATTGTTAGAGACATGGAAGTCTTGGCAGGGCGCGATGTGATAAGAATGTAAGCCTACACAGATTTTTAAGTTTTAATTCACTACTTTTTATTAATCCTTGACACAATTTACCTAAATAACACTTCACTGATATTGAGAGCTGTGAGATTCTTTTATTTAATACTTGCACTTTTTTAACGCGTATACTTAGTTTTCGTCTCACAGGAATACGTATTATACTTCTCTAGAGGACGCATCTTGCATCCGATTACCATCACGGTCTGCAGGCAACTGACTAGATTTAAACCGTCTAAACTTGTAAATTTCTGTATTTCAAGTCTCTGATTGGCTAATCCTAGTCCAATAGAATACCTACATTTAACTAAAGCTTTTTGTGGTTGTTGATTGGCTAGTTTTAAACTGTCTCAAAATTTACATTATTGCTGCTCTAATAATCACTAGTAGTATTTAAACTCTCAAACTCATTATTACCTCAAGCTTACCTCATTGTTACCTCATTGTTAGCAACTTTAAATTATTATTCTCACAACATGTTTACAATAATATAAGCATATGCAGTGACTGTTACATACATTTTACAAATTATTACACACATGTTGCTTCAAGGCGGACTGTTATTGAATTTATATATTATATAATTAGACTGAAATTATTTAAATGTAAAAATACCTCATCAACTTCAGCGCTACAGATAAGTCATTTCTTACCCACCCCTCTCTGTACAAGGTCGAGTCACTAATCATGTTATATTCGCTTGACCAGAATCAGAGTAGAATTCAGTAAACGAGATTATTTCTGACACCATCTTCTATCACATATCTTTGGTCATTGATACACGTTTGTTTCTTGGGTTTGTTTCAAGCCAGTCATAAAGAGGGCTAGTTAGATAAATGTGGAAGCCTTACGGAAGAAAAAAGCATTAGGAGAATCGACCACATTTTCTGCTCTCAGGGTAGGTACACGTAATCAATGTGACGCCTTTAACTGCGTAATCACCATTTGTTTGAGTAACTTGGTGATACATGTCATCAAATAGGTAACAGTCTTCCTGCACCACGTAGGTTATTTCTATTTCTTGTGCTATGTGGGTGGAATTTTGAGCCGTGATGTTGAATATATTTAAATTTAAAATATAAAAAATTTACATGCTGGCATATGTGATTTGATACCTCAACTTCCGGAATTCGAGCTACGAGGCGTGTTTTTAAAGTAAATACCGTTTTAATATTTTCTCGCTGCAGTCGCGATTTAGAGCATGCACGATCACTTCTCCATTAATTAGGAAGCCAGATGTAGCCGTGAGTGATCGTCACTTTGTGTTGTCCAGTTGTCAGAGCGTTTCGAAATGTTCAAAACAATCAAACGACCCGCCGACTTGAAATCAGATCAGTGATTCGTTTTTTAAATGTGAGAAATGTTACGCCAGCAAACATTCATCGCCAATTGTGTGATGTTCATGGGGAAAGAATAATGAGTGACAATGCCCGGCCTCACACAGTCAAACTCAAAATCTTATCGCATCATTCGGTTGGGAATAATTCGACCACGCTCCATACAGTCCGGATTTCGCAACAATCCATTTTCATCTGTTTCTTCAATTAAAGAAATATCTTGTAGAAAAATTTCATAGATGATGTGATGTGAAACAAGCGTGGCTTGGCTCCCATCACAGGCGGCATCATTCTTTGACGAAGGCATACAAAACGTTACGGAAGTGCCTGAATAACGGCAGTGATTATTTGGAGAAAGGTGTAAGGAAATGAATGATAATAATAAAGTATTTGGAAAATAAGGTTCTGTTATTTTTTAAAAAAAATTATCGATATTTAAAAACACGCCTCGTAGTTATGCTACGGGCTGAGATTTCCTTTTCGTCTTTTGAATTCAGGCGAAATTCCGATATGTACTGTTTTGGGTCGAGTGCAATATTTTCTCCACCTTAGGTCATAAAGGGACTTCATGTACCATTTAGCTCTTGATGAAGGAAAGACATGGAAAAGACGCTTAGTGCATATGCACAGTCCTTTATCTGGATGAGGTAGGTAGGCACATCTGGTTGGGCCTGCAGCAGGTAAAAGTTACCAACTCATCGCGCCAGCAGCGCTACCTGTCGAGTTTCATTACCTCAAACTTAACTAACGATTGGCAACTTGATTGAAATTTCATTCCAGGACCACAGGGTGAACAATAACACAATAACTCTACAAGGTTCCGGGTCAGACGTCATATCTCTCAACACTTCTGAAGTTGAGGTGGGGGTTAAGTATTTTTTGACAATGTAAACAACCTCTCTTTCAATATCTACTTCTTATGTCGCCGTAGGAACCATTAATAAAAATCTGATGTGTTACACTCACATGACTTTCTCTACTCTTGTGCAAACTATTTTTATAAAAGCTTATTCTCCATATGCTTCATGTTAATCGAGGTATCGAGATGCTAATCTTGTTGCTAATTTTCTTGTAGATGCAAGGGGAGTATGATAAGTTATAAGCGATAGTCAATTCTTTTAAGCGCTGGTTGCTATGTGGCGCATTCCATTCTCTTTGCATGTCCAGGACATAAAAAGAAGAATAACGAATTTGAGAGAAAGTGTAAATATTGGAATATTTATGGGAATAACAAGCAATATCTCGAAAATAGTTCACTTAACAAAAATAATGTATATGACAGAAATTGTGTATCTTAACTCGATCTACATTATTTGTGCAGTAAAATTTTGTCTATCTCTTATGGTTTACCAGTTATGCAAAAGTCGTTCACAATGAAGAATACTTTTGAAGACATTCCCAGAAAATTCGAGATATACATTTCATTTGTCATGAAAATATCTTAAACGTATGATATTTTAATCAAAATCGTTAGAGCCATTTTTGAGAAAATTAAAATTTTCGAAAAATGTTCAATGTAAAGGGTAATCTGGGGTGGGGGGAACTTCTTGAAAACCTTCGTGTCGCATCTCTGGAAGATACTGAACCTAAATACCAAGTTTGGTGTTTATCCGCCTGTTCGTTTCTGAGTTATGCTGTTCACAGATACACAGACACACACACACACACACACACACACACACACACACACACGGACATGTTTCTAAAAATGCTTTTTTTGGGTTCAGGGGGTCTCAAAACATGTATTTCCGGTGTAATCTCCGTATCGAATTTTTGGGTGAAATACAATACTTGCCCTACTTACTATACGTAGTAGGGAAAGTAAAAAAGCGACACTTTCTATGAAAGTATTTTTTTCCACAATCACAATCGTATGTCATATTCCTAATATCAATTTACTACTACATACGATTTTATTTCTCAACCTTCAGTTTTGTTTTACTGCGAATATTTATCTCATGAATCAAATACCATTCCGCTATAAGAATACCAGCGTGCTTAATCAATCAAAGATGAGGACGCTAGGGATTATTTTGTTGTTTTCGTTTTGACCCTTTTATCTCATCTCGTTGCATACATTTCTTATAATTAATTGGAATAGCACGTTGTAAAAACTTTATAGTTAACACAGTTGCAATTTACCTGCGATTAAACCATACTTGTAGCAATACTGAGAAAACCGTGCAATTCTACCTCATAATCCATTTCTAGCAATGCATGTTCCTACAGAGGAGACCACATAAGCACAATTACAACCACCCCCATGCAACTAACTTCATGATAGAGTTATGTAGATTCTAACATTTATTTATATATTAGTTGCAATATATCAGTGTAGTGGTTACCATGTTAGCTTCTAGTTCCCGAGGTCGCTGGTTCAAACCCGATGGAGAGCGATGGATTTTTTCGGGCGTAAAAATCCTTAGCATGGCTTCCTTCGGAAGAGAAGTAAAGCCGGTGCTTCCGTGTCTTGATTTACGGCACGTAAAAGAACCTCAAGACCTCTGAGCTAAATTTCCAGTCTTTCTCGCCAATCTCGTAGAATGGGGCGCTAAAGACCACAGCAGTTAAAGACCGTCCATAAACAAAACACAATTTATATATTAGTTACAGGTTTCAGCCTCTCTTTCAATACCCTGGGAAACATCCAAAGACCTGTTCATGGCTACAGCCCGGGATATCATCATTTTACGTGCTCGCTGCTGACACATAACACAACTAACCGAGGTGCTTAAGCGGAACCTGACAAACTGCACACGCTAATACTTAACTAATCTCTCTACATGTAGAATTCTAACCGCAAGAGGGATGCGATTATTTTGCACGGTTTTATTCGGTTGGGTGTGCGGTGGACCCAGTCCACCTGTTGCCCCTTCGGTGGCGTTAAAAAAATCATCATCAATTTCTTACATATCTAAACTATCAGATTAACTATTAAATTGTACTTATAGTATTTGCATACTTGTAATGTTAAAATGATGTGTGTCCCAATGCAATTATATAAGAGACATTTCATGCAGTTATTGAAAGAAACATTAATACTTACAAGTGTTTGGCTTATCCTCCAGTGACTCTGACATTCACTCTGGAGACCTGGCACACGATTAATGAAAACAATTAGAAGACAAGGAAATAATTTGCAATGGAATACTGAAATAAACTTAACTATTCCATATATAACCGTAATTAACAGCTAAGGACTTTCGTTGAATTGCACGTTTTTATTGAAATGGTATAAAATTTATTCCTAAGTATATATTTTTAAGGAAATTAATTAATATGATGCATATTTTTATTTACATATTTTTATAAGTTTCTTTCTTGCTTCGTATACCCATTTATGCCACGATAACGCAAGTTAAAATATTAAACCTATCAAATGGAGCTAAGATCATGAGTGCTTCTGTGGTGTAGCGGTCAGTACGCTGGTTTATAATCCCCGTGGTCCTGAATTGGGTTCTCCCGTAGGAGGAGGGAATCCTTCTTTGAATAAAATTCTTCCCATTTCTCTCCACAGAGTATGAGAAGTACAACTGGGGAATGGAATACGACCGAATTTAACGTATTGAAGCGTTTAAAGGATAACGAATAACGAAAACGGGAATCACACCGAACATTACTGAGCGAAATTGTCCAGGAGGTAGCGTCTGTGGACTGCATTCGGGAGGTCGTGGGTTCAAATACCGTACACAAGCCAATCTGACTGACGTTTTTGTCGTTTCCCACAATTAGCAAATAAATACCGGAGTAGACATTTACGACCCAAAGTTCAACCTACAGAACAAGAGACATACGAGGGGCACTATTTATATTTTGAGCCTTGGCAACCCTGAATGTTGTGGGTGCCATCTGACGTTTCCGATCGAAAGTTTGACATTTTTTACCATAATCTACTTCAAACATTTTCTCAAAAGAGCGCCATTTGTTTTGTTTACACTAACTGGAAAATTGTGTGTCAACAAAAACATGGAATTAACTCGTGAAAATGTTCGTGTAATGATTTATTACGACTTTCGACGTGGATTATCAAGATAAGAGTGCATCGATCGACTAACTTCCACATTTGGCGACAAAGCTCCATCCTTTGCCACTGTGAAACGCTGATATAACGAATTTAATCGTGGCCGCCGTTCGCTCAATGATGAATTTTGTGAAGGTCGTCCAAAATCAGTTGTTGTGCCAGAAAACATTGATGCTGTGCAAAAACTAATAATGAAAAATCGTCATGCGACATATTGTGAGATTGAGGCAACCCTAGGTATTAGTTCCACCAGCATATATAAAATATTGCATGATTATTTAGCCGTGAAAAAGGTTTGCTCTCGTTGGATCCCACATAATTTGACGCATCCCAAAGAGATGCTCTTGTCGATTGGTGCACAAAAATGCTCAAACAATACAATGGCGGTGCCTCAAAAGACGTATATAAGATTGTAACAGGTGACGAATCATGGATCTATGCGTATGAGCCGGAACGTAAACAGAAGTCGACTGTATGGGCGTTTCAAGATGAAGCAAATCCAACAAAAGTTGTTCGCACTCGAAGCACTTCGAAGCAAATGGTCGCCTGCTTTTTCAGCAAAACTGGCCATGTGGCAACAGTGCCGTTAGAGGAACGTAAAACGGTCAGTGCCGAATGGTACACAACCATTTGTTTGCCGGAAGTCTTCGGTGAAGCAAGGAAAACCAACAAGAACTGTAGGATCGTTCTTCATCAAGACAATGCGAGCGCACACACATCTCGTCTAACAACAGAGCATTTGAAGGCTCAAAAAATCGAATTGATGGGTCATCCGTCATACAGTCCTGATATGGCACCCAATGGCTTGTTTTTGTTCCCGAACATCAAGAATAAATTGCGTGGACAACGATGAAGCCGTTGATACCTTCAAAAACCATGTTTTGGAGGTGTCTCTAGAAGACTGGAATAAATGCTTTACAAATGGTTCAAACGGATGCAAAAGTGTATTGATCATTAAGGAGAATATTTTGAAAAACAATAAGGTAGTTTTCAATCAGAAATTATTCCTTTTTTAATTATTACGCTCAAAATATAAATAGTGCCCCTAGTATAGATAAAAACTCCGATGTCATACATTCAAAGGACCTTCTCTACCCTCTATCTTTATTAGTGGTTATACAAACTAGTCTTATCAAAACTTATTTTTATATTTACTACAGTTAATACAAATAAACATTTCCAAAAATAGCTGCATTACACATTTCGTTATACATATAAAGAGAACAGCAATACTAAAATGTTTAAGAACTGGACGCTATTGCTGACCTTAAAATTCCATACTGTTTCCAAGCAATCGTGAAAAACAAGTGCAAATCGATGGACTTTAAAAGAATAAGTATTGAACAACTCGAACCATTAGTAACGGATATCTCAGAAATGGCTTATGCCACAAAAAAATTTATTGGAAATAAATTGTGCGTTTTCAAGCGTTCTACATTTTTTGTGCAGTGCGTTTTTGTCTATCGCTTAACGTTTACCACTTATACAAGATTATACAGAATTCTTTCCGAATCAAAAGGACTTCCTAGGCTATGTCCAGAAAATTCAAGATATACCTTTTATTTGTCCTGTAAATGTCTTTAATATGTGGTAACATAATTAAAATCGTTAGAGCCATTTTTTCGAAAATAAAAATTTTCGAATAATGTTCCATGTAAAGAGTAGTTGGGGTGGGGGATTTTCTTGAAAATCTTCGTGTCGCATCCCTTGAAGATACTGAACTTAAATATCAAATTTGCTACTTACAGGAAATTTCGTTTTTGAGTTATGCTGGTCACAGGCAGTCACACAGACAGACACACACAGGCATGATTCCAAAATGCCTTATTTGGATTCAGGGGGCGTCTAAACACGTATTTCCGCTGAAATCTCATATCGAAGTTTTGGGTGAATGCAATACTTCCACTACTTACTCTACGTAATTAGAGAAAGCAAAAAACGAAATGACAGATGTTTTGATGTTTTGCTCATTCGCTATTAGTTGTTTTCAATCAAATTATTCTCAACATGTTTTTACCTTACACCAGGGAATGAAGCGATTAAATGATATATCATATTCCTTTCTGGATTTTTTGGGTAAGTACTTCTAGTGCTATTTTTACTTTCTCTACTATGTATAGTAAGTAGGGGAAGTATTGTACACAAAAATTCGATACCGAGATTTCACCATGTTTTGAGACCCCCTGAATAAAAAAAACATTTTTGGAAACATGTCCGCGTGTGTGTGTGTGTGTGTGTGTGTGTCTGTCTGTCTATGTGTGTGTCTGTGAACAGCATAACTCAGAAACGAACAATCGGATAAACACCAAACTTGGTATTTAGGTTCAGTATCTTCCGGAGATACGACACGAAGATTTTCGAGAAAATCCCCCCACCCCAGACTATCCTTTAATGGGACATTTTTCGAAAACTTTAATTTTCTCAAAAATGGCTCTAACGATTTTGATTAAAATATCATATGTTTAAGATATTTTCATAACAAATAAGATGTATATCTTGAATTTTCTGGGAATATCTCCAAAAGTATTCTTCATTGACTTTTGCATAACTGGTAAACCATAAGAGATAGACAAAATTTTACTAAACAAAAAATGTAGATCGCGTTAAAATACACAATTTATGTCATATATATTTTTTGTTGAGTGAACCACTTTCGAGATATTGCTTGTTTTATGTACTGGACATGCAAAGAGAATGGAATGCAATACATAGCATTCTTAAAAGATTTGACTGTCGCTTAAAGTCTACCATATTCCGCTAGCACCACAAGAAAATTAGCATAAGATTAACATCTCGATTAACATGATGAATATGGAGAATAAGCGTTTGTAAAAATAGTTTGTACAAGAGTAGAGAAAGTCATGTGAGTGGAACACATCAGATTTTTTTTCTGCTGCTTCTGTAATTTCACTTCCATTTCTGTTTCTTCTAAATGCATCATGTCCGCCATTTAATCTTTATGTAGGTTAGATAAAAGAGTAACGTTTAGATCAAAGAAATCTGTCAATAATACGTATAGGTTAAATCTACAAGAAATTGCAATAAATCGAGGAATGACGATTTGTATTGTGAACAGATAATGCGGGCGCCATGAGAAATTAATCATGTGAAACGACATACTGAAAAGTAAAACCTAATCAAACCAAGAGGAGTTGTTAAACATGTGCAAATGCAAACGGTAATTGCCATGTGATTAGACTTGACCACAAAGTTGGTCACAATGCAGATTATCGCACTTTTAGGTCTTTTAAAAATACCTTTAACGTATGTGACGGTTTCACTTGTAAAGCTTTATTTTAAAACAACCACTCTCAGATTTGAGATCTCTTGCTTTAATTTTCAAGTGGGTATAATATTGTGATTTTTGATAGATGCATTTCTTCGGCACCTTTGTATCGCAGCATGTGGCAGCAATAATTGACCTACCCCAACACAAAGCAGGGGCATACACCCACACGTAGCTTTCGTCTAATGTTTCTTTAACATCCGGAAAATTGCTTCCTGGGGAAACAAAGGTCTCACTGTAGGTCTGCAAGAAAACACGTCATTCTTCGCACTTCCAACCTGAATGCTGAATAACGGTGACCGTAGAGTTTTACCGAAATCCATGGCCTCCCAGTTCCTACACCATATTTGTATATGACCCTCTATATGACCATATTTCTTTAGGTTTCACTTTAATGAAGGTTTCTGAACTGGGGAAAATCTGTTTTTGGGAAGTATATATACATATTTAAGCTGCAAAAAACCCCACGCCAAGATATTTTAAGGGCAGAAGGTACCTTCTATCCCCGCCAAGCTTCATCCTGGAGCAATGAAATTTTAACAGTCTCTTTGTTTAATGAATGTGCATAGAGTAACATATTTTAGTTTTCTAGCTATATTATGAAGAACCCATGCTGTTTCTTCTTTTAAAAATTTACCTCAAAAACGGTCGTTATTACATTTTTCAAAATTACATTGTAATGCTTTATTCGTTAAAAATTCAAAATAGGTTAAATACATGTGAAAAAAAATCTGATATGTTAACTCACATGACTTTCTCTACTCTTGTACAAACTATTTTTACAAACGCTTATTCTCCATATGCTTCATGTTACTCGAGATGTCAATCTTATTGCTAATTTTCTTGTAGTTGCAAGGGGAATATGGTAGGTTTTAAGCGCTGGTTCCTATGTGGCGCATTCCATTCTCTTTGCATGTCCAGGGCATAAAAAAGATGAATAACGAATTTGAGAAAAAGTATAAGTATTGGAAAATTTAAGGGAATAACAAGCAATATCTCGAACACGGTTCACTCAACAAAAAAAAATGTATATGACATAAATTATGTATTTTAACGCGATCTACATTTTTGTGTAGTAAAATTTTGTCTATCTCTTATGGTTTACCAGTTATGCAAAAGTCGTTCACAATGAAGAATACTTTTGAAGACATTCCCAGAAAATTCGAGATATACATTTCATTTGTAATGAAAATATCTTAAACATATGATATTTTAATCAAAGTGGTTAGAGCCATTTTTGATAAAATTAAAATTTTCGAAAAATGTTCCATGTAAAGGGTAATCTGGGGTGGGGGGATTTTCTTGAAAGCCTTCGTGTCGCATCTCTGGAAGATACTGAACCTAAATACCAAGTTTGGTGTTTATCGAACTGTTCGTTTCTGAGTTATCCTGTTCACAGACACACAGACACACACGGACATGTTTCTAAAAATGCTTTTTTTTGGGTTTAGGAGGTCTCAAAACATGTATTTCCGGTGAAATCTCGGTATCGAAATTATGGGCGGTATACAATCTACTTCCCCTACTTACTATACGTAGTAGAGAAAGTAAAATGCACTCCAATACTATCTTCCAATTCATGAAAATATGGGGATTTGTTGTATAAACAAATCACCATATCATCCCCAAAGATAACGATTATCTTCTTCTTTTTCTTCTTCTTCAGGCATTAGACCTCACTATCTGATGCGTCTCATTGGTCCGACCATTTTCTCCTGGATCTTTAGAGTCTTCTTTTGCATTCTTTCATTACCCATTCTATTAACGTGGTCTTCTCATGTCGGTCTATAATCAGCTATTTTATCACTTAATTCTATATTTCCAGACGATTACGAATGTCTTCATTGTATAATCTATCTCTTTTAGTGACTCCTAGACATCCTCTCAAAAATGCCACCTCTACTGTTTGTATCCTACTACCTCTTCTTGTATCAAGGGTCCAAGTCTCACTGCCATATAACCCACATGGTACCGCTATCAATTTGTAAACTTTCATGTATGTGCCCTCCTGATGTTACTTTTTAATGTTCTTCTGATCGTCCCACGCGTGCGATTAAAATTTTCTATCTTCCATGCTGCATCTATCTCTCCTATATATGAGGGGCATTCAAATGAAACTTGGTCAGTGCGTCTAACTTTGCATTACACGTAAGTTGGCATCACGTAAGTGGGCACGTGTATGGTGGCATCATCTATTGGTAGAGCGACTGCAGCGTGCGCAAGGTTGACGTTGAATAGCGACAGTGTGGTTTCACGCCGAAGAGAAGGTGGTCACACAAGTTATCGTCCACTACTGAACATGAAGGCCAGTAAGCAGGAACGACGAGGAGTGATTCGATTTTTAGCGGCGGAGGGAGTTGGAGACCGTGAACTGTATCGACGGATGGAGACTGTGTACGGTGAGTACAGTCTGTGTTGTCCAAATGTAGTGGAATGGCGCAAAAGATTCCTTGAGGGGCGCGAGTTACTGGAAGACGATGCTCGTCCTGGACAGGCTCATCGTGTCATCACACCTGAAATGATTGCGGAAGTGAATGCTTTAGTCTTGGGCAACCACAGAATCACCGTGGACGAGATCCATCGGTTACTGCGTATTAGCGTGGGCACCATTCACACCATAATGCATCAACACTTGAAATTTCGAAAAGTTTGTGCGCAGTGGGATCCCCACCAACTGATCGCCGAACAGCGCAATACTCGTCTTTGAGTCATCTGCAACGTTATCACGAGGAGGAATACGGCTTTCTGTCGCATATTGTCACTGGTGACGAAACATGGTGTCACCATTTTGGACCGGAAAGCAAGCGTCAGAGCAAGCAGTGGAAACATGCGACTTCACCACCTCCTAAGAAATCAAAGGCCGTGCACATCAGATCTGGTAAGGTCATGATGTTCTTCTTTTTTGTCCACAAGGGCCCACTGCTTGTCGAGTTCCTGGAACGGGGAACCACCATCAATGCCCAGCGTTATCAAACCGCTTTACAGAACCTTAGACGAGCCATCAAGTCGAAACGCCCAGGCATGTTGTCCAATGACGTTATTCTCCTGCATGATAATGCCCGCCCACACACTGCCAATACGTTGAAGACGACATTGCAGCAGTTTCGACGGGAAACGCGGGAACATCCACCATACAGTCCAGACCTTTCACCGTGTGACTTTCATGTTTATGGACCTATAAAACAAGCTATTCGCGGACATCGATTCACAATGGACGACGAAGTGTGTGAATGGGTCCCGGCCTGGATCTGACTGCAGCCTACTAGCTTCTTCAAAGATGGAATCGGCTAGTGTTGCAATGGGATAAATGTGCCAACAGTTTTGGCGACTATTTTTGAGTTAATAAAACGTTACCGTTACTTTACACAAGTGACCGGGTTACACCCTGGGAATTTGAAGAAGCTTACTTGTTCAATGCTTTGGTTCCGTATACTAATTTATATGTAAGAAAAAATCTTCCTCGAAATGCCATTGTCTTTGTTTTCTGGACTGTTAACTCTAAGTTATATTCTCCAGTAATTTTTGTAATTCGAAGAATCATCTTTGTAAGATGTCTTCATTGTCAGATAAAGAACCTGATTAAGATAATAATTATATGGATTTAAATCTTGAGGGCGAGCAAGCCAGTCAAGTATTCTGTCATCAAAAACACGCTGTATTGAAAGGCAGCAATTTTCTTAGACTTCTTTCCACCACGGCCACTATCTTGCCTAACTGGTTAGAACAGTTGGCTTTCTATGCTTCTTGGTATCATGACCCAGCCTGTTTAAATTTTCAAATTGAGGATTTGTTATGAAGGGCGACACCAGAGAATTTCTGGATAAATTCAAGCTGATAGTCCATATGTGACTCCGTTTGAGCAAAACTTAACACAATAAACACACGTTATTCTCTAGCATACAACACGATAACTAAGTCAGTAGCGGCTCGTGAGTGTACATTTTGGATGTTGACAAAGTTTTAGTTGGACAACCCTGAAAATGTGAAATAGCATCTGTTACATAATAGTTATGATTATGAAAAAATTGATGCAACTGCAGCCGCTCCTAACAATATCAATAATAGTAATAGTAATATTTATTGAAGCTCAAGTTGTTGCACAAGACTGCCCTTTAAAATTTGGTCGAGGCCACAATTTAGAAGGGCAGCCTATTAAGGTATGAAATAATTAATTTACATGTTCTCATTTCTTACATTTGCAGTCATGACATGTCATATCATTCCTTTCCTCTTTTAACAGTCCGATCCCATTTATTATTTACTTTCTTTAGCTATTGACCCATGCATTTACAATTCTTATTTAAGATTGGTTTAATATCCATGCTCCTATTCATTTTAGCTGAAACCCTTTCTTTACTCCACATCTCAGTTTCCTTACATTCCAATAAGATATGCTTAGCAATACTATACCCCACATAGAGGACAATCACCCTGTGGAAAACCATTCCATTGACTTAATTTCCATATTCCTAGCCTAAACCATGCTAACCCCTCCATTTCCTTCTTGCCACATACATCAATATAACACTCCCTCAAATCCCTTTTGTAATTCTAGAAATAGCACAAAAAACCTTTCTCTCTGGTAGCAACATATAAATTTTGTCTATCTATGTCTTCAAATCTGGTTCTGGTCATCTTCCAGTTACCAACCGTCAGATTTTCTTTTCTCAACCACTTCTCCCTCATTCTATTTCGGTTTAGCTCTGCTCCAATTTTTCGTACTCAGCTCAAATCACCCAGAGAAGATTCTTGAAATTTTAAGCTTTCTTTTAATATATGACCCTGCGGCAACCCTTGCACTCTGAGCCAGTATTTAAGTATTCTTTCCATCACCCATCCCCTCACACTTACCTTTCTAAGAGGGCCCCAGCATTAGCTGCATTTTGTGGAATACCTTGCCTAGTTTTACAAAACATATACAGAATCTTGTCCATCTCTTTCGAATTATCCTCTACCCTATATCTCCATATCGTACGCCCACCTCAATTGTACAACAATAAATAATAATAATAATAATAATAATAAGAAGAAGAAGAAGAAGAAGAAGAAGAAGAATACATAAGTTATCTGACAAAAGAAAGAATTGTTTTTGTTTATGTTTGTTGCTGTGTGCATAATTAAGTATAACTCGACCACAATACTATTGCGCTTCGCTGGTCTGGCTTCCACGTGTATTTAAATGCAGGTTTCCGTGATTGAGATATGCACCGTGATGGGGCAAGAACGAAGTAATGTGTAAATTATATTGTGGTTGAGATTATGGATGGTATGGAGAAACTAGGAGAAATTTTCCGCTTGTGCACGTTACCTACTTCTGGCTACAGTGACTAACTTTTGCCGTAGTGTTATCACCACCTATTGGCATTGACGTAAAATCGCAGTTATAGTGGAAACAGAGTGCAGGAAAAACTTTGCGCACTAGTACACTTCTTCAAGTTTGCACGACGTATGCACTTGGCACCATAAGGTAATTACGTCATAGCAGTTGCGCATGCCCAGAAGCTTCTTAAAACGTACACAAGCCAAGATGTGCTAGCGACCCTGTAGCCACGTTTCATCGAGTTTAGAGGAGTAGCGCGGTGAATTGAAATGCCGTAGATATTAAATTACCGGTATACGTTGTGCTTAATAGCATACAAAGAAAAAAATAACCAATAAATCAGCAAGGTGTCAAAAGTTAGGGTGTTCACGTGCTCTTATGTTCTAATGCAACAACTGCACACAGTAAATACAAAGAACACACAGTTTTACCTAACGTTATTCCCACTATACATCATGTGAAATACCGAATGGGTGGCCGAGGTTGTTTAGACATGAACTCGTGAACGGGAAAACCGCGGTTGAAATCTTGCCAGGGCTGTTCTCCGTGACAGATGTTTTTTTTCTTTCTTAAGCTGGAAAATGACGGGGAGGTAACTTCAACATAGGACTGGAACGTTTCCTCCCCAAATTTCCATCACCAATTATAATTTCATGTATCATGAGTGTCCACCGCCTGCTGTGCCGTATGTAGTTATAACGGGCGTTAAGCACTCCAAAAGGCACGTAAAATTGAGATTTATTCATGGACGCTCTTTAACTGCTGTGGGCCTTAGAGTCCCATTGCATATTGGACGTGAAAGACCGTTAATTTTACTCAGAGGACTCTTTATCAGGCTTGGGACACGAGACTACCGGCTTTACTTCCCTTCCGAAGGAAGCCGTCCTACGGATTTTTAAGTCCGAAGAAATCCATCGCCCTCTACCGGGTTTGAACCTGCGACCTCGGGAACTAGCGGCTAGCGAAACGTTAGACGAACTGAAAATGCCGTTACCTTCCATGAGCGCGTGAGCTAGGCTATCGTAGAGCGGGGATATTCAACCTGATACCGTAAACCCCAATCTCTTTACTGTACAACAGGTGACAAAATAAAACAAATAAGGAGCTTGTGCCCCTCTTATGAGATTTCACTCCTACTTAACTTGATTTATAATATTTTAAATGCCATCTAAGCGGAATATCCAGCTATAGCAGTAGAGAAAGTTCAAAACTGGTGTAGAAATGGAGGGGAAAGCTGTCGATGTACACAAGCAACTTAACTATTTGCATAGGCGTAACATATAACCATGTTTTACAAGGATGCCATGTAAAATTCAGCAAGGCTTCTGACAGTACAGCGACTGCCGTCACGTGGCAATAAATTACCCAAAACAGGAAAGTTGCGAGTACGTTACTCGATAAGCCGAAAGCTATGTTGCCAACAGCAACAAACAGGGGTCGCAAGCAAGGGTTGTCCAAAATGATTAATCTACACGTATTAACACAGAGCAGAATAAAAAGAGAAAAAATTTGTCTCCCGTACGATGTGAATGGAGAAAGTGTCAACCGAATGAGAAGATTAAAGCGAGCGAAATCTCGCAATAAATACTGTATAATATGTTTATCGAAGCTGGTAAAATCATTAGTTAGAGGAGGAAGGGATGATGATAAAACACACATGAGGGGGCAAAGCGGGGTCTAATGAGAGGTGCAGGGGGGAAGGACGGTTCATCACGCGTCGCCATGGCAACCAGAGGGCTACAAAACATCAAACCTCGGATTGGTTATGGTACAGGCGTAACCCGTAATGTCGGCACTTTCTTCTGCGAGAAAAGCATGTGATTACCCTGCAAAGCACAGCATTTGAGAAGGAAAGAAAAAATTACTCGGAAGGGTTGGTATGTTCATTTCAAAGGATGAGAGATCAAGGGTTAAAGACACAACCTGCTTTTTATTTGGATTGCAGCTGTATACGTCCAAATACAATTTATGCTTATGAGTAAAGCTTTATATTTTGACTTTCTCTACTACGTATAGTAAGTAGGGGAAGTATTGCATTCAACCCAAAAATTCGATACCGAGATTTCACCGGAAATATGTGTTTTGAAACTCCCTGAATCCAAAAAAAGCATTTTTGGGAACATGTTCGTGTGTGTGTGTGTCTGTGTGTCTGTCTGTGAACAGCATAACTCAGAAATGAACATTCGGATAAACACCAAACTTGGTATTTAGGTTCACTATCTTCCAGAGATGCGTCACGAAGGTTTTCAAAAAAATCCTCCCAACCCTATTACCCTTTACATAGAACATTTTTCGAAAATTTTAATTTTCTCAAAAATGGCTCTAACGATTTTTATTAAAATATCATATGTTTAAGATATTTTCATGACAAATAAAATGCATATCTCGAATTTCCTGGGAATGTCCCCAATAGTATTTATTGTGAACGACTTTTGCATAACTGTTAAACCGTAAGAGATAGACAAAATTTTACTACACAAAAAATGTAGATCGAGTTAAAATACACAATTTATGTCATATACATTTTTTAGTTGTTGAGTGAACCATTTTCGAGATATTGCTTGTTATTCCCTTAAATTTTTCAATACTTATTTTCTCCTATGGGAATTCGTTATTCATCTTTTTGTCTTAGATATGCAAAGAGTATTAATCTGTGGCAAAGAGAATGGTGCTGCACATAGCAACCAGCTATTAAGAGATATGTCTGTGCTTAAAGGCTACTGATTTCTATATTGCCCTTGCAAATACAAAACAAGGGGAACATAGTACGCCTTAAGCGATAGTCAAATGTTTTTAGAACTGGTCGCTATGTGTAAAATGTAATTCTCTTTGGATGTCAAAAGATCGTTTTTGCAAATGTTTATTTCGATTAATATGAAATATATGGAGAATAAGAGTTTGTAAGGATAGTTTGTACAAGAGTATAGAAAGTCATGTGAGTGTAACACATCAGATTTTTTACTTTCTCTACCACATACATAATAGAGATTTCCCCGGAAATATGTGTTTTGAGGCCCCTGAATAAAAAAAAGTTTAAAAGAAAGGTCCATGTGTACATGACTGTGAACGGCATGGCTCAAAAACAGAAAGTTGGACTAACAGCAAATTTGGCATTTACATTCAATACCTTCCAAAGATACGACACGCGGATTTTCTAGAAAATCCCCCACACCAAACTACCCTTTACATGGAACATTTTTCGAATTTTTTTATTTTCTATACAATGGATCTAACAATTTTAATTAAATTATTATATATTAAAATATTTACATGGCAAATAAAATACATATCTTGAATTTTCTGAGAATAACCTGTGAAGTCCTCTTCATTCCGAACGAATTTTATATAATCTTGCATAATTGGTCAAGTTAAGCGATAGGGAAAACGTAGTACACAAATATGTAAATCTTTTTAAAACACACAATTTATTTCCAACAACTTTTCCTGTAGCATTAGCCACTTCCGAGGTGTTGTTATTGATGGTTCGAATTCTTAAATACTGTATTTTTAATGACCTGTCGACAGTCACCTGTTTCTCGCGATTGCATGGAAACAGTATGGAATTTTAAGCCAGCATATAGCGTCCAGTTCGTAAACATTTGACTATCACTGTTCCCTTTGTATGCTAATGTGTAATGTAGATATTTCTGCAAAGATTTATCTCAATTGAGACTATAAACAATAGAGCGTAGAGAAAGTCGTGTGAATGTAACACATAAGAATTTTTGTATTGAACGCCACCCCCTCCCCACTTTGCGAATTGTATGAATGGTCGCTTTAACCCCTCCCTCTCTCCGGACATTCGTTAAAGTCTACTGAAAAAATTATCTATAAGTATTGAAGAATAATGGAAAGGTAGAATCTGACTGAAAAATTCAATGTCGTAGCCGGAGTTTGAAACAGGATTTTAATTTTCCGTGTTGAGCTAACATTGCAACATGCCGGCCTGATGATAATTCCCGAACTGAACTCACATTTCAACGTGGTTCAAATACGTATGTGGTATTGAATTTTTCAGTCTGAATTCTACATTTCCTACTTTAGACTACACTACGCTTGTGTGAAGGAGCAATAATTACAGAAGAATAATGATTAGATAAATCTAATAAATACAATTTTAATAGTAAGTTATACAATAAGTGGATAAATTTGATAATCATGATACGTCCTGTCGTTTGTGCGAAAAACACTCACTCCTGTCATATTAAGATTATCTATGAGTTGGACACAACATTTTGTGAAACCTTAACATTATAAATTGAAGGAAATAAATCATAAAATACTTCCACATCCTTAGCTGATATAAATGGAGCGTCTTCATATGTACATAGATGAGACGTCAGCTTCTCCGACTGCATTTCATTTGTTATTACCTGGCGTGTTGAACCAATAAGACAGCCAATTGTATGCATTCCCTTCCTCGGAGTGGAGTGAGCAGATGTTACGGACTGTGATGTAGCCTATTATCAGCAAGTGTGGTGAGTAATTATAAATTCAGATTTTAATTATTCTATATTTAAGTATGCATAAAGGTTTTACATCTTGATTGCTCAGAAAAAAAAAGAATATCCCAAAAGATTTGATCTTCTGTCTATAAGTCACTGTAACTTGGAGTATTGGTATTACGTCATTGCTAGTATTGGCATGCGTGTCATAATGCACGATACTGAATACAGTAACAATACGTTTATAATGTTAATATTGCACAAAGCACCTTTTGTCGACCACGCTGTAATACGCTGATTACATGTGACGTAACTGAACTCCTATGGCATCTATAATAATTCAGCGACTCATTATGATCTTACTCGGCGTCGCACGCAGCTCCTCTTCGCCCATACCTTTCAACACTTCAAAAGCACTGGTTCGATCTCCCAGGTAAACAATGAAATGTGTGTATTTAAAACAAAATAACATCTGTTCATTGTAATTTTAATATTCTAATAAACTGAGTTTATTTACTTTGCTTCGAAATGTGTTGCTTTCACGTTACCTGCACCGTTATCAATAAATACGGCGTGGACTCAGCAATGCTACTAACTGTTGCACTAATGCAAACACGCTCAAGGTCCTGCCATCAGTGCTACTATCCGATCAGCATTTAATTACACACAATTACAAAGTAAGATCTTTTTGTAAAAACTCAAGCTTTTTAAATTATAGTGGTCGACCAAAAACAGTTGAATGAAAATTATGAAACCAGCTACCGCTCATTTTATAAACATACTCGCGTCTTAAATACTGCATTATAGTATTGTTGCATCATATACTCATTGTGTTACCTCCAGTCCTGTAGTTATTTTACAACTGAAATTTCTATACATTTCATTTTAGGAGGGAAAGGAACCATCTGATACTAGCATTTCGCGAAATAACAAAAGTAGTGGTTATGAGAATTCCTCCCCTGGTATCAATCAGTGTTTCAGCTTCGGACGTGTCATGTAGAATGTAAATTAGAGACAAAATTTAATAATTTTTGCAACCATGAAAAGCTTCTGACCACTCCAAAGAAGTAAATTATACCCGACTACTTCGTTTTCTTTATTCCTTCGTATTGGACGAGTGTTTTACTACGGTCCTATAAATTTTATAGTACGCAAATAGTGTAGCTCTATTCCCAGATATAGTAACAGCTTTTATAGGTTATGAATCTGACATCATCAGGTAACGTCAATACTTCGGTATAGTAAAAAATATCGGTTTATCCGTCTACACATCTTTCAGTTTTGTAGTTCCAGAGGCAAGAAGAATTGTAGACTATGATACAAGGATAAAATCAATTTTAACACGTTTGGCATATAGAGTAAGGAAGACAATTTCGCAGTATTTTCATAAAACATGTTTTATTATATTAAGCTAAGGTGCGCTTTTGGACATATTTTTTCGTTAATTACATAACTGACAAACATATTAATAAAGAATAACATTTTATGAATACTGTATTACTTTCTCTACTACGTATATTAAGTAGGGGAAGTATTGTATTCCACTCAAAAATTCGATACCGAGATTTCACCGAAAATATATGTTTTGAGACCCCCTGAATCCAAAAAAAGCATTTTTGGAAACATGTCCGTGTGTGTGTCTGTCTGTGAACAGCATAACTCAGAAACGAACAGTCGGATAAACACCAAACTTGGTATTTAGGGTCAGTGTCTTCCAGAGATGCGACACGAAGGTTTTCAAGAAAATACCCCCACCACAGATTACCCTTTACATGGAAGATTTTTTGAAGATTTTAATTTTCTCAAAAATAGCTCTAACGATTTTGATTAAAATATGATATGTTTAAGATATTTTCATGACAAATGAAATGTATATCTCGAATTTTCTGGGAAAGTATTCTTCATTGTGAACGACTTTTGCATAACTGGTAAACCATAAGAGATAGACAAAATTTTACTATACAAAAAATGTAGATCTCGTTAAAATACACAATTTATGGCATATACATTTTTGTTGTTGAGTGAACCATTTTCGAGATATTGTTTGTTATTTCCTTAAATTTTTCAGTACTTATTTTCTCAAATGGGAATTCGTTATTCAGCTTTTTGTCTTGAATATGCAAAGAGTATTAATCTGTGGTAAAGAGAATAGTGCTTCATATAGCAACCAGTTATTAAGAGATATGTCTGTGCGTATATTTCCCTTGCAAATACAAAACAAGGGGAACACAGTAGGTCTTAAGCGACAGTCAAATATTTTTAGAACTGGTCGCTATGTGTAAAATATAATTCTCTTTGCATGTCAAAAGATCGTTTCTGCAAATGTTTGTCTCGATTAATATGAAATAGATGGAGAATAATAGTTTGTAAAAATAGTTTGTACAAGAGTACAGAAAGTCATGTGAGTGTAACACATCAGATTTTTTTAACAGTGATAAACGTAATGACAGCCTGCGCAGGTAGGTAAATTCACAATAGGTAGGTAAGTTAATTTTGCAACACCATGTACACAGTCCTCATCCTCAGAACCTGAACCTTCATAACGTCTTATCACACACGTAAACAGCTTCATTAGTTTGCTGTTTTTGGCATTTGTCACCATAAATCATTCAATTTGTCACGACGCGTTGCTGATATCAACTGCTAATGCAAATGACCGACCCAACTTTTGTGTCTGTGGATGTTCCAGGTCTTCATTTTCGAGCACGAATTTCTTAAGTGTGTTGTAAGGAACACTATACAATTTTGCATCTTTGTTTATTGTATCATACTTTGAATTTCAGTTTCCTAGCTGCACTCAGAAGATGTGAAAAGATCTAATTTTTGTTCACTTTTCACTTCCCTTTTTATTGGTCTTCTTAGGAGCCATGTTGAGTGAAATTCTGCAAAAGCAATCAAAAATAAAATTAAACATTAAGTTTATAACTTCAAACATATTGCTTAACAAATAAATACTATTTTCTTATGATGAGTAGGTAAATTAGTAACATGACATAACATTAGGTAACATAATTTGACAATAGTCTAAAATTAATGAGTTTTTATGACTAAGTATGTAGAATAATTACCTCTGTAATAACAACTGCTGTGCAGGAATAGGTGTAACTGATGTAAGAGAACTTAAACAGCTGATGAATTGAATGGTCTAAGATGTAGACACATTTTCATAAAAAATAAATGCTGGTTTCTGAAGGTTCTTATATGCTTATGTGTCAAACAAATTCACCAAAATCGATTATACAACACTCTATGCCACATATCTATTGCATGTTGATGAAACGTGCGTAACTTGCTTCTAATGGCTTGAAACTAAATTTAACTAGCCCGCCTTACACCTCTCTTTGAGGAAAGGCAGCTCCTCCCGGACCATCAGTTTGGTTTTCACCATGGGCACAACCCTGCAGCTACTGCGATTGGCCGAGAAGGCCTCCCTGGGCTTCCAGGAGAACTTCAAGACCATAGCAGTGCTGCTGGACGTAGAGAAGGTCTTTGCCACAACGTGGCACCAAGGCCTTTTGTACAAACTCAAGGAGTCAGACATCCCTCCCGCCTATCTCGCCCTGATAAGCAGTTTCCTCCGGGATCGCACATTCAGGGTGAGAGTGGAGGGGAAGGTTTCCTCAGTCCGTCCCATAGCCGCTGGAGTCTCGGAAAGCAGTGTACTGTCCCCGCTTCTCTTCGCGGCCTACATGTCGGACTTCCCCACGGAACCCAGGACTGTTACGTGCCAATATGCCGATGATGTCCTCATAATGGACAGAACAAGAATGCCCGATTCTGTTTCCCTCCGCTACAGCGACAGCTCCGAGCCATTGGCAGGTGGAGCGAAAATTGGAGGAGGATGGCCATCAGCCCGGGGAAGAGCTCTGCGCTTCTCCTGGCGAAGGTCCGTCGGTGGCGGCCCGTGCGGCCTCTGAGGTTGCGGCGGAGGAGAATCCTTTGGGTTACCTCCGCCAAATACCTCGGAGTCACGCTCGATCGCGGCCTCACTTTCGCGCCACATGTCAGGGCAAAGGTCGGCCTCGGCCACTCCGCGCTCAGGCAGCTGTATCCCGTATTCCGCTCCACAATGCCCATACGCCTCCAACTACGCCTATATCAGGCGATTATCCCGCCCCTGATTCTGTACGGTTGCGAGGTCTGGGGATCGGCGGCAGCGACCACCATTCGCAGGCTACAAACCGTCCAGAACAGGGCGCTTCGGATGATTTATGATACCGGGCGTAGATTCCCGTCACACATCCTACACATCCATTCCGGTCTCCCATACATCGTAGACGTGGTGCGGGCGAGAACCCGTAACATGTACACGAAACTCATTTACCACACCAACCAGCTGGTGAACTCTTTGGGCCGCTACGACTACAAGGCACCAAAGCGGAGGAAGAGCTACCGGTTGCCGAAGACGGCTTGGGCCCCCGAGGCTGAAGTCTGCCAATCCCTCATTCCGCAAACTTCCCCAAGTTAAGCAGCATTGGGACCGGTCGCTGGCTGGATGAGTGACCATCTAGCAGCGACCCGCCCTGCTGCCAACTTGAATACCCCCCTCCCCATTAGCTAGTATTCCCATCTTGCTTTGCTGTCATGCCGGCCTGCTTAACTTGACCACACAAGCGGTTGCCCAAGTTAAGCAGCATTGGGCTTGGTCACCACATGGTCGCTAGTCCGCCCATGGAAACACCGAGATCCAGCCAATGGTAGCACACAAAGCTAAACCCCGCCCATGACAGATTGACAAACATCAAAAGCTTGTGTATATTCTTTTAACCTCCTTTATCGCACAGGTAAAGCCGCGTACGTGGTTAGGTACTGTGGCGATTACATTCCGCCCAGGTAAACCTGGGCGACCTGTTCTCGATTGCTGGATTGCTGGGTAAGCATGCAACACGGTTCTTTTCACCAGTAAACTCGACACTAAATGGGAAAATCTTTGGTCTCTGCATTCCATTCACCGCAAGGGTCTGGAAATTTGAAGGGTAGATGTCATTCTACCTGCTAAGAAAACTGTGTCGCCTTAGATCAATAGACAAGTTTTCAGCATGCTCGTAAAAATATACTGCGAAATTACCTATACTGCGAATATACCTTACTTTACCCTACTGTTTTTTAGACAGAGCTCGAATTTGTAAAATATCAATAATATTATATTGATTCCTGAAGCTAACAGAGATCACGTTTATAACGCATTCTTGTAATTAAACAAGCAAGAATTCAGATACTTTGATGTTTTGTTGATTCGCTAGCAGTAATTTTCAGTGAAATTATTTTCGCTACGTTTTGCCTAATACCAGGTAATGAAGCTATTAAATGCTCTATCACATTGCTTTCTGGATTTTTTGGGTAAGTACTTCTAGTGTTATTCTTTCTACTGCTTCTGTAATTTCACTTCCATTTCAGTTTCTTTTGAATTCATAATTTCCGTCATTTAATCATTACGTAGGTTAGATAAAAGAGAACGTCTTAGATCAAAGAAGGTTGCCAATGATGTAGCGTATGTGTGTGCATTGTCCCGTCAATAATACTGATGCAGCCGAAGCAAACATACGAGGGCTGATCAATTAAGACTGAGACTGATTTTTTTCTTGATAGTTTTATGTCTCTGCCATGAATATTTGAAAAGAGCAGGGTTTCATGTATAATGTCCATAAGCGACAACACTCTCGTAACGGTAGGTTGGTAGTAATGCTGTATATTGTTGACCCTACTTGAATTTCGCATACACCTAAATGGAGGTGACGCGAGAGGAGCAATACAGTGCAATAAAATTTTATTTTCGTTTAAATCATACAGCCTTGAAATTTCGAAAAGCTGAAGCAAGCATACGGTGAAGATGCACTACCTCGTGCAACGGTGTTTAGGTGGTTCAAGGACTTCAAAGAAGGGCCAGTGCTCTGTGCTAAGCAAGGTGGGTCTGGTGTTTCGGAATGGAATGATTTACCAGCATGCAGTCCCCCCCCCTCACACTACTGTTACAGCAGCTACTACACCTCAGTATTGGCTACACTGAGGAAGCAAATTACAAGGAAACGTCCTGAACATCATCGGAATAGGTGGCGACTTCATCACGACAACGCGCGGCCTCACGTCGCAAATCAAGTCCAGGAATTTTTGGCTAAATTCAACATTACATGTGTGCCGCATCCGCCTTGAAGCCCCGATCTTACCCCGTGTGACTTCTTTTTATTCCCATTACTAAAGGCAAAGCTCCAGGCCATTCGATTTGAGAGCACTGAAGCAGTGCTAAAGAAATGTGAGGCGATTCTCAAAGACCTGACAAAGAATGGCCTGCACCATGTGTTCGAGGACTGGCAGAGACACTATAAAAAGTGCATTCAGTTAGGAGGGGACTACTTTGAAAAAGATCATGTCAACATTGAAATGGAGTAATAAATATCTTTGAAAAAAATCTGTCTGTCTTTATTGATCAGCCCTCGTAAATAGTTAAATATTTAAAGAAACAGTTAAAATACAAAGTTAATATTTTTAAACATTTAGGGCTAATAAATATCTTCTCAAATTGAGGCCCAAAGCGTGTTGCAAACATCTCCTACAATAATAAACATCTTCTAAGGTAATGAATCATAATATTTGGAAAATAATATTCTGTTACTTTTTAAAAAATTATGGTACATGGTTTAAAAGCATGCCTCATAGCATATCCAGGATGGGTGATCAGTCCAATGCCTGGTATGGAGGTGAAGAAGAAAGAAATGAAATGTAGTGATGAAAGGGATAACAGGAAATTCTCGGATCAAATTATCCAACCCTACATTCGCCTAGCGACCGAGGAAAACCTTCGGTCAGGTGGATTTTGAACCCGGGAGCTTCCTAATACAGTCGCACACATTACTGCGATGCCAGCTCGCTTGGTAAATTCAAGTAACGGTTTTTTTCTCTTAAACTAATTAAAATTAAGAAATGCCTGCACAAGAATTTCTTGAAGTTTGTATACTAAGCTCAAATTAAACATCTGGGGACGATAGGATAAACCGCATGGTCCAAGGAGCATTTCATATTACCGTATCAAAATGTGTTTAGTATTATAAAATAAAAAATCTGTTGTGCTACACTCACATGACTTTCTCTACTCTTGTACAAAATATTTTTACAAACGCTTATTCTCCATATGCTTCATGTTAATCGAGATATCGAGATGTTAACCTTATTTCTAATTTTCTTGTAGATGCAAGGGGAATTGGTAGCCTTTAAGCAATAGTCAAATATTTTAAGAGCTGGTTGCTATGTGGAGTATTCCATTCTCTTTGCATTACCAGGACAAAAGAAAAATGAATAACGAATTTGAGGAGACGTATAAGTATTCGAAAATTTAAGGGAATAACATGCAATTATCTCGAAAATAGTTCACCCAACAAAAAATGCATATGGCATAAATTGTGTACTTTAACGCGATCTACATTTTTGTGTAGTAAATTTTGGCTATCTCTTATGGTTTACCAGTTATGCAAAAGTCGTTTACAATGAAGAATACTTTTGGAGACATTCCCAGAAAATTCGAGATATACATTTCATTTGTCATGAAAATATCTTAAACATATGATATTTTTATCAAAATCGTTAGAACCATTTTTGAGAAAATTAAAATTTTCGAAAAATGTTCCATGTAAAGGTAATCTGGGGTGGGGGGATTTTCTTGAAAACCTTCGTGTCGCATCTCTGGAAGATACTGAACCTAAATACCAAGTTTGGTGTTTATCCGACTGTTCGTTTCTGAGTTATGCTGTTCCAGACACACACGGACATGTTTCCTAAAATGCTTTTTTTGGATTCAGGGGGTCTCAAAACATGTATTTCCGGTGAAATCTCGGTATCGAATTTTTGGGTGGAATACAATACTTCCCCTACTTACTATACGTAGTAGAGAAAGTAAAAAAGTCAAAGCAATCAAAAGAACGCTTTAGATTTTTTTTATTTTTGCAGGTACATTGCCTTACAGGCTGCATAATAGCGAATAAAATAAAATATATAGATTCTAGTAAGAAAATAAATAAGCATTTATAGCATAGAATAAGGCGTAGCTTAAAAGGCTGGTGGGTTTATTAAAGAGATAGCCCCATGATACCATAGGAAATACCAACTGGCAAGAAGGAGAGGTGTCTACGTATTAGGGATGTGGCAGTCATTCTCGGGTAACGGTTATAACTGTCAGTGACAGTGCGCTAACAGTTGCACGTAAGGGTTCCTAGTAACAACTAAGTTATGCGTTTCTTGGTTATCACGCTCGTAGTTACATTAGATTTATGGTTAGTTCAACTAGTTTTAATATCAACGATTTTATTTTATACAATTTAAAAAAGTTTCCCTAGCTGTGCCATTACTTTGTTTACTACGGTGGTTTATAATCGTAAATTGCATTCGCACTTGCTTCCTCATTACTGCACATATGCACAATTTGTACAAGTGAACAACTGAGCTATATTGGAACCTAAATATAAACATCACGTGATGCAGATATACGAAAGGAAAATACAACAATATTGCCAACATAAACAGATCCAAATCCATTGTAATCAGTTTCCACCTTATAGTAAGATATTTATATCCTTATTTATATTTGTTTGATTGAAACCAAATTAATTAAAATATGTTATTAATATAAGTAAGAAGAAAATCCATTGTAATCAGTTAGTAAAGCGGATAAAATTACTAGGCATTTTTCTCGACAGATCGTATATTAGATTCATAATGCCACTCATGATCTCATGCGGAGGAAAATTATACTGCGTAATGAGTTGTGGTAACTAGTTCCTGATAAGCGATACCAATGCACATGCAGTGAATAATGCCATTCAAACTCGGTAACCATTAACGGGATAACTAGTTACTGTCTTCGTTACTTTAGTAATCGTTAACCGGATAGCTAGTTATTGCCTTCAGCACTTTGTAATAGTTAACGGGATAACTAGTTACTGTCTTCGTTACTTTGGTAATTCTTTAACGGGATAACTAATTACTGTCTTCGTTACTTTGGTAACCGAAACTGGGCAACTAGTTACTGTCTTCGTTACTTTGGTATTCGTTAACCTAGTTACGTCTTTGTTACTTTGGTAATTGTAACTAAATAACTAGTTACTGACTTCGTTACTTTGGTAATCGTTACTGGACAACTAGTTACTGGCTTCGTTACTTTGGTAATAGCTACTGGGCAAATAGTTAATGTCTTCGTTACTTTGGCAATAGTTAACGGGACAACTAGTTACTGTTTTCGTTACTTTGGTAATCGTTAACGGGATAACTAGTTACTGGCTTCGTTAATGGGTTTCTAGTTAGTCTTCGTTACTTTGGTAATAGTTACTGGGCAACTAGTAACTGTTTTCGTTATTTTGGTAATAGTTAACGGGATAACTAGTTACTGTTGTCATTACTTTGTTAACAGTTAACGGAATAACTAGTTACTGTTTTCGTTACTTTGGTAATAGTTAACGGGATAACTAGTTATTGTTTTCGTAACTTTGGTAATAGTTAATGGGATAACTAGTTACTGTCTTCGTTACTTTAGTAATAGTTAACGGGATAACTAGTTACTGTTTTCGTTACTTTGGTAATCGTTAACGGGATAACTAGTTACTGGCTTCGTTACTGGGTAACTAGTTAGTCTTCGTTACTTTGGTAATAGTTACTGGGCAACTAGTAACTGTCTTCGTTATTTTGGTAATAGTTTACGGGATAACTAGTTACTGTTTTCGTTACTTTGGTAATAGTTAACGGGATAACTAGTTACTGTTTTCGTTACTTTGGTAATAGTTAACGGGATAACTAGTTATTGTTTTCGTAACTTTGGTAATAGTTAATGGGATAACTAGTTACTGTCTTCGTTACTTTGGTAATAGTTAACGGGATAATTAGTTACTGGCTTCGTTACTTTGGTAACCGTTACTGGGTAACTAGTTATTGTCTTCAACACTTGGATAATAGTTAACGGCATAACTAGTTACTGGCTTCGTTACTTTGGCAACCGTTATTGGATAACTACTTACTGTCTTCGTTACTTTGGTAATCGTTAACCGGATAACTAGTTACTGGCTTCGTTACTTTAGTAACTGTTACTGGGTAACTAGTTCCTGGCTTCGTTACTTTGGTAACTGTTACTGGGTAACTAGTTACTGTCTTCATTACTGGGTAATTGTTAACGGCATAACTAGTTACTGCCTTGTTACTTTGTTATCGTTCCTGGGCAACTAGTTACTGTCTTCGTTACTTTGGTAATATTTAACGGGATAACTAGTTATGTGTTCGTTACTTTGATAATCGTTATTGGGTAACTAGTTACTGTATTCGTTACTTTGGTGACCGTTACCAGCTAACAGTTAATTTGTATCCGTTACTTTTGTAATGTTAGCCTCTAGTTCCCGAGGTCGCGGGTTCAAACCCGGCGGAGGGCGATGGATTTTTTTCGGATGTAAAAATCCTTAGCATGGCTTCCTTCGGAAGAGAAGTAAAGCCGGTGGTTCCGTGTCGTAGATTTACGGCACGTAAAAGAACCTCAAGCTTGGTAAAGAGGCCTCTGAGCAAAATTACCGGTCTTTCACGTTCTATATAGAATGGGACGCTAAGAACCACAGCAGTTAAAGTGTGTCCATAAATAAAACTCAATTCAATTTCTTTGTTACTTTTATGGTAATGTTAATGGGTAACTAGTTAATGGGTAACTAGTTACTGTGTGTCAGAATGTAACAGTTAATTTATTTTCTGCCCATCATATTACATACATGGGAACCGGTAGAAGGCACAGTGACTAGGTTAGACACTTCTTGAATCTTGGAGTTAGGAAGAATGATGGTAGATACACAGGTGTGCCGGATTTCGGTGTGCTCCTATAAGTGCGCGTGGTTACAGTAGGTACGGTATATACACCCCTCCCACACTGACAATGGCGGAAAAGCGGATTGCGCGATTCATCTGTTTCTGTCTATTGAGTCGCGGTAATGAAGCCGCGAGCATAGGGTTGGCAGAGGGAGGGAGCGAAATACAAATTCCACCTCCCTCAAAACCACTCTTTATTAATGAAGAGATAAGAGCGCAGTTGACGAGTATCTGTCGACCACGCACTGCAGGGAAATCTAGAGGAAAGAAGGAAAAATAATAATCTGAAGGGACACAATGGCAGGAGAAACAAAAACACTTTAATTGGGTCGCCACTAAGTTCGATTGTTTATCTTACGTTTGGGAAGACAGTGGGCAAAGGTCAGGCATCACCCACTGTCCTGAAGTGGCGGTTATATTCAGCAGAAGATAAACAAAGAAATGGGTGCGTTTGTCTCATTGATTACTGAACAGGACTGCTTTTGTAAACACGAAAATCAACTTCAACCGCTTTTGAAAGTAATCATTGCGGTATTGGAGGAAGACAGCACTGAATCAGAACTAAAGTTCGACATTCTGTTATGTGTTTTGAGGAAGTAGAGAGTGAAATGCAATGAGGAGAAAAAGACATACCTGCCCATACAGTGATATGCAATCAAATCCGTACCTCATTGACATGACTGCATTAGAAATGACAGCCAGCATGTAGGGTCGATTTAGCCTCTTTTGTAGTTAATACTTATTCGACAGGAAGTAGATAAAACAAGATTTTCATGTGCTATATTCACATCACTTTCTCTAACCGTTATCGTCTTTTTTATACAGCTTCTACAACGTATTGTTACGAAAGCTCATTTTTTCGAACTACTTCATGCTAATTGAAATAAACCTTTGCAAAAATGGTTTCATTAAGGATTTCGTTGTGAATATTTGCAAGGGAGATAGAAGAAACCGAAGCGACAGTCAATGTTTAAAAGCGGATACCTATATTCCATGAAATCGCGAGAAATAATTAAACAGCACTTTAAAGTAATTAAAAACTGTTGAAAAAATTCAAACCAATAATAGCATTTTAAGGTTTAAGATCTTTACACGAAAAATAAAACGTATATCTTGAATTTTCTGGGAATAGCCTTTCATGAGAAAGGAACATGTTATAATTTGTGTAACAGATAAACACTAGGAGATAGACAAAAGCGTACTACACAAAAACTGTAGGTATCTTTGAACTATACAATTTATTTCAAAGAACTTTCTTTGCGGGCACTGGCTATTTCCGAGATATCAGTTGTTATTATTGACTTAAATGTTTAAATATTTTGTAATTTTTAATGCCGTTGCCATTCAGCTCTTTCTTGTAATGTCACAGAAAGAGTATGGAATTTAAAATCCAGCATACAGCCAACCGCTTTATTAGCATAAGAAGGAAACAAGTTGAAAATACGAGACAAAGTCGAGATGCGTATTGAATACCATTTTTTTCAACGATATGGAATAATAGAAACGCTTACGTGAAAATAAAATTAATAACTGTCACTGATCAAAAGCAGTATCAAGGTCGACCATGCTAGCCTCTGGCTACTAGTGATCTATTAGTTACGCCTGGTAGTTTTGACCAAGTTAACAACTGAAGGTGAAATGTCCGCTTGCGCCGAGAGATATATTTAAATATTGATGAATTAAATCGTAAGTAAATGTTAACAAATAAGGGGAGTAAAGACGGGAACCAGCAAATATGCAATGATGTTGTTGCAGGTCTGCAGCAATAAATTTAATATCAATAGTTGGAGGATTGAATATATCTTGTAAACGTCTGCGACAAAAATGAAAAACGCACCAAATGCGGGAATTTCAACTTACCTGCTTGTTAGCATGAGCGGATTAAAAAAATCTGATGTTACATTAACATGACTTTCTCTACTCTGTATATTTATTGGTATGTATAGAAACATTCTTAGAAAATTTTATTTTTCTATCTTCTTCATTTTAATTAGATAAACTTTTGCAGAAATAGCTACATTACATATTTCGTTACAGATACAAAGGGAATAGCGATAGTCAAATGCTTAAGAACTGGACGCTATATGCTAGCCTTAAAATTACATACTCTTCCCATGCAATCCCAGAATTGGCTGATGCCACAAAACAAATTATTTGAAATAAATGGTGTGTTTCAAAAAGATCTACACTTTTTTGGGAGTACGTTTTCATCTATCGCTTAACGTTTACCAGTTATACAAGATTATATAAAATTCCTTCCGAATGAAGAGGACTTCACAGGCTATTCCCAGAAAATTCACGATATATCTACGTTTTATTTGTCATGTAAATATCTTTAATATATGGTATTTTAATCAAACATGTTAGAGCCAGTTTTCATAAAATCAAAATTTTCGAAAAAATGTACTTTGTAAAGGGTAGTTTGGAGTGAAGGAATTTTCTTCAAAACTTTCATGTCGCATTCTTGGAAGATGCTGAATTTAAATGCCAAGCTTGGTGTTTATACCATTTTCTAAAAATGCTTTTTTTGAGTTCAGGGGACATCAAAATATATATTTACAGTGAAATCTCGACATCGAATTTTTAAGTGATGTATAAAAGGTACTTTTCTACTCACTATACTGGTAGAGAATGTTAAAAGTAAAACACTTTCGTGGAAAAAAAATTATTTTGAGGAGCATATCGACTCTATGAAGACAAAAGGTAGGGAAGTGATAATTACAAAATGATAAAATTGTTGAATTCAAAGTTTCCTTTCATTTTATGGTCAAAAGTAATATGACACACTAAAAATGGGGCAGTTATCAAAGAAACCACAGGCGTTTAGGGTTCGTAGAACTTCGGAGGCCTAAAAGAACCTCTTTTCAATCTGGTACAGTACCCCTTCGTTGAATTGGTGGCAATGGATGCTGCTTAACATTTTTGTCACCGCTAGCGAACCGGGACTCTCGTAACGGCACAAGTTTTCTACCCTTAGACACAAAACTTTGGGTGAATGTTCACTTGGAAAAGAGAGGGAGAGACAAAGTTGTTCTTCTTCTGAGGGGCGGAGCGAGAGCTATTCAAGGGCCGTGCCAAAAACTTCCCTCTGCTCAAGTCCCGACCTTAATTAATGAGTTTATCGGGAGGGGTGGGGGGAAAGCAGCGACGTCTCCGCGGCGGCGGCAGTGCCGCCTCCACAAACTGTGGTGCAGTATACCATTTTAATTTTCGCTCAAGAAACTTTCTAATTAGGAACTTTTCTGATTAATCACAGTAATTAATTAGTAGGGGCGGAATAGCGGAGAGGGTGGGGTGAATATGTATATATATATAAAGTTGTACTACGGCAAAGTGTCACAGAACTGTTGCCTGAATGTAAGAAAAGGGCGGATGGGAGATAGCAGAGCTCTGAAAAGAGCGTAGAAGGGGGTTCTGTAGTAGATATAATCACTCTGCCTGTTCCGCGCAAAGTACAAAACGTGTATCGAATGGAACAGTTCAACTGCGGCTCTGGACTCTTGTTTCAGGATTTCCGGTAAACTGCGGCCCAGCTTGTTGCGTCTGAGTACGGAGGGGTGGAGGTTTGGGTGCACTCCTTCCTATCTTTCTCTTGCCTTCCTTTCCCAGAAGGTAGAGGGAATGAAATATACCTACAAGCAGGATAAACTATATTTTAGTTCTCTTTCCCAGCTTTTATTTCTTCCTTTCTCTCGGAAAGCAAACTACTGTCTTTTAATTCCGTGAATTATTTGGCTGACTGTGCGAGGTGGCGCCGCGCTAACGCGTGCGGCTCGCATTCGAAACCCCATAGCCGACCAACCTGATCGAAGCTTTTTTTCTCGGTTTCCTTCGATAACTAGGCGAATCCTTATTGGATAATTTATTCCGCGCATGTTTTTATCATGCCTTTCATTACTACATTTCATTTCCTTCCTCTTCGCCGCCATAACAGGCTTTGGGCTGATCACCCACTCAATATGCTATGATCAGAGTTTCCTTGCTCCTTGACAGGCATTGGCTTGCAAGTACTACTAAAAGGGGGGTGAACCTTTAAAGAAGGAGAAGAATTGTCTGCTTTGTGGCACGTGGTCCACTACTCCATTACGATATTCAACATACATGACATTTTTAAGGGTATTCTTGCAAAGAGAAAGTTCGTTAAACAGCTTTACTTAACGTTCAAGAATAATCACGCAAAGTTGATGCGCGATTATTCAGGATGCAATCATGCAACCGGGCCAAAGCTGAAAGCTCTAACCCAAATAGTTTTTGAGATAATTTAATTAACGAAAAAATCTTATGTGTTACACTCACATGACTTTCTCTATTCTTGTACAAACTATTTTTACAAACGCTTATTCTACATATGCTTCATGTTAATCGAGATATCGAGATGTTAATCTTATTGCTAATTTTCTTGTAGATGCAAGGGGAATTGGTAGGCTTTAAGCGATAGTCAAATATTTTACGAGCTGGTTGCTATGTGGAGTATTCCATTCTGTTTGCATTATCAGAACAAAAAAAAAAAAGAATAACGAATTCCCATTTGAGAAAAAGTATAAGCATTGGAAAATTTAAGGGAATAATAAGCAATATCTTGAAAATGGTTCTCTCAACAACAAAAAAATGTATACGACATAAATTGTGTATTTTAACGTGATCTACATTTTTTGTGTAGTAAAATTTTGTCTATCTCTTATGGTTTACCAGTTATGCAAAAGTCGTTCACAATGAAGAATACTTTTGGAGACATTCGAGATAAACACATGATATTTTAATTAAAATCGTTAGAGCCATTTTTGAGAAAATTAAAATTTTCGAAAAATGTTCCATGTAAGGGGTAATCTGAGGTGGAGGGATTTTCTTGAAAACCTTACTGTCGCATCTTTGGAAGATACTGAACCTAAATACCAAGTTTGGTGTTTATTCGGCTGTTCGTTTTTGAGTTATGCTGTTCAGAGACACACTGATACACAGACACACACACGGACATGTTTCCAAAAATGCTTTTTTTGGATTCAGGGAGTTTCAAAACATATATTTCCGGTGAAATCTTGGTATCGAATTTTTGGGTGGAATACAATACTTCCCCTACTTACTATACGTAGTAGAGAAAGTAAAAACATACAGAAAGAGGAGGAGCGGGCGCGTCCAGTGAGGTTAAAAGAAAGGTGCATGGACGATTAAAACATGTCACTGGGCTTTAATGATTGGCAAAATGATTCACAGGTGACTTAGAACATTTATATTAAATAAAAAAAATCGAACTTTTTATTTCCACCTAAAAGCTCAGTTCCAGTCCTTTAAGACTTGGCACGATACCTTGAGAGCAAATTGACGCAACCGGAAGTAGATAGAAGCGAAGACATGTACGGGTTCTAAAGAAAATGCAGTTCCACTCTAATGTCCCTTTCACTTCGCCACCAAGTAGGAATTTCAACTGATGTTCAGCCCTAACCCTTGATGCTCTAACTCAATCCCTTATATGCATTGGTTCGGTAAACCCTTCTATTTAGCTGCGCAGAAGCCGTTTTCAGGTACTTCTGTTGTAATGACTCTAGAAATGAGATATAGACTTTAGGAAGCAAGGGTAGCGTGCTCACGCGCTGTCCATCTTTCTTCCTGGTGTTATTAAACCTAAAATTTACTGTAAGGAAGAATTAGATAGTTCGAAATTCACAAGTCCCTTTTGTAGGACATTGCGCAAACTCAGATAATGAGAACACCCTGCATATGTGCTAAAAATGTAAACCCTGTCCCTGATATGCCAAGGCTTTAACGTCATCATTGTGAATGACTTGAGAACAAGCTCCTAGAAGGAGTGGTGAATGCGAAGAAGGTTCGAGGTACAAAAATATGTCAGGTGATAGACGATATTAAGACAAATGCTTCATATGAAAGATCAAAGGAAAAAGCGGAAAGGAGGAAAGAAAACAGGAGAGTGGGTTTGCAATGAAGGTCCTCTCCTTGGCCAGAAAACTATGATCGATTGCTTTGTCTATCGCTTACCTACCTAAGATTGAGAATACTGCATTCGACCTGAGAAATCGATATCGACACGTTTCGGCACGAATAAAAAATTTGATCTTTAGAAAAGGATGTAAAGGGTTGCTTACGATGGGGAAATTTCCTTAATATCTTCGCCCTGGTTGGTTAAAAGATGCCTCAGCTAATTATTAAATTTGGTATTTATCCAAGTTCTGGTTTATGAGCTATGCTGTTATTTTTGTCTGCCCCGCCCCCCTGTATCTCTCTCTCTCTCATACGAACAGGCGCTTTTTCTAAAAATGCTATTTTCTTTTGGAGGAGCTTGAAACGTGGATTTTCGGTGAAATATCGAGATTGAATACGCTATTAAATCTAAATTTACTTAATAGATTGTTTTAACTTATACCTACCTATAGAAAGCCGCAAGAGAAAAGTTTCTCTCTCCGTGTGTGTGTGTTTGTTTACCTTCATGCATGTATGCATGGTAGATTGTTATGAAAATTATTATATAACATACCTTAGGCCCCAATTGCAACATGGACTATATATGTACCTAATTACTTTGCACAAAAGGATAGGGGGTTATGATGGAGCGCAGAATAAAGGAAATCGAAATATCTAGCTTATTTTAAACGTTTTTTTTTAAAAAAATATCATTACAACTCTTCTGATGAGTTTCTACAATGAATATTTAACAATTTTTAACAGCTTTTGTTTAGTATTATTTTTGTACGTAAATTCCTTACCAGTAAATTCAGTACAGTATACAGGTTGGACCATTTAAGTTGACACTGTACAGTATCTCCAAAACTAAGCGTTGTAGAAAGAAATGTCTTTAATAAAAGTTGCTTGATATTATGGGATATATAGTTCAGTATATATAGTTCAGTTGCATACACTTTATTATTCACGTGATCATCAGAGTGGGTAAATTTCTGTATTTGCATTTTGCGAAATGCCAATGACGGAGTAATTGACCATCGTTTAATATTCCTCTCTGACGAAGCATTGTTCCATTTACATGGGTTATAATTTCTTTACTAAATAACAGATATTGGAGCACAAAGAAACCGATTTTACACACGAAATTCCCTTACATGACGCGAAAATTCCTGTGTATTGTGAAAAAGCATAGAGTACTACGAACTTTTATTTTTTGAACAAACAATAAATTCGGAGAGATATAGGTATGACTTACACCATTTGTGCACAGCTGACCAATGTTGAATGTCAGGTTGGATTTTTCCAACAAGAATGGTACCGCGCATACCGCTGATGAGTCATTAAATTTAATTCCAGAAATTCTTAACGATAGGGTAATTAATAAAAGATTATGGGCCTCACGGTCCCATGGTCAAACTGTATGTGATTTTATCTATGGGGGACTTGAAAAATAAAGTGTATGCAATAAATCCCCATACAATGGAAGAACTAAGATAAACCAGGTTAGAAATTCACTCAATTTCGGATATTAAACTGCCGATGTGAATTAAAATTTCCTGAGAAGATGCAGGAAATGTTTGTATAGAAAAAGAAAATTTTCCAAAATCTCTTATGATAAGGCATGTGCTTATTATAATTGTAATTGTAACTAACTGAGAGAATGTGAGGAGGTTGCGGTGATATTATAACTATTTTGGCAGGAATCCCAGCTGCGGTTGCCGGCGCGCGAGCAGTTGTACATTGGACGCAAACTATGTAAAAATCAGTGTATTTGTGCAAAGGTTTACCTTGATTAACATGCAATAGATAGGAAAATAAGATTTCGTAAGAATAGACTGCAGAGGCTATAAACGATAGTGGATAGAGAAAGTTATGTGAATGTAACAATACTTTTTTTAAAATCGTATCATTACTATTGACATCCATGGGTGTCTTTTCTAAAGCCTGATTGATCCTCTAATAAGAATTTACATTTTTTTAAGCTGAACTCGGTGAACATGTTCATTTATAGCTTTGTGTATTATGGTATTACATTAGCTTTAGGATAAAATACTCTAGATCAGGGGCCCGCGGGTCAGCTTGTGGCTCGTCAAGACATTTGAAGTGGCGCGCCGGTAGCTCAAGAGCCTATGTGAACCTGTTAAATATTGCAAACTCTTCCTCCTTAGAATCTGAAAAGATTAACATAGATTTATTCATAAATTCATTTTACGTTTCACAGTCCGAGATTCATAAATACTCCCCAGCCTTACAAATGCAAATAATGGAAATCAGAAACCACTTTGTGCTAAGTTTAAAGAGCATTATGATTCTCCTAATTTGACTGAATTTTCTGAAATTCACAATCTAAGGCTCATGTGTAGATTTGGCTCCACATACATTGGTGAACAAATTTTTTCTGCCATGAATATTAATCAGAATAAGTTACGTACTATTCCAGATACACATCTTGCCAATATACTTGTTCTATATACCTAATAGTGATGAATAGGTAAAGCAAAAGAAAGTTCAAAAGTCACATTAGCATTACAGGTTTTCAAAATTCATTGGGATTTCTTGTTAAACAGTACAATAATAAGTATTTGCATTAAAATTCAATGTATTTTCTTTTATGGTAATTTTAAAGAATGTGTAAAATTCTACGACATTTCAAAATAAAAAATCTGATATGTTACTTTCTCTAGCCTCTATCGCTAAGGAAAGTTATAGTCCGCCATTTCCTTATAGAAACAAAGGGAATAGGGATAGTCAAATGTTTTATAACTGGACGCTAAACTCTGGCCTTAAAATTACATACTCTTTCCATGACATTACGAGAAACAGTTTAAAATCGACAGGATTTTAAAAGAATGGCTAAGTATTGAACAATTCGTATCAATAATATTGGGTATTTCGGAAATGGCCGATGCTATAAAAACTTATTTGAAATAAGTTGTGTATTTTAAAGAGGTGTAGTACGTTTTCGTCTATCTCTTAACGTTTATCGTTTATGCAAGATTATATAAATTTCCTTCCGAGCGAAAAGAACTGTACAGGATATTTCCAGAAAATTCAAGTTATACATTTTATTTGTCATGTAAATGTGTTTAATATATGGTATTTTAATAAAAATCGTTAGAGACACTTTTCAGAAAATCGAAACATTTCAAAATGTTCCATACAAAGGATATTTGGGGGTGGGAAATTTTCTTGAAAATCCTCGTGTCGCGTCTTTGGAAGATACTGAACTTAAAGACTAACTTTGGTATTTATCCGACTTTTTATTTTTGAGTTATGCTGCTCAAACACACACACACACACACACACACACACACACACACGCACTCATGCTCACTCACAGAAATACACACAGGGACCTTTTACTAAAAATGCTTATTTCGGATCCAGGGGGACTCAATACATTATTTGCCAATGAAACCTCCACATCCAAATTGTGGGTGGAATACAATACTTCCCCTACTTGCTATACGTAATAAAGTAAGTAAAATTGAATATTGAGAATAACTGAATGGATTTTAAAACATTATGTTTTATATATCGTCCCTCCAGCTATCCTCAGCAGAATACTTTACTAATACTTACATAAAACTTTGGCCGCATTTAGGAGGTTTCGGGATCGATCCCTGGCGACCTCACACTCTGACCCATGCTTTATCGGGTTTTCCCGGTCGTGAGGCTAATGTTGGAGTGGTTTTTTCACCTCCTATTCGTTCCATTAATAATTTCATTCATCCTTCTCCCCGATTGATCCGTTTCAGGATTGGAAGTATCGGCGATGGTGTTTCGGTGCAGCGTGTCAGGGAAAAAGGTTACTCTCTGTGCATTTTCTGCGTCCTTCGGCCTTTGGCTTGTTGCCAGGGTATAAGTCCGCCCCCGGAAGGACATTGGACCCTATGTGGGGCGTCGAAACTGTAGGGATCCTGTTATTGCTGTGCCGACACTCCTGATTCCGGCCGCCCGTTGTCTCACTTCACCTCATCCCTTTCCGGGAGCGCATCCACGTGGAGTGTCGGTACAACATCCTAATTCCTGGACCAGTGCTGAATATTCTCGGCTTCGCAATCTTAATCCTGCATAATACTTTAGTTCATATTCAAAATAGTTATTAATATAAATTTACTTAGATGGTTCGTCATAAAAATTTTATCAATAAACTGGTTCCAGCTCAAAATAGGGTGGTTACCACTGAACTAGATGATATTGTACATTAAACTGGAAACCTACAAATATAATAACTGAGGCATTTTTCAGAGAAGTTGCTGAAAAAAATGAGCGAACGCTAATCGTTTAACACAGATTATAAACGTGCTATTACATTCGAGTGCAGGCGATGCAAGCGACAATATCTCTTAGTCTTCTTCAACGTGCTGTGTCGAAAAGATGTCGAATATAGGCGGATTTCTAGCACGTCACGCATAAGCTGAAGGTTCCTGGGATCCAAGACCGAAAACGGGATAGAGCAATTTGAGTTCATAAGAGGCTTAGTGTAATACCAAAAGAGGCAGAGGAAGAAAATGGAGAACATGCTGCGCGGGAAGAAAGGCGAATAGGGGACGAGGAACAAAAGAGAAAACGCGTCGCCCGTACTCGAACCCAGACTCCCGATCGGTACACAGAGCCACCGGGCAGGAATGGTTACCATGGAGATGCAAAAGGGGGAGGTGTTCGGGAGTTGATTAAAAACGAACTGTGTCGCCCTTCCCCCCACACACATAGCAGGATCAATCCACGTACCACGGTTTGCCCAGTACCCGCTAACAAACTACACATGTCGTGTTTTAAATCCTGTACACGGTTGCATTTATTATAGGTCCTGCTTCTGTGCATTTGGGATAACTCTGGACGTGTTCCAGCTAAGGAGAAAATAAACAAACAATGAAGGAATAATTCTACCATTATATTCTACAGTAGTTTTTAACCGCATAGCATTTTCGTTTGGACATAAAATATGTCACTTTGGAATAAATGCTCATTGGGGTTGTAAGAAAACCTCACCTGCATTTTACTCTACTAGTATAAAAATCTGATGTGTTACACTCATATGACTTTCTCTACTCTTGTACAAACTATTTTTACAAACGCTTATTCTCTATATGCTTCATGTTAATCGAGATATCGATATATTAATCTTATTGCTAATTTTCTTGTAGATGCAGGGGGAATGTGGTTTTAAGTGATAGTCAAATATTTTAAGAGCTGGTTGCTATGTGGAGTATTCCATTCTCTTTGCATTACCAGGACAAAAAAACATGAATAATGAATTCCCATTTGAGAAAAAGTATAAGTATTGGAAAATTTAAGGGAATAACAATGGGAATATCTCGAAAATGATTCACTCAAAAAAAAGAGTATTTGACATAAATTGTATAATTTAACGCGATCTACATTTTCTGTAGCAAAATTTTGTCTATCTCTTATGGTTTATCAGTTCTACAAAAGTCGTTCAATGAAGAATACTTATAGGGACATTCCCAGAAAATTGAAGATATACATCTTATTTGTCATAAAAATATCTTAAATTAAAATGTTCGAAAAATTTTCCATGTAAAGGGTAATCTGGGGTGGGGGGATTTTCTTGAAAACCTTCGTGTGGCATCTCTGGAAGATACTAAACCTAAATACCAAGTTTGGTGTTTATCCGACTGTTCGTTTCTGAGTTATGCTGTTCACACACACAGATATACATACGGACATGCCTTTTTTGGATTCAGGGGGCCTCAAAACATATATTTCCGGTGAAATCTCGGTATCGAAGTTTTGGACGGAATACAATACTTCCTCTACTTACTATACGTAGTAGAGAAAGTAATAAAAAAGTTGATGTGTATTACACAATTCATGTTAAAACTTTCTCTTCTAACCACTTTAGGTTAATTGAAATAAGTGCTTAGCTAGAAATCTTCTTACTTAAGAAAATATGGACTTGCTTGCATGGAGGATGCAAAAACAAAATGTTTATATTACAAGACAGTTTCTCTCAGTGAAGAGTTCATGCGAAGGAAAGGAAATTCTGATGTTTTACATTCATGTGAGTTTCTCTACTCTCAATTGCTTATTTTCGACTCCCGTTGGGTTTTTCATGGCTTTCTCTGGTCGGTAGGCTAAAATTGGGGTGGTTTCTTATCTACCACGGTTTCCTTTCCACCATTTCCCTTTCATTCCGTTTCCTTCACATCTTTCAGGTGTGTTTCTAAGTTTCGCAGCATATGGCGTTTGTGGAAGATGTCGCGGATGCTTGTTCAATGGAAAGAGTACCCCCTGTGGACACTAGAGGGCTGCTTGGTCTAATGGGTCGCCCATCGACTTCTCTAGGTAGCTCCAGCAGTGGCACGGGTCTTCGAGCCTGGACTTTCGCGTGTCTCTATGTCATGTCTGCCTGCGGCCTGTAACCTCCTGTGAGGCGGTAGCCACAATAGATCTATGTAGGCCGCACTGCGAAAGATATTCCTCTTATTTTCTTAGATATTCTGCAAAGTGATCATACAACAGCTTGTTTTTCCATCTTATTCGTGTTAAACGAGAAAAACTGTTTCAGGAGTGGTTTCATTATACATTTCGATGCAGATAAAAGGGACATACAGGAAGCTGAAGAGACAGTCAACACTGCAAAATGTGGGTCACTGTGCGCTGGCTTTGAAATTCCATACTTTTTGCATCATTAGACATACCAGAATGGTGATTTAATATCTTAAATTCAAATCAATAACAAGGAATATCTCTGAATTGATTAGTGCTACAAAAAATATTTTTATGAGATCTACATTTTCTGTGTAGGAAGTTTTTGTCTATTTCTTAGGTTTACAATTAAAGAAAATTATACGAAATATATTCAGATAAAGAACATTTGTTATTTGTATAAAATTCAAGATATAAGTTATATTAGTTATAGAAATACTTTAAATGTCAAGTATTTTAATAAAAATAGTTAGTCGCCAATTATAAAATAATAAATAATGAAACATTTCCACATAAAGGGGTTTGACGTGGGGAAATTGTCTTAAAAATTTTCCTATCGTTGAACTTAAAGTTTACTATTTATCCGATTTATCGTTTTTGAGTTCTATTGTTTTGTCTGTTTATTTCTCTCGCTCTTTCACAAACACAGAGCCTTTTTGGATTCAGGGAATCTCAAAACATGTATTTCTGGTGAAATGTCTACCTACCATAAGTACTAAGTTTTTTCTGCCTTAAGTTCATATAACATTAAATATGTACATTTTATTTATCATGTACATATATACCTAAAATACTATATTTTACCGTTTTTATAAAGAAAACAAAGAATAACGCCAGGTTTCCATGTAATAAACTGTTTATAGTAGAAAGATTTTCTTCAAAACTCTTTCGAGACATCCTTAAACTGTTTCTGACTCTACTTTACGACTTTAAATTTTTCTGATATTTACTGCTTAGTTCTGGTGTTCCACTCAAAAATTTTAAGGTACCTTTAACATCAAGGAAAACAATATTTATAAAATGCTAGGGTGTACGCGCGGAATAATGTTCTAAGAAGAGCATAACTCCACAGGTACAGGGTGGTCCGTTCAAATGCCCTCATTTCAATTGTATGTGACGGGTAAACGGTTGAAGCTAGACACTTTGAACAACGTTTAATACAAGGAAAACTCAACAAGATTCGAATCGTAGATGGTGCGAAGACATGGTTCCCATTCTTAGGTTTTATCGTTTATAAAAATGACGACACCGCAGATCAAAGCGCCAACGTTTCTGTGGTATGTGGAGTTTAAATCAATTCTCCGAGCTCAAAAGGAGTTTCGGCAAGTCTTTGACCATGATGCTCGAACTGCTAAAAGCATAAAGAAGTGGCAGGATACACTTTTAGCTACTGGAATTGTTAAAGAAGCACGGTAGATGTAGAACATCCGACGAAATGGTTGCAAATGTTCAAGCCGCATTTGAGCTAAGCCCACGGAAGTCATTAAGAAGAGCTTCGCTGGAACTTCAAATACCGAAATCAACATTGCAACGTATGGTCCACATACGTATCCAACTGTACGCCTACAAATTGCTGTTACTGCGCCATCTGAAGCCGAATGACAAGCCCAAACGAGTGCAATTCGCCAATGCTAGACCTCTCGGTGCTGATCCTGATTCCATGTCCAAGATTTTCTTCTCGAACGAAGCTGCTTTCCGTGTGTCAGGCAAGGTAAATCGGCATAATGTGCGGATCTGGGGATCGCAGAATCCTCACGTTACACAAGAGCACGTCCGTGATAGTCCCAAGGTCAATGTTTAGTGTGATTTGTCACAGAATAAAGTCGTTGGACCGTTTTTCTTCGCCGAGAAAACTGTCCGTAGTACCACTTATCTTGACATGCTGGAGCAGTTCTGCTTTCGACAAATTGAACGTGTGCAGCTTAACATCCTTTGCGAACAAGACGGTGCTCCTCCACACTGGTCCAATGAAGTACGCACGACTTTGGACAATTTCCCTAGCCGTTGGATTGGCAGGAGAGGATCGATCGCGTAGCCCCCGAGATCTCCCGATTTAACACTGCTCGACTTCTTTCTCTGGGGCTACGTCAAAGATAAACTTTTAGCCACCCCAACCTTCGTGATATTCGAGAGCGCATTATAGAGGCTATTGAGAGCATTTTAGAAGACATGCTCCAGCGTACTTGGTAAGAAATTGTTCATCGCTTTGACGTCACAGTGACTGCTGGAGCTCACATACGAGATGTAGTGATATGCATATCAAAACATGCTGTGTTTTCCTTTCATATAAACGCTGTTGTAAGTTTCTATCTTCAACCGTTTACCCATCACAAACAATTGAAATTAGGGACATACGAGCGAACCACCCTGTAGTATGAATATCGAACCTCGTATTTAAGTCCAGCATATTTTGCGTATAGAACACGAAGATTATTTTCAGGACAATTTTCAAGAAGACGTCTCCTCCTCAAACTAGCGTTTACATGGAATATTTTGTATATTATTTTCATAAAAGCATATGTAAGATTTTATTAAAATATGTTTGACATATTGATCTGGAAAATAAAATGTGTATCTTGAATATTCAACATATAACTTGTCAACATCTCTTTATATAATTGGATTTGCATTTTGTGTAATCAGAAACCACAACAGAAGACAAATACAATCCAGGAGGTACTGTAGAGCTCGTTAAAATGCACACTTTTTGTCTAATAAATGTTTTCGTATGGTTAAAATGTTTCGACATTTACAATGTTACAAGACTGCCTCATCTGATATACGTGCATGCAGGCTTGCGATTATCTTCTTTCTTTTTACTTTCTCTACTACGTATAGTAAGTAGGGAAAGTATTGTATTCCACCCAAAAATTCGATACCGAGATTTCACCGGAAATACATGTTTTGAGGCTCCCTGAATCCAAAAATAGCATTTTTGGAAACATGTTCGTGTGCGTGTCTGTGTGTCTGTCTGTGAACAACATAACTCAGAAACGAACAGCCCGATAAACACCAAACTTGGTATTTAGGTTCAGTATATTCCATAGATGCGACACGAAGGTTTTCAAGAAAGTCCCCTCACTCCAGATTAACCTTTACATGGAAGATTTTTCGAAAATTTTAATTTTCTCTTAAATGGCTCTAACGATTTTGATTAACATATCATATGTTTAAGATATTTTCATGACAAATAAAATGTATATCTTGAATTTCTGGGAATGTCTACAAAAGTATTCTTCATTGTGAACGACTTTTGCATAACTGGTAAACCATTAGAGATAGACAAACTTTTACTACACAAAAATTAGATCGCGTTAAAATACACAATTTATGTCATATGCATGTTTTTTGTTGAGTGAACCATTTTCAAGATATTGCTTGTTATTCCCTTAAATTTTTCAAGACTTATTTTCTCAAATGGGAATTCGTTATTCTTTTTTTGTCTTGGATATGCAAAGAGTATTGATCTGTGGCAAAGGGAATGGTGCTGCACCTAGCAACCAGCTATTAAGAGATATGTATGTGCTTAAAGGCTACTGTATTGTCCTTGTAAATATATATTCCCCTTACATCTACAAGAAAATTAGCAATAAGATAGAGTCTGCAAATGTTTATCTCGATAAACATGAAGTAGATGGAAAAAAAGCGTTTGTAAAAATAGTTTGTACAAGAGTAGAGAAAGTCATGTGAGTGTAACACATCAGATTTTTTCCCTTGCAAGAATTTACCACGAATGCTTTATATAACTAAGCACTTGTTGATTTGAAATCGTTCCTGGGTAGAATATATCGTTAATAACGTGAATAGAAAAATCACCTTTTATATGAATATATAACACATAGCGGATAAGCGATGTACAGTAAATTGTAGTGTAGAAAGAAATTAAACCGAGTTTTATTTATGGACGCTCTTTAGCTACTATAGTCCTTAGCGTCCCATTGTAGGACCGGAAATTTTGCTCAGAGTCCTCTTTATCAGGCTTGAGGTTGTTTTCCGTGCTATAAATCTACGACATAGGACCATTGACTTTATTTCCTTTCTGAAGCATATTTATACATCGCCCTCCGCCGGGTTTGAAACTGCGATCTCGGGAACAAGCATTTTAAGGTTAGGAGTATGGGATCGCAGATGCAGTTACAATAACAGGAGCGCTGTATGGACATAATTGTAATCTGACTCTATGATTTCCCAGTCATATGAAATGTAACTCACACAACTGTGTGCGTCTCAATAAATACTAGTACAAATGAGAAACTAACCATTACTGGTCGTGCTGTACTGCACTGTACTCTAAGACAAGCATTCGGTATTACCGTACCCTACAGTAAGCTTCACGCGTAGCGACAGTGACGAGCTGATCCAGCCTTGATGTAAACAAAACATTTTGTATCCCTCCGCGTTAGCCTCTTGTTTTTATGAGAAATAAACTGTTCATTATTATCGTCTGCATGCATAGGAGAGGTGAATGACATTACACAGGGTTAAACGGAAGCTACAACCTCCTTTACTTTTACTACTTCATATTAACAAAAAGTTTCGAAATATGTTTGATTAACATTCTTCTTGAAAACCCACAGGTAATTGCGCATATTTAAGGTACTATATGGTTGTGTTTTGGTGTCCTCCGTATCGGTGACTACTTATTGTCGTCATATGTTTGCACTAAGTTGGGTTCTAAGAGTTGAGCGATTATAGTACTGTACAAGAGTGCGTTTTGTTTACATCCGGGATGCTTCAAACAGGTTCTCTCCTTGTTCTCATCCCCAAAATGCTTATTTTGGTACTGTCCTACTCTGCACACTGTTTTTCCACACCCGGTATATGTGTATTTATCATTGGTAGAGAAAGAAGCATGAATGTATCACGTCCGATCTTTATGTAGCTTTATTAGCAACATATTACGTCTAAGCAGCACAGAGAGGAGGGAAGAAAGGGGTAACGGTGACAGAGTTCTTTTTAATAGTATTCAACGCCCGCTCTTAATCCATATGGCACCCACAGGCGATAAAACTGGTGATACTTGAAATGATAATTGGGAAAATAAATTTGGGAAGGAAACGTTCCAACCCTTAGTTTAAGGTACGTCCCCGGCATTCGCCAGTTAGGAAAACTGAAGAAAATCTGAAGAAAAAAAATCTTATGTGTTACACTCACATGACTTTCTCTACTCTTGTACAAACTATTTTTACAAAAGGTTATTCTCCATATGCTTCATGTTAATCGAGATGTTAATCTTAATGCTAATTTTCTTGTAGGTGCAAGGGGAATATGGTAGGTTTTAAGCGATAGTCAAATATCTTAAGAGGTGGTTGCTATGTGGCGCATTCCATTCTCTTTGCATGTCAAGGACATAAAAAATGAATAACGAATTCCCATTTGAGAAAATAAGCATTGCAAAATTTAAGGGAATAACAAGCAATAACTCGAAAATGGTTCGCTCAACAACAACAAAAAATGTATGTGACATAAATTGTGTATTTTAACGCGATCTACATTTTTTGTGTAGTAAAATTTTGTCTAGCTCTTATGGTTTACCAGCTATGCAAAAGTCTGGAGACATTCCCAGAAATTCGAGATATACATTTCATTTGTCATGAAAATATCTTAAACATACGATATTTTAATCTAAATCGTTAGAGCCATTTTTGAGAAAATTAAAAATTTCGAAAAATGTTCCATGTAAAGGGTAATCTGCGAGGGGGGGGATTTTCTTGGAAACCTTCGTGTCGCATCTCTGGAAGACGCTGAACCTAAATACCAAGTTTGGTGTTTATCCGACTGTTCGTTTCTGAGTTATGCTGTTCACAAATACACAGACAGACACACACACGGACATGTTTCCAAAAATGCTTTTTTGGATTTAGGGGGTCTCAAAACATATATTTCCGGCGAAATCTCGGTATCGAATTTTTGGGTGGAATACAATACTTCCTCTACTGACTATACGTAGTAGAGAAAGTAAAAACTCAGTAAGGGAGAACAGTCCTGCCGAGATTTGAAACGCAGATCTCTCGTTCACAAGGCCATGCCTAAACGACCTCGGCTACTCGTGCCAATAGGGCGATAGAGTGTAGGAGGGAAAGTGAAAAGGGAGAGAAAGAAAAAGGAAGAAAAGGGAAGACTAGAAAGGGGAAAGCGAGGGAGAAATTGAGAAATATGAATTTGGAGGAAGACAAGAAAGGAGGGAATCAAGGGAGAGAGAAGAGAAAACTTTCGCATATAACAAAATAACGCCAAAAACGCAGCGGGTTCTGCCAGTACTAAATAAACAAATATTTAAATAAATAAAAAGCTTATGGCAAGTGAGACAGAAGAAGGGAGGGCTGCAGAAGTTGAGAGAGAGGCGATACGAGGATTACTGTACAAATCCTCTTGTGCGGGAAGGGCTGGTGTGAAGTGCCTGTTTCCAAGGAGATAATGTGTAGCCGGAAAACGTAAAAAAGAGAAGATGCCTGCCGTTCTGATTGAAACTGAGGGAACCTAAATACTCTCCTCATGCATGGGGAGAACGGGGGCAAAGAGGCAACAACGGGGAAAATGGAAGGAACAGAGCAGCAAAATGGTTGACAGACCACAATAAAATAAAACCGTAAATAAAGAAGAAGAGAAGAAATAAATGCATCACTTCTTATGGACGAATTTGTCGATATATTCAGTCTTTTACTATCTCTAACTCCTAGTAGTTACACCCCTTCAAGAAATTATTCGTCTCACTTGAAAAAATTCTAGCAGACAAATAAATGGAGGGAAAAATCTAATTTTTATATATAAAACAAATGTTATCACAGTTTACGTGATTTGGCGGTTTTTTTCAATTCGTTCATTTTATCAGTTTTATAAATTTTTTAAGAATATGCCAAAATTCTAGTATGCAATTTTTTTCTATATTACTTGGTTTAGCGAAGAAAATAGATTTTATTTGATGGAGGAATAAAATGTCAAAGTTGGGAATTTTCAACGTTTTTGCCTTAATTCCTCATTTTCGACTCACTTTTTACGACTTTACGAATTTATTTCTCCACCAGTTTAAGTAAATGTCGAAGAAAGTGTGTGGAAGTATGCACAAAAAATGCTCTACCCAATGCATGAAAGATATTTTTGAAAACATCACGTACAAAAAAAGGTTGCAATTTTGGCATATTTTTCAAAAACTGATAAAATGAACGACCTGAAAACTGTCAAAACACGTAAGCAGTATTACCATTAATGCAAAACAAAAATTAGATTTTTCTCCCCATTAATTTGACTGCTAGAATTTTTTAAGGTGCAGACGAATACTTTCTCGACAGGGTGTGTCATCCTCCGTGGTGTAGTGGTTGCCATGCTAAGTTCTAGTTCCCGAGGTCGCGGGTTCAAACCCTTCGGAGGATGACGGATTTTTTGGGCGTAAAAATCGTTCCTTTGGAAGGGAAGTAAAGCCGGTGGTCTCGTGTCGTAGGTTTACGGCACGTACAAGAACCTCAAGCCTGAAAAAGAGGCCTCTGAGCAAAATTACCGGTCTTTCATGCCCAATATAGAATGGACCGCTAAGGACCACAACAGTTAAAGAACATCCTTAAATTAAACTGAATTTAATTTTAATTTTCAAGAGGATGTGCAGAAGGTATAGAATTCCACCCAAAAATTCGATATTGAGATTTCGTCAGAAATCTACATCTTAAGGGCCCCTGAATCCTCCCCAAAAATTAGGATAAAGTCCGTGTATGTGTCTGTGTGCCTATCAGTGTGTCTGTTAATAGCATAACTCAAAAAAGAAAAGCTCGGATAAATATCAAACTTGGTATTTAAGTTCAGTTTCTTCCAAAGATGTGACAGAAGATTTTCAAGTAACATCCCCCTATCCTTAACTACCCCTTTTTACGCAACATTTTTCAAAATTGTAAACTTTTTTACAAATGTCTCCAGCGATTTTTATTAAAATACCACATATTAAAGATAGTTACATGACAAATAAAATGTATATGTAGAATTTTCTGGGAACAGCCTGTGTAGTCTTCTCATTCGGAAGGAAGTTTGTATAATCTTGTGTCACTGATAAACGTTAAACGATAGGCGAAAACATACATTACAAAAAATGTAGGGGAAAGGTCCCTAATTTGAACCGCCTCTTCAATTTAACCGCTGCGATATTTTCCAAACTGTTCGACAGATGGCACCATAATCCTAGCAGAAGCGTAGCGTGTACAGCTATGAATGCTTGAAGTTGTTAACTTTGCATTCTGAGCTGTGGTTTCAGTTGTATGAAGTGTTGTGTGTTTTTGGTGCTTCAGAAGTAATATTTGAGTCATCTAGCTAAGCTTATACGTCCAATTAGATAAGTTTGAAATGATCTATATATATACATTACATGTTATGAAGTGTTTATTTAGCAACAATATTCATGCATACGATTTTTCAAGCAGCGTCTCTCCTAGTCACATAGATGCTAAAGCTTCCAAAGTGGCATGGCTCTTAAATTGAACCACTATTTGAACCCTATATTGAACTGGTCCAATTTAGGAAACCTATTGAAGTTCTAGGATTGCTCAACTGCGAATAGTATATCGTGTGAATAAATATCCAAATAATATGCTAAGTTAAAAAACATCATGTTAAAACGTGGATGACATGAATATGTAAATTGTCTGAAATGTACATGATCCAGTGTATGAGTTGTAGGATACAGCTTCACCTAAAGTGTGCAAAGGTTAGTGCCAAGAAGAAAGTATGTTATTGTGAAGACTGTGTATAATTGGTCTCTTTTGTATGAGAATAAAAATTAGTAAAAACTCTATATTTGCAAACAATACCTATTCCAAAAACCAAGTGATTGTCATTATACAGGATGTTTCAGAAGTACTTTTACAAACTTCGGATATGGGTTCCTTACACCACAAGAAGGAAAAAAGTTCATATGAACATATGTCCCATAATCCTCTGTTTTCTCGTTAGGAGGTGTTCAACACGGTGGTACACTTATAACACACAAAACTCATTATAAATGCTCGAAATGTCCTCCTCTTGCTTCTATGTGTGCCTGTACTCGTCGAATCACGGAATGTCGCACCCTGTCATAACCTCCGGGATGGTGTTGAATGATTTCGCAGGCTTCCATGACACGTCGATGAAGCGTTTCTGCATCCGGGATGGCTGCTCCATAAACCAATGATTTAAGATGCCCCCAGAGGTAAAAATCCACAGGATTGAGGTCGGGAGAACGTGCAGGCCATGGAACTGGCCTATCCATCGGTCATGGTAGATACCAGTCATTGCATCTAGAACAATGCGACTAAAATGTGCCGGAGCCCCATCATGCATAAACCACATGTTTTTTTCTTATTCGCAGGGGCACATCTTCGTGAAGTAAGTCGGGAAGAGTGTGCTGGATAAAGTCCCTGTAGACAGCACCAGCAAGACGTGCTGGTAAAACATATGGACCTACCAGACAGTCACCTACAATGCCAGCCCACACATTCAGACTAAACCGTTGCTGATGTCTAGCCTGAAGTACAGCATGAGCATTACGATCTGCTCATACGTGTACGTTGTGGAAATTAGTAACTCCATCTCTCCCAAACGTTGCCTCGGCTGTAAACAAAATTGACGAGACAAATAATGGATTGGCTGTTTGTGCTACAAACCATCGGCAAAGGTTATCCCGTGGTGGATAATCGGCAGGCGAAAGGCCCTGAACACGTTGAATATGATATTGGATACAGGAATTGCTCATCATGAAGTACCCTCCATGCTGTCACGTGTGATGTACCAGATGCCACAGCCAATTGTCTTGTACTGATACCTGGATTGTCTTCGACACACTTTAACATCTGTTCTTCGCGCTCCGGCGTACGAACAACTCTTGGTCTTCCTCCATCCATAGTCCGTGGTTCAACGGTTCCTGTCTGAGCAAGGCGACGATAAACAGCGACAAAGGTTGGATGACTCGGTTGTCTTCGGTCTGGAAACTCCATCTGATAGAGCCGTGCAGCCTCGCGTCCATTACCATTCGCGCGACCATACATAAAAATCATGTCTGTCTGTTCACGAAATGAATATCCAGCCATGGTCGAACGAAATACGTGCAGTTAATTCACTACATGTACACAATTGAAACGTTGAAGACAGACTAATCACAAATGTAAACAAGTCTCTATGGCAACACTTCGCCATCTACCGTATGTAGTACAATGGGTCAACGCCTTCTATGAATGCATAGAGAAAGGAAGTTTTGAGGTTGGACCCCGAAGGCCGTTGAACTCACTTTCATTGTGACAGGAATAACGCAAAAAGCAAGGATTATGGGACATATGTTCATATGAACTTTTTCCCTTCATTTGGTGTGAGGAACCAAAGTTTGTAAAAGTATTTCTGAAACACCCGGTATAAAAATTCGAAATGCTCAAGGAAATTGCTATTCTTATCACAATTTTGGACCCTACCTTTGTTGCTGATAGCATATTTGTTTTGAATGTACAATAAAATATGTGTATTTTGTATTAATAAAATACTTTTAAACTTAAAAGTATGTGGTTCATTTTAAGACACGGGTGGTTAAATTTAAGGACCACATTCCTAATTTGAATCGATTTACACCATCTCACTTTTTAAATGTTATTTAATTGATACATGTATTGATTTTAAATTGTATTGAGGATATTTATAGCGCAAGCATTTGCCACTTTAACACTTGTGTTTCTGAAAATTTTGATTCATCACTCTTTTAAAATCTCGTGGATTTTCAGTAGTTTCTCGTAATTGCATGGAAACAGTATGGAATTTAAGGCCGGCATATAGCGTCCAGTCTTAAACATTTGACTATCACTGTTCACTTTGTATTCATAACGAAATGTGTAATGCCTATTTTTTGAAAGGTTTATTTCGATTAAAATGTGGTAGATAGAAAATAAGCTTCAGTAAGAACAGTTTGTATACCCATTAATAAACGACAGAGGGTAGAGAAAGTCAGGTGAGTGTATCAAATCAGATTTTTTTCTATCCGTTACGATTTACCAATTACACAGAGGTCATTCGGAATGACATTTTATTTGTCAGCAAATATTTTAAACATATGATACTTTAATCAAATTATTAATGGCTATTTTTGAGAAAATAAAAACTAACAAAATTTTCAATGTAAAGTGAAGTTTGGGTAATGGAGATTTTCTTGAAAATGTTTGTGTTAAATCTTTGAAAGACGCTGAACTTAAATAGCTTCATATTTAATCAACATTTCGTTTTTGTGTTATGCTACTCACATACACACACATATACATAGACAGACACACACACGGACCTATTCTAAAAATGATTTTTTAGGGTGCACGAACCTCGAAAACACGTATTTCTGGTGAAATGTAATCATGGAAGTTTTTGGTGGAGTGCAACTCCCTCTTACTTACTATAGGTAGGTGGCAGAGAAAGTAAAAATGCTTTTCAGATCCCCTGGCCAAAAAATAATAATATAAATAATAATAATATAAATAATAATAATAATAATAATACAAGTTAAGGATATTCCAAACATGCAACACGAAGCTTTAGAAGAAAATTCCCCACCCCAAACTACCTTTAGATGGAAACATTTTCGAAAATTTTGATTTTTTCAAAAAGGCTCTAGTGATTTTTATTAAAATACCACATGTTTTGGGTATTTCCATGACAGATGAAATGTATATCTTAAGTATTCTGGGAATAGCCTCATAAGTCTCTGCTTTGTTCTGAAGTCTTTTACGTAATTGGTAAACCGTACAATATCTTATTACACAAAAAATGTAAATTCCTCAAAGCACGATTTATGTCAACCATATTTTATTGTGAGGTTAACCATGTCGACAAATCCCTTGTTATTGGTTTGAATTTTCAAATATCTGCTTATACTTTTCTCAAGTCGAAAATCGCTATTTTTTTCGCGTTCATGCAAAGAGAATGGAATTCCAAAGCCATCCCACAGTAACCCGCTCTTAAAAGATTTGATTATCGATTAAGTCTACTATAATCCCTTAATTCCCTTATACTTACAAGGAAATAAGTAATAACAGCAACATTGCAAATGTTTATCTCGATTAATATATACTAGGTTTATAGAAGAATAAGTTTTTCTAAAAATAGTTTCTTGAAGAATTGGCAGAGGTCATGTTTTTAGTTTTTTTTCTATCAAGAACATAATAGGTAGGGAAGGTATTGCATTCCATCCAAAAATTCGATATCAAGATTTCACCGAAAAAACATATTTTGAGGCCCCCCTTTGAATCCCCCAAAAAAGCATTTTTAGAAAATTATATGTGTGCGAACACCATAACTCAAAAACAAATGTCGGATAAATGCCAACTTGATATTTAATTTCAGTATCTTTCCGCATACAATCTTTAACATGAAACAATTTTCGAATTTTTTTATTTTCTAAAAAAACGGCTCTAACGATTTTATAAAATACCATTTCTTAATTATATCTACATTACAAATAAAATGTGTATCTTAGATTTTCTGGGAATAGTCTGTGAAATCCTCTTTGTTCGGAAGAAAATTGTTCTAATCTTGAATAACTTGAATAACTTCAAATAACTTTTTGTGGCATCAGCCATTTCCGAGATATCGCTTATTAATGATTCGAATTGTTCAATACTTAGGCATTCTTTTCAAGTCCTGTCGATTTTCAGTTGTTCCTCGTAATGCCATGTAAGAGAGTATGGCATTTTAAGGCCAGCATATAGCGTTCGGTTCTAAAATGTTTGTCTGTCACCATTCCCTTTGTATCTATAACTAAATATGTAATGCAGCTATTCCCGGAAAGGTTTATTTTAATTAATCAACGAACGAAGATACGTTAACTAATGCGAACTTAAAGCGACGTAAAACGAAGTTTAAAGGTTCCATTCCTTATTTATGTGCAGCTGTTTGTGAGTGTTTTATGTCTGAAGATAGACCCATGGACAGACTGAAAAATCGTCGCTAATAGGTGCGTCGCAGGCAACGTATTAGCCTAAAAATAGTCCAATAATGGTTTAGAATAATGCTTTCATGAAGCAGGAATAGTACCTTTCTTCGTACCAATAAAAAGTAGAGACGTGAGCTGTCTGCTTCCATTGTAATGAATGCTACAAGAGAAACAAGTGAAAGGTCAGAGCATATGGAAGCTGAGTAGCTCGTCCCCAGCATGGAACCCCTTCCCCTACTTATGATGGACAATTAAACGTAGTCCTGACGCGTGGCGTGGTCCAGGACGACCGCAGCTACCGTACCCAATATACCATGTCGTCCGCCTCCTCGATGGCCACTTATCTCGGCAACCGAAACCACCGCACTGCATCTTTTTTATCCAGCTCCCTCCGTTTTAATTTGAGGGCTTCGCGACAGCCATAGGGGTGGGATTAATAGTGCGCCCTTTCGACAATAGCAACATGATAGCACAAAGACTACTACTCTCGTCAGTAACTCCCAGAACTTCAGTAGACGCTTGGTAGTGAATTTTCTTGTGGTAGGTTCTTTTAAACTTACATTTTTCAATTTTAATTTATCTACCATTTACTTATTGTAGCTGCAAGTGGAAGTATTGCATTCCACCCAAAAAAATCTGATGTGTTACACTCACATGACTTTCTCTACTCTTGTACAAACTATTTTTACAAACTCTTATTCTCCATCTATTTCATATTAATCGAGATAAACATTTGCAGAAACGATCTTTTGACTTGCAAAGAGAATTACATTTTACACATAGCGACCATTTCTAAAAATATTTGACTATCGCTTAAGGCGTACTATGTCCCCCTTGTTTTGTATTTGCAAGGGCAATATAGACATGCAGTAGCCTTTAAGCATAGACATATCTCTTAATAGCTTCATTCTCTTTGCCACAGATTAATACTCTTTGCATATCCAAGACAAAAAAAATGAATAACGAATTCCCATTTGAGAAAACAAGTATTGAAAAATTTATGGGAATAACAAGCAATATCTCGAAAATGGTTCACTCAACAAAAAAACGTATATGACATAAATTTGTATTTTAACACGATCTAGATTTTTTGTGTACTAAAATTTTGTCTATCTCTTATGGTTTACCAGTTATGCAAAAGTCGTTCACAATGAAGAATACTTTTGGAGACATTCCCAAAAAATTCAAGATATACATTTTATTTGTCATGAAAATATCTTAAAAATATGATATTTTAATCAAAATCGTTAGCCATTTTTGAGAAAATTAAAATTTTCGAAAAATGTTCCATGTAAAGGGTAATCTTGAAAACCATCGTGTCGCATCTCTGGAAGATACTGAACCTAAATACCAAGTTTGGTGTTTATCCGACTGTTCATTTCTGAGTTATGCTGTTCACAGACACGCAGGCACACACGGACATGTTTCCAAAATGCTTTTTTTGGATTCAGGAGGTCTCAAAACATATATTTCCGGTGAAATCTCGGTATCGAATTTTTGGGTGGAATGCAATACTTCCTCTACTTACTGTATGTAGTAGAGAAAGTAAAATGCATTATTTGAATCCAGAGCGCCTCAAAATATGTATTTCCGGTGAAATCTCGGTATCGAATGCTTCCCCTACTTACTATACATGGTAGAGAAAGCAAAAATAGCATCGTTCTCGCATTGTAATTATCTTACCAAATTCCCCTTTTGTTAATATTTTGTCTGTTAATTTAATTGAGCTTTCTAAACCACGCTTGTTTTCATATAATCATTTCAAGAACAAACGTCAAGATTAATTAACGAAAAACTATCAGCACTGTTGGTGCAACTGAAAATAGGTTTTCTATGCACTGGCGAGCTTATTCAGTAATCTCAAAATTTCTTGTGATATTACTTATGCCAGTCACTGTATAATCGTAACTCTGTAGCTGATCTTGTCAACCCAAAAATATTTAGTACCTAGAAAATTCTTCAGATCTATTTAATATTTACTAGGTTTTCCTATCAACTATAACTGACGGTCCAGTATATGGGTGGAAGGGAAGTTATTACAGGTATCATTATATGGGGTATATTTCGTAACTTTCATTTCCTCTATGACCATTTCCTGCGGAGATGTTTTAGGTTTTTCGAGAACATAAAGCAGACATGCTAGCAATGTTGCAGTGTTTGCTGACCATGCTATTGAGTATCAATTTCACTTTCAAAACCAGTTGGAGGACACCATGTAACCAGGTTTCACTTTCGTTTTCACAATGGCGCGTGTCTCATGAGCATGAACAAACAAACGTTTCGTGTCTGCTATAAAATATACCTCATAATAATTGCATCTGAATATTCCAATGACATATTTCTTAACATAAACTCACAATCTACGAATATTTTTATCAGCTCGTTCAACATTAAACTTAAATACGTCTTGCAATTGTTACTGCAGTAATTTAATCAACCAAACCATTTTTCTGACATGTAAACACGAAACAACTATGTCGTTACGCCCTTATTGGAAGCTGAAGCCATTCCTTCCATTTTACACTGTTCTAAGTAGACAAATAGATTCCAAGTTGTACTTGTTATTTCACCAAAACCTTACATTAACACTTCGTCGTATTTGTTTGGATTAAGGGACATGTGAAAATCTAAACCGCTAGTCAACCTTAGATAAAAGAGAGGAGTGAAGTAAGCTACATTTTGTTTACGTCCATAGCCGGTTCAAATTGCGTACTTATCTCGATCTGTTTGGAATATTGCCGAATTTTACAACTATGTATGTTTTACAACTAACATAGTTACTACCAAAACTATGTCAGAAATAGGTTACTCTACTCAACTTACAAGTAACAAACTATTGTCTTAACACATTCTCAAAATGTTAACATATATTTTGGAACAAAAACTATTTTGTTTTTCGAAATGTCTGATCAAAGAACAAAATGTCATTATACAGAGTGAACCAAAACACTCCGAACCGCCTGCGCGGTGTTTTTCCTGTCCGTGTCCTTGGCGCTCATTGCCGTCTGCTGGTATCGTAGAAAGGCGCGGATGAAGCAATACAACATTTTTAAAACTACTTTTAAAGGCTTCACTTACCAACTTTATGAAAGGAAATATTGAAATGGCCACCGTCGTTGTCCATAGATTTTTGGCACCTCTTTAGGAAACTATTCATCATGGAATTTTGGGGGGGGGGATTTTCCAAACGATGACCGATGACCGATGACCGTACGCCGTCTTTTAGATTTCTTAGCCTGAACACTTCCTGTGGCCTGAAATTTACTGTAAAATTCATGGATTGTTGTACGGCCTGGAACTTTTACACCTGGAAATCTTTCTGCAAATCGTACTTTCACTTGGTGAGCTGACCGAGTTAACACATACGAATCATAAATAAATATACGCTGTGCAGTAGAGACATAATATACTTTGTGACTATGTACAGGACAAAATAATAAATAACTTGTAATAACTGAAGTACGTCACATCACCGTCAACTCAAAACTGCACTTCACACTGCACAGCAAAACCCAACAGCGTGGTTGTTTATAGCAGCAGTGCGTTATCATGTTTTTATCACATTTCCACACGCCCAGTGGAAAAACACCGCGCAGCGGTAATATTGTTCATAAAATATCCCTCCGGGATAAATTAAAACATAAAGTGTACAAGACAAACCCACACACCCTGGAAGAATTAAAACAAAATATCCGCAGGAAATTTCTCAACGTGAATTACGGCGAGGGATGGATAGTTTCCTAAAGAGATGTCAAAAATGTATGGAAAACGACGGTGGCCAGTTTCAACATCTCCTTTCGTAAAGTTGGCAAGTAAAGCCCTTAAAAGTAGTTTTAAAAATGTGGTATAGTTTCATCCGCCCCTTTCTATGATAGCGACAGACGGCAATGAGCGCCGAGGACGCGGACAGGAAAAACACCGCGCAGGCGGTTCGGAGTCTTTTGGCTCACTCTGTACTTTCTTACTTGTAACACTTCTATAAAACACATATTGGAAGCAATGTAATAAATTACCTTCTACCCTATATATTTCAATTTACAGTCGAAAGTGACATGTAAAGCTAAATTCATATAAAAGCAAACCAGAATTCTAATAGAAGGAGATAGACAATGCTTAATATATTTATAACGTTATACGTCATTGTGTTAACATTTTAAAATTGTGAATTACTAGGAATATTGTATTAATAGATTTGAAATGTTTTTATAGAAGTTTTATGTTATAAATTAATTTGTTTTGTATGAAAGAAATAAGATGACAATTGAATGGCGATAAAAAGCAAAATACGCTATGCTAAACAAACGAAAATAAAGTCTTTTATAGAAAGAAATACATAATAAAATTGAAAATAGGCAATTTAAAGAGAAATTTAAAATGTAAACGAATAAAATAAGGAATTGGCATTGTTAACCGTTATTTATATTCAATGTAAAAATGTTCAGTGCCAATAATTTGTAAATAAGTTAGATTCATTTTGCTAAACATAGCAACTAAATGTAAAAGTGAACAACTTTCAATTTTTTATATACCCTTACTAATTTTTGTAAGATGTTAAAATAGCTAAAGGAAATTAATTTCATACATAATTGTTATTAATTGCCGAATATACCTATTACAAAGAATAATGTCATCAACATTAGAGATATAAAATGAACTATTGAGCTTAAAGAATGGAATGAGTAAGTAAAATAGGAAACAGAAACAAGTAATTACTATATTAATAAAAGTTCACATTTCCTTAAAAAGCACAAACTGTTTAACATTTAACTGAATCATTATTGACATTGGAATTAATTGTCTTACATTCTTAAAACAAGTAAGAAAACCCTTAGTAGATTACAGGAATTTCATGATCACCGAAGAGCTGATATGTATAAACAAAAAACGTATAACTTGCCAGACAAATATCATTAAATTAAAGTAAAACTTCCACTGAAATGTTATAACATAACGACAGCTATAAAGAAACAACAAAGTTGTACACTGCCAAAACATACAAGCTTGTCACAGCTGGCGGATAGCTTACTACCAACAATTTACGAAGCGGGAAAGTAAAATAAATACAAGTTGTAGAATACGAGGCGACAAGATCAGGACCAGAGACGAATCCAGGACAACGAAGGAGCAGGTAACCCACATCACACCTCAATTAATCCCTCCATCACTTTTAAAGCCTCTAATTATATCTCCTTAAAACTAGATTTTAATATATGGACATAATTGACATATTATGTCAAAATGGTAAGCAAAAGCACAGAGTATAGTTTAAGTACACCTGCGCAAAACATTAACTCATGAATGTTATGTCCAAAGGCTAGTGCTACAATTTAATAACACTAGTCTGCATTTTCAAACTTTTTGTTAGATGAGTTCTTAAAAGTAGGTGTTCTTGAATCAAATTTTTATGCTGATTCCAGAAATAACTTCCGTTTTTTCTATCACGTCAGGTTTTTACACAAAATAAGAAGTAATGTTTTGTGTAATTTATTAGTAATTTTACTAATCAGCGTAGAAAAGTATTCAAATACCATTTCACACAAGGTAAGTTTTTATTCAAGAAACATTTTAAAAATACTCTTAAGAACTTCCCTAATTTATTTCATGACTACATTTTAACAAAACAAGGAGCCAATTTTATTTCTCACTTTCTCTTTGACTTCCTTGCAGGTCCTTGAAGATGACTGTCCCTCCTCAACATCCAAAAGTAGTCTGCCATCATAGTTTCATTCCATCTCCCCTAGTACCTCCTCTCTATTTCCTTAATATCTTGGTGAAAACGTTCACCCTGCTCTTCACTATAATGTCCCAGATTTTCTGGAAAGTAGTCGATATGTGAATGCAGAAAGTGCACCTTTACACTTATGTTACAACCCATCTTCTTGAAATTTTCCAACATTGTTTCGACAATGGACTGTAATTAGGATCTTTGTTATTGCCTAAGAAGTTTTCAGTAACTGATCGGAAGGCGGTCCAAGCTTCTATTTCTCTCTCATTCATTGTCTTCTCAAAATCTTCATCCTTCATCAATATCTTTATTTGAGGACCAACAAATATTCCAGCCTTTAATTTGTCTTGTGTGATAGAAAGGTACTTGAAGCAGGGTCCATCCTATGGTAGAGTCCTGACAAATTGCTTCATCAAGCCTAATTTTGTGTGTAGTGGCGGAAGCAATATCTTTATATGTCTATATTTTTGAAGTGAAATTGTGAAAAAACTGTAAGGGATATAAAACAACTAAAAGCAGTTCTGAAATCAGCATATAAAAGTTAATCAGAATCACTTATTAGTTTTCAGTCATCCGATATCATGCAGACTAGTGTAGTTCATCATTATATCTTTGGTCTAGCCGGCGTAACTTATGCTTTATGTGTGGCTGCAAAGTAACGGAAAATATTACTCATATAATTCAAACAGTATGCTGTTAAATACTGCCAAACATGCACCTCTACAATCACTACAGTGAGGCTACTAAAAATATTTTAGGTGTAGGAATTAGTAATGTATTTCACCCAACAATTGAATATCGAGGCTTCACTGTGAGGCAGTATTTTTAACACTTAAAATGATTTCAGTCTAATTGCATAAAATATAAATTCAATAACAGCCCGACTTAAAGTAATATGTGTATTTAACAATAGATAAAAGTGTATATTACAGTGATTGTATATGTTTGTATTATTGTATCCATGTGTAATAATGTTATGTGAATGTATTACGTAATTTAATAATGTAGGAGTTGTGAGAATAATAAAAGTTGCTAACAATGAGGTAACCTTGAGGCAATAATGAATTTGAAAGTTTAAATGCTACTAGTCATTATTGGAGCAACAATAATGTGAATTTTGAGACAGTTTAAAAATAGCCAATCAACAACCAGAAAAAGCTTTAGTTAAATGAAGGTATTCCATTGGAGTAGGATTAGCCAATCAGAGACTTGAAATACAGAAATTTACAACTTTAGGCGGTTGAAATCAGTTCAGTTGGTTGCAGACAGCGTTACTAACCAGACGCAAAAAGTACCTTCAAGAAATATAACACGTATTCGTGTGAGACGAAAATAGTTTACATATTAAAAAGTGCAAGTATTTAATAAAAACATCTCACAGCTCTCTCTCTATATCAGTGCAATGTTATTTAAATCGTGTCAAGCATTAATAAAAAGGAGTGAAGTAAAATTATAATCTGTGTAAGCCAACATTCTTAAGTCGTACCACAACCCTGCTAAGAGAAACGTGTCTCTAACAACAATATGACCAGCCGAGGCAAACATAAATATATAGTATTTAAAGAAACAGTCAAATTAAAAAAGTTAATATTTTTTAAACTTGGGGCAAAGGCCACCTGAAAGTATATTTGGGGCGAAGGCTACAGGAAACTGTTTACTATACGTGCGGTTGCAACTACTACAAGTTCGGCTCCCCAACAGTTGAACTATAATACAACTCCTACAACAACATAACGTAACAAACCATTTTCAATACAATCTTCTTCAAATTGACGCCCAAAGCGTGGTGCAAACAACGTAAAGATAATATCTACTTCAACTGAGAACAGTAATTGTTTTAAGATCCACTGTGACTCCCCCCCCAAAAAAAAGCAGTTTTAGAAAACCACACGCACGCATGTGTGCCCTTTTGACTCAAAACGAAAAGTCAATAAATTAAAAACTTGGTATTTAAGTTCAGCATCTTCCAAGTATGTGACACAAGGACTTTTAAGAAAATTGTCTCCCTCCCCTTCAATTTACAAGGAAAAGTTTTGCTATTTTTTTATTTTCAAAAATCCCTTTAACGATTTTTACTTTCTTCAATACAGACTTACAGTAAGTAGAGAAATTGCTGTATACACCCAAAAATTCGATGTTGAGACTTCAGCGGAAATACATGTTTTGAGGCATCCTGAACCCCAAAAGAAAGCGTGTGTGTCTGTGAACCGTATAACTAGAAAAGTCCGATAAATACCAAACTTGGTGTTCAAGCTCAGGAGCTTTCAAGGACGTAACACGAAGATTTTAAAAAAATACCACCCCCAAACTATCCTTTATGGCAACCTTACTGAAAATTTTGATTTTCTCAAAAATGGCCCTAACGAGTTTGACTAAATTACCGTATATTTAATATTTTTGCATGGAAAATGAAATATATCTTGAATTTTCAGGGACGAGCCTCTGAAGTCCTTTTCATTATGAACGACTTTTGCATAACTGGTAAATGGAACTAGATGATACAAAGTTTTACTACGTAAAACATATAGATTTCGTATACTTATGTAATCACATAGCGACTGGATTTGGAAAGATCTGACTATCGCTTTAGCTTAATGAGTTCTTATACCTATATCGAAATGAGTAAGTGAGTAATGAATGTTTATATGTATTAACAAATAGTAGATAAAAGAATAAGTTTTTGTAAGAATTGTTTTTATAAGAGTGAGTAGAGAAAGTCATGTGAATTAACAACAGATTTTTTTAATTAAAATAACATTTGTTTAGCATATCTGCATGATTTTAATTGATTGAATTTGTATAATCTTATATAACTAGGAAATATTAAAATACAGACAAAAACTTACTGAAGGAAAACAGAGTCAAATTTTTTTCCTAGTGTCAGCCGTTTTCTGAATATTCTATGTTCAAGTTTAGGTCTTTCCTAAGGCCATCTAGGACTAAGACCAGGACTAACTGTGCAGGGGGATTTAGCACCTCGACCTATATGATCTTTTGTGCCTGAGCCCCTGACGGGGGGCTTCCGAGAGGGAGGGATGAGGTAAGAGGAGACAAAGGGCGGCTGAACCAGGAGACACGACAGGGCAGAGGGCGACGTCCCTACCTTTTAAAGATTGAAACTCCCTGAAAGGCAGATGATGAACCGGTTCTGACCCCTCCGCGGGTTTGCATATCTCCTGAGGGGCTCGGTTTTCGGAGACCGCCCTTATTCCGGTGGACGAAAGGTTACATAGCATCCCTTTCCTCTGCCATGCACCGCCGAGTTTCCCGCCGACACTTTCAACCCTGAAACAGACCAGTACATGAAGGCTGAAGCGAAATGAGAATGGAGGTGAAACGGAGGGACAGGAAATTCGGGGGATGTAATGAACCTCGCAGCATTCGTCTAACAATCCGGAGAAACCTCCGAAAAAAACCATTGATAAACAAGGTTGGTCGTGGGAATTGAAACCACCTCTCGAATGCGGGCCACAGGCGTTACCGACTGAGACCTAACGCTTGGTAAGGTCATTTAACGGACCTGTTTGAGTTTGGAATTCTTGTTTTCCTCCCGTTCTTACTTGCTACCACGAACAAGGATTATGTTTCTCCAAGTGTTGCAAATAAACACTTGTTACTTAATTTGAAATTATTCCTAAGTAAAACAAAACATCTTATGTGTTATTTTCATATAACTTTCTCTACCTACTATTCTTAGTTTCTACAAACTATTCATGCTAACCGTTAACCTTTGCATTAATAGTTTCATTACCCATTTTGTTGGAGGTAAAAGGAGGATACAGGACAGTCAACTGTGGAGAAAGCATTCATTGCATTAAAAAAATTGATGTCCAGATTTCACCGGAAACACATGTTTTGAGGCCCCCTGAACCCAAGAAAGGTATTTTAAAGTTCCGTGCGTGAGTGCGTGTGTGTGTGTGTGTGTGTGTGGAGTGTGTGTCTGAACAATATAACAAAAAATGGAAAGTCGGTCAAATATTGGGGTCCTGAGACCTTGATACGACACACGCAGATTTTCAAGAAAATCTCCTGAAAACGTTTATTTTCTCAAAAATGGCTCTAATCCTTTTGATTAAATTACCATATGTTTAAGATATGTTCATGACAAATGAAATGCATATATTATATTTCCTGTGAATACCCTTTGAAATTCCCTTCATTCTGAATGATTTTCCCACAATTGGTAAGCCGTAAGACATAGACAAAATCTTACTGCATTAAAAAAATGTCGATCTCGTTAAAGTATAGAACTTATGGGTAATACAAACTTTTGTGGCGTTAACTACTTCCGAAATATCCTTTGTTATTGATTGAATTTTCAAACAATTCATACAATGCAAATCGCTAATTATTATTATTATTATTATTATTATTATTATTATTATTATTATTATTTCCTTTCTTTTTCGCGTTCATGCAAAGAGAGCAGAATTCAATTCAGAGAGCGACCGGTTTTAAAAATATTTGACTATCGCTTTAGCCTACAGTATTACTTTCTCTACTACGTATAGTAAGTAGGGAAAGTACTGTATTCCACCCAAACATTCTATACCGAGAAATACATGTTTTGAGAATCCCTGAATCCAAAAAAGGCATCTTTGGAAACATGTCCGTGTGTGTCTGTGAACAGCATAAATCAGAAACGAACAGTCGGATAAACACCAAACTTGGTATTAGGTTCAGTATCTTCCAGAGATGCGTAACGAGGGTTTTCAAGAAAATCCCCCACCCCAGATTGCCCTTTACTTGGAACATTTTTCGAAAATTTTAATTTTCTCAAAAATGGCTCTAACGATTTTGATTAAAATATAATATGTTTAAGATATTTCATGACAAATGAAATGTATATCTCGAATTTTCTGGGAATGTCTCCACAAGTATTCTTCATTGTGAATGACTTTTGCATAACTGGTAAACCATAAGAGATAGACAAAATTTTACTACGCAAAAAATGTAGATCGCCTTAAAATACACAATCTATGTCATATACATTTTTGTTTGTTGAGTGAACCATTTTCGAGATATTGCTTGTTATTCCCTTAAATTTAGCAATACTTATACTTTTTCTCAAATGGGAATTCGTTATTCATTTTTTTTGCCCTGGTAATGCAAAGAGAATGGAATACTCCACATAGCAACCAGTTCTTAAAATACTTGACTATCGCTTAAAGCCTACCAATTCCCCTTGCATCAATAAGAAAATTAGCAATAAAATTAACTTCTCGGTTAACATGAAGCATATGGAGAAAAAGCGTTTGTAAAAATAGTTTGTACAAGAGTAGAGAAAGTCATGTGTGTATAACACATCACATTTTTTTTAATCTTCATGTAGCATCTTTGGAATATAATGAACTTATTATAAAATATGAACATTGTTAACATGCTAATTGAATTCTATATAGTAGCGGCTGTTGTATAAGAGAACGAGGGCACGTAAACACCCTAACTTTAGACACCTTGCAGATATATTGATTATTATTTCTTTGAATGCTATTACGTAAAATTAACGAATATGCGGTAATTTAAAATCCACCGCGCCAACCCTCTAAACTCGATGAAATGTGGCAACAGGGTTGGTAGCACACCTTAACTTGTGTACGTTTTAAGGAGCTTTTGCGCATGCGCAACGGGTGTGGCGTAATTAATTTATGGTTCAAATATATGCGGGTCGTGCACACTTTAAGGCGTGCACGAAGCTTTTGTAGTTTAGCGCTAACCATGTTTGTTAGTCGTGTAGAATGGAAGCAATCTCTTTGTCGCTAACTGAGCCGTCAATTTTATAATTTCTCTCCGTATAGAATTCTGAAAATTGGTTCCACACCATACTATTGCTTCTCTTTGTGTTTTCTGGCGTTAAATTACCTACAGATGTTTTTATATTCTCAATATTTTGATTCCAAAGCGCGCATTTTCAGTTGCTATTATTGTAGTCACAACCTATGTGATCTCGCTCACTGCATTCATACAAATTAAAACAAGTGCATCACCATTAATTACTATCTGTGTAGTACGGCTTTGATTGGTCAACTAACTAGCATACTCTACCTGTCACTGGCTATGGGCATATTGAGTGCGATTATCACTACAATTTTACGTTAATGCCACTAGATGGTAGCACTATGGCAGAAGTAGGTAACGTGCACGAGCGCGGAAACTTCTCAGACCACCCATACAATTTAATTTACACATTACTTCGTTCTTGTCCTAAAACGCTGTACTTAATTATGTCATAACAAACTTCCACATAACCATCTTTTCTTTCACCAGACAACTTTTCGATTATTATTTATTATATTTATCATATATGGCTGCAGTTATATCAATTTGTTCATAGTCATAACTATTATGCAGCAGGGCTATCTGAGTAAACATTTGTCACCATCATCATCATTATCATCGTCGTCGTCGTCGTCTGGCTCACGACTCCTCATGAGCTTTCCTTTGTTTCTCTTTCCTTTATGTTGGTATTCCAGGATCTTCTTGGGAGCATAATATTTCTCTTGATATTCTTTTATTTAGATATGCTTAATTCTTTCCTTATTTCATCACTGTAATTTTTGTCTGTGCTCCTATACACAGCGACCGCTTTCGAAACTCATTTTCGGATGCTTCTAATTTTTTGCTTTTGATTTTTTATGATAGCGCAACATTCTGATCCATAAAAAATCTGATGTGTTACACTCACATGACTTTCTCTACTCTTGTACAAACTATTTCTACAAACGCTTATTCTCCATATGCTTCATGTTAATCGAGATATCGATATGTCAATCTTATTGCTAATTTTCTTGTAGGTGCAAGGGGAATATAGTAGATTTTAAGCGATAGTCAAATATTTTAAGAGATGGTTGCTATGTGGAGTATTCCATTCTCTTTGCATGTCCAGGACAAAAAAATGAATAACGAATTTGAGAAAAAGTATAAGTATTGGAAAATTTAAGAGAATAACAAGCAATATCTCGAAAACGGTTCACTCAACAAAAAATATGCATATAACATAAACTGTGTATTTTAACGCGATCTACATTTTTTGTGTAGTAAAATTTTGTCTATCTCTTATGGTTTACAAGTTATGCAAAAGTCGTTCAGAATGAAGAACACTTTTGGAGACATTCCCAGAAAATTCGAGATATACATTTCATTTGGCATGAAAACATCTTAAACATATGATATTTTAATCAAAATCGTTAGAGCCATTTTTGAGAAAATTAAAATTTTCGAAAAATGTTCCATGTAAAGGGTATCCTGGGGTGGGGGGATTTTCTTGAAAACCTTCGTGTCGCATCCCTGGAAGATACTGAACCTAAATACCAAGTTTGGTGTTTATCCGATTGTTCGTTTCTGAGTTATGCTGTTCACAGACACACACACACACACACAGACACACACACACGGACATGTTTCCAAAAATGCTTTTTTTGGATTCAGGGAGTCTCGAAACATGTATTTCCGGTGAAATCTCGGTATCGAATTTTTGGGTGGAATACAATACTTCCCCTACTTACTATACGTAGTAGAGTAAGTAAAAAGATATGGAACTGCTAAAACTTTATAAAACTTCAAAACAGTATCTTTTCGAGTTTTTACTTTCTCTTCTACGTATAGTAAGTAGAGGAAGTATTGTATTCCACCCAAAAATTCGATACCGAGATTTCACCGGAAATACATGTTTTGAGACCCCTGAATCCAAAAATCCAATTTTTGGAAACATGTCCGTGTGTGTGTCTGTGTGTCTGTTTGTGAACAGCATAATTCAGAAACGAACAGTCGGATAAACACCAAACATGGTATTTAGGTTCAGTATCTTCCAGAGATGCGACACGAAGGTTTTCAAGAAAATGCCCCCACCCCAGATTTCCCTTTACATGGAACATTTTTCGATAATTTTAATTTTCTCAAAAATGGCTCTAACGATTTTGATTAAAATATCATTTGTTTAAGATATTTTCATGACAAATAAAATGTATATCTTGAATTTTCTGGGAATGTCTCCAAAAGTGTTCTTCATTGTGAACGACTTTTGGTAAACTGGTAAACCATAAGAGATAGACAAAATTTTACTACACAAAAGATGTAGATCGCGTTAAAATACACAATTTGTCATATACATTTTTTTGTTGTTGAGTGAACCATTTTCGAGATATTGTTTGCTATTACCTTAAATTTTCCAATACTTATACTTTTTCTCAAGTTCGTTATTAATTTTTTGTCCTGGTAATGCAAAGAGAATGGAATACTCCACATAGCAACCAGCGCTTAAAAGATTTGACTGTCACTTATAACCTACCATATTCCCCTTGCATCTACAAGAAAATTAGCAATAAGATTTAACATCTCGATATCCCGATTAATATGAAGCATATGGAAAATAAGCGTTTGTAAAAATAGATTGTACAAGAGTAGAGAAAGACATGTGAGTGTAACACATCAGAACTTTTTTAATATAGAGTCAACTGAAAAATTCAATGCCACAGCTGGGATTTGAACACGGTTCTCCCATTGATGTACTGTGACAACATGCCAGGGGAACATTGAATTCCCCAGGTGACTCAATTGTTTCCCAGAGAGAACACCAAGACATCTCTCTAGAGATGACAATCTCAATGCCGACCTGTCATTGCAAGTTACCATAATATTGGGCGGTAATGGGTTTCTTAAGTTTGTATAATTATTATATACAAATAATTGATTATACATTTTAGAGACCTTAGCCTGGTCTTGGCAAGTCTTCAATATAAAGTGAAAAGTCAAAACCGTACGGGGAACGGGAGAACTGTGTTCAAATCCCGACTGTGGCATTACATTTTTCAATTGACTCTATATTAAAAACTTGCTAAGACTAGGCTAAGGTCTCAAAAAGTATAATTAATTTCAATTATTTATGTATAATAATAATTTAAAAATTGATCTATTTTATTATTATTACTGTTATTATTAATTACTATTTACATCGAATTTGTGTATCCTTGAAAGCTAGAATTTTTGTTTTTGCTGGAGATATACTTAGGGCCGTTTCACCAACAGATGCTAAATGTTAACAGATTGTTAAGCTGATTTAACACTGAAGTTAACACAAATTCTGTTTCATCAAACAATGTTAACTTTAACAATCTGTTAAAGTCGGTGTTAAGTTAACATCCCCATACCCCTGTGTTAAGGCGTTTAACAAATGTTAGAAATTGGAAAATGGCTGCCGCAAACCAAGCTGTTGTTGGGAGTTTGCTACAATTGGCATTTTTTAATGTCATTCCTAACAGAAGAGTATTCGTACATCATAATAAATTTGAAACCCTTAAAAATAGGCATTTTTAAAGCAATATAGACTGTCCAAGGGGACATATACATGCTTTTATGGGAAATACGAGAGGTTAGAATACTACCAACAGAAGCATGCCTCTTTCTCCTATGCTAAGTCTTTATTTGGTACTTAGATTTTATGCTACTAACATTTTTCATTTACTTGTGATAATGTTGGAATTTCCAAAGCTACCGTTTGTGGGTTTATCCGAAAGATTTCCAAAGCAATTGATTCAGGAAGCAAACAGTATTTTTCGGGTCTGCTTGATTAATCAGCGATAACACACTTTCATCCACTTTAGTTTCAATGCAGTGTCCACCACGAGTTTTAAACCGTCTTAAACGCTCTTCGCACCTAACGTTTCTGGTGCTGCACTTTATGTTAGCTAAAATTGTCGTAGTTGCTTACAGGGCTAAGGGAAACGCGTTCGCTCCAATTAAATTACGTGTAGATTTTGTTCCAGGCTGCAATCTTATCCTTTAATGTAAGAACGTCAGCTTTTTCGCACTTGACAATACGTTTGTACCTACTTATTAACTAGATGTTAATTAACGCGTTACAAACGGTGAAACATTTATTTCAGTTGACTTCATGAGTCTAACCTCAAACAACGGGAACATGTAAATAGTTGTGGGCTACTTACGCAGAGAGCAGAGAGCCTAGACAAAAATGCATCGGAGTACGTTCAGAACCAGTGTAGCTCGGCCACCGCCTTCTCGAAAGCAGGAGTTCGCAGTTGTCTTTGACGTTAAAAACATGTTAGCTAACAATTCGCTGTAAAACCTTGATGAAACGCAAAAATTTAACCTTATGCTAAACTTTGAACAACTAGTTAACAAACAAAAGGTTAGAGTATTTTTAACATCGGTTGGTGAAACCGGCCCTTAGAGTTTAGCTAGAAGCGGTGTTTTGTAATTCATATATTATTTTCTGGAGACTACATTCTGAAGCAGCTATTTCTAGTTGATCGTCAGCGAAATTCTGCACATAACCAAAATGTATTCTGACGAGCTGCTACTGATTCTATACATAGTAAATCGTAAACATGTTTTTTCACCATTAGCCCCAACAGCATTCATATTTTGCCTGTCACTGCTAATAACCAAGCAGCAGCCGAGAAGAGGAAGTGAATCTGCGCTCAGTGACTGTACCAAAACATCGAGGTGCTATACCAGAGGTTGTCTGTGCCAAACAACTCGCTATATTTCATTTGCAAGGAACATTTATGGAGTTTCGGGTAAGGGACAGGTTAAGAGAGGGGGACTACCCGCTTGAGTTCACAACCTTCTGCCTGCACTTCTAGGAATAACACTAAATCTCCCCAAAACTTTTACACCCTTCGGTCCGCGACAAGCAAACATTCCTTTGGGCAAGGGGTGAAGAAGCAGCTGACCCGTTCCAGATGAGAGATGCTAAGCACGTAGTGTTATCTTCGAGTAAGGATTGTTTTCAGAATTGCAGTGACACACAGGCTAGTAATTTGGAAAAATCTGATTTTTGCGATAATAATCACTAGACCTTCTCTTTCCTTTAAGAGTTTCCTTCATAGCTCCTCTGAAAGGTATTAATAAAAAAAAAATGTTTTTATTTCTACGTCTGCTAAGCACAGTAAATATCGCCCAAAATGTGTCAGTACTTATTTGTTGCAGGTATACAGCAGCATAAAGGAGGCTGAAACGTCGGTTAATTAACAAGCAGGTCTATATTGTGCCAGCCTCTTTACATAGGCTGGTGATAAACAAGGAAACTATTCATTTTGCGAGTATTGTTTAAAATATTATTAGAATATGCAGGACCCTTAGCTCTGCTTGCGTTAAAGGCCTTTCTCTATGTAATTTACATGTCATGCGCTTTTTGAAAACCGGTAATAATAATAATTATTATTATTAATTATCCCTACTATTTGAACCCTATTGCACCAAATGACATGTTAGATTTATAAATGCATTTACTTTTACTACAAATAATTAAATGGATGAATAAATGCCACAAATAAAGTATATAAAAGCAAAAGTACAACATGATTTAGTGAAGAATTTTGTCAATGGCTGTGAATAATTGATTTTACAATGATAGAGATGTCCTAGTAGGATATTACTAGGCGCGTTTTTAAAGCAAGTATCGTTTTAATATTTCGCGCAGTCGCGATTTTGAGCACGCGTGATTACTTCCTCCATTTATTAGGAAGCTAGACGAGCTGTGAGCGATCGTCACTTTGTGTTTTCCTGTTAGAGCGTTTCAAAATGTACAAAACAATCGAACGACCCGCCGACTGTGAAGTCAGATCACCGATTTGTTTTTTGAATGCGAGAAATGTCGCGCCAGCAAACATTCATCGGCAATTGTGTGAGGTTTATGGGGAAACAATAATGAGTGGCAATGCCCGGCAACACACAGCCAAACAAACTCAAGGTATGACCGCATCATTTGGTTGGAACAATTCCAACACCCACCCTACAGTCTGGATTTCGCACCAAGCGATTTCATCTGTTTCTTCATCTGAAGAAATTCCTTGGTGGAAAAAATTTCAACGACGCTGATATTGTGAAACATGAAGTGCAGACTTAGCTTTCGTCATAGGCGGCATCATTCTTTGACGAAGGCATACAAAAACTGGTTTCCCTTACGACAAGTGCCTGAATAATAGCGGTGACTATGTGGAGAAGTAGTGTAAGGTGTAAGGTGATGAATGATAATAAAGTACTTGGAAAATAATGCTCTGTTAAAAATTATCGCTACTTACTTTAAAAAATATACCCCGTACGTTATTAATCGCACTGAAACAGCAGGTGGAATACTCTTTCTTCTGACATTTCACATTTGCAATTAAAACCACCTGTGACTCTAGATGAAAAAGCTGCAGGTAACTCTTAAATTTTCTGTGTCCAGTAATATATTGTGTAAGAATATAATTTAGTGTGAAATACATGCAAGAGATACGGTCATAAACTGATGGAACAGATTAATTCCTTTGTAGTTGTCCATTTAAGCTGCTTAACCAGAGGTTATTCCACTTTTCTACTATTTCTTTCGTTAGAAAAATGTTTAAAAATGAATTTGGACATAAATAGATAAATTCCAGGTTGGATTTAGCAGAAAGTTTTTCAATGTGATCAGCTCTCTCGTTTCCAACAATTCCAGCATGGCTGGACCAACGATAGACAAATACGTTTGGTATTTTGAGTAATGCTCTTTCTAATTGTATTTGCGAGAGCATTGTTGTTATACTTGTCTTGAATGGCTAGAAGGGAGGTGTTTGAATCACTATGAACACATGCGTTAAGTTAATTTTCAGTACTCCATCTTATAGCTTGGACTAAAGCAAACATTTCTTGTTGAAAAATGAGGCACATAGGAGCTAGTCGAAATCCTTTGCTTACATTTCTATCTGATATCTTCAGTTATAAGCCACGAAAGCACATTTACGTAACTGGTTTTATCTGCTTCTCCAACTATTTGTGAGCCATCGGTAAAGATGTCAATATCGTGAATAAGTTACAATAATTTCACAGTGTGCACCAGGATGTCCAGCTTTCACGAATGAAACTTATAATAAAAGTTTTACTGGGATATTAATAAAAATTACATCGTAAGTGAAAGGTTTAAAAGTACATAAACCCGTGGCTCTTCCTTTCGTTTATAATCTATCGGGCTATTTCACGTGGTAACATGCTTTCGTAGACGAAAGATAATTCTAACAAAAAATTGTTACACGTTCTTAAATACACATACTGTTGAAACCTCTAAGAAATGTTAGGACCATAAAGTTTTTAAGTAATACTTTAAAACGGATGATTAATAAGTGGGATATTTCGATCGTTTTTATTTTAAGCACACTTTGACCTTTCCCCTTGAGAAGGTAATTAAGATACAAAATAACCATTATTTTCTCTGCTACGTATGTATATATATAAACCCCCCAAAAAAACTTCTTTTTAGAAAACATCTGTATGAGTGTGTGCCTGTGAACAGAATAAATCAAAAACAAAAAGTCGTTTATATACCAAATTTGGCATTTATGTCCATCTTCCAAGGATGCGACACGAATATTTTCACCCCAAAAAGAAAAACACCATATATGATACGGTAATTTGTATCACAAATTACTCAGATGTAATTAATGATAGTAATATGAATATGTATTTTTATGTGACATTGATTTCAGAGGTTTATTAATTGTAATTATTATTGGTAAATAATAATATACAGCTTTACTGAAACTGTCAATAATAACGCAATAATGCAGCAAAGGGGTGAGTTGTTTATCATTACCGGGAACCAGGAAGTTACGTAATGTTTCGCGCCTTTTCGATAGAAGCTTCTAGAACATTTCCTAAAGTAATATGTATTAGTGGTTTTCATTGGATATTAAAATAGACGCTAATGTTGGCGCGTTTTATTAGCCAATAGCAGTTCATTTATAATCTTTAGGCGTATCTTGATGCAGGCCTATAAATAGTGTAGGTTCGAGGTAGCTTGTCTACCAGTTTAACAAAATTCTCAATACTCTACACGTCGGTCCCCCAGTTCTACAAAATTCTCAATACCTTACACGTCGGTCCCCCAGTTCAACAGAATTCTCAGTACTCTACACGTCGGTCTCTCAGTTCATTCATTTCGCCAAGTTGCACGCAGCAGAATTACGAGAATTATTATAAAGTATTATACATTTAAAAAAATTACATAAAGTTGAAGTATGCGAGTTAAAAGTGATAAATAAGAAGTTATTACAAACAGTTTCAGTTTGGCGAGTATCCAGATCCATATGTAAAAGTGTTTGTGAACGTGTTCGACAATAAAAGTTATAAAACCAATTTCTTCATCAGTATCATTTCTGGATAAAAGATTCCTTTCCGATTCACACCCTGCAAGAGTTAAATGTCGACCTAAATAGCTAGCCGGAGAACATTTAAAGTGAATTATTTCAAAACTGATGCAAATTGCCACGCCAGAGGGAGCTACGAACCAACCAACGAATGACGTCACAAGATGACAACGCGTGAAGTAAAGCAGCACAACATATGATCTACAAGTTCTAATAACTTATGCTATAAATATTACGTAAGCAACATTTCCGTCGCATATGTTTACGATATTTTCATAACAAATGAAGCGTATATCTTAAATTTTCTGGGAATAACTTCTGAAGCCCTCTTCAATCTAGATACCTTTTGCATTACCGGTAAACTGTAAGAGATGGATTGGATTGACTGCGGAGGGAACTCGGCATTATCCAAATAGGGGTTATTGTACCTACACTCCATAAGGGCGCGTACCCGAAAGGAAGGATGAAGCGAGAGGAGACACCGGGCGGCCGGAACCAGGAGTGACGGCATAGGAATAGCCAGGTCCCAAAGTTTCCAGATAGAGACTCCCCGGAAGACGGACAGCCAGACCGAGCATCAAACCCCTCACAGAGGGGGTCCAACGCCCCTCAAGGGGGTTCGGTAATTCTCGGCAGCCAGCCGAAGGACGAAGAGAGTCACAGAGAGCACACTTTTCCCCTGCCACACTACACTGAAACACTATCGCCGTCACTTCCATCCCTGAAAGATGAAGTGAAATGAGAATGGAGATGAAATAGGGAGGACAGGAAATTTGGGGGATACGAGAACCCGGGAAAACTCCCGAAAAATACCCATGGATCAGCAAGGTAGCCACGGGAATCGAACCCACGACCTCCCAATGCGAGTCACAAACGTAACGGTCAGAGCCATAACGCATTTTACTACACAAAAAAATTTGGATCTCGTTAAAGCACACAATTTATGTCAAATTACATTTTTTTTGTCAGTTAACCATTTCCAAGATACTACACGTTATTGGTTTGAATTTTTCAATACTTATACTTTTCTCAAATAGATGTCGGTCATTATTCTTTTTTTCTTATGCCCTCCTGATCATGCAAAGAGAACGGAATATTTCAAAGCTACTTCATTGCAACCAGCTCTTAAAAATTAAGTCTACTGTATTCCCCTATCCCCATTCTACTTACAAGGAAATACACTACGTGATCAAAAGTATCCGGACACCCGGCTGAAAATGACGCGCAAGTTCGTGGCGCCCACCATCGGTAATGCTGGAAGTCGAATATGGTTTTGGCCCGCCCTTAGCCTTGATGACAGCGTTCGCTCTCGTAGGCACTTTCAATCAGGTGTTGGAAGGTTTCTTGGGGAATGACAGCCCATTCTTCACGGAGTGCGGAACTGAGGAGAGGTAACGATGTAGGTCGGTGAGGCCTGGCACGAGTCGGCGTTCCAAAACATCCCAAAGGTGTTCTATAGGATTCAAGTCAGGACTTTGTGCAGGCCAGTCCATTAAAGGGATGTTATTGTCGTGTAACCACAGCCCGTCCAGTATGAACAGGTGCTCGATCGTGTTGAAAGATGCAATCGCCATCCCCGAATTGCTCTTTAACAGCGGGAAGCAAGAAGGTGCTTAAAATATCAATGTTGGTCTGCGCTGTGATCGTTCCACGCAAAACAACAAGGGTTGCAAGCCCCCTCCAGGAAAAACACGACCACACCATAATACCACCACCTCCGAATTTCACTGTTGGCACTACACACGCTGGCAGATGACGTTCGCCGGGCATTCGCCATACCCAAACCCAGCCATCGGATCGCCACATTGTGTACCGTGCTTCGTCACTCCACACAACGTTTTACCACTGTTCAATCGTGTAATGTTGATGCTCCTTACACCAAGCGAGGCGCCGTTTGACATTTTCTTGCGTGATGTGTGACTTATGAGCAGCCGCTCGACCATGGAATCCAAAGTTTCTCACCTCACGCCTAACTGTCATAGTACTTGGAGTGGTACCTGTGTTCCTGTGTGATGGTCTGGATAGATGTCCGCCTATTACACTTTACGACCGTCTTTAAATGTCGGCGGTCTCTGTCAGTCAACAGACGAGGTCGGTCTGTACGCTTTTGGGCTGTACATGTCCCTTCACGTTTCCACTTCACTATCATATCAGAAACAGTGGACCTAGGGATGTTTAGGAGTGTGGAAGTCTCGCGTACAGACTTCTGACACAAGTGACTCCCAATCACCTGCGAAGTCCGTGAGTTCCACGGAGCGTCCCATTCTGCCGTTTCATGATGTCTAATGACTACTGAGGTCGCGGATAATGAGTACCAGGCAGTAGGTGGCAGCACAATGCACCTAAGATGAAAAACGTATGATTGTGGGGATGTCCGGATACGTTTGATCACATAGTGTATGTAATAAAACTATTTCTACAAATGTTTATCCTGGTTGCCATGAAGTAGATGAAGAATACTTTGTTGAAGAATGAGTAGACAAAGTCACGTGAATGTAACACATCGGAAACATTTTTTTAAGGTAGAATCTAAGCTGTTGTATTTTGTGACTCCAGAAAGCATTCTTACTCATTAAAAAAGCTCTAGCAGTCAAATTAAAGGATACGAATTCTCATTTTTACTATGCAGAGAAAAGAAATCTGTTCTGGTATTTTTCTATATTTTTCATTTTATTAATTTACAGCACTTTATGCTAGTTATCTCATGTCTGAGGAAAAATTAAAGAAATTGATAAATGATGCTGGAATGTGCCCAGGGTACGTAGAATTTAGATTTGTCCAACACTCGTCAGCTAAAGATAAAGGAAAGCACCTAAACCCTTATCCAGTTAGCCCAACACGTCCGAGATTCTAATTTGGGATCTCTTGAATGTGAGGCAGACACGCTACTCTGACCTACACTACAGGTATGTACTTCTTAAGAGAAATATTCACAGAATTCATATGAGACACAACTGACCTTCACTTTGTTTCTACATGGACATCCAACATGGTAGCGGCATAAAGCAACTTTCTGAGCAGGCTGTATTCTCATTTATGAAACAGGCGTGTTGTCTAAACCAACTAGCTCGTAATGTCACGTGGGTGGCCCCGTTACACCTCCCCCTCCATAAGAGGTCATCGCGAAACAGCCTGTATATTTCTCTTCACATTGACGTGCTAACAAGCCAACAGTTCGCAGCTATTTCTGGAGGTAGCTTCATGCAGAAGTTACAGACGGGCTGCGACGTCAGGGAGAGTGCTGCAAAGCAATAGGCATGAGGGGAGATAAGATGTTATTTAAGAGAATTATTGATGTAACTATATTTTAACCGAAATATTATTGCTAATTTTAAATTTGGATTAATATTAAAACTAATGTATTTAATGGAACATCTGAGCAAAAAATGCAACTTTTTAAACCCGTACAGAGGCAGACAAAACTATTCGTACACAAAGGTAGAATCAGACAACTTAAAAATTCAATGCCATAGCCGGGATTTGAACCACGGATCTCCCTGTCTCCGTCCAGTAGCTCAGTGGTTAGAGCAACCGGACGGAGACCGGGAGATCCGGCTCTGGCATTCAATTTTTGAGTTGTCTAATTCTACTTTTCTAACCTTTTCCAACACACGGCTTATGTGGAAGAACAATTAATTTATTCGTATACAGTTTTAAAAATTCTAGTAGCCAAATTAATGGAGATAAAATTATAATTTTTAATAGACAGAAATAATAAATAATATTACAGATTAATTGTTTTGGCAGCTTTCAACATCTTGCATATTATTGGTTTTACAATTCTTGAAAAATATACCGATTTGTTAAATTTTTTGTACGTCGTTTTTACAGAATTATTTTTTCATGCAATAGACCGATGTTTTCTGTGCGATACTTGGTTTTACGTAAAAAGGTTTCCATTTGTAGAAAGAATAAAATGTCAAAGTCAGGGATTTTACAACGATTTTCCGAACTACATTAACGCCTCAAGTTTTACGTCTTCACTAATTCATTTCTCCGCCAGTTTAAATCATACGTCAATGAAAATATCAGGTAGTATACACAAAAAATCTGATGTGTTACACTCACATGACTTTCTCTAACTCTTGTACAAATTATTTTTACAAACGCTTATTCTCCATATGCTTCATGTTAATCATGATATCGAGATGACAATCTTATTGCTAATTTTCTTGTAGATGCAAGGGGAATTGATAGGCTTTAAGCTATAGTCAAATATTTTAAGAGCTGGTTGCTATGTGGAGTATTCCATTCTCTTTGCTTCACCAGTACAAAAAAATGAATAACGAATTTGAGAAAAAGTATAAGTATTGGAAAATTTAAGGGAATAACAAGCAATATCTTGAAAATGGTTCACTCAACAAAAAAATGTATATGACAAATTGTGTATTTTAACTAGTTATGCAAAAGTCTTTTACAATGAAGAGTACTTTTGGAGACATACCTAGAAAATTCGAGATATACATTTCATTTGTCATGAAAACTCTTAAACATATGATATTTTAATCAAAATCGTTAGAGTCATTTTTGAGAAAATTAAAGTTTTCGAAAAATGTTCCGAGTAAAGGGTAATCTGGGGTGGAGGGATTTTCTTGAAAACCTTCGTGTCATATCTCTGGAAGATACTGAACCTATACCAAGTTTGCTGTTTATCCGAGTGTTCGTTTCTGAGTAATGCTGTTCACAGACACACACACGGACATGTTTCCAAAAATGCTTTTTTTCTATTCAGGGTGTCTCAAAACCTATATTTGCGGTGAAATCTCGGTATCGAATTTTTGGGTGAAATATAATACCTCCCCTACTTACTATACGTAGTAGAGAAAGTAAAAGTTGCACTACTAAGCATATAAAATAATTTTGTAAACACCACAGATGAAAAGGTTGAAAAATCGGTGCAATTTTCAAAACGTTATAAAACTAATAGAACGAAAGTTTTGAAAAACGCAACAACATATAATGTAACGCCATTTGTTCTTTCTGTGTATTATCTCTGTTAATTTGGCTGCTAGAATTTAAGTGAAGACGAATGCTTTTGTCCGCTTCTGTATGTATGTGTTTGTGTGTGAATAACATAATTAAATAACGAAATGTTGGATAAATACTGTACCAAAAACTTGATATTTTAGTTCAGCATTTTCCAAAGTTGCGACACAAAAAAAATCTGATGTGTTACACTCACATGACTTTCTCTACTCTTGTACAAACTATTTTTACAAACGCTTATTCTCCATATGCTTCATGTTAATCGAGATGTTAATCTTATTGCTAATTTTCTTGTAGATGCAAGGGGAATTGGTAGGCTTTAAGCGATAGTCAAATATTTTAACAGCTGGTTGATATGTGGAGCATTCCATTTTCTTTGCATGAACAGGGCATAAAAAAGAATAAGGAATTCCCATTTGAGAAAAAGCATAAGTATTGAAAAATTTAAGGGAATAACAAGCAATATCTCGAAAATGGTTCACTGAACAAAAACAATGTATATGACATAAATTGTGTATTTTAGCGCGATCTACATTTTTTGTGCCGTAAAATTTTCTCTATCTCTTATGGTGTACCAGTTACGCAAAAGTCGTTCACAATGAATAATACTTTTGTAGACATTCCCAGAAAATTCGAGATGTACATTTTATTTATCATAAAATTATCTATATTTTAATCAAAAATCGTTATAGTCATTTCTGAGAAAATTAAAATGTTCGAAAAATGTTCCATGTAAAGGGTAATCTGGGGTGGGGGGATTTTCTTGAAAACCTTCGTGTCGCATCTTTGGAAGATACTGAACCTAAATACTAATTTTGGTGTTTATCCGACTGTTCGTTTCTGAGTTATGCTGTTCACAGACACACACATGGACATGTTTCCAAAAATGCTGTTTTTGGATTCATGGGTCCTCAAAACATAATTTCCGGTGAAATCTCGGTATAGAATTTTTGGGTGGAACACAATACTTCCGCTACTTACTATACGTAGTAGAGAAAATAAAAATATGAGAACATTCATGCTGGGCTTTCCGTATGTGTATGTATCAGAGAAAGAGAGAACATGTTTCCCCTTCGCCCACGCCACTCGTCTCCCCTTTTGTGTACGAGCCCGTAACATGGGAGCAATTTTTAATAAGCTTTGACCCATGCACCAAAATCAAGACTGGAAACAAACAAGCTGTATTTATAATGAGTGTTGCCAGGCCGCCAAAATTTCTGATTTATCGCGGCCAAAGGCAAGTGTATAACAAATGTTCGTATATCGACAGCTTTATTAACGTTTCCTCTTTCCCTTGTTGGTCTCCAGGTAACGTACCTTCATTATCGCTGAAGTTACGCCCGCAAATCGACTGGAAAATGGATAAAGCAATATGTGTTGTCCAAAAGTTTCCTTACATAATTCCTTTGCTTACGTGACATTTCAGAACCTTTACGGTACATGACAGTTTGCGATATACCTCATTAAATGCGTCATTAAATTAAAACGTAAAAATGCTGCGTACTTCTAAGTTTTACAGTTGTTATAAAATATAAACAATCTTATGTGTCACGTTCATATGGATTCCTATACTCACTGTCATTTACTTATATAGTGAGGCAGTATTTTATATCACAACACTGTGAATGCCAGAGTGATTGTAGTGTAAATTAACATTATTTTATGACAATGATTTTAGATGTTTGTTAGCTATAAGCAATGTTAGGAAATAAGTTTACACGGCCTCACTGAAACTGACAATAGGAGTGGGTAACAATGAAGCGATGGGGTGAGTTGTTTATCACATAGAAGAGGCAAACAAATGACGTCAGGGTAGCGTGCGTTTCTTTAGAAATGGTTGGGAATATCTTCCCTAGAGCATATGTTTTACTAATTATGATTGGCTTATAAAACAGACGCTAATGTTGGCGCGATTTAGTAACCAATAGCAGCTCTATTATAATGTTTAGGCATATCGGGGTGAGGGAGTATAAATTCTTGAGCCAAAAGCAAGTATCGCGCAGTTCTAAGAAATCTCTCTCGCAAGGTACACGCCAGGCAGTTCAAAAGAATAATTCGCGAGGTACACATTACGCAGTTCTACAGAATCATTCACGAGGTACACATTACGCAGTTCTCAGCAATCTCTCGCGAGGTTCACATTACGCAATTCTATAGAATCTCTCGCGTCGTAAAGTTGGTTACAAAAGGTGCAGTACGCGTACGACAGTAATTATATTCGGAAATATAACAGTTTCAGTCAGGCGTGTATAAAGATTACAGATGTGAACTATTAATTAAGTGTGACGGCAATAAAAGTGTAAAAACAAATTCTTTTATCAGTGTTATCTTTTAGTTACAACTCCTTTCCGTTTACACGCCCTGCTTAGAGATATTTGCTCGACTGAGTAATAATAGCTAGCCGGAGGACAAAGAACCCAAAATTCAAAACAGTAACACAATAACAGGCGCCAAGTAAAAAAAAGATAACACGACAGATTACTGAGACAATAGGTTCTACAAACTATTCTTACAGAAGGTAAAATCAGACTGAAACAGTTCTCTACGTAACTGTATAGGAGAGTGAGCTTTTTTTATTTTTTCAGGACGAGTAGGACGTTTATGACCCGAGTCCTAAAAAGAAACTTTCCTGCAGTTAAATTAAACTGAGGTTTATTTATGGACGCTGTTTAACTGCTATGGTCCTTAGCGTCCCATTCTACAGAGAGAGCCAAAAAAACTATGAACCGGCTGCGCGGTGTTTTTCCGCGTCCTCGGCGCTCGTTGCCGTCTGCCACTATCATAGAATGGCGCGGATGAAACCATACAACATTTTTAAAACTACTTTTAAAGGCTCTACTTACCAACTTTACGAAGGGCCAATGTTTTTCGAGTCAATAGTTGAAGCCCGTGCATACGTGAATGCAATTTTGCCCTCTGATTTTAGAGAATTAACAGACAGGGAACGTGATTTTGCCTTTTTTCAACAAGACTCTGCAAAAGCTCATACGGCCAATATTTCGATTAGAACAATTGAAAGTATGTTTGAAGACAGAAATATTAAGAGAGATTTGTGACCCCCTCGGTCCCCCGACCTAAACCCCCCCCCCTACAATTTATATCTCTGGGTTAATTTAAAATATAAAGTGTACAAGACAAACCCATACACCTTGGAAGGATTAAAACAAAATATCCGCCTGGAAATTGCCAGCATTTCTCAACGTGAACTACGGCGAGTGATGGATAGTTTCCTAAAGAGGTGTCAAAAATATATGGACAACGACAGTGGCCAGTTTCAGCATCTCCTTTCATAAAGGTGGTAAGTAAAGCCTTTAAAAGTAGTTTTAAAAATGTATTGTTTCATCCGCGCCTTTCTATGAATGCGGCAGATGGCAACGAGGACGCGGACAGGAAAAACACCGCGCAGCCGGTTCGTAGTTTTTTGGCTCTCCCTGTATATTGGCGTGAAAGATCGCTAATTTTGCTCAGAGGCCTCTTTGTCAGGCTTGAGGTTGTTTACGTGCCGTAAATCTACGATACGGAACCACCGGCTTTACCTCCCTTTCGAAGGAACCCATGTTAAGGATTTTTACGCCCGAAAAAATCCATCGCCCTCCGCCGGAGTTGAACCCGCATCCTCTGGAGCTAGAGGCTAGCATGATAACCACTACACCACAGAGGACGACTTCCTGCAGTTAGGTACAGTATTTTGTGTCATAGTAACTATGCCGCAATGCCTTATATATTGGTTAAATATTGTACCCCGGCTTCCATTTATGTCGTCACTGCAGCTTTGGGTGGCATTCTACTGGCCTTCACAGGTGGAGTATGTACCTATAGCAAGTAGGAGATGTGTGTACCTGTTTACCTAGTCGCGCATGCAGTGGTGTCATCTTTTACGTGCACAATTCTAGATTATTCACATATGAATGTAGAACTTTGAGCAATAGCTTTACACAATATCTTCATAAAAAACAATATTTTTAATGGCAACTTAATGTAAAACCGAAATACATTAAAGTTTTTACTCCTAAAGATGACACATTTACTAGATATTATTAGAATCATGTGTCCAATTCAAATATACAACTAAGTAAAACACGTTTTGCACAATTTCTCCATGAAAAAGTATTTTAAAGACATAACGTAAAATTGAAGTAAATTATAATCTTTTACTCTTAAAGAGCGCACATTTACTAGACATCTTTTAATAATCTGTCCATTCTCATTCTTGTCCAACACCTGTTTTAGCTGCCTAGGACTGAAGTACTCGTCGTTCTCTGGGAACACTGTCACGAAATGTGGGAATATTTGTCCTTAGAGCTAGAGTTCTTCCAGCTTCTAAGTGATTCCATGCCTAGGTGGCTGAATCAGTTACTGGATAGGAATGGATACTGGACAGATTATTAAAATAATGTCTGGTAAATGTGTCCTCTATGAGAGTAAAAAGTATAATGTATATCAGTTTTATATTATGTTACCATTAAACATTTTTTCGTGGAGATATTCTGTAAAACAGGGTTTTATTTAGTTTATATATTTAAACTTGCTTATTATAAGTGATGACAAATAAAGCTATTTCTTAAAGCTATATATTATGTGAATAATCTAGAATTGTGTACTAAAACAGCACGCCACTGCATGCACGAAAAGGTAAACAGATACACGCAACTCCCCGTTGGTATACATACTCACCTGTGAAGGCCAATAGAATGCCTCCCAAAGCTGTGGTGACGGCAGAAATGGAAGCCAGTGTACTGCATATTATATGGACATGGGCGCAGTCATATGTTTCATATGCTCATTGCAGGGGCAACAGTTAAGTTATTGATTAAACAGTTGAAGGGAATAATAAAATTATCAGAGGGGCGTTTCAAAAAAAACATGCAAATCAATTAAGGTGAAAAGGTAGAATCAAGCGACTGAAAAATTCAATGCCATAGCTGGGATTTGAACCACCAAATCCCAGCTATGGCATTGAATTTTTCAATCGCTTGATTCTACCTTTCCAACCCTGTCCAACACACGGCTTGTGTGGAAGAACAATTAATTCCATGAATTAAGGTGAGTTAAGTAATATTTAAAATTAATATGTAAAACATGAAATAATACAATAAGGGAGAAAAACACAGTAGGTTTATTATTATGTACTCATATCTTAGTGTTGGAGTACATAAAATAACGCAACGGAAAAGTTCAATTTGATGTACTAGTTTGGAGATGTTTCCCCAGTAAAACCTCTGATATGACCAAAGAAGTTAAAAGGGTTATATAAATGAAACAATAGTAGCATATTTTGTTAACGTCGTTTATTTGGCATATACACTTTTTCCTTGTGTCGCTTAAAGACGTCCAACATAACCTATATAAAATCATTTCAATGTACACTTCAGCGCAATACGTGCAATTCTAATAACATATGCAGTAACTGAATTCCAGTAATAGTTTTAACGAGCAAATTAAAAGAACCTTAACATAAAATGCTATAAATAATTTCATAAGTTCAGATGTCGATTTTTGCATTATATGAGTTAATGCTTAAATGCCATTCACATGCCGCATTTTGTTTTAGAAACAGTTACTCGTGAAAACATGTTTCAAATGATGGTACTAAATACTGTGACGGCGTGCAGCAGGGAAGCGCATCCCGGCCTGGCACTTGGGTGGCCAGCCCTCAGAACAACAGCCGTGCTACGAACCCATTATGCGCCGCTTTCCCCCAGAAGATTCCTTTCAGCCGTTTCTAGTAGCTTCCCCTTTTAGAACATTCTGCTTTGTATGCGGGGCCTAACTACGGGAGCTGCTCTTGGCCTGGGGTATGTTAAGAAGTTACTAAGTGCAGCTGAAACTGCACAGTGCCGAGTGCAGTTATGGGTTGTGACTGAGCAGTTCGGTTGTGGTTCGATTCGACGGATCAGTTGTGTTCTCTTCTGAGCGTGTGCCAAAGAGTCTCAAATGTAAAGCTTGTGGTACGTTGAGGCAAATAAAGTGTGTTTAGCAGCAACTGGGATTCTCGTTTGTTACAATATACTTTTTCAAACCACTATTGTATATTTCCAACAAGTACTCCAAAAAGGAAGAATTATATATGTGACAATTTTAGGAGTATTTACATCTAAGCTATCCATAATTTTGTACCGGTTTCTACCAAATTTGAAGTGTGACGACTAGTTTACTTCAAACTCGTACATAAAAATCACAAATCCGCACTTGTAACGGTTGGAAGTTGTTTAATGCGCAAGGACGGACACAATGATGTTAGTATGTGTTTCGCTGAAGTGAACGCACGTCCACCCGCCCCAAATTACCTTTTATGTGGAATATTCTTATTTTTTTTAAAAATGTGGGCATAGAGATTTTGATAAAAATATTTCATGTTTAAGATACTTGTAAGACAAATAAAAGGTACATTTGAATTTCCTGCGAATATCTTGTATAAAATTTATTAATTCTGAATAATATAATAATTCCGTGTAACTGGTTAACTAAACTTTACTGCGTCAAAAATGTAGATCTAGTAAAAACACAACTTTTCTAAATTGTTTAGCATTAACTATTTCCTAGATATGTGCTGTTATTGGTTTGAATTTCCCAATACTTTTACGATACACATTTTTTAAGTGTCAAATCAACTTTCTAAACTATATTGGCTAGAAAAAGTTATCTGACTGTAACACATTTTATGTTACTTAAATGACAATTTGATTAAAACAATGAGCAGAACATCATCTACGACGAAGGTTTGGTGATTTAAGATAAATTTTGGTTTTCAAACCCTGAGAAAATTGACTATTTTCGACCATTTACAAAATTCTGTAAAAAAAAATTGTATGTGTTACATTCAAAAGAATTTTTCTATCCATTCTTCAACAAATTATGCTTACAAAAGTTTATTATTCTATTTTTTTCATGTTAATCGAGATAAACATTTGCAGAAATGATTTTTTTAAATATTTCTTTGTAAGTACAATGGGAATAGAGAAGTACAGTAGACTTAAACGAAAATCAAATCCTTTAAGTGCTAGTCGCTAAGTCTTTGAAATTCTGTTCTCTTCGAATGTCGAGGACAAAAACAAATAAACAAACAAATAATGGCTTCCCATTTGAGAAAATTCTAAGTTTTTGAAAATTCGAACTAATAACACGAATATCTCAGAAATAAGTAAATGTATTTTATATAAATATCTAAGTAATAATTTATGTGTAGTAAAACTTTGTCTCTCTCTTACGGTTTACAGTTATGCAAAAGTCATTCAGAATGAATAGGTCTTAAGAGGCTATTCCCAGAAAATTTAAGATATTCATCTCATTTTTCATAAACATATTTTAAATACATGGCATTTTAATAAAAATCGTTAAGAGCCATTTTTGAGAACATCAAAATTTTCAAAAATGCCCATGTAAAAGGGAGTTTGGGATGGGGTTTTTCTTGAAATTCTAGTTTGGTATTTAAACGAATTTTCGTTTTTGAGTTATACTGTTCAGATACACATACACGTACCATTTTCTAAAAATGATTTTCTTGGTTTCATAGGGTGTAAAAAATATATATATTTTCGGTGAAATTGAGGCAGTATTTTAATACCTAAATAACTTAGTTGTTTTTTATAATAGGTAAATTCAATAACAGCCCGTCTTGAAACAATATTATATAATAATTATTTAAAATGTATGTAACAGTCATTGCATATGCTTATTTTTATTATAAACATGTTTTATAATGTTATGTGAATACATTACATACTTTAATAATGCAACAGCTGTGAGAATAATAAGTTTTAAGTTGCTAATAATGAGGTAATAATGAGGTAACCTTGTAGCAATAATGAGTTTGAGAGTTTGAAAGTTACTAGTCATGATTAGAACAACGATAATGTAAGTTCTGTGACAGTTTAACATTAGCCAATCAATAGCAAGGAAAAAGTTTAAGTAAAATGCAGATATTCTATTGGACCAGAATTAGCCAATCAGAGACTTGAAATACCGAAGCTTACGTGTTTAACGGTTGAAATAATGTTCAGTTGCTGGCAAACCTTGGTAGTGACCAGATCGAAGATGTGTTGTCTACAGAAATATTACGTGAGAATCGTAAAATATGTCTTTGCGTTAACTAAGTGAAAGTATTAAAACATCTCAAGAGTTCTTAAAAAGTGTAGTGCTTTATTAAAATGTGCAAGGATTAATAAAAGAAGTGAATTTAAAAACTAAAATTCGTGTATTTCTACAATTATTGTCGTACCACACCCTGTCTAAGAAATACATGACTCTACAAACATTACTGACGCAGCCGAGGCAAATTCAAACATAAATAATATATAGAAGCAGTTTTAATAACAAAGCTAAATATTATAGTGTAAAACTTGGAGTGTAACAACAAAATTACATCTTAAAATCATTCTCATACGTAGCAGCATATTGCGTAACAACAGTAACTATTACGTAATCAACAACTTCAAACCGACGCCCAAAGCGTGTTGCAAACCTCTTAAACAAAATAACTTCAAGAACAATACTTCTTCAAATTGGCTTCCCAAACAAGAAGCTAAATAATTTACGTAAAAAAAATCTGATGTGTTACACTCACATGACTTTCTCTACTCTTGTGCAAACTATTTTTACAAACGCTTATTCTCCATCTACTTCATGGTAATCGAGATAAACATTTGCAGACTCTTATCTTATTGCTAATTTTCTTGTAGATGTAAGGGGAAAATATATTTACAAGGGCAATATAGAAAAATCTGATGTGTTACACTCACATGACTTTCTCTACTCTTGTACAAACTATTTATACAAACGCTTATTCTCCATCTACTTCATGTTAATCGAGATAAACATTTGCAGAGTCTATCTTATTGCTAATTTTCTTGTAGATGTAAGGGGAATATATATTTACAAGGGCAATTTGGAAATACAGTAGCCTTTAAGCACATACATATCTCTTAATAGCTGGTTGCTAGGTGCATCACCATCCCTTTGCCACAGATTAATACTCTTTGCATATCCAAGAAAAAAAAGGAATAACGAATTCCCATTTGAGAAAATAAGTATTGAAAAATTTAAGGGAATAACAAGCAATATCTCGAAAATGGTTCACTCAACAAAAAAATGTATATGACATAAATTGTGTATTTTAACGCGATCCACATTTTTGTGCAGTAAAATGTTGTCTATCTCTTATGGTTTACCAGTTATGCAAAAGTCGTTCACAATGGAGAATACTTTTGGAGACATTCCCAGAAAATTCAAGATATACATTTTATTTGTCATGAAAATATCTTAAACATATAATATTTTAATCAAAATCGTTAGAGCCATTTTTGAGAAAATTAAAATTTTCGAAAAATCTTCCATGTAAAGGGTAGTCTGGGGTGGGGGGATTTTCTTGAAAACTTTCGTGTCGCATCTCTGGAAGATACTGTATCTAAATACCAAGTTTGGTGTTTATCCAATTGTTCGTTTCTGAGTTATGCTGTTCACAGACACACAGGCACACACACAGACAGACAGACAGACAGACACACGGACATGTTTCCAAAGATGCTTTTTTTGGATTCAGTGGGTCTCAAAACATGTATTTCTGGTGAAATCTCGGTATCGAATTTTTGGGTGGAATACAATACTTCCCCTACTTACTATACGTAGTAGAGAAAGTAAAAATAGAATTGCAAAAATCCGGATTTTCGATATCTTTCATGAAATAAAGCGAATCTAAAATGAGAAGGTGCAAAACTAATGAATATGTAATTATTCAATGTGCAGTGACCCTGTAATAAAAGCAATTCACATACTGAACTATGATTCAAATACTTGCAGCTAATACTCGTTATTTCGGTTTCTCTACCGTTGATGCGATAGTACTTTTTTAACATTTCGCAAGTGGGGGAGGGGGAGATTCCAGCTTGTTAGTTTCACTTTGCAAGTGGAAGACGAGGGCACCCTGCACGCGTGTGTGAGCCAATCCCCCGCGGGCTGGAACCCGAAGTAGGTAATAAATCTGTAGCGTATTGGTTAACCGGGCTAATTGGACCGTGAGGGATGTACGTCATATCTGACAACGGACCAAAGGCCTCAGTAGTGTCCAATTACAGAGCGACTGCGCTTTTGTAAGTGGATCAACAGCACTGTGCATGTCGTTAGTGTCACTTAGACAGGTACGTCTAGCTACTCGCAGAATGTAAGAGTGGTGTCAAGCACAATCCAATCCACTCAAAATACAGTGACTTATGGCACTGAACTTGATTATTTCTGCAAATGCAGAAAATGTTGACATAGATATATTTAAGATAATTGTAAATTTTCTAGCTCACAAGAAAATAATTTTTGAAAAATAAAAATCAATTCTTGTGAGAAACATGTCGCGTAATACAAATTGAAAACCTTAAACCTTTAAATTTTGAACATTGTACCTCGAATCAAGCGCTAAATTTTGTGTAGGAACAAAATTTTTCACGAAAAAATTAATAAAGTACGTAAACAATTAATTTTGTAGAAATTGATTATATATTTAATTATTAAAATCCTAAATAAAAAAAACTGTAACTAGATATCCAGAAAAAGCTCTTTAGATGATCCCTTTATCATCCTTCAAAGAACGTAAACTGAAAATTCGAAACTTATTAAACAAAAGTTGCATCAGGAGGAGCCCTTAAATCGGCAAAGATGTAAGAAAATAACATTACAAGAAAATCAAGTTTTAACATTCATGCATCTGCACCCAGAGCGCATGTCCATTTAAACGTTAGGGGTTTAATTGTCTAGCAGGATAAAATCGCAAATGCATCCTTGTTTTACCATATTTGAGGACTTTTTCACGAAAAAAAGAAAGTTTTCAAAATTATTTCGAAATTTCAGTACAGAGTTCACTTAAAAAGCTAATTACTGCTGTGGCATATACCTCATAAAACTGTAGCAAACATTTTTCTTGAAACCATCTAATAAAACTTGAGACATACAACATGAGTATTTCTGAAAAGTCTATTGATAGAAAAAAAGTTATTTTTTCACACTAATGCGGACTACGAGGGCCGGCATCGCTTCAATAAATCAGTTGGATTATCGAGTCTGCCTGGTAGGCAGAAGTGAATCTTGGCGGAATATACACTATGTAATCAAACGTATCCGGACACCCCCACAAACATACGTTTTTCATCTTAGGTGCATTGTGCTGCCACCTACTGCCTGGTACTCATTATCCGGGACCTCAGTAGTCATTAGACATCGTGAAACAGCAGAATGGGACGCTCCGTGGAACTCACGGACTTCGAAAGTGGTCAAGTGATTGGATGTCAGTTGTGTCAGAAGTCTGTACGCAGGATTTCCACACTCCTAAACATTCCTAGGTCCACTGTTTCTGATTGATAGTAAAGTGGAAACGTGAAGGGACACGTGCAGCACAAAAACGTACAGGCCGACCTCGTCTGTTGCCTGACAGAGACCGCCGACATTTGAAGAGGGTCGTAAAGAGTAATAGGCAGACATCTATCCAGATCATCACAAAGGAATTCCAAACTGCATCAGGATCCACTCCAAGTACTATGACAGTTAGGCGTGAGGTGAGAAACCTTGGATTCCATGGCCGAGCGGCTGCTCATAAGTCACACATCACGCAATAAAATGTCAAACGACGCTTCGCTTGGTGTAAGGAGCATCAACATTACACGATTGAACAGTGGCAAAATGTTGTGTGAAGTGACGAATCTCGGTGCACAATGTGGCGATCTGATGGCAGAGTGTGGGTATAGCGAATGCCCGGTGAACGTCATCTGCCAGCGTGTGTAGTGTCAACAGTGAAATTCGGAGGTGGTGGTGTTTTTCCTGGAGAGGGCTTGCACCCCTTGTTGTTTTGCGTGGCACGATCACAACGCAGACCTACATTGATATTTTAAGCACCTTCTTGCTTCCCACTGTTGAAGAGCAATTCGGGGATGGCGATTGCATCTGTCAACACGATCGAGCACCTGTTCATACTGCAGGGCTGTGACGGAGTGATTACATGACAATAACATCCCTATAATGGACTGGCCTGCACAGAGTCCTGTACTTGAATCCTATAGAACACCTTTGGGATGTTTTGGAACGCCGACTTCGTGCCAGGCCTCACCGACCTACATCGATACCTCTCCTCAGTTCCGCACTCCGTGAAGAATGGGCTGCCATTCCACAAGAAACCTTTCAGCGCCTGATTGCAAGTATGCCTGCGAGAGTGAACGCTGTCATCAAGGCTAAGGGTGGCCCAGCACCATATTGACTTCCAGCATTACCAATGAAGGGCGCCACGAACTTGTACGTCATTTTCAGCCAAGTGTCCTGGTTGCTTTTGATCATGTAGTGTAGCTCCTCATAGTAATTGTTAGACTGTTGTAGCGTTTGTTAGGCTTTAGAATTTTGTTAAAGCTTTATTTTAATTTGATAGGTTTGTCCTGCGTGTTTTAGGTGATTTTAAAATAGTGTAGCTCACTATTAGCAATCTACTCTCAGTTGGGGTTTTGTTACGTGTTTGAGCAAGGTAAGACAATGTAAACAGTAATAGCAATAATAATGATACTGTAATGTGATTTATTTTCGTTCGAACAATGTGAGTAATAAATTGTAGAATAATATTTAGCTTTTTATTTCAATCTTCCTTACTCACAATTTTCTAATTTTTATTTGTTGATTCTTTCTATTGTTTCACAATTCCTTATTGATAATTTCTTTTCCATATAATGTTGCACTATATGTTTTGCAATTTAAATTATTTCTGTTGAGCGTTGCTCATGATGTTTACTTCTTTACGAAAAAATGTTTTAAGTCAATAAATAAATAAAAAAAACGAAATCGGGTGTTATAAGGGAAAGGGAGGAATGTGTTCGTCACAGTACCTGACGTCACCTATACTCCGTGCAGTAACATGACTGCTCTGTTAAAGCCCTTCTGCCTGGTTATAAGACAGTTTCTAGTTTTAATCCCTATATGCATGAAAGGCCAAACGAAGTTTAAAGGGCCTGGATATTAGAATCAAAATTGCTGTAATCATAAAGGAACATGCTTACAAAGATGTCTTTATGGTTTCGTTGAGAACACATGGAGTAGGGAATACGGAGCTCTTGATACTCCATAGAAGATGCGTGTAAAAACAAGAGACATTTCATTCAATGTAAAATAATACAGATATAATCACGATTTACCAATTACAAAACATAAGACACAGCACGATAAAAATCATCGGATCTTGCTAATAACAGTAACAATATGTATTATTTATCTGCATGTATCTATTAGGATTTAGCAACAAAAAACATCTCAGTAACTTTTATTCTTATACTACACATGTATGTAGCGAAGAGTCTGGATACAAAACATCTTAATATTTTTTATTTTATCTACCACGTACATAGTAGGTAGACAAGGTATCGGATTTTACCCAAAAATTCGATACGAGGTTTCACCGGAAATACGTTTTGAGGCTGAATCTAAATAAAGCATTTTTAGAAAAAGGTGTGTGTGTGTGTGTGTGTGTGTGTGTGTGTGTGTGAACATCATAACTTAAAAATGAAAAGTTTGATAGATACCAAAATTGGTATTTAAATCCTCCAAAGATGCGACACGAAGATTTTCAAGAAAATCCCCACCCCAATTACCCTTTATATGGAAGATTGTTCGAGATTTGATTTTCTGAAAAATGCCTCTAACGATTTTGATTACAATACCATATTCTATGTATACTTGTATCACAAAACTTATTTTTTGAATTTCTGAGAATAGCCTGTGAAGTCCTGCTCATTTGCAAGGAATTTTATATAATTTTGTATATCTAGTCAACGCTGTGCAATGGAGGAAAACACACTAAAAAAAATTGTAGATCTCTTTAAAACACGCAATTTATTTCAAACAACTTTTTTGTAGCATACGCCATTTCCGAAATATCCGTTAGTAATGGTTAAACTTGTTCAATATTATGTCATTGTTTATAGTCCTGTTGATTTTCAGTTGTTTTTCGCGATTGTATGGAAACAGTGTGGAGTTTTAAGGCCAGTGTATAGCGTCCAGTTCTAAACAGTTGACTGTCGTTATTCCCTTTGTAATATAGCGAATTCTGCAGATAAAATTCTCAATAAAAATGAAGAACATAGAAAAACAAGCTCCGTATACACGCTAATAAACAATAGAGGGTAGAGAAAGTTACGTGAATGTATAACATCAGATTTTTCATAAGGTTTTGCTTTGTTTTATCCTGTCTGGTATGCCAATTTGTGAAGTTAAATACACATACACAAATACTGGAAGCTTAACTCGTGAAAATAAATCATAGCTCGTTACACAGACACTGCAAAACACTAAGAATGTTATACTATTTTACTTTAATATGCACAGATTTATAATTTGCATAAAACACACGAAAGTGATATTCCGTTTATGTGATTAGCCTCGCCATTCGTTCTCACAAGCCCTATGAAGTATAAAAGCCGGGATGTTACACATTACAATCCAAAAGTCTACTGAAAGAACTTTGGAATTCCAAACCAAAAACAGTGGAAATGAGTTATGGGACAGTTGCAAATATGTACGAAATTACGAACACAAACGAAACAGAAAGTGTGGTCATATTCATTGCCTAATCCCAAAAAAATCAAAATTGTGTTTAACCAGTAATGCGGGCCGATATCGAATATGTATGACGTCACAGTTCAGCAGTGTTGTGTGACAATGGGTTTTGGGTGGTTAAATCTAACTTGTTTCCCTCTAGACAGATTTATGGCTCTCGTTCCGTGTTACACGATGCTGCGTAAAATTTAAACAACGTTTTAGCGACAGTTCTTCTATTAGAATGGGGCCGAAGTATTATGCAATAAATACCCAATGTAGTATACAAATCTGTTACTTATATAATATGCCGGTTTATTTTTATTTACTCTGGCTAAGGTAAATTCTTGTACTTTGTACATGCCTTTGTGGTGCACTTTATTTCAACATTGTAGAAAAAAACCAAAAATACTGCAGAGGAACACTTATAGGGATATTTATTTTGCTGAGATATAATTGTATATTATGCAACAAGACTATAATGGTATAATTAAGACCTGAGCACGTTTATAAAACAAGCGATCGCTCGTTTCATAATTTTCATACAAACGTCTTAATTACCATTATAGTCAAGTTCAAACCACTGTTTTTGGTTGACCACACTATAATGTCCAAAACGTTGAGTTTATGCAAAAAAAAATCTTACCTTGTTAACTGTGTGTAATTAAAAGCAGATCGGATGACAGTGCTGATGACAGGATCTGAAGCGTATTTGCAAACAGCGTAACAGATGGCAGTATTGTTGAGTCCATGCTGTATTTATTGATCTTTTTCAGGTAACGTGAAAGCCAGACATATTGAAGCAAAGGTAATGAGCTCAATGTATTGGAATCTTATAATTGTATTGAAGAGAATTAAGTTTATTACAAATGCACATATTTTATTGTTTATCTGAGGAATGGATCGATGGTGGACTGCTGCTTTGAAGGTGTTAAAAGATATTGGCGACAGGGAAGCTATGTACGATCATAATGAGTCGCTGAAGTAATACGAATGTCATAACAGTTCAGTTACGTCACAGCGTAATCAGCGTGTAATCAGCGTACTACAGTGTCGTCGATAAAAAAATTGTGGATGTACAAGACGGTGCAGATATGGGAGTGTAAAATAAATAACTAGACTCATTCACATTTGTTTTCGGTTCAGTGCCGGGCAGGACGTCTGAGTTAAGTTTGGTATAAAATTATTATTGTATTAATATTTTTAACGTGATTTATGTCTTTTACTTTGTTTACTTTAGAGTACACGATTGTTATGCGATTTGTTCTGAAACAGTCTGGCAAAAAGTAATTTCCAAAATATTGAATCAACGTATTGGAAGTTGAGTTTTATAATAAAATTAAAAAAACAAAACCTAATTAATAACCAATTTGAGCCAGCTTCACCCCTAGCGGTTTTACGTGACATCAGCTATGTTTGCTATGATCCAGATAGAAGATAATATCGTCACCGGTAGAGCACGGTCGGTCTACGTCACAGGTTGTCCGTGCCCTACAATTGGTCGAAGGAAGTCACGTTAGTGATGGCAGCGCTCATATTGCGGAGCGGACACGGAATCCCGTGGCGAGGAAGAGAGAATAGATCAAGAAACCGTCGAAGAGAGCAGAGTAATGTTTTCGGCCTATTCTAAATTTGCTCTAAATTTTTTGTTAAGTTAATCGAAATTCTAATTTCATTACTCTTACTCCTCTAAACAATTTCGCTCCGTATTCCAGAAGCACAAAACAAAGAAATTTATAATTATTGTATGTAGGCAAAATTGAATACCGTAAAGTTGAAACAGAAACCATTTGTTAAGTTTTCAAAGTCTACTATTCAAGAAACCTGAGCCAATTATTATGGCTCTTCTTTCACCGAGTGGCTGTTTGGAGAGATGGCCGTAGTTCTTTTATGTACCTGCAGTCATAACTACAATTTTCGGCCCCTGCTTGTTATTACGCCGGCAGCCTGCTTAACACCAGAGTCGGCTGCACTAGGTTTCTACAGCGCTCGCCAGCTTAATATTTATAACTGATATTTACAGTATAATAAAATCAATAATTTGATCCTGTATTTCATTATTACGTCCCATTATTCCTGTTTCTCCAAGGGATTACCTTCCAATAACAATTCATATCTTTGGGAATATTTAGTATTACAGAATGAATTTATTAGGGCAGCAATTTCCACTGTTATTGATCCAGAAGCAATTTTCTAAATCATACAGTTCAAATTGGAATATCTAAACGTGGTATAAACTCTATTAGATTTCGGAGTTATGCTTTAAATATGCAAAACAAAACAATAGCCTTCTCTTTTTCATCTTATGGACTCAAACACCTTGATTCGTTATTTCACCAAACTACATAATTGTGATTGTTGAGTTAATTGCAAATGCCCTGTTAGAAACGAATCACTTCAAACAAAACAGTTGGGGCGCCAATTTGAGAAGGTATTTGTATTGAAGGAGTTGTATTATAGTTCTTATGTTGGGGAGCCGAACTTGAAGTTGGTTACAACCGCACGTATAGTACCCGCTTTCCGGTAGCCTTCGCCCAAATGTACTTTCCGGGGGCTTTAGCCCCAAATGTTTAAAAAAATATATTAACTTTATAATTTTTACTGTTTCTTTATATATTATATATTTATGTTTGCCTCGGCTGCGTCAGTATTATTGTTAGAGACATGTTTCTCTTTGCAGGGTTGTGGTGCGACTGAAGAATGTAGGCTTACACAGATTATAATTTTACTTCACTCCTTTTATTTATGCTTGACACGATTTAAACAACACTTCATTGATATAGAGAGCTGTGAGATTCTTTTATTAAATACTTGCACTTTTTAACACGTAAGCTGTTTTTGTCTCACACAAAATACATATTAAATTTCTCGAGGACACATCTCGCGTCAGGAACACTGTCTTCAAGCAATACTTCCAGTTATGAGCACTGTCTACAAGCAACTGACTTCTAGATTTGTAAATTTTGCTATATTTCAGTTTCTGATTGGCCATTCCTACTCTAATAGAATAGTTTTATTTAACTAAAGCTTTTTCTGGTTGTTGATTGACTACTTTATAAACTGTCACAAAAATTACATTATTGTTACTCCAAGAATCACAAGTAGTATTGTTAAACTTTCTTACTCATTATTGACTCAAGGTTCCTCATTGTTACCTCATTTTTAGCAACTTTTAACCTATTATTCTCACAGCTCCTACATTATTAAATTACATAATACATTCAGATAACATTATTACGAGTATACAATAATATAAACATATACAATGACTGTAATATACACTTTTTATATATTGTTACATACACATATTGCTTTAAGGCGGGCTTAATTAGACTGGAATCATTTAAGTGTTAAAAATACTGCCTCAATACAAATATTCTTACGAAAGTTTATTTTTCTATCCACTTCATTTTAATCGAGATAAACCTTTGCAGAAATAGCTACCTTACAAATTTCGTTATACATACAAAGGGAATAGCGATAGTCAAAGTTTAAGAACTGGGCGCTACATGGGTCTTAAAACTCCATACTGTTTCAATGCAATCGCGAGAAACAACTGAATGTTGACAGGACTTTAGGAGAATGACCAAGTAATGAGCAATTCGAGCCACTAATAACATATCTCGAAATGCTTATGCCATACGACGTTATTTGAAATTAATTGTGTATTTTAAAGATATACACATTTTTTGAGTAGTATGTTTTCGTCTTTCGCTTAACGTTTACCAGTTATACAAAATTCCTTCCGAATAAAGAGGACTTCAGACTATTGCCAGAAAGTTAAAAATATATATTTTGTTTGTCATGCAAATACCTTTAATACATGACATTTTAATCAGAATCATTAGAGCATTCTTTTAGAAAATCAAAAACGTCGAAAAATGTTCCATGTAAAGGGTAGTATGTGGTAGGGGGATTTTATTTAAACTGCTCGTGTCGCACCTGTGGAATGTACTGATCCTAAATATCAAATCTGGTATTTATCCGACTTTTCGTTTTGAATTATGATGTTTGCACAAACATACTCGAGTGCGCGTGCGGACCTTATTCTAAACATGCTTTTTTACTATCTCTACTACGTATAGTAAGTAGGGGAAGCATTGTATTCCACTCAATAATTCGATACCGAGATTTCACCGGAAATACATGTTTTGAGGCCTCCTGAATAAAAAAAAAAGGATTTTTGGAAACATGTCCGTGTGTGTGTCTGTGAACAGCATAACTCAGAAACGAACAGTCGGAAGGTTTTCAACAAAATCCCCCACCCCAGATTACCATTTACATGGAAGATTTTTCGAAAATTTTAATTTTTTCAAAAATGGCTCTAACGATTTTGATTAAAATATCATATGTTTAAGATATTTTTATGACAAATAAAATGTATATCTTGAATTTCCCGGGAATGTCTCCAAAAGTATTCTTTATTGTGAACGACTTTTGCATAACTGGTAAACCATAAGAGATAGACAAAAGTTTACTACACAAAAAATGTAGATCGCGTTAAAATACACAATTTATGTCATATACATTTTTTTAGTTGAGTGAACCATCTTCAGATATTGCTTGTTATTTCCTTAAATTTTCCAATACTTATACTTTTTCTCAAATTCGTTATTCAATTTTTATGTCCTGGATATGCAAACAGAATATAATGCGCCACATAGCAACCAGCGCTTAAAATATTTGACTATCGCTTATAACCTACCATGTTCCCCTTGCATCTACAAGAAAATTAGCAATAACATTGACATCTCGATATCTCGAGTAACATGAAGCATATGGAGAATAAACGTTTGTAAAAATAGTTTGTACAAGAGTAGAGAAAGTCATGTGAGTGTAACACATCAGATTTTTTACTATCTCTACTACGTATAGTAAGTAGGGGAAGTATTGTATTCCACTCAATAATTCGATACCGATATTTCACTGGAAATACATGTTTTGAGGCCTCCTGAATCCAAAAAAAAAAAAGGATTTTTGGAAACATGTCCGTGTGTGTGTCTGCGAACAGCATAACTCAGAAACGAACAGTCGGAAGGTTTTCAACAAAATCCCCTACCCCAGATTACCATTTACATGGAACATTTTTCGAAAATTTTAATTTTCTCAAAAATGGCTCTAACGATTTTGATTATAATATCATATATTTAAGATACTTTCATGACAAATAAAATGTATATCTCGAATTTTCTGGGAATGTCTCCAAAAGCATTCTTCATTGTGAACGACTTTTGCATAACTGATAAAGCATAAGAGATAGACAAAATTTTACTACACAAAAAATGTAGATCGCGTTAAAATACACAATTTATGTCCTATAAATTTGTTGTTGTTGAGTGAACCATTTTCGAGATATTGCTTGTTATTCCCTTAAATTTTCCAATACTTATACTTTTCTCAAATGGGAATTCGTTATTTATTTCTTTTTTTGTCCTGGTAATGCAAAGAGAATGGAATACTCCACATAGCAACCAGCTCTTAAAAGATTTGACTACCGCTTAAAGCCTACCAATTCCCCTTGCACCTACAAGAAAATTAACAATAAGATTAACATCTCGATTAACACGAAGTAGGAGGAGAATAAGCGTTTGTAAAAATAGTTTGTACAAGAGTAGAGAAAGTCATGTGAGTATAACACATCAGAATTTCTTGCATGTTATTTCCCTTGAAATCTCGGTGTTGAATTTTTGGGTGGAATGCAATACCTTCTCTACCTACTAGGTATGTAATAGAGAAAGTTGATCAAACTTCCATCAGATTTATTTTAATGCTCTATTAAATTATACACACAAAAATCGACATATTATTACAAACATAAAACTAAGCGATCTGACTTTATGTCCTTCTGAACCTAAATGTTTAACAACTGCAGCCTTCAACCACAGTACCAACCACAGAAGTAGAAGAATAATCAGTACTAATTTACATAACGAAGATTTGTTTAGTTGAGATGAATTCTATTAGGGATATTTTTATTTCAAGTATTACTTTAGCACCATTTTCTTCTCTTTTAAAATTTACTGTTAATGACTAAAGAACTCGTATAACAAAACTAGCTTTTATAACTTACAATAAGTTATGTTTTATTGTTTCTATCATCTCAAATAATAATGCAGTTGATTGTTGTTTTAATAATATGTACATTTGTAGGCTATGAGCACTGTCATGCATAAAAAGTGGTCCATTCCACTAAATCGCTATAGCGCTTTTCCCCTTAAGGTTTTCACCTCTACTGTCCATTCCAAACCAGAGTTCCCTCTGATGTAAACAGAAGCACGTGCTTCTGCTTGTCACGAACCCTAGAATACACTCTTACGCCAACGTAAATAGTTCCTTAATGCATGTATTGTATTATGAAATATTAGAGCAGGAAAGGAATAGAACTGCACATTTTATTGCGGTTACATAAGAATTCATTGTTAAAGGTAATGGATATATACCAACTGTTAAGAGATTACGAGGGTGGTCTGAAGTTTCCGACCTCAACATGAAGATGGCAGCACTCGTAAATAAAAGCTAGTGAATTTCGTTGTTCATCTGTTGACAGTTACTCACCAAAGTGTCAGCCATTTTGGACGCTCAGTTGTTATGTAACAATCGTTTGACTGAGGTGATGAGTGTTTTTATGAAAATGGACCAAATCAAGTATCGAGCTGTCATTAAATATTTGTTTTTGAAAGGCAATACGCCTACACAAATCAAAGATGAGTTGGATTCCGTGTATGGAGACTCTGAACCATCATTTACCACAGTGAAATTTTGGACAGCTGAATTTAAACGTGGCCGTAAGAGCTTGGGAGACGATGAACGTTCGGGACGTCCAAAAATTGCAACTACCGACGAAAACATCGCCACAGTTCACCAAATGGTGCTAGACGACCGCCGAATTAAAGTGAGAGAGACAGCAGAGGCTATGAACATGTCAAAAGAACATGTTTGTCACATATTAAATCAACATTTAGACATGAGAAAGCTGTCCACGTGTTGGGTGCCGCGTTTGCTCACGTTTGCTCGAATGAACATTTCCAACGCTCTGTTGGCGCAGTTTAGGCGCAATAAATCCGAGTTTTGGCGCCGATTAATTACTGTAGATGAAACTTGGATACACCATTATACGCCCGAAACAAAAATACAGTCCAAACAGTGGACTGCAAATGGGGAACCGGCTCCAAAAAAAAGCAAAACTGTTTTTTCAGCTGGGAAAGTGATGGCGACTGTTTGGGATAGTCATGGAGTTATTTTAATCGATTATCTTCAAAAAGAAAAAAAAAACATTACAGGAGCATACTACGCATCATTACTTGACAAGCAGAAGGCAGAACTTGCGGAAAAACGGCCACATTTGCAGAAAAAGAAAATCCTGTTTCACCAAGACAACCTCTTGGTCTCACACCTCAGCGGTTGCAAAGGCGAAGATCCACGAATTACAGTTTGAACTGCTTGACTATCCGGCTTACTCATCAGATCTAGCCCCAAGCGACTTCTTTTTGTTCCCTCATCTGAAAATTGCGCTCGGAGGACAGAGATTTTCGTCAAATGAAGAGGCAATCACCTTCGTGAACAATTATTTTGCAGAGAAAAACGCGAGTACTATTTGGACGGGTTACAGAGGTGGGAGCATCGCTGGGAGAAGTGTGTAGAGTTACAAGGAGACTATGTTGAAAAATAAATACAAAATTTCTGAAAAAATGTCTTGTATCTTTATTAGGTCGGAAACTTTTCAGACCACCCTCGTACAAAATATGATTTTCGTCTGCTGTTGCGCTAACGTCGAGAGCATGTTGCTTGTTAATACCAATCGTGTGCATGACTGCCACTCTCTTACATATACAAGAAATGCAGCAATGAATTCCCAGAGGTGCTATCTGAGTACCGAATAAACATTTTGCATAACACAGGAAATATGATAAGCGAACAGGCATTCATAATACGCTAACACACGTATGCTCAGCTCAGGTCAAATCTTGATATTTAGTTAGTTGGTATTTGAGCTCACATGGCAGAGGAAGGAGCGTGTAGTGCGAATAAACTGTTCAAACACAAGAGCGGGAAATAGTTAAAATGTGGCGAAAAACAAACAGCTTTTCATCTATTTAACTCACTATTAGAAAAATACCCGACACTTGCATTATTGCATATTATGAAACTAATATCGGATTTTACAGGCGTTTCAGTGAGAAGTGTAACCAAAATGAGCAGGGAATATAAACAGACATAATGGAACATAGAAAAGGAGAATAAAATGTGGGAACTTGTTTTAAGTGCGACAGTGCTGTGGAATTGTGGATAAGCTTGTCATTATTTTGGAGAGTAGTTCCGATTCCGATATGGCAGCTGAGTCATCTTCGGAGGATTCGGATTTCGGTGTTGCACTTTTGCCCGAGGATTGTGATTAACTTAAGTAAAACTGTTTATTGGCGCATATTTATAAAATCGACTGTTACATCAGGTTGCATTTTGAACTATGATTCTCATGCAGGGCGCGTTTTTATAGATTTAAATAGTGTTCAACAAGCACGTGAGAGGGGAACAAACAGCCATTAGGGGCGGGGATTGCGAACTGCTTTCACGCGGATAATACAAAGAGTTTGTTTTCAGTGAAAGGCACTCTGGTTTGGAATGGGCAGTAGGTAACCAACTTTTGATTTCACCCAGCCTGTATCAGTTCTCTATGTGACTGGGTTGAAAAACACAGGTGCATACAAACTAACTAATGAACGATGTTTATGATCTATGCATTGTGAAGGGGTGGTTCGGATACCACCTCTATGGAAGTTTCACTACGATTGGTACACAAGGAAAGGCTAAATATTAGAAATAATTCGGACTTCTAAAGGAAGGCGTGATATTTGCATGTGTGGTTAAACTGAACGACAGTTACCGCATTTACATACATGAGAATTTACATAAGCGATATGGAGATGAAGGTTAAAGATACTGCACCTACTAAACGGTAATAAGAAAACGGTTGTGTAGCATGAAAATATAAGGCTTAAGTTGTAATGTTACCTTTCGGCAGCTCGGCTATACTTTGAGGGAGATATAAAGTATCCTGCCAGTCCAGTGGCTAAAATTATGCTCGAAAAACAGAGGTGGTCATGCTGATAGGAGTAGGACTAGATTTTGCCAGAACAAAGATAAATAGCTTTGTTCCATTATGGGCCACATTTCATGCACACCAGTATATGTCTGTAAGGAACCAGCACCCACCCCAAGCACGAAGTTTTCTCATTCAAGGTATTGCTAGAAATTAGATATAGTTAAGATTTTACTTAGCATTTCTCAAGCAGTGAATATTTACGGCATATAACATTCTGAATAAAATAAATATTTAAGGTATACAAAATATCGTATAACAGTATTTGTTGTTTTGTGGTATATTATTTTAAGGAACCAAAGCAAAGAGTTATTTTCAATTAACTAGGGAATATGAGAATCAGCATTTCTGTGATTACGGTCTAACGTGAGAACAGCGGTCCTTTTGGAAAAAGAGGGCGTCTTTTTATTTATTACGATTCCTGTTATACATGTATTAAATCCCGTCCTTAATGGACTTTTATTAACTAATGCACTCTTGCAAAAAGGCTACAGAAAGCAACAGCTTGGCGTTGAACTGGGAGTAGGATGAAAAAGAAATGTTTCGTTCTAGAACATTTCCGCAAAGGTATTACGTGGTCAATAGTGAAATTAAATGCCAATCGATGCACGATTCTGTTGTCCGTGAATGAAACCCCCACTTAAAAGAAAAAAAAACGGAGAATGTATCTACTATTGTTAAATTGTTATAATTCACGGATAACTATTTTAAAGTTAAAGGCTAAAACATACAATATTACTGTGATCAACGTGCACTTGTTGGAGTAAATTGCTTCGGTAGTAACGTTTACTAAAGAAGTCTGTACTAGGAAGTAGATTACTACGGTAGCATTTTACTCCGTGAGGCAGTATTTTGAACTCAAATGATTTCAGTCAAATTATATAATATAAAACATAAATAACAGCCCGCTTTAAAGCAATATGCGTATGGAATAACATATACAAATGTATGTAACAGCCTTTGTATTAATGTTTATATTATTATGTACATGTTCAATAATGTTATGTGAATGTATTACGTAATTTAATAATGTAGGAGCTGTGAGAATAATAGGTCAAAAGTTGCTAACAATGACGTAACAATGAGGTAACCATGAGGCAATAATAAATTAGAAAGTTGTTTAGTAATTCTTGGAGCAACAATAATGTAATTTTTGAGACAGTTTCTAAATAGCCAATCAACAACTAGAAAAAAGCTTAAGTTAAATAAAAGTATTCTATTGGAGTAGGATTAACCAATCAGAAACTGAAATAGAGCAAATTGTACAAATTCAGAAGTCAGTTGCTTGTAGACAGCGTTCTTAACCGGACGCGAGACGCGTCCTCGAGAAGTGTAATACGTATTCAGTGCGAGACGAAAATTCATTATAAAGTTTACGTGTTAAAAAATGTGCAAGTAATTAATAAACAATCTCACAGCTCTCTATATCAGTGAAGTGTTATTTAAATCGTGTCAAGGATTAATACAAGGAGTGAAGTAAAAATTATAATCTGTGTAAACCTACATTCTTCAGCCGCACTACACCCTGTTAAGAAACTCATGTCTCTACAAAATTAATACCGACGCGGCCGAGGCAAACATAAATATATAATATTTAAAGAAACAGTCAAATTACAATGTTAATATTTTTAAACTTGGGGCGAAGGCTACCGGAAACTTTTTACCATAGTTGCGGTTGCAACTATTTCAAGTTCGGCTCCCCAACAGTCGAAATACAATACAACAACTCCTAAAATAAACCTTCCTCATCCGGAAGTAACGTTAGAGAGCTCAATTACAATTTACTCTTTTAGCTACGACTACGGAAGTAAGAGCTCGTAACTCCCGGAGTATTGTTTTGTTAGCGCGATTCTTGACGCGATTATGGATAAGGTTATGCACGGTAGGAAAAGGGAGGGGACGTAAGAGAATGAGATAAATGTTTGTTGGTAGAGATAACGATAATTCATTTAAACAATATGAGTGAACAAACATGATATAGAGATGTTGGAAGGGAAATGCCTGGAAAGTCCTGACGGACGAGTTTATTGCTCGTAACATACTGAAGAGCAACTTAAAATTCTGGAAACAATATTTCTAATCTTCATATTTGTAGCGCAGGTCACTTGCATGTTGATAGAGAAATACCCCCTCTGATTCCGGAAAAGCATACCATATTCACTGATAGGCACAAGATAGGAACATGCGTGCAGTCAATTACACCCACAATGTATAGGAAATCTGCAAAAGTGCAAAATTGGCTTTTAATAAGATCGACTGAAATGCCGGTATTACGATGAATTTACCTAGTGTGACATAAGTTAAAAATGCTGGTAAACTAAAGGTCTAATTAGGATGCACTAAACGTAATGGGAATGACTCTTGATTGGTAATTTTTTATTACCAAGTGCTAGTGCTTCGCGCCTATTGGATCTATTAACTTGTGATATTAAACTTGATATAACGGGAAGAAATTTTGACACTGCCAAACTACGTCGCCTTAAGTCTTTAGCCCCATTTAATAGTGTCACACCACCACGTTGAGGCAGTATTTTTAACACTTAAATAATTTCAGTCTAATTACATAATATAAATTCAATAACAACCCGCCTTAAAGAAATATGTGTATGTAACAATATATAAATAGTGTGAATTACAGTCATTGTATAGGTTTATATTATTGTATCCATGTTTAATAATGTTATGTGAATGTATTACGTAATTTAATAATGTAGGAGCTGTGAGAATAATAGGTTAAAAGTTGCTAACAATGAGGTAACCTTGAGGCAATAACGAGTTTGAGAGTTTAACAATACTACTTGTATTTCTTTGAAGCAAGAATGTAATTTTTGTGATAGTTTATAAAATAGACAATCAACAACCAGAAAAAGCTTTAGTTAAATGAAGGTATTCTATTGGATTAGCATTAGCCAATCAGAAACTGAAAAGGAGAATATTTTACAAATTCAGAAGTCAGTTGGTTGCAGACAGCGTTACTAACCAAACGCAAAAAGTGTCCTCCAGAAATTTAATACGTAGGTATTCGTGTGAGACGAAAAATAAGTTTACGTGTTAAAAGTGTAATTAATTAAATAATAAAAAAGAATATCACAGCTCTCTATATCAGTGAAGTGATATTTAAATTGTATCAAGCATTAATAAAAGGAGTGAAGTAAAATTATAATCTGTGTAAGCCTACATTCTTGTCGCATCATAACCCTGCTAAGAGAAACGTGTCTCTAACAATAATACTGACGCAGCGGGTACTATACGTGTGGTTGCAACTACTACAAGTTCGGCTCCCCAACAGTTGAAATATAATACAACTCCTTCAATACAAATTACTTCAAATTGACGCCCAAAGCGTGGTGCTAATAAATAACGTAACAAACCATCTTCCTCAAATTGGTGTCCATACGTGGAGCTAAAAAATACTTTCTCAACGCTGCTACGTTCATCGTAGTCCGGTTTTACTATGGTCATCGCAGCCTTCGGATCCCCAAGCGGCGACCTTTGTGCAGTAGCCAAACACTTGTTCCCTACCCTCCCTAACCGCAAGCACCATAAAATCTTAGTGACATCCATGTGCATATGCGCGTTGTTGCCAAAATTAAAAATAGTATTTAAAAGCAAAACTTTGCAGGTGATTTCCACATGTACAGAATACAATCATGCAGTTTGTCTGCTTGCTTTACACACAAAATAACTGTGTAAATAACTATGAATCGCATAGTAATTACATTTAAGTTGCAAACGCTTTAAAATATAACTGAACTAATGAATGATCTGCTAATATACTGCGCTACAAGAATAGAAATGCATGTTAACATATCCGAGAGAAACTTAGAAACATGTTCCGAATAAACTATACATTGTTGGACTATCATTAAATAATTAAAATACATAAATATTAATTTATTTTGAAAGGAACTCTTACTCCCAAATCAAAGCATCATTTTTGATTATGCTGTGCGCGGAGCTATGGTAAAAAGTTTTTTATCACTTGTATCACAACAATGTTTTATTAATATAAAGCTAATACAAGAAGTTGTGTATTGTTTAAGGTGTAAGATTTATAAGCATGACATCTTCTGTTTACTTAAATGAATAGCTTTATTATAAAATGCAGGATAAGTAAAAATACGAAGGCAAAAGAAAGAAAATAAAAAAAAAATCTTATGTATTATATTCACAAGATTATCTCTACTCACTCTTCTACAAACTACTTTCACAAAAGCTTATTCTATCTACTTCTTAAATAATAAGATAAAATTTCATTGCACATATCGTTGTAAATATAAGGATACATAGGCTAAAGCGATAGTCAGATTTTTAAAATACAGATGACTATATGATGACTTTGAAATTCCATGCTCTTAGCATGACCACGAGGAAAATACAAACAGAGACTTCCAACTTGTATTTCAAAATTCAAACCAACAACAAAAAATTTCTCGGAAATGGTTAACACAATTTGACCTAAAATTTGTCCTTTACCGAGACATTGCAACAACGCTTTGCTTTGGTGGAGCTGGAGAAAGGACCACGTGTTGTGTTTAAGGGATGGGAAGACCCTACTAATCGTTTACTGATGGGCTTATGGTCAGGCTTCAAAGCTTTCCGTTCGCTTTGAAGCCGGTTGGGGAAAGGATGCCCGCGACTAGTTTATCTGAAATGTTTCGGCACGAAACACTCGCAGGACGCATAACAATAATTGCAGTCTGGTTACAGAGCTGATTTCTGTCGGAGTTTTGTTGTAAATGCTCTCCAAGCAGATTCAAAAGGAATGCAAAAGGTTCTTTCCTAATATCGAAATGTTTCTTGAACTCACTCTCCCTTCGTATAAGTATCATATGGATCTCGCATACCATTATTGCATTTCAGTTGTTTTCTTCATCGAGATCATCAATGTAATCTAAGTAATCCATGAACACGTCGAAGCATCTTCCTCCAAATACGATACGGTATTCTAGTTAAATCGACAGATGCTACTCCATCCAGTTCGCGAGAGTAAATTCCCCGTAGTAACATATTACATGGCAGTGTTGTCACATTGTTTGTTGTCACAAACATTTACTGTTGGACGAGAAAAAAGCGAGCGGGGCCTGAGGGGCGAGCGGGGTTCTGTAACTGTTTATCTGCTCACGTACTGTCGATTTGTTTACTATGTTTACCACGAAATGTGTTATGTGTGCAAATGAGCCACCCATGCTGCCAGATCTGGTACTAGTAGAACAGCAACCGCCGTAATAGGTGTTAACGCATTGGCTCTTGCTGGTAACACGCGTTACGGGATATACTTATAATACTACAACTTATCATTTTTGTTACTTTTATTCTTTCTTTATTATTTACATATGGCGGGAATTCGAAAGAAGGGACAAATTATCCACAGTGAATCAAAGGAAGTAATAAGACAAGTGATTGAAGTATGTGACGAAGAAGCAAAATCAGGGCAATTGACATGTGTAATTTCACAAAGTAATTCACGCGTGGCAAATTATTGTGGGATATCGGAACGCACTGTATCAAGAATAAGGAGAGGTGTTACAGCTGGTGAAAAACTATTGCATACTCCGGGGAAAAAGAGACAGTGTGCCGAGGAATTTAAATTTCATTCTGATGACTTTGATAGAAGAGTAATTAAAAACTTAATTCGAGATTGCATGGGCAGCAATAAAGCGACATGTAAGAGAGCGTAATGTAACTGGAGATCTATCTTTAAGAAATCTACAGCAAGTGTGTGAAAGTGCAGTGAACTCTATTACATCAGCTGATTGGGTGGGCTATGTCAGGCACGTTAAAAAACTCTAGGATGAGTTCAGGCAAAAGGATGGGCTGGTGGACGAGGCAATAGACAATTTTATTATATCAGTTGGAGGTCTGGAGTCTAGCGATGAAGATTCGGAGAGCGGCAGCGACAGTAGCGAAAATAAGGACTTCTCAAGACTTGGATCTTGCACGACCGCTGCTGGACTTCTAGCCATGGGTGAGTACTTAACAACACCGTGTAGTTTATAACCTAACATGCTAATCGTATCCACACGGCGAGCGTAAATATGATACGGACGCAGGAAAGTGTTGATGTTACACATTCCTCTCGTGGTCTATCAGTACTTCTGCGGTAATTCACTCTGGGAGTATCTGAAAGGAGTAAAATGCTTCGGAAGTCCCGAGCGTTGACTTAAGTAGTAGTTTACTACGAAAGTAGAGATTCCTCTAGGTTGGTGCACGCCACCCTATGTTAAAAGTGATTTTGTCTTGGAGGTAACGTGTGATACTTTCAATCCGGAGCTCCCGAGTTCGAATCCCGTTGGGCCGGTCACCCTAAACTTTTTCTTCGTGGTTTCCCAGGTCGGTAGGCAGATGCTGGGGTGATTCCTATTCTACCATTAATTTTATTCCAGCTGTTTCATCTACATATGTTCCAGGGTTACAGGACCACGCAACGGCGGGACGATGGAGTTAGCATTTTGAAAAAGGATTACTCCCTGGCGCTTGGATGGACGGTTAGTGCTTCTCTCTGGGTGCGAGATCGTTCTCAAGTACGCAGGCAAGTTTACACTGGCGTCAGGATGGAATGTCATCTGGAATATTAGGGACTCCGTCCTTGCTAGCGCGGGGATCCGGTTGACCTTCATCCCTTCTTCCCAAGGGTCACGTGGCACGGACTGAGCTCTACCCCTTCATGTGTATATCCATTCCTGTAAGTGATTTTATTTTCCTCATAGGAACGCAAAAATGCCACTTTACCAGTTGTATCTTATTATATTTTCTACATTTTATTTTTGCCTCAAGGGAGAGTATCTGATGGAACTTGAATATGACATTTTTGAATCGAACTTAATACCTCCTTTACCTTAGTTAAGAGGTACAGAAATTATTAAACGGTGTGTAAAAACAATCACAAGTTAGGAACAATAGGTCACTTTCTATTTATTGGTATTATTTTTCTTATAGGAACTTTCTCCAAGAGTATAGACTTAATAGGCATATATCTAATCCTGGTATTAGAAATATAGGAGAGCTGAAATACTCTTTAGTGAAAATCAATTCTTTCAAGGTGAAACATACAAAATATCCATGCTAATTCCAAAATAATTTATTAGAATCCAACTCTATAAGATACAAATTTCTGATACAACTTTGCACCACACCAAAACTTTGCCTCTACTAGAACACAAATATTTTATGAAAATGAAGACAATTACAAGCCAAAATCTGTTCACCAGAGCTACAAAGTAAAATGCTTATCTATAATTAACAAAGGTTTGCAGGGTTAATGAAAACAATTATCTACAACCACTACTGTCTTTAAAAAACCATTTTACTATAATTGACTAGAAAATGTTTCCTTACAGCATTTTTTTTTCATTGTCTATGCTGAGGACAAATAACAACTGCAGTACAAAGAATGAACAACAATTTATTGATTAGAGATTTGCATTTCTTTCTAGTACTTATCTCTGTAACCACAAGAAAAACTCAACGCAATTAGCTGCACTTCTAACATTCTTAGAATAGTGTTTGGATCCACAAACATTATTCTTATAGATCTGCAAGGCCTTTTATTAACTGCGATTTTTTAAAAAGTGATAGGTATTTTAATTACGTGTACGGATTCCACTAATGCACAGTAACTTGCAGAAAAATTGGGATACGAGTGGGATGGTTACGTAGGTATCCTCGTCCTATCTTTTTCTAAACGTTTTGGTCAGACAAGTTGCATATGCCCATCTCTGTGGTGTGGGGATGGTGTGTCTGTTTCACATTTAAGGGGTCCTGAGTTCTTGGTTAGGATGAGTTACCCGGATAAGATTTCTTCCGGGGTTTTCCATTCTGATAGATGAATGTTGAGCAACTCTAAACTCTATGGACCCCGGGCTCATTTGAGCATCATTTCACGTATTTCAATCGTCGTTTGAATTGATTTAATCGGTTAAAAGACTTTAAACAAAGGTAAAATAAATTAAAAACATTAAAACGCATATTTTTAAGGTTTCACCAAATTTACATCCTATCGTAGCAAATTTTCTGCGGTAAAATATCTGTTTGGCATTCCTTTTCCGAGATTTACTTTAGGCTGGTCAGATAAACTGGACTAATGCTGAACGGGATCAACTAGTATACACCATGCAACACCATATTCAGTAATATGTGGAACTGGAATTGCTTTTTGGTCAAGCAGGCACACATCAACATATCAGGAAAACGCAGAATATATTTCAGTGAATATATTGTTTACCTACACACAGTAGCAATGGAACCGCCTGCACGAAAACAGATTTAATATTTAGTATTAAAAAAAACAGACTTTAAGGCAAATCATATTTTTTGTTTTGGAGTAACGCCTTTTAACCGAGTAGGTCGCATCGAACGTCGAATGAAGAAATAGTTGAAATGGTGCTCAAATGAGCCCGGGGTCCCTAGAGCTTAATTACCCGACATCCATCTTTTTAGGATAAGGGAAAACCAGAAAAAAACCTTAACCCCTCAACACGAGGTACACCGCGCAACACTGTCTTGAGATGGTTAAAAACTACAAATGTCATCTTTTTAATTTAGTCTATATTCCGTGCTATTTTGGGCATTTACGACTATAATGCAAAAGAATGTTACCCCACATCAAGGTAAAAAACTTAAAATAATGTCACGTGTATCTTTAATCCTGATTTTCTATGAAACAAAAATTTCTACATTTTTCAGTACCCACACAAAATGTTTCACGAGCTGAAATTTTTTCCCCAACAATACTGAAACTTGCAACCTAGACACACAAAACACAAATAACTTCAAATACCTCTTTTTTAAAATATGTGCATGATTCAAGAACGATATTGTAAAATTATAGCATAACTGAACATTTTTAATTTTTTTAATACAAAAGGAGAAAATTGTGTTGTTTAAAGTAAAAAAAATATGAAAACAAAGGGTCAATTTGATTGCCTTAACAAGACCTTCTGCTAATGCCAAAAAAAGGTTTATTGCAAAAACTTAATTTGACGCTTAGGACATTTTATATGCTACCAAAATTTACATAATAATTAATAAATTTTAAATTATTTCACTAGCTACATGAAACGCTGTACACAATTATAATTTTCCGGGTATGTGGTTAACATTTCAAAGCAATTGGTTAAGAATTAAGGAATTTGAAAATTTCACAACAGGTGAAGATTGTAGTGGGGCTAATTTCGCCAATTTGGCAAGCGATTGCTGAAAGCTGACCTGTAATGGTGTCTTTTGCTACATTATCTTATTATTATAGGTACACTTATGTTGTGTTGCAGAATTTGATGGAAAGAAAACGCCTCTACGCCAGAGAAGACAAAATGCATCTATACTGAATAGAATTCTCCAGCAAAGCCCAGCAGCTACATCCAAGATGTTCTCCCTCAAAATATAGTTAGTATATGGCCTTTTTAACTCTTTCCAGCCAATGCTGTCGTATAGCATCATTATATTATGTATTTTTTGTTCGAAGTTGGATAAAACCCTTGACCTGCAAGCGTTAAATTTCAATATTTCTCTATTTTTGTGATATAACATGCTTCTTTAAATTTCATACTATCATAACCTAAAATAAAAAAGACAAATAATAGAGGTTTTAAATTTTCCCTTTGTATTAATATAAATTGAAAAAATGTGTTTAGCTACAGTGCTAACAACATTCACACGTATCAATCACCGTTAATTTTACGTGGGTACGCCCCATCCTTTACCACAGACTTGGTAACTTGGCAAAGAGAATTCGAAATCCTGGCTAGTTATATTCATTGCTGAGCTACAAATCCGCGATTAAATCAAGCTCTAGGGCACAAGTACCCTCCATATACCATCAGGTTTAAAAAATCGGTTTCAACCGAAAATAAATTGGGCTGGAGAGCGTTAATGCGAGTCCTATATATCAAATTGTTATACCAGATACAGCTACCAAGCAGAAAGTTAACTGAAGCTCTTAGGTTTGCCCATGACAGGAATTCATTAACATAAAAGGTATGCAGATCTTTCTTTTTAACATATTTTAGTACCTTCATCAGTTACCGAAATTTTGGTAAAATTATCTTAGAATTATAGATGCACTAATGTCATTAACGAACGGCAAACCTTGGATCTGCAATATAATCCTCACACTTGTATACAATATCAATTAAAGTGTGCAATTCACAGGAAAACTGATCACAGGACATTTGCAGAAGCTTGATGTGCCGGTTGTTAACGATGATAGTGCGCCTTTAATAACAGAAATCACAAGTTAGAATCTTAATCATTAGAATACCAGATCACTTTAAGACCGTAACTTTCAACTAACATTTTCATACCCAAAAGATCTAAGAATACATAAAGAAATATCCTGCACTGAATCACAAATAGATGAGATTGCAAAAAATGTCAATTTGCATTCCCATTTTCGTACCTCAGGTGAATAGTGTCTTTGGGTATTGCTGGGGAGTCTTATTTGAAACTTAAAATGTTTATCTCAAGTGGACAGAGAAATGTTTAGCTCATGTATTACTAAATGCATCGCATCACATAACATGGTATGCATTCTGCGAGTTGGTCATGAACCATCGCTTTCTCAAAAACGGACTGGTAGAAAGGGGTCGACTATATGGTCTTCTTAATAAACAACATTGTGGATACTTATAGTTATCTAAATGAATTGGAATGTTACACAGGCTAAACCACAACCATTTCCGACTATGAGCATACATCGAATGAAGAGAAAGCGATTTTGAGCAGTTTTGTACTTATTCATTGCAAAACATTTAACATTTCTCGAAATTAAGTCTTTGTGTAACTGTTCATTTCTCGTATCTGCTGAGAAAAAAGGGTATTAGATTGCCATTCATAGCACCGATGCAGAAGCCAGTTTTGAGTATTTCTGCTGTGAAGTAAGAATGTATGGGTCACTATTGTGATTGCTGTCGTACTCTGGAAAACAGGAACTTACTTGCATTCCAGTTTTATGTTAAATCTGTAGTTTCACACACTTTCAAAATCCACCCTGATATCTGACTTGGAGAACTACCTCTTTCCCCTCTTACCGGCTCATTTACTTGCACAGATAGGTGCAGTCATTTAGGATCCATCATTCGAATGTAAACGCCATTTACATACAAAAGATAATGTTTTAAATGAATAAAATAGTTTTTAAAGATTAGAAACCAGCTTAAACAAATGTATATGTTCACATTCAAAATATATTTACAATATTACAAAGTTTGGCCACATCACCTTGAATCCATATGCAATATTAAAATAAAGCAAAGCATAATACACCAGTATTTTGTTCGGTGTACTTATTTTTAGTATTCCGCTAAGCAGTTTGTTTAAAAAATAAGCTTATTTTGCTAAGGATTTAAAGTCTCTTTATTGCTTATGATGTTTAGTTGAGGGCAGTGAAACGACTAATGTCATTTGTATCTTTGGAATGTAATGTAAGTTACAGCTAAATATCAAATAATGCTTCTAAACGTTTGGATGCTACATTTTAGAGTATTCCAGAAAAATACTATTTCTGGAAAAATGAAACGAATAGCAACTATCCTGTTATATTTTTCTAATACATTACATGTCAATTTCTTGAAGCATGGTTTGCTGACCTAATTCACCGCCTGTCTACGGTTTTAAAGTACGTTTTATTCCAAAGTGAGGTGATAGAATGGCGTTATCAAAGGCTAGCAGCAAGTATGGAGAATCGTGCAGCATGGGGCAAGACTGATACTGTGACGCAGCGGCTATGGCCTGAGGTTATTCGGAGGTCGAAGCCGGGCAGTTGGAATAAACAACGATAAGTACCGTTTGCCAGCGTAAACACCGGGCACGCTATTGTCAGATAACCAGAACCTTCGGAAGTTTCTTCCGCCTTCCTCCAGAAGTGTGTAAAAACAACTCTAGAATGTTCTGCCTATATAAGCGACCGTTCTCGCGAGAGCAGTTAGTCAGTGAGCGAAGAGTTGGCGGGTGAGACATCAAGTGCGATTCTCCGAGCGAGTTTGTGGCGACTGCTTTGGAGTGCAGTGGGTTCTGCTGTGGTACGAGGGAATGCGGAAAACTTGTGTTCGACTCCCCAGCGAGTGAACAGCCTGGAAGAGGAAGCTACGTCAAGCATGAAGTGAAGTGACGTGACGGAGAATTGAACTAGTTCATCTTAGTGAAATGAACTCGCAGTGAGGCTGAACTAGATAACAACAAAACATGAGTGTGAGAAATGACAGTTGAAAAACTGGGCAGTCACAACACCTTAAAATATCATTGATCTATATGGACATATCAAGGCGAACAAAATTACGACCAACGCATGCTCCGAATTTTTAAAAAGAATAGTGAAGTGAGTCTCTCACTGTGAAGAACGGTTTTCATCTTAGAATTCACAGTTTGGCACCGACTCAGAAAACTTTTAGGGACTTAACAAATTTGTTCTCCGTAGTGGACCTGGAAAAGCATTTGACACGTTAGATTGGAAGAAGCTTAATTTTTTTTCTGATGGGGTACTTCACATGACTTTCTCTACCCATTGTTGCTCATTTTTATATCTTCTAAAAACTATTTTTATAAAGTTTTTTTTAGTTATTTACTTCCTCACTGAATTTTTAACGTCTCCACAAAGATAACTCTTTAAAATGTAAAGTCCTCAATCATTGTAGCCTCAGCATCCATTTGAGGTTTCGCTCTTCTGGTCATTTAAATGCACGTGAGTGGATGTTTACAAATAGCACACGAAATTTAAAAATTCGAATTTCTCGTGTTTTCTTTGTTACATTTCTTTTTGATTTTTCACTATATATTCTTTGAAGATAGATGAAGAGATCTGCATAACCTTTTCTTGATATCAGATACAATTTTGGTTTCAGTTTTTTAATCATTTAAATGATTGATTTTTTGAAAATTAAAAAATTACATTTTTTCAGGAAAGGCTTCAATGTTACACAAAATTTAAAAGTATCAAATTTGTATCACAGAGTATTTCACATGAGATTCGATTTTCATTTTTTGAAATTTGTTATCCTGGACATTTAATTGTATAGGACAAAAAAGATTAATGTACTGCTAGAATAATGCTGAAATATTCTGGGATAAGAATTTCAACTTCAGAAAGGTTAAAATTTGTAGAAATTATCAATTTAGGTACAGACTACCCTTATCAAAGACAAACGTTTGCAGAAATAGTTTCATTACATATTTCGTTGTAGGTACAAGAGGGATACAGGAGGTTGAAGAGTTAGTCAAATCTTTATAAGGTGGGGCGCTATATACTGCATTTGAAATACCACACTTTTTTGTATGACATCACAGAAGACAAAAAATAAAAAAAATTAAATTAATCAAAGCAACAAATATGGGAAAAGATTGATAAAATAAACATCTATTAGACATTTATTGTGTGTTTAACGATATCTGCATTTGTTGCTATACTAAGCATTTGTCTATCTCTTATTGTTATTTTTTATACAAGCTTTCTTTGGGTTCAAGGGCCTAAAACCACGTATTTCCAGTGGACTCTGAATATAGAATTTTGACAGGAATAGAGTAGTTAATCTACATATAGTAAGTGGTATGCAATGAAAGGAGAGAAGTGCCTATATAAATCGACTATCATAGTCAGGAGAGAAGATGCTATATTAAAAGAAAGTAGGAAGCAGAATAGGAAAAGGTGTACAACAGAAATATCTCCCTATTACCCATAATGTTCAACACCCACTTTACAATTTGGAGAAAAATTGTTTCAATAATAAAGGCGGAGTGGTACGAGGAGGAAAAAGAATAAAATGCCAAAGATTTGCTTATGGTACTGCTACCAGACGAAGGAAATATCCTAAGAAATCTATGCCAACATTTAGAAGTATGGCGTGAACATAAGTGCAAAAAGAACAAAGAAAAATTGAAATAAGATATGCTTGCGATTTCCAAAAGAGGAATGGTGGAGGTCGACTGCTTCATATACTTGAGATTCGCTATATGCAATAAACATGGATTGTTGTCGAAAAACTAATAAAGTTTTAACGAATAAAACAAGGCTCTTTTGTGGAGCCTTGACGAAAGAACTAATGAAGTGATTAGTAGTGTGGTACGTGGCATTATATAGTGCGGAAACTTGCAAGTTATGACGAAATGCGAAAATGAAGATTGGAAGCACTTGAAAAGAATGAGACATGTAATACTCAACAAAAAGACAACCATTGTGAAGAAATGGATCTGAGCTACCTGGCAGCACATATCTCAGGTAGCGTCTGTGGCTCCATTCGAGAAGTCGCAAGTTGAAATCCCATTGTCGGCCAGTCTTATTAGATATTTTTCGTTTTTTCCTCTCAGTTGTCAGGATATGCCGGATTGGGTATTCAATACCATGACCCAAAAAATCAGCTTACAGAAAAGAAAATTAAATAAAAACAGAACAGGAAGGCGACTATTCAACTAAGGCCATCTGTTTGCCATTGACTCACGTGAACCAACGAATCTGTAGTACTAACTGTGGCGATATGACCAAGAAGTTAAAGCTAGCTGGTATACTGGATGAAAAACTGTTTAAGTGATGTACTGGAAGGTAAGCTGAATGAGAAAAATATCTGAGGTAGAATACACCAAAGGATAAGCAATTTTAATGAGCATTAGCGGAAACGAAGGGAAAACTGAAAAGAGGGAAGAATGAAAACGTTGCTCTTCGGCGGAAAGTTGTGAATGGCCGATCTGTAGTATAGTGAACTATAAGATTCTCCACTTCCAAAACGAAACATACACGTGCTCATAAGACACGAATATTATGAGGTATATTATTGTATGAAGTTCCGTTAAGAGAGAAATACACAGAACAAACCTAAATCTAAAAATCCAGCAGGATGTTTAATACGAGGCGTGTTTTTAAAGTAAGTATCGATAATTTTTTAAAAAAATCTGATGTGTTACACTCACATGACTTTCTCTACTCTTGTACAATCTATTTTTACAAACGCCTATTCTCCATATGCTTCATGTTAATCGAGATATCCAGATGTCAATCTTATTGGTAATGTACATGTAGATGCAAGGGGAATATGCTAGATTTTAAGCGATAGTCAAATATTTTAACGTTGGTTGCTATGTGGTGCATTCCATTCTCTTTGCATGTCCAGGACATAAAAAAAATGAATAACGCATTTGAGAAAAAGTATAAGTATTGGAAAATTTAAGGAAATACCAAGCAATATCTCGAAAACGGTTCACTCAACAAAAGAAATGTATATGACATAAGTTGTGTATTTTAACGCGATCTACATTTTTTGTGTAGTAAAATTTTGTCTATCTCTTATGGTTTACCAGTTATGCAAAAGTCGTTCACAATGAAGAATACTTTTGGAGACATTCCCAGAAAATTCGAGATATACATTTCATTTCTCATGACATTATCTTAAACATATGATATTTTCATCAAAATCGTTAGAGCCATTTTTGAGAAAATTAAAATTTCCGAAAAATGTTCCATGTAAAGGGTAGTCTTGGGTGGGGGGATTTTCTTGAAAACCTTCGTGTCGCATCTCTGGAAGATACTGAACCTAAATACCAAGTTTGGTGTTTATCCGACTGTTCGTTTTTGAGTTATGCTGTTCACAGACACACACACACACACAGACACACACACACACACAGACACACACACGGACATGTTTCCAAAAATGCTTTTTTTGGATTCAGTGGGTCTCAAAACATATATTTCCGGTGAAATCTCGGTATCGAATTTTTGGGTGGAATGCAATACTTCCCCTACTTACTATACGTAGTAGAGAAAGTAAAAAAAAGAACGTTATTTTCCAAATACTTTATCATCATTCACTACCTTATAATTATAACATCACCGCCCTTATTCAGGCACTTGTAACAAAAAACCAGTTTTTTGTATGCCTTCGTCAAAGAATGACGACTGTAATGACAGTCAAATCTTAATTTCTTGTTTCACATCATCGTCGTTGAAATGTTTTCCACCAAGTAATTTTTTCAGATGAAAATCGCTTGGTGACAAACCCTGACTGTAGGGAGGGTGGTCGAATTGTTCCCAATCAAATGATAAGATCAGATCTTGAGTTTGTTTGGTTGTGTGTGGCCGGGCATTGTCACTCAGTTTCCCAATTAACTTCACACAATTGGCGACGAATATTTGCTGGCGTGACATCTCTCGCATTCAAAAAATGAATCACTGATCTGAACTTCACAGCCGGTTGAACATTTCGATGCGCTCTAACAACAGGTAAACACAAAGTGACGATCGCTCACAGCTGCGTAGGGCTTCCTAATGGATGGATGAAGTGATCCGCATGCTCAAAATGGTGACTGCGGCAGCAAAATATTAAAACGGTACTTACTTTAAAAACACGCTGTAAGGGGACATATATCCAATAGAATAGAGTATTACAACAGGGATAACTAATAATTTAAAATTATGAGAAATTACTTTACAGTAAAATAACTTGTACCACAGAATGTAATTAACGAAAAAAAAAAAAAAATTCCACCGGCACATACACGCTAATGCACACAGGGTTTATGCAAATCCACAGAAAATAGGGAGGTCCAAGATTAGAATGAGACAGAGATATTGGACCAATTCCTGGCGGACAAGGGATATGGAAAAACATGGAGAAACGAGAGTTGTTGAGGAGATAGTGGGTTTTACCAGAGAATTCAAAGGGAAGCGTGACTCCTAAAACCTTTTACTTTCAGTATGCTAAGCAGATAACCAATGAGAATAGTTGTTACATATAAAGGCGGGAATTCTAGCGTCATAGTAGGAGAGTATAAAAAAGGGGAAAGAGGTCCCAAGTTCCTCACTCTCTGAATTTGCTCTCACGATATGAAATACTACAAGTCAGGCGGAATATTTTGTGCGTGTATGTGGGTGGGTATATATCGTGCCACGCACTTAGATAGGTTTACGTAAAGAATTCATATCATTTTAGTGCTAAGCAAGGGAAAGCTGCTAGTCGCCTCAATGGACATTGTATTTTAATAAATTAGGCTGCTTAAGGGAAAATAAGTTTATTATTTCCCTTCACCTACATAAGATCCTGACAAATATCAAGTTAAGATAGCTAGGATAGGATTTTCTCCTCAGCTCCACAAGCAGCAGCCCGGCAGAGAGCTTCAAGGGAACTTCGGAGATCCGAGAGAGTATCCACAGCTCGTGGTACTCAGGTGCGAGCCCTTACTCCCTCACTACAACGCCTCGTAAATGCAACATCTCCAAACGCCTATTTAATTAAACCATTCCAACAGCATCGGATCCCAATACTGAATGGGGCCATATTGCGTGATCTATGTATCAAAAACCTCCGCCAGTGACTTTACTGTCATGTGGCCTCTCCTACTTCGCTGTTTTCAAGATCTGAGATGTTGGATTAGCTGCCAGCTCACTTGCCGTTACCGGTGATGTAGTTCAAAAGTCAACTCACTATGAAAATACTTAGTTAAGACAAACTGAAATACTTGATTTTTTGTTCAATGTTAAGTAGACGACATTTTGTGTTACTGCGTAGGACTAGCAATTGTTTAAGTATATTTACAGCACGATCTTGTACTTCAAAGGATAAAGTACGCGCAGCAACTATTTCAGAAATTCATAACATAAAATTTCTTTCTTCCCGAGAATTTTTATTTCCAACGTATCCTTAAAACTTGTGACAGGCGGATTTGGGCACAAGGAGTAGTCTTCAGTTATGACAGGTACGATACCTTCAGTTGGACGTTCATCCGCTGGAATGCGTACAGTGCAAGCAGTGAGATAGCTGCCTGTAACCGGTTTCTCAGTCCTTCAGTGTCCCCGCTTAAGACGCTGCAGAATTTTCCATTGGACGGACGTTGTTCAACCGACAGGTCGTGAAACAGAGTTTTCAGGTATAGTTTTACGAGTTTATTCACAATGTTCGTACCTCAGGTAAGTGTTTATTTTTAATATTGCTGCGTAAGGATTACAAATGCCTAAATATGTATTGGAGTCTTATTTGAACTTAAAATATTTATCCCAAGTGGACAGAGTAATGTTCAGTCTCTTAGGTAAAATGCTTGATGACAGCCTCATTATCAAATGACATCCAATTTGCGAGTTACATCAGTGACTGAAACATAGCGTTATTAAAAAAAAATGGATTGGTGGAGAAGGGTGGACTATGGCCTTACTAAAAAAAGATACAATTAGTTATATTTATGGATGTTCATACTCATCTAACTGAACTGGCATGTTACGCAGGAGGATATTTCCCACAAACTTGAATATACATCGCGAAATGCGATTTTGAGCAGTTTTTGTACTTATTCTCATTCGCCTGGGGAACAAAAAGCATTTTGTTGAAAAAGAAAAACATTTCTAGAAATTAAACATCCGATGAGAAACAGTATCAAATAGCTCCAGAGAAGTAAGGATGTATGGGTCATTATAGTGGATGCTGTCGCATTGCAAGGTTTTTTTTCACTGCTTGAAACATACCTATCTGAGTAGTAATTATTTATTTACTTGCCTTCCATACTACTTTGGAATTTTACAGACCCTGTAAACCCGCCCTGTTTTCCAAATGACTTCAGGACTTCACACTGATTTCACGTATCTTCTATTCTTACAGACTCGGTTTCTCGTGCAGACAGATCCCATTATTTTGGAAACCAGTTATATGAGTAAAACTAACTCGCATAATAATCGTGAAGGTTTTCCATTAAATCAAATCCTACACTATATCCTTGGCGGTTTTAAAGTACTTGATTTATTACCTTCTCTGTGACTAGATCTAGGGAAACGACATTTGTTTTCAATAAGAAACCGAAAATGAACCATCAAGTCCTTAACCAGGACAAACTCGACGAATAACTTCACAAGAAGCTTTTGTGTGTATATGCAAAATTTCTTAAGCAGCGTGAGAGATGTATATAAGGTGATAAACTATCATTTCCAAATTATCTTCAAAAGGTAAGTATTGCAGCTCTCTAAACTAAAGATGTGGCATGTGCACAGATTATATTAATGGTAATACGCTCCCTGGACGCCGAAGCGTGGCAGCTTTATATTAATGGTAATACGCTCCCTGGACGCCGAAGCGTGGCAGCTTATCTGTGAGTAGGGGCGATTCAGGGGAAGCAGTGTGTCATTGGGGGGGATATGGCGTTACTGACGCTAAGACTTGGCGTGGCTTCATTCTGTGACTAGGCTTCGCGTGAGTGAGACGGATAACTGCCTAAGACTTGGCGTCCTCGCCCGGCAGACACATGGGGTAAGACAACATTTTATAATAAATCTACCAGCTATCCATTCTCTTGCAGTTTTAATTATGATAGTGTAGAGTTCCTTGCCTCTCCCTTCAGCCAGAAATTATGTTGGTGTATTAATTATTTTTATTATCTAACTTTAGCTGCGTCCCTTCGTCGTTGCCTCTTAAAGTAAAGTTCTTTGTTTGATTAACGATCCCTCTTGCAAGCGAATAGCTCTCCTCTGAAGTTAAATAATAAATAAATGTGAGGCATACGACAAAGGGACTATAAATATCCGTTCTGTCGGCAAACAGCGTGCTTGCAGTCGCTACCTGTGGTGACACTCAAACGGATGAACGTCAGTTTGAAGGCACTGTATAACACAACAGCCTACTCAGGCACCATATTTGTTGTTCTCTGGTTACATGTAGTAGAATGAGATCACAGCTCAATATAAAAGACAGCATTACATTTATATGATGCTTTCATCGAAGTAATTAATTTAAATTACAAATGCGATTCTAAAGCATGTTTCTTTGTCAACGATATGTAACAATCGCTTTTATTATTATTATTTTAATTCCAAGGAGGAACTTTAAAACTTTAACCTGACACATCCCAGCACCAAAATAACATTATATACATATACTCATCTCCGCCTTTGTAAAATGCTTTGTAGGGCATGAAATCCAGACCACGTTCTGCGTGGTATTAACAATGTAGATACCTGCATTATGGGAAATAATATAAATAACGAAGGCATTATATCACCGAAATTCATTGATGATGACTTTTTAAAAAAATGAAGTCAAACAGATTTCATGAACTTTCATAAGAAACAAATTGTAAAACTGCATTGCTTATTATTACGTTTTCATCAAGCCAATTTTTACGTGTAGGAATGCTGCTATGCGGGTTCATTGATTAAGTTCCTTTTTTTACCTAACAAATCCATGGGCTTTCGCAGAGTTAAGTTGTGACCAGACAAATGCTAGTGCATAAGCACTGGTTAATTCTCGATTCCCTGCAATAACGTGATCTGGAGTTCATTGATGAGTGCCAAATGCCTTCACTTGCAGCAGACTGCCATGTTGAACAATAAATTACGGTTTATGGTGGCGATTTTGAACTTCGGCAAAGAACAAGGCATAGGGAAATACACTTAAAATATCACAAAAATACCATAAGTTATTGTGTCCATGTGTCTTGATATCGCCGTCGCTGTCACGATCAGACTTTTTGGAACCACAACATCAACCACTTTCGACCAGTTGCTGCCACAGCAAGTGAAGGCATCCTGAAGAGCGGAGAGACTCGATGGCCCAACTACTCCTTTTTGGGCTTGCTGACGTTCCAGTACCAGAGCACCTGGCCGGCTATGAGGCCGTTCAGGACGGTTGTGCAGAGGAATGTGAGCAAGAGAATGGAATCTCCCGTCTCCTGGATGGTAGTGAACACCCTCGCCAAAGAACCACCAAACAACAGGAAACACGTCACAGCTGACAGCTGGCCTGTGCTCTGGTTCCGATAGTTGGTGTATCCCTGGATCAGCTGCAACACCCATTACACGGTTTCATAAACCCATGTTTACGATAAACGATAAGGTTAATGATTACGATAAAATGCATTCAGTTTTGCAGTACTTCATAATTTATAGAAATGTTATTACAACAAAATATTTTTACCTAAAACAGAGACAGATAAGAAATTAAATTATACATTCTAAACCATTACTGCCAGCACTATGGGGGAATTTCACAGTGTAGAATTCGGTTCGCATGTTAGAATTTTTCAGAATAATTTGGGTAACCTTTAATATATTTTATGAAAATCCACACATTACTTTTTGCAACCGTTTTCTACCCCTACTAATATTTACATTGGCCATGAGCCAGGCTTTCCATATATCGTGTAGAAACGGTTTTCCAGGAAAACTTATATTGCATTCCAATACGTCTGAAGAAAAAATTGGCTGAAGCTCATAGGGCATTTGGAAAAGTATTTCCACAAAATTGATTTACAACACAGATATGATCCCATTACATGTGCGATATTTCTCGCAGTATTTACAATACTTAATCACAGATGATGCAACTTTTCGCAGAAAATATCAAAGATATGTTTGTATCGTATTGTAAATAGTGTTAAATACAGCCAAGACGACAAGTGATTTATTTTGCCCCCTCAATGTGAGGTATAATTAAGCGAAAGACTAACATTTATTGATTGTATTTCACTAGCTATCGTATTATTAAATATGCAAAACACATAATCTAAAATTTTTTATTTACTTACTTTCAAAATAATAGTGTAAAACGTTCCTTAACGAATAAGTGACGAAGATATTTTGAAACTAAAAATATATTTTATATTTTGAGAATTTTCTTTACTTTTTTATATTTTGGCATATTTTCTTCATGTTATAACTTCTGTATTTGTACTCATTACTCATGCTCCATTTTTTTGAGCTAGAAAAAGACAGACCTCCCGGTTGGAACAACTTCCGCTAATTACGGCCCGTTTGGACCAAAACAAGATCATTTCTTTACCCATTTTACACAGGCTTAGATCTATCCATTGCACGGTTAAGAAACTCTGATGTGTTACCTTCACAAGATTTTCTCTACCCTCTATTGTTTATTAATATATATATATACAAATATAATTATGAAAATTTATTTTCAATCTACTTCATTTTAATTGAAATAAAGCTTTGCAGAAATAACATTTCGTTAAAGACACAAAGGGAATAATGATAGTCAAATCTTTAAGAACTGGATGCTATATGCCGGCCTTAAAATTCCACACTCTTTCCATGCAATCGCGAGAAACAACTGAATGTCGACAGGACATTAAAAATTACAAAGTGAAAATGGCTGATGCAAAAGAAACAAAAATTGCAATAATGTGTGTTTTTTTTAAAGAGATCTACATTTTTGGTGTACTGCTTTTTCGTCTCTTGCTTAACGTTTGCCAGTTACCTACAGGATTATATATAAATTTTCGAATGAATGGGAACTTCACAGGCTATTCCCAAAATTCAATATATACATTGTATTTGTTACGTAACCGTCTTTGATATGGTATTTTAATCAAAATCGTTAAAACCACTTTTGAGAAAATCAAAATTTTAAAAATATTTTCCATGTAAAGACTAGTTTGATATGGAAGGGTTTTCTTCAAAAATCTTCGTGTCGCAACCTTAGAAGGTGCTGAACTTAAATACCAAGTTTGGTGTTTACCAACTTTTCGTTTTCGATCTATATTGTTCTCTCTCTCTCTCTCTCTCACACACACACAGACACACACACACACAATCACACGCGGCACACAGTCTTTTTGTTTTAATTTTTAATATGAATTTGATATGATATTTTAATCAAAATCGTTAAAGCCATTTTTGAGAAAAATCAAAATTTTCAAAAGATTTTTCATGTAAAGACTAGTTTGATATGGAAGCATTTTCTTCAGAAACTTTGTGTCGCATCCTTGGAAAATGCTGAACTTAAATACCAAGTTTGGTATTTAACCGACTTTTAGTTTTCGATCTATATTGTTCTCTCTCTCTCTCTCTCTCTCTCTCACACACACACACACACACACACAAACTAGCACGCACGCACACGGGCGCACACAGAGCCATTTTTAAATTTTTATACGATTTTGATGATATTTTAATAAAAATGTACCCCTATGGCATATTGGACTGGCTTCATAAAAACAAAGCTATTATTATTCATTAATAATTATTCATTAATTAATTTTATTAATGTTTGTCATGAAACACACCCACATTCACTCGCAAAATCATACTTCCAGAGTGTGAAGGGTTGGGCATGATTCTAATTACAGAAAAATTCCCCATTTCTTCTGTGGAGCTTCTGGAATGAGAAATTAATAATGTTCTCATTAATTTTGAAGCCTAAAATTTATCACGAGTGAAATAAAATCTCAACAATACAGTTATATAATCATGGCCAGATATGTAATACATATTTCAACCAATATTACGAATACTATTAACCAGGCCTCCCTAGTGGGGGAGGGGCTTACATCCTTTTGCAGCTTCTGCAACCGAGATTGTTTTTACGATTAGGTACTCATTTATTCACAAAGTAAATTTTTTTTCCGATCTCAAGTCCAACAGTCAGGTGAATCACTCACCTATTCAGCACTTTAGGCCTAAGCCTAGAGGAAGTTTCACAGCTTTAGGGATTTCAGTTCTACTAATATTGGCTAATTCTATTGCTGTTCTGTACTTTTTACATTAACCGGAGATCCCACATTTTAATTCCTTAAGTAAGGAGTAGGATATATAATAGTTTGTGACCAGCGTGTTAAGCTTGAAGAAAAACACGTGCATATTGTTACCCCTTAATAACGAAACGAACGTTAGAAAATCGGATTGTTTCAGTACCCTAGACTCAAGAATGCGAATAAAGATAAGTGGCAACGCATAAACAATAAAATTATGGAATATTTTAAATTTATAATTAAAGAAGAACAATATTCTTATTTTTGTCCTTTTGAGCTCTAAAAGTTTCAGAGTGCCTATCCCTTGGCGTTCCTCAGAAAAATAAGACCGGGATAGATAAAATCCTGGCTCCGAGGATGGAACCGTTCCGGTCTAGTTATACAGTTCCAAAATAACAGTCCCCCAACTTTGCACCAACGTGATCGTTCCAGTATTTTTATAGCTGGTTCCAACAGTAACAGTCTGATCGCAGAGTGTCTTGCATTAGAGCATAACAGTTACAAGTACGTGCGAGATCTTGGAACCGTCTCAGTTTCCAAGTTCCAATGGAGAGCAATGTCCACTAAAACTCCGGCCAATCAGATTTAATTCAGCTTATGAGTTCTTACGCTACAATGCGAAAGACAATCACCCAAGATGATGCTTTTGAACATACAATCGTTAGCGTTTTGTAAACTCATAAAATGATGGACTTTAATTCCTTTAACACGACTAAACAGTAACTTTAACAAGTATTTAGATGTAACGACGCGCGGTATATGTATTGTTGATAACCGTAAGTTCCGAATTCGAGGGTACATGCTGCAAGTAGAATGGGAGGGGAGCATATACGCCATACCAAACAGCATTAGATTGAATTGACGTTACCCTCCGTAGGAGCGTAAGCTTGTCTACCGCGATGAGTACATTCAACTTGATACCTGTTACGAGTCAAACCCGGCGACCGTCAGTCTGTCATTCAAGATAAACCAAGTATAATCGCCGCTAGAGTTCTCTCTAGTCGCTAGCTTGGGAAAAAATGAAACAAGAGAAGCAACACAGTACAGGTAATTTTATTAATGTACGCCATTCATTATGAACGTTTTAGGACGAGCTTTCTTCGCAAGGGGAATAAGACATATTAATGGTGTTGACGTGGGTTTTAGTAAACGTTAACTATATCGGAATTCGAAGTTTCGTTAACCTGCATTATGTTGGCTGAATTGCAAGAAGAAAAATATAAATGGTCAGTTAGATCTGAATAATCAAATTCGACTTCCTACGATATTATTGTTTATGTCATCGATAGGCATTCCCGTTCCCGTTGTATTGGGACCAAAAGGAGCCAATGGAGACACTCTTGAACCTGACTCTATTGCATTTAGTTGTTATGTGAGGTAGATAAATTTCTGCCCCAAATTTAAAAAAATATTAACTTTGTAATTAAACTGTTTCTTTAAGTATTATATATTTATGTTTGCCTCGGCTGCGTCAGTATTATTGTTAGAGACAGGTTTCTCTTAGCAGGGTTGTGATGCGACAAGAATGTAGGCTTACACAGGTTATAATTTTACTTCACTCCTTTTATTAATACTTGATACGATTTAAATACAACTTCACTGATAGAGAGCTGTGAGATTCTTTTATTAATTACTTGTACTTTTTTTAACACGTAAAACTATTTTTCGTCTCGCACGAATACATATTATATTTCTTGAAGACACTTTTTACTTCTGGTCAGTAACGCTGTCTGCAAGCAGCTGACTTCTAGATTTGTAAATTTTGCTATATTTCAGTTTATGATTGGCTAATCCTACTCCAATAGAATACCTTCATTTAACTAAAGCTTTTTCTGGTTGTTGATTGGCTATTTTATAAACTGTCACTAAAATTACATTATTGTTACTCCAAGAATCACAAGTAGTACTGTTAAACTTTCTTACTCATTATTGACTCAAGGTTACCTCGTTGTTAGCAAATTTTAACTTAACATTCTCACAGCTCCTACATTATTTAATTACGTAATATATTCACATAACATTACTACACATGAATACAATAATATAAGCATATGCAATGACTGTTACAAATTATTGGATACACATATTGCTTCAAGGCGGGCTGTTATTGAATTTATATATTATATAATTTGACTAAAATCATTTAAGTGTTAAAAACACTGCCTCAGATGAAGAAGGCAAGATGGCACTCTATAGAATGCAACATGCTAAGCAACTGGGAATAGCTGAAATAGACTCAGGTTTGATAAGAATTAGGAAATACATAGGAGATGCATCTTCAAAAATGCTGTCAGACAATATAATTCTAATTAAGCACTTTATAAAGAACTTCAGGGTCATTATTGATCCTGAACGTTGGACGAATAAAACTCAGGAACCTCCTGAGGAAACTTTGATGTGGTTTACAGACGGCTCAAGAATAGGATTCGGAGTATATGGCATAAGACCTAGACGCAAAAAAGTTTTTCCCTTGGGTGAATATGCTACTGTTTCTGAAACAGAAATTTATACTATTATTCAATCCATACATGAAAGCATAAGGAGAACTTACACTGGTAAGCAGGTCCTTATTTTCTCAGATAGCCAGGCTGCACTTAAGGTTCTAACTAGTCATAAGGTTACGTCAGGACTGGTTTTAAACTGCCTAAACATGCTCACAAGCTTGGCAGAACAGAATGAAGTTCAGCCTCATCTGGGTGCCGGGTCATGGTGGCATAGAGGGAAATGAAAAAGCTGATGAACTTGCAAGACAAGGAGCAGCTTCACAATTTATTGGGGCAGAGCCGGCTCTAGGAACATCTCAATGTTTAGTAAAAGGTGCTATTAAGAACTGGTCCAAAGCCAATCATAAAACCTGGCTTAAAACTCCAGAGAACAAACATCGCAAACTATTTATTAGAAAACCATGTAAGAAAAGAGCTGAAAGCTCTTGTAACAGACTTCAGCTGCATTTCTTACATGATATGCCCCTGTGTAAAAGCATCTTAACACGATGGGAGTGTTTTTTTTTTTTTTTTTTTTTTTATGCACGCTCTTTAACTGCTATGGTTCGTAGCGTCCCATTCTATATTGGGCGTGAAAGATCGGTAATTTTGCACAGAAGCTTCTTTATCAAGCTTGAGGTTCGCCGTAAATGTACAACAAGGGACCGCCGGCTTTACTTCCCTTCCGAAGAAAGCCATGCTAAGGACTTTTACGCCCGAAAAAATCCATCGCCCTCCGCCGGGTTTGAACCCGCGACCTCGGGAACCAGAGGCTAGCTGGTAACTACTGCACCACGGAGGACGACGCGATGGGAGTGTTTCAGGGTAACAGATTGCAGATTGCTCAAGAAAGAAACTGAAACAGCCGACCAGCGATGCTTTTGAGAAAGTTTCTAGAACCAGAAAAACCATATCTGTTATGAGACTTTATTCCTTGGTCTTAAAACGATACAGGTAGCACAATAAGCCCAAGGCTGAAGTTCGTCCGGAGCAGTGACGGAAATCTGTATCGAACAAGACAAGACTGGAACCAAACACATTCGTCTTTCCGTCTCGTTTTTGGTTTTGTTTACGTTACCGCGATGCTGTGAGCCAGCCTTAAGGTCGACTGCAATACTTCTTCTGCCCTAGGATATGGGCAGAGAAAGTAAAATGTTACTTGGCAGTGACCAGTGGACTCGCTGCAGATCGATGTGGTATGCGACATTACTATTTGCTAGCGGCGGACGGCAATCTCAGTAATCAAACGAAGAAAACAGGAACTAATTCGTGAAAAACATTTTTCGTTTCCTTTGATGTGAAACAAAAAAGTTGAGAGTCATTTCCCCGCGGGGAAGTCGTGATAGGCATCCCCCCCCCGTGCGTCCCCGCCCTGTGCACGCCGAGGTCCCGCAAGTGAGAGAGCTAGTTCACACTAATTTCAGATAAGCCGCTCTGTCTATCTCCGGGGAGCAGGGGATGGCCATTGTTTCCTGCCGACCAAGATGGGACGGAGCTTCACACCTCGCCTACACTAATCCTTCCAGCACCCTCGCCTAAGAAATGAGTCCAGGAGAAATTAAAGTAGGGAAACAGCTGTTTAGTCCACTAAACTAATAAAATAACTAAATCATACTGATAATACAAAAAAACAAATATTAAAACTCTGATGTGTTACACTCACATGACTTTCTCTACTCCTGTACAAACTATTTTTACAAACGCTTATTCTCCATATGCTTCATGTTAATCTTATTGCTCATTTTCTTGTAGATGCAAGGGGAATTGGTAGGCTTTAAGCGATAGTCAAATATTTTAAGAGCTGGTTGCTATGTGCAGTATTCCATTGTCTTTGCATTACCAGGACAAAAAAAAAATGAATAACGAATTCCCATTTGAGAAAAAGTATAAGTATTGAAAAATTTAAGGGAATAACAAGCAATATCTCGAAAATGGTTCACTGAACAAAAAAAATGTATATGACATAAATTGTGTATTTTAACACGATCTACATTTGTTGTGTAGTAAAATTTTGTCTATCTCTTATGGTTACCAGTTATGCAAAAGTCGTTCAAAATGAAGAATACTTGTGGAGACATTTCCAGAAAATTCGAGATATACATTTCATTTGTCATGAAAATATCTTGCATATGATATTTTAATCAAAATCGTTAGAGCCATTTTTGAGAAAATTAAAATTTTCGAAAAATGTTCCATGTAAAGGGTAATCTGGGGTGGGGGAATTTTCTTGAAAGCCTTCGTGTCGCATCTCTGGAAGATACTGAACCTAAATACGAAGTTTGGTGTTTATGTTCGTTTCTGAGTTATGCTGTTCAGACACACAGATACACATACACGGACATGTTTCCAAAAATGCTTTTTTTTTAATCAGGGGGCCTCAAAACATATATTTCCAGTGAAATCTCGGTATCGAATTTTGGGTGGAATACAATACTTCCCCTACTTACTATACGTAGTAGAGAAAGTAAAAACTCATTTTTACATTAATCATAATAAATGTTTGCCTATAAATGTTCTGAAATTAAGCAATGTGGACTTGGTCGCAAGCCCGTGCGAAAAAATTACTCAAGTATTTATATCACAAGCCAATTTCCCTTTTTCCACTACTTACCTACAGTAAGTTGACAGCACCACTAAAAACGAAGAGTCTGATAAGCACCAAACTTAGTACCCATTTAAGTTGTGTATCTTCCAAAGTTACGACACGAGTATGTCAAAGAAAATCCCTCCAAAACCCAAACTACCTTTGGAAAAGCATTCGTTATTTTTAAATTTCTCAAAAAATTGCTATAAGATTTTGAGTAAAACATGCATGTTTAAGATGTTTGCATGGCAAATAAATCGTCCATCTTGAATTTTCTGCAAGTAGGCTGCGAAGAATTCTTTATTTCGGGTGACTGGTAAACCGTAAAAGATACTTTTTCTGTAACGGGTTATCCTCCTGTATGTAGATCTTACATCCCCAAGTAGCTACTTACAAGCCAATGCCTTGAGTCAGTAGCCTGTCGAGGAGCAAGCAAATTTTGGATCATAACATATCCAGATGGGTGATCTGGCCAATGCCTGGTGAAGAAGAAGAAAATGGAATGTAGTGTTGAAAGCGATTATATGAAAATTCGCGGATCAAATTATCCATTCCAGCATTCGCCTAGCGACCGAGGAAAACCGCGAAAAAACCTTCGGTCAAACTGGTCGGCACAGGGACTTTGAACTCCGTACCTCCCGAATGTGGGCTACAGATGTTACCGCCTGAGCCAGCCAGCCCGCTTGGTCCATAAAAGATACATAACATATCTAGATCTTGTTAAAGCACACAATTTATGCAAATAACATTTTTTGTACGTTAACCATTTCGGAGATATTCTTTATTATACATCTGAATTTTCAAATATTTATACGTTTTTCGAGTGGTAAGTTGCTATTCGCTTACTTTTAGTGTTTGCTTTCCATTCTCGAATGCCGCCAGAATCTCGTCATTTGTGTTTCGCGCTTGCCTTAGGTAAGCCATCCTATAACTGGTTTTAGCTTAGGTCCGATACGCTAATATTATCCTATGAAGAAACGTCTGATCTAGCTGTGCGATGAAAGGGGTGGAGAATCGTGGTATGTCACCTGAATGGTTTAAACAATATGCTTCCCAAAGACTGTCTATACTAGCCCCTGAATGAGTCCGGCTCTTATTGGTTCGGCATTCAAGCGTTAACCTCTGTAACCGAATTAGGGATGGAAGGTGCAGCAGAGGCCAACTTAAACCGCGGTTCTTCATATCGGCACTTTTTACTTTCTCTACTACCTATGGTAAGTAGGGGAAGTATTGCATTCCACCCAAAAATTCGATACCGAGATTTCCCCGGAAATACATGTTTTGAGACCCCATGAATAAAAAAAAGCATTTTTGGAAACATGTCCGTGTGTGTGTGTGTGTGTGTGTGTGTGTGTGCGCGCGCGTCTGTGAGCAGCATAACTCAGAAACGAACAGTCGGATAAACACCAAACTTGGTATTTAGATTCAGTATCTTCCAGAGGTGCGACACGAATGTTTTCAAGAAAATCCCCCACCCCAGATTACCCTTTACATGGAACATTTTTCGAAAATTTTAATTTTCTTAAAAATGGCTCTAACGATTTTGATTAAAATATCATATGTAAGATATTTTCATGACAAATGAAATGTATATGTCGAATTTTCTGGGAATGTCTCCAAAAGTATTCTTCATTGTGAACGACTTTTGCATAACTGGTAAACCATAAGAGATAGGCAAACTTTTACTACACAAAAAATTTAGATCGCGTTAAAATACACAATTTATGTCATATACATTTTTTTTGTTGAATGAACCATTTTCGAGATATTGCTTGTTATTCCCTTAAATTTTCCAATACTTATGCTTTTTCTCAAATTCCTTATTCATTTTTTTGTCCTGGTAATGCAAAGAGAATGGAATACTCCACATAGCAACCAGCTCTTAAAATATTTGACTATCGCTTAAAGCCTACCAATTCCCCTTGAAACTACAAGAAAATTAGCAATAAGATTAACATCTCGATATCTCGATTAACATGAAGCATATGGAGAATAAGCGTTTGTAAAAATACTTTGTACAAGAGTAGAGAAAGTCATGTGAGTGACACATCAGAGTTTTGTTGTTGGTTTTATTATTTTCTACCAGACTGTACCTACAATGAAATATATAAATGTGTAATGAAAGTTTATCTCGATTAACAAAAAGTATATACAGAAGAACAGCTCTTGTTAAGAATAGTTTGTAGAAGAGTAGATAAAGTAAACTGAATGCGACACATCCGATTTTTTATGCTAAGGAGCAGAGCTATGACAAGTATCCTTTGCCTTACAATGTGTGCACGCTGCGACTTTGTATCGACAGTGCGGCGAGGGTAAGGGAATGGCATAGGTAACCTGGAACTGTAAACACAAGCGTCAGCGATAGAACAGAACAAACACCGAGCTCATAGAGAGAAACTCTACCATAGGAATAATACAAGCGAACTACTGGTTGTCAACTGTGCAGCCCTGGGTCCGTGTATTCAGTACGAAGTCACGTGTACGTGCACTAGGCGGTGATAATTATATTGATTCCTCGCTCAATGGACATTTGTTCTAGTTCTGCTATGCGGGCAGCTTTTAAACATCACACAGGTTTATAAATGCCGCATCAAACAGCAACTGTAAAAACTGAAAGAAGTAACAACAAAACTTTGTAAACGACTAATATCACGAAAACTGTCGATAGAAATTTTGAATTTTATGAAATCAACATTTTATATTCACTAAGTTATTGTCTGCCTCTAATGATTTTTAATTACATACAGCTCAATGAAATTTACAGCTTTATAGGATATGAAAAATGTATCATATAAACATTATTCCTCATGGGAGTGTCACAATATTTAAGTAATCAAAATCATTAGATATATTTTTGAGAAAATAAAAATATGGAAACGTTTTTCATGTACCGTAACAGTTGTTTTTGTTGAAAAGGAGTTTCTTGAAAATAATTTGGTGTTCTTAAACAGTGTCTCAGTCTTATACGAAATTTGGTAAGCGTTCGATGAAATCTCGATATCGAATTTTTGGATGCTATATCAAAACACTTCTATCTACCCTAGGCAGATGAAAGAGTGAGTGAGTGAGTGAGTGAGTGAGTGAGTGAGTGAGTGAGTGAGTGAGTGAGTGAGTGAGTGAGAAGAATAAGCCATTAAAAGAGAGAAATTGTTTCCCATGTAATTCGGAAAATGAGCTCACTTCTTCCTAGTAGGTATTTTCTATAAAACGTTTCCTTCAGGAGTGTCAGGATTTTTCATATATTATTGCGTAGCTGTTACTGTACTTAAACCGAAAGTGCTTGGGATATTATCATATTAAAACGCTAAGGGGCAAAATGAGATGATTATCAAAACTATAAGAATCATGAATTTAGCTTGCTCAATAGCACAAATGCTCAATCATCCTTTTAGAATTAAAAACTTGCTAGGCTTCAAGGTTCGAAGTACCTGAAAGGTAGTATGGCATTAATGCGTTGCTAGAAGTGACACCATGTGTTTGAATATCACAGTGGCTTTAACTTTCATTAGCTCTTTTTACTTTCACTACTACGTACAGTAAGTAGGGGAAGTATTGTATTCCACCCAAAAATTCGATACCGAGATTTCACCGGAAATATAGGTTTTGAGACCCACTGAATCCAAAAAAAAGAAAGCATTTTTGGAAACATGTCCGTGTGTGTGTCTATGTGTCTGTGAACAGCATAACTCAGAAAAGAACAGTCGGATAAACACCAAACTTGGTATTTAGGTTCAGTATCTTCCAGAGATGCGACACGAAGGTTTTCAAGAAAATCCCCCCATCCCAGATTACCCTTTACATGGAAGATTTTTCGAAAATTTTAATTTTCTCAAAAATGGCTGTAACGATTTTGATTAAAATATCATATGTTTAAGATATTTTCATGACAAATAAAATGTATATCTCGAATTTTCTGGGAATGTCTCCAAAAGTATTCTTCATTGTGAACGACTTTTGCATAACTGGTAAACCATAAGAGATAGACATAATTTTACTACACAAAACATGTATACACAATTTATGTCATACATTTTTTTTGAGTGAACCATTTTCGAGATATTACTTGTTATTCCCTTAAATTTTTCAATACTTATTTTCTCAAATGGGAATTCGTTATTCATATATTTTATATCATAGCATGCTGTGAATGCCAAAGGATTGTAGTGTAAATTAATATTATTGTATGTTCAGGATTTTAGATGTTTGTTAGCCATACGTATTGTTAGGAAATAAGTTTACACGGCCTCAATGAAACTGACAATAGAAGTGGGTAACAATAAACCGAGGGGATGACGTCAGGGTAGTGTGCCTTTTTTAGAAATGGAGGGAATATCTTTCCTAGAGTATATATGTTAATAGTAGTGATTGGTTGACCAAAACAAACGCTAAAGTGGGCGCGATATGGTAACCAATAGCAACTCTATTATAATGTTTAGGCAATTCGAGGTGAAGGAGTATATATTCTCGAGTTATAAGGAAGTGTCGCGCAGTTGTGAAGAGTCTCTCACGAGGTGCACGTCGCATAGTTACAAAAATGTAAAGTACGCGAAGTAATTGATGCGCGGCAACTAAAACGATTGTAGTTACATTCGGAAATATCACAGTTCGGAAGAATCTCTCATGAGGTGCACGTCACACAGTTCTGAAGAATCTCTCACGAGGTGCACGTCACAGAGTTAGTTACGAAAATGTAAAGTACGCGAAGTAATTGGTGCGCGGCAACTAAAACGACTGTACTTACATTCGGAAATATCACAGTTTCAGTCAGGCGTGTATAAAGATTAAATACGAGTATGTCAATTATTAATTAAGTGTGACGGCAATAAAAGTCTAGATTCAAATTTTTTTATCAGTGTTATCTTTTAGCAATAACTCCTTTCCGTTTACATACCCTGCTTAGAGACACGTGCTCGACTGAGTTATAATAGCTAGCCGGAGGACAATGAACCCAAATTTAAAATAATAAAACAAGAGGCGCCTAGTAAATAAGATAACACGAGCCATGAGAACTGCGACAACCTAACCTACTCGACCAACAGAACCTATCAACAAACCATTCTGTACCATTCTTTGCAATCTACGCCATCCTAGTGATTTTCTGTAAATTCTTCACAACTGTGCAACGTTTTATAAATAACCTCGATTGCGTCAACAGTGAATAAGTAGAGAGTTTATTCTTGACGGCAGCAAGATCCGGTGGTCAAGAATAATCGGGTTGAATAATTTCGCTCTGCGTTAGCCTAGCTCAGGAGCATACGGAAAGTAACGCTATTTACAGTTCAGCCTAACGTTGTTTGCCATGGTATACAGTGGGAATAACATTATAAGAAGCTGCATGTTGGTTATGTGCAGTGATCACGATGTATACTACAGCACAGCATGTTTTATTGTATTGAGTTTTGCTAGAACAGTGTCACATGTGACTGCCAGCTTGAATTATTACAGAAACTCCCTGGTATCACCGTTCCTAATAAATTCAAGTTTACAAATTTTTAGAAAAAATTAAACAGATGAATTCGTGTTAGACAAAAGCAAACATTGAAATCCAGCAGTTTTAGCCGAGAAAAAAAATTAGAGATAGGGGATTTCGTGGAAAAATATCCAAGAAAATCGTCGTCTCGCATTAGGTGTTTCTTATGACAGAATAATGTCTGGTCTTCTTGCTTTCCAGATTATTATTTGTGGAGAATGTTTAAAGATGAAGTTTATGCAACAAATCCTCGGCTGCAGAAATGTGTCTGGCGAGTGTTCAATGCCTTCAACAGATGTTAGACTTGTGTAGACGAAGAAGGGTATAATTTGTACAATTTTTACAATGAAAACTGAGGTTTAGGTTGTAGCTTCACGTATGGAAAGCCAATTTGAAAAAGTTGCATTATAGTTCCACTTTTGGGGAGCCAAACTTGATGAAGTAACTGCCCACGTATGGTACAAAGTTTCCGGTGGTCCTCGCCCCAACGTTTAGGAATAAGCTTTGTATTTTAATGTTTCTTTAAATATTACATATATTTATATTTGCCTCGGCTGCGTCAGTATTAATTTGTAGAAACATGTATCTCTTATCAGGTATCAGGAGGTGATGCGGCTGAAGAATGTAGGCTTACACAAATTATAATTTTTACTTCACTCCTTTTATTAATCCTTCACACAATTAAATAACACTTCACTGATATAAACAGCTGTGAGATTATTTATTAATTGCACTTTTAAACACGTAAACTTCATAATATTCTCGCCGTAATGAATTCTATGTCTCACACTGAATACGTACCGAGCGAACAAACAGCTCAGGTACGTTGCCTTCTAGCGAATGGCGTTTACCGCTTAAATTTGTACATTTTTCTATTTAACGTCTCTGATTGGCTAATGTTTACTCCAATAGAATACTTTTATTTAACTTTCAGCTTTTCTAGTATTTGTTTGGCTATTTATAAACTGTTTTAAATATTACACTATTGTTCCAAGAATTACTAGTAGCATTATTAAACTTTCCAAATTCATTATTGCCTCAAGGTTACCTCATTGTTAGCAACTTTCGGCTTATATTCTCACTGCTCCAACATTACTAAATTATTTAATACATTCACATAACATTATTATACATGTGCACAATAATATAAACATAATACAATGACTGTTATATATATTTTATATATTATTTATACGCATAGTGCTTTAAGACGGGCTGTTATTATATTTTATATTATATAATTAGACTGAAATCATTTAAGTGTTAAAAATACTGCCTCAAAGCTAAGCGTAACATTCACATAACGTTATCTCGGGGATAAAGGCTGGCCGGTCCGCAGCTACTGCACGAACGAGTTGGCATAGGAGTGCCGTGGAGCGACGGACTGCCAGTCGCGTCATCCATGAGAAACGCGGTATGCTACAGGAAGCGTAGTAGCTGCAGAAGAATGTATCGTTGAAGGAGATGTTTTCTCATAAGACTATAATGTGCGGGTTGCTATAATCTCAATACCTAGGAGAGACTGATTCACCTCGAATATTTCCCTCTTTTGATGGAATGGTTCACATATGCAATGCCCCACAACATTTCAAAAACTACACATTGCACCTGTCAAGCAATCATTGCTGCCAACATACGCAATTCATTTTCATCTCACCTTGCTTCATGGCCTTCAAATGGTACAACATAAGGACCCTTAGTATTCGATCAATTCTCTTTACGTGATCACTTCTTGCTGCACCGGGGAGCACCTCGCAGCTTGCGTTGTTTGTGCAGCACGCTCGAGTTTGCTGCTTTGTTTCTCAGGCCACAGATTGCAAGGTGTCTATTGCTATTTTCACTCTAACGAGGAATCTGAGGATCAAAAGTTACAATATGATCAAACACACAGCACACCTGCTGTCATCATTATCCGATGCGGTGTTATATTTTGCCATTGATTATCGTCAATACCAGCGAAGTGTCTGAAGAACGTCATTATCAAGCCTGGAGCTATAGGAATGCCAAACCCCTCTTGATACAGTTGTAATTCCAATAACTCTGCCTCGTTTGATTATTTTTCCCTCCATCAGATGCTGCAGAGGAACCACTTGAGTATTGTTTGCTATGGAGCAGGCGACCCTCATCTCTCTTTACGACTTCCTTCCTTGCCTGCTCTGTTCGCCCTCCAAGTTTCCAATTAATGAGTCCCAACTCTAATTGCGTCTGCCATTAGGAAGCGAGCAGCGGTGTTAATGACCTGGACTTTACTGAGGGTGCACCACACCGTCTTGTGCTATATCTTTTCCACCTCATTTGACTGCCACTTCCACGGATGCATCTCCTTCAGCGTCTTCTCCGGTAACAAATCTTGGACTCTCCTCACGAGTACGTTTATCAACTTAAGCATCTTCTGACTTGCTGGTGTAAACACTGTAGTGTGGCGGTTCACTTGAGGGTAACACTTCTGGCAGAAGATTCATTGTAGTGGCGGCAGAAGCACTGACAACCTAAATGGAAATTAAGCACGACTATTATCACAATCATCTAAATTGTTCTTCAGATTTCTAGATAAACGCATACAACTTATTATTAACTTTAGCATATAGCCGTTGGTTCACTTGAGTCGGAGTATGCCAGGCACAAATCCTTAGTTGTGCAATTGCCTTCCTATGCCACCTGCTTAAACTTGCTGAGGTGGTCTAGTGGTGTAGCTGCCAACCTGTACCACTTATTATTGTTTACTTTAACCTCTATGGTAATACGGGGGCTTTTACTTAAAAAATTAATGTTAACGTTAGCTTTTAATGCTATTTGTTATTAAACATATTCACATTCACTCCCTCATTTATAGTTCCAAAATCTGAGGATAGGGAATGATTCAGGTACTCCCAGATGGGAGTCCAAACCGGGACCTCAGGGTTGAGAAGCCGGAGCGCTGACAACTCCACCACAGAGGCAGTCGACCATTCATTTGGTTGTCATTGGATTTTTGGGATCGAACTGTAGGCCCTTATTTGAGAGTATATGTACAATTGCAATGCTGAACAGATGGTCTTAGCTGCGCAATCGTCTTCCTGTATTATCGATTTTTATGACTTTCTCTACTACCTATAGTAAGTAGGGGAAATATAGCATTTCACGCAAAAATTCGATACAGACATTTCACCGGAAATACTAGTTTGGAGGCCCCTGAATCCAACAAAAGCACTTTTAGAAACAGGTTCGCATGTGTGTCTGTCTGCTGTGAACAGCGTAACTCAAAAACGAAAAGTCGCATAAACACCAATCTTGGTATTTAGGTTCAGTACCTTTCAAAGATGCGACAAGAAAATTTTAAAGAATATCACCCCACCTCAGACTGCCACCTTTACATGGAATATTTAAAAAAAATCTGATTTTGTCAAAATCAGATTTCTTCATGGCCAGTGAATTTTCTGAGAATGTCCCCAAAAGTCCTCTTCCTTTTGCATAACTGGTAAACCGTAAGAGACAAGACAAAATTTTTCTGCACAAAAAATGTAGAGCTCGTAAAACACTCAATTTATGCCATATACATTCTTTTGTCGAGTGAACCATTTCCAAGATATTCCTTGTTATTTGTTTTCCAATACTTATAATTTTCTCAAATAGGAATTATTATTATTATTATTATTATTATTATTATTATTATTATTATTTAATGTCCTGGACATGCAAAGAGAATGGAAAGCTCCACATATCAACCAGCTCTTAAAAGATTTGACTATCGCTTAAAACCATATTCCCCTTGCATCTACAAGAAAATTAGTAATAAGATAGTTTCTGGAAATGTTTATCTCGATTAACATGAAGCAGATGGAGAATAAGAGTTTGTAATACTAGTTTAAACAAGAGTAGAGAAACTCGTGTGAATGTAACATACCAGATTTTGTTCTATTTGTTTTGCTGGTGGAACTTGGGTTCGTTGAATTGAATATCCCAACCAGTATCCACCTGGCAACTAGGGAATTCACGAAGTTGGTCGGGACCTCCCGCATATAAGTTACAGCCGTCACCGCCTAAGCTATCTCACTCGGTATAGTTGGTTTTGTCCACTCCCACACAAGGAAAGATAGGCTTATGAGAGCTTGCAGAAATTGCCAGGATTGAGTGTTAAAATCCTGCTGATTTACCACCACTCCCACTTTAAACAGCTCTGCAGGCAACGTTATTGGAAACTACTTCGATGTTTGATTTTAAATATGATTAAAGACGGAGCGCATTTGTCAAACTCTGTCTATAGTAATATTATGAGAAACAATTGTGTACGTATGTAAAGGATAATCTCATAAACTAATTAGGTGAAAATCCCCATGCTTCCAGACGGTCAACAGGAATTTCAATTCCTTTTCATTGGATATGAATGGGTTCAGATAACAGCCAAGCTTTAAAAAAATTGGTCATTGTTATCTTGAGTTAATAATAAATAAAATGATTTTATATTTATCTAGTTTTATTTTCCTATATGCATTGTTCTTTTAAAAAAAATAGCTTTGTAGTTGAAATGCATTTTCTGATTTTTTTTGGAATCAGACCCGAGTTCTGTGAAAACATCAATAGCACCTCTTTTTTCACAAGCATTCATAGCTGTACTTTTCGGCAACTTCTCCCGTACACATTCCAAGTAAAGTGTTAGCCAAGATGGGGGAAATTTCCTGAAAATCTTGGCCTTACATCCAAACTCTGGTCACACTGGCTAAAACACGAAGCTCAAACTGGAAACTGAGAAGTAATATTATCATAGTTAAATTCTACCCCCTCGATAATTTTTGCAAACTTACGGGGAAATCTGAGGTTAAAAAAGATACTGAAAAAAATGTTGTAATAAGGCAACGAAAAAAAAAACAAGTGAGGTTAGTAAAGAATCCAGAAGTATTATAAAGAGGTGGTGTAGTGGTTACCATGCTAGCCATTAGTTCCCGGGTCGCGGGTTCAAATCAGGCGGAGAGCGATGGATTTTTTCGGGCGTAAAAATCATTAATATGGCTTCCTCCGGAAGGGAAGTAAAAGTGGTCCCGTATCGTAGATTTACGGCACGTAAAAGAACCTGAAGCCTGATAAAAGAGGTCTCTGAGCAAAATTGCAGGTCTTTCACGCCCAATATACAATAGGACGCTAGGACCATAGCAGTTAAAGAGCGTCCGTAAATAAAACACAATTTTTATCTCTAAGGAAGAGGGGGGTGTAACCTGTTTCGTATGAGTTAATACGGGTTTCTCTCGAATGATGCGACTGGCAGCTCGCAGTTTCCGCGGTACTGCTATACGAATCCGCTCGTGCGATAACAGCGGACTGGCTCGTCGTTTCTCTCCTAGACAATGCTAATGATGCGAAACAATATGAATGTGTTAAGCTTACCTTTCGTTAAAAAAATGTTCGAAATCATCCCTTCTAGGTCTATACCATTCTCAGGTTGAACACATGAATGAACAACTGAAGAATTTCTGCAGTTGAAATACTGGAAGAATACTAATTCGCTGAGCGTATTGTGGCATAAAGTTTATTTTTAAATAGATTTAGCCAGGAGAGGAACAGAACAGTCGGCAATTCAGTTATCAAAAATACGTTGTAATGCGAGGCAGTGATTTTCTTGGAGTTCTTTCCCCCACAGCCCCTATTCCGTCTCAAGTTTTCTTCAATTAGTACTTCTATACAAGCTTTTTACTAGCATGGGCCCAGTTACAGGTTCTAACAACCTATTATTGTGGTTTGTTAGGAAAGGTAACACCATGAAATTTCTGTATAAATTCAAGCGGACAGTCCACACGTGACTCTGTTAGAGCAAAACGTTACACAATAAACACACGTTCTATGCTATAAACCATTATAACTATTGCACACATTAGACATGATTGATAGCTTCACGACGTTATTCCCTACTGAACTGCAAATGGAGCGTGAGCTAGTCTAACGTAGAATGAGGTCATTTAACCCGATATCTGCTATGTCAGACCCAGAGGCGCCAGTTGCGTCATTCAAGATCAGCGCGGTATTAACTAAAGCTGGTTTTAAATATATTTAATACTTTAGGGTGTATAAGCCCACTTCTTAACGACAACATTATGTAGTTTTGCTGAAGTGTGAGAAGTAGGTTTATTATTCTAGATGTGTGTTCTGTGAAAATATAATTATTTTAATAGTAAGTATGCACATTTTTTGCCAGTTGATTTAAAAACTTGCTAATATAAAATATTTTAAAGAAATTATACTTTCCATCAAGTTGTTCTAACAAGAACAAGGTTTTTAACATAATGGCTGAAAATTTGAAAGCACTAGCTTAATAGTTCCTGATAAAAAAAAAGGAAGATTGAAGAAACAGCAATAGATGACTACTTCTAGAATAGATCATTATGTACACTCGGTCAAACTAAAAGTGGTTGTTCTCTTGAGGAGTTAATTTTTTTTTTCAAAGTCCCTTCGAATGAACGCGCGGTGCGAGCGTTCACTTCTGTGCAAAGTGCGCTGCTTTGACTAACCCCGTAATACAATTCACAAGGCACTGATTTGGGCTATCTGCAGACCGTGCCGACTTGGAGCAGTGATTAAGGGACTTAACTTCAAAGTTCGAGTTCAATTCTCCATAGTGGACTGTTATGCTTTATTTTTTACAACTCACTTTACTGTAATACATTTAAATACTATTCCTGTGTTACTGCATTTAATTACAATAATGGTGAAATTTGGGTTATAAAATTAAATTGACTGAGTCTGTAAACTCCTCCCAACTGATAAATTAATCTCATGGTTGTCATTTACCGGTGACGGACTACTAAGTAAACGCCACATACGTATAAAATTAATAAAACCTGTTATATGTTTACTCGTGTATTTAAAACGAAGGGGGGGGGGAAGTTGAGTAGCTCTACGGAGACTTGAACTTGCAACCTCGGGAACAGAAGCTAACTCTCTACCACTGAGCTAAGGGTGCTACAGTAAGTGTGGCATTGCATACTCCAATACAGTGCCTTTTGGTTACAAATATTCAATGTTGAAACTCTCTAAAACACCTGTCTGTTTGAAATCTGTATATGCATAATTTTCTCGGAAGAAGAGACTATAGTTGTGTTCCCCACCATAACTATTACAAGAATATACGCAGTCCTGTGTATAAAGCCTGACTGTCCCGAGCGCTCACGAAAGTATCCGATCCGAGCTCCGTCTCTGACGCCAACGGAGTGTAGCACTTGTCATAAACAGTGGTAAATGGAACTATTGTTTCCAATGACGCAATATTATAAGACAATTTTAAAGAGTTATTCAGAGAGAACTATATTTGTATAAAATGCAAAATAATCGCCAAAAATGAGTATTTGCATGCAGCCTTAGGTATTTAAATGGATTTTCTGCTATTTTCCAAAGAGATGCACACAAAACTTTCAGTCACGCAGAAAACAGTTTAAACTTAACACCATTATCTCAAAATCCAAAAATGTAATTTAAACTAAGTGGCAATCCACCTCAACTCCGAAAACTGGCATCACCCCAAATGTACAAAAAGATACCTCAGTATATCTGTCTGACCCCAGTTTCCGCAAAAGCTTTATATCAGGAATCCGTCTGTATGATTTTTTTTTACGGTGTAAACATTGACGTCGGAACCACAGATATCTGATTGGTTCCGCCACTGGCGCATATTCAGAGCGAGGAATGACTTGCCAACACCAACCTGGCGGCTTCGTCAAAGGAATCGCATTACTAATCACAACACCTTCCCACTTCAACCCACGTACCCACAATTAACGCCGAATTTGGATTCCCAATCTCGACTAGATACCCTTCATCAGCTTTCTAAACTCCCGTGTGTACCCTTAATGTTGGATGAGCTGATATTGTGACAAGTTCGAGAGTGTCAAAGAAAATTAACGGGCTTACAGACAGGCCAGTGAGTAACATATTGTATCGAAAACCCTTGGCTAAATTACGAGATATGAGTCAATTGAATTGCATTGTTTCCATTAGTTTACGGAAAGTCGTATAAGTGTAACCACAGACTAAGAAATGCTTAACACGCTCATAGTATTTTCAATGTAGACCCATAAAAGTCTGAAAGTCATATTCCTTTTTCATTTATATGGGTTATTTTGGGAGCAACCCCACAGGAAATACATCCACAAAGGCCACATACAAATTATGAGCTCAATTGGGACCATACTAATTGTCCCATTGAGCGCAAATTTAGCAAGTAACTGCTTTAGACATCAGACTGAAATGTTTTTCCTTCGCCTTTATTTTCTCGTAGTTACTACAATTTTGTAGGTAGAAGTAGTATTCTGTGCAACCATAAAACAGGTTGCTATGAATAAAATGTTATTTTTGTTTAAAATAATAACATTGTAAAACAGATAAGCATCAAGTCCTTGGCCATAAAATAGATATGTCAAGTTATAGTTTTCAATAACGTCTTCAAGACATGCCAATCCAGTGTGTCACTTTCACCAATAACAAACTGCTTACATGTTAAAGTCGCTGCATAGTCAATAGTAAACATGACTTGATGTCTCTCAAGCCTCAAGATCAAATATTAAATTAATTTTGTGATTATATTGTGGATATATATGCAAACAAAGAAAGCACTTTACCACCAGACATGAGTTTTATTTATGGACGCACTTAACTACTGTGATCCTTAGCGTCCCATTCTATATTGGGCGTGAAAGACCGATAATTTTGCTCAGAGGCCTCTATCAGGCTTGAGGTTCTTTTACGTGCCGTAAAACTACGACGGCTTTACTTCCCTTCCTAAGGAAGTTATTTGTACGGCTTTTTAATCCATCTTACGATGGATTTTTACGCCCGAAAAATCCATCGCCCTCCACCGGGGTAAGCTTTCAATGCAGATCTCAATGCTAATTTTTACCATCACATGTTTAGATGATTTATAGAGAATAAAAATACATTCGTAAACGATCCTGTGCAGCATATAATGTATCATTTAGATAAAAGGAGACACAAAAGAAAGGAAAATTTCTACAAAAGACGATGAATGAATGTTTACGTGGACTACCACAAGATTTGATTACGTTACGAGAGTGTGCTACAGAAATAAAATATCAACATGTAAAATTTATTTTAAACTATGTGTTGACTAAGAATTTAAGCCTAGCTATTTGATAATGTTATAATTTTAAACAGTGAGCAAAGACAAAACTTTTAATCAACCAGCCTGTGTTACTTTGGTCTTTGCAGGAATTCATATTAGTAATCTTACAAATAATAGCTTTGTGAGAATTCACAGATCCCTAGGTTAGAGTCTCAGATTCTGAAATCTGTTTGTGGGGTGTCAGATGTAAACAAAACGCATTCTTGTACAGTACTAGTCATTGTCTCTAGATGTGTTTGGTGTGAAGCCTCTGGGTACACTGGCTACCATATATGCTGTCCCGGCTACTTTGGGAGGAATTCTACTGGTCTTCACAGGCATGTATAGCAAGGAGGAGTTGCGTGTATCTGTTTATCTTTTCACGCAAGCAGTGATGTGGTGTTTTACGTGCACAGTTTTAGATTATTCACATATGAATATATAACTTTAAGCAATAGCTTTATTCTTCACCACTTACATATAATAACAATGTTAAATTAATATATAGTTACATAAAACCATGTTTTAGGACAATATCTCCACGAAAAAAGAAATTTAATGGTAACGTAATGTAAAACAAATATGTTATACCTTTTACTCTCATAGATGACACATTTAATAGACATTATTGGAGTCATCTCTCCAATCTAAATATACAACTAAATAAAACAGTTTTGCGCAATTTCCCCATGAAAAAGTATTTTTATGACAATATAATGTAAAATTGAAGTAAATTTTACTTTTTACTCTCAAAGAGGGCACATTTACTAGCTGCCTAAGCAATTAATAGCTTACGTGCTGGAAGAACTGATTCTAAACTCATATATGCCCACAGTTCACGAGTGTTCACAGAGGGCGATGAGTGATTCAATGCCTAGGCGGTAAATCAGGTATTAAACAAGAATGGAGATTGGACGGATTATTACAATGCCCAGTAAATGTATCCTATTTGACAGTTAAAAGCTTGTGTTTCAGTTTTACATTATGTTGCCATTAAAAATACTTTTTCATGGAGAAATTGTGCAAAACAGGGTTTTACTTAGTTATATATTTAAATATTGTTATTATATGTAAGCGTTGGTGAGTAAAGCTATTGCTTCCAAGTTGTACATTCATATGAGAATAATCTAGAAGTGTGCACTAAAACAGAACGCCACCGCATGCACAAAAGGTAAACAGATACACACACCTCCTCTTGCCATACATACTCACTTCTGAAGGCCAGTAGAATGCCTCCCAAAGTTGCGGGGGCGGCATAAGCGGAAGCCAGTGTACCAATAGGCTAAACACCAAACACACCTAGGAACAATGATTAGTACTGTACAAGAATGCGTTTTGTTTACATCGGACACCCTACAAACAGATTTCAGAATTGGAGACTCTAACCTACGGATCTGTGGATTCTTACAAAGTTATGATTTATAAGAATACTGATAGGTGAATTCCTACAAAGTGCAACCCTAATACAGATTGGTGTGATTAAAAGTTTTGTCTTTGTTCCTGTTTAAAATTATAACATGTCAAATAGCTAGGCTTAAATTCTTAGTGAAAACATTATGTAAAATGAATATCAATTTGTTCCTGATATTTTATTTCTGTAGCACTCTCTCTTAACGTAGATAATCAAATCTTGTGAGGTCCACGTGAATTCATCGCCTTTTGTAGACATTTTCCTTTCTTCATTGTCTTCTTTTTCTTCTTCTAAATAATACATAATATGCTGCACAGGATCGTTTTATTTATGTATTTGTATTCTCTACAAATCATATAACTATTTGATGGTAAAAATTATCATTCAGATCTAGATTGAAAGCTTACCCCGGTGGAGAGTGAAGGATTCTTTCGGGCTTAAAAATCCACTATAAGATGTATTTAAAAGCCGTAAAAATGGCTTCCTTCGGAAGGGAGGTAAAGTCGGTGGTGCCGCGTCATAGATTTGCGGCACGTAAGAGAACCTCAAGCCCAATAAAGAGGCCCCTGAGTAATATTTCCGGTCCTTCACGCCCAATATAGAATGGGACGCTAAGAACAATAATATTTATAGCATTCATAAATAACTCAATTTATTTTGTTTTTCACAGGCAATGTAGTGCTTTTTTTCGCTTGCATATGTATCAACAATATAATCACAAAATTCATTTAATATTTGATCCTGAGGCTTGAGAGACATCAAGCATGCTTACTATTGGACTGTGATCTTTCAATGCCTCACAAAGCTGTAGGGACAGCGTAGACGGAAGCCAGAGTACGGTAATTGCATCTTGTTCAGCAGTACGCGCATATAGGTTGACTGGCAAATGAGGTGTTTCATAACCTCAGATTTCAATTAAGTTCATGCAGCGCTCCTACATTTATACTGAATCTGCGATCGCTTGTTCCTAACCCCAAAATTTCGCCGAAGGGGGTTCTAACCCCTTTAGCTGCAGACCTCTAGCACTCGTGATACTTCTGACGTACGCCGGGGCAGAACATCTTAGCCCTTCCCGGAAGGAAGCTATTCGGGTTGGGTTGGGCTCGATGAGACATGGTTACCGATACCCATGCGTGATTGATAATATTAGCAAAGCCCAAGCAGGGTTATGAGTCGACTCAATGTCTTTTGGCACCTCCTGGAGAGCTGCTAGACGGTGGCTAGACACTGTCGCCCCTCACTGAGGTCTTCGGTTGTCTTGCCCTCTGGGATTCACGCGCCTAAGTAGCGTATCCGCTTCCGTCTCTGAGAAAGCAAGGAGGTGGTTATAAAACAGGCACCGTCCTAATGGAAAGGCCCATGGAGGTTCGCCTTCCTGAGTTTATGGCGGAGCTGGGGTGCCATGTCTTGCTCGTTGGATTTAACCCCAAAATGCTTATTTTGATACTGGTTTTCTACTCTACAATTTTCTCACATTGTTTTTCCGCATCCTGTATACAAAATTACACCGCTTTGACAATCGGGGTGCAGATTTGTGTACAATAAATATTTCTACTGATACTTTCAAACCATTACGCACACATATCCATTTGAGCATTATGGACAAAAGTGATATCTTACTTTCAACATCTTACTTACAGATTTTCACTGGTTGAAAATTTCCAAAAATTAATCTTTTTTCTCATATTTTCAATACCTAACGTAGAAGTCTGCACCCTGCAGGAAACCGAATCGATGATCAAATGGTTAAAATCACTAATGCTAGCCTGAAATTCTATTCTGTCCACGACAACGCGAGAAACAACTGAATAACCATTTCAAAAATGACAAGTATTGGAAAATTGAAACCAATAACAACGGATTTCTCTGAAGTGCTGGAATACCACAAAAATACTTCAAAAATGAATAGCGTATTTTAAAGAGAACTAAATTTGTTGAATAGCAATTTAAATCTCCTACGGCTCACCAGTTGTACAATATTACAACTTTTTTTTTCCGAATGAAGAGCCCTTCGTAGGCTATTTAAAGGAAATTCAAGATATGCAGTTTATTCGTCATTCGTCATGTAAATAAATACCTTAGATTATGGTATTTTTATCAAAATCGTTAGAAACCCTCTGAGAAAATAAATATTTTTGAAAACTGCTCAATATACACGGTTGTTGGGTGGGGGATTTTACTGAAACTCGTGTGTGTCACATCTTTGATAGATACCTAATTTAAACACTAAGTTTGGTGTTTAGCTGACTTTCCGTTTTGGGTTATGTTGTTCAGACACATACATGCACGCACACATACTTTTTCTAACAATAGCTTCTATATCTTGTAGCGCGAAATCGTCGTTGGGTTGTTGTGGTCTTCTGCAGTGTTCTTCCTCGACTATTGATGCTCGTCGGTTGTTGCATATTCCATTCGTAACTATATCTAATTATTCATTCTCAGGTTATAGTGGGTGAGGCAAGTTTAAGAATACACTTCAATTTTCCCTTAATAAATGAAGTTTATTCACAACTGAAATAATTATGGGCGGCTACCTTTTCCCCATTATTATAATCCCACCACTTTAAATTAGTCAGGAGCCTAGTTATCTGCACACGCATTCCCACCCTTGTATGCACCCACGTGCATTTGTAGCACCTCGTGTCGACGTGAATTCTTGAAGATCAGTGATATAGAGAGAGAGTGCGCTCTGAGGCCTTGTCTGCCCTTATATACGGGAGCCTAGTGACGCTCAACTCTGCGTTTAAAAATGTAACGACGATTCCTATTGGCCCTCAGACCACGTTACCTTAACACGTATGAGCATGTGTGGCTTCATATCCGTGCGCTTAAGCCTCATCTGGGAGCGTTGTGCAGCCAGTTCCATATCTCCGTCTCTTTCTTTTCTCTATCTGTCACTTTCTATTTCTCCGTACCGTTACCGGTTCCCTGCCTGTTGGCTTGGTGAAAGGTACGCTCTTTATGTTTTCCTGGAATTCTCGCCCGTTTCTTACAATCAGCTCTGTACAAATGTTAGATGTTGAATATTTTAACATGTTAGTGAATAAAGTATTTCTGTGCAATTCTTATATGTATGGTTCCCCTTTCATATGTACAATTCCTATATATGTATAATATATCCCCTTTCAATCTACAATGTACGTGGTAGAGAAAATAAAAATAAATAAATAAAATAAACTTGCAGAAAACCAAGAGCTCTGTAGCTAACATATCAAAGTACGCCTGCGCTTTTTATGAGTTTCAATTATGAATCATTTTAAATATTAAAAATCTGATGTGTTGCACTCACATGATTTTCTCTACTCAGTATTCTACAAGTTATTCTTACAAAAGTATTATTCTATCTACTGCTTGTTAATCCAGATAAACTTGTACCACATATTTACACATTTTATTATAGGATACAGTAGGTAAAGCGACCGTCAGATTTTTAAAGAGCGTCTGTGTTTTACGGTTTAACAGTTATAAAAAAGTTATTCAGTTATTCATATGCTATTTTCATAAAATTCAAGATATACTACATTTTATTTGCAACGTTAATATATAAACATATGGTATTTTAATCAAAATTGTTAGAGCCATGTTTGAGAAAATAGGACGATTGGATTTTCTTGAAAATTTTCTTGTCGCATCTTTGGAAGATACTGAATTTAAATAGTAAGTTTGGTATCTATCCGACTTTTTGTTATGCTGTTTACAGACACACATACACGGACCACTTTTAAATGTTTATTTAGAGGACTTCAAAACATGTATTTCAGGGGAAATCTCGACATCGAATACAGTACTTTTTCTATTTATTGTAAGTACGAAATAGGCAATGTAAACATAGGCATGATTTACTATTTATTTCAAATCTAAAATCTATCATTACTTAATAGCTATATAAAATAACATTGTTTGGCCTAAAATCTGATTCAGTACTACTTAAGATGTATGATGACCTCAGTATAGTAGTTAATATGAAATAATTACTTGTATGATGGAGAATTTTAGGAAATTGGAAAGGCCTCTCATCTTCTTTACCAGCTTATTATCCTCGTTGTAAGACTTACGCCCAAGGATTTACATGCCAATGCCTTGGGTCAGTAACCTATGGAGGAGGCAGGCAACTCTCATCATAGCATATCCAGGATGGCTGAAGAAGGAAATGCAATTTAGTAATAAAAAGGATATACAGGAAAATTCGCGGATCAAATTCCCAACAAAATTACCCGGTCCCGCGGGTTTCAAATGCAGCAGTACGTTTTGAGTAGTTAAATAAAATTACAATCATAGGGAGAATAAATATCAATAACAGTAAGGATAGTGTTAAATAAAACTGGAAAGCTATGTGACTATAAATTTGTCGAAGAGTTGAGAAAGACAAGGCCATCAGCGGCCGGAGACGGGTGGTTTTTCCCTCTATTGTTAAGTGTCCCGTTGAGTTGCTGGAACGCAGAGGTGTAGAAAAAGGTCAATGTTCGCCAAAAGCCAGATAGCCTTAGGCCTCCAATGAAAGAAGCTAGAAATCAGGTGATAGTGGAATGGGGAGATATAGAACGTTTGAAATAGAGAAACAGAAGATTTTAGAATACGCACTTGGCCGTGGTAGTTCCTGGGAGATGGTTATCAGAAAAATTTAGAATACACACTTGGCCGTGGTAGTTCCTTGGAGATGGTTGTTAGAACATGTGTCAGCGGATAGGTGAAATGATATTAAACGTAACAATAAGGAAAACGCGTGTGTGTGTCGAAGTAATAGCAGGAATCAAATGTTTAAAAAAAATCTGACGTGTTACACTCACATGACTTTCTCTATTCTTGTACCAACTATTGTTACAAACGCTTATTTTCCATCTATTTCATATTAATCGAGATAAATATTTGCAGAAACTATCTTTTGACATGCAAAGAGAATTACTTTACACATAGCGACCAGTTCTAAAAATATTTGACTATCACTTAAGGCCATGTTCCCCTTGTTTTGTATTTGCAAAGGCAATATAAGCACAGACATATCTCTTAATAGCTGGTTGCTATGTGCAGCATCATTCTCTTTGCCACAGATTAATACTCTTTGCATATCCAAGACAAAAAATGGAATAACGAATTCCCATTTGAGAAAACAAGTATTGAAAAATTTAAGGGAATAACAAGCAATATCTCGAAAATGGTTCACTGAACAAAAAAAATGTATATGACATAAATTGTGTATTTTAACGCGCTCTACATTTTTTGTATAGTAAAATTTTGTCTATTTCTTATGGTTTGCCAGTTATGCAAAAGTCGTTCACAATGAAGAATACTTTTGGAGACATTCCCAGAAAATTCAAGATATACATTTTATTTGTCATGAAAATATCTTAAACATATGATATTTTAATCAAAATCGTTAGAGCCATTTTTGAGAAATTTAAAATGTTCCAGAAATGTTCCATGTAAAGGGTAACCTGGGGTGGGGGGATTTTCTTGAAAACCTTCGTGTCGCATCTCTGGAAGGTACTGAACCTAAATACCAAGTTTGGTGTTTATCCGATTGTTCGTTTCTGAGTTATGCTGTTCACAGACACACAGATACACACACACGGACATGTTTCCAAAAATGCTTTTTTGGGGGGGATTCAGGGGGTCTCAAAACATGTATTTCCGGTGAAATCTCGGTATCGAATTTTTGGGTGGAATACAATACTTCCCCTACTTACTATACGTAGTAGAGAAAGTAAAAACGGTGACGGGAAATAAACGAGTAGGAAAACAAAACAGTCGTATTCACCACTAACCCGAGATCCAAGATCCATGCAAGAACCCTGAACTAGTACCGAGCCCGGGACCATTCCTACAAATCCCGTACCGTAAAATAGCCACTTACCACCGCAAATTGGCGTCCAAACGTGGGGCCCACAATCAACAACCAGAAACATCACCGCACAAACCGGGACTTCCCGAATGCGGGCTATAGAAAGCCTGAGCCATCCCGCTCGGTGGAAAGATGTAAACATTTTACTTCCCCCGAAAGTTTGCTGTTGCTTTCTTGCGTACAAGTATTCCAGCCACGTAAGTAATTTGAAATTAAATTCTTAAAGGCAAAGTAAGATATTTAAAAGGCAAATACGTCTACAACATTCCCTCCGGATCAAAGGGCACAGCATGTCCAAAGGCAGTCACCCTTTTCACTTTGTGGTAAAGAACATATAACACCCATTTCCTTAGACAGGTATCTAATAACAGCAAGATGGTAATCTTAGCATTTTAAACGAAAAATTGATTTAAGGATATAATTGAATAAAGAATACTTGGAGCTCAGCTCTATATACCAATTAGAGGATCGAGAGGCGTTCCTTGCCGTTAACGGGTTGGTTAGCATTATGTGCTACTAGATTTATTGTACTAAATGAATTCTCAAGTCTGTTAGCCTACTGTGAAGTTCCTTGCATAAGGGGAATATGTTCCACTGCCAATCACAGGATTTAACTGTCGCATAAAGGATGATTTACTGCCGTATTGCAACACAATTTCACAAAGGCATTTGCGCGCTTCCGATGGCAACTGTCCGAAATATGTGCACACTATGGGATCAGATTTGCATTCATACTATGTAGCTTGATTGCATTTATGGACATTAAGACGCTTAAATTAAGCAACGCCATATGTGATGCATTCACACGACTTTCTCTACGAATGTCAAGTTTGAAGAAAGTTGTTTTGTTTCACGTAAACTTTATAATATTCTCGCCGTAATGAATTTTCCTCCCACACTGAACACGTATTAAACTTCTCGAGGAAGGTCTCGCGTCCAGTTAGGAACGCTGTCTACTAGCAACTAACTTCTACCGCCTGAATTTGTAATTTTTTCTATTTCAAGTCTCTGATTGGCTAATCCTACTCCAATAGAATACTTTTATTTAACTTTTAGCCTTTCGAGTTGTTGGTTGGCTATTTATAAACTGTTTTACAAATATTACATTATTGTTTTCAAGAATTACTAGTAGCACTATTAAACTTTGTAATTCATTATTGCCTCAAGGTTACCTCATTGTTAGCAACTTTTGACCTATATTCTCACAGCTCCTACATTATTAAATTACGTAATACATTCACATAACATTATTATACATGTATTTAATAGTAAACATAATACACTGACGGTTACATACTTGTATATGTTATTTGTACACATATTGCTTTAAGGCGGGCTGTTATTATATGTTATACTATATAATTAGACTAAAATCATTTAAATGTTAAAAATACTGCCTCAAGTTTACATATATCCATTATATATTTACTTTCTCTACCACGTACATAGAAGGTAGAGAAGGTATTGCATTCCACCCAAACTTTCGATATCGAGATTTCACCGAAAATACATGTTTTGAGGCACCTGGATCGAAATAAAGCATTTTTAGAAAAAATGTCTCTCTCTCTCTCTCCGCGTGTGTGAACAGCATAACTCAAAAACGAAAAGTAGAATAAACATCAAACTTGGTATTTAGGTTCAATATCTTCCCAAGATGGACACGAAGATTTTTCAAGAAAATCCTCCACCCCAAACTCCATTGGACATTTTCGATGCTTTTTATCTTATAACAAATGGCTAACGATTTTTTATTATAACACCATACTCGTATTAAACATATTTACATTACAAATAAAATGTATATCTTGAATTTTCTGGGAATAGCCTGTGAAGTCCACTTCATTCGGAAGGAATTTTGTATAATCTTGTATAACTGGTATACGTTAATGATGTTATGGGGATTAAGGGCGCTAAATATCTAAGGTCATCAGCGTCCAGGTAAACGTTAAGCCTTAGACGAAAACGTACCACACAAAAAACATAGATCTCTTTAAAACACACAATTTGTTTCAAATAAGTTTTTTTTTGTGGCATAAGCCATTTCTGAGACATCCGTTATTAAATGTTCGAATTCTTCATTTCTTGTCATTCTCTTAAAGTCCTGTGAACACTCAGTCGTTTCTCGCGGTTGCGTGGAAACAGTATGAAATTTTGTCTATATATAGCATCCAGTTCTTAAACATTTGACAATCGGTGTTCTCTTTGTATTTATAACGAAATATGTACTGTAGCTATTTCTGCAAAGGCTTATTTGGATTAAAATTTAGTATTTGGAAAAACAAGCTTTGGTAAGAATAATTTGTATACCTGCTAATAGACGATAGATGGTAGAGAAAGTCATGTGAATGTATCACATCAGCCTTTTTTATTTTCTCTACTACTCACCCATAGTAACTAGAAGAAATATTCTATTTCACCCAAAATTTATCATGGAAAATCTTTAGAACATTTTGATTTTCTCAAAAACATTTCTAAGGATTTTGATTAAAATACCATATGTTTGAGATATTTTCATGAGAAATGAAATGTATAGCTGGTAAGATATAGACAAAATCTTACAACAGAAAAAGTGGCAAAGGAGCACCATTTATAAAACTTTTTTGGTAAAAATATTTTTCCGAGATATTACTTCTTATTGGTCTGAATATGCAATACTTTTCTTAAATGGGATGTCCTCGTTATCATCAAGCTACAGTCTGTCAACTGTGATGTCTACAAGCATCTCTTCTTGCACCCGGCTCTCAGCTAGGAACTAGAGATGCAGGACAGTTGAGACAAGGGGAGAGGCGAAGTTACTATTAGTGAGGGACTAGCGGGGTAAGGTGAATGAATGTATGTTCGTTGTATTTACAGAACTGTAAGATATAAAGCTTGCCTTTTCCTTACTTCCTTCCGCGTCCCTTGACAGGAATCCGAACCTGCGTAACAGCACACGACTGTGATATGTCACAGTAATGAGTTGGCTGCCTCGTCAAGCAAATAGAATGATGACTTTTTATACATGTAATAATGTTTCATGTTAACAAGTAATTCTTTAAGCATTAAATATACACATTTTAAAGTAAAAATGTTATTAAAGTTAGTCCTAAGCAATTTTAAGTGCTACAAGAAAAGTTCTGCGCTTTAGATCAAGAAAATGTATTCACCTTTAAAACTTGGTATTTCTAGTTACATATATCAATTAGGTAATAAGGAACCAATTCAACTTTAATTTCGAAAACCTTTGTGGTCTTTAATACTTAAGTGATTTAAAATAAAACATCAACATTTGTAGAAAGTATCTGCTAATTTTAAGCGTCTAGACCAAGTGTTTCAGCAATTTGAGTACTAAAATGCATGACATTAAAATTTCCACTAAGCTTCAACATGTGTGTGCATGAATAAAGATGGCGTCTGCGCCATAAGCCTTTAGAAATATTTTGTTTAAGTCCAAGCATTTTTACACTAACATTTAAAAGAGTTAAAAATCTATCACTTTTATCATTCTCCCCCTTAATCTGACTGCAGTGTTGCAGTATGCGAACTTGATACTTGTAACAGGGCAATGGTGAACTGTCATAAGGATGGTTAATCAGAATGTTATGGCATTACGTTTCATAAATGTTCTTCCCATGTATCGGCAGAGTCTAATGTGCGCAGTAAGATTATCAAAATATCGATACCGCGCAGCATACTAACATGGCATGCCCTGCAGACGTTAACCGGATCTTTAATTGGATTTTCAGAATTTTGCCATTAATGCGCATCCTTTTCCTTACTATGGCTTTAAAAAAATAAGTTATACTGTATTTACAAACTAAGCTAAGCCCTTGGCAATAATATTAAAAAGGTAGGGAAAAAAAAGAATAATAATTTCTTCTTAGGGACGCCATCTCATTATTTCGGCATATTCAATATCATTATCGAGGCACCTAAACCATTCCACTACCAGTATCGATTATCGAAAGGGGGGAAGAAATATAACGAGATAAACAAACAAGATCCCTATCGAATTTCACAAGGTCGAGAAGAGGCAGTTACTGGAAGAACTAAGGAGCCTGCTTTCTTAAACAGAAATAGTAAAGGAATCTAGTCAACTATAAAGCAGTGTTTTCTATTGGTATGTGACGTATTATACTTTAGGTGCGTTCGCGATCTTGTGTTCTTTTAAGTGATAAATATTTTAGTAAATCATCCTAAAAATTGTATACTCGCAATATAAAATACATACACTTAACTTTCTAATGCTTCAAATTACGTCCATGAATATCTGCTTAGCATTTAACATTTTTACTTTCTCTATACGAGGGGTACTATTTATATTTTGAGCCTAATAATTAAAACAAAGTAATTTCTGATTGAAAACTGCTATATTTTTTTCTTCAAAATATTCTCCTTTATGATCAATACACTTTTGCATCAGTTTAAACCATTTGTCAAAACATTTATTCGCGTCTTCTTGAGACACCTCCAAAACATGGTTTTTGAAGGCATCAACGGCTTCTTCTGCCAACGAAAATCGTTGTCCACGCAATTTATTTTTGATTTCGGGAACAAAAAGAAGCCAGTGGGTGCCAAATCAGAACTGTATGGCGGATGACCTATCAATTCAATTGTTTGAGCCTTCAAATACTCTGTTGTTAGACGAGATGTGTGTGCGCTCGCATTGTCTTGATTAAGAACGATCCTACGATTCTTGTTGGTTTTTCTTACTTCACCGAAGACTTCCGGCAAACAAATGGTTGTGTACCATTCTGCATTGACCGTTTTAGGTTCCTCTAAAGGCACTGTTGCCACATGGCCAGTTTTCTGAAAAAGCAGGCGACCATTTGCTTCGAGTGCGAACAACCTTTGCTGGATTTGCTTCATCTTGAAACACCCTACAGTCGACTGCTGTTTACGTTCCGGTTCATACGCATAGATCCATGATTCGTCACCTCTTACAATCTTATATACGTCTTTTGAGGCACCGCTATTTTATTTCTTGAGCATTTTTGTACACCAATCGACACGAGCATCTTTTTGAGATTGCGTCAAATTATATGGGATCCAACGAGAGCAAACCTTTATCACGGCTAAATAATCATGCAATATTTTATATATGCTGGTAGAACTAATGCCTAGGGTTGCCTCAATCTCACAATATGTCGTATGACGATCTTTCATTATTAGTTACTGCACAGCATCAATGTTTTCTGGCACAACAACTGATTTTGGACGACCTTCACGAACTCCATCATTGAGCGAACGGCGGCCACGATTAAATTCGTTATACCGGCGTTTCACAGAGCAAAGGATGCAGCTTCGTCGCCAAATGTGGAAGTTAGTAGATCAATGCACTCTTGTCTTGATAATCCACGTCGAAAGTCATTGCACGAACATTTTCACGAGTTAATTCCATGTTTTTGTTGACCCCCAATTTTCAAGTTAGTGTAAACAAAAAAATGACGCTCTATTGACAAAATGTTTGAAGTAGATTATGGTAAAAAATGTCAAACTTTCCAATGGAAACGTCAGATGGCACCTACAACATTCAGGGTTGCCAAGGCTCAAAATATAAATAGTGCACCTCGTATAATAAGTAGAGAACTATGTAGAGAAAGTATTTCATTTCACCAAAAAATTCGATACCGAGATTTTACCGGAAATACACGTCTTGAAGCTCCCTAATAAAAAAAAAGCATTTTAGAAAAGGGTTAGTGTGTGTGTCTATAAACAGCATAACTCAAAAACGCAACACGAAGGTTTTCAAGAAAATCCCCTACTCCAAACTACCATTTACATGGAACATCTTTCGAAATATTTGATTTCCTAAAAAATGGCTATAACGATTTTGATTAAAATACCATATATTAAAGATACATGACAAATAAAATCTATATCTTGAGCTTTTTGGGAAGAGCCTAGGAAGTCCTCTTCATTCGGAAGGAATTTTGTATAATCTTGTATAAGTGGTAAACGTTAAGCGATAAACTACATAAACGTGTAGTACTACACATACTACACAAGAAATATATATCGCTTTAAAACATACAGTTTATTCCAAATAACCTTTTTTGTGGCATCAGCCAATCCCGAGAAATCCGTTAATAATGGTTCGAATTGTTCAACACTTAGCCATTCCTTTAAAGTTCCGTCAACATTCACGTGTTTCTCACTATTCCATGGAAACAGTATGGAATTTTAAGGCCAGCGTATAGCGTGTGGTTCTTAAACATTTGACTATCGCTGTTCACTTTGTTTCTCTAACGAAATGTATAGTGTAGCTACTTCTGCAAAGGTTTATTTGAATTAAACTGAAGTAGATATAACAATAAGCTTTAGCAGGACTAGTTCGTATACCCACTAGTATATAAGAATGTATCACTTCAGTTTTTTACTTTCTCTACTACGTATAGTAAGTAGGGGAAGTATTGTATTCCACCCAAAAATTCGATACCGAGATTTCACCGGAAATATATGTTTTGAGACCCCCTGAATAAAAAAAAGCATTTTTGGAAACATGTCCGTGTGTGTGTGTGTGAGTGTGTGTGTGTGTCTGTGTCTGTGAACAGCATAACTCAGAAACGAACAGTCGGATAAACACCAAACTTGGTATTTAGGTTCAGTATCTTCCAGAGATGCGACACGAAGGTTATCAAGAAAATCCCCCCACCCCAGATTACCCTTTACATGGAACATTTTTCGAAAATTTTAATTTTCTCAAAAGTGGCTCTAACGATTTTGAATAAAATATCATATGTTTAAGATATTTTCATGACAAATGAAATATATATCTTGAATTTTTTGGGAATGTCTCCAAAAGTATTCTTCATTGTGAACGGCTTTTGCATAACTGGTAGACCATAAGAGATAGACAAAATTTTACTACACAAAAAATGTAGATCGCCTTAAAATACACAATTTATGTCACATAGATTTTTTTTTGGTTGAGTGAACCATTTGCCAGATATTGCTTGTTACTCCCTTAAATTTTTCAATACTTATTTTCTCAAATGGGAATTCGTTATTCATTTTTTTGTCTTGGATATGCAAAGAGTATTAATCTGTGGCAAAGAGAATGGTGCTGCACCTAGCAACCAGCTATTAAGAGATATGTATGTGCTTAAAGGCTACTGTATTTCTATATTGCCCTTGTAAATATATATTCCCCTTACATCTACAAGAAACTTAGCAATAAGATAGTTTCTGAAAATGTTTATCTCGATTAACATGAAGTAGATGGAGAATAAGCGTTTGTAAAAATAGTTTGTACAAGAGTCATGTGAGTGTAACACATCCGATTTTTTTTATTTAAAGCAATCTAATGTACTGAATTCATATTACTTTCAGTACTCACTCTTCTTTCTTCTATCTTATTCTTGCTAATACAAATAAACCTTCATTACTCATTTACACATTTCGTTGTAGATATAAGAAGAATAACTAAAGCGATAGTTAAAGCCGTCGCTATAAGATAGCTTTGAAATTCTTTCTCCTTGCACGAACACAAAAAAGAAATGGGGGGGGGGATAGGGAATTGAAGTTGAGAAAAAGTATTCGAAAAGCATTCGAAAATTCATACCAATAAAAAAGAACATCTCGAAAATGGTTAATGCCACAAAAAATTGGATTTACATAAATTGTTAAAGCATTCGCAGGCGATCAGTTGAACCGGATTAACGTCTAAGCAGAATTCACAATGTGCCTCTGTCTACTGATATCTGTAATTGTGATATTGTACTGCGTGAACTAAATTCAAACGTGGGAGACTTATGGGGACGAGGATTATGTGGATCCTGAGGAATATGAAGATTTGACAATCAAGCCTGCAGTCCCCTCAGAAAGATCATTTTCAGGAGGTTACATTCCTCCGTCCTTGGTGAAGAAGTACCGGTGTCCTGAAGGCTACGTGTTTGTTATGAGTAAGCAGAAGTATAGTAAGTAGGAGAAGTATTGTATTCCAGCCAAAAATTCGATACCGAGAATTCACCGGAAATACATATTTTGAGACAACCTGAATCAAAAAAAGCATTTTTGGAAACATGTCCGTGTGTGTGTTTGTGAACAGCATAATTCAGAAAAGAATAGTCGGATAAACATCAAACTTGGTATTTAGGTTCAGTATCTTCCAGAGATGCGACACGAAGGTTTTCAAGAAAATCCCTTCACCCCAGATTACCCTTTACATGGAACATTTTTCGAAAATTTTCATTTTCTCAAAAATGGCTCTAACAATTTTGATTAGAATATCATATGTTTAAGATATTTTCATGACAAATGAAATGTATATCTCGAATTTTCTGGGAATGTCTCAAAAGTATTCTTCATTGTGAACGACTTTTGCATAACTGGTAAACCATAAGAGATAGACAAAAGTTTACTACACAAAAAAATGTAGATGGCGTTAAAATACACAATTTATGTCACATACATTTTTTTTGTTGCGTGAACCATTTTCGGGATATTGCTTGTTATTCCCTTAAATTTTCCAATACTTATACTTTTTCTCAAATTCGTTATTCTTTTTTTTATATCCTGGACATGCAAAGAGAATGGAATACTTCACATAGCAAAGATCTGACTATCGCTTAAAGCCTACCATATTCCCCTTGCACCTACAAGAAAATTAGCAATAAGATTAACATCTCGATTGGCATGAAGCATATGGAGAATAAGCGTTTGTAAGAATAGTTTGTACAAGAGTAGAGAAAGTCATGTGAGTGTAACACATCAGATTTTTTCTATAGTAAGTTTTTGTCTATCTCTTACGGTTTACGAATTACGCAAAAGTAATTTAGAATGAAGAGGACTTTAGAGACTATTCCCTGGAGATTCAAGAAATACATTTTATTTGTCTTGAAAATATCTTATTTTAATCAAAATCATTAGAGCCATGTTGGGAATTTAAAAATTTTCAAAGATATTTCCATTTAAAGGGTAGCTTGGAGTAGGAGATTTTCTTGAAAATTGTATCGTATCCTTGCAAGATGCTGAACTTAAAATACCAAGTTTCGTATTTAATCGACTTTTCGTTTGTGAGTTATATTGTATTCGCATACAAGCTTTCTTCTAAAAATCTTTTTGGGGGTTCAGGAAATATCAAAACGTGTATATTTCAAAGAAATTTCGGCGCAGAATTTTTATTGGAATACCATACTTCCTCTACTTACTGTAAATACATGAGAAAGTAAGCATTCACTTTTCCTCTTTTGATTTAAACATCAACATAACGACCGTGGTCGAGTGCTCAGCGTTCCGGCTACTCAGCCCAGAGGGCCCAAGTTCGTTTTCCGGCTGGGGTGGGGGATTTGTTCTTTAATTAGAAACCTCCCTACCCTAAGCAGCGTTTGAAAATATGAATGTGTGTGTGTGTTCCATGTTAGAAATTATTAAAATCCATCGTTAAAGAACCTACAACCAACGAGTTGTTTCTCAAGTCAAAAGTCCCCTATATGACCATAGAAGTTAAAGGGGTACATACATGAAAAAATGTTGTGTTGCACTCACATGACTTTTTCTACTCTTGTACAAACTATTTATACAAACTATTTTTACATTTCATGTTGAGATAAACATTTGCAGAAACTTATTGGTAATTTTCTTGTAAATGCAAAGGGAATAATGCAGGCTTTAAGCGATAGCCAAATATTTTAAGAGCTGGTTGCTATGTGGAGCATTCCATTCTCTTTGCATGTCCAGGACGTTTGCATAAAATTCAAGATATACATTTCATTTGCCATGGATAAATCTTAAACATATGACATTTTAATCAAAATTTTCGAATAAGATTCCATGTCAAGGGTAGTCTGGGGTGGGGATTTTCTTGAAAATTATCATGTTGCATTCTTGGAAAGTACTAAACTCAAATAGCAAGTTTGGTATCTATCCGACTTTCCGTTCTCTCTCTCTCTCTCTCACGCATGCACACAGACATGTTTCTAAAAAGGCTTTATTTGGATTCAGGGTGCTTCAAAACATGCATTTCTGGTAAAATATCGGTATCGAATTTTTTGGGGGAATGCAATACTTTCCCTACTTACTACACATAGTTCAGAAGGTAAAAAAGGATAAAAAAAGATAAAATGTTGTTTCATTAGCACATCAGTGTGCACTTTGCAAGCCTACATATATGAGAGAGGCATTAGCATTGCGTTGTATGATAGTGTGTTCTATAATCTATAACATTTCAGGAGGTTTTATATACTGTTATTTGTAGCCAGCTTTTGTATTCTTTTAATTTGCAACGATATCCTAGGCGATGCCGAGGCAAACCAACATTTCCGAGCGTATGTCAATGGACCTATGATGTTTAAAAAGTTCTCAATTAGTAACAGTAAAATTTAAAATATATATAGTGTGTTACATTCACATTACTTTCTCTACCCTCTATTGTTTGTTGGTGTGTATGCACACTATTCTCTCGAAGGCTTATTTTTTTATCTATGTACGTCATTTTAATCGAGATAATCGGTTGCAGAAATAGCTACATTACATATTTCGTTATGGATATAAAGAGAACAGCGATATCAAATGTTTAAGAACTAGACGCTATATGCTGAGCTTAAAATTGCATACTGTTTCCATGCAATCGCGAGAAACAGGACTTTGAAGAAATTACAAAGTATTGAAAATTCAAACCAGTAATAACGTATACGGCTTATGTCACAGAAAAGGTTATTTGATATAAATTGTGTCTTAAAAGAGATGTACACTTTTTTCAGTAAGTCTTTGTCTATCGCTCTAACGTTTACCAGTTGTACAAAATTATACAAAATTTCTTCCGAATGAAGTGACCTTCACACGCTATTCCCAGAAAATTCAAAGATATAAATTCATTGGTCATGTAAATATTCTTAATATTTGGTATTTTAATCAAAATCGTTAGGAGCAATTTTTAAGAAAATCGAACATTTTGAAAAAATCTGATGTGTTGCACTCACATGACTTCCTCTACTCTTGTACACACTATTTTTACAAACGACTATTCTCCATATGCTTCATGTTAATCGAGATATCGAGATGTCAATCTTATTGGTAATTTTCTTGTAGATGCAAGGGAATATGGTAGCTTTTAAGCGATAGTCAAATATTTTAACGCTGGTTGCTATGTGGCGCATTCCATTCTCTTTGCATGTCCAGGACATAAAAAAAATGAATAACGAATTTGAGAAAAAGTGTATTGGAAAATTTAAGGAAATAACAAGCAATATCTCGAAAACGGTTCACTCAACAAAAGAAATGTATATGACATAAGTTGTGTATTTTAACACGATCTACATTTTTTGTGTAGTAAAATTTTGTCTATCTCTTATGGTTTACCAGTTATGCAAAAGTCGTTCACAATAAAGAACACTTTTGGAGACATTCCCAGAAAATTCGAGATATACATTTCATTTCTCATGACATTATTTTAAACATATGATATTTTCATCAAAATCGTTAGAGCCATTTTTGAGAAAATTAAAATTTTCGAAAAATCTTCTATGTAAAGGGTAGTCTGGGGTGGGGGGATTTTCTTGAAAACCTTCGTGTCGCATCTCTGGAAGATACTGAACCTAAATACCAAGTTTGGTGCTTATCCGACTGTTCGTTTTTGAGTTATGCTGTTCACAGACACACAGACAGACAGACAGACAGACAGACACAGACAGACACACACACGGACATGTTTCCAAAAATGCTTTTTTTGGATTCAGGAGGTCTCAAAACATGTATTTCCGGTGAAATCTCGGTATCGAATTTTTGGGTGGAATGCAATACTTCCCCTACTTACTATACGTAGTTGAGAAAGTAAAAAGTTCCATGCAAAAGGTCTTTTGGGATTGTGGGATTTTCTTGAAAACCTTAGAATAGCATCTTTGGAAGATACTGAACGTAAATACCAAATTTCGTATTTAACCGATTTTTGTTTTTGAGTTATGCTTTTCACATACACACAGGTTTCTATGAAACCTCGACATCTAATATTTTGAGGAATACAATACTTACTCTGCTTACTGTCAGTACGTAGTAGAGAAAGTAAAAATGTAGACTACGTGATAAAGTAATGGGTCGGCTCTTGGAACTGCTTTTATAGGATCGTACACCAGATAACATTGCTATCCCCTCTCTGCATTTTCGACTTGCAAGTGCATTAATGCAAAGTTGAATTGTTAAACTGAACGCTTTTCATTGCTGAACTGCTTGGTTCAAACCAGCATGCCAACCTTTCTTTTTCATGATCGACATTATAGTTGACTGTTTTAGTGTACCAGGACTAATGTTTAGTCCACAACTATTTAGACAATTTACTCTCCTGTTATGTAGGGCTTACAGTCCCTACAACCGCGTCTAGGGTCAGGGGCCTGTCGAAGAGCAGACAAATATTAAATCAGAGAATGAAGGACCCGGAACAGGGAATCGGCCCGGCATGAGAATGAGGAAGAAGATGAAATAAAATGAAAGCGAAAGGGATGAAAGGAAAGGCGATGATGGAGCAATTGGTGGAATGAATGGCGGGGAACCCCGCAGGCACCGCTTCTTCCACCACAAATCCAGCATGTGGGTCCCTGGGATTGAACCCGGAGCGCCTTGGTGGGTGGCGAACGGTCTAACCACTTGGTCATGGCGCCGCCTTAAAAATATACTATTACCATTCTTATTGGGTGAGGGCCAAAAGGTTTCCAGCAAATTATTAAATTTTAATCACCCCAACATGCACACGGGGGAGCGTAGCCACAGCAACTGCAAGAGGACCAGGACCTTGATGTTCACATTCCGGTGCAGGCGTGGGGTATTTATAACAAATTATAGAAATATCACACCATTCACATTACCTGTGATTTATTTAATAAAATAAATTGTGGCCCTACATTACATACACAAAGGAAAATCAAGGATTGAGGGGAGATGCCTCACACACGACCTACATCTACACTCCTTCACACAAATTCTCAGGCCAGACTGACACTCGCACACACAAAGAAAGTAACGCTAAACTATTCCGTCTCTCTCTCCACCTTTGCCAGGGGTGGCGAGTTGCTATGCCAGACGGAACTTCAAACACAAAGCCGAAAGAAATACTGAATTACCCCAACAATGCTGTCGGCAACGCGACGCAATAATGTGTCTGGCGTGACAATAGTTATTAATACCTACTAATACGCCACAATATCTTACAAGTTGTAAGACATAACTATCCTTGAAACATATATGCAGATGCAATTGTTTTTCTTCGGTTCGTTAAACAATCGAACTGGATTTAACACTTAGTACTATACGTCATATTGTTAAAATCACCAGTGATTATTCAAAGCATTCATTTTACACAGACTTATAGGATTTTCAAGTGTTTTCTTGCTTTTAACGGTAGTTTTTACTTGTTTTTAGTATGACTATCGCACTCCTATTACGTAACACTACTTTTGACCAATAAGATGCTAAGAAACGACGTGTTTCAAGCAATCATGACTGCTTATCCCAAACTTTTATCCTTTCCTATCATTTGTCCTTTGTTTTCTTCTGTAGTTTAACGTCCTTTAACCTGGAAGGTCATATCGAACCATGAATGAAATGGGTGGAATTATGTTCAAATGAGTCCATAGAGCTTATAAGTTACGAAATTCGCCTTCTTAGGATAAGGGAAAACACCAGGAAAAAAAAACCTTATCCGAGTAACTCATCCTAACCAAGTTTCCAACTCGGGACCCCTTAAATGTGAGGCAGACACACTACCTCCACACCACAGCGGCAAGCTTTGTCGTTTTTATCACCTCCCTAGCATCTGTTAATTTGTATGCAACCGTAATTTGTTTTCCACAAAGATATTCAAGGTTAGCTTCTACAAAACAACACAATAGCAAACAACACAGAGAGAAACAATATATGGAAGCACTTCGATCAATTAATTTAGCAAGTAAATTAATCTTTTATTTATTGTAATCTTTACATACCTTTTTTTTTAATTATGAGATAGTCAATTAAATCCCACTCAAGTTTTGAATTTCTCAGATAAATTAGAACCTCTAGCAAGATTGCTGTTGATAAAACTCCGTAAGGGGAGTCCGGGCAAATCTGGCATCACCGGATGGGCCTCCTGAGATGTTAAAACAAATACACTACGTGATCAAAACTATCCGGACACCTGGCTGAAAATGACGTACAAGTTCGTGGCGCCCTCCATCGGTAATGCTGGAAGGCAATATGGTGTTGGCCCACCCTTCGCCTTTCAATACTTTCAATCAGATGCTGGAAGGTTTCTTGGGGAATGGCAGCCCATTCTTCAAGGAGTGCGGAAATGAGGAAAGGTATCGATGTAGGTCGGTATGGCCTGGCACGAAGTCGGCGTTCCAAAACATCGCAAAGGTGTTCTATAGCATTCAAGTCAGGACTCTGTGCAGGCCAGTCCATTACAGGGATGTTATTGTCGTTTAACCACTCCACTACAGCCCGTGCAGTATGAACAGGTGCCCGATCGTGTTGAAAGATGCAATCGCCATCCCCGAATTGCTCTTCAACAGTGTGAAGCAAGAAGGTGCTTAAAATATCAATGTAGGTCTGCGTTGTGATCGTGCTACGCAAAACAAGGGGTGCAAGTCCCTCCGGGAAAAACACGACACACCATAACACCACCACCGCCGAATTTCACTGTTGGCACTACACACGCTTGCAGATGACGTTCACCGGGCATTCGGCATACCCACACTCTGCCATCGGATGCCACATTGTGTACCGTGATTCGTCACTCCACACAACGTTTTGCCAATGTTCAATCATGTAATGTTGACACTCCTTACACCAAGCGAGGCGTCGTTTGGCATTTTCCTGCGTGATGTGTGGCTTATGAGCAGCCGCTCGACCATGGAATCCAAGGTTTCCCACCTCACGCCTGTCATAGTACTTGGAGTGGATCCTGATGCAGTTTGGAATTCCTGTGTGATGGTCTGGATAGATGTCTGCCTATTACACTTTACGATCCTCTTCAAATGTCTGCGGTCTCTGTCAGTCAACAGACAAGGTCGGACTGTACGCTTTTATGCTGTACATGTCACTTCACGTTTCCACTTCACCATCACATCAGAAACAGTGGACCTAGGGATGTTTAGGAGTGTGGAAATCTCGTGTACAGACTTCTGACACAAGTGACACCCAATCACCTGACCGCGTTCGACGTCCGTGAGTTCCACGGACCTTCCCAGTCTGCTGTATCGCGATGTTTAATGACTACTGAGGTCGCGGATAATGAGTACCAGGCAGTAGGTGGCAGCACAAAGCAACACTAGTGGTGGGGGTGTCTCGGTACTTTTGATCACATAGAATATGTGTAATCAGGACAATACACGTAAAACATAAATACAACTCAGTAAGATGTTAGACCAACTTATGGACACTTGGCAATTTTAGAGGAATAAAAATTATATATTTCTGGTACCGAATGAAAGGCAGTTACCCAATTAAAATCCACTGTGGTAGCCCAAATTTGCATTCTGGTTACATATCGCTAAGACTTTCTATTACTTATCATTTCGCTTGTAATAATAAGTAATAGAAAACCTAACACATGACATTCGCTACCCTCTATCGCTTATTAGTGGGTACACAAATATTCTTACGAGAGTTTATTACTTCCTCTACTACGTATAGTAAGTAGAGGAAGTATTGTATTGCACCCAAAAATTCGATACCGAGATTTCACCGGAAATATATGTTTTGAGACCCCTGAATCCCCCCCAAAAAAAGCATTTTTGGAAACATGTCCGTGTGTGTGTGTGTGTGTGTGTGTGTGTGTGTATCTTTGTACAGCATAACTCAGAAACGAACTGTCGGATAAACACCAAACTTGGTATTTAGGTTCAGTATCTTCCAGAGATGCGAAACGAAGGTTTTCAAGAAAATCCCCCACACCAGAATACCCTTTACATGCAACATTTTTCGAAAATTTTAATTTTCTCAAAAATGGGCTCTGACGTTTCGATTAAAATATCATATGTTTAAGATATTTTCATGACAATAAAATGTATATCTTGAATTTTCTGGGAATGTCTCCAAAAGTATTCTTCATTGTGAACGACTTTTGCATAACTGGTAAACCATAAGAGATAGACAAAATTTTACTACACAAAAAACGTAGATCGCGTTAAAATACACGATTTATGTCAAACATTTTTGTTGTCGAGTGAACCACTTTTGAAATATTGCTTGTTATTCCCTTAAATTTTTCAATACTCATTTTCTCAAATGGGAATTCGTTATTCATTTTTTTGTCTTGGATATGCAAAGAGTATTAATCTGTAGCAAACAGAATGGTGCTGCACATAGCAACCAGCTATTAAGAGATATGATAAGTTTAAAGGCTACTGTATTTCTATATTGCCCTTGCAATTACAAAACAAGGGGAACATAGTACGCCTTAAGCGATAGTCAAATATTTTCGGAACTGGTCGCTATGTGTAAAATGTAATTCTCTTTGCATGTCAAAAGATCGTTTCTGCAAATGTTTATCTCGATTAATATGAAATAGATGGAGAATAAGAGTTTGTAAAAATAGTTTGTACAAGAGTAGAGAAAGTCATGAGAGTGTAACACATCAGGATTTTTTATAACTATTTCATTTTAATTCAGATAAGGCTTTGCAGAAATAGTCGCATGACACATTTCGTTACGGAAACGAAAGGGAATAGCGGCATTCAAATGTTTAGGAACTGGACGCTATATGCTGGCCTTAAAATTTCATACTCTTTCAATGACATTGCGAGAAACAACTGATCGTCGACAGGACTTTAAAAGAAGGCGAAGTAATGATAAATTTGAACCACTAGTAAAGGATAACTCGGAAATGGTCAATGCCCCAGAAATGGTTATTTGAAATAAACTGTGTGTTTTAAAGAGAATTACATTTCTTGTGTACTACGGTTTCGTCTATCGCATACATAGACATATTAGGTGGAGAAGGTATTGTATTCCACCCAAAAACTCGATGCCGAGATTTCACCGGAATGTCTTCAGGCTTCTTGAATTAAAAAAAAAGAAGAAAAAGGTCCATGTGTGTGTGTCTGTGAACAACATAAAACGAAAAGTCGGATAAACAGCACATTTGGTATTGGATTAAAATACGGTAAAGGAAAGGAAAATACGAATTTTCTAAAAATAGCCTGTGAAGTCCTCTTTATTCGGAGGGAATTTTGTATAATTTGTATAACTAGTAAACGTTAAGAGATAGACAAAAACGTACTACGCAGAAAATGTAGATCTCTTTGAAACACACAATTTATTTCAATTAATTTTTTATAACATAAGCCATTTCTGAGCTATCCGTTATTAAAGGTTCGAATTGTTCACTACTTGGCCATTCTCGAAGTCAGCCGGCCCTCGTAGCCGTGGTCGCTGGAGTGGTCGCTCCGCCAAGCAGAGATTCGCGGGTTCGAGTCCCGTTACGGGCATGGGTGTTTGTGTGTGTATGTGTGTTGCGGAAATAAGCGGTATGAAAACAGTAAAACACAGTAGCATAAACTGGGTACAGCAAGGGCACTTTAAAAAGTCCTGTCAACATTCATTTGTTTCTCGCGCTTGCACAGAAATAGTATGGAACGTCCAGTTCTGGAATGTTTGACTATCGCTGTTCCCTTTGATCTATAAAGAAATTCGTAATATAGCTATTTATGCAAAGGTTTGTTTGAGTTAAAATGCAGAGATAGAAAAATAAGGCTAGTAAGAACATTAATAAACGATAAAGGGTAGAGAAAGTCATGTGAATGATCACATCAGATTCTTATTCTTTTGTTCAGCTTTAACTCGTATTTGTTTGACTGTTTTTTTTAACACTATGCTAATTATGGTGAATAATCGATACGTTTTTCAGATATATTTTGATTAATCTTCCTTGTGATAATGTTAAAGGTTTAGATGAATTGTCCTATCCTCTAGCACCACACTGAAGAACGGATTTAACCCAATATAAATTATTACGAAAATATGCCGGCAAAATGACAAAAGATCTAATGTGTTGCATTCATACGACCTTCTTTATCCAAATGTTCATGTATGTCCGTTATATGACGCACCCACATTTGAGTAAATGTAAACTTGCAACAGGTATATCTGAAAATGCCTAACGCTGCGAAAAAATTAATTTGATACAAACAGTATTGTAATAAGCTGTTAATTTTTTCCATAGTAGCTTTATGTCTATTTCTTATGGTTTCTAGTTATAAAACTCAATCAAATAAAGGGCCATTTGCAGAAAATTTAAGATAATGCATTTTATTTGTCACGCAGCTATGGCCCAAGGTTATCGGGAGGTCGGGGTAAACAAAGGTAAGTAGTGCGTTCGCTCGGCGTGGGGATTACTGTCACAGGTAGCCGGGGTATTCTGGAAGTTTCCTCCCCATCTCCTCCAGCACATGTCGAGATACTTCTGGAATGTTCTGTGGAGGATTCCATTGGCTGGGCGTTCACGCGAAAGGAAATCAGTCAATGAGTGAGTGAGCGAGTTGGTGTGCGCGTTTCTGCTGCGACTTCGGGTGCAGTTTTCCGAGCGAGTTGGTGATGACTGGTGTGCGTGCTGCGGCATGATAGATTGCAGAGGTGTTGTGTTCGACTACCCAGCGAGTGAACCGTCTGGAAAAAGTGTCTATGTCGTGCGCATTGCATTATACCGCTACGTCAAGAAGGAAAGTGAAGTGACGGGGAAATTGAACTTGTTCACATAGTGTGAACTAAGTGAAATCCCAGTGAAGTTAAACTAGATAAAACAGTGAAGTGACAGTTGAAAAACTGAACAAAGTCACAATACTAAACATGTATTATAATAAAAATTTAAGACCTAGTTTTGAGAAAATAAAAAGTAAGAAAATTATTTCCATGTAAAGGGTAGTTTTTGAACATATTCATCTAGCATTTTTGGACGATGATGAACCTTAAATTCTAAGTTTGGAATTTATACAACTTATCGTTTTTGAGTTATGCTGTTCTCTCTCTCTCTCAAACACACACACACATAAATAAACTTACTTTTCTAATTATATTGTTTCAGAGGATTTGTTTATAATAGGACAACAATCATAATTATGTATTAGAATGTCAAGCGGAGAATCAAGGAGTTTGAGGCCAATATATTTAAAAAGAGAGGAGAGTTGCTATATTTTTGGGTGTTTAACACAATGAAGTTTGAGTCAAACTATGCTTTATTATGTTCATTCTGCACACAAAAAATTTACAGAAAAAACAAAAAATGCAATGGCGAGAAAAAAATTGAACACCTAAAATTTTTCAGTTAAATTCATTGAGAACTTCAAGGAGTAATGACTAGACATACAGTTTTAAGCAGTTTATTTCGAGCCTTTATACAAAGAATATAAACAAGAGTCACTGACGGGCAGGTAAACATGTCCTAGTGAGTACTGTCTGCAAACAGAAACAAACTGTACGAGGGTTGGAGTGTAACCTGCGATATCGCTGCGTTGAATCCAATAACAAACTTCATTTCCTTTCCTTTTTACACGTTTAAGGAACAGAGGTATAATAAATAGCACACGGCCTACAATACATTATCCACTTAAGCTATCTAAGAATTAACGAAAGTGTAATTTTTTTCGGAATAAACGACAAGCACGTATGCCGCGACCTCCTTATGCTCTTCATTTTGAGAGGTAGGCTGTAAAGGAACCCAGATTATTACATCCTTACTGGCATTTTGGTCATAAATATAAACGCAACAGGGAACGAAGAGAGAAAAAAAAATTAAATTAGGAAACAGATTTATGGGAAGGAGGCTGGAGGGCTCGACGGCGTGTGCTGCGGAGGTGAGCAATTTCTTTGTTTTAATACGGTGGTCCATAAATCCATCGCTAGGTGGAGCTGGGTCACGTGCAATTAATACCAACATAATACATCACGTCGAAAAGAGTAGCACTGCTTTAGCATGCGATGACGCAAAGCAAACATCAGGTTCCAATCGGTATCCTATTAGCACACGCCAATTAAGGAAGGTAAAGCTCCGATTGTGAATGAGATGTATGCATGTATGTGCAACTGTCAAACAAGAAATAACAAGGATATACCATTTCGAAACAAGGAACTGGGATGTAAGAGGAAACGAGAAAAGAGCAAATAAACCTCCATGAGCAATTCTATAGCTGACGTGATGATTTTAGTAGGATTCTCATCTCTCATCTCTCTCTCTCTCTCTCTCTCTCTCTCTCTCTCTCTCTCTCTCTCTCCTGTTTTGAAGATTTAAATAAACTTAACTGTGACATGTATATTGTGAAAACACATATCGTATGTAATATACTGATGACTTTGGAATTAATTGAAATTCCTAGTCAATTTTAAATTTTCTTTACTGTATCTCATATCTATTTATAGTACTGGGTTCTATTACTCTCTTTACCACGTATAGTACGTAGGGGAAGTATTGCATTCCACCCAAAAATTCAATACCCAGATTTTTCCACAAATACATATTTTGAGGTGCCCCTGAATACAAATAAAGCATTTTTGAAAACATGTCCGTGTGTGTGTCTGTCTGTGAACAGCATAACTCAAAAACGAAGTCAGATAAACACCAAACTTGATATTTAGGTTAAGTATCTACCCATTACATGGAACATTTTTTTGAAAATTTTGATTTTCTCAAAAATAACTCTTGATGATTTTTATTAAAATATCATATGTTTAAGATATTTTCATGGCAATGAAATGTATATCTTGAATTTTATGAGAATATCCCCAATAGTCCGGTTTATTCTGAATAACTTTTGCATAACTGGTTAACAGTAAGAGATAGACAAAATTTTACTATACAAAAAATGTAGATCTCGTTAAAACACACAATTTATGTCACATACATTTTTTTTTGTCGAGTGAACCATTTGCGGGATATTCCTTTTTATTTGTTTGAATTTTCCATACGTTTTTGCAAATGGGAATTCGTTATTCCTTTTTTTATATCCTGTGCACGCAATGAGAATGGAATGCTCCACATAGCAAAGATTGACTATCGCTTAAAGCATTTTTGAAAATTTTGATTTTATCAAAATCGCTCTAACGATTATCTTGAATTTTCAGCGAATAGCCTGTGTAGTCCTCTTCATTCGGAAGAAATTTTGGATAATCTTCTATAATTGGTAAGCGTTAAGCCATAGACGTAAACGTACTATACAAACAATTTTTTGTTTAAAACACACGATTTACTTCAAGCAAATTTTCCTGTTGCATAATCCATTTCCGAGATATCCGTTATTAATGGTTGTACTATCACTCTTTTCAAGTCCTGTCGACGTTCAGTTGTTTCTCGCAACTGCATGGAAACAGCATGGAATTTTAAGGCCAGCATATAGCGTCCAGTTCTTAAAATTTGACTATCGTCAAACGTGTAACGTGTAACGAAATGTGTAACGTAGCTATATCTGCGAAGGTTAATTTCGAGTTACATGGTGAAGTAGATGGAAAAGTAAGCTTTCGTAAGAATAGCTCGCATACCAACTAATAAACAACAGAGGGCAGAGAAAGTCATGTGAATGTAACAAATTAGATTTTTTTCTCTTAATTTTAAAAAATGGCGGTAACCATTTTGATTAAAATACATCTACACAATACAAGGGATGTATATGGCCTAAAATGTGTATCCACAATTTTATGTGAATACCCTGTCATGACCGCTTCATTCTGACTGAATTTTGTGTCGTTCTGTATAACTGGTAAACCATAAGACATAGACAAAAACTTACTACAGGAACAGTGTAGGATTCCTTAAAACACAAAATGTGTGTATTTTTTGTAGCTTTAGATGCTTCGAAATATTCTTTGTTGTATGCTTATATTTTTCAAATATAAAGTGTCAGCTGACGCAACGTTACAAAGTTTGTGATTCTTGTATTTTCTGTTCCTTTGCAAAAAATTGTTACCTACAACTTCTGAACCTAATCTTTCATTTCTCTGCAGTTGATACTTGAAATTTCTTTCGCATGTTATATGTTGGTAGGCATTTTAATTTCAAATGAATTTAGGCACAAAAAATAAATAAGAAACTAAATGGTGAAGAACGTAACGTGGACTAAAAATTAATTTGTATAAGAATATTATAGTATACCTATAAGTTGCTTATATATGAAATTGTTAATGTGCAGATAAAATCGTGTGAGTATACATAAGATTTTTTTCTGGTATTAAGTACATGTTTTTCAAACTATTCTTTCTTAAAATTCAAAATTCTACAGTCTCTTTGTTGAAAGTTTTGTTTTCAATCTTAAGGTCACTTATTGATCCTGCTGTGTTTAAAAAAATCTGATGTGATACATTCATATGACCTACTCTATTCTCTATCTTTATTAGTGGGTACACAAATTATTCTTACACAAGCTTATTTTTCTATCTACTACATTTTAATCCAAATAAACCTTTGCAGAAATAGCTACGTTATAATTTCGTTACAGATACAAAGAGAACAGCAATAGTCAATTGTTTAAGACCTGGACGCTATGTGCTAGCCCTAAAATCATATACTGTTTCCATGCAATCAAAACAAACAGCTGAATTTTGAAAGAAGTTTAAGAGAATGACCAAGAAATGAACAATTCGAACCTTTAATAACGGATATCTAAGAAACGGTTTATGACATAAAAAACTTATTTGACATAAATTGTTTGTTTTGGAGAGACCTACATTTTTTGTGCAGTACGTTTTCGTCTATCGTTTACTATTTACCAGTTACACAAGATTATACAAAACTTCTTCCGAATGAAGAGAATTTCATACGCTATTCCCAGAAAATTCAAGATACACATTTTGTCATGCAAATATCTTTCATATATGGCATTTTAAACAAAATCGCTAAGAGTCATTGTTTAGAAAATAAAAATTTTCGAAAAATGTTCCATGTAAAGGGTAGTTTAGGGTTAGGGGATTATGTTGAAAATCTTCGTGTCTCATCTTTGGAAGATATTGAACCTACATACCAAGTTTGGTATTTATCCGACTTTTGGTTTTTGAGTTATGCTGTACACAGACAAACAGACACACACACACACACACATACACACACATTTTTCCAAAAATTCTTTGATTGGACTCGGGGGGCCTCAAAACGAGTATTTCCGGTGAAATCTCGGTATCTAATTTTTGGGTGGAATGCAATAGGTACTTCCCCTACTTGCTACAGGTATATAGTAGAGAAAGTAAAATTTTTGTTTTGATTCAGAGGCCTCAAAACAAGTACTTCCGACGAAATCTCAATACGAATTTTTGGATGGAATACAATACTTCCCCTTCTTACTATACGTAGTGAAGAAAGTAAAACTGGTTCTTTTGGATTCAGGGGGACTCAAAACATGTATTTCCGACGAAATCTCTATATCGAATTTTTGGGTGGAATACAGTACTTCCCCTACTTACTATACGTAGTAGAGAAAGTAAAAATAAAATCTGATGTGTTACACTCACATGACTTTCTCTACTCTTGTAAAACTATTTTTACAAACTTTTATTCTCCATCTATTTCATATTAATCGAGATAAACATTTGCAGAAACGATCTTTTGACATGCAAAGAGAATTACATTTCACACATAGTGACCAGTTCTAAAAATATTTGACTATGGTTTAAGGCCTATTAAGTTCTCCTTCTTTTGTATTTGTAAGGGCAATATAGAATTACAGTAGCCTTTAAGCATCGACATATATCTTAATAGCTGGTTGCAAGGTGCAGCACCATTCCCTTTGCCACATATTAATACTATTTGCCTATCCAAGACAAAAAAATGAATAATGAATTCCAATTTGAGAAAATAAGTTTTGAAAAATTTAAGGGAATAACAAGCAATATCTCGAAAATGGTTCACTCAACAAAAAAATGTATATGACATAAATTGTGTATTTTAACTCGATCTACATTTTTTGTGTAGTAAAATTTTGTCTATCTCCTATGGTTTACCAGTTATGCAAAAGTCGTTCACAATGAAGAATACTTTTGGAGAATTCCCAGAAAATTCAATATATACATTTTGTCATGAAAGTATCTTAAACATATAATATTTTAATCAGAATCGTCAGAGCGATTTTTGAGAAAATTAAAAATTTCGAAAAATTTTCCTTGTAAAGGGTAATCTGGGGTGGAGGGATTTTCTTGAAAACCTTCGTGTCGCATCTCTGGAAGATACTGAACCTAAATACCAAGTTTGGTGTTTATCCGACTGTTCGTTTCTGAGTTATGCTGTTCAGGCAGACAAATACACACACACACGAACATGTTTCCAAAAATGCTTTTTTTTTGGATTCAGGGGACCTCAAAACATGTATTACCGGTGAAATCTGGGTATCGAATTTTTGGGTGGAATACAATACTCCCCCTACTTACTATACGTAGTAGAGAAAGTAATAAAACTCGTTGGCACGTAATTATTATAAAAGATTCTAACTGCTGCGTGGATATTCTTTATCAACAGACAAGAATAGAACAAGACGTAAATTTGTGTAAAAGTAACATTTGGTGGACGATCATTTCAAGGCAGAAATAATACGGCAGTATATGCAACATTTATTATTAGGCATATTTTGAGAAACAACCTTAAAAGTCGCGAACTATTATTAGGTTCTTCATACCCTTAATTTTGAAGCGATTTCAATAAATGTGAAATCTGAAGAAAATTGTTCAATCTCTTACGTACAAATAATTTAAATGATTTAGTTTTTTTGGTGTATATAATTAATTTTATAAATTTTATTTGCATCGAATGTTTGTAAAATTCCTAAAAAAATAGCTTTATTTGGATCTTTACGAAGATGGAGTATTGCACTGAAGCTGTTATTTCAACACCTTGCACGTAGCATTTATGTTGGGTTATGTTATCTTTTCGTCCCCCGTATGGAATTGATATTCTTACTAAGGACTTCAGTATTGTATTAAAGTTATTAAGGTATTTATTAATAAATTGCAGTGTAATCTCGTTATTATAACAAATAAATACTATTCTTAAAGAAAGCTTACTATTTCTAGAATACCAGTCGTCGAATTTTCTCGACCGCGCGATTTCAGATATCTGGCAACCCTGTACGGAGGGGCCTACGAAATCAGGGCAGAGTACCTCAAGTGGGTCACAACGGTCCAGCCCGTTTTGGTGTTAACGTTGCCCTTCGAGAGAAAGGAGAGGGGAAGTGATAAGAGAAGAGACGCTAAAAGTGACCAGATCCGCATGACGACGGGCGCAAGCATGGACGGGATTCCTAAAGTTTCCAGATAGAACGCATCCGACGCCCCCACGAGCACATATCCCCCGGTGGTCCTACAGCCCTGAAAGAGATGACACTGAAGTTGATGGGTAATAAGGGACAGGAAAGTCATGGTAGAATAGGAACTACCGCAGCATTACCGACCCAGGGAAACCATGAAAAACTATGGACAGAGTGGGCGGTCGGCGGGGATCGAATCAAGGACCTGCCGAATGCGAGTCGCACACGTTTAGGAATCTCCTCATACAAACTACCCTTACTTTTGTACCACGTGGTTCCCTGCCTACGAAGAAGCATAAATCTATGTTGATGAACGCATGATGTTTGTCTTAAGATGCAAGCTTTCACTCTCAGTAGCATATAGCATTACATTTATAGTACGGAGCATTGGCCTTTGGTATAAACTTTTTATTTGTACAATTTCCTACGTTGGGATGAATGTCTTTAGAAGATATTGAATAGTTGAGTCGTTATCCTTTCATATGTAATTAAGGGATACTTCTTTCAAAGTATTGTGGTTTGAATGCTGTGTAAGGGAAGTAAATTTCAGAGGGAAGCGGGAATAAATAAAGGAAAAGAAATTAACATTGAGGAAGTGCTGGCGCAACGCTAATAAATGAAAAAAGTAGAACATACAACAAATAGAGCGATAAAAGAAAGTGCTCTACGAAGAGATGACAAGATCGTAAATGTATACATGAGGTTACATTTCAGGTGCATTCGTAACATTTTGTATCTTAGAGCATGGTATTTAGTACCCATTTTAGCTGACAATAATAAAAAATCTAATGTGTTGCACTCACATGACCTTCTCTACTTTTATACAAACTATTTTTACAAACGCTTATTCCCTATATGCTTTATGTTAATCGAGATAAACATTTGCAGACTCTATCTTATTGCTAATTTTCTTGTACATGTAAGGGGAATATACATTTACAAGGGCAATATAGAAATACACTAGCCTTTAAGCACATACATATCTCTTAATAGCTGGTTGCTAGGTGCAGCACCATTCTCTTTCCCACAGATTAATACTTTTGCATATCCAAGACAAAAAATGAATAACGAATTCCCATTTGAGAAAATAAGTATTGAAGAATTTAAGGGAATAACAAGCAATATCTCGAAAATGGTTCACTCAACAACAAAATTGTATGACATAAATTGTGTATTTTAACGCGATCTAAATTGTTTGTGCAGTAAAATTTTGTCTATCTCTTATGGTTTACCAGTTATGCAAAAGTCGTTCACAATGAAGAATACTTTTGGAGACATTCCCAGAAAATTCAAGATATACATTTTATTTGTCATGAAAGTATCTTACATATATGATATTTTAATCAAAATCAGAGCCATTTTTGAGAAAATTAAAAATTTTGAAAAATGTTCCATGTAAAGGGTAACCTGGGGTGGGGGATTTTCTTGAAGACCTTCGTGTGGCATCTCTGGAAGATAATGAACCTAAATACCAAGTTTGGCGTTTATCCGACTGTTCGTTTCTGAGTTATGCTGTTCACAGACACACACAAACGGACATGTTTCCAAAAATACTTTTTGTGGATTCAGGGGGCCTCAAAACATATATTTCCGGTGAAATCTCGATATCGAATTTTTGGGTGGAATACAATGCTTCCCCTACTTACTACACGTAGTAGAGAAAGTAAAAACGCACATTTTAGGTAAAACACAATTGAGTTCTATTTTATTAACTACTATGGTTCATATTGTCTTATTCTATATTGAGTGTGAAATACCGGAAATTTTGCTCAGAGGACTCTTCCACGTTTGTGGTTCTTTTACGTGCCGTAAATCTAGGATACGGGACCTCCGGCTTTACTTCCCTTCCGATGGAAGCCATGCTAAGGATGTTTACGCCCGAAAAAAAAACCCATCGTCTTCCGCCGAGTTTGAACCTGCGAGACTCTCCATTGAACTGTTCTTAAATTTCTATCCATTTCAAACTCCATTCATGAATGTTCGCTTATCATTTTTAAATATTATTTATTGAGCACCTTCATTTGTTTTTATCGTAATTATATAAAAAAAAGAAAAACAGCATAACCCTACCTATATGAGTGGGGTTTTAGTGTATTGTACAGTTGGGATTATGAACTTCACGCTATGTCTCGTCACGTTAGGGCACATTAGGTTAAGTTAAGAAATGACCCTAAATTAAATGTATAATTAGAATGCACTTAACATAATGGGAATTACTCTGATTGGTAGTTGGTTTTAATACTTCATTCCCCTACTTCACGTTGATTGGTTCAAACGTGGCATAAACTTAACGTAACGAAAAGGAAAAGATCACAAACTCTTAAGTTACGTAGCGTTAAGTCACATTAAATTTATCGTAATTCCCATTTAAATCCAGGATATTCTGCAAGATAGCTTTAGTATGCTTTCATTTGTGTAGATATGTTGTATCACGTAAACTTGAAAAGGACCAGAGATGTTTTAAAAAGCCACAACTCATTGTAACAAATTTAAAATAAAACATGTAGTTGTTTCTTCAGGCCAAGTTGCAGATGATACGTTTAACCCATTTAATGCTTAATAAGATATAATAAAGTATATAACTCCGATGAGGAACGGAAGCCCGTCTTCCGTGTAACATGCGCATGCACAAATCATTACACCATGAAAACTGACTGAAAAGTGAGTCTACAATTTAATGTGTTAACCCCGTTTGGGCTATTGCACGGGATTGCATCACGGTTGTATTCCGCATTCAGTAAAAGGAAACTAAATTAAACAATATATTTATTTCTTCCCGGTGAATTCACTAACAATTTGAACTATTTCTTTTAGCTAGCGAAAATAGCCTTTAACCTCCATCTTCGAAATCTTCGACTACGTCAGTTGAGAAGCGGCTATGCAACTGATACATTAATAAATAATAATAATAATAATAATAATAATAATTATTATTATTATTATTATTATTATTATTATTATTATTATTATTATTATTATTATTCCGTGGCGCTACGCCTGATTGGGCCTGAGCCGACCAACCCGACTCACGCCCGCTTACTCACGGGAGAGGTGATGTGTCCAGCACCATGCATTCCCCAGCCGAAATATTGCCTCTCGTGACCGAGATAGCTGCATAGCGCAGCTTGTCAATTTCTTTACGATGCTGAGTGTGTGCCGCATCGGTCCTATACCTGGGATTTAAAATCCGCACCTTCAAGGGTGAGATCAAACCCAGGCGCATCCTGTGGGCGAAAACCAGACGTCCATGCTCTAGTCCATTACGATACCGCGTAGGGCCAACTAATGTTTTATCACAGATTTTGTGGAGGCTGTTTATCTAAACTACCCTCAATTTTGTTTCGATTTCAACAAAATTTGAAACGTGTCAATGAATTTTCTTCAAACTCTTATGTATAAACTCTAAACTCTGTACTTGTAGCGGTTGGCGAGTTGTTTCTTGTGCATGGAGAAACAAAGCGGCGTTACTCAACAGTAAAGAACGCACCCAAGAGGAGATTAAGAACAGTTTCAGTAAAATCTACAAGCTAAAATAAGGTAAAGGCGTTAAAACTAAAAAGGTTAAATTGAATCTAAAGTGAAATAAAGCGATATAAGCAATAAAGAAGGAAGAAAGACAAATAAAAGATGCGAGAAAGGAAAAATAAAACAGTGATAACACAAAAAGAATGGACTGTTTGAAATAAACAGTGAAGGAAAGAAAGATGAAAGAAGAGAAAAACGGCAGAGAGTTGTTGAGAACTATGAAGGTGAGAATTAAACTCCCCAAGAAGATGAATTTCCAGAAGCACTCCACCCCGGGAGCGAACACACAGTCACAGATGTTCAGTGTCGCAGATGTGTACCGAAAATGCCGGGACTCGGTACCCGGACGGGCCCGCCGGTTTCCTTTGATGACCTCGCACACGCAACTGCCATAGGTAATGACCCTGCCATTAAGAATCACGCAATGAGAAAACGCTCACGAATTTTCCCAAATGCATGCAAGTTAAAGACCCTCCCCTCATCCCACTTTGCTTGCTCAACCCCTTCCTCCTCCCCATAAAAACACAAATTTTTCTCTCAAGAAACAAAGCGACATGCTACGCTTGTTTTGTCTCAAAATTACAGGTTGTGTTCGAGAGGCCGAAAACTGATTTAGACAATGGTCTATGACTGGCAGACTGATAATCAACAGCACTCTCTGGTGGAGAGCCTTCATTAGCAATGTGCAAGTGCAGATTGCCTCTTGCTGTTCAATCAACAGTAGAAACACTTGTTGCAAGTTCAAGAGCACTCCCCAGGTAAAGCTATTCATTGTCATAAAGAGTTCCCGATGATGCTCCATTGTATGGAATGAATTAGTAAAACACATGAACTGTGGAACACATCGTCGGTCAACCACTTAGGAAGCGAAGTCATTTCGAAAACTTAAAGGGCTTTTCTGACGTGCAAAACAACGAAACTAAAGTTAACACAGGAATTCCTCAGGGTTCCATTCTGGTCTCTTTAAGTTCATAATCTCTATAAGTAACCTAGTTGTAATATTCAACGGAATAATGGCATCTGCTGATGATAGCCCACAATTTTTAACGCATTTGATGATGTGGATATGAATGATCAGAGTAACATACATATAAATAGACTTGTTTTTCTAACTCCCTTCTAAATTGGAATTAATTGTTCTTTCACACAAGCCGTGTGTTGGACAGGGTTGGAAAGGTAGAATCAGATGACTGAAAAATTCAATGCCATAGCCGGGATTTGAACCACGGATCTCCCGGTCTCCGTCCGGTTGCTCTAACCACTGAGCTACCATGGCAGCATGCCGACACGACATTAAATTCTCCAGCTGATTCGCATTTTCCCCGGTAAACCACAAGGAGATCTCAGTGGTTAGAGCAACCGGACGGAGACCGGGAGATCCGTGGTTCAAATCCCGGCTATGGCATTGAATTTTTCAGTCATCTGATTCTACCTTTCCATCCCTTCTAAATTGTTAAATAATTATTCTTATTAAGTTGACTAAAGAAATTAATTTCTAAGAATGCTTTGTTAAATACTCTTTGTAGATCCTTTCAATGCCATGTGCATTATTGAACATTAATGTGATGTAGTTATATAATGAACTAGAAAGAAAATTAAAAGTCTGATGTATTACACTCACATGACTTTCTCTACTCTTGTACAAACTATTTTTACAAACGCTTATTCTCCATATGCTTCACGTATCGAGATATCGAGATGTTAATCTTATTGCTAATTTTCTTGTAGATGCAAGGGGAATTGCTAGGCGTTAAGCGATAGTCAAATATTTTAAGAGGTGGTTGCTATGTGGAGTATTCCATTCTCTTTGCATTACCAGGACAAAAAGAAAAAAAAATAACAAGCAATATCTCGAAAATGGTTCACTGAACAACAAAAAAATGTATATGACAAATTGTGTATTTTAACGCGATCTACATGCTTACATGCTCTACATTTTGTCTATCTCTTATGGTTTACCTACCAGTTATGCAAAAAACGTTCACAATGAAGAATACTTTTGGAGACATTCCCAGAAAATTCGAGATATAGATTTCATTTATCATGATATATCTTAAACATATGATATTTTAATCAAAATCGTTAGAGCCATTTTTGAGAAAATTAAAATTTTCGAAAAATGTTCCATGTAAAGGGTAATCTGGGGTGGGGGATTTTCTTGAACACCTTCGTGTCACATCTCTGGAAGATACTGAACCTAAATACCAAGTTTGGTGCTTATCCGACTGTTCCTTTCTGAGTTATGCTGTTCACAGACACAAACACACACACACGGACATTTTCCAAAAATGCGTTTTTTGGATTCAGGAGGTCTCAAAACATATATTTCCGGTGAAATCTCGGTATCGAATTTTTTGGTGGAATAAACACTTCCCCATCCTTACTTTACGTAGTAGAGAAAGTAAAAATTGGATCTGAAGGCAAATTAACAAACAATTAACTACACGAAAATGATGACACATAAAAGGACTCAAGACTTAATAACTGGGGAGTAAAAATTCAAAGGGGTACAACAATTTAAGGACTTAGGAGCTTTTGTAAACAATGATCACTATTTAAATTACTCTACATAGGAAATAATTGGAAATGTATCATTTTATGCAAGTTAAAAAATGATGAAAACTGACTTATTAGCAGAAGTACGCCATTTAAATTTCTCAAGACAGTAATAATGTATGCTGCAGACCATGACGAGTACACAGAAATATTGAACTAGTTTGAAAGAAATCTTTTGAAAAGAATTTATGGACCAAAAGGACGGAGAAAGATGGAGAATAACATATAATTAAGAATTATAAAAACTAACAGAGAAACAAAATATTTTAAAGTTTATAAACACAAAAAGAATACGATCGCTAAAGCATATGCAGAGATGAAGATAGAATGCCAAAAAGATTTATAAAAAGAAGGCTGTAATCCAGAAGAAAAAAATTGTTACATTCACATGACTTTCTCTACTTATTCAACAAACTATTCCTGCAACCGCTTATTCTTTTATTTACTTCATTTGTAGAAATGGTTGTATTACATATTTCTAGTAGGTGCAAACGGAATAGAAATTTACAGTAGGCTTAAGCAATAGTCAAATAGCTGATGGTTATTTGATGGCTTTGGAATACCGTTTGGTATTTAACCGATTTTCGTTTTTGAGTTATCCTGTTCACTGACATGCACACGGGCCTTTTTCTAAAAATAATTTTGGGGCTGAAAGCTGGCATTTCCAGTGAAAATCCCTGTATCGAATTTTTCGGTGGAATGCAATACTTCCTCCGTTTATTAGGGTAAATAGTAGAGAAAGTAAAAGGAGAGACCAAAAAGAGATGGTTAAACTAATAACAGATTTATGGAAAATGGATGGAGGAAAATAGTGCACGAGGCAAAAGCATTCAAGAGCTGTAGAGCCAGAGAAGAAGAAGAAGAAGAAGAAGAAGAAGAAGAAGAAGAAGAAGAAGAGGGTGGAATAATAGTGTTTTTTTTCTAAAAGCTGTTTTAGTTTATCCCACCCCCCCCCAAAAAAAAAACTTTACAAATTATTAAGTGACCTGACCAATATGAAAAATTGTAGATCTATTTTAAAAGAAGTTGGAATTCTAACGCTACCTTTATTTTTTATTCACCTATTAGATTCTTTTACACAGTGATTACAGGGAACAAATTTTACTTAATTTACATAATCACATTATTGAAATAAGTATAATGCATTCATGTAAATCGGCAAATTCAAACAAGCGAAAGCTATATTGCTTTTGCGGTTAAATGAACAAGATGTCTTATGATTTATGAAAAATTAATGATACTGACGTTTTTAAACGAAGAATAAGGCACAAACTTTTAACACACAACTATCTGATAAGTTTTCTGACTAGAAGTAACTATTGTGCTATCTTGTGGTGGCATATAAAGTATAGTTATTATTATTATTATTATTATTATTATTATTATTATTATTATTATTAGAGAAATAGTTATAAATAATTTTAACTATTATTTGTTTGAAGCTACTTGTGATATTATAAAGAGGAAAGGGTTACAAATATGACCCGTTTTGATATATTGTCTAGAAACCTATGAATGTCAAAAAAAATGTGTAAAAGTATCATGTTTTAATCTGGATTATTCTAGTATAGGGTGTTTGCTACTAACTAGAGTTGTCCTATTGAGAACTCGTAGCAGTTTTTTTCGCAAAACCCTCCGGATATTCGGAACCCTATAAAACGCTGACTTTTTTATAGGTAGAGGAAGTATTGTGTTCCACCCAAAAAAAATTTGCTAGAGATATCAGCAAAATTGCAGGTTTTGAGGTCTCATGACAAAAATGAATTTTTGGAACAAGGTATGTTTACTCAAAAACCAACGCCAATTTTTTAAATTAAATTCAACACGAATTATTTCACGGAATAACCTCAACCAAAACTACACTTTCAACTGAAAAATTTGATTTTTTTTGAGAAACAATTTCACGATTTTCATTTAAATACGATATTATGCTTAATAGACCGACTGGCATGTATCTTCAATTTTTTCTGAATAGTTTTCTCTTCAATCGGATTGAGTTTTACTTTATCTACTACTTACCTATAATAAGCTGAGGGCGTGTTGCAGTCTACCCAAATATTCGATACCGAGTTTTCACCGGAAAGACACAATTTAAGATTCCCTGAATCCAAAAGATGCAATTTTAGAAAAGGGCCCTATGTGTGTGTGTGTGTGTGTGTGTGTGTGTGTGTGTGTGTGCGCGCGCGCAAAAGGAATAACTAAAGAACGAAAAGTGTGTTAAATATCGAACTTGGTATTTAACTTTAATATCTTACAAGGGTGCGACACGAACATTTTCAAGAAATTCCCCTCTCAAAGTAACCTTTACATGAAACTTTCGTAATTTTTTATTTTCTCAAAAATGCTTCTAACGATTTTGATTAAAATGCCACATGCTTAAGATATCTCCAAGATAAATAAAATGTAAACCTTAAATTTTCTGCGAATAGCCTGTGAAGCCCCCTTCATTCTGAATGACTTTTGTAAACTATAAGAGAGGGACAAAATCCTACTGGACAAAAAAAAAAAAAAAAAATCTGATGTGTTACACTCACATGACTTTCTCTACTCTTGTACAATCTATTTTTACAAACGCCTATTCACCATATACTTCATATTAATCGAGATATCGAGATGTCAATCTTATTTGTAATTTTCTTGTAGATGCAAAGGGAATATGGTAGCTTTTAAGCGATAGTCAAATATTTTATCGCTGGTTGCTATGTAGCGCATTCCATTCTCTTTGCATGTCCAGGACATAAAAAAATGAATAACGAATTTGAGAAAAAGTATAAGTATTGGAAAATTTAAGGAAATGACAAGCAATATCTCCAAAACGATTCACTCAACAACAAAAATGTATATGATATAAGTTGTGTATTTCAACGCGATCTACATTTTTTGTGTAGTAAAATTTTGTCTATCTCTTATGGTTTACCAGTTATGCAAAAGTCGTTCACAATGAAGAATACTTTTGGAGACATTCCCAGAAAATTCGAGATATACATTTCATTTCTCATGACTTTATCTTACACATATGATATTTTCATCAAAATCGTTAGAGCCATTTTTGAGAAAATTAAAATTTTCGAAAAATGTTCCATGTAAAGGGTAGTCTGGGGTGGGGGGATTTTCTTGAAAACCTTCGTGTCGCATCTCTGGAAGATACTGAACCTAAATACCAAGTTTGGTGTTTATCCGACTGTTCGTTTTTGAGTTATGCTGTTCACAGACACACACACACAGACACACACACACACAGACACACACACAGACACACACACACAGACACACACACGGACATGTTTCTAAAAATGCTTTTTTTGGATTCAGGAGGTCTCAAAACATGTATTTCCAGTGAAATCTCGGTATCGAATTTTTGGGTGGAATGCAATACTTCCCCTACTTACTATACGTAGTAGAGAAAGTAAAAAAAAAAAAGATCTCTTTGAATTTTTAAACACCTACTTATGCCTACTTATTTCAAGTAGGATATGTTGCTATTCATTTTTCTCGGGGTCATAGAATGGAATGTCAAACCAATTACATTGCAAGTCGCTTTTTAAGCATCTGACTATCGCTTTAGGCTTACCTACAAAAAGTAAATAGAACAATAAGAATTTGTAGAAGAGTGAGTAGAAAAAGTCATGTGAATGCAACACAAGATTTTTTTAATAATATTGTATAAATAAGAAGTAATGAGAGGGAGAGAGAGAGAGAAAAGCTACTTGAGGAAAAACGTGGAGATCACTGAAATTATATAGTTCCTGTCAACTTTTTTGTTGCATTAGTTGTTTTCCAAGTATTCGTGGTTACATATTTAACTTTTCTCAAGTTGAGCGTCATGCGGCATTTATAAAGCATGCGATTCTTACCCTTCCCACATGGGTTCATGGCAACAAAAACTGATTTGGGACAAGCGAAAAGTTGTTTTTCATACTATCATGCTTGTAATAAACTCCATATTCCTTAATTTCAGATTATTTCGCGTCAAAAATGCATGTGACGTATGGCAAGTAGAATAATCACGTTTTATATGAATAATATAATAGGGTTATTAGAAGCTGTAATGAGAACACCTTGCATTAAGTGTGAAGATTTTTACTTTCTCTACTACGTATAGCAAGTTGAAGTGTTGTATTCCACCAAAAAATTCGATAAAGAAATTTCAATGAAAATGTATGTTTAAAGGCCCTCTGAATCCAAAAAAAAAATATTTTTAGAGAAAGGTCCGCGCGTGTGTGAGAGACTGTGAACAGAATAACTCAACAACGAAAAGTCGGATAAATGCCAAAGTTGTAATTTTGATTCAGTACCTCCAAGATGCGACACGAAGATTTTCATGAAAGTCTCATCCCAGAGTAGCCTTTACATGGAAGATTTTTCGAAATGTTTGATTTTTTAAAAAACAACACGAGCGATTTTGATTAAAATACCATGTATTAAAGATACTTACATGACAAATAAAATTTGTATCTTGAATTTTCTAAGAATAGCTTGTGAAGTCCACTTCAATTCGAAGAAGTTTTGTATAATTTTGTATAACTGGTAAACATGAAGCGTTAGACGAAAACGTACAAAAAATGTATATCTTTTTAAAACACGCAATTTGTTTGATATTGTTTTTTTTTAATTTTGTTTTATTTCTTTTGTGACAAGCCATTTCTGATATATCCGTTATTAAAGGTTCGAATTGTTCATTTCTTGGTCATTCTACATTCCTATCAACATTCCGTTGTTTCTCGTGATTGCTTGAAGACACTATGAAATGTTGAGGCCAGCATAGAGAGTCCGATTCTTATACACTTGATATCGTAGTTCCCTTTGTATTTATAATGAAATGTGTACTGTAGCTATTTCTGCAAAGGCTTATTTGGATTAAAATCTAATAGACAGCAAAATAAGCTTTATCAAGAATACTTTATACAACTAATCAATGACAGAGGGTGAAGTAGATTATTTTTTGGTAGTTGGAAGATGCTTCATGTTTATCTGCCCCACGTATGGGAGCAAATTTGTCGCGGTAACTCGTGTTATCTATTTCTGGGCGCCTGTTATTTTTTACTACTTTGAATGTTGGGTTCTTTGCCCTCCGGCTAGCTATTGTTACTACTCAGTCGAGCATATCTCTTGAACAGGGTATGTAACGGAAAGGATTCGTTACTGAAAGATAATACTTATAAAAGAATTTGTTTTTACACTTTTATTACCGTCACAATTAATTAATTTCACATATTGACTCTTAATAAAAGCCAGACTGAAACTGTTATATTTTCTAATATCACTATAATCACTTATTTGCTGCACATGATTAATTCGCGTATTTCACATTTATAACTAACTTTACGACGCGAGAGATTCTGTAGAATTGCGCGACGTGTAACGCGTGAACGATTCTCTTAAACTGTGCGACGTATAACCTTTGTATGATTCTTTTGGACTGAACGACGTATTACCCGCGAATCCTTCTGTTGGACTGAGCGACGTTTACCTTGTGAATTATTCTGTCAAACTGCGCGTTACCCGTCTCTGGCGCGGAATTTATACTCCCTCACCCCAATATGCCTAAACATTATAACAGAGCTGCTATTGGTTAATAAAACGCGGCAACATTAGCGTCTTTTTTTATATCCAATCAAAATTACGAACACATATGCTCTAGGGAAAATATTCCCTCCATTTCTACGGAAAAGCGTGCTAATTTGACGTCATTTGCTTGTCTCTTATAATTGATAAACAACTCACCCCCTCGCTCATTGTTACCCGCTCCTATTGTCAGTTTCAGTGAGGCCGTGTAAACTTATTTCCTAACAATGCTTATAATTAACAAACATCTCAAATCAATGTCATACAATAATGCTTATTTACACTACAATCACTCTGGCATTTACATTGTTGTGATATAAAATACTGCCACAAGGGTAGAGGATGTCAGTGAATGTATCACATAAGATTTTTAGAAAAACATTCCGCGCAGGCATTTCTCCGAGGAGCATAACTCAAAAGCGAAGATACGGTTAAATGCCAATCTTCAAAATTTCAGCATCTTTGAAGAAAGCAACAAGATGATTTTCATGGAATTACCTGAAGCCAATACGTTTACTTGGATACCGACACTTTCGAAAATTTTAATTTCTCAAAACCAGTTTAAGATTTTTTATTTAATATAATGTTTTTGAGGTATTTAAATGAGAAATACAGTTACGTCTTGAATTTTCTGTAAATAACCTGTGAAGTGATCTTTATTTTGTTGAATTTTGTATAATTAGGAACGCATAGATATACAAAAGTGTAGGTCTCATTAAAATATACAATTTGTGTCAAGTAATTTTCTGCACAGCGTTAGCAGTTTTTGAAATATTCCATATTGAAGCCACAAATAAATGTACATAATCTGATGGAAAGGGCTTGAAATTCTGCGATTCCTCCGCAAGAGCACGTTACTGCCATTTCTCGTCTTCTGGTATAAATATTTGTGGTTGCTTTTGGATGTTGTATGTAACTAAACACTTACTGCAAATTCGAAATGGATTCTGTGCAGGATCGATACAAGTGCCCGAGGTCGTTAAGGCATGGACTCGTGAACGGTAGGTCCGCGGTTCTAATCACGTAAGGTTTTTCCAGGTTTTCCTCAGTCTTCATAACTGGCAATTATGCAGGGAGATACCATAAAATTAGTCCTAGAACGTTTCCTTTCATATGTATCATCAGTTCATGTAATCGTGTCAACGAGCATTGAACTCTATTAAAAAGTTGGTGCGGGAGATTCTGTTTAAAAATATATCATGAATAATGAAGCCTGGAAAGAAAATTAATTTTTTTAATGAATACTAAAAATTATAAGAACTTTAGGACTGAATCTTCAATGGTTAATTAGATAAATGTACCGGAACATGCTAAGAGTGAGATTGTAGAAACATGGAACAAAACAAAACAATGTTTCACCAATTACCTACTGACACTAAAACTTACCTGCATTATAGGTTCCATACTAAACCATCTTAACTTTCTAAATCGAACAGTTTTGCAATTATTATACATGGAAAAATCTGAAGAATTCATAGCTAATGTAAAGAAATATCTAATTTTGAGGTTTTTTCACCATCAGTGTCCCTTTAAGGAGATGTTTGAATGAAAGTCAGAATTTCTTTTGCCAACCGATTGATTTCCAGTTTTTTACTTTCTCTACTACGTATAGTAAGTAGGGGAAGTATTGTATTCCACCCAAAAATTCGATACCGAGGTTTCACCGGAAATACATGTTTTGAGACCCCCTTGAATCCAAAAAAAACATTTTTAGAAACATGTCCGTGTGTGTGTCTGTGAACAGCATAACTCAGAAACGAAAAGTCAGATAAACACCAAGCTTGATGTTTAGGCTCAGTATCTTCCAGAGATGCGACACGAAGGTTTTCAAGAAAATCCCCCCACCCCAGATTACCCTTTACATGGAACATTTTTCGAAAATTTTAATTTTGAACAAAATGGCTCTAACGATTTTGATTAAAATATATGTTTAAGATATTTTCATGACAAATGAAATGTATATCTTGAATTTTCTGGAAATATCTCCTAAAGTATTCTTCATTGTGAACGACTTTTGCATAACTGGTAAACCATAAGAGATAGACAAAATGTTACTACATAATAAATGTAGATCGCGTTAAAATACACAATTTATGTCATATACATTTTTTGTTGTTGAGTGAACCGTTTTCGAGATATTGCTTGTTATTCCCTTAAATTTTTCAATTATTATTTTCTCAAGGGGGAATTCGTTATTCATTTTTTTTTGTCTTGGATATGCAAAGAGTTGTAATCTGTGGGAAAGGGAATGGTGCTGCACCTAGCAACTAGCTACTAAGAGATATGCATGTGCTTAAAGGCTACTGTATTTCTATATTGCCCTTGTAAATATATATTCCCCTTACATCTACAAGAAAATTAGCAATAAGATAGAGTCTGCAAATGTTTATCTCGATTAACATGAAGTAGATGAAGAATAAGCGTTTGTAAAAATAGTTTGTACAAGAGTAGAGAAAGTCATGTGAGGTAACACATCAGATTTTTTACTGTTAAATTCGTTGTTCTATGTCTAAACATGGTGCTTGTTCTTATAAAGGTCTTTTTTCTCTCTTTCTATTTTCGTCGCTTTTAACTACGTGGTCATATCTCGACAAATTTGATATGGGATACCTTGTGGCTCAGTGTATGGCGGGCAGTTAACCTTCTAGGTCTCATTCCTGTACTATACCATCTTGCTTCGCCAAGCCTGATAAAGAGGCCTCTGAGCAAAATCACTTTCACGCCCAATATAGAATGGGACGCTAAGAACCGCAGCAGTTACAGAGCGTTCACAAATAAAACTCAATTTAAATTTATCTTGCTTCGCCACGTGTCTACAGAAACCTTAGTGCTAGACAACTGGACTTCTGCTTCTATACGTGACGCAGATGACAGCTTCGACACGTGTCCAAGGAGACCCCAGTGCCAGGCTACTGTATCGTGCAGATGGCATTAGGGTGCAGTCCTTTCATTATTTGTAGATAGATGACAGAACATTCGCAATTACCATCTATTTTCAATTTTCCCTATTGTTTTAGACCTAGGGTGGAACCTTGGGTCATGGTATTAATAATCCAATCCGGCATTTACCTTGGCGACTGGGGAAACGACGAAAAAGCCCAGCCAGATTGGTCGGCCCATAGGATTTGAACCCAGGACTTCCCGAATACGGGCCACAGACGTGAACGCCTGAGCCATCCGGCTTGTTAGGCCTTTTCTGACAATTTCCCTGTTATAAATTTTGGGTGATATTTTCGAAAATTGGTATACATGGTTCTACGAACCTCTTCTTTATAACTATGTTTAGATTTTGATGCGACTTAGTCTGATGAGAAGTAGATAACTGAAGCCTAGAGACGAAATAATAAACTGACAATTTATAAATAATCTTATTATTTAGTGAATCATTCCACTTTTACTTATGTATTAAAATCCTGTTTCTTTTACGGTAGATTATCTTTCAATTTCAATTTAAACTATAATTTCTTCATTCTAAACCTTATGAACGCCAATAAAGACTGAGGAGTGTTTATGAGTTAATAAACAGCTAAAAGTGTTTCCAAACTTTAAAAACTCTTTTAAGTTTTCCATCCATTACACAGCAAATTCGAACCAAGTTTTATCTATATACACCATGTGATCAAAAGTATCCGTACACGCCCACAAACATACGTTTTTCATCTTAGGTGCATTGTGCTGCCACCTACTGCCTGGTACTCATTATCCGCGACCTCAATAGTCATTAGACATCGTGAAACAGCAGAATGGGACGCTCCGTGGAACTCACGGACTTCGAACGTGGTCAGGTGATTGGGTGTCATTTGTGTCAGAAGTCTGTACCCGAGATTTCCACACTCCCAAACATCCATAGGTCCATTGTTTCTGATGTGATAGTGAAGTGGAAACGTGAAGGGACATGTACAGCACAAAAGCGTACAGGCCGACCTCGTCTGATGACTGACAGAGACCACCGACATTTGAAGAGGGTCGTAGAGTAATAGGCAGACATCTATCCAGACCATTACACAGAAATCCCAAAGTGCATCAGGATCCACTCCAAGTACTATGACAGGCGTGAGGTGAGAAACCTTGGATTCCATGGTTGAGCGGCTGCTCATAAGCCACACATCACGCAGGAAAATGCCAAATGACGCCTCGCTTGGTGTAAGGAGCGTCAACTTTACACGATTGAACAGTGGCAAAGTGTTGTGTGGAGTGACGAATCACGGTACACAATGTGGCGATCCAATGGCAGGGTGTGGGTATGGCGAATGCCCGGTGAACGTCATCTGCCAGCGTGAGTAGTGCCAACAGCAAAATTCGGAGGTGGTGGTGTTATGGTGTGGTCGTGTTTTTCCTGAAGGGGGCAGTTCCTTGTTGTTTTACGTGACACGATCACAGCGCAGACCTACATTGATATTTTAAGCACCTTCTTGCTTCCCACTGTTGAAGAGCAATTCGGGGATGGCGATTGCATCTTTCAACACGATCGAGCACCTGTTCATACTGCACGGGCTGTGGCGGAGTGGCTACACGACAATAACATCCCTGTAATGGACTGGCCTGCACAGAGTCCTGACTTGAATCCTATAGAACACCTTTGGGATGTTTTGGAACGTCGACTTCGTGCCATGCCTCACCGACCTACATCGATACCTCCTCAGTTCCGCACTCCGTGAAGAATGGGCTGCGATTCCCCAAGAAACCTTCCAGCACCTGATTGAAAGTATGCCTGCGAGAGTGAACGCTGTCATCAAGGTTAAGGGTGGGCCAACAACGTATTGACTTCCAGCATCACCGCTGGAAGGCGCCACGAACTTGTACGTCATTTTCGCCAGGTGTCCGGATACTTTTGATCACGTAGTGTATGTATGACCAATCTGCTTACCAAGTGTCAGCTATCGACTGGCAAAAGAACTGATCTGCAAGGAGTGTTTTGTACCGAAACAATCGATCGATCTTTGTTGAGTAAAATGAAACTGAAAAACTTTCATTTTTAGTTTCTCTACTACGAGCGCGATAGGTAGGGAAGATAATGCATTCCATCCAATAATTCTACACCGAGATTTCACCGGAAATACATGTTTTGAGGCTCACTTAGTCAAAAAAAGTATTTTTAGAAAACGGTTCGTGCACGCGCGTCTGTGTGTGTATGTGTGTGTGTGTGTGTGCGCGCGCGCCTGAGAACAGCATAACTCGAAAACGAAAAGTGGGTAAGTACTAAACTTGGTATATAGTTACAGTACCTTCCAATGATTCGACAGCGGGTTTTCTAGAAAATCCCTCCCACTCCACGCTACCCTTTACGTGGAACATTTTGCTTCTTCCGAAAGGAGTTTTATATAATATTATGTAACTGGTAAACGTCAAGGATTAGACAAAAACGTACTAACCCCACGGCCAGGACCAGATCCCGCAGACTTCATTATGTAGTGAACTTAGTTAACTGCAAACAAATAAATAATGTTCTTTATTGAGTAAAACCTTTCGTAAGACGCTATAACATCGGGTAAGGCAGAACACGTAACCCGCACACCACCAGAGGTGGGCGTAAAACACAGTGTTAACGATTTAGTAAATAAGTTTAAACAAATTAAAATAATTAGCTTTTATGCACGAATAAAGCTGTTGTTTTATAAAAAGCAGTTTTTTTTATTATTTTCTAATTAATCAAAGATTTAACGCGAGCGTGGGGAAATGCCCTGAAACTTTCGCCCTGCAATCATCGAAGATTAGCTAAATTTCCTTCACTATGGGCACATGTGGCAAGTGATTATCCCAGCGCTCATAATAGCGCCACGGGACGTTGCAGGCGTTAAACGGCCGACAATTTTGCTCAGGGACCTTCTTTTTCAAGGCATGGGCTTCTTTTACATGCAAATAAACGTTACATGGGATCAACGGCATTACTTCTCTTCCGAAAGAAGTATGCTAAAGATTTTTACGCTCGAAAAAAATCCACCGCCCTCCGCCGGGTTTCAATCCGCGATTTCGGGAACTAGAAGCCTAAATTAAACGCCGAATTTGATAACTGTACCTACATTTTATTCTTCCAATGGAGGTGTGGATTTTTAAGTCCTTGGAATAAGACCGATGCCCAATCAGCATCGTGAGAAAAGTGAGGAGCTGTGATAGGCAGCGATCCCGGCCACGGAGGCCAACGATCTGGCTGGGGGGCGCGTAATGCTAGCTACACTACCTCCCCGGTTAGATTAACACCCACCTCTGCCGGCATAGGTGGGCGTGAGACCAGCAGCTGGTTGGCAGGTCAAGGCCCTTCATGAGCTGTAGCGCTACGGGATTATTCATTTTACATTTTATTCTTGAGCTGTCGTGACAAAACGAAAGCGCACATATGTATTTAATGAACTGACACATTTAATTGATAATATTTCTGAAAACTGGTAGTAGAACCTTAAGCTTTTCCACTAATGATACGGAGGTGGTCATTTCAGTAGCAAGTTAACAGTATAACATTAAAACTTCATATGGTGTTGTAGTTTCACTTGCCCAATCTACTATTAACATTTTCCTATACGCCAATTTCACGTCACTTGAAATAGGTCACATCGGCAAAAATCTTCTAAAAGCCAATTAGTACCATACGTCTGCATATGCCGTAATAGCAATGTTGATTGTCTCAGCAACCTACCTATAGATAAGCTCAGTTGCTGAGTAGAATTCTACAGCATCTATTTTAATGCTTTCCGTAACGCGTACGAAGTAGTTAAAGAAGGTATTGCATTCCACCCAAAAATTCCATACCGAGTTTTGTTTTGAGGTATCCTGTATTACAATAAACATTTTTAACAGAACGTCAGTGTGTGTGTGTGTATGTGTGTGTGTGTGTGTGTGTGTTCACTATCTTCCAAAGATGCGATATTAAGATTTTCAAGAAAATTCCCCTACTCCCAACTACCCTTTACATAGAACATTTTTCGAAATTTTTTATTTTGTCATAATTGGCTCTCTCGATTTTGATCAAAATACCATATTTTAAACATATTTTGGAATTTTCTGGGAACCTACAGTACTCTTCATTCGGAAGGAATTTTGTATAATCTTGTATAACTGGTAAACGTTAAGCGACAGACGGAAACGTACCACACAAAAATGTAGAGCTCTTTACAATAGGTAGGTTATTTCCAATAACGTTTTTGTGGCATCAGCCATTTCCGAGATATCCATTATTAATGTTTCGGACTGTGCAATAGTTAATTTGGTAATAGCGAATGCTGTGCCGTCTATCCAGAGACAATGCAAGAGGTAGACTGGACGGCACCCTAATGCCATTTGCACGGCACGAAGCAGAAGATCTAGTTGCTATGAACTAAGATCTCTGTGGACACGTGACGAAGCATGATGGCATAGTTAGTGTTAAAATGAATAGAAATAGAATTCTTGTAGTTATTCAAGTTAATACATTTGATTTAAATGGAATAATAGTTATTGGTAAAATTAAGGCAATTCCTACATCAAAAATTAAAAAAATGATTGCAATTAAAAGGAATCGTAAAGAAAATGGAAGTTGTGAGGATGCGACCTAGAAGGCTAACTGTCTTTCTATGTGAAAGCAGTTAGACTGGACGACACCCTAATATCAAGAAGAAGATCCAGTTGCTATGCACTAAGGTCTCTGTGGATACGTGACGAAGCTAGTGGCTACAGGATGAGACCTAGAAGACTAACTACCTTTCTATATGAAAACAGTTAAGGCTGGACGGGAGCCTAATGCTATCTGCACGGCACGTAGCAGAAGATCCAGTTGCTATGCACTAAGGTCTCTCTGGACACGTGACGAAGCGAGTTAATACAGGGATGAGACCTAGAAGGCTAACTGTCCGCCTTTCTATATGAAAGCTGTTAGACTGACGGCATAATGCCATCTGCACTGCACGAAGCAGAAGATCCAGTTGCTATGCACTAAGGTCTCTGTGGACACGTGACGAAGCGAGTGGCTACGGGGATGAGACCTAGAAGGCTAACTGTCCGCCTTTCTATACGATAGCAGTTAAACTGACGGCACCCTAATGCCATCTGCAGGGCACGAAGCAGAAGAACCAGTTGCTATGCACTAAGGTTCCTGTGGAAACGTGACGAAGCGAGTGGCTACAGGGATGAGAGCTAGAAGGCTAACTGCTTTCTATATGAAAGGATAACTCCTTTGCTATACACTACACGGTTGTTGTACACTAAGGTCCCTGTGGTCACAACGAAGCGAGCGACTACAGGGATGAGACCTAGAATGCTAACTGTTCACGACACATCGTCTAAGCGTTATCCAAGAACAGATCCGTCGCGGTATGATGTGTAGTTAAAGCGACGAAAAACAAATAGAGTAATAAGAATGTAGTGATGAAAGGGAGATAGGTAAAGTCGCCGATCAAATTATTCAACCCGGCATTCCCTAGCGACCGAGGAAAACAGCGAAAAAAACTTCGGTCAGGTAGGTCGGCCCCGAGGGTTTGAACCCGAAACCTCCCGAATGCGGGCCACAGACGTTATCGTCTGAGCTATCCCGTTCGGTGATGTTTTTTTTCTTTGTGTTAAATTGTATGTGAATCTTTGGGTCGCGCCGCTGGAATTGATCAGTACATGGGATCTAAAGTTGAATACCACACATAGGTTTTACCACCTGAGACATCTCGGTCTATGGTACAATTCTTAGAATTAGGTGTAAAAAGCCCTGAAGAAGGGCTACTATCCAATGGTAATAAACGTGACAGGTCATTTGAAGGTTTTGGGTGAGCAAAGGACATCATTATCAAATAGGACAGTGACAATAGAAAGCTGATGGAGTACTGGTGGCAGGGATCATAGCTCTCTTCGTGACTGGATGATCATGATGACGATGCCGTATACCCAAATGAGAAAGGAAAGCAACACGTTCTACATTCTCAAGAGGTGAGGTCGGGTCAGTCTTGCTGTCATGGGAACTCCACAGACAAAGCCACCGTTCTCCAAGAATACTAAAATAAATAATAATAATGGATTGCATGTGCTCTGATAACCTGTAATGCAGCACACATTAGTGCAGATATATAGGGTGAGTCAAGAAGATGTCATTACACCGCCTGATGATCAGATGTTCTGTTGGAAATACCGGATGTTTTTACCGACCGGCATCAACAAGCATGCAATATGTGTCTCTGACTTGGAGTGTCATGGGAAAACAGATGAGAGGTCGTAAACAACACTACAGATGCTCAAGAAATGCTGTTGAACTCTTCCGGATTGTTAGCTCTAACAATACAATTTTTATTTACCATTTTCTAATTTTTTTAAAGTTATTTCCTTGAAATATGAGTAAAGAAATAAATCATTGTGCCAAACGTCAAAGCGCTGGCTTAAATAGTTTCTCAGATAATATATTTAAATATTTTAAGTAGCAAAAAAATGCAAAATTTCTAAAACTGCCTTGTGCATTTATATTTTTACAAACGCTTATTCTGCATATGCTTCATGTTAATCGAGATATCGAGATGTTAATCTTATTGCTAATTTTCTTGTAGATGCAAGGGGAATTGGTAGGTTTTAAGCGATAGTCAAATATATTAAGTGCTGATTGCTATGTGGAGTATTCCATTTCCTTTGCATGTCCAGGACAAAAAAAATTGAATAGCGAATTTGAGAAAAAGTATTAGTATTGGAAAATTTAAGGGAATAACAAGCAATATCTCGAAAATGGTTCACTCAAAAAAAAATGTATATAAAATAAATTGTGTATTTTAACGCGATTTACATTTTTTGTGTAGTAAAATTTTGTCTATCTCTTATGGTTTACCAGTTATGCAAAAGTCGTTCACAATGAAGAATACTTTTGGAGACATTCTCAGAAAATTTAAGATAAACATTTTATTTGTCATGAAAGTATCTTAAATATATGACATTTTAGTCAAAATCGTTAGAGCCATTTTTGAGAAAATTAAAATTTTCAATAATGTTCCATGCAAAAGGTTAAAGGGGGTTTTCTAGAAAACCTTCGTGTCGCATCTCTGGAAGATACTGAACCTAAATATCAAGTTTGGTGTTTATCCGACTGTTCGTTCCTGAGTTATGCTGTTCACAGACACACACACGGACATGTTTCCAAAAATGCTTCTTTTGGATTCAGGGGTCTCAAAACATGTATTTCCGGTGAAATCTCGATATCGAATTTTTGGGTGGAATGCAATACTTCCCCTACTTACTATACGTAGTAGATAAAGTTAAAAAAAAGGATTGAATTGAAGTTGATGTTATTAGTTGTAAAGATATAAATTTTTGTTCTTATGAAGTTGTTGGTATTAACATTTTTCTTGTTCTTACAGTATAAATTAACTTTTTAGAGCCAATGAATAAAGCAATCATAAAATGCATGCTTGAATCTTGAGATTATGATGCAAATATAGGCATCAGAGCAAACCTGAAATGTAAGGAATAAATTTATGTGCAAAACAGAAGAAGCACATATAGAAAGGAGAAATGGGTGTGTCCAGTGGGGTGAAAAGAGACCGCATGGGCTATTGAAACATGTAGCTGGGCTTTATAAAAAATAACGGATTGTGAAAACGTTTTGGCCAAAATGATTCACAGATGTATTGAATATTTATAATATAATTAAAAAATCGAAAATTTTGTCACCATCACCTAAACACTCGTCCCAGGGTCTCTTGAAGTTATCACTTGAGGTGCAGAATATGATGCACCTCCAGAAAGGAAGGCCCAAAGCCTGAAATGATTTCATTAACAAACAAGCTTGTGGCACCAAACCCAGAGTGGTTTAGGACCTCTGTTTGAATTTGTAAGGACGGAGTGTATTTATAAACGTCAGTATCTGTAATACTACAATGTTTTGAATAAATCTACATTATTCTCTCTCGGATTCGAAAGAAGAAAATAGAGTCAATAATGGTGGTATGAAGACTTAAGAGTTACCTTATATTTGAAACGTTCCAGCATGAGGTCGTTGCCTTTAATTACGATTTTTGAGTGTGTGAAAGTGATCCAGTTTCTCTCGCTTCAAGCCTTTATAAAATAACATTCCTTGCCGGTAGTTCTTTGCACTCATGATTGAAATCTTCAAGAGACAATGGTGCTCAATATTTAATAATCTATTTTGCTCCTTTTTGTGTGAGTTTTTAGTTCAGTCTGTATCAAATACTCTGTTCTTTCTGAATCATCATCATCATCGCCAGGGATTGGGCCAATGAGAACCATTCAGTCTCCATTATTGAACGGTTTCTCCATCGCATTTTCGGGCTCTTGTTTCTTTCGTCTCATGGGATGTTCGTGGAAAGTGGTCAAGGTTCATTCTAAAGTTCCTCTCTCATAGTCTGATTTTTTTTTAACCGAACATGTTTTAGTTTTCCTTTTGGAACATTGTCTTAAAGTTCCCCATCCTTTTTCTGCTGGTTATTTTCTTATACGAATCGAGCACTCCAAACCATAAAAAATGCAGGGGTTCCAATCAATTTCTAAAATTGCTACTTATGATCAATTCTGCTTGTTTTGTTTGGATGAATCCGTCTTATTTTTGAAATGCTCAGTTATATTTATACGTCCTGATGTTCATAAATTCTTAAATAATCGAAATAAGCACTGCTCTAAAATAGCGCCAAGAGTACCATCTTTGCTCTTATTGGGCCCCTTCCACTGAAAGGGTTTAGTAGATACATGGAGACACTAATCATTTACACTAGTCTGCATGATATCGGATGACTAAAAACTAATAAGTGATTCTGACTCACTTTTTTATGCTGATTTCAGAACTGCTTTTAGTTTGTTTCTATCACGTACAGTTTTTTTTTCACAATTTCACTTCAAAAATATAGAGATATAAAGATATTGCTTCCGCCACTACACATAAAATTGTGCTTGATAAAGCAATTTGTAAGGGCTATACCGCAGGATGGACCCTGCTTCAGGTACCTTTCCAAGAAATTTCCCTTTATTACACAAGACAAATTAAAGGCTGGAATTTTTGTTGGTCCTCAAATAAAGATATTGCTGAAGGATGAAGATTTTGAGAAGATAATGTATGAGAGAGAAATAGATCAGTTACTGAAAACTTCTTAGGCAATACCAAAGATCCTAATTACAAGGCCATTGTCGAAACAATGTTGGAAAATTTCAACAAGATGGGTTGTAACATGAGTGTACAGGTGCATTTTCTGCATTCACAAATCGACTACTTTCCAGAAAATCTGGGACATTATAGTGAAGAGCAGGGTGAACGTTTTCACCAAGATATTAACGAAATGGAGAGGAGGTACCAGGGGAGATGGAATGAAACTATGATGGCCGACTACTGTTGGATGTTGAGGAGGGACAGCCATCTTCAAGGATCTGCAAGGAAGTGAAAGAAGAGAAAGTTTGAAAAAAGTTAAATGAAACACTTTGGCTTCTTGTTTTGTTAAAATGGAATCATGAAAAAAATTAGGGGAGTTCATGAGAGTATTCTTAAAATGTTTTTTGAATAAAAACTTACCTTGTGTGAAATGGTATTTGAATACTTTTCTACGCTCATTAGTAAAATTGTCAAAACATTACTTATTTTGTGTAAAAACCTGACGTGATAGAAAAAAAATTGAAGTTATTTCTGGAATCAGCATAAAAACTTGATTCAAGAACAAAAAGTTTGAAAATGCAGGCTAGTGTTATTTTAGCTAGAGAATTCATAGCTATCTCGAATTCATTTTAGAACATATCAGTAAATTCTGTAAATAAATGGACCTTCATGGATCGTTTTAAGTACTTCATTGTTGTCTTTACAGTTCGTGAAGCTTTTGTTATACCGATTTGATGGCTGGGGACAAACAAATTGCAGTCAGAAATTCCAATTATTGTAATCATCTTAGACTTTACAAACTTAATTAACCTTTTACACCTTTCAATACGCTCTAGTACTAACGCCGTGTAAACTAAGCTTGAGGTCCCTATACTAGGTGCATGAACGGCAAAGGCACCCTGTGTCACTATGGGGGACAGTAAATGCCAGTGGACGACACGACCTAACTCGACCCCCTCTTCCTTCCAGTGGCGGTATTATCTTGTATAATGACTCGTAACGACAGGGGTAATGACACGGGGCCGCAAGATGACGGGTTTGCCCAGCAAAAAAACAAAATCCTGCGCAGAGGACATGATTCACGTAAATATACATCATTCTGCACCTGGTACCCACAAAACAGTTACTACGGCTACAACATGATGTGGCGGCGATGTAATTGAATTAACGAGGTTTTAACCTCCTTTCCTCACAGCCTTTGTTTAAATTGTAAAAGGCAACGCTTTACTCAAGGGTAATATACAACTTATGCCAATATCTGATTAGAATAAAAAGTACACATAGCTCTGAAAATCTAAACCACTAGTGAAAAACTAGCATTTATGAACTGCCAAACATAATAAAGTCATTTTGATAATTTCCCCTTTTATACTGGACATTTGCAGGCCAAAGTTGGAGAGTTGAATCTGAATTTAAAATTATGTGCTACATTCCATGACTTCTTACTCACTCTTCTACAAAACTACACTTATAAAGCTTATTCTTCTACCCACTTCTTGATAAAAGAGATAAACCATCGTTACACATTTCGTTGTAGATATGAGAAAAAAAATTTCCGATGTGTTACACTCACATGACTCTCTCCACTCTTGTACAAACTATTTTTACAAACTTTTATTCTCCATCTACATCACGTTAATCGAGATAAACACTTGCAGAAACTATCTTACTGCTAATTTTCTTGTAGGTGCAAGGAGAATATGATAGGCTTTAAGCGATAGTCAAATCTTTTAAGAGCTGGTTGCTATGTGGAGCATTTCATTCTGTTTGATATTCAGTACTAAAAAAATTAATAAATAAAAAAACCAATAACGAATTCCCATGTGAGAAAAAGTATAAGTATTGGAAAATTCAAACAAATAACAAGGAATATCTCGGAAATGGTTCACTCCACAACAAATAAATGTATGACATAAATTGTGCGTCTTAACGAGATCTACATTTTTTATGTAATAAAATTTTGTCTCTCTTACGGTTTACTAGTTATGCAAAAGTCATTCAGAATGAAGGACTTTTGGAGACATTCCCAGAAAATTCAAGATATGCATTTCATTTGCCATAAAAATATCTAAAATGATATTTTAATCAAAATCATTAGACTTATTTTTGAGACAATCAAAATTTTCGAAAAATCTTCTACGTAAACGGTAGTCTAGGGTGGGGGATTTTCATCAAAATTTTCCGTGTCAAATCCTTGGAAGATACTTAACTCAAATACTAAGTTTGGTATTTATCCAACTTTTCGTTTTTGAGTTACGCTGTTTATAGACCCCCACCCACCCAAACACACACACACACACACGGAAATGTTTCCAAAAAAGCTCTATTTGGATTCAGAGTGCCACAAAACAAGTATTTCCGGTGAAATTTCGGTATGGAATTTTTGGGCGGCATGCAATACTTTCCCCAATAATAACTATACGTAGTATTACAGTAAGTTAAAGCGATAGTCAGATTTTTAAAAAGCGGATCGCTACGTGATTCCATGCTCTTTGCATTACCACGAGAGGGGGGGGGATAACAACTTACTGCTTGAAAAAAAAGAAGTAAATATTTGAAATTGTTAACGCCACAAGAAATTTCTTTACATAAACTGTGCGTTTTAAAGAGACTAACTTTTTTTTTGGGGGGGGGGTAAGATTTTGTTTATCTCTTACAATTTTACCAATTATACGAAAGACATGAAGACCACTTCAAAGACTATTCGTAGGGAATTCAACTTATACATTTTATTTGTAAAGCAGATATTTTAATCAAAATTATTAAGAACCATTTTTGAGAAAGTGCAAAGTAACGTAAAACGTTCTATGTAAGCAGTAGGTTGGGTGTTTTTTTTTTATTTATTCATTTTTTTTAAATTTTTTTATCTTGGTTTGGACTCCTAGATGCTGGACTTAAAAAGTTTGGTATTAACAACATTTTCATTCTTGGGCTATGATGTTCAGATGTAGTAAAAATTGCATTTCATTTAATTCCCCTACACTTACTACTTGCTTTTTGTCATTTCAAAAAGCTTATCTAGCAATTAGAGGCTTCTGTTTTATTGACCGCATCTGTCATAACCTTCACGTTAACACGAACAGACGTGTAAATAACCACCTTATTTCTTTGAGGATATTGCGAATTTATTATGTTTCTATATTTTTATTTTGCGCAAATTACTGCACAAACTGACTGTTCAAACGATACTGAGAGTGTCTTACGGAATAATCCCATCACGTGATATAAAACGGAGGACATACTTCAAGGATAGCTGCAATGTTATAAAACGTTTTTCTGTTAGAAACTGTATTGCATAAACACATTAGAGCTTTTCTTTTAATATTTTATAAAGTTTCTGAGTATCATTAACTATGACGAAAGCGAACTGGGATTATTATGTTGTTGCATATGGGACCTAGGGTGAATCATTATTCTTAAATTACAGCTTAAAACAAGAGAATAGCGAAACAGGTGAAAAACATGTGATGTGTTGCATTCACATTGGATTTTGTAGCCACTGTCGTTTATTTTTGAACAGTTTATATAAAATATTCTTGCGAAAACGTCTTCTTCTTATTAATTTCATGTTAATCGACCAAAACGTTTGCAGAAGTGTTTTCGTTACATATTCGTCGTAGCTATATGCGGAATGAAGCAGGCTGAAACTTTAGTCAAATCTTTGAAAAGATTGTGAAATTCCTTACGAGAGAGAGAGAGAGAGATAATTGTGACTTAGCCCCTGAAAGATGTGAACAGTTTTTGAAAATTCAAACCAATAAAGACGAATATCTCGGAAATGATTAATGCAACCAATCATTTGACAAATTTTGTTTTTTAACGAGATGTATAGTAAGTTTTTTTATCTATTTCTTACGGTTTACCAGATAAAATTATACAAAAATTCATTCAAATGCAGAAGAGTACTTCACAGGCTATTTACAGAAAATGCATGGCGTTTATTGGTCATCCAAACACCTTGAGCATAAGACAATTTAATCAAAAGCCATTTTTGATGAAATGAAAAACGAGAAATTTTTTATGCAAATGGTAGTTTTGGGTGGAGACAGGCAGCTTTTTCTAAATTGCCTTTTTTTCTATTCAGGGGACTTCAAAACTTCCCGGTAAAATCTCGATAATTTTTCGATAGAATACATTTCCTAGATAAATAATGTTTGCGAGTGGAAGAACAGATATCAAAGATGAACACCGGAGTTGGAAGACTGTTTCTGTGTCCGCTAAGAAAATGTTGATGCTTTACACGATATGATTTTGAAGACTTGACGAATTGGACGAGAAATTCTGAACATCTCCTATGAACGCGTCTTTAAATTCGTACGTCGTGTTCTGGGAAAATTCGCTGGTAATTGGACCCCCAAATGCCTGAATGATCAAAAGCGATTCAGAGTGACGCATTCCACATAAATTTGTCTTTATTTTTAAGACGATTTTTCAAACTGTAAGTAAGTCATACTGTAACTAAGGACGACAAACGAATCCATTAATACGATGCAGAAACAAAATAACCACTGGAAAAGAAACATCATAATTTGGACGGTTCAAAGGAATTTGATGTTCAAAAAAGAGTATTAATGACTACACATTTTGGAAAATTTTCAAAACCGCTTGGAAAAACTATCCAAAGGAACATTTATAAAGTTACACTGCAATACAGAAAATTAATGAAGTCAATACAGAAACCTGGATATAAACTGATTGTCTTACGTCCCTATTCAGTAGATTTAGCCCCTATAGACTTACTATCCATTTGCTTAAAAATACTTCTAAAAGGGAGACATTTTAATGAAACAGAGATATGTAGTATGGAGGAACTCTTTGAAGAACAAGAAACAATTTTTAGGATGACTGCCTCCGTGGTTGAGTGGTCAGCGATCTGAAATCTGAGGCAGTATTTTTAACACTTAAATGATTTCAGTCTAATTATATAATATAAAATTCAATAACAGCACACCTTAAAGCAATATGTGTATACATAATATATCAAATGTAGTAACATTCATTGTATTAATGTTTATATTATTGTACACATGTTTAATAATGTTATGTGAATGTATTACGTAATTTAATAATGTTGGAGCTGTGAGAATATAGGTCAAAAGTTGCTAACAATGAGGTAACCTTGAGGCAATAATGAATTAGAAAGTTTAATAATGCTACTAGTAATTCTTGGAAACAACAATAATGTAATTTTTGAGACAGTTTATTAATAGCCAATCAACAACCAGAAAGGCTAAAATTAAAATAAAAGTATTCTATTGGAGTAGGATTAGCCAATCAGAAACTGAAATCCAGCAAATTGTACAAATTCAGAAGTCAGTTGCTAGTAGACAGCGTTCCTAACCGGACGTGAGACGCGTCCTCGAGAAGTTTTATACGTATTCAGTGTGAGACGAAAATTCATTATAAAGTTTACGTGTTTAAAAGTGCAATTAATAAATAATCTCACAGCTCTCTATATCAGTGAAGTGTTATTTAATTGTGTGAAGGATTAATAAATGGAGTGAAGTAACAATTATAATTTGTGTAAGCCTACATTCTTCAGCCGCACCACCCCCTATTAAGAGAAACATGTTTCTACAAATTAGTACTGACGCAGCCGAGGCAAACATAAATGTATAATATTTAAAGAAACATTAAAATATAAAGTTGAAAGTAAACTTGGGGCGAAGGCTACCGGAAACTTTGTACAATACGAGGTTGCAACTACTTCAATTTCGGCTCTCCAACAGTCGAATTATAATACAACTGCTCCTTAAAATAAACTTCTTCAATTCTCAGCTGGAGATCCCGGGTTCTAAACCCGGTAGGGTGGGAATTTAGTTTTAATTAGGATCATTCTCTACTCCCCCCCCCATAGAGCCTGGAAGTATGGATGTGAGAATGAACGTGCATGTGAAAATGAGTTAAAAACGAGAAAACCTACAGTAGCCTAGCCAAAAGTTTCAAAGAGAAAAAAACAAAAGAAAGAAAGAAAGAAAAACACCAAATGTTTCAATCAAAGACCCGATATGACCATAGCAGTTAAAAGGAGCTATAAAATGGAGAAAAAAAGTTTTAAGAGATTTAGCAACTCTTTATGAATTGTGCTAAGGTTGATTATGTTGAACACACAAAATATTATTTTGAAATACACTTCCATTTTATGAACCATCGCAAGTGTTCTAAACCGTGCACACGCAACAGAGAATCGAAGTCAAGTCCGCTGCACGAATGTGCTGGCGGAACCATTCAATCCATTCGTAATTACTAGCACTGTAATTAGAAAATTAGAGTTATTTGGTAAACGTCTTATTATGGCACATTAGTGTGGTGGAAGGTAAACCGTCCGATGTCTCCCCTCTAAACGCGGCAAATTGTCTTAATACAGCGGCCCCCGGGGCCTGGATAACAAAAACCGGAACGCTGGTAGCGTGTTCCCAAGACAATCACTTAATCGGCACCTGTGTCCCGGGGGCCCTCGCCGGTAAATTGAATTAAATTAGGGTGCCGCGCTCTGTAATTCGACTTGGCGGCGGGCCCTCCTCTGCCCGTGGGCCACAGCACGCGAGCCTATCTCACAACATCCTTCGTGGACCATTCTCCCGCGTGATTCTTCAACAGGATCGAAAATTGCTTCTTAAGTTGCAAAGCGTTCTACCCATTGACCCATTGACATGTATCAGGATGCCGAAATTACCAAAAACACTAATTTAATAACATAATAACTAGCGCCAAAAGAAATTAATAACCTTAAGGTAATAATCTTTCTCAAAATTAATTCTAATCGTTTCTTTTTGGAATGTTTTCTTTCAAAGAACAAAAATATAGCGCAACATAACAAAAGAAAAATTGTTCTTTACGAAGAAAAGCAACAATGTAACAAAATTTAACTATGTTACGGAATGTTGAGAATGTCTTTTGTATTCCTTAGCTTTCGCTTTCTTTTTATTGAATTATTTTGGTGTTTAATTTGTTCTTTTTTTTCACCCCTTCCTTTCCAATATTCTTGGTACTTAAAAATAAACAGTGACACTGCAGCTAGTGTAAACGGATGTTGGAAAATTGAACCTGGCCAATTTTACCCAGTTACGTTAAATTTTACATAGGTGAAAATTTTGAGTTTTTATATAAATGTCATTAAAATTTGGAAAATACTGCTCTACCTCTATCATAAGGTTGTTTTAAATTTCACGCAAATATCTTTAATCAGGTGTTCCACATGATGCAGAGGTCGTAATTTTGAAAAAAAAATACTACTATATTGTTTAAATCCTAAGGCACAGAATTTTATTCACTACTCTGGTTGTCTCAGAAAACATTTTTAAACCCTTAAATATAATTTCTTTTAACAATTTAACCTCAGTGGTCGCATTAGCTATGCCATATCTTGAGCAGTTTAAAGGTGTAGCAAAAACCATAATACCAGTCCCCCCCCCCTTCCGAGTTTGTGCTGACTGCTTACAAACTACATCGTATGGAACATTTTCAATGCAGAAAAGTAAAATCAAAGTCGAGTAAAAGCGTAAAAGCCTTTATAAGTATACATAGGCCATTAGGCCGTGTGCTCTTAGGCATTTAAATGAACACTTGTTGAAGCGTTAAAGGGCTCCAAAAGCCATGGTATGTAATTGCAGCTAAAGATTTAAAGTATTTCTTGGACATAAAAACTAATATTTGAAGTTTTCGCAAATTTTTCCATTTAATAGCCTTAACAAACGCACCGTTACACTTTAATGTGTCGTTAAAATGGTTCGTTTTACTAAGAAATTCTTTAGTTGAATACGAAAACGTTTGACAACGACCCTCTTCACTGATATGCAGTTGGCATCCATATGTTTAACAGCATGATGCTTGGTAGTAACATTACAACTATATTTGTTACTGAACTTCCCTATATAAGATCTAAAGCAAAGTTATCAAGTGAATGTTCCGTGACGTCAAAAAATGCAGCTCTCTGGTTACGCGGCACAGGGAGAGGAGCGCATTAATGAAAGAAACTAAAGCCAAAAATACTTGATTTAGTTTGAACAAGGTCACGAAAGAAAATGTTATAACGTAAGCATTTACTTGTATTCACCATAACTATCCAAGTAGATACAGCAGTCCTTAAGTGTCAAAAAAAGTATCTGATGTGTTACACTCATATGACTTTCTCTACTCTTGTACACACTATTTTTACAAAAGCTTATTTTCCATCTACTTCATGTTAATTGAGATAAACGTTTGCAGAAACTATCTTATTGTTAATTTTCTTTTAAGTGCAAGAGGGATATAGTAGGCTTTAAGCGATAGACAAATCTTTTTAAGAGCTGGTTGCCATGTGGAGCATTCCATTCTCTTTGCATGTCAAGGACATAAAAAAAAGAAACAAAGAAACGAATAACGAATTACTATTTGAGAAAAAGTATAAGTATTGGAAAATTCAAGCAAATAATAAGGAATATCTCGGAAATGGTTCACTCCACAAAAACAAGTGTATATAACATAAATTGTGTGTTTTAATGAGATCTACACTTTTTATGTAGAAAAATTTTGTCTGTCTTATGGCTCACCAGTTATGCAAAAGCCATTCAGAAAGAAGTAAACTTTTGGGGAAATTCCCAGAAAGCTCAAGATATGCACTTTGTCATGAAAATATCTTAAATATATGATATTTTAATCAAAATATTTAAAGCCATGTTTGAGAAAACCAAACTTTTCGAAAAATGTTCCATGTAAAGGGTAGTCTGGGGTGGAGGAATTTTCTTGAAAGAGACAGTAAAAATATGTTTACGTGCTTAAGTAAGAATTCAACGAAAACGAGAGCAAAATTATTAGTTTTATTTTACAATTTGAGTTATAATAAATCAGAGTAAACTATTTTGTTTCCAATTTAGTCCATGAGACTAAACACTACCCATCTGGTTGTTATTTAACCTACAATAATAAACAATAAAACAACGAATTGAAATAAAGGTATTAGTCACGCGTTCCCATAATAGACATACCACAACTGGCTTATGCGAGTGATAGGTCATATAGCACAAGCGTTCAACATGTGCCTGCCCTCTTTAAATCTGGCGAAAGTAATGCTTTATACAAAACAATTACAAGTTGTGGGAAACGATTCGTTTAAAGGAGAAAGTCAAAATAAAAAATACAGATCAGTTGCTGTTCTCTCATATTGGTCAGCAACACTTAACTTGTCCATCTTTGTGATGTAGACTCATTCAAGAGGTTCCGAATTCGAATCTAGGCTAGTGTTAGTTGCCTGGATAAGGTTATCTCACGGGGTTTTCCCTTATTCTGAGAAAACGAATGTGGGGTAACTCATAAGCTCTATGGATTCCGGGTGCATTTGAAGACTTCAACCATTTCGTTCATTCACCGTCCGATAATTAAAATTCAAGCTACCCCAAAAAACTTGCTTAATCCTTTCGTATTTTAATTAGGATATCATTGAATACTGCGTAGAACTAATTGTGTTGCAAGAACAGAAAGACTAAAATGATATAGTTATTTTTTCTGTCACAATATAGCAAGTGAAAAAGATCCTTTCTAAATTCAGGGCACCTCAAAACATGTAAAAGGTGAAATACCGACATGGAAATTTTTGGTGGAATACAATACTTTATCTGCCTGTTAGAGAAAGTAAAAACTAGATTGCAGAATATGTATTAAAAAACTCCAAGTGTTACATTCACACCACTTTCTGTATCTTATTAGTGGGTACACAAATTATTCTTACAAAAATTCGTCTTCCTATTTCCTTCATTTTAATCCAGATAAACGTTTCCGGAAATAGCTGTATTACACATTTCGTTATAGATACAAAGGGAACAGCGATAGTCAAATGTTTTAGAAATGAACGCTACAGGCTGGCCTTAGAATTCTTTCCATAACATCACAAGAAACAAATGAAAATCGACAGGACTTGAAAAGAGTGGCTAAGTATTGAAAAATTCGAACCATTAATAACGAATATCTCCGAAATGGCTGCTGTCACAAAAAAAAATTATTCCAAATAAACTGTGTGTCTTAAAGAGATCTACATTTCTTGTAGTATGTTTTCGTCTATCATTTAACGTTTACCAGTTATACAAGATTATACAAAATTCCTTTCGAATGAAGAAGACTTCAAATGCTATTCCCAGAAAATTTAAGATGTTCATTTTATTTGTCATGTATTTATCTTTATATGGTATTTTAATTAAAATCGTTACTTTTTTTTGTTACAAAATCAAAGATTTCGAAAAATCTTCCATGTAAAGGGTAGTTTGGTATGGGGTGATTTTTTTGGAAATATTCGTTTAGCATCTCAACATCAAGTTTGATGTTAATCCGACTTTTCATTTTTGAGTTATGCTGTTCACAGACACACACCACACAAATATGTTTTTCTAAAAATGCTTGTTTGATTCAGGAGGCCCGAAAACATCTCGGTATCGAATTTTTGGGTGGATGCAATACCTTCTCTACCTAGTGTATACATGAAGAGAAACCAATAAATGATACTGGGTAATGAAAGTTATGTGACTGAAAAACATTAGAATCTTAAGCACCTTTATTTGGAGTTAGGTGACCTCAGAACTTGTATTTTCGGTGAAATCTCGATTCTGAAATTCTGGACATGTTCTAATATTTATCTAATTACAGAGAAAAAGGGGGACCTCAAAACGTGTGATTGGTGAAATCCCGTTATGGAATTTTCGGGCGAAATAAAACAGTTTCTCTACATAATAAAGAAAGTAGAAATGGGTTGCAGAATATGTGTAAAATAAATGATAATGGGTAATGAAAGTTATGTGATTGAAAAACATAAGCTTTTTAAGTACTTTTATTTGGATTAGGTGACCTCAGAAGTTTTATTTTCTTTGTAATCGCCATTCCTAAATTTTGGGAGGATTGCTATATTTGTCTAATTACATAGATAAAAATTTGATGTGTTACACTCAAATGAATTTCTCTACTCTTGTACAAACTATTTTTACAAACGTTTATTATCCATATGTTTCACGTTAATCGAGATGTTAATCTTATTGCTAATTTTCTTGTAGATGCAAGGGGAATTGCTAGGCTTTAAGTGATAGTCAAATCTTTTAACAGCTGGTTGCTATGTGGCGCATTCCATTGTCTTTGCATGTCCAGGAAATAAAAAAAAATGAATAACGAATTCCCATTTGAGAAAAAGTGTAAGTATTGGAAAATATAAGGGAATAACAAGCAATATCTCGAAAATGGTTCACCCAACAACAAAAATGTATATGACATAAATTGTGTATTTTAACGCGATCTACATTTTTTGTGTAGTAAAATTTTGTCTATCTCTTATGGTTTACCAGTTATGCAAAAGTCGTTCACAATGAAGAATGCTTTTGGAGACATGGCCAGAAAATTCAAGATATACATTTTATTTGTCATGAAGGTATCTTAAACATATGATATTTTAACCATTTTTGAGAAGATTAAAATTTTCGAAAAATGTTCCACGTAAAGGGTATTCTGGGTTTGGGGGGATTTTCTTGAAAACCTTCGTGTCGTATCTCTGGAAGATACTGAACCTAAATACCAAGTTTGGTGTTTATCCGACTGTTCGTTTCTGAGTTATGCTGTTCACAGACACACACACGGACATGTTTCCAAAAATTTTTACTTTCTCTACTACGTATAGTAAGCAGGGGAAGTATTGCATTCCACCCAAAAATTCGATACCGAGATTTCACCGGAAATACATGTTTTGAGACCCCCTGAATCCAAAAAAGCATTTTTGGATACATGTCCGTGTGTGTGTGTGTGTGTGTGTGTACAGCATAACTCTCAAACGAACAGTCGGATAAACACCAAACTTGGTTTTTAGGTTTAGTATCTTCCAGAGATGCGACACGAAGGTTTTCAGGAAAATCCCCTACCCCAAACTACCCTTTACATGGAACATATTTCGAAAATTTTAATTTTCTCAAAAATGGCTCTAACGATTTTTATTAAAATATCATATGTTTAAGATATTTACCTGACAAATAAAATGTATATCTTGAATTTCCTGGGAATGTGTCCAAAAGTATTCTTTATTGTGAACGACTTTTGCATAACTGGTAAATCATAAGAGATAGACAAAATTTTACTACACAAAAAATGTAGATCGCGTTAAAATACACAATTTATGTCATATACATTTTTTTTTGTAGAGTGAAGCATTTTCGAGATATTGCTTGTTATTCCCTTAAATTTTTCAGTACTTATTTTCTAAAATGGAAATTCGTTATTCATTTTTTTGGTCTTGGATATGCAAAGAGTTATAATCTGTGGCAAAGGGAATGATGCTGCTCCTAGCAACCAGCTATTAAGAGATATGTATGTGCTTAAAGGCTACTGTTTTTCTATATTGACCTTGTAAATATATTTTCCCCTTACATCTACAAGAAAATTAGCAATAAGATAGAGTCTGCAAATGTTTATCTCGATTAACATGAAGTAGATGGAGAATAAGCGTTTGTAAAAATAGTTTGTACAAGAGTAGAGAAAGTCACGTGAGCGTAACACATCAAATTGTTTTTTGGATTCAGATGACCTCAAAACATGTATTTCCAGTGAAATCTCGGTATCGAATTTTTGGGTGGAATACAATACTTCCTCTACTTACTATACGTAGTAGAGAAAGTAAAAATCGATTAATTCTAAACTTCAATCAATGCACTGTTCTCTATCTCATGGGTTAATTTGATTTTGAGAAGAAACACGCATCGAATTCAATGTTCAATGGTATATTTTACTCAGTTCCACGATCCCAAAGGTTTTAAGATGCCGTTGAGGAAGTCTGTGTGAGAAGTTTCTTAGAAATGCCTCTACGTAGAAGTCAGACCTTAACAATTATTAGGGACGGGGTGCAGCAGGTTTTTCCATCGCATGAGGAGGCAGGAAACCACAGCTAGGCAAGCCTTGAGGAACAGCATAATTAATATTCCTAATTAGTGGTCAAGTTTCGGAAGACGACATGTGGGGGGCAGCGCATGGCGTGACACAAACCCGCGACAACAGGTGACTATCGACTACAAGCAATCTGCGAGAACAACAAAAAGGTCTGCCAGAACACCCTCGAGGCAGGCGTCAACAATATGCAACGCAGTAATGAGATGCTAAACCGTGCTTCATGCACTGCAAGACAAACTTATGCCAATTTAGTAATTACGTGATTGCACGAACTTTTCCAACAAACAAACAATGCCTTGCAATTGGGTCATCTACTGAGGTCATACCAATACGTCTCCATCCAAATTCTTTGTATAGTTTCTTCGGTTCAAACCTCCTGCATCAAAAAATGCCGTCATCAGGGCATTTTCGGTGCGTTCACGTTCACTTTCTCTACTCTTGTACAAACTATTTTTACAAACGCTTATTCTCCATATGCTTCATGTTAATCGAGATATTGAGATGTTAATCTTATTGCTAATTTTCTTGTAGATGCAAGGGGAATTGGTAGGCTTTAAGGGACAGTCAAATATTTTAAGAGCTGGTTGCTATGTGCACTATTCCATTCTCTTTGCATTACCAGAAAAAAAAGAATAACGAATTTGAGAAAAAGCATAACTATTGGAAAATTTAAGGGAATATCAAGCAATATCTCCAAAATGGCTCATTCAACAAAAAAAATGTATATGACATAAATTGTGTATTTTAACGCGATCTACATTTTTTGTGTAGTAAAATTTTGTCTATCTCTTATGGTTTACCAGTTATGCAAAAGTCCTTCACAATGAAGAATACTTTTGCAGACATTCCCAGAAAATTCGAGATACACATTTCATTTGTCATGAAAATATCTTAAACATATGATATTTTAATCAAAATCGTTAGAGCCATTTTTGAGAAAATTAAAATTTTCGGAAAAAGTTCCATGTAAAGGGTAATCTGGGGTGGGGGGATTTTCTTGAAAACCTTCGTGTCGCATCTCTGGAAGATACTAAAGCTAAATACCAAGTTTAGTGTTTATCCGACTGTTAGTTTCTGAATTATACTGTTCACAGACAACACACGCGCGCGCGCACACACAGACACCCACACCCACACCCACACCCACACCCACACACACACACACACAGATACGAACATGTTTCTAAAAAAAAAATTGGGGTTAAGGAGGTCTCAAAACATATATTTCCGGTGAAATCTCGGTATCGAATTTTTGGGTGGAATGCAACACTTCCCCTACTTACTATACGATGTAGAGAAAGTAATAAATCCTGTGGGAGAATCCTGTGACCAGAGCCTACCAATCCGACTACTGGCCTCACGCCCACTTACATGGGTGATCATCTAGCCGATACCGGAAGGTGATGTGGCCAAAATTACGCTTTACCCCAGGCGGAAAGTTGGCTCACGAGGCCAGGACCGCTGCCTAGCAGCTCCTGGCTTTTCTCACGATACTGAGTCTTATATCCAGGACTTAAAATCTGCATCCCCATGGGTGGGATCGAACACGTTCTCATTCCGTAGCCGGGAACAAATTCTAGGCCACAGCGCAGGACAGCATTGTATATTTTACCCAAATATTCGATATAGGGAATTCACGAAAATACACATTTTGAGGTCGCTGGATCTAAAAGATAGATAGAAAGACAGAGAGAGGTTGTAAATCAAATCATCGGACATGGGGATTTAACATCTGAAACCAGTTTTTTCTTCGATGAGAAATGTCTCATGGCTCTTAATTTCAGAAACACTACTTCAGGGAAATACATTGCACATAATCTTGTTTTTATTTATATCACCCAATGGTCTTAACTGCACTAATGATTATCAAATCAATCATACTCTCTCAACAAATATTGTACAGATTATTACTATTGTTTTGAAATTTTAATTCCGTAACTACAGTGTTAGCCTAAAAATTGAAGTGGGCCAACACATTTTCCTCAAACTCTTAATATCATGTCGCCCTTGGTTCACATGATCACGAGGCGCGATCTTCACTTTTCCATGCAGACACGCTTAATATCCATGCTGACGAGAAAATGCAACATTATAGGATACTATTTAAAATAAATATGCAAACATTCCACTGTAAAACGCGATACTTTGTGGAAAAAATCTTATGTGATGCAAGCACATGACTTTCTCTACCCTCTATCGTTTATTATGGGATATACGAACTATTCTTACTAAAGCCTATTTTTCTACTACATTTTAACTCAAATAAATATTTGCAGAAACAGCTACGTTACACATTTCCTTAGGGACACAAAGGGAACAGCGATAGTCAAATGTTTAGAACTGGCCGCTACATGCTGGCATTAAAATTCCATACTGCATCCATGCATCACAACTGAATGTTGACAGGACTTCAAGAGAATTGCCAAGTAATGAACACTTCGAATCATTACTAACGAATATCTCAGAAATGGCTATGCCACAAAAAAACTTATTTGTAATAAATTGTGTGTTTTAAAGAGAACTACATTTTTTGTGCAGTACGTTTTCGTCTATCGCTTAACGTTTACTAGTTATACAAGATTATACGAAATTCCTTCTTGAATAAAGAGAACTTCAAAAGTTATACTCAGAAAATTCAAGATATAATTTTATTTGCTATTGTAAATATATTTAATATATCATATTTTAATCAAAATCTTTTGAGACTTTTTAGAAAATCAAAAACTTCGAAAAAGCTCCATGTAAAGGTAGTGAACATAAATATAATCCTAATAACACACACAGTCACATAAGGAGATTTTTCCAAAAACGCTTTCTTTTTATTCAGAGTACTTCAAAACATGTATTTTCGGTGAATTTGCGGTATGCAATTTTTGAGCGGATTGCAATATCTTCTCTACCTATTCTGTACGTGATAGAAAAAGTAAAAATACCATTGTGGAAAAAAAAAAGGTTACCAGTTCTGAAAACATCGCATTATGTGAAACTTGCCCAGAAAGGGAGGGATGGGGAAGGGAGGGAAGGAGGAGAATCACTATAGTTGATAAATAACGCGAACGGAGGTGCGGGGTCCAGTAATTACAAATATTATTTGAATTGAAATGTTTCCCACAATATGAACAATCTTTACTGATGCTCATTTGGGCTGCTATTTTGTGGATGACTAACGATTTTACATCCCTTCCACTCCCTACTTCATAACACCTTTTTTGCTCTGTATTTGTGGCCTTACGATCCGGTCGCAGTGTTGGACAGTTTCATGATTATGTTCTCTTTTTGTGAAGGTTCACCTCCAGGCCACCCGCATTCTCTACAGCAGGAGATACCAGAATGTTACTACCAATGAATTTACGGCTAACATAAAGGACGCGTTTGGAGACAAACGCAGGGCGAGGAAGAAAGGTCGTAGGGAAAGATGGACAAGAACTATTGCTTTAAATGCATAGAATGAAACGAAAAAAATCTAATGTGTTACACTCACATGGCTTTCTCTACTCTTGTACAAACTATTTTTACAGACGCTTATTCTCCATATGCTTCACGTTAATCGAGATATCGAGATGTTAATCTTATTGATTATTTTCTTCTAGATGCAAGGGGAATTGGTAGGCTTTAAGCGATAGTCAAATATTTTAAGAGCTGGTTGCTATGTGCAGTATTCCATTCTCTTTGCATTACCAGGACAAAAAAAAATGAATAACGAAATTGAGAAAAAGTATAAGTATTGGAAAATTTAAGGGAATAACAAGCAATATCTCGAAAATGGTTAACTCAACAAAAAAATGTATATGACATAAATTGTGTATTTTAACGCGATCTACATTTTTTGTGTAGTAACATTTTGTCTATCTCTTATGGTTTACCAATTAAGCAAAAGTCGTTCACAATGAACAATACTTTTGGAGACATTCCCAGAAAATTCGAGATATACATTTCATTTGTCATGAAAATATCTTAAACATATGATATTTTAACCAAAATCGTTAGTCATTTTTGAGAAAATTAAAATCTTCGAAAAACGTAAAGGGTAATCTGGGGTGGGGGGATTTTCTTGAAAACCTTCGTGTCGCAACTCTGGAACATACTGAACCTAAATACCAAGTTTGGTGTTTATCCGACTGTTCGTTTCTGAGTTATGCTGTTCACAGACAGACACAGACACACACACGGACATGTTTCCAAAAATGTTTTTTTTTTATTCAGGGGGGTCTCAAAACATGTATTTCCAGTGAAATCTCGGTATCGAAGTTTTGGGTGGAATACAATAGTTCCCCTACTTACTATACGTAGTAGAGAAAGTAAAAATGCAGACTGCCTGTGTGGTTAAGCGGTCAGGAATCTGACTAATCAATCCAGAGGTCCCAGGTTCGATTCTTGTCCGAGGTTGGACATTTTTCTTTAATTAGGATCATCCGCTACCAACCTCAATCTGGGAGTGAACATGATAGCCAGTTCCTTCGTTTGAATATGACGAACGAGAAAATAAACGACTTGTTTATTCTTAACGCGCTGTCTAAACCTTCTACGTTTCACCATTGTTGATCAGATTTACTTTGACGTAGGTGCTTGTAATTTTGCAACATACATATTCCGTAGGTTACGAAAATAATTTGTACATCCAATCAATAGTTTCGTGTTTAATGTTGACTCTGGACTTTAATAACATTTGTTGTCGATTGATTAAAAAATGATCGCTACATAGTCTTGCAACAAAATGAAAACAAATTCGTTAATGAAGGAACGAGGGTCTAAGTTTTCTATTGACGAGAAAACTTTGTCTGTAAGTGCCTCGTTGCTGGTAGGAAAGAGACAATAGAATAAGAAAACTGACGGTATAACACTTCGTAGAAAAGTAAAAGAGGGAAAGCACTTGCAAACTGCTTCAATTCTGTGTAGAAAAGACTAGTAAAACAATTGAAAATGTTTAGAAACGCTCAGGTACTACGCGTTCAGGCCCAGATTTTCTAGTAAATCTGTGTACAATAATAATTTCAGCATCAAAATTACCACCGTCACAGCTAGATAACAGCATGCATAGCATTAATCTAAAATTACTTCTGTAACTCCTGAATATTCCAGCTGCAGTTAATCTGGTATTTTTATATACAGGATGGATCATTTATGTTGAGACTGTACAATATCTCCAAAACTAAGCGTTGTAGAAAGAAATATCTTTTGTTTGCTGGACATTGTGATGGTCATTTTAGGGTCAATTTAAATTGACCCTACAATGACCATCACAACGTCAGCAAACAAAAAACACGACTGACATTTACTTTCCCTCATAATATTGTGGCATGTGAGGTTGGCAAAATTGTATGGTTAACGCTTAGGTTGGCAATGCATACAGGTAGTGACGAAGTAGAAGGGGAGGAGTTAAACTAGTTTTATCTTATGTTAGCGTTTAGGACGCTCTCTTCTCTTAAAGTCTTGCCAGTGAACAGTGCAAGACGTGTGTTCGGCATGGCGCTTCGCCGAACAGGAAGATAAATTGTATCACTTTTAATCGATATAATATATTTGACATCTAACTTTATACTATGTGAATTACTTATGTAGGTGGTCCCTTCCTTCCTAGCCCATGATGATCGATTAATATTTTGGTAGTTTTCAGGTAATTTTCAGTACTCTGTTAGCTTGCCCCCATCGGACCCGTGTTAGGAAAATGTATTACTTTTAGATCCCGGTCCTGTGCTCTAGCCCCGTAATGGAGTGAAAATAAAGGAGGTTCCGACAATATTAAGCAACTTCTATTAGACATTTCTTTCTACAACGCTTAGTTTTGGAGATATTGTACAGTCTCAACTTAAATGGTCCACCCTGTATATTTATAAAGAATCGTCAATGAACTGAAGACTGAAAAACAGTACGTGAATTTTGGCAATGAGTATGAGATTCTCAAAATATGTCTGGATTGAAGAAACGCAAACATGAGAGTTAAACGATTGTCAAAGAATAAGCAGTCGTCAAAATCATAAACAATGGTTGATGAAGCCGTTCATAAGTGTGTTTCATAGCAAAACTGGATAAAATCCAGCATATCACCGAGTCACCAAGACCGCCAGTTGTCCAAGTCAAAGCCATAGTTACAGGAGGAGGAAGCATATAAAAAGGAAAGGAAAACATCGTTTTCACTACCCACTATCGTTTATTTTCAAATAGCCTCTACAAACTATTCTTACGAAAGCTTATTTCGCTATCTAGTTCACCCTAATCGAGATAAAACATTTGTAGAAACATTTCGTTGTAGGTACAAAGGGGATAAAGGAATACGAATCGATAGTCAGATCTTTAAACGAGAGTGGCTGTACGCTAGCCCTAAAATCCATATTCTCTGATATCGCTAGAAACAACCGAATGCCGACAACACTTTAACACAATGGCATAATAACGGATAAGTATCTCAGAAATGACACAAAACGTTATTCGAAATAAATTGTGTGTTTTAAAGACATCACATATTTTTGTGCAGTGCCTTTTTGCCTAGCTCTTAACGTTTACCAGATACAGAACACTACCAAGCTAATCCTAGAAAATTCAGTATATAATTTCTATTTGCCATGTAAATATCTTGTATTTTAATAAAAATCGTGACCGACATCTTTTAGAAAATCAAACATTTCGAAAAAGTTCCTTGTAAAGGGTAGTTTGGGGTGGGGGAGTTTTCCTGAAAGTCTTCGTGTCGCATCTTCAGAGGATACTCATCTTAAATACTAACTTTTTTAGTTATGCTACTCATACACACACTTTTTTAATCAGGGGCCTCAAAACTGTAATTCCAGTGAAATCTCCATATCGAATTTTTGGTTGGAATGCAATACCTTCTCTAGCTAGAGGTACGTAGAGAAAGTATCTGATATTTAACAATCATGCAAGTTATCATTTGTTTCCATATTTATTCTACAAATTATTTATGTGTAAAAATAAAAACACCAAGGTCGGAATCTACATTTTATTATATTTATATAAAATTTATTGCGTCATCTACCGCTTATGTATCTAAACCAAAGGCGGTACGCCATAATTCGATATCGATATTTCATCAGATATATATACTTTGAGAATAAACAGATATGCAGGAAGATTATTTGGTGTAAATGAAACACTGTTTACACATGAAATAATTGGTAGAGAAAATGTTGGAGAAAATGCTCCAGATCCAAGTTTACCTTGAACGAGGGCTAAGGAAAACTTGGAGAAAAACCTCAAAAGCTAAGGAGGCCTATCTAAGCAGGATTAGAGCTACGGTGCATGCCTTAACAACCTCGACTAACCCGTATTCTCTCTCGTGTTTGTAGAATCACTCAAAAACGAAAGATCGCATGAATACGAAATATCGGAGGTTACTGGTAACATACTTAAGCTAACAAAGCTGTGCGGTTTGGTGAACAATTCTTTGAAAAAGTGGTGAACAAACTCCTTCCAACCTTTAGCAATCTATTTGGATGATGTTCATACTCATCAGTTCTTTTCAATAACAGTTTTTCCTGACCATGACAAACACACGCTGGGATTTTAACTGGTCTTCTTTTGTATCTTATAACTCGTGTTAAGATGTACCTAATATCATGGCTAGCACTTAAGTTCGAGTAACACTTCATTTTTTCTCAGCCTTTATAACGTAAATTATCATACGAATACTTTGAGAAGTGTGTACGAAAATGAATGATATGAGGAAGTGATATGAATGTTATACACTCCTTTTTTTATAATACGTAATGAATCCCTTCCTGAACTATGGCTTACATTTTAATATTTTAAAACAACGTATATGGAGTGTAAAAACTCTGATGTGATGCATCACATGACCTCCTCTACCCTCTATCGTTTATTAGTAGGTATACAAACTATTCTTAATAGAGCTTATTTTTCAAACTACATTTTAATCCAATAAATCTTTGCAGAATAGCAACATTACACATTTCGTTATCGATACGAAGGGAACAGCGATAGTCAAATGTTTAAGAACTGGATGCTATATGCTGGCCTTAAAATTCCATACTGTTTCCATGAGATCGCGAGAAACAATTGAAAATCGATGGGACTTTAAAAAAGAATGACAAAGTATTGAATAAATCACCATTAATAACGGATCCCTTCGAAATGGTTGATGCTACAAAAAATAAGTTTTTTTTAAATAAATTGGTGTTTTAAAGAGATCTATATTTTTTGTTTGATACCTTAGAATGTTAATTGAATGTAATAAAGTTTTATGCTCATAAATATCAACAATTCAGAAAAAAATCACTCGCAACATTTTTTTCATTTGTACTTTTAGACTTTTCCCTAACATTTTCAAGTAAACTGAAAAAAAACTGCTTTGTTCTATCGTTTAACGTATACCAGTTATACAAGCTTCTACAAAACTCCTTCCAAATGAAGAGGGCTTCACAGGCTATTCCCAGGAAATTTACGATATATATTTTATTTGTAATGTAAATATAATTAATATATATATATATATATATATATATATATATATTGTAGCGGACCAAGTTGAGCGCCGAGGATTACATCAGGTGAGGTAACCAGGCAGAAAGTGTCGAAACCAGGTTACCTCAACACGACCGCGCTAAGGAACGCGGAGTCAGCTCTTGTGTATGTATTTATACTACGGGGTCTGGCTCGAAGTGGGAATCATTGTCTGAATCATTGTGGGAATCGTCGTAGTAATCAGTTGGAGGGAGAGTTGTATCATCGACGACCTGAGGTCCGCTTACCATATACAAGTCGCCAACGCAACACCAGTCGAACAGGTAAGGATGCCTCTCCTCTAAGATCTGCTGTGCTTGCCGGGCTTCACCCAATCTCAGTGGCCCACCTACGGGCCCTAAAGTACTCACACTAAAGCAATAATACAATTTATTGGATCAATGCATTCCCTGTGCATTATTTAAATACCCTTATCCTGGAACGCCACCGCGGCCTACCTACCGCCCCAGTACCAACGCATCCCGCTACCTCTGAGCTATCACACCCCCTAGTGTAACCAACTACTGCGGGGTAACCACCCCCGGTAGGGGTGTTATAATGTAGAGAGTATTTTAATCAAAATCGTTTGAGCCATTTTTTAGAAAATCAAAATATTCTATGCAAAGTGTAGTTTGGAGTGGGTAATTTTCTTGAAAATATTCGTGTTGCATCTTTGGAAGATGCTGAAACTAAATGCCGAGTTTGGTATTTATCAGACTTTTCGTTTTTGAGTTATGCTGTTCACACACACATACACACGGACCTTTTTTCTAAAAATTCTTTTTTTTATTCAGGGTGCCTCAAAACATGTATTTCAGGGGAAATCTCGAATTTTTGAGCGGAAAGCAATACCTTCTCTACCTATGTGGTAGAAAAAGTAAAAATATATGTTACAAGGCTCGGTGGTAGATATGTACTATATGATTATATTTTGTTTATAAAGCCATCTCCAGAAACACTTTGTTTACGCGCTATAGCAGATGTGCGCCGACAACACAACACAAGACAACGCAACCCTCAAAAGAAACAAGGAAGTAACGCACTGCTGCGAGGGAAGGGGGGAGTTACGTTGTAGAGATCCTGCAGTGACGGTTGATAGCAGTATAGTTCACTATTATATTGGGTTTAAGTTGACTTTCTACATTTTTGAAAGGTTTTCCACGCTGCTTGTAATGGTTCTTCGAGATAAATTAATATTAAAATTGGGAAGTTCACATAATTTCCACAGCTTTTGTCAGGCATACTTTCAGAAATTCATTCTGTTGAAAAGGTTTTACGGACCGAGCGATCTCCCAGGCAAGTATGTAACTAGCATATTTAGTTTTGTACTTATTTATAGCCATTAATTTTCGTATTTTTTCGTTCAACATTCTTTGCAGTTAACTCCTGCAATAGTTTCGCACGTTCAATTCCTAAAACAAACAAATAAAAATAATAATCATAATAATAAAACTACAATAACTTCCCCGTACAATAGATACCTTTAATTTCACCATATAAACCATGACATCTAACGTAGTGTCTTTGGATGTTGCCTCTAAATACGCCATGTAATGTTTTTGAGCAAACTAAACATTTCATTTTCTCCTTCTGCTCAGCAAAAAACTCATCCTCCTATTCTGCACGAAATTTCTATTTTGCGGAAAACGATGGTTTAGTAGAAATGCCATCAGGAACCCCAGTGAACTGTTTACTTCCAACAACCCTCTCCCTCTAACTTACTAGCAACACTGACCTAAGCTGTGAGCGCTTTCAGTCACGTTACGTTGTAATATACTGAATCGGTTGTAAGAAACACCTTTTGTATTACTCCGCGCCCACGTGCAAAAGCGCTTGTGACAGACGACAGTGTCACCTTCGCCCATGTGTTACGCCATATTACATTCAAAACAATTGCTTGCTTACCAATAGGTTTTGTTTCAATAAGTCAACTTTTCCTATTAAAAGAGTACTGAGAAATATATCAAGAATATAATATCAAAGCGAATGCTCTCTAACGAACAAATGATTTTAAAACACTTTTGCACTACATTAGCTAGCTATCATCCCTGTCTACAATAATATTAACATTATTTCGTTACCCCATTTTTAATAGCAATGTATGAAGCTCGTTCGTCTAAAATTTGGTAAATCAGGGTCACTGTCGATAGCATAAACACTTTGTTTATTGTCGATAGCTCATTGTCAAAAAAGCGCTTCTGTACTTTAAAACGAACTGCACGCTTAACGAAGTCCTCTACTTGTCCCAAAACTGTTTTAGATCTCTTCCTCTTTTAGAACGGTGTTTTAACACCGCAGTTTCTGTAAGTTTACTAGAACATCCAAATTATGATCTTTTTACTTATGAAACATATTTAAAACAATCGGTTTCTCACCACGTTTTAATAGTTTATCTTTAGGATGTTTTTTATAAACGTGAACACTCATTTTTGCCACTACCGAATTTACGTCAGCCGCAACTTGCCGCCATATTCCTCACTGACATTCCGTTTGTTTTTCTTCCGCCACAGTAACTGCTTATTTCTTGTGAACGGACATATTTGTATATTCTAAACAGCGACAAAAATACGGCATATTGAAATGCGGGAATTAAATGTATCGATTAGCGCATGTTACAAGCAATGACATTAAGTAAACATGGATCTATTTTCTCTCCTTAAGGTGAGTGCTTCGTTCTTAAACCAATGAAAGTATTCACTGCGGTCACGTGCGTGGAGTTGTTTCTCCATAGTGCTCATACAAGTGTGTTTCTTACGACGGAAGGGGAGAAAAGCTTTGCCCACCTCTGCACTAGAGCCTCCGAAACAGGTAGATACACAAACCGTACACTCCGCGACAATTACACGTCACAGTCATTAGTTAAGAGTTTTTTACCAATAGTACTGCATCAGCTGCTACATGATGCACCGCAATCCATATCTGCAGCCAAGTATAGTGTTTACGGCAGGTGTTATTCTGTCTAATAGTCACATACTTTACAGAATTCATTTATATTGCTATCATGTGGGAACGTACAGTGATGGCCTTATACAAAAATATCAACAGAGTACTGGTAATGGAAGCTCAACCAGGGCAAGAGCCTTAGCCCAAGCCCCCCTCGAATCCCAGGGCTCTCCAACCGTAGGAATCTCCCAGGCCAATACCTTGAGTCTACAAAGGCCTCACCCGCTTGCGCGGAGATAGAAGTGGATACGCCACTTACGCGCGTCAACCCCGAAGAGCGACTACCGATAACCTCGGTGGGGCCGACAGCCATCTAGCATGCCGTCTACCGGCTCTCCAAGGCGGTACCGGAGGACATTGAGGCGTCTCACAACTCCGCCGGCATGGAAACTCATGCAGACGTACCCGATCTCCCACGGGTATCGGGAACCACTGCCCCATCGAGACCAACCCAATCCGAACAGCTCCCCAACGGGAGGGGCTCGAACTTTCGGCCCGACGTACTTCTAGTAACGTCAGAAGTACCACGAGTCCTCGGGGTCCGCAGCGCCCGCAGCACGGCAACTGAAGGGGTCGGAACCCCCCAGTACACCGAGATGATTTTCATCTAAGGAGAAGCCCGTAAAAATGTAAGAGACTTGCCATCGACAAGGTTACTCTAACAGGTGACAGCCAGCCGACACTATGTTTCTAAGATTGGAGAAGCGTTTAAGTGAAACCGGCAGCTTACGTCCTATCAAACACCCCGGTAGACACCAGAGTTTGAACTTTTTCCAAGAATTGGGCATCACTTAACCAGGCGACGCAGACGGTATAAAGAGTTGGCGGCAGCCATTTTGAAGAGTTTCAGTACATAGTACTGATTAAATTGTATCTGTTTAATTACAGTATTTCAGTTTTCTTTTTTACTTCCTTCTTAACTTTTGTACTCCGCATTGCTTACATCTTCCTCCATATTTCAGTGACCCTAGCACATATATAAAACGTTTCTGGACATGGGTTTATTAGTAAAATATGACCACCGATACCCATCTACTTGCCAGTGAGCCTTATAGCATATATTTATTTACACCCTGTAGGTATAAATGTCTAGTAGTTCTGCGGAATGGGGTACAGGGATAGAAAATACGATGTTGTCGCCGAGTCTCCTGGATGCTGTCGTGCCTAGATGTATATTTATTGCGATCTATTACCGGGCTTCGAGACTTCCTTCCTTCCTTACAGGGGTTTAAATCTGGCGGATAGTGTATCTAGGTAGACACCCGAAACTGTAGCATAACACTGCATAGGTTATTTATGCGATGACGCGGCTCCATCATTACCCCCTACCCACTAATCAGAGGTGAAGGGGTAGCCAGTCAGTGTAAATGTTAGCGCTCTCGTTTGAATGTGTTGATTGGATGATCCTCTGTCGGCCTTAAGTGAATGTAGTGCAAGACACGGGATAGATTTATTAAACCCAAATGTGTTTCCAATCATCATTTCGCAGCGACAGATGCTGTCATCATCCTTCCGCCTTCCGTGCTGATATACTTAACCATATACAGAGTGTTTCAGAAATACTTTTACAAACTTCGGGTATGGGTTCCTCACTCCAAAAGAAGAAAAAAAGTTCATATGAACATATGTCACACAATCCTTAGTTTTTGCATTATTCCTGTCACAATGAAAGTGCGAGTTCAACGGCCTTCGGGGTCCAACCTCAAAACTTCATTTCTCTATGCATTCATAGAAGGCGTTGATCCATTGTACTACATACGGTAGATGGCAAAATGTTGCCATGGAGACTTGTTTACGTTTGTCATTAGTCTGTCTTCAACGTTTCAATTGTGTATATGTAGTGAGTTAACTGCACGTGTTTCATTTCACCATTGCTGGATATTCATTTCGCGAACAGGCAGACATCATTTTTATGTTTAGTCGCGCGAATGATAATGGACGCGAGGCTGCATGGCTCTATCAGATGGAGTTTCCAGACCGAAGACAACCGAGTCATCTAACCTTCTTCGCTGTTTATCGTCGCCTTGCTGATAAATGTGGCAAATGCCTGGCTCCGGCACATTTTAGTCGCATGTTCGAGATGCACTGAGTGGTATCTACCATGACCGATGGATAGGCAGAGGAGAACCAGTTCCATGGACTGCACGTTCTCCCAACCTCAATCCTGTGAATGTTTACCTCTGGGGGCATCTTAAATCATTGGTTTATGGAGCAGCCATCCCGGATGCAGAAACGCTTCAACGACGTGTCATGGAAGCCTGCGAAACCATTCGACCCCATCCCGGAGGTTTTGACAGGGTGCGACATTCCATGATTCGACGAGTACAGGCTTACATAGAAGCAAGAGGAGGACATTTCGTGCATTTATTATGAGTTTTGTGTGTTATAAGTGTACCACTGTGTTGAACACCTCCTAACGAGAAAACAAACGATTATGGAACATATGTTCATGTGAACTTTTTTCCTTCTTGTGCTGTAAGGAACCCATTCCCGAAGTTTGTAAAAGTATTTCTGAAACACCCTGTCTGTTCCATCGGATAATGAAAACATGATTAGAATGTTTAAATTTTAGGTGGAAGTATTTGCGTGGTATCAGCAAAATGTGTTATTAATAACAATGCTAAAGTCGTTAGTTTTTTGGGAAACGTTCATTACTAACTAGCCTTAATATTGTAAGATTTCAAACCAAATATATATTCACAAAAACTGACTCGTAATAATGATAATTTTTCTTCTTTCACACTGGCCGTGTGCAGTCTAGTTGAAAAGCTGAATATTCACCTAGTGAATGTACATAGTTGCAGAGACCGAGTTATTAATTACTTTCTGTCACTCTTGGTTTAGTAATCCTAAAGGGAGATGTAAGAGTTTGGTTAGAAGAAAGAATCTCGTTACCTTGCTGACACAGACGATTGGGACGACCATGGCTTGCAGGAACCAGAGGACATCGTCAGGCGTGAGACCTCCTATCAGAACATAGAGGGAGACGAAGTACAGGGCGAGGAACACTGCGGCCTCCTGGGTAGTGCGGCCATAGTACAGCACTAGGGCGCCTATGATGGCCGTCTGTAGCAGCAGGAAGAACCCTTCGCCCCACGTGCTGTAACAGACAACCCGTTCATAAACTCACAGTTGGATGTCTCATTCACATGTTCCGAACAGCGCTTTAGGTGTCATAGGGTAATTTCCTGTAACTGGGGAGAGATCTAGTGCAATTAGGGTTGTGTCCCCAATAATGTTAGCTGGGCGACATCCGTGCCACTACTTTTGTGGTTCTGAGAGATGAAAATCTGTTGGAAACACCTTGTGTCATTTGCTAACTTTGTCAGATTTCTGCCTAATAGAAATCCGCATAGCTTAGAAACTTGATCATTAAACGATAAGCATTTTAAAGAGGTCATAAGAATTATTTTGCTTTCAGTCGGTAATTCCCATATTTTTACTTTCCCTACTATGTATAGTAAGCAGGGGAAGTATTGCATTCCACCCAAAAATTCGATACCGAGATTTCACAAGAAATACAAGTTTTGAAGTCCCCTGAATCCCATAAAAAGCATTTTTAGAAGAAGGTCCGCGCGCGCATGTGTGTGTGAACAGCATAACTCAAAAAGGCAATCTGATAAATACCTAACTTAATATTTAGGTTCAGTATCTTTCAAAGATGCGACACGAAGATTTTCAAGAAAATGCCCCAGCCCCTGATTACCCTTTACATGAAACATTTTTCAAAAATGTTGATTAAAATGTAATATATTTAAGATATTTTAATGACAAATAAAATGTATACCTTGAATTTTCTGGGAATGTTCCCAAAAGTTCTCTTCATTCTCAATGGCTTTTTTTATAACTAGTAAACCGTAAGATTAGACAAAATTTTTCTACACAAAAATATGTAGAGCTCGTTAAAACATAAATTCTGCCATATATTTTTTTTCCATTTTTTTTTCTCTTTTCTTTCTTTTGTGAAGAGAACCATTTCTGAGATATTCCTTGTTATTTGTTTGAATTTTCCAATTCTTATACTTTTTCTAAAGTGAGAATTCGTTATTCGTTTTTTTTATATCCTGGGCATGCAAAGAAAATAGAATGATCCAAATAGCAACCAGCTCTTAAACCACTTGACTATCACTTAAAGCCTTCCATATACCCTTTGCACCTACAGAATTAACAATAAGGTTGCTAACATGAAGTAGATGGAGAATAAGCGTTTGTAAAAATAGTTTGTACAAGAGTAGAGAAAGTCATGTGAGTGTAACATCAGATTTTTGTTGACTGCTAATGAAAAGCTTAATTGTTTAACAATTTTATTAACACAAGAAACTTACAGTTAGCATTAAAAATGATAACACCCTGCGTATTAAAATTAAGCATTCTAATGTAACTAGTTTTGTTTTGCTGGATGTAAAAGTTATTAATTCAATTTAAGTGGATCCAAATTACAAACAGTATAGACTGACCCTGTAGCTCAGTTGGTAGAGCACCTGCCTGCAAGGCGGGAGGTCGCGCGTTCGACCCTCGGCTGGGCTCGAGACATTTTTCTTTAAAAAAGGTTTCTCGTTATGCCCAGAGTCTGATGTATGAATGTGAGCGCGCTTGTGTGTTATTTAATAACCAATTCGCCCATTAATATTTCAAGATTGGCGCTAGGCATAACCCTAGCACATGATGATATTGCAATCTAACTTTCAATATGACACAAATATATCTGCCGCAAAGTTAACAAGACCACACCACATCAAGAAGTTCTTATTTTATACATTTTCGAGCAATCATATCAGAACACAGTATGATTACTAGATTTATATTAATTTATTTTCAGTAGGTGAAAAATATTCTTTGTAGTGAACCGAACTTGCAACGGTTAATATAATGGTGGGTTACTTGAATGTCTTAGAAAAGAATTCGACGGAAACAAAAGACATTTGGGAGCACGGGGAAGGGTAACAGAATTTCGAAATAAATACAAAAAAGAAAGAAAAATGTTTCTATGGCATTAAAAACAGCACAAAACACTACAGCGAGTCTATATACAATCCTGGTCTCGTAAATATACCTATCCACAAAATAAAAACTTGATGTGTTACACTCAGATGACTTTCCCTACTCTTTTTCAAACGCTTATTCTCCATCTACTTCATGTTAATCAAGATAAACATTTGCAGAAACTATCTTAATGCTATTTTTCTGTAGGTGCCGGGGGAATATGGTAGGCTTTAAGCGATAGTCAAATCTTTTAAGAGCAGGTTGCTATGTGGAGCATTTCATTCTCTTTGCATGTCCAGGACATTTATATATATAAAATAACGAATTCCCATTTGGGAAAAAGTAATAAGTATTGAAAAATTCAAATAATTAACAAGAAGTATCTCGCAAATGGTTCACTCCACAAAAAAAAAAAAATGTGTACGACATAAATTGGGTTTTAACGAGATCTACATTTTTTTTTGTGTAGAAACATTTTGTCTCTCTCTTACGGTTTACCGGTAATCTCACAGCCATTCAGAATAAAGAGGACTTTTGGGGACATTCACAAAAAATTCAAGATATATATTTCATTTGTCAAGAAAATATTTTAAATATACGATATTTTAATCAAAATTGTTAGGGCCATTTTTGAGAAAATCAAAATTTTCGAAAAATGTTCCGTGTAAAGGATAGTCTGTGATGGAAGGATTTTCTTTAAAATCTTCGAGTCGCATCTTTGAAAGATACTAAACCTTAATACCAATTTTGGTATTTATCCTACCTTTCGTTTTTGAGTTACGCTGTTCACAGAATGCCGATTAATTTAATACAGGACTGTTCGAAAGGAGGAGCAAATTTCAACTTTTTATGTCAAAGAAACAGACAACCACATTTTGGTTAGAAAAAATCTTGAAGTTGTTTGTTACTTGGGGAATGTGCGCATTTAACAGCAACACACTGTTGGACAGACCAACATTTTTTTGCCACAACCAAATCAGTTGGTTCTCAGTTGCCAATATTTTTATGTCACGTGTACGAGGCGACTATTTCCTGAATCTACTGTAGAAGTGACTTGCTGCACTTAATGGATTCCCAGCAAACTGCAGTGCACAAAAAAATAATTTTTTTTAACAACCAACATTAACAGCACTGAATGGAAGATTTTAAATTGTCTTAGTTTATATGAAACAAAATTTTGAAATATGCTGCTCCTTTCTGATAACCCTACAGTTAAGCACATATTTTTCAAATTCTATATGAAATTAAATGAGTTTAAGGTGTCTTAATGCTAAGAGTACCAGCATAGTGAAGTAATGATAGAAGATATTTAGGGTAGATTTGGTTTTTTCACTAAGAATATACGTAAAAGCGAAGACAAATGCTGTATATATGAGGACGGATCTAAAAGTTAACGCACAATAATTTTTTCTGCCTTGGTATTGCAGCTGGAATGTTGCAATTTCACACAGATATAGTATGAAGTTTTCACTACAGAGGGTATTTGTTGTTTCATGTGCAGCTCTAGCGAGAGAAGGGTGAACTACGCAACAAAGATGATGCAAATGTTACTGTCGTCCACATGTGAAGAGTAGAGAGCTGGGCATAAACCGAGTGATATTCACAGGTACACGCGTGGCGTCTATGGGGATGATTTTATAGAGCGTAGCAATGTCTCCAGGTGGTGTGCATTCTTCCTAGAAGGTCCTGTGAACCTTAGTGATTCGCCACGCTCCGGGAGGACGGTAACAGCTTCAACCCCGCAGAATGCCAGAGGTATTGAGGCAGCAATTTTGAACGACCGGCGTGTGCAACTGCGAACCTTATCGCCACAGTTCAACATTTCCTATGGTGCAGTGTACGATATTGTCATGACACGTTGAAACGTAAAGTTAGTGCTCGCTGGGTGTCTTAAGAACCTGACAGACAACCACAAGGGCCAGCGAATGATGAGCTTGGATCACCTAACGCGGTACACCGCAGAAGGACATGACTTTTCAGAAAGGAATCGTCAATGGTGATGAGTCGTGGGCATACCAATACACGCCCGAAACCAAGAAGGCAAGTATGGAGTGGAAACATGCTGGTTCCCCAGTGAAAAAAAATTCAAAGTGACCCAATCTGCTAGAAAAGTGCTTGCGACGGTGTTCTGGGATATGCATGGTGTTGTATTGTGGACTTTGCTGAACACGGGACCACTGTGAATGCTGCAGCCTACATGAAAACTTTGGTGAAGTTGTATCGTGCCCTTCGTGACAAACGCCAACAACATGAATGCTGAAGATGTCAAAATTCTTCACGGCAATGCTCGCCTCCATGTTGCTGCTGCTGTTCGTCAGAAAAACACCAAATTTGGTTGGGAGGTGCTCCAGCATCCACGATACAGTCCGGACCTTCACCCTCGGACTTTCATCTGTTTGGTCCCATGAAGAAATTCCTGGCCGGCCAACGCTTTGCGACAGATGCGGAAGTGAAACCAACGGTCCGCAGATAGATACTCCAAGGATACGGATTTCTAAGAACAGGGCATATTGAAGCTGCTGAAATGTGTTGAGAAACTTGGTGACTATGTCGAAAAGTAGGTAAAAGCTGTAAGTTCATTTGTGATTTTTTTTGTTTTGTTTTAATTATTAAACTTTTTTGTAAAAAAATTATTGTGCGTTACTTTTCGATACGCCCTCGTAATATAAATGTCCGTAATATAACTAATCGAAACTGCAGATGGTTGTCCCTGTTCAAACGACCGAAATATCAAAATGTGTTTTTAATAACGGCTTTTGTTTCCTTTAACTGACAGGTTCAAGCAATTTATTATGCACAAGTTTGTAGACGGAAACCTCTCAACATCCTTTATTCAAATACCCGGACAAGTTGTATATCAGATTATTGAAACCTTTAGTAGCCCTCATACTTTATCCTGGTTTTCTTTGCTTTTACATAGTTAATAAGTACATTGTAGAAAGAATTGTTTATATTGTGGCGGGGGCCTCATGGGTGATTGCCCCTCCTCAGGCAGGATGCAGTTTCGGCGCCGGCTGGCCTATCGTTGGTTGTCGAAAGGTGGGGCTAGCTTATCGAACTGTCGGAAACTGCTATTCAGAACGATTAGAAACCTCCAGAATTTCCTTTGTTTCTGGTCTGGTGTGAATTTTCGATAAGGCAGCTTTCGTGTTTAAAAGGAAGGCTGGTCATTGGCTCTATTGTTCGATTCAGTCAACAGTTAATTCTTCCTGCGTGTGAACAATTGTCTACTGAGGAGAGAGGATTATTGAGTTCAACACGTTAGTGAGCCACCGGAGCAGAAAAGAGGCTGATTTGTGCGCCATTAATATAAGTGCTACGTGTAGAGAATACAAACAAATAGTGACTAGTCACAATATTAATAATTATATACATTTTATTTAGATATATCAGCGGCAAGCTGAAATGAGACTACTGATCCCAACGTACACCTAGCACTCGTGGTACTTCTGACGTTAGTAGAAGACTTGGGCCGAACATCTGAGTCCCTCCCGTCAGGGAGTTGTTCGGATTGGGTTGGACTCGGCGGGGCAGTGATACCAATAAGAGATTCGGTGCGTCTGGGCGATTCCCAGGCGGGGTTATAAGACGCCGCAATTTTATATGGTCCCATGAGGTATTCGGTAGTATTTCCCTCTGGGGTTGACGTGTTTAAGTGGTGTACCCACTTCCATCCCTGCGAAAGCGCCGAGGGGTCCTTGTAGTTGCAAGGATTGGCCTCATGGGAAACTCACAGAGAGGAGAGCCACTCGGCTGGCACCTTTTCCTGGGCGTAGAAGTGGAACTCGGCTCCGGATAGACCTTTGCCCTAACCTTTGCAAATCAGCAATTAAAGTATTCAACTAATATTTATCGAAATGATAATCTGTATCGAAATTAAGTTCTATCGGAAATATACACTTAAGCCGGAACACCATTTTAGAAAAAGCTCCAGGTACCTTTTATAGATGCCAGATTTTAAGGAAATTTCGCCACTCTTTAAAAATAAAACCGCTTTATTTGGAAATTCTTTTGTTATTTCTTATTTTCTGAAGTAGTTCTAACGATTTTTGTTAAAACATCATTTGTTTGAGATGAATAAAATGCGATTTTGAATTTTCAGTAAACAGCCCTTAAATTCCAGCTTATTCTAATACAACTGTGAAACTTTAGAAACAAGTAAAACTTCTAGGAAAAAAATCTTGTTACACTCACATGAGTTTCTCTACCTACTACCATTTATTTTTATACAGCTTCCACAAACGAAAGCTTATTTTTCTATACAATATATGTTAACTAAGATAAACCTTTGCAGTAATATCTTCATTACAAATTTCATTGAAAGTAGAGAAGGTAGAGAAGGAAACCGAAAAGATATTCCGATTTTGAAAGCTAGTCGTCATATGCCGGACTAGAAATTTTCTTCTCCTTTCATGACATCACAAGAAACAATTGAATAAGCTCAACTACACCTGTTACTTGTCAAGTAACTATGTTAAATATATGCTGTTTAATCAAAAATCGTACGAGTGAGGTGGCGCCGCGGCAACGTGTGCAACTCGCATTCGCGAGGTCCCGGGTTTGATCCCCGGAAGCTGACCCTTGGGTTTTTTGTGGTTTCCCTGAGTTCGACAGGCGAATGCTGGGGTGGTTTCTTCCCTACCACAATTTCCTTGCCATCTTTCCCTTTAATTCTGTTTCCTTTCAAGTGTGCTTCTAGGTTTCGTGTACGGCGGTGCCGGACAGATGGCGAGGATGCATGCTCAATGAAAAGAGTACTCCACCTAGATACCAGAGGGCTGCTTGATTGGCGAGTCGTTCATCGGTGGCTCCAGCAGTGGAAGGAGAGTCGAGCTTCAAAATGTTAGGGAAATCCACCTGTCTTTATGGTCTGTCTGCCTATGGCCTGCTATGACTCCTATGGTCTCATCCCTGTAACCAAACCATCTTGCTTCGTCACGTGTTCACAGAGACCTTAGTGTATAGCAACTGTATCTTCTGCTTCGTGCCGTGCAAATGGCATTAGGGTGAGGCCCAGTCTACCTGCAGCATTCATATAGAAAGGCGGACAGTTTAGCCTTCTAGGTCTCATCCCTGTAACCATGCCATCTTGCTTCGTCGCGTATCCACAGAGATCCTAGTACATAGCAACCGCATCTTCTGCTTCGTGTCGTGCAAATTGCATTAGAGTGCCGTCCAGTATAACTGCCGCTTTCATATAGAAGGGCGTTAGCCTTCTAGGTTTCATCCTGTAACCATGTCATCTTGCTTCGTCACGTGTCCACAAAAACCCTAGTACATAGCAACCGGATCTTCTGCTTCGTGTGGTGCAGATGGCATTAGAGTGCCGTTCAGTCTAACTGCCACTTTCATATAGAAAGACGGACAGTTAGCCTTCTATTTCTCATCCCTGTAACCATGCCATCTTGTTTCGTCACGTGTCCACAGAGACCCTAGTACATAGGTACTGTATCTTCTGCTTCGTGCCGTGCAAATGTCATTGGGTGCCGTCCAGCTTACCTGCTTTCGTTGTCTGTGGATCGAAGCACAGCATTCGCTATTAACACCTATTTTTCATTTTTACTACTGTTTTAGACCTGAGGAGGAACTTTGGGTCGTCGTATTAAATATTTAATCCGGTATTTACCTTAGCGGCTGAGGGAAACCCGAAAAAACCTCAGTCAGATTTGTTGGACCATGAGATTTGAACCCGGAACCTCCCGAATGCGGGTCACAGACGTTACCGCCTGTGCCATCCCACTCGGTCCTTGGAAGTTACTAAATCTAAACACTAAATATGGTATTTATCGAACATTAGGTTCTTGGTTTGTGCTGTTCACAGACAAACACACACACACACACACACACACACATACATACATACAGATGAAGCCTTTCCAAAAATATTTTTTTGGGGGATAGGGAACCTCCGGTTTTGAATATTAATACTTTTCCCTTGCTGAAGGACACGTGCTAGCGGTCACAATGTTCTATTGCGGAGAAAATTGCAAAGGCACTCGAGTTGTTTGCAACATACCCTACTTCAGCTTGGTGTGGACTGTACGGACGGGGTAACCAATTTATATTCATGGAAGGAATCTGTGTAGTAGAGAGACCAGCTGAAGCGGAGCTTTTTGCTTAAATCTTGGGGAAGGAATGTTGGAGGGGTGGGAGGTAATTCCTTCCTTCCTTCCGCGGGACATCAGGCGCAGGAGTTCTCCTCACAAATCAGCATAACCTTACTCGGTGGGGCGACAGAACACGGGTTCAAACCACACCCCAAGCCAACTTGGGCTGCAGAAACAACACTGCTCCATAAAGTTCGCGGGAAGAGAAATGCAAGGAGCCGTGAGAATCGGGGATACGCTAACATTTTCGCCAGTCCAAAAATTATGACATCCTTTCCCAGTACAATACCCTTGGATGCAATATTTCCTCAGAAGGAGTGACCTGAAAATAAAAATTACTCGTTTTTTAACCTCTCTACTGCGCACTTTAAGTAGACTAAGTATTGCATATCATCCAAAAATTTGATACCGAGATTTCACCTGAAATATGTTTTGAGGTAGCATGAACCCTAAAGAAGCATTTTTACTTTCTCTACTACGTATAGTAAGTAGGGGAAGTATTGTATTCCACCCAAAAATTCATACCGAGATTTCACCGGAAATACATGTTTTGTGATCCCCTGAATCCAAAAAAAAAACATTTTTGGAAACATGTCCGTGTGTGTGTCTGTGGGTCTGTCTGTGAACAACATAACTCAGAAACGAACAGTCGGATCAACACCAAACTTGGTATTTAGGTTCAGTATCTTCCAGAGATGCGACACGAAGGTTTTCAAGAAAATCCCCCCACCTCAGAGTACCCTTTACATGGAACATTTTTCGAAAATTTTAATTTTCTCAAAAATGGCTCTGATTTTGATTAAAATATCATATATGTAAGATACTTTCATGACAAATAAAATGTATATCTTGAATTTTCTGGGAATGTCTCCAAAAGTATTCTTCATTGTGAACGACTTTTAAATAACTGGTAAACCATAAGAGATAGACAAAATTTTACTACACAAAAAATGTAGATCGCGTTAAAATACACAATTTATGTCATATACATTTTTGTTGTTGAGTGAACCATTTTCGAGATATTGCTTGTTATTCCCTTGTATTTTTCAATACTTATTTTCTCAAATGGGAATTCGTTATTCATTTTTTTGTCTTGGATATGCAAAGAGTATTAATCTGTAGCAAAGGGAATGGTGCTGCACCTAGCAACCAGCTATTAAGAGATATGTATGTGCTTAAAGGCTATTGTATTTCTATATTGCCCTTGTAAATATATATTCCCCTTTCATCTACAAGAAAATTAGCAATAAGATAGTCTGCAAACGTTTATCTCGATTAACATGAAGTAGATGGAGAATAAGCGTTTGTTAAAATAGTTTGTACAAGAGTAAAGAAAGTCATGTGAGTGTAACACATCAGATTTTTAGAAAACGTTGTATGAGCATAACACAAAACAAAAAACTTTAATTTTAGTACCTTCCAAAGACGGACAAGAAGATTTTCAAAAAATTTTCGCTCTATCTTTTAAGTGGAAATGTTTTCGAAAATTTTGATTTTGTCAAAACTGGCTCTAACGATTTTGATTAAGTGCGGTATATTTAAGATATTTACATCAAAATAAAACTTATATATTGAATTTTCTGGGAGTAGTCAATGCAGACAAAGACGTACTACACCAAAAATGTATTCTCTTTAAAACACACGATTTATTTCAAATAAATCTTTTCTCGGTATCCGTTATTATCGGTTTGAATTTTTCAGTACTATACAGTTTTTTTAAAAGTATCTATTCCCGCTAATCAGTTGTTTATCGGAATGTCGAGGAAAGAGTTTGGAATTTCAAGGTAAGGATATACAAGCACATGACTCGATTCTCTTTCTGTATCCCCCTTGTATTTACTACGAAATGTGTAATGAAAATATTTCTGCAAATGTTTACTTCGATTAACCTTCAGTAGCATGAAAAGTAGCTTTCGTAGTAGTAGTTTGTAATAGCCATATAAAAACGATAGTGGTTAGACACACTCACGTGAATGTAACAAAACATTTTTTTTTAAGTGCTATAGCTATTGAGTGGTTCCTCGCGATGTCATGGCAGAGTATGGAATTTCTAGGCCACAAAATGTGTAATTAAAATATTTCCACAAGCTATATAAAAAAATTCTGTTTTACATTCACATGAATTTCTCTACTCTTGTACAACCTATTTTTACAAACGATATGCTTCATGTTAATCGAGATGTTAAACTTATTGCTAATTTTCTTGTAGATGCAAGGGGAATTGGTAGGCTTTAAGCGATAGTCAAATATTTTAAGAGCTGCTTGTTGTGTGCTGTATTCCATTCTCTTTGCATTACCAGGACCAAAACAAATGAATATCGAATTTCCATTTGAGAAAAAGTATAAGTATTGGAAAATTTATGGGTATAACAAGCAATATCTCGAAAATGATTCACTCAACAAAAAAAATCTGATGTGTTACACTCACATGACTTTCTCTACTCTTGTACAAACTATTTTTACAAACGCTTATTCTCCATATGCTTCATGTTAATCGAGATAAACATTTGCAGAGTCTATCTTATTGCTAATTTTCTTGTAGATGTAAGGGGAATATACATTTACAAGGGCAATATAGAAAAACAGTAGCCTTTAAGCACATACATATCTCTTAATAGCTGGTTGCTAGGTGCAGCACCATTCCCTTTGCCACAGATTAATACTCTTTGCATATCCAAGACAAAAAAATGAATAACGAATTCCCATTTGAGAAAATAAGTATTGAAAAATTTAAGGGAATAACAAGTAATATCTCGAAAATGGTTCACTCAACAAAAAAATGTATATGACATAAATTGTGTATTTTAACTATCTACATTTTTTGTGTAGTAACATTTTGTCTATCTCTTATGGTTTACCAGTTATGCAAAAGTCGTTCACAATAAAGAATACTTTTGGAGACATTCCCAGGAAATTCAAGATATACATTTTGTCATAAAAATATCTTAAACATATGATATTTTAATCAAAATCGTTAGAGCCATTTTTGAGAAAATTAAAATTTTCTAAAAATCTTCCATGTAAAAGGTACTCTGGGGTGCGGGGATTTTCTTGAAAACCTTCGTGTCGCATCCTTGGAAGACACTGAACCCAAATACCAAGTTTGGTTTATCCGACTGTTCGTTTCTGAGTTATGCTGTTTACAGACACACACACACACACACACACACGGACATATTTCCAAAAAAATCTTTTTTTATTTGGGGGATCTCAAAACATGTATTTTCGGTGAAATCTCGGTATCGAATTTTTGGGTGGAATACAATACTTCCCCTACTTACTATACGTAGTAGAGAAAATAATAAACGATGGTAGGTAGAGAAAGTCATGTAATGTTTTGTCTTCTGAGCATCAGCAGTATTAACTGTTTGGCGCACTGTTATACAGTTAAGTTTTCGTTTTACAATATTTAAATACACCGATAGAAAAGGTACTTACTTATGTTATCCCTTAAACTAGAGGGAGATCCCCATACGGTTCATTAACAATGAAAATTCAAGCATTAATTTAATGAGATATGTTATCATTTACAAATGACAAAAACGGAAACAAACAACAGCCAATCGCAAGGGAGCGTGAAACATATGGCGGCTTGAGAAGCGACCGCTGGCAGTACGACAAAAGAGGTTATATACATGTATAATATATAACAAGAACTAGGTACTAGTCGGCCAAGATATGTGTTCGGTGGAAAGAGGAACTAAACAGTTACGGAATAAGTGGGCAGGGCATCGAAAGGACAGTAGCTAAAGAAAACATCCGCGCTCCTTATTCGCATTTACTAGCGAGGCTGAGTCCTGCAAATGCAGCACTGTTTTCATTTGAGGCAGTATTTTTAACACTTAAATGATTTCAGTCTAATTATATAACATATAATTCAATAACAGCCCGACTTAAAGCACTATGTGCATGTAACAATATATGAAAAGTGTATATTACTGTCATTGTATATGTTTATATTATTGTATACATCTAATAATGTTATGTGAATGTATTACGTAATTTAATAATGTAGGAGCTGTGAGAACAATAGGTTAAAATTTGCTAAACAATGAGGTAACCTTGAGGTAATAATAAGCAAGAAAGTGTAATAATACTACTTATGATTCTTGGAAGCAATAAAGTAATTTTTGTGACACTTTATAAAATAGCCAATCAACAACCAGAAAAAGCTTTAGTTAAATAAAAGTATTCTATTGGATTAGGAATAGCCAATCAGAGACTTGAAATACAGAAATTTACAAATTTAGGCGGAAGAAATCAAGTAAGTTGGTTGTAGACAGTGTTCTTAACCGGATGCGAGATGTGTCCCCGAGAAATTTAATACGTATTCGTGTGAGACGAAAATAGTTTTACGTGTTAAAAAGTGAGAGTAATTAATAAAAAAAAAATCTCACAGCTCTCTATATCAGTGAAGTGTTATTTAAATTGTGTCAAGCATTAATAAAAGGAGTGAAGTAAAATTATAATCTGTGTAAGCCTACATTCTTCAGTCGCACCACAACCCTGCAAAGAGAAACATGTTTCTTAACAATAATACTGACGCAGCGAGGCAAACATAAATATTTAATATTTAAAGAAACAGTCAAATTACAAAGTTAATATTTTTAAACATTTGGGGCAAAGGACACCGGAAAGTACATTTGTGGCGAAGGCTACCGGAAACTTTTTACCATACGTGCGGTTGCAACAGTTGAACTACAATACAACTCCTACTTCAAATTAGCTTTCCATACGTGGGGCAGAAATTTCGTTTCTTCACATTGTGCAACTATACCTTCTCCTATCGACTTGCCCCTCACTATCCTCTCATCTTAGACCTTGATACGTTAGGCATGTGAGCAAAAAGATGACAGTTTCCAGAAGACAGCCGAGTCATCCACCTGTGCTGCTGTTTATCGTCGCGTGGCTGTATCCACTAGTCGACAACCAGAAGTAGGCGAGAGGGGACCGCTGTGTGCGAGGGGCTTGAATAGTTTATTTGCTCACTTAGTCAATTTGTTTACTGCGAAATATGTGTATGTGAATCACCCATGCTGCACTTCTAGCCATGGGTGTGTTATCTGACATGTTTATTTTATATGGTACGAGTGTGTATAAACATTACGGGGACTGTAGAAAATGTTTACATAGCGCATTCCTCTCGCTCGCCTTCTTTTGGTGGTCCATCTGTACCATGGCAGATGGATAGATAAAGGAGTACCAGTTCCATTGCCTGCAGGTTTCAATTGGTTTATGCAGCAGACAACCCGGATGAAGAAACTCTTCTTCGACGTGTCATGGAAGCTTGCGAAATCGTTCGACACCGCCAGCGAGTGTTTGACAGTGCAGGCGTGTCTAGACGCAAGAGAACATTTCGAGCATCTAATATGAATTTATGTACTGAACGCTTCCTAATAAGCTGACATCAAAAATAGATTAATGTGTCACTTTAAACTTCTTTCATCAATAACATTTTGAACTTTATTAAATCCAAAACGAAGGATTTTGGGAAACATTTTACATGGACCTTTTTCCTTGTTTCTGTGTAAGGAACCCGTGCCCAAACTTTGTAAAAGTATTTTTAAATCATCCTGTATAAGTGCATCTTCCAAGAATGCGACACAAAGATTCTTAAGAAATTTTCCCAGACCCAAACCACACTTTAGAAGGGAAAATGTTTGTAATTTTTCATTTTCTAACTAACAATTTTGATTAAAACACCGCATGTGAAAGACATTTGCATCACAAATAAAATTCATATCTTGAACATTCTGGAAATAACTTGTAAAGTGCTCTTCATTCTGAAGTAATTTTGTATATATAGGGTGAATCAGCTAAAACTTGCACCACAAATATTTCGGAAATGGAAAGTGCTATTGATGTGCAGTTTTCACAGCATTGATTGGTAGTCGGGGCTCGTACATTTAGCCTATAAACAGATTTTAATAATACTGAGAAAGTGTATTTTTTAAGCAAACATACAATTTTTTAAATGGAACAATGCCTAATTACATCAACAGAATAAAGGTAGGGTAAATTAGAATGTCAATGGTCTTTGTTGCAGGATTCTAGTGCAAGTGGTTTACGAGAAATCGTATTTTGAAAAGTTTCCACCCCGACAATTGTTTGTCCCATTCAACCTGCTTAGTTGCTAGGTGCGATGTTGTTATGTTTGCGTTGTTCATTGATTGCATTGCGACTTTCTGGTCAGTTAGTTTGTGATAGTTCAAACAGTAAGTCGTGAGTGGAAGATGGTATACACATGCTCATGGTGTATGGAGAGTGTAGGAAGAATGCAGTTTGTTCCTGTACGGTGTATGCGGAAACGTATCCTATAGACGTCAACCATCTGGGCAATTATTTATCACCCTCTTCAATCAATTACGCGAAAGTGGTACTGTAACACCTAGAAAACATAACAGAAAATAACAAGTGACTGGAGAAGAGGCAGAAATTAATGTTTTGGCTGCCGTTGCAATAGATCCATAAATTAGTTCCCGCACAATCGCACGTGGAAGTGGCATAAGTCAGGCAAGTGTACTGCGCATTCTCCATCGACATAGGTTCCATCCCTATCACATCTCTCTCCATCAAGAGCTGCATGGAAACGATTTTGAGAATCGTGGACATTAAGACATGATACTCCAGATTCATCATGTATCTTGTTTAATGATGAGGCAACATTTACTAATCATGGCCAGGTAAACCGCAGAAACATGCACTATTGGTCTGTTGACAATCCCCGTTGGCTTCGTCAGGTGGTGGCGTCCATGGAGTTTAAACGTGTGATGTGGGTTAGTGAACCATTAGCTCATAGGCCCTTTGTTCATAGAAGTAACAATGAATTCGCACAAGTATCGCAGCCTCCTGACAGACCATCTGCCACAGATGCTAGAAGACGTTCCTTTGCAGACTAAGAGAAACCTGTAGTAGCAACATTATGGCTGTCCAGCCCATAGTGCACGAAATACTACAGCTAGTCCTAACGGATTGTTTCCAAATCGTTGGATTGGACGAAGAAGACCTGTACCTTGGCCGGGCCGTTCACCGGATCTGACCCCTTTAAACTTTTTTCAGTGGGGAAGGCTGAAAGACACTGTTTACAAGGATGTACCAACTACACCAGACGATATGAAACGACGTATTACTGCTGCCTGCTCTGAAATTTCCGCTGAAATGCTAGAACGTGCGCAGCAGTTTTCCATAGCAGACTGGAAGCGTGTAGCGTGGTCATTTTGAACACAACCTTTGAAGGGCTATGTTCTCTTTATTTATAAGAATCCACAGAAATATTGTAGTTCCCTTTTGTTTTTCTTTAATTTGAGCTATCACAGGTTGTACAAGAGTCGGTGCGTAAAAGTTTCAAAATAAGATTTCTCGTAAACCACTTGCACTAGAATCTTGCAACAAATGCCACTAACATTCTAATTTACGCTACCTTTATTCTGTTGATGTAACTAGGCATTGTTCCATTTAAAAATTGTATGTTTGCTCAAAAAATACACTTTCTCAGTACTTTTAACATCTGTGTATAGGCTAAATGTACGAACCCCTGTCTACCAATCAATGTTGTGAAAACTGCACATCAATAGCACTTTCCATTTCCGAAATATTTGCGGTGCAAGGTTTAGGTGATTCACCCTGTATACATAAGCTTTCACGGCTGGCGTCAATGTTATGAAAATTATTATTAAAATTTTGTATAAATCTGTAGAACTGGTAAAAACAAGAGATACGCAAAATCTTATTACACGAAAAATGTAGATTCCGTTAAAACACTAGAATTTGAAGTTGTCGATGCTGTTCACAGTCTCATGAACCTTTTTCTAAAAATCCATCTGAGAGGGGTCAGGGACCTCAAAACGTGTACTTCCGGTGAAATCTTAATATAAACCACTGCCTGGTGGCATAGTCATTTGGCGTGTTCCACTTCCTAGACATAAATGCGCTTGGTCTAAGAGTCCACCCATGGGATTGCGAATGTTTCGACCTATGGGACGGTAACCCGTGAGATGCTAGAGAAATTTGGGAAGCTACGATTAATTGCGATTGCAGGTAACGGAAACTACAACTCTGTTTACCGACTGAGGGTGCATGGAGCTAACCACATCATCATATTAGCCGGATAATCGTCCAGCTTCCGAACGTGTAGTGGCTATCAATGTGGCTAGTTCCCGAAGTCACGGGTTCAAACCCGGCGGAGGGAATGGATTTTTTTCGATCGTAAAAATCCTTAGCTTGGCTTCCTTCGGAAGGGAAGTAAAGCCAGTGGTCCCGTGTCGTAGATTTACGGCACGTAAAAGAACCTCAATCCTGATAAAGAGGCCTCTGAGCAAAATTATCGGCCTTTCACGCCCAATATAGAAAGGGACGCTAAAGACAGCAGTTGAGAGCGTCCATAAATAAAACTCAATTCAATTCAGCTCCCGAGCGTATGTGGGCGTGAGGCCGGCAATCGGGTTGGTGGTCCCCATTATTGCGGTCGTGCCACAGATTCTTTATTATTAATACAATACTTTTTCACTATTACAGGCAGGTTGTAGAGAAAGTCGAAAACCAAGAGATCTAACATTCAATTGAAGGAACGCTCGCAGATGGGTGGCCTGTCTCAGATTCATTCCGATCACGGGGGGAGCTTGCTACAAACTTTGTCGCGCGGAACAAGTTCGGCAATCTTGGGGAGCTCCACCGCCAGCTTCTCGACTCTTATTATAAAGTAAAGGACTTGGCGAGTTAGGAAGCACATTACGTCTGAATAATGAACACATGCGCTCGCTTTATATCCCAACTTTGTGTGCTAGGGAGGAGCACAGACGATGTGTTTAATTACACCTCCTCAACGGGTTAACGACTTCCCCCCATTTGTCGAGCACAACACACAGTGAGTACAGGGTGTTCAACAAGTCTTCTTCCCACTTCCGTCTTAACTTTCTTCGGCACTCTGGGGGAGGCGTTTTCATGTCTTAAAGGCAACCTTGAAGCTATTCTAAATTATGTCTTTTTAACTTCTCCAAAAAAACAGCTATTAAAACATCCGAGCTTTTAGTGACAAATTATCTAGTACCAGTATTTTTTCCTCCTTTTTTCTTCCTGTTTTACTGTTGTGGTTATTATTTTGTTTTGTGTTTTTACTTTATAACACACATTTACAGGGACACTCGCACCCATGCTGGAGGCGTGACTTGAATTCGCGGTCCTCCAAGCGACGGAAAACAAAAGCAAAACGTTCTAGCGACCATGGCCAAAGCGCTGGCTCTCTTGGAATTTAGCTTTAATTGCATGCTCCTTAAAGGAACATTTATTCGAGTTCACAATTTTTTTAATAAAACCTTCCAAATTTGGTTATTTGTTTCACTTAATAGCAGCAGACACATTGCAAAACTCAAACCTTCTACTTCAATCAGTTTCTACAGAGCGTTCGCTATATTGCGGGGCCGCGGATTGCGTGTGCCTGTTCCAAGCACTGTCCATTACACTGGGCGGTTTTTCCGTATTAAAGCTCCCGTGTTACTTACTCACGACTGATAGTAACATGCACTATAATGAGTACTAACCTTCTTACAAGTGGTGTTGAAAATGATGTCCATCTTCACTGAGGCATTCTTGACATCTTAAGATGAAATTTCCATCCAGACGCATAATTTCTGTTCTCACATCGTCCTTAAGTTCGTCTACGTTGTGGTGATTGTTCCTATAAACTTTATTTTTTAGAGTTCGAAAGATGTAGCAATTTCGTCAACTTTCTTTCCTCCGTTAGAACATTTCATTTTCACGTCTTATATTTAGCGATCCTGTTGTCCTAAACTTATTAACCAGACGTCTAACAGTTTCTCTACCTGGAAACGATTTCTAGTATGTATCCTACATAAAATTCATTGTTCAAGCGTGAATTTGTCGGTAGGTATTTCAGTGGACTAACAAGACAAGAACAGCAACAATAAAAACAACACGCTTAACCAAATCACACACAACACAGATGTCTTGAATAAACCTTCACCTTTGAGATGCACAAACCCTAGTGCTTACAACACGAACAGAAGGGAGCAACTGACGGAGTACGAATATAACACAGCTGATAAACGTAACTTTCAGCGGAGCATGCGTACACGCTATTTGTGGCACCACTGCTCTGTACTTCATTATTTACTATAAATACACCGTATATAGGACCTCTCATATTTTACGCTTGGTAAATATGTGGTCGAAAACTGATTTGGATTTTGCATACAATGTAAATATACAGAATTTTCTTTAGTATTTGCAGTTCCTACATAAATACATAATTTGTTCAGTGTTTATTGGGGTATAAGTGCTGAAAAAACCAAATTATAAAACACGCTCTCTAAGAGTCTAAAGTGTTTGTATTCTAAGTGTTATTACAGTTAAAGAAAATTGTACAGCAAGAGAACTTTTACTGAGAGAAAAAATGAAAATCGAATTTAATGTGGCCAATAAATTCTGTGCACTCTGTTTAAATGACCTGTTGGACATTTAAAAATTCCCCAGGGTAAAAGAAATTGTTGCATTCATATGTTCTTCACTAGTCTCTATCGTTTATTTTTAGACAGTTTCTCCAAACCATTCTTGAATAAGTCTATTTTCCAATTTACTTCGTGTTAATCAAAATAAACGTCAGCAACAATAATTTCATTACCATTTCGTTGCAGGTACAACAGGGATACACAAGGCTGAAGCGATATTCAAACGTTTAAAAAGTGGGTCGCTGTATTCTGGCTTTGAAATACAATTGAATGGTGAAAACACTTCAAAAACTCTAATGTGATACATTCAATTTCTCTACAAATAAATTCACATATATTCGTTATATATTGTACTATTTAGGTATAAAAATAGATTCTTTTCTATCTTGGCTATGCCACACACAAAATAGGGTAAGGTTGCCATCAATCGACCAGTTTACTTTTTTCTCGAATTTAAGGAAAATTAATGTCAGAATATTTCAGGTAACCTACATTGCAGTGTATAACGATTATTCCTGAAATACCTTTAACACCATCAGGAAAAAATGCTGAATTTTTTCCGGAATAGTTCAATCATGGATACACGTTTCCATCAATGGACCAGCTGAATTCTATGAATGGACCATTAGATGTATATTGAAATTTCATGATTAAGCAAGTCTTATTTGAGTATATAAAGGCTGGGCGGGATTGAATATGGTTACACAATATAATTAAGAAATTAAAAGTAAGATTAAGTGGAAATTAATTTCAATATGAAAGAAAAGTGAAGTGCAGTACAATTCTAAACTGAAATTATTTTGAAATTAAGTGAAATTTACTTTATAAAATAATTGTCATTGCGTAAAATTTTGGACAAACTATGAGGCAGTTCAAACTCTTTTCCATAACACGGACACAGTCTAATGTGCAGTTAAATCAAAAGTATATTTTAGTATTCTTCCTAACTCCAGCTCAATTTTCATGCACGCACTTCCTACATGACATGCACTGACTCATGTCTTCCACTGATCAATTTTGACATAGTTCACAAAACCAATCATTGGTGTTGGTGCTTTTCACTTATTTCGTTTGATCCACTATAGGCAACTTTTTCTTTAGGTTAGAGGAAGGTTTAGCGCCAATTAATTGATCCTTGCGTGGAGAACCTGTCAGTATTGAAGCTTTTTTGGGTGCCTTTTCTTGACCTGACGTGGTAGCTTTGGGAATAGGAGAAATTACTGCCAAAGGAACGGCCAAACGACTGGATTCAGCAGTATTTTTCCCGATATCTTTTGCGTTTGTTGGTCTTGCTGAGGTTTCTAAGGATGATGTTGAACCTCACGCCCCTTCCATCACTGGTGGTGGTGGTGGTGGTGGTGGTGTCTCTCTCACTACTGGTAACCCTTCATTGGATGGATCGGAGTGAACTTCATTACAGGCAGAAAAGCGATTATTCTCTGAAGACATCTCTATCCACCGATCAGACTCCCGAACAGCAAATCCATTAATTGTCGTCCCTACAGTTCCTGCCCTCCCATATGCTATCCCAAAAATTGCTTAAACTTGGAACTGGGTGACTACACGTCCTGGATGGACTGTTAGTCATTTTTCCATTTCGTCTACGTAGTAGCTGCTTAAAGGTTTGTAGAAAGACAAATCAAAAGGCTGCAGCAATATCACTTCATTATCCCGAGCTAGAAGCAGTGCTTCCGGATTTTTTGTGTGGATTGTATGACCATCGAGGAGAAGAACCTTATGATCCTTCGAAGGTTTTACCGTAGTAATAAAATATTCCAGATATTTCACAAACAAATCTTTATTTATCCGCTTTCTGGATTGAAAGCGAAGACTATCCCAGGATGCGCTCCATCCTTCAGCTCATCTTTACCACGAGCACGCTTGAAGATCAGCGACGGCGGTATGTACTGTCCAGCAGCACTGCCACAGTAAACAGCGGTTGTCGTTACACCACGCTCTCCGCCCGAGATGGATCCAACTTGTTGTTTCCCCTTCTTAGCAATTGCTTTCCTTGTCTTTTTCTGTACGGTGGAAAGCCCAGTTTCATCAACATTAAAAATTGTAGATGCTTCCAACCTCTTCTCATCGACTATCTTCGTGAGAATGTCAAAAAACTCTGCAACTGTTTTTTTGTTGAAACCAGTTGCACGAGCCATGGATTGGTCCCTGGTTTTTCAACGAGCGTTCTTTATGCTTCCTCTAAAATTTTAGTACCACTTCTTGCCGGCCATCTTTTTCTCACGATTGAATCTGTGCGGTATAGTTTCTTTAGGCAACTTCCAATGCTATCTATCATTCGTAAGTTCTTAGGCGTGATGCCAAATATGCACTCTTCTAATTGCGTCATATATTGCCATATCTTTGCTCCGTTTCAGAAGACAAGACGACAAACTTTTTTCATCCAAATGGCGTTTGGGGACACAATACTGCTTTGCAGCAGCATCCAAACCGAGATCACCATTTCGCACAGCAACATGTGCTCGCTGCATATTCTCTTCCTTCCATTTTCCATATTTAACACCTTTCAGTGTTTTGGAAACTGCAAAAGAATAGTTTAAATATAATATACTTTATTTAAAGTATTAGAAAACAGAAGTTACTTATTTTATAAGTTTCAAAGCCTGAAAAATTTTATTGTGCTTCCACTTGGTTAAATTTAAAACCATTTTAAATTAAACATGAAACTGCTATGTGCGAAATAGGAATTGTTTTTGTTCCAGTATGATTAAAAAGTGTGTGAGATAGCAATATTGTAGTACTAAAATAACTTAACTGCTGTTTTAAATCAACTAGTTAGGGTAATTTAACATAATGTATTAAATTTCATTATAGTTATTGTTTACATTATACAATATTTTTAATTTAAATAATATTTATGCACCGATCAACGGACTCTAGCACGTATTGCGGCAATAAAATAAATAAATTATAATATTATTTGTACAAATGATATCCTTAAGTAATTTTAAGACGTTTCCATAAATGGACTATGGTCTATTCATGGGAGCTAACAGTGGTTCAATGGTGCCAACACCACAACTTCTGCTTTGCACACCATTAGACAAAGTTGCGGCAACAATTAAAAATCTAAATGTATTCATTAAGTGTAGATAAGATTCGCTTACCAAGTATACACCATGTAGAACTGGAAGAATGAATGGTATCACCAAACAGAATCCAATTTTAGCCCGACGCTAAATCAAATAACAGTTTTCCTCTTGCAGTTACATCAGGTCTTCACTGTTACCTATAAATTTAAAACTAAAATAGTAGCATTTTTGTCAACTGGTAAGTCGGTTCAGATAGCTAGATGGCAGCAGCTATCGAGGAAACAAAAACAGATGGTCGATCCAGGGAGCTGGTCCATTATGGCAACCTTACCCTACATACAATTAAATTAAATTACACGAATCAAAAGAAATTCAAAGTGAAACGAGTCGTTACTGTCAAACGTTTCAAACAGTTCTTCAAAATAATCCGACTATTCTGGTCTTGGTTTACAGACGAGGCGTGGTTTCACACCTGTGGGGATACATAAATAATAAAAATTTCCATATTTGGGCAAGTGAAAACCCCCATATGATACACAAAGAGCCCCGTCATTCAGAAATAAAATTGGTGTTTGGTGTGCAATATCCCGGGGGCGAATAATTTATTGTCCCATCTTCTTTAACACAACCATCGCAACAAAACGAATACCTTGAAATATTAAATACGTTTGTAAATCAAGGACGACCAAGAACTCTACATGGGATATTTCCAACAAGACGGTGCGACATGCCATACATAAATCGCAGCATGCCGAAATTCAGTCCTTTTTCGGCTATCATTTCGAAAGGGCTTTGGCCGCCGCGCTCGCCCCACCTGACATCACCTGATTTTTTTGGGGGGGGGGACATCTGAAAGGGAAAGTTTATAAGAACAAACCACGAAACATGGGCTCTTTGAAAGAAAACATCATGATAGAGATATAGACAATGTAGTCCGTCCATTTCAATCTTGCCTGGATGCAATGACGGCCACTTCCAGCATCTGTTATGTCGCCACATTTCTCGTAGAATGAGGTAAGTCGACTTCAAATTTCATAGCAATATCTTCATTAGAATTTGAATTATTAAAATAAATCACTGTATAAAGAAGAGTATCTTTGATCCAAGCTTGTGGAGTTGGAAGGTGGCCATATGGGTGGGGGGGGGTTGGATTAAAAATCTTGTGCTTTCTTTTTCAGAATAAGTTCTGAGAACCTTCATGTATGGTACATGAAGAGCTCAGTATGGATATGAGTTTTTCACTTTATTTAAAAACACAAAAGAAAACTGTTAAATACTTCACGATTCTTTTTTATTCCTGCAAACATTAACTAAATTATAAATACCTACTGCACATTGACTGAGAAAGAGAAACAGGAAGGCGCCTTCCAAAACTTTTGGAAAGGAACGAAGAATCACGAGTTGATGCGAAACAACCCGAGTCAGGAAGTAACAGTGGAACAAACAGTTTTTGTTGTTAGGTTTACGCATATATAATATTTAGTGATGAGAGTACTGGCCGCTATTTTGAACAGAACCTAGTATTTTTTGGAACTGGAATGGCCGGAATTGTTAAAAATAAACTTTTTCTTACCACTAATTGAAAAAACGTGAAAAAACTCTATTCCAAGTTCTTCAAACGCCAGTTTTGCTTACTGGTCGATTGACGGAAGATAAACGTGACCAGAAAGGTGATTAATTCAGTCAATAAATTGAAAGTTGTGACGATATTCAAAATTGGGAATTCATAGTGGTCGAGTAAATCAAGCGATTTGTGCCTTGTTTGCTAGGAGTACTGAGGACCTCTTTGCCTACATGTGGGGCTCTTGAAATGTATTCACCCATCCTGAAAATGCAGAAATATGAAGCAAAGTGTCTTCAAATTGAGAGCGAAAGGGTGCAGACTCCTTGTTTGCAGTAAACTGTTTAAGCGATGATTTAAGCCAACGGACAAATCAGAGTGAAGGGAGATTGATGTCAACCCTCTCCCTGCTGCTGAGGACAGATCTTGAGACACACGCTCCACCCTTGCTGTCTCACCATTAATAATAATCATCTGGCGGCAGTACGCGTTTTCTACTGTTAACGAAACAGCCGAACTACTTGTTCTACAGCTTACGGTAACCCTCCCAATGATTGGCAAAAATATTCTTTCGCCTATCTTTTTATTTTAACTTCATTTGCTGTTCCACACTTCTGGTTGATTTTAACGATTCCATAAAGTACTAATAACTTAAGGGAAAAATAAACGGCAAAAAATTATATTTTTAGTATTTATGCAGAGTTATTAATTGGAAATTTCTCTTTAATTTTATATATTTAATCACTGTAACCACAATATTTAAATATATTTTTAAAAACTAGTGCTGCGTATGCCACTTTGTACTGTGAGTTCTTCATATTTCAAAGAAAAATTAAAATCTTACACTTTGGAGTAGTCTGTTAAAGCTTTAGCCCCCTTTTAAGGGAAGTTTTACTCTACAAATTGGAACTACTGTTAAGCATAAACGCTTAAAACCAGTGATTTCTTTCTTTGCGAATATATAAACATTTTTGCTTTAATCAACTTTTCTCGTAATTGAGCGTTTTCTGGTATAAATGACCAGTTTTCTCTGAAATTAATGGGGGATTGCTAATTTAAATTTTAGGACGATAAACTAAGAAGTAAAAAGAACTTCTAAGTGCATCTCTGGATCTACTTTGTATAGTTAGTTTTTAAAAGAAATAAGTGCTAATAAATTTTAATTAATACGGGCATAATAAAGGAAATAAAATAGAATAAAATAGACCAGTGTACTTATATAAGACATGCATCCACATTCTGTGGAAATTTCAGTTTGATATCTTAAAACAGTTTCTGAGGTAATTATTCGTGTATTTAGCAGATTTAACATGGACGGTATAGGGCTTTTAATCTTCTCTTAAGCGATTTTCAAGCGAATTGAGTCTCCATAAGCGAAGTAGTTTTCCATATAATAAAGTTTCAATGTTCAAACTGGCAATTCTTTGAAAACGTGAATCATCTTTGCTGGAATTCCTTTGTTTTTACTTTCCCTACCAAGTACCTAGTAGACAGAGAAGGTATTGCATTCCACCCAAAAATTTGGTACCGCGATTTAATTGGAAATACATGTTTTGAGGCCCTCTGAATAAATAAAAAAGAACATTTAAAAAAAAACATGCGTGTGTCAATGCATGTATGTATGTATGATGTGAATTCAAAAGAAAAGTCAGATGAATACCAAACTTGGTATTTAAGTACAGTACCTTCCAAAGATGCGACTCGAAGATTTTCAAGAAAATCCTTCTACCAGAAACTACCCTTTACATGGAAGATTTTTCAAAATTTTAAATATAAAAATAGCTAACGATTTCGATTAAAATACCACACATTAAAATAATTTATATGACAAATAAAATGTATCTATATCTTGAATTTTCTGGGAATAGACTGTGAAATCCTCTTCATTCGGAAGAAATTTTATACGATCTTGTATAATTGTAAACGTTAAACGATGGACGAAAACGTACTACACAAGAAATGTAGATCTCTTTGAAACACAATTTATTTCCAACAACTTTTTTGTGGCATCAGTCAGTTCTGAGATACCTATCCGTTATTAATGGTTCGAATTGCTCAATATGCAGCCATTCTTTGAAAGTCCTGTCGATTTTCGGCTGTTTCTCGCGCTGTCATAGAGTATGGAATTTAAAGACAGCGTATAACGTCCATTTCCAAACATTTGTCTATTTATCCCTATCCCCCCTTTTTTGGAGTTCCATTTATACTTCGCCCTTACAATGGTCTTATCAGTGGCCTTTCCTTTACAATATATTATGACTATAAGAAATGGTGTTTACTCGTTTTCGCTTGCCATTGGATTTCTGGTAAACTTTGGGTTTTATTCATTATATCATTCATATTTCCAAACTCTGGGGAGGATAGGAAATAATCTTGGCTAGAGAAAAATTCCTAACTCTAGCCAGGAATCTAACCCGGACAACATGCAGGTGCTCTACCGACTGAGCACCGAGGCCAACGCTATTTCCTTTTTATCTATAACGAAATGTATAATGCAGCTATTCCCGTTTTATTTCGATTAAAATGTAGCAATAGGAAAATAAACTTTCGTAAGAATAATTTGTATACTCAATAATAAACGGTAGAGGATAGAGAAAGTCATGTGAATGTAACGCACCAGAGTTTATTTTTTTCTACAGAGCTTAAAATAAAAACATTCTAAAAAAATACTTAAACATATAGGAGCTTAGGGAATGTCAAGGAGGAGGTTAAGACTGACATTGTATACAAAATGTTCTGAAGAAAAGTTCAGGTCTTTACAAAATATTCACACGAGAAATGATTTTGGCAAAACCAGAAGAGTTAGACAATAACAAAGACATTCTTATATATTAAATTATAATCTACTGTTGATGCTTCAAGCAGTAGACAGTTTTTAAGTGTATGTTTTGGAAATGAGTTTATCACTAAAGGCACATTAAAATTTGCTTAAAGCAATACAGAATAAATAATATTACAAATGCTGTTCTTCAACACGTTCTTTTAGCGTGTAAATGTATATGTTGTACACAGTTTAGCTTTTAAGGACTTCAACATTTCCAATTTAAGTACATTAACTAAAAGATATTAATACAGTAACTATAAATTTCAATCTTAAGGCATCGTAACGTATTACGTAGTTTCAAATTGAAAAATTACTTTAAATGTTCTTTTTAGTGTGTTTAACACTTTCAAATTATATAATTAAATAGCAAGCGATGTTTTAAACCGCTGCATTATTAGTGATACAACCTAATTAAGCTTACTTTAAGCAAAAATATATTTTTTCAGGGTATTTAAATGGGATCAATGCATTTCCAACACAATAGCCTTAATAGTGAGCACGGTCCCTTTCCTGTCCAGCTTTTCATTCAGGTATCTAGGAATTGTCCACAACTCAACGAGGAAGCAAATACGTCATTCCTAGTAACCCAGCAGTAAGCGGGTAGGTAGGTATCTTGTGTCTGTTTACATCGCGCCACCAAGCTGAAGAACTCTACCGAGTCTTTCAAAACAAAACCCTTGACGTTTGACTTGCACCATTTTTACTATAAACTTATTATTATTATTATTATTTTACGTGGCTTTAACTCCCTGGTCATATCGCGACGGATCTGTTAGTGGATAACTCTTAGAACGATATGTGTTGGATAGTAGCCTTCTAGGTCTCATCCCTGTAAACACTCGCTCCGTCACCTGTACAGAGATCCTGGCGTACAGTTGCCGGGTCTTCTGCTTCGTGCCGTTCAGATGGCATTAGGGTGCCTTCCAGTCCAACAGCCTTCAAGGTCTCATCCCTGGAAACATGCCATCTTACTTCGTCACGTGCCCACAGAGACCCCAGCGCATAGCAGCCGGATCTTCTGCTTCGTGCCGTACAGATGGCCTTAGGGTGCCGTCCAGTCTGTTACATCGTCTGTGGATATGGGCATATCATTCGCTACTACCACTTGTTTTTCATTTTACTATTGCTTTAAAACTTATGGTGGAAATTTGGGTCGTGGTATTACATATGCAATCTGGTATTTACCTTGGTGACTGAGAGAAACCACGAAAAAAACTCAAGACAAATTGGTCGGCCCACGGGATTTAAACCCGGGACCTCCCGAATGCGGGCCACAGAGTTACTGCCTGAGCAATCCCTCTCGGTACCATAAACTTCAACTGAGAGAGATCCCCTTCGTTCAGCTCCTATACATATCTACATGTTTTTCTTTTAATTGCGTCTGTATTTAAAGTAGCCATTCATATCCATTTCCCAAAACTACAAATTTTGAAAGATTAGTCCCAAATTGCTTTCTCAACATAAGAGTTGAGAATATCGATCTTCAGAAAACAGCACTTCATTAAATTAAATAGCGAGTATTTTTACATTTATCCTCTAAATGCTCTTAATGAAAAATTAAATTTCTCTTCTGGTTACTTAGCCAACTTTGGAAATGGATGATAACTTGGATGACGCTATTCTATTATAGAGTATTCATCAAAGCAACGCACAACGCTATCAAATCAATTAAGGAATGCAATGGCCGCACAAAAGCATATTTCTAAACGGAGGTTTCTTGAATGAACTGCCGGTTTACATTTTCAGCGCATAAATCAGAGCTCCCATTGACGACTCCGCGGGCGAAACACAGTCAGCTGCAGTACAATGCGGTCCCGCCCAGAATGTGTTTAATTGTTGCTGGCATTGTTGTCAGCACCGGATCACACACCCCGCGCGAGGTACAAACACCTCCTGTAACAGTTGCTTGCAGTAAATAATGGGCAATTACGCCACGTCAGGAACATGTAGGACTGCTGGATACACCTGTCCGGTTCATGTTGCGGTATGCAGATCATGTCCCGGTGTAATGGCAATCTGCAGCACGACGACGCCCCTTCACTACGCCCCATCAAGACAGAGATGGTGGGTGACGAACAAATCTTGAGGCCTATGGAGGCATTGCCGCACATGGTACGTACGATCCATGTACGTGTATTTTTAAAGGCGGTATCTGCTAGAAACAATTAATTTGGAATTATATTTAATTACATACATAAAGAGTTTATCACGTATAGAGAAACGAAATGCTGCTGAATGACACGCATTCAAGATCCGGCATCTTCAAAAACAACCGACGTCCAGAATTTTAAGCCCGGCAGCTTGTTTATTGAAATTACTTGCCAGTAAAGGCAGCAACTTTCATTTGGATTCCTCGACCAAGCTTGAGTGAATCGGTCATCAAAAGAATATTACATCTACATTTATTATTTCTTCTACGCTGAGCCGTGTCACCTTAACCTTTTCCAAACTGCAGATAACGGCTTCTGCTGGCCACGCTTTCCACTCCAGTGTATGACGTCCGTTCATAAAAATGCCTGAGGAAGAGGCTGTAAGAGGAGGATTCTGCGCTCCTTGAGGCGATAAAGGGATACCTAGTAAGCTAGAAGTATGGTGGCTAAGTTTTCTTGTAACACTTTAGACATACTACTCCATATGCTTCATGTTAATCGAGATATCGAGATGTTAATCTTATTGCTAATTTTCTTGTAGATGCAAGGGGAATTGCTAGGCTTTAAGCGATAGTCAAATCTTTTAAGAGCTGGTTGCTATGTGGAGTATTCCATTCTCTTTGCATTACCAGACAAAAAAAAAATGAATAACGAATTTGAGAAAAAGTATCAGTATTGGAAAATTTAAGGGAATAACAAGCAATATCTCGAAAATGGTTCACTCAAAAAACAAAAATGTATATGACATAAATTGTGTAGTTTAACACGAGCTACAATTTTTGTGCAGCAAAATTTTGTCTATCTCTTATGGTTTACCAGTTATGCAAAAGTCGTTCACAATGAAGAATACTTTTGGAGACATTCCCAAAAATTCGAGATGTACATATCAGTTGTCATGAAAATATCTTAAACGGATGATATTTTAATCAAAATCGTTAAAATTTTCGGAAAATGTTCCATTTAAAGGGTAATCTGGGGTGGGGGGATTTCTTGAAAAGCTTCGTGTCGCATCTCTGGAAGATACTGAACCTAAATACCAAGTTTGGTGTTTATCCGACTGTTCGCTTCTGAGTTATGCTGTTCACAGACAGACAGACAAGACACACACACAAACACTCACACACACACAGACATGTTTCCAAAAATGCTTTTTTAGGATTCAGGTGGTCTCAAAACATGCATTTCCGGTGAAATCTCAGTATCGAATTTTTGGGTGGAATACAATACTTCCCCTACTTACTATACGTAGTAGAGAAAGTAAAAATGACTCCACAAATTTCCTGTTTGTACAGAAATGAATCTTTAAAAAATCACTAAGAACAAAGTAACATAGCAATGCGGTGTGTAATCCAATTTGCTAGTAATAGTGCCTGTCAGAGCCGGAGCGCAGTGCAGGTGAGAAAGATTATCTACATAGATAAAACCACGAATGATATTTGCCAATACTATTTAAGGAAGCGCATTCCACAAATACCATTAGCATTTAATTATTCATCATTTAACGTATTACGCATATGAAGTAATTTCATAAGCTACGAATAATTCAATAATCAGATGCAAATATACAGACAGCTGAACAACACGTGCGACAACTTGTTGAGAGATGCCTCTGTGGTCGAGTGATCATCATTCTGGCTTCTCAAACTAAAGGTTCCAAATCAATATTCTCATCAAAATTGATATAATTACTTTATCTACCACGAACATAGTTGGTAAAGAAGGTATTGTATTCCACCCAAAAATAAAATGCCATACCGAAGGTTTCACTGGAAATACACGTTTTGAGGTCCCCTGAAGCCAAACCATTTAGGAAAAGGTTCACCTGCGCGTGTATGTGTATGTGTGTGTCTGTGAACAAAATAAAACGAAAAGTCGGCTAGGTATTTATGTTTAGCTTCTTCCGAGGATGCCACCTGATGATTTTCCCCCACTCCAAATTACCCTTTACAAGGAAAATCTTTCGAAAATTTTTATTTTCTCACAAGTGGCTCTAGCGATTTTTATTAAAATACCACATATTTAAGACGAATGTCGAATTTTCTGGGAATAACCTCTTAAGTCCTCTTCATTCTGAATGATTTTGCATAGCTGGTAAACCATAAGACAAAATCTTACCAGGGAAAAAATGTATATCTCGTTAAAGCACAAGAAGAATACTTGGTTCTTAGCGTCCCATTGTATATTGGGCCTGAAAGATCGAAAAGTTTGCTCAGAGGCCACTTTATCAGGCTTGAGGTTCGTTTACGTGCAGTAAATCTACACACGGGACCACCGGCTTCATTTCCCTTCCGCAGGAAGCCATGCTAAGGACTTTTACGCCCGAAAAAATCCATTCGTCCTCCGTCGGGTTTGAACCCGCGACCTCGGGAAGTAGAGGTTAGCACATACATAAGCAATAATACCAGATACTGTAATAACTCGTGAAAACTTGAAATGATTACTGTTTTAAATATCAAGTTGAATATATTCAGCAATGTTTGAAGTGAGATAAAGGATGGAATATGCAAAGAAGTGTGAATGTAAGACTGTTGCAGGATAAAAACGAAATTAAAGGGGCTGTACAAATGAAACAAATTCAGCACCCAGTGGGACAAGCTCATTAGCGTATGATTGCAGTGATAGATGAACTTGATTGGTTGAAATTGAAGGGACTGATTAAATTGCATTGTTAGTAACATCCCTGGATTTATGAACACAATGCTTTCTAGAGCAGTGTCAAAACTACTGAGAGCTCGGCGACATTTTAGAGAACAGGAATTACTTACAATAAAACAAGAAATTCGCTGAGGGGTGTAGGGCAGATGTGGCAGGGAAGTTATTGATGCGGGAAGATCAAGAGGAATAAACATCAGGAGTAGCCAGCCTGACCTTATCTAGTATTCTTCAGAGTACCTTATGTTATACAGGTTATGTTATGTGTTATATCTAACTCGGTTCGCTGACGCCGCTCTAGAAGGACCATGTCCTGTCTTCACGAAAACATGCCCAGAGGACGCTTCTTGATCCCGAAGCTTTCCTCGTACAAGTTGAAGTGATAAGATCCGCCAGAATAATAACCATAATAAGAATGTTAATAATCAGCTAATCAAAATAATAAGGATGAGAATACTAATAAGAAGGAGGAATAAAAGATAATATTAAGGATTAGAAAAGGGGGGAATAAAACCAATACGAAAGAAATAAAGTAAAGAGCAGATACGAATAAATAATCAGAACGTGAAATAAAATGTAGGAAAACGCGTATTTTAGAACGAAGAGACACACAGTAAAAACTGTAAAAGGGTGAAATACTTTAGGAACATACAGGAAAGGAAACATTAGCAAACGCTTAAGTCCTATAGAAATCTGGTGAAACTCACAGTAAGATAGAACAACGGAACGGAAGTCGAATGCAGTCAAGCGCACAGAAAAGTTAATCAAGCGAACGTAAGGCGGTAATGGTAACGTAAGGCGGGCAAGGTAGCTCGTCGATATAACGGACCAATGGAAAACGGAGAATATAGAAAAATAACCAATGAGAAATTATAAAAGTCACGTGCATAGTAAAACGAAGGTGTGAAACTAGAAAAGAGGCGGAGGATAGAAAAATTATCTATGACGGAGAGCAGTTTCAGACGTGTGTAAGATGCATCACTTCGTGTCGTACAGGGGAGCAGGATAGATATAGGAATTCACATCATTTCGTGTCAAGATAGGGAAACAGTGTAGATGTCGAAACTTAAGCATTTATGTATTGGTAAGTTAGTGTTAAGTAAAAGTGAGGAAAGGGTAGCTAGGAATGACAAAAGTCAAGTCATTAAATTCACGTCGTGATATGTTTCAACTTCTAAAGGCAATTAGGAAAGGGTAAAGCGCGGAAACCATAGCGGGGGATGATAGGCGGAATCGCGTCTTGTGTGAAGGGTATTCGGTCAAGGAAAGCAGTGTGGATCTTCAGAATAAACGGGCCACTGAGAGGAGAACTGTATCATTCATCTCCCATCCACACTCCCTGAGATGAGAGACACCCAACCAACAACCCTCTACCTGAGTAGCCGGCAACAACAATCCTGCCGAATAAGAAACCAGAAACCAAGAAAATCCTATTACCCATTAATCCCCGCTACAAAGTCCATGTGTCCTGAAAACCATCGCACACAAGAATCGACATCATAGCCGTTATAGCAATTCAACCTGGCTCATGTAAGGCAGCCATCATATATCCTATCATCAGATGGAAATATGCGAACATCAGCCAACTGGATTTCATAAGGAAACCTGTGCCAGCAACAACCCACTTTTGTAATAAGCACCACCTGGCTTCAATTGGTGTTGACTTACTAATTTGGAGGTAGGAGCACCATCCCAAGTTTCTTTAGTAATATTTTCTAGGAAGTATAAATTAAATAATGCATTTATTCAAGCAATGGCAGTGGCCCTGAGTTATATTAAAGTTTACTATCATCATCTTCCTTCATGTATTAGAACCCAATGGATTTTTTAAGGTCTCAAGCAGTCTTCCAAATTTCTTCATCCTCTTGGCATATATTACGGACCATCTGGTAGGATCGTTCTCTTGATGTGGTGTTTTCGCTGAAGTCTGAATTGAATTGCAGTGGGTTCAATTTTAAGTTCTTTTGAGAATATCTTCATTTTCAATTGCATTCAAGTATCTCTAACGTTTATATTGTATTGAAAAATAATTGATATCGCATGTTAACTTCGTCGTATATATTAATAAATTTTGCTCATTCAGATAAAGTACATTTCCTTACATATTTAGAAATTACCAATATTTTCAGATATTGCTTGTTAACATTTCTTAAGTTATTTATTTATACGGTTTATAATTTTAATTCTGTATTTAATTTATTGTGTTATCTTTACTAATGGTAACCCCCAACTGGGAAAGCTGAAGTTTTTTAATAGAGTCTGAATATGCATTGTACGAGCAGCGAAATTTGTAATTATTGAATATTTGTGTTCTTCAAATCAGATAATTTTTAAGCAATCGCATAATTTCTATGTATATTTAGCTTTATTACTTATTTGTAAATAAGCCGATATGCGATCCGTTATTATAAGTATGAGATTGCAGAAACCACGATACGAGCTATATAAGAACCAGCATTTCAAATAATTTGCCTGGTCCGTAAAATCCAACCACAAAAATTGTGCTTAATGAATGCTCTTGAGGACCCTTCATTTGGTGTATTTCCTCCGCAGACCTGAGGGTTTTATTCGAAGATAATTTAGTGCCCAGCTGCATAAATGTTTCACTGAAAGCTTAAAACAGCGATAATGGAAGACCATATCGACAAGCGGCCGGCAATCGGTCGAGTCGATAATGAAGAGAGGGGCAGGATGAGATGGCAAAAATTTTAATTACAAGCGCCACCGGGAGGTGTCTCCCCATCTGTTTCGACTCGTCTTCTCCAAACCGCGGGGGTTCCACTCCAATGTTTACCGGCATCTCATTACCACCTCGCCATGCCGTGTCGAAACACCTAAAGCCGACCAATTAATTTATTTCTGAACCTGCGTCGGGGGTGTGGGAACGCAGGGCTGCCATTATACGCGCTCAAAACATACCGCGCAAAGGATGTCATTTCCATAATGGGGGCTAAATTATGAAAAGCTGGCGTCGCAATATCGCACCGCAAAACACCTGGGTTAAACGAAAAGGAATATTTTGAGAGAGGAATTTAAACCTTATACGATTTATCATTTTTACTTTCTCTACCCGTCCCTTAAGCTAGTAGTAGTACTGCATTTATCCAAATTCTCATTGAGATTTCACCACAAATATGAAAGTTATGCGCCTCTTGAGTCCTACTTTGAGAAAAGGTCCGGTACCATAGGCATGTGTTATTCTGTTAAATGGTAAAAGAGAAACAAAAAATTTGAAAAATATCAAATTTGATATTTAGATACTAGAAATTCTGGATCCATGTGGGGTTTATGGTGGACAAAGCGACGTCTGGGCGGGTTTTCTCCGGTTTCTTCCGCCATTCATTCCATCAACTGCTCCATATCACCTTCTCTTTCATCCATTTCACCATCATTTCATATCACTTACTTCCTCGCTCTCATACCAGGCATCGGGCTGATCATCCTGGATATTCTATCTGATCCAAAGTATCTGCTCCCCGACAGGCTCTGACCACAGGCACCCGCTTGTAAGTCCTGGGGGATGTAAGTCTACATGCAAGGAGGGTAAGCAGAGAAAAGAAGTGCTAGAAATTCAAAAAATAAAGTTTCAAAAAATTTCCCCACCCAGCTTGATCTGATTATCTTTATTTTCCCAAAGTAATTCGACAAAATTAAAGTACTTTTGAGATAACATGAAATTTAAGAGCTATATTTATTTGTATTTTGCAAAATTAGCTCTGAGTGTTCATTTCAAGTTACAGGGAAACCTTCAACACTTTCGGTGCTACATACTAAACGCAACCAATGACGCGGTGCTCGTTTGCGCTGACGTACATTCTCTGCTAAACGCTTTCCGCGCAAGCCGCTTCTGCTGGCAATAGGTCGTGTACCCCCAACTTAAGAGCAACTACAACATTCAGCAGAACCAGGGCATTTATCGGTCAATGCAAATACGACAAGTAATATATATTGAAACCGCGTTTATATGCACGAAATGAAAATTAAGACAAGATAATTGTTCGAATCAAAAGATTAAAAACCCACGATCACGCAGTAAAACTCATTCGGGTGGCCATCAGCAGAAACTTACCCATTAAAGGAGGATGTTACGGAAAATGCAAGTTTTTCTTTAAAATATCATTCCAAGTACAATTTTTAAGATACAGGCCTGAACGTTTGCATAGATAAAGAGATGTATATTAATGGGAAGTTGTGATGCGTTGCACTCATACAACTTTCTCTGCTCTTCTATAAACTATTTTTACAAACGCTTGTTCTCCATCTACTTCATGTTAATCGAGATAAACATTTGCAGAAATTCACTGCTAATTTTCTGTAGGTGCAAGGGGATAGTCAAATCTTTTAAGGGCTAGTTCCTATGTGGGGCATTCCATTCTCTTTGCATGTCCAGGACATAAAAAAACGAATAACGAATTCCCATATGAGAAAAAGTACAAGTATTGGAAAATTCAAACAAATAACTAGAAATATTTCGGAAATGGTCCTCTTACAAAAAAAAAGTATGACAAATTCGTGTTTTAACGAGATCTACATTTTTGGTGTAGTAAAATTTTGTCTGTCTCTTACCATTTACCAGTTAAACGAAAGTCATTCAGAATGGAGAGTGCTTTTGTGGACATTCTCAGAAAATTTAAAATATACATTTCATCTGCCATGGAAATATCTTAAACATATGATACTTTAATCAAAATCGTTCAAAAACATACTTTTGAGAAAATATAAATTTTCGAAGTTCTGGGGGGATTTTCTTGAAAATCTTCGTGCTGCATCCTTGGAAGATAATAAACTCAAATACCAAATTTGATATTCATCCGACTTTTCGTTTTTGAGTTATGCTGTTCACAGACAGACACACACTCACACACACACACACACACACACATGGACATGTTTCCAAAAATGTTTTATTTGGATTCAGGACACCTTAAAGCACGTATTTCCGGTGAAATTTCCGTATCTAATTTTGGGTGGAGTGCAATGCTTACCCTACTCGTACGTAGCAGAGAAAGTAAAAATACGCTGAAAGATCCAGCGTTGGGCTTTTTGCCAAGAATATACTCTTTTAATATTTGTCTTTTGTTATAAAAAGCCTTAACTGAAATCTTAATTACGCAATCTATCTGAAAATTTTACTCTAGGATCTTACATGTGTTATAAGATCACTGAACTACACCATTCATTTATATTTAACATTATATGCTAATAAAATTTTGAATTTAGCATAATCAACATTAAGTATTTTTTTGACATACAACTCTATTAATTAGAATTTAATTAAGGAAATGCTACTATTCTTAGGTTACAAATATGCAGCAATATGCTCTGAGCAGTTTATGAAAATTTCATGTCTTTAGCAGTTAAATGTAGTTTTTGAGAAAAAATTTCTACTAATCCATAAATAAGTTGGAGAAATGCATTTTAAACATTTAATTAAGATATTTCAACACGTAATAGGCTAATCTGAATTTGAAAATTTTCCATACTAATACTACTCATACCCTCCAGCGTTCTTCTCCCCCCCTCTCTCTCTCTCTCTCTCTCTCTCTTATTCTCTCTGGCTTGCAGGGCTCCGTTAGCAGGTACAATCATTGTGTTTATTTTGCTCTGTCGGTTTTATTCTATGAAATAAATTCCAAGGTTATGCCATTAGTTGCATTTTTTGTTCTGTATCATAATTATTATATTAATAGATTAATACCTGATTTCTCCTACCAACATTTTTAATTTCATTATTATGTGCTATTAATATAAGTTTCTTTACTTTGTAATCAGAAGCAAAATTTTAATTTAATTATAATTGCTGTGGCAACTCTCATGGGCTGATTTTGCTCCGGCCGCGAGATTTACATAGCGGCAGAAACCTGCAAGTCATATGTTAAGAGTCGAACTGCTCTTTGTCGTTAAGGCAGTCTCTATTTCTCGGCCGAAAATATGCTGGGTGGAATTAATTGTTCTTCCACATAAGCCGAGTGTAGGACAAGATTGAAAAGGTAGAATCAGATGACTGATAAGTTCAATGCCATATCCCGGATTTGAACCAAGGACCTTCTGGTTGCTCTTAACCAACTGCGCTACCACGGCAACATGGCGATAGGATATTAAATTCCCCAACTGACTCGCATTTTTTTCGGTGAACCACAAAGAGATCTCACATTGTTTTGGCATTGCATTTTTCAGTCTTGTGTCCAACACACGGCTTATTAATTCCATTACAATTAATTAATTATGCAATTAATTCCATTCATTGTCGTAATACTTGGTTAAACTATGAAGCCTGGGACTTAATGTAAGTAGCCATTGGGGTACGTCATCTTAAAATAATTAGATCTCCATACCGGCATGTTGCCATGGTAACTCAAGTGACAACTGGACGGAAACAGGAAAATCCGTGATTCAAATCCCGGCTGTGGCATTGAATTTTTCAGCTGTCTGATCTACCTTTTAAATACACTGGGTGTTCTATCTCGCCTGTGGTTTAGGTTTTTTTCTTTATTTTTTCAAATAGACGAGAAAATGACTTAAGCGCTACCCCACCGCCTATGGGAGTCGAGACTGATAGTGTGGACTCACCAAAGGCCGGCATAGCCACTAAAAACTCCTCCACCGGAAGGAAAATGGAAGAAGGAAAAAGAGGAATTCAAGTGTGATAAGGCAGTGCGTTTCGAAAAGTTACATACAAGGTCTCACACTGGGTGCTTCTACTTGCCCCGCCATTATCCAGCCGTGCCGTACCACCGATTAGTTAACCTGAGCCCACCCCATCCTAAACGAGACTCGACCGCTCAACATGGGTGGGAAGAAGACAAGGAACACCGCTGCTCCAAAGCAGACCCCCGATTAAGAAGTTGAAACCTCCAATGCCGACGCCGCATATGGCGACAATTCGCGTCGTCAATCGAGGAAGCGGACACAGCCTCCAACATCATCGCCGTTTCCAGCTCTTCTCGCCAGTACTTGCCTCCCCTCATCTCCGCCGTGGTCAGGGTAGATCATAGACAACTACCCGCCTCATTGTTTCTCCGAGCCGCACAGGAATTTTGGCCCTCGGTTGCGAAACCTACCAGAATTTACAGCCCACGGAGACCAACACCGCTGATGAGGTTGGTGTTTATGGACGGGGAGGAATACACGGTTGCACTGCACGCAGGGCTGCCCATGTTTGGGCAAACCCTGCAGGTAGAGGCCAGTCGGAGTGTCCGCCCTGTTATCAGTATGGTCACACGGCTGACTCCTGCTCCAGCGAACCGAGGTGCCACTACTGTAGCGCACCTAGCCTGACCGCCCACTGCTCACGACAACTTGCAGCATCGATGCCGGTACTTGCCACCTGTAATGGCTTCGGCCGTTACACATGCCAGGCGTAGTGCCCTCGCTCTCCTGGAGGACGACGGTCACCGCCATCTCCGCGGTTTCCAGCCCAGGGTGAAGCATCCATCACAAAGGCCTCTTCACCATCAACGCTGACCACACCAGTTCAACCGGAGATCCTCTAGAAGTTGGAGGACTTCCAAGCTGAGATACTGCACTGTCTTGGATGAGGCACTTTCTGAGCACAACACTCCAAGAACTTCATTCCACCCAAGCAACCTCCAATCAACAGCTACACAGCATCCTAACAATTGACAATTTCAACACTACCATGCGCGGGATTTCCAACATTACAGACAGTCGTCAAGGATGAGCTTAAGTTCTTCCTGAGGAAACTCAATGAACTGTCAGCCACAAGGCCACCGGAGTGGCGGACGCAGCACCTAGAGACCGCGCTCGGCAGCCAAGGAACTTCTAGAAGCCAGCTCAACGAATTCACCACGGTGGTAAGCTGGGCTTACCTTCCGCTAAACCATTGCTTCCCTTAAAATCTTCCCTCATTATATCACCCCAAGGGCGCAAGTAGTGCCTTGGGCATGCTTGCGTCCTGGCACCTTACCTATCACCTGACTTAGGTCCTCCGGGGCCGGTCAATATATCCTTTCCAACAATACTCAGGTGCACGAGGCAGTGTGATGAGACAAAACCTGTGACCTGTGCCTTCAAAGCTAATATTCATAACTTGCCCATATATCAAAACTATAGGACAATCATTTCCAAATCCAACTGTCTTAATTTCAGCGAAACAGATCACATACGAATAGCGAAATAGTTACTTATGATACAAGTGTTAAAAAATGCGCGCGCCTTTGTGCACAGCGTTACTGAAATAAAAATCTTGTGTTACATTCACACAACTTTCTCAGTTTATTAGTGGCCATACAAACTATTCTTACGAAAGCTTATCTTTCATTTTAATCGAGATAAACCTCTGCAGAAACAACTACATTATACATTTCGTTATAGTTGCAAGGGAATAGCGATAGTCAAATGTTTAAGAAATGGACGTGTTATGCTAGCCTTAAAATTCCAGTTTCCATACAATCGCGAGCGAGAAACAACAATGTCGACAAGACTTGAAAAGAATGACAAAAGAATTGATCAATTCGAACCAGTAATAAGGAATATCTTGGAAACGGCTTAAGCCACAAAAAAAAAGGTTATTTGGAATAAATTGTGTGTTTCAAAGAGGTCTACATTTTTTTTTGTAGTGGGCTTTCGACTATCGCTTAACTATACCAGTTATACGTTATCTAAAATAAGAGGACTTCAAAGGTTATTCCCACCAAATTCAAGATATACATTTTCTTTAGCATGTAAATATCTTTAATATATTGTATTTTAGCCATTTTTGAGAAAACCAAAAAAATCTGAAAAAATGTTCCGTTAAAGAGTCAATGGGATTGGGTGCATTTTCTTGAAAATCTTCGTGCTGTATCTTTGGAACATACTCCACCAAAACAACAAGGTTGGCACTTATCAGAGTTTTCGATTTTGAGTTATGGTGTTCACAGACACATGATGATGATGATGCTGATGATGATGTGATGGGGCTTAAGGGCGCTAAACAGCTAAGGTCATCAGCGCCCTTCACAGACACAAACACAAATACACACACACGCGGACCTTTTTCTAATTTTTTTACTTTCTCTACTACGTATAGTAAGGAAGTATTGCATTCCATCCAAAAATTCGATACCGAGATTTCGTCGGAAATACATGTTTTGAGGTGCCCTGAATTCCAAATAAAGCATTTTTGGAAACCTGTTTGTATGTGTGTGTGTGTGTGTGTGTGAACAGCATAACACAAAAACGAAAAGTAGGATAAATACTAAACTTGGTATTTGAGTTTAGTATCTTCCAAGGATGCAACCAAAGATTTTCAAGAAAATCCCAAGCATTTTTGAAAACGTCGGTCCGTGCGTGTCGGTCTGTGAACAGCATAAGCAACTCAAAAATGAAAAGTTGGATAAATACCAAACTTGGTATTTGAATTTATTATCTTCCAGGGATGCACAACGAATATTTTCAAGATAATTCCCCCACCCTAGACTACCCTTTACATGGAACATTTTTAAAAAATTATTTTTTCAAAAATAGCTCTAACGACTTTCATTAAAATATATGTTTTAAGATATTTTCATGGCAAATGAAATGCATATCTTGAATTTTCTGGGAATGTCCGCAATAGTCCACTTCGTTCTGAATGACTTTCACATAACTGGTAAACCCTAAAAGAGAGGCAACATTTTACTACACAACAATTGCAGATCTCGTTAAAACACACAATTTATGTCATATGCTTTTTTTTTTTGGCCGAGTAACCCATTTCCGAGACATTCTTTGTTATTTGTTTGAATTTTCCAAGCTTACACTTTTTCTCAAATGGGAAATCGTTATTCGTTTTTTTATGTCCTGGACATGCAAGGAAAATGAAATGTTCCACATAGCAACCAGCTCTTAAAAGATTTGACTGTCGCTTAAAGCCTACTATATTCTCCCTGCATCTAACGAAAATTTGCAATAAGATGCAAATGTTTACTTTGATTAATACCAAGTAAATGGAGAAGAACAGTAACAGTAGAGAAAGTCATGAGAGTGCAACCTATCGTTTTTTTTTATTCGGAATCCTAAATACATGTATTTCCGGTGAAATATTGGTACCAAAAGTTTGGGTGGAATGTGAGACTACTACCTACTATGTATGTGGTAGACAAAGTAAAAAAAGTCAGATACACACCAAACTCGATAAAGTTCAGCATCTTCCAAGAGTGTGACAAAGGTTTTTACGCAAATTCCCCGCGGGAAAAGTTTTCATTGTTTTTTAATTTTCTTAAATTGGTTCTAAGGATTTTTATTAAAACGCCGTATGATAAGATACTTTTATGCCTAATAAAATGTATATCATGAATGTTCTGCAAATAGCCTGAGAAATCCTCTTTATTCTGAATGAGTTTTCTATAACCGTAGAGTTTACTAAACAAAAAATGTAGATCTCTCCAAAACAAATGTATTTCTAATATGTAGATTCGACAGCCTCCTGTTTCCCCTTTGTACCTACAGTGAAATGTTTAATGAAACTATTTCTGTAAATGTTTGCTTCGATTAACATGAAGCAGACAGAAAGATATGCTTTTGCAAGAATAGTTTGTAGAGGCCAACGACAGTGGCTACGGAAAGCCATGTGAATGTAATACATCAGATATTTTAAATTTAGCGTTAGCAGCTGGCTACAGTCCTCGCAGCGCTACATTTTCAATAGACGGAAGAGCGGACAAGTAACACATGTTACCTTGGCCGGCGCCGGTAGCTGTGTCGATAAATAACCCCGTTATAACAGAACCTTGTCTGGCTATACACATGCAGAGCAGAACAGAGGGAAGGCTGGAGTCCTCCCGGTAGCCGAGGACGATGTCAGGGCGGACTTCCCCCGTGCCATGTTTCCGACGCCCTTTCTAATGAGCACCATTCACTAGTATCTGCGTTCCGGATTCCGCAACGCAGGAGGGCTTTGGTCTCTTCTGCAAGTAATGAGATTGATAACGAAACAACTGTACCAGTTCCTTTGACAGTAACCACGTTGCTTTCCCAGAACATACACGAAATCATTCTTTGAAGAGAATGTGGAGGCTATCGGATGTAGCTTTTGGCACCTACCCACATCCGCTTTACTCACCCGACTGTGGTACTTCGAACAGTGAGGCTCCGAACACTGGAAAATAAAAACCTACAGAATACCAGTCTTTCAAAGAAATTAACGTCTACACAAACAAGATGGTATATACTAAAATAAAGCGTTTATTTTCAGGCTAGTAGGTACTATTTTTTTTTTCTAAACGCTGGATGTCATCAGCTGATTATCTTCCACCTATCTTAGGGACAGAATGCCTTAAGGAGACATGGTAGACTGAACACATGGAAATTATACCTTAAGTGCGTTAAATTACCACTGCTCTTAAAGTTCTGAATAGTTTTTCCTGTAAATTTTATGAGTTATTCTGTAAATCATAACAATTATTTTCAGTCGTTGTTTGCATTGATAGCTTAAATAGTTGAGTACATAAAAAGTATTTCATTCAGTAAAAAAATAATAAAATTTACTCTTAAAACATATCAATTCGTATACCCTTTTCTCTGATACTACTTGCAATACAGAATCACACTTTTGCACGCTTGTTCTTATTATAATCAGCTATCTTCTGAACCACAATTATTTAGTTATATCAGTTCACTAGAAATTTAAAAAAGAAAATTATTTGCAAAGTCAAAAAAGTTGCAATGTTGTTGCTTTCTTAATATCAGTAATATTATATAAATTATGATTGTGTTTCAGAAAGTTTAACTACGTATTGTATACATATATTGAAAACTTCAGCTCTCTAGCTCTCATACTTTGAGAAAAAGGTACATAAGTATCCAAAAATGTTGTTTTGAGAAAACAGAATTTAAAGCTTGAGCATTAAAATTCTGATATACTTCAGTACATTCCAGGGTCATAATCATCTGCACCTTCATTCCTGGATTACTTCAGCTTTTTTGATTTGCTTCTCTTGGACCTGGCCTCTTTTGTTGATTGCTGAACTGTTTGCTGGGCATGCTGGGCGTTGCATGACAGCTTTGAAGGAATGCAGACTAGCATTTAAATGGTGTTTAAAAGTCTTAAAACCTCTTAACCCTCAAAAAGTATGTATTTTGTGAACTGGAAATTATAGAGATTTTATTAGTGCCTAAAACAAAAAATGGAGTTTTAACCATTTCAGAGTAATTTGTCCCCATAAGGGGCTTTGAGGAATTCTTTCACTTTGTTGTTTGCATAAGAGAGCACATAGGAAGCTGAGGGAGAATATGTTTAAAAGCATATAAAACCACCACCACTAAGTATGTCAAAGGCTGTGCTTAAAAAACCTAAAATATGCATACATTAACGGTGAATATCGAGATGGTTAATGCCACAAAAAGGTTAGACACAAACTGCATATTTTAACGACCTCTAGTAAGTTTTTGTTTACATCTCATAGTTTTGCATTTGCAAGAGTAGAAAATTAATGTTAATGAATTTCAGAAAATTCAAGATATACACTTTATGTATGTCACTATAACAAACAAGTTATATTTTAATCAAAATCGCTAGTGCCATTTTTGAGAAAATAAAAAATACCGAAAATATATGTGTGGGAATACTTTAAAGATCTACTCCTTGAACATATATCTATATCTTGACCATTTTATATAGTTCAGTTTGATAGGAGGGACAAACACCGCCCTGCACTGCGACCTTTGCAGATCTACTGCGCATTCTAGTCTTATTATCAAGGATCCAGAAGTCTGACATTCATAATGAACTGAGTCAGGCTCTGGACCATGATGGTTGAAAGCTCTTTCACTTTTGGAAATTGACTCCCAAAAATGAGGGCTCCTTGGGTACTCGCACAATAGATGGGTAGCTGTCTCATCGGCTTATTGACACGGTCTGCAGGCAGGATTTACTTGCTGTCCATCCTGCGCGGGTACCCTCGAAGATTAGCTCTATAAAAGGCCGTTATCGGACCATTTTATAGAGATGCATTTTTTTTAATTCGGCGGACCTCAAAACGTAAATTTTGGTGAATTTTTACTTTCTCTACCACACGCAGTATGTAAAGAAGCTTCCACAAAAAATTTGATCCGGAATTTCACCAGAAAGACATACTTTGAGACCCCAAAAAGCATTTTTAGAAAAGTGTGTGTGGGTCTGTGAACGTATAATTGAAAAACGAAAAGTCGGTGGTATTTAAGTTCAGTATCTTAGAAAGGTGCGACATGAAGGTATTCAAGAAAATTCCACATCTAAAATTACCCTTTACATGAACCATTTTTTACTTTCTAAAAATGGCTCTAGCGATTTTGATTAAAATACCACGTAGTACAGATATTTACATGGCAAATAAAATGTATATCTTGAATTTTCTGGGAATAGCCTGTGAAGTCCTCTACATTTAATACGAATTTTATATAATCTTATGTAACTGGTAGATGAAAGCGTAGCACATAATAATGTAGACCTCTTTAAAACACACAATTTAATTTAAATCACTTTCTTGTGGCATAACCATTAACGAGATATACATTAAAGGTTCGCATTGTTCAATATTGTCGATGTTCAACTGTTTCTCGCAATGTGAGGCAGTATTTTATATCACAACACTGTGAATGCCAGGCTGATTGTAGTGTAAACTAACATTATTGTATGACAATGATTTTTAGATGTTTGTTAGCCATAAGCATTGTTAGGAAATAAGTTTACACGGCCTCACTGAAACAGACAATAGAGTGGGTAACAATGAAGCAAGGGAGCGAGTTGTTTTATCACTAAGAAGAGACAAACAAATGCCGTCAGGGTAGCGTGCCTTTTTTTTTTTTTTTTTTTTTTGAAATGGAGGGAATATCTTCCCTAGAGGACATGTGTTAGTAATTATGATTGGCTGACAAAACAGACCTAATGTTGGCGCGATTTAGTAAACAATAGCAGCTCTATTATAATGTTTAGGCATTTCGGGGAGGAGGAGTATATATTCTCGAGCCAAAAGCAAGTATCGCACAGTTCTACAGAATCATTCACGAGGTAAACGTCGCGCAGTTCTAAGAAATCATTCACGAGGTACACATCGCGCAGTTCTACAGAATCATTCGCGAGGTACACATCACGCAGTTCTAAAGAATCATTCACGAGATACACGTCGCGCAGTCTTGAGGAATCTCTCGTGAGGTGAATGTCATACGGGTTGGAAGAATCTCTCGCGTCGTAAAGTTAGTTACAAAATGTGAAGTACGCGACAACTATTACGACAGTAATTACATTCGGAAATATAACAGTTTCAGTCAGGCGTGTATAAAGATTAAAGATGTGAACTATTAATTAAGTGTGACGGCAATAAAAGTGTGAAAATAAATTCTTCTATCAGTGTTATCTTTTAGTAACAACTCCTTTCCGTTTACACGCCCTGCTCAGAGATATTTGCTCGACTGAGTAATAATAGCTAGCCGGAGGACAAAGAACCCAAAATTCAAAATAGTAAAACAATAACAGGCGCCAAGTAAAAAATATAACACGAACAGAGTACTGCGAAAGATGTCATGGAAAGAGTATGGAATTTTAAGGCCAGCATATAGCGTCCAGTTCTTAAACAATTGACTATCGCTATTCCCTTTGTATCTATAACGAAATGTGTAATGTAGCTGTTTCTGTAAAGGTTTATTTGGATTAAAATGAAGTAGATAAAAAATAATGTTTCGTAAGAATAATTTAGTATACACAGTAATACACGATGGAGGGTAGTAAAGTCATGTGAATGTAAAACATCAGATTTTTCTCTATATTCTTCTATTTGCTGTAATAACGCTGACGATACATCGCGGAACTGCACACGCTGTAGGTAACCCAAGACCGTCAATCTACAAGTTCAGTTGGAACGTGTAAAACAAAAAGCTGGAGGAGGCAACAGAGTGACATTTTGATCACTTTGGAGAGGTGGTCGCTGATTGCATCACAAGTTATTACCGGTCTCTGCGGGGGAGCCCTGACCGCGTCATTAATAACGTCGACACATCGCGGAAGTTGAGAGCACCATGGAAGGCGAGTACATAGCCTGTAGCCTGCGGTCGTTCCTAGAGTCAAACTGGCAAAGGAAATTCTGCAGCAGCACTGCAGTAGTTATTTATGGAACAAGTTCGTAAAGTTGTGATTTTTTATATCGAGGGCAGGGACTTTTTGAAAAACGAGTTTCTCAAGCACACGACTTTAAAAAAGAACCCTATGGTGTACGCTATCACGATTTTCCTTGGCCATTGCCATTTCACATGCACTCGTTATGCAGCATACTTTTCATATAAAACTAGATTCTTCTATGGACTAACTTATTCGCAATAAAATATTTTCCTAGAGAATATTTCAAATCACGCTGTACAATTTAGATTTACTTTTCATAGCTTACAAGCAAGATGCGGAAAAAAAAGTTGTTTAAATCACAAACTGCTAACGCCTTGAAAAAATGTGTTACATTCCCATGACTTTCTCTACCCATCATCATTTTTATATAGCCACTACAAACTACTCTTTCGAAAGCTTACGCTTCGATCTACAATGCTTTTACTTCATAATGTGGCCGGCTCGCGCGACCACCGCCGCCGAAACACTGTGTCATTCCCGCAACCGCCTCACATTCTCATATTTAGTTACAATTACAATGATAATTAGTACACATCTACCTACCTTATCATAAGCTATTGGAAATGACAAAATTGAGCGAATTTCTCGTCTGGTGTTTTCTTTTAGTTCTCCCAATGCATGGGGTTTGTTGCACATACTTTATTTTTCACGTGATCAGCAGAGTCGGGTAAATTTCTGTGATTGGATTTTGTAAAATGATAAGAGTAATAACATTGGTCCATGACTAATATTATTCTTTACACACGAGATTTTCTTGCATGACATGAAAAATGACGTGCAGTAAATCCATACAGAATAATAGGTCCTGTAGTTTTAATTTCTCTACCACGTATATAGTAGATAGAGAATGTACAGCATTCCACCCAAAAATTGGATACCAAGATTTCACCGGAAACATATGTTTTGAGGCCCACAGAAATGCCCCTCCCAAAAAATTTTTTTAGAAAAGGATGTGTGTGTGTGTGTGTGTGTGTGTGTGTGTGTGTGTGTGTGTGTGTGTGAACAGCAAACTCAGAAACGATAAGTCGATATACCAAACTGCTGCTGTTGTTCATCAGTGGCACTGGGGATCAATTGATCTGCATCATTTGCCCTCTGGTTTCCCAGTATAAAGTCTGTAAGTTATCACTTTTAAGCCCTTTACATTTAGCGAGATGCTGTTTGTTCAGGATGACATCTTCTTCACAGAGAGTGCACTTGGGTGTAGATAGGCATCGTATCTTATAGAGGTGTTCTGCGAGGCAATCGTGGCCAGTTGCCATCCTAAATAAAGCCATGCAGTCTTCCTTGGCATTTTTTGTATATAACTACCTTTAATAGTCTTATAATCTTTATCCTTTAATTTATCTTCTTCATCAAGTCTCTGCTGTCTTTTGAAATGTTGTTTAATGTTATTTAATTGTTTATTTATTTCTATTTGTCCTACAGGTATTATTTGTTGTATTGCACCTGTCTTTGCTAATTGATCCGCATGTTCATTGCCCAAAATAAATACCAAACTTGGTATTTGGGTTTAGTGCCTTTCAAACATACATCACGAAGATTTTCAACAAAATCCTCCCCACTCCAAACTACCGTTTATATGAAAGATTATTAAAATTTTTGGTTTTCTAAAAAATAGCTAAGATTTTTATTAAAATACTATATACTAAAAATTGTACATGCCGGATAAAATGTATATCTTGAATTTTCTAGGAACAGCCTTCATTCCGAAGAAATTTTGTATAATCTTGTATAAGTAAACGTTAAGAGACAGACGAAAACGTAGTGCGCAAAAAATGGAGATCTCTTTAAAGCACATAATTTATTTAAAATAACTTTTTTGTGGCATTAGCCATTTCCGGAATATCCGTTAATAATGGTTCGAGTTGTTCAATACTTGCGATTGCACGCAGAGTATGGAATTTTAAGGCCAGTACATAGTGTCCAGTTCTTAAACATTTGACTATCGCTATTCCCTTTGTATTTACAACGAAATGAGTAATGTAGTTATTTCTGGAAAGTTTTATCTCGATTAAAATGAAGATAGGAAAATAAACTTCGTAAGAATAATTTGTATACCCACTAATAAGGGCTAGACGGTAGAGAAAGTCATGTGTATGTAACACATCAGATTTTTTGAAGAAACAACACACACAAGAGGTGCAGTTATGACTTACAGCTGACCAACGCCAGTCTGGATTTTTCCAACAAGACTTTGTTACCGCGCATACAACTGAGTCATTAAATTACTCAGCAGATTTTTGAAGATAGCGTAATTGATAAAGAATTATGTATCTGACGATCCCCTGATTTAACTGTATGTGATTTTATCTATGGGGGAACTTGGAAACCGCGTGCGAACAATTGGTGAATAGTTGAAAAATGGCTAATCGGCAATGGTGTTAATTCGTATACTGTTGTCATTGGATTTCTGGTTTTTTCTTTGGGTTCTATACATTATATCACACACACATTTACACTTTCATTCATACTCTGGGGAGCATGGGGAATAATCTTTGCTGGAAAAAAATTCTCATCCCCAGTCGGGAATCGAACTCGGGACCCCCTCGCGCAGCAGGCAGGTGCTTTACTGACTGAGCAGGACTGAACCCCAAAAAAATTGTTTGAAGAAACTGCATAGTTTTTAACGAAATATACATTTTTCTATAGTATGTTTTTGTCTCTTACGATTAACCCATTTTATAAAATTCACCAAGAATGGCATCCATTATGCTTCAGTGTCGTACTCCGTGGTGTAGTGGTTACCATGCTAGCCTCTAGCTACCGAGGTGTCGCGGGTTCAAACCTGGCGGAGGGCTATGGACTTTTTCGGGCGTAAAAATCCTTAGCATGGCTTCCTTCGGAAGGGAAGTAAAACCGGTGGTCCCGTGTCGTAGATTTACGGCACGTGAAAGAACCTCAAGCCTGATAAAGAAACCGCTCTTTCACGCCCAATATAGAATGGGAGGCTGAGGACCATAGTAGCGTTCATAAATAAAACTCTTTTTTAATTATGCTTCAGCGACTCATTATGATCTTACTCGGCGGCGGCGCGCAGCTCCCCATACCTATAACACCAAAGCAACAGTCCAGTGGAATCCATTCCCCACACAAACAATGAAATACTTAAAAGTACTTAAAATAAAATAAATCCTGTTTATTATAATTTTAAGATTCTAATAAATTGAATTGATTTCTTTTGTTTCAATACTTTCCAATATACATTACCCTAAAAAAAATGAATAAATACGGCCTGGACTCAACAGTGATGCCAGCTGTTGCAGTACTCGCAACAACACCCTCAAGGTCTTGCCAGCATGCTGCCATCCGATCAGTATTTAATTACACACAATTAACAATGTCAGAACTCATTTGAAAAAATTCAACTCAGTCGTATGCAACTTGACTATAATGGTAATTAAGACGCTCGTATAAAATTATTAAATTCGCTAGGGTCTTAATTACTACCATTGTAGTCTTTTTGCATAATATACAGAGAGAACCAAAAGACTACGAACCGGCTGCGCGGTGTTTTTCCTGTCCGCGTTCTCGGAGCTCGTTGCCGTCTGCCGTTATAATAAAAAGGCGCGGATGAAACCATACAGCATGTCTAAAACTACTTTTAAAGGATTTATTTAACTTTATGAAAGTGTGTTTGAGGACAGAATTATTAGTAGAGATCTGTGGCCCCCTCCGTCCCCCGACCTAACCCCTGCGATTTCTATCTTTGGGGTAATTAAAACAATGTGTACAAGACAAACCCACACACCCTGGAAGAATTAAAACAAAATATTCGCCAGGAAATTGCCAGCATTTCTCAAGTGAACTACAGCGAGTGATGGGTAGTTTCCTAAAGAGGTGCCAAAAATGTATGGACAACGACGGTGGCCAGTTTCAGCATCTCCTTTCATAAAGTTGGTAAGTAAAGCTCTTAAAAGTAGTTTTGAACATGTATGGTTTCATCTGCGCTTTCTATGATAGCGGCAGACGGCAACGAACGCAGAGGACGCGTACAGGAAAAACACCGCGCAGCCGGTTCGTAGTTTTTTGGCTCACTGCACTATTTCTTTGTAGAGGTATGTCTGTAGTGGAGGATTTTTTCATGCAAGTATTCGCTTTGTATTCCTAAAGGTGCTTTACTTAAGTATGAAATGTGGTATTTATACAAACCATCATTTTGAGTTTTGTCTCTCTCTCTCTCTCTCTCGTTCAATATGGTTTTGCACCTTTTAGGAGCTTCAAAAGGAACATTTCCAATGAAATCTCAATAAAGAATTCTTTGGTGAAATGCGAACTCCTCCTACCTTCGGTAAGCGGCAGGTAAAGTACAAAAGCTGAGCCCGATTGTTCCTTATGGAACTCGAAATGGCTCATTTATACTTGACAGTAATTCTAAGACAGTGTCTTACTCTGAGGAAATGAAAGCGTGAGATTCAAAATACTTACACAATAATCAGACGCGACGTCCCCTTTTTTTTCCTGAAGAACCATTATTTTGGTGCGTTCGACCGGTGCAACAGGAAAAAGCAACGAATCGCGTAACAGAGCTGTTGCTAGCATTCCATTTAATGAGTGGGGAAAACAAAACACTGTGCAGCAGTGCCTTACCTACTCTTTTTAATTACAGCGCCCCCTGCAATGTTTATAAACACGGAATTTACTGTACCTACTGTTTTAGCAACGAACAAGCAACCCCTAGCTTTGCCTGTGCATCCGTACTTCAACTGGTGAGCGCATTTGGTGTAGCTATGCGTGAAAAACTTTCGCGAAACCTTTCTGGTATGCTGGCTTAGATGCAATGAAAATAAGGCAACGCATCTGTCAAGTCAAATTTCTGAATTTTATATTTTCACCTTTGAAAAAAATAATACAAGTTTAGCTTCCAAAGAGGAATCTGTCCAAGTGTATCATACATTTGTTCTTCTAAAGCCCATTCATTTTTTGCTGTTCATTTTTACGGCTTAAATTATGAATTCCAATTATACTGCATCAGACATAAAATTTTATATCGAGATTATATCACAAATATATGTTTTCGAGCCCGAAAGAAAAAAAGCAGTTTTAGAAAAAGTTTCGCCATGCAAGCTGGTATGTGTACATGGATAGAGGGAAGGAGGGAGAGAGGGGAGGAGATGTGAAGAGATATTAGAGGTAGGGAGGGGAGGGGAGGGAGAGAGAGATAATAGGACATTTCGTATTTAAACAAGACGTATATCCTCATGGAATTCCCACACACAAACTATCCTTAATATGAAACAGTTTTCGTTCTTTTATTTCCTTAAAATGCTAATGATGAAAGTCTAAATTTGAATACTGATAGGATGAATAAAAAATAGTTAAAAATTTAATCTAGGAAAAATCTAAAAATTGTTTAAACATGCAATTTATATCAAACCTTTTCGTACCACTGCCATTTTGTAAAATTTTCGCTGTTTTAGGTTTAAGTTTTTCCAGGCTAATGTTTACTTTGGTGCTCCGTGTACATGTCTGAAACTTAGTAATTCCTCCTTAGCACCAGTTAACAATCAACATCACAAATTTTTATAGCAGTAGACTTTTCAAAAATTCACTCTTATGGGTATCAGTTTTTCCAAGCTGACGTTTACTATGTAACACGTTAAACAATTAGCGCAATTTTTTTATTTCCTGCTAATTATCATGTGTTTTCCGAAATGGGTTCAACACACATTTTGTTGTAGATATACTGAAGCATACATCTCACTAGTACGGTAGAATAATAATAATAATAATAATAATAATAATAATAATAATAATAATACTTTAAAATCTCGCTAAATGTATGATGTAGGTACTTGATGTTTTGAATATTCTTTGCATAGCCCGATGAGAAACAAAAGAACGACCATAAATAACTAAAAAAATGTGTAACTTGAAATACTGAAAATTTTGACCATCAAAAGGGAATATCTCGTATGCCGCTACAACTATAAAAAAATTCCATATTTTAAAATTCTCTATGTAAGTTTTGCAATTTCCTATGGCTTCATAGTTGTATAAAATTCACACACAATGAAAGAGTCTGCACAGAAAATGCAATACATACATTTTATTTCTCGTATTAATATAAGAAACATACTATAGCTTAATCAAAATCGTTAGTTATTTCTGAGCAAATAAAAGAATTACGAAAAACAAGGCGGTTTGGGATGGGGAGATTTTCTTGAAAATCTTTGTGTCGTATCCTTGGAAGCTGCTGAACTTATATATCCAGTTTGGTATTCATTCGACATCCGTTTTTTCAGTTCTGCTGTTCTCTCTCCTCTCTAAATATACTTAAGTGGTAGAGAAAAGTCATAAAAAATCAGAAGCATTATTTTCTAATACCTAGATTTACTGTCTGTTTGATAGTGGGGTGGGATGGCTTATCTCTCAGCCAAAGCTTTACTGGTGGGAGGAGTACACAGTATGCTGAACTCCTGCAGCGCGTGTCACGTACAGTAGAAACAGCCAGCAGTCTTTCACTATCGCGCGTCTTCCCTCACTTGCCTCATACCAAGTACACCTTACCTCCTTCCAGGAGCTAAACTCCTACCTGATTGGAAGGACTTCCTCACCCACTAGCTAAAATGTCGCTGAAGAAAACTGAATACACACACTTGTCGAGTTCTGAAAACAAACGACTCATTTAAGGCTTAACATATTCTTGCCCAGAACTGTTCTATATAACCACTCTGGACTGTGGAAAAGTATACCACACAAGGGAGCTGTTACCCAATTTTTTCTTTATTTAAAATCGATATACATGTTTAGAACACGTTTCTGTAACCCTTTTTTTCAATATGATAGCATTCTATCAATAGGCTGCCGTTATTCCGAGCATTGGACACTCCATCCAGAACTAACAGCTGACACCGGGCACTTACAAAAAATAATAAAAAATTAAAGGGAAATGACTTCAAAGAGTCCTTTACGGAACTAGTTGTTTTGTTTTTCCTCCTGCGTTGGTAGCACTGTACGGTCGACAAAGTTCTCCGGCCTGATTAATGACTTTGCCGGCAGTAGTTAGCGCTTTGTACATTTCCCAGCCTGGGGTGGAGATATTTTGTGAATAATGACACGAGGAAAATGGGCAGAAAAGTAGTTGTTGTTGAGTATGCGTGCGTATGTCCAGGCAACGTTCACCCCCAGCACGCTCTGACGGGCAATTTTTTAATGCTAAAGCTCCTTGTCACTTTTTTTTAAAGTCTCTCTGGTCTTTGGTAATTTAACTTTTAAAAAACGCTGATACTGAAATTGGCTTTTACTGAAAGTTTGCTAACCTACTTCATTTCCGGTGTAATGGACACAGCAGAGAAGTCCTAGAATAATGTTAAGTGCATTTAGTTTTTAGTATCTAAGTTGTCTGCATAAGATTCCGCCGATCGACTGCCACCAGTGGTTTTTCCTCCGCAAACTTGCTTTAACTGCTTAATATTTAACACCGCCCCACACTGTGCTTCTTATCTGAGATACAGCGAGTTTATTCTGAATGATGCAACTGGCGACCGCCGGGTATGCCTTCATAAGAGAACGCAAACTATTGGAATTCGTGAAAAGCCAACTCTGACATACACTATGTGATCAAAAATACCCGGACACCCCCACAAACATATGTTTCTCATCTTAGGTGCCTTGTGCTGCCACCTACTGCCTGGTACTCATTATCCGCGACCTCAGTAGTCATCAGACATCGTGAAACAGCAGAATGGGACGCTCCGTGGAACTCAGACTTCGAACGTGGTCAGGTGATTGGGTGTCACTTGAGTCAGAAGTCTGTACGCGAGATTTCCGGACTCCTAAACATCCCTAGGTCCACTGTTTCGGATGTGATAGTGGAGTGGAAACGTGAAGGGACATGTGCAGCACTAAAGAGTAAAGGCCGATCTCGTCTGTTCACTGACAGAGACCGCCGACATTTGAAGAGGGTCGTAAACAGTAATAGGCAGACATCTATCCAGACCATCACAAAGGAATTCCAAACTGCATCAGGATTCACTCCAAGTACTATGCCAGTTAGGCGTAAGGTGAGAACCTTGGATTCCATGGTCGAGCGGTTGCTCATAAGCCACACATCACGCAGGAAAATGCCAAACGACGCCTCACTTGGTGTAAGGAGCGTCAACATTACACGATTGAACAGTGGCAAAACGTTGTGTGGAGTGACGAATCACGGTACACAATGTGGCGATCCGATGGCAGGGTGTGGGTATGGCGAATGCCCGGTAACGTCATCTGTTATGGTGTGGTCGTATTTTTCCTGGAGGGGGCTTGAACCCCTTGTTGTTTTGCGTGACACGATCACAGCGCAGACCTACATTAATATTTTAAGCACTTTCTTGCTTCCCACTGTTGAAGAGCAATTCGGGGATGACGATTGCATCTTTCAACACAATCGAGCACCTGTTCATACTGCAAGGTCTGTGGCGGAGTGGTTAACGACAATAATATCCCTGTAATGAACTGGCCTGCACAGAGTCCTGATTGAATCCTATAGAACACATTTGGGATGTTTTGGAACGCCGACTTCGTGCCAGGCCTCACCGACCTACATCGATACCTCTCCTCAGTTCCGTGAAGAATGGGCTGCCATTCCCCAAGAAACCTTGCAGCACCTGATTGAAAGTATGCCTGCGAGAGTGAACGCTGTCATCAAGGCTAAGGTGGACCAACACCATATTGACTTCCAGCATTACCGATGGAGAGCGCCACGAACTTGTACGTCATTTTCAGCCAGGTGTCCGGATAGTTTTGATCACGTAGTGTACCTACTTATCCCATTATACTCCTCTCTGGTTACTTTTGGTGACATTCTGTTTGTTCAGTTGATACAATACAAGAAACTGCTCCTACAATATACGCATGGTAAAGATATGACCGCAGTTGGTGTTAATTGAAGCTGTTACATTGGAGGTACAGGCATTATCTTGCAGGACGTCAATTGTTGAGTTTAAAGCAAACAATCCTCGGTTGGGTGGAGGCCGTTGTGTTCCACGTGTGTGTTTATTGGAATTGTTTGAGCATTTACATAAGTGTTCCACACATTTTAGTTGTTTTTACAACATAATGTCCCGTTAAGTACAATACGAAGCGATATTTAGCGCTGGGAAGTGATTTAATCAACTTGTGTTGCCTCAAAACAAGATTTGATTTACTGACTTGTAACTAGTAATTCCCGTTGTAAAATAGGCAGTACTTTTGTAAAGTCGCCACTTTGAGTTCTTGGGGACTGCTATTAAACTGTTTCCCCTATAGCAGATATGCTGGTAGCCCTGCTCTCGTGCCTAATCTGCAGTTCAGCGTAACATTGACATGGTCTGTAGTGAATGAAACGTTATGTGAAGCTATCCGCTGTGCTTACTATGTGTAGTTATTATGTACAACACAGAACGGCGTATATTTATTGTGTTATGTTTTGCTCGAACAGAGTCACATGTGGAGTATCAGCTTGAATTTACGCAGATTCCTAACAAATCGACAATTTAAAGGTTATTAGAAAAATAATAGGTCCATGTTAGACAAAAGAAGCATAGAAAACCAAGAGTTTTAACCGAAAAAAATTAGACCAGATAAGGACTGTCGGGAAAAGAAGTCTTAAGAACTTCGCTGCCTCGCATTACGTATTTTTAACGACAGAACAATTGACTGGCTGCTCGCTCTCTAGGTATAAGATATTCGAAAAATTTTCATAACGAAAGGTAAGCGTAACATGTTAATATTGTTTCGCACCGGGGAGAAATGGCGGGCCAGGCTGCTACTGCACGAATGGATTCGTATAGTAGTGCCGTTGCAACGGCGGGCAGCTAATCGCTTCATTCAAGAGAAAGCCGACATTGTTATATTGTTTAAGAGTTGCTGAAGTATTACACACTGAATTATACTTCCCGTGTAGTCGGCGATGTGTCATTGCTGCTATCAAATGAGACAGAGAAAAGTTGCATATTGGTGAGATGAAGAAAAGAAGTTCCTTTTAAATTAATTAGTTTAAATTAATTCGATTATACAAAAACCCATTTCACAATGAATACTGCAGCATACGGAAAAACAATACTCTACAAAATTTACTTTATCTACTTTATGTTTAATGTGCAACGCTCCAAGATGAAACATTTATACCTTATTCCAAAAATTGTCACATTTTATAATGATATGTACACCTTTTGAAAGACTAATTCCTAAAACGCATAAACAGTTATATTAACAGCATAAAACCTAAATTTCTGACAGTTCTATAGTCAGTTCTATATGCTAGATCGCATATACTTCCAATAGAAAAAAATCTGATGTGTTACATTCATATGACTTTCTCTACTCTTGTACAAACTATTTTTACAAACGCTTATTCTCCATATGCTTCATGTTAATCGGGATGTTAATCTTATTGCTAATTTTCTTGTAGATGCAAGGGGAATTGCTAGGCGTTAAGGGATAGTCAAATATTTTAAGAGGTGGTTGCTGTGCGGAATATTCCATTCTCTTTGCATTACCAGGACAAACAAAAATAAATAACGAATTTGAGAAAAAGTACAAGTATTGGAAAATTTAAGGGAATAACAAGCAATATCTCGAAAATGGTTCACTCAACTTAAAAAAAATGTATATGACATAAATTGTGTATTTTAACGCGATCTACATTTTTTGTGTACTAAAATTTTGTCTATCTCTTATGGTTCACCAGTTATGCAAAAGTCGTTCACAATGAAGAATACTTTTGGAGACACATCCGGAAAATTCAAGATATACATTTTATTTGTCATGAAAGTATCTTAAACATATGATATTTTAATCAATATCGTTAGAGCCATTTTTGAGAAAATTAAAATTTTCGAAAAATGTTCCATGTAAAGGGTAATCTGGGGTGGGGGGATTTTCTTGAAAACCTTCGTGTCGCATCTCTGGAAGATACTGAACCTAAATACCAAGTTTGGTGTTTATCCGACTGTTCGTTTCTGAGTTATGCTGTTCACACACACACACACACACACGGACATGTTTCCAAAAATGCTTTTTTTTTTTTTTTTTGTTGGATTCAGGGTGTCTCAAAACATATATTTCCGGTGAAATCTCGGTATCGAATTTTTGGGTGGAATACAATACTTCCCCTACTTACTGTACGTAGTAGAGAAAGTAAAAATGCATCTGGGAAACTTTATAATAAAAGTTGTAAGTTAATTTATAAAACATGCGTGTTTCTCTTACAGCCTTTTTGGATTGGAAGGCTCAGAGTACCAACAGACAAACATATATCTATTTTCGATAAAAGAAAAATAACTACACGGTACAAAAACCACATACCCTAATTATCTGAAGCTTTAAAACTAAGTAACACTTTTCTGATTATATACTTCATGGGGCAGGCATTTAATATTGAACAATGCAATTCATAGCCCTGTTAGTTTGAACAAATCTGCTATCCTGAATTCTTGTCGAAATAAGACTGTAGCATTTGATTCGTAATTGTTAGAACTTGTCATAGCTGATTCGCAACTGTTTCTTATTTATATGCTTAAAAAAAATAAAAAGTTCCCTAAAGAGCATAGAAGACCATGCATGACTTTTTTGGGGGGTGGCCTTCGGTCGTCAAGGACCATTTAGCCGTCAGAATGTCATATCTTGCTTGTTTTGATGATTAAAGTCATTTAATCGTGTAGATCCATCGGAAGGTGAATGAACGAAATGGTTGAAATGAAGCTCAAATGAGGCCGGGGTCCCTAACGCGCAGAGTTATCCGACACTCGTCTTCTCAGGATAAGAGAAAACACCGGAGAAAACCTTATCCAGGTAACTCGCCTACACCGAGATTCGAATTCGGGATGTCTTGAATCGAGGCAGACATGTTACTCCCACACCACAAAGGTGAGCAACTATGACATTGGTTTTCAACAAAGCCAATTAACTAATATTGCAGAAAATATCTGTTATATTCATTTTATTAATATAGCTTATTAAACATTTAATTCAGTAAATAGTTTTAGCATATGGTTTCATATTGTTCGGATAATTTTCCTCGACAAATACAACACACTTCTGATATTACTATTTACTTGTGACTCATCAAAAAATGGGAATCACACCCAAATTCTAACCAAGAGGTTCAGAGATTGCTGATAAATTACGACCGTAGTCAGTGAATTAATCTGAAAAGTTCAGATCCTCGTTTGAAGGACCATTTAATGAATAAAATAAAATTTTGGGTACGATTTCCCTAAATTCTGCTTACAAAAAATAATACTTGTATATTTGTATTATGAGCACTTCAAGCTTTCAAGCTATTGCAACAGATGAGTGTCGATTAATTTGAGACTAAAACAGAATACAAATGCAGGTACGGCGGTAAAGGGTTTTGTTAATTTCGCTGCCATATCCAGCTGTGATTGCCCAATGAGGTAATATAGTTTTTTATATTGGATGAAGAGATAATGCTTAATGGGTATTCCAGAAAACAGATATAGCATTTTTAAAATGTGTGTATGTGAGAGAGAGAGGGAGAGAGAGAGAGAGAGAGAGAGAGAGAGATGTGTGTGTGTTCATACGAAAATGGCCACATCTTATGAACTTGGTATATAACATACATTAGATTACTTCCCCCCCCAAAGGGGAAGGAGTTCTAAGAAAGCGCAAAATCAAAAACTTCAAATATTTCGCTAACTATTCCGTATATTACCTATATATATACAGTTTATAAACACAATGTTTTGAATACATTGTTATGTACAAATGTTCAACTGAACACATTTTGATTTTCCCCCATACTGCGGCCACTGCACGGCCGCTCGGGCAACGGCCTCCGCAGCTGTAACTCCCGCCGAAACAGTTATAATATTCCGGAAACCGCCTCACATTCTCATAGTTACAGTTACGATTTCAGTTAAAATAAGCACATACATTAGCATAAGAGATGTTGGAAATGATGTTCCTTCGCCACCTTCTCGAAATGTTCATTTACGTTCGAGAGTTCAGTATCCGAAATTGAGTGCATTTCTCGCCGGATGTTTTATTTTAGTTCATTTAATGTATAGGGGTTTGTTGCACACACTTTATTTTTCAAGTTCCCCCACAGATAAAAATAGCATACAGTTAAATCAGGGTATCGTGAGGCCCATAATCCTATACTAACTACTCTATCATTAACAATTTCCGGAATTAGATTTAATGACAAATCAGGATAGTCTTGGAAAAATCCAGAATAACATTCAACGTCGATTAGCTGTTCAAAAAACGGTGTAAGTCATACCTGTATCTCTCTACATTTATTGTTTGCTAAAAACTATAGGTTCTATTATTCTGTATACATTTACTGCACAACACCCACAGCAATTTCCGCGTCATGAAGGGGAATCTCGTATGTAAAATCGGGTTTCTCTGTGCTCCAATATCTGTTATTTTGCGACGAAACATGACTATGTAAATGGGACCATGCTTCGCCAGAGAAGAATATTAAGCGTGGGTCAATTATTCTATCACTGACATTTTGCAAAATCCAATTACAGAAACTTACCCACTCTGATGATCACGTGAAAAATAAGTATGCAACGAACCCCCATACAGTGGAAGGGGAGAGAAATTCACTCCAATTCGGATATTGAACGCTCGAATATGAACTAAATTTTCCTGAGAAGATGGCAGAAAAGTTTGGATAGAACATGACATTTCCAGCATCTCTTATGGTAAGGTATGTGCTTATCATTGAAATTGTAGCAGTAACTGTGAGGATGTGTGCCGGTTACAGGGATATTATAACGGTTTCGGCGAGCAGCCGTGCGTTGGCCGCAATGTGAGGTAAAAGCACTGTGTTATTAGAGTACTAAACCGCTTACCACGAGAAACTTATAGCTTGCAAGAGGCTGACGTTTTAATTGTTAGCAATATCCAAGAAAAAATAGTTCTATTACGTTTTCAAAAGTCACATTACATGCATTTCGCAGAGTGAAAGACAGGGAGAAGACAATAGAGCGGGGAGAAACAGAGAATGAAAGATTAGACTTGAGAGGGGAATAGGAGTGAGAAAAAGTGAGAGAGGGAGCAACACAGTTTACGTAATGACGCGAGCAGGGCTGTGGGTTCTGCTAGTTTAGAACTAAATACGCCGGTGATGCGAGCCTATAAATTGGATCGTTGAAGTGAAATGAGACCTGTGAAAAAAGAAAATAAGACGTTTTTAAATTCTCATTTGTAATACACACAGGGCTGTCAAAGAATTATAGATGTGTTTAAAAATGAGCAAGTTTATATAGCGGTAAACTTATATTCCAGTTTATATACATAAATTGAGGCTTAGAACATTCCTTGACTGCACATTTTATCATTTGCCCCCTCATTTGGAAGGACAGAGAATGCATTACTGAGCTAAGCATATCGCCTACAGACTTCCAAATATGTTCTTACGTACGTGTGTGTTAGGGGGTTATTGAGGATTGCACATTTTCCCTTAATTATCTTTTGTTTTGCGGCTTTGAGTTCCAAACTTCCAGCTGTGTACATGTATAAACCTATTCACTTTCGCTTCAAGCGCATTTGCAGTAAAGGTGCAGACACAACAAAGCCAGCATGACCCGGAATCCAACAGTAGGACAGGACATGCCCAGCGAAACCAAGACCAGGCAGTGATAAAAGAGCAAAACAGAAGAAGACGTTAATTTGTTCCGTCTCCATAGCGACGGGAGCGCTGTGATGTCGGCAGGAAAATCTCCTGGCATCCCTGCTTCTCTAATTGCGACTATTATACTACCGACTTTAGCCCCAAAGAGAAGGAAGAAAGCGGGGTAAAGGGAGAAAAGATTTATTGTAAATGCGTTTGCTTCTTACAGCAGACACGGCTACAATAGCGGCACCAGAGAAAACCTTGCAGGAGCGTGTGTACATTGTGCACGGCACGCGTATTACCGCCGTTAATTAAAATTGTAATGGCGTAGCTCTCGGCGGTAGAGTGGGCCATGTCCTACCTTTGTATTACTTCTCGCGACAGATTAAGGAAACCTGTTTAGTAATCATTTCCTAACTTGTAAACGCTTTGACTTCACCATATACAAAATCATAAACGCTTTAACTTCATTAAAATGTCCATTACATCGCTTCAATTCCTGCCTTCACTTTTTACTTTATGCAACGCTAGCTTAAAGCAGAGAAAACATAGCATTCGACACAAAGATTTGACATTAGAATTTCTGCAGAAAAATAGGTCTTGTGTACAAATAAAATAAACCTCATGTGTTACATGAATTTCTCTACACTCTATCGTTTATTCGTGGGTATACACATTATTCTTACGAAAGTTTATTTCATTTTAATCGAGATAAACCTTTGCAGAAATAGATAAATTACACCTTACACATATAGTCAAAAGTTTAAAAAATCTGATGTGTTACACTCACATGACTTTCTCTACTCTTGTACAATCTATTTTTACAAACGCCTATTCTCCATATGCTTCATATTAATCGAGATATCGAGATGTCAATCTTATTAGTAATCTTCTTGTAGATGCAAGGGGAATATGGTAGGTTTTAAGCGATAGTCAAATATTTTATCGCTGGTTGCTATGTGGCGCATTCCATTCTCTTTGCATGACCAGGACATAAAAAAATCTGATATGTTACACTCACATGACTTTCTTTACTCTTGTACAAACTATTTTTACACACGCTTATTCTCCATATGCTTCATGTTAATGGAGATATCGAGATGTCAATCTTATTGATAATTTTCTTGTAGATGCAAGGGGAATATGGTAGGTTTTAAGCGATAGTCAAATATTTTAACGCTGGTTGCTATGTGGCGCATTCCATTCTCTTTGCATGTCCAGGACACAAAAAAATGAATAACGAATTTGAGAAAAAGTATAAGTATTGGAAAATTTAAGGGAATAACAAGCAATACCTCGAAAATGGTTCACTCAAAAAAAAAAGGTGTATATGACATAAATTGTGTATTTTAACGCAATCTACATTTTTTGTGTAGTAAAATGTTGTCTATCTCTTATGGTTTACCAGTTATGCAAAAGTCGTTCACAATGAAGAATACTTTTGGAGACATTCCCAGAAAATTCAAGATAATAGAATTGTCATGAATATATCTTAAACATAAGATATTTTAATCAAAATCGTTAGCCATTTTTGAGAAAATTAAAATTTTCGAAAAATATTCCATGTAAAGGGTAATCTGGGGTGGGGGGATTTTCTTGAAAACCTTCGTGTAGCATCTCTGGAAGATACTGAACCTAAATACCAAGTTTCGTGTTTATCCGACTGTTCGTTTCTGAGTTATGCTGTTCACAGACACACACACACACGGACATGTTTCCAAAAATGCTTTTTTGAGATTCAGGGGGGTCTCAAAAGATATATTTCCGGTGAAATATCGGCATCGAATTTTTGGGTGGAATACAATACTTTCCCTACTTACTATACGTAGTAGAGAAAGTAAAAAAAAAACAATAAATAAATAAATAAATAACGAACGGTTATTAGTAGAGATTTGAGGCCTCCTCGGTCCCCCGGCCTAATCCCCTGTGATTTCTATCTCTGGGGCAACTTAAAGTGTACAAGACAAACCCACACACTCCGGAAGAATTAAAGCAAAATATCCGCCAGGAAGTTGCCAGCATTTCTCAACGTGAAATACGGTGAGTGATGGATAGTTTCCTAAAGAGGTACCAAAAATGTATGGACGACGACGATGGCCAGTTTCAGCATCTCTTTTCATAAAGTTGGTAAGTAAAGCCTTCAAAAGTAGTTTTAAATATGTTGTACGGTTTCACGCGCGCCTTTCTGAGATAGCGGCAGACGGCAACGAGCGCGAGGACGTGGACTGGAGAAACACCGCGCAGCTGGTTCGTAGTTTTTTGGCTCTCTCTGTATAATAATACAAAATCCAAGGGTAAAGTGGTAGAGGACGATCCTAAGCTGAAGGGCACTTAAATATCTTCAAACGTAATCGGTTGAATAACAATAATGATGATAATAATAATAATAATAATAATAATAATAATAATAATAATAAGAAGAAGAAGAAGAAGAAGAAGAAGAAGGAGAATATTCTGGTATATAAACGCCAATGGACGAAAGTAATTACTGAAATACATCGACATAATATCACCTTGGCGGCGATGATGGCGATAATTTTAATTCTCATTACATGTGTATTTCAGAAAGAACATTTGACATATACATTATAGCTATTGTTCATTTCAGTACTGCAAATAACTAACTTCTCACCCACTCCTTCCTCTATAAGTTTGAGAGACTAATAATATTACATTGGGCAAGTCATAGAGAGACGTGATAAAGGCTAGGTGGAAAGTCGAGTTAGATGCATGTGAAAACCTTACGGAACAAAAAATACTATTGCGATGTCACTTTTTCTGCTTCCAACTGCATATGAAATATTTATTTTAAAATATGAATTTGTGGACTGTTTTATTTAACCAGTACCACGACATGAGGGCACTACCCTGCAGCCCCCGCTGTTCTATTACAATCCCATATTCGCATTTTAAAATCCAGAACCTGTAAGTACCGACGCGGTGGACGAGGTCGTTAAGGTAAGAGCTCGTGAACGGGAGATCCGCGGTTCAAATCCCACCAGGACCATCCTCCCTGACTGAGGTTTTTCAGGCTTTCCTCGGTCCTCATTACTGCCGGGGAGGTACCCTAAACTTAGGTCTGTAGCATTTCTTTCCAAATTTCCTTTCCCAATTATAATTTCATGTATTACCAGTGTCAAAGCCTATGGCGAAGGGCGATAGGCTATATTAAAAATAAAAATCTTAAGTCCGTTTTCGTCAATTACATGTATACTTCAGAGTTCTTTTGAACCATTCAGTCACAAACGCTTTCAAAATTAGTAAAAACCTTGCCATGTATTCCAGTAGAACTTCGTAACTAAACCCTGCTTTTTAAACCTTGCTCCAATAACATATATTCATCTGCGCTCCCTTTCCTTCTCCTTTCCCTGATTGGCTAATGTATGACAAACTTTGAATGTATGACAAATAAGCCCTATCAATGCAAGGTCAGGCGATAAGAGCGACAGTAACACTGTTATTACTCGCGAAAAACTTCTGGAATCGTGACCTTGATTGCCAACCCAGCTGCCAAGCCTAGGAATGGTTTATGTTTAGCTTAATCAACGAAAGCGATATAATACCTTTGCTTACTCACAGTGCGTAACACATACAGTCTGCATAGAAAGTGTCCGCATCTTGTAATTTCAAAGAGAGTAGTGCCTAAATAGTGCTTATTTGTGATATTTATAACCATGGCTCCTACATTTTCAAAGTTAAGTGGTAAGGTATTATATAGTCAAAGCATTGCAAATGTCCTCGACTTCATGAAGCAAGAAGCAGAGATGAAGGAAGAAAATATATGTTCATCCGAGTTCCAAAAAAGCCTTAAGAAAGTGAAAGAAAGAGTAGCCAAAGCAACTGGTGTTTCACCGAGTTCCGTTTCCAGAGTTCTCAAAGTTAAGAAAAAAACATGGATGAAGGAGTACCATTTGACACACCTGGGAAGACACATAAGGTTCCTAAGGTTACAGAAATAGACGATTTCGACAAATGCGTCATTCGGCGCACGATTCACAATTTCTACGTGGAAGAAAAAACTGTGCCAACAATAAGCAGATTGCTCATCAAGCTGAAAGACAGCATAAATTTTCAAGGTGGTGCTACAAGTCTCAGAAAAGTTATAAAAGATTTAGGGTTCAAGTGGAAGAAAACCAAATCAAATAGAAGAGTTCTAATAGAAAAGCATGACATACGATCTCAGCGGGAAGAGTACCTCTCTTCTCCGGAGGTACAAATCAGAGGGTCGAACTATAGTATATGAAGATGAATCATACATACACAGCAATCATACAACACCTAAAAGTTGGAGTGACGATAGAGAATTAAGTTTGCGGGCACCTGTTGCCAAAGGGCAAAGACTTATCATCGTTCATGCTGGTGGAAAAATTGGCTTCGTTCCAAATGCCCTTCTCATTTACAAGTCGCAACAAAAAACAGGAGATTTTCATCAAGAAATGAATACAGAAAATTACATGAAGTGGATCAACACCATGTTGATACCTAATATACCTGCTGGGTGTTTTCTGGTTATCGACAATGCTTCTTACCATAACACACAAATTGACAAACCACCTACCTCAAATTCCTTGAAACAAGAAATGAGAGCTTGGTTACTTAGGCATAATATAGCTTTTCATGAAAGCATGAGTAAAACAAAGCTATATAACTTAATTAAAGCCAACAAACCGCTTCAGAAGTCCTACATACTTGACCAGATATTAATACAACATGGCCATTAAGTACTTAGACTGCCACCATTATCACCCAGATCTAAACCTAATAGAATTAATCTGGGCTGATGTCAAAAAATGGGTGGCATGCAGAAATATCACTTTTAAATTAAAAGATGTGGAGCAGTTATGTCGCCAGCGATTTGCTGAAATTGGAAGACCAGAATGGGAAAATGTATGTCGACATGTGGAACAAATTGAGAATCATTATTTCGAAAAAGATGGAATTGTAGAAAATCAAATAGAAAGAATTCTCATCCAGAATAATGGTGCAGAAAGTAGCGACAGCAGTGATGACGGCAATGATATGAGTGATTCCGCAGATAAGGAAGGGCTGTCAGGTGTGGAAGAATTGGAGGTGGATGATTGACAGTGTTTTTATATTAAGCACTTTTTACAGCGTGGATTTAAATATACTGTATATAACTAAGTTTATCAGTGTAGTGCAGTGCATAGCCGGTGTGCGTATATTTGACAATGACTGTCCCAGGCACTCCTGCAGCATGACGACGACCGGCAGACACCTGATCCGGTAAGTAACTCGCTTCCTAGCTGTCATTAAGATTTTCACGTGTCTAGAACTGTTGCGCCAGTTATACCATGATCAGATGCATATGATTGGCTAATGTATGTAGAACTTTGAATGTATGACAAATAAGCCCTATCAATGCAAGGTGAGGCGATAAGAGCGACAGAAACACTGTTATCACGATCAGATGCACATGCTTTCGTCATCCTGAAGGGCAGGTTTAAACCGAAGGATCCTCTTACCTATTTGTTAATAAAAATTTATGTGCATTTCAGATACATTAATTCTGTGCCGTAATATATTTGAAAATTCTCTTCAAATATATTACGATAAATGAAATAAGGACTAATTTGTATCGTGCCACAATCTATTTCATGATGGCAGCTAAAGAGAGGCGACTAGTGCATGTGAACGTTAAAGAGATATGGGGAACACAGGTTGGATTTTAGTTTTTAAATAAAGTTTAGCTATACCGTTCAATGGTAAAGCATTTCCCCTAGAGAATGAGACATTTCAGACACACGTTCATTTCTTTGTTCTTGTATACGGTATAATATTTAATGCGAAGCAGTGGCACTTTACCTAGGGTGGAGGTGGTTGGTGGTGGTGAAGACGCCAAGCAGTCTCGAGTAGTCGAATGGAAGGAACGCCAGCCCTCACATTCCTGGCCACATTCCTCTTCACCCTCCGCTAGAATTCCTCTTGTCACATCCCAGAAATTGTTCCGTTCCGAGTATCCTGGGAAACCCACCCTCGCCCCTCCAATACAAAGGCCAACGTTATCCTGGAATTCTCGGAAGCCTGCCTTTCCTTTCTAAAACGATTTGCACCAGTCATCGCACTCAAGATGGATTTTTTTTTCTCTTCCCTCGGGTCTTGCAATCTAGAAGAATCCCGTTTAGAAACACAAATTTAATTTCGTCATTGATATTATATCAATATACGTAGCTTGGAGGGCCATGGCATCCAGAAAAGTACTTTTCAGTTATTCCAATTTACTGCGATTTTTATCCTTTGCAGAAATTTAAGGTGGTTTAGGGAGATTTGTACATGTGATGATAGAGATTTCGACACATTTAACAAATTTAACTACGGATCGTATGGGGAAAAGTTGGAACTACGTGTAACGTGTTTATTACATGTTTATTGTCAGCGTATGATTGGGTTTTGTAATTGGAACTCGTTATTTAAGTGGATATTTGCAAAACAAACGCAAGGATAGGTTGGTACCATGTCACTGTTATACAAACTATAATATTTGGTAGATAATTTATTGTTGTTTGATGTGCTGTTAATTAAGTTACAATGTACAAACTTTCGCTGCGTGTTCTCTAGAGGATAGAACAGGTGGGCACTTAGAGATGTGAAGATGGACACATTACTCTTACAGCTATCATTTAAAATGCGCGCTGTATAGTTTCAGATGCATAAGCGTGTTCACCTGTTTGCGAAGGCCGTGTAATCAACATGGATGAAATTGAAATACGGGCTTTAACCTAAAAAAGAAACACAAAATGATAAGAACCGAGATTAAAGGATTCTTACCCTTCGCTTTTGCAGTTAAAGGTGGGCTGCTGAATTTAAGCGTGGTCATACATCCATTCAACAGGGTGTCCCAAAACACCCTACGACCGACGAGATCGTGACAAAACCTCAAATTGCCGTATTCAGACCTCGATAGACCAGTCCAATAGATTTTGGTTATAAGAAAGCCTTCCATTCTACGTGCCGCGTTTAGCAATGGACCAAAAATGCATTCTACTAAACGCCTCGACTTATAAGGTTTCGACTTATTTAAACGCAATTCCAGTGGGTATCTCCAATTCATATCAGTGTATGAAACAAATACGCATATCTACACGCTAGAGACGAAGGAGCAATCCAAACAGTCGGCAACAGGTGTAAATACACCAAAGAAAGTAAAAAAGGTTCCATCTACGGGTAAACTTATGGCTACTGTTTTCTGAAATTCTCATAGTGTGGTGCTCATGAACTACCTCCAAAAGGGAGCAACCATTACCGGGGAGACAGGAACAACTGACGGATGCCATTTAGGTAAACGACCACAACTAAAAAAAAAATATCTTTGATCACGATAATGCGCATTTTGTTACTACGATTCTTTTTGTTTCCAAAGCCGAAGAGTGGAATGGATGAGTGGACGAAAATTCACATCAAATGATTAGGCTCAAGGCCGAGACAAACGCTTATTTTGCATAGTTGAACATTCTTGGGATTAAATGTCTTTATTTACAAGGTTGAAAAAATATCTTATATCTTGTCTTTTCTTGATCGGGCCGAGGTCTTCTAGAACACCCCGTCTAGATACAATATAAAAACGATTTTGTATACTTTTTTAAGTTTCTTCTTTATTAACATTTAACATAAATATAAAAACGTGGTTACTTAATTCGAAGGAATTCTATTGCTTGAAAAAACGGTATCATTGTTATACCTGTTCTATTATGGCAAGCGTTTGCGTCGTAAGACCTGATGAGCAACATTGGTTTTATCTGAGTTTGACAGCATTAGTTAGATAGATAGTTTATTTGTACGTTTTCCTACATAATTCTTTTTACAATGTTCCACTTATAAACTAACTTAACATATGTACAAATTTCCTTGCCAGCTATGCTGCTCTTTTTGCCTGGCACCCTGGCCTTCTGGCTCCTCTAAGCATTCCTTACTACCTTTTATCCCTATTTGCCCATCTTCTCCTTCCTCCATTTGCCTTTCTACCTTTCTTATCTCTCTTACTTTTCTAATCCATTTCTCTTTTACTTTCTTTAAGAACTCCCCCATATTCTTAATTTGCTTTTCTTCTTTTCTCGTTAGCATTTTAAGACAGCATTAGTTATTTACTTTGGAATGTTCAGATACGTTCATTTCAATATAAAAAAAACCGCTGCTATGAATTTCCTTTATATTAGTACATATACCTTCATTCAAAGACACTAGATACATAAAACTAACTTTAAAAAAATTAAATTTTATTGAAAACCTCTAAAATATTCCATCAGGATCTGTTTTGAACATTTAAATACCCACTTGTGACATTTAAGTAGACGTGCACAGGAGAGTGCAAACAGCGATGAATTTTTAAACGTGATTTTCTCGCTCTCCTGTTTTTGTACATTTTGGTCACATTAAAACGTTCCTCGTGAATAAATTTTGTCCGTTTTCTTTCAAGTTCTCAGAATATGTTTCTTGAAGGTGCATGAAGAGATTTAAACAGACTTTACTTGATATGATGTATAGTTTTGATTTAAGATCTTAACAATTTAATATAGGATTTTTTTCAGGAAAATGATGACACAACATTTAATCTTTGATTGAACTATATAAAATTTTAAATTTCCATCGCATGAGGCGCTTCACATGACTCGATTTTTATTTTTCAAAAATTATTTGATTAGTTAGTTAAGTACCTAGGATTATAAAACGGACGTTCTCCTATTATTATTATTATTATTATTATTATTATTATTATTATTATTATTAACAAACCTGAAGCGAAACCTTCACTTAAATTGGTTTTAATTTGTAGAAATTATCAACTTCAATACTGGATAACATTAATATAGTGTAAAAGAATCGGATGTGTTACATTCACATGACTCTCTCTACCCTCTATTAGCTTATTAGTATACAAATTCTTCTTATGAAAGTTTATTTTCCTAACTACTTCATTTTAATCTAGATAAACCTTTCCGGAAACAACTATATTACACATTTCGTTACAGATACAAACCGACTGGCGATAGTCAAATGCTTTAGAACTGGACACTATATGCTGGCTTTAAAATTCCATACGATTTCCATGACATCGCACGAAATAACTGAAAATCGACAGGACTTTATAAAGAATGCCTTAGTACTGAACAATTCGAACCATTAATAATGGATACCTCGGAAATGGCTGATGGCACAAAAAGGTTGTTTGAGATAAATTACGTATTTTAAAGATACAAACACCTAAATATAAAAGGCGGCAGGAACAAGATATGTAGATTGCTACAGACAGAAATGTCTAATGCATTAAGGAGGAAGAAGAAGTTGAAAAACAAGAAGAAAGAGTTCTACATTGTTTACGTAGTACGTTTTCGTCCATCGCTTGACTTTACCAGTTCTACAAGCTTATACAAAATTCCTTCCGAATGAAGAGGACTTCACATGCTATTCCTAGAAAGTTCAAGATATACATTTTATTTGTCTTTAAATATCTTTAGTAATATATATCATTATCAATATTATAATATTGATATAAACGTTATGAGCCATTTCTTAGATAAACAAAAAAAATCGAAAAATGTTCCATGTAAAGGGTAGTTTGCAGTAGGGGGATTTTCTTGAAAATAGTGTTGCAGTTTTGGAAGTTTGGTATTTATCCGACTTTTCGTTTTTGAGTTATGCTGTTCTCAGACACACATACAGACACGTAACATTTTATAATTTGTTTTTATTTTATTTTGGATTCAGGGGCCTCAAAACATGTATTTCCGGTCTCGGTATCGAATTTTTGGGTGGAATGCAGTAAGTGGTAGAGAAGGTAAAAAAAGATAACGCGTCAGGGATAAAAACTAATTTTGCCCTCGGGATAAATCCCTTGTGACTGCATCTATGTACTTCAGGGGAAAAAGGATGCATTTATCCCTTTGATGTACACTTATTTTAGATTCTTAATAACATACTGAATATTAAACAAGAAAATGCACCTATTTTGAAATGACACATTTTGAGAAATTTTTGCGTACGCACTCCAAATGCTGTCATACTCCAGGTTTACAATTCTCGATGGACACTCTGGAGGCGGTGAAGGTGCTAGAAGAGAGAAAGGTTAAATAAAATAACTAGAAGAGCGACGTGCAGATGATGTGAGCTAATGATCTGTAACATCACTGTTTCTATGTTGATGTTTAGTTCCAGTTGTATTGTGAACTGCAGTCCGGTAGCGAGGCGAGCGTTGGCAGCGAGTAAATTAATTCCGTGTAGGCCGCATCATCCTCATCACCTTTTGGGGAAGCAATCCATCAAGGTTCGGCAGGGGGTGCAGTCCCGCCTGCTGAGACAACTCGGCGCACATCAAAGTTACATGCATCACAAAGAAAACCCGCTTCAGCCCTTCATAATTATTACGGTATCTGCACCCTGACACCAAACACCGCCGAACGACATTCATTTCCTTGCACGAAAATTAATATCGAATCTGGAGACACCCTAGTGCCTTTAGAACAGTTTATTAGCTGGACTACCACTCCATAGCTACTGTAAGAGACATTCATGAGGCAAGCTTCTATCAGGTATGTCCGTTCAGTGATAGAAAGTGACACTACTCGAAGTTTTATTTCCTATAAGGAGAGACTAAATGGAAAAATTGCCAAAAATGGACAATTTTAGTTTTTTGTGAGGTCTTATAAATTGAAATTTTCTCTTTAATTTTAAATATTCGTATATGGTTTAATAGTGGGTATACAAATTATTCTTACGTAAGTTTGTTATCTACTTACGAGGAGTGATAAAAAATAACAGCAATTTTTTTTCAATTTCGTGAGTTTTATACATCCGATGTTCAAAACTTTTGTTTCTTGTTGGTACACATGTTCCTGGTGTATATTTGCACTTTCAGCTGTTTTGAATATTTAGCTTATTGTTGACAGTCGAAAACGTTATATGTGTTTTCGACTGCTCGGCGAATTTTTACTTTCGACAAAGATGGATCGGAGAACTTGCATTAAATTTTGCTTGAAAAACGGAATAAAGTGCAGCACCACATTCGAAATGTTGACTCTGGCTTTTGTCTAATCTACTATGAGTAACACAAGAGTTTACAAGTGGTATAAAAGTTTCAAAGAGGGTCAAGAAGATGTTGAAGACGACGACAACCCTGGACGCCCTAGCACATCAATTACTGACGACAATGTGGAAGTAAAGAAAATGGTTCGAAAATCGCCGAATCACCATCAGAGAGGTTACTGATGATGTCGGCATATCTTTTGACTCATGCCAAGCAATTTTTTCGGATGTTTTGGGCATGAAACGTGTAGCAGCAAAGTTTGTTTCGAAATTGTTGAATTTCGACCAAAAACGACGTCGCGTAGACATCGCTCAGGAATTGATGCATGAAGTGGAAAACGATCCAGAACTTCTAAAGAACGTGATGAAACATGGGTATGACGTCGAAACTAAGGCCCAATCGTCCCAATGGAAACTGCCCCATAAAGAGCCAAGACCGATAAAATTCGACAAGTTCGATTACATGTGAAGGTTCTTCTCACTGTTTTCTTCGATTACAATGGGATAGTGCATCAGGAGTTCCTGCCTTATGGTCGACGGTCAATAAGGAATACTACCTGGAAGTTATGCGCCGTTTGCATGAAGTTATCCGAAGAAAACGATTAGAATTGTGCAAAACCAACCGTGGAAATTGCATCACGATAATGCTCCCGCTCACACCTGAGTGCTTATTCGTGACCTTTTGGCAAAAAACAAAACCGTTATGCTGCCTCAGCCACCGTATTCGCCGGACATGGCCCTGCGACCTCCTTCTATTTCCGAGGCTGAAGGGAACCATGAAAGGACGACGTTTTGCCACCATTGATAAGATAAAGCAGAATCGCTGAAGGAGCTGAACACCTTAACGAAAACTGAGTTCCAGAAGTGCTTCCAAGATTGGGAAAAATCTGATGTGTTACACTCACATGACTTTCTCTACTCTTGTACAGACTATTTTTACAAACTCTTATTCTCCATCTATTTCATATTAATCGAGATAAACATTTGCAGAAACAATCTTTTGACATGCAAAGAGAATTACATTTTACACATAGCGACCAGTACTAAAAATATTTGACTATCGCTTAAGGCGTACTATGTTCCCCTTGTTTTGTATTTGCAAGAGCAATATAGAAATACAGTAGCCTTTAAGCATAGACATATCTCTTAATAGCTGGTTGCTATGTGCAGCACCATTCTCTTTGCCACAGATTAATACTTTTTGCATATCGAGGACAAAAAAAAAATGAATAACGAATTCCCATTTGAGAAAATAAGTATAGAAAAATTTAAGGGAATAACAAGCAATATCTCGAAAATGGTTAACTCCAAAAATATATATATGACATAAATTGTGTATTTTAACGCGATCTATTTTGTGTAGTAAAATTTTGTCTATCTCTTATGGTTTACCAGTTATGCAAAAGTCGTTCACAATGAAGAATACTTTTGGAGACATTCCCAGAAAATTCAAGATATACATTTTATTTGTCATAAAAAATCCTAAACATATGATATTTTAATGAAACTCGTTAGAGCCATTTTTGAGAAAATTAAAATTTTCGAAAAATGTTCCATGTAAAGGGTAATCTGGGATGGGGGGATTTTCTTGAAAACCTTCGTGTCGCATCTCTGGAAGATACTGAACCTAAATACCAAGTTTGGTGTTTATCCTACTGTTCGTTTCTGAGTTTTGCTGTTTACAGACACACAGAAAGACACACACACGGACATATTTCCAAAATGCTTTTTTTTGGGGGGATTCAGGGAGTCGTCTCAAAACATATATTTCCGGTAAAATCTCGTTATCGAATTTTTTGGTGGAATACAATACTTCCCCTACTTACTATACGTAGTAGAGCAAGTAAAAAGTGCTGGCACAAGTGTATTATATCTGAGGGGGATTACTTTGAAGGGGACAAAGTTGATGTTGGTAATTAAATAAAAATTCTTTAAGAAAAACAAAAATTTCCGCTACTTTTTGATCACACGTCGTATTTTAATCGAGATAAACCTTTCCGGCAATAGCTGGTTACATTTCGTTACAGATACAAAGGGAACAGCGATAGTCAAATATTTAAGAACAGGACGCTATATGCTGACCTTAAAACTCCATACAGTTTCCATGACATCACGAAAAGCAAGAAGAATGACTAAGTATTAACATTTCGAACCATTAATAATGAATATATCGGAAATGGCTGATGCAAAATAAATAAATAAAAATTATTTGAAATAAATGGGGTGTTTTAAAGAAGTCTACATTTTTTGTGTAATACGTTTAGCATCGCTTATACACGATTATACAAAATTCTTTCCGAATGAAGAGAACTTCATAGGCGTTTCCCAGAAAATTCAGGATATACATTTTATCTGCCATGTAAATATCTTTAGATAATATGTGGCATTTAAAAAAATTGTTAAAGGCTATTTTTGAAAAGACAAACAAAAAGAAAACGAAACATTTTCAATGCAAAGGGTAGTTTGGGGTGGGGGATTTTCTTGAAAATCTTTGTATCGCATTCTTGAAAGATGTTGAAGGTAAATACCAACCATCCACGCACACCCACATCCATCCCCCCTCCACACAAAGAGAATACAGAGAATTCAAGACATGCGCTTTATTTTCCACGCAAAAATCTTAAACATATGGTATTTTAATCAAAATATTTAGAGTCATATTTGAGAAAATCCAAAATAATGAACATTTGTACATGTAAAGGGTAGTTGGGGGTGGGACGATTTTCTTGAAAATCTTCGTGTCGCATCCTTGGAAAACGCTTAACGTAAATACCAGGTTTGGCATTTTTTCTCTCAAAACGAGTATTTCCCTTGAAACCTGTATAACAAATTTGTACGTGGAATGCAATAATTCCTCCCCTATTATACACAGGTGCTAAGAAAGAATCATTCCGAAAACTGTTGCATCCCTAAAATATACTTATGGATTTTACATTAACTTAAAAAGATTTAGGGAGGAGGCAAAGGAAATCAGAAATATAAAATCCGTCATTATTTCTTACTAATTTCCGTCAATGTCAGAGGTTCTTTCATCCATTAATACAGATGCCATGGTAATTTTCTGAATATAAATTATAAGAGGTAAATGAGAGGATTCACAATACAAAAATCTTGTCAATATACAAATATTTCATAAAGAACAGAGGAGTTAAATGGAATTAATTAAACCCACATCCGTATCTTAAAAAGCCCCCGGTACGACAGTTAATCCAGCTAGAATTCGATAATCAGAATTATCTGAGGATATTTTTCTTTTAACTTTGGATTAATCATTCAATTATTTGCTAACAGCCTTGAAACACCCTATGTATTCTAGTGGAAGGAGGTTTGTACTTACTCGAAAGAAAACCCTTTGTTGATATTGTAGGCAACGTTGGCTGTGATGGCGAAGAGGTCAAGCACCACACTAAGGAAACTGATGCCTTCTGCCGTTTTGTTGTGCACGATCTTCGTGATCTGCGGTACTTTAACTGCAAGCAAACGGATGAATTCATTAGCATAAATATAGCGGATAAGAATAACTCAATATCAAAGATCCTTTCATCGGCATATTAAACGATTATCGTTAATAACTGCAATTAGTTAAGAGTAAACAAGGGGAAAATGCACAATCCTCTTATGGAGTTCCGGAATCTTGAGAGCAAGTTCGCACAGCCTGTAATAAGAGAAGCGAAGCGAAGCAAGAGTACTGCTGTTTCTTCAAGCTCTTTTGCTTTGCTCTCCGGTGATTTGAGTGAGCTATGGAGCTAACCCACATTCATTGTAACCTGTCCCTATGATCTGGGTGCGCAGAAGACGTTTCAGATACCTTGACTATCAAGACTCCGGGACTAACAGCTCAGGCCTTCTAAAATAGTGCAGACATTGCAAAATTTACTGGTGATACAAAATTTGCACGCTTATTTCCCTTACGTGTACTATTTGAAGAAAACCTAAAATAACATAAGCGTCAAATTATTAATTTATGTACCTACTATCAAAGCAACTGCAATTACTGGTGTATTTACGGAAAGCTACTCAGGTCAAAAAGCACTAGTTGATATGTTTATCAATGTGAGCTATTTAGGAAAAGAATCGAAGACAAGTTTCTCAAACACACGATTATACAGAAAAGATTACGAATTTGTAACATTGCGTTTTTCTATGACAGAACAAAATTACATTAAATAGAGAAGTGATGAGTTCACCGTTTCATGGTTGTTTAAATCGACCATCATCAATTGGCCTCTACCGTGGTGTAGTGGTTACCATGTTAGCCTCTAGTTCCCGAGATCGCGGGAGCAAATCCGGTGGAGGGCGATGGATTTTTTTTTCGAGCGTAAAAATTTGTAGCATGACTTCCTTCGGGAGCGAAGTAAAGCCGGTGGTCCCGTGTCGTAGATTTACGGCATGTAAAAGTACCCCAAGGCTGATAAAGATGCCTCTGAGCAAAATTTTCGGTATTTCACGCCTAATATAGAATGGAACGCTAAGCACCACAGCAGTTAAAGAACGTCAATAAATAAAACTCAATTTAATTTTTTTAATGTTTATCAACTGGCCTTTAGTTCAATTCCGAGCACGGTATTCATGGCTACGCCGCGATGTTGACCAAATAGGCACAGTTCCCTCAGAAGTTTAGATGATTATGATTCGCTTAATTATGAGAACAAATGCAATACGATTTTAAAAACCAAATTCGTGTTTATTGTGGCTTGAATAGAAAAACGTGAAAAACAAATGAAGCGAAATACTAGTTTATTACCGGAACAAACATTATTAATTATAATTTACTACTTTAATAGTTTATGCATTAAATTGATTATAATACGATATTTTAATCTGATATATCATTAATACTTTTATAAGGTATGCCTTACATGCCAGTGTTGCCAAACGTATAATTTTCTTTAGTCCATTTATTTCATGTAATGTCACAGAAGATGATATTTTCAAATATTTTGTTTGCATTTAAATTAATACGAATAAAAATGCAATGTTACGAGTACCATGATTCCGTTGTACAACTTAAAAGGAATATCTTACTTTGGAAGGGTAGATCAGACTGAAAAATTCAATCCCAAGGCCACGATCTAAACCAAGGATCTGCGCCGCTGCTGCTCTAACCAACTGAGCTACCATGGCATCTGCAGGTACGACATTAAATTCTCTAACTCGTATTTCTCTACATAAACCAATTAAATTAAGTTTGCGATAAATGCCCCAATGGCGACTTGCAATATCGTATGTAGTTTAAGTAACGAAATTTAATGTCGTACCGGCATGTTGCCATGGTAGCTCAGATGGTTAAGCAGGGCATGGAAAGCTGAAGATCCGAGGTTGAGATCACGGCTATGGCATTAAATTTTTTCAGTCTGATTCTTCCTTTCCAAATTAAGACTACTCTCGACTTGTGAGAAAGAACTATTAATTAACAGTAATTTACATTGATTACCTTAAAATAAAAACGACATTGTATGAATCACGTTGGCCGTAGACCAGGAAGCCATTTATGTTGTGTCTCAACGACAGGTCCGAGTAAACTAGAATCCTGTTGTACCTAACGGAGCCATTTCTGACACCACAGATGCACACATGCATTACTGTAAAGTGCGGGCGTTTTACAGTAAGGCCACAGATCGTGCGTAGGTCGAGTACCGAGGTTACTGCAGGACAGCAGGCTACGCATATAGCCGGTCTGTGGCCTTACCTTAAAACGCCCGCACTGCAGAATGGCTTCGAACGTCCTGAATAATCCAAATAAAGCTGTTATTAACACTATACAACCAGAAATTTTAAAGCACGGTTATAGTGGCTTTTGTGTTCATTAATCTGAACAGTAAAGAGTACAGCCCTACGCACAATAAGGGAACAAAACCTCAAATTTCACCAAATGGCGTTGTTTATAACGCTCCCAATAAGGTTTATGACCGGGGTATACCTCATTCTACCAAGTGATGGCTGGACCCATTACTGAGGTATAGACACCCCGCGGGCGGAATGCGTTACCTCCGATGTTAGGGTATGAGAATGGCGGCGGAATGAGAGGACCTACAGCTTTTACCGCGGGCTCCGAACCACGTTGGGTCATGGGGATACTTCACATGAGCAAGTCAGAGGTGAAGGCGTGGATAGAGCCGACTTAAAATCGCCACCCCAGATCCTCACTATGAGAACCTGAAACGAAACCACTGCGCCACCCCGGCGCCCCAATTTCATCAAACGTTAAAAACGAGAAAATGTATCCAATGTTTACAATTACGATTTAAGTAAGTTTCCCAAACTCTATCGGAAATACACGTTTTGAGGCCCCTGGATAAAAAAACATTTTTAGAAAAAGCTACGCGTGCGCGCGTTGAGTGTCAGTGTGTGTACCTCATAACTCAGAAACGAAATTTTCGATAATACCCAAACTAGGTATCCTCCAAGGATGAGACCCGAAGATTTTTGAAAAAATTGTTCCACTCTAAACTACTCTTTAAATAGAAAAATTATAGATAATTTTTATTTTCTCAAAAACGGCTTAACTTACATTTTTTCTGCTACGTATAGAAAGTAGAGGAAGTATTGAATTCCACCCAAAAATTCAATGTCGAAATTTCGCAGGAAATATATATTTTGAGATCTCCTAAAACCCCTTCAAAAAAAAATAAAGCATGTTTAGAAAAAGTTCCGCGCGCGTGTCTGTGAACAGCTTAACTCAAAAACCAAAAGTCGGTTAAATACCGTACAATATATATATATATATTCCTCCAAGAATGTATTACGAAAATTTTCAAGAAAATCCTGCCCACCCCAAACTTTTAACTGGAAAATTTTTCAAAAATTTTAATTTTCTCAAAAATCGTTCTAACATTTTGATTACAATATAGGTATGTTTAACATACTTTCATTACAAATGAAATCTACACCTATTTCTACGAATGTTTACCTCGAATAACATGAAATAAATGGAAACATAAGCTTGTATGGATATTTTGTTGAATGGTTACAGAAAGTCATGTGAATTTAACACATCAGATTTTATATTGTTTCACCTTGACAGAAGTTATTTCCATTGGAAGATTTGGCGCTCGTTTTCGAAACTTTGCACATAAACGTGGCAGTTGATGTTTTGAGGGTGATCTCATTTATACTACAGAAAATTCAGGGTGGGTATCGGCATGAGAGGTCTAATAATTCCCTTATAAGCATGAAAATGAACTTTCCGAAGCAGAAGATTTAAGAATATTCATAACGTGTGAATCGTATAGATTTTTGTACAATTTTGACGAAAAAGGTTGATTTCCAACACCGACAAACTCACCTTGAAGATATACAAAACTTATCAAAATAACCCCATAAATATCTCTCGATTTCAAATGTGTAACCGTTTATCGCTCTCCTGTATGTAAAATCCAACCTAAATAAGAGCAATAGACCTATTTGGAAATAATTGTTCTTCCACACAAGCCGTGTGTTGGACAAGGTTGGAAAGGTAGAATCAGACAACTAAAACATTCAATGGCATCATCCGCATTTGATCCCGGTTTCCGTCCGTTGCTCTAATCACTGAGCTACCATGGCGACATGCCGGCACGACATTAAATCTCCAACTGATTCGCATTTTTACTTTCTCTACTACGTAGAGTAAGTAGGGGAAGTATTATATTCCACCCAAAAATTCGATACCGAGATTTCACCGGAAATACATGTTTTCAGGACCCCTGAATTCAAAAAAAGCATTTTTGGAAACATGTCCGTGTGTGTGTGTGTCTGTATATGTGAACAGCACAACTCAGAAACGAACAGTCGGATAAACACCAAACTTGGTATTTAGGTTCAGTATCTTCCAGAGATGCGACTCGAAGGTTTTCAAGAAAATCCCACCACCCCAGATTACCCTTTAAATGGAACATTTTTCGAAAATTTTAATTTTCTCAAAAACGGCTCCAACGATTTTGATTCAAATATCATATGTTTAAGATATTTTCATGACAAATGAAATGTATATCTCGAATTTTCTGGGAATGTCCCCAAAAGTATTCTTCATTGTGAACGACTTTTGCATAACTGATAAACCATAAGAGATAGACAAAATTTTACTACACGAAAAACGTAGATTACGTTAAAACACACAATTTCTGTCATATACATTTTTTGTTGTTGAGTGAATCATTTTCGAGATATTGCTTGTTATTCTCTTAAATTTTCCAATACTTACTTTTTCTGAAATTCGTTATTCCTTTTTGTTTTGTCGTAGTAATGCAAAGAGAATGGAATACTCTACATAGCAACCAGCTCTTAAAATATTTGACTATAGCTTAAAGCCTAGCAATTCCCCTTGCATCTACAAGAAAATTAGCAATAAGGTTAACATCTCGATATCTCGATTAGCATGAAGCATATGGGGAATAATCGTTTGTAAAAATAGTTTGTACAAGAGTAGGAAAAGTCATGTGAATGTGACACATCAGATGTTTTATGTCCTGGACATGCAAAGAGCGCTTAAAAGATTTGACTCTCGCTTAAAACCTACCATATTCCCCTTGCATCTACAAGAAAATTAGCAATAGGATTAACATCTCGATTAACATGAATCATATGGAGAATGAGCGTTTGTAATAATAGTTTGTACAAGACTAGAGAAAGTCATGTGAGTGTAACACATCAGATTTTTTTTGTCTTGGATATGCAAAGAGCATTAGTCTGTGGCAAAGAGAATGGTGCTGCAACTAGCAACCAGCTATTAAGAGATATGTCTATGCTTAAAGGCTACTGTATTTCTATATTGCCCTTGCAAATACAAAACAAGGGGAACATAGTACGCCTTAAGCGATAGGCAAATATTCTTAGAACTGGTCGCTATGTGTAAAATGTAATTCTCTTTGCATGTCAAAAGATCGTTTCTGCAAATGTTTCTCTATTAATATGAAATAGATGGAGAATAAGAGTTTGTAAAAAATAGTTTGTACAAGAGTAGAGAAAGTCATGTGAGTGTAACACATCAGATTTTTCCCGGTAAACCACAAGCAGATCTCAAATTGTATTGATACGACATACCCTAATGGCGACTTACAATGCTTACTTTAAGTCCCGGACCTCATAGTTTCAACCACTATTAGGTCAATTAATGCAATTAATTGTTCTTGCACACAAGCTGTGTGTTGGACAAGGTTGGAAAGGTAGAATCCACGACTGAAAAATTAAATGCCATCGCTGGGATTTGAACCACGGATCTCCTTTCCGTCAGGTTGCTCTAACCACTGAGTTACCATGGCAACATACTGATGGGACATTGAATTCCCCAACTAATTCTATCTTTCCAATAGACCTATTTATTCTCAAAAACAAATGACAATGCAGTGTTATTCTGGTAAATGATATTATAAGCGCTTGCTTATAACATGAGATGCTTGATGTTATAAGTGCTAAATGTTTACGAAGTTTGATTTCAGTTTCATCAATAAACTAAATAGAAAACTTGATGCACAACACACTCGGATAACAGTTAATCCTACCGATTACAAATTCGTGCATATACCTCATATGTGAAAGCTATTAACATTTCTCTATCCAGGTATTTGCCAGAAGTGGTTTCAAATTAAGCAATATGAACTTAGTTACATACAACATACAAATGTTCATAAGTCTTGAGGAAGAAAAAAGAAAAACGTAAATTTTCAAATATATTTCGTAGGACGAAGTATTTAAAAAAACTAAAAATCTGATTTGTTGTATTCACACGATTTTCTCTATTCACTTTTCTGCAAACTATACTTATAAAAGCTTAAATATTCTTCTGTCTGACCCTTGTTAATCGAGATAAACTTTCATTAAACATTTACACCTTTCGTTGTAAGTATAAGAAGAATACAACAGGTAAAACGATAGTCAGATTTTAAAAAGCGTGTCACTATGTGATGGCGTTGAAATTCCACGTTCTTTGCTTGATCATGAGACAACATGAATAGCGAATAATCAATTGAAAAAAGAAAAGGATAAGTATTTAAAAATTCAAACTAATATAGCACACAATATCTCGACAATGACACGCATTCACGCACGCACGCACGCACGCATGCTCACACACACAAAAGGGTTTTTTTTTTTTCTAAAAATGCAGATATTTTTTGGAATCAGGGGGCCTCAAAAATGTGCATTACCGGTGAAACATAGGTATCAGTTTTTTCGGGTGAAATGCAATACTTCCTCTACTTACAGGTAAATAACAGAGAAATTGAAAATAAACAACAAATATTTCAGAAACTGTTAATGACATGAAAAAACAAAAACTGCGCTTTTTATAAGCTCTGCGTTGTTTTCTATAGTCTACTTCTAGTTTCCAAATACTTTAATGAAACTCTTAAAAATAAAAAGTTTGGGGGAATTTCGAGCAAACCATGTTCCATCTTTGGAAGCTAATGGACGTAAATACAATAAGGCTGATACTTAAATCATCCTTTAGTTTTGAGTTAGCTGCTCTATCGTACGCACGGTCTTTTTTAAACGCGCTTCTTTTGCACTCAAGGACGCCAGAACTAATATTTCCGAAAAAAAATTTCAAAGCCGAATATTGGAATACAACATGCCCCTCTCACAACAGGTCACAAAACAAATTCCCGTTCATCCGTGAAGAAATTAAAAATGTTTTCCTATTAACTTCAAAGTGATATCTACTTATTGAATGACGAGACACATCAATGGACCTAATATTGACAGATATATAACAACGCACAATAACACTATTCTTAATACAAAGCGTATTTTAACTGTCGCAGAGGTATCAACTCTGCGTAGTTCTAGCATCGGTTGAGAGATGGCAGTGGCAACCACAAAGCCTAGTGCTGCGCTCTCTACAATAATCATCACACTTGATGTAACGCTGGCTCTACCGCTAACAGGAGCAGACGCAGGCTAATTCAGATAAACATGAACTATGTCTTTGCATTTTTGTCGCGATAACTTCACATAATGAAATGGCTCAATAATAATAAATATCGACAATAACATATTACGCAAAGATTGAATGTATCTCTGTAGATTTTCTTACAAGAAATACATTATGACAGAAAACGTGCGCGACCAAACCACAGGTCCATCATTACATCGAGTCATAATGCAGCATCAAATTCGTGTTATGGCTGGCTTAACATCTTTACTGATTTTATTTTGTTTACACAGACATAATATGAAGCTGCGTTTATTACTAGCTACCATACCTGATGCCGAACGGTAGCTTTTTAAATGTCAAATTAATTTTATTACTTTACATTGCACTCTGTACTCAGTAATTATATAAAATATAAGCTACACAATTGCCACATTAAGGAAATCAAAACTCCGATATCAATGTCCAACAAACAGATATGAAATTGTCAGATAGGGAGATTCTTTACTACCACACCCCTAAAGCACTAATTAAAAATTCTGATGTGTTACACTCACATGACTTTCCCTACTCTTGTAAACTATTTTTACAAACTCTTATTCTCCATCTATTTCATATTAACCGAGACAAACATTTGCAGAAACGATCTTTTGACATGCAAAGAGAATTACATTTTACACATAGCGACCAGCTCTAAAAATATTTGACTATCGCTTAAGGCCTACTATGTTCCCCTTGTTTTGTATTTGGAAGGGCAATATAAGCACAGACATATCTCTTAATAGCTGGTTGCTATGTGCAGCACCATTCTCTTTGCCACAGATTAATACTCTTTGCATATCCAAGACAAAAAAATTAATAACGAATTAGCATTTGAGAACATAAGTATTGAAAAATTTAAGGGAATAACAAGCAATATCTCGAAAATGGTCCACTCAACAAAAAAAATGTATATGACATAAATTGTGTGTTTTAAAGCGATCTAAATTTCTTGTGTAGTAAAATTTTGTCTTGTCTCTTATGGTTTACCAGTTATGCAAAAGTCGTTCACAATGAAGAATACTTTTGGAGATATTCCCAGAAAATTGAAGATATATCTACGTTTTATTTGTCATGTAAATTGAAGACGTAGTTGTCTTTTACGTTGTTTGCTGCTACATATGGAAAGTCAGTTTGAAAATGTTGGTTTGTTACGTTATTTGCACCACGCTTTGGGCGTCAATTTGAAGAAGGTATTTTGCTGTATTATAGTTCAACTGTTGGGGAGCCCAACTTGTAGTAGTTGCAACCGCACGTATAGTAAACAGTTTCCGGTAGCCTTCGCTCCTAATGTACTTTCAGGTGGCCTTTGCTCTAAGTTTAAAAAAAATTAACTTTGTAATTTGTTTGTTTCTTTAAGTATTAAATATTTATGTTTACTTGGCTGCGGCAGTATTATTTTAGAGACATGGATATCTTGGCAGGGCGTGATGCGACAAGAATGTAGGCTTACACAAATTTTAAGTTTTAATTCACTCCTTTTTATTAATCCTTGACACAAATTATATAGCACCTTCACTGATATCGAGAGCTGTGAGATTCTTTTATTTAATGTTTGCACTTTATAACACGTATACTATTTTCGTCTCACACGAATACGTAATTAATTTCTCGAGGAGACATCTCGCGTCTGGTTATGATCACTGTCTAGAAGCAACACGTCTGGTCATGAGCACTGTTTGGAGGTAACTGAATTGATTTCAACCGTCTAAACTTGTAAATTTCTGTATTTCAAGTCTCTGATTGGCTAATCCTACTCCAATAGAATACCTGCATTTAACTAAAGCTTTTTCTGGTTGTTGATTGGCTATTTTATAAACTGCCACTGAAATTGCATTATTGTTACTCCAAGAATCACAAGTAACATTTAAACTTACTTACTCATTGCCTCAAAGTTACCCCTCAAGGTTACCTCATTGTTACCTCTTTGTTAGCAACTTTTAACCTATTTCTCACAGCTCCTAAATTATTAAATTACGTAATGCATTCACATAACATTATTGAACACGTTTACAATAATATAAGCATATGCAATGACTGTTACATACATTTTACAAATTATTACATACATATTGCTTCAAGGGGGGCTGTTATTGAATTTACATATTATATAATTTGACAGTGTTAATAATACTGCCTCAAAATATCTTAAAACATGATATTTTAATCAAAATCGTTGGAGCCATTTTTGATAAAATTAAAATTTTCGAAAAATGTTCCATGTAAAGAGGGTGGGGGAATTTTCTTGAAAACCTTCGAGTCGCATCTCTGGAAGATACTGAACCTAAATACCAAGTTTGGTGTTTATCCGACTGTTCGTTTCTGAGTTATGCTGTTCACAGACACACACACACAGACATGTTTCCAAAAATGCTTTTTATTTTGGATTCAGGGGTCTCAAAACATGTATTTCCGGTGAAATTTCGGTATCGAATTTTTGGGTGGAATACAATACTTCCCCTACTTACTATACGTAGTAGAGAAAGTAACAATTGATCTGATACATTCACATGACTTTCTCTACCCTCTGTATTTATTAAGCGGTCTACAAACTATTCTTACTGAAACGTATTGTTCTGTCTACTACATTTTAATCCAAATAAACCTGTGCAAAAATAGCCACATTACACGTTTTCATTATAGATACAAAGGGAACAGCGATAGTCAAATGTTTAAGAACTGGACGGTATACACTGTCTTAAAATTCCATACTGCTTCCATGCGATCGCGAGAAACAACTGAAAAACAATGTGACTTCAAAAGAATGACTATTGAACAATTCGAACATTTAATAACGGATATCTCAGAAATGTCTTATGCCACAAGAAAAGTTATTTTAAGTAAATTGTGTGCTTTATAGAGATCTATACATTTTTGTATGGTATGTTTTCGTCTATCGCTTAACGTTTACCAGTTGTACAAGTTGATACAAAATTTCTTCCGAATGAAGAGGACTTCACAGGCAAATCCAAGAAAATTCAAGATATACATTTTATGTCACGTAAATATCTTTAGTATTTTAATCAAAATCTCTAGAACAACTTTTTAAAAGGTCAACATTTTCGAAAAATGTTCCATGTAAAGAGGGTGGGGGATTTTCTTGAAAATCTTCGTGTCGCATCCTTGGATCATACTGAGCTTGAATATGAGTTTGGTATACATCCAACTTTTGGTTTTTGAGTTATGCTTTTCACAGACGGACCTTTTTCTAAAAATGGTTTTTTTATATTCAGGGGGCCTCAAAACATGCACTTCCGGTAACTCATTATTTCAAATGTTTAGGTGGAATGCAATACCTTCTCTATCAAGTTCATATAGGTACAGAAGGTATTGCATTCCACCCAAAAACTGGGTACCAAGATTTCAAAAGAAGTACATGTTTTGAGGCCGTCTCAATAAAAAGAAATTAGAAAAAGGTCATGTGTGTGTGTCAAACTTGGTATTTAAATTCAAATACCTTCCAAAGATGCGACACGATCTTCAATAAAATACCCCCACCCCAAACTACATTTTATATTGAACATTTTTCAATTTTTTTTTCTAAAAGGTGGCTAACAATTTTTATTAAAATACCGTATATTAGAGATGTTTACATGACAAATAAAATGTATATTCTTCAATACTTTGTCATTCTTTTAAAGTCCTGTCGATTTTTAGTTGTTTCTCGCGACTGCATGGTAATAGTATTCCATTTTAAGGCCAGCATATAGCGTACAGTTCTCAAACATTTGCCTATCATTATCCCCTTTGTATCCTAACGAAATGTGTAATGTAGCTACTTCTGCAAATGTTTATCTCGATTAAAACGAAGTAGATACGAAAATAAACTTTCGTAAGAATAATTTGTTTTTCCACTAATAAATGAAAGACAGTAAATCATGTGAATGTAACACATCAGATTTTTCTGCTATTGGTTGTAAATACCAGTTGAGCAGTTTCTGCTGGCTTTTCTCTCTTTATATATTTCTGATTACACTGATAATGAACTTAAATCAAAATTCCAGAATGTTCTAATATATTCAAACTATTGTGGAAGGGCTTAAATCTGAGCTCTGAGGATTGTAGTCAGTATCTCTAAAATCCATGGATTCGACACCAATCTTTACTTCCTTCTTCTCTTTTAAGGCTTGACCTCTTACCCCTATCCTAGGATGTGATACATCACCAGTGTTTTTCCCTGGTTATCAGATAATAATTGAGCCAAGATTTGTTAAAATTGATTAAGTAGTTTGGAAGGAAAGTGGCCCAATCTGTACTACTGCTTCACTTTTAAGGTTTTAAAAGTGAATGTTACGGATGTGTAAACCCCCAGAGTGTTTTCTAAGGTAGTAACAAGTATGCAGGTTTAGTTGAAATTGCTACTATAGCTTGGGAGATGTGGAACACACATACGATGACTTTTTTACTTTCTCTACTACGTATAGTAAGTAGGGGAAGTATTGTATTCCACCCAAAAATTCCATACCGAGATTTCACCGGAAATATATGTTTTGAGACCCCCTGAATTAAAAAAAAAGCATTTTTGGAAACATGTCCGTGTGTGTATCTGTGAACAGCATAACTCAGAAACCAACAGTCGGATAAACACCAAACTTGGTATTTAGGTTCAGTATCTTCCAGAGATGAGACACAAAGGTTTTCAAGAAAATCCCCCCCACCCAGATTACCCTTTACATGGAAAATTTTTCGAAAATTTTAATTTTCTCAAAAATGGCTCACACGATTTTGATTAAAATATCATATGTTTAAGATATTTTCATGACAAATAAAATGTATATCTTGAATTATCTGGGAATGTCTCCAAAAGTATTCTTCATTGTGAACGACTTTTGCATAACTGGTAAACCATAAGAGATAGGCAAAATTTTACTACCCAAAAAATGTAAATCGCATTAAAATACACAATTTATGTCATATAGATTTTTTTTCTTGAGTGAACCTTTTTTCGAGATATTGCTTGCTACTCCCATAAATTTTCTAATACTTATACTTTTTCTCAAATGGAAATTCGTTATTCATTTGTTTTGGTCCTGGTAATGCAAAGAGAATGGAATACTCCACATAGCAACCAGCTCTTAAAATATTTGACTATCGCTTAAAGCCTACCAATTCCCCTTACATCTACAAGAAAATTACGAATAAGATAGAGTCTGCAAATGTTTATCTCGATTAACATGAAGCATATGGAGAATAAGCGTTTGTAAAAATAGTTTGTACAAGAGTAGAGAAAGTCATGTGAGTGTAACACATCAGATTTTGTTTTATGTGACCATATCGAGGAAATTAAATTGAGTTTTATTATTGGACGCTCTTTAACTGCTATGGTTCTTAGCGTCTCATTTATATTGGGCGTGAAAGACCGGAAATTTTGCTCAGAGACCTCTTTATCAGGCTTGAGATTCTTTTACGTGCCGTAAGTCTAACACCGGTTTTACTTCCCGTGATTCTTCCCTATGTGAATCTATTACATCAGATCCATATGTTGGACTGATCCTTGAACTAGATGATGGACTAGTTTTCGACAAATATGTTTTAAAAATGCGATTGGGTACTACTGCATATTTTGACGGGCAGTTTTCGATATATGCAGTAACAACCAAATAAAGCGCATTCAAAATGTGTTATACACAAACAATTTTTTTTCTTTTAAATTAGCAATTTGCTTTGCTCACTTGCATTGATACTTTATACCTATTGTTGTTATACAAAGGATATGAGAGACCATTTAGGGAAAGTGATGACACGGAGGTGATTTTATAAGGAGACAGTAAAAGAAAACGGAGAAACTCTAAAAAGATTAGAAAATATTCCTACTGCACCATGGTCACCTTGTTCTTACTGTTTTCTGTCACTATTCCCTTGGCGTGGGTTAACAAATGCAATCAATTCCCTTCTGTAGCAGGGATCAATTTATTTTTAATCACCTTCTGTAGGTCACACAAAATTGTCTTGTGATTGGGCTTTCGGTTTACTGAAGCGGAAATATCTTGTAACCCGTACCTCATAGAGGTCTGCAGGGATTCGGGTTTAGGCCCGGCTCGCGCGCCGGGGTCCAGCTTAATCTGAAAAAATCTGATGTAATAGATTCACATAACTTTCTCTACCCTTTATCGCTTATTAGTGGGTATACAACTAGTCTTACTAAATCTTATTTTTATGTCTAGTTCATTTTAATCCAAATAAACTTTCGCAGAAATTGCTAGATTACACATTTAGTTGTAGATACACAGGGAACAGCGATAGTGAAATGTTTCAGAACTGGACGCTGTATGCTGGTCTTAAAATCCATACTGTTTCCTTGCAACCGAAAACTGAATCTTGACGGGACCTAAGAGAATGACAGTAAACATTGAATTCGAACCATTAATAACGGATATATTCGAGATGGCTAATGCTACAAAAAAGTTATTTGAAATAAATTGTGTTTTGAACAGATCTATATTTCTTGTGTAATACGTTTTCGTCTATCGCTTAATGTTTACCAGTTATACAAGATTACAAAAAATTTCTTCAGATTGAACATGACTTCAAAGGTTATTCCCAGAAAATTCAAGATACACATTTTATTTGTCATGAAAATATCTTTAATATATGGTATCTTAATAAAGAGTTAAAGCCTTTTTTTCAAAAATAAAAGAATTCGAAAAATGTTCCATGTAAAGGGTAATTTGAGGTGGGAGGATTTTCTTGAAAACTTTCATGTCGCATCTTAAATGCCAAATTTGGTGTGGATTCGACCTTTCATTTTTGAGTTAAGGTTCACAGACAAGCGCGGACCTTTTTCTAAAAATGCTTTGTTTTTTATTCAGGGACCTCAAAACATGCATTTGCGTTGAAATCTCGGTATCGAATTTTGGGTGGAATGCAATACTTTCTCTACGTAATATGTACGGGGTGGAGAAATTAAAAATGTTTGTCGGGCTCGACCTTGAAATAAAGACAAAGAAATATTTATTTATCACTTCAGCAAAGCATTTTATTTTTCATGTAATTAAACGTATGGTATTTTAATCAAAACCATTAATACCATAGATGAGAAAATAAAAAATGACGAAAAATTTTCCATGTAAAGGGAAAATTAGGGCGAAAAATGTTCACATCAATTTTTGCTTTGTCCGCGAAGTTGAGATGCTCGGAACAGCATATTTATCACAGCATGCACACACCCATATCAGTATTAATACTAATAATTACAAATAATTGCTCGATTCTGCCGATTGCGGTTAATGTTACAATAGCGTGGCAACTGCAAACACTATCTCCGTCCCTGTAACCACACCTAGGACATTTTGGGCAGAGTGAGTAATAGAGGCCACATGTGGTCAATAAGGCAGTATGCCGTCAACATGCCGCTAATACACACGTGATTTCAGTTTCAGCTACCATCTTTCTGTAAAATATCTCCTCAAAATTGTCCCAAGGGCCTCAGTGCATCCCTTATCAGGCCTCCCTGCAGGGTAAAAACATTCCCATGTCGGCAGTTGTCAATGACTGCAAAACAAAATTGGACAATCACGGGTGGAGCAGTTTAACCTACGCTGGGCTCGGTTCAAACCGGGAAGGTGAAGAAGGTATTTTCTTAACTCCATGTATGGACGCCAATTTGAAGAAGATGGTTTGTTACGTTATTTTTACCACGCTTTGGGCGTCAATTTGAAGTAGTTTGTATTGAAGGAGTTGTATTATATTTCAACTGTTGGGGGGCCGAACTTGTAGTAGTTGCAACCGCACGTATGGTAAACGTTTCCGGTAGCCTTCGCCCCAAATGTACTTTCAGGTGGCCTTTGCCCCAAGTTTAAAAAAAAAATATTAACTTTATAATTTGACTGTTTCTTTAAATATTATATATTTATCTTTGCCTCGGCTGCGTCAGTATTATTGTTAGAGATACGTATCTCTTGGCAGGGCTGTGATGTGACAAGAATGTAGGCTTACACAGATTATAATTTTACTTCACTCTCTTTTATTAATGCTTGAAACAATTTAAATAACACTTCACTGATATAGAGCTGTGAGATTCTTTTTATTAATTACAATTTTTAACACGTAAACTTATTTTTCGTCTCACACGAATACGTATTAAATCTCTCGAGGACACTTTTTTGCGTCTGGTTAGGAACACTGTTTGCAGGCAACTGAACTGATTTCAACCTCCTAAAGTTGTAAATTTCTGTATTTCAAGTCTCTGATTGGCTATTGCTAATCCAATAGAATACCTCCTTTTAACTAAAGCTTTTTCTGGTTGTTGATTGGCTATTTTATAAACTGTCACTAAAATTACATTATTGTTACTCCAATAATCAGAAGTAGTATTATTAAACTCTCAAACTCATTATTGCCTCAAGGTTACCTCATTGTTAGCAACTTTTAACTTATTATTCTCACAGCTCCTACATTATTAAATTACGTAATGCATTCACATAACATTATTGAACATGTTTACAATAATATGAGCATATGCAATGACTGTTACATACATTTTACAAATTATTACATACACATATTGCTTCAAGGCAGGCTGTTATTGAATTTACATATATAATTTGACTGAAATCATTTAAGTGTTAAAAATACTGCCTCCAAGGGCCGGGTCGTTCTAAGTATTTTGACCCGTGCAGAAATCTACCACCTCATTATTACAAGATACACTTCAGTGATCAAAGCGGGTGGTTCATACAGAATCCCAATTAAATAAGGCAGTAATTATTGGAATATAAGGTGGGAACATTGTTTTTCACATGTTAGATTGGCTCTTTTTAGTCTTGGAATGGTCCAAGACTAGCCTTTTTAGTCTATTTCTCCAGAAAACGCAGATCAGGCAGAGCTGAATGGTCAAGCCTTCAGTATGAGAATTTGAGACACTAACAATGTACCTACTACAGGCCTCACACATTCCAGAACAAATTTACTTGTATCAAAATCTTCGACACTATTGCACAGTTAAAACTAGAGATCTCTTTGTCCACAACCTCATAATTGCTTACAAGATAATATGGAAACTTAAGGAAAGGGCAGCATGAAATGAAGGAGAAATGTGTAGAAACTCCAACCTTCACTTTATTTAGTGAATCAGCTGTTCTCATTGGATGGTTCCGTAGATAAGAATTTATAATGCAAAACAATAACTTATTCAAACAATATTTACTTGATTAACAAGATCCTACCAAGATCAATCACCTGAAATTTAATCTGAAAAAACAAAGCAACGTTATATGGATATTTCATCAAATCTTTCCAGTATGTGTCCTAAAGTTTCAGTATATCCAATATGTAAAAAAAAAAAAAAAAATATATATATATATATTTCCAGTAATTCCAGTATCAGTAGACATCCTGAAACCACCATCACCATAAACATTAATTCCCTCTAAACTTTAACAACTCTCCTCAGCTCTTCATTTAACAGTGTAGAGCATAATGACGTTTTTAAAAGAAATAATGCATTATTTGGCATACAACCGCAAATTAATGTGGTTCTGGTATTCACTTTATGCCTTCCTTGCATATGACAAAATACAGAGGCCCAGCGAACGGTTGGACGGGAATTAAAACTCCTCAAATTCTACAGATAAACAAAAACATTAAAAGTGATATAAGTAAAGAAGAGTGCATCACCAAAACGCTACTTCACATAGCAACAAACAACTAATTTCTAATCATAGGTAATACTTCAGTCAAAAGTATATATGTATGTGAATGACTGCTACCGTCAGTTTCGATTATTTAGCTCTCAAGTCCTCAGGATTTGTACTGTGACGCAGCGACTATGACCCAAAGTTATCGAGAGGTCGGCGCCGGGCGGTAGGAGTAAACAAAGACAAATGCCTCTCTCCAGCGTAAATACCGGGCGCGCTATCAGCAGATAACTGGAACCTTCTGGAAGCTTCATCTCCCCCTCCAGAAAAAGACCCAAATAGTTCTACATTCGAGAACCTTGTGGAAAGATTCCACTGACTATATAAGCGAGCATTCTCGAGACAGCAGTCAAGGATTGAGTCAGTCATGAGCGAGGGAGTTGGTGACGACTACTGTGACGTGCAGCGAGTGTTGCTGCAGGAAATATTGAAAAAGTCTTGTGCTCGACTCCCCAGCGAGTAAACCGTCCGCGAAGAGGCTACGTCACGAAGGAAGTGAAGGGACGTAGAACTGAATTAGTTCACCTTACTGAAGTAATAGTGTGAACGAAGTGTACTCCCAATGAAATTGAACTAGACAAGAACTTAGAGGTGACAACTGAGAGAAGACAGTATGTGCCGGCAATTCTACTGACTTTCTTCCATCATATCAGAAACACAACAGAGCTATAGTATTCAAATATTCAACTGTCAAGGCTGCCAACTTCGGAGACGTTGAAAATTGCCCTAATATTATTGTACGATTCGTTATACTGGTGGCCGTTATCGTATTTGCATAAATAAAGGGCAAGTTTTAAATAGTCATAAGTGAATGTATAGCGCTAAATTTCAGGTGCGTTCGTTTTCCGACGAAAATAACGCAATATTGTAATAGTTTTATTACAATGTTTTGGGAAGTAATCATACATTTTAGGAGGTGTTACACATAAGTTACTCTTTGGAGTATTTCAATCAAGTTTTCAACCAGTCTTCAGGCTCTTACATACCAAATTTTAGCCTCAGTAGCTGGAGCGTATGTCTTAAAAGCCCAATATTTTTAGAGCCTTTCCATAAATTATACGTAATATTGTTCCGATTTCATGCGGATTCGAAAACTGTATCAACCAATACGCAAATAAACAGGTTTGAAAGCAGGCACAACCATAGACAGTTCACATTAGAAGAAATAAATTCCATCTTAGCATACTACTAATAAAGGAATTACAACTATCCGGGCTTGTAGGCCGTGGTCTAGAAGGCATCGTGATTCAGACTCCGACCACCGCAGACACTGAATCACTTCACCCTGAAGATGTCAAGCGCTGTACTTGGCGAAACGTCGGTATCCACGATGCCTTCTAGACCACGGCCTACAAGCCCGGATAGTTGTAATTCATTTATTAGTTATGACGCCGGCCGTGAAAGCCTCAGTATGTACATTAGCATACTACGTTCAAAGCAATAATACGCCATCACCGGCACAGATAATACGAAATCGTTTATGAAGTTAATGGTGGAAGTCTATCCTAATGCGGAGCAAATATAGTAAGTACTCTAAAATTTTCAACTTCTTACATATCTAAATCATTCAGCTATCTCAACAATCTATATAATACAAAAACAATTGTTTTTTTCGGTATAAAAACAGGTTTCTGTGTTTGCCTTTGGAGTATCTCAGAAACAATGAAATCGATTTTCATGGAGTTTATCTTCGAAAATGTAGTTTTAATTAATTTTATTACAATTATCGATTCATATTAAAATATCACATGAATTATGCGCTATCATTTTATATGCTCAGTTTGTTACTGCCGCCCTCAATTAGAAAAAAATTTAGGGATGGTCTTGACTAAATGAATTTTGCTTCTCATTTTATATGCACTAAAATCCCGCTTAAGGAAAGGGGAGAAAGAAACAATGAGCGTAAAAAAATACGAGATTCTCAAATGTTGCTGCGACAAATGGGAATGATCCTTTGCCCCAAATCTGAATTCCAAAACAGGTATTGTATGCAGTTAATCCTCACCCCCCTTCCCCACTTACAAGATATATTGTACCATTTTAACTTCATGCACACGATTCAATGTTATTTTACTGTTGGTGTTGCTCAGTGTGGTTTACTTGCGTTTAAGGTGTCAGCGAAAAGAAAGCGGATTGGAAAAAGCATTGGACAAACTCAAGGCCGTTAGCGACAGAGACACAGCGGGCGAGGGATTTAGCATTTAAGTTGAAGACTACAAATTCGTAATCACATTTAAAAAGGGAAAGCTTGAATTAAGACACTATAAATATCACATTTCTTTCCGTTTTGAGGAACAAACCGGCGAATCAATACCAACAGATACAAACAGGCCTGATATAGTGCACGCAAGCGTTGCGAGAAGTTCAGAAGAAAAAAATCTGAGTTTTACATGAATTTCCCTAACCTCTAACGCTTATTAGTGGATATACAAATTATTCTTACCGAAGTTTATTTTCCTATCTTCTTCATTTTAATCGAGATAAAACTTTCCAGAAATAGCTGCATTACACATTTCGCTATAGATATAAAAGGAATAGCGAGTCAAATATTTAAGAACTGGACGCTATGTACTGGCCTTAAAATGTCATGCTCTTTGCGATTCGAGAAACAATTGAATAACGAAAGGACTTAGAAGAATAACAAAGTATTGAAAAATTCCAGCCATTAATAACGGATATCTCAGAAATGGCTGATGAAAAAAAAATTATTTGGAATACGTAGTTTCTTTAAAGAGATCTCTGCTGTGTCAGAAGTCTGAACGCGAGATTTCCACACTCCTAAACATCCCTAGTTCCACTGTTTCTGATGTGATAGTGAAGTGGAAACGTGATGGGACATGTACACCACAAAAGCGTACAGGCGACCTTGTCTGTTGACTGACAGATACCGCCGACATTTGAAGAGGGTCGTAAAGAGTAATAGACAGACATCTATCCAGACCATCACACAGGAATTCCAAACTGCATCAGGATCCACTCCAAGTACTATGACAGTTAGGCATGAGGTGATAAACCTCGGGTTCCATGGTCGAGCGGCTGCTCATAAGGCACACATCACGCAGGAAAATGCCAAACGACGCCTCGCTTGGTGTAAGGAGCGTCAACATTATACGATTGAACAGTGGCAAAACGTTGTGCGGAGTGACGAATCACGGTACACATTGTGGCGATCCGATGGCAGGGTGTGGGTATGGCGAATGCCTGGTGAACGTCATCTACCAGCGTGTGTAGTGCCAACAGTGAAATTCGGAGGAGATGGTGTTATGGTGTATGCAGGAGGGGGCTTGCACCCCTTGTTGTTTTGCGTGGCACGATCACAGCGCAGACCTACATTGATATTTTAAGCACCTTCTTGCTTCCCACTGTTGAAGAGTAATTCGGGGATGGCGATTGCATCTTTCAACACGATCGAGCACCTGTTCATACTGCACGGGCTGTGGCGGAGTGGTTACATGTCAATAACATCCCTGTTATGGACTGGCCTGCACAGAGTCCTGACTTGAGTTCTATAGAAAACCTTTGGGATGTTTTGGAACGCTGACTTCGTGCCAGGCCTCACCGACCTACATCGATACCTCTCCTCAATTCCGCACTCCGTGAAGAATGGGCTGCCATTTCCCAAGAAACCTTCCAGCACCTGATTGAAAGTGTGCCTGCGAGAGTGAACGTTGTCATCAAGGCTAAGGTGGGCCAACACCATATTGACTTCCAGCATTACCGCTGGAGGGCGGCAAGAACTTGTACGTGATTTTCAGCCAGGTGTCCGGATACTTTTAATCGCGTAGTGTAAATACACGCTGTGCAGTAGAAAACTCATACTGAGCCATATGTACTTTGTGACTAAGTACAGGACAAAACAATAAATAACTCGTAATAACTGAACTACATCACATCACCGTCAATTCAATACTGCACTTCACAGAGAGAGAGCAGAGCGAAACCAGGTTAACAGCGTGACCTTTTTATAGCAGCAGTGCATTATCATGTTTCCACACGCCCAGTGGAAAAACACCACGCAGCGGTTCATAGTTCATGGCTTTTCCGTTATAACTGGTATACGTTAAGCGATAGACGAAAACGTACTGCACAAAAAAATGCATATCTCTTTAAATCACTCAATTTATTTCAAATAAGTTTTTGTGGCATAAGCCATTTCTGAGATATCCGTTATTAATGGTTTGAATTGTTCGTTACTTGGTCATTCTCTTTGTCTTGTTAACATTCAGCTGTTTCTCACGATTGCATGAAAACAGTATAAGGCCAAGTATGCCATCCAGTTCTTAAGTACTTGACTATCGCTGTTCTCGTTTCTATAACGAAATGTGTGAAGCAGCTATTTCTGCAAAGGTTTATTTGGATTAAAATGTAGTAGATAAAATAAGATTTAGTAACAATAATTTGTATACCCACTAAATAAAGATAGAGGTTAGAGAAAGTCATGTGAATGTATCACTCAAGGCTTTAGAAAAAATCTGATGTGTTACACTCACATGACTTTCTCTACTCTTGTACACACTATTTTTACAAACGCCTATTCTGCATATGCTTCATGTTAATCGAGATATCGAGATGTCAATCTTATTGGTAATTTTCTTGTAGATGCAAGGGAAATACGGTAGCTTTTAAGCGATAGTCAAATATTTTAACGCTGGTTGCTATGTGGCGCATTCCATTCTCTTTGCATGTCCAGGACATAAAAAAAAATAAATAACGAATTTGAGAAAAAGTATAAGTATTGGAAAATTTAAGGAAATAACAAGCAATATCTCGAAAACGGTTCACTCAACAAAAGAAATGTATATGACATAAGTTGTGTATTTTAACGCGATCTACATTTTTTGTGTAGTAAAATTTTGTCTATCTCTTATGGTTTACCAGTTATGCAAAAGTCGTTCACAATGAAGAATACGTTTGGAGACATTCCCAGAAAATTCGAGATATACATTTCATTTCTCATGACATTATCTTAAACATATGATATTTTCATCAAAATCGTTAGAGCCATTTTTGAGAAAATTAAAATTTTCGAAAAATCTTCCATGTAAAGGGTAGTCTGGAGTGGGGGGATTTTCTTGAAAACCTTCGTGTCGCATCTCTGGAAGATACTGAACCTAAATACCAAGTTTGGTGCTTATCCGACTGTTCGTTTTTGAGTTATGCTGTTCACAGACACACAGACAGACAGACAGACACACACACGGACATGTTTCCAAAAATGCTTTTTTTTGATTCAGGAGGTCTCAAAACATGTATTTCCGGTGAAATCTCGGTATCGAATTTTTGGGTGGAATGCAATACTTCCCCTACTTACTCTACGTAGTAGAGAAAGTAAAAAGGCCGCGCGCGGGTGTGTGTGTGTGTGTGTGTGTGTGTGTGTGTGTGTGTGTGTGTGTGTGTGTGTGTGTGTGTGTGTGTGTGTGTGTGTGTGTGTGTTGAACAGCACAATTCGGAAACGAAAAGTCGGATAAATACCAAACTTGGCATTTAGATTCTGTACCTTGGAAAGATGCGACACGAAGATTTCCAAGACAAATCACCCCACCTCAAACTACCCTTTACATGGAAAATTTTCAAGATTTTTTTCCTTTCTAAAATTTTTTTATTAGGTTATTTTTTAGTTAAGTCGAGTGTTTGGCTGAGCGTACGCTCGTTGAGTTATCCTGTAGCTTCGGACCTCCCCTATTGTTTACCTAATTCCATGTCTGTGCAGCTGTAAATTAATGTTCATTTTGTTTATATGATAACAGGTCCTGAAAGGACCATGTAGTCTACACGACCTTAATTGAACCTTTAATAAAACAACAGATTTTGATTAAAATGACATATTAAAGGTATTTATATTACAAAAAAATCTACATCTTGAATTTTCTGAGAATAGCCTGTAGCGTCCACTACATTTTGAAGAAATTTTGTATAATGTTGTATAACTGGTAAACGTTACGAAAATGTTACCACACAAAAAGTCTGATGTGATACATTACCTGACTACCCTTTATCGTTTATTAGGGGTACACAAATTATTCTTACACAAGCTTATTTTTCTATCTACTACATTTTAATCCAAATAAATCTTTACAGAAATAGCTGCATTACACATTTCGTTATAGATGCAAAGGGAATAAAATGTTTAAGAACTGGACTTTATTTGCTGACCTTAAAATTCCACAATTTTTTCCATGTAATCGCGAGAAACAACTGAATGTTGAAAAGGACTAAGAATGACCATGAAATTAACAACTCGAATCTTTAATAGCGGATATCTCAGAAATGGCTTATGCCACAAAAAAGCTTATTTGAAATAAATTTTGTGTTTTAAAGGGATCTACATTTTTTTCTGTAGTACGTTTTCGTCTATCACTTAACGTTTACCAATTATACAAGATTATACAAAATTCCCTCCGAATGAAGAGGACTTCATAGGTTATTCTCCGAAAATTCAAGATATACATTTTATCATGTAAATATCTTTAATATGTGGCATTTTAATCAAAATCGCTAGACATTTTTTAAAAAATCAAAAATGTCGAAAACTGTTCCATGTAAAGGATAGTTTGGGGTGGGGGAATTTTGTTGAAAATCTTGTGTCGCATCTTTGGAAGATAGCGAACCTAAATGTGTGGCATTTATCCGACTTTTCGCTTTTGAGTTATGCTGTTCACAGATACACACACACACACACACACACACACACACACACACACACACACACGCGCATATGTTTCCAAAAATGCATTATTTGGATTTCCGGTGAAAACTCGGTATCAAATTTTTGGGTGGAATGCAGTACCTTCTATACCTACTATGTACGTGGTAGATAAAGTAAAAATTACTAATTTTATGAAATAGTCTTTGTAAACGCTGTAATGCATATTTTAATACTGTATACAATAATAGTTGTTATACACTACTACCCACATTCATTTGGAATAATTTTTACTTTCTCTACTACGTATAGTAAGTAGGGGAAGTATTGTATTCCACCCAAAAATTCGATACCGAGATTTCACCGGAAATACATGTTTTGAGACACCCTGAATCCAAAAAAAGCATTTTTGGAAACATGTCCGTGTGTGTGTGTCTGTGAATAGCATAACTCAGAAACCAACAGTCGGATAAACACCAAACTTGGTATTTAGGTTCAGTATCTTCCAGAGATGCGACACGAAGGTTTTCAAGAAAATTCCCCCACCCCAGAGTACCTTTACATGGAAAATTTTTCGAAAATTTTAATTTTGAATAAAATGGCTCTAACGATTTTGATTAAAATATCATATGTTTAAGATATTTTTATAACAAAATGTACATCTTGAATTTCCTGGGAATGTCTCCAAAAGTATTCTTCATTGTGAACGACTTTTGCATAACTGGTAAACCATAAGAGATAGACAAAATTGTACTACACAAAAAATGTAGATCGCGTAAAAATATACAATTTATGTCATATACATTTTGTTTGTTGAGTGAACCATTTTCGAGATATTACTTGTTATTCCCTTAAATTTTTCAATACTTATTTTCTCAAATGGGAATTCGTTATTCATTTTTTTGTCTTGGATATGCAAAGAGTATTAATCTGTGGCAAAGGGAATGGTGCTGCACCTAGCAACCAGCTATTAAGAGATATGTATGTGCTTAAAGGCTACTGTATTTCTATATTGCCCTTGTAAATATATATTCCCCTTACATCTACAAGAAAATTAGCAATAAGATAGAGTCTGCAAATGTTTATCTCGATTAGCATGAAGTAGATGGAGAATAAGCGTTTGTAAAAATAGTTTGTACAAGAGTAGAGAAAGTCATATAACAGGTTTATCTTGAATAATTCGACTGCGGCCGCCGGGTCTGACTCGTAGCAGGTATGGTTGAATGACCAGGCTTTGCGTAACCTTGCTCACGCGCCTATGGAGGGCAATTACATTTGTGGTTCAGCCTAACACGTTTGGCAGGTGTATATGAAGATAACGTTACGTGAAGCTGCTGTTGAATGCTTAGGTTTTGTTCGAATGGTGTCGCTTGTGACGGCCAGCTTGAATTTATTCAGAAATTCCCTGGTGTCACCACTCCTAACAAATCCACAATTTGTAGATTTAGATTAGTCCCTGTTACTAAAAAAGAAACATCAATCAACAGTTCTAAGCGAGGACTAAATAGACAGATAGGGGCTGTGATGGAAAGACGTCCAAGAAAATTGCTGCCTCACATTTTGTGTCTTTGGATGTCAGAATACTTGACTGGCCTGCTCACTCTTCACATTTAAATACATGTGATTAAAATCTATAGGAAATGCTTATAGCAACAAATACGTTCGATGAATTACAAGACAGTATCCATCACTCGTTTTCCAATATTTCGGCTGCAGAAATTCAAGTGCTCAATAAAAGGTTCATTAGGTATCATACTTGTGCAGATACAGTATGGCACTTTTTGGACATCGTTTATGACGGAGGGTAAGCGTAACATCCATTTTGTTTCGCATTGTTAGTATTATCTAGGAAGAAACCCACTGCACGACGTATTAAAGATACGTATTTACATTACAAATAAAATGTATATCTTGAATTTTCTGGGAATAACCTGTGAAGTTCTCTTCATTTGGAAGAAATTTTGTACAAGCTTGTATAACGATAAACGTTAAGCGATAGACGAAAACGTACTACTCAAAAAATATAAAAACATACACTTTATTTCACACAGCACAAGCCATTTCTGAGATATCTGTTACCAATGGTTCGAATTGTTCATTACTTGGACATTCTCTTGAAGTCCTGTCAACATTCAGTTGTTTCTCGCGCTTGCATGGAAAAAGTGAACGTACCGTTCTTTAACATTTGAATATCGTATTCCTTTTGTATCCATAACGAAATGCGTAATGTAGCTATTCCTACAAAGGTTTATTTGGATTAAGATGTAGTAGATAGAAAAATAAGCTTTAGTAAGAATAGTTTGTATACCACGAAAAACGATTGAGGGCAGAGAAAGTCATGTGAATGTATTACATCAGATTTGTTTATATAGAATCCATACCCTCGTTTAACCTGATGTTTTCTTTTATTCTTTCATTCATCATCAGTACTGACTGCTAGCATTGCGTGATACATAGATACACACTTGTTAACTGTATTTCAAAAGAGCATTGTATTTTATTTATATCCCTTGTGTTTCTTGCTTCAATATGTACACACATTGCCAATGCTTCACTCAATTATAATTTAACTTTTTTACTATCAGGTACCTATCAGGTAGAGGAAGCAATTACATTCCACCTAAAAATTCGATACCGCGATTTCACCGGATATACATGTTTTTTAGACCCTCTTAACCCCCAAAAGAGCATTTTTAGAGCATTATCCTTGTATGTGTGTGTCTGGGAACAGCATAACTCCAAAACGAAAAGATGTTTAAATATCAAACTTGGCATTTAATTTCAGCATCTTCCAAGGATGCGACTCGCAGATTTTCAAGAAAATCCCCACACGTAACTACCATGGAACATTTTTTACTTTCTCTACTACGTATAGTAAGTAGGGGAAGTATTGTATTCCACCCAAAAATTCGATACCGAGATTTCACTGGAAATCATGTTTTGAGACCACCTGAATCCAAAAAAAGCATTTTTGGACACATGTCCGTGTGTGTGTGTGTGCGTGTGTGTGTGTGTGTGTGTGTCTGTGAACAGCATAACTCAGAAACGAACAATCGGATATTTTTTTTGGGGGTTAAAACACCAAACTTGGTATTTAGGTTCAGTATCTTCCAGAGATGGGACACGAAGGTTTTCAAGAAAATCCGCCCACCCCAGATTACCCTTTACATGGTACATTTTTCGAAAATTTTAATTTTCTCAAAAATAGCTCCAACGATTTTGATTAAAATATCAATGTTTAACATATTTTTATGACAAATCAAATGTATATCTCGAATTTTCTGTGAATGTCTCCAGAAGTATTCTTCATTGTGAACAACTTTTGCATAACTGGTAAACCATAAGAGATAGACAAAATTTTACTACACAAAAAATGTAGATCGCGTTAAAATACACAATTTATGTCATATACATGTTTTTGTTGAGTGAACCATTTTCGAGATATTCTTGTTATTCCCTTAAATTTTCAATACTTATACTTTTTCTCAAATGGGAATTCGTTATTCATGTTTTTTATGTCCTGGACATGCAAAGAGAATGGAATACTCCACATAGCAACCAACTCTTAAAACATTTGACTATCGCTTAAAGCCTACCAATTTCCCTTGCATCTACAAGAAAGTTAGCAATAAGATTAACATCTCGATATCTCGATTAACATGAACATGAACATTTTCGTAAAAAATAAAATTTATGTCCTGAATTTTTTGGGTATAGCCTGGGAGTACTCCTAATTCTGAACGACTTTTGTACAATTGGCAAACCTTAAGAGATACACTAAATTTACAGCACAAAAGGTATAGATTTCGTCAAACCACAAGTTTGTCAAACCCTTCTGTGAGGGGGGGGCGTTGACCATTTTCAACACATTCTGTGCTATTGGTTTAAACTTTCAATTGCTTATCATTTTTATTTTCTCTACTGCTTACCTATTGTAAGTATGGGAAGTGCAGCATTCTACCCAAAAATTCGATACCGAGATTTCACCAAAATACACGTTTTGACGATCTCTGGATAAAGTATTTTAGAAAAGGTGTGTGCGTGTGTGTCAACAGCGAAACTCAAAAAGGAAAAGTCGGTTATATACCAAACTTGGTATTTAAGTTAGGATTTACCAAAGGTTGTGACGCGAAGATTTTTAACAACATTCCCCACCGCAAACCACCCTTTACATGGAAATACTTTCGTGTTTTTTTTTCTCTCTCTCCTCAAAAACAGCTATAACGATTACATCTTGAATTGTTTGGGAATAGCCCATCAAGTCCTCTTCTAGGGATGGGTCCTCGATGCTCGGCGGTATCGCGAGACTTCACGTTGTTGCCTATACTGGACTATAATTCTTGATAGACCTTGACTGCGTTTCCTGTGGTTGAATAACATGCAACATTCCGTAGACTCTTGTCTATATGAAAACATGCAAAACAATGGAGGAAGAGTAGAGGTACTCGTACAACATTCAGCGTTAACCGAGTTGTGAGTGAAGCTGATTTAGCTGATGCACTAAATCACGTTTCTGCAATAGCCTGGCTTGGTGACTCACTCTTTGCCATTACATTTACCTACTCTGAATACCAAAATCTGTGAATCCAGGAGAAACGAAATCAGAACTTAAGACGTGAGATAATACAGCGCTTGGAAGTATATTTTGTTCTCTCAAGAATGTTCGGGTTCTTAAACAAAAATCCTTTATACTTCTGCATTTCATTAATATTTCCTTGATTTTTGTTTTCAAATTTTAATTGTGTCTAATATGCTAATGTATGTGGGTGGACAGTCGAGAGGCTTAATCTACAAAGTTTCCGAGTGTTATATGGCTAATTTCTTATTACTGGATGAAAAAACAAATATGTGATAGTTATCAATAGTGGTAGAATGGCGTTACATACACATTATTTTTAGTTGTTTGTCATGTAAAATATATATTAGTTTACATTTTTTAAGATTGCAGAATAAAGAATAATTGCTAGTATTTGTTTTTCTATGGCTAGAAAATCCTTAACACAAAATATAGCTACATAAAAAGGGAAGCATAACAATAATAATTATTATTAATACTAATACTACTACTGACCAACAATAGGGGATATATGCCTGTGGCATCGTCAAGATAAAAGAACTGCTGTCAATTGGAAAAGGTTAAACAGGAGCAATTTCTGAATTAGCATATAGGTAATACAAGATTGGTTACATGCGTTTCAGAAAACTACTAATACGAACATAACTGTGAACAAGCTATCACCTTTACAGTTTTACTTTCTCTACTACTCCACCCAAAAATTCGATACCGAGATTTCACCGGAAATACATGTTTTGAGACCCCCTGAATCCAAAAAAAAAGCATTTTTGGAAACATGTCCGTGTGTGTGTTTGTGTCTGTGTGTGTGTCTGTGTCTGTGAACAGCATAACTCAGAAACTAACAGTCGGATAAACACCAAACTTGGTATTTGGGTTCAGTATCTTCCAGAGATGCGACACGAAGGTTTTCAAGAAAATCCCCCACCCCAGATTACCCTTTACATGAAACATTTTTCGAAAATTTTAATTTTCTCAAAAATGGCTCTAACGATTTTGATTAAAATATCACATGTTTAAGATATTTTTATGACAAATAAAATGTATATCTTGAATTTTCTGGGAATGTCTGCAAAATTATTCTTCATTGTGGACGACTTTTGCATAACTGGTAAACCATAAGAGATAGACAAAATTTTACTACACAAAAAATGTAGATCGCGTTAAAATACGAGGGCTGTTAAGAAAGTAGTGGCAACATGGTCCCCACATTCACAGGAGAGAGGGTATGAGCCAATAGGATATGGGAGCGATCAGGTGACTAGTGTCGATGTGTGGTGTGCATTGGTCGGGCTGCCAGTTGAGAGTGTGTTGTTGCTGTGTAGCGTTAAAGTGAACAGTGTCAAGTGCACCGCTCTAAAGCATGTTTACCAAAGGCGATCAGCGTTCGTGGATTAAAATCGAGGTTGCCCATGGCAAAAAAATGCATCAGCATGTTATCGGGGATTACGTGAAGCCTGTGGCGGGAATGCATTGCCGTACAGGACAGTTGCACGATGGGTCAAGGCGTTTCGTGCAGGTCGGACTGAGACTCGGATTTGCACCGCACAGGTCGGCCGTCCATTCCGCAAGATCAGATTGACATCGTGAGTGGTCTCGTTGCCATGGACCATCGATGGACTGTCCGGGAGTTATCCGTAGAGGTTGGTCTGTCATCAAACTGTGTGGCATATCCTGACGAAATGTCTTCACCTGAGGAAAATTGCATCCCGTTGGGTTCCACATCGACTCACTGAGGTACAGAAATGGCACCGGTATGCACTGGCTGGCATCCACCTGGACAGATACCGCAACGAAGGAGACGCATTTCTGCAGCGTATTGTCGCCATTGACGAGACGTGGGCACGAGCCTATGAGCCGGAATTGAAGCGTCAGTCGAATGAATGGCGTCACCCAGGTTCACCACGTCCACAGAAAGTTCGACAGGAACCCAGTCGGGTGAAGCTGATGCTGATTGTGGCATACGACTACGAGGGGGTTATTCTTACGCATGCTGTGCCTGAGGGACAAACCGTCAACAGTGACTACTATTGCCGATTTCTGGAGCGACATCTTCGTCCGGCTATGCGGCACAAAACGTCCACGTTTACTGCGAGACGATCACCCCATAGTGTTGCATGACAATGCACGTTGTCATGTCGCAAACAATGTCCAACTCTTATTGCAACGGTGGCATTGGGAGGTTTTGGAACATCCTCCGTACGCACCAGACATGAGTCCTTTGTGACTTCGACCTGTTTCCGAAGTTGAAGGAACCCCTCCGAGGCCGCCGATTTCCTGACGTGACATCTGTAGTCCGCGCAGTAGGGCGCTTCGTCGCAGTCATCAACAGAGACCGCCTTGCCAACGATCCCCAACGGCTGCCCTACATTTGCGGGTGACTACATTGAAGGAATGTAATGCAATTGTACTTGTGAGTTCAATAAATATTGTGTTCTATCAATGTTGCCACTACTTTATTTACAGCCCTCGTACACAATTTATGTCATATACTTTTTTTTGGTTGACTGAACCATTTTCGAGATATTGCTTGTTATTCCCTTAAATTTTCCAATATTTTTCTCATATGGGAATTCGTTATTCTTTTTTTTTTTTGTGCTCCACATAGCAACCAGCTCTTAAAATATCTGACTATCGCTTAAAGCCTACCAATTCCCCTTGCATCTACAAGAAAATTAGCAATAAGATTAACATCTCGATTAACATGAAGCATATGGAGAATAAGCGTTTGTAAAAATAGTTTGTACAAGAGTAGAGAAAGTCATGTGAGTGTAACACAAGATTTTTTTTACAAAGTGAGTATCGAGTATCGGTGCTCAAAAATCAGTGTCGGTAATGAGAATCGATAAACTGGTATCGTCCCATCTCTATCCTCTTCATTCTGTATGATTGTTGTATAATTGGTAAACTGTAAGAGATAGATAAAATCTTAAAACACAAAGCCAAATGTTTCGTTAAACCACACAATTTATGCCAAGTAAACCTTTTGTGAAGTTAACCATTCGCGATATATTCTTTGCTGTTGGTTTGAATTTTCAAATACGTATGCTTCCTTCAAGTGGTAAGTCACTATTCGCTTTTTCTTGTGGTAATGCAAGGAGCATGGAATTTTCAATCCATCACATAGCTATCTGATTTTTAAAAATATGACTATCGTTTTAGCCTACTGTAGGTATCATTCTTACAAAGAAATGGGCAATAAAAACGTATCTTGATTAACAATAAATAGATGAAAAAACTTTCGTCTGAGTAGTTTGAAAAAGAATGAGTAGAGAAACTCATGTAAATGTAACATCAGTCACCTGGTAAGTTACTATTAGTTATTTTATCGTGGCCATGCATATAGCGATCCCCTTTTTAAAAATCTGACTAGCGCTTTGTATCCTTCTTATATCTACCTACTTACTTTTATAAGAATAGTTTGCAGAAGTGAGTAGAGAAAGTTATATGAATGCAACACGTAAGATTTTTCTACACAATCGAAGAAAAGCTCACATTCGTGGTATGGGGGTAGTTCTTCTGCCTCTCATTCAGGAGGTCCCGAGTTCGAGTCTGGTTGGGACAAGTTACCCGTATAAGGTTTTTTTCCCGGGGTTTTCCCTTATCCTAAAAACATTTGTGCGGTAACTCTAAGCTCTACGGACCGCGGGTCCATTTGAGCATCATTTCAACCATTACGTTCATTCACCGTCCGATATTGACGCCCCGGTTAAAGGACAAACTTTAAGCAAGGCTCCCGCAAAAAGGTAGTTGAAATCGTACATAAACTCGTCTTCTTTACCTTGTATAGTAAGGACGCATGCGCAGGAAGATAAGGATCCTTCATGAATCAGAGTTGTCAATATTCGACTTTTGCAAAACAATTGCTAAGAAACCATTACAAGTAGTTGGAAAAGGGTGAAGGAGGAACAGCTTTACAGTAAAAGTGTCAAAAACGGAAATTTTTACCCAAAGGGTTTCTATCGCGCCGTAGTTGAGGAGTGGAGTAAGCCTAACAGCAAGGATACTTTGTACGCTGTAATACATGATTCGATCACTTAAATCCAACATTGTACAAATTTGCGTTAGGAATGCTGTTCCTATCGTCCTGTTGTTCCAAAAATAAGAAAACAATACAGATAAATCAGGCAGCAGCAGCAGCAAGAGAAAAACAGTAAGCCAGGTTTATTTTACGAAATTTATTTACTTATCTATTAATGTATCTCGACCTGAAATTTCAGTAATTGAGAACCTCTTGAAAAAATCTCCTTATAATCCGATCCGAATCCGTGAGTGTACACATGTGGAATAGAACCTGAATTCGGCTGTAGTAGTTTAATAAGATATGAACTGACGCGGGATGCCCTCCACACAGCGGTTTTCACATCAGCTGTACTCTTGGAAAACATCCTTAATTGACACAGCAAGTCAACATACAGCGATTTCTCAATTACTTGTACTTGTTCGAAAACATCCTGAATAGATACGGCAATACCTTCATACAACGGTTTCCAAATCAGTGTACCTGTTACAAAACAACTGAATTGGCATGGCACGACCTTCCAAATCAGCTGTACTTGTTGCAAAACAACTGAATTGGCATGACACGACCTTCCAAATCAGTTGTACTTGTTGGAAGACATCCCGAATTGACACAGCAAGTCAAAATACAGCGATTTCTCAATTACTTGTACTTGCTCGAAAACATCCTGAATAGACACGGCAATACCTTCATACAACGGTTTCCAAATCAGTGTACCTGTTGCAAAACAACTGAATTGGCATGGCACGACCTTCCAAATCAGCTGTACTTGTTGCAAAACAACTGAATAGACACGGCAAGACCTTCATACAACGGTTTCCACATCAGTGTACCTGTTGCAAAACAACTGAATTGACATGGCACGAGCTTCCAAATCAGCTGTACTTGTTGGAAGACATCCCGAATTGACACAGCGAGTCAAAATACAGCGATTTCTCAATTACCTGTACTTGTTCGAAAACATCCTGAATAGACACGGCAAGACCTTCATACAACGGTTTCCACATCGTGTACCTGTTGCAAAACAACTGAATTGACATGGCACGACCTTCCAAATCAGCTGTACTTGTTGGAAAACATCCCGAATTGACACACGGCATGACCTCCATACAGCAGTTTTCCAATCAGCTGCACTTGTTGGAAAACCATCTTGAATTCACATGGCATGCCCTCCATATAGCAGTTTTTCAATCAGCTGTACTTATTTGTTGGAAAATACACCCTGTATTGACACGGAATGGCCTCCGTATATCAGTTTTCCAATCAGCTGTACTTGTTGGAAAACACATCCTGAATTGACACGACATGACCTTTATATATCAGTTTTCCAATCAGGTAGGTACTTCTTGGATAACACATCTTGAACTGGCAGGCTTGACCTCCATACAGCAGGTTACCAATCAGCTGTAGTTGCTGATGAACAATGCTGAGAAATGTTTTAAACAAAATTGGGGTTGTTCTTAATTCATAAAACCTTTCGTAAGCATCAAAACAAAGTGTAGTAGTATACATTTATCTCTCTTACGTCGACTTAGATTGAAATTCAACAAGATATTTTCAGGTGGTATGCTAGTATATCTCAAGCCAAATTCTAGAACGTTTGAACTACCGTAGAAACAATGTTAGCTCATAGTGTTCTGTTTTCCAATATCCTAAAAACATACAAAGAGAGCCAAAAAACTACGAACCGGCTGCGCGGTGTTTTTCCTGTCCGCGTCCTCAGCGCTCGTTGCCGTCTGCCGCTATCGTAGAAACGCGCGGATGAAACCATACAACATTTTTAAAACTACCTTTAAAGGCTTTACTTACCAACTTTATGAAAGATGCTGAAACTTGCCACCGCCGTTGTCCATACATTTTTGTCACCTCTTTAGGCAACTAACCATCACTCGCCATAGTTCACGTTGAGAAATGCTGACCATTTCCTGGCGGATATCTTGTTTTAATTCTTCCAGGGTGTGTGGGTTTGTCTTGTACACTTTGTTTTAAGTTACCCCAGAGATAGAAATCGCAGGGGGATACGTCGGGAGACCGAGGGGCCACAAATCTCTACTAATAATTCTGTCCTCAAACACACTTTCATAAAGTTAAGTGAAGTCTTTAAAAGTAGTTTTAAAACTGTTGTATGGCTTCATCCGCGCCTTTCTATGATAGCGGCAGACGGCAACGAGCGCCAAGGACGCCGACGGGAAAAGCACCGCTCAGCCAGTTCGTAGTCTTTTGGTTCTCCCTGTATGTCTAGACACATCCATTTCAAGCTCCAACACTCGCGATTTACGATATTTTGAGAGTAACCGACCATGAAATATGGTGAAGCATTTAGGTAACATTTCGACCGCCGCTGAAGTCAATCGAAGCATTCATCTGCAACACAATCGAACGCGTAACTTACGCTTTCATCTGTTTCTTTTATATGGGTTATTCATAATCTACTGAAGCTATGCTGCAAGGACAATTTTCTGTGAGCTATTTCACAGGAAATGCTGTCGAGTCAACAAAAAAATTCCATTTGATTAGTGTTTCCAAACATCAATATAGATACATATAAAACCGGTAACAATGATTTTCAAAGTATCAAAATCATATAATCAATATTTTTGCCTGATGATGAATGCCAGTTTATCAAATACAAATGTACTTTTAATTGCCAAAACCTTAGGAATTATACCAGAAAACAAAATAGAAACGTTAAGGTAAGAATCACCTTCATAATTTATTTTCATACATATTCTACAAACTTTTTACAAAAGTATTGTAAACGTTGTTTAAAACAATAGCAAAGTACATAATGAAACAAATTCTAGTCAAGATATTACAAATTCTTTGAATTGAGTTATGAGAAAATAAAATAATGCTACTGAACTTTTCAAAGTACATTGCTTAAACGTGGGAAAAAGAAAAAGATGAATATTCTTGAAGTGGTTGTCACAAAAGGTTTATTTCAGATAAATTGTATATTTTAAGATCTAACTTATCCTGTAGTAATTCTTGTCTATCTTATGGTTTTGTCAGCCATTAAAAAACAATGAAAATTAACAGGATTTCACAGACTTTTTCAAAAACTTTAAAATACAATTTTAATCAAGCCCACCTCTGTGTTGTGGAGGTAGTGTGTCTACCTCACATTCAAGAACTTCTGAATTCAAATCTCAGAGTGAGTTTAAGTTTTTTTTCTAGGGTTTTCCCTTATCTTGGGTAACTGAAGCACTATGGACCCCGGGCTCATTTGAGCATAATTTCATCCATTTCATTCATTGTCTGATGTGACCTACCATGTTAAAGGACATTAAACTTAAAAAAGATCTCTCTAACCTCTCAACCTTATAGAGTTTTAATTAGGATCACCAGAGCCCTTTTTGAATAAATAAAAAATAACGCAACATTGAACCTTCAAAAGTTGGCTGATCTTAGTATGAAATTATTTATCTGCCTTCTCGTTATGCTGAGCTAGCTAGCGCGCGCTCTCACTCTGATCAATTTCTGATTCTTTCATGGGACTTGAAAATATATACCTTTGGCGAAATCTCCAAACCAGAGATTGAAAATGCAACTTGCTGGCCCATGTCAAACTAATCAGACTATACAGGACAAACTTAACACCTAGCATTAATCCAAACAGAAAGTATACATCTTAATCATAAAGGTAGAACAAGGAATAAAATATTTAAAAATGTTTGCCTACTTCATTATATTAACATTTCAGTTTAAAATACATTTAAATACTAGCCATCTGCTATATGAATGAATGAGTTTATTCACAGACTTTCGATACTAATTTTTTTTTCCATCAGTACAGTATTACTATAAACTTATTACTATAACTACAATTATATTTTGTAATTTAAAATTCTCTGATTTATGGAGTTGCATTACTTCTATTCCCCCATTATGTTTAACACCAGGTTATCTATATAATGAGGTTATATATTGAATCCTGAAAGTTAACATTTTCTTGCACATCTTCCACAGCCATTTTTATCTTACCTTACCTAAGTACTTTCCCAGTTTTTTTTTTGTTTTCCTCTGATCTTAGATTTAAAATTCTTCTGCCTCTTATTTCATTTGGTAAATATTCCCACTTTTGTAAAAGGAACTCGTCCCTTCACATTTTAGTTTGTTTACATTTCAGAATGCAATGCCATCTACTTCTTCACACATTGAACATTTTCCCTTGATACATCCATTCCTTATTCCACTTAAGTATGTTATCCCCGTTCTAAAACCATTATCAACCCTTCCCTTCATGATTTGTCACAAATGTCAATATATTTTTCTCTTCTCCCGTCATTTTTCAATGATCTGTATAGTTTCGTTAAGATTAGCCCATGATTCCTGTTTTTTCAATATCCTCTATTCTTGCTCTCCATCTTTTCCAATTCTCTCCCTATCAAACCACTTACTCCCAAGGCAACTTCTGAATTTGCTAAATATACATGGAGTTTCTCTTCTTTTCAGTCGACTTTGAGAAAGTGTAGTATACATCGTTCTGACAAAACGTCAGCCAGGTTTTAGTTTTTGTCATCTTTTTTTCTTGTAATATTTTAACATTTGATGCAGCAGTACCCCGAAATCTTTAGTAACAGAATTACAGCAAGCTTGTGGTAGACAGACATTCCGACGTCATAACATACATGGTTTCAAGTAGTGTCTTCACATGCACGTGATCACTTCCTAATCATGGTCTGCTAACTCCAAGTTTTAGATAAACATCTTCCCTACCAATGTGAAATGCACTTGCTCAATTAGCCATGGAAGTGTTTTATGTCTGTAGCACTTTTGCCTCTGACAACTCAAAGATTAATGAAGCATCTTGGCTGGTTCAACTTTGAATCTGAGTCACTTAAGTTCAGTATTTTATAGGTACTATAGTCGATATAGTCTTAGAACCAAACCTGATGTAAACAAAACATTTTGTATCCCTCCACATTAATCCTGTGTTTGTATCAGCTAAATGGAACAAACAAAACCCACATAGACTCATATCTCATGTTTATAATACAATAGAATTGTGACTATTCGAATAATATAATAATAATAATAATAATAATAATAATAATAATAATAATAATAATAAATACCCAAATAAATGCCAGCCGAAATTAAATATAGGCTAATTAAAGTAAAACTCATGTTAATCTGTAGCTGCATCACTATCAGGAGAGGTGTAATATCTGGGTCTCCATCATAGGATATCATCTCTGTCAGCTATATTCACTTTATTTCTCTTCACAAATCTAAAACCAAAGTAGGATCTTCTTCTTCTTTATCTGTTTAACCTCCTCATATGTAGGACTTACACCCCCCAAGACTTACAGGTGGGTGCCTGGGGTAAGAGACCTGTTGGGGAGCAGACACTCATGGATCAGACAGAATATCCAGGATGGGTGATCAGCCCGATTCCTGGTATGGGAGGAAGGAAGTAGATGAAATGGATAATGGTGAAATGGATGAAAGGAAAGGTGATGATGGAGCAGTTGGTGGAATGAATGGCAGGGGAAACCGGAGAACCCGGAGAAAACCCGCCCAGACGCCGCTTTGTCCACCACAAATCCCACATGCGGGTCCCTGGGATTGAACCCGGGCCGCCTCGGTGAGAGGCGAGCGGTCTAACCACTCAGCCACGGTGCCGCCCAAAGTAGGATCATGTTGACAAAATTTAAGACTTTTGTCAAACATTGTCGGTTCTTAGAAAAAGCTTGTGCACTTTACTATGAATAGAACTTTTGGTAAATCATCCACTTTTACTTTTTCTTATTCTGTCTTCTGTTTCTTTTCTTCTTTGGTGTTTGCAGTGTTATTTCACACACAACACCCCACTTGAAAACACCGGTATAATTTGCAGTTATTTTAACAATGTTATCCACAACGACGGTTAGATTCTCCTGCATGAATTGTTAAAAACATTCAACATGGTTTGTTTCTCACCACTTTTAACGGCTTACCTTTAGAATGCTTCACTATTTCACATTTATTGTAACTTACCAAGCTAACACTACTTGAGAAGCAATCATGTTTGTCATCCTACTGACTACTCGTTATCATATGAATGCAGTCTCAACATCAAATTTTTGGGTGGAACACAATACTTCCTCTACTTACTATAGGTAGTAGAAAAAGTAACAATGGGCCAGACCTATTAAGACGCCAAAGAGCTAAATATTTTGGTAAGTGTGTGGATCTTCAGGCACAAAAACCAATATGTTGAGGTGCATGTAGCCCATAGAAAATATGACAGATAAACGAAGGGATAAGTAAGGATAAGGAGAAGTGGAAATCAAAAAAACTAAAATTGTAAATATATGTTGCAAAAATTTGATGTATTTGTTGCAGTAGTAAAAAATAAACCATTCATTTGCTCTTTGTTAAGAGTGAAACCATTAGAAAATTCAAATAACGTTATGACCAAGTAAAATTAAGCAAAGTGATTGGTATTTATGTATAATTGAGATAATCGCCTTCTAATACTTACCTAAGACATATATTTATTTTCATTCAACAAACCATACTGGTAATAGTGTAATGTAGTATAGTTTATATTCTGTGTCTATAAAAATATTCTATGTGTTTTGCAAACTATTTTTGTTAATCAGAAACAATAGACTGGGAATAAAAGCAGTAGCGGTTCTGGATATATATTTTGGGAGTTCACAAAATTTTAAGAGCCAGATAGCTCTTAAAATGTGAAATAGCATCTGCTGCATTTTAGTTACGATTATGAATAAACTACAACTGCAGCTGCTCCCAACAACAATAATAACGATAATGATGATGATGATGATGATGATGATGATGATGATGATAATAATAATAATAATAATAATAATAATAATAATAATAATAATAATAATAATAATAATAATAATAATAATAATAATAATAATAATAATAATGCATAAGTTGTCTGATGAAAGAAAGGATTGTTTTTGTGGATGTTTGTTGTTGTGTACATAATTAAGTAGTGTTTTAAGGCAAGAACGAAGTCATGCATAAATTAAATTGTAGTTGAGATAATGGATGGTCTGGAATAACCAGAACAAGTTTCCGCGCTTGTGCACGTTACTTAAGGCAGTGTCTGCCACAGTGTGCTACCACCTAGTGGCATTACCATAAAATTGTAGTGATAGTATGGAAAAATAGTGCAGGAGAAGCTTCATGCATGCCATCAAATGTACATGATCTGTATGTATTGGACCCATAAGGCAATTACGTCATACTAGTCATGCATGTGCAAAAGCACCTTAAAACATGCACAAGTTAACATGTGCTACCAACCCTGTTGCCGCATTTCATTGAGTTTATAGGAGTAGCGAAGAAGATTTAAATGCTATAGATTTTAAATTACATATGTTACATTTAACAGCATTCAAAGGAAAAAATATCCAATAAATCTGCAAGGTGTCAACAGAGAGGGTGATCATGTGCTTATGTGATCTTACACAGTAGCTGATCCTGAACAAAAACAAAACTACTAAATGCTTCTCAGCAAAGTTGAAGGTACTCTCTCACATGCAAAGCTTAATCGATTCAACAAATGAACAAGCAGGTTAAACTAAACATGGAGTTTTGTTCATCACTAAAGCTGAAGTACCAGATAAGAGAATAAGTACAAAGATAAAGAGCTAAATATGACTGCAATCATGAGATGAACATGAAAATTCAACTGATAAGGACATCAGTCAATTAGGAGATTAATGGAGGAATGATTTGAACACATCTCGGAAGAAAACGACAAAGCAAACAACAATAAAGCATAATAAAATATAGGTTGTGGCGGTAGCATATCTGTCTCACATTTGAGAGATCCCAAGTGTTAATTTCTGTTGGGGTGACTTACCTGGATAAAGCTTTTTCTCAGATTTACTTTATCCTCAGAAGTAGGGTTACCAACCATCTGGTTTTTTATGGACACGTCCAGCATTTACAGGGTTTTATTTATGTCCGGCAGGCATTTTAAATTTTTTCTCTTGAACATCGGCATTTTCGCATAATATATTTTAAACGTTCTTTCAGTTGTGTTTAAGCCTTGGGAGAATACTGTTATAGCATTATTTGCAATGCATAGTGGACTGTGATCAAACATGATTTTGATGCCAATAGCGAGCGAATCCATGAACTGTGACATAACTACCCAGAGCACCACTTATTTGGATGGAGAAAAGTTACACAAACTGCCCAGATATCAAACCTTAAGCTATGCTATTAGGCTTTCAACAAATGTATCCGTACACGTGCCCTGGGTTTACAGTTTTGTGAATGCGGAATTCGAGTGTATATCAAAGTTCATCTAATTGTATTGTTTTAAGTATGTCATCTTCTCATACAGAAACTAGAGGAAACCAAAAAAGATAGTGTAAATTTGCAGATAAACTATAAGTGAAGTATCCGTGCTTCACACATGGACAGAAAGAAGGTATGGCCGAAAAGTGTCATACTTTTTAAAGAAATGTCTGCTTTTTTTCCAAGTAATGTCCTGCATTTGAGGATTTTTAGTTGGCAACCTTACTCACAAGATGTCAGGTAACTCTTCAGCTTTATGGACCGGACTCATTTGAGCATAATTTCTGTCATTCATTCACCATCTGATCCCTGTTAAATCACAAAAAAGTAGCTTCTTCCAGTCCATCATCAGACGTAATTCCCGTAACCCTACTCTCAATGCCAGAGATAAAAGCCTCACAGACACCTTTAGTCATTATGTATTCAAGTACATATAATTTTAAATGCTAACACTACAATTTTCAGTAAATATTCAATTAACAGGTTAGAAAATACAGTGCCTTTGTTTTATTCCAAGAACACAACCGCTTATATGTGTATCAGCTGAGATGGCAATGACCTCAGCATTATGGCACTGCGCAGCAGCGGTGCAGGACATGTCAAGGGTATGTTTATCATCTGTGAACTGTCTCAGTAGTTGCTTTGTCTTTCTGTTGTGAAGTGTTTCGACAATAATTGTGTTATGTGTGATTTCCTTAGGAATACTATTCTCTTATTAGTCCAAGGAAATGCCTGCCAACAAATTTATGCTTGAACAGCGTATTTTGATGTAAGATACACCCATTAAAACTGAATCATGTAGACAATTTCAGCAGCAATTTCCTGGCTATCCAGTTCCGGGAAGAGACACCGTGAGATGTTTGATCAATAAATTTAGAACAATGGCATCAATAAATGCTAAAGAATAAAGTTTATAGTAACAATCCCCACACCATTGACAAACATAAGGACAATATAAAGGCAGAAATTATGAACATTATGCAAGAAGAACTTATGCGTGTGAATGGCAACTTCATCCGACGATGTCAAGAATGTCTTTGTGCAGATAGACACCACTTATAAAAATCTGCTGTGTTACACTCGCATGACTTTCTCTACTCTTGTACAAATTATTTTTACAAGCTCTTATTCTTCATCTATTTCATAATAACCGAGATAAACATTTGCAGAAACGATCTTTTGACATTCCAACAGAACTACATTTTACACATAGCGACCTGTTCTAAAAATATTTGACTATCGCTTAAGACGTACTATGTTCCCCTTATTTTGTATTTGCAAGGGCAATATAGAAATACAGTAACCCTTTAAGCATAGACATATCTCTTAATAGCTGGTTGCTAGGTGCAGCACCATTCTCTTTGCCTCAGATTAATACTCTTTGCATATACAAGACAAAAAAATGAACAAAGAATTCCCATTTGAGAAAATAAGTATTGAAAAATTTAAGGGCATAATGAGCAATATCTCGAAAATGGTTCACTCAACAAAAAAAAAAAGTATATGACACAAATTGTGTATTTTAACGTGATCTACATTTTTTGTGTAGTAAAATGTTGTCTATCTCTTATAGTTTACCAGTTATGCAAAAGTCGTTCATAATGAAGAATACTTTTGGAGACATTCCCAGGAAATTTAAGATATACATTTTATTTGTCATGAAAATATCTTAAACATATGATATTTTAATCAAAATTGTTAGCCATTTTTGAGAAAATTAAAATTTTCGAAAAATGTTCCATGTAAAGGGTAATCTGGGGTGGGGGTATTTTCTTGAAAACCTTCATCGCCTCTCTGGAAGATACTGAACCTAAATACCAAGTTTGGTGTTTATCCGACTGTTCGTTTCTGAGTTATGCTGTTCACAGACACACACACACACACACGGGGTCTCAAAACATGTATTTCCGGTGAAATCTCGGTATCGAATTTTTGGGTGGAATACAATACTTCCCCCACTTACTATACATAGTAGAGAAAGTAAAAAGTTAGTACTCATTACATATATGTTACTAACACTCATGAGTAAGTAACATGCGAGTGATGAACAGAAAACCCTGCAGTGTAGTAGACTGTGTGCGGAGCACGCATCCGCAAGATCTACGGCCTTGACATAAAACGAAAGCACTGTACAACAGAAAAACATGGGGCAAACAATTCAAGCAACATTTCTGCATCACTAATAACAAAGTTTAATTATTGCTAAACAACAGCTAAACAAATTCAAGATCAATTCACGGCGGTACTTTTCATAGAATTTGTTAAAAACGTTTAACACTGAAGGTGTTTAATTGTTGTTGCGGTTGCACCACGTTTAGGCACTAATTTGAAGCTGTTTTATACCATGCACGTAATGGATGCCAATTTGCGGGAGATTGTTACTAGAAGTGTTCGTCCCACGTATGGTACAAACTTTCCAGTTGTCTTCGCCCCACGTTTAAGATACAACTTTTTATTTTAACATTTATTTTAATATTTATGTATGTATGCCTCGGCTTTATCAGTAGTAATTTGCAGAGAATGTATCTCTTAGCCGGGTTGGTATGGCTAAAGAACAAAGCTTACACAAATTATAATTGTACTCCACTTTTTACTTTCTCTACTACATATAGTAAGTAGGGGAAGTATTGTATTCCACCCAAAAATTCGATACCGAGATTTCACCGGAAATATATGTTTTGAGACCCCCTGAATTCAAAAAAAGCATTTTTGGAAACATGTCCGTGTGTGTGTGTGTCTGTGTCTTCTGTGAACAGCATAACTCAGAAACGAACAGTCGGATAAACACCAAACTTGGTATTTAGGTTCAGTATCTTCCAGAGATGCGACACAAAGGTTTTCAAGAAAATCCCCCCACCCCAGATTACCCTTTACATGGAAGATTTTTCGAAAATTTTAATTTTCTCAAAAATGGCTCTAACGATTTTGATTAAAATATCATATGTTTATGATATTTTCATGATAAATAAAATGTATAACTTGAATTTTCTGGGAATGTCTCCAAAAGTATTCATTGTGAACGACTTTTGCATAACTGGTAAACCATAAGAGATGGACAAAATGTTACCACACAAAAAATGTAGATCGTGTTAAAATACACAATTTATGTCATATACATTTTTTTTTGTTGAGTGAACCATTTGAGATATTGCTTGTTATTCCCTTAAATTTTTCAATACTTATTTTCCTAAATGGGAATTCGTTATTCATTTTTTTGTCTTGGATATGCAAAGAGTATTAATCTGTGGCAAAGGGAATGGTACTGCACCTAGCAACCAGCTATTAAGAGATATGCATGTGCTTAAAGGCTACTGTATTTCCATATTGCCCTTGTAAATATATATTCCCCTTACATCTACAAGAAACTTAGCAATAAGATAGAGTCTGCAGATGTTTATCTTGATTAACATTAAGTATATGGAGAATAAGCGTTTGTAAAAATAGTTTGTACAAGAGTAGAGAAAGTCATGTGATTGTAACACATCAGATTTTTCTATATTGCCCTTGTAAATATATTTTCCCCTTATATCTACAAGAAAATTAGCAATAAGATAGAGTCTGCAAATGTTTATCTCGATTAACATGAAGTAGATGGAGAATAAGCGTTAGTAAAAATAGTTTGTACAAGAGTGGAGAAAGTCATGTGAGTGTAACACATCAGATTTGTTTTGGTTGAGTGAACCATTTTCGAGATATTGCTTGTTATTCCCTTACATTTTTCAATACTTTTTTTTTATTAATCCTTTACACGATTAAATAACACTTCACTGATGCATTCTACTATAGAGTTGTGAGATTGTTAATTGCACTTTTAACAGTAAACTTTATATTATTCTCACCGCAATGAATTTTCATGTGTCACACTGATCCCGTATTGAACCAAAACTGCTTGGGTACGCTTTCTCGTAGCGTCTACCGCTTGAATTTGTACATTTCCTCTATTTCTAGTCATTGGCTAATCCTACTCCAATAGAATACCTTTATTTAACTTTTGGCTTTTCTAGTTGTTGATTGGCTATTTATAAACTGTTTTAAATATTACATCATTGTTGTTCCAAGAATTATTAGTAGCCTTTTTAAACTTTCTATTTATTGTTTCTCAAGGTTACCTCACTGTTAGCAACTTTCCGCTTCTGCTTTATAATTCTGTTTGCTACAGAAGGCAGCTTGCTTCTATTCTCATAGCCCCTACACTGTTAAATTACGTGATATATTCACTAACATTTTTTTATACATGTTCATAAGAAAATAAACATAATACAATGACTGTAATATACATTTTATATATTATAAGTTTATAACATACATATATTACTTTAAGGCAGGCTGTTATTATATTTTATATTACATAATTAGACTGATATCATTTAAGTATTAAAAAATACTGCCTCAACACAATTGTCTTCTATTCAATTTCTGCATTTCTGTTTCTGTACATTGGCGGGGGCATGGCTCTCTAGAAAGTAATCTCTTCTCAACACATGAAAAGGGTATACTAATGGCTTTATAGTGGAAACCGGAAATGAACTACAGCCTCATAAACACTCTGATATAATAGCTCAGTTAGTTATACATGAATCTAAACAAAAACATTTTGTTTTATAAATTTAACTGTTCAAATGAGTGTTTTAAATTTCTCAGCACAAGAATAACCACAAAATGTTATGATTTGAACCAAACTGTTTTATGTAAAGGAAGAAACGACATTTTAGGCAGGAAAAGTTGTAGTTTGCCCACCAGCCAATTAAGCGCTCCTGTCACATGGTTTTGTTAACAAGTCCTTTGAACTTAAGTGAAACCACTTTAGACATGTGCACATTCAATTATTTTATTGTGTTTCGCAAATGACTGCTATGAAAAAGACCATTGCATGGACTTTAGAAGCAACATTGATCATTAGCTGCTTCAAAATATCACACTACTAGAGTTCAATATTAGAGGTCGACTTCAGCTGGGGATATCCAATTGAAACTGCAAGTTAAACATTCATCTCTTATCCAATGCCATTCCACCCACAGAAAAGAACGAAAAGAGAAAAAAAGTGTGTATCACCCTTCATTTGGAAAACTGCTTTGAGATCCACCACACCCAACAATCATATAAGCCCATCAAAATCGGTGAGCCAATACTTCCAATATCAAGCATGCAAAATGACAAGAAAAATTATAGTGGTTGATTTTATATGAAAGTTTAAACTTCACAATGCACTCACGCAGCTGTACAGATTTCTGAGGTAGTCACGAGGTTATTTAAATAAAATGCCAATTAGTTAATGTTATTCTCAATTACTAAATAAAAGATAACACAACTGCTATAATGCTAGTTACATTTTATGATCACTAAATTTCACCAAAATGGCTACGATGCTCACCTTGGATAAAACTGACCCCAACAGCACTTTTAGGCATACAATTTATATGGTGCTGCTATATTAATACTTAATCCAAGATCAAGGAAAGAAACCCGGATTGTATAATGGTTAATCTAAGATCCTCTCTCCTTAATTAAAGATTATCTTAACTGACAAGGAAACCTGTTACACAAGAATGCTCTTTGCAACATTGTCATTTCATGGAATGGAATCCTGTCCTTGCAGTATGTAGACACGCTACAGACTGCAAATATAGTGGCTCAAATTGACTGCAACTAGTTAGCGATTCAAGCACCCTGCCCACATATTTTCTGGAGAGATCTGTTCTGCTGGCAACTTGCCAGCTGTCATCTTAACCCGCTCTGCCTCAAGCGGCAGTATATACAGGCTTATTCAAAAAGAAGGAACACTTTAAATATTTATTTCTAATGAACAACAATCGATTGTGACATATGTGACACATCACTGAATAGAGAAAAGTTCAAAATTTTATTTTGTGTGTTCAAAATAAGCACCATTTGTTATGCGAGGATGACCAGTGCTTTTCCGCTTGCATATGCAACTGTCTTTATGAATTTATAGCACCAATTGTAAATTTTTTACGAGGCGGCTTGTTATTGAACTTACAGTGAAAGAATGGATTCACCCTTTCTATAATGCAGCACACAAAACGACGGTTTCCTGTAGCATCGCCATTTTCTCGTAAACGAACATAGCACCGCTGTAGGCACTAAATGGAACTAATAAGTGAGGCTTAAAACCTTGAAATTTCCTCTATTTAATGAGTGTCGTATGTGTCGCTATCTATTGTCATTCATTAAAAATGGATATTTAAAATCTGTTCCTTCTTTTTGAATAACCCTGTATTGTCCTGCCTTCAGCATAGAAGGGGCATTCACATCACAGAGTCTACAAGTGAGAACTGCTGAACCTACATGAAGAGCCCAGGAGGCTCCAAGCCACCATAACCAATGGCTTTTAAATGTGCTTAAAAGTGACAGCCCCATGTCAGTAGATTTACTAAATGTAAAAGAACCCCTGCGGAACAAAATTCTGGCACACCAGTGGTACTGATATGATCCTAGGAATTCACAGTGTTGTAAAACAAACAAAATATTTTTTTATATAACCATAGGGAAACCTGGAGTAACTCTGCAGGACAGAGCATAGCTAAGCTTGTGCATTTGGTGAAGTAATCAGCTGTTGTATATTTTTTTGCTTGAGCAATTACTAGAATGTTCCTGAAATTGGAAACAGTTGCCAAGCCATCACATCCAAAATGTGCCAAGTTAGTACTTTTAAAACCTGGAACAAGTAATGGATGAAAGAAGTTTTATTTAAGGCGAAACAGCAAATGTTAGCTTGTTCAAGTAGGTACATGAAAATTGCATATAATGCTTTCTAGGCATTTTACTACATTATTTATTCATTGTTTCCAATCAACTCTATTGTTATTAATCATTTGTTTTAGCTTAAAACACATTGATTATATGTGATTATTATTTAGTATGTTCTAATAAAATTATAGTTAGCCATAACTGATAGTTTACTGTCTCTTCTTGTTAACTTGATTCACATCCTATTTCTTCCTCAAACATAAATACTCTACACTCTAGGGAAGGAGGAAATTTCCTTTTTGTACGGGCAGCTAATGAATGCCCAGTGGCAACAGGAATGTGCATTAAATTGCATGACATTTGCCTAATAGATTTCTATATACTGTTAAAAGTGCTTATTCCATAGAAGTGTGAGTGTATTAATGCTTGTTGGCAAAGTTTAAATTAAAATAATGGAATAACTGAAAGCAAGCTTAGATCATGAAGCTTTCCCTTCATACAAAACTCATTTAAGCATTTATACATAATTTTTCTACAGGCATACCATTGAGTATACACTTTGCACATGTATGCTGACAAAGGCACAGAGCAATTCCCCACACCTACCATTTCTAGCTATTGTAAATGAGAGGGCCGGAGAGTAAAGAAGAGCTGAGGCAGTGAAGCAAGCAGAAAAACATTTAGCTACAGCGACTCTTGCCTCCAACATTCCCTATGCAACAGTGAATTATAACATTTTGCTTCTAATACATAAAAAAAAATATCTGATGTGCTACACTCACACGGCTTTCTCTACTCTTGTACACACTATTTTTACAAATGCTTATTCTCCACCTACTTCATGTTAATCGAGATAAACATTTGTAGAAACTATCTTATGGCTAACTTTCTTGTAGATGCAAGGGGAATATGGTAGGCTTTAAGCGATAGCCAAATATTTTAAGAGCTGGTTGCTATGTGGCGCATTCTATTCTCTTTGCATATATATATAAAGAATAACGAATTCCCATTTGAGGAAAAGTGTAAGTATTGTAAAAAAATTTTGTCTATCTCTTACGTTTACAAGTTATGCAAAAGCCATTCAGAATGAAGAGGACTTTTGGGGACGTTGCCAAAAAATTCAAGATATACACTTCATTTACCATCAAAATATCTTAAATGTACAATATTTTAATCAAAATTGTTAGAGGCATTTTTGAGGAAATCAAAATTTTCGAAAAATGTTCCATGTAAAGGAACTTAGTCTCGGGTGAGGGGGATTTTCTTGAAAATCTTCATGTCTCATCTTTGAAAGATACTGAACCTAAATACCATGTTTGATTTTATCCGACTTTTCGTTTTTGAGTTATGCTGTTCACAGACACACATAGATCTTTTTCTAAAAATGCCTTTTTTTGGATTCAGGGGCCTAAAACATGTATTTCCGGTGAAATCTCTGTATCAAATTATTAAAAGGAATGCAATACTTCCCCTACTTACTGTATGTAGTAGAGAAAGTAAAAAGAGAAAGAACATGAATGTAAATTATAATCTTAATAATGTGAAAAATATGGTTAACAACTGTAATCATCAAAATCAACACAACTGCAAAAAATTTTATGCTTATATCTAGAATATTAATAACATGTCTTTCACTTATAGGTAGTCCATTATTTACCTATATGCATAGTTTGCCTGCACTACAGTGACCCTGATATTCTTCTACTAGTGCACCAGTGGTGAATGATCCGTTCAAACTGTTAAGAGTAGAGCTTGTTATTGCATATCTCAAAAGTGAAAATTTATTCAAAGATATCTGTGTTGTATGTAAATTTTATTAGAGTATTTTTATTAGTCCACTGAAATGCCTATCAAAAATTTCATGCTTCAAAAAATAATGTTCATGCATGATATATATGTAAAAGCTGAATTGAGTAGACAGATGTGTAGACAATTTCAGGAGAAATTTCCTGCTATTTCAGTTCCAGGAAGCCACACTGTTAGATGTCCATTAATACGCTTAGGACAATGGGATCACTAAACCTAAGAAGCAATATAAAAACAGAAATTATGAAAATTATGCAAGAACAACTTAAGTGTGTGAATGAAAATTTCATCCGAAGCTATCAGGAATGCCTCAACAGATGGACATCACCTTCAACACCACTTATAACAAGATTAGTACTCATTATAGTGCATGTTACTATCACTCATGAGCAAGTAACACAAAAATTTTAGAATAGAAAACCTCCATTGTAATAAACATGCACAGAGCATGCATACGTGTGAACCATGAGCTGGCAATATAAGGAATGCACTACAGTATGCGTATAACTTTTTATGGTTATTAGTGAGCAAAAACAATTTTTCTAAAGAGATAGAAATTTTCATTTTTCTTCCTCAATGTAATATTGTTTAGTTTATATCCCTAACCATATGCAAATCTCACTCTTAGATACTATTATGTATTAAAAAAATTAATATTCTTACCCATCATTGACCCTGCTATTATCCCAATTCCAAGACACTTGCTGATAGTAGCCTTCAGACATGGTCCTGAAATGAGAGAAAATGTGATAACTTCCAGCAGTTAGTGTGAAAATATCTCTCTCAAAAGAATGCACTCTCAGGGCACACAATTGTATAACTGTGTGTTCATATAAATGATACATATTACAGCAAAATTTTAACATCTTTCTCTTGGAGTGAATCCAAATTAGTATGCGCAATATAAATTATGTTACTATAAAAGCTTAAAGGGGGATATGAGCAAATTGTGTCAGAAAACTGAATTCTTTCTAACATAGATTATTACGGATTTTTGAATGTTTAACAGGAATTGGAATATTATTTAAAGGTGAGTCGGAATTGTTACACTAACATCACTTAAGTTTACTCACTTAACATGTTTCGGGAAACGGTTGTTCCCATCCTCGGCTTCTAAGGATGGGAACAACCGTTTCCCGAAACACGTTAAGTGAGCAAACTTAAGTGATGTTAGTGTAACAATTCCGACTCACCTTTAAATAAATTCAATACACATATCTGTTTCTAGCTTCTTTTCAAATATCAACGTATTGGAATATTAATTAATATTTTTTGATTATCATTCAAAATTTTATTGCATATACATTTGAGAATATGTTCCTGACGTATTTTATTTCTTTTCCACCTCCAAGGTCATTAAAAAATTTAAAACACCTTGGCAATGTAGATGAGGTACTAGCTGTGCTTTGTCGTCCTCCGTGGTGTAGTAGTTACCATGGTAGCCTCTAGTTCCCGAGGTCGTGGGTTCAAACCCAGCGGAGGGCGCAAAAATCCTTAGCAGGGCTTCCTTCGGAAGGGAAGTAAAGGCAGTGGTCCCGTGTCATAGATGTACAGCACGTAAACAAACCTCAAGCCATATAAAGAGACCTCTGAGCAAAATTATTCATGCCCAATATAGAATGGGACACTAAGGACCACAGCAGTAAACGAGTGTCCATAAATAAAACTCAATTTAATTTAATTTAGCTGCATTTTTGTTTGCATGTGTTTATATTGCTGTATTGTAAATTTTTTTAACTACTACAAATTGCTTGTTACAGGTGAACCCAAAAATCACTATTTAGAATGCAACAGTAATTAAAAAAGCAAGTATAGTAATATGTTTCAAAAGTTTATAAAAAAAGGTCTCACACTGGGTGCTTCTACCTACCGCCATCATCCATGCATGCCATACCTCTGATTAATAACCATCCCATTCTAATCCACAAGCAAGATAGAGCACCCAGCATGTCTAGCCACACCCCACAAACAGCATATTTCCAACTGTGAAATAGCAGCTGTCTTAAAGCAGAGAGCAGTTCAATTCTTATCAAATGACTTGCAGTTTTCTGCCACTGTATAAATCATTCCACGAGAGTTGACAATATAATCAAATTAAAATTTTGCTGCTGCTTTCAAAATAAAGAAATATATAGATTAGTATATAGTAATAAAATTAAAAGTTTTGATGTGAGAAAATCTTATTAATCTATTAATGTAATAATTGTGATACAAAACAAAAATACAATAAAAGTCATAACTCCGCAATTTATTTGATAGACTAAAACCATTATAGCAAATAAAAACAATGACTGCACTTGCTAATTAGTGTAGATCAACAAAGCTAACGAGCACTGTTTGATCTTCAAATGCACGCCAAAGAGAAAAAAAAAGGGGGGGAAGAATAAGCTGGAGGATATGAGTACTACCAGTATGGAGGTTTTTAAAATTGAGGTTAACCTATTACATGTTGAAATATCTGAATTAAATGTTTAAAATGCATATTCTCCACTTATATTTAATGGATTAGTAGAAGTCTTGGCTTAACTAGCTTATGCGTTGTGGTACTTAAAATGTATTTAAAAGTAATTCCACTAGAAATACCTTAGGAGTGTTTTAGTAGATGTCTCCTCTAGACCTGGTGGCCACCTACCCAACCCTTTTAGGTGCCTTACTTTTACAGCTGAATTACACTGTAATGACAACAAACATCGCCTTCTTGATGCTGCTGCACATGCGCAATAGGAACTGCCAATCTAAATGAGTGGCAAAATCCGTGGCGATGTTTTTCTTACTTCTTATTCAACATTATTTTCGCTTCCTACTGATAATTAACATAACCTTATATATATATATATATATATATATATATATTCATTTATTCATTATCTGTTTACCCTCCTCTGGTGAGGACTTACACCCCCCAGGACTTACAAGCGGGTGCCTGGGGTCAGAGGCCTGTCGAGGAGCAGACACTCATGGATCAGACAGAGCATCCAGGATGGGTGATCAGCCCGATGCCTGGTATGGGATGAAGGAAGTAGATGAAACGAAATGTTGGTGAAATGTATGAAAGGAAAGGTGATGATGGAGCAGTTGGTGGAATGAATGGCAGGGGAAACCGGAGTACCCGGAGAAAACCCGCCCAGACGCTGCTTCGTCCACCACAAAACCCACATGCAGGTCCCTGGGATTGAACCCGGGCCGCCTTGGTGGGAGGCGAGCGGTCTAACCACTCGGCCACGGCGCCGCCAACCTTATATATATAAAAAAAAATAATAAAACAATCCTAACCTAAGGCTAAACTTCCACGTATTCAGAAACCTAAGCTTATATGACAAATTTGGAACATTGTTAGCATGCGTTGGTGTAACCACTGGTTGGTAATTAACAAAAGCTTGCACGCACGCGCACGCACGCATACACAAACCTAACCTAAGACTCACCTTCCGTGAATTCAGAAACCTAAGCTTATATGATAAACATGGAACATTGTTAGCATACTTCAGTGTAACTACTGGTTGGTAATTAACATAAGCTTATATAAAAAATACCTAACCTAAGACTAAACTTCCGTGAATTCAGAAACCTGAGCTTATTTAAATAGCGAATCATTCACATCATCAAGAAATGCACACTGACTACGCTCATGTTAGCCATTCAATGTTGGCAGCATATTGTTTGTACATTTGGAAACCGCACTCAGCTAGAGAGCGACATCTGTAACAGAAGTAAGACACCATTTTTCTGCAGCACATAGGTAGAGTTTTCTGAAATCTTTTCTTAAAAATTATAACTAGTTCTGTTAAAGCTATGATATCTTCAGAAAATATTGCTGCATATTTGGAATTACAATACTAACATAAAATAATTAAATTCTGATTTTTAAGGTTGTATGTCAAGAAAAATTACTTAATTTTGATTGTGCTTGACTCAAAATTTTATAAGTAAAAAAATTATAAGTATACATGAATGATTGGTGATCTTATAACCCATATAAGATCATGAGTAAATTTTTCAAATAGATAAAGTATTGAAATTGTGATAATTAAAATTTCATTTAATGCTTTTTATAACAAAGGGCATAAATATTAAAAGAGAGTAACATTTTTGGCAAAAAGCCTAACCCTGAATCTTTCAGCATATTTTGCACTAACATACACATCAAACATTCAGGTCTGTATCTTAAAAACTGTAGTTGTATAGCTTTTATAAAGAAAAGCTTACATTTTCTTAACATCCCCCCCCTTAAAGGGGGAGTGCTCAAGGATACCGAACACTAGGGTAGTATTCTGTAGGCTACTTGGTAACCAGAAATAATTACAGAAAACATAAAACATGTGCCATAAAAAATTTATATTAACAGGTTTTTCGTTCAGGGTATTCTAGAAATAAATTACCCTTACAAACTTTGCACAAGCATTACACATGTAATCATTAGATTGGAATGCATTCTTTGCTAGAACTAAAAAACAATGTGGCATTGCTGAAACCACTAGTTCCATGTATCCTTCTAAATGCACAGAGCTCCCCTCTGAAACTGTCCTTCGAACGAAAGTAGTAGCTTGATTTATAAAACTACGTTTCCTCAGCTAGAGTAGATATCTTTTGTTGCGCCTATCTGCAAGATGTTTAGCACAGCAGAACAGCAATTCATCTTATATGGTCAAAAAACAGTATAGTTCCAACCAACCTGTGTGTTGTCCTTGCTCATTTTAGCCATAAATAAATGTGTAGTTTATGCAGTAAAACAAACCTCCACAGTTTAGCTATAGACAACCTAGTTAGATATAAAATGAAACCCACATTTTAACTACCATAAGTTTTTAGACATATAATGTATGGTACAATTTTGTAGACATAGTAGATACATACATATTTCAGGGCAGCAGAGTCAAATTTTCCATTAGTGCCTACATACCATACAATGCATTGCAAAGATAAATTAAACATGATGGTAGTACCTCTTGTATGCCATTCATTCTTCCTTTGCACAATTTTATGTTTTTATAGGTTTTCTTAGAGAAATATGCTTCTGGCACATATCAAAATCGAGAATGGCGAATACGCTAAATTCACTTGTATCGCGTTTTAAGCTCATTTAAACCATTTTTCGTGGGGTTCATAAATGGAAGTTTGGCCAATCCGTCATTCACGCAACAAAAAAACTTACTTCACGAACTTTTGTTGAAGGAGTTCAACCACATTCTTGTTTTCCTCTTAACCTCTTACATCTGATTCCTAGTTTGGGTGTAAATTTTAAAATTAAGACTGTTATAGGTTATGACTTTCTTCATTACTCTTAGTAACATTTATTGCCCATATTCCTTTGCTTCCATAACTCCATATAATATACTACATCCCTCAATATTAGCAATATTAATTTGTACTATATATTTGCAATGACATTTGGCTTAAGGACAAATATTTCACGTGGCACCTAAGGCAACCAACAGTTAGTCGTTATTTCGCTGCACCGAGTCCGTGACATTAAACTTAAAGGACAATACTCACCATCGAAAAAATTAAAGTCCACAAAGAATGTGTCATAACACTGCTCTGAAAGGATTAAGAGCATCAACTTCTTAATTAAATCACCCATGATTGTTAAACAGTAGCCTCCACCAGCTGTTTAAGAACAACCACAACACAAGTAGTGCACACGGCAAGTGCTATGTAATTAAGCAAGGTTACCAATATTAAATAATCTAAATTGGCAGATGGTAAAAACGTATTATTGAAATTGAGAGCTTTAAATATAAATATTTTATATGATATAATTCTTTTTAATCAATGACATTAAATCAATTACTCTGCTTGTTTGTATTAATAAACATAATCAAATATACGTAACAATAATGTTGCCTGTATTGTAAACAGCTGAGAATGCAAAAACTTTATAAACTCCGCAAGAGATGTCACTAAGATCGACCAACTATCGAAATCGAAGATCGAACTTTGTAATTTGAACGCGTTCTTTGCAGCAGTGACAAAGCTTTTAAAATCCAATTCATATTTTCAAATCAATTCCGATCACAGGCGTACCATGGGAAAGGGGTGGATACGGGGGAGCATTTGCCCCCTCCTCAATATTTCCAGCTTAACACTTTATTCTGAACTATTTTAAGTAAAAAAAGTAAAGTCAAAATTGTGTTTTATATTCAAATTAATAAGAGTAGCCCTCAGGTAAAATATATTTGTGCTGTATGGAGTCTTAATCCATTTACCCTATAACGGTAAAAAGATCAAGCGTATTGACTTTGGAGGTTCAGTGCTAATGTGTGTTTACACTTATTTCCCTATCAGTAAGCTGAGCGTGATATAAAAATCATCACTGTGCTTTGCCATGTAGAAATTAATTTTAACATGTTCTGGAGTGCCAAAGTCATAGTGGAGATGAGTAGAGTGTTAGGCCAAATGTTCAGGGCACTAATGACCTAAGTAGTTGTGCACTCTAAAGCCTCCCTTCTACTATTAGACCAAATGTTAGCATTAATTACTTCCTTTGTTTCTCATAGCTTGAGCATAGCGTCTGTAACATCATAGCTAACATAATCAAATTGCTTGCATTTTAGCAATCTCAGTGGACAAACCGTAGTGTTAGTTATTTCAAACCATTTCTTGTGGTATGTTAACAAGAGGCAGATAGAAAAACAAAATAAAATCCTTTATGAAAGTCGTATTAATGTTACACACTGGATTTTTTAATTAAGAATGCTAATTGAAACAAATTAGGAAATAAATCAGATGCTCTATAAAATATGTTTAATGTATTGTTGCATTAATAATAATAATAATGATAATAATAATAATAATAATAATAATAATAATAATAATAATAATAATAATAATAATAATAATAATAATAATAATAATAATAATAATTTAAAAGAATGTTTTCTTTCCATAAAAAGTGATTGTAAACTACTATGTATTTCATACTATGTTTCATTATGTGTCTTTTACTCCAAGTTATGCACAATTAATTCAATTAAAATTCTTTACATAATCTTGGTTTCATCAGTTATAGGTATATAAAAATCGCATATCATACACACATATACACACATTGATGTATGGTAGTATTGGGGTTGCTATATGCCATAGATTTCATGGACTATCTACGATTTTATGGTAAATAAAAACGTCCAGGACAAAAGTCTACAATTTTTTTTTTCTATATTTGAACTCAACTTTAACAAATTTAATGTTTTTTGGTGGGAGCCCAAGGATGACAGTTTTGAGAATTTTTTGTTACAAAAAAAAATGGTTTGTCTTCATTCATAATTACATTTCAAGTGAGCAGTATACAGAGTTGCTAAAACTTGTGGGATATTAAATCAAGACTTCCTAGTCATAATATCAATGTAGAGAGAGTTTTTCCTTCATGAGTGCTCAGTGAGGAGAAGAAAGGAATAGATTAATAGTAAAATGAGTTAATGTAATGTTGCAAATACAATACAACATGAAAAATATAAGCTTATTATAAGCTCAAAGTTCATAAACTTGTTATGAACAATACCAAATTCCTTTCTTCTGTTCCAGGTCCTGAGAAATACAATTGGCATAGGAAAAACTTAAATGTTGATGTTGAATACATTAAGTTATACTAAATACGTTTAATATATTTTTGATAATATGTCCTTGCTTAAGATAATATACAATAAAGAAGTTCTTCCAAAATTCAAGATTATTAATTAAATGTACATTTCTCCTACATTAAGGCTCCTTATTCCTCAAAATTTCAATTCCTTAAATCAATCAAACTAAAGGTAAAAAATGTCCTGGTTTTGGATTATCAGATTATGGCAACCCTAAGTGGTATTCATGAAAATAAAAAATACATTATAAGCTGCGAACCAACTACTCAGTTATAGAGTCTATAACAGAAAGAATTCAAATTTTCCCTACAGGGTATTCAACTTGTTGAACATGTATACAGATACAACTCTAGTTCATATTATAGATGAGTTTTTGTAAATGTTAAATTAAATTGCAAACTTTCTGAAGCCACTTTTATGTAATTGTTTATATTACATGACCTAATGTAAGCATTAAACTATGAATGCAAATATATGTGCTTATTTATTGTCATTTTAACTTTTAAGGTTATATGATAATGTCTTTGTTCAAAAATGTGCTAGTGGAAAGTAGTTTCACTTATGTCACATACACAGAGTTACCGTAACTTTTGGAACTTAAACCAGAACACATTGTCAAAATGAAGAATTTAATATCAAATTACAAAGCGCTAAGGAGCGAAAAGAACTCATTGGTACTATTTTCTATGAACCCATAATTTATTATTATATTCACAGTATGATTATCTATAGTTGCTACTGATAGATATACTAAAACATATCACAGGCAAATAGTTTAAATTTATAGTACAGAAATTATTGTGCACTAACATTTAACATACCTCTGTGCTATTTGGAACAATGGACTACTGGAAACTTGTGTCTTTTTTGTAGCTCTCATACTTGTCAGATTTCTTTACTGTTTTCAAGATGGCCGGGTTTTTTTGCACACTCATAAAATTCTAAGCATGTCATGTTAAAATTGTAATGGCACTGCAAAATACTTTCAATTGTGCTCATAATTAATCTATTTCTTTCCTCTATCCACTGCCATCAAGTAAAATATGCGCTCAAGATTTGAATTATGTATGAGCACAAAGAAAACATGCTGAAAAATTTTCAACCATTGTAAATGTTGTTCTGGGTGCCTTTCAGTTTCAAAAAACTTCAGCCACTTCTGCTTTTCCATTCATCTGTAGCTGTACTCAGATTTGTACTCACAAAATTTTTCAAACAAACAAACTGATCAAACGCTTCAGTTTTTGAAAGCTATACTTTTTTTTGCTGCTATGTATATCAATGTGTTTTGTACATCACTCCACTTCATAGATGCATTTAAGGACATCCACTTGAAATTGTCTCATTAATGAACACCACTTCTGAAGATATTTGAAGGCTGTGTTGAAAAGATCAGCAGTTTCAGCATTGGATTTATGAACCAAATGTTCACTCACTTCATCCTTTGGTAGTATTTGTGTGACTCTTGTTCCCACAGATTCTCTTCTTTCCATTCATGTAAAATATTTAATGTTTCATCCAGCACTGACATTATTTCAATCATAGTCACACTTGAACCTTGCACTTTATGGATTTTTTTGTTGAAAACTGCAAGCTGATTATGAAGAAACCAGATCACTTAGTGGATCAGAGCAAAAATTTAACAGCATATTGGGTGGTTTTTCTTCTGTGAGAAAGTAAAACTTAAGGGCTTCCCAAAAAGTAAAATCTTCTCCACTGCTGGCATGAGGGACATTCATTTTTGAAAATGACTGAAGAGCTTTGTAGGTTGTGTTGACAAAATCACAAAAAGTTGTTAATTTTTCAGTCCTAATGGTGTAGATGGAGAAGTAGGTAGTTAAAAATCTTTACCATAAGACCTTCAACATCCATAGATAAACAATCTGCTGATGTAAAATTTATGGTATTGTATGAAGAGCAGGACATTCTATGTCCTTACTGATTTTCACATTCAGCTAATGGAAAATACTATTGGTTGCCTTGTGCATCACTACCCCAAAGTTGGTATTTGGTTGTCTCCACAGAACACTGTACACTTTTGTAGTGGAATATTTAATTGTTTAAATGTGTTTACACAATAGTTTGTTACAGTTTCAGTGTTTCATTTTGCAATGTATTTTTATCAATCTGCTTGTGATTCCATCTTTTATAGTGAAATACTGCACAACCAGGAGAAAAAACTTTTTGTGCTTTATGGTTACTTGCATCAGTGGTGATTTCATAAAAGGATGTCTCTTGCAAATCAGTACAAAACTTTATGAGGAGCAAGAATGTGTTTCATTATTGCACCTGCTTAGGTGTAGGCTAGGGACTGCTTAGAAGCAATTTTTTAGTCACAATAAGTAAAAGGTATAGTTTAGTACTGCAATCCAATGAACTAAACGAGCAGCAGAGTTTTATTACTTTATAGCCCATTGTTAATTCTATAGCAGCAATAAGATTTTCTTCTTTACGACCTTTTTGACAAAAAAAAAATCTATCATTTGCTTTAAAGATGAAACTCTCTGCAAGCTAGATTTATGTTTTATCACTTTAATGTGGTCTTGTATGTCTGGTTTTCTTCCATGTCTCACAGAAATATAACAGCTGCACATGGAACAATATGCTTTTTCATCAGTTCTCCCTTTTTCTATAAGCTTCCACTGTTTAGTGTAATCATCCAGAAACCAGCACTTTCTTTTAGGCATCTTAACAATTTAGGGTCTCATATTTCACATCCACTGAGTTCCTGTAAAATGATTGCCGTTCTTTAGTTCTTTACATTACAGCAGATGAAGAAGGACTGCTACATAGAATGGTGACTCATTGTCAGTGAGAAATAATTGTGCCAGGTTTGTCAACTTTTAAATGTAAATAACCCCATACATTTCAAATACTTTAAATCCAAACAACTGTTTACAGAGGGAATTACATAATATTAACTTAGTAATAGATTATACTTATTTGCATAATTACTATAAAATACCTACTAGAAATAGAAAGTACTGTTTCTAAAACCCGGGACATTTGACCATTCCGTACGAATCTATCGGAACACTGGGACAATGGATCAAAAAACAGTGACAATCCTGGAAAACAGGTACATATGTCAACTCATCACATACAGAGTTGTCTAGTGTACCATCCACTTTTTGTTTCAATTAATTGTGATCAGCCTTAGAAATTCCTACAATACTATTCATCTTGGTTTTAGTGCCTTTTGCTATCACATGGACTTTGGGGTCAGGGAATTATATGTCAATCTGACATTCACCTACACAACTAGGGAAAACCTTAGGTTGACTGGATTAAGGATTTTAACATTCATTTGGCCAATGACTGTTCCGTGCTCTCATTAGCAACTGGTGTCGTGCAAATACAAGGACATGACCTTGTATACAGCCATGTGCACTGGAATTGGAAGGGCAAACTTGTGTTGATACTTTCAAACAGCGAAGGAGAAGAAAACATAAGCAAGAATTCTGGATCTATCCAGTCATAAACCATATGTAATTAACATATTGTTCAAGCAATTAAGATATCACTAAAAAAAACTCTTTAACTAGGTAGTATAGAATGAGTATCAACAGCTTTGATGAGCCTTCACACTTATGTACATAATAAATGTAATGTCATCCTAGAGGAGCAATCGTTGGTACCTGCTTCTTTTTATTTATTTATTTTTTTTTGTTTCTTTGTTTAGGTGTTCAACATGGCTTTTAAAAATAAAATAACATATGGAAATAACATATGCAACTGAAATATTTATAGAGATAAAAAAATTAAATAAATTTACTTACACAACAGGTACACTATAAAGAATGTTAAAGAATAAGATTCTATAATAAAACCACATAAAGCAATGGCTGTCCCAATCATAAATTAGGGATCAGAAACATGAACAATGACTGCACAATGTAAAAGAGGTATACAGACAGCAGAAATGAAATTCCTTAGACCCATGGCTAGTTATAGACACTAGACAGAAAACAAAACAAAGAAATAAGATATCTACTAAACTAGAAAAATTAAATAAGACTACAATAGAATACAGAACAACAGGAAAAGGCATTTAAACAGAATGCCAGAACACAAAATACCAAAAGCAGCATATTCCTAGCAGCCAAAAAGACAAAAAAACCTAGGAAGACCCAGAAAAAGATGGAAAGAGCAAGACTTGGAGTCAGAACAAGCAAAACAGCTTAAACTGTGGTGGAGGAGGAGGAAGAGAAGAAGAAGAAGAACATCCCTTTTAACAACTTAGGACTATAGAGACATTGGATGAAATGGGTAAAATTATGCTCAAATGAGGCTGGAGTTGCTGAGCCGAGTATTGCCTGACATTTGTCATATGAAGATAAAGGAAAATGCCAGAAAAAAACCTTATCCATGTAACTCATTCTAACTGAGATTCAAACTTTAATCTTCCAGGCTTGAAAGCAGATACATCAGAGAGGTGGACAGCTAATGGTAAGACAGAATTCATATGCTCTTTTTTTTTACTTATGGACACTCTTCAACTGCTATGGTTCTTAGCATCTCATTCTATATTGGACATGAAAAACTGAAATTATGCTCAGAAGCCTCTTTATCAGGCTTGAGGTTCTTTTATGTGCCATAAATCTACAACACAGTACCACCGGCTTTACTTCCCTTCTGGAGAAAGTCATGCTAAGGATTTTTACGCCCAAAAAATTCCATCGCCCTCCGCTGGATTTGAAACTTTGAGAACTAGAGGCTACCATGGTACTCCTAGACCATGGGGGATGACTCATATGCTCTGGTTAAGGTACCTGAGCATTTAAGCAATACATGCCTAAAGAACTTTATTTGAAAAGAATCAGCCAATAAGGATTTTGTTACATGAATACCCTTAACATTTTAATATTTTGATTCAGGGTGGACAAAAGAAATGGGAAATTTTGTAATAGTGTAGTTAAACTTAGATGTTGCATGAAGTTACCTTTTAGTATATGTAAATATAGAATATAGCATGTAACCACTGCTTCTTGAAAATGGTATACATCAAATGACCTCCCCCAATGTTACTGCTTGCAACATTTTGATTGTGATGTTTGCAAATTCATTACAAAAAATTATATTAATGCCTTCAACTTTTGTAATTTGTTTTAATTGTACTTTTTAGATACCTCTTCATTAAGAATCACATGCACTTAAATCCAGGGTCCATGCAGACCATAGATTGTCTCTATTTTTACTTTCTCTACTCTTACCTATAGTATGTAGAGGAAGTATTCTATTCCACTCAAACATTTGATATAAACATTTCATTGGAAATACATGTTTTAAGCCACCCTGAATCAAAAAAGCATTTATGAAAAAAGGCCTGTGTGAGTGGGTATTATTTTTTATTTTCTTAAATATAGCTCTAACAATTTTGATTAATTTTGATTAAATGTTTAAAATACTTGCATGACAAATGAAAAACAAATCTAATGTGTTACACTCACATGACTTTCTCTACTCTTGTACAAACTATTTATACAAACACTTACTCTCCATCTACTTCATGTTAATCGAGATAAACATTTGCAGAGTCTATCTTATTGCTAATTTTCTTGTAGATGTAAGGGGAATATATATTTACAAGGGCAATATAGAAATACAGTAGCCTTTAAGCACATACATATCTCTTAATAGCTGGTTGCTAGGTGCAGCACCATTCTCTTTGCCACAGATTAATACTCTTTGCATATCCAAGACAAAAAGATGAATAACGAATTCCCATTTGAGAAAATAAGTACTGAAAAATTTAAGGGAATAACAAGCAAATTCTGGAAAATGGTTTACTCAACAAAAAAAAATGTATATGACATAAATTGTATATTTTAACACGATCTACATTTTTTGTGTAGTAAAATTTTGTCTATCTCTTATGGTTTACCAGTTATGCAAAAGTTGTTCACAATGAAGAATACTTTTGGAGACATTCCCAGGAAATTCAAGATATACATTTTATTTGTCATAAAAATATTTTAAACATATGATATTTTAATCAAAATCGTTGGAGCCATTTTTGAGAAAATTAAAATTTTCGAAAAATGTTCCATGTAAAGGGTAATCTGGGGTGGGGGGATTTTTCTTGAAAACCTTCGTGTCGCATCTCTGGAAGATACTGAACCTAAATACCAAGTTTGGTGTTTATCCGACTCTTCGTTTCTGAGTTATGCTGTTCACAGACACACACACGGACATGTTTCCAAAAATGCTTTTTTTGGATTCAGGGGGTCTCAAAACATGTATTTCCAGTGAAATCTCGGTATCGAATTTTTGGGTGGAATACAATACTTCCCCTACTTACTATACGTAGTAGAGAAAGTAATATATCTTGAATTTTCTGTGAATCGCCTGTAAAGTCCTCTTCTTTCTGAATGATTTTTGTATAATTGGTAAACCATTAGAGATAGAAAAAATCTTGCTAAATAAAAAATGTAGTTCCCATTAAAGCATACAGCTTATGTCAAGTAATAGTTTTTGTGCCATTAACCATTTCTGAGATGTTCTTTATAATTAGTTTGAATGTATATTGTAAAGAATGGAGGTTAAAAGTGAATCAAGAGAAAACACAGATTGTGGTTTTCAAAAAAGGGGGAAAATTAGGCAAATATGAAAAGTGGAAGGGAGAGAATAAAGATTACAGGGTAGTGCGTGACTGTATCTATTTAGGAGTAAAAATAGATGGAGGTAATAAATGGGGGAAACAAAAGAAGTTTGCGTTGGCAAAAGGTAAAGGGGTGATGGCAGCAATTAGAAGCTGCAAATATAAAGTACCTAATATAAATGTTAAATGGCTGAAAAAGTTTATGAGATGGTTGTGGAGGCAAAAATGATGTATGGTATAGAAATATGGGGATTAGATAGAGGATGGGAATGTATACATGTGGTGCACAGGATGTTTTGTAGAGAAATGCTAGGGCTACCGAAGTCAATTGTAAGACAGGTAGCACAATTAGAGATGGGCAGGGTGCCAACTAAGGGGAAGATAATGGAAAGAGCTTTGAAATTTTGGTTCAGAAGTTTAAATCTAGGAAAAAGTAATGTGTTAAGACAATGTATTGAATACCAAGAGAAGAGCTTAATGAATGATGGATGGGTAAGTAAATTATGGAATATTTTGGAGAAAAATGGGTTAGGAGATATATGGAGAAGGAGAGAAAATAACATAAAACATTTTTGGAAAAAGGCAAGGAAAAGACTGGAAGATATAGAAATACAAATCATGTTCAGTGAGATTGCCAAAAAGAGTTCATTAGTTTATTATAGGCCAATGAAAAATACATGGGGTAGGGAAAAATATATAGACATAGTAAATAAAGAAGAGAGAGAATCTATTGCATGGTTAAGAACCGGAGCATGGAGGCTAAAAGGGCTAAGACAGGGTATTCCTCAGAACCAATGTCCGATATGTGGTGGTAATGAAGACATTGAACACATAGTATTTAAGTGCCAAGGAACAGAAAATTGGAGAAAAGAATTTTTTAATAAGAAGTGGTTGAAGGGGGATAGAAATACACTTATAATTGAAATGATATGCAAGGACGCTAGAAGCATTGGACAGTTTTTGTGTAAAGTAAAAAATAAATGGCTTTGGACAGTGGAAAGAGAAAAGTAAGAGGTAGTGCATCTTACTTTAAATGGAAAACTATAGTGAATGTGTGATGGTTAAGTAATCAATAAATGGAAAGTGAAAAAAAAAAAAAGTAGAAATGGGACATGAAAAAAAAACTGAAAAAAAACAGCAAGATAATTTAGTGACAAGAGATTGTAAAATGTAAATAAACTGTAGTAATTGTCTACTGAATAAGTGACCAGGGTCAAAATGCAGTAGACAATCAAATTTGTAAAACTCTTAGCACAATAAATACAACAAATTAGTTTGAATTTTCAAACACTTTACAGTTTTTTTTTATCTGTAAACCATTACTTTTTTGGGAGGGGGTTGTTTTGTTTTAACCATGATCATGCAAAGAAAAAGAATTTTTAAGGCATCACATAGTGACTGACTTTGAAAAGATTTAGCTACTGTTTTAGCATACTGTATTCTTCTTATACTTACAACAAAATGTGTAAATAAGTAATGAAGGTTGCGGCGATCACCTCCTCATCCGTTGCTGTAGCTTACCTTGATGCTTCTCCCGTTGCTTCCAGAAGTTCTCAGCGTGTTGGTTCTTCAATTTATCCTCGGCTAGCTGCAGTAATTTTCCTTAAATTATATGGGAGCATGGACTTATCCTCGGTAAAGGAAAACGTAGATCTCGGGTGGTGATATAGGAAGACATAGACTTGCTTTGTTTATGAAAAGATGACACTGCCGTTTCTTTTTATTTAATTTAACACTCGTAGTATACAAAACTGGTATTGCCGCTGTAAAATACTGTCCACCGCTGTTAGACTATGGCGTGGATATGTCACGAAATATAACTATTCTTATTGTCGCTTTCAGAGTAGCGGATCTTAGGTGTGTTGCTAAAACTATTTTGATTCCCTGTTTTGGCGCGATATCTCACACATCCTGCAGCATCTCTCCCTGACCACACATGACATAAACTGCCGAATAAAATGCAATACTAAGCTGACATTACAAAGCTGACTTGATTCCTTTCTGGGCGCGATATCTCACGCATCCTGCAGCATCTCTCCCTGACTACACATTACCAAAACTGCCGCGAATTTTCCCCAAACAGATTCATTTATAGTCTCAGGCTCCTGAGGCTGCTTCCTTTCCTATTGGTCCATTTTTAGCGCGACTCGACGCGTCTAACTATTTCGAATAAACTTTCAGGGATCTCATTGGTCCAATTTTAATATAAATCGCGGCTTTTCCTACATTTACCGTTAAGGTTGTCTTTCTCACTCACTTGGTCACGGCGAATTATCAAATAATGGGACAAAGGCTCTACACCCTCGCTGTAGGAATAATAGCACAGCGACCGGAGAGAGGTAATAAAACTAGGTTTTCTGCCTTCGAAAGCACTATTCCTGTAGCTAAAACTTTCCCTCGTGGACAGTATTTTAACATAGCGCTTAAATTATTTACATTAAACCATTTATAACTCTACTAATATTAATAACCTAGATAGATACATAATGTTAAATCACCCTTCTTAAAATATACAAGCAGTATGAGAAAAAGATATTTACATAATACGATTTAACATCACTAAAAGTTAATTAATAAGTTATCTGTAATTATAGTTCTTGGGCTCGGCCTAGAGTTGCCGTTTCAAATTGCCCTGTTCTGGAAAAGAATAAATTTTTCAACACTTGATACAATTTTCTTTTACAGAATAATTCCTCTGATTATGGCCTTTGTTCGTTTGTTTTGTTGACAGAGACCCTTCGCTATACCTGCTCCTTCACAAGGGCTCTGACAAACCGGTGATGTTTATATTTGGGTCATTCACTCTACACTCTCCCTTTAAAAACAGGTTTCCGAGGGACATTCTTATACACAATACATTTCCCGCACACGAATAACTTGTGACGCATACAAATACTCTAATACCCAATTTAAGTTCTAAAATTAAATCTATTTACATACATATTGGTACATAATTATTATGCCTTTATTTATTTCTTTACATCCTTATTTATCGGGTGTATTACCTTTACTATTTGTTCACAGGGGTGTTACCTCATTTCGAGTAAAACTAACCTGATTCTTTTCATTATATTCTTCACCCTTCTCATTCTCTAAACATTTGTACGGTTTGAGCAACTGTTTATGGTATCTCCCTACGATCTTGGAATTCTTTATTTCTTGTAACTCAAATGTATCCGAGCCAAAAATGTTAATCACCCGGTATGGACCTTTAAATAAATTTTCCATTCTATGATACCTTTTGTTCAGAATGCTAGACTTTTTCTTGTCCCGTACCAATACTAAGTCTCCCAATTTGATCAACCAGTGTTTTCGTTTCTTCTTCTTAAACTTTTCTTTTCTTTTCTGCGCCTTATTGGCCATTCTTTCAAAAGCTTTCTTAAACATCTCTTCTTCCGTTAGTGCTTTCGGATCTTTAGCTTCTAGTGTCTGAGGTAATTCCCCTTCGAGTGTTTCCATTAATTTCCCCTTCATCAGCTCGATGGGCTTATAACCGGTAGTAGGGCTCACACTTTCATTTAAAATACTTTCGATGCGCTGATAGTGATTTGCCCAATCACTGTGTTTTTTATTGGCCAAAATTCTCAAATAAACCGAAATGTCCCGTATTATTCTTTCGCCGGGATTGCTTTGTGGGTGGTATTTTGAGCAATGATACAACGTGATTTCGTTTTCTTTTAAGGTGTCTACAAATTTTCTGCTGGTAAATATTGAAGCATTATCACATAAAATTGCCTTCATCTTTCCAAATTGTGGAACATACGACTTCATTATCTTCCTTAGGCATGTTTCACTTGTAATCTTCCGGACTGGGTAAATTTTCACAAATTTTGAAAATACATCTATTAACACTATTATATACCTAAATCCAAATTTACTACGGGGCATCTCACCATGACAGTCCAAGGTCACTAACATTCCTGGTTTTTCTCTTAGTATTGAGTTTGTCTCATATTCGTATTGTATATTCAGTGGCTTTGCTTTTTGACATTGTAAGCATGTCGAAATTATTCTCCTTACTTTATGGTGTAATTTTGGAATATACAGGTTTTCTTGGATCATTAAAGCGGTGCGTTCTGAGCCAGAATGTGCTAGAGCTTGATGGAACGTGCTTATGAGTTCATTCTCCATGTTCTTAGGTATATATGTCTTCCATTTCTGTATTTCACTGCCATGTAGTTTATATAACACGCCCCCTTTTAACCCTATGTTTCCCTTGATATTTTCATCTATTTCTGGGGCCTTTTTTATTAATTTATTTAACTTCTCATCTCGTCGCTGCTGGTCCCCTATTCCTTTTAATTCTTTTATCAATCCTTTACTCAAGGGTATTTCAATACTCATTAATGTTACTTCATTTTTAGGGCGTTCTATTCTCTCCGGTATTTCACTGTTGTTATGTAACCTAGACAGCAAATCGCTAAAAACATTTGTTTTTCCTGGAATGTGTTTCACCTCAACATCTTATCGATCACCTGTTTGGCTCTCTCCCTTAATGCAATCGGAATATCCCGATACTTGTGTGTGAAGGGTGCAATATCTTGTACCTTAAAACTGTGTTTGTATGCTTTGCACTTGCCTGGGACGTCCGAAAATACCGCTTTGTTTTCTTGTAACATTCGCCTTAATAGATGCCTTTGTGTCTCTGTGAGGTTCTCGGCAAGGGTCACTTTCTCCTCTACTGCTTCTACCTGGCTGCCGGTATCTTGGAATTCTTTATTTCGGGCGTAACCATAATCTTTCTCATTGTGCTCCGTATACCCGTTGTAAAACCTGTCAGCGAACGCATGCATCTCATCGGTTTCTTCCCCTTGTACTATAGCAATTAATTTCTCACTCCTACCTGTTTGTAATAATTGTACGAAAAATCTTTCTTCGGCGATATCTTCTTCTCCTTGGGTTTTGTTATAAGTATCCTGCTTCATACCCTCTACAAAAGGGATTTCTAATGTTTTTCTGTTCTTCTCTATTTTCAAAACTTTATCAGCAAAATCAACCCTAGCTCTTAATTCAAACAAAACGTCACACCCAATCAAAATGTCACAAATCAAATTATTGATTACCAGAAAAATAAACTCAAAATTTTCTTCTCCTATTTTCATGTTCAACATTACTTGCATTTTTATTTGGGTAACCTCTTTGTTAACTGCTACCCGGCATACCGTGTTCCTTATGGGTAATGTCATTAGCTTAATTCCTTTATTTACCAGGTTCTGATATAACCTCAGGCTGCATACACTCACATTGGCTCCAGAGTCTATTAAAGCGTTATATTCTTCATCCAATAATACTACTTTTATGCTAGGGGAATCTGTCAGATCCTTTTCCGAGTGATTTTGAATAGTAGTTATCAGTTCTCCCAGTATAAATTCATTTTTGAGCCCTGTTTCACATTTTCTGTTTATTTGAGAATTTTGCGCGTTTAGAATCCGCTCCGAGCTCTTGAATGGATCCTGTCTTAGTTTTCCGGGTTATCGACACTATTTGGTGCTCCGCTAGTCTCTTCCACATTTCCCTCTCTCTGCATTTGCCTATAGTTTCCTCTGCTTCCTCTAAAATGTCCCCGGGAATGTCTCTCTCTCCTTTCGTTTCTTTCGGGATAATTTTCGTCATACCTTTCTCCTACATCACTTTCCCCTCGGTCAGAAAAATAATGTTCTCTGGATCTGTTTTCATTGTTTCTGCCTCTCCTATAATTAAAACGGCCACTATATCTTGGTCTGGTTTGTATAGCATTTATGTGATATTGGTTATCACCTTCCCTCCTGAAACGGTTATTTTGACAGTTTCTGTTCCCGGATTGAGGTACGTCGTTCCAGTATCTCTCTCTGGGGTTATAGTTCCCTCTCGCGTTTCCTCTCCAATTCGCATTCCTTGAATTATCCGGTAATGTTCGAACTGTATAGTTTTGTACGTGGTTCCTACTACTTGTCTCGAATGATGATACCAACTCAATCAATTCGGGAATAGAATTTGGCTTCGCAATGAGTAGGTAATGGTGTATACGTTCTGGATAATGTGGTACAATCATATTAATGAAATCCCTCTCGCTTATGGGTGGCTCGATTAGTCTACTACTCTGTGCTTTAGTTAGCAAATAATCTACCATGCTTAGGTTTCCGCGTTCATCGTACTTGCCATTAACTAGGATAGATCTCACCTGGTTCTGAGTATTAGTACTCCAGTACTTATTCAAAAATGCCCTTCTGAAATATTCAAAATTATTATTCTCCCCCAAAGTCAATCTTACCCATTGGAGAACCCTTTGACGTAAACCTTTACGAACGATTAACATCTTTAGCTCGTCCGGAATCTGCTTCAAACGGAAATACTCCTCAAGGTCATTTAGGTATTGTTTAGGATTATCAGCCGAATTTTCCTCGAAAGTAGGTACCCCTATCTCATTTAATAAATGGTAGTTTGCATTACTTGCATGGTTAGATGTACATTGGTGCCCTGAATTAAAATTATATGGGTCGGCAGCTGGACTTTGGCCTCCATTTACCTCCCTAAAAGTGGTGCTAGTTTCACTGGGTGAGCTATCATCACTCTGTCTCACACTTATCCCTAGTCTACCAATAGAGCGTTTTAACTCCTTTACACAATTTTCATGCTCTTCCACCCTCTTCACAATTTCATGATGATTTGAGAGCTGTTCAGTCATTTTTGACGAAAGTTCATTCATCTTTCCCTGATCCTTTTCTAACACTATTCTAAATTCTTTGAACTCCCTTTGAATGTTAGATTCTAAGGTACTTTGTTTTTTTTCTAAAGAAACATTTACAGCTCTTAAGTCATCATCCAATTGTTCCTTTATGGCTAAGCTGGTAACACTTAATTCTGTTTCTACATCCTTCCTTAGTTTTTCTACATCGTTTCTTAGACATAGTTGTCCTGCCTGAATTTCTTGCACTACCATCCCTTGCTGACTGAATTTGGAGTCCAATTGACTTTGTAATCGGGTGACCTGTTCACCTAAATATTCCCTCATCTCCTGAGCTAATTCCCCTCTCATCTTCCTGTTTTCCTCTCTGACATATTCACCTATCTGTATACTCTGCTCATTTAATTTCCCTTCCAAATTTTTATTTTGTTCACTCAAATTTCTTTTTGACTCCTTACTCAGCTCATTTAATTTCCCTTCTAAATTGTTAATTTGTTCACTCAAATTTCTTTTTGACTCCTTACTCTGCTCATCTATCTTTGCGCTCAAATGTTGAAGCAATATTAGCAGCTGGTTTTGACCTGCGTCAATGACCTGCTCAATCGGTGATTGCCTTTCCCTAACTTCTACTTCAGCTGCACCCATATTTTCTCCATCTGTTGTTATGCTGACAATAGCCTCCCCATTCAGTTCTTCCAAATCTTCCCTTGACCTACTCATGGTTCCGTTAGCAAGTTCTACCTCCCTAGTAATGACTTTACCCCCTCTCAATAACATGTGTTCACAAAACTGAGTCACTACTCTGCATGCCTTTTTATTTGTTTTTGAATAAAAGTTCTAACCTGTATTTTTTTTCAATGTTAACTGATGCGTTCCGGGTTCGAATCCTGGTGAAGTTCTAGAAGCGATGTTCTCAGCTGTTTTGTTGTCCCACGTAGGTAGACTAGAAGTTCGCGTTGTAATTTTTGTTCTGCTGTGCCCCTTTCCTCTGAAGATTCTTCGTCTGTTCGTTGTTTCCTAGTCCTCCGTTCGTGTCGTTCTTCCCTTCGAGCTGGTCTTCCCTTCGAGCTCCACGTTATGGCGCCAGTTTGCGGCGATCACCTCCTCATCCGTTGCTGTAGCTTACCTTGATGCTTCTCCCGTTGCTTCCAGAAGTTCTCAGCGTGTTGGTTCTTCAATTTATCCTCGGCTAGCTGCAGTAATTTTCCTTAAATTATATGGGAGCATGGACTTATCCTCGGTAAAGGAAAACGTAGATCTCGGGTGGTGATATAGGAAGACATAGACTTGCTTTGTTTATGAAAAGATGACACTGCCGTTTCTTTTTATTTAATTTAACACTCGTAGTATACAAAACTGGTATTGCCGCTGTAAAATACTGTCCACCGCTGTTAGACTATGGCGTGGATATGTCACGAAATATAACTATTCTTATTGTCGCTTTCAGAGTAGCGGATCTTAGGTGTGTTGCTAAAACTATTTTGATTCCCTGTTTTGGCGCGATATCTCACACATCCTGCAGCATCTCTCCCTGACCACACATGACATAAACTGCCGAATAAAATGCAATACTAAGCTGACATTACAAAGCTGACTTGATTCCTTTCTGGGCGCGATATCTCACGCATCCTGCAGCATCTCTCCCTGACTACACATTACCAAAACTGCCGCGAATTTTCCCCAAACAGATTCATTTATAGTCTCAGGCTCCTGAGGCTGCTTCCTTTCCTATTGGTCCATTTTTAGCGCGACTCGACGCGTCTAACTATTTCGAATAAACTTTCAGGGATCTCATTGGTCCAATTTTAATATAAATCGCGGCTTTTCCTACATTTACCGTTAAGGTTGTCTTTCTCACTCACTTGGTCACGGCGAATTATCAAATAATGGGACAAAGGCTCTACACCCTCGCTGTAGGAATAATAGCACAGCGACCGGAGAGAGGTAATAAAACTAGGTTTTCTGCCTTCGAAAGCACTATTCCTGTAGCTAAAACTTTCCCTCGTGGACAGTATTTTAACATAGCGCTTAAATTATTTACATTAAACCATTTATAACTCTACTAATATTAATAACCTAGATAGATACATAATGTTAAATCACCCTTCTTAAAATATACAAGCAGTATGAGAAAAAGATATTTACATAATACGATTTAACATCACTAAAAGTTAATTAATAAGTTATCTGTAATTATAGTTCTTGGGCTCGGCCTAGAGTTGCCGTTTCAAGGTTTATCTGTATTAACAAGAAGTAATAGTCAGAAGAATAGGCTTTTACAAGAATAGTTTGTAGAAGATGTGTAGATAAGTCATGTAAATGCAATACATGACTCTTTTAATATGACATGATTCTAAAATAAATTTTGCATTTCATAGAAATGACAACTGCATGTATTGTTTCTTTATCTTGCTAACTAAATTGATTACTTGATGTGCAAGTTTCTTCTTCTCATGCTGAATCATTATGACACAATGAGCTGCATTAACAGTTCAAGCATGAGTAATGAGTAAACCTCCAAGAAATGTGGCCAAGTAAATATTTTGGAAGAAACAGCTCTCCAAACAGTTACCTTCTGTCACAGAAAAAGCACTTTGAAACACATAAAATGGAGACAACTGTATCTCATGAGCTCAACAGCATAATTAAATCTTATTTTTAGTAGCTGTCACTATGCACTGAAGACCCTTGCCTTCCTATATGAAAGATGCTTTAAACTGGCTCGTGTAAAGTGCCAAAGCACATCTCTGGATTGAATTCATCAGACTGTTCACTAAAGCTGTAACTCTTAATAGTCTCAACGTTTTCAAGAGTGCAAAGAATTTTTTACTTATCTGGAGGGTAAGGGAAAACTTCTTATACTAAGTGTACTAATATATGCCATATATGCATGCACCTGTTTGTGTCCCTATACAGGTTCTGTCTGTGAACCACACAATTTGGTTACATTCTTAATCAGGCATAATTCTATCCATCCAGTTTTCTCAAGACCCCTGAGTTACCTTAAGTGGAGGGAAAGAACAATATTGAGTATTCATTAGGTCAGACCATGTACCCAATACTGAATTATTCAGGAAATTTAGGATAGAGGTCCAGTTGTTGAACATCTACCTCTCAAGTTCCCTGTTTGCACTAAACAGTAGCCTCTGCTTGTAAATAAATGTTCATGGGAGGGAGTTCCAGAAGAGTCTCCAGTGCGATGATTGGAGTACTTCTGAAGGCCCCTGTAAATCAAAGACATGCTAATATCTGTAGCTTGGTAAATTGACCTGCTACAGTAGTTTGTAGTGTTATCCACCACCAAAATATGATGCCATAAGATAGGTACCTGGGACCTAACCATTGCAACAAATAGCAAATGGCTGATGGCTTTATGCCCCAGATTGTTCTAATAGTACATTTGATGGTTACTAGTGACCATCTAGCTTTATGGAGAGTAGTATTAGTGTGATCATTCCAGGCAAGGCTTTTATACAGTACAAGGCTTAAATATTTAACCAACTCTGAATATTCCAGGATTAAATTGACAAGTTTGAGATTTCCTAGTCTTTTTAAATTCCTCTTTATGGTAAAAGGAACAGCAACTGTTTCGCTGGAATTGATAAAAAATCAATACATGCACCAGATGTAAATTTTTCTCAGCCCATGATTCATCATGTCTGAGACCATTGAGAAATTTCCCAAAAGTAACCAATGTTATGTCATCTACATAGCTTTGCATATAATATTCCTCCTGGGTCACATCTTTGAGTAAACTGTCCACCATGAGACTCCAAAGCAGGGGAGAGAGTACTCCTCCCTATTGGCAACCCCTTGTGGTAATGATCCCCCATCATTTCCTCCATTGGCAGCTCAAGGTGTAGAAAACAGGTGTAAAATATGCTGTATGCAAAAATAAGTGTATGCTAAACATTAAGTAATTATTAATATTACTCACCTTACTAATATCACTCAATCCTCCTGTCCTTTAAGGAAGCAAAGTTGTACATAATTTAAAGCTATACACTAGTGCAAGAGTGGCGAAAATGCCTGTCTCCCTCGAGTCATCAAATATACAATACGCACTACAGCACTCAGCAGCATATGGAAAACAAATGAATAGACAGCTAGAAAAGCAGTGGCGCCTGCGAGTCACACTGCCTCATGAGTCCCATTTTCGCCACCACTGCACTGGTGCATAACCAACAAAGTTGGTTCATAAATTAAAAAATCATTAAATTTTATATTATACGTCTCCTCGGAACTTATAATTTCTTTCATTATGATAATTTCAATGAATTTATTGGCCACCCAATAATTTAAAGGTCTTTCTTGTCCTCATCATTGCACCTATTAAAAGAAAATACACACTACATCAGTTGTTTGAAATGTAACAAAAAAAAGAATAAAGGAAACAAAGGCACAAATTTACTTGTAATCATCACACTACTTATACTAAGTACACATGTCATATTATTTTATTTTTCTTAAAACATAAACAAACAAACAAACAAACAAAAACAGAAGGACACAAGACACAAATTGACTTGCATTCAGTGTTCACATGCTTGCACCTATCCCTGGCTGACTGCTCATCTAAACTCTTACGTTATAACCTAAAAGCTGCTACCTGAGGGTGCAAAATAAATGCTTCAGTGTTAAGATGGAAGTTCACTTCCATAACTAGACAAGCAATTATGACATCCTTCCTAAACAATAAAAATACTGAACATGAAGTGCCAATATACTTCTCTTGCTGGAGGGTTGAACTGTTGCAGTCTCCCCTCCCCTCAGTAGAAAGGTCCAAGCCTTCAAAATTAGAATACAAAAGTAGAGAAAGCTTGCATATTTAAACATCTATACTACCTGGACTACACATTTCACAACTATTAAAAAGTTTGATTGTTGTATTAAATGCTCCATTTAAAGCAAATTAAGAAATGGTGTAAGCAGAAACTATTAAGTAAAAAGCTTTTCCTCCTACTTCACCTGGCTGTCTGCCTCTGGTTTCCCCAAGGAGGCTAGCTATAAATTTTGTGCTAATGAGTGTAGAATTTATACAACTACAAAGAATGTCATTGACTGCATACATTTGTGTAGCCAAAACCATAGATTCATAGGGGTGCTATCAAAAGCACCCTCTATGTCTAGGGAGGACCCTAAGGTTATTTCCTTCTAAGCCATTGAGTCCTACAGTCTACTGACAAGACTGTGCAACACTGTTAAACAGGACTTTGATGCTGGTAGGCATGTTGGTTTCAATGGAGGAGGTTATCTAACAGTCTCCTTTGAATATGTCTTTAAATCAGTGTTTCCAAAGCCTTTAAAAGAAATTATGCAATACTGATCGGTTGGTAGGTCTTAGCTCGGTGTAATTGTTATGGTTGCATTTAGGAATAAATGCTACTCTGGTGTTTCTATAATATATGGGTAAGATAGTAACAGTGATGTGAATTTGAAATTATTTAGAAAAATTAAGTCAGAGTTGAAACACTTAACATCCTTACATGTTTTTCGTCTTGACTGGTTTCAAGAGCTATTGCTCCCATCCTTGGAAGTGGCTGACACAAAAGTGTTTGCCACTTCTGAGGATGGTAACAATAGCTCTTGAAATCGTTAAGGTGAAAAACATGTAAGTGTTTGTTTCAACTCCAACTCAATTTTTCTAAATAACTGTTCTGGTAGGCGGCGCCGTGGCCGAGTGGTTAGACCGCTCGCCTCCCACCGAGGCGGCCCGGGTTCAATCCCAGGGACCTGCATGTGGGATTTATGGTGGACGAAGCGGCGTCTGGGCAAGTTTTCTCCGGGTTCTCCGGCTTCCCCTGCCATTCGTTCCACCAACTGCTCCATCATCACCTTTCCTTTCATCCATTTCACCAACATTTCGCTTCATCTACTTCCTTCATCCCATACCAGGCATCGGGCTGATCACCCATCCTGGATGTTCTGTCTGATCCATGAGTGTCTGCTCCTCGACGGGCCTCTAACCCCAGGCATCCGCCTGTAAGTCCTGGGAGGTGTAAGTCCTACATATGAGGAGGGTAAACAAATAATGAATGAATGAATGTTCTGGTAGCTCTTCAGGCCAAAGGCTGGATGTCATACTGGCCCAGAAGAGATTACAGAGAAGGATATAAAGTGAGTCAAGTCCCTTGCAATGCATGAAAGACACCATCTCCACCTACTGATTTGAATGAGTCAAATTTGTCAATTGCCCATTTAACACAGTGAATTGTGACTTGATGTGCAAGTTCTCAGCCCATCTGCAATGTTCTTGGTCTAGGGTTCTTACAGTGGCCTGTGAATTTGCAGGTCTCATATATATGCATCTGGGAAACATATGCATCTTCAGCCAAACATGTAAAACCCCTGTAGTCTTGCATATTGTTCCCATGGGATTTATTGGATCATGGGCCAATGCCCTTTGTAACCCAGCTGCCTGTGATAGGTTAGATACTTTCTGACAGAAGATCTTTTGACCTTAAATATACTTTTATTATAATTTGCGAGGGCTTCTCCCTCAAGAATCACAATAAACAATAATCAAATTTTAAGCATCTAAATCAGCATTGTCACACAGAACCTTTTTCTAAAAGTGGTCTTTTGGATTCAGGTGATCTTAAATTTTTTGTGAAATTTCTATATCAAATTTTTGGGTGGAAAGCAATATTTAATCTAACTACTACCAACAGACAATAGAAAATAAAATTATTTGGTATTTTACATTTTAATATATGCAAAATGTCTTATCATAGACATAATGGTACCATCAGTTTGAATTATCTTGGAGCAAAATGATCTCCTTTTAGAAAAATCCAGAACAGTTTGGTCTTATTGACATCTATAACCTTTTGAATGTTTCCTATATTTCATGGTATTCACAATAGATAATTCCTTAGAAGCTTCATATAAGAAACTTCATGTGTGATCCATAATCCTGTTTGCACTTTAAGCTTGGTGGCGAGTATAATGCCCTATGTTTTCATCTTATACATTGGTGTGATGGATTCATGGTATTGCTGTTTAAGTTTATGTGCAGTGTTCATTGCACTAACTTCCTTCCCTTGGTATGATCACCAACACAATTCTTTAATCACATATTTTGACCTAGAAATTGGGATTAACGACATGTCACTAGAACAAATAGACAACATTAAATTTCTGGGCCTCCAAGTAGACAGATATTTAGATTGGAAAGTTCACATTATGTATATCATACCCAAACTCAGTTCTGCATGTTATGCTATCCGAGCATTGGTAAATGTCAGTTCTATAGATACACTTAAATTAGTATACTATGCATATTTTAATTCTATCATTGAATATGGAATATTATTTTGGGGAAATTCGGTAGAAAGTAAACGAATATTCCTCATGCAAAAGAAGGTTATAAGAATCATTTCCAGCACTCATAGCAGACACTCTTGCAAACATCTTTTTAGAAAACTGAAGATATTAACCCTACCTTGCATGTATATATTTTCAATCTTAAAATTCTATGTATGCAATCGAGCCACATTTATTAAAAACATGGAAATTCATGAGATAAACACTGGACAAAAGGGTAACATCCACCATCCCATTGCAAAGCTTTCTTGCTTCCAGAAAGGTGTATATTACGAGACCATAAAAATATTTAATACTCTCCCTAATGATCTTAAGAGAAAAGTTGACAATTTCAATGTCCTTAAAACTGCTGTTAAAGAGTACCTATGTTCAAAAGCATATTATTCTGTAAAAGTTTATCTGAATGACAAATTATCCTGATGATAATACTTATATAGCTGTAAGTAGTATTAGTAAATATTAATGACAATTGCCAGTCATATTTGATGCCTGCTCTAGAATTAATGAAGCTATTTAAATGTATGTATATTAAGAACTGACAGTAAATGCTATGCATTACAAATCAAATAGAACAAAATGATCAGACGAACAAAGGTAAAATCCTAGTGAATGTTAAAATAACTGTTCTTGCCTGTACGTATGTTAACCTTATAACAGTAAGGAGGTATGCAACTCTGTACAAAATTACACTTGTTTTGCTTCATTTTGTATATAATATGTCTTTATTTTATTTTAAATGTTCTGTATACTATGTAATATTTATGTATATGTAACTTTATTGTACATTTCCTTGACACACATATAGTATGTGTCTATTTTATTTCAAATGTTCCATATTCTGTGTAATATTTATGTTTATATGTAATTTTTGTACATTTCCTTGACATGTTCTATGTTCACAAGCCTTTACGGCTGCTAGTGAACTCACAGAATACAATCTAATCTAATCTAATCTAATCCTACTCTTGCATGTAGGTAAGTCAAAACATTAAAATTTTGCTACTCAGAAACCATTCATATAATTGTTTGTCTACTTAGGAATTAAGTTAATTAGCAATGGTAGATGGGACAAGCATAAGTAGATGGCACTATCAAAAAGTAAGTTAACATTGAAGTGAGGAGAAGTTTATATATAGCACCTGTGATGAATTTCAAATCATTATAAATACTTTATGTAATATTAGTTGAGTCATTCCCATCAGGGTTTCTATGCTCTTGGATGTTCTTCAATACTCTAAATATTGCTGTCCTCTTAGAAATGGATGAAGCTAATATGAAAGATTTGGTTATGGAGCAAGTCTTGAAATATTGTTTGGGGAAAAATAATTTATAAGGTGAGCATATTTTAGAACATTGTGTTAAACACCAAGAGAATAATGAGAATATTAACAGTTGGTTGAGAAGGTAAAAGAACAATTAACCCATTCAAGTCATATAATGAGCTGTGCTCACATAAGTTAATAATGAGATTTAAATCCCATGATGAGCTTTCAAATGTGTGTTGACCAATAAATCTGCATATATCTGCATTTTTAACTAACAAGTGACATTTAAAGGATCTTCATCTCTCTTTAGAAGGAAAAACTAATGCTGTTGGTACCTAGAGAGCAAATAAGAAGGTTATGTCACCTGATATATCTCATAATAAAGTAAAACATGTGAAGTAGGACGCGTGAATCATAGTCTGGTATGAATATGCTGTGTATGAAATGGAAGGATAAAGAATTTTACTTCCCAACATTGTAAAGCTGCTGACATTACAGCAATAGGCAAGCTCTGAAGGAAAGGTCGGACACCCAGAGAGGAGGTAAAGAAACCAAAGTACGCCCTTGAGTGCCAGAAATGAATGAGAGGTTTTGATTTGGAAGATGAAGTGATAGCTTTGTTTCTTATAATGGGACACACAGCTACAGGTATTTTTCTCTCTACTAGACATGTGCATATTCAGTTGTTTCATTATGTTTTACAAGATGACTATTTAAACAATGTCCAACTACACAGACTTTAGAACTAATGCCACTCATCATCTGCTTCAAAAGAGTTCAATGTTAGAGATCAACCTTCCACTGGGGATACCCCATTGAGATTGCAAGCTAAACAGGCATCCCTTTTCCAATGCAGATTCCATCCACAGACAAGAAAGAAAAAATGGAACAAAAACATGTGTTCCATGCTACATTGTGGAAAATAATGAAAGTGCCTGGCAATACAAAAAGCGTTGTGTCATCCTTCATTTGGAGAACTGTTTTAAGACCTACCATTCCCAGCAACCATATTAGGCCATCGAAATTGATGATTCAATGTTCCCGCATTATCCATTAAAAATTTTAGGAAATAAGTTATATTGGCCAATTTTATATGAATTTCAAACTTTACAGTGCATTCATGCAAGTTTACAGGGATTTAAATTGATTTATGAAGTAGCCATGAGAGTATTTAAATAAGATGCCAATGATTTAATAATTATTAGTGGAGTGGAAGAAATTGGCTGGACAGAGAAATTTTATGGAATGAATTCTGGAGTGAAGTAGATATAGCTTTGTTTGATTCGTTACAAGGAAATGGAACTGTTCTGAGAAGGAAAGATATGTAGAGAAATGCATTAAAATGGAAATAAAGGGACTGATGGAAAACTCTGACCGAAGGAAAATGCTTAAAATAAGGAAGTCAGCTACTATGTATTATGAAAATATTTGAAGATTGTGATCTCTTACAGCTTAACAGATTAGGAGAGCTCTTATCAAAAGTCAAAATAAAGTGGTTATGGTCAATAAAAAGGCAGAATATATAGCATAATTGGGGAGAAGCATGTCTTTGTGAATTTAGTAGATATTTTAATTAAATATTTCACTGTATCGTTCAAATTCATAGACTTTTAGTAACAAAGTCATTACAGTCAGCAGCTCACATAAAGGCGGGCGAGTGCAAGTTACGCAGTAGCACTGGTCTGAGTCATGTGACCTGTCAGCACAAAGCAAATGAGAATGAAAGAAAGAGAGACTGTACTATCTCTGTCTCTTTCTCTGTGCAGTGGCTTTCCCCACCCATCTTCATGTGTACTCCCGGCTCTAGCACTCTTGTGCTTCAATTGTTTGAGCAACATAACGTTTTGTTTGTTTGTTAGATTTTACATCGTCCTAAATAGTGTAAATTTATGATACATTTGGATTGCATAACACACAAATAACAGAGATAAGTATTGCTAACATGTACATTGTTTGCCAAAGTGACCAATAATTAGTTGATATATTGCTACTGCAGATACAAGAATTTGTCACTTCTTGACTTCAGCATTGTTGTCATAATTTTGTATGTGACTTAATTGAAATTTTATCATCATTAATAGCTTTACTGAATGATAAGATAAATTTTGTTGAGATTTTTGTAGTATTTCTGTGCCCTTTTTAGCCAAAAAGCCAGTGGATTCATTCCCAATCAAACCATAATGTGATGGGGAATTATTAAAGAATAATATTTTGTTTTAATTTTTTTTAGATGTTATACAATGAATTTTTTGTGATTTTGGAGAGTGAAGACTTGGAATGACTAATACAGCTGCTGATAATCTGACAATTTAAAAGTATCTGAAGTTTGTTTATTTTGTATAAATGTTTCATTAGAGATGTATGACTTGTTATTTCACCATCAATATGCACAGCATTACTTCGCAGATTTAGAATATAATGAGTAGGGCTGTGACATCAGAATCATTACGTTTCTTTAGAGGTGTCTTGTAGTCGACTGTTTACAGTGAGAAAGTTATCTGTACAGTTAAATGTATCACCACACAGTGTTCACTATGAAATGCCAGAGGAAAGGGTATGAAAGTCCACAACATTGCAAAACTATATATTTAAGAATGGGGAAAATGTTTTCTCTGTCATTAATGATAATGATTTATTGCAAACGTTGCAATAGTATAATTGCTTCTGGGCTGAGTAGATCAAGTAACATGCAAAGACATGTCAACACAGAAACACACAAGCATTGTATTGCAAAATGTGAGGATAAGCTACAGTAAGAGTCACCCACATCAAATCAAACGTTTAATGAAGAACTGTGCACAGCATTTATTTCTGCCAATATTCTGTTATATAAACTACAGAATACAAAGTTGCAGGTTGTAGTTCATTGCAATAAATTGATATAAAATCTTATCCATGTGCATATTGTGACATAGCATTTTGCATTAAGGATTTAATAAAGTTACTTCAGTTATATGTCAGCTATAGATGTTAGAAATAATATTCATTCATTCATTATCTGTTTACCCTCCTCTTATGTAGGACTTACACTCCCCAGGACTTACAAGCGGGTGCCTGGGGTCAGAGGCCCGTCGAGGAGCAGACACTCATGGATAAGACAGAGCATCCAGGATGGGTGATCAGCCCGATGCCTGGTATGGGATAAAGCAAGTAGATGAAATGAAATGTTGGTGAAATGGATGAAAGGAAAGGTGATGGTGGAGCAGTTGGTGGAATGAATGGCAGGGGAAACCGGAGAAAACCCGCCCAGACGCCGCTTCATCCACCACAAATCCCACATGCAGGTCCCTGGGGTTGAACCCGGGCCACCTCGGTGGGAGGCAAGCGGTCTAACCACTCGACCACGGTGACGCCTAAAAATAATATTGCGGAAATAAAGTGAATGTTCATGAGACATGCGTAATCCTTCTTGTATAGACTGTATGTGGGGTCAGTGTGAGCCCTTATTGCTACACCCTTACCTTCCTATTCTACACTTTTTGCTTTGACTTGAGGGAACCAATCTGTATAGATATGCGATGAAGCTATTATAAGTTGTTTCAATACATTAGTGTTTCATTTTCTCAGTATTTTTTAAACTGAAGTAAAAAAAATCTGAAACAAATACTGAGAAAACAAAACTCTTGGATTTGGAATCTATTGAGAAAGATAATACTTGCCAGGTATTCATCAGTTCTTTTCATATAATATGTTTTGTGAGAACATTGTGTATGGCCCTGAGGAACAGTCTGGTTTGGAGACCAAGCCTGTCAATTATAATTTACTTAGCATTAAATAAATAAATGATGCATGCATGCACACACTCAGAAATCAAGGACCAGAATGCACTACAATAGGCAGTTGTTCCTTGTCCATCTATTGGGACATTCAAGCAACTATCTTGATTGATTTCATAGCTGTAGTGCACATGTAATTACAAGTGTTTCTAGGCGAAATTAATGTATCCAAAGGAAGGTATTCAATTCCTACTTTGGGAATAGAAGTATAGTGCTTTTCCCTCACACTGCGACCACTGCACAGCAGATTGCATACCAGCTGCCTCAGCTCAGTCCACTGCCAAAAGAGGTATAATATCCCTGCAACCACTTCACATTTTCATAGTTATAGCTACAATCACAATGATAATAAGCACATACCCTATCATAAGAGATGTTGGAAACATTTTCCTTCTCTATCCATACATTTCTGACATCTTCTCAGGAAATTTGCATTCACACTCAAGAGTTGAATATCCAAAATTATGTGAATTTTTTGCTGATATCTTATTTTAGTTCTTCCAATGTATGGTAACTTTAATTTTCAAGTTCTCTCATAGATAAAGATTGCATGCAGTTAAATCAAGGGATCCTGAGGGCCATAAGCATTTACTAATAACTAGGACTGCAATGTCAGAGTCGCTACGTGGAGGAAAGCATATAGAATAGGAAGGTAATGGTATAGCGATAAGGGCTGACACTGACCCTGCATGCTACAGTCTATACAAGAAGAATTAAGCATGTCTCATGAACATGTACTTTATTTCTGCTATACTGTTTATAACATATATGGCTGACTTAATATATCTGAAATTTCTTTATATGTCCGATATGTGGTGGTAATGAAGACATTGAACACATAGTATTTAAGTGCCAAGGAACAGAAAATTGGAGAAAAGAATTTTTTAATAAGAAGTGGTTGAAGGGGGATAGAAATACACTTATGATTGAAATGATATGCAAGGACGCTAGAAGCATTGGACAGTTTTTGTGTAAAGTAAAAAATAAATGGCTTTGGACAGTGGAAAGAGAAAAGTAAGAGGTAGCACATCATACTTTGAATGTAAAACTATAGTGAATGTGTGATGATTAAGTAATCAGTAAATGAAAAGTGAAAAACAAGTGGAAATGGGACATGAAAAAAAAAGAAAAGAGCAAGATAATTTATTGACAAGAAATTGTAAAATGTAAATAAACTGTAGTGATTGTCTACTGAATGAGTGACCAGGGTCAAAGTGCAGTAGACAATAAAATTGTAAAACTCTTAGCACAATAAATCCAATCCAATCCAATTATTAAATCAATAATGCAAAATGCTACATTACAATGTGCACATGGATAACTTTCTAAGTCAATTTATTGCAATGAATTACAACCTGAAACTTTGTATCCTGTAGTTTATATAACGGAATATCAGCAGAAATAAATGTCACGCATAGTTCATTAAACATTTGATTTGATGCAGGCTGTTCCTGCTGTAGCAGTTTATCCTTACATTTTGCAAAACAACGCTTGTGTTTCTGTGTTGACATGTCTTCTTAGCACATTACTCAATCTATGATGGGCAGAAGCAAGTGTGCTATTGCACAGTTTGCAATAAAGGCTTTCATTAATAATACAGAAAACATTTTCCCCATACTCCAATTTATAGTTTTGCAACGTTGTTGACTTCCTTGCCCTTTCCTTTGGTATTTCGTCTACATGAACACTGTGTAGCAATACTTTTGACTCAACGGTACAGGTAACCCTATTCTTGTAAACAGTCAACTACAGGATGCCTCTAAACAAACCTTATGACTCCAATGCCGCAGCCCACTAATTACCCTAGCTTCAAAAATTTCCCAAATTGAATATAATGAGTCATCAGCAGGCTGATAATGAATGTTGGTCAGCTGTTCAAAAAATGTTGTGAGTATGACATTCCTGTAACTGCATCTATTGTTTGTTCAAAAAAAGTAGGTCTGATTATTCTGTATGCATTTATTGAACACCAATTTTCACATCATGCAAAGGAATCTTATGTGTACCTCACTCCAATATCTGTTATTTTGCAATAAAATATAGCCATACAAATGGAACCATGCTTCATTAGAGAAGAATATTAAGTGGAGTCAATTACTTTCTAATTTCACAAAATTACAGAAATTTACCTAACTCTGGTGATTGCTTGAACACTAACTCATACATTATAAGAACTAAAATAAAACATCAGACGAGAAATTCACTCAATTTCAGATGTTGAACTCTCGAGTGTGAATGAAAATTTCTTGAGAAGATGCCAGAAATGTGTGTCTAGAGAAGGACAATATTTCCAATGTCTCTTAAGATAAGGTATTCGTTTATTATCATGTAATTGTAATTGCAACCATGAGAATGTGAGGTGGTTGTGGGAAATTTTAACAGTTTTGGTGGGAGTCCAAGCTGCAGTGGCCAGCAAGTGAGCAGCCATGTGGTAGCTGCAGTGTGAAGGAAAAGCACTGTATTACATAATATTGCAAGGTTTCATACTGCCAGCATCACAACAGTCTTCAGACTTGTTGAACATCAGATATTGCCACGGTGTGCCCTATCCACCAAATAGCCTTCAAACTTTCACTGTTTGCAAAATTGGAGAAAATCTACAGAACAGATTATTTACCTGTGACAATGAGATTAAAGATGTGAATGATTCAACAAGAAAGATACCAATTATAGTCTTCAAGGAATGATTATTCTCATTACAGACTGAAAAATGTTTGAGTGCTTTTGGCATCCATAAACCAGGATTATACTGCTATTTTTCTTTATCTTGACTAATTGGTTATCCTGCATAATAGTGGCCTGTCTTCTGCTAGCAGCGGCCTGGGCGTCGCTTAAAGAGTTCAAGTGTTTACAACTGTAGGAAATGAAGATGCGGAAGATAACAACATTGTAACACTAAATTTGAGGTGCAGCGCTGTTATTTCAAACACATACAATTTTTCGTTGTTTGTTATATTGCATTGAAGCACACTTATTGTACAAAGTTTACCAAACCTGCATGTTGATTCATACCCAGTGAAAATGGTTTTCTTTCAGGGCAAACACATTATCGCACATATATGTTATTACACAGAAGCAGTGGCAGCATTGTTGTCATTGTCCTTGAGCCAGGAACACACATTGTTGTAAATTAGGTGAAATATCAGCAGCATATGTTATTACACAGAAGCAGTGGCAGCATTGTTGTCATTGAGCCAGGAACACACACTGTTGTAAATTAGGTGAAATATCAGCAGCATAAGCTATTACACAGAAGCGGTGGCAGCATTGTTGTCATTGTCTTTGAGCCACAAAACACACATTGTGTATTAATGTACTGCAATGAGGTGGCAATAGGAAAACTGGTGAAGAGGTGTAAGTTAGGTGAAATATCAGCAGCATACATTATTACACAGAAGCAGTGGCAGCATTGTTGTCATTGAGCCAGTTGGCTACATGTTATGCTACAGCATGTTTTCCATTCTCACCCTTGGCAACAACCACCTAGGCCACCCCCACACCGCTGCTAACAGAAGACATGCTGCTATTATGCAGGATAAGCAACTAATTTTATGTACTAATCTAAAAAAAACTAGGGGAACCATTTTTTGTTTTCCCTCTTAGAAGTTTAAGGGGACAAGTACTCTGAAATGGTCAAAAATAACATTTTTGTTTTTGTTTTAGGCATTAATAAAATCTCTATTATTTCCAGTTTTAGAAAATAGATACTTTTTGGGGGTTAAGAGGTTTTTAAGACATTTAAATACCACTTAAATGCTAGTCCACATTCCTTTGAAGGTGTCATGCAATGCCCCTTTTTAGAACATTTCTGTATTTTTCACAATGAATGACTATATCATGCCCAGCGAACAGTTCAGTAATTAAAAAAACAGCCCAGGACCAAGAAAAGGCAATCAGAAAAGTTGAAGCAATCCAGGAATGAAGGTGCAGATGATTATGACCCTGGAATGCACTGAAGTGTGTCAGAATTTTAATGTTCAAAACTTTAAATTCAGTTTACTCAAAACAACATTTTTGGATACTTATGTACCTTTTTCTCAGAAAATATGAGAGGTTGAGAGCCGAAACATTCAGTACATGTATACAACACATAGTTACACTTTCTGAACCACCATCATAATTAAATAATGTATATTAGTGATAGCAAGAAAGCAACAACATTTCAAATTTTCCACTTTTTTACCTTTTTGACTTTGCAAATAATTTTTTTGAATTTCTAGTAAACTAATATACTAAATAATTGAAGTTCAGAAGATAGCTGATTATACTAAGAACAAGCATGCAAAATTATAATTCTGTAATGCAAGTAATATCAGAGATGAAAGGTACATGAATTCACATGTTTTAAGAGTAAATTTTATTATTTTTCTGCTGAATGAAATAATTTTTACGAATTCAACTACATAAGCTATCAATGCAAAATAAAACCACTTGAAATAATTGTCAAGTTTTATAGAATAATTCATAACACTTTTAGGAAAAACCATTGAGAGCTTTAAGAGCAGCGGTAATTTAACACGCTTAAGGTGTAATTTCCATGTGTTCAGACCAACTTGTCCCCTTAAGTGAACCATTTATTTTAGAATCTTATGGAAAATTTAGGACAGTTAACTATTACACTTTAAGATGGTATGAAAGATTTATACCTAAGTAAGTTTATTGTGTATTTTACACTAACATTTACTATACATCAAAATTAATTTCATTTCACAGTTCCTCTAAAAATTGAGGACATTATGACATTACAAAAGTATTTATCCCATCATTTATGAAAACAAATTTACAATAATATTAAAATACAAAAAGCTATAGGTCTCTCACAGTCTTCAGAGTGTCCTAGCTATAAATATTTCACATTTCGTTGCAGTTACAAGGTTATCACACAATGCAGGTAACAGCACAATCACTGGGAGGGTAAAATTTGTACTTAAGTTTGTTTCTGTCCCTTGTTTTGTTCATCACTTTATTTTCTTTTAGGTGACTCTGTACTTGTGCTTACTATGCTTGCATTCAGCTTCGATGGCACTTCAGTGCTTGCAACTTCTGTTGTAACTTCTTCATTTGATAAAACTGTAGCATCCGAGATATTTGTAATATTATCTTGAAAGTCTTCTCCTGTTCTTTGTACAACTTCATTTGTACTTCCTGTTCTACTTGTGGCTTCTAAGTCATCATCAAGTAACATGTCTGGCAAGGTTCCAGTCTCTTCTGTTAGTTCACTTGGAACTTTCTCCACATCTTCAGAAGTTTCTGTTAGCCAAGTTGTGACTTCCGTATTAGAACTTGTTTCTTCTGTAGTTTCTGGAAGGTCATCTCTGGTTAAGAAGAGTATTCTATCAATGTAATACATTACTCCAAGGTTATAGACGAATACTTCACTTTGAACCACATTGGCATCATTGACAGTCATATTTTCTCCATAATGGTTTACATGGATCGTTTTACCACCCAAAGTTCTTAGCTCCTTTCCATCAGCCAGGTCACGGTTGTAAAGTCTTGAAGGAACAATATGGTTCAGTAGAATCTGCTGTTCCTCTGATTTGGAAAGGAAACCATCTGGTTTAGTGTCAAGACCAAGAGCTATGAATGCATCATCAGTTGGCACAAAGAATGTGTAATCTGAAAAACAAGAAAAATGTTTGCATTATTGATTGTCAATGCTTTCTTTTTTTTTTGTTTAAATTTAACATCCTTTAACTGGCTAGATCATATCGGACGATGAATGAATGAAATGGGTGAAATGATGGTCAAATGAACCTGAGGTCCATTAAGCTTAAAGTTATCCAATGTTAAAATTTTCAGGCTAAGGAAAAACTCTGTAAAAAAAAACCTTATCCAATAACTCCCCCAACTGAGATTTAAACTTGGGATTCCTTGAATGTGAGGCAGATGTCAGCAGGTATAAGTTATTGCAAGATGGAGATACAAAGCAATAAGAATAATGACCCTTAACGAGACACTCAGCTGGTGAACCGAGGCTGCAGTTATTTGAGTTAACTTTGTTTTAATTGTTTTTTTGTTAAATTGGATAAATACCAGCAGAGCATTGGATTAAATTAAATTAAATTGGGTTTTATTTATGGACACTGTTTAACTGCTGTGGTCCTTAGTGTTCCCATTCTATATTGGGCATGAAAGACCAGAAATTTTGCTCAGAGGACTCTTTATCAGGCTTGAGGTTCTTTTATGTGCCGTAAATTTATGACACCATACACCAGCTTTACTTTCCTTCTGAAAGAAGCCATGCTAAGGATTCTTATGCCCGAAAAAATCCATCAACCTCTGCCAGTTTTGAACTGAGCATTGGATGCATACTACTATCTGTTTAATGATGTTTTAGCAAGTGGGGTGGGTGGCATATATCTCAGGTAAAGCTTTAGCTGGTGGAAGGGGTACAGAGTATGCTGAACTTGTGCTGCGCAGGATGCATACAGTGGAAAACAGTCAACAGTCAGTCACGCATCTTTACCTTTCACTTGCCTCATACCAAGTAAACACTACCTCCTTCCAGTTGCTAAACCCCTACTTGTTTGGAACCCATTAGCTAAAATGTTGCTCAACGGTCAGTAAGTGAAAAACCTAAGGATTAACTCTGCACAAGATAACATTCCTTTCTTCCTCTGTATTTCAATTTAAAATAGTATATTGATACAGATACATGTATTGATGCAAACCTCACATATCACCTAGTAAGTAGTAAAGTGGTAACTGGGTGATTAAAAGTGTCTGCCTGTCATGTCAGACCTGTGTCTGTACCTTTGTTAAAGAAACATGTTTGTAAGTGAATTTAAGGAGGTAAGTTGTAAGAAAAGAAGGTCTAGGAATACTATAATATATGAGTGATCACTTTACTGATTTGGAGCAACACACAGTAAACAAAAATCCAGCTCTAGAGCTTATCAAACTTCTGCATAGAGATTCTAAAATATATTTTTCATCAAACAGAAAAGTATGAGGTTTCTAGATTTTAGCACTCCTATAGGATTTAATTAAATTGATTCAAGACAGGTTGCAGTTTCATTCCCAAATTCAGATTTTATCATAAACCTTTGGAGGGTTTAGTGCACCTAGCCTTAAATCAGCCCGTAATCCTATTACAATTTTTTAAAAAAAAGGTATGAAGTGCTTAAAAAATTGCTTATTAAATCAAATATAAACATTATGATGCAGGATAGTTTTGCTTAAGGGGACCAGTACATGAATCAATGAAAATATCAAAATCAACCTATTTGTACTTTAAGCTTCTGGTACACAAAAAATGGTAGTAAGAATTTGACAATACTTATACAGTGTCATAATATATCTTTAAGGAATGCTTAAAGCAATCACTCTTAACTCGTGGTTAGAAAGCTTTTCTCAGAGAGACCATGAATGTTTTAGGGAGGAATTATTTTGCCTATTTAGGGTTTTGGTGGTCACAAACCTAAATTGTTTTAGAAATTTCAGTAATTTTTATTTTGTTTTATATCAAACATACTGAAGTTTAAACCCAAGGTCGTGGGTTCAAGCCCAGCAGAGAGCGATGGATTTTTTTCAGGTGTAAAAATCCTTAGCATAACTTGCTTTGGAAGGGAAATAAAGCTGGTACTCCCATGTCATAGATTTACAGTACGACAAAGAACCTCAAGCCTGATAAAGAGGCCTCAGAGTAAAATTTCCGGTATATTTCCCAATATAGAATGGGATGCTAAGAACCACAGTAGTTAAAGAATATCTGTAAATAAAACTCAATTTTTTTGTTACGCTTGATGATATTTTTATTTCTTCACTATTAACATTTTCCCAAACTAAAATTAATAATTTATATTAAAACAAGCATAATTCTTATTTATACTTCAGAACAACGGTCTACATTTCAGTTATGCAATTCTGAAAGTACCTTCAACATTTCAGCTTTCAATTTCAAAGTGTATGAAGGTATTTGCATGTAAATAAGAAAAAGTATACCGTTCTTGAAAACTTAATTCGAAACATTCGTTTACTTTAAGTGAAATTAAAATGTTAGATTTTATAGCTAAAAATATTACTTAAAGATCCTTATAAGGCTGTATAAATAGTATCAAATTACTATTCAAAGTTTTTGTGTACCTAGAGTTTGAAGTAGCATGAGCAAATAGTTTGCTACCTCCACCTATTCACTATACTGTAGTTTGTCATCTGAATTGTTCTTTAAACAGTGCATGTGTCTACAGGTGGCAGTACTTATTATTATAATATGAATACCGAGTCAGTATATAAGTTTAAGTTTTAGAGTTTAGTTTCTAGACAAATTTAAGGCGAAATAATTATGAAAATATGGTATTTATTATGACATCAAGATTCTTATCACTTTATATAACATGAGCCTAGAGTTAGACTTGACGAACTGCAGCAGCCTTGTATCTACTGAGCAACAATTACTGCACCTAATGCTAGGTTAATTTTCAAGCTTATGGCAAATGGCATACTTGCTTATCAGTCGAGATCTGGCAGTTGTATGTGAAGCTCACTAAAAGTAAACTTGTGTTGAGTGTTAGTAATGAGTTTTTCATTATTGCCGAGTACACTTTAAAACAGCATATATGAAATATCCTCTACAAGAAAATGACTCAGAAAATTTCATTGTAAGTTTTCAAATATTACAGTTACCAAACAGGATGGCCCAGGCGGTAACGTCTGTGGTCCACATTTGGGAGGTCCTGGGTTCAATTACCGTGGGCTGACAAATCTGACTGAGGTTTTTTCATGGTTTCCCTCAGTCACCAAGGTAAATACTGGATTGGATATTTAATACCACAACCCAAAGTTCCACCTTAGGTATAAAACAACAGTAAAAATGAAAAATAGAAGGTAATAGCAAATGCTGTATCATCTATCCACAGACAATGAAAGCAAGACAGCACCCTAGTGCCATTTGCATGGCACAAAGTAGAAGATACAGTTGCTATACACTAAGGTCTCTGTGGACACGTGATAAAGCAGGATGGTACGGTGACAGGATGAGACCTAGAAGGCTAACCGTCTGCCACACATCGATCCACTAGTTATCTACTAACAGATCTGTCGCAATATGACCATGTAGTTAAAACGACGTAAAATAGATGAATAAAAAAAAAATTACTATTCATAGAATGGCAGCTCTCCATAATCTCACGAATAAAGTCAAGTAGATATAAATGCAACTTTAAATCACTTTTTTTACCATAGCTAACAGAAGATGAACAATTACTGGAGTGGCATTAGCCAGATTCAGCTGCATTGTCTACTGGAAGTAAATATATGCCTGAATTGTGAAGTATGTTTAGCAACAGCATAATTAGCAATCTATCATGGACAACAGATTCTTCTAATTTATCTGTAAGTGATTTTTATTTATATGGAAAGCCAAAGAATAAAGTGTACATAACAAATCCATGTATCTAGCTTAGGCAAATTGAAGAGCAGCATCAGGACAGAAATACTGGCAATCAGTCAACAAGAACTTTGAGTAAACCAAAATGTGTTTCAGAGATATAATTGATGTGTTTAAAATCAATGTCAACATTTACAACACCTATTGAAATGCAAGCATGTATGTTTATATAGTTTTTTATGGGTGTGAAAATTTCATCTTTGGTTCACCTAGTCTAACTCTAGACTCACTGCATTATATATTCATTAATAATTATTTACTTTACCACCCGGTGATTGATTTGTTTCTTACCTATTTGAGTATGTGCTAAATAATACCACAATGATGTTTTGAGGTGTCCGTTTTTGTTCATAATAAACATTTTGAAAGAGTAATATTATAATTTGCATGTATTACAGCAATCAAGCTATAAACATTCATAGGAAGATAAAAGATGACCAGAAGGCTGTACATTTGAAATTACCTAAGGTTGATTTCTCTGAAACCCAATATGTCTGCCATTATAACACATGCGTTCTAGTAATAAATTACAAGTTCTTCTGTTTTTATGCTCAGCACTTTTATCCCAAATTCTGCAGTATATTTTAAATTATACTCAAGAGTTTTTTGGTTATTGAAATTACTGTTAATACACTGTATACTTTTGATAAATCCAACCATTGCCACTCCATTTCCATTTAGAAATATAGTAATCAACAATCCTGATTTCTTAACTCACTTTCATCACTTTTGGCCAAGCTTTATATTATCTATTATGCCTTGCACAAGTAACCATGGCTCAATTAACTTGAGTCTGAATCTTGCTCCATCTTACATGCTAAATTACATAGAAAACCAAAGCACACAATTTTTGTAACTAACCACTTGCTTCAAAATGTTTTGCTCTATAAAAAACTGCAAAATTTGATCCTCCTTGAATGAAATTACAACAAAAAATTAATTTTCACTGCTCATCTTAATTTTAAATGCCTGCTTTGAAATCAGTGATACTGTTGATATATTTTTATTTTTCAACTGCACTCATGCATTTTCTTTGTTTGGTATGCATTATATGCTACATTTATTATTTTCTTACAGAATAAATATCTAAAATACCATACACATATATTTTTAAGATTTGCTTAAAAAATTGTGCACCCTGCACATTTAGTTTCATGGATGGGTTTTAATTGTGAAACTGAACATAAAAACACATTTAGAGTCAAAGAATCATAAGTGACAAAATGGCCGAGATGATAGAAGACCAAACAGCAACCACCATTGTATCCCTTCATTGACATCAAAGTGTCTTTAAGAAGACAAAGGTAAGTTCTAAGAAACAGGGAGACAGTGTAATGTAAAAAGATGGGTAGAGGTAAATGGGTAGAAATGAGGAAAGAAGTGCAGGGATAAAATTACTTGGTAGTTTTTTTTTTTTTTTTTCTGAAACTAAGCTTTTGGCCCAAAAAGGCATCCAAAAATGTTGGTAAGGTATTATTTAGCACATATTAAAATAGGTTTGAAAAAAATTGGTCACTGGTTGTCAAAGTAGAATTATATATTCTTTTAATGACTTAAAAAGGAAATGTTGCAAAGCAATCCAATTTTCTGTTTTATTGCAGCATTAAGTTTTTCTTACCGTTTCCTGTAACCAAAGGAGCCACATCAGGGAGACTGAAGAAACGTGTGAGATGTGTAAATCGAGAGTCCTTCTGAAGCTCAATAAAGGCATGTGAGATGAACTGTGAATTGACCCATGGGAAGGCTAGAAGAGGGGCTGTCTCCTTATCACGGTTCTTGGCCTGCAGCTCTTGAACCACTTTGTCATCCACAAAGAGTACATCCTTTATAAACATAACATTGCCATGGTCCACTGGTGTATCCCCACTGAAGACTGGAACTCCATTTACAGTGAGTCTGAAGGAACCTACTGGATAGCCCTCACCTCCAGCTGGAACCTCTGTACTTACTGTTGAGATAAAAATAAATAGCATTACAATGTAAAACAAGAAGCTGAGATGTAAAGGTGTTTATTTAAATTCACCATTTGATTTCAATACAGAAGTATTGGCTTTGTCAACAATACGAAGTATTAGTACAAAAAGAACAGGTCTAATCCTAATTTCTTACACGAATAGGTAACTAAACTAAATTTTGGAATTGTAAACATATATATTCCATAAGAAAGCTTATAAACTAATTCACTTCTAGATATTCTTCCACTGAATAAGAATTACCCTGTATTAGGAATTTTTTCAAATCTTTTTTAAAGGCTATTAATACAATAACGCAAAAAATATAAACGTAAAAACCAAAAAAGAAAAAAAATGCTATTGAAACCTGAAATCTGTAGATATTATTTATATAAATACACGTATAATAACAAAGGGTTAAATATAAGGCTGCTATCTTACAGCTAACGAGATATCTGAAACATTGAAAAAATTCTTGAGTACTATAGAAACTATTTATTAGAAATCTTTTAGCATCTCTTCTGAATTTGTTTTTTATCCTTGCATTTTATTTTCTCAGTGATTAAGTTGTACATGTGAATACCTTTATGTAAAATGGAGTTAACTCTTTTAGTAAATCTGGAGCCTTGTAAATGTATTTTATAGCTGTTCCTTGGCAAGGAACTGTTATGCAAGTTTTAATTAATTCATTTAGTTATTTAACTCTGTTTTGCATTACTTTCAAGAAATGTCATGCTAGTTTCATTCCTTGGCAAGTATAAACTCCAATAAAATTTCAGTCTTTCAAAAAGATAAACTATTAGGAATATATTAACCCCTTTACCATTATAGGCAGAACTGTTCTGCAAAAGTTAGACATACTTCTATTGACAAGTATTAGTATATTAGAATTAGTGCTATTTGTGAAAGAAATCTTCAGATGTGTTCGTACACATGACTTTCTGTAACCATTTTTCAAACTATTCATACGACAACTTATTCCTCTATCTACTCTAAGATAAAAATTTGTAGAAATGGTTGTATCAAATATTTCCTTATAGATGGGAATAGGGGAATACAGTAGGCTTAAGTAACAGTCAAATCTTTTAAGAGCTGGTCACTTGTGATGACTTTGAAGCTCCATTATCTTTGCATGATCAGGAGAAAAAAACAAATAATGATTCCTCAATTGAGAAAAGTACAAGTACTTGAAAATTCAAACCAATAACAAGGAATATATCTGAAATGGTTAACTCTAAAAAAAGTGTTTGACATAAATTTGTGCTTCAACAAGATCTACACTTTTTACATAGTAAGATTTTGTCCATATTTTACAGTTTACAGGTTGTGCAGTCATTCAGAATGAAAAGGGCTTCAGAGGCTATTCCCCAAAAATTCAAGATATACATCTCAATTGTCATGAAAATATCTTACACATATGGCATTTTAATTAAAATCGTTTGATCCATTTTTGAGAAATCAAAATTTTTGACAAAATTTCCATGTAAAGGGTAGTTCAGGTTGGGGGAATTGTCTTGAAAATCTTGGTGTCACAACTTTTAAATACCAACTTGGTATTTAACCCACTTTTCATTTATGAGGCACGTTGTTCACATACTCGCATGGACCTTTTTCTAAAAATATTCTTTTTTCAGAAACAGAGGACCTCAAAACATGTTTTTCCTCTCAAATTTGTGTATTGAATTTTTGGGTGGAATACAATACCTCCTCTACTTACTATAGGTAAGTAGTAGCGAAATTAAAAAAAAAAAAAAAGAAAAGAGTAAAATATGGTTACCCTTTTCAAATGATTGAAAATATATGTAAACATTTACTAGAAATACTAATAATATACACTTCATTTCCACCAGAACTAATCTTTGTAAAGAAAGAGTTCAGCATTCTGGCACAGAACTGTATAATTCCCTTCCAAATTCAATAAAAGATCAAAAGTGAAGGCTTTTTTGTAGGAACACTACTTTTACTGAATTGAATTAACTTGCATGCCTTCCTTATTTTACTGGTAGAATGACTCCATCAGGCTTTGCATACAGGTGAAAGCTACAAGGATTCATTCTAGCATACTTAGAATATAGTTCATTGCACATTTAAAAGTGCAAATGTAATAAAATGCAAATTAAGTTACCTGCTTCTGAGGCCTTAATATTTTATAACTTTTTTCTCTTAAAAATTCATAAAAACAATGTAAAGAACAAAATTAATGACCACTACAATTCTAGATTAATAGAAATAATTGGAAACATGATATTAAACATAATTTTGGAAGCCTGCTTTATAATTTTTCCAAGAAAAACTGTAGTTTCTGTGCTTAGGCTTATCACTAGGCATGGTTTCTGGGTAAACATCTTTAGAACTGGTGTATTAATGCCTCCAAATTACAGAGGTATATATTCTAAAAATACAGAAATTTTCATGGAACATCTATAAACTTGCAAAGACTTTAAAAATTATCAGAATGTGAAATTCTGGGAAGATAGGTTGAGAATGATTTCTCTGTTAACTCCGGGTAGTAAATACATTCATACTTATACATCAACCATTTCTCCATTTATTCTACTAGTAATACTAATCCATTTTCACTGATTTACTCCAAAAGTAAATTGTTCCTAACAATAAGTAAAAATTGGAGCTAGTAGCAGCAAAGCAAATATACAAATTATCATTTGCCATCCAATATGACCTACCCAGTTAAAGCACATTAAGCTAAAAAAGGCAGAAGAAGAATGGGAATGGATCCAGAAATTCAAAAGACAGACAGTAAAAATAGCAAGAAAACAATATTTATTATCACAAAAAGTACTGAAGAAGTTTATATATATTATGGACAAAATACAAATTTCAAAATATTTCAAAGAAATTAACATCATTTTGATTATAATAAGAAACTTCCAACATTAAAAAAACTCTAGAAAGAAAAACATGGCAGATTTCTGACTAATAAAATCCAGGTTTATATGAAATCAACTGCAACAACTGAAGTATATTGTAAAAGTTAAAACAAACCTAAAGACTCGACTTAAAGAATATATAAAACATTAAATCAGGGAAGTAGGACTCAAAAAGAAGCAGGGGAAGAGAGGAGAAGGATATGTTCTAATTCTGCATACTATATCTTTATCTTACATAAAGAAATGAGTAGGAAATTACAAATTCTGTAAATGCAAAACCTTATGCTGTTTGAAAAGGGAATGGATGATGTTTTTGGCTTCCAACATAAGCATATATGGGTACCAGTTCTTCATACTTGCATTAAACATAAACAAAACCTGCTGCAACAAGAAAACTAAGATTTTAGGGAGGAAGTAGAATTGTTAAATGCTATTTATTTAGTAAGAGCATTTATCGTGAAAACAAAGATTCAGTCATTAATTCTTTTTATGGGTACTCTGTGAGCAGGTTATCATCACTACGAAAATAAAACAATTTTGTATGTTTTTCTTGTGTTAAACAATGATCTTTTTAACATCCTAGGTCATATCGGATGATCAATGAATGAAATGGGAGAAATGAAACTCAAATTAACCCGGGGTCCACAGAGCATAAATTTCCCAACATTCATGTTCTCAGGATAAGGGAAAACCCTGGAAAAATCCTTATTCGGGCAACTCACCCTAACAGAGATTCAAACTCAGGACCTCTTGAGAGGTCGACACCATAGAGGTGGGCACAGTGAAGTTGTGAGCATGCTTAATTTAGTTTTGTTTGATCTCTTAAAGAATGTTAGCTATTTAAATGAAAATTTAATATTTATTTGTACTTTCTATGTTTGTTATAATTAGGTACTCACAAATAAGGCACCTATTTTAATAACCTAATTCCTACATGTGCTCCCAAAGTGATTTCATATTGTTTTAGCTCAGTCACTTCCTGCTAAACCTGTTCCAGTAAACAGGTTTTGAGTAACAGCTGTTGCTGTGTTAATCTAACAAGAATGCAGATGCAAATGTGGTATCTCAGGAATCACTGAAGGTGCTTTGATTGCCTATTTTATAGGCAACAGAAATAAATAACAAAATCAGCACTGATTCAATGGTGGCAACATCGTTGCATGCATTAAAATAAGCTTTTCCATTAAATCTGCAAGAACATAGGAATAAGAAAACAAATGCTATTTGTTGTAACAGTTGCATGACTTTCACTATCAATAAAATTATCTTACAGTTTCTTTAACTTACCATACCAAAGCTAATTTTTCAATTTACTTCATTTATAATGACAGTTTTACCACAAATGGGCTCAATTTGGCAATGCAATGAGAATAGGCACATTATTTTGTAGGTACAGAGGAGGCTTAGACAGCTATTTAAAAAGGAGGTTGCTAGCCATGATACAAACTCTCTATATGTGCTCATGAGAAACAAACGAATGACTACTTAACAGTTCATAGTGTACTGCTAAAACGATCAACAACAGCAAATAGTTTGGAAGGTTTTTTATACTAAAATAATCTCCAATTGATGTTGGATGCCAAAACCATCTTTATTTGACACAAATTATATATTTTGATAAATCAGCTTTTTTTTCCTGTAGTAAGCTTTTGTTTCTATCTTATATTTACCAGTATTATAAAATTAAATAAGAACAAGGAGTGTTTCACCAGTTATTTTCAGAAATTTCAAGATATAAATTTTATTTGACATTCACTATCTCAAACAAGTTTAAGTTCAACATTTTTCCATGAAAAGGGTTGCTTTAGGTTGAGGAAGTTTCCTAAAAACTTTTACTTTGCATCTTTATAAGAGTGTGTCTAAGTTACAAAAATGAAATCTATCATACTTCTTCCTTTCCCTCCCTCCCTCCTTCTTACACACATAGATGCATAAACTAAATGTACAAACAAGCAAAATAAAGGTTTTTTTGTTTAATCAGGGGATTTCAAAATGTGCATCTTTGGAGAAGTCTCAATATGAAATGATGATATAAAATACAATACTTCCCATAACATAGGTATCATCAGCCACAATATGAGTGCATTTGGAGGGAAGAGGAACTAAGAAGTTACGGAACTAGTGGGCAGGGCATTGGAAGTGCAGTTGGATAAAGAAAACATCCGCAGTTCCAAGTTGGATTTACTAGCAAGGCTGGCAAATGTAGAACCGTTTTCATTGTGCAACTGTATATTCCCCTATCACCTTGCCCCTCACTCCCCTTTAATCCTTAGACCTTGATGTTAGGCATGTCAACAAATACAGTGATGCCACTCCTCCAAGGTCTCTCATATTCTGACTGACTAGTAAGTGGTAGAGAGAACAAAAACATATATGAGATCTAAAAATAGATTTTAAAATGTGCATAAGAGATAATGCAGATGGTATTGTGTTTCATATAGTGATTCCTCAAATTGGCTAATAGGCAATCCTTTTAAACTACTAGCCAGTAGAAAGTTCTTTATCATGATAATAAATTATGCAAAAGGAGTCAACATTGTTTTATGTTGGCATGGTTATACCCAAATTTTGTCATTTGAAAGCAACTGCTTTATGCACAAGCTTGGCAATATAAACATGGTAATTAAACACATTTTAATCAAATCAGTTATATAAGTTAAGTGATTGAATAACAAATGATCTAAGGGTCTTAAAGCATTAAGCTCTTGGTTTATTATTTTCCAAGGACTGAGGAAATCCCAGATAAAACTTTGGTCTGGTAGTATGATCCTAGAAGGGCTTATGGAATCTGCATCCACTACATTCGAGTCAAGAACATTATCCCTACACCATGTAATATCATTGATTTAAAGTATAGCATTAACATTCAGGCTTTAAGAGACTACTGTCAACTTAGCACTTTCTTTGTAGCTATGGAGAATCACATTAAATCCTGGGTATCCAGAGTTACAGTTTCACCAATAAGTCATGTCTCTTGGCTATGATAAAGTTGTTAATGTTGCTCTCTGCTATATGATTATATATAATTTCTTTGAAGATTGATATTTTAAAAAAAGCAATATACCACTTCAATTATCTAGGATGTAATACTAGTTTTAAATTAGACAAAGGCATTGAGATGAAACTTAATAGCATTTATGGAACAATTAGAAGAATTTTAAGAAGAAAAACTAGAAAAGAAACTCAAATTAAATTCTATAAGGTTATGGATGTGCCTACTGAATTTTAGACAATAACAAAAAGAGAGAGATCATGTATATAGTCTGTGAAAATGAAATTTATGAGATATGTAAGAGGATGCACTAAAGCCGATAAAATGAAAAATGAAACAATAAGATCAGATTTGAATAATTTCTCATTTTACAACAAGATCGATGAAAATAAAACAAACTAGAAAGATCGCATTGACAGAATGGCAGATGAAGATAATGAATTACCAATCAACAGAGAAAAGAAATTTAGATAGACCTCGCGAGAGGTAGTTGATGATACAGACTGGAACCAGTGATGTCATCTAACCCTTGAAGGGAGAAGAAGAAGAATAAAAGACCAAATAAAAGCCTATGAGAAGGATCAACACCAAAGAATCAAAATGTTAGCTCATACAACAACGAGTAAGTAGTTTGTCTACTTAGTGGGTGCATTTCTGTCAAAGGCTTGATATTGAGATTTCACCAGAAATATTTGTTTTGAGCTCATTTTTAGAAAAAAGAGTGTGTATGGGAGAGCGAGAGTGAGAGTGAGAGTGAGAGAGAGAGAGAGAGAGAGAGAATGTTAGATAATGCAAAACTTGATATTTAACTTCAGTATCTTCCAAAGATGCAACAGAAACATTTTTAAGAGAATCCCCCACCCCAAACTATCCTTTACATGTAAAAAAAATTCAGTATTTTTATTTTTTAAAAAGGTGACTAAAATGTTAATTAAAATGCCACATTTAAGATATTTACATGACTAATAAAATGTATATCTGCAATTTTGTGGAAAAAACCTGTGAAATGCTTTTCATTCAGATGAATTTTGTACAGTTTTATATGGTAAACCATAAGAGATAGAAGCTTACTACAGAAAAACTGTAGATCTCTTTAAAACAACCACCTAATTTGAAATAACTTTTCTGTGGTACCAACCATTTCTGTTATATCCATTGTTATTGTTTTGAGCTTTTCAATACTTTGTGATTTTTAGAAGTGCTATTGCCAATCAGTTTTCTGGGTATGCTATAGAAAGAGAGTGGAATTTCAAAGACCAACATAAACAACTCATTTTAAAAGATTTCACTATCGTTCCAACTTCCTATATCCTCTTTGTGCCCACAATGAAATGTATCACAAAACTGCTTCCATAAATGTTTATCTAGTAAAATAAGCTTTTGAAGGAATAGTTTCTAGAACCTGTATAAAAATAAACAATTTGGTTAAAGAAACTCATGTGAACGTAACACATGGATTTTACACAAAAAGAACTGAAGCAACTATTCAACTGATAGAGAAGCAGATGGGCCCCTTAGAGCTAGCAAGGATTACTTTGAGTTATATTTAGACTATATCTCATTGTAAAATTTCCAGAAGGGAATGATAATACATACTGGAAAAATGTACATAGGATACCTACATATTTTTTTGAACACAACTTCTCGTCCTCCCAAAGTTGTTGCCTTTTGTCCATCTGTAATTGTATCTTGTCTCAGGTTTCCTCTAACAAAATGATTCAAAATGGTTTCATCTGTAAACTCTGGTACTGAGAATGGATAGAATCCCCAATCAATTGGATGCCATCGATGAAATGCAGGGTCTGTTGGTGTAAATACTGTGTACTCTTCATCTGAAATGATACACAAGATAATTTAATATCAAACTAAGAACTTAAATTTCTGATAATGAACTGCTGTCCTATGAATTTAACAATATTAACATCCAACAATTTGTTAATAAATATGCCATTTTATTAAAATAAATAAATCTTTTACTTATTTAAAAACGTATGTCTTATAGATGATCCAAAAATAGAAAATATTTAATAGTTAGTTATCTAGAAGTAGCTATGATTAATCACATACTTATTTAATTCCTAAACATCTAAACATGTTTCAAGAACCATCACATATTGTTGATCAATGCTTGGTTGGTATTTGAATACTCTGTATCTGGATCAAGATCTGAATGTTCCAGTCACCTTAATGGCATCTGGAGGACATACTATGAACTTAATTAAGATTTCTCAATGCTGAAGTGTCCAAATTCATTACATTTCTTCTTTGTTTCAAAATGAAGATTGTTTCCCAGCCACTGGGTTCTGTACTTCTTTTTATTTCTTCATTATTGTCTCAAAAGTGTTAAGTCACTACTGATTTTTCAATTTGTTTAAATGGGTTGCTTCTAAAACGTTCTTTTTTGTGTGTATATATTTTGTTTCCTCAGTGTACTTCATGTTGTAGTCTAACATTGGTTCTTGAAACATGTTCAGGTGTTTAAAAACTAAATGAAACATGTAAATTAGTTTTAAATCTACTCCTACATAACTAATTATGTAGTACCTTCACTGTCAATAGCTTCAAAATAATCAATTATAAGCGAAAATACTACAATTTAACATTTAAAATTGAAATATGCTTTTGATAATTAATAGAATACATCATTAATACATACATATGGATTCTAATCAAGGCTAAAGACTAAACGTTTGCTAGCTGACAGGAAAGAGGATTGGAATCCAGTTTGAATTTGCTTGTACCATATTGTAGCAAATAAATTCAAAGTAATTTTTTATTTTAAAATTCACAAAAATGTCCTTGAAATTGCATAAGATACTAAACAGTTGTTACTAAAGCAACCCTGCCATCTATTAACCTACTGAACAACAACTGTGAGCACCTATAATTAAGGAAGCATTAAAATGGTGATCTTTAAAATGAAGCAGATCCAAACTAGAGTAGCAATCAGGGCAAGCATCCTCATAAGGTTTTTATTTGGGGTTTTCCCCCTCGGTTTGTCACACAACAATGCTTTTAGGTTATCCGCTTAAAAGAAGGACTCTACATATTGAGATGGATGAAACATTACAATTAAATTTTAGTCTTGAAGCACTTATTTCAATAGAAAGAAATTAAAGTTGTCTGCACTTCTCCTACAATTCTAATTTGAATACAGAACAGTTAAGATAAATCTTATAAAAGTATACAAGAGAACACCAAATGATTGACATATTTTGTTATCTTCACTTATGTTTTTAGTGCCTTAACTTTGTTTTGTATACATCATATTTTTGCTAAAGTTAAGAGGTTGTGTCATTCTTCGTATAGATGGCATTACTATTACTGTAAGTTGCATGCTTTTTTGTTTTTATTATTGTGAGTTTCAATAAAAATAGATAAGTTAGTTCTTATCCACTTCTATTAATATATTTGAGTAAAACAATTTATTTTGTATTATTGTTTATCTGTAAATTGCTAAATAAAGTTTACCCAATTTGCTTTTATTTGCTATTTAATTTCTTAGGTAAATAAATTAATATTTTATATTTATAACAGTTAACAATTGCGGTACCTATTTGATTTTGATTTAAATAACCATAATTAAATACTTTAAGTTATTTTATTTATTCCTGCCATTCAAAGTTGGCTGTGTTAAGAATTAAATATTTCACTACAAATCTTGTGCCTTTGAAATTAAATAGTACTAATAAAAGTTAATATAATTCCAGTAAGTCAGTAATATAATTATAGACACCTTCCAAAACTAATCATGCATTCTCTGTGGAGCAGACGTCACCTTAACCCTCATGGGTACTCGATACTAAACTTTAAACAATATTTTTAAAAAACGCTTTTTTAAAATCTTCAGAGAAATAATCCTTGTCCTCTTAGTGATTTAAGTGCTGAAATGTGACATTTTAAAGAGTATGCACAAGTATGCGCAAATAAAAGCATGAAATTTTAAACTTGATTTTCTTGTAATTTTGTTTTGTTTTGCCACTTTAAAAAGTTCCTCATGATGCAATTTCTTGTTCAGTTTCTAATTCCAGAATACGTTTTCTAAAGGTGGAAGAGGAGATCCAAAACGCCTTTTCTTGATATTAAGTACATCTTTGGTCAGTGATTTAATACATAACTAATATTTATAAAATTAAAAAATGTTATATATTTTACTATTTTTTGATACACAGAATTATAAAAGTTTTAAAATTTCAAAATTTTATTACGTGAAGCTTATTTCATGTGATTTAATCTTTCTTTGAAAAGTATTTTCTTGGAAATCTGTAATAAAAATGTCAACTAAATTTGCTGAAATTTGTTGACCTTGCAGTAAACCTGCAGGTAAATCCCATGCGATTGCCAAAATGCTTCATTTCAAAGCACTGTTCTATCAATTCTTGAAATCTACGCACCTATTCGTTACATCTGGTTAAATTTTAACGACTTAAAGCCACGAACCAGTTGCTACGCGTTTTTTGGTTTTCTGCAATATCTTAACTACATATTGTTGAGAAGGAGAAAGTTATGGTCAACGATACCAAGAACCAAGAACCGAGACCAAGATTGGCTCAAAATAGATGCACTTTTAGTGCTTCTTGATCTTATAGAGTAACAGTAACAATTTTCTTAACCAGAAAGTTACAGAATAAAAAGCTCATCGAGCTCCCGATTTGGTTAAAAGAATGACGTCCAAATACTTTGGTACCAAATGTAACCTTACCTTCCTTGAGGTACTGAGGAACGCTGGAGTTGGAGAGAAAACGTTGGAACACTTTGAATCCACCTCGCAGATACGAGAGTACTTGGTTAACACTTCGCAGAAACGGATTGGACGGCGATGACGTGTTGTGTGTTTCGTGAGGGACTGCATCATCCTCGGCCGTGATGAGCACCAGAGACTCCGCGGTCTGCGGTGGCTTCTGGGTCTCTGTAGTCTTATTGCCTGGAATTAGCTCCTCCGGGAACAAGTAGTCGTCAACCACTATAAGCATACCGTTGGGAACTTCCACCCACGGCTCCAGAATCTTGGCTTTGTTGGCATACAAACTTCCTGAAAGAGGAACAAAAAATGAGATGTTATTTGTCCTTAGATCTTCAGCTTATGTTTTGAATTACTGTTGCGTCTGCAAAGTATCGCCTTCAATAGTGATTTAAAACAGCTTATTTTGCGTATTCAACACCAATTAGGAGGTTCAAAAGTAAATGGCGTCGAAGTTAGGGTGGCTGACAAAAGGTGGAAGATAAGATGGTTTTGAATTATCACTAATAAAACTGTTAATTTATGAAAGCTTGTCTTCCTTACTAAAAGTAGATAACCTGAAACTGTGATCGATATAACTTTTAGACCCTGATTGTAATTCAGTGTTACAAAATGTGCAGGTTTCAGAATATGTATATATATACACACATTTCCCAACTTTATTTATTTTTGCTTTCTCTGCCACCTACTACAACAGGTAGTAAGAGGAACTACATGTTTTGAGACTCCTTGAATCCAAAATATGTATTTTTACTTTCTCTACTACGTATAGTAAGTAGGGGAAGTATTGCATTCCACCCAAAAATTCGATACCGAGATTTCACCGGAAATACATATTTTGAGAGCCCCTGAATCCAAAAAAAGCATTTTTGGAAACATGTCCGTGTGTGTGTGTGTTGTTGTTGTGTGTGCCGTGAACAGCATAACTCAGAAACGAACAGTCGGATAAACACCAAACTTGATATTTAGGTTCAGTATCTTCCAGAGATGCGACACGAAGGTTTTCAAGAAAATCCCCCCATCGCAGATTACCCTTTACATGGAACATTTTTCGAAAATTTTAATTTTCTCAAAAATGTCTAACGATTTTGATTAAAATATCATATGTTTAAGATATTTTCATGACAAATGAAATGTATATCTCGAATTTTCTGGGAATGTCTCCAAAAGTATTCTTTATTGTGAACGACTTTTGCATAACTGGTAAACCATAAGAGATAGACAAAAGTTTACTGCACAAAAAAATGTAGATCGCGTTAAAATACACAATTTATGTCATATACATTTTTTTGTTGAGTGAACCATTTTCGAGATAATGCTTGTTATTCCCTTGAATTTTCCAATACTTATACTTTTTCTCAAATTCGTTATTCAATGTTTTTTTGTCCTGGTAATGCAAAGAAAATGGAATACTCCACATACCAACCAGCTCTTAAAATATTTGACTATCGCTTAAAGCTCACCAATTCCCCTTGCATCTACAATAAAATTAACATCTCGATATCTCGATATCTCGATTAACATGAAGCATGTGGAGAATAAGTGTTTGTAAAAATAGTTTGTACAAGAGTAGAGAAAGTCATGTGAGTGCAACACATCAGATTTTTCAGAAAAAGGTCCGTGTGTATGTTTTTTAAAGAAGTCTTTAGTGACTGTTCTTAGTACAAATGGCACCACAGGCGATAGGCACCGATGGTACATGAAATGATAATTGAGAAGGAAACGTTCCAGACCTGCCTAAGTTAAGAGTACTTCCATAACATTAAGGGATATAAAGGCTTAAGTTCAGCATATTCTAAGGATGCGACACGAAGATTTTCAAGAAAATTCTCTCACCCCGAAACTACCCTTTGCATGGAAAAATTATCCTTATTTTTGTTTTTGTTTACTCAAACATTGCTCTAACAGTTTTGATTAAAATAGCATTATTATGCTTACGATATTTGTGTAACAAATAAAATGTGTATTTTTATTTTCTGGGAATAGCCTGTGAAGGCCTTTTTATTCTGAATGACTTGTATAATTATTAAACCGTAAGAGTGACAAAATCTTACCGTACATAAATGTGGATCTTGTTGAAGACATAGTTTAAGTCAAGTACAATTTCTTGTGGCATTGGCCATTTCCATATTCTTTATTATTGGTTTGAAATTTCAAATACTTATAGGTTTTTTTATATGTTAAGTGACTATTCGCTTTATTCTCGTGATCATGCAAAGAGCATGGAATTTCAAAGCCATTCAAATAGTGACTCGCTTTTTAAAAATCGGACTATCGCTTTAGCCTGCTGTACCCTTCTTATACCTAGAACAAAATCTATAAATGTGCAATGCAAGTTTATCTCGATTAACAAGAAGATAGAAAAATAAGCTTTTGCAAGAATAATTTGTAGAAGGGCGATAGAAAAAATTAAGTGAATGTAACGGATCAGAGTTTTTAAAGCTGCTGTCGACATTCAGTTGTTTCTCGTGATGTCACGAGAGTATGGATTTTCGAGTTCCTTTTTAAACACTTGGCTATCACTTTGGTTTCCTATATCCCCCTTGTATATAATATGTAACGAAATTAATTCTGTAAACTTTTATCCCGATTAACACGAAATAGAAAAAATCTGAGTTACATTTACATGACTTTCTCTACCCTCTATCATTAATTAGTGGGTATGCAAGCTATCCCTTACTAAAGCTTATTTTTCTATATATTTCTTTTTAATCCAAACAAACCTAAAGCTACATTACACATTTGTTATAGATACAAAGGGAACAGCGATAGTCAAATGTTTAAGAACTGGACGCTATATGCTGGCCTTAAAATTCCATACTGTTTCCATGCAATCGCGAGAAACAACTGAATGTTGACAGAACTTTAAGAAATGGACAATTCAAACATTTAATAACGGATATCTCAGAAATTTTTTATGCCACAAAAAACAAATTTGAAATAAATTGTGTGTTTTAAAGATATCTATATACACGATAATACAAAATTTCGTCTAAATAAAGTGGACTTCATAGGCTATTCCTAGAAAATTCAAGATATACATTTTATTTGTAATGTAAATATTTTAATACATGACATTTTAACCAAATCGTTAGAGCCACTGTTTAGAAAATTAAAAAAATCTTCCACGTAAAGGGCAGTCTGGAGTGGAGGAATTTTCTTGAACATCTTCGTGTCGCATCTTTGGAAATATCAAGTTTTCGTCTTTGAGTTTTGAGTTCGTTTTTTTCTAAAAATACTTTTTTTTTATTCAGAGAATCTCAGAACATGTATTTCCGATGAAATCTCGATATCGAGTTTTTGGGTGGAATACAATACTTCCTCGATTTTATATTGTAGAGAAAGTAATAAGGTTCTTGGTAATAGTTTGTAGAAGCTATACAAAATAAACGATAGTGGGTATATAAAGTAAAGTGAATGTAACACATCGGATTTTTTATATGAATTTTTACTCAATATTTACAGATGTACACATTATTATGGTTATTCACAGGAGGAGTTATAATTTTCTATGTTAATTTTTTCCCACCATTTCCGGAATTAATTATAATGATTGTAATAATTAATACATTTTAAAATTTTATCATCTTTTTCAACATATCACTCATGAAATAAATTATGTTTTCATTTATGCTTAAGAGTTACGTGTTGACAGCTTCTCTTGCTTGTAAACACGAGTCTAAAATATGTTGTATTATTTGGAAATGCCCTTGAGAGCTTAATTGGGCTGATGTTTCTCATTAATGTGACTTGTGTATATTCAAGGATAATCTCATGAAGACAATTGTATTGTGCAGTAGCACCGTCATGTTGATGGAAGCCGCGATTTTTATCTACATTTTGCTGCCGAAATAAGCGTTGGTCAGTGATTCATTTCAAAGCAACGTTCATGTTATGATACAGGAAGGTCGAATAGCTTGTTTGATTTCCTCGTGATTCATGAAATTACTGCTCGTTAAATTAGAAAGAAAGAGAAGCATTAGTCATGATTTCATTGATGTCATCTAGGTCGAATATGACATTCGTGTAAAACAATCTACATTGTTGCGGTGCTTTCCAAATCCCTAGTCAATTCCCAGCGTTTTACTCTTTCTCTCTCTCTTTCTACTGTTTATCTATCGTAAGTAGAGGAAGTATTTCATTCAACCCAAAAATTCGATACCAAAATTTTACAGGAAATACATGTTTCGGGGCCCCATGAGTCCAGAAAAGCTATTTTAGAAAAAGGTCCGTGTGCGTGAACACCACAACTCAAAACGAAAAGTCGGATAAATATCAAATTTGGTATTTAGGTTCAGTATCTTCCAGAGATGCGACACGAAGGTTTTCAAGAAAATCCCCCCCACCCCAGATTACCCTTTACATGGAACATTTTTCGAAAATTTTAATTTTATCAAAAATGGCTCTAACGATTTTGATTAAAGTATCATATGTTTAAGATATTTTCATGACAAATGAAATGTATATCTCGAATTTTCTGGGAATGTCTCCAAAAGTATTCTTCATTGTGAACGACTTTTGCAGAACTGGTAAACCATAAGAGATAGACAAAATTTTACTACACTAAAACGTAGATGGCGTTAAAATACACAATTTATGTCATATACATATTTTGTTGGGTGAACCATTTTCGAAAATTTGCTTGTTATTCACTTAAATTTCCCAATACTTATACTTTTTCTCAAATTCGCTATTCTTTTTTTTTGTCCTGGCAATGCAAAGAGAATGGAATACGCCACATAGCAACCAGCTCTTAAAATATTTGACTATCGCTTAAAACCTAGCAATTCCCCTTGCATCTACAAGAAAATTAGCAATAAGATTAACAACTCGATTAACATGAAGCATGTGGAGAATAAGCGTTTGTAAAAATAGTTTGTACAGGAGTAGAGAAAGTCATGTGAGTGTAACAGATCACATCTTTTAAGTTACATTTATACCCTGCCTTTAACTACATTGGTCTTATCGGTGGTCTTTCTTTTGGAACTTATTGCCTATTGGCAATGGTGTTAACTTGTATTCTCTTGTCGTAGGGTTTCTTGCACTTTGGGGTTTTTAATAATTACATCACACACACACACACACACACACACACATTTAAATACTCATTCATACTTCCAGACTCTGGGGAGGATAGAGATTAATCTTGGCTAGAGAAAAATCCCACCCCCGGGAACCGAACCCGGGACCGCTCGCACAGCAGGCAGTTGCTCTTCCGACTGAGGTTCGAATTGTTCAACTTTATCATTCTTTTAAAGTCCTTTCGATTTTCGGTTGTTTCTCGCGATGTCATGTAATTTAACGCCAGCGTATACTGTCCAGTTCTAAAATATTTGACTATCGCTGTTCTCTTTGTATCTATAATGAAATGTTTAATGTAGCTATTTCTGCAAAAGTTTTTCTCGATTAAAATGAAGTAGATAGCAAAAAACTTTCGTAAGAATAATTTGTATGCATACACACTACTAAACGGGACAGGCTAGAGAAAGTCATGTGAATGTAATACATAAGATTTTTGTACTCTTTAATGCTTTATTTTTTCTAAAATTAGCGACTCTTACCGGCATTGTGCCGTTAATGGATATAACTCTGGGCAGTGGCCAAACTTGGGAATAAGTGCTTAATAAGGTATTCTGACATGTTTAGTATGGCTGTATTGTTAACAGTACGCATATGTAATTCTAATGCAAGCAATCCTGAAATGATGCACGTGTACACTATTGTGTAGGCTTATTGCGACTGTGAAAATAGCTTGTCACCGCTGAAGCTTAGATCCTGTTCTAAGTTGCTAAGATTTTAAGTAAACAAAGCCGGCCCTCGTAGCCGTGGTCGCTGGAGAGTATAACTTCAGCGCTCCGCCAAGGGTCGCGCATTCGAGTTCCGCCATGGGTATGAGTGTGTGTGTGTGTGTGTGTGTGTGTGTGTGTGTGTGTGTGTAACAGTAATTGCGGTAATAAGCGGTAAAGAGTAAAACAGAGGAAACACGGTATTAACAAACCGGAAAAAACGGGGAAACATTAAAAAAATCTGATGTGTTACACTCACATGACTTTCTCTACTCTTGTACAATCTATTTTTACAAACGCCTATTCTCCATATGCCTCATGTTAATCGAGATATCGAGATGTCAATCTTATTGGTAATTTTCTTGTAGATGCAAGGGGGATATGGTAGCTTTTAAGCGATAGTCAAATATTTTAACGCTGGTTGCTATGTGGCGCATTCCATTCTCTTTGCATGTCCAGGACATAAAAAAATCTGATGTGTTACACTCACATGACTTTCTCTACTCTTGTACAATCTATTTTTACAAACGCCTATTCTCCATATGCTTCATATTAATCGAGATATCGAGATGTCAATCTTATTTGTAATTTTCTTGTAGATGCAAGGGGAATATGGTAGCTTTTAAGCGATAGTCAAATATTTTATCGCTGGTTGCTATGTGGCACATTCCATTCTCTTTGCATGTCCAGGACATAAAAAAATCTTGTGTTACACTCACATGACTTTCACGGAAGTTCCCTATCATTTTCAGTACGAAACACCCGCTCTCGCCAGTAGACGCGGAGTCCCGCGAGAGGGCGAAGAAGCTGCTCTTGCTGGCAGGCCAACGCGCCCTGTCGTTGGCGAGAATAAATCTTTCCAAAGCTTAGCGACCCTGCCATCTATCACCAGATGCACTACGGAATCCGGAGACACTACTGAAAGATGAAAGAGAGATAGATGAAATAAGGGAAAGGAGAAATCGTGATACGAGTACTCCTAGGCGACCAGAGGAAGACTACGAAAACTCCCATGGTCAGAGTGGGGAGCCACCGGGACCTCACGAATGCGAGCCACAGACAGAAAAAGTAGGTACAAGAGTAAGCTAATTTAAAAAATCTGATGTGTTACACTCACATGACTTTCTCTACTCTTGTACAAACTATTTTTACAAACACTTATTCTCCATATGCTTCATGTTAATCGATATATCGAGATGTTAATCTTATTGCTAATTTTCTTGTAGATGCAAGAGGAATTGGTAGGCTTTAAGCGATAGTCAAATATTTTAAGAGCTCGTTGCTATGTGGAGTATTCCATTCTCTTTGCATTACCAGGACAAAAAAATGAATAACGAATTCCCATTTGAGAAAAAGTATAAGTATTGGAAAATTTAAGGGAATAACAAGCAATATCCCGAAAATGGTTCACTCAACAAAATAAATGTATATGACATAAATTGTGTATTTTAACACGGTCTACATTTGTTGTGTAGTAAAATTTTGTCTATCTCTTATGGTTTACCAGTTATGCAAAAGTCGTTCACAATAAAGAATACTTTTGGAGACATTTCCAGAAAATTCGAGATATACATTTCATTTGTCATGAAAATATCTTAAACATATGATACTTTGATCAAAATCGTTAGAGCCATTTTTGAAAAAATTAAAATTTTCGAAAAATGTTCCATGTAAAGGGCAATCTCGGGTGGGGGGGTTTCTTTAAAACCTTCGTGTCGCATCTGTGGAGGATACTGAACTTAAATACCAAGTTTGGTGTTTATTCGACTGTTCTTTTTTAAGTTATGCTGTTCACAGACACAGACAGACACACACACACACACACACACACACACACACACACACACACACACGTTTCCAAAAATACTTTTTTTGGATTCAGGAGGCCTCAAAACATGTATTTCCTGTGAAATCTAGGTATCGAATTTTTGGGGGGAGACAATACTTCCCCTACTTACTATACGTAGTAGAGAAAGTAAAAAGAATTAAAAACATCTTTCCCATCTTCTTGTTTGAAGAATCTGAAAATAAAATTAAGAAAAATTTTTTGAAGCAGGTCTTACAAAACTGGAGCAGTAAGTCTTTTGAGCTCTCAGATTGTATAAAATTCATTACAAATGAAGAGGATTTAACAGTCTATTTCACGACATAAGGAATCCGACTGCACGTACGCATTCAACGCAAAAAAGTGAAATCATCCCTAGTTCGAGATATGAATTGATAACAGTAATTATACCTTCTACCCTGACAATAGTCACCCCTCCTTACAAGCAACCCTTTCTAGAATAACCATAAAATAGGAATCATTCCACCCCCCCCCAAGAATGAGAGTAAAGGATATACAAAGCTATTTTTATTTCACGTCCTGCGCCGTGGTGCTATAGGCCAAAGCTTGGAGCTCCGGTTCCAAGCCACGAAGTGCACCCGGGACCGATCCCATCCATAGGGGTTGCAGATTTTGTCTCGGTGCCCATTCACCATCGTATCAGGAAAGTGAGGTGCTGCGATAGACAGCGGTCCTGGCCTAGTGAACCAATTTTCCAGCTGAGGGATGCTGGAAAATTATCGGTTGTATGATCGTGCACCTCTACGGGCGTGAGGCCGGCAGTGGGGTTGACAGGCCCAGGCCCTTCGCGGGCTTTAGCACCCCAGGATTGATTGATTCTTATTTCTCATTTGAAAAGCCATCCTTTTATAAAATATCGGTAATAAAAAAGTTTTATATACTCAATGCAAATGCAAGAAAATGACTAAATAAAGATGGAACGCATAACAAAATGACAAAATGACGTAAAATAAAAAAACCCTAAAATGAAACTTGGCATAAAATGACGCAATAAATGTGAATTTTCATAAATTGAAACCCATGATAAGGTTTTATGTGCACATTACCAATGCATGCGAGGAAGACTAAGAATGGCTGTACTGAAATAAATAACGCAGAGTATTTCATATAACCTATATCAAATACTTAGTGTATTGCTTTATGGAGAAACTACGAAATCCCAACAACGAATATAATCGTATCGATATCTTTGACTCATTTATTATTCTTACGTTGACATTATTTGAGCTCCATAGAGACTTTGTTCTTTCGTTGTTTCATTTGTATAACCTTCTTTAACTGGCCACTGAGTAGCGCAGTGGTTTCGTTTCCGTCTCTCCGTACTGAGGGTTAGGTGTTCGATTCCCGGCACTGGGGTGGCGATTTTAAGTCGGCTATCCACGCGTTCTCGCAAGTGAGTCAGTGAGCGAGTGCGTTTTTGGTGCGACGAAAAGTGCCGTTCTACAAGTGAGTTTGTGAAAACTGACCTGACGTGCAGTGAGTGCCGCTGCAGGAGAGATTGGAGAAGTCTTGTGTTGGAGGCAACGCCGCTACGTCACGAAGAAAGTGAAGTGATAGCGAGAAATAAGTAAAGTAACAGTGAATAGTTGAACTAGATACATTAACGAAGTGACAATGAGAACTTAGTGAAGTGGCAATTAAAAACTGGACAAAGTCACAATATATAGGTAATGAACATTTGTCATTCATTTGTAGGGAAAGTATCATAGTTTAAAACGAATGAAAGACATTGGCAACACATATTCTTTTGTTTGCCGTAGCCCACCTCCGTGGTGTGGGGTAGCGTGTCTGCCTCACATTCAAGAGGTCACGAATTTGAATCTCGGTTAAGTGAGTTACCCGGAAAAGGCTTTTCTGGGGGTGGGGTTTCCTTTTCCTGAGAATACGAATGTCGGGTAGCTCGAAGCTCTTAGATTATCATTTCGGCCATTTTATTCATTCATCATCCGATATGACCCACCAAGTTAAAGGATTTTAAAAATTAAAAAAAAAAAGGGGGGGAAGAACTGACATAGCAATATATGCTGTATTTCTTTGTGGTCAAGTGATTAGCGTTGTGGCTTCTCTATCCAAAGGTTCCGGGTTCAATTCCCTGCTGGGGAGGGTAAATTTTCTTTATCCATCATTCCATATGCTCCGTAGAGTCTGGTATGAATGCGGGAGGGAATGTGTGTGTGCTCACTGTAAAAGTCAAATGGAAAAACTAACGTTTAAAAAACCTACAGTTCAGAGAGTAAAAAAAGCATCAGTTAGTTGTTTCTTAAGTCAAAGCCCCTAATATGACCATAAAGTTAAAGGGGGACTGCATAAATGAAACAAATATATCCGAATAACAGTAATTAATTGTTGGACCCATATTTATTTTGTATTATTTGGAATGAGGAATTTCTCTCCAGAGTTTGTTAAATCCTGTGTATAGAAGATTACGTTGAAGATGGGGGGTAGGTAAATACTACTGCATTGGCAGTGCAATATTCGCGATATACGACACAGACGCTTTGTTTTGATTGACCAAACTAAGGTTCTAGACGTACCGTTGACCTTGCCGACGCGCACTGTGCGACCTCCCAGTGTGGTGATGGTGAAATCCCCGCTGAGGTTGAGATTCAACTTGAGGCCCAGCACGATGTGGTCCAAGAGCAACCTCTTGACGAGATCCGGCTCGGCCAGCAAGCTGTTGGAAATGTGGTGTGATGCGTTGTTATTCCTCGGCGCAAAGATCGTAAATGGCTCCTCTGTAACACAAAATAAAACGACATTCTTAATATCTTCGTTTATTGGAAAATTTCTCTTTGGCTAAAGCTTGTTGAGGAAAATGTAAGACATAATACATCACTAAAACTCATCTAACAAACTTACTCTTAATCTTTCTTCCTCACAAACTATGTCAGATACAGAGAAATAAATAAATAAAAAAATTCTGATGTGTTACACTCACATGACTTTCTCTACTCCTGTACAAACTATTTTTACAAAATCTTATACTCCATCTATTTCATGTTAATCGAGATAAACGATCTTTTGACACGCAAAGAGAATTACATTTTATAGATAGCGACCAGTTCTAAAAATATTTGACTATCGCTTAAGGCCTACTACGTTCCCCTTGTTTTGTAATTGCAAGGGCAATATAGAAATACAGTAGCCTTTAAGCATCGACATATACCTTAATAGCTGCTTGCTAGGTGCAGCACCATTCTCTTTGGCACAGATGCACTCTTTGCATATCCAAGACAAAAAATCTGATGTGTTACACTCACATGACTTTCTCTACTCTTGTACAATATAATTTTACAAACACCTATTCTCCATGTGCTTCATGTTAATCGAGATATCGAGATGTCAATCTTATTGGTAATTTTCTTGTAGATGCAAGAGAAATATGGTAGCTTTTAAGCGATAGTCAAATATTTTAACAATGGTTGCTATGTGGCGCATTCCATTCTCTTTGCATGTCAGGACATAAAAAAAATGAATAACGTATTTGAGAAAAAGTATAAGTATTGGAAAATTTAAGGAAATAACAAGCAATATCTCGAAAACGGTTCACTCAACAAAAGAAATGTATATGACATAAGATGTGTATTGTAACGCGATCTACATTTTTTGTGAAGTAAAATTTTGTCTATCTCTTATGGTTTACCAGTTATGCAAAAGGCGTTCACAATAAGAATACTTTTGGAGACATTCCCAGAAAATTCGAGATATACATTTCATTTCTCATGACATTATCTTAAACATATGATATTTTCATCAAAATCGTTAGAGCCATTTTTGAGAAAATTAAAATTTTCGAAAAAAGTTCCATGTAAAGGGTAGTCTGGAGTGGGGGGATTTTCTTGAAAACCTTCGTGTCGCATCTCTGGAAGATACTGAACCTAAATACCAAGTTTGGTGCTTATCCGACTGTTCGTTTTTGAGTTATGCTGTTCACAGACACACACACACACACACACACACACACACACACACACACACACACGGACATGTTTCCAAAAATGCTTATTTTTTGTATTCAGGAGATCTCAAAACATATATTTCGGGTGAAATCACGGTATCGAATTTTTGGGTGGAATGCAATACTTCCCCTACTTACTATACGTAGTAGAGAAAGTAAAAATCTGATGTGTTACACTCACATGACTTTCTCTACTCTGTACAAACTATTTTTACAAACGCTTATTCTCCATATGCTTCATGTTAATGGAGATATCAAGATGTCAATCTTATTGATAATGTTCTTGTAGATGCAAGGGGAATATGGTAGGTTTTAAGCGATAGTCAAATATTTTAACGCTGGTTGCTATGTGACGCATTCCATTCTCTTTGCATGTCCAGGACATAAAAAATCTGATGTGTTACACTCACATGACTTTCTCTACTCTTGTACAATCTATTTTTACAAACGCCTATTCTCCATATGATTCATGTTAATCGAGATATCGAGATGTCAATCTTATTGATAATTTTCTTGTAGATGCAAGGGGAATATGGTAGGTTTTAAGCGATAGTCAAATATTTTAACGCTGGTTGCTATGTGACGCATTCCATTCTCTTTGCATGTCCAGGACATAAAAAATCTGATGTGTTACACTCACATGACTTTCTCTACTCTTGTACAATCTATTTTTACAAACGCCTATTCTCCATATGATTCATGTTAATCGAGATATCGAGATGTCAATCTTATTGGTAATTTTCTTGTAGATGCAAGGGGAATATGGTAGGTTATAAGCGATAGTCAAATATTTTAACGCTGGTTGCTATGTGGCGCATTTCATTCTCTTTGCATGTCCAGGACATGAAAAAAATGAATAACGAATTTGAGAAAAAGTAAGTATTGAAATATTTAAGGAAATAACAAGCAATATCTCGAAAACGGTTCACTCAACAAAAGAAATGTATATGACATAAGTTGTGTATTTTAACGCGATCTACATTTTTTGTGTAGTAAAATTCTGTCTATCTCTTACGGTTTACCAGTTATGCAAAAGTCGTTCACAATGAAGAATACTATTGGAGACATTCCCAGAAAATTCGAAATATACATTTTATTTCCCATGACATTATCTTAAACATATGATATTTTCATCAAAATCGTTAGAGCCATTTTTGAGAAAATTAAAATTTGCGAAAAATCTTCCATGTAAAGGGTAGTCTGGGGTGGGGGGATTTTCTTGACAACCTTCGTGTCGCATCTCTGGAAGATACTGAACTTAAATACCAAGTTTGGTGTTTATCCGACTGTTCGTTTTTGAGTTATGCTGTTCACAGACACACACACACACACACACACACCCAGACACACACACACACACAGACACACACACACACAGACACACACCCGGACATGTTTCAAAAAATGCTTTTTCTGGATTCAGGAGACCTCAAAACATATATATCCGGTGAAATCTCGGTATCGAATTTTTGGGTGGAATGCAATACTTCCCCTACTTACTATACGTAGTAGAGAAAGTAAAAAATCTGATGTGTTACACTCACATGACTTTCTCTACTCTTGTACAAACTATTTTTACAAACGCTTATTCTCCATATGCTTCATGTTAATCGAGATATCGAGATGTCAATCTTATTGGTAATTTTCTTGTAGATGCAAGGGGAATATGGTAGCTTTTAAGCGATAGTCAAATATTTTAACGCTGGTTGCTATGTGGCGCATTCCATTCTCTTTGCATGTCCAGGACAAAAAAAATGAATAACGAATTTGAGAAAAAGTATAAGTATTGGAAAATTTAAGGGAATAACAAGCAGTATCTCGCAAACGGTTCACTCAACAAAAGAAATGTATATAACATAAATTGTGTATTTTAACGCGATCTACATTTTTTGTGTAGTAAAATTTTGTCTATCTCTTATGGTTTACCAGTTATGAAAAAGTCGTTCATAATGAAGAATACTTTTGGAGACATTCCCAGAAAATTCGAGATATACATTTTATTTGTCATGACAATATCTTAAACATATGATATTTTCATCAAAATCGTTAGAGCCGTTTTTGAGAAAATTAAAATTTTCGAAAAATGTTCCATGTAAAGGGTAGTCTGGGGTGGGGGGATTTTCTTGACAACCTTCGTGTCGCATCTCTGAAAGATACTGAACCCAAATACCAAGTTTGGTGTTTATCCGACTGTTCGTTTTTGAGTTATGCTGTTCACAGACTCACAGACAGACACACAGACACACAGGCACACAGACAGACACACACACGGACATGTTTCCAAAAATGCTTTTTTTGGATTCAGTGAGTCTCAAAACATGTATTTCCGGTGAAATCTCGGTATCGAATTTTTGGGTGGAATGCAATACTTCCCCTACTTACTATACGTAGTAGAGAAAGTAAAAATGAATAACGAATTTGAGAAAAAGTATAAGTATTGGAAAATTTAAGGGAATAACAAGCAATATCTCGCAAACGGTTCACTCAACAAAAGAAATGTATATGACATAAATTGTGTATTTTAACGCGATCTACATTTTTTGTGTAGTAAAATTTTGTCTATCTCTTATGGTTTACCAGTTATGAAAAAGTCGTTCATAATGAAGAATACTTTTGGAGACATTCCCAGAAAATTCGAGATATACATTTTAATTATCATGACAATATCTTAAACATATGATATTTTAATCAAAATCGTTAGAGCCGTTTTTGAGAAAATTAAAATTTTCGAAAAATTTTCCATGTATGTGGTAGTTTGGGGTGGGGGGATTTTCTTGAAAACCTTCGTGTCGCATGTCTGGAAGATACTGAACCTAAATACCAAGTTTGGTGTTTATCCGACTCCTCGTTTTTGAGTTATGCTGTTCACAGACACACAGACACACAGACAGACACATAGACACACAGACAGACACACACACGGACATGTTTTCAAAAATGCTTTTTTTGGATTCAGTGAGTCTCAAAACATGTATTTCCGGTGAAATCTCGGTATCGAAATTTTGGGTGGAATACAATACTTCCCCTACTTACTATACGTAGTAGAGAAAGTAAAAATGAATAACGAATTCCCATTTGAGAAAAAGTATAAGTATTGGGAAATTTAAGGAAATAACAAGCAATATCTCGAAAATGGTTCATTCAACAAAAAAAAAAATGTATATGACATAAATTGTGTATTTTAACGCGATCTACATTTTTTGTATAGTAAAAGTTTGTCTATCTCTTATGGTTTACCAGTTATGCAAAAGTCGTTCACAATGAAGAATACTTTTGTAGACATTCCCAGAAAACTCAAGATATACATTTTATTTGTCATGAAAATATTTTAACATATGATATTTTAATCAAAATCGTTAGAGCCATTTTTGAGAAAATTAAAATTTTCGAAAAATTCTCCATGTAAGGGGTAATCTGGGGTGGGAGGATTTTCTTGAAAACCTTCGTGTCGCATCTCTGGAAGATACTGAACCTAAATCCCAAATTTGGTGTTTATCCGACTGTTCGTTTCTGAGTTATGCTGTTCACAGACACACACACAGACACACACACGTACACACAGACAGACACACACGTACACACAGACACATACAGACACACACACGGACATGTTTCCAAAAATGCTTTCTTTGGATTCAGGGGATCTCAAAACATGTATTTCCGTTGAAATCTCGGTATCGAATTTTTGGGTGGAATACAGTACTTCCCCTACTTACTATACGTGGAAGAGAAAGTAAAGAACCACACAAGGCATGCAGTTGTGTTCTCTGAGTTAAGATGCCCACTCCTTCCATTGTATCTTTTACTTTGTCGTACATTCAAGAATCTGATATTGACAGTTTACCGAGTATCTTAAATGCTGTGCACAGTTACCTCAAAGAAATGTTGAATACATTCAGACACTGTAAAGGATGCAGGTTGAAAGATATCAATGGTTAAAACACAATGTATTATTTTTACTTTCTCTACCACGTATACAGCGTAGATCATTTAAGTTGAGACTGTACAATATCTCCAAAACTAAGCGTTATAGAAAGAAATGTGGTTAATAAAAGTTGCTTGATATGGGGGAAAGTAAATGCCATTAGGCGTGTTTTATTTGGTGGACGTTGTGATGGTCATTTTGGGTTAAATTTATTTTTATTTTAATGGGAATTTATCCTTTTTATGTTGTCTTCTCACTCCTCATAAAAAACTAAACATTTGTTTAAAGACCTATGCAGTTTTCTTACACCAACGTAAATAACAACGAAAATTCTGAATGCTGTGTACGAAGAGCACAATGAATGGTTGGATCACCCATAAATGGTCATTTGAGGGTCAGTTACGTTTCGTAGTTGGGAACCAACATTTTTTATTTTGTTTCCTTATTCCTCATCAAAAAATAAACAGCTTTTTATAAATCATTTTCTATTCAATATCCATGTTACAGTGGTTTCACTCTGGACAGTCCAGTCAAGGTCATGCATTGGTAATCCCCAATCTCGCTCTATATGTATGTTCCCTTTCTACAGTTTGCCCCCTCAGTCCTTCCCTTCCTCAAGCTTAAGCTGATGTTACTAGAAGTACGTCGGGCTGAACATCTGAGCCCCTCCCGGATTGGATATCGGATTGGGTTGAACTCGGTGGGGAAGTGGTTTCCGATATCCATGGGTGATTGGTACCTCTGGGCAACACCCAGATGGGGTTGTGAGACGCCTCAATGTCCTCCGGTACCAACTGGAGAGCTGAAAGACGGTGGCTACACACTGTCGCCCTCACTGAGGTCTTCGGTAGTATTTCCTTCTGGAGTTAACGCGCTTAATGGCGTAACCATAAGCCCACGGAGGTACACCTTTCTGTGTAACCTTTCATAAATATTTACCTTTACGGGTAAGCATTTTCAGCTATTACCACGTTTGTAAAGATTTGTAAAGCTCTTCCTACCTCACGGCCCCCTCTCTGTCTTGGAGTTCCTTCAAGAGGAAGTGATAATTGCCGACTTTGACATTGTTCAAAAAATCGAAAATTGACAATGTTGGTTCTTGAAGGACCGGCTTGGTCTTTGTCGGTCCCTTGCATAACTGAGGAAGCGTGTCGTAATTTTTATGGCTCTTTCTCGGTAGTCTTTTCTAGTTGAGAAATGAAGAATAATGTGTCTTAAGCAGAGAAAACAGAAGAAACGAGGGGAAGCAATAAATGAAAAGAAAATCATTTCATCTTATGCTTGCGATGGGAATAGTTAAGGCTGCTTCACAATAACCTAGAACGGAAACCATAACCGAACGACGGAGTTAAAATACGTGTATTTCAGTGAGAACATTCCCGAGTCTCGGGAACGGGAAAGAAGACGTGGTTAATTTTTAACTTTCTCGTTCTGTTCCCGGACATGACACATTAGATCTTTATTGTACGTATCCACTGTGGACATTATTCGAGGCGGCCATGCCATGAAACGGCCGCTAGAGCGCTCTCTAGACACAAGCTGGGAAAATAAACTCGGAAGAAATTCCAGCAAATGTACGTCATGACTACAAATCCTGGTTCTATCAGATCAATTGGGTGTTAATTCTTCTAGCAAAAGCGTCAACTGTAGTTTGTTTATATACAACTCAAAAAACAAGAGAACAAAAACCGTCAGAAATTAACAAAGAACAACAAATAACTTTAATGTACGCTATTAATAAAGGACTGACGCTTAGTATGACTAGAGGAATCGGAAATAGTAATGATTCTGTATTTAGAAAATGTTTATTGTGTAGAATTTTGACATTGGCTAACCTGCATTGTTGGTTGAATTGGAAGCAGGTGAAAAAATTTCATTGGTTAGTTATAAACAAATGACATACCAATGCTGAAAATCAACTTTCCACTTTGTCATCAATATAGTCATCTCTAAGGCTCAGAAGTTAGGACCTGGTGTGCCTAAGCGACCGGTATTCAATATTAACAAACATCCCTTACCAACACGGAGGTACTGTAAGGCTTATGACGAGAAAACGTTTGCGGGGTGTTCTACTCTTCGGAAGAGTGAGGTGGGATAGTACCACGTGGCAGCTCACTATGAGGTCATAAATAGATCTACTATCTACATTAAAAGCATCGCGCAACGTTAGTATCCCAGCGTATTTCGCTTGGAGCACTGTGTAGGTGATTTTTAGTGGTTTATGAAGCTATTTACAATATCCAGTAAGAAAGGAATAACTCCACACAGTCAAGCTCGAGAAACAGTTACTAACGTTGTTAAAATCTGTGACGAGGAAAGCAAACAAAAGCAACTGGCCATTCAGTATTACTATCAGAAGAGCGTATGTTTTCTAAGGGGCCTTAGTCTTGTTGATATGTTGAAAGTAGAGCCGTAATCTTTCTCAGATAGCGATAGAATTGTTGATGTCAACACATTCCTTACAGACACATTCTCGTGAGAGGAACACGGTACTACTACTAGTATAACTCGACCACAATGGTATTGCACTTCGCTGCGCTGGCTCCCGCGTGTATTCAAATGCAGGTTTCTGTAAGGTCAAGTACAATAATATGGTAGTCGGGTAGTAAACGTCGTGTTAGCTTATTTACTTATATCTGTAGGGGCTACAGTTAATCGCAGGGCACACCGGATCCAGGATCCGAGCCTTAGTCATGGATATGCATTCCAATTCTCGTTCCCTCGGCACTGTCAACCAAAATGTTGTATGCGCTTTTGCTTCCGTTCTGGTTTCCATATGGATTTTGTTCTTGGGTTGTTTTGAACCAGCCTTTATGGATTAAGGTTCTTTTTACAAATTTACTAGATTAAACGGCTTTTAGTTTATAATTAGAATTTCTCTCTCAGAATGAGCAAAATGTTCTAATATGTTGATTCAGGACTGAGACGAACCGAATCGTCTGTCACTGTTCGCCAAATGCATCATAACTCTTAGAGTAGTGTTGTTGAAAGTACAGGTGACCTCTGGTAACGGTTTCAACTGTATGAATCACGAAGGAATGTCCCAGCCCGTTTACCTTGCCAACATATCGCGCTTCTCATCGTAGCCTGGCCGGAAATGTCATCTGGCACGCACAGTCCAAAAACTCTCACGGGACTCGTTTTGTGTAAAACATGAGTTTGCTGAAACAATACACAAGGGGCTTTAGCCTCTCAAACAGACACGTCTCTCGACGCGTAGCGCTTCTTCTTGTTCTTGAACACCGTTTGAAAGGGAGAAAGAATCAAGTGAAAGAAACTGTGTACTTCATATGGAGTTCCAGAGAATCTCGTTTATGGCACTCTATAAACAGATTGTGTTATACCTACTTCAAAGCATTTCAAGTCCCAAACCTGTAAAGAATTGCCTTTTAAGGTATCAAATCGAAATTTAATTTTGGATCTTTTGACGAAAGCGTCATAATAATGGGCATGTCCATAGCCGAATGGTAAGGGAAGCTAAAGGCTGAAAGATTTTGAAATTCTGCTCTATAAAAGGAACCGGCAGTGGAATTAGTTTTGAATTTACTTAAAGTACGTGATTAATATTTTTATTTCCTCTGTCACGTACATGATAGATAGAAAAGATATTGCATTCCACCCAAAAATTCGATACCCAGATTTCACCGGAAGTATGTGTGTTGAGACCCCCTGAATCGAAAAAAAGGCACTTTTAGAAAAAAAGTCCTTCTGTGTGCGTCTATAACAAGTACTTAAAAAAACGAAAAGTCGGATAAATACCAAACTTGGTATTTAGATTCAGTAACCTCCAAGGATGCGACACGAAGATTTTCATGAAAATCCCCTCACCAAAACTATCCTTTACATCGAAAATTTTACGAAATTGTTGGTTTTCTAAAAATGGTTCTAACGATTTTGAATAAAATACCATTATGAAATGTAACATGACGTATGTAGCGTCCAATTCTAAAATGTTACTGTCTCTATTCCCCTTGTATCTATTGTGCAACGCAGCCATTTCCGGAAAGGTTTATCTCGATTAAAATGAAGTAGATAGGAAAATAAAACTTTTGTAAGAATAATTTGTATACCCAGTAATAAGTGACAGAGTGTAGAGAAAGTCATATTAATACGAGGGTAATCCTGAAAGTCCCAGACGTTTTGAAATAAACAATTAACAAAATGCAAATATCAACGTTTATTATCTACGAGTACATTTGAAAGGTACACTCTTAAGCTATTTTTCTACATAATCGCCATTCAAATTGAGGCATTTATCATACCGTGACACAAGTTTTTCAATACTCTGTAGAAATCTGCCGCCTGCGACTTCAACCACTGGTTTACACCGGCATGCAGTTCAGAGTCAGTATCAAAGCGTTGTGTACCGAGCCATTCCTTCATCGTTGGGAAGAGGTGGTAGTCGCTCGGCGCCAAATCCGGGCTGTATGTTGGATCCAAGAGTGGATCCAAAAGTGTTCGGGTGTGGACGTGCATTGTCGTGAAGAAACAACACCTTGGTGCTAAGTTTTCCCCGACGCCTTAACTTTCTTAGTATTTCACAATACCTCTCTGAGGTTATTGTTGTTCCACGTTCCATAAACTGAACGAGAAGCACTCCCTTAGAGTCCCAAAACACAGTAGCTATGACCTTTCGTGCTGACAGCGTTTGCAAACACTTTCCTGGTTTTTTGGGAGAATGTGTGTCCCCATTCCATCGACTGCTCTTTTGTTTCACAATTGACATGTTTCACCCAAGTCTCGTCCCCGATTACGATACGACCGAGTAAAGCGTTACCATATTTTTTGAAATCTTGAAGGAAGGTCAGTGCTGCAGCCAGTCTCTGTTTTTTATAGTCTTCCGGAACCCACCTAGCACAAAATTTGTGGTAACCACGCTTCTCCACCACAATTTGATGCACCAAACTCCGTGAAATTTGGGGAAAATGTTTCGAAAGTTCTGTAATCGTGAAACGACGATTTTCACGAATTTTGTCATTGATTTGCATTGACAGTTCATCAGTCATAAGGCTAGGCCTACCACTGCGATCCTCGTCGTGAACATTGGTACGGACATTTTTAAAATCAATGCACCACTGCCTGACTCGGCTTTCACTCATTATTCCCTGCCCGTAAACATCACAAAGTTGACGATAAATTTCAATTGGTTTGTTCTTTTTAGCCAACAACAACCTAATCACAGGCCGCACTTCAAAAGTGGCGGGATTTTCTATTGCAGCGCACATTTTAACAACTCACAGAGAGCACAGTAAGGAAGGCACAGTCCTCGCGTTACCACAGCTGGATGCGTACTGAATGTAGGAACGTTCTGACACCAAGATGGCGGCTCTAGCCCTACTCATCACCGCGATAGGCCAAAACGTCTGGGACTTTCTGGACTGCCCTCGTATAACACATCAGACTTTTTTTTATTAAATATTAACTGGCTCATCCTACGTTGCATGTTAAACCTGGAATAACGATATAATTCATTTCATTTATTTCCCTCGTATCGCTTATGATATTGTTGTATAATGAATTCGAAAATTTGTTATAGGAAATCCTCCTCTTTATCCTTTAGGATTGTAATCTCGTACAACCGCGTGATATTCCTATTAAGGATGAGAAATTGCACGATATTGGAAATGGGTATGATAATTAATGTTGTATTTTTTATTTTCTTAAACTCCCCCTCTCAACGGTCTTCCAATATCCTTTAGTGGTGAAATAATTATCTTAATTATACAGTAATCTTTGGATAATCTCAGTAAATAAACTGATAAACGTTTTACCTTCTCTTTGCCCCTAGTTTTAGCAACTATAATTGCTATAAAGTTTTCAGATAATACAGAACCCCTGACGAAAATTTAAAATGAAATAGCGAAAATTATGTATATGAAAATTCCTCACTCTAGACCACCTAGTTAGAAATGTTGTGTCATAGTCTGAAACTTTCAAATGAAGAGGAGTTCGCATGCTATTCCCAGAAAATTCGAGATATATATTTTAATTGTCATTAAACATCTTTAATATATGGCATTTTAATCAAAATCATTAAACCCATTTTTAGAAAATATAAAATTTCGAAAAATGTTCCATGTAAAGGGTGGTTTGGGATGGGAGAATTTTCTTGAAAATCTTGGTGCTGAAATGTGAATATCCACGTTTTGGGCGCCAATTTGAAGTAGGTTTTTGCTTCACGCATGGAAAGTCAATTTTAAGTAGGTGTTGTATTGTATTTCGACTGTTGGGGAGCCGAACTTGAAGTAGTTGTAACCACGTATGGTGCCTGGTAGCCTTCGCCCCAATGTTTAAAAATGTTAACTTTGTAATTTGACTGTTTCTTTAAATATTATATTTGTTTGCCTCGGCTGCGTCAGTATTTATTTTTAGACACATGCATTTCTTAACAAGGTGTGGTGCGACTGAAGAATGTAGGCTTCTACAGATTATAATTTTTATTTCACTCCATTTATTAATCCTTGTGACGATTTAAATAACACTTCGCTGATATAGAGAGTTGCGAGATTCTTTTATTAATTACTTGCACTTTTTAACACGTAAACTATTTTCGTCTCACACGAATACGTATTAAACTTCTCGAAGAGGCAACTGAATTCTGAATTTGCCCTATTTCAGTTTCTGATTGGCTAATCGTACTCCAATAGAATACTTTCATTTAACTTAAGATTTTTTCTGGTTGTTGATTGGCTATTTATAAACTGTCTCAAAATGTATATTATTGTTGCTCCAATAATTACAAGTAACATTATTAAACGTTCTTATTCATTATTGCCTCAAGGTTACCTCATTATTGCCTCAAGGTTACCTTATTGTTACCTCATTGTTAGCAACTTTTAACCTATTATTCTCACAGCTCCTACATTATCAAATTACGTAATACATTCACATAACATTATTAAACATGTACATAATAACATAAGCATTAATACAATGACTGTTACATAATTTTTAGATGTTATTTTATACACATATTGCTTTAAGGCGGGCTGTTATTGAATTTATATTATATAATTTGACTGAAATCATTTATAGTTAAAAATACTGCCTCAAATTAAATACCAAATTTGGTATGTATCCGACTTTTCGTTTCTTGAGTTATGGTGTTCACAGACACATATGCACACAAATATATGCTTTCTTCTTTTGATTCAAGAGACCTCAGAATATGCATTTCCGGTGTGGTCTCGATATTGAATTTTTGAGTGGAATGAAATACCTTCCCTACTTACTATATACGTGGTAGAGAAAGTAATAATTCTCTCAATTATTGCTTATAAAATATCGGTTGACTAATTTTTAATACCTACAGCGCGCGATGAAGTTTTTCTTTGTATAATGATTCAACATACATTGGTAATGAAGTCGATTACAACATACAGAGAAAATACAACTAAACTTTCTTACGTAAGGGCTATTAAAAGGTTTTGGCACAAGATTGCATTCGTATATTTTTATAAGCAGATACAATTGATTTTATTTTTGCTGCATCTTTTGTCTTTTCAGCTGCTAAATGACTATGTATATTGATTGCTTGGAATGGAATACCCACTGCTGTTTTCTTACAACTAATTGTTACTCTCTGGAATTCTCTAGGAACATTCTAAACTACTTTCGCAAGCATGTTCCTATAGAACTGAACATTATTCGTAGGTATTCTAATATCCAGGCCTTGTAAAGTTTTACTAAGGAGCATTTAGAAGTTGTAATTAACTTATTTTGTGTCGTCCTCTGTAGTGTAGTGGTTACCATGCTAGCCTCCAACTCCCGAGGTCGCGGGTTCAAACCCAGCAGAAGAGGGCATGGATTATTTCTGGCGCAAAAACCTTTAGCATGAATTCCTTCGGAAGGGAAGTAAAGCCGGTGGTCCCGTGTCATAGATTTACGGCACGTAAACAACCTCAAGCCTGACAATGAGCCTGTGAGCAAAATTACCGGTGTTTTACGCCCAATTTAGAATGGGACGCTAAGGACAACAGCAGTTAAAGGGCTTCCATAAATAAAACTCAATTTAATTTAATTTTTAACTTATTTTGAGGTTAACTATTTTCTCATTGCCACTATTGGTGGCATGGTTAATATTCTGTAACGCAGTGGATTGTTATTATGCCGTGTTCTGACAACAGAAACAATGAGGATTTGATTTTAAACACAACTAAGAAACTAATTACTTTTTTATAATTACATTCATTGAATAACGTTAATAAACGAGTTTCATCGTATGCTACCTGTATCGTTTTAAAGTTAATTCATTATGCCTGCACCCTTTATCAAGGAATACAGTCTCATAACAGATATAGTTTCAAATACTTCTGGTTTAAAAACATTTCCCCAAGACCTCACAGGAACATATAATCAGCTGGGCTGTTTTACTTTCTTTCTTTTACAATCCGCAATCTAAGTTATCCTGAAACACCCCCATCGTGTTAAGATGCTTTTTCACAGGAGCATGTCCTGTGAAAAATACAGAAATCATTGTTCTCAGCTGAAGCCTGCTACATTTAAGTAAGCTTTCAGTTCTTTTCTTACATGGCTTTCTAATAAATAGTTTACCATGTTTGTTTCCTGGAGTTTTAAGCCAGGTTTGGAACTGTGGTAGGTAACTTCAGACCATTTTTTCAATTTTTCTGCTCGTTTTAATTACATGTGCTCCAGATGCTGTTGCTGTATAATAATACTGCTCTTATTAAACTCTTCCGAATGTAGGTTACGTGAGAATTTATCCATAAAACGTTGTGATGAAACGGATACATATTGTGGGAACTATTTGTACATCTACTTAAATTGTAAGTCCAAATTTCAGATTACGATCTTTTCTCAAAGCTGAAACAATGCTGTGTTGAATTTTGAAGACCTTCAAGACCTCTCGCTTTGCAGGATGAGCTCAGCAGCTAAAGAGGCATCTCAGTCTTTAGGCACGAGTTTATTCTTGTCAGATGTATCTGGATAGTTGGTACGAATGCAACACAAATCATATTTAGGTATATCAATCACGTGCTACAGTCACACCTACAACAATAACTTTACAATTCCTTGAAATCAGAAATACGCATGTGGCAAATGGTAGACAATTCACTGTCTGCATAACAAAAGTTTTCTGAAAGCCTGACACCCCTCCAACAAATCATATTATCCTGATGGAATTACTTAAACGTTCTCAATGTAAGTCTAAACTTTTATACATTTGCAGTTCAAAGAAAAACACCTTAAATTGAAAAGAGAGATCTCCATGTTTTATTCGAGCTGATTTCAGAAACTTCCGACATCGTTGAAAATTTTGGCTCAAAGACAGGTAGGTACTAGACAGTCATTTGAAAGATCACTAGCATATTTCCTGAAAGTGATGGTCGCTGATGTAAAATGAGATAATTTGGATTAAAAGATAAACAATGTTACGAGTGAAGTCATAATCTAACAATTTTAAGATCTCATTGCATTGAGACGAAAGAAAAACAATTAACACAACTAATAGAAGCGTACCTACAACATAACATTTGAAAGCAAAGTTCCTAACTAAAAATTTACATTTCAATAAAAGAAAATTACGTAGAAATTTCTGAATATAAAAAAATACTGCTGTAATAAATTATATAAAGTTTACAAAGTTGCACAAACTTTGCAACCTATACCTACTGAATCGAAGGTATATCATCGGAACAATTTGATCATAGTGTAAATTCATCCCATATTACAGCAATAAACACAGAATAAATTTCTGTAACATGGGAGTTACTGCTGTGTAGTTCTTCATAAGTTGTAAATACATCATAGAAGGAATGGGATGTTCTTCAGATTAAAGTGCAACACGTCCATAATTACGTACTGATACTATTCGTGCAGTGATGCCAACTTCATGTGTAATCTAACAATTCAGGCGTATCAACATATTTTTGTTTCCTATAGGATTATAAAGGCACTTTGCCTAAATACAATACCACTCTTGACAAAACCTCAGAGGAAGAAAATGAGCGGTGAGAGATACAGACAAATCTGAGTCCCCATAACTGGTCCAGCTCAACCGCAACAGAGCTTCAAGTGTGCCATTCAGAAAATCACATATGCCTTTTGTTAGATGAGGTGGTGCACTGTCATGTTGGAACACAATATTCATGCGAGTTTTTCTTCAATTTATATGCCGCCCTCAACATCTAAGGTCATTTCGGAGGCTTTTGCTTTTGGAGCAATTGCCCATTGGCAATGATGTCCACTCGTTATTGTGCTGTCTTTGAAGGTTTTACTTTTGCGTTTTCTTCATTCGCACACGCATTTACACACTCACTCATACTTCTAGATTATAAGGCGGATGGGGAATAATCTTGGCCAAAGAGAAATTCCTACCCTCCAGCCGGGAATCGAACCCAAGACCTCTGTATTTGAAAGCTGGCATGCTGACCACCAGACCACAGAAACATATGATATTCCATTGTAGCTGTGGTGCTTTAGAAAATCACAATGCATATCGGGCTCACGGGCATAAGAATCCCTAAAGTGCGGGAGGATATTAGCAATTCTACAAACAATACATATTCAACAAACTGATGCACCATATAATAATAAATAATAATTATATAAACATCTGAATATCACGCTTTTTTGAACTTTGGTAATTTGAAGAAGATGGTTTCTTACGTTATTTGTCCCACGTTGAGCGCCAATTTGAGAAATTTATATTGAAGGAGTTGTATTATAGTTCAACTGTTGGGGAGCCGAACTTGTAGTAGTTGCAACTGCACGTATAGTAAGCAGTTTCCGGTAGCCTTCGCCCCAAATATACTTTAAGGTGGCCTTTGCCCCAATTTTAAAAAAATTTTAACTTTGTAATTTGACTGTTTCTTTAAATATTATATATTTATGTTTGCCTCGGCTGCGTCAGTATTATTGTTAGAGACACGTTTCTCTTAGCAGGGTTGTGGTGTGACTAAAGAATGTAGGCTTACACAGATTATAATTTTACTTCACTCCTTTTATTAATACTTGATACGATTAAAATAACACTTCACTGATATAGAGCTGTAAGATTCTTTTATAAATTACTTGCACTTTTTAACACGTAAACTATTTTTGTCTCACAGGAATACGTATTATATCTCCCGAGGACGCATCTCGCATCCGGTTACAAACACTGTCTGCAGGCAACTGAATTGATTTCAACCGTCTAAACCTGTAAATTTCTGTATTTCAAGTTTCTGAATGGCTATTCCTACTCCAATAGAATACCTTCATCTAACTAAAGCTTTTTCTGGTTGTTGATTGGCTATTTTTAAACTGTCTCAAAGGTTATATTATTGCTGCTCCAATAATCACAAGTAACATTTAAACTTTCTAATTCATTATTGCCTCAAGGTTACCTCATTGTTACTTCATTGTTAGCAAGTTTTAACTTATTATTCGCACAGCTCCTACATTATTAAATTACGTAATACATTCACATAACATTATTGAACATGTATACAATAATATAAACATACACAGTGACTGTAATATACACTTTTTATATATTGTTACATACACATATTGCTTTAAGGTGGGCTGTTATTGAATTTACATATTATATAATTAGACTGAAATTATGTAAGTGCTAAAAATACTGCCTCAAATTATTTTTGGCAGACTTAAAGAATTAGGTTACGTACATTAAACGAAGTGAAAATTTGCGTTTTGTTCAATGATTCAGCAAAAGTAAAACACTCAAGTACAATGCAACATTACACGAACATTTTATCCTAATATGTGTTTATGTATTATTGTGAAATCTTAGTATCCTCTTGTAACCTGAATTAATATTTTGATGTTTCTTTTTCTTCTGTGTGATAATAAAAATGCAGTGTAAAACTAGCTATTGAAACATAACGTTTCTGTTTACTTTCTCTACCACGTAGCTAGTTCGAGATTTCAGCGGAAATATAGCTTTTGAGGCACGCTGAATAAAAAAGCGTTGTTAGAAAAAAAGTTTCGTGTGTGTATGTGTGAACAGGATTCAAAAACAAAAACTCGGTTAAATACCAAACTTGGTATTTAAGTTCAGTATCTTTCAAGCATGCGACACGAAGATTTTCAAGAAAATCCTGCACCCCAAACTACCTTATAAATGGATTCTTTTTATTTTATTTATTTTTACAAAAGTGGGCTCTAATGCTTTTGATTAAAATACCATATATTTAAGATATTTACATGGCAAATTCAATGTATATATTTAATTTTCTGGGAATACCCTGTGAAGAATTCTTCATTCGGAAGGAATTTTTTATAATCTTGTATAACTGGTAAACGTTAAGTGATAGACGAAAGCGTACTACACCAAAAATGTGGATATCTTTAAAACACACAATTTATTTTAAATAACCTTTATTGTAGCATCAGAGATTTGCAATATATCCGTTATTATTGGTTTACATTTTCCAATACTTGTATCATTTTTAAAAAGTGCTGTTGCTGTTAACTTTTCTCACAATGCTATGGAAAGACTATGGACTTTTAAGGCCAGCATATAGCGTCTCACTTTTAAACATTCGTCTATCAACTTGGTTTACCCTTGTATCTACAACGAAATGTGCATTAAAACTATTTCTGCAAATGTTTATCTTGAATTACATGAAGTAGATAGAAAAAATCTATGTTACATTCACATCACTTTCTCTTCTCTTGTACAAACTATTTTCATAAACGCTTATTCTCCATCTACTTCATGTTAATCGAGATAAACCTTTGCAGAAACTATCTTACTGCTAATTGTCTTGTAGGTGTCAGGGGAATATGGAAATACAGTAAGCTTTAAGCTATAATCAAATCTTTTAAGAGCTGATTGCTCCATTCTCTTTGCATGTCCAGGAGATTAAAAAAACCAATAACATATTCTCATTTGAGAAAAAGTACAAGTATTGGAAACTTCAAACAAATAACAAGGAATATTTCGGAAAAGGCTCACTAGGCAAAAAAAGTAGACGACATAAATTGTGTCTTTTAACCAGATATACATTTTTTGTATAGTAACATGAGGTCTATCTCTTACGGTATACCAGTTATACAAAAGTCATTCAGATGAAGAATTTTCGAAAAATGTTCTATGTAAAGGTTAGTCTGTGGTGGGGAATTTTCTTGACAATGTTCGTACCACATCTACTGAACCTAAATACCAAGTTTGTTATTTATCCGACTTTTTGAGTCACGCTGTTTACAGACGCACACACGGATATTTTTCTAAAAATGCCTTTTGTTTGTTTTCAAGGGTCTCAAAACATGTATTTCCAGTGAAATCTTGTTATCGAATTTGTGGGTGGAATGTAATACTTCCCCTACTTACTATGTGGTAGTAGAGAAAGTCGTATGAATGTTACGCGTAAGAGTTTTTCGTGTTGTCTTTTTTTTAGTTTAGTAAAAAATAAATTTTAGCACCGGATGGAACAAATGAGATTTAGAATGAAGCAGATTTCCGTGAAAAAGCAGAAAGGTTTTCCAAATGAAAACGTGAGAAGCAGAAGAAAATCGTGATGCAGATTCCTGGTGACCGGAGCCAGGGCAGTTGGCGCCAGGGTGCCTCGCCCCTCCTCCCAGCAAGTGGTCATACCTGTCTCACAGCCACGGGCAAGGTGAATGTCTGACACAAGGGGATGCTGCGTTCCAGCCCCAGCTGAGCTTCTCAACGTGCCTTGGAATTGCCATCTCAGCAATTATAATAGCTATTTAAACAAGATAAGGCAGTATTTTAACACTTAAATGATTTCAGTCTAATTATATAATATAAAATAAAATAACAGCCCGCCTTAAAGCAATAAGTGTATAAAATAACATAAAATGTATGTAACAACCATTGTATTAATGTTTATATTATTGTGTACATGTTTAATAATGTTATGTGAATGTATTGCGAAATTTAATAATCTAGGAGCTGTCAAGAGGTCAAAAGTTGCTAACAATGAGGTAACAATGAGGTAACTTTGGGGCAATAATGAATTAGAAAGTTTAATAATGCTACTAGTAATTCTTGGAAACAATAATGTAATATTTTTAAAACAGTTTATAAATAGCCAATCAACAATCAGAAAATAGCTTAAGTTAAATAAAAGTATTCTATTGAAGTAGGAATAGCCAATCAGAGACTTGAAATACTGAAATTTAAAACTTCAGGCGGTAGAAATCAGTTGCTTGTAGACATTGTTCCTAACTGGACGCGAGATGCGTCCTGGAGAAGTTTAATACGTATCCAGTGTGAGAAAAATTCATTACGGCGAATATTATAAAGTTTGCGTGTTTAAAAAATACAAGTAATTAATAAATAATCTCACAGCTCTCTATATCAGTGAAGTGTTATTTAATCGTGTGAAGGATTAATAAAAAGGAGTGAAGTAGAAACTATAGTTTGTGTAAGTCTACATTCTTTAGCCACACCACTCCCTGCAAAGAGAAACATGTTTCTACAAATTAATACTGAAGCAGCCGAGGCAAAAACACACACACACACACACACACACACACACAAATATATATTATTTAAAGAAACATTTAAATACAAAGTTGATTTCTAAACTTGGGGCGAAGGCTACCGGAACTTTGTACCATACGTGAGACATTCAATCATCAAGTTTGGTTCCCCAACAGTTGAACTACAATACAACTCCTAAAATAAATCTCCCAAAATAAATACACCTTCAAAGAAAATGAAACTTTTGCTCATGGCAATTTATTTTTCTCACTTAATGGTGATTACACTATTCTTATTATAGGGGGTGAATCAGAAGTCCCTAGGTTCCTTTATCTATGCAATCCGCGTATTATAGTCTTTTATAAAAATATCGTCCTTTTTGCCAAGAAAGCAGACTCTTCTGAAATTACGTATCTTTTGGTATTCTTTTCCTTTCTGTGATTATTAATTAATGGAGAGTTGCAAGGAAGCTAGGATTGATCTAAAATCAGAGATATTCAGAAATGTTTTGTTGCATTACAGCTCAGCAAAGATTCCACATGGTTGAGTGGATTACAGCTCAGATAGCGAGCTGGACTACCAGACAGAAACTCTTTTTACATTCTCCACTACGTATACTAAGTACGGGAAGTATTGCATTCCACCCAAAAATTCGATACCGAGATTTCACCGGAAATACATGCTTTCACAATCCAAAAAAATCCATATTTTTAGAAAACGGTCCATATGTATGTTCTGTGTGGATGTGTGTCTGGGAACGCATAACTCAAAAACGAAGAGTAGGATAATACCAAACTTGGTATTTAGGTTCAGTATCTTTTAAAGATACGACACTAAGATTTTCAAGAAAAACCCCCAACCCAAAATACCCTTTACATGGAACATTTTTTGAAAATTTTGATTTTCTCGAAAATAGCTCTAACGGCTTTGATTAAGGTATCATATGTTGAGGAAATTTTTATGACAAATGAAATGTATATCTTGAATTTTCTGGAAATGTCCCCCAAAAGCCCTCTTCATTCTGAATGGATTTTGCATAACTGGTAAACCGTAAGAGAACGACAAAATGTTTCTACACAAAAAATGTAGAGCTCGTTAAGACACACAATTTATGTCATATACAGTTTTTTGTGGAGTGAACCGTTTCCGAGATACTCCTTGTTATTTGTTTAAATTTTCCAATACTTGTACTTCTTCTCAAATGGGAATTCGTTATTTGTTTTTTTTTTTATGTCATGGACATTCAAGAAAATGGAATGCTCCACATAGCAACCAGCTCCTAAAACATTTGGCTATCGCTGAAAGCCTACCATATTCCCCTTCCACCTACAAGAAAATTAGCAATAGATAGTTTCTGCAAATGTTTATCTCGATTAATATGAAGTAGGTGGAGAATAAGCGTCTGTAAAATAGTTTGTACAAGAGTAGAGAAAGTCATGTGGGTGTAACAGATCGGAGTTTTGGTATTCGTTCATTGTTTATGCACAACACAAATAATAATTGAAATCGTGTAATGAATGTAGTGTGCTGCAGCCGGTGCTGTTAAGGTCAATTTCATTTATTTAATATCAATTCAGCATGTCCACTAAATACCAGAATGCGTGCGCAACCAATATTAACTATGCGTGCATTTTCATTCCTTTGGTTTTGATTAAATATTTCATTGTATTTCATTTTAACTTGAGAAGCAACTGATGGTGTTATAACCGTTGACCTGCAGGTTTTAAATCATTTTAACATGAAACGCACTGACATTCAACCATACAAGCATGCTTCCAAACTCTGCGGAGGGCACAATGATTCTAATTAAAGAGATTTCCCCTCCCAAACGGAGATGGAATCCAGGTTGAGAAGCCAGAATGCTGACCTTTCGACCACAGAGGCAGTAAAAAAATGTTTTCCACTTAGTTTTTCTCCTACTTTCCGCTCATGCCTTATTGCGTGGGAAGTTGAAATTTCTGCACACCGTGCGTTTTGTATTTTTACCACTGACGTTAATAAAATGTGCTTAATCCTCCAACTGTATGTAGTATATTTACTGTTGCAGATATACGGTATAATAATATCTGACAGTCTTACCGTCTTTACTTCCCTGTATTTGTTAATATTTTCTTACGATTTAATTCATGCAGCATTTAAATACATAGAACTCTCTCAACACTACCAGGCGTGGCTAATCAATCACCAGTTCGCAGAGGCTGGCGCACTCGGCCTTGATACTGCTTTTGAAAAGCTGACAGTGATTAATTTTATTTTCGGTAAGTTTTTCTATTATTCACTAACATCGAAACTTGATTCATTATCGTCGAAGTCTTTGCAAAAATCCGGAAGTGAAAATACTCGATTTAGTCTCCATCTTCAGACTTCTAACTCGTTCTTGTATCGTAATGTGCTATTTTGGTCGATCGTGTTTTTTTATGGACTTGCCTATCAATCCGTTATAAATGCCTGCGGTTTTCTGCATTTATTGCTCTTTTGATGTTTTTTCAGTACAATCCTACTGATATCACAGTCATAAGCTTTTAATGTTTTTATTTTATTATTATAGATATGGAATAGTGATACTGTATTACCATTTCAGCATTTCCTCTGTATTTACTTCTCGTTTTATTTCTTAATATGTATTTAATTCATGCATTGTGCTAATTTTCACATTGGCATACAAGGCGAATATAACCGAAATGCTTCATCTCGTTCTTCTTAATCTATTTGCTTCTTGAATGTACTATATGACCTGTAGTACCTTCATTTGTATTTATTAGAAACCAAGGAAACACATCCTATTTGCCATACCTCTTAATTTTTCACTCAAAGTTTTCCACAACTTCTTAAATCGGCTTCAATCGATCTACGATTATTTGAGAATAATGTTGGTCATGGAACAGAGATTCATATGCAATACTTTTAAGGGACACTGAATGTAAATTTTCTAACCTTTTTTAATTATAAAGCTATTCACACACTTAATATCAATAAACAAAGATATGACTGCGCGGAAGCTCAAAGCTCTAGCTCAAATAGCTTCTCATATAATATAATTACATATTTTTAATAAGCGAAAAAAATGCAAAATTTCCAAAACTACCTTGTATATTCAAACTTTTCGGAGAGTGACATTTTCTCATGCCTTAGCACAGTGAAAATAAATGTAAAGATTTGATTGATGTTGGTGTTATCAGTTGTAGAGAAGTACGTTTTTGTTTTTATGAAAGTTATTGTTAAAAATTTTCCTTGTTTTTCAGTAAAAATTAATCTTCTGTGTGCAAATGAATAAATAAGTCATAAAATGCGTATTTAAATGTTTAGATATCACATTTTAGCAAATTGCAAACTTAAACACAGGGAATAAATTTCATGCAAGCATGTAAAATTGAACCAAAAACATGCATAGAAAGTGTTCAGCGGGGTTAAAAGGGAGCGCAGGGGTGATTTAAACATGGCGATGGGCTTTTAAAAATGGCAAATTATGTAAAAAATTTTGTCCAAAAGATTCACAGATATATATAGAATATGTATATGAGATTCAAAAACGAAAATGTTGCCATTTTTAACTTAAAACTCTCTCCCAGTGTCGCTAACGGTTGGTACTGGCCAGCCATTTTGATACCAGCTGTTAATGAGCAACTAAGTAGACAACATTACAATTAACATTACTGTTGCATATATCAGTATGAAATATGCATGTGTTAAGTGTATAACAGAATCTTGAAAATAGAAAAACACCTTTTCTTGTATTTTTTATAAACCACTTGCCACACATATCGCAATACAATCCATTTATTCATACAGACTTTCGTTTCATATGTTTTTCTGAAAAGTCAAGTATTTATAACTCAACGTTGCATAAAAATACCAAGATGTTGATATTTGATTATTAAAAATCCGATGTGTTGCACTTAGACGTTTTTCTGTACTCCTGTACGAACTATTTTTACAAACGCTTATTCTCCATCTACTAAAAATTTACAGAAACTTATTGCTAATTTTCTTGTAGATGCAAGGGGAATTGGTAGGCTTTAAGCGATAGTCAAATATTTTAAGAGATGGTTGCTATGTGGCGCATTCCATTCTCTTTGCATGTCCAGGACATAAAAAACGAATAACGAATTCCCATTTGAGAAAAACTATAAGTATTGGAAAATTCAAACAAATAACAAGGAATATCTCGGAAATGGTTCACTCGACAAAAAATGTATGTATGAATAATTGTGTGTTTTAACGAGATCTACACTTTTTGTGTAGTAAAATTTTGTCAATCTCTTACGGTTTACCAGTTATGCAAAAGTCATTCAGAATGAAGAGGAACTTTTTGGGACATTACCAGAAAATTCAAGACATACATTTCATTTGCCGTGAAAGTATCTTAAACATGTGATATTTTAATCAAAATCGTTAGAGCCATTTTTGAAAATCAAAATTTTCGAATAATGTTCCATGTGAAGCGTAGGGTGGGGTGGGGGATTTTCTTGAAAATCTTTGTCGCATCTTTGAAGGATACTGGACCTAAATAACAATTTTGGTATATATCCGACTTTACGTTTTTGGTTTATGCTGTTTACAGACTCACACACACTGACCCTTTTCTAAATATGCTTTTTATTTTATTCAGGGGGCCCCAAAACATGTATTGTGATGTAGTATTTTCAAAACTTAAATAATTTCAGTCTAATTATATAATATGTAAATTCAATAACACCCAGCCTTAAAGCAATATGTGAATGTAACAATATATAAAAAGTGTATATTACAGTCATTATATGTTTATATTATTGTATACTATTGTATACATGTTCAATAATGTTATGTGAATGTATTAGGTAATTTAATAATGTAGGAGATGTGAGAATAATAGGTTAAAAGTTGCTAACAATGAGGTAACCTTGAGGCAATAATGAATTAGAAAGTTTAATAGTGTTACTTGTGATTCTTGGAAGCAATAATGTAATAAATATGACAGATTATAAAATAGCCAATCAACAACCAGAAAAAGCTTTAGTTAAATGAAGGTATTCTAGTGGATTAGGAATAGCCAATCAGAGATTTGAAATACAGAAATTTACAAGTTTAGGCGGTTGAAATCAATTCTGTTGCCTGTAGACAATGTTTGTAACCGGATGCGTGATGGGTCCTCGAGAAATTTTAAACGTATTTTGTGTGAGACAAAAATAGCTTACGTATTAAAAAGTGCAAGTATTTAATAAAAACATCATACAGCTCTCTCTCTCTCTATATCAGTGAAGTGTTATTTAAATCGTATCAAGCATTAATAAAAGAAGAAGTGAAGTAAAATTATAATCTGTGTAAGCCTACATTCTTAGTCGCACCACAACCCTGCTAAGAGAAACGTGTCTCTAAAAATAAATACTGACGCATCCGAGGCAAACATAAATATATAATATTTAATGAAACAGTCATATTACAAGGTTAATATTTAAAAAAAAAAACTTGGGGCGAAGGCTACCGGAAACTATTTACTATACGTGCGGTAGCAACTACTACAAGTTCGGCTCCCCAACAGTTGAACTATAATACAACTCCTATATTACATCCTACTTCAAAATCGACTTTCCATACGTGAAGCAACAACCTACTTCAAATTGACGTCCATACGTGGGGCAGAAACAAAATAACAACTTCAAATTGACGCCCAAAACGTGGGGTAAATAACAATTACAACAAACCACCTTCTTCAATTGCTGCTGAAATTTCGGTCTCGAATTTTTGGGTGGAATACAATACCTCCCTACTTACTGTACGTAGTAGAGAAAGTAATACAAATATATTTTTACATAAATAACATGAAAATATTATCATAACAATCCCTCCTTCGTGAAATCAGAAATGTACCTTGATTAAATTTTGATACAAGTTTAAGCAGCTGGTGGTAAGTGGGAGGTTTGTATTGAACGTTGTCACTTTGTCCAAACATTAACGATTAGAACCACGTGAAAGAATGGATGCAGCTGGTAGAAGGAAGAGGACAAAGACCTTTGCAAATAATAGTTTTGTTTACGAACAGGCTGAGTTAAATAGCTCTAGCTAAACATATAAACGTGATTTGTATAGAGACGACCATCGCTGTCACTACTTCCATTCGTATTCTTTGCAGGACCTTTCACGAATAGCATCGTAGTCTTAAAAATTATGTTTTCTTAGGTAAGCTACATCCTAAAAAAAACTTTATATTGTAATATTCACATGGCTTTCTCTACCCTATATCGTTTATTATTGGGTATACAGACTATTATTACGAAAGCTTATTTTCCTATCTATATCATTTTAATCGAAATAAACCTTTCCGTAAATAGCTTGAGAAAGTATTATTTTAGATCCACGTATGGACGCCAATTTGAAGTAGTATTGTTGTTATTACGTTGTTTGCACCACGCTTTGAGCGTCGATTTGAAGTAGGTCGTATTGAAGTTGTATTATAATTCTTATTTTGGGGAGTCGAACTTGTAGTAGTTGAAGTGTGTTTGCAACCGCACGTATGGTACCCGGTTTCCGGTAGCCTTTGCCCTAATTTTAAAAATATTAACTTTGTAATTTGACGGTTTCTTTAAGTATTAGATATTTATGTTTGCCTCGGCTGCGTCAGTATTATTGTTAGAGACACGTTTCTCTTGGCAGGGTTGTGATGCGACAAGAATGTAGGCTTACACAGATTATAAGTTTTTCTTCAGTCCTTTTATTAATGCTTGATAGATTTAATTAACACTTCACTGATATAGAGAGAGCTGTGAGATGTTTTTATTAAATATTTGCACTTTTAACACGTAAGCTATTTTTTCTCACTCAAAATACGTATAAAATCTCTCGAGGACGCATCACGCATCCGGTTATAATCACTGTCTGTATGCAACTGAACTCTAAATTTGTAAAATATTGGCTAATACTACTCTAATAGAATACCTTCATTTAACTAAAGCTTTTCTGGTTGTTGATTGGCTATTTTATAAACTGTCACTAAAATTACTTTTTTATTGCTTCCAAGAATCACAAGTGATACTGTTAAACTTTCTTACTCATTATTGCCTCAAGGTTACCTCATTGTTACCTCATTGTTAGCAACTTTTAACTTATTATTCTCACAGCTCCCACACTATCAAACCATGCAATACATTCACACAACATTATTACACATGGACACAATAATACAAACACATACAATGACTGTAACATACACTTCCTATATACCGTTACGCACACATATTGCTTTAAGGCGGGCTGTTATTGAATTTGTATATTATATAATTAGACTAAAAATCATTTAAGTGTTAAAAATACTGCCTCAAGCTACATTACACATTTCGTTATAGTTACAAAGGGAGTAGCGATAATCAAATGTTTCAGAACTGGGCACTATATGCTAGCTTAAAATTCCATACTTTTTCCGTGCAATCGCGAAAAGCAACTGAATGTTGACAGGGCTATAAAATAATGGCAAAGTATTAAACAATGCGTACCATTAATAACAGATATTTCGGAAATGGCTTATGCTACAAAAAAGTTATTTGCAATAAATTGTACATTTGAAGCAGATCTAAATTTTTTGTGTGCTGCGTTTTCGTCTATCGCTTAACGTTTCCAGTTTTCTTCCTAATGAAGGGGACTTCACAAGCTATTCCCAGAAACCTCAAGATACACGTTATATTTGTCATGTAAATACCTTTATTGTATGTATTTTAATAAAGATACTTACAGCCTTTTTTTTCCCCCACAAAATCAATAATTTCGAAAAATCTTCCATTTAAAGCGTAGTTTGTGGTGGGGTATTTTCTTGAAAGTCCTCGTGTCGCATCTTTGGAAGATGCTGAACTTAAATACCATGTTTGGTAGTTATCCGACTTTTCGTTTTTAAGTTATGCTGTTCACAGACACATACATATACTCACAAACATATACACACGGACCTTTTTCTAAAATTTCTTTATTTGCATCCACGGGAACTCAAAGCTATATTTCCGGTGAAATTTCACGTGGAAGAGAAATTAATTTGCTACATTAAGTCGATGTTGTACAAACATTCTAGTTTGTTTAAATCTTAGCCAATGGTTTTGAAATTTTATTCATTCGCCAGAAAGGGAAAATTCACAACTATATGCACCTTTAATATTAACGTAAGTAAAATTCTAAATGCGGATTTAGTCATCTAAATAGAAGGTATTTTATACTCATCCGTTTAGTTTTATATATCTAAATTTATATATGACTTGTGCTATATTTCTATATTGATATTTACCTCTGGCTTTTGCTTACAGTTTATTATTTTTTTTTCAGCTTTATCTCTCGCCTTGCCATGATCTGTTACAGAAGGGCGCTAATGACCCAGAAGGAGCGCCCTTAAACAAAACCAAAACATTTGATATTAGAGTATTAATAGTTGAGGAATTATTAATCACAATATGGGCTATTTTTACAAACATAACTGATAGCGTTCAATGGTTAATGTGTAAAAATGCAAACTTTCACCCAAAATATCTGTAAGTAATATATGAAAAAAATGAAAGTCACGACTAGTAACTGTTGTGGAATTTCAATATTCCTTCTCTCTCTCTCTCTCTCTAACTGAATAATATTTAAAATGTTTTCATGTATTTATGCTTTCATATGTTAAAATGCTTAACTTTCCACTTATTTCATAGCTGTTTAATCTGCACTTTTGCATTTGGCAATTCGAAAATTTATTTAAACTGATGGGCAATTGTGGAATTTTATGTATAAAATAGATATTTTCGATAGTACTGATTTTCTAAAAGTAGGCTCTAATGATTTTGGTTAAAATATCACATATTTAGGATATTTTTACGGCAAATGAAATTTGTCTTAAATTTTCTGCGAATAGCCTGTGAAGTCAGTTTCATTCTCAATGACTTTCGTAAATTGGTAAACCGTAAGAGATAGACCAAGTCTTATTACACAAAAAAATGTACCACTTGAGGTATTCTTTGTTATTGGTTTGAATTTTCAAATACTCATACTTTTTAATGTATGAATGGCCTGTAAAGCAATTCAGTGTCATAAAAACTAAGCAATGAACGAGGTTTATAATATATTTGGAATGAAGGGGCGGCTCGTATACCACCTCTATGAAAGAGTTTCGCTACGATTGGTGCACAAGGAAAGGCTAAACCAATTACAATATAATTTGGCCTTCTAGAGGAAGAGTGATGTATAATTTGCGTGTGTGATTAAATTGAGCGACCATAAATGTCGTATATTTATATTAGCTGTCGCTTTCATCAGCGACATGGAAACGAAGGTTAAGTTGTTGCCGCTACTAAACGGCAATAAGAAAACCCATTAAGAAAACGGTAATGTAACATAAAAATTTGATGTGTTACACTCACATGACTTTCTCTACTCTTGTACAAACTATTTTTACAAACTCTTATTCTCCATCTATTTCATATTAATCGAGATAAACATTTGCAGAAACGATCTTTTGACATGCAAAGAGAATTACATTTTACACATAGCGACTAGTTCTAAGAATTTTTGACTATCGCTTAAGGCGTAATATGTTTCCCTTGTTTTGTAATTGCAAGGGCAATATAGAAATGCAGTAGCGTTTAAGCATCGAGATATATCTTAATAGCTGGTTGCCAGTTGCAGCACCATTCTCTTTGCTACAGATTAATATTCTTTGCATATCCAAGACAAAAAAATGAATAACGAATTCCCATTTGCGAAAATAGGTATTGAAAAATTTAAGAGAATAACAAGCAATATCTCGAAAATGGTTCACTCAACAAAGAAAATGTATGACATAAATTGTGTATTTTAACGCGATCTACATTGTAGTAAAATTTTGTCTATCTCTTATGGTTTACAAGTTATGCAAAAGTGGTTCACAATGAAGAATACTTTTGAAGACATTCCCAGAAAATTCGAGATATACATTTCATTTGTCATGAAAATATCTTAAACATATGATATTTTAATCAAAATCGTTAGAGCCATTTTAGAGTAAATTAAAATTTTCGAAAAATGTTCCATGTAAAGGGTAATCTGGGGTGGGAGATTTCCTTGAAAACCTCGTGTCGCATCTGTGGAAGATACTGAACCTAAATACCAAGTTTGGTGTTTATCCGACTGTTCGTTTCTGAGTTATGCTGTTCACAGACACACACACACACAAACACACACACAAAGACACACACACGGACATGTTTCCAAAAATGCTTTTTTTGGATTCAGGGGGCCCCAAAACGCATATTTCCGGTGAGATTTCGGAATCGAATTTTTGAGCGGAATACAATACTTCCCCTACTTACTATACGTAGTAGAGAAAGTAGAAATATAAAGTTTATGTTGTAAAGCTGTCCTTCGGCAGTTCGGCTATACTTTGGTGGAGGTAAAGTAACCTGCCAATCCATTGGTTAGAATTGTGCTCGAGAAATACAGGTGGTTACACTGGTAGGTTGGGGGGGCTAGATTTTATCAATACCAACATAAACAACTCCCTTCCATTATGGGCCACGGTTTGTACACGCCAGTATACATATTACAAAATGCAATCCATCCACCACAAAAGCCCACCTTCCTATTAAACATAGAAAAAGATAGCACAGGAAGGTGGCTATGAAACTGAGAGCATAAAGCAGTAATACTGGAAGTTGGTAAAGGAAGGCGACTACACAACTAACGACATCTGCTGGCACACAGTGAATCAAAAAGCCTACAGATGTTAAAGAGATGTTGGGCAAGCAAAAGGTAAATTACACAGATATCAACATTAAAGGGGTAGTGTCATATCACATTCTCTACTCGTCATTTATTTTTATACCTCTAGTACGAGAAATTTTGCTTTTTGTTAATCGTTTGCAGAAATGGTTTCATTTCACATTTCTTTGTCGGTGCAAGAGGGATACATTATGCTGAAGCGATAGTCAAAGCTTTAAAAAGCGGATTTCTATATGATGGTATTGAAATTCTACTCTTTGTACGACCATGAGAAACATACGAATGGCGACTTAGCAAAAAGGTATAAAGTATTTGAAAATTCACACCAATAATAATGAATATCTAGGAAATGGTTAATGTTACAAAATTTATTTAACATAAATTGTGTACTTTACGAAGGTACACACTTTTTGTGTAATATGTTTTTGTCTATCTGTTATGGAAACCAGTTATACAACAGTATATTACACATTAAGGGAGAGAAACAAATTATTTTCCACGAGGTATATAATTCGAGCCAGAGTGATTTATTGCGAGGACTAAAAATTGTACGGAGGGGAAAATATGTTTCGATCCCACGGTGTACATATTATCTTTTTTCCACGATCGGAGCTAAATTGTCCCATTTTATTTATTTTAATTGAATTTCGATGGACTACTTTGGAATTATTGGCAAGGGATAAAGAGCTTTGGAATGATTGAAAGCATATGCATAGCTATGTTGTTGTTGTTTATATAGATTGCATTATTTACATTGTGAATTTAAGTGCAAAATGAATAATTTTGAAGTACCAAAAGAGATAACGTCAGCCGCTAGTGGGGTAGTTAGTGGTTTGTTTTAAAAAAAAACTAGAATATTATACGAAGGAGCTTACACTCGTTTTAAAAACATGTGTTCTGAAGAATGTACAAATGTGGTTGAGAACTACATAGAGAATTCTGTTGCAAATAAAATTAACATTGCTCATTAGGTCTTACAAAGCCCAAGCACTTCAAAAACACAGTAAATATAACTAATAATCCCATTTTATCAAGTCATGGACTCATTTTACTTTCACAGTTAATGTTAATAAGTGAGAAAGTTGATATGTTTGTTTTATTTGAAGTTAATATTTGGTAACCTAGATCGACATTTAGCTCCTATTGTGGAAAAAATTATATAAAATTAATTCAGCATAAGGAACACTTCACTATTCGCAGGAAATTTAAAATATACATTGTATTAGTCATGCAAATATCTTAAATATACGGTATTTTAATCAAAAACGTTTCCTTATTCATAGCTTCGTCCAAACATGCATAATAATGTGATATCTCTATTTTAAAAGTAAACAAAACCATTTAAAATGAACTAAAGGCTGATTTGCCTGATTTGTCCCGTGTGTAGCTTCCCAATTCTTTCAAATATCGGAGTCTTCAGACGAAATTCCCAACAGCTTCGAGAGAACAAAATCGGATCTTCTCAGCCTAGGGATTAGATATATACGACTCGTATTCCTTGCTTAAAAACCATGAACTAATTCTCCTACGTAAACTTGTACGACTTCAGGCGTATGATTTTACGAGGAGATGAAGCCAAACAAACAACATTTCTCTATGGGAACTCCAAGCTTTTGTGTTCTTCGTATAGTTAGCTTATCAAAGGGAAATCGTCAAAAATGGAAAATGAAAAGGACGTGCGAATAGACAGCTCTGCAATATGGTGAGCACTAGGGCAAGTAGTTGATGGGAGCAAATTATGAATTGTTTTGGGAGAAGTAAGACTAGTTGATGTGAAGTAACACGTGGTTTACGATTCTTTGAAGAAAACAAAACACACATCCAGTGCGTGTAGCAAGCAAATTAAATCGACGTAAGTTGCTCAGCGCTTAGCTGTCGTAGAGTTCTGAGATGCCTTACAGATATTTAATATGAGTGCAGTGTAGTACTAGTACCCTAAGTTGAAAAAGTATTCCGCGCATATTGACATCATCTTAAAACGCCGATAATTCTGCTTCAATAAATAGCTTGTGGCATGCAATGAGGGAAAGATTAGTGTTGAATTTTCTTCCGCTTTTCCTCTAGTCACTATTTGGCTTTTCCTATTTGTAGCACTACAATTTGCAGGCGCGCAACTCAGCCGCTTCTCTCTTCCGATCATTCGCTAGCATGTCGAACTCAGGACTCTCCTCACATAGATACTGCTGTAAGAACTCGCTTAGAAAATAGCAGTAAGGAAACAATCAAAAGCAGAACCTGCGGATAGCGCTCTCAAACCAGGCACACGCCAGCCGGCGCCGAAACCACCTCCAATCCAAGGCGGGGCAAGTGGTCAAACGCAATCGCCACAATATCCTTTATTAAAAGACTCAAGGGAATTAACAAATTTCAGTGAAAATAAGCAACCAACTTGAAAACCCAGCCAAGGGTGCAGCATGTTTTTAAACTATATTTTCAGCATAGGCTAGAACAGCGGAATCGATCTTGTAGTGGTATGGGAATACTAGAATGTCAAAAAGTACAGTCTTTTATACTTGCAGATGACAGGTGGTGTTTGTTCAAATCAAGAAGATGAAGTCCATGTACGGCGTAAGTATTTGGTATGATCATTAAATTAAGCCCAAGGTACCACCAATCACTTAAAGCAATTTTTTAATCTTTCGGATCGATAATAATCGATGAATTATAATTATTCATCTGGTAGCTAACGCGCTACAAGGAAGAAACTCAATAATAACGAGGGAGCACCCTTATGGCACCGAAAGATGCACATTACATAGAAGTTAAAGATACAGGCAGTGTAGATGGATGTAATTGAAAAGGTGCCAGAATACCAAGGCTGGAAAGAAGGCAGAATCTAGAAGAGAGGTAACTAAAGCAAATGAAAGAGTATCTTAAGAGTTAAAAAACGAATTTTACAATGACATGGCCAGGTTAAAAGAATTAATGAGCACAGATTGCCTAGGAATTTCTGGAAGGTCGAAAGGAGGAAGCGGGAATGACCGAGAACGTTATGGAAATGCAACATACACCAAGTGATGAAAAGGTGTAACTTTAAGAAAGGGTTAGATCGTGAAAAATGGCGGTTGAGAAATCAGGATAACTGCTGACAAGTGGAAGAATCCTCAACAGCAAGTAATCCATGCTGCATTTTAAAGCTCCCACCAATCATTTACGCAACATACTGATAGGGGCATCAGGTAAAAAAATCGCGTCATTGATACAATCCCAATAGGCACCTACAAAGATTGCCCCGAGACCGCCGGTTGAAAACCGGCGGAGGGCGATGGATTTTTTTCGGGCGTAAAAATCCTTAGCATGGCTTCCTTCGGGAGGGAAGTAAAGCCGGTGGTCCCGTGTCGTAGATTTACGGCACGTTAAAGAACGTCAAGCCTGATAAACAGGACTCTGAGCAAAGTTTCGGTCTTTCAAGTCCAATATAGAATGGGACGCTAAGGGCTATAGTAATTAAAAGAGCGTCCATAAATAGAACCCAATTTTGTTTTTACAAAGATTGCGAAGTAGATTACCCCTTTCTTTGTTTTTGTTTGATTTTTTGTTAGTTTAGCGTTCTTTAAGCGGTTAGGTCATATCGAAAATGGCTGAAATGGTGCTCAAATGAGCCCAGGTTCCATAAAGCTTGAAATTGCCCGACATTCGTCTGTTCAAGGTACGGGAAACCTCCGGAAAATAAACCTTATCCGCGTAACTCACTCTACCCGAGAATCAAAGTCGAGACCCCATGAACGTGAGGCAGACACGCTATTCCTACACCACAGAGACGGGATTCTCATTACTTTCTCTACTACGAATAGTAAGTAGGGGAAGTATTGTATTCTACCAAAAAATTCGATACCGAGATTTCACTGGAAATATATGTTTTGAGACCCCCTGAATCCATAAAAAGTATTTTTGGAAACATGTCCGTGTGTGTCTGTGTGTGTGTGTGTGTGTGTGTGTGTGTGTCTCTGTGTGTGTCACTGTGTGTCTGTCTGTGTCTGTGTCTGTGAACAGCATAACTCAGAAACAAACAGTCGGATAAACACCAAACTTGGTATTTAGGTTCAGTATCTTCCAGACATGCGACACGAAGGTTTTTAAGAAAATCCCCCACCCCAGACTACCCTTTACATGGAACATTTTTCGAAAATTTTAATTTTCTCAAAAATGACCCCAACGATTTTGATTAAAATATCATATGTTCAAGATATTTTCATGACGAATGAAATGTATATCTCGAATTTTCTGGGAATGTCTCCAAAAGTATTCTTCATCGTGAACGACTTTTGCATAACTGGTAAACCATAAGAGATAGACAAAATTTTACTAGACAAAATGTAGATCGAGTTAAAACACACAATTTATGTCATATACATTTTTTTGTTGAGTGAACCATTTTTGAGATATTGATTGCTATTCCCTTAAATTTTTCAGTACTTATTTCCTCAAATGGGAATTCGTTATTCATTTTTTTGTCTTGTATTTCCAAAGAGTATTAATTTGAGGCAAAGAGAATGGTGCTGCACATAGCAACCAGCTATTAAGAGATATGTCTATGCTTAAAGGCTACTGTATTTCTATATTGCCCTTGCAAATACAAAACAAGGGGAACATAGTAGGCCTTAAGCGATAGTCAAATATTTTTAGAACTGGTCGCTATGTGGAAAATGTAATTCTCTTTGCATGTCAAAAGATCGTTTCTACAAATGTTTATCCCGATTAATATGAAGTAGATGGAGAATAATAGTTTGTAAAAATAGTTTGTACAAGAGTAGAAAAAGTCATGTGAGTATAATACATAAGATTTTTTAATTTTTATACAACTTTATTGCACAATCCTCATACATTATAATTTGGCAAGAAGGATATTCAGTTACATGTCACGTGTGATCAGCTGATTATCCACTGATAAGCCTGAAGTGGTCATATAAGTGGGTTACAGACACAGGTCGGAGTAGTGTTTTCTTTTTAGTCTTCTGTGAGGTGAGTCAGGGGGATAATGATCGGAAATTTGACGGATCATATGATTTTTACTATGAATGAAACTTCTGCATAGTCTTCCACAGCAGACGCGGAGGATTGAAGCTACCTCCGGAAGATGTATATCGCCGTGCCGAGTTTTATTCCACACGCACCATGGTGATGGCTGCTATCAGCCGGAGTTTTGAGGGCCTAGATTCTTTCAATCTGAGTGGAAGATGTAGGGCCCCATATACAGCAACCATACGCATTGCCAAATGGGCCGTAGTGACATATACAGGGTGTACCATTTAAGTTGAGACTGTACAATATCTCCAAAACTAAGCGTTGTAGAAAGAAATGTCTTTAATTAAAGTTGCTTGATATTATTTGGGAAGGTAAATGTCATTAGTTGTGTTTTGTTTGGAGTTATGATAGCCATTTTAGGGTCAATTTAATTTTTTAAAATGGGAACCTACAATTAGGGTTAAATTAAACTGACCCTAAAATGACCACAACGTCTTTCAAATAAAACAGGACTAGTGGCATTTGCTTTCCCTCATAATATCAAGCAACTTTTATTCAGGACATTTCCTTTACAACGCTTAGTTTTGGAGATATTGTACAGTCTCAACTTAAATGATCCACCCTGTGTATGAAACGTTTGTATTTTAGTGCACGGGATGATTAATGAATGTTTAGACTAATTCTGTGTCAACATCTTGTAACTATGGAAGAAATTTGGCCATTCCGATTGAGTAAATCGTAAATCATTCTTAGGCAAAATATATTGTGAGTAAAGTGGATATAAGAACCACTGTTTATATGAACAATATATAATGGATACATGCGAATTTGTCTGGGTAGAGAAAGTCGAGTGGATATTCACATCGGATTCTTTACAGCAAGTTCGGTACCATGCTAAGGCATCAACGGTAACCAATTAATTAGCCTAATTAAGTAAACTTACACAAATACGTTTAGAGGTGTATACAGCTCTGGAAGGATACGATATTCTGTCTCCCTTTAAATCCTATCTCGTTTTGGTCCATTTGATAACTGGAAATTCTGTCTTCCTTTCTCTTTCTAAGTGAGGAACACGGATTTTCTAACCTTTCTGTAACGTAATAATAATAATGGAATGATTAAGTGATTATTGCTCCTGATTTATTTAAGTTGATTCCCTAATTCCCCTGACCAAAACCAGCTCCGTGACAAAATTATGAACTAAAATTATGATGTGCTATATACACCCGACTTTCTATCTTTGTTTTTGCATCTCTTCTACAACTATTCTTAAAAAAGCTTATTTTCATATGTCATTCAGGTAAATCGAGAGAAACGTTTCGGGTTGTTGTTGGCTTTCAAACTCCATAGTGATTTAGCACTTCAAAGAATCTAACGTACAGAAAAATTCAAAACAAGAGCAACGATTACCTCGGAAATGGTTAATGCCACAAAACAATTGTATTATATTTACATTTTGTGTTTAAACAAGATCTACAACATGTTTTGTGAAGTAAGCTTTTGTCTATCTCATAGTTTTTACTAGTTGTACAAAATTATACCAATTATATTCAGAAATTAAGAGAACTTCACAGCTACACTCAGAAAATTCAAAATATACGTTTTAATAGTCTTGAGGCAAATATGTTAAACATAAGACATTTTAATCAAAATCGTTAAATCTATTTCTAAGAAAATAAAAATAACCTAAATTTTTACGTATACATGAAGGTAAACATACGTATTACGGAGTGGCCCCCGGAACCGGGCAGAACACCGCACCGTTGTGCTTCCAACGTGACCCCTGGGGGGGAAGGATGAGGGGAGAGACCCGAAGGCGACCAGATCCTCATGCCGACGGGGCAGGCACAAACGGGATCCCTAACATTTCCAGATAGAATGCATCCAACGCCGCACGGTCCCTGCCATCAACCTCCGATTCCCCGGAGTAGAGCCCCACGCTAATTAGAGACCTAACTGAGCGGTACCGCAGCGGCTCCAGGGAAGAAACCTTTACAGAGCGCAAGACACCGCCCACCTACAACCCGCCGAACACTGTCGCCCGGTCTTACAACCCTGAAACAGATGACAAGGGAAGATGATTGGTTCAGGAAATGAGAGGAAGGAGAGTCTTGGTAGATGAATCACCTCAGCATTCGCCTGGCTACCCGGGGAAACCACAGGCCAGAGTGTGCGGTCGCCGGGGATCGATCCCGGAACTTCCAGAATGCAGGCCACAGATGTAACCGCGAGTCAACTTGCTCGGTTTTACGTATAGGCACTAATTGAGTGGGATGTTTTTTGAAAACCTTCGTGTAGTATCTTCGGAAAAATAACGTTATAATTTAAAAAAACAATCTGATGTGTTACACTCACATGACTTTGTCTACTCTTGTACAAACTATTTTTACAAACGCTTATTCTCCATATGCTTCATGTTAATCGAGGTATCGAGATGTCAATCTTATTGCTAATTTTCTTGTAGATGTAAGGGGAATTGGTAGGCTTTAAGCGATAGTCAAATATTTTAAGAGCTGGTTCCTATGTGGAGTATTCCATTCTCTTTGCATTACCAGAACAAAAAAGAAAAAAATGAATAACGAATTCCCATTTGAGAAAAAGTATAAGGGAAAATTTAAGGGAATAACAACCAATATCTTGAAAATGATTGACTCAAAAAAAATGCATATGATATAGATTGTGTATTTTAACGCGATATACATTTTTTGTGTAGTAAAATTTTGCTATCTCTTATGGTTTACCAGTTATGCAAAAGTCGTTCACAATGAAGAATACTTTAGGAGACATTCTCAGAAAATTCGAGATATACATTTCATTTGTCATGAAAATATCTTAAACATATGATATTTTAATCAAAATCGTTAGAGCCATTTTTGAGAAACTTAAAATTTTCGAAATATGTTGCATGTAAAGGGTAATCTGGGGTGGGGGATTTTCTTGAAAATCTTCGTGTCGCATCTCTGGAAGATACTGAACCTAAATACCAAGTTTTGTGTTTATCCGACTGTTCGTTTCTGAGTTATGCTGTTGAGACACACACACGCACGCACGCACGCACGCACCCACACACACACACACACACGGACATGTTTGCAAAAATGCTTTTTTTGGATTCAGGGGATCTCAAAACATGTATTTCCGGTGAAATCTCGGTATCGAACTTTTGGGTGGAATACAATACTTCCCCTACTTACTATACGTAGTAGAGAAAGTAATAACTTAAATACTAGGTTTAGTATTAACTCAATATTTAATTTTTTATTTTATTGTTCATAGACAAATACACAGCAAATGCAGACACAGAGAGACACGAAACTTTTTTACCAGGTAAGCGGTTAAACATTTTTATGTAAAAGTATGTATCTAACGTTTGCTAGGATAATATGATTATTAATTTATGCCCAATAGATAAACTGCCAGTATTTCTGTAGCTCTCTTTTATTAAACACATGTGCAAGCTTTCACCGACATCTGTTTTTATCCTCTGACCTCATAAACTGCATATGCACTTCAGTGAAACAAAAAGTCTCAACTCAGTATTAACATGCTTATCTCAGCTAATAACGGTTATTACATAGCCGACCGCAAACAGAATACCCTCATCTGTTTCCGTGTTTTCAATTTGCTTTGGCTGATGACGTCAGAAACCGTGGCACAAGTACTATAGAGCGCTTCACCAGTTTGAAATGAGTCTTTCCCACTTTCCTCGCTACAAAGAAATGCTAAATGTAAACGAAGTAAACAGAACAATGTTGCTGGTCATGGACAGAATAGTTATGTTGTAATATGTTGTGTCATGCTTTCCTCGTTTTTTCAGACAGGAAACAATATAATACGTGACCATCAAGGTTTTCTCGGTATAAACTCTGCAAAGAATTGGAGTAACTGCATTTTAACAACGGTAACTGAAGTTTTTGGAAGTTATCTTTTCTTTCTTCTGTCTCCTTCCTGTAAATCACCATAAATGCTTGCAGAAAGGTTTCCAAATAGCAGGTACTCAAAAGCTTACAGGAGATTGTTTTGTTTGTGCCTGCTATGATATTATACACTGTTTTTATGAGCTCAGAATAAACAAAAAACATGTATATGATATAAATTGTGTATTTTAATGCGATCTACATTTTTTGCGTAGTAAATTTTTATCTATCTCATATGGTTTACCAGTTATGCAAAAGTCGTTCACAATGAAGAATACTTTTGGAGACATTCCCAGAAAAGTCAAGATATGCATTTTATTTGTTATGAAAGTATCTTAAACATATGATATTTTAATCAAAATCGTTAGAGCCATTTTTGAGAAAATTAAAATTTTCGAAAAATATTCCATGTAAAGGGTAATCTGGGGTGTCGCATCTCTGGAAGATACTGAGCCTAAATACCAAGATTGGTGTTTATCCGACTGTTCGTTTCTGAGTTATGCTGTTCACAGACACACACACACGGACATGTTTCCAAAAATGCTTTTTTTTTATTCAGGGGGTCTCAAAACATGTATTTCCGGTGAAATCTCGGTATCGAATTTTTGGGTGGAACACAATACTTCCCCTACTTACTATACGTAGTAGAGAAAGTAAATATTCAGGTAACGCTCCATAGGCATTTCTTAAAACACTGAAAAATTAAAAAGTACAACAGTGTACATATTATTAAGTTTTGTTGATCCTTTATGGATTCCCAGTTGTACAAAATGAACACGTTGTTTGTCACACCAATAATCTTAAACATAACATATTTTAATCAAATTATTATTATATTTTTGAGAATATCAAGCCAAACGAAGATCTTTGTGGGTAGGCAAGTGTTTTATTTTGGGGGTTTTCTCTTAAATCTTTTCTTGTCACTCTTAAAGACAAACTCAAGTATGGAATTTGTTATGATTGGACTATTCGTCGTGTAATTATGCTGCGTTCTCTGTCGGTCTATCTGTCTGTATCTCTCTCTTATATTTTGTCTAAAATTATTTTTGCTTTAAATTTGGGGATCTCAAAATTAGTATCTTTTATGAAATCTGGACATACACTTTTGGTAAGTATACATTACTTCCTCTACCTATAATAAGTAGCCACAGTAGAGAAAGTGAAACGACTAGTGTTCTAGTCGGCCACGATATGAGTGCGTGTGGTGGAAAGAGGAAGCAAACAGTTACGGAACAAAAGGGCGGAGAATCGAAGGGCAGTCAGGTTAGAAAACATCCGCCTTCCTGAGTTCATTTACTAGCGAGGCCGAGGCCTGCAAATGTAGTATTGCTTTCATTATACAGCTATGCATTCTCCTATCGCCTTGCCCCTCACTTCCCTCTGTTTACTAATCTTGATGACGTCCGCATTGCCAACAAAAATAGTGGCGCCCTCCTCCACGCGTGCTCATATCGTGGCGGACTAGGAAATGTGTTTAGGAATGACTGAAACAAAAATAATTATTTCAATTTTTTTATGTTCTGGATATTACGTTTGTTAGCTTACAAATCAATAAAATTATATCCGCTCTACGTTGAACCTGTTGAGGTGTCAATTCACGAAGCACAGATCTACAGCTTCTGTTTGTTTTTCCAAGTTTCTTAGTCTGGTGATGTATGGTATCTTTAGATGGACCAAGTTCTTCTGGCAGCGTACGAGTACTTTTTTGCGGATTTTGTTCCAAAACTCTACGTGTATTCTCAATATCCCATAATTTAGGTCTTCCAGAACGTGGTAAATCTTTAGTGTTTTGTTCTCCAGTGTTGAAACGTTGGAACCATCGTTGTGCCACACGCTCACTGATGACACCTTCTCCTTCCACTTCACATACTTTTCGAGCCGCGGCAGCAGCTTTATAATCTTGTTTCCAGTAGTCCTTTAGAAGGACTCTAATCTTAAACTTTGTAACTTTGAAGCCGAAATTATAAAGTCAATAATTATCATAATAATCTGGGAAGGATAGGAAATTCATTCATTCATTATCTGTTTACCCTCCTCTTATATAGGACTTACACCCCCCAGGACTTACAAGCGGGTGCCTGGGGTCAGAGGCCCGTCGAGGAGCAGACACTCATGGATCAGACAGAGCATCCAGGATGGGTGATCAGCCCGATGCCTGGTATGAGATGAAGGAAGTAGATGAAACGAAATGTTGGTGAAATGGAGGAAAGGAAAGGTGATGATGGAGCAGTTGGTGGAATGAATGACGGAGGAAACCGGAGAACCCGGAGAAAACCGCCCAGACGCCGCTTCGTCCACCACAAATCCCATATGCAGGTCCCTGGGATTGAACCCGGGCCGCCTCGGTGGGAGGCGAGCGGTCTAACCACTCGGCCACGGTGCCGCCAAGGATAGGAAATAAAATAAATAATAAAATATTTAAAATCAGTGCATGTATTAAAAGGAGAAGCATTGGGAAAATTGTTGACTGTTAAAAGCGACAGAAAGGCCAGACAGGCACAGTTTAGCTAATTAGGGACCAGCCCCAGGTATAAAGTTAAATCCGCTGAAGCCAGTTTCTCTTGGAATTAATGGGTGCAGTTGCACTGGCCAGGATGTGAAGGTCACTAGAAGCTTCATGACGCTCAGTTTTGGTGCGAAATGTTAAAGGGGAGAGAGGAGAAGTTAGAAGGTTTTTCCTTGTATCGCGCGTGTGGTGAGAACATTCCCGCTGGGACGCTCGTGTGATGAGGACACACTCTCGTTGGGGTCCTCTTGGGGTACGGAACAATATTCTCTGGGTGTGAACTTGCAAGAGGATCGAACGTTCAGCTGTAATTGATAATCTTCGGTCTTGGAAAAGACACAGTGACATCGTAAGAATTTAAAAGTGATCGGCAAATCTTAAGTCTTATTTTAATGGTGAATAAAAGTGTTCCAAGAAAGCGTTTGTGTTTCTATGTACATACATTCACGCATACCCAGTGATTAAGATCTCATGCTCGAGCAGCCGTGGCAAAATAAAAAAAAAACAACTAGAAGGAGAAAAGCAGCAACCGTGAGGCAAAGGTTGGAGGACGTAGCGTGTCTGCGTCAACTTCCATTTTGTGATTGTGTATTAACAACTGACGACTGACACTTTTCTCGCAATATATGCAAAACTATCCATGGCATCCTGTAAATAGCATTGGCGAACCAAAGAAAAGTAATTCTATCTTATGAAACCTCAAACTTAAAAACCGACATTACTTATGACACAACCCAATGCATATACTAGAGAGAAGGTGAAGAGACAAAGAACAATGGGAGTGAAACTGCGGGTTTTGCTAGTAATAAGAAATTGTATAGCCGGTTCAAGACAGAGCCATTTTGGTTGAATTTGTGAGCATGATTCAATTTTTCTGACAAAGAAGAAAGGTTTTCCGTAATTGGTTCCGTAAACGTGACTAATTTAGTAACAGAGCATGTAAGGAAAATAACCTGCTAACTGTTGTTGCACTGTGTCACGTTTATGCCACTGAATGCTATTAAATTTGTCACTTGAATGACACGGCGTGTTTTTAATAGCTACTGAATGATATTCCTTTTGTCTAGACACAATACTGCATCATTCCGCAAAGGAAGGTATTAAACAATATAAGGTTTTATTTGGCCCCGTAGCTCAGTCGGTAGAGCACCTGCTTGCTGGACGAGGGATCCCGGGCTCGATTCCCGGCTGGAGTAGAAATTTGTACTTTCTCTACTACGTATAGTAAGTAGGAGAAGTATTGTATTCCACCCAAAAATTCGATACCAAGATTTCACCGGAAATACATGTTTTGAGACCCCTGAATATAAAAAAAGCATTTTTGGAAACATGTCCGTGTGTCTGTGAACAGCATAACTCAGAAACGAACAGTCGGATAAACACCAAACTTGGTATTTAGGTTCAGTATCTTCTAGAGATGCGACACGAAGGTTTTCTAGAAAATCTCCCGCCCCAGCTTATCCTTTACATGGAACATTTTTCGAAAGTTTTAATTTTCTCAAAAATAGGTCCAACAATTTTGATTAAAATATCAATGTTTAAGATATTTTCATGACAAATGAAATGTATATCTCGAATTTTCTGAGAATGTCTCTAAAAGTATTCTTCATCGTGAACGACTTTTGCATAACTGGTAAACCATAAGAATAGACAAAATTTTACTACACAAAAAATGTAGATCGCGTTAAAATACACAATTTATGTCATATAATTTTTTTTGTTGAGTGAACCATTTTCGAGATATTGCTTGTTATTCCCTTAAATTTTCCAACACTTATACTTTTTCTCAAATGGAAGTTCGTTATTCATTTTTGTTGTCCTGTTAATGCAAAGAGAATGGAATACTCCACATAGCAACCACCTCTTAAAATATTTGACTATCGCTTAAAGCCTACCAATTCCCTTTGCATCTACAAGAAAATTAGCAATAAGATTAACATCTCGATATCTCGATTAACATGAAGCATATGGAGAATAAGCGTTTAGAGAAAGTCATGTCATCAGATTTTTTCTCTAGCCATGTCATTCTCTATCCTCCCAGAGTCTGAAAATATGAATAAGGGTGTGAATGTGTGTGTGATCTAAAGTATAAAGCCCAAAGAAAAACCAGGAATTCAATGAAAACGGTATACGAGTTAACACATTGCCAATAGACAACATGATCATTGTAATTAAAGGCTGGGTATAAATGGAAAGGAAAAAACGGGTGGTGTTTCAGCTTGAAGTGCGTTTTTATATTCCTTTTGCTCTTTTCTTTCTGTTTTTCATGGCTACTATTAATTTCTAAAGCCTAAAAACATAGAGCTCCCAGTCTAGATGTCACATATAATATTCCATTATTACCAACTGATGATCATTAAATCTATATAAGTGATTACAAACGATGTATTTCAAAACGTAATATCCATTTTAAATTCCTCCGGCAGTCGCTAAATGAGGCCTTAATATACGTGTAATTAATACCGCACATTATTTTATTTATTTTCAACAGTCATTAGACGTTCTCTGAATTAAAACTGTCCTTTGTGCTATACACGTCGTCTGTTGTTGAAATAAAATAACAATCGATGCTGGTATGTGCTGATACTGAATGAAACAAAATGAAATACGATTCTGTTGATTGGAGTGATGGCGGAAACTATTCAACATAAATTGAAGATTTATTATTCCAAGGTAATTAATGTACCATGCCAATTACCGAGCGGGATGACTCAGGTTGCAACATCTGTAACCCGCATTCGGGAGGTTCCGGGTTCGATTTCAGGACACCGCCCACTGTGACCATGGGCTTTTCGTGGATTTCGCCTGGTCGCCTAGGTAATACCGGGATGGTGTATCACATCACAATTTCTCCTTTCCCCCCCACTTCCTTTCATTTCATCTCTCCCTTTCACATTTCAGATGTGCCTTCGGAGTTGGCGATGTCGGGCAGATGGATTAGTTGCTTGCGCATTGTAAAGATTTCTCCCCGTGAACGCCAGAGTGCATTGTCCCGCCCATTAGGGTCGCTTCTCGGGATTCTCCTTTACAGGTGCACGGGTATTCAAACTGGCTCCTTCACCTCATCCCTGCCTCCCGAAGATGTCGCCATAATAGATTAAGCTGGTCACAGTGACGAGGTGTCCCCCTCCGATGAAAACATCCTACATCCCACGTGCCGATTTAGAAGAGAAAGTTGAAGGTTTACTCATCCATTCTGCGCAACCGGGAGCAGAAAGAGTGGCCCATTCCTCTATATTGCAAGAGTTTTTTTTCTTTCTTCCGTAAGGTTTCCATATTTTGCCTAATACTAGTTTCCACCCAGTCCTTATCTCGTCTCTCTATGACAGGCTTGAAAGTAGCCCCAAGAAACAAACATGAAGCAATGAGCGATATAAATACTAGTTGTGAAAGGAAGGGGCAAAATAAACTCTCTTAATGAATTCCACTATGATTCGCGGAAACAAATAATAATGGCCAGTCCAGTGTAACGCGATTAGCGACTCGACCTTATAGAGGGTGTGGTGGGATAGAAATGAGGTACCTGTAGAATTGAAATGTACAAAAGCCATAATATTTATTCACACATTTATTCTAAGGTAGATATTCTTCTGCTCTTCAAGGTTTAGGCTCTACAACCAGTCCCTGTGCCCAATTTTTCCGCGGTCTCCCCAAATCTCTTTTTCTTTCGGAGCATCTCTCATAGCTGCTGCGGGTAGCCTTTTTCCTGACATCCTTTCTACTATCTTCTCTAATTTGAAGATTTTTTTTATCTAATAGTGGTTCCCCCTGTAATTCTTTCTTATTTTATCATTTCGTTTCTTATTTAATAAAGCGTAACCTGCGGGGCATCTTAGGAACTTCATTTCAACCGTCTGAATTTTTGTGTTATTCCTTTTTGTTTTTCTTATGGACTCGCTTCCCTACATTAAGACGCTGCGAGAGTATTAAAGTTTTTATGTGAGTTTCTCATCTTATTTTATTTTTAAGGTTTCTGTGAACATCCCTCATATATTTCTGAACTTATTTATTTAATATTAACGTCCAGATCTCTTGTATTTTTCACATAACATAAATTACCCCAAATATTTAAAATAATTCACTTCTTCTACTATTTCATCTTCTGTTACTATCTTTGTTCTTACTGTTCTTACTTCGTACATGTAAACATTAAATAAGGTTGGCGAGAGACTACCCTACGTTAACCTATATTAGTGGAAATTTCTTCAGTTAGTTTTCCATTTCGGTTCAGAGGTACTGTTGTTACGTTGTAAAGGCATTTTATCGCTCCTATTACGTGATGTGAAGTATATATGATATAAAAATATTGCCATCATTAAATTATTATTGCCTCCAGGAGGATATTATTTCGATGTATTTGTATATTTAAACCATTTTCTTTAAATATCAGCATAATAATAATAATAATAATAATAAAGATATATTCTATATCGAATTAATTGTTCTTTCACACAAGCCGTATTTTGGACAGGGTTGGAAAGGTAGAATTTTTCATATTCTATATCGTTACTATTATTTATACCGAGCAGAATGGCTCAGACGGCAATGTCTGTGCCTCGAATTCGGAAGGTCCCGCGTTCGATTCCCGGTGACCGTCCACTCTGACCGTGTTTTTTTTGTGGTTTTTCCAGGTCGCCTAGACGAATGCCGGCATTGTATATTCTACCACGATTTTGCCTTTCCCCCATTTTCCCTCATTTTATTACGCCCTTTCACGTTTCAGGTGTGTTTTTGGGTCCTGCGGTGCTGGCGGTGTCGAAATGCAATTGAGTTTTTTACTTTCTCTACTACGTATAGTAAGTAGGGGAAGTATTGCATTCCACCCAAAAATTCGATACCGAGATTTCACCGGAAATACATGTTTTGAGACCTCCTGAATCCAAAAAAAGCATTTTTGGAAACATGTCCGTGTGTGTGTCTGTGTGTCTGTGTGTCTGTGTGTGTGTGTGTGTCTGTGTGTGTGTGAACAGCATAACTCAAAAACGAACAGTCGGATAAACACCAAACTTGGTATTTAGGTTCAGTATCTTCCAGAGATGCGACACGAAGGTTTTCAAGAAAATCCCCCCACCCCAGACTACCCTTTACATGGAACATTTTTCGAAAATTTTAATTTTCTCAAAAATGGCTCTAACGATTTTGATGAAAATATCATATGTTTAGGGTAGTGTCATGAGAAATGAAATGTATATCTCGAATTTTCTGGGAATGTCTCCAAAAGTATTCTTCATTGTGAACGACTTTTGCATAACTGGTAAACCATAAGAGATAGACAAAATTTTACTACACAAAAAATGTAGATCGCGTTAAAATACACAACTTATGTCATATACATTTCTTTTGTTGAGTGAACCGTTTTCGAGATATTGCTTGTTATTTCCTTAAATTTTCCAATACTTATACTTTTTCTCAAATGCGTTATTCATTTTTTTTATGTCCTGGACATGCAAAGAGAATGGAATGCGTCACATAGCAACCAGCGTTAAAATATTTGACTATCGCTTAAAAGCTACCATATTTTCCTTGCATCTACAAGAAAATTACCAATAAGATTGACATCTCGATATCTCGATTAACATGAAGCATATGGAGAATAGGCGTTTGTAAAATTAGGTTGTACAAGAGTAGAGAAAGTCATGTGAGTGTAACACATCAGATTTTTTTATTTATGGACGCTCTTCAACTACTATGGTCCTTAGCGTCCCATTCTATATTGGGCGTGAAACAACGGTAATTTTGCTCAGAGGCCTCTTTATCAGGCTTGAGGTTCTTTTACGTGCCGTAAATCTAAGACACCGGCTTTACTTCCCTTCCGAAGGAAGCCGTGCTAAGGATTTTTACGCCCGAAAAAAGCCATCGCCCTCCGCCGGGCTTGAACCCGCAACCTTGGGAACTAGAGGCTAGCACGGTACCACTAGTCCACGGAGGACGACTGGCGGTGTCGGGCCAATGGCGTTGTTGCTTGCGCAGTGTAAAGATTTCTCCCGGTGAACGTCAGGGTGCGTTGTCTCGCCCGTTGGGATCACTTCGTTGTCCTCTCTCGGGATTCTTCGCCTTTATTGGTGGCGTGTGTACTAGAAATATTAGGGACTTCTGCGCTCTCTGTGTGCTTGTCTGTCTCGGATCTGGGACCTCCTATGGCTCCTTCACCTCATCCCTGCCTCCCGGGAGGTGTAGCCACAAGCTGGTCGCATTGGCGAGATGTCTCCCTCCGATAAACACATCCTACTGCTATTTATTATTATTATTATTATTATTATTATTATTATTATTATTATTATTATATTATGTTGTTGGTGTTGTAATAAGCTGATGTGTTACAATATTCAAAAAGCGTCTTAAATAAATTGAATCTTTCCGTCAGGCTTAAGGTAGCAAAAACATAGCTCGTTGGTAGTGTTAGACTCCACCCATATTTTGGGGCGATGTCAGCAATTCTGATTTAAGTGGATAGAATTACGGGAAAGGGAAGGTAGAAAAGTGACGCTTGGAGAGGTCGAATTACAGTACGATTTTTTCGACCTGACCCTGGAGATACGCAAAGGAGAAGATTGGAGTGGGGAGAAAACACTGGCAGTACACCCCTAGCGCGGTGGAGCAGGAATGCCTAAGGTATGTATTGACTGTTGCCCTACAACTGACCCAAAATCCCTTCCAGAAGATAATGGGCTCCTCCAGCTACTGCGCATCTAACTGATTAGGGCCAGGAGGAAAAAATCTCACTGTGCGCATTCCAGTTCCACCTGGAATCTCCTCGCTCTTATATAGGCCAGTTTTTCTGCTCCGTGTACACGTTGTCTAACGTTGAGGTATGCAGAATTTTAATCTAAGTCTAGGTGTTTGATGGGTCTTAGTTTTGGATAAACGTTTAATTGCCAGGAAAATAAATGACTGTTGCATTCGGAGGTAATTTCCAAGCCACGGACAGCGTTAATATTTAACTTCCTTTTTCATCTCTCTGAGCTGTAACCAAACATAGATTCCCTGCTTTTGTAATTCAGTGTGTCTTTTTTTACTTTCTCTACTACGTATAGTAAGTAGGGGAAGTATTGCATTCCACCCAAAAATTCGATACCGAGATTTCACCGGAAATACATGTTTTGATACCTCCTGAATCCAAAAAAAGCATTTTTGGAAACATGTCCGTGTGTGTGTCTGTGTGTCTGTGTGTGTGTGTGTCTGTGTGTGTGTCTGTGTGTCTGTGAACAGCATAACTCAAAAACGAACAGCCGGATAAGCACCAAACTTGGTATTTAGGTTCAGTATCTTCCAGAGATGCGACACGAAGGTTTTCAAGAAAATCCCCCCACCCCAGACTACCCTTTACATGGAAGATTTTTCGAAAACTTTAATTTTCTCAAAAATGGCTCTAACGATTTTGATGAAAATATGATATGTTTAAGATAATGTAATGAGAAATGAAATGTATATCTCGAATTTTCTGGGAATGTCTTCAAAAGTATTGTTCATTGTGAACGACTTTTGAATAACTGGTAAACCATAAGAGATAGACAAAATGTTACTACACAAAAAATGTAGATCGCGTTAAAATACACAACTTATGTCATATACATTTCTTTTGTTGAGTGAACCGTTTTCGAGATATTGCTTGTTATTTCCTTAAATTTTCCAATACTTATACTTTTTCTCAAATTCGTTATTCATTTTTTTTATGTCCTGGACATGCAAAGAGAATGGAATGCACCACATAGCAACCAGCGTTAAAATATTTGACTATCGCTTAAAAACTACCATATTCCCCTTGCATCTACAAGAAAATTACCAATAATATCGACATCTCGATTAACATGAAGCATATGGAGAATAGGCGTTTGTAAAAATAGATTGTACAAGAGTAGAGAAAGTCATGTGAGTGTAACACATCAGATTTTTTTTAACACTCATGAGCAACATGTGGCACTACTGTAGAGACAGCAGTTGTTTTCAATTAGCTTAAAAAAAAGCACACTAGCGCCAGAAGTTTCGCACTTTCCTACAGGCTAAACCAAGTAACGCGGCGATAGTGTGCTGTTTTTAGCTCCATCTCTTTCTGAATGAAGTAGTGTACTTCCCCTACGATGCAGAATTAACGCGATGTCTGCCGAGAGCCATAAAAACGTTATTCCCGGTCAGTGAACTCATACGCATGCTACACAAGGGAAAGTGCACAACCGCTTGATTACGAAAGGGGTTACAAAACATCTTAGCTTTTTTCTCTCATTGATTCTCACTCGAAGGAACCAAGTGCTCCATTTTTTGTTACATTTGTTTCCGCAACCATTAAAGAGATATCGTTACAATGAATAGCTTATTACGTAACATCCTCATCGACACGCCTCCAGAAAGCCTTCACACAAATACGGTGAAACTCCAGACCTCTAATTGACACGGCAATAAGATAATACAGGCGAGTTTCTAATACTGAGTCATATTCTTTAGCACCTCTCTGATAAGAGAAACCTCCTCAGGGCATCCAACCAGTGCTTCGTCAGAACAGTAATGGTTTTAAGCAGTTTGCTTTACGCTCTCTATACATAATTTAGCAGTTTTAGCTCAACATGAAAAGACGCAAAGACGCAGACTAAAATGTTTTCCGATGTTACATTCACATGGCTTTCTCTACCCACTATCGTATATTTTTATATCCCTTCTGCAATATATTGTTACAAACGTTTTATTTTTCTATCTACTTTAGACCAATCGTACAGCTAAGGATTCGGGACAATTTATCAACCAATGTATGTGTAACCTTAAACTGTATTCACTCTTAGATTGATCCGCGCCAAAACAAAACCCAGGTGATCAGTGCACCCTTATAATGTATCCTTCCACCATTCGCGCCAGAAATGGTCATATTTTCACGACTATTTGTGGGAGTACACGCGGCACTAATGCAAAGGTACAGAGCTCTTATTCGGATAACTCAAACGGTGACTAGCACATTTTGTCAGGAGTTAACGGAGATACGATTGACAATTACAACAAAATAGAAGTTTGCACATACAATAATAGTTAATTTTAAATGAAACAGCGAAAAGAAAAGTAACAGATATGCGACAACCTACGTTTATTCGTTCTTTGTAAGTGCACTTTATCAACTGTTGGCGGTTCATTTTTAAAAAACGAATTTGTGCACTGTTAGGCAAATTGCATTCTTCATAAAATCGTTACATTCTTGCATGGCGTATTTCATACGCTTTCTTTTTATCCCGGTGACGCAGCCACGCTACGTCCTCCAACAATGAAGCAATACCTTTGCCTTACGGTTGCTGCTTTTCTCCTCCTAGTTGGTTTTTTTTATACTTTTGCCACGGCTGCTCGAGCATGAGATCTTAATCACTGGGTATGCGTGAGTGTATGTACAGAGAAACACGAACGCTTTCTTGGAACACTTTTATTTTCACCATTTAAAATAAAACTTAAGGTTTGCCGATCGCTTTTAAATGCAAACGATGCTACTGTGTCGTTACCAAGACCGAAGATTATTAACTACAGCTGAACGTTCTACCCTCTTGCATGTTCGCCGCCAATGTTCACAACTCGACGAGAATGTCGCCTCGCACTCACCAATCGCTCAGGACAGAATGACTTTCACCACCGCGCTACAGAGGAAAAACTTCTAACTTCCCCTCTCTCCCCTTAAACATTCTCCTCAAACTTAGCGTCATGAAGCTTATAATGACCTTCACATCCCGGCCAGTGCAGCTGCACCCAATAATTCCAAGAGAAACTGGCTTCAGTTATTTACCCTTTCTACCTGAGGCTGGTCACTAATTAACAAAACTGTGCCTGTCTGGTCTTTCTGTCGCTTTTACAGTCAACAATTTTCACAATGCTTCTCCTTTGTTATACATACACTGATTTTAAATATATTATTAATTATTTTATATCGCTATCCTTCTCAGAATATTATGATAATTATTGCCTTTATAATTCCGGCTTCACCGGGTATAACAGTTTACCTGTTTCAGATTTTTCTTTAAGAGCACTGTTTATACTTGTACTCGAAACATCGGTGAACTCAGAAGTTAGTTTCACCACTTCTTTCACAGTAAGTGTTGGATATTTCACACAATACTTATAATAAACATTCAATAGTATTGTTTTTTTTCCACCACTAGTCGATGGTTTGCCCGGCTTATGCTTTATGTAAGTCGACGAAGACGCGAGAGCAAATTTACCGTCCTCTATGATACTAAACAGAAACTGCGGGTTTCACGCTGTAAACAGTATTCTGCGCATACTCGGATCAGGTAACATAGGAATTGCATGTTGGGACTTGTAGCTCTGTTTAACAGCACAAACCAGCGTTAATTAAGCTCTTAGGTATTTGTATAGAATATTATACCATTTAAGGATAAATATATTCTAAAATTTAGATTATTAGCATGGGACTACTGTCCTGCGCGCATTGCTACCGTGTCGTACCACGGTGCACTGGTCACGTGGGTTTGTTTTGGCGCGGATCAATCTAAGAGTGAATACAGTTTAGTATAGAGTTCCGTAAACACAGCACTGTTGTAAACAAAGACATCAATACGCTGCCTTAGTTGTTACTGTAAACAGCGCAGTCTGATGTAGGACACACACATCGCAAAGAGAGACACAGGTCTCTAGCCACGAAGCGGATTGTACACGGTCTCACAGGTAAACAACACTCCAATTCCACTCTACTCGATGCATAGTAAACATTACTTGTCCTGACACATTGAGTAATCGGTATAAACATTTTCAGAAATGATTTAATTACACATTTAGTTGTAGGCAAACGTTTTAAAATGCTTGTTTCGTTTCCATCATTTCCCCTTCATTCCTTTTCCTTTTTATATTTCAGGTGTGCAATGTAAACGTTAAGGAAAGACGAAAACGCACTGCACAAACAATCTGATATGTTACATTCACTTACTTTTTCTACCCTCTATCATTTATTAGTGGATGTACAAATTATTCTTACGAAAGTATATTTTTCTATCCACTTCATTTTAATCGAGATAAACATTTGCAGAAATGGCTACATATACATACAGTTACAAAGGGAATAGCAATAGTCAAATGTTTAAGAACTGGACACTATATCACCTATACGGTAGTCTTAAAATTCCACGTTCTTTCCATGACATCGCGAGAAACAACTGAAAATACACGGGACTTATAAAGAATTACAAAATATTGTACAAATCAAGCCATTAATAATGGATATCTTGGAAATGGCCAATGCCACAAAAAAGTCATTTCAATAAATTGTGTATTCTAAAGAGATCTACATTTTTTTCTGTAGTATGTTTTCGCCTATACCAGTTATACAAGATTATACAAAATTCCTTCCAAATGAAGAGGACTTCATAGGCTATTCTCAGAAAATTTAAAATATACATTTTATTTGTTATGTAAATATCTTTAATATATGGTATTTTAATCAATATCGTTAAGTCATCTCTTGTAGTAGTAATGTAGTATGTAGTATGCAGCAATGTAGTATGTAAAGGGTAGTTTGGGGTGAGGGACTTTCTTTAAAATCTTCGTGTGGTATCTTAGGAAGGTGTTAAACCTAAGTATCAAGTTTGGTATTTATCCTACTTTTTGTTTTTGAGCTATGCTGTTCACAGACACACATAAACACATACACACACGGATATTTTCTAAAAATGCTTTTTTGGATTCAAGGAGCCTCAAAACATGTATTTCCGGTGAAATCCCTGTATAAAATTTTGGGTGGAATGCAGTACCTCCTCTATCTACTATGCACACAGTAGGGAGCAAAAATGTAGGTCTCTTTAAAATACAACTTTATTTTAAATAATTCTTTTTTTGTGGCATATGCCATTTCCGAGATATCCTTCACTAATGGTTCGAATTGTTCAATACTTTTTTTCATTCTTTTAAACTCTGTGGACATTCAGTCAGTTCTCGCGATTACATGGAAAGAGTATAGCCCAGCATATAGCGTCCAGTTCTTAAAACATGTTGACTATCGTTATTCGCTTTGTATTTACAACGAAATGTGTAATGTAGCTGTTTCTGAAACTATTTATTTCGATTAAAATGAAATAAACAGAAAAATATGCTTTCGTAAGATAAATTTTTATATCCATTAATAAATGATACAGCGTAGAGTAAGTTATGTGAATGTAAAAATAAAATTAAAAAAATATTTTCGAGTTGTACGAGTTTCACGTAAGTATGAAATTCTCACATTAATTCAAATATTTTTATTTATGCTGTGCGATTTATGTGCTTATGATCATGCCAAAAATGGACTCACGTTGAATACAAACATAACAATGACGTCATCTACCAAGAGCTTGAAGAAGTATCACGGAAAGTGATGGATGAGGTAACTTCTTAAAACACAAGAAGCATTGTTGTGTCCCAGAAAAAGTGAAGTGTCTGGTTGAACACGCCCAAGCAAGAGGCAGTTCGTGGGTGGCTGGGGGGGCCGGTGCCTCTCGTGCCATCGGATCAACCTTAACGACAGATGATGAATATGACCCTCGCTTTTGGCGACAGCGAACTGAGTGATGGGGTTCTGTATGGACAAGGGACATCAGGTCTCTCCTGACAAAGAGTCGTAAAATATGATTCAACTGCATCGACTTAGCGTCCATCCAAACGAAACTTATATCTCAGAGCGATACAAAATTCACAAAAACACAGGACAGATTGAATGGGAATAAAAACAATAACCAACATATTTGAAAGGCGAAGAACAAGACATTTTAAATCAAATCTCTTTTGAATGGATAAGCAATATTGGAACGTACTCTCGGCTCCGCGTCCTTGATGCTGACTGGGAAACTGCTGCTTGAAGACCATGTATTGTTATTTAATAGAATAACGACGTTTTCTTTAAGCTGGCTTATTAATAGTTTCTTAATTAAATATGTACGGCTAAATTTGTGTACTCTATGTCATAGAGAAAGTTTGTGTAGAGCTCTATGTGCGCATGGTATCGGCTCGGACTGTAAGTAGATAATTTCAACAGAGCCCCAGACGTGATCCACAGAATCCAAGTATCTAAAGCTGTCCACCTGTATCACTACCTCATTTCGAAGTCGCAAGTATTACCATCTTTGGGAAGGTAGACTGAGACTAAAAACACTGATGTGTTACATTCACATGGCATATAAATTTTTCTTAGGAAATTTATTTGTCTATCTACTTCGTTTTAATCGAGACAAATCTTTCCGGAAATAGCTGCGAAATTAAAATAAATTGAGTTTTATTTATGGACGCTCTTTAACTGCTATGGTTCTTAGCGTCCCATTCTATATTGGGTGTGAAAGACCCGTAATTTTGCTCAGAGGCCTCTTTATCAGGCTTCAGGTTCTTTTACGTGCCGTAAATCCACGACACGGGATCACCGGCTTTATTTCCCTTCCGAAGGAAGCCATGCTAAGGATTTTTACGCCCGAAAAAATCCATCGCCCTTCGCCGGATTTGAACACGCGACCTTGGGAACTAGAGGCTAGCACGGTACTACTAGTCCACGGAATTACACGTTTCGTTATAGATAGAAAGGGAAGAGCGACGGTTAAATGTTTTCGAACCCGACTCTCTATGCTGGCTTCAAAATTCCATACTGTTTCCAAGCAATCGCGAGAAACAGCTGAAAATCGATAAACTTTAAAATACTGGCTAAGTATTGAACAATTTGAATCATTAATAACGGATATCTTGGAAATGGCTAATGCTACAAAAAGTTATTTGGAATAAATTGTGCGTTTGAAAGGGATATAAATTGTTTTGTGTAGAACGTCTTCGTCTATCGCTTAACGTTCACCTGTTATACAAGATTATACAAAATTCCTTCCGAATGAAGAGGACTTCACAGACTATTTCCAGAAAATTCAAGATATACATTTTATTTGCCATGCAAAATATACAGTGCCTTCATTTTATGCCAAGACCTCGGATTGCGCGATTGCGTGTTTCACACAGTCTACTACACTGTGAGGTTTTCCATTCCATAACTCCCGTGTTACTTACGGGTGTTAGTAACATATATGTAATGAGCACTAACCTTGTTATAAGTGTTGTTGAAAGTGGCGTCCATCTGCGTGAAGACATTCTTGACTTGGCATTCACAAGTATAAGTTCTTCTTGCGTAATGTTCATAATTTCTATTTTTATATAGTCCTTAAGTTCGTCTATGGCGTAAGGATTGTTCCTATAAACTTTATTCTTTAGCGTTTAGCGACCCCGTTGTTATAAATTTATTGACCAAATCTCTCAGAGTCTCCACCTGGAACTGGATAACCAGGAAATTGCTGCCGAAATTGTCTACACACCTGTCTACCTGATTCAGTATTCACGTATGTATCTTGAATTTGTTGGCAGGCATTCCCGTAGACTAATAAGAACAACATTCCTAAGAAAATCACACACAACACACGTATTGTCGGACCACTTCACAGCACGAAGACAAAGCAACGACTGAGAAAGTTCACAGCTGATAAACATACCCTTGACACGTCCTGCGCCACTTCTGCGCAGTGACATAATACCCAGGTGCCGTCTCGGCTGATGCGCATATAAGGCGGTTGTGGACTTGGCATAAAACGAAGGTACTGTATTTTAATATATGGTATTTTAATCAAAATCATAGAGCCATTTTTTAGAAAATAAAAAATTTCGAAAAATATTGCATGCAAAGTGTTTTTGGTAGTGGCTGGATTTTCTTGAAAAATCTCGAAGGATACTGAATTTAAATACCAAATTTGGTATTTATCCGACTTTGTGTTTTTGAGTTATGTAGACACAAACACACGGACTTTTTTTTCTTCTAAAAATGCTTTTTTAATTCAAAGGGCCTCAAAACGTGTATTTCATGTGAAATCTCGGGGTCTTTGTGTGGAATGCAATACTTTCTCTACCTACGAGTACGTTGTCGAGAAAGTAAAAATTCAATGCCAGTTTGAACCACGGATCTTCAGCTTTCTGTGCTGTTCCTCTCATCTGAACTACCATGACAACATATCCTATGGTACGACATTAATTTCCCCCACTGACTCACATTTCCCGGTAAATCATAAGAAAAAGCGATATGTCATTTTGAGATGACATACCCCAACTGAAACTTACAACCTCATAAGCCCTTTTAATTAGCTATCAGGTCAATCAATTGTAATTAATTTTTCTTTCACACAAGCCGTGTGTAGGACAAGGTTGGAAAGGTAGAATCAGATTGGAAAATTCAATGCCATAGCCGGGATGTTGCCATGGTAGATCTGCTGTTTAGAGCAACAGCACGGAAAGCTAAAGATCCGTGGTTCAACTCCAGGCCTGGCGTTGAATTTTCCAGTCTGATTCTACCTTCCTAACCTTAGCCTGCACATGGAATGTATGAAAGAACAATAATTATCATTATCTTCTTTGTTTTACTTTCCAAGAACCAAAGTCTATATGTTTTTTTGTTCTTGTTTTTTTTTACTTGGGATCCTTTCCCATTCAGCTGGTAGTGGATATCAAAAGGAAATACTGTTATTTTGTTTCCAGTTACTCATCCTTTATGTTTTTGTGTTTGATTCCTATCATGTTTAAATAATTAAAAATATATATCTGATATGCTACATCCACACGACATTCTCTGTTAATTTTTCAACAAACTATTCTCACAGAAGCTTATCTATTTCATGCTAATCGAGATAAACATTTACAGAAACGGTTTAGTATATATTATGTCGTATTAGTAATTTGAGGGTTTCATTGTCATTAACAGACGTATTTTTGTTTTCGTCTGAGATGATGTCCCTCCTGGCTGGAAGTTTTTGCTAGCCACGAGCGGTGGAGATACAGCGTCTGTCTTGCTGAGGATTCCGAAGGAAGCGGATCGCGCATGCAAGCCAGATTTTGGATCGGTGGACATCTCCCCCTCACCTTTCATATTTAATAATGAAGGAACCCCAAACGGTTGGGAAATAATTCTAGGAATGTGTGAGTAGATTTGTGTTATGGCTTTTGTACAGTGAAAACCCCACGCCTTCTTCTTAACCTCCACACCATGTTTCGATCCTCCACGGCCAAGTGAGTATACATCCACTCAATGTACGTGCTGGGTACTAAAAGTTAATTTAGTTTTTCATGTGAACCTTTAGGCCTCTACCAATATTTCCCTGTAGGTACAAGGGGAATTAGGGAATACGGTAGGCTTAAGTGTTAATCAAATCTTTTAAGAACGGGTCTCTATGTGATGGTTTTGAAATTCCATTCTCTTTGCATGACCACGAGAAAAAAAGCGAATAGCGATTTTGCAGTTGAAAGAGTATAGAGTATTTAACAATTCAAAAGTATAGTAAAGAATATCTCGAAAATGGTTAACGCCATAACCATTTTATTTGACATAAACTTTATGATTTATCGAGATCTACTTCTTCTGTGAAGCTTTTCTTCTAACTCTTACTAGGAAGAAATAGGATTGAAAGACATTTTGCTACAAGGCAAAGGAATTCTTTGATACAAGTGAGGGAACGGGTGGAGGATATTGAAAGGCAGGAGATATGGGGAAGCATAGGAAACAAGAAATCGCTAAAATTTTACAGGAAAATAAAAACGGAATGGGGAAGAGCCGGATACATAGAACAGTGTAATAAAAGAGAGAAAGAAGGTTTAGCTTGGATGAGAACGGCAAGGATATTTTTAAGCGGCTTAAGAGGTAAAATAATAAAGGGATATGTGAATTTTGTGATGGCGAGGAAAGTGTAGAACATTATCTAAAGAGAGTTAAAAATGGAGAGAGAAAATCTGGAACAAGAAATGGAATAATATGGGGGGGGGGATGATTTAGTCGCACTAAAGATGTTTACAAGTAAGCAGGAAGACAGAAGTAGAAAAATAGGGGATTTTTTTAATAAAAATGAAAGAGAAATAGACGAGGAAAGTAAACAGAAGAAGAGGGAGGGAGAGGAGGGGAGTTAAGATAAAGTAAATTGTAATGAGGCTTTAGCAAAGAGAAGTAAAGGTTACACTTAGTGCTGCAGACCAGGGAACTACACTGACTGCAACACAAAGTAGAGTACCAGACATGTACATGATAAAATATAAGCATGAAAATAAATGTAACAAATTTGTAAAATTGTAAATTGAAATGTGTGCAATAAACTACATACATACAACTCTTACCATTTACTAGTTATAAACAACTCATTCAGAATTTGTTATAACTTCACAGGCTATTCCCAGAAAATTCAGAGTATACTTTTAATTTGTCATGTGAATATCTTAAAAATGAAAATTTATTATATATAAAGAGTAGCTTTGGGTGGATGAATCTTCCGTCGTATCCTTGGAAGATATTGGACTTAAATACCAAGTTTTATATTTAACCGACTTCTTTTTACTTTCTCTACTACGTATAGTAAGTAGGGGAAGTATCGCATTCCACTAAAAAATTCGATATCGAGATTTCACCGGAAATACATGTTTTGAGGTCTTCTGAATCCAAAAAAAATATTTTTGGAAACATGTACGTGTGTGTGTGTGTCTGTGAACAACATAACTCAGAAACGAACAGTCGGATAAACACCAAACTTGGTATTTACGTTCAGTATCTTCTAGAGATGCGATACGAAGGTTTTCAAGAAAATCCCCCCACCCCAGATTACCATTTACATGGAACATTTTTCGAAAATTTTAATTTTCTCAAAAATGGCTAACGATTTTGATTAAAATATCATATGTTTAAGATATTTTCATGACAAATGAAATGTATATCTCGAATTTTCTGGGAATGTCTCCAAAAGTATTCTTCATTGTGAACGACTTTTGCATAACTGGTAAACCATAAGAGATAGACAAAATTTTACTACACAAAAAATGTAGATCGCGTTAAAATAAACAATTTATGTTATATACATTTTTTTGTTGAGTGAACCATTTTCGAGGTATTACTTGTTATTCCCTTAAATGTTCCAATACTTATACTTTTTCTCAAATGGGAATTTGTTATTAACTTTTTTGTCTTGGATATGCAAAGAGTATTAATCTGTGGCAAAGAGAATTGTGCTGCACATAGCAACCAGCTATTAAGAGATATGTCTATGCTTAAAGGCTACTGTATTTCTATATTGCCCTTGCAAATACAAAACAAGTGGAACATAGTAGGCCTTAAGCGATAGTCAAACATTTTTTGAACTGGTCGCCATGTATGGAATGTAATTCTCTTTGCATGTCAAGAACATAAAAAAATACTCTGTGAGCGTAAGAGAAATGAGAACGTAATAACGGTCAAAATGACATTTTTAATACAAGCAAGAATACCGAAAACCAAAACACAGAACAAGATATGATTATATACAAACGGAAGTACTGATGTGTGTGGATAAAGCAAGGTGTGATTATAAACGAGCGGAAGTGCACTCGGATAAGGCTAAAATTGAGGTACAAGTGAGGCAGCACGTGTTTCCAGCAAAGCAGTGAACTAGAAGAAAGAAAATCTGGTATGATACATTCACATTACTTTCCCTACACACTATCGTTTATTAGAGGGTACACAAAGTATTTTTACTTGAGCTTATTACTTTCTCTAATACGTATAATAGGTAGAAATATTGCATTTCACCTAAAAATTCGATAACGAGGTTTCACCGGAAATACATGTTTTGAAGCTCCATAATGCAAAAAAAAAGCATTTTTAAAAAAAGGCCCGTGTGTATGTCTGTGTACAGCGTAACTCAAGAACGAAAAGTCGGATAAATACCAAACTTGGTATTTAGGTTCAGTATCTTTAAAAGATGGGACACGAAGATTTTCAAGAAAATTACCCCATTTCAGACTAGCTTTTACATGGAACATTTTTGGAAGTTTTTTTTCTCTCAGAAATGGCATTAACGATTTTGATCAAAATGTCATATTTTAGGATACTTTCATTGCAAATGAAAGGGATATCTAGAATATTCTGGGAATGTACCCAAAAATCTTTGCATAACTGGTAAACCGTAAGAGATAGACAAAATTTTACCACAAAACACACAATATATGATATACTTTTTTGTGTGCAGTGAACCATTTCCGACATATTCCTTATTATTTGTTTGAATTTTCAAATACTTAACACTTTTTCTTAAATGGGAATTCGTTATTCATTTTGTTTTCCTTTTTTTTTCTTTTTGTATGTCCTGGGCATTAAACGAAAATTGAATGCTCCACATAGCAACCAGCTCTTAAAAGATTTGACTATCGCTTAAAGCCTACCATATTCCCCTTGCACCTACAAGAGAATTAGTAATAAGATCGTTTCCGCAAATGTTTATCCTGATTAATATGAAATAGATGGAGAATAAGAGTTTGTAAAAATAGTTTGTACAAGAGTAGAGAAAGTCATGTGAGTGTAGCGCATCAAATTTTTTAAGTTATACTGTTCACACACACACACATACACACACTTGCGAATCAAATAATTTTATTCAGGGGATGTCAAAGCGTGTATTTTCAGTGAAATCTCGTTATCGAACTTTTGGTGGAATACAATACTTTCTCTACTTTCTATATAGATAAGTAATAGAGAACAGATATAGGCTATATAACGGAGAGAGACATCTCGCATACTGCGACCTACATAAATCTACTGTGGCTACCACTTCCCCGAGGAGAAAGGTGAGGTGAAGAAGTCATAGTAGAGGCTACCGGCCGTAAGCAGACAGGCGATAGAGGCGCGCTCCCTAGCATTTCCAAGATGGCAGGCCCTCCCACTGCTGGAATCCAAGAGAAGAAGATGAACGACCCACCAATCAAGCAGCCCTCTGGTGTCCACGGGGAAAATCTTTCCATTCAGCATGCATCCATTATATCTGTCGGGCACCGCCATACACTACGAAACCTAGAAGCACCCTGAAAGATGAGAAGGAAAAGGAATGAAAGGGAAATGATGGAAACGAAATCCTGATAGATCGTGATCATGCCTGGTGACCCGGGGAAATCACGAAAAACCCATTGGTCAGAATGGGCAGTTGCTGGGCAACAAACCGGGACCTCCGGAATGCGAATTGCACACGTTACCACAGCGCCAGCTCGCTCGGTAAATAGTAGAGAAAGTAAGAATAGAAGTTTCATATTTTTGCATGGTTCTTTCAGAATATATTGTGTTTTAATATTTCGTGTTGCGACATTCCTAACTTCTGTAGACGAAACCGGGCCTAACCCAACTATTTTTTTTTTGTGGCTGTTCTTCCGCTGAAGCATTCGCATTCGATTCGGCAAGTTCTACATGCATCATTTCCTCACAAACCATGTGCTTCAGATTTTCCTGTCCGCTGGCGATAACTGCTTCCCGAAACGCCTCCTGTTTTCTATGCAGGGTCTTTATCAAGAGTCCTTCGGATGACCACAGGAAGTTACGCGAAGTAACCGCAAGCTTTTATGCTGCGAACCTGAATCATGTGAACCTTTTCCTAAAGCGAGTTTAGACCGTGAATCATAGCGCGACGTCATTCACATACCTTCATGGCATTCCGATACAATTGATCAGATTGAAAGAAATCAACTTAAAGTCTTGGTTTCCCTGCAAGTTTTGGACATTAAAAATAAATAGCTAGAGTATAGAACAGTTTGACGTGCTTAACAAGATTTCTGAATGCATTGATCAGCAAAAAAATAACGTATCAATGAATACATTAGGATCAAACTGTGTAAATTTTAAAAGGCCCTGGAACTAAACTTATCAATGTATATAATTTTGAAGTTTCTAAAATGATACTTTGTGTGCAAGATTTTAATTTGATAGGTATGACAATTATTTCCCAAAATATTAAATATTTCATAAAACGTTAAAACAAAGCACTGATGCTACTTAAAAGGCTTCTTGCATATAGGAATTAAAGTAGGGCTACAAACTAATTTTGTATTCTTTATTAAACTTAAAAGAATAGGACTAGATATTCGTTTTTTAAAATCATACCTTTATTTAGAAATTAATTTCTGTGGCCCCCATTCGGAAGGTCCCGGGATTGATCGACCGCCAACTCTGGCTCGTGGGTTTTTCGTGGTTTCCCTGGGTCGCCAGGCGAATGCTGGGGTGATCTACCATGACTCCCCTTCCTCTCATTTCCTGTACTCAACATCTTCCTTGTCATCTGTTTCAGGGTTGTAGGACCAGGCGACGGTATTCGGCGGGTTGCGGCTGGGCGGTGGCTTGCGCGTTGCTGCGGTACCGCTCAGTTAGGCCCCTCCTCAGCATGGGGCTGCGCTCCGGGGTACCCTGCAGGTTGGTGGCTTCTGGGCAGGGACCGTGCGCCATCGGTATCCGGATCTGGTCGCCCTTCGGGTCTCTACCCTCCTCCCTCCTCCCAGGGTTTACGTTGGAAGCACAATGGACCGACTGGCCTGCGTGCGGTGCTCTGCCCGTTTTCCGGGGGCCCCTCCATGATACCTACCTTTACCCTTTAGAGTATTAATTTTAATTTCTCTTTCATATTTTTTCAATAAACTTCATACATTTTCTTTACTGATTTTTGTCCAAAACAGTAGCATTGGAGAGTTGTGAGCATGCTTATGAAAATCAAGCATACAAATTGTATTAAAACTGAACCACGACTGATGCGTAGATAACAGTTTATATTACTGAAAAATCTGATGTGTTACACTCACATGACTTTCTCTACTCTTGTGCAAACTATTTTTACAAACGCTTATTCCCCATCCATTTCATATTAATCGAGATAAACATTTACAGAAACGATCTTTTGACATGGAAAGAGAATTACATTTTACACATAGCGACCAGTTCTAAAAATATTTGACCATCGCTTAAGGCGTACTATGTTCCCCTTGTTTTGTATTTGCAAGGGCAATATAGAAATACAGTAGCCTTTGAGCATAGACATATCTCTTAATGGCTGGTTACTAGGTGCAGCACCATTGGCTTTGCTACAGATTAATACTCTTTGCATATCCAAGACAAAAAAATGAATTATGAATTCCCATTTGAGAAAATAAGTATTGAAAAATTTAAGGGAATAACAAGCAATATCTCGAAAATGGTTCACTCAACAAAAAAAATGTATATGACATAAATTGCGTGTTTTAACGCGATCTACATTTGTGTAGTAAAATTTTGTCTATCTCTTATGGTTTATCAGTTATGCAAAAGTCGTTCACAATGAAGAATACTTTTGGAGACATTCCCAGAAAATTGGAGATATACATTTCATTTGTCATGAAAATATCTTAAACATATGATATTTTAATCAAAATCGTTATAGCCATTATTGAGAAAATTAAAATTTTCGAAATATGTTGGATGTAAAGGGTAATCTGGGGTGGGGAATTTTCTTGCAAACCTTCGTGTCGCATCTCTGGAAGATACTGAACCTAAATACCAAGTTTGGTGTTTATCCGACTGTTCGTTTCTGAGTTATGCTGTTCACAGACACACATACACACACACACACACACACACACGGATATGTTTCCAAAAATGCCTTTTTTGGATTCAGGGGATCTCAAAACATGTATTTCCGGTGATATCTCGGTATCGAATGTTTGGGTGGAATACAATACTTCCCCTACTTACTATACGTAGTAGAGAAAGTAAAAAATGCAGATTGGGGAAAAACACAAAAGAACTGATGAAAGACTTTAAATGCGCACATAGTAACTGTTTTAGCATTGTTAATACACCTATAAATGACAGAAAACGAAAACTTGTTCTGAATAGGTCCAAAGGGTATTTATATGTAAACCTCTAGAATTTGAAAATGTCTTTGTCCAGAATCTCAGTCCCTGGGTCTCTTAAATTTAAGTTGTAGCATATGGAAAACATTATTAAACAATTAATATATTTTTTCTGTCAGATGTGTATATGATCGCGGTAGCTAAGATTCACAGATAAATGCAATAAAAATAAAGCTTTTCTTAATTGCAGTTCAAGGGATGTGTGTTTCTCAGAATCAACGCAAAGTTAAAATACAAATCTGTATTGTGTAATATTTTTTATAACACGATGTAGTTTGAAAATATAAAATATTTCAAAATAAAGCCAATCTAACTTATTGGAAGCACCTGAGTGATGATAAAGGTGGGTAATTTCCAACGTAAATAGACACTATGATGGATTCAAGCGTGTCCAGTGAATCCAAATTAACATACATAGAAGGCAGCTGTTTTAATTATAACAAGTAAAAAATGGGATATAATAACATCGTTATTTAAGCCCGTAAACCAATGGGATTTTTATATTGTCTTGTACATTTCCTAAGCCTTCAGATGTGCATTTGCCTTCTTGTTTAAATCAACAGCATAACTCGAAACGAAAAATCGGTTAAACATAAAATTCGGTTTTTAATATAGAGTAAACTGAAAAATTCAACGCCAATGCCGGGATTTGAACACGGTTCTCCCGCTCTCCGTGCGGTTGCTCTAACCATTGAGCTACTGTGACATGCCGGTGAGTTTTTCAGTTGACTATATTAAAAACTTGCCTAAGACCGGGCTAAGGTCTATTAAAAGTATAATTAATTTATAGAATAACAAAAAATAATAAAATTCGGTGTTTAACTTCAGTATCCTCCAAGGATGCGACACGACCTTCAGAAAAAAAAGTTCGGTTTTTAAACAATGGTTTGCACTCACGTTCACCTGTCTCATTCTAAAGTGGGCAGAAAATGTTCTTAAAGAAAAAGTCTCTTATGGCGGGAACCGAACTTGAAACTTCCGGATTTAGAGGCTGTACCCTAGCACCAGACAGAAGAATAAATTCATGTAGAATTTAGTGTGGAATGTGACACTTAATGTAAGGGAATGAGAAAGTAAAAATGAGAGGAATTACGACTATAACGAAGGACAATAGAATGTAAACCTTAGCAGAGGTTGTAAATAATGCTGTGACATAGAAGTTTTATTAAAGAAAGCAAATTATTACCTATTAAATGCCCACGGGCCACATTGTAGCTTAAGACATGTAAAATTAGGTGAACTTTCTCTAATGTGCGTCATAAAGTACTTCGTTGTGCTACAGAATCGACTTTCCACTGTCTTATTGCTAGCGTTTAAAATTCTCTGCTGAACTCAAAAAGGATTTTTCTTTCTTTCCCTTTTATCTATAATTATATTCATCCAAAACTTTCACATCGACTAACCCAAAAAAAGAAATGTCGATTCAACACCAAATTTTACCAGTCAAGACTTTCAAGAAAATTCCCCAATCCCAAACTGCCCTTTAGATAAAAATGTTCCAACAATTTTGTTTTAATCGTTTCATTTGTATACCCTCTTTAAAGTCTATTATCATTTTGTGGGCCCTGCCTTGGGAAAAAATTTATTGATAGTGTTTTTACTCCCGAAACTTTCTTCTTTGTTTTTTTTTTTTTAGTTTAACGTCCTTTAACCCTGTAGACAAATCGGGCGATGAATGAAATGGGCGAAATGATACTCAAATGAGACAGCGGTCAATAGAGCTTAGAATCTGGGTGGCTTGCCCTAACCGAGGTTTGAACTCGGGATCTCTTGAATGCAGGCAGACACACTATCCCCACACCAAGGAGGTGGGCCCACTTTATGAACTATAGGTTTGTTTTTTTCTTTTTTTAAATTGAACATACTCAAATTCACTCCCTCTTTATGGAGCGAATGATTTGCACAAAGAAAAAAATTCCCGCACTGGCCGGGAATCGAACCCGGGATCCCTGGGTTGAGAAGCCGAACTTTAATTACTCGACCACAGAGACAGTCTCTTAAAGAATTTGCTAAGATATTTGAATTTCCTCTGAATTGCGTGAAGTCCTCTTCATTTGGAATGAAATACTCAACGAAAAATGTAGAGTTCATTGAAATATGCAATTTATGTCTGTAGCTTTAGCTGTTTTCTTAATAGTTGTTAATAGTTCTTAATAGATAAACAACTCAAGCAATTCTTCATTTATTCGTGTGGATTCATTAGTAACAAAAATTGACTAAAATATACGAACAGTTGTGTTTTTACTTCACTCTCGCTCCCCCAGTTATATAATATATGCCGCTTTTAACATTTTAGGTTATAGACAGACGAACATTGTTCATTCGTTTTCATTTGATGTTAATCATTAGGTTTGTTATGTTACTTTAAGTTTTTCTCTTAAGCATTAAATCACGCACAAACATACACGCTCATTTATTTTTCAAGACTCTAGGGAGCATAAAGAATAATTACGAAAATTCCCACCACAAATTTTTCTTATGGTGCATGAAGTCAAAGTAGATGTTCCTTAATTTTAAATTACTCCTACTGAAAATTTTCTCGTTAACCTTTTATATGAATGCTGTATTATATAAACCTATAATAGGTACAGAAACTAGTGTGAATGTGACGTTAGATTTTTTTCCCTTTCTAGCCACATTTTTGTGTGTCTTAGAGGGAGGATAAATTGGATCATGAATGAATACTAATAAGTCGAAGTTTCACAGAGCTACCTGGCATTTGCCTTCTCAGGAAAAGAGGGGGAGGGGACACTGACCCCAATCATTAACACATTCATACCTCCCAGTCTCTCTGGAGGCTGGGGAATGGTTCTATTTAAATAAAAATTGCGCACATGTCGGTAATTGAACTCGTGGTATCTGGGTTAAGAATTCAGCACGCTAACCACTGAACTGCAGAACTGTCTTATAATTTAGCTGGTGCTGAGTTTTAAAAATACATCCAAAACATGGGTTGTATCTGCCTAAAGGTATATGCAATTTCTCAAAATATGGTTTAAATTATGACGTACGTTCTGCACCAAAAAGTATGATCTGTATTTTTTCTTTCTTTACTACTTACTTACAGCAAATAGAGGAAGTATTGCATTCCGCCCGTAATATTCGATATCGAGTTTTGAGACAACCAGAATAAAAAAAAATCTAATGTGTTTCACTCACATGACCTTCTTTACTCTTGTACAAACGCTTATTCTCCATATGCTTCACGTTAATCGAGATATCGACATGTTAATCTTATTGCTAATTTTCTTGTAGATGCAAGGGGAATTTGTAGGTTTTAAGCGATAGTCAAATATTTTAACCGCTGGTTGCTATGTGGCGCATTCCATTCTCTTTGCATGTCCAGGACATAAAAAAATGAATAACGAATTTGAGAAGAAGTATAAGTATTGGAAAATTTAAGGGAATAACAAGCAATATCTCGAAAATGGTACACTCAACAAAAAACATGTATATGACATAAATTGTGTATTTTAACGCGATCTACATTTTTTGTGTAGTAAAATTTTGTCTATCTCTTATGGTTTACCAGTTATGCAAAAGTCGTTCACAATGAAGAATACTTTTGGAGACATTCCCAGGAAATTCAAGATATACATTTTATTTGTCATAAAAATATCTTAAACATATGATATTTTAATCAAAATCGTTAAGAGCCATTTTTGAGAAAATTAAAATTTTCGAAAAATCTTCCATGTAAAGGGTAATCTGGGTTGTGGGATTTTCTTGAAAACCTTCGTGTCGCATCCTTGGAAGATACTGAACCTAAATACGAAGTTTGGTGTTTATCCGACTGTTCGTTTCTGAGTTATGCTGTTCACAGACAGATAGACAGACAGACAGACAGACAGACACACACACACACACACACACACACACACACACACACACACACACAGGCATACACACGGACATGTTTCCAAAAATCCTTTTTTTTATTCAGGGATGTCAAAACATATATTTCCGATGAAATCTTTGTTTAGAATGTTTGGGTGGAATACAATACTTCACCTACTTACTATACGTAGTAGAGAACGTGAAAAAAGCGTTTTCTAGGAAAAGATACCGACAGCATAACTCAAAAAACGAAAAGTCGATTGAATACCAAACTTGGTACTTAAGTTATGGGTCTTTTAAGGATGCGACACGAAGATTTTTAACAAAATCCCTCCACCCCAAACTACCCTTTACATGGAACACATTTAAATTTTTTGATTTTCTCTAAAATGGCTCTAATAACGATTTTTTTTATCAAACTACCATATGTTTAGGCTATTTACATAAGAAATAAAATGTAAATATTGAATTTTCTAGGAATAGTCTGTGAAGTCCTCTTCATTATGAATGCCTTTTGTATAACTGGTAAACCGTAAGAAATAAGACAAAATCTTACTACACAAAAAATTTCGATCCCATTAAAGCTTAAAATTTATATTAGATAAATCTTTTTGTGGCGTTAACTATTTGCGGGACATTCTTTGTTATTAGTTTGAATTTTAAAATGCTTATACTCTTTGATAGTGGCAAGACGCTATTCGTTTTTCTTGTGGTCACACAAAAGTAGTCATCACTTAGCGATTAACCTTTAAAAATCTGATATCGCTTTAGCTATTGTATTCTTTTTATACCTGCAATGAAATGTGTAATAAGAGCTCATCTAGATTAAGAAGTAGGTAGAAGAGTAAACTTCTTATAGTTTGTAGAAGAGCGAGTACAGAAAGTCATGTGAGTGCAACGCATCAGACTATTTTTACACTAAAAGACTATACCTTAGCAATATACAAAGCACGCGGCCAGCTTTGCTACAGAGGTGTAAGGAAACAAGCAGTTAAATACACTGTTGGAACAGGTCACGGAGTTCACAACAGTACAGGTTTTCCGTGTCGCATCTTGCCTCTACAAATGTTGCATTTCTCTGAACCAAGTCACGGATAGCCGCGCACAGTAAGTCGTTAGCGGTTTCTACTTCCGGAGATAGGGATTTCTTACCACCGTCTTTAAGATAACACGCATATAACACAAAACCTTGTAACCAAGCATTACAAACTTTGCGCTCTAAAACCTATGTGAGCACTCACACAATATTCGTTATGTATTGTGTTGTTCAAAAGTGATTCTATCTATGTTACACTTACTATGCATTTTTACTTAGCAATGATTTCAAATTAAGCAATAACCGCTTGGTGACATACAACATGCGGATATAGCATTCAGATGTTTGAGCTCTTGAGACGGAAAGAAAAACTGAGAATCGCAAACATTTGTACATGCCTGTTAAATGTAGTTGTGAAGGTGTTAACGTGCAAGAAGGAATATTTCGAAAATGGTAACGATGCGAAAAAAATTCTGATGTTACATTCACATGACTCTCTACTCTTTGTTTATTAATGAATATACAAATTATTCTAACGAAAGCTTATTTGCCTATCCACTTCATTTTATAAACCTTTGCAGAAATAGCTGCATTACACATTTTATTATAGATACAGCGATAGTCAAATGTTTAAGAACTGGAAGCTGGTCATAAAATTCCATACTCTTTCCATGTAATCGCGAGACAACTAAATGTCGAAAGTATTTAAAGAATGAGTCTTGAATAATTCGAACTATTAATAACGGATATCTCGGAAATGGCTTATTCCACAAAAAAGGTTATTTGGAATAAATTGTGTGTTTTACAGAGATGTACATTTTTTATGTAGTACGTTTTCGTTTAACGTTTAAAGTTTACCAGTTATACAAGATTATATAAAATTCCTTCCGAATGAACAGGAAGGCTATTCCCAGAAAATTCAGGATATACGTTTTATTTGTTATATTAATATCTTTAATATATAGTATTTTAATCAAAATCGTTGGAGTCATTTTCGAGAAAATAAAATATTTTGAAAAATGTTCTATGTAAAGGGTAGCTAAGATGGGGGTATTTTATTGAAAATCTTCGTGTCGCATCTTTGAAAGATACTGATCTTAAATACCAAGTTTAGTATTTATCCGACTTTTCGTTTGTGAGTTATGGTGTTCACAGACACACACAACATGGACATTTTTCTTATCGATGTTTTTTGAATTAAGGGGTCTCAAAACATGTATTTCTGGAGAAATCTCAATATCGAATTTTTGAGTGGAATGCAATACCTTCTCTGCTTACTATGTACGTTGTAGAGAAACTAATTAAAAGAAGAAATTGTGTATTTTAATAAGTTTTACATTTTTTCAGGGTTAATTTTTGTTTATCATCATTTTATAGTTATATAGAATTATGCAAATTCAAACAGTCTATTCAAAGAAAAATGAAGGTATGCCGATATTTATCATATTAAATATTTTTACGTTCAGTCAAGAGTTGTATGAGAGACGAACATTTAAGCAAGAAGAAAATTAGAGATGAAATGAAAATACAACCATCCTTAAAGCAAATATAAAATTGTAGAGAAAAATGGATTTCGCATTTACAAAGAAGAACAGAAATCTTACAAGCCTACAGCATGGGCAAGAAAATAGAAGCTAGACTAGACCACTTAGACAAAGATAGGCTTAACAGATATGACACTGGAACAAGCAAAAGCCTAAACTCTATAGAAGAAGGTATCGATGTCTAAAATCTTTTAAACCAAATCGTTAATTATTGATTAAGAAAAAATTGTACCATGTAGAGATAGTTTGGAGTTGGGAATTTTCTTAAAACTCTTCCCCCCTGTGCTTAAATACTGTCTGACTGAAGCATGCAATTTGTATATATCAGATTTTATTTTTGAGTTATGCTATTCAAAGACAGATGAACAAATACATACAAAGACATTTTTCTGAAACTGCTTCTTTGGATTCAGTAGATCGCAAAACGTATATTTCGAATTTTTGAGTAGAATCTAATACTTCTGTCTACTACTATTGGTAAATGGTACAGAAAATGATAAAACAGGAACGTAATTTTCAAAACTTTCCATTAGATAAGGTATTTGGAAAAAACAATGTAAGCATACTGCAAGGAATATCTCGAAAAGTATTAATGGTACAAAAAGCTTATTTCACATTAATTGAAAATGATAATACCGTAATACGTTCTCATCTGTCTTAAAATTTTGTCTATTTCTTGCGATTTCTCGTTATAAAAATGATCGAAAATCCAATTGGAACGTAGGGGAACTTAGAGCTTATTTAGAGAAATTTGAAAACATATTTTATTTGTCGTGCCGATATCCTGAATATTTGATATTTTAATCAAAATTGTTAAAGAGTCGTTTCTGAAACAGTAAAGAAATAAATATATCTTCATGTTGAAGGTTGGGGTTATTGTGCAGGTAGGGATGAATTTTACGAAAATTTTCTCCATGTGTACCAAGTTTGTTACATATCCTACTTTTCTATCTGTCCCTCCCTCTCCCTCTAAACAACGATAACTGCCGCTCACCAGCGTAAACACCGGATGCGCCATCAACAGATAACTAGGGCCTTCTGGAAGCTTCTTCTTCCCCTCTTCTTCTAGGAAGTGTGTTGTAATAGTTTTACAGCGTTCGAGAACCTGCGGAAAGATTCCACTGCCTATATAAGCGAGCGTTCTCGCGAGAGTAGTCAGCCAAGTTGCGTCGGGGGGCGAGTTTCCGGTGCGATATCATGTGCGATTCTCGGAGCGATTTGGTGGCGATTGCTGTGACGTGTAGCGAGTGCTAATTCGAAGTGACTGGTTGTGGAGGTCTTGTGTTCGACTCCCAGCAAAGTGAACGGTCCGGCGTGAGGGTCTTCGTCGCGAAGAAGTGAAGTGACGAAAATTGAACTAGTTCACTTTAGTGAGGTGACAGAGTGACGTAAACTTCCAGTGAAGGTGAACTACCTAAGAACTAAGAACAGTGACAGTGAACGGTCCGGCGTGAGGGGACTTCGTCGCGAAGAAGTGAAGTGACGAAAATTGAATTAGTTCACTTTAGTGAGGTGACAGAATGACGTAAACTTCCAGTGAAGGTGAACTACATAAGAATTAAGAATAGTGATAGTGAGAACTGAGAGGGTAATAGCTGTAAAATGGACAAAGTCACAATATCTTAAAATGCTTTTTTAGAACAGTATGCCTAAAAGTAGAACTTCTAATACAATACACACAGCTAAAAGCTTTAGATTATCTTGAATGTGACTAACTTTGGTTTCAAATCCAATCACATGGAAATTACCTTTTGTATTTGCGTATGTTTAATAAATCCACTTGGTTTGATTAGGTTTCACTTTTCATTATGTCCTTTTACATGGTTAATTTCTCATGGGCTTGCATTATCTATTCACATTATAAATCGTCATAATTCAATTTATCGCAATTCGTTGCAGAGTAAACCTACTCGTGTATGTTATACCGGCGGCCTTCTGCTTTCATTAACCTAAAACGTTATTCTTTTATCTAGTATAACCTACATAAAGATTAAATGGCGGAAATTGTGAATTCAGAAGAAACTGAAACGGAAGTGAAATTACAGAAACAGCAGAAACAATAACACTAGAAGTAGCTACTTACCCCCCCCCCCCCAAAAAAAAACTAAAAAAAAAAAAAACAGAAAGCAATATGATGTAGCATTTAATCGCTTCATTGCTGGTGTAAGGCAATACATGTTGTTAATAATTTCACTGAAAATGACTGCTAGGAAATCAACAAAACATCAAAATATTCGATATCTCGCTTTTTTAACCCAATTTCTTTTGTTTCAAGAGCGCGTTCTAAACGTGATCTCTCTTAGTTTCAAGAATCAATTCTACTTTTACCTCTTGTATCAATCTACTATTATGGGGTCAGGAGACACCAAAACAAGTATTTCGGGTGAAATTATAGTATAAAATTTTTGGGAGAGTACAGCCTACTCTCAGTACTACGAGCACATGAAGCAGTAAAAAAGTAAAAGGTTTACAGCGTCCTTATCTCACTCAAGAGGTGATATTAAATGGTTTCTCTTTGGAAAATACGACGTTGAGGTTAAACTGGGCGATAAATACTCAGTTGTGAAATGTGTCCTTCGACATGAGTAAGCGTTCCCTTTGCTTTATGTAAAATCATGGGATTTTCAGCAAACCTGTCGAGTTCTGTTGTTAATAAGAACATTAATAATATTATATTATAACTTTTATTTTCCCTACTGCTTACCTATAGTAAGTAGAGGAAGCATTACATTCCACCTAAAATTTCGATACCGAAATTTCACCATAAATATACATTCTGAGATTCCCTGAATTAAAAAGAATCATATTTAGAAAAAAAATCAGGTGTGTGTGTGTGTGTGTGTGTGTCTGCGAACAGCATAACTCAAAAAGAAATCTCGGATAAATACCATGCTTGGTATTCAAGTTCAGTGTCCTCAGAAGATGAGATACGAAGATTTTTAATAAAATCTCTCGAACACAAATTACTCTTTACATGGAACATTCTTCGAAAATTAATTTTTTTTCTAAAAAATGACTAACGATTTTGGTTCAAATACCACATATTAAAGAAATTTACATGAAAAATAAAAGGTATATCTTGAATTTTCTGGGACTAGCCTGAGAATCCCACTTCATTCGGAAGGAATTTTGTATAATCTTGTATAACTGGTAAACATTAACTACACAAAAAATGTAGATCTCTTAAAAACACGCTATGTATTTCAAATAACCTTTCTTGGAGGGCATCGAAATTTCCTAGATATCCGTTATTTATGGTTCGAATTGTTCAAGACTTGGGCATTCTTTTAAATTCCTGTCGATTTTCAGTTGTTTCTGGTGATGTCATGGAAAGAGTATGGAATTTTAAGGCCAGCTTACAGCATCCAGTTTTAAAACATTTGACTGTCTGTATTCCCTTTGCATCCATAACGAAATAAGTAATAATGCTATTTCTGGAAAGACTTACAAGAACAATTTGTATACCCACTAATAAGCGATAGGTAGTAGAAAATGTCTTGTGAATATAACACAAGATTTTTTTGAACCTCGATTCAGCGTATTTTGTCCCTTGGTCTTAATTCATCATATGATGGAAATAAACAAATATAGTTATTAAACTTCAACTAAGCAATATATTGAGTGCAACCGAAATGGAACTCGCTACCGAGCTAAGAATTCCCACGGTTAAAAGATCTCGGATGCGCAATATTTTAATTAATAGATTCCAGCTATTTTAAGAGCAATAAATAGACATTAGCTAGCAAGTTATTACCGTGTGCCACGAAGCTCTAAGCAACATGTATCTTTGCTGATGCTGGATTATTTACTTGCTACATTCTTCGGTGAAACGCAACCCGGTCTCATTTTCTACTTTCGAATCATAACTCGGTCCCGTCTTCCAAAATGTAAACAACCTAACTCGGTCCGGGCTTCCAAATGCTAGCAACCTATTTCACTTTAAAATACGACTTTCAACAGACCTATAGTGACTGCAAACGATATTGCAGTTTCCTGTTTCACTAAAACCGATTTTAACAGCAAAATTAGGTTTTATATAACAAATCTGTTCTACTAAATGCATGTTAACGCAGACCTTTGACACATCTGTGTTGTTCCTTGCCGTCGCTTCAGGAGACTCAGAGTTCCGGGTTCGATTGTTGGATGGCAGGGGTTAGGAACTTGTTCTGGTAGAGCTGAGGTTCTGGTTTTCAGGGGTGGTGACACTGCCGTGATGCTATTAATAATGTTGCCAGCGAAGATTGAGTTATTATTTCTTTTTTGTTACGAAGATTCCTATCTGGTCGACCCGCCACCTTCGTCGTCAAAACCACTGTTATTATTGTCATCACTTTCGAAGTCGCTACGTATGTGTTCCTCCGACTAGCCCTCGAATTGCCTAGATTTCACAACTTCATTTCGCACTTCAAACTTTCTCATTATTTTCTTCTTATTTTTGTTTCATCAAATGTCCTCGTGGTTAGTTTTTACTCGAATGTGGGCTCGGCATTTCTTTTCTTTTTTCACGCCTTTCGCCAAACATAGAATTTTCCCCCGCCTTCCTTATGTTTCGTTCCGTTTTAAGTTCAAACATATATGTGATGTATACGCGATCTTTTATTGGCTATCATTTTTGTTTCATGATTTTATTATTGGCTACCCCCACTTGACAACTTTCACGTCTGCTTCTTACAACTTATTTTGAGTTTAAAATCTTCCCACGAATATTCTTAGATCGGAGATTAGACACGTATGCTTTCTGACCCTGCTAAGCTTTGGGACAATTGTTAACTTCACGTCCGAGTCAAAGTACAAAAGCGAAACTTCCGGTAGACTTCTTGTCGCCGATAGCAGGTACATCTGCTTTCCTTTCGAGGAAAACAAAAATTGTTTTTCTGCCTTTTCAACAAAACTTATTCCTCGTATGAATTTACAGAGCGAGCGTCTTTTTATTTTATAAATTGATTCTCTTTACACCCTTTATCTCTTTTCAGCATGTTTTTGACGTTATGTTTGATTTCGATCGTATATTATTATTATTGTTGTTGTTGTTTTCTCTCCTGAGTCTCGATAACCGGCTTTAATGTAACAAATTTGTAAACTGCAACATAAAATAATATAAAAGCGGTGTAGTATTAAACAGATTATAATTCTAATTAAATGAAAGATTTTTAAAAAGCCAAAATGTATAATCTGTAATAACTTTTGTGAAAAGCTACTAGCAAGTTGAGTTCACAACCAACTACTTAGGCTCAGTGCCACCATCAATTTTTCGTAACAGGGATGCCTTACCACTTTACATTTAATTATGCTGAGAGTATTATTACGGTTTCGTACTATATGCTACGGGAATGAGTTGGCTTGCTGACAGTGTATGCCAAGGGTGGCGAAAACGACTTCCTTCCGCGAGTCACCAAATATGCAACACGCACTGCGTCACTCAGCAGCATGTGAAAATCAAACGGATGGTTGCAGAGAGGGAACGTGCGCCTGCGAGTCAAAATGCCTCGCGAGTCACGTTTTCGCCACCTCTGGTGTGTGCTACGGGACGGAGTTGGGTTGTTGACATTTTACTCACGAAGATACCGGGACCGAGTTAGGATTCTTAAGTGAACATTCTTTCACATTCTTAAGTGAAACGATAATATTCAACAACGCGAAAACAATGTTACCTCAGCAAGGTAAATGACATTGTACAGTATATAGCATTAACTTTGTCATAACTATTTGTCACAGTAATCTCGTTTTATGTTCGCAATTCACCCAAACGGACAAACATCTCTGGGAGCGTTGTATTGTCGCTGATAAATGAATCGGTCATGTGAAGGACTAATATTACAAAAACATCAATGTAGACCTTGTCAATTTAAAACTTGTCAGCGTCTGAGAGACGGAGCTCGAATGGGGTACTTCCTGAGCGCTCGGGACAGTCAGGCTTTGTTCATAAGACTGCATATATTCTTATAGTAGTTATAATCGGGAATACAACTATAATCACAAAAGTCTTCAGGGAAAATAATTCATATACGAAATTTTCAAACAGATAGATGTTTCAGAGTGCTTCAGCACTGAATATTTATAACGAAAACACACTTTATTGATTTATGGTTCCCAAGTTGAGTATGACTAAACCTGGTTACAATGCTACGCTTCTTGCAGCACTCTTATCTCAGTGGTAGAGTACGATTCTTGCAGCACTCTTATCTCAGTAGTAGAGTACGATTCTTGCAGCACTCTTATCTCAGTAGTAGAGTACGATTCTTGCAGCACTCTTATCTCAGTGGTAGAGTACGATTCTTGCAGCACTCTTATCTCAGTAGTAGAGTACGATTCTTGCAGCACTCTTATCTCAGTAGTAGAGTACGACTCTTGCAGCACTCTTATCTCAGTAGTAGCATTCTTATCTCAGTGGTAGAGTACGATTCTTGCAGCACTCTTATCTCAGTGGTAGAGTACGATTCTTGCAGCACTCTTATCTCAATGTTAGAGTACGATTCTTGCAGCACTCTTATCTCACTAGTAGCACTCTTATCTCAGTGGTAGTGTACGATTCTTGCAGCACTCTTATCTCAGTAGTAGCACTCTTATCTCAGTGGTAGAGCACGATTCTTGCAGCACTCTTATCTCAGTGGTAGAGTACGATTCTTGCAGCACTCTTATCTCACTAGTAGCACTCTTATCTCAGTAGTAGAGTAGATTCTTGCAGCAATCTTATCTCACTAGTAGCACTCTTATCTCAGTGGTAGAGTACGATTCTTGCAGCACTCTTATCTCAATGGTAGAGTACGATTCTTGCAGCACTCTTATCTCAGTGGTAGAGTACGATTCTTGCAGCACTCTTATCTCACTAGTAGCACTCTTATCTCAGTGGTAGAGTACGATTCTTGCAGCACTCTTATCTCAATGGTAGAGTACGATTCTTGCAGCACTCTTATCTCACTAGTAGCACTCTTATCTCACTAGTAGCACTCTTATCTCACTAGTAGCACTCTTATCTCAGTGGTATGGTACGATTCTTGCAGCACTCTTATCTCAATGGTAGAGTACGATTCTTGCAGCACTCTTATCTCACTAGTAGCACTCTTATCTCAGTAGTAGCACTCTTATCTCAGTGGTAGAGCACGATTCTTGCAGCTCTCTTATCTCAGTGGTAGAGTACGATTCTTACAACACTCTTATCTCACTAGTAGCACTCTTATCTCACTAGTAGCACTCTTATCTCACTAGTAGCACTCTTATATCACTAGTAGCACTCTTATCTCAGTAGTAGAGTACCATTCTTGCAGCACTCTTATCTCACTAGTAGCACTCTTATCTCAGTGGTAGAGTACGATTCTTGCAGCACTCTTATCTCAATGGTAGAGTACGATTCTTGCAGCACTCTTATCTCACTAGTAGCACTCTTATCTCAGTGGTAGAGTACGATTCTTGCAGCACTCTTATCTCAATGGTAGAGTACGATTCTTGCAGCACTCTTATCTCACTAGTAGTACTCTTATCTCAGTGGTAGAGTACGATTCTTGCAGCACTCTTATCTCACTAGTAGCACTCTTATCTCAGTGGTAGAGTACGATTCTTGCAGAACTCTTATCTCAGTGGTAGAGTACGATTCTTGCAGCACTCTTATCTCAGTGGTAGAGAACGCTTCTTGCAGCACTCTTATCTCAGTGGTAGAGTACGTTTCTTGCAGTACTCTTATCTCAGTGGTAGAGAACGCTTCTTGCAGCACTCTTATCTCAGTGGTAGAGAGTTAGCTTACTGTTCCTGAGGTTTCAAGTTCAAATCTCTCCGTGGAGCTATTCAACTTTAGTGCCCCCTTTCATTTTAAATACATGAGTAAACATATAACTAGTCTCTTATTTTATTATTTTGCGTTTATTCAGTAGTCCGGTAGACAGCAACCATGACATAAATTTATCGGTCGGGACGTGATCTCATACTCTGTTAGTTTAATTTTATAACCACAAATTTCAGCATTATAGTAATTATATTTGTAAATAAAATAAAGTAATACAAGCAATATTTAACAACATTACAGTATAACGAGTTGTAAAAAATAAAAGAAAACAATCCACTACGGAGAATCAAACTCGAGCTGCTGGCGTAGAAGTTAAGTAACTTAAGTACTGCTCCACGCCAAGCACGGTGAGGAGGTAGCCCTTGTGGCTTGTACTATTGGCTGGCCAAAGCGGCGCACAGAAGTTGACGGTTGGGAACCGCGCGCTCACTCGAAGGGACTTCGAATAAATTTAACCGCTCAAGAGACGGATCACTTTTAATTTGACAGTATGTATATGTCAAAGTTTTCGTAGAACATCCTGAAACATTTTAGAATCAGGAACCAATTGCGGCTTTGTCATTTTGGCCATTTAAATGCGCAAACATGACTTGTACAAATAGCACCGTCTATTTTAAAACTTGATCTTCTCCTAAACTTGTTTGCTTGTGTTGGAAATATTCTTTGACTTTTTTTAATTTGCAGTACATTTTTTCAAGGTAGATGCAGATATCTTAAGCAGCCTTTTCTTGATATCAAGCATGCTTTTGGATTTAGTGCTTCTGTAATTTAACACATGAATGATTTCAGAAATTTAGAGGCTAACAAACTTTTTTTTTCCAGGAAATGCTTTAACTTAATTTTAAGTAATTTTTTAATGTAACAGGGTATATTCGAAAAACATGTCGCTTTTAAATTTTTATTACGTGAGGCATTTTATATATGACTCAAATTTAATTTCTGGGGAACTCTTTTCTTGGAAAGTTAGGTATTTATGCGCACGAAAAGTAAATCTGTTATAATTATGGTGAACATAACTGTGATAACAATCTGATGTGTTACAGTCACATGACTTTCTCTACTCTTGTACAAACTATTTTTACAAACGATTATTCTCCATATGCTTCGTGTTAATCGAGATATCGAGATGTTAATCTTCTGCTAATTTTCTTGTAGATGCAAGGGGAATTGGTAGACTTTAAGCGATAGTCAAATATTTTAAGAGCTGGTTGCTATGTGCAGTATTCCATTCTCTTTGCATTACCAGGACAAAAAAAAAATAACAAATTTGAGAAAAAGTATAAGTATTGGAAAATTTAAGGGAATAACAAGCAATATCTCAAAAATGGTTCACTCAACAACAAAAATGTATATGACAAATTGTGTATTTTAACGCGATCTACATTTTTTGTGTAGTAAAATGTTGTCTATCTCTTATGGTTTACCAGTTATGCAAAAGTCGTTCACAATGAGGAACACTTTTGGAGACATTCCCAGAACATTCGAGATATAAATTTCATTTGTCATGAAAATATCTTAAACATATGATATTTTAATCAAAATCGTTAGAGCCATTTGTGAGAAAATTAAAATTTTCGAAAAATGTTCCATGTAAAGGGTAATCTGGGGTGGGGGATTTTCTTGAAAACCTTCGTGTCGCATCTCTGGAAGATACTGAACCTAAATACCAAGTTTGTGGTTTATCCGACTGTTTCCAAAAATGCTTTTATTGGATTCAGGGGGTATCAAAACATGTATTTCCGGTGAAATCTCGGTATCGAATTTTTGGTTGGAATACAATACTTCCCCTACTTACTATACGTAGTAGAGAAAGTAAAAATGTGAGCTTTGTTGAAGTTTGTTGAAATTGACAAATTCAATATCGAGTATCTATCCCTCGATATATCGTTTTCAAATGATTGACTGAGTCTTTATTTTTTCTTCTTTACCTACGATAAAGGAAGTATTGCATTAGACCTACAAATTATACCATTAAGGTTTCATATCAACAGGTGTTAGCGTTTGACCCTTGAAAGCAACGTCACGAAATTGATTGTCCCAGTTTTAGCACGACTTTTATCGCACACGCCCGTCACGCACAGTTGTTTTGCACGCGAGGTAAAGAGAAATTCCGGAAGCACCTGAAATCACAAAGCACTTGGAAATATATCGATCAATACGGAATTACCTTTTTCTGAAAATTAGTTTGAAAGCGATTAAAATCTGAATTACATGGCCCAGAATCCAGTATTTCTAAATACCACAAACCAAGAGTATAGCGCAGCGAAACTGAGCATTATGCTTGAATAGGTTCTCGAGCTGGTTTGAGGGATAATATGAAGGCGGGTTTATTTGAAGGTTGATGTTCTCTAACGAAGATTACAAAGGGTGGTAAGGCATAGCAAGGAGAGCGTTTCCAAATGTAGGTACACAGTTTCCTTTATTTGTTTTGGATTTTTCCTTCTTACTATGCATGACGTTCCTTGCCGATAACAGCCACTCTCTTTACTACTTCTGTAAGAATATTTTCTCTTCGTTTCTCTTTCAGGAATCCCGCCCCCTGAAGTTTGTTCCGTTGTTTGGAATCACCCTGTATAAATGCACTAGCGTGTTTATTGCATTGGGCTTTTATTTTGCATTAATCGGCAATTGTAAAGGTTGTCCGAAGAAATAACACAAATCTTTCAGCTACCTAGAGGAGCTTAGTGATGAATTCGAATTAACATATCTGCTTATTGCCGATTTCTGCGCCAGCTAATGTATCCTCGCTACGAGCTCTGTTTCTCTGCTCACCGGCTTCTTACTGAGGAATCTTTCTATGTCCCCCCAAAAGAGATATATCTGCGAGATCCGGGGTCCATTGTGGGTTAAATGTAAGTGAAACCCATCCGCATTTTCATTCTTTTAGGTCCAAATCATTACGCATTATTTCAAAATTATCGTCCTGATTGTCTTATTACGAGAAATCTTGAAATCCGCATTCTCTTCGCCGACATCTGGTGGCTGAAAATTGTATACTAGCAAAAACCACAGCTTTGCTCGCGTTATTGCGTTAAATACAGAGGTTCTTCTCAGTCTCTCTTCCCTTCACATTCCTCACCTTCTCTCTCTCCCTTTTTGCAACTTACAAACGATGTGATATTTTGAAAACCGCAATAAGTTGCTTATACATTTTAATAATCAATTAAAACAAATGAAAGTTTTAACAGTAAACTTGTGCCTCTTTCTTATATTTGTTATGAGAAAGGAACTAGGTATACTGTTTCTGGTGGTAACTGGTTTACGTACATGAATTAAAGTTTCTTAAGAAAATCTGATGTGTTGCACTAACATGACTTTCTCTACCCTAGTACAAACTATTTTTACAAACGCTTATTCTCCATATACTTCATGTTAATTCAAGATAAACATTTGTAGAAACTATCTTACTGCTAATTTTCTTGTGCAAGGGGAATATGGTAGGCTTTAAGCGATTGTCAGATCTTTTAAAAGCTGGTTGCTATGTGGAGCATTCCATTTTATTTGATGTCCAGGACATAAAAAACGAATAACGCATTTGAGAAAAAGTATAAGTGTTGGAAAATTCAAACAAATAACAAGGAATGTCTCGGAAAGGTTTACTCGGCAAAAAAAATGTATGTGACATAATTGTGTGTTTTAACGAGATATACAGTTTTTGTGTGGTAACATTTTGTATATCTCTTAAGGTTTACCAGTTATACAAAAACAATTCAGAAACAATAGGACTTTTGGGGACATTCCCAGAAAATTCAAGATATACATTTTATTTGTCATGAAAATAGCTTAAATACTCGTATATGGTATTTTAATTGAAGTCGTTAAGAAGCATTTTTGAGAAAATCAAAATTTTCGAAAAGTGTTCCATGTAAAGGGTAGTGTGGATTAGGGGGATTTTTTTGAAATTCATCGTGTCGCATCTTTGAAAGATACTGAACCTAAATACGGTTTGGTTTTTATCCGACTTTTCGTTTTTGAGCTATGCTGTTCACAGACACACATACACAGACAGACACGCAGACGGGCCTTTTTATAAAAGTACTTTTTTGGAATCAGGGGCCTCAAAACATGTATTTCCGGTGAAATCTCGGTATCGAATATTGGATGGACAGCAATACTTCCTATTACTATAAATAGTAGAGAAAGTAAAAATTATATTGACAAAAACATTATATAAACTTTTGTTATGCAATACTTTTTTCTAAAACAGCTGTTTATTATTTTTAAATCGCGTCCCTTTGGAACGTCCCCTCCCATTAGGGAAAATAGTTATGAAGCATATAGGATATTTTTTACGCGGGGCTTAAGGCATTTTATGTACCAAGTTTAAGAATCGGTTTGGCCGCTCCCTTTCTCTCGTTGTCGCTCTCTCTCTCTCTCTCCCTCTCTGTCTCTCTCACACACACACATTTTAAAAGTACTACTTTACTTCAAGGCTATACAGGTTAGTATCAATTATTCATTAAAAATCGAAATTATCAGAAAATTTAGGTAACAATTTTACATACACACTTGTGCGTATGTATGTACGTATGAAAGGAGCGAAATGGAAATTTGATATATTGCCAGTGTAGCGTGTTGAAGTCAATAACCTACTTCCAGAAACGTAATCTATTTTTAGAACTTCGTGATCAGACTGCCATTCCTACTTTGGTCACGAAGATGTTGTGTCGACTCATTAGTAACTGAAATCCAGAACTTGCATGCTCTTATTAAATTTGTAAACGTTTTCTGCCAAGCGTTTGATATGCACAACACGTTCTGCAGAGGTTGCATCAAACAGTACACGAGGGAAGTTCACCGCGCAATACGTGGCTGCAGATTGCTGCGAGAGGCATTTGTTCTATTGCGTAATGGACGTCCATCAAATATGGAGTCAAGTACATATTTTCATTGACAAACTTAACCTTCACTGATATAATAGCAATAATACCTCGTAATTAACAACACTGAGTACAGATCATATAGATCAGTAAATACTGTGTAAGGGTTTTTTATTTATACAGATTGAGACAAAAAAATCACTATTATCTGCCGAAGGTAGGCCTTTCACAGGAAATCAGCCTCCTTCATTTTACATTTCCTTATTTCTCTCATACGAATTGTCTGTCATATATATCTTCTGCACAAAATCTTTTTCCCCTTTAGTTTTCCTTCTATTATATCTTGTAGCCTACAGTTTATTTTGCCACAGCCAGTACTTTTTTCTCCTGATTAGTTCAGTTCTTCTTTTCTACTAAAAAATTCGGTGTTGAGATTCCACCGAAATTACATGCTTAAGGTCTTCTGAGGCCCTCATTCTTCAGGTCATTTTAGTAAAAGGTCGTATGTGCATGCGCGCGCATGTGTGTAAACAAAACTTATTTAAGTTCTGCATCTTTTAATGAGACATGAAGAGTAGCAAGAGATTCCTCCACCCTAAACAAGCCTTTAATGGACTTTATTTCATCAAAAGTGCTCTGACGATATTAATTTAAATGTATGTTTTAGACATTCACATGAACAATAAAATGTACTCCTATATATCTTGAATTTCCTGCAAATAGACTAAATTTCTCTTCATTCTGCTTGAAGGTTGTGTAATACGATATTAATGAGAAACCGTAAACAAAGGTTTACTTCAAGAAAAGTGTGAATCTCGCTAAAATACCCAATTTTTGTCGTATAACATTTTGGAGCAAGCATATACAAACGCGCTTTTCAAAGATATGACTACTGCTTCAGCCTCTTATATCCCCCTTGTACATGGATACTCATTCAAAAATATGTAATAAAATGTTTTGGTAAACGTTTACCTCAATTAACATGATCTAAATAGAAAAATAAGCTTTTGCATGAAGCTTGTAGAAGAAATGTAATAATAATAATTGATAGATTATATATTGTTCTTGCAGCTAACATCACTCCTTTTTGTTATGGAACAAATTCTCCGAATTCTCCAAAAAGTAGCTAAATAGGGCGAGTCATCCCTGTCTTATGCTTTTTCTTATTCTACATCTCTTTCATCAAATTTTGTCTTATCAGTTAATTTTGAGACTAATCATGTTTATATTTTTGAGGTATTCCGTTTTATACATCCTTGATTCCACCTTACTGGAATTTTGCTCTGTCTGAAGCAGATCTCATGCTCTAGCAAACATCCTTTTTTTTCGTGTTTATTTTGTGCCCATGTCTTCTGCCATTCTCGAAAAATTGTAAATCGAAGCATGCAATAATTTTCTCTTGCATTTATAAATAATATTTCACTGGTTATTTCATTGAGTAAGATGCAGTTACATGCAATAAAGCTATAGGGAAGACTTCGTTAGCAAACACGACGAAAGCACGTTTGCAACAGTTTGTGACATAACACAGGCGTTAGTATTCACATATCCAAACCGTGATTAAAAATAACCCAAAAATACTTAGAATGTTGTATTGCAAAGTGAAGACTCGTATCCAAAATTGTTTGGTTTGGGCATTATCGGTCATTAAATTCTGACAACGCTTGGAATATGGTGGTGAGCGTGGCTTCTAAAAGTTTTCAAGAAACCTCCATAAATCCAACAAGAGCAAACTAAATCATAAAAGTTGAAATTATCGGCCTCTAACTTGATTAGAGTCTACATCGGCGATGCAGGATCTGGTGCACATGATCAGAGCCCTATCGTTGTATGCTCAGTATTACAGTCCCTGCAAGCAACTTCCTCCTCTGATGTCACAGAAGTCTTGGCCAAAGCCTACAGAGTGCCCTATTCAAAACAATGGATCTCCTGACTATGTATGGCTATAGAAAAGCGAACCGTTAGGATGTGAATCATAGACAGTAGAACAGCGTCAGCCAGCTGAATCCTCTATGATGCCGGAAATCTTCTTGCTCCCGGATTTCAGCTAGAAGCTCAGAGGTGTAGGATTAGTGAGGCAAGGGGAAAGACAATGTTACTGTTAGCTAAGGAAATGCACGAGGCGTGTTTTAAAAGTAAGTATATTTTTTTCTCAACTTTGAAAGGGAAAAACTTTTTAAAGTATATCTATACCGTTAATTTTTTTTAAAAATAACAGAATATTTTCCAAATATTTTATCATCATTCATTACCTTAAACTTTACATTACTTCTCCACATAGTCACCACGCTTGTCGTAACGGGAAACCAGTTTTCGTATACACTTCGTCAAACAATGATGCCGCCTGCAATGAAAGCCAAGTCTGCACTTCTTGTTTCACATCACCATCGTCGTTGAAATATTTTCCAACAAGGAATTTCTTCAGATGAAAATCGCTTGGGTCAAATTCGGACTGTAGGGATGTTGTTGAATTGTTCCCAACCAAATTATGTGATCATATCTCGAGTTTGTTTGGCTGTGTGAGGCCGGGCATTTTCTCTCATTTCCCCATAAACCTCACACAGTTGGCGATGAATGTTTGCTGGGGTAACATTTATCGCATTCAAAAAACGAATCACTAACTTCAGAGTCGGCGGGTCGTTCGATTGTTCTGAACATTTCGAAACGCTCTACAGGAAAACACAAAGTGACGATCGCTCACAGCTGCGTCTGGCTTCCTAATGAATGGAGGAAGTGATCGCGAATGCTCAAAATCGCGACTGCAGCGGCAAAATATTAAAACAGTACTTGCTTTAAAAACATGCCTCATCTGCTGCGCTTTATACTCACATGGTTATCATAAGCCTGTCCTTTCCTTCCCTCCATACTGTTGCCTTACCAATTCCCAAAAAAGGTGCTTTTGGGAATTGGACATTGAGTTTGTCCATGTCCATGCATAGAAACCCTGCCAGAGGCATTGTATTAAAGGCTAGCTCACTGCATAACTATCAGGTAAAAATAATCTGAACATAGTACTTTGAGTCTCCGCGGTATCTTAACCATGCATTTCTGGAGATCCCCTGTTCCTTTGATAATTTCACGTCCTGTATAACATACATCGTAATCGGTGTTGTTTTGAGTCACTTTATATGCAACGATAATATAAAAACTCTGAATACAGTTAAGTACGTTTGAATACTTTAGCTGCATTTCAAGAAGATTACTTTATCCAAAGTGGACGACAATGACTAGTAAGCTCCTTTATTTTTATAACGTTCCTGGTTTTTATTTATCGCTTACGTTACGCAGTGTGACCAAAATAAAATACTTCACAAGTTTCAAGGATATACAGATATTTCTCCAGGCTGATTTGTGAAGAACTGACACACTTGTTTTTTTAATTGTTTCAAAACGAGCTATGCTAGCGACAACTTATTATACCTTCAGATCGTCCGATGTCTGGGGACGTGAGGCACAAACCCTGCCTTTTAAGTAACCAAATAGAAAGAAGTCGGCGATGTCAGATCCGGAGATCTCGGTGGCCACAGGTTGTTGGAAATTATCCAGTCGTCAAAGAAACTTACAGAGATCCAGTTGTTTCCAATTTGTTTACCAATCCCAGCATTGTGTTTCTTTGGGGAGGATTCCGAAAATTCTCTCTGGTATGCCCTTTGAGTAGCTGTAATTGAATTCGTAATTCAGTATTGGTTTACAAGGAAGAGTCGTTTATTTAATGTGTACTCCATTTTCACGTTGACTAGAACAAAATCTCAAAAACAGTTGCCGACAATTGCGAATAAAACAAACATCTACGCATCTAGTGACAGGCAATCGAAACTACAGAACATGCTGCTTATTTTGGTGCTAAAATTCGGGCATTGAGTAAATTTTGAACAGAATAATTAAAGAAAGAAATATGCCATTTCTTAAATCATCCTGTATATAAAATAATGGCGGATTATGAGGAATTTCTGTAGTAAATTTGATAGGTTTCTCGCTGGAAGAGAGTGATGCCTTCCTGTCAAGACCTATTTATTCTTGGCAAATATAATCATGATGTATACATTTACAGGTGAAATTCGAATCCTGTTCAAAAATTCACTACTCATTGCAGAGATTTAAACGTTTTCCCATCATAAAGCCGTTCAAGTGGCACGACGAGAGAACTGTTTTCACCTCCCTGCTTAAAGTTACCGTTGTTGTCCAACAAGGAACATGTGACCGAGTGGAATTCCCCACGGCCAGGCATGCACACGAAGAAATGTTCTTCCCGACACTGTTATGGCATGTAGTAATTTCACACTGAGTGGGTATATTATGAATGTTTGCAATGCTTTTATTACTGCGATATCTTAGCTTTTATTAGCGGAGGTAATAATTTTTAATGTGATGGATAAAGATCAACAAAATTTCCAATTTATTTATTTATGCTAAGCTATATACAGGTGTTCAGCCCTGGCTCTTTACTGGTCATACTCATATTTTGCAATAGTTATTTAATTCTAGTTTATTACTCCATTTGTCTTATTTACTGTCCATATCCATTTATTTCTCACTTTGTATAAAAATTGTCCCATCCTCTTACTGTCTTTTTTAAACATGTCAACTACCGCTACATTTCTATCTATTTTAAACCATATACTCTTTTCTCCACACTTCAGTCCCCCTACATTCAAATAAAATGTGTTCCACATCCTCCTTTCCGCCATATATAGGACATTGGTTTTGTGAAATACCTTTCCTTAAGCCTTTTAATCTCCATACACCTGCTTTCAACCATGCAATACCTTCCCGCCCTCTTTATTTGTCACTTCTATATACTTTTCCCTTCCCCATGAGTCTTTCATTGGTATATAGAAGACTAAAGATCTCATGTCAGTCATCTCACTGAATATTTTTTGTATTTCTATGTCCTCAAATCTGTTTCTTGCTAACTTCCAGAAATTATTCACATTATTTTCTCTTCTTCTCCACATTTCCCCTAACCCAATGCTTTCCAAGTTATTTCTAAGACAGTATACCCATCCCTTATTCTTTAAACTTTTCTCTTGATATACTAAACACAATTTTAACAAATTCCTTTCTTCCAATTTCAATATTCTATACCAAAATTTCAATGCCCTTTCCATGATCTTTCCCTTGCTTGGCACTCTGCCCAGCTCTATTTGTGCTACCTGTCTAGCGGTTGCAAAATTTCCAATTACATTACTACAAGATGATCAAGTGCCTCGAATTTGTTGTAAACATTTAAAAAAAAAAGAATTATGCATAAAATGAATAACAAGATTTGAACTTATTTCCTTTTATATGTATTTATATTTTACAACCGTAATTAGCATCTATCTGCCCTGCTAAGTACTTGGCGATACCAGTTACAAGGTTTCTGGAAGGATTTAGTGTGCAAAAGCAGAGAAAGATACCAAGCAATACAGCAATCCAACAAGGAATTTGGAGAGGAAGGAGAAGCAGGAGAAAGAGCACGCCACAGGAAAATTTTGATGCATTATTATAGTTCTTATGTATTTTTATATTAAGAACTCATTTTATGATTTTCGATTTTTACCCTACCATCTACTTATATAAGGCTGGTGTGAGTAGCACTTCATCCAAAGGTTCGAATCGAGATTTCACCAGAAATACACGTTTTGAGCTTCCTTGAATAAAAAGTTTTAGGAAAAGCTCCGCGCGCGCGCGCGCGCGCGCGCGTTTTTGAACGGCAAAATGTGACATGTAACATAAACACTACACTGGGTATTTCCACGCAAGTTCAGTGTCTTCTAAGGACGTTACACGAGGATTTTTAAGAAGATCCCGCACCTCAATGTAAACATTACATGGAAAGTATTCCGTTTGGTTTGTTTACTTAAAACGGTTCTTACGATTTGGATTAAAATACCAATATATTTAAGATACTTAAATGATTAATAAACTGTATATTTTGAATTTATGGAAATACTAGTTTGTGAAGTCCTCTTCATTGGGAAGGAACGTGGTATAAATAGTAAAACATAAGACAGCCAAAAACTTATGCACACTTGTTTTTGTACTATTACTCATTTTCGAAATATTCGTTACTTTTGGTTTGAATTTTTCGATACATAATAAGTGTTTCATGTAATGTGTCAAAGGGTATGGAATTTCAAATCCAGCACATACAATGCCTCCGTTTTATGCCAAGGCCGCGGATCGCGCAAATGCGTGCTCCGCACACAGTGTCTTACGCTGCGGGGTTTTCCTTTCCTCAACTCCCGTGATACTTACGAGTGTTAGTAACACATATAACGAGTACTAACCTTGTTATAAGTGTTGTTGAAAGTGGTCTCCATCTGCGCGAAGGCATTCTTGAGATCTCGGATGGAATTACCATTCACACACATAAGTTTTTCTTGCGTAATGTTCATAATTTCTGTTTTTATACTGTCCTTAAGTTCCTCTATGGAGTGGGGATTGTTCCTATCAACTTTATTTTTTAGCGTTTAGCGATCCCGTTGTTCTAAATTTATTGACCAATCATCTCACAGTGTCTCTACCCGGAACTGGATAAGCAGGAAATTGTTGCTGAAATTGTCTACATACCTGTCTACATGATTCAATTTTTACGTACGTGTCGCACATAAAATTACCCTGTTCAAGCGTGAATTTGTTGGCAGGCATTTCCGTGGACTAATAAGAGAATAACATTCCTAAGGAAATCACACAAAACACATTTATTGTCGAAACTCTTTACAGCACGAAGACAAAGCAACGACTGCGACACTCACAGCTGATGAACGCATCTTTGACACCTCCTGCGCCTCTGCTGCGCAGTGGCATAATACCGAGGTCACTGCCGTCTCGGCCGATACTCATATAAGGCGGTGTGGCCTAGGCATAAAGCTTTTTAAATTCTAATTATCGCTTCAGTCTCCGTATCCCTCTTGTACCTACAAAGACGTATGCAATGAATCTATTTATCTCGATTAATAAGGAATAGATAAGTGAATACATTTTTGTAAGAATAGTTTGTAAAAGGGATATAAATATAAACGATCTAGTGGTGGGAATATAACACATCAGATTATCTTAAATGCTTTTATGCTGCATATAATGATTTTAAATTAATAAATGGTATAAAACCAAATGAGTTCTATAAACTAAAATAAGCATTTTGGGGATAAAGGTTTCAAAACCCCAAATAAAAATAAATTGTAATATTATTATAAGAAATTGGCATTAAGAAACTAAAATTAGTCTGGTGAAGCAGATTTTAAAGAATTTTGAATGCTTGGTTTAGTTTAACATAAAAGAGTAAAATTCACAGCATGAAATAGCAAAGTGCTACCCATCCATAACGTTCCAGAATGCTAGCCGAATGTTGCAAAATTAACTTTTTGTTTTAGATATATAGTATAGAAATCTTCTTTAAATATACCCTGGAGTTAAACATATCGATTTACAATATTGTGCTTTACGAAGGCTTTCTGAGAGTAACAGATGCATGCAGTCCCTGCAAATATAACATGACAGAACCTGAGTTTAAGAAATAATGATGAGATACTATTAGACTAATTTATAATGTTGCTAACGAGTGTTTCTAGGAGGCCATTAGGAAGTATAACATTTTAATTCGATCTGTTGACTTGCGGAACACACTTTAAGTCATAATGTGATTCAGGGTTCGCTCAGTAAGTACGTAACTAATGGCAAATAGACCCATGAAATGCAATGAACATAGTTTAGAAGAGAAATGCACGCAGACTTCGACTTTAGTTAATATCTAGTATTTTCCTTATACCTAATAAACATAGCTTTCTCCGTTTTATCCTTCGCTAGATCTACCCACTCGCCCGCTTTATGCGGGAGTTACAATCAGCATTCATCCTAATTCCCGCATATTCATAACCATCCCTTTTTGTTGATATTAGGGAACAACTTTCTATTTTAATATTTTCACTTTCTTTGCGTGAAAGTTAAATAATGAATATGATATGACAAGCAATTGCCCTTATACGGGTCCTCAGATCCATTAGAAGGCCACAGAGAATAACTTAAGTGTTTCTCTATCTAATACAATGGTTACTGATTTATCAACTATATTTATGTATTTATTCGCAACACAGCTGATCATTTATTGTCGAGATCTCTTGTGTTATATGGTTTTATCAACAAACCTATCGAAAAGTTTTAAATGTCGATGTCGAGTATTTCACCCTTCAAATGCAGCAATGTGAATTTCAAAGAGAAACAGAACATGAAAGCTACCGTAGATGAATTAAGCTTTAAGTATGCGAAAATGCACTATTAAAATGTTTACTAACCAATCACCATTTACCGATTTCATCTGTTAGAACCTGATCAGTTTGTCATCCTAAATCATCGGATCCCATCATAATAAAGATGCATACTTTACTTATCCTGGCAAGTAGAGCATCTAAAATGAATAAAAATTGTTAGCATTTTAATTAAATCAATAATAACGTTAATTTTCCATGTCAAGTATACTTTGGGGTGGGGGATTTTCTTGGAAATCTTCGCGTCTCAGTTTTGGAAGATGTCACATCTGTATCAGAAGAAATCTAAAGGCTTCTGAAGAAATCTCTTGGAGTTGGCTTTGAAGATTAAGAGGAGTTGTGGAAAATAATGTAAAATATAATAGGATAAAATTTTAAATATTTAAAATGAAATAATATGTATGAATTACGTATTTTCTATTCGAATACTTGATCTATACAGAACAAAAGCTAAGCATATAGTGTTTAAACTAATTATAGAGTTCTTTGTTCTGATAAATCAAGTAGGATGCTTCATTTATACGAAATTTGTATACTAATAAACATGTACAACAAAATTAATGGAAATAACAATTCTATCTAATCATATGGTTTGTCTCTAACTGAAGGTAAGTCCTTCCTTGTACGCTAATCATCAGTTATGAATCCACAAAGTGTTTGACATGAATGAGAATAAATATTTGATTATATGTGATATTCATGCAATCATATTGTGACGTGGCGGTTATGGCGCACGCTTCGGGAGGTCGGCGCCGGGCAATGGAAATAAAGATAAGTAGCACACTCGCCTAGTGTAAATACCGGAGGCGTTATCAATAGATAACCAGAATGTTCTGGAAGTTTCCCCTTCTAGAAGTTCTGGAACTCTAACCAACTGCTATATAAGCGAGAGTTCTCGCGAGCCAGTCCATGAGTTAGCAAGTGCGCTTCTGGCAGGACCAAAAGTTGTTTATGAAGACAGTTGTAACGAACAGTGAGTGCTTCTACTCAAAAAGATTAGAGACATATTGTGTTCGATTCCCCAGCGACTGAATCATTCAAGGAAAAAGCTATTTTATGCGTGATTAGTTATGCGGCTATGCCATGAAGAAAGGTGAAGTGACTGGAAATTGAACTAGATTACATAAGTGAGGAGACGGAAAATTGAAGTAGTTCAGCGAGAACAAAACAGTGAAGTGATAACGAGAACTAAGTAAAGTGACAGTGAAAACTGGACAGAATTACAATATTCACAGACTACTTGCATTTAGTTATAAAGTTTCTCTTTATAGAAGCAAAACTTTAAAACGTCTACAAACGCAACTATCTTGCAAATCCTCGTAAGAGAGTGTGACATTTCTTTTGAAGCAAACCGCTTTCCAATTCAAGATGCACCGTCTTAATTGAAGAATATTATCTTTGAAAGAAATGTATATTACTTCATCTACTGCTCACCTATAGTAGGTAGAGAAGGTATTTTGTTCCACCCAAAAATTGGATACTGAAATTTCACCTACAAGTTTTGAGACTCCCTGAATCTCCCCAAAATATTTACTTGCGTGTCTGTGACCTGTATAACTCATAAACGAAAGGACGGTTAAATACTGAACGCAATTTCACAGGATGCGATACAAAGGTTTTCAAGAAAATCACGAACCCGAAACTATTATTTACATGGAATTTTTTTTATTATTTTTGACTTTCTAAAAATAATTGGTAAGCGATAAGAAACTGATGTATTCGTACTAGATAATAAATGTAGATCTCTTAAAGTACACATTTATGTCACATTTTTTTTGTGGCTTTAACCTTTCCGAGAAATTTTTTTGTTTTCGAATTTTCAAATACAAGTCGCTATTCGTTTTTTATCTTCGAGGTCATGCAAAGAGCATGGGACTTTCAAGCCGTCACATAGGAATTCGCTTTTTAAAAATCGAACTATCGCTTTAGCCTTCTTTATAGTTTTTATGTCTACAACGAAATTTGCATTGAAAGTTTATCTCGATTAACAAGAAACAAGTTTTTGTAAGAATAGATTGTAGAAGAATGAGCGGAGAAGGTCATGTGAATGCTACATAGATTGTTTTTAAATACATTCACTGTGGCCCCAATGTAAACAAACCAAGAACTGCTTGTGGGTCGCGACTCTCCTGCTGAAGACTGTTTCCTTAGACCATGAAGGTCGTCGCACGAGGTATGAGAGGCAAATACCACACATTCTTCTGGGTTGATAACATTATTTCTATAAGCGAGAGAGCTTGAAGAGTAGGAACGAACAAAACGTTTTCTTGATTCCAACCGGTTTTGCTTGCTACTTCTAAAATGTTTTCAGGAATACTATTTTCATTTACTAGCGATTCCGAAGATTGTGAGTAAGAATAAAACACCGATGTGTAACTGCCACAAAACTTTCTCTGCTTATTAGAAGTTATAAAGTATCGTTTATGCATGAAGCATATAAAAGTAGATTCTCTATCTACCTATATAAATGACGATTAGTGCTTACCTAGGATTGCTTTTATACTACGCAATACGTAACTAGTAATGTATTGTTACTGATTAACTATGTGAAAAAGGAGAATCAGTAAACTCCGTCTTGGGAAATCAAACATACAAAGCGAATACTTTGAAAACAGCTAATGCTGCGAAAAAATGACGTATTTGTGTATTTTAAGTAGCTCTACATTTTTCTACTGCAAGTTTTCCAGTATTATTTATGTTACGAAATTTAGTGAGCACGGGGACGATTTCGTAGGCTGTGAATACGTTTTATTCATCATACTGTTCCTATAAACAAGAATAATTTAATAAAAATGTTAGAACCTTTTGAAAAACAAAAGCAAAGGTTTTTACATAGAATGGGGAAATGTGAAAAGTCATTCATTGCCTTGCGTCCTATAACTTTCAAATTATGATGTACCCCCTCTTCCTCTCTCTTTCACTCACTCTCTCACACTCGCACGCACGCACACACACACACACAGATGGTCCTTTTTCTAAAATTTCATTTTTTGAGAACTCCCAAATTCAGGAGAACCCTTTACAACCTTTTACCCTTTGTTATTTACCTTCTCACAACAGCCTCTTTAACAATCTTGATTAAGAATAACAATAAAATATTAATATATATCAGTCCTGTTAACAGCTGGCAAATTCTTGCTTCTCAAAGAATTTCTTACAACTGGGAAACCATACATGATAGAAAAAAGTATACAACCTCGTCAAAATATATAATTTACTAGAAATAAAAACAAATGTAGATTTAACCATTGCCAAAATATTGGCTATTATTTGTGTACAAAGTATTATTCATAGCTTAAGTAGTACACTTTGAAATATGAAGCGATAGTTCTTAGAATTCCCATTCAAAGAGAATGTAATATTAAGACTAATATATTATAGAAAAAGATGACCGTTGTTTCATCCTTCTATATGCTCCTCTATACATTCAATAAAATGTGTTTTGAAACCATTTATGGATCAGATTAATCATTATACAGGAATAAATAATATAATAATAATAATAATAATAATAATAAATTTTGTGGAATATTTTGAAAATATATCATTACAGAAAGTTATGTGATTTGTATGCATTAGGGGCCTTAGACTTATATTTCCTTAAATTCTCAATATTTATTTTCTGAATTCCTGCAGCTACCTTAGGCATGCGGTAGAGAAAGTGAAAAAGGCTTGAAAAAGCAAAAATCAGAAAAATATTGGTCAATAACATATGCTACTTTTGAGAAAGGTGATTCGCTGTCTTGAAGCTTATAAATAAGACCAAAATATGATCCATTCTTTCCGAACTTTCAAGGATACCTTTATTTAGGGGTCGTAGTTTTAATACTGTGAGAGAATTAGCTAAGTGCTAACGTTGAGAAACATACCTGAAGTCTGTACTTCGCCATTGTTGAAAACCATCCATAAGGAGAAGAACTTGTCCACCTGGAGTTTGTCGGTCAACTTAAAATCTATCCCAGAAGTATCGGGCAGCTGTTTGGGAGGTTCTTCGGTGGTCACCGCACATAAGCCCACGTGCAGGGCAGCTAGTCCCAGGAACACGTTAAACACAAGCCGGAGCGCCATCACAACACAGACCTACACTCACTCGCTTCACTGCTGTAATATACTCACTCGCTCCGTCAAGCCGGGGAACCTCTCTGACAGCCAGCGCTGTCTCGCGGCCACTATATACTTCCATCAATCGATTTCACCTAGTGTTGTTGATGATGTGGGGGAGGAGGAGTCGAAATGTCACAATGTCAAGGGCAGGAGCTTCCTCAATCCCTACATTCACTAGTGGCATTCCCTGAAATTCCTTTTCTTTGACGTCTTCAACAGTACTCGCTTCAAATATGTAATTGCCAAATGATTCATCCGTGTTACCTATGTTTACAAACCGCAACATGTGAATTTAACACTGCGATGTGGGATTTTCTTTACTCACGGTGGAGCACTGAAGACTTTCCCGAAATTTCCACAGATTTCAAAAACCTTTAATGAACCCCTTGTACATTATCGACTACATCACTGGTTTCCAAGTTTGTAACTTGGGGGATTCACGCTTGCCGCACAGGGCTTATTCGAAGAAGAAAAATACCTATGGTACATAAACAATATACTAATACTATAAACAGAGAAAATGTGTATGTGAGCATGTGTATTTAGTGTCCGTTCTTACTGCATACGGCGCCACAGGCGGTGGACACTGATAAATGAACTAATAATTGGGAAAAGAAATTTGGGAACGAAACGTTTTAAAATACCTTTTGCCATTATGACTGAGGAAAACCTGGATATTCCTTCACCATTAAAACACACTGTTCTTCCTGATGGACATAGGCTGTACAACATAAAAGCTTAAACTGGGGTTTTTAGAGCGGATTTTCATATCCATGTCTCTCAATTTCAATCGTGTTTTGTTGAATATGAGTATCCGATACTATTTTTGACCTTTTATTACAAATATTAATTATTTCCAACTCAAAAGGCTAAATTTTCCTCTGATAATTACTATCAGAGTATTTTTGGTACGATACTTTTGACTTTTAAAACCTAGCAGAATAATAATAAATAATAATTAATAGTTTTTGGTACATGACGTTTTAATAGTGTTTAACGACCCCTCTTACTACTATGGCACCATAGGGGGAGGATATATATATGAAATGAAATGATAATTGGAAAAATAAATTTGGGAAACGTTCCAGGCCTAAGTTTAGGCTGCCTCCCCGGCATTTGCTAGTTATGAGGACTTAGGAAAACTGGAAGAAACCTCACTCCGCAGACTTCCCGTTCACAAGTCATTGCCTTAACGACCTCAGCTATCCATGTCGTTATGATCCTCACTCTATGAGTATGCCAAAGTTGGAATCGGACTGAAACATTCATGCACTAGCCGGTTTTGAACCACAGATATTAAAGTACGCTTTTGTAATTACTTGGAGTGTATTATCTCAAAATGAATTTGAGAATGCCTTATGGTTGAAGAAGATATTGTCTTACGTTGGAGTTGTTTATTTATTAGCTCCACGATGGACGAGCCGATTTGATGTAGGTGGTTTGTTACGTTATTTGCACCACGCTTTGGGCGTCAATTTAAAGTAGGTTGTATTATAGTTCAACTGTTGGGGAGCCGAATTTAAAATTCGTTGCAACCGCACGTATAGGAAACAGTTTCCGGTAGCCTTCGCCCCAAATGTATTTTTAGGTGGCCTTTGCCCCAAGTTTAAAAAATATTAACTTTGAATTTGACTGTTTCTTTAAGTATTAAATATTTATGTTTGCCTCGGCTGGAAGTCTTGGCAGGGCGTGATGCGACAAGAATGTAGGCTTACACAGATTTTAAGTTTTAATTCACTCCTTTTTATTAATCCTTGACACAAATTAAATAGCACTTCACTGATATAGAGAGCTGTGAGATTCTTTTATTTAATACTTGCACTTTTTAATACGTATACTATTTTTGTCTCACACGAATACGTATTTAATTTCTCGAGGACGCACGCATCCGGTTACTATCACTGTCTGCAGGCAACTGGCTAGATTTCAACCGTCTAAACTTGTAAATTTCTGTATTTCAAGTCTCTGATTGGCTATTTTTACTCCAATGGAATACCTGCATTTAACTAAAACTTTTTCTGGTTGTTGATTGGCTATTTTTATAAACTGTCACTAAAATTACATTAATGCTTCCAAGAATCACAAATAACATTTAAACTCTAAAACTCATTATTGCCTCAAGGTTACCCCATTGTTACCTCATTGTTCTCACAGCTCCTACATTATTAAATTACGTAATACATTCACATAACATTATTACATTGACGCAGTAATTTGTATCACAAAAATGTAAATGTCAGAGTGACTGTAGTGTGAATATGCATTGTTGTGTGACATTGATTTGAGATGTTTGTTGACTGTAAGCATTGTCGAGAAGTGGGTTTATACGGCCTTACTGAAACTGACAATAATAGCGTGCAATAATGTAGCGAGGGGGTGAGCTGTTTATCATTATTGGAGACGAGCAAATGACGTCAGAGTGGCGTGTTTTTCTTAGAATTTGCTGGAACATTTTCCCCAGAGCATATGTTTTCGTAATTTTCATTGGATATAAATATAGACGCTAATGTTGGCGCGTTTTATTAACCAATAGCAGCTCGGTTATAATCTTTAGGTATATTGGGGCGAGGAAGTATAAATCCAGTGTCAGGGTCAAGTTTCACGTAGTCCAACAGAAGCATTCGCGTAAAAGACATCGATGAGTTCAACGGAAGCAGTCATGGTGAATACATCGCACAGTTTAACGATTTGCAGGTTACGCGTAGCAAATTTATGACAAATCTCTCGTGTCGTAAAGTTAATTACATAAAAAGTTGAAGTACGCGAATTAATAATGTGCAGTAAATAAGTTATTATAACAGTTTCAGTTTGGCGAGTGTCAAGATTAATAGATGAAAGTGAATAATGTGTTACGACAATAAAAGTGTAAAAACAAATTCTTTTATCAGTGTTATCTTTGGATAAAAACTCCTTTCCGTTTACATACCTGTACAGGATAAGTGCTTGACCGAGAAATCATAGCTAGCCGGAGGACAATGAACCCAAAATTAAAAACAAAAACAGGCGCTCAGCAAAAGATAACACGAAGTGACCGCGATAAATTGTCTTTTATACGTGCGGCAAATAAACAGTAGCATTTTCAGTTACAAACATTAATACTGCCACAACATATGGATACAATAATATAAGCATATGCAATGACTGTTACAAACATTTTACAAATTATTACATACACATATTGCTTCAAGGCCGGCTGTTGTTGAATTTACATATTATATAATTTGACTAAAATCATTTAAGTGTTAAAAACACTGCCTCATGGTGAATCGGGAAAAATGTGAATCAGTTGGGGAAATTAATATCTTGGCGACATGCTACCATGGTACCTCAGTTGCTTAGAGCAGCGGCACGGTAAGCCGAAGATACGTGGTCAAATCTTGGCTATGTCATTGACTTTTTCAGTCTGATTCTACCTTTCCAACTTTAGCCTACACTCGGCATATGAAAGAGTTGTCATTGACTGATCTAATAGGATTAACTATGAAGCCCGGAACTTGAAGTATTTACGATGTTGCAAGTCGCCACAATGAATTTGAGAACACGTTGTGCTTTGCCGGGTAAAAATGTAATTCAGTTTGGGAATTCAATGGCCTACTGGTATGTTGCTATGGTGGCTCAATGTTAAGCCGAATATCCGTGGTCATATCTCAGCTATGGCATTGCATTTTTCAGTCTGTTTATTTATTAATTAAATAAATAAATAAAGGGTTTGCCTAATGACGAAAAGTACTTAAAATGTGAATTAATCACATAAAATAATATGGTGATAGAAAGCAAATATTCCAATAGTAATAGTAATAATAATAATAATAATAATAATAATAATAATTTTTATTTATGAATTATCCTCCGCATGGTAGTTTTTCTAAAACCCATTCATAATTTTATTTGTCCATAAATCCCTTGCATCTTTATCTGTTAGTCCTCTAGACGTCATGCTTCTTCGGAACCCATCCATCATTGTTCTCTTGGTCTTCCCAGTCCTCTGATTTCTTCAGCTTCCCATTCTAGCACCATTCTTATTACTTTCTCTACTACGTATAGTAAGTAGGGGAAGTATTGTATTCCACCCAAAAATTCGATACCGAGATTTCACCGAAAATACATGTTTTGAGACCCCCTGAATCCAAAAAAGCATTTTTGGAAACCTGTCCATGTGTTTGTTTGTGTGTCTGTAAACAGCATAACTCAGAAACGAACAGTCGGATAAACACCAAACTTGGTATTTAGGTTCAGTATCTTCCAGAGATGCGACACGAAGGTTTTCAAGAAAATTCCCCCATCCCAGACTACCCTTTACATGGAACATTTTTCGAAAATTTTAATTTTCTCAAAAATGGCTCTAACGATTTTGATTAAAATGTCATAGGTTTAAGATATTTTCATGACAAATAAAATGTATATCTCGAATTTTCTCGGAATGTCTCCAAAAGTATTCTTCATTGTGAACGACTTTTGCATAACTGGTAAGCCATAAGAGATAAACAAAATTTTAATACACAGAAAATGTAGATGGCGTTAAAATACACAATTTATGTCATATACATTTTTTTTTTGTTGAGTGAACCATTTTCGAGATATTGCTTGTTATTCTCTTAAATTTGTTAATACTTACTTTCTCAAATGGGAATTCGTTATTCATTTTTTGTCTTGGATATGCAAAGACTATTAATCTGTGGCAAAGAGAATGTGTTGCACTTAGCAACCAGCAATTAAGAAATATATCTATGTTTAAAGGCTACTGCATTTCTATATTGCCCTTGCAAATACAAAACAAGGGGGACATAATAGGCCTTAAGCGATAGTCAAATATTTTTAGAACTGGTCGTTATGTGTAAAATGTAATTCTCTTTGCATGTCAAAAGATCGTTTCTGCAAATGTTTATCTCGATTAATATGAAATAGATGGAGAATAAGAGTTTGTAAAAACAGCTTGTACAAGAGTAGAGAAAGTCATGTGAGTGTAACACATAAGATTTTTTTTATATTGTTTCTCATTTTCACGTGGCCTAACCATTTTAACCTTCTCTCTTCATTATTTCCAATACATTCTGTTTTACATCCATTATTTCTCGAATTTTTGTATTTCTAATTTTACCCCTTCTTGAGATTCGAAAGCCCTCCACCAAAAATCCATGTTTGTTGTTAATAATTTTCTTTTTTGTTGTTTATTTATTGTCCAGGTTCTGCTTCGTAGAATAATATACCGTGTACTATTGAATTACCAATAATAATACTAATATTAATAATAATACTATACAGGGTGGATCATTTAAGTTGAGATTGTACAATATCTTCCAAACTAAGCGTTGTAGAAAGAAATGTCTTAAATAAAAGTTGCTTAATATTATGGGGGAAAGTAAATGCTATATTCGTGTTTTGTTTGATGGACGTTGAGGCAGTATTTTGAACACTTAAATAATTTCAATTAAAATTATATATGTAAATTCAATAACAGCCCGCCTTGAATCAATATGTATGTAATAATTTGTAAAATGTATGTAACAGTCATTGCAGATGTTTATATTATTGTAAACATGTTTAATAATGTTATGTGAATGCATTACGTAATTTAATAATATAAGAGCTGTGAGAATAATAAGTTTAAAGTTGCTAACAATGAGGTAACAATGAGATAACCTTGAGGCAATAATGAGTTTGAGAGTTTGAATACTACTAGTCATTATTAGAGTAGCAATAATGTAAATTTTGTGACAGTTTAAAAATAGCCAATCAACAGCCGGAAAAATCTTTAATAAAATGCAGGCATTCTATTGGACTAGGATTAACCAATCAGAGACTTGAAATACAGAAAGTTAAAAGTTTATACGGTTGAAATATGTTGCCTGCAGACCATGATAGTAACCGGATTGAAAATGCGTTCTCTAAGAGAAATATTAAGTATACGCGTTAACAAAGTGCAAGTATTAAATAAAAGAATCTCACAACTCTTGATATCAGTGTAGTGCTATTTAATTTGTGTCAAGGATTAATAAAAAAAGAGTGATTTTAAACTTAAAATCTGTGTAAGCCTACATTCTTGTTGCACCACGCCCTGATTAAGAGAAACGTGTCTCTAACGTAATACTGACGCAGCCGAGGCAAACATAAACATAAATAATATCTATAGAAGCAGTTTAATAACAAAGTTAATATTTTTTTTAAACTTGGAGCGTAACAACAAAAAATACATCTTCAAATCGGCTTTTCATACGTAGCAGCATATTACGTAACAAACAATATTCTTCAAATTGACGTCCATACGTGGAGATAAATAAATAAACAACGTAAAGAACAATACTACTTCAAATTGGCTTCCCAAGCGTGAGGCTAATAAATTACGTAAATAATCAACATCTTCAAATTGACGCCCAAAGCGTGGTACAAACTCCTTCAACAAAAACAACTACTTTCTCAACGTAGTGATGGTCATTTTAGGGTCAACTTAATTTAACCCAAATTGTAGGATCCCATTTAAAAAAACTTAAATTGTCTCTAAAATGACTGTCCTCCAAACAAAACACGACTAATGACATTTACTTTTCCCCATAATATCAAGCAATTTTTATTCAAGACATTTATTTCTACACGCTTAGTTTTGGAGATATTATAGTCTCAATTCCACCCTGTATAATCATACAAATTCGTATTTAGACAGTATATAATTAAACAATATGTTTCCAATAAAAATGATTTCTAAAAATTGTTACAGAATATTTTATGATTTTTGTGACAATCTCGGGACTCTATTGTTTTTTATAGTTTATATTTTCCCCCGCCATGAAACAAAATGCTTTGTAAAACAGTTCTCCGTGCGCTAAAGAGAAGACCACGCACAATAATTATCTTTTCTTCTTCTTCTGTTTTTCACGGCATGCCCTTCCGTATCACAGTTGTTCCCTTCACCTCTTCTAAGTCGTCCGACATCTCTGCTTCCTTTTGGCTGACATGAAACGCAACTTCAGTAAATCTTGAATCTGCCATTCTTTGGACATGTTGCATCCATTCGTTTCCGATATTTTGAATTTTGCTATTTACTGAATATAGATCAACTTTTGTTCTTATATCTTCATTTAGTATTCTGTCTAGCCTTGTGCACCCTTTTTGTTTTCCTTAAAAAGTTCATATCTGCACTTCGTATTCTACTTTTCATTTTCCTTGTGGTGTCACTTCCATAAGGTAGTGTGGAACCACCATTGTTTATAAAACTTGTTTCCTTAACTTGTTTCCTTCCTTGTTTTATTCCCCGTTCTATGAAGGTATACTCCCACATATCGCTTGCAATCTGGCAAGCTTTTTACTAACGTCTCTTTCAGTTCTTATAATATTGTTGTAATTACATCCCAAATAATTAAACTCTCTTACTTGTTTATTTTCTAAAATAATTTTGAGATTCTGTGTTCTTTTCCCCAAAAAGCCATTATCTTAGATTTCTCTGTTGATATTTTAAGATCACATTGCTGACATTGAGGCAGTATTTTATATCACAACATTGTGAATGCCAGAGTGATTGTAGTGTAAACTAACATTATTGTATGACAATGATTTTAGATGTTTGTTAGCCATAAGCATTGTTAGGAAATAAGTTTACACGGCCTCCCTGAAACTGACAATAGAGTGGGTAACAATGAAGCGAAGGGGTGAGTTGTTTATCACTAAGAAGAGACAAACAAATGACGTCAGGGTAGCGTGCTTTTCTTTAGAAATGGAGGGAATATCTACCCTAGAGCATATGTGTTAGTAATTATGATTGGCTGACAAAACAGACGCTAATGTTGGCGCGATTTAGTAGCCAATAGCAGCTCTATTATAATGTTTAGGCATTTCGTCGCGCAGTCTTGAAAAATCTTTCGCGAGGTACACATCACGCAGTTCTCAGCAATCTCTCGCGAGGTACACATCACGCAGTTCTACAGAATCATTCACGAGGTACACGTCATACAGTTTGGAAGAATCTCTCGCGTCGTAAAGTTAGTTACAAAATGTGAAGTACGCAGCAACTATTACGACAGTAATTACATTCGGAAATATAACAGTTTCAGCCAGGCGTGTATAAAGATTACAGATGTGAACTATCAATTAAGTGTGACGGCAATAAAAGTGTAAAAACAAATTCTTTTATCAGTGTTATCTTTTAGTAACAACTCCTTTCCGTTTACACACCCTGCTCAGAGATATTTGCTGGACTGAGTAATAATAGCTAGCCGAAGGACAAAGAACCCAAATTTAAATATGATAAAACAATAACAGGGCGCCCAGCAAATAAGTTAATACGAGAGATTACTGCGACAATATAACTAATTCAAACAGTGCAATGCATATTGTAATTCATCCTCAGTCTCTTCAATTACAACCACGTCATCTGCATATAATGGAATATTTAAAATACAGTTTTCTGAATATAGTATTTGTCTATAAAATAAGGGATTGTTAGTTCATATACAGAAGGAACAGACTTTAAATATTTATTTCTAATGAACAGCAATAGATGGCGACACATGCGATACATCACTGAATAGAATAAAGTTCAAAATGTTATTTTATGTGTTCAAAATGAGTACCATTTGTTATGCGAGGACGACCAGTGCTTTTCCGTTTGCATACGCAACCATCTTCTACGAATTTATTGTATCAATTGTAAATTTTTTATGACGAGGTGGCTCGTTGTTTAACTTACAACGAAATGCACGCTGCAATGAAACAATGGATTCACTCTTTCCATAATGCAGCACACAAAACGACTTTTCCTGTGGCATTGTCATTTTCTCGTAAACAAACCCAGCACCGCTATAGGTACTGAATGGAACTAATAGATGGGGCCTTAAAACATTTAACTTTCCTCTATTCAATGCTGTGTCTTATGTGTTAGATGCTCTATAATTTTCAAAATTTTCAGTTACCCATTTTCAATTGTGTAAAAATGAAAACTCTGTCCTATGTAGACAAACTTTTCGGCCTTACACCATGGGACCTAAAGGGAATTGTACGCTGTCATCCAAAACTCCTTTTAACCCCTTATGTTAAAATCTGCATCGTTTTACTCACTTGCCCAATATATTGTACAACTGTATTATAGAAAATGGCAAACAGTTATTATTTATGTTACAACCTCCAAAAATTGCCCAAACCTTGGAAAGATACAACTAGACGACTCAAAAATTCATGTCCTATCCGGGATTTGAACAACGGATCTCCCGGTCTCCGTCTGAAAGTAGACAAAGTCATGTCAGTTTAACACATCAGATTTTTTATTCTGAATATAAATATATTTCATTTAAATATATATCTCCGGTGCAAACTAGTTATCGAATTTTGGATAGAGTGCAATATTCTTCTATTGTAGAGAGGTGCTGGAAAAAGTTAAAGTTAAATTTATAGGGATTAAACCATTTTTGGTATAAAGAACAAAAATTCCATTTTGGCTTGTATATACTTATTATTTTGTTAGCTAACTCCTTAATATTCGTAATATGGCATGAATAGAAAAATCTGATGTGTTACACTCACATGACTTTCTCTACTCTTGTACAAACTATTTTTACAAACTCCTATTCTCCATCTATTTCATATTAATCGAGATAAACATTTGCAGAAACGATCTTTTGACATGCAAAGAGAATTACATTTTACACATAGCGACCGGTTCTAAAAATATTTGACTATCGCTAAGGCATACTATGTTCCCCTTGTTTTGTATTTGCAAGGGCAAAATAGAAATACAGTAGCTTTTAAAGCATCGACATATCTCTTAATAGCTGGTTGCTAGGTGCAGCACCATTCTCTTTGCCACAGATTAATACTCTTTTCATATCCAAGAAAAAAAATGAATAACGAATTCCCATTTGAGAAAATAAGTATTGAAAAATTTAAGGGAATAACAAGCAATATCTCGAAAATGGTTGACTCAACAAAAAAATGTATATGACATAAATTGTGTATTTTAACGCGATCTACATCTTTTGTGTAGTAAACTTTTGTCTATCTCTTATGGTTTTCCGGTTATGCAAAAGTCGTTCACAACGAAAAATACTTTTGGAGACATTCCCAGAAAATTCAAGATATACATTTTATTTGTCATAAAACTATCTTAAACATATGATATTTTAATCAAAATCTTTGGAGCCATTTTTGAGAAAATTAAAATTTTCGAAAAATGTTCCATGTAAAGGGTAATCTGGGGTGGAGGGATTTTCTTGGAAACCTTCGTGTCGCATCCCTGGAAGATACTGAACCTAAATACCAAGTTTGGTGTTTATCCGACTGTTCGTTTCTGAGTTATGCTGTTCACAGACACACACGCACATGTTTCCAAAAATGCTTTTTTTGGATTCAGGGTGTCTCAAAACATGTATTTCCGGTGAAATCTCGGTATCGAATTTTTGGGTGGAATACAATACTTCCCCTACTTACTATACGTAGTAGAGAAAGTAAAAATTAATTTTGATACAGTACTATATATTGTGAAGTTTGTAATGGTTAGAGAAACGCGTGTGAGTGTGATACAGTATATTTTCATTCCATATGCTATTTGTTCTAGCATTTTATGTTCATGCTATTACGGTATACGCGATAATGCATTCCATATCTTGAGGTCGACTCAGGATGCAGGAAATGTTATTCTCTGCGGTTTGATTCCACTGTTGTACTTCTGGAAATACCGCTTGTTCATTTCATTTAATTAGATCACATGACCTTTTAGATTGTTGGAAATGTGTGTTTATAATGTCGAAGGTGAAACAATTGTGAAATTTAATAAGCGCTTGATAAAGCATATGACTAGAGATAAATTTCCTTATACTAAGAATTCAATGCAGCAAACGCAAAATATAAATTTCTAAGATTGAGAGGAAGGTAAACTTTAGAAATTGTAGCTTCAGCCAAGACAGTCAATATGTTTCCCGTCTATCACATGAAACACAGATGGGTGATATAGAAAAAATATCTGAATTGTTACACTCAATGACTTTCTCTACTCTTGTACAAACTATTTTTACAAAGGCTTATTCTCCATATGCTTCATGTTAATCGAGATGTTAATCTTATTGCTAATTTTCTTGTAGGTGCAAGGGAAATATGGTAGGCTTTAAGTGATAGTCAAATACTTTAAGAGCTGGTTGCTATGTGGCGCATTCCATTCTCTTTACATGTCCAAGACATAAAAAAATTAATAACGAATTCCCATTTGAGAAAAGTATTGGAAAATTTAAGGGAATAACAAGTATCTCGAAAATGGTTCACTCAACAAAAAAAAATGTATACGACATAAATTGTGTATTTTAACGCGATCTACATTTTTTGTGTAGTAAAATTTTGTCTATCTCTTATGGTTTACCAGTTATGCAAAAGTCGTTCACAATGAAGAATACTTTTGGAGACATTCCCAGGAAATTCAAGATATACATTTCCTAAGATATTTTAATCAAAATCGTTAGAGCCATTTTTGAGAAAATTAAAATTTTCCTAAAATGTTCCATCTAAAGGGTAATTTGGGGTGGGGGGATTTTCTTGAAAACCTTCGTGTCGTATCTCTGGAAGATACTGAACCTAAATACCAAGTTTGGTGTTTATCCGACTGTTCGTTTCTGAGTTATGCTGTTCACACACACACACACACACACACACACACACACGCACGGACAGGTTTCCAAAAATGCGTTTTTTTAATTTCAGGGGGCCTCAGAACATATATTTCCGGTGAAATCTCGGTATCGAATTTTTGGGTGGAATACCATACAATACATAGTAGTGAAAGTAATTAAATATTCAGTAAAACTCATTGATATTACGTAAAAACAATGGGGTTTCAGTTCATTTGTTTATTACTTTCTCTACAATGTACGAGGGCAGTCCCAGAAGCACCCGACCTGACATATAGTTAGTAGTTGTTGTTTCAAACAAATAGCTTTGACAGAAAGTACCAACATTATAAAGCTTAAGTTTGAAGTTTGATGATGCTACGTTTTGTAATTGTTTGGCAGCCATTAATAGTGAACTCTCTCAGCAAATTTGTAAACATGGATAAAACTGGCCATCGTTATGTGATACAATGCTTTCATTTGAAAGGTCTTAGTCCAACTAATATTAAAGCTGAGCGATTCAACTCTGGGGGAGTCTGCTCCTTCGTTTACAACAGAAATATTGGATGGTAGAGTTTAAGCGAGGCCGTACGAGCTGCCAAGACGAACATCACAGTGGTCGCCAAATGAGATGACTACGCCAAAATTGTGAAGAAAAGCCACAAAATGGTACTGGATGACCGTCGACTGAATGTGCGCGAGCTAGCAGACATCGTAGGCATTTCAAAAAGTGCTGTACATCGCATACTAACTGAAAATTTGGACATGAGAAAGCTGTGCGTAGGATAGGTGTCGCGTTTACTCACAATGGAACAAAAGCAGCATCGTGAGGATGCTTCAGTCGAGTGTTTGGTGATGTTTTGCTGCAATAAAGCCGACTTTTGCATCAATTCATAACCATCGATGAAACATAGTTCCATCACTTCACACCTGAGCCGAAGGAACAGTCAAAACAGTGGATTGAAAGGGGAGAATCGGCTCCAAAGAAGGTGAAGACAGTTCCATCTGCAAGGTCATGGCGTCAGTTTTTTTGGGATGCGCGTGGGATAATTTTCATTGATTATCTTCAAAAAGGAAAAGCAATCAATGACGAGTATTATGCGAACTTATTGCAGCGTTTGAATTATGAAATCAAGCAAAACCGGCCTCATTTAGCGAACAGGAAAGTTTATTTTCATCAACACAGTGCACCAGTTCACACATCCATTATCGCAGGGCCAAAATCAATGAGTTAAAGTTCGAATTGCTTCCTCATGTACCCTATTCGACAGATTTAGCCCCCTCTAATTATTTTCTGTTTCTAAAGTTGAAGAAATGGCTTGATGGTGAAAGCTTTGCTAACAATGAAGAGGTGGAGTCTGCAGTTGATGGCTATTTTGCAGAACTCGACGGTTCTCCTTATAAACAGGTTATCGAAGCTATTGAACATCGTTGGGGAAAGTGTATCGAGCTGAAAGGATGTAGAGAAATAAAAATGTTTTTTCCCAAAATTTTTGTGTTTTCTTTGTTAGGTCGGGTACTTCTGGGACGGCTCTCGTACGTAGTAGGTAGGGAAGGTATTACATCCCACCCAAAAATTCCATATTGAGATTTCACCGAAAATATGTGTTTTGATGATCCCTGAATCCAAATAAAGCATTTTTAGAAAAAGGTCCGCGCGCGTGCGTATGCGTGTGTGTATGTGTGTGTCTGAACAGTACAGCTCAAAAACGAAAAGTCGGATAAATACGTAAATTGGTATTTAAGCTCAGTATCTTCCAAAGATGCGACACGATTTTCAAGAAAATGCTCCACTTTCAACTGCCCTTTACATGGAACAGTTTTCCAATTTTTTTATTTTTTAAAAAATGGCTATAACGATTTTAATTACCAAGCGGAATGACTCAGGCGGTAACGCCTGTGGTCCGCATTCGGGAGGTCGTGGGTTCAATTCCCGTAGCCGACCTTCCTGACCCTTGGGGTTTGCTCCGGGTCGTCAGGCAAATGCTGGGAAAGGATAATTACATTCCTCGAATTTCCTGTCCCTCCGTTTTATCTCAATTCTCATTTCACTTCACCTTTCATCTGTTTGGTTTCTTTCAGGGTTGCAAGCGTCAGCAGGAGGTCTCGGAGTGTGCATGGCAGGGGAAAAGGATGCTCTGAGGAAACCCTTGTCCCCCGGACTTGACTTTGGCAATGTCAAATGTTTCCTTCCCGTTACGTTAAGTATGACGTCACTGGTAATTAGAACCAATCTGCGTGAACCAGCAGCATGAAGTAATAAAATCAACTACCAATCAAGAGTCATTCCCGTTGCGTTAAGTCTTTGATTTTTCGTTGATAATGCCATGGAGTATAAAATAGCTATTTCTATTGTTGCAGTTGGTGTATATTACTACTCCACAGAAAATGTGGCAAAAACCCCAGATATTTCATTCCAAGGAAATTGGTCGCTATTTAGCATTTAAGAAAACAAATCATTCGGCAAAACAAAAGACAATCTTATCCTGCTAGTAATGGTAATATATTTAAATGATGCTTATTTAACTGGTGATTTATTCAAATAGGTACTGCAGCTTTTCCGATTTAAGATTAAAACATCTGAGTGACTTTCATTTTAATTCTATCGATAAATGTAATGCCGTTTCTGGATGTTAAACCTTTTAATATCATATACATCTTCAAGATGTTTCCGAGCGGATTATAGAAGCATCAATTTGAGATCAGGAAACCTGGTCCGGAAACCACGGAGTCGAAAGTTATTAGCGAAATTGTGTGTAAATGTAACACTTTTATTTATCTGTATACCTTTCACAAAGTGTTACGTTCACAAAAGGTGTTCAAAATGCTGTCCGCTAGCTTCCATGTAGGCAGGACGTCGTCGTACAAAGTTCCATCGAACCCGTTGGAACAACCTCGGTGTCGTTCGAATAATGCGGGAGATCCTCTTGACAGGTGTCTCGTACACAAGACGTTTCACCTAAACCCACAAGAAGAAACCAAGTGGGGTCAGATCAGGCGAACGAGCTGGCCACGAAACAAGACCTCCTCTTCCTATCCACCTTTCAGAAAACGTCTTACGCAGGTGTTCACGAGCACTATATGTAAAGTGAGATGGGTTTCCATCATGTTGGAATCACATGCGTTGAAGAGCATCAAGTGGGATGTGTTCCAACAACTGGAGAAGTATATCTTTCAGCAATACATGCACGATGGTGCGGTTAAGCGTGGAGGAAATAGTAATCTGGAGTAACAAGAAGTAGACAGAAGAATAAGCTTTTGCACGAATAGTGTAACACATTCCTGGAGGATAATTTATTCACATTTGATTCTATTTTCTTCTAATATAAGAATTTCTTTCAGGATATTTCTCACTGCAATCGTGAATATACACTGCCGTTTGTGAACATTGCAGCGCCAAGAAAGAGTTTTCCGAATAACTCCAAACTTGGTGGAAGTGTAGAAGAGATGCAAGCAATAAGTGATTAGGTTTGCTGAGAGATGGGGTACACGTAGGTCGAGCAGAGGTCAGTATTGCGCCCAGTGTAGTCAGTGCAGAGCTGTCAAACATGGTGGAAACAATAAAGAGAGTAGCAGTATGCCTCGTCGACGTCAAAGTGAGCCATATCCGCATGTGAGTGAGTCCGAACGGGGCGGAATGATCGGTCTCCGGGAAGCGGGTTTGTCATACCGTGACATTTCGGCTCGTACAGGGCATGCTGCTACGACAGTGATGCATGTGTGGAAGCAATGGATAGATGAAGGTCCTACGCAGCGAAGAGCGGGTACTAGTCCACGGAACATGACCATAGCACGGAATGACCGCATGGCCATAACGAACCGTACAGCTTCATCCACAGTATTGACTCGACGTTGGAGCACTGCAACAGGTACGAACTTGTCTGCATCAACGGTTCTTCGCCGTCTGCTGCAGGTTGGACTGGTTGCATGCATGCCATTACGTCGGTTTCCATTCTCCAGAAACCACAAGCTCCTCTGACTGCAATGGGCACGCGAACACCATCACTGGAGTGCTGAGTGGCAAAATGAAGTCTTACAAGACTTCTTCGATGAGCGACGGGTACCATTGCTTCCCTGGCCAGCACGTTCGCCTGACATGTCGACCATCGAACATGTCTGGAATATGGTTGGTCGGCACCTGCTGTGTCACGGTCCTCCAGTAACCAGTGTCACGGATTTGTGGGCGACCAGCGTGGAGGGAAATCTCTCAGGAACTTCTTCAGAACCGTTTTGATTCAATGCCACGGCGTATAGCAGCTCTAATTGCAGCGCATGGAGGCCACACCAAATACTGAATATTTGCTCTCAAAGGTCATGTGTAGATTTGAAAACTATCATTTATTACTTGTCATGTACCTAACCTGTGGCATTAAATTTCATTGAATTCATGCCTTTTCTTCTTCTTGTTGCAATTTTCACAAACGGCAGTGTACATTTGTGAAGATTTTGCTTACCCCCCCTCAGTGCGTTTGGGAACACCGTCCAGGAAAAACCCTTTAATCACGTGAAAGCCAAGTTCATTAGTCAAATTTGGTTGTGTTTTGATTTCCTGCATGGTGACTGCTAATTCTGCGGGAGGCAGGATATGAAAGTATCCATTGCCGTCATCTGTTGTCAGTGAGTCACCCCTACCGACAGATGTGAATCACGCCTCGTTCAACAGAAGTGACAAAAAACAAGAGGTCATTGTTTTCCTCAAACTGTACGTCAACCGACGAACTATCCTTTACCTACATATTGATTGCCGCATCTCTTGCATCACGCGACGTGAACGGATTTTTAACCTGTCCTCGTAAAGGTCGCGAGCGTGCGTGTGGTTTATTGCACGTTCACAAGTTCTCAAGCGTAAAACAAACGTGCCTTAAATTATTTCCCAGCAATCTACAAGTAAATTACGTACCTTCAACTTGTAGCAGCTTCGTATAACGTTTTTCCGGAAGCTACTAGGTTATATGAATAAAAATCTTATGTGTCAATTCGTGTGACATCCTTAATGGACGAACAAATTATTCTTACGAAAGTTTATTTTCTATCTACTTCATTTTAATCAAGATAAACGTTTGCAGAAATAGCTACAATAAACATTTCATCACAGACACAAAGGGAACAACGATAGTCAAATGTTTAAGAGCTGGAAGTTATACGATGGCCTTAAAATTCCATACTCTTTCTATGCAATCGCGAGAAACAACTGAAAATCGACAGGACTTTAAAGAATGGCTAAGTATTAAACACTTCAAAGCATTAATAACGGATATCTCGGAAATGGCTGGAGTCACAACGAAGTTAGTTGAAATCAGTCGTGTTTTTTAAAGATATCTACATTGTTGGTGTACATTTCCGTTTAGTGTACATTTTCGTTTAACGTTTACCAGTTGTACAAAATTCTTTCCGAATGAAAAGGATTTTAGAGGCTTTTTCCATATCCATCAAGATATAATTTTATTTGTCGTGTAGATATCTTTCATATATGGTATTTTAATAAACATGGTTGGAGCCAGTTTTTTAGAATACCAAAAACAATTTGGAAGCATGTTCCATGTAAAGGGTAATTAGGGGTGGCGGATTTTCTTGAAAATCTTCGTGTCGTATCTGAGAGATATTGAACTTAAACACCAAGTTTGATATTTATTCGAGTTTTCGTTTTTGAGTTATGCTATTCACAGTCCCCCCCCACACACACAGACATTCTTCCAAAACATTTTTTTACTCGGGACCTCAAAACATGTATTTGCGGTGAAATCCAGGTAACGAATTTTTGGGTGCAATTGCAATACCTTCTCTTCCTATTATATACGTGGTAGAGAAAGAAAAACTCACTTTTTGGAGTAAATTATGTGGCATAATAATTTCATTGATATTAATTACCAGACGCAGTGTTGTGCTGTATTGTTGCTACCAGACGTAGCATTATTGGGTCTCCTTAGGTATATTTCGGCTTGACGATCTTTCCTTTTGGCGCGGATTAGCCAAAGGGAGAGATCTGTTTGAAACTGTCTGGTGTGACGTCAGCCCTGTCTGGCTTTGGCTAGACACGGTTGGTGGGGGAAAAGATAGCGTCACTCGAGTGGAAGTGTTTGTTGTGGCCAGACGCGTGTGTGACCGGTCTACGGTCTGTGGCGTCTCCCTCCATCCTGTTTCCTTTATTTATTATGTAGTGAAGCCAAACCTTTTTGTGAATAAATACCAGGTAATGTGTGTTATGTAAGCTTTCAATATAATATAAACCCCACGCTTTCCCCTTAATTTTACACACCAAGGTCCCGAACATTTTTGCTGCCAGCGAGTTGTGCCTCCATGTGTGTGTTGGGGTGACCTAAATTAATCATTTTCTGGTAACCTTTTCGACCTTCACCCCAACATGTACCTACTTAATTTTGAGTAGTACTCAAGTAATGGAAGCAAAGCACATACATAATAAATAGTATTTGGTAAGAATAAAAGCTTGTATATTCTCAGTTTTACAAGTTAATTCACTTCTCATGTTGAGCATGGTTAGAAGCATACTAACTTCTGGAAGTATATTGACTGGTTTTCACTTAAAAATAAATTTGAAAATAAAGGCAGAATTTTGGAGATAATATAGTGCTTATAGAAAGTTGTACAAGTTTTGCCATGATCATTTAAAGAGTTTCAAAATCCTCTATTGCTTCAAGAGGAAGTGCCATTGAAAGTAATTTTATTTATTAAGCTTATTAGGTAAACTGGCAACTTCAAAATCCAGTTACTTACAACATTATAAGAAAACTGTTTCGTAGTACAAATAGCGTAAACATCCTGTGATTCTAGAAACAGTTGGAATTGAATGTCCATCCAGCACCTTGTGAGTCATGATGTCGAATCGGGATAATTATTTTCTTATTGTCCGAGTTATTGATATTTACTAGCACCTTCACTTTATTTATTTGCTACTTCAATTTAAAGCTATGACTTTGTACATTGTATTCCATGAAGTTTTCATTTCTTGAAAGGCTTCATATTTGCCTTACATTGCTGTTGAGACTTGCCAAGTCAGTTTTGCAAATGTAATTGATGGGTTACCAGACAGTCGAGCAACACCAAGATGTATAGATATGTAGAATTGTTCCATATAAAATATTTTCTTTGTCAATGATTATCTCTGCTTACCGACAGTAACCCACTACAATACGTCTAGCTGTATATCATCCTCTTGGCCACCAAAATGCTCACAATTTCAGCCCTGAGTCACATGCTGACCATGCTACACAATGTTTAACCAAAAGGGTGTGGCTGAATAATGCAGTAATACGAGCTTCATGGGTCATTTGTGCACGAAATGAAATAAGTTAATTAATCCTAAATTAAGCCACTCCCGGTTGATTTACGAGTTATGTGAAGACCAGTGCCATATACACTACTGCTATACATTTAATCTTAGGACAAGACCATAACCTCCATGCTTTGTGTATAATATGCAGGTGTTTGTTATAATTCAACTCCTTGGTGCAAGATAGTGGCAGTCCACAAATATTTTAAATTTCACTTATATTCTTCTTTTTAACTCATTACGCTCTTCTTTGTAAAACTTAAAAGCCAATGCCTTGGGGCAGTAGCCTGTCGAGGAGCAAGCAAACACTCGATCATAGTATATCCAGAATAGGTGATCAGCCCGATGTCTGGTATGGCTGTGAAGAAGAAGGAAATGAAATGTAGTATGAAAGGGATGATAGGAAAATTCACAGATAAAATTATCCAACCCAGCTTTCACCTAGCGACTAAGGAAAACTGAAAAAAACCTTGGTCAAGTTGGTCGGCCCCGGGGTTTGAACGCGAAATCCAGCCACAAGCATTACCGCCTGAGCCATCCCGCTCGGTCATTTACCTTCCTTAAGTATAAACCAGAAATACCAATTGTGCTATTATTAGCATTGAGAATTATCGTATACAGTAAAACCTATATATTTGGACACCACTCATTACATTGGACATATGTGTTGGACGCCCCTGAATCTTGAAAGTTGCACACCCCTATATTTCTATCTTGGACAATTCTTTAGTTCTGTTGTGAATTTCTCCTATGTACTTGTTAGGGTTAAGTGATATTCAACTCAATGCTATAGACAATTGCAATAATGCAACAAAATTTACAAGAGCAGTAACTATTCTTGATGCAATAAGATGGATTCATGGGGCATGGAAAGCTGTATCGCAAGATACAATAATAAAATGTTTTAGGCAAGCAGGATTTTTACATGAAGGAACTACAGAGACAGAATTATACAATATCGTTGAGAATATTGTTGCAACAGAAGTAACCCCATTGAGAACATTTCACTGAACAATTAAATAGAGCGCCTTCCCGTAGTTCATCGTAGCCAACTTCCTACCACTCAAGAAGTGCTAGAAAAGGTTTAATCAACCGATGACAAGAATGAATAAATATCTTCAGATGAAGATGATGCGATTTCAGTTCCTGAAAATCCACTCGCACATCAACGAGCTCTTGAGTGCATTAAAAATTGGAGAATTATACATTTGCACATGTTCAACCACAAATTATTGAACTTTTATTTGGATTTAAACGAGATATTGAGTAACAGTGGGCATTCTCAGAAATTGAAAATACCAAGCAGTGTTTTATTAGATTTTTTCCAAAAGCAGTGACAATTGCTCAATATACAGGGTGGACCATATAAGTTTAGACTGTACAATAACTCCGAAACTAAGCGTAGTAGAAAGAAATTCTTGGTGTTATGGGGGAAATCAAATGCCATTAGCCGTGTTTTGTTTGGAGGATGTTATGATGGTCATTTTAGAATCAATTTAATCTTTTAAAATGGGAGCCTACATTTCGTATGTTGTTATTTCATTAGAAAATGGCTTATAAAAAGCTGTTTATTTTGTGATGAGGAATAAGGAAACAAGATAAAACATATTGGTTCCCATCACGAAACGTAACTTGGCCCTCAAATGACCATCCATGGATGCTCCAACCATTCATTGTGCTCTTCGTACACAGCCATTCAGAATTTTTGTTGGTTTACGTTAGTGCAAGAACAACTGAAAATTCTGTATACAAATGTCTATTTTTTATGAGAAGTGAGAAAACAACATAAAAAAAGGTAGATTTCCATTTAAAAAAATTAAATTGACCATAAAATGACCATTACAACGTCCTCCAAATAAAACACGACTAATGGCATTTACTTTCCCCCATAATAACATTTCTTTCTACAACGCTTAGGTTTGGAGATTCTGTACAGTTTCAACTTAAATGGTCCACGCTGTATATGTACAGTATTTCAACTGAATATCATTTAACATGCATAGAACTACAACACAGTACATACGTTATTTTTATACAATTGTTGTAGACTTTTTTATTTGATACAACAGTTGCTTGGCATTATGTAGCCTACACTCGTTTCTTTCCTATTGAATGGAAATAAAAAGTGCACCCCTTCGTTGGATCCCCTGTTAGATTGGAAAAGGCTTTATTGAACCATAGGTGTCCAGGTTAGAGAGGTTTTTCTGTATTTATCATTATCCTAGCAGAATGATTATACACAATTCTTTAACAGGGCCATTTTAGTGAATGCCTCACTTCTTATCTTAATCTGAAATTTGTAGTAAACCACGATATTGTATACACCTATGTGCATTCATTGATCTAACCAATCTGTTTTTACTCTCTCTACTACGTATAGTAAGTAGGGGAAGTATTGTATTCCACCCAAAAATTCGATACCGACATTTCACCGGAAATACATGTTTTGAGACCCCCTGAATCCTAAAAAAGCATTTTTGGAAACAGGTCCGTGTGTGTGTCTGTCTGTGAACAGCATAACTCAGAAACGAACAGTCGGATAAACACCAAACTTGGTATTTAGGTTCAGTATCTTCCAGAGATGCGACACGAAGGTTTTCAAGAAAATCCCCCCATCCAAGAGTACCCTATACATGGAAGATTTTTCGAAAATTTTAATTTTATCAAAAATGGCCCTAACGATTTTGATTAAAATATCATGTTAAAGATATTTTATGAAAAATAAAATGTATATCTTGAATTTCCTGGGAATGTCTCCAAAAGTATTCTTCATTGTGAACGACTTTTGCATAACTGGTAAACCATAAGAGATAGACAAAATTTTACTACACAAAAGATGTAGATCGCGTTAAAATACACAATTTATGTCATATACATTTTTTTGTTGAGTGAACCATTTTCGAGATATTGCTTGTTAGTCCCTTAAAATTTTCAATACTTATTTTCTCAAATGGGAATACGTTATTCATTTTTTTTGTCTTGGATATGCAAAGAGTATTAATCTGTGGCAAAGAGAATGGTGCTGCACCTAGCAACCAGCTATTAAGATATATGTCTATGCTTAAAGGCTACTGTATTTCTATGTTGACCTTGTAAATATATATTCCCCTTACATCTACAAGAAAATTAGCAATAAGATAGACTCTGCAAATGTTTATCTCGATTAACATGAAGTAGATGGAGAATAAGCGTTTGTATAAATAGTTTGTACAAGAGTAGAGAAAGTCATGTGAGTGTAACACACCTGATCTTTTTATATCTTATACTGATAAAGCATACCGCATACAATTTAATACTCCTTTTCTACGACAGTGCGTGAAATACAGCTTTACGCACGTTTACTGTGCGTGAAGTGAACAAGTGTGCTTAAGGTAATTAAACTGTTTTACTTCATGCGCTGTTGAATAAATTAAACAGCTGTGTTGAAAAACTATTTTCTATAAACAAACGTTTGACGAACTACTGGCATTTAAATACTTGTAGAGGAATAGTCATAACGCAATTAATACCTCCAGTTTGTTACGTTTATGTCAATAAACTGACAACGTTCATGGTTTTGAAGTTTTGTAATTGCATGCCAAGCTTCCGCAAACATAGCATCAACTGCTTCAATTTTGGGACTGCATGCTGTAAATTCTGAAATACCAACATATTCCTTTTTACTTTCTCTACTACGTATAGTAAGTAGGGGAAGTATTGTATTCCACCCAAAAATTCGATACCGAGATTTCACTGGAAATACATGTTTTGAGACTCACTGAATCCAAAAAAAACATTTTTGGAAACATGTCCGAGTGTGTATCTGTGTGTGTGTGTGACTGTGAACAGCATAACTCAGAAACGAACAGTCGGATAAACACCAAACTTGGTATGTAGGTTCAGTATCTTCCAGAGATGCGACACGAAGGTTTTCAAGAAAATCCCCCCATCCCAGATTACCCTTTACATGAAACATTTTTCGAAAATTTTAATTTTCTCAAAAATGGCTCTAACGATTTTGATTAAAATATCATATGTTTAGGACATTTTCATGACAAATGAAATGTATATCTCCACTTTTCTGTGAATGTCACCAAAAGTATTCTTCATTGTGAACGACTTTTGCATAACTGGTAAACCATAAGAGATACACAAAATTTTACTACACAAAAAATGTAGATCGCTTAAAATACACAATTTGTCATATACGTTTTTTTGTTGATTGAACCATTTTCGAGATATTGCTTGTTATTTCCTTAAATTTTTCAATAATTTTCTCAAATAGGAATTCGTTATTCTTTTTTTTTTTGTCTTGGATATGCAAAGAGTATTTATCTGTGGCAAAGAGAATGGTGCTGCACCTAGCAACCAGCTATTAAGATATATGTCGATGCTTAAAGGCTACTGTATTTCTATATTGCCCTTGCAATTACAAAACAAGGGGAACATAGTACGCCTTAAGCGATAGTCAAATATTTTTAGAACTGGTCGCTATGTGTAAAATGTAATTCTCTTTGCATGTCAAAAGATCGTTTTTGCAAATGTTTATCTCGATTAATATGAAATAGTTGGAGAATAAGAGTTTGTAAAAATAGTTTGTACAAGAGTAGAGAAAGTCATGTGAGTGTAATAAATCACATTTTTTATGTAGTAGGCTTTCGTCTATGTTTAATGTTTACCAGTTATATATAAGATTATACAAAATCCCTTCCGAATAAGGAGGGCTTCTCAGGCTATTCCCAGAAAACTCAATATATACGTATTATTACGTAAATATATTTAGTATATAGTATTTTAATTAAAATCATTAGAGCCATTTATTAGAAAATGAAAATTTTCGATAAGTGTTCCAAGTAAAGTGTAGTTGGGGGTGGGGGAATTTTCTTGAAAATGTTTGTGACGTATCCTTGGAAGATACTGAAACTAAATACCGAGTTTAGTACTTATCCGATTTCTTTTGAGTTGTGCTGTTCAAGACATATGCACACGGACATTTTTCTCAAAAAGTTTTTTTTGGATTCGGGAGCCTCAATTCGGTGAATTCTCGGTATCCAATTTTTGGTTGAAATGCATTATCTTCTCTACTTACTATGTATGTGGTAGAGAAAGCAACAAATACATCTATACTTTGTCCGCAGTAAATACTTTGTAACATTTTATTGTGTGTAAATTTTAATTAAGAACAGAATGTTTGATAAAAACTTGTATTTGATATTCCCTTTTCCGTTCCATCCATATAAGGCAATAACCCACCATAATTTTTCAAATTGAACACTATTTTAAAATAGTTTTACAACAGTTGCAAATGAATTCAGCGTTCAGGAATTTTGAGAACTTGCATAACAAAACAGGAGACTGTGGCAAAACACATTTTAATGTAAGCTGTAAAATGTTTATTACAGTCATTTTTAAAGATCTATTTCTATTTGACGGGCAATAATGGATTTACTGGTCACAATTATCTTATGCCAAAGGCTTCAATTGTGCTGATGGTTAACATCGACAGACCAAGCAGGTTTTGATGAAAGTCCATGGAATTATTGAGTAAACCCAAAAGCATTATTTACGTAGCAAGTGTAGAATCCTTTAGATTGTGACACCAGTATTTTAAGAAAGGATAAGAAAGGATATACACAAGTTGTATATGGCGTTTGGTGCAATCCTAGGATTATATCTTCCTTTATAATTAAAGAGGAAGCTTAAGTGCAACTAATTCCACAGAAACCACAATCACATGAGAGGGTTTACAACAAACTCTATGAGTGGAGATAAAATTCAAATATACTACATTACAAAACGTAATCGTTTCCATTGTCAATCAAATAAAAAGGGTGATATGACTTTGGAATTTTGCGAGATTATAAATGCATACATTTCAACAGATTCATTACGTCATTGTTGGTAAGCTATCATTAAGCCACCCGTACCAGAAAGATACAGTTATACATAATTTTATTCATCATAACGTGTTTATAATTCTAGGATTGAATTATATATTTTCTCAGTAATGGCTTCAATGGGATAGTAATTTCTTTCTTACATTGCAGGGTGTAAAATTGTAGTCATCTGTTTATATACCACGGTTTTGTCTTTAATGGTATCAGGCAGAAGGAATAAAGGAATCCCACGTTTTAAACTTAAAGAAAGATTCTGACTGGAAACTTTTCAACCAAAAACAACGAATATTTTTGAACAGATAGTGCTAGTGTTATCTTAGAAAGATTAATGTCTATATCTTGTGCCTTTCTGTAATATGTTTTAAGGAGCATGAAGACTTCATTGGCCACTTACAGAAAATTCAAATTATGCTTGGCTTTATTTCGCGTATGCTTTATTTCAATCAAAAAGCCGTGCTTGAAAAGCTAGAAAATATATTTTGTTCCATGTAAAGAGTTTTTTACTTTACATTGTCACCTTAAAAGATATGGGCGTTAATTTAAAAGTGAGGTAAATATATGCATGAATTTTTGCATTTTGAGTTATGCTCTTCTCCCTCCCCCCTCTCTCTCTCTCTCTCTCTCACACTCTCATTCACTCACTCACATCTGTGATCATTTATGTGGCTTTTAACATGATATAAAGAAAGAATAGACCTTCTCTACCCTCTATCTTTATTAGTGGGTATACAAACTATTCTTACTGAAGCTTATTGTTCTATCTACTACATTTTAATCCAAATAAACCTTTGCAGAAACAGCTACATTACACATTTTGTTAGCGATAGTTAAATGTTTAAGAACTGGGTGCTGTGTGCGGGCCTTAAAATTCCATGTTGTTTCCATGCAATCGCGAGAAACAACTGAATGTTGACAGGACTTTAAGAGAACGACCAAGTAATGAACAATTTGAGCCATTGGTAACGGATATTTCAGAAATGGATTATGCCACAAAAAAGTTATTTAAAACAAAGTGTGTGTTTCAAAGAGATCTAAATTTTTTTTGTGTAGCGCGATTACGTCTATCGCTTAACGTTTACCAGTTGTACAAGATTATCGAAATCTCTTCCGAATGAAGAATGAGGCAGTATTTTTAACACTTAAATGATTTCAGTCAAATTGTATAATATAATTCAATAACAGCCCACCTTAAAGCAATATGCGTATGTAACTATATATAAAAAGTATATATTACAGCCTTTGTGAATGTTTATATTATTGTATCCATGTTTAATAATGTTATGTGAATGTATTACGTAATTTAATAATGTAGGAGCTGTGAGAATAATAGGTTAAAAGTTGCTAACAATGAGATAACCTTGAGGCAATAATGAATTTGAAAGTTTAAATGCTACTACTCATTATTGGAGCAACAATAATGTAATTTTTTGAGATAGTTTATAAAATAGCCAGTCAATAACCAGAAAAAGCTTTACTTAAATAAAAATATTCCATTGGATTAGGATTAGCCAATCAGAAACTGAAATATAGCAAAATTTACAAATTTAAAATTCAGTTGCTTGTGGACAGTGCTCATAACTGGACGCGAGACAGGTCCTCGAGAAGTATAACACGTATTTTGTGTGAGACTAAAAAAAATAGTTTACGTGTTAAAAAGTGCAAGTAATTAATTAAAAAAAAACTCACAGCTCTCTCTATATGAGTGAAGTGTTTTTTAAATCGTGTCAAGCATTAATAAATGGAGTGAAGAAAAAACTTCAAATCTGTATAAGCCTACATTGTTCAGTCGCACCACAACCCTGCAAAGAGAAACGTGTCTCTAACAATAATACTGACGCAGCCGAGGCAAACATAAAATATAATATTTAAAGAAACAGTCAAATTACAAAGTTAGTATTTTTTTAAACATTTAGGGCAGAAACTATCTATTTCAAGAGGACTTCACAGGTTATTTCCAAAAAATTCAAGATATATACTTTATTTTTCATGTGAATATTTTAAATCTATGCTATTTTTTATAAACATCGTTAGAGCCACTTTTTAGAAAATCAAAGTTTTCGAAAAATGTTGCATGTAAAGTATAGTTGGCGTAGGAGGATTTTCTTGAAAGTCTCCGTGTCGTATCTTTGGAAGATACTAAACCTAAATACGAAGTTTGGCATTCATCAGACTTTTCGTTTTTGAGTTATGCTGTTCACAGACACACACTAAATTAAACTGAGTTTTATTTATGGACGCTCTTTAACTACTATGGTCCTTAGCTAACAGATCCAATTTTCAAGATGGAAACATACTACCTCGGAAAAACTTTACATCATCATAAGAAATTCAAGACAACGATAATTTAAGATGACTTATGGCAAGAATCTATCAGAAACTACCTGAGTGTTCTTTGATCTGATTCATAGACGGCTCTAAAACAGACCCGGGACGTGTTCTGGGATACTTGGTTTAAGAACCAGATGTAGCTTTAGTAATTCACTCGGTCTGAAAACCACGCTATTTCAAGCCGAAGTATTTACCATTTTACAATGGCAAAATAAGGTCTTAGAAAAGAGTATAAACATAAACAGATCTTCATTTTTTCAGACAGCCAGGCGGCACTAAAGGCTGTAAACAGTCCTTTAATGTCATCTAGACTGGTAGGTGAATGTATTACTGCCTTAGCCAACTTGGCAGAACATAACAAAGTATGTTTGTCATGGGTCCCAGAGCATAAAGCAGTTGAAGACAACGAGAAAGCTGACGAACTTGCAAAGCAGGGATGGACAAAACTGAAACCCAAACCAGTACCACCTACAGGCATACCTAAGTGTTCCATTAGAGCGGCTATAACAATTGGTGTAAAAACAACACTCTTTGGCCTAAAGAGGAGTCCAGGAATTCGGCATGGGAAATTGTTTATCAAAGAACCATGCAAACCTCCGACAGACTGCTTAAATGTAATAAGTCTCAGTTAAAACAACAGTAACCTTTGCCACTAGACATGCACCAGTGAGAAAGCACCTATAGGGTAGTTAAATTATATTCGAACCCACTCGCGGCCTCTCTTTACTGCGCGAGACAACTGGCAGTCGCCGAGAAAATTACGCCGGCAGAGGCGGACTAAATCCTTAACTTATAATAGATGCTGGAAATGTTGACCTTCTGCTCTCGAACAGGCAGCATATCTCGTGTAAATATTCTCGCTCACTCTCCGAAGCTCAGCAGCAGGAATTCTTGTGATTTCTTGCATAATGTTTTCTCTAAGTTCACACTTTGTCTTTTTAAAGAAACCCATAAATAAAAATCACAACTCGTTAGGCCAGGATTATGAGGGGGCCACAAATCAACCCTAATTATTCTGTCATCAAACACCTCTCTTATTGCATGATTCTGCAACAGCACATACGGCTGTCGAATCATTATATGCAATAAGAGAGGTGTTTGATGACGGAATAAGTAGTGTTGATTTGTGGCCCCCTCGCTCTCCTAGCCTAACGAGTTGTGATTTTTATTTATGGGGTTCTTAAAAGACAAAGTGTATCGTTCCAATCCTCGCACACTACAGGAACTTAGAAAAAACATAGTACAAGAAATCACTAGAATTCCTGCTACTGAGCTTCGGAGAGTGCGCGAGAATATTTACACGAGATATGCTGTCTGTTTGAGAGCAGAAGGTCAACATTTCCAGCATCTATTATAAGAAAGGGTTTTAGTCCGCCTCTGGTGGCGTAATTTTCCCAGCGTCTGCCGGCTGTCTCGCGCAGTAGAGAAATGCCGCGAGTAGGTTCGAATATAATTTAACTACCCTATACATATAATAGGAAGGTTTCAGGGCAACACGGACTGTAAATTGTGAGGGTCTAAACAGAAACAGCTTATCATATGATATGTTTTGTGAAGCGTTAGCATCAAGAAGATATAAGATAATTGGGAAACTTTTTATGGAACCGGAGAACTACTACCCCAACGCACTATTGGGCCTCGTAATGTGATGAGGGACACAGGACAAGTTGAAGGTGTAGCAATCATTACAGGGTTAGCACAATAAGTCAATGGCTGCAGTGCAACCGGAGTTTTTGCAGACAGGCCCTAGTCCACGAAAAAGAAAAAAGCCCTTAACTTCCTCTTCTGTATGGTGTGAAAGATAGCAAATTTTGCTCAGAGGCCTCTTAATCAGGCTTGAGGTTCTTTTACGCGCCGTAAACTACTTCCCTTAAGAAGGAAACCGTGCTAAGGTTTTTTTGTGCCCGAAAAAATCCATTGCCCTCCGCCAGGTTTGAACCTGCGACCACGGAAACTGGAGGCTAGCATGGTGCCCCTAAACCACGGAGGACGACACAGAAACACACACACATAGACACATACAGACCTTTTTCTAAAAATACTTTTTTGGGATCAGGGATTCTCAAAATATGTATTTCTTGTGAAATCTCGGTATCGAATTTTTGAGTGGAATGCAATACCTTCTCTACCTACTATGTACGTGGTAGAGAAAGTCTTCTGTTCACGTTACGTTGGTCATGTTACACTTTTAACTAAAATATCTGATGTGTTACGCTCACATGACTTTCTCTACTTGTACAAACTATTTTTACAAACGCTTATTCTCCATATGCTTCATGTTAATTGAGATGTTAATCTTATTGCTAATTTTCTTGTAGATGCAAGGGAAATATGGCAGGCTTTAAGCGATAGTCAAATATTTTAAGAGCTGGTTGCTATGTGGCGCATTCCATTCTCTTTGTATGTCCAAGACATAAAAATGAATAACGAATTCCCATTTGAGAAAAAGTATTGGAAAATTTAAGGGAATAACAAGCAATATCTCGAAAATGGTTCACTCAACAAACAAAATGTATAAAACATAAATTGTGGATTTTAACGCGATCTACATTTTTTGTGTAGTAAAATTTTGTCTATCTCTTATGGTTTACGAGTTATGCAAAAGTCGTTCACAATGAAGAATACTTTTGGGGACATTCCCAGAAAATTCGAGATATACATTTCATTTCTCATGACAATATCTTAAACATATGATATTTTAATCAAAATCGTTAGAGCCATTTTTGAGAAAATTAAAATTTTCGAAAAACGTTCCATGAAAAGGGTAATCTGGCGTGGGGGATTTTCTTGAAAACCTTCGTGTCACATCTCTGGAAGATACTGAACCTAAATACCAAGTTTGGTGTTCATCCAACTGCTATGCTGTTCACAGACAGACACACACACACACACACACACACACACACACACACACACACGGACATGTTTCCAAAAATGTTTTTTTTATTCAGGGGGTATCAAAACATATATTTGCGGTGAAATCTCGGTATCGAATTATTGGGTGGAATACAAGACTTCTCCTACTTACTATACTAGTAGAGAAAGTAATATTTCAAATGAAACACTATGGGTATGGTTTCTGCATAAGATGGATACAACTGTTCGCATGTCGTAAGTTAGTGTTTGTTATTAATGAGTCCATGTGGGGGAGAGTATCGCGTAAGGCACTTTGTAGATGATGCATCATATTTCAAGCTCGGAAACTTAAAGGAGCAATAATGAATATTTCGGAAACAGCTAACGCTAGAGGAAAAGTTATTTGGCATAAATTTAATATTTCAATTACCTCTACATTTATGATTCTCTCCTTCTCCCTCTCTCCCCAATAATTTACCAATTATACAGCATTATGCAAAAATTCGCTCAGAATGAGGATTTCATAGGCTCTTTAGAGAGAATTCAAAATATACATCTTATTAGGCATGTAAATATCTTAATATATGAGACGTTTTGGGGAAAAAAAGGTAATGAACATGTTCCACATACAGGGAGGGTTAGGATTTTCTTGAAACCTTGGTCTAGCACGCTTATAGTGACTGACTTTAATATGAAATAAGGTATTTATTCGATTTTCGATTGTGATGTATGCTGTTTACAGAAGGACAGAAATACACACTCACGCATACATATACACACACGGTCCTCTTTAACAATAATTTCGTTTGATCTAGGGCCTTATTTTCCGTGAAATCGCGGTATGAAATTTTCAGCTGGAATACAGTATCTCCTTTACCCTCTATAGTGGGTGGTAGAGAAAGTAAAAATGAACAAGTGCACCTCAGGGCAAGTCAAATAATACATAGAGAATAATCACCTCCTCCAAGAAATACATATTTGTCTTCGTTTAAAGAATTCTAGTGCGTTAATTAACATTTTAATACGTAGAAAGATAAAAAATAAATATTAGAGTTTATGTTTTATAGAGTTTTTCAATTTCTTTTATTTCATTAACTTTATATTCTTTTTATTTTATTTTTTTAATTTTACTTTTTTTCAACCTTTTTGCTTGCGGTATCTTCAGAATTATTTTATAAGCATTTGAATTATTTTTACTTATTTATTTATTTATATCTATACATTTGCAGTTTTACAATACGTTTCTCTGTATTTGGGGTGTTTGTGTACAATGCACCTGCTTCACTCTAACTACATATATATTTCATTAAAAGTGGACATTAATTTTTGTTTTTTTCTACAAAATATCATCTTTCTTTCCATCCTACATTATCTCTGTATTTAAGTTCTTCCTTTGCTTTAATCACTTTCCTCCACCACTTCTGTCTTACTTTCCCTAGTAGTTGTCAAATTGTTCCAAAAAGTCTTTGCATTAATTAAAAAATATTAAATCCAAAATCTCTGTCTACAAATTATTTCACTTCTTGTTTTATACTTCCTCTCTCTATATTTAGTTTATATGCATTTACTAGATCAATATTTTTAAATAATATGAAACAATGTCACCAATATATGATTTAAACTGATGAGAAATAAATTGTGAAATTCTAAAACTGAGGCGTTAATGAGAAAACATTAATAATCCCTGGTTTTGACATTTTTCCTTCCTCCAGATCACAAGTTATTTTCAGCTAATTTTAAATATTATACCAAATAAATTATGTCTACTGACTGCATGTAAAATAAGTTTATAACATAACGTAGGAAAAGTTTGAAAAATCAATGCGGTTATCTTCTTCTTTAAGCGATTGCACTAGTCTGCATTTACAAACTTTCTGTCAGATAATTTCTTTAAAGTAGGTATTCTTGAATCACGTTTTTATGCTGATTCCTGAAATAACTTCCGTTTTTTCTATCATGTCAGATTTTTACACAAAATAAGAAGTAATGTTTTGACAATTTTACTAATGAGCGTAGAAAAGTATTCAAATACCATTTCACACAAGGCAAGTTTTTATTCAAGAAACATATTAAAAATACTCTCAAGAACTCCCCTAATTTATTTCATGACTACATTTTAACACAAGAAGCCAAAGTGTTTGATTTAATTTTTTTCAAACTTTCTCTTCTTTGACTTCCTTGCAGATCCTTGAAGATGACTGTCACTCCTCAACATCCAACAGTAGTTGGCTATCATAGTTTCATTCCATCTCCCCTGGTACCTCCTCTCCATTTCCTTAATATCTTGGTGAAAACGTTTACCCTGCTCTTCACTATAATGTACCAGATTTTCTGGAAAGTAGTCCATATGTGAATGCAGAAAATGCACCTTTACACTCATGTTACAATCCATCTTCTTGAAATTTTCCAACATTATTTCGACAATGGCCTTGTAATTAGGATCTATGTTATTGCCTAAGAAGTTTTCAGTAACTGATCGGAAGGCGGTCCATGCTTCTATTTCCCCCTCATTCATTGTCTTCTCAAAATCTTCATCCTGCATCAATTTCTTTATTTGAAGACCAACAAAAATTTCAGCCTCTAATTTGTCTTGTGTAATGAAGGGAAATTTCTTGGAAAGGTACTTGAAGCAGGGTCCATCCTGTGGTAGAGCCTTTACATATTGCTTCATCAAGCCCAATTTTATGTATAGTGGCGGAAGAAATATCTTTTGTCTCTCTACAAGCGGTTTGTGCAGGATGTTTTTAGTTCCAGGCAACAAGTTTCTCCGCTGTGGCCATACTTTCACACTCCAATGTCTTTGCTTTGCCCGACTATCCCATTCGCACAGAAAAAAGGCGTTTTTGTGAACCCAGCTTGTTGTCCTAATAGTATTCCAATAACTTTGAAATCACCGCAGATATGTCATTTGTGTTCCTCGTATTGGATACTTGTTAAAAGTATCTTCATGTTTCCAACTCAACTGTCTATTTAATTTGAACTGAATGTGCTACAGGAATGGACCCATACACATTCCCATTATTCAGTAACACGCCTTTTAGGCTCCTGTTTGATGAATCTATAAAAAGTCTCCACTGAGTAGGATCATGTTCAATGTCATAAAAGTGCATTAACTGGTTTATGTTATTGCAGTAAAACAAGAATTCGGTATGTGAGAAAACGGGAACTAGCTTTTGTTCTCTGTGTCTGTACCATGAGTAATGTGTTCCTGGTTCCAGAAGTTTCTTATTTTTAAGACGGGAGCCTACTAACTCTGCAGATTCCATAGACAAATTCAAATCACGTACTAGATCATTTAGTTCACTCTGAGAGAACAGTTGTGGAGTCACGTCGTATTCAGGGCGGTAGACATCATCAGAATCGTCTTCGGTGACTGCATGAGGTTCACTTTCAGCACCATCTTCTTCCAAGTTCTCTAAAACAGCTGGAGGAAGAGGAGCAGGCAGATCTTCTCCGTGTGGAACTGGTCTGATGGCTGAAGGAATACTTGGATACACAATGTGTTTTTTATTTTTCGAATTGCACCCCTGAACATTAACTAAACAGAAATAACAGTCTTTAAGGTGGTCTTTAGGCTCCCTCCACGCCATAGGAATTGTAAATGGCATGCATGATTTCTTTCCTTTTATCCACAATCTTAACTTCAACACAATAGCGACAAACTGTCTTTGGACCCCAGGCCTTGTCTTGGTCACCAAGTTTCATTTTAATATAAGCATGGTACGTTTTTTTCACAAAGTCTGTTATATCAGTTCTCTGCTGAAGCACTGTATAATTTCCACAAATATGGCAGAAAACATTTGGATTGTTCACACACTTGCGTGTAGACATAATGTATTTATAACTTCAATCACGTTATAGCACTGGTAATGCAAGCCTCTGATACTAACAACAATGCCTAAATTATAAATAGCAACCAGCATCTACAGGTGTAACAACCTAAAGACTTACAAGTCTGTATTGAGAAATTTCCCTCCAAGAAGTGATAAATTTCCCTTCAACAATACTCATCATCTACTCGCTCAACTCTATATTTTTGAAGTGAAATTGTGAAAAAAACTGTACGTGATACAAAAAAACTAAAAGCAGTTCTGAAATCAGCATAAAAAGTGAGTCAGAATCACTTATTAGTTTTCAGTCATCCGATATCATGCAGACTAGTGTTATCATCCTCTTTGTAGAGCTTACACCCCCAAGGACTTACAAGTCAATGCTTAGGGTCAGTAGCCTGCCTAGGAGCAAGCAAACTCTGGATCATAGCATATCCAGGATGGGTGATCAACCCAAGGTCTGGTATGGCGATGAAGAAGAAAATAAAATTTAGTAATGAAAGGGATGATAGGAAAATTTGCAGATCAAATTATCCAACCTAGCATTCCCTAGCGGCCGACGGAAACGGTGAAAAATCCTTCGGTTAGATTGGTCGGCTCCGGGGGTATAAACCCTGCACCTCCCGAATACGGGCCACAGACGCTACCACCTGAGCCTTCTCGCTTGGTGGTGCAATTTTCAAAAGAAAGGGGGAAAAAGCGTATTATAAAAGTAATAGAACAAAAATCTTGAAAAAAGCTAGAATGCCTAAGCTGTAATGTCCTTGTTCTTTCTGCTTATTAAAAATTATATTTTTTTCTCCATTAATTTGGCTACTAGGAGTTTATAAAAAATGCAGACGAATGGTTACTGGAGTAACTGTGCTCAATACCGCCCATAGTAACTTCACTAATAGCAAGCAGTCATACGAAAGAGTCTCGCAAGAAGGTAACACCGAATTTTTGCCAAGGTCGATCACGACCTTCATCATCGAACCGGCACCGGTGACGTTCAACTGTTGCGGATGCAGGTGCTCTCTCGGACGGTAAAACCCAAGTATGCTAACAAAAGCAATTTGTTTTGGGAGTAACCTTCGCATAATAATAAATAGTTTTTCTAGGAAAGACAATGTTTGTTTAGAGAACATGTGTACAGACGTGGGAATTCCCTCGTGTGTCTGCTTTTGCTTTTATAAAATAGGGTTTAAAAAATGCATGACTTTTAATAGCCTTTATCATTTACTAGTGTGTATACAGACTACTGTTACTAAATCTTATTTTTATATCTAGTTTATTATAATTCGAATAAACTTTTGCAGAAATAGCTACATTATACATTTCGTTATACATACAAAGGGAACAGTGATAGTCAAATGTTTTAGAACTGGAGCTATATGCTGGTCTTAAAATTTCATACTGTTTCAATACGATCCCAAAAACAACTGAATTTTGAAAAGACTTAAAAATAATGTCCAAGTATTGAACAATTCGAACCATTAATAACAGATATCTTGGAAATGGTTGACGCAACAAAAAAGTTATTTGAAATAAATTGTGTGTTTTAAAGAGATCGACATTTCTCGTGTAGTACGTTTTCGTCTATCGCTTAATGTTTGACAGTTATACAAGGTTGTACAAAATTTCAGCCGAATGAAAAGGACTTCAAAAGCTATTTCCAGAAAATGCAACATATACATTCAATTTATCATGGAAATATCTTCAATATATGGTATTTTAATCAAAATTGTCAGAGCCATTTTTTTTAGGAAATCATTCATTCATTATCTGTTTAACCTCCTCCTATGTAGAACTTAAACTTAAACCCCCAGGACTTACAGGCGGGTGCCTGGGGTCAGAGGCCCGTTGAGGAGCAGACACTCATGGATCAGACAGAACATCCAGGATGGGGGATCAGCCCGATGCCTGGTATGGGGAGGAAGGAAGTAGATGAAACGAAATGATGGTGAAATGAATGAAAGGAAATGTGATGATGGAGCAGTTGGTGGAATGAATGGCGGGAGAAACCGAAGAACCCGGAGAAAACCCGCCCAGACGCCGCTTTGTCCACCACAAATCCCACATGCGGGTCCCTAGGTTTGAACCCGGGCCGCCTCGAGCGTTCTAACCACTCGGACAAATATTTCGAAAAATGTTCCATGTAGAGGGTAGTTTGGGTTGGGAGGATGTACTTTAAAATCTTCGTGTCGCATCTTTGGAAGATACCAAACCTACATGTCAAGTTTGGTGTTTATCCGACATTTCATTTTTAGGTTATGCTGTTCATACACACACACACACACACACATACACACACATACACACACAATAAGTAAGTTGAGTGTTTTTTATGGACGCTCTGTAACTGCTATGGTCTTCTTGAAATCCCGGAAATTTTGCTCAGAGGCCTCTTTATCAGGCTTGAGGTTCTTTTACGTACCGTAAATCTACGACACGGGACCACCGGCTTTACTTCCTTTCCGAAGGAAACCATACCTAAGGATTTTACGCCCGAAAAAATCCATATCAAACCCAACGCCTGATTTAAATCCAGTATCTCGGGATTTAGAGGCTAGCCCCCCCCGCCCCACACGGACCTTTTTCTAAAAATGCTTTTTATGGATTCAGGGGACCTAAAACACGTATTTCGGGTGAAAACATCATATCGAATTTTTGGGTGGAATGTAATACTTTGTCTACCTACTAGATACGTAAAAATATACATTACAAGCCTCAGTAGTTGATAGAGGTGCAACATGTGATCATATTTTGTTTACAAACTCAAATCCAGAAACTCTTAGTTCACGCGCTGGAGCCTAGAAACGGGAAGGGAGATAACTAAAGCAGACTCCGCGACAAGCAGAAGACGTAGCATTGTGTACCAATAGTACTGCGTCAGCTGTTACATGGTGCACACCGATCCTTAACCATATCTACAACCAACGGTAGCTTTTTAAGGTATTATTCTGTTTAGTTGACTCACTATGTATCTAGGTTTTATTTGTGTGAATATCGTCAAGTGGGAATGAACAATCGTGGTCTTGTACACATATGCAGGGCACGCCGAGATGTTCTTCATCTACAGGAAAGCCGAAAGAATGCAAGAGAGGCTTGCCGCTCTAGCAACAACGTTACCCCAACAAACATCACCCAGCCCACACCGTGTTCTAAGATTGGAGAGGTGTTTAAGTTTATCAGGCAGCTTAAGTCCTAACAAATGCTTCTATAGACGTCCGCGGAAACTCGTACACCGTAGTTTGAGCGCTTTCCAACAGATCATATAACCAGGTGATGCACAAAATATACCGAAGTTGGCGGCAGTCATTTTGAGCACCTTCAATAGTTGATTGAAATCTTATTCTGTTTTCTTAGTATTTCAGTTTTCTTTTCTTTTTTACTTTTTCCCCTCTCTTTTGTGATCCGTATTGCCTACGCCCTTCTCCATTGTTTCAAAGATCCTAGCACATAAACAAGGCGTTTTTGTGTATGGATTTATTAACATATAAACGGCTTACACTTCACTACAGTAAACAGTACATTATAGTGATGGTGGAAAATGAAGTAGGGCATATACATCGGAATGAAGGACAAGTGTATTGCACCGCTAGTCGCGAAGCAGATTGTACACACCTAATAGGTAAACAACACCCCAATGCGCTACCTCACTCCACCCTACTCGATACACAGTAAATTTTACTTCACTCTTAAGATTATGCATATAGGGGTTCGATTGCGCTTCAGCAGTCAATTTTAAAAGTTTTCTAGAAGATTAAATATGGCAAATGAAGATTATGGATGCCATAGAACACGACTGTATCCAGTGAAATATCTGAAGAGAATGCTTAGGACCAAAAAATACACAATTTGGTACCAACAAGGAAGTTGATTGACAGTGAAGCGGCTCGAGTTCTTTTCGGGCTGATCCTCGTTTACAAGTTAACTACTAACCCAGAAATCGGTTACTTTCTTTCCCCACTACACTATGTGATCACAAGTATCCGGACACCCCCCCAAAACATACGTTTTTCATTTTAGGTGCATTGTGCTGCCACCTACTGCCTAGTACTCATTATCCGCGACCTCAGACATCGTGAAACAGCAGAATTGGACGCTCCGTGGAATTCATAGACTTCGAACGTGGTCAGGTGATTGGCTGTCACTTGTATCAGAAGTCTGTACGCGAGATTTCCACACTCCTAAACATCCCTAGGTCCACTGTTTCCAATGTGATAGTGAAGTGGAAACGTGAAGGGACATGTACAGCACAAAAGCGTACAGACCGACTTCATCTGTTGACTAACAGAGACCGCCAATATTTGAAGAGGGTCGTAAAGAGTAATAGGCAGACTTCTATCCAGACCATCACACAGGAATTCCAAACTGCATCTGGATTCACTCCAAGTACTATGACAGTTAGGCGTGAGGTGAGAAACCTTGTATTCCATGGTCGAGCGGCTGCTCATAAGCACACAACACGCAGGAAAATGCCAAACGACGCCTCGCTTGGTGTAAGGAGCGTCAACATTACACGATTGAACAGTGGCAAAACGTTGTGTGGAGTGACGAATCACGGCACGATGGCAGGGTGTGGATATGTCGAATGCCCGGTGAACGTCATCTGCCAGCGTGTGTAGTGTCAATAGTGAAATTTGGAGGTGGTGGTGTTATGGTGTGGTTGTGTTTTTCCTGGAGGGGGCTGCACCCCTTGTTGATTTGCGTGGCACGATCATAGCGCAGACCTACATTGATTTTTAAGCACCTTCTTGCTTCCCACTGTTGAAGAGCAATTCGGAGATGGCGATTGCATCTTTCAGCACGATCGACACCTGTTCATACTGCACGGGCTGTGGCGGAGTGGTTACACGACAATAACATCCCTATAATGTACTGTCCTGCACATAGTCCTGACTTGAATCCTAAAGAATACCTTTGGGATGTTTTGGAACGCCGACTTCGTGCCAGGCCTCACCGACCTACATCGATACCTCTCCTCAGTTCCGCACTCCGTGAAGAATGGGCTGTCATTCCCCAAGAAACCTTCCAGCACCTGACTGAAAGTATGCCTGCGAGAGTGAACTCTGTTGTCAAGGCTAAGGGTGGGCCAACACCATATTAACTTCCAGCATTACCGATGCGGGGCGCCACGAACTTGTATGAGATTTTCAGGCAGGTGTCCGGATACTTTTGATCATGTAGTGTATATTGGCATAGATCACGAGCCTATACGAGCTGATGGGCCTGCTTAACCCTTAGCTCTATCAACCAAAATAGCAACAGAGAAAGACATTCATATTTAAGTATTACTTTCTCTACCAACTTTTAAATGAATAAACGACTAAAAAGTATTTACAAAACCTCTATAATAGAGTATGAAATTCTGATATATAACAAAAGATAGTGGTTAAGGTGGTTTTGACTTTTTGTGTTCTACTTTGTAAACTACTTCAGAGCTCAGAATAAAATTCATGTAAAAACAAGCTTTATGCCAAGGAATTAACATACATGATCACGATGCAGTAGCTATGCCATTGCAAAGCAACTAGAAGCGAAAGCGAAACACAAGATAATCGTTTCCTACTCACAACGTAAAATATATTTGCTATATTCATTTCTTTAATTGACATTTTATCAAATACTGTAGATGGTGCAGCGAAGTCAGTACCGAAATCACTTCGGAGCTTTTATTTTAATTCTACCATATATGTAGGTAATTTTCTGTATCCAAAAACTTAATACGTTTTGCTGAATTTCCTCTTTATGATGCATTAAATCTCTTTACCATGGTTAATAAAACGTATAAAAGAAAGAAAGAAAAATGTGTGTCTATTGTAAACTCCGATATTACTCAACTGATACATTTATAATTAACAGTTAAGAAGTTTAATAATATTTTTCTTTAGGGTTTGAGGTTATGCACCAAGTCCAAGTTTAAAATTTTGGTTTCGATGGAAAAGTATGAAATCTTCACATGCGCCAATTTCGCCCGTGTTTCGTTGAATTTTGATACCGAGTGAAAAATGTAGAGCCATTGCATTATTAAATAACAACGGGACTTTGGTAAAAACTTAACATTTAACCTAATGTGCTTATTTAAGGAGCATTCGGTCAAGTAAGGTTTAAGAAGAAATTTATGATAAATGTTTTGGTTTGTGAAGTTAACCTAATCTTAAAGCTTTTTAAAACCCGCGCCCAGAAAAGAAAGCAGCAGGACATTAAGAAGTTTATACTATCCTGTGAGATCAGCTCTTACTGCAGACGGCACCACAGCTGGTGGACACATGTTTAAAGCCCGAATTTTTATGTAGTATCAAATTGAGAAATATGTGGTAAAATACATCATGAAAAATACAGGGTGCACCATTTAAGTTTGAGACTGTACAATATCTCCAAAACTAAGCGTTGTAGAAAAAAATGTCTTGAATAAAAGTTTGCTTGATGTTATGGGGGAAAGTAAATGTCATTAGTCGTGTTTTATTTGGAGGACGTTATGATGGTCATTTTAGGGTCAATTTAATTTTATTTGTCATGTAAATATCCTTCGATTATGACATTTTAATCAAAATCGTTAGAGCCGTTTTGTAGAAAATAACATTTCAAAAAATGTTCTGTGTAAAGGACAGTTTAGGGTGCGGGGATTTTCTTGAAAATCTTCAAGTCATATTTCTGGAAGATATTGAACGTAAATACTAAGTTTGGTAATATCCGACTTCTCGTTTTTTAATTATGGTGTTCACAGACACACAGACACGTTTCTAAAAAATGCTTTATTTGGATTCAGAGGTCCTTAGAATATGTATTTGCGGTGAAATCGAGTAATCGAATCTTTTAGTTTCCGCAATACTTCTACTTACTATACGTAGTAGAGACTGTAAAAAAGAGGTAGGTAACTCATTGACGCGGTATATATTCTGCATTTTGAAACTATAAGCATCATTTGTTTTTACTTTCTCTACTACGTATAGTAAGCAGGGGAAGTATTGTATTCCACCCAAAAATTCGATACCGAGATTTCACCGGAAATACATGTTTTGAGACCCCCTGAATCAAAAAAAGCATTTTTGGAAACATGTCCGTGTGTGTGTCTGTCTGTGTGTCTGTGAACAGCATAACTCATAAACGAACAGTCGGATAAACACCAAATTTGGTATTTAGGTTCAGTATCTTCCAGAGATGCGACACGAAGGTTTTCAAGAAAATCCCCCCACCCCAGACTACCCTTTACATGGAACATTTTTTGAAAATTTTAATTTTCTCAAAAATGGCTCTAACGATTTTGATTAAAATATCATATGTTTAAGATATTGTCATGAGAAATGAAATGTATATCTCGAATTTTCTGGGAATGTCTCCAAAAGTGTTCTTCATTCTGAACGACTTTTGCATAATTGGTAAACCATAAGAGATAGACAAAATTTTACTGCACAAAAAATGTAAATCGCGTTACAATACACAATTTATGTCATATACATTTTTTTTGTTTAGTGAACCGTTTTCGAGATATAGCTTGTTATTCCCATAAATTTTCCAATACTTATACTTTTTCTCAAATTTGTTACTCATTTTTTTTACTTTCTCTACTACGTATAGTAAGTAGGGGAAGTATTGCATTCCACCCAAAAATTCGATACCGAGATTTCACCGGAAATACATGTTTTGAGACCTCCTGAATCCAAAAAAAGCATTTTTGGAAACATGTCCGTGTGTGTGTCTGTGTGTGTGTGTGTCTGTGTGTCTGTGTGTGTGTCTGTGAACAGCATAACTCAAAAACTAACAGTCGGAAAAACACCAAGCTTGGTATTTACGTTCAGTATCTTCCAGAGATGCGACACGAAGATTTTCAAGAAAATCCCCCCACCCCAGACTACCCTTTACATGGAACATTTTTCGAAAATTTTAATTTTCTCAAAAATGGCTGTACAAATTTGATGAAAATATCATATGTTTAAGATAATGTCATGAGAAATGAAATGTATATCTCGAAATTTCTGGGAATGTCTCCAAAAGTATTCTTCATTATGAACGATTTTTGCATAACTGGTAAACCATAAGAGATAGACAAAATTTTACTACAAAAAATGTAGATCGCGTTAAAATACACAACTTATATCATATACATTTTTTTTGTTGAGTGAACCGTTTTCGAGATATTGCTTGTTATTTCCTTAAATTTTCCAATACTTATACTTTTTCTCAAATTCGTTATTCATTTTTTTATGTCCTGGACATGCAAAGAGAATGGAATGCGCCACATAGCAACCAGCGATAAAATATTTGACTATCGCTTAAAAGCTACCATATTCCCCTTGCATCTACAAGAAAATTACAAATAAGATTGACATCTCGATATCTCGATTAATATGAAGCATATGGAGAATAGGCGTTTGTAAAAATAGATTGTACAAGAGTAGAGAAAGTCATGTGAGTGTAACACATCAGATTTTTATGTCCTGGACTTGCAAAGAGAATGGAATGCGCCAAATAGCAACCAGCGCTTAAATACTTGACTATCGCTTAAAACCTACCATATTCCCCTTGCATCTACAAGAAAATTAGCAATAAGATTGACATCTCGATATCTCGATTAACATGAAGCATATGGAGAATAAGCGTTTGTAATAATAGTTTGTACAAGAGTAGAGAAAGTCATGTGAGTGTAACACATCAGATTTTTTTTATGTCCTGGACATGCAAAGAGAATGGAATACTCCACATAGCAACCAGCGCTTAAAATATTTGACTATCGCTTAAAGCCTACCAATTCCCCTTGCATCTACAAGAAAATTAGCAATAAGATTAACATCTCGATATCTCGATTAACATGAAGCATATGGAGAATAAGCGTTTGTAAAAATAGTTTGTACAAGAGCAGAGAAAGTCATCATCAGATTTTTTAACTTGGTGTTATATGCAAAAAAGTAAAGATGCACAATTTTAATTGCAAAACCTGTTAGCAGTTATTGCTGGTCGTTCCGTATAAGCGTCAACATTCCACTTCTGACTCACCAGATAGAGGAAAAGGATCCACACAAATGCCTCTCCGTGGAAGTGTTCCAACCTGATTTACCAGTTATGAGGAGTGAGGAAAATCTGGAGAAAAAAAAACTCAGTAAGAGAGGAAGTTCAGAGTTCGTGCCTTAACGACCGTATCGTTGCTATCCTGTGATGAAACGTATGCCACACTACCTCAGACTCAAATAGTTTCTTATATAATGCAACACAATTTAGTGAGAAGGCTATGAATTATGCATTTGCTAAGAGAGTACAATTTCCTAGTCATGTCGAAGCTCTAAACTCACCTAAGATTAGTTCATAAACCTTTTACTTGAACGAAAAGATCTACATGAACTTCATCAACAACTGTGCACTAAATTAAATTGGGTTTTTGTTTATTAGCGTCCCACTATTGGGTGTGAAAGACGGAAATTTTGATCAGAGGCGTCTTTTTCAAGCTTGAAGTTCTTTTACGTGCTGTAAATCTACGACACGGGACCACTGGCTTTACTTCCCTTCCGAAGGAAGCCATGCTAAAGATTTTTCCGCCCGAAATAATCCAACGCCCTCCGCCGGATTTGAACCCGTGACCTCGGGAACTAGACGCTAACATAGTACCCCTAGACCACGCAAAGCAACAAAACAGTACGTTCTCTGGGCAGAGAAGCAGACAACGAAAATTAATTGTTAATGATTTTTGGCTGAAATTTACAGATGCAATATCTAAGGGACAGCTGGAATGTATAATACATCACTAGCAAAACATTTTATGTGTTACATTCGCACGACTTTCTCTACCCAATCTTCTATAAACTATTCTCACAAAAGCTTATTGTTATTTGTTTCGAATTAATTGAGACAAACATTTACAGAGTTGGTTTGTCACACATTAAGTTGTAGGTATGCATAAGGAGAATACAGTAAATAAGTACGAAGGCTTTCACCGCCGGAGTTAATCGATAAAACATTAAATTCTTCCGGGCTGGAAGGCCGTGGTCTAAGGGTAAAATTACTAGCACCCGACGTTTCGGTCAACTCTGTGGTTGCCATCTTCAAGAGTGTAACAGCCAGGACAGCTTGATAACGACTGCCTGGCTTTTACACTCTTGAAGATGGCAACCACAGAGTTGACCGAAACGTCAGGTGCTAGTAATTTTACCCTAGACCACGGCCTTCCAGCCCGGAAGAATTTAATGTTTTATAGAATACAGTAACTTTAAACGATAGTCAAACCTTTTAATAGTGGGTCACTGTGAAGGCTTTGAAATTCCGTTCTCTTTGCATGAACTCGAAAAAATCTGACGTGATACATTCACATGACTTTCTCTGATCCTATAGTTTATTGGTAGATGTACAAACTATTCTTAATAAATTAATCCAAATAATCTTTGCAGAAATAGCTATGTTACACATTTCGTTATGGATACAAAGGAAACAGTCAAATGTTTAAGAACAGCTATATGCTGTCTTTAAAATTCCACACTACTTCCATGCAATCGCAAGAAACAACATAGTTCTGACAGGATTTACAAAAAATGACCAACAAATGAACAATTCGAACTTTAATAACGAATGTAAGAAAGGGCTTATGCCACAAAAACTTACTTGAAATAAATTGTGTGTTTTAAAGAGCTCTACAACTTTGTGTAGTACGTTTTCGTTTTTTACCTAACGTTTATTAGTTATATAAGATTATGTAATTTTCCTTTAAATGAAGTGGACTTCCCAGGCCAATCCCAGAAAATTTAAGATATACCTACATTTTATTTGTCATATAAATATCTTTAATATATGGAATTTAAATCAAAACAGATACATTTTTAGAAAATTAAAACTTTCGAAAAAACTCCCATGTAAAGGGTGGTCCAGGGTATTTTGGGTAGGGGATAGGGGGATTTTCTTGAAAATCTTCGTGTCGTATCTTTGGAAGGATTGAACCTAAATACCAAGTTTGGATTTATCCAACTTTGCGTTTTTGAGTTATGCTGTTCACAGACACACAGACTGACACACAGACACACACACACACGGACATGTTTCCAAAAACACTTCGGTTGGATTCATGGGGCCTCAAAACATGTATTTCCGGTGAAATCTCGTATCAAATTTTTGGGTGGAATGGAATACCTTCTCTACCTATTGTGTTCGTGCTAAAGGAAGTAAGAACGATTTAGCAGCTCAAAATTATAGAGCATTTAATAATTCAAACGAACAATAAAAAATATCTCGGAAATAGTTAGCACTAAAAAATTATTTAACAGAAATAAATTTGTGTTTTAAACAGATCTGCATTTTTGTGGAGTAAGTTTTTATTTATTTTTTACGGATTACAGGTTATACAAAATTCATTCAGAATAAAGACGACTTCATAGGCTATTCATAGAAAATTTATTTATACATTTTATTTGTTATAAAAATATCTTAAGCTTATAGCATTTTAATAAAAAAATTAGAGGCATTATTGATGAAATAAGAAATAACGAACTTTTTTACATGTAAATTGCAGTTTGGGATGCGAGTTTTCGCTTTTGAACGAGACAGGTCATGGAGCATTCAAAATGTGTATTTATGATTAAATCTGGGTATCAAACTGTTGGATTGAACGCAATGCTTCCTCTACTTACTATAGGTAAGGAGGAGAAAAATTAAAAATCCGAAAATTCGACCTCTCCCAGCATAGCATTTAAACAAAGAGTACTTCAAGCCTAGTTATTTGATAATACGTTCTTAAAACACACTTTCATAGCTGGAAACCATGTTAAACTTAGAGAGGGCTCGGTATCTGGACTTCTAGCATGCAAGGATAGACTTCTTTGACGAGATAAGACACAAGAACACTTAGCCGGCACCCTTCTCTGTCTCTCTCATTACTGACAGAAGAAAGTTGGTGACGAGAACATCCTGATTTGTCGAGCTGTCACATGAAGTAGTATCAACCGAGGAGAGTTTAATGGAGGCCATGAAATTAACAACACATACCAACTGCAGTAAAGTGAAAGCGTGATTCACCATACATGCAACTTACACTTCTTTCCTCTCGACAGTGTCGGCTCGAACATAACTAGAGGGATTCGGCACAGATTGACGCGTTGGGTGTTGCAATCTCAGATTGCAGAGCCAGAATGCCCAATAACGGCCAAGGGAGGAACTTAAGTTTCCTTGATGATAATGATAGATAGCATTAGTGGCCTTTGGTCTCTCTCATTCGTGTGTAATTATTGACAGAAATATATAAGTAATTAAATAAAGAAATGATAGCAAGATAAAAAATCTGATGTGCTACACTCACATGACTCTCTCTACTCTTGTACAAACTATTTTTACAAACGCTTATTCTCCATATGCTTCATGTTAATCGAGATGTCGATCTTATTGCTAATTTTCTTGTAGATGCAAGGGGAATTGGTAGGTTTTAAGCGATAGTCAAATATTTTAAGCGCTGGTTGCTATTTAGTGCATTCCAATCTCTTTGCATGTCCAGGACATATAAAAAAGAATAACGAATTTGAGAAAAAGTATAAGTATTGGAAAATTTAAGGGAATAACAAGCAATATCTCGAAAACGGTTCACTAAACAAAAAAATGTATATGACATAAATTTTGTATTTTAACGCGATCTACATCTTTTGTGTAGTAAAATGTTGTCTATCTTTTATGGTTTACCAGTTATGCAAAAGTCGTTCACAGTGAATACTTTTGGAGACATTTCCAGAAAATTCGAGATATTCATTTCATTTCTTATAACAATATTTTAAACATATCATATTTTAATCAAAATCGTTAGAGCCATTTTTGAGAAAATTAAAATTTTTGAAAAATGTTCCATGCAAAGGGTAATCTGGGGTAGGGGATTTTCTTGAAAACCTTCGTGTCGCATTTCTGGAAGATACTGAACCTAAATACCAAGTTTGGTGTTTATCCGACTGTTCGTTTCTGAGTTATGCTGTTCACAGACAGACACACACACACACAGACTCACACACGGACATGTTTCCAAAAATGCTTTTTTTTGGATTCAGGGGGTCTCAAAATATATATTTCCGGTGAAATCTCGGTATCGAATTTTTGGGTGGAATACAATACCTCCCCTACTTACTATACGTAGTAGAGAAAGTAATAATTGCAATAAATAACTTCCGTGTATTAAATCAATGTATAATGTAACAAGCTTAAGTTGAAAGATTTGTCCGAGAAACGAGTCATTAGCGAGTCATGTTAACCAAAGTCATTAGTGATAGCCGAAATAGCGAACGCATTAGCTTAAAGATTCTGGGAATTCAGTTAGGTTATAAGCTAAGTACATTTGCAGGGTCACACAGGAAGAATTCTGGAAAAGGGAAAGGCACTTACATTCTGAGATTTTAGCCAAGCCCCCTGATAACATAGTTTAGAGGCACACGTAGGATTTTAAGTATTGGCTGCACGTGAAAAATAACGTTGTTTCGGAGTAATGAAGTAGGAGGAGCTAAATGTAATAAAGGCGTGCAATTCTGGGTCAAAGAGTACTCTCTCTCTCTCTCTCTCTCTCTCTCTCTGGTACCAGCACTGGTACTTTCATTCGTTCGTGCACTCCTTCGTGCACACAGATGTACATACATTAGATACTCTGCACATTCTTCGGTACTTACTGCTTGTGCGATATCTTAAGCGCTTAGTGACGAGCTTGTGTGAGTAAGATTTCGTGGCTGTTGCGAGAGGTCTCGCCGATAAGCAATTTAGCGACTGACGGCAATTTACCCAACTAGTTTCTTTTATTGCGGAAACAGTTATTTCAAATCGTAAAATTGATACTGTAGAAGTTAGCAGGTTAGAAGTTCTCTGTCAATTTTAACTGGCGATGTCGTTCTCAATACATCCACGCATACCCTGAGAGAAAGATCTCATATCCATAATACTAGATCAGCTGGCGCACGAGACAACAAGATCACGGGAGCAGAATCAACAACCTTGTGTGCTATCAAAAGTGATGACCATCATTCTCGTATCACCTCTTTGGCATTTTTGCTTGTGTTGATTTTTACTTTCTCTGGTGCATATATTGACGGGCATAAAAAGTGGCCCGTAATGGAACACAGCTGGTACTGTTGGTACTGACAAATCTAGCCCCACTCTGTGCCAGCGTGACTTCCTCTGGCAGGGTACTTTACCTCCCCAAATTATGACCAAACTGTCAAAGGGTAGTATTACAACTTAAACCTTGTATTTTCATTACCGTTTTCGTATTGTCATTCGATGGTGGCAATAATTTTAGCCTTCGTCTACATGTCGCTATTGAAAACTTTCATATAAATGTCGTAGTTATCGTCCAGTTTAACAATACATGCAAGAAATGCATCACCATTTCCTATAGAAGGCCACATTATGCTGTACTGGTTTAGCCTTTTCTTCTGTACCGATCATAGCGAAACCCTTTCATAGAGGCGGTGTACGAACGCTACATTTCACATCGATTGTAACATCGTTCATTGATTCGTTTTTGTATTCCTGAATTACTTTACATATCAGTCACTTAGAGAACAGATACCAGCTGGGTGGAGACAAAGTTTGTTTACCTGGACGTGAAACCATACGCAGGGAAAAAACACTATTACGAGCTAGGGGACTGGAGTACTTTTTATGCACGTAGTAACCAGAAAAGGTTTCGCATTCCACCCCAAAATTATACACACAGAGTGGACCATTTAAGTGAAGACTGTAAAATATCTCTAAAACTAGGGGTCGTAGAAAGAAATGTCTTGAATAAAAGATACCTGATATTATGGGGCAAAGTAAATGCCATAGTCGTGGTTTATTTGAAGGACACTGTGATGGTCATTTTGGGTCAATTTAACTTTTTTACTTTCTCTACTACGTGTAGTAAGTAGGGGAAGTATTGTGTTCCACCCAAAAATTCGATACCGAGATTTAACCGGAAGTACTTGTTTTGAGACCCCCTGAATCCTAAAAAAGCATTTTTAGAAACATGTCCGTGTGTGTGTCTGTGTGTCTGAACAGCATAACTCAGAAACGAACAGTCGGCTAAATACCAAACCTGGTATTTAGGTTCAGTATCTTCCAGAGATGCGACACGAAGGTTTTCAAGAAAGTCCCCCACCCCAGATTACCCTTTACATGGAACATTTTTCGAAAATTTTAATTTTCTCAAAAATGGCTCTAACGATTTTGATTAAAATATCATATGTTTAAGATATTTTTATAACAAATGAAATGTTTATTTCGAATTTTCTGGGAATGTCTTCAAAAATATTCTTCATTGTGAACGACTTTTGCATAACTGATAAACCATAAGACATAGACAAAATTTTACTACACAAACAATGTAGATACACAATTTATGTCATATACATTTTTTTTGTTGAGTGAACCGTTTTCGAGATATTGCTTGTTATTCCCTTAAATTTTCTAATACTTATACTTTTTCTCAAATTCGTTATTCATTTGTTTTGTCCTGGACATGCTAAGAGAATGGAATGCGCCACATAGCAACCAGCTCTTAAAAGATTTGACTATCGCTTAAATCCTACAAATTCCTCTTGCATCTATAGGAAAATTAGCAATAAGATTAACTTCTCGATATCTCGATTAACATGAAGCATATGGAGAATATGCGTTTGTAAAAATAGATTGTACAAGATTAGAGAAAGTCATGTGAGTGTAACACTCAGATTTTTTATATTGTTTTTTCACACCTCATAAAAACTAAACAAAATTTGTATAAAGCACTTTGCAGTTGTACTTACACCAACGTAAACAGCAACGAAAATTCTGAATGGCTGTGCATGGAATGGTTGGACCATCCAGGATGGTCATTTGAGGGTCAAGTTACGTTTCGTAATTGGGAACCAACATTTTTTATTTTGTTTCCTTATTCCTCATCACGAAATAAACAGTTTTTATAAAGTTTTTCTAATGAGAAAGCAATATACAAAATGTAGGATTCATTTAAAAAAATTAAATTTGTCAAATAACGGCCTCCAAATAAAACATGACTAATGATATTTAGTTTCCCCCGTAATATCAAGCAACTTTTATTAAAGACATTTATTTCTATAACACTTAGTTTTGGAGATATTGTACAGTCTCAACTTAAATATTCCGCTCTGCATATATTATTTTTTATGGCCCCTGAATATATATATATATATATATATAAAAAGATTTTTTACGAAAAGTTCAGAGTGTGTGTGTGTGTGTGTGTGTGTGTGTGTGTGTGTGTGTGTGTGTGTGACCGAGCAGCATAATCCAAAAAAGAAAAGTCAGATAAGTGACAAAATTAGTATTTAAGTTCAGTATCTTCCAAAGATATGACCCGAAGACATTCAAGAAAATCCCCACACTGCAAACTATCCTTCCTTTTGCATGGAATATTTTTTGAAATCTTTTATTTAAAAAGGGCTGTAACGATTTTGATTAAAAGTCCATGTTGTGGCAGTAATTTGTATCACAACAGTGTAAATGCCAGAGTGATTGTAGTGTAAATAAGCATTATTGTATGACATTGATTTGAGATGTTTGTTAATTATAAGCATTGTTAGGAAATAAGTTTACACCGCCTCACTGAAACTGACAATAACATCGGGTAACAATGAGCGAGGGGGTGAGTTGTTTATCAATTATTAGAGACAAGCAAATGACGTCAGATTGGCGCGCTTTTCTTAGAAATGACGGGAATTTCTTCCCTAGAGCATATGTTTTAGTAATTTTGATTGGATTTAAAAATAGACGCTAATGTTGCCGCGTTTTATTAACCAATAGCAGCTCTGTTATAATGTTTAGGCATATAAGGGTGTGGGAGTATAAAAAGCTAAAGTCAGAGATGGGTAACGCTCAGTCCAGAAGAAGCATTCGCGTGTAATACGTCGCTTAGTTCATCAGAATCGTTCGCGGGTTACACGTCGCACAGTTCTACAAAATCTCTCGCGTCGTAAAGTTGAAGTACGCGAATTAATAATGTGCAGTAAATAAGTTATTATAGTAGCAGAAAATATAACAGTTTCAGTCTGGCGTGTATCACGAGTCAATATGTGAACTTAATTAACTGTGACGGTAATAAAAGTGTAAAAACAAAATTCTTTTATCAGTGTTATCTTTGAGTAACAAATCATTTACGTTTACACACCTTGATCAAGAGATATGCTCGACTTAATAACAACAATAGCTAGCCGGAGGATAATGAACCCAACATTCAAAGTAGTAAAACAATAACAGGCGCTCAGAAATAAGATAACACGAAGTTACCGCGACAAATTGGCTCCCATACGTTGTGCAGATAAACATGAAGCATCTTCCAACTAAAAAACAAATATTCCACGACAATGTATTAGAGATATGTATATGTCAAATAAAGTGTATATCTTGAATTTTCCTGGAGTAACCTGTGAAGTCCTCCTAATTCGGAAAGAATTTTGTATAATCTCGCATAACAGGTACATGTTAAAAGTAAGGTCAGCATGAATGTTGACAGGACTTTAAAAGACTAAGTACTGAACAATGCAAACCATTAATAACAGATATCTCGGATATGTTTTATGCCACAAAAAGGTTATTTGAAATAAATTGTGTGTTTTAAACAGATCTACATTTTTTGTGTAGTGCTTTTACCACTATCGCTCAAAGCTTACCTGTTATACAATATGGTATAAAATTCCTTCCTTCACAAGCTGTTCCCAGAAAATTCAAAATATACATTTTATTTGGCATGTAAACAACTTTAATATATGGCATTTTAATAAAAATTGTTAGAGCCATTTTTCAGTAAATCAAACATTTCAAAAATCTTCCATGTAAAGGGTAGTTGGGGTGAGAGGATTTTCTTGAAACCTTCGGGTCGCATCTTTGGAAAATACTGAACTTAAATACCAAGTGTGGTATTTATCTGACATTTCGTTTTTGAATTATGCGTTCACACACACGTTTTTTTAAATGCCTTTTTTGCATTCGGGTAGCACCAAATAGGTGTTTCCAGTGAAATTTGAAGAAGGTTATTATATCTTTACATTATTTGCACCACGCTTTGGGCGTCAATTTGAAGTAGGTTTTATTGAAGGAGTTGTATTATATTTCAACTGTTGGGGAGCCGAACCTGTAGTAGTTAAATACCAAGTGTGGTATTTATCTGACATTTCATTTTTGAATTATGCGTTCACACACACGTTTTTTTAAATGCCTTTTTTGCATTCGGGTAGCACCAAATAGGTGTTTCCAGTGAAATTTGAAGAAGGTTATTATATCTTTACATTATTTGCACCACGCTTTGGGCGTCAATTTGAAGTAGGTTTTATTGAAGGAGTTGTATTATATTTCAACTGTTGGGGAGCCGAACTTGTAGTAGTTGCAACCGCACGTATGGTACCCGGTAGCCTTCGTCAAACAATTTAAAAATATTAACTTTGTAATTTGACTGTTTCTTTAAATATTTAATATTTATGTTTGCCTCGGCTTCGTCAGTGTTATTGTTAGAGACATGGATGTCTTGGCAGGGTTGTGATGCGACAAGAATGTAGGCTTACACAGATTATAATTTTACTTCACTCTTTTTATTAATGCTTGATACGATTTAAATAACACTTCACTGATAGAGAGCTGTAAGATTCTTTTATGAATTACTTGCACTTTTTTAACACGTAAGCTATTTTCGTCTCACACGAATACGTATTATACTTCTCGAGGACGTGTCTCGCATCCGGTTGCAAACACTGTCTGCAGGCAACTGAACTCCAAATTTGTAACATTTTCTCCTTTACAGTTTCTGATTGGCTAATTCTACTCCAATAGTATACCTTCATTTAACTAAAGCTTTTTCTGGTTGTTGATTGGCTATTTTATAAACTGTCACTAAAATTACATTATTGCTTGCAAGAATCAGAAGTAGTATTGTTAAACTCTCAAACTCATTAATGCCTCAAGGTTACCTCATTGTTAGCAATATTTAACCTAATATTCCCACAGCTCCTACATTATTAAATTACCTAATACATTCACATAACATTATTAAACATGGATACAATAATATAAACATTTACAATGAGTGTAATATACACTTTTTATGTATTGCTTTAAGGCGGGCTGTTATTGAATTGTATATTATATAATTAGACTGAAATCATTTAAGTGTTAAAAATACTGCCTCAAATTAGGGTATCAATTTTTGGGTGCAATCTTCTCTATCTATGTACGTTGTAGAAAAAAGTAATAAAAAGTTGCAGCAATGGATTAAAGGTTTTAGTTTACTTTTGTGGTTAAAACCAGTATTTAGGTTGCTAGAAATGACGAAACAAACGATAGTTCATTAGCAGTAGCGGATAAAGATAATTTAATTGAGAAATACTTCAGCTTCCAAGGTAAATAATAAAGTTGTTTTCAAGCCACTAGTAACAGTTCATGTCCTTATATCCTACATACTACAGGGATGCAATTAAAGCATTCTAGCCTAGATTTTTCTAACCCTGCCTTCGTTTTCCTATAAGAGGCTATTGACAGGTCAAAAGAAATGAACTGGAAAGCGGGAATCAAACCGTGCACGCCAAGTTAGAGAGCTAACGGAGTGCTGTTTACTCAAGCGTGAAAAAGAGACGAAATGATTCGACACAAGGATGTGCTGCCAACTTAACTGCGACATTCTTACGTCTTAAGTGAGGACTGTGGTTTGAGGTCAAGTAACTCGTTTTATGGCCACTAGCTTCGAAAGGAAAGTGAACAGGTAGGTGTTAAAACAACTCATTTAACGCAGCCTGCCTTAGGAGCGCCAACTTTCATTGTCGAGAAGAATGAATCAGCGAACGTACAGGATTAATTGTGAATTTTTCATTGGGTAGGAATTTATTGCGTAGGAATTTCCTTATTTCTGACTCTAAATATTGGGCCACTTATAAAGTTGTTGTAAGTCTTAATCTTTAATAGAGGATTTATGTGGTTCTAAAAACATATTCTTAATTTTCTTGTAGATGCAAGGGGAATATGGTAGGTTTTAAGCGATAGTCAAATAGTTTAACGCTGGTTGCTATGTGGCGCATTCCATTCTCTTTGTATGTCCAGGACATAAAAAAAAAGCGAATAACGAATTGCCATTTAAGAAAAAGTATAAGTATTGGAAGCCTCAAATAATAAGGAATATCTCTCCACACAAAAAATGTATGACATAAACTGCGTGTTTTAACGAGCTCTACATTTGCTATGTAGAAAAATTTTGTCTATCTCTTACTTTTTACCCCTTATGCAAAAGCCATTCAGAATGAAGAGGACTTTTGGGGATATTCCCAGAAAATTAAAGATACACATTTTATTTGTAATGAAAGTATCTTAAATATATGATATTTTAATAAAAATCGTTAACAGACATTTTTGAGAAAATCACAATTATCGAAGAATATTTCATATCTTTGAAAGGTACTGAACCTCAATACCAAGTTAGGTATTTATCTGACTTTTCGTTTTTGAGTTATGCTGTTTACAGACACACAAACACAGACACGGACCTTTTACTAAAACTGTCTTTTTTTACATTATTTCCGGTGAAATATCAATATAGAATTTTTGGGTGGAATGCAATACTTCCCCTACTTACTATACATGCCTTTTATGTTTTTTTGCATAACTGGTAAACCGTAAGAGATAGACAAAATTTTTTACATAAAAAATGTAGAGCTCGTTAAAAACACAATTTATGTTCTATGCATTTTTTTGTGCAGTTAACCATTTCTGAGATATTCCTTTTTATTTGTTTGAATTTTCCAATACTTTTTGCCAAATAGGAATTCGTTATTCGATATTTTTTATAGCCTACCATATTCCTCTTGTACCTATAAGAAAAATCGCAATAAGTTTCTGCAAATTTTGTCTCGATTAACATGAAGTAGATGGAGAATAAACATATCTAAAAATAGTTTGTACAAGAGTAGAGAAAGTCAAATAAGTATAATACATAATTTTTTTGTATATCTACTACGTTTTTTAATCCAGATAAACCTTTGCATATAAAGCCTCATTACACATTTTGATACAGATACAAAGGGAACAGCGAAAGTCAAATGTATAAGAACTGGACGGTATATGCTGGCTTTAAAATTCCATACTCTTTACATGCAATCGCTAGAAACTGCTAAAAATCGACAGGACTTGAAAAGAATAAAGTATTGAACAATAAAAACCATTAATAACAGATACCTCGCAGAAGTAAACTGTGTGTTTTAAAGAGATCTACATTTATTGTGTAATACGTTTTCGTCTATCGTTTAACGTTTACCAGTTATGCAAGATTATATAAAGTTCTTTGTGAATTAACAGGATTTCACAAGCTATTCCAAAATGCAAGATATACGTTTCATTTGTCATGTGAATATCTTTAATAATTGCTATTTTAATCCAAATTGTTACAGTCATTTGTTAGAAAATAAAAACAATTCGAAAAATTTTCCATGTAAAGTGTATTTGTAGGTGGGGGATTTTCTTGAGCATCTTCGTGTCATACCTTTGGAAGATACTGAACTTAAATACTAAGTTTGGTATTTATCCGAATTTTCGTTTTTTACTTACGCTGTGCACAAACACACAGACTTTTTTTCTAAAAATACTTTCTCAGGATTCAAGGGGCCTAAAACATGCATTTGTGGTAAAATCGCCGTATGAATTTTTGAGTGAAATGCAATACTTTCTCTATCTACTATGTACGTGGTAGAGAAAACGATAAGTGTATTCTGGATTATCTTTATGCTCTAATATCCTATTCATCGACTAACTTCCGTTTCTTTTTTTCTGTCTTATTTGCAAATTGACTTAGAATTCTTTTTGTTAACGGAACATGGTAGATATACAGCATAGATATAGGTTATGGAACGGAGGTGCACACTTCGCGCGATGCGACTTGCATAGACATTTTACGGCTACCACTCCCTGAGGAAGGGATGAAGTGAAGGGATCACTGGAGGTTACAGGCCGTAGGTGGAAGCCACAGAGACGCATATGTGAACAAAACAACAGAAATGCAAATTGCGTGGCTAGAAAGGATTTACAGCACGGTGATGTAAGCAAGTATGTTATATATGCAGCAGAGTTATGGGGGCTGGAAAAAGCATGGGAAAATGTAGATGCTATACAAAGGAATTTTTGTAAAATGAGTCTAGGATTACCAAGAAGTTCACAGAATGGAGTAGCACAAGCAGAACTAGGGAGGGTGGGAGCTTAAGGCAAAATGGTAGAAAAGGTAATAAAATACTGGATCAGAATAAAGCTAATGGAGGAAAATGAGATACTAAAGAAATGCTTGGTAGTAAAGGAGAAAATGGGGAAAAAGAAACTTGGTTGCACAAGATACGGACAGCATTGGAAGAAATAGGAATGGGGAAAACATGGACAGAATGTTAAATTTGTCTTATTCCTTTCATTGTTATCTCAAGGAGGTTTGCCTCCTTTTTAGGACTTTTTCCAAAATGAATTACTATTCAATTCATAACACAAAATTTAATAATTCTTACATCAACAATTTTAATTATATCCTCTTTATTGAGATACTAAAGAAATGCTTGGTAGTACAGGATAAAATGGGGGAAAAAACTTGCATGCATAAGATACAGACAACATTGGAAGAAATAGGAATGGGGAAAACATGGACAAAAAGAAACAACAAAAGTAAGGGTTTCTGAAAAGAAATTAGAACAAGAGTGGGAGATATTGAAAAGCAAGAAATTACAAACAGTTTCAAGGAAAGAAGGTCATTAATGGATTATAAATATTTTAAAACGGAATGGGGAAAAGAAAGATACATCGAAGTATGCATGGGCGAGGACAGATGTAATGAATTTAAGTGGTCTAGCAGGGAGAAGAAGGGGAGAGATGTACAAAATGTAATGGATTACATGACAATTGACATTATATTCTGGAATGCGAGGACACAGATAAAGGAAGAGAGAATCTAATACTAGAGAAATGGAAAAATTTACCAATAGAGCTAACAGTTAGGAAGATTTTTAATACAGAAGGAATGACTATATGGAGAAGGCAGGAAAATATTTAGGAAAAATTAGGTTAAAGTGCTTAAAAGAAACATGAAGAAAATTGGAGAAGATACGGAAAAAGGTTAACAAGGCAAAAAAGTAAACGGTGGAAAATTATACTTCGCCATTATATATACAACAAATTGTTAAATATAAGGGGAAGAGAAATAATAAGCAACTACGTTGTATTGTAAACATTGTATAAATTGCAGTAAGTTCAGAGTAGACAATAAATCATTCATTCATACACATTTCGTTTATGGAGTGACTTGATCTCAGGGGACTGCTGTTTTGAAGGCGTTAAAAGATATGGGCTGCGCGCGTCGAACATCATGTGCTGCTGTAGTATTATAGATGCCATAAATGTTCAGTTACATCACATTTAATTAACGCATTATAGTGTGGTCGACCGAAAAAAAATCTGATGTGTTACACTCACATGACTTTCTCTACTCTTGTACAAACTATTTTTTACAAACGCTTATTCTCCACATGCTTCATGTTAATCGAAATGTTAACCTTATTGCTAATTTTCTTGTAGATGCAAGGGGGATTGGTGAGCTTTAAGCGATAGTCAAATGTTTTAAGAGTTGGTTGCTATGTGGAGTATTCCATTCTCTTTGCATGTCCAGGACATAAAAAAATGAATAACTAATTCCCATTTGAGAAAAAAGTATGTGTTGGAAAATTTAAGGGAATAACAAGCAATATCTCGAAAATGGTTCATTCAACAAAAAACATGTATATGACATAAATTGTGTATTTTAACGCGATCTACATTTTTTGTGTAGTAAAATTTTGTCTATCTCTTATGGTTTACCAGTTATGCAAAAGTTGTTCACAATGAAGAATACTTCTGGAGACATTCACAGAAAATTCGGGATATACATTTGATTTGTCATAAAAATATGTTAAACATTGATATTTTAATCAAAATCGTTGGAGCTATTTTTGAGAAAATTAAAATTTTCGAAAAATGTTCCATGTAAAGGGTAATCTGGGGTCGAGGGATTTTCTTGCAAACCTTCGTGTCGCAATCCTGGAAGATACTGAACCTAAATACTAAATTTGCGTTTATCCGACTGTTCGTTTCTGAGTTATGCTGTTCACAGACACACACACACAAACATGTTTCTAAAAATGCTTTTTTTGGATTCAGGAGACCTCAAAACATGTATTTCCTGTGAAATCTCGGTATCGAATTTTTGGGTGGAATGCAATACTTCCCCTAGTTGCTATACGTAGTAGAGAAAGTAAAAAAAAGAAAGAACCATAGTCTCCTCTCCTTTAATCTGGCTGCTAGAAGATTTTTAAAATAGTGAAAATTCTTTGTTACAAAAGGTGTTATTGTTGGGTGTATTTGTTGCTATTTGTCCGGTTCATGTGTTTACGAATAATACTAAAACGCGGTGACGGGCTTGGTCAGGACCCACTCCCACTGACTGCTATTTACCATGCCTCGCATATTCACAGACGCAACCCGGCTACGTGTAAGGCTCATGTACGCTTGTCACGTGGCAAGGAAAGGAAGGGTTCATGACGTAATGAACATGACACAGACAGCTCCTTCCGCTTCCGTTCCTTATTGCGGGGAAACGTCAAGATTAGGTTCCTGATATCATTAATTATTTACATTAATCATAAAAAAATCACATATTACCTCATCACTTCTACTGTGGGAGTGCAGGAAAACATTAGCGGTGCATGTCCTCAAGACGTCACGATGATGGCAGAGCTATTGGCACTGAAGAGTATACAAGCCAAGAAATGCTGTGGTGTTAGGACTATTAGTATGTATCTCAAGGATTCTGTTGAATACATTTGTGTCAACAATACTGCAAATCAGAAGAAGTTTGGCTTTAGGAAGGGATGCAATGCAACAACCTTATCTGAAGAAACATATGCATCTGAAAAAGTCTTGACAGAGTACGACTGTAAGATAGAAATAAACATCTGATCTGTTACACTCACATGACTTTCTCTACTCTTGTACAAACTATTTTTACAAACTCTTATTCTCCATCTACTTCATATTAATCGAGATAAACATTTGCAGAAACGATCTTTTGACATGCAAAGAGAATTACATTTTACACATAGCGACCAGATCTCAAAATATTTGACAATTGCTTAAGGCGTACTATGTTCCCCTTGTTTTGTATTTGCAAGGGCAATATAGAAATACAGTAGCTTTTAAGCACATACATATCTCTTAATAGCTGGTTGCTAGGTGCAGCACCATTCTCTTTGCCACAGATTAATACTCTTTACATATCCAAGACAAAAAATGAATAACGAATTCCCATTTGAGAAAATAAGTATTGAAAAATTTAAGGGAATAACAAGCAATATCTCGAAAATGGTTCACTCAAAAAAAAAAAAAATGTATGACATAAATTGTGTATTTTAACGCGATCTATATTTTTTGTGCAGTAAAACTTTGTCTATCTCTTATGGTTTACCAGTTATGCAAAAGTCGTTCACAATGAAGAATACTTTTGGATACATTCCCAAAAAATTCGAGATATACATTTTATTTGTCATGAAAATATCTTAAACATATGATATTTTAATCAAAATTGTTAGAGCCATTTTTGAGAACATTTAAATTTTCGACAAATCTTCCATGTAAAGGGTAATCTGGGGTGGGGGGATTTTCTTGAAAACCTTCGTGTCGCATCTCTGAAAGATACTGGACCTAAATACCAAGTTTGGTGTTTATCTGACTGTTCGTTTCTGAATTATGCTGTTCACAGACACAGACACACACACACACACACACACACACACAGAGAGAGAGACACACACACGGACATGTTTCCAAAATGCTTTTTTTTTTGTTTCAGGAGGTCTCAAAACATATATTTCCGGTGAAATCTCGGTATCGATTTTTTGGGTGGAATACAATACTTCCCCTACTTACTATAGGTAGTAGAGAAAGTAAAAATATAGATTTATGGGGAAAACTGGTGTGAATGGAAGATCCGTATAGATAGTTGGATAGAACTCTGTCAGAGAGAAGTAAGAATACGAGGGAAGTAGAAAAAGCACTCTCAACTTATGCATTATAGTCGAACAATTTTGCTTAAGTAAAAAATGTGATGTGTTACACACATGACTTTCTCTAGTCTTGTAATAACTATTTTTACAAACGATTATTCTCCATACACTTCAAGTTAATTGAGATAAACCTTTAGTAACTATCTTATTTCTAATTTTCTTGTAGGTGCAAGTGGAACATGGTAGGCTTTAAGCGATAGTCAAATCTGGTTGCTATGTGGAGCATTCTATTATCTTTGCATGTCCAGGACATAAAAAAACGAATAACGAATTCTTACTTGAGAAAAAGTTTAAGTATTGTAAAATTCAAAGAAATAACAAGAAATATCTCAGAAATGGCTCACTCCACAAAAAATTTATATGACATAAGTTTTGTGTTTTAACGAGATCTACATTTTTTGTGTAGTAGAGTTTTGTCAATCTCTTGCGGTTTACCAGTTAAGCAAAAGTCATTCAGAATGAAGAGAACTTTTGGGGACATTCCCAGAAAATTCATGATATACATTTCATTTACCACGAAAGAATATTAAACATATGATATTTTAATTAAAATTGTTAGAACAATTTTTGAGAAAATCAAAATTTTCGAAGAATGTTCCATAGGGTAGTCTGGGGTGGGTCCAATTTTCTTGAAAATCCTCGTGTCGCATCATTCCAATTTTTCGTTTTTGAGTTATGCTGTACACAGACACATACACAAACGTTTTTCTAAAAGTGCTTTTTTTGATTCATGGTGCCTCAAAACATATATTTCCAGCGAAATCTCGGTATCGAATTTTTGGTTGGAATACAATACTTCCCCTACTAGAGGCGAATACGTAGTAGAGAAAGTAAACAGCAGCTAATGATAGATAAATAGATAATTTATTGTTAAAAACATTTACACATGTATAACAACGTCAAATGTTGAATATTCCAAAAATACAATCTTATAAAATTCCTGGACTTTATAGAGAGGATTTTTATTCAATATCATTAAAATCTGTCTTTTAAAAATGTCACATGTGGGTTTCTTGATTTTTATAGGTAAGCTATTGAATTGATTAATAGATACTACTTCAAAGGTATTTTGTGTTTTACTATACTTATATTTACTAAAATAAATATTGTTGCTATTTCTTGTCGGATAATTATGAATAGTTTCACACAGATTATATGTTATAGATTCCTCTTAATGTACAGCTAGATACCAAATCAAGCTCTGACCGTGTCTTTTACGAGTTTCTAAGCTTGTAGGGAGTCGTTGAATGACGCTGGGATAGTATTTTCTTGAAACGCAGGAATGGAGCGCCCTTACTTTCGAAGTTTGCTTTCCACATAATTTGGAGCACTTCTCTTAAACATGGGAACATGAAAATTTCGGTTATTCTTCTTGAGTAAAAGGGATGTTTCAATACCAATCATCAATTAAGTCAAGCCGTGCCAAGGAGTTATGAAAAATCTTCTACTACAGCGACGGAGACACTCTTGAACTCGATTCCATTGCACTTAGTTGTAATGAAGGAGGCAATAATGACATTCTATAGACTGCAACATGCTAAACAACTGAGAATTCCTGAAATAGACTCAGGTTTGCTAAGAATTAGGAAATACATAGGAGATGCATCTTTAGAATGTTGCAGACTACGTAATTCCAATCAAACATTTTATAAAGAACTTCAGCGTCATAATTGATCGAACATTGGATGAACAAATCTCTGGAAACTTGTAAGAAAACTTTGATGCGATTTACAGACGGCTCAGGAACAGGATCAGGAGTATATGACATAAGACCAAAGTGCAAACAGCTTTTTCCCCTTGGGTGAATATGCTACTGTTTTTTAAACAGAAATTTATGCTATTATTCAATGCATACATGAAACATAAGGAGAGCTTACACTGGTAAGCAGATCCTTATCTTCTCAGTTAACCTGGCTACACTTAAGGCTCTAAGTAGTCATAAGGTAACGCCAGGACTCGTTTTAAACTGCCTAAACAGCTCACAAGCTTGGCAGAAGAGAAGAAATTCAACCCATCCGGATGCCGGGTCATAGTGACATAAAGGGAAATGAAAAAGCTGATAAACTTGTAAGACAAGGAGATGTTTCACAATTTATTGGGCGAGAGCTCTAGGAACGGTTACATGACAGATCCACCCCATGACATTCCCGCTCGGTTGTTATTAACATTAATGTTTCCGAGAAATGGTGAATTGTACACCACCCCTCAATATCCCACTTCCCTGGTCAGTATCTGATTGTGACATTCACTATCGCCTAATAAGTAATTCTAATAATTCCTTCATTCTCCTTGTTCCCTGGAAAGGCTTTTAAGCCGGCTAAGAGTCTCTTTAAAATATTTATGAAATCACTAAAACACTTCCACTCGAAGTACCTACACTACGTGATCAAAAGTATCCTGGCTGAAAATGACGTACAAGTTCGTGGCACCCTCCATCGGTAATGCTGCAAGTCAATATGATGTTGGCGCACCCTTAGCCTTGATGACAGCGTGCTGGAAGGTTTCTTGGGAAATGGCAGCCCATTCTTCGCGGAGTGCGGAACTGAGGAGTGGTATCGATGTAGGTCGGAGAGGCCTGGCACGAAGTCGGCGTTCCAAAACATCCCAAAGGTGTTCTATAGGATTCAAGTCAGGACTCTGTGCAGGCCAGTCCATTACAGGGATGTTATTATCCTGCAACCACTCCGCCACAGTCCGTGCAGTATGTACAGGTGCTCGATCGTGTTGAAAGATGCAATCGCCATCCCCGAATTGCTCTTCAACAATGGGAAGCAAGAAGGTGCTTAAAATATCAATTTAGGTCGGCGCTGTGATCGTGCCACGCAAAACAACTAGGGGTGCAAGTCCTCTCCAGGAAAAACACGACCACACCATAACACCACCACCTCCAAATTTCACTGTTGGCACTACACACGCTGGCAGTTGACGTTTACCGGGAATCCGCCATACCCACACCCTACCATCGGATCACCACATTATGCACCGTGATTCGTCACTCCACACAACGTTTTACCACTGTTCAATCGTGTAATTTTGACGCTCCCTACACCAAGCGAGGCGTCGTTTGGTATTTTCCTGCGTGATGTGTGGCTTATGAGCAGCCGCTCGACCATGGAATCCAAGGTTTCTTACCTCACGCCTAACTGTCATAGTATTTGGAGTGGATCCTGATGCAGTTTGGAATTCCGGTGTGATGGTCTGGATAGATGTCTCCTCATTACTCTTTGCGACCCTCTTCAAATGTCGGCGGTCTCTGTCAGTCAACAGACGAGGTCGGCCTGTACGCTTTTGTGCTGTACATGTCCCTTCACGTTTCCACTTCACTATCACATCAGAAACAGGGGACCTAGGGATGTTTAGGAGTGTGGAAATCTCGCGTACAGACTTCTGACACAAGTGACACCCAATCACCTGACCACGTTCGAAGTCAGTGAGTTCCACGTAGCGTCCCATTCTGCTGTTTCACGATGTCTAATGACTACTGAGGTCGCGGATAATGAGTACCAGGGAGTAGGTGGCAGCACAATGCACCTAAGATGAAAAACGTATGTTTTGGGGGGTATCCGGATACTTTTGATCACATAGTGTATTTATTTTACTTTCTCTGCACCTAGAGTAGGGGAAATATTGTGTTCCATTCAAAAATTGGATACCGAGTTCCATCGGAAATATAGTTTTGAGGTGCCCTGAATAAAAAAAAAATAAAAAGTAAACTTAGAAATAGATGTGTATGTTTGTGTGCGATCAACATAACTCAAAAATGAAAAGTCGGATGAATGCCAAAGTTTATATAAAGACCTGCACAAACTATACTTTACATAAAATAATTTTCGTTAATTTTTATTTTCTCCAAAACTACTCCAACGATATTTTGATTAAAATGACAAATGGTTGTGACAATAACATCAAAAATAAAATGTATTTCATGAATTTTCTTGGAATACACTGTAAGCTCCACTTTACACTCAGTAAATATTACAAAATGGAAGCCATAAAATATAGGAAGAGATGTGTTTCAGAAAAAAAAAACCCACGCAGCTCATTAAAATACACAACCTTACTTAAACAACTTTATTCCTAGCTTCAAGCCATTTCGATATATTTCATGCTATATATTTATATTTTGCCAAGATCAAGTGAATTTGATAAAAATAGCTCAAAATTCGTGATTGTGTTTTTTTTTCGTGATGATTTCATGACAAGATCAGAACCGTACCGTCGTCAAATAACCATACATTATACTTCTACTACTACTACTACTACTACTACTACTATTATTATTATTATTATTATTATTATTATTATTATTATTAGTTATAAAGAATAAACGCTTTTAATTCCCAAGCCCCGATTCTGTATTTGAATTCTGCTTAGATTTGTCGGTATAGATAACCGCTGTCTCTTTTGTCATTCATTATCTAATATTACATGTCCTGCTAAAATAAACTTAAAATTAATAATAACAATATAGTGTAGTCATATTCAATAATAATAAAAATAATGTGCAATAAAATTAGTGGTAACAGCAATCATAATAATAATAATCATAATAATAATAATAATAATAATAATAATAATAATAATAAATGGACTCCTGATAAATAATAAAACAAAGGGAAAATAGATTAGTATATTAAAGCATAAAACTAAACCTTATTTATATGAAAGTTATGCTGTTGATTGTAATAAGCAGAGCTGACAATGATCTAGATGCACAATAATACGAATGATTGTTACACCTTAGCTAAGCTCTGCACACAAAAATAACATACCAACGTTAATGCAACATCTATATAATTCCTAAATTAAAAGTTCAATTGGAAAGTAATAAAGAACAAAACTTGTCGGAAAAATTATGCTTCAGTCCTGGGTTTTATCAAATACTCATTCATTAATAATGAGTGCCTATTTTAGCCCTTCTCTCAGAAAGAATTAGAATATATTTTATATGTAGATAATTTAAACGGGTTCATATTCGTGGTTCACACCGAGTTCATGGATAAGAAGATTATAAAAGACACAAAAGAGCAGCATTTTAGTAATTATATTTTTATTTCAGGCGGATTGAATTACTTCTTCTACATAACTCCGTATTTTATCAAACATGAATATAGGTAGAATTTTTTTTCTTTTACTGTATATATATATATATATACATTACTCTTTTAGACTTTTTCATGGAGGGGGGAGAGGGGGAAATACGTTTAGTTAAAGCGAGGCTACCTGAAATCTGTTTTCGCCCAAACTAATTGAGAAAGGATGGTTTGGCGTGGAAATGTCTCGGTATGTAAGTGTTCCGCACCGCTAGGAAAATCTGGATGCTTAGCAAGAGAGGCTATTAGGAAAGTAGAACATAATAAAACCTGGCTTAATGCTCCGGGAAACAAACATGGTAAACTGTTTATTAGAAAACCATGTAAGAAAAGAGCTGAAAGCTTACTTAAGTGCCACAGACTTTAGCTGAGAACAATTATTGCATTTCTCATAGGACATGCTCCTATGAAAAAGGTCTTAACATGATGGAAGTGTTTCAAGGTAACTTAGATAGCAGATTGTGGAAGAAAGAAGCTGAAGCACCCAGCACATTATATGCCCATGCGTGGCCTTTGGTCACAGGAGATATCGTCCTTCGTGGTCTATGGGTACCATGCTAGTCTCTGGTTCCCGAGATCGCGGGTTCAAAGGCGGCGGAAGTAATGGATTTTTTTCGGGCGTAAAAATCCTGAGCATGGCTTCCTTCGGAAGGGAAGTAAAGCCGATGGTCCCTTGTCGAAGACTTACGACACTTAAAAGAATCTCAAGCCTGATGACGAGGGGTCTGAGAAAAACAGTCTTTCACGTCCCAACCAGAAGAATTTGAAACCATGTCTGTTATGAGACTATTCCTTGGTAAAAGGTGGAGGCAGGTAGCACAATAAACCTAAGGCTGAAGTCCTCCGGAGAAATGACGAAAATCTGTATCGAACAAGACAGAAGACAAGCTATCAAACTTCGCTGACAGCCTTGAACGTCTCAGGTTAGATAGCTGACATTACGAACAATAGAGAATTGTACTGAAGATAGGTGCTGGCTATTTGAATATAGACCAACATACATACACTGCAAATGACCTCTGCGTAATCCAAGATAGTGGTGCATGTGCTAGCGAATGCCTATCAATCCGTATAAAAGGCACGACGCCGTCCTACTTACGAAGCGCCACACCCATCCGCAGAATGCCCCGCATTTCAATAACACCAAAGGATTGAATGGAAGGATTCAATCACCTACCTGGGCGTATTGGATGAAGATCTAACTTTTAGGGGACATATCCAGGAATTGATCAGTTGTATTCTGTGCGATGAAGTAGACCTTTCTCAAGCCTTGAATACTCTCCTTATACCTTACACCTGAGAGATCTGGTACGCGGCTAACAGCCGAATTCTATGGCTAGAGAGAGTCACTGTACGTCATTCCTTCCCAGTGAAAACTTTTTATGAAGCCTCTCCTTTTCATACGTGGGAGACGAAATTAGGCGCCGCCTGGCTGCAAAATACTATACTACTTTGATAGAACATCAGATCGCGCAGTATTTGGGATTTGACCCAGAACTCGCTGCCTCAGGAAATACTGGGTTCTCCGCATGGCATGAGGCATATAAGGTAACCCAGGTGTGCCTTCATCAACTAGGAAAGCTGAAATTATTCTAATTCATCCAAGAACTATTGAGTTTCATAATCATAACTCAGGAAACGCATCTTAGACACAGTTTTTAACAGAGGTGCACATACGCTCCTATATATTCTAACAACTTATAATAGAAACAGTCACTCTACAAACCTCATTACTGCCATATATCCTTAAGTTAAACCATAAATAGGGCGGGTTCTCAGAAAAATCACTCGCGATGGTGCTCACACCGCCAGTAGTAATGTGTTTGTTTGTGTGTGTGTGTGTGTGTGTGTGTGTGTGCCAGTATTGTTTTAACAGTACTCGTAAGAGAGCCGAGAGACAAGTATACCCCTTATATCTATCCTACTCAACCAACTGAAGAATTGGGCGAACTGCTTACAGAATTTTCATATACTGGTGATCAATCAGCAAATACAGTGCTATATAGATCTAAGTGTAGCAGGAAAATAACATGTAGAGGGTGACCGTTATGGCTCTTTATAACCGTCTCAGTTTGGGAATGCATGGTACAATGCACTTAACTGGATTTTATAACTCAATGTTAGAGTGAATCAGTGATTATAGTCGACCTGGAACCGTCTTCTCTTCAGATGTTGTACGTCAAGCTGCTGGAACGCCCTGAAGGTCAGAGGAAGCCATACAATCGAATGCATAAACAGAAGAAGATGAAGTAGACAAGTTCTTGATATAGCTGATGGTTCTCGACAAGCCAAGAGGTAATGCAGTGCTTTTCCTCCACACTGCGGCCATTGCACGGCTACTCGCGTTCCGGCCGCCGCAACTCGGACTCCCGCGAAACAGTTACATTATCCCCGTAACCGCCTCAAGTGTGGATACATCAGAAAAGATGTATAACTCTGATAAGGCCGATTTTTACTTTCTCTACTACGTATAGTAAGTAGGGGAAGTATTGTATTCCACCCAAAAATTCGATATCGAGATTTCACCGGAAATACATGTTTTGAGGCCTCCTGAATCCAGAAAAATCATTTTTGGAAACATGTCCGTGTGTGTGCCTGTGTGTGTGTCTGTGAACAGCATAACTCAGAAACGAACAGTCGGATAAACACCAAACTTGGTATTTCGGTTCAGTATCTTCCAGAGATGCGACACGAAGGTTTTCAAGAAAATCCCCCCACCCTAGAGTACCCTTTACATGGAGCATTTTTTGAAAATTTTAATTTTCTCAAAAATGGCTCTAACGATTTTGATTAAAATATCATATGTTTAAGATATTTTCATGACAAATAAAATGTATATCTTGAATTTTCTGGGAATGTCTCCAAAAATATTCTTCATTGTGAACGACTTTTGCATAACTGGTAAACCATAAGAGAGACAGAATTTTACTACACACGTAGATCGCGTAAAAATACACAATTTATGTCATATACTTTTTTTTTGTTGAGTGAACCATTTTCGAGATATTGCTTGTTATTCCCTTAAATGTTTCAATACTTATTTTCTCAAATGGGAATTCGTTATTCATTTTTTTTCCTGTATATGCAAAGAGTATTAATCTGAGGTAAAAATAATGGTGCTACACATAGCAACCAGCTATTAAGAGATATGTATATGCTTAAAGGCCACTGCAAATACAAAACAAGGGGAACATAGTAAGCCTTAAGCGATAGTCAAATATTTTTAAAACTGGTCGCTTTGTGTAAAATGTAATTCTCTTTGCACGTCAAAAGATCGTTTCTGTAAATGTTCATCTCGATTAATATGAAATAGATGAAGAATAAGAGTTAGTAAAAATAGTTTGTACAAGAGTAGAGAAAGTCATGTGAGTGTAACACATCAGAATTTTTATATGGCAGTGAAATCTGGGAATGAGAAAGAGCAGAGCATTTAAATAAAACGCAGGTAGCATTTTGGAAGACACCTAAAATTCGGGGGTATCGAGGGATCTGGAATGTTATGAAGGCGCAATACAGTGTAAAATAAGAGCAGTGAAGTACTGGCTGAGGCTGATGCAGGGGATAACTCCACACTACAATACAAATAATTATAAATACCAGCGAGAAAACCTGTCTCTAAGTTCTGGGTAGCTGATTTGGAAAGGGGTTTGAGGAGAATAGGAATGGGATCAGTATAGCAAAGAGCTGAAACATATGGTGTCAAAATAAGACTAAGAGACATCAACCAACAGGAAATAGAATCGGATTGTAAAATGAAACCTTTCCTAAGCCTAGCAAATGAAATAAAATTGAATTGGGGTAAAGAGGAATATATACTTAACTTAGGAAGAAAGGAAAGATCAGGAATGACATGGTTTAGACTGGGGGCTGGAGGGCACAGAAAATTACTGACGATTCTGGCAGGAGAATCTGCCCATTCTGTGATTTGGATGAGGACTGGGTACATATTTTGGCGGAATATGCACATTGCGTGAACCAGCGAACAATTAAAAGTCAAAGAAACGTTCTTAAATCCTTCTAGAAGGAGAGTGGCATGTTGGGATCTACTGGCTAACCAGAGGAATTGGCTAAAGTGCGCGAAGCTAGGTCAAATTTGTTCAGTTATTCAAACGTAACTTATGTCTATTTTCCTTTTTCTTGTTCTTTTTACTTTCTCTACTACGTATAGTAAGTAGGGGAAGTATTGCATTCCACCCAAAAATTCAATACCGAGATTTCACTGGAAATACATGTTTTGAGACCTCCTGAATCCAAAAAAAGCATTTTTGGAAACATGTCCGTGTGTGTGTCTGTGTGTGTGTCTGTGAACAGCATAACTCAAAAACGAACAGTCGGATAAACACCAAGCTTGGTATTTAGGTTCAGTATCTCCCAGAGATGCGACACGAAGGTTTTCAAGAAAATCCCCCCACCCCAGACTACCCTTTACATGGAACATTTTTCGCAAATTTTAATTTTCTCAAAAATGGCTCTAACGATTTTGATGAAAATATCATATGTTTAAGATAAAGTCATGAGAAATGAAATGTATATCTCGAATTTTCTGGGAATGTCTCCAAAAGTATTCTTCATTGTGAACGACTTTTGCATAACTGGTAAACCATAAGAGATAGACAAAATTTTACTACACAAAAAATGTAGATCGCGTTGAAATACACAACTTAAGTTATATACATTTCTTTTGTTGAGTGAACCGTTTTCGAGATATTGCTTGTTATTTCCTTAAATTTTCCAATACTTATACTTTTTCTCAAATTCCTTATTCATTTTTTTATGTCCTAGACATGCAAAGAGAATGGAATTCGCCGCATAGCAACCAGCGCTAAAATATTTGACTATCGCTTCAAAGCTACCATATTCCCCTCGCATCTACAAGAAAATTAGCAATAAGATTGACATCTCGATATCTCGATTAACATGAAGCATTTGGAGAAAAGGCGTTTGTAAAAATAGATTGTACAAGAGTAGAGAAAGTCATGTGAGTGTAACACATCAGATTTTTTACTTTCTCTACTACGTATAGTAAGTAGGGGAAGTATTGCATTCCACCCAAAAATTCGATACCGAGATTTCACCGGAAATACATGTTTTGAGACCTCCCGAATCCAAAAAAAACATTTTTGGAAATATGTCCGTGTGTGTGTCTGTGTGTGTGTGTGTGTGTGTGTGTGTGTGTGTGTCTGTGTGTGTGTCTGTGAACAGCATATCTCAAAAACGAACAGTCGGATAAACACCAAACTTGGTATTTAGGTTCAGTATCTTCCAGGGATGCGACACGAAGGTTTTCAAGAAAATCCCCCCACCCCAGACTACCCTTTACATGGAACATTTTTCGAAAATTTTAATTTTCTCAAAAATGGCTCTTAACGATTTTGATGAAAATATCATATGTTTAAGATAATGTCATGAGAAATGAAATGTATATCTCGAATTTTCTGGGAATGTCTCCAAAAGTATTCTTCATTGTGAACGACTTTTGCATAACTGGTAAACCATAATAGATAGACAAAATTTTACTACACAAAAAATGTAGATCGCGTTAAAATACACAACTTATGTCATATACATTTCTTTTGTTGAGTGAACCGTTTTCGAGATATTGCTTGTTATTTCCTTAAATTTTCCAATACTTATACTTTTTCTTAAATTCGTTATTCATTTTTTTTTGTCCTGGACATGCAAAGAGAATGGAATGCGCCACATAGCAACGAGCGTTAAAATATTTGACTATCGCTTAAAAGCTACCATATTCCCCTTGCATCTACAAGAAAATTAGCAATAAGATTGACATCTCGATATCTCGATTAACATGAAGCATATGGAGAATAGGCGTTTGTAAAAATGGATTGTACAAGAGTAGAGAAAGTTATGTGACTGTAACACAATAGATTTTTTGTTTTGTTTTCTTTTTATGTTGTTTATTTTACAGCATAACTTGTATCTTAAATATGCATGTACGGTCAATAACACATGCACTAAATACTTGTGTAATACCTTCAATAATTTGAAACCAACAAAGATTCTACTCTACCCTACCCGACCCGACCCTATCCTACCTACCTGTCTGTCTACAATTACAATGACAATAAGTATATACCTTATCATAAGAGGTTTTGGTAATGTTGTCCTTCTTTATCCGCACATTCCTGTTATCTTTCCAGAAAATTCTTCTCATTCACGCTCGAGAGCTGAATACCCAAAATTGAAAGAATTTTTCATCTAATGTTTTCTTTTAGTTCTTACAATGTATCGGAGTTTGTTGTATACATTTTATTTACCACTTGATTAACAAATTTGGGTAAATTTCTGTATTTGGATTTTGGAAAAACATACAGCAATTGATCTGGGCTTAATACTCTTCACTTCCATTTATATGGCTATATTTCGTCGCAAAATAACAGATATTGGAGGAGATATAAAAGAACCTCAAGCCTGATAAAGAGACCACTGAGTAAAATTGCCGGTACTTCACGCCAAACATGGAATTGGACGCTAATAATCATAGCAGTTAAAGAACGTCCATAAATAAAACTCAATTTAATTTTTATCCCCGCCCGACACCTGGGTGGGGCCCTCAACCGGCCATCAGAACAATAGGCAAGTAATGAACCTATTATGCGCCGCTTCCCCACAGTTTTACTGCACCAGAAGATACCTTTCAGACGTTTCCAGTAGCTTCCCTTTCTAAAACATTTCGCTTTGTACGTGGTTCCTCTCTAACGGGATGCTCTACCCAGTGAGGGAGTTCACTGAGTGCAATTAATGGAGGAAATACGAAGTGCGTTAAGAAGTCGAAGAGTATGGACACTTCCGAGTTCAGTTGTTAGTTGTGACTCAGAGCTCAGTTAAATTCGATTCGATTGATCAGTAGTGTTCTGTTCTGAGTGTGTTAAGTGTAAAGTTTGTACTACCCTGATCACCTAAGTGACAAATAGAATGTGTTCAGCAAAAATTGGTGTTTTCATTTGTTACAGTATATATACACTCCATTCTTCTTCAGGGTATTTAATTTGCAGTGTTTACAATACTTATTTGTGTTTATTGTTTGTGTCTTGAAGATTTCACTAAGATCTAAATTGTATTCTAATTCAAAATTGTCTCTTGGATTAATGGGATGTGATAGATTTTCTTTTAGGTTTCTTACTTCCTGCAGAAATCCTTTTTCGATTTTTCGTATATACTTGAAGTCCTTATATTTGTCCAATTCATTAACATTTAGAATTAATTATTTTAGAATGTCGTTAATGTACATATTAAAAAAAATGGGTGATAAACTGCACCCTTATCTAAAACTCACATTAGTGGGTTACTTCTAAATACTTGGATACCTGGTTACTTCTTTTGCTTCATGTTTTGAGGCAATATTTATAGCACTTAAATAATTTCAGTCCAAATATATAATATATAAATTGAATATCAGCCCGCCTTAAACCAATACGTATATGTAACAATATATAACAAGTGTATATTACAGTCATTGTATATATTCGTATTATTGTATACATGTTCAATAATGTTATTTGAATGTATTACGTAATTTAATAATATAGGAGCTGTGAGAATAATAGGTTAAAAGATGCTAACAATGAGGTAACCTTGAGTCAATAATGAGTAAGAAAGAATAATAATGCTACTAGTCATTCTTGGAGCAACAATAATGTGATTTTTGTGACAGCTTATAAAATAGCCAATCAACAACCAGAAGAAGCTTTAGTTAAATAAAAGTATTTTATTGGATTAGGAATAGCCAATGAGAGACTTGAAATACAGAAATTTACAAATTTAGGCGGTAGAAATGAAGTCAGTTGCTTGTAGACAGCGCTCATAACTGGACGCGAGATGTGTCCTCGAGAAATTTAATATGTATTTTGTGTGAGACAAAGAATAGCTTACGTGTTAAAAAGTGCAAGTAATTAACAAAAGAATCTCACAGGTCTCTATATCAGTGAAGTGTTATTTAAATCGTGTCAAGCATTAATAAATGGAGTGAAGAAAAAACTTAAAATCTGTGTAAGCCTACATTCTTCAGTCGCACCGCTCCCTGCTAAGACATTCATGTCTCTAAAAATAAATACTGACGCAGCCGAGGCAAACATAAATAATAATATTTAAAGAAACAGTAACAATTACATAGTTAATATTTTTTAAACATTTTTTGGGGCGAAGGCTACCGGAAACTTTTTACAGTACGTGCGGTTGCAACTACTTCAAGTTCGGCTCCCCAACATAAGAAATAACAACACAACAAAACACCTTCAGTTTCTATAATTATTTGCCTCCGGTTATTTGCTCTATGAATGCTAAAAGGATTATGTTTCTATGCTAAGGGAACTCATGAAGCAATCACTTCATAACATTACCTCTTTATTCAGTAAAAATTAATCGAAAATAAGCGTTTCATCTGTTAACGTATCACACAAAATGGTAACAACACACAATAAATAATTTGACCGGTAACGGTCTCGAGTCTGATAATATAAATACTGAAATTGATGCGTAAACAAACGTAGCTATGTTCTGACTGGCAACAAGGCACTTCACTTGCTATGTTCATGGGAACCATGTACCGTGTTGTACCGGCGCAGCAGATGGCGCCTGCTCTTCAGCGTTCTCTGTAATGAATACATATGGCGTTAAAGGTGCAGTAATAACTATGATTTTCGAGGACAGGAAATATTTTCACCTATTATTTCATATCCACTCTAGGAAAGTAACATATTAAACTAGCAGAACTAGTAGATTTGTTGATGTTATCCGTTACGTTAACTCTCTTTCTCATGCTTGTTCATATTAATGTTTTTCCTTCACTATGGCCACCGCACGGCTGGTCGGACTCCCGCCGAAATAGTATGAGATGTTGGAAATGTTGTCGTTCTTTTTTCGCATATTTTTGGTATCTTTTCAGGAAATTTTCATTCACACAGGAGAGTTCACCATCCGAAACTGACTGAAGTTTTCGCCTGATGTTTCCTTTTCGTTCTTACAGTGAGGTTTGTTGCACGCACATTTATCATGTGATAAACAGTGTCGGCTAAATTTCTGTAATTGGATTTTGCGAAATGATAAGAGTAATTGATCCACACTTAATATACTTTTCTGACGAAGCATGGTTCATTTTATGGCTATGGTGTGTCGCAAAATATCATATATTGTGTACAGAGAAATCCGATTTTATACACGATTTCTTTGCAGGACGTGAAAATTGGTGTGCAGTAAATTCATACAGAATAATAGCACCTATGTAACATAACATTAAATGCAGAGAGGTATAGGACAGGTTACACCATTTTTGAATAGCAGACCAGTGTTGAATAGCAATCTGGATTTTCCCAAAAATATTTTTTAAGGTTAGGATAATTAGTAAAGAATTATGAACTTCATGATCCTCTGATTTAACTGTATGTTTATTTTTATCTACGAGGGAACTTGAAAATTAACGTATATTCAGCAAAAACCCATATATTGATTGATTTAAAAGAAAACAGGAGAGAAATTCACTCAATTTGGGATATTGAACTCTCCAGTGTGGATGAAACTTTACTGAGAGGATGCCAGAAATATGCGGATAGAGAATGAAATTTCCAACATCTCTTATAATAAGGTATATGCTTATTATAATTGTAATTGTAAATATGAGAACGTGAGGCAGTTGAGGGGATATTATAACTGTTTCCGTGGAAGTTAGAGCGGCAGTGGCCGGCGCGCGAGCAGCCATTCGGTGGCCACAGTGTGAAGGAAAAACACCGTGCTTCCAATTTGAAAAAAAAAAAACAAAAAAAAAACAGCAATTTCTAAAATATTGCTAGAAAACAAAATTTCAAAGCAACTGGTTTGATATTATATTTATAACCTAAGTAAATATGTGAAATACATAGAAGAAATAGAATATGCTGTGACGCTTATGTAAAGAATGCCAAAATGTGATTAAAACTAAGAGATCTCTAAGCTAATTAAGGGAAGTTTAATTTTAGGGAAGACTAAATGGCCAAAATTACCAAAAATGACTTTGTAGTTTGTTTTGTATAGTCGTTTGAATTGAAATTTCCTCTTTAATTGGATAAGTTCTTTACCATAGTAGATTCAATATTTATATTTTAACTTAATTTTATAAATGGCATTGCTTCTGCATCTGAATTCTGCACCACTTTACAGAAACAAACCATAACTCCTGTACTGTTTACGATAGAGAGGTAGATGTAAGCTAATCTTTTAACAGAAGGTTTGTTCTGTAAATTCTAAATATCTCAGCCTCCATTTGTCCAAGCAATGTACTGTTATTTTATGCATATCTTACAAGAGTTTTTTCTCCATTTTTACTTTGCACAGCTTTTGGTCTGAATGACATTTTCTGATATAAAATGGTCCATTTTCTCACGAACTATGAAGGTAGTTGAATGAAATTTTGAAATGATAAACACAATATATTAATTCTGTTAATGACTTACTTTGGTGTTAATAAGTTGCTTAGTTATATTATAAAACATAATTAGTAGTAAATTTTAATAAAAAAAAGTCATGACTTAAAATTCCTGTACTCAGCGAGGTGGCACCGCGGTAACCTGCACGATTTGCAGTCGGGAGGTTCGATCCCGGTGACCGCCCACTCTGATCCATGGTTTCCCCGGGCCGGCACCCGAATGCTGGGGTGGTTCATCTTCTACCACAACTCTCCTGCTCCTCATTTCCTGTACCCAACACATGTTTCAGGGTTGTAGACCAAGCTGAGCGCCTATGCGCTCAGTGGAAGTTTCACCCTGACGTCGTTTCTGGGATTGCTCGGCTGGGACCCGCCTCATGGTGTATTCGGCCTGGCACTTCTTCGGGGACCCTCCGGGGGCTCGGGACACTATGAATGGGCCCGAGCGACGTTGGAAGCGTTCAGTTTGGAAATATTAGGGACCCCGTCCATGCTTGCGACCATCGTCATCCGGATCTGACCACCCTTCGGGTCTCTCCCCTTATCGCTCCCTCCCAGAGTTCACGATAGGAGCAGAAGGGGCCGGTTTCGAGACACCTTCGTTCGTCAGTACCTTTTAAACATTGTCTTCTTTAATAAGCGACGTTATTATATCAAACTATACCAATGAACTAAGAACACATACACCTATATCGTGTATAGATTTCTGTCTATATTCAACAGCTTCCGAAATAATGGGTCTTGCAGTTAGCAAATTTAACATTGTTAGGATAGAGTGTTTAAACCCCCCTTAAATAATAACGAAATGGTAAACGTACCATTGTATTAAATTCCATGTGTGTATATTCTGTTAGCAAACTTTATTAATAGAGGACGGATTAAAGTGATCTGATCCGTAATTTCAAGTTACCGATGTATCGGCACGTGTTCCCTAGGTATAGACGGTGGGTAAATAAATATACCCTAGTAGGCAAGATGTTCTGCTTCGCAAACAAAGTAAGAAATATATCAGACAGTGATATAATTGTATTATTCGTGTGCACCTATCACCTCTTGCGATGTCGAAAGTAGTTTCTCACGATATAGATATTGTTTAAGTGAGAGACGGAGAACGTTCACTTTCGACAATCTCCGCATGTTCTTTTGATACAAACTGTACGAGCACTGCAGGCACGCGCCCGTTGTTTACATCTGGACTCACCCTCTCTCCTTCAACATAAACAGACTACAGTACAAGGTAAGTTAACCTCATAAAAGCTGTCACTCTGATCCAACCGCCCCTTATTTATTATTACGGGCATTTAAGAGGTTGTCCATATCAACTAGCCTTAATTTCGTACTGATTCTAGTCAACTTTCAAACGTGTTCTACAAAATCTTATACATAAGATTTCAATTACATTATATAGCGAATCGTTGGTAGTTTCATCCTTCGAGGCGGACAAAGTGAAACTTATAAAGTGGCAAACGTGTCCAAAACTGAACACAAAATTACTCCTACATACATCTTATGAATAAAAATGTTCAGTAAATTATTGTAATAAACTTTTGCAACGCTTGTCACAAATAAGGGGGATGTTTTGATTTGTTGAACTCCTGTTGGTAGGAATTACTAACTAGGTTGTGTGTGTTTCTGTTGTTACTCCTATACTATTAAACAAGTTAGTTTTATATCTATTAAGTACATTTATGTTCTCGAAATCTCCTTGAAGAAATTCACTAGAAAGGAGTTTTGGTGACAATAAACCTATCTTACAACCAATGCACTTTATAAATTCAAAGCCGGGAAATCAGTCTGTCATGGCCATGCTTGTTCCGTAGAAAGAAATTTTATACATTTAAACGATTTGACTTTGTATCGTTTTTAGTCATTTATAATATAGACAATCTGATCGGACTAAAGAAAGCCATCATGTCAATCATATAGGGTAATTCCGGGAGTGATGAACCACTGGTAGAGATGGACCAATTAATTATTTCTCAAATCGGTCAGTAGAGCGAGTCAGCGGTAGTGTCGCCTGCTAATGATAGATGTGAATGTGTGACATGTTGTTTTCGTCTTGATTTGTTGAAGCATTTCACTTTATATACTGCATAATTTAAATCAGCTACGTAATTTTTTTTCTCACATTTATGTAGTTAGTTATTATGCACAGTACTTGCTATCATAGTTTTACCAAAGCTTGTTAGGAAGCGTAAAACAAGTAAATGTACCTTCATGGCGTGTTCTGGTGACGCTGGCCCCAAGCGAAGCCAACTGGCACGCTGGTCTATCATTCATTCGGGAGAGTTGGACCTGGTCATCACGGGAGAGATGGACCATATTTTTTATAACTTTAATGTTTATGTAATCCTGTTTTGCTAAAGCATTAGTGGTTATAGTGATATATACATATATATATGAAGAACAATTTGTCTACATATTGACTAATCATATATATGTGTATCGATAAATCGTTTATAAAAGGAGAAATGGATATAGAGGCATTATTATTATTATTATTATTATTATTATTATTATTATTATTATTATTATTATTATTATGGGAATCAACGAAGCTGTTAGATATTTCAATATCCTAAAAACCACCCTGAAGGAAAGATTAAAAAGCAACGATTTTTCAAAGGAAGGACTTGGCCCATCATCTGTGCTAGGGCAAGAAAATGAAAGAAAAATGGTACTTCAGATAAAGAAGCTACAAGAACATGGTTTTACTCCGTCAGAGATTCTGTTCGGTCAATGACTTTTCATTTGGCTGAACAATTGAACATCAAACATACTTTTGATGTAGAGAGTTAGAAAGCGGGTTATGATTGGTTGAAATCTTTTCTACCTCAAAATCCCGATCTGAAAGGAAATCAGAAGGCGTTTCTGTGAACAGAGCCCTTGGGATGAACCGAGAGGTAGTTTCTCAATACTTTGAACTATTGGAAAGGATTTTGATTGAAAATAACCTCATTAATAAGCCCGTACACATTTTTAATGTTGCGGGTGCGGAGAGGACTACAACGCCACCAAAAGCACTGAAGACTGAATCCAATGCCCAATGTGTTCCCATTGGCTTCAGGAGAACTACACCAAATACGGCATAAAGTGCGACTTATGTGGGAGGAGAGAGTCTCAAATCTAAAAAGTATACTCCAAAATGAACTCGGTAAAACAACAAAGGCTTGTTCTACATGATAAACGATTTACAATATACCAATAAGTACTAATTAGAATGTATTATTTAATCTTCCTCCTATTTCATGCAGGTCCATCTCTCCCACATACCATGGTCCATCTAACCCGAGTGCTATGGGTTAGATGGACCATTTATGTAATTTCTTTGTTCATAATTCACAAGTCTGTTTAAACGTCTTTTGTATGTATACACCTATATATGGTTTATTAATGCCACCATTATCAAAACGTACTACCATTTAACCACTCTTATTAAAAATAAAAGAAATACGGGAAATTCTAAAATTAAAATTATTGTCAGTTTCTGTAATGTTATGAGTACGCTAAAATCCCAGTGTAAAAGCGATTCCAAGGATTTCTGCGAGTCTGTTTTCTTTTATGACTGAGTCCCCGTCATTTAATTAAATCTACTTCTGAAACGTTTTAGTAAAGAAGCTAACTAAGCTTTTATAGTAGCTAATTTATTAAATTTTACTTAAATTATGTCCTAAAACTTCTGTGAAACATCTATGACATCACCGAAAAAAGCTCGTGGTCCAGATATGCAGCAGCAGCAGCAGCAGCAGCAGCATTTATGTTATGTTGTATCGAATTACCAAGATCCGTATCTGTCACTACGGCCTCCTCAAGAGAGTGGTTTTTGCGAGTGTGAATGAGACATGAGAGAGAGAGAAAGAGAGGTGCAACGGACTCCTTACTCGATTACCAGAACATAGTCCGAGTACATGACCGAGTAGCGGTCTCTTTCCTTTACTAAGTCATTTATGACCGATTCTAGGGAGGGTTTTGCAGCATACGAGGGCTGATCAATAAAGACTGAGACTGATTTTTTCCTGTAGCTTTCTTGAGAGTTTCCTGTCTCTACCATGAATATTTGAAAAGAGCGGGGTTTCATGTATAATATCCATAGACGGCAGCACTCTTGTATCGGTAGGTTGGTAGTAATGCTGTACATTGTTGACCCTAGTTGAATTTCGCATACCACAAAATAAAGGTGACACAACAGGAGCAATAAAATTTTGTTTTCGTTTAAATCATACAGCCTCTGAAACTTTGGAAAAACTGAAGCAAGCATACGGTGAAGATGCACTACCTCGTGCAACAGTGTTTAGGTGGTTCAAAGACTTCAAAGTAGAGCGAGTCCTCTGTGCTAAGCAAGGTGGGCCTGGTGCTTCGGCTTCTGCTATGACTGAAGTCAACATCAACACAGCTGCTGTGATTGTTGTTCCCACTCACACCACTGTTACAGCAGCGTACTGCACGTCAGTATTGGCTACACCGAGGAAGCACATTGCAAGGAAACATTGCCTCACGTTGCAAATCAAGTCCAGGAATTTTTGGCTAAATTCAACATTACTGTGTGCCGCATCTGCCTTATAGCCCCAATCTTGTCCCCTGTGATTTCTTTTTATTCCCATCACTAAAGGCAAAGCTCCGGGGCATTCGATTTGAGAGCACTGAAGCGTGCTGAAGAAAAGTGAGGCGATTCTCAAAGACTGACAAAGAGTGGCCTGTACCATGTGTTCGAGGACTGGCAGAGACGCTATAAAAAGTGCATTCAAGTAGGAGAGGACTACTTTGAAAAATATCATGTCAACATTGAAATGGAGTAATAAATATCTGTGAAAAAAATTAGTCTCAGTCTTTATTGATCAGCCCTAGTACCTCGTGTTTGAGCGCTTGCTTGGACTGATGGTTGATTCTGGCGAGGGCCACACGGACCCACTCCGGGCGGTCCGGGATGGCGATGTGCAACAGGTATCGCGCCATCAATAGCAGATGCTCCAGAGCCACGAAGACAAGAACCCACTTGACGTCTGAAAGATTCGGGCCGAGACTCCGCAGCTGAGGAGAGAGGCACATCAAGCCGCAGTTCGTCATCACAGACATTGCTCCAACTGCCTCGAACGCTCGCTGTAAATAATAACAACAATAATAGTAATAACAATAACAACAGGAATGTAGAATCATATTCAAGAACTCAATACCATAGTCTGGATCTGAATGGCATAACATTTTAATATCGCGTCGGCATTTTGTCACAGTGGCTCAGTTGGTTAGAGTAGCGACACGCAAGCCGAAAATCATGGTTCAAATCCTACTATGGCATTGAACGTTTTAGTCTGAATCCACCTTTCCAACTTTAGCCTACACATGGCACTCGTGGAAAAACAATTTATTAATTAATAACAGTAATCTTATTGAAAATTTTAGTAGGAAATACTTTGCACAAAACAACTAATGAATTAAAGTAATACAAGGCTGGAAAATTATTTTGTTTTTAATTCTACCTTTTTATTGTATCCATCACCTACTTGTAGTAGGTATAGACAAGATTGCATTTCACCTAGACATTCAATATCGAAATTTCATCGAGAAGTCCGATAAGTGAGAAACTTGGCTTTAAATTTATCATCTTTCAAGGATACGAGATTAAGATTTTGAACATAATCTTTGCATCCAACACTAACCCTTTACGTGGAATAATTTTATTTTTCTTCTCAAAAAGAGTTCTAGCGATTTTGATTAGAATACCATATGTTTAAGATAGTTACATTAAGAATAAAATATATATCTTGAATTTTCTGCGAATCTCCTTTGAAATTCTCTTCATAATGAAATTTATATAATTTTGTGAATCATAAATGATAAATAAAACATAAACAAGCGAAACACGTAGATATTGTTAAAACACAATATGCATGTTTTGTGCTGTTAACTATTTCCGAAATACCTATACACTGTTATCGTTTTATATCAATGTATACCTTTTGATTGTTTGTGTACATTGTTGAAGCGTTAGCGTTATTCACTTCTTCCGATATCATGGAAAAAGCCATTGTCATTTATGGAAAGAGTATAACATTTCAAAGGCAGTATTTGGCGACGCTGCGGTTACCTTTGCGACTCGCATTCGGGAGGTCTGGGTTTGAACTCACAGGGCCGAACCTTTTGCGGTTTTCTTCGGTCGCAAGGCGAATGCTGGGTGGATAATTTGATTCACGAATTTTCTATATTCCCTTTCATCATTACATTTCATTTCCTTCCATTTCACCGCCATACCAGGCATTGGGCTGATCACCTATCCTGGATATGCTATGATCCAGGGTTTGCTCACTCCTCGACAGGTTACTGACCCAAGACACTGGCTTTTAAGTCCTTGGGGGTGTAAATCATACAAAGAGGAGAGTAATCAGTTAAAAAACAAAGAGTAGAGTGTTTCTCTTGTACCGTAGCGAAATGCGTAACGGAGCTATTTCTGCAAATGTTTATCTCCTTTAGCATGAAGTACTTTCTCTCTCTCTTTCTCTCTCTTTCTTTCTCTGTTTAACCTCCTCTCATGTAGGACTTACACCCCCAAGTCTTACAGGCGGGTGCCTGGAGTCAGAGACCCGTCGAGGAGCAGACACACTCATGGAGCAGACAGAATATCCAGGATGGGTGATCAACCCTGGAATGGGAGGAAGGAAGTAGATGAAACGAAATGATGGTGAAATGGATGAAAATAGAAAACTCTGATGTGATACGTTCATGACTTTCTCTACCCTCTAACGTTTATTATTGAGTATACAAACTGTTCTTACTAAAGCTTATTTTTTTATCTACTTCATTTTAATCCAAATAAACAATTTCAGAAATGGGTGCATTACACAATTCGTTATAAATACAAAGAGAACAGCGATAGTCAAATGTTTAAGAACTGGACGCTATGTGCTGGCCTTAAAATTCCATACTGTTTCCATGCAATCGCGAGAAACAATCAATGTTGACAAGATTTAAAGAAAATGACCAACTAATGAACAATTCGAAACTTTAATAACGGATATATAGAAATAGCTGATGCCACAAAAAGCTTATTTGAAATAAATTGTGTGTTTCAAAGAGATCTACTTTCCTGCGTAGTTTGATTTCGTCTATCGTTTAACGTTTACCAGTTATACAAAATTATAAAAAATTTCTTTCGAATGAAGTGTACTTCATAGGCTATTCCCAAAAAATTCAAGATATAGATTTTATTTGTCATGTAAATATCTTTAGTGTGTGGTATTTTAATCAAAATTGTTAGAGCCAATTTTTAGAAAATAAAAAATGTCGAAAAGAGTTGTTTTTAAAAGGTAGTTTGGGTGTAGATTTTCTTGAAAATCTTCGTGTCGCTTCTTTGGAAGGTATTGAACCTAAACACCAAGTTTGGAATTTATCCAATTTTTTATTTTTGAGTTGTGCTGTTCACAAACACATACATGGACGTTTTTCTAGAAATGTGATGTGATAACGTTCACATGACTTATCACCCGCCTTGCCCCTCTCTCCCCTCTGATCCCTAGCCTTGATGACGTTAGGCATGTCAAAAACACTCGTCGGGTACAGTTCAAAATCCATTTCTTATAGGAATCTCAAAACACATACCTATCAGCAGTTTAAACAAGAAATTGCGAGATACTGTATTGATGAAAAACTGCCCCAATAAACGTTCGGAAATCAGGAAGTCAGTATTCAGCAACAATCAACGACCAGATAATTTATACCCGGTTACCAATTGGTCATTCGCAACTGATACATGAAACCTCTAGAAGACAAGCCACTCTGTGTAACCATTGAAAAGTAACCTTTGCAATAAAACATATTTAGAACCTTGTAGACTTAAATAAGTTCCTGCAAGCCAAAAGGAAGCACTGATAAACTCTATAGCTGTTTTCAACACTATTAAATTTGTCCATGCAATTAAACTACCTATGTCATTGTGATATAATGCATTTTTACTTTCTCTACTACGTAGAGTAAGTAGGGGAAGTATTGTATTCCACCCAAAAATTTGATACCGAGATTTCACCGAAAATATATGTTTTGAGATCCCCTGAATCCAAAAAAAGCATTTTTGGAAACATGTCCGTGTGTGTCTGTCTGTGAACAGCGTAACTCAGAAACGAACAGTCGGATAAACACCAAACTTGGTATTTAGGTTCAGTATCTTCCAGAGATGCGACACGAAGGTTTTCAAGAAAATCCGCCCACCACAGATTACCCTTTACATGGAACAATTTACGAAAATTTTAATTTTCTCAAAAATACTCTAACGATTTTGATTAAAATATCATATGTTTAAGATATTTTCATGACAAATGAAATGTGCATCTCGAATTTTCTGAGAATGTCTCTAAAAGTATTCTTCATTGTGAACGACTTTTGCATAACTGGTAAACCATAAGAGATAGACAAAATTTTACTACACAAAAAATGTAGATCGCGTTAAAATACACAACTTATGTGATATACATTTTTGTTGTTGAGAGAACCATTTTCGAGATATTGCTTGTTATTCCCTTAAACTTTCCAATACTTATACTTTTTCTCAAATGGGAATTCGTTTTTAATTTTTTTTGTCCTGGTAATGCAAGGAGAATGGAATACTTCACATAAAAACCAGCTCTTAAAATATTTGACTATCGCTTAAAGCCTACCAATTCCCCTTGCACCTACAACAAAATTATCAATAAGATTAACATCTCGATATACATGAAGCATATGGAGAATAAGCGTTTGTAAAAATAGTTTGTACAAGAGTAGAGAAAGTCATGTGAGTGTAACACATCAGATTTTTGGAAAAATGTTCGTGCGTGTGTTGCCTCTGTCTGTGAACAGCATAACAAACGAACAATTGGATAAATACCAAACTTGGTATTTAGGGTCAATATCTTCCATAGATGCGACACGTTTACATACAACTTTTTTTAATTTTTGATTTTCTAAAATTATTTTGTTTAAAATACCATATATGAAAATATTTACATGACAAATAAAATGTATATCTTGAATTTTCGGGGAATAGCCTATGAAGTCCTCATCAATCGGGAGGATTATTGTATAATCTTGTATAACTGGTAAACGGTAAGCGATAGATGAAAACGTACTACACAAAAAAATGTAGATCTCTTTTAAACACACAATTTATTTGAATTAAGTCTTTTGTGCCATAATTCGTTTCTGAGATATCCGTTTATAACGGGTCAAATTGTTCATTTGATGGTCATACTTTGGAGTCGTTTTAACATTCAGTAGTTTCTCGTGGTCATGGAAACAGCATGAAATTTTAAGACCAGTATGTTTATTTATTTGTGCTAGCAATCTTCCTTAGAATATGGCTATACATCAGCCTAAGCTGTTATCTTGGCATATTTTACCCATATTACACTCTTTAATTATTACATAAAAATTATAATAATAATAATAATATTAATAATAATAAAAATAATAGTAATGATACCACAATAATGACAATATAATTACATAACTTAACATCACATGATGAAATTGATTTAATTCTCTTTTTATTGTCCATAACCATTTCTTTTTACTTTCTCTACTACGTATAGTAAGTAGGGGAAGTATTGCATTCCACCCAAAAATTCGATGCCGAGATTTCACCGGAAATACATGTTTTGAGGCCTCCTGAATCCAAAAAAAGCATTTTTGGAAACATGTCCGTGTCTGTGTGTGTGTGTGTGTGTGTGTGTGTGTCTGTGTGTCTGTGTGTCTGTGAACAGCATAACTCAAAAACGAACAGTCGGATAAGCACCAAACTTGGTATTTAGGTTCAGTATCTTCCAGAGATGCGACACGAAGGTTTTCAAGAAAATCCCCCCACACCAGACTACCCTTTACATGGAGGATTTTTCGAAAATTTTAATTTTCTAAATGGCTAACGATTTTGATGAAAATATCATATGTTTAAGATAATGTCATGAGAAATGAAATGTATATCTCGAATTTTCTGGGAATGTCTCCAAAAGTATTCTTCATTGTGAACGACTTTTGCATAACTGGTAAACCATAAGAGATAGACAAAATTTTACTATACAAAAAATGTAGATCGTGTTAAAATACACAACTTATGTCGTATACATTTCTTTTGTTGAGTGAACCGTTTTCGAGATATTGCTTGTTATTTCCTTAAATTTTCCAATACTTATACTTTTTCTCAAATTCGTTATTCATTTTTTTTATGTCCTGGACATGCAAGGAGAATGGAATGCGCCACATAGCAACCAGCGTTAAAATATTTGACTATCGCTTAAAAGCTACCATATTCCCCTTGCATCTACAAGAAAATTACCAATAAGATTGACATCTCGATATCTCGATTAACATGAAGCATATGGAGAAAAGGCGTTTGTAAAATTAGATTGTACAAGAGTAGAGAAAGTCATGTGAGTGCAACACATCAGATTTTTTACTTTGCACAGGTACTCTCCTACCTTTTTTACTATCCTTGTTAAAAATCTTGCTTAAAGCTACTTTCCTGTCCAGTTTTAACCATTTCCCATTTGTAGCTTCCTTTCTCCAATGTTGTGTACCTTTACAATCAAAAACGATATGTTCTAAATCTTCTCTTTCCCCACATATTGGACACTGGTTCTGTGGGAACCCATTTCTCATTCCTATTTGTCTCCATACACCTGCTCGTACCCAGGCTATACTTTCTCTTTGTTCCTTATTTGAGTTATCCACATACTTTTCTCTAGCCCATACATTCTTTATTAATATATATGATTCCAAGGAACTTTGCTTCCCAATGTTACCAAATAAATTTTGTGTCTCTAAGGCCAGTATATAGTATCCAGTTCTTTAACATTTGGCTATCACTGTTCCCTTTGTATTTATAACGAAATGTGCAATGTAGCTATTTCTGTAAATATTTATTTGGTTGAAAATGTAGTACAGAAAAATAAGCTTGAGTAAGAATAATGTGTATACCCTAATAAACGATAGAGGGTAGCGAGTCGTCCTTCCTGGACTAGTGGTACCGTACTAGCCTCCAGTTCCCAAGGTCGCGGGTTCAAACCCAGCGGAGGGCGATGGATTTTTTCGGGCGTAAAAATCCTTGGCATGACTTTGTAGTGGTATTTCTGGTTGTTGATTGTGGGTCCCACGTTAGGGAGCCAATTTGCGGTGGTATTTCGATTCTTGACCACTCGCTGGGCGGCCAATTTGCGGTAATATTTCACCTATTTGCGGTGGTATGTGGCTATTTTACGGCACAGGATTTGTAGGAATGGTCCCGGGTTCGGTACTAGCTCAGGGTTCTTTGCATGGATCTTGGATCTCGGGTTAGTGGTGAGTACGACTGTTTGTTTTCCTGCTCGTTTATTTACCGTCACGGTTTTAAAATTTGATTCCTGCTAATACTTCGACACACACACGCGTATTTCCTATTCTTTACGTTTCATATCATCGCGCCTATCCGCCGACACTTTTCTGACAAACATCTCCCAGGAACTAGCACCGCCAAGTGTGTATTCTAAACTTTTCTGACAACCATCTCCAAGGAACTACTACTGCCAAGTGTGTATTCTAAAATCTCCTGTGTCTCTTATTTCAAACGCTCTATATCTCCCATTCCACTATCACCTGATTACTAGCTTCTTTCATTGGAGGCCTAAGGCTATCTGGCTTTTGGTGAACATTGACCCTTTTCTACACCTCTGCGTTCCAGCAACCTAACGGGACACTTAACAATAGAGGGAAAAACCACTCACTTTCGGCCGCTGATGGCCTTGTTTCTCTCAACCCTTTGACAAATTTACAGTCACATTCGCTTTCCAGTTTTATTTAACACTATCCTTACTGTTATTCATATTTATTCTCCCTATGATTGTAATTTTATTTAACTACTCAAAACGTACTGCTTCAACTTCCTTCGGAAGGGAAGTAAAACCAGGGGCTTCATGTCGTAGATTTATGGCACGTAAAAGAACCTCAAGCCTGATAAAGAGACCTCTGAGCAAAATTACAGGTCTTTCACGCCCAATATAGAATGGGACGCTAAGGACCACAGTAGTTAAAGAGCGTCCATAAATAAAACTCAATTTAATTTGAGGGTAGAGAGGCTCATGTGAATGTATCACAGATTTTTTTTCCCAATGCATTATACTTTTATTTTTCAATGTTAGGATATCTTTTTCTATTGTCTTTATGTAATACCATTGTTGGTTAAAATTCTCAGGATTTTGACGTTGTACTTAGCTTTCATTATTTACTATGTTCAATTGTTTTTATATTTTAAGGGACTGTTGTAATTACAGTGTAATGTAATACCAATAGTGACTAGGGCTTAAAATATTATTGTTCATTTGTTATTTCCAATAATTTTTACTGAAAGACAATGCAATGTTATTAGTCTTTTACATGGTTGCTCCTAACCTAGTTGTTAATTCGATCTCAATAAATAAATAAACACAGGCGACCTCCTCCAAGCGCATTCATATCGTGCTTGTTTTAGAACGTCGGTATTTCTTTTCTTGGGTGTATACTAATAGCACTTCTTAAGTACTACTACCAAGCACGAACTGTTTTTTATAGCATACGGTTCCGCAAAATGACAGTTTCTTAATGTAAAATCTCAATGAATTAATCTGATGTGGTATTTTCACATGACGTTCACTACCCATTTTTCAACTATTATTACAGAAGCTTATTCTTCTATCTCCTTATATTAATCAATACAAATATTTGCAGAAATGGTTTTATTATATATGTATTTCCTTGCAGGTACAAGAAGAATACAATAGACTTAGCGATAGTTAAATCTTTTAAGAGCACGTTGTTATGTGATACATTTGAAAGTCCATTTTGTTTGCACGACCTCGTTAGGGGGGGGGGAGAAAGAAATGAGAGGGGGGAAACCAACAGTGGCTTTTCACTGGAGAAAATATAAGTATATCAAAATTCAAACCAATAACAAAGATTATCCCAGAAATGGTTAACGCCACAAAAACATATATTTGACATAAACTGCCAAAGAGCTACATTATTTATGTATAGTAGGATTGCATCTACCTCTTACGGTTTACTAGTTATATAAAATGTTCAGAATGAAAAAGACTTCCAGAAATTTCAAGATACACATTTTATTTGTCATAAATATGTATTGAATATATGACATTTTAACTAAAATCGTTAGAGCCATTTTTGAAAAATATGGGCAAATTTTTCATGTAAGGGTAGTTTGAGTTGAGGGATCTTCTGAAAATTTTCGTATCGCATTTCCGGAGGATACAGAAGTTAAATACTAAGTTTGGTATTTATCCGATTTTTCATTTTTGAGTTGCACCGTACACGCGCGCGCGCACATACACAGACTTTTTCTAGAAATGGTTTTTAATGAGTTCAGGAGTTCTCAGTATCGAATTATTCAAGTGGAATCAGGTAGGTATACAGTTAATTGGAATTCAATACTTCCTCTACTTATTCAAATAATTGATAATATGAAAGTATTAATTTCTTATCTTGTTCATTACGTGCAGAGTGATTGATTGTATATTAAAATAAATTTGAAGAAATGGATGCACACCCTAAAATTAAAGTTTGTTTGCTTAGGTCAGTGTACTTAAAGAAAACGCACAGAAGCTAGTTTGTACTTTTTGTACAGATGCACTCGAAAATCTTATTATTATTTAAATGTAAACTAAGCAGTGGTTCAGATGTGTTTGTTTTAGAACTCAGCTTAAATGCTTCGTTTTGATCAAAGTTAATTCGCTTTCTTTTAACCGTGAAATATAAAGTTAAAGAAGAAGTGATTTCCAACACTCCTACTGCCCTCTCGTGACGAGCGGTATCAACTACGGCATTTGTCGCCATCTATGGAAGCTAGTTGTAACTCTCAGCCTGATTCTATATTCAGAAATCCTTAGGCCGGGTTGGGCCTTGTACTTAAAGAACAATTTATACAACTCTTTGTAAGCCATCTAGAAGATATATTTAGGAAGATCACAGCAGACTGTGGTATATACATAGGCGGAAGTGAGGCAATATTTTATATCATAACATGCTGTGAATGCCAGAGTGATTGTAGTGTAAATTAATATTATTGTATGTACAGGATTTTAAATGTTTGTTAGCCATAAGTATTGTTAGGAAATAAGTTTACACGGCCTCACTGAAACTGACAATAGAAGTGGGTGACAATAAACCGAGGGGGTGAGGTGTTTATCACTAAGAAGAAAGAAACAAATTACGTCAGGGTAACGTGCCTTTTTTAGAATTGGAGGGAATATCTTCGCTAGAGTATATATGTTAGTAGTAGTGATTGGCTGACCAAAACAGACGCTAAAGTGGGCGGATTTGGTAACCAATAGCAGCTCTATTATAATGTTTAGGCAATTTGATTTTTTAAAAAATAGCTCTAACGATTTTGATTAAAGTACCATATATTAAAGATATTTACATGGCAAATAAAATGTAACTCTTGAAATTTCGGGAACAGCCTGTGCAGTCCTCTTCCTACTACATATAACTGGTAAACTTTAAACGAACAAATGAAAATGTTCAGATAAAATGTAGATCTGTTTAAATACAGAATTTATTTCAAATAACTCTTTGTGGCATAAGCTATCGCATTCCGTTATTAATGATTCGAATTGTTTAATACTTAGCCATCCTTTTGATGTACTCTCGATTTTCAGTTGTTTCTCGGGATGTCATAAAAAGAATTGTAAGGTCAGCGTATAGCGTCCAGTTCTTCAACATTTGAATATCGCTGTTCCCTTTATTCTATAAAGAGATGCTTAAGGTAGCTATTTCTGCAAAAGTTTATTTGGATTAAAATTCCTGTATATTTTTTACTTTCTCTACTACGTATAGTAAGTAGGGGAAGTATTGTATTCCATCCAAAAATTCGATACCGAGATTTCACCGGAAATATATGTTTTGAGATCCCCTGAATCCAAAAAGAGCATTTTTGGAAACATGTGCGTGTATGTCTGTAAACAGTATAACTCAGAAACAACAGTCGGATAAACACCACACATGGTATTTAGGTTCAGTATCTTCCAGACATACGACACGAAGGTTTTCAAGAAAATCCCCACACCCCAGATTACCCTTTGCATGGAACATTTTTCGAAAATTTTAATTTTCTCAAAAATGCTCTAACGATTTTGATTAAAATATCATATGTTTAAGATATTTTCATGACAAATGAAATGTAATATATCTCGAATTTTCTGGCAATTCTCCAAAAGTATTATTCATTGTGAACGACTTTTGCATAACTGGTAAACCATAAGGGATAGACAAAATTTTACTATACAAAAATGTAGATCGCGTTAAAATACACAATTTATGTCAACATTTTTTTGTTGAGTGAACCATTTTCGAGATATTGCTTGTTATTCCCTTAAATTTTCCAATACTTATAGTTTTTCCCAAATTCGTTATTAATTTTTGTCCTGTAATGCAAAGAAAATGGAATACTCCACATAGCAACCAGCTCTTAAAATATTTGACTATCGCTTAAAGCCTATCAATTCCCCTTGCATCTACAAGAAAATTAGCAATAAGATTAACATCTTGATATCTCGATTAACATGAAGCATATGGAGAGTAAGCGTTTGTAAAAATAGTTTCTACAAGAGTAGAGAAAGTCATGTGAGTGTAACACATCAGATTTCTAAAGAACTAAGTCATCACTGTTCTGTTTCCTGTGACGTCGTAGACAGAGTGGTGTTTCAGAGCCAGTATTTATAACGTCCTTCTCTTTAAAGATTTAACAATCGCTTCGACTCATGTATACTGCTTATACATACAGGAAAATGTGCAATGAAACCATTTCTGCAAACGCTTTTCTGGATTAACACAAATAGATATGAAAAAAATCTTTTGTAAGAATATTCTGTAAAGGAAAAATAAGAACATGGGTAGTGGATAGAGAAAGTCGTGTGAACATAGTGCATAAGATTTTTTTAAACTATACATGTGTTTTCATGAACATTAGTTACACTTACTATGTTTTTAAACAGTGCATATATTACTCGAAAAGAATTTTTTTAAATAAACTCTGAAATTTATTTAGGCATCTGCGCCAACGTGTTCATTTTGAAGGAAATTAGATAATTTGCATAGTCCTTGTTTGTACTAATAGCAACCAAGTAACATGTGCATACTTTACCATGTTATTGGGCATAGATGTAGCGATAAAATATTAAAGAGATATGGTAAAACCAGTGATCTTAAAATGGGGTAAATAAACATTTCTTAGAAAGCTTCTTTCTAAAGACATAGGATCATGCTACCAACAACTTAGAATGAACTATAAATTTTGAGTTTTAATCATGCGTAAATTGGATTAATTATACTGAACAAAGTTATTTCCATGCATTAATTTAATATTATTATTATTATTATTATTATTATTATTATTATTATTATTATTTATGTAAATGGGAAAAAACCCTAGGCAGTTGCCTCTTGAGCTCATTCCTCATACGCCCAGAAGATAAAAGGCAAAAATTGCGTAGGAATTTTGCTGCCTACAGAGAGCGACCTTAAAAACTTACAAAACATTACTTACAACACACAGAAACAACGCGCTGCAGCTACTGGCTCTTCGGTATAAGACCTGACCGCTCGTACGGTGTTGTGCGTCAGAGCCAATGCCGGCTGGCTTCCCCCACTCCCCACGCCCCGCATCCACGACAGGCTTTCTATCCTTCAGATACCACGCAGCATTAACGCCAGTAGTCCACTTTCATTTGGGAAGATGGAAAGAGAGAGATCTTTAGAGCAACGTATATATTTTGTATATAAATGTTATTTTAAATACGAATCGGTTCGTCGTTCGTGAAGAATTCATCCTGAAGTTTCCTGCACAACTGCCTCCTTCCAGAACTTCAATTCACGATCTTGTGAATAAATTTTAGACTAATGGGTCAGTGCAAAACAAGAAACACATGCGAAGACATACAGTTTTAATGCAACAAACATTAGACGAAATTGGTGAAAATATTGAACGTTCTCCAAGAAATCACTATCGAAGTTAGCACAAGTTGGGGTTTCAGTGACTTCTGCATATACAGCATTTGCTATGACGTAAGAGTTAATTTTGTTATATTTCACGTATAGGTTTACGGGAATACAGATTTTAGAAGCGAAGACAGAGTGCTGGCACTTCCGGCTGTGGCATGTCATGCTACCCAGACGCAAAACCTCGTGCGAGCGGTCATGTTTTATACTGAATACCCTACTATATCTTAAGTTTACGCTTGTTACAACTAAACTCATGTGGCAAAGAAGAATAATGATGTATGTTTAAACATGATGCATCGAATTTTAGAAAAGTAATAAGCCAATAAAAACAAAAACAAAAATAATAAATATAAAAGCAATGAAAAAGTAGAACCACATTGGAAAATTCAATGCCATAGACGGGATTAGAACCACGGACCTTAAGTGCTTACGAAGTTGTAATCACTTGGAATATGTTATTTAAAACTTCACCTACCACGTGAAATGTGTCAGTGGGGAGTTGTTGCTGCTGGCCAGAGCACGGTAAAACCAAAGATCCATGATTCAAGTTGCGGTTATGGCATTGAATTTTTTGATCAGTGCATGGTAAGCCCAAGATCATGGTTCAAATCAGGTTTATGACATTGAATTTTTCAGTCTGATTCTACCATTCCACCTTTACCTATACACGGCATGTATTTGAGCAATGGATTAATATATAAAATTACTACCATTTTGGTTAAAGCCAACAAAGAAATTACTGGACAATGATTTACTATAAGTAGCTTTACGTTCTTCGGAGGTTTTTTTCGGTTTATTATTATTGCGGTAATACTCAAGGCCAGTGCAGAGGGTTTCAGACGCTATTTACAGGAACCCTAAAATATATATTTTATTCCAATACAAATACTAAATATGACATTTTAGGCAGCATTCTTAACACTTAAATGATTTCAGTCTAACTATATAATATGCAAATTCAATAACAGCCCGCCTTAAAGCAATATGTAATAATTTGTAAAATGTATGTAACAGTCATTGCATACTCTTATACTATTGTAAACATGTTCAATAATGTTATGTGAATGTATTACGTAATTTAATAATGTAGGAGCTGTGAGAATAATAAGTTAAAAGTTGCTAACAATGAGGTAACGTTGAGGCAATAATGAATTTGAAAGTTTAAATGCTATTGGTCATTATTGGAGCAACAATAATGTAAATTTTGAGACAGTTTAATAAATAGCCAATCAACAACCAGAAAAAGCATTAGTAAAATGAAGGTATTCTATTGGAGTAGGATTAGCCAATCAGAAACTGAAAAGGAGAAACATTTACAAATTTAGAAGTCATTTGCCTGCAAACAGTGTTCCTAACCGACGCGAGACACATCCCTGGGAGATTTAATACGTATTCGTGTGAGACGAGAAAAATAAGTTTTACGTGTTAAAAAGTGCAAGTAATTAATTAAAGAATCTCACAGCTCTCTATCAGTGAAGTTTATATAAATCGTATCAAGTATTAATAAAAGGAGTGAAGTAAAATTATAATCTGTGTAAGCCTACATTCTTGTCGCATCACAACCTTGTCAAGATATCCATGTCTCTAAAATAAATACTGGCGCAGCCGAGGCAAACATAAATATTAATATTTAAAGAAACAGTTTAAATTACAAAGTTATATTTTTAAAATTAAAAGGCCACCTGAAAGTACATTTTGGGGCGAAGGCTACCGCAAACTGTTTACTATACGTGCGGTTGCAACTACTTCAAGTTTGGCTCCCCAACGGTTGAACTATAATACAACTCCTTCAATACAAACTGCTTTAAATTGACGCCCAAGGCGTGGTGCAAATAACGTAAAGATATAATAACCTTCTTCAAATTGGCTTCCATACGTTGAGCTAATAAAATGCCTTCTTCACATTAACTAAGAATTTTTTTAAAGCAAGTATTCTTCCACGTAAAGGTTTGTTTGGGGTGAGGAGACACTCCCTAAAATTGTCGCTATGTATCCTCGAAAGGTACCTAGTTTTCGTTTTCAGAGCTATACCTCTGGAGAGACAGAGTTATGGAGAAGCGGGATTTAATGGACCGCAACAAAGTGTTTCAATGAAATCTCGACATCGAATTTTTGAATTGAATGCAATAATTCCTTTAGCTTAACTATGCAGTAGAGTAAAATCCAATACACAAGGAATACAAAAAGACATAAAGCAGTACCAACCTGCCAGGCGCCGATATCCTTAACACGTTTTGCAACGGGACGTTGGTATAGACGACACAGTTTGAAGGCATCTGCACGTATCTCCAGAATGTTGTTCACAACAGCCCAGAAGGCGGCTATTGGGAAGACCGAGGAAAACAGGAACACGTAACCGAACTGGATGAACATCTCCAAGTAATCGTCGTAAGTACCCTGCAAATACAATAATTGTTTTGCATATAATCTGTATATATTTAAACGGAGTAACACATAGTTCCACAACAGCACATAATAAAAGAGGAGGGGGAAGAACTACCGGAACAAATTAAGTTGCATAAGATGTGGATATAATATGTATAATTATACATATGTCAGGGGAAAGGATAGGGATAATTATATGAAATCTGTTAAGACTTGAGGAAGGTAATTTCTGCCCCACGTATGGGCGCCAATTTGAGGATGGAGTATTTCTTCAGGAGTTGTATTGTTTCGTTATTTGCCCCACGTTTTGAAAGCCAATTTGAGAAAGGAGTTGTATTGTAGTTCAACTGTTGGGGAGCCGAACTTGAAGTAGTTGCAACCGCACGTATAGTACCCGGTGGCCTTCGCCCCAATTTTAAAAATATTAACTTTGTAATTTGACTGTTTCTTTAAATATTAAATGTACATGACATAAATTGTGTGTTTAAACGAGATCTACATTTTTTGTGTTGTTAAATTCTGTCTATCTCTTGCGGTTTACCAGTTATGCAAAAGCCTTCAGAAAGAAGAGGACTTTTGGGAACATTTCCAGAAAATTCAAGATATACATTTTATTTGTCATGAACATATCTTAAATATATGATATTTTCATCAAAGTCGTTAAAGCCATTTTTGAGAAAGGCAAAATTTTTGAAAAAGTGTTCCATGTGAAGGGTAGTCTGGGGTGGGGGATTTTCTGGAAAATCTTCCTGACGCATCTTTAAAATCAAAATTAAATTGAGTTTTATTTATGACGCTCTTTAACTGCTGTGGTCCTTAGCGTCCCATTCTATATTGGGCATGAAAGATGGGTAATTTTGCTCAGAGGCCTCTTTATCAGACTTGAGGTTCTGTTACATGCCGCAAATCTGAGACACGGGACACCGGCTTTACTTCCCTTCCGGAGGAAGCTATGTTAAGGATTTTTACACTAGAAAAAATAACTATCGCCCTCCGCCGGGTTTGAACCCGCGACTTCCGGAGCTAAAGGCTAACATGGTAACCATTGCACCACGGAGGACGGCGTGTCGCATCTTTGAAAGATACTGAACCTAAATACCAGACTTGGTATTTATCCGATTTTTCGTTTTTGAGTTTGCTGTGCACAGACACACAGACATACACACGGACGTTTTCTAAAAGTGCTCTTCTTGGATTCAGGGGGCCTCAAAACATATATTTCCGGTGATATCTCAGTATCGTATTTTTGGTTGGAATGTAATATTTCCCCTACTTACTATACGTAAGTAATATAAACTTTCCTTTATTTTTTGTTATTAAAACAAGAATGTTTTGGATTGTGTGTATTTCATCAACTATTGAAATGCCGACTGCAAATAAATGAAAATATTGTCTTGGGAATTTATACAACGGCATAAAAAAGATCTCATGTATTACATTCACATTAACTTTCTCTACCTTCTAGGGTGTATTAGTAGATATTAACTAAAATAAGGAGAAGGAAGTGAATCTACCTCTCTCTTTCCAAAAATTCTTGCCAAAAATCATTACGTTATGTCGAAAGATATGAAGAAAGAAAAGCCTTCTTCTAATGAAACGGTGGTGTGGCATAGCGGCAGGAAAACGAAGTGAAAAGTAAAAGCAAAAGAAAATAGAAGTCTTTTCAAAGAAAACTAGTACTGTATACGTTCTTAAAAGTATTGTTTGCTATATGGAACATCTTTCTTTTTCTTGCGTTTAATAAATACTTTACTAATTATGTAGTACGAGGGTTGGAAGTTAAATAGTGGCAACCATTTATTTATAGCCAATACAAATAGTTACATGTTAGCAACCTTTATTGCCCTTCAATGTGGTCACCAACATTGTGTATAATCCGTTGCTAGCGATGTGGAAGTCGTAGTATACCTTTAACAGAACCTGTTCTGTTGATAGTGCGAATGGAGCGGTCTACTGCCTGACAAATCTGTGGAACAGTTCTGAAGCGAATGACACGAAGTGGTTCCTTCATCTTCGGAATCAAATCAAAGTCACAAGGACTTAAGTCCGGGGAGTATGGTGGATGGTAGAGCACTTCCCAGTCCCATCGACCGAACAAATCAGCCACAGCTTGCGCTGTATGCGCCCGAGCATTGTCGTGCAAAATGTTGGGTGGATTCTGCAGAAAGTGTTGCCGCTTCTTTCTCACAGCTGATCGAACGGTAATACTGTACATTGACGGTCTGCCATGGAGGAATATAATGCGTTAGGATAACACCATCAAAGTCGTACACGAGAATCACCATAACTTTCGCATTGCTGGGGCTCTGACGAACTTTCGATTTTCATGGCGACCCATAATAACGCCATTCGTTTGATTGGCGTTTCAGTTTTGTCTCATACGATTTGGCTCATGTCTCATGCAGTGTTATGATATGGCATAAGAAAGCCTCTCCCTCGCGCTCATAGCGCTCCAAGTGCGTCCTAGCAGCGTCTGCAACCATTTCTGCATTTCCATACGGAAACCATCGTGATGCAATTTTTCGCATGCCCAGGCGTTCCTTCAGGATGTGAAGCACAGTCGTATGCGCTAATCCGGTTTCTTGGGCGAGCTCACGAATCGTCTGCGTCGATCCCTGTCCAGCAATGCGGCAAGAGCATGCACTTCTTCACTGACGCTAGGACGACGTGCCCGATGCATGTCTGCCACAGTTTGCCGACCATCGTTGAGGGCTTTTACCCAACGTGCCACAGTTCTGTAAGGCAATGCAGATTCCCCGCAAGCCTCTTGAAGACCTTGGTGGCACTGTCGTGCTGTACGACCTCTGGCACATTCAATCTTGATCCAACTCCGTTGTTCCTGTTTCGAAAACATCGTGACAACACTACGTTACACCGCTAGCTCACAAGTAACTATTTCTCTCGACTGTGCGCACACAGGTGAAGTGGGAAGGGAGAGTCCATTTGCTCTGAGGTAAGGTAGGTATGTAACTAACGTGTGCTATCAGCGACAATATTAGATTCCGTTGCACAGCGTCTCTACAGCAGTGTTGCCACTATTTAAGTTCCAGCCCTCGTATATGTATTGTTTTCACTCACTTTCACCTAAAACTTAAAAAAGAGTCTCTTAACCCATAAAATGACATTTTTATGCTTATCCTAAACCACCCTTGTTCCGGTTAATAGAGGTTCTATGTACATCCATTTTATTGTACATCTGTCTGAATAAATAAACATGAATCGTCCTAAACTGAACTGAAACAAATTACTAAGCCGTATTATAAATGGTGCGAATTATCCTATATAGGTATGGGTCAGTAATTGGCGAAAAGCCTTTGACAAGGAGCAATTCGTTAAACTCTTTTAGTTACTGTATAACAAGGCTACTTCTTACCTCGTAGTTGTCCATTTCACCCTCTACCCTGGCACAGGCAATTCGCTCATCATCGTACTCCAGCTCTGGGATGTTGTCGATTTCCTCAATACCGAAACAGTGTTCGTGAGAGCCCTTGTTCTTCCTAGAGGATGTTTGAGGTTCGTCCTTTACTCCCTTCAGGGTCTTCAGCACCTGGACAGTAATACCATGATTTTTCTTTATAGAGTTCATTATTTCCTTAATTTATTTTAATAGGCTTTGGAAACTACTACAGTCAGTGCCAACTTTGAGTAAATAAAAAAATTCTGATGTGTTACATTTACTTGACTTTCTGTACCCTCTATCGTGTATTATTGGGAATACAATTTATTCCTGTGAAAGAATGTTTTTCTATCTACTTCATTTTAATCGAGATAAACTTTTGCAGAAATAGGTGCAATACACATTTTGTTATAGATACAAAGCGTGGACGCTATACGCTAGCCTTAGAATTCCATACTGTTTCCATGCAATCGCCAGAAAGAATTGAATGTAGGGATTTTAAAAGAATGATCAAGTATTGAACAATTTGAACCATTAATAATGGATATGTTGGGTATGGCTTTGCCGCAAAAAATTATTTTAAATAAATTGTGTGTTTTAAAGAGATCTACATTTTTGTGCAGTATATTTTGTCTCGTTTACCATTTATACAAGATTATACAAAATTCCTTCGAAATGAAGAGAACTTCACAGCCTATTTGCAGAAAATTCATGATATACATTTTGATTGTCACGTAAATATCTTTGATATATGGTACTTTAATAAAAATCGTTAGAGTCATTTGTAAAACTTTTCCATGTAAAGAATAATTTTGGGCGGGCTTTTTTAAAAGCTTCTTTGGAAGATATTGGACTTAAATACCAGTTTTGGTGTTTTGTTTGAGTTTCGCTGTTTATAGACGCGCGCGCGGACGTTCGTTTTTAAAAAGTTTTTTAAAATGATTCTTTTTAACTCAGGAGTCTCAGAACATGCACATTAAGTGAAAATTCGACATCAACTTTTTGTGTAGAATGCAATGCCTTCTCTGTACTATGCACATACGTGGTAGAGAAAGTGAAAATCTACATAAAAGGTCACTATGTTAGCAAGTGTAAAACCATAAAGAGAGACAAAATACTAGTAGTACAACTTCCTAAAAATGTAAATGCGCTCTTAAAAAGTTTCTGATGTACGTAAAATGTACTTTTCTGGCTTTAATTATACTCTGTACATGGATGCTAACATCTAAGCATACGATATTTTAAGAAATATTACAGAGTTATTCAAAAACAAGGAACAGACTTTAAATATTTATTTTAATGAACGACAATAGATGGCGACACGTGCGATACATCACTGAGTAGAAAAAAATTCAAAATTTTATTTTATGTATTCAAAATGAGCACCATTTGTTATGCGAGAACGACCAGTGCTTTTCCGTTTGCATATGCAACCATCTTCTACGAATGTATTGTGTCAATTGTAAATTTTTTATGACCAGGTGGCTCGTTGTTGAACTTACAACGAAATGCAACCCTGCAATGAAATAGTGGATTCACTGTTTGCATAATGCAGCACACAAAGCAACTTTTCCTTAGCATCGCCATTTTCTCGTAAACAAACACAGCGTCGCTGTAGGTGCTGAATGGAATTAATAGGTGGGGCTTATAACTTTGAACTGTCCTCTAGTCAATGATGTTTCGTATGTGTCGCTATCTATTGTCGTTCATTAGAAATAAATATTTAAAGTCTGTTCCTTCTTTTTGAATAACTCTGTATTAGAGTTAGTTTAGAAGATAAGTAACGAAATAGTTTTTTACGTATACATTTGCTTAGAGTGACGGAAGTTTTCTAAACATTTTCGCCTCCTATGGTTAAAAGCTGCCCAGATTAAGTACGAATTTCAGTAATTATCTGAATTACCTGAAGTTTCGGCATACATGTAACTGTCTTCAGATTTATTCGGCCTTTACCGCCAGTCGGTTTAAATGAATGACGTCATTATTAATTCAGCAAGTCCCATTTCTCAAACGGGAGTGCGGAATTGAACCTCGGACTACATGCATTTTAACTTTGTAAACAGGTTGGTTTACTGGGCAGTGCAGAATTGTTTTTCTCTGGGACATTTTGTGCGTTGTTTGCACTCGAGGTGGAAGTAAACGCCGAACACAGAATTTGCATGGCTGAGTGCTACTTCGGAACTGGAAGGATACGAGGGGGAGTTTATCGTTACATATTGGTCACTGTGTGAATGATTTTCTCAGTTTTTGGCCATAATTTCAAATCCCGAAATAAAACATGATAAAAAACAAAAGAATTGTTTTTATTAACAGAAAGGGAGAAACAATTAAAATGTTTAAACGTATTCTAAATATTTATAACCGTGACTTCAGTTGGTTTTTATTAAAAAAGTTGAAGTTTTTCCATTAAAGCTGAGACACTCTACGCTACAAAAACCTCCAATTGCTTGAGTTACTTATCAGCATACAAGCTGAGATTCCGAGTTTACGAGACCTAAGCGAAAGGAGTTTGAGGCAGTATTTTTAACACTTAAGTAATTTCAGTCTAATTATATAATATGAAAATTCAATAACAGCCCGCCTTGAAACAATATGTGTATGTAATAATTTGTAAAATGTATGTAACAGTCATTGCATATGCTTATATTATTGTATCCATGTGTAATAATGTTATGTGACTATATTATGTAATTTAATAATGTAGGAGCTGTGAGAATAATAAGTTAAAAGTTGCTAACAATGTGGTAACAATGAGGTAACCTTGAGGCAATAATGAGTAAGGAAGTTTAAACGCCACTAGTCATTATTGGAGCAACAATAATGTAAATTTTGTGACAGTGTATAAAAAAAGCAATCAATAACCAGATAAAGCTTTAGTAAATGAAGGTATTCTATTGGAGTAGGATTAGCCAATCAGAGACTTGAAATACAGAAATTTACAAGTTTAGACGGTTGAAATCAATTCAGTTGCCTCCAAACAGTGCTCATAACCAGACGTGTTGCCTGCAGACAGTGCTCATAACTGGGTGCGTTGCTTGTGGTCCTCGAGAGATTTAATACGTATTCGTGTGAGACGAAAATTAAGTTTACGTGTTAAAAAGTGTAATTAATTAATAAAAAGAATCTCACAGCTCTCTTTATCAGTGAAGTGTTATTTAAAGTGTTATCAAGTATTAATAAAAGGAGTGAAGTAAAATTATGATCTGTGTAAGCCTACATTCTTGTCGCATCACGCCCTGCCAAGATATCCATGTCTCTAAAATAATACTGACGCAGCCGAGGCAAACATAAATATATAATATTTAAAGAAACAGTCAAATTACAAAGTTAATATTTTTTTTAAACTTGGGAGAAAGGCCACCTGAAAGTACATTTGGGGTGAAGGCTACCGGAAACTGTTTACTATACGTGTGGTTGCAACTACTACAAGTTCGGCTGCCCAACAGTTGAAATATAATACAACTCCTACTTCAAATCGGCTTTTCCATACGTGAAACAATAACTTTCTCAAATTGACACCCAAAGCGTGGTGCAAACTCCTACAACAAAACAACTTCTTCAAGTTCCAAGTGTAAATACTGGAAAGGTACGTAACAAATCCCATTTTACTAAGGTGACTTCGAAACTCTTAACATCCACTCTTTCCACATATTTTTCGCTGGTCCTCTGTCAGTGGCACTAGTGATAAACTCGCTTCAAAGTATTGATGTCATGCGCAGACAACCGACAGGCGGCAACGGCCGAATAAATCTGAAGACCACGTATATATACTTCACGATTGACTACAATTGTGTTAAGAAACCAAAAATGCAACAGAATCTTTGGATAATGGATTTGCTTAACACGTTAGGAGAAACCTTATTCGAAATACAGTTTTTGATACGCCCTACTATCTACCTAAGCATCTTCGCGGAAACAGGGCAGTCCTTGCAGATACGCGGTCCATAATGTTCTTGTATTATAAGAGTTTACTTTACCATTTCACATTTGATTGGATAGAAATACAATACTAAAACAAATAATAAAATACAAACTAGTCGAAACAGAAACTTACGACGACCAACAAAAGCATATATATTATACGTCCGTTACGTCTTCAACAAGGTCTGATCCAACTATGCTTTTCTTGGTCGTCGTAAGTTTCTATTTCGACTACTTCCCATTTTATTATTTGTTTTAGTATTGCAATTCTATCAATTTGGTTCAAATGGTCCCAACAATATTATTGCGCTTTATTGTTACATCGTTTATATTCTCCACAATTCAATGACTTCTTATGTTCTCATTTTTAATTCTTTCTATTGTTTTTATGCCTTCTATAGTTCTTAAAATCCTTATTTCTGCTGCTTAAAGTGTTCCTTCATATACAGCTTTGAGGAAATGAAGTTAAGTTTTATTTATGGACGCTCTTTAACTGCTATGGTTCTTAGCGTCCAATTCTTTATTGGGCGTGAAAGACCGGACAGTTTTGAGGGTCCATACTTCAGCTCCATAAAGACGTTGGCCGAGGGCAAAAGTTTTGTATAACTTTATTTTTGTTTCCTTAACTACTTTATATTTTAAAGTGTTTGTTAATTGTTCCATTGGTATACTTTCCACACGTATGTTATATATTATTATGAAGTTGTTTTAACCCCCAGTGATCGTACAAAATTTCAGTTATAAAGCAGCCTTTGAGTTCAATTAATGTGGGTTGCTCAGTTGCACCAATGGATGGCTTTATATATTTGATAAAAGGGTCATAAGTATGGTTGGAACATGTGTCCTGTGGTCAACTGGTATAACGTAAGCAGAGCTAACCCAACGTGTACTCAGTGACATTACCTCTGTGTTGATAGGAGATGTTTATTGACAATGAGTACCGGTTGCATAGGCACGGAAGGTTACCTCATTCTTCGGGGGTTACCTCATTCCACCAAGCGATGACTGGACCCCGCGGTTGGTAGGGTAATAAAGATGGCGGTAGAATGAGAGAACCTACAGCTTTTACCGTGGACTCCAAATCACGCTGGGCCTTGGGGATACTTCACATAAGCAAGTCAGAGGTGAAGGCATGGGTAGGACCGACTTAAAATCCCCAAACCAGAGCCGGGAATTAAACCCCGGACCCTCAGTATGAGAGCTGGAACTGAAAACACTGTGCTAACCCGGCCTTAACCATAAGTAAACTTATGTATTCTCCACATAGACAGGACCTAGCAGTATGCGATTTTTACTTTGGGAGTCTACACTAAAAGATGGGGTGTAGATATATAACCTACAGACATTAGATGCACTAAAACCGCATAAGAATTGAAATTATGTCGATTAGTACTGAAGAACTTGTGGTATTTAACAAGATGTCAAATGTGTTGGAGGGGAACATTTTTCAGCAACTTCTGTTGGCAAGGTAAGTACCAATTTAAAGACTGTTTCTAAATCTAGGGAGCATAATGGACCTGCTTATTGACAAACACTGTGGATGTCCGCGGCGACCAGCTTCCATAAACAGCGGGGCGCATCAGAACTATCTGTGTACTAATGTAACTTTTAGAAGAAATTAATTATTCAGATGATAACTACAAAACTTACCGGCGCTCCATAATGGCGAATTACTAGCGGTAGAATGGCTTCTTGGAAATTATTTATGGCTTGAAATATTATCAGCATTATTGTTAATTGCTGTGAACAGAAAGACAATTAGTAGTTTCACATCCAAACTTTTAAACTTGAAGGGATATAAAATCAACTCTTATTCTTTTCGAATAAATATACATAGATAGGCACCTAATAAATGCTTCAAACTTTTACTTACATATTTGAGCATTTCCATATCCTGAATATAAAAAGCAATGTAGAAAAGAGACATGAAGTTGTTGACAAATTCAAACAAGACTAGCTTTGTCACACGATGTCTATCAAACTGGGATTGTGTTCGATGATTTTCTGAAAACAGGAAGTTGCTTAATTAAGTGACAGCGTAGAAATATAGCAGTCTTAGGCAACAATGACTCATTATATTGTTTAATTGAATCCACTGGGAGGTAAATTTCCCCCTTTTTTCATTACTTTCTTTCTTTTAATTTTTAACGTCCTTTGACGAGTAAGTCATATTGGTTGGCGAATAAACGAAACGTTGAAGAAATGATGCTCAAATGAATCACCGTATATAAAGCTTAAGAATTATTGGATATTCATCTTGTAAGGATAAGGAAAAACGCTAAAAAAACCTAATTGAGATAACTTGCTCTAAAGTAGTGTTAGACTTAGCAGCATTCCCTCAACCTGGCGTATACACGTTTTTCGCAGGTAAATAAGGAAAAACGCCAGAAGTAATACGCTTGTAAAATATCCACCTGGGTGGATATTACACGTTGGGAAAGCGTGCGACGGCATGTCGCGAGTCCCATGTAATAACTGCAACAGCTTTACGCAACGTATTAGCCTACTGCGCAAACGGTTCTGGCCTACAACCAAGCGCAATAAATGCAATTTATCACAACTAGTGTGTAAGTGCGTGATTTTATGTATGTACGCACCAACATGAGCGATTTAAGAACATGTTCCAAGCAATTTTTGAAGTAGTTTATTGGTATAATTAGGGAACTTCCTTGTCTTTGGAAAATAAAATCCATAGGATATAGCGAGAGACTAGCAATAGACAGACGGTGCAAAAAATAAATACTTTCTGAGAAATAGTTGGCGTAAGTAACTAAAGAAAGTGAAGGAACCTCGGCGATCAGGTAGTGGAGAAGATAAAGTCTACAATATTTGGTGCTTGTGGTACTATTTAGGCTACTCTGTTCTTTTTCTCTTGATATCTTCCATTAACCTCTCCTTTAGTACTGTTACATTCTGGGTAGGTGGCCTAAAAGTTCACATGAAAATTAAATTAATTTTGAGTATCCAATACGTACAATAAGGGGGCGTATACTTACTTGGCTGCGGAGGACCGAAACATGGTGTGGAGGTTAGAGGAAGGCGTGGGTTATTCACTATACAAAATCCATAACGCAAATCTACTTACATATTCCTAGAATTATTTTCCAAATGTTTGGAGTTCCTACGTTATTAAAATGGAAGGTGGGAGGTGAGGTAGTATTTTTAACACGTAAATGATTTCAGTCTAATTATATAATATATAAATTCAATAACAGCCCGCCTTAAAGCAAAATGTGTATGTAACAATATACAAAAAGTCTATATTACAGTCATTGTAAATGTTTATATTATTGTATACATGTGTAATAATGTTACGTGAATGTATTACGTAATTTAATGTTGTAGGAGCTGTGAGAAATAGGTCAAAAGTTGCTAACAATGAGGTAACCTTGAGGCAATAATGAATTAGAAATTAATAATACTACTGGTAATTCTTGGAAGCAATAATGTAATTTTTGTGACAGTTTATAAAATAGCCAATCAACAACCAGAAAAAGCTTTAGTTAAATGAAGGTATTCTATTTGAGTAGGATTAGACAATCAGAAACTGAAAAGGAGAAACATTTACAAATACAGAAGTCAGTTGCCTGCAGACAGCGTTATTAACCAGACGCAAAAAGTGTCCTCAAGAAATATAATATGTATTCGTGTGAGACGAAAAATAGTTTACGTGTCAAGAAGTGCAAATAATTAATAAAAGAATGTCACAGCTTTCTATATCAGTGAAGTGTTATTTAAATTGTGTCAAGCATTAATAAAAGGAGTGGAGTAAAATTATAATCTGTGTAAGCCTACATTCTGCAGTCGTACCACTCATGGTAAGACATTCATGTCTCTAAAAATAAATACTGACGCAGCCGAGGCAAACATATATATAGAATATTTAAATAAACAGTAAAAAATTACAAAGTTAATATATTTTAAACATTTGGGGCAAAGGCAACCTGAAAGTACATCTGGGGCGAAGGCTACCGGAAACTTTTTACCATACGTGCGGTTGCTACTACTTCAAGTTCGGCTTCCGAACAGTCGAAATATAATACAACATCACCATAACATAACCTTTCTTCAGAGGAGATGTCCACCGATCCAAAGCCCGGCTTACACACGCGGTCCGTTCCTCACGGAATCCTACTGAGAGTGACGCTATCCCCACTACTTGTGGCTAGCAAAGTTACCTGCCAAGAGTGACGTAAACAACAATGTGTCTGGTAACGACAATGTAGAACAATAATGTAACCCCCCAAATTATTAATACACCACAATATGCACACTCCACCTAAATCCAACAAAACATCATCCTGTTCCTTTTTTTGCAACGAAAACACTGTGGAGTCACTTCCGAAAAAAGAGCTTTCTTTGCGTTTTGCGTGTGTGTAATAGGAAGAGAGAGAGAGTCAATACGACTTTTATCTCGCGAAGCGGGTATACACCAATGTTGATGGAATGCTGCTGCGTCTAATACCCGCTTAACAGAGATACTTGAATGCGGGGCAGATGTGTTACTCTCACATCACAGGTGTGAGCAAGCAATTACTCATTCTTAACGAGAAATAGACGGAGTATAAGATATATGTTGTACGTGAAATCATAAAGGTTTGTTTATAAACTGTAAAGGTAGAATCAGACGACTGAAAAATTCAATGTCATAGCCGGGATTTGAACAACGAATCTCTCGGTGTTCTTCCGTTGCTCTAACCACCGAGCTACCATGGCAACATACCAGTACGACATTAAATTCTCCAACTGATTCGCATGTTTCCCGGTAAACCACAAGGAGATCTCGAATTGTATTGAGAAGACATACCCAAATGGCGACTTACAATGCTGTAAGTACTTTAAGTCCCAGGCTTCATAGTTTCTATTACACCAATTAATGGAATTAATTATTCTTCGACACAAGCCGTGTGTTGGACAGGGTTGAAAAGGTAGAATCAGACGACTGAAAAATTCAATACCATAGTCGGGACTTGAACCACGGAACTTCCGGTAGTTGCCAAGTTTTTCTAAAGTGTCTTAGATTATAATTTAGTTTATTATTAGCAAAATATACTTATTTAAACCAAATAATCATCGAGAAGAGGAACTAATATTTAGTGGCATAGCGTGGAGCCAGTGATTGGATAGATTCAATCAAACTTCCAGTTACACTGAACAACCTACATAATTATTGCTTCAGATTGGAATAAATGTAACTTACCCCACTCTGTGAGGAATGTAGCAAGCTCCCTGTAGTACAAGTTCATAATGTAGACAACAGCGGAGTAGAGGATGCTAGGCAACAGGACCAGGAGTCCTGTAGTGTCCAGCTGCTGTTCCTTCTGAAGCTTGATAAGGTACTCCTCGGCCCAGAAGGATATCAGCATCACTACGAAGGCACAGGCCAGGCACATGAGCACGATAGGTAAGGACACACAGTACATCTGCAGGACAGTGTGTTCATTTTAGTTCACTAATAGGGATAGGATTTTAATGTAAATGCACATTTCTTCTCTATCAGAAATTGATTGGTATGTGAGTTACTAAATTTTCAAAAATTGAAACAATATTATATATTGGATATAATGTCTGTTTTGTTAATGAACATAATATATTTTTATTGTGTAACTCTGAAGTAAATAATGAATTTAGTTGTTACACAAAGATGCTGGTACATTAACATTATCAGCATTACTATGAAATAAAGGAGGAAAGAAAATGAATGAAATACATCATGCCTTCCTTTTATTTTTCCCCGAATGCACACCGAGTTGGCAGCCAGCAGCAACAACGCGGCTGCCCATATCCAGTCTACCGTGCTTACCTTTTACTGAAAAGGCAAGATTGTAACAATTTTATAGCAGAATGATGGTGTACGGCTATTTCTCCATTTTTGTGCTATTTTTGCGAACCATTTTGGAATGATTGTTCTAATAGAGCAATCACACTATTTTTTTCTCTGTTAACACTTGCGTTCAACACTATTGTATAACTATAAATATAAAAAGGATTAATATTTCACGCTCTTTGTATATGATTAGGAAAAACACAAGAAATTTACTTAACATTATAGGATGTACTACTCGAAATTCTAGAAAATTCAAAAGACAGTAGTGAATGTTCAGGAAATTGTTGTTTGTTATAACATGTGTATTTTAATGAGATCTATATATTTTGTATAGCAATACTTTGTATATCTGTTAGTATTTATTAATTATTATTATTATTATTATTATTATTATTATTATTATTATTATTAAATGCCATAAGAATCAAGAGGACTTCATCTACTAGTTAGAATTAGAGACACACATTTTATTCGTCATCCTAATGTTCCAAATTTGTGGTATTACAAAGAAAATATTAGGCGTATTTGTAATGTGCATATAAGCACACAAAATCAGTAATGCTTTCTCTTAGAAACAGTGGTGGAGCGAAGAATAACACTGAAATTAATCAAGAGACACAAAATAAGATGAAAGCTAACTGCTGTGAAATACCTTAGACAGTATTAACAGATACGGGGGAAAAATGGATTAGGTTAGGTTTGAATGAATTGTCAGACATCTGTAATTTATTTATTGAGAACGTTAACGAAACCTATTGCATGTAAAGGATAGTTTGGCTTGGACAAAATTAATGAAAATCTTTGCCTTGTATCCTTAAAATATATCCAACTTAAATACCAAATTTTGAGGCCCTATTTTATATCATAACTTGCTGTGAATGCCAAAGTAATTGTAGTGTAAATTAATATTATGGTATGTACAAGATTTTGGATGTATTGTTAGGAAATAAGTTTACACGGCCTCACTGAAAGTGACAATAGAAGTGGGTGACAATAAACCGAGGGGGTGAGTTGTTTATCACTAAGAAGAGATAAACAAATGACGTCAGGGTAGCGTGCCTTTTTTAGAAATGGAGGGAATATCTTCCCTAGAGTATATATGTTAGAGTAGTGATTGGCTGACCAAAACAGACGCTAAAGTGGGCGCGATTTGGTAACCAATAGCAGCTCTATTATAATGTTTAGGCAATTTGAGGTGAAGGAGTATATATTCTCGAGCCATAACCAAGTTTCGCACAGTTCGAAAGAATCTCTCACGAGGTGCACGTCGCAGAGTTAGTTACAAAAATGTAAAGTACAAAGTAATTGGTGCGCGGCAACTAAAACGACTGTATATTCAGAAATATCACAGTTTCAGTCAGGCGTGTATAAAAATTAAATATGTGAATTATTAATTAAGTGTGACGGCAATAAAGGTGTGGAAACAAATTTTTTTATCAGTGTTATCTTTTAGCAAACACTCCTTTCCGTTTACACGCCCTGCTTAGAGACACTTGCTCGACTGAGTTATAATAGCTAGCCGGAGTACAAGGAACACAAATTTAAAATAATAAAACAAGAGGCGCCCAGTAAATAAGATAACACGAGCCATGAGAACTGCGACAATTTGATGCTCAATATATTTTAAACTTTTTAGATATTCTCCCTGTCTGTCTCTCTCTCCCTCCCTCACACACATACAAGAAACGGGCGCACTCATATAAGTTCATTTATTTAGGGTTCCTAAAAACGTGCATTTTTATATTTTCAGGAAAATCTTCATATCGAATTTTTGAATGTAATGCGATACTTTCTCTAGCTTAAGAATGCTCGATAGTGAACTTTGGAAAATATTCCGAAACTAAATGTTTCTTCTTCTTCCTCTTCTTCTTCTTAAACGGATTACCCTCATCCTTGTAGGACTTATACCACCAAGGACTTACAAACAATGCCTTGGGTGAGTAGCCTGTCGAGAGCAAGCAAACTCTGGATCGTAGGAAACCCAGGATGGTGAACAGCCCAATGTCTGGTATGGCGGTGATGAAGAAGGAAATGAAATGTAGCGATGAAATGGAAAATCTGCGGATCAAATTATCCAATCCAGCATTCGCCTAGTAAGCGAAAACAACTAAAAGGTTTCATGGATGAATTCTTCAAACATTGTGGAATCAGATTCCAATTGCGGATTTGCCTTTCTGGATACATAAATGTCCAGAACCGATCTTTAAATGAACATGTTTAGGTGAGTGCAGATAGCGGATAAAACTTTAAAGTTTATTTTCTTTAAATATTTATTTCTTACCCTTTCCAACTTAAAATGATGCAAACCCCTTCTTTGAAAGTTAACGAAAAGATCCAAAGAGGCTTTTCTTGATATCGAGTAAAATTTTGGATTTAGGTTTTTAGTAATTTAGTATACAAGCTAAAAACACAGATTACAAACAAATACTTTTTAGAGAAGAATTATAATTATCTAAATTTATCAGAAAAATGCACTCCTCATCCTCCTACAACTAATCCAATGGATTTTATCAAGATAGTAACAAATAAAGAGCTGATAGAACAACTAAATAAAAAATCTGATGTGTTACACTCACATGAATTTCTCTACTCTTGTACAAACTATTTTTACAAACGCTTATTCTCCATATGCTTCATGTTAATGGAGATATCGAGATGTCAATCTTATTGATAATTTTCTTGTAGATGCAAGGGGAATATGGTAGGTTTTAAGCGATAGTCAAATACTTTAACGCTGGTTGCTATGTGGCGCATTCCATTCTCTTTGCATGTCCAGGACATAAAAAAATCTGATGTGTTACACTCACATGACTTTCTCTACTCTTGTACAATCTAATTTTACAAACGCCTATTCTCCATATGCTTCAAGTTAATCGAGATATCGAGATGTCAATCTTATTTGTAATTTTCTTGTAGATGCAAGGGGAATATGGTAGCTTTTAAGCGATAGTCAAATATTTTAACGCTGGTTGCTATGTGGCGCATTCCATTCTCTTTGCATGTCCAGGACATAAAAAAATGAATAACGAATTTGAGAAAAAGTATAAGTATTGCAAAATTTAAGGAAATAACAAGCAATATCTCGAAAACGGTTCACTCAACAAAAGAAATGTATATGACATAAGTTGTGTATTTTAACGCGATCTATATTTTTTGTGTAGTAAAATTTTGTCTATCTCTTATAGTTTACCAGTTATGCAAAAGTCGTTCAGAATGAAGAATACTTTTGGAGACATTCCCAGAAAATTCGAGATATACATTTCATTTCTCATGATATTATCTTAAACATATGATATTTTCATCAAAATCGTTAGAGCCATTTTTGAGAAAATTAAAATTTTCGAAAAATGTTCCATGTAAAGGGTAGTCTGGGGTGGGGGGATTTTCTTGAAAACCTTCGTGTCGCATCTCTGGAAGATACTGAACCTAAATACCAAGTTTGGTGTTTATCCGACTGTTCGTTTTTGAGTTATGCTGTTCACACACACACAGACACACAGACACACACACACACAGACACACACACACACAGACACACACACGGACATGTTTCCAAAAATGCTTTTTTTGGATTCAGGAGGTCTCAAAACATGTATTTCCGGTGAAATCTCGGTATCGAATTTTTGGGTGGAATGCAATACTTCCCCTACTTACTGTACGTAGTAGAGAAAGTAAAAATGAATAACGAATTTGAGAAAAAGTATAAGTATTGGAAAATGTAAGGGAATAACAAGCAATATCTCGCAAACGGTTCACTCAACCAAAGAAATGTATATGACATAAACTGTGTATTTTAACGCGATCTACATTTTTTGTGTAGTAAAAGTTTGTCTATCTCTTATGGTTTACCAGTTATGAAAAAGTCGTTCATAATGAAGAATACTTTTGGAGACATTCCCAGAAAATTCGAGATATACATTTTAATTATCATGACAATATCTTAAACATATGATATTTTAATCAAAATCGTTAGAGCCGTTTTTGAGAAAATTAAAATTTTCGAAAAATGTTCCATGTAAAGGGTAGTCTGGGGTGGGGGGATTTTATTGAAAACCTTTGTGTCGCATCTCTGGAAGATGCTGAACCTAAATACCAAGTTTGGTGTTTATCCGACTCTTCGTTTTTGAGTTATGCTGTTCACAGACACACAGACACACAGACAGACACACACCGGACATGTTTCCAAAAATGCTTTTTTTGGATTCAGTGAGTCTCAAAACATGTATTTCCGGTGAAATCTCGGTATCGAAATTTTGGGTGGAATACAATACTTCCCCTACTTACTATACGTAGTAGAGAAAGTAAAAAGAAGACTCACCAGAAGTATGCAGAATTGCTACACTTGAACATCTACATAATCAATTCCCGGAAAAAGAGTGGCTTAGAATTTATACAGATGGTTCTGCAGATAAATTGAGAATTAATGTGGGAGACGGTATATACTGTAGATACTTTTCACATTATTTTACATTGCCTAGACAATCCACAAATTTTGATGGTGAAGTTGTTGCAATACAACGAAAATTAGAACTGATATACTACAGGACTGATATAAAAGCAAATAAAGTAGTTGTTCTCACAGACTCAGTTTCTGCCATTCAAACAATAGAACGATATAATAGACCAGATGAATCTTATAATATTAGGGTTGTGAGATCTTATTATACATTACTACAAACAAAATTTCAACAGATAATATTACTGTAGATACCAGCACACGTGGGAGTGAATGGTAACGAGACAGTAGACTTTCTGGCCAAAAAGGGTGCAGTGTTATATTCAAAACCTATAAAGTCTTGTGGACTAGATATGAAACTAAAAATGTCAAAATTAATATAGAACAAAAATACCAATATAATATTCAAAAGGAAATTACTAACAAAAATTACTCCAACATAAAAGAAATAGTACAAAAAAAAACATCTACATAGATTTGGTTTTATGAATGACAGAACATGTAAAATTTGCAATGCTGGCAAGATTTTAAATGCAGAACACCTACTAGAAGCCCAAAATTGAGGAAAGCTGTACCATATGGGAAGATACACAATTTATATTGGCTAGCAAGGGAAAAATTGACGGATCATAGTCCTGCACATTAGATCAACAACACCACCACTTAGTATACGATCCATTTTTGTAGGAAATTGAAACATGCTTTTTCGGGAGTAGTTTTAATGTTACGTAAAATGTAATATTTTATCGCAAACACTGTATTCGAAGAATAATATTCTCAGTTTGAAAGTTTAAATGTTTTCAAATTTTCATCACGTGGAACACTTCACATCAGTATTGACATTCCTTCTTCGAAATTTATTTTCTTGGAGATCTAGGCTTAAATATAACGTTGAACAAATGTGTTAAGAAAATGTTAGTGCATGTCAGCCTTAAGTATACAGACAGTGAAAGTACAAACAAAGGGAAGAGAAGGTATGGAAGAAGGGAGGGACACTTATCAAAAACATCTGAAAGTAAAGGAAGGTGAGGCATACAGTACAACAGTTTGACGAACACAATTAAAAAAGCATTTTCACCACACGCTCGTGTTAATTACAGCCACAATAATAAAACAAAATTGAGCTCAGATCCAAGTTATTCCACTTGTTATTTCTAGGTTTATGAACTCTAAAATCCAGCTGCCTTCATATTAAACAACTGCTTCTATACGCGCCTCATGAAATTTGATTATTCCAGAACCAAAAGCTACGTTTATTTTGGAAAAGATCCAATACAGTAACGGATATAGCTGCAATAAAAAGAACTAAGTTGCCCTCAGTTTTAGAAGCAATTTCTTGGAGTAAAATTAGTTTTTATTGCTCCCTCATGTCACTGTGTAGTTCACATTCAAGGATAGTCACGGTAGATTGATTTACCTTATAACAATGGATAGGGTTAGGAATGAGAGACTATGTTCAAATTACGATGCCATACAGGATTATTCCAAGCGAGTTAAGTTAAACATAAAATAATTACCGCTATGCCATCCTAATTTATTTTCCTATAGAAAGGTATCAACCATCGAATATTGTGCATTAATTTTGAATTGTACACAAACTAGATTTAGGGTGGAGTCGGAATTGTTATGCACTCAAACTGATTAGGACTAAGTACACTTTTCGGGCCGGAGCGGTCCGAACCACTTGATATTTCAGAAATGACCACGTTTTCATTTATACAGTTCCAAAATAACACTCATCCAATTAACGCAACCTAATATTACTTTCTCTACTACGTATAGTAAGTAGGGGAAGTATTGTATTCCACCCAAAAATTCGATACCGAGATTTCACCGGAAATACATGTTTTGAGGCCTCCTGAATAAAAAAAAAGCATTTTTGGAAACATATCCGTGTGTGTATCTGTGTCTGTGAACAGCATAACTCAGAAACGAACAGTCGGGTAAACTTGGTATTTAGGTTCAGTATCTTCCAGAGATGCGACACGAAGGTTTTCAAGAAAATCCCCCCACCCTAGATTACTCTCAAAATGGCTCTAACGATTTTGATTAAAATATCATATGTTTAAGATATTTACATGACAAATAAAATGTATATCTTGAATTTTCTGGAATGTTTCCAAAAGTATTCTTCATTGTGAACGACTTTTGCATAACTAGTAAACCATAAGAGAGAGACAAAATTTACTACACAAAAAAATGTAGATCGCGTTAAAATACACAATTTTTTTTATTGAATGAACCATTTTCGAGATATTGCTTGTTATTCTCTTAAATTTTTCAATAATTATTTTCTCAAATGGGAATTCGTTATTCATTTTTGTCTTGGATATGCAAAGAGTATTAATTTGTGGCAAAGAGAATGGTGCTGCAACTAGCAACCAGCTATTAAGAGATATGTCTATGCTTAAAGGCTACCGTATTTCTAATTGCCCTTGCAATTACAAAACAAGGGGAACATAGTAGGCCTTAAGCGATAGTCAAATATTTTTAGAACTGGTCGCTATGTGTAAAATGTAATTCTCTTTGCATGTCAAAAGATCGTTTCTACAAATGTTTATCTCGATTAATATGAAATAGATGGAGAATAAGAGTTTGTAAAAATAGTTTGTACAAGAGTAGAGAAAGTCATGTGAGTGTAACACATCAGAAATGTTTTTATAACCGTTTCTGAAAATAAGGTCCTGATCATAAACAGTACGTTGTGTTACTGTACAAGTATGTTGCGAGACCTTGATACTGTCCCTGTTTCCAACACTACTAGAAATCTTTCGCCCAATCAGGATAAATTATGCTGTAGAACTCCTGCGTTACAAATGAGTAAGGCTATTGCATGGGATGCTGTTTTGGAACATAGCGTCGAAAGTGATAGAAGACGGTGACATCAAGCTGGACGGTTCAGGTGGCGACCCTCATTCGGGAGGTGCCGGATTCAAATCCCGTGGGCCGACTAATCTAATTGGAGCTTTTTCATGGTTTTGCTCAGTGAATTGAATTGAGTTTTATTTATGGACGCTCTTTAACTACTGTGGTCCTCAGCGTCCCATTCTATATTGGCCTCTTTATCAGGCTTGAGGTTCTTTTACGTGCCGTAAATCTACGACACGGGACCACCGGCTTTACTTCCCTTCCAAAGGAAGCTACCCGAAAAAATCCAGCGCCCTCCGCCGGGTTTGAACCCGCGACCTTGGGAACTAGTGGCTAGCACGGTACCACTAGTCCACGGAGGACGACTGTCAGTCTCAAGGTAAATACCAGATTGGATACCTCATACCAGGACCCAAAGTTCTACCTTAAGTCTAAACCAATAGTAAATTATGAGAAATAAATGGTAAAACGAATGATCTGCACATATCCACAGATAATGAAAACAGATAGACTGGACGGCACTCTAGTACCATCTCTCCGGCACGTGTGGAAGCAGAGGTTCAATTGTTGTACACATGCCTTTCTGGACGTGTCGAGGCTGCCATATGCCTGTCACAGAAGCAGATGTACAGTTGAAAGCAGAGGTACAGTTGCTGTACGCATGCCTCTGGGGAAGTAGGATGATATGGTACAGGGATGAAACCTGTTTGGCTAACTGTCCGTAACATACCGATCCCTAAGATAACTCCTAACAGGCCCGTGCGATATGACTACATGGTTAAAGATACGTAAAGAGAAAGAGAACCGAAAAAAAGACGGTGACATGACGACGATGATCACGGACGCAATTCCTTCAACGTGACTTAAGCGTGCAAATATTTACATAGATGTAACAAGGCGTAGTATAAATTGTGTTAAGAATAGGTTACATATTCGCACGTGAATGCTGAATGTAAGAACGGAGGAAAAAGTGGAGCATCGCAATATTCATTACTGAAGGAAGAACCACGACTTAATGCGAAAGAACCCGTGTCAGTCAACTAACAGTAAACCTAGTGCTGTTACTGTTATGCATGAATACTAACATACCCGTGGGCTTTTGTTATTTTGAAACGGTTATTTGGAAGGCAATATTCTCTTTGGAACTGGAACTGGAACAGTGGAACTATTACTGAAAATAACTATTTATCAACCTCTACAGGTCATAACTGGCAGCTGAACACGTAGTGTGTCTGTGAATTAGCCGAAACGAAATACCCATATATGCATTTTAAAAGTAATTAAAAAGTAAAATTAAATCGCATTTGTCTTTTTATATGCCATTCCGCAAACAACTAAAAAGTGGTAAGAATGAAAGAGAATCTACTGTTGTAGTAAAGACATTAAGTCTATAAGTTTGCATCACAATAAAGTGTGTAGGTTTTAGCATTGTGGCCCAAAATGTTCAATACGCATATAAATTTGCTTAATTTGTTATTAACTACAAAGGGTCTTAACACCCCTAAGCCCTATTAAATCAGGTGTAGTTTTCAGGTAATTAACCCCGGAAACTTTCCTAGAATTCTCCAGGATATTGAATAGCCTTTCTGTGCACCGGAGAAACGTTTGAATTCTTCAGGATATCGAATAGCTTATCTGTACCTCAGGAAAAAGTTCTTGGAATTCTCCAGGATGTTGAGCGACTTATTTGGATTCCAGGAAAACGTTCTTGGAGATCTTCAGGATATTGAACAGCTTATTTTTGCCCCTGGAAAAAATTCTTGGAATTCTTCAGGATACTGAATAGTCTATGTGTGTCTTAGGAAAACATTCTTGGAATTCTCCAGGCTGTTGAACAGCTTATTTGTGCCCCAAGAAAATGTTCTTGGAACTCCCTGGCCATTTATTAGCTTACTCATGTTTACAAATGAGGCAGTATTTTTAACACTTGAATAATTTCAATTAAATTATATAATATGTAAATTCAATAACAGCCCGTCTTGAAGCAATATGTATGTAATAATTTTTAAAAATGTATGTAACAGTCATTGCAAATGACATTATAACAGTCATTATTATTGTAAACATGTTTAATAATGTTATGTGAATGCATTATGTAATTTAATAATGTAAGAGCTGTGAGAATAATAAGTTTAAAGTTGCTAACAATGAGGTAACTGAGTTAATAATGAGTTTGAGAGTTTAAATGCTACAAGTCATGGTTAGAGCAACGATAATGTAAATTTTGTGACAGTTTAAAATTAGCCAATCAGCAGCCAGAAAAAGCTTTAATTAAATGCAGGTATTCTATTGGACTAAGATTAGCCAATCAGAGACTTGAAATACAGAAGTTTACGGGTTTGGACGGTTGAAATATGTTCAGTTGCCTGTAGACCTTGGTAGTGACCGGATGGAAGGTGTGTTCTCTAAAGAAATATTACGTATTCGTGTGAAACGAAAATTAAGTATACGCGTTAACAAAGTGCAAGTATTAAATAAAAGAATCTCACAGCTCTTAATATCAGTATAGTGCTATTTAATTTGTGTCAAGGATTAATAAAAGAAGTGAATTTAAACTTAATATCTGTGTAAGCCTACATTCTTATCGTACCACGCCCTGATTAAGAGAAACGTGTCTCTAAAACAATACTGATGCAGCGGAGGCAAACACAAACATAAATACTATCTAAAGAAGCAGTTTAATAACAAAGTAAATATTTTTTTTAAACTTAAAGCGTAACAACTACAAAAATATATCTTCAAAATCGGCTTTACATACGTAGCAGCATATTACATAGCAAACAATCTTCTTCAAATTGACACCCAAAGCGTGGTGCAAAACTCCAACAACAGTAAAACTTCAAAAACAATAAACTACAACTTCTTCAAAAATAAACAATCAATAAAAGTATTTTCATTGAACCAAACCTACTGGTGTTATCAGGGGCAATACACTTCCTTGTTTGTCGGTATGTGCAGCTGTAACCTGCCGATGTTATACCTGGTCCGCAATCGGAGAAAAATAAAATACAGATCTGATCTTAAATCTAGTACTCCTTAAAACTGAAGTATTTAAAATTCTCGTTACAATGAGTTTTTCCGCGCGTGTTGTTGGTGTTTTGGATCATGCACTTGCATTTTCATTCTCGTAATATTTGCTTGAGTGCAAACGTTTTAAATTATGAATTATGACTGTAAGATATATGTATTTTTTTCTGAAACAGAGAATCCAAGTTGTACATACTCTTGCGTTTGTTTTCCAACGAGGAAAATGAGGTTGAATACGACCCGAGATGGGGTCAACACCCATGTGGCCGTGATAGTTGGGGCGCGGTTCATCCAGACTTGTCATCCCAATGGTGCCCCACGAGAATGCCAGCTCACTGCACTTCCTCTTCCACACCTGTAAACATCACGCAATGTAGCACGTGCTTTCACCTTTAGATTCTTAATTGGAATAAGGCTTCATTTCTGTGTATTGTATAATATGCAATAAAACGTTACAAACACTGACGTTTTCTTTTTATCGTGAACCAGAATTGAGCAAAGTATTGTTCGCCCTTTTCGCCCGACTATATTCTTAGTAAATATATTAAAACTTAAATTAAGAAGTTCCACGTATTGTATCAGAATGGAAAAATTTGAATTCCTGTACGCTACCCTATTTGTAACACTACAATGACTGTTATAAATTCACTAGTATCGTCATACTATAGTGATTTTTGTTTACTTTACCTATCAGTTCCCTGTAGTACGTAGAGGAAGTATTGTATTCCACAAACAATTCGATAAAGACTTGATGGAAATATTCGTTTTTATATCCTCTGAATTCAGAAAAAGGTTTTTAGAGCATTGTCCGTGCGTTTGTCAACAGCATAACTCAAAAACGAAAAGTCTGATAAATACCAAACTTCGTATTTAGGTTTTGTATCTTCCAAAGACGCGAAGTAAGGTTTTCAAGAAACTTTCCAACACAAAATACCATTCAAATAAAAAATGTTTTGAAAACTTAGATTTTCTAAAAAATAGCTCTAACGATTTTGATTAAAATCCGATATGTTTAAGTGATAGGAAATGTATATCCTGAATTTCCTGTGAATAACCTGTAAACTCCTCTTGAATCTGAATGGCATTTGTATACCTAGCTGGTAAACTGTAAGAGATAGACTTGTGACGTTAACCATTACCGAAATATTCTTTGTTATCGGTTTTAATTTTCAAACACTTATACTTTTCTCAAGTGCAAAATCGTGGTCATGTAAAGAGAACGGAAATTCAAATCCATAACTTAGCGACCCGCTCTTAAAAGATTTGACTCTCACTTAAGCATACTGTATTCCCTTATTCCCATTTTACTTACAAACGTAAGTTAACAGTGCAGCGGTTTTTAAAATGTGTACCTAGTTCGAATCTAAGTTGCATAGGTTCTTTAGCGCTACATTATAGATTCTGAAATAGCTTTTTATGCTTCTTGAAGCAAGGAAATCTCTTGTATTTATAGACTGATGGTACAGGGAAGGTTATTCAAAATAAAATTATCTCCTTTTTAATTTTTAGGTTTCTTTTATTTCAAATAATAGCACTGAAATTAATTCTGTTATGTTTTAAAACACCCAATAAGTATGTATTATTCAAGTCATAATGATACATTTACTGAAGATTGACTGAATACTAAAGATTATACCGGTCTGGAATACTGAGGGATAATGGTAGCTTCTCTCCTGAAAATTTGCTTATATATGCATACTATCTCCTTGACAATTTGATCAACAACAATTCTTAGTCGTTATTTTTCTATGGTTAAAATAAAAGGTAAATTTTTATTGATACAATTTATGGACACTTTACATTAAACGTGGCCATGTAGCTTTTAAATTTTAATTGTTTTAATATTTTTTCCTCGTTATTCCGACATATATGAAAATTGAAATATATAAACATAATAAATAAGGAAACATGTTAATTATGTTAATTATGTTAATTAAGGAAGATAAGTGAATAACAAATCTGTTAACACCTAACACATCAGGTAAGTTCTCTATCAAGTTAACATCAGGTATTATAACTGCTCAACATGAAGAAGAATAAGCTTCTGTAAGTATAATTTGTTGAAGTATGGGTAGAGAAAGTCACGTGAATGTAACACATTAGATTCTTCTTAATAACGAGCTAATGCGACGGAAAAATAAAGTAAAAATCTCGTTTTTTGAAACACATTAAATATACAGAGCAACAGAATAAACCAAAATGGTAAAACATAAACATAAAACAATGAACTTTTTGGAAGGGGATACTGGTAAAAAGAAGTAGGTGGTTGTTTGACATAAACTACATTTTTTCTACACTAGTTTTTGTGTATCTATTTTTTCCTAGTTATATAAAATTCAATTAAAATACAGAGGGCTATACAGACTGTTACAGAAAACTTCAGATTCCCGTTTCACTCAACATACCAGTAGCTCAAACATATGATAATTTAATCAAAATTGTTGTTAATTTTCTCGAGAAAAAAAAGAACTTATTTTGTTCTGTGGAAAGAGTTTTCTGGGCGGAAGGAATGCCATAGAATGTCCCAAGCTTTCCTTACTTGTGTGAAGTTTTGTGTTGATGCGATCCGACTTTTCGTTTGAGTTATGCAGATCTCTCTCTCTCTCTCTTTTACACACAAAAAATACCCATTTCCAAATATTTATGTATTTTCGGTGAGATTTCCACATCGAATATTTCGTAACGTAAGTAAGGTTTAGGAAAAGTAAAAATTATTTATCTTTTCCCTCAGTCTATCTAAGTTATGTTTTTTTTTCATAGATAATCCCGCAGAATTTTACCAGCTTATCGATAGTTTCCCAAGCACAAGCAAATTTGTGTGATAGAACTAATAACATCTAGTGATATTTATTAAGTCTATTCCATGAATAAGATGTAACATCTAAATGATTGTATAAATAAGAATAGATTGAAGGCTGCCATAAACAAACCATACTCAACAACAAAACGATATAAATACATAATTGAAATTGTAAGGAATATAAACATCTGTTAATAAAGTTGCAACCAATAAAACATTAACTGAAAATAATTATAATATACAAATGTATATGGAAATTGCTCTTATCTAAAACAAATCTGTATATGAGATTAATCACTTTACATATAATACAAATGATTTTTCAGTATTGCTAGGGACCCTTTAAGAACACTAAGGGCCCTGCTTTAATAAATGAGTTCTTTAGATTTCTTACTTGTGTTCTTTAAAATAAAATCACAAGTGTACCAGCTATCAGATCACGGCATACTAACAAGGGACCATTGTCACATTGATGTTATAGATTGAGTGTGCATACTTTTTAGTGAAGGAATATGGATAATAAAATACCTTATAGACACAAGTTTGACAGGAAAATAATTATTTAAATTATAATGATTCACTAATATAATACGTTGCATATATTTACAAAGTATTAAACGAGAAAAATTACAAAACTGTGCAATTTCTATATATTCAGTTGTTTTCTTGGAGGCACCCATCATAACTGCGGTAGATTTTCTCTTCGATATATGAAATCCGTGTAAGTTATCTTTAGTGCGGTTTGCGCGCAGATACTTAATAACCTCGGTGCGGGGAAAAGTTTATTACCCCGTCCCATCCCCGGTTGTGTTGATACATTGACGAAGGTATGCAGTATTTTCTTTCCATTAGTTCTTTATTCTCGTGCAGCGTGGTGTGTGTTAATTCTACCTATACATTAATTGGAGAATAAATGTGTTAATTATAAATGATCCAACTGCTGGAACGTCTGGATATGTATATATGTTTACGTCAATTCCACAATACTCTATTTCTTTACAAGGACATATAAAGATGTATCTGGATTTGTTTTTGATGTAAACTATATTTGAAATGATTTTCTTAAATTCTGGAGCAATGTGAAAATTATTTATAATAAAGCCTCTTATTTAAGATTGTGCCTACGTTCTCATATGTAAACTGTTTAAATACGCATAATATTATATCTTTAATTCATGTGTATTAGGGATTTCACTTGTCAGTTCCGAAATCAAGATTCCGATACTTGAGAAATATGACCCCTGTGGCAACCTTGCCTACATTTACTGCAGCGTCTGCAAAATACCAAGTTGCAGATTGTTGAGCGGAAGACAGACCTGAAGTCAGCTGTTACAAGTTAAAACTTAATAATTCGTTTCCCGGTGTATAGGTAGGAACACTATGGGTGAGAAAGCCGAGAGGGTACTTTTGTGTTCCGATTATTTTCACTATAAAAGTCGCAGCGCAATCTGCGATATCAGCATGGTAATAGTCCCTTGTAAATGAATGAGTAATTAAATTGCAATGGAATATCTACCAACAAACAGTAGAAATGGGAAAATGGTGATTTCACAATAAAGATGCATTTTTTCAATAATATAATGTATTTGGAAATTGTCACTATCTGAATGTTCATTGATTAAAACATAATTGGTTGACATGATCTTTTATCGCTGTTACTGATACTCTTACCATCCAGTAACGTGCTGATGTTCTATCCGATGAAATAGTATTCTTGCAAGAATCAATCATGATTGATCGATATTCGAGGTATTGCTAAACGTGAGGCAGTATTTTATATTATAACATGCTGTGAATGCCAGAGTGATTGTAGTGTAAATTAATATTATTGTATGTACAGGATTTTAGATGTTTGTTAGCCATAAGTATTGTTAGGAAATAAGTTTACACGACCTCACTGAAACTGACAATAGAAGTGGGTAACAATAAACCGAGGGGGTCAGTTGTTTATCACTAAGAACAGACAAACAAATGACGTCAGGGTAGCGTGCCTTTTCTTAGAAATGGAGGGAATATTTTCCCTAGATCATATGTTAGTAGTAGTGATTGGCTGACAAAACAGACGCTAAAATGGGCGCGATTTGGTAACCAATAGCAGCTCTTTATAATGTTTAGGCATTTCGAGATGAAGGAGTATATATTCTCGAGCCATAAGCAAGTTTCGCGCAGTCTTGAAGAATCTCTCTTAGGTGCACGTCATACAGTTTGGAAGAATCTCTCGCGATGTACAAGTCGCAAATTTGGTTACAAAATGTAAAGTGCGCGAAGTAATAGGTTAGCGGCAACTAATACGACTGTAGTTACATTCGGAAATATCACAGTATCAGTCAGGCGTGTATAAAGATTAAAGATGTGAATTATTAACTAAGTGTGACGGTAATAAAGGTGTAGAAACAAATTATTTTATCAGTGTTATCTTTTAGTAATAACTCCTTTCCGTTTACACGGCCTGCTCAGAAATACTTGCTTGACTGAGTAATAATAGCTAGCCGGAGGACAAAGAATCCAAATTTTAAAATAATAAAACAATAACAGGCGCCCAGCAAATAAGATAACACGAGCCGATTCCCGCGACAAACGTTATTGGTTAATCACAAATACCGCGTATGAATGGAAAAGTCCATGTATTTTGTTACCTAGGAGTACTGTTTGTGTCAGATGGCACTCACCTCGAGAAAGACAGTTACCCAGAGGACATTGAAGACACAGAAAAAGGCGAGACTTTCCGTCGATACGACCAGCTGCAGGAAGCCCAGCACCATTGGGACCAATAACGCCGTCGTGTAGTGTCCCAGGAAGATGAAGTATAACGCCACCGCCTCTCCAAAGTATAATCTTATGTCCTCTGTTCACATTCCAAAATAATATGATTAGGATAATGCTTCCACGGAAAAATTATAGAAGTGATGCCAGGTAAACATGCGGGAAAGTGTTACATAATTTTAGTGTATAAAGTATTGCTAAAGGTTTGTTTTTTTACCCATAGGATGGAAGAATTCACACAGTGAAATATGATATGTAGATATATAATCAAAATAATACATAATGTCATAATTACTTAATGAGACGTATGAATATACAAGAAGTTGAAAGATTTATTTTTATTTATTAAGTGTAACAATTTTTTTAGACAGCATGGCCTAAAATATAACTTCTAACACAGTGAACACGAGCTAAAAGCTTTAGATTATCGCATTAGTGCGATAATCTTCGTTGTGAGCAACTTTGCTTTCAAATCCAATCACATGGCAATTACCCTTTATATTTGTGCATGTTTAATAACTCCACTTGGTTTGATTAGGTTTTACTTTTCATTGTGTCTTTTTACATGATTAATTTCTCATGGCGCTCGCATTATCTGTTCACAATACAAATCGTAATACTTCAATTTATCGCAATTCGTTGTAGAGTTAACCTTTACGTTATACTGGCAGCCTTCTGCTTGATTTGATCGAAACGTTATTCCTTTATCTAGTATAACCTACATAAATATTAAATGGCGGAAATTATGAATTCAGAAGAAAATGAATAGAAGAGCCGGTGAAATTACACAAGCAGCAGAAAGAATAAGACTAGAAGTACTTATCCTAAAAGTCCAGAAAGCAATATGATATAGCATTTAATCGCTTCATTGGCTACTGTAAGGCAAATCATGTTGAAAATAATTTTACTGAAAATGACTGCTAGCGAAACAATAAAACATCTGACATCTCGCTTTTGATGCAGTAATTTGTATCATAAATTATTTAAATGTAAAGAGTGATTATAGTATGAATATGCATTATTATGTGACATTGATTTGAGATGTTTGTTGATTGTAATTATTGTTGGGAAGTAAGTTTATACTGCCTTACTGAAACTGGCAATAATAATCGTGCAATAATGCAGCGAGGGGGTGAGCTGTTTATCATTATTGGAAACGAGGAAGTTACGTAATGTTGGCGCGTTTTTCCTTGAGAATATTCTGGAATATTTCCCTAGAGCATATGTATTCATAATTTTCATTGGATATTAAAATAGACGCTAATGTTGGCGCGTTTTATTAGCCAATTGCAGCTCAGTTATAATCTTTAGGGATATCGGGATGTGTGAGTATAAAAAACCAAGTCAGAGGTAGATCGCCCCCAGTTCATCGAAAATCTCAATACATTACACGTCGTCTTCGGTCCGTCAGTTCATCAAAATTCTTTGTACATTACACGTCGTCTTCGGTCCGTCAGTTCATCAAAATTCTTTGTATACTACACGTCGCATTCCCGTCAGTTCGTCGAAAGTATTTGCACGGCACACTTCGGATATCAATTTGTAGGTTACGCGTAACAGAGTTATGAAAAATCTCAAGTGTTATAAAGTTAATTATACAAAAGGTTGAAGTACGTGGATTAAAAGTGATCAGTAAGAAGTTATTATAACAGTTTCAGTTTGGCGAGTGTCAAGATCAATGTGTAAATGTGATAGTTAACGTGTTCGACAATAAAAGTGTAAAACAAAATTTCTTTCATCAGTGTTATCTTTAGATAAAAGATTCCTTTCCGTTTACACAACCTGTATAAAGAGAAGTGCTCGACCCAAAAGCTAGCCGGAGGACAAAGAACAAAAATTAAATAAAATAACTAGCATATTTTTTTAAACAAAAAAACTAATACTGCCGCAAATTGCTAACACCAGATGGAACTAACAAACCTAAAAAGAATGAATGACGTCACAAGATGGCGTCAACACGTTGAGTAAACACACATACACAAACATTATAAGTAAATCACTCTCAAATTGGTGCCCAGAACGTGGAGCAGAGTGACCAGGAAAGGAGTGAAATATCCAGGAAGGGGCGAATGAACCAGGACGTGAAGCGAATGGAGTAGTGAACTGAACTACAAGACGCAGATTCCAGAAACAACTAGAGGAACGACAGACGATGCGGATGATTGGACATCGTAATTCCGAGATTAAAAGGCAACAGGGGAATTCAAATACGGAACACCAAAACGACGTAGATTCATCATGATACGACGCAGAAGCGACATACAAACCTAGGAGAGAGGGGCAGGAAGCTGGACATCAAAGTAACAGCAACAGACAGCATCAGAAAGGTTAGAAAAGTGTTATGTTAATTGTAAAAAAAAAAAATTATATGTACCTTAGGAGCGGTAGGATAAAGAAAACAATGGCTACTAATAATACAGAAGAAATAATTATGGAGGGTGATAGTGTAACAGTTAGCTGTAATTCAATACAGGTTACAGAAAATAGCTCAAACAATGTAGTATTTGAGGGAGGAAATGTTAGTGCAGAAAGTGAGAATAGAACAGCAGGAAATGTAAATTTTGATGTTAGTATGATGATGGAAATGCTGAGAAATATGAATGAGAATATGAAAAAGACTAATGAGAATATGGAAAAGAATAATAGGGAATTGAGAGAAGATATAAAAAAGATTAATGAGAATATGGAAAAGAATCATAGGGAATTAAGGGAATATATGGAAAGGAGTCATAGGAAATTAATGGAAGATATTGGTAGGAGTAATGAGATAATAGAGCAAAAAGTAGATCAAAGCACGGAAGAAACTGAAAAGAAAGTTATGAAGCTAGATAGTAGTATGCCAAGAATGAGAAATGAGAACCAGGAAATAATAGCAAGTGAGATAGGAGAAATTTCAAAGAAAATGTCAGATATGAACAGGGAAATAGGTAACAAAAAAAAGTGAGGTTAATACTAAAAGTGAACATGTTGATGTAGAATGTACAGAGTTAGGTAGTAGAATGAGTAACATTTCAAGTGAGATAAGAGAGATGAAAGAGGTTATGAATGTAGATGTAAATCAGGCGCAAGTTAATTTCAGAGGGGAAATATCAGAAATACAGAATGAGTCAGTAATGCAAAGAAATGAATTGTACGAAGAAGTTAAAGTTTTGCCTGTAAATAATCAAAAGCTAACTTCTGAAACTAACAAGTACCAAGCTGTTCAGAATGAAAACTCCAATCCAGTACAGTTTATTACAAACTTATCAGAGTATTCTCAAATTAAAGAGATAGTGGAAGAATTGAAAATGATAGTTGTTAAAAGATGTGTTGTTCAGGAAACTTTAGATTGTTTTCAAATGTTATCATGGGACGAAATTTCATATGAATACAAGAGGTTATTCATGAACAAATTTTTGAAGGTTAGGATACAGCTACGAGTAATGCTTAGCTACAGACAATTTGATCCAGGAGGGTAAATAGCAATGAGATGTAAAGTAGATGCTGGATAGTTAAAGACGAAATGCAGAGCAATGTATTGGAACGTAAGAGGGTTAAATAAATATGTACGTCATGTGAAAGGAGAAATAAAATTTTGGACATAATTGAATTTTTTTAAAAGGAAAATAACATTTTATTTGTAACTGTAACAGCATTTGAAATAAAGCATGATGTTAGTAAAGTACGTAGATATAATTCCAAGAGTATTGTGAATATACAGTACAAAACAACAAAAATGAGGTAAAAATAATTAAAAAAAAACAAATACTTATGTAGCAAACAGAAACATGTGAAACAGTGCCTAGATTTAAGAGATGTAAATATATTTGTGTAGAGGGTGAATATTTTAGTAAATATGTGTAGTAATTACAAAAATTCTTAAATGCACAAATTATTACCAACAATATAAGAGTGTAAACCAATTTTGTAACAGTAACTAAATAATTCAGGGTACAGTATGTAACGGTTTTCTTGTAATGTTGATGCTTGTGATGTGTGTGTATGTGTGTTTACTTCATGTGAAGCCATCTTGTGACGTCATTCATTTGTTCGGTTTGTAGCTCCATCTAGTGTTAGCAATTTGTGGTAGTATTAGTGTTTGAAAGTATTTTTAAGTTTTGTTTACTGTCCTCCGGCTAGCTATTATTTCTCAGTCGAACATGTCTCTTGATCAGAGTGTGTAAACGGAAAGGAATCTTTTATCCAAATATAACACTGATGAAGAAATTTGTTTTACACATTTATTGTCAAACACGTTAACTATCACATTTATACATTGATCTTAACACTCGCCAAACTGATATTGTTTTAATAACTTCATTACTAATCACTCTTAATTCGCGTACTTCAACTTTGTGTATAATTAACTTTATAATACTTTAGATTTTCGTAACTTGTGAATCTATAGCCGACGTATCTCATACAAATATTTTGACGAACTGACGAACTGAAGACGATGTGTAGTGCACAAAGAATTTTGATGAACTGAGCAACTGAAGGTGACGTGTAATGTATTGAGATTTTCGATGAACTACCCTCGATCTACCTCTGACTTGGCTTTTTATACACCCACTCCCCGATATGCCTAAAGATTATAACTGAGCTGCAATTGGCTAATAAAACGCGCCAACATTAGCGTCTATTTTAATATCCAATGAAAATTATGAATACATATGCTCTAGGGAAATATTCCAGAAGGTTCTCAACGGAAAAACGCGCCAACATTACGTAACTTCCTCGTTTCCAATAATGATAAACAGCTCACCCCCCCTCGCTGCATTATTGCGCGCTATTATTGACAGTTTCAGTAAGGTCGTAGAAACTTACTTATCAACAATAATTACAGTCAAGAAACATCTCAAATCAATGTCACATAAAAATGCATATTCATATTACAATCATTATTTACATTAAAGTAATTTGTGATACAAATTACTGCATCAAGTATTTGCTATAAAAAATTGTGATGTCAAATTAATGTCTAAACACATTAGACCAGAGCCAGTAAGTAGTGGCAAGATAGAGGAAAAATATGTCGTGTGTTAAATACGTGTGAAGTGTTAAGTGAAAGTAATAGCGTGTGTTCCAAGATTTAGGAGACTAAAAACCCAATTATAAAATTTCCAAACAAGTTGTAAATATTTATAATTATGTTTCTAGTGGGGCATATGATGCAGTAATTTGTATCATAAATTATTTAAATGTAAAGAGTGATTATAGTATGAATATGCATTATTATGTGACATTGATTTGAGATGTTTGTTGATTGTAATTATTGTTGGGAAGTAAGTTTATACTGCCTTACTGAAACTGGCAATAATAGCGTGCAATAATGCAGCGAGGGGGTGAGCTGTTTATCATTATTGGAAACGAGGAAGTTACGTAATGTTGGCGCGTTTTTCCTTGAGAATATTCTGGAATATTTCCCTAGAGCATATGTATTCATAATTTTCATTGGATATTAAAATAGACGCTAATGTTGGCGCGTTTTATTAGCCAATTGCAGCTCAGTTATAATCTTTAGGGATATCGGGATGTGTGAGTATAAAAAACCAAGTCAGAGGTAGATCGCCCCCAGTTCATCGAAAATCTCAATACATTACACGTCGTCTTCGGTCCGTCAGTTCATCAAAATTCTTTGTACATTACACGTCGTCTTCGGTCCGTCAGTTCATCAAAATTCTTTGTATACTACACGTCGCATTCCCGTCAGTTCGTCGAAAGTATTTGCACGGCACACTTCGGATATCAATTTGTAGGTTACGCGTAACAGAGTTATGAAAATCTCAAGTGTTATAAAGTTAATTATACAAAAGGTTGAAGTACGTGGATTAAAAGTGATCAGTAAGAAGTTATTATAACAGTTTCAGTTTGGCGAGTGTCAAGATCAATGTGTAAATGTGATAGTTAACGTGTTCGACAATAAAAGTGTAAAACAAAATTTCTTTCATCAGTGTTATCTTTAGATAAAAGATTCCTTTCCGTTTACACAACCTGTATAAAGAGAAGTGCTCGACCCAAAAGCTAGCCGGAGGACAAAGAACCAAAATTAAATAAAATAACTAGCATATTTTTTTAAACAAAAAAACTAATACTGCCGCAAATTGCTAACACCAGATGGAGCTAACAAACCTAAATAGAATGAATGACGTCACAAGATGGCGTCAACACGTTGAGTAAACACACATACACAAACTTTATAAGTAATACCATTGCAAATTGGCTACCACAACGTGGGGCTAACTACAAAACAACCATAATGTTACTTCACTTTTTAACGTCGTTTCTCTTTTTTAAAGAGCCGCGTTCTAAACCTTATCTCTGTTAGTTTTAGGAATCAATATAATATTGTTGATAGTTTACAAATTCGAGCGCTGTCTAAAAATATGTGTTACACTCACATGACTTTCTCTACTGTTGTACAAACAATTTTTACAAACGCTTATTCTTTATGTTAATCGAGATATCGAGATGTTAATCTTATTGCTAATTTTCTTGTAGATGCGAGCGGAATTGGTAGGCTTTAAGCGATAGTCAAATATTTTAAGAGCTGGTTGCTATGTGGAGTATTCCATTCTCTTTGCATTACCAGGACAAAAAATGAACAACGAATTTCCAATTGAGAAAAAATATAAGTATTGGAAAATTTAAGGGAATAACAAGCAATATCTCGAAAATGGTTCACTGAACAAAAAAAATTTATATTACATAAATTGTGAATTTTAACGCGATCTACATTTTTTGAGCAGTAAACTTTTGTCTATCTGTTATGGTTTACCAGTTATGCAAAAGTCGTTCACAATGAAGAATACTTTTGGAGATATTCCCAGAAAATTCGAGATATACATTTCATTTGTCATGAAAATATTTTAAACATATGACATTTTAATCAAAATCACTAGAGCCATTTTTGAGAAAATTAAAACTTTCGAAAAATGTTCCATGTAAAGGGTAATCTGTGGTGGGGGGATTTTCTTGAAAACCTTCGTGTCGCATCTCTGGAAGATACTGAACCTAAATACCATGCTTAGTGTTTATCCGACTGTTCGTTTCTGAGTTATGCTGTTCACAGACACACACACAGAAACATGATTCCAAAAATGCCTTTTTTGAATTCAGGGGGTCTCAAAACACACATTTCCGGTGAAATCTTGGTATCGAATTTTTGGGTGGAATACAATACTTCCCCTACTTACTATACGTAGTAGAGAAAGTAAAAATAGTATATACCACACTTGTTAAAAGTGGTTTTATTTTGCTCGTAGGATTGCGAAACTCCGCCTATGGCGTTAGTTTCACTAACATTCCTAATTCGCAATATAAGTATCATAATCTACTATTATTTTGCAACATTTAAAATAACTTCAAGAAAAACAAGAAGAAAAATTCACCTTTAATGTCATATTGTTTATTTGTTTCAAGTTACATATACTCTGTCCATCTTGGTTATTACTGTAATTAAACCGGTTCTTTCCTAAAAAACAAAAAAAAAGCAACACATTCTTCAAGTTCTTTTGCTTTTCTGTTTTGTAGTAGCAAGAGTGCACTGTAATTCACTAGGAAATGATGCATTTGGTTTCTGGTTACTACATTGGTCTGTGGTATTGTTTTGGTTTAGGTAGAATAGCTTAATTTACACATTAATTTCATAATCAGAAGTTTCACTCGATTTGCTACCCGCTTGAACCTCTCAATATCGAGGAATCAGCTGGTTATGTAAGGGACTGTATCTGCTGAGAAATTATGAAGGAAAGGAAAAACACTTCTTCAGTAGGTTAATACAGCTTTTGAGTTTCTTGAGTATGAATTTAGAAAGTTTAATTAATTAGGATACAATTGCTTTCCTCACATACGAAGGGAAGCCAAATGTTAAATTCAGTTCATAACACAATTTGATAAAAGATTGAAGTTAGTTGGTTTCTAATTTCCTTGTCTCAGCAATTAACACCCGGATTAAACCGAATGTTTAATAATGATTAAATACATATCTTTGAAGCGAGTTGAACTTAGAAAATGAAATTCGGCCAGCATTACTTCCAAGTACAAGTAAGTAGTTATGAACTGTAAATTTCGCCCTTATTGTGTACACAGGTGTTTTAGCCAGGGAAAGGGTGTGCATATGACCCAGAACTGCCGCCTAGTGAAATAATACAGTTTTTTTTGTTGACAAAACAGCATTATTGTGTAGGAACTATGAAGTGCAGGTAAGTTTGAACAACTGTCAATGGCTCAGAAACTAATTCCTACTTCCGCATAAAACATCAGTGAACGTACAGTAATACACGGTGGCTTCGAATCGCCGTCCACCTTGTTTGAATAGACAACTCAAATGACATCAGGAATGGTAAAGTATTTACTGCTTTATGATAACATTATGTAGCACTATTTGCGTCTATTTCAGTTATTTTGTCTAAAAGCGTTCTGTTATTCCAATACTGTCACTGCGTACAAGGAAGTGTACTTTTGGTGTACTAACATTTAGCTCAGGTTTTTACAGCAACCTCACTGACATTATTGCTGTTTGTGTATTATTAATTTATACATTATATAGTAGTATAATTTACATGAACACCAGTGTACTCCGCGATACATCACAGTACAAAAATAAATAATACGTCTCGTCCTCCATAAATCCCAGACCCCACAGACGACCATCTGAAGATTACCTGTCAGGAAGCTACCTTGACCTACATTTCCAAAACTGTTCTTTGTGTAGGAGTGGTCAGGGGTTCCGAGTTGCAATTCCGTTGCCGTCTGCACAACTTTATATCTGTAATATATACTGTATTTTACCTATGCATGTATGTAAAGAGCCACAATTTATTTCTGATTAAAATGCAACCAACATTACCGGCGCGCCATCTACAACTACGAATGGAAATTGTACAAGAGGCATTCATTGGAGTGCTGTAGGTAGCTTATACATTCGGTGAAGTACATACTTGCGGGGCTCACGTGGGTTAGACTGGGAGGTCGGCGGTTAATAAAAGTTACTAATAAAAATGGTAGGAAAATCTGCCCGATTTGCGAGGAAGAAGAGTCATGGGTGCATATTTTGGTAAGCGTAGAGGTACGGAGGAATGGAGAATTAAGGCCATGCTGGACACTACTGGCAGGCAGGGAAAATATGAAAGGGATAAGTAAATTTCTACTTAAGGCGAGACAGCTGAGATCTGAGAGGGCTGACAGTAGGAAGCGAGGGTGTAAGAAAAGCTAAACATTGGTGTTAGTGCCTTGTTAGTTTTTTTAATGTATTCAATTTTTTACACTTATTGTGTTGTGTTTATTCATTTTGTTACTGTTCATTGTTTATTATAATAGGGCATAATAATACATCGGATCATTTACCGTTGTTCTGTGGGTTGTTTATGTTTCTTCTTCTTCTTCTGCCTTTCAAGGATTAGGCCTATCGACCTGTTCCGACCTCAATTCCATCTGGCCTTCCTATGTTCCTTCTTTCTTATAGGTTTTTATTGTAAGGCCATCTTTGGAATCATTCTTTCTTCCATTCTTTCCAAATGTTCTTTCCATTTTTTTTTGTTCCTCTAGTTTATCACTCACTGCAAAAATATTCAATTCTTGCCTAATTACTTCATTAAGGAACCTGTCCAATTTAGTGCAACCTTTAACCGTTCGTAAAAAAATCATTCTGCAGCCTGAACACGACTACAATCTTCTCCCATCACCCAGGATTCACTGCCATATAAAAATAGGTAGAGCCATCACCTTATAAAAGTTGTTTATGTTTAACATACTATATTGAATATGTTTTACTTTTTTCGTGCTGTTGTGTTTTCTTCTAATGGTAATTTTTTTCTGTTTTTTGTAGTTTTTTATTTATTATTATTATTCTGATTTTTAATCTTCGTTATTATTTTGTGTATTATAACAACACGTACGGTTCGCGGACCCGTGCAATGATAACAATCTATGTGTGCATACCTTTATTTAAACACATACACTTATTCATTCAAATTAATAGGACTCTCTGTTGGAACCGTGGAATGCCGGATGTGGAGTACGAGTATATCCACACGTGAGGAGGAAAATTATGAATCAGCTGTTACGTCAAGTGGCCTCTAGATCATTCAGCGCGTGATTATTTTGCAATTAGCCTGAGGATGCCGAACAAGCATAAGAGGGATCGTCACATGAGAGGAATAACAACGGAGTAGTTAGTGTCTGCACCTTCTGAATAAACTCATCACTTCCACACCTCCTTGCTGGTGAGAATAGCAGAGACAAGGAAAATGTGATGAACACAAGGGTTACGGGAGGTGAAACTGAATAAGTGAAAGAATCGTGTGTAGTTACATAGCCATACAGTAGCACGAAATTCAAGACGGTCTAATCTTTTTAGGGCTTTGAACCCTAAATGAAGTGCGTTCGGCGCATGACTTATATTCAGACAAAAAGGTAACGTTCATCAGTAACGAACACACGGATATGGTTACGAATCTGTACGGAGGCGCACAGCTGAGGCTCGAAGGCTGTGTTCTGTACATTTGCAGATGTGGCATCTGTCTTCTGCGCACGTTTTTCTTTTTTTTCTTGAGGTACAGAAATAATATAAAGAAATGATGTATCATTCCAGGTAGAATGTAGGCGTGAGAATCAACTCGTTCACCAAGGCGTGCATGTTTTTGCACATGCTTATTATGAATAATGCACCAATGGAAAATGATTTAATTCTAAGCTATAAGTCTACATAAATGTAACAAAAATAGAATTCTGTTTACTCTTGGTAATTTTGCAGCACCAATTGGTGCCATATGGTTGTACTGATTATAGATTAACTGTCATAGAACTAAATGACTTAACACACGTGGTCAGGTTTGCATCAAGTGACAATTTTGAAATCTTCTTAATGGGCGAATTGCTTCTTATACCTACGCCGTTATATCTCCGGACCTGACGTTTCATGAGGGTAAAGAAAGAGACAGGTATATGTTAGAATGGCCACCTTTAGCAATACTAGGTTGTGCATTTCCATGCTAAAGGAAGCTATTCTGATTCGCTTCAACAGATAAGTGAGGACTGTAATTTGATTTCTTTTAAGTCTGTAATAAATATAGTCTACTGTTGATTCTTAGAGCTTTGCTGAACATAAACCACAACACGAAAGAAAAGAATAAAAGATCCGGCAAGGTTTGCAGTGCTGAGTTGACTCGCACAGCAAAGGGTGGAAGTTGTCTGCTAGGACCAATTACAGGCTCCCTCTCCGGTGCGTACACTGAAGTTTGGGCTGTGTTGCCGATTTTCTTGTAAGTAAAGCACGTGTCGTCAGTAGCTGTTTGGTTAGTCCAGGTGAAGTTTGGTTTCTGTGCGCATGCGATTTACTGCGTTACTCTTGTTTAAGTTTTCTGTAAAATCTATCTCCATACTTTAAATACTCTAACATAGGCAACTATTTCATCGTTTGCATTTTACGAAGAGATGGCACAGGTATACACACGTGTTCAGAGTAGGGGGTAAGAATTGGCAACACTACCTCTCTCGGTCGCGCCAAATGTCAGAGCCGGAGATAAAACGGCGGTACTATAAATAACCAATAACACCCCCACACACAAACACACACATACACATAGGTACTCTCACATTCAAACACTAGACTGTGGGCATACCGTGAAATGTTTTTGTTTGAAGACAACTTTCTGGAGCCCAACCGGAAATCGAACCCGAAACACCTCATATAGTAAGCAGTTTCTCTACCAAATGAGCTCCGGGGCCAGTAATAGCAATTAGAGTGTTCGTTTTAAAACATTGGTCTTTCATTTAGCGGTCTCCTCTGTGTCAGTATGGAGTTCCCTTTGCAGTTCTGCTTAGGGAAACCTTTTTGCATCCGCGCTATCCGGAATAAACTAACTTCAATTAAGGACGGCTTGTGTGGGCCACTTGGTATAATATATTTCTTGGCTACTTTTAGTTTCCCACACAGTAAATAATATTAAATGATGAATTTGCACTGATCAAACAAACGAAGTGCAACAACGTGATTCTGATTTATTTTCAAACAACGGCGTTTACATTGCAGCTAAATATACATTTCTTATGACTGTGGTTTAACAATAATTATTTTTGTGTAAATCACTTCATTTTATTCATGAAATAGTCCTAGCAAATGCTACTCTTGAAATCCAAATTCTGAGATAAATTCTCTCGTCACTTCGTGACTCGTAAATTTATCGATGATTTTGAAATCACTCATGGAATTACCTGTGATCATTTTAAAATTAATGTGAAACATACGTTACAACCTTTCTTCCGATTTTTAATTATTTTTAATATGTATATTTAAATCCTAAAGTGTTCATAATCTTAAAACATATATATTTAAGCGCCCTCTTAAATTATTTTATTTGCTATGAATCGCAGAACACAATTTCGGGAAAACTTTGATATAAACTTATCCTCAGCACTCTCCTGGATCATATTTAGATCCCTCTAGCCTGCTCCGTTGCAAGTGTTTCCTACCCATGCTTGGATTTTATTATTTGTTGGTTATTTGGCATACGGCTGCTATTAGTTTTTAAAATGTCGGGTTGTAATGAGATAGCGCTAAGATTTTAGGTTTCTCAACGATTCCTTTTCAAGGGGGCAGCCCCTGGAACATTACTGGTGTTTAGTTTATGTCTAAGAGGTTTTGGTTTTTGAAATTTAGAAGTTTGGCCAAACGACTATGTTTGGGGGGAATAAACCGGGCAAAAGCCACTGACTGTTCTACTGACTGTTCATATCCTTTACCTAAACATTGAATGGAAGACCTTGTCACCTACTTGGAGTGAACCTGGACAAGGGAATTTTAGGTAGCAAATCATGGATATGTTTCAGGCTCAATGAGACCATTTGTGTCACTGTACTCTATTCTGTGCTCTGGGATCATGTTCCCTGAATTCCCGTCTTTCCTGAGCATAATTATGCCTCGTGTTGTACACCTGCGAGATCTGGCTTCAGACATATGACAATTATGGCTACAGTTAGGGCAGAATGGAGATCTCAGCACCACCTATTATGTTGGCTATATCACTCCTTTACCGTGATACTACTTTACGAAGCCTCGTCTCTTCCTTACTTGAAGGATGGAATTATAAGCCGAGATGTAAACGTTTATGGCAGCTTGCCAGTTATTCAGAGCGCCCTCGTTTTATCTCTTGAGGATTACAATTTCAGAACTCGCTGGTTCAGAAGTCACCGTTTTCCATGTGTGGCATGCGGATACCTCAGGTAACAATGGAACAAGTCTAGTAAAGGCTCATATCCTTTATCAGTCTTCTCAGGGGTTACTTGGTAATCAAAATTACTACTTAATACCCCAGATTAACCCTTGGAAAACAACAAAGAGAAGAACTGTTTCAAACTGACAGGCAGCAATCCATGCTATCTCATTACTATCCCATCTCGAAGTCATCCGATACCCTGCAACCTTCATCCCATCTCAAGCGGTGAAGCCCCTCAAGGACAGGCAGGCGAGAAACGCAACTTCGATTGGCCTTCTTACCGTATACAGTGACCTGTTGGAATCCGGTAGTGTCTATAGCGGTGGTCCCTTGTTAAATACTTCCCTAGAGATCATAATTCAATAAGTTTCTTCCCCAGTGTCTAACGATATCCTCCACTGTAGTACCCTATCTGGAAAACACGGTAAACAGAATACGAAGGCCGAAGCTCTTAGGTGCTATCACTCTTGGAGAAGAGGCTACCGTCCCTTAGACCAGTTCATCCTCCCCTGCATGTGTTCACCAGAAGTTAAGCTCTTGTCTTCAGCGATCCCTACGAATCGAATAGTCATTGCGGTTTAAATAACATAATTTGCTTTTATATTCTCTTTCATTGTCGTAAATATTCTAGCAAATGCAATGAAATTAAATGCATATTCTTTATCAGTACATCTTCATTCCTTTCCTACCTCTTTATACCCGTGCAGAAAACATCTGGGGAGAAGGAGAAGTCCAATTCTGCTTACATCTTAGGGTATGCATTATGCTGTCCCCATCAATTCCTCTATATTGAATACATCCTATAGATACACATGAGAAAACTCACCATAAGGTTGTTTGCCGAAAAGCGTGCTATACCATTGCTTGCCGAGTTTATCCAGAGCTTCTAGATCGTGAAGAGGGTACATTCTCTCCAAAAGACCCCAATGAAGGCACACTTGTACTGCAACAGATACCAAACTTTATGTAACTTTAAGAAAGTTGAAGAAACTGTGAGTTTGCTTATTATCATCTATAACCTCGATTAAATCCGATCCTTCCACCGTTAGAATCTAATGACCACCCATCCTTGAAGAACAGAAACTAAGACTTTACAACAATAATGTTCGCCTTAAGCATTGTGTATAAATATAAGGTTATTCAAAAAGAAGAAACATAATTTAAATATTTATTTCTAATGAGCGACAATAGATGGCGACACATGCAATATATCACTGAATAGAAGAAAGTTCAAAATTGTATTTTATGTGTTCAAAATTGAGGACCATTTGTTATGCGAGGACGACCAGTGCTTTTTCGTTTGTATACGCAACCATCTTCTACGAATTTATGGTATCAATTGTAAATTCTTTATGACAAGGCGGCTCGTTGTTGAACCAGCAACGAAATGCACGCTTCAATGAAACAGTGGATTCACTCTTGCATAATGCAGCACACAAAACGACTTTTCCTGTGGCGTCGCCATTTTCCCGTAAACAAACACAGCGTTGCTGTAGGCACTGAATGGAACTAATAGGTGGGGCTTAAAACTTTGCTCTATTCAAAGAGTTCGTATGTTACGCTATCTATTGTCGTTCATTAAAATGAATATTTTAAATCTGTTCCTTCTTTTTGAATAACCTGTGTACAAAACTTCCAATATTACTTTGGAAAATTCTGATACGCAACTTTTCTAAGGCTTTCCCTACACATTCCAAATTTACATTCATTCTTTATGTATTATAAAAGTCATTTAAAAGTGATTGTTCTATCTAGATGGTGTTATTCATGATAAATTTTTTCCAGAAGTTATTTCAACAAATCGGCTTTTGCTACACGAACTCACGAGAAGGAAAATAAAAAAATAACCACCATATTCAAAGATTTCCGTGCATTTCAGCAAGGAGAAATGTAAACAACGAATATACAAAAACTACTAATGCATAATTTAATTGAAATATTTTAATTTTGCATTTTAATATTGCATTTTTTCTGTAGTAAAATTTTATCAACCTTTTATAGTTTCTCAATCACAGAAGATTAAATCATAACGACGAGAACGTCTCTCAATATTTGCAAAAAAATATAAACTTAATTTGCAATATATCTCAAAGGCATGACTCACATGTATATCAAATCGCTGTAACCAATTAGAGAGCATTATTTCCCAAGAAGGGTAACTTGAGGTGGAGGAGTTTCGTGAAAACCTTCCTGTTGCACCCTTGAAAGGCACCGAATTTAAGCATTCATCCCAAATTTCTCTCTCACTCACTTATTTAATTAAGGCAATCTCAAAATTTGCATTTCCGGTGAAATCTCGATATGAAATTTTCAGAAGGAATACAGCATTTCCAGTTAAAGGTGGATAAAGCAAATAGAAAAGGACAGGAGGTGAAATATGATACCGCTGAAATCAAGTTGAAAGTTTTCTAACAGTTTATAAAAAAATTGCTGAGTATGATTTTATTCTAGGTACAAAAGTACTGCTGACTAAAAGCGTTTGTAAACTAGACATGTTTAAAAAACACTTCGAGTACTTACTGACGCGCTTCGATATTAATAAATAAGCAACGATAGTATCGCCTTCCGAACTCTGTTTTATGAACACAGATCAGCTCAGTAAAGTGAATGCTCTGTGACGTCAGCGATCAAGTCTCCTCCAGCTCTTAGTTGAGAAGTGTAAGGCAGGTGAGACAAGGGGAAAGACTAGCAGAGTAAGCGAGTGTATGTTGTACTTTGTGCCTATGTGGTTATAGAACAGAAAGCTTGGTGCTTCCTTCCCTCTACACCCCTTGCCATCAAATCTTCGAAACGTTCCTAAGCCATGCAAATGGGATACGTTACGGTAATCGAGTTGGCTGATTCTGACCATACTAAATCACAAATTCGTACTAGAAAACGTAATCTCTACAAATTTTATCGATGCAGTTAAAGTGTATCGGGCAGCATACCTATGGATTGGCCCTCGTAGAGCCGGAGACCTGTATATCCAGGGACATAGCCGTCTTCTGCCAGCGCCCTAATGTTTTCCAGCTCGTGCCGCACGATGTATTGGCGATCCGCCGTCGTCATCAAGTCGTCCACGTGCATCCCATCCTCGAGGAAGTCATCCAGTTGACTCACGGTAAACTCTCTGATCAGCCCGCAGCGGTCCTTCTTTTTCAGTTCCACCTCTTCGGCGACCTCCAGGAACTTAATCTTAGAGGCCGACACATGGAGAATCAGCCCCTGCAAGTGAGTATTCAAACTAATTAAGATGACGCTTATTGATGCTAACATCCCTCAAGCTTTCAGCTGAGTTTGAGCATTTCTAGAGGACACATGATCAACCATAAAATGCATGCCAGAAAGGAATCTTTCATGTAGGTTGTGCTCATTTTTATAGGAAATTGTTTGAGAAGGAATCATTAGAAGCGCTAGCTTAGAGGGCATCTGATATTGTCCTTTATAACAAATTGTATTACTAGCTTTTGTAATAGATGGGGTTGGTTCTAGATAGTTCATTTATCAACAGAAATGGGACTAATATGGTAAATATTTATGGAAATACATGCTATAAAATCCATAATAGTAAAAATGACTGAATATTCTGTCAATGACATTCTGTCATTTTTTCCAACATAAATAAACATAAAGAATATCATAAAACATTATCTGAATCATCTGCTATTGAAACAAGAAATCATTGTGTTCAATTATGTATCATTGTCAAAGAAAGAAAGGGGGAGAATAAAGTGAATAGTGATTGGAAATGGAGGAAGTTTTCAGCACTAGGGAGAGTACAAAGGGCGGTAATCACAGCGTAGCGGGGTGCCTAATTCTTTCAGATTGAACATTGGGCAGAAGATACCATTTTAGGAAAGAAACAGTTCTCTCTTTAAAGCAAATCCCCTGCATACAAGAACGACACCTGACCCTGAGCGAAATTAATTGAGAGGAAAAAAGGGCCAGGCAAATTTGTAGTAGTAATAACCCACCTCAGCATCGCCTACCATTGCAAAAACTACAAAAGAAAAAAAAATCGGGGTGGGATAAAGTGGGAAAGTCTGATCTGGTAGGCATGATTTTCTCTACGTATTACAGATTTACATAGTGCTTTAATGCTATTCATAAAAATTATTCTATTATTCACGTTACGTTGTTCGCCATACATTTTACGTATAAATGGTTTAAAATTATGTTGTAAATGCTTAATTAAATACTGCCCTCGGAAAGAGCACACAGAAGCACGGAAGAGTGAATTGAGAAGTCGTAGTAATGAGGTCTTTCCAATCTTTCAAAGGTTCTCCCATATTATACATTCATACTTTGGAAACATTCCGAAAACACTTAAAGCTAGGAAAAACATTAGTTTACACAAATTGTGTGTTTTAATGAGACCCTACCTACCTACCTACCTGCCTGCCTGCCCGCCCACCCGCCTACCTACCTACCTCCTTACCTACCTACCTACCTACCTACCTACCTACCTTCCTTTCTTCCTTTCTTCCTTCCTTCCTTCCTTCCTTCCTTTCTTTCTGGCTTCCTTTCTTTCTTTCTTCCTCTCTTTCTTTCTTTCTTTCTTTCTTTCTTTTTTTCCTAAAGTAAGTTTCGTCTATCTCTTATGGTTTCCTGGTTATACACAATTAAAGAAAATTTAATCAGAATAAAGAGGACTACAGGGTGTTTGCGAAAAATCCCTAATGCACATTTTAGTTTTTATGTTGACATCATAAATACATAATATTTTAATTAAAATATTAGATTCATTTTTGAGCAAACAATAATGAATTTTTTGCGTAGAATCGTAGTTTTAGGTGGGAATAAGTTCATGAACATATTGTTGCATCTTTGAAATATGCTGGACTTGACACAAACTTGGTATTCATTGAGTTTTCGTTTTTACTTTCTGCAGCACTTATTTATAATAGATAGAGAAAGAAATGCCTTGAGGTTCTGTTACTTGCCGTAAATTTACGACACGGGACCATCAGCTTTACTTCCCTTCCGATGGAAGCCATACTAAGCATTTCTACACGCGAAAAAAATCCATCGCCCACCGCCGGGTTTGAACCCGCGAGATCGGGAACTAGAGGTGGTAACCACTACAAGACGGAGGACGACATAATGCAAGAAAGGATATCCTAGACATCTGATAAAGATAATTCCGAGTCTATATCAAAATAAAACAATTAAGATTGACAATTTGGTTTGGTGGGTGGCATTTCTGAGGTTGTCTTTATTTGTATACTTAAATGGAATATTGTTGTTCCTTATAAGGATACACTCACATTTACTGGACTCATTTTTTCTGATATTATTAGTTCATTACGGAGCTTAGTTTTATAGTCTTTTGCAGTTCCGCCATCTTCTCCATTTGAGAGGGTCGACAGACCTATATCTTGTAATAGAAGAAAGAATTAAATATTTTTACATTTTCTCTCATCGTTTCGCTTTTGATGTGATCTTTACCTCAAAAATTTCATGTCGGCCGTTTCAATTATTCTTTTATCATTCCTATTCATGGTCCAAGTCTCGGCTCCATAAGATATAATGGCACTGCCATAGTTTTATAAAATTTTAATATCTATCTCTTCTTGTTTTATTTTACGTTTTATAGTGCTACACATGTTTTGAAATTTATATACCTACTTTTTATTTTAAAGTTCTCTCATTGATACGAAATATCACATCCGAGGTAGTTAAAATATTTCACTTGTTTTCAATTGGTTCGTTTTTAGGCGTAACTTCCAAGCATAGAGAAAATAAGCAGCAGTCGAGAAAAACAATTTTAAGATTTTAAATCTCTGCTTACAGTCGTGTGCTCGGACCGTAAAGAAATCGCACCATTTCCACATATCAGTGACAAAGCTACAAAACTAAAAGTTCGCAACCAATTATAAACACATAAATAAAGCTTGAAATGATAATTTTTTTATAAATGTGTCTATGCGTGCGCCTCAAGTAAACGCTATGGACTATGGTTTCTAAAATAGTTCGGATTCAATATCATTTTATGGGGATGAAATTATACCCTTCTCTCATTTGGAGAAAGTTGTCAATGTTCAAACAATTTTATTTATTCCCCCTTGCTTATTTCTTATTTTTTTCCCTTGTGTTTCCCTTTTTATCTCTGATTTTTTTCCTTCTTTATTTTATGTACACACACACACACACATATCACAGATACAGCATCCCTAACCAAGGCGGGACTTCAACCCAGAATCCGCTAACCACGAAATGCCGGAGCGATTAGCGGCGTTTGAGATTGAAATTCAAGGGAAGGGATGAAATTTACTCTTTTCAACAGTGTTCATTAATAACAGCCTTTGAATTTATTCCACTTCTTTTTGCCAACCTGTTACTTTGACAGAAAACCTTCTGTCTTTAATTTGTATTTCTGGAAAAAAGGTGTGTATTTACCGTAACCTTTATACGTAAATTCATAATTCTTTTACTTTATTTACATGTACATAGAGGTAGAGAAGATATTGCATTCTAGCCAAAAATACGATATCAATATTTCACCAGAAATACATGTTTTAGGCTTCCTAAATCCAAAATAAAGTCTTTTTAAAAAAGGGTCCGTGTGTTTGTGCGAGTCTCTGTCTGTGTATCGAACAGAAAATTCAAAAACGAAAATTAAGATAAATATCAAACTTCGCATTTAAGTTCAGTATCTTACAAAGATAAGACACAAAGATTTCCAAGAAAATCCCCTCAACCCAACTATCATTTACATAGACTTTTTCGAAATTATTGATTTTCTAAAAATATCTATAATGATTTTTAATAAGTTACCATATATTATTAGAGATATTTACATGATAAATAAAATGCATATCTTGAATTTCCTGGGAATAGCCTGTGAAGTCCTGTTCATTCAGAAGGAATTTTATATAATCTTGTATACTGATAAACTTTAAGCGATTGACGAAAATGCACCACACAAAAGATGTAGATTCTCTTTAAAATATGCAATTTATTCCAAAAATCTATTCTATAGCATAAGCTATTACCGGGATATACGTTATTAATGTTTCTTGCGAATTTTCAGGCTAGCATATAGCGTCCAGTTCTTAAACATTTGACTATCGTTATTCCCTTTGTAAGGAAATTTGTAATATAAGTTATTTCTTTAAACGTTTATCGCAATTAAAGTGAAGTAGTTAGAAAAATAAACTTTTGTAAGAATAGTTTACACACTAATAAACGATAGAGGGTAAGGAAAGTCATGTGATTATAGCACATCAGATGTTTTAATAAATTATGACAACGAAATAAAAATAAGTGTACACTGAGGGACAAAGACAAAATCTTGATGCAGAACTTATAGCTCAGATAAAACAAAAGTAAAAAAAAACACGTAAAGCTTATCTAATGAAAACAAATCTCACGTGTTACACTCACATGACTTTCTCTAATCTTGTACAAACTATTTTTACAAACTCTTATTCTCCATCTATTTCATATTAATCCAGATAAACATTTGCAGAAACGATTTTTTGACGTGCAAAGAGAATTACATTTTACACATAGCGACCAGTTCTAAAAATATTTGACTATCACTTAAGGCGTACTATGTTCCGCTTGTTTTGTATTTGCAAGGGCAATATAGAAATACAGTAGCCTTTAAACATAGACATATCTTTTAATAGCTGTTTGCTAGGTGCAGCACCATTCTCTTTGCCACAGGTTAATACTCTTTGCATATCCAAGACAAAAAAATGAAAAACGAATTCTCATTTGAGAAAATAAGTATTGAAAAATTTAAGGGAATAACAAGCAATATCTCGAAAATGGTTCACTCAACAAAAAAGTGTATATGACATAAATTCTGTATTTTAACGTGATCTACATTTTTTGTGTAGTAAAATTTTGTCTATCTCTTATGGTTTATCAGTTATGCAAAAGTCGTTCACAATGAAGAATACTTTTGGAGACATTCCCAGAAAATTCAAGATATACATTTTATTTTTCATGAAAATATCTTAAATATATGATATTTTAATCAAAATTGTTAGAGCCATTTTAGGGGAGAAAATTAAAATTTTCGAAAAATGTTCCATGTAAAGGGTAATCTGGGGTGGGGGCGTTTTCTTGAAAACTTTTGTGTCGCATCTCTGGAAGATATTCATTCATTCATTCATTATGTGTTTACCCTCCTCTTATGTAGGACTAATACCCCCCAGGACTTACAAGCGGGTGCCTGTGGTCAGAGGCCCGTCGAGGAGCAGACACTCATGGATCAGACAGAGCATGCAGGATGAGGGATCAGCCTGGTATGGGATGAAGGCAGTAGATGAAACGAAATGTAGGTGAAATGGATGAAAGGAAAGGTGATGATGGAGCAGTTGGTGGAATGAATGGCGGGGGAAACCGGAGAACCCGGAGAAAACCCGCCCAGACGCCGCTTCGTATCTGGAAGATACTAAACCTAAATACCAAGTTTGGTGTTTATCCGACTGTTTGTTTCTGAGTTATGCTGTACACAGACACACACACAGACACACACATGGATATGTTTCCAAAAATGCTTTTTTTTTGGATTCAGGGGGTCTCAAAGCATATATTTCCGGTGAAATCTCGGTATCGAAGTTTTGGATGGAATACAAAACGTCCCCTACTTACTATACGTAGTAGAGAAAGTAAAAATGATAAAAGTAGGGAAAAAAAAACAGATGAAGTAAATAAAGATTTAGTTTAACGTATCAGCGAGTAAATAATTTGTTTGCCTGTGTTGATGTATTGGGGTTATACATTGAAGCGCACGGCAGTATTGTTCGTTTACAACTTGTGCGTCTTTGGTGGGTTACATTACAGTCTATATAAGAATGAATAACTGGACTTCTATTATTGTGGAAAGATAATGATAGATAAACCGGATCACTCCTGTCTACTAGACTACACCAAGAGGAAGGTAACCTGAAAGCAGTGCATTCCGCTCCATAGGTTCCGAACGTTACAATTCTACTTATATGAAAAGTTACAGAGTTAACCCTGTAGTAAGCTGAAAATACTCGGCTGTGTTACATTCATATGAATAATTTTTTTGATGTGACCTTATTTCATATATAAATTATACAAACTATTCTTACGAAGGCTTTTTTTATATACTTCATGTTAGTTGAGATAACCTATGTAGAAATAGCTTCATTATACATTCTTTTTTAGGTACCAGGGGAATAGAGTAGTCTTAAGCGAGAATAAAATCTTTTAAAAAGTGGTTAGGTATGATTTTCCGTTCTCTCTGCAAGAAAGAAAGAAAGAAAAAATAATTACTTAGCAGTAGTTTACAATGCAAACCAATGATAAGGAATATCTCGAAAATGGTCAATGACATAAAAAAATCCATTTCACATAAATTGTGTGTTTTAAGGAGATCCACATTTTTGTCTATCTCTTACGGTTTGCAAGTTATACAACATTCATTCAGAATGAGGTTGCCTTTACAGGCTATTTAAGGTAAGTTTTATTTGTCACGCAGATATGTTAAATATATGTAGTATTTCAATCAAAATCATTGGAACCATTTTAAGATAATAACAAACAATGAAAAAGTTAAATGTAAAGGATACTTTGGGTTAGGAATTATCTTGAAAATCTTCTCTGGAGCATACTGCACTTAAATACCAAGTTTGGTGTTTCTCCCAGATTTCATTTTTGAGTTATGGGGGAGAGAGGGAAGGAGACCCATACACAGAATAGCATGCACACCTTAGAAATATATATATAGATGGCAGCAAAACTGAAGGAGTAGGTCTGGAGTAGCAATTTATCATGGGGATAAATTGAAACATCGAATGCAGTATAAACTAGACAAATAATGCTGCAACAACCAAGCAAGCCGAACAATTTGCAGTTTTGAAAGCATTACAAAATGCTGAAAATATACAATTCATGGAAGACATTAACAAACGTGTAATAATACACACAGTAAAGTTACAATACAATCGTTACATAACCATAAAATCCACAGCAACCCAATAAAAGCAATTAGAAGAGCTAACAATACTCGAAAAGCAAAACTTAAACATAGAAATAGGATGGGTCCAAGCACACATAGGAGTACAAGCCAATGAAATTGCAGACCAGCTGGCAAAGAAAGCAAAGGTAAGTGAAGAAGAACACTGGTAGAATAGAATTCCGAAGAGCACTATCAAGAAAATATTAAAACAAGAAAGATTAACAAACAGGGAAAAGCAATGGCGAAAAAAAAACAAAGGCCAGTAAACAAAAATATTTTCTTACTCTTTCAGAAAGAATTAAATTAAGTATTACTCTAATGACAAACCTACACAATGCTAACAGGACACGGAAGGCTAAAGATTACAGATTTCACATTACAGAAGCCCCAAATTGCCCCTGCAATGGAGGAGAGCGAACAACAGATCACATATTGTTTGACTGCAGCAATTTTGAGAAGGAAAGAAAAACATTCAGAAGAAGAGGTAAGTGGCCGCCAACTAAAGCCGAAAATGTCAACAGTTATTTAAAAAAAATGTCCATGTTGTAAACGCTATTGATCTAAGAAAAGCATAATTGAACTGATAAAGTAATGTAATCGTTAACTTATGTTGAGACAGTATTTTTAAAACTTAAAATGATTTCAGTCAAATTATATAATTTGTAAATTCAATAATAGCTCGCCTTGAAGCAATATGTGTATGTAATAATTTTTGAAATATATGTAACAATCATTGCATATGCTTATATTATTGTAAACATGTTCAATAATGTTATGTGAATGCATTACGTAATTTAATCATGTAGGAGCTGTGAGAATAATAAGTTAAAAGTTGCTAACAATGAGGTAACAATGAGGTAACCTTGAGGCAATAATGAGTTTGAATGTTTAATAATGTTACTAGTCATTATTGGAGAAACAATAATGTAATTTTAGTGACAGTTTATAAAATAGCCAATCAACAACCAGAAAAAGCTTTAGTTAAATGAAGGTATTGTATTGGAGTAGGATTAGCCAATCAGAGACTTGAAATACAGAAATTTTCAAGTTTAGACGGTTGAAATCAATTCAGTTGCCTGAAAACAGTGCTCATAACTGGATGCGTTGCTTGTGCGTCCTCGAGAGACTTAATACGTATTCGTGTGAGACGAAAAATAAGTTTACGTGTTAAAAAGTGTAATTAATTAATACAAAGAATCTCACAGCTCTCTATATCAGTGAAGTGTTATTTAAATGGTATCAAGGATTAATAAAAGAAGTGAAGTAAAATTATAATCTGTGTAAGCCTACATTCTTGTTGCACCACAACCCTGCCAAGATATCCATGTCTCTAACAAAAATACTGACGCAGCCGAGGCAAACATAAATATATAATATCTGAAGAAACAGTCAAATTACAAAGCTAATATTTTTAAACTTGGGACGAAGGCTACCGGAAGCTGTTTACTATACGTGCGGTTGCAACTACTACAAGTTCGGCTCCCCAACAGTTGAAATACAATACAACTCCTTCAATACAAGCTACTTCAAAGTGACGCCCAAAGCGTGGTGCAAATAACGTAACAAACCATCATCTTCTCAATGTAATTATTAATTTTTGAAAATTAAGCTGTTTTATAAAGATCAATAGCTTAGAAAAGCAAAACAAACCTGTAGTATTACAGAATGTAATGGAACATGTGGATCAATAAAATGCAATAAAAGAAGAAGAAGAAAACACACACACGCACGCGCGGACCTTTCTGGACTTTTTTTTATTTATTCAGGGCGCCTGAAAACATAGGTTTTTTTTATGAAATCTCGGTATCGAATTTTTGGATGTAATACAATACTTACCTAATTGTAGGTACGTAATAGTTAAAGTAAAAACCTTATTCAAGCACAGCTTTGAACTCTTGGACCAGAAATGCAACCATAAAAGCAGTTAAGGGTGACGTTAAACTCGAGATAAATGAAAAGTATAAGCATACCTCTCCTTCGCGAGGGGGTTGTCTCCTGACTAGTAGTTCGGCGCCACCATCCCTCCTTTTGCCACAGATCTTCTGCACCAACCACGTGAGAGCCTCTGGTCTGATGAGCTTGGTGAACTGGATCACCATGTAGGTTGGTGGGAAGACCACGGAGGTCTCTTCGGAGGAAGAATACTCGTCCGTCTGGCTGCCGGACATGTCCTCCTGTTGCCGTCTCCCTGTGGAATAGGACGTTACTATTGTTAGCACTCCAGGCCGTGGCTTATCGGCATGCTTCGGGACAGCAACCCCACCCGAAGCTGCACATCACGCGTGACTGCTATTTAGTAAATGATACCATGCCATAACACAAGAGTGCAAAGTTTAAATGTATAGGTCTACTCTGTTGATTTAACATTACAGCTTATCTCTCTAGAATTTGGGACATTTCTCTGCTAAAAGGTTTTATGTCGTTCTCAGAAGAACCAACAATCATTATTGACTCTCCAAAGAGCGAAAGCGATGGGGTAATGATACCCAAAGGAACTCATTAATAATATAATCTTAGAACACTACCTTAATATTAAAATAAAAACAAAGGACTCAGGATTATAAGATGATAGGATGTTTTAAGAAGCTTGATAAAACACAAATTTACCTGCACGCCCATTCGTTTCTCATATAACTAACGTGTTGCCAAAGATAGCAGCGCACAGCATTTGGGTTCTCAGTGACCTTTAAGATCTATGTGCATTGTACTCAGAACTGTCGTGGTATGGACAATTATATTGAACCAGCAGAAACTGTGGAGATTCATCTTCCTCTCCCTCTATCACTGTTTCTCTCTCCTTATATTTTCTCATTCTAACGCTCTTCCTCTTCTTACCCTTTGTATCCCCTCCTTTCTCTTCCCATTAGCCTCAAGTTCTGCTTCGTCTTTATGCAACTTGCATGGCAAGTGATGTATTGAATACTGGCAATAAAACTATGTTTTTCTGGGCTGTTAATACAAATTGAAATGTAAGTAAAAGGTTTAATGATACAAAAGCTTGTAGCTCTTCCTTATGCATGGTGTATGATTGTAACTATACTGTTTATCGTTTATACGAATATTGGTAATGAAATATTGGATTGGTGATGTGGAAGAGAAGGGCTAATCATCTTCTAATCCACACTACCAGATACACAAATATTACTAAAGAGAACAGAATTAAAAATAATACAATACAATAAATATTTCAATACAGAAAAGCTAAAGAAAGAAAGATTAATATAATAAGTACAAGTATTGGTTCAAAATTAAAATGAAGACAAACACAATTCAGGATAAATTCAGGATTAAACATGTCAGTTAAAAATCTATTTTTATGTCAGCAAAATGATTACTATTTATAAAAAAGAGAGAAAAAGGAAGAGAGAGAGAGAGAGAGAGACGGGGGAGGGAGAGGGTACAGAAAGAGGCTATTTATATTTCTTACAGATACTGAGTACCAGCCTATCTGAATGGTTATTTTTCATGTTTTCCATTAGTTACCAGATAAGTATCGAATTGAATATTCAGTACCTACCATGACCCAAAACTCTACCTACAGAACAACTGACAGAAATTCAAATAGATAGTATAGGAAGGGGACTTCGCAACTAAGGTCATCTGTCAAACATCACAATGGTTACTAGTCGGCCACGATATGAGTGCGCTTGAAGGAGGGCGCTACTGTTCTTGTTGACAATGCCTAACGTCATCAAGGTGTAGGGATCAGAGGGGAGTGAGGGGCAAGGCGATAGGGCAATGTACAGTTGCACAATGAAAGCATTACTATATTTGCAAGTTTCAGCCTCGCTGGTAAATGCAACTCGGAATTGCTAATGGTTTATTTACCTCACTGTCCTTCCAATGCCCCGGCCACTTGTTCCGTAATTGTTTAGTTCCTTTTCCCACCGAATGCACTCATATCGTGGCCGATTAGTACGCGTGTGCTCAAAGAACAGTCAGCAGCTTAACCATCCCAAAGTCCATATAACCTAATATAGCACTAATTTTCCAAAAGTAACGGTCTTATTTTCGGGGCACTCTTAAGCTTGGTAATTTTTAGCTACTTAATAAATAATATTCAAAGTGAATGTGAATAAGCGAATTTATAGTAAACGTTAACCTAGAAATATGCTTCAGGAAACTTTGTTTACAAACATGCACGTACTTGGGACTGGAGCTCATTAGTTTTCGTATTGATGTCTGTCAGTAATCGCAGTGTAAATCAATTATAAACCCAATAACAACAATATAGATTATAGAAAGACCATTATGCAAAAGGTCATATATCAGCAAATTTAAAGGAAATGATACAGGAAGGCCACTAAGCAAGTAAGACCATCTGTCTGGCATACACTGACTCAGGCGAACCAACGAGCCTACAATAACCGTCGTAATATGACCAAGAAGTTAGAGGCGTTAAACAACAATAATAAAAATATTTCGGCAATCCCTTAGATCTGCTGGTAGAAAATTCCAGAGGCGAGGTATAACAACTGTACATAATGATGCTCTGTGATATGTAAAGGAAAGCCTGGTAGTGATTTCCTGTGGTTATGAGAAACTGATTAACATTAAGTTTAAGTATTCTAGAGTGGAAGTACTCAATATCTTATAAAGTACGGAAAAATTACTCACACGCTTTTTTCGATGTTTCAGGTGAACCACGAAAGTATTGCTGAGATGGCGTTATGTAGTGTGTGTATGTGAATATTACATTTGAAGCACACACTATGAACATGTTGATCTTTCAGCTGCCGAAATAAAGGGATACTCGGAGCTTTGGCAACACGTTTACCTACTTGACCAAATATGATGAATTTTTAGCATACATTCATACAAAGTTAATACTTAGCACTAATATGTCAAGAGCTCTACAATTAATTGTTACAAATAAAAAAGTTTTGAAAATAGGGTTCAAATTTGACCCCAATTTTTAAAGTTAATACTAATCGACATTTATATTCGTTTTGTAAAATATAAATTAGAGTCAAACACTTCTTTTTACGTTTTGATAAATTTCTGCTAAGTAAAATAGTACACTTGAAATTATGTAATTCTCTAATTAGTTTTTTTTTAAAGTGATGCTTGAGGTCATAAAATAAGGCAGCTAAATATAATGTAAATATTTAAGACAAACTGGAAAATTTTTACTATAAAAAGTAGCTGCAAAGCTACAGAAAAAATCGGGAATTAGCATTCACAAACCACGCCTCTCTCCAAAGCTTTCACATACATTTAAATATCCCAGTTTTATAACAGAAGCCGAATTTAGTCAAATCCTTGGTCTATTAATTGAAGGCATGTCAATGTACGAGGGTAAGTCAATAAGTATTCGCCACTATTTTTAAATTTTTGTAGGTTGGCTGTATCGGTTTGTGCGCGCGCACGTCGACATGTTATTCCTTTGTCTCCACTTGTGGAATGTTTACCGTTATCACTCCAGTGAGTATTACATTATTGCATAAGCATGGCTGTACTCCTCGCCGTTTGCACCAAAGAAGAACAGTGTGCGGTTATCCGTTGTTTGTCGTTTGAAGTTGTAGCAGGAGCCGAAATCAATCGAAGACTTTTCGCACAATATGGGGGCAATGTTTTACCTCGGCGAAATGTGTACTGATTAATTGAAAAATTAAAAAATGATCGAGCAACTGTGAAAGACGAGGAAGGTGCAGGACGCCATCCATATCTACTAGTGCCGTCAACATTGAGCAAGTCTACATCCTGATTCAGAGAAACGAAGATTGACTGTTGATGAAGTGATAAACCATATCTTTTTTGGTCAATTTAAAAATGCCTTAAGGGGCCGTCCATCCACCACAGAACAAGAAGTGAAGGTAAAATTGAGATGAGTTTTATTCATGGACACTCTTTTAACTACTATGGTTCTTAACGTCCCATACTATATTGAAAGACCGGAAATTTTGCTTAGAGGCCTCTTTATTAGGCTTGAGGTTCTTTTACGTGTAAATCTACGATACGGGAGCAGCGCCTTTACTTCCCTTCCGAAGGAAGTCATGCCCGAAAACATCCATCGCCCTCCGACGGGTTTGAACCCACAACCTCGGGAACTAGAGCCTAGCATTGTACCACTAGACCACGGAGGACGATTAAGTGAAGCAAGCGGTGCATACATGTCTTGATGCTCAAACGAAAAAAACTTTTTTTCTTAGGGCATCAGAACGCTTGTGAACGATGAACCATATGCACTGAGAAACAAGGGGTCTAAATTAATTGTAAGTTTCTATTGTTATAATACATTTTAAAAATTATTTGCCGATACTTATTGACTTAATCTTTAACCAAATCTAAATGAACTTTTTATATACAAAAATCTTCACAAAATATATTTTTTTTAATTCCGGGGTGTCCCCTTAAATATATATTGGTTATAAACTATTATTATACTATACGTATTATGTCACATAAATTTGTTACTTAACAAAGCTATTTGAAAAGAGGTTCTCAAAAGAACTGCTGTTAGTGGTCTATGCTTTTAGATTTGGAGGAATCAAACCACAATTCCTTCCTAGCCCATTTCAACAGCGGGAGTATCAAAAGCCTGAAGAGGTAATTAAAATTACACGGGAATATGGCATATTATCAAACTTGATGAGCTTAGAACTGCAATTGCTATTGCGAAGTTATTAAGTTTCAAATAAGTAAATATACTTACGGTAACGAAATTTCTCCATTTTATCCTCAAATACATCGAATGACTTGCATAACAGGATGACACATTCAATCTTGAATACGGTTAACGGTGAACTTCATTATTGTAGTTAAGTGCTCTAGTTTTTTTGAGCTGTACTAATATCTCAGGAAACTGTAATGGTCACAAGAGTCATTCAAGGGAAATAGGTGAGATATTCTACAACTATCCCTAAATATAAATATCACTACTGCAACAGTAAAGACCCATATGTGCTGAAGAAACTATTCTTTCTGTGAGCGAGAAAGCGTCGATTTTCCACCAGAGATTACTCTGACATACTGAACCTCTCAAGGGGCACACGCAGTTGGAACTATTTTAAAAAATATTTAGATAGTTATGAAGTGTCATTCAGATCACGCCAAGAATGCCGACTACGAAATAAGGTTGTGCAAGATATTTGCTCTGAAGCCAATTTGGCATTGTACCGATGCTGTTCAGAAGTTGTGTGTTTGATTTATGACAAACTATAGATGTTTATGTAATACTTTGATGCAGCCTAGAAAAAAAAATTGAATGATGACATCGTAGTGTTGTCCTTCAGCCAAGTTTCATGTTCAACAACATGAAGCGAGTAATAGGACCTCGGCGAGAACCTTTATGATGACGACTGTGGAATAAGTATTCAGGCATCTGGCCAGTGACAATCCTGGTATAGGCTATCCGACTATTAGATAAACTCACATCCATATTCCAAGCTCGACATATCGATAAACTTCTTTATCAAAGAAACACTTAACGAGCCCAGTCGGAAGTCTACTATGGGATTACTTTTACAGGAGGCAGATCCTTTATCAATTGAGCAAATTTCAAAAATTAAATGCAGTGATGATCCGAGTGAATCTTGCCAATACACTAATCGAGCCAGTCAACTGGTACAATTACCTGGGATATTCTCTAACTTTGAGTGACGATAATGGCATATCAAGCAAAATTATCAACATTTTAGGCACAATAAGTACAGACTTTTAACACAAAATTATACGGAACGACCCTAGAACGAAGGTATACAAAACCCTAAGCCGTCCTATATTAATTCCTTCTTGGAAATTATGGGCCCTCAGAGACGAGATTCATAAAAAATCACAGCAACAGAAATACCCTTAATGAAAGCACTAAATTACACAAAGATGAGATTATGATAAGAATGAAGACTTTTACAACTGCTGTCATACCTATCTTAGAGCAGAAACTGAGACAACGATGTCAAAAATGGGTTTTAACAGGAACCCACAAGTCAAATCCTGCATTACTTACCTCCTGACGAAGAGGTATAGCACAAACCCCAAACAATGGATTGAACATGGTCTAAAACCTGTTTTGATGATGAAGATGGATTATAACAGCTTTCTCTTGATTGACGCGACTAGCAGCCCACCGGTCACGTGGTACTGCTACACGAATCCTAGCGGCTCCCTCAGATAATGCTAACGAATGCGAAACAGTATATTGTAACAAATTAGAACACCAGTTGCGGTGAAACACACCCTATTTATCACTTAGGCACTCAGCGTAGCACAAACGTTACAATTGAGTCACTTTTGTTGCACACTCGGAACACTACACAACTGATCCTTCGAATCATAATTCACAAATTAATTGTTGAGTCACAACTGAATTGCACTGGTATTATACACTTTCACTGTCCACTTTTCATTTCGTAACTTCTAACCATCCAAGCATGAGCAGCCCTTATATAAGGACCCATATACAAAGCGGAAGGTTCTAGAAAGGGAGGTTACTAGAACCGGCCCGAAGGAATCTTCTGGAACAGTTATTGCCCAAATTGCGAGAGAAGGGCACATAATTAGCTCGTTACACGACTGTTGTTTTAAAGGGACCGGTCATTAGTCACATTCAGCCAGCCAGGTAGGCAAATCGGCAGGCGTTTGCATCGCCGGTCCGTAGTTATGATGTAGGGTGTAGGATGTGTTTATCGGAGGGGAACACCTTGCCACCAGCTTGATCTATTGTAGCTATACTCCCTCCGGGAGGCAGGGATGAAGTGAAGGAGCTGTAGGAGGCAGGTCTGCAGGAGACGGGCCCACAGAGACGCGCAGAATTCTCTTAATATTTCCATTTCGAACAGTAGAAGCGATGAATCCCGAGAGCAATCCTAACGGGTGGGACAATGCACCCTGGCGTTTACGGGGATAAATCTTTACAATGCACAGGCAACTACACCATCTGCCCGATACCGTCAGCACCGCAGGACCCGATGGCACACTTGAAACGTGAAAGGGAGAGATGAAATGAGAGGAAATGGGGAAAAGGAGAAATTAGGTAGAACAGACCACCCGCATTCGCATGGGCGACCACAGAAAAGCCACGAAAAACCCCACGGTCAGAGCGAGTGGTCACCGGGAATTGAAGCCAGAAGTTCCCGCATGCGGACCGCAGACGCTGCCGCCTGAGGCATCCCGCTCGGTCGGCCCGTAGCTTACTCACACGCGCGGTCACACCATGTTATGCTTTCCTTCCGTTATAAAAGGTGTTCGAAAGGATGCTCGCGTCTATACAAACCTAGCTCATGTTGGACATATTATTGGACCTAAGTGAATTTCTGAAGCCGAAATACTTGAAAACGCACGTTACATACTAAGTCATTCCCCAAAGATAATAATCACATGGATATAGATCTGGAGAGCGAGCAGGCCAGTCAATTATTCTATCATCAAGGCAGCTATTTTTTCGGACTTCTTTGCATGACAGGCCTATCTTGTGTAAGAGCATTTGGCTGTCTTATGTTGCGCTTTTTATAACAAGTACCCATTTTTTAAATTTCTTTAACCACATATAAACTGTGGATTTGTTAGGAATAGTGACATTAGGGAACTTCTTTATAAATAAAATCTGACACTTCACACGTCCAAACACGTGACAACTATACAAACTACACATAGTAAACGCAACCGACAACCTCACATTTATTTTATAAGAAATGTCTAATTATATTGCGACTTTGTCCAGTTTTTCAACCGTCACTTTTCTTAGTTCTCACTGCTACTGTTTCATTTTTGTACTTAGATCACCTTCACTGGGAGTTCACTTCACTAAGGTGAACTAGTTGAGTCCTCCACGACTCGTTCCGCGATAGCACTCGCTGCACGCCACAGAAGCTTTCACCAACTCGCTCGGAGAATAGCTCGATGTTGTACAAGAAATGCAGTCGCTAACAGGCTCGCACGCTGACTGACTCCATTCCACACCTCGAACGCGTTGCCTGGTAACTGACTCACAACTCTGTCGCACTCAACTCGTCACTGCCCTGACGGCTCGCGAGAGCGTTCACTTATATAGGCAGTGGAGTCTTCCGCAGAAGGTTCTGGAACGTTCTAGAATTATTTCGACACACTTTCTGAAGGAAGGGCGGGGGGGGGGAGATAAAGCTTCCAGAAGGTTCTACTTATCTCCTGAGAGCGCCAGCATTATCGCTGTTTACTCGAACCACCCTTCGTCACAATATAAAGATTCAAAAGGAGCGTATAATCTTTTCTTGCATCGTAGCATTTGAGTATTGACTTTCATAGCACGTGAGATTTAAGTACCTGTGGTGATGGATTAGCTCTAAATTAACTCCCAATATATATAAATAACACTAAAAATGTTGACACAAACCTACAAATTAGTCACAATTCAGTCAGCATATCTTAATATCTAATTCAACGAAAATAAATTTCTTCTTCTAACATAGATGAAATAATTTTCTGTATTCCAGTTACTTTGTCTATTGCTGTAATCTTCATTATGTAAGTTGAAAATTAATTTATACTGCGATAAGCGACAATATTAATACGAAAAGTTGAAACTAATGACCTCCAGCTGCACGCCTAATTTTATGTATATTTTTTTAAATAACAGTAAACATTTCTGGTTAAGATTTACTCTAAATTTACTTATTTAAATTCACTCTGAATATTATCTACTTAATAGCTAAAATAACGGTCAATCTCAAGAATACCCAGAAAATAACGCTATTATTTACATTTAAAAAAATTGGTGCTAAATTTATATCAGGTTATGTGGTGTACTAAACTTAACTTAGCTTACTCGTATAAGAGATGCAATTTACTGAGGTAGATATTTCATAATGGTATTGTACTTACAGTAAAAACTATACAAAGCTCAGATAATCGCCATTTTATTATCGCAGTGATTACAGCTATAAATTTTACCACTCCATTGAAGCTGTAAACATTATATTTAAAGCAAATAAATCCAGAGCCTGTTTAATCTAATCATTAATGACAGGCAATTAAATTATTCCTTTTATCCCTTTGATCTTATCGCTACGTTACAAAAGATAAATATAAAACAAAGGGCATCAACTACAGACAGGTGTCAGGAAAGTAACCACTTATATTGACAGCTCTTTATCTTGTTTTATACAGGTCTATTGTGTAGAACGGAAGTAACATACACCTAGGTGTCCAGAAAGTATTTGTCTTCACTTTAAAAACTCTAGCATCCAAATTAACTGAGAGAAGATCTCAGTTTTATCTTCTCCACCACGTAAATGGTAGGTAGGAAAGGTATTTATTGCATTTCACCCAAAATTCGATACCGAGATTTCATTGGACATACATGTTTTGAGGCATCTTGTATGCAAAAAAAAATGTTTTACTTTCTCTATCATGTACCTAGTAAGTAGAAAAGGTATTGCATGCATTTATGGAGAAAGGTCCGCGGCGTGCGTGTGTGTATGTCTGCGAACAGAATAACTCAAAAACGAAAAGTCGGATAAATACCAAACTTGGTATTTAGGTTCAGTATCTTCCATAGACGTGACATGAATATTTTCGAGAAAATATCCTCACCACAAACTAATCTTTACATGGAACATTTTTCGAAATTGATTTTCTCAAAAATGGCTCTTAACGATTTTGATTAAAATACCATATTTCAAAGATATTTATATGATTAATAAAATGTATATCTTAAATTTTCTGGAAATAGTCAGGAAATACTCTTCATTCGGAAGAAATTTTGTATAATCTTGTATAATTGGTAAACATTAAGCGTAGACGAAAACGTATTACCAGAAAATGCAGATTTCTTTAAACATACAATTTATTTCAAATAACTTTATTGTGGCTTCAGCCATTTCCAAGACATCCGTTATTAATGGTTCAAATTGTTCAACAAAAAATTATTCTTTAAAGTCCTGTCGATATTCGGTTGTTTCTCGAAATGTCATGGAAAGAATATGGGATTTACCTAAAACTGATTTCATATTTGAAAGAGGAGAATAAATGTATTTATGAAAACCTTGTGAAAAAAAGTGAAAATGGGCATAATGGACTTGCACAATTATTTGTGCTAAAGTCCTTGGGTACAAAAACGTTATAATTTTTTCAACTTTTGTATCATTTTGTTCTTAAACCCACTTAAAGTAAAAACATCTACATGAGTAGAAACCTATACAGTTTTGTGTTTGTGTAGCTTTCCCCAACATTTTTAGTGCTTTTGTACAAATGCTATGAACATTGTTGGTTATCTCTAAATCAGGTTTTGGATCTTGACCCATTATTTACTTATATGTCACATTTATCTAACTCCCCCTTTTCCTTCGTTCCTGAGCCTGAAATCAACCAACCTGTGTTCATAGGTTAATGAGTGTTAGCGGTTTGACATCAAACCTATACGAGACGGACTCATTTAGGGGCAGGTGTGGACCGTCGTTGCGAAGCGTATCTTCCAGCTACTCACGTGAAATTTTTCCGTGCTTCTCCCCTTTCTCCACTAGACAATGAAATTCAACCGAGTAGACATTGGCTCACTCAATGGCTGGTGTGGAATGCACATAACAGATTCTGCTAGCATTAAATAAAGAAAAACAAACTAGGAAACCAAAAAGATCGACAGTTCGACTGTATGTAAAACATATCTTGTATCACTTCCAACAATAACTTTTTTATTATTATTGACTGAAATTCAGGAGGAAATGCCAGGTAGAAAAAAAGTGGTTGCTTGCTTCCAAAAAGAGGTCCCGGATTCGATTTCCGGCTGGAGGATGGGCATTTTTCATTAGCCAGGATTATTTCCTGTCGTTCTAGAATATGGAAATATGAGTGACAGAGTAAATATGCGGTGAATTTAATGTTTAAAAAGAAAACCCAAAGATTAACACAATAGTAAACGAGTGAACATCATTACGATGAGCAATTATTCCAAAGGCAACGCCGCGGGTATGTCCTAGATATTAAATGCGGCATATAGGGAAGAAAAACAAAAAAGAAGAAAACTCTGCTCCAATCAATGAAGGATGTCACATTGGCTGAAGCAATTTCGTTGCTACTCCGACTCCATCCAGTAGGAATCCAATCATATCCAACTTTAGCCAATCAAAGCCATCAGAATATCTTCCCCACGTGGAGTAAATCACATGATAGCAGTTGGTTCCACTTAAATGCGATATCAGTATAATATAAAATGAACTATACAACAGCTCGTCTACTAGAGATATACCTATGAATACTGCATATGAATAACACATCTAAAAATTATGTATTAAGCAACAAACTCAGAACACATTCATAATTCTTGCATGTATTAAAATATCTTAGCACTAAGTTATTCAAATCTTACGGAATATACTTGAAAAGGCTTGTACATTAATCAGTACTTTGTGATTCAGGTGATGTGCATGCGGTGACACATTAAGGTATGTTTACAAACTTACCCTGGATGCCATTGGTCCCACGGTAGATCTTCCAGAGGTCATTCTGGGGTCCATCCTGAGGGAACACTTCCGGCAAGGAGCGCTGTTTCCTGAAGGATGCATTCATTGCCTGCAAGGAGTTCAGGATAGGAGCTAGTCTACGTATCACTACTGGAAATAGGCGTGTTTCTGACACTAAACCTGGATCCACATGTATTTGTGTATATAGCTGTGTTCATGAGGTAACTCTTTAGCGTCCGAGCTATCGAAAATAACTTCCATGATCAATTTGGCAATTGCTTTTACTTTGTTATACATATATTCCGCAAATTTAAGCCCAAAGAGTATCGAAAGCGAGTAATAGCAAAAATCAGGCAATCCTTTCATTTTTGAGCAGATAGCGAAGGGTAGAGTACATCGTTAAACCTCTTGGGCAAACGCAAAGGGACGATGCCAAAGGATTCAGTTGTATGTTGCGGGAGTTGTGGACCCAACTCTTGGTGATAAAAAGAGCTAAAAGTGACTGCCAAAAAGCCCAGAAATGGCTATGCATGGGGCAGCTCATATGTGCACAAATAATGTTTCACATTAATGAGAGAGATGGCAGAGAGTTCCTAACCTTGTAATATAATTTTCTGCATTATCATCACAAAATTTTCGTGTGGGTAGTATAGTTATGCCAAAAAATAAATAAACAAATAAAGAGAAAAGAAACATGGGGATTCAGCACTCACTGTATGGATACAAATTTATTGTGACATAGCACATATATACATTCTTCCTCACAAATTCGAACTTGTAGCTTGTAAATGTCTGTAATGTCTAAAACTCAACAGAAAATCTTTACTTCGGACCTCCCTGTCCCCATTCCTCTGCGCAGGGACTTAAGTGAAATTTGCAAGCGATCGATCCATTTTCATTAAAACATGTAAAATCGACTTCTCTTTGATATTTTAATGATGATTTGAATTTAAAACTTAGACAGTAAGAACTGAAAACTGCTAGAAATAGTTGAAAATTCTAAAAAAATCCCTAAAAATTGCCTCAATCATTGTGTAAAATATCTTTACTGACTTTACTAGGAAACTAGTAGTTAACACTCTCTTCAAAAGGCTACAGTTTATTTTTTAATTTATTTATGGACATTATTTAATTGCTGTGGTCCTTAGCGTCCCATTCTAATATTTGGAGTGAAAGACCGGAAATTTTTCTCAGAGGCTTCTTTATCAGGCTTGAGGTTCTTTTACGTGCGGTATATCTACGACACGGATCACCGGTTTTACTTCCCTTCCGAAGGAAGCCATCCTAAGGATTTTTACGCCCAAAAAAAATCCATCGCCCTCCTCCGGGTTTGAACCCGCGATCTCGGTAACTGGAGGCTAGCATGGTAACCATTACATCACGGAGGATGACACAAAAGGCTAGAGTTAGCCATTAAATGGCTAAATTAGCATCACTATTCTTGATTCCTCTAAATAGAAGGGAACGTTAGAGAAATTTTAGTTTTCTAGTCATAATATATACTTACAAAATCAAACTTGTCGAAGAGGTAGTGAAGCAAACAGTACTTTTCGAGTGCAAAAGTCTGCGCAGCCGTTAAAATGGCGTTCTTTACCTTTGTTTACTACTTACTGTTTCTGCTACATAATGCAATTAAAAAGCGTTTCTCTCGTCTATTTACATTCTACTTCCAAAGAAAACAAGACTCGTCACACCAGGTAAAAGGTTTCTAAAACCATAACCATTAAAGCTTACTACTTCAATAAAAGCGAAGCAATACTATTGATTTTACGTCAGTAACACATGTAAATCAATCCGATATACTGGACTGTGAAAATGCGCATATTGCAAGCCACAAGTACGGTCTCATGATTTACATCACATTTGAGTCTCTAGTGAAATTAGCTTTTTGATTCGGATTCAGAGTTTATGTTCTATTGTCACACATCGGCAAGAGTTCGATGCCTTTGATGCAAATGAACATTTTGTGGGCTCTTCTGGACGTTGATTTTACCAGTAGCATTCTATGCTATTATAACGACTTACAATTAATTTAGTTAGTAAATGTCAACATATTCTGTTTCTCTTACTCTATTATGCAACTAGCAGGTAGAGGAAGTATTGTTTTCACCTAAAATTCGATAACAGGATTTTATCAGAAATGCATATTTTGAGGCTCCCTTAATCCAAAGTCTGTGGACAGCGTAACTCAAAAACAAAGACTTGAATAAATACAAAACTTGGTATTTGACTTCAGCACTTTCCAAGGATACACACAAAGATTTTCAAGAAAATACACCACCCCAAATTACTCTTTATATGGAAAAGCATTTTCTCAAAAGTGTTTTAACGGTTTTGACTAAAATTTCAAATAAAATGCGCATCTTGAATTTTCTGTACATAGCCTGTGAAGTGTTCTTACTTCTGTATGACTTTTGTATGATTGTTAAACTGTAAGACATAGATAAAATATTACTTCTCAAAAATGTAGATCTCTTTAAAGCACACTATATGTGTCAAATAAAGTTTTTTGTGACAACCATTTTCGAGATATTCTTTGTTATTGGCTTTTTTAATTTTCAAGTACTTAATACTTGTCTATATTCATTTTTTATCGTTGTCATACAAAGAGCATGGAGTTCAGACACCTTCACATAGCATTCCATTTTTAAAAATCTGTATATCTTTTTAGCCTACTGTATTATTCTTATACCTACAACGAAACGAGTAGATTATAATGAAGGTTTATCTCGATTAGCAAAAAGTAAGTAGAAGAAAAAGGTTTAGAAGGACGAGTAGAGAAAAGCATTTGAATGCAACACATCTTGAGTGAGAATACAAACTTCCAAGCACCTCCCTCTTGGATTGGGTTGAACTCGGCGGAGTATTGTTTCCAGAAAGGTTGAAAAATTTGAGTATTACGTGTCGGATGACTGTCAGGGCGGGATTGTAAACTACTTGAAGACCTCCGTAAACCAGCCTGCAAGCGAGGATGATTCATGTTGGATGGTTTGACACTGATAAAGGATTAACCAATTCTACCTGCTGAATAATTGCGTAGTGTTCCAGTGCTTTTGAAAATGTGCAAGCTTGCTATCCTGAAACCTCCAAGGCATTATATTTTTGGGTCATACATGGGGAAAGGTGTTTGATTCATTAGTCTCGCCTAAGTTAAATTATAATGGATCTACGAGTTAAATTTGTGTAATTGCTTTTCGAGTACTTGAAGCAATGCTATGATAAATTTAACTCATGACCACTGGGTTTGTCCGGATTACTGCCAGGTCAATCGTCATGGAGCTGATTTGGCTGGAAGCCCGAGAGAAGCTGCTTGTGTCCGCTTTTTTCTGAGGCAGTTGCCTAATTGGTAGCATTTATATCAAGGACAGAACTAACAGACTTGGCATTTCTTACTGATTTCATATTTCTTGCCAGAGAGAAAGTCTATCTCTACTAGAAAGATTATAAGACTTCACTTTATACTTTAATGTAAATGGCAGATTAAAGTAATTTTAGCCCGACTGTCGGTTTACCTAATGTTTCGTAAAACGAAATGTGCAAATATGAACTGAAGGCTACTAGAAATAGTTAAAATAATAAACTTTTATAAAGTTAGTTTATAGAAGAGCGAATAGAGAAAGTCATGTGAATGTAACACACCAGATATTTTTATTCAAAACGGGTCTTTACAGTAAAATTGTGGCAGTATTTTTAACACTTAAATGATTTCAGTTTAATTATATAATATATAAATGCAATGAAAGCCCGCCTTAAAGTAATATGTGTATATATAACATATAAAGTGTATATTACAGTCATTGTATATGTTTATATTATTGTATACATGTGTGATAATGTTATGAGAATGTATTAAGTAATTTAATAATGTAGGAGCTGTGAGAATAATAGGTTAAAAGTTGCTAACAATGAGGTAACAACGAGGTAACCTCTAGGCAATAATGAATTTGATAGTTTAGCAATACTACTTGTGATTCTTGGAAGCAATAATGTAATTTTAGTGACAGTTTATAAAATAGCCAATCAACAACCAGAAAAAGCTTTAGTTAAATGAAGGTATTCTATTGGAGTAGGATTAGCCAATCAGAAACTGAAATATAGCAAAATTTACAAAATGCCAGTTGGTTGTAGACAGTGTTCCTAACTGGACGCGAGATGTGTCCTCGAGAAATTTAATACGTATTTTGTGTGAGACAAAAATAGTTTACGTGTTAAAAAGTGCAAGTAATTAATAAAAGAATCTCACAGTTCTCTATATCAGTGAAGTGTTATTTAAATCGTGTCAAGCATTAATAAAAGGAGTGAAGTAAAATTATAATCTGTCTAAGCCTACATTCTTCAGCCGCACCACGCGTTGCAAAGAAATTCATGTCTCTAACAATAACACTGACGCAGCCGAGGCAAACATAAATATATAATATTAAACAGTCAAAGTTACAAAGTTAATATTTTTAAATTTTGGACGAAGGCTACCAGAAACTTCTTACCATATGTGCGTTTGCAATTACTTCAAGTTCGGCTCCCCAACAGTTGAACTATAATACATCATCTTCAAACTGACTTTCCATACGTGAAGCAACAACCATCTTCTTCAAAATCCCGATATTCAATCCTTGGGTAAAATGCTACTATAGGTAAGAGTTAGAAAAAAATATATATTACCATACATCTAATTAGGGGTTTACCATTCTTTTTAACGTAATGACTGGAAAGTTTCTCCTAAGGTTACCTGGTTTAAAAACCTTACACAAACACTTTCAGTCTCGTAACGCGTATTGTATTACGGACAACTTATCCATTTAAAAATCTGATATGTTATATTCACATGACTTTGCTCACCCTCTACTGTTTATTAGTGGGTATACAAATTATTCTTAGGAATGTTTATTTTCCATCTACTTAATTTTAATCGAGCTAAACCTTTCCAGAAATAACTGCATATTACACATTCGTCATGGACACAAAGTATACAGCGATAGTCAAATGTTATAGAATTGGACGCTATACATCCGTAAAATTCCATATTCTTTCCATGACATCGCGAGGATCAACTGAAAATCGACAGGACTAAAAGAATCGGTATTAAATAATTCGAACCATTAATAACGGATATCTCTGAAATAGCTAATGCTACAAAAAGTATTGAAAATATATCGTGTGTTTTAAACAGATCTATATTTTTTGTGTAGTGCGTTTTCGTCTATCGCTTAACGTTTACCAGTTATACAAGATTATGCAAAATTCCTTCCAAATGAAGAGGATTTCGCAGGCTATTCTGAGAAAATTCAAGATATACATTTTATTTTTCATGTAAATATCTTTAATGTATGGTATTTTAATAAAAAAATTTAAAATTATTTTTTAGAAAATAAAGAACGTCAAAAATGTTCCAGGTAAAGGGTAGTTGCGGGCGGAGAAAGTTTCTTGGAAACCTTCGTGTCACATTTTTGGAAGATGCTGAACTTAAATACCAAGTTTGGTATTATCCGGCACTCACATATTACGTGTCTTTTTCTAAAAAAATTACTTACGGGGCCTCAAAACATGTATTTCCGGTGAAGTGTCGGATTCGAATTTTTAGGTGGAATGCAATACCTTCTCTACCTACTAGGTACTGGTAAATCAACTAATATTGTGCTTTCCGCGATTATAGTGCATTTGCTTTAAGTTGATACATGGAAAAAAGAAAGGGATAGCAATACGCCACATGACAGTTGGTAATGCTTAACTGCCTAATCTCTAAACCTTTACTATTTAAAATCTGGGTTAGGAAAACTTGAAATTTAGAAGAGAACAACAATCATTCTTTGTAAGAATACGAAAGACAGCGAAGGAAGGATGAAGATATCAGGATATTTTCCTATTTCACTGCCAAAAGTGCATTGGCAACAACACTGCAACTGACACAGAGAGACTAAGAAGTGGAGGTTGGCTGTGACAGGATTTCTCAACTCGGACAGCTACCGGTCGGGTAGCGTCAACATGGTCATGTTTCAACTTAAATCTTATGCACTGTAGGTTTGCTTCAGCTAGATTGACATACATCTATAGATCTTTCGTTTTGACGCGTGTCCGTATTACGCGGAATTGAAATGCCCCGCACTGCGTTATTTCTAAGTAGTTCTGTTTCCCATCCCCTTTCCCTTGTCTCAGTGAGCCGCCTAATCATTTGACGCGATGTTTTTGTACAGAGGTTTGTGAGACCACGTGTTTCAGTGTTATAGTGTATTAATACTGTTATAATGCCAAAAACTCCGTGCATTTAATACTCAGAAACTTCATGTATGATTCCTATCTGACAATAAACTATTGTAGAGAAGTGAGACAGGCTTTATAAACAGATTCTCTGTTATTCGGGCGTTTCACAGAGAAACCGTTCGTAATCTTGTGAATAGATTTAGGGATTGGGGATTTATTCTTCATAAGAAAGTAAAGTAAATCTCCATTTTCTTACAGAGGAAAGTGAGAACGAAGTTCAAAGAAATCTCTGGGAAAGCTTGTATAGGAATCAGGAATTTCGCAAACCTCGGCTTGCAACAGCACTGATCTTTGAAAATTAAAACCCTGTAAGATAACTGCAATTCAGGAATCGCAACCACGCCATAATATAAGCGGAATTAATTTCTGCAATTGGGTGTTGGTTAGTGATCGTTCTACTGACCGGCGATTAATATTTTTACGGATGAAGCATAGCTTTATTAACATGACCACGAAGAATTAATGAATGTTAATGCAAATTTTCTTAAAATATGCGAGAGATGTGTGGCGGCACAAGGTTATCATTTCCAACATCTTCTAATGTATGTGGTTATTGTAGTTATAATTTGCACGAGAAATCTATGCGCTTAAATTTAAGGAGCTGTGAACATCCTACTCCGCCAGCAAACAGCATGCTTCCTGCTAAGAAAATTCCCGTTAGGTCGGCCAAGCGTCCAAAAGAAGCCTCTGAACATAACCACAAGAATACAGCTACAAGCTACATTGGAATTAGATACAATTTCTGTGCTTAACCAGTCACATTCCTAGGTTTAAAGCAACGTATTGTGGACGTAGTTACACCTGCTCACTGTAATGCATGCAGTGGGCCTCTAAGGAGGTTTAAAATATTTCCAGTACTCACAAGGGAAGTATCACTCCTCTCATACAGAAATACTCCTGTGACAGAAGCGATGTGGTATAAGGAGACCTCGCACAAAAGATTAACTGCCTGTTTTAACTGTAAGTAGCCGAATCGAAGCTGAAATTCTTCGACGGGAACTTAATATGCGGACAACCCTGCTTCAGAGACGTGCTTCTATTGCGTGCGCTGAGTTTAAATAACTGAACAGAGAACCCTCTCCCCACAACCCTCGAGACATAGAAACCGGTAATCCGAGCCCTCATCACACCCTGTGCAACAATCTGGTAAGCAGTCAGGGGTGTCCAATCGAACTGGTAACCGAAGTATTATTTCCATGTATACTTTATATGGAAGATTTGGTGTTCGTTTTCGAGAGTTTGCAATTAAAACTGACAGGTGATATTTTGTGTGCCCTCATTATACAGCGCTTTTCTTTTACACTGCGGCCACCTCATGGCGAATCGCACGCCAATTGCTACAGCTTGGACTCCCACGAAAGTTATAATATTCGCGTAATCGCCTCACGTTCTCATACTTAATTACAATTACAATGATAAGCACACAACTTATCATAAATGAGGCAGTATTTTTAACACTTGAATCATTTCAATTGTATTTTTATAATAAGTAAATTCAATAACAGCCCGCCTTGAAACAATATGTATGTAATAATTATTTAAATTGTATGTAACAACCATTGCGAATGCTTATTTTATTGTAAACATGTTTTAATAATGTCATGTGAATGCATTACATACTCTAATAATGCAAGAGCTGTGAGAATAATAAGTTTTAAGTTGCTAACAATGAGGCAATAATGAGTTTGAGAGTTTGAATGTTACTAGTCATGATTAGAGCAACGATAATGTAAATTCAGTAACAGCTTAAAATTAGCCAATCAATAGCAAAGAAAAGTTTTAAGTAAAATGCAGATATTCTATTGGACTAGAATTAGCCAATCAGAGACTTGAAATACCGAAGCTTACGGGTTTAACGGTTGAAACATGTTCAGTTGCTGGCAAACCTTGCTAGTGACCAGATGGAAGATGTATTCTCTACAGAAATATTACGTGTGAATCGTAAAATATGTCTACGCGTTAGCTAAGTGAAAGTATTAAAGATTCTCACAGTTATTAAAAAAGTTTAGTGCTTTATTAAATTGTGCAAAGGATAAAATAAAAAGAAGTGAATTTAAAAACTTAAATTCTGTGTATGTCTACAATTATTGTCGTACCGCACCTTGCCTAAGAGATACATGACTCTAAAACATTACTGACGCAGCCGAGACAAATTCAAACATAAATAATATATAGAAGCAGTTGTAATAACAAAGTTAAATATTATAGTGTAAAACTTGGAGTTTAACAACAAAATTACATCTTAAAATTAGCTTCTTATACGTAGCAGCATATTGCATAACAAAAGTAACTATTAAGTAATCAACAACTTCAAACCGACGCCCAAAGCGTGTTGCAAACTTCTTAAACTCAAACAATGTAAAGAACAATACTTATTCAAATTGGGTTCCAATGCATGAAGCTTAATAAATTACGTAAAATATATTACGTAAGCACACAACAACTTCAAGTTGGCTTCCCATACGTGGGGCTAACAACAAAACATAAATAAACTACTTCATAAAAGAGTTTCGAAATGTTGTCTTTCTTTGTCCACACATTTCTGATACCTTCTCAGGAAATTTTCAAGATCTAAAATTGAGTAAATTTCTCGCCTGATGTTTCCTTTTAGTTGGTCCAATGTATGGGACTTATTGCATACACCATATTTTTCCCTTGATCATCGAGTAGAGTAAACTTTGTAATTGGACTTTGCGAAATGTCAGTGATAGACACCACACTTAATATTCTTCTCTGACGAAGTATGGTTCCATTACCTACATGGTTATGTTCCGTCGTAAAATAACAGATACTGAAGCACTGAGAAACCCGGTTTTACACACGATATTCCCTTGCATGACGCGAAAATTTGTTTGTGGTGTACAGTAAATGCATAGAACAATAGGACCTATATTTTCTGAGCAAACAATAAATGCAGAGAGGTGTAGGAACGACTTATACCATTTTTTGTACAGCTGACCAACGTTGAATGTGAGTCTTGGTATTTCCAACAAGACTATTGCTACCACATACATACACAGCTGATGAGTCATTAAGTTTAATTCAGGGCATTTTTGAAGAGGGAGTAATTAGTAAAGGATTATATCAACATCCCCTAATCTAGCTATATGCGATTTCTATCTGTGAGGGAACTTGAAACAAATTCTGATACGATACATTCACATGACCTTCTCTACCCTCGATCTTTATTGGTGGGTACACAAAGTATACTAATTAAAGCTTATTTTTTCTATCTACTAAACTTTAATCCAAACAAATCTTTGCAGAAATACCTATATTACACATTTATAAAGGGAACAGCGATAGTCTAATGTTTAACGACTGGAGCTATACGGTGACCTTAAATTCCATACTGTATCCTTGCAATCACGAGAAATAACTGAATGTTGACAGGACTTAGGATGACCAAGTAATGAACAATTCAAACTATTAACCACGGATATCTCAGAAATGGCTTATGTCACAAAAAACACGTATTTAGAATAAATTGGTATTTTAAAGAGACCTACATTTTTACTTTCTCTACTACGTATAGTAAGTAGAGGAAGTATTGTATTCCACCCAAAAATTCGATACCGAGATTTCATCGGAAATACATGTTTTGAGACCCCCTGAATCAAAAAAAGAATTTGGAAACATGTCCGTGTGTGTGTGTGTCTGTCTGTGAACAGCATAACTCAGAAACGAACAGCCGGATAAACACCAAACTTGGTATTTAGGTTCAGTATCTTCCAGAGATGCGACACGAAGTTTCCAAGAAGGGCACCCCAGATTATCCTTTACATGGAAGATTTTTCGAAAATTTTAATTTTTTCAAAAATGGCTCTAACGATTTTGATTAAAATATCATATGTTTAAGATATTTTTATGACAAATAAAATGTATATCTTGAATTTTCTGGGAATGTCTCTAAAAGTATTCTTGATTGTGAACGACTTTTGCATAACTGGTAAACCATAAGAGATAGACAAAGTTTTACTACACAAAAAATGTAGATCGCGTTAAAATACACAATTTATGTCATATACATTTTTTGGGTTGAGTGAACCATTTTCGAGATATTGCTTGTTATTCCCTTAAATTTTTCAATACTTATTTTCTCAAATGGGAATTCGTTATTCATTTTTTTTGTCTTGGATATACAAGGAGTATTAAACTGTGGCAAAGAGAATGGTGCTGCACCTAGCAGCCAGCTATTACGCGATATGTATGTGCTTAAAGGCTACTGTATTTCTATATTGCCCTTGTAAATATATATTCCCCTTACATCTACAAGAAACTTAGCAATAAGATAGAGTCTGCAAATGTTTATCTCGATTAACATGAAGTGGATGGAGAATAAGCGTTTGTAAAAATAGTTTGTACGAGAGCAGAGAAAGTCATGTGAGAGTAACACATCAGATTTTTTGTATAGTACGTTTTCGTCTATCCCTTAACGTTTACCAGTTATACAAGATTATACAAAATTCCTTCCGAATAAAGACGACTTCATAGGCTATTCCCAGAAAATTCAAGATATACATAATTTTATTTGCTGTGTAAATTATCTTCAATATATGGTATTTTAATCAAAATCGTTAAAGCTATTTTTAAAAAATAAAAAAACTTCGAAAAATGTTCCATGTAAATAGTAGTCTGGGTGGGGGACTTTCTTCAAAATCTTCGTGTCACATCTTTGGAAGATACCGAATCTAAATACCAAGTTTGGGTGTTTATAGGACTTTTCATTTACGAATTATACTGTTCATACACACACACACACACACACGGACAGTTTTCTAAAATTGCTTTTTTGCGAGGATACAGAGGATCTCAAAACATGTATTTCCGGTGAAATATCGATGTATCTACCTACGTGGTAAAGAAAGTAATAATGTGTGTGTAACAAACCCCCATACATTGGAAGAACTAACAAAAGGATCAGGCGAGAAATTGACTCAGTTTTGAGGCAGTGTTTTTAACACTTAAATGATTTTAGTCAAATTATATAATATATAAATTCAATAACAGCCCTTTAAAGCAATATATGTATGTAATGATTTGTAAAATGTATGTAACAGTCATTGCGTATGCTTATATTATTGAATCCATGTTTAATAATGTTATGTGAATATATTACGTAATTTAATAATGTAGGAGCTGTGAGAGTAATAAGTTAAAAGTTGCTAACAATGAGGTAACAATGAGGTAACCTTGAGTCAATAATGAGTCAGAAAGTTAACAGTACTACTTGTGATTCTTGGAGTAACAATAATGCAATTTTAGTGACAGTTTATAAAATAGCCAATCAACAACCAGAAAAAGCTTTAGTTAAATGAAGGTATTCTATTGGATTAGGATTAGCCAATCAGAAACTGAAAAGGAGAAACATTTACAAATTCAGAAGTCAGTTGCCTGCAGACAGTCTTTGTAACTGGATGCGAGACACGTCCTCGAGAAATATAATACGTATTCGTGTGAGACAAAAAATAAGTTTACGTGTTAAAAAGTACAAGTAATTAATAAAAGAATCTCACAGCTCTCTATATCAGTGAAGTGCTATTTAAAATCGTATCAAACATTAATAAAAGAAGTGAAGTAAAATTATAATCTATATAAGCCTACATTCTTGTCGCATCACAACCCTACTAAGAGAAACGCGTCTCTAACAATAATACTGACATAGCCGAGGCAAACATAAATATATAATACTTAAAGAAACAGTCAAATTACAAAGTAAATATTTTTTAAAAATTGGGACGAAGGCTACCGGAAACTGTTTACCATACGTGCGGTTGCAACTACTTCAAGTGTTCGGCTCCCCAACAGTTGAAATATAATACAACTCCTTCAATACAAACTACTTCAAATTGACACCCAAAGCGTGGTGCAAATAACGTAACAAAACACATTCTTCAGTTTTAGATACCGAACTCTCGAGTGAAAATGAAAATTTTATGAAAAGATGCCAGAAATGTGTGGACAGAGGACAACATTTTCAGCATACCTTATGATAAGGTATGTACATATTATCATTGTAGTTGTAACTGTAAATATGAGAACGTGAGGCGGTTGCGGGGATATTATAACCGTTTCTTCGGCAGAAATCCGAGCTGCGGCGGCCGACGCGAGAACAGGTTGCGATGGATGTATTGTGGAAGAAAAGCATTGTACTAGATCGTCACAGGAATTACAGGGTGGATTTTGGCATGAGGGGTCCGATACCTCCCTTGTCAAGCCGCCGACACATAAAATAACACTCAAAAGCGCGTCACATGTGGATCCAGTTCTTATTAGTAACAAATGCTAATTTATACGCATGCAAAGTTATAAAATCAGAATCTGGTAATTTAAAAAGCTAAATCTAAGTGCAAAACTGCAGTGGTAAATATATACAAAGTGTGGTATTCATACAAGCATTACGTGTTATTTACCTTATTGACTATTTCATGGTGCAGTGTTAGGTCTTAATAGAGTAAACGCAGGTGAAAAACTGGGTCGATATCAACATAAATGTTAATAACACAGTAATATTTCTAATGAAAATTCGTTTATTCTCTTTACCGCTACTACGTACATAAACCTAATAGTAGTAAAGGATTATGTAACAGCGATAATATGTAACTGTTAACACACGTGAATTTTTATATATTTAATATACATAATTGAAAATTACTTTTGTTTGATAGTTTTTAATGTACATTTAAACATAACCACGATTTTACTACTTAATTTATATGTTAATCGCCCATATGTGTTGATGCCTTGAATATAATAAACGCTTCATCAAAATTGAGCATACTTTAAAATAACGTCAGACTTTCACGGCCTCCTATAAACGAAACTTCGTTACAGTAATAAACACTTTGAATTTGTTTCAAAGAAACGTAATGTAAACAAATGATTGATATGAAAATGTGTCAAAAAATCTGATGTGTTACACTCACATGACTTTCTCTACTCTTGTACAATCTATTTTTACAAACGCCTATTCTCCATATGCTTTATGTTAATCGAGATATCGAGATGTCAATCTTATTGCTAATTTTCTTGTAGATGCAAGGGGAATATGGTAGCTTTTAAGCGATGGTCAAATATTTTAACGCTGGTTGCTATGCGGCGCATTCCATTCTCTTTGCAAGTCCAGGACATAAAAAAATGAATAACGAATTTGAGAAAAAGTATAAGTATTGGAAAATTTAAGGGAATAACAAGCAATATCTCGAAAACGGTTCACTCAACAAAAGAAATGTATATGACATAAGTTATGTATTTTAACGAGATCTACATTTTTTGTGTAGTAAAATTTTGTCTATCTCTTATGGTTTACCAGTTATGCAAAAGTCGTTCACAATGAAGAATACTTTTGGAGACATTCCCAGAAAATTCGAGATATACATTTCATTTCTCATGACATTATCTTAAACATATGATATTTTAATCAAAATCGTTAGAGCCATTTTTGAGAAAATTAAAATTTTCGAAAAATCTTCCATGTAAAGGGTAGTCTGGGGTGGGGGAATTTTCTTGAAAACCTTCGTGTCGCATCTCTGGAAGATACTGAACCTAAATACCAAGTTTGGTGTTTATCCGACTGTTCGTTTTTGAGTTATGCTGTTCACAGACACACACACACAGACACACACACACACAGACACACACACACACAGACACACACGGACATGTTTCCAAAAATGCTTTTTTTGGATTCAGGAGGTCTCAAAACATGTATTTCCGGTGAAATCTCGGTATCGAATTTTTGGGTGGAATGCAATACTTCCCCTACTTACTATACGTAGTAGAGAAAGTAAAAATCAGGAAATAAATAAGAAGAAGCAAAACTTATTTTGGAAATAAACTGGAATCGATTTAACGACGTCATCAGGCGCATTGCTATAGTATGACGTGGAGATTACAGAGTGGAAATCACATCACTGGATATAGGGGTTTAACATGGGAAATCAGTTTTTTCAGAAGCTCTCTCCCCTGTTGATTTTAGAGATACACTTTTTAAGAACATTAAGAAAGGAATACAATCCAAAAGCAACAGGTTTATTTGTTGTTTATTTTAGAGAAACTAATAATTTGTTTACTTTTTTACTTTCTCTACTACGTATAGTAAGTAGGGGAAGTATTGTGTTCCACCCAAAAATTCGATACCGAGATTTCACCGGAAATACATGTTTTGAGACCACCTGAATCCTCCTGGATATGTCCGTGTGTGTGTCTGTGTCTCTGTCTGTGAACAGCATAACTCAGAAACGAACCGTCGGATAAACACCAAACGTGGTATTTAGATTCAGTATCTTTCAGAGATGCGACACGAAGGTTTTCAAGAAAATCCCCCCACCCCAGATTACCCTTTACATGGAACATTTTTCGAAAATTTTAATTTTCTCAAAAATGGCTCTAACGATTTTGATTAAAATATCATATGTTTAAGATATTTTCATGACAAATGAAATGTATAACTCGAATTTTCTGGGAATGTCTCCAAATGTATTCTTCATTGTGAACGACTTTTGCATAACTGGTAAACCTTAAGAGATAGACAAAATTTACTACACAAAAATGTAGATCGCGTTAAAATACACAATTTACGTCATACATTTTTTTTGTTGAGTGAACCATTTTCGAGATATTACTTGTTATTCCCTTAAATTTTCCAATACTTATACTCTTTCTCAAATTCATTATTAATTTTTTTTGTCCTGGTAATACAAAGAGAATGGAATACTCAACATAGCAACCAGCTCTTAAAATTTTTGACTATAGCTTAAAGCCTACCAATTCCCCTTGCATCTACAAGAAAATTAGCAATAAGATTAACATCTCAATATCTCGATTAACATGAAGCATATGGAGAATAACTGTTTGTAAAAATAGTTTGTACAAGAGTAGAGAAAGTCATGTGAGTGTAACACATCAGATTTTTTAACTCTGATAACAATAGAAGAGTAAGATATTTCTTTTAAATTAACAAGGAAAGAGTATTAGAGTAAAACTGATTTTCCATGTTAAATCCCTATGTTCAGGGTTTGGACTTCCAACCTTTATATATGAAAGAATAATTATTTGATTTATGAAAATATTTTGCATTAATCAGATTGACAAGATAGTTAATTATTTGAAATAATACATGCGACGTATCCAAAAATTCGTTCTTGCCACCAACCCTGTAGATCTAATTGCTAAAATAATTAAACCCGAGCGTATATATTTATTAAATTTATATGGAACAATGACATATACACACTTTCACAATAAGTGCTTTTCCTTCACACTGCGGCAACCTCACGGTTGCTTACGTAACGGCCGTCGAGCTCGGATACCCGCGGAAATAGTTATAACACCCCCGCAACAGCATCACGTCCTCATATTTATAATGATAATAAGCGAATACCTTATCACAAGAGATGTTGGAAATGTTGTCCTTCACTATCCATAAACTTCTGACATCTCAGGAAATTTTCATTCACTCGAGAGTTAAATATCCGAAATTGGGCGACTCTCTCGCCTGATGTTTTCTTATAATTCTTACAATGTATGGAGGTTTGTTGCACACACCTTATTTTTCAAGTTTCCGGATATGTGGATAGATAAAGTAACATTCCCATCTTCTCTTATAATATATGCTTATTATCACTGTAACTGTAACTATATGAGAGGCGGTTGGGTGGATATTATAACTGTTTCGGCGGGAGTCCGAGATACGGTGGCGGGTGCGCGAGAAACCGTCCGGTGGCCACATTGCGAAAGAAAAGCACTGTATTGGTAGCCCTCATCCTCGGTTTACTGGTAGCGAGTCTACCTCACATTCAAAGGCCCGGAATCCAAATCTCGACAAGGATGAGCTACCCGGATAAGGTTTTCCCTTAACCTGTAAGGATGAATGTTTGGTAATCTAAGCTCTATGAACCCCGGGCTCATTCATCGTCAATATGACCTACCAAGTTAAAAGACATTAAACTAAAACCGAAAAATATTTGCAACCAACAGAACAGTCAAGAGATTCTGAGAATCATTACATCCATTTATTTACGTAGCCCGATTTGGAAGTCATTAAATAATAATAGCAGCTAATAATAAAAGTAATAACATAAAATATATTTCATACTGCATGACATTCTCAACGAAAGTTAAAGCCTTCCCCGCAATTATGCTGGTTTATGACTCCAACAAATTCTTATTGTAGTACCCAAACCTTGTAAATCAGCGATACCCAACCTTAAGCCAAACAGGGAAGGGCGGATTTACCGCAACGCATTGTTCGCGGAGCTATAACGTATTCATGTGGTCATGGGTTGTCCAAACTCTAATTTAGTTACCTTGTAACATACCACTGCAACCTGTCATCAATGAGTGAGTGAAGGGGAAATGCTTTATAATACAAAACGAAAGAGGTAAGGTAAGGCGACAATATGATGTCATTAGTTCATAAGAGACAAGGTTGAGCTTCTTTGTTGTAAATACTTTTCAGGTTTTTACTGATTTAGAAGTTAAAATCAGAAGCTATCTTATAATATACATATGCATATCCGTCGGAAAGAGCAGCGCTTTTCAAAATCCCTTGAGTAGTTTCCAAGAATACCCTATACATACATTTACTCTCGATTAATATAGATTTTAAGAACACAGTAAACGATAACAAAATCATAATTTAGCTTTTCTTTATATCTATTTTGTAATTCAGACGTCAGAATAATGGAGAATGCAGGCCATTTGTAGGTGTAATTATTGGCTATAAAACGTTAAAGAAGCTAAAAATATATAGGGATTAATTCCGGCAAGAACTGATGACGAGATAAATGCATATAACTTTAAATCGAGATAAGACTCTTGACCTTAGAAAATTATCGGCCATCCATTTTCTCTCGTTTTCAAGTATGCATTTAAGATATACTGTGAGAAGCCATATCTCACTGCTTTGTTTCAGCTGGTTTTCTCAAGAAGAAGAACATTTGTTTTTTTCTCGACCTTGGTGTCGATTGTCCCATTGCCAAAGTCTGTGTATTAATAGTGCGACATTGCTGGAATGGCGCAAGGCTTTCGTTATTAGAATGACGAGTATCGTTCTGTTTATTTTGGGTGTCGTTCAAACACGCAAAGTAAAGTTTCGAAGTCCACAATTCAATGCCGAATCGTTACCTTATAATATTTATCGGCAATGGTGGAAGAGATCTGGATACAATACGAATAAATAATGTCTTGGCTATTTTTAATAACTTTAAGTACTTTGGCTAAATTTTCACTTGGAAAGTTGGGAGAAAATCATTTGGATTCGTGAAATTAAATGTGGCATCAACGAGATTAAGTTTATCCAAAAGGTCAACATTACAATTTTTGCATGTTCGTTTACTGCGTATGGTGCAAGTCAGTTATTCTTTTTATAGAATGATCACACAAGATTGCTTGGGCGTAATAGTTTTTGGAGAATATTCCCTTGAAACATTTATACGCATTTTCTAACCCATAATGATAATAAGGTTAAAGCAAAATGTTGCTGTATCTTTATGCAATCAAAAATAAGTAACAAATAAAAATATTCACCACGTTAATCGAGGGTGCTTATACCTCCCAAAGTCTATGGCGCAATACAAAAATCGTATACAGTAAAATACAAATAAAAACATTTGGCATGTGGCATATTTTATTACTTGGTATTTCATTGTAGCCGATTATACCTATCTAAATAAGTCAATATAATAAGTATAATAATACTATATGTTCTGAACAACTACATACCTGCCTATAATGTTATAGTTCCTTTTATACATCCCCAAAATTTATCATTTGATACGAACATTATACCATACAGTATGAATTCTACTTAGCATTGCTTTAGGGGGAGGATACAGCACATTTATATTAATTAACCTAAGGATACAAACTAAGTACAATTATAACACTCGATTAAAAATTCTAATAAATGTGTTTATATTACCTACTTTAATTTACTTCAATATTTTTGTATTCCCCAAAATTTTAATTCTCCCTCCAAGTATTCCTGGTGGCGCCATTTGCGCCATGTCCCCCCGTGGCCAGCATTGGTATTAATGTCGTAAATATATAAACATATTTCCTAGCATGTGCTTTGGGCCTGTTTATTAGGTATTATTATTATTATTATTATTATTATTATTGTTCACACGGCAATTCATTTTATTTTCATAGCTGATGAAGGCGATAATTAAAATCAGATACCTCAATACACGCTTTTCTAATACTTCACTGGAGTTAGAGGCAGCTTGGAAAAGAAACAAGAGGTTTTTGCATAGTTACTCAGAGTTACCGTAAGCGCTAAAATCACGTAATTGATTTGTATATGCGTCACTTTACGTTAACAAAGTATCAATAACGTAGCACAATATTCTGACTGATTTAGTGTGAAGGTTTACGGTAAATATCATGAGCTAGGTCAAATATCCACTGAGTAAGGAGTCAACGTAACTTTTACCCTACCTAGTACACGTAACGTCGTACTGAATACACGGACCCAAGGCTGCACAGTTGACAGTCAGTCAGTCAGTTCGCTTGCATTAATAGTATGGTAGAGTTGCTCTCTGGGAGCTCTGTGTTTATGTTCCAAGTGTGGCACCCTTTTCACTCGTCGCACTGTCGATACAAAACTCGCTGCGTGCAAACATTGTAAGCCAAAGGATATTTGTCCTAGCTCTGATCCTTGAGGTATAAGAATCTAGAAAGTGTCCTAAGAAAATTGTGACGAGGAGTCATTGTTACAAACCCTTACAAAAATATAAATTTACGAAACAAAATTCGTGAAAACCCAGTACACATAAGTGAGGGTTCGTGCGATCATAACCTCAAAAGCTTCAAATCTCTGCTATCCGTTTTCTTCGAAACAGAAATTCAGTTGGTAGTCGCGGTCGCTTAAATTATTTAAATCCAATCTAGAATTTTCCAAACTTGTTTCCATGTTTACTCTTCTATGATTGTTGCGGATAGTCTTTCAGTTCCTGTTGAAAAATGGCGTAGTTTGGGGTGATTATTAATTTGGACATAAAAAATGGATTGAATGGATTATTTAACTATCGAAATTAATAAATGGAGCACTCAAATAGTAAGACTGGATTAAAATTATTAAAATATAAACTAAAAATGTTGTGCTGAAGTTGTCTTTCATAAATTTAGGGATTGTTTACATCAAGGGAAATTTCTGGATTGAAAAATATGTATTTTAATTTCAGTGAGCGCATTAACAGAAGCAAAAATGAAGTATCAATACTTGGACGTGGTATGATTATTAATGTTTGGAGTAACGTTTTTAAAAAGTGAAAAATATATTTAATAAATAATTTGCTCATTTAAAAAAATGAAACAATAGGCATCAACAATGAGAAGATAGTTGTTTATAAGAGGAATAAAACTAACCTAGATTTATAGGAATGTAAAGTAGAGATAAAAATAAGTGAAAAAAGAAAGATAATTTGTATTATTTAAGCGCAATAAAATTGGTAGATAATAAATAACTGAATAAATAGTTCTGAGTTACACGATAAAACAATCCTGTCCACCTCAGGTTGTGAAGGAAAGAAGCATTGGTTGATAATCAGGCGCTAAAATGGAATAAGTATTCCAAAGGTGTCTACAATTACAATTTTTTTCAATTTAAGAATGCGGCGATATTACCTAAATAGGTCCTACATTTTAGTCTTTACCGTTTTAAAAAACTCTTTTGTAGTAGATTACGTTATGATATTTACGGTATTGGGTAATGTAGCGTATAAAAAATACACTATTGCAGAAACACGCTATTTCATTCCACGTTTGTTTATACAAACAGCAAAGTCCAATTTTACTCACGAAGGTTCGAATTCACCAAGTACGGAATTATATGCTTAATTTGGCTGAATTAATAATGAAATATTATAGGCATAATCTTGTATTTTAAGGTATTTTACACGAACGCTAAGGATATACTGTAAATGAACATAGACATTGTAATAAAAGTGTTAACAATAAATACTATCCGCAACGAACAGACAACAGCTAAGGTTATACACTACAAACATCCTGTACACGTGACATTTAAATAATAAAATCCACTGTTAGTTTCACTAAGTTTGATAAAATATAAATAAAGTTTGTAAATTCGTACTCACCTTGTGCAATGTAAATAACTGCAAGACACGTTTAGCGCCGCATGGTGGTACTAAAATCAATAACTATTCTCTGAAGGAACTCCATGCCTGATCCACAAAGATGCGGCAGTAACCGCGGAGCACACCCCAAACACTAAATTTAAACTCCTACTACCACAGGTAACACGGGAGGCCTGTTTTGAACCAATGCCACGTTCTCCATTACGTTAGCATGACCTTACCTACTGTGATTCGTCATAGAACTGCCGGGAGGTAGCGTCAACGTACAACAGATGGCAGCACTATGTAGTTGAATGCTTCGCTGTCTCCGCTCTTGTGTTACGGCGAAAACAGAACCTATAAGACAAAAATATGATTTTTTTATTATTGTTGTTATTCAGAACTGCGTAAATGAGTTCTAAGATAACATTATTATGCGCAGACTAATTACGTTATGTTTCCCAATAGTCAATTTTTAAACGGAGCAGAGGTGCAAAATAACTTCTTTTCAAAATATAAAAAGTATTTGAAGAAATAATCCTTCACAAGATCTAATATGTCTTATAAGGGTTTTCTTTATCCTTTTGTAAGAACTCTGAAGTTATAAAGGGCAAGTCAATGATAAAAATCTGATGTGTTGCATTCGCATGCCTCTCTTCTACAATTCTTCTAATTTTTGTTAATCGAGATAAACTTTCACTACTCATTCACATATTCATTGTAGGATAACGATACGGGAGCATTTCGTTTTCTTTGCATGACCAGGACATTAAAAAAAATAACAAGGAATATCTCGGAAATGGTTCACTTCACACACACAAAAAATTAATTATATGACATAGTGTGCTTTAACGAGCTCTACATTTTTTGTGCAGAAAAATTTTGTCTATTTTGCGATTTACCAGTAATGCAAAAGCCATTCAGAATGAAGAGGACTTTTGAGGACATTCCCAGAAAATTCAAGATGTACATTTTATTTGGCATGAAAAGATCTAAAATATATGATATTTTAATAAACATCGTTAGGGCCAGTTTTGAGAAAATCAAAATTTTCGAAAACTGTTCCATGTAAAGGGTAATCTGAGATAGGGATTTTCTTGAAAATCTTTGTGTTGCTCTTTGAAATATACTGAACCTAAGTACCAAGTTTGGTATTTATCCGATTTTTCGTTTTTGAATTATGTTGTTCACAGACGCGCACCATTCTTTTCCTTAAAGTATTCTTCTTGGATTCAGGGGTCCTCAAAACATGTATTTCCGGCTAAATATCGGTATCGAATGTTTGGGTGGAATGCAATACTTCTCCTGCTTACTATATGTAGTAGAGAAAATAAAAATCTGATGTGTTACATTCACATGACATTCTGTATCCTCAATCATTTAATAGTGGGCATACAAATTATTCTTGGGAAAGTTTAGCTTCATATCTACTACATTTAAATAGAGATAAACCTTTCAACAACACATTTTTACACATTTTACACATTTCGCTACAGATATCGTACAAAGGGAATAGCGATAGTCAAATGTTTAAGAACTGGACACTAAATCCTAGCCTTAAAATTCCCTAATGTTTCAATGCAAGAGAAACAACTGAACGTTGAAATGACTAAAAGAATTGAACATCTCGAATCATTAACAATGGATATCTCGGAAATGGCTTATGGCACAAAATAGGTTAATTGAAATAAATTGTGTATTTTAAAGAGATCTACATGTTTTTGTGCAGTACGTTTTCATTTATCGCTTGATGTTTACCGGTTATAACACATTATACAAAATTCCATCCGAATAAAGAGGACTTTACATGCTATTTCCAGGAAACTCAAATTATTTTATTTATCTCCTAAATATATATTTAATATATGGTATTTTACTCAAAATTGTTAGAGCCATTTTTAGAAAATAAAAAAAAATTCCAAAAATGTTCGATGCAAAGGTTAGTTTAGGGCAGGAGGATTTTATTGAAAGTCTTGGTATCGCATCTTTGGAGGATATTGAACCTAAATACCAAGTTTGATAATTATCCGACTTTTCGTTTTTTGAGTTTACGCTGTTCAGAGATACACAGACATTTTTATAAAAATTCTTTTTTTTATTCAGGGACCCTCAAAACCTGTATTTCTGGTGAAATCTCGATATCGAAATTTTTGGTGGAATGTAATACCTTCACCTACTAGGTACGTGCCAGAGGAAGTAAAAACGAATGACTATAAACTTGAAAAAAGTTTTAAGGTTTTGAATATTCAAACCAATAACAAAGAACATCTCGGAAATGGTTAGTTAACGCCATAAAAATTATTCCATATAAATTGCGTGCTTTAAAGAAATCTATATTTTTGTATAGTAAGATTTTGTCGGTCTCTTACGGTTTATCAATTACGCAAAAGCCATTCAGAATGAAGAGGGCTTCACAACTCTTCACAGAAAATTCAAGATAAACGTTTTATTTGTTATGCAGGCATCTTCAACATGTGGTATTTTAATCAAAATCGTTGGAGCTATATTTTTCAGAATCAAAAATAACCAAAAATATTAGTTTTTTAATTATGGTGTTCACACACACTCAAACACACACACCAATCCTTTTCTAAAAATGCTTTTCTGGATTCAGGGGGTTTCAAAACATGTATTTCCTGTGAAATCTCGGTATCGAATTTTTGGTGGAATGCAATATTCCTCTACCTACTATGTATGTGACAGAGAAAGTAAAAAAGTTTGTTTTTCTACTTTGGCTTATTATGATCAATGTTTTGAGAAATAATTTCCATGTACATTTTGTTGTAACTACCTAAAAGCATACAAGGCGCTAGTATGAGAGTAAAAAGAAGCTCGTATGTCACTTTTTTAATATTCTTTGCATGGTCTGGTGAGAAATAGAAAGAAAAAAAAACGACATGTCGTTTCAAATGTGTGCAGCTTGAAATACTGGAAAATATTGGTCATTAGAAAGTATTTGCAAACGTCTAAGGAAATAAAAATTTAACACAATTGTTACATTTCTTCTGAAGAACATTTTTACATACTTCCTATGGTTTAATAATTCTACAAAATTCAATCAGAATGAGCATCAAGCTTGGTGTTAAGTTCAACATCTTCCAAGGCCTTAAACACGACTCTTTTAAGATTTTAAAGAAAATATACCCATACCAAATTAACCTTTACTTGGAAATTTGTTGTTTATTTTTACTTGCTAACAAACACAATTTTAATTAAAACCGTTAGAGGTGTTTTTTAAGTATTTGCAATGCAAATAAAAGGTATATTTGAATTTTGTGCGAATACTGGTGAAGTCCTCTTCTGAATTGATTTTGTATAATTGTATATTGCTAATTAACCACAGGATATATAGGTTAACACATAAAATGTAGATTTGGTTAAAACACACATTGTTTGTCAGATTTTTATGGCATTAATAATTTCAGAGTTATTCGTCGTTCTTGATTCAAATTTTCCATTAAGTTAAATTTTTTAACTCCTTGCTCACCGTTTGTTTTCGTGATGTCATATAAAGAACATAATCAGCATATATAGGAGATGCAACATAACCCAGGTTAGTTAAAAAGAATGGCCGATGCCGCATGTCAGGACGGTCAATGTTCTAACTTGATTCACTAGATATATAACCAGAGAAATCACCAGGCAACCTATTTATAAAAGACGCCCTATTTCGGTCTTCTGCTAGTATTATGAGTCATTTATCTCATCATATATAATGCTTTGTAATATTGTTTTCTTAGGTGCAAAGGTTTGATAATCCCTTTCCTTCTCCGCCATAATAGCTGATTATAACCTGGATGCACCTAAAAGGATTTAATCGTGCTATGAGCTTAATTTATACAAAATGCACATATATTGCAAATTACAGTATTATGGGTATAATAGTATGAAGAACATTTATAGTTAGGTTTCAATTGCTTACCTACATCAAAAAATTAAATTTCTTGGTTTTCTTCTATGCAGATCTTCCTCTAAAAACAAAACCCTACCCGAATGCTTACACCAGAAATTGCAAAACAATTCAAATTTCTAGTTAACTGCAAAGGTAAAAACCTAATAATTAATAATATACGTAATAACCTAACAATTAATCATTAATTTTAAATGCTCGCATAATTAGCCTAATTAATACAATTATAACAAATCTAATATTAAAATGTATAGTATGATTCATATTATGATCAGTGCGTCAGTTGGTGACTAAATGGGCGCTGTGCTAAGTTTGTGAAGTCCTGCAATTATAAAAACAGGGCACCAACGCAACAGATACAACGTAAGTAAGCTTCCCAGTATATGTAACAGGGGCGGAGGTATATGCGGAGGAGTTGCTGTTTATGAACGGAACCTAACAACCCGAATATCACTAGATTCTAGTGACTTGTCCCGTAATGGTGGAAAAATGTCAAAGTTCCATTTTACTAACGTTTCGTATGTTGTAACCTCTATAGTGTGGCATGTGCACAGATAGTCTTGTTAAGACGCTCTCTGGTTACCGGGGACGGAGGGGGCAGTTTGTCTGAGTAGGGGCGATTCAGGGGAAACAGTGTGTCATTGGAAGGGATATGGCGTTACTGACGCCAACTTGGCGTAGCTTCTTTCTGTGACTAGGCTTCGAGTGAGTTAGACGGACAACTGCCTAAGATATGGCGTCCTCGCCCGGCAGACACATGGGGTAAGAAAACTGTTATAATAAATCTACCAGCTATCCATTCTCTTGCAGTTTTAATTATGATAGTGTAGAGTTCCTTTCCTCTCCCTTCAGCCAGATAATATGTTGGTGTAAGACTATTTTGTAAAGTTAACTTAGCTGCGTCCTCGTCGTTGCCTCTTAAATTAAAGTTCTTTGTTTGATTAACGATCCCTCTCACAAGCGAGTAGCTCTCCTCTGAAGTTAAATAATACTATTAAGTGAGGCATACGACAATAGTGACCTGCTTTCTACTTTTTCTACCACTTACATAGTAGGTAGAGAAGGTATTGTATTCCATTCAAAATTCGATACAGAGATTTCACCGGAAATACGCGTTTTGAGGCCCTTTGAATCCGAAAAAATATTTAGGAAAAATTCCGAAAATTTTCACAATTTGTACACTTATCTTAATTTATTAAGATTTTAAGTTAAATTAAACTAATATGCTTCAAAGTTATAAAGATTATTGAATATTGATTGAAAATGTTGAAATAAAAATAAATGTTGATTTCAAGAAAATCTCTCCATTCCAACTACTTTTACATGGAACACTTTTTGAAAATTCTTATTTTCTAAAAAATCGCTCTAACGATTATAATTAAAATACTATAAATTGAAGATATTTACGTAATAAATAAAATGTAGGTATATCTTTACTTTTTGGGAATAGCCTGTGAAGTCCTCTTCATTCGGAAGGAATTTTGTATAATTTTGTGTAACTGATGAACTTTAAGCGATAGACGTACTACACAAAAACATGTAGATCTCTTTAAAGCACACAATTTATTTCAAGTAAGTATTTTGCGGCATAAGCCATTTCTGAGAATCTGTTATTAAGGTTCGAATTGTTCATTACTTTGCCATTCCTGTTAACATTCAGTTGTTTCTGCGATTCCATGGAAACGGTATGGAATTTACCTAAAGGCCAGCATATAGCGTCCAGTTCTTAAACGTTTGACTATTGCTGCTCTCTTTGTATCCTACGGAAATGTGTATTGCATCTATTTCTGCAAATACTTGTTTGGATTAAAACGCAGTAGATAGAAAAATAAGCTTTAGTAGGACCAGTTTGCATACCCACTAATAAACGTTAGAGGGTAGAGAAAGTCATGTGAGTGTATCACATCACACTTTTACTTTCTCTACCACGTACGTAGTAGGTAGAGAGGGTATTGCATTCCATCCAAAAATTGGATATCGCGATTTAACCGGAAATGGTATTTTGAGGCCCCCTGAATCCAAAAGAAGCATTTTTATAAAGAGTCTGTAAAGTTTATTAGCATGGCTTCCTTCGGAAGGTGGTCCCATGTCGTAGATTTACGGCACCTAAAAGAACCCCAAGTCTGATAAAGAAACCTCTGAGCAAAATTTCCGGTCTTTCACGCCAAATATAGAATGGGCCGCAAAGAACCATAGTAGTTAAAGAGCGTTCATAAATAGAACTCAATTTTTTTGTGTACCTATGAACAGCACAATTCAAAAACGAAAAAATAGGATAAATACTAAACTTGGTATTTTGGTTCAGCACCTTTCAGAGATGCGACACAAAGATTTTGAAGAAAATCTCCTTATCCCAAGCTATCCTTTACGTGGAACATTTTTCGAAACTTATGATTTTCTAAAAAATGGCTTTAACGATTTTGATCAAAATACCGTGTATTAAAGATATTTACATTGTAAATAAAATATACCTTGAATTTTCTGGGAACCGCCTGCAAAGTCTACTTCATTCATTCGGAAGGAATTTTGTATAATCTTGTATAACTGGTAAACGTTAAGCGATAGACGAAAATTCACTTCATAAAACACAGAGTTTATTTCAAATAATGCTTTCTGTGGTATGGGTCATTTCCGAAATATCCGTTATTAATGGTTTGAATTGTTCAATATTTTGTCATTATTTTCAAGTACTTTCAATATTCAGTTTATGGCCATTGCATATAAAGTAGGTAATTTTATGGCCAGTACATGGTGTCCAGTTCTTAAACATTTGACTATTCCTATCTTGTTTGTATCTATAACGAAATGTGTAATGCAGCTATATCCGGAAAGGATTATCTCAATTAAAATGAAAATAAACTTTCGAAAGAATAATCTGCATACTCACTAATAAGCGATGGAGCGTAGAGAAAGTGTGTGAATGTATCACAACACATTCTTAAAGATTTGATTATTGCGCAAGCCTTCTTTATTTATCTTGTACCTATAATGAAATGTGTAATGAAACCGTTTCTATTAACATTAATAAATAAAAATGCGCTATTGTCTAGTTTCCGAGGTAGATTTACGGCACGTAAAAGCAAAATTACACAAAATCCCTCCGAATAAAAGACTTCAAAGGCTATACCCAGAGAATTCGAGATATACATTTTATTTGTCATGTAAATATCTTTAATATATGGTATTTTAATTAAAATTGTTAGAGGCACCTTTTAGAAAATAAACATCCATGTAAAGGGTAGTTGGAGTAAGGTAATTTTCTTAAAAATCTTTAAACCACATCCTTGGATGATTCTGAACTTAAATACCAAGTTTAGTAGTTGTCCAGATTTTCGTTTTTGAGTTATGCTGTTCACACACAGACACACACACGGACATGTTTCCAATAATGCTTTATTTGGATCCAGAGGGTTTCAAAACATGTATTTCCAGTGAAATCTCGGTATCGAATTTTTGGGTAGAATGCAATACTTCCCCTACTTATTAGTAGTAGGAAAAGTTTTAAACTAAACAGGGAAAGTCATACGAATGTACATAATTTTTTAATGTTCGTTAAACATTAAAAATTCACAATTTCATTCAAACTCTATATAATCTTTGCAAAAGAAAAAGTTTCATCTTTCAGGCGGGAACCGAACCTGAGACTTCGGATTTGGAGACTGGTATGCTAATCAGCAGATACAGAGGCAATCTACATTTGCAGGCTAACTCTGTGGCGTTAGTCTCACTATGTAGTAATAACATACATAAACAATTGATAGTATTTATTTAAAATTTGTTACGGTATTCATGCTTGTACAACATGTTAGTGTTTTGTTTATTAAACAACAGTTTGTAGTTATTTATGTGTAAGGAGTTGTCAGCAAATACGTTAGCTCAAACTTTTCTGATCTAAAATAATCATTTTACTGCTGTTAAGTTTCCCAGTTCACTCCTGAATGAGAAAACAAACACGCATCGCATTAAACATTGTTGTACTCCGGTCATAGAAAATTTACAGTGAAAATGCTTCTTGCAATTTGGGTCGTCTTCTGTCTGATCTTTATGTTCTTTAACGTCGCTATATTGATTTACAACCTTTCTAGCGGTAAGTGTTATTTATTGCATTGGTAATGTAACTAAATTCATAGAATAATGGAACTTTAAAGCTCATGAACAGGTTATACGAAATAGTACACACGTTGTTTGAGTTTGCATTTTAGATATAATTCCAGAAATGAGGCTTTCTTCATAATGAATAAGGATGATTCATTAGAATGAGTTTAGGGCATTAGTTTGATTATAGACATTGCTATAAGTTTGCGATTGAGTAAATTCTGTCTTGTTCTTGAATTACTTTTGTCATTTTTGTTTCAGACTTTAAAGAATGGTATAAATCCAAAACAAAACCCAAACCACCTATCACGGAATGCAGCTTACACCCTGGAAAACTGAAAGTCCATTGAAAATACTATTTTTTTGTTGTTGATATTTTGGTCATCGTGAGCCTCATATTTCAACTGGGTAGTTACTAAGGTAAAACTGACTGTTTAAGCTCTGAGACACTAACTTATTTAATATAAAAGCAACTCATAAATATTGTCTTATAGTATGCCCGTATAAAATGCTTATAAAATCAAAAGGAAAGCGAATAAATTACCTTAAGAGTGAGCTTAGAACACGATGTGGTCTCGTCTATAGCTGGTACCCACCTGTTTTAGGTGTTTTAGTTATATAAGCAAATCGCGTCAGGAAGTAAACAAACGTAGCCATTTTGCGAAAAATTACATGCAAAGTGGGTACTGCCAACGTAAATGAAAATCTGAAATCAGCTAAAAATGCGATGCGCCGTTGTTACCGCTATTTGTTGTTCTTTTCCTGAATAAATTTTCAGCATGGTTGTGCAATTCGGAACATCTCTGTAGGGGAAATGTTTACCAAGGGCTGTCTAGGTGCACATTTGATGCAATAAAGTAGACATGCTCAGGCCTTTATGGTTTAGCAAATTATGCACTAAGAGAATTAAAAGTAAACTATGCTCTGTTTGGCAAGTTTCAAACAGAATCTCTTGAAGAGCGATTCAGTCTCTACCGCCAGTTGTCTGGCAGTGATTATTTTATCTCTCTCTCATATGAGAATGAGAAAAAGATCAGAATTAAAAATTCAATTCATTTTCATTAAAAAATGGTAACATTCCAGTAAGAAGCTTAAATGTGGGCGCAGATTCTGAAAACAAAAATGTTCCATCATTACTGTTTATAAATAGAAATTGAAATTGCAAAACCAGTGGATAATGATGTAATACCTATCATGTTTCACATTGCAGATTATGCTGCTTTCAAGGTAGCAAATGGTATAATATGCCCCAAATGCATTGAGTTATTGATTTTAAAAGACACTTTACAGTATGAATTTGAAGGTGCAGCAAGGCTGATTAATTCCTTAAGTAGAGGTTCTCTAAAAAAACTAACCTAAACCTAACCTTTCGTGAATTCAGAAACGTAAGCTTATATAAAAAACTAACCTAAACCTAACCTTTCGTGAATTCAGAAACGTAAGCTTATATAAAAAATACTAACCTAAACCTAACCTTCCGTGAATCCATAAACGTAAGCTTATATAAAAAAAACTAAACCTAACCTAACCTCCCGTGAATCAGAAACTTAAGCTTAGGAGCTCGCGTGCTTTGATATTACCACTGGTAACAAATTAAAACAAGGATATATAACCTCCGTGAAAGCTTACATATAAAAAATCTGATGTGGTGCACTCACATGACTTTCTCTGCTCTGGTACAACTATTTTTACAAACGCTTATTCTCCATCTACTTCATGTTAATCGAGATAAACATTTGCAGACTCTATCTTATTGCTAATTTTCTTGTAGATGTAAGGGGAATATATATTTACAAGGGCAATATAGAAATACAGTAGCCTTTAAGCACATGCATATCTCTTAATAGCTGGTTGCTAGCTGCAGCACTATTTCCTTTTCCACAGATTAATACTCTTTGCGTATCCAAGACAAAAAAATGAATAACGAATTCCCATTTGAGAAAATAAGTATTGAAAAATTTAAGGGAATAACAAGCAATATCTCGAAAATGGTTCACTCAACAACAAAAATGCATATGACATAAATTGTGTATTTTAACGCCATCTACATTTTTTGTGCAGTAAAATTTTGTCTATCTCTTATGGTTTACCAATTTACCAAAAGTCGTTCAGAATGAAGAATACTTTTGGAGACATTCCCAGAAAATTCAAGATATACATTTTATTTGTCATGAAAATATCTTAAACATATGGTACTTTAATCAAAATCGTTAGAGCCATTTGAGAAAATTAAAATTTTCGAAAAATGTTCCATGTAAAGGGTACTCTGTGATGGGGGGATTTTCTTGATAACCTTGGTGCCGCATCTCTGGAAGATACTGAATCTAAATACCAAGTTTGGTGTTTATCCGACTGTTCGTTTCTGAGTTATGCTGTTCACAGATAGACACACAGACACACACACGGACATGTTTCCAAAAATGCTTTTTTTGGATTCAGGGGATCTCAAAACATGTATTTCCGGTGAAATCTCGATATCGAAACTTTGGGTGCAATACAATACTTCCCCTACTTACTATACGTAGTAGAGAAAGTAAAAATCTAACGTAAGCGTAACCTTCCGTTAATTCATAAAGCACAGGTTGTCTAAGATCCCTGGGCTACACTCTGTGGTCGTTTCCGCATTCGCGGCGCTTTGGCGGCATTAATTTGTCATATGTTGGCAGCATAAACATATGACATACGTGACATGTGTTGAGCTAGTGCATGGCATAGTGTGACATCTACTGGACAATATAACACATCATATTCATCGCCGTGGGGCACACTCTGTGGCTGATTTGTTTTAAACGTGTGCTTAATATGTACTAAACAATATTTAATGACGTTTTGAGGCAAAAGCTTAGTTTCAAAAATAAATAAAAATTGTTAATTTTATACCGACACACTTGCTCCTTGCATCTTACACCTTCATCCACACGGTGACCGGCAATTGCGTCCCGCGGTCAGTCTTATACGTCAGTTGCGTCTCTGAATTTTTTGTGTCAGACGTCAATTGCGTCTCTGGATTTCTTGGTTAATACGGCAGTTGCGTCTCTGAAAGATTTGAATCATTAGTCGCAATATTTTCAATTCCTGGCACAAACATCACTTCCCTTCCCATTTTACAGAGTTAGGATGTCTAACATTTTTAATTCAAACCCCACAAATGGATGAAATTTTGTTAGATTGTATTGTGTTACTCATAAAAATCTAAGAACTTAACACGAGTTAACAAAAATAAATAAATAAATAAAATAGCAAAAAATTTGTGGTTGAAACAGTAAGTGGGTTAAAAATGTTGGTTAGAAATACAGGTTTCCCCTTCTCAGTTATCAACTCCATGGCTCGTGCACAGCTGAGAATGCGAACTATTATGTATGTCCAGTTTGGCTTTATGCTGTATATGACTTGCAAAAACGGTTCTAAACAGTGCTTTGTTGGGTCTCGTCGCAGAGCGCGTTCTTTAGTGTTTGGCTGGGTCTTATCGAAGAATTGGGTTGGGAGAAACATGTCCTTGTGTGTGTGTGTGTGTGTGTGTGTGTGTGTGTGTGTGTGAACAGCATAACTCAGAAACGAACAGTCGGAAATACACCAAACTTGGTATTTAGGTTCAGTATCTTCCAGAGGTACGAAACGAAGGTTTTCAAGAAAATCCCCCCACCCCAGATTACCCTTTACATGAACATTTTTCGAAAATTTTAATTTTCTCAAAAATGGCTCTAACGATTTTGATTAAAATATCATATGTTTAAGATATTTTTATGACAAATGAAATGTATATCTCGAATTTTCTGGAAATGTCTCCAAAAGTATTCTTCATTGTGAACGACTTTTGCATAACTGGTACATCATAAGAGATAGACAAAATTTTACTACACAAAAAAATGTAGATCGCGTTAAAATACACAATTTATGTCATATACATTTGTTTTGTTGAGTGAACCATTTTCGAGATATTGCTTGTTATTCCCTTAAATTTTCCAATACTTATACTTTTTCTCAAATGGAAATTCGTTATTCATTTTTTTTGTCCTGGACATGCAAAGAGAATGGAATTCTTCACATCGCAACCAGCTCTTAAAGTATTTGACTATCGCTTAAAGCCTACCATATTCCTCTTGCATCTACAAGATAATTAGCAATAAGATTAACATCTGGATTAACATGAAGCATATGGAGAAAAGGTGTTTGTAAAAATAATCTGATGTGTTACACTCACATGACTTTCTCTACTCTTGTATAAACTATTTTTACAAACGCTTATTCTCCATGTAATTCATGTTAATCGAGATAAATATTTGCAGACTCTATCTTATTGCTAATTTTCTTGTAGATGTAAGAGGAAAATATATTTACAAGGGCAGTATCGAAATACAGTAACCTTTAAGCACATACATATCTCTTAATAGCTGGTTGCTAGGTGCAGCACTATTCCCTTTTCCACAGATTAATACTCTTTGCATATCCAAGACAAAAAAAAATGAATAAGGAATTCCCATTTGAGAAAACAAGTATTGAAAAATTTAAGGGAATAACAAGCAATATCTCGAAAATGGTTCACTCAACAACAAAAATGTATATGACATAAATTGTGTATTTTAACGCGGTCTACATCTTTCGTGTAGTAAAATTTTGTCTATCTCTTATGGTTTACAAGTTTATCAAAAGTCGTTCAAAATGAAGAGCACTTTTGGAGACATTCCCAGAAAATTCAAGATATACATTTTATTTGTCATGAAAATATCTTAAACATATGATATTGTAATCAAAATCATTAGAGCCATTTTTGAGAAAATTAAAATTTTCGAAAAATGTTCCATGTAAAGGGTACTCTGGGGTGGTGGGATTTTCTTGAAAACCTTCGTGTCGCATCTCTGAAAGATACTGAACCTAAATACCAAGTTTGGTGTTTATCGGACTGTTCGTTGCTGAGTTATGCTGTTCACAGACAGACACACACACGGATATGTTTCCAAAAATGCTTTTTTTGGGTTCAGGGGATCTCAAAACATGTATTTCGGGTGAAATCTCGGTACTGATTTTTTGGGTGGAATACAATACTTCCCCTACTTACTATACGTAGTAGAGAAAGTAATAGTTTGTACAAGAGTAGAGAAAGTCATGTGAGTGTAACATTAGTTTTTGTTTTTATTCAGGAGGCCTCAAAATATGTATTTCCGGTCAAATTTTGATATAGAATTTTTGGGTGGAATGTAATACTTCCCCTACTTACTATACATAGTAGAGGAAGTAAAAAAGGCAAGTGAAGTGTGGTTGGAACAAATCTGCAAAATGTGACACTCTGAACGCACACTGTAGAAGCAGAGCTTACTCTGATTGGGGAACCTGTTTTCTTAATGTCAAATATATTGGATTTTACAGAAATAACACTCTATTGCCTTGCGATCGTCTCTTGTCTTGCAGTGCATACTTATGGTGGGATCGGCGTGACACATGCGCGTTGCAATATTACGTATTCAAACGCTTATGTGGGCAAAATAAGCTTGAGCCCCAAAAAGGGTACCTCAGAACGCTTTAGGGTATTATCTAGCACATATTAAAAGAAGCTTTAAGCTGTAAGCTAGAGGACACAGATCGGTTGGAAGGCCAAAAAAGCGTTGGAGAGAACGCGTGTGAGCCCAGAACGGGTGTAGCGTTCCCATGTGGGAAGAAGATATGATATTAAAAGAAGTTTGAAAAAACTGGGTGCTAAAGTGTATAAGTACCAAAGTCTCTGTTACTCTTAAAATATTTTTACGATTTTTTGTTTCAGATGCTAAGGAATGGCATAAATCCAAATCAAAACCCATATCACCTATCGTAGAATGTAACCTATGAAAAACTGAAAGCCCATTGAAGATACTAAGTTTCTTGAAGGAAATTTTTGTCATCGTGACCTCATACTTCACCTAATTATTCAGGTAAATATGATAGTAATTTTTCCTACTTTTTCCATTTATATTGCCTTTAACATCTACGGTCATATCCGGTTTTTACCTCGGAATAATTGCTCTTTGGCAATGATTTCTCTTCGTTCACTATGTTTACGTTGGATTTTCTTTATAAACATTGAATTCAAACTCTCAGTCATACTTCCAGACTCTACGGAGGAGAGGAATAATCCTAGCTAAAGAAAAACTCCCATCCTCAAACCGTGAATCGAACCCGAGTCCTCTGGATTTGGAAGCTAGCATGCTAACCACCATCCTACCGAGGCAGTCTGACAGTAATTGATTTAATATAAAAGCTGTTATTATGTGATGTAGTTATAAATTACGAAATACTAAGGCCATTTTATCGAATAGTATTCTTTAAATTAAATTGGATTTTATTTATTGACGCTCTTTAACTACTATGGTTAGCGTCCCATTCTATATTGAGCGTGAAAGATAGGAAATTTTGCTTAGAGACCTCTTTGTCAGGCTTGAGGTTCTTTTACGTGCCGTAAATCTACGACACGGGACCACCGGCTTTACTTCCCTTCCGAAGGAAGCCATGCTAAGGATTTTTACGCTCGAAAAAATCTATCGCCCTCCGCGGGTTTTAACCCGCGACCTTGCGAATAGAGGCTAGCATGGTATGTCTAAGGAGACCATCGGAGTGAATGGGCAAATAGTGTCACTAATACTATCTTTGTTGCTATTTGGTTCAATGTCTTGTATGTTAATGGAAAATTTTGAAATACCCATAGATTGTATGTTTCAGATTAATCTTTCGACTTAATTATCCAACGGAGTGGTTTTTTGGGAGGCACAAAGGGGGGCACAAAGCAACAAACTCGGTAAAAACTCTCTTCAGGTTAGCTGAGATCGAAGGTTTCTAATCCACTGTATTTAACATGTTCGATTATATCTGCCAATTGTATGCGCAGCAAAATATTAAACACTTGCTGATTCAATTCAAGGAAAACATCTGACCTAGCACAATATATATATATATATATATATATATATATAAATGAAACTATTAGCAAACTTTTTCAATACCTATAAGTGCACAAGGAAATAATGGAGAATACTGATCGACTGTGGCCGCCTTCTGAATGGTGTTTATGATGCGTAGTTTGTAGATATGTTTTTAGATGTTTTTACTTTCTCTACTACGTATAGTAAGTAGGAGAAGTATTGTATTGCAGCCAAAAAATCGATACCGAGATTTCACCGGAAATACATGTTTTCAGGACCCTGATACAAAAAAAGGTCTTTTAGAAAATGGTCCGTGTATGTGTGTCTGTGAAAGCGTAACTCAAGAACGAAAAGTCGGATAGGTACGAAACTATGTATTTAGGTTCAGTATCTTTCAAAGATCCGACACGAAGATTTTCAGAAAATCACCCACGTCGGACCAACCTTTACATGGAACATTTTTCGAAATTTTTTATATTCTCAAAAATGGCTCTAACTATTTTCTGGGAATGCCCCCGAAAGTCCCCTTCTGTCTGAATGGCTCTTGCATAATTGGTAAACTGTAAGAGATATACAAACTTTTTGTATACAAAAATTGTAGAGCTTGTTAAAACACACAATTTATGTCATATACATTATTTTGTATGGAGTGAACCATTTCCGAGATATTCTTGGTTATTTGTTTGAATTTTCCAATACTTATACTTTTTCTCAAATGGGAATTCGTTATTGCTTTTTACTTTCTCTACTACGTATAGTAAGTAGGGGAAGTATTGCATTCCACCCAAAAATTCGATACCGAGATTTCACCGGAAATATATGTTTTGAGACCCACTGAATCCAAAAAAAGCATTTTTGGAAACATGTCCGTGTGTGTGTCTGTGTGTGTGTGTGTCTGTGTGTGGGTCTGTGTGTGTGTCTGTGAACAGCATAACTCAAAAACGAACAGTCGGATAAACACCAAACTTGGTATTTAGGTTCAGCATCTTCCAGAGATGCGACACGAAGGTTTTCAAGAAAGTCCCCCCACTCCAGACTACCCTTTACATGGAACATTTTTCGAAAATTTTAATTTTCTCAAAAATGGCTCTAACGATTTTGATGAAAATATCACATGTTTAAGATAATGTCATGAGAAATGAAATGTATATCTCGAATTTTCTGGGAATGTCTCCAAAAGTATTCTTCATTGTGAACGACTTTTGCATAACTGGTAAACCGTAAGAGATAGACAGAATTTTACTACACAAAAAATGTAGATCGCGTTAAAATACACAACTTATGTCATATACATTTCTTTTGTTGAGTGAACCGTTTTCGAGATATTGCTTGTTATTTCCTTAAATATTTCAATACTTATACTTTTTCTCAAATTCGTTATTCATTTTTACTTTCTCTACTACGTATAGTAAGTAGGGGAAGTATTGCATTCCACCCAAAAATTCGATACCGAGATTTCACCGGAAATACATGTTTTGAGACCTCCTGAATCCAAAAAAAGCATTTTTGGAAACATGTCCGTGTGTGTGTCTGTGTGTGTGCGTGTCTGTGTGTGTGTCTGTGTGTGTGTGTGTGTGTCTGTGAACAGCATAACTCAAAAACTAACAGTCGGATAAACACCAAACTTGGTATTTACGTTCAGTATATTCCAGGGATGCGACACGAAGATTTTCAGGAAAATCCCCCCACCCCAGACTACCCTTTACATGGAACATTTTTCGAAAATTTTAATTTTCTCAAAAATGGCTCTAACGATTCTGATGATAATATCATATGTTTAAGATAATGTCATGAGAAATGAAATGTATATCTCGAAATTTCTGGGAATGTCTCCAAAAGTAGTCTTCATTATGAACGACTTTTGCATAACTGGTAAACCATAAGAGATAAACAAAATTTTACTACACAAAAAATGTAGATCGCGTTAAAATACACAACTTATATCATATACATTTTTTTTGTTGAGTGAACCGTTTTCGAGATATTGCTTGTTATTTCCTTAAATTTTCCATACTTATACTTTTTCTCAAATTCGTTATTCATTTTTTTATGTCCTGGACATGCAAAGAGAATGGAATGCGCCACATAGCAACCAGCGATAAAATATTTGACTATCGCTTAAAAGCTACCAGATTCCCCTTGCATCTACAAGAAAATTACAAATAAGATTGACATCTCGATATCTCGATTAATATGAAGCATATAGAGAATAGGCGTTTGTAAAAATAGATTGTACAAGAGTAGAGAAAGTCATGTGAGTGTAACACATCAGATTTTTTTTATGTCCTGGACATGCAAAGAGAATGAAATGCGCCACATAGCAACCAGCGTTAAAATATTTGACTATCGCTTAAAAGCTATCATATTCCCCTCGCACTATAAGAAAATTAGTTTGTTTCCACAAATATTTATCTCTATTAACATGAATTAGATGGAGAATAAGCGCTTGTAAAATAGTTTGTATAAGAGTGGAGAAAGTCATGCGAGTGTAACACATCAGATTTGTAGATATTTTTGTTTAGGTGATTTTAGGAATTGAGAAATTTCATATAGAAACACATTTTTAATTTTCCCCTTTAATTTCTATGGCCATAGAGTCATGGTCATGGCTTGGACTTGAGAAATAACTTACTGATGGTGCTTTTTGCTTTCTGAACTGTCAATTTTTTTACTGTTGGTTTTTCTATGCCTTTTGCATTCACACCTGCCATTAATTTTAACGAACTATGGAGGATAGAGAATGATTCTGATTAAGAAAATTTTCCACCATAGACGGGAATCGAACCCGGGACCTCTAGTGTGAGAAGCCAGAAATCTGACCACCCCACCACAGTGGCAGTCCTAAAAAGTTACTGTATATGTACATTTATAAGTATTAGAGACAGAAATACGTTCAAGCTATATATTTTCAAAAGTTAAACGGAGGATTGAATCCTTAAATTGTATAAGAAGGATTGAAATGTTGGTATTTTTTGCTTAGCGTAATACTCTCCCAAGAATCATCACGCAAAAATACAATCAACATGTAGCATATGAATGTCTCAACTTAATTGCGTTTAAATTCCCGCTGTTCGTTTTAGAAGAGGTGTGGTAACACTGCAAGTTACGGCGGCTCAAGCGGCAAGTCATGTTGTAAATTGCCGCTAGGTGACTCACATAATATGCTTTCGGCATTACAGCTCGGAGAAGCTGCACAACCAGCAGGACAGAAACCAGAAGATTGCCCTTGATGTAGTACACATTAAAGCCACACTCGGCGCTGATGCTCGGAGAAAAAGCCATTCATAACGTGAGGTGAAGAGAGATATGTGAGATAGTTTATTTCAGTTATAACTGCACACTTGAAATTATATTTAAATTACATACTAAATACGTCTAGAGCGTTTTAAAAGTAATTAAGAAAAGAATCTGATATTAATAATCACACGAGAAGTATCCCTTACTTATTCCAATAATTATAAATATAATACATAAATAAAATGTGTGCGTAAGAGAGAGAGAGAGAGGTAAGAGGAGAGAGCCTCATTTCAATACCTATAGTAAGTTAAAAAAATAAATAAAATTAAAAAGAATTTAAAAAATAAATAAAAATAAAAAAGGATTTAAAAACATTCTCCCAGGATGGATTTGCCCTTTCCATGAGAATGTCATGCGATAGAAAATTATTATTATTATTTCTTTATTTCAGTTTTATTTTTTAAAATACTGCAAATGTATGTAACGAATATTCCTGAGTCCACTACCTTTTAATGCTTCTTATGTAAGACCGCTTTTAAGTATTTGGATTCAAATTATCTACACTCAAACCATATGTCAATACAAAAAAATGTGAACAACTGCTGCCAGGGTTACTGACAGGTAAATAGTGGTCTGGTATTTCTGGTATCTCAAGCTCTGGTGAGTTCTGTCTGCAAACGCCAACAAACTGTACGAGGATGGGGTGGTTTGTTACCTGAGATGAGCCTGCCCGAAGTCCAGTAACAGTTAAAACTTTAACTTCCTGTAGTCCTGGGTTTAATGCTTAGAAATTCCTGTACCTTGTTGTACCAAAGGGGAGGCACAACAATTTAATTTATTGCTATTATAAAAGATTGTCGACTATTTCGACAACGATGCAAGATATTTTTAGGCTATATATTTCTAGAATTTGGAAGACTTTAGGATGGGGGAGCAGGTTAAGAATGCCGCCGATATTTAATATCCATATCCCAAATATCCAGGAATACCACAGAGAAGATATGAAATTATATAGAAGTAAAGGAGAGGATTCGTCATAATTATATCTTCTAGACCATGGTATAATGATAGTGATGAGAATAATGATAACAACAACAACAACAAGAATAATAATAATAATAATAATAATAATAATAATAATAATAATAATAAAGGAATTGGTGGTGAACAAAATGAATAACTTGAGGTTTAAAAGACATGAGTGCAACACCGGGTATGCCATCCTTAACCTATGTTAGCATACTAAATTCACTATTTATTTTACGTTATACTTGCTAAATGTTTGGCTGTAATGCATTTTATAGTTACATGGGACTTAGACATAGGACTTAGTTAATGTAAGCTGTACAGACAGCACTCAACTGCTTATTAATAATGAATTTAGGTGAAGGAATATTAGAAATCCTACATTCTTATAAAACAAACTTCATTCGAGAGAAATACTCCTGCAGAAACAGCTAATGCTATCAAAATAATTCTGCAAAACTACATTTCAATGAACTCTACAGTTTTGCAGTAAGGTGTTGTTATACAGTTTCCCAGTTTTGTAAAATATGAACAAGCCAATTATATAAAATTCATTGTATAGCGTTTGATATCTCAAAGGTATGGCACTTTAATTAAAACCATCAGAACCAGTTTTGAGCGAATAAAAATTATGAAATATTTTCCATTTAAAGGTTTATTTGGATAGGGTGCCTGAAGGTGCCTGAAATTAATTCTTACCTAATGTTTAAATTTTTAGTTATGCTGTTCACAGACACAAAATCTGATGTGCTTCATTCACATGACTTTCTCTGTCTATTTCTAGCGCGTCGAGTTTTTCTTATACATGATCTTTAGGATTCAAGGGAAACCAAAAGATCTATTTGCGATTAAAATGTACAATTCAATCGTATATGGAGATGTCGTTTCTAACGCTCCCCATATGGACTATGACCTTCGGGGAAACCTCATTCACCAAGCGATGACTGGACCCATTTCTGAGATGGAGGCACCTGGCGGGAGGATGGTAGATGGTGAGGATGGTGGTGGGGTGAGAGGACGTACAGCTTTTATCTTGGACTCCGAGGTGAAAGCGTGGACAGGGCTGACATAAAATCGCCAATCCAGGTCCAGAATCGAACCCCGGACCCGCAGCACGAGAGCCGGAAACGAAACCACTGCACCACCCGATACGTTACACGATTTTGATTATTTCTCTTTGTATTTAGTAACACTAAATTAAAGCGGAAATCCCATGCCTGGGCAATTAGTGTTATCACAAAAGGTTCCAAAATGCTAAAGAAGGTGTAGGTGTCAGAATGACATTACTACATCCATTTCCTAGCCTCTCTAATCATCCAGTGATGGGATCAGTAACGAAGTTTACTCTTGCTCATTCTGTCTGAGAAATGACACAGCTTCACGTAATGCAAACGAGCTTTGTACTTGCCTCACTATATGTAGATTATTCTCGCACATTGTAATTAGGCCTTAAAATAGACAACCAAATAATCGCGTAGAAACATGTGCTTTTAATTCGAACACTCTCGGCTGGCCCCGTAGCTCAGTCAGTAGAGCACCTGCCTGCTGTGATAGGTGTTCAGGGTGCGATTCCCGGTAGGGAGGTGGAAATTTTTCTCCAGCCAAGATTATTCCCTATAGTCCCCAGTGTCTGGAAAAAGGAATAAGACTGTGAATGTATGTGTATTCTAATCATAGAATAGGCAATAATATGTTCAAGCAAAGGTCGCCGATAAGAAATGGAAGTTAAAAATAAAATATCTCCATTAATTGTAAGGTCGAATCAGATTTGAAAAATTCTTTTTAGGAGCGGCCAACACCATGGGCTAACTGATGGCCCGTCAAGACATTTAACTTCTCTACCACATGCATAGAAGGTGGAGACGATATTACATTCCACTCAAAAATTCGATATCGAGATTTCACCAGAAATATATGTTTTGAGACTCCCTGACTCCGTGTGTATATGTGAGGGTCTGCGAACAGCATAACTACAAAAAGCAATGCGACACCCCCTCGCCAAAACAACCCTTTACGTTGAACATTTTTGAGCTTTATTGATTTTCTAACAAATGGCTCTAACGATTTTGATAATATCATATATTAATGGTATTTACAGGACAAATAAAATGTGAAGTCCTCTTCATTCGAAGGAAATTTATATAATCTTGCATAACTGGTAAACGCTAAGCAATAGAAAATGTAGATCTCTCTAAAGCACAGTTGATTTCAAACAATTTTTTGTGTCATCAGTCATTTATAGTTCGAATAGTTCAATAGTGGTCACTCTTTTAGAGTCCCGTCGATGTTCAGTTGTTTCTCGCGATTTCATGGAAAGAGAGTGGAATTTTAAGGCTAGCGTATAATGTCCAGTTTTAAAACATTTGACTGGTCCCTTATTATCTGTAACGCAATGTGCAATGTAGCTATTTCCGGAAATATTTTATCTGGATTAAAATGAAGTAGGTAGGAAAATATGGTTTCGTAAGAATTATTTGCGTACCCACATAGAGGGTAGAGAAAGTCATATGCAGGGTTAAGATTTTTAGATGAAAGCTTTAGATGAAAACAGGGAAAGAAAAGATGCTAAAATAAGTAAAATAGGGACAAAAAGGTGTTGCTTTACTCACCTAATTCTCTTTCTCCTGTACTAGCTTATTCAGTTTCAAACAAGTACATCAAATCTCACTCATTAGAAGAAGGAAAAAACCTGAAGCTGTTGTACTTCAGGACATATTTAAAAATAGTGTATTTCTGTTAGCAGATATAATGTCTTTGTAGATGAATGGGGTAAACTATGTATTCACTTGGAATGGCAACTCATATGCAGATTCTTATAAAGACTATGTGTAGACTAAAGTTTGTCTTTAGCAAAGGCATCTAATTGCTCCCTCACGGAAGTAAAAATACCTTATTGTTTTTCCTTTCCAAGACCTTGTTCTTCTAATCGTTTAATGGCTGCAGTCAAGTACTTGTAACTATGGCTACAAAATAGTTCTGTCTCTGCAAATTATTTTTACTTTCTCTACTACGAATAGTAAGTAGGGGAAGTATTGTATTCCACCCAAAAATTCTACACCGAGATTTCACCGGAAATACATGTTTTGAGACCCCCTGAATGCAAAAAAAGCATTTTTAGAAACATGTCCGTGTGTGTGTCTGTGAACAGCATAACTCAGAAACGAACAGTCGGATAAACACCAAACTTGGTATTTAGGTTCAGTATCTTACAGAGATGCGACACGAAGGTTTTCAAGAAAATCCCCCACCCCAAATTACCCCCTACATGCCTCATTTTTCGAAAATTTTAATTTTCTAATAGGTGCCTCTAGCGAGTTTGATTAAAATATCATATGTTTAAGATATTTCATGATAAATGAAATGTATATCTCGAATTTTATGGGAATGTCTCCAAAAGTATTCTTCATTGTGAACGACTTTTGTATAACTGGTAAACCATAAGAGATATACAAAATTTTACTACACAAAAACGTAGATCGCGTTAAAATAACAATTTATGTCATATACATTTTTTGTTGTTGAGTGAACCATTTTTGATATATTGCTTGTTATTCCCTTAAATTTTCCAATACTTATTACTTTTTCTCAAATAGGATTTCGTTATTCATTTTTTTTGTCCTGGTAATGCAAAGAGAATGGAATACTCCAAATAGCAACCAGCTCTTAAAACATTTGACTATAGCTTAAAGCCTACCAATTCCCCTTGCATCTACAAGAAAATTAGCAATAAGATTAACATCTCGATATCTCGATTAACACGAAGCATATGGAGAATAAGCGCTTGTGAAAACAGTTTGTACAAGAGTAGAGAAAGGCATGTGAGTGTAACACATCAGAATTTTTTTCTACGGTAGTAGAAGTTGCTGCGCCTTGGAAATTGCCCTGCGTCGGCTGGATCCAAAGAAAACACAAACTCTTTAATATTGTCAAAATTCTCACACAACATAGCAGCACACTCAATCCAAGATCCCCCAGCGAGTTATGACCGGGGAATTTGGAAGAGGCAGTCCAGTGATTTCCCTGTAGGCAACAACACGTCTCGGAGTAGAATCTTCTTCAGGGCAGAGATGAATTGATTTGCGATGTCGTATTCGTCCTTATGGATTTACAAACCCTGAGAAGGGCATGGACCAAGTATGCCACATGCTAAATAATTCGGGGTACAAAGGTTTCAATTGGTTAATAGCTGAAACCCTGTATGGAGCCTGGTTCATAGCCACAAGAAGAACCTTTTCAAACTCGATACTATTACACTACAATTTTTGACAGCAGTCCACGGTGAATTGCGTTACTGTACTGACATTGGCTTTCTGCAGTTCAAACATTTTTAACAAATGGGCTTAACTTTCTCCCTTGCTAAGGGAAAAACTAAAAGATTCAAAACATATTGCTGCATCGAGTCCATGGTTTCATTCAGAATGATTCCCAATCGCAATTAGACACTTTCTCCTTTATTCTTTGTATGGTTTCTTGGTAAACAGGGTCCATATACTTTTGTCTTAAAGTACTCTCACCGGGCATTGACATGTTTGTGTATTTGTCAAGAAATCCCTTGAAGCTGCACACAAATAAGTGTTGAATTCTTTCAAGTTTTGGCTTTTTGACGAACACCGTTCAAATTTATTTCGTAGTAGATGTTGCCATGATTTGTTTGTTTGAAGAGTCTTGTTTTTTTGAGGTGGAAATGTGTTGATTGTTGCGAACATGTTGGTATTTTTCATCAAACAAACCTACTGAATTGCAAACAGTATATGGTATAACGGTTCCATCATTTTCTATGGAATCTTGTTTGAATACCTGAGCCAGGACAAAACAAACGGGCACCGGACATTTTCTAGTAATACTCTGTTTAGTAACAAACTTACATTCACGGACAGCAGGCTACTGAATTCGGTGAGATTAAAAGGACAGAATTAAATACCCTCATTGTCATTTGCGTTGTTGCAGGCTATTTATAGCGGTAAAGCGAGAGAAAGAGAATTTGCCGTACACACAGTTATTTTTCATTGTTGCAAGGGTGCTTTCAATCCCACGTTTAAAGTAGGTAGCATTACTATTCACTGCAAACTGAGAAGAGCTAGATACAATGTAGTTCCATTTCCTCACACCTCCAGAGGTTACACAGTTTTTTATTTCATATAGGAAGTTGCTTATTAAAGTTTTAATCTTAAATCTGGCATGGGGATGCAAAATAAAGCTGCATTTAATAGTACACGTTGTTTAACCGGGTAGGCCATATCGGGCGATGTATAAATGAATGAATGAAATCATGCTCAATGAATCCTGGGTCTATAGACCTTAAAGTTATCCAACCTTCATGATTTCAGAATAGCAAAAGCCCCAGAAAAAGAAAGGAGAAGCTTATCCGAGAAGCTTGTCTCTAGCCGAGATTCGAACTCCGAAATAACAAACATACATCAAATAAAGCCAAAGCAGCCCAGTCTTGCATAAAATGAAATCAACGTATTTTTATATAGATGCTTTAAAGTAAGTATGAATTGAGGATTAAGAAATGTTTAGAATATAACGAAGAAGATAAATACTAAATCAAATTGCGATAATTAACCTATGTTTGCTCAATATCAATAGTTACCCCTTTTGACAAACACTTAATGTTTACCGAACTTTAAATGAACAAAGGTTTTCAAACGGTGTATTAATTCTCTTGCCCCATTTTAATTATAATCACACATCCCAAATGTATGATATAAAACAGGAAAATCTGCTACTAATAATTGTATTGAAGGTATAAAATAATTTATTATTTATAATTTTAATAGAAATGTCTATCTTACAATAAAATTACCCGAATGCTAACAGAGTCAGACTTAGGTTGATGGAGGTTACTCTGTGTGTTCATAGGCTCCTCAGCGGCTGCCGTTTCAGAAGCAGCACCATTCCTTGCTCCGCTGGCGTTTGTTCCAAATGGAATATGGTTTGAATTTTAAGTGACCACTCCCATGGGGAGGAGGGTACTTTGTGTCAGCATTATGCTGTTGGTAGATTTAATGTCTTCGTTACCGGGGTTCCCACAAGCCATACGGGGAACCCGGTAGTGTCGGTAGCGACGTTCATTGGGTAAGTAGTTCCCCAGGGATCTGACAAGGGCGTTCTCATGATGGGTCAATCTGGCATAGAAATTTTGAGCCCGACGCCCAATCACATCCTTCAAGTATGGGAGGGCCGAAGTTTCATGTAGTAGTCTCACTGGAAAGCGACTACAGCCGGAATAGATGGACCGAAGTACCTTATTCTGCATCCGCTGCAACCAGAGAAGCCAGAAATCTTCTGCATGCCCCACACCTCGCAGGAATAGAGCATCAGAGGTAAAATAAGAGCTTTATAAAGGCGTAACTTTAAGTGAACCGGCATGGTGGAAGCCAGAACCGGGTATAAAGCGGCTGCCGCCCCCTTAGTCCTGTTCATTGTTCCCCGCAGGTGTACACGAAAGGTTAAGCTCTTAGCGAGAGTGACGCCTAAGCAGCGAACAGACGTCCCCCACTCCATCCTTTGACCCTGGTAGGGGAATGTTGGACGAGGCAGAGGTTCTTTGAATAGGGTTGATGGCTCTGAGTATGTGTCTATTGGTTGCGTACCGCAGGACGTTCATCAGCAAACTGGGCCATATTGATGTCCTACACCACTGGGAAGTCTACCATGCACAGGCTAAATAGTGTGGGAGATACTACAGAGCCTCGTATGGGTTTTAGTGTTGATGTTTTCCCCGCAACTGCTACTATGAAGAAGCGTTGGTGCAGGAAGCTGTGGATTAACTGTGTAGGTCTAGCTAGATAAGTTTATAGAGGAGCCCCTCATGCCAGGTTGTTGAGAAGACCTTCTGCACGTTCAGAGATACGGCAGGAGTGAAGGCGCTGTCCTGGGAACTCAGGGAAGCAGCTTACGCCACTCGCAGCAGCTGCTGGGCGGTCGAGAGCCCAGGACGATAACCAAACGGATGGGATGGGATAGCTTGAATGTCCACCAGTAGTGGTAACGAGCGGTTCAGTATTAGCCTCTCGGAAACTTTCGAGAGGGTGAGTAGGAGGCGGAAGGAGCGGTAGCTGGAGGGAAGAGCCGGGTCTTTACCAGACTTCGGAATGCACACCACCCGGACCATCTTTCACTCACGCGAAAAAAAGTCCCAGGGTGACGCATATATTGAACACCCAGAGGGTCATACCTGGGCCTGCAGGTGTCCTCAAGATAGTTGGCGAGTACATTTGCTTTGGCTTGGGGTTCAAATACAAGACCTAGGTTACCTTGAAGCGGGGAGGCTTTGAGGTTTCGACAGACCATCGTGGCCTCCCACGCTTAAACCCTGTGCGCATGCAGTCGGTCACAGACCTCCCGACGGAAATGCCTAAGAAGCTCTTGGTTGTGTAGCGTCCGGTGGCGCTGGTACAGCCTTCGGGCTGCCCGGGAGCGGCGGATTAGGAGTTCAAGATCCAGTTGTAAGACTTCGGAATAAGGAGGAGGGGGTGTCAGGATGGTGAGGTTGTGGACTGTTCGCACTACTGTGGTTGTGATAGATTTGACTGCTGTCTCCATGGAGGGAATATCTGTTACCCTGGGGTTTGGTGGTATTGATGCGTTGAGGCAACACTTGACGCATTTCCAATCGATTGAAAACAAAAATTATAGAGCGGAATAGCGTAAGCGGTAACGGTTATGGCTTCCATTCTGAAGGTCTGACTGATCTGACTGATTTTTTTTCTAGATTTCCCTCAGTTGCCAAGGTAAATGTCGGATTGGATGTTTAAACCCAAAGTAGGTCTAAAACAATAGCAAAACATGAAAAAAAGATGATAAAACGATTACTCTGCCATCTAACCACAGACAATGAAAGCAAGTAGATTGGACGGCTCCCATGCATCTACCCGGCACGTTTGGAAGCAGAAGTACAGTTGCACAGGTGTTGAGGCTGCCATCTGCCCGTTACAAAGCAGGACGTCTTCCATGGTCTAGGGTTTCCATATTAGCCTCTAGTTCCCAATGTCGCGGGTTCAAATCCGGCGGAGGGCCATGGATTTTTTCCGGTAGTAAAATTCCTTCCCCCCGAAGGGAAGTAACGCCGGTGGTCCGGCGTTACTTCCGGATAAAGAGGCCTCTGAGCAAAATTTCCAGTCTTTCACGTCAAATATAGAATGGGACTACAGTAGTTAAAGAGTGTCCATAAATAAAACTTTTTTTTTACAAAGCGGAGGTATAGTTGATGTACACATGCCTCTGCGGGCATATAACCAAGTAAGATGCTTATGGTACAGGGATGAGACCTAGAAAGCTCAGTCCACCTCACAGCGAGGCATGAGGTATCTCCTAACGGATCCGTCGAGATATGACCACGTAGTTAAAGCGACGTAAAATAATAACTGCATAGAGAGAAAAAAAATTCGTCGAATAACTGATCGCTCGTCAGAAGCAATCTCTGTAACTAGTGGGATATGGTGGGGAAAATGCCTACACAGCCTTTTACGTAATCAATGCCCACGTGGCAAACATAAAATAATGTAACAGTACCGAAATATTTAATCCGCATTTATCTAGCGATAGGGTAAAATATGATGTGTTGCATTCACATGCCTTTCTGTACCCACTCTTATACAAACTATTCTAAGAAAAGCTTCTTCTTCTTCTATCTACTTGTTCAAAATCATAAAAAATTTCATTACACATTTATGCATAATTTTCTCTTTAGATATAAGAATACAACGGAGTAAAGCGATAGTCAGTTATTTACTTTCTCTACTACAAAGAGTTAATAGGGGAAGTATTGCATTATCCAAAACTTCGATACCAAATTTCACCAGAAATACAGGCTTTCAGGCCCCCTGAATAAAACATCATTGATAGAAAAACAATGTGTGTGTGTCTGTGTCTGTGTGCCTGTGAACAGCGTAACACAAAAACGAAAAGTCGGATAAATACCAAGCATAGTATTTAGGTTCAATATCTTCCAAAAATGCGACACGAATATTTTCAAGAAAATCCCCCAACCCCAACCAGCCTTTACATGGAACATTTTTCGAAATGCTTGATTTTCTAAAAAAAATGGCTGCAGCGATTTTGATTAAAATAGCATATATGAAGGACATTTACTTGACTAATAAAATATACATCTTCAATTTTCTGAGAATAGCCAATGTAGACCTGTTCATTCGGAAGGAATTTTGTATAATCTTGTATAACTGGTAAACGTTAAGCGATAGACGAAAACGTGCTACACAGAAAAGGTAGATATCTTTAAAACACACAAAATATTTCAAATAAGCTTTTTTGTGGCATAAGCCGTTTCTGAGATACCATTATTAATGTTTCGAATTGCTCATTTCTTGGCTAGGCTTTAATTTCCTGTCAACATTCAGTTGTTTCTCGCGATTGCATGGAAACAGTATGGAATTTTAAGGCCAAAATGTAGTGTCCAGTTCTTAAACATTTGACTATCGCTGTTCTCTTGTATCCTAATGAAATGCGTAATGCAGTTATTACTGCAAATGTTTATTTGGATTAAAATGTAGTCGATAGAAAGAAAATCTTTGGTAAGAATAGTTTGTATAGCCATAATAAACGATAGAGGTTAGAGAAAGTATGTATCGCATTAGATTTTTAAGAAATGTATCGCCATGTGTTGGCCATGTTCTTTACAATACCACGATATAAAACGAATAGATACTTGCTACTTGAAAAAAGTATAAATATTTGAAAATTCAAACCAATAACAAAGAATATCTTGGAAATGGTTAACGTCAAAAAATATGTCATTTGTCCTTTACTGTGTGCATTAACGAGATCTACATTTTTTATGTAGCATGGTTTTGTCTATCGCTTACGCTTCACCGATTACGCAAAGTCATTCATAATGAAGAAGAGTTTATAGGCTATTCGCAAAAATCTCAAGGTATATTTATACACATATCTTAAACTATTGGTGTTAGAGCCATGTTTGGAGAAAATAAAAAACAACGTAGGGATATTTGGGGTAGGAGGACTTTCTTAAAAATCTTCTGGTCGAATTCTTGGAGAATGCTCAACTTAAATACCAAGTTTGGTATTTAAGCTACATTTTGTTTTAGAATTGTGCTTTTTACGGACTCACGTACACACACAGACCTTTTGCTATGTTTTTAGGTTTTTGGGTTCAGGGAGCCCAAAATATATTTTGGTGAAATATGGATATGAAATTTTTGGGTGGAATGTAGTGAAAGAAAAAGTTGCAAACACATTGGTTGGTACACATCCTGCAGATTTCTGATCGTCTGGTGCCTCCTTCATCTGGTGCCTATTTTGAGAACAATGTAAATAGCTAGGAAGTGCTAATTTATATGAGGACCTATAACTGATTTTTGAGGACAAAGATGCTAACATCTCGTGAACTGACTCATATTCGAGAGCATCTTCAAACAGGCATTTGCTGTATATTCGCGATCAACCTCGCGAAAGATCGACCAACTCGGTCTTCACCATATTAAAAGGAGACAGAAGTAACCTCTCCTTTTTTCTAGCTAAGGGAGGTGGCATTCCTCACCTACCTATTCGTATATACCTATAGCCAACGAGTTGAAATTAAAAATTTAGTTTTATTTATGGACGCTCTTTAACTACTATGGTCCTTAGTGTCCCATTCTATATTGGGCGTGAAAGATCGGTAATTTTGCTCAGAGGCCTCTTTATCAGGCTTGAGGTTCTTTTACGTACCGTAAATCTACGACACGGGACCACAGGCTTTACTTCCCTTCCGAAGGACGCTATGCTAAGGACTTTTACGCCCGAAAAAAATCCATCGCCCTCCGCCGGGTTTGAACCCGCGACCTTCGGAACTACAGGCTAAGCACGGTACCACTAGTCCACGGAGGACGACCTAACGAGTTGACAGAACTAGCATAGGTATGCTTATTGGTGCGGTACACAGCACAGGGCACAGCACCTACAAGGTGACAGCACCAGCCAATAAAATGAAGTCATGACGTCATGAAGTAGCCTAGAAATGGTAAGAAAATGTGTGGCTTAGCCAGGGAAGCCGTTTTGATTTGCTACTGTCGTTTCTATACAAGGGATTTGAATGCGGGCTATGAATATTTATTAAAAACTTTGTTGTTGTTGTAGTAATAGTAGTAGTAGTAGTAGTAGTAGTAGTAGTAGTAGTAGTAGTAGTAGTAGTAGTAGTAGTAATGTTTAAAGTCAGTTCTTACTGCATACTGAACCACAGGCGGTGAACACTGATGAATACATGAAATGATTATTGTGAAACGAAATTTCGGAAGGAAACAGTCTAGGTCTAAGTTCAGGGCCCTTCCCGACATTTGCCAATTACGAGGAATGAGGAAAACTGGAGAAAACCTCAATCACGTATGGACGGTCATGGCGGAATTAAAATCGCGGACCTGTCATTCCCAACTTTGTGCCTTAACGACCTTGGCCATCCGTGTCTCCGCAAATGCAACTGTAGCCGCATCACTTCACAAGTGTTTGGTGTTTGTATTTGGTTGACTTGTTAATGTTGTCAATGTTCTAATTAATACCACCTTAAAATGTTTCAGCATGTTGTCCTGCCGCCAGCGAAGTTTTCAAGAAGACTGCTCTACAGATATACTCAAATACGAAGAATTAACTGCAAGTGAAGCCTATGTAACTTATATGCGGCAATAAATCCTTACGAGAAACTGTTTATTAAACTAGTTCTATGTTCAATGCAATAAGAATCCGATCAAGCTGAGTAGTTTAACTACAATCTCTTCATATACACGGTTACATTTACAACAGTCCTACTTTGGCGAGCTTTTGACGGTAAAGTAACGCACATAGAGCACACTTAAGCTACTATTGCATTAAGTCGTAGCGGCAGATTCTATTGGAGATTTTTTAGTAGATATCGGAATTCTATAATTATAATTATAGGATTCTATTTTAGAATTTCCCTGCAAAATACCGTGAATGTACAAGATTTTTGAAGAACGTAAAACGCTACCATAAAATGTACAAATGCATACCTCATTGAAGGGAGGAAAAATAAAAAAGCGTACGAAGAATATCACAACACAAAGGTTCTCTTCTTTACAACCATAAGGAGCTGAATTGGTAGAAGCAATTAATGTTTTCTTTCCCAACAAATAGTCGTTATATTCAGATCTTAAATTAATACCACAGTTAACAGAAATTGCCTGTGCTGCTTTACATTGACCACGTTTAGTTGTTAAGGAATCTTATGAATAAACTTCTCTATTATTTTATCAGTTCAAAAAATTGCTCCTCGTATGTTAATCTCCTTCTTCTAGTATTAGAGTATATGCAAAGAATAAGGTTACCTAATAACCGAAAGATTTATAGTAATTACTTTCTCTACTACACATAGTAAGTAGGGGAAGTATTATATTCCACCCAAAAATATCGAGATACCATTGTAAGTGTGTTTTCAGGCCCCCTGAATAAAAAAAAAATTGTAGAAAAAGGTCCGTGTGTGTGTGTGTGCGTGTGTGTGTGTGTGTGTGTGTGTGTGTGTCTATGAACAGCACAACGCAAAAGCGAAAAGTTGCATCAACACCAAACTTGGTATTTAAGTTCAGTATCTTCCAAAGATGCAACAGGCAGATTTTCGAGAAACTATCCCTACCCCAAACTACCCTTTACATGGAAGATTTTTCGAAAACAATGCTTTCTTAAAAAATCTGATGTGTTACATTCACATGACTTTCTCTACTCTTGTACAAAGTATTTTTACAAACTCTTATTCTCCATCTGTTTCATATTAATCGAGATAAACATTTGCAGAAACGATCTTATTGCCAATTTTCTTGTAGGTGCAAGGGGAATATGGTAGACTTTAAGCAATAATCAAATCTTTTAAGAGCTGGTGCTGTATGGAGCATTTCATTCTCTTTGCATGTACAGGACAAAAGAAAAACAAAAACGCTAAAAAAAATAATGAATACTCATTTGAGAAAAAGCACAAGTATTGGAAAATTCAAAAAGGTAACAAGGAATATGTCGGAAATGGTTCACTGCACACAAAAAATGTATGTGACATAAATTGTGTGTTTTGTGGTAAAATTTTGTCTATCTCATACGGTTTACCAGTTATGCAAAATTCATTCAGAATGAAGACGACTATTGGGGACATTCCCAGAAAATTCTAGATATACCTTTCATTTACCATGAAAGTGTCTTAAAATATGATATTTTGATTAAAATCGTTAGTGCCATTTCTGAGAGAAAACAAACTTACAAAACTTTACCATGCAAAGGGTAGGCTGGAATGGGGGGATTTTCCTGAAAATCTTCGGTCACATCTTTTAAAGATACTGAACCTAAATATCAAGTTTGGTATTTATCCGACATTTAGTTTTTGAGTCACGCTGTTCACAGACCTGTTTTTTAAAAATGCTTTTTTTTGCATTATGGGGCTTCAAAACATGTATTTCCGGTGAAATCTCAATATCGAATTTTTAGGTGAAATGCAATATTTCTACTTACTATACTATTAGAGAAAGTAATAAGCTTAAGTAAAAATACTTTTTATAAACGATAGAGTGTAGGGAAAGTAATGTGAATGTATCACATCAGAATTTTTTTCTTCTAGTTTACTCCTTTGCTGGAAACACGTGCTGCTTCACTTGTACCTCAATTTTAGCCTTATCTGAGTGCACTTCCGCTCGTTTATAATCACACCTTGCTTTATCCACACACATCAGTACTTCCGTTCGTATATAATCGTATCTTGCTCTGTGTTTTGGTTTTCGGTATCCTTGCTTGTGTTACAAATATCATTTTGACTGTTATTACGTTCTCATTTCTCTTACGCCCACAGAATATTCTTTTATGTTCTTCACATGCAAAGAGAATTACATTTTATGCATAGCGACCAGTTCTAAAAATATTTGACTATTGCTTAAGGCCTACTATGTTCCCCTTGGACCATTCTCTTTGCCACAGATTAATACTCTTTGCATATCCAAGACAAAAAAATGAATAACGAATTCCCCTTTCAGAAAAAGTATAAGTAGTGGAAAATTGGTATTTTATTCAAAATCGTTAGAGCCATTTTTGAGAAAATTAAAATTTTCGAAAAATGTTCCATGTAAAGGGTAGTAATCTGGGGTGGGGTGGGTTTTTTTGAAAACCTTCGTGTCGCATCTCTGAAGATACTGAACCTACATACCAAGTGTGGTGTTTATCCGACTGTTCGTTTCTGAATTACGCTGTTCACAGACACACACGGAAATGTTTCCAAAAATACTTTTTTTGGATTCAGAAGGCCTCAAAACATGTATTTCAGGTGAAATCTCGGTATCGAATTTTGAGTGGAATGCAATACTTCCCCTACTTACTACTATACGTAGTAGAGAAAGTAAAAACGGCTGCAACGATTTTGATTAAAATACATTGCATTAAGGATATTTACATAAGAAATAAAATGCATACCTTGAAATTTCTTAGAATAGCCTGTGAAGTCCACTTTATTTGGAATAAACTTTGTATAATCTTGTGTAACTGGTGAACGGTAAGCGGCAGATGAAAACGTGCTACATAAAAAATGTAGGCCTCTTTAAAACACACAATTTATTTCTAATAAGTTTTGTTGTGGTATAAGCCGTTTCTGGGATATTATTAAAGGTTAGAATTGTTCTTTTCTTGGTCGTTCTCTTAAAGTCCTTTCAACATTGAGTTATTTCTCGCGATTACAAGGAAACAGTATGGAGTTTTAAGGCCAGCGTATAGCGTCCAGTTCTTAAATATTTGACTATCGCTGTTCTCTTTGTATCTATACTGAAATGCCTAATGTAGCCATATTTGCAAACGTTTATTTGTATTAAAATGTAATAGATAGAAAAAAATCTCATATGTGTTACACTCACATGACTTTCTCTACTCTTGTACAAACTATTTTTACAAACGCTTATTCTCCATCTACTTCATGTTAATCGAGATAAACATTTGCAGACTCTATCTTATTGATAATTTTCTTATAGATGTAAGGGGAATATATATTTTCAAGGGCAATATAGAAATACAGTAGCCTTTAAGCACATATATCTCTTAATAACTGGATGCTAGGTGCAGCACCATTCCCTTTGCCACAGATTAATACTCTTTGCATATCCAAGACAAAAAATGACTAACGAATTTCCATTTGAGAAAATAAGTATTGAAAAATTTAAGGGAATAATAAGCAATATCTTGAAAATGGTTCACTCAAAAAAAAATGTATATGACTTAAATTGTGTATTTTAACGCGATCTACATTTTTTGTGTACTAAAATGTTGTCTATCTCTTATGGTTTACCAGTTATGCAAAAGTCGTTCACAATGAAGAATACTTTTGGAGACATTCCCAGAAAATTCAAGATATACATTTTATTTGTCATGAAAATATCTTAAACATATGATATTTTAATCAAAATCGTTATAGCCATTTTTGAGAAAATTAAAATTTTCGAAAAATCTTCCATGTAAAGGGTAATCTGGGGTGGGGGGTTTTCTTGTAAACCTTCGTGTCGCATTTCTGAAAGATACTGAACCTAAATACCAAGTTTGGTGTTTATCCGACTGATCGTTTCTGAGTTATGATGTTCACAGTCAGACACACACACACACGTACATGTTTCCAAAATTACTTTTTTTGGATTCAGGGGGTCTCAAAACATGTATTTCCGTTGAAATCTCGGTATCGAATTTTTGGGTGGAATACAATACTTCCCCTACTTACTATACGTAGTAGAGAAAGTAATAAGCTTGAGTAAGAATAATTTATATACCCGCTAATAAATGATAGAGGGTAGAGAAAGTCATGTGAATGTATCACATGAGATATTTTTTTAATTTGGATGAATAATGGTACTAAAATCTATAATGGGATACTTTGAAGAAACACTTGTGCTTAAGTTAGTTCGTAGGAAGAAATCGACTGTTATGAAACTTGATGTATAATAGATATAGGTGGCAGTCGAGCAAGAATGTTTGTGAGGCTTGCATTCGATAGGGCCCAGGTTCGATTCACATCTACTGCCCACTCTGACCTGGGTTTTTTGTGGTTTTCCCTGGTCGGTAGGTGAATGCTGGGTGTTTTCTCATCTACCACGATTTTCTTTCCTCATTTCCCTTCATTACGTCTCCTTTTCATATTTCAAGCGTACTTATAGGTTTCGTGGCGTATGGCGGTGCCCGACAGATGACACGGATGATTCCTCAAAGAGTACCCTCCGGGGGCACTAGAGGATTTCTGGGTCGACAGGTTCTTCATCGCTTTTTCAGGCAACTCCAGCAGAGGAAAGGGTCTTCATACCTGGAACTGTTTGGGACTTCCGAGAGTCTCTGTGGTCTGTCTGTCTGCGGTCCGTAGCCTATGGTTCCTTTACTTCAGCCTTTCTTCCTGGGGAATGGTAGATTGCAGTGCGCGAGTTGTCTCCCTCTGTTGTGTAACTTATATCTATACGGGCCACTTAGAAAGCAGGTTATGTGGTATATTAATTAGTGTCCGAAAAGTGTACAAGAATTGCTATTTATTGTTTCATAATAAAACATCTGCTCTACCCACTCTTCTACAAGCTATTATTATAAAAGTGCATTCTTTTATCTACTTCTTGTTAAGTGAGATAAACGTTTACACAATTTAATGGTTTCGTTGTAAGTATGGACATAACAGGCTAAATCGTTGGCTAGATCTTTAAAATCGTTTCGCTATATGATGGCTTTGAAAGCCCACGTAGAATATCCAATGCGATACATTTACATGACTTTCTCTAGACGCTATCGATTATTGTTTAATAGCTGGTATAAAATATTCCTGCAAAAAATTACTTTTCTACCAGCTACATGTAAATAGAGATAAAGCTTGCAGAAATAGTTTTTCCTTTCTCTACTACGTATAGTAAGTAGGGGAAGTATTGTAATCCACCCAAAAATTCGATACCGAGATTTCACAGGAAATATATGTTTTGAGACCCCCTGAATCCAAAAAAAGCATTTTTGGAAACATTTCCGTGTGTGTCTGTGTGTGTGTGTGTGTGTGTGTGTGTGTGTGTTTGTGAACAGCATAACTCAGAAACGACCAGTCGGATAAACACCAAACTTGGTATTTAGGTTCAGTATCTTCCAGAGATGCGGCATGAAGGTTTTCAAGAAAATCCCCCCACCCCAGATTACCCTTTACATGGAACATTTTTCGATAATATTATTTTTTTCAAAAATGGCTCTAACGATTTTGATTATAATATCATATGTTTAAGATATTTTCATGAAAAATGAAATGTATATCTCGAATTTTCTGGGAATTTCTCCAAAAGTATTCTTCATTGTGAACGACTTTTGCATAACTGGTAAACCATAAGAGATAGACAAAATTTTACTGCACTAAAATGTAGATCGCGTTAAAATACAAAATTTATGTCATATGCATTTTTTTGTTGAGTGAACCATTTTCGAGATATTGCTTGTCATTCCCTTAAATTTTTCAATACTTATTTTCTCAAATGGGAATTCGTTATTCACTTATTTGTCTTGGATATGCAAAGAGTATTAATCTGTGGCAAAGAGAATGGTGCTGCACCTAGCAACCAGCTATTAAGATATATGTCGATGCTTACAGGCTACTGCATTTCTATATTGCCCTTGAAAATACAAAACAAGAGGAACATAGTAGGCCTTAAGTGATAGTCAAATATTTTTAGAACTGGTCGCTATGTGTAAAATATAATTCTCTTTGCATTTGAAAAGATCGTTTCTGCAAATGTTTATCTCGATTAATACGAAACAGAGATGGAAAATAAGAGTTTGTAAAATTACTTTGTACAAGAGTAGAGAAAGTCATGTGAGTGTAACAGATTTTTTTATACATGCAGGTTCAAGCGGCCCACCGTAGCATTTATAGAAAGTGACCGCGATTTCTCACTTCAGAATTCTACTCTTTCCACGACATCCTAAGAAACAACCGAATGACGATAGCACTTGAAAAAATCACAAGACATTAAAAGCTTCAAACCATTAATAATACCTCGAAAATAGCTAATGCATTAACAAATTTTGAAATAAACTATGTGTTTTAAACATATTGTAGCCAGCCATATAGCTCGAACCAAGGACCGAGGATTGCGTTAAAGCTGAAAAAGTATTAAAATCTGATGTTTTACACCCACATGACTTTCTCTACTCTTCTACAAAGTATTTTTACAAACTCTTATTCTCCATATGCTTCATGTTAATCGAGATGTTAATCTCATTGCTAATTTTCTTCTGGTGCAAGGGGAATATCGTAGGCTTTAAGCGATAGTCAAATCTTTTAAGCGCTGGTTGCTATGTGGCGCACTCCATTCTCTTTATATGTCCAGGACATAAACAAAAAATGAATAACGAATTCTCATTTGAGAAAAAGTATTGGAAAATTTAAGGGAATAACAAGCAATATCTCGAAAATGGTTCACTCAAAAAAAAATGTATATGACATAAACTGTATATTTTAACGCGATCTACATTTTTTGGGTAGTAAAATTTTGGAAAAATACTCCATGTAAAGGGTAATCTGGGGTGGGGGATTTTCTTGAAAACCTTCGTGTCGCAACTCTGGATACTGAACCTAAATACTAAATTTGGTGTTTATTCGACTGTTCAGTTTTGAGTTATGCCGTTCGCAGACACACAGACAGACACACACACGGACATGTTTCCAAAAATGCTTTTTTTTTGATTCAGGGGGTCTCAAAACATATATTTCCGGTGAAATCTCGGTATCGAATTTTTGGGTGGAATACAGTACTTCCCCTACATACTATACTAGTAGAGAAAGTAACAAGATGATGAAATACAGGAAGCTCGATATTGTAGCGTACGAGGTCGCGCTACCAGCTTATTTAATATATTTAATAGCCTTGAAATTAGGACATGGGCTCACACTCAACTGACCTCTCAGACACGTCGAAGTCAAATCCGTCAGGGCCCGACGCCCCCAGCATACTTTGTATTTTAACTAGTGACACTTCAAGACATGCCAGAGGGTTTCAGGTAAGATGTGTTGTATGTAAGTTCTTGCTCATACTACACGCCCGTAACCATGCAATTTAATTGTAAATACAGTTATTAGTTTTATACAACCCCCGAGTAATCATTTGATGCCTTCTCCTCTAGCTCATACGTTACCCTCGCCATGTACCCCTCCTACCTCCGGTACCGACCACGTTCTACCAACTGAAACTACCATCCCATTGCAAGTATTCCCTGGAGCTAACTACCACAAGGGACACTATAATATCTAAATTTTTCCTTTCTTGACCTTTTTGTCTATATTTTACGATTTAACAGTTATACAAAATAAGACAAAATTCTTTCCGAATGAAGAGGACTTCACAGACTATACGCAGAATATATTTTATTTTCATGCACTTTAAACGTATGGTACCTCCTTTAATCAAAATCGTTAGAACAATTTTTTGAGAAAATAAAAAATAACGAAACATTTTCCATGGAAATACTAGTAGAGGTGAGGGAATTTTCTTGAAAACCTTCATGTCGCATTGAATATGCTGAACGAACTCCTCGCTGTAGGACTTACACCCCAAGAAATTGCAAGCCATTGCCTTGGGTAAGAGTCTGTGGAGAAGCAAGCAAACTCCAGGATATCCAGGATGGGTGATCAGCCCAATGTCTGGTATGCTGGTGAAGAAGGAAATGATGTGTAATAATGAAAGGGATGATAGGAAAATACGCAAACAAAATTATAAAACTCACCCATTCGCCTAGCGACCGAGGAAAACAGCGAAAAAATCTGATGAGTTACACTCACATGACTTTCTCTACTCCTGTACAAACTATTTTTACAAACGCTTATTCTCCATATGCTTCATGTTAATCGAGATATCGAGTTTTTAATCTTATTCCTAATTTTCTTGTAGATGTAAGGGCAATATAGAAATACAGTAGCCTTTAAGCACATACATATCTCATAATAGCTGGTTGCTAGGTGCAGCACTGTTCCCTTTGCCACAGATTAACACTCTTTGCATATACAAGAAAATCCGATGTGTTACACTCACATAACTTTCTCTACTCCTGTACAAACCATTTTTACAAACGCTTATTCCCCATATGCTTCATGTTAATCGGGATATCGAGATGTTAATCTTATTGCTAATTTTCTTGTAGATGCAAGGGGAATTGGCTTTAAGCGTTTAAGAGCTGGTTGCTATGTGGAGTATTCCATTCTTTTTGCATTACCAGGACAAAAATGAATAACGAATTCCCATTTGAGAAAATTATTGAAAAACTTAAGGGAATAACAAGCAATATCTCGAAAATGGTTCACTCAACAAAAAAAATCTGATGTGTTACACTCACATAACTTTCTCTACTCTTGTACAACCTAATTTTACAAACGCCTGTTCTCCATATGCTTCAAGTTAATCGATATATCGAGATGTCAATCTTATTGGTAATTTTCTTGTAGATGCAAGGAAAATATGGTAGCTTTTAAGCGATAGTCAAATGCTTTAACGCTGGTTGCTATGTGACGCATTCCATTCTCTTTGCATGTCCAGGACATAAAAAAAATGAATAACGCATTTGAGAAAAAGTATAAGTATTGGAAAATTTAAGGAAATAACAAGCAATATTTCGAAAACGGTTCACTCAACAAAAGAAATGTATATGACATAAGTTGTGTATTTTAACGCGATCTACATTTTTGGGGAGTAAATTTTTGTCTATGTCTTATGGTTTACCAGTTATGCAAAAGTCGTTCACAATGAAGAATACTTTTGGAGACATTCCCAGAAAATTCGAGATATACATTTCATTTCTCATGACATTACCCTAAATATATGATATTTTCATCAAAATCGTTAGAGCCATTTTTGAGAAAATTAAAATTTTCGAAAAATGTTCCATGTAAAGGGTAGTCTGGGATGGGGGATTTTCTTGAAAACCTTCGTGTCGCATCTCTGGAAGGTACTGAACCTAAATACCAAGTTTGGTGCTTATCCGATTGTTCGTTTTTGAGTTATGCTGTTCACAGACACACACACACACACACACACACACACACACACACACACACACAGACACACACACGGACATGTTTCCAAAAATGCTTTTTTTGGATTCAGGAGGTCTCAAAACGTGTATTTCCGGTGAAATCTTGGTATCGAATTTTTGGGTGGAATGCAATACTTCCCCTACTTACTATACGTAGTAGAGAAAGTAAAAATGTATACGACATAAATTGTGTATTTTAACGCGATCTACATTTTTTGTGTCGTAAAATTTTGTCTATCTCTTATGGTTTACCAGTTATGCAAAAGTCGTTCACAATGAAGAACTCTTTTGGAGACATTCCCAGAAAATTCGAGATATACATTTCATTTGTCATGAAAATATCTTAAACATATGATGTTTTAGTCAAAATCGTTAGAGGCATTTTTGAGAAAATTAAAATTTTCGAAAAATGTTCCATGTAAAGGATAGTCTGGGGTGGGGGGATTTTCTTGAAAACCTTCGTGTCGCATCTCCGGAAGATACTGAACCTAAATACCAAGTTTGGTGTTTATCCGACTGTTCGTTTCTGAGTTATGCTGTTCACAGACACACACACACACACGGACATGTTTCCAAAAAACGTTTTTTTTGGATTCAGGGGGTCTCAAAACATGTATTTCCGATTAAATCTCGGTGTGGCATTTTTGGGTGGAATACAATACTTCCCCTACTTACTATACGCAGTAGAGAAAGTAAAAATGAATAACGAATTCCCATTTGAGAAAATAAGTATTGAAAAATTTAAGGGAATAACAAGCAATAACTCGAAAATGGTTCACTCAACAACAAAAATGTATAGGATATAAATTGTGTATTTGAACGCGATCTTCATTTTTATGTAGTAAAATTTTGTCTATCTCTTATGGTTTACGAATTATGCAAAAGTCATTCACAATGAAGAATGCTTTTGGAGACAATCCCAGAAAATTCAGGATATACATTTTATTTGTCATGGAAGTATCTTAAATATATGATATTTTAATCAAAATCGTTGGAGCAATTTTTAAGAAAATTAAAATTTTCGAAAAATGTTCCATGTAAAGGGTAATCTGGGGTGGGGGGATTTTCTTGAAAACCTTCGTGTTGCATCTCTGGAAGATACTGAACCCAAATACCAAGTTTGGTGTTTATCCGACAGTTCGTTTCTGAGTTATGCTGTTCACAGACAGACACACACACATACACACACGGAAATGTTTCCAAAAATGCTTTTTTTGGATTCAGGGGATCTCAAAACATACGTAGTAGAGAAAGTAAAAATCTTCGGTCAGGTTGGTCGGCCCCGGGGATTTAAATCCGGGGCCTTATGAACGCGAGTCCCACACGAACCTCGGCGCTACATCGTATATTACTTGGAATGAAATATAACCGGCTTTTATTTTTACACGCATTATTTATATGGTAACAACTACCAGAATGAGGAAAAGTCAAAGCCATCTTAGTAAGTGACTTTTGATTTAGCTCCTGCATGTTCGTATTCTAATATTGATAATTTACGTAAGAATTATCAAAATTTGCTTGAGGGGTTTTGAGATAGTTACACACGCGCGCGCATGCGGCTACCTTCTCCAGATACACACAACCTTTTTCTAAAACGCTCACGCGTTCTCCCTTTATAATGTTAGTATAAGTTCATACATTAACAGCAGAAAACTTAACGTTTAAAACCTTTGAACGGAAAAATAGAAGTCGCATCATCAAAATAAAACTGTACTTAAATCTGTATTCATAAAGGTATATTGAATTCAGTCAGAAAGCTTCATTCTAGTGAGGGGTCGATACCATTATTTCTCGATACTCACACCGTTTTGAGCACCGATACTCGATACTTACTTCATAAAGTACTGTAAAAGCGATAGCTTGTTCACGCAATTATGTTTTTATTAGTAGTTTTTTGTGTATAAACATATGTAATGAGAAAGTAGTTGTATTGTATTTCAAATGTTGGGGAATCGAACTTGAAGTAGTTGCAACCGCACGTATGGTAAAAAGTTTCCGGTATCCTTCGCCACAAATGTATTTTCCGGAGGCCTTTGCCCCAAAAAATGTTTAAAAAATATTAACTTTGTAATTTTGACTGTTTCTTTAAATATTATATATTTATGTTTGCCTCGGCTGCGTTAGTATTTATATTTTTTAGAGACATGAATGCCTTAGCAGGGAGTGGTGCAACTGAACAATGTAGGCTTACACAGATTTTAAGTTTCTTTTTATTATTAATTAATGCTTGACACGAACTAAATAACACATCACTGATAGAGAGAGAGAGAGCTGTGAGACTATTTTATTAATTACTTGCACTTTTTAACACGTAAACTATTTTTGTCTCACACAAAATACGTATTAAATTTCTCGAGGACGCATCTTGCGTCCGGTTAGGAACACTGTCTACAAGCAACTAACTTCTGAATTTGTAAATTTTGCTTCATTTTAGTTTCTGATTGGCTAATCCTAGTCCAATGGAATACCTTCATTTAACTAAAGCTTTTTCTGGTTGTTGATTGGCTATTTTATAAACTGTCACAAAAATTACATTATTGCTTCCAAGAATCACAAGTAGCATTAAACTTTCAAATTCATTACTCCCTCAAGGTTACCTCATTGTTAGCAACTTTTAACCTATTATTCTCACAGCTCCTACATTATTAAATTACGTAATACATTCACATAACATTATTACACATATATAAAATAACAAAAACATATACAATGACTGTTACATTCATTTTATATATTATATTATACACATATTACTTTAAGGCGGACTGTTATTATATTTTATATTATATAATTTGACTGAAATCATTTAAGTGTTAAAAATACTGCCTCAGTAACCAAGTTTGTATTGTATGCTAATTCCGAAATTGTTGCTGTTTGACATTTTACCATTGGCAGCACTTTTTTATCTTGATAAAGCCACAGGTTATATATCCCCTATTGTTAATCGAGGCTAATAATACGAATAAGAGTAACAGTAATAATTTCTTTCATTGTATTTTTATTAACTATATTTTGTGCTGATAACTTAATTTTAAATTATTTTCTCTTCATAGAATATCCAACACTAGCAAGTATTCTTTATTCTGCAATCTTCAAAATATAAAGTAATGTATAGGAGGATAAATATATACCTATATATTAGTTAGGGTTATTCAAAAAGAAGCAACAGACTTTACATATTTATTTCTATTGAACGACAATAGATGGCGACACATGCGACACATCACTGAATAGAAAAATGTTTTATTTTAAGTGTTCAAAATGAGCACCTTTGTTATGCGAGGAGGACCGGTGCTTTTCTGTTTGCATACGCAACTATTTCTACGAGACAATAACGTGAAGTTTCGACTTCTTTCATTCCTTATCTAGCAGAAAGTTAAAAGCAACAATACTGCAAAGCTTAAAAATTTAAAAGTATCGAAAACGAATCGAAGGTTTATCTCGAAGTATTAGATATACTTCGATACCACCGAGTATCGAGGTATCGACAACTTGCATCTCTGGTTTATTCCTTAGCAATGAAAACCAATTGATATCTTTACTTTTTGTGCGGTTTTAGAAAAACTTCTTACAAATGTTCGTTAGATAAGCTTTTTATTTTCGTAAACTTTTCTCTATCAATATCACAAATAGAATTGTTCTATGCATTGAATATTGAACGTTTTAATAAATACATAATAATGGGAGGGGAATTTTGGATGTTTTATTTAGCTAAACCATAAATAAGAGTTAGTCAATGAACGTAACTTCAACATGTCGAACTTGCCTTGGCGTCTTCGGTTGGTACTAAATATTTGTGTGCGACCGCCGTTAGTAGCTTGTTTATTTCCGCGGAAGCCAAGAGAGTGCTTTTGGAAACTTACAACACAAATCAGCAGATAAAGGGAGCCTCCCCCAAAAACTCTATTCTTCTGGAACACTTGCTTGTTCGGCCGAACTATCCGGGCACGGTTTTGGATCTCGTGAAGGGTGAAAAAAGGAAATTCTAGCGGGTTCTCTTTGCACTTGCGACAGAAGGGAGGCGAGTTAATGTGATCAAGAATTCACTGTGACGTAGACCCGTGGACATTCTCAACCATGAATTATTCATAACGCGTAGTGTTTCTGCAGCCCCTCCCAAGTCAAATGGGCGGCTTTGGGGCATTTGTTTGTTGCATCCGTATGTCCTCTGACCTTCAAGGGAAAGTGCAGCCCCAAGGAACTAATGCAAACAAAGTGAACTTCTTGAATCCACAAATCTATTTCACTCGAAATGTAAAGTTGTAACCAATGTTGAAAACAGAAAAGTAAATATGTATATAACGCTGGATTTTTGTTTCACATTCTGACCAATACCTAATCATTATTCTTAAACTTATCCATGCACTAGCAGAACCCGCAGTCTTGCTTGCGTTATTGCATTAAATAGTCTCTCTCACTCCCTCTTGCTTTCTGTTCTTTTTTCCCGTAAAGGGGTCCCTATTTTCACATATTAGTTTCCACTCACTAGTAACACAGAATTTTGATGCGTATATATAATGAAGCTATAGCTGAAAATACTTTAAAACCTTTTAATTTAGTTGAATAATTGGTACTAACGTGTAAGTAGTGGGTAACTTGAAGTCCCCCCCCCAAAATAGAACTTTATAAAAGAGTTTTGTTTGTCAGACGAAATCGACTATTATGAATATACAAACACAGGTGGAAATAAAATCACTGGACATAAGGATTTAACATGGGAAAGCAGTTTTTCTCAGAAACCCTCTCCCCTGAGACACATTTTATAAGAATATTTTAAGAACATTACGAAACGAATAGAATCTAAAAGTAAAACGTTTATTTGAGATAAAATAATAATGTGGCCTTAATTAATTTTTACGTATTAAGTTTGTTTCATTATGTTTATATTCGAGCAGCATAAAGACTTTTTAGTTAGAGCAAATAAAGTATGCGATTAAGTTGCATTATTTTTGTTGTTTTATTTCCATACACAACAGTGAAGACGACAGAGGAGAAGACGAAGAAAACTGCAGGAAGACTGGAATTTGTTTATGAGCTATCTGTTTCGATTGCTACCTGATACGTATATCTATATGTGCCTTTGCTTTCGTTCATTCTTAATGGAAATCTCTCTCTCTCTCGCTCTCTCTCTCTCAAATATATACTAACACACAACAAGAATGGGTTATCCCACGTTGCATGGATATCGGGTAAGCTTTAAAACCTGAATGATATGACTGAAGTTTTCAAATTCTGAACTAATAATACTGGCGTTCTGAAATGTATACCATATATGTACTTTAATGCAAATATGTTAAATCCGAAATTTCATCCATTTTGTTGATTTGTTTAAAATGTATGAATAAATTGTCGTTACTTAAAAAATCCCTTGCTGAAAAAAATTGAAATTTTGGCCTGATATTGTGATCTTAGTTCTCAATACATACACTTTTTAAAATTGCCCTATGATTTTCAGAATCTCATTTCTAAATTATTCAATAAGTATTTTGTAACTAAAATGTTGCAATTTTTGTGTTTGAAAACTTAAAAAAAACTTAAATTCGTCTCACAAAAAGCTAGGGCAATGGTTATTCATTATATCTCGGGTACACCTAAAGGTATTAGAAACCAACGCTACGAAAACCCGCAGTTCAGTGAGTAATAACAGCATCGTTGTTTCTGAAAACAAAGTTCCCCGACATAACTATAGAGGTTAAATGATGCTATGTAATTGAAACAAAGGATCCTTGATACATTCACATGACCTTCTCTACCCTGTGTTGTTTAGTAGTGGGTATATAAACTATTCTTATGAAATCTTATTTTTCTATCTGCTATATTATAATCAAAATAAACATTTTCAGAAATACCTACATTACATATTTCGTTATAGAAGCCAAGGGAATAGCGATAGCCAAATTTTTAAGAACTGGACGCTACATGCTGGTTTTAAAATCAAAACTGTTTCCATAATACCGCAAGAAACAGAAATTCGAGAGTATGACCAAGTAATGAACAATTCAAGTCATTAACAACGTATATCTCAGAAATGGCTTGCCACAAAACAACTTATATGAAATAAATTATGTGCTCCAAAGAGATCAGATCATGTGTTTCACGTTTTCGTCTATTGCTTAACTTTACCATTTTATACAAGATTATAAAAAAATTACTTCCGAGCGAAGAGGACTTCAGAGGCTATTCCCGAAAATTCAAGATAACAATTTTATTTGTCATACAAATATCATTAAAATATGAGACTAATCAAAATCGTTAGTGTCAATTTTTAGAAAAGGACATATTTCGAAAAACGTTCTATGCAAAGGGTAGTTTGAAGTAGGGGGATTTTTATGAAAATCTTTGTATCGCATATTTGGAAGGACTGAACTAAATCCAGTTTATTGGGATTTTTGCTTAAATTCTTTTTTTGTTGATTTTATGACAATTTTACAAGTGAATCACTGTTTTATTTTATTTAAACTATCTTTTCGTTTATGAGGTCTGCTGTTCATAGGCGCGAGCGCGCGCGCGCACACACACACACACACATATGCACGGACATTCATTTTATTAAACATGCTTTTTTGAATGCAGGGGTCCTCAAAACATGTATTTTCGGTGAAATATCGATATAAAATTTTTGGGTGAATGGTACGTAGTAGAGAAAGTAAACATTACTACGTGACCAACGATAAAATGTATAGATTTATTTATTTTAGTAGCTAGACTAATTAAAAAGTCGTAAACTTGGTATGCTGAACTTGGCACACGCGCACAAACGTTGGCTTGCAATATTAATCTCTATCACCGTATCACTGTCCATAAACATTCCTCACTTGAACTCTTTGTCCTATCTAGTTTTCGGCAATCCGAAAGAAAACTATCTAAATGGTCGCCACAACCGAATCATTCAGTAGTTTGCGTCAGCATTTGTCTTTTTCCGCTTTACGATTATGTTGTGCTTCAAAGTCGTTTATCCAACCAATAAGGTTGGATATATATTGTTATACGCCTGGGTGAGGCCAAAAGGTTTGCAGCTATATTATTAAATTCGGTTACCCCGGCATAAAAATTGAGGGACGTAGCTACAGAGGTAAGCGAAAGATACCAAGAAGTTGCTGCACATAACTAAAGCGGGCGTGGAATATTTATAAATAATTACAGTTTAATTAACATTTTGCTCAGTTTTATTATAAATTAAGGTGCTCTATATGGTACACAAAAGGTTACAGATAACTGGGGGAGATGCCCCACGCACTCTTACACACATCCTAACACATTGAAGACTCACGCACGGCTCTGGCTACAAGTAACGCCAAGCCAAGCCAAGCCAAGCCATGTCATGTCATTCCACCACGCAGGCTATTACCTCGACTTGCCTTCCCCCCCCCCCCCCCCCCCCCCCCCCCGACTAGAAAGATGGAATTGCCGCGCCGAACAAGAACGTAACACACCAACACAACAATTAGCTCAACAATATTATACTCAGCAATAATGTGTTCGACGCGACAATACACACCCATACGCTACAATATAAGGGTCTTAAAATTAAATTGGACATGAAAGACGTAAAGATTGGGTGTGAAAGACGAAAATATTTGCTCAGAGGTCTCTTTATCAGGCTTGAGGTCCTTTACGTGCCGTAAATATACACACGGATCACGGCTTTACTTCTCTTCTGCAGAAGCCACGCTAAGGATTCTTACGCCCGAAAATATCCATCGCTCTCCCCGAATTTAAATGCAAGTGTCTGCCATCTAAGTGCTGCACACAAAACAACGAATGACGCACTTTCCCATCAGAGTGGTTCTTCTTCCTTCTTGTTTAAAGACGTCCTTAAGACATTGCATCTACTTTGACGTCCATATGTAATAATGATTGACTATTCCCAAAATCTTAAATGGCTAAGTAATCCTAACTTATAATTTAATTTTGCAATTTCGGATATAGGTTATGATTTTTTAAAATACCTTAATTGGATCATATTGTATTATATTAATAATTTTAATGGACCCAGTAAAACCTAATTTGTACAATTCTAATAATAATTTTTTATTTTCTTTTTCATTAAAAGAATACCCAAACAAAATGTGTTCTACATTACCAAGATTGTCACATAAGCATTTATTATTAATAGTTTTACCTAATTTATATTGAAAATCTGGTGTATAAGCTACTTGTAATCTTATTTTAGAAATGCTCTTAAGGTCTTCTTTCTTGATGTTGATATTACAGAATCAAGGTTTATTAATATAACATTTCTTGGTAGAATTTAGGTTATGAGAATAATTATCATACCATTTATTATGGATAAGCACTTTTGCATCCTTTAAAGAAAGTGGTTCTGATGAACAATCTCCTTCATTTCTTGGTGTTTTTTTCCAAAGAGTATGCTTTTTCATTACCTTGGGATCCATATAAATTTAATTATTATTTTATCAAGTTGAGTTTGATTTATAAAAAAAAATAATTTCCACTTCTAACAGACTAATATTTTTCTTTGTAGAGAAATTTTGGAGTTCCAGCAGAGAAGATTTACTATCTATGAATTTTATTAAATTTATATGTATGTCTTCTGATGATTTAAATAGCTTTCTTAATGGCTGACATTTCAGCGGAATAATTAGACCATTTATCATTTAATTCAATTAGAATTGATTCATTTAAATTATGATATACAACTACTCCCACTCCTTCTGATACTTTTGGAACCATCAGTGAGGAATGAATTGCACATATTCTTAGGAAATTTCTGAATAAAACATAAAAAAATATTGATTGTGATATGACTCTATGTTGGAAAAAGTACTGGTATCAATATCCAAATTATTGAAGAGAATCTTCCAGTCGACACAGTATCGAGGATAACGAGGAGTAATTGCTAAGTTTGATAATAAATTATATTCTATGCAGACATCTAATTGTAATCCAAATCTGCGATTTTTTAATGTCTCCACATGAATTGAGTTACTAATTTGAGACAACAGAAGGAAAAGTTTGTCTTCCGAAATTGAGTAATTTGGAGGGACATTTATAATTTGATATACATTGAGTATCTTGATAATTTTTAAATCCAATTTCTTTTAATCTGAGTTGTGAAGATGGATTGCCTCTGAAACCTAAAATAATTTTAGCAACATCATACACTGCTGATTTAAGTTTTCAAAGAAAACTTTTTAATGAATTATTAGATATTGTATTACTGATTTAATGAGATTATTGAACAAAATTATCATAGCTTGAGGATGAGATCCCCAAGAGGAACCAGAAATATACTGAAAAATGTGAGATATACGTTTTATTTTATTAACTATATAATTAAAATGATTTTTCCAATTCAATTTATAATCCAAAATAATTCCTAAAAATTTTACACATTAATTTGGTTGCAGTATTTCATTTCATACTTCTAGAGACAAATTGGGTACAAATCTTCCTTTTTTAAATATTATCCATTTACACTTTTGAGGACTGATGTTAAGTCCCATTTCTTTTAACTGAAGAATACAATTGTTAACCAAATTCTCAAACTCTTCATTATTATTTTTAAGTTTTTTAAAATAAATATGTTGATATATAAAATATCATCTACCTAGAATAATAACCTTTTTGATACTGATTTCATAATTGATAGATGTATAAATTATATAAAATTGGACTGAGAGGAGATCTTTGTGGGAGTTCTTCTGATTTGAAGAGTTGTAAAATAATATGAAATCTAGTATGAAGTTGAAGCGTTCTATCCTTAATAAACTGTATATAACACTTATGATCTTGTTAGGTAAGTTTAATTTCTGCAAATTTAGAATTAAAAGATTTAAATTTATTGTATCATAAACAAGAGAAACATCCAAACTAAGTTCTTGTAATCTTTTTTTTCTTAGATAAACCTTGAAGAATTTCAAAATTTAGTATACTCAGACTGTGAGATATTCCATATCCTAAACGAAAACCATATTGACTTTTTGGCCAACCTCCATATCTTTCGAAGAAAAATTGAATTCTTTGCGCCAGAATTTTACGAAAAATACAAGATAATGCTATAGGCCTATAATTTTCTTCACTATTTTTATTCTTCCCTGGTTTTTCAATTGGAATGACGTAAAAACGCTGCCAAATCTTAGGAGTAATACCATTATGAAGAATAAAATTATATGCGTGAAGTAATAAATAGAGGTATTCTGTAGGAAGGTTCTGAACCATTTTATATTTAATTTCAATTTGGCCTGGCATAGAATCCTTTTGTCCTTTAATAACCCCTTGAAGTTCATTGAAAGTAAAGTTATTAGTTAACTCTCTATATAATTTTTTCAATGGTAAATTGGATGGTTCATACTCTGAAATAATCTGAGGAATATTACAAGAAACCGAAGCAGGTGATAATAGATTAAGAAATTTATTTTGTAAACAATGATTATCTAATAGTGGAGAAAATTGCTGATATGTTATAGGAGTGAAGGTTTGTACCATATTCCAAATTTGTAAAACTGTTTTCTTCTCTAAGAAATACATATTCTTTCCACGCATTAAATTTCGACTGTTTAATAATATTTTTCGTTCTAGTATATTGTTGTCTCATTAAGAGAAAATTCTCCACTGTTTTATGTTTCATAAAATTATAACATATAAGCTTTCTCTCTTCAATATGTTTCTGGCAATTAGAATTCCACCATATAGGTTTATTTCTCTTTTTTGGATTTAAATTAGTTACACGATGAAATATATTACTTCATAAATGAAGGAAAAAACAAATTTACTTGGGATGCGGCAAGAATGATAATATTTCTCCAACATAAATATCTTAAAATTTTCCCAATTTATATTAATATTTCTTGAAAGCCAGTTATTTTTCAAAATGCTAGGTGATGTGGTTCCCAGTATAATTGAAGTCATAAAAGATCACTTCCTAATGTTTCATGAATTACTTTCCATTGAATAACATTTTTAAGAGAAGCTGATACAAAAGTTAAATCAGGAGAGGTATCTTGTTGACTCATTCTACCCATTCTTGTAGGCGTCCCCATGTGAGTGATTTTAAAACCATTCGTCAATATGCAGACGATACTACGAACTCGACAATATGGATTGACATGGTATGGTGGAATATATTTACATGTAATTATAAGCTCTATAAAGGAATAAGCAAATATACTATTATAAATTGCAAGGGAGGGATTAAGGGAAGGAAACTGCTTAACTCATCTTATGGTTGTCGTAATGATGTTGAGCTTCGGCGCAAATTGCAATCATACTACAGCAACACCTACAGTTATATCGGTGGCTTTGCCTTTGGAACAACTGCTCATCGGCAATGATGTTTACGCGTTACTATTGTGATACTCTGTGATTTGTTTACGTTAGGTTTTCTTTATAAACATAAATTCACACGTTCACTCACTTCCTGACTCTTCGAAGAGCGGGGAATAATCCTCAATACAGAAAAATTCCTATTCTCTAGCCGACAATCGAACCCAACACTTCTGGAAGTTAGTATACGGCGCAAATGGTTATTTACGTTACAAATACTAAAATTCGAAGGCATTTTGGGGTAATTTAATGGGTAATTCCGGTGTTAACGCATGTATTAAGGCAATTCAGGGATAATTCAGGTCTTAACACTGATATTTCAGACAATTCCATGCGCAATTCGGGTATTTAACGCAGATATTTTGGGGGTAATTTCCTAGATAATTCTAGTATTTACATAGGTATTCAGGTTGATTCTATAGGCAATTATGGTATTAACGCATGCGTTATAGGGAATTTTATTGGGAATTCCTGAAATTGTCAAAAATCACATTTTTTTGTTTTAGGCACTAATAAAATCCATATTATTTCCAGTTTCGGAAAATATATATTTTTGGGGGGTTAGGAGGTTTTTAAGACATTTAAATACCATTTAAATTCTAGTCTGCATTCCTTTAAAGCTGCCATGCAACGCCCCATTTTAGAACATTTTTGTATCTTTCAATAACGAACGACTATATCATGACCAGCAAACAGTTCAGTAATCAACAAAAGAGGCCAGGACCAAGAGAAGGCAATAAGAAAAGCTGAAGCAATTCAGGAATGAAGGTGCAGGTGATTATGACCCTGGAATGTGCTGAAGTGTGTCAGAAGTTTAGTGTTCAAACTTTAAATTCTGTTTTCTCAAAACAACATTTTTGGATACTTATGTACCTTTTTCTCAGAAAGTATGAGAGGTAGAGAGCTGAAATTTTCAGTAAACGTTTTGAACCACAATCATAATTTTATAATGATATTAGTGGTATTAAGAAAAGAACACCATTGCAAATTTTCCACATGTTTACTTTTTTGGCTTTGCAAATAATTGTTTTTCAATTTCTAGTGATCTGATATACATAACTAAATAATTGAGGTTCAGAAGATAGCCGATTATACTAAGAGCAAGTATGCAAAAATGTGATTCTGTGTTACAAGCAGAGAAAAAGGTACATGATTCACAAGTTTTAAGAGTAAATTTTATTATTTTTGTGCTGAATGAAAATCATTTTTACGGGCTCAACTATGTAAACTATCAACGCAAACAACCACTTGGAATAATTTTCATGATTTATAGAATAATTTATAAAAATTGAGAACTTTAAGAACATTGGTAATTTAACACATTTAAGCTGTAATTTTCATGTGTTCAGACTACCATGTCTCCTTAATACATATATTTTGGGTAATTTCAATGGCAATGGTGATGTTAACACAGGTATTTAGCGGTAATTTCATGGGTAATCCATGTATTTAAACAGGCGTTGTATATATTTCAGTCAATATCTTCTAGCCTTATATCAATTTCCTTCCAAAAGCCTCTAACTTGATATTCTGCATTTATACACGATTTCCCACATATATCTGTTCTATAGCTTCTTGAATTTTTACTTTCTCTACTACGTATAGCAAGTAGGGGAAGTATTGCATTCCACCCAAAAATTCGATACCGAGATTTCACCGGAAATATATGTTTTGAGACCCCCTGAATCCAAAAAGCATTTTTGAAAACATGTCCGTGTGTGTGTCTATGTGTGTGTGTGTGTGTGTGTGTCTGTCTGTCTGTCTGTGGACAGCATAACTCAGAAACGAACAGTCGGATAAACACCAAACTTGGTATTTAAGTTCAGTATCTTCCAGAGATGCGACACGAAGGCTTTCAAGAAAATCCCCCCACGCCAGATTACCCTTTACATGGAACATTTTTCGAAAAGTTTAATTTTCTTAAAAATGGCTCAAACGATTTGATTAAAATATCATATGTTTATGATATTTTCATGACAAATAAAATGTATATCTTGCATTTTCTAGGAATGTCTCCAAAAGTATTCTTTATTGTGAACGACTTTTTCACAACTGGTAAAGCATAAGAGATAGACAGAATTTTACTACACAAAAAATGTAGATCACGTTAAAATACACAATTTATGTCATATACATTTTTTTTCAGTGAACCATTTTCGAGATATTGCTTGTTATTCCCTTAAATTTTTCAATACTTATTTTCTCAAATGGGAATTCGTTATTCATTTTTTTTTTGTCTTGGATATACAAAGTGTATTAATCTATGGCAAAGAGCATGGCGCTGCACATAGCAAGCAGCTATTAAGAGATATGCCTGTGCTTATATTGCCCTTGCAAGTACAAAACAAGGGGAACATAGTAGGCCTTAAGCGATAGTCAAATATTTTTAGAACTGGTCGCTGTGTGTAAAATGTAATTCTCTTTGCATGTAAAAAGATCGTTTCTGCAAATGTTTATCTCGATTAATATGAAATAGATGCAGAATAAGAGTTTGTAGAAATAGTTTGTACAAGAGTAGAGAAAGTCATGTGAGTGTAACACATCAGATTTTTAATAACCAAGACCATTTTGACTTACTTCTCATTTGCATAGGGAAACATTCTATGACAATATCGCTATCTTCCAGATTGGAACTTCTATTTAAATATTTTAAAACTTTTGTGAGAATTTCGATTTTCTTGGAGTACCTACCAAATTCTAGCTGTTCTGCCCCATTTGGTGATGCTATGGGTAGACCTGAAACATATTTGCCGAAAGATCTATTGACTTCATCAATTTCTCTCCAAGCAACATCCATTCCCCATATGTCGTCCTCCGTGGTGTAGTGGTTACCATGCTAGCCTCTAGTTCCCAGGTCGCGGGTTCAAACCTGGCGGAAGGCGATGGTTTTTGTCGGGCGTAAAAATCCTTAGCATGGCTTCCTTCGGAAGAGAAGTAAAGCCGGTGGTCCCGTGTCATAGATTTACGGCACGTAAAAGAACCTCAAGCCTGATAAAGAGGCCTCTGAGCAAAATTATCGGTCTTTCACGGCCAATGTAGAATGGTACCCTAAGGACCACAGCAGTTAAATAACTGTTTTTGTTCCATAAATAAAAATAAAATAATAAAGAAATACATTCCCCATATCTCTTCCCCATGCAACATCTTACTTTCTACTGTAGCAGTGTAGATTCTTTCAAGTCATTTGGCATTTATGTCTGAAAACTATTTCACTGGTGGGCATTATACATTTCGTTCTAGGCATCTTTTTTTGTTCCCTCCAACTTCAGTTGGGACCTAGTCTTACGCCCAGATAATCAATTCTCCTTACCACTTATATTTATCTTCTGCTTATCTTCTATCCTGATCTTTACGTAGTTGACAACTTTTTAAAACCCATAATCTTCGTATTCCTTTCATTTACTTTCGGTCCCCATTTTATATAAAAAATTCCGTACTGCCTCCGTTGCCCTCCTCAGCCCTCCGCAAGATATGGACCCAATTACTAAGTCATCTGTAAACAACAGCCCTGAGATTTATTTATTATTAATAACTGGTGAATGGATCTTATATCTCGAGATCTTATCTAGGATGTTATCAATTTGAAGGTCGAATTGCACTGGACTAAGTTTACATCCCTGTCTTATCCCTGCCTTACTCTGAACACATTCAGTTACTTCATTGTCTGGTAGTTTATACGAAACTCATTTTTCTAATATATCTTACACAGTATTTATATAAATGTAAAACTTACCTCTTTACTTTTTACTTTTATTCATAATGCTTCTCTGTTTATGGTATCAAATGCCTTCGCCTTTTGCTGTCATATGTTTGTCTTGATTATGAATATATTATCTGATGTTCTTCTACCTGCTCTAAATCCTGCTTAGAGATCTGATAACTTCTCCTTCCCTACACAATTCTGTAACCTATTTCGAAATGTAATGTACAATAATATTTTTACAAAAAAGTTTAATAGTTAATAGAAAAAATCACAAATTAACTTAAACCTTATATCCGCTTTTCAACATAGTCACCAAGTTTCTCAACGCATTTCACCCATCGAGATACCGGTTTCAACATGTCCTGCAGAAGTCCGTTTCCTTGGAGTGTAGTCATCTGTGGAATGCTGATTTCACTTCCGCATCTGTCGCAAAGCGTTGGCCAACCAGGAACTTCCTCATGGGACCAAACAGATGAAAATCTGACGGTGCAAGGTCCGGATTGTATGGTGGGTGCTTGGAGCACCTCCAAACCAAATTTGGTGATTTTCTGACGAACAGCGGCAGCAATATGCATTGCCCATGAAGAATTTTGACATCACAGCATTCATGTTGTGGCGTTTGTCACGAAGAGCACAACGCAACTTCACCAATGTTTCCATGTAGACTGCAGCATTCACAGTGGTCCCGTGTTCAGCAAAGTCCACCAATACAACACCATGCATATCCCAGAACACCGTCACAAGCACTTTCCTAGCAGATTGAGTCACTTTTAATTTTTTCTTCACTGAGGAACCAGCATGTTTCCAGTCCATACTTGCCTGCTTGATTTCGGGCGTGTAGTGTTATGCCCACGACTCATCACCAGTGATGATTCCTTTCATAAAGTCAAGCCCTTCTACGGTGTATCGCGTTAAGTGATCCAAGCTCGTCATCATTCGCTGGCTCTTGTGGTTGTGTGTCTGATACTTAGGTACCAGCGAGCACTAACTTTTCGAAATTTCAACGTGTCATGAACAATATCGTACACTGCAACATAGGAAATGTTGAACTGTTGCGATAAGGTTCACAGTTGCACACGCCGGTCGTTCAAAATTGCCGTCTCAATGCCTCTGACGTTCTGCGGTGTTGCAGCTGTTACCGGCCTCCCGGAGCGTGGCAAAGCAGTAAGGTTCACACGGCCTTCTAGGAAGAATGAAAATCATTGCTACGGGCCATACAATCATCCCCATACACGCCACGCATGTCCCTGTGAATATCACTCGGTATATGCCCTTTGACTCAAATATCGAACCACACCCCTCTGCTCTTCACACGTCGACGACTGTAACATGCGCGCCATCTTTATTGCGTAGTTCACACTTCTCTCGCTGGAGCTGCACATGAAACAAAAAATACCCTCTGTAGTGAAAACTTCAAACTATATCTGTGTAAAATTGCAACATTCCAGCTGTAATACCAGGGCAGAAAAAAATTATTGTGCGTTACTTTTCGATCCACCATTAGAACTCCTGTAAAGACCTTACCTGAATAGAGAGTAGACTTATCCCCCTGTAATTAGCTGGTATTTTATCCACATTTCCCTTATATATTGCCACTATCATACTTGTTCTCCAATTCTTAGGAGTCTCCCTTGTGTCCAGTATTTTACTGAACAATTTTGTCGCTAGTTTTATTCAGTTTCATTTATCCACCAAGCCTTCCAAAATTCCCCTGGGATACCATCACTACCACCCCTTTTGTTGGCTTTTAACCTCTTTATTTGTTCGCACAGTTCAACGTATCTAATGCATTAATTATATGCTGAGTTTCGTATAAAAACTGCTCTTCTCTGACTGTGTTATCCTGACCTAACAATGCTTTAAAATGCGCGCATCACTTATGGGTTTATATCATCTTCTCTTATACCCCCACTGTAAACGATTTTCACTATTACCATATTTTTATATGTATCATGGGTTTTACCCGCTTCATTTAACTTATGGCTTATTTTTAATCCCCGTTCCCACTTTCTTTCCTTAATAAGGCATGCCCATCTAAGGGCCAAATAATTTCCCTCTCCTCTTTTTCCCTTGACTGCCGCCGGTTTCACAATTCTTGTTTTACTCTTCTTTTAGCCATTAGACAGCCCTTATCAAATCACTTTGTTTTGCTATCCTTATGGACCACAACTTTTAACCCATCTCTCGCACTTTTCACACTTTAAGGGCAAGTAAGAGAGAGCTGCACAAAAAAGTGGTGATACATGGGAGAGATAGGGTATACGAAGAGAGATGCTAGGGAAGGCTGAGCTTGAGGGCATTAAGGGATGTTTTCAAGGAGGCTGAGGCAATTTTTAGAGGTACTTTGAACACTCCAGGGCATTTTAGTGGTATTTTGGAAACCGAATCAGGTATTTTCATGACAATGGTCTAGGATTTAGGACATTTCATAAGATTTTCAAGGTGTTTTAGCCATTAATACAGGCATTTTTATATTGGTGCAGGTTTAGGGCATTCGAAGGTATTTTGCGGTAATTTCATGGGTAATTCCGGTGTTAACACAGATTTTAAGGCACTTCAGGCATAATTCAGGTATTAACATAGATATTTTAGACAATTCCATGCGCAATTCGGGTATTAACGCAGATATTTTGGGAACAATTTCCTGGATAATTCTAGTACTTTCATAGGTATTTAGGTTAATTTCATAGGCAATTAGGGTATTAACGCAGGCATTTTAGAAAGTTTCATTGCCAATTCCGACATTAATTCAGATATCTTGGGGAAATTCAGCGGCAATTTCATTGGTAATTGTGAATATTAATACAGATATTTGCGGTAATTTTATGGTTAATGCATGCATTTAAACAGGCTTTGTAGGTATTTTCATGGATAATTCTGGTATTAACAAAGATATTTTGGGCTAATATAATGACTAATTCTAGTATTAACACAGGTATTTAAGGGTAATTAAGGTATTGTAAGTAATATATACATTGAGGCAATTCCGGTATTAACATCATATTTTAGGGGTAATTTGAGAAATAAAAGATATAAAACAGGTATTTATGGGTAATTTAATGGGTAATTCTGGTATTAAGAAAAGTATTATTGGTATTTCCGGGGAAATCTCGTATCGACCTTTTGGGTGGTATGCAATACTTCCCCTACTTACTTTACGCTGTAGAGAAAATAAAAACAGAAGTATAACACGAGTGTTACCCACATGCAGAACCTTAGGATGGCTTCCTTCGGAAGGTAAGTAAAGCCGGTGGTCCTGTGTCGTAGATTTACGGCACTTAAAACAACCTCAAGCCTGTTAAAGAGGCCTCTAAGCAAAATTACCGGTCTTTCACGCCCAGCATAGTATGAGACGCTAAGGACATTAGCACTTAAACAGCGTCTATGAATAAAATTAAATTTATTTATTTTAGAGAATTTAAAATAGTTTTATTAACGATTAGTGCATTTTCTTATTTAGTTATACCCATTTAAAATAAACTAAGTAATTATTGTAAACGCGTACATCTATTCATACAGTCTAGTAGCTCAACTCAACTAATTAGTACACAATTAATTCATTTGGTACAGCACTAATTTTAAAAGAAAGCAAACCAGATGGTAGCACATCACCAAGATCACCGTAAGTGTTGGTGAACCTCGAGAGTGATCACTGTGCTTGCAATAGAGCTATCTATTTCATTCTTACATTTAATATCCTTCCCTATCAGAAATCCAATATGGTGCGTATTAAAACGTTTTCTGAACACATTATACTGCACGAAAACAAAGTTGTTGTCTGCAACATACAGTGTTGCAAACTTATGTAAACATGCACCATTTCAGAATTCTCATAGGTGAAGATATTAAATGTGTCATAACAGTTAAAGTTTAACCCAATCCTTTATAGTACATTTTGCGTAGTCAGTGACCGTTTGATTCTGGAGATTTCTGTATTCTAAACTCACAATACAATCGCAAACGTTTTAGAAATGTCGTCAAACCCAATGGCACCTAATCTTATACAATATTCTTGCATTACTCATCCCCAAATCTGAAGACAGAATTATATAAAAAGTGATGAAGGTAAATGAGAGTAAGTTTACACAACAGAGCCATCTAGATACAGCGATACATTAACTTCCCTCTTCATGGTCGCTGGGCTTTTGTTTAAAGTTTAGTAAGCTGTAATGATAGCATATGCGTACAGAGATCTCTGGCTTAAAATATTTAGCCATGTACAGCACTGGTAAAAGGGCAAATGCTCCAGCAAAAGGGCACAGGCTAGGGCAAGCCTTGTTAACAGTCTAGTCATTTGGACAGCAAGCTTGACTCCCAGAAGTATACGTCACTCGTTCTAAACACCTCATTTCCTCTCTAGCAACGAGTAACAACAGCAGGGCTGACCAAGTTCATATAGCTGAAGAAATCTAACTCACGTGATGAAGTTTATGGAGTTTCGCCTTTTTGATTAGTTAGTTTGTTAAATTTGACGTAGACATAAACTTGAAAGCTTTGATGCGGTATTAATGTTGTATTTATTTAACATTATTGTAGCCCCACGTTGTGGTAGCCAATTTGTAACGGTATTACTTACAAATGTTTGTTTACATCAGTGTTGAAGCCATCTTGTGACGTCATTCATTTGTTCGGTTTGTAGCTCCATCTAGTGTTAGCAATTTGTGGTAGTATTAGTGTTTGAAAGAATTATAAGTTTTGTTTTAGCTATTATTTCTCAGTCGAACATGTCTCTTGAATCAGAGTGTGTAAACGGAAAGGAATCTTTTATCCAAATATAACACTGATGAAGAAATTTGTTTTACACATTTATTGTCAAACACGTTAACTATCACATTTATACATTGATCTTAACACTCGCCAAAATTGAAACTGTTATAATAACTTCATTACTAATCACTCTTAATTCACGTACTTCAACTTTGTGTATAATTAACTTTATAATACTTTAGATTTTCGTAACTTGTAAATCTATAGCCGACGTATCTCATACAAATATTTTGACGAACTGACGAACTGAAGACGACGTGTAGTGCACAAAGAATTTTGATGAACTGAGCATGTAGCTACCTCTAACCTACCCTATTTATACTCCTGCATCCAGATACGCCTAAAGATTATAACTGAACTGCAATTGGCTAATAAAACGCGCCAACATTAGCGTCTATTTTAATATCCAATGAAAATTATGAATACATATGCTCTAGGGAGAAAATATTCCAGAAGTTTCTACCGAAAACGCGCCAACATTACGTAACTTCCTCGTTTCCAATAATGATAAACAGCTCACCCCCTCGCTGCATTATTGCGCTATTATTGACAGTTTCAGTAAGACCGTATAAACTTATTTCCCAATAATAATTACAATTAATAAACATCTGAAATCAATGTCACATAAAAATGCATATTCATATTACAATCATTATTTACATTTGAGTAATTTGTGATACAAATTACTGCATCAGCTTGGACCTTGCAAGCTGCTAAACTTACGTTTAATTTAATGTGTATTTTCATATAAACCTTCAACACTTAAATTTTTAAACTTTGCATTATTGAAAATTGTTGCGTTTAATTTTAGGCTAGATATAGAATGAAAGCAGTCGAATCTTCATTATTTCCTCGCACCTGTCCCCAAAGTGTTGTTTGAATATAGTTCCTGATTGATCTCGCATCCGTTTCCTGGAAGTGAATCAATGTAACATTCCATAAGCTCTTTGTCTAAATGAAACCATGCAAAACAATGGGAAATGAGTAGGAGTACTCATACAACATGCAGCGTTATCTTAGTTTTAAATAACGCCTGGCTTGGTGACTCACGATCAGTCATTACATTTACCTACTCCGTTGAACATAATCTCTGAATTCAGCAGAAACATATCAGAACTTAAGACGTGATATAATACAGCACATCGAAACATTTGTTCTTTCCTTTCGTCTGTTAGTTTGTTTACGCAAGTCAAACTCTGGTCACGAGCATATCATACAGGTATACCGTACGATTAATTTCGAAAATATAGATAGAAAACATTTTAAAAGTAGTTTTCAGCACAAAATACAGTTATATGAAAAGGGAAGTAAAGGCATTATTATTATTGTTATTATTATTACTATTATTATTAACCTTGAGTAACAGTAGGGGATACATATATCCCCTCTGCCATTATCAAGATAAAAAGCTTCAGCCGATTGGAAAATGTTAAACAGAACAATTTCGGAACTGGCATACAATTCAAAATTGATTACATGCGTTTATACACACAAAACTACCAATAAGAATATAATTCAGTGAAGAAGCTATTGCCTTTTGTCCTTTACAGTTTTTACTTTCTCTACTACGTATAGTAAGTAGGGGAAGTATTGTATTCCACCCAAAAATTCGATACCGAGATTTCACCGGAAATATATGTTTTGAGATCCCCTGAATCCAAAAAGAGCATTTTTGGAAACATGTCCGTGTGTGTGTGTCTGTCTGTGTGTCTGTGAACGGATAACTCAGAAACGAACAGTGGGATAAACATCAAACTTGGTATTTAGGTTCAGTATCTTCCAGAGATGCGACACGAAGGTTTTCAAGAAAATCCCCCACCCCAGACTACCCTTTACATGGAACATTTTTCGAAAACTTTAATTTTCTCAAAACGGCTCTAACGATATTGATTAAACTATCATATGTTTAAGATATTGTCATGACAAATAAAATGTATATCTCGAATTTTCTGGCAATGTCTCCAAAAGTGTTCTTCATAATGAACGACTTTTTCATAACTGGTAAACCATAAGAGATAGACAAAAGTTTACTACACGAAAAATGTAGATCGCGTTAAAATACACAATTTATGTCATATACATTTCTTTTGTTGAGTGAACCGTTTGCGAGATATTGCTTGTTATTACCTTAAATTTTCCAATACTTATACTTTTTCTCAAATTCGTTATTCATTTTTTTATGTCCTGGACATGCAAAGAGAATGGAATGCGCCACATAGCAACCAGCGTTAAAATATTTGACTATCGCTTAAAACTTACAATATTCCCCTTGCATCTACAAGAAAATTAGCAATAAGATTGACATCTCGATATCTCGATAATATGAAGCATATGGAGATTAAGCGTTTGTAAAAATAGTTTGTACAAGAGTAGAGAAAGTCATGTGATTGTAACACATCAGATTTTTTATAAAGTGAGTATCGGTGTTCAAAAATTAGTATCGGCTTTCGAGAAATAGCAGTATTGTCCCATCAGTAATGTAATCTAATCTTTAAGTTTACGTTATAATTGCGCTTAATGTGCATTATAAATGAGGTTAGGTTTCTACAGCTTTATGAACTTGGCCAGCCCTGCTGTTGTTACTCATTGCTAGAGAGGAAATGAGGTGTTTAGAACGAGTGACGTATACTTCTGGGAGTCAAGCTTGCTGTCAAAAGGACTGGTGTGCGGTAGACTGTTAACAAGGCTTGCCCTAGCCTGTGCCCTTTTGCCAGTGCTGGACATCGCTAAATATTTTAAGCCAGAGAGCTCTGTATGCGTATGCTATCACCACAGTTTCCTAAACTTTAACAAAATAGCAACGACCATGAAGAGGGGAAGTTAATATATCGCTGTATCTAGATGGCTCTGTTATGTAAACTTACTCTCATTTACCTTCATCACTTTTTATATAATTCTGTTTTCAGATTTGGGGATGTGTAATGCAAGAATATTATATAAGCTTAGGTGGCATTAGGTTTAGCAACATTTCTAAAACGTTTCCGATTGTATTGCCAGTTTAGAATACAGAAATCGACAGAATCAAACGGTCATTGATTATACATAATATACTATAAAGGATTCGGGTTAAATTTTAACTGTTATGACCCATTTAATATCTTCACCTATGAGAGTTCTGAAATGGTGCATGTTTACGTAAGTTTTGAACACAATATGTCGCAGAAAACAACTTTGTTTTCGTGCAGTATATTGTGTTCAGAAAATGTTTAATACGCACCATATTGGATTTCTCATAGAGAAGGATATTAAATGTAAGAATGATATAAACAGCTCTATTGGAACCACAGTGATGACTCTCGACGTTCACCAATACTCACGGTGATCTTAGTAAATGGGAGGGATTATAACCCGCAGTTCATATTCACTGTGCAAGTGATACAGTGTAAAGGTGAACGACGCGATAACAACCGTATCTCAGCTACCATATGATTTGCTTTCTTATAGCATTAGTGCTGTATAAAGCATTCCATTCTTTTTGCATGTCCATGACATAAAAAGAAAAGAAAGAGAAACGAATAAAGAAGTCGCATTTGAGAAACAGTATATTACTGGAAAATTCAAACAAATAGAAAGGAGTATCTCGGAAATGGGTCAATCGAGAAAAAAAGTTTAATTACATAGAGTGTGTTTTAACGATATCTACATTTTTTTAGTAAACGTTTGTCTATCTCTTACGGTTTACCAGTTGTGCGCAAGTAATTCAGAATGAAGAGGACTTTTCCCAGATAATTCAACATATACATTTGTTATGTATATACCTTAAACATATGATATTTTAATGAAAATAATTAGTCATTTTTGAGAAAATCAAACTTTTCGAAAAATATCTCATGTAAAGGGTAGTCTGGAGTAGGAGATTTTCTTGAATATCTTAGTTTGGCATACCTGGAAGATACTAAACTCAAAAAACTTTCTGTACTTTATTTAGTCTTTGTGGTTTATTTTTATATCTCTTCTGTAAAATTTTCTTACAGAAGCTTATTATTTCTATATATTTAATTTTAATGGAGATAAACTTTGCAGAATACACGTACCATATTTGTACAAGGGAACGCAGGAAGCGGAATCCATAATCAGGTTTTGCCGCTATGTTCTGCCTTTGAATTTCCATAATCTTTGCATGACATATCGAGAAACGGATTAATTGTGACTTATCGCTTCAAACAATTGTGATAAAGTATAGGAAAATTCAACCAATAGCAACGAATGTTTGAGAAACGGTTTAGGCCGTAAAAAATGTACTTGATGAAATTGTGCATTTTGTAGAGGTCTGCATTTTTACTTCCTCTACTATGTATAAGAATGATAGGTAGAGAAGGTATTGCATTCCTCACAAAAATTTGATACTGAGAGTTCACCGGAAATACAGGTATTGATGCCCCCTGATTCAAAAAGTAATAATGTTTACAAAAACGTCCGTGTGCGTGTGTTCTTGTGAACATTATATCTAAAAACCGAAAAGCATGATAAATACCAAACTTCGTATTTAGGTTCAGCACATTTCAAAGATCCCAGGCAAAAATTTTCAATAAAATACCCCACCCCAAACTACTCTTTACATGGAACATTTTTCGAAATTCGTTATTTTCTAAAATATGGCTCTATTGATTATGATTAAATTACCGTATATGAAAGATATTCACATGACAAATAAACTGTATATACTAAAATTTTTGTAAATAGCCTGTGAAGTAAACTTCGTTTAGATGAAATTTTGTGTAATCTTGTATAATGGTAAACGTTAAGCTATAGACGAAAACGTTCTGCACAAAAAATAGATCTCAATTTATTTCAAATAAATTTTTTTGTCACATCAGCCATTTCCGAGATCTCCGTTATTTTTGGTTTGAATTGATCAATAGTTTGTCGTTCTTTTCAAGTCTTTCAAGTTTGTAGCTAAGGGATTATTGTAATAATTTTTACTTTCTCTATACGTATAGTAAGAAGGGGAAGTATTGCAATCCACCCAAAAATTCAATACCGAGATTTCACCGGAAATACATGATTTGAGGCCCCCTAAATCCAAAAAAGTATTTTTGGTAACATGTCCGTGTGTGTGTGTCTGTGAACAGCATAACTCAGAAACAAACAGTCGGATGGTATTTAGGTTCAGTATCTTCCAAAGATGCGACACAAAGGTTTTCAAGAAAATCCCCCACCACAGCTACGCTGTATATGGAATATTTTTCGAAAATTTTCATTTTCTCTAAAAGTAATAACTGTTTTGATTAAAATATCATATGTTTAAGATATTTTCATTGCAAATGAAACTATATCTTGGATGTTCTGGGAGTGTCCCCAAAAGTCCTCTTCATTCTGAAGGACTTTCGCATAACTGGTAAACCATAAGACATACACAAAATTTTACTATGCAAAAAAATGTAGACCTCATTAAAACACACAATTTTTTTTGTCGAGTAACCCATTTCCGAGATATTCGTTGTTATATTCGTTGAGATATTCCAAAAAGCATTTTTGGAAACATGTCCGTGTGTGTGTGTGTCTGTGAACAGCATAACTCAGAAACGAACAGTCGGATAAACACCAAACTTGGTATTTAGATTCAGTATCTTCCAGAGATGCGACACGAAGGTTTTCAAGAAAATCCCTCACCCCAGATTACCCTTTACATGGAACATTTTTCAAAAATTTTAATGTTCTCAAAAATGGCTCTAAAAATTCTGATTAAAATATCATATGTTTGAGATATTTTCATGACAAATGAAATGTATATCTCGAATTTTCTGGGAATGTCTCCAAAAGTATTCTCCATTTTGAACAACTTTTGCATAACTGGTAAACCATAAACGATAGACAAAGTTTTGTTACACAAAAAATGTAGATCGCGTTAAAATACACAACTTATGTCATATACATTTTTTGTTGAGTGAACCATTTTCGAGATATTGCTTGTTATTCCCTTAAATTTTGCAATACTTATACTTTTTCTCAAGTTCGTTATTCGTTTTTTTGTCTTGGTAATGCAAAGCGAATGGAATACTCGACATAGCAACCAGCTCTTAAAATATTTGACTATAGCTTAAAGCCTACCAATTCCCCTTGCATCTACAAGAAAATTAGCAATAAGATTAACATCTCGATATCTCGATTAACATGAAGCATATGGAGAATAAGCGTTTGTAAAAATATTTTGTACAAGAGTAGAGAAAGTCATGCGAGTGTAACCCATCAGACTTTTTTTATGTCCTGGACATGCAAAGAGAATAGAATGCTCCGCATAGCAACCACCTCTTAAAAGATCTGACTATCACTTGAAGTAATATTCCCGTTGCACCTATGAGAAAATTAGCAATAAGATAGTTTCTGCAAATGTTTATCTCGATTAACATGAACTAATGGAGAATAAGCATTTGTAAATATAGTTTGTATAAGTATAGAAAAAGTCATGCAATGCATCAGATTGTTTATTTAGGAATTATCTACCATACATTAGTTTTCCTACAACCGATTCAAAATTCTATTTCTCCATAAATCCCTGTCTTTTGCAATTTCATCTGTTAGTCCTTTGGACGCCATACTTCTTTGGACCCCATTCATTGTTCTCTTGGTTTTGCTCATGCTCATTTTCCTTCAGTTTCTATTCTAGCACCTTTCTTTCTATTCTACTCCAAGAACTCTTTTCCAAAAAGCTACCTGTGTTTTATTTACATGCTCTACTCTTTCCCATCCCCAGATTTCACTTCCGTATAACAAAACCGGCTTTATCATAGAGTTATACATCTTTTCTAATGTATCTACAGGTACATTCAGTATCCGCGAGAGGGTACGTAATAATTCATTTAACTTCACTCGTGCTTTGTAGTTAGTTACTGATAGATGTTTGTGACATTTTCCTCTCATATTAAACATTACTCCTAAATAGGGAAAATGTTTAACGTTTTGTAGTTTTTGCGCCTTGCAATACCATTTCTCATCCCTGCCATACACATAGCCAGTTTTGAAAGCCATAGGGACAGGCAAGCTAGCTAATTCCAGGTAAAAGTAATTCTAGGCAGAGGTACAGCTCCTTTCACCAAGCTAATGAGCACGGAACTTGAAGGAATAACAAGAAATAGAAAGAGATAAGAGAAATAGATATTGAATTGGCTTCCGGACTCGTCACTGGGACTCGTGTGCGAAAAGTTTTGGAGCAGAATATTTTCGTACATAATAAGGTAACTCGGTCTGAGGGCCAATTAGAAATGTCGTTACATTTTAAGGCGCGAAGGTAGCATCATTAGGTTGGGTTATAAAAGGGGGAAGCAGGCCTCAGATTTTCTCTCTTATACAATTTCGTCGACACACAGTTATACTCACTGGAGGACGGATGCACGTGTATGCATATGGGTGGGGAAGCGTGTGCATTTAGATTAGGCTCCTAATTTATTATCATGGTGGGAATTGTTACAGATGGGAAAAGCTAGCCGCTCATAAGTATGTGATTAACTTTAAACCACATTTTAAGGCAAATGCAGTGTATTTTAATTTGCCTCACCTACGAAAACCCTGAGATCAGTGAAACTAGTTAGGTAGGTAATTTATTAGGAATGTAGAAATCATCCGCCGCAGAGGTAGCCGGAGATCAGAACACAGCAGCAGAGGGCATCAACCAAGAGGATCAACGGTTTCTCGCTACAACAGTATAACCCAAAACCGAAACGTCGAAAAATACCAAACTTGATATTTGAGTTTGGTATCTTCCAAGGCTGCGACATGAAGATTTTCAAGAAAATCCCCCCACCCAGACTACGCTTTATATGGAACATTTTTGGAACACTTTAATTTTCTCAAAAATGACAAACGATTGTGATTGAAATATCAAATGTTTAAGATATTTTCGTCCCAAATAAAATGTATATCCTGAATTTTCTGGGAATGTCTCAAAAGTCCTCTTCATTCAGAATGATTTTTGTATAACTGGTAAACCATAAGAGGTAGACAATTATTTTATTACACAAAAAAATGTAATCTCCTTAAAACTCACAATTTATGCCACATACATTTTTTGTCGAGTAAACCATTTTTGATATATTCCTTGTTATTTGTTTGAATTTTTCAATTTTTATACTTTTTCTCAAATGGGAATTTGTTAATCGTTTTATTATATCCTGTACATGCAAGGAGAAGGGAATGCTTCACATAGCAACCAGCTCTTAAAAGTATATTGCTTAAAGCAATTAAGTAGATGGAGAAGAAACGTTTGTAAAAATGGTTTGCACAAGCGTAGAGAAAGTCATGTGTTATTTTATATCAAATTTTTCTATTTATAATTGATTATTATAATAATAATAATAAACCATGTTTATGTCAGATAAAGTTAAAATATCTTTATTTCTTAAATTTTTGAAATCACAATATTGTCCGTGCTTGGAGAAATAAAATCCATGGAATGTTTTTCGTAAGAAGCTATAAGGGATTAAAGTTGGAGACTCAAGCTACTTCACTGCTCCCTCTTCTGTTATTAATTTAATACCGCGGCAATTTTCACCCCGCTACTCCTCCCGTTTTAATTAAATCGCGATAGCGTCAGTCTTAATCGCTTTAGTGGCGAAGCTGGTTCGGCTATTTCACACAAGAGGCGCACCGATCTGAGGAGCACCCTGACGGCGACAATTTGCACCACACTAACAACTTGCGTCATAATTATTTTCTTTGGGGGATCTCTTCCCTAAGCATGTGGTTATGGCCGAATATCCTTACAATCTGTGAAATATGATTATTGTTTCTAATGGGAAAGAGCAAACCAGCTATGCTGAACTGTATACTAAAATTAATTTCTAACGTATCATTTTAAGTCAAATATCGTATATATTCGCCAACTGTACCTATTTCCCGAAATATTTTATGGAACAAGTGGACTAATCTTTTATTTGTTCTGTTTATACCCTGCCTTTAACCGTAATGGTCATATTGGCGACCGTTTACTTTTGGAACATACCGGCTGGCCCACACAAGTCGTCCTTAGTTGGAGTTAGTTTATACCGGATAACGTGGAATACAAAAGTTTTGCCTAAGCAGGAAAGCAAGGGGAACTCCAGACCGCTAAATGAAAGCAAATGCTTGAAAATGAACACTAACTATTATTACTGGTCCCAGGGCTCATTCGGTAGAAAGACTGCCTGTTGTATGAGGTGTTCGATTTCCGTAAACAAAACATTTCATGGTACGCCCAGAGTCTGGTGTTTGGATGTGAAAGTACCTGTGTGTGTGTGTGTGTGTGTGTGTGTTAGAGGGGTGTTGTCAGTTATTTAATAAGCAATTCGCTCATTAACAAGAATTCAAGATTGCCCCTTGAGGCAAACCTGAGCACACGTGTTAAAGGCTTTTAGTTCCATGACTGCTAATCCACAATCAGAACAACTATATGGCACCAATTTGTGCCATGCAGTTAACAAGAGTGGATGAAAAAAATCTGTTTTATTATGTTTATGTACCTTTAAATGTGCGTTAGAATTAAATTAGCTTCTATTAGTGCATTATTCACAATAAGCATGTGCGAAAACATACCCACCTTGGTGTCGAATTTATGTAATATTATTTCTGGATGATAGAGAGAGACAGAGAGAGAGAGTGAGAGAGAGAGAGAGAGAGAGAAAGAAAAGAAAGAAAAGAAAAAAGAAATATACTTGCGCAGAACACAGATGCCGCGTCTGAAAATTTCCAGAACACAACTCTCGAGCCTCAGCTGCATTTTGGTGTATCTCCGGACACATCGCAACCATATCTGTGTATCCGTTATTGGTCAACATTACCTTTTTGTCCGAATGATCTGTCTCGAAGTGAATGTACGGGACCATGCGACGCTTATCAGTACGAAACTAACACGTAAATATCTGTAGACAGCAGCACTAACTCAGTGAACTTTCGTCCTTACCTGCACTGCCCAATTGAACAGCAGTTATGCGGCAACTTCTTTTGCACCGATGTATGCGGGAAGCATAAAACTGGAAGAATGGCTTCTTTGGGCCACCTGGTATATTGCCGCCTATACCTACAGTTTGCATTGGATTTCTGTTTCTTCTCTGGGCTTTATGTATTAGAACACACACACACACACACACACACACACACAGACACACACATTCGCACCGTTATTCATACTTCCAGACTCTGGAAACTTTCACCGTTAGGGACCTATAGCGCAAAAGATCTCCTTAGGTCGAGATGTTGAGTCCCCCACCGGCTCCTACTCCCGGTCCTATACGACTCTTACAGTAAAACGCTTTTAAATAAATGGTCTCTTCGTTATCCATTTTAATGTTATCAATCCACTTAAGGACACTCAACTACCAAGAACATGGACAGTTCATTGGCAATGTTATCCTCCATCCATTTTTTGGGATGACGTAGGTAATCAAATGGCTGGAATTATTCAAGAAGGAACGTAGAAAGGTGACATTTGTAGTAGGCGGAGCTACATTTTGGAATGCAAATTTAAATCGCTCTATATGGGCCACCTTTATGCACTCGAGCCTAGGAGAGCTTTCATAAAGAAAGCTGTAGAGATTTGAGTAATTTCAGAACGTAACGGTCTCCATTAAAAAAAAAATACAGTAGTGAAATTAAGAAGAGAAAATTCTTATTTTTAATAAGCAGAAAGAACAAACAATATAATACTTTACATGCTCTGGCGTTTTTCCGAATATTTCCCGTAATTAGTTTTATAATGCATAGGTTTTTGTAGTTTTCACTTTGCGTTTAAAAAGTCATTTTCTATTCATTCAGTTATATAATAACCGACACTGTCGCCGACATACTAATTGAAGGAGAAATAAATTTGTGAAGTCATAAACTGAAGCGTTAACGAGGAAGTTGATTAAAAATCATGATACTTTCTGACTGGCATTTATAGACAGCTGCCAAATCCATGCGCAAAACCACATTGTCTTTTGGTGGTAGCTGTCACTCAGATCTGCGTACTTTATAATTAATCTCAAAACTAGGAAACGCTAAACGCGGCTGTGAACCTTTTTCACAACAAAACGAGGAAAAAAAAAACACGTGTGAAATTGAACACTTTCGTTGGTATAATTACACAGAACAATGTAAAGTTTCTTTTGTTGCACGACTTCTGAATGAGTTTTTTCCATTTTCCATTTCGTTTTAATGAAATAGCAGATGAATTTAAGAGACAGATTTAACGTAGTGTGGTTTATAGCAAAACATTATTTTGGGATGCATTGCTTGCTTATTTGTATTTCTAGTCATGTCTGGGGTTTTCTGCTAATTTTTGGATAAATAATTCCTGTTAACAAGTGTGATAAGCAAAGGTCAGTTTCGAAACCACAAATTTCCAGCACTTTTTCCCGGTGCTATTAGTTGCTATGTAACTATCAACTGAGTCACCGTCACCGCCTACCTAAACCTTACCACCAGCTTTTCTCATTCGATTGTAAATATCTTGGGTTCCTTGTCGAAACAGTACCAGAATTTTCCTATTTATTTCTCCTATCGAGGCGTTGGGTAACAAACAGCTAGAATCAAAGAGCAATATTAAAACTTAAATACTTACTTGGTGACTTGACTAAAAGCCTTCTGTAAATACTTGTTAATAGCTTTCAGGTACCATATATTTTGTGATATTTGTATAACTTAATAAGAGTTTGGTTGTATATTTGGTACACCTTCATGCAAAAATTGTGAAAATATTTATTTACTGCATGTTTAAAAATTAATTTAATATTATGTCCGCGCGCAAAGCTACCTGCGGATCAACAGTAAGCCATCCCTGCCCAACACTTGGGTGAGGTCCTCGACCGGCCATCAAAACAATAGCCGCGCAAGAACCCAGAACCCATTATGTGCCGCTTTCCCGCAGTTTTTACTGCTTCAGAACTTTCCTTTCGGCATGTTCTAGTAGCTCCCCTTTCTATAACTTTCCGCGTTGTGTGCAGGTTATATATAAGGGATTGCTCCTGACCACACAATTAGTTATGAGGTTAAGTGCAGTGAGGAATTTGAAGAGTTTGGACAGTTAACTATGGTTAGTGCTGCGTGCAGTTCAGCCGTGAGTTGTGACTCTGTAGTTCAGTTGTTAGTTATGACTCGCAGTTCAGCTGTGATTTGATTCGTCGGAATAGTTGTATTCTGTGCTGAGTGTGTGCCAAAGGTGTCTCAAGTGTAAAGCTGTGCTACACTGAGCACCTAAGTGACAAATAAAATGTGATTAGCAGCATCTAGTGTTCTCATTTGTTACAATATCAATCACTGTACGTCTCATAATTGCATTAAAACAACTGATATATTACACTCACATGTGTTTCTCTACTCTTGTGTAAACTATTTTTAAAAACGCTTATTCTCCATCTACTTTATGTTAATGAAGTAAACATTTGCAGAAATTATCTTATTGCTAACTGTAGGTGCAAGAGGAATATGGTAGGCTATAAGCGATAGTCAAATCTTTTAAAAGCTGGATGCTATGTGGAGCATTCGATTATTCTTGCATGTCCAGGACATAAAAAATGAATAACGAATTCCCATTTCAGAAAAAAGTGTAAGTATTGGAAAATTCAAACAAATAACAAGGAATATCTCGGAAATGGTTTACTCTCAGAAAGAATGTATATGAAAAATTGTGTGCTCTAACGATATCTACAGTTTTTTTTTTGTAGTAAAATTGTGTTTATATCTTACGGTTTTAAAAAATGGTTTAGAAGATCACCGATGGTTAAAAGAAACTTTTTCTCAAATTGAAACAGGGAAACATTTTTCGTTACTTTGCCCCTCATTTTTAAACTCGAGAGCTCCAGAAGTGCGCTGTTTCCACCGAGCTGGGTGACAAATGAAGGATATTAGCATCTTGTAGCAGCGCAAGTGTAATTGTTGGAGAACATTTGCATATAATGAAAGTCTGTTAAGTGCACTCCAGAGGCACTACTTCTGCAGGTGAGGACAGGGGTCCCACGATGTCGCCGTAATCGTCTTATCCCAGGAGGAAGCCGTGCCGTTATAATCAATTAACCAGGATCGGTACGTCGATTGTTTTACTCCGCAAACAAGAGAAGAGTGCTGGCGCGTCTGAAAGGATTCCATCGTCTCTAGAGAGGTTCAACAAACAGCAGTGAAATACGTGATGCATATTTTAGCTAGAGAACTTGACTGCTTAGATGAGAATGCAGCTATGTATGTAGATTTGTACATACGATGGTGGAATGAAAAGTTTCCGACCTAATAAAGATATAAAACATTTTTTCAGATTTTATTTTTATTTTTCAACATAGTCTCCTTGTAATTCTATGTACACACTTCTCCCAGCGATGCTCCTATCTCTGTAACCCGTCCAAATAGTACTCGGTGTTTTTCTCTGCAAAATAATTGTTCACGAAGGTGATTGCCTCTTCATTTGACGAAAATCTCTGTCCTCCGAGTGCATTTTCAGATGAGGGGACAAAAAGAAGTCGCTTAGGGCTAGATCTGATGAGTAATGCGGATGATCAGGCAGTTAAAACCGTAATTCGTGGATTTTCGCCATTGCAACCGCTGAGGTGTGAGACTGTGCGTTGTCTTGGTGAAACAGGATTTCCTTTTTCTGCTAATGTGGCCGTTATTCCGCAAGTTCTGCCTTCAGCTTGTCAAGTAATGATGCGTGGTATGCTGCTGTAATGGTTCTTCCTTTTTGAAGATAATCGATTAAAATAACTCCATCACTTTCCCAGCGAAAAAAACACCTTTTGCTTTTTTTGGAGCCGGTTCCCTCTATGCAGTCCACAGTTCGGACTGTATTTTTGTTTCGGGCGTATAATGGTGTATCCAAGTTTCATCTACAGTAATTAATCGGCGCCAAAACTCGGATTTATTGCGCCTAAACTGCGCCAACAGAGCTTTGGAAATGTTCATTCGAACACGTTTTTGGTCAAACGTGAGCAAACGCGGCACCCAACGCGCGGACAGCTTTCTCATGTCTAAATATTGATTTAATATGTGACAAACACGTTCTTTGGACATGTTCATAGCCTCTGCTATCTCTCTCACTTTAATTCGGCGGTCGTCTAGCACCATTTGGTGAACTTTGGCGATATTTTCGTCGGTAGTTGCAGTTTTTGGATGTCCCGAACGTTCATCGTCTCCCAAGCTCTTACGGCCACATTTAAATTCAGCTGCCCAAAATTTCACTGTGCAGAGTCCCCATACAGAATCCAACTCATCTTTGATTTGCGTAGGCGTATTGCCTTTCAAAAACAAATATTTAATGACAGCTCGATACTCGATTTTGTCCATTTTCATAAAAACACTCACATCACCTCACTCAAACGAGTGTTACATAACAACTGAGCGCCAAAATGGCTGAAACTTTGGTGAGTAACTGTCAACAAATGAACAAGGAAATTCACTAGCTTTTATTTACGAGTGCTGCCATCTTCATGTTGAGGTATGCCTATAGAGTATGCCTCCATCTACGCGAAATGTTACCGAGAACCCGTTCTATGTAAAAATTCACGTAATTTTGCACTTTCCTCCATAATCGCATAATAGAAAGATTTTCCAAGCCATGAAACTGCTTTGGTAAAATATGAAATAATAAATATTTAAATATTAACATAGCCATAGGTTTTTAAAATACAAGAGTTTATAATATCAGGCATGCCAAAAAAGTCCATAGTTGCCAAGCGCGTATTTAAGCGCCGAAACGGAGCTGAGCGCTTTGCCAGTACAAGGAACGCCCTAGAGGTTGGTTATGTCGTTTGATACAGAGGTGCAAAGGTACGTATAAATCACTGCCATGGATGAGCCAAACATAATCTAACGTGACACACTCTCACGATTTTCACAACCTTTCATACACTCCCCTATATAACACCTATTCAGATAAAAGTTATTTTGGTATTCATAACATTACTATACTTTTCAAGAAGAAATAACCCAATAAATCTGATCTGTTAAATTATCATAACTTTCTCTATCCTCTATCATTTATTAGTGGGTATAAAAATCATTCTTACGAAACTTTATTTTTCTATTTCATTCTAATCGAGATAAAAATTTGCAAAAAATAACTGTGTAACACGTTTCGTTAGGGTACACAGGTACAGCGATAGTCAAATGTTCAAGAACTCGACGCTATATGCTGGTCTTAAAATTCCATGCAATTGCGAGGAACAAATAAAAATCGCCAGGACTTAACAATGACAAAGTACTGAAGAAATCGAACCATTAATAACGGATATCTCGGATATGGCTGATGCCACAGAAAAGTTATTTGAAATAAATTGTGTGTTTTAAAGAGTTCCAAATTTTTGGTGTAGTATGTTTTCGTCTATCCCTTAACGTTTACCAGTTATACAAGATTATACAAAATTCCTTCCGAGTGAAGACGTTTTCACAGGCTATTCCCTGACAACTCAAGATGTACATTTTATTTGTCATAAAAGCATCTTTAATTTACGGTATTTTAATCAAAATCGTTAGAGCCATTTTTTGGAAAACAAAAAATTTCGAAAAATGTTCCACGTAAAGAGTATTTTTAGGTAAGGGGATTTTCTTTAAAATCTTCATGTGACATCTTTGGACGATACTGAACCTAAATACTAAGTTTCTTATTTGTCCGACTTTTCGTTTTTGAGCTATGCTGTTCACACACACACGCACGTTTCTAAACATGCCTTTTTTGCATTCAGGAGGTCTCAAAACGTGTATAATCTGATAACGAATTTTTGGGTGGAAGCAACAGCTTCTCTACCTACTAGGTACGTGGCAGAGAAAGCAAAGAGCGTTGCTATAGATGCTGCATGACAGTTCACCCTTGTAAAACTTAAAGATGTAACAACGAATACTTCGAAAAGGGCTAAGGCTACAAAAATTGTTCTCACAAATTGGACGCTTCGGGAGCTCTACATTTTTCGTAAAGTTTCTGTCTCTTATGGTTTATCATTACACATTTTATGCACTGCTCATTCGAAATTGTGAGAGGACTTCACAGCATATTCACAGAAACTCAAGAAACATTTTACTGCTCATAGAAACATCTTACACATATGGAATTTTAATCATTAGATACTTTTTTGTAAAAATAAAATATATTCCACTTAAATGGGTTAAACGTTACATTATTGGAAGCTGCTGAACTAAAATACCAAGTTTGGCATGTATCCTTCTTTTCTATTTAGAATGATGCAGCTCTCTCTGTCCCCCTCTCTCTCCCCCACACACAAACACGCATACGCATGTGTGTATATATAGCTATTTCTAAGAGTGCTGTTTTTGAGGATCAGGGAACCTCTAAACGTGCGCTTTCATTGAAATCCCAATTTAAAGGTTTTGGGTGGAATACAGTGCTTCCTCTACTTCTAATAGTTAAGCGGTGAAGGAACTAAAAGCGGGAAATAAATTTACCAACATTGTATTGCAGACACCCAGTGTTTTTTATACAAAAAACCCATGTAAAAGTGACAAACGTAAAAAACAATTTGAAATTCACAGTGTATTCAGGAATGTCCGCCATTACGCTTACGTGTGTGTAGTTAATGTTCGAAGTGTAGCCTATTCTAAATTTATTGCTGGAAAAATCTAAGAAATATTTGGATAGTCTAAATTTCCTTTCGGTTAAAATCGGTAGACTTAGCCGAATATTGTTCTTATGAGATAATTATTTTCCCACCTCCACTAACCAATGTAATTCCCTCAGATCAACGATAAAACTTGCTTGTTTACTAGTACATCCTGAACTATTTCCAAATTAATTATGCAAAGAATTGCAATTTAATGTTGTGTGTAATTTACTGTGTAAAATAAATATAGGAAGTATTTGTTCCATAGTGTTGATGCACATGTTCGTAGCGCTTTTATTCACAACAACACTGCATCACTAGGACACTGCTTACCGTTTGCTATCTCCATTCTTTAATTGGGATATTGTGCTTGTATATACAGCTTAAATTTGCATTTTTCTAGAAAGCCTGTGCCATTTGAGAGCTTAAACTAGTGTCAAGTGGGAAAAAACAAACCCTTGTGACCTTGCGACATTTTCTTTTTTAATTGAATAAAAGCAACGGAAGAGGCTCAAACCTTCTTTACTGTATGGGGGTAAGAAAATGGTTCTATGGCTTAATGAGGACCATTTTGACATGAGCGATTCACTACATTAAGAAAGTTAATCGGCCTTTGATGAGGGAATTCCGGACTCGGCTCAACTTTACATGTGACGCGAGAGTTTTTTCTATCCAACGTCATATGTTTTTCGAAGTACAGCTTCACATTCTTTGGTGTAGTATGTATTTAGAATTATTTATTTGGAAGATTTCTGTTCGAAAAACGTTTTATTAACATAAAGTCTTATAATTATTTATTTACTTACTGCGCATGCAGCCATATAGAAGAATGCAGGCCAGCCAAATTCGCCATCTTGCATCTCTCAAATTAATGCAGCCAACACTCTTTTTGTCACAAAATTACACTTAACTATATGATAATATACATTGTTCCAAAACTATGCTATTAGCTATGTACACAAAACACTAACTCTTAATTTAACTAGCCTAAACTTTAACTAAACCTATCACTACACCACAGGTAAGACCTGCCTAATGTCTTCCATAGTTCCTGGAAAAGGCCTTCTGAACGGTTCTTGGTGCCAGGATGCTACAAATACTGACAAATGTGAACATCTAGGTGTTCTCTGTATCATTGAGGCAAACCCACAGATCTCTCTTATTAATCGGATAAGCTATCTCTAAAATTTTCATTATTTGCAAGAATATCTCGAAGAACACATAAACTTGTTTCTCACACAACAATAAATTCTACTTCACTGCATGACCCTGGTTGTAAAGCAATAAAACCCGAGAGAAAGCATGGTCAGGACTTTTCAAAAGTGACCGGTTGCTAATCGCTTCCAGATTGTTGTGCACATGTATGGGAATTTTTTCCAGAGGTTGTCTACTGTAGTTACAAATGAAGCATATGCTGGCTGCTATGCGAGAAGCAATGAAACTAGTCATCAGTCGTTTCAGTCTGCTTGCGTATGAAGAAGTTGTTTTTTGCTTCACGTACGGAAAGCCAATTTGAAGTAGGAGTTGTATTGTAGTTCAACTGTTGGTGAGCCGAACTTGAAGTAGTTGCAACCGCACGTATGGTAGCCTTCGCCCCAAATTTACTTTCCGGTGGCCTGTGCCCCAAATGTTTAAAAAAATATTAACTTTGTAATTTGACTGTTTCTTTAAATATTATATATGTATGTTTATCTCCGCAGCGTCAGTATTATTGTTATAGACACGTTTCTCTTTGCAGGGTTGTGGTGCGACTGAAGAATGTAGGCCTACACAGATTATAATTTTACTTCACTCCTTTTATTAATGCTTGACACGATTTAAATAACACTTCACTGATATAGAGAGAGAGGGCTGTGAGATTATTTTTATTAATTACTTGCACATTTTAACACGTAAACTATTTTCGTCTCACACTGAATACGTATTAAATTTCTGGAGAACATGTCTTGCGTCCGGTTAGGAACACTGTCTGCAAGTAATGCGTCCAGTTATGAGCGCTGTCTACAAGCAACTGACTTAATTTCTACCGCCTAAAGTTGTAAATTTTGCTATATTTAAACTTCTGATTGGCTAATCCTACTGCAATAGAATACCTTCATTTAACTAAAGCTTTTTCTGGTTGTTGATTGGCTATTTTTATAAACTGTCACAAAATTTACATTATTGTTGCTCCAATAATGACTAGTAGCATTACTGAACTTCTTAGTCATTATTGCTTCAAGGTTACCTCATTGTTACCAAATTTTAACCTATTATTCTCACAGATCCTACATTATTAAATTACGTAATATATTCATATAACATTATTGAACATGTACACAATAATATAAACATTTACAATGACTGTAATATACACTTTTTATATCTTGCTACATACATATATTGCTTTAAGTTGGGCTGTTATTATGTTTCTTTATTGTATAATTAGACTGAAATCATTTAAGTGTTAAAAATACTGCCTCAAGTATGCGCATTGGAGAACTTAGAAAACTCGGACTTAGAACATTTCTCGCGTCTCTCGCGTCACATGTTCGAAAGTATCTCCTCCGAACTCTTTAATCCATGATTATGCATGTCAAACAAACAGAGAATTAGCAAATGTTCTGAACTGTACCTGTAGCCACAATGCGGCATTTATATGTTATAACAAGGTTCAAAACAATATGAACATATGCATCAATCCATTACATATTTTATAGGCTTGCGTGTTTTGAACCCTTTTTATTGAATTATTTTAGGTCGCCTTAAGAATTAAGCCTTATCCCGACAATAATTATTTAATATTATCATAGTAATATAAAATTACAACATAGTGCGTCATAAGTCATGTAATTATTAAGTCGTCGTCTCTAATACGATCGAGCGAGGTGACGCCACGTTAAAGTGAGCGAGTTGCATTCGTGAGGTCCTGGATTCGATACCCAGCGAGCGCCCACTCTGGCCTTGGGTTTTTCGCGGTTTTCGTTGGTTGGTAGGCAACTAGTGGGGTAGAATATGGCTGTGCACTCTAGGACGTTTAATCCTGACGTCAGGGACTGCTTTCGGGCGGGAGCTTCTTCGGGGAACCCCCGGAACCTCGTGCCTAATAGAATGATCTCGGGCGGCGTTGGAGACATTCATTCTGGAATCATTAGGGACCCCGTCTATGCTTGCGCCCGTCGTTATCCAGATCTGGTCGGCATTCGGGTCTCTTCCCTCATCGTTCCCTCCCGATGGTCACGGTGGAAGCACAAAAGGCCGGCTGGCTTGCGTGCAGTGCTCTGCCTCGGTTTCCGTCCCCCCTCCGTTCATCCGTATTTTACCTTTACCTATAACTCTCCACGGCCTATGACCTTCGGGAGTATGCTCATTCTACTAAGCAATGACTGGATCCATTTCTGAAGTGGAGCACACAGTGGGCGAAGTCCGTTATTTTCTATGGTAGGACGAAATGCGGATGAGGTGGAATGAGAGGGCCTACAGCTTTTACCGTGGACTAAGAACCACGTTGGGGATGCTTCACATGAGCTAGTCAAAGGTAAAGGTGTGGATATGGTCGACTTAAAGTCGCCATTCCAGATCGAATCCGGACCCTCAGTACGAGAGGCGGAAACGAAAACTAAGCTACCTCGGTGCCCTTGCATGTTATAAGTAGATGGATATAAAATTGGCTGTATATACAAGCTATAGGTTTCATTACATTATGTTATATAAGTTTTGTTGTATAGATAACGCAGTGTGTTTGTAACCATACCAGAGTTTTTGAGAGGTTGTGTAGATCAGCAATACTAGCTTCTTGTCTCCATTTGTTGCACAAATTTCAGTTCGCTACAATATGTTTTCCTATAAGCGGTATCTTGCAAATGGTACAGAGCAAGGATGGACATGAGTAAATACGAGGGTTAGTCAATATCTACACACAATTTTTAAGTTTTTGTAGGTTGGCTGTATGCATTTGTGCGCGCGCACTTCGACATGTTGTTCCTTTGTCTCCGCTTGTGGAATGTTTGACCGTTATCACTCCGGTGAGTGTTGCATTGTTGCATAATAAGCATGTGCACTCGTCACCGTTTACACCAAAGAAGAACAGTGTGCTGTTATCCGCTTTTTTGTCATTTGGAAGTGTACCAGGAGACGAAATCCATTTTCGCAGAGTATGGGGGCAATGTTTTACCTCAGTGAAATGTGTACGAATGGATTGAAAAGTTCAAAAATCATCGGACAACTGTAAAGGAGGAGGAAAGAGCAAGAATCATATCCATATCCACTAGTGACGCCAACATTGAGCAAGTCCATAACCTGATTCAGTGAATCGAAGATTGACTATCGGTAAAGCGACAAACTTAAGTTCCCTTTAAAAATAGGTTCAGGTTCAATTCCTTGCATTAACTGTATTGGTGCGAATCCTGTCGTCGTATTGATGGTGTTATTTATTATCTTTTCTATTACCTTACAATATCTTGCCCATTTTTGTGATCACTATGAGTCAGTACACGAAAATAGATTCCAATGTCCTTCAATATGCGTTCTGTTGGATTCCCAGATGGAAAATAAGAGGGACAATGATAGAGTTTTATATTCTGGTTCTTTAAGGTCTCCATGAAGATCTTACAACGATGTGCAGTAGGATTTGATTGTATAACTTTGTCTACTTCCTCCCTAATAGCACATGGGATTGGCCTAGCTTTATGAGCATATGGTTTAATATCAGTCATTTCAAATGAATGGGTGTAATTTATGCACCTTCCCGGCTTTTCTGAAAACACTTCCTTATTATCCATTAAATTTTTCCATAATTCCTTCTATTGTTTCTCATTGTCTACTAGCTTGGTTCACCTTATTTTTCAACAAATTTTCTATTTCGACACAGTCATTCACCCTATCGTATTTAGTTATATTCTTATTGTTCAAGTCTAATCTGGGTTTTTCTTGGGGTCTCTGTTCGCCGTTATTAATATAAAATTTCTCATGTTCTCCGTATACTACATTCTCCTCATTAATTTCATCGCAATTCTCTAACCTTACTCCCGCTAATTTCATAGCTCCAATGTTTCTAAATTCCACAAAGAATGTTTCCCCTTTTATTTCTTCCTCTACCGGATCCCTGGCAATTATTTCTGAACTACTGTCCTCCAACAATAGTACGACTATGGTGTTTCAAAATTTTATTTTCAAAATATATAATGGAGGTCCGTGCGTATAGACTATCACAACCTATTATGTCTGTTACAAGCCTAGGTACTACTAAAATAACATCTCAATAATTTACTTCCTGATTTCAATATTCATCATAGCCTTACTCTTTCGTTTCTTTTACCCACTGCTACTGAACAATATATCCCATGTACTGGTAAAGACATTAATTTTAAACCACTGTTTATTAATTCTTCGTATGTTTCTCTATCATTAATTGCCTTCCATTATTCCTACTTTTCGTGTACTTCTCATTATAGGAATTATTCCCAATCTTCACCGAAGGCGAAGTTGATTGGGTTTGGAGTTTTCCGACACTTTGCTAAATTGCTCCTGTCCCAATATCCTTATGCGAAGGTCCCGGTTTCATTTCATGATGGTAATTATTTCCCATTATTTGTCTAGTAGAGTTTATCGCGTCAACCCTATCTTTTTGAACTGGTGAATTCCTACCACTTCTAATTCTCGTCTCCTGTCTTGAGGAACTTGGTCTATACCTACTGTCATAGTTATTGCTATAATTATCTCCAGAATAGCATCTGTTTCTAGGATACCTTTCTCCTCTATCATCATTATATCTATGAGCGTGGACATAATTTACTTGTGCGTTCCGTTCTCTTCGGTAGCTTTCACCTCTTCCCCTATAATTGTTTCCAAAGTTATTTCTCCTTCTGTTATAGTAATTGTTTATCGGAACAGGCCCATGGTATCTATCCCTCACATCAAAATTTCTGTGATTTCCTGGATATGCCCCCTGCCCGGAAAATGTTCTTTCTTTCTGTGTGAAATTCCTATCCTTAATCACGCCATCTTGATTTCTCTTCCTCTCCAAAGCGATCAACAAATCTATCATGGCCGCTATTGTAACTGGTTTTGCAATAATTATATAGTTTTGTACTGTTTCCGGGAAGTGCGCAGTTACTAGATTTATTAATTCACTTTCTCCCATCGGTGGATCTAGCATCTTAGATTTTCTTGCCACTACCATAAAGTAATTCACCATAGACTGGTCCTTACGGGAATCCTACTTCCCATTACTCAGTTCTAACCGTATATTCGCTTGCCTGCTTGCACCCCAATATCTATTTATAAACAGCTCTTTAAAAGCCCCGTAATTGTTATCTAGCCCTACAGACAATTCCAGCCAATTGGAAGCATTACCTTTGAAACATTTCCGTACTACGGTCATCTTGTATTCCTCTGGTATACCCTTAACATTGAAATATTCCTGCATGCTATTAATAAATGCTTTCGGATTATCAGATTCCTCGTCTTCAAAAATCGGTGGTCAAATTTCGATGAGAAAATGGTTAGGCCTTTGAAAAGGTGGACCGCCATTCCTAATTACATTTGTACTAGTAGTGTTACTGGAGGTACTTGGACCTAAATTCAGCATCGGAAGGTCATCTGACATATTCTGCGCTGCATCGTTCCGTACTGTTGCACTGCTTACATTGCTACATGCTGAACTACCAATATTGTCTGATATGCACACATTTTCGAACCCTTCCTTAAGTCTATCATTTATATCATCTATCTCTACAGCAAGTCTCCTACTTTCTCTTTCAGACTGTTCTAACCTGCTTCTGTATATTTCTAGTTCTTTGTTAGTAGCTTCCCTTTCTCTAACTAATTCCTGACTTAATTCTTCCCTCAATTTTGTGTTTTCTTTTTCTACTCTTTCACTAATCTCTTGTCCTACAATTTTGACTTCTTCTCTAACCTGTTCTTGATTTTCCCTAACCTCAATTCTCACGTTTTCTATTTCATTTCTAACCTCCTCCTGGAAATTTTCCAAGACTTTCTGCTGGTTCTCAATTTTCTTCCCAATTTCAGTTAAGTTGCTTGTTAAATCCTCCCTTAAACTTTGATTATTAGCTTTTATCTGATCCCTTAATTCTTTCTGACCCTGTTCTATTTTTCCTGTTAATTCTTTCTGACCCTGTTCTATTTTTGACATAATTAACTTTAACATATCGTTAGTGTCCGTACTTCCCCCTGGATGTTCTACCTGTTTTTGTACATTCCTGACATCTACTGTTTATACTACCTTATTTACACTACTATTTACGTCCTGCACAGTTCTACTATCACCGTCTTGAATTTCCATGATTGCACCTGATTGTTCGAACATTTTACCGTTCCTTAACTGCATTGACCACTGGAATACATAAATAAATTTGCACTCAGTACCTTTATATGTGCTGCCTGCAACTGCTGCTTTGATGCTGCTCCTGTTGTCCTCCACGTTGTCCCGGTCTTCTTGATTTCTCCGTCATTCAGCTTCTACATTGTTCAGCTTGCACGTTATTCGGCCTCCACTTTGGCTGTCATATGACGCAGCCACGCTACGTCCTCCAACAATGAAGCACCACCTTTACCTCACGATTGCTGCTTTTCTCATCCTAGTTGGTTTTTTATACTTTGCCACGGCTGCTCGAGCATGAGATTCTAATCACTGGGTATGCGTGAGTGTATGTACATAGAAACACGAACGCTTTCTTGGAACACTTTTATTCACCATTAAAATAAGACAAGATTTGCCGATCACCTTTAAATTCTTACGATGTTACTGTGTCTTTTCCAAGACCGAAGATTATCAATTACAGCTGAACGTTCGACCCTCTTGCAAGTTCGCACCCAGTCTTCGGACTTCGACGAGACCGTTGTTCCGCATTCCAAGAGTGCCCCAGCGAGAATGCCCTCACAACACGCGCGATACACAGAAAAACCCCATAACGTCCCCTCTCTCCCCTTAAACATTTCGCACCAAAACTAAGCGTCATGAAGCTTCTAATGACCTTCACATCCTGGCCAGTGCATCTGCACCCATTAATTCCAAGAGAAACTGGCTTCAGCGGATTTACCCTTTATACCTGGGACTGGTTCCTAATTAGTTAAGCTGAGCCTGTTGGCCTTTCTGTCGCTTTTAACAGTCAACAATTTTCCCAATGGTTCTCCTTTTAATACATGCACTGATTTTAAATATTTTATTATTTATTTTACTTGGCTATCCTTCCCAGATTATTATGATAATTATTGACTTTATAATTTCGGCTTCATCAGTAATAATTGTTTGATAAATGTTATAGAATCTTGATATGTTGTTGCTATTGTGAGGCCGCTAGGAGAATGTCGGGTGGCTTCTTCAGCAGCCTTATCTGTGTTTTTATTCTCTCATGTGACGGGGCCCATATTAAGTTTACTTACTTTCCATAGATTCTAATTTTTCATGCAAGAAGGAACACCCTGAATCATAGGTTGGATTATTATTCTGGGTAGCCTGTAGCACGCTCATGGAGTGGATAGATAACTGAAAACCTCGACCTTTAGAAACAGCTGATTCAGCAGTGAAAATGTGAAAAGGGACATTATAGCTGAGGTTAGCATAAGTTCAAAAAGAGTTGTTTTTTATGTTTTCTCTAAGAATGAAATCTTCATTTGTAATACATACATTATAAAATTGAATCATTTGAGAATAGATGTGCATTACTACCCTACTTTTCCAAAAGTTCAGGTACAGTTGTATTTTAGTTAGTCCGATTTCTTGTTTATTTATTTATTATTTTACGTCGCTTTAACTGCGCGAACATACACAGACGCATCTGTTGAGATACCTTGTGGATCGGTATGTGGGGGACAGTTAGCCTTCCAGGTCTCATCCCTGTACAATACCATCTACTTTCGTACATGTCCAGAGAGGCATGTGTACAGCAACTGTACTTCTGCTACCATGCGTGCCGGGAAGATGGTATTAGAGTGTATCCAGTCTACTTGCTTTCATTATCTGTGGATAGATGGCAGAGCATTCGTTTTACCATCTATTTTTCAAGTTTTTCTATTGTTTTTAGACTTAAGGTGGAACTTTGGGTCGTGGTATTAAATATCTAATCCGGTATATACCTTGGCGAGGAAAATCACGAGAAAGATAGCCAATTTCGCGGCCTATGGGATTTAATTCTGGGATCTCCAGAATGTGGGTTACAGACGTTACCGCATGAGCCATCTCGCTGTGTTCGTCCGATATTGATCTTATTGTTAGGTTAAATACTTATACATATGTAGAGCAGATGCATGCTCGCTGCAAGCTACGGTGAAAACTACCGAGCGAGTTGGCTTCGCGGCAACGTGCAAGGCTCGCATTTGGGAGGTCGCGGATTCGATTCCCATCGACCTCCCACTCTGACCTTGTTTTTTCTGGTTTTCATTGATTGGTAGGCGAATGTTTGGGTGGTTTCTCATCTACCACGATATATTTTCCCCTATTTCCCTTTCTTCTCTTTATTTCTCATGTTTCAGGTGTGTCTCTAGGTTTGTTTTATGTAGGTCGAGTAGTGGGTCGAGTCTTCGAACCAGGAACTGTTTGGGACTCCCGAGTCTCTGTGGCCTGTGACTTCCTGTGTTTCCTTCACTTTATCCCTTCCTCCTGAAGGAAAGAGAGCCGCAATAGATCTCACCTAGGAAACAGTGTGTCAGGTGTCCCTGTAACTTGTTGTTTGAAAACTGCATGAGCACTTAGAGAAGAGCGTTTATTTCAACACAAATATTGTGACCGCGCGCGCGATTTACCTACGAGGCGGCGGTGCGAGCGCAACCCGATTCCCTAATGGCTGGACCCCACCAGAACAGTAGTCCTACAGAGCAATAGCCATTGTGTGCCGCTTCCTCTTTCCAGAGGAAACCTTTGGGCCGTTTCGAATAGGTTCCGCTTCTAGAATGTTCCGCTTTAATGTGGGTCTATATAGGGGGCTCCTCTTGCTCAGAAGTTCAGCTGAGTTCGGTTAGTTAAGAAGTAATGAAGTGAAAACTGGACAGTGAAAGTAGGCAATGCCAGTGTAGTTCAGTTGCGGATTATGATTTGACGGAACAGTTGTGTTGTGTTCCGAGAATATGCTAAAAGTGATCTAAATATAATATCTGTACCGTGCTGAGTACCTTGATAAATAAAGTGTGTTTCACAGTAACTGGCGTTCTTTCTTGTTACAATATATTTCGCTTTACTTCCACGTTATATTTACAAAGATTCGGACTGTATACTGCCTTTAACATCTAAGGTCATATTGGCGGCTTCTTACCTTTGGAACAATTGCTGATTAACAATAATGTTCACTGGCTTACAGTGGCGTTAATCTTTCTGTTGGTATTACCTGTTGTTACATTAAATTTACACACACATTCACCTGAAATTCATATTTCCAGAACCTAGGAAGGATGGAGAATAATTTTGGATAAAGAAAAATTGCTACCTTCCATACCGGGAATCGAACCCGGGACTTCTGGATTTGGGGAGCCAGCATCCTAACCACCAGACTACAGAGACAGTCAACACAACCTGTCTTTTATAATTAACTGATGCACATCAGACATTCCGCATGTCACCTACACTTGGTAAACGAATGTGCTCCAGCCACGCCGAGAGGTGGTTTATTTACGTTTACGTGTGTCCACTGCAGCTATAAGCAAATGTTTGTAGGTCAAAGAAATTAACTGGTTTAGAGATGAATGGTTCTGTCTATATTTAGATTGCTTTAAAACAAAACAAACACACGTTTTCATGGCCAAATCCCATATAAATGCAGCATCATTTGATTATTTGCAGCTTTATTTTAAGTTTGTGAATTTTATTTTAATAATTCAATGAATGACTTATTGTCTATCTTGAACTTACATGCAATTTATACAATGTTTACAATACAATGGACTTGCTTATTATTTCTTTTCCCCTTATATTTAACATTCCGTTGTATATATAATGGGGAAGTATAATTTTCCACCATTTCCTTTTTTACCTTGTTATCCTTTTTCCGTATCTTCTCCAATTTGCTTCACGTCTCTTTTAACCACATTAACTTAATTTTTCCTAAATATTTTCCTGTTTCTTCACATATTCATTTGATCTTTTATTAAACATCTTTCTAACTTTTAGCTCTATTGGTAAAATTTTCCATTTACCTAGTATTAAATACTCACTTCCTTTATCCGTGTCCTTGCATTCCAGAATATAATGACAATTGTCATGTAATCATTACATTTAATACGTCTCTCCCCTTCTTCTCCCTGTTAAACCAATTAAATTCATTACACCTCTCCTCGTCCATGCATATCCCATTCTGGCCTCTTTGTGGCATACTTCGATGTATCTTTCTTTTTCCCATTCCATTTTAAAATATTTATAATCTATCAATAACCTTTTTCCCTTGAAACTACTTAAGCTTTCTTGCTTTTGAATATCATCCAGTCTTGTTCTAATTTGTTTCCAGAACCCTTACTTTTTTGTATTTTAATAATTAAAACGACAACTCAGATATTCATTCTTGTCTTCGTTTGTATATTGACAAATTGTTGGTTACAGAGGACAAAACTGGTGTTTCTTGAAGAAGTATTTTGTTTAGCTCCAAGGATGGACGCCAATTTGAAGAAGGTGTTTTGTTACGTCATTTGCAGCACGCTTTGGGCGTCAATTTGAAGTAGTTTGTATTGAAGGAGTTGATTATATTTCAACTGTTGGGGAGCCGAACTTGAAGTAGTTGCAACCGCACGTATAGTACCCGGTAGCCTTTGCCCCAATTTTTAAAAATATTAACTTTGTAATTTGACTGTTTCTTTAAATGTTATATATTTATGTTTACCTCGGCTGCATCAGTATTATTGTTAGAAACATGTTTCTCTTAGCAGGGTTGTGATGCAACAAGAATGTAGGCTTACACAGATTATAATTTTACTTCACTCCTTTTATTAATGCTTGACACGATGTAAACGACACTTCACTGATATAGAGAGCCTGAGGACACTTTCTGCGTCTGGTTAGTAACGTTGTCTGCTGGCAACTGAACTATAAATTTGTAAATTTTGCTATATTTCAGTTTCTTATTGGCTAATCCTAGTCCAATAGAATACCTTCATTTAACTAAAGCTTTTTCTGGTTGTTGATTGGTTATTTTTATAAACTGTCACTAAAATTACATTATTGTTACTCCAATAATCACAAGTAACATTATTAAACTCTCAAACTACTTATTGCCTAAGGTTACCTCATTGTTACCTCATTGTTAGCAACGTTTAACTTATTATTCTCACAGCTCCTACATTATTAAATTACGTAATATATTCACATGGATACAATAATATAAACATATATAATGACTGTAATATACACTTTTTATATATCATTACATGCACATATTGCTTTAAGGCGGGCTGTTATTGAATTTATATATTATATAATTAGACTGAAATTATTTAAGTGTTAAAAATACTGCCTCATTATACTATTTCAAATTGTAATTTTATTATTCTGTGTACCTTTCATCAGCTTTGCTGGATGTTCCCAAGCTTGATAAGAATTTTAAGTAATTTATTTCGGATCATATTATCTAATACAGAAAACAAGAGAAAATGATCAGTAAATAGTATTTATATGCTGGCAGATTACGTTATCTTTGTGTGTATTGAATTTTCTGTTATGAATAATGGATATGTGCATGATTACCTCTCTTCCAAATCCACATTGTTCTCCACTCAGTACTGTTTTGTTAATTATATTATTTAATATTATACGTATTATATTCGCTTAAAATTTATAAGCTGCATTGATGCTTCTGTGATTATTTCAATCATCTGTTCCTACATAATTTTGTAATACTTTCTGTGTATTTCTGCCAGCAATGAGGAGTGAGAGATGTCGCATAATGAGTGTAACTCAAATAAGTTCAGCTTTAAGTTTGTGAACTTTCATATCTTTCTTCAATAACATTTTCTTCCATTTTTACTTTCTCTGTTACATATAGTAAGTACAGAACATATTGTATTCCACTCAAAAATTCGCTAGAAATATATGTTTTGAAGCTCCTTGGGAACAAAATAGAAAAGGTTCGTGTGCGTGCGTGTGCGTGCGTGTGTATGTGTGTGTGTATGTGTGTGTGTGTGTAATGAAAAGTTGGATAAATACAAAACCTAGTATTTAAGTTCAAATTATTCCAAAAATACGACATGAAGATATTCAAGAAACCCCACCCCACCTATATAGTTGTTTCCTTTGTATCTTGTAACGAAATATGTAATGAAGCTATTTTTGCAAAATGTTTATCTCGATTAAAGTGAAGTAGATAGAGAAATAAGCTTTAGCAAGAATGTCCACCAATAGTCCATGTGAATGTAACACATCAGATTTTTAAGCTAAATAAGTTTTGTTGCATAAGTTAAATACGAGGGCGGATCGAAAAGTAACGCACAATATTATTTTTATAAATAAGTTTAATAGTTAAAACAACCAAAAAAATCACAAATGAACTTACACATTTTTCCTACTTTTCGACATAGTCACCAAGTTTTTTAACACATTTCTCCCATCGCGATAGCAGTTTCAATATGCCCTGTTCATAGAAGTCCATTTCCTTGGAGTATAGCCATCTACGCACTGCTGATTTCGCTTCCGCATCTGTCGCAAAGCGTTGGCCGACCAGGAACTTCTTCACGGGACAAAACAGATGAAATTCCGATGGTGTAAGGTATGGTAAATACTTGAGCACCTGCCAACCAAATTTGGTGATTTTCTGACGAACAGCAGCAACATGGGGGCGAGCATTGTCATGAAGAATTTTGCATTCATGTTGTGGCGTTTGTCACGAAGGGCACAACGCAACTTCACCAAAAACTTTCATGTGGGCTTCAGCATTCACAGTGGTCCCGTGTTCAGCAAAGTCCACCAATACAACACCATGCATATCCCAGAACACCGTCACAAGCAGTTTACTAGCAGATTGAGTCACTTTGAATTTTTTCTTCACTGGGGAACCAGCATATTTCCACTCCATGCTTGCTTGCTTGGTTTCGGGCGTGTAGTGGTAGGCCCACGAGTCATCACCAGTGACGATTCCTTTCAGAAAGTTATGCCCTTCTGCGCTGTACCGCGTTAGGTGATCCAAGCTCGTTATCATTCTCTGGCCCTTATGGTTGTCTGCCAGGTGCTTAGGCACCCAGCGAGCACTAACATTACGAAATTTCAGCGTATCATGAACAATAGCGTACACTGCGTCATAGGAATGTTGAACTGTTGCGATAAGGTTCGCAGTTGCACATGCCGGTCGTTAAAATTTTCCGCCTCAATGCCTCCGACTTTCTGCGTGGTTGCAGCTGTTAACGGCCTCCCCGAGCGTGGCGAATCACTAAGGTTCACGCGGCCTTCTAGGAGGAATGCACATCACCTGGAGACATTGCTACAATCATTTTCATACACGCCACGCATGTCCCTGTGAATATCACTAGGTTTATGCCCTTTGGCCCACAAATAACGAATCACATCTCTCTACTCTTCACACGTGGACGACAGTAACATGCGCGCCATCGTTTTTGCGTAGTTCACGCTTCTCTCACTAGAGCTGCATACGAAACAAAAAAATATCCACTGTAGTGGAAACTTCGAACTATATCTGTGTGAAATTGCTGCATTCTAGCTGCAATACCAAGGCAGAAAAAATGATTATGGATTACTTTTCGATCCGTCCTAGTATATGGAAGCTATTGATTTCCCAAAGTGTTGATTATTTAAAAGTATTAAGGAAATCACGTAAATGGGGGTGAAAAATATTAATAAGGCTGTTCCATTCATGACATACTCCACGGACGGCGTTTAAAAAGTTTTGGATGACAACCTATCGTAGTTTGATTACCGTGTAATTGGCACATCCACAGGATTTGTTTTCGATTGCGATAGATTCAAAATAAGGCTTGAGTAAGCGCTTTAATTTAATAAAGTTGTTTTATAAATAAATGTTTCTCTCTTCCGAAGGGTTTACACTTTTTGAATTAATGCAACATTTTAGATTTGTTCCCGAGGTTAGCCTTACTGCTAGGTATTGGTTTATAATTCCGCAGATAGAAGTAACGGCGCGATGGGCCGCGGCTTGGTAACTTAGTTTTAAATAGAAGCTAAGAAGAAATTACCTTTAGTATGTATTTTATAATAATAACGTATTGTACACAACTCTTGTTCCAGAAGTACGTGACGTGTTTTAAAGTAAGTACTGAGGCAGTATTTTTAACACTTAAATGATATGAGTCTAATTATACAATATAAAATATAACAGCTGCCTGCCTTAAAGCATTATATGCATAATATAATATACATAATGTATGCAACAGTCATTGTATTATGTTATATTATTATGTAAATGTATAATAATGTTATGTGAATGTATTATGTAATTTAACAGTGTAGGAGATGTGAGAATGGAAGGAAGCTGCTTTCCGTAGCAAACAGAATTATAAAGAAGAAGTCGAAAGTTGCTAACAATGGGGTAACATTGAGGTAACTTGAGACAACAATAAATTAAAAAGTTTAATAAAGGCTACCAATAATTCTTGTAACAATAATGTAATATTTAAAACAGTTTATAAATAGCCAATGAAAAACTAGTAAAGCTTAAGTTAAATAAAAGTATTCTATTGGGGTAGGCTTAGACAATAAGAGACTTGAAATAGGGGAAATATACAAATTCAAGCGGCAGACGCTACAAGATTGCGTACCCGATCGGTACGATACGTGTTCAGTGTGAGACATGAAAACTCATTTCAGAGAGAATAATATAAAGTTTACTTATTTAAAAGTGCAAATAACAATAACCTCACAGCTCTACAGTAGGATACATCAGTGAAGTGTTATTTAATTCTGTGAAGGATTAATAAAACAAAGTTAAAAACCGTTATAATTTGTGTAAGCCTTGTTCTTTAGCCACACCAGCCGTGCTAAGATACGTGTTCTGAAAATTACTACTCACGCAGCCGAGGCATATATATATATATATAATATTTAAATAAACATTAAGGTACAAAGGTGATTTTTTTAAACGTGGGGGGCGAAGGCCACCGGAAACGTAAACGTGGGGCAAAGGCCACCGGAAAGTTTGTATGGTACGTGGGGCAAACACTCAAGAAACATATCTCCCGCAATACGTGGTGCAAATAAAACAATTAAACCACAGCAGTACCGATAACTTTTTTAAAAAGTAACAGAGAACATTATCTTCCAAATACTTTATTATCATTCATTACCTCATAGCTTACACTACTTCTCCACAGTCACAGCTGTTATTCAGGCATTTGTCGTAACGGAAAACCAGTTTCTAATATGCCTCCGTCAAAGAATGGTGCCGCCTGTGATGAAAACCAAGTCTACATTTCTTCTTTCACAACATCATCGTCGTTGAAATGTTTTCCATTAAGGAATTTATTCAGATGAAGAAACAGATGAAAATCGCTTGGTGCCAAATTCAGACTGTTGTGAATCAAGAAGTGCAGACTTGGCTTTCATCATAGGCGGCATCATTTTTTGATAAAGGTATAGAGAAAATGGTTTCTCGTTACCATAATGGCATTGACTATGTGGAGAAGTAGTGTAAGGTGTAAGATAATGAATGATAATAAAATATGTGAAAAATAATGTTGCATTCTTTTTTTTTAATTTCGGTAATGCACCTCGTAGACATTATACTCGAGGGTTCTATCGTTCTATTGAGAATTAGTTTATTAACTCCACGTATGGACGCCAATTTGGTAAAGTATTTTTGTAGGAGTTGTATTATATTTCAACTGTTGGGGAGCCGAACTTGTAGTAGTTGCAACCGCACGTATACTACGCGCTTTCCGGTAGCCTTCGCCCTAAGTTTAAAATTATTAACTTTGTAATTTGACTGTTTCTTTAATTATTATGTATTCATGTTTGCCTCGGCTCCATTAGTATTATTGTTAGAGACATGGATGTCTTGGCAGGGTTGTAGTGCGACTAAGAATGTAGGCCTACAAAGATTATAATTTTACTTCACTCCTTTTATTAATGCTTGGCACGATTTAAATACCACTTCACTGATAGAGAGAGCTGAGAGATGTTTTTATTAAATACTTGCACTTTTTAATACGTAAACTATTTTCGTCTCACACGAATACGTATTAAATCTCTTGAGGACACTTTTTGCGTCTGGTTAGTAACGCTGTCTGCAACCAACTGAACCGATTTCAATCTCCTAAACTTGTAAATTTCTGTATTTTAAGTCTCTGATTGGCTATTTCTAATCCAATAGAACACCCTCATTTAACTAAAGCTATTTCTGGTTGTTGATTGGCTATTTTTAAACTGTCCCAAAATTTAAATTATGGTTGCTCCAATAATGACTAGTAGCATTTAAACTTTCAAACTCATTATTGCCTCAAAGTTACCTCATTATTAGCAACTTTTAACTTATTATTCTCACAGCTCCTACATTATTAAATTACGTAATACATTCATATAACATTATTGAACATGTTTACAATAATACAAACATATACAACGACTCTTACATACATTTTTATATATTGTTACATACACATATTGCTTTAAAGCGGGCTGTTATTGAGGTTGCATAAGTAGTAATAGTCCCGGATGAGCCAATTGTTTTAACGATAATCCTGCCGCTAGGGGCGCTAGTGTCGCTAGTGTCGCTGCGTGCGACGGCGGCGGCGGTAAGTTTGAAAAGCGCCCTGAGCGGTAGGATTATCGTTAAATCGGTTGGCTCATCCGGGACGAGTTGAAAGAATTGAGGAAGTGACGTGGAGTGTTTTGATTGGTTCGTTAATTTGGGGTGGGAGATGGAGGAAGGGAGATGGAGGAGTATGGAGGTCGCGTGATGGAGAGGAGCTGGGTGGCGAGGTGTTGTCTGTGCGGAGGTCGGTACTGAAATGGGGGGAAAAGATGGGTAGCGAGGGATAAAAAGTGTAACAGAAAGTGACGTGTGAAGTTGTGATTGGTGGGAATAAGAAGTGATTTTATTGGTGGAAAGGAGCAAATGAGAGTTGTTGATTGGTAAGAATAAGAGGGATTATGATTGGTGGAAAGAAAAAGGTGTGGGAGTGGGGTATGTTGGAGGTGATGGGAAAGGTGAGTTTTGCTAGCAGCAAGATTTGCAAAAGCCTGTCTTGAACTGATCAGCAATTTTTGAACGTCGGATGGTAGTTTTCTTGAGTGGATAGAGAGATGGGGGCGATATGAGATGCGGTGGCGAAAATGGGAACTAGACAAGGTTGTTGAGACAAGAGGTTTAAGGACGAGGAAATTTGGAGGTTAGTGGTGAACACGGCGGTCGCAAGAGGTGGGGGTAAGGAGACGCAGTGGTGAGAATGGGAACTAAAAGAAGATGGGGGTAGCAAGAGTTTTAGAAGAGTAGATTTTGAGGTTAAAATAGTGGGAACTAAAAATGGCGGAGGGTCTGCGACAAGGAGATGCGGTGAGAACTAAACAAGATGGCGGTCGCAAGAGGAGGGTAAGGAGATTTGAGGTTACAGTACGAAAACACGAAAGGATATATTCCTACGCCAAGCAGGTCCGAAAAATAATTATGCGTGTGGTACTTACCTGTTACCGGTGTGGATGCGTCACCAAAAGCGCGGCACGCGAGGCGGAAAAATAAAAGCAAACTGTTTTTGAAAATGCTTAACCAGCTTTAAGATCAACCAACATCACTACGCACTGATATACCTAGGTTTTTAAAGCGGTACAGACACCCTTTGCAGAGGCGTAATTTAACTATACCAAAAACCTGGTACTGGACCATCGTGATGGTCGCTAGCGTACGTAGGAGCAGGGTTCTCATAGCCGGTCGAAAGCGGTCAAAAACGTGTACGACGTAGGTGTTGACAGTAGCTGCTGTCGAGTGAACGGTCGAGGTGTGAATAAACAAGATCTGTTCTCGCCGGCAATTTGGTTCGGAGATGTGAGCAGCGGCGAGGTGTTGTCTGTGCGGAGGTCGGGACTGAAAGAGGGAAAAGATGGGGAGCGAGGGATAAAAAGTGTAACAGAAAGTGACGTGTGAAGTTGTGATTGGTGGGAATAAGAAGTGATTTTATTGGTGGAAAGGAGCAAATGAAAGTTGTTGATTGGTAAGAATAAGAGAGGTTATGATTGGTGGAAAGAAAAAGGAGTGGGGTATGTTGGAGGTGATGGGAAAGGTAAGTTTTGCTAGCAACAAGATTTGCAAAAGCCTGTCGTGAACTGATCAGCAATTTTTTGAACGTTGGATGGTAGTTTTCTTGAGTGGATAGAGAGATGGGGCGATATGAGATGCGGTGGCGAAAATGGGAACTAAACAAGGTGGTTGAGACAAGAGGTTTAAGGACGAGGAAATTTGGAGGTTAGTGGTGAACATGGCGGTCGCAAGAGGTGGGGGTAAGGAGACGCGGTGGTGAGAATGGGAACTAAAAGAAGATGGCGGTAGCAAGAGGTTAGAAGAGTAGATTTTGAGGTTAAAATAGCGGGAACTAAAAATGGCGGAGGGTCTGCGACAAGGAGATGCGGTGAGAACTAAACAATATGGCGGACGCAAGAGGTGGGTAAGGAGGTTTGAGGTTACAGTACGAAAACACGAAAGGATATATTCCTACGCCAAGCAGGTCCGAAAAATAATTATGCGTGTGTTACTTACCTGTTACCGGTGTGGATGCGTCACCAAAAGCGCGGCACGCGAGACGGAAAAATAAAAGCAAACTGTTTTTGAAAATGCTTAACCAGCTTTAAGATCAACCAACATCACTACGCACTGATATACCTAGGTTTTTAAAGCGGTACAGACACCCTTTGCAGAGGCGTAATTTAACTATACCAAAAACCTGGTACTGGACCATCGTGATGGTCGCTAGCGTACGTAGGAGCAGGGTTCTCATAGCCGGTCGAAAGCGGTCAAAAACGTGTACGACGTAGGTGTTGGCAGTAGCTGCTGCCGAGGCAACCGTCGAGGTGCGAATGAACGAGATCTGTTCTTGCAGGCAATCTGGTTGAGAGATGAGAGGCGCGGTGGTAAAAATGTGAACTAAATAAGATGGCGGAGGCACGAAGTTGAGGTTAAGGAGCGGCGAGGTGTTGACTGTGCGGCGGTTGGGGTCTGAAAGAGGGGGAAAGATGGCGAACGAGGGATAAAAAGTATAACAGAAAGTGACGTGTGAAGTTGTCATTGGTGGGAATAAGAAGTGATGTTATTGGTGGAAAGGAACAAATGAAAGTTGCTGATTGGCGAGAATAAGAGAGATTATGATTGGTGGAAAGAAAAAAAGGTGTGGGAGTGGGGTATGTTGGAGGTGATGGAAAAGGCAAGTTTTGCTACCAACAACATTTGCAAAAGCCTATCCAGAACTCATCAGCAATTTTAAATAACTAGTGTTTCGGGGGTTTTCTCTGGTTGGTAGACGAATGCAAGCTGTTTCTACCATACTTATATTATTCGTCTTTTTCCTTTTTTTTTTTAAAATGACTAGTTTTTTTTTTTTTTTTTTTTGGGAGTTTTCTGCGGATGGTAAACAAATGCAAGCTCTTTCTGCTTTTTCATAGGTTTTCCCTGGTTGGTAGGCGTTTTCTGTACTGGTTGACGAAGGCGTTTCTAATTTTGGAGGTTTTCTCAGGTTTTTAGCGGTTGTCCCTGCCCGGTAGGCAAATGATGAAGTTTTACCTTGTCGGCGCACGGATACTAGGCACGTACTGGCGCGCGCACACACACACACACACACACACACACACAGAGACAGACAGACACACAGACAGGCACACACACACCGACATGTTTCCAAAAATGCTTTTTTTTTTTTTTTTTTGATTCAGGAGGTCTCAAAACGTGTATTTCCGGTGAAATCACGGTATCGAATTTTTGGGCGGAATGCAATACTTCCCCTACTTACTATACGTAGTAGAGAAAGTAAAAAAGTATTGAAAAATTTAAGGAAATAACAAGCAATATCTCAAAAGTGCACTATCTTGTTTTCAAGGGTTTTCCAGATCGGTAAGCGTTAGAATACTCTTAGAGCTTTTTTCAGGTTTTTTAGCGGTTGTCCCTGGCCGGTAGGCAAATGATAAAGTTTTTCTATAACGTCGTCGTTTTGGCTTGTGGCGCACGGATCCTAGGCACGTACTCGCGCGCGCGCACACACACACACACACACACTAAAATAGTAGCGTATAAAAAAAAAACTGATGTGTTACACTGACATGACTTTCTCTACTCTTGTACAATCTAATTGGTAGCTTTTAAGCGATAGTCAAATATTTTAACGCTGGTTGCTATGTGGCGAATTCCATTCTGTTTGCATGTTCAGGACATAAAAAAAATGAATAAACGAATTTGAGAAAAAGTATAAGTATTGGAAAATTTAAGGAAATAACAAGCAATATCTCGAAAACGGTTCACTCAACAAAAGAAACGTATATGACATAAGTTGTGTATTTTAACGCGATCTACATTTTTTGTGTAGTAAAATTTTGTCTATCTCTTATGGTTTACCAGTTATGCAAAAAAGTCGTTCACAATGAAGAATATTTTTGGAGACATTCCCAGAAAATTCGAGATATACATTTTATTTGACATGACAATATCTTAAACATATGATGTTTTAATCAAAATCGTTAGAGCCGTTTTTGAGAAAATTAAAATTTTCGAAAAATGTTCCATGTAAAGGGTAGTCTGGGGTGGGGGGATTTTCTTGAAAACCTTCGTGTCGCATCTCTGGAAGATACTGAACCTAAATACCAAGTTTGGTGTTTATCCGACTGTTCGTTTTTGAGTTATGCTGTTCACAGACACACAGACACACAGACACACAGACAGACACACACACGGACATGTTTCCAAAAATGCTTTTTTTTTCTGGATTCAGTGATTCTCAAAACATGTATTTCCAGTGAAATCTCGGTATCGAATTTTTGGGTGGAATGCAATACTTCCCCTACTTACTATACGTAGTAGAGAAAGTAAAAATGAATAACGCATTTGAGAAAAAGTATAAGTATTGGAAAATTTAAAGGAAATAACAAGCAATATCTCGAAAAACGGTTCACTCAACAAAATAAATGTATATGGCATAAGTTGTGTATTTTAACGCGATCTACATTTTTTGTGTAGCAAACTTTTGTCTATCTCTTACGGTTTATCAGTTATGAAAAAGTCGTTCACAATGAAGAATTCTTTTGGAGACATTCCCAGAAAATTCGAGATATACATTTCATTTCTCTCGACATTATCTTAAATATATGATATTTTCATCAAAATCGTTAGAGCCATTTTTTAATACAAAGAGAACGGGATTTCACAAGTGAAACAGTACTGTGATAACGATACCACTGAAACAAAAAAAAAATCTGATGTGTAACACTCACATGACTTTCTCAACTCTTGTACAAAGTATTTTTACAAACGCTTATTCCCCATCTAGTTCATGTTAATCGAGATAAACATTTGCAAAATCTATTTTATTGCTAATTTTCTTGTATAAAAAAAAAATCTGATGTGTAACACTCACATGACGTTCTCTACTCTTGTACAAAGTATTTTTACAAACGCTTATGCTCCATCTAGTTCATGTTAATCGAGATAAACATTTGCAAACTCTATTTTATTGCTAATTTTCTTGTAGATGTAGGGGAAAATATATTTACAAGGGGAATATAGAAAAACAGTAGCCTTTAAGCACATACATATCTCTTAATAGCTGGTTGCTATGTGCAGCACCATTCTTTTTGCCACAGATTAATACTGTTTGCATATCAAAGACAAAAAAAAAATGAATAACGAAGTCCCATTTGAGAAAATAAATATTGGAAAATTAACAAACAATATCTCGAAAACGGTTCACTCAACAACAAAAATGTATATTACATAAGATGTGTATTTTAACGCGATCTACATTTTTTGTGTAGTAAAATTTTGTCTATCTCTTACGGTTTTTCAGTTATGAAAAAGACGTTCACAATGAAGAATACTTTTGGAGACATTCCCAGAAAATTGGAGATATACATTTCATTTCTCACGACATTATATTAAACATACGATATTTTTCATCAAAATCGTTAGAGCCATTTTTTTTAATACAAAGAGAACGGGATTTCACAAGTGAAACAGTACTGTGATAACGATACCAACAAAACTAATTATTATTCACCCACTGAAACACATAAAAAAAATCTGATGTGTAACACTCACATGACTTTTCTCATCTCTTGTACAAAGTATTTTTACAAACGCTTATTCCCCATCTAGTTCATGTTAATCGAGATAAACATTTGCAAACTCTATTTTATTGCTAATTTTCTTGTAGATGTAGGGAAAATATATTTACAAGGGGAATATAGAAAAACAGTAGCCTTTAAGCACATACATATCTCTTAATAGCTGGTTGCTATGTGCAGTACCATTCTTTTTGCCACAGATTAATACTCTTTGCATATCAAAGACAAAAAAAAAATGAATAACGAATTCCCATTTGAGAAAATAACTATTGGAAAATTTAAGTAAATAACAAGCAATATCTCGAAAACGGTTCACTCAACAATAAAGATGTATATGACATAAGTTGTGTATTTTAACGCGATCTACATACTTTGGTACTCACCTATAAGATATAGAGGGTAGAGGTCGTACGAACGTAGCACTTTGAGAATTTATATTCAACAGTTGGTGTTACTCCTTAGAAAGGAAGTATCTGCTGATTTTTATTTAATTCTTTACATTTTACATAACACGTATGCACTGGCACAACACAAAAGCACTACACACGATACTCAGTTTTAATATTTGCACTAATAACATCAGGAATAACTGAAGTCTGCAAACAGTCATTTCCCATGTGCAGCCTTACGTACAGAGAACGTGTGTGGCTGATCTATGTGTAAAAAGAGCCTGAGAGCGGATGTACGTCAGCGGTAAAATCTTTTAAATGCATTTTTATTGGCGATGGTAGAAATCGTGCAGTGGTGGATCGTGAAAATTCATATAAATGGATGCATCACCTCATAATAAGCCTCTATATACCAAGAATATTGAGTTTTTAAAAAGTCAGCAACTGTACCTGTGTTTCTATACGTGAACGTCAGATGGCAGCTTCGATACGTGTCCACGGAGACCTTAGTGCTAGGCAACTGTACCTCTGTTTCTATACGTGAACGGCAGGTTGCAGCTTCGATACGTGTCCACGGAGACCTTAGTGCTAGGCAACTGTACCTCTGTTTCTATACGTGAACGGCAGATTGCAGCTTCGATACGTGTCCACGGAGACCTTAGTGCTAGGCAACTGTACCTCTGTTTCTATACGTGAACGGCAGATTGCAGCTTCGATACGTGTCCACGGAGACCTTAGTGCTAGGCAACTGCACCTCTGTTTCTATACGTGAACGGCAGATTGCAGCTTCGATACGTATCCACGGAGACCTTAGTGCTAGGCAACTGCACCTCTGTTTCTATACGTGAACGGCAGATTGCAGCTTCAATACGTGTCCACGGAGACCTTAGTGCTAGGCAACTGTACCTCTGTTTCTATACGTGAACGGGAGATTGCAGCTTCGATACGTGTCCACGGAGACCGTAGCGCTAGGCAACTGCACCTCTGTTTCTATACGTGAACGGCAGATTGCAGCTTCGATACGTGTCCACGGAGACCTTAGTGCTAGGCAACTGTACCTCTGTTTCTATACGTGAACGGCAGATTGCAGCTTCGATACGTGTCCACGGAGACCTTAGTGCTAGGCAACTGTACCTCTGTTTCTATACGTGAACGGCAGATTGCAGCTTCGATACGTGTCCACGGAGACCTTAGTGCTAGGCAACTGCACCTCTGTTTCTATACGTGAACGGCAGATTGCAGCTTCGATACGTATCCACGGAGACCTTAGTGCTAGGCAACTGCACCTCTGTTTCTATACGTGAACGGCAGATTGCAGCTTCAATACGTGTCCACGGAGACCTTAGTGCTAGGCAACTGTACCTCTGTTTCTATACGTGAACGGGAGATTGCAGCTTCGATACGTGTCCACGGAGACCTTAGTGCTAGGCAACTGCACCTCTGTTTCTATACGTGAACGTCAGATTGCAGCTTCGATACGTGTCCACGGAGACCTTAGTGCTAGGCAACTGCACCTCTGTTTCTATACGTGAACGGCAGATTGCAGCTTCGATACGTATCCACGGGGACCTTAGTGCTAGGGAACTGCACCTCTGTTTCTATACGTGAACGGCAGATTGCAGCTTCAATACTTGTCCACGGAGACCTTAGTGCTAGGCAGCTGTACCTCTGTTTCTATACGTGAACGGCAGATTGCAGCTTCGATACGTGTCCACGGAGATCTTAGTGCTAGGCAGCTATACCTGTTTCTATACGTCAACGGCAGATTGCAGCTTCGATACGTGTTCACGGAGACCTTAGTGCTAGGCAACTGTACCTGTGTTTCTATACGTGTCCACGGAGACCTTAGTGCTAGACAACTGTACCTCTGTTTCTATACGTGAACGGCAGATTGCAGCTTCAATACGTGTCCACGGAGACCTTAGTGCTAGTGCTAGGCAACTATACCTCTGTTTCTATACGTGAACGGCAGATTGCAGGTTCGATACGTGTCCACGGAGATCTTAGTGCTAGGCAACTATACCTGTTTCTATACGTGAACGGCAGATTGCAGCTTCGATACGTGTCCACGGAGACCTTAGTGCTAGGCAACTGTACCTGTGTTTCTATACGTGAACGTCAGATGGCAGCTTCGATACGTGTCCACGGAGACCTTAGTGTTAGGCAACTGTACCTCTGTTTCTATACGTGAACGGCAGATTGCAGCTTCGATACGTGTCCACGGAGACCTTTCGCTTCAGGTGACAAAATAACACTAGGCACTTGTGTGCCGTGGTGTAAGCCGTAATCACGGTATTGGTAGCGTGGATCTCCTTGGGGCTCTCCTCGGAGTTACCTCAACACCACGTACATGACCTGGTTCGTCACGGGTACGCAGGTCTGCACTACCACTTCCTCGGCGTTGAGCAGGCCCAGGAGGCGATCGTACCGGTACACCAGCTAGCACGTGGACATGTTATCGCGCTGTGGTGTTGCGTGTGCGAGGTATGGAAACTCAAGGACGCAAAACATGCACGACCGAGGGTTAAAAAGCAGAACAAGTAGTGACGTGGAGCGTTGTGATTGGTGTAAATAAGACGATCTCTGATAGGTGGACAAATTGAAATAACGTGATGTGATAGGCGAAAATAAAATCAAAGGTGATTGGATGAAAAATGACGAGAAGGAATTAGCGGTGAATTTGTGAACTAAGATGGCGAAGATTTTTTTTTTAAAAAAAAGGATAATATAAGTACGGCAACTGTAACGGTTTACGGCAAACGCGCGCCGCGCAATGCGTCACGCCGGGCATCTTGCTCAATATGATTTTTGTTTTATTGCCCGGGCGTGACGCATTGCGCGGCGCGCGTTTGCCGTAAACCGTTACAGTTGCCGTACTTATATTATCCTTTTTTTTTAAAAAAAAAAATCTTCGCCATCTTAGTTCACAAATTCACCGCTAATTCCTTCTCGTCATTTTTCATTCAATCACCTTTGATTTTATTTTCGCCTATCACATCACGTTATTTTAATTTGTCCACCTATCAGAGATCGTCTTATTTACACCAATCACAACGCTCCACGTCACTACTTGTTCTGCTTTTTAACCCTCGGTCGTGCATGTTTTGCGTCCTTGAGTTTCCATACCTCGCACACGCAACACCACAGCGCGATAACATATCCACGTGCTAGCTGGTGTACCGGTACGATCGCCTCCTGGGCCTGCTCAACGCCGAGGAAGTGGTAGTGCAGACCTGCGTACCCGTGACGAACCAGGTCATGTACGTGGTGTTGAGGTAACTCCGAGGAGAGCCCCAAGGAGATCCACGCTACCAATACCGTGATTGCGGCTTACACCACGGCACACAAGTGCCTAGTGTTATTTTGTCACCTGAAGCGAAAGGTCTCCGTGGACACGTATCGAAGCTGCAATCTGCCGTTCACGTATAGAAACAGAGGTACAGTTGCCTAACACTAAGGTCTCCGTGGACACGTATCGAAGCTGCCATCTGACGTTCACGTATAGAAACACAGGTACAGTTGCCTAGCACTAAGGTCTCCGTGGACACGTATCGAAGCTGCAATCTGCCGTTCACGTATAGAAACAGGTATAGTTGCCTAGCACTAAGATCTCCGTGGACACGTATCGAACCTGCAATCTGCCGTTCACGTATAGAAACAGAGGTATAGTTGCCTAGCACTAGCACTAAGGTCTCCGTGGACACGTATTGAAGCTGCAATCTGCCGTTCACGTATAGAAACAGAGGTACAGTTGTCTAGCACTAAGGTCTCCGTGGACACGTATAGAAACACAGGTACAGTTGCCTAGCACTAAGGTCTCCGTGAACACGTATCGAAGCTGCAATCTGCCGTTGACGTATAGAAACAGGTATAGCTGCCTAGCACTAAGATCTCCGTGGACACGTATCGAAGCTGCAATCTGCCGTTCACGTATAGAAACAGAGGTACAGCTGCCTAGCACTAAGGTCTCCGTGGACACGTATTGAAGCTGCAATCTGCCGTTCACGTATAGAAACAGAGGTGCAGTTCCCTAGCACTAAGGTCCCCGTGGATACGTATCGAAGGTGCAATCTGCCGTTCACGTAAAGAAACAGAGGTGCAGTTGCCTAGCACTAAGGTCTCCGTGGACACGTATCGAAGCTGCAATCTGACGTTCACGTATAGAAACAGAGGTGCAGTTGCCTAGCACTAAGGTCTCCGTGGACACGTATCGAAGCTGCAATCTCCCGTTCACGTATAGAAACAGAGGTACAGTTGCCTAGCACTAAGGTCTCCGTGGACACGTATTGAAGCTGCAATCTGCCGTTCACGTATAGAAACAGAGGTGCAGTTGCCTAGCACTAAGGTCTCCGTGGATACGTATCGAAGCTGCAATCTGCCGTTCACGTATAGAAACAGAGGTGCAGTTGCCTAGCACTAAGGTCTCCGTGGACACGTATCGAAGCTGCAATCTGCCGTTCACGTATAGAAACAGAGGTACAGTTGCCTAGCACTAAGGTCTCCGTGGACACGTATCGAAGCTGCAATCTGCCGTTCACGTATAGAAACAGAGGTACAGTTGCCTAGCACTAAGGTCTCCGTGGACACGTATCGAAGCTGCAATCTGCCGTTCACGTATAGAAACAGAGGTGCAGTTGCCTAGCGCTAAGGTCTCCGTGGACACGTATCGAAGCTGCAATCTCCCGTTCACGTATAGAAACAGAGGTACAGTTGCCTAGCACTAAGGTCTCCGTGGACACGTATTGAAGCTGCAATCTGCCGTTCACGTATAGAAACAGAGGTGCAGTTGTCTAGCACTAAGGTCTCCGTGGATACGTATCGAAGCTGCAATCTGCCGTTCACGTATAGAAACAGAGGTGCAGTTGCCTAGCACTAAGGTCTCCGTGGACACGTATCGAAGCTGCAATCTGCCGTTCACGTATAGAAACAGAGGTACAGTTGCCTAGCACTAAGGTCTCCGTGGACACGTATCGAAGCTGCAATCTGCCGTTCACGTATAGAAACAGAGGTGCAGTTGCCTAGCGCTAAGGTCTCCGTGGACACGTATCGAAGCTGCAATCTGCCGTTCACGTATAGAAACAGAGGTGCAGTTGCCTAGCACTAAGGTCTCCGTGGACACGTATCGAAGCTGCAATCTGCCGTTCACGTATAGAAACAGAGGTACAGTTGCCTAGCACTAAGGTCTCCGTGGACACGTATCGAAGCTGCAATCTGCCGTTCACGTATAGAAACAGAGGTACAGTTGCCTAGCACTAAGGTCTCCGTGGACACGTATCGAAGCTGCCATCTGACGTTCACGTATAGAAACACAGGTACAGTTGCTGACTTTTTAAAAACTCAATATTCTTGGTATATAGAGGCTTATTATGAGGTGATACATCCATTTATATGAATTTTCACGATCCACCACTGCACGATTTCTACCATCGCCAATAAAAATGCATTTAAAAGATTTTACCGCTGACGTACATCCGCTCTCAGGCTCTTTTTACACATAGATCAGCCACACACGTTCTCTGTACGTAAGGCTGCACATGGGAAATGACTGTTTGCAGACTTCAGTTATTCCTGATGTTATTAGTGCAAATATTAAAACTGAGTATCGTGTGTAGTGCTTTTGTGTTGTGCCAGTGCATACGTGTTATGTAAAATGTAAAGAATTAAATAAAAATCAGCAGATACTTCCTTTCTAAGGAGTAACACCAACTGTTGAATATAAATTCTCAAAGTGCTACGTTCGTACGACCTCTACCCTCTATATCTTATAGGTGAGTACCAAAGTATGTAGATCGCGTTAAAATACACAACTTATGTCATATACATCTTTATTGTTGAGTGAACCGTTTTCGAGATATTGCTTGTTATTTACTTAAATTTTCCAATAGTTATTTTCTCAAATGGGAATTCGTTATTCATTTTTTTTTTGTCTTTGATATGCAAAGAGTATTAATCTGTGGCAAAAAGAATGGTACTGCACATAGCAACCAGCTATTAAGAGATATGTATGTGCTTAAAGGCTACTGTTTTTCTATATTCCCCTTGTAAATATATTTTCCCTACATCTACAAGAAAATTAGCAATAAAATAGAGTTTGCAAATGTTTATCTCGATTAACATGAACTAGATGGGGAATAAGCGTTTGTAAAAATACTTTGTACAAGAGATGAGAAAAGTCATGTGAGTGTTACACATCAGATTTTTTTTATGTGTTTCAGTGGGTGAATAATAATTAGTTTTGTTGGTATCGTTATCACAGTACTGTTTCACTTGTGAAATCCCGTTCTCTTTGTATTAAAAAAAATGGCTCTAACGATTTTGATGAAAAATATCGTATGTTTAATATAATGTCGTGAGAAATGAAATGTATATCTCCAATTTTCTGGGAATGTCTCCAAAAGTATTCTTCATTGTGAACGTCTTTTTCATAACTGAAAAACCGTAAGAGATAGACAAAATTTTACTACACAAAAAATGTAGATCGCGTTAAAATACACATCTTATGTAATATACATTTTTGTTGTTGAGTGAACCGTTTTCGAGATATTGTTTGTTAATTTTCCAATATTTATTTTCTCAAATGGGACTTCGTTATTCATTTTTTTTTGTCTTTGATATGCAAACAGTATTAATCTGTGGCAAAAAGAATGGTGCTGCACATAGCAACCAGCTATTAAGAGATATGTATGTGCTTAAAGGCTACTGTTTTTCTATATTCCCCTTGTAAATATATTTTCCCCTACATCTACAAGAAAATTAGCAATAAAATAGAGTTTGCAAATGTTTATCTCGATTAACATGAACTAGATGGAGCATAAGCGTTTGTAAAAATACTTTGTACAAGAGTAGAGAACGTCATGTGAGTGTTACACATCAGATTTTTTTTTTATACAAGAAAATTAGCAATAAAATAGATTTTGCAAATGTTTATCTCGATTAACATGAACTAGATGGGGAATAAGCGTTTGTAAAAATACTTTGTACAAGAGTTGAGAAAGTCATGTGAGTGTTACACATCAGATTTTTTTTTTTGTTTCAGTGGTATCGTTATCACAGTACTGTTTCACTTGTGAAATCCCGTTCTCTTTGTATTAAAAAATGGCTCTAACGATTTTGATGAAAATATCATATATTTAAGATAATGTCGAGAGAAATGAAATGTATATCTCGAATTTTCTGGGAATGTCTCCAAAAGAATTCTTCATTGTGAACGACTTTTTCATAACTGATAAACCGTAAGAGATAGACAAAAGTTTGCTACACAAAAAATGTAGATCGCGTTAAAATACACAACTTATGCCATATACATTTATTTTGTTGAGTGAACCGTTTTTCGAGATATTGCTTGTTATTTCCTTTAAATTTTCCAATACTTATACTTTTTCTCAAATGCGTTATTCATTTTTACTTTCTCTACTACGTATAGTAAGTAGGGGAAGTATTGCATTCCACCCAAAAATTCGATACCGAGATTTCACTGGAAATACATGTTTTGAGAATCACTGAATCCAGAAAAAAAAAAGCATTTTTGGAAACATGTCCGTGTGTGTGTCTGTCTGTGTGTCTGTGTGTCTGTGTGTCTGTCTGTCTGTGCGTCTGTGTGACTGTGAACAGCATAACTCAAAAACGAACAGTCGGATAAACACCAAACTTGGTATTTAGGTTCAGTATGCATAACTGGTAAACCATAAGAGATAGCCAAAATTTTACTACACAAAAAATGTAGATCGCGTTAAAATACACAATTTATGTCATATACATTTTTTTTTAGTTGAGTGAACCATTTTCGAGATATTGCTTGTTATTTCCTTAAATTTTCCAATACTTATACTTTTTCTCAAATGCGTTATTCATTTTTACTTTCTCTACTACGTATAGTAAGTAGGGGAAGTATTGCATTCCACCCAAAAATTCGTTACCGAGATTTCACTGGAAATACATGTTTTGAGAATCTCTGAATCCAAAAAAAAAAAGCATTTTTGGAAACATGTCCGTGTGTGTGTCTGTCTGTGTGTCTGTGTGTCTGTGTGTCTGTGAACAGCATAACTCAAAAACGAACAGTCGGATAAACACCAAACTTGGTATTTAGGTTCAGTATCTTCCAGAGATGCGACACGAAGGTTTTCAAGAAAATCCCCCCATCCCAGACTACCCTTTACATGGAACATTTTTCGAAAATTTTAATTTTCTCAAAAACGGTTCTAACGATTTTGATTAAAACATCATATGTTTAAGATATTGTCATGTCAAATAAAATGTATATCTCGAATTTTCTGGGAATGTCTCCAAAAATATTCTTCATTGTGAACGACTTTTTTGCATAACTGGTAAACCATAAGAGATAGACAAAATTTTACTACACAAAAAATGTAGATCGCGTTAAAATACACAACTTATGTCATATACGTTTCTTTTGTTGAGTGAACCGTTTTCGAGATATTGCTTGTTATTTCCTTAAATTTTCCAATACTTATACTTTTTCTCAAATTCGTTTATTCATTTTTTTTATGTCCTGAACATGCAAACAGAATGGAATTCGCCACATAGCAACCAGCGTTAAAATATTTGACTATCGCTTAAAAGCTACCAATTAGATTGTACAAGAGTAGAGAAACTCATGTCAGTGTAACACATCAGTTTTTTTTTTTTATACGCTACTATTTTAGTGTGTGTGTGTGTGTGTGTGTGCGCGCGCGCGAGTACGTGCCTAGGATCCGTGCGCCACAAGCCAAAACGACGACGTTATAGAAAAACTTTATCATTTGCCTACCGGCCAGGGACAACCGCTAAAAAACCTGAAAAAAGCTCTAAGAGTATTCTAACGCTTACCGATCTGGAAAACCCTTGAAAACAAGATAGTACACTTTTGAGATATTGCTTGTTATTTCCTTAAATTTTTCAATACTTTTTTACTTTCTCTACTACGTATAGTAAGTAGGGGAAGTATTGCATTCCGCCCAAAAATTCGATACCGAGATTTCACCGGAAATACACGTTTTGAGACCTCCTGAATCAAAAAAAAAAAAAAAAAAAAAAAAGCATTTTTGGAAACATGTCCGTGTGTGTGTGCCTGTCTGTGTGTCTGTCTGTCTCTGTGTGTGTGTGTGTGTGTGTGTGTGTGCGCGCGCCAGTACGTGCCTAGTATCCGTGCGCCGACAAGGTAAAACTTCATCATTTGCCTACCGGGCAGGGACAACCGCTAAAAACCTGAGAAAACCTCCAAAATTAGAAACGCCTTCGTCAACCAGTACAGAAAACGCCTACCAACCAGGGAAAACCTATGAAAAAGCAGAAAGAGCTTGCATTTGTTTACCATCCGCAGAAAACTCCCAAAAAAAAAAAAAAAAAAACTAGTCATTTTTAAAAAAAAAAAGGAAAAAGACGAATAATATAAGTATGGTAGAAACAGCTTGCATTCGTCTACCAACCAGAGAAAACCCCCGAAACACTAGTTATTTAAAATTGCTGATGAGTTCTGGATAGGCTTTTGCAAATGTTGTTGGTAGCAAAACTTGCCTTTTCCATCACCTCCAACATACCCCACTCCCACACCTTTTTTTCTTTCCACCAATCATAATCTCTCTTATTCTCGCCAATCAGCAACATTCATTTGTTCCTTTCCACCAATAACATCACTTCTTATTCCCACCAATGACAACTTCACACGTCACTTTCTGTTATACTTTTTATCCCTCGTTCGCCATCTTTCCCCCTCTTTCAGACCCCAACCGCCGCACAGTCAACACCTCGCCGCTCCTTAACCTCAACTTCGTGCCTCCGCCATCTTATTTAGTTCACATTTTTACCACCGCGCCTCTCATCTCTCAACCAGATTGCCTGCAAGAACAGATCTCGTTCATTCGCACCTCGACGGTTGCCTCGGCAGCAGCTACTGCCAACACCTACGTCGTACACGTTTTTGACCGCTTTCGACCGGCTATGAGAACCCTGCTCCTACGTACGCTAGCGACCATCACGATGGTCCAGTACCAGGTTTTTGGTATAGTTAAATTACGCCTCTGCAAAGGGTGTCTGTACCGCTTTAAAAACCTAGGTATATCAGTGCGTAGTGATGTTGGTTGATCTTAAAGCTGGTTAAGCATTTTCAAAAACAGTTTGCTTTTATTTTTCCGTCTCGCGTGCCGCGCTTTTGGTGACGCATCCACACCGGTAACAGGTAAGTAACACACGCATAATTATTTTTCGGACCTGCTTGGCGTAGGAATATATCCTTTCGTGTTTTGGTACTGTAACCTCAAACCTCCTTACCCACCTCTTGCGTCCGCCATCTTGTTTAGTTCTCACCGCATCTCCTTGTCGCAGACCCTCCGCCATTTTTAGTTCCCGCTATTTTAACCTCAAAATCTACTCTTCTAACCTCTTGCTACCGCCATCTTCTTTTAGTTCCCATTCTCACCACCGCGTCTCCTTACCCCCACCTCTTGCGACCGCCATGTTCACCACTAACCTCCAAATTTCCTCGTCCTTAAACCTCTTGTCTCAACCACCTTGTTTAGTTCCCATTTTCGCCACCGCATCTCATATCGCCCCATCTCTCTATCCACTCAAGAAAACTACCATCCAACGTTCAAAAAATTGCTGATCAGTTCACGACAGGCTTTTGCAAATCTTGTTGCTAGCAAAACTTACCTTTCCCATCACCTCCAACATTTCCCACTCCTTTTTCTTTCCACCAATCATAACCTCTCTTATTCTTACCAATCAACAACTTTCATTTGCTCCTTTCCACCAATAAAATCACTTCTTATTCCCACCAATCACAACTTCACACGTCACTTTCTGTTACACTTTTTATCCCTCGCTCCCCATCTTTTCCCTCTTTCAGTCCCGACCTCCGCACAGACAACACCTCGCCGCTGCTCACATCTCCGAACCAAATTGCCGGCGAGAACAGATCTTGTTTATTCACACCTCGACCGTTCACTCGACAGCAGCTACTGTCAACACCTACGTCGTACACGTTTTTGACCGCTTTCGACCGGCTATGAGAACCCTGCTCCTACGTACGCTAGCGACCATCACGATGGTCCAGTACCAGGTTTTTGGTATAGTTAAATTACGCCTCTGCAAAGGGTGTCTGTACCGCTTTAAAAACCTAGGTATATCAGTGCGTAGTGATGTTGGTTGATCTTAAAGCTGGTTAAGCATTTTCAAAAACAGTTTGCTTTTATTTTTCCGCCTCGCGTGCCGCGCTTTTGGTGACGCATCCACACCGGTAACAGGTAAGTACCACACGCATAATTATTTTTCGGACCTGCTTGGCGTAGGAATATATCCTTTCGTGTTTTCGTACTGTAACCTCAAATCTCCTTACCCTCCTCTTGCGACCGCCATCTTGTTTAGTTCTCACCGCATCTCCTTGTCGCAGACCCTCCGCCATTTTTAGTTCCCACTATTTTAACCTCAAAATCTACTCTTCTAAAACTCTTGCTACCCCCATCTTCTTTTAGTTCCCATTCTCACCACTGCGTCTCCTTACCCCCACCTCTTGCGACCGCCGTGTTCACCACTAACCTCCAAATTTCCTCGTCCTTAAACCTCTTGTCTCAACAACCTTGTCTAGTTCCCATTTTCGCCACCGCATCTCATATCGCCCCCATCTCTCTATCCACTCAAGAAAACTACCATCCGACGTTCAAAAATTGCTGATCAGTTCAAGACAGGCTTTTGCAAATCTTGCTGCTAGCAAAACTCACCTTTCCCATCACCTCCAACATACCCCACTCCCACACCTTTTTCTTTCCACCAATCATAATCCCTCTTATTCTTACCAATCAACAACTCTCATTTGCTCCTTTCCACCAATAAAATCACTTCTTATTCCCACCAATCACAACTTCACACGTCACTTTCTGTTACACTTTTTATCCCTCGCTACCCATCTTTTCCCCCCATTTCAGTACCGACCTCCGCACAGACAACACCTCGCCACCCAGCTCCTCTCCATCACGCGACCTCCATACTCCTCCATCTCCCTTCCTCCATCTCCCACCCCAAATTAACGAACCAATCAAAACACTCCACGTCACTTCCTCAATTCTTTCAACTCGTCCCGGATGAGCCAACCGATTTAACGATAATCCTACCGCTCAGGGCGCTTTTCAAACTTACCGCCGCCGCCGTCGCACGCAGCGACACTAGCGACACTAGCGCCCCTAGCGGCAGGATTATCGTTAAAACAATTGGCTCATCCGGGACTATTACTACTTGCATATTATATAATTAGACTGAAATTATTTAACTGTTAAAAATACTGCCTCACTATGCACTCGAGAACTAATACGATACTCTCAAAACCTATTCTAATATTACCATTTATTACTTGTTTGGAATTCCTTCCTCTACCATCAACAAAAACAAAAAAGAAGACTAAGCGGTGGTAGATGCTATAAGGCAGAAAATATTGTTAGTACCAATTATGTCAAAAGGTAAGCTTCCACCAGTCCGTATGTACGCATATGACAGAGCAGATGAATTGAATTTTTATAGTCTACTCGCATTGCCTCGAAGTTAGAATTTGAAATCTATTGTGGAGGAAGGGAATAAAGTGGAGGAGCCACAGGAGGCTAAAACAGAAGGCAGACAGGCTTCAGAGTCGCGCGGAAGTCCCTAACAGTTCCTGGCTGGGGCTACGATGAAGAAGGACCCGTCAAACCAGTCAGCGCTCTAGTATCCACGAGTAATAATCTTTCCTTTGCCAAGCATCCACGTTATCTGTCCGACACTGCCACACAGCTTGAAACATGAGAAGGAAACGGAATTAAAGGGAAATGAGGGAAAGGAAATCGTGGTAGATGAGGAACCACCCCGGCGTTCACCTACCGACCAGGGAAAACCACGAAAAACTCAAGGTCAGAATGTGTAACCCAGTAGAGTTTATGGTAACTCAGAGATGGCCATGCAAAAAGTCTGTAATATAATTTGAAGCATTACTTTAATTTGTTTCAAACTTAAGCTAAGATATTCAATCACATATTAACTCTGACACCGAACTTTCTAATAGTCCTGTTGTACGTCGCAGGTTCTTGCGAAGATTTTCTTATTTTGGCAAAGTTTTTGTTTGGGACTGTACACGTTCTCGAAAGTTTTCTTACAAAAGGACATCAGAAACAGGGGGGGATGTTTGCCCATATCGAAGATGAATATAATGCGGGTACAAGACAAATGTTGACAGATCGGATTGAAGGAGAGTGTAGAGATGGCCAGGGGAGGGGCTCCATAAGACGGTGTATATATGACGACGTGAATCGTCTGTCTGTCGGTCCTTTATATCTGGTCGTCTTCTTTCCGCAGCCACAACTTCAAGAGAACTTCCTGAATGACATATCAACAGTGCAACTGAGTTTCATGAGTAAATAACATGAGGTAATATCTTTCTAAGGGAAATGTATTGCTGATGAAAAGGCAAATTAATTCTCATAATCCTTTGAAAGCTTCTGTGCAACATGTTATTGCGATAAGAAACGATAAATTAATCGCAGCGAAGATTTCATTAACTGCAATTATAAACAAAATGTCTAAGATCTATAGCTATAATATATTTTTGAAACATATAAGCCATAGTGTAAAATTAAGTGTAAAAATATATATGTAATATTAAGAGTGGGCAACACAATGGTAGTGATTTACGTTTTCAACAAGATGAGGCTCCTGCTCATTAACCACGAATTAATTGTACGGGCATTTTAGATGAAGAATTTTCAAATAGGTAAATTCGACAAGGGTAATCAACTGAATGACCACCAAGTTTCCTAATCTATGGGTTTCTTTTTTAGGGATGTTTGCAAGAAGACTACGTACTGATTATGGCATGATTCGGTGTATTAAGGAATGCCAAGAAATTTAAACAAATAAAGACTGAACAATAAAATGTGTTTAAGCATCTGAAGACCAACAGCTTGAATATTCATAAGAAAATATTATAATGTTCTGTGCTACTTCATAAATAATCTATAACATATGAGGATTTCTTAGAACTTGTTATATTTCACGAATCATGAAAGATACCTAATTTTGCTCACTCGTGTATATACATTTTCATTTAAATTTCTGCAGTCCTTTAACGTTTACGAATTATTTAATGAATAAACATATTACATAGGTTTTAAAATTGGCCAGTTTATTTATTTCTATATTTATTTTATGCAAATTAATTTTTCAGATGTTACATTTCAAGCACATTTTTTGTTGCTGTTTTGGTCATTCAGAGAAAAACATGAAGTTCTGCAAATAATAATAATAATAATAATAATAATAATAATAATAATTATTATTTTTAATTTCTCTACCACGTACCTAGTAGGTAGAGAAGGCACTGCATTCCACCCAAAATTTCTATACTGAGATTTCACCGGAAATGCATGTTTTGAGGCCTCCTGAATCCAAATAAAGGATTTTTGAGAAAAATGTGTGTGTGTGAACAGCATAACTCTTAAGTTTAGTAACTTCCAAAAATGCGACACCAAGATCTTCAAGAAAATCTCCCACCCCAAGCTACCCTTTACATTTTTCGAAATTTTTGATTTTCTAAAAAAGTCTCTTGACGATTTTGATTAAAATACCATATATTAAAGACATTTACGTTACAAATAAAACGTATATCTTGAATTTTCTGGGAATAGCTTTTGAAGTAGATATTGTCTTTACGTTGTTTGCACCACGCTTTGGGCGTCAATTTGAAGTAGCTTGTATTGAATGAGTTGTATTATATTTCAACTGTTGGGGAGCCGAACTTGTAGTAGTTGCAACCGCACGTATAGTACCCGGTAGCCTTTGCCCTAAACTTTAAAAATATTAACTTTGTAATTTGACTGTTTCTTTAAGTATTAAATATTTATGTTTGCCTCGGCTGCGTCAGTATTATTGTTAGAGACGCGTTTCTCTTAGCCGGGTTGTGGTGCAACTGAAGAATGTAGGTTTACACAGATTATAATTTTACTTTACTACATTTATTAATACTTGATACGATTTAAATAACACTTCACTAATATAGAGAGCTGTGAGATTCTTTTTATTAATTAATTACACTTTTTTAACACGTAAACTTATTTTTCGTCTGACACGAATACATATTATATTTCTTGAGGACACATTTTGCGTCTGGTTAATAACGCTGTCTGCAGGCAACTGAACTCTAAATTTGTAAAATGTTCTCCTTTTAAGTTTCTGATTGGCTAATCCTACTCCAATAGAATACCTACATTTAACTAAAGCTTTTTCTGGTTGTTGATTGGATATTTTATAAACTGTCACTAAAATTACATTATTGTTACTCTAAGAATCACAAGTAGTACTGTTAAACTTTCTTACTCATTATTGACTCAATATTACCTCATTATTAGCAACTTTTAACCTATTATTCTCACAGCTCCTACACTATTAAATTACGTAATATATTCACATAACATTATTACACATGGATACAATAATATAAGCATATGCAATGACTATTACATACATTTTACAAATTATTACATACATATATTGCTTCAAGGAGGGTTGTTATTGAATTTACATATATAATTAGACTGAAATTATTTAAGTGTTAAAATACTGCCTCACTTTTGAAACCCTCTTCCTTTGGAAGAAATTTTGTATAATCTTATATAACTGATAAACGTTAAGCGATAGGGAAGACACACTACACAAAAAATTTAAATCTCTTTAAAACACACAATTTACTTTAAATAAATTTTATGTAGCATTTCCAAGATATCCGTTATTAATGGTTCGCATTGTTCATTATTTAGCCATTCTAAAGTCCTGTCGTTTTTAAATTGTTTCTCGGGATGTCATGGAAAGACTACGGGATTTTAAGGCCGGCATATACGTCCACTTAAAACATTTTACTTTCGCAATTTCCTTTGTATCTATAACGACATATGTAATGCAACTACTTTCGGAAATATATACCTCACTAAAATGAAGTATATATGAAAATAAAGTTTTCTAGGAATACTTTTTACTCTCACTAATAAGCTATAGAAGTAGAGAAAGTCATGTGAATATAACGCATTAGATTTTTAAAACTACTTTTAGGACTTTTGGAATTTGAATTAATATACTGATAAGCATGACATTACATAAACATACATACAACACTCCACTTTCATAGCATCTAATAACTGTTTAAACGTTTTAAGAAAACTGTACTTAAGATTCGCCGCATAGAATATTATGAAGCTCCGAATACGAAAAGCAAGAACAGCGGGTTTGAAATTCTAAATGGCTACTTAGTCTCATGTATAGTGAAACTTTACTCCGTTCCCAGACGTAAACTCTCAGAAGTGTCTCGATTCGCACTGACTGGTTGGTACTTTAATCCCAAACGCTTGTCTGCCCAAACACAGCATTCATTAACACTCTTTTGCAACCAATCAAGAAGATTCCGAACACGTGCGTTTACGTACGTTGACCGTAGAATGGAATGATTATTAAAATGGCATGAAAATAAAAACAACATATCTTCAAGAGTTTAGGGTGATTTTAAATCCTTAGTAACATAATTATGTATTAATTGATGCATTTTCAGGATGGAATACACGATACATATTGTTTCACCCATGTGCTTCGCTCCTCTGTAGGGGAGGGATTCGTACCCCTCCAGGTGCCGTGGTGCGGGCGCTTCGTACTCCTTGCACTGCACTTGCACGATACCGGAAGTACGTCGGGCCGAACATCTGAGCCCCTCCAGGAAGGGAGCTGTTCGAATTGGGTTGGCCTCGGCGAGGCAGTGGTTCTCGATACCTATCGGAGATAGGGTATGTGCCGGGCGGGCTTATGAGACGCCTCAATGTCCTTCGGTACCAATCTGGTTGGGAGATGGGGTGCTACAAAGAACGTTATCGACCCTACCGAGGTTTTGATGCGCTTAAGTAGCCTATCCAATTCCGTCTCTACTCAGTGGGGAAGAAGCCTTTTAGTCTTAAAGGTATTGACCTAATGGAAAGCCTCACGGAGCCATTCGGTTAGCGCATTTCCCTTTCGAAGAGGGGGAGTTTGACTCCGCGTAGATTTTTGCCATCATTTCAGCATCCCTCGCTTTGCCGGACGAAACGCTAGCAGACAAAAGGCTGATAAGACTACTAATGCGACGAGTGTGAATGGACGTAACCTAGATTCGTCTACGAATTGATTGATTAAGTTCATAGAATGTTTTGAAGTGAGGTTTACCCAAGAGGCCACCAAGGGACATAGCACTGGAGTAGTTAGGAAAGGTAGGGAGAAAAGGTATAATAATGGAGAGAATTTTGTAGTATTGGTACAGACATTGCAACGACCCTGCGTGGATGTTGATCCACAACCGGAAAGTTACACTAAGTTTCAGAAAGTGTTGTAATAGGAAGTACAGTTTGCTAATCTGTCCCTTCAAACGTATTTATTGATCACGTAAGAGGGAATCGCCTCAATTATACTAGCGACCAGTTGCTACGCCAGCACTAACTCCGTTCAGTTTCGCACACCGACCTAATTCAGTTTATCTTTAATCCTGAACTGTTTAAACCTGCCAGAACTGTTCAGGTAGGTAATGGTAATGTACAACTAAACACTTGCACGATAGAAACTCCCCCAACTATGCAAGGGTCTGCAACTATCAATTCTATTTTATTCAGTAATATAGTAGATAGCTTTTTATAGAATGCGTTGTACTCATTTCACAATCCCTAGCTCCCCATGACACCCCTCTCCCTGAAACCGACCATCTCCCTTCTGTTGTTAGCAATCCCCAGGGTGGTCAGCCCCAAGGGTCACTACAATATATATAAATTTAGATACAATAATATAATAAAAGAAAGCATAAAGTTCCAAAAACATGATTAGAAGAGAAAGTTGATTTGAGGAGATAGAAATACGTTGGAAGAAATTGGCATGAGGAACATTTGGCTATTAGCTAAAGCCAATAACAGTGACTATTGGAAAAAAAGTGAGAAATGGGGTGGAAGAATAGAGAAACTAGATATATGGACTAGTTTTGATGATTAAAGTACGTTGACTTTGTATAAAACAGTTAAAGAAATTTCGGAGGGAAAAGTATATAGACATATGCGATCAAACTGAAACAATAGGTCTTTCTTAGATGCGCGCAAGAGTACTATTTTTAAAAAGAATAGCAAATGATTGCTCGGGGAGATGTATTATGTGTGAAAAATTGGATAGATTTTCTATTGTTTAGTAGATTATGAGAAGGTTAAAAGATGGAGAGAAGATACGAGGGCGGATCGAAAAGTAACGCACAATAATTTTTTTCTGCCTTGGTATTGCAGCTGAAATGTTGCAATTTCACACAGATATAGTTTGAAGTTTTCACTACAGAGGGCATTTCTTGTTTCATATGCAGCTCTAGCGAGAGAAGCCTGGACTACGCAGCAAAGATGGTGCCCATGTTACTGTTGTCCACGTGTGAAGAGCAGAGATGTGTGGTTCGATATTTGTAGGTCAAAGGGCATAAACCGAGTGATATTCACAGGGACATGCGTGGCGTGTATGGGGATGATTGTATGGACCGTAGCAATGTCTCCAGGTGATGTGCATTCTTCCTAGAGGGCAGTGTGAACCTTAGTAATGCGCCACGCTCCGGGAGGCCGGTAACAGCTGCAACCCCGCAGAATGTTAGAGGCATTGAGGCGGCAATTTTGAACGACCAACGTGTGCAACTGGGAACCTTATCGCAACAATTCGACGTTTACTATGGTGCAGTGTACGACATTGCTCACACACATTTAAATTTCGTAAAGTTAGCGCTTGCTGGGTGCCTAAGAACCTGACAGACAACCACAAGGGCCAGCGAATGATGACGAGCTTCGATCACCTAACGCGGTACACCGCAGAAGGGCACGACATTCTGAAAGGGAAACATGCTGGTTCCTCAGTAAAGAAAAACTACAAAGTGACTCAATCAGCTAGTAAAGTGCTTGTGATGGTGTTCTGGGATGTGCATGGTGCTGTATTGGTGGGCTTTGCTGTAGGTATGTCTGGGAAACAATTTCAGTCAATTGGGGAATTCAATGCCCCACCGGCATGTTGTCACAGTAGTCAATGGTTAGAAGAGAGCGGGAGAACTGTGTTCAAATCCCGGCTGTGGCGTTGAATTTTTCAGTTGACTCTATATTAAAAACACTTAGAAGTTTTGTTACAAGAAGGCCTTTGAAGACATTCACAACAGGAGCACAGGTTCATTTATTTTGGACAGGTCCAATTAATATGGTTATTAAATTATATAAAAATAAATCAAGAATGTCTTATCTGGGCTATTTGAAATTTGACAACACACACAGCTTATTGTGGTTGCTATAAATTCTGGATATGAAGGTCCAATATGATCCCCAAATGTAAGAAAGTCTTAATAATATCCATAATGCCATTTTGACATGGCAGAAAACATACCGAGATTTCACCGAAAATACATGTTTTAGGGCCCCTGCATCAAAAAATTCACATTTAGGGGAAGGTCCGTGTATGTATGTGTCTGTGTATGTGTGTCCGAAAAGCTTAACTCAAAAACGAAACGTCGGATAAATACCAAACTTGGTAATTAGTTTCAGTATCTTCCAAAGATGCGACACGGAGACTACCCTTTACTGGATCATTTTTCGAAACTTTAGTTTTCTCAGAAATTGCTCTAACGATTTTGATTAAAGTATCAATTATTTAAAATATTTTAATGACGAAATGTATAGCTTCAATTTTATAGGAATGTCCCCAAAAGTCCTCTTCTTTCTGAATGGCTTTTGTAAAACTGGAAATGAATATCTTGGAAGTGGTTCACTGAACAACAAAATAGTATATAACATACATTGTGCGGTAACATTTTGTTCATATCTTACGGTTTTCCAGTTAGTTTAATCCCAATAAACTAGATGGTGTAAATGGTTCTTTTTGCTCGCCAAGGTTACGCAACGACCACAGTATAATATGCCGATCCAGGCGACAGTGATTCACTCAGAATTGGCTCCTCGCCGCATACGGTCACGAGCACAAGCTTCCGGACCGCGAAGACACATACAACGATAAAGACTCATCTTTTGAGACCAAACCCCTCAAACCTCTCTATCGTATTCCTACACACGTATCCGTCGTGAACTAGCTTCGCCGACTGTACGTTTCCGGACGGTCTTTGAACTCAGTAGGCTTGTCTACTAACGTGTCTCGCAGCGTCAAGCGGAACATGGCTGAGCTAGTAAATCACCGAAACCCTTTCGGACCGGTGTGACGAATCCTACTCGATCCCTTGGGGCCCCCTCGCGTAGGGAAGCGCTCGGGAAGAGCAATCGGTGTCATAGCGACCGATGGGGCCTTCTCCTTGTATCAGATCTCTGTAGTAACGACACGCAACCATAGACGACGCAAGGTCCACAACAGAACGAAATGGGTGAAATAGTTCCACGGTCTATAGAAATAAGGCTCTAGTGTACGTGGTGCATCAACAGTTTTTGGTAAAAGCTCACGAAATTGTGTTGAATAAAATAAATAAATGTAATATTGTCGTAATCTCTACATTTTCTTTAACTCACGGGGGGTAGAGCGAGGTACCGGTTTACAAATACATCACAAACTACAGGAGGTCCGACAGGGGCGAGCTCAACTAAGTTCCCTAATACCTGAAAATTCCTAAAAATATATCTAGATCATGGTGTGGAAGGATAGAAGGATCAAGCTACGTTAATAATTTACATGCAATCAATTTGCATGTACACAGTGTATTCAAATTCAATAAAGTTACATGTTACCTTCGTTCGACGGAGCGTCCCACCCTGGCATTTTCACTGTTCACTGCATTCCAAGAGACTCTTACTTAGCGTCAGACGCTACTACTGAGAACCGGCTTTTACCCCCACTACCATGACGTCCTTACCGGTCTGCGTTGCCAGTTCTAACATATAGCGATACAATGATGCCAGCCACAAATATAACAAATGTATTACCACACCACATGCCACAATATAAGCATGTATAAAGATAAAAACCATATTCAGGTATTTGTTGACATACTCTTATAGCCGCTTGAATCCTACGCCACGAACCGTATCAACGCCTCCTAGGAAGCGTTGACCGTAACAACACGAGATGGGGCTGTAGATGCCAGTGCGAGCGGTCGTTTCTAAACAAGCTTGTTACTAAAAATATGGGTGCAAATCTCGAGGAAATTTCAATCCAAGCCAGAATCGGAGCTGCTGCCAGTAAAAAGACTGGGGCAAATAGTCAAGTATTTTATTTAAAATCCTGTTTAAGTTTGCACGAATGGTCACTGCCATCTGGATTTTGTTTATTACGCCGCTTAGTACTCGTTATAGGTGTGTTAACTGTCTGACAAACAGCTACTTTAGACAGTTTGTACTGAAAATTGAGTTAAATAGACTCATGTTGGTCATCTTTCGGCTGGTGCATTTATTAGACGCTGTTTCCTCTCCTAATTATCTTTCGGATCTGAGTCAAGAAGCACATATGGTTGGGGATTTAAGTTTTACAAGTGGTGGCCCAACACTTCTTTTTAGAAAAATTAGTCTACCGATTTGCAGTATCAACAGTATGCCCTCATCTTGCTGTGAATGTCATTCATCATCATGGGTGGACTCGCGGGCAATCAAAGCTTTACTCCACCATGATCCCTTCTTACAAACATATATAAGTACGCATATATAGATATTAATTGTAAAATACATACCATGCAACTGGTGCGACAATGTAAAGATTTTAATTCGTGTGAACAACTTCAAGATGTTGGTTTCAAGTCCAATCACATGGCAATTACGGTTTATATTTGCACATATTTAATAACTCGACTTAGTTTATGTTTTATTTTTGTTAGTCTTTTTACACGATTAATTTTTCATGGCGTTCGCATTATCTGTTCACAATAGAAATTATCATACTTCAATGTATCACAGTTCATTGTAGAGTTAGTTGCCTTCTGATTTCTTTGACCCAAAACCTTATTCTTTTATCTTGAATAACCTACATAAAGATTAAATGGCGGAAACTATGAATTCGGATGAAACTAAAATGGAAGAGCCATGGAGAAGGAATGGAAGGTGAAATTACAGAAGCAGCAGAAAGAATAACACTAGAATACTTACTCAAAAAATCCAGAAATCAATATGATACAGCATTTAATCATTTCATTGGTGGTATAAGGCAAAACATGTTGAAAATAATTTCACTGAGAATGACTGCTAATGAATCAACAAAACATCAAAAACTCCGACATCACGCTTTTTAATGCCATTTCTCTTCTTTCAAGAACCTGTGTTAGTTTCAGGAATAAATATAATATTATTGATATTTTACAAATTCGAGCGCTGTCTAAAAAAATAGTATATGCCACACGTGTTAAAAGTGGTATTATTTTTACTCAAAAGTAAAACCCTACTTTTACCCTTGTAACATAACCTATTAACGAACTTGTCGAGATCTTTGCCTGGTTTAAAGGATGACATTTATAACCCTTTAAACGGCTGTATTGTTGGCAAATAAGCAACGTGTTGTTAATAATTATTTTATTTCTGTTGCACCCTGAACTTTAAAAAAACAATCTATATAAGTGTGGTTGCACAGAAGTTTGAAAGCAGGCTACGATTGCTTTCCAAAGTCCTCCCTCCCTCATTCTTTTTTTCACCATGTGCCCTCCTCCCTCTCAACTGGAATTGCAGCGCCGCCTAGAGACGTCGTTCAGCTGTAGAGCGTTGGTAGCGCCTCTAGCTTCCATTTCATTAACTTTGGTTACGGTCGTAAACAGAAAAGAAAAACATATTTAACATGCTTCGCCACTTCCCTTTGGATGTTATTTTCCTTTGCTGGGCCTGGTAAACATATTTCATGTTCTCCCTGGAGAAAGTTCAAAGCAGGCAATTCGGAACACCACAACTTTTCCTATTATTTGCGATGAGCAAGGTACAGGAGTAAATCTCGTTTTCCTTGCCGTCCCTAACATAAAGAGAACGCAAGATACTAAATTACCACAGATATTTGGAGATGTTAATGATACGTGGAGAGCAAAAAACCATTCAGAAATACGCATAACTAGCAAGCAGCTTTGAGCTGCCTACCTACTTTGAACCGTAATAAAATAACTGCAATTTAAAAGCTGCAAGAATTGATACCGTAATTGACGGGAAAGACATAAATAATCAAATAAAGAAATAATGGTAAGACATAAATAATTGTAATAAATAATCTTTTTTAGTTCGATTTATACCCTGCCTTTAACTACATTGGTCTTATCGGCGGCCTTTCGTTTGGAACTTATTGCCTATTGGCAATGGTGTTAATTCGTATTCTCTTGACGTTGGGTTTTAATCATTAGATCCATACATTCACATTCTCATCATACTTCCAGAATCTGGGGAGAATAGGGAATAATCTTGACTAGAGAAAAATTTCCATCCGCAGCCGGCAATCGAACCCGAGACCCCTCGCACAGCAGGCAGGTACCCTACCGACTGAGCTACTGGGCAGCCAATAAATAATTTCTGGGCATTAAATCAATGCTTAATGAAAGAAGAAAGGGTTACAACTTTGTAAGTGAATAAGTAAGCCAGTACCAGGGAGATTAGTTAAAGTGTAGAGCAGTTAAGATAATCAAGTGTTCCGGCGAACTTAAGTCAACAAGATATTCATTAAATCAAGGTTCAGGTAGCTAGAATTCAAGACGTTAAGAAATAACAGGTGTGTGAAATCGCACGTAGACCAGTTCAAGTTCTCATTTGAGAGAGACACAATTCTTAGAATTTTGTGATCAAAGAGTAAAAGTTGTGTTTCATATGGCAACGTATAATGTAGGAACTTTGGTGGGATATTTCTAAAGTAGGAAGGACTTAAGGTAGCAAGACAGAAGGTATTGCTAGAATTAGCGTCTTTTATTTCTTTTCTTTCGTGTACAGCCTAAAGACATAGTCTTTTACGGTCATCAGCAGTTCGTAGCGCTAAGACCGCGCTGGGTTATTAGTTATTCAGCGCTAGCAGCGAGAAGTTTTGCCGGTAAGCATTTTAGCAACTCGCGGCAATTATGCTTCAAGTTTATTTTAATGCGGAAAGTTATTTCAAACCGTAAAATTGATACTGCAGAGGTTAGCAGGTATAACAATTCAATTGTTATAGTTTCGAGTGCTAATCAGTTAAATCATTTATCTTCAAACGGTCGGAAACTTACTTCAGAAGCTCAAGTATTTGATCACATTAAATTTCTCAGTCACTTTCAACTTACGCCCACGCATACCCTGAGAGAAAGATCTGATAGCCAACCACTGCAGCAGCCGGCAGCAGAATCGGACTCGACGTTAAAAGGTGACACCGAGTTCGTCGTTAGAACACTTAAAGTAATTCATAAATTACACTTATCACATTCTCCACCACTTATCTAAGGTACAAGCATTTCCCATTTTCCAATGATTCGATATCGAGGCTCTACTGAAAATCAACGAAGTGAGATACCTTGTATATAAATCTCACGCGAGTTTCCCTACCCATATAACTTCACATAGTAGTATTTAAGTGTAACGTTATTCTTCTGTTGCTCATAAATATTGAGTGGAAATAATCTCAAACTAAGCAATATTGTCTTTGTTGCTTGGACAATACAAAGAAAAGAAACTTCGCATATTGTAGGTAAGGAACTCATGCAAAACATTTCTGATGTGTTACATTCACATGACTTTCTCTACCCTCAATCATTTATTAATGGGTGTAAAATATATTCTTACGAAAGGTTATTCTTCTGTCTACTTCATTAATCGTGACATACCTTTAAAGAAATAGCTATATTAGACATTTCGTTATAAATGCAAAGGGAAAAGCGGTAGCCTAATGTATGAGAACTGGACGCTATATATTGGCCTGAAAATTTCATACTCTTTCCATGCTACCGCGAGAAACAAGTGAATGTTGTTAGGACTTTAAAAGAATGACAGAGAATTCACAATTCAAACCATTAATAATGAATATCTCGGAAATAGCTGATGTCACAAAAATTTATTTGAAATGTATACACTTTGTGTCTTAAAGAGACCTACATTATTTGTGTAGTACGTTTTCGTCTATCGCTTAACGTTTACCAGTTATATAATTATACAAAAATCCTTCAAATGAAGTAGACTTCACAGGCTATTCCCAGAAAATTCAAGATATACACGTTTTATTTATCAAATAAATATCTTTAATATATGACATGTTAATAAAAATCGTTAGAGACGTTTTTAGAAAATAAAAATTCTAAAGTGTAGTTCAAGATGGGAGTATTTTCTTGAAAATCTTCTTTTCACTCTTTGGAAGTTACTGTATCTGAATACTGGGTGTGGTATTTATCCAACTTTTCGTTTTTAAATTATGCTGTTCACACACGCACACAGAGAGAGATCTTTTTCTAAAAATGCTTCTTTGGGTTAAGGGGATCTCACTCGTATTTCCGCTGAAATCTCGACATAGAATTTTTGGGTGGAATACAGTACTTCCTTTGCTTATTACTATACGTGGTAGTGAAAGTAAAATGTATCTCAGGATGAAGAAGTCTTCAGAAAGTTTTCACAGAAAATTCTATATATACCACTCTGTTATTAGCCATCCAAATATTGTAAACGTATTGCATTTTGATCACACTGATAAAATAAAATATAAGACAAATTTTCCATCAAGGGTTTGAACAGAAGTTTTTTTTATTGGAAATATTGTACCCGAATTTTCGCTTTTGAGTTATACTTCTCTCGCTCTTGCTCTCTCTCATCTACATTTTTATAAACTTTAAAACATGCACTTCCGGTGAAATCTTGATATCGAAATTATGGTTGGAGTTCCTCATCTACAGTACTTTATAGAAACTAAAACAGTAATTTCATAAAATTGTTTTGATATACTATTTAATTTATAATTAATGATTCCGCCAATATAAAATGCTCTTAGAATCAAACAGATTATAACATCTCGAAATTTTAATTTTGAAGTAAAGCAATATTAAGAAATTATTGTGCAATTACTATCAATTGGTGCGCTAAAAGAACGACTCCGTTATGGCTCAATCATGTAAAATTTTCCATCCATTAGTTATGTAATTGACCAAGTCAGAGCTTTAATACACAACAAGAAATTTTCAGAATATCTTTAGATACTAAAGATTTGAAAACTGTAGTGCAGTTATTAAAAATATTAAGTAAATAATTTGCAACTAAATGCTTCCCATAATTCCTACTGGTGGAATTGAATATACAGGGTGGACCATTTAAGTTGAGGTTGTACAATATATCCAAAACTAAGCTTTTCAAAAAAAAATGCCTGTAATAAAAGTTGCTTCATGTTATGGAGGAAAGTAAATGCCATTAGTCTTGTTTTATTTGGAGGACGTTGTGATAGTCATTTTAGGGTGAATTTAATTTTTATAAATGTGAACCTACCTTTCTTATGTTGTTTTCTCACCCTCATAAAAAAAACTAAGCAACATTTGTATAAAGCCCTTCGCAGTTTTTCTTACACCAAAGTAAATGACAACGAAAATTCTGAATGCCTGTGTACGAAGAGCGCAGTGAATGGTTGGACCTTCCATGGATGATCATTTGAGGGTCAAGTTACGTTTCGTATTAGGGAACCAACATTTTTTATTTTGTTTCTTTATTCTTCATCACAAAATAAACAGACGTTTATGAACCATTTTCTAATGAGTAAATAATATACAAAACGTAGGTGCCCATTTAAACAAATTAAATTGACCCTAAGTGACTATCATAACGTCATCCAAACAAAACACGGCATTTACGTTCCCCAATAAAATCAAGCAATTTTTATTAAAGACATTTCCTTCTACAATACTTAGTTTTGGATATATTTTAAAGTCTCAGCTTAAATGGTCCTTCTTGTATATATATAAAACAACACTGGTATGACAACTAGTGTTTTTTTTAAAAAATATTACCCCATTACGGTTCACGAGATAGGAAGGAATTCTTAAAAAAAGTACCTCAACATAAGTATTCAACTTCGCCAATAAGGGAGAATTTAAAACTTGACAACTTATCTAAAACATTTCTTAGGTAAATGACTGAGTTGTCAGCCCTGTAGGGAACTATTTAAAGAAAACTTGGTATATTTATTTAGTGTGATATTAGCACTGTGTGCATAATGCACACGTATGTCTACATGTTGCAATAAAATATGAATGGATAAACAGCGTTGTTTGTAATAATAAAGTTATATACCGTATACCTGAAACAACAATAATTAATTTTGGAACTGCATGATTAAAACAGATAAACATCCCGAAGGAGTGTGATTATACCGTGAGCACTAAATACAAATGTATATTATATGTAGAATGCCACAAGGTAATAAACTTGCAGATAGAAAGATAAATAAATGCAATTCATTTCAAATTAGTTATTTATGATGCAAGTATCAAACGTGTTCTTTTTTTTGCGAGTAGGAGTGTTTGCGAAATGAGGTCATAGGCCTAGTGTAGCAATCCTACGAGCAAAATAAAACAGCTCTTAACATTGTGCCATACACTATTTTTTAGACATAACTGAAATTTGTAAAATAAAAATAAAATAATACTAATTCCAAACGAGATGAATAGCTCACGCGGTAACGTCTGTGGCCCATATTCGGGATATCCCAGGTTCGATTTCCGACGCCTGTCTACTCTGAATAATGTTTTTTGTGGGGTTTCCCGGGTCGTCAGGCGAATGCTCCAGGGTTTCTTTTATCCCCCGAATTTCCTGTCCTTTAATTTCGATCCATTACTATTCCATTCATTCATTTCATTCACCCCGTTTAACCTGTTTCAGGGTTGAAAGTGTCGGCGAAGGTATTTCGGTGCAGCGTGGCAGGGAAAATGCATGCTCTAATGAATGCTCTCTGTAAACTTTCTCCGGCTGGTTGCTGGGGTATAAAGAGCTCCCCTTGGGGGAGGGCTTTGGATCCTGAGTGGGGCGAAGTACCCAGTCTGCCTGAACGGCTGCTTGCGAGACTGAAGCGGGAAACTGAAGTGATCCTGTTATTGCTGTGCCGTCACTCCTGGTTCCGGTCGCCCGGTGTCTGCTTTTACTTTATCCATTGCTCCCGGACGATCCTCATGGAAATCGGTGCAATATCCTCATTCCTGGATCGGTGCCGAAGCCCCTTTATCTAGTTTAAACCAGTATTTATTCTAGGCCAATATGCAACTAAGAGAAGCCTAAAGCGAGATAAACATGTGTGCAGTGAGAATGTAGATGTTTTTGTTGATTCGCTAGCACTGCTTACTTTCCCACCAGTCTGGAGCGATTATATTCTATACCATACTGTTTTCTGGATTATTTTTGGTAGCAATTCCAATGTTACCCTTTAGACAGTTCCAGAATTTTGTCCGGCTTTTGGAATTCAATTTCTGAACTATGAACAGAAAAAGCGACCACCATGTAAAATCAATAATGTAAAAAGACACAATGAAATGTGAAAGCTAATCAAACCGAGTCAATTTAGTAAACATGTCCAAATACAAAAGGTAATTGCTATGTCATTGGAGTTGAAACCAATGTTGGTAACAGGGAGTGGCATAAAGATTTTATCGTACTGGTGGGAGAAGTACAACATTTAATTCACGTCCTGTGTTAAAAAATCTACGTTTAGTGCCAACTGTCTAAAATAGTGAATTAGGATAAAAAGGATTTTATTTTGGCGAGTAGAAATGTTGCGAAACTCCTAAGAGTAAAATAAAACTCTTTTAATACATGTGGTATATATACTCGTATTTTTAGACAGCACTCGAGTTTATAACATATCCATAACGTAATATTATATTGATCATCACGTCACCAGAGAAATCACGTTTAGAAAGAGTTCAGCTCACGTGTATAGTGAGATTCTTGAAACAACAGAAATCACAGAAACGAGATAAGCTTCGTGTGCAGTGAGATATCAGATGTTTTGATGTTTTGTTGATTCGCTAGCAGTCGTTTTCAGTGAAGTTATTTTCAATTTGCTTTACCTTACACCAGACAATAAAGCGTTTAAATGCTATATTGTCACGTGTTTTTCCCATATACTGACAAATTTAAGCTTTGCCTACCGTGATGAATGCACCATCTTGATCGAAGACTTGTCTCTGGCATTAAAAGATGCAAAGACCTGCGCGTCCACCGTAAATATTTTAAAATTACAAATTGCACATATGGGTAGAATTACAAACATGTTTACAATTGAAAACTCAACAGAGAGCTATTGGATCGAAACCAATTCCCTAGCGTTAAAAATATGTAGGGACCGGCGCCTCCACCATATGTCACAGCCATAAGGGTTGTGACGGGGGACCAGCTACATAGGATGTTGGTTAGGAAACAGATGGTAGAGCAATGACAACAACTTGGTTTAAACAAGGTTAATGTATTGAGCAGTATATTAAGATTCTCCGTTGACAAGTGTTTGGTTTACAATAACAGGGTTCTCTAACCTGAGTCATTATCTTTGGCATTATTATTATTATTATTATTATTATTATTATTATTATTATTATTATTATTATTATTATTATTATTATTATTATTAAGTTGAGAGGGGTAGTAACCTAAGTTCTTACCTTGAGAGATGTGCCGCGAATGTGTCAGGGCCAGTATATGGACGGGGGTCTGCAGCTCTTTATGTAGCTTAAGGCTCCTCAGGAAGGGTTTTTCAATATGGCGGCAGTTATACTAAATATGGAGTGCCACCGCCCTACGTTTGACTTGTATTCGAATGTTCTGGAACATTCGACATGACGTGTTCAGGAACAAAAGACCTGCGGAAGTTGACGACATAATAAAATCCACGGGGTTTTGTCATAGGAAGAGGTAGACCGTTTCCATCCTGTTACATACGCAGCTTAACAAAGCTTCTGTATCTTTAAGAAGATGTAAAATGAAATCCCAACTAAATTCAGAGTATCATAAAATAATCAGTAAAATATTACTAAATTAATTTAAGGTAAGCTCTCGCCAATGACACATGTGATGATATCACACACGTGATAATATCATACTGCATTCAGGAACTTTTGGGTAAATGGTTCCAATATTCTTTCTGGTGTTTGTTTTAATTTCTGTTTCTTCTGAATTCATAATTGCCGCTATTTAATCTTTATGTAGGTTATATTAGATAACCTTTTTGCTCAAAGAAAGCACAAAACTGTCAATATAAAGTATAGGTTAACTCTACAACGAATTGCGATAAATTGAAGTATGACGATTAGTATTGTGAACAGCTATTGCGACCGCTATGAGAAATTAATCATGTAAAAAGACATAATGAAAAGTAAAACCTAGTCAAATTAAATCGAATTATCAGACATGTGCAAATACAAAGGGTAATTGCCATGTGATTGGAACTGAAACCAAAGTTGGTCGGAATGCAGTGGTACACTAATTTTATCGCACTAGGCAATAATGTAAAGCTCTCTGTTAAAACTTTTACTTTTAAGCCATGCTGTCTAAAAAGTGTTTGCTCAAATGTAGCATTACACAGGCCTGTTGTGATACTATAAATCGTGCAATTTATAGTATCATTGGCTTAATTCTTGCACTTATGCCACAAAAGATTGTGGCTGAGTGGTTATACGCTCACCTCTCATCAAGGCCGCCCGAGTTTAATCCCAGGGACCCGCACGTAGGATTTGTGGTGGAAAAAGCGACCTCTGGGCGGGTATTCTCTGGTTTCCCCCGCCATGCTTTATTCCACCGGTGCTCCGTCATCACCTTTCCTATCATGCACTTCCTTGCTCTCATCCCGGGCGTGTGGCTGATCACCCACCCTTATTTCTCACTCTCTGGTCCGTAAATTCTCTGATCCGTCAGGCGTCTGCCCCGGGCATTGTCGTACGTCCTGGAGAGTGTTAATCCTCAGTTCGGGTGGGCGTTAAGGAGGGAAGGATCTGGTCCAGTAGTTAGTGCCACAAAAGGTTAACTAGCAACTAACAGTGCATGACGTCATCACCACCTTCACAATAGTTTTATACCGGGTCTTCAGATTTACTCGGCCTTTACCGCCAGTTGGTTTAAATGTATGACGTCATTATTAGTTCAGCTTCTTGTCTCCCCGGAATTGAACCTCGGACTGCATGCGTTTCCGACTTCGTAAACATGTTGATGTACGGCGAGGTGCAGAACTGCTTTTCACCAGGACATTTTGTGCGTTCTTTGCACGCGAGATGGAAGTGACCACTTATCACAGAATTTTCATGATTGAGTGCCATGCCGAGACACTCTACACTACAAAACCCGTCCAAACATGTGAGTTACCCATCAGCATACATGCTGAGACTGCGAGTTTACGAGACGCAAGCGAAAGAAGTTCCAAATGTAAATGCTGTAAAGGTACGATACAAATCCTATTTCACTAAGGTTACTACGAAACTCCCACTCAGTTTTCGCTGGTCCTCTGCCAGAGGCTCTGATGATAAATTGGCTTCAAGGTATTGACGTCATGCACAGACAATCGTGTGGTGGCAACGGCCGAAAAAATCTGAATACCCCATACAATCTACATGAAACAAAAAATCTGTGTTAAATTTACATTACCTCCTCTACTTACTTTTCTACAAACTATTCTTACAAAAGCTTTCTATCACTTCTTGTTAATACAGTAAACATTACACAGTTGAGCATTTTCTTGTAGGTATAAGAAGAACACGATAGTGATATAATAGTTGGTCGTTGTGTGACGGCTTTGAAATCCCCTTGCATGACCACAAGAAAAATCTAATAGCGGTTTACCACTTGCAAAAGCACAAGTGTTTGAAAATTCAAATAAAATTTCAAAGACTAACTGAGAAATGGTTAACCCGACATATTTTATTCAACATAAATAATTGTGTTTTAATGATATCTACATTTTTTGTGAACTAAGACCTCTATCTCTTACGATTTACCAATTATACAAAAGTCATTGAGAATGAAAAGGACTGCGAAGGCTATTCACGGAAAACTCAAAATATAAACTTTATTTGTCATACAAACATCTTTAATAGTTTTGATTAAAATACCATATGTTTGAGCCATTTCTGAGATATAAAAAAGAACGAAAAAAGTTCCATGTCAGAGGTTTTTATGCTGTCGCAGACTTGTAAGACGTTGCCATGTTGGTATTTGACGGTATACATACATATACACGCACACACACCATTTTAAACCTCTTTTTTACTTTGGGGAATATCATAACGGTATTTCCGGTGAAATAGCTCATTTGGGAGTTCCCGAATTCGGTTCCCTGCGACCGCGTACTCTGACCATGGTTTTTTCGTGGTTTCCCCGGGTGGTAGGCGAATGATGGAATAGTTTCTTATCTACCACGATTTCCTATCCACCATTTCCCTTTCAGTCCATTTCCTTCTCATCCTTCAGGTGTGCTTCGAGGTTTCGTGGCGTATGGCGGTGCTGGACAGATGGCACGGATGCTAGCTTAAACGAAAGAGTACTCTCCGTCTTCATTAGAGGGTTGCTTGGTCGACGGGTCCTTGATCGCCCTGTCTAGACAGCTCTAGCAGTTGGACGGGTCTTCGAAGTTAAGGACCTCAGCGCGACTCTGTGGCATGTCTGCCTGTAGCCTCCTGTGGTTACTTCACTTCATCCCTTCCTGGGGAGTGGTAGGTACAATGGATCTATGTAGATTTAAGTGGCGAGGTGTCCCCCCTCAACCCTAATCTTACTATAGGTAAGAAGTAGAAAGTTAAAACTCTTCGTTCTTTGAACGTGAGAATTATACCTAAAGTATTTCAGTTTCTTTTATTCTGTACGTAGTACACAAATATGCTGAAATATCCAATCCGGTATTTACCTGGGCGTTGAGGAAAAGCACGAATAAAAGTCAGTTTGGTCACTACACAGGATTTGAACCCAAAGCCTTCCAGATATGAACCACATATTCTAATGCCTGAGATATGCAGCGTTAATGAGCGAGATATTCTTGCAGGAGTTAAACGAAGTTGAAGATTGCTTGCAGAAAATTGTGCACGTCTCTGGCATTGCATTTCACTTGACTGGAATAAGGAAATTAGATCGTCTTTGCATAGAGAAGAGACATAGGTTTCAAAGGTTGGTAACCTTTAGAAGGAAAGCATGTATTTCCATTTCATTCTCTTCCCTGTATTCCTTCTAATTTGTGCATTTCTATTCCCGCTGGAAGTGGAACGGAGCCGAGTAATAACAAGCCAACATGCGCGAGATGAGAGTCTCTTGCCGTTTTAATCCCATCCTTTAAAATGTCTTTCCATCCAACCTTAATATCTGAAGGAAGTAGCGACCTCACAAACACCTTTGTTTCAAGAGATCTCCCAGGAGCATTGTGTTCAGCTTACGACTGCAGCTGACATCAGGATTGCGCCATGCTGCAGTTATCACTTTCCGTACCACATTGCATTCCACCCAAACATTCTATACAGAGATTTCACATGAAATACATGTTTTGGGGCCCCTTATTTTTGGAAACATGTCTATTTATGTGTCTGTCAACACTATAACTCAAAAACGAAAAGTCGGATAAATACCAAACTTCGTATTAGGTTCAATATCATCCAAAGATGCGACACGAAAATTTTCAACAAAATCTCCCATACCAAAGTACTCTTTACTGTTAATTGTTTTGAAATTTTTTATTTTCTAAAAACTGGCACAAACAATTTTGATTAAAATACCATATATTAAATATATTTGCATGACAAATAAATGTATGTCTGGAATTTTCGGGGAATAGCCTACGAAGTTTGCTCGCTCCATTCGGAAGGAATTTTGTATAATCTTGTATAACTGGTGAGCCAATTGTGGGTCTTTTCTCACCGAGTGGCTGTTTCCGCAAAGATGGCCGCAGTTTTTTCATGTACCTGGAAGCATGAACTACAATTTTCGCCCCCTGCTTGTCAGTACGTCGGCAGCCTGAGAACATCAGTAGTCGGCTGCAACAGATTTCTACAGCGCTCACCAGGTTGCGTCCTTTCCGCCAGTATAGGTCATCACCAACTGATATTCCGGGTGATCCCCGAGCGATGCGTGCTGAGTAAGAAGTGTTGTGACAGTTCTCGACGACCAGAGGACTTTTGTTAAGCATCGTGCCTGGGAGCGGCCGTCTCCACACTTTTCGGCCTTGTCTAAATTATACATAACATATATTTTTGGCGTAAGTAAAAATCTAAATTCTGTTAGTGTGTGGAGCGGCATTTAAAATCTTATGGAAGCGAGTGAATTTATATTATATCATCGCGTGTTAAATTCCATTTCAAATGGCAAATGATGTGTGAGAAGGAAAATTCAAATGCTGTATGCTTCAATTGTAATGTATCTCTGTATCTACATTTGAATGTTAATATATTCAGTGCTTTGGGGCTGTATGGATTGTTACTTTTATATGGAGCTGCTTTAAATCTATGTTTAATTTTCTTTAACTTCTGGTAGTACAAACAAACGTCTCTGGCATTATCTCTAGAGGAATGCTTTATTTCCAATGCATTCTATAATGGGTTCGGCATTTTAATTTTCTAGCTCATTTATTTTTCTTAAGGAATTGTGACACACTATGCATCGACTACTTCTACATCGGCCTTGCAAGAACGTTACACTGGTAAACGTTAAGCGATAGACGAAAACTTACTACACAAAAAGCGTGGATCTCTTTAAAACACACAATTTATTTAAAATAAGTTTCTTTTGTGGCATAAGCCTTTCTTAGATATCCGTTATGAAAGGTTCGAGTTCATTTCTTGGTCATTCTTTTAAAGTCATTCATTGAATCTCGTGATTACATGGAAGCAGTATGTTCTTAAACATTTGACTATTGCTGTTCTCTTTATATCCATAAAGAAATGTGCAATGTGGTTATTTATGCAAAGGTTTATTTGCGTTAAAATGTAGTAGGAAAATAAGATTAAGTAAGGGTAACCTGTATACTGATTAATAAAAGATAGCGGGTGGAGAAAGTCATGTGAATGTCCTGGTGTTCTTTTTGCCTGCTTCGTTAGGACTGTCGCAACATGTCTGCTATGCCAAATCATCAAAGACATACATTTCACATATTTTTAATGTTGTTTTTCTCACTCCTCATAAGCCTAAACAACATTTGCATAAAACACGTTTCAATTGTTCTTAAACCAACGTAAATAACAAAGAAAATTATGAATGGCGGTCATTAGAGGGCCAAGTTACGTTTCGTAATTGGGAACCAACTTTTTTTATTTTGCTTCCGTATTCAACATAAAATAAATAACGTTTCATAAATCGTTTTCTAATGAGAAAACAACATACAAAATTTGTGTTCCCATTAAAAAAATTAAATTAGCCCTAAAATGATCACCATAATGTCCTCCAAATAAAACACGACTAATAGCATTTACTTTTCTCCATAATATCAAGCAACTTTTATTCAAGACATTTCTTTCTACAACGCTTACTTTTGGAGATATTGTACAGTCTCAACTTAAATGGTCTATACTGAACCACAAAGTTGAATATAACAACCAAATTGAAGTTTAGAAACCTAAGTGACGGTATGCCCAAGATTACTAGGAGATCGATAAATGATGATCATCATATCCCTCCAAGTGATATCAAAGTGGCTTCTAAAATAAAGATGTAATGAGATGCAAGGAGCAAGTGGAGTTGGTATAACATTTTTAGCTTTTTAAAATGTATTTCCAAAACTAAGCTTTTGCTACAAAGGACGCACTACAAAGCATCATTAGAGTATTGCTTTAGTACATATTAAGCATAGTTTAAAACAAATTGGTCTCTGGGTGACAAAGTAAATAATTACCATTAACTTACCACTTTATGTATACCTATAGCATTTAGGAATATTCTTTTTCAATTAAATCATACCGCACAAACACACAGCCTTTGCCATAACTTTAGCAATACCACACTTGTATTAAGGTTATATTCCAAGCAAGCGGTAGTCAAGTTGTTCAGCACCTCCATTGGCATGTATTGTCGTTTTTCTCCAATATGGCAAAACTCATGCTGAATTTCAAATTGTGCGGTTCCGATAGCGGAATGTCTTCGTGAAGTTCTTTGCAGTTATGCTAATTAACTCATATTTAACCACGTCTTAATGTCTAAACGTTTAGAATTTATACGATTTTCAATGGAAAATTCACAGGACTTGAAAATAATGACAGAGAATTAAACAATTCGAAGCAATGAAAACGGATATCTCGGAAAAGACTGATGCCACAAAAAGTTATTTTAAATAAATTGTGCCTTTTAAAGATATCTACATTTTCTGTAGAATGCGTTATCGTCTATCGCTTAAGGTTTACCAGTTATACAAAATTACACAAAATTCCTTCCGGAATGAAGAGAGCTTCATAGGCTATTCCAAGAAAATTGAAGATATGCATTTTATTTGTCGTTTAAATATCTTTAATATATGGTATTTTAATGAAAATAATTAGTCTTTTTTTTAGAAAATAAAAATTTCGAAAAAAGTTTCATGAAAAGGGTAGTTTAGGGTGGGGGGATTTTCTTGAAAATCTTCGTGTCGCATCTTTGGAAGCTATTGAACTTAACTACGAAGTTTGGTATTTATTCGGCTTTTTGTTTTAGAGTTACGCTGTTTTTTTAATTCAAGGTGCCTCAAAACATGCATTTCCGTTGAAATATTGGCATCTATATTTTGGGTGGAATGAAATACGTTCTGTATCTTCTATATACTGGTAGGTAAAGTAAAATTTTGGTGTGCTGCATCCACATTACTTTCTCTACTGACTTCTGCTTCTGCACAGAACATGTGTACAAATGTTCTGAAGTTTTTGACACCCTAAAGGTATTATGACGCGGCAGTTTGGGTGACTAATGTGCAACAATGTCATCCAATTTGTTGTAGTGACGAGGAGATCGGATTATTGCAACATTAAAGGACAACAACGCAATTTGTAGCAACAGAGTTAACATAGTTCAAAGCCTTCACTGTTTTCACAAACCATTTATTGCTTGTTTATGGTGGAGGATTACTCTGTCTCGATTAACGATGTCTACCTTACAAAAACGCCCGTGTCGCGCACATTTATTACCTGAGCTATTCACACTGTTATTGATTCACAATGTTGAGTGGTCCACTGTACTGCAAACATCCGGTTTAGAACTTGTGCACAAAAGTTAATTATTATCTTCCTTGTCTTTACGGATTTCCTCTGCATTGTGTTGTGTCACGCTGCAGGAAGCTGGCCTTTTCGGTAATAATGCAATGATCCTGAAAATTAATGCATGTTTAGTACAGGATGATGATGATGCGCCTACCCTCTCTGACACTACTTGCAATCGATTGCAGCACGCTGAGCTGTATAATCTGCATCCGAAATGCATAGACTATACAAGATATGCTAGAACCTTGAAAGCTTACATAATTATCACCGAGTTAGGTGGATCCGTGAAAAAGTGTGGATCTCGCATTTGGGAGAACCCTTCAGGTCGGCCACCCTGACCTTCGATGATTTCGTGTGCTGGAGTGGTTCCTTTTTAACCAAAATTTTCCTTTCCATTCATATGTTTAAGGACCTGGCGACGGCAATTTGTGCGTGGCGGCTGGACGATGGAGTCTATACTGTATAAAGAATGTCTTCCTGACCTTGGATGGCCAACTGGTACCTCTTCCTGAGAAGTACTCACTCCCAGGAACCCTTGGATTGCAGATGGAACTGGTAGTCTCGAGCCGTGGACAAGATTGGTGTCACTCTCAAACTGTTAGACACTCCACGCTTGCATCTTCGTCCTGAGATCAGGTCGCCCTTCGTCTCTACCTTTCATCCCTTCCTCTGAAGGGTTATATAAGAAACAATGGTCCATTGAGAACGCATACGTGAGGTGCTGAGCTTCAATGGCTGAGGGCCGCCCCCTTCGTATTCTTACACGATTATAGCACTCTCATAGTAGAACTTATAAAATGACTGAACATTATATTTTTTGTTTACAGGATTGGCTCCAAGGAATTGGAATTTCGCAAAGTCCATAAGAAATGCTTTGGCTAAGGCTACGGACGACTTTGTGCTCAATTGTGACCACACTAATGATCCGATTGAGCCCAAATTTAATATGTGACTACTCTGGGCATTAGACTATAATGTGGTTCTTCTACAATATTAAAAAATAATTTTACCTATTATTTTAAATCTCTTAGTATATACAATACAATACGTTCGCTCGGCCGGGTAAAAAGATCTTGAACTATAGGACTCGGTGAAAATAATAGACTATCCTACAAAGTTCAAAAATAATATTCCTGATCTTACTTACTGCTCCTTACGTACAAATCTGCATCTTTTTTTTCAATACGGACAAACATTTGGAAACTTACGCTTTACGTCCCAGCAAAAATTTTAGGCCACCCAATAGTTTAAAAAACTATCCATATCCTTATTTTCAACCATTATAGGCGGGTTTCAGGTTTATTCCACCGTAGTCGATAGTCGATTATCTACGCAAGACTTTAACACTTTGAAGCGAGTTTATCACCAGTACATCTGGAAGACGGCTAGCGAAAGATGAGTGGAAGGGGTGGATGCCAACAATTATGAGATTACTTTAGTGAAATGGGACTTGTATGGTATCTTTCGCTTGCGTCTCGTAAACTCACATCTCAGTATGTATGCTGATAGATAACTCAAACAATTGAACAGATTTTGTAGCGTAGAGCGTATCGGTTTAGCACTCAACCATGGAAATTCTGTGATCGGTGGTCATTTCCATCTCGCGTGCAAAGAATGCACAGAATGTCCTAATGAAAAACAGCTCTGCACCGCCTCAGTACTTCAACATGTTTACGAAGTCAAAAAACGTATGCAGTCGGAGTCAATTCCGCACCTCCTCTTTGAGACAAGGGATTCACTGAACTAATAATGACGTAATCCAATTAAATCGACTGGCGGTAAAGGGCGAATAAACCTGAAGACCTGGTATAAAGCTACACGACTGGCTAAGTAGAACATACATTTGTGCACGTACACCATCGGACTCGGGGTAAAATATAATACCTTAAATGGGCTAACCTGTCACTCAAATTTCTACTTTCTCTACCAGTACTACTAGGTAGAGGAAGTATTGCATTCCACCCAAAAATTTGATATCGAGATTTCATAGAATTACATGTTTTGAGGTACCCTGAATCCAAAAAAGTTATTTTTAGAAAAACGTCTGTGTCTCTCTGAAAAGTGTATCTCAAAAATGAAAATTCCGATAAATTCCAAACTTCCTGTATAAGTTCAGTATCTTCCAAAGATACGACACAAAAAAATCCCCACACCAAACTACTGTTTACATGGAAAATGTTTCGAAAATTTTGATTTTCTCTTAATGTTTTGATCAAATTATCATACAGTAAAGACATTTATATGAGAAATAAAAAGTACATCTTATATTTCCTGGAAATAACCTGTGAAATCCTCTTCAATCTTGAGGAATTTTGTATAATCTTGTATAACTGGTAGGTAAACCTACTACACAAAAACACAGAACGTTTTAAAACGTACAATTTAATTCAAATAATATTTTCATGACAGCAGTCATTTCCAAGATATCCGTCATTGGTTGGACTTTTCAATGTTTATCTTTAAAGCTCTGTCACTATTCAGTTGTTTTTCGCAAGTCATAGTAAACGTGTGGAGTATCAAGGCCATCTATTAGTGATCCGATTTTAACACATGATTATCAATTCCTCATTCCCCTTGTAAGTACAACGAAAACTATTATGAAATTATCTCTGCAAAGTTATATCTGAAATTACAAGAAATAGATAGAAAAGCAAGCATCTGTAAGCTTGCTTACAGCTTGCTAGTCCAGTCCAGTCTCCTTGGACTGGACTGGACTAGTGAACGAAAGGGATGGATGAGTGAGGGAACTGCAGGAGACACAGGGGTTGCAGAGTGAAACCGGCGCAAGTGGACAGAGACGCGCAGAGTTCTCTAAAAGTTCCAGGCTTGACACCCGGCCACGGGAGGGCAGCTCGGAGACGTCCCTGTAGTAGGACCGGGGAAACACTTCGAAAATGCAAGCCTCTATACCATCTGCCCAACACCGACCAAACTACAGTCCCGTAGTCAAGGTGAAAAATGAAAATGAAATAAAATGGGAGGAAATGGGGGAGAGAAGAAATTTGTAGTAGAATATACAACCCGAGCATTCGCCTTTGTCGACCAGGGAAAACCATAAAAAAGACATGGTAAGAGTGGCTGACCACTGGGAATCGAACCCGAGAACTCCCGAATGCGAGCCTCACACGTTACCACTATCTCGCTGGGTACTCCTCCCCTTTCTTACAGAATGCATCCAAGCAATACTGGAAAAGACAGGTACTTGAGACGTATGGTCAAAAATCACATGACTTTCTCTACTCTTGTACAAACTATTTTTACAAACTCTTATTCTCCATCTATTTCATATTAATCGAGATAAACATTTGCAGAAACGATCTTTTGACAAGCAAAGAGAATTACATTTTACACATAGCGACCAGTTCTAAAAATATTTGACTATCGCTTAACGCGTACTATGTCCCCCTTGTTTTGTATTTGCAAGGGCAATATAAAAATACAGAAGCCTTTAAGCATAGACATATTTCTTAATAGCTGGTTGCTATGTGCAGCACCATTCTCTTTGTCACAGATTAATACTCTTTGCAAATGCAAGACAAAAAAATCTGATGTGTTACACTCACATGACTTTCTCTACTCTTATACAAACTATTTTTATAAACGCTTATTCTCCATATGCTTCATGTTAATCGAGATGTTAATCTTATTGCTAATTTTCTTGTAGATGCAAGGGGAATTGGTAGGCTTTAAGCTATAGTCAAATATTTTAAGAGCTGGTTGCTATATGGAGCATTCCATTCTCTTTTTATGTCCAGGACATAAAAAATGAATAACAAATTCCCATTTGAGAAAAAATATTGGAAAATTTAAGGGAAAAACAAGCAATATCTCGAAAATGGTTCACTCACAATAAAAAATGTATATGACATAAATTGTGAATTCTAACGCGATCTACATTTCTTTGTATAGTAAAATTTTGTCTATCTCTTATGGTTTACCAGTTATGCAAAAGTCGTTTACAATGAAGAATACTTTTGGGGACATTCCCAGAAAATTCGAGATATACATTTCATTTGTCATTAAAATATCTTAAACATGTGATATTTTAATCAAAATCGTTAGAGCCATTTTTGAGAAAATTAAAATTTTCGACAAATGTTCCATGTAAAGAGTAATCTGGGGTGGGGGATTTTCTTGAAAACCTTCGTGTCGCATCTCTGGAAGATACACCAAGTTTGGTGTTTATCCGACTGTTCGTTTCTGAGATATGCTGTTCACAGACACAGACACATGTTTCCAAATATGCTTTTTTTGGATTCAGGGGGTCTCAAAACATATATTTCCGGTGAAATCTCGGTATCGAATTTTTGGGTGGAGTACAATACTTCCCCTACTTACTATACGTGGAAGAGAAAGTAAAAATGAGGTCAAATTATTCACATTAACCAAAAATATATTGTTCCTACTCGCATTAGTGCAATACAATTTCTTACCCACTTGTTACCATCATCCTATTTTGCTCTTAGAATTAGATATGTAAACCCGGTGCAGATTTAATTATTTTCTAAATCATCTGACCCTATTTAGGGTTTGTCTAATGACACAGATTTTAAAATATGAATTAATCACACATAAATAATATGGTAATGGAAAGCAAACATGACAATTGTAATAATGGAAACAATAATAAGAACATTAATACTATATAATGATACAAATTTAAATTTAGAAATAGTATGCAATTAAACAAGTGTTTCCCATAAAGATGAATTGTGACAATCTGGGACTCCATAGTTTTTTCTCATTTATATTTCCCCCACCATGGAACAAAATGCTTTGTAATATTTCCCCGTGCTAAAGGGAAGACTATACACAATTTTCTAAATATGGTATTTATCTACAAAATAGGGGATTCATATTTTTTTTTCTTTTCTGCATAAACTTCCGGTTGTGTAGCTGTTGATTGTTGGAGCTACAATTTCTTCTCTAGATGCAGATGATGCTTACACGCCTGTTGCTGTCGTTATCAGCGATGCAATGTACTTTTTCATGCACTTCCGAGCCCTTAGAGTGGAGACTATTTGCCAAGTTCTTACATTGTCATACCTCTTGATGTGGAGTAGTTGTCCCTGAGGACAATACCCTAGCAAACTCGTCGCAATGTCTGCAACGCCTAATTCCACACTTTCTTATGAGCTGCAAAGGATGGCTCGAGGACACGGGCTAAATACACTCCCTTCCATTTATGGCGTCACCGTAGGTTTGGGAGCCATTCTACTGGCATTTACAGGTGGAGTATGTGTCTATAAGCAAGGAAGTGGCGAGTGTATATGTTTTACCTTTTCGCGCATGCAGTGGTGTCTTGTTTTACTTTCACAATTCTAAATTATTCACATATGAATATGTAACTTTAAGCAATAACTTTACTCCTTATTTATAATAACCATGTTTAAATATATAACTAAACAAAATATATTTTTAATGACAACATACTATAAAAATGAAATACATTATACTTTTTTCTCTCAAAGGGGACACATTTAATAGACTTTATTTTAAACTTCTGTCCAATACAAAAAATTGTCGTCTGTCATCTGTCCAATACCTGATTTAATCGCCTAGGCACTGAATCACTGGACCTTCGCTAGGAACACAGTGATGAAGTGGGAAACATTTGCGTTTAGAGCCAGAGTTCTTTCAACACTTAAGTGATTCGGCGTCTAGGCAGCTAAATCAAGTATTGTTGGACAAGAATGGAGATTGGACAGATTATTTAGACGGACAGATGATTCCAACAATGTCTAGTAGTTATATCCTCTTTGAGAGAAAAACGTATAATGTATTTCAGTTTTATATTATGTTGCTATTAAACTATCCTGCAGAACAGGATTTTATATAGTTGGTTTTGTTTATCATAGGTGATGAGTAAAGCTATTGCTTAAAGTTATATATTCATATAAGAATAATTCACAATTGTGCACGTAAAACAAGACGCCACTGCATGCGCGAAAAGTAAGCAGATATATACATCTCCTTGCTATAGATACTCCACCTGTAAAGACCAGTAGAATGCCTCCCTAAACTACGGTGACGGCATAAATAGAAGCGAGTGTATAATTAACAGAGTAAAATATATAGAAATAACAAACAATGGTATAGGAGAATGCGAGACAATTTTCCACTTTACACAGAACGATTACATATTTAAGATATTTCCATGATTAATTATATCTTAAATTTTAGAAAATATATTTTGAAGTGTTATTTATGTTTAATACATTTTCTAAAAATGTTTTATTGGTAAGCGATTAAGAAATAGGCGAGAATCTGCTACACAAAAATATGAATTCGTTAAAACATACAATTTGCGCCGAATAAATATTTTGTGGCATTAACCATTTTGGAGATATTTGCAACACTTGATTTGAATTTTTAAGTACTCTCACACTTTTGTTCCCCACTATGTCATGTATGGCATTTCAAAGCCAGTATATAGTGATCCGCTTTTTAAACATTTGGCTATCGCTTCAATTTCCTGTATCCTTCTCGAGCCTACAACGAAATGTGTGCTGAAACAGTTTATGCAAACATTTAGCTCGATTAACACCAGATAGACTCTAAAACAATCTTTTTAAAAGTTTTGTGCGTAGAAGAGATATAGAATTAAACGCGAGCCGGTAGAGAAAATGTGAAGTTAATAACATTTTAACTAATTGTATACTATGTAAAATTTACTTTCAAACCTTTAGTGTGCAGTAATATTAATTCTAGAACAGATGTAAAATATTATGATGCTATTAATTTTTCTTCTGTTAAAGGCTTGTCAATTTCAAGTGGACATATTCTTGTTGCACACTGCTTCCGCCTGTCTGATTGCAGAGCAAATATTATTGTTGTATAACGCTCATTAGTAATTAGAACGCAATATAGCACTGATGCGTAATCAGGTATCTCCTGTCCTGATACAATTATAATTGCATTTATCCTTCATGACGTCAGAATTTCACGGCCAGATTAACAACACATAATGGCGATTCAATGAGAGCAGATTAGGCTAGGCTAGCAGTTTTCTCTATCCGTTGTGATTGGTTGCAACTATTTAAGGGATATTTAAGTGGTTACTTCATTTTATTCATCCATTCTATCCTTAAAATTACTCCTCTTCGCTTAGGTATTTTAGCGTTTAACGAACCAGTTTCTAGAAATCTAAGAACAAGATGCTTTTCTGCATCACTATCTGGAAGTTCAACGCCAGAAAGTTGTGAAAATTGTGTATAGAACCACTCATATGAACCAATTTTTACGTATGTAACGTACATGAAATAGTACCTATATTGCAATACAAGTGAGGTAAGTGCAACTTCACAGAACAAGGAAGAAGCTCCAAATTCCTACAAAGGACTTAACACATGTTAATTAATTACTATCAGCTGTTCAAAAGCAGTATCAAGGTCGACGGTGCTAGCCACTGCCACTGTGAACTAAAGTATTAATAGGTATGATCTTAAAACTTAAAGAATTTGACGGTGTTATAGTATATTTAGAGGATTCTGGGTGATCGATTAGTCACGCCTGGTAGTATCGTTAGGGACACCGTCCATTGTTGCGCCGATCGACACCCGGATCTGGTCATCATTCGAGTCTCTCCCCTCATCTCTCCCTCCTCGGGGTCACCGGTAGAAGCACTAGGGGCCGACTGGCCTGCGTACGGTGCTGTCTCGTTTTCAGGAGCCCCTTTTATGATAGGATAGGACTAGAAGTGGAGGGACATCTAGCACCTCGACTTACATAGATCTTTTGTACCCAAGCCCCTGATGGGGCGTCCCCGGGAGGGAGGGCTGAAGTGAGAGGAGACAGAGGGCGGCCGGAGGCATGACATGCAAAGGGCAGGGTCCCTACCGTTTACAGATTTATACTCCCCAGGTGGTGGCTGGTATAGCCGACTCCCTCCCCCTATGGGCTTACACAGGCCCTGGTCCGGATCCGGAGGCCGCTCGCGTCCAGGGAACGAAGGTTTACGCAGAGCATCCTGCCATGCACACGCCTCTCGCCGACACTTGCAACCCTGAAAGAAACCAAGCAGATAAAAAGGTAAAGTGAAATGAGACGGAGATGAAATGGAGGGACAGGAAATTATCCTTCCCAGCATTCGCCTGGCGACTTAGGGAAACACCCGAAAAAACTTATTGGTCAGGACGGTCGGTCGTGGGTATCGAACCTACGACCTCCCGAGTGTGGACCACAGACGTTACCGCCTGAGCCATCCCGCTCACCCTTTACCTTTACCACGCGAAGTACTGTTGGCCAAGTCTGTCAGCAACTGAAAGTGAGATGGCTGCTTGCGCCAAAATAGTTGTAAGTAAATATTAACAAAGGGAAGTAAATGGTAATGTTCATCTATCAAATATGATTTCCAGTTTGTGCCAAATTGACCCTCCCCGGAGAAACTTACTCTAGGCGATGACGGATTTCACTAAAGAAAGATTGACATCTATGGGAGTAGAAGTGAAACGACTATGGTAGTGGTTTGTCAAGGAGACGACAACAACAAGAAGAAAGCGCGCAGTTAATTTGAGTTGTGTGGTACGTCAGGCGACGGTGATCGTCGACTGCGCAGGCGCCGGAATATTTGCAGCTCTCCTCAACGTGCAGTCCACAAGGCTGATTAATCTTTCTTCGATGGCGAGAGGGGTCACGAGGAAAACAGCAGGACAGCGTTTAGAGAGAAGGCATTCCGAACGGTATTTCTAAATTCTTTTTTGGCTTAACTTATTCAAAATTCTCTTTTGTAATTATTCACCGGGGAAAGGTTGATCGTCCGAACTATAGATTTATTGGGGTTTAGATTTGAAAGATATCGGTAAATGTGAGAGCAGGAAGCAAGTACGTAATTATTGGAATTTAATTTAATGTGTTGAAGCCGTTAAGAATGTAAAGAGTTGTGAAATAATAAGGGCTTCTAAAAAGGTAATTATGTATGTTATTGAATGAAAGCTTATTAGATGAAAGAAATTCGGCTTATTAATTAATTATGTAATATATTTTCAAGTCAAATTTGCGATTATTCCTACATTCAATCCACTTTCTCTTGGGTTAGAAAAACACGTTTGAAGTTATACAAACAATTTGTACAGTGTTCAATAAATATATAGAAGATTTTGCAGCCCATTCATAGAACATTTAAAATGTAAATTTAATTTGTCACAATATCTCAAATAGTTTATACTTTAGTCAAAATGGTTAAAGATATTTTTCAGAAAACGAGTAGAACCTTTTTTCTATTAAGGATAGTTTGGAGTTGTATTTTTCTGAAAATATTCGCCTGGAAAGCTAAACCAGTATCTCACTCAAAAGTATGAAATTTGGTGTTTATTCCACCCTTCATTATACGCGGTTTACAACCTCTAACATATTGTATAGAGTTAGCGTTGTCACGTTCACAAGGCTTACCTCACACCATGCTTAAACAACTGACCCTCTCCTATATTCGCTTTGGAAGGTTTGCTGCACTTGGTACCAAGAGAGTCGCCTCGGGGTCTGTGACGGGAGAAGATCCTAATTTCACCCTTCAGTGAGTGACACGGTGTATACTTCGCGGTTTTGGCTAGCTTTGAAAATCAACCTCAAAATTCTAAACTTCTTTTTGTGTATGATAACATATAGCTAATTTCCGGTCTTTCACGCCCAATATAGAATGGGACACTAAGGGCCATAGTATTTAAAGAGCGTCCATAAATAAAACTGCATTTAATGTTTTAACTATTTTGGGTAATAATTTTCTTTTTTCAATTTTCAATTTTCAAATGGTCTAATGAGGACTACATAAAAAGACTAATTAGGATAAACTAATATCTAATGGCACAATAATATATTACTTTTTTTTAAAAAATATTAATTTTAAGCCATTTAACGTTATACAAGTGTACAATAGATCCTATTTTGAGAAACTTGAGAGAATTTGTACTACTGAGTTTTCAATTTAATGTAGAACTTGATACCTAGAATATTTTCCCCATATACGATTTGTACGTTTTTAAATTGTACTTGTCATTATCTTTTCGCATTTAATGAATTTTACTAAATTTATTTTACATCTAGATCACGTATCGAAAGTTGTTGCTCACATACATATTTAATGCAATCCTACATCATTATTATTCATATATTGCACTTTAATTGTTATTAATATAATTATATTCTGAAAAGTAGTTCATACTTTGTATATTACTTCCTTAATCCTCGATCCACTGATGCTATTCATTCCAGAAGTTTTAAAATCATTCCTGGGCACTATTATGGGGAGAGGATGAGAGAATATATCTACATAATTTTATAGTTATGCTATTCGGAGACAGAGATAAAACTTTTTTTTAAAAACAAATATTTTCTTTTTAAGTCCAGTAAACTTCAAAACATGTATATTCGGTGAAAATTAAATATAGAATTTTTGGGTGGAATACATTATTTCTACCTACTAAAAGTAGATGATAGAAAGAAAACAGAAGTGAAAAAACATTCCATACCAACAAAGTAAAATGTCAAATCAATGTTGGTAGCAAGCGTAGAAATCCAAATGCAACGCTACTATCTCCAGGTGTCCTTTAAATGCTACGTTGAAGCCTGCCATGGGCTGGAAACAACGGCGTTAATAGCTTTGGAGACGCGTATAGAAATTGCATGTAGATAATGCAAAGCAGAAAGGGAAGTTGGCAATTTGCAAATTGAACACATTTTAACTACACAGTATTTGTTTACAATACAATTTTATACGATTCAAGGTATAAATTAAAAAAACATTATTTAAATATTCATCATACATGACTGCGTTACTTTAAAAAGAAAGCATGCCAATTTAATTTTAATAGCTTGAGGTATATTAATTTAATTATCTCCATGGTTTAAAAAAACGGAATGTCTAGAACAAAGCGACACAAAATACGTCGCTTTGTGCGTTAAAGGCAGCCTCAGTATTCATTAAATACAATGATTATAAAAAGAGAGAGAGAGAGAGAGATTACCCAGGGGCTATTTGCCCCCCAAGCCTGCCACACAATTTTCGCAGTCACTCCATCACATTGTCATTTCAAAACATTGATTTACACGCGGCCATATAATGCCAAACAATGGAGTGACCGCGGAATGACAGCTGTTTTAAAACGGAGTTACAACGCTTGGGTTTTAAAACAAATGAATAAAATGTTTCCCATGTGGAGCTCAGCAAAAACGGAACGAATGGCCACACAAAACACAAGCTGGTTACACAAACCCGACGTAAAATGGAGCGCAATATTTCGTGCTTTTAGAAAAATATCGAAGTGCAGAGCTAGATTAATAAAGCTTAAAGCTTTTGTATCACAAATGAAAATTTGCTTCCTTGCCTTTGTATTCATCACGTATGTAGGACGGGAAGACGCAGCTTCGAGCCCAATTTAATGCTAAAAGATAAAATTGATTTATGTAAATAAAGAATTACTGGCAATAAATCCTCTCAAGCTGGCCTCGTAGCTCAGTCGGTAGAGCATTTGTCTGCTTATGCGAGGGGTTCCGGGTTCGATTCCCGAATGGGGTGGCAATTTTTCCCTATCCTCTATAAATGAGGGTGTGAATGTGTGCACGATCTTATGTATAAAAGCTAAAGACAAAACCAGATAGCCAATGACAACTGTAAAGGAGTCAACAACATTGCCGATAGGCAAAATGTTACCAAGATAAAAGAGCTTCGATATGGCCATTGCAGTTAATAAATGAAATAATAACAATCCTTTCAAGTACAAAGGAGAGAATTAATTTAATGTTTTACATACACACACAAACGCTCGCGTTCGCGCTCACGAAAGTCTTCCAATAGAGCACACAAATCTTCAACATTTCCTCCAAGTATAAGTATTTCATCAAAGATAAATAATTTACAATGCAATAAATAGCAACACAGCAGAACTGAAGTAAACAACACTGGTCTCACTTGAAGGAAGGGTTAGCACGTGTGAAGTGTTTACGTTTGAAATGAATCTACATTATTTACCAGGCATAGGAATTCTGAAGCCGTTGGTATCAGTTTATCATACTAAATCATTATGAATGTAAAGGACAGCGGGCATATTTCACCGATGGGCAGGTAAACACGGTCTGATGAGTGTTATCTGCGAACGACAGCAGAATGTACGAAGGATGGCGTGGTTTATAACCCGCGTCGTCACTGCTGGTTTCATTTCCTTTCGTGCTTAGAAATTCCCATGACTACTATCACAAATTACTGAAGAAAGATCTATGCCAGATCTACGCTATAAAGTAAAATATGAATCGTCACGTTATACAGATGTTTCAGAAATAGAGGGCGTAAATTCAGGTATGCATTCTCCATATGTAGACAATAAAAAAAACAATTGCAACATGTGTCTGGAAATGTTTGGTTTCTGAGTTATGGCCTTCAAAACAGTGATACTCACCGGAATGTTTTTGTTCCCACAGTTAGTTAACGTGACAGAAGCTATTAACAGGACACTCTGACATTTCATTCCGAAGCAAAAGGTACGTTGAGTGTTGTGTTTGACGTTCGACTGAGCGACATGTACGGTAAAGGGGGGATAAATGGCGCACTTTTACAAATATTCTTATAATACCTTACTGTTTATGTTTATATTTCTTTTATTGTTCATAACACACATTTTCAGCGTTTTATGACATTTAAAGTAACATTCCTCATCACTTATGAAGCAAAATTCCAATTTGAAATAAAAGAGATGGCACAGGATCGTTTTGCCATACTTAATGATACATAACTGGTTAACAGGTTCATACATGGCATGTTTGTTTCCTATTTTCTATTCTTCCACATGCAGAGCACTTATCTGAATACACTGAACATGTTTCATGAAACCATCTCACACATTGTATCCAATCTGAACTGGATGTTGTCTTCTGATTGTTTTCTAGGCATTCAACACACTCGTTTTCGTTTTCAAGCTGTGCCCAAGGAATCGCTGTTGTCATGTAAGGAAATTAAAGATTCCGCTGGAGAAGATGATGACAATGGAGAGGGAGTACGTTTCCTATTAGGCCTCTTCTTTGAACTTTTATTTTTCTTCTCTGTATTAGATTTCATTCGCTTGGTTTCAATAAATGCTGTTTCTGTGATGGTTTCTCCTGATTGCCTTTCTTTTAGAAGTTTTTAATTTTGGTATGGCAGGAACTGGAGTTCGTGCTTTCGGGGTATTATATCTTATAAATAATCATATTAACTCTATAGTACAAATGTATTCACAGTTAACATACAGCATCTATGCATGTAGCAGCTTAACACTGAAACAAACGCGCCATAAGGTGTTGCGCCATCTCACCCCATTCTGCATAGGTAGCTATTTGTCTGGTTGGTCACATAATGTCAATGTTCAACTTAAATGCTCCATATGTCAAAATGCAGGACACGCATCAGGCTTTCAAAACGACATAATTACAACTTGTATTAACGCTATAATAAACCAATATAACGCTAATACATTTTTCTGCTTACCAGATATCGTCTGATAGTATAACCTTCGCTCTTGGGCTTCACTAAACAGTTGAAATCGCAAGCGAAAAATACACTCCTTATTGTTATAGTGTTATCACTTCCACAAATAAAGCCAGCCGTCTTCTGCTTCTTCCTTGCAGGTAAGTCACGTGATGCGCCATCTGTCTCACCCGCGCCATCTATCCCCCTTTACCCTACGCAAATCAGGAGCTGGCAGAAATGCACTTCGTGTACGGCAAAGCGGACAGCATGCTGCGCTGGCTCGTCGTTTTTCCAAGAGAGGTTCCCACAGTGAAGATGTCCAATCGGAAGACATTTGAACGTCTCCTTCGCCGTCTCATGGGAAGTTTACATCTCTTGGTTTGGGGAAGGGACAACCCAGATCTATAACTCCAGATGTAGAGGAGGAGATTCTGTTATCTGTGTACACGACTCCTTCTATCAGGTTAGCGTTGCAAGTGAATGTTCCTCATACGACTGTCTGGAGACTGTTGGGAGAGCAATAGTTGTATCCTTATCATTTGCAACGAGTACAGGCCCTGTCACCAGCAGATAACCCTGCTCGATTGATGTTCTGCCAGTATTCGTACAGCAGTGTGCTACAAATCCGAACTTTCCTGCCTTAGTATTATTTACAGATAAAGCACAGTCCACACCAGACGGCAATACAAATTTCCACAATCAGCATGTATTGACATATAAAACCCCACATACAATTGTTCCATCTGATCGCCAAGTGCGGTTCTCTCTCAAAATGTGGGCCCGTATCATTGGTGATCGGTTACATGGACACCATGCACTTGTAACCAGGCTTACGGTGGAGGCGTATACAAACCTCCTGGAAAACACCATACCTCATGTGTATGAAGCGTTCGTCAACAGACTAACTTCTTGCATGATAGCGCTCGCCGGTACTTGGATCGAAGGTTTCCTGATCGATGGATACATAGAGATATAAGAATTCCTTGGCCACCATACTCACCGGATTTGAACACTGTCAATTTCTGCTTATGGGGAATTTAAAAGCGTTGGTGTATTCGTCTCGGTGACTGACATGGAATCCCTTCAGAATCGAATTGTGACAGGTTGTGAAGAAATACGCAATCTCCTGAAATTTGGGGTGATATTGGCACGGCTATGAGACGTCGACGTGAAGCCTATATTCCAGCAGGAGGTGGATACTTTGAGCATCTTCTGCAAAGAAAACCACCTGCGGTAAGAAAAACTTTCCGGTAAATGTCGCTGTTTTGAAGGCCATAACTCAGAAACCCAGCATATTCAAACACATGTTGTAAAACATTTTTATTGTCTAAATATAGCGAATGAATACCTGAAGTTACGCCCTCTATTTTTGAAACATCGTGTACATTAATAAGCAATTTACGCGGGAAACGAATACCATGAATTGCTGGAAAATCATCCTGAAAATGCACTTGCCTTTAGAGGTCCTCGTGAAAAAACAAAGTTTTGCGCATCATATATGCAACCTTATCTTATGACCACATTTTCAGTCCTGATGTAGTCATTCACAATCCTATCCGTAATGTGCGTTTGCATCCACCACGCTTTTGATATGTCGGTACAACTTAGTATGGAACAATTGAAACTATTTTTCGTTTCCAGATTTTACTCTCTCAGCATTAGAATACATTTTTCTGCGTCAAGAAGGTGTATGTGGTATCTGCAGTCTCTCTTCTGGTGTAACGATGCACATTTTTGGTTTGTATGTTAAACACGAAGGTATCACCTTATCACCTGACACTCTTGTTAGACAATTTAAATTGATAAATTCTGGATATAAACTGCCGTTTCTGAAAATTTCCCGAATAACTCCAAATTTTGCTGGATGTATAGAAGAGTGTGCAAGCAATACGTGATTAGGTTTGCAGAGAGATGGGGTACCCGTAGGTCGAGCCGAGCCCTCTCGTGTCGGTCCGACAATTCCGTCCAGTGTGTCAGTGCAGAGCTGTCCAAAAAGGTGGAACCAATAAAGAAAGTGCAGTATGCCTCGTCGACGTCAAAGGGAGCCATATCGGCATGTGAGCAGTTCGAACGTGCAGAATGATCGGTCTCCGAAAAGCGGGTTTGTCATACCGTGACATTTCGGCTCGTACAGGGCATGCTGCTACGACAGGATGCGCGTGAGCAAGCAGTGGATAGATGAAGGTCGTACGCAGCGAAGAGCGGGTACTGGACCACGGAACATGACTACCGCTCGGGATGACCGTCATATTGTCCACATGGCCATAATGGACCGTACAGCTTCATCCACAGTGTTGGCTCGACGCTGGAGCACTGGAACGGTGTGGATTTGTCTGCATCAACGGTTCGTCGACGTCTGCTGCAGGTTGGGCTGGTTGCATGCATGCCATTACGTCGGCTTCCATTGTCCAGAAACCACAAGCTCCTCCGACTGCAATAGGCATGTGAACACCCTTACTGGTGTGCTGAGTGACAAAATGTAGTCTTTTCGGACGAGTCCCGCTTCAACGTGTCCTACAGTGATGGCCGCAAACGTGTCCGGCGATACCGTGGTGAGCGCAACCTGAAGGGCTGCATTGTTGAGCAGCATAGCGGACAAACATCAGGTGTGTAAGTTTGGGGCGCAATTGATCACAACAACCGATCTCACCTACTACGAATTGAGGGCACTTTGAACAGCACAGGTAGCTAACGGAGGTTGTAGAGTCTGAGGCACTTCCCATGCTTCAGGCATCTCCACAGGCCACATTTCAACAGGACATTGCCCGGCCACATATTGCGAGGAATGTACAAGCCGTCTTCGAAGAGTGACGGGTACCATTACTTCACTGGCCTGCACGAACATATCTGAGCTATGGTTGGTCGGCACCTGGTGCGTCACTGTCCTTCAATAGCCAGTGTCACGGATATGTGAGCTCGAATACAAACTGCGTGGAGGGATGTCCCTCAGGAACTTATTCAGAATCTTTTTGATTCAATGCCACGGCGTACAGCACCTCTAATTGCAGCGCATAGAGACCACACCATATACTGAATGTTAGGGCTCAAAAGTCATGTATAGGTTTGAAACGTTTATCATTTGTTACTTATCATGTACTTAACCTATGGTATTAAATTCATTGAATTCATGCGTTTCCTTCTTGGTGTTTTAATTTTCACAAACAGCAGTGTATCTCAATTCTATGAGCTAGTTTCTAAATAGATATAACCAATAATAAAACACCTAGAAGTTGACAGTTTTACCCATGCTCTGAGCTAGGTTCATCTCAAATTGCAACCAATATTATTAAAACCATATGCTCTTGGAATTATTTAAGGGATCTGATCTGCCCACTGAAGACATTTTGAAGGGTCCCAAACATACACAGTGTGATGCCTGTCAGGGTTGAGTCGCGTATAACATTGTAAAAATTACAATTATGAGTAAACTTTAATGGCGAATTGTGCGAGAAATGTTGGTTTTACTCCCTCCCCAAAAAAGGTAGAGTGAAAATTGATTCCATTTCTTATGAACTGTCCACGGATTAGGCGTGGTTTATAATAAGACACATCAAAGGGTAATACCGTTTTAAATGCACATTATAACCCAAGTTTTATGACGAATGTAGAGTTCAAAGGAAAATAAACTGCATTTAATCTAGTGTACTTACATGTAAAAACTCCAATTATGATACTGACAGCTGTATCCTTCCATTTTATATATACCAAATGGCCTACATACGTACAAGAAGGGTTGCCGCATCTCTGATTTCCAAAGGGGCAGCATGACGTACAGTTGCAGCTGCGTTCTGCTTGTGTTTGTGCCCCGATTTCACAGTGATAAGCGTCACATTATGTCCGCTTTCAGTTTGTGGTACGTGCTTCAGTTAAATAGGTTACTGCTGCAGTGTTCACTAACAACAAATACAGGAACTGAATAATCTGTGGGGAGGCGGATCGAAATGCAGCCGAGACCCAAAGCAGGGAGATCCGACTGGAGCAGCATAGGTGTTGTTGCCATAAATAGTATAGGCGGCCCATAGCCGTTTGTATGGTGATAAAACAAGCTTTAGGAAAGTTTTTCGACATAAAAAAGCGTCTGTTTAAAAATTATTGCCTCACCGTCTTACGCTGTGTAGGGAAGGTCGGTTCTGACCCTTTCAGCTTCCGTTGTGCGAGCGGTGAGGATCCCTAACAACCCTGGTACCACTAACGTTACTAGAAATATGTCGGGCCGAACATCTGAGTCCCTTATGGAAGGGAGTTATTCGGATTGGGTTGAACTAAGTGGGGCAGTGGTTCCCAATATCTATGGGAGATTGGGTACGTCTGGCCAGGCGGAGTTGCAAGATGCCTTAATATCCTCCAGCACAAACCTGGAGAGCTAGTAGACGGAGGTTAGACACTGTCGCCCTTAACGAGGTTGTTCGGTGGCCTTCCCCTCAGGGGTCAGGGGATACGCCTTTTGGAATGAACCTAGGTTCGCATTAGAGGCTTTGATGAGGTGGATTACATATTACCACGAATTTTCCTTTTCCTCATTTCTTCTCATTTCATTTGCTTCTCTTGCATAGTAGGAGGGTTAGGCGCGGTGGACGGTGGTATGCAGTAGATGTGGTTTGAGAAGGGATCTGTTTCATCCGTGGTATGGGATCTTATTCCGAAACTATCTGTTTGCCACAGCGTTGAAATCCACTTCCCTTCCTAATGCATACTCCTTAATACCTCTCTCTATAACTTCCTAAACATGAATGGTAAGTAGTCAATACCGTAACTCGCGAGAGTACAAGCAATTACGGGTACAACTTGGACCCAACGTACAAGACCTACCATTAGTTTCCAAAGGAAATTAATGCATTTTATGCTCAAAGAAATCTTGGTAAACATACGCACTAAAATATCTAAAATATGCATGCATTTGTGCTGACAAAATCTCTAAAATATGCTTTATAATTTCGAAAATATGCAATATATGCACTAAAGTTGTTAACTTTAATTTTGTACATTTTAGTACCTACTTAACAATGTTTGTTCCTCCTTAGATATTATTCCGGTTGTAATTTGATTTGCAGTATACAATGATCGTTTTCTCGATTCTCAGGTATAAGTTTACGACGTTTATCGGTTAACACAAGTTTGTATGTTGAGAGGTTATTTGCACGTTTAAAGATATTAAGCAAAACTTGAAAGCACTTTTTAACTCATCAGGAAGCACTACATTTTCGCATTAAAGATATTTATCCATAGGGCATAAAACGTTTTCTTTCTTTCTTTCTTTCTTTCTTTTTTGACAGAATTTATCTCCAAAACACAGTTCGCCACTTAATTTTCCTGCATTTTTAAAAGTTTACTCTAAACCTCCATAAAGCTGGCTCCATAATAAGGATTTTATTATTCTATCACTAATGTGTTTAAGTATTAATTTTAAAATCGGGCATTTAAAATACGTGTTTTATGTGCTCGATACATGGAAAAATACTGAAATATACAGCATCATCGGAAATATGCAATTATATTCACTATAGCACGTTACATATAAGCACATGAAGATATGAAGTATATTGTAAAACTAATTCCTAACCACAAGTAAAAACAAACTAAATATGCATTTGTATACAAATCGGATGTCTAATCAACATATACACTAAATTTGTGTGAATAGGTAGGATAATATCGGACTTTGATAGTTCTTTAATACCGTAAATATTGATGGGAATATATAAGTAATTAAATAAAGAATAATAGTAAGAGAGAAATAGTTGCAATAAATAATTTCCGTATATTCAATCAATGCATAACGTAATAAGCTTGAGTTGTAGGATATCTGCAAGAAAAGGGTAATTAGCGAGTCATGTCAACCAAAGGCATTAGCAACAGCCGAATGTCAGTGCATAGCTAGCGAGAATGAACGAAAGAGACGGTGCACTACCTCTGTGTATCTCCGTCTCTGCGCAGTGGCTTCTTTCATCAGCTATAATACACTGATTATATGTGACGTCACTGAACTGTTATGACATCCATAATACTTTAGCGTTTCATCATGATCTTATTCGGCGGTGTGCGGAGCTCCCCTATCCCCATACCTACCTTTTAATACCTTCAAAGCAGCTGTCCAAGATGGATCCATTTCCCAGATAAACAATGAAATATGTGTATTCAACATGAATTCTGTTCATTGTAATTTTAATACATTGAGTTCATTTTCTTTGCTTAAAATGTGTTACTTTCACGTTACCAGCAAAAACCAATATATACGGCTTGAAATCAATCTGTTACACTGCTCTCAAACACGCTCAAGGTCCTGCCATCCATTAGCTTTAATTACACACAATTAACAAGGCAATATGTTTTTGTAAAACCCCAACGTTTTGAAATTATACTGTGGTCGAGCAAAAACAATCGTATGCAACTTGACTATAATGGTAATTAAGACGCTGGTATGAACATTATGAAACTCGCCTCCTAATTACTGCATTATTGTCTTGTTGCATAATATGCTGTCACAAAATGCATGACAAAAATCAGCACAACTGGTACAAAATTGTAGAACTTAACAATTTCAGTATCGAGCAGCCTTAAGGTAGGAAAATATGGTTGAATGTTTCGTTAAATATGTGTATAATTAATAACGCTCCATTAGAATACCTCTTTCTTCATGCTTAACTGGACATCTACTGCTGAAGCCGCCACGTGGCGCCAGTGTTCTTCCTGTACTGAAAGTCAGAAATACTTTTCAGCCAAAGTCTGCTTGTACAAACCCTTGCCTACTCGAACGAAATGCTAATTTCTGGTCGACCACAATGACACCGATTTCTGTATTCCGTTGCACACAAAGGGAACCAGGACAGCTATTAATCAAGATGTCTTCCCTCGCCCCGAACCGCTCCAGTAATTAAAGGCCTGCAATGATTGTATTTCTGGAGGAAAGAAATAGCAAGAAAAGCAGCAAGAGAGGTAAAGAAAGAACAGGCTCTCTGCCAGAGTGCGTTGTGGTAACAAAAGAAGCATTAAGAGCTAACAGAATGTTTGTTAGCTCTAAGTTATTCCCAAGAAACAAGTTCAGAATCCGGAACGTGCTGCAAAATGTATCAAACAAAAACCCTCCACTTAATCTGTTCCGCATGGTAAAGTTTGCAGTTGTTTGTTCTTGTCTTTTGCTAGCTTCAAGTTCGATCCCCAGGTGGGACAGGCTGTTTGGTTAATGCTTTTTGCAGAACTGCTTCCTGGCTGAAACAGAAAGTATGTGCAAATGAAGTATTGTCCGCGGTGGCTGTATCCTTTGAGTACAGGGTACCTTTAAAGCTCTTTATGTATCCGAATATCTAATTACCTGTGATTTAAAAGACAAATACAAACTGTTTACTCCAGTGCAGTTTGTTCACTTGAAAATATACAAGTTGTTTCGTAAATAACGCATAATATCAATAAAACTGAAACTAACCACTTTTTAATTTCTCTATTACGTAAAGTAAGTAGGGGAAGTATTGTATTCCACCCAAAAAATTCGATACCGAGATTTCACCGGAAATACATGTTTTGAGACCCCCTGAATAAAAAAAATTTTTGGAAACATGTCGTGTGTGTGTGTGTGTCTATCTGTGAACAGCATAACTCAGAAACGAACAGTCGGATAAACACCAAACTTGGTATTAAGGTTCAGTATCTCCCAGAGATGCGACACGAAGGTTTTCAAGGAAATCCCCCCTACCCAGATTACACTTTACAAGGAACATTTTTCGAAAATGTTAATTTTCTCAAAAATGGCTCTAACGATTTTGATTAAAATAGCATATGTTTAAGATATTTTCATGACAAATGAAATGTATATCTCGAATTTTCTGAGAATGTCTCCAAAAGTATTCTTCATTGTAAACGACTCTTGCATAACTAGTAAACCATAAGAGATAGACAAAATTTTACTACACAAAAAATGTAGATCGCGTTAAAATACACAATTTATGTCATCTACATTTTTTTGTTGAGTGAACCATTTTCGAGATATTGCTTGTTATTCCCTTAAATTTTCCAGTATTTATACTTTTTCTCAAATGGGAATTCATTATTCATTCTTTTTTATGTACTGGACATGCAAAGAGAATGGAATGCTCCACATAGCAACCAGCTCTAAAAAGATTTGACTATAGTTTAAAGATTCCCATATTCCCCTTGTACCTACAAGAAAATTAGCAATAAAATTAACATCTCGATTAACATGAAGCATATGGAGAATAAGCATTTGTAAGAATAGTTTGTACAAGAGTAGAGAAAATCATAACACATCATATTTTTTAAATGTAAGGCATTAAAATTTAATATGTTTACAGAATTATCTTATGACGAAGAGCTACATATCTCTGAATGCATAACAAAAATAAGAAACGAATATACAACGTTGTAAATCCTAGTGTATACAAATGTCAAAGAATTCCGCACATTAATTCTCCACCGATCAATTGGGGACAAAACGTTTGAGACAAGTTATGTTCTAAGAATAACATTTTTGAAGTTAATAGCGTAAAACCTTAATAAAAGAAAAGGCCGTATCGCATCACAATTTAGCTCTACGCAAACGGTTGTTGAGGCTGCCCAGACTACCTGACTAAATGTCAACTTGTCACTGTTCCTCCCTTCCCTTTACATTATCATCAATTAACTGCAGTGCAGACAGGTAGCCGGGACGGACTGCATGAGTTTTCTTTGGTTAATTCTTTTACGGTTATAATTTGATAGCTATTACGCTTATGTTTCATAAAATTTTAAACGCCGTCTGTTGGGGCCACAGATCGCGTGTGCGCATACTCTGTCTGTACTGCAGTGACCACGGTATTCTTCCGCTGCACACTAGTGATGATTGTCCCGCTCAAGGCTACGTTTATCAGCTGTGTTATAGCTGTACTGCATCAGTTGCTACCTTCCGTTCGCAATGTAAGCACTAGAGTTTGTGCATTGTGCATCTCAAAGATGAAAGTTTATTCGAGACATCTGTGTTGTGTGTAATTTGCTTAAGAGTGTTCTTGTTGCTATTCTATCATGCAGAAAATGTGTACACAATTTCAGGAGAAATTGCCTGGTGTTCCAGTTCCAGGTAGAGAAAGTATTAGACGTCCGGTTAATAAATATAGGATCGCTAAACCCTAAAACCTAAGAATCGAAAAAAAAATGATCTATCGGAGTAAAACATTGACGAAATTAGTACCTCATTCGAGCCTAAAAACTAAAGTTTATAGGAACAATCCCACAACATAAACGAACTTAGGAACAATATAAAAACATAAATTATGAGTTTTATGTAAGAAGAACTTACGCAAATGAATGAAAATTTCATCCGAATATGCCAGAAATGCCTCAATGTAGATGGACACCACTTTTAAAACCATTTATAACAAGGTTAGTACTAATTATAGTGCATATGCACGATCCGCGGTTCCACAATATAGTGAATGCTCTGTATAAGTGACATCTGCATGAATCGGGCTTAATTGTAAAAAAAGACCACCATAATACACAAACTTAATATTTCCAAATTCAAGCGAAATATTGTAGTAAGATTATTTTAAGCATCTGAAATTCTGATTATTTTACGATTATAGACTGAGCGCCGAAAAAAGGTTCATTATTATAAATGTTATAGTTTTAAGCCGAGGAAAAAATTCAGCAGCGTAGTAGTAGTTGCTAGATATCGAATTTAAGTCTAAAATAGGTTCCAAATATTTTTACTAAAAGTCATGCTTCAAACTTGACTAAGTTGAAACTCGATTCCTTTTTAGATTTGACAAAATTTGTATCAACAGTTTTCATAAAGCATTTGGAAGGCTAGAAAAATGCCCAGGATGTTCTTCATCAAATTTCGCAGTAGGCATTGAAACTACACACATTTCTCTATGCTTAGAGACATAAAATGTCAGCACCTACATCCGAAATCTTCAATGGTACATTCTCCCCTAAGTTAAAATTTTATTAGCTTTATCTAAAGACATGACAAAGCAGAGTGTATCATCCATGAAAAGTAAAGGGAATTATGATTAATGACACTGTAGCTGATATGTTTCAGGGAACGGCTGGCTAAACAAGACAAAGCGCTTCAAAAGTGACTGTTAAATCGATAGTATCACTTTCTTCCGCTGTGACCTTATGCCTCAAAAGATGGACACTGTAAGGAGTGTTAGCCAAGAGCGAGTCAGTGTTAATAAAGTACACTAACACCAGAGGACTGGAAAGCAACTAGTTCTACATCTGGCTACTAATATCACAAACTCATAAGGGTCACACTGTCACAGTTTGAGCTGCGATTTTTTATAGTAAAAATACATCTAATAGGGTCCCTATTCGCCGTGAAAATATTACAAAATTTTATGTTGTAACGGTTGACTTTAGGACGGTTTCCCTCTTAACAATGAGCTGCCTGATACTATGCCAGATACTGCAGTAAATGTGTGCAAGGTTGCCACAAGGGAAATAAAGGTCTTATTTGCCCAGAATCGGAATATTAAATTCGGAACTGACAAATGAAATGCGTAATACACATGAACTAAACGTATAATATTAAGCATGTTTAAATAATTTTCATATGAGAACGTTGGCTCAATTTAAACATATGGGGCTTTATTACAGATACTCTTCATATAACTTATATAAAAACGCATTGTTTCAAGTATAGTTTATATCAAAAACATATCTAGATAACTTTATAATGCATCCTTATAAAGAAAGAGAGTTTTGTTGAACATATTTACACTTTCAGCAATTGAATAATTCATAATTAATACATTTATTCCTCAATGTTTAGGGAGAATTAGCACACTTGACGATGCGTGGAGGCACAGAACTAATGGAAAAAAATACCGTATTTAGTGTATCAACACAACCGCGGATGGGACGGAACAACAAACTTGGCCTCGCACCGAGGCTACAAGTATCTACGCGTAAAAAGACACTAAAGGTAACTTACGCGCAAGATTTCAGTAGCGAAGAGAAAATTAGCATCACTAATGTTTCATTTTTCCCTAGTGATGGGTGTTTCCAAGATAAAAAATCTGATGTGTTACACTCACATGACTTTCTCTACTCTTATACAAACTATTTTTACAAACGCTTATTCTCCATCTACTTCATGTTAATCGAGATAAACATTTGCAGAGTCTATCTTATTGCTAATTTTCTTGTAGATGTAAGGGGATAATATATTTACAAGGGCAATTTGGAAATACAGTAGCCTTTAAGCACATACATATCTCTTAATAGCTGGTTGCTTGGTGCAGCATCATTCCTTTTACCACAGATTAATACTCTTGGCATATCAAGACAAAAAAATGAATAACGAATTCCCATTTGAGAAAATAAGTATTGAAAAATTTAAGGGAATAACAAGCAATATCTCGAAAATGGTTCACTCAACAACAAAAAATGTATGACATAAATTGTGTATTTTAACGCGATCTACATTTTTTGTATAGTAAAATTTTGTCTATCTCTTATGGTTTACCAGTTATGCAAAAGTCGTTCACAACGAAGAATACTTTTGGAGACATTCCCAGAAAATTCAAGATGTACCTACATTTTATTTGTCATAAAAATATCTTAAACATATGACATTTTAATCAAAATCGTTAGCCATTTTTGAGAAAATTAAAATTTTCGAAAAATCTTCCATATAAATGGTAATCTCGGGTGGGAGATTTTCTTGAAAACCTTCGTGTCGCATCCTTGGAAGATACTGAACCTAAATACCAAGTTTGGTGTTTATCTGACTGTTCGTTTCTGAGTTATGCTGTTCACAGACAGGCACACACACACAACACACAGACAGACACACAGACACACACACAAACACACACACGGACATGTTTCCAAAAATGCTTTTTTTGGATTCAGGGGGTCTCAAAGCATATATTTCCGGTGAAATCTCGGTATCGAATTTTTGGGTGGAATACAATACTTCCCCTACTTACTATACGTAGTAGAGAAAGTAAAAACCTGATGTGTTGTACTCACATGACTTTTTCTACTCTTGTATAAACTATTTTTACAAACGCTTATTCTCCATCTACTTCATGTTAATTGAGATAAACATTTGCAGAAACTATCTTACTGTTAATTTTCTTGTAGGTGTATGTGCTTTAAGCGATAGTCAAATCTTTTAAGATCTGGTTGCTATGTGGAGCATTCCATTCCCTTTGCATGTCCAGGACATAAAGAAAAGAAAGAAAGAAAAAAAGGAATGACGAATCCCCATTTGAGAAAAAGTTTAACTATTGGAAAATTCAAACAAATAACAAGGAATATATCGAAAATATTTCACTCGACAAAACAAAATGTACGTGAAATAAATTATGGTGTGTTTTAACGAGATATACATTTTTTGTAGTAAAATTTTGTCTGTCTCTTACGGTTACCAGTTATGCAAAAGTCATTTAGAATGAAGAGGACTTGGGGTACATTCCCAGAAAATTCAAGATATACATTTCATTTGCCATGAAAATATCTTAAACATATGATATCTTAATCTAAAACGTTAGAGCAATTTTGAGAAAATAAAATTTTTCGAAAAATATTCCATATAAAAAGTAGTTGGAATGATTTTCTTGAAAATATTCGTGTCGCATCCTTGGAAGACACTAAACTCAAATACCAAGTTTGGTATTTATCCGACGTTTTGTTTTTGAGAGTCGGTCTGTTCCCATGTTACCAAAAATGCTTTATATGGATTCAGGGCATCTCAAAACATGTATTTCCAGTGAAATCTCGGTATCGGTGTCGAATTTTTGGGCGGAGTGCAATACTTCCCCTACTTACTCTACGTAGCAGAGAAAGTAAAAATGAAGAGACAGAGATTGCAAGTTTTTGTAACTTTCTCTTTTAATACTTTTTAAACACGATATATGCAAGTAATTAGATATTAGTGAATCATTCTAATTTGTAAATATTTTTTCTACTAATAAGGTTCCCGGTTGCTCTTTAATCAATGTGATAATGCCCCCTTGTCAGTAGTTTCAAGGTATGAACCGATTAATCTGGGCGAAGGGAGAGTGTAGATAATTATGCATTGAATAAAACACTGACAACATATGCGTAACAAACAAGTTGATCCACATCAGTATACGTTTTCACAATAATCAAATGCCAATGCCTATAGGATGTTTAGTGTGAAATACCCTAACGCTTGGAATACTATAGCCACATGTTTGAACCATATCATATGTTTCGTAAGGCACTATCTTTAATCCTGATGAGGTCCTGCTACACCCTTTGGAATACAGAATTCAGGGTGATTAATTCCATGAAATACCACTAAAGATCATGCCAAATGTAAATTTCGTTAAAATATATAAAACTGGAGTTATTTTGCATTGAACTCGCAGGAAGGAATATCAGATTTTGATTTCTCTCTTTCCAGGTAAACAATTCTTGTGTGTTAGTGATATGTAAACTCTTAAGTATTAGGAAGCTCCATAAGCCACAAGCTTCACAAAAGCACTGGAAGATGCAAGACTTAAATGCTAAGTATGATATTTAACCAATTTTTCCTTTTCGGGTTATGCAGTTTACAGAAACACACACACACATACATTGTGTGTAATGAGCTCTACATTTTCACTTTCTCTACTATGTATAGTAAGTAGGGGAAGTACTGTATTCCACCGAAAAATTCGATACCGAGAGTTCATGGAAATAAATATTTCGAGGCCCTCTGAGTAAAAATGAGGGCATATTTAGAAAAAGGTCCGTGTATACGTGTGTGAATTAAACAACATAAATAAAAAACCAAAAGTCGAATAAATACCCAACTTAGTATTTAAGTTTAGTACTTTCCAAAAAAAAAAAAACACACGAAGATTATCAAGAAAATCCTCCTACACCAAACTACACTTTACATGGAACATTTTTAGAAATGTTATATTTTCTAAAAATGACTAACGATTTTGATTATAATACCATAAATGAAAAATAAAATACATATCTTCAATTTTCTGGAAAATAGCTTGTGAAGTCCCCTTAAGTCTGCAGTAACTTTGTAGAAACGTTTTATGTGGCAAACGTTATGCATGATATCCATCATCAATGGTTCGGTTTGCTCAATACGTAGTCATTCTTTTAAAGTCCTGTCGACATTCAGTTGTTTCTCGCGACTGCATGGAGAGAGTATATAAGGTCAGCATATAGCTTCCAGTTCGTAAACATTTGGCTATCGCTATTCCCTTTATATCTATAACGAAATGTGTAATGCTGCTGTTTCAGCAATGGCTTATCTCGAATAAAATGAAGTACACGAAAACTAAGCTTTCTTAGGAAGTAATAAATGATACAGGTTAGAGAAAGTCATGCGAAGGCAACACATCAGATTTTTACTCTCTCTCTCTCTCTCTCTCTCTCTCTCTTATGGATTAGATGATACAATACTGAATCAAATGTAAAGCACTTCAGCTGATATTCACAGAAAGCTTAATTCAAATCTTTTATTTCTTATGCCAAACCTGATCTTTTAATAAAAATTGTCGGAGTTTCTAACGCTACCAACATGGCCCATGACCTTCGGAGGAAACCTCATTCCACCAAACCATGACCAGGCCCACTTCAGAGGTGGAGGCATCCAGCGGTGGAATCCGTTGCCTTCAATGGTAGAACGTTGATGATGGCGGTGGAACAGCTTTTACTGTGGTCAGCGAACCACTGTGGGTTTTTGGGATACTTCAAATAAGCAAGTCAGTGTTGAAAGCGTTGATAGGGCCGACTTAAAATCACTACTCTAGTGCCTAGAATCAACTCCGCACCCTCAGTATGAGAACCGGAAACAAACCACTGCGATAACCAGCGGCCTTTAATAACAATTGCCTAGCACTGTTTTGGTAAAATGAAGTATTAAAAATTTTCATGTAAAGGTTAATAAGTTAGGACAGAGTGGGAGGATTTTTCTTAAAACATCTCATGTTGCAACTTTGGAATGTGTTGAACTTAAATACCTAGCTTGGAATTTGTCCGACGTTTCGTTTTGAGATCTCTCTCACACCCACACACATATACACACACAGAGGTGTGACCTTTTTTTTTATCCAGGCAACCTATCCAGTGAAAACCCTATATTTAATTACTTTCTATACCACATAAATAGTAGGGAGAGAAGGTATTAATTCATATATCGAGATTTCACCGGAAATATATGTTCTGAAGTCCCCTGTATAAGAAGGAATTTTTAGAAAAGAGTTCTTGTTTGTGTGTATGTGTGTCTGTAAACAGCATAACTCAAAAATGGAAAGTCGGATAAATACCAAACTTGGTGTTTAGATTCAGTATCTTCCAAGGATGTGAAAGGAAGATTTTAAAGAAAATTCCCCCAACTCAAACTACACTTTATTCGGAATATTTTTCGAAAAGTTTGACTTGCTAAACAATGACTAACGATTTTGATAAAAATACCACATATAAACGATATTTACATGGGAAATAAGGTGTATATCTTTAATTTCCTGGGAATAGCATTTGACGTTCTCTTCATTCGGAAGAAATGTTGTTCCATTCTTGTATAACTACTAAACGTTAAGCGGTGAACGAAAACGCACTACACAAAAATGCAGATCTCTTCAAAATACCAATTTATTTCAAATAAGTTTTTTGTGGCAGAAGCCATTTTTGAGATATACGTTATTAAAGGTTCGAATCGTTCTTTTCTTGGTCATTCTCTTAAAATACTGTCAACATTCAGTTGTTTCTCGCGATTGCATGGAAACAGCATGGAATTTTAAGTCCAGAATATGATGTCCAGTTCTTTAACATTTGACTATCGCTGCTCCCTTTGCATTTATAACAAAATGTGTAATGTAGCTATTTTTGCAAAGGTTTATTGGATTAAAATGTAATAAATAGCAAAATAAGCTTTAGTAAGAGTATTTTGTGTACACCCACTAATAAACGACAGACATGCATGCAAAGGTATCACATCAGAGATTTTTTGGGGGGTTGGAATGCAATACTTGTCTGTTTAATCTATGTAGGTGATAGAGTTAGTACCACGCTGATATTAAAACTTTAGTTGCTAATCACAACATCAATTACAACGTTGTAAAGAGCAAAACAATTTAGGGATTGTTTAACTTCCTATTTACACTAATGCTTTTTATAAACCCCTTTAATGAAAATCCCTGCTGATTAAAGCACTGTTTTGTTTATGTCATTCTCTAACAAATAAAACTGTTTAACCTGTGGAGATTGTTCTGGTGGAAGATGAACTCTGTAATATAACTTTGCCAGGTCCAGAGAATGGGCACCGCCCTCGGGGGCAATAAGCCCAAGAGTGACACCAAACTGCCATCTAGGGCAAGCGTTGTCGTACGAACACTTCCCGTTTTTTGTTTCAAAGTTTCTGTTGCTCTCTTCTCTCCAGATCACAGGAGGAAGGCAAAGTTGTCGAACTACTAAAGAAAACTGTGCAAGTACTTGTACAGTAAGCACGATAATAGCGAGACGATACGCCGCCTATTTGATTCTGTGACGATTATAGCTTTACAAGAATGCGATAAATATAATTTTGTAATGCTCGAGATATTCAGGACAAAATTTGTTTAAGTAAAATTGCTTGGCTTTAGGATTCTTGCTAGTCATTTGCTGGATGCTTAAACAAGCAGTGCTTGTGATCGTAAGACGTTTACGGGAACGATCCCTCATGTTCGACACGTGGGTGAATTATGTAATTCATGCTGGCACCCGCTTACATCAGTGCTGGTTAAAGTACTAGTCAGCATACTCCTCGGTTATTTAAACTTAAGAGCTTTTGACGGCGGGGGCTCTGGATATTCCTTGCCTATCAGGACTCTGTGACGGTCAGCTCCTTAAATTCATTTTGTCCTACCTTCGACTCAGGCGCTAGGCACGACGAAAATAGAACCCTGGACTTCTTTCGTCTATCAGGTGAAATCTCAATGTCTCTCTCTCTCTCCCTCTTGCAATATAGTTTAGATTAGTTATTAGAAAGATTGATCTTTCAGAAGTACACATCTAACAGTGTCACGCTTCCACCACCCTTCCAGCTACCCGCAACCTATAACACTCTCGATGTCAACTCTGTGCCTCGTTCCCGTCCTTGTAACCTCTGGCCAAGAGTGGTCTCGGCTAACTGACCTTTACGTCACAATATTGAACAATGTTTAGAAATCTCGAATATTGATCAATCACGATCATTTATCTCACATACTTGCCAAGATATTATGTAGGATAAAACCTCAGCTGGTTACTGAACAATGATAGTATCAGTACGCAGTGATTAAATATCCACCTCGTCATTAATTAATTATGAAGAAATTACGAAATCCTACAACCTTAACATCCACTTCGGTTTCCATTATCGAAAACGAACAGATTCCATCAATGTTAATATATGTTGAGTCGGTTCATTATTTTTAATAATGAATTCACATCTCAGGTAGTGCTACTTCTTGTAATTATAAAATAAAAGATGCCTTTGATGCAGAATTTAAATGAGTTGAAAGAGACGTGTGAAGTTAATATGATTTAAAAGCAGGTGAGAATTGTAATTCCAAATAGAAGAACAATACGCGACACATTTTATCACGCTATGTATTATCCTGTTAAAATTTAAATTAAGAATGTTAGAAAATACTATGAAAAGATTTAAAATATTTATAAAGAGGGTTTATATTATGTATTAATTTGTTTCATATGAAAAGTAAGAAGGAGAAGAAAAGTGACAAACGCTATTAAGGAAAATACATTAAGCTGAAGGAACGAAAACAATGCATTTGCAATATACATATACATAACAGGAATGCAAATATGCAATAAAAAGGGAAAACTAAACTAGAGACATGTGAAATAAGGAATTAACATTGTTAATTTGTTATTTGTATTTAAATGTAAATTGTTTAGTGCAAATAGTTTGTATATATGTTAGGATTTATTTCATTATGCTTAGCTACAGCATAAAAAGTAAACAACATTATATTTTTACTTTCTCTACTAAGTATAGTAAGTAGGGGAAGTATTGTATTCCACCCAAAACTTCGATACCGAGATTTCACCGGAAATATATGTTTTGAGACCCCCTGAATCCAAAAAAGGCATTTTTGAACATGTCCGTGCGTGTCTGTGAACAGCATAACTCAGAAACGAAGTCGGATAAACACCAAACTTGTAATTTAGGTTCACTATCTTCCAGAGATGTGACAAGAAGGTTTTCAAGAAAATCCCCCCACCCCAGATTACCCTTTACATGGAACATTTTTCGACAATTTTAATTTTCTCAAAAATAGCTCTAACGATTTTGATTAAAGTATATGTTTAAGATATTTTCATGACAAATGAAATGTATAACTCGAATTTTCTGGGAATGTATACAAAAGTATTCTTCATTGTGAACGACTTTTGCATAACTGGTAAACCATAAGAGATAGACAAAATTTTACTACACAGAAAATGTAGATCGCGTTAAAATTCACAATTTATGCCATATACACTTTTTTGTTGAGTGAACTATTTTCAAGATATTGCTTGTTATTCCCTTAAATTTTCCAATACTAATACTTTTTCTCAAACGGGAATTCATTATTCATTTTTTTGTCCTGGTAATGCAAAGAGAATGGAATACTCCACATAGCAACCAGCACTTAAAATATTTGAGAATCGCTTAAAGCCTACCAATTCCCCTTGCATCTACAAGAAAATTAACAATAAGATTAACATCTCGATATTTCGATTAACATGAAGCATATGGAGAATAAGCCTTTGTAAAAATAGTTTGTACAAGAGTAGAGAAAGTCATATGAGTGCAACATATCAGATTCTTTTTAAAATACTCTGAAGAAAATTTTCCAGACGCCGACATCTTGAGTAAACCTCGAGAAAACTATTTTCAATTGCAAAACATACTACATTGTTAAATGTATTAAAAAGAATTTTCAGCCACTTTGGTGATATTCAGTGAATTACTGAATTAAAGAACTGAAAGGGTGTAAGTAAATTTGAACCAGAAAAAGGTAATTATTGACTACGATAAAATTTCAAGTTGTCTGAAACAAATAAAACAGTTTTACGTGAAGTTAAGTATTATTTATAGTGTGATTTAATTGCCTTACCTTCTCTAGAACGCGTTATAAAATCCCTGTAGATTGAAGAAGTCTTATACTTATTGCTGAGCTAAATGTATTTATAAATCATATAAATTAGCCGGAAACACACAACAAATTAAAGTAAAACTTCCACAAAATTCTTATCACGCAACGACAATTAACAAGGACCAACAATCACTGAATTTAGTTTGTATATTGCCAATCTACAGGTCTACCACACCGCGCGGGTACAATATTACCAACATATTTACTGGAGCGGTAATTTCACATAACGCAACCACGAGTTACAGAATACGGGGTGACCAGATCCAGAGCCGGAGCAGAGAACTGACCCCAGGACCAGCTCCCACACCACTACGAGCCCCATACCAGCTTCAACATAGCACCTCATCGTGTGGCTATATTTTCCCACTTCACCTTTCAATTTTGAACACTGTGTTTTTAATCAATGCACATTCATATAGTATCAATTTCATTTAAATGTTGTTCTTTAATATAAGTGTCTTTATTGTGTTCTGATTTTAGTTTTGCATTAATTCTGAGGTAAACTGTCGTCTCATTCCCACTGTTGGTTGCGTTGATCAGTATTCCACAGAAATTATTCATTAATTTAGTATGTCGTGATCTGACGGTTGATGCAATGTGATATGATTTTAAACAACACAAGTAAGAAAGTAATTATTATTTACATATCAATTACATTTTATAAGCAAATCCCATTCGAAATTACAAATTTCATCAGATAAATTCTCTCGCGAATCTATGATAAACTCTACATCTCGTGGAATTGTCTATAACTATCGCACTCTTACTCCAACATACTAATTTTGTTTAAAAGAGGCTACGAAATGACGTCTTTCGTCCAATCATGGCTACTTATCCCACATTTTTATCACTTCCCTCGCCTCTGATAATGTGTTTGCGATTGTGATTTTGAGCCATATTTCTGCACGACATCAAACTGCTATTCAGCTAAGCATCAGAGCTGCATCCCGCAGAGACTGCCGCCCGAGTCACCTGGAAGCAGCTTTTTTTCCTTAACCTAGAGAGAGCGGCCTGGTGGCTCGCCAGATGGAGTTCGTGATGGTGAGTAGAACAAGGTGGTACACTCGGCAGGTTCGGGGTCATGCAGCTACCGCACCACGACGAGGACAAATCAGTCGAGGATTCATTATCCCAGGAGAAGCCAGCGATAGCTCGGGTGTCTGGGAAGCGGCGCTATCCACACGCATTCCGATTTTGTACAAAATTTTAAGCATTCGATTTGTAACATATTCAAGTCGTGTGGCGTACCTTTAGTGTGGGGCATTTTAGAACGAGTTCGTAATACAAGAATTGTTTTTTCAACGTACCTAAAGTATTTCATTCGTGCAAGAAGAATGAGAAAGACTACTCATCTGTAAAACTTAAAGTGAGGAATTCAAAATATATATAAAGGTCGTTAAGCTGCAATGAATTTAAGGTTTAATTTATATCTGTGTGTTAAACTTTTGTTTTTCCTTGATCATGCACTGTTATGATACCTTCAGTGATAAAGTGTGTGTTTTGCCAATTAAATAAACTAATGGGCCCAGCACCCAAATTCCTTCTTTGAAACACACAAGCACTTTAGGAACTTAGTAAAGCTCCAAAGCACGAGCAACCACTGCAATTTGTTTTCCACATAGATATTCAAAGTCAGCTTCTCCAAAATAGCACGATACCAAACAACATTAAGCGAAACAGAACAGAAACGATCAATTAATTTAGTAAGTTAATAAGTATTTTATTGTATATGTTTCTTATAAACTTTATATAATTAGTTTTTTCGTGAAATATTCAATTAAATCCCACTCAAGTTTTGATTTTCTCTAGATAAGTCAAAACCGCTAGCGAGGCTACTAACGACCTTTGATTATTACTGTGGATTTATTAGTGTGGTAAAACCACATGAAATATCATATGTTTTGCGGAAACAAAATTTTATTTTTCAGCATAATTCCCTTTTGGTTCAATGCACTTGGTCCAGCGATATTCCAATTTTCTTATCACCCCAGAAAACCTATTTCAAACTGTATGTAATACTAGTTTACACCACTGACAACATTCTCATTGGACAAATATTTTTTTACCCAAGCCAAGTTTTGAGGTTAAGAAAGAGAAAAGGTTCACATGGGGAACAGGTTGCATGGGGAACTGTTTCAAAGCCCAGTTAATAAACTTTTATCATTGCGAGGATCGATGTGTGAGCTAGTGCATTGTCCTAGTGGAGCACCTTTTTGTGCACTAATCTTGATCACCTCTGCTTCACAATGGAAACGTACAGTAACGCTGTGTAATAACAGTCAGTTTCTGTTTTACCCTTTTCCAAATAGCCAATCATGATGATACCCTGCGAGTACCTTAAGCAGTTATCATCGATTTTCGCACCGACAAAATGGTTTTAGCTTTCATCCTCATCAACCCACTGATTTGACTGTCATTTTGTCTTCGGGGTAGATAGTGAATCCAACTTTTGTCTGAAGTTACAAAATACTGCCAGAAGCCCTTCGAATTATATTGAAACTTTTCCACACACGAGTTTGAAATGTCCATCCTCGAGCTCACTACCTTCTTCGTATGAAGAATTTCAGGCAGGATGTATCCGTTCATATGAGATACCTGCTATCTCAGCAATCTCTCAAATCTTAATGTGATGGTCTTCTATTACATACGAGGTGCATTTTAAAGCAATTATCGATAATGTTTTAAAAAATAAAGAAGATTATTTTTCAAATACTTAAATCATTCATTATCTTACACCTTACACTACGTCTCCAAGTAGTACCGCCGTTATTCAGGCACTTCTCACAACGAGAAACCAGTCTTTGTATGTATTCTTCAAAGAATGATGACACCTGTGATAAAAGCCAAGTCTGCACTTCTTGTTTCACAACACTCCGTATTTGGCTCCAAGGATTTTAATATTTTTCTTCATCTGAAGAAATTCTTGGTGGAAAGTATTTCAACGACGATGATGTTGTGAAACAAGACACTGTCCACTTCCATTATCCACTTTTCACTTCGTAACTTCTTAACTAACTGTAACACGGGGCATGAGCGGCCCTTTATACAGGCCTGCATACAAAGCGAAACCTACTCGAAACGGCGCAAAGGAATCTTCTGCAGAAGGGAAGCCGCACACAGTGACTATTCTGAAGGGGACCGGCTATTAACCGCTATTAACCGCAACCAACCGGCCAGGTAGCGAAGTGGGGTTGCGCTCGAACCACCGGCCCATAGGTAATTCGAGCGCTCAGACACATAATTGTTTCCATATCTGTCTTAATTGAAAACTACTTCCAAGCAAAACACTCATAATGAGTAAAGTGAATTCAGAAGAAGAAACAGTTTTTATTTCTCTACAACTTACCTGTATTAGGTATATTAAGTATTGTATTTCACGCAATAAAAATCTGATGTGTTGCTCTCATATGCTTTCTCTACTCTTGTACAAATTCTTTTTATAAACGCTGATTATGTACCAACTTCATGTTAATCGAGATAAACGTCGAGACAAACAAATATTTTGAGCTGGTTGCTATGTGGAGTACACCATTTTCTTTGTATGTCTAGGACATAAAGAGATTAACGAATTCCCATTTGAGAAATAGTATAAGTATTGGAAAATTCAAACAAATAACCAGGAATATTTCTGAAACAATTCACACGAAAAAAGAATGTGCGTGTCAAATTATGTGTTTTAACGAGATCTACATTTTTTGTGTAGTAAAATGTTGTCTATTTTTTACGGTTTACCAGTTATGAAGAGGGTTTTTGGGGACAATTCCAGAAAATTCAAGATATACATATCATTTGATGAACATATCCAAAAACATATGATATTTTAATAAAAATCGTTGGAACCACATTTCAAAAAATAAAAAAAAATCAAAAATGCTCCATAATGGGTAGTCTGAAGTGGGGGATTTTCTCGAAAATCTTCGTGTCTTATCTCTGAAAGGTGTAAATTCAAATATCAAGTTTGGTATTTATCTGACTTTTCGTTTTTTACTTATGCTGTACACAGACAGACATACAGATACACACAAGGATATGTTTACAAAAATGCTTTATTTGGAATCAGGGGCCTCAAAACATGTATTCCGGTGAATCTTGACATCGCATTTTTGGGTGGAATGCAATACTTCCCCTACTTTCTCTACTAGTAGATATCAAAACCTGACCTGAAATATATACACAATGTGATCAAAAGTATCCGGACACCCCACAAGCATACTTTTTCATCTTAGGTGCATTGTGCTGCCACCTATTGCCTGGTAATCTTTATCCGCGACCTCAGTAGTCTTTAGACATTGTGAAACAGCAGAACGGGACGCTCCGTGGAACTCACGAACTTCGAACGTGGCCAGGTTCACTTGTGTCAGAAGTCTGTACGCGAGATTTCCACACTGCTAAACATCCCTAGGTCCACTGTTTCTGATGTGATAGTAAAGTGGAAACGTGAAGGGACATGTACAGTACAAAAGCGTACAGTTCGACCTCATCTGTTGACTGACAGAGACCGCCAACATTTGAAGAGGGTCGTAGAGAGTAATAGGCAGAATCTATCCAGACCATCACACAGGAATTCCAAACTGCATCAGGATCCACTCCAAATACTATGACAGTTAGGCGTGAGGTGAGAAACCTTGGATTCCACACATCACACATCACGCAGGAAAATGCCAAACGACGCCTCGCTTGGTGTAAGGAGCGTCAACATTACACGATTGAACTGTGGCAAAACGTTGTATGGGGTGACGAATCACGGTACACAATGTGGCGATCCGATAGCAGGGTGTGGGTATGGCGAATGCCCGGTGAACGTCATCTGCCAGCGTGTGTAGTGCCAACAGTGAAATTTGGAGGTGTTGGTGCTATGGTGTGGTCTTGTTTTTCCTGGAGAGGGCTTGCACCCCTTGTTATTTTGCGCGGTACGATCACAGCGCAGACCTACATTGATATTTTAAGCCTCTTCGTGCTTCCCACTGTTGAAGAGCAATTCGGGGATGGCGATTGCATCTTTCAACACGATCGAGCACCTGTTCATGCTGCACGGGCTGTGACGGAGTGGTTACACGACAATAACATTCCTGTAATGGACTGGCCTGCACAGAGTCCTGACTTGAATCCTATAGAACACCTTTGGAATGTTTTGGAACGCCTACTTCGTGCCAGGCCTCACCGACCTACATCGATGCCTCTCCTCAGTTTCGCACTCCGTGAAGAATGGGCTGTCATTCCCCAAGAAACCTTCCAACACCTGATTGAAAGTATGCCTGCGAGAGTGAACGCTGTCAAGGCTAAGGGTGGGCCAACACCATATTGACTTCCAGCATTACCGATGGAGAGCGCCACGAGCTTGTACGTCATTTTCAGTAAGGTGTCCGGATACTTTTGATCGCGTAGTGTATATCCGTCCGTCAAAGTATGCCAGTGTGTGTGTACAATATAAATCAAAAACAAAAAGTCGAGTAAATATCAAACTTGCTAATTCAGTTCAACTTCTTTCATAGGTGCTACACGAAGGTTATCAGAAAAGAACCCTACCCTAAATCACTCTTTGCATATAAAATGTTTCGTTATATTTTGTTTTCTCATAAATGGCTGTTACGATTTTGATTAAGATGATATAGGTTTAATATATTTGTATGCCTAATAAAATGTGCACCTTGAATTTTACGTAAATAGTCGGCGAGGTCCCCTTTATCTTATTGAACTTTGTATAACTAGAAGATTGGAAGATTACAGAAAAAATGCAGAGCTCATCAAAGAACATTTCCTGTCAAAATGTTTTCTTAGCATTAGACGTTTTCAAAATATTTTAAATTTAAAAATTCATAACTTTGAAAGTTAAGCTGATAGACACGTTTGATAACTTATATATCTTGTTCCCCCAATTTATTTTATTTCCATTGAAAGCGTTTGTTCCCATGCACAAATATTTGAATACTGTTATAAGCGCTTCTTGCTTAGTTTAAAATTATTGATGTGTTACATTCACGTAACTTTCCCTACCCTATATTAGTGGGTATAACAATTATTCTTAAGAAAGTGAATTATTTTATTTACTTCATTTTAATCGAGAAATAGCTACGGTACACATTTCGTAACAGCACAAAGAGAACAGCGATAGTAAAACGTTTAACAACTGAATGATAGCCTTGAAATTTCATATTGTTTCAACGTAATCCCGAGAAAACTGAAAATCAACGGGACATAAAAGAGTGACAAAGTATTTGACAAATCGAACCATTAATAACAGATATCTCGGGAATGACTGATGCCACAAAAAAGTTATTTGAAATAAATTGTGTGTTTTAAAGAGATCTACATCTTTTGTGAAGTAAGTTTTCCTTTTCTTAATTTATACCTTATACAAGATTATATAAAATTCTTTCCGAATGAAAAGGGCTTCACAGACTATTCCCAGAAAATTCGAGACATTCATTTTATTTGTGATATAAATATCTTTAATACATGGTATTTTAATCAAAATAATTTGGGCCATTTTTAGAAAATGAAAAATTTAAAAAAGCTTTCATATAAGGGGTAATTTGGCATGGGGGATTTCTCGAAAATCGTTGTGTCATATGTTTGGAAGGTGTCGAGCATAAATATAAAGTTTGGTGTTTATTTGACTTTTCGTTTTTGAGTTATGCTGCTGACACACGTGAGCACGCGCGCGGATCGTTTTCTAAAAATGCCTTTTCTGGATTCAGAGGCCTCCAAACATGTATTTCCGGTGAAATCCCGGTATATAATTTTGAAAGGAATCCTATATACGTGGTAGGGAAACAGAATGTGGATAAAAGAATAACCGCTTATATGGGTAGTATCATATATAAGAGGTTTACATAAACCTGTTATTGGTAGAGAAAGTCCTATGAATGCGTCACTTCAGATTTTTATTTTCTCTACTATTTGCCTACAGCAGACAGAGGAAGTAATCCGTCCCCCTTAAAATTCCATTTCACCGAAAATACATGTTTTGAGGTACCTTGAATGTAAAAAGCACTTTTAGAAAAAAGGTATATATGTGTGTGTGCGAGAGCCTGTGAATAGCATAATTCAAAAAAGAAAAGTTGGATAAATACCAAACTTGGTGTTTAAGTTCAGTATCTTTCAAACATGGGACACAAATGATTTTCAAGAAAATTTCTCCACCCGAGACTACACTTCACATGGAACATTTTTCGAAGTTTCTGATTTTCTCAAAATGCCTCAAACGATTTTGATTAAGATATTTTCATGACATTCCCATTTTCTGGGAATGACTTCAAAGATCCTCTTCTTTTTCTGGACGGCTTATGCATAGCTGGTAAACCGTAAGAGAGAGACAACATTTTTCTACACAAAAGATATAGATCTCGTTAAAACATGTAAGTTATGTCATATCATTTATTGAGTGTAGTGAACCATTTATGAGATATTCCTTGTTATTTGTTTAAATTTTCTAATACTTATGCTTTTTCTCAAATGAGATTTCATTATTTTTAGCTCTTTTTTGTTTTTCTTTTGTCCTATACATGCAAAGAGAATTAAATGCTCCACATAGCAACCAGCTCTTAAAAGATTTGATTAGCGCTTAAAGCCTACCACATGCCCCTTGCAAGTACAAGAAAATTAGCAATAAGTTTCTGGAAATGTTTATCTCGATTAATATGAACTAGAAGAGTTTGCAAAAATAGTTTGTACAGGAGCAGAGAAAATCATGTGAGTGTAATACAGCAGCTTTTAAAATTATATCATATAAATATTCTATACACACCTTTTAATCATTTTGGCAAAACATTTTTAGATCCGCCATTTTTAAAGAGCCAGCGACATTTTAAATCAACCACCAGCTTTTAACCCCAATAGATTCTCCAACTTCTCCTTTCTGTACTATGTGTTCTTTCTCAGTTTTATATTTTTGCACATGAAATTTATTTCTTGCATTTCAGCTTTGCTCTTGTTTTTATGCAAATTTGCATACACAATCTCAAATACGCTATCTAAAGATTCTTTAATCAATGGTTGACAAAAAATTGGTTTATACCGAAAAACTAGGAAAATTGTAACACCAACAACATCATAAACACATATTTCTCTACAACTAATAACATCAACTTAAACAAAATACTTACATTTATTTTCACTGCACTAAAGTACCAGAAAATGTCATTACACACTTCTCTGACAAAAGTGAATGCGCAAGGTAGTTCTAGAAAATTTGAATTATTGCACTAATTTAAATATTTAATTGCGTTATCTGAGAGAGTATTTGAGCTATAGTTTTGAGCACTTGCACATTTATTTCTTTATTTATTTATATTAAGTGTGCCAGTTTTCAAGTAAATAGCTTTAAAATTTTGAAAGTTAGAAAATTCAGTCCTAGTGTTCCTTACCCTTCTTATCATGAATTATTTTGCTACATATGCCATTTTTTTTCTAATTCCCAAACCGGTTTAGAATCCCTGTCACGATACCTTCATCGAATAGCCATGATCGTTAAAGTGATATGCAATAGACTGGCCATCCATTAAAAAGCGAACGTCATGAGTTCGAATCCCAGCGACTGCAATAAAATGAGGAGTGCCCATGTAAATTAAACGGTGTGATGGCACGCGTGGATATTGATGGGTTTACATTTGGCTGCAGTTGCATGGATTTTGCTTTTTGTTCTCAAAACTACAATAATACTGAGATTATTTAATATATTTATGACACAAAATACCTTTATTTTATTGTTAAATGCCGTCATAATCTGAAAATAACAAGAAACACTTAAGATATTCTAAAGCTTTGACGAAACACCTTTGTTGTCAAATGGCAACACGATGCATTAGAGAGTTAATGCATATAAGCATACTTATTAATTAGTAATAGATAAGGTGTTGTGAGTGTTACAGATTAGATTTGTTTTTATATAGATTCGTTAAACGATATTTTTTTCTGCTTAAGTTTCTAAAATAATAAAATATATATGCCATAGTGCACATGTCTTATGTCAAATAGCTCTCGCAGACGTATTTACTATGAAAGTAAGATTATACAGGTGTTTATGTTAGATTTGTGGTGAAGTTTACGTGCATGCAGTTGAAAAGCTTAAGACTGTTGTTACCTCGTTAGCAGAGTAGTGGTTTGGTGCTTCACTGCAGTCAGCTTGAAACGGATAGGTGGTGGTGAAGAGATTAGCGTCAGGGAAGGTCTGGTTAGATTTCCCAGAGGTACAAACCTTTGTGTTTAATCGACAAAGTCATTCGCTTGACGCGTGCTGTTTCAGATCGGGGATTAGTACTGGATTAAAAATAGAGATAGAGATGGACAAGTCTGGAGCACATAAGCTGTACTCTGGGGTTCTTTGCCCTCATAATGCATCTCAGAGGTAAGCGTAAACATAACGTTAGTTTAATTTCTCTTTAATGACAATTTAGCGCATTTATGCAGTAAGGGGAGAGGGATGGATTTTATCCTGTTAAGCTTCTTGTATATTTTTATGAAGGGAATAAAACTGCTTTACAATACAAGAAGAATTAAATAATAAAAATATTTTTCTGTAGCTGTTTAAAGCATAAAACTTAGATAGTAACGTAATAATACATTACATTGCAATGTTTAAAAATCTGGGAAGCTCAAATGAATTCAAAAGAAAATAGGATTGCTTGGAAAATACAAAAAATTCAAATAAACATTATTGTCTTGAAAGTACTTATAATTTTATCTTTATAGGAATTAGCACGTTTTACAAGAGTTTACTTCGTTAATAGAGGAGTATTTAAGTCCAGGAGAGCATACCTAATTATTAAACATCTATATCCAACAGAGACGATTCAGACAAATCTACTGGTCAAGTCCACGCGGTAGTTCATATTTTGTTTGTGAGTGGCTTTTCGGTATCGTCACAACGGTATCTTCAGGTTGATGCAGGTTGGATTGACTTTGAGAGAGCTAGTTGGGTTATTGCTTTTCGACTGGTGTACCGATCTCGGAGCAAGTCTCCTTTAATGGCAGCTGCCGATTTATATTTTCATCCAAAGGCTTTGCTGACTGTTGCTTTAAATTTGCGTTTGCCCCTTGCATTTTGTGCTATGTGAATATGGGAAGTTTCAGAGCATCGGTGGCTATGAGGAGCCACAGACGGTGTTTACTTTAATTTTTAATATTGCGCCTGTTTTTAATTTTTTTATATTATGTTATTCTTCTTTTAGTGTAGGTTGTTATATTATTGTGATCTAATTTTGAGTTCATTTAAATAACTAATGCTCACAGCATGTTTAAATTGTAAATAGTTACAGAGATTATTAAGTTCTTACCCTATTGTTCGACCATTTCAAAATTTGGTCACTGAGTTTATCATGTGAGGTGGAATGAGCCGTTATCACCAATAGAACGGCGAGGCAGTATTTTAACACTTAAATGAAATCAGTCTAATTATATAATATGAAATTTAATAACAGCCAGGCTTAAAGCAATATCTGTATGTAATGATAATATATAAAGTGTATATAATAGTCATTGTATTATGTTTATATTGTTATGTACGTGTACAATAGTGTTATGTGAATGTATTACGTAGTAGAAAGTTGCTAACAACGAGGTAACAATGAGCCAACCTTGAGACAACAATAAATTAGAAAGTTTAATAAAGGCTACTAATAATTCTTGGAACAATAATGTAATATTTAAAACAGTTTATAATAGCCAATCAAAAACTAGAACAGCTTTAAGTTAAATAAAAGTATTCTATTGGAGTACAATTAGCTAATCAGAGACTTGAATTACAGGAAATATACAAATTCAAGCGGCAGATGCTACAAGATTGCGTACCCAATCGGTGCGGTACGTGTTCAGTGTGGGAGATGAAATTTTATTGCGGTGAGAATAATACAGAGCGGTCCCTCAGAGCCCTGGCCGGGAATTGCACGGCAGTCTTGTGCGACAGTCTGAATAAACCCAAGGCCACGGGTTATTCCACTTATCGGACATGTGGCAGCGGGCTTCAGTCAGCTGTTATTGCTTCCTGTGTATAGACGCGAGACGCGTGTGTATTTGTGTGCGATTGAATTATCGGAGTATTACAACCCAGAAATGATACTCAAATTTTCGCTTGAACATATACTTTTTATGTATGACACGTATGTGAAAACCGACCACGTGTAGACAGGTGTGTAGGCAATTTCACGATAACTTTCCTGGTGTTCCAGTTCCGAGTATAGAAAGAGTTAGATATCTAGTGAATAAATGAAGAGAACGGGATCATTTAATGTTGTAAGTTGTAAAAAGAAACGAAGGGTTCTAACGGAAGAAAAACTAAAGGGTTATGGCCGGCTCGATCGCCGGATCTTGCTTGTGTGACTTTTATCTGTGGGAACCTCTCAAAAATAGAGTCTATAGGAATAATCCTCGCAGCATAGATGAACTTAAAAACAATATAAAACAGAAATTAGGGAAATTACGCAACAAGAACTTATGCGTGTGAATGGTAATTTCATCAGAACGTGCCAGGGTTGATTATCTGCTGACTGACAACACTTTCAGCACCGACTGTACAAACGGTTAGTACTGATAAAATAAAAAGTAATTATGTTTGTTCAAGGTAATCATTACATCGTAATAATCATCATAAAATCAGTAATAATATGGTATCAGTATCAATAATAAGAATAATAAACAGATACACTGAATATAGCGCGCGGAACACGTATCGCAACTACCGGCCAGATGGCTGAGGGATCGCTCTGTATAAAGTTCACGTGTTAAAAAGTACAGTTAACAATAATCGCACAGCTCTATAACAGGATACATCAGTGAAGTGTTATTTAATCGTGTGAAGGATTAAGAAACACAAAGTTAAATATCATTATAATTTGTGTAAGCCTTGTTCTTTAGACACACCAGCCCTGCTAAGAGATACTTGCTTTACAAATTACTACTGACGCAGCCGAGATATACATACACATATAATGCATAAAGAAACATTAACAATAAAAAGTTGATTCTTAAACGTGGGGCGAAGGCCACCGGAAAGTTTGTACCGTACGTGGGGCGAACTCTCCTATAAACAATCTCCCACAAATTGGCATCCATTACGGCCGTGGTCTAAAAACAACTTCAAGTTGGTATACCATACGTGGGGCAACAACGACTGCAAGTTTGGCTCCCCAACAGTGGGGCTACAATAAATTCACCTTAAACGGTCACGTTGAATGTGTGCACATCAGTTCCTTTCCTGACCTTTGCTCCGTTCCTTGAACGTTTACTGAAAAATTCCTTTTAAGAAATATAATATACAGAAAATTATATTTCTTAAATTATCGTTCACAATATTAAAATACTTTTACTCAGGATTTAATTACTTGTTAAAATAAATTGCGTTCGAAACACAGAATACTCAGATCTTGTAATTAAAGATCAGTCATTTGACTTATGTTATTTTATATTTAAGTTTCTGGGGGCAGCCTTCTACCTTGAAGTGGGTTTGCTATGACCTCGTTCCTCGATCCGAACGCTTCCATGCAAGGTTCCTCCATCTGTAAATGTAAGTGGGGTATGGGGTATGCGCGAGGGTCGTGCACAACATTAGTTTTTGTTTCTGGTGCTTTGTCTCTAAAGCCGTAAGCATTTTAACTTTATTGAGATTACAATCTGTTTTTGTTTTGTGATTGCGTCTACCGGATGCTCAAATTAATCTTAATGAAACAGCAGGGAGGACTGGGTAGCTCAAATAAATTTTAACGAATAGACAAGAAGATTGCGTTGAAAATTGACACCCTATGCAGATAGATTGAGACATAGAAATGAGAGGGAAAAAGGGTCAAACAAATACCAGAAAATTATGAGGTTAATATTACAGATCCACGGAAAAGTTTTAAAAATATCTGATTGTTACTTTCACATGACGTTCTCTATCCACTATCGCTTATTAGTGGGTATCCAAGTTATTCTTGCGAAAGTTTATTTTCTTACCAAATTAATTTTAATCGAAATAAACCTTTCTGGAAGTAGTTGCATTACACATGTCGTTACAGATACAAAGGAAATAGCCATAGACAGATGCTTATGAACTGGACGCTATACTTTGTCCTTAAAATTCCATACTCTTTCCATGACATAGACAAACAACTTAAAATCTACAAGATTGGAAAGGAATGGCTAAGTATTGAACAATTCGAACCATTAATAACGATATCTGGAAATGGCTTATGCCACAAAAGAAGTTATTTGAAATAAATTATGTGTTTTCAAGAGATTTACCTTTTTTTGTGCAGCACGTTTTCGACCATTGCTTAACGTTTAATTTCCTTCTGAATGAAGAGGACTTCACAGGGTATTCCCAAAAATTACGCCGCAAAATATATTGCTCTCTGCCAGGTGTGAACCCACGACCTCGGAAACCAGAGTCTAGCAAGGTACCCCTAGACCACGAAGGATGACTCAGTGGGAGCCGTGTGTGTTCTTTCACATGTTGGTCTTTCTCTCTGGTCCGCGTTACGCTAAGCTATATATAATGTTTGTCATTTAAATATGTTTAATACATAGAATTTTAATCAAGATCTTAGATAGATAGAATTCCTAAATTTTTCCAAGTAAAGAGTAATTTGGGTGCGTGAATTTTCTTAAAAATATTCCTGTCGCTCTTTGGAAGATACTGAACTTAAATACTAAGTTTGGTATTTATCGGACATTTCATTTTTTAATTATGATGTTTACACACACGCGGACGGGATATTTTTTTAAAAAATGCTTATTTTTGGGATTCAATGTGCCTCAGTGAAATCTCGATATCGACTTTTTGGGTGAAATGCAATAGGCACCTTCTCCATCTATTATGTACACTTGGGTTTAAAAAAAACTACTGATATAATAAACTGCATGTTATGTTGGTAACAGATTAGTAAAGTAGCTTCTCTCCATTCATGGCTCCACCACACTAAGTACCTAGTTTTAGCAACCCAAGTTAATTGGCGGCTTTTGCATAGCTTGTTTCGCGATGGCGGATGTGCACTAGAGGCTAGGATCCAAGGGAAATTTTTAGATTTGTTCAGAAAACACTAATCAATTCAGTTATATCAATTGTTCTTCTGTAGGCTGGTAAGCTAGAATCAGTATGAAAAAGTATGTAAGTCGACACTGGAGTGTGTTACCTCAAGAGAAGTTAAGGATACCTGTGCTTTACCGAGAAAATTGGAGTCACGTAGAGAATTTCGTGACGTGTTATCACATCGATATCGTAGCTCAGTACAGGAAGTTGAAGATCGGTGGTTCAATCTCCATTATGGCATTGATTTTTATTTTCTCTACTACGTATAGTAAGTAGGGGAAGTATTGTATTCCACCCAAAAATTAGATACCGAGATTTCACCGGAAATACATGTTTTGAGACCCCTGAATCCAAAAAAAGCATTTTTGGAAACATGTCCGTGTGTGTGTCTGTGTGTGCGTGTGTGTGTCTGTGAACAGCATAACTCAGAAACGAACAGTCGGATAAACACCAAATTGATATTTAGGTTCAGTATCTTCCAGAGATGCGACATGAAGGTTTTCAAGAAAATCCCCGCACCCCACATTACCCTTTACATAGAACATTTTTCGAAAATTTTAATTATCTCAAAAATGGCTCTTAACAATTTTGATTAAAATATCATTGTCTTTTCATGACAAATAAAATGTATATATTGAATTTTCGGGGAATGTCCCTAAAAGTATTCTTCATTGTGAACGACTTTTGCATAACTGTAAACCATAATAGATAGACAAAATTTTATTACACAAAAATGTAGATCGCGTTAAAATACACAATTTATGTCATATACATTTTTTGTTGAGTGAACCATTTTCGAGATATTGTATGTTATTCCCTTAAATTCTTCAATACTTATTTTCTCAAATGGGAATTCGTTATTCATTTTTTTTTGTCTTGGATATGCAAAGAGTATTAATCTGTGGCAAAGAGAATGGTGCTGCACATAGCAACCAGCTATTAAGAGATATGTCTATGCTTTCTATATTGCCCTTGCAAATACAAAACAAGGGGAACATAATATGCCTTAAGCGATAGTCAAATATTTTTAGAACTGTTCGCTATATGTAAAATGTAATTCTCTTTGCATGTCAAAAGATCGTTTCTGCAAATGTTTATCTCGATTAATATGACATAGATGGAGAATAGGAGTTTGTAAAAATAGTTTGTAAAGAGTAGAGAAAGTCAGTGAGGGTAACACATCAGATATTTTTATTCTGATTCTACCTTTCCATAGTTAATTCGAAATTAATATTATCTTAAATAAGCTTTATTATAACAGTTTTGCAAGAAAAGGAATACAAAGAAGGTTACCAACCCTTTTCAAGTAATGCAAAAATATTATATTTTGCGACTTTTCTATAATGCTCTTTCGTTTTACGTGGTTCATTTTGTATTACTGAGGTTCTTACCATACTTGTTTGTGATATTTTATGTTTCAAAATCAAAACGTCTGTTGCTATTGTTACTTTGCAAGCAATTATTATTAGTGTAAGGTAGTAATAATAATAATATTAATAATAGTAATAATAATCCTATGATGCCTTAATGTATTGAATGAGGTTTCAAAATTAAATACTTTTGTATCTCTCCCGAGAATTTATTTATTAAACTATTTTCTTTACATGTCCTTTAACTATGCTTTGGGTTCCGTTGTGACATGTCTATGAAGCTTCTAGTGCCATGCGTAATGCATTATCCATTCATAATTAAATATGCCACCTGGTTTGCGTGTCCAGTAACCACGTTCATAGTATTTCTTCTACCAGTTTGACACAATTCTTTGAGATACTCCGCAGACCTCGCTGCGCTATAATCTAGCTCATTAAGGGTAATAATTTTCGGTTTGTTGTCCATATCCTTTGTCCCTTTCAAATAACATCTACAATAAGAAGGACATTGTTTACAATCCTATTTCATTCAACCACTTCGCTTTATTGATTACTTGTAATTAAAGTATGCCCTTATTATGTGTATCTACTTAACTTTAAGTGTAATTTTATACGACTTATTTTATGGTTTGTAAGTTCTACAAGATAAAAATAAATATCTATATCTATCACACAATGTTAGTCTTACCCCCTCCCCCGGGCTTCTTTCGCTTCTGAGCCGGAAATCGACTTATCTTCATCGGTTAGGATTTGAGTTCCAGAGTTTTGACATCAAACCAATAAGTGGCGGACAGGTTTGGCGAGTGTCTGGCGAGTACCTTGTAGCCATTCTGGTAAAATATTCCGTTTTCCACTCCTTTTGCCGCTCATTTTGTTGAAAATAATAAGAGATTATCACTTCAGGATAGGTGTGGAACACAACTGATAAGGAAACGAAAGCATTGGTACTGTACGTGGTATAGAGAGTGAAAACAAACCTGTTAATTTGTGAGATTCTTAAATTACCTCAATGTATCTTGTACACTATATTTTAATGTCGTATACTTAATAAATATATGAAAACACTAAAACCGACTTGCCTTAAGATAGCTAAGTGATAACAGTTAAATTGCTAGCTCACGATGAATTTGGGCATTTATTTGTTATCATCTTTATCTTAAACTAATGACATTTACATAAATCAGGTTCTATTGAAAATATTAAAGCTTTGGAACAGACACAGCATTTCATCTACCTTAGGTGAGCAGTAGAGACAATAAAGAGCACTAAGTCACGACAGTTAATGCAGGGAAAAATGGTCTTTTCAGCTCCAGAACACTATTTTAAAGAAATAATAGTCTTGCATACGAAAGGTACAGACATAAGCCATCCACATGTCAAGAAGACAGGTTATAGGATTTTGCCAATATCGTTTGTCAGATTATGGATGCTCCAGACGGTGAGTTGCAGCTATGATACGATTTTGGTAAAGGAAACTACTCAGAAATCGCTCAGAATTCCACCGTAAGGCCTGTCACCCCATCGTATGCTAATAACAGAGTTCTTCCCTTCCTGGATGTGATGTCAGCGCGTTCCCTTTGATGCTAATGGCATTTCATATACATTTCAACCCTCCTATCAAAAGCGCAGTTGCCATATTTCTTTTCCTTTCTCTTGCTCTTGTATGGAGTGGCGGCAGCTGACGCCGTCCAATTTTGCCTCCTCAAAGTGCCCTATCTTCATCTTGCACCCTCGTCTTTAAATTGTTTGTGAAATCGCTGGTACTAACCGAAGGTTAAGTTCCGTGAAAAATGGGACAAAAGACAAAAGGCAAAAAGATTTGTTGACTTAGCTCCAGTGAAGGATGCAGAAGTGGAAATGGAATGAGCTGTAGAGCTTTACTCCAGAATTGAACAAAAACTGAAGGTAAATGAAACTTTCTTTCCTTTTTTCCCCAAGATTAAGGATTTCATGTACTATCGAGTTCAGAACTTAAATAAAGGACCATTCTAGATCGGAAATATAAAGTTAGCACCAATCAGGCTCTCAAGTTTAAGGACGCTAGCTACAGAAACTGCTAATTTCTACTGATTTGGAACAATGTGACAAGTATTTGTCACATGTTTGCTTGACATAGCTATAGCATAATATTAATTTTCCGGCAGGGACTGGGGTTTGGCATTCGGGGGAGCAGTTAAGCTTGGTATAGCGTAGGTGCTTGCCATGCCATCTTTAAGTCTCTGTAAATCAAACCTTTTCGCAATAGACTCTTTTCTCAGAAGTGGGCAATGAAAGCAATAATACGACAGCTACTGTTTGGTTATTAGATAGATTTTATTCCAGTTGCAAAATGGATATCTAAAAGTGGCTAGCCAAATTATTTTTCCTTAGTTACTTGTTTTGCACCTTTCCTCCTATTCATGACTGATTCTTTTCCCACTACTTATAATAATGCTAGTGTTGAAGCTAAAATAATTATAGTCACACGCTATCTCCTTCACTTTTGTTCACACAGACTGTCCTGGATTCAGTCTCCGGATACTAAGAAATGGGAATGTGTGTTGCTTGGGAAACGTTTGTCTTTTTTATCCAAATGCCATGACGCGCACACTCGCGCCAATAAATGTAATAAATTTTAAGGCCCCCTGAATCCCAAAAAGGAATTTTTACTTTGTCTACTACGTAGAGAAAGTAGGGGAAGTATTGTATTCCACTCAAAAATTCAATACCGAGATTTCACCGGAAATATATGCTTTTAGGCCCTCGGAATAAAAAAAAATCATTTTCGGAAGCATGTCCATGCGTTTGTGTCTGTCTGTCTGTGAACAGCATAATTCGGAAACGAACAGTCGGATAAACACCAAACTTGGTATTTAGGTTCAGTATCTTCCAGAAATGCGACACGAAGGCTTTCAGGAAAATTCCCCACCCCAGATTACCCTTTACACGGAACATTTTTCGAAAATTTTAACTTTCTCAAAAATGGCTCTAATGATTATGATTAAAATATCATAAATTTAAAATATTTTCATGACAAATAAACTGTATATCTTGAATTTCCTGGGAATGTCTCCAAAAGTATTCTTCATTGTGAACGACTTTTGCATAACTGGTAAACCATAATATACACATAATATACACATATACACATACACACAGACACACACGGACATGTTTCCAGAAATGCTTTTTTTGGATTCAGGGGGTCTCAAAACATATATTTCCGGTGAAATTTCGGTATCGAATATGCGTAGTAGAGAAAGTAATAGTCTTGAGTAAGATAGTTTTTATACACACTAATGGGCGATAGGGGGTAGAGAAAGTCATATGAATGTAACACATCAGATTTTTTTCCGGTACCACAAGGAGATTACAAATAATTTTTGGAATAACTTGACCCAATGGTACTTATAATTATGTACTTTAAGTCCAGGACTTTTTATAGCTAAGCTTTATTAGGTAGTGCCGTCGTTATTGAGTTGTTTCAATATCATGGAAAATAGTGGAGCATTTCAAGGCCAGCATATAGCCACTGGCTTCTAAACATGTGAATATGAATTCTCTTTCCTCTGTTACCCTTATAGTACAAGAAAATGTGGAATGAAACTATTTAGGCAAATGCTTATCTCGATTAACATGAAACAGATAGAAAAGTAAGCCTTTGTAAGAACAGTTTGCAGAATCTATGTAAAAATAACATAAATACATAATAATACATAATATGGAGATGAATTGCAATTATTTTTAGTTAATTCAATAAGAGAAATATATTATATTAAATTTATTATTATATAATAAAGTATTCTTTCTTATAAATAGACACATTCCGTTTATAAAATAAGAGTCAGCCATTGTCATATGCTTTTTGCTTTATATGTTGTTTCATTTGTATAGTCACCTTTAACTTTTATGGTCGTATCTGGAGACTGACTTGAGAAACAACTCGTTGACTGTAGGTTCTTTACTGTTAATTTTTAACCAGTTTTTTCTTTATTTAATTTTTTCTATTATTGTTAGAAATGTTTAGACTAAGCCCGTGAGAAGTCCAAGAAAATCGCTGCCTGTGATGACAGAATAACTGACTCGCTCTCCAGATTTAAATCCACGTGATTATTATCTGTGAGGAATGCTTAAAGATGAAGTTTATGGTAACAAATCCCCATACGCTCGAAGGATTAAAAGACAGTAGGTGTTATGCGTTTTCCATTATTTCGGCTGCACGAATGTTCAACATGCTAGGCTTGTAAAAACGCAGACGTTTCGAACAATTTTTATAACGAAAGTAGTGTAACAATTTTGCGTTGTCAGCAGTGAAATACACTCACCTGTACATACATACTTCCAGAGTTTGCGAATGGTAGGAAATATTAAAATTCAAGAAAAATCCCAGCCAGGATTGAATCCGGAATCTCTGAGTTGAAAAGCCAGAACGCTGTGTGACCAAAGAGGCTGTCGCTACACACTTATTAGTGAATTATGTACACTTAACCGAGCAAAGTGGCTCCGCGGTAACGTGCGAGGCTCACATTCAGGAGGTCCCGGACTCGATTTCCGTCGACTGCCTAATCTGACCTTGGGTTTTTGGTGGTTTTTTCTTTGATATGCGAATGTTGGGTGTTTCTCAACCAACATGACTTCCTTTCTATCATTTCCCTTTCATCCCGTTTTCTTCTCATCTTTCAGGTGTTTTAAATAAAATATTTTGCTTGTTAACGACGCTGTCAATTACCAGGATCATATCAGTACCACCAGTGTTCTGGAATTTCGTCCCGCAAGAGTTCTTTTACATGCTAGTAAATCTACTGACATTGGGCTATCGCTTTTAAGCACACTTAAAAACCCTCAGTCTGGACCGAGTTTGAACCCTCAACCTTGGATTTCGTGGCGTGTGGAGGTGCCGGGCAGATGGTGCGGATACTTGCTCAAGGATAGCGTATTCCCGTGGACACTAGAGGGCTGCTTGATCGAGGAGTCGTTCATCGCCAGCTCCAGCAGTGGGACGGGTCTTCGAGTCTAGAATTGTTAGGGACGTCCGCGTGTCTCTGCAGACTGCATGCCTAAGACCCATAGCCTCCTGTGGTTCCTGCACTTCATTCCTTTCTCTAGGAGATGGTAGCTGCAATGGACCTATGTAGGTCTAAGTGTGTGAGGTGACGCTGTCGATTGTATAACCCCAACACTAATGTACACGTATACGCGCCCGTTACAACTAGTGCTCTCCTAAAAAACAAATGGAAAGGTACCTAAATGTTGCTTCGTTTCGAAAAGGGAAACTCTCTACGTGTTCACGATTTGTCATACTTTGTGCATCACTTTGAGAATCTGGGCTGAAGAGAGATTTATCTGGATGCAATACATTGAAGACAATTCCCTGAAGATCTGGGAGTGCAGTTTGTGAATCATTGAACATACCCACACTCCAAATCTGAGCCCTTGTGACTTTTTTATTTAAAAAGTTAAGGGAAGCTGGAGGAACTGCCGTTTGGGGAATCCGAGAGAGGCTGTTGCGTCCTACGAGGAGGAAGTTGGTGCCATCTGCTTCCGTGAGAGATTCCGGAGGGTACAATTTCGTATCGAGAGAGGGGAAAGCTACTTCGAAAAGAGAGAAATGGAGTTGTTGAGGTGTAACTTTTATTTAAAATCTGGAAAATCAAACAATATCAACAGTTCCTGATATAATGTAATTCACTAAGTGTAAGGAGACATATCTGATAACAAATAATCATAGGAAAAACAGAATATAAAATATTGGAAATAGGATTAAGAGTCAATGTTAAAATATTGGGAATAATTTAAAATGTGAATCCAACTTGTAACATGGCTGTAATTAGAACAGACGAGCTAACAAACGAGAAGAGAAAATCCATTAAAATGCGTGCTAATGTGCACAGGGTTCAGGCTAAAACGTCCGAAAATAGAGAGGGCAGAGAATAGAAAGAGACAGAAACAGCGGTCCATTTCACGGAACTCGAGGGAGTTGGGAAACTAGAAAAGGAAACGTGCACTTAAGAGAAGGAAAGACAAACTGGGTTTTGCCGGATAAGTCAGCACAACGCATTAATTCAGAAATCTCGCAGATTTGTCATAGCGTGCCATGTAACGCAACTTAAGAACCAATGGAAATTATAACAAATAAAGGCGCGAATCTGGCGTCATAGGAAAGCAGATAAATAGGGAGAGAAGCAGATACTCTCTTGGCGTTATTTTGCGTGCTACTACCGTAGCAACTTATATTAGAGTCAATGATTTAATTAAATTATGCAACCAGATGGGAGATGCTGAGTATGTGGGTATGAAGATTGTGTGTCGAATTATCTAGGTCCACATAATAATATAAAATGGTAGCGGGAAGGTTTAAGATATAAGATTTAATAAGCAATTCGTAAGGTAAAATTGCTAGCCGCCTGAAAAGAAGTAATTATTCTACAAATTAAAGTTATGAGAAAATGAGTTATTATTTTGCCTTCACCCACAAAATCCCAGAGGTATCATCCAACCAGTTAGGATAGAAATAATTTCCTCAGCTCTTCGATTGGCAGCCGGCAAGAACGCCTAGAAAACAGCGGAGATCCAGGAGGTACGGGAGCCAACGTGAACAACGTGTAAGCCAAAACAAAACATTCACCTGCCTCCTGTTTGTGTTTCCTACTTTTTTGGGGAAAAAATATTCACTCAATATCTAAGCTCAGAAGAGGCATTAAAAGTTTGTTTCACTTGGTAGACGTACATTTTCGTGATTGATAAATGTACTTTAAAATAACAACTTCGTTCCTTTAGTTGAAAATCAGTAGTTTACACCGAGTGGGATGTCTCAGGCGGTAACGCCTGTGACCCGCAATCGGGAGATCCAGACTTTAAATCCCGTGGGCTGACCAATCTTACTGGGGTTTCTCGTGGTTTCCTTCAGTCGCTAAGGTAAAGATCGGATTGGATATGTGATACCGCCAAAGTTCCACATGACTAAAACAATAGTAAAAATGGCAATAGCAAATACTCTGCCATCTATACAAAGGTAATGAAAGAGGGTCGACTGGACTGCACTAGGGCCGCTGTGGGCACGTGTCGAAGCTGCCATCTGCCCGTCATTATAGAAGCAGAGATACAGCTGCCTAGTAGTAAGGTCTCTAAATACACATGACGAAGCAAGATCATCTGTTGCGATAAGACTACGCACTTAAAGAGATCTCAAATAAATAGAGAAAATCTTTACAAATTTTGAGAGATTTTGCGCAATTTATGTATGCAATGTTAAACTTCTAAAATTGGATTCACTTTTCTCAAAAACAATCCATGGAATTACTGTACACTTTTTACTACTTAATATAAGCATTTAACTATATAACGTCTCATAACGAAACGTAAATAGAAGAATAATTATTTGTATAAATAGTTTATCATATTATGGATATATGTTAATTTGTCACTAGTAGAGAAAGTCATGGGAATGTAACACAGAGTTTTAAATTTATCTATGTATAATTATACACTACCGTTTGTGAAAACTGCAACACCAAGAAGGAAATACATGAATTTAATACCACAGGTTATGTACATGACAAGTAACAAATGATAAATTTTTCAAATCTTTACATGATCTTTGAGCTCTAATATTCAGTATTTGGTGTGGCCTCCATGCGCTGCAATTAGAGCTGCTATACGCCGTGGCATTGAATGAAAAAGGTTCTGAATAAGTTCCTGAGGGATTTCCCTCCACGCCGTTTGTATTCGAGCCCACAAAGCCGTGACACTGGTGTAGGACCGTGATGCACCAGGTGCCGAACAACCATAGCCCAGACATGTTCGATGGGCGACATGTCAGACGAACGTGTAGGCCACGGAAGCGAAGGTACCCGCCGCTTTTCGAAAAAGGCTTGTACATTCCTCGCAACATATGGCCGAGCATTGTCCTGTTGAAATGTGGCCTGTGGAGATGCCTGAAGCAGGGGGAGTACCTCAGGCTCTACAACCATCGTTAAGTACCGGCTGCTGTTCAAAGTGCCCTCAATTCGTAGGAGGCGAGATCGGTTGTTGTAACCAACGGCGCCACAAACCATAACACCCAGTGTTTTTCCGCTATGCTGCTCAACAGTGCAGCCCTCTAGGTTGCGTTCATCACGGTACCGCCGGACACGTATGCGGCCATCACTGTAGGACACGTTGAAGCGGGACTCGTCCGATAAGACCACATTTTGCCACTCAGCATCCCAGTGACGGTGTTCACGTGCTTGTGGTTTCTGGACAATGGAAGCCGACGTAATGGCATGCATTCAACCAGTCCAACCTGCAGAAGACGGCGACGAACCGTTGATGCAGACAAGTTCACACCTGTTGCAGTGCTCCAGCGTCGAGCCAACGCTGTGGATGAAGCTGTACGGTCCGTTATGGCCATGCGGACAAGATGAAGGTCATCCCGTGCTGTGGTCATGTTCCGTGGTCCAGTACCCGCTCTTCTCTGTGTACGACCTTCATCTATGCACTGCTTCCACACACGCATTACTATCGTAGCAGCAAGCCCTGTACGAGCCGAAATGTCACGGTATGACAAATCCGCTTCCCGGAGACCGATCATTCTGCCCCGTTCGAACTCTCTCACATGCCGATATGGCTCCCTTTGACGTCGACGAGGCATACTGCTACTCACTTTATTGTTTTCACCTTGTTTGACAGCTCTGCACTGATTATACTGGGCGCAACACTGACCTTGTCGTACCGACACGAGAGGGCTCTGCCTGGCCTGCGTATACCCCATCTTTCTGCAAACCTAATCAGTTATTGCTCATACACTCTTCTACACTTCCACCAAGTTTGAAGTTAATCGGGAAATTTTCTTTTTGGTGTTGCAATTTTCACAAACGGCAGTGTACAATTGGACAGCTTGTCTTTTTTGTGAATTTAAGTCCAGTTTCGTAGTTTTTATACGTTTCGCACCCTTTAATGACTAGTGTATGGAAAATAAATACTATTGTATGTCTATTCGTCCCGTTTGTATATAAGAATATTATTGGAGGTATTTCAAGCATAAGCAAAGCTAATGAAGATGAATTTACTGACAATATTGTTATTTACAAAATTCGATAGGATGAATATTTACCGAATTATGATAATTTGTCATTATCATGTACATAACAAATTTGTTTGAAAATCTTCGTTTTGCATGCTTAAACAGTGTCTGACTCACATATGAAATTCGGTATTTCCTCCAGGTTTAGTTTTTCAGTTATGGTGTTCAGACTGGATGGTAAACAGATACATGCCGACGTTTTCTTTAATTTTGGAGAAAGTGTCAGTGTATTTTCGACAAAATACTTATATGCAATTTTTGGGTGGAATACAATACTTCCTCTACCTAGTATATGTAAGATATATGCATCTAGTACATTAAAAAGCGTGCCAGAGGTAACAGTGACAGCCAAACTGAAAGCTGATAGAGTATTACAGTTCTTGTCTTCTTGTTTTAGTTTGTTTATCTGCACGGGTAATAACCCAGTTTCATTGGTATTCCCCTTGGAGTAGTGGAGTTGGTAATTATAAGTTTCTCTGCTAGGAATATTAGCTTCACTGCTTTAACATGTTACACACGTAACACTAAAACGCCCCAACCACAACTTTCTCTCCGTGTAATTTGTTTTACTGGAGCAGATAATAAGCCTGAGGGCGGTGTCAGCGAGATTGACATAATTTGCGGCATAAATGACCCGGATTGCGAACGTGATCATAACAACAAAGGATTTCAAAGCGATGTGGTCTATTTAGAGATAGTATTATTACTCACATCCCTGTTTGCATGACAGGTCGACAGATAGCGCCAAGTGCAACTTTTTTCCCTTTGCCAGGGACAATAAGGATCCTGTATTCCGGCGTATCTGAAGAGTCTACAGGGAACAAAAAAAATTGTTTGCTGCGATCTGACGTATGATCCTGTGGTAAGCACCAAACTCGAGCCACAAGCATAATGACAGTTTTGCAGATTTTTCTAAGGCAATGATGGGCCTATCCCAAGTGTTTCTGAAATAATTATTGCTTGGTCTGATTAGACGTGGTGATTACACTGGAAATAAACACTTTGAAGTCCGCTGAATAAATAAATAAATAAATAAATAAATAAATAAAAATGCTCATGTGTGCGTGTGTGTGTGTGTAAATTGCATAACTCAGAAACAAATGCTAAACTTGATATTTAAGTTCAACATTTTTCAAGATGCGACACGAAAATTTTCAAGAAAATCCCCAACCCAAAACTATCCTTTACAAGACAGGACTGCAACTCGGGTCAGAACCCGTACTACTAAGAGGACCAAACTGCTAAACTGGATTAAATGACAGCATGTGGATTACTGGGTAAAGGTCCCCATAAAATGACAAAGAAAACCTATAAAAATGAAATACATTGAATTTTATTTACGGACGCTCTATAGCTGCTGTGGTCCTTAGCCTCCCATTATATATTGGGCATAAAAGCCCGGTAATTTTGCTCAAAGGCCTCTTTATTAGGCTTGAGGTTCTTTTACGTGCCGTAAATCTACGACATGTTAAGGGTTTTTACGCCCGAAGAAATCCATCGCCTTCCATCGGGTTCGAACCCACGAACTCGGGAACTAGAGGCTAGTATGATAACCACTACACCACGGAGGACGACAAGCAAGCTTATGATGCCCACACCATCTCCAAACAGAAGTACTGCGGTTCAGAATTTGGACAGAAAACAGATGAAACCCTTGGCGGGTCTAATGTCAGGCACGGGAGCTTCAAGAAACATCTGTACGAAATAGGGATTAAGAAAGGGTCCCCGAAGTGTAGGATGTGTAACGGGAAAGATTAAAAATTGTAAAACTGAGAATGCTACCTTTTAGGGAGTCCAGACTCCAAAGTAACAGTATCCAATATGCTTATAGTTGAAGACTCCCGAAACCCTTTGAGAGAACAGATTGGCTGCACTAGCACAACGGTAGACATACCGTATAATAAGCCATTGGCTTCGGTACGGGCAAGTTGGACAAGGCCATCTTGTTTTCTCTACCAGATTTAACTATCGATTCTTAACAAAGAAGGTTCACCGATACGTGTGGCCGAGGTAGTTAAGGCACAGACTTGTGAACGGGAGGTCTGCGATTCAAATCCCGCTAGGACCATCCTCCCTAACTAAGTTTTTTTCTTCCAGTCCTTATAACTGAAAAAAATGGTGATTAGGCCTGGAAATTTCCTTTCCCAATTATCATATTATTTAATTTCATGTATCGTAAGTGTCACCTTCCTGTTATGTCGTATGTGGTAAGAGCGGGAATTAAACATCATTCCAAAATAGACAATTTTTCGTTTTTTTGCATTTCTTAAAAGGTTTTAACGATTCGAATTATAACACCATATTTTTGAGATACTTTAATGACAAATAAAATGCACATATTAAATTTTCTGCGAATAATTTTTGAAGTCCTTTTCATTCTGAATTAATTTTGTACATTAATTATTCTTAAAGCTTAAGAGATAACAAAAAAAATCTTGCTACCCAAAAAGTGTATATATCTTTAGAGCACACAACTTGTGTTTAATAAAATGTTTGTGGCATTAACCATTTCCGATATATTCTTTGTTGTTGGTTTGAATTTAACACTATGTTCACCGTGTAAATGCAGTAAGTCCCTTTATTTTTATTTTTCTACCACGTACATAGTAGCTAGGGAAGGTATTGCATTCCACCCAAAAGTTCGGTACTGAAATTTCACCGGAAATACATGTTTTGAGGCCCTGAATCCAAAAAAGTATTTTCTAGAAACGAGTGTGTATGTGTGTGTGTGTGTGTGTGTGTGTGTGTGTGTGTGTGTGTGTGCGCGACGTGCATCTTTGAGTGTCTGAACAGCATAATTCAAAACCGAAAAGTCGGATAAAAACCAAAATTCGTATTTAGGTTAAGTAACTTCAGAAGACGTGACACGAAGATTTTCAAGAAAATTCTCTCCACCCCAAACTACCCTTTACATGGAGTATTCTTCGAAAATTTTGATTTTCTAAAAAATGGTTCTAAGGATTCTGATTAAGATACCATATATTAGTGATATTTACATGACAAATAAAACGTGTATCTTGAATATTCTGGGAATAGGCTTTGAAGTCCTCTTGATCCGGAAGGAATTTTGTATAATCTTATATTACTACTAAACATTAAGCGATAGGAGAAATTTTACTACACAAGAAATGTAGATATCTTTGAAACACTTTATTTCAATAACTTTTTGTGTGTCATCATCCATTTCTGAGATATCCGTTATCATTGGTTTGCATTATTCATTACTTAGTCATTCTTTAAACTCCTTTCAACATTCAGTTGTTTCTCGCGATTGCATGGAAACAGATGAAATTTTAAGACCAGCATTCTAGGACTTAAACATTTGACTATCGCTGTTCCCTTTGTTTATATAACGAAATGTGTAATGCAGCTATTTCTGTAAAGGTTTATTTGAATTAAAATGAAGTAGATAGAGAAACATGTTTTAGTAAGAATAGTTTGTATACCTAATAAGGGATAGAGAGTAGAGAAGATCATTGAATGTAACACATAAGATCTTCTCGTGGTCACACAAATAACGTGGTATTTCAAAGCCATCGCATATCAATCCGCCTTTTAAAAATGTGACTATCGCTTTAGGGTACTGTAACCTCCTTATAGTTGCAACGGAATATGTAATGGAAGTTTATCTCGATTAACAAGAATTTACAGAAGGTGGCTTTTGTAGGAATAGTTTGTAGATGAGTGAATAGAGAAATCTGTATGAATAGGATTAATTAGAAACTTTATTTTTACTTTCAATACTACTCATGTAGGATAGAGAATCTTTTCTATCCGTATAAAAATAGGGAGTGTACAGGTGTTGCTACCCCACGTATGATAGCCAATTTGAGAGGGTTATTGCCAAACTTGAAGTTGTTTATTACTGCTGTTTTCACCTCGTTTTGCGGGAGATATGTTTATTGGAGTGTTCGCCCCATGTCCGCTACAAACCTTCCGGTGGCGTTTGCCCTACGTTCACTTTTCCGGTGGCCTTCGCCCCAACGTTTAAAAAATGAACTTTGTATTTTAATGGTTATTTAAATATTATATACGTATGCCGCGGCTGCGTCAGTAGTAATTTGCAGAAACACGTATCTCTTAGCAGGGGTAGTACGGCTAAAGAATGAAGGCTTACACAAATTATAATGGTATTTAACTTCTTTTATTAATCTTTCACACTAATAAATAACACTTCATAGATATATCCTACTGTAGAACTGTGAGATTATTGTTTAATTGCACTTTTTAACACGTAAACTTTGTATTATTCACGCCGTAATGAATTTTTTATGCCTCATACTAAATACGTAGCGAGCGAACTGCTCGGGAACGCTGCTTCTAGCACCTGGCGTTTACCGCTTAAATTTGTAAATTTCTCTAATTCAAGTTTCTGATTGGCTAATTCTACTCCAATAGAATACTTTTATTTAACTTAAGCTTTTTCTAGTTGTTGATTGGCTATTTATAAACTGTTTTAAATATTACATTATTGTTCCAAGAATTATTAGTAGCATTATTAAACCTAATTTATTGTTGTCTCAAGGTTACCTCATTGTTAGCAATTTTCAGCTTCTACATTGTAATTCTGTTTGCTACGGAAGGTATTTTGCTTCTATTCTCACAGCTCCTAGATTGTTAAATTACTTAATACATTCACATAACATTATTATACATAATAATATAAACATTAATACAATGGTTCTTACATACATTTTACATATTATTACATTCACATATTCCTTTTAAGGCGGGCTGTTATTATATTTTATATTATATAATTAGACTGATATCATTTAAGTGATAAAATACTGCCTCAAGTGTCACCCCAAATAAATACAATAATTTGATGTGCATTCCTCACATTACCTCTCCATCTATTCACAGTTCACAAATATACCTTTTATGTTTTAAGTCTCATAAAACGTTACTATTTTATTTATTTGCATAATCAGTAAACAGTTTATGTTAATGCATTTTGGGAGTAAATTAACTCAAGCGAGGGAAATAAATCTTATGTCTTACAATAACAAGATTTTGCCGCCTTCTAAATTATTCTAGCTATTCTACAAATTATTCTAAAGGTTCTGTTGCTCTCTCTCTGCTTACTAATACATATTACTAATTTTGATCGAAATGATTTCAAAACTTACTTTATGGTAGCCCTACAAGAACAAATAGGGGGGCTAAGATGGTAGTCAAATGTTTAAAAAGCAGGTCGCTAGATGCTAGCACTCTCTTTGCTTAATCTCGCTGAATACTAAGGAATGGATATATAATTTCATAAGCGCATTGTTCATGATCTTTAAGAATTCAAACGAACGACAGCAATGATCTAAAAACAAAGTATATGGCCATAAAACGCTCTAATACAAGCATTAAAATGTCCTGCTTTTTTCTATAATAAATTTGTTTCTGTTTCAGTTAACCTGAGAACTTCACAGGATATTTGCGGAAAAACTAATATATGCGTGCATTATATTTTGTCTTGGTAATGTCTTGAACGCACGATATTTTAACCAAAATCGTTAGAAACGCTTTTCACAAAATATAAAATAAATATTTTTTGCATTTAAAGGGTAGTTTTGATTCAGGAAAATGAAATGAAAATCTTCGTGTTACACCTTTGTTTAGCTGCAAAACCTAGACAGTATCGAACGTTTTGGATCAGGCTAGTCCTACGAAAAATTACATACACTGTATATTTCAGTTCTATAGTTTTCGTGTTGCAAGCTTTGTCAACCCTTTATTATTTCTCAGTTATACGAATTTCATTTCAAACGAGGAAGGCTTAACAGAATATTAACAGAAAATTCAAGACATTTGTTTTATTTTTGGGGGCATCTTCTATGTGGGAGGGCATTTAGAGGGCATTTTAAATAAAAATCATTAGAGAACATGTACTGGGAAAAAAAGCATTTTTTTCTCAATATAAAGGATGTTTGGAGTAATGTAATTGCTGAAAATATTCCAGTTTCAGTCTTACAACATACCGGATTGGACTGGATTGGCTACGGAAGGGACTCGGCACTGATCAACATAGGGGTATTTTATACCTACGGCCCACAAGGGGACGACCCCGGGAGGAAGGATGAAGCGAGAGAAGACCCGGGCGGCCGGAACCAGGAGTGACGGTATAGGAATGGCAGGGTTTCTAAGCTTCCAGATAGAGACTTCCCGGCAGACGGACAGGCAGGCCGGGGACCCACCCCACACAGAGGGGGGTCCAACGCCCCTCAAGGGGTTCGGATACCCCCGGCAGCCAGCCGAATTCGAGGGACGGAGAGATTCCAAAGGGTATCCTTTATCCCTGCCACACTGCACCGAAACACCATCGCCGCAACTTCCAATCCTGAAAGAAACCAAAGTGAAAAATGAGATGAAATGGAGGGACAGGAAATTCGGGGGATGTGAGAATCCTTCCCAAGTATTCGCCCGGCAACCCGCGAAAACCCCCGAAAAAATCCATGGGACAGGACGGTCGGCTAGGGGAATCGAACCTACGACCTCCCGAATGCTAAAACATGCGACTAAGTTACGAATGTTTGGAAAGAAAGAAATATATTCTAAACTGTCACTTGAAATATTGTAACATGGAACTTTCAAAATCGCTCAGGTATTCAAGAGGTCATGTTGATAGAAAGAGTTTTTAACATTCATTCATCACATTTTTCATACACTTGTTCGCTAACTTCTTTCAATGTGCTATTTGGTTTCTTATTTATTGTTAAACTGTAACCCTAATGACCATTGTAAAATAGGTTTCTTTTGCTGTATTGAATATTTAGGAATAATAAGTTCGAAAGTTATTTTTTCGACTTCTTATTTGTAATTTATACCACTATGTCTCTCCTTGCTTCATCTTTCTTTCAACACAAAAACTTTTTTAATAGGATTAGTTTTTGAATTAACTTGGAGACATTCAAAACGTATATTTCTGTGAACTCTGATACGGAATTTTTGCACCGAGTGAAATATTTTAGGTAAGCAGTGGATAAAGTAGCAAGAATTAAAACATATATATGTTATGTAATACGCTTGGAAGACAAATCCCCAATTCATTTGCGTCACTGTAAACGCTCTTAAAAAGTGCCAGCAAAAATGCAATCGACAGTACTGGCTATTAGTTTGTTTTAAAATAATATATGAGATACGAATATACAGACAATATTAAGAATAGGGTGAGATAGATTTTCGAATTTTTACTGTCTTTTGTAATGATCCCATTGGTTCCCTGGTAGTTGTGATCTATGGATTGGAATATTCTATTACAGTGCTTTCCTATGCGTAGTTTCCTCAATGTCTAGCTTTCTTTTTCTGGAGAAGTTTTCGCAGGTTAGATGTCGCCAGCGTATTTCTGGCTAAGCTCGATGGTAAACCAATATCTCACAGCGGGCTGTTTTCTCCCCTTGCTAATGGGTTTCAGGGCGCCTACTGTTCCCTTCATCCTCCATAACATTATTGCGTTAGGCCGCTGAGAGAACACGTGACTGAAGGATTCATGGGCACAGCCATTAGGACGGTTATTTGCTCTTCCACAGGAGTGGGTGTATACTTATCATTGGTTCTTAGGAAATGAGCTTTCATATTGATGGAAAAATGATCATTAACTTGAGAGATCGAAATGCTGCATTGGTCTCATTGGACCCACCTTAGAAGATAACAATATTGTGCATGCAAGAGAGAACAGTGTAAATAGAATTGGTATGGCTTGCTAGCTGTAAGCATTGTATTAAGTTGTGTTATGGAAAACCATTCGTCATTCCGCAGTAGTTTGCAATATATTTCTGCAGCTCAAGGCCCCGGAAAGTGTCTAAAGCCTCTTGTACACAGAGTGCCAAAGGAAATCTTCGGCGGTTTATATCGTTTTCTGGGGTCTTTTGAGATGTGTCCTTCACCTTACCTATCGCAGAGCGTAGTGACTTGATAACACAGCACTAAGAGGGGAGGTTGATGCCTTTGCTTCTTCTGGTGTTATTGAAAACAAAACCTGTTTGTCTCAGAACCAGTCATGCCGTACACTAGCAAAATTACTATTGGACGTATCGAGGGTATGTGGGAGGCTGGTCGCACTGTTACAGCAATTGCAACGGCAGTGCATAAAACTATTTTTATTGTAAATTACTGGATAAAAATATCCCAGGAAAGTGGGGAAGACAGTCTACATATCCTCGGAAAGTGAGCACTCCCAGTAAAACATCCGCAGATGATGATATTCGTTTATTAAATGGAAATTACTCTTTTGTTTATAATTGACTGATCATTTAGAAACTAGAGATAAATATGTATATGGTTTACCGAATATGACATACATATTATGGCAATAAAATTAGGTTATATTTTTGTCTTTAATTCTGTTGTATTCCTATGATCAGCAATATGTTAGTAAAGGCATATTAATCTATTGTAGTTTTGAATTATAGAGAAAACATGCTGTTTTATTTATTTATTTATTATTTAGCTACGTTTGATTCTATGCAGCAACAAACACAGATATCACTGTGAAAATATAGTTCTGTTTATTTTTTGTTATAATGTGCTGCCTTGCTGTGTATTTAATGAATACCATTCAAGCTTTAATTTGCACGCGTTGAAAATTTTCTCACACTGCACATTCTACATTTCGCTAACCTGGGGCACTCAACAAGTTTTCCTCTAGCTTTTAACCCTTTCAAAGGCGTGTCCTGCACTAGGCGACAAGATATGGGCTACCAATCACGATAAGAGGTGTGTATGACAAACTGAATGCACTCACTCTACCTCTTTAACCAGTACGATCGAGAACGTAAAATTATATTTCGTTTCTACGCCATTTTGTTGTTGTTATGGTGTAACTATTTAGCAGAAGGAGTGGCGCATCCTTACACCGCGGCCTAAAGGAACCAATGAGATGGGCATGGCTTAGCAAGGCCACGTGACATAGACGCGAGGTGCAGTGAGATTTTCTTTGGTGCTCTTTGTACATGATCAAACTTTTTTTTCCAATTCAAGAGTGTACAAGAAAAATTGTCAAATGTTTTTCAATATTTGACAAGATTGGACAAGGCTTGACAAGAACTGGCAAGACTCGACAGTGTTATAAATGCATATTCACACGCCTTTTTGCCAAACTAACCTCTTTAGAACACATTGATGATTTATCACATGCTAAATAAATTGCTATTAGCGTCACGATATAACAATTTGCAATTAACATTGTTTCCAGGTAATATTACATAGCACTTTCACGTATTATAGCCCATGAAATCAGATTGCGTTTAAAGAATACAATGGAAATAACACGACTTGACAGACTAACTACACTATATAACATTGCATTGATTCCACTTCGGTAATCTTCCGGCAAGTTTTTCATATGCCCTCGCTTTCATCTTTTAATCCACGAAGCCCACGACTTACAGACATAGCCAATTTTTGTATAATATAATCAGTTCGCATATGACATCCCTTGTCCAGGTAGCCATTTTTGTTTAAGTTTCCCTTTCAGCCATGTTGCAGATTACGCACTATGAGGCAGTATTTTAACACTTAAATAATTTCAGTCTAATCATATAATATATAATTCAATAACAGCCCGCCTTAGAGCAATATATATATGTAACAATATATAAAAAGTGTATATTACAGTCATTGTATATGTTTATATTATTGTATACAGGTAATAATGTCATCTGAATGTATTACGTAATTTAATAATGTAGGAGCTATGAGAATAATAGGTTAAAAGGTGCTAAATATGAGGTAACCTTGAGGCAATAATGAGTAAGAGAGTGTAATAATGCTACTAGTCATTCTTGGAGCAACAACAATGTAATTGTTGTGACAGTTTATAAAATAGCCAATCAACAACCAGAAAAAAAGCTTAAGTTAAATAAAAGTATTCTATTGGATTAGGAATAGCCAATCAGAGACTTGAAATACAGAAATTTACAAATTTAGGCGGTAGAAATCAAGTCAGTTGCTTGTAGACAGCGCTCATAACTGGACGCCCTGGTTGTAGACAGTGTTCCTAACCGGACGCGAGATGTGTCCTCCAGAAATTTAATACGTATTTTATGTGAGAAAATAGTTTACGTGTTTAAAAAGTGCAAGTGTTTAATAAAAGAATCTCACAGTTCTCTATATCAGTGAAGTGTTATCTAAATTGTGTCAAGGATTAATAAATGTAGTGAAGTAAAAATTATAATTGTTGTAAGCCTACACTCTTCAGCCGCACCACCCCTTGCTAAGACATTCATGTCTCTAAAAATGTATATATAAATACTGACGCAGTCGAGGCAAACATAAATATATAATATTTAAAGAAACAGTCAAAAATTACGAAGTTAATATTTTTTAAACGTTTGGGGTAAAGGCCACCGGAAAGTACATTTGGGGCGAAGGCTACCGGAAACTTTTTACCATACCTGCGGTTGCAACTACTTCAAGTTCGGCTCACCAACAGTTGAACTATAATACATCTTCTTCAAACTGCCTTTCCATACGTAGCAGCAATCACCTATCTTCAAATATAGTCACATTTTGTTGGTCAAAGTCATGAAATCATTGTCAAACCTTTGATCGTTTAGTGCATGTCCTTATTTGTTTTTAAGACTTCCAAAAACCTTCAAAGTATTGGACGGAATTTGACAAGAAGGGTTGTGAAGTTGTGACAACTCTTGGAATATCCAGTAAAGCATTGAATTTGACAAAAATTCCGTGCCGCAAAATCTTAGCAGGGCTTCATTATTTATGTCCTTCAAGAAGCTTTCACACATATGCCGATTATATTCCCTAAGAGATTATCATAGCTTACTTTTAGTAGAGAGAAGATTAACTCCAGAAACAGCTACACGTTTCCTAGATGTACTAGCGACGAGATTCTAAAAGCTTATACTACCCTCAGACAAATTTTCGAGAAACATTGATAACTGCTAGAAAATAGCAAGGTAAAGACTTCGGTAAAAAAACTATCAGAAAACATTTAGTACTTTGTACTTCTACAAATTGGACCTTACTTTTAAAATACTTGGTTAAATTCTCTCTTTTAAATAGGAAATATAGTTTTAAAGAAAACTCGATTCATAGGTTTTAGTATCTGCTTCATCATACTTGTAGGTCTGCAACATACACATTCGAACTTATGTTTCATCTGTCGATCACCGTTTACTTCAGTGGGATATTTTAAATAGCTTGGAAGCAACAATCGTGATAAATATTGCCTGATGACCTTTTAGAATAAAACTCTTATGGCGGATCGAACTTTAAATATGTATCTATTCTCTTCAGACTCAAGAAATCTCTATAAAACAAACCTTAAATGGCAATCGACAATCTAATTTTTGTACATGAAGTATTGGCATTGGATCAATAGGAAGCAGTAAGGTGAACTACTACACCAAACTCACAATGAGATGACTTATGTATTGTGATAATAGATAATACATTGACAAAAGCAACAATAGTTTGGCCGAGAAACTGTCCGAGTTTCTCAAACTGTTTCCCCATTATTCCCAAGCTCCTTACAGCGCAGCTGCAGTACGGGAAGTAATTAAGAAGTTTAAACGAAGAGTACGATAACATCCTCCCTAGGGTCCAGACCTCTTTCTTGCTTCTTTATTTATTGTTGTGAGAGACGAGAGAACTGTTCGAAGAGCATAAGTTGTATTTATGTATTGCTGGTGGATTTAACGATCCATACCGACCGCTAAAATTTGAGTAAAATGATACACTAGGGGAAGGTATGCTGGTGTACACTGCAAAATGGTTAAGAAAAATTATTGTAATGATATTCACGACTTTGACATCTTTACCGATGACTCACGAATAGTCCGTAGGATGCGCTTTCGTGGTTTACAACTGCAGAGATTGTAAAAATAATAATAATCCCGTGGCGCTACAGCTCGCGAAGATCCTGGTCCTGCCAACCCAACTGCAGACCTTACGCCCACGTGAGCACGGCAGAGATGGCCAATAATCCAACCGATACGGGGAGGTGATGTGGTCAGCATCACGCATCCTCCAGCCGGAAAGATGGCTCGCGAGGCCAGGACCGCTGCCTATCGCAGCTTGCAGAGATTTTACAATATTGAAATGTTCAACAAAGGATTTCATGTGCTCCTACCTGCTCCATTTTTCAAGCAGAAATGTTTCCTTTAGATCGACCTATAAGATGGAATATTGAAAATCAACTTAACACATAGCTTCACAGGGATTCAAACGCCTCTCCCCTACCCATACAAACAAGTACAAGAACAATCCTATGCCAAATAATAGTTAGAAATAGCATTATTAAAAATACCAAACATGTTTCCCTACCGTGGGAAAATCATATTTAAAATTGTTTTAAATGTAAATGTTGGAAAAGTGGAATAACCTCTGGTTAAGCAGCTTAAATGGATAACTAACAAGGAATTTATTTTTCCCTTCAGTATTTTTCGCATCTCTTGCAACTATTCTTACACAATTTATTACTGGCTACGGAAAATTTAAAAGTTACCTGCTACGTTTTTATATAAAGTCACCTCATGGTTTTATGTGCAAATGTGAAATGTCAGAAGAAACAGTATTTCACCTGCTGCTGTTGCAGTGCAATCGACAACATTTGAGAATATACATTCTACTAGGACATCTCTAAGACTACAAAAACAAATTATTCACAGCTATTGACAAAATTATTCACTAAATCATGTCGTACCTCTGCTTTTATGTCATTTATTTCTGGCATTTATACACCCATTTAATTATTATTTGTAATAAATTAATTTCTTATATGTTTGCTTTGTTTTGTATATTTATATATAACTCTAACATGTCATTTGGCGCACTAGGGTTCAAATCGTGTTAGAGAATAAATAATAATATGGTTAAAACTGCTATTTTCGAATATTCGATATGAGACTTAAATATTTTTGTACGATAAGCTCTTATTATTGGTACCAACTCCCAGGTATTGACACTATTAACTAAATGGTATATAGATATATTTTAAAACATCTGATGCGTTACACTCACATGACATTTTCTACCCTTGTACAAACCGTTTTTACAAACGGTTACTCTCCATCTACTTCATATTAATTGAGATAAAGGTTTGCAGAAATTAGCTTACTGCTAATTTTCCTGTGGGGAATACGGTAGGCTATAAGCGATAGTCAGATCTTTTAAGAGCTGGTTGCTATGTGGAGGATTTCATTCTCTTTGCAGGACATTAAAAAAACAATAACGAATTCCCATTTGAGAAATGTATAAGTATTGGAAAATTCAATAAAATAACAACGAATATCTCGATTCACTAAAAAAAATGTATATGACAGATTGTGAGTTTCAATGAGAACTACACTTTTTGTGCAGTAAAATTTGGTCTATCTCTTACTGTTTACCAGATATGCGAAAGTCATTCAGAATAAAGAGGAGTTTTGGGGACTTCCCAGAAAATTCATGATATACATTTCATTTGCCTCCCTCAAAAAAAAAAAAAAAAATCCATACCGAGATTTCACCGGAAATACATGTTTCTAGCTCCCTTGAATCCAAAAAAGAATGTTTAGAAAAAAGACCGTGTGTGTGTGTCTATGAACAGCATAACTAAAAAAAAGTCGCATAAATAACAAACTTGGTATATAGGTTCAGTATCTTTCAAGGATGCGACACGAAAATGTTCAAGAAAATCCCCTCAACCCACACTACCCTTTATATGGAATATTTTTTCTAAAATTTTGATTTTCTCAAAAATGGCTAACGGTTTTGATTAAAATATCGTATATTTAAGATATTTTCATGACAAATAAATAGTATATCTTGAATTTTCCTCTTCATTCTGAATGACGTTTCATAACTGGTAAACCGTAAGAGATAGACAACATTTTTAATGCACAAAAAATGTAGAGCTCGTTCAAGTACACAATTTATGCCATATACATTTTTTTGTAGAGTGAACCATTTCTGAGATATTCCTTGTTACTTGTTTGAATTCTCTAATACTGATACTTTTTCTCAAGTGGGAATTAGTTATTCGTTTTTTTATGTCTTGGACAAACCAAGAGAATGGAATGCGCCACATAGCAACCAGCTCTTAAAGATTTGACTATCGTTTGAAGTCTGCCATATTCCCATTGCACCTACAGAAAATTAGCAATACGATTGCTAACATGAAGTAGATAGAGAATAGACGTTTGTAAAAATAGTTTTTATAAGAGTGGAGAAAGTCATGTGAGTGTAACACGTCAGATTAACTCCATTACTACCTAAAAATGCTCAACATCACACCAACGAAGCTAGAAAGGCGTTTCGTACAGCATTGCGTGTGAAACTGCATAAGTGGTATTCTAAAAAACGCGGCTGAGCGAGAAGTGTTATGAATTATGCGTTAGCATGTGTTAAGTATTCATTTAATTTATAGACTGAATCTAATAAAGTGTTTAAAATAAAATCGGTCGAAACCTTATTAACACCCTGTATGTTATAGTAGTCAAATGTTCTCTCCCGCCAATGTTAAAGTTAGCAACTTTATAACCATTTTCTCTTATTTCTACATAAGCCTTTAGCTTCCTTCTTTTCATATGTTTTCTCAACTTTATGAAATAAGCCACTTGCTATATCTGAATCTTTACCAGTTATCTGGAATGGAGAATAGTTAGATTTAATTCTCGTATTTTGAGAAACTATTACAAAAAATAATAATAATAAAAAACCTGATGTACACTCTTACAGTACTTCCTCAACCCATAATAAATTCACTTATATACTTTTTAGCGTAATATGAAGGTGATTTTTATTTAGAAATTATTTCAAATTATACAGTAAGAAAATGCGTAAACAACGTTCACGTACCGCGCTAGAGGGTTCATACGGTAACATCTGTGATTCGCATTCGGGAGATCCCGGGATCAAATCCCCTGGGCTGGCCAATCCAACTGGTTTTCTTTTTCGTGGTTTCGCTAAGTCGTCAAAGTAAATGCTGGATTACATACTTAATACCGCTCCCCAAAGTCCCACCTTAAAGTCTAAAACGATAGCAAATCATGAAAAATAGATGGCAAAACGAATGCTCTGCCATATTGTTATATCCTGGGGTGAGGCCAAAAGGTTTGCAGCTAGGTATTACATTTTAGCTACCCCAGCATTTACATTCGGAGGAATAGTTGCAGAAGGACCAGAATCTTAAACTACACATTCCAGAGCAGACGTGAGATAGTTATAATAAAATACACAGAATTTCACATTAATCACGTTACGTGTGGTTTATTCAGTATAAAAACGGTGCCTCTACATCACACACAAAAGATAAAAAGGAATAAATTGAAGGGAGATGCTACACATACGCGGAAAAATTCACACAATTCATTTACAACCTTCCTTACCAGACACTCAGACCAAAAGTAACGCTACATACACAACACACAAAGAACTAACGCTCACCTCCCCCACTCTAACCCTAGCCATGACAGACGAAACTTCAAAAACCCAAGCCGAAATAATTACCCCAACAATACTGCCGCCAACGACGCAATAATGTGTCTGGCGCGACAATACACACACATACACGATACAATATATCCACAGATAATGAAAGCAGGTAGACTGGACGGCACCCCACTGCCATCTGCCCGTCTCGTGTGCAAGCAGAGGTACAGTTGCTGTACACATGCCTCTGCAGACGTGTGATGAAGCAAGATGGTATGGTACAGGGATGAGACCTAGAACGCTAACTGTTCACCACACACTGATCCCTTAGCAGGTCCGTCGCGATATGACCACGGAATTAAAGAGACGCAAAATAAAAAAGAAAGAGAACATTCACATTGTTAGCCGAGATAGTTAATGGAACGGACTCTGCGATTCTTTTTTTTTTCTTTGTTTTATCGAAAAACTTTCAAGCACGATCCTAAGAAAATGTAAGTATGCAGCATAGAAAAAGGCTATTCACAGCAAATTCAAGACATATATTTTATTAGTTACCCTTCAGACTACTATGTGGTGATCAGCTGGAACCCAGTGTAAACGTTTTAGTATTTATTAATGAAATATTAATTTAGAATTTTGAAATGTTTAATGTGTTACAAATTTAATCAGCTTTATTACCATATAACAGTTCCGTAAAATGTTCAATAAATACAACTGTAAAAAAATAAAATACAACTTGGGGTTCACGTGGACCCCACATAGCAGTTCTTGTCTCATACAATTTTCTGCATCATGAGAGTTTTATGTTGGCATCGTTGGTTTAAAATTGTGTGGAAACAGTTCAGTACTCTCCTAGTGTGCATTATAAGGTGTAGTCATGTGGAAACAAAAAGGTGAAACTTTTAAAAGGCCGATGTCAGTTATGTCCAAGAAAAATGATAGAAAAACTAGAACAAACTGTGAGACTTCAAGAAATTCATTTGCGGTGCCCACTGTAAGAAAATGCAGAGAGTAGTGGGTCCTGGATGTTACACTTAGTGAACATGAAATGTAAAACTCAAGGTGAAAAACTTAAACGTACTGGAAGTACATCATAAAAGCGTTAAAATGCAGTTGTGAATCCCAGTGAAAAATAAAACATAAAATAAAGCGAAATAAAAATAATATTGTAATTTGTAGTTCGGTTGTTTTTTGACAATGCTAAAAGAATGTTAAGATATCAGAATTATTGTTTTAAAATTATTTTATTTGTTCTAAGTATTGTGTTAATTCGAGTTTTCTACCTGGGGTTCACTTGGAACCCCCTCAGTGGTTTAAGGAGTACAAAAACATACGAGTCTGAAGTTGAACACTTCTTCTTCTTCTTCTTGAAGAAGGTTTGTTGCTGCTACGTATCGAAAGTCAGTTTGAAGAAGCTGTATTATATTTCGACTGTTGGGGAGCCGAACTTGAAGTAGTTGCAACCGCACGTATGGAACCCGGTAGCCTTCGTCCCAAATACCAAAAATATTAACTTTGTAATTTGACTGTTTCTTTAAATATTATATATTTATGTTTGCCTCGGCTGCGTCAGTATTATTGTTGGAGACATGGATTTCTTAGCAGGGAGGTGGTGCGACTGAAGAATGTAGGCTTACACAGATTATAATTTTTACTTCACTACATTTATTAATCCTTGACACAATTTAAATAACACTTCATTTATACAGAGCTGTGAGATTCTTCTATTAAATACTTGCACTTTTTAAACACGTAAATTGTTTTCGTCTCACACGAATAATGCGTATTAAATTTCTCGAGGACACATCTCGCGTCTGGTTAGGAACACTGTCTATAAGCAACTGACTTCTAGTTTTGTAAGTTTTGCTATATTTCAGTTTCTGTTTGGCTAATCCTACTCCAATAGAATATCTTCTTTTAACTAAAGCTTTTTCTGGTTGTTGATTGGCTATTTTATGAACTGTCACAGAAATACATTATTGTTGCTCCAAGAATGACTAGTAGCACTATTAAACATTCTTACTCATTATTGTCTCAAGGTTACCTCATTGTTAGCAACTTTTAACCTATTATTCTCACAGCTCCTACATTATTAAATTGCGTAATACATTCGCATAACATAATTACATGTATACAATAATATAAACATATATAATGACTGTAATATACACTTTTTATATATTGTTACATACACATATTGCTTTAAGGCGGGCTGTTATTGAATTTATATATTATATAATTTGACTGAAATCATTTAAGTGCTAAAAATACTGTCCCATTCTGCTTCTTCTTTCACAATGTATAAGCCTGTCGACCTGTTCCAGGTTCAAACATATCATTCCATCTTAATTTTGGTCTTCATCCAGATAAATAATTTAATAAAACGTTTGGTACCCGTACCTCTTCCATAATCTAAAATATATAGCATTTTCAAAATACTTTTTAATCTCTTTAAAAAAATAAAAACAATGGAACACCTTCCATGTAAAATGTATTGTTCAAGGGGGGCTTTACTTGAAAGTCTTTGTCTGGCATGCTTAAACAGTGTTTTTGAGTCTTGGTGTTCACAGAATGCTTTTCTTTCTCTCTTTCTTTTATTTCGGGGGGGGGGGTTCAGTATCCCAAAACTGTATTTCATCGACATTAATTTTGATGGAATACAAATGTCCCTACATACTATAGGTAGGTGGTAGAGAATACACTGTAAAATGAAAAGATAAAAACGAAGGAGCAAGAAAGAATAAGGTGAACACAAAGGCCTATTCTGCTAGTATATACATTCTTAGTCAAGTGTTTATATTTCAACACAATTACTTTGTTTTATCACCTTTAAGTTTAGAACAAGAGCTCTGAATCGCTTAATTTATCATTATTATTGTTGTGGGATTGCTATAACAACAATTGGAGGCACTTAGGGCCATTTCTCGGCCCCCACGAATTCCCACACGAGTGCTCTGTAAGCCATTTGCCACCGCGAGTTTCCTGTGAAAGCAAGAATAGCCTTTACTATTGTGGGGATATTCAATTACACACTTTTCATGAGAACGCGGTGTGTTTAATTAAGCGTGTATCCACCAATGGTAGAATCCCACATGAATTAATTTAGAATTTCCACAGAAACACAAACATCTGACTTATCGATCGCTCTGAAGCGGCCGATTTATGCACCCAATTCGCCATTAACCGGCAATGAACTGTGTGAAATATTTAACACGTGCGTACTGACAGATGCGACAGCTGCGTGTGTGTCCGTTTGACGCTTTGGAGAAAAATATGGAGGTAATGCTTTGATACAGTCTGACCTCACGACAAATTCGAGAGGGCCCTATGAACAGAAAGGTCTTTATACATAGGGTCACTCAAAAAGTTTTGAGAATGGGCGCAACAAAATATTAAAAATCTCGTGTGTTACACTCACATGACTTTCTCTACTCTTGTACAAACTATTTTTACAAACGCTTATTCTCCAGCTATTTCATATTAGTCGAGATCAACATTTGCAGAAAAGATCTTTTGACATGCAAAGAGAATTACCTACATGTTACACATAGCGACCAGTTCTAAAAATATTTGACTATCGCTTAAGGCCTACTATGTTCCCCTTGTTTTGTATTTGCAAGGGCAATATAGAAATAAAGTAGCCTTTAAGCATAGACCTATCTCTTAATAGATGGTTGCTATGTGCAGCACCATTCTCTTTGCCAGAGATTAATACTCTTTGCATATCCCAGACAAAAACATGAATAACGAATTCCCATTTGAGAAAATAAGTATTGAAAAATTTAAGGGAATAACAAGCAATATCTCGAAAATGGTTCACTCAAGAAAAAAAATTTAATTGACATAAATTGTGTATTTTAATGCGATCTACATTTTTTATGCAGTAACATTTTGTCTATCTCTTATGGTTTACCAGTTATGCAAATGTGTTCACAATAAAGAAAACTTTTGGATATATTCCCAGAAAATTTGGAGATAAACATTTCATTTGTCATAAAAATATCTTAAACATATGATATTTTAATGAAAATCGTTAGAGCCATTTTTGTGAACATTAAAATTTTCGAAAAATGTTTCATGTAAAGGGTAATCTGGAGTGGGAGGAGTTTGTTGAAAACCTTCGTGTTGCATCTCTGGAACCTAAATACCAAGTTTGGTGTTTATCCGACTGTTCGTTTCTATGTTATGCTGTTCACAGTCATACACACGGACATGTTTCCAAAACGCTTTTTTTTTTGGATTCAGGGGTCTCAAAACATATTTCTGGTGAAATCTCGGCGTCGAATATTTGGGTGGCATACAATACTTCCCCTACTTACTATACGCAGTAGAGAAAGTAAAAATTTAGATCTGACTATTGCATCTTCTCAAAATATTTTCCATTGCATTCTGCATGCCGTCTCATCCTTTCAAACCATTTTTCAAATGCTGAACGCCATTCTTCTTTGGAGAGAGTGCAAATAAATTCTTCGTAAGCAGCTACTGCGGCTTCAGGTGACTCAAATCGTTGAGCTCGAACTTTTTCCTTCATTTTGAGGACTAGAAAAATGTCGCATAGGGCCAGATTTTGATTGTCGTGAGGATGGGACTCCTAAATTCTGCAGAAATTTGGTTGTTTTTTGTGCAGTTTGGGCAGAGGCATTGTCATGATGCAACAAAATTCCACCCAGACCAGACTTAGAATTATTTTTTCTCAGTTAATTGAATAATTGTGGCAGACATTTTGTGGTGTACCATCTGGCAGTAACAGTCTTTTATCCCTCAAGCGGAATCGTGACAATGTGGACACTTTCTGAAGAGGAGGAGGAACAGATCATCTTTTTCGCTTCACTTTTGTTGGGGGATCTTTTTCTGGGAAGACCCAGACCGATGGGTGTCGTTTAGTTTCTATATCATACGGGTAAAAGCATCTTTTGTTGCCTGTTGAAATGTTAATGGTTTTTGGATCTTACTCTATTGAATTTTTCAATAATTTCCTGGCAGCAATGCCCACGTGCTTTTTTCTGCTCATTTGTGAAATGGTGGGAGATCCAGCGACTGCATAGCTTCCTGACGTCAAGGTTTTCTTTCAGGATTGCTTTCAGTGCTGCTGATCCAATATTAAGGATTTCTTGAATCTGACCATAGTGCAATGATGGTTTTCCCGCAACATGCGCTCTGCTTTCAGACACATTTTTACTTTCTCTGCTACGTATAGTAAGTAGGGGAAGTATTGTATTCCACCCAAAAATTCGATACCGAGATTTCATCGGAAATACATGTTTTGAGACCCCCTGAACCCAAAAAAGCACTTTTGGAAACATGTCCGTGTGTGTGTCTGTGAACAGCATAACTCAGAAACGAACAGTCGGATAAGCACCAAACTTGATATTTAGGTTCACTATCTTCCAGAGATGCGACACAAAGCTTTTCAAGAAAATCCCCCACCCCAGATTACCCTTTACATGAAACATTTTTCGAAAATTTTATTTTTCTCAAAAATGGCTCTAACGATTTTGATTAAAATATCATATGCTTAAGATATTTTCATGACAAATGAAATGTATATCTCGAATTTTCTGGGAATGTCTCCAAAAGTATTCTTCATTGTGAACGACTTTTGCATAATTGGTAAACCATAAGAGATAGACAAACTTTTACTACATAAAAATGTAGATCGCGTTAAAATACACAATTTATGTCATATCCATTTTTGTTGTTGAGTGAACCATTTTCGAGATATTGCTTGTTATTCCCTTAAATTTTCCAATACTTATACTTTTTCTCAAATTCCTTATTCATTTTTTATCCTGGTAATGCAAAGAGAATGGAATACTCCACATAGCAACCAGCTCTTAAAATATTTGACTATCGCTTAAACCCTACCAATTTCCCTTGCATCAACAAGAAAATTAGCAATAAGATTAACATCTCGATATCTCGATTAACATGAAGCATATGGAAAACAAGCGTTTGTAAAAATAGTTTGTACAAGAGTAGAGAAAGTCATGTGAGTGTAACACATCAGATTTTTATTCATTGTTGCCGTAGCTGGCCGTCCTAATCGGACTTCTTTTTCGAGAGAACCCCTTCCTTTCTAAAGTATACATACCATCGATAAATGGTGGATTGCGATGGGCAAAGATCCCAAATATAAAATGAAGTCTTTCAAAGCATTTTTTCTCCCCTAAACCGACTTTAAAGTCATAGGAAATCATAGCACGGAAATGCTCTCACTTGAGATCCATCCTAGCGTATGGCTTTGCAACACCTGTTATACAGGCGTGACCAATATATAAAACACGAGAACAGATATACGTGGTAAAATAACAAGTTTTTCCCAGCAAAAAATAAAATACACGCAAAGTTCACAGACAAACAGGGAGCTTTTTTAATTTTTCTGGGGGGGGGATTCAGGGACCCTCAGAACATGTATTTACGAGAAATTATAAATTCTGCGTTGCATTATATACTTTCTGTACTCATTATTCCACAATCTATTCTTACAAAAGCTTGCTATTCTTTCTACTACTTGTTAATCGAGATAAACTTTCGTTAAACATTTACGAGCAGACATTTCTTATTATGTACGAGGGGCACTATTTATATTTTGAGCCTCATAATTAAAACAAAGTAATTTCTGATTGAAAAATGCTTTATTGTTTTTCAAAATATTCTCCTTTATGATCAATAAACTCTTGCATCCGTTTGAACCATTTGTCAAAGCATTTATTCCAGTGTTCTTGAGACACCTCCAAAACATGCTTTTTGAAGGCATCAACGGCTTCTTTTGCCAACAAAAATCGTTGTGCACGCAATTTATTCTTGATGTTCGGGAACAAAAAGAAGTCCAAATCAGGACTGTATGGCGGATAACCCGTCAATTCGATTTTTGAGCCTTCAAATACTCTGTTGTTAGACGAGATGTGTGTGGGGTCGCATTGTCTTAATGAAGAACGATCCTACGGTTCTTGTTGGTTTTACTTACTTCACCGAAGACTTCCGGCAAACAAATGGTTGTGTAGCATTCGGCATTGACCGTTTTAGGTTCCTCTAAAGGCACTGTTGCCACATGGCCAGTTTTGCTGAAAAGCAGACGACCATTTCTTTCGAAGTGCTTCGAGTGCGAACAACTTTTGTTGGATTTGCTTCATCTTGAAACACCCATACAGTCAACTTCTGTTTACGTTCCGGCTCATACGCATAGATCCATGAATCGTCACCTCTTACAATCTTATATACGTCTTTTCAGGCACCGCCATTGTATTTCTTGAGCATTTTTATACACCAATCGATACGAATATCTTTTTGAGGTTGCGTCAGATTATGTGAGATCCAACGAGAGCAAACCTTTTTCACGGCTAAATAATCATGAAATATTTTATATATGCTGGTGGAACTAATGCTTAGGGTTGCCTCAATCTCACAATATGTCGGATGATGATCTTTCTTTATTATTTTTGGCGCAGAATCAATGTTTTCTGGAACAACAACTGATTTTGGAGACCTTCACGAACTTCATCGTTGAGCGAACGGCGGCCACGATTAAATTCGTTATACCAGCGTTTCGCAGTGACAAAGGATGGAGCTTCGTCGCCAAATGTGGAAGTTAGTTGATCGATACACTCTTGTCTTGATAATCCACGTCGAAAGTCGTAATAAACCATTGTACGAACATTTTCACGAGTTAATTCCATGTTTTTGTTGACACAGAATTTTCAAGTTAGCGTAAACAAAACAAATGACGCTCTATTGCCAAATGTTTGAAGTAGTTTATGGTCAAAAATGTCAAACTTTCCATTGGAAACGTCAGATGGCACGCATGACATTCAGGGTTGCCAAGGATCAAAATATATATAGTGCCCTTCGTATAAGGTTACAGTAGATTAGCCTTAGTCAGATTTTTTGTGATTGATTTAAAATTCCATGCTGTTTTTATCACCACTAAAGGGGAAAAAGAAGGAATAACAACTTCCTATTTAGGAAAAAATGTAATAAGAAGTATTTCGGAAATGGGAAGCTCCACAAAAAATGCTTTAACTCAAAGTGTGTGCTTCAACGAGATCTGCCTCTTTTGTGTGTGAGATTTTGTCTCTCTCTTACGGTTTTCCAGTTAAACAAAATTCATCCAGAATGATTAAGACTTCAGAGGCTATTCCCAAAAAATTCAGGATATACATTTCATTAGTCATGCAAATACTTAAATGTATGGCATTTTAATCAAAATTGTTAGAGCCATTTTTCAGAAAATAAAAATTTTCGAAAAAACTGGTAATTTTGAGTGGGGAGGTTTCTTGAAAATTTCCCGTCGCATCCTTGGAATATGCTGATCATAAATACCAAATGTGGTGTTTAACAAACTTTTCGTTTTTGAGTTGTGCTGCTCACATACAGATATATAGACAGACTCATTCACACACGGACCCTTTTTCTAAAAAGGATTTGCTGAGGGGTTCGAAGGGCTCAAACATATATTTCCCTTCAAAGCTTAGTATCGAATTTTTGGGTGGAATAAAATACTTCCTATTATTACGAAAAAAATACCTTCACCTGCTTTCCAAGTATTCAATAAAAAATGAGTAAAGTATTCTTGTAGTTCGTAAATAGGTAACGTCTGCGGCTCGTATTCTGGAGGCCAGGCGTTTGCTTGAATATATATGCACATGCATAAATTAAACAGATTGTGCCAAACATCTGGCCTTAGAATTGCTCACTACACCATTTTTGCTTTTTTCCCTTAAGGATGGAATTATTTTTTGGACTAAAATAATTAAGGTTTCTTGTGATTTTTCTAACTAATTAGTATATAATTTGTACATTCCACGTGGAAGTAAAAACGCAATAAACAACACAACATATACAAGCTAAGTCACGGTCACAACGAACAGGGGGTAAGATAGTCTTTGAGATTACGGGGTTTGATAATGTTACATGCTGGGGCGAGGGCTTAAAGGTTCGCAGCAAAGCATTAAATTTTAATCACCCCAACATGCACATGGGGAGCGTAGCTACAGCAACTGCGAGAGGACTAGGACCTTGATGTTCACATTCCGGTGAACATCAAGGTCCTCCGAGTCCCGGCTCCCCAGTGGGATGTGCAAGTCTGTAGGGAGGAAGGATAACCAGTTGCACCAGCTATCATCCAGGGAACTTTCAATCTGTAAAACGTAGGGACCCTGCTCTCTGCATTGTTGTGCCTCCTCGTCCGGCCGCCTCTGTCTTCTCTCACCTCACCCCATCAGGGGCTTAGGCACAAAGGAACTTGCAAGTCATGGTGCTAAATCCCCGTCCATACCTACTCCTACTCCTAGGATTTTAATAATTAATACCTAATTTACTTTTATAAAATTAAAGGTGTTAAATAATTTGTTATTCTTCCCAGTTAAAATTTTAATGTTACGTAAAGTTTAATAATTAACTCTAAAGAACTGTATTCGAGAAATAGTAAGTAAAGTTAAAATATTTTACAAAGCTTTACAAAGGTTCATTATGTGGAATAATTAAACTTGGTTTTCATTCATTAAATTTGTTCTTGAGAAGTCAGATATACAGAAAAATGAACATAAATTTTAGACTATAACTATTTTGAATAAATTTTTGATCAGTTTTTCAGTTAAATTGGCTGAAAGTTTTATAAATTAAAATTTTCAGTACACTTATAGCGAAAAATAAACTTAAAAAAAAAAAGAAAAGGAAAGAAATGACCAGTAAACCAGTGTAAGGCAACCGCTCTCGACAGCAGGGCCCAGTGTTGAAGAGGATACTGTTTAATGCTAGAGTGGTAATGTTGCAGTAGATGGGTATAAATCATTTCCCACATAGAAGTGTATTGTGTACTCTATCTGATACGTTACAGCCTTAGCATATGCTAATTTATTGCCTCTGACAAGCATGCTGTTCATTAACCTTTGCTTGTGCTGGGCCGTTTGTGTTCCCTAGACCTATTTGCTGTCACTGGATAAAGCGGAGAGTGCCTGCATAAATGACCTTAGTATTCCATTTTTCAAAAGTTTTATGTTCTCAACCTGTACAGAGCGAGTAATTTAATATTAAACTAACAATGGTATTCATATTTGTGAAAAACACTCTTTCGAAATATCTGTTTCTAAAGCACACGGGAACAAAGGAGACTTTCAGGTTAGGTTTACAATATTTTGTATCGTGCATTTGGCGTTGCCGTGACCGAGTGGTTAGACCGCTCGCCTCTCACCGAGGTGGCCCGGGTTCAATCTGGCGTCTGGGCGGGTTTTCTCCGGGTTCTCCGGTTTCCACCGACTGCTCCATCATCACCTTTCCTTTCATCCATTTCGCCATCATTTCGTTTCAACTACTTCCTTCATCCTATTCCAGGCATCGGGCTGATCACCCATTCTGAACATTCTGTCTGCTCCTCGACGGACCTCTGACCCCATATACCCGCCTGAAAATCCTGAGGGGTGTAAGTCCTACATTAGATGAGGTTAAACAGTGAATGAATGAATGAATGTATCATGTATTCTGGTCAGTCTAGAATATTATTAATATATCCAAGCTTACAAACAAAGGTATGCCATTGATACAGAGTAAACTGTAATTTTTTGTATTAAAATATACAAACATTGAAGAGTTGCAGTAATATGGATTGAAGTGGTTAAAGGAAGAAAATAAAATTGGATTAATTTTGTTATATTAAAAGAAAAATATGATGTGACACATCCACATTACATTCTCTACCCTCCATCGTTTATTAGTAGGTATACGAACTATTCTTAACAAAGTTATTTTTCCATCTGCTACATTTTTATCCAAATAGATACATTACACATTTCGATAGTTAAATGTTTAAGAACTCGAAACCATATGTTGGTCTTAAAATTTCAAGCTGTTTCCTGCAATCGCAGAAACAACTGAATGTTGAAAGCACTTTAAAGTATGAACAAGAAATGAACAATTGGAACCATTCTCAACGGATATCTCAGAAATGGCTTATGCTACAAAAATGTTTGAAATATATTGTGTTTTTTAAAGAGATCTACATTTTTTGTGTAGTACGTTTCCGTCTATTGCTTAACGTTTACTAGTTATACAAGATTATACATTTCTTCCGAATGAAAGGGACTTCAAAGGCTATTCCCAGGAAATTCAAGATATACATTTTGTATGTCATGTAAATATCTTTAATATACGGTGTTTTAATCACACTCGTTAGAGCCACATGTTGGAAAATCAAAATTTTCGAAAATGTTCCATGTAAATGGTAGTTAGGGTGAGGGTATTTTCTGGAAAATATTCGTGTCGCATCCCTGGAAGATACTGGACTTTAATACCAAGTTTGGTATTTACTCGACTATTCGTTTTTGAGTTATGTTGTTCACAGACACACACACCGACATGTTTCCAAAAAGGCTTTATTTGGATTCAGGAGGTCTCAAAATATGTATTTACGACGAAATCTCGGTATAGAATTTTTGAATGGAATACAATACTTCCACTAGTTACTGGTAGACAAAATAAAAATTGTAAAAAGCTTGAGACTCTCTCTCTCTCTCATTAATTTCAAATGCTATGTTTACCATATAAATCGTTCCGGAAGATAGCCACAAAATGTTTTATAATGGATACAACAATGTCATCTTGTAACTCTTTTGAGAGTTTACACCTTTTTATCTTTAGCGACTTCGGCGTTACAGATGCATGACGTACAGAAGAATGATACACTTCCGCTTGTTGCTTTAGGTCTCATATCTGATAGTGGGATCACTTTCACTTGTTTTTTTCATTATTTAAAAAATACCAACATGGCCAATGTAATGTCCTTTGATTACATACATCAGTTTGCATTTGCGAGGCTGTTTACATGTGTGAAGTTTTACCGTTTTGTTGTATCATAGGATATTTTGTAATTCTGTGAGTTTCCCCGAGATTTTATTTACTTTTGATGGTAGCTTTAATATTTATTTACTTTTTGATAACATCTTAAGGCGTTCCCGGAAAAATTACATTTCTGGGTGCATATTTATGCATACAAATGTGTTTAAAAATTACAGATTCATGGTAATAAATGTAAAACCAGTGTAATTAATTCATTCAGCCAAGTTACATATGATTAAAACACGTTATATCTATTTAAGGCTTTATAATTCGGATGAAGAATGAAATGTGGTTATCTGCGTAGCATAGACAATTCACTGTAATAGTAAGATACTCACTAAGAAATAACTTCATAACGGCTTCTTAACGGCTTTTTGTAGTGCTGCTCTGGGTTGCATCATGGTCGTATTCCGCTTCTGATGACACTAAAAATCTGATGTGTTACATTCACATGACTTTCCCTGGTCTCTAAGATTGTTAGTGGTTATGCAAACTATATTCTTACTGAAGTTCCTTTTATATCTTTCCATTTTAATCGAGGTAAACTTTTGCAGAGACTCCTACATTACATATTTCGTTACAGATACAAAGAGATAGTCAAATGCTTAAGAACTGGGCGCTGTATGCTGGCCTTAAAATTCCATGCAATCGTGAGAAATAACGAACCATTAATAAAGGATACCTCGGAAATGGTTTAGACCACAAAAAAGGTTATGTGGAATAACTTGTGCGTTTTAAGGAAGGTACGTTTTCGTCTACCAGTTATGCAAGATTATATAAAATTCCTTACGAAAAAAGAGGATTTCATTTGAAAATCTACGTGTCACACCTTTGGGAGACACTGAACTTAAATACGAAGTTTGGTATTTATCGGACTTTTCGTTTTTGCCTTATGTATTCACAGACACACCCACACTGATGTTTTTCTAAAAATTCCAAAAAAGCTTTATTTGGATTCAGGGGACCTCAAAACATGTATTTCCGGTGTGAAATATCGGTATAAACTTTTTGGATGAAATGAATACCTTCTCTACCTACTATGTACGTATATGAAAAACAGTAAGATCAACATATAAGGAGTATACAGCCAAACCTAACATAAACACAGAGGATTGAGAAAAGTATATAAATAGATAGGGTATCTTATTAGTTTCAGATTATTGAAGTTATTACACGAGTATTTAGTGCATGGGTCATTGACTGTACATGCGTATTTAAGATACAAGGTATGTTGAAAAAATAAACAACAGAAAACAGACAAAACAAACAAAAAAATCTGATGTGTTACACTCACATGACTTTCTCTACTCTTGTACAAACTATTTTTACAAACGTTTATTCTCCATATGCTTCATGTTACTCGAGATATCGAGATGTCAATCTTATTGATAATTGTCTTGTAGATGCAAGGGGAACATGGTAGGTTATAAGCGATAGTCAAATCTTTTAAGCGCTGGTTGCTATGTGGCGCATTCCATTCTCTTTGCATGTCCAGGACATAAAAAATTTAATAACGATTTTGAGAAAAAGTATAAGTATTGGAAAATTTAAGGAAATAACAAGCAATATCTCGAAAATGGTTCACTCAACTAAAAAAATGTATATGACATAAATTGTGTATTTTAACGCGATCTACATTTTTTGTGTAGTAACATTTTGTCTATCTCTTATGGTTTACCAGTTATGCAAAAGTCGTTCACAATAAAGAATACTTTTGGAGACATTCCCAGAAAATTCGAGATATACATTTCATTTCTCATGACATTATCTTAAACATATGATATTTTAATCAAAATCGTTAGAGCCATTTTTGAGAAAATTAAAATTTTCGAAAAATCTTCCATGTAAAGGGTAGTCTGGGGTGGGGGATTTTCTTGAAAACCTTCGTGTCGCATCTCTGGAAGATACTGAACCTAAATACCAAGTTTGGTGCTTATCCGACTGTTCGTTTTTGAGTTATGCTGTTCACAGACACACACAGACACACACACACACACACACAGACACACACACGGACATGTTTCCAAAAATGCTTTTTTTGGATTCAGGAGGTCTCAAAACATGTATTTCCGGCGAAATCTCGGTATCGAATTTTTGGGTGGAATGCAATACTTCCCCTACTTACTATACGTAGTAGAGAAAGTAAAAAGCAAGAAATGGAAAATATAAATAAATTACCTTTGACTAACCGAACAAATTTGACCTAGCTTCGCGCACTTTAGCCAAGAAATTGCCCATGTTTTGCCAGTTCCTCTGTCAGCCAGCAGATTCCAACATGCCAATCTCTTTTTAAACGGACATTAAGAATTTTTCGTTGTAAAAATGTTCTTTGTTCCCTGGTTCTCCCACTGTGCACATTCCGCCAAAATATGTACCCAGTCCTCATCCAAATCACAGAATGGGCAGATTCTCCTGTCAGAATCGTCAGTCATTTTCTGTGCCCGCCAGACCCAAGTCTAGTCCAATCAATTGGCTGCAGTATTTCTTTAAAATAGCAAGGTTAGGATTTACTCTCGGTTCAAAAATCTTCTACTTCAACCTAAGATCGGAAGCTTTGGGCCAGCAATTGATAGAACGTATTTTGAATTTTCTGCCAGCAGACTGTTGCGCCCTCTTCATTCTGAATGGATTTTGTGTAACTTGTGAACCGCAAGGGATAGACAAACAATTACCACAAAAAGTAGATCTCGTTACATCATACCATTTATGTAAAAATTGATTGAATTTGCAAACACATACTTAGCAAGAGAGGTGGCGTCGCGCTAACGTGTGCGACTCGCATTCGGGAGTTCTCGGGTTCGATTCCTGGCTACCATGGGTTTTTCGCGGTTTCCTCGTATCGGCAGGTGAAGCTGGAGTGATTCATCTTCTACCACGACTCCTGCCCCTTATTTCCTGTACCCATCACCTTCCTTGTCACTGTTTCAGGGCTGTAGGACCAAACAACGGTGTTCGGCGTGTTGCGGCTGAAAGGAGCCTGTGTGCTTTGTGGAGGGTTCACCCTGACGTCGTCCAGGGACCGCTTAGTTGAATATCCGTCTCTGGGTGCTTTCGGGAAGGCACTCCTTCAGGGACTCCTCAGAGTCTCGGGGCCCAATGGTGGGCTCGGGCAGCGATAGATTTTAATTTGAAAAACAATTAGGGAGCCCGTCCGTCCTTGCTCTCTTCGACTCTCTCCCCTCATTCTTCCCAACTTGGGCTCTGAAGTAGTTATTTTGTTGTATTGTTATTTGCCCCACGCTTTGGGGGCCAATTTGAAGAATGTTTGTTGCTGCTACGTATGGAAAGTCAGTTTGAAGATGATGTATTATTTTTCGACTGTTGGGGAGCCGAACTTGAAGTTCGTTGCAACTGCACGTATAGTACCCGCTTTCCGGTAGCCTTCGGCCCAAATGTCCTTTCCGGTGTCCTTTGCCCCAAATTGAAAAATATTAACTTTGTAATTTGACTGTTTCTTTAAATATTATATATTTATGTTTGTCTCGGCTGCATCAGTATTTATATTTTCTTTTTAGAGACATGAATGTCTTAGCAGGGAGTGGTGCGCCTGAAGAATGTAGGCCTACACAGATTATAATTTTACTTCACTCCTCTTATTAATGCTTGACACTATTTAAATAACACTTCACTGATATAGAGAGCTGTGAGCTTGTTTTGTTTATTACTTGCATTTTTTTAACACGTAAAGTATTTTTCGCCTCACAATAACACGTATTAAATTTCTCGAGGACGCATCTCACGTCAGGAACACTGTCTACAACCAACGCGTATAGTTATGAGCGCTGTCTACAAGCAACTGACTTTATTTCTACCGCCTAAATTTGTAAATTTCTGTATTTAAAGTCTCTGATTGGCTATTCTTAATCCAATAGAATACTTTTATTTAACTTAAGTTTTTTTTCTGGTTGTTGATTGGCTATTTTATAAACTGTCACAAAAATTACATTATTATTGCTCCAAGAATGACTAGTAGTATTACTAAACTTTGAAATTTATTATTGCCTCAAGGCTACCTCATTGTTAGCAACTTTTAACCTATTATTCTCACAGCTCCTACATTATTAAATTACGTAATACATTCACATGACATTATTACATGTGTACAATAATATAAACATATACCATGACTGTAATATACCTTTTATATATTGTTACATATACATATTGCTTTAAGGCGGGCTGTTATTATATTTTTATATTATAGAATTAGACTGAAATTATTTAAGTGTTTAAAATACTGCCTCAGCTCACGACAGAAACACAAGGAGTCGGACAGCCTGCTTGCGGTGCTCTGCCCAAGTTTCGGGGGCCCTTTCCGTTCATCAATACCTTTTCCTTTAAACACACATTTTTTTTTCAAGTGGCAAGTTGCTACTCGTTCTCTCCCGTGGTCTTACAAAGAGTATGGAATTTCAAAGCCATTACATAGCGACCCGCTAGCTAAAAATCTGACTATCGGTTTAGCCTTCTTAAATACGAAATGCGTAATTGAAGTATTTCTGCAATCAATTTATCTCGATTAATATGAAGCAAAAGGGAGAATAAAATTGTGTAGGAATGGTTTATACAAGAACGGGTTGAGAAAGTCAAGTAAATATAAGATAGGTGTTTTATTACAAGAACTGTAGAAAAGCATAACCTGATACAAAAAGTCTATGGAGTTTCGGATTCCGGGCGCTTCAGTTAACAAAGCACTATCATTGTTTCCTCCAAGTCCTCCTCCCAAAATTGCAATACATACCAGTGTTACCATCACCATAATAACATGAGTGATTCATCTATAAGGGTCATTCAAATGAAACCCGCTCACTCGTTGTAAAGTAACGGTAACGATTTTATTAACTCAAAAATAGTCGCCAAAACTGTTGACACATTTATCCCATTGCGACACTAGCAGGTCGATTCCATCTTTGAAGAAGCTAGTAGGCTGCTGTCGGATCCAGTTCTGGTTCCTTTCACACACTCGTCGTTCGTTGTGAATCGATGTCCGCGAATAGCTTGTTTTAGAGGTCCATAAAATGAAAGTCACACGGTGAAAGGTCTGGACTGTATGGTGGATGTTCCAGCGTTTCCCATTGAAACTGCTACAATGTCGTCTTCACCGCATTGGCAGTATGTGGGCGGGCATTATCATGCAGGAGAATAACGCCATTGGACAACATGTCCGGGCGTTTCGACTTGATGGCTCATCTAAGGTTCTGTAAAGTGACTTGATAACGCTGGGCATTGATGGTGGTTCCCCGTTCCAGGAACTAGACAAGTAGTGGGTCCTTGTGGTCAAAAAAGAAGGACATCATGATCTTACCAGAACTGGTGTGCACGGGCTTTGATTTCTTTGGAGGTGGTGAAGTCGCATGTTTTCACTGCTTGCTCTGACTCACTCCTCGTTGTTCCTGCTTACTGGCCTTCATATTCAGTAGTGGACGATAACTTGTGTGACCACCTTCTCTTCGGCGCGAAACCACACTGTCGCTATGCAACGTCAAACGTTCACACGCTGTAGTCTCTCTACCAATAGATGGTGCCACCATACACGCAGTTACGTGGTGCCACCTTATGTGTAGTGCAAAGTTAGACACACTGACCAGGTTTCATTTGAATGCCCCTCATAGATAATTTGAAACCATGAATTGAATTGGCTAGGGCTATTTCACGAACAAATCTCCAAAAATATTAAAAAAGCGTACAATAAATAACTTCAAAACACTTGTAAGTGCAGTCAATATACTGAACCTAAATGTGGCCCTCCATAAATAACAGGATGTGAACATTATTTTCAAACCAAAGAAGCTTGCATTTTATTTAAAACGTACATTTATAATTTCGAAAACTGTCAATTTTATATATCGAAAGGGATGGTTCAAACCCTCGGGGCTGACCAATCTTCGAAGGGGCCCAAACCAATCGAAGGTTTTCTTTGCGGTATTTCTCGGTGACTGGGCAAATCCACAATTTGTCATACCATTCCATTCGTCAATATATTTCATTTCCTTCTTCTTCTTCACCGCCAGGCATTGTGTTGTTCACCCATCCTGGATATGCTATGATATAGAGCTTGCTTGCTCACAAAATGCTACTGACCCAAGGCATTATCTTGTAAGTCTTGGGATGTAAGTCCTATAAAGAGGAGGGTAATCCGTTAAAAAAGAAGAAGAAGTCAACTTTATATGTTGAAATAACCTGGTTTTCTGTAAATGTTGTTTCTAAAAATTAACAATTGTTGTACTGTGCCGATAAGAGCTGAATAATATAATTTATTTTAAAATATAGTCTTATGAATGAAACATTGGTATACCTGTTATTTTAATTCCTGTTCCTGCGTACCAAAGTGAACCGTATTTTATACAACTGTAGGTCTTCGGTAATCTACTGATTTTGTCTGAAAAGATTTTAAACTCTGTAACTTTGAATGGGATGAAATTTCGCTGGTAATCGTTGAAAAAGTTCTCTGGAATAATCATCGCTTTCACATTGCATACAGTTATATATAATTAATCTTTTTGGTGGAATACAGCTGCTAGAGAAAATAAAAACAGTTTGCCTATAACAGAACATACGTAAGCGATGCTTGTGCCCACATATTTCTACTTTACTCACAATATTGCGTCAATGACTCTTAACTATTCTAACGCGGCTTAGTTAATCCTTCACTATTACTTCACCTCTTTTTGGTGTAGTGGTGAAAAGAATCACTCATGAAGGACCTTCTCTTCTTTCTACTTCACTCACTATCGAACACAAGACATCTCTAATCGCTCGCAGTAGCAGCTTTCATTATACGTCACATTTGTCGTACAACCTCACTCGGAGAACATCATGTTATGTCGCCTTAACTACATGATCTCGCTAAATCACTCGTAAGCACGCTCACATAATTGTCGGAGAGTTCAGAAAGGTTTGCAGGAGGTAGGGGAAAAGAAACGTACAGAATTATCTGGTCGCGTCTCGAAGGTGTTCCTGATATTTACGTCGGAGAGAACGCCCCGTCCTCTCGCTCTCTAACCAACTAATCGCTGGCGAGCACTGAAGGACACGCTACCACCCAGAACTGGGGGGGAGCCGGATCCGTAACAATGTTTTAATAATTCTTATGTGAGAAATATTTTATGCATTTGCTCATGCCGTAATTAAATCGTTAACCAATTTATGTTAAGTAATTATGTAAAAATAAAATTGTGTCCAGTGTAATAGAAGTTATTCAGTTAATAATTTATAAATAATAACACAGAAGATTATTTTTCTAGATCGTTTCTTATTATGAACCACTTACAAGAGGTTTAACTTCGTGGACCAGAATTGGAGAAGCTTCGTGTTCACCGGCTTCGTTCCTACTTTTTTGTTTATTGATATTAGGGGTTTCTGTGTTAAGTGAAAACCATGTAACGTTTATGTTATTACATAACTACGGGTCCAAAGAGAAGGTAGTGTGATTACACTAGCACTCGGCCAGCTCGATAATGTTTCACCATCAAAGGTACGTACAGGCAGTATAGCATTCACAGAAATTTCATACACATTTGCGTGAATATTGAGATATTTCGTTCGTTGTTAAGAATATCAAGGATCTGTATACGAAATTGAAGTTCTAAGCAGTAAAACGGATTCACCATAAAATCTTCTACAATATTGCTTAATATTATTTCATAAAGAAAATATCATAAGGCAACTGAAATTAATTAAATCATCATTAGACATCCAAAAAGTCCAGTGTAACGTCGGAAACACATATTTTAAGGTCCCCTAAATCCAAAAGGAGTAATTTTAGATTGAGGTCGGTATGTGTGTGGGTGTAAGGTGCACATCTGTAAACAGCATAACTCAAAAACGCAATGTTGGATAGATACCAACTTTAGTACCTTCCAAAGATGCGTCACGAAAATTTTCAAGAACAATCTTCACCACAAACTATAATTTTCATGGGAAAGGTTTCGTTAGTCTTGATTTTCTCAAAAATTTTTCTAACAATTTTGATCAATTCACATGAAAAAATGTATATCTTAAATTTTCTGGAAATAAACTGCAAAGGCTCTTCATTCAGAAAGAGTTTTTATGAATTCTCATAACTTATAGATCCTAATAGAGAAAAACTTAGTAGCTGTGTCTAAAACATGCAATGTATTACAAATAACCTTTTTCTGGCATGAATCATTTCCGAGATATTCGTTGTCATTGGTTTTAATTTTTCAGTAGATACTTATCATTTTTAAGCTGTCAATATTCAGTTGTTTCACGCGATGTCATAGAAAGAGTATGGAATTTAAGGTCAGCTTAAATACTCGGTTTTTAAGCATCCGACTATAGTTTCCTTTATCCGTCTTGTATATAGCTTCAACGAAATGTGTAATGAAAGTACTTCTATTGACATTTCTTTCGATTAGTGGATAGAAAATTAAGCTTTTGTGAGACTAGTATTCTGAAACGATGTAAAAATGAGCAATAGTAGATAGATAAAGTTCTGTGAATGAAACACATTATTTTTTTTGTTTTCTTAGTTATTAAATGTGGCCATGCATTTATATTACCTGCATTTTCTGTGAAGTGTCAGCCACTTTGTACTCCATGACATTCTCAACGAAAGGCCAAAGGGTTCTTCGCAAATATGTTCTTTTATGAATGCAAAGTGTTCGTATCCTATTTGTTAATCTTTTAAAACTGTTGCTCATTTAGGAATTAAAATTAGAAGCCGTCCTAGTTTGTCTATCGGGAAAACAATGATTTTTAATGCTGAAAAAATTATGAAAATCGGATGTTACTTACCTTCACCTTACACCCCATACACTGAGCAATAGAGAAAATAAAGCTGTTATTTAGGTTATGTCGTTTAGTTATAAATGACTACACATTATAATTCAAAGCATTTTTTCGACTATCTAAACTAATGCATAATTTATTCATTTTGAAATCGGCGCTATAATCGCCTAGGATAAAAACGACCATAGGTTTTTCTATTTGCATAGCTTAATATTCAGTTTGAAGGTCTGGGTCCACTGAGGGGCGGGTCAGTTACAGCCCCTAGTTCAACCCTAGGCGGGGCGAAGACAATCCTTTATCAGGGGGTAAATGAGTGCCAACTGCAAGACCAGTCTGCCAGGTGGTCGTGAGCCACACGTTTATCACAGAATGGGCTTGGTAATGGCGCTCATTTAACCAATGAAGAATGGAACAATAGAAATTTTAATCTAGTACAGCGTCAACCAGGAAATGGCGTTTGAAAAACTGAATCAGACATGGTCTGCAGTTAGAGTTAGGTGTAATGAACATAGGCGTTTACAGAAGTTTAAACAATTTAGCTTATGTGACACATGTGCTGGACAATTTTATAAAACTCTGATGTGGTCACGCAAGTAATACCTTCTCTACCCATTACAGCCTCACATATTCCCTTATACTCGGTTTTCACGAATCGCCGTTCTATTTGTCGAACCGGTAACAGAAATGATACTATCAGGGATGGTAAAATTTTTATCGTCCCTTACATAGAACTACTTACTTCTGTTTCAGTTATTTTATTTAAAGGCTTTCTGGTATTGTTAACACTGTCACTGCGTACGAGGCAAGTGTATTTGGCTTGATAACATTAACTTTGATTGTTACATCTATCTAACCGACATACTGTTGGTATTATTAGTTGTATACTTTGTATAGTATTGTAATGCTTATAATAATTGTGACTAATGTAATATTCCGAAATACATTACAGTATAAATAAAGAAATAAATAAATAATAATAATAATAATAATAATAATAATAATCCGATTATCCAGTTTTGCTTCTACCACATATTTCAGTTTTCACTGTCACTGTTCTAAGTTCTTATATAGTTCAGTTTCACTTCCCTTTACTAAGGTGAACTAGTGCAATTCGTCACTTCAGTTCCTTCGTGATGTAGCTTCTACAAGTCGTAAGGTTCGCTTCACTTGGAAGTCGAACACAAGAACTCCACAACCCGTCTCTCCGCAGTAGTACAACTCGGAGAATGGCTCTTGATGTCGCACCCGAAACGCATGTGCTAACTCCTTCACTGAATTCAACAACTCTACTCGAGTCGCACCTCTCGCGAGAGCGCTCGCTTATATAGTCAGTCAAATCTTTCCACAAGGTTCTCGAACGTTCTAGAACTATTTCGACATACTTTATAGAGGAGGTGGGAGGAAAAGCTTCCAGAAGATTCTAGTTATTTGCCGATAGCGCGTCCGATGTTTACGCTTCCGCTCCCGCTAACCTTGAACCATAGCCCCTGCGTCACAATATTAATAACATAAAAAATCAGACATCTGAGGATATTAGACAGCTGCTTTATCCTACACATCCGCAGCTATGCTTTAAGGCAGTGTGTTTCTAATGAAGCTTTCCGATTTCGGATCCCGCTCCTTTCTGCACTTTTATATCTGTAACACATATGTACTTTGCTATACATGTATGTACAGAGACAGAAGTCCTAACTCATTAACATTTCTACTAATCCTGACATCCTTGAAGCATACAACCAACATTGCCGTCACGCCGTGCACAACTACGAGATATAACTTCAAGAAATTGAAGAATTCGCGAAAGAAATGTATATTGTAACGATACAAGGGTGACAGGGGGTATAGGTTATGAGGGAAAGAAAACTCAGTTTGAAGCTCCTTCCCATGCTTGGGACTCTTTTATCCTATCTTAAGGGTCTATGACCCAGTCTATAAGTGCCTCAGCTTGTTATATATCTGGTGGTGAAACTGTTTCTTATGCACCAATTGCAAAAGGACTCGTCGCGAATTCGACCAGCGCTGAGGCTTCCCGTATCGGATTTTGAGGTGGTCTCTTTGTGACCTCAATTCGGTCAGCTTAAATATCTTATGCTGTGAGATGTCAGCGTTCCCTTAATCTAGATTTACAACGTACCCTGAGTTCAACATTTCTGTGTTGCTTGACTACGATACTTGGAACGTTGCAATATTACCCTGTCCATGTACAAACTTATTTTTCTTTTCACTATACTGCTTTTACCGTAAATAAACGCAAATTACTAAGCTTGTTTACATGCACAATACTGAAAACTAAAACAACTATACCAACAACGTAAGTCAGTTATTTTGATACTAATTGGTCCATGCGAGGACAAGGGAAGAGTCACGTAAGCTGGTTTATAGATGATGCAGGACAGCTCAACCTAGTTACGCTTAAATATTTAACAGCAAATACGGCTAATACCACAAAAATAGTATATTGTGATGTAGTGGTTGTAGGTGCTTATAATACAATGACTGTTACAAACATTTTATATATTATTTTTATACACATATTGCTTTAAGGCGGGCTGTTATTGTATTTTATATTATATAATTAGACTTATATCATTTAAGTGTTAAAAATACTTCCCAAAATTACATAGCATTTTCGCATATTACAGCCCGTGAAATCAGATTGGAATGAAGGAACACAATGGGAGTAACACGAATTGGTAGATTTGCTGCACAATACTGGGTGGACCATTTAAGTTGAGACTGTGCAATATCTCCAAAACCAAGCGTTGTATAAGGAAATGTCTTGAAGATAAGTTGTTTGATATTACGGGGGAAAGTAAATACCATGAGTCGTGTTTTATTTGGAGGACGTTGTGGTGGTCATTTTATTGACCCTAATTGTAGGTTCCTGTTTTAAAAAGTTAAATTAATCCTAAAATTACCATCATAACGTCCTCCAAACAAAACACGACCAATGACATTTACTTTCCCCCATACTATCAAGCAACTTCTATTAATAACATTTGTTTCTACAACGCTTAGTTTCGAAGATACTGTAAGTCTCAAATTAAATGTATAAAATTGCATTTGCACTGTTGTATACTTCGGAAATGCGCCTGAAAATTTCTTCATATACTCTCGTCTTTATCCGATCCTGGTAATCCACGGAGCCCACATCGTAAGGACATGGCCAGCTTTCGTATAATATAATCAGCTTGCATACGATATCCCTTGCTCAGGTGACCATTTTTGTTTACTTTTCGCCTTCAGACATGTTACAGATTTCCCGACGCACTGTAAATACACGCATTTTATTGGCCATTGGCCAAATCCATCAAATCATTGTCAAATCTTTGACCGCTTACAGCATGTCCTTATTTGCTTTCAAGAATTTCAAAGACTTTTAAAAGTATTGGAAGCAATCTGAGAAGAAAAGCTGTGATGACACTTGGAAGGTCTTGTAAAGTACTAAATTTGTCAAAAATTTGATCGTGTGTAAGGAGTTTTTTGACCATCGATGGTAATTACGTTAATTATAATGTTATCCACTTAGTTGCTCACTGATTAATTGAAGTGCCCAAATAACTGGCTAGTACCAACCTTAAGAATACTGTGTATGAAATACCAAGTTCATTGCCAATGATTAATTTGGCCTGGTATTAGGAACATATTAAGAAGTTACTATCATACAGTGAGGCAATATTTTATATCATAACATCCTGTGAATGCCAGAGTGTTTATAGTGTAAATTAATATTATTGTATGTACATGATTTTAGATGTTTGTTAGCCATAAGGATTGTTAGGAAATAAGTTTGCATGTCCTAACTAAAACTGACAATAGAAGTGGGTAACAATAAACCGAAGGGGTGAGTTGTTTGTCACTAAGAAGATAAAAGCCGAAGTTGACGTCAAGGCAGCGTGCCCTTTTTAGAAATGGAGGGAATATCTTCCCTAGAGCATATATGTTAGTAGTAGTGATTGGCTGACCAAAACAGACGCTAAAGTTGGCGCAATTTGGTAACTAATAGGAGCTATATTATAATGTTTAGGCAATTCGAGATGAAGGAGTATATATTCTCGAGCCATAAGGAAGTGTCGCACAGTTTTGAATAATCTCTCACGAGGTGCACGTCGCAGAGTTAGTTACAAAAATGTAAAGTACGCGAAGTAATTGGTGCGCGGCAACTAAAACGACGGTAGTTACATTCGGAAATACCACAGTTTCAGTCAGGCGTGTATGAAGATTAAATATGTCAATTATTAATTAAGCGTGACGACAATAAAGGTCTAGATTCAGCTTTTTTTATCAGTGTTATCTTTTAACAACTACTTTCCGTTTACACACCCTGCTTAAAGACACATGCTCAACTGAGTTATAATAGCTAGCCGGAGGATAAAGAACCAAAACTTAAAAAAATAATTAAACAATAAGCGCCCAAGAAATAAGATAACCCAAGTCATCTGAGAACTGCGACAACAGAAAAAGTTTGAGTCGGAAACTGAGGAGACATGGCAAATAGGATGAGCTTCTTTGGTTCCTAATAAATCCAAATGAACGTATGTCAGAGTATATGCTATGTAGGTATATCAAAAAGTAGTTAGATGAGAATGAGACCAGAAGATCATTCGACTAGTTTCGTCTGGTATGCTGTGTTAAAATCAGCATTATCTTGAACGAAAAGCATATTGAGAAACAAAAACAAAAATAAAGACAGAGGAAAGACCGAAAGTATTTAAAATAGGAATATTTTCCATATCTATAATAATAAAACTATTAAAAAAACTTATGGTTTGTATAGGAGAAGCGTCTAAAGGCTGCAAAAACATGCGACGGAACTGCTTCCACTCCGCCGGTTGCCTTCTCTCTTCCTTCTGGTGTGGATGGTGAATTGCTGTAAAAGAGCATCCTTCAACACTTCTGTGTTGACGTATGCTTTCAACTCTTATCTCAGGAGTGAGTACAGGAGCTGAAATAAAAACTTAGAAGTTCACTTTTAACTTCACTTGCTCCCAGGTAGCCCCGAATTATTCGGCTACCCAAGTGGCATGAAGTTCACCTTCCGAAAAAATGTATGCAGTCGGTGATTACCGGAGATCCCCTTATTTATATACCCAGCTAAAAGCGCCAGTTTTCCCACCGTAGCTTATAGCAATACTCGTATACTGAAATCGTATGAGTACATGTGTTTTCGTATCTTCCACGCTTGTTCAATTTCTGCCTCTCTCACTCAAGCGACTCTCTCGGTCATATTTAGCCAACTCCCTTTGTTTTGGACAAGCTAAGAAGTATCTATCGCATTGCTTTAGACACCTAAATTGCAACTTTGGCTTCGTACGGCTGGCTGGCTAGCTAGCTTGCTTACATTTATTATATAATATGCTCAACACTTTTGTAATATTACTTACATTAATGGACCAGTATAACCGCTAAAACTGCTAAATAGGCGAGTAGGTTAGTTTGCCTGTAACGAATGTGGGGAAACCGACTTCCCAGGATATCATTTTGGATGATAACTTCATGAAAAAAACACGGTTACCAAAAAATATTGTTTGACATAATTGTTTATTTCAACATGCCCTACATTTATTACAATAAGATTTTGCGTCTTTATTGTGCTTTACGAGTTATACAAAATTATGGAAAATTAATTCAGGACGTAGAGTGCGAAGTGGAGGGAATTCTGCACCGATCCAGGAATGATGATATTGTACCGATGTACCCCAAGGGGGCCCCGGGAGGGAGGGATGAGGTGAAGGGAGACACCGGTGCCCGAAACCAGGAGTGACGGCACAGGAATGACAGGGTCCTTAGAGTTTCCAGATTGAGACGACCCGGCAGTCGGATAGGCGGACAGGGGACCCCGGCCTACACAGGGTCCAACGTCCCCAAGGCACGATCCTTATAGCCTGGTAACCAGCCGAAGGACAGAAAAAACTCAGAGCATCCTTTGTTCTTCCCACGCTGTACCAAAACTCCATCGCCGACATTTCCAACCCTAAAACAGATCAAACGGGGTGAAGGAGGAATGAGTTGGAAGCATAGGAAATTCGGGGGATGAAAGAAGACATTGCAGCATTCGCCAGACGACCCGGGAAACCCCGAAAAAAACCTATGCGTCTTAACGAGCGGTCACCAGGGATTGAACCTGTTACCGACGTTAGCACTGGAGCCATCCCACTCTGTTTATTCAGAGAACTTGAAATACTATTCACAAACAGTTCAAGATATGCATTTAACTGGTCATAAAAATATTTTAAGCTTACAGTATTTTAGTAAAATCGTTAAGACATTTTGGGAAAAGTGAAACATAAGGAATAAGTTTTTTCAGGTATGTAAGCGGTATAGAAGATAAAAAAGATCGAGTTGCTTATTAATAAACAGCAGACACACAGTAGTGCATATATTGTGATACAGGTACGGTAGGAAGAGTCAAAGCAATATTCTCCAATGCGTTTAAGTCCATACTATTGTTCCCACGACTGTGAATAATAGAAACAGTACTTGCTCTAAAATTATTTACTAACAGCTGTTTAATATGGTGGTTCAAGAAGCAAGGTCGCCAACATTAACCCTGGCGAACTAGCAATCGATTATCTACGCCTGATTGTTGATCTTAAATAGATAAATAACGCGCAATCTTTAATTAGCTGCTGTATGAATGAAATCGCAAGTAAACAGTAAAAACTAAAATAGGAGTAATGGCGCAGGTAAAATATAAATAGTGAAATTCAACTATAAAATATGATTATATTCTATGTCTGTGATAGTAAAGTATCAACATTTAAAGGGTTTAATATATTTCATGCACATACGTGCAGAAAAGTCGCAATATTCGCAGATAGGTTAGGTTACAAGTACTGAATGCAGGAAATTCAACTTTCTACCATGACAGCATGAACGTGAAATGAATTCAAAAAAATCTGATGTGTTACACTCACATGATTTTCTCTACTCTTGTACAAACTATTTTTACAAACGCTTATTCTCCATATGCTTCATGTTAATCGAGATGTTAATCTTATTGCTAATTTTCTTGTAGGTACAAGGGGAATTGGTAGGCTTTAAGCGATAGGCAAATATTTTAAGAGCTGGTTACTATGTGGAGTATTCCATTCTCTTTGCTTTACCAGGACAAAAAAATTAATAACGAATTTGAGAAAAAGTATAAGTAATTGGAAAATATAAGGGAATAACAAGCAGTATCTCGAAAATGGTTCACCCAACAAAAAAAATGTATGACATAAATTGTGTATTTTAAATCTATATTTTTTGTATTGAAAACCTTTGTCTATCTCTTATGGTTTACCAGTTAGGCAAAAGTCGTTCACAATGAACAATACTTTTGGAGAAATTCCCAGAAAATTCAAATATATACATTGCATTTGTCATGAAAATATTTTAAACATATGATATTTTAATTAAAATCGTTAGAGCCATTTTTGAGAAAATTAATATTTTTGAAAAAAGTTCCATGTAAAGGGTAATCTGGGGTGGGGGGATTTTTTTGAAAACATTCGTGTCGTATCTCTGGAAGATACTGAACCTAAATACCAAGTTTGGTGTTTATCCGACTGTTCGTTTCTGAGTTATGCTGTTCACAGACACACACACACACACACACAAACGAACATGTTTCTAAAAATGCTTTTTTTGGATTCAGGTGTCTCAAAACATGTATTTCGGTGAAATCTCGAATTTTTGGGTGGAATACAATACTTCCCCTACATACTATACGTAGTAGAGAAAGAAAGACACTATTGTCGATGTAATGTAAATAGAAAATTGGAAACAGTTGGTTAGGTACACAGACCTCATAGACGACTTTTATGCTAATGGCGAAGCAAGGGAAAAGTTAAGTCAAAGCGGTGAAAACATAAGTTTCTTAAATTTAACCAAATTTTACGAAGAACTAATGCATCCCATTCACAACGAAAATTAAGCATAAGCACGACGTGAACTTAAAGTCTAGTTGATATGTTCTTTAATGGACCGTTACAGTGATTCGTGTAAACATGAAAATAAACATTGAATTAAGCAAACTTAGAAGCTTAAAGCTTTCATGTTTATATTTACGTCAAACAAAAGATACTAGCCAATCCGAGAGCGATTGTCATTACTGATTATTCTGCCACATGAAGTGCTCCTTCGCCACGTTTATGTTGGCGCTGACAAATCTAGCTCCACCCTCTGCCACATGATCTCCTTATTCTATGTCATAATTCTAGCCACTGGATTGGCATGGCACTTTACCTTCCCAAAAATATGACCGAAATGCTAGTAGTCCATGCTCTCAGAAGTGAAGCACGTGCAGTTTGCTTGTTTTTACTTTCTTTATTACGTATTGTAAGTAGGGGAAGTACCGTATTCAACCCAAAAATTCGATACCGAGATTTCAACCGAAATAAATGTTTTGAATAAAAAAAAATTAGAAAAAGATCTGTGTCTGTAAACAGCATAACTGAAATACGAAATGTCGGTTAGGTACCAAACTTGCTCTTTAGATTTAGTACTTTCCAAATATGTACACAAAGTTTTTCCAGAAAACTCATACTCCAAACTATTCTTCACATGTAACATTTTTCTAAACTCTTAATTTTATAAAAATGGATCAAACGATTTTGATTAAAATTCTATATATTATATATATTTATATGACAAATAAGATATATATCTTAATTTTCTGGGAATAGCCTTTCAAGTCCTTTTCACTCAGAAGGAATTTTGTACAATCTATTATAACTGGTAAACGATAGACGAAAATGTACTAGACAAGAAATGCGGATCTCCTTAAAACACACAATTTATTTAAAAAAAAAAAGCTTTTTTGTGGTATGTCATTTACACATATCCGTTATTAATGATTCGAATTGTTCAATACTTAGGCATTCTTAAAGTCCTTTCGACTTTGAATTGTTTCTCACGTCATGGAAAGAATAAGGAATTTTAAGACTAACTATACGGCTTAAAATCGGTTCTAAAACATTTGCCTATTGCTATTCTCTTTGAATATAAACAAAACTTATAGTACAGCTATTTCCGGAAAGGTTAAAATTAAGTAGGTAAGGAAACAAACTTTTGTGAGAATAATTTGTACATCCAGTAATTGAGGCAGTATTTTTAACACTTGAATAATTTAAATTAAATTATATAATATGTAAATTCAATAACAGCCCACCTTGAAGCAATATGTATGTAATAATTTGTAAAATGTATGTAATAGCCATTGCAAATGCTTATATTATTGTAAACGTGTTCAATAACGTTATGCGAATGCATTACGTAATTTAACAATGTGAGAGCTGTGAGAATAATAAGTTTAAAGTTGCTAACAATGACGTAACAATGAGGTAACCTTGAGGCAATAATGAGTTTGAGAATTTAAATCCTACTAGTCATGATTGGGACAGCAATAATTCAAATTTTTGTGACAGTTTAACATTAGCCAATCAACAGCCAGAAAAAGTTTTAGTAAAATGGAGGGATTCTATTGGACTAGGATTAGCCAATTAGAGACTTGAAATACAGAAATTTACGGGTTTGGACGGTTGGAATATGTTAAGTTGCCTGCAGACCTTAGTAGTAACCGGATGGAAGATGTGTTCTGTAAAGAAATATTACGTATTCGTGAGAAACGAAAATTAAGTATACGCGTTAACAAAGTGCTAGTATTAAATAAAAGAATCTCACAGCTCTTGATATAAGTGTAGTGATATTTAATTTGTGTCAAGGATTAATTAAAAAGAGTGAATTTAAACGTAAAGTCTGTGTAAGCCCACATTCTTGTCGCACCGCATCCTGATTAAGAGAAACGTGTCTCTACGGTAATACTGAAGCAGCCGAGGCAAAACAAACACAAATAATATCTATAGAAGCAGTTTAATAACAAAGTTAATAGTTAATATTTTTTAAACTTGGAGCGTAACAACAAAAATACATCTTAAAAATCGGCTTCTCATACGTAGCAGCATATTACGTAACAAACAAACTTCTTCAAATTGACGCCCAAAGCGTGGTGCAAACAACTCCAACAACACTTTCTCAAATTGGCTTCCAAAACGTGGGGCTAACATCAAAACATAAACCCCAAGAACAATCCTACCTCATAATAAGCAATAGAGGATAGAATAAGTCATGTGAATGCATCACATCCGATTTTCTTGTTCTTTTAATGCACTTAAACCTTGTACTTTTATGCTGCACTATCGCGTCAATAATTTAACCTTCTTCTCCATGTCACTGATAAAGCCCGCATAAATATCGTAGCTGTCGTGCAGTTTAACTACAAATGCAAATAATTCTTCGCCCCTTCCTCTAGGAGAGCCGAATTAAGTTACGTTAGTTTAGCCTTTCCTTGTGTACCAATCGTAGTGAAACTGTTTCACAGAGGCGGTATCTGAACCACCCCTTCATTTCGCATCAATTATTTCGTTTATTGGTTCGTTTTTTGTGTTCATGAGTTATTTTTCCGGCTGAGTAAATGATAATAGCTGGGTAAAGTTACCTGACTTACTAGGGAAAATTACTATTTCAATCTAGGAGAATGGTCTACTTTTTATGCACGTTAGTTACATAATCTCTTTTGTCTACCGTCGATGGTCGCTTCGTGGACTGCCATATTAGCATAGCTGTTTCACCTCTCTTGCATTTGGCTGCTGTTTGTGTTTCCATCTGTCGTTGTGAATGATAACATATTCCGCTAACTTAATGCTTTAATTATGCCAATGCTTAATTTTCATTGTGAATGGCATCTTAATAAATTAATTCCTAATGTAGGGTAATTCACGTTTCCAAGGGGTTTCCGCGATCCTATACGCTATACGCTTCTCGCTTGTCGAGATTTCTTTCAATTTCTGTTTTAAGACAAAAATTGCTCTGTCGCTTGGAATGGATGTGTGTGTGTGTGTGTGTGTGTGTGTGTGTCCCTACAGCAGCGCCGCCAGCAGGAGAAGGCCGTGTCACGTCGCCTGATGGATGAGGCTGTAGAGGGCGATCTTGATTGATACGCCGGCAAGCACACGGGACAGCAGCGTGACCGTCACTGAAGGCAGGGATTCGGCGTCGTCACCCCGGAACCTTTTCCATGTGCTATTCCCTGACTTGCTGATTGTATTTCTGTAATTTAATTTGGTGTTAGGTCGCAGTTTCTCCTTTAACACACTTACAGAGGTTGCGGTCCAAAGAGATTCTCCCAAGATGTTTCTCTATTCCTCTGCATTCCCTTCATCCAAAATATATTTTATTTCGTTACGGTTTAAAAAAAATTTTGTTGGCCGTGTTGTTGATTAGAACACAATATATAAGATGTGAAAAGGTGCCCTTCATTAAGACTTTTGTTTTTGGAGCCACGGAGCCGCGCAGTCACCTTCGTTTACTTTAGATGTGCCGATTTTGAAAATTCTTGCAGCATTTTCATTTCGCAGTTCTCTTCATACGTAATATCAATGATGAGTGTTAATCATCTGCCGAGTTATGGACAGAAAAACAACTTTCTAAAAGCCCTGTATCATTGTACGGAGTAATTTGACTCCTTCACTTTCAAGAGGTCCCGAGTTCAAATCTCTGTTACAGTGAGTTACCTCACAAAGGGTTTTACTTATCCTAAGAAGACAAATATCTGAGCCCTATGAACAGCGGGCTCATTTTATTAGGTTTCACCCGTTTCAATAATTCACTGACAGGTACGACCTAGGGATTCCCGGCCGTGCCATAGAATTTTTCAAGTCTGACATAACTTTCCAGCTTAGTGGCTACATACGGTTAGTGCGAAATAAACATAACTATTCTCAGAAAGTAATTAACATTAAATTTTGATAGAACCTTGCAGACTCCTTGCAACATAAGAAGGATAAGAGAGTGGAACTAGTAATGAATTTTATATTATACATTTGTTTATTGGGGTATGCCCTTTTTTCAGTGGTTCTTCAGTAAAAATTCGTAAATTTTATATGGGCTTTTTGCGCAAACTAGTTACATACAGAAAGTATAATATATAGAGTTGTCAACATGCTTATGAAGATATTGCATAAACTGTTTCATTAAAGTAGCACTGCAAGTGATGCGCAGCTTTCGTACTGAAAAATTCATATTGCTAGAAACCCCTCCCCCTCACACACAAAAGAAACGTATAAAGAAAATAAAACGTATTACTTAAAATTTTAAATGTCTACTCTACGCTAGTATTGTCAATGCACCTTTTTAAATAGAATATTATATATATATATATATTTAAATATCATATGTTGTGTACTGTCCCCTAAAGCACCTAAAATTAAAATCTTGTCAGTTTTATCCAAATCTGCAGTCCCCAGGCCAACATGAGGGTAGATCAATACCATTCATACTGAAATTGATAGATCGCCAAGCGATCGTAAGCAATATGAAGCGATGTTTGACAATTTTTTGGTGGGTGGCTGCGATAATTTGTGAAGTGAAAGCCAAAATACTTGGATACGGTTTTGTAGCGCGCACTTTCCACACCACCTGAAGTGAGGTTTTGTCAAATGAAAGGAAAAAGAAAATAGTTTTTAAACTGCATTTTTGATCAATTTCGTTTCTTCCGAACTGCTCTGTAACTGAAGTACTTCTCTATTAGCACGTGTGCAAACATTGTGAAGACTGGTTTAGAATTAATTCTTAATAAACTCTCTTCCAGTAGGAAGAACTTTATGACATTACCTTACAAATTTTCATCTCTCTATGGCTTAGAAATGTTAAAATAAGTATTAAAATCTGAGGAAATGCACTTCTTGAGGTACCTGGTATCAAAAATAGAAAGAAGAAATTTCAGATGATCCATTTGCATGAATATCTATCTCCGTAAACAGCATACTTCAAAATTTTTAAATTTTATCATAAGCTCTTAAGCATTACAAAGTAAATCTTGTGTACCTGCCCCCGCCTGCGCACCTACCTTAATTAATCGCAGCACAGGATCAGTGGCAAGTTGACCGTTAGCCAGATGGCCAGGCCAGCCCACTGCTGCTTTGTAAGTGTATAGTGATAAACTTTGGGCCTTTTGATTTGTTACTTTGTACGGCTATAACTTGCTAGCTATTAGACTTTAAACATATGGACCATAAGCTTTTGTCTCCATACATTATCTGTGGAATAGTATCCTAGAGAGTTAGTAGATGCATTCCTAGATATCCTGTATACTTATTCAGCTGCTTTTTAAACATTTGGGTGTTTTCTCATACTTCACCGTATAAGTTAACACAGTAACCTTAATGAAATATTAACTCGGAAGTAGATAGGAAAAATAAACCTTTTTAAATCATTAATTTGCAGAATAGTTACGAAAATAAATTTGTCGCAGTAATCTGTCCGTGTTATCTTTTTTACTTGGCGCCTGTTATTGTTTTACTATTTTGAATTTTGGGTTCTTTGTCCTCCGGCTAGTTATTATTACTCAGTCGAAGAAATATCTCTGAGCAGGGCATGTAAACGAAAAGGAGTTGTTAATAAAAGATAACACTGATAAAAGAATTTATTTTCACACTTTTATTACCCTCACACTTAATTAATAGTTCACATCTGTAATCTTTATACACACCTGACTGAAACTGTTATATTTCCGAATGTAATTACTGTCGTAATAGTTGTCGCGTACTTCACATTTTGTAACTAACTTTACGACGCGAGAGATTCTGTAGAACTGCGTAATGTGTACCTCGCGAGAGATTGCTGAGAACTGCGTAATGTGTACCTCGCTGCGTGATACTTGCTTTTGGCTCAAGAATTTAAAACTCCCTCACACCGATATGCCTAAACATTATAACAGAGCTGCTATTGGTTACTAAATCGCGCCAACATTAGCGTCTGTTTGTAAGCCAATCACAATTACTAATACATATCTCTAGGGAAGATATTCCTTCCATTTCTAAAGAAAGGCACGCTATCCTGACGTCATTTGTTTGTCTCTTCTAAGTGATAAACAACTCAACCCATCGCTTCATTGTTACCCACTCCTATTGTTAGTTTCAGTGAGACCGTGTAAACTTATTTCCTAACAATGCTTATAGCTAACAAACATCTAAAATCATTGTCATACAATAATGTTAATTTACACTACAATCACTCTGGCATTCACATTGTTGTGATATAAAATATTGCCTCAAATTATAATACCATAAATACTCTGATGAGAACTGAAATGCCTTCGAAACTTGACAGTAATCCATAATGTATAAACCACAACATATGTGACAGGCTAGTTAGAAATAAAAAATTGTAATAGGTAGAGAAAGACACCCATGATCACAGAGTGCGTAATGTGATGTAAAGGTATCTGGAATACTTCTCTGATCAACTGGTGTTACGAATGGCGATCGTAAAGTTTTTAATTTCACGATTTTTATTCCATAACTGTACCTCCATACATGTTGTCCTCTGCACTCCATGCCATGTTTTTGTTTTGGCATGTGTGCAATTTATACAGAGTTCGGCTTTCCGTTTCGTTTCCCAGACAGGGTAAGTCGGTGGACCACATCCCCTCATCAATAAATCGCAATGGGAGCGGCCGGGATATGACAGTGGGGATAGAAATTCTGTAGTGTTCTCGTTCATCATGGGGATATTGCTTGTTGGTACCCATATTGTGGACGTGTACACAGAGCAGTCCCGTCTCCCGTACGATATATTCCGGGCTCGACGCCTTCTCTTCTCTTGCTTGACGGCGAGCTTTATTGCACCACTGTCAGTCCAGACAAGCTCTTGGTCCTTTCACGAGAAGCAAGATCGCTCCTAAGTGCGTGTTGTTTTCACATATACAACCCACTGCCTCCAAATGACGGTGCTATCCTTACAAAGCATGGTAGCAACGTAAACTGAATTCTAAATAATAATTATCAGCGCTAAACAAAACGAAACATCATACTGTTGTATAATAACTTACTAAAATCCGCAGTCTACGGGCTGCGGGACTATTTAGGAGGGATAAATCGCCCCCACTCTACTTGTCTTTTACCTTTAGCTAAGGAGTTATTCATTGAGGTGTCTTAAAGAGGAAGTGGGCGTATACGCGATAAACAAATGTCACGACACTGTTGTGAACACAGCAATTTTATAGTATAGAAAAAGTTAACAGGATCTTGTTTACATCGTGATAACTCAAAAAATAAAATTATTATTCCAGTTTTGAAATGATGTATGATTGGTCTTTCTATAAAAATTAAATTCGTTAGTTTTCTTAATAAAGATTCAATTGAAATAATTTGTATTAGGAAAATCAAACAGCGAGGAAGTTTTTCCCTTGAGATAGATAGGGGGTGAAGGCTATGAAATAGCCTATTCACAATAAATCCAACTAAAAGATATGAATTAACTTTTGGAAGATTTCCCATGATAATACCGCAAGCATGTGAAATGCTATCGCTAGTTATATGCAAACATTTGTTTTCACACACGCTGCACCTTGCTCTTAGCGAGGCATGTCACAGCAATCTACAAACTCAGCATTTTTTTTGCAATGCTCCTGTGTCTTTATTCCTGCCTCTACAGTTGGATAGTTACAACAGTGGTGTGATAAAGAATTTTGTGGGAATAAAATAAAAATAACACGGGCTAGGCGAAATTATGGCGTGTGATGCTTAAGCAGCGACTCAAAGGCAGAGTCACCCCTCTAAAGGGGTTTTATCTAAGTTGCTGAACTATATATACTGCCTAAAAATATAGCTTTTTCAGAGCTTAAGGTAAAATTCTTTTAGCCCGATGACCAAATTTTGTATAAATTAAGGGGAGTAAAATACAATGCTTTTGCCAAGATTCATACTTTTATATTACATGCATTATTATTTTATTGCCTAGAGATTGTTCTGCTTACAGTGCTACACACCCTGTAATTTTAGAAATATTTATCATACTTTTACTGTATTATTCGAAATGAATAAGGTATTAATAAGAGTAGAGTTCCTTGTTAATCTATATTCTTCTTGGCAAACCCTCCAAAAATTGTTAACCCGTTAATCTATGAACTGTTTTGTATATACGCTGCGCTCCCTTTAATTCCTAAACCGACTTTTATTTTCCTGTCAGAGACATCTTAAAGGAGAACGAAACACAATAATTATGTAGCTTCCTAAATGAAGAATATGCTGTGTAAAATGTAATGGTAAGATTATTTCTGCATATCACTGCACCGCATCACACGTCACGATTGCACGCCCTGCGTTGTACGGAGCTTTGGGAATACAAGGCAATCACAGCCACACGTGCAGCAATACCCTTTCATGATATTTGCTTCTTGCCGGTAATCCAAGAGTGGTGTATTCTGTGGTTGTGTTTTGGAGATGGTATTCTGAGTACTTATAATAATGTAATATTGTGAAAAGGAAATTATATGTGTGTGGTGCATATGGCTGTAATCTTCCAAAAGTATAGGACTTGGGTAGAATTTTCCAAAAGAAAAAGATAAAAAAAGAACCTATATGTTTGGCAGGAATGGTCAGTATGACCACCAAGGATTTTGCGCAAAATATTTAGTATATTCTGCATGTATATGTATATTAAAATTCCCCTAAAATTATTGAACTTGTTCAAAGTGTTATAGTGAAGGGCGATTTGAAAAAGACTGCTTGGGCTTGCAACGGAAAATGTAGGTTTAAGTTATGTGTTAAAAAAGTTAAAAATGTAAACAAAATGTCCAGAGCTGATAACATGGAAAGCCAGTGAAAATAGCAATTTATGGTAAGCTGTACAAAACAGTAATGAGAACAGTACCTTTTATTTTAATAATATAAAAATGCACGTAAGTAGCTGGAGAATGATAAATGGAAATCTTGTGAACATGATGAATTATTCGAAGATAACGAAATAAATTATGGATTAAAGGACAACCAAATGCCTATAATTGTCTCAAGAAAGTTAGATTTTCGATAATATTTTTTTTTAAAAAGCTTTGGCTTATATTTGACAGTTATACACACTAGCAATTTAGAAAGCCATTACACCGAATAACTTAAACTTAGATCCCTAAATGCAGCGCCAGATCAAAATTTCAATGCAAATAAAGAAAAGATTGGTGCGAAAGTGGGTCCTCCAAAGTATCTTGGTATTGGATAATGAAAAATAGAGTAGAGTAGTGTATTTATTGATTATTTAAACATTTTACATGCGTAAAGCCATAGATCGAACGTAGAGCTTACATAATGCACTGTAGTTCATGTGTTTCAGCCCGTATTCATCACACTGAACTATAAATTGAATGATATTTACAAGAAATGAAGATAAAAAACAAAAATCACACAAAAAACAGAAGAAGAGGAAAAAAAGCTTGTTGACAAGCACACGCTATTGTTTACAAAACAAACAAACAGCCGTCCCTAAGCCACTAACCCTCCGCTCCCAACCTTGACCCTCTTCCTTACACTCCGATCTGAGCTGCATAATCTTTTGTAAAAATGTACCAATTGCTTCCTCCGACAAGGAATCTAACGAAGAAGGAAACAGCTGATAATGTGTGAAATAAAAAAGATTACTCACAATGTGTGGCTCCATTACGGATGCAGCAATTGAGCTGTCACTACCAAAGGATATTAGTGAGGTTTGAAGTTTACATATATTATGTCAGGGATCTGAAAAAGCATTTCTAATATTAAGCGCTACACACGATGGTATGGCGACCTTTCTTCCATGTCCATGAATTAATTCACAATGTAAACAGTTTTTAGCAGGAATATAGAATCTTAGCTTCCGTTTTTTATTTTTTTAACGCTGAATTATGCCTCACAGTGTTCAAACCATTAGGATCTATAATTAATTTAACCAATTTTATGATCTCATAGTTCGAACATAGATTTCCGTATCATTATTCATAGATATACATTCACTGCACTTATACCAATGGATAAAACGAGCACATTTACCGGCGTTTACATAAATTGTCTGGTAATCGCTGTCAGAAAGGTTTAATTCTTCGAAATCGGACTTTTTTGGTTCAAACCGATAAGGTTGTGTACATGTTCACTCATTTTAAGAACATGCCGCACTGATGACTATCGCCTAGCATTAACTGGATTATGAGAGATTATTGACCAGTTTATAGCTCTGCTCTCTGTTCATAGAGATAAATTATTACTTCCTGTAATTAAAGACACATGGAGACCTCACTTGTCATTTAAAGCACCTCGAATTATGCTCCAATCAATAAAGCATGCCATATTGGCTGAAGCAGAGTTCGTTGCTACTCGAACTCCATCCAGTAGGAATCCATTCATACCTAACTTTAGCCAATCAAAGCCATCAGAATATCTTCCCCGCGTGGAATAAATCACGCAGTAGTAGTTCGTTCCGCTGTATTGCTGAACACCTTACGTAAGATGTCAGTCTAATTACAAAATGGACTACATATGCTTTACGAAAAAAATAGTAATCCCCAGAACTCATTTAATGATCGGAGAGCTTCGTATACCTTCTTAACAGCTGTGCTCACGCAGAAACTAGAATGGTCTTTGCCCTGTGAGCGCAATGGTCACCTTATAACAGTGTTTCTTGGTGGTGACGCTTATAAACTACTGAAACTCCTCGTTTCAAATCTCGCATTAGCTATTGTTATTTTTTTTACAGAATTAATATGGGTGTATGAACTCTGAACACGTATAACTGCCCTCATTTTCAGGTTATAGATGAAATTAAATCCTTATAATAACGAGGACGAGAAGTTACAGCATCCCAGGCTCCTTGAATTTGTGCTCAGAATACAAATTTAGCAATTCAGTCAGGACATCTTATCCTCGCAGAGGGAATCAAAATATCCTCAAGTATTACCGTGTACTGCGCACTGTTCAGTGTATCGCCATGCTGTCACAACACATCTATACCGTCCTTTGATATACAACAGAATGGAGAATATGACCATGATGAAACTGTGAAGCCACGGTTTTGCATTGTAATAACTATTCCGTTATGAGCTTTAACAAATATCGTGTATGAAATGGAGTACGTCGAAAACAAGTAGTCACTATGAGTTGATTAAGCATTATTAACAGAAGGAAAAAGAGTTTCCTACATGCGAGAAGCGAACCTGTTGTCTTAACCACAGACGTACCCTAGACTTTGCCAAGTTAGGGAGAACACACTGTATACATGTTTAATAGTGTCGTGTAACTTGCTGCAGCGGCTACACAACTATATTGCGTATGGTGTAAACAAGGGGCTGTGTCGTGGCGCTCTTTTTGTCCACGGCTGTACATAAAAGTGTCTGTAAAAATAGCTTTCAGGAGAGATATAAAAGTAAAGATAGTGGGTAAGAAAGAGTCGTGTGAATGTAATATATAATGGGATTTTCTTCTTAAACGTTTAAACAAATAAGGAATATATTGTATGGTGAGGCAGTATTTTTAACACTTGAATAATTTCAGTCAAAGTATATAATATGTAAATTAAATAACAGCCCGCCTTGAAACAATATGTGATTGTAATAACTTGTAAAATGTATGTAACAGTCATTGCAAATGTTTATATTATTGTATCCACGTGTAATAATGTTATGTGAATATATTACGTAATTTAATAATGTAGGAGCTGTGAGAATAATAAGTTAAACGTTGCTAACAATGAGGTAACAATGAGGTATCCTTGAGGCAATAATGAGTTTGAGAGTTTAAATGCTACTAGTCATTATTAGAGCAGCAATAATGTAAATTTTGAGACAGTTTAAAAAATAGCCAATCAACAACCAGAAAAAGCTTTAGTTAAATGCAGGTATTCTATTGGAGTAGGATTAGCCAATCAGAGACTTGAATTACAGAAATTTACAAGTTTGGACGGTTGAAATCAAGTCAGTTGCCTGCAGACCGTATAGTAACCGGATGCAAGATGCGTCCTCTAGAGAAATACAATACGTATTCGTGTGAGACGAAAAAATATGTTTACGTGTTAAAAAGTACAAGTAATTAATTAAAGAATCTCACAGCTGTTTATATCAGTGAAGTGCTATTTAATGTGTGTCAAGAATTAATAAAAAGGAGTGAATTAAAACTTAAAATCTGTGTAAGCCTACATTCTTAGTCGCACCACAACCTTGCTAAGAGGAACGTGTTTCTAAAACAAATACTGACGCAGCCGAGGCAAACATAAATATTTAAAGAAGCAGTTTAATAACAAAGTTAATACTTTTTTAAACTTGGGGCAAAGGACAACTAAAAGTACATTTGGGGCGAAGGCTACCGGAAAGCGGGTACTATACGTGTGGTTGCAACTACTTCAAGTTCGGCTCCCAAACAGTTGAAATATAATACAACTTCTTTAATACATCATCTTCAAACTGGCTTTCAATACGTAAAGACAACAAAACAAGTTCTTCAAATTGACTCCCAAAACGTGGGGCTAAACAATAAAAAACAATACTTTTTAAATTGGCGCCCTTACGTGGGGTAAACAACGTAAAAATATTCACCTTTTTCAATAGGATGGGGCATTTTGAGTATGATAAAATGGTTTATCCGAAAATAATATCTAGTTTGGTAGTAATCACACGCCTATCTGAAGAAAAGGTCAACTCACCCAAATGGTATATCATTAATTTTAAAAAATCATATTTGTTTTTAGGGCTTTCATGTGTTTTGCCCGAATTCTATATATACAAATACAATCAAAGCGGAGTCTACCCCGAAAGGTTACCAACAACTATAAACATGTCTTGATTACAAAGAATTATGGGGAAGTGTTACTATAGCAGTAGACTTTGTAAAATTCTAAGATATCAATTTAAAGGGATCACTTGACACCCAAAATATCCCTTCAAAGAATTTGGATATAAAAGGTATTTTGATAGGGTTGTATTCCATGCTTAATTGCTCCGACTCATTTTCAAATTACGTTGAGAAATACAGGGTGAAAATGAGGATATAGTTACCAAGAATATAAGAAAATCCAGCAGTAACTTTTAAGATTTGTGTAAATAAACAATATATGTATAATGTTTGAAAAAAATAATGACGGAGGACACCATCATTTCAAAAATTACAGTTAATGAAAACGCAGATCGCTTCCAATTAATAAATTAGATTAGTTAAGATAGAAATTCGTGGCATTAGGAATTAAGGGATTAAAAAGTGTTATTTTCAGTCTGAAAATTACTGTTTGGAGGATCGAGAGAGTTGATTCCACGTTTGAGTCTCGCTTTCGATTTGAAGAAGGTTTGAAGCCCCACGTTTAGGTGCCAATTTGAATTAGTTATATTATTGCCCCGTATGGAAGCCAATTTGAAGAAAGAGTAGTATTGCATTGTTTTTGTGGAGCCATAACTTGATGAAGTAACTGCCCCACGTATGGTACATAGTTTCCGGTGACCTCCGCCCCAATGTTTAGGAATCAACTTTGTATTTTAATGTTCCTTTAAATATTATATATTTATGTTTGTCTCGGCTGCGTTGGTATTAATTTGTAGAAACATGTATCCCTTATCACGGGGCGATGCGGCTAAAGAATGTAGGCTTACAGAAATTATAATTTTCACTTCACTCCTTTTATTAATCCTTTAAACGATTAAATAACATTTCACTTATATAGAGTGTTGTGAGACTATTCATTAATTACTTGCACCTTTTAACACGTAAACTTTATAATATTCTCGCCGTAATGAATTTTATGTCTGACACTGAATACGTATTTTAATTGCTTGTGAACGCGTACAGCGTCCGGTTGTGAACGCTGTCTACTAGGGACTGGCGCCTAATGTGTACAATTTGCTCTATTTCAGTTTCTGATTGGCTACTACAGTAGAATACTCTTATTTAACTTAAGCTTTTTCTGGGTGTTGATTGGCTATTTATGAACTGTTTTAAAAACTACATTATTGTTGCCCCAAGAATTACTAGTAGCATTATTAAACTTTCCAATTCATTATTGCCTCAAGGTTACCTCATTGTTAGCAACTTTCGGCCTCTATTCTCACAGCTTCTACATTATTAAATTACCTAATACATTTCATATAAAATTATTATACATATACATAATAAAAATAAACATAATACAATGACTGTTAGATACATTTTATATATTATACACATATTGCTTTAAGGCAATTTATTGAATTTTTATATTATATAATTAGACTGATATTATTTAGGTGTTAGAACACTGCCTCAGATTACCGTCGACAGCCCATTCAGAGTTGGGGTTTTCTTGGGTTTCCCTGGTCAGTAGTTGAATGCTAGGTGGTTCCTTATCTATCACGACTTCTTTACCGAAATTTATCCTTCATTCTCTGCCCTTCTCATGTTTCAAGTGTGCCTCTAGTCTTCATAGAGTATGGCGATGCCAGACAAATGGTGCGGATGCTTCCTCAAAGGACATCACAGGGCCGCCTGATTGAACGGATCGTTCAATCGCTCTTTATGGGCAGCTCCAGTAGAGGGCAGCTATTCAAGCCAGGAATATTAGGTACTTCTGCATGCCTCTGTGGCCTGTCTACCTGTAGTCTCTTGGGGTTTCTTCATTTCATCCCTTTTTCTTGGAGGGTGGTAGCTACAATAGATCTCCCGAGGGTCGCAGTGCGCGAGGTGTCCCCCTGCGTTGTGTACCCTATATCTTATTGATTGGGGAGGGGTGGGACTAACTGCAGCATAAAATGCAAAACTGCACTACCTACTCCAGAACTACTGCAGGCCGTGTGTGACACCATAGTGTTATATTTTATGTTGCAGTACGCATTTTCAATGCAACTTTTGGGTAAACTGTGGAATAACCTCAAACATGGCGTTCATCATAACCTTTGTTATTTGCTTGTGGAAATATTTCTCTCCTTTTTATACTGTTTGGTTCTTGCTTGGCGTTCTTATAGTGTTTATTTTAGTCATTTCAATACTTTTATAATTAGAGGTGAACTACTCTAGTTAAATAGTTTTTTATTTTTGACAGCGAAACTTTAGAAGAAAAATACCATTTCCCCTATTCTTAAACATCATGGGAGGTTATTATTGTTACTATTATTGTTTTCGTTCTGAATGTCAAGCAAAGGTATTTGAATGGTAGTTTTGGTATAATTACTTCTATTGCTATTGTTTTATAAAACTTTCCCGCAAATAATCGAGTTGCATTGATTGAAATAAACACTTTTTTGTATTCTCAGTGTAAAGAGAGATTCAAAGCCCTAATCTGAGAATGTGAAATTTGTTAAATTTACGGCCTATTATCTAATTTACGACCCATTTAAGACATCGGACTGGAATTTTTATAACATGTAGATAGACAGATAACGCACCTTTATTGGTGTTAAATTATTACAGTTATTACTCAAACACTTAGTGCATGGATCATTGACCGTACATGCATATTTAAGATAAAAATGTTAAAGGTGACAAAAAAAGAGATAGAAATAGCCCATATGTTGCCAGTTCTTCTGGTTAGCCAGTAGATCCCAAAGACTAGGAAAACTTGAGAATTTTTCTGCGAGTTTTAATTGTTCGGTTCTTTACTGTACGAAGTCCGCCAAAATATGTACCCAGTCTTCATCCAAACCATAGAATGCGCAGATTCTCCTGCTAGAATCGTCAATCTTTTCTATGCCCCCAGGCTTCCAGTTTAGCCATGCCATTCATGACCTTCCCTTTCTTCCTAAGTATATATGCCTCTTCATACAAATTTAATTTTACTTCAAATGCTAGACTTGGTACATCCTGCAGTTGTATGGTTTCTAAATTCACCGATCTACCTTTATGCAACAAATTTGTTATTGATGAAGATAGGATTAGCTTTATTATTATTATTATTATTATTATTATTATTATTATTATTATTATTATTATTATTCCTGATTTTGATTAAACTTTTAAGCGGTTAATTTTTACTTTCACTACTAGTTGGAAGTATTGCATTCCACCCAAAAATTAAATACGAGGTTTCACCGGAAATAACATGTTTCGAGGTGCCCTGAATCCAAATAAAGCATTTTTGAAATCATGTCCGTGTGTGATCTGTATGTCTGTCTGTGTGTCTGTGAACAGCATAACTCAAAAACGAAAAATCGGATAAATACCAAACTTGGTATTTGAGTTTAGTATCTTCCAAGGATGCGTTAAGAAGATTTTCAAGAAAATCCCCTCCCAACTACCTTTTACTTGGAACATTTTTTCGAAAGTTTTTATTTTCTAAAAGATGACTAACGATTTTGATTAAAATGCCGTTGAAAGATTTTTACACGAAAAATAAAAACGTATATCTTGAATTTTCTGGGGACAGCCATGAAGTCCACTTCATTCGGAAGGAATATTGTATAATCTTGTATAACTGGTAAACGTTAAGCGATAGACGAAAACGTACCAAACAAAAAAATTAGATCCCTTTAAAACACACTATTTACTTGCTATTTACTTACTTGTAGCATAAGTCATTTCTGAGATATCCGTTATTAAATGCTTAAATTGTTCAATACTTGTCATTATTTTAAAGTCCAATCGATTTTCAGTTATTTCTCGCGAATGCATGGAAACAGTGTGGAATTTTAAGGCTAGCATATAGCGTCCAGTTCTTAAACATTTGACTATCGTTCTCTTTGTATCTATAACGAAATGTGTAATGCAGGTATATTTGCAAAGGTTTATTTGGATTAAATTTAGTATATAGAAAAAGAAGCTTTGGTAAAAATAAGTTGTGTACCCAATAAAGATGGAGGGTAGAGAAAGTAATGTGTACATACCACATCAGATTTATTAAAAAGTAATCAATCATATTATTAATGCTAAATTAGATCGATAACAGCACGTAAAGAGCTCTTTTCTTTATTCTAAAATTAAGTTTAGCTATCTTCAATACTGTGAGAAAACGAATTATTCATACCAGAATCTGCCATTTATAGAAAAAGCTGTTCAAATCAAAAATGAAGAATAAAAACTCGCATATATTTGCAAATAAATAAACCACATGGTTTGAGCGTACAAAAGGTGTCATGCTTAACAGTATCAGCAATTTTTAGAGAAAAACTTCCCTTAAAACATGGGTTTACTTCAAAGGATGTGTTATTACAACTTCCCTTAAAACAGCATACAAAATGTAGGTTCCCACTTAAAAAATTAAATTGACCCTAAAATGACCATCATAGCATCCTCCAAACAAAATAGGACTAATGGCATTTACTTTCCCCCATATAGCAAGGAACTTTTATTCAAGCCATTACTTTTTGCAACACTTAATTTTGGAGATATTGTACAGTCTCAACTTAAATGACGCACCCTGTAGAATGAAGTTGATAAATTTAAATATTTAGGTTCACTACGATCATTTGATAATGCTCTTAGTAAAGAAATTGAAGCAAGAATATCCGCAGGTGTTTATTTGCTTTGGCTAAAACTATGAAAACATGATATCTGTCGAAGCAAACTAAACCTCAGATCTATAACACAATAATTAAACCTGTTGTGATGTATGGATGTGAAACCTGGATGCTGACAGAGGTATAAAATCACAGTTGGAAGGATGGGAAAGTAAAATACTGAGGAAAATTTATGGACCAATAAAGGATAAAAAGGGTCGGAGAATATCCGCAAATATGGAACTAAATCTTCTGTATAAAAACTAAATAGTAACTATGTTAAAGCCAAAAGGAATTGAATGGGTTAGACATGTGATTAGGATGGTAAGGGATGGATCTGTTAAAAAGATCTTTGAAGGCAAATCTGAAGGGGGAAGAGAAAGAGGAAGGCCAAGATTAAGATGGCTGGATTGTGTGGAGATGGATTTGCACATCATGAGGATTAGAAGATGGAGGAGAAAGGCAGAAATTAGAGAAGAATGGGATATCATCATTAAGGAGGCGCGCTAGCTAGACTATAAGAGCTGCTTTCCAGAAGAAGAATAAGGAGTACAACAGAGAAAATACAGCACCTTTTTATTTGTTTATTTCAAATAATTTCCTGATTTGAGGGCTGATAAGAAGCCAAAGTACATCTATGCAACTGACATTTTTTTTAATTTACAATGATAAAAATAAATTATAACGCTAAGTATAGAAAACCCATAAAATTAATAACAATCAACTTCAAATGAAATATAAACAGTATATACCAATATTATCATAATAAAGTTATAATTTATTAGATAAGAATTGATGCTGTAAAATAGTATATTGATAAACTACGTTTCTAGAACTTCAACATATTCTTTTCCCTTAAGATTGAAAGTAAAAATTTAAGTTCAGTCTTTACTCCTCTACTCTTCTTAAACACGTTCTTGCGCCAGGGAATTATCCAATATCCATTTGATATACACTAATACAGAGAAGCACTTCGTATATTTAAACATTATATCTTGAACTTTAAATAAAACTTGTTATTAGTCAGGAAAAGCCTGGATGCCAGATTTAGAGCAGCTAAATTGATTTTTCCCTTTATAATTGGCCATTTACCAGAGGCTTTATCTGCATCTGAATGTACGAGTGTGCTTCCTATACGGATATTGCATTATAGCCAGCGGAATCCACCGTGTAGTTCACAATCCAAATCCCTTGTAGAGACATTCCTACACGACAATGGGAAACAGCGCCTACCACTCTCTCTTCTAGGCAACTTCTCCGGCTTCTCTGTGCTGCGGCACAGTTGGACATCCAGGGGTTCAATTAAATTGCTGTTTGGAAACGCCTTTGATCCCAGCGTGCTGCCTATGATTCATATCATATCGCAGTTCTACTCGCATATTGGTGCCTCCATACAAAAGCAAATCACAATAACCTCGGAACATATTCAAAACCGGCGTTCTGAAATGCTAGGAAATGAAATGTGTAAAATGTACCGAATTTTGCGACGGAATATGAATTCATATTTTCTGTCTAGTAGAATAGAGGAAAGTGCTTTTTACGGTCTCCACCACGTACCAAAACACTACCAAAACTTGGCATTTGCGCTCAATACCTTCAAAATATCTTATACGAAGATTTGAAATATAACCCCTCCAACCAAAATCACTCTTTACATGGCAAATGACTCGATATTTTTGTTTTGGTCAAAAATGGCTTTAACGATTTTGATTAAAACAGCATATATTTCAGATATTTATATAAAAAATAAAATGTATATCTTTAATTTCTGGGAATAGCATATGAAGTCCACTTCACACTTCACTCGGAAGGAACTTTGCATAACTGGCAAATATTAAGAGCTATAAAAAACATAGGATACAAAAATTCAGATCTCCTTAAAACCCACAATTTACTTTAAATATCTGAAACACAATGCACCAGCAATTTTAAAGATACCCGTTACTATTGGTTTGAATTTTTCAATATTGTGCAGCTCTTCAGTTTTTTTTTTTTTTACTTTCTCTACTACGTATATAAGTAGGGGAAGTATCGTATTCCACCCAAAAATTTGATCCGAGATTTCACCGGAAATATATGTTTTGAGACCCCCTGAATCTAAAAAAAGCATTTTTGGAAAACATGTCCGTGTGTGTCTGTGTGTGTGTCTGTCTGAACAGAAACGAACAGTCGGATGAACACCAAACTTGGTATTTAGGTTCAGTATCTTCCAGAAATGCGACACGAAGGTTTTAAAGAAAATCCTCCCACCCCAGATTACCCTTTATATGGAAAATTTTTAAAAAATTTTAATCTTCTCAAAATTGGCTCTAACGATTTTGATTAAAATATCATATGTTCAAGATATTTCTATGACAAATGAAATGTATATCTCAAATTTTATGGAAGTGTCTCCAAAAGATTCTTCATTGTGAACGACTTTTGCATAACTGGTAAACCATAAGAAATAGACAAAATTTTACTACACAAAAATGTGGATCGCGTTAAAATATACAATTTATGTCATACATTTTTCTTGTTGAGTGAACCATTTTCGAGATATTGCTTGTTATTCCCTTAAATTTTCCAATACTTGTACCTTTTCTCAAATGGGAATTCGTTATTGATTTTTTATGTACTGGACATGCAAAGAGAATGGAATACTCTACATAGCAACCAACCCTTAAAGGATTTGACTATCGCTTAAAGTCTACCATAATCAACTAGCACCTACAAGAAAATTAGCAATAAGATTAACATGAAGCATATGGGGAATAAGCGTTTGTAAAAATAGTTTGTACAAGAGTAGAGAAAGTCATGTGAGTGTAACACATCAGAATTTTTTGGGGGGATCTTTCAAAAGAAGATCATGGAATTTCAGGACCAGCATATAGCTATTCACTTTTGAACATCTGCCTATCGAGATTCGGTTTCCTCTATACGTTTTGTAACTGCAATGAAATGTGCAATGAATGTATTTTTGTAAAGGTTTACGTGATTAACAGGCAGTGGATAGAAAAATAAGCGATCTTAGGAATAGTTCGAAGAATCTATATAAAATAAAACTTAGTGAGTAGAGAAAGCCATGTGAATGTAACATTTTTTTATTATGAAGGCAATGTTGGTAAACCAGCCTAATTATTGCCATTTTAAAAGCTAATTTTCAAGGGCTGCTTTGTTATAGGACAATAAATTTGAGCTTTGAAATGCAATGTTTTGTAAACTAAAACAGATTTCAAACGATATTGAAAACGTTTACGTAGGACAATACGGAAAATAAATTTTCGGTGAAATTGGCTAAAACTTTAGAAAATCACATTTTCAGTGTAGCCTCCCCTTAAAGGAGAGATTGCTTCTCCCGAGAAAGGATGATCTCACTTTAAGAAGGCTGTCCTGTCGCCAGGCGTACTTCCGATGTGGTAAACATAGCTGATGAACACCCATTTATTTTATCCAGTGCTGATTGTTGACATTCTCAAGGCAAGAAAACAAGATGAAATAGCTATATAGCCTTTCTTTACTTAAGTTTCCGCGCGTAAATATATAAAGGCAGAAACAACGCAGAATCAAAATTATATATCACAAAAGGAAATGCGAAAGCGCTACACAACAAATATATTAATATATTATGTATTTTACATTTAATTATTCCGTGGTTTCATTTAGGATAATTCAATATGTGCACAATTAAATTACTGGTAAATTGTAAGTTATAGACTAATTAATTTCATAATGCAATGTGCGAATAAATAACCGAAAATAAACAGGTGAGTGTGCATTTAACAATGATTATAAATAAAAAATTAAATTTATACATTCACCTGATTTGTTCTGCCAATGAAAAACAAATATAAATACATATATTATATACATGAGAATATATCCGTTGTATATTATGGTATAAATATTGTTTGATTTATCAGATAATTGCATGCTTTGTATATTGTTGTAGTGTAGCGCGATATTTTAAAGTTTAAGCACACAACTATTTTAAATCAGTGAACTGTGCAATTGCATATTAACGTTATTTTTCAAGTCCTGAACGTGTAGCTATAGTATAGCGAATGACCAGAATTGTGGTGATTATAATATTTTAAATATATAACCTGTGCTGAAATTTCTGTGTGATTGATAATGTCTGATGTCGGGGAAAAGCGTTTGGGAAGACCACGAATTCTATTCTTCTTCTATTCACGTTACGTTCTGCATGGTGTATACAAGGGCGGATTGATAAGTCCATGACTTTGACGAGAGATATGGTACTAATCACAGGTTTCTTGTTTGCACCCAAGTCTTACATCTATTCCGAGTATAATCGCAGAAATTCGTCGTTTTGTTTTTAGAACACTGTTGAGAGCGCCTAAAATAAGCAGTTCGTATTCTGACGGAAGAAAAGTGAACAAGTATTATGGGGGCTCTGTTCCATCACATGGCATGGTTCACAGAACTTCGATGTGACCGTTCGAGCCATGCGCATAGGACGGCCGGTTGAGGTCACAACAGAAGAAATAGTGAACAAAGTTCACGATATTGTGTTGGAAGACCGCCGAGTGAAAACCCGTGAGATAGCCAAGACCGTAAACATCTCGAGTGAATGTGTGTATAACATTCTGCACGAATTTTTGGGTATGAGAAAGCTGTCAGCAAGATGACTGCCGTGACTGCTCACAGTTGAGAACAAGCGGAATCGTGTGACCATTTCACAGGGATGTTTGAACATGTTCCAACGCAACCCAAATAAGTTTTTGCTGCATTATATCACGGTTGATAAAACTTGAATTCATTACTATCAACCTGAAACGAAACAACAATCAAAACAGTGGATTTCCTTCTGCGAACCTACTCCAAAGAAACCGAAAACCATTCCGTGGACAGGAAAGATCATGACAGCTGTCTTTTGGGATTCACAAAGATTGACAGACATCCACTAACTGTAACAGCGTAAAACGATTACAGGTTCATATTATGCCGCAATGTTGGACCAGTTTCACAAGGAATTGTTAAAGAAACGACCCCATGGTGAAGAAAGAGGTTCTCTTTAACCAGGATAATGCGCCCGCACACAAGTCAGACATTGCCATCGCAAAATTTGTGGAATTGGGCTACGAACTACTACCTCACCCACCATATTCTCCAGGTTTGACTCCGAGCGACTTCTTCCTCCTCGCAAACCTGAAAAATTGGCTCGCTGGGACGAAATTCACGTCCAGTGAACACATCATGGTAAAAACAACCTCATATTTTGCAGTTTTCGAAAACTCATATTTTTGGAAGGGTTAAAAAATTGGAGAAACGTTGAACAACGTGTATTAAATTGAAAGGAGACTATGTTGAGAAATAAAATTGATTTTTTGGAGAAAAAAATTTATTTAAAAAGTCACTGACTTAACAATGCACCCTCGTATTTGCCTAGGAATCGCTTCTAATTATACAAGAAAGCTTAGTTATAAGGTTACAAGCTGTTGTAATCAAGGTAATTACAGTATTAAGATATTTATTGCTGGTAACAAGCTTGCGATCGAACAAAAGTAAAATAAAAAGAGAAGGAAAACAAAAAAGTAAAGAAAACGAAATAAAAAAGTATTGTAAGCTTTCAAGCATGTCTGTTGGATGGTGCTTGGGAAACGTGTAAACTTGAAAAACCCATAACACTACAATAAATCTGATACAAAATGTACAGTTATGCGAGTTCTATATTTTCCCTATGTAAGTTTTTGTATCTTGTGACGTCCTCTTTCTTCCAAAGAAACTTTGTATAATTTTTTTGCAATGGATAAACTGTAAGGGATACACAAAAACGCACTTAGTAAAAATGTAGATCTGTTTAAAACACACTTTTTTAATTATTGGTTTGAACAGTTCAATATGAGTAATTTTTACATTCTCTATCACGTACATATTAGGCATAGAAGGTAGCTATTGCACTCCACCCAAAAATTAAATATAGAAATTTCACTGGAAATAGATGTTTTGTGATCCCCTGAACTCAAAAAAGCATTCTTACAAAAATGTCCGTGTGTGCGTCTGTCTGACTGTCCGTGTGTTTGTGAAAGCATAACTAAAAAACAAAAAGTCGGATAAGTATGAAATTTGGTATTTAAGTTCAGTATCTTCTAAGGATGCTATACGAAAATTTTCAAGAATATTTCCCCACCAAACTGCCTTTGCATAGAACATTTTTCGGAAGTTTTGATTTTCTAAAAAATGTCTCTAATGATTTTGATTAAAATACCACATATTAAAGATGTTCACATGAAATATAAAATTTATATCTTTAATTGCTTGGTAATAGCCTGTGAAATCCTTTTCATTCAGAAAGAATTTCTATAATCTTCTGTAACTGATAAACGTTAACCGAGGTGAAAATATACTACACAAAAAATGTAGATCTCTTTAGAATACACAATTTATTTGAAATACTTTTTATGGCGGCATAAGCAATTTCTGAGATGTCCGTTAATAAGAATTCCAATTGTTCATTACTTGACCATTATCTTAAGTCCTGTTAACATTCAGCTATTATTCGCGATTGCACGAGAACAGTATGCAATTTTAAGGCCAGCATATAGCGTCCAGTTCTTTAACATTTGACTATCAATGTTCTCTTTGTAACTATAACGAAATGTGCAATGAAGCTATTTCTGCAAAGGCTTATTTGGATTAAAATGTAATAGAAAAATAAGCTTTACTAAGAATATATTGTATACCCACTAATAAAGGTAGAGTGTAAAGAAAAGTAAATGAATTTCAACAGATTTTGTTTGTTAATTCCCTTCCTATCGAATATTTGTATGGAAGGTAATGCTGCTTTCCCGCGCCTATTACAGGTAGGTGGTATATAAAACTACAAAATTAATAACCAAATCTTTATCGGATTGAGTCTCGCTGACTTATTCCTCTTTTAATCTTATTTAACTCAAAGCTAATATAATGGCTCACTTAAAATTAGTTGTGGTTTAAAGCTGTTGTATCTTTATGGTTCACAACTACTTAACCCTTTTTATTTCATATCGGTGAACAGTAAAGTATAAATCAGAAAATTAAGTATGTATCAATTTTCGCTCCAGATGGAGGGAACATTATGATTAACAAATTTACTAATGTGATTATCACTGTATATTTCGTTCCTCTCTCTCTCTCTCCCTCTTTCTCTCTCTCTTAGGTTTTAAAAGAAACTGAGTTTAGAATTTATTTAGAGGTTTTAATTGAAGAATAATTATTCTGTCTCATAGTAATAACAAAGGAAAATGTGAATAACGTTGTTTGTATGGATAGTGCCGCTGAACAGTGCAGGAATCTGGAAGTTGTGACGATATGAGGAAAAGCGAGTGACATCATTTGAAATATGGGCACACATTGACATGGAATGAATGAAATAGAAACAATGAATAATGAAGCTTGACTCTTATTTGTGAATGCTTTGGAATAGAAAATAGTTGTTAATCCGTAGAATATGCACGTAAAATAAGGCAAATACCCGGATATTTCATTCTAAGCTATACAGGATGTTTCAAGGCGTCTGCGATAAATCTGAGGAACGATAGATTTCAGAGGGAACATTTTTTGTCAAGCAACCACCATTCTTCGACGCATCGTTACGGAGTTATTCACTCCTGTTTGAAGCGTATCCGGTAGGAGAGGTTTGAGAGGCACTTTGACTCTGTTTGTTTACAACCACTGACTAAAGCTCCACGTATACCACTTCCAGAAAGTACAGGGACTGGGGCCGAACGACTTCGCACCTCGTGTTCAGTTTGTGCAGTGGTTTCTGCAGCGAAGTATCGCAGATCCTACATTTACCGTGCACGCCTTGTTTCTACCGATGAGGTCGGCTTCACACGAGACGGGTATTTCAACTTCAACAACAAGAACATCAACATCTGGGATGTAGAGAACATTCATGCAGTGTTCGTTAGACATCACCAACAAAAATATTCCGTAAATATCTGGGCTGGAATCCTTGATGATCATCTGCTGGGACCTTTCCTTTTGCCATCCCGTTTGAGTTAAATTGGGCTGTGCGTCTCATACCTATCAAACCTAACCAGACGTAAGGTACAAGAAAGAGCAGTTTATTCAGCAGTTGTAAACAGAGTACTGGCTGTGCCTCTCAAACCTATCCTACAGGATATGCTTCAAACGGGTGAATAACTCCGTAAACGATGGGTCGGAGAACGGTGGTTGCTTGACAAAAATGTTCCTCTCTGCGAGATATATCGTATCTCAGAGTTTGTCGCAGAGATCTTGAAACACTCCGTATACGCAGATGGTCAAGATTTAGAAATCAAAAGAGAATCGAATATTGTTATATACCGGGGTGAGACTAAAAAGTTTTGCAACTAGGTATTAAATTTTAGTTACCACAGCATAAACATTGGGATGCATAGTATCAGAGGTAGCAAGAAAACCAGAAACTTTAACAACACATTCCAGAGCAGGCGTGGGACAGTTATCACAAAATACACAGAATTTCACATTCATCACATTACCTGTGTTTTATTGAATATAACACGGTGCCCCTACATTTCACACAAAAGATAAAAAGAAAGAAATTGAAGGGAGATGCTATACAAACACGTTTACATACACACAATTCACATACGACCTTCCAGACTCAACACTCGACCTGAAGCGACGCTAACACACAACACAAAGAAAATAAGCTTACTTTCCCCACTCTAACCCTCGCCACGCCAGACGGAATTCAAAACCCAAGCCGAAAGAATTATCCCAACAATACTGTCCCTAACGACGCAATAATGTGTCTGGGGTGGCAATACACACACATACACGCCACAATATGTTTATAACGCTAGGATACGCATATAATACCACGAATGCCAAAACGTTTAATAACCTTCATGTTAGAAGGTATTGATTAATATTTTTTGTACTTATGGTGTAACCAAGTTCGTTAGGAGGACATGCTAAATAATTGTAAAAGAAAACATTTTGTAACACTCGAAATCAGTCAACCAATATTTTTAAATTACGTAATAACTGAGAAGAGTATTTTTCTCAACGTTACAGACTATATGTATATCCAAAGAAGTTAACTTGGTGGCCTGGGAGTGCGAAATGTACATATTCACATCCTTTACGTTGTTTTAAGGGTTTCTGTATTATGTGGAAATTTAATTATGTTGTTAAATAACTAAGGGAGCAAAAGTAAGGTTTAAGGTTTAAAATTTCATATATTGTAATTGTCTAACAAGTTACTCAACCATTCCAACTGATGATTGTTCCACCGCCAAATGGTATTTCTAGACCATGCGAATTTCCAGAACTTGGAAGACCGTCGTAGGGATGAAGGAAGTGGGAGTTCCGCCGATGTGTTATATCCCTTTGTGTGAATACCGGGTATTCTTCATCCGTTATTAGAAATAACAGGGACAGTATACAAAATTACAATTATAAGGGGTACAGGGGAGCATTCAGCATAAAAATCCTATAGATAATTATACAATAATTTCATTTACGGAAGAATTCATTATAGTTTAAAAGATTATCCGTGCAAAAGACAGATTACCCATGAATTTCTCTACACTGAAAGAGTGAAATGTTTATGTTTGACCCAAAAATGGCGTTCAAATGAATAAACATTTAGTTTAGAGAATATATTTGTGTAGTAAATGAATAAGCGTACCCACTGGAACGTGTTTTGAAACTATTTCAGGATTACCTGTGCACATTACGCTTTGTGCAGCGGATCAGACTGTCAAACCCATCGACTCAAATGACAAAATGCATTGTTCGGACCAGTGAACAGGAAGCGCATTGATTGTAACCTTTTCATTTGTTTTTGTTAAGGTTGAGTCTTACATTGCTAAAATAATTAGTGACAAAAAGCATATTCCTACATGTCCTGGTTACATTGAATTCTCCGGGTAACTAGTGCATAAATAGTCCGATAACGATGCAGAATAAAAGAGAAAAAAATGTATAATCTGGTGGATATTTTGTAGCAATTCTGGGGACTAGTGACTGACAGTTCTGTGCTGCAAATGCTTTCTAAAATAAAATAAAACTCAGGTATTAAATATAATCGCGTTTTCAGTACCTAAACTGTGGTAAGAGAAGAATACAAAAATCGTAGCACAGTTTTTCATGTATACGTGTGCTGTATGCAGATACAGAAACTATAAAAGCGTCCCTTTCTCCAATTTTGAGTTTTCGTTCATATTCTCTCTCTTCTCTCTTTTCGGGAATTCCTCTATTCAACTATATTTTGACCAATCGAGCGAGATGGCTCTACGTTAACGTGCAAGGCTCGCATTCGGAAGATCCCGGGCTCGATTCTTGTTGACCGCCCACTCTGAACTAGGTTTTTTTTCGTGGTTTTCCCTGTTGGATAGGCGAATACTTGGGTGGTTTCTCATCTACACGATTTCCTTTCCCTAATTTTGTTCTCATTTTCAGGTCTAGCAAGCACTAGAGGGCTGCTTGGTTGAACGGGGCGTTTATCGTCCTCTCTGGGCAGCTCCAGTAGTGGGATGGGTCTTCGAGACAGGAAATGGTAAGGACTTCCACGCGTCTCTGTGGACTGTCTGCCTGCGACCTGTAGTCTATGTGGTTCCTCGCCTTGATCCCTTCCATCTGAAGGCGATAGCCGTAATAGATCTCCCGCAGGTCGCAATGGGCGAGAAATTCAGTGTGAATGAAAATATACTGAGAAAATGCCAGAAATATATGGCTAGAGGACAACATTTCCAAATTTGTTATGATAGACTATATGCTTATTTTCATTGCAATTTTAATTGCAACTACGAACTTGAGGCGGTCGCGGGGATAATGTAACCGTTTTAGAAATAAGTCCGAGCTGCGACGGTGGTCACTGTGTGAAGGTAAAGCACTATAGATTTTATCCCTCAAGCAATTATCTCAAAAGAATAGCAGTTTAATCTAAACCGTTATAATTAATTTTGAGGAAATTAAAAGTAACAGAATTTTTCCAAGTAAAGGGAAGTTTAGGGTAAGGGAAAACTTGAGTCTTTATGTATCGTCCTTGAAAAACGCTGAAGTTAAATACCAAATTTTATATGCATCCGATTTTTGGTTTTCGAGTTATACTGTTCAAACACGGGCGCATGCGCACACTCCCTTTTTGTGAAGAGGATTATTTTGGACTCAAGGGACTTCAACGATTGTATTTTCAGTGAAATCTCTAAATCAAATCTTTGCTTCCTCCAGCTACTCTTAGTAGACACTAGAGAAATAAAAAATCAAGATTCTAATATTTTAAGCGACGGTGGAGCTCTTGGCAACCTCAAACCAAAATGTCACCGAAGTCCAGCAGAGCTAAAAGCCCCGGCAGCTCGCTCGCTCGCTCAGATCCCTCGTTGGTAACTGTCTTCTCGTCCCGCCCGGAAGCTTCGTGTTCCATTTACGTCTAGGAGGGTACTGTGATGAGTGACGTGGAAAAACCAACCAATAATAACGCTGGGCGACCACAATGACGTTATACCAGCTACTATGTCAGAAATTATGACATTTTTCCAGAGCGTTTCTTGTGTTGATGAACTGATGACATGTCCACCGACAGGGATAAAAACAGCACAGTGTACGCAACCCCCATTAATGATGTACAAACACTACAAGAAGGTGTCATCAGTGTCTGCCAGAGCATCCGTGACCAACTTGAGAGTCTTTCAGAGAGTACGTTGATTCCCTACGACGTCGGACAGAATCATGCCTTACTATGGATGGGCACAATACTGAGCACCTTCTGCAGCGATGGTTCACAGGTGGAGGTCGTATGCAATCGATTACATCTGAAACAGATTACATTAGAAGCCATGCTGCTTCACAGCAACAGAGTAATATGTCCTCACTTGTTTACTGCATTCTGTAAGTCATACGTAATAGCAAAGAGCTTGCAGTAGAACATATATTTCACAGTAGTGAAGATGAACAAGGGCTATTTTGTTTTCTTCAAAATATGAAATACGTTTTTAATACCCGTATAGCAATTTGTATTTCATAAGAAGACGTAGGCATTAAGTTTTCCCCAAAGAAACACGGTTTTACTTTCCCTACTACGTATAAGTAGGAGAAGTGTTGCGTTCCACCCAAAACTTCGATGTCGAGATTTCACCGGAAATATGGTTTTGAGGCTCCTGCACCCAAAAAAGGCATTTTTAGGAAAAGGTTCATGTGTGTCTGTGAACAGCATGATTCAAAAAGCAAAAGTTGGAAAAATACCAAACTAGGTATTTAATTTAATATCTTGTAAAGACGAGACACGAAGATTTTAAAGAAAATTCTCTCATATCCAACTACCTTGAACATGGAACATTTTTCGCAATTTTTTATTTTTTAAACATGGCTGTAACGATATTGATTCAAATAACAAAAATTAAATATATTTACGTGAAAAATAAAGTGTATATCTTGAATTTTCTGAGAACAGCCTCTTAAGTCCTCTTCATTCGGAAGGATGTTTGTATAGGGTAGTTAAATTATATTCGAACCCACTCGAGGCCTCTCTTTGCTGCGCGAGACAGCCGGCAGAGGCGGACTAAAATCCTTACCTTATAATAGATGCTGGAAATGTTGACCTTCTGCTCTCAAACAGGCAGCATATCTCGTGTAAATATTTTCGCTCACGCTTCGAAGCTCAGCAGCAGGAATTCTTGTGATTGGTGCCGCTTTGGAGCGTTGGCCTCGAATATCGCTGAAAATACTAGCGCAGCAAACAGGTGTATCTCGATCTTCTGCGAGAAATGCTACACGTCTGTTGAAACTGAAGCCCTATCACTACACACGAGTGCAATTGTTAAAGCCAAATGAGCCCGCTAAACGTGTGAATTATTGTAACTGGATTTTCCAATCCGTAGAAAGGGGTTTCATTGACCCAGAGCTTTTGTTTTTCACTGATGAATCTTGGTTTCATCTAAGTGGATGTGTGAATACTCACAACAGTCGATACTGGGCTTCAAAAAAGCCTGTGCTACTGGCAGAAATTATAATCAGAAAATTGAAGTGTGGTGTGCGATAAGTGCTAGAAGAATAATAGGGTCCATATTCTTTGATGAAGCAACAAATGCAGAGCGATATCAGAGGTTAATTCTGAGGCCATTTTGCAATCGCTTAACAGAAGAAGAGAAATCGTATGGTTGCTTCCAGCAAGAATCTGCAAGAGCATATACTGCTGCCGAATCATTACATGCAATAAGAGAGGTGTTTGATGATGACAGAATAATTAGTGTTGATTTGTGGCCCCCTCTTTCTCCTGGCCTAACCAGTTGTGATTTTTATTTATGGGGTTCTTTAAAAGACAAAGTTTATCGTTCCAATCCTCGCAACACTACAGGAACTTAGAGAAAACGTTGTACAAGAAATCATAAGAATTCCTGCTGCTGAGCTTCGGAGAGTGAGCGAGAATATTTACACGGGATATGCTGCTTGTTTCATCTATTATAAGGTAAGGATTTTAGTCCGCCTCTGCCGGCTGTCTCGCGCAGTAGAGAGAGGCCGCGAGTGGGTTCGAATATAATTTAACTACCCTATATAATCTTAAATAACTGGTAACTTTAAGTGATAGACGAAAACGTACTGCATAAGAAATATAGATCTCTTTGAAACACAAAATTTATTTCAAATAACTTTTTTTTTTGCGGCATAAGCCATTTCTGAGTAATCCCTCATTAATGGTTCGAATTTTTCAATACTTAGTCTTTTTTTAAGTTCTGTTTATTTCCAGTTGTTTCTAGGATTCCATTGCAGAATATGGAATTTTAAGGCCAACATATACCGTCCATTTTTAAACATTTGACTATCGCTATTCTCTTTGTGTCTTTAATGAAATGTGTAATGTAGCTGTTTATGCAAAGGTTTATCTGGATTAAAATGAAGTAGATAGAAAACAAATCTGATGTGATACATTCACATGATTTTCTCTACCATTAGTGGGTAAACTAACTATTCTTAATAAAACATATGTTTCTATCTACTACATTTTTATCCAAATAAACCTTTGAAGAAATAGCTACATTAGATACAAAGGGAACAGCGATAGTCAGAGGTTTAAGAACTGGACGCTGTTTCCATGCAATCACGAGAAAGAACGGAACGTTGAAAGGACTTTAAAGAATGACCAAGAAGTGAACAATTCGAACCATTAATAACCAAAATCTCAGAAATAGCTTATGCCACAAACACGTGTTTTAAAAAATTTTATTTTAAACAAATTTACATTTTTAAGCAGTGCGTTTTCGTCTATCACTTAACGTCCAGTTATTCAAGATTATATGAAATTCATGTTGAATGAAAAGGAATTTAAATTCTATTTCCAGAAAATTCAAGATATACATTTTATTTATCATGTAAATATCTTTATTATATGGCATTTTAATCAAAATCGTTAGAGACATTTCTCAGAAAATCAAATGTTTCGAAAAATGTTCCATTTAAAGGGTAGTTGGGAAAGGAGGAATTTTCTTGAAAATGTTAGTGTCGCATCCTTGGAAGATATTGAATTTAAATACCAAGTTTGGTAATTACCTGAATTTTCATTTCTGAGTACTGCTATTCACAGAGACACACGGACATGTTTCCAAAAATGCTTTATTTGGATTCAGGGGGCCTCAAAACATGTATTTTGTTGAAATCTCGGTATCCAATTTTTGGGTGGAATGCAAGACTTCCCCTACTTGCTATATGTAGTAGACAAAGTAATATAAGAATGGTTTTATAACCAATAATAAACGATAGAGGATAGAGAGGGTCATGTGAATGTAACACAGCCGATATTTTAGTTGATCTGCTACTAATGCGATAATGTTAAAAGTGTCTGGCCTTTAGTCTTCAAGGACACAGGCATCAGAATGTCATATTTATATTAAATTTACAAACGCACACATTTACTCTCTCGCTCATACTTCCAATCTATGAGGAGGATGGGCAATAAATCTGGCTATAGGAAAATTCCCATCCTACAGCCGGAATCGAACCCCTAATCTCTGGATTTGGAAGCTAGCATGCTAGCCACCAGACGATGGAGGTGGTCGTACGCCCTTTCTTGCCAAATACAACTCCCACTGTTTCCGTTTGCATGGTCGCCAGATTCCTGCAATACCATACATGTCTCACAAGTTTGCTCTGAATGCGCCACAGTTTTTATCCCAGCATGGCCCACATAGATGCAATAGCACGTTATTGGAAAGCGGTTCGATCTCCGCCTCCATCAAAGGAGGTCACATAGTCGTGTACAAGAAAGTGCACTGCATTTCCAAGCGTTTAAGCCTGTTATACTGTTCCTTTTACGTGTGCTAATTTAAACTCAAAACTAACAGATTCAACCTAACCGCTAATGCCGATTTTAATCGAGGATGATGTCATTGCAATTTACATTAACAACTCTGATGGGTTAAATTCACATAATTTTCCCTATTCACTCTTCTATAAACTATTCTTGCAATTATATTCTATTCTTCTTATTATTATTATTATTCCTTTATCTACTGCTTGTTAATCGTTATAGGTAAGAAAAATCCAGTAGGCTAACACGATTGTCAGATTTTTTAAAAGCGGGTCGTTATGTGATGGCTTTGAATTTCATCATTCTTTGCATGAGCATGAAAAAAAGTAATGTATTTGAAAATTCAAACCAGCAACAAAGAGTATCTCGGAAATAGTTGACGTAACAATTTTTATTTCAGATAATTATTATATTTGAGGCTTTTTATAGATTCTTTAAATTTTACTAACATCAAATCATGAAAACATTAAACTAAAATAAATACTTTAATCTCATTCAAAATCATGTTAATATTTATAGTAATTATATCTGAAGTTCATTTGAAAACAAAGATTTAATTGGTCAAAGATTATGACCCTGGAACATTCTAAGTAAAAAAAATGAGGAAAATGCGTAGAGAAAATGGATTTAAAATTACAGTACTATGCTTAGGATAATTTATAAGTCATACAGCGCTTTATATATTGCTAAAATTAGGAAATAAAAAGTTTCAAATGAAAACATAGGCGTAAATATATTATAATGAAGAGTAATATATAATTTTAGACACATTGCTCTGTGTAAATATAAAAAGTGTCATTATATAGAAAGAAAAACTTTAGTAAAACCAGTAATAAGAGCCAGGGGCATATTTTACAACTACTCTGTGTGTTTCAGCGGTTTGAGAGAGAGCAGTGGTTTGCAAAATTACAAAATATCCGATTCACTACAGGATTTAATAACCGCAACAGTGTCAATACGTATCTACTTAAACTTCTAAACAACGAGTGTGTATCAAGGCCTCCAAAACCTCATTTCTAACAGTCCTAAGGCCCAGAATATTGCAGTATCATTATACGCTCTGAAACGACAGCAAATCTTTTGGGAAATTCTAAAGTGGCACTAATTTAAAGAGATTGTAAAATTCGATACATTGCTCTGTTATCTATGATCTTGAGAGATGAATTTAATACCAGTGTAGTAATTGAAACATTCTGGCAGGGCAGAGGTCCATCAGATTTTGTGCAATCATGTGAATTCATTAATCCGACATGTTTGGAAAAGTATTACGTCTAAGTTATACAGATCCCCAAAGCATTTAGAGGTTGCTTTATCACCCTAAACTTTGATTTAGCTGTCCTCAATAGTACCCGAGAAACAGATCATCTAAGCCAGAAAATGTCACAAAAAACCTGATGTGATACATTCACATGACTTTCTCTACTGTCTATCGTTTGTTAGTGGGTATACAAACTGGCCTTACTAAAGCATATTTTTATATCTATTTCACTTTAATCCAAATAAAATGTTGCAGAAATAACTACATTACACGTGTTACACGATTTAGTTATAGATATGAAGGGAATAGACATAGTCAAACATTTAGGAACTAGACGCTATTCCCTAGCCTTGAATTCCACAGAGTTTCAATGGAATCTCGAGAAACAAGTGAAAACAGCAAAGCAAAGCAATCTCTGATTACCTCCCATTCGTAGGACTTACACTCTCCAGCACTTACTAGCCAATGCCTGTGGCCAGATGCCTGTCGGGAATTAGAGAGTGACAACCAGGATGGGGGATCAGCCCGACGCCAGGGATGAGAACGAAGGAGATGATGATAGATGAGATGCGAGAGATAAATGACAGGAAAGGTAAAGATGGAGCACCGGTGGAATGATGAATGGCGGGGAAACCGGAGAAAACCCACCCAGACGCTGTTTGTCCACCATAAATCTAACATGCGGGTCCCTGGGATTGAACCCGGCCACCTTGGTGGGAGGCGAGTGCTCTAACCGCTAGAGGCCTAAGTGAAAATAGACAGGACTTAAGAATGGCTAAGTATTGAACAATTCGAACCATTAATAATATATATCTCGGAAATGGCTGATACCACAAAAAAGTTATTTGAAATATAATGTGTGTTTTAAAGAGATCTATATTTCTTGAATAGTGCGGTTTCCTCTAACACTTAACGTTTACCAGTTACACAAGATTATACAAAAATTCTTCCAATGAAGAGGATTTTGAAGGCTATTCCTAGAAAATTAAAGATAAACATTTTATTTCTGATGTAAATATCTTTAATGTATCTTTAATCAAAATCGTTGGAGTCATTTTTACATAGTAAAAATTTAGAAAAACTTTCCATGTAAAGTGGGATTTTCTTGAAAATATCCGTGTCACGTCTTTGGAAGGTACTGAACTTAAATACCAAGCTTGGTGTTTATCCAACTTTACGTTTTTGAGTTTGCTGTTCACAGACATACACACACGGACCTTTTTTAAAACTGCTTGTTTTGTATTCGGGGGGGTCTCAAAACATTTATTTCGGTAAAACATCGGTATCGAATTTTTGGATGGATTGCAATACCCTCTAGCTACAGGGAAAATAAAAACTGTTAAAAACCGGAGAAAACAAACACGCATATATTTACGAAGAAAGAAACCACGTGTTTGAGATTATAGAAGCTGCCACTAAGCTGCTACTACTAATTTGTACTTCCCTTAAAAGACGGGCTAAAGTTGAAAAAGATGGTTTGTTATTGTCTTTATCTGCCCCAAGTTTTGGGAGCCAATTTGAAGTTGATGGTTTGTTTACCTCATTTGTTTGCACCGCGTATGCAAAGTCAATTTGAAGATGAAGTATTGTATTTCAACTGTTGGGGAGCCGAACTTGTAGTAGTTGCAACCGCACGTATTGTAAACAGTTTCCGGTAGCCTTCACCCCAAAATGTACTTTCAGGTGGCCTTTGCCCCAAGTTTAAAAATAATAGCTTTGTAATTTGACTGTTTCTTTAGATATTATATATTTATTTTTGCCTCGGCTGCGTCAGTATTATTTTAGAGACATGGATATCTTGGCAGGGCCTGTTGCAACAAGAATGTAGGCTTACATAGATTTTAAGTTTTAATTCACTCCTTTTTATTAATCCTCGACACAAATTAATAGCACTTCACTGATATCGAGAGCTGTGAGATTCTTTTATTTAATACTTGCACTTTTTAACACGTATACTATTTTCGTCTCACACAAATTCGTAATTAATTTCTCGAGAACGCACAAGCAACGCATCCAGTTATGACAACTGTCTGCAGGCAACTGAATAGATTTCAACCGTCAAAAGTTGTAAATTTCTGTATTTCAAGTCTTTGATTGGCTAATCCTACTCCAATAGAATACCTTCATTTAACTAAAACCCCCTCCGGTTCTTGATTAGCTTTTTCTTAAACTGTCACTAAAATCACATTATTGCTTACAAGAATCACAAGTAACATTTAAACTCTCAAACTCATTATTGCCTCAAGGTTACGTCATTGTTAGCAACTTTTAACTTATTATTCTCACAGCTCCTACATTGTTAAATTACGTAATACATTCATATAAAATTATTCAACATGTATACAATAATATAAGCATATGCAATCACTGTTACATACATTTTACAAATTATTGCATACACATATTGCTTCAAGGCGAGCTGTTATTGAATTTACATATTATATAATTTGACTGAAAAATATTTAAGTGGTAAAAATACTGCCTCAAAGTTTACCTCTGTACTCAAAGATGTGTAAGAGTTATGGATTTTTTCTATGAAGGGGTGCAGAATTCACAGTATAAATGCCAGCTGATTTACCATTTTTATATACTTGATGCGTTACTGTGTATGATGTGTATTACTTTCTCTACTCACTATTCTACAAACTATTGTTAAAAATGTTTTCTTCTATTTACTTCTTTTTAATCAAGATAGGTTTTCATTAAGCATTTACTCATTTCGTTGTAGGTATAAGAAGGCTATAACTGGTAAAGCGATACCGCTAGTTAGATTCTTAAAAAGCGTGTCACTAAATAACGGCTTTAAAATTCCGTGTCTTTGCTTGAAGATGAGAAAAAATTAATAGTATGTTTTCACTTGGGAAAAGTATAAGTTTTGAAATTTCAAACCAATAGCAAAAAAAAAAAAAAAAAAAAATCTCGGTTAACCCTCTAATACTTCAATTATTTTTGTACATATGCCACTCTTTCACTAATTCCTGAATCCCTGTAACAGGCACCTGAATGTAAGCTATTCGAATAGACATGATCGTTATCCTAAAGGATGACTATCCATTCAAAGCCGAACGTGTTGATTTCGAATGTCAGCGACTACAAGCAAATTTATTTGTGGTATAGAATGGGGAGGGCCCACGTAAAATAAACGGCGTGGTGGCACGCGTGGATATGACAGCAGTATATTTACAGTTGTGTGGATTTTGCTTTTTGTTACAAAAAACACTACAGTGATGCTGAAATAAATTAGTATATTTATGATATAAATAGCCACAAATACTTTTTAGTTTTTGTTAAATGTATGAAAATACACAACACGTTGTTCAGATATTCTAAACTTTGACTAAATATCTTTATTGCGAAATGGTAGAGGGTTAAATAAAAGCCATTCAGAATGAAAACTTCACGGTATATTCGTAGAAACCGAGATACATGTTTTGTCATGCAAATCTTTTAAACCTATGGTATTTTAATAAAAAACATTAAAGACGTTTTTGAAAAAAAATAAACAATAACAAAACATGTTCTATATAAATGGTAGTTGGGGTGGGAGAATTTCCTTGAAAATCTATGTGTTGCATCCCTGGAAGATGCTGAAATTAAATATCAAGTTTGGTGTTTAAAGGACTTTTCGTTTTTTGAATGATGCTGTTCACACACAAAAATGCAGAGAGAGACAGACACACATGGACTTTTTTATAAAAATAGTTTTTTGGTTCAGTGATCTTAATACCTGTATTTAAGGAAAATATCGATATCTTTAGGTGGCTTACACTTCTAAACTACTTTTCCTAATTGTAGAGAAAGTAAAAGTATATTCAAAATCTCAGTATTGTGCCTAAGTTAATAATTTTATATATACAACATTAAAGAGGAAATTTCAATTTATAAGATTTCAGAAAACACTAAAACTGTCGTATTTTGGCAACTTTTACCGTTTACCTTTGATACAATTGGAAAGGATTTCCACTACTATTTATTTAAATAAAGTAATATAGCACTTATCTTGGGAAACAAGATTAAAAGATACCTTTTAACAGAATTCACATCCGTAAACTTACCTCAGTGTATCGACCTCAGCTTACGTCCCAGTAACTTAATGCTTTTCATGCCTGGTTACCATGCAATGCATTATAGCTTAACAGTGGAATGAGTCGCTCACTGTGAACACGGTGGGAAAGTACTTGTGGCAGGCTAGTGTGGGAACGGCGGAATGTTTGCGCCTGGGGTCGCAAGTTCCGCCCATATGTGCACAAACCTAATTTACTTAACACTGGGCATGCAGGCCGGCAATACCCCTAGAGGCAGTCCAATACGTTCAACCTGCCTCTGTCTGATCGATTGATGAGATTTTTATTAATGGAGTCCGTAACGCGGGGAGCTTATGGATCAGCTTGAGGGGGGGCGGCTTGTTACTCTTCTCCTTTTTGGGCTTTCAGTTCCGCTGCAGCAATTAAGGCGTCTTTACACATAGCTCTGGGATACCAGTATTCTACTTATATCATACTTGATATGTGCTTTCTCGTACAGCCATTGAATTGTGGTTAAAGTTGAAATTAGTATTGAGCCTTTATTGAATTCTGTGAAAATGTAATAAATCCTAGTATCGCAACTATACCGAGGGATGGCTCAGGCGGTAACGTCTGTGGCCCCATTCGGGAGGTTCCAGATTCGACCCCCGGCGACATCCCACTCTAATCCAGAACAACCGAGCGGAGACAGGGAAATCCGTGGTTCAATTCCCAGCTGTGGCATTGAATTTTTCAGTCGTCGATTCTACTTTTCCAACCTGGTCCAACACACGACTTGTGTGGAAGAACAATTAATTCTAACGTTTTTATTTATTATTTATTTCCATATCATTTATTCCCTCTCATTGTGACACCAAAGGCAATGAAGAAGCGGACTGAGCAGCCAAAGAAGCAACTAATTTAACAGAAATTACGTTCAGTACCTTATCGTGACGCCATAAAATACTTTTCCAGGTTTCTTAGAGTAAGATGGAACCAGACATGGAGCGAAAAACTACCAGACAAGTTACACATTGGAAGCAAAGCTGGCACCAGTAGTACTCCCATACGCTCCCTAAAGAGGTAAGAACGAGCAATTATCACAGGAATAGGAATTGGACATACTGGACTAACTCACTCATATATCTTCACCAAAGACAACCCACTCATTGTGGAGTCTGCAACACGCACCTTATTATTAAATGTATTTTCACAGATTGCAGGTGGTATACGGGGGCAGTCCAGAAGTACCCGACCTGACGTATATATAGCGGTTGTTTCAAACAAATGACTATGGTAGAAAGTACCAACCTTATAAACCTTAAGTTTGAATTTTGACGATGCTACGTCGTTTAGTAATTGTTTGGCAGCCATTAATAGTGAACTCTCTCAGCGAATTTGTAAACATGGATAAAACTGGTCATCGTTATGTGATACAATACTTTCATTTGAAAGGTCTTAGTCCAAATAATATTAAGGCTGAGCTAGATTGTACTCTGGGGCAGTCTGCTTCTTCATTTACGACACTAAAATATTGGATGACAGAGTTTAAGCGACGCCGAACGAGCTGCCAAGACTAACATAGCAGTGATCGACCAAATGAGGTGATCACGCCAGAAATTGTGAAGAAAATACAGAAAATGGTATTGGATGACCGTCGACTGAAAGTGCGCGAGCTAGCAGATATCGTAGGCATTTCAAAAACTGCTGTACATTTCACACTAACTGAAAATTTAGACATGAGAAAGCTATGCGCAAGATGAGTGCTGCGTTTACTCACAATAGAACAAAAGTAGCGTCGTGAGGATGTTTCAGTCAAGTGTTTGGCGATGTTTCGCTGCAATAAAGACGAGTTTTTGCGACGATTCATAACCATGGATGAAACATGGGTCCATCACTTTACACCTGAGACGAAGGAACAATCAAAATAGTGGACTGAAAGGGGAGAATCGGCCCCAAAGAAGGCGAAAACAGTTCCATCTGCAGGCAAAGTCATGGCGTCAGTTTTTTGGGACGCGCGTGGGATAATTTTAATTGATTATCTTTAAAAAGGAAAAACAATCAATGGCGAGTATTATGCAAACTTATTGAAGCGTTTGAATGATGAAATCAAGCAAAAACGTCCACATTTAGCGAAAAAGAAGGTTCTGTTTCATCAAGACATTGCACCAGTTCGCACATCCATTATTGCCGTGGCCAAAATCAATTATTTAAAGTTCGAATTACTTCCTCATGCACCCTATTCGCCAGACTTAGCCCCCTCTGATTATTTTCTCTTTCCGGAGTTGAAGAAAGGCTTGGTGGTAAAAGATTTGCCAACAAGAGGTGGGGTTTGCAGTTGATGGCTATTTTGCAGAATTCGATGGTTCTCACTATAAACAGGATATCGAAGCTATTGAACGCCGCTGGGAAAAATGTATCGAGCTGGAAGGAGACTATTTAGAGAAATAAAGATTTTTTTCCCCAAAATGTTTGTGTTTTCTTTGTTTGGTCGGGTACTTCTGGGGGAGCCCTCGTACTGTAGAACGACAGCTTTACGGCTTCATTAAAGATCTAACCACACTACTGAATACTGCATTAAGATTAAAACAAACCCCATCCCCAACAACCTGCCCCGGGAGCTGGCAGTAGCCACCTTTAGGATGACTACAGGACACGATTATTTGCAAAAACACCTGCATAGAATCGGTGTGGTTGATAGCCCAATTTGTCCCCTCTGCTTGCAAGAGGAAGGCACTGCTGACAATTTGGTCTCCTGCACTGCCCTGCAGACTGTTATAGTTGAAGATTCTATGGAAGGAAGGTCACGGCTGTACTGGGAGGCAAGGCGTCGAATGGCAGACCAACCAAGGACGGGCGTTGGCTGAAGAAGAAGAAGAGTAAAACAAGTTATGCTCTTCCTCAGAAGTATAAAACTTGATTCGACTCTAATCTACTTGTCAACAGCACTTTGTTTAATTCTGTGAAACTTAAAACTGCGTTTGTAATATAATGAACTGAATTGTTTAAAATATTGCACAGTCGCGATATGACAAGCTATAACAGCGATGCCACCCAGATGATTGCGGTAAAATCACAATTGGGCATTTTATATTAGTATTAAAAGCCGAAAAACAATCAAACGAGAACTGGTTCATAAATATATGTATTTTCCATTAGAATTGCGTTCTAGAAGTATGAAATACATGTTTAGTGGATGGCTTCACGCTTAAAAGTTATAAATTCTTACAGCTAATGAAATTCAAGTATTAAAGCCTATTTTTACAGTTTTAGAGCACTGGGAAGTGTTTTGCGTGACTTTTACACATAAATATGGGATATATTCTCAGAGAGGAATATCTCTACTTGTTTTAAGCTAGGGCTACAACATTTTTATCACACCTTCAACAATACTGGCTTATCAAAGGAAATACTGGAACCAACATTTCTAATTTTTTTAAATTTTGAGGCTATTTAGTTAAAAACTCGCAACTTAATATGAGTTTGTAAAGAAATGACTATATAAAAGATCAAAGCTCTAGGCGAAATCATTTCACGGATAATATAATTAAGTGTTTTTCATTAGCCCCCAAAAAACTGCAAATTTTCTAAAATATACTTTAGTACAGTGAAAATAAATATAAGGATTTGATTGAAATTCATGTTGTTAGTTGCAGAGAACTACACCTTAGTTTATGTGAATTTGTTGGTGTTAAAATGTTCCTTACTTTTCAGTATAAATTAATTATTTTTGAGCCAATAAATAAAGCAATCATAATGTGTGCTCAATTCTTTAAATAGCTTACAATTCAGAGAAAAATGTAAAGAATGTCATGTGCAAAAATGTAAAACTGATAAAAAGCATACAGATTAGATGTAGGCGAGTCCATTGGGGTTAAAAGAGTGCGCTAGGGTGATTTAAATATGTCGCCGGGCTTTTAAAACTAACGTATCGTAAAAGAATGTTGGACAAAATGTCTCACAGGTGCCTAGAATTTTATGACATAATTTAAAATATGAAAATTCGCCTACAAACTCAGTCGCAGTGTTCCTTAAATCAATATGAAACCTAACTACACAAAATAATTTTCTAAATAATTTTTGTATGTAGTGATTTAATTTTTTGCATTTTTAGTAAATTGTAATATTTTATCTTTAAATACAATAACTCAAAAACATTTAGGATAGTAGGATAAAATGTTGTGTGTATTTGTATAGTACAAAACACTTCAGGCTAAAATAAATATGTTTGTAAGCAAACTTTTTGGCTTAAAAGTAAGAGCTGCAATTTTTTAAACTATTGTGAAAGTATAAATGCACAAAGAGATTCACCCACAATGTAGAACAGCATTAGGAAATATAGTCAAAATATAATTGAATATTTTCTTACAATGTTTGAGAATGCATTTCTATTTTTGGTTTTACGTGTTTTAGTTAATTATCAGTCAAGGTACAAAAATGATCCTAAGGATCTGTATTACATGTTGATTTAGTTTTCTCTAATCTACTCTGGTTTAAAACCCTTTGAAGATATGACATTTATGTGGAAAACTTCCTACACTTCAGTGCCCTTTAGGCGATCATTTAGCATACCATTCCACGTTACTTAGCCTGTTAATTTCAAGTTACAGTCAAAACAACAGCAGACAATAGTGTTATGTTTTTGAAAGAGAGGTAGCAACTGTGCTAGGGGTTGTTCTCATTTAAACAGAAAGCTGGATTTACGGTGCCTGTCATGTAGTTAGTAAGAGAGCAATCGATTTTGGGGCTCTGCAGTGCTGCATATCTAAAGATTTACAAGGGATTGGTAGGTCGCTTTATGTAAACGCAGCGTATACAACCAATGCCACGAGCGTGAATGCCATTGACTTGTCATATTTCGCAACCGCTGTTTTTATTGATTAACATATCTACTCTTACAAATAAAGCTATTTAATACAGAATAACTCACAATTTCGGTTAAGTTAAAATACACAAACATCGAAGGGTTATAACAATCAGGAATGAAAACAAATTGTTAACGGAAGAAAAGAAAATTGGATAACATATTATGTCACAAGAAAATCTGAACCAAAATAGAGCCTTTCAGTTTCATTAGTTTCAAATCCTACGTTTACCATATAAAATGCATGCAATTTTTTGACACTCTGTGTCATTCTCCTCCTTTCTCCCTCCCGTTTCGTGTGTTGGGAATGGTCGAAATTTACGTGCTAAAGGAACAGAAGCTCCTTGAATGGTAGGCAAACCAAAAAACAAAACCTGGAGATGTGTTAAAACTCGTGTTCCCTCAAGTGGAAATTCAGTTATATAAAGAGTATATGTAATTTGCTCTCTTCTTCCTCCCCCTTCACCGCTATGCTGGGAAATGACAGGGACGCGTGGCAGAAATGCCACAAAGATGCGTTTTATAAATCTCAATCCATCAACGAACGTTAATAAATGTTGGAAAAAAAGTATATGCATATATATATATATATATATATATATATATATATATATATATATATATATATATTTATTACTTGTCTACAACGTAACCTAGTAGATAGAGAAGGTATTGCATTAAAAAAAAATCTGATGTGTTACACTCACATGACTTTCTCTACTCTTGTACAATCTATTTTTACAAACGCCTATTCTCCATATGCTTCATGTTAATCGAGATATCGAGATGTCAATCTTATTTGTAATTTTCTTGTAGATGCAAGGGGAATATGGTAGATTTTAAGCGATATTCAAATATTTTATCGCTGGTTGCTATGTGGCGCATTCCATTCTCTTTGCATGTCCAGGACATAAAAAAAATCTGATGTGTTACACTCACATGACTTTCTCTACTCTTGTACAATCTAATTTTACAAACGCCTATTCTCCAATAGCTTCATGTTAAACGAGATATCGAGATGTCAAACTTATTGCTAATTTTCTTGTAGATGCAAGGGGAATATGCTAGCTTTTAAGCGATAGTCAAATATTTTAACACTGGTTGCTATGTGGCGCATTCCATTCTCTTTGCATGTCCAGGACATAAAAAAAATGAATAACGAATTTGAGAAAAAGTATAAGTATTGGAAAATTTAAGGAAATAACAAGCAATATCTCGAAAACGGTTCACTCAACAAAAGAAATGTATATGACATAAGTTGTGTATTTTAACGCGATCTACATTTTTTGTGTAGTAAAATTTTGTCTATCTCTTATGGTTTACCAGTTATGCAAAAGTCGTTCACAATGAAGAATACTTTTGGAGACATTCCCAGAAAATTGGAGATATACATTTCATTTCTCATGACATTATCTTAAACATATGATATTTTCATCAAAATCGTTAGAGCCATTTTTGAGAAAATTAAAATTTTCGAAAAATCTTCCATGTAAAGGGTAGTCTGGGGTGGGGGGATTTTCTTGAAAACCTTCGTGTCGCATCTCTGGAAGATACTGAACCTAAATACCAAGTTTGGTGCGTCTCCGACTGTTCGTTTTTGAGTTATGCTGTTCACAGACACACACACACAGACACACACACAGACACACACACACACACAGACACACACACGGACATGTTTCCAAAAATGCTTTTTTTGGATTCAGGAGGTCTCAAAACATGTATTTCCGGTGAAATCTCGGTATCGAATTTTTGGGTGGAATGCAATACTTCCCCTACTTACTATACGTAGTAGAGAAAGTAATAAATAACGAATTTGAGAAAAAGTATAAGTATTGGAAAATTTAAGGAAATAACAAGCAATATCTCGAAAACGGTTCACTCAACAAAAGAAATGTATATGACATAAGTTGTGTATTTTAACGCGATCTACATTTTTTGTGTAGTAAAATTTTGTCTATCTCTTATGGTTTACCAGTTATGCAAAAGTCGTTCACAATGAAGAATACTTTTGGAGACATTCCCAGAAAATTCGAGATATACATTTCATTTCTTATGACATTATCTTAAACATATGATATTTTCATCAAAATCGTTAGAGCCATTTTTGAGAAAATTAAAATTTTCGAAAAATTGTTCCTTGTAAAGGGTAGTCTGGGGTGGGGGGATTTTCTTGAAAACCTTCGTGTCGCTTCTCTGGAAGATACTGAACCTAAATACCAAGTTTGGTGTTTATCCGACTGTTCGTTTTTGAGTTATGCTGTTCACAGACACACAGACACACAGACAGACACACAGACACACAGACACACAGACACACAGACACACAGACAGACACACACACGGACATGTTTCCAAAAATGCTTTTTTTGGATTCAGTGATTCTCAAAACATGTATTTCCGGTGAAATCTCGGTATCGAATTTTTGGGTGGAATGCAATACTTCCCCTACTTACTATACGTAGTAGAGAAAGTAATATATTCGATACTGAGATTTCACCGAAAATATATGTTTTGAGGCCCCCTGAATATAAAGAAGCATTTTTAGAAAAACGTCCTTATGTGCCTCTGAGAACAGCGTAACCCAAAAACAAGAAGTCGGATCAACACCAAAAGGTTCATTACCTTCCAAAGATGCGACATGAAGGTTTTCAAGAAAATTCCCCCAGCGGAAACTACCATTCACATGCTTATTTCTTAACCACTTTTATTATAATATCACATATATAAGACATTTATATGAAAAACAAAATTTATATATTGTATTTTCTGTGTTCTTTATTGGGAAGGAATTTTATATAATCTTGTTTAGCTGGTAAACCCTAAGGGATAGACGAAAACGTTTCACATAAAAAATGATCTCTTTAAAACACACAATAATTATTTCAAATAACTTTTTTGTGGCACCAGGCATATTCAAGATATCCCTTATTAATACTTCAACTGTTCAATACTCAGCCATTCTTTTAAAGTTCTGTTAACATTTGGTTGTTTCTCTAGATTCAATTAAAACAATATGGAATTTAAGACAGCGCACACCGTCCAGTTTTTAAAACATTTGACTGTTGTTGTTCTCCTTGTATTGTAGCGTATGTGTGTGCATTGTCACGTCTAACATATTATTGCTGTGTAGAATGATATTGCTGAACTAATTATTTAGTTTGTGACTGAATTCTTGTCCGGCGCGCCATTTCCTTCCACCTCCTAGTCAGAGGAGGTGAAGGCAAGTTGAGGGATGAGCCTCCTGTCTGATAGCGTGGCGCCAGTCTAGTGTATGTCTTCATAGTGAGTGTGTGGTGTGTAAGCGTGCGTGGTCCGTATGGGTATGGGGCATCTCCCTCCAATGCCTGTCTGTAACCTTTGTGAATGATATAACGGTGCCAAGGTAACCTTATACTAAACCAGAGTTAAATGTGAATTTATGTGTATTATGTTATAAATATCGCACGCCTGCTTTAGCTTTGTGCAGCTAGGTTCCTGGTCCTTTTGGTTACCACTAATGCTACGTCCCCAATGTTTATGCCGGGGTAACTAAATTTAATATTTTAGCTGCAAAACCTTTTGGCCTCATCCCGGTGTATACCAGTATGTTTAAGATTATTGGTTTAATACTAATCTTTCATGGGAAAATCACCTACTGATGTGAGACTAAGTAAGACTCCCTATCAAAGTATAATAAGAACCTAAATGAATATATAACCTTTTAAATATATAAAATCTTATCAAGGATATTAATTAATGTATTTTGATTTTCTACTAGATTAATTGATTTCACGGACTTCATGTAATTATTGGAACTACATTCTTAGTTACATGCTTATTTCGTATCTATGACAACATGTGTAATGTAACTATTTCTGCAAAAGCTTATTTGGAAGTAGATACAAAAATAAGCTTTGTTAAAGTTAGTTTATATGTCCACTAATAAATGATAAGAGGGTAGAGAAAGTCACGTGAATGTATCACATCGGATGTTTTAAATTTAAAAAGGTGAGAAGATGTACATTTATACAGGTTGTAATTTTAACAGTATTATCTTGAAATAAATTTCTGGAACGTTAAATCAAAGGTGTATTTACTTTAAATAATTGAAGCTTGAAATGTTTCTCCTGAAGTAGTCTTTTTACTGACTTGTAGCAATATAGGAGTGAGACATTCTAAGTTAGTATTACTTAGAATAATGCGCTGAATGATAAGTTAAGTATAAAATAATTCTCTCATTTAACTTAACGTATCAATTAAACAGAAAGAAAATACAATTGGTTTGAGTGTCTGTTGACCGAAGTACAATTGCCGCTGCAACTGTCTCCTAATGAGCATTAAACAAGATATACGCCCCATTATTTCACAATTTGTCGTGTAATTATAAAAGGTAGCATTGAATAAATGAATACAATAAGAATTACTACACAGTGTATTATTTTGAGCATATTTACATACGAGGAAATAAACACTTAAGACGTTCGACTTATACAGCACTTTATTTACCAATTTTAGGCGCCATTTGCAGTACTACAGGTGGTTCAGTATGATTCAGTAAAGTGCAAGTGCGGTTAAGGAGCTATTGGTAAGCATACAAAACAGAAAGATGTAGTGTTTAGACGAAGCTGGGATCAATGAGAGACATACTGCCCTATAGCTTGGGTCCATATAGCTGCTGGATCAAAAAAGGATATCCTTTCTTTTTGGCAAAACCTCATGCTTCAAAAACTCCACCGGAAAAGAAAGGGACGTTAAAGCGTTACACATAGGCAATGATGATGGGTTTTTAGATAATGGCTCCCTTATTCTTGAATAAAAGAAAATTTGTGTTTATCTTGAAGAAATGACTAATCAGATTCTCTAGGGAATGATTTGAGAAGAATTTTGCCAAAATTCAATCCTACAAGCGTTTCTGTAATGGGCAAAGCGTTGCGACAGATCTCCTTCTGCGGCTGCTCGTCTTCCTTCTGTTGCAGGTGTTGAGTTGCTGTAAGATAATGCTCTAAAACACTTCTGTGTTGGCCTATTCTCTTAAGTCTGATCTAGGAAATAGTCATAGGTGATGAAATAAAACAATTTAAGTTCACTTTAACTGTGTTTTTGCACAGTTGTTCGCAGCTAGCCGTGAATTCTATCCCGCAATTATATGACCCGGCTACGGGACCTATCTATCAAGCTGCACCTTCCACCCTATGTAGAGCTTCTAAATTGCTAACAGCTTTTTCAGACACTCAACCACATGAGTGGCATGAAGATCACCCCCTACCCCCGAGGAAATCTTATAATGTTGTGCTAATGCCGGGGCTCCGACTTATTTATACACCCCGCTAAGGACGCTGGTTTTCTCACAACATTTTAAAACAAATATTGTGGTAGGTTAATCACATTTGCGTCGTATGAGAACGTGCGCTGATATCTTCTATCCTGACGAATTCAGACTTTCCGTTTCGGTTCCGGCCTTGGCAAACTCTCTTCAACCTCCTCGTCTCCCTCAATCAAGCGTCTCTGCTGGTCGTATTCAGCGGATACTTTGTGCTTGGAGCCTCCTACAAATATCTCCGCCTGGTACCACGTGACTTCAGGCACCTAAATTGCAAAGTTGCGCCGCTAGCTATTCAGAGTGATGCGCCAGTGTTCCCGCTTCAGCGTCCTATCATAGTGTTGAGTTAACCCTCTTCCAACTTTACTTCACAGCGCTTCGTATTAAATTGAGTAAATAGAATTATTTCTGTTATATGCTTGTTTATAGATTTAAATATCGCAATGTGCAAAATTATTTTATTTTATAATTGTACATTAAGATTATCAGCGCTTAAAATGGGCATTTCTAACGCGTATTTTGAAGCCAAACAGTGTTAGATAGTAGAAAAAAGAAGGCATAAGTTGGCCACGATATGAGTGCGCTTGGAGGAGGATGCCACTGTATTTGTTGACAAATCCTAAGGCCGTCAAGGCTAGGGATCAGGAGCGAGGGGCAAGGTAATAGGGGAATGTACAGTTGCACTTTGACAGCAGTACTACATTTTCAAGCAATAGCCTCGCTAATAAATGCAACTCAGAACTGCGGATGTTTTCTTTACCTAGAATGTCCTTCCGATACCCAGCCTGCTTTTTCCGAACGCAACCATATGGTTGTGGCCAATTACGAGGAAGGCTAAAAACTAAGGTTACAAAGCCTGCAGTGAAACATGTATATTTTATTTCATACGACCAATAAAGCCAACTGATAATACATACATTAGTTTATTTTTCGAAGTAGTTTCCATATCGGTTTAGGCTTGTCGCTTCGTGAATGAGTTTGAATACTCCCTCCTAGTTCAACTTCTGTCCTTGCGTGTTCAGCCATGTTGTAGCGAAGTGTTTCACGCACTCGTCTGAAGCGAATCGTTGGTCTCCTAGGTGCTCCTTCATGTGAGGAAAATGTTGCTTGGAGTGAGGTCCAAGCTGTACGGAGGGTGGTAGATGATGTCCCAGCAAAATGCTTGAACAGCGTGGTGGTCTTCTGGGCAGCATGAGCTCGTACGTTTTCGTGAAGGAAGGTAACGCACTCGTGAAAAGTCCTGGCCGTTTCCTCCTGATTACTGCGCAATCGTGTCTCAAGGTCTTGCAGTATCGGTCAACGGTCACTGCGTGTCCTCTTTCCAAAACCTCCACGAGTATAATACCCGCGCTGTCCCAAAATACTGTGGTCATCAGATTTCTGGCAGATGGCGTCACTTTAAACATCTTTGTCTTTAGAGAAGAGTGTTTCCACGACCGCTTACTGCTGGGGGTGTAGTGGAGGATCCACGTTTCGTCATTCGCACAAGGTGGTGAAGAAAACGGTTATCTTCCATGGAGAACCATTGCAAAAGTTGCAAACTTTCTCTCAAGCGTTTTTCCTTGTGTTGGTTGGACATATTTCGTAGAACCCAACGGGAACGCTTCCGAACGCCATTTCCAATTATACCGTCATATGCCGTAACGTGATCCTCCTGCTGTCCTGAATCAGCTCCTCCACACGAACTGTTGATGCTGTGGTGGATCGGCCACTGCGATCCTCGTCGGTGACGTTTCCTCTACCGGCCACAAACTTTCGACACCATTCTGCGATTTGCTGACAAGATATTATAATCTCCGTAAAACTCTAACTGCTGCTGATGAATTTCAGCCGCGATTACATGTTTCGCCCTCAGAAATCGAATAACGGAGCGGATTTCCATTTGTGTTTACCTACAACTAGCGCTGTAGGTTGCGGGTGGCTGAAACTCTGCACAATTGCCAATCGTATGTAGTGGAATTACCGCAAACTATTAATTTCTCGATGATGGACGAAACTTCGGAATATGGACCTTATAACCTTAGTTTCTGATCACCCCTCGTAGCATGGTATTTCTACAAACAATCACAACACACTCATTCAAACGTATATATAATGCTCTGTTTACAGTCGGTAAGTTAGTAATTCTGAATAGAGCACATAATGTTGACGCTGGCTACTGCACGTAACTAAACCTAGCGATTGCAAAACTTTGAAAGGAGGGGGAAAAGAGTGGAAGTCGTAGGTGGAGGTGGCTTTACCAGACCTTGGGACAATTTAAATATATTGTTCTAACAATCTATATCTGCTTCATAATTACAGTTGAAAACGTTTCGATTTTGTTTTATTTAATTATAAATCATACGGGAAACGAATGCACGAGTAGTTTGTGACTTGTAATTAGTTTGGTTGCATTAATTGTAGTGTAACCGTTATTATTTAAATTAATTTGCATATCAATCATTCTTAACAAGTAAGGAAAGAGGAGCTCTTAGTGTGCACACATGCATGAAAAAGGCAGATTAACAATATGCGTCAGAAGGAAACCCCGCGTCCAGACGAAGCGAAAAGTATTTAATTTGTACATCTATTGAAGAGGTATTTTTATTAGCTCCACGTATGGACGCCGATTTGAGAAGATGGTTTGTTAAGTTATTTGCACCACGCTTTGGGTGTCAATTTGAGAAGATGGTTTGTTAAGTTATTTGCACCACGCTTTGGGCGTCAATTTGAGAAAGACGGTTTGTTACGTTATTTGCACCACGCTTTGGGCGTCAATTTGAGAAAGACGGTTTGTTACGTTATTTGCACCACGCTTTGGGCGTCAATTTGAGAAAGATGGTTTGTTACGTTATTTGCACCACGCTTTGGGCGTCAATTTGAGAAAGATGCTTTGTTAAGTTATTTGCACCACGCTTTGGGCGTCAATTTGAGAAAGATGGTTTGTTAAGTTATTTGCACCACGCTTTGGGCGTCAATTTGAGAAAGACGGTTTGTTACGTTATTTGCACCACGCTTTGGGCGTCAATTTGAGAAAGACGGTTTGTTAAGTTATTTGCACCACGCTTTGGGCGTCCATTTGAGAAAGACGGTTTGTTAAGTTATTTGCACCACGCTTTGGGCGTCAATTTGAGAAAGATGGTTTGTTAAGTTATTTGCACCACGCTTTGGACGTCAATTTGAAGTAGTTTGTATTGAAGGAGTTGTATTATATATCAACTGTTGGGGAGCCGAACTTGAAGTAGTTGCAACCGCACGTATGGTACCCGGTTTCCGGTAGCCTTCGCCCCATATGTACTCTCAGGTGGCCTTTGCCCCAAGTTTCAAAAAAATATTAACTTTGTAATTTTTTACTGTTTCTTTAAATACTATATATTTATGTTTGCCTCGGCTGCGTCAGTATTATTGTTAGAGACATGGATGTCTTGGCAGGGTTGTGGTGCGACTGAAGAATGTAGGCTTACTCAGATTATAATTTTACTTCACTCCTTTTATTAATGCTTGGCACGATTTAAATAACACTTCACTGATAGAGAGCTGTGAGATTATTTTATGAATTACTTGCACTTTTTAACACGTAAACTATTTTCGTCTCACACGAATACATATTAAATTTCTCGAGGACGCATCTCCCATCCGGTTACAAATACTGTCCGCAGGCAACTGAATTGATTTCAACTGCCTAAACTTGTAAATTTCTGTATTTCAAGTCTCTGTTTGGCTATTCCTAATGCAATAGAATACTTCATTTAACTAAAGCTTTTTCTGGTTGACTGGCAATTTTTTTATATACTGTCACTAAAATTACATTATTGCTACCAAATCACAAGTAATATTATTAAACTCAAATTCATTATTGCCTCAAGGTTACCTCATTGTTAGCAATTTTGAACCTATTATTCTACAGATCCTACATTATAAAATTACGTAATACATTACGTATAACATTATTGAACATGTATACAATAGTATACAATAATATAAACATATATAATGACTGTAATATTCACTTTTTATATATTGTTACATACACATATTGCTTTAAGGCGGGCTGTCATTGCATTTATATACTATATAATTAGACTGAAATTGTATAAGTGTTAAAAATACTGCCTCACTATGCAAGATATATTATATAGATGTACAAATTATATATGTGCTTTTGTGTGTGTATGTGTGTGTGTGTGTGTGTGTGTGTGTCAGCGTGCAGGCACATGGACCATTCGGATGCCAATGTGAGATGAGAAGCCAAGCAACCATTGGCTATCCAATAAACAAATATTGTTAGGATCAGAGAAGTAGTTACTTGGATAACTATTAGAAATTCCTCACATAGGGAAGTGTAAAATTAAACTCCGTGGACTTGTTTATATACTTCCTATATTTACAGGTTCAGTCATTGTTATCAGGTACAAGAATTCCTAAGCATTAAAACCAGAACGAAATGAAATGAAGTTGAACTGTTCATGGACTTCACGCAGTGACGTTGCAGGTAACAAACTACCCCATCCCTTACGTTTTGGTCTTTACAGACAGTTCTCGGCAGATTATGTCTACCTTCCCGTGAACGATCCTCGGCCAATGTTGTTTACATTTTCTGTAATGATATAAAGTTTTGAGAGTAGGTAATCTGAAGCCAATTACTTAAGAATCCTTATGCCTGCTGATTATGCTCCAAATGGAACATGCACACAGAAGCATTTGTGTGAGAACTTACATCACGGGGAATGAACATTTAGAATATTTGAATATATTTAATTTAAGTTAAATCCACCGCACCAGAATAATTTATTAGCTTGCGTGGATACGTTTGCTAGATAAAGCTCCTATTAACTACGAAAACTGTCCACTGATTTAATGCAATAAATTGCACATAATTGCTCAAAACTATTAATTGGAGGAAAATAAGCATTAATTTTTCATTATTCAATACAGCATCAGTTTTATTCTTGCATCGCCAGCATCCTCAGAAGAGAGAGGAGTTTTCTACTAGAAATCTTGAAACGAGAAGAGAGAGAACTTAACCTCACCTTGCTAATTAACATCACTAGATTAGCAAATCTAGATAATTCACATCTCATTAGAAAATTGGCTACCCATCACCAGTTAGACCAACATCTAAGACTTCGCGATGTGAAACTGCCTTTTCTCCCAAGCCCATAGCTTCAGTCAGCAGAACCTAGGCTTGCATTGCAATTACCAGGCGCAATTGGTGAAAAAGCTGTGCATATTCTCTGCACAAGCCTATCAAAAAGCGTTATTACAAAGTCATATATATATTATATATGACATTACCATTAGATGGTAATGAACACTCAGCTTTACGGAATGGTCCATTTTATTAATTAAGTATTTTAGTAAGTATGGTTTGACCAAACATGTCTAAGAAAAACATAAAATAAATTCCTATGAGGGACTTATCTTGTTGAGTAGATACGATTGCTGTTGAGGAGTTTAGGCAGTCAAAGAAGTTAGCCCGGGGTGGACCGTTGAGCCGGGAGAGAGAATGGCCCCGGAGTCAAGTAGTTTTGGAGTGATAACTTCGGCCAGAGCGACCAGAATGAATACACACCATCGAAGGCAATACTAGCAAGGACAACCCCGACCCTGACTCTGTGAGCCTTTGTATAGTTTGTGACTTCCTGTGGGTCATTCCCTGTGTAATTACTAAGCAAAACAGGATTTTCTAGAACATTCTATCTGACGCACATCCTCTGGGCGATGTGCAAATCTGCACCTAAGCTCGAGGAACTTAATGTAACCATTATTCCCCAAGTTATTCCTAGAGAATTACCCGCGTACAACCTGTTAAACGCTGGATGTCCCGATCCGTGCGTCCACAAGATTGCAAAATGTGAGAAAATTAAGTTTTCAAGAAATGTCTACTTTAATCCGAAATAACGTAGTGCACATATAATTTAGTCCAAAATAAAGAGGTGTACCAAAAATGTATGTCTGAACCTCTCTGTGGATCCTTATGCTCAACAACAGCACTCGTGACAATATGTAGTAAGGAGAAGGAAGGGGGCATTATCTCCGTGCTGGTTATTCTAACACGCCTCAGCTGACTTGACGTAGCGCACAACTGTGTTCCAGTAATGCATGCCGGTGTAAAATAAACGGTACGTTTTACAACCTATTCTGTGATTAACATCAATAGCAGATGAGTTCATATGAGGGATTCTAAACGATCTGCACTCACATTACAACCCTCTTCTTACTCCTCTACATTTTTTTTTACAGAAATCTGTTCTTTTATCTTATTCTTCTTAATCGAGATAAACTTTCATTACCTAAATACATATGTTCTTGTAGGTATAAGAAGAATACAGTAGGCTAAAGCGATATACACGTTTTTAAAAGGTGGATCGCTATGTGGTGGCCTGGAAATTCCACATTCTCTTTGCATAACCACAAGATAAAACGAAAAGCTACTTACCACCTGTAAAAGTATTAAGTATTTGAAAATTCAAACCAATAGGAAAGAATATCTCGAAATTGTTTAACACACAACAAATATTTTTATTTGACAAACGAGATTTACAGAGTAGCAATTTTTATCTGTCTCTTATGGTTTACCAGTTATATAAACCGAGCGGGATGGCTCAGGCGGTAACGTCTGTGGTCCGCATTTGAGAGGCCGTGGGTTCGATTCCCGTTGCCGACTTTCCTGATCCGTAGGTTGGGTTCTTTCGGGGTTCCCCGGGTCTCCAGGCGAATGCTGCGATGGATCATTCCATCCCCCGAATTTTGTGTCCCTCCATTTCATCTCCATTCTCATTTTACTTCACCTTTCATCTGATTAGTTTCAAGGATGTCAAGGTTGGCGGGAGGTCGCGACGTGTGCATGGCAGCAAAAAGAATGCTCTGAGGAAATATTCTTCTCCCCCGAACTGCGAGCAGCCTCCTGGCCCCTCCTGGCGTTGTGTACCAACCTCCACCCGGAGAATTAAAATCTCTAAATGGTAGGGACCCTGCCCTCTACCTGTCGTACCTCCTGGTCCGGCCACCCTCTGTCTTCTCACCTCAATCCTCCCTCCCGGGGGCGCCCCGTCAGGGACCTACGTACAAAATATCCACGTAGGTCGAGGTTCTAAGTCCCCCTTCGCTTCTTGTCTTATCCTATCCTACCATTCAAAGGCATTTAGAAGGGGACTTAATAGTCTATTCCCAGAACATTCAATATAAACGTTTAATTTTGATGTAAACATTTTAAACACATGAAGAAGGTTTATTGCTGCTATGTATGGAAAGCAAGTTTGAAGAAGGTGTATTATATTTCGACTGTTGGGGAGCCAAACTTGAAGCAGTTGCAACCGCACGTATGCTAAAAAGTTTCCGGTAGCCTTCGCCCCAAATGTTTAAAAAAATATTAACTTTGTAATTTTGACTGTTTCTTTAAATATTATACATTTATGTTTGCCTGGTCTGCGTCAGTATTTATTTTTAGAGACATGAATGTCTTAGCAGGGAGTGGTGCGACTGAAGAATGTAGGCTTACACAGATTATAATTTTACTTCACTCCTTTTATTAATGCTTGACACGATTTAAATAACACTTCACTGATATATAGAGAGAGCTGTGAGATTTGTTTTCTAATTAAATACTTGCACTTTTTAACACGTAAACTATTTTTGTCTCACACAAACTACGTATTAAATTTCTCGAGGACGTATCTCGCGTCCGGTTAGAAACGCTGTCTACAAGCGACTACTTCTGAATTTGTAAATTTTGCTCCAGTTTAGTTCCTGATTGCCTAATCCTAGTCGAATATAATACCTTTATTTAACTAAAGCTTTCTCTGTTTGTTGATTGGCTATTTTATAAGCAGTCACAAAAATTACATTATTGCTTCCAAGAATCACAAGTAGCATTATTAAGCTTTCAAATTCATTATTGCTTCAAGGTTGCCCGATTGTTAGCAACTTTTAACCTATTATTCTCACAGCTCCTACATTATTGAATTACGTAATACTTTCACATAACATCATTACACATGTATACAATAATGTAAACATTGTAATGACTGTGATATACCCTTTTTATATACTGTTACACACATATTACTTTAAGGCGGGCTGTTATTGCATTTATATATTATATAATTAGACTGAAATCATTTAAGTGTTAAAAATACTGCTCACATACGGTATTTTAATAAAAATCGATAGGGATATTTTGGGAAAATCAAACATAACGAAAACATTTTCATGTAAAATGTAATTTGGGATGGATGGTGTTTTAAAAATCTTCGCGTCGCATTCTTGGAAGACATTGAACCGACTTTTCGTTTTTTTAGTAACGTTGCTCATATACATTTTCTATTTTAAATACTTCCTCTATTTACTATAGATAAGTAGTAGAGAAAGTAAAAGTTTCGTAACCAGCTTTTGGGGATTCTTGTAATAAATCCCTGGTTTGATGCCATTCTGTGCAACGTGCTCCGTGTGAGCAAGCCTTAACTTGCTCATCGCGCTGGATGAGAGCCAAATTTGGGTGTTTTCGATGTCAGCACATCCTGACGAAAAGTCACATTATACATCTTCATCAACCCATCCTCCTTCGTGCCCCAACATGTAACAAGTCTTCGCCTGCTTTTTTTACTCGGCGTAGCCAAGTCGTAACACATATCGTTTGATGACTTTACCAATTTCCCTTCAGATAAAAACAAACTTCTTTTGTTTACAGAGATTGATGAAGTGGAACGTGATCCCTGCGGTATACAAGGCTTGATTTTTCTTGTGTTTTAGCTCTTCCAGTGGAGCTTAATTAGCCCATGATGAGGGCACTATGTGAAAAGAAATTCTACCTAACCCCCCTTTGCAGAAAATGGTACAAAAAGACGTTAGTTTAGGAGGAGCAGCTTTGAGTGCCCACATGATGCGGAAATGCCACTGTTTCAACTATGTAGAGTTAAAACTTACTTATATGTTTAAGAATATCTGCTTTTAAGACTACATTAATTGTATTAGCACCTGAAAAAAATAACTACATAGTGTTTATTTCAAGGGTTTAGAAAAAATGTTTACCTTAAACTAATTTAAACTACCGTTCTTATTTTTCTATTTTTACGGATTAGATTAAAACATCTTAATTAAAACTCGCTTGACTTTCTCTACTTGGTACAAACTACTTTAACAATCGCTTATTCTCCATCTAGTTCATATTAATCGAGATAAACGTTTGCAGAAACTGTTTGTAGGCTTTAAGCGATAGTCAAATCTTTTAAGAATTCATTGCTATGTGGAACATGTTCAGGACATAAAAAAAATAAAATAATATCAAATTCCCATTTGAGAAAAGGTATGTTTTGAAAAACTCAAACAAATAACAAGTAATATCTCGAAAATGGGTCACTCGACAAAAAAAAGGTATATGACATAAAATGTGTGTTTTAACGAGATCTAAATTTTTCGTGTATTAAATTTTGTCCCTCTCCTACGACTTAACAGTTATGCAAAATTCATTCAGAATGAAGACAATTTTGGGGACAACCCCGGGACATTCAAGATATCAACTTATGATATTTTAATCAAAATCGTTAGCCATTTTTGAGAAAATAAAATTTTTCGAAGAACGTCCCATGTAAAGGGTAGTCTGGGATGGAGGGATTTACTTGAAAATTTTCGTGTCGCATCCTTGGAAGGTATTAAATTCAAATACCACGTTTCGTATTTATCCGACTTTTGGTTTTGAGCTATGCTGTTCAAAGGCACACAGACAGACATGTTTCCAAAAAACTTTATTTGGATTCAGGGCACTTCAAAACATGTATTTCCGGTGAAATCTCGGTATTGAATTTTCGGGTGGAAAGCAATACTTCTCCTAGTAGAGAAACTAAATATCCTGTTCCTGCTTCATTCGGTCCATCGTATACGCAATCTTTCTTCACTTCTCTTTCCATATGGTGCATAATGGATTGCTCTATATGGCATGCGACTTCCTTTTTGTTTTATATCGTATAACGTTTTCTACTGATGATTCTGTATATTTAGTTCTAATATAAACTGCGGTTGTATTATGTTGTATTTATTTAATTTGTTGAGCCCCACGTTTGGAAGCCAATTTGAAGTAACATTATTTTTATATGTTTGTATTTGTTAGCCCCACATTTGGGAGCCAATTTGAAGTAACATTATTGTAGCCCCACGTTGTGGTAGCCAATTATAAGGTGGTTTTGTGCTTACGTAATATGTTTTTACGTAAATTATTAGAACTTGAAGATCTTATATTGTGCTGCTTTTGTTTTGTTTGGTTACATAATTTTAACTGCCCCACGTATGGCAGCCAATTTGCGATGGTAAATTTATAATGTTATTTGTGTATGTGTTTTTACTCATGGTGAATCCATCTTGTGACGTGATTCTTTGTTTGGTTTGTAGCTCCATCTGGTGTTAGCAATTTGCGGTAGTATTAGCGTTTGTTTGAAAGAATGCTACTGTTATTTTATTTAATTTTGGTTTACTGTCCTCCGGCTAGCTATTATCCTTTTGGGTCGAGCACTTCTCTTTATACAGGTTGTGTAAACGGAAAGGAATCTTTTATCCAAAGATAACACTGATGAAGGAATTTGTTTTACACTTTTATTGTCGAACACAGTCACTATCACATTTACATATTGATCTAGACACTCGCCAAACTGAAACTGTTATAATAACTTCATTACTGATCACTCTTAATTCGCGTACTTCAACTTTTTGTATAATTAACTTTACAACATTTTAGATTTTTCATAATTCTGCTACGCGTAACTCGTGAATCGATAGCCGACGTGTAATATTTCTGCTGGACTGAAGGCGACGTGTATCATACAAATATTTTCGACGAACTGACGGACCGAAAAAGACGTGTAGTGTACAAAGATTTTAGATGAACTGAGAGCGATCTACCTCTGACTTGGCTCTTTTATACTCATACACCCTGATATGCCTAAAGATTATAACTGAGCTGCAATTGGCTAATAAAACGCGCCAACATTAGCGTCTATTTTTATATCCAATGAAAATTATGAATACATATGCTCTAGGGAAATGTTCCAGCAGATTCTAAAGGAAAACGCGCCCACATTACGTAACTTCCTCGTTTCCAATAATGATAAACAGCTCACCCCTGGCTGCATTATTGCACGCTATTATTGTCAGTTTCAGTAAAGCAGTATAAACTTACTTCCCAACAATAATTACACTAAACAAATATCTCAAATTAATGTCACACAAAAATGCATATTCATACTATAATCATTCTTTACATTTAAGTAATTTGTGATACAATTTGTGATACAAATTACTGCATCAAAACAGATATAATGAATACATTTCATTGCTGGTAAGCTTCCGAGAACTACCTCTGTCTGCACATAATTATTGTGAAATGAATAAATATAATTAGAAACCCGAAAACCGAGGTATAATTATAATTTTTAAAAATGCAGTACTTCTCGTAAATATTTCAGTTAAATATTTATATAATTTATAAATTTACACAATCCCCTCATAACTCCTGGAAAATGACAAATTTAAGGTGAAAAACATAATAGCTTAGAGTTCAGAGCGCCTTCTTGTTCTTAAAAGTATAGTTTTTTCTCTTAATTCATTAAATTTAAATGATAAGAATATCTAACACTTAAATATTCGGTATAAACACGCTGCTTTACAATCTGCTATGCAAAACATTCCGTATGCTTTGTGTTTGTCGTAGCACAATTCCTAAAAACATTGCTCAGTAAAAGATGACGTCAAATGAAGGCGTTACATCTAGAGAGGGAAAACTTTAAAGCGCTGGTTAGATCCTGATCTCAAACTGCTCCTGCCGAACTCATGTATTTATAATTTGTATTCTGATTTATTAAAAACATTAGGTTAAAAGATATTGTAAATACTTCCTTCCCACAATTCAGCGAGTATTCTTGCCCCCACTTAGATGAAAAAGGATTTATAGTAAATACTATAAACACTGAGGCACTAGTTTATTTTGTTTATATATATATATATATATATATATATATATATATATATATATATATATAAAACTTCGTTATTAACTCGAGCAAGGATTCCATTGAAACATAGTCGTATGGAGAGGCACGCTACACCTGATTGGTTTAGGCCACTCGCGTGTTATGTGAATCCTCAGGGGAGCATTAACTATGCAAGCAACAGTTATTTAGTAAGCACCATTTAGGATAAATGGACGAGGAATTTCTCTTTTTAGCTTGTGGGTCCCCACTTCTCCTGTCGAGTACACGTCATGGAAGTTTTACCTCATCCCATTATGTTGTAATAAAGGTGCGTAAAAATCTCTCTAATTTAAAATGTAGAAACGTTAACTTTCATTAATTTATTCTTATTTCACTGAGCTCTAACATGCACCTCTACCTTTCGCGGTACCCTAATGTAATCTGAAATTCACAACTACCAACCCAGATGTGGGTCGTCACAGTGGTTTTTTCTGAAAATCATTTTCGACAGCAGCAACTAGAGAGTTTTAACCACCAATTTGAATAATGTTGAAACGTTACTGTTTAAAAAGTAATCTGTCAGTGAAACTTTGTGTTTTTAATTTTCCTTTAATCAAAGCATAGAGAAAGACAATTAAACAGAAATATAATTAAGAATATTTTAACGATGTATTGAGCATTTTCCTAGTAGAAGGATTTTTAAGCAGCCACCTGCTGACCATCTGCAAGTTGTTTGTACGTTTAGATAAAAGCCTTACATAATGATACTCCCTTCAGATCCCCTCCTCACTAATTAGCTCGGAATTTAAGCCAACTAATTACCACATTTAAGTTGTTTCCAAGGAAGATCTTTCCCCTTCCTCCTACAACCGCTGTCACCCCATCCCTTCTCTATGTTTCCTTGCTGCTATCTTATCTTCTACATCCCCCTCCAGCCACATGCGTTCTTTACATTCAGAGCAAGCAATATAACATTTTAAGGTTAATTGCATTCCCTATTTCACTTAGAATGTTTAAATTCCTTAGAACCTCTTAGGAAAGCAGAAAGGAGTATGAAAATTGAAATAGACCGATTTAGCAACCAGTAAGCTGCAGATAATAAGTAATCTTCTACAATATAATGTCGCTGTTTAAATCTCTAGGGACTGATTGTATGGTTGAAGTCTGAATAAGTTTGAAATACCCTAACTAGAGCATAAATGAGACAAGTTGTACATTTACATACATAAAATGTTGCCCATTCCTCTAAATCGCACTTGTGTTTTTCCCTTCCGTAAGGTTAGATAACCTTTAGATAACATTTGACTCCACCCAATCGGTATAAGTCACTATATGGTTACAAAAACGAACCAATGAACGATGTTACAATCAATTTGAAATTAAGGGGTGGTTCGTATAACGCCTATATGAAAGAGTTTTGCTAGGATTAGTACTCAAAGAAAGGTTAAAACACTTACAGCATAATTCGTCCTTCTACAGGAAGGGGTGAGGAATTATTTTCGTGTCGTTAGACTGAACCACAACTACAACATATTGTGACCGCGCGCGCGTAGCTGCCTGCGCGCGGCAATTGAATGGGGGACTTCGGCCGGCATTGGAACAACAGCGAGAACAATACGCAGGCAGGAATGAAAACCCCTTGGTCTGAAACCTTCGTTTGGGCATGTTCTTGTACGTTCTGGTTCTCGAAATGTCCGCTTTGTATGCGAGACCTATATAAGGGGCCACTATGCTAGGACGGACACGTCGAGTGTTGAGTTTAGCTAAGAAGAGTTGAGTTCTGTTAGAAGTGACGAAGTGAAAATTGCACAATGCAGTTTTTGAGTTGTGAGTCGTGCAGTTCAGCAGTTCAGCAGTTCAGTTGTGATTTGATTCGACGGATCGGTTGTGTTGCATTCCGAGTGTGTGTGAAAGTGATTTAAGTGTAACGTTTGTGCTACGTTGAGTACCCAGGGATAAATAAAGTGTCTTTCGCACTAACTGGAGTTCTCATTTGTTAAAATATATATGAGAGCTTTCGTCAGCGACATGGAAACAAAGGTTTAAGTTATTGTCGCCATCGAACGGCTATAAGAAAGCCGAGATTAAGAAAACTGTAGTATAGTATGAAAATACATGGTATAAGTGATTAAAGAAACAAGAAGAAGAAAGAAAAAAAAACGTTCCTAGCCTTCGTCTTTACTTCTACGTTTTTATTGTAGCATATACTAATACATCATTTTTGTGAAAAAAATTCTACGAAGACCTTAAGGGTACTCCGCTAGTGAGAATATGTTATAAGGTTACTCTTCTGTAGTTCAGCTATATTTGGAGAGGTAATCTACCCTGAAAATCCAGTGGTTATAGGTATGCTGAAGCAATATATGTGATCACGCTGGCAGAGAGAGAGGCTAATTTTGTCATTACCACCATAAACAGCTACGTTTCACTATGGACCACTTTTTATGCACGTCATTATACGATGCACATCTACTCCTTAGATAGCTATGCCACTCTCAGGAGATTAAAAATCTTCTTAGCTGCATTATCAGTCATTCATGGTAGCGATTTTGTTTTTGTCCGATTTTTCTACGTCTTCCCAAATATATTTACGCAGAAAGAAATTCAGAATTCTAACACAGGAGTTCGTCTCCAAGGAAACGCATATCTACCAACTTAAACATGTGGCTATAACAACATAATATACACTAGGGCGGGAAGTAAAATACAATTGAAGTCTTAATTTATGAGCAATTACAGTGAATGACACACCTCGAACAAAATTACTTATTCTCTTTCAAGTGTTATTGAATACTAATTAACTGTAATTAAAACCAAATTGACATTTAATACCTCATAGATTGAAAATAGAATGTAAATTTAATTAAGTAAGCCCAATATTGAATTTGTACTGTGTTACGTAATCCTTAAATGTCAAGGAAACACGTTGTTGTAACAGCAAATCGAAATTACTCCGTTTTTTACTTTTTCTTACGCTTGCCTATAGAAAGTAGGGGAACTATTGTATTCCACTTACAACTCCTACGTTACGATTTCATAAAAAATAACATGTTTTCAGCTTCCTTAAATCAAAACCTTATCTTTTAAAAACGTTTTGTGTGTATGAACAGCATAACTCTAAAGGAATATCTAATCGGATAAATACCTACTCGGTATTTAAATACATATTCCAACGATGCGACACAGACTTTCAAGAAAATACCGCCACTCCGAAATACGCTTTATTTGGAAAATGTTTTCCATTTTCTTTTTACTTTCTCTAGTACGTATAGTAAGTAGGGGAAGTATTGTATTCCACCCAAAAATTCGATACCAAGATTTCACCGGAAAAATATCTTTTGAGACCCCCTGAATAAAAAAAAAGCATTTTTGGAAATATGTCTGTGTGTGTCTGTGTAAACAGTATAACTCAGAAACGATTAGTCGGATAAACACCAAACTTGGTATTTAGGTTTAGTATCTTCCAAAGATGCGGCACGAAGGTTTTCAAGAAAATCCCCCACTCCAGATTATCGAAAATTTTAATTTTCTCAAAAATGACTAACGATTTTGATTAAAATATCATATGTTAAAGATATTTTCATGACTAATAAAATGTACATCTTGAATTATCTGGGAATGTCTCCAAAAGTATTCTTCATTATGAACGACTTTTGCATAACTAGTAAACCATAAGAGATAGACAAACTTATACTACACAAAAAATGTAGATCGCGTTAAAATACACAATTTATGTCATATAAATTTTTTTTCAGTGAACGATTTTCGAGATATTGCTTGTTATTCCCTTAAATTTTCCAATATGCTTTTTCTCAACTGAAAATTCTTTATTCATTTTTTTATGTCCTGGACATGCAAAGAGAATGGAATACCCCACATAGCAACCAGCTCTTGAAGCATGTAACTATCGCTTAAAAGTTACCATATTCCCCTTGCACCTACAAGAAAATAAGCAATAAGATTAACATCTCGGTTAACATGAAGCATATGGAGAATAAGCGTTTGTAAAAATAGTTTGTACAAGAGTAGAAAAAGTCATGTGAGTGTAACACAGATTTTTTGAAAATTTCTTAACGATTTTTATTAAAATACAAATGTTTAAATTGTTTGATTAAAAAAAAATTATATTTCTCTGTATAAATCAACTTTCTGTGTATAACCCATGAAGTCATCTTCATTCGAAATTAATGTTTTATATAATCATTTTTAACTGGAAAAGCGATGGACAAAAGGTACTACACCAAAAATATAGAACTGGGCTGGCCACGTAGCTCAGTCGGTAGACCACCTGCCTTCTGTGCAAAGGGTCCCGAGTTCGATTACCGAAATTTTTCTCTTGTCCTCCACAGAGTCTGGAAGTGTGAATGTGCGTGTGCTCTAATTATTAAAACCCAAAAAGTGCAAGAAACCCAACGACAACACCACTGCCGACATGCAATAAGTTCCAAAGTTAAGGCCGCCAATAAGACCGTAGTTAAAGGTGAGGTATAAGTGGAACCAAAAGAAATGTAGAACTGAGTATTGACCACTTAATTATATTCGCTTTTATTGGTTCGAAAAATTGAATTCTCTATACCGTTTCGACCTGCTAAGTCGCCATTCTTTTGTTGTTAGTGATGCGTTAAAGGTATAGGTTTTTAATTTCCGCTTTTTAAAGATTTGACAATCACTTAAGCCCCCTGTATCCTTCTTGTAGTACAACGAAATGAGTCATAAAACACTAAGAGTGGAAGAAAACTATATTAGAAGAATTTTGTTACCAACATTCTAGAGAGACAGACAGAACATTATTCATTATCTGATTGTTGAACATTGCTACAATATGAATAAAATATATGAGATATTAGATTTTAATTTATGACACACGATCTCAGATCAGCAAAACATTAATAGATTTGCTTTTTCTAAAGCAAAAAAATGTTCCCATGGGAGTGTACAATAATGCCCTCAGCCTCTATACGAGTAGTGCTAAATAGGTTCACATAACGAGAGAATGTTCCATATTACATCCTTTTACGCTAATGAAGTGGTACATAATGCTTCTTTAAAGAACTTGCAAAACGAATTAATTTTATGCCTGAAGGATTTAAACTGCGTCTGTAATGGGCACTAGCAATGCTGTCTGAAGTGGTAGCGGAGTCACCATACCCATCCACCCCTCGAGGCTAAAAATCCTTTCATCTGCACCCCCGCAGAACAAGCATCACCCCTGCGCTAGCTCACCCCTTTTGCATCCCCTAGCATTCCAGTTATTTAAATTAGCCCTAATTTTTTTGTTGTAATGGTGGCATCAGAGGCGGATTGGAGAAGATTTGCATGTGTACCAACCTTCTGTACCGCTTACCTAGAATTGAAAAGCCTTGCTTTCGATATTGGTTTTGAGGTCCTCTAAATAAAAAGGTAGGTTTTAGAATAGGGTCCATGTACGTGTCTGTTAATTATATAACTATACAATTTTGATGTAACAAGCACATACTTTCTCTACGCACAATTTTAAGATGGTTGTTGCTTTACGTTATGGACGACAATTTGAAGTAGATATTGTCTTTACGTTGGATTTGTATTATATTTCAACTGTTGGGGAGCCGAACTTGTAGTAGTTGCAACCGCACGTATAGTACCCGCTTTCCGGTAGCCTTCGCCCCAAATGTACTTTCAGGTGGCCTTTGCCCCAAGTTTAAAAATATTAACTTTGTAATTAAACTGTTTCTTTAAATATTTAATATTTATGTTTGCCTCGCCTACGTCAGTATTTATTTTAGAGACATGGATATCTTGGCAGGGTTTTGGCGAGACAAGAATGTAGGCTTACACAGATCATAATTTTACTTCACTCCGTTTATTAATACTTGATACGATTTAAATAACACTTCACTGATATAGAGAGGTGTGAGATTCTTTTATGAATTACTTGTACTTTTTAACATGTAAACTATTTTTCGTCTCACACGAATACGTATTAAATCTCTCGAGAATGTGTCTCGCGTCCGGTTAGGATCAATGTCTGCAGGCAACTGAATTGATATCAACCGTCTAAAATCGTAAATTTCTGTATTTCAAGTCTCTGATTGGCTAATCTAAAGCTTTTTCTGGTTGTTGATTGGCTATTTTTAAACTGTCCCACAATTTACATTATTGTTGCTCCAATAATGACTAGTAGCATTTAAACTTTCAAATTCATTATTGCCTCAAGGTTACCTCATTATTAGCAACTTAAAACTTATTATTCTCACAGCTCCTACATTATTATATTACGTAATATAGTCACATAACATTATTACACATGGATACAATAATATAAGCATATGCAATGACTGTTACATACATTTTACAAATTATTACATACACATATTGCTTCAAGGCGGGCTGTTATTGAATTTACTTATTATATAATTAGACTGAAATTATTTAAGTGTTAAAAATACTGCATCATCTTATACCATCTATTCTTACAAAGGTGGATTGTGTTTACTTTAATTATACATTCGTTGTAGGTAGAATAGAATAAAGGTGGCCGAAGCAATAGCCAAATCGCCATTGGCTTATAAATTCCATACACCACGAGAAACAAAAACATGCTACCTTAGAACTTAAAAATTCTAGAAGTACTGCTAAATTCAAACAAATAGCAACGATATGAATTATTGTTTTAAATAGATCTACAATTTTGTATACTAAGCTTTTGTCTAACTGTTGCGGTTTACTAACTATACAAATGTATGCGCAATTCATTTAGTATAAAGCGGACTTCACAGGCTATTCCCAGAAATTTAAGATATAAATCTCATTATCATGCAAACACATTAAACATGGGACATTTTAATCAAAAGCTTTGAAGCTATCTTTGAAAGGAAAAAAAAGCAAAAGGTTTCATCTAAACGTTATTTTGTGGCGAGATGATTTGTTTTGAAAATATTCGTGTTGCGTCTTTGGAAAACTCTGACGTTAAGTACCAATTTGGCATTTATCCGACATTTTGTTTTTGAGTTATCTGTTCATCCACAAACATACTAGTCGGCCACGATATGAGTGCGCTTAAAGGAGAGCGCCACTGTTTTTGCTGACATGCCTAACGTCATCAAGATCTAGGAACAGAGAGGAGTGAGGGAAAGGCGATAGGGCAATGCACAGTTGCACAACGAAAACATTACTACATTTGTGGGCCTCAGTCTCGTTAGTAAATGCATATGTTTTCTTTATCTGACTCTCCTTTAATGCCCGCCCACTTGTTCCGTAATTGTTTAGTTCCTCTTCCCACCGCACGCACTCATATCGTGGCCGACACACAGACACACAAATACATACAATCACTTTTTTCTAAAAATGCTTTTTTTATTCAGGGACTTCAAAAACCTGAAATATCTATATCAAATTTTTAGGCGGAAGACAAAAAATTGGAAGTGACTGAGTACCGAATGGCATACTTAAGGACACCAGCCAGTGATTCCACTTCTGTCATACCCAAGTTATGTGTACAATTCAAAATCAGTTTTTGTTGCCAAAATTTGCTTGATTAAAATAACTTCGGAGATTTAGAGAACAAGTGTTTCTGGATTTAACAAGTGTGTAAAATTTAGGGTACATGGAAACCTTAAATGGGAAAATGTCACAATGCAGATCATGTTTTCTAAGAAAAAAGTTTATAACTTATATTTCTGGTGCACTTTTCTCACAAATGTTGATTGTTCAGTTGATTGTTTAGTCACCAGTTTTTTATACTTTATTTAAAATATAATTTGAGATCTGGAACTAAATTAAATTTAGATGTCATAAAAATAAGGGAAGGAAAATGTTGCATACCTAATGATACAAATTAACTAACCGTATTTTTTGCATATTATTTTTTCTATCCACATTAAACTTAATATTGCATTAAAGCTAGTTCACCTAGGTAATCATATATGTGCAGTAATACTTTCATGACAAAAGCTTCAAAATCTTTTGAGAAATGCGTACCTGAAATGTAATACCGGGAAATTGAGATGAAAGTTGAAAGTTTAGTTTAAGCTCATTTACTCACTTTTTCGAATATGTCAGCTCCATACTCCTCATCCTTTGGATTATTTTGAGCCTCTCCCTGCCTCTTCTTGGGCCTAGATTTGTCATCAATTATTTGAGCTGCCTTTTTCGCTTCTGAATTTCCATCTATATAATTTCTTTAAAATGCTGCTTTCATATTTTCACCAATTTTGATACTTATTTTTTGGCATAACTTTAAGCCTACCACTACATCCTTCATTAAAAGAAATTACACTATCATACACACCTATTCTCGAAGTTTTTGCCCTGAAATAGACAGTTAAATTCTAAAAGGTAGAAATATTTGCACCTATTGTGCAAGAATAGAGACATAATATGACGTTCTGTGCAGTACTTTTAAATACTACTAAATAACTAGCATTTAAGGTATTGTGATATCAAATGATCATGTGATGTGGTCAAAAGTTCTCGCCTCAAAGTAACAAAGTACTTTATTTTATGTATATAAACGATGTGGTGTATTAATAATTTTGGGGGGTTACATTATTATTCTACATTGTTATTACCCGACACATTGTTGTTTACATCACTCTTGGCTAGTAGCTTTGCTAGTCACGAGTGGTGGGGATAGCGTCACTCTCAGTTAGGATTCCGTGAGGAACGGACCGCGTGTGTAAGCCGGGCTTTGGATCGGTGGGCATCTCCTCCCATCTTCCATTTTTAATAATGTAGGAACCCCAAACGGTTGCGAAATAAATCTAGAAATGTGTGAGTAGATTTGTGTTATGGATTTTGTATAGTAAACACCACGCCTTCCTCTTAACCTCCACAGCCAAGTAAGTACACATCCCCTCAATGTACGTGTTGGGGCTCAAAATTAATTTAATTTTCATGTGAACGTTTAGACCATCTACCCAGCATGTAACAATATTTGCTTATATGCTTCGTTTATTTGCTTATATGTTATTATCATTTGCTATGGAGTTGTGCTTTACAACAGAAACACTTTAAGATTACAAGGATTAACATTTTAAGGAAATTCTCCCCGACCAAACGTGCCTTTACATGGAAAAATTGTCACTTTTTATCATTTTCGCAAATAAAAGTTCATTAGAATGACCAATAGAAACATATATTTCGATATTTCATAGAGTTATGCCCTGCTTTAGGGGCGTACGCTACTGTGGAGTACCTATTAGCATCGCTTTGTCTGTCTCTCTGCCTGTCCGTGTGGATGAATCAAGTCACCAACCGCTGTTCCAAGTTTTGTTATTAAAATTTCGTTAATTAGAATTAGGGCAATAGCTTAAATGGCGAAGTCCTTACACGTCTTCAGCATACACATTTCATGCAAGGAGCTGAAATTTTATACACAGGAGCTTTTAAAATATTTGTTTACATATTTCGTTGAAATCGGTAAAAAATTTAAGATCATTTAAGTTAAAGAATCCCCGAACCGATGCTATGAGTTTTTAGCATTTCGAGTTAAAATAATGCAGAGAAATATAAACGTAATGACTGCAAACTAACAACGGGAAGTATATACGCTATTTTTATATTTATTTTATTTGTATTACAATTATAAGCGAAATATAACCATAATGAAATCCAGGGTTGTGGCCGTAACGTCGTTAACGTGTGGTGTAATGATATGTGCTCTCGCTTGTCAAGAGGGAAATCAGAGTTTGGTTCCATATATAATATTAAGATATTGATCTACGATATTAATCCATGAATGTGTTAAATTTATTTATAATTATCGCTCACTTTACTAAAGACGTAGCGCTGTGAATTTATTGGCATGAATTCAGAGCTTTTAGGCACATCAGGTACATCAGCATGCGCCCCGAAATGCAAGATTTGCCTGGACATACCTAATATCTTCATAGATTAAAGAAATAAAAGGAATACGAAACCTTATATAATTTTATAGATTTACAAAACCTCCTAACACAAATTGTAACGATAAAACCACACTCATGTAAACAGAATTACAAAATACAAATTACGAACTAATGTATGTAATGATATAACATTTCGTTTATGTTGGCATTTTTTAAATGACGAGAGAACAATTGAACGTGTTTCAGTAGAGAAGGTTACAAGTTGTAAATTAAGTTTCACTCGGAGAGAAGCTTGCATATGTTAAGTTATTTAAAGTGCCAAGCGGGTATGTTTATTTACTTATTTAGGGAATAAGAATTTGATTGAAATGAAAGTTATTACTTCAGAATTATTATAAGGAACTGCAGCGTATCTAGTTCCACAGAAATTTAAACAACGATACGAGATAGATTATGTCAAATTTTGTGGCTGGAGAATAGCAAACAGGTATCTGTAATTAATGAAGAGATTATGCTAGTGTATATTTCCGAGATGCTAATGATTATTTAAGCTTTTGTATTCTAGTAATATGGTGAATATTTATTAAAGTTAAATACTACAAATTACCTTTTTAAAGTTACACTTTCATGCCTTCAACGCTCTCGTGTAGCTATTCAAAAACCGAGCGGTAATGTATGAGGCTGCATTCGGGAACTCCCGGCTTCGATTCCTGCCCATCGCTCACTCTGGCCTTGGGCTTTTCGTGGTTTTCCTTGATCGGTAGGTGAATGCTGGGTTGATTTCTCACCTATCACGATTTCGTTCTCAATTTTTGGTGTGCTTCTAGGTTTCGTGGTGTATGGCGGTGCAGGACAGATGGCGCGGATGCTTGCTCAAAGGAAAGAGTACTCCCCATGGGCACTAGAGGGCTGATTGATCGACGGCTCTCTCTAGCCAGCTCCAGCAGTGGAACGGGTCTTCTAGCCTGGAACCTTCGCGCGTCACTGTGGCCTGTCTACCTGTGCTCTGTTGCCTTTTGTGGTTCCTTCATTTCATCATTTTTAACCTAATATGACTGAAACCTTATAATGGACTCGATTATAATGTTTTGAACAATTAATTTATGTGCCAAACAACCATGACACTTGTGTTGGAAAGATGTAATTAAGCACGATTTTCACCATCACAACATGTTTATAAAGCATAATGCAACTTGTGGCGTTATTCACTGGCCAAACATTCTTGCTCCCTCGAAATTTCCAGTATTTTATGGAGTAGGTACACTTTGAAATGTTAAGTACCCATTCTGAGTTTCTCGGGAACCTCTGCAAAGAAAGTGTGAAACAGAGGCGAATATATTTCAAACTACATTTTAAAAAGTTCACTGTTTCGGTATCCTATGTTTCTATATACCTAAAACAGAATGTGTACTGAAAGGATTATTTATTTTTTGAGAGTTTAAATGCTCTTAACTGGGTAGCTCATATGAACGAATGAAATTGGTGAAATAATACTAAAATTAGCCTGGGCGTGAATAGAATTTAATCTATTCTAAATTCATCTTTAAAGGACAATGCAAATATAATAACAATAATAACAATAATAATAATAAATAAATAAATAAAGAGATTCGAACCAAAAAATCCGATGTGTTACACTCACATGACTGTCTCTACTCTTGTACAAACTATTTTTACAAACGCTTATTCTCCATATGCTTCATGTTAATCGAGATGTTAATCTTATTGCTAATTTACTTGTAGATGTAAGGGGAATTGGTAGGCTTTATGCCATAGTTAAAGATTTTAAGAGCTGGTTGCTATGTGGAGTATTCCATTCTCTTTGCATTACCAGGACAAAGAAAATGAATAACGAATTTAAGAAAAAGTATAAGTATTGGAAATTTTAAGGGAATAACAAGCAATATCTCTAAAATGGTTCATTCAACAAAAAAAAATGTTTATGACATAAATGGTGTGTTTTAACGCGATCTACATTTTTTGTGTAGTAAAAGTTTGTCTATCTCTTATGGTTTACCAGTTATGCAAAAGTCGTTCACAATGAAGAGTATTTTGGAGACATTCCCAGAAAATTCGAGATATACATTTCATTTGTCATAACAATATCTTAAAAATATGATATATTAATCAAAATCTTTAGAGCCATTTTTGAGAAATTTAAAATTTTCAAAAAATGTTCCCCGTAAAGGGTAATCTGGGGTGGGGAATTTTCTTGAAAACCTTCGTGTCGCATCAATGGAAAATACTGAACTTAAATACCAAGTTTGGTGTTTATCCGACTGTACTTTTCTGAGTTATGCTGTTCACAGACACACACATGACACACATACACAGACACACACACACGGACATGTATCCAAAAATGCTTTTTTTTGGATTCAGGGGGTCTCAAAACATGTATTTTTGGTGAAATCTCGGTATCGAATTTTTGTGTGGAATACAATACTTCCCCTACTTACTATACGTAGTAGAGAAAGTAAGAATGTAGATCTCTTTAAAACACACAATTTATTTAAGCAACTTTTGTAGCACAAGCCATTTCCAAGATATCTGTTTTTATTTCTCCTAAAATTTGTAGTAGTAACTGCAGCATTTTTTAAATGTCTCGTACTACCAGTTCAAGACACAAGCGTTATCTTCCAAGCCGCCAGTGCATTCCCTGCTTGATGCTCGTATGTAACAAAGCATTAAGTTTTACTCAGGAGGGTATGGGACCCTGGTGATGAGTCACGTGGTAACACGTGCCGCAATCATGCTAGAGGGGAAAGAAGGGATGTTGCTGATGGGCTAACTCTTTTAGCTCTCCCTTTTTTATTGCGAGATTCCTTTAGAGACTGGAGTACTGCAGGGTACAGATTGGCGACTAGGAGCGAAATCCCCAAATCCCTGAATTCTGTCATCGGCGTCTCGAGCGCTGCTAGGCCAGCAATCTCTGTAATTCTCCTGGGATGAAATGTTTCTTAAGCACTTGTTTATACGTTGTTCCCCATAGAAATGAAACACAGCGAGGTAATGTCTCTTCATTGCGTTATAGAGCTATTTTTTATCTTGGAAACGATGTTATACGTATGCGCAAAAATGTTATATTTTATACTATAGGTATCATAACGTAATAAATAAGAACACCAGTTACTGAGAAATGTACTTTATTTAGCATAGGCACTCAGCGAGCACAAACGTTACACTTGAATCACTTTTTACACACACTCAGAACACAACACAACTGATTCGTCGAATCATAACTCACAACTGAATTGTACAGGCGTTGTCCGCGTTTCACTTTGCAACTCCTTAACTAACTAAACTGAACTGAACTCACTGAAGAAGAGCAGCTTCTTATATAGTACTGCATACAAAGCGGAATGTTCTAGAAAGGGAGGGTACTAGAACCGGCCAAAAGGAATCTTCTGGAACTGTACTACGTAAACTGAGGGGAGCTAGTTACGTGATTATTAATCTGAAGAATATTAATCTTTGTCCCAGCCGGACAAAGAGACAAGGCGGGATGCTCTGGCTCCGCCCGCCTAAAATAAACTTCTCGCGTGTGGTAAACCATACTATATAATTTTTCAATTTTAATGAAGAACTAATATTCATGCCTAAGATGAAGTAAAAGGTCCTACCTTAATGTCTCTAGTGTGCATCAGTCTCCACTTAAAAAAAATCATCCTAAGTATTCATTCATATGACCTTCTTGACCCACTATCGATTATTTTTATACGTTATTCTGCAATATATCGACACAAAAGTTTTAGTTTTATATCTATTTACGATAATTGATATAAATATTTGCAAAAATTGTTTTATTACACATTTTGCTGTAGCTACAATGATGGAGACGCGCTAGTCAAATGTTTTAAAAACGCATCGCTATATTTTGGCCTATAAAAATAGATACTCTTTCATAAAATGGCGAGAAATTACTGCACAGAGACAGCACTTCACAAAAATATCAAGTCACTGGAAAATTCAAATCAATATTAGCACATATCTTGGAAATAGTTGATGCCACTATAAAAATTTTGAACCAAACTGCGAGTTTTGAAGAAATATATAATTTTGTGTATTGAAGTTTTTCTCTTTTTTATGGCTCAACTATTACACAGAATTATTCAAAATTCCTTCCGAATGAAGAGGACTCACAGGGTATTCCCAAAAATACAAATATATGCTGTTTATCATTTAGATATATTAAATATTTGTTTTTTTAATAAAAATCGTTAGTCATTTAGAAAAATTAAAATATTGAAACTTTTATACCTACAGGATAGTTTTCGGTGGCGATTTTTCTTCACAACCTTTGTGTCACATCTTTGAAAGATATCGATATTAAATACCAACTTTGTTGCTTATCCGACTTTTCGTTTTGAGTTATGTTCACAGACAAGCACACAAAAACACGCATTCATACACACGGACCGTTTTATAAAATTCATTTTATGTTCAAAGGGCCTCAAAACATGTAATGCAATGAAATCTCAACAAATAAGTTTTGTGTGTAATACAATACGTAAGCAAGTACGGATAAGAGAAATAAAAAACTAACGGAGAGAAAACTACAATGCTCATATGCAGAAAGAATAAGCTATGTTACAGTTTAAGTGTTCTAAGGTTTTCATTATGTTGCTTTTATATTGTTTTGAAAATTACAAATATTTTTCACATTTTTTGTGTGTGGTTTACAAAACTATTTTGTATATGTTCAGTAGAGAAATTTTTATGGAAGATGCAACTATAACAATGCCGACATATAATTTGAACTTGCGAAGAAATAAATTTGGGAAATCAATTTAAGATATGCCAAAAGTTTGCTATACTAAATGCATATAAAATTATGTTTAACCACCATATGTGAACAAGTTAAAAAATCGATGCAATTTTCAAAAAATTCAGAATCACATTTCCAGCCTTTGGTAGGGAATGATTCTAATTAAAGAAAGATTCCGCCCAGAATTTTGGGTTGGAAAGCCAGGACGATGACAGCTCGAATATAGAAACAGTCGAATAGTGTTGTTTTACAAAAGTTTGTAAGAATTATATTTCTCACAAGATTTATTTTCAATACTTCAAAATGATGACTATTCAGTTAGGTAAACTTTTCGTTACAGTTGTCTGTGAATGTAAAAGGGTTAACGCGGGATACAGTACAGTTCGACTGCGTTAAACAAGCAATAGACATAATGTTATGGAAATACCATTAAATATTTCAATTAAATTTAATTTTATTACTTTCTCTGCCCCTACCTACATTAGATAAGACGATGTACTGTATTCCACCCAAAAATTCTGTCGAGATTTAACTGGAAATACACGTTTTGAGGCCCTATGAATTAAAAAAGTGCATTTTTTGTAGAAAGAAAAGATCTACGTGATTTTGAACAGCATAACTCAAAAACATTAAGTCAGGTAAATGTCAAACTTGGTATTTAAGTACAGAATCTTTAAAAAAAGTCATATGAAAATTTTGAGCAAAATTCGCGAACTCCAAACTATTCCTTGCATGGAAGATTCTTGGCAATTTTGGATTTTCTCAAAAATGGCTCTACCGATTTTGATTAAAATATCATAAGATTAAGATATTTAAATGACAGAAGAAAGGTATATCTAGAATTTTCTGGAAATAGCCTGTGAAGCCCTCTTCATTCTGTATGAATTTTTTATAACTTGTATATCGCAAGAGATATGTCAAAATATGTCCGAGATATTCTTAGTTACCGGCATGACTTGTCAAATACTTTTTATTTTTTCGACTACAAAATGATATTAATTTCCTTCTTTTTCTCTCCCTTTCTCTTTCTCTCTCTATCGTGACCGTTTAAAGAGGAATTTTAAATCAATCACATAACGACTCATTCTTAAAAGATGTGAATATCGCTTAAGTCTTCTGAATACACTTGAATCTACAAGGAAATACATAGCTGTTATTTATTGAATTTCCAAAATATAAAAATCCCTATTTTAAAACTGTATATTATGGCTATAGTTTAAATACAATATATGGTTATAAATCAAAGGATAACATTAGACGTAAGTGTAACTAGTATTAACATAAACATTAACCAAGATTAAACGGAGGTATAACTTTAAATATATAAAAATGTTTCTACAAATGTTTATCTCGATTAACATGAAGTAAAAGAAGAGTTTGTAGGCGAATGCATAGAGAAAGTCATGTAAATGCTACGTATAACATTTAGTTTATTAATACGCCAGAAAATGCCGTTTTATTACTGGCTTTACAAATATGGAACGACATATACGTTGCACAGAGAGACATAGGAATGTGCAAAACTGAAGGAAATGAGCTGGTGGGAATGAGAACTGGTTCTGCTGGTGATATAACAATGGTCATTTTTCACCTCACATCACCTTTAAATACTTGCCTGAAAAGACTGTATCAATCTTTAAGAACAATAATTGGAACATAAATCAAACGATGTAGAAAGCTAGCCTTACGATACTTTCAGGAGAATTGTCTCTTGCATTTTGTTCTGTATTTAAGATTCCAAAGCCTTTATTCCGTACAAGGGATGTACGACTGTTAAACGTAGCAAAAGTTCACAGAGCATTTTAGTAGGTTGAGATTTTCAGAAAATCTAGAGTTCGGTATTGTGTTTGAATCCTTAAATTAATGCACTACGAATGTGGCGTTCTGCTTCTGGCATGGGGGCTTTTACCTTGGGAATTATTTTATAATCCTGCATAATGGCTGCATTAGCTTCAGTGGAATGGACTTTTTTTTAGCAATACATTTGTTGTATTCTTTATGCTGGTACTAGATATACATCAGGTAAAAGGGCATATTTATAACCTAAACAATCGACTTAAATGCATGTGGCCACCTAATTTATATATGTCATTATTGTACGTTTAGCCAAATATTTGTGCTATAGACGAGTTCTTTAATTTTTTTCTGCATTTTTGGTTAACTGTGGAGATTTTCTCTCTCTTTATATAACTCTCTCAATGTCTATATCCAAGGCCTCTTTCTTCCTTTCCCTCATCATCCTACTCTCTCTTCATAGACACGTTCAATGAGGATTTCAAAACCGAGAGAAAAAATGCTTTTATAGTGTGTTAATACAATTTTAAATGTAAGCTATATACAGGGTTATTCAAAAAGAAGGTACAGATTTTAAATATTTATTTCTAATAAACGACAATAGATAGCGACACATACGACACATCATTGAATTGAAGGAAAGTTCAAAGTTTTAAGCCCCATTTATTAGTTCCATTCAGTGGCTACAGCGGCGCTGTGTTTGTTTACGAGAAAATGGCGACGCCACAGAAAAGTAGTTTTGTGTGCTGCATTATGCAAAGAGTGAATCCACTGTTTCATTGCAGCGTGCATGTCGTAAGTTCTACAACGAGACGCCTAGTCATAAAAAATTTACAACTGATACAATAAATTCGTAGAAGATGGTTATGTATGCAAACGAAAAGCACTGGTCCTCGCATAAAAAAATGGTGCTCAGTTTTCACACATAAAATAAAACTTTGAACTTTCCTCTATTCAGTGATGTATCGCATGTGTCGCCATCTGTTGTCATTCTTTAGAAATAAATATTTAAAATCTGTTCCTTCTTTTTGAATAACCCTGTATGTATGTGTGTGTGTGTGTGTGTGTGTGTGGGTGGGTGGGTGGGTGGGTGGGTGGGTGGGTGTGTGTATGTGTGTATGTATGTATGTATGTATGTATGTATGTATGTATGTATGTATGTATGTATGTATGTATGTATGTATGTATGTATGTATGTATGTATGTATGTATGTATGTATGTATAGCAAGTTTGTTTAGACCATACGACGTATCTCGCACCCAGTTTCCATCTTTTTATGTCACTCCAATCATTATCTGTCATTTGCCTCTCTTCCACAGTTTGTCTCTCACCATCACTCTACAACAATCGTGGTCTTCCCTCTTCTTACGCCGAGGGGGCTACTAATCATATAATTTTAATGGCCATCTCCCAGGTAACATTCTTCTAAGGTGTCCATACCATCTTGATCGTCTTCTTCTATAGAATGGCAATGATTACTGCTGTCACTTGCATCTGCTTTCGTATTATTTCATTTTTACTTTCTCCACCACGTACATAGTAGGTAGAGATTTCACAGAAAATACATTTTTCGAGGCCCCAGAATGGAAAAAAAAACTATTTTTAGAAAAAGATCCGTATGTGTGTGTGCGCGTCTGTGCCTGTGAACAGCATAACTCAGAAACGAAACGTCGGATAATACCACACTTGGTATTTAGATTGAGTACTTCCTAAAGTACAACACGAAGCTCTTCAAGAAAATCCCCCCTACCCTCAACTACCCTTTACATGGAACACTTTTCGAAAATTTTGATTTTTTTAAAAATTGCTCCAACGATTAAATGTATACATGAAAAATAAAATGCATATCTTGAATTTTCTGGGTATAGCCTGTGAAGTCCTCTTCATTTGGAAAGAATTTTGTATAATCTCATATAGCTGGTAAACGTATAGCGATAGACGAAAACGTACCATAAAAAATTTAGATCTCTTTAAAACGCACAATTTACTACAAATAAGTTTTTCTGTGGCATGAGTCATTTCTGAGATATCCGTTATTGAAGGTTCGAATTGTTCAATACTTGACTTTAAAGTCTCATCGATTTTCAGTTGTTTCTCACGATTGCGTGGAAGTAGTATAGAATTTAAGGCCGGTATATAGCATCCAATTTTTAAACATTTGACTATCTTTGTTCTCTTTGGATCTGTAACGAAATGTGTAAAGCAGCTATTTTGCAAAGGTTTATTTGGATTAAAATGTAGTAAATAGAAAAATAAGCATTATTAAGAATAGTTTGTATACCCACTAATAAGGATGGAGGGTTGAGAAAGTCATGTGAATGTAAAACGTAAGAATGTTTATTTTGTAAAATCCAGGTACACAAAAACTTTTTCTCCAATAGATGTTAACTTATTTGCATTCCTTTTCGAGACGTGCCATAACTCAGCACCATGCAACGCTATACTTTCTACTATTCTTTATAAATTCTTCACTTAAATTACTTATGTGTGGTATTGTTCCAAAATATGAAATCTAATTGTTGTACGGAAACTTTTCCTTTTTGTAGTCTGTGCCTGATTTCAGTCTCACTACTTCCTTCGTCTGATATTATTGTTCTTAAATATGTTTGTAGGCTTTACCGCACTTGATCAGAACCATCTCAACACAGTGCCACTTCCTACACTCCAACAACCTTATATTCAGTCTTGGATAAATTAATGTTTGTAATCCCTTGGGGTTGTAAGTCCTAATAAAGGTGGGGTATCTGTTGAAGTATTTCTTTACGTTGTTTACATAATTTGCCCTACGTTTTGGCGCCAATTTGAGATAGTCTGTATTGAAGGAGTTGTATTATATTTGAACTGTTGGGGAGCCAAAATTGTAGTAGTTGCAACCGCACGTATAGTACCCGGTTTCCGGTAGCCTTCGCCCCAAGTTTAAAAATATTAGCTTTGTAATTTGACTGTTTCTTTAGATTGTTTGCCTCGGCTGCGTCAGTATTTGTTAGAGACACGTTTCTCTTGGCAGGGTTTTGGTACGACTAAGAATGTAGGCTTACACAGATTTTAAGTTTTATTTCACTCCTTATTATTAATCCTTGACACAAATTAATTAGCACTTCACTGATATAGGGAGCTGTGAGATTCTTTTATTTAATACTTGCACTTTTTAACATGTATAATATTTTCGTCTCACACGAATACGCAATTAATTTCTCGAGCACACACCTTGCGTCTGGTTATGAGCGCCGTCTAAAAGCAACACGTCTGGTTATGAGCACTGTTTGGAGGTAACTGAATTGATTTCAACCGTCTAAACTTGTAAATTTCTGTATTTCAAGTCTCGGATTGGCTATTCCTACTCCAATAGAATACCTTCATTTAACTAAAACTTTTTCTGGTTGTTGATTGGCTATTTTACTAACTGTCACTAAAATTATATTATTGTTACTCAAAGAATCACAAGTAGTACTGTTAAACTTTCTTACTCATTATTGACTCAAGGTTACCTCATTGTTAGCAACTTCTAACTTATTATTGTCACAGCTCCTACATTATTAAGTTACGTAATAGATTCACATAACATTATTAAACATGTTTACAATAATATAAGCATAAGCAATGACTGTTACATACATTTGACAAATTGTTACATACACATATTGCTTCAAGGCGGGCTGTTATTGAATTTACATATTATATAATTAAACTGAAATTATTTAAGTGTTAAAAAATACTGCCTCAGTATTAAAGAAGTACACGTTACCATAGGAAGAAATTTCCAATTAGATAGCAAACAAAACCAAGACGCATGCGTTTGTGTATTATTAAACTGTTCTATTTTTTTGTGACTTCTTCTTTAACTGATTACCCTCCTCTGTGTAGGACTTACACCCTCAAGGACTTATAAATCAACGCCTTGGGTGTGTAGCCTGTCCAGGAGCAAGCAAACTCCAGATCATGCATATGTAAGAATGGGTGATCATCCCAATGCCTTGTATGGCAGTGAAGAAGAAGAGGAAGAAGAAGAAAATGAAATAAAGTAATGAAAGGGATGATAGAAGAATTATCGGATCAAATTACTAGCATTCGCCTAACGACCGAGGAAAACCACGAAAAACCTTCGGTCAGATAGGTCGGCCCCGGAGGGTTAAAAACGGACCTCACGAAGTCAAGTGTACCGTGGCGCCACCACGCTCGGTTCCATGCTAACTAGAAAACTAAATTAAAACAACCAGAGTGTTTAATCGCTTATGGGCGCGAAAAGCAGTTCGAAACATTTGACTGACTTCTTAATTACCTACCCATCCGATAGAAATGTTGTGTATATCAAAACTTGCCTGAAGGATCATGCTATAAACGTTTGTTTGGTGACATTTTTTCCAATATTGAGTAATAAACCAGATATTACGATACCCTCTTCCCTTTTGCTTTTTCTACTAATTAGCTATTTTAACTAGAGGAAGTATTGTATTCACCCAAAAATTCTACATGCAGATTTCACTGGGAATGCCTATTTTGAGGTCTCCTAAATCCCCCCCCCCAAAATTTGCAAAACGGCCGATGTGCGTGTGTGTGTTTAGCTCTCTCTGTCTGAAACAGCATAACGCAAACGAAAATTTGGTTATAGGCCAACTTTGTGTCACCATTAACTTAGTGTCAGCATCTTACAAGTACGAAACACGAAGATTTTAATAAAAATCCCTCACCATAAACTACACTTCATATGAAAAAAAGTTGGTTACTTTTTATTTCCTCAAAAATGGCTCTAACGATTTTGATTAAAATATAATATGTTTTAGGTATTTACATCACATATTAAATGTATATCTGAATTTTCTGAGTGTAGCCGGTAAAGTCCTCTTTATTCAAAATGACGTCTGTATAATTGTTAAACAGTAAGAGCTAGGCAAAACCTTACTACACAAAAAATGTAGATCCCATTAAAACACACAGTTTATGTCAATTTTTACTTTCTCTACTACGTATAGTAAGTAGGGGAAGTATTGTATTCCACCCAAAAATTCGATACCGAGATTTCAACGGAAATATATGTTTTGAGACCCTCTGAATCCAAAAAAAAGCATTTTTGGAAACATGTCCGTGTGTGTGTCTATGAACAGCACTCAGAAACGAACAGTCGAATAAACACCGAACTTAGTATTTAGGTTCAGTATCTTCAAGAAAATCCCCCCACCCCAGATAACCATTTACATGGAGCATTTTTCGAAAATTTTAATTTTCTCAAAAAGTCTAACAAATTTGATTAAAATATCATATGTTTAAGATATTTTCATGACAAATGAAATGTATATCTCGAATTTTCTGGGAATGTCTCCAAAAATATTCTACATTGTGAACGACTTTTGCATAACTGGTAAACTATAAGAGATAGACAAAAGTTTACTGCACAACAAATGTAGATCGCGTTAAAATACACAATTTATGTTAAATACATTTTTTGTTGTTGAGTGAACCATTTTCGAGATATTGCTTGTTATTCCCTTAAATGTTCCAACACTTATACTTTTTCTCAAATGGGAATCCGTTATTCATTTTTTTCTTGTACTGGACATGCAAAGAGAATGAAATGCGCCACATAGCAACCAGCGCTTATAAGATTTGACTATCGCTTAAAACCTACCATATTCCCCTTGCATCTACAAGAAAATTAGCAATAACATTAACATGTCGATTAACATGAAGCATATGGAGAATAAGCGTTTGTAAAAATACTTTTTACAAGAGCAGAGAAAGTCATGTGAGTGTAAGACATCAGATTTTTTGTATTTATAACGAAATGCATAATGTATGTAGCTAGTTTTGAAAAGTTTTATTAGGAATAAATGTAGCAGATAGAAAAATAAACTTTAGTAAGAATAGTTTGTATACCCACTAATAAAGATGGAGGGTAGAGAATGTTATGGGAATGCATCACAATAAATTTTTTGTTGCGTTATCTATTTCCGAGATATTGTTTGTTATTCATCTGAATTTTCAAATACATGAGAAGAAAGATCAACTACTCAGCGTTTCAAACTGCACTGCTCAAAATATAGAAAACTCAAGCCGACAGCAAATATTTCGCAAATACTTTGTTTCATTTAGAGGACGATGTAATGGACATTTTAGGGTCACTTTAATTTTTTTAAATGGAACCTGTCTTTTGATATCGTTTTCTCACTTGTCATAAAAAACTGAGCAATTCGTATACATCACTTTGCAATTGTTCTAACACCAGCGTAAATAACAACGAAAATTCTAATTCTTAAATTAAATGGTCCATCCCGTATTGTTTACCATCATCTAAGGAACACAAACAATATAGTGAAACAATATGTTCACACTTCTATCGCAAATATTATAGCTCAAGGAAACGGAAGGTAACATCATTTCTTTTACAGTTAGTTCTAATGGGTTTGGGATTGACACAACCGATAATTTATTTTGCAACAGGGATCCAAAGTAATAGACAAAGTAACACTAAGTTGACTGGGGTTTTCTACTATGCCATTAGCAACGGGTTATCATGAAAGTTCAGCAGTTATTTTCAGTTAATCTCACGCAAGGGTGGACTGAAGGGCTAAACCACAGAATCAATATGTTCGTACCCAATCATTATCCAGATTCTGAAGCCATAATTAATATTGCCTACAACTAGTAATCATAGGTTCATTACGTATGTTGTTCTAATTGCTGTTAGTGCTGAAGCTTTGGGGCTATTAACATGCCTAGATTATTCAATAGGCAATCATGAACCGTGAGGAGTGTTGATTATTTTAATTTAAACACGCACGTTCGTATTTGATAAACATTCGCAGAAAGTTTAAATTAAATTAAAGCGAACAGAAAAGGGCAAATCGAAATCACAAAAATTAACAGGTGAAAGGATTCATTCACAGTAAATTACAGATGTATGTATTTTAAGTGCATTGGTTTACGAAACGAAACAAATTAATGTTCACTGCAGCTCAGAGAGTCCAGCAAAAACTGGTATCCTCTGATGCAGTAAAGGCACTGAACCTTTCTATGAGCTCAGGCGGTAACGTCTGTGACCCGCTTTCGGTCCCGGGTTCAAACCCCGGAGCCGATCACTCTAACCGAAGTTATTTTTTGTGGCTTTCCAAGGTCGCTAGGCGAATGCTAGGTTGGATAATTTGATCTGCAAATTTTCCTATCACCCCTTTCATTACTACGTTTCATTTACTCTTCTTCATTGCCATATTACTCATTGGTATAATCACCCATCCTGGATATGCTATGATGCAGAGCTTGACCAAAGGCATTGGCTTGTAAGTCCTGGGGGTATAAGTCCTTCAAAGAGGAGGGTAATTAAAGAAGATGAACCTTCATTTGAAATACATAAGAATACTCTGTAACAGAATTGCTGTTTTCTGTTCAAGGGTGGAGCCTTCACTGCTAGTTCGGTTTTCACTATTTTTCCATCTTCCTCTGTGCCAAATTGACCCTCCCCGGAGAAATCTACTTTAGGAAGGCTGACATGTACGGGAACAGAAGTGAAACGACTATGGTAGTGGTTCTCAAGGAGATGACAACAACAACAAGAAAGGGCGCAGTCACGTAGTACGTCAGGCGATTGTGGTCGTCGACTGTGCAGGCGCCGGATCAGTTCCAGCTTTCATCAATGCGCTGTCCACAAGGCTGATCAGTTTTTCTTCGACGGCGAGCTAGGTTACGAGGAAAACAACAGGACAACGTTTAGATAGAAGGCATTCTAGACGGTATTTCTAAATTCATTTTTGGCTTAACGTATTCAAAATTCTCTTTAGTAATTCTTCACCGGGAAAAGATTGATCGTCTGAACTATAGACTTGTTGCTGTTAGTTTAGAAATATATCGGTAAATGTGAGAGCAGGAAGCAATTCTGTAATTATTGTAATTTAATTTAAAGTATTGAAGCCGTAAAGAATGTAAGGAATGATGAACGAATAAGGGTTTTGTAAATTTTAATTATTTATGTTATTGAATTGTCAATTTATTAAATGGAAGAAATTCGGTTTGTTAATTAATTTATGGAATATACTTTCAAGTAGGAATCTGCCATTATTCCTAATTTAATCCACTTCCTCTTGGGTCAAAACACCACATTTCACCTCTTAGCATGAAACTTTGTCTTAATAGTGTTTATAAGAAAGACAAATAGTTTGAAGGTTTAATGAGAGCACGAGCATCTCGCCATGACAGCTGAGCCGTAAGAACATCCTTGGTTCGTGTCAAAACATTCGTCTTTCTAACCTAGGAACTACTGTGACGTCAGTATGGGCATAGAAAGCGCGACCGGCCGGTTGAAGCGGGGGCGGTAGACTTCAGATATACCACCCTAACCACAGGTAATCTTCACACGAGTAATTTGCACTCAGACCTGAATACATAAAAGCAACAGCAGTAGATGGTATCAATTTAAAAACATGCAATACATTCACGACAACAAAGAATGCTCTTATAAAAACAAAATTCTGTTGTGTTACACTCACATCGCTTTCTCTATTACTGTACAAACAATTTTTACAAATGCTTATTTTCCATTTACCTCATATTAATCCAGATAAACGTTTGCAGAAATTATCTTATGGCTAAATTTTTTGTAGGTGCAAGATTATGGTAGGTTTTAAGCGATAGTCAAATCTTTTAGGAACTGATTGCTATGTAGAGCCTTCCATTCTCTTTGCATGTCCAGGACATAAAAAAGAAAAACAACAACGAATAACGTATTCCTATTTGAGAAAAAGTGTAAGTATTTGAAAATTGAAACAAATAACAAGGAATATCTCGGAAGTGGTTCACTTCAAAAAAAAGTATAGGACATAAATTGTGTATTTTAACGAGATCTACATTTTTGTGTAGTAAACTTTTGCCTATGTCTTACGGTTTACCAGTTATACAAAAGCCATTCAGAATGAAGAGAACTTTGGGGATTTCCCAGAAAATTCAAGATATACATTTCATTTGTCATAAAAATGCCTTAAATATATGATATTTTAGTCAAATCGTTAGAGCCAGTTTTGAGAAAATCAAAATTTTCGAAAAATGTTCCATGTAAAGGTAGTATGGGATGGGGAGAGTTTCTTGAAAATCTTTGAAAGATACTGAACCTAAATTTCAAGTTTGGTGTTTATCAGAGTTTTCGTTTTTGAGTTATGCTATTCACAGACACACGGGCCTTGTTCTAAAAATGTTTTTTTTTGGGTTCAGGGAATCTCAAAACATATTTCTAGTGAAATATCGGTGTTGAGTTCTTGAGCGAAATGCAACACTTCCCCTCCTTACCATACGTAGCAGAAACAGATGGCATTTTGCCCGCTTAATGTATTCCATTCTGGATATAATACTCCTTAAATTCTCTTAAATTTTTTCCATAGTCTCATTTTTGCTTAAAGTGCTCTTATCTTTAAGCTGTAGCTTCACCTATGTGTCTATTTTAAGTTCAAGCAACTTATCTACAAACGTAAAAATATAGGATGGGGAGGGTAAAATCTCTTATTAAATCTGCTACTAAAAGTCTCACAAGCATTAGTTGTACGCTGCAAGATTCCGGTCTTAGCTGCCCAAATGGAAGGTGGAAAGGTACCATGATCAGCTACATATGTACCTAAAATAATCACAAAAGTTATCAAGCTTCTCACCTTGTGGCTTAGTGGCCATTAAATCTGAAGCAAAACAGTCGTCAACTTCAGGTGGATCTAAAAATGGTAGACCAAGTATAAGCTTTAACAATCTGCCAATTTTTGAATCATTTTTACCTGTATCAACCCATATTTACCAATCTTCGTAGCTAGGATTGACTTAGGTGGGATCTGCATGCAATAACATTGGCCCCATCCCACACAAAGCTTATTGCAGCATGGATGGTCAACAGTTGCTTGAAATACTAGTAATAATGTCCATGAACACATTTTCAACACTACATAAGATATTCAAATTCCTTAGACAACAAAATACAACAATCTTGCACTAAGCACCATTAATGAAAAAAAGGTCCATTCGTATTTGTTAATGGATTTAAGTTGTTCAACAAATATTGCACTTCGGCTATGTTCCCTGGTAAATTTGACAGTTGCAGCCTACACCGGCTATTGTGTATGTTCCTATGTATGTAATTTATGACTTTGAAAGTGAAAGTTTCTGGTCTTATGAAGAAGCTCCTAAAACAAGTATAATAACACAATAATGTGTGCAGCAAGATAAAACATACAACTAAAGGCCCATCTCTAAATTATGTTTGATGTTATACTCTGATGATAATAATAATGATAATAATAATATTGATTAAAATACATTGAAACCATACCTAATTATTTTCGACGGTGTTTCCTCTTGCATGCAGCATTTCCATTTTTCAATTAATTTTTGCTGCATCGTTTCCATGATTATGGTTTAACTATGACGGACAACCTCACCATTCAGAATATTTAATGAAGCATAACATTTTTGTTTACAGCACTGCCAAACTATTTCACTACATTTAAGTTCTCTAAATTTGTAAAATGATGGGTTGTCTAATAACTTTAATTCTTTTCCACGCTCATCAATAACAATTTTCAACTCCATTCACCAATCCATAGATCAATGCATTCACGACTTATTTGAGTCAAGCTGTTACTAAGCCTAGATGCATACTAGCAGACTTTGGAATTACTTTTACTTCCCAGTAAACAGAAACACGTGTTCTTGATATGGAGGGAAATACAATTTTGTACATTTTTAAATTTCAATATGTTGTCTATATATTATCTTGTGGTGTGTACAGTTTACATGCCCTAGAAGGAAAACAACACATTACTGTCATACATGCTTCTAGTGTACGGTTTACTACCGTGCGGTAGAGAAGATAAATCATTCTCACTCAGAGTAAACATCAGAAGTGCTATGGAGAGATAACGGGATTGATCTGTAGACTTTCTCCCCGCCTCCCGCGAATATTCTAGGACTCTCTGGAAAACTCCAGCGGCTATACGGAGTGGCCCATTTAAGTTGTGACTGTACAATATCTCCAAAACTAAGCATTGTAGAAAGAAATGCCTGGAATAAAAGTTGCTTGAAATTATGGTGAAAAGTAAATGCCATTAGACGTGTTTTATTTGGAGGCCATTATGTGGTCATTTTGGGGTCAACTTAAATTGATCCTAATTGTAGGTTTCCACTAAAAAATTAAGTTGATCCTAAACTAACCATCAAAACGTCCTCCAAACAAAACACGACTAATGACATTTACTTTTCACCATAATATCAAGCAACTTTTATTCAGGATATTTCTTTTTACAACGCTTAGTTTTGGAGATAGTGTGCAGTCACAACTTAAATTGGCCACTCTGTACAGTAGTATAAGCGAGATTTGGAAGTCACTCTGGTAATTTTGTTACTTGAAGATGCTTGTGATGTGAAAGAAGAATATGAGACGCGGTCACGAGTTATTCGCCGCAGTTGGTGCAAAATAAAAAGTCTGATGTGTTACACTCACAGGACTTTCTCTACTCTTGTACAAACTATTTTTACAAACGCTTATTCTCCATATGCTTCATGTTAATCGAGATATCGAGATGTTAAACTCATTCCTAATTTTCTTGTGGATGCAATGGGAATTGGTAGGCTTTAAGCGACAGTCAAATATTTTAAGAGCTGGTTGCTATGTGCAGTATTCCATTCTCTTTGCATTATCAGGACAAAAAATGTATAACCAATTTCAAAACAAGTATAAGTATTGGAAAAATTAAGGAAATAACAAGCAATATCTTGAAAATGGTTCAATATACAAAAAAAATGTATATGACATAAATTGTGTGTTGTAACGCGATCTACATTTTTTGTGTAGTAAAATTTTGTCTATCTCTTATGTTTTACCAGTTATGCTAATGTCGTTTTCAATGAAGAATACTTTTGGAGACATTCCCAGAAAATTCTAGATATACATTTTGTCATGAAAATATCTTAAACATATGACATTTTAATCAAAATCGTTAGAGCCATTTTTGAGAAAATTCAAATTTTCGAAAAATGTTTCATGTAAGGGGTAATCTGGGGTGGGGGAATTTTCTTGAAAACCTTCGTGTCGCATCTCTGAAGATACTGAACCTAAATACCAAGTTTGGTGTTTATCCGACTGTTCGTTTCTCAGTTATGCTGTTCAAAGACACACACAACACACACACACACACACACACATATATATATATATATATATATATATATATATATATATATATATATCCGGTGAAATTTCGGTATCGAATTTTTGGGTGGAATTCAATACTTCCCCTACCTACTATACGTAGTAGAGAAAGTAAAAACCAAGCTTAGTTATCCCTTCTTATCGCGAGAATTTATTGGGGCATTGTGCATGTAGATAAGCATCAAATAAAATATTCACAAATGAATTAAATTGGAAAAGTTAGGCTAAGTAAAATATGCGCACCTAAAGAACGATCAAACACGCGGCCGGAAAATAACTAGTGCCGAGGCAAAATAAATAATAGTGCCGGCTGAGAACACTTAACAGCCAGTGATCAGTTTACACCCAATGGGGAAATAAAGCGTAGGTGCTGGGGCGGGAGAGGAACACGGAAAGTGAATCTGCAGGAACAAAGTGCCGGGATCAGTGTTACAAAAGTGTAGTCGGTGTTATTTCTTCAAATGTTCTGACAATCACCTGTAGTCCCAGAATTCCTCCCCACGCCCAAGCTTCTCCATTCACAGCAAAGGATAACATCGACGAGAACAGATCCTGAGATCAACGCTTGCATGTCTAAGGCTAAGAGAAGGTCAGGAGGTTATCTCTAGAATCAAACGCTCAATCCACAACCACTCATCGACTGCGAAGTAAAAACACTTCATGTCATTGGTGATTTAAGGAATAAATTCTTTCTTGTAAGTTATTGATTTGCAATTCTTCTCTTATGTCAGTACTGTATTTGTATATCTCAGTATTCGTCATAAAAATCTCATCTCTGCAGGCTCATTTTCCTTTTAGTTGCTCTTATTCAGGACCCAAATCTGATGTCATATATCAGAAGATCGACATCAAATCCAGAGTACCCCAAGGGGCCAATTTTGTACCTAATCTACACTTATGATCTGCCGACAACTGAATATACCAGGATAATAATTTTTGCAGATGACATGGCCATTCTCACCTCACATGAAAATCCTCATACAGCCAGAGAATATCTCCAACACCATCTAGACCTGCTTCAAGAATGTCTAAACAAATGGAGAATACAGCAAACCCCAGTAAATCTCACCATATAACATATTCTTTAGTCGAGGAACATGCCCTAAAGTATATATTAATAATGTAGAAATTTTCGTAACATGAACTGTAAAGTACCATGAATTGCACTTGGATGAACAGCTAACATGGAAACACCTCATTATGACGAAAACAAAAGAAGCAAAACTAAAATTCCAGCAATTATATTGGCAACTAAACAATAAATCAGGCATGTAAATATTTACGTCAGGCCATGAACTATAATTAATAATAATTATAGAAGACACTGTTATTAAGTTTAGTAAGGGTTTCTCCTTGGTAGACCTTCACTACCTTGATGATGGATGCTGTGTTACGTACCTGTAGGTCGTCTTGATGTCCGTACTCTTGTGATGTATCTTGAGGTTTTCGTAGACTGATATCTGATGATCGTGTAACTGTATTCTTGCGTGCGTTAGTATGTTGTAATTATTATTTTATAATTATGCCAAGGCTGCCGAGTTTGTGTCGGAGATCACTTGAGTCTTGCCAGGATTAATAAGGAGAAGGTTAAAATATTTTGCACACACGTATTCTGTTAACTATTTCACTTGTATTTTGGATAAACCACATGCAAATATTCACAATTCACTATCACCTTTGTTATTTTAAAGTATGTAAAACTGGTAGAGATTAAATACGTAGTTTTAGCGTATATTTAGAGACGAGCTTATACACGGCCCTCCTGCTCGAAGTCTGACAAGCTTCTGTTAGCGTTCCCTTCAACCGTTTTCTTAGCGTACGTATTTGAATTATAGGCATGTATCAATGTACCTGATTAGTGCTACTTTACAATAAATCCAATAATAGTTTATGTTACATATATAGGTTTACAGACCTCCGAACTCTTTTGTCCACTAGACAACACCACCACGATTGACCGTCTACAGCGCTGTAACATTTTGAACATACCCTTCCGCGTTAGCTATCTTTAGTATTCCAGACATTACTTGTAACCCATTTACTAAATATTCTGTTAAGAACAGATTATAAATTTGCAGTTAATTTAATAAAAAAATATATCATAAGTGGAACAGCTAGAGCTTTAAACATGTTTAAGTTGTGTCTATTCTTGTTTTGTTTTCCAAAAATTCTGTAAGCAGTACCACACAAATGAATAATGGAGGTTTATCTTTATTAACAAGAAGTAAATAGAAGAATAAGCTTCCGTGAGAAGAGTTTATAAAAGAGTGAAAAGAGAATGTCATGTGAATGCAACACATAAAATTTTTATGTTAAAACCTCGCTTTGCCATTGCTCTCGTCTGTTCGAATTCTTTGCTACTCAGTCGTGGTTGAGATAGACCTCAAGGATCTACAGCTTCTCAGCAGCTTTACCACATCTTATATTCAAAGTTTATCAACTCTAATGCAGCGGCGTTCAAAACACTCAATCGATTTTGCGATTCTTTCACTATCTTCCGGTACAGAGAATATAAAATACTGAGGTTTACAAATTCAGGACTTCCAAATACAGCCTTATTGAATATGAGTATCAGATAAGGTTTTTTTCGGTTCTTTATTTGTAACAATGCAAAACTTTTTATGACTTTCACCTACAATGATGCTTAAATTGTTTTTAAAATGGTGTTTTTGAGGGGTGGCGTTTATATGATGTTTATATATATATATAAAACCATTAAAATTGAGACTGTACAATATCTCCAAAACTAAGCGTAGAAAGAAATTATTGAATAAAACTTGCTTGATATTATGGGGGAAAGCAAATGCCATTAGTTCTGTTTTGTTTGGAGGACGTTATGATAGTCATGTTAGGGTCAGTGGGAAGTGGGAATCTAGAATTAGGGTCAATTTAAATCACAACGTCCTCCAAACAAAACACAACTATTGGAATTTTACTTTCCTCCATATCAAGCAACTTTTATTCAAGACATTTATTTCTATAACGCTTAGTGTTGGAAATATTGTACAGTCTCAACTTAAATGGTTCACCCTGTGTACTTAGGTGTATCACCAAATTCCCAAATAATTTCGCTGAAACTTTGTTATAATGTTTGGATGATTTATAAAGGAACATTTTTTGTTATAATGTTGAGGAAATTTGTTACGTTTGTACTCTAGAATACGCTAAAACTTTCACAAACTTTCACTACCCTTATTTTCTACCCGTATCTCCAGTCCCTAACATACAAATCAGCACTCTGATCTACCAAGATAAAACTTTGTAAACATATACATAGGATCCGAGAAAATTGTAAGATACTTTACTACCTTAAAAGTTTCTCCTATTATATTTCAACACTTATGTGAAAAACTACACGCTGGTATAAATGTTATATAATCATATTGTAGGAGATGACAAAAGTCATATCTTACAACTTCCAAAAATACCCAACACTTATTCTCCATCGTATAATACATCGAAATTTTTAAAAATATATTTAAGCTTTATTTTTACCTCTTTATAAAAGTAACTATACTCCTTTACACTTGAATATGGGACTTTGCAAAAAATACAGAATATATTGCAACTTTTATAAAACTAAACCTACTCATATATTAAACTCGTTTATTGTACAAAATGTGCAAAGCTTAATAAGACAGCTAGTTATAGATACTGTTATCAGCAACTATAGTTTGTGTCCTATATAAGAAAAGAGAGAAAAAAGGACACCTTTTAGATACTTTTATACTGTTTAATAGTTAAGTGGAAACAACATTTAATTTAATAACAATTTCACACCACTCCTCATTAGAACAACAGTTTAAAGAGGACAGGAAGTTTGAACAGCCTAATCAACTTAAAGAGTAAAGGGTCTGATACAAAAACAGAGGAAAGACATTTGCGTTTCGTGGCACGCGCGTGTCACTTGTCATGCCCATTACTGCCACGTTGCAATTTACTGAGATGGCGGCACCGCACTTCCGGTCTAACGAGCTTCCTCGAGGCCCATCGAGGATGAAGGGGGCTTTGTTAGTAATCCAAGTGCACCTCTTCTAGAGAAATGTGATAGGGCTCGAGGATCTCATCGCGTGCACATGCACAATATCATATTCGTCAGAAGCAAGAATGATATTCCAATACTTCAACACTAATTAGAAACAATTCTATTATAATGAATTATTATTATTAATTATTATTGCAATAAAGGGAACAGGATGAGTGAAAAACACTGGCTCATAAAATTCCCTTTAACCTTCAGTGTGTTATGCGGACTCCAGCTGAACACCAGTGTTAAACATCTTAGATTTTATAAGTGATATATCTATTTTATAATTTTGAAATTTGTGTAATGAGTTACAAATTTAATCAGCGTTTCTACCATAAAACACTCCGATAAAATATTCAATAAATAAATTGTAAAAAAATAAAATACAACTTGGGGTCCAGTTGGGTCCCTCATAGTTTTTGTCTAAAAATTTTCTGCACCTTGAGAGCTTTGTGTTGGCTACCTTGTTTTTTCAGTTATTGTAGCATGCATTGTTTTTTTTTTATTCTGTAGAAACAGTTCAGTACTCTCCTAGTGTGCATTGTAAGGTGCAGCCATGTGGAAACGGAAAGGTGAAACTTTTAAAAGGCCGATATCAGTTATGTCCAAGAAAAAATGATAGAAAAACTAGAACAAAGTGCGAGAGTTGCAAGAAATTCATTTCCAATATCCACTGTAAGAAAATGCAGAGAGTACTTGTCTTGGATGTTACACTTAGTGAACATGAATTGTAAAATTCCATGTAAAGAACTTAAAACGGCACTGATAGTACATCATAAAAGTGTTAAACTGCAGTTGTGAATTTCATCTAATGCAATAGTGCTAGAAAATAAAAATAATATTGTAATTTATAATTTGGCTTTTTGTTTGACAATGCTAATTTTGAGGTATATTGTTGTTTTAAAATGATATTATTTGTTCTAAGTAAAACATAAGCTAATTATATTGTGTTAATTCGAGTTTTTTGGAGTCCACTTGGGTACAAACCATAGCAGTCTGAACGTTAATTTAGCGGCGGGAAACAAGTGGATAGTTTCTTTTGTTTTCTACTTCCTGTTTTGTGCTGTACTGAGGAAGAGACAACAGAGCAGGAATAGAGGAAAAATGGCTATATGCATAGATATTACGGATATAATATTTGGAGGTACATTAGCTTAATACAGGGCTATTAAACAATAAACGTTACCACTGATAATAGTTTGGTAGTAAAAACAGTACTTTATAATTTGAACATGTGCATTCAAGACATCTGACTGACAACTTGTTCAACAAAGTCTGTTGGAACGCCTGAACGGATTACGTGAACGCAGTCAAACTTCTGATTCCGTCAGAATTAGTTCGTAGCAAAGAGCACGTTAGGATTCCAACATGCGCATTAGGTAGTCATGGACCTGTATAAGAAAGGATTAAAGCTAATCAGAAATTGTATTAATGCTCTGGTTTAAATTGCAATATCCGAGAAGCTTTTTGTTAATCGCCGCAGCTAGCAGTCTGGAAAGAATAGGGCATCTTGCCCAATAGCTGGATCAACACAGGAGTGAAACAAATAATAGAACGTTTCTTTCACATCTTTGTTCAAAGAATTTAAAATAATTTTAATGTTTCAGATACCTAGGTCTTCCTAATTTATGAGGAAATCCACTGTTAAAACAAAGCAGAAATAAATGGAAAACAGAAATTATTAATTTTAATGCATTGCTCTCATACCACTTGTATCCCATATTAAATTGGATATTCTTATTGCTTATAAGTCATATTAATTTCTTCTTTAGTACTAATTTTATTACGATAAATTAATTAGCATAACAATTACACACACGTCCGGAAAACAGGTACCAATATTTACAGAGTAGGTAGTATGCAACAAAAGAAGAAAAACAGTTCCTATAAGCATTGGTCGTAAACCTAAAATCTGCTGAGTCATGGTCTACTACACTACAATCAGTGATTACCATTTACTTGATCTACTCTTCACAATAGGTGTTCGATATGGCCACCATTCATTACAACGTAGCCTTCCACCCTGTGCTTCAAGAAATCACTTATTCTTTGGTTATTGCCGGATTGAGTCACAGGCATTGAACACGGTCCTTGTAGTGTCTGCACATCATTTATGGGGACTGGTCTTTAAATGTCCCCAAAGCCAAAAGTCTAAAGAGTTAAGGTCAGGAGAACGGGAAGGCCAAGGTATTCCCTCCGCGATCAATCCATCACTCATGAAAGACTCGTGTTAGCTGTCGCCTAACCCTACAGTGGAAATGGACCGGTGTCCCGGTCCAGAGAAAAACAAGAAAACAAATTACAATACTGCAGTGTCAGAAAAAAAACATGCGCCATTTGAGCATGAGGCTGTATTTTAATGTCTAAATTATATTAATTGTGTTTTATTATAATTAAATTCAATAACAGCCCACCTTGAAAACAATATGTATATAATTATTATTAAAATTGTATGTAAGTCATTGCAAATACTTATTTTTTATTGTAAACGTATTTAATAATGTTATGTAAATGTTTATATACTTTAATAGTGCAAAAACGGTGAGAATAGTATGTTTTAGGATGTTAATAATGAGGTAATAATGTAATTTTGGTGACAATAATGTATCTGGAATTTTAAAAATATACTGGTTATGAAAAGATCGGTAGTGACATAAGTTTTGCTTACAGTTTGGAATTAGCCAATCAAAAGTAAAGAAAAGTTGTAATTTGAATACTTAACTTCTATTGGACTAGAATTAGCCATTAAGAGACTGGCATTACCGAAGCTATAAGATTTTTACCGTTGAATTCAGTCAGTCGAGGGCAAGATGTTATAGAGAGCAGACGTAAAAGACGCGGGTAAGATGTTGTAGAGAACGGATGGTAAAAATTGTGTTCTCCGCTAAAATGCATAAAGTGCTCACAGTTTTTCTTTTATAAAGTGTTGTGTTTATAAATGTGCAAGTATAAAGAGAAATAAAAAGAAGTGAAACTTAAAAAGTAAATTCTGTGACGTATTTTAATTCTTGTCTTATCACAATCTAAAAAGAACTTGTGTTTCTATAGTGCGACTGAAGCAGCCGAGGCAAATAACTTTAATAATGTTACGTAAAACAAGCATCATCTTCACTATAAAGTTTGGCGTCCCAAGCATCAAACAACATCAAATTGTATCTTAAAAACGTTGTGTTAAATACTTCTTCAAAGTGACGCACATACGTGTGGATTCTCACATCTCATATCCAGCATCCAGCTAAACATTTTTTTTTAAAAGTTGGCAACAAACATACTTCTTCAAATTACAACGTGGATCTAAATAATTACATAACAGCACATAATAATATTTACGTAAGCAAATTGAAGAACATCAATACTTCATCAAGCACTACCGTACAATGGACCTAAGTAACATACCCGACTGATAAAGCAATACGTATGTAACACGCCGTGGAATACTATAGATTGACTACTCTTGTGTTCTGTTCTTACTTGATACACCACATACAAACACGATGTGCTGCATAGTAACAAACATCTATGTATAAAGTGCGCTCATTGGTTTCGTGGCAAAGCGCTCGGAATGCAAGACATACTCCTCGTACAAAATAAGACAATAACTCAGAAGATATTAGGTTTACTACCGATGTTTGTAGGAACTTTTTTCTTCATTTGTTGCATACTACCTCCCCCCGTAACTACTGGAACAATTTTTCGGGACACGTGATAGATGTAATGTAATGTAATATTTATTGAGTGTCATGATAATTACAATCGTATTGGGAGTGGCTGCTTCTGGCCCTGGCCATTGAGCATAAGTTATTACATGTTAGACTGCCCTCTTTATTTGGCCCTGGCCATTAAGATGGGCTGTCATGTAAATTACAAGTTAACACAATTAGTAATTCTTATATTTATATTTACATTATTTTTACATTACGTTTCCTCTTTTAACCGTCCATATCCTTTACTTTCTCTAAGTATTTACCCATATTTTTACAGTTTTTGTCTAAAATTTTATATATCTCTTTATTGCTGTTCATTCCATATACCATAAACGTTCTTTTCTCCTAATCTCTGTTTCTTTGCATTCAATATAATATGTTGTATATCTTCTCTTCCTCCGCCGTTTTGATCTACATTAGATTTAAGTTTTTTGTACGTTGATTTTATACCCTTCTATATTTTACTCACATTATTTTCTCTAATAATTTTAGATAATTTCTCTGCTTATCCCTTTCCCCTATTGTTACGTTAAAATCACCCGTTATTTAGTTTCTATGTTCGAATATTTATCCTTTAACATTTCTATGTCTTTCTCTAAAAGATGATACAATCCGGATTCTGAAATTTTGAATCTGGTAGATGTGATGGCTAGAATTAAATTACTCCAGTTGAACTTCCTACTAGAAGTCCGCATAGGCCGAAATTCTTAGGCCCGACCCGACCCTACACGGCCTGGCCCGGTCTGAACTGAACTGCACCCGCGAGCCCGGCCCGAGAATAGGTTATAGTGTACCACCCGACCTGGGTCCATTTGTCTAACTTTGTTTAAGCTTAATTTACTTTGCAATAATATTATGATTATCATTTTCATTATTAGTCAACGCAGTCCTGTTGCCTGGGTGCGAGGACACCTGAGTTGGATCTCCGGCACCATCATGGACATTTTCACCCCTGCTGTGGACCTGATAAGGAATGCACACAAGTCCTTGAGACCACCTCAGGAGCCACTTCCTGGAATCCTCGTGTAGTTAGCGGCATGTTGCTGCCTTATTAACCACATGTCGCTTCTAATTACTGCACTCTGTCCAGGATGTTTAGGGTGTGGGTGGACAAAGGGAAACGGATTTTGCATCTGCCATACTGTGGTAACGTTATTAGCAATTGGTCGAAGCGTGCCTTTATTTATTGTTACTAGCAAAGTATTCCTTATCAAATGCTGTTATGTACCACAGGGAAGACCTGATCCTGGAAGTCTCAGGAGAAGTTTGAAGACGGAACGTGCTAATAAGCTCAGTCTTTACAGTTGATGATGATGATGATGATTACTGCTATGGATGTATGTATATAGCGATAATTGTGCTGTTCCGGGCATTTCAATGTCGCGGACCAAAAATTATGATAAATTAAGTTTTTTCATATTTATTCACTCATGTGGAAAAGCTTTCGTTATTTTTTGTTTCCCCAAAAATTAGCTAATGATTCCATAAACTGTTATACATTTTAGATATTTACATCGCAAATATAGTGGTATTTTAAAGGTGAAGTCCTCTTATTTTAAAAGGACACTTTTCTTCTCTTTATTTTTAAGCCCAAGCCTGACAAACATTTTAAAGTTACGCCTAAACCTCTACCTCTATCTTGTACAGTAAACAGAAAAATGCAATCTCAAGTATGGTATTTATTATACACTCACGTGAAATCTGTTCAGTGCTTAGCTTGTATTTCTCGAAATTTGTCCTGTGTGATACAAATAAACAACGAGGATTGTGCGTATTCAAATATTAGTGTATTTCTCGCAGAAAAATATCTAATACCGGTTTTTGTAACACCTAGGGCTCATGCACTAATAATACGAAGGCTGATCAACAAAGACTGAGACTGATTTTTTTCACAGATGTTTATTACTCCAATACAATGTTTACATGATTTTTTTCAAAGTAGTTCCCTTCTACTTCAATGCACTTTTTATAGCGTCTCTGCCAGTCCTTGAACACGTGCTGCAGACCATTCTTTGTCAGATCCTTGAGAATAGCCTCATTTTTCTTGAGCACTGCTTCAGAGTTCTCAAATCGAATACCCCTAAGCTTTGCCTTTAGTGATGGGAATAAAAAAACACACAGGGTGCAAGATCGGGGCTATAAGGTGATGTGGTACACAGGTAATTTTTAATCGAGCCAGAAACTGCATGACTTGATTTGCGACGTGAGGCCATGCATTGTCATGATGAAGTCGCCACCCAGTCCGAGAAAGCTCTGGTCGTTTCTTTGCAATGTGCTTCCTCAGTGTAGCCAGTACTGACGTGTAGTATGCTGCTGTAACAGTAGTGTCAGGGGGAACTGCATGCTGCTAAATCATTCCATTACAGTCAAAAAATGTGATCACCATCACTTTCCCTGCAGATGGAACAACTTTTGCCTTTATGGTGTTGGAGAACCTGGCGATTTCCACACTGTGCTGGCTTGTTTTCCTTCAGGATCTTAATGATGCAGCCATGACTCATCGCCGGTGATAATCGATTTAAAAAATGCATCACCTCCATTGTCTGGTATGCGAAATGCACGTAGGGTCTACAAAATAGAGCATTACTACCAACCTACCAATACGAGAGTGCTGCCGCCTACCAACATTATGCATAAAAACCCGCTCTTTTCAAATATTTATGTTACAGATACGAAACTATCACGGAAGCTACAGGAAAAAATCAGTTTCAATCTTTGTTGATCAGCCCTCGTATAATACACTTCCACAACACCAGCATCCATATTTACCTTGTTTCACAGTGACGAGGTGCCATTTTTGCTTTCTGAACCACTTAACTTACCTATAGTAGGTAAAGAAGTACTGCACTTCAATCAAAAATTCGATATCGAGATTTCACCGGAAATAATTTTTAGTTCTCTGAATCCCAAGGAAGTTCTATGTATGTACGCCTGTGACCAGCATAACAAGAAGGAAATCTCGGTATTTAAGTTCAGCACATGCTAAATATACGAAAGATTTCCAAGAAAATCCCCCACACCAAGCCAAGCTTTAATGGGCAGTAGTCTATATCTTTTATTTTCTTAAAAATGGCAACTATAATTATGATTAAAGTATCTATGTTTTATATATCTGCATCCATGTACACTCCATCAATTTAATACTGGTCGGCGTCTGAGCTCGAATCGGGTACTTTCGTGAACGCTAGGGATAGTCGGGCTTTGTTCACAGGACTACGTATATTCCTTTAGTAGTTATAATGGGGAACACAGCTATAATCACAATAGTCTTTGGAGAAAATAATTCATATGCCAGATTTCAAACAAACAGTGTATGTGTGTGTTTCAGAGCGTTTCAACAGTGCATATTTGTAACCAAAACACATTTATTGACTTATGGAGAATGACCAAAGCTCATTACAATGCCACGCTTAACAGCTCTCTTAGCTCAGTGTTAGAGAGTTAGCTTACTATTCATGATGTTGCATGTTAATATCTCCGTGGAGTTAATCAACTATTCCTTTCCGTTTTAAAAAGTGAGTAAAAATTGTTATGTATGTGGCGTTTATTTAGTAGTCCATCATGCCGGTAGATGGCAGTCATAACATTAATTTATCGTTCGGGAGAAGGTTTCATTCTCAGTGGATTTAATTTTATAATCACAAATTTAATTATTATAATTATATTTGTAAGTAAAATTATGTAGCACAAAGAATATTATTTAACCATATTACAGTAAAACAAGTTATAAAAAGTAAAACAAGATAGCAATCTACTACGAAGAATCAGACTCGAATTCCTGACTTAGAAGTCAAGTAGCTTAACCACTGCTCCATGCCAAGGTCGGTGTGAAGGTAGTCCAAAGCCTTGTGGCTTGTATCATACAGTTAGACAAAGTGGCTCACAGAAGTTGATGGTTGTAAACCGCGCGCTCACACGAACGAACTTTGAAAAAAAATTAACTGCTCAAGAGACCGGCCACTTTTAGTTTGACCGAGCGTACATCCTTTTGTATATCTTAAATTTTATGCGAATAGTCTGTAAATTCCTCTTTATTCTGAACAAATCTTTTAAGCCGTAGGATGTAAAATGTGTTTATCGGAGATGAACATCTCACACAGCGACCAGCTTAATGTATTGTGGCTATATCCCCAAGAGGCAGGGATGAGGTAAAGGAGCCGTAGGAGGTCTCAGTTCTGTAAGCAGACAGACCCACAGAAACAGCAGAAGTGTCTAATATTTCCAGTTTGAACACTCGCGCACCACTCTCACTCAAGATCTCTGCTGGCCATATTCAGCCGACACCCTGTGCTTTGAGCTACCCTAGACATATCTTCGCCTAGTACCGTGTGGTTTCAGGCACCTAAGTTGCAAAGTTGCAAGGGTAGTAGCTTCGGTTACATTTCCCACATAACATATTTACCTTTATAGTATTATTTACATTAATTCAGATATTTTCACTGACGCACCAGTGTTTCCGCAATAAGCAGATAGCACAGGAAGACGACTACACAACTAACGCTATCTCTCTGGCATTTGTTGACCAAAGTGAATCAACGAACATACAGTAACAGTGGTGATATGACCAAGAAGTTAAACGGATGTTAAAACAGTCAAAACGAAGAACACGCCGGTATTAATTTCTTTGTAGTTCTTTATATTGAAATTTTTTGTGTGCCTGTAATAATCTGTATCCATCGAGCACTTGAGGTGAAAAGAATGTCCCTCTAGAGCACAGGAGTTTCATCTGAACTCCTTCCAGCATCAGTGCTCCACGTATCCTGAAGTAGCTGGGTCATTCAGCCTTTGAATACTTTATGCCTGAGCACTCCAAATGCCAGCCATTTAAGTCGTCCCTTGTGGGCTCTGAATTAACCACAAGAACCTTCCTTAGCCTGTTTCTCCATTGCTATAAATCCTAGTATGTCACAACACTCATACTGACGGTATTGAGTTCGGCATCACAAGCGTTTTCTATTTCAATTCTCTGACCACCTCAAGAGCCATGAAAACTGCACGCCTATCGGAAAACTGGACTCCCATTTACGAAGTTGGGCGCTTTTTCCCTTTCTTTTTTCGCAAAGCAATGCCACAAGCTCTTGACTTAAGTGAACGACTACCAAGGGATTTCTGTAGCATGATGGCCTCCAAATTTGCACTGGCCCGAAAGTAAGAGAACGAAATCCAAGACGTTTGTTAGCAGGGCGCACCGGCTCGCTTTCACCGTGCTCGAGTTCGTTTCCCACAGGGATGGAAGTGGCGGATTAGCATTAGCATTAGACGTTGTAAGGGCAGAAACCAGTGTCTTAGCATATATTTACAAGTTTTATAACATATGGTTTTCAACTATAGTTTGTGGCTTCCGCTTCTCTGTCAATACATGTAACTTGGTCCTGAAAAAAGTGTCTGTGAGAGTTCACGTTAAAAACAAATTAAAATTTTTCTATCCATTTGACAAATAAATGAACATGCAGATAGACATTTAAATAATTAAGTAAACACTCTGCTGTAAAAAATTCGATAAGTAAACACTCTGGTGTAAAAAATTCGATAACAATATGATTGGTGTAGCAATTATATTGCATTTTACATCGACTAAAATAGAATAAAAGGTATAACTCAAATTCAAGACAATGCAATTCAAATGTGAAGTAGGTTTTGTCTTTACGTTGTTTGCACCAACATTTGGGCGTCAATTTGTAGTAGTTTGTATTGAAGGAGTTGTATTATATTTCAACTGTTGGGGAGCTGAACTTGTAGTAGTTGCAACCGCACGTATAGTAAACAGTTTCCGGTAGCCTTCGCCCTAAAATGTATTTTCAGGTAGACTTTGTCCCAAGTTTAAAAAATATTAACATTGCAATTTGACTGTTTCTTTAGATATTATATATTTATATTTGCCTCGGCTGCGTCAGTATTATTGTTAGAGACATGGAAGTCTTGGCCGGGCGTGATGCGACAAGAATGAAGGCTTACACAGATTATAATTTTACTTCTCCTTTTATTAATGCTTGACACGATTTAAATAACACTTCACTGATATAGAGAGCTATGAGATTCTTTTTATTAACTAATTACACTTTTTAACACGTAAACTTATTTTTCGTCTCACACGAATACGTATTAAATCTCTCGAGGACGCACAAGCAACACATCCAGTTATGAGCACTGTCTGCAGGCAACTGAATTGATTTCAACCGTCTAAACTTGTAAATTTCTGTATTTCAAGTCTCTGATTGGCTAATCCTACTCCAATAGAATACCTGCATTTAACTAAAGCTTTTTCTGGTTGTTGATTGGCTATTTTATAAACTGTCACTAAAATTACATTATTGTTACTCCAAGAATCACAAGTAGTACTGTTAAACTTTCTTACTCATTATCGACTCAAGGTTACCTCATTGTTACCTCATTGTTAGAAACTTTTAACTTGTTATTCTCACAGATCCTACATTATTAAATTACGTAATATATTTACATAACATTATTACACATGGATACAATAATATAAGCATATGCAATGACTGTTACACACATTTTACAAATTATTATATACACATATTGCTCTAGGCGGCCTGTTATTGAAGTTATATATCATATATTTATGTAATTTGATTAAAATCTTTAACTGTTAAAAATACTCCTCAAATGATCATTTGAAATTTTTACTTTAAACGTAAGCAAATGTGTTACATTCACGTAACTTACTTTCGCCCGTATCGTTTGTTTTTATATCTGTTCTATAAGCTGCTCTTAGAAAAGCTTGTTTTTCGCCCTAATTCATGTTAATCGAGATATAGGTTTGCAGATAATGGCTGCATATAATTTTGTTGTGGAATAAGGGAGAAACAGGAAGCTGAGGCGATAGACAAATCTTTAAAAAGCGGATCGCTCTATTCCGGCTTTGAAGCGTACTCTTGGTCACGACATCACGAGAAGCAAACGAATGATAACTTAGCACGTTAGAAAGCTATTAAGTATTTAAAAATTCATCCAATAACGGCGAGTACCCCGAAATTGAAAATACTAGAAAAATTGACGTAAACCGTATGCTTCAATGATATCTACTTCTTAACGTATTTGATTCTTACGGTTTAAACGCGAACTAAATCAAGAATAATGCCAAAACGTTAAAGAGAGAAACGATTAAATTCAATATTATTATTAATGTGTTGGGCGAAAGAAACCTAATATGATTTGTTTAGGTCTATAAAAACAAACAGAAGTAAAACTAAGTTGTTATTATTAGTTATCTTTTTACAATATTTACTGCATCTTCTGGCAGCCAAAAGCCATGCGTTCGATTTAGAGCCGGGCCACAGGTCGGTATATGCGTAGTTCGCTCGGCAGTGACCTCGGCACTCGTCACATTTGTCAGCTGTGTTATACTGCGTCACTTCTTGCATTCAGTTTCAGCTGTAGAGACTATAGTTTGTTCATTGTGCATCTCGAAAGTAAACATTTATTCAAGACATCTGTGTTTTGTGTGAATTGGTTAAATTTATACCTATTAATCCACTGGAATGCTTATGAAAAATTCACGCTTGCACAAAGATATTTTATGACGATACACATGCGTAATAGATTCATGTAGACAATTTCAGGAGAAATGTCCTGGTATTGCAGTTCTAGGTAGAGAAATTATTAGATGTTTGGTTAACAAGTTTAGGAGAATGGCTAAACGCTAAGCCTAAGAAGCGAAACGGAAATGTTCTACTGGAGAAACAAATTGACGAAATTGGGCATAATTTGAACGCTCTCCAAAGAAGTGCATAAGACGTGTTGCACAGCGACTGTGTGTTTTAACATCCGCTAAAATTCTAAAATTTAAACCTCACAGATGACTATTGTGGCGTATTAATAATTTGGGGGTTACATTGTCATTGCCAGGCATATTATTGTTCTACATTGTCATTACCAGACACATTGCTGTTTAGGTCACTCCTGGCTGATAGCTTTGCTAGCCACGAGTGGTGGGGATGTAACGTCTGTGTTAGTTAGGATTCCGTAAGAAGCGAATCGCGTGTGCAAGCGGGCTTTTGGATCGGTGGGCATGTACTCTCAGTTTTCATGTTTAATAATGTAGGAACCCTAAACGGTTGGGAAATAAATCTAGGAATATGTAAGTGGCTTTTTGGACAGTGAAAAACCCACGCCTTTCTCTTAACCTCCACACCACGTTTCGGTCCTCCGCAGCCAAGTCAGTATACGTCCCCTCAATGTGCGTGCTGGGCATTAGGAATTAATTTGTCTTCATGTGGACTTTTAGGCCTCTACCCAGCATATAACATTTTTGGTGGAGGCCACGGATATAAATCTAGGAATTTGCAAGTAGATTTGTATTATAGATTTTGTACAGTGAAAAACCCACGCCTTCCTCTTAACCTCCGCACCACATTTGGGTCCACCACAGTATAGGTCCCCTCAATGTGCGTGCTGGGTATTAGAAATTAATTTGATTCATGTGAACTTTTAGGCCTCTACCCAGCATGAAACACTATTGTATTAGTTAATACTTACAACCTCGTGACAACAAAAAAGTAGTCAATTTCTGTAACCGGATTTTACAAAATATCGTTGAAGATACTGTTGAACCATATTTAATAATTTTCTCAGATTAAATGAGATTTTATTTAAATTGTCATGTTGCCTCACAGAGCAATAGGTGTTGGAGGACAGACAATCATCGTTTAATTCACGAAGTTCCGTTGCATGATGTAAAAATTGGGTATAGTGTGCTGTAACAGTAAAACTGATAATAGGATCCTTATTTTTCAATGATACTATGAATTCCGATACGTACCGCAGAGATATTACTGCACAATTTTTTCAGATGTTGTCAGATAATAAGAGAAAAAACAGATATTTCCAACAAGATTCTGCCACAGCCCATACTGCTCAAAACTCCTTGGAAGAAAATAAATAAAGGTGTTTTTTATGATAGGATAATCTCCAAAAGATTGTGGTCCCTTGATTCTTAGGATTCTACTGTGTGCGACTTATGTTTGTGGCGAACCATAAACGAACATAAAGACAATATAAGAACAGAAATTATGAAAATTACGCAAGAAAAACTTAATGTTTGTGAATGGAAATTTTATCCGAAGATACCAGAAATGTTTCAATGTAGATGGACACCACATTCAACACAACTTATACTTGTTACTCATTATAATACATGTTACTATCAGTCGTGAGTAAGTCACGCGGGAGTTTTAGAATGGATAACCCCCCAGTGTAATAGACGGTGTGCGGAGACGCGTACATGCGATCCGCGGCCCGGCAATATAACGGATATTACACTGTACATATTAAACTACACATCCTTTCATAATGCCATACCAATTCTGTCCTATTTATTCATTGTCAATCTCTCAGTTGTCTCACCTTCATGATTTCCATTGCTCCATTCTTCCATGAGTCACATCAAGAGGAAGGCAAGGAATTAGTGTTATATATGTATTCTGAAGCCGATCCCGTGTCGCTTCAAATTTTTTATGCTGTTATCTTGATGTTGCATCAATTTTGGTAACACTTAATGTTACATGCTTTGTTTTTGTGTTCTGCGATGTCATCTTCTAGCTCGTTCCGCGTTGTCTAGTCTACCAACGCTTCCGTGCTATAGCTACGAGTTCTTTTGTCTCAGGGTATGCGTAAGTGTAGTGTGAAAGGATAACACCAGTTTAGTTAGCGATAAAGTTTAATGTTGACTCAAATATTCTGTTTGAAAGCAGTCACCACTGTTGAATTAAAGGATTAAATTATTTCTGGAATAATAATGATGCCAAGCGTCAGTTGGCGGAAGTCGCAGAAATGTTACTCGGAAACATTCCTTACAAATGCCGCTAAATTTTCCTAACTAAAGCGCGTCACTGAGCGCTACAGAACTTAAGATGCAATTAAAGACCACACGAGTAATCACATGATTAAGTAACTAAATCTAAGTAAAATTACGTAAGAATAGGTAAAATCAGTCTGATTCAGAATGCACGCCCTTTTCTTAACTTAAGCTCCGCCTTTCTATCCCTACCCACACCAACGTTCGCACTTAGGTGGTCCAATCTTAAAACTTTACAATGCGTATCGGACACTGCTTCTATGCGGACCTCGCTCGATGTAAGAACTTCATTCCCTTTCTAATTTATAGAATTATTGTCTACGTTACTGCAAACAAACTGAAGTAACCCTAACTGCATTCTAGGAATCTTTACGCTAATGCATTCCCTACTCGGCTGTTACTAATGACTTTCCTTAACATGAAACGCTAATGGCCTTTTTCTCCAGATAAATATTTTAACTCAGGCTTATTACACTATGCATTGATTCAATATAAGAATTAATTATATTGCAATTATTTCTCTTCTTACTATAATTTCTTCATTTAATTATTTAAATCCCCTGCCAATAACTACGGTATCAAGTCATTGAGGTCGTAATCATTGTAATGTACAGCATTTAAACATGTATTACATGACCTGTATTCTTAAGTAAATAAGAATTAGACAAACGAGAATCGATTGCAAGACATTGTTGGTATAGTGAAGCAACATACAATACTATCCATGGACAAACTAATACAATAACTAATTAGTGTAATAAGGTATATAATTCACAGCTTCTCAGCATCAACACATTAATAATTTCTTTCTTTAATACTTTTTGTTCTACCCATTGTTAGCTATATAACCAGTAATATAAAATTAAGAGAAATGCAGCAGTATCTACGTAAGCATGTATCGAACCTTGGATTCATAATTAAGACGATGGAAGTCTGTAAACATATATATGTAACATAAAATGTTATTGGAACTTATTAGATAGTAGCACCAATCAGATACATTGATACATGCCTATAATTCAAACACGTACGTTAAGAAGAACGGTTGAAGGGAACGCTAACAGAAGCTTGTCAGTCTTCAAGCAGGAAGGCCGTGTATAAACTCGTCTCTAAATAGACGCTAAAATTACGTATTTAAAGTCCACCAGTTATACATATTTTAACATAACAAAGGTGATAGAGAATTTTGAATATATACATGTGGTTTATCTAAAATACAAGTGAAATAAGTAACAGAATACGTGTTTGCAAAATATTTTAACCTTCTCCATACCCAACCCTGACAAGACATAAGTGCTCTCCGACACAAGTACAGCGGCCGTGGCACGATTATAAAATAATAATTACAACATACTAACACACACAATAATACAGATGTACGATCACGGATTCCAGTCTACGATAACCTCAAGATACATTACGAGAGCACGGGCACCCAGACGATCTACAGGTACGTAACACAGCATCCATTATTAACAACGTAGTGGGGGTCTGCCAAGGAGGAACCACTACAATAGCTAGTAAGACTGTAGGCTGGAAGAAGCATAGAACCACTATTAAACAGTTGAAAGAAAATGGAGTTTGGTTGCTATTTGCAACAACGCTTGAGATGATAAAATGGAGACGTCGTTAGATCCCAGAAGCATCAAGACGCTACCAGATCTTCGCAGAAGGATGACACCAAGAAGAGTTTATAGTTAAATTAGTGAGAAAAAAACATAACGTGTATAAAAGGTCATCAGTAGTCGGATAAGTACCAAATTATTTTGAGTACTATAACCGTATATTCTGAGGATTTTATAGGAATCACTGCATCTCAAATAGGAAATAGTCGAGTGAGAGTTTTAGTAGAAAAGTACCTGTAACACCAAAACGCGACTGACTATTTTTTCTATACTCAGCAAAAGTAATTACACGTTGAAAAGCGCAAATATTGTGAATATCTTATATTAATATCCACTAAACGTAGTGTACCACAATTCATGTGATGAATGCATTGTATATTAAGAGTCTCGTGCCAAATTAATGAAAAACAATTAAGTTATTGTCTAATTTTCCAAACAGAAAAACCCACGGATTAATTGTTCTTCCACACAAGCCGTGTGTTAGACAAGGTTGCAAAGGTAGAATCAGCTGACTGAAAAATTCAATGCCATAGCCAGGATTTGAACCACGGATCTCCCGGTCTCCGTCCGGTTGCTCTAACAACTGACACATTTGTTTATTATTTTTACTATAATTATCCCTGCTCTAACGGAACCTGAGATGCCAAAACTACTCTACGGGTTACAAAACTGGCTCCGAGATGGCTCCAACAACAACGTCTTGGCCCGGATTCGAGAGGACCCGGGTTCGGTTCCCGGTGCCCGCGCACTCTGACCATTTGATTTTTCGTGGTTTTCCCCTGGTCGCCTAAGCGAATGCCTCGTTGATGTATTCTACCACGATTTCTCCCTTCCCCCATTTCCTCTCATTCTATCTCTCCCCTTTACGTTTCAGGTGTGTCTTTGGAACCTGCGGTGCTGGCGATGTCGGGAAGATGGCGTAGTTGCTTGCTTGGAAGATTTCTCCCCGTGAACGGCCAGAGTGCCCTGTTCCGCCCGTTAGGTTCGCTTCGTCTTCTCTCAAAAATTGTTCTAACGATTATGATTAAAATACAATTTTTTAAAGAAATGTGCATAAAAATGTATATATGTTGAATTTTCTGGGAATAGTCCATGAAGTTCTCTTCGTCCTGAATTACTTTTGTATAGCTGGTAAACCGTAAGAGAAAGACGAGATCTTACTAGCCAAAAAATGTAGATATCGTTAAAGCAAACAATTTATGCGAAATAATTTTTTTAAGTTAACTATTATAGAGATGTTTTGTTATGGGTTTCAAACACTTATACGTTTCCCAAGAAGAATATATTTGTTTTTTTATGTTTTTTTGTTCTTATTCTCTTGGCCATGCAATTTCAAAGCCATCACATAACGTCTCGTTCATAAAAGATTTCACTATCACTTAACCTACTGCATTGCCTATTGCCCTTGTGGAGTCGTCCTCCATAGCGTAGGGGTACCTTGCTAGCCTCTAGTTTCCAAGATCGGGGGGAGGGGTTCAGACCCGGGGGAGGGCGATGGTTTTTTCTCGGATGTAAAAATCCTTAGCATGGTTTTCTTCGGAAGGGAAGTAAAGCGGAGATCCCGTGTCGTAGATTTACGGCACGTAAAAGAACCTCAAGCCTGATAAAAAATCTCTGAGCATAATATCCGTTCTTTCACGCCCAATATAGAATGAGACTCTAAGGACCATAGTAGTGAAGAGTTAACATTTTCATGTCTATTGCCTTTGTACCTATAAGAAAATATATGTAATAGTAAAACCATTTCTACAAATGTTTATCTCGATTAAAATGAAGTGATAGAAGAAAAAGCCATGTGAATATAACATATCAGATTTGTTTAAACTGCAAATCTCTATTCGTTCTTTCTCCCACGGTTATCCAAAGAGAGCACAATTTCAAAGCCATCACATTGCGAACCACTTTTAAAAGATTTGACTATCGCTTTAGTTTACCGTATTCTTCTTATTCCTTAAACGAAAAGTATAAATGTGCAATGAATATATGGCTCTGTTTATAAGAAGTAGGCTGAAGAATAAGCATTCGTATGGATAGTTGGTAGAAGCGTGAGTAAAGGAAGTCATGTGAATGCAACACATCAAATTTTGTTTCCTTAACTAATGTTTTCTAACATTATAAAAGGAATTGCCAAACGCACCACGGAACAACGGATCTCAAGCACCCTCATTAACAACCTCACACTATTTCTACATATTCCAGGGTCTATCATCATATTCCAGCTTTACACTAGGAACTATGTTGAAAAGTTGAATCAGACTTGAATAATTCATTGCCGCAATCAGAACTTGAACCAAGGATCTTCGGCTCTCCGTGCTGATGCCTTTATCTCTTGCGCTACCATGGTGAGACACCCGTAGGCGGGTGAAAACTTATTGTCTTTTGAAATTATCATTCAAGTCTGATTCAGCATTTCAACTTAGTGCCTACACACGGATAGTGTGATAGAAGAATTGTCAAAACTTAATGAGACATTGTTTTGAATTTAATATCACCTGCATAGGGGTGTGCAAAACTAGGTATACAATTATTCACATAATATTAGGTATGCATAACGCAACGACAAAGAATTAATATTTTCAGCGAGATGGTGCTGCTGCTCACTACGCATGAATAGCGAGAGACTTGTGGGCGCCAAGTTTGACGACGTACCCACCTGCGTCACCTTTTTGGCGTTGTTTCCAACGTCTCCTGATGAATCTGCTGCCAGCTGCTACGGTGGTTGGCTATGAGATTTTTCTCTCAGGTATGCGTGGGTGGGGTGAGAATAGACAACACCAGTTTAATTGACTGTAAATTTTAATTTGTGCTAATATCCGAGCTAATGAAGCGAGTTGCTGGCCGTCTGAAAATGAAGAATTGTAGCACTAGAAACTGTGACAGTTTATTATAGCTACTAACTTCTAGAGTATAAATTTATGGTTTGAAATGACTGTTTACACTAGAAGTGTAAGTTGTCTTGAGTCGCTAGAATACTTACCGGCAATTACCCCTTTGGCTATCGCCAAGTATGTGATAATATATCGCGGAATTTTGGTGCTACGGTCCGTCGGTCACGGTAAGACTTTTAGTCCCTAGGGTTTTAAACGAAAGAGATAAAGACGGTAATTCTAGCAATACACGCTCGTTTATTAAGTCCCGTTTACTTTATAACCACCCCACCAAAGTTCCTACGTTATACGTTGCCAAATCTTACGCATCTGAAATACAACTTTTACTCATTGGCTTCTAAATTCTAAAAATTCTTTTCCTTTCTAATTTTCAGAACTGCCTATGTGGACTTTCACACACCTGTCTTATTTCTTAATGACTTGAGTTCTGCTTAACTAAACCTTGAGCTGATGTATTTCTTGTTGACGAGTTCGCCGGAACCTAATTGATTTAGCTGCCCTGTCTTCTAATTGCTTTTTTACTTTCTCTACTACGTATAGTAAGCAGGGGAAGTATTGCATTCCACCCAAAAATTCGATACCGAGATTTAGCCGGAAATATATGTTTTGAGACCCACTGAATCCAAAAAAAGCATTTTTGGAAACATGTCCGTGTGTGTGTCTGTGTGTGTGTGTGTGTCTGTGTGTCTGTGTGTGTGTCTGTGAACATCATAACTCAAAAACGAACAGTCGGATAAACACCAAACTTGGTATTTAGGTTCAGTATCTTCCAGAGATGCGACACGAAGGTTTTCAAGAAAATCCCCCCACCCCAGACTACCCTTTACATGGAACATTTTTCGAAAATTTTAATTTTCTCATAAATGGCTCTAACGATTTTGATGAAAATATCATATGTTTAAGATAATGGCATGAGAAATGAAATGTATATCTCGAATTTTCTGGGAATGTCTCCAAAAGTATTCTTAATTGTGAACGACTTTTGCATAACTGGTAAACCGTAAGAGATAGACAGAATTTTACTACACAAAAAATGTAGATCGCGTTAAAATACACAACTTATGTCATATACATTTCTTTTGTTGAGTGAACCGTTTTCGAGATATTGCTTGTTATTTCCTTAAATATTTCAATACTTATACTTTTTCTCAAATTCGTTATTCATTTTTTTTATGTCCTGGACATGCAAAGAGAATGAAATGCGCCACATAGCAACCAGCGTTAAAATATTTGACTATCGCTTATAACCTACCATATTCCCCTTGCATCTACAAGAAAATTACCAATAAGATTGACATCTCGATATCTCGATTAACATGAAGCATATGGAGAATAGGCGTTTGTAAAATAGATTGTGCAAGAGTAGAGAAAGTCATGTGAGTGTAACACATCAGATTTTTTAAATATGTAGTCTGCTAATGACTTCATTATTCACTTACAAAGTTGTAACCGTTTCTTCTTCCATTATGCATTGATTTAATAAATAGAACTTTATTTTTATATCTCTCTATCATGTCTTTATAAAAGTATTAAATAATACGACGTAATAATTTGGTATCACTTGTTGACTAAAAATTTCAAATAAGTGGATAGAAAGATGGGGACCAATTGAACTGCCACCAACACTTTCTATGGTATATTGTTACAGATGAGAGTTTGTCGACCATGTATTGTTCATAATATGATACAGAAATTTATGTAAATAAAGCAATATGTAGTAAAGTGTGATTGAGTTTCAAATAAAAATAGCAACATGTAAATGCAAAAATTCACAAAAGTGATCAAATACTACAAGTTATTTCATAAAGATATATTTATTTGCTTTGCAGCTTGGTGTTTTGTCTACTTTTTGAAGATGATGGTTTGTTAGCTCCACGTATGGAAGTCAATTTGAAGAAGCTGTTTTGTTGTAGGAGCTTGCACCACGCTTTGGGCGTCAATTTGAAGTAGTTTGTATTGAAGGAGTTGTATCGTATTTCAACTGTTGGGGAGTCGAACTTCTGTAGTTGCAACCGCACGTATGTTAAACAGTTTCCGGTAGCCTTCGCCCCAAATGTACTTTCAGGTGGTCTTTGCCCCAAGTTTAAAAAAATATAACTTTGTTATTAAACAGCTTCTTTAAATATTTATGTTTGCCTCGGCTGCGTCAGTGTTAGTGTTAAGAGACACGTTTCTCTTAGGCAGGGTTTTGGTACGACTAACAATGTAGGCTTACACAGATTTTAAATTTTAATTCACTCCTTTTTATTAATCCTTGACACAAATTAAATAGCACTTCACTGATATAGAGAGTTGTGAGATTCTTTTATTTAATACTTGCACTTTTTAACACGTAAATTTATTATTCGTCTCACACGAATACGTACTATATTTCTCTAGAGGACGCATCTTGCATCCGGTTACTATCACGATCTACAGGCCACTGAATTGATTTCAATCGTCTAAACTTGTAAACCTCTGTATTTCAAGTCTCTGATTGGCTATTCCTAGTCCAATAGAATACCTGCATTTAACTAAAGCATTTTCTGGTTGTTGATTGGCTATTTTTATACTATCTAAAGATTTATATTATTGCTACTCTAAAAATGAGTAGTAGTATTTAAACTTGCTTACTCATTATTGCCTCAAGGTTACCTCATTGTTAGCAACTTTAAACTTATTATTCTCACAGGTCCTACATTATTAAATTACGTAATGCATTCACATAACGTTATTAAACATGTTTACAATAATATAAGCATATGCAATGACTGTTACATACAGTTTACAAATTATTACATACATACTGCTTCAAGCCGGGCTGTTATTGAATTTACATATTATATATTTAGAATGAAATTATTTAAGTGTTAAAAATACTGCCTCATTTTGCATATCCACATACCTAAGTAAGAAGTGTGGTAATGCTCGGACACACAGTTGGTAACTGTTTTATAGTCCCACCATGCTATTTCTGTAAATTGCAGACATATTGCCAGACATTACGCATTCAACGAACATAACAACCCTTGTACTGGAAAGCACTCTTGCAAGTGAATGCAATTCTGAAGAGCGATAGCGTATATGTGCATACAGGGCTACCAATTATGGAGATTCCTTTGTACGAAGTGTTTGTGTGCCATTAGGCGTTCAAATATGGTTGAGAAGAGAGGCAAAAGGCCACCCATACAGCAATAGTGAACCACTTAAATGCTTCACATGCTAATGAGCATATTTGCGGTAACACTAGCATTTCTGACAGAGAGCTGGCTTGTAGACTCAACGTTTGTGTCTGTGTGATCTCAAAGTGCTTGTAAATTATGCTTTATGCAATGCATATGTGCAGAAAATTGTGCAGTTTATTTTTGAAACACGCTCTATGAATAAACAAGTCTTTTTCAGGAAATTCTTATTACGAGCTGTATTAACTACTTGAACTCTCCCATCACCAATTTTATAATGGAGTACATGAATGATTTTTGTGGTTAAAAGTAGCATAAGGGCTTAATTTTGTTGCAAAAGTTTCAATATACAGTAATATTGATAATATTACTAATTACATTACTTTCATTTCGGTATTGATAAAACGAATTAAATGGTCAAGTTCTCTGCGCTTAGAGTCACCTGTAACTGATACAGATTTGAATCGTTGCGGTAAGACTTTCTATACGCCGGCAATTATTGTATTATTCTGAGGACTAAGAAATCTGATGTGTACATTCACATGACTTCCATTATCCTCTAACGTTATTCGTGTGTATACAAACTATTTTTATTAAAGCTTGTTTTTCTTAACCCAAACTAAACATTTGCAGAAACGGCTGCATTACACAGTTCGTTATAGATACAAAGAGAACAGCGATAGTCAAATGTTTAAGAACTGGACGCCAACGCTGCCTTAAAATTCTATTCTGTTTCCATGCAGTCGCAAGAAACAAATGAATATCGTTATCTTTAAAAGAGATCTGCTTTATTTATTGCTCAACGTTTACAAATTATACAAAATTATACAAAATTCTTTCACAACTATGCCCAGAAAATTCAAGACATGGATTTTATTTGTCATGTAAATTTCTTTTATCTGCGGTATTTTAAAGAACATCGTTAGAGGCATTTTTTAGAAAAAGAATTTCGAACAATTTTCTATGAAAAGAGTAGTTTTGAGTGGGGGTATTCTGTTGAAATTTCTGGAAGCTATTGAACTTAAATACCAAGTTTGGTATTCATCCACTTGTCGTTTTTGAGCTATGGCGTTCACAGACACACACACAAAGACATGTTTTCCAAAAGTGTTTTATTCAGGGGCTTCAAAATATGTATTTCCAATGAAAACTCGCTATCAAATTTTTGGGTGGAATGCAATACTTCTACATAATATACGTAGTACAGAAATTAAAAAGACGGGAAAATACACAGAAATACTCAAATGTGGTGGTAAAATAATAAGATGTTTCAAATGGATGGGAATAGCATGCTTACAGTTAAACAGCTGATTTGTGCAGCATACTTTTTGTAACTTGATTTGCAAATAATTTAAGTATTACACTACAGCGTGCAGCTACTTAGTTTGGCAAACAACGCAGTGCAAATGCTGATCCTTCTGAGCCAGCAATCTACCTGCCATTCAGATTGACATTCACCTCAATCCCAGTAACAAAATACAGTGGCAGGTGCAGCTGTGGTCCCAGTGATTTTACAGTAGCTTAAGCCATGAGTTTTATTTTATTTTAAGCTATACGAGCCTATATTGCACAAATTAATTTGTGTTATTCTATACTTACTGATACAATGTAAGCTTACGCTCCAACAGATATTGGCTCAAGTGTGTTATGATGATTTGCATCAATATAAAGAGAATAATTCATTTCCTTGTAACGTGTTTAGGACTAGGCGCATATGAAGGTGGAATTTCGATACGAATAGAGGCAATCTATTATTTTAGTAGTTTTGTAATTATTTTGACCCATTTAGTGAATAAATTGCATTAGATTAAACATTGGAGTCGGCGTTGAAAACTCTAAACGGAAATATATAATGCATAATTCTTATAAAAATTTAAAACACTGAATACATGTAATGTGGAACAAATACTTGTCTGTAACTTGTTATGCACTATCATCCTGTTGTAAGCTGGGGTATTCGTACATTAAGTCTCATATATTTTGTTTTAGTAAACATGTAGTGTGAAAAATGCATTAAAGAATGAAATTTCATTATATATATGTATGTATGTATGTATGTATGTATGTATGTATGTATGTATGTATGTATGTATGTATGTATGTGCACTGGTGTGCAAAGCGTAAGGACGAAAGTAATCTTCGTAAGCTGTGACACTGCCAAGTAACATAACTCGATGAAACATGAATCATACATAGATGGACCTGTATGGTATGCTACAGTAGGCAACTAAACGAAATATGCAATGAGACGAACAGAAATGCCACTTTCATTCATAGACCATAAGCTACACTAAAGTCAATACTTTCTAGATTCACAGAAACAGGTATATGGTGCTTAAAAGGGTGTATAATCACTACGGACAGCAATGCATGCTATACATCGTGCTCTCATGCTGGCCACAAGGTTGGTAAGCAGTTCTGGTGGTAGGCGTTCGATTCCTCCACCAGTGCAGTTGACAACTGTTGAATGTTCGTTGATGCATGTGGATGTGCTGCAATGCGTCTCCCCAAAGCATTCCACACGTGTTCGCTGGGATTTAAATCGGGGGAACGGGCAGGTCAGTCCATTCGCCGAATATCCTCTCGTTCCAAGAGATCCTCCACCTGCGCTGTTCGATGCGGTCGCGCATTGTATCCACAAAAATGAATTTGAAACCGACTGCACCGCTGAAAAGACGCACATGGGAAGGAGTACAGAATTGCAATAACGTTGACCAGTGAGCGTACCGTGTTCAAAGATTTGGAGATCGGTGCGCCCATGAAACATTATGCCTCTCCAAATCATAATACCCGGATCACCAAATCGATCATGTTCAAGGATGTTCCTGGGTTCATTACGTGTTCCCACCTCTCGCCAGATGAGGGTACGTCGAGAATCACTGCTCCGACTGAATCTGCTCTCATCCGAGAAGAGCACGCGACCCCATTCCTCATTGGTCCAATTTTGTTGCTCTTGGGACCATCGCAAACGGTGCTGCCTATGTGCAGAAGTCAATGGAAGACAACGTACTGGCCGTTGGGCAAAGAGACCACCTCTATATAGTCGCCGTGACACTGTAATCGCGAGATTGCGTGCCTAACGTCCTGTTAAATGTGGTTGCAATTGCACCCGCTTGCCTATTGCACAAAGTAACGGTCAACTGCTGCTGTAGTTGAGCGTAATCAACCACCACCTCTCCTTGGGACAGCAGTGCCTGTGGTTCGGAAGGTTCCCCATGCACGTGAAACAATGCTGTGAGCAATTCTAAACTCCTGAGCAACAATCGTCACACTTCGCCCTTATTCCAGTTTCCCGATGATTCTTCTCCGTGTGAAGTCATCCAAATGGTGTCTACAGGACCATGTTGCAATGAAGAACATCACTACAGTACACCGTAACAGCTCGCTAATTGCCACACATCATCTTATCCGGTTTCGTCAACTGCCCCATGTTGCGGAGCCAGAACCATTTGTCACTATAGGCTCGCCATGTGACGTCCAGCTTTCTGTATACGTGTGAGAAACCTCTGGAAATGCTCCCGCACTTCCATCTACTTCCACGAATAGTTCATTTGTTATGTTACTTTACCCATCTCGTTCTTAGGTTTTGCACACCAGTGTACGTACGTATGTATGTGTGTATGTACGTATGTAAATTTCAATGCGGTGTGAGACAGCATAACAGGGCTTCCAGAATACCTGTATATCCTTACCACCCACACGGGATAGTGCATCTCGGCAGCTGTTCATGCCAAAGCCAGTAGCACCTGTACTCTATTTAGCTTCTTAAAACTGCGCCTGGTTTTGGAAATCCGTCACAGGTACTTGTTTTCCCGCGGTGCATTGTGTGTGTTGTATGTTTGGTGTATTGCTACCAATAGTTTGCCGGTTCGCCTCCAGGAGTCGGACCATACATAAATAATAGAACAAATAGAAGTTTTTTAATTCCATCTTTCTCACTAAAGAAAGCCAGCATTACATTTTCCGTTATACTTCGAAATTCTTTTTCAATATTCAAATTTCTTACATACCCCTTCATACCAAGTCGATATTTATTAGGAATTAAACAGTCTATCATTTGCTATTTGTGAAAATTGCAACACCAAGACAGAATTTCCCGAATAACTCCAAACTTGGTGGAAGTGTAGAAGAGTGTGCAAGCAATAAGTCATTAGGTTTATAGAGCCCTCTCGTGTCGTTCCAACAAGGTCAGTGTTGCGCCAAGTGTGATCAGTGCAGAGCTGTCAAAAAGCTAGAAATAATAAAGTGAGTGGCAGTATGCCTCGTCGAAGTCAAAGAGAGCCATATTGGCATGTGAGTGAGTTCGAGCGGGGCAGAATGGCCGGTCTCCGGGAAACGGGTTTGTCATAGCGTGAGATTTCGGCTAAGACAGTGATGCGTGTGTGAAAGCAGTGGATAAACGAACGTCGTACGCAGCGAAGAGCGGGTACTGGACCACGGAACATGACCACAGTACGGGATGACCGTCATCTTGACCGCATGGCCATAACGGACCGTACAACTTCATCCAGTGTGTTGGCTCGACGCCGGAGCACTGCAACAGGTGTGAACTTGTCTGCATCAACGGTTCGTTGCCATCTGATGCAGGTTAACGACTGGCTGCATGCATTGCATTATGTCGACTTCCATGTCCAGAAACCACAAGCTCCTCCGACTGCAATGGGCACGTGAACTCCATCACTGGGGTGCTGAGGGGCAAAGTCTCTTCGGACGAGTCCCGCTTCAACGTGTCCCAAAGTGATAACCGCATACGTGTCCGACGGTACCGTGGTGAGCGCAACCTGGAGAGCTGCATAGTGGACAAACACCACCTCCTACGAATTGAGGACACTTTGAACAGCAACCGGTACCTAACGGTGGTTGTAGAGCCTGAGGTACTCCCCCCTGCTTCAGGCATATTCACAGGCCACATTTCAACAGGACAATGTCCGGCCACATACTGCGAGGAATTTACAAGCCTTCTTCGAAGAGCGACGGGCACCGTTACTTCCCTGGCCTGCACGTTCGCCTGACATGTCGCCCATCGAACATGTCTGGGATATGGTTGGTCGGCACCTGGTGCGTCACGATCCTCTAGTAACCAGTGCCACGAATTTGTGGGCACGAATACAAACTGCGTGGAGGGAAATCCCTCAGGATCTTATTCAGAATCTTTTTGATTCAATGCCACGGCGTACAGCAGCTCTAATTGCAGCGCATAGAGGCCACACCATATACTGAATATTAGGGCTCAAAGGCCATGTATAGATTTGAAAAGTTTATCATTTGTTACTTGCTATGTGCCTAACCTGTGATATTAAATTCATTGAATTCATGCGTTTCGTTCTTGGTGTTACAATTTTCACAAATGGTAGTGTATAACTGAATTAGGTGCGTTTGCAATATCTTAGTCAGAGTTCATTTTTCAAAGTGTATTTAATTGAACTATTATCATGTTCTTCTGTTTTAAACAAAAATATAACAAACAAATCGATATTACTTAACTAAAATGGATAAAACGTCATACGATACACATATCGTAAATTACTACTACTTGTTTCACATGCATTGGCCATAAGACGCAAGATATTTACTAATTGTATTTTCCGTGTTGTTTGTCACGCTCTCTGGGTGAACCATTCCCCCACCCCTTAATTATGACACACGAAGGCCAGTACGGAGACGGTGAAAAACGGTGTATAAAATCTTACCTTATAACAAATGCTAGTGTGTCCTCCCTAAATTAAACAGATATGATACTGGGTAAACGCATTCCGATTGATACAATTTAGTTAGACTATTTTAAAGTTTCCGATTTCATGATTTATCCTTTGCTTGCATTCTTCCATTGTTCTTCTATTCTTCCATTCAAGCTAGCCTAAATATAAAAATAAAGAACTGTTAGATGTGAGGGGAGCAGAGAGAGAGAGAGCAAATTAAAAAGTGGGATCAGAATGTAATTTCGACACCTTTCTCCGCTTAGTGTCTGCTCGTAAAAAAAGTGGACCGATTATTAATCTTGTGTTAATCGCATACCAAGTTTGTTATATACAGCCAGCCTTGTGTGTGGTAAAGCTATACACAGTGGTCCCGAATCGCAATCCACTTTGTTCCAATAGGCAACCCAAATGACACCAGAGAAGGTTAAATACCTCTACTCCTTATATTAAGTCACAGGACTACTTGCTCCTGTCCCAATTATTTTATTTAAAAGCGTTCTGATAATGCTAACACTGCCACAACGTCCGGGGTGTATTAGGTGTAATAACATTTAGATTTGTTACATCGACTAACTGACATACTGTTTGTGTATCATTAATTTCATACTTCATATAGTATAATAATATTTATCATATGAATACTAATGTAACATTCGGTAACATATTGTAAAATAATAACAACAATCAGCCGTCTGAAGATTACCCGTTACGTAGCTGTTTTCACCTACACATCCGCAGCTACTCCTTGTGCAAGAGGCTTAGGACGACTTCAGAGTTTGAATCCTAATCCCAATGTGAGGTAGTATTTTATATCACAACACTGTGAATGCCAGAGTGATTGTAGTGTAAATTAACATTATTGTATGACAACGATTTTAGATGTTTGTTAGCTATAAGCATTCTTAGGAAATAAGTTTACATAGCCTAACTGAAACTGACAATAGGAGCAGGTAACAATGAAGCGATGGGGTGAGTTGTTTATCAATAGAAGAGACAAACCAATGACGTCAGGGTAGCGTGCCTTTCTTTAGAAATGGAGGGAATATCTTCCCTAGAGCATATGTTTTAGTAATTATGATTGGCTTATAAAACAGACGCTAATGTTGGCGTGATTTATTAACCAATAGCAGCTCGATTATAATGTTTGGGCATATCGAGGTGAGGGAGTATAAATTCTTGAACCCAAGGCAAGTATCGCGCAGTTCTACAGAATACTTTACGAGGTAAACGTCGCGAGTTACACGTCAGGCAGTTCTAAGAAAGCATTCATGAAGTACACATTACGCAATTCTACAGAATCTCTAGCGTTGTAAAGTTAGTTACAAAATGTGAAATACGCGAATTAATAGTGCGCGGCAAATAAGTGATTGTAGTTACATTCGAAAATATAACAGTTTCAGTCAGGCGTGTATCAAGATTAAATATGTGAAATTAATTAAGTGTGACTGCAATAAAAGTGTAAAAACAAATTCTTTTATCAGTGTTATCTTTTAGTAACAACTCTTTTCCGTTTACATGCCCTGCCCAAGAGATATTTGCTTGACTGAGTAATAATAGCTAGCCGGAGGACAAAGAACCCAAAATTCAAAATAGTAAAACAATAACAGCCGCTCAGTAAAAAAAATAACACGAGAGATTACTGCAACAAATCCCTCCTGCAGAGTTTTATATCTGTAGTACATACTTTAGTTTCCATATATATGTATGTGGACTCGGTGAAACCAAAAGAAGCCGGTAGCTTTAGCAGTTAAATTTTTACTTTTTCTACTACGTACAGTAGATAGATGAAGTATTGCATTCCACCCAAAAATTCTATATCAAGATTTCACCGGAAATATATGTTTTGAAGCGTCCTGATAACAAAGTATTTTTTGAAACATGTCCGTGCATGTGTGTCTATCAGTCTGTAAACAGAACTCAAAAACGAAAAGTCAGATAAACGCCATATTTGATATTTGAGTCAGGGATGCGACATGAAGGTTTTCATGAAAATATTTCCATCTCAGGCTATCCTTTACGTGGAACAGTTTTCCCAATTTATTTTGGATCAAAATATCATATGTTTAAAATATTTTTATGGCAAATGATGCGTATATCTTAAATTTTCTGGAATGTCCCCAAAAGTCCTCTTCATTCTAAATGATTTTTGCATATGGTTTACTACACAAAAATGTAGACCTCGTTAAAACACACATTTTATGTCATATACATTTGTTTTATCCAGTGAACCATTTCCGAGATATTCCTTGTACTTTTTCTCAAATGGGAATTCGTTGGGTTTTTTATGTCCTGGTCATGCAAAGAGAATGGAATGCTCCACATAGCAACCAGCTCTTAAAAGATTTGACATAGCTTAAAGCCTACCATATTCCCCTTGCAGCTACAACAAAATTAGCAATAAGATTAATATCTCGATTAACATGAAGTGAATGGAGAATAAACATTTGTAAAAATAGTTTGTAGAAGAGTAGAAAAAGTCAAATTACCTTCCAGTGTTTACAACCGTCAATTTCTGTGCGCTGCTTTGGCTAACTCATAGAGCCACAAGGTACCTGCTAATTTCGGTTACCTCCAACACCGTACTTGGCGTGGAGCAGTGGTTAAACTATTTAAACTTATAACGCCATCAGCTCGAGTTCAATTTTCTGTAGCGAAGCTTTTGTTTTTTATAACCCGTTTTAATACAGTATAGTTAAATAGTATTACTTGTGTTACTTCATTTTACTTAGAAATATAATTACAATAATGGTGAAATTTGTGGTTATAAAATTAAATTGACCAAACATGAAACCAACGAGCGAGTTAGCGCCGCGGTAACATGTGCCCGGTTCACGCTTCAGGAGCTGACCAACTTGACTGAAGGCTTTTTCGCGGTTTTCCTTGATCGCTAGGCGAAAGTTAGTTTCGATAATTTGATCCGCTAATTTTCCTATCACCGCCTTCATCACTACATTTCATCTCCTTTTTCACCACTGTACCAGACATGGGCTAACCACCATCCTGGGTTTGCTATGATCCAAAGTTTGCTTGCTCCTCGACAGGCTACGACCCAAGGCTTTGGCTTGCAAAGCCTTGAGGGTGTAAATCCTACAACGGGGAGGGTAATCCGTTAAAGAAGTAGTGCGTGAAACCTCCTTCCGACCGATAAATTAGTATAATGGTTGCCATCTACCGGTATGACGAACTACTAAATAAACGCCGAATACATAAAAATAAATGAAGAAAACCTTTTATATTTTACTCGTGTATATAAAATAAAAGGAAAGACAGTCAAGTAACTCCACGAGATTTGAACTTGCAGACCCAGGAACTGTAAGCTAACTGAGCTAAGACCGCTCAGGAAGCGTGGCATTGTAAGGAGCTTTAGTTATACTCAAGAACCATAAATCAATAAAGAGTGTTTTGGTTACAAATCTTTAGGGTTGAAATACTCTGAAAAATCTGTGTTTGAAATCTTGTATATAAATTTGGAAGATTTTTGTGATTATTGTTATGTTCCCCACTGTAACTACTAGAAGAATATAGGCAGTCTTCTGAACAAAGCCAGGCAGTCTTCTGAACAAAGCATAGCTGTCCGGAAGTACCCAATTAGCCTCGTTTGTCAGACGCCGGCTAGTTTTAAATTGAGTAAGAGGGGGAACCACCAGTGATTAAAATTTATACCCCTGCCTGAAACAACCCCTATAACATAAAACTCACATTACCGGCACGTTGTGCTTAGCTACAAGATGTAACTTGAAGTGGGTGAGGATTCGGGGACACCGCGTTTTCTAGAAACCCAACATAAAGAGATAACTTTCGAAAGATATCCTTAAAGAATCGACACACCAAGCTTTATTTTAATAGTATATTGCGATACAAGTGAAGTTAGTGCATCATTGGAGAACGAGGAAGAGTTCGAAATACGAGACGAAGTTGATTTTCCAATGCACTTAACGGATGTGAACAATGGAAATAGCACCTACCCAAAAACAATATTAATTACCACCAGCTGTGGTAAATATTAACCAAAAGGTAGTAAGGACCAAGGTACGGTTTAAGTAGTAAACCTCATCTATTAAATATGATTATATGCAATAATAAATACATGAAACGCTGCAGAATTTAATATAGTTCATGCATATATGTGCTGCCAAATAGGCAAAACATGCAGGTAAGTTAGGTCACCAGCATTGGATATAGAAAATTCAATTCAGTTTTTATGTACGCCCTATAATTTGAAAACAGAATGCTTAAATACTGGCTTAAATGCGACTAACTATGTAACGAAAAGCCATACATTGAAATAATATAATGTGTATTCAAGTGAAAAAGGTCATTTCAAAGACCGTTAAAATTCATACACGTCATGTAATTAGACATCATAAGATCATCGCTTCGTCGTTTCTAAAGTTCACAAAATAGTCTATGGCCTTCGGGGTTACCTCATTCCACCAAGTGATGACTACAGAATTTCTGAGGTGGAGGCACACATAGGGTGAATTCGTTACCTCCGATGCGGAGGGCAATTTAAGGATGTTGAAATGTAATTCTTATTTTGGAGAAAATGTTAATTATTATTTGATTTGTATATTAAAATGTTAAGTTTTATACGTTTAACCCACCGAAATCTCAATACATCCTTTTTAATCCAGCAGAAGAAGCCGACTTAATCCTTTTTCAACATTATTTTGGAATGAGAGGACCTACAGCTTTTATCAAAGACTCCGAACCAAGTTGGGTTGTCGGGATACTTCACAAGAGCAAGTCAGAGGTGAAGGTGTAGATAAAGCCGACTTGAAATCGTCACCCAGAGCCGGGAATCGAACCCCCGATGCTTAGTACGAGAGCTCCGGGCCCAACATCGTTATGCAATGTTTTTCCATAGAATTTGTAAAGTACACATCTATTATGCACGTCTATATTCTATAATGCTAAGGTCTTGGAAAATGTATCTTTATGTTGAATTTACTTATTACTAAATTTTGCTCCGATAAAGTGGAAGGTTTTGGCGTGAAAACGTTTTAAACGTTCAAGGGAACCCGATATTGAATATTCGATAAAATTTCGAGAGAGAAAATAAAAACATAACTTGATTAAAATGTTCATGGAAAAGTCCTCAAAGTATCTAGAATCAGAATCCAATAACAGTTTTGGCTTTTGGTCCTTTAAAGGCCCGAACGCGACGTTTAAATGGACGTGAGTAGATGAATGCAAATGGTAGGAATCATTTTTAAACCTGATTTTCACGTAATATTGTATTCCTAAATGTTCATAATTTTAAAGTGTTTGTGATGGAAACTTGTCCAATTCCTTTCAAACTTTTAGCACATTTTTTAAAAGGTGATAATGGAACCTAAGCAGCCTTTCATAATATTTCTATAATTTTAGATTAAAAGTTTCAATAATTTCATACATCATTGATTACGCATTTGGGTTAAACCTGCCTTATTACTTTTTCCAGAAAATGTTTAAATGTTACACAATGCGAAATATTTTTAAGCTTAAAATTGTCACACTTTTGTCACGTGAGACGCTTCAAGTTTTTGGAAATTTATTTATTTTTAGAAAGTTATGTATATAGTACTATACAAATTTATTTTTGTTAAAATTATTTTGCACAAATATTCTACATACTTCAACCAAATTATCTGTAATTTTAATCACCATTAGTATCGGGCGCTCTTAACGTGTGTCGTCCTCCGTGGTGTAGTGGTTACCATGCTAACCTCTAGTTCCGGAGATCACGGGCTGAGGGGATGAATTTTTTCGGGCGTAAAAATCCTTAGCATGGCTTCCTTCGGAAGGGAAGTAAAGCTGGTGGTCCTGTGTCGTAGATTTACGGCACGTGAAAGAACCTTAAGCCTGATAAAGAGGCCTCTGAGCAAAATTACGGGCTTTCACGCCCAATATAGAATGGGACACTAAGGACCACAGCAGCTAAAGGGCGTCCATAAATAAAACTTAATTTAATTTAACTCTTAACGTGCATCCTCTTTAAGGTAGCTGTCATATAAGGTTATTTTACGTTTAAAATAATTGGAAATAGGGAAGAACAGGTATGTCATGAAGTCTAAACGTAAGTTATAATAATTAATTATAGAAAATTGTGTATTTCCAGATGTTTCTTCGCAAAAAGCTAAGTAGAAAATAAAATTTCCAGTTCGAGAGGTTACCACCGAGCTTCAAAAGACCAAGCGAACTTTTACTTCAACAGCAAAAGAACAAAAGATGAAACTAGAGCAAATTCCCTTTCCGTTGTAATAACTGCGTCGGTAAGATTGTTAGCAAAAACTTGAGCTTGCGATAAGAAACATGTGCTGCAATCTGCTGGGAGCTGAAGTCACTACTCTCAAGTTTTCTTTGGGGGCCTTTAACGAACTCGAGTAGAGTTGTAAAAGGAATAAGAGAAAATTATTAATAATAAGGTTCATTAAAACACAAGCGAGACAAGAACTCCTTGCAGGAAAAACTTGTTTTAGAGTTCCGTGCCCAGATGCTTCCAACCTTTGAATTACGAGCCAGTAAAACCACAATTTATTGTTCTCGCAACAAAATTTACTAAGTTTTAGCGCGGATGACTTAAATCCAACGCCGATAACGTAATTTGGATTTAATTAGCTGCGTATGTTAATTTAGCTCTTTCTTAAGAGTGGCCAGAATGCAAAAAAGTGACGAAACGATATTTCATTGTGGTAGGTTACGTCTTAGAGTTTTACAATTACAGAGCTAAACAAAGTGGAAGGAACTAGGGCAATGCAAAGATTGAATATGGGTAAACATCTCATGTACTAAGCTAAAGAAAATCAAATGTGTTGCATTCACATTATTTTCTTTATCGTCAATCGTTTATTATGAGCTGTACAAATAGTTCTTCTTTCTTCTTTCTCTGTTTAACCTCCTATTATGTAGGACTTACACCCCCCAGGACTTACAGGCGGGTACCTGGGGTCAGAGGTCCGTCGAGGAGCAGACACTCATGGATCAGACACGATCCAGGATGGGTAATCAGCCTGATGCCTGGTATGGGAGGGAGGAGGAAGTAGATGAAACGAAATTATGGTGAAATGGATGAAAGGAAAGGTGATGATTGAGCAGTTGTTGGAATGAATGGCGGGGGAAACCGGAGAACCCGGAGAAAACGCCGCTTTGTCCACCACAAATCCTACATGCGGGTCCCTGGGATTGAACCCGGGCCGCCTCGGTCTAACCACTCGGCGACGGCGCCACCACAAATAATTCTTACTAAAGTTTATTTGTATATTTACTTCATTTTAATCCAGATAAGCCTTTGCAGAAATAGTTGTATCATACATTTAGTTAGGATACAAAGAGAACTTAAAAAGAATGATAAGTATGGAACAAATCAAATCATTAACAACAAATATCTCACAAATGGTCAGTGCCACGAAAAAGTTATTCGTAATAAATTGTGTGTTTTAAAGAGATTACGTTTTTTTGTGTGCGCTTTCGTCTATCGCTTAACGTTTACCACTTATACACAATTATACAAAATTCCTTCCGAATGAAGAGGTCTTCCCAGGCCATTCCCAGTAAATTGAACATATGCATTTTATTTGTCATGTGAATATCTTCAATATACGGTATTTTATCAATATCTTTACAGCCAGTTTATAGAAAATCAAACATTTTGAGAAATGTTCCATGTAAAGGGTGGTTTGGGCTGGGGAGATTTTTTTTAAAATCTTCGTGTCGCATCTTTGGAAGGTACTGAACCTAAATACAAATTTAATATTTATCGAACTTTTCGTCTTTGGGCTATGCTGCTCATACATATACACGCGCGCGCGGGTCTTTTTCTGAGAATGTTTCTTATGGATTTAAGGGACCTCAAAACATGTCTTTCTGGTTAAATCTCGGTATGTAATTTTTAAGTGGCATGCAATAACTATGGGAGAATGTTAACAAAGAAGTATTAAAAGTTAGGATAGTGAAAATACAGAAGGAGAGGGGTATAAAAAGGATAGGAGAATATATTGGGAGAGTAAGAGAAAACTGGTCTAGAAAAATAAAGCAATATGAATTTGTTATGACCCACCATGCATAAATAACCACGGTGTTAAAATGCATGATGGACTAAAGAAAGAAAAAATAGCAAATCAAAGTAATGTATTAAAAACTGTAAGTATTTTTATAGCATTATGGAAATAAATATATACATATGTACTATGTACGTAGTAGAGTAAGTACATAAAAAGGTAAAGGTCCTGACGAACAGACGGGCCCCCCGAAAACGGGACAGAACACCGCATACAGGCCATCCAGCACTTTGTGCTTCTACCGTGGCACCTGGGAGGGAGGAGGGGAGAGATCAAGGGCGACCAGATCCGGATAACGACGGGTGCAAGCATGGGTCCCTAATTTTTCCAGATTTAGTGCATCCAACGCCGCCTGGCCCCACACACAAGCCCTTAACCTCCGGGGTCCCCCGAAGGAGCGCCTGTCCGAAAACACCCAGAGGCGGGTCCTAAACTGTCTCTGGAACATCAGGGAGAAACCATCCAGCTGCAACCGTTACCTGGTCCTACAAACCTGAAATGAATGACAAGGAAGGTGGTGGGTACAGGAACCGGCATCAGAAAAGTCGTGGTAGAAGATGAACCACCCCAGCATTCGCCTGCCGAATCGGGGAACCACGAAACACCCATGGGGTCAGAGTGAGTGAAATCAAACTCGGGACCTCCACAACGCGAGTCGCACACGTTACCGTGGTGCCATCTCGCTTGGTATCTGATGTGTTACATTTACGTATATGTTTCATTACACAATTCACTGTAGGTGCAAGAGCGATGCAGAAGTCTGAAGCGACAATAAATTCTTTAAAAGTAGGTCACTATAATTATACTGGCTTGGAAATTCCACACTTTGTGGATCTTTGAAGTGTTGAGATTTGGAAATTCAACCTAATAACAACAAACATTTGGGAAGTGGTTAAGGACACAAAACAATTCATTTAACGTGATCTACATATTTTATAGTAAACTTTTGTGCATGTCTTATGGTTTACTAGTTATAAAAATCTGATGTGTTACACTCATATGACTTTCTCTACTCTTGTACAAACTATTTTTACAAACACTTATTCTCCAAATGCTTCAAGTTAATCCAAATATCGAGATGTTAATCTTATTGCTAATTTTTTTGTAGATGCAAGGAGAATTGGTAGGCTTTAAGCGATAGTCAAATATTTTAAGAGCTGGTTGCTATGTGGAGTATTCCATTTTCTTTGAATTACCAGGACAAAAAAAAAATGAATAATAAATTCCCGTTTGAGAAAAAGTATTGGAAAATTTAAGGGAATAACAAGCAATATCTCGAAAATGGTTCACTCAACAACAAAAATGTATATGACATAAATTGTGTATTTTAACGCCATCTACATGTTTTGTGTAGTAACATTTTGTCTATCTCTTATGGTTTACTAGTTATGCAAAAGTCGTTCACAATGAAGAATACTTTTGTAGACATTCCCAGAAAATTCGAAATGTACATTTCATTTGTCATGATAATTTCTTAAACATATGATATATTAATCGAAATCGTTAAAGCCATTTTTGAGAAAATTAAAATTTTCGAAAAATTTTCCATGTAAATGGTAATCTGGGGTGGGGGATTTTCTTGAAAACCTTCGTGTCGCATCTCTGGAAGATACTGAACCTAAATATCAAGTTTGGAGTTTATCCGACTGTTCTGAGTTATGCTGTTCATAGACACACACACACACACACGTTTCCAAAAATGCTTTTTTTGGATTCAAGGGGTCTCAAAACATATACTTCCGGTGAAATCCCTGTAACGAATTTTTGGTTGGAATAGGTACAATACGAGTACTCCCCCTACTTACTATACGTAGTAGTGAAAGTAAAAAAAACTGTACAAGAATTCGTTCCGAATGAAGAGGACTTCACAGGCTGTTGTCAAAAAATTCAAGGTACACATTTTATTTGTCATGTAGGTGTCTTAAATATATAGTATTTTAGTCAAACACTTTAGAGCCATTTTTGAGAAAATCAAAAGCTTGGAAAAATATTTCATGTAAAGGGTAGATTGGGTTGAGGATATTTTATCAAAACTCTTCGTGTCCTATCTTTTTCTTTAGTAGTGTTCACGAAGTTCTTACTCCGTACGACACCAGTAATGATACATGAAATGGAATAATAATTGGGAAAGAAACGTTCCAGGCCTAATTTTAGAGTACCTCCCCGGTATTTGCAGTTAGCAGGAAAATCTGGAAGAACCTCAGTAAGGGAGTACGGTCCAGGCCTAACTTGAACCGCGGACTTCCCATTTACGATTTGACCTCGACCACCAGTGTGGTATGTCTCATTTTTAGAAGATCCTGAACTTGCACACCAAGTAAGATATTCGTCCGAAATTTTGTTTTTCAATTATACTGCTCATAGACTCAGTCACACATATACACATGGGTATATTACTTTCTCTACTACTTTTAGTAAGTAGGGGAGGTATTGCATTCCATTCAAAAATTCGATATGGGGATTTCACCGGAAATACATGTTTTCAGACCCCCTGAAGCCAAAAAGGGATTTTTAGAAAAAAAGGCCCGTGTCTATGTCTGTGTGTCTGTGAACAGCATAACTCAAAAACGAAAAGTCGGATAAATACCAAACCTGGTATTTAGGTTCACTATTTCTCAAAGATTCAACACGAAGATTTTCAAGAAAATGCCCCCGCCAGACTGCCGTTGACATGAAACATTTTTTGAAAACTTAAATTTCTCAAAAATGTCTAACGATTTTGATTAAAATAGCATATATTTAAGATATTTACATGACAACTAACATGTATCTCTTTTATTTTCTGGGAATGTCCCCAAAAGGACTCTTCTTTCTGAACGGCTTTTCCATAACTAGTAAACGGTAAGACAAACATTTTCTACCAAAAATGTATATCTCGTTAAAACACAATTTATGTTGTATACATTTTCTTGTCAAGTAAACCATTTCCGAGATATTCCTTGTTATTTGTTTGAATTTTCCAATACTTATACTTTTTCTCAAATGAGATTTCATTATTGTTTTTTTTATATCCCTGACTGGCAAATAGAATGGAATGCTTCAAATAGCAACCAGCTCTTATCGCTTGATTATCGCTTAAAGCCTAGCATATTCCCCTTGCACCTACAAGAAAATTAGCAATAAGATCATTTCTGCAAATGTTTATCTGGATTAACATGAAGTACGTGGAAAATAAGCGTTTGTAAAAAGAATTTTTACAAGAGTAGAGAAAGTCATGTGAGTGTAACACATCAGATTTTTCTAAAATGTTTTCTTTTTAATTCAGGAGGCCTCAAAACATGTAATTTCGGTGAAATCCCGATATCAAATTTTTGGGTGGAGTTCAACACCTTCTCTACCTACTAGGTAGGTACGTGGTAGAGAAAGCAAAAAATTAGGCTACGTCGAACTCAGTAATCTAACTACATAACTATGGCAACATATGTGGCCAAATCTGACCAATGTAAACGAAAATGTAAGACCAGAGATAAAATATTTTAACTCAATAGTAGCCCTATATAAAACCGGGCAAAAATATTGATATAGATATTCCTGAAGAGCTAAACATCGAAACACAGCGAGCTGAATGGTGTCCGAGGCTCACTTCGGAAGTCCTGGGTTTGATTCCTAATGAAACAACCACCCTGATCTTCGATTTTTATTGTTTTTTCTGGAGTAGATTTATATTACCACGAATTGTATGTCCCCGGTTTCCGCAAATTTCGTTTCCCTTTCCCTTCTGGGTTGTAGGGTTTGTCACAGTGGACGGTGGTGTGCGGCGCGTACGATTAAGGAGAGAACTGTTTCTTTCCTGGCAAATAACCTTTTGCTGAAATCTGTACGCGAGGATAGGGCACTTAGGGATACTCAATCTGAAAACGTTAGAGACCCTGTGCGGCGCCTTCTGCCATGCAATCTGGCTGCACTTCGTACTCTCTCATCTCATCGCTTCCTCACGCAGATTAATTAGGCGCATAAAGTCTAGTCTTGGCCGCAATGCTGGAATCCTCCCCCGTTTCTAATCGAAATCCAAATACAAATATACAAAGAAAGACGGAAATTACATTTGGGCAGAACAACTAATGATATGACACTTAAAGCAATACCGAATTATAACCTTCAGGGAAATCGAAAGTCAGGTAGAAACGAAAGCCAAGTGCCAAACCGTGAAGAACCAAAAGGAGGCCAATAATACAATGGTGAAAGGGAGAGAGACACTCGTGTAACCTGTAACGTTACCAAGGAGATGGCTCCATGGTAACGTGTGAGGTTCGCATTTGGGACCGTTTTTTCGGATTTTCCTTGGTTGGTAGGCAAATGTTGGGATGGATTATATAATGCCGCTAATCTTCCTGTCTCCCATTTCCTATCATCTCATTTCCTTATTTTTAGGATTGAAGGATCAGGCGGGTGGACGCCAGGTGAGGCGTATAGCAGTGGAATTTGTTTTACGGAACTGTTTGCCCTGGCGTTTGGTGTAGGATGGATCTTAAGAGAGACCGTTCCGTGGGGAGTGTTATATCTGCGGTGAGTACCAACTGAATCAGAATGTAATATCTGGAGACGTTAGGGACCCCTGCCTGCGTTCGAGCCTATTACCCCAGATGTTGTTGCTGTTTGTACCGTTTCTCCTGGAGATTTCTGGAAGCACAATAAGCCTTCATGTTTGCTGAAGTGCCGAAATCCTACTCCGCTTCCTGATAACTATAACCCTTAAAGTTGAGTTGTGGATGATGGTTTAGCTGATGCATCACAGGTTCCCAGTAGGTCTACGCATACGCAGTGAATATATTACAGTTACCCCATATAATCCCTCTTGCGCAAGGGCCTTTCTCAAGTGAAAGGGAGCTAGATGTTGCAGTCCCGGTTAGCTAATCCGGGAAAGATCAACCTAGTTTATTGTCTATCTGGCTATGTCTACTAGTTTTTTCCAAACTTCTCTCCCTCGTTGGCTATCGAGGTCCACCTGCTGCCGAAGGTCCTCCTCAGTTCGTCTGGCCAGCGGTTTCTCTGCCCGCCGACGTTCTTCTGACCAATCTTAGGGTTCCAAGAGGTCATTATGTGTATTCATCTATTAGAGTACTGTCTCATAACATAATAGTTCTGCCCATCTCTATTTTAGATAGTTTCCTGTCCTTTCATCGTCCTTTAATTGTGCCCTCTTCCTTATTTCTTGGTTTTGCATTCTATCTATCTCTAAGATATTGCTTTCCATTTTCCTTTGGCAGATATATATCGCTTACCTCTGTGCTTTTGTTAAACTCCACATTTGGAGCCATATAGCAGAGGTAATATATTTGTTCATTGCTTGATCTTTAAAATTTATATTAAGATTTGTCCAGAAGTATAGGTACATTTTAGGGACCAGAATTCCGACCATGTTTCAAAGATATGATTATGCTACTTTTAGATCATCCCTAGCTTTCAGCTCTGCTGAGGCTGGATGACATCGATCCTGCATCGTCTGCTGGGGGACTGTTTCTTCCTTGCCCATGACTCGGGGCAAACCTCTCTACGTATTATAGAAGCAGCACGGTTCGCTACATTTCCTGGGATTATTTTAAAGGAGATGCCTCGAAAAGAGACAATAATTTTGAATCATGTGTTTCAAGACTCATGAAATGCATTGCATTTTCATCAAGCATTCTTTGAAGACGAAAACCTCTCCTTTGTAAGACATATTCTCTTACAGTAACATTTCTATCTGAGAAGATTCCAAAGATGTTTCCTTTAGCTTTGATATATGCTGCAGAAGCTAATAAAGACTCGAGCGTTGCGGGGAGAAGCCGGGACAAAGGGAGAGCAAGACATGCTGATGAAAATTGGGAAGGGAGGGAAATAAATGGTAACCACTTTGGAGTGTTGTGAGAAAGTAGTGCGTATGTGGTCCCCGGGAACGGAATGTTGCTGCGATCTTTTGGTGATTTATATCAACGACAAACTTTTTCATCTGGTTTCTTGTCGCAAATACGGCTTCGAGTTTAGATGTTCGAAAGCGCTTCTTCAGGTCATAAAAACACCAATGGGGATGGAAAAGTGGAGCTATATCTTTATTTGATTTCTACACATTTAAGTTAACTTAATAAAATCATCAAATGCTAAAGATAATAAATGTTATAATCAGGCATAGAAATTGTAAAGCAGTTGGTTTGAAGCTACTTACACGCAAACCATTATGTTAATACAAAGAATGTAAACAGCAGTGGTGATAAATCATTCACTAACAGGCAGATGAACACGATTTAGCGAGTGAAAGGCGGAGATGATTTTTCTAACCCGAGACAGCATTTTTAACACTTAAATGATTTCAGTAAAATTATATAATATGTAAATTCAATAACAGCCCACCTTGAAGCAATATGTGAATGTAATAATTTGTAAAATGTATGTAACAGTCATTGCATATGCTTATATTATTGTAAACCTGTTCAATAATGTTAGGTGAATGCATTACGTGATTTAATAATGTAGGAGCTGTGAGAATAATAAGTTAAACTTTGCTAACAATGAGGTAGCTTTGAGGCAATAATGAGTTTGAGAGTTTAAAATGCTACTAGTCATTATTAGAGCTGCAATGATGTAAATTTTGAGACAGTTTAAAAATAGCCATTCAACAGCCAGAAAAAGTTTTAGTTAAATGCAGGTACTCTATTGGAGTAGGATTAGCCAATCAGAGACTTGAAATACAGAGATTTACAAGTTTAGACGGTTGAAATCTATTCAGTTGCCTGCAGACAGTGATAGTGACCGGATGCAAGATGCGTCCTTTAGAGAAATATAATACGTATTCGTGCGAGACGAAAAGTGAGTATACGTGTTAAAAAGCGCAAGTATTAAATAAAAGAATCTCACAGCTCTTGATATCAGTGAAGTGCTATTTAATTTGTGTCAAGGATTAATAAACAAAGGAGTGAATTAAAACTTAAAATCTGTGTAAGGCTACATTCTTCAGTCGCACCACGACCTTGCCAAGATATCCATGTCTCTAAAATAAATACTGACGCAGCCGAGGCAAACATAAATATAATATTTAAAGAAACAGTTAAATTAAAAAGTTAATATTTTTTAAAATTGGGGCAAAGGCCACCTGAAAGTACGTTTTGGGTGAAGGCTACCGGAAACTGTTTATAATACGTGCGGTTGCAACTACCACAAGTTCGGCTCCCCAATAGTTGAACTATAATACAACTCCTTCAATACAAGCTACTTCAAATTGACGCCCAAAGCATGGTGCAAGTAAAGCTAATAAAATAACCTTCTTCAAACGTGCTACGTCATTGCGTAGAGTCCTCCAATTAACGCAAGAGAATGTAAATTTAATACTTGACTGAGATAGGGGAAGCAATGTCATGCAGATGTAGATGCTTTAATAACTTATAAGTTGGGAAATGCGATGTTTTTAAACTAAGCACCGTTTTAATATTTTGCCACTGCAGTCGCGATTTTGAGCATACGCGACCACTTCCTCCATTCATTAGGAAGACAGATGCGGCTGTGGACGATTGTCACTTTGTGTTTTCCTATTGTTAGAGCATTTCAAAATGTTCAAAACAAGCGAACGACCCGCCGGCTGTAAAGTCATATAAGTGTTCGCTTTTTGAGTGCGAGAAATGTTAAGAAAGCAAATATTCATTGCCAATAATTGTGTGTGGAGTCCTTTTGGTTCATGACACACACACACACACACACACAACAAACTAAAGATTTTATCGCATCATTTGGTTGGGAACGATTCGACCACCCTCCCTACAGTCCGAATTTGACACCAAGCGATTTTCATCCGTTTCGCCATGCGAAGAAATTCCTTAGTGGAAAACACAGGTGGCATCATTCTTTGACGAAGGCATACACAAACCGGTTTCCCGTAAAGTATTTGGAAAATAATACTCCGTTATTTTTTTTAAAAAAACCTTATTGGTACGTAGTTTAAAAACTCATCTCGTATATAAATATTTGTAATTCATTTTTTTCTTGGAATAGGTTTTTAATTAAACTTTGCAATCTAATAATAATTATAGTCGCACGACCACCCAGCCGCCGTCTATTGAAAAATGCTTGGACACGAACATCATAAGCCACATTAGCAAGCGTTGTACATTATCACCACAATAAGCAGTACACTTGTTTATATGCTGAATAACCTCACTAAATACAATCGCGTATGGGTGATAATGTTACTTGTTAAATGCATTATGATGGTTAAAGCTTCATTTTATAGAGGCCGAGATATTCAGAACAAAATTTGAGTAAATTCATGAAATTGGCTTTAGAATTTTACGAGTTATTTTTTGAAGCTAATGTAAGTAAGGGCTAGATCGTATGATTTTTAAGGGAAATGGCCACCTCCTGTTCAAGGAAAGTTCAACACGTAAGTGAATTACCTCTAACAGTTTCTCTACCTGGAACTGGATTACCAACAAATTTCTCCTGAAATTATCTACACATCTGTGTACACAATTCGGTTTTTGTGTGTGTATCGTACATAAAATTGGTTGTCAAGTGTGAATTTGACGGTAGGCGTTTCATTGGGCTAATAATAAGCCAAGAACAGCAACAATAACAATAACACTCTTAAGCTACCACATACAACACAGATGTCTTGAATAAAATTTTCACCTTTGAGATGCACAATGCACAAACTCTAATGTTCACAGTACGAACAGAAGGTATCACCTGACGCAGTACGAGTATAACAAGACTGATAAACCTAGCCTTCAGCGGATCAGTAGTGCGCAGCGGAAAAATACCAACTGAAGTGCAGGCAGAGCATGTATACGCGCGAAATGTGGCCCCACCATACAGCGACCACTCCGTATAAGGTTTTGGTGAAGCTGCAATGGGCATAGAAAGTCAGGTGAGCAAGAACTGTATTATTCCCTGAATATCTGAATATAGGCGAAATAACTTACTGAAATGGTAAACACTAACGTAACCATTCCCTTAAACAATGGAAGTAAACATTTAAACTGACTATATTAGGAATTTCCTACAACTTGAACCGGTTGCAGTAGAAGTTAGCTCCCTTAAATAAACGCTTTATATTTTCTTTAGTAAAAGGAAAGTAGGGCACAATAAAAACGATGGTTTACCTAGCTACCAAACTAAGCCGGAAGCTGAAGAAAGAGAAGCTGCATTTTAGGAAAGAGCTTTACCTACTGATCCACCGTGAGCGGACCTGCATGTTTAATTCTCGGAGGTGATTCCTGATCCAGGAAACAACGAGATCCGTTTCCGCTCTCCTCGCCCAGTTGCCTGTATCCGCAGCAATTGTAATGAATTAGCAGCGTACAGTTCGCTGTAGAAAACACCTGCATAGATTGTGTACAGTTACATGCAAAAAACCTTGCAGATCGCAACTGCTGTTATGTTATAGGTCCATGACACGGACGAGAACGTGCATTGTTATGTGATATGTCCGTTTATCCTGTCACTTATGATGAACTGGATTTATTAACAAGAATAATATGAGTAATAAATTATATACATTAAGTTTACGCCAAACAAGAATAACTGAAATTCTTAAAATTTCGTACACTTAAGGACACCGGAAAGTGAATTTCTGCGAAACTATCAATTTTTGTTTCCCATTCTATAAAAAGCTACAACTCCTTAGCTTTAATATGATATATATATATAACATGGTAAGCCCTTTAAATATGGCACAACCTCGTGCACAATGCGTTAGAAGATTTCTTTCGCTTAGAATTTCTGAACAAATCCACCGATTGACATCAGGTAAATTTTAGCGCGTGCATTGAACCTTCTGCTATACACTGCAATGTGCTTCCATCTGCAACTTGACTTCGACATTGGGACTTATGGCCATGCATTCTAAGGCAGGATAGAAGTAGCTAACCTATCAAAATCAAGGATAGTAGGATCGAAACCCAGTAAAATGCATGTTCTGCATTCAACTAAAACTGTGGTAAAGGATGGGGAGGGCCCAACTAAAGAAAACGGTGTGACGGCATGGTTGGATGCTGATGGGTTTCAATTGAATGCACATATGCATTTTACACTTTTAAGTTTAAACAAATTCACACACTATATTACGCAGTTAATGAGATCAGACAATGCTGCAACTATCATGTGTTCAGATGGCCAAGCGTTTTAAGGCATTGTGACATGATATGGTTACGTTACACACAGGTTCGGGCCTGAAAGTAACAAATTTTTTTTATTTTTATTCTTACTCTAAGACGAATACATCTCATCTCACCTCATTGGGTATCCTTGAAGGGGTTAATGAAGGATGTAGTGGTAGGCTTAAAGTTATGCAAAAAATGGATATCAAAACTGGTCAAAATATGAAGATAGCATTTTAAAAAAATGATAGATGTCGACTGTCAGAGGTAAGAAAAGTAGCTCAGATAATTTGTGACAAGACTAGGCCCAAGAGGAGGAAGAGGGGAGTTTAAAATAACCACAGTGATGAGGAATAGGAGTTGGCATGTTCTAAAAAAGTGAGTAAATAAGCAAAAACTACACTTTCAACTTTCGACTCAATTTCCCGTAACCTCATTTTTTTAATACTTCAGGTACACTTTTCTCAAAAGCTATCAAAGCTATTGTCATGAAATTTTTATTGTACATGTATACTTACCTAATGTAGCTAGTGAAATAACCTTTTCTTGGAATATTAAGTTTAAGATGGATAGAAAAAATAGTAACTGGTAAACATATAGGTCATTTGTGTCATTAGATATGGAACATTTTCTTTCCCTTCTGATATTTGCGGTATCCAAATTTAATTTAGTTCAGGATCCCAAGTTATATTTTAAGCATCGCAGGAAAAAAAATGGTGACTGTACAATCAACCCTAAGGAAGAATGGAGTACCTGAAGTATGAGGTACAAACTTTTTTGTTAGAAAACATGGTGTGCCTTATGGCATTTTTACATCAACGTTTTTGAATTTATCCCAAATATGATATACTAATTAAATGCAGAAACGCTTGTTCTCTAAGTCTCCCAAACTTCATTTTAATCAAGCAAATTTAGTAACAAAAACTGAAATTGAATTCTACGCATAACTTGAGTATGGCAGAAATGCAATCACTTCCTGATGTCCTTAATAAGCCAATTTTCTTTCACTCAGAAATTCTCTATCTTTCAACTTCAACTAGTAATTCATTACCAAGCTATGTTACACAGTCAAACTTTAACCTTTGGAAGTTTAACTAGCATTACTTTAGCAACTGTTCCTTTCACCACCAGGATAAGGGAGGTTGAATCGGGACTAGGGTGAATAGGGTCATTTTTTTATACTTCGTCCTCTCTGCCAAACAAGAAGTACCCAAGAAAGATATATATAGATAGAGAGAGATGGGAAAATACACATGAAAAACCTCAGTGGATTGAAGATGACATGTAGAAGGCAATTAATGGTTTTCGTAAAACCAGAAGCCAGTGTCACACTACAGAATTATACGGAGTTCCGTATTCCTGCCTTCAAATGCGGCTGCAAAGCAGAAAGGATACCTCAGCAAAGGTAAAGTGTGGTCAAACAATATTTGATACATATCAGGAACAAGAATTGGTTTCAAGATTCCTGAAACTGTCCGCTTTTGAATTTCCATTGGGTTCAGATGAGGACAGAAGCGTTGTCTCTGATTTTGCAGAGTGAAATAAAATAAAACACAATTTGTTGAATGCAAATAAAATGGCAGGTAAATAGTGGTTAAACGGGTTCAGGAAGGGCTCTCTTCAACATGTTGCAAAGGCCTGGGTAGAGAAGTCGTGGCTTAATTCTAGCTATGTTTAAAGAATAAGCCTACAAAGAAAGTGTTGAGGAAACAGGAAGCAGAACGATTTATACACAGGCTTGTGTAGAACGATAAGAGCTTGTGATAATATTAGCAGGACTAATGCAGCAGAAAAATTCATCCCTCCTTTGATCATCTGCAAAGGTAAAGGATTGCTACCTGAATATGGTGAAGTTCTCCAGATGAGTCGCTGGTGACAATGTCGGAATCCGGATGGATTAACAAAGAGGAGTTTCTAAAGTGGCCAAACAATTTAATGTTCATTGGGTTCCTGTACACTACGTCTTTAGTTTTAGATGGTCATACATCACATAAAAATAACCAGTGTTCCAATTCCGTGAAGCAAACAACATAAGTATGTCATGTCTACCTAGTCAAACAACCCATCGCTTACAGCCGCCAGATAGATTATTTTTAAAGCGTTTAAAGCATACTGACAATTAATGTATTTACTTCATTCGCAACACGCAAGGAGAAAGAAAGATCAGCAAACTTACTTTTGGGAGAATTTTCAAAGCAGCATGGATGAAGGCAGCCATACCGGCGAATGCTGAAAGCGAATTTCGTTCTACAGGCGTCTATCTAGTTAATGAAAATGCAGTGACTGAACATGAGTTTTTGCCTTCTGGTTCTGAGCCACAGCATGACGATTTGAATCTGAGCTAGCTCCAGCAAATCCAGTGCAGGAAGGGAACCAATTTCTAAACCCTTCGTCTCATTCCAAGAGGTGTTGCCATCCCCAAACAAGACGACACCAAAACGTTCAGACAGGAAGCAAACAGCAGAGTTCCGTTCGAGTTCTGGAGTCCGAAGAAAGATTACAAAAGAAAAGAAAACTGCTTCCTAAGCAACAAAATATTAGGCAGGTTAGTAATAAGAGATTGAGTAAACAGTCTCTGTCATCAGAAATCATCAAGAATTATGAAGATGATAACGATACATCTTGTGAACTCTGCATAATAGAATGCAGTTATCTAATATTCATCAAAATCTGGGACTGGATTCAGTGTCAAAGCCAGGGAAAAGAATGCTACCATGAGAGATGTGTTGATGCAGTGGGTAAAACGAAATTTATCTTATGGAAAGGTATTGATCTCGAGTGATATTTTAACATTCCTCCTGACCCTATTCGCCTACATCTTTGACCCAATTCATCCTACTTGAGGAAGGCGAATAGTTATGAAGCACTACAATCAAACGGATTTTAGAGAACTCTAAACAGTATTTATGCATTGTTAAACAGTGAAATGTGTTCATAGGAGACTGTTGTTTGTAGGCATGTAAAGCGATCGGAGTTTATATTAATGATTTGTCTGCCATGAAGTTTTACAAGTTTTGAACCGTACCCTACATAAAATGATTTTACAACTTATCACATAAATGCCTTCTTATTCAAGGCTTCACTTTCATTCAAAATATTTTAACTATAAAACTTCAAATATATAAAAGTGAATATCACATTTTAACAATATTTGGCTTGCACTAGGCCAACACTAATAGATGAATATGCTTCAGCCTTTTAGTTATTAAATTCCTCTTAAGTTTTTCAATTTGGAGTTTAGAACATTTTTTAAACTCCATCGCAAACGTTAAATATATAGCTTATGAAGGTGTAATGGACAAGGATAGAAAAGTCCTCGCCAACTACAACAGCCCTCCATTTCGCAGCAGCATTGCACTCCATATTTTACTGTCTGTACAACTACGGTTTAGCTAGTGGGGTGGGGTAGGGTGGCTTATCTCTCAGATAAAGCTTTAGCTGGTGGGAGGGGTGCACAATGTGCTCAACTCCTGTTCGCGTGGCGCGTACGATGCAAAATAACCGGCAGTTTTTCACTATCGCGCGTCTTTACCCTCACTTGCCTCAAACCAAGCAAACACTACCTCCTCCTAGCAGCTAAACCTTGCCTGCATGAAGGGGCTCCCCCATTCACCAGCTAAAACATCGCTGAACAGACAATTTATTGGGATGTGCTGTTGTTTCGCTGTGGTAGATGCGCGGTCTTTCAGGTGGACCTTGAACGAATGGTCGCACTTCGTTCGCTCTGACTGGTAGACTCGCGGTGAGTCTAGGTACTGCTGCTATGTACCTGCCTTTGGTAGGTCTTAATCAAGAAATGGTAGGATGGTTATAAGACGTTGGATCTAATTTTTGGATGGAGGATTGCAAGGAGGTAGCGCAAAGTTTATAGGCTCCTCAACATTGTCAGCAGCATCCTTCCGCTGCTCCGTTGGTGTCTGTTATTCCAAACTGTTCTACCGGTTCCTCTTATATACCCGAATCTAGGTTAAAACGTCGGGAATACAGAACACTTTGGATTGAAGGCTGTCTCTTCTGTAAAGCAGTTCCCAGCACGGAATAGTAACACTATGTTGCTTAGTGAAAGTTGAACCATTTTGAAGCTCCAATTTGAATGTGAGTGAAATACAAAAATGTGAAAAGTATTAGACTGAAGAAATATTTGTTCAGTTGTGATTTTTATTAATGTACTAAGGTAAAAACGTGCAAAATAATTAACAGAATATTTGGTACCTATTTGAAGCATACGAAATTTAATTGCATTGAAATTATATCAGCTGTCTCACAGTCAAACAATTTTCATGCCTGTATGTTTTTCTTTGGCTATAGGTTTTTCAGACGTTTGGAAGCCCCTCGGAAACAGAGACTGTATTGCCATTTTAATATCAACTGAAACGACCGAGCAAGAAATTATTATCCATATCTTTAAAATGTGTATTTTTTAGCTTAAAATATGCTTGCTGTCAATCATTAGATAACAGCGGTATTGCTAACAAATTGTGAACCATCTGATGGTTATGTATTCTGACGTGTCAACATTCTGTAAAATGCTATAATGGGCTGCGGTTTTGCGTAGGAGAGAGCTAAGTGCAGTGTCGGATGCGATAATCAGTTGGTGAACTGCAGCAAGTTACATTGCAAGTGACGGCTCCTCGGTAGATCAATACCAGCCAGTGTCTCTCTGGATTATGGCATCCATATGACGCGTTTCTTGGCTAGCGGTATGTCGGCCGTTTCAGATTCATCTGAGGCAAGGCTTTTTCGTGGATTATATTGAGAAGTCGATTCACATCTAATAAGCTGAAGAAGGTTTTTGCTTCACGTATGGAAAACCAATTTGAAGTAGGAGTTGTAGTAAAAAGTTTCCGATAGCCTTCACCCCAAATGAACTTTCCGGTGGCCTTTGCCCAAAAATGTTTAAAACATACTAACTTTGTAATTTTTTACCGTTTCTATATCATATATTTATGTTTGCCTCTGCTGCGTCAGTATTATATATAGACATGTTTTATTAACAAGGAGCAATGCGACTGAAGAATGTAGGCTTACACAGATTTTAAGTTTTTCTTCACTTCATTTATTAATGCTAGACACGATTTAAATAACACTTAACTGATATAGAGAGCTGTGAGATTATTTTGTTAATTACTTGCACCTCTTAACACGTAAACGTTTTCGTCTCAAACGAATACGTATTAAATTTCTCGAGGACGCATCTCGCGTCCGGTTGGGAACACTGTCTACAACCAATGGACTTGATTTCCACCGCTTAAATTTGCAAATTTCTGTATTTCAAGTCTCTGATTGGTTATTCCTAATCCAATAGAATATTTTTATTTAACTTAAGCTTTTTACTGGTTGCTGATTGTCTATTTTATAAACTGTCACAAACATTACATTATTGTTGCTCCAAGAATGAATAGTTGCATTATTACACATTCTTACTCATTATTGCCTCAAGGTTACATCATTGTTAGCAGCTTTTAACCTATTATTCTCACAGCTTCTACATTATTAAATTACATAATACATTAACATAATATTATTGAACATGAATACAATAATATAAACATTTACATTGACTGTAATATACACTTTTTATATATTGCTACATACACATATTGCTTTAAGGCGGGATGTTATTGACTTTATATGTTAAATGATTTCAGTCTAATTATATAAGTGTTAAAAATACTGCCTCAAAGCTTACATCTAAAAAGCAATATATTCCTTAGGAGATTTTACCCTAGCTGAAGAAATTGTCTCTTCTGAACATTAATATGCCTGAATACTAATTACGAGATAATTTCTTATTTATTTTCTAAAATTCTTATATAAGAAGTAATTTTTATGTTAATCTCGTGCGTGTTGCATGTCAATTTTATTTCCAACTTCCACACTGTAAGTAATAAAAGTTCGTATTTGGCAGCCCTTAGACTTCTACAGGGTTATTCAAAAAGAAGGAACAAACTAAGTATTTATTATTAATGAACGACAATAGACGGTGACACACGTCATGCATTACTGAATAGAGAAAGGTTCAAAATTTTATTTTTTGTGTTCAAAATAAGCACCATTTGTTATGCGAGAACGACCAGTGCTTTTTCGTTTGCATACGCAACCATCTTCTACGAATTTATTGTATCAATTGCAAATTTTTTATTACGAGGCGGCTCGTTATTGAACTTACAACGAAATGCATGCTGCAATGAAACAATGGATTCACTCTTTGCATAATGCAGCACACAAAACGACTTTTCCTGTGGCGTTGCCATTTTCTCGTAAACAAACACAGCGCCGCTGTAGGCACTGAATTTAATTAATAGGTGGGGATTAAAACTTTGAACTTTCCTCTATTTAGTGATGTGTCGAATGTGTCGACATCTATTGTCGTTCATTAAAAATGAATATTTAAAATCTGTTCCTTCTTTTTGAATAACTTCTCCAATTAAAAATCAAACACGGAGTTTAGAAAAACACCACCTAGTTGACCCCAGAGACATCCGACATGGTATTTGAAGACTGAAAAACCACCACCATATTTATGAAAAGGCTAGTGCTACCGGTGTTCATGTAAGTTTGATTACATTCGAGCCAAATAGGTGTTAGATACGAACAAATAGATTAGTTTAAAGTCCCAACACTAAATATAATCCATCATACTCCTCTCTAAGCCACGTTCAATATATCTATTGTGCAGTTTTATATACAACGCAACGCCATACTGCACAAAATACGTTTCCAAGCCTTGCAGATATGAGGTCGAGAACCGCATGCCAGACGAGTACTTTTAGAGTGGCAATGGAGCGGATCTTGATCGTATGCCTGCCACTTCATGAATTCCCATGCAAAAAAGTCGATGGATGTGTACACCGGAGATGCTGGAGCCCACATTTATTGTATTTCCCTACTAATCCACCTAAGTGGAAATGTCACACTCAGATACTCGCGAACAATCCCTGTCAAATGAGGGGAGGGGAAGCTGCATTCTGTTGAAAAACCACAGTTTCGAAGATGCTATCGTGCTCCGGCTGTGGCCGAGGAACAACTGCAGAACTAGGTGCCTATCATTGTGGAATCTTCAAAGAAAATCGATTCCATTGCCCATCTAAATGAACAATTTGATATGCGTTCTCAACATAACACCTGCTTTACTAGAAAAGAAGTTACGGGGAGCGGCGCATCGCTGGTAGTTGTTTGTGAATAGGCAATTGGAACGTGGCTGAAAAACAAATTTGATGGATAATAATTATGTTACTACGTATTATGAGATTCATAGTTGAGGAAGCCCCACGTATGGAAGCCAATTTGAGGAAGGAGTTGCATTGTATTTCAACTGTTGGGGAGCCGAACTTGAAATAGTTGCAACCACACGTATGGTAAAAAGTTTCCGGTAGCCTTCTCCCCAAGTTTAAAAATATTAACTTTGTAATTTTTACTGTTTCTTTAAATATTATATATTTATGTTTGCCTCGGCTGCGTCAGTATTATTTGTAGAGACATGAATTTCTTAACAAGGTGTGGTGTGGCTGAAGAATGTAGGCTTACACAGATTATAATTTTTACTTCACCCCTTTTATTAATCCTGGACACGATTTAAAAAACAGTTCACTGATATAGAGAGCTGTGAGATTATTTATTGATTACTCGCACTTTTTAACACGTAAACTATTTTTGTCTCACATTGAATACGTATTAAACTTCTCGAGGACGCGTCTCGCGTCCGGTTAAGAACGCTGTCTGCCAGAAACTGACATCTGAATTTGTACAATTTGCTCTATTTCAGTTTCTGATTGGCTAATCCTACTCCAATAGAATACTTTTATTTAACTTAAGTTTTTTTCTGTTTTAAAAATTATATTATTGTTGCTCCAAGAATTACTAGTAGTATTATTAAACTTTCTAATTCATTATTGCCTCACGGTTACCTCATTGTTAGCAACTTTTAACCTAGTATTCTCACAGCTCCTACATTATTAAATTACGTAATACATTCACATAACATTATTGAACATGACATAATATAAACATTAATACAATGACTGTTACATGCATTTTATATATTATACACATATTGCTTTAAGGCGGGCTGTTATTATATTTTATATTATATAATTTGTCTGAAATTATTTAAGTGTTAGAAATACTGCCTCATAGTACACTAAAACGCCGTTAAGTCGGACCCCGTTAAAGCGGATATGGCTTAATCCAGACAAACGTTTATGGTGGTCATATGTACTAATTACAAAAATCTTGAAAACAAACTTCATGGCGTAGATTAAGTTTTAACATATATGTATGTGCTATGTAGTTCGTATTCCTAGAAGCCTAAGAGTATATGGCATCCTTGTCCCTGGTTACGGTATGGTACACAACAATACTGCAACAACCAATCGGGACCCTAAGGAGGTAACATCTGTGGCCCGCATTCGGGAGGTCCCGGGTTCAAATCCCGTGGCCTACGAATTTGTCTGAGGTTTTTTCGTGGCTTCCCTCAGTCGCCAATGTAAATACCGGATTGGATATTTAATACCACGACCCAATGTTCCACCTTAAGTCTAAAACAACAATAAAATGAAAAATAAGTAATAATTGCGAATGCTATGCCATCTATCCACATACAATGTAAGCTGTTAAACTGGACGGCACCCTAAGCAGAAGATCTGGCTGCCATACGCTGGGGTCTCTGTGGGTACGTGACGAAGCAAGATGGCATTCCCAGGGATGAGACCAAGAAGGCTAACTGTCCACCTTTCTGTGTAAAGGCGGCGGTTGGACTGGACGGCACCCTAATGCCATCTGCACGGCATGAAGCAGAATATCTAGTAGCTATGCGCTAGGGTCTCTGTGACAAGTGAGCGGGTGGTTACAGGGATGAGACCTAGGCTAACTGTCCATCACACATCGTTCTAAGAGTTATCCACTAACAGAACCAAGTGGTGAAAACTACATGCATAAACAGTCTAAGGAATGATATATATTGGTTAATTGTTTTATAATTATACAGGGTGATTCAAAAGTCTCTTGATATTTTCGTCAAAACAATGTTTTATGTAAAACCTTTTATTACATATGGAAAGTAATGACTTCTGGATAATAAACTCAGTACATTTCAATGTGGTCACGGCACAGACTCCACCTTAGTTGTGTAGATCGAAATACTTTTGCCAGCACAACTGGCGTGATTGCAGCTGCCGCTACAGCTATTCAATTTCACAATTGCTGTAAGGCGTTGATCTTCACTTCATACGCTTTGGACTTGATGAAACCCCAGAAAAAGAAGTCTAGTGGTGTCGGATCTGGAGAGCGGGTCGCCCAAATTCTCGGTGAAGCACGACCGATCCACCTAGCAGGGAAAACTTCGTTGAGGAAGTCACGAACAATAATGGCAAAATAGGGTGGAGCACCATCTTGCTGAAAACCCACAATATCTTGTACTGCATCCTGTGCCAGCTGCGGTTCCAGGAACTGTTGTAGCATCTCAACATACGTAATTGCAGATACTGTTGGTTCCGCAAACATTAAAGCCCCGTAAAGTTTTGTTTTTGTTATTCCCAGCCACACATTTACCTTGCGTCGGGACCTCGCCTCTCTATGTTTCGAAGACTGTGCCGTTGGTGGCAGTCCCAGGTTCGATGCCTGCTCGGGTTCGAGTCGAATGTTGTATAGTGGTAGATACAGAAGTAATGCTAAAATTCACTGTACCTGTTTTCTCCATCCCACGTGGCTTCGTCTTGTGGTCCTGGCTGGTTGATTTAACTATACGGTGATTCTCGCTGTTAACCTGGCTAGTTGGTTCTCAGCGGTGATGTTGGCATGGACTCTGCCTATCATGATTGTTAATAAGCTCGTCGGTCTCAGTGGTGGTACTAGCAGCTCATAGGAGAATTTACTACTCACCATAATGTTTGGTTTATGGCTATTTATTGTCACTTCTTCAATATAACACTATTTAATGTTCCTGTTCACCTATCACTTTGTATAGGACACCATTTGCGCGCCAAATTTGTTTGACGGAGTTTCGTGGATTCCTCGTCAGTATCTAAAAGTCAACTGTTTTATTTTTGGGGTGAATCTCGACTATTTACAAACCACAATCTCTCACCTAAAGTTTTGGTATCGGATTTCTTATTCGTCAGTTTGTATATATCATGTGACCTTTTTCCCGGGCTTCTCTTGGGAAACTGCCGTTCTGCGTCATAAAACCTTACCCTAGACTAACACAAAAGATCCCTTTTTTGCTGCACATGTGAACAGCATATTTCTACCCTAACTGCAGAGTTCAAGACATTCTAAACTTAGTTAAACAGGAACATTATGTACACGACAAATATTACATTATGCAGAAATTACTATTTACATGGTTTTCACATTGTACACATAGATCCTTTATACAGCAAATTATACACTGAATAAATTACCACATAAAATTAATTCGGGCACATTCTGTCTCAACCTTTGGTGTGTCTCTCTGCAACTCTTTTATGGCGTTTGGCTGTTCGTCTGCCCAAATCCTACAATTATGGCTATTGACCTGTCCACATGTGATTGTTGCCTCATCGCTGAACAACACATGTTCCACGAGATTGTGCAGTTTGAAACGCAAGGTACGCTATACAATGCTTTGGGACATGCACAGCTCTCTGCCGAGTCCTCTGGTTGATGAACCGGGACTCCGTGAGATGGCATCCCATATGGTTTGCACGTCTTCTGGTGTTGTAGCCTTCCTCCCACTACATGCCTCATCAGCAACATATCCCGTCGTTTCACTTTCAGTACCAGATCTCTAAGCTTGCCTGCTAGGTCCTGGTTTCCTGAACTTTCTAGTGAATTCTTCTTGGATCAGCTCGTAAATCAGTCCTCTTATAAGAGTGAAAACGACAGTTAATCTTTCCTCTATTGTAAGCATAGTTTCCAATTACCTATAACACAAATGCATAAATTAACGATATGAGGAGAATATCCAACTTTTGAATCACCTTGTATTTTAAAGGCCTCACCCGGCCTAAGGATTGTTTTAAAGGAAAATCAGCTGAACAATGCAATGCTGCAGCTGGGATTTCAACACAGATCTCCCAATTTCTGTGAGGTTGAAACTATAGTTGGTTAACTCTATTACTGGGAGTAAGTACTTAGGAATTTTTAGGCCATTGCGTTTTATCTCTGAAATGAGACACTTGGTGATCTACAGGCAAAAACACGAGTCAGTTGGCGAATTTAATGACACACCGGCATGTTACCATGACAGCTTAATGGCCATAGCAACAACACGGAAAGCGGGAGATCCGTGTTGAAATCCCGCTTGTGGCATTGCAATTTTTCAGCTAATTCTACCTTTAAAAGTTTAAGGTATGTTAAGCCAGTAAATAATTATCGGCTCCAGTTTACAACATGTGACGCGAGAGTTTTTTCTATGTCCAACGTCTGTGGTATATTTTTTTCGAAATACAGCTTCACATTCTTTGGTGCAATATGTATTTGGAATTATTTATTTGGAAGATTTCTTGTTTGAAAGGTTTTATTAACATAATTTAGCCTTATAATTATTTATTTGTTTATTTACTTACTGCGGATGTAGCCATATAGAAGAATGCAGGGCAGCCAAACTCTCCACCTTGCATCATTCAAAGTACGGCAGCCAACACTAATTATACAGTTATATACATTGTGCCTAAATTATGCTGACTAGGTATGTACCAAAACGCTAGCTCGTTAATTTAACTACGCCTAGTCTAAACTATAACTAAACCCAATCCTACACCACAGGTTAGACCTGACTAATGTCTTCCATTAGTTCCTGGAAAGGCTCTGCTGAGCGGTTGTTAGTGTCAGATGCCACAAATGTGGTATCCAGGTGTTCTATGTATCATTGAGGTAAACCGACAGATCCGTCTTATTAATCGGATGAGCCATTTCTAAAAGTTTTATCATTTACAAGAATATCTCCAAGAACACATGAACTTTGCTTCTCGCACGACAATAAATTCTACTTCACTGCATGACCGTGATTGTAAAGTAATAAAACCCGAGAGAAAGCATGGTCAGGACTTTTCAAAAGTGGCTGGTTACTAATAGCTTCCAGATTGTTGTGCACATGCAGGAAGTTTTTCAGTGGTTGACAACGGTTGTTACGAATGAAGCACACATTGGCTACTATGCAAGAAGCAATAAAACTAATAGACGTCGGTCGTTTCAGTTCTGTTTGCGCTTTGGAGAACCTTTGAACTTTGAAAATTTCTCGTATCGTGTCACATATTCGAAAGTATCTCCAAATTGTCTTATAAATAACTTTATATAAAGGTAATTGTGCGTGGAAAATTCTCCGGCAGTGTTTTTGTAACATATACTACCATAAATAGCTCAGAAGGGAAGTGATTTTAGAGACCCCAGCATCATCAAGTGCCAGAGCGTCGAAACCCATGAGAAAAGAGTACCTCTGCCCTAACACAATTTATAATAAACACGAAACGAGTTTCCTTGCCGTTCCAATGGAAGTTTATTGATTTCCGTAGTTAGGAGAAGACGTCCAGAGATACCACGAGACCTCCGGGGTCGTCCCAACCAGCTTATAAAGTTTTTGCTTCCTCTGAAACTTTCATCGTGCACTTTCATATCTCCCTCCCCAGCTGTAGGGAATTGGGGAATTGGGAACCTGACCTCTCCCAGCCTTTCAACTTCGATAACCTATTCTCTACAGCTGATGATGGCTATTGTTTTGGTGTTGTGTTTCTGTCCGTTTTTCCAGAGGTCGTATTAGTTTTGTGCCTGGTTGCCTCCCTCAGATCTATTATTTTCCCTTCCTATATAAAGTGATTTTTGTTGCCAGTTCATTATATACTGCTGGACAGGTTTTACGAACTAATCAAATCTGATGTGTTACATTCACGTAACTCTCCCTGCCCTCTATCGTTTGTTAAAGCAAATTATTCTTACGAAAGATTGTTTTTTATCTATTTCACTTTAATCGAAATAAACCTTTGCAAAAATAGCACCATTACACATTTCGTGAGGATAAAAATGGAACAGCGATGGTCAAATCTTTAAGAACTGGAGCATATGCTGGCTTTAAAATTCCATTTTCTTTCTATGCGATCGCGAGAAGCAACTGAAAACCGACAGGACTTTAAAAGTAGTTAACAATTCGAACCATTAATAAAGGATATCTCGGAAATAGCTAATGGCACAAAAATGTTATTTAAATAAATTGCGTATTTTAAAAATATACACAGTTTTTGTGTTGTACGTTTTTGTTTATCATAAAATTATACAAAACTCCTTCGGAATGAAGAGAAATTTACAGACTATTCCCAGTAAATGCAAGATACATATTTTATGTTACATTTAAATATCTTTAATATATGATATGTTAATACAAAACGTCAAGCCATTTTTTAAAAAATAATAAGTTTACAAAAATGTTCCATGTAAGAGATAGTTGCACGGTGGGGAATTATCTTGAAAATGCTCTTGTGGCATTTTTGCAAAATACGCAACTTAAATACCAAGTTTGGTATTCATTAGGCTTTTAGCTTTTGAATTATTCTGTTTTTAGACACACGAGCGCACATAGACATTTTACTAAAAATTTTTTTTATTTAAGGGGCACCAAAATTGTGTATTTCCGGTGAAATCATGTTATTGAATTTTTGGATGGAATGCAATACTTCCTCTACTTATTGTATGTATTAGACAAAGTAAAAATACTTGGTTCAATAAGATAAAAAATATGATGAAAATTGGTTTTGGGGATGTGTTAGGATCATCATAAAAAATCATCTTAAGACTGGAAGATATTGAAATACAACAAATACTGCAAATTTCAATTTAAAAAGCTCATTGGAAACATACAGAGAAACGAAAGTAGTTTGGTGTAGGGGTTATGTTGATGAATGTCACAAAGCAGCAAGAGCAAGCTTTGCATGGACTAAAACAGGGGTGATAAAGTAAAATGTCTAAGAATAGGGAGCGATTTAGAGAAATGCCCTTTGTGTAATCTGAAGGATAATAACTGACACATAATTTTTGAATGCGCGGAAACTAAGATGTCAAATTTATCAAAAGAAATTCAAGGGAAAAGGTTTATGAATGTAAAATATAAAAACATCATAAGGGAGGTAGAAGCTTTCTTGGCAAACCAAGATCCAAATGGCTGAGGAAAATCAGCCAGCAAGGTGAAGAGGGAAGTTAAATACGAGGGCTGATCAACAAAGACTGAGACTGATTTTTCCTGTAGCTTCCGTGATAGTTTCGTATCTGTAACATAAATATTTGAAAAGAGTGGGTTTTTATGTATAATGTTGCTAGACGGCAGCATTCTCGTATTGGTAGGTTGGTAGTAATGCTCTATTTTGTAGACCATACGTGCATTTCGCATACCAGACAATGCAGGTGATGCATTTTTTAAATCGATTATCACCGGTGATGAGTCATGGCTGCATCATTATGATCCTGAAGGAAAACAAGCCGGCACAGTGTGGAAATCGCCAGGTTCTCCAACACCAAAAAAGGCAAAAGTTGTTGCATCTGCAGGGAAAGTGATGATCACATTTTTTGACTGTAATGGAATGAGTTACCAGCATGCAGTTCCCCCTTACACTACTGTTACAGCAGCATACTACACGTCAGTATTGGCTACACTGAGGAAGCACATTGCAAAGAAACGACCAGAGCTTTCTCGGACTGGGTGGCGACTTCATCATGGCAATGCACGGTCTCACGTCGCAAATAAAGTGATGCAGTTTCTGGCTCGATTCAACATTACCTGTGCACCACATCCACCTTATAGCCCCGATCTTGCACCCTGTGTCTTTTTTTATTCCCATCACTAAAGGCAAAGCTTAGGGGTATTCGATTTGAGAACTCTGAAGCAGTGCTCAAGAAAAGTGAGGCTATTCTCAAGGACCTGACAAAGAATGGTCTGCAGCACGTGTTCAAGGACTGGCAGAAACGCTAAAAAAGTGCATTGAAGTAGGAGGGGACAACTTTGAAAAAGATCATGTAAACATTGAATTGGAGTAATAAACATCTGTGAAAAAAAATCAGTCTCAGTCTTTACTGATCAGCCCTCGTAATAGGAGGTATGAGGTAAAACAGGACCAATAGCTCGGCAACCAGAGGGTTTCAATCCTTGGGTGCAAAGGTACAGAGCAATTCATTGTAGTGATAAGAAAAATAAGAAATTTATGCAAATCTGTAAACCGCGTGTCTAGGTTTAGCTTACATCATTATTTCATTTATAACCTCAATTTTGTTTTTAGTGTTGTATTAAATAAATTACATTATAATGTGAATGCACCAGTTTTTCAATATGAACTATTAAATTACAGTTGGAGCTTTGCTTTTATTCTTGTTATTGATATCATCGTGTGCGAATGGTTAAATGGCATTAAAAGCTCCTTTATTCTCTGAAGGAAATTTTAAGTTGTAATTATTTGGAAGTGTTTTGTAGATATGTATTATAAATTTTCTGAATTTACTTCAAATTAGTTTGAAATCTGAAAGACAACCCTATCAAATTCATAGCTTCTTAACCACTTGTTTTGAAATTAAACTATATGCAAAAAAGAATATCTTATAAAGTGCATTCTAAAGCTTCTTGTAGCTAGTGTAAATAAATTTGAAGTTATTAATTATTCTGGATGTAAATATTGGCGTTTACTAAGCATGTTGCATGCGTCAAAATATTTCAATTTTTATAATAAAATATTTACTCGCACTAGCAAGATATTTTGTGAAGGCGCTCAAACTGGCCTTTTCTCAAATTTTTTCACCTTACGCATAATACATTTTTCTGCTTTCCTGCTAAATATATCCATAAAGTTTTCAACTATTCTATAATTTATATAGTATTATCTTTAATCATTCACATATTTAAAAAAATATGTGATGTATTACTCTCACATGACTTTTTGTACTCACGTTTCTACAGATCATCCTTACAGATTCTTATTATTCTATTTACTTCATGTTAATCCAGATAAACATTTGCAGAAATTGTCGTATTACATATCTCTTGTAGGTACAAGGGGATTAGGGGAATACAGAGGTTTATAAGCGATAGTCAAATATTTTAAGAGAGGGTTGCTATGTGATGGATTTCAAATTCCGTTCTCTCTAATTGACCAGCCTGGGGGGGGGGGAGTTAAACAATAACGACTTCCAATAAAAAAAATACTTTAAAATGCAAAACAATAATAATAAGGAATACCCCCAAAATGGTCAACGGTACAAAAACTGTTTTGACATGAACCGTGTGCTTTAATGAGATCTACATTTTTGGTGTTATAAGATTTAATGAATCTCTTACGAGGTATCTGTTGCGCAAGTCATTCAGAATGAAGAAGACGTCAGAGGAAATTCTCATAGAATTCAATTTGTCACTAAACTATCCTAAACATACACCGAACGGGATGGATCGGGCGGTTACGTCAATAGCCCGCATTCGGGAGGTCGTGGGTTCGATTACCGTTTCCGAACTTCCTGATCCATGGGTTTCTACAGAGATTTCCGCGGGTCGCCAGGCGAATGCTGGGAGGATTCATTGCATCCCCGAGTTTCCTGTCCCTCCATTTCATCGCCATTCTCATTTCACTTCATCTTTCATCTGCTTGGTCTCCTTCAGGATTGCAAGTGTCGGCGGGAGGTCTCAGTGTGTGCATGGCGGGGAAAAATGATAACCTGAGGTAACCTTCGTCCTCCGGACTGCGAGCGAACTCCGGGCCCCGGGCCCCTGAAGAGATGTGTAAGCCACAGGGGGAGGGGCGCCGTCTGCACCAGTCAGCACCCGAAGAGTTCAAATTTGTAAATGGTAGAGACCCTGCCCTCTGCCCGTCGTGCCTCCTGGTTCGGCCACCCTCTGCCTCCTCTCACCTCAACCCTCCCCCCGGGGGCGCCCCATGAGGCTCCTAGGCACAAAGATCTGCATAGGTCCAGATTCTAAGTCTCCCTTCGCTTCTAGTCCTATTCTAAACATAGTGTTTTATTCAAAATCTTTAGAGCTATTTTTGTGAAAATCAAAATTTTCGAAAACGTTTCCATCTAAAGGGTAGTTTGAGGTGGGAGGATTTTGTTTAAAATCTTCGTTTTGCATTCTTAGAATATGGTGAACTTAAATACAAAGTTTTGCTATTTAAACAACCTTTCTTTTTTGAGTGGTGTTATACACACACACACACACACACACACACATACCACACGAACGTTTTCTAAAAAATACTTTTGGAGGGTTCACGGGACGTCAAAATAAATATTTCCGCTGAAATCTTGACACAAAATTTTGGCTGGAATGCATTACGTTCCCAACTTTTTATGTACTAGAGAAAGGGAAAAGGGCTTATTGAAGCTCTCAGTATTTTATTTGCCTAGCATGCAGGTTTCAGTAAGATTAGGGAAAGCTTGCATCGTCTGAAACATTTTATTTTCCGAAAAAATGCCGAAAATTTGGTTTTTAAAAAATCAGATTTGAAGATGCACATTTCATATTTATGATCTTAATAGAGGATAAAAGTTCTCCTGAATAGTGGTTATAAATGGCCAAAATATTACCGAATATGTTATATGAACTAAATTATTAGGGAATGCCAAAATCAAAAATCTGGAAATACTGGTTTTCAAGCAAGCTATCACCAAAGGGTTGTTTGCCTTAAAATACAAAGTGGGGTGCCTCAGGAGGTAACGTCTGTTGCCCACATTCAGGAAGTCCCGGTTTCACATCCTGTGGGCCCACCAATTTGACTGGGTTTGTTTTCGCGGTTTCTCTCAGTCGCCAAGTTAAATATAGGGTTGAATATTTAATACCACTCCCAAAAGGTCTACGTAAATCTAAAATAGTAAAACATTAATGCTCTGCCATCTATCCACAGATAATGAAAGCAGGGGATTGAACGGCACCCTGGTGCCATCTGCCCGGTACGTGGAAGCAGCAGTATAATTGTTCTACATATACCCCTGTGGACATGTGGGGAAGTGAGATGGTACCTATAAGGCTAACTCTCCGCCACACAACGAGCCACAAGGTATCTCCTAACAGATCTGTCGGTATATATCCACGTACTTAAAACGACGTAAAAAACAATAAATAGAGAGGTGGCCTTAAGTGTGTTTAAGCCCTCTAATTTAAAGCGCCGATGATGGTGATGATGATGAGATGCGGTTTAAGGGCGCCAAACAACTAAGGTCATCAGCGCCCTTACAAAGTATAAAAATCAAAAAACGGGACACAAACACGCGATGTCCAAAACGCTAAAAAACAAAACACCACATTCCAAAAACCAACACACTAAAAGCGTGGTCAATAAAAGAGTAAAACAACGTGTCAAGAACTGTAGAATGCAAGGGACATGAGCGCCATCCCTCAGTAGAGGCCCCATTAAAAAGGCAATAAAGAATCACACAGTCAAAAGACGCTCAGCACATCAAATGCGTCGGCTAAAACCAATGTCACTGATAAAACGTAAAAGACATTCTACAGAATGCGCGTCGTCTGCCAAAACTTTGGCTATGCCAACAGGCAGACCCACGTGAACGCGCAGTGGAGCTAAAACTTGACACTCAGTTAAAATGTGACGCACCGTTAATGGTATATCACACTGACCACACAGTGGTGCGGGGTCACCACTAAGCAGGTATCTATGACTAAAAAGGCAATGTCCGATTCGTAGACGAGCTAAAAGTACCTCTTCCCGACGACACGAACGAGAAGAGGTACCGCAGACAAACGGGAGAGGCTTAACCTCCCGCAACTTGTTCCCCCGCAACTTGTTCACTCATCCCTCCAAAGCGAGAGGATGCGGCTACGTAAAATAACAAACAAATCTGTGGAGGGAACAACACAGGTAAAACATCTGGGGAATAAAATCGCCGATCTGGCAGCGGCGTCGGCAGACTCATTACCTGAGATGCCCAGATGACCTGGGATCCACATGAAGGAGACGCTGATGCCAGAGACACCAAGCGAGTGGAGCAAGTCATGTATGCGCTGTACGAGGGGGTGGTAATTGTACAGTGCGGTAATACTCTGAAGGGCTCTCAGAGAGTCCGTACAAACAACACAAGGTCGCAAGTCGTTCCTCTGAATGTATAAAATGGCTTGATAAATACTAAAAATTTCGGCGGTAAAAATCGAACATTGCCCGGGTAAACGAAAGGTAAAACTACGTTGACCAAAAACAAAGGCACACCCAACTCCAACATCAGTCTTAGACCCATCAGTATATAAACATGCAAGTCCCCGAATTGCATCTGTAGTAAAGCGCCGAGCAGTGGTGCTAAATTATTTAACATGAATTTGATTCTTTTATTAGATCTGGGTCATCCCTGTAGAACTGCGGTAGTGTTGCTGTCTGCAGTAGAAGGAAACCAGGTACCAGTATGGTAGATCTACTGGAAGATCTGGTAAAGGGTGCAATGGGACCCAATGTGAGGAGCTGCCTGATGGAGAAGTAGCAACTCCGGTCTTAGAAACGGGGTAATACCATAATTATTAACGGGTATATCTAAATAATTAATTGAAGAAATAACAGTAATATAGAGAAATAATTACAATAAATAAGTTTCGTATATTAAATCAAGCATACTGTAACAACCTTCAGTTAAACGGATTTGCCACGTGAAGAGGGTAATTAGGAGTCAGGACAGTCAGAGTCGCAAGGCAGAATTCTGGAAAAGAGAAAGGTACTTATGTTTCTGAGAGTTTAGCCAGCGTCGTTGAGCAACAGAATCAGAGACGTAAGAACACGTAAGAATTGAGGAATGGCTGCGCATGAAAAATCACGTTGATGGGAGATTAATATGTAGGCGGAGCTAAAATTAATACATGTTCGTGCATAGATCCCAGGGTTAGTCTCTCTCTGGTACCGTGATTGGTACGTATCGACATTACAGCACACAGTTATGTACCATTAATTACTCTTCCTCTCTGGTACCGTCAGCGGCACGTGCTCGTATGATTTTTAAGCGACCTGTGACACGCTTGTGTGATTAAGATTCCGCAGCTCCTGCGAGGGGTTCTGCCGGTCAACATTTCAGCGACTCACGGCGGGTTACGCTTACAGTTTTTTTTATTGCGGAATCAGTTATTTCTAACCGCAACTTCGGTACTGCAGAAGTTAGCACGTATAACCATTCAACTGTTATAGTTTCAAGTGCTAGAATTCAGAGTCAAAACATTTCTTCATTTCACACGTTTGGCAACTCAACTCAAGAACTCAAATATTAGTTCAAATAAATTTCTCAATCAATTTAAACTGGTGTTGTACTTCACAATAGTCCACGCATACCCTGAGAGAAAATACTCATAGCACTACCACTGGAGCAGCCGGCAACAGAGTCAACAGCAGACATTGGAGACAACGGGAAAAGGTAGCAACTACATTCCAGTATCAAGCTGTAACACCATCGCTGCACCACATTTCTGCTTCACAGGGTAGGCGGCATGCTGGCCATGTAGAAATTCCATTGTTTCAATTGTCCTGTAATGTGTGTGGACAGAGGATGCAATGGCTCCACGGTAGGACTTGGCCAATTGGGTCTATTGGGCCACGGATCTTGATCAGTTCTCTGTTTTCCATTTACTGTTTCAAGTACACCTCTTTAACTTGTCATGTTTATTTAACAATTAAAAACAAACAGGGTCATATCATAAGCTCGTAGGTTCGTTAGATCGCTATCAAATTAAGATGTCATTATTACAGCAAAAGGTTTTAGTCCTATACACCACTTCAACTGACTAAAAACATGCGTTAATACATATCCGCATGTTATTTCTTCTATATCAAACATCATTTCGTTTTCTGCGGTATGCCACTCGTCGTTATCCTTGACAGCGCCTTCCATTCCAGAATTCTCAGTTATAATTCTCTCAACGATGTTTTGTTACACAACTTTCTTGTAATTTTAATGATGGTGCTCAGTGGAAATCTTAATGTTGATGTTCAGACAATATTTGTCAATAAAATAGGTTTTATGGGAATTGAAAATTACAATATGTTTATATTGCGTATCCATCGAAGGAATTATTGCTATTTTGTAACTCAGAAATAATGCCTCTTCTTAAAGAATTTTAAGATTAGGTTTGTACATTTGTATATCATCATAGGTTGCATTTTCTATTACTTGGAGTAGTTAGAGGGTACGCCTGCAATTAGGAAAGAATTCAGGAAGCAATGACCGTTTGCGCATTCCCTCTGCGCACATCGCTGTCTGTCTTCTATACAAACTCGAGTAGTTTCCTCGACATCTTTCCTCAGTGTTATTGTGAGCATTCTGTGATTGTTCAAAATGAACTGTGTAATACAGAGTTTTGATGACTGTGAGGTGATAGATATTGCATTTTTTAATGTTCGGAAGCTTAAACCAGAAATTTACCCAAGAAAGTGTATAGTGATACAATGATGAAGGAAATAAATGTGAGCGAGTGGTGTGAAATGTTCAACAATGGACAGTAAATGTGCACCCGCAGCTCCTCCTCACTTCTTTCTGGAAGAAGCTTAAGTCAAATAGCTTCTCTGGTTAAAGCCAACAGGACCTACAGCCGCAATGGGCCTCTTCACTCATTCGACTCAACTTCAGGAATAGAGCTCAATACTTGCTGCCTGGGCCAAAGGATACAAATTGAAGAAAGCAACTCCTGGGCACCACAGTGCCGATGACGTTGTCGGTACGGCCACTCAGCGGAATAATGTACTTCAGAGCCATGTTGCCACTATTATGCCACGCCGCAACTCACCTCTAGCTGCACACGTCACTACCTCAACAGACGATACCGCTTCTGCGCCACGTGTAAAGCAAGTGAGCATTATTCCGGGCTGGCATTCTGCCCGCAGTACCCTCGACAAAATTCATCACAGACTGCATCATCTCCACCGCTGTCACAAGGCCAAGCCTGCCGATAGCCACACAACAACCAGCACCGTTGAGAAACCAAAGGATTTGCACACCGACAACGCATAAACAAAACAGCATCACAACTTCCACAGAAAACTCAGCAATTACCGAGCTGCAACGCAGTATCGCTGAACTAAAACAAGGAATGGAATTGTTGAACCAATCCATCATCGCCATATAAGCATGGGGAATCAAGCGCAAGAGACTTACTTCGGTTCCTCATGCTCCTTGTAAGGAAATCATCAAGAAACAAAACGACATTTTTTTCTGCCGTATAACACAAATGGAACTATCAGCACCATTGATACTCGAAGAGCGAGTGCGAAACCACACAGTCAATCAAGAAGAAACTACATAGACAGGAATTACGCACAAAAGCACATAGATCCCTTTGACAGAGTCCCATGACTTTTTTTTTCTTTTTTACAAAACCGCCCCCGGTGACGATCATCCTCTGTGACTACATCGTCTCCCCATGCACATGCCGTTAGTAAACTAATCATGCAAGATGCATGGGGTGCTTTGTTAGTGTTGTTGCAAGGTGTTAGTCGGGTTCCGCGGAAGCACCCCGGTTAGTATCGGTTAATGAAATGCTGGCATGCAAGGATGCGAGCGCGTCAGTGATGTTTCCAGGGGTCCACACATGACCGAAGCCCTGTGTGGATCGCTGGGAGTAAGTGAGAGGGCGTAGTGAAGAGAAGGTCGGTGTCAGTGGTTAGTTTAGTGTTAGTTTGTGGGGGGTCTAGAGGTTAATAACTATTAATGCTTTAACGTATGTACAAGGTGGGGGCAGGCGTCGTCAAGGCTTAGCGTTCGTGGCATGGGTGGTTGGTTCTCTGCTGCTTCGTGCGGCCTTGTAGGTAACTGGAGTTCCTGAAACTAGAGAGTAGTTAATGCTTAAGGTATGTAGCCAGTGATGCGCGCCAGATGTACGCGTGCGTCAATGGCGTCAGTGTTGGGTGTGATAGTTCGGTCAAAAAGTGATAAGGGTCGGTTGTGTTTGTCGTGGGTGTGGTCATATGATCCTAGTTCGTGTATGAGCGGATTGGCATTATATGGTATTTTGGCATACAGGTCGGCTGTTAGTTTCTTGATAAATTCTTCGATGGTATTGATCTTAAGTTCGGTGTGGAGCCTGTCGGCAGGGGCTGTTCGAGGAACCTTGGCAATCTTGCGTAGTGTTTTGTTTTGTAGTGTCTGGAGGGATGTAATCTGACTGGCCACGGCATACCACCACACGGGGCAGCGTAGGTCAGGATTGGGCGAATGAGGGATTTGTATAGTGTAAGGCCGGTGTCCAATTGTAGGGAGTTGCTGTGATTTAGTAGTGGCTACAGTTTCCATAGGATTGCGAGTGCTTTGTTGCGCGCTTAGGCGAATGTTGTCCTTCCATGTAAGTCCTTGGTCGAGGGTAAGTCCCATGACGCTAAACCACCAATGCTTTTAACTCGCAATTGTATTATTATTTTAACACAAAACTATGTATCAATGTTATTTATTCAATAAAGAAAAACAGAAGTCCTCGACCTTTCGCACCCTTCAGCTGCGTGCTTCGCTTCGGAAGATCGGTGCTTAAAAACCAAACTAAAAATAAAAACCTAAACTTGTTAAAGAGGGAAAGAACCCTAAAACAGCATGATTGGCACTTTGGTCAAACAAAATTATGTTTTTGGCTGGCTAACTGATTGATTAGACAAAAGCGGTCAGTGGTACGCTAGGAGTCAGTAATGCACTAGAAGGCAGTCGTCCAACATTGTAAAGGTTGCTTTGTCTTTACGTTGTTTACACCACGCTTTGGGCGCCAATTTGAAGCAAGTTTTTGCTTCACATATGGAAAGCCAATTTTAAGTAGGTGTTGTATTGTATTTCGACTGTTGAGGAGCCGATCTTGAAGTGATTGTAACCACGTATGGTACCCGGTAGCCTTCGCCCCAATGCTTAAAAATATTAACTTTGTAATCTGACTATTTCTTTAAATACTACATTTATGTTTACCTCGGCTGCGTCTGTATTAATTTGTAGAGAAATGAATGCCTTAACAAGGTGTGGTGCGGCTGAGAACGTAGGCTTACACAAATTATAACTTTTAGTTAACTCCGTTTTATTAATCCTCGACACGATTTAAATAACACTTCAATGAATAGAGAGCTGTGAGATTATTTATTAATTACTTGCACTTTTTAACACGTAAACTATTTTCGTCTCTCACTGAATACGTATTAAACTTCTTGAGGACGTGTCTCGCGTCCGGTTAGGAAAGCTGTCTGCTGGCAAGTGAATTCTAAATTTGTACAATTTGCCCTATTTCAGTTTCTTATTGGCTAATCCTACTTCAATAGAATGCTTTCATTTAACTTAAGCTTTTTCTGGTTGTTGATTGGCTATTTATAAACTGTCTCAAAGTTTACATTATTGTTGCTCCAATAATTACAAGTAGCATTATTAAACTTCCTTATTCATTACTGCCTCCAAGTTACCTTACGTTTACCTCATTTTTAGCAACTTTTAACCTATTATTCTCACAGCTCCTACATTATTAAATTACCTAGTACATTCACGTAACATCATTAAACATATACATAATAATATAAACATTAATACAATGACTGTTACATACCTTTTATATATTATATTATGTACATATGGCTTTAAGGCGGGCTGTTATTATATTTTATATTATATAATTTGACTGAAATCATTTAAGTGTTAAAAATACTGCCTCAACATTAGCTGACACGGACTACTACCCACAAAATCCTAACACTAATCTTTTCTCTTCTCTTACCTTTTTTCTTACCTAGCCCTTCGCAGAGCCCTCAAGCCCTCAGCCACTGCTGAGAAATGGCCTTCCACCGTGATCAACGGGTGCTGCGAAAGGTGGGCCACTATACTATGGAGTCGGTCGCACAGACGACATCGGCAACTACACGGACAACGAGCCTGAGAAGGACAGAGAGTTGGATGCACCTAGAGCAACGGTTGCCTGTGCGCCACCGACGAGCGGGGCTCCCCCATGAACACCAGCACAGGACGTAGTACCACACGATGTTATTAATACATTAAGACGTAAGTTCTAACATTTGTAAAATATACAAAGCAAACAGGAAGACAAGTAGTTCAACAATTCTAAAGTATAAGATAGGCTATAAATCTCATGACAAGCAGGCGTTCTCTGCACAAACTAACAAACAATTAGAAACTAAGCAATTAAATATCCACTAGCATTAATGCATGAACTCTCCCTGCGATTGTTCAGGTTTCATGGACAATCCCAGAAATTAACCATTGACACGCTCGCATGCAATGCATGTCAGCAAACTAGTTACACACACACTAACCGGGGTGCTATGCGGGACCCGGCTAATGTAAGGTTAGACGAGATAACACAGCAATATACGACTAACACGTGAAGTTTTTTAATTGGCATTCCGTGATTGAGCGGCGAGCCCCACAAATCCCCCCAACCATTGCATACCGGCTGGGGTCGAATGCAGTAATGCATTTTTTCCCCACGGAAAAAAAGACCAGCGAGGGAACCACCCGCCGAGCTCCGCGACGTTTCGCCGCCATGCAAGCCTTCATGCATGATCCAGCAAGGGTCAACAACACCAGACAATCTTAATCAGATGGAGAGGAGAACGTTTTAAAGGGGTAATATACTTTTTCTTTCGTAGAATGTTTTAAAAGCAAGTCATTGGAAGCTTTCATAGTTTAAAAGGTACTGCCCTTTTCCTTGCTAGCTTTGGGGACCTAGGACAGATTTTTTAGTGAAAATGGCCAAAATCTTCAATTTTTTGTTTTCTGCAAAAATTAACTCGTTATAATGTTAGTCAAACATTTAAATGCATTTTATGCTGATAAGCACCTTTTTAAAGGGTTTGGTAGCCATTTTAAAAAACCACTGCACGGAAATTTAAATGCCTGCCACGCCCATTTTTGTTCTCGCTTGCAAAATAGTTACTTTCTTTCCAAAAAATCATTCAAATTTGCACCATAGTCAGTGTGTATTGGTTATTGCTTCCATCTGGTGTTCATTACTGTAACTACAACAAAACTTCATCTTCATGAGTTCAAAATATAGCCGATTTTTTTTGGAAACAAAATATACAGCCGTCTCACACCAGTAAAATATATTTTTATTATAGTATTTAAATATTTTAAGAATTTATTTGTAACATTTTATCTGTTTTATAAGTTTTAAATAATTATGTGTTATGTATACATGCAGCTTGGTTTTGTGAGGTTATTACTGTCAGTGTCTTTCAAGTTTATTTATTGGTAATTGAAATGCATACACTAAGTGCAAGTTGGAGGAAACCAACAGGTAGGATGAGTAAAAGGAAGCTAAAGACTCTGAAAAATATTGAAAAAAGATGGAAAGGTGTTCCCAAAGAAACTATAGAATCACAACCTGGCCCATCAACATTGCCATATGATCACAAAAGTATTTTATCTGATTCAAATAGTAGTACAGAAATTTCAGATTCTACTTCTGTTGTACTTAATACATTACCCACACATACCAGTACACATGAAATAATTTCTGCCAGTGACAAAAAGCTCAGATATTTTGAAACACCACTTACACAGCCTAATCTATATGAAAATAAATACATTTTAATTCACTCACAAGTTCTGAATGAGCTATGTGGCAATATATTATGTGATGAGTGTGGGGAAAAGTCTTTGATTATTGAAACAGGAGAAAATAAGGGCCTAGCATGTAAGCTTACTGTAAAATGTAAGAATTGTGACAACACATTTTCAGATGTTTACTCCAGCCCAAAAGTAAAGACTGATTCCAAAAGTAAAAAGGCTGCTTTTGATGTAAATAGAAGATGTATAGAGACATTTTTAAAATTTGGAGGTGGTCACAGAACAATGGAAAGATTTTGCATGAGCATGAATTTGAATATAATAGATTCTAAAACATTCACTAAGCATATGCATGCCTTAGCAGATGAATCAGAGACCATAAGAAAAAATGTTCTTTCCAAATCAAGAGAAGCAGTGCATAAAGCCCATAAGGATCTGAATGCAGCAAACATAAATAAGAAAGTAATAGATATAGCTGTGTCTTTTGATGGAACCTGGCACAAAAGAATGTTCAGATCTCTATATGGGATAGGGATAGTAATTGATATTTTAACTGGATTAGTCATTGACTTTGAAATTTTATCAAAATATTGCCCCATGTGTGTCCTCTCTCAAAATGAACTGGGAGAAGATACTCCAGAGTATAACATATGGCTTAGAGGACATAAAAGTATACCTGGAGAATGCTGTAGGAATTACTCTGGTTCATCTGTTGCTATGGAAGTTTCTGCAGCAGATATCTTATGGAAGAGGTCTGTAAGTGAGTTTTCCATGCGCTACACAACTCTATTATCTGACGGTGATGCCAAAACATTCCTTCACCTGACAAAGGAAGCTATATATGGATCAGATACCACAATTATAAAAGAAGAGTGTGTTAACCATATTGCCAAGAGGATGGGTACAGGATTAAGGAATTTGGTACAGGAATGGAAAGCAAAAGGCACTCAACTTGGTGGGCGAGGACAGGAACACTAAAACGAGCTAATATTGTCAAGTTAACCAATTATTATAGGAATGCCATTGTCTCTAATTTACCTGATGTTGATAGGATGAAATCTGCCATCTATGCCACTTTGTATCATTGCTCATCTACTGATGAAAGCCCAAAACATAGTAAATGTCCTTCTGGAAAGGATTCATGGTGCTTCTACAATAGAAGTATTGCAGAAGAAAAAAAGCCAGAAAGCCATAAGGTTATGTCTATACAGTTTTCTTCTGCTATGCTAGTAAAAATACTACCATTGTACCAAAGACTAGCCTGTACTGAACTTTTGTCAAGATGCACCCAAGGTGGAACTCAGAATGCAAATGAAAGTTTGCATTCTTCAATTTGGAGAAAGTGTCCTAAGGAAACCTTTGTTTCCAGGAAAAGGTTAGACATAGGAGTAATTGATGCCATTTCTGAATATAATATGGGATGCATTGCTTCACAAGTAGTAAAAGCCAGTTCAACTTGAGAAGAAATTACTGGAATAGGAAGAAAAATAGCTCTGAAAAGAGATTCTCGCAGAAAGTATGAAAGTCGCCGCTCCACATTACAACAGCAGAAGTCCACCAGAAAGAAGAAGAAGGTGTTGAAATTGCAAGCAGAAGAGGCTAAGAAGAAGAAGAAGAAGGGAAAGAGCTATGGTTCTGGACAATTTTAACCCTTTACACCAGGTACATTAGCCTGTATAGGTGTTTTCAATATAAAATTTAAGTTTTCTCAGAACGACGTTTTTCAGTATCTCAAATGTCCCATGCGGGATAGTTTTCTTTAGTTTTGCATGAAACTTGGCATAATAGTTCTACTGTTCTATCTAAAGAAGTTGTAGTATCATTTTTGGGCTACTATGTAAAACTTGGACACAGTGGGCTATTAACCCTAAAAATTTTTACTTTTTAGGCTGTAATATCTGCATTAATGATTATAATTAATAATTTGTTATTCAAAGCACAAAATGAAAAAAGCATACTAGAATAATTTGTAAGGAGTTCAAATATTAATGTGACAAAGTGGTACTGATGAAAAATAAAATTTGTCCCGCATGGAGTATTTCATAATTTTCAAATATCGCGATATGAAAAACAGAAAATATCTCATATCTGAAAAACTACTTCATCAATTTTATTGAAATTTACACATAATGCTATTTAGAATGAGGGAAACCAACATACAAAATTTTAATAAGATTGAAAAAAAATTGTAGAAAATCATATAATCTGTCCTAGGTCCCCTTAAGTATTATTGATAATTGACCTGTGGCAAGTGAATGTGTAATTGTATGTGTTCTGTAAAGGAGTTGAAGTATATGCATTATGCTTATTTAGTATGATTTACCTTTTAAACCCTTTAATGTGTAAAATGTGTTGAAGGCATTGCGTTTAAAGTTTTCTTTGTTTAATTCAACATCGGCGGCGCCGTGGCCGAGTGGTTAGACCTCCCACCGAGGCGGCCCGGGTTCAATCCCAGGGACCTGCATGTTGGATTTGTGGTGGACGAAGCGGCGTCTGGGCGGGTTTTCTCCGGGTTCTCCGGTTCCCCCGCCATTCATAATACCTTTCCTTTCATTCATTTCACCAACATTTCGTTTCATTTACTTCCTTCATCCCATACCAGGCATCGGGCTGATCACCCATCCTGGATATTCTGTCTGATCCATGAGTGTCTGCTCCTCGACGGGCCTCTGACCCCCCCGCTGAGGAGGGTCGAGGAGGGTAAATGAATGAAATTGAACATCCTGTTCATAATAAGATCATTTCTTCATAGTTTACAATTTAGAGAATATTATTCTTCAAATTATTACTTGTTGCCTTACCTACTAGCTTATTAATAAATTGAGTAACTAACAGAATAATTTAACTTTGAAAGAATTCCTATTTATCACAAGGCAGGGCACCTCCCTCTTAGGTGTGGTATTAGGTATCATATAAAGATAATCATAGTGTTGTAAAGCACAGAAAGAAACAGTCAAATGCAACATGCTCCTATTCAGCTGTGTAAAACGGATCCTACGTAACCTCTTCATATCCATTATGTCACAATACATAGTCAAAGGTGCAGAAGTGCACCCAGAGATTGCACTGTGTACTGTATGCGAACTAATATTTATATGTGTCACAGGGACTGCTCTGCATGACATTTCAATTTCTTCCTGTAGTTCAGCTAGTGTCCTTCGGTCACTCCATCTTTTATGGTTCTCAATTGGTAAAAGTTCCGGAGTGTTAATTAGAAGACGTGTCTTGCGCTGTTTCAAATTCAAGCACGTCTCTACCATTTTCTTTGTCGTTTGTTGGCGCTTATCATGTTCAAATGGTTGCTACAGAAACCATTAAGCTCACATCTTTTATAGACATCTATGTAAAATTTAAAAGGATAATTCTATTAGAGTATGTATGGCTTTCTGGCTACTTATATTTAGTAATTATTTACACACTAAATTAGCATCCACGACTATCGTATGCGATGAAGGTGGTGTACGTTTCTATTAACTGTAATATACACATGCACTAATAGAACTCATTTCTGTTGCCTCAACATTTCAAAAATGGATCTCTCGTTTCACTGCTACCTTATGGAGGCTTGCATGTGTAATAGATATTGTTAAAATTGCAGTGAGGGGTTTTCACAGGAAAGAGATGGTAGAGTAAATCACTAGTAGTGAATTTTCACTGGTGATTGAAAAACCACGATCACTCAAGTGAACGCAAATTAAGATATAAAACAGCTCGAGCAGTTATTGACTCGCTGCGGTGAGTCAATTACCAGGTCGCTATGGCGCGGCTAATGTTGAGGATACTGTGACGGTTATAGTTTTATTTTACAAGAATAAAATGCATATTCTTGTTTAAACGTTGAGATATTCTGGACAAAATCTGTTTAAGCCACGAAATTGCTTTGGAATTCTTGCGAGTCATTTCCCGAATGCTTATGGAATAGGGGTTTGGTGGCATAATTTTTAGGAGAAATGATCACCTCATGTTCGACACCTGGGTGCACATTCAAGTCAGACTGACTATCGTAAATACTGCTCGAGTATTTAAATTTAAGAGTTTTTTGACGGCTGGGGCTCTGTCTATCAGTTACCTAGCAGGACCCTGTGATGATCAGTTCTTTAAATTTATTTTGTGTTAGCTTACATCTCAGACGTAGACCCTAGTTACGACGAAGATGCAACGCCGAACTTCATCCATCAGATAAACCCGCAAGCTGTCTAATTATCTCCATCTTACGATGTATATTAGTTATTAGAAAAATTGAAGCCTCCCTTGGAATCAATAGTCTCACCCTTTCACCACCCTTCCAGCTACCTGCAACCTATAACCCTCCCGATGAACATCCCTGAGCTACGTCCTGCCCTGCTAGTGAGAAGCATTAGTACATACCTATTGTAATAAGTGAATTGTTTTATGCACAACCCAACTAGTACTTTGTCCTTAGGATAGCGGATTTACTTTTAAAATGCAGTATAAACAGCACATCAGATGAAACAGCTATGCCAGTGGCCTCTCCATAGTTTCCTAGTTCCATGAGTTGTTTAGTACAAAATTAAAGTGGAAAAGAGAAAGCAGGAGCAAGTAATGAGTAGCCAAGAACTGATCATTGCGGAGCTTGAAAAAAAAAATTAGTCTCCGCATGAAAAAACAAATTAATGCTATTGTCGCATGTCCCTTATGCTGCAACGCTGTTGCCATAAGGACTTTGAGATTGGTCGCACCGTAACAGGCGAGTTTGCACGACTCACGTGATGCAGTTTCTATTACCATCATGCAAATCCGAGTGGTGAATAATGTAGAGGGCTGCGATAATGATCACCAGTAAGAAAAAACAATCCAGTGTATTCTAATCTACCAAGCTATGGCAGAAAAAGAAGAGAAAAACCGTCGCACTTAGAAAGCATTAAATATTATTTTCAGTATTATAGGCATAACCAAATTTTAAATCTAAACCTCTCAACTTTTATCCTCTCCCGTCTTTCACACCCCCCGCAGCCCACTTCACCCTTTTAGTGTAATTCTGCAGGGCAGGAGCCAGAATTACACTACGTCATCTCTGAAGGATTCCTAACATCCCCGTAATTTTCTAATTGTTGCTGTTAGTTTATGTGTTTACGACGCAACTCGTCATGTGAACTGCAACTTAACTCACTTATTTTTCCTCCTTAATTGCCTTACTCAACGACTCATCTATCGACCAGTCCTTACACACCAGCCGAGAGCTTTCCGGATACTTCAATTTTAAAAGGTTCCATATAACCAATCTTACTTAAGCTATTCGAGAATCTCACTGCGCTCCCCTCTTTCCGCCAAACGCTGGACCCTGTAGCGACGGGTGGCAATAACGGGTCAGAAAATATACCGTTTGCTTTGTTATTTAACCTATTAGTTAAGCCGTGTAAAATTTAAGCATCATAACCGTATTGTGTATGGAATATGTCGGATGTTTTCATATCGTGACCTAGCGGCAACGGCCCAAGGTTATCGCCTGGCCTAAACATAGGAAGCACTATTAGCAGATAAACAGAATCTTGTGGAGGTTTCTTCCCCCACTTTCAGAACTTGTGTCAATATTGTTTTGAAATGTTCTGTGCAAGATTCTAGTGGCCATATAAGCGAGTGTTTCGCGACGGGAGTCAGTCATTTGAGTCGGTCAATGAGTGAGTAAGCGAGCTGGAGAGCGCGTTTCTGCTGCGACATCCAGTGCTGTTCTCCGATCGAGTTGGTAACGATTGCTGCGACGTGTAGCGGATGCTAGCTACTGCGGAGCGAGAGATTGTAGAAGTCTTGTGTTCGACTCCCCAGAGAGTAAACCGTCCGGAAGAAAGTGAAAAGACGGGGAAAATTTAACTACCTTACATTAGTGAAATGATAGTGAAATTAGCGTCAGATCAAAATAGTGACAGTGAGAACTGAGAGAACTGATAGTCGAAAAGCTCGACAAAGTCACAATATGCTAAGAGTTTGTCTTGCATGCTTATAAAGTTTGCGAAATTTACAAACACGAAAAATAATCTAGTGTTTAGTAGAAAAATAAAAATATATATTCTTTAATAATCACATTATCTGAAATTTATGATTTTTAAAAGAATATTTTCGGAACCTAAATAGCATATTTTCCCAAGTAAACACATGATGGCGTGTGGAACATTTTCCCAAGATGTCTGGCTGAAATGTTTATCCACCTTCCACTTTCGATTTATTTTGTTCTCAGACAGATTAATGGGAGGAGCAAGAAACAAATAAATAAAATACATTAGTATGTGTTGGTATCTGATACTGTGAGACGTTTATTTTTTCTTAATACCTTAAACTTCTAAACAAAATTATGGGAAAGGTGAATTCATAATAGTGAAAGAAATTCTGAGGGTAGTTTTTCCAAGAGGCACTGTTGCAAGAGATTGTTAACGTAATGGTTGCAACTAACAAGGTCTCTGTCTGGCCCTTGAAACCCGTCCCAACTAATGGCTTTCTTAAGGATGTATAGTCAAGCAGAGATGTATTCATTTAAAGAAGCAATTATTATGAGCTTTCCCTATTTCATTTGCATGTTTCCTTTCTGCCATTATGAATGTATTTACATTGGACTCTTACTCAGCTATTTTCACTTTCTCTGCCGTGTACTAGTAGGTATTGCATTCCACCCAAAACTTCGATGCCGAGATTTGACCGAAAATATACGTTTTTAAGGCGCCATGTATAAAAATTTTTTTTTAAAAAGACATCCGTCTGTGTGTGCGTATATGTGTCGGTGTCTATGAACAGCATAACTCAAAAACAAAGTCGAATAAATGCAAAACTCGGTATTTAGGTTCAGTGCTTTTCAGCATCTTCCAAAATAGGACACAAAGATTTTCAAAGAACTCCCCTTACCACAAAAATACCCTTTTACTTTGAACATTTGTTCCAAATTTCCTATTTGCTCTAACTATTTTGATTAAAATACCACGTATTAAAAGATATTTATGTGACAAATAAAATGTATATCTTCAATTTTCTAGGAATAGCCTGTGAATCCTTTTCATTCGAAAGGAATCTTGAATAATCTTGTATAAATAGTAAACGTTAAGCGATAGACGAAAACCTACTACACAAAAAACTTAGATATGTTTAAAACACTATTTATTCAAGTAAATTTCTTTTCGCATCAGCCATTTCCGAGATATTCGTTATTAATGATTCGAATAGTTCAATACTTAATTCTTTTGAAGTCCTCTAGATTTTCAGTTGTTTCTCGCGATGTCATGGAAATAGTATTGGGTTTTAAGGCCAGCGTATAGCGCCCAATTCTAAAACATTTAACTATCGCTATTTCCTTGTATCTATAACGAAATGAAATGTAACTATTTCTGCAAAGCTTTACTCGATTAAAATGAAGCTGATAAAAAAATTCATTCAGTAAGAATAGTTTGTATACCCACTAATAAGCGACAAAGAGTGGAGAAAGTCATACGTAACAAAACAAGTGCTTTAAATTTAGCCTCTTGTAAAATCTGTCTGCTCAAGATTTATTCGAATTATTATCCATAAAAATATTCATCATTCATTTTTGTTTCCATATTACAAAGTTGCTGTTGAAAATGCTACACATGCACTGACATTGGGATAAAAACCTTTATGTTATAATTAATGAGTAAGTATGTAAAGTATTTAACGAATTATACTATTGTTAATTTTTAAATATACTACAGAATACCTGTAGTTTTGCGAAAATACATATTTATTGGAACACTATGTTTTTGCAATACCATACTTACTAATCTGTTCCTTCTCTTTCACGAGTTTTACGGGAATAATAAAGCATTCTCAGAAAGATAAGTAAATGTAATTACGAGACAATTTATTATGGCAGATTGGTGAAGAATAAAACAAAAGCGGAGAAGTAGCTTAAAGTTGCCATGATCGATATGCGCCGTCAATTTAAAAGATGAAATCGTAGGGGTTTAAATGCAGCAACTAAACCATGATCGATTTTTTCCTGAGTTTGAAAGGAACACATTGACAAAGGTCACATACACGGTATGAACTCAATTGCCACCATACCGATGATACAAATTTTCATTTTTTAGCAGGACATCTCTGGCTAATAGAGTGCGGCCGTTTTAAGAAAAAGCCACTGACCAGCTATATGCCTAGCACGTCTATACTGCAATGACCTCGGTACTTATCCGATGTGCAACTTGTGGCGCATGACATGACGCATTCAAGGTTATCTATATCAGTTGTGCTTCAGTCGCTGCTTTCTGTTCGTGCTGTAAAGAGGGTGCATTGCGCATCTCAAAGGAGAAAGTTTATTCAAGACATCTGTGTTGCGTGTGATTTACTTAACAGTGCCAATGTCTTGTTATTAGTTCACTGTAATGCCTACCGACAAATTCACGCTTGAAGAAAAAGATTTTATATACCGGGTGCGCCAATAAAATGCCCCTGTATTTAATGCTTGATATCTCGACAAGTCGGTAACATATTACTTTCTCTACTACGTATAGTAAGTAGGGGAAGTATTTTATTCCACCCAAAAACCCGATAACGAGATTTCACCGGAAATATAAGTTTTGAGAGCCCCTGAATCCAAAACAAAGCAATTTTGGAAACATGTTTGTGTGTGTCCGTGAACAGCATAACTCAGAAACGAACAGTCGGATAAATACCAAACTTTGTATTTAGGTTCAGTATTTTCCAAAGATGCGACATGAAGGTTTTCAAGAAAATCCTCCTACTAGATTACCCTTTACATGGACATATTTCGAAAACTTTTAATTTTCTAAAAATGGCTCTAACGATTTTGATTAAAATATTATATGTTTAAGATATTTTCATGACAAATGAAATGTATATCTCGAATGTCTCCAAAAGTGTTCTTCATTGTGAACGACTTTTGCTTAACTGGTAAACCATAAGAGATAGACAAAAATTTACTACTCAAAAAATGTAGATCGCGTTACAATACACAATTTATGTTATATACATTTTTGTTGTTGGGTGAACCATTTTCGAGATATTTCTTGTTATTCCCTTAAATTTTCCAATACTTTTTCGAAAATGGGAATTCGTTATTCATTTTTTTATGTCCTGGATATACAAAGAGAATGGAATACTCCACATAGCAACCAGCTCTTAAAATATTTGACTATACTTACTTAAATACTTAAATACTACCATATTCCCCTTGCACCTACAAGAAAATTAGCAATAAGATTGACATCTCGATTAACATGAAGCATATGGAGAATAAGCGTTTGCAAAAATAGTTTTTACAAGAGTAGAGAAAGTCATGTGAGTGTAACACGTCAGCTTTTTTTATTATGTTTTTAGTAACTATTGTGCAAGCTTGGGAGAAACTTTTGTTATGGTTTCTCCACGGCTGAAAGAATTAAAATTGTTACATTTTATTTGGAAACGAAATCAGTGTTACTACACAACGTAGATATCGTAAAGAATTTAATTGACCAGTAGCACCATCTCCAAAGACAACATTGCATATTGTAAAGAAATGTAATGCAAAAGGGACTGTTCTTAACCTGAACAAAGGAAATCAAGGTATACAAAAGATAACATTGCAACTGTACGGTTGTCAGTCAGAGTCTGAAAAAGGGCACCAAAGACGTGCAAGAGCTGGGACTGAATCCGACGTCCATCAAGAGGATTTTGAAATAAGAGCTCAAACTGTTCCCTATAAACTGCAAGTGAAGCAGTCACTACAGTTCAATAAAAAGTGAACGCGTTGAAATATACAATAGTTTTAATCAAAGAATGGAAGATAATGATGAATGAGTGAACAATTTGGGTTTACAGCTCATTTACATCTTAAAGGACTAGTGAATCGCTAGAATGTGAGGTTTGGGGTTCAAATCTACAAGTATAAAATGTACTTCGTGGTGTGCTCTGAGTGCTAAGAGCATTATTGAACCCTTTTGGTTCTCAGATGATCATGGAAATGCGTTGATAATCAACATGGTACGCTATCAGAATGTCATTAGGTCATTTGTTGTTAAATTAGGCCGCTATGGGGACATCGATTTGCAGTGGTTCCAACAAGTTGTTGCCAACCCACACACTGTTAATTCAACCAAGGCACTGCGGCATGGACTTTTCGTGATCGACATCTCTCCAGAAGAAGTAACTTCCCTTGGGCTTCTCATTCACCGGATCTCAGCACTTTAGATTTCTTCCCATGGGACTATACTAAAGTCAATGTCTATACAGAAAACCCCAATTCAATTAGCGAATTGAAGAGAAGAATTGAGCAGTTTTTTCGTTCAAACCCTGTACAGATGTGTGAGAGTGATGCAGTTCGGCACACACTTAAATCGGTGCCTTGTGCTTATAGGTCCTCATATAAAAAAATGTTATAAATGGATAATTCTCATTGAAACGTGTTTCAGAAAAAGTTTCTTGCATTAAAAAGTATTTCCCTTTTTTCTTCTGTAACTCTGTACCAATATGATTCACCAATCTTAATAGTTTGGAAGCTATATTTTATTGGCGGACCCTGTACCATACATGCCAAAAAATCGCATCAAGTAGACAGGTGTGTAGACAATTTCAGGAAAAAGTTTCCTAGTATTCCAGCTCCAGGTAGAGAAACTGTTAGACTTCTGGTTTATACGTTTAGGGTAACGGGTTCGCTAAACCTAAGAAGCGAAAACGGGATGTTTTAACGGAGGAAAAAATTTATGAAATTGTGGGGAGCCCTAAAAAAATTCAGTTTATAGGAATAATTCCCATACCATAGACGAACTTAAGGACAGTATAAAAACAGAAATTATGAACGATACGCAAGAAAAAACTTATGCGTGTGAATGGAAACTTGATCCAAAGATTCCAGGAATGTCTTTACGCAGAATTTCACCACATCCAACACCACCTATAACACGTTAGTTCACATTATAGTGCATGCTAGTATCACTTGTGAGCACGTAAAGCGCGAGTTAAGGAACGAAAAGCTCTCAGTGTGACAGACAGGGTGCGGAGCACGCATGCGCGCGATCCGTGGTCTCACTATAAAACGACCGCAATATATATGATTATTTTAAAAGTACGTTTGGCCTTTATTTTCAAAAGTTATACACTGTTTGGCCAATGGGTTTACAAATTAGAACCCTTGAGCTACAAGACTATAGATTATTACCTTAAAGTTTTAAAAAAAACACCCGTCTGCAATAAGTCTAAGGTTGAAGTGCGCCCGATGCAATGACGGAAATCTGTGTCGTATAAGACAATGCAAGGCCCATAGTCATATTTTCAGCCCCTTGCGCAGAAATGTACACCATTTAAGCAATATGGACGAAAAGTTGGACAGTTACACTTTAGGCCCCAGCAACGTATGTAGTGTGACCGCGCTTGCGAAGTTACTTACGGACCGGCGGTGCGAGCGAATCTCGTCTCCGTCACCTGGCAGCGCGTGAGGCTTTCAGAACAATAGCCCATTATGTGCTGATTTCCCGCATTATGTGGGCCGTTTCGAGTAGGTTCCTCTTCTAGAAAGAAAAGGTTACAAAGCTAAAATACGACAGATGAAAGAGGTGCGACAGTGCCAATTGAGTTCAGTTATGGCTCAGCGGTTCATTTGTGCTTAGATTCGAAGGATCAGTTGTGTTCTGTTCTGTGTGTGTGCTAACAGTGTCCCAAGTGTGACTTTGTGCTAGGCTGAGCATCTAAGTAATAAAGTGTGATTAGCAGCAACTCGCGCTCTCATTATTGCAGTAGGCTAATCACGAGTTTGAAAAACATCCCATACATATTTTCACTGTATTACCTATATGGATAGAACTTTCTGTATAACATTCCAAGAATTATACGCTACTTCACAATTTAAAAAAGTTTCTGTTTACCATATTTCCAACCCGTGGCGTTTAATGTATCTAACAAAATAGGGTACAGTTATATTATAGGGCCTGAAAAAAACAGATTACCTTATATCTTCCAAAGACTACCTCAAAACTTATTTTCAACCATATAATACCCTGATGTTTTTAAAACTACCCTTACCCTCATTTTCAAACCCTTGTATATATACACCACTACGACGTAAAATTGGAACACAAGTTTGTACACCTACACTATGTGTACCTTATAAAATATGCGGCTAAACATAGTAATAATTTCAACATCTTATAATTACATAACATTCATTACAGCTTTAACAAACTTGTACTGTTAGCTAGGGTATTCACGTATATTTTTACATGATTACAATTTCCACAGTTTCTGTGGAACATTATTTAATCTAAAGCCAAATGTCATGCGTATTAATATTTTTATACCTAAGCTGCGTTTTGATAATATTTCGGGCACATTTACGCATAATATCACGGAGTAGGCGTTCTAGTAATCCGCTTCCACCGGCTCTTGAGGCTAGAATAATTTGCAACGATGTTTTAGCCTCGCTTCCTTCTGCTTCGGCTACAACAGTGCATCGTTACACTGACGTAGCTTGAAAACTTGCCTATGGTATAACATGCACGAATGAATGTTTAAAAACGGAACGCTAGCTTATATTTAACATACACAAAATATTCTTTACGTTCTTGACCTTTGTTATTGGTTTACATTGTTTATTTAGCTTTCCTTTGCAATTTCTTAGTTATAGAACTTACAATAAAGAACCTTTTAGCTGTAAGCATGAAATACTACTGGCTTTGACTAAATATTACTATAGCATATATTTTTGTGCGGTATATCCTTTAGAAGTTAATATTAATATTAAAATGAAAAACTGTCAATGCAATTACTTTAATTATAGATGGAAATTAATTGAATTATTTAATTATGCCATTTATAGTAGGGGATATAACCTCACTACTGTGTAGTTTCAGGATTAAAAATTAATTGCGATAATTTAAACTTCTTGTACTTTCAACAAGATGGTGTTCCACCTCATTATACATTACCTATGCGAAATTACATAAATGAGTATTTTTGGAATAAGATATTGGAAAGCGAGGATTAATAAAAATGCCACCTAGATCTCAGATCTTAAGTTTCTTTTAGTAGTGCTTGTTACATGCGGCACCATAGGCAGTGAACACTAATGATACATAAAATAAAAATATATTTGAGAAAGAAATTTTTTGGAAGGAAACGTTCCAGTTCTCAGTTTAGGCTACCTCCTCAGCATTTGCCAGCTATGAGGACTGAGGAAAACACCCGAGAGGATGACAATTCTAACGGAATTTGAACCGTGGACCTCCTGTTCACGAATCTGTGTCTTCGGCTACCTGTGTCGATTCTAGAGCTTACAACAGTGGGTTATTAATTTTGGGCTTTGTTAAAGACAAAGTCTATGATACAGAACCACAAACACTTGAAGACTTACAGAGGCGATTCAAAATGGTTTTGGGCTACTCGATGCAAATAATAATTGTGCGAACATGTATGTCTAAGTGTGCAAGGTCCCCTGCAGAGATGACAGAGATGGAAAAAAGTTGAAACACAGTTCAAAATAACCATGTAGCTTCACTCAACTGTTAATCCCATTGTACTGTATTGTCACGGTTCAATTTGTGACTAGAAGGGTATAGGCATTGGATTAGATGGTAGAGTAAAAAGGTAAAAAGGTAAAACGGCATGCCATGTTGTTTATTAAATAGGATACAATATTACAAGTTTAGGGCCACTAAGTAACGGAAGAACTTAACTGTGAAAACGATTGTTACAAGGAGGAATGGGTAGAGAGAAGAAGATTTTAATTAAGACGACGGGAAGGAGAGAAATGAGGTGATTATAGAACGAGCATGGAGGAAGAAGAGGAAAGGTGAGAAGATGACGGCGGTATTGGGGTGCCGATTTATAATCTTTGGAGGAGCAGCTAGCAGTTTTGCCATTGGAGGAGTAGTTAATGTGGTTGGTAGGGATAGTGAGTGAAGTTATGTTGATGTTAGATGCATGGAGGCGTAAGTTTGTTATTGTTATTAATAGGGGGAAATTTTGAGTTTATATAGGTTGGAGGTGGAGTTTGCGTTAGAATAAAATGGGATGTGAGGGGAGTGAAATGTGGGGTAAAGTGAGTAGATATGCAGTGATAGAAGAAGAAGGTTTAGTGTTTAGTTAAAAGAGGTAAAAGTTTTAAATTATGGTGATAAAATTTAAAAATTGATATATAAAATAAATTAAAAGGAAGATAATATAAAATTAATATGGATATTAAATAAAATGTTATAAGGTAAATAATAAACATAAATAAAGATATAAATGAATTAAATAAAATATTGAACTACTATAAATTAAATAATTACTATGAAAACAATGGAATGTTATAAATGGATAAATTTAACTTCGTAAAAAAATTGAATTAAGGAAAATAATATAAATAAACTTTTTAAAATGATTAGTAGTTCAGTAGAAGGTTTTGTGCTGGCTACTAATACATTTTCGCTGGTTTCCAGTGAATATAGTTAAAGAGGAGTAGATAGTAGCTGGTTACCAGTTGCTAAATTTGCTGGTTTCCAGCAAGTGTAGATAAATATAGAATTTAGAATTGAAATTAAGTTTTTTCTTTCTTTTTTACGTCTTTACTCTAATCTAATAATTTATATTGTATTTCTTTATTTTATTTTCATTTGTTATTATATTATTATCGTTCATATTTTGTAGACATTGTGTAGTATGTAGTTATTTTTTCTGAAAAAATGGATTTAATATAAAATGTAAATGTGTTGTGAGAATAAATATAAAGTTTCAATGTATGTCCTGGTGTAGTAACCAAGGTGCCGGGATAGTATATTCAGATTTTATTTATTTATTTATACTACAGGGCTAGTCCAGTAGTAGCTAAAGTAGATTCACAATTGAGATTACAGCTTACCCTTAGGATTATGTCACCATCCAGAGGCGTAGGGGGTCCAACATCGGCCTCTGCGGTATTTTGGCGAGCAGCACAGCATTTGCTGCAAGTCAGGTGTCCCAGAGAGAAGACCCTACATCTTACGAGGTGTGATCAAAAAGTTTCCGGAATGGCTTCACAACGATGCTGACGTTGAGATTTCTTTAATTCATACCCAGACTGTACATGCAGCGTTCCTTCCCAATAAAAATAAGAGGTCACGTGACTTCCTGCGACTATGCAGTGACGAGGTGGACGCTCTGAAGTGAACACGTGTTTTGCACGTGCCGCGATTTTTCCGCGTAGCAAAAATATCAGATTTCGAAGAACAAAGAACGAACATCAAATTTTGCTTTAAACTCAGTAAAACTGCAACAGAAGCTATCAAATGTTAAGAACAGCTTATGGGGAGGAAGTTATGAGCAAAACTCAAGCATTTGAGTGGTTTTCGAAATTTCAAAATGGTGCGACATCAGTTAAGGATGCAGATCGTTCGGGGCGACCCTGTTCCACCAAAACTGATGAAAATATCAATCAGGTGAGGGAAATGGTATTAAATGATAGGCGCATTACAATAAGAGAACTTTCTGATTCATTAGCACTCTTCTTTGGAAGTGTTCAAAGCATTTTGAAGGACAATTTGGACATGAGAAGAATTGCCAAGTTCGTGCCCCGCCTGCTTTCAAATGACCAAAAGGAAAGTCGTGTGATTGCCTGCACAGATCTTAAAGAACAGCTACAAAATGACCTGCAGTGTATGGAGAAAATTATTACTGGTGATGAAACATAGATTTATGGGTACGATTCAGAAACGAAGCAACAATCTTCATAATCGAAGAGTCCTGCATCTCCACGCCCGTAAAAGCCCACATAAGTTCGATCCAAAGTGAAGTCAATGATGACTGTGTTTTTCGACATTAATGGCATTGTACATAACGAATTTGTGCCACAGGGTCAATCAGTGAACCAAGTGTTCTACAAACAAGTGCTGCTAAGATTAAGGGAGGATGTGCGACGCAAACGTCCGGAGAAATAGAGGAGTGGTTACTGGTTCCTGCATCATGACAATGCGCCCGCGCACAAAGTCCTTTCTGTTCGCCAATTTTTGATAAAAATAGGACGAATACTTTCCTCATCCCGCCTATTTTCCAGATTTGAACTAGCGGACTTTTTTCTTTTCTCGCGACTTAAAATGCGGCTCCTAGGACACCGCAGAAGGCTCTGAACACGTTGAAAGAAGAGGACTTCCAGAGATGCTTCCAGCAGTGGCAGGAGACTACTTCGACAGTGCAATTAGACAAAACAAACTGTTGTGTAGTATTTATGACGTCATTCCGGAAACTTTTGATCACATCTCGTATATAGTCTCGCGGTTGCCTAACGAACAGCCTGACATCATGACGCAGGTTAACCATATATGGTAAACCAACGCCCAATTTAAAGTATCATGTGCATATGTGACAATAAGAGTTCTGCATGATTATGCTTGTTAGTAAGCGAAGATTAAACTCCCACGTATTGTCAATGGAAGAGGTAAACTAGAACGTTTCGTTTAGGAATGTCCCAACTAAGAAAATTAAGTAAAACTGTAAAATATAAAAGCTCGAAGAAAGTTAGACCCTTAATAAATTCTAATATATGGTTAAGTTCGCGTAATTTAGTATACATCCCGATAGCATATGTAGCAGTATCTTTTTATAGAAAGGGGTAGTGTTTTTTGGCCCACCCAGTATAAATAACACGACATTAATAAGCTCTTCTCTTACAGATCAGAAACAGATATACCGTGGGGTAACATTCCCACCTATTCCTTCGACATGTTGCATTAATAAACCACCTCAGGGTTTTCTGAGCCTCGGATGGTAGGCTAACATGAATATCTCTTGACACAGTTACTTCGGTCTCTTAGAGTAGCGAAGTTCACCCGAGACGAGAAATTCCTTGACTTGCAAATGCAGACTTGCCTCAGTATTAAATCCAGTAGCATGTTGAGAAAATGGAGAAATTCTTGTACAGATTCGTACTCGGGTAACGCAAACTTACAGCCATGTACAAACTGAATGAAAAGATGAGAGCAAGTCTCGCAGAAAATGAGAGGAATATTAAAACATTCTTTCTCGCCACGTATTTAAATAGCACATTATGATTTCATTAACTTCTTGGAGGCCCAGCATGCCTTGCTACATTACACCAGCTCCAGCACAAAGAACCTTGACACAAATATTACATTCAAAGTGAGAATGCCTTCAAATATTTGATTTCGCGTCGTGCTTCTCCAAGTGGAGCGGACGCGGAAGTGAAATTGGGAATTTTTAATCCTTAGGATATTATTGCTGTTGTTGGAATATTTCTATGTCCGTCGCGGCAGTTACTCTTACACCCTGTTCCATATAACCTTGTGCCCTATCATGTGCACTCACCTCCCACTGACTGCTGTCGAGGAATATGTTGTTGTGCGATATAGATTAGTTCCTTATTTTATATCAACAGAGTTAATGCATCTGGAATGCATGCAAATCATTTTCAAAAAATAGACAGGAGATTCCTATGATTTAAATCTTTGAGGATGGCAAAAGCACGTGCACCTACCATCACAGAATGATTATATCGCTTATTGCCTAACCTTGCATTACACTGGGATTGTACATTAGAAAAATTAGTCAAAAGGGGAAGGAAAGGATATATTGTTATATACTGTGGTGAGGGCCAAAATGTATCCAGCTAAAAGTATTAAATTTTAATTACCCCAGCATGCACATTGGGAGACGTAGCTGTAGAGGCAGCGAGAGGACCAGAACTTTGAACATCACATTCCAGAGCAGGCGTGGGATATTTATAACAAAATACACAGAGGCACATTAATCACATTAACTGTGGTTTATTGAATACAAAACGTGCCCCTACATCGCACACAAACGAGATAAAGAAAAAAATGAGGGGAGATGCTACACACACGAGATACATTCTCACTCTTTACATACAACTCGACTCTCAAACCAAAGTGACGTTAACACAACACAAAGAAAAGCAACGCTAACCTATTCCACCTCTCCAACCCTCGCTAGATCCGCTAGCTCAGACTGGAGAGCGTCATGCCAAACGAACTTCAAAACCCAAAGCCGAAAGAATTACCCCCAACAATGCTGTCGCCAATACGACGCAATAATGTGTCTGGCATGTCAATAGCTACTAATACGCCACATCATGTCAGGGAAAGTTTATAAGAAACAGCTGTGGAATATGAAACCGATAAACACTGTATTTTCGTTACGCAAATATTTCTATTTTGGAAAACTAAAACTGCTTGTATCTGACCTAACAATTTGTGTTAAGTATAATCAATGCCATTGCTGAGCTCTGTTTTCCATTCCCCTTGTTTACTCCACTTCTGTTCACTAACAAACTCAATATCTCCCGCGAATTACTTTTCTGCAAGCAAGCAACAAAGGTAGAGGGTTATTTCTTTGCAGTGAAATTACATTTTGACTTTTAGCTTCAAATTCGCAAGAAAACGACTTTTTCGATTCAACAGAATCCGCAGGTGTATCCGAGTTGATTATACAAACTTCCAGCGATGATGGAGAAGAGCAAATGTATGAATTTCGATCAGGAAAACTTGTCCAGAAACCAACCAGTAGAAAGTTATATGCAAAACTTTTATTTACCTTTATAATTTTCGCAACAACATTTACAAGTGTTTCAAATGGCGACCCCCAGCTTCTATGCAGGCATGAAATCATCTCACAAAGCATTGTTATACACCTCGGAACAGGTGCATAGTCGCTCAAAACAATGTCAAAAACAACGAGAAGTCTTGGCAAAAGATTCTCTTCAATCTCGATACATGTCTCGTACACAATACTTTTCAGATAACCACACTAAAAGAAATCAAATGGGGTCAGAGCAGGTAAACGAGCTGACCATGAAAGAGGCCCTCCTCTTCCTATCCACCCTTCAGGAAACTTCTAATACACGTGTTCGCGAACAGTATGTGCAAAGTGAGATGGAACCACATCGTTCAATATCAACTGAACATGTCTACAAAACAGGTCACCACATCGATTTTGATAACACTATTGATATTTTAGCTGTATGTGACCCCTTCTCATACAGAATAGTACAAGAAAGCGTAGAAATTTTTAAACATAAAAGTTTATTTAGTTGAGATGGTGGAGAACCCCTTAATGGAGAATGTAAATAAAATTAGTGGCAAGTTATCAGCCAATTAGGAGCATGAGTAGGAAGTACTGCACTTTGCAGTATAAGTATGAATGTAAACAGTGTCCAGAAGAAGTCTTCAACATGAAGGATGAAGCTTCGGTAGTTTTATCAAAGTTACGCGACCTTCACCGGAAGACAGTCGAGTTATAATTTTAAACTTAGACTCTCTGACACTTACAATGTAGGTACACGTTTCCTTAGACATCCTTCCGGTCGTTGTATCTGGATTTGCAGTATACAATGATATTTTCGGAATGCTTAGATGTAAGTTTGTATGCTGTGAAAGATCTTTCAACGTTTACAGATATTATTAGAAAAAATGTTAAAGCACTTACTACCTCTGGATAGATGCTACAGGAAGCAACAGTTTTCACCTTAAAGATATTTATTCACGGAACACAAAACTTAAATATCAGAATTTTTCTGAAAAATACCTCATAATTTGCGGCTTAGCTTAAAAGCACTACTCATAAACTTGCTCTGAACTGCCTAAAGTAAGGACTTACTTTTTTACCTATTTCTTTAAATACTAATTTTAAAATTTAAGTGTATGTATTATATCAACAACATTGAAAATATACAATTATACCTATGGATTATAAAACGTTACATACAAACCGGAAGAACATGAAATGCTGCAAAACTTAATTTCATACGTGCCGATTTTTCCCTTCTTCCTTGGGTGTTCGATATATCGAAAGTTCAGAGAAATTTTCGGCACTTATTTTTTCGATTTTCCGTATTGGCTCTTTTGATTTTGTTTGGACGTCTAGCGAGAGAAAGAGAGAGAGAGAGAGAGAGAGAGAGAGAACTGGGTAGTTCGACTCGTGCAATGGGGCAATGAAGGTATGTATTTATTGTTATATACTAGGTACAGGTATGCGTTAGGTTGCCACGGTTGAAACTACCCAATTCTATTTTGTTCATGCTGGACATTCCTTTAGGTTTTACAAAAATTTCAACATAGAGTGCTCTCTTTTAGATTCAAGTCATAAATTATTTATTAGTGCTTTTATAATCTGCAAGTCTAATTTACAATTTGCTGCGTAATGTGGGAAGACTGTTTTTGCAGTTATGTTGCGAGCAGACCAAGTCACAGAATGCTTATTCCAGTAGCTGTTGATGTGCAACGTGCCTTTACCTAAATTTCAGGTAAATTAATTCTCAGGAAATACTTCACGAAATTATATTGAACCTTATTAAGGAAGTTTAGTGATCTGGTATTTTTTTATTCATTATTACAATTTCGTGTACGATTCACGTCGTAATTGTGCTTTTGCGTATTTTTTACTTAATTTTAAGTGTAACTTTGAGTATCGTTTAGGTTTTATTGTATGATATAATATATTATTTTTAGGTTTTTGGGCTTGTTTTTCTAATTTCATATTATACTAACCTTCAACAATAAAATTAGGCTACTTATAGCCGTTTTATGTTGTAAAAATATTAATATTCTTGCAATAAAACTGCAGTGGTTTTTTTCATAATAAAGAGAAAATTCCATGCAACTGCAATCAAATGTAAACCCGTTAATCCAAGTGTGGCATTACACCAATTATTTTACTTGGGCCCTCTCCTTCCTTTACCACACAGACATTTGACTGCACTCGCTGGAACTGGAACTCGCGAGAGTTTGAATGGATGGCCAGTCCACTAACGATCACGGCTATTCAAATCCCTCCTGTTGTAGTGCCGGTGAAAGGGATATAAACGTCAGTTTGGGATTTAGAGGAAGAGCGTCATATGAAGCAAAATAATTCTGGCAATAGATGGTTAAATACATCAGATTGTTAATAGGTAAATCGTTTTATTGTGCAGTTTTTTCCAATCCTAGTTTTAATTGAATGCATTTGAGACTTGCAGCTTGAGACTCTCCTACAGCATTAATGATTCTGGGTGTGCTGGGTTGGGCACACATCCAAGTAAAAATAAACTAAATATATATTTTCATACAAATCTAATGTCTTCTGATTAAACACTATTAAACTTAGTCTATTTCCTTGACTATCTGTAATTGAAATGTGCAATTGCGATACACTTTTGTCATAATACAAATGTAGCACTTTCTATTTGTTTCATCTTAAGGGGCTTCCTAGATCTGTTGCGTAGTACGAATGACACGTTGTAACGTGTTACCATGACTTAACTGTACATTTTACTACTGCTTATGTACGAGGTCAGCATACATCCTGGTTCGTTAATGCCATCCCCGTCTTACTAGGTTACGACAAGGTTTCATAGTGTGCACGGGCACAGAAGACGGAGAAGCATTAAACTTAGCACCGAATTGGCAAAGTGGGTCAGGAACAGAGTGCATTAGTGTATACTAGCACACAGGAGTCGTCTTCGATGTTGGCTCCCTGCTGTACACAAACATAAGGTCATAGCTTCCTGCAGGGATGGGGTTGTTAAGAGGAATGTTTTCTAACTTGTTCAGTGGTGGATAGAATTTATTCATTTCCTAGATACCTTAATAAGTTATGGAAAGAAGAGAGCATGGACTGACTACTGACGCAGTTCCATTCGAAATGTATTGGTATCCCTCAACTTCCGCGAAAAATATGTTTTTATATAAGGTATTATATGGGATCTTTAGATTTATTCGGCCTTTGCCGCCATTCGGTTGTCTACGCATGACCGTCAATGCTTTGCAGCGAGTGTCTCTGAAAGAGCACCAGCGAAATATGAGTGGAACGGGTGGATGTCAACAGTTTCGAGGTCAATGGGAATAGTATCTTACTTTTCCAGTATTTACATTTGGAACTTCTTTTACTTGCGTCTCGAAAACTTGCAATCTCAGCATTATGCTGATAGGTAACTCAAATAATTGGAAGGTTTTAGTAGCGTAGTGTGTCTTGGGTTCAATTACACAACTTTTTCATTACGAAAAGGCCTGTTCATTTTCTTTACAACAGTAAATGATATGTTATCATGCTTTTTATTATGCTTTGTCTCGGGGCTTGATGAAATTCCGAGCAAGAATGGAGAAAATAATTCACATAGTGGCTAATATTGTAACTATAGTTTCCCTCCCGTATCCTTCAGTTTGGAAGTAGCACTCAACCATGTACATTCTGTGAACAGTGGTCATTTCCACTTCTCGTGCAAAGAATGCACAAAATATCCTGGTGAATAGCAGTTCTGCACCGCTGCAGTATATCAACCTGTTTACGAAGTCCGAAACGCATGCAGTCCGAGATTCAATTCCGCACCTCCCCTTTGAGACAAGGGCTCGCTGAACTAATGATGTCATTCATTTAAACCGACTAGCAGAAATCCCGTTATATATATGTAGTATCAGCGATAATAACTGTTTTACTTCCCTTAGCGGTGGATTAAATAACACTATGTGCTTTTTAGTTGTATAAACTGTGACGTTTACAGTTTTCATTGTCACTTCATTAACTTCTCACAATTATTTCCCTAATGTGCTCCAGTTCAATTTTTTCTGTCACTTCACTTTTCTTCACCAATAAAATGCGTAATGATATGCATGCAACCAGTCTAACCTGAAGCAGACGGCGACGAACCGTTGATGCAGACAAGTTCATGCGTGTTGCAGTGCTCCAGCGTCGAGCCAACACTGTGCATGAAGCTGCACGGTCCTTATGGCCACGCGGACAAGATGACGCTCATCCCATGCTGTGGTCATGTTCCGTGGTCCAGTACCGCTCTTCGCTGCGTACGACCTTCATCTATCCACTGCTTCCACTCACGCGTCACTTGTAGCAGCATGCCCTGTACGAGCCGAAATGTCACGGTATCACAAACCCGCTTTCTGGAGACCGATCATTTTGCCCCGATCGAACTCATTCACATGTCGATATGGCTCGATTTGACGTCGACGAGGCATACTGGCAATTGCTTTATTGTTTCCAGCTTGTTTGAGAGCTCTGCACTGACTACACTGGGCGCAAATATAATAAACAATACCAATGTTTCTGCAACAGGTGTTGACTGTGCACATCACTTGAGATCTCATTATTAGACATTGGAGTTTTATGCGCTCTGCAAACCTAATCGCTTCTAAGATTCTGGTTATCTCTCGATAGCGCTTCTGGTGTTTTCGCTGGGCAAGAGCGCTATTCTGTTTGCATATCTCTTCAACCGGTCGGTCAGCATCTTATACGCGATAATCGAGTCCATAGCTCCGTCACAAGTAAACGTCTTGTACACACCAAAACCAACATTTAAAAGTAACCTTTACGTTTTTGAAACTACTTAAGTTTCGATATGTGGTGGGTAGCATTTGCATATATATAAATGTGCAAGTGCTTTTAAATTTAGCCCCAAGACAGATCTGCAGACATGGAAAGATCCTTCTCAGCATACAAACGTATTTGTTTTCCATTTATATGCTGCCTTTAATATCTAAAGTCACATCGGCAGCTTTATACCTTTGGAGCAATTGCTCATCGGTAATGGTGTTCAGTCGCTTACAGCGGTGTTAATACTTTGGGTTAGTGTTACTTTTTATATTAACTCCACACACGTATACAAACATTAACACTTTCATTCATACTTTCAGATCCTAGGAGTATGAGAAATAACGTGGGTAAAGAAACCTTTTGTTAATAATAAATTTTATTAAACTTAATGTGTAAAGGCTAACTGAATAGCCTCAAAAATGTTTTTTTGCATAGTGAGAAAATGGCAGTGTTCTTAGTGTGCACTCAAACAGGTGATACCACGAACAATTTATTCTCGTATTACAGATTTCACACAGTCACTGAATATTTCGTGAGAGATTTTTCCCATTACAAATGCAATAGCGAAACCCATGTATTGCAGTCCTCGTATAAATGTGACGTAACTCGAAATTCGCTGTCCTCCAATCCTCGTTGTTAATAGCAGGAATTTCATAAAATTTCCGCTTTATTTCCACTGTTTTCTGGCTTATTCCTCTAGAAATCCTTTGGAGGCTCGGTTTAGCGTCAGTTCTTCAATGAAAGATGCTGTTCCTCGCAGCTAGTAAGCAAGCCGGGTTTAAACGATCTTCGAGATGCAGAGAGTTCTTTTTACATGTCCGGTTTTTGTAGCTTAGGTATGACCTTATCATCTCAATGGCCTATGACACACTGGAGCGACTTTTAACTTAAACAGTGACATTGCGATTCTGAGTAACAGGGCATTGAGATTGCGGATACCCATTGTGGCCTTTATAATAGCAACGGTTTTGTCTCTGATATGCCTTGTGAATGTAAGTCCGATAACTTGTAGGTTTGCCCCTAGATATTTGAACAAGTTCACTATTTCCAAAAATTCCCACCTTTGTCCGGGAATCAAACCCGGAACTTTTGGATTTGGAGATTAGCATTTGTTTTAATCGATAAACTTACACTTGAGCATTTGCAGAAAATTATAATTGTATACTGCAAATCAAAATTACGACTAGAATGATGTGTAATAAAGAATGTGTATTCTAAGTACTAAAAAGTATAACCTTAAAGTAAGCAATTTTAGTGCATTATAAGTACATGTTCTCGAAATTATGGACCAAAGTTTGAAGATTTTAACTGCATAAATGCATGCATATTTTAGATATTTTTAGCTCATAAAACTTCAATGTCTAGTAATGAGATCTCAAGTAATGTGCACAGTCAACACCTGTTGCAGAAACATTGGTCATTATTTATTATATTAAAATGAGTTTATTGTCCAATTGCTGTCGTTTCAACTGTTTATATTCTCAGAATTCTTTTAGGTACTGCCTTTACTTCAAGAGAAAGTATTTAAAGAAGATTTAGTTGGATTATGAAGCCAAAATCTCCAAGCTCTCACTAAAATACGTAATCCAAATTTCCATTTTCTCCTTTTTCAAATTTGTATTAAACCACCTGAAATTGCTCCGAAGAGTTAAACTTCCCCTTTATCGAAGCTACTGTGAATAGAGAACACTATACCAACATATGGCTCACTCTGTATCTTGTTCCAGAAGACAAATACACGTCGCCTGTCGAGGCATTTCCTTCGGGAACAGATTACATTCCTTAGTCCCTTGGGAATTTTGTTTCTCCAAATATTTTCAATTCGTTCCGTCAGTCCCCCGTAGAATATCTTCCCCTTCACCTTTGTCTTTAAAGCATTCCGGCAAGAGAACAAACATCTGAGTTCACTTTCAGAAGCCCTTCATGTGTTTTTACTGCGCCAAATGCAAATCTACTGGAGAGCGATGCAAGCAATTTCCCACTTTGCAGAACACTTGTTGCCTCTTAACTAACGTCGCTTTTCCTGTTTTTCTTGCATGACCAGAGAGGCTTGCTATGAGGAAAATGTCTGGAAGGTTAAAGGCCGTGTGTAGCGGAAATCAATGACGAAGTGTTGGAGTAGTTACCACAGTGTAATGTAGTCAAAAGTACGCAAGGGATTTCAAGATAACAGCGTAAAGAACTGTGTATAGTATTTTGAGTCGAAGCTTTTTACGTAGTATTTTAATTGGTCATAAGTATTGGGTATAAAATATACAGGGTGTCCGGTCTATACATTTAACATTACAAACTTTTATAGAACATGTATCAGATCCAGATAAAAACACACTTGACATGATTATTAAGCCTCTTGCCATTTATGTTGTCCTCCGTGGTGTAGTGGTTACCATGCTAGCCTCTAGTTCCCAAAGTCGCGGGTTCAAACCCGGCGGAGGGCGATGGATTTTTTCGGGCATAAAATCCTTAGCATGGCTTCCTTCGGAAGGGAAGTAAAGCCGGTGGTCCCGTGTCGTAGATTTACGGCGCGTAAAAGAACCTCAAGCCTGATAAAGAAGCGTCTGTGCAAAATTACCAATCTTTCACGCCCAATATAGAATGGATCGCTAAGGACCACAGCAGTTAAAGAGCGTCCATAAATAAAACTCAATTTAAAATTACCTGCCATTTATGTTCGCAACAATGACAAAAATGATCATATTATTAGGTTACATTGAAATGTGCAAAGATTGCGACATGGACACCACAACGGAAGATATGTTGCATTCTTGGATTGGCTGAAACAAAATCTTTGAAGCGTGTAGACCGACAGTTTTGCTATTAATATAACCTTGGCCGTCACGACGATGCCCCTCCTATGTAAGCATTATGAAACGGGATAGACAGTTGCGAGAAACTGGTAGTCTTTTGTCTACACGTGGAAAGTGTAGCAAAGAATGTGTTCACTGAAAATGTGGAAACGATTCGTACGGCCTTCGTAAGAAGTCAACTCGACGCTCCGGTGTAGAACTTGACATTCCTTGGTCTACGGATCATTATGTAGTCCACAAAAGATTACGTCTACGGGCCTACGAGATTCAGTTATCTATTCCCAGGTCAAAAACAAACAGAAGACTTTCGCCGCAGACGTTTTGGATAACACTGAAGAAGATGGTGCTTCCCTAGTTAAAGTGTGCTTCTTTGATGAAACAAATTTGCATGTGAATGGGAAAGTTAACAGACACAATTGTCGTATTTGGGGTAGTGAAAATCCTGTGAGGTTCGTGAGGTCGAAAGAGACTCTACAAGATTAAATATGTGGTTTTCACTAATGAAAACTTCTGTCCCATTTCATAATGCTTACATAGTAGAGGACATAGGTTAAATTCAGTGTGAAAATTTCGTCGTACACGCTTCACAGATTTAAATTTCAGCCCAGTCTAAGAACACACGAAACCTTCTGTTGAGTTGTCTACATCACCTCTTTGCGCATTCTAATCTAACCTGAAAATGTGATCATTGTTATCATTGTTGCAAATATAAATGGCAAGAGACCTACTAATCATATGTCAACTGCTTTTTTATTGTTTTATCTGGATTTGATACAACTAAAGTTATAAAGATTTGTAATGTTAAACGTATAGGTTATGCACCTGTATATTACAGGTGGTAGGTGTGATGTGGTCATGTTTTAATTATAAACTCATGTTCAAAAACATGTTTATGCGCTAGGCCTTCAAAACGGGAGGATGATAAGTAAACAAACCATAGACTCCGCGGCCTCACATTCATTAGTTAAGGCTTGTTATACCTACAGCCAACGGTAGTGTTTTGGTGTTATTTTGTTTAGTAATTTCGTACTTTGCAATATTCAACATGTAGTTATATTCAAGTGGGAATGAATACTGGAGGCTCATCTACGGTGAAGCCCAAAGGAATGCAAGAGGGGCTTACCGGTGGTATCAACAGCGTTATCCCAACAGTCATCACCTCGCCCACACTATGGTTCTAAGATTGGAGATCCTGTGAAACAGGGAGCTAACAAACACCTCTGTGTACGTCTGTGGATATGCCCCACACCAGAATTTGAATTCTATTGAAGAGTTGGACATCATATAACCAGGGGATGCACACATTGTATTGAGTTCGTGGAGCAATCAACTTCAGTAGTTGATTTAAATGTTTGTGTTTACTTAGAGTATTTCAGTTTTATTTTTAATTTCTCTAATGTGTAGTGTAATTAAGGAAAGTATTGTATTCCACCCAAAAACGTGTTATCAAATTTTACGTAAATGCATGCTTTGAGACCCCATGAATCAAAAGGAGCATTTTTAGAAAAAGGTTCGTGTGTGTATGTACGTCTGTGAACAGCATGACTCAAAAACGAATAGTCGAATAAATACCATACCTAGTGCTTAGGTCCAGGATCTTTAAAAGATGCGACACGAAAATTTTCAAGAAAATTCCCCCTCTCCAGACTAACCTATACAGGAACATTTTTCGAACATTCTGTTTGCTCAAAAATGGCTCTAACGATTTTGATTAAAATTTCATATGTTTAAGATACTTTCATGGCAAATGAAATGCATATCTTGAATTTTCTGGGAATGCCCCTAAAAGTCGTGTTCTTTCTGAATGAATTTTGCATAACTGGTAAACCGTAAGAGATAGAAATATTTCACTACAGAAAAATCGTAGACCTCTGTAAACACACAATTTAAGTCATATACATTTTCTGTGGGAGTGAACTATTTCCGAGATATTCCTTGCTATTTGTTTAAGTTTTCAAATACTTACACCTTTTCTCAAATAGGAATTCGTTATCCTGGAAAATCTGGAAAATCAATAAGATAGTTTCTGCAAATTTTTATCTCCATTAACATGAACTATATGGAGAATAAGCGTTTGTAAAAATAGTTTGTACAAGGGTAGAAAAAGTCATGTGAGTGCAACACATCAGGTTTTTTATTTTTATTCTATCTTTTGTGATCCTTACTGCCTACGTCCTCCTCCCTAATTCGGAGACACTGGTACGAAAACAAAGCGTTTCTGGACATGGGTTCATTAAAAAGATATGATCATATGGTACTCATCTACCTACCAATCAGGCTTGTAACGTGTAGTTTATTTACAGCCAGTGAAGATGTGTGTGAAAATTAGACGAAAGCGTTTAATAGCCTGCAAGTAAGTTTTAAAATACTATACTAAAGAACCCACGGCTGAGACTATTCATGCTCAGTGAAATATGATTTATGTCACTAGAATGGAGGATTTTTAAAGGATATTTTTAGGTAATTGGTTTCTTGAAAATAATAGCTTACTGCATTTAATAAATCATTACTGCTGGAAGCATTTGACTCTAAAAAAAATCTGATGTGTTACACTCATATGACTTTCTCTACTCTTGTACAAACTATTTTTACAAACGCTTGTTCTCCATCTACTTCATGTTAATCGAGATAAACATTTGCAGACTCTATGTTATTGTTAATTTTCTTGTAGATGTAAGAGGAATATATATTTTCAAGGGCAGAATCGAAATACAGTAGCCTTTAAGCACATACATATTTCTTAATAGCTGGTTGCTAGGTGCAGCACCATTCCCTTTGCCTCAGATTAATACTCTTTGCATATCCAAGACAAAAAAATGAATAACGAATTCCCATTTGAGAAAATTATTGAAAAATTTAAGGGAATAACTAGCAATATCTCGAAAATGGTTCACTCAACAAACAAAAAAGGTATATGACATAAATTGTGTATTTTAACGCGATCTACATCTTTTGTGTAGTAAAATTTTGTCTATTTCTTATGGTTTACCAGTTATGCAAAAGTTGTTCACAATCAAGAATACTTTAGACATTCCCAGAAAATTCAAGATATACGTTTTATTTGTCATGAAAATATCTTAAACATTTGATATTTTAATCAAAATCGTTAGAGCCATTTTTGAGAAAATTAAAATTTTCGAAAATTGTTCCATGTAAAAGGTACTCTGAGGTGGGGGAATTTTGTTGAAAACCTTCGTGTCGCATCTCTGGAAGGTAGTGACCCTAAATACCAAGTTTGGTGTTTATCCGACTGTTCGTTTCTGAGTTATGCTGTTCACAGACAGACAGACAGACACACACACACACACACACAGACACACACACAGACATGTTTCCAAAAATGCTTTTTTTGGATTCAGAGGATCTCAAAACATGTATTTCCGGTGAAATCTCGGTATCGAAGTTTTGGGTGGAATACAATACTTCCCCTACTTACTGTACGTAGTAGAGAAAGTAACAAAAGGAGGAAGCTTTATTATTAGCTAGAGGTGCACAAATGCGAGTTTTTAGCTTGCCCTGCCTGCCGGCCTGAAGCGCAGACTAAACCAGTTACATGTTAATTCAGCAGAGATTGATATTTTACCATCTAATCCAAGTACAGCCCGACTTGTGTAAGCTGTGGGAATATTGGCTGTCTCGTTTAATTTTCTTCTTGCTCCGCTACCCAGCGTAGCAGTTTGGCGGTTGGTTTGTTAATAAGAGACTTGCTTATTCTGAGCACAAGGAGGGTAATTTTCCTAGCTACTTTATTTGGGATTCTTCCCTACAAATAATTTAGTTAAAAGTGGATATTTAAATATTGTTCTTAGTCGTTAGTAATATATATTCTTTCGTAATATTGAGGTTTTAGTATTTCACACATACATTTTAAAATCAATAGAAAGTACTGTGTATTCAGCGACATTTTGGCTAGAGGTAAGCCTGCCTTTCCAGCAAGTAGTTAGTGGGAGGAGGTAGTGCTTATTTGGTCTGAGGCAAGTGAAGAGTAAAGACGCGCCACACAGGAAGTGCTGTTCGCTATTTTCCTCTGTGCGCGTCAGCGCGGCACGAGTTCAGCGTACTGTGTACCCCTCCCGTTAGTTAAAGATTTATCTGAGAGATAAGTCACCCCAACGCTTAGCTAAAACATTGTTGAACAGACGGTAACTAAATACTTCTGAAGAAAACATTTCTCTGCTTGAGTAAATACAAAGGTACAGAGGAAATTATTCGAGAGGATTAGATACTACATACGTTAAAAATGATTCACTTTTTAAATAGATTCACCATACCCTTCACACGGAAAAGCACAATAAAAATATTATGTGAAGTCTCTCGACTGGGGTCCTATATCGCCCTCCCCAGACTACAGCTGGCGCATCGGACATCAAAATTGTTGGACCAGATGACAATATAAGTTCCTGAAGCCACTTCCGAGAAGTGGGGATAAGCCTGCTAGAGAGTGCGGGATGGATTTTTGCGCTCATCACCTGAGATGACGTAAGTGCTCGCTACGACGGAGAAACAGGACTGCCTTGCAAAGAGAATCGCAATAGAGACATTGCGATAGCCAAAGCGAGTGATCGTTTAGTTCAGAGCTGCCAAGGTGTAGAAAAGAAATTTGTTAAAATTCTTCTTTCGAACTAACTTTATAATAGCTTTGCGATTGGTCTAAATCTACTTTTCGGAATCTACACCCGAGGATGTTTGGAACGTAATGCGAATGTATATAGTTATTGATATTTTTGTGAATGTAATATTTTGTAACAGAAAACAGCAATCTACTAAATGTGCAACATGTCTCAGCAAGGATTATTAATTCTCAAGCGTTGTAATTACTGTAATCGTTAATTCTTTTAATGTGTATATGGTTTACGTAAATGGGAGATGTGATTTTGTACACCAAGTTTAACTTTTCATTGCTCTTTAAAGTATACTTGGGCAACGTTTGTGAAGTAGAAATTGTTTGTGCAATTGTGCTGAAGTAAAGCTTATTAACGTTCAGTGCTTTAATGGTACATTTATAATGGTTCCTCGTAATTATCCTGGGTTATATATAGAAAATTCTACACCTCTAGGGCAGTTAACAGAACACGAGTAAGAATTAGAAGATAAATATTAAAGTGTTCAAATATAACTGTACACTTCTTTGAGATCCGTTCAGAAACGCATAAACACTTTTCCTACGCTGGTGACAGGTTAATATTCGCCACTTCTGTTTTCCTAGATTTCGTTAAGCTCACTCTGCTCACAACTTAACTGCCTTGAACTAAATCCACAAACAGAACGACACCATCAGATACATGGATAGCATGGTTAAATATACTGCAATCATACGTGCAACTTTGCAGACTTTTAAGAGACATAGGGATTGAAATTTTAAACTTTTAAATTACATCTTCATATTAGCTCAAATTTACATGTGTTCCTCAAACCGTATAAGGTTCATTAATTTTAATTCAGCAGCATTTAAAATGTGCACATTATCATTATTTTTGTTTTCCAAGAAGCTAGAATTATAAAAATAGGATTTAAGAAGAATCTTAGTGCAGACAAGTTTCTTGAAAAAATGTAATCAGGGATTTAATACATAAATAATTTTGTACAGAGTTCAGAAATTGACAAGAAGAACATTATAACAACACATTTTCTTTTTTCATTTATAAATTTCTAATGCTTACTAAAATTGGACCCTGACTGAACAATTGACTGTAATACTCACCAAAACCAAGAACAAAAATCATGCACAAAGTTTTTACCAGTCGCTTAAAGTCCCTCTTCCTTGAAGTATTTACAGTTCTGAAATACATCGTTCTGAGAAAAACAATGAAGAGCTCCACCACAGGAACATTTAAAGTTAGCTGTTAATACCGCAATTATTGAAAGAGAGCTATAAATAATCAATTAAAGAAATTGTAGCAAGGTAAAGAAACATTACAATAAATATTTTCCGTATATTAAATCAATGTATAATATAAAAGCTTAAATTGAAAGATTTGTTCGAAGAAAAAGTCATTAGAAAGTCATGTTAGGAAATACATTAGTACAAAAGTTCCTGGATGCAGTGAGAGTTAATTTAATACATCTGAAAAGTCAAGTAGGCAGAAATTCTGTAGAAAGGGAATGAAATTCCGAGATTCGAGGAGGCACCGCTTAGCAACAACACAGGTATACGTAGGACTTTAATACTGGTCCGGGTGAGAAGGAACTTTGGTAGCGGTAGCCACAGGTAGGCGGAGTTTAATTAAGAAAAGAGCACACATTCGTGCATACATTTGAGAAACATCCGTGTCTCTCCCGAGATTCTTGACTCCCGTGTGTAATTTCTAAGTTGTGTATCGCACATGAACACGCCGGTGTTATGAAGATTTAGCGGCTATTGAGAGAGCTCTTTCCGATCAACGTTTCTGTGACTTACGCAACTGACGCCTCGCTTAATTAGTGCTATAGAAGTAATTCAGCTGTAAATTAAACATCGGTAACTCTTCTCAAACAGAACATTTTAGCCAACATAAAAATTGATCAGCTAACTAAACTTGTGTTATCCTTTCAAAACACACTCACGCACACCCTGAAACAAAGAACTCACAAAGCCATTAGAGCAACTGGCGCAAGAGACAACGCAGAACGAGTTACGAGAGGACATCTTACAACTAAACAACTAAGCAGTTATAAAATCCTTGAAGCAGGGATCGGCATCAAAGCTGTCTTGGCATCAAAGACAACGGCTTCATTGCTATGCCTTTAAAATAACTAAAATATTAAAATACCTATCTAACCATGTGCAAAGGCTTTAGGAATACTTTTACAGAAAACTATGAACATCAATCTTTTTTTCAGAACCTAGCTAAAATTTTGGTCGCAGTATCCCTTAGGGTCGAAATATCTGCTATATAAACAATTTCAATTCCATAAACTGTAAGGATATAATATATCCAAAAGCTATTTTACTTAAGACACTGAAAGCATTTAAGGAGCAGCGGGATCGAGCTTTTAGGCGAAAATAACTACGTAGAGAAGGTAGGGGAAGCATTGCATTCCACCCAAAAGTTCGATACTGGATTTCACCGTAAATACATGTGTTGAGGTTCCTGAATCCAAATAAATCATTTTTGGAAAATGTCTGTGTGTGTGAACAGCACAACTCAAAAACGAAAAGTCGGATAAATACTAAACTTGGTATTTGAGTTTAGTATCTTCCAAGAATGCGACGCAAAGATTTTCAAGGATATTCCCAACCCAGAACCCTTTGGGGTACATTTTCAAAAATTTTGATTTTCTCAAAAATGGCTAACGATTTTGATTAAAAATATTTACATGCCAAATGAAATGTACAGCTTGCATTTTCTGGGAATAAAGAGACACATAACATTTTACTACACAAAAATGTAGATCTCGTAAAATACACAACTTATGTCATATTAATTTTTTTGTTGAGTGAATCATTTCCCAAGTATTCCTTGTTATTTGTTTGAATATTCCAGTAATTATATTTTTTCTCAAATGAAAATCGTTATTAGCCTTTTTACGTCCTGGTAATGCAAATAGAATGAAATACTCCACATAGCAACCAGCTCTTAAAATATTTGACTATCGCTTAAAGCCTGCCATATTCCCTTGTACTTCCAAGAAAATTAGCAATAAGATTAACATCTCGATTAACATAAAGCATATGGAGAATAAGCTTTTGTAAAAATAGTTTGTAAAAGAATAGAGAAAGTCATGTGGGTGCAACAGTTATATTAATTATGTCATAAATACTTTCTAAACACCTGTGTATACTTTTAACCAAACATTTTTCACCATCCGGCATTTCTAAAAGCCCAACGATATGTTTAAATCATACTGCACTTCCTTTTAACACCACTGGAACCTTTCTGCATTTGTTTTTCCCGTTTTACATTTTTGCGCATGAAATTTATTTCTTACATTTCAGTTTTGCTCTGATTTGTATGTAAATTTGCATACAAAGTCTAAAATGTGTTATACAAAGATTTAAGCATGCATTTTATGACTGCCTTATTCACTGGCTCACAAAAATTATTTTACAATGAAAAACACCGAACTTCTTAAACAAAAATTCAATCAAATCATTCCATTTAATTTCATTGTACAAAAGTATTAGAAAATGTCATCACAATTCTAACAAATTTGAATGCGTAAGGCAGTTTTAGAAGATTTGCATCATTTCACTAATTGAATATACTCAATTGTATTATATGAGAAATTGTTTGAGATAGAGCTTTGAGCTTTTACACATTCATTTATTTATCTATTCATATTAAGTGTGCCAATTTCAAGTAAATAGCTTTAAAATTAAAAAAAAAAGGTTAGAAGGTTTTGTCCAACTGTCCCAAACTTAAGGGACTAAAAGCTTTTAAGATCCTAATAACATGTTTAACTAACAATAATCACCAAAGAACAGAAATCTGAAATAGTTTCCCGATGTCGAGCTTTTATTTTGTACCAATTTATAATCGAAGCTTACTCGGAAAGTAAGTTCCACTTAAGTCGCGTATTCTTTAAGATAATTTTATTGTGGTTATATTCGCTTGTATATTGAAACAAACGTACAAAAACTATTCCCATAATGTGAGTTCTTTCTCGAGATTTGTGTTCCTAAACCTGAAGAAATGCAAATTTGAGTAAACAAGGTATTTAAATGCATGTCAGCTTTATCACGTCTGCCCTAAAAGTTGGTATAGTAATATGCTTACAACAATTTACAAAATAAGTCTCCTATTCGTTGCTTCTACCTGCCATATTTCACCTGAATTCAGCCCATCCACTTCCATAGGCGAGATAAGAGCATCCGGCAGATCTAACTACACCTGCACCTCACCAAAGGCATATTGCCGGTCATGAAATACAGACTGTCTAATGAGAACAGTTGGAACTGTACCAGGCGTTTCCGTTTTTCAGTTGTTGTATATATACATATCTACGAGGGACATCCAGAAAGTAAAGAACGATTTGCATAACTTAATAATAACGAATGACATCAGCACAAAACTTTATTTACAAAGATACAGAACCTTTCTCTGTTCCTCAATGTAATTGCCATTGCTGTTAAGCCGTTTATTGTAACGTGGTACCAGTTTTCACTGCCGATGTTATACCCTTCTACTGTCACTTGAGGCAGTATTTTTAACACTTAAATGATTTCAGTCAAATTATGTAATATAAAAGTCAATAACAGCCCGCCTTAAGGCAATATGTGTAAGTAACAGTATATAAAAAGAGTATATTGCAGTCATTGTATATGTTTATATTATTGTATACATGTGTAATAATGTTATGTGAATGTGTTACGTAATTTAATAATTTAGGAGCTGTGAGAATAATAGGTTAAGAGTAACTAACAATGAGGTAACCTTGAGGCAATAATGAATTTGAAAGTCCATGTCTCTAACAATAATACTGACGCAGCCGAGGCAAACATAAATACATAATATTTAAAGAAACGGTCAAAACTACAAAGTGAATATTTTTTAAACATTTGGGATGAAGGCTACCGGAAACTTTTTTTACCATACGTGCGGTTGCAACTACTTAAAGTTCGGCTCCCTAACAGTCGAAATACAATACAACTCCTCCTAAAATTAATCTACTTTACGCTGTCTCTTTTTGGTCTTTGTCGGTTGGGAAAGCTTTTCAATCCAAAAAGTCAGTTAGTTTCGGTAACAATTGAATATCCTGAATTCTTTCATCAACATTTGCTTTCAACTCATCCGTAATGCATGACGGCCTCCCACACTGCGCTTTGTCGTGCACACAGGTTCTTCCTTGGTTAATCATTTTGCACCATTTCCTCAATGAAGTCTACTTCACTGCATTATTACCATACACTTGCATCATTTGCCTATAAATTTCTATTGGCGAAGATTTCGTGCATTAGAAAATGAAGCACACTACGCACTTAACATTTGGTGGGATTTTCAATTGGCGTCGCCATTTGGATATGTTATAGAACAGACAGGCGTGACCTCACAGAACGAAACTCGACTCACACGAGGTGGAGTAAGGAACTAAGGAGTGTGCATGCACTTGTGATGGTGGGGGACCGGCACGAACGTGATGTCCCTCGTATCGTTGGCTCCTGGAGAAAAGAGCCCATAAGGGTTCGAGTTATAAAGAAATCTGATGTGATATATTCACATGACTTTCTCTACCCTTTATTTTTATTAGTGGGTATACAAAGCATTCTCACTAAAACTTATTTTTCTATCTACTACATTTTAATCCAAATAAATATTTGCAGAAATAGCTACATTACACATTCCGCTATACATACAAAGAAAGCAGCAATAGTCAAATGATTAAAAACTGGACGCTATATGTTGGCCTTAAAATTCCATACTGTTTCCATGCAATCGCGAGAAATAATTGAATGTTGAAAGGAATTTAAGTGACTAACCAAGAAACGAACATTTAGAAACTTTAATAACGCATATCTCTGAAACGGCTTATGCCACAAAAAAGTTATTTAATATAAATTGTGTGTTTTAAAGAGATCTACATTTTTTGTGCAGTATGTTTTCCTCCACTGCTTAACGTTTACCAGTCACACAAGATTACACACAATTCCTTCCAAATGAAGTGGAGCTCACAGGCTATTCCCGGAAAATTCAACATATACATTTTATTCGTCGTGTAAGTGTCTTTTATATGTGGCATTTTAATTAAAATCATTAGTGATTTTTTAGAAATTCGAAAATTTTGAAAGAGGGATTTTTTTTTAAATTTTCGTACCTCAACCTTGTATGATACTGAACCTAAACCATGTTTGGTATTTCAAGGATGCGACTCGAAGATTTTCAAGAAAATCCTACCAACCCCAAACTATTCTTTCTATGGAGCATTCTTCGAAATTGTAGATGTTCTAAAAATGGCTCTAACGATTTTGAGTAAAATATATATTATAGATATTAACAAGAAAATTAAATGTTTATCTTTAAATTTCTGGGAATAACCTCTGAGGACCTCTTCATTCGGAAGGAATCTTGTATAACTGGTAAACGTTAAGCGACAGCCGAAAACGCACTGCACAAGAATTGTAGATCCCTTTAAAACACACCACTGATTTCAAGCAACTTTTTTGTGGCATCAGCCATTTCCGAGATACCCGTTATTAATGTATTAATTGATTATTTTTGTCATTCTTTTAAGTCCCGTCGATTTTCAATTGTTTCTCACGGTTGCATGGAAACATTATGGAATTTTAAGGGTAGCATATAGTGTCTAGTTCTTAAACATTTGACTGTCGTTACCTTTTTACCCTAACGAAGTGTGTAATATAGCTGTTTCTGCAAAGGTTTATCTCGATTAAAATGAACCAAATAGTAAACATAAAGTTTCATAAGAATAATTAATATGCCAATTAATAAACGAATGTAACGATATTTTTAAATATTAGTAGATCACTTTTTAACTTTGGGGCTACGCTCTGCCTCTGCTTTGTATGCCCTCTCAGTAATAATAATAATAATAATAATAATAATAATAATAATAATAATAATAATTTCTTAGTTGTTAAGCAGTGTGCCAAATTGACTCTCCCGGAGAAAACTACTCTAGGCGACTACGGGTTCCACTAAAGGAAGGTTGACATCTACGGGAACAGAAGTGAAACGACTATGGTAGTGGTTTGTCAAGAAGAAAGCGCGCAGTTAAATTGAGTTTTGTAGTACGTCAGGCGATGGTGATCGTCGACTGCGCAGGCGCCGGATCAGTTGTAGCTCTCCTCAACGTGCAGTCCACAAGGATGAATAATCTTTCTTCGACGGCGAGAGAGGTCACGAGGAAAACAGCAGGACACCCTTTAGGCAGAAGGCATTCCGGACGGTATTTCTAAATTCCTGTTTGGCTTAACCTATTTAAAATTCTCTTTCTTAATTATTCACCGGGGAAAGGTTGATCGTCCGAACTATAGATTTATTGGGGTTTAGATTTCAAAGATATCGGTAAATGTGAGAAAAGGAAACAAGTACGTAATCATTGTAATTTAATTAAATGTGTTGAAGCCGTAAAGAATGTAAAGAATTGTGAAAGAATGAGTGTTTCTAAAAAGTAATTATGTATGTTATTGAATGCAAGTTTATTGAATGAAAGATATTCGGCTTATTAATTAATTATGTAATATTTTCTCAAGTAGAAATCTGCCATTATTCCTACATTCAATCCACTTCCTCTTGGGTTAGAAAAACAGTTTCAGCAGGTGATAATAAATAAAGCAATATTGAAAGAAAAATGGAAGTAAATAAAAAATACTAGGTATATTCTGGCAAATCGTAAACAACCCTGATAAAATATCGAGAAACATAGCACATTGAATGCAGAGGAATAATTAATTTGGGGCACTTTCAGGATTAGACTGAATCCAGCAAATGGGTTCCCAAACACTTGGAGCATTGCTAATAATAAAATCCCCTCTGGTGTAGAACCGTTTGCAGGGAATGCTTGGCTATCCTGCCTTAATTGTGCCCACCCCCAGATATTGATGTGCAGGCATGTGGAGGGTGAGCAATGGCTTGCAGGGTTACAAGTCAAGTACGTGTTTACTATTCGTAACACGAAGTGATCAGGGTTGGTCAGAGATTGTCGAAAACACGGATAGCCACAAATGCGAGCTTTCGGCTTCACGTCTGTGTTAGAAATGAGTTTCCAGGTGTGTTTGCAATGGCAGAACACCCATTAACGTGGATCTGTTTGTGCGCCTGTCTCCTATATCTGATCAGATTAAAGAGTTCGCCAACTGCGTCACGTTGGAAGCTAAGTACATCTCATATATAATTTTGAAGAACATTTCTCAACACTTTCTGGATTTCGCTAAATAATAGAAGAGTACTTTATCTATATGGAGAGCACTATATTGTAACGTATATACTTAGAAATACACTTATATTTTCGAAAATGTTACAGAAAATTTGCACAAGTAGAGATTTTTTAATAATATTACATTAAGTACCTTGTCAATACATCCCCGCTTGACCGAACTACACTTAACTGAAAAGACGGAGGATTTAAAAAATGTAAGAGAGAATGAACAAAAAATCTGATGTGTTACACTCACATGACTTTCTCTACTCTTGTACAAACTATTTTTACAAACGCTTATTCTCCATCTACTTCATGTTCAAACAGATAAACATTTGCAGACTCTATCTTATTACTAATTTCCTTGTAGATGTAAGGGGAATATATATTTACAAGGGCAATATTGAAATACAGTAGCCTTTAAGCATATACATTACTCTTAATAGCTGATTGCTAGGTGCAACACCATTCCCTTTGCCACAGATTAATACTCTTTGCATATCCAAGACAAACAAATCTGATGTGTTACAATCACATGACTTTCTCTACTCCTGTACTAACTATTTTTACAAACGCTTATTCTCCATATGCTTCATGTTAATCGAGATATCGAGATGTCAATTTTATCGCTAGTTTTATTGTAGATGCAAAGGGAATATGGTAGGTTTTAAGCGATAGTCAAATCTTTAAAGCGTTGGTTGCTATGTGGCGCATTCCATTCTCTTTGCATGTCCAGGACATAAAAAAATGAATAACGAATTTGAGAAAAAGTATATGTATTGGAAAATTTAATGGAATAACAAGCAATACCTCGAAAACGGTTCAGTCAACAAAAAAATGTATATGACATAAATTGTGTATTTTAACGCGATCTACATTTTTTGTGTAGTAAAATTTTGTCTATCTCTTATGGTTTACTAGTTATGCAAAAGTCGTTCACAATGAAGAATACTTTTGGAGACATTCCCAGAAAATTCTAGATATACATTTCATTTCTCATGACATTATCTTAAACATATAATATTTTCATCAAAATCGTTAGAGCCATTTTTGAGAAAATTAAACGTTTCGAAAAATCTTCCATGTAAAGGGTAATCTGGGGTGGGGGGATTTTATTGAAAACCTTCGTATCGCATCTCTGGAAGATCCTGAACCTAAATACCAAGTTTGGTGTTTATCCGACTGTTCGTTTCTGAGTTATGCTGTTCACAGACACACAGACACACAGACACACACACAGACACACACACGGACATGTTTCCAAAAATGCTTTTTACTTTCTCTACTACGTATAGTAAGTAGGGGAAGTATTGCATTCCACCCAAAAATTCGATACCGAGATTTCACCGGAAATACATGTTTTGAGAATCACTGAATCCAAAAAAAGCATTTTTGGAAACATGTCCGTGTGTGTGTCTGTCTGTGTGTCTGTGTGTCTGTGTGTCTGTGTGTCTGTGTGTCTGTCTGTGTGTCTGTGAAGAGCATAACTCAAAAACGAACAGTCGGATAAACACCAAACTTGGTATTTCGGTTCAGTATCTTCCAGAGATGCGACACGAAGGTTTTCAAGAAAATCCCCCCACCCCAGACTACCCTTTACATGGAACATTTTTCGAAAATTTTAATTTTCTCAAAAACGGCTCTAACGATTTTGATTAAAATATCATATGTTTAAGATATTGTCATGACAAATAAAATGTATATCTCGAATTTTCTGGGAATGTCTCCAAAAATATTCTTCATTGTGAACGACTTTTGCATAACTGGTAAACCATAAGAGATAGACAAAATTTTACTACACAAAAAATGTAGATCGCGTTAAAATACACAACTTATGTCATATACGTTTCTTTTGTTGAGTGAACCGTTTTCGAGATATTGCTTGTTATTTCCTTAAATTTTCCAATACTTATACTTTTTCTCAAATTCGTTATTCATTTTTTTTATGTCCTGAACATGCAAAGAGAATGGAATTCGCCACATAGCAACCAGCGTTAAAATATTTGACTATCGCTTAAAAGCTACCATATTCCCCTTGCATCTACATGAAAATTACCAATAAGATTAACATCTCGATATCTCGATTAACATGAAGCATATGGAGAATAGGCGTTTGTAAAATTAGATTGTACAAGAGTAGAGAAAGTCATGTGAGTGTAACACATCAGATTTTTACTTTCTCTACTACGTATAGTAAGTAGGGGAAGTATTGCATTCCACCCAAAAATTCGATACCGAGATTTCACCGGAAATACATGTTTTGAGACCTCCTGAATCCAAAAAAAGCATTTTTGGAAACATGTCCGTGTGTGTGTCTGTGTGTGTGTGTGTGTGTGTGTGTGTGTGTGTGTGTCTGTGTGTGTGTGTGTGTCTGTGTGTCTGTGAACAACATAACTCAAAAACGAACAGTCGGATAAACACCAAACTTGGTATTTACGTTCCGTATCTTCCAGAGATGCGACACGAAGATTTTCAAGAAAATCCCCCCACCCCAGACTACCCTTTACATGGAACATTTTTCGAAAATTTTAATTTTCTCAAAAATGGCTCTAACGATTTTGATGAAAATATCATATGTTTAAGATAATGTCATGAGAAATGAAATGTATATCTCGAAATTTCTGGGAATGTCTCCAAAAGTATTCTTCATTATGAACGGCTTTTGCATAACTGGTAAACCATAAGAGATAGACAAAATTTTACTACACAAAAAATGTAGATCGCGTTGAAATACACAACTTATATCATATACATTTTTTTGTTGAGTGAACCGTTTTCGAGATATTGCTTGTTATTTCCTTAAATTTTCCAATACTTATACTTTTTCTCAAATTCGTTATTCATTTTTTTTATGTCCTGGACATGCAAAGAGAATGAAATGCGCCACATAGCATCCAGCGTTAAAATATTTGACTATCGCTTAAAAGCTACCATATTCCCCTTGCATCTACAAGAAAATTACAAATAAGATTGACATCTCGATTAATATGAAGCATATGGAGAATAGGCGTTTGTAAAAATAGTTTGTACAAGAGCAGAGAAAGTCATGTGAGTGTAACACATCAGATTTTTTTGGATTCAGGAGGTCTCAAAACATGTATTTCCGGTGAAATCTCGGTATCGAATTTTTGGGTGGAATGCAATACTTCCCCTACTTACTATACGTAGTAGAGAAAGTAAAAATGAATAACGAATTTGAGAAAAAGTATTAGTATTGAAATATTTAAGGAAATAACAAGCAATATCTCGAAAACGGTTCATTCAAAAAAAGAAATGTATATGACATAAGTTGTGTATTTTGACGCGATCTACATTTTTTGTGTAGTAAAATTCTATCTCTTACGGTTTACCATTTATGCAAAAGTCGTTCACAATGAAGAATACTTTTGGAGACATTCTCAGAAAATTCGAGATATACATTTCATTTCTCATGACATTATCTTAAACATATAATATTTTCATCAAAATCGTTAGAGCCATTTTTGAGAAAATTAAACGTTTCGAAAAATCTTCCATGTAAAGGGTAGTCTCGGGTGGGGGGATTTTATTGAAAACCTTCGTGTCGCATCTCTGGAAGATCCTGAACCTAAATACCAAGTTTGGTGTTTATCCGACTGTTCGTTTCTGAGTTATGCTGTTCACAGACACACACACAGGCACACACACGGACATGTTTCCAAAAATGCTTTTTTTGGATTCAGGAGGTCTCAAAACATGTATTTCCGGTGAAATCTCGGTATCGAATTTTTGGGTGGAATGCAGTACTTCCCCTACTTACTATACGTAGTAGAGAAAGTAAAAATGAGTAACGAATTTGAGAAAAAGTATAAGTATTGGAAAACTTAAGGGAATTACAAGCAATATCTCGAAAACGGTTTACTCAACAACAAAAATGTATATGACATAAATTGTGTATTGTAACGCGATCTACATTTTGTGTGCAGTAAAATTTTGTCTATCTGTTATGGTTTACCAGTTATGCAAAAGTCGTTCAGAATGAAGAACACTTTTGGAGACATTCCCAGAAAATTCGAGATATACAGTTCATTTGTAATGAAAATACCTTAAACATATGATATTTTAATCAAAATCGTTAGAGCCATTTTTGAGAAAATTAAAATTTTCGAAAAATGTTCCATGTAAAGGGTAGTCTGGGGTGGGGGGATTTTCTTGAAAACCTTCGTGTCGCATCTCTGGAAGATACTGAACCTAAATACCAGGTTTGGTGTTTATCCGACTCTTCGTTTCTGAGTTATGCTGTTCACAGTCACACAGACACACACACACACACACACACACACACACACACACACACACACGGACATGTTTCCAAAAATGCTTTTTTTGGATTCAGGAGGTCTCAAAACATGTATTTCCGGTGAAATCTCGGTATCGAATTTTTGGGTGGAATGCAATACTTCCCCTACTTACTGTACGTAGTAGAGAAAGTAAAAATGAGTAACTTATTCCCATATGAGAAAATAAGTATTGCAAAATTTAAGGGAATAACAAGCAATATCTTGAAAATGGTTCACTCGACAAAAAAATGTATATGACATAATTTGTGTATTTTAACGCGATCTACATTTTTTGTTTAGTAAAATTTCGTCTATCTCTTATGGTTTACCAGTTATGCAAAAGTCGTTCACAATGAAGAATACTTTTGGAGACATTCCCAGAAAATTCAAGATATATGTTTTATTTGTCATGAAAATATCTTAAACATATGATATTTTAACCAAAATCGTTAGAGCCATTTTTGAGAAAATTAAAATGTTCGAAAAATGTTCTATGTAAAGGGTAATCTGGGGTGGGGGGGATTTTCTTGAAAACCTTCGTGTCACATCCCTGGAAGATACTGAACCTAAATACCAAGTTTGGTGTTTATCCAACTGTTCGTATCAGAGTTATGCTGTTCACACACACTCACACACACACACACACACACACACACACACACACAGACACACTCACGGACATGTTTCCAAAAATGCTTTTTTTGGATTCAGGGGGTCTCAAAACATATTTCCGGTGAAATCTCGGTATCGATTTTTTTGGGTGGAATACAATACTTCCCCTACTTACTATACGTAGTAGAGAAAGTAAAAATATGAGATATTCAAATTCGCACTGGCAACTTGTTACGACAGTTGGCTATGTTATTTTAACCTAAGCCTATGTTTCAATATAGGTTCTTGGTATTATATGTAGTTAATGCTCGCCCCATATCTCACATTGCAAGAAATGTTGAACCATTGTAACTAGATGTTAACGCAATAGCCGCTAAAAAGTGAAAATTGCCAGTTTAGAGCTAGTACAATTAGTTTTAAAAAATAGCCATTGATAATAAGCACTAAATAAGGTACAATTATTTAATCATTTTCCACTGAACAACACATTTTGACATAACAAACAATATAGAAATCTCAAATAGCCTATCCCATATAAAGAAAAGAAAATAATCCCATTAGATTCCTTAAGGAGACGCTCTACTGGAATTTGAAATTTCTACAGTTTTGGTTGACCTTTTTTAATTCTGCACAGAGTCTCTTAAATGCATTGTAAGAATAATATTTATTTCAGAGTTTTAAAAGAATTATTTTCGTTGTAATAAAATAATTAGTCATAGTAATTAGGGGTTCGTTAATGAAATTGCTATTTTTAAATAAATACATTTAATCAGAAACTAAATTTATTTTCTGTTTATTGAGAAGCTCTATTATTGGGGTATATCATTGAATTTCTCCTAATATTCATAATCCTATAGAAAAAAATTATATTTTTAGAGCTTAAAATTCATTAAAATTTGCTACAGGCTAATTATAGTAAATTGTATTATTCATCGTTTAGAAGGTGTCAATTTTGAAGCCGCAACCTTTGCTTCAAAACCTGATGCTGCTATCTGGTAGTTGCATCAATTTAGATAACATTTAACGTTACCTGCTCTGTTGATGATTTTTATGAAGTCATTTCGTTGCTTGTTCTGCATTGTCTCGTGCGCCAGCTGCTCTAGAGGTATAGCTATGAGTTCTTTATCTCAGGGTAAGCGTGAGTGTATTTTGAAAGGATAACACCAGTTTAGTTAGCTGAGAAATTTTAATGTTAACCAAAATGTTCAGTTTGAGAAGAACCGCCGATTGTTGAAATTACGAATTAATTACTTTTATAACACTAATTAACCAAATTGTCAATGGCCGCAAATCGTAGAAATGTGACTCAAAAAGATCCCTCTCAATAGCCACTAAATATGCCGGCGCGTTCATGTGCGCTACACAACTTAGGAATTACACACGAGAGTAAAGAATCTCAGAAGAGTGACGCATATGTGTGCCTTTTCTTAAGTTAAACTCTGCCTACATATCGTTATCCCTACCAACGATCCTACATATGTGCGGTCCAATCCTAAAATCTTACGTATGCGTCTCTTACCTACTGCTAAGCCGTACCTTTCACTTTTCTAATTTAGAGAATTGCTGCCTACGTGGCTTTTCAAACCTATTGAACTAAACTCTATCTGCATTCCAAGAATCTTTAAGGTAATATGCTCTATACTCGCCTGTTACTAATGACTTTCGTTAACATAACTTGCTAATTACCTTCTTTTTTTCGGACAAATCTTTCAACTCAAGCTTATTATATTATACATTTATTTAATATACGGAAATTATTCTTGCAATCATTTCTGGATCTTACTATTATTTCTTCTGTTAACTATTTATGTCTTCCTGTCAATAATTAAATTATGACATTAGTTTTCATACTCTGTTTCTTAGACACATCCTTACTGAACATGTGTACTGAGTTTCAAAAGAATTGTTCAACTCTCTGTAGAACAGCATGAACACTTGTGTAGAAAGGTGCATAAAAATAGTGTTTTGAGATAATTGGTTTCAACTCTTTACATTATTTTATAAGCCACCACATTTACAGATTCTGCTTTTGTAGATATGAATCATAAGTGTTTAAGAGTTGTGTCGCGTCATCTAGCCTCAGCACGTAGCAGTTTCTCTCTTCTTATGTTTGTGTTTATAGAACTAGTATTTTTATTCCTTCTAGCCATGATGTGACCTCACTGAATAACATCTGCACTGAACGCTAATTACTACCTAAAACTATCTAAAAACTGTAATAAAACAAAACATATACAACGCTCACAGCGCTTAATCACGTGAATTAGAAGCAAACCAAATACCAAGAAGTAGAGAGTCTTTCATAAAACCTAAAAAAAATATAAATAAATAAATAAAAAAATTAAATAAAATAAAAATCAGATAGTAAAGAAAAACACGTGCTCGCATTGTTTTAAAGGCACATCTGTGAGAAAATGTTCCAATAAACTACGGTGGTACGATAGCATTCCTCGATTGTAATAATCATTACTTTAAATGCAAGTAAAAAACCATTCTGTGTTACACTCACATGAATTTCTATACTCCGTACAAACTACTTTTACAAATGCTTATTCTCCATCTACTTCATGTTAATCGAGAGAAACATTTCCATAAACTATCTTATTGCTAATTTTCTTGTGGGTGGAAGGGGAATATGGTACGCTTTAAGCGATAGTCAAATCTTAAGAGCTGGTTGCTATGTGGAGCAACGAATTCCATTTGGAGAATAAGTATAATTATTGGAAAGTTCAGACAAATAACAAGGAATATCTCGAAATGGTTCACTGCAAAAAAAAAGAAAGAAAGAAAGAAAGAAAGAAAAAGATGTATATGATATAAATTGTGTATTTTAACAAGGTATACATTCTTTATGTAGAAAAACGTCTCTATGTCTTACGGTTTACCAGTTATGCAAAGTCATTCATAAATAAGAGGACTTTTGGGGAGAACTCCAGATATAGATTTTGTTTGTCATGAAAATATCTTAAATATATGATATTTTAAACAAAATCGTTAGGGCGATTTTGAGAAAATCCGAATTTTCGAAAAATGTTCCATAAAAAGGGTAGTCTGGGTAGAGGGATTTTCTTGAAAACCTTCGTGTCATATCTTTCAAAGATACTGAGACAACTACCAACTTCAGTATTTATCCGGCTTTTCGTTTTTGAGCTGTGCTGTTCACAGACACTCACAATCACACACGGACCTTTTTTATAAAAGGGATTTTTACTTTCTCTACTACGTATAGTAAGTGGGGGAAGTATTGTATTCCATCCAAAAATTTGATACCAAGATTTCATCGGAAATATATGTTTTGAGGCTCCCTGAATCCCCCCCCCCCCAAAATTTTTGGAAACATGTCCATGTGTGTGTCTCTGTGTGTCTGTGAACAGCATAACTCAGAAACGAACAGTCGGATAAACACCAAATTTGGTATTTCGGTTCAGTATCTTCCAGAGATGCGACCGTCACACACTTCGCCTGGATCCTTCGAGTAGACAGGAGCTTCTCTCAGCATGGGTAGAAGAAGACATCGCAGAGCTGCAGTAGCAGCAGAGACTTCCGCCGACGAATCAGACACCGCAATCAGATGAACCGACCGCCGCAGCAGGCACTGCCAGCTCGCCGCCATCGCCGCACCACTCTTTAGTCCCGGACGACAGAGTACCTCTCGATGCCGCTTCGCCTGGTGAAGGCCAAACCGAGCGCTATGGTAACTTTAGCCTGCTCTAGAATTAATGAAGCTATTTAAATGTATGTATATTAAGAACTGACAGTAAATGCTATGCATTACAAATCAAATAGAACAAAATGATGAGCGAACAAAAGTAAAATCCTAGTGAATGTTAAAATAACTGTTCTTGCCTATACGTATGTTAACCTTATAACAGTAAGGAGGTATTGAACTCTGTACAAAATTACACTTGATTTGTTTCATTTTGTATATAATATGTCTTTATTTTATTTTAAATGTTCTGTATACTATGTAATATTTATGTATATATGTAACTTTATTGTACATTTCCTTAACACGCATATAGTATGTGTATTTTATTTCAAATGTTCCATATTCTATGTAATATTTATGTTTATATATAATTTTTTGTACATTTCTTTGACATGTTCTATGTTCACAAGCCTTTATGGCTGCTAGTGAACTCACAGAATACAATCTAATCTAGCGCTGTGGTTGTGGGCGTTCACCAGCAAATACCGACGCATACCATCCTAAGCTGCGTACAACAGCTTTGGCCATCAGCCTTGAAGGCTACCAGAATCCAATCGCGGAAGGACCCAACACCGCTCTGCGCCTTTTCCTAGCGGGAGGTACACTACGATGCTGCCCTCTCCGACGGCCTGCAGTTCTTGGGCAAGCGTTTAAGAATCGAACCGAGCCGCTGCCGACGCTGCTGCCTTTACGGGCACAGTGAGGCAGGATGTACTTCTCAGCCGCGGTGCCACTACTTCGGGGCACCTAATTTGACGTCTGTCTGCCAGCAGCACGATTTAACACGTCGCCGCCGCTTCTGTACAACCCGCTGGAGACACGACCACTTCACCGGGCAAGCTTGTTGTCCGCTACAACCTCGCAGCCAATCCACAACGTCGCAGCAGAAGGCGTACCTGCCTTCAAGGCAGCAACAGTTGTCACTACAGCATGACCGCGTAGAGCATAACGGGCCTCCTGCAGTAGCAGAAACGCCAGAATACTTTGCAAGCAGCAATACCACAACAGAACCCTCTCCTGAGATCCTGCAGAAGCTGGAGGATGTGCAGGCAGAGTTACTAAACATCACCACCAAACTGGCCCTCCTGGAGGGAGGAACTTCAAGAGGACCACATGACAATAGTCATCGCAGCAAAACTGTAACCAACACTTCCTAACCCAATTACATTGCCAAACTACTTCGACGAGCATTACTTGAACGTCAGAAGGCTCATCATGGAGGAGATATCAGCCCTACAGACGACGCTGGATGCCGTTATACACAACAGGCTTTCACAGCAACTAGATGAGCCCCCGTGGGGGCCCACACAGAACACTCCGACCACTCACTATCGAGGACGTCGGAAGCCCAGATAACCACGCTCCAATCCTAACATACAACCACGCAAACTTCCTACACCTTCTCACCCTGAATTCCCAAGGGCGCAAGTAGGACCTCGGTCATGCTTGCGTCCTGGCACCTTACTTCACCCGGCTTAGGCCCATGCGGCCGGCCAATATCTATTACCATGAATCCGCAGGTGCATATTGCGGTACTGCCTCATCTCCATCCTTGACTTCCCTCCGGTGGAGGAGATTTTAGTGGGTATGCCGAATGCCGGCGAGTCCCACACTCTCAGTCGCGACTCCCATTGGGACTGGGGTAAGTGACTAAATCATTTTATCCTCCACTCGAAAAAAAAAGAGATGGGACACGAAGGTTTTCAAGAAAATCTCCTCCACTCCAGATTACCCTTTACATGGAACATTTTTCAAAATTTTCAATTTTCAAGAAACGGTTCTAACGATTTTGATTAAAGTATCATATATTTAAGAGACTGTCATGGCAAATAAAATGTATATCTTGAATTTTCTGGGAATGTCTCCAAAAGTCTTCTTCAATGAGAACGACTTTTGCATAACTGGTAAACCATAAGAGATAGACAAAATGTTACTACACAAAAATGTAGATCCCGTTAAAATGCATAATTTATGTCATATACATTTTTCTTATTGAGTGAACCATTTTTGAGATATTGCTTGTTATTCCCTTAAATTTTCCAATAGTTATACCTTTTCTCAAATGGGAATTCGTTATTCATTTTTACTTTCTGTACTACGCATAGTTGGTAGGTGAAGTGTTGTATTCTACCCAAAAATTCCTTACCGTGATTTCTCCGGAAATATATGTTTTGAGGCCCCCTGAATAAAAAAAAAACATTTTTGGAAACATGTCCGTGTGCGTGTCTGTGTCTGTCTGTGTGTCTACGAACAGCATAACTCGGAAACGAACAGTCGGATAAACACCAAACTTGGTATTTAGGTTCAGTATCTTGCAGAGATGCGACACAAAGTTTTTTTAAAGAAAATCCCCCCATCCCAGATTACCCTTTACATGGTACATTTTTCACAATTTTAATTTTCTCAAAAATGGTTCTAACGATTTTGATTAAAATATCATATATTTAAGATACTTTCATGGCAAATAAAATGTATGTCTTGAATTTTTTGGGAATGTTACCAAAAGTCTTCTTCAATGAGAACGACTTATGCATAACTGGTAAACCATAAGAGATAGACAAAGTGTTACTACACAAAAAATGTAGATCGCGTTAAAATACACAATTTAAGTCCTATACATTTTTTTTATTGAGTGAACCATTTTCGAGAAATGTTTATTCCCTTAAATTTTCCAATACTTATACCTTTTCTCAAATGGGAATTCGTTATTCATTTTTTTATGTTCTGGTAATGCAAAGAGAATGGAATACTCCACACAGCAATCAGCTCTTAAAATATTTTACTATCGCTTAAAGCCTAGCAATTCCCCTTGCATCTACAAGAAAATTACCAATAAGATTGACATCTCGATATCTTGATTAACATGAAGCATATTAGGAATAAGCGTTTGTAAAAATAGTTTGTACAAGAGTAGAGAAAGTCATGCGAGTGTAACACATCAGATTACTTTTGGATTCAGGGGTCCTCAAACATATATTTCCGGTGAAATCTCGGTATCGAATTATTGGGTGGAATACAATACTTATTATACTCACATGCCACGCTCCCAAAGAAATTTAATTGACTTAAAAGAATTGTGGCACCTATTTAAAATGTCTTAAAGTATCACTTAGAATTAAGATATTGGTGTGAAACGTTCACTGAACGATTCCTCAGGAAAGTGGATTGTTAGTAGGAAAAACTAAAACTTGAAAAATGGTCAAAATGACCAAATTTCGGTAGCGCTTAGCAAGGGCCTCCTACTTCGTAGGATAGCTCAGTCATCTCTTGGGGAGCCAGTTCTTATGGGTTTAAGCGATTTGTCTCTTTAAGAGTCCCTAGCATTAGAATAGCGGTGTTGTAGGTTCTTGTTTGCCCCATGACGCAATTGCCCATTCATTTCATTTGCTAGTTCTGATGTGATCTAATTTACTTGTGATGATAGTGTAATACTATTTGTCTCTTTAGTTTTTGGATTGTCCCACATATGACTGTTACCTTATGATGTGATGTTTTGACTTTCTAATTGCTTACTTGTTCTCTCCAAACACTCCTATTTCTAGCGATGGTAGACCAATGTCTTCCTTTCGCTGAAGGCGTCGATTCATCCTGTTTCGTCTGTTCTTTTCCGCTTCCTGTGTATGGTCCGCTGTATCCGTTAGCCTCACTCAGTCATACCGTGTCCTCCCCCATTTCCACTTGGCACTCATACAAGGTGTGTTTTCAAAGTAAGTGCCGATAATTGTTTAAAATATCTGATTTTTACACTCACATGACTTTCCCTACTCCTGTACAAACTATTTTTACAAACTATTATTCTCCATCTATTTCATTTTAATCGAGATGAACATTTGCAGAAACGAACTTTTGACATACAAAGAGAATTACATTTTACACATAGCGACCAGTTCTAAAAATATTTGACTATCGCTTAAGGCGTACTATGTTCCCCTTGTTTTGTATTTGCAAGGGCAATATAGAAATATAGTAGCCTTTAAGCATAGACATATCTCTTAATAGCTGGTTGCTAGTTGCAGCACCATTCTCTTTGCCACAGATTAATACTCTTTGCATATCCAAGACAAAAAAAATGAATAATGAATTCCAATTTGAGAAAAAGTATAAGTATTGAAAAATTTAAGGGAATAACAAGCAATATCTCGAAAATGGTTCACTCAACAACAAAAATGTATATGACATAAATTGTGTATTTTAACGCGATGTACATTTTTGTGTAGTAAAATTCTGTCTATCTCTTATGGTTTACCAGTTATGCAAAAGTCGTTCACAATGAAGAATTCTTTTTGGAGACATTCCCAGAAAATTCAAGATATACATTTCATTTGTCATGAAAATATCTTAAACATATGATATTTTAATCAAAATCGTTAGAGCCATTTTTGAGAAAATTACCTTCTACGTAAAAGGTAATCTGGGGTGTGGGGATTTTCTTGAAAACCTTCGTGTCGCATCTCTGAAAGATACTGAACCTAAATACCAAGTTTAGTGTTTATCCAACTATTCGTTTCTGAGTTATGCTATTCACAGACACACATACAGACATGTTTCCAAAAATGTTTTTTTTTTTTGGATTCAGGGGGTCTTAAAACATATATTTCCGCTGAAATCTCGGTATCGAATTTTTCGGTGGAATACAATACGGAATACAATGCTTCCCCTAGTTATTCCTGTGTCGTAGAGTTACGGCACATAAAAACACCTCAAGCCTGATAAAGAGGCCTCTGAGCAAAATTATCGGTCTTTCACGCCCGATATAGAATGGGACGCTAAGGACCACAGCAGTTAACGAGTGACCATAAATAACACTCAATTTCATTTCATTTCCTCTACTTACTATACGTAGTACAGAAAGTAAAAATATCAGACAGTATTTTTCAAATACTTCACCGCCGTTATACAGGCACTTGCCGTAACGGGAAACAGTTTTAACACCAATAAATTTCTTCAGATGAAGAAACAGATGAAAATATTTTGGTGCCAAATCCAGACTGTAGAAGAGTGTTCGAATTGTTCATAACCAAACGATGCATCAGATCTTGAGTCTGTTTGGCTGTGTGTCTAATCCACTTCCGCACCATTCCATCACTCATTGTTTCCCCAATAAACCTCACACAATTGGCGATGAATGTTTGCCTACGTTAACATTTTTCGCATTCAAAAAAGGAATCCCTGATCTGACTTCACAGTCAGCGGATCTTTCGATTGTTCTGAACATTTCGAAACACACTAACATCAGGAGAACAAAGTGACAATCGCTCTCAGCTTCCTAATGAATTGAAAAAGCATACTCAAAATCGCAACTGCGGCGCTGCAGCTGCAACATATTAAAACGATACTTGCTTTAAAAACATGCCTCGTAGCTTGGTCTGTCCTGTTTGCTGCCATTCTCTGAAGTGTCACGTTGGAAACCTTGTCTTTGATGGGAGATGTCTAGTATTCTGCGTATCGTGCTTCTCTGTCACATCCGGATGGTTGAGATACCCTGTATTAAATTTACTAAACTCCACTGTGTCTTAATAGAGTTTAAACTGTAGACAGTATTTCCTTAAATTTGCTCTCTTTAGCTGCTATGCAACTTTTATGACAAATCCTATCAGTTGAGGCAGTATTTTTAAACACTTGAATGATTTCATTAAAATTATATAATTAATATATATATATATATATATATATATATATATATATATAATTCAATGTCAGCCCGCCTTAAAGCAATATATATATAAAGTGTATATTACAGTCATTGTATGTGTTTATATTATTGTATACATGTTCAATAATGTTATGTAAATGTATTACGTAATTTAATAATGTAGGAGCTGTGAGAATAATAGGTTAAAAGTTGCTAACAATGAGGTAACCTTGAGGCAATAATGAGTAAGAACGTTTAATAATGCTACTAGTCGTTCTTGGAAACAATAATGTAATTTTTTATACAGTTCATAAAATAGCCAATCAACAATCAGAAAAAAGCTTAAGTTTTAATATCCGTGAAGTGTTATTTAGATCGTGTCAAGAATTAATAAAAAAAAGGGAGTGAATTACAAATTATAATCTGTGTAAGCCTACATTCTTCAGCTGCATCACGCCCTGTTAAGAAATTCATGTGTCTAAAAATAATATTGACGCAGCCGAGGCAAACATAAATATAATATTTAAAGGGACAGTCACATTACAAAGTTAATATTTTTAAACTTGGGGCAAAGGCCACCGGAAACTTTTTACCATACGTGCGGTTGCAACTACTTCAAGTTCGGCTTCCCAACTGTCGAAATATAATACATCTTCAAATTGATTTTCCATACGTAGCAGCAACAATACAAACCTTATTTAAATTGGCTCCCAAAGCGTGGTGCAAATAACAATACAGCAAAAAATTAACTTCTTCATAGTATGAATATGTTTTAAACTCCCAAGCTGCTTTGTAATAATTGTACTATTGTAAACAGGATATTGTTGTGTTTGCTATGAAATAAGTCTAGTTTTTTTAAGTCAGTACCATTAATTCGCCCAAGTAGAAAGTTCAAAACAAGCCAACCTAATAATGAAGCAAGTGACGAGTAAATACTAAAACAGATCAATTGTAAACTCACTATATTAAGTAGCAATATTTTATTATTACACGAAACACTACAATTGCTGACATTAGGAAAGGAATGCCAGTATTACAGTATTACAAACTTCCTCAGGCATGTTGTCAACAGTGCTCATTGGCTCAGAGCGCGAAATATTAAGATTAACATCACATTAATACATAATGTTAATAATTAACCGCCAATTACAAAAATAAAGAAAAAATAGGCAAAACCCTTGATAAACGTTATTATAAAAAATCCATAATATGCGCTTAAACTGCAAAAAGACACACACTATGAAGGGAGCAATTATAGGCACTACAAAATTAATATATGTTTGCTCCAGTAAGCATGGAACATAAACTGATATACAAAAAGCTTAGATTTTTAAACAAAGAAACAAAATGAGCCAATACCGAGCTCTAGTTGTAACAAGCGTCAACTGCCCACCGTTGTTTTACTGTTGGTATTTATGAGTGTGGTTTATTTGTGTTTAAGTGTCAGCGAAAAGAAAACGTATTGTAATAAGCATTGAACAGAAACTCGAACACATTAGCAACAGAGTGGTACTAGAGGTAAGAAGGGCTACAAACTCGTATTCAAAATTTACTGGGAAAATGCTGAATAACAGCACTATCAGTAACAAAAACCGAGCGGGATGGCTCACGGTTATGTCTGTGGCATTCGGGAGGTCCCGGGATCGATCCCCGGCGACCGCCCACTCGGGGTTTTTGTGGTTTACTTAGGTTATTTCATTATTTTTTGTTTAACTTAAAAACTGGAGTGTGATGCACGCATCGTTATTTTTCGACATTGGAAGTAGAAAATTATTAAACCGCAATGGCAGCGCACAGCAGTTAAACATTGCGTAACGCTAACAATACAAAGCTGGGCACATATTTGCCAGCCGAGCACAAAGCGAACTGCTCGTTTCGCGGAATTCTGTATATAATGGGATTCTAACCTTAACACTTGTAGGCAATGTTAGAGCACGGAGAGACGCTCGGCTCGAATGGTCGGTTATCCCTGGTCATATCAAAATGCTTGCGTTGAATTTCTCATGTATTGGGACTCGAGTATGTGGCGAACACTTTTCCAAGTTGCTTTCTATGCCTCACTTCCAGAGGAGGTAGAGGATTGATGGCGGCTGAACTATTTCAGCTATAGCCCCATCGCGAGTATATTTTCTTTCGAATCTTGGTAGTGACGAAGCTCGCGATGAGATCACGCTAGCCTCCCAGTACCAGCATAAGACCGGTGAATTGCCTTCTAAAAACATAAATTGTAAATGGCTTGTAGAATAGTACTTTGTGTTAATTGCCATACCATAGTCTCCCCTTAGTTTTCCTATGAACTAATCCTCTCGTAGCGTTACATACATTTGGATTAGGTTCCTGTCCTATTACCTATATAATTACGCACCCTTTTATTGTTATTTAGGGTGGACCATTAAGAACGCTGGTCTTTAATTGCGCGCTATTATTGTGTTGTTGTTTACATGTTTGTAATCAGTATTTTTTGCAGTTAGTTATAAGAAATGCTTTATAACGCAACAATGAATACTGATCGTGAAAAAAACATTACAAACCTGGTGAATGCTACGTAAAAACTGTACGGAAACTTCGCACGGCTTGAAGCTGGTTATCGAGACCCAGGAGAAATAATAATAATAATAATAATAATAATGATGATGATGATGATGATAATAATAAACATAGCGACGAAAATGTGCTGAATTCATATTAGGAATGGGTTTTGTAGGGAAGACAGAGAAACAAAGTTTGTTTCCTCGAAGCAGAGGTATTTTACCTGCGATGGTCAACGAACCTGCATACCGGAAGTCTCGCCTTTATACTTTTGGCTCGGACAGGGTTTACAGCGGTTTCAAAGGCTTAAAAGGGTGAGGAAGTATATGTGCCTTATCTACGATCTAAGAATGTTCGTGGGAAGATTTTAAAACTCAAAATAAGCTGTAAGAAGCAGATGTGAAAGTTGTCAAGTGGGGGTAGCCAATAATAAAAATCATGAAACAAAAATGATAGCCAATCAAAAGATCGCGTAGGCATCACATGATACGTTTGAACTTAAAACAGAACGAAACTTAAGAAAGGGAGAGGGGGAAAATTCTAAGTTTGGCGAAAGGCGTGAAAGAGGAAACGACACGCCGAGACATTCGGGTACAAACTAACCATGAGAACGGCCGAGGCACATTCCGGTACAAATTAACCACGAGGACGTCGACGAAACAGAATTAGAAGAAAATAATCAGAAAATTTATAGCGCAAAAATGAAGTTGTGAAATCTAGGCAATTCGAGGGCTAGTCGGAGAAACACATAAGTAGCGACTTCGAAAGTGATAAGAATAACAGTGGTTTCGACGACGAAGGTGGCGGGTTGACCAGATAGGAATCTACGTAACAAAATAAAGATATAACTCAAACTTCTCCGGCAGTATTATTAATCTCATCAAGGCAGTGTCACCACCCCTGAAAAACAAGAACCTCAGCTCTACCGAAACAAATTCCAAATCCCTGCCATCCAACCAACGAACCCAGGACTCTTGAGTCCACTGAAGCAACTGCCAGGAACAACACAGATGCGTCAGAGGTCAGCGTCAGGCTCTCGGTCATCATAATGCATCTAATGAGTAAATAGTTCGTAAGCCAATGGAAAAATTTGAGACAACAGGTTCGATTGCAGACTTCAAAACTCCAGTGCGCTCTCGTTCCACCAAGTCTGATGAGAACATTGCGATTGTGCGCGATAGCCTGAGTCCACACAAACCAATTCGTCGTCGTTCACAACAGTTGGGCATTGTGAAAAACTCCCTATAGCGAATTCTCACAAAGGATCTCCATATACATCCCTACAAATGTGAGGCAGTATTTTAATACCTGAATAATTTCAATTGCTTTTTATAATAAGTAAATTCAATAACAAGCCCGCCCTGAAACAATATGTATGTAATAATTATTTAAATTATATGTAACAGTTATTGCAAACGCTTATTTTTATTATAAACATGTTTTATAATGTTATGTAAATACATTATATACTTTAATAATGCAAGAGCTGTGAGAATAATAAGTTTTAAGTTGCTAACAATGAGGTACTAATGAGGTAACCTTGTAGCAATAATGAGTTTAAGAGTTTGAGAAGTTACCAGTCATGATTATAGCAAAGATAAGGTAAATCCAGTAAGAGTTTAAAATGAGCCAATCAACAGCAAAGAAAAACTTTAAGTAAAATGCAGATATTCTATTGGACTAGAATTAGCCAATCAGAGACTTGAAATACCGAAGCTTACGGGCTTTAACCGTTGAAAGTTGCTCAGTTGCTGGCAAGCCTTGGTAGTGAACAGATGGAAGATGTGTTCTCTGCGTGTGAATCGTAAAATATGTAAACGCGCTAAGTGAAAGTATTGAAATTCTCACAGTTCTTAAAAAGCGTAGTACTTTATAAAAATGTGCAAGAACTAATAAAAGAATTGAATTTAAAAATTTAAATTCTGTGATGTCTACAATCATACCGCGCCCTGCCTAAGACACATGACTCTACAAACATTACTGACGCAGCCGAGGCAAATACAAACAGAAATAATATATAGAATCAGTGTTAATAACAAAGTTAAATATTATAGTGTAAAACTTGGAGTGTAATAACAAAAACACATCTTGAAATCAGCTTCTCATACGTAGAAGCATATTACGTAATAACAGTAACTATTACGTAATCAACAAATTCAAACCGACGCCCAAAGCGTGTTTCAGGAACTCCTTAAATGCAACTAAATAAATATTACGTAAAATACAATTACGTAAGCATACATCTTCAAGTTAAATAAAAATTTCGTAATAAGCATTCTACTTCAAGTTGGCTTCCCAAGCGTGGAGCTAAATAACGATCCTCAAGTTTACGTAATTAATTACGTTAAGCACAACTTCTTCAAATGTAACCCATTCAAAGATCATGTATCCGGGAAGGGTAACTGGTGGTGTGGATTTTGGGCTGGTGGGGTCATCGGGACCATTCTTTGAAGATGAGAATGAAAATGCAATAACAGTGAATGGGCAGCGCTAGAGGAATACGGTTGAAACTTTTTTATGGCATTACCTTAATGAATATTAAGCAATTATGGTTCCAACAGGATGGCGCTACCGGCCACACCTCATTCGATACGATAGCCTTGTTGAGGAATAAATTTTGAGCCAGAGTTCTTTCACGCAACGATGATTAGAACTGTCCAGCAGGGTCATGTGATCTAAAACCTCGTGACTTCTTCCTTTGGGAGAATTTAGAACTGCAAGTTTATAAAAATAAGCCCCTAAAATACCAAAACTGAAGGAAGGGATCCGAAATGTCATTGCTCAAATCGAGGAGCAGATCTTTGTGAAGGTGTTGACTCATGTGCATTATGACGACCGGGAGCAGTACGAGGATTCCGCACAGTTTCTGCATAACATTCACCAGAGTTGTAATGTGTTTTCATAATTAATATTCGTTGTTACGTTGTTCCATGATAACTAACAGCAAGAAATACCGATTACAAAACATGTAAACAAAATGCTTCCGTGCCAACAATGCAACAATATCGCGCAATTAAAACTTGGGGTTCTTAATGATCCACCCTACATTTGGCCCTTCGGCTTTTAACATATATCTACGTTGTAAGAGTATGATTGAAATTAGCACAAAAGTAACGGTAACTTATATGATTTATCTCCTAAACTTTTACAAATTAGTATTTTCCAAAATACTGATAACGCCGCCGTGCTATCTTCCACCCCCCCCCCCAAAGAGTGAAACTGCACACATTTATTATCTTATCAGTCTTAGTTGTTTGACGCTCTGTGGCACTGCAAGTCAGGTTTTACATAACTCTGATTAAACTGAGTTGTATAGCATTTAGGAATGGTTAATAAAACGCATTTAGAATTTTACTAAAAATCAGTATATTAGTTTCTTACACGGATAATACCTACAACAAGCAAGTATTTGGTAATACGAGGGGCACTATTTATATTTTGAGCCTAATAATTAAAACAAAGTAATTTCTGATTGAAAACTGCTTTATTGTTTTTCAAAATATTCTCCTTTATGATCAATACACTTTTGCATCCGTTTGAGCCATTTGTCAAAGCATTTATTCCAGTCTTCTTGAGACACCTCCAAAACATGGTTTTTGAAGGATTCAACGGCTTCTTCTGCCAACGAAAATCGTTGTCCACGCAATTTATTCTTGATGCTCGGGAACAAAAAGAAGTCATTGGGTGCTAAATCAGGACTGTATGGCGGATGACCCATCAATTCGATTTTTTGAGCCTTCAAATACTCTGTTGTTAGACGAGATGTGTGTGCGCTCGCATTGCCTTGAAGAACGATCCTACGGTTCTTGTTGGTTTTCCTTACTTCACCGAAGACTTCCGACAAACAAATGGTTGTGTACCATTGGGCATTGACCGTTTTACGTTCCTCTAAAGGCACTGTTGCCACATGGTCAGTTTTGCTGAAAAAGCAGGCGACCATTTGCTTCGAAGTGCTTCGAGTGCGAACAACTTTTGTTGGATTTGCTTCATCTTGAAACACCCATACAGTCGACTGCTGTTTACATTCCGGCTCATACGCATAGATCTATCATTCGTCACCTGTTACAATCTTATATACGTCTTTTGAGGCACCGCCATTGTATTTCTTCAGCATTTTTGTACACCAATCGGCACGAGCATCTTTTTGAGATTGCGTCAAACTATGTGAGATCCAACGAGAGCAAACCTTTTTCACGACTAAATAATCATGCAATATTTTATATATGCTGTGGAACTAATGTCTGGGATAGCCTCAATCTCACAATATGTTGCATGACGATCTTTGATTATTAGTTTTTGCACAGCATTAATGTTTTCTGGCACAACAACTGATTTTGGACGACCTTCACGAACTTCATCATTGAGCGAACGGTGTCCACGATTAAATTCGTTATACCAGCGTTTCAAGTGGCAAAGGATGGAGCTTCGTCGCCAAATGTGGAAGTTAGTTGATCGATGCACTCTTGTCTTGATAATCCACGTCGAAAGTAGTAATAAATCATTGCACAAACAGTTTCACGAGTTAATTCCATGTTTTTGTTGACCATAATTTTCAAGTTAGTGTAAACAAAACAAATGACGCTCTATTGACACAATGCTTAAAGTATATTATGGTCAAAAATGTCAAACTTTCCATTGGAAACGTCAGATGGCACCTACAAAATTCAGGGTTGCCAAGGCTCAAAATATAAATTGTGCCCCTCATATAGTTTTCGAAACAGAAAAAGAAAAACTCTTATCTCCACGCATTAAAGTAATCATTGATTTTAATTTAGCAGAAATCAATTACGATTCGACGTTTCTATTCCTAAATCGTCGACGCTGTCGTAATTTAAGCACAAAACCTAAAAAACTAATCTCATGTCTTTATCCACTTGACTTTTTCAACCCACTGCTCCCTATTTTTACTATTCCTACTACGTATAGTAATTAACGGAAGTATTGTACTCCATCTAAATATTCTATACCAAGATTTTACCGGAAATACATGTTTTGAGGTCACTTGAATCCAAAAACAAATTTTAGAAAAATGTCCTTGTGTGTCTGTGAACAGCATAACTCAAAAACGAAAAGCTGGATAAATACCAAACTTCGTATTTGAGTTTAGTGCCTTTCAAGGATACAACACGAAGATTTTCAAGAAAAATCCCCACCCCAATTACCCATTACATGGAAAATTTTTCGAAAATTTTGATTTTCTAAAAATGGCTAATGATTTTGATTAAAATACCTTATATATATGATATTTAATTGAAGAAATGCATATCTTGAATTTTCTAGGAATAGGCTAGAATTCCTCTTCATTCGGAAGGAATTTTGTATGATCTTGTATAACTGGTAAACGTTAAGCGATAGACGAAAACGTACCATATAGAAAACGGAGATCTCTTGAAAACACACAATTTACTTAATGTAAGTTTTTTATGGTATAAGCCGTTTCTGATATCCATTGTTAAATGATTGAATCGTTCATTACTTGGTCATTATTTAAAGTCCTTTTAGCATTCAGTTGTTCCTCGCGAGTGCATGGAAATAGTAAGGAAAGACCAACGTATAGCGTTTAGTTCTTAAACATTTGAAACAGGGTAGACAAAGTCATGTGAATGTATCGCATCAGATTTTTTGTATAACGTTTACAAGCTATTCTTTCAAATGCTTATTCTTCTTTCCACTTCGCACATTTCGTTGTAGCCACAAAGGGAATAGCAATAGTCAATTTTTTAAAACCAATTCCTATACACATAGTGGCCTTGAAATTGCAAACACTTTCTGTGACATTGCGAAATACAACTGAATAGCAATAGCACTTTAAAAGATGACAAAGTTATTGAAAAATTCAAACCAATAATATCGAATTCCTCGGGAATGGCTGATGCCACGAAAAAGCTTTTTGAAATAAATTGCGTTTTAAATAGATATACATTTTTCGTAAAATGAGTTTCTATTTATCTCTCAATGTTTGCCAGTTATAAATAAAATTATACAAAGCTTCTTCTGAATGAGGTGAAATTCAGGAATATTCAGGATATACATTTGTAATATGAATGCCTTAAGTGTATGACATTTTATTCTAAACACTTGGAGTTCTTTTTGATAAAGTTAAAAATGTAAAGGAAGGTCTAAGGTGGACAGATATACTTGAAACATTTTGTATGCTATCTTTACAAGTATTCCTCGTAAATAACAAATTTGGCTTGTATCCCAGTTTTCATTTTTAAGTTATACGTTCACTTTTCTAAAAAACCTCTTTATTCAGTGGGCCTCAAAACATGGATTTCCTAAGAAAATTCGATATGGATTTTTTGGGAGAATATAATACCTTCTCTACCTACTAGGTAGGTGTAGAGACAGTAAAAAGAGGAGCGGACAGTGAGGTTATTGTATACAAAGAGAGTAAGTAGTGTTTATCTTCTTGAAAGAATGAAGTGCCTTTGGTATTGATAACATATATTGTGGCATATTACTTTCATTGTCATTACCAGACGTAGCATTATTCAGTCTTTAGATATATTTCGGCTTAACAGTGTTTCCTTTACACACGGACCACGCCAAACGGAAATATCTGTTTGAAATTGTCTGGTGTGACGTCAGCGCTGTCTGGTTTTGGCCTAGACATGTTTTTGGGGGGCAAGATAGCGTCACTCGATAGTAAGTGGTCGTTGGAACCAGTCGTGTGTGGCCGGTCTATAGTCTGTGGCATCTCCCTTCATTCTGTTTCCTTTGATAACTCTGTAGGGAAGCGTTTTTGTGAATAAATCCCAGGTAAGGTGCGCTATTTAATCTTTCAATGTAATATAAAACCCACACCTTCCTCTTAAATTTGCACACCAAGGTCCCGGACTTTTGCTGCCAGCGAGTTGTTGGGGTAATCTAAATCAATCATTTTCTAGTAATCTTTTCGGCCTTCACCTCAACACGTAACAATATGATTGACATAAAATAACAGTTGTAGCATAGGAAATACAAGGGATGTAACATTTTGTATACATCAACCGCCCTTACCTCTAGATTAAAACTGAGTTTTATTTATGGACGCTCTTTAACTGCCGTGCTCCTTAGCATCCCATTCTATATTGGGCGTGAAAGACGGATAATTTTGCTCAGAGGCCACTTTATCAGGCTTGAGGTTCTTTTACGTGCCGTAAATGTACGACACGGGACGTCCGGCTTTACTTCCCTTCCGAAGGAAGCCATGCTAAGGATTTTTACGCCTGAAAAAATCCATCGCCCTCTGCCGGATTTGAACCCACGACCTGGGGAACTAGAGGCTCTTACCTCTAGGTATAGCAACGTGTGTTTATAGCATGTTTATTTGAAAATTAAAACATTACAGAACATTATTGAAAATCATATACTGTCATTTCAACACACAATGATCTAACCTAGTGTTATTACATTTCATGCTCCGAGGCATCGGAGAACACGTTTCTATGTGTAGAGAGAGGAGCTCGGTGAGGTAGATGAGGTAAGGGAATAGATTCGATATATAAAAATATCTACAATATGCATGCATTTAAGCTGTAAAAATTTTTACAATGTGCACTAAAATTGCTAAATAGTGATGGGACGATACCAGTATTTCTCGATACCGATTGTGATTTTTGAACATCCCTACTCCATGCTCGATACATACTTTATAAAAAAATTGTAAAGGCGGTAGCTTGTTCACTGAATTACGTTCTTATTAGTAATTTTCTGAGTATAAACGCACATAACCAATTTTGTATTGGATGCTAATTCCGAAATTGTTCCTGCTTGAGATTTTTCAATTGGCAGCAATTTTATGCTGATAATGCCTTAGGTTTTATATCCACATTGTTAATGGAGGCTATTATTATTATTATTATTATTGTTTTGCTTCGCTTTTATGTAATAAAAATTGATATCTTGTGCTGAAAGCTTTCTTTTAAAGAATTTTCTATTCATACTATGGAAACTAGTTTTACGGTATACCTGTAAGCTACACTCTGACCCGAGTTTGACTTACGTAAACAGAAACTAACAGACGTAAGCAAAGAACGAATAGTTTCATACGCTATCTTATCTCCGCCTTAAGTTCTGATTTGTTTCTGTTGGATTCACAGATTTTGGTCACCGGAGTAGGTAAATGTAATGGCTGAGAGCGAGTCACCAAGCCAGGCTGTTGCAGAAACGTGATTTAGTGCGTCAGTTAACCAGCTTCTTTCACAATTCACTTAACGCTGCACGGTACATTAGTATCTCTACTCATTCTCCTACTGTTTTGCATGTTTTCATTTAGACGCAAGAGTCTATGGAATGCAGCATTGATTCACATACAGGAAACGCAGTCAAGATCTATCAAGCACTATAATCCAGCAACTCTTTGAAGAAACGTGCGAAGCAATAATGAAATCTCGACTCCTTTCATTCCTTATCTAGCATAAAGTTAAACGCAGAAACTTTCAATAATGCAGAGCTTGAAAATTTAAAAGTATCGAGGTCCCATCCCTAACTTCAAGCTTATACTTTCCGGTACTTACAATGTACACTCTTTCTTAGGAAATTATTCTGGTCGTTGTAGTTTGATTTTTCAGTTTACAATACATTTTTTTCCAAATACTCAGGTGTAAGTTTATAGACGTAACACAAGTTTGCTGAGAAGGATCTTTCCACGTTTGCAGATGCTGTTGGACAATATCTTAGTGTACTTACTAAATCTGGGGAAATTTTTTCAACAAGGACTAGTATGTTTTCACTTTTCTATTGACGCACAGAACACAAATGTTTTTGTCAAGATTTCTTTTTAAAACACTAAACAATTTACAGTTTAATTTTCCTGCATACTTTAAAGGAGCAATTGATAATTGATAAAGCTTCGCGTAAACACAAACAGGATTTTTCGAGACATTTTCGGGGGAGGGCTTCAGATAAACCTGAAATTTGCCTTTATTACAGCCAATTCCGCATATAAATACTGGTTCTATAGTATGGACTTTGAACATTAATTTTAAGACTGTAAATTTAAAAATCTGATGTGTTACACTCACATGACTTTCTCTACTCTTGTACAAACAATTTTTACAAACACCTATTCTCCATATACTTCATGTTAATCGAGATAAACATTTGCAGACTCTATCTTATTGCTAATTTTCTTGTAGATGTAAGGGGCATACATATTTACAAGGGCAATTTGGAAATACAGTAGCCTTTAAGCACGTACATATCTCTTAATAGCTGGTTGCTAGGTGCAGCACCATTCCCTTTCCCACAGATTAATACTCATTGCATATGCAAGACAAAAAATTCTGATGTGTTACACTCACATGACTTTCTCTACTCTTGTACAAACTATTTTTACAAACACTTATTCTACATATGCTTCATGTTAATCGAGATGTTAATCTTATTGCTAATTTTGTTGTAGATGCAATGGGAATATGGTAGGTTTTAAGCGATAGTCAAATATTTTAACGCTGGTTGCTATGTGGCGCATTCCATTCTCTTTGCATGTCCAGGACAAAAAAAATGAAAAACGAATTTGAGAAAAAAGTATAAGTATTGGAAAATTTAAGTGAATAACAAGCAATATCTCGAAAACGGTTCACTCAACAAAAGAAATGCATATGACATAAATTGCGTATTTTAACGCGATCTACATTTTTTGTAGTAAAATTTTGTCCATCTCTTATGGTTTACCAGTTATGCAAAGGTCGTTCACAATGAAGAATACTTCTGGAGACATTCCCAGAAAATTCGAGATATACATTTCATTTCTCATGCCAATACCTTAAAGATATGATATTTTAATCCAAATCGTTAGAGCCATTTTTGAGAAAATTAAAATTTTCGAAAAATGTTCCATGTAAAGGGTAGTCTGGGGTAGGGGGATTTTCTTGAAAACCTTCGTGTCGCATCTCTGGAAGATACTGAATCTGAATACCAAGTTTGGTGTTTATCCGACTGTTCGTTTCTGAGTTATGCTGTTCACAGACACACAGACACACGCGGACATGTTTCCAAAAATGCTTTTTTTGGATTCAGGGAATCCCAAAACATGTATTTCCGGTGAAATCTCGGTATCGAATTTTTGGGTGGAATACAATACTTCCCCTACTTAATATACGTAGTAGAGAAAGTAAAAATGAATAACGAATTCCCATTTCAGAAAATAAGTATTGAAAAATTTAAAGGAATAACAAGTATCTCGAAAATGGTTCACTCAACAAAAAAAATGTATATCACATAAATTGTGAATTTTAACGCGATCTACATTTTTTGTGGAGTAAAATTTTGTCTATCTCTTATGGTTTACCAGTTATTCAAAAGTCGTTCACAATGAAGAATGCTTTTGGAGACATTCCCAGAAAATTCAATATATACGTTTTATTTGTCATAAAAAGATCTTAAACATATGATATTTTAATCAAAATCGTTAGAGCTATTTTTGGGAAAATTAAAATTTTCGAAAAATCTTCCATGTAAGGGGTAATCTGAGCTGGGGGGATTTTCTTGAAAACGTTCGTGACGCATCCTTGGAAGATACTGAACGTAAATACCAAGTTTGGTGTTTATCCGACTGTTCGTTTCTGAGTTATCCTGTTCACAGACACACACACAGACACACAGACACACACACGGACATGTTTCCAAAAATGTTTTTTTTGGATTCAGGGGGTCTCAAAACATGTATTTCCGGTGAAATCTCGGTATCGAATTTTTGGGCGGAATACAATACTTCCCCTACTTACTATACGTAGTAGAGAAAGTAAAAATATGTATCAGCTCGTATTACACTCAAAGTTTAGGAAAAGTGGTAAAATATGCAGCACTATCGGAAATATGTAATTTATATGCTCTATAAAGCTTCACATACAAGCAGAGAAGAACATAAAACATATTGCAAATTTTAATTCCATATCGTGAGTAAAAACAATGTAAATGTACGTTTGAACACAAATCCGATGTCTATTGATTAGCGCAGGGTTACTGGAAAGAAATTCATATTTACTACGCGTAATATAAAGAAAAAAATATGATATGTTACATTCACATGACTATCTCTACCTTCAATCGCTTATTACTAGAATAGAAATTATTTTTACGCAAGTTTATTTACCTATCTACTTCAGTTTAAGAGAGAGATACCTTTGCAAAGAAACTGCATTACACATTTCGTTCTAGATTCAAAGGGAACAGCGATAGTCAAATGTTCAACAACTGGACGGTATACACTGACCTTAAAATTCCATACTGTCTCCATGACATCGCGAGAAGCAACTGAAAATCGGCAGAACTTTAAAATAATGGATAAGTATTGAACAATTCGAATCATTAACAACATATCTCGGAAATGGCTAATGCCACAAAAAAGTTATTTGAAGTGTGTTTTAAAGATATCTACTTTTTTGTGTAGTACGTTTTCGTGTATGGCTTAACGTTTACCAGTTATACAAGATTGTATACATTTCCTTTCGAATGAGAGGACTTCGCAGCCTATGCCCAGAAAATTCAATGTATATATCTTTAATGTATCGTATTTAAGTTTTTTTTGAAAATCACAGTGTCGAAAAGTGTTCATGTAAAAGGTAGTTTGAGAGGGGGGATTTTCTTGGAAATCTTCGTGTCGTATCCTTTGGAAGAGCGGAACATAAATTCTCTTCACACACACACACAGACATACGCAAACGCATACACCAACCTTTATCTAAAAATAAATTTTTTATTCAGGGTTCCTCAAAGATGCATTTCTGGAGAAATCTCGATATCAAATTTTGGGTGGAATAAATATCTTCTTTACCTGCTATGTAGTGATAAAGAAAGTAAATACAACCTACTCTTTCCTTATGCAACCCTTACCTGGAACTGAACCGCTCCTACGTTGTACAGGCTCTGCTACATCACACAGAATTGAAGATAAGATGTCAGGAAAAGATTCGATTGTCGCAACATCTTCCAAACAGGAATACTCGGGCCTCATTTGCCCCCTATACCGTGTTGACTCTAATTCCCTTATTTAGATGCAATATCGTGTATTTGTTCAAAGCAAATGCACCAGTTATATTAATACTTGGTATTAGCATTAATCAACGATTGAATTTTCCTTAGAGCTAAATTAATTAATATAGTGTTTGGGGCTTTGAGCTGTTTGCGAGTTTAACAGACCTGATATTAATTACTTAACGGATGTTAAACATATTTCAGCTTAGAGAAGGCTGTGACTTTGGGATACCATGTAACTGCCAACGTGTATGTATCAGATATTCCGCTAATAGCATTAGTCCCATAGCAACCAGTTCCCTCCAATTAATCAAAATTACTACTCCCTGTTTCACATTCCCTTGCAAGACTTGAACCTCTCAGGGAAGTTTCATGCCTTGCGTCTCTCCATAGAGAGCTTATGGTGGACCACTTCCGTGGCTTAGGCTTACATTGCCGCCTTCCGAACTACTTCGGTAGAGGTAACGCGGTTTAACTATATAAGTAACAGTTCTTTACAATCTCCACAGTCCGACCAGTCTAATTTACATACCAGTGAAGCAAATGGAATAACGGTAATAATTTTACAGCGGGGAGGGGGGGGGAGAAACCTTCATGTCTTGAGGCCAACGGCAAAAATTGTACGGAGCTGTTCAAATAAAGAAAAGTTTAGATTAGGTTAGATTGTGCGGAGGGCATCTTGCGTACTACTACCTACATAGAGCTATGCTTTAGTTTATACTTTCTCTACTACGTATAGTAAGTAGGGAAAGTATTGTATTCCATCCAAAAATTCGATACCGAGATTTCACCGGAAATATATGTTTTGAAATCCCCTGAATAAAATAATAAAGCATTTTTGGAAACATGTCCGTGTGTGTGTGTGTCTGTGAACAGCATAACTCAGGAACGAACAGTCGGATAAACACCAAACTGCGTATATAGGTTCAGTATCTTTCAGAGATGCGACACGAAAATCCGCCACCCCAGATTACCCCTTACGTGGAACATTTTTCGAAAATTTTAATTTTCTCAAAAAATAGTTCTAACGATTTTGATTAAAATATAAATGTTTAAGAAATTTTCATGACAAATGAAATGCATATCTTGAATTTTCTGGGAATGTCTCCAAAAGTATTCTTCATTGTGAACGACTTTAGCATAACTGGTAAACCATAAGAGATAGACAAAAGTTTACTACACAAAAATGTAGATCGGTTAAAACATACAATTTATGTCATATACAGTTTTTGTTGTTGAGTGAACCATTTTCGAGATATTGCTTGTTATTCCCTTAAATTTTCCAATACTATTTCTCAAATGGGAATTTGTTATTCATTTTTTTATGTCCTGGACATGCATAGAGAATGGCATGCACCACATAGCAACCAGCTCTTAAAAGATTTGACTATCGCTTAAACCCTACCATATACCCCTTGCACCTGCAAGAAAGTTAGCAATAAGATTAACATGAAGTAGATGGAGAATAACCGTTTGTAAAAATAGTTTGTACAAGAGTAGAGAAAGTCATGTGAGTGTAACACATCAGATTTTTTATTTTTGGACGCTCTTTAACTGCTGTGGTCCTTAGCGTCCCTTTCTGTATTGTGCGTGAAAGACTGGTAATTTTTCTCAGAGGCCTCTTTATTAGACATGAGGTTCTTTTACGTAAATCTTAGCCATGCTAAGGATTTTTACGCCCGAAAAAAATCCATCGTCCTCCGCCGGGTTTGAACCCGCGACCTCGGGAACTGGAGGCTAGCATGGTAACCACTTCAGCACGGAGAACAACAAGATCTATTGTGGCTACCACAGCTCAGGACACTACAGGCTTAGGCAAACAGGCCAGGGACGCGGGGAAGACCAGTTCCACTGCTGAGCTGCCTAGAGAGGGGATGAACGACCCATCGACCAAGTTTCCCTCTAGTTTCCACGGAGAGTACTCTTTCCTTTAGCTAGAAACTGCGCCATCCATCCGGCACCGCCATATGGCAAGAAATATAGATGCACACCTGAAAGATGAGAAGAAAGGAGAATGAAAAGGAAATCGTGGTAGATGAGAACCGCCCCGTAATTGTCTATCGACCAGGGAAAAGCACAAAAAATCCAAGCTCAGAGTGGGCAGTCAACGAGAATCGAACTCAATACCTCCCGAATGCGAGGCTCACACGTTACTGCGGAGCTACCTCGCTCGGTATACAGGCTGGACCATTTAAGTTGAGACTGTACAACATCTCCATAACTAGGCGTTGTAGAAAGAAATGTCTTGAATAAAATCTGCAGGATATTATGGAAAAAAGTATGTGCCATTAGTCGTGTTTTGTTTGGAGGACATTATGATAGGCGTTTTATGGTCAATTTAATTTTTAAATTGGGGTAAAATTAAATTGAACGTAAAATGATCATCACAGCGTCCTCCAAATAAAGCACGATTAATGGTATTTACTTTCTCCCATAATATCTAGCAACTTTTATTAATGGCATTTATTTTTACAACGCCTAGTTTTGGAGATATTGTGCAGTCTCAACTTAAATCATCACTCTATAACTTTACTCACACTGTAGTAAGAAAATGAAAGAACCGGTATTCTCTACAGATCCTTCGTTTCGACGCGTGGCCATGTTACGGGGAATTGCTTGCCCTGCGTTGTTTTTAACCGGATGCCTTTCCCCTCCACTTTCCCTCCTCTCCGTGTGCCAGCTAATTAGTTGACACTAAGTTTGTGTTGTACAGATGTGGACACGTTTGGAGATCACGTGTTTCAGTGTTATAGTGTGTTAGTACTGTTACTATGCCATAAAGTCCCTTAGCACACAGAATCTTGATGTATGATTCCTATGCAACAACGAAATCTTGTAGATAATTGAGACGGTGACTTAGAGACAGATTCCGTACTGTTCGTGCGACACACAGAGAAACGGTTCATAATCTCGTGAATATATTTAGGGAAACGGGATCAATTCTTGATAATAAAAAGCAATTATATCGTTGTATTCTAAGACAGAAATAACTCGACGACTTCGGAGAAAAGTTCAAATAAAGTCCAAAGAAATATCTGAGAGAGCTTGCACAGAAATCCGGAATTTTGCAAACCTCGGTACGGAATGCCACTAAACTTTTGAAATTAAAAGCCTAAATGATCACTCTGTTGACCTGCAGTCTTTTTTCCGACAGAGCATGGTGTTATTTACATGGTCATGAAGAATTAATGTACGTTAATGCAAATGTTCTTGAAAGTGTGAGACATTCGTGGCGGCACAAGAACATGGTACGGAAGGCAAGTTACATGCCATACGTTACTAAATCCTTTAACTCGTCAAGTTCATCAACCATACAAATCCATCTTCCAACTAAATAAACAGAAATAAAACAGCGTTTTCGGCGTACACCGAGTTGGGTTTATTAAAACAATCTATAGAAAAAACTAATGTACTTTGACTAGGACAATTACAGAGGGGGAATTAGCATCTCCACCTAGATGATCTTGACGGGTGCCCCCGGGAGGAAGGATGGAGCGAGAGAATGCAGAAAACGGCCGAACCAGGAGGCACGAAGAGCAGAGGGCAGGGTCTCTATCGTTTACAGATTGAAACACCTCGGGTTAGTGCACCGGACCCACTCCCTCTGTGGGCTTATATACACCTCCTCAGGGGCCCGGGACTCGGAGACCGCCCCCATTCCGGGAATGAGGATTTACGAGAGCATCCTTTCCCTTGTCATACAACGCCGAGGCTCCTGCCGACACTTTCAATTCCTGAAACAGACAAGCAGATGAGAAGGGAAGTGAAATGAGAATTGAGATGAAATGAAAGGACAGGAAGTTCGGGGATGTAATGAACCTTCGCAGCATTCGTCTGCGACCCGGGAAAATCACCGAAAAACCCATGGGTCAGGAAGGTCGGTCGCGGGAATCGAACCTACGATCTCTTGAATGCGTTACCGCCTGAGCCATCCCGCTAGGTAAAACAATGATTAGCCGGTTAAAGTATTTTTAAACGAGTATAAAAAATGTTGTGTTACATTCACAAGACTTTCCCTGACCATTATTGTTTATTTTATGCAGCTTCTGCATTCTTCTACGGTTCTTAATAAAGATTACTTCAAGTTAATCGAAATGAAGCAGAAATACTTTTATTACATTTTTTGTACAAGCGGGATACAAGAAAGCTAATCGATAGGCAGATATTTAACACCCTCGGTATATGCTGACCTTGCAATTCCACACTGCTCCCGTTATCGAGAAATGACTGAATAGCGACAGTAATTTTAGAAAATAACAAGCGTTGAAAAATTCAAAACAATAATAATGGATATCTCTAAAATGGCTGAAGCTACAAGGTTATTGAAACAAAGTGCATGCTTTAAACGTATCTTTTGTGCAGTATTTATGTATTTCTTCCCAATAAAGAGGATTTCAAAGGCCATTCCTAGAAAATTCAATATACACATTTTATTTGACATGAAAATATCTTAAAACATATGGTATTTTAATCAAAATCATTAAAGCCATTTTTGAGAAAATTAAAATTTTCGAAAAATACTCCATGTAAAGGGTAGTCTGCGGTGGGCGGATTTTCCTGAAAACCTTTGTGTCGCATCTTAGGAAGATACTAAACCTAAATACCCAGTTTGGTGTTTATCCGACTGTTCGTTTCTGAGTTATGCTGTTCACAGACACACACACACACCCACACGGCCATGTTTCCAAAAATGCTTCTTTTTTGGATTCAGGGGGTCTCAAAACATGTATTTACGGTGAAATCTCGGTATCGAATTTTTGAGTGGAATACAATACTTCCCCTACTTACTATACTTAGTAGAGAAAGTAAAAATTACTCTTTTTTATTCCGAGGATTTCAAAACGCGTATTTCCTGTAAAATCTCTGTACTGAATTTCTGGATGGAATACAATACTTCCTCTGCCTACTTAAGTACATAGTAGAGTAAGTAAAAACAAGAAGTCATTAATGATATGTAATTTTACCGAATGAATTGCGTATTAGGACGTCCCTTTGAGTGTAGTCCCCCGTAGTCTAGGGGTACTTCCCGAGGTCGCAGGTTCAAATTCGGCCGAGGGTGATGGTTTTTTTCGGGCGTAAAAATCCCTAGCATGGCTTCTTTCGGAAGGGAATTAAAGGCAGTAGTCCCGTGTCGTAGATTTACGGCACTTTAAAGAATTTCAAGGCTTATAAAGAGGCCCCTGAGAAAAATTCCCTGAGAAAATATAGAATGGGAGGCTAAGACCATAGCAGTTAAAGAGTGTCCATAAAAAACCCCTTTTAGTGACGATTGTTACAGCTAATTCAGGTGAAAATTGCTTTTTTGCCTCGGATGCTAATCTAAGCTAGTGCATCTGTCAGCCTCATCATAGTTAATATTTTGCTCTACAGACACTGCAAATGAACGGGGGATGATTGAAAGGCACGCTGACGGGTCCCGGCAGGCACTTGTTGTAGCCACTGTGGCAAGTGATGGCACGTTTAATGGTACAGTGGTTGGGGATTACAAACCATCCGGGGCTGCAGCAAACACCTGCGCTATGTGGCGGTCAGGTCTTGTTATTTATTGATTCGTTTTACACGGCTCTCTATGAATTATCATTACAAACGATCATGTACGCTGGGAAATCATCCAGTTTCCTGATGTACAACGTGCCTGTAATTAAGTGAGCCTAATTTCCGGCGCATGTGTGCGTCACACAAAAACAAACGAGGACGTGTAAACAAAGTGCTATACAGTAACTCGCAATAGGAGAAACTGTCACATCGCGTTGTGTTCGGGCTGCGTGGTCCGATGTATTGCATCGAGTGGGTCAGAAGTGAGGGCCAAATATCCACAGGCAACAATGTCGTATGTAGTGAAAGGTGTTGCAACATTTTAATAGTGAAATAATATTTAAAACTCCAATCAAAACGGTTCATTGAAGCTCGTTTGTCTTGATACTCTCTAAGAAACCAATAAAAGAGAATTAGGATAATAAAAAAAGAGGTTTCTCACATTCTCGTGACTTTCTCTCCTCGCTCTTCTATAATTATTCTTACTAAAACTTATTCTTCTATCGCCTTCATGTTAATTTATATACAAACTTGCAGAAATGATTCTATTACACGCTGGCTGCTCGAAGTTGCAGAGTAATTTTTTAAATTCTTCCTTCATACGTTCGACATTTCTGTCTGTAGCAATGTAAATATCCTTTCGCGCCACCTTTTATTTGGTATTTTAATATTTCTTTCCCCTATTAGTCTATAATTCTTAAAATGAAAGGTTGTGTTTCTATGTTCATTCATTGAAGATGACTTATCCACTTAGCTTTATATTGTTACATGCTGGGTGGAGTCCTAAAAATGTAAAATTAAATTAATTTTTAGTACCCAGCATGCACATTGAGGGGACGTATACGAGTTGGTCGCGGAGGACCGAAATGTGGTGTCGAGGTTAAGAGAAAGGCGTGGGTTTTTACTGTGCAAAATTCCTAACACAAATCTACTTACACATCCCTAGATTTATTTCCCAACCGTTTGGAGTTCCTACGTTATTAAGTATGAAAGGTGCGGGGAAGGCTGACTTGCACGCGCGATCCGCTTCTCTTTGAATCCTCAGCAAAACAGACGCTATATCCCCAAAACTCGTGGCTAGCAAAAATTCCCATTCAGCAGTGACATCATCCCAGAGGAAAACAATGTCTAATGATGACAATGAAAACGAATGACAATGAAGCACCCAAATTATTAATACGCCACAATATTCTCTAATTCTTTTATTCAGATTGTACATATATAATTATTTCCCTATGCTTTGGGTTCTTTCATTATGTGTTCTCTTATATCCTGCCACTGCTCTAAAAAACTTATTATCTCATTATTTCGAGTCTCCTTTTGTTTTTTTGTCATAATCCACGCTTCACTATCATACAGTAATTTTGGCACTGACATTACTTTGTAGAAGTTAAATATTATGTTTTTCCTTGCTTTGTTCTTTTTTTCATTTTAAACTCGAATGGCAATAAATTTTTATTTATCTCCTCCCGTTCTTTACCAAATTATTGAATAATGATCTGTAAACTTTATGGTTAATCCTCCGTCTATCCATTGTAATTATAAGTTGGTACAGTCCCAGCTGTCGCTAATAACGGATGAAAAATCACCTGATATTCACGCAAAGGGATGTGAAGTATCTATGGAACGTCTAACTTCCTTAACCTCCCCCCTCCTAGTCTTCCAAGATCTAGAAATGCCATAGCCCATAAGTACTCATAATTAATCGAAATGGTCGACAATTACAGTAGGTGAAACTGTATAACGTCATTATCGACAGAGAGATATAAATAAACAAACAATAGTAAGATAGAGAAATAATTACAATAAATAATTTCCGTATATTAGAGAAGTGTATCTTGTAATAAGCTTGAGTTGAAAAGATTTATCCGTGAGAGAGGTAATTAGCGAGTAAAGGCATTAGTAATAGCTGAGGAGCGAAATCATTACCTTAAGAATTCTTGGAATGGAGTTGGTTTATAAGTTCAGTACGTTTGAACAGACCTGAACAGTAAGTTAGAATTCTGTGAAAGAGAAAGGGAATGAAATTCTGAGAATCAGGAAGATATCCCATAGCAACAACGTAACAGACGCACACGTATTGCAGCGCATATGAAGGGAAATTGTAGGAGGAGCTTAAGCTGATAAGAGGACTTGTTCAGTTAAATAATGTGACTTACTCATGTGTTATTTTAAGCGCTCATTGACACCCTTATGTCAGTAAAATTTAGCAGCAGCCGCGAGGGGTTTTGACGGTAATCATTTTAGCGACTCACGGCGGGTTACGCTTCATATTTTATTTTATTGAGGAAACATTAGAATGCTGCGATTCATTATTAGTTTTATTCTTTATCTTCAAACTGTCTGCAACTCGCTTCAGTAGCTCAGGTATTAGATCACATTCAACATATCAGACTAAATTGACGGTATCCTTTCAAAATACGTCCACGAATACCCTGAGAGAAAGATCTCGTAGCCAACCACTGTAGCAGCCGATAGCAGAATCAACAGCAAATATTGAAACAAAGGATACGGTTTCAAAAAGTGACGAACCTTAATATATATAACGGAATAGAGATGAATATGGCGCATATGTAGATTCCGCACTCCCATGCCACCGAGTTAGTTTCTGTGAAAAATTAGTCAGTATTTTTAACACTTAAATGATTTCAGTCAAATTATATAATATATTAATGTTATGTGAATATATTACGTAATTTAATAATGGAGGAGTTGTGAGAATAATAGCATAAAGGTTGGTAACAATGAATTAACAATGCCGTAACCTTGATGCAATAATGAGTAAAAAAGTTTAATAATGCTACTAGTCATTATTGGAGTAAAAATAATTAATTTTTGGGAGAGTTTATAAAACAGCCAATCAACAACCAGAAAAAGCTAAATTAAAGGAAAGTATTCTATTGGAGTAGGAATAGCCAATCAGAGACTTTAAATACTGAAATTTACAAGTTTAAAGGGTAGAAATCAAGTCAGTTGCTTGTAGACAGTGCTCATAACTGGACGCGTTGGTTGTAGGCAGTGTTCCTAATCGGACGTGAGATGCGTCCTCGAGAAATTTAATACGTATTCGTGCGAGACGAAAATAGTTTACGTGTTAAAAAGTGCAAGTATTTAATAAAAGAATGTCACAGCTCTCTATATCGGTGAAGTGTTATTTAAATCATGTCAAGAATTAATAAAAGGAGTGAAGTAAAATTATAATCTGTGTAAGCCTACATTCTTCAGCCGCACCACGCCTTGCTAAGAAATCCATGTCTCTAACAATAATACTGACGCAGCCGAGGCAAACATAAATATATAATATTTAAAGAAACAGTCAAATTACAAAGTTAATATTTTTAAATTTGGGACGAAGGCTACCGGGTACCATAGTGCGGTTGCAACTACTTCAAGTTCGGCTCCCCAACAGTTGAACTACAATACAACTCCTATTTCCAATTGGCTTTCTATATGTGATGCAACAACCATCTTCAATAGTTGGCGCCCTAAACGTGGGGAAAATAACAAAACAATACATCAACTTCAAACTGGCGCCAAAACGTGGGGCAGATAACAATACAACAAAATAACAACTTCAAATATATGCATTGTCTACGACCATCGAGAAAAGTAACCTTCTCAGTTGTTAATTTAAAAATATCGGTTCACTGATTCTAATGTTTGAATTTTCTCTGTTTATACAATTATTTATTATGCAAGTTGATTACAACGCAAGTAAAAAGGAAATAAAGCAATTTTCCTTACATTATGGATTATTCAAATATTTTTGGTTTGATATCACATGCGTTTCATAGCGCTATAAGCAGATTAGTTCTCTTTTGCTTTTCGGCATCTTAATTGCTAAATCGTGACCATGTGCATGTATATAGCTTGGATTGAAATATTCGTCATTTTTTTTATTCTAGATGCATACTTTGTCGAGCAACAACAACCAATTTCTACTCCATGGCATCCTCAAGGCCTTATTTGCAAGCATGTTCTTTTATAAATCCAATGTGTTGTATTTAAGTACAAGAGTTTTGTAAATGCGTTTTAATGTTAGTAATTTCTGGAAATAAATTATGTGTTTTAATAAATAGGCGTTTTACGAGTTTCAGTACAGTATAGTTCTCACTCAGCGAGTTGCGCCTGCGTGATGAGTCCTGTGTTTGATCCGACAATGAGTTATCGGAAGAGAGAAGAGGTTGATTTGCGCCCCGTTAATTGAGACACCGCGTGCAAGAAGACAAAGAGTGTCTTGAGGAAAAACGGATGAAGTAACAATATGTTGCACTCCCTAACGTGTCTCGTATTCACGTTATGTAAATGAAACTGCCAAAAACTACCAGAAAGCGTTTGGACCTTAGCGTTATGAGGTCCATTCCTCATAAACTTGTAAATAGCAATACATTATTATATGAGTTTAGTCATTACAGGAGTGAAGATAGTGTCATGTAATTTATGCCTTTGCCCCATTCAACTGCATATCCTACGCTTCAACTTCACGTTAGCTTGCCCATTAAACAATCAACACAACTGTAATGAACTCCCGTGATGCCGTAAATAAGTATGTAGCTCACAAAATAGAACATAAAGTAAACTTTAATCACATCAATAATTAACAATTAAGATTAACAATTTGCTTAAACTCTGGAGGAACTAGCAATTTTATATAAGGCTAGATAACTAACAATTTGCGTAAACTCGGCAGAATTTAACATTCCATTAACCTTATCAAAATAACTATACAAAATAATTAAAATTGTTTAAAACAGCCAAAGAATTCGAAAACTGCATATAAAAACTCAAAATGACCAGGCCGCAAGCATAAAAATAAAATTTGCAAAAAAAAAATCCTGTCTATGGCTCCGCGAAAGAATCAAATTTTATAGCCAAGAACAGGCTTATAAAACCAGCAATGAATCCAAATAAAAATTATGGTCAGAAAAACCCTCCACAAAATTAAAAAAATCCTGGTTTACTAAGCTATTCGGAGAATTTACCAAATAGAGATGTGTCTTTTTGGTACCGGCAGAAAATGATCTCTCGACCACAGTCACAAGCCACCCGATGCAAGCTTCAAAAACAACCAACACGCCAAGTGCTAGAAATAATGGAAATGCCGTAGTAAAGCAATGCTGCCTGACGGCATCTAATAAAATTATTTGGAGTTCGTTAAACCACTCATGTGCGTTCAGCACAAGGTATTTCACAACAAATGCATGTGACTAAGTTTTATGAATCTAGGTTTAAGTGTTTAGGAGGCGAATGCAACAGTAATCTCCAAATTAGCATTCTGAAGATAAGAGAGCTCCCGTTTCCTTAAGAAAAGCTCCTACAGAATCAGTTTTCATTATAAAACTCAATATGGTCCCGCTATATCTTGTAAAAGGCACTTTAAGAATGAATCCTATAAAATCCTCTAAATCATAATCCAATAATTTGAGAGTCTGTTTGAGAAATGTTAACTTATGATGTGGCGTATTATTTATTTTATTATTATTACCAGACGCACTGCTGTGCTGTATTGTTGCTACCATTCGTAGCATTATTGTGTCTCCTTAATTATGCTTAGCTTAACGGTCTTTCCTTTTGGTGCGGACCACGCCAAAGGGAAAGATATGTTTGAAACTCTCTGGTATGACGTTAACATCTAGCTTGGTCTAGACACGGTTGGTGGGGTAAGATAACGTCACTCCAGTGGAAGTGGTCGTTGGAGCCAAACGTGTGTGTGGCCGGTCTACGGTCTAGTGGCATCTCCCTTCGCCCTGTTTTCTTTGTTCATTATGTAGAGTCCCCAAACGTTTTGTGAATAAATCCCAGGTATGTGAAGGTAATGTGTATTATGTAATCCTTTAGCGTAATATAAAACCCACGCCTTCTTCTTTAATCTACACCCAAGGTCCGGACTTTTTGCTGGCAGCCAGTTGCGCCTCCACCCTATGTGCGTGTTGGGGTGACCTAAACTAATTATTTTCGGTTAACCTTTTGGCGTTCACCCCAGCATATAAAAGTATGAAGAGTAGAAAGCTCATCTAACAAAGTTGAAGAAAATGAAGCTAATGTTGATTAAGTACGACTTATTTAGGTTGAAATCTGGAATAGGTAAGGACCGAAGTTCGACTAGAACATAACTACTTAATATGACCATGAATATATGCTAATGTTCATTAAAGCATTTCCAGTAAGGTGATGAAGTAGTTTTAAGAAAATGGCGCAGGTATTGCACTATAGCAGTTTTAAACCGGAACGGTTAATGCTAAATTTTACCGTGGAGGATATTTCTCACTTTTAATGCTCATCTGAACGAAACTGCAATAAAACAAAAGTAATGACTGCAATTTCTATCCAGAAATTTACGAAGCGCTTTTACAGGCAGAATAAATTTTATATTCCTGGTGCTTTCTTTTACCACGCCGTTATTCTCTGCGTAAAACTAGAGAGGCAACAGATGCAAGCAGATGGTTGTATGAGACAAGGAATAACTTTGTTGTTGCATGGGTCTTTTTTTCTGTATTGCAGAATCATTCAGCAATATGTTTTAAGGTTAAATTAAACACATAGAAGAAGTATTTCCAGTAATTTTGTTAATAGAATTTTACTCGTGTTCAAAGTTGTGAGTATGAATTGTTTAAACCATAAAGCATCGATTTCTTTATTTCAATATTCTCCTAGTTTCCCAAAAAATTATTTTCCACCTTTCAAATTTACAACCTTATTACGCAGACTGGATTACTTATCGTAAATTTATTTTATAGATTATTAAGCAAGAACAGAACCTTATATGCATCGTATACATATTTGCATCGCAAATATTTCAGAAATGGAAAGTGCTATTGCTTGCAGTTTTCACAGCATTGATAGGTAATCAGGGGCTCGTACATTTTAGCCTATAAACTGATTTTAGTAATCCTGGGAAAGTGTTATTTTTTAGTAAACATGCAATTTTTAAATGGAACAACGCCTAATTACATCAACAGAATACAGGTAAGGTTAATTAGAATGTCAGTGGCATTTGTTGCAAGATTCTAGTGAAATGATTTACGAGAAATCTTATTTTGAAACCTTTACACACCGACACTTGTACAACCTGTGGTAACACAAACTAAAGAAAAACAAAAGGGCATTACAATACTTCTGTGGATTCTTACAACGGTTGCCATTCAATGGTTGTGTTCAAAATGGCCACCGGCAGCTTCAATACACGCTTCCAGTCTGCTATGGAAAGACTGCTGCACACGTTCTAGCATTTCAGCGGAAATTTCAGAGCAGGCAGCAGTAATACGTCGTTTCATAACGTGTGGTGGTAGTTGGTACATCCTTGTAGACAGTGTCTTTCAGCCTTTCCCACAGAAAAAACTCTAAAGGGTCGGTACAAGTGCCGGTGAACGGGTCGGCCAAGGTACAAGTCCTCTGCGTCCAATCCAGCGATTTGGAAACAATCCTTAAGACAAGTGTAGTACTTCGTGCACTATGGGCTAGACAGCCATCATGTTGGTACCACAGTCCTAGTCTGCAAAGGAACGTCTTCTAGCATCTGTGACAGATGCTCTGTCAGGAGGCGCGTTACTTGTGCGAGTTTATTGTTACTTCTATGAACAAAGGGCCTATGAGCTGATGGTTCACTATCCCACACCACACGTTTAAACTCCATGCACGCTGATGTTCCACCTGACGAAGCCAATGAAGATTGTCATCAGACCAATAATGCATGTTTCTGCGGTTTACCTGGCCATGATTAGTAAATGTTGCGTCATCACTAAACAAGATACATGATGAATCTGAATTATCTTGTCTTAATGCCCATGTACAAAAGTTAACACGATTCTCAAAACCATTTCCAGGCAGCTCTTGATGGGGAGAGATGCGATAGGGATGGAGCCTATGTCGATGGAAAACGCGCAGTATACGTGCCTGATTTATGCCATTTCCACGTGCGATTGTGCGGGAACTAATTTGCGAATCTACTGCAACGACAGCCAAAACATTAATTTCTGCCTCTTCTCCAGTCACTTGTTTGTTTCTATTACGTTTTCTAGGTGTTACAATATCATTTTTACATAATAGGTTGAAGAGGTTGATAAATAATTGCCGAGATGGTTGACGTGTATTGTCTATACGTTTCCGCATACACCGTACAGGAACGAACTGCATTTTTCCTACACTCTCCATACACCATGAGCATGTCCGCTTTTTCTGCATTGGTAAACCCCATCTTCCACTCCGACTTACTGCTTTAACTGCCACAAACTAACTGACAGAAAGTCGCAATGCAATCAATGAACAAAAAACACATTACAAACAAACGTAACAACACCGTACCTAATAACAAGCAGGTTCAATGGGACAAACAATTGTCGGGATGGAAACTTTTCAAAATAAGATTTCTCGTAAACCACTTGCACTAGAATCCTGCAACAAGGACCTTTGACATACTAATTTACCCTACCTTTATTCTGTTGAGGTAACTAGGCATTGTTCCATTTAAAAATTCTATGTTTGCTCAAAAACACACTTTCTAAGTATTATTAATATCTGTTTATAGGCTAAATGTTCGAGTCCCTGACTATTAATCAATGCTGTGAAAACTGCACATCAATAGCACTTTCCATTTCCGAAATATTTGGGGTACAAGTTTAGGTGATTCGCCCTGTATATGCTAAATGCATAGGTTGCACCATTAATGAACGCAATGATTTGAATTCAAGTTCAACATAATTTATGATAGCCAATTGTTTTGTGTTGAAATATATCGTCAAACAGAGTGATTAGTATATTCTTTGTTTCAATGGTTAAAATTGATTCCTAATAACGTTCACTTACACTTTAAATGTTATCCTCAGAACTTGCTTACTTGGCTTACCCCCCTAGGACTTACACCCGTGCTTACGGTCAGAGGCCTTTCAATGAGCAGACGAACATTCAATCACAGAATTAAGAACTCGGAACGGGGCATCGGTCAGTAGCCAGGCAGGAGAGCGAGGATGGTATGGAATGAAAACGAGGTAGTTTAAAGGAATGACGATGGAGCAATTGATGGCATGAATGGAGCGAGAGACTGGAAAACCTGGAGAAAACCCGCCCAACGCCACTTTGTCCACTACATATCCTCATGGGGGTCCCTGGGATCGACCCGAGCTGCTTGGTGGGAGACGAGCTGTCCAACCACTCGGCCACGGCGCCGCCAACCTAAGGATTACGACACCTAATTATAGCCTTACTGTTTCTTATATGCTTCGGTTTTTGTTTTAGGATGGCCTTACATAGCTGTAAACTTTGTCGCCACTAACATACCGCCTTAAGCATACTTTGGCGGTATCAGAGAAGTACATAGACATGCAACGAATATTTGCAGCTTATGGAATCGTGCTAGCGTCAGTCAGCCATCAGCTTCCTGTAACCGACGTCTTCAGAAGTCTCTGAACCTGTATAAAAGAATAGTTAGTGCGTTTAAGGATAGATTAAAGTGAGTAACGTGCCGAAGCAGCGATATTATGGCGCAGAGTTCCAGAAGTGGGCGAGACGTCCATTAAGCTGTTTAAGAAATACACAACCGAGGCAGTGTATGTTACTGTTTCAGCCCCCTAAAAATGTGAAAAGGACACTGTGATTCACGGGAGCTATGAACTCTTTAACATATTAATTCACTGCACTGGAGCGTCCCTTTTAACCTCCAACAAAGACAGGGGTATAGTCAACCGCTATTCCATGCTCACACGTGGGTTACCTCACTGACTCTCACCTGGAGCACGTCGCTCGAACATTTATACTTGGCACTAGCGTCCAGCCCCAACAATTAAGTCACTATTCACAGGATGTATTTTATTTTGTCTTTCCAGGAACACTGCGACGACATCTTGCAGGAGGGAATCCGGCTTGCCGAAATCTACTTCCATGCGGAGCCCAGTCAAGGCACAGGAGCATCATCCTGTCGACGCTGCTGTAAGTACAAGCATCGTACAGTTGAACGCACTGGCCACCCGGTTCCACTATTGTCTTGGTGCCTATTATCCTATCATTTCCTAGCTTTCTGAAACCTATTTTGTGCCACCTGTTGCAGTGTAAGCCACTTAGTGGACCAAACCGATCCGATAACCCCAGTGCTGTAAATGTCAGAGGTAATCATCGATTTGATCTGCGCGTTACCTCAGCGATGAAGAATTCCATGCCAGGCTCTTCAACATAACAGCGCGGATTAGAGCCCTTGAAGATTCCATCAAGATACCAATTTACAGCTCCAGCCACAACAGCAGCTCCAGCCTTTGACAGCAACACCGTACACTTGAGTACAAAAAATGTGCCGATATAATGAACTGCGTGTTGAGTTGATAATGGATTGGTAAAGCAGCTATTTCCCATTCATGGCTCCACTCCACCGCTTAACTAGTTCTAGCAATCAAGTTGATTGGCAGCTTTTGCATAGCCTTTTTTCGCGATGGCGGATGTGCACCAGGGGTTAGGATCAAAGGCAGTTTTAGATTCGTTGAGGAAACATAGTCAATTCAGTTCTATTAATTGTTCCTCCGTAGGAAAATGTAGATTGGAAAGATTCTACATTTCCGATTGGAAAGATAGAATCAGAATGAAAAAGTATGTAACATGACATTGGGATATATTATCTCAAGAGATGTTAAGGATGCCTTATATTTTACCGGTAAATTGGAGTAACATGGAGAATTTCATTACGGTTATCATATTGACTTCGCAGCTCAGATGGCGGAGCAGCGTTACGGAAAACTGAAGTCCGGTGGTTTGAATCCCGACTATGGCATTGAACCCTTTTTTATTCTGATTCTACCTTTCCATAGTAAATTCGGAATTACTATTACCTTAAATGTTATTTTCAGAGTTTTGCAAGAAAAGGAATATAAAGAAGACTGACAAACCTTTTCAATATTTTGAGTGTTTTAATGTTTTTTCGTTTTACGTGGTTAATTTCATACAACTCAATTCCTTATTATGCTTGTTTGTGATATTTTATAATTCAAAATTAATATGTATATTGCTCTTGTTGTTTTGCAAACAATTAGGTATTACTAGAAGATGATGATGATGATAATAATAATAATAATAATAATAATAATAATAATAATAATAATAGCAATAGTAATGTCCTAACCTATTAAATGGTTATACAAAGCAAAACACTTTTCCATCTTTCCTGATTTCTTTATTTATTAAAGTGTTTTCTTCATATGTCCTTTAATTTTGCTTTGAATGTTTGTCCTATCCCCTCCCCCTGGTTACCTTTGCTCCTGAACAGGACATCGACCACTATTATTGGGTTTGAGTGCCAAACTTTTGACGTCAAACCAATAAGCGACAGACATATTTGGCAAGTGCCTGGCGGGTACTTTGCAGCCATTCAGGTAAAAGGCTTCCGTTTACACTCCTTTCGCCGCTGACATTGTTCAAAACAATACAATATTAGCAGATGCGGGTAGTGTGGAACACAACTGATAACGGGATTCTACCAACATTAAATAATAAAAAGCACTAAAGGAAACCGGACTGTATCTTCTAGAGTTACCGCCTAGACAAACACCAGAACACTCCAGGAGCTTCGCGTACGTTCACAGGAACAGTTACTCTCGAGGTATTTTCAAGAACCAAAGCTGCAACAAGAACAGCAGAACCCTGTCGTACAAGGAACTAATTAATAAAGTATCACTCTTCACACCCTTTCCTATCCCAAACCCTCACTCCGAATCCTATGCGATTTCAGGCTGGACCAAGCATCAAGCCTGTCTCCCGACCCTACCTTGCCTCTTGCGACTATTCTGCAAGACAGAAACCTTAATCCAATTATAATGCGCGGGTACAAGGCAAAGATACGGATTACGGAACCGGAGCAGCGAACTGCATGCATGCCGGTTGGCCCCTTGTGCTTCCAACGTGACCCCTGGGAGGAAGGAATGAGTGTAGGGATCCGGATGTCGACGGGCGCAAGCGTGGGTGTGGTCCCTTACGTTTCCAGATAGAACGTATCCGATACCGCACGGTCCCTGTCCACAAGCCACCAACCTCCAGGGATCCCCACAGCGGAGCCCCATGCTGAAGATAGCCAACTAAACGGTACCGCAGCGACGCCAGTGAAGAAACCTATACAGTGCGCAACAACGTCGCCTGTTCCTATAACCCTGAAACAGATGACAAGAAAGGTGATGGATATGGGAAATGAAAGGAAGGCGACTCGTGGTAGAAGCTGAACCACCCCAGAATTCGCCTGGCGACCTGGTAAAACCACGAAAAGCTCAAGGGCCAGAGTGGGCGGTCTTCGGGGATCGATCCCAGGATATCCCGAATGCGGGCCACAGACGTAACCGCCTGAGCCATCCCGCTCGATTGTTGCAGCGGTATTGCTGTACTGAAGGCCCTTACTTCGACTTCATTTCCATTATTTCACTTCTCAATTTACCTTTCTCCTCATCTTTGTTAGTCCTTGTAAACTTCATCCCTGTTCTCTAAAAAATCCACAGAGAGCAACATAGTGTTTTATTATCCATTGGTATTATGTAACTCATCATGTACATTCCGAGCTTGAGTGGATGTTATAAATAAATTGTAAGTAAAGGTATATCATTTGCAAGCATGTTTTCCGGACGCTTTTCATTATCAAGTGGACTTCAGTTTTTGTGAAATCTGGGGGGATATAAATTAGGAGAGTGTATACTGATGTGCACAAAAATGGCCCATAATGGAATCAGCTGTTTATGTTGTTACTAACAAACCTGGCCAGTGTGAGATTTGCTCCACAAATTTCTGAACATTGACCATAAAATACTCCAGGACGATTAAATCAAAATATTGCTTGATTTGATCGTGCTGGAGTAGCATCAGCTTTGACTCCAATTTTTGGAATTGTTCATGAATGGATTACATCTTCTGATCTGATTAGAATGTATTTATGGGCAATGAGATTCGATTATCTACTTCAAGTAAACGATTGTTATATGAATTTAATTCATTTATTGGAATTATATAGGCATCAAATTCAATGTTAGTAAAATATGAATAATCATATCTTCAATAACATTGGTGTCCAATTGTTTTTAGGGTTAATGTTGGATTTATATTTTCGTCAATTAAATATAAGATTCGTAGAGAGGGTAGATAAATAACAATTAATACTCCAGCGAATAGAACTGTTCAAAGAATTTCTAAATATTGCCCATCTATTACATATCGATCCATAAGTTTGTTCATTATTAAAGTTATAATTATGTAACTTACTGTTATTACAATTATAACATAATAAACATAGAATGATCATGAAAATATATAAGTTGTTCTATTAAAGGGGAAGCTCCATCTTGTAATCCTAAATTTCATATGTTGCCATAAAGATTCTAAAAAAAGTTTATCTTTATTTATGGAGTTTAAATCCATTGCACTGTTCTGCCATATAAGAAATTAATAATTGATTAAATTTAATGGTTCCTCGAGCATTATTCTAGCCACTGAATTGACAGGATACTTAACCTCATCTAGAATATGACCTAACTCCGAATTACGATCTAAGATCTCGTAGTCATCTATGTTCCCAAAGAGAAGTACAATTAAGGTAATGCTTTTTTTAATTTTAGAACAAAAATAAAATAAAAAAATATTGTGCACATGGAGTGTATGTCCTAAACCAGATGGTAGACGAAAGAAGAGAGGGAAACTTAGAAGCACACCTGTTTTTATAGACTTAGAAAAAAATTATCAATCTGGAACACTAAAAATAAAATTCTTCTTACACAAATATATAGAAATTGTTAAGAGCTTATATTGTGGAACGAATATTTTTTGACCTGAAAGGAATAGAAATAATCAGAATTTTTTAAAATAAATCATGGAATTTGACAAGGGTGCTCACTTTGTCCTCCGTGGACTAGTGGATACCATGCTAGCCTCTAGGTCCCGATGTCGCGGGTTCAAACTCGGCGGAGGGCGATGGATTTTTTAGGGCGTAAAAATCCTTAGCATGGTTTCCTTCGGAAGGAAGTAAAGCCGGAGGTCCCGTGTCGTAGATTTATGGCACGTAAAAGACCCTCAAGTCAGATAAAGAGGCCTCTAAGAAAAATTACCGGTCTTTCACACCCAATATAGAATGGGACGCTAAGGACCATAGTAGTTAAAGAGCGTCCATATATATAACTCAATTTAATTTAAAACTTCACCTATTTTATTTAATATTTATGATATTAAACTAAGTTTTATTTATGGACGCTCTTTACATACTATGGTTCTTAACGTCCCATTCTATATTGGGTGTTAAAGACCGAAAATGTTTCTCACATCCTGTTTATTAGGCTTGAGGTCCTTTTACTGCCATAAACCTACGGCACGGACCATCGGCTTTACTTCCATGTTAAGGAATTTATGCCCGAAAAATAATCCATTGCCCTCCGCCGGGTTTGAACCCGCGACCTCGGGAACTAGAGGCTACCATGGTAACCACTACACCACGAAGGACGACAAAACCCAAACAGCTGGGTTACACTAGCATCTGAAAAATGGTAGTACATCTTCGTTAAATAATTAACAATATTATAAAGAAAATTAAGTAATAAAAAAATGTAAACAGGAAATTTACCAAAACATATTGAATAAAATGAATATAAGCTGCGAAAATAAAAATCCACTTCTTATAGACAGTATATTAATAAAAGGATATCTTATGTAGCATCCCCTAAAGATATACAGACTTTCCATTATCAAATTAAATTTTCAATTATAAAATATATTCCCAATTTTAAATAAATTCCAATGTAACGTATAATAACAATCCATTGCATTGTTATAAAAATGCCGCTATAATATATATATGTATACAAGGTGGCCCAAACAAGCCGTCCTTTGCAGTTTATGTTTCCCGCATACATAGGTGCAAAAGAAGTTGTCGCATCACGGATGTTCAAAAGGAGCAATGCAGTCGCAATGCGAAAGGTCACCGAGGTAGTATTAATGTCTACATGTATTTACCTGGTAGTTTCGTTCTGATAAGCATAGCGTGGTCGCCTGTATGCGGTTTGAGCCAGTTTATTCAGACAAAAAGGTAACGTTCGCAAATAACAAACCCACGAATATGCTACAATCTGTGCGGAGAAACATCAAAATGCAGCTGGGGCTCAAAAGGATTTGTTCTGTACATTTTCAGACACAACATCTGTCTTGTGCACACATTTTTTTAATATCCAGATATGATATTAAGAAATGATGCACCATTCCAAGAGCATGTTGTGGAGCAACCTATCTGTGGTGATCTAGTGTTTCCCGGAATGTTATCCTTAGGGGCGCTTACATCAATAGGTCCACCAAGGCGTGCATATTTCTGTACATGTTTATTATGAATAATGTTTTAATAAAAGATAATTTAATTCTAAGGAACTCTTAAAGGTACATAAATATAACAAAATAGAGTTTTTTTATCTTTTTAACTTTCGGTTACTAATTGGTTACTAAATAACCGATAACACACACACACACACACACACACACACACACACACAGTACTCTCACATTCAAAAACCAGACCTTGGGCATACCGTAAAATGTTTATGTTTAAAGACAACTTGCTACAGCCCACTCGGGAATCAAACCCGGAGCACCTCCTTTAGCAGGCAGTTCTACGGAATGCCCTCTGGGACCAGAAATAGCAGCTAACGTGTTCGTTTTCATACACTGGTCTTTCATTTAGCGTTCCCCTTTGCATTTCTGCTTAGGCAAACCTTTTGGCATCCGTGCTATGAGGGATAAACTTACTTTAACGACGAACGGCTTGTGTGTTCTACCTGTATATATGGTGGACCATTTAATTTAAGACTTACAATATCTTTAAAATTAAGCGTTGTAGAAAGAACTGTTTTGAATAAAAGTTGCTTGATATTATGGGGGAAAGTAAATGTCATTAGCCAGTGTTTTGTTTGGGGGGAATTATGATGGTCGTTTGAGGGCCAATTTAATTTTATAATGGGAACCTACATTTTGTAAGTTGTTCTCTCTTAGAAAATGATTTATTACAAGCTGTTTATTTTGTGATGAGGAATAAAGAAACAAAATAAAAAATCTGATGTGTTACACTCACATGACTTTCTCTACTCTTGTACAATCTATTTTTACAAACGCTTATTCTCCATATGCTTCATGTTAATCGAGATATCGAGATGTCGATCTTATTGGTAATTTTCTTGTAGATGCAAGGGGAATATGGTAGCTTTTAAGCGATAGTCAAATTTTTTATCGCTGGTTGCTATGTGGAGCATTCCATTCTCTTTGCATGTCTAGGACACAAAAAAATGAATAACGAATTTGAGAAAAAGTATAAGTATTGGAAAATTTAAGGAAATAACAAGCAATATCTCGAAAACGGTTCACTCAACAAAAGAAATGTATATGATATAAGTTGTGTATTTTAACGCGATCTACATTTATTGTGTAGTAAAATTTTGTCTATCTCTTATGGTTTACCAGTTATGCAAAAGTCGTTCACAATGAAGAATACTTTTGGAGACATTCCCAGAAATTTCGAGATATACATTTCATTTCTCATGACATTATCTTAAACATATGATATTTTCATCAAAATCGTTAGAGCCATTTTTGAGAAAATTAAAATTTTCGAAAAATCTTCCATGTAAAGGGTAGTCCGGGGTGGGGGGATTTTCTTGAAAACCTTCGTGTCGCATCTCTGGAAGATACTGAACCTAAATACCAAGTTTGGTGCTTATCCGACTGTTCGTTTTTGAGTTATGCTGTTCACAGACACACAGACACACACACACAGACACACACACACACACACAGACACACACACGGACATGTTTCCAAAAATGTTTTTTTTGGATTCAGGAGGTCTCAAAACATGTATTTCCGGTGAAATCTCGGTATCGAATTTTTGGGTGGAATGCAATACTTCCCCTACTTACTATACGTAGTAGAGAAAGTAAAAATTTTGGTTCCCAATTTCGAGACATAACTTGACCCTCAAATACCATCCATGGAAGGTCCAAACATTAATTGCTCTCTTTGTACACAACCATTCAGAATTTTCGTTGGTGTAAGAACAATTTCAAAGTGCTTTATACAAATATTGTTTAGTTTTATATGAGGAGTGAGAAAATATCATGAATAAGGTTAGGTTCCACTTAAAAAAGTTAAATTGACCCTAAAATGACAATCACAACATTCTCAAAACAAAACACCACTAATGGCATTTCGCTTAGTTTTAGAGATATTGTATAGTATCAACTTAAATGGTCCACCCTGTATATATAAAATTAAGGCATAGAAATGGACAGAACATTTAATCAGAATGAGCAACGAAAGAATACCGAAGATAACCTTCCTATATAACCCAAGAGAAAAACGAGATGTTGGTCGACCTCGAAGAAGGAGAAAAGCACTTAAGACTTCGCCGAAACAGGCTGCATGGCCTAACTAAGCCCTGATTGATGATGAGGAGGAGGAATGAAACATTATATAATAAAAACATAGAAATGAAGACGAAAGTTCACAACTTTATTTTATTTTTGGTTATTACTTTCTCTACTACGTATAGTAAGTAGGGGAAGTATTGCATTCCATTCAAAAATTCGATACCGAGATTTCACCGGAAATACATGTTTTGAGACCTCCTGAATCCAAAAAAAGCATTTTTGGAAACATGTCCGTGTGTGTGTCTGTGTGTGTGTGTGTGTCTGTGTGTCTGTGTGTCTGTGAACAGCATAACTCAAAACCTAACAGTCGGATAAACACCAAACTTGGTATTTACGTTCAGTATCTTCCAGAGATGCGACACGAAGATTTTCAAGAAAATCCCCCCACCCCAGACTACCCTTTACATGGAACATTTTTCGAAAGTTTTAATTTTCTCTAAAATGGCTCTAACGATTTTGATGAAAATATCATATGTTTAAGATAATGTCATGAGAAATGAAATGTATATCTCGAAATTTCTGGGAATGTCTCCAAAAGTATTTTTCATTGTGAACGACTTTTGCATAACTGGTAAACCATAAAAGATAGACAAAATTTTACTACACAAAAAATGTAGATCGCGTTAAAATACACAACTTATATCATATACATTTCTTTTGTTGAGTGAACCGTTTTCGAGATATTGCTTGTTATTTCCTTAAATTTTCCAATACTTATACTTTTTCTCAAATTCGTTATTCATTTTTTTGTGTCCTGGACATGCAAAGAGAATGGAATGCGCCACATAGCAACCAGCGATAAAATATTTGACTATCGCTTAAAAGCTACCATATTCCCCTTGCATCTACAAGAAAATTACCAATAAGATTGATATCTCGATATCTCGATTAACATGAAGGATATGGAGAATAGGCGTTTGTAAAAATAGATTGTACAAGAGTAGAGAAAGTCATGTGAGTGTAACACATCAGATTTTTTTTAATACTCTTAAAATTTTGTTTTCTCACCACATTACGTTCTCTTAATGCCAATTATATTATTGTCGTTTGATGGTGCAATAACTTTAACCTCGTCTCCATGTTGCAGATTAAATCTCTCGTATAAATTTCTTAGCTGTCATCCAGTTTAACGAAGTATCAAATAGTTCCTCATGCCTTCCTCTAGAAGGCCAAATTATGTTGTACAGAGTTAGTCTTTCCTTGCTTATCATTCGCAGAGAAAATCTTTCACAGAGGCTGAATCCGACATCCAAACCATCCCCTCATTTCATATCTATGGTTTTTAGTAAAGTCACATTGAGAACTAATACAGGCTGGGTGTAGTCGAGGGTTGCTTGCCTGAAGATGGTAACCTTACCGAGTGCAAAACAGCAGTGCGATCTAGGGAATGGACCACTTTTTATGCACGTCAATGAACAGGTGTGCGGAATACGGAATTATTTCAATTAGGTATTTGCCACGTGTACCAGTCAGAAGAGTTTGTGTATGTCAGATGGCTACCTATTATTTCAAAATAAATTCGTTCAGCTTCATCTCATTAAATGAAGTTGCAATGTGAAGTGTTATATAGTAAGCAAATGCAGTTATATTTTTACTTTCTTTACTACGTATAGTAAGTAGGGGAAGTACTGTATTCCACCCAAAAATTCGATACCGGGATTACACCGGAAATACATGTTTTGAGATCCCCTGAATCCAAAAAAAGTATTTTTGGAAACATGTCCGTGTGTTTGTGTGTCTGTGAACAGCATAACTCAGAAACGAACAGTCGGATAAACACCAAACTTGGTATTTAGGTTCAGTATCTTCCAGAGATGCGACACGAAGGTTTTCAAGAGAATTCTCTCACCCCAGATTACCCTTTATGGAACAGTTTTCGAAAATTTTAATATTCTCAAAAATGGCCCTAACGATTTTGATTAAAATTTCATATGTTTAAGATATTTTCATGACAAATGAAATGTATATCTCGAATTTTCTGGGAATGTCTCCAAAAGTATTCTTCATTGTGAACGACTTTTGCATAACTGGTAAACCATAAGATAAAAATATAGATCGCGTTAAAATACACAATTTATGTCATATACCTTTTTTTATTTATTGAGTGAACCATTTCTGAGATATTGCTTGTTATTCCCTTAAATTTTCCACAACTTTTTCTCAAATGGGAAGTCGTTATTCATTTTTTTTCATGTCCTGAGAGAATAGAATGCGCCACATAGCAACCAGCTCTTAAAATATTTGACTATTGCTTAAAACCTACCATATTCCCCTTGCATCTTCAAGAAAATTAGCAATAAGATTAACATCTCGATATCTCGATTAACATGAAGCATATGGAGAATAAACGTTTGTAAAAATAGTTTGTACAAGAGTAGAGAAAGTTATGTGAGTGTAACACAGTAGATTTTTCATTTTCTGACTGCACTGCTTCTCGAGTCCTTATAACTCCACGAGTTAATTCCATTAGGATACCAAAACTCACGGATTACTGAATAAAGCAATGAGCTGAAGTTTTCAAGGCAGCTAAAAATAATGAGGTGACTTGAACTTAAAACTCTATTCTGAAAAAGGAGTAAAAATGATAATTTTACTTTAAATTTCAAAGCTAGAGCTACGCAACATTGTAGAATTAATAATCAATTGTGTCTATGATTTTTACAAAAAGTAAGCAATTGATCATTTTCACGGCTTTGGTACCGTTTGCTACCTGAGCATCCTCAATAGATTTGTAGCTAATTAACTTCAGCATTTTTTCTCGGTAAGGAGTTCACAATTATTTCATGTGCTGCAAAAATATAAGATCCGCGGTGTAATCCTTTCCTTTAATGTTAATTTACCTACCGCTTAGCAGCGTGTATATGAATTAGTTAGCGATGTTTTTAATTAAAAACAAAAGCTGAAAACTTGGTATAATTTAAACAAACAAATTGGAAATTGCATGTGCTGGGCTTGCAGCCACAGAGGCTTGTATATTCTTGTAATTAGATCCGATGTGTTATTTTCAGTATTCATTCAAATTAGTAAATACGAGGACGTTTCATATGCCTGTGGCTGTGTGTTCCAATCTAATGCGCACCTCAATATGTTATTTAATACTCCTGGTATTCATTAAGCTTGGTCATGAAACGTTTTGCTTAAAATGGGGCTAGAACTGGAAGGTACCCCATCATTATTCGCCCAGAGAATCGGGGTTCATTCTCCGGTATAGCTAAGCTGGAATAGTGGAGAGGAAGAGGGGGTGTGACTATACAGTTAACACAACAATACCGAAGCTGTAAACGACATTTGTTTCTTTTGACATTTTATAAAAATGCCCTTCTCTACTCATTCTTCAACGAACTCTTCTTAAAAACTTATTTATCAACCAACTCCTGATATTACCAAAGAAAAGCGTTTCCAGAAATATTTTCATTTCATATTTCGTTGTTGACAGTAGGGGCAATAAATAGTCAAATCTTTAAAAATTGGGTCGCTATATGCTGCCTTTGAAATTCCAAACTCCTTCAAGGACATCGCGAGAAATAACTGAATGGGGCGTTAACACTGCACTACCTACCTTCGTGCTTTTACTTACTTCTACAGATGGAGGAACCTAACATGGAAGCGTTCGGATCGAGGAACGTGGTCATGGCAAACTACTTCAATGTAGAGAACCGTATCCCCAGAAATGTACGCATAAAGCACGGAAGTCAAGTAGATTGTCCTTTAATGACAATATCAGAGTACATTAAATTACTTCCGTTTAACCGAGAGGTGAATACTAATTGAAAGTATTCCAATACTAAGAAAACATTAATTTAAAAAATACAATTATAGGAATATATCAAATTTATTAACAAAACACTCTGTAATAGACGTTTAGCAAAACGGAACAAAGGTCATAGAATGCACATTTAACGTGACCTTTCACTGGACTTCAGCAGTCCATGCGAGGAAGTCCGCATTGCGTAAGTACCGACATTTTAGAATACCAAACCTAGTATTACATTAAAATTGCAATAAAACCCTAACAATTTAATAGACTCTGAAATAATTGGGAGTTTAAATAAACTCTCAAAAATAAATCCAAAGGGTATAACAACGCACACTAAAATAAAACAAGATACACAACACAATTAAAAAGATCTTACAAGCTGCTGTAATACAAGATTTAAATATGACATATCACCGTCACTAACTCCTCTTATGCACTAATGTTAGACAATTAGTCATAACAAATACTGACAAAATCCAAGTAAAGGACGGTCAGCAAAGTCCCAGAACAAAAGGAAAGTCGGCAACTACGCCATAAATGGTGATTTACTCCGAGATCCATGCACTTCGGCCGAAGAGAAAGTTCAAATACTTCTCTAAAAAAAAACTGAATACACGATCATAGCGGTGCGAGCGGCGAAGAAAGGAACCCAAGCAAAAGAGAAGCGCTGCTCACGAACAAAATATCAACTATCATGCGGAGTTTACCAACATAACTATGAATTATATGCTGAATTGGCACAGTAGTTAAAAAAAGGATTTGAAATGCAAACCAACTATATCTTGTAAATGGTTAATGACAAAAACATTAGGCAAGTTCTGTGCTTTGACAAACTTTATATTTTGTGTGTAGTTGAGTCTTTGTCTAACTCTAATGGTTTACTAACTGTGCAAAAGTACGTAATTAAGTTTCATTGGAATGAAAATCACTTTACAGGATATTCATAGAAAATTCAAGATAAACATTCTAATTGGCATGGAAACATATTAAACATGGTATTTTAATCAAAATTCTTAGTCTTTTTAAGAAAATAAAACGTAATCAAACAATTTTGCATATAACACATAGGAATGAAGGATTTATTAGAAAGTCTTAGTGTAGCATGCTTGGGAAATGCTGGAGTTAAGCATCTGGTTTGCTATTTATCTGACTATATAGTTATGATGTTCACTAACAGAAAGACAGGACACACTCGCCTTTTTCTAATATATTTTTGGGGGCCAACAAAGCGTGTACTTCTGTAGAAATGTCGATATGGGAATTCTTATGAAATATAATGATACTACCATAGGTAAAAAAACCACAAGTAAACAAAAAAAATATCTGCTGCCTTGATTCATTTAAGTAGGTGACTGCGTAACACTAATGGAGATTCAGAAAGATATGGTGTTAACCTACGAACATGCAAACAAGATAAAAGGGAGTTTGTCTATACCCATCTGTATTTATCGCTCCAAGACAAAATCTCTAAGTAATACAGTGTCCTTCTATTGTACAGGGATATCAGGCAACTATCTGCAGGACAGGCATACGGTTTAGTAGCGGAGGAAGATTTCAGCAATTTGGTCAAGGGTAGGCTACTTAATCGCCGTGAGAAAGGGCGTCCAGCGCTGACGACAGTAGGCACAGGGCAGCGGAGCCCTTAACGTTTCTAGATTGAACATCCCAGGCTGTACCACGGACAGGTTCGAATAGAAGGTTTCATAATTCAAAGCACGCCACCTCTACAGCTCCCAAACCTACAGCTCTGAAAGATGACGAGGGAAATGCAATAAGAGGAATTTATAGGAAAATTCGTGGTGGTATATGTCCAGAGCCAGATTGAAAAATAGAAAACAGACAAAATCAGGTTGGCCAATCGATTCCGGGGCCTCCCGAATGCGAGTCTCAGACGGTTCCGCCTAAGCAATGAGGCAGTATTTTTAACACTAAAATGATTTTCAGTCTAATTATATAAATTCAATAACAGTCCGCCATAAAGCAATATGTGTATGTAACAATATATAAAAAGTGTATATTACAATCTTTGTATATGTTTATGTCATTGTATCCATTTGTAATAATGTTATGTGAATATATTACGTAATTTAATAAGGTAGGAGCTGTGAGAAATAGGTAAAAGTTGCTAACAATGAGATAACCTTCAGGCAATAATGAATTAGTAAGTTTAAATGTTACTTGTGATTCTTGTAAGCAATAATGTAAATTTTGAGATAGTTTAAAAATAGCCAATCAACAACCAGAAAAAGCTTTAGTTAAATGAAGGTATTCTATTGGATTAGGAATAGCCAATCAGAGACTTGAAATACAGAAGTTTACAAGTTTAGGCGGTTGAAATCAATTCAGTTGGCTGCAAACAGTGTTCCTACCCGGACGCGAGAGGTATAATACGTATTCGTGTGAGACGAAAATAGTTTAGGTATTAAAAGGTGCAATAGAAGAATCTCACAGCTCTCTCTCTCTCTCACTCTCTCTCTCTCTCTCTCTCTCTCTCTATGTCAGTGAAGTGTTATTTAAATCTTGTCAAGCATAAATAAAAGGAGTGAAGTAAAATTATAATCTGTGTAAGCCTAAATTTTTAGTCGCACCACAACCCTGCTAAGAGAAACGTGTCTCTAACAATAATACTGACGCAGCCGAGGTAAACATAAATATTTAATACTTAAACAGTCAAATTACAAAGTTAATAATTTAAAAATTTGGGGCAAAGGCTACCGGATATCATACACGCGGTTGCAACTACTAAAAGTTCGGCTCCCCAACAGTTGATATATAATACAACTCCTTCAATAAAAAACTACTTCAGCTATTCCAGCACTTTCTGCAGCATATAGCAATATCAATAAGTAAATTCTTAATTTTTGAGCCTTAATTACTATCGATATCCTTGTACATCCTTTTCATGATAAAGTTAAGCTGTAGTTGAATCAGCATCAAGTTTATCTTGCCTGGCCCAAACAAGAGGAGCAGCTAGAATATTATTTGGTCACAAAATAATTGTTTCTTCAATAAAAATATTTTTACAACCACCGTTGTGCTTAAACAAGGAATGACATTAAGTTTTGTGAATACTTTTTTCTGTACCAAAAGAACCTGAGGTTAAAAAATCTATTGTATTACATTCATGTTAGCATTTAACATGTAGACCCTATAGTGAGCTAGACCAGCTTAAAGAAAGATAGTATACTCTAGGATGTTGATTACGTCATAAATACATAATTACATTGTGTACTTGTATGTAAACAAATTGTAGTTCTTATGTAGAATACGTTGGAGCTAAAAATTTTAAAACAATATTATTTATACTTAATGTATTTATAAAACTGGTAATATTTTATAGTGAGTTATTTTTTTAAATGAAAGAAATCCTCCTCTGTATAGAAGGTGTGAGTGATGAGATACCTTTTAATGCTAAATTGAATTTATTTTTATTAATTTTCAGTTCCTTAATATATGATGGAAGCGAGTTAAATAATATTATACCTATCTAATAAGCCCCTTTTTGCAATACTTGTAGGTTATTGCTTGGCCTGTGTAAGTCCTGCCCATTTCTGGTTTGTTTGCTGTGTATGTCTGAATGTTTTATGAACACTTCTGGGTGGTCAACCACGGTTAAAAGTATAGCTAAAATATACTCACATGCTAGTGGTAGAATTCCAAATCTTTTGAATAGTGGTTTACAATAAGTTGATTTCTTTACACCTGCCATTATTCTTATTACCACTTTTTGCAAAAGAAATATTTATTTTGCGTCTACTGAATTTCCCCAAAATGCTATTCCATAAGTCATAATTGAATGAAAATAAGCATAAGACACTGTTTTAGGATGCTATTATTTGTAAAATGAATTAATGATCTAATTGCAAAACATGCAGAGCTTAGTTTTGGTAGGATGGAGTCAATATGGTCTTTCGAATTCATATTATGATCTATAATAAGACCAAAAAACTTTATGCTACAAGTTTCAGTAATTTCATTGCCTTCATGTTGAATTCTTATGTCTGCAATAGTTTTACTTTTTGTGCGAATATTGATATATTTAGTTTTTCAAAGTTTATATGAATTTTGTTACTATCAAACCAATTATTTAGCACACTGAAAATACAGTTGCATAACTCTGAGAGGCGACTGATGTTGTGTTCTTTAATCATAATACTTGTACCATCTGCAAAGAGAACTAGGTGAGCATGTTCATTTATTACTCTGGGGAGGTCGTTGAGATATATTAGAAACAAAAATGGACCCAAAATCGAACCTTGTGGAACACCATGCTTTATTTCTGACCATTTGGAATATATTTTGGAATTATCTGCAGTATTTATTATGACCTTTTGATGTCTGTTTGATAGTTAAGATGCAATCCATATATATTTTTTATTCTTAATGCCATAATATGATAATTTTGATAAGAGGATGTTATGATTTATACAGTCAAATGCTTTTGATAGGTCAGAGAATGTTCCTAGTGTATTACATTTATTATCAAGTGATTTAAAAATTTCATTCATTAAGTTGAAAGTAGCATCATTGATTGACATGTTTTTTCTAAATCAAAACTGCTCCTTTGTTAAAATATTATTTTTAATTAGGTGGTGACATATTCGCTTTAACATAAGTTTTCAAATACTTTGGAGAAAGCAATTAGTAATGATACTGATCTATACTTGGAGAGTTGTGACTTTTACCTTTTCTTGTATAGTGGTTTAACTATAGAATATTTTAGCCTGTCAGGAATAGTCCCTATTACAAAGGAGAAGTTACATATATGACTTAAAGGTTTGCTAATTTTATCGGCGTATAGTTTTAATATCTTAGTATTTATTTCGTCATAACCGATGAATTCTTGCTATTGAGGGATTTTTATCGTTTTATTTACTTCTATCGTGCTCATGGGTATTATTTCTGTACAAATAGGCTGTTCTAAGCTTGCTTTTTTAAATATGAAATAGGGTCCTCCACATGTTGTTTGGACTGTAACAGTAAATTTTCTGCTAACTGAATATAATGCTCATTAAATAATTTTGTTATTTCTTGTGGTTCTTTTGTGGTGATACGATTATTTTGATGTTGTTAACAGTCTCTTTTTTATATAATTTTCCATATTGTATTAGGCCTGCTATTTGAGGTCTCTATCTGCTTTATATAGAGTTTTTTTAGCTACATTTATAACCTTTTTTAAAATTTTACAATATTATTTATAGTGTTGTCTATTTTCTCACAGTTGCTTTCTCTAGTAGTCAGGTAGAGTTCTCTTTTGTATTTGTATCGCTGATGTTATCTGTTTACATTTCTCTGTCACTTCTCTAAGTTATCGTGACGTAGCCCGTAATGAAAAGCACACGACGCAGCCTCTTCGTCGGATGGCTCACTCACAGGGAGGAGGCCGTGCACAAGATGTGTCTAATCTCCTGCAGTACCATGACTTACTGCACGTCACAAACTCAATAGAATGACTGAATAGTTAGCACTTTGTCATACAAGAAAATCGTCTACTAATTTACTCGCCAGAACACTCGATTATATAGCCGTTGGAAGTTTCCACAAATCATTCTAGGAAGTTCTGGAAGCGGGAATAAGGTAAACGTCCAGAATATTCTGGCTTTCTGACGATAGCACTTCTAGTGTTTACGCTGGGCAGGAGCGCTACTTATCTCTATTTATATATCCAGCTGCCGTGGCGACCTGCCGAAGCTTGCGTCATAGCCGCTGTATCGCACAATACATATAACTCTGAGACTAATGTATTAAGAACGAAAATTTGAATTTAAACAATTCAGACGTAAAGGTTCGGAGTTTAGCAGTTGGATATGTGAATCTTAGAAAATCAGACTACATTTTAACAATTTGCTTAGATCAATATATCCACTTGTCTATAAGATGTATGCTTTAGTTTAAAAATGGAAAGTACATTTTCCCTATACTTCGTTTGACAAGACGGTAGATACATCAGCTATGTGGTTGGATGTCTCTTTCAAAACACAATAAATGGTGGCTTTAAATATAGTTAATGATTAAGCATAAACATAAAGCTCAAAATTTCAAAAATTGTCTTCTTTTTTAAGGTCTAACTAAAATGAAAATGCAATAAGATTTATTGGTTTCGCAATTTAATTGCAAGGACGTAGACATTTCGATCTGAATCTAGGATATGCTAGTGTGAGAATATGCGTTTATTTTTACTTTTTAAAAATATTGTTTAATTGCAGAAAAGCGTTCTTATTGAACACTAGTGATATATCAAATCAAATAATTGAGAAAGGAAATTTGGGAAACAAACGTTCCAGGCCTACCTCCCCGGCATTTACAGTTGTAAAGACAGGAAAACCTGGAAAAAACCTCCGCCAGAGAGGATATTCTGGCAGGATTTTAACCGTAGACTTCCCATTCACGAGCCCGAGCTTTAACGTGCCTACACGCATCGGTCCATTTTTTATCTGTGAACACATTTTATTTTTCATGCCATTTATATTCCTTGTACTTATTTTTTGAGTTTCGCTTTAAACCTAATATCTTAAGACTGAGTCCTTATATATATAATTTATACGCATTTTAAGTTTATGGCAATTATCTACTGGAAGTATTAGATAAATAAATGAGCATACTTCTGTGAACTTCTTACGAGAGTTTGATCTTGGTAACGAAGGGCATCAAAGAAAGAAAAGTCTGTTTTTTTTGGCTCAATAAAATGTAATATTTAGTTTTACTGGTAGATGTTACTTTAATGAAAACCAAACTCGTTAATACTTCTCTGTGTGTTATAAAGCTGGCGGTGTTCTAAAATTAGCACTCAAATGTTTTCTTTACTCATGGCAGCGTATTAATGGACAGGTCGGTTTTATAATTCATGCAAACCATTTTTCTTCGTTACAGTTTTTCACCTAGGTACTCCATCATAATAAAACAGGGATAAATTTTATCACCACGTATAAACAAGACAGGTTTTGTTGTGCATTTGTACGTCTCACTTGTGGGAGGGTTTTTTGGGATCCATTTCTCACATGACCTAGAAGCTTATCGCAAGTTTCAAGTGTTTTTATATTGCGTGCAAGTTATCAGTATTTTACGCTACATTTCTTTCGTTACCTTAGCCTACATATATATAACAGTCCTCTGTCAGAGAACCCGGGGTTATTGTTTCCTCAGGGAAAAAGGGGATATATATATAGTGCTGGTTGTTTTAATCTGTTGAAAACATTCCTTTCTGGAACAAAAATAGTTTTTAATTAGTTTGGAAGACATTTGTTTTCACACTTTATATACAAATATTCTTTCCTCGATAAAATAATTATTTGGCGACACAAGTGCATAAAAGGGGCAATTTTTCATTCTGAGGATGATAAATCTTATGAACTGGTAGGCAGTTTTGAACATAACTTATTATACAGCTGCTTCATATTACGGGAGAAAGTAAATGCCGTTAGTCTGCGTCAGTCCTCGCCTCTCTATGCTTCGAAGACTGCGTCGTTGGTGGCAGTCCCGGGTTCGATGCCCGCTCGGGTTGGAGTCGAACGCGATGTAGTGGAAGATACAGGAGAAGTAATGGTAGAATTCACTGTACCTGCTTTATGTTCTCCATCCGACGTGGCTTCGTCTTATTGTCCTGGCTGGTTGATTTAATTGTACGGTAATTCTCGCTGTTGCCCTGGCTAGATGGTTCTCAGGACTTTGCCTATCAGGATGGCTAATAACCTCGTTGATCTCGGTAGTGGTACAAAGGAGCTCAGAGGTGAATTCACTACACATCATAATGTTGGGTTTATCGCTATTTATTGTCACTTCACTCTAACCCTACATAATGTTCCTGTTTACTTATCACTTTATATAGCACACTATTTGCGCCCCAACTTTGTTTGACGGGGAAGCGTGGATTCCTCGTGTGTATCTACAAGACAACTCTCAATTATTGTGGTAAATCTAGACTATTTAAAGACCACGATCTCCCACCTAAAATTTTGGGAGATTTTGGCTCAATATTATTCAATTTATACAGATTCCTGCGAGCTCTAATTAATGTTAAAAGTACTACAGCTATTACTATAAATCAGAATATTAGTTGATTAATTGCATAGCATTGAAATCTTCGTAAATTTGTGTTTATTACAGGTATTATAAATAAAATAGCAATTAATATTATTGGCTAGTTTGTATATATCATGTGACCTTTTTCCCGGGCTTGTCTTGGTAAACTGCCGTTCTGTGTTATTTTCCTCTCTCAATACTTCCGGAGCGGAAACAAATAGTCACAAAACCTTACCCTAGACTAACACAAAAGATCCCGTTTTTGCTGCACATGCGAACAGCATATTTCTACCCTAACTGCACAGTTCAAGACATTCTAAACTTAGTTAAACAGGAACATTATGTACATGACAAATATTACATTATACAAAATGACTATTTACATGGTGTTCACATTGTACACATATCATTTATATATCAAATTAAACACTAAATGAATTAGCACATCATAAAATTAATTTGGGCACATTCTGTCTCACGTCGTGTTTTGTTTGGAGGACGTTATGATATTTTTGGGGGGGGTCAATTTAGCTTTTTAAATGGGAATCTACCTTTTCTATGTTGTTTTCTTACTCCTTGTAAAAAACTAGACTTTTGTATACATCACTTTGCAATGGTCTTACACCAACATAAATAACAACGAAAATTTTGAATGGCTGTGTACGAAGAGCACAATGAATGGTTAGACCATCCATGGATGGTCATTTGAGGGTCAAGTTAAGTTTCGTAATTGGGAACCAACATTTTTTATTTTGTTTCATTATTCCTCATTACAAATTAAACAGCTCTTTATAAGCATTTTATAAAGAGAAAGCAACATACAAAATGTAGGCTCCCATTATAAAAAATCAAATTGACCCATGGCATGGTTACAGTGATGACAACCTAGAAGGCTAACTGCCTTCCTATATTAAAGCAGTTAGACTGGACGACACCCTAATGCCATTTGCACGGCACGAAGCAAAAGATCCAGATGCTATGCACTAGTGTCTCTGAGTAGAAGTGGCGATGAAAGATGGCATGGTTACAGGGATGAGACTTAGAAGGCATACTGTCCGCCACATATCGATCTAAGAGTTACTCACTAACAGATCCGATATCATCATGTAGTTAAAGCGACGTAAAATAAATAGCGTAATAATAAGAAGTTACAATTAACAACACTTTGCAAAAAATGAAACTTATTTTTTGGAAATTGAACCATTTGGTCTCTCTTGAGAATAGAATGCGAAACGTTTCCCCAGAATTGTTTTCCTATCATTTTCAGTTTTACACAGATGTTCAAAAACATTTCGAAGAGGAATTGGTGAGGCGGAAAAATTTAATGTCAAAAGATCTACACTCAAATTTTGGAAACGGGTTTCTGCTTTCACTTCTGATATAATTTATTTCTCTTTTTAATTTTCTTTCAAAGAATTTCCTTGGAAGAACATGGTTCTCTAGAAGATTATTTTAAGATTACACGTCTTGCAACAGAAATTTACTTGAGTGGCTGCCCACAATAGTAAATGGATTACATACCATTTTAAATATTGAAACGCTGTTAACAGAACTTATAATGCAATCAAAACTTTACGAAAGGCTTTGAAAATCAGCTGGCACTTTCTTCTTTAAAGCATTCCTTTTACCCACTTAATTCTATTGTGCAGACCACTCTACAGCTTCCGTCCTTTAGTTTCAGATTCTCTTATAAGGCTTCTTAAGTTTTCTCATTTCGAAACATAATGTAACACTTCCACAGAGAAGCCTGGGAAAGAAGACAGAAAGTCTACAGTAAACCTTCAGAGAAAAGTACATAACCGATCGGATGCTTATGCGGTAATGGGGGGAACCCCCGGGTTAAAATCCTATGCACAGTCCAACTGACTCGGATTTTTTCGTGGTTTCTCCTGTGTCGTCGAGATAAATAACGGACTGGATGTAAATAATATCCACCCAACGCTTTACCTTAGGACTAAAATAATACAAAATGAAAATAAATGACAAAAGCGAATGCTCTATCATCTATAACAAATGATGAGAGCAGGTAGACTGAACGGAAAACCTAATGCCATCTGCCTGTGACGTATAGAAGCAGAGGTACAGTTGCCTAGCACTAAGGCCTCTGCGATGAAGTAAAGTACCGCAATGAGGCCTAGAAAATTAACTGTCCGCCACTATCGAGCCACGAAGCATATTCTAGTAGATCTGTCGCGATATGTCCACACAGTTAAAGCGACGTAAAGTAAAATAACGAAAAAAAGCAATAAAGCAACAAACCCTAACGGAAAAGTCTGGTTTGAAAAATCTATATGACCTTCTCAACGCTTTAAAAATTCACCTACATCTCTTATATGTCGTATACGTAAATGTTGATTTAAAGCACTGTGGTGAATCATATAAACCAAAACACATATCTGGAACACTGCAACCCACTAGCTACAGTCTTACCTGAGAATATCGTCCCTTTTTTTGGGAAAAATACGTTCTTCTACAGTTATGTTTCTTGTACTTTATTTATGCCTTCCTGGCTGTCTTAATTATTACTTTAAAAAATCTGATGTTTTACACTCACATGACTTTCTCTACTCTTGTACAAACTATTTTTACAAACGCTTATTCTCCATATGCTTCATGTTAATCGAGATATCGAGATGTTAATCTTATTGCTAATTTATTGTAGATGCAAGGGGAATTGGTAGTCTTTAAGCGATAGTAAAACATTTTAAGAGCTGGTTGCTATGTGGAGTATTCCATTCTCTTTGCATTACCAGGGCAAAAAAACATTAACAACAAGTTTGAGAAACAGTATAAGTATTGGAAAATTTAAGGGAATAACAAGCAATATCTCGAAAATGATTCACCCAACAAAAACACTTTACATGACATAAATTGTGTATTTTAACGCGATCTACATTTTTGTGTAGTAAACTTTTGTCTATCTTTTATGGTTTACCAGTTAAGCAAAAGTCATTCACAATGAAAAATGCGTACTTTTGGAGACATTCCCAGAAAATTCGAGACATACATTTCATTTGTCATGAAAATATCTTAAACATATGATATTTTAATCAAAATTGTTAGAGCCATTTTTGAGAAAATTAAAATTTTCGAAAAATGTATCATGTAAAGGGTAATCCGGATTGGGGGGATTTTCTTGAAAACCTTCGTGTCACACCTCTGGAAGATACTGAACCTAAATACCAAGTTTGGTGTTTACCCGACGGTTCGTTTCCGAGTTATGCTGTTCACAGATATACAGACATACCTACAGACACACACATGGATATGTTTCCAAAAATGCTTTTTTTGGATTCAGGGGGTCTCAAAACTAGTATTTCCGGTGAAATCTCGGTATCGAATTTTTGGGTGGAATACAATACTTCGCCTACTTACTATACGTAGTAGAGAAAGTAAAAACAAAATAAGTGTCAGAAAGCATAAAACAATAGATTGACGTATACACCTGAGAACAGGATACACAACAAAGCTACGTTTTGAGCACATCAGTAATGTTTCAAGTCGTTGAATATCGCACCCCTTAGAAGCAAAGGTGGGCTGCAGGAGCAATGGTTAAATCTCAGGACATGATTACATTTATACTTCTGTCGCACCTACTTGTAATAGGTACAGAAAGTATTGCTGCACTCCAACAAAAGCGTCGTTGTAGAGATTTCACCGGTAATACATGTTTTGAGGTCTTCTGAATCCCAAAAAAGATATTTATTAAAACTGTGTGCGTGTGTGTGCGCAAACAATATAATTCAAGTAAGAGTAGTAGGATAAATACCAAACTTGTAATTAAGTTCAGTACCTTTCAAATGTGTCTTCAAGAAAATACTCCCACCCGAAGCTATCCTTTAAATGATATCAAATTTCCTTATTTTTTATTTTCTCAAAAAGTGACTAACGATTTTGACTACATCATGTATTTAAGGTATTTACACGATTGATAAAATGTATACGATGAATTTTTTGAGAATGAATTTTGTATAACAAGTAAACTAAAATATATTCACGAAAATATATTTAAAAGTTCTTATGTATTACGTTCACATGACTTTCTTTAACTACTGTCGTTTATTTTTATATTCCTTCCACAAGCTATTCTGACGAAAGCCTATTTTTATATCTACTTCCACTTAATCATAATAAACTTTGCAGAAATGGTTTCATTACACATTTGGTTGTAGGTGAAAATGAAATAGTCGGGACCGAATCGATAATCAGATATTTCAAATATGCTGGTCTAGAAATGCGATACTCCTTCAATTACACCATGAGAAATAGATAAATGGTGACAGTACCTTAAAAATGACAAAGTATTGAACGATTCAAACCAATAACAATAACGGGCTTATCAGAAATTGCTGATGCCACAAAAACTTTTTTTTATAACGTATGTGTTTTATAGACATTTGCAATTATTTCTGTAATACCTTTTTGTCTATCTCTTACAGTTTACCTGTAATACAAGATTATACAAAATGTCTGCTTAATGAAGAGAACTTCATAAACTACTCCCAGAAAATCAGGTGCATATAATATGTTTTGTTTGACATGTTAATGTCGTAAACGTATGGTATTCTAATAAATATCGTAAGAGCCATATCTCGAATTTTCTGGGAATGTTTCCAAAAGTATTCTTCATTGTGAACGACTTTTGCATAACTGGTAAACCATAAGAGATAGACAAAATTTTACTACACAAAAATGTAGATCGCGTTAAAATACACAATTTATGTCATATACATTTTTTTTGTTTTGAGTGAACCATTTTCGAGATATTGCTTGTTATTACTTTAAATTTTCCAATACCTATACTTTCTCAAATAGGAATTCGTTATTCATTTTTTATGTCTTGGACAATCAGAGAAAATGCAATGCTCAGCATAGCAACCAGTTCTTAAAAGGTTTGACTATTGCTTAAAGCCTACCAAAATCCCCTTGCAGCTACAAGAAAATTAGCAGTAAGATAGTTTCTGCAAATGTTTATCTCGATTAAATGAAGTAGATGGAGAATAAGCGTTTGTAAAAATAGTTTGTACAAGAGTAGAGAAAGTCATGTGAGTGTAACACATCATATTTTTTTTATGAGAAGTCGTGGAAATAATGTGAACCACTTGCCATTTATTTACTTCTAGTACTTAAAGTGCACGGATGAATATATAATAAATATACAACTCTTTCTAATGCATCTAAAAACCCAGATTTGTTATACAGATGTTATTTTATGCAAAAATATAAATTCACAGACCTAAATAAAGTATGTAAGGAAGGACGGCGATAAAAACGTTTAAGATCCCATGTTGTCCCTTCTAAATACTGAACGGATGGCTGTGATACCGTAAAGCTGTTTCGGGCTTTAAATTAGAACATACATTAACCTTACTCTAGCTATGTATTTTATGTGCTTTTGTATTTCATTGTAACCTTACGAAAATATTGTCGGCTTTAGGTCTCCAATGGATATTCCAAGGTCGTTAATCAAATAGCTCGTGCTGTTACGACAGCGCCCAGTGGTGCAAACCCGGCGGCTACATTGTCATTTTGAAGTCGTTTGCTCGGTGTTACAGAAATTTGGTATGTGCATTCACCTGAAAACTCTTAGTATTTTAATTTCACCGCTTAATTTTATGATCTTAGTGATGAGAGTCGAACAACTTCTAATTTTAAATGGTATTCAATGTAACGAAATTATTAAAGTTGGAATAACCTTCATTAGCTTCAAGTAAACCGAGCAGAATGTAAACAGATGATGTTAAAGTTTGTTTTCTCCTCGACTATGGTCACGTTTATATAATTATGTTTACTTTTGGCTGAGAGGTTGTTTGGAATTTGTTTGTATTTCATTCCATAGAAATTCCTTTACTTGAAATGTATTCATTGGGTTATTCAGCTACGTTTACAGTCAGCAACGAAGCACTTGAGATCACTAATGTTTTGATTAATGTAATAAAATTAAAAATCGTATGTCATTACAGCTTTGGAAAAAGTGTATCCCTATTTGAAAATTTCAAAGCACACCATTTTCCATTGAGTTTTAAATGAAGCATATATAATTCCATAGCAGAGGCATTGCCCAGGGATTTGATGTTTGGTAAAATATCGTTTTCCGAATACTTGTTTATTCACGTATAAATTAATTTAGGAAAATTATAATAATGCTAGTGTTCAATTCTTCTAATTCACATTCATTGTGAAAAATGTTCTAATGCACTTAAATTCCTCGAAATGGTCTCCCATCCAACATTTTCCTCCCCATCTTCCATTAGGATTGGTTTTACGCATTACTAACCCTAAAAGAATGAACATAGCGGCATCTTTCGTTATTGAGAAAACTGGCCAATTTGTGTTGAGTATCTTCAACATTTCCCTCCCCAAGTATTTTCTACACCCTCTCTTTTGAGAGTTTTTTGTTATCCCACCCCTAAATGAATGAATGAAGAGAACATTATATATTTACTTTCCATAAATATTGAGAAAACAATACACATACTGAAGAACCCCAAAATTACTTCCCGCAGAACATTGTCACTCTCTCTTTCTTTAGGGGTAGTTTTTCACATAGCACTCTTACAGCATTTTTACGCCTTTCCTAAGAAATATGTGTGCCAAATTTCCCATTCGTACTCAAAACCCAGTACCTACCATGGAACAGTTTTCAACACACATCTCCCACTAGGAGTATTTTACAGTATCAACCCTAAAAGATGGAATGGAGCAACATACATTTTTTATTAGCAACCGCATTAGTAAAAATTTCGGAGGCTACGAAAAGACGAGACATCATAAAGGTATACATAAAGACCGCCTAAAATTTGTACTCACGAAATACGAATTGTATAAAAATTGAAAACAACCTCTGGAATAATTTCATCGTTGATTATGGTCTCCGTCAAGGATGTTGCCTTTGCGCTCACATTGTTTAAAATCTTCCTATTCGAGGCTCTAAAAAATTGGAGGAGCAAATTTGGACCCATAAATGACAATGTATTGTATTCATAAGTTTCGCAGATTATCAAATTATTTTTGCTGAAGATGGACGTAACAAGCTATATACTTAGAAAAATAATATAGAAATTGTTGCCTACAAATAAATTTATCTAAGTCTGAATATATGGTTGTTGGACGTGTAGGAAGTGACAGAGTTGGAAGATGGATCTACAATCAAGTGCTGCAAAATATGCATGTTTAGGAACAATGATATCAAACAAAGGAGATAGTGATAGTGATACTGAAATCAGGCGCAGACTACAAAAGGGAAAAGTCGCCATAAGACAATTACCTTCCATAATTTGGAATAATGCCATACATAAGGATATAAAGGAGTTATGCCGAGTTATGGGAGGTCTAAAAAGGAATGCAAATAGATTAAGAGCTATGGTAATGGGCTATTAGAGAAGTTGTTGTGTCTTCTGACTTTACAAAATCAAAAATGAAACTATGGGAGAACGGTGCAAGTGACAGCAGTAAACATTATCGATTCTATAGAAAGATGGGGGTTAAGATGGTATGGACACCTTCGAAGAATGTTACGTGAGAGATGGTTATTAAAATTATATAGTTTGCAGCCTCCTCGGCGTAAGAAGATGGAGGACCACGATTGTTGTGGAATGATTGTGAGAGACAAGTTATGGAAAATAGGCAAATGGCAGATAATGATTGGAGTGACAGGAAAAGATGGTAACGTGGTTCGAGAGAGGCCGTATGGTATAAACTATATATGAGAAAACAGGTTCATTCGTGCTTAAAATTAATCACTTATTTTCCTAGAGGAGTCATGCGACTCTCAGCGCAGTACAGATCTGAGAAGCACCAGGAATTGTATGCCCTATTTTCCATTTACACAAGTACAGAATAGCCAACAAACAACAACAAACCTTCAACTCTGTTTTCCGTAGCGTGCAAGTTTGTTACGCTTATCGGCTATTGGAACAATGCACCCTGTTCACGTCATCCAGAACTTAAGATCAGCCGTTGTATCAAGTTGTCCGGTTAGTATAGCTGAAGAACAGTTCCAGTTTGCAACAGCTCGTGCAGTCAAAGAGGCTTACAGAGTATTCACAGCTTCTCTGTTTGGACGCTACCATTGTTCCATTATTACTCAGATTTCTGAATGCCTCTCACGTTAACACCCTGGGCAGTAGTGAGATTGTGTGTAATGTATAATTCCTCATCTCTGTTGAAGTGGGAGCGCGTTCTCGCCCACACAAACGCAGTAGGAGTTACTGAGATTTGCAGAAATGGTTACTTGAAGCTGACCATTTGATGTCTCAGACCTTATCAAGAAAAATTCAAATACATGTTGACATATTACCTCAGAAAATATCGACAAGCAATTTTTGGGGGCTCTAATCTTAAAACGCTGGTAACAGAGGAAGAAAAATCCAATGTTACATATACATAACCTTCTCTTCCTTCTATCGCTCATAAATGGGTATACAAATTATCCTTAGGAAAGTTTATTTCCCAGATACTCCATTTTAATATAAATAAACTTTCCGGAAATAGCTATATATATCGTTCGTTATAGATACAAAGAGAACAGCGACAGTGAAATGTTTAAGAACTGGATGCTAAATTCCATACTCTTATAATTCCACTCTCTTTCCATAATATCGGAGAAACAGCTGAAAACCGACAGGACTTGAAAATAAGAACAAAGTATTGAACAATTAGAACCAGTAATAACGGATATCCCAAATGTCTTATGCCACAAAGTATATTAACTGAAATAAATTGTGTTTTAAAGAGATCTGCATTTATTTTATGGTACCTTTTCGTCTATCGCTTAACGTTTACAGTTATGCACGATTATATAAATCCTTCCAAATGCGGACTTCACAGGTTATTCTCAGAAAATTCAAAATATGCATATAATTTTTCGTCTAACTATCTTTAGTATATGGTATTTTAATCAAACTCGTTAGAGACATTTTTTAGAAAATAAAGAATTTGGAAAACATTTGCATGTAACCAGTAGTTGAGGTGAGGAATTTTCTTGAAAATATTTGTATGGCATGTTTGGAAGGCACTGAACTTAAATTACTAAGTTTGGTTTTGTCCCACTTTTTGTTTTCGAGCTTTGCTGCTTATCAGCACACAGACACCTTTTTCTAAAAAGGCTTCATCGTGTTTCAGGTGACCCCAAAACATGTACTTCTGGTAAAATCTCGCTTCAATTTTTTTTGGGTGGAATGTAACACCTCTGCCTACCAAGTATGTGGTAAAGAAAGGAAAAATTGATGTAAAATTAAATGGTATTTGGCAATTGCACGGTGATGCTTGAAGTAACGAAACGTTCCTCTTGGTTCTCAGAGATTTGGCTTCCAGAAAAAAAATGTAATAAATTATTATAAATAAACGACTTGTTGTTTTATTCAATTAAGTCACATTATTTACCTTAAAATCTTATCTACAAAGAATTATAACCTGTTACAATATTGTTGTGGCGACGCTATTCGCGTATTGAAGTTAATTTATATTTTACTCGCGGAAATTTAAAACTTTATTACGTTCAATTACACTCATATTATCCCTTAATGCTGACTGTTTTCAAAAGAATAAATAATGAATTATATCATGCATGGTTAGTAATTATTGCGATTTAACAAAATGACTTTCTCGTAACACGTGTGCGTTCGCTAACTCCAGGGATTAAGTAAATCATGTTGTATACGCGGGTGACAATGTATGTGTGCGGTGATATGATTGGTTTAAAGTCTCTTTGAGCCTAAGTATTTCAATTAAAGGATTTGCTATAAGTTGCTAAATAAAATTACGATGTTTCTGCTTCTACATGTATTATTATTAATTATTATATTAATGAATAAAATGTAATGTTGAAATGAAGAATTAGGCAAATAACTTACTCGCCTTGTTTAGCCAAATTTATTTTCTAATTAGACTGGAAAAGCAAAAGTCTTACATTTTCGCACTTAATTTCTGGCCAAAAAATTAGCAATATTCTAGAGTAATACTAAAGAATCGTGTTTATTTACCTCACAGCTGCTGCAATAGAATATTTAGGCTTTTATACATATTATTGCCTTTAATCACTACATTTGTTCAATTGGGATTGCCAGTATAAGGGTATAAAAATGAGAATTAAAAACTAATATCACTCTGGAAAACTTTGTCAATCGAAAATTATGCTTTATTAGTGAGCCAATTTAAGAGATAAAATTTTAAATGCTGCTTTTCTTAATTGAAATATATTTCGTCGAAATTTATTAGTTATTTTAATAGCCATAATTGTATGATTCGTCATGGTTATTGTAGGCCTGCTGCAAGGAACACTGATATTGGCTTACTGTCTGGTATCATAAGAATGCAATTTATTTAGAATATATGTGTATGTGTTATAATTACTTTTTTACAAACTTTAGCCTACCAATTATAACACTAATTATTTTTCTTTAATAAATAATGGTCTATAATGATCTTCTAAAGATGACATAGTTAAAATTCTGATTGCTTTCATCAATAGAAATGCCTTTAGTGTCGTCCCAAATTAAGAGTCCATACTTGGTGACACTTTGAAAATAACTATAAAATATTTAGCACATTCATTAGGAACAATACAATAATCTTAACAATAATAATTTATTAAACTTCATAGCGAATATGAAATACGAGACGGTCTTTGGCAAATACGAGTATGTTCCACATGCCTAGTCCAAGACGAGGTTGTTTCCAAAAACATACCAAGCAGATTTACACTTTATTTTCTTCATTTTAGTAGTCTTCAAGATGAATGTTAGTACGTAATTTTTATTATAATTCATTTAAAAACCATTGTCAATGAGCTACTTTTTTACTCTTAGAAAAATGTATTCGTCATCTAATTTTAAATATCTGTTATCAACCTTTCTACTAAGAAAAGTAACATCATCAGCATAACACCGCAAAGCAAGCTACAATATTGTACATTACCTATCATTTATCATGAGAATAAAAGGATTGGATCTAACACAGAACCCTGTGGGCAACTTTATGTATACATATTATGTCAGATCTTTTACCATTCATCACGACACACTGCTTCCGATTCTGTAAGCACGAACAGAAGCTGTTGCATGAACTGTAACCAACAAGTGAACTACTTTTAATTCCAAGATGTTTTAATTCAGAAGTTAGTATATCATGGTTTACACAATCGAAAGCATTGCTTAAATTACAAATAGTAGCAAAGGCAGATTTATGAGCCTGAAACACTTCCAACACATATTTGAATAGACTAGTAATTTTGCTTGTATTCATACCTGGTCTATACCATGCTGCATACATGGAAAACATTATTTAATACGACTATATTCACATATCCGTTGCTTCATAATAATTCCAAGAATTTTATCAAATACTGGAACTAGTGAAATACGTCTATAATTATTAGGTTAATTTCTATAACCTTTCGTATAAACGGGTATAACTTAAGTTACTTTCAGTCATAATTAATATAAAAGTTAAAGGATTTACTATAAAGGCAATTATTTGTTTCACAACGTTGTTTGTTACGTTATAATAGTCTTCGGAGTTTTGAGTGTTATTGTTAAGTTCAGAAGTTTTGGTACTTCACCTCAAGAAAATATAAAGCATTCATAACGCTCTGTGTTCAATGATCAATGTTTGCGCTATCAAACTGCAATTCTAAGTTTAATTTTCGGGATTTTTATCATGTTTGAAGCATGGGATTTTATTTCACACCATTAAAGTCAGATGTTAAGGAAGACACAACGAAGTGTACATTGGGTTTTATTTCTCTGTATTAAGGTGTAGTAGTGTAGTGAACAAGTGATTTTACTTGCTATGGTAGCAGTAGAACAAGTTTTCTTCAAATTCGCTAAATTTATAGACCATTGATTGAGATCTGTTTCACTTGTTGTAATGTAAGTTACTAAATAGGTCACACATCATTCAGCTATTGAAAATCATTACTATCTTTTGATAATTTAAACTGAGTTGTTACTTATTAATTCCCATCACATTAGCGATAGATGTTAACTAAGGAGCGCTTTCGGGAGATATATTTCTCCCATCTTCAGCTACGGCCGACTAACGGACCGTTCTCACCCCTAACCCCAAGAAGTATTTCATTAGACGATTCTTCTGCCCTCTGTTATGAAGAATTGGAAAGTGGTGGTGTTGGATTTGTTACCATCTGTGGTGAAGGTTGGGAACTCATCTGTCTTCTTTCTTCTCTCTTGTAATGTGATTGGATCAGCTGCATTAAGTAGTCTGTAGGCGGTATTTGAAAATTCAAAGCATTCTTAATGTTGAGATGAATAAAAATCTTTTTCCAAATTTCCAAGTGTGAAGGAATCTGTATAGATTTTAGTAGTTTTATCTCTTGTCCTGTTTCATGGTTACTGTTCCAAAAATGGTTGGCCACTCCTGGTTTATCTATTTGTTTCAGTTTTATGCTTATTTGGTGTTCACTTAATCTTACTTTTAAATTCCTTTTAGTTGTACCTATATATGAGCCTTGGCAATCATGACATGAGATCTGGTAAATTCCTGATTTTTTTAAGTTATCAGTTGTATTAGTCAAAGGTGTATTCAGCATATTTCTTAAACTGTAGGTATTCTGAGGTACCAATTGGATTTGATATTTTCTGAATAATTTTTCAAAAACTTTGAACATCACTGGGTGGTATGTAAATTTCTTGTATATTAAATCCTTTTTATTCGGATTTTGTAGGGTACTAATCATGTATAAGCTATGTTTCTTTTATATAAAATTGTGTCCCTTTCTTGTAATTCTGTATAGCTTACCAAACGGAGGTCATATGTACTATAAGATGTGGCCATGGTGCTCAGTTTCTCAAGTTTTACAATTCCAAATAAAATAACCGAAAATATTCTTCCGTGTCCATGATAATTACACACAGTGAACACAATCAACAAACAGTTTTCCATAAAGGTATTCTTACTGTATGTATTGTAGCGGTTCCCTTGGTACGTTGATGATGGATGCAGTAATGTTTATGTTTATGTACCTCTAGGTCGTCTTAATGCAAGTACTCTCGTGATATATCTCGACGTTCTCGTAGACTGAAATCTGATGATCGTATATCTGTATTCTTGCATGTGTGTTGTAATTATTTATTATGCCACGGCTGCTGTATTTGTGTCGAAGTCCACTTGTAATCTTGTCAGGGTTGGGTATAGAGAAGGTTCAAACATTTTGCACACATGTATTCTGTTAATTATTTCACTTGTATTTTAGATGAACCACATATGATATTCACAATTTACTATTACCTTTGTCATGTTAAAGTATGTGTAACTGGTCGACTTTAAATATGTAGTTTTAGCGTCTATTTAGAGACGAGCTTATACACGACCTTCCTGTTTGAATACTGACAAGCTTCTGTTAGCGTTCCTTCCAACTGTTCTTCTTAACGTACGTATTTGAATTATAAGCATATACCAATGTATATATAGTCTTAATTATAAACAAAAGGTTCGTGACATGCTCACGTAGATATTACTGTATTTAGCATAATTTTATATTACTGGTTATAAAGCTAATAAATGGCATTTCCTCCTCATATTATATCTTATATGTTATAACGTTATATACTTGTTATCTACCATGTGTACATTATGAATATTCGTTTTAAGATCCTCTTAATTATTATACGTATAATATTAGCAAAGAAAATACATAACACGGAGAACAAAATATTAAAGAAAGAAGTTGTTAATGTTTTAATGCTGAGAACCTGTGAATTACACATCTTATTAGGTAATGAATGATTGTATTAGTCTGTCCGTGGCTAGTACTATATGTTGCTTTAGTATACCATGCCAAACAATATACAATAGTTCTGGCTGCGACCAGTCCTGTCATTTAAAATAAAGCCTGTTGAATTGTTACCAATCTCTACAACCGACAGTAACAAAGAAAGCAGAAGTCCTTGTTAAACGGTAGGACAGTGAGATAAAAAAAGGAAAGCAATACACACAGTTGTTCTCCAGCATTGAAAATGGTTGAACATGAAGACACCAATAACTTTCACTTTACCGCAACGATAAACAGTCACCATAAAAGTAACACATGCCTCAAAAGTATGAAATTAAAGGACAATCCAATAGCCCATAGGACGACGTATTCCATTCCACGGGGCACATAATGAAACTACTATATAAACAAAGAAAACCTTTGGAAATAAAAATATTGTAAAAATGAGGAATTTGTTCAGCAAAACAAAATCAACAAGTAACAAAATACACGCATACTTTTTGTTTTATGAAATCAGTTAAACATACACTACTCCAACATGAATTATAATTATCAGCCTGAAGACATTAAATCGCACTATAAAATCAATTACGTAGTTGCAAATATTTGTTAGGAACACTCATATAGTAATAATACTTTATATTAGGGCACTGGAAGGATGTTTTTGCTAGTACCTGTAACACCCTAAGGCAGCAGACTCTGTATTTAGACTTCAAATGGAGCAATGTTGGGATTATGAGATTCGGTGTGCAGAATATAATGGCACAGAAATAATGAACTTGAAAACCTTATAGCCCTTGGCATTTCAGTTCAAGTATAAAGCGTTGTTTAACACGTAATCAAATTGTCAATGCACTGTAATAACCAGTAGCAACTTCAACTACAGAGAAATTATAGAACAAAAATTCTTACATTTGCATTACTTTCTGTACTCGTTCTTCAACGAACTATTTTTATATTTTTCATCTATCTGATTCATGCTAATTGAGATAAACATTTATAGATATTGTTTTATTACTATTTCCTTTGGGTACAATAGGAGTAGGGGAATACAGTAATCTTAAGCGATAGTCAAATCTTTTAAGAGCTGATCGCTGTGATGGCTCTGAGGTTCTGTTTTCTTAGAATGACTAGGAGAAGAAAGAGACGACTTCCCAATTCAGAAAAGTGCATGTAAGTATCTGAAAATTCAAACCAATAATAAGGAATATCTGGAAATGTTTAACTCTACAAAAAAGTTTGTTTCACTTAAATTTTGTGATTTAACGAGATCTACGTTTTTCGTGCAGTAAGATTTTTGTTTGTCTGCTTACCGTTGTACAAATGTCATTCAGAATGAAGAGGACTTCGAGGGGACTCCCAGAAAAATCAAGATATACAATTCATTTTGTCATGAAAATATCTTAAATATGTGGTATTTTAATATAAATCGTTAATCGTTTTGGAGAAAATAAAACTTTTCAAAACTTTTACGTGTCAAGGGTAGTTTTGTGGTCGAAGGATTTCCGTGAAAATCTTCGTGGTGCATCCTTGGGAATGCTGAATTTAAATACAAAGTTTGGTATTTAACAGGGTTATTGAGTTATGCTGTTCAAAGTCACAAACACACACGGAATTGTTTTGGGTTCAGGGAGCCTGAAGACATACTTTTCGGTGAAAACTCGGTATCAAAGTTTTGGGTGCGATACAATACTCCCCCTACTTACTAACGTAGTAGAGAAAGTAAAAAACTAAAAGGGTGAGAGCCGTAATGTGCCAGATTCATTTTAAGCTGACCCCATCTGTTGTCAGAATGCGACTTACGTACTTGGCAAATAGTTTTATCTGGCTCAAATCCCTCATATTATAATATTGTCAGAATGCGACTTACGTACTTGGCAAATAGTTTTATCTGGCTCAAATCCCTCATATTATAATATTGTCAGAATGCGACTTACGTACTTGGCAAATAGTTTTATCTGGCTCAAATCCCTCATATTATAATAAACTAAGGAAAGAAAAACAATCTCTCAAAAAAATTATAGATCTCAAGCTTAAGAGCTATTGGGCTACATCCAACAGCCAAGACGCGTTCCATCACGTGACTAAACTGAAAATATTGCGGACTTAATGGAAGTAAACAATGAAAATTCCACAAACTGAGGCAGTATTTTTAACACTTAAACGATTTCAGTCAAATTATGCAGCATAAAATATAATAACAGCCCGCCTTAAAGCAATATGTTTATGTAACAATATATAAAAAGTGTATATTACATTCATTGTAAATGTTTATATTATTGTATACATGTAATAATGTTATGTGATGGTATTACGTAATTTAATAATGTAGGAGCTGTGAGATTAATAGGTTAAAACTCACTAACAATGAGGTAGCCATGAGGCAATAATGAATTTGAAAGTTTAATGCTACTAGTCATTATTGGAGCAACAATAATGTAAATTTTGAGACAGTTTATAAATAGCCAATCAACAACCAGAAAAAGCTTTAGTTAAATGAAGGTATTCTATTGGACTAGGATTAGCCAATCAAAAATTGAAATACAGAAATTTACAAATTTAGACGGTAGAAATCAAGTCAGTTGCTTGTATACAGCGCTCATAATTGGACGCGTTGGTTGTAGGCAGTGTTCCATATCGGACGCGAGATGCGTCCTCGAGAAATTTAAGATGTATTCATGTGAGACGTGTTAAAAAGTGCAAGTAATTAACAAAAGGATCTCACAGCTCTCTATATCAGTGAAGTGTTATTAAAATCGTGTCAAGAGTTAATAAAAAGGAGAGAATTAAAAATTATAACCTGTGTAAGCCTACATTCTTCAACCGCATCACGCCCTGTTAAGAAACTCATGTCTCTAAAAATAATACTGATGCAGCCGAGGCAAACATAAATATATAATATTTAAAGAAACATCAAAATTACAAAGTTGATATTTTTTTAAACTTTTTTTTGACGAAGGCTACCGGAAACATTTTACCATACGTGCGGTTGCAACTACTTCAAGTTCGGCTCCCCAACATAAGAACTACAATACAACTCCTACTTCAAATTGGCTCCCAAAGCGTAGGGCAGATAACAATACAGCAAAATATACAACTTCAAATTGGCTCCCAAAGGGTGGGGTAAATAACAATAATAACAATACAACAAAATAACTACTTCAAATTACAGATAACCTATTCAAACGTCCAAATAGAAACCAGTATGTAGCTTCCTTGTGAGCTATAGCTTCACCATACACAAAAGGAAGTGAAGGTAATATTGTTTTTATTGCGCAAGGAAATCACAAATGGTGACTTCGTTCATTGGCTGAAAATTAAATTCCACAGATTTAAGCTGTTGAACCAATGATAATTAAATTTATACATTCACAAACTGACTCACAAACTTGGAAAATTGTTGACTTATTTTCAACAGTTAAAATAGGTGAAAAGATTGTAAAAGACGTGGTTGCTGCCACCAGCTTATGCTGAATCTGTGACAGTTAGAAAGCAAAATAACAAGACTTTATGACTCTCTCTTAGCTTACATTACACCATCTCCCACTGATTTTTCAAAAATGTGAAATGGAGCAGTTTAGAGATGAACCACTTGTGTTTTTATTGTTTAGATGAGGCAACTTTAGAGCCATAGTGGCCCAACTCTATGGTTCCGACTTTCAAATAACTTTGTTATTCAATCTTATTAAGCAAAATAAATCTTTACCCTTTCATACACTGAATGGATTATTTAACGTTCTTTATCTCAATTTATATTAGTTTCAATAAAGTGGCATTTGGGCCACTATGGCAGTTGGCTCTTCAATTATGTATTTTGCAAAAATTTTTTGTGAAGTATTCGACTTAAGAACCAAGACATTACATATTATTTGACTGAATTACATAAGTATTGTTTTCCTTTAATAGGTTTCGGTGTAATCGGCTAGAATTGTGTCATTTTTTAAAAACCACCTACGAAAGTATTAATTATTGCATTTGAATATTTATAAGTAAGAAGCGGTGGTGAATTGAAGGTGGTGACTGCTATCGAAGACACTATGAAACGTGCTTCCAATGTGAACGTACAATTAGGAACAGAAAATCTAACCATATAGGAATCAAGGGGTTTAACTTGCTAATGGCGTGTGTAGCTCCGGTCTCTCCAAACGTCACCTTTCTGCCTCTAACACGATTCTAGCTACTTGACTGACTAGTTCCCTTCCTCATCCCTAAAGATGGATGAGCCCATGTGCCTGAATCACCAGATGACAATAGAGTCTATTTAACAACCCTTTTTTACTACTGAAGACATATTAATGCAATTATGCAGCAGTAACACTAGCACCCCAATAATAAATATAATAATAATAATAATAATAATAATAAAAATGAATAATAATAATAATAATAATAATAATAATAATACGTAATTTCCTACCTTACAAGATGCAAGAACCAGCTTTTACATCTTGAAGTCGGAAGAGATCCGAGGGCCTAATCCTTGCTGAAAATAAATAAATAAATAATAATAAATATTTTATTACGGTATACGAGGTACGTCCAGAAAGTAAGTTCCGTTTCAATTTCTCTCCGCTGCAGCGCTGCGATTGCAGTTCCGCACATGCGCGGTAGACGCTCTGTATCAAGGAGAAGAAACGTGCGCCATTTTGAGATCGTTGTCAGCCACGTACGCTTTGTTGTGCTTGTTTACAATGTCGGTGTTGATTGAAACTCCCGCCGCTTGTGAAATCAGATCTCTGATTCGTTTTCTGAATGCTATGAAAGTGAAACCAATTTAAATTTATCGGCAAATTTGCGAAGTTTACGGACAAAATGCGATGAGTGATTCAATGGTGAGAAGATGGGTCCGACAGTTCAATGAAGGACGTAGTGAAGTGCACGATGAAGAACGAAGTGGGCGTCCATCTTTGGTTACAGAAGAACTGGTTCACGCGATTGATGACAAGATCCAGGAAAACCGCAAGTTTACAATTAGTGCTCTCGCTATGGAATTTCCCCAAATCTCACGATCACTAATTCATGAAATTGTTACCGAAAAACTGAAATTTCGTAAACTTTGCTCTCGTTGGGTACCAAAGATTCTTAATGAGCAACACAAAACAAACCGGATGGGTAATGCACTTCAGTTTTTGACCCATTATGATGAAGGCGGCGAAGAATTTCTGACACAGATAGTCACAGGAGATGAAACTTGGGTTTCTTACGACACCCCTGAAAGTAAGCGGCAATCAATGGAATGGAGGCACACTTCATCCCCAGCAAAGGTTAAGCCGAAACAAATCTTGACACCTCGAAAAATGATGTGCACAGTGTTCTGGGACTGGAAAGGCATCTTACTCATTGATTTCTTACCGCGTGGTCAAACAATCAAAGCAGATGTTTATTGCGAGACACTTAGGACATTGCGCTGCGCAATACAGAATAAGCGCCGGGGATTGCTGTCAAAAGGTGTTGTGTTTCTTCACGACAACGCACGACCACACACTGCAAATGTGACGCAAAACCTCCTACAGGGATTTGGCTGGGACGTGTTTGACCATCCTCCGTACAGCCCTGACCTCGTTCCTAGCGACTTTCATCTGTTCTTACATTTCAAGTCTTTCCTTGGCGGTCAACACTTCAACAATGACGAAGAGCTGAAAGAAAATGTTTCCAACTGGTTGAAGACACAGGCGGCAAACTTCTATGAAGAAGGTATACAAAAACTTGTGCTATGACAAATGCCTGCAAAATTTCGGCAGTTATGTGGGAAAGTAGTTTAAGAGTTGTAGAATTTTGTGCAATAAATAATTTTTCTGTATCTGTACACAATTTAATTTTATTACCAAACTGAACTTACTTTCTGGACGTACCTCGTATACATGCTCATGGACTAAATAAACCAAACAAAAATGTGTTCTTGGCGGAAATAAATTTGAACTTCGATTCTATGTTTACTTCAGAAGAAACGTTTCACAAGTATGCTGCAGGTAACCCATTTTCCACACACTCCTCCCTCTACAAGATTGGGTCGATAATTATCTCTAGCTGTCTACGGGTATCAGAGCAAAGAACATTAAGATACACTATTTCTGATCTCTTCTTCATTTCATCATGAGTATAAACTCCTCATTGGCTTATATTTGTTTCTTGAGATTTGATTCAAGCCAGACATAAAGAGACGTGATAATTGTTGGGTGAAAGCTAATGTTAGATAAATACTTAAGCTTTTTCTATTGCTGAGTGTACACACATTCTTTCAGAAACTTCGGAGATACATAAAGAACCAGATTAACGCACCCTGTTATACCATTGAACAGTTCATAAAAAAATAGCAACCGATCTGTACACCAACTGCACCAAGAGCACAGACCCCCCCTCATCCAAACACTAGGCACTTATGAAACCACCATCAACAAACACAAACGACCATTAGCCCTGTTTGACCGCAACTTGTCCGATGAAGTACCTAATGAGGAGATCCTCGAACACCTCAACCGTCTTATACCCCCATAATTATATAACTTTGTCACATTCTCCCACACCATTAATGCTTCTTCAGTTACAGGAAACCATCCCGTACGGGAACTTCAAAACAACGGTCTGCCCCTGCCACTGCACTAGCCCATAAAGGAACCACCTACAAGCCATCCACCCGACAGCAACAGCGCAGCAGCATCACGGTAACCATAGGTAACATCCCGCCACACCTCTCACTTCGATCACCTGCATGATACTAACACCCGCGCTATCCCATTTAGCTTTTAAGCCGAAGCTCTTTAACGCATCCCTGTCATTGCCACCCTTAACCTAACCACTACTAACCACCGAGCGCCAGCCAGGGCTCGCCATGTCTTGCTCCGGTAAACCCTACATGACACGCTTGCATGCACTGCATGCTCGCATGAGTAGTTTAACCTTACTAACCGGGGTGCTTCCGCGGAACCCGATTATATAACACACTTCTTCCTACACGCACTAGCACGTCACTACTAATAACAAAAGCACCCCCCCTAGCTGCATGTTAGATTCTAACAGCATGGGGAGACGATGTAGCCTCTGAGGATGATCGTCACCGGGGGCGGCGGGTGTGGGGCCACCCCTTATAAAAAAAAAGGGGGAAGACAGTACTCAGCGAGAGGAACTTCGGTGAACAGCTTACTACGTACAAGGAAGTTATAAAGCCAAGCAACGCCCAAATGGAGAGAACCACTTTTATACATGGGGAATTTGGGACACTGCTGTAATGAATGAAGGACCATAAACAATCACGGTGTGGTATGTGGCAGTTATATTTCCTTGGTCAGGTGCACTTTTCTTAAAGTAGTTGTTACATTTTCGAAATTTTAATAAATTAGTAATATCATGGACGATAAGATGTACCTAAATTAACGGTTAATTATTACTGAGTAAATACGGAAATTGTTAACGCGTATACAAAATATCATGACTTTTTGAAGAGTTGCCTTAAAGTTAAACCTTTTACTCATGTTTGTTAATATTGCTCAAATCATGCTGGTTTTAGAGCACAAGAAATTCTTTACCATTTTGCCAAGTGAAAAGCACAAAATTCTGTTTACTAAAGTTAGGATTTGTTTCTTGCTAAAAGAATTATAAAATGAACTATGAGAGAATCTTCAATGGCACTACTTTGGCATAAGTATTTTTTGTGTGCATCGTGTTTTGGATGTTGGGCAATGCTTTGAGAGTTAATTAATAAATAATCTTCTTGCTAATCTATTTGATTTATGCTTAATACACGTTTGGTTTTTCCCTTCATTCCATTACCTATCACCTCTTCCTCACTTATTGTTATTACAAGGGTAATAGTGTGAAGAGGTCACTACTGGAAATAATATCCTATTAAGTTTAGAATTTCATTGCCAAAGTTGTTACCGAAAAGAGTGTTAATGCTAAGGCGTGGAAAAATGATATAGAGGCAAGTTTGTTTGTGTAGAGAACCATAATAAGGCAAATATTTAGAAGGTGGTGATATAAAGACACTGATCAGTGTCTCAAGCATATGAAGGTATTTATTCTCATTTGGAGAGAAATTCTACAGTTTTGATAAGTGTTCGAGTGAAAGGTACTAAGTTTAACTAAGAAAATATATATCACAACATTTTAAAAAAATATATTAAGATATTACTCAGTATGACAAACTGTTACTTGGAAAGTTTCAAATTTTGAAGCTATCCTTTTTAAAATTATATCAAATCATATATATTTTAATCATATGGAAATATTAATACCATCCATATCAGAATTAGCACTGTCAACCCATTCAATCTTAGAATCAGTATTCATTGTCGAACACATTCACTGCTGTCATTGAATTGTTTAGTCTATCTATTACCATAAAACTTCCTATTCGGTGAACAAACATTAGATTTGTTACCCATTTTAACATACAATTATTTACAAAATGCTAACAGTGAAATTTGTTTGTAAACAAATGATCCTCCAAGGAGTGTTATGTCAAGGACCCTATAAATCCAGAAAATTCAATCTATATTACACTTGATCTTAGTTTCATTTATTGAAAGCATAAAGAAATATTTTCAGAAGCCATGTTAGGTTGAAGGAGTGTGATTTGAATCGAAAAAGCCAGGATGAGGAGAAATGTAGCTCAAAATATGGTGTCACGCCCACCTTACTGTCATTCGGGGACGCAGTGTATCATTTAAATCCGTTTTAGTCCACTTAAAAGTAAAAGTATATAAATAAACCTTACATAATTTTAAACAATCAGGACTGCAGTTTCATAAAACAGGAAAAAAAGCAACAAATTTTGAAATGTTTGGAATACATACCTTTTGACAGTTATACATATTAGTAACAACTAATTCCGTGGTGAGGGGCAATAAGCTGATGTGTGAAAAATATGGTCACATATTCACCTTTTGGCAGTTATTATTCTGTTCAAAAACCAAATAATAAGGTGTATCCAGATAACTTTGTGGCCTTTATTTTTCTATTTTAAATCATACATCTAACAACTTCTGAAGGCTTTAAGTGAGGCAGTATTTTTCACATTAATTAAACAACGCATCAGCCCAAGGAATAATTATAAGTGTCTATTACTTACAAGTCAGTTAATGCTCTTGCATTTCCATTGTTAATGTAGTAATTAGCAGTATTTATATTTAATTTCAGAGAAATACTGTAACGGTATGTTAGTGAGGAAATATACTAGAGTTCGCTGTTGTGCAGGGGGAAGATACCGTGTCTGAAGCCAGACCAAATACATTAAATTTTATTGCCTAGGGGAAAAATCTAATGTGTTACACTCACAGGAACTTCTCTATTCTGTACAAACTATTTTTTTCAAACGCTAATTCTCCATCTACTTCATGTTAATAGAGATATCGAGATGTTTACCTTATTGCTAATTTTCTTTTAGGTGCAAGGAGAATATGGTAGACTTTAAGCGATATTCAAATCCTTTAAGAGCTGGAAGCATTTCGTTCTCTTTGTATGTCCATGACATAAAAAAGCGAATAACGAATTCCCATTTGAGAAAAAGTTTAAGTATTGGAAAATTCAAACAAATAACAAAGAGTATCTCGAAAATGGTTAACTTGACAAAAAATGTATGACATAAATTGTGTATTTTAACGAGATCTCATTGTTTGTGTAGTAAACTTTTGTCTATATCTTACGGTTTACCAGTTATGCAAAACCCAATCAGAATGAAGAGGACTTTTGGGGACATTCTCAGAAAATTCATTTTATTTACCATAAAAGTATCTTAAACATAAGATATTTTAATCAAAATTGTTCCATTTGTAAAAAAAAATCTAAAAATGTTTCATGTAAAGTGTAATCTGGGGTGGGGAGATTTTCTTTAAAATCTTCGTTCGCATCTCTGAAAGATATTGAAACTAAATACCAAGTTTGGTATTTATCCCACTTTTCAGGGGGCTCAAAACATGTATTTCCAGTGAAATTTCGGTATTCAATTTTCGGGTGGAATACAATACTTCCCCTACTTACTATACGTAGTAGAGAAAATAAAAATGTGTGAAGACCACATAAAAATAGAAGCGATGGGTGAAAACGAACACGCATATTAACCGTAGCAAAGTCGTGTGCTATTCCAAATTGAAGATGAATATTATTAGCTCCACGTATGGATGCCAATTTGAAGAAGGTATTTTGTTGTAGGAGTATTTGTATCACGCTTTGGGCGTCAATTTGAAGTAGTCGTATTGAAGGAGTTGTATTATATTTCAACTGTTGGGGACCCGAACTTGTTGTAGTTGCAACCGCACGTATAGTAAACAGTTTCCGGTAGCCTTCGTCCAAGTTTAAAAATATTAACTTGTAATTTAAACTGTTTCTTTAAATATTACACATTTATGTTTGCTTCGGCTGCGTCAGTATTATTGTTGGAGACACTTTCTCTTAGCAGGGTTGTGGTACGACTAAGAATGTAGGTTTACACAGATTATAATTTTACTTCACTTCCTTTTATTAATGCTTGACACGATTTAAATAACACTTCACTGATATAGAGAGATGTGAGATTCTTTTTATTATTAAATATTTGCACTTTTTAACACGTAAACTAATTTCGTCTCACACGAATACGTATTATATTTCTCGAGGACGCATCACGCATCCGGTTACAATCACTGTCTGCAGGCAGCTGACTTCTGAATTTGTAAATGTTTCTCGTTTTCAGTTTCTGATTGGCTAATCCTAATCCAATAGAATACCTTCATTTAACTAAAGCTTTTTCTGGTTGTTGATTCGCTATTTTATAAACTGTCACTAAAATTATATCATTGTTACTCCAAGAATCACAAGTAGTACTGTTAAACTTTCTTACTCATTATTGACTCAAGGTTATCTTATGTTACCTCATTGTTAGCAACTTTTAACTTATTATTCTCACAGCTCCTACATTATTAAATTACGTAATGTATTCACATAACATTATTGAACATGTACATATAATATAAACATTTACAAATTATTATATACACATATTGCTTCAAGGAGGGCTGTTATTGAATTTACGCATTATATAATTAGACTGAAATTATTTAAGTGTTAAAAATACTGCCTCAAAATATAAGAGCAGATAACGGAGGTTTTCCGAGGCAACGAAGGAAAACCACAACAGCTTACTCCCATATACTTGTAATAATCAGAGAACAATATATATTAAAGACTGTCATAAAAATATACTTTCCAATGTGCTATAACTTGTTAACTTCATTCTTTTCACGCACCACCCCCTATAAGAGATACTTGCTCGTCCACATATACTAGCTAGCCGGAACTTTCTTCATTAATTATACATAATATAAAAGTCATAACCTCTAGTACAAACACTTAAATTCTGTTTATCATTGGTATAAACAGTGGCGCTCAACAGTAACAAAGTCAATAACTTCAGTGAACATTAAACAATTACGTAGGAACTGACAGGTGCACAAGATTACCATTAAAGCAGTACATATCAATAAAAACCCCAAAATAATTAAAACGTACTTATATATCAGCTTATGGCTCCCTACCACAGAATTGCTAATTTTGGAAATGCTGGGGGGACAATGGAGTTCTGATCAATTGAATCAATTGCCAAAGGTTCATGATGTCTAAAGAAAAGATACACTCCAACCTTTTAAAATTATACAGCAGCCAACCTTAGGTATTGATCTTACATTTATTATGGCATCGCTTATATAGTTTTTACTATCTTCTCAAACATCAAAAGTAAGAAAGCTACGATTTAAGTTATATTGGTCATTTTACTCATATGGCGCAAGTACATAGACAAATGTTATCCTCCGTGACCATGCTAGCCTCTAGTTCCCGAGGTCGCGGGTTCAAAAGCTCGAGGGCGATGGAATTTCTCGAGCGTTGAAATCTTTAGCATGGCTTCCTTCTGAAGGAAAGTAAAGCCGGTGATCCGTGTCATACAACGTTAAAGAACCTCAAGTCTGATAAAGAGGCCTCTGAACAAATTTCCGGTCTTTCATGCCCAATATAGTATGGGATGCTAAGAACCATGAGGCAGTATTTTTTAACACTTAAATGATTTTAGTCTAATTATATAATATATAAATTCAATAACAGCCCGCCTTAAAGCAATATGTGTATGCAACAATATCTAAAAAGTGTATATTACAGTCATTGTATATGTTTATATTATTGTACACATGTTCAACAATGTTATGTGGATGTATTACGTAATTTAATAATGTAGGAGCTGTGAGAATAATAGGTTAAAAGTTGCTAGCAATGAGGTAACCTTGAGGCAATAATGAATTTGAAAGTTTAATAATACTACTTATGATTCTTAAATGAAGATATTCTATTGGAGCAGGATTAGCCAATCATAAAGTGAAATATAGAAAAATTTACAAATTCAGAAGTCAGTTGGTTCTAGACAGTGTTCCTAACCAAACGCGAGATGCGTCCTCAAGAAATTTAATACGTATTCAGTGTGAGACGAAAATAGTTTACGTGTTAAACTGTGCAAGTAATTAATAAACAATCTGCAGCTCTCTCTATATCAGTGAAGTGTTATTTAAATCGTGTCAATCATTAATAAATGGAATGAAGAAAAACTTAAAATCTGTGTAAGCCTATATTCCTCAGTCGCCCTACTCCCTGCAAAGAAATCCATGTCTCTAACAATAATACTGACGCAGTCGAGACAAACATAAATATATATATAATATTTAAAGAAACAGTAAAAATACAAAGTTAATATTTTTAAACATTTGAGGCCAAGACCACCGGAAAGTACATTTGGGCCGAAGGCTACCGGAAACTTTTTACCATACGTGCGGTTGCAACTATGTCAAGTTCGGCTTCCGAACAGTCGAAATATAATACATCCTCTTCAAATTGGCTCCCAAAGCATGGGGCAAATAACAATACAACAATACAACTTCTTCAACCATGGTACTAAAAAGAGCATCCATAAATAAAACGTAATTTAGCTTAATTTTACACGAACGAATAGCGTTTAAAATGCTTTGGAAACGATCGCAAGTTTATCACTGGCTGATAAGCCATCCGAAGACGGATAATCATTTATGTTTAAAGGCATCTTTAAGCATTGAACATCGTCTATAATTTGTTTCGGATTGCACATGATCGAAAAAATGGAAGCTGAAGATTTTGTCAAGCCCCATATATTAAATGCATTTTATTTTCTCTATCACGTACGTAGTAAGGTAGAAAAGGTGTTGCATTACACCCAAAAATTCGATGCCGAGATTTCACCGGAAATACTTGTTTTGAGGACGTCCGAATAAAAAATTAGCATTTTTAGAAAAAGCTCGCGCGCGCCCCTTTGAACAACATAACTCAACAACGAAAAACCGGTTAAGTACCAAACTTGATATTTAGGTTCAGTGCCTTTCAGAAATGCGACTCAAGAAAATTTCTCCACCCCAAAACTACCATTTACATGGAAATTTTAGGTATGTTTTATTTTCTAAGAAATGGCTATAACGATTGTGATTAAAATGCTATATATTAAAGATATTTACATGAAAAATAAAATGTATATCCTAAATTTTCTTGGAATAGCCTGTGAATTCCTCTTCATTCTGAAGAATTTTGTATAAACTTGCATAACCGATAAGCATTAAACGATAGACGAAAAGTACTATAAAAAGTGTAGATTTGTTTAAAACACTCGATTTATAGCAAATAACGTTTTTGAACAACAAGCCATTATCGAGATATCCGTCATTAATGCATGGATTCGTTCATTACTTTGTCATTCTTTTTAAGTTCCATCGCTTTTCAGTTCTTTCTCGCCATTGCATGGAAACCGTATGGAATTTTAAGGCCAGCATAGAGCATACAGTTCTAAATGACCATCGCTGTTCCCTTTGTATATATAACGAAATGTGTAATGTGGCAATTTCTGCAAAATTTTATTTTGATTAAAAAGTAGATATATACCGACACGTGTAGCCGAGTTCATAAAGGAACGGACTCGGAACGGGCGGTCTGTAGTTCAAATCCTAATAATTTTCTTACTTTTACTTATTCCTCATAATTGGCAAATGCCGAAAGGGTACCCTAAACTTAAGCCTGGAACTTTTCTTTCCCAATTTTCTTTCGCAATTATCATTTCATATCATCACTGCCAGTGGTGCTGTACGCAGGAAGTCTGGGCTTTAAATACAACACGCAAATACATGCTTTTATAAAATCTATCTAATAAAACCTCTATTCTCTGTTAAATGAATTGAGGATGAATTGCGTTAAAAGTGAGAGAAGTGCATTGGAAACGATCAAGAGTTTGAAAATACGACACGAAGTTTAACTTCTAACTTCCGAGATTTTACAGTGCATTTAACACATGTGTATTGCAGACTATTTTATTTCGATAATGAATAATATAAATAGTAAAATTAATTACTAACGGCTGTGGAACAAGGTGGTTCTAGTAGCAAGGTCACGAACACAAAATTTGGTGCTGAATTGGTGACCAATTATCCATACCTGCTAGCTGATCTTAAGATCAGTAAGTTACAGCTCATAATTAAAACATGCTTATATTGTTCAATTCCTCATTTCAATAATAAATATCAAAAGTTAGAAGGATTTAATATAGTCATAAACATGCGTGCAGTAAAATAGGCAAAACACCTAGGTCAGATAAATTATCAGCACTTAATACAGGAAAGGAATTACAAAACTCAAAGCAGGAATAAAAGTCGGGAAGCTCTACGTATACGGAGCAAAATTGAAGATATTTCTGTAAAATTGCTATTATGAGGCAGTTCTTATATCAGCAACGACGCGTAGAGCAGAAATCTCGAGGGAGGAATAGAAACAAAAAGTAGACAGAGTGAGGAGGAGCTTTCTGAAAGTAATCCTTGATGTGTAAGGGTTATAGCAAACTCCGATTGGTGCATACAACGAAACAATATAATGCAAGATCCGGACGACTAAACATTGGAATGTAAAGTTGCTAGGGAACCATTCACATATTAAAACAGTAGGTATGTTATGATGAGGATGGGAGGTAACAAAGAATGGTCCAGGAATATTAGAAACGGCTAATATTTGCTTGAAAGCACAAGGGAATAGAGCAAATGTGTAAAATAAATTACATTGATTCAGAGATATGGATGGCATAATGAAATGAGAAAGTTATATTAAGCTTAGAATAGAAACCAAACTAGAATGGTTTATGGAACAATTTTGGCTCAGACTGATGTCATGGCGAGCGATCAGGTTCTTTAAGAAGGCACAACAAGCTCTCCTTGATGTAGAGAGGAATAAACTTAGGTTAATATTCTGGCGCACTGTACTAGTTTCATTTAGTTTAATTTAATAGGGGGCAACACTGCCCTGTACAGCAACCTTTGTAGATGTATTGCGCATTTCCAGTCTTATTATCATTGATCGGAAGCCTGACGTTCATAATGATCTGCATAAGGCTCTGAACCGTGATGGTTGAAACCTCCCCAATAATACTACCAAACAAATAAGGGCTCTTTGGAGAGCAAGAGCTGAGCACTGGAATAATTTGCAGCTTTCTCATCTACCTGTTAATATCCCACTGTGTGCAGCTGGCCTCTGAGGGCACAGTATCCTGTAAAAGCACCCATTGCCCATATGAGCTTTTCCCTGCGACCTGCATCTGTCCGATCGCTTTATGACAACTTTGGAAACCTACAAATGAGTTCCAGTATTTCTAATGTTCTCCAAGCACGTAGCCCCTGATAATCGAAGTTAATGTATTTGTCAGATTTCTTTGTTAACTCAGGAAGAGGGTTACATGCTTTTTGGACTTCTGTTTGTTTATGTGATTTTCTCCAGTTCTTATCAAATAACATTAAACTTAAAGTTAAATGTGAAGCATTCAGACAGAAACATGCGGACTACAGTATACTCTGTGCTCCCATGTAATACAAAGGAGTAGAACTCTTCAGATCAGAATTGGAAGCTTTCCTACAGTACATTCACTCACGAAAAATCCTTTTACAAACATCAAATTCAGATATAACAGCAGGAAACCTTCAAGCCGAGAGTGCCTTATATATAAAACATCTTAATTTAGTTAAAACTTCACAAGGAACGTACTCACAGGACTCTGAGCATTTAGGTAAGGACAATATTATGAGAAAAAGAAACAGAATCCTGGTCACATCTTTCCCAAAAAATACTTTTGCGTTTCCCTTTATCAAGAATATTGTCTCGGTTATATTTAGGTGTGAGGAAGGGGCGACAATAGGCGCCTTCAACTGTCGCGGTTAAAAGAGCGGTGCTTTACTTGGGTGACTACCCCAGGGTGGAATGAGGCTCACACGCCTCCTCCTACTTGTCTCTGATAACGAACTCAAGAGCCGGAACCACTCGCTTGCAGAGGGGGGACGGAAGTCAGGATCAGGGGGAATGTCTTACAGAACCTACACTTAATACTACATGACAAGGGAGGATGCGGATATGCTCAGGATGATCTTAATCACATAGTACCCGAAATTTGAGGAAATATAATTTATTATAAAACATGGCTGAGGCCGGAGGGGATTACAAATATTTAAATAATGGAAGTGCTTACCTGGAGCAAATCAGACTGTGTCCGATGCATGATGTCTGGGCATTGAAGATAAAGCACTTTATCTTACGTACTTTATCTTATCCTTTTTAAAAGGACGACCGACAAAGCTTGCTGCAGCACTTCTCTATCAATGACTGACCAACATAGGTGCTTCAGCACCTCCCCAGCATCACACATTGGGTTTTTAGAGGTACACTACCGCCAGCTAAGCAGAACATTACCCTTAAGGGTCCCATCGCTATTCAGCAGAAACCTACCAACGCTCCTAAAGTGAACGAATTCTGACACTGCACATTCCACAGTGCGTATATGAACCCTCACTTCCATATGGACGCCTTTACTTCCTAAACTTAAACTTTACAAGGGTTATAAACGCGTGGATATTTGTAAAATAATAATTGTAACGCATGAATCTTGACAATATCTACAAGACAACTCTTGCATACGAGATCGCGCAGGTTTCACCTCCAGCAATTGGCAGGCAGCACTTAAAATGACGGCTAATATCTGCTCCCTGTAAGAAACCCAAGGAAGCTGCCTCTGTCGGTGATGCCGCAGAGATACTGGAACCCTTGCTCATGTTTTGGTTTGTTGTCCTTGTGGAGAATTACTTCGAAACTCCCGCCATCACAAGATACGATCAATGGTCGCACAAGAACTAAAGATTGTCCAGCTACCAAGTACATGAGGAAGTTCATGGCCTCGCTTCAACTTTCAGCACTAAAAGGATCGATATGATAGCAGTATCTGCTAACAACAAAAGGGATATATAATTCACCCAACTATCACATTCGAGATGCATAATGACCAACCTGAAGAAGTAAATGGAGAGACAAAAAATATATGATTCCACATTTTCTTGGATAGACAGACTTCAATAAATAGAAGTAACAGACTTGATGGTGGATGTCCGTGGGACGTCCACTAAGTTCTTCCTTGCCTCTTTGAATATCTTAGGTCTGAAGAGGAGCAAAACAAAGTATATTGTAATGATAACCCATAGAAGATCAGTAACTTTGCTTCGAAATCATTTGTGCACCAATTTATTTATCATATGTGACTCATAACAAATTTATTTCTACTTTTTATTTTCCTTTATTATTATTGTTGCTGTTATTATTGTTTCTCTATATTATTATTAACTTTCTTTTTTTGATAATTTAGTTTGTACTTTACAATTTAAACTTAATTTGTTATCCATTAATATGTTCCTTGTTCCTCTTCATTTCATTTCGAAGTAATTATTGTCAACTATAGTTTGTCCATAATGACAGCCTGTATATACAGGAAGCTATGCCTCAATAAATAAGTAATAAATATAACCACTTAGGTCTATTAGACAAGTGTGATTTACGAGTGTCAATTATAAAATGTTTAAGACCAATAAATATACCGCTCTACCCATATTGTTGACGAACTTAACGTAGGCATTAGAGTGAACAAAACGTTAGCCAGTGCACGCTACGTAAGTTGCAAATCCTCCTAAGTGTATTACGTATGTGTACCTTTCCCCTTTGGGACGGTGTGGTTTGATACAGTGGATGCTGAAAAACTAGATCGGTGGCCCTGATAAACGACCGCGTTTGTTTTGGCTGTACTTGGGAACTGGTCGATACACGCGGGGTGCTGGGACAGGTCAAAGAGCAACCCCGACCGCAGACCACCAAATTCCTGCCGTTTAACATGTGTTACTGTATTTGTTGTAACGGAGACTGTTCATTTCGGCAACTCCCCCGCTAGTGATCCTCCCTGTGGTAATTTGGACCGGAGTAGCTATTGTTCTGGCCAGTTTGATCATAGAGCTTTAGACAACATGGCTAAACTTCCTCGTAGATAACCATGTTGAGTTTATTACTTTATTATTCCTAGCAGTTGGACCACTCGAAACTAGATAATTTGCTATTTCATAAACTATCCTTACTTACCGAGTGATATTGATCCGTGGTAATGTGTGAGGCTAGCATTTGGGAGGTTTTGGGTTCGATTCCCATTGGGCGTCTACTCCAACTGTTTTTTCGTAGTTTTCCCTCGTTGGTAAGCAAATACTGGGGTAGATTATATAATGCCATGCATGTTTCTGTCATTTCATTGCTTCATCATGTTTCAGGTGATGCAGTAATTTGTATCACAAATTATTTAAATGTAAAGAATGATTATAGTATGAATATGCATTTTTGTGTGACATTGATTTGAGATGTTTGTTAATTGTAAATATTGTTGAGAAGTAAGTTTATACGGCCTTACTGAAACTGACAATAATAGCGTGCAATAATGCAGCGAGGGGGTGAGCTGTTTATCATTATTAGAGACGAGGAAGTTACGTAATGTTGGCGCGTTTTTCTTTTAGAATTTGCTGGAACATCTTCCCTAGAGCATATGTGTTCATAATTTTCATTGGATATAAAAATAGACGCTAATGTTGGCGCGTTTTATTAGCCAATAGCAACTCAGTTATAATCTTTAGGCATATCGGGGTGTAGGAGTATAAAAGGTAGGTTAGAGGTAAAGACCCCGTCAGTTCATCAAAAATCTTTGTACACTACACGTCGTCTTCAGTCCGTCAGTTCGTCGAAAACATTTGTACGTTACACGCCGCCTTCAGTCCAGCAGAAATATTTGTACGGTCGGCTATCAATTTGCAGGTTACGCGTAATAGAGTTATGAAAAATCTTAAAAGTTGTAAAGTTAATTATACAAAAAGTTGAAGTACGCGAATTAAGAGTGATCAGTAATGAAGTTATTATAACAGTTTCAGTTTGGCGAGTGTCAAGATCAATGTGTAAATGTGATAGTTAACGTGTTCGATAATAAAAGTATAAAACAAATTTCTTCATCAGTGTTATCTTTGGATAAAAGATTCCTTTCCGTTTACACAACCTGTATAAAGAGAAGTGCTCGACCAAAAGGATAATAGCTAGCCGGAGGACAGAGAACCAAAATTAAATAAAATAACAGTAGCATTCTCTCAAACAAAAACTAATACTGCCGCAAATTGCTAACACCAGATGGAGCTAACAAACCTAACAAATGAATCACGTCACAAGATGGCTTCACCACGTGAAGTAAACACAAATACACAAAGATTATAAGTAATACCGTCGCACAGGTCGAAAGATCAGGCTAGTGGACGCAGGCGGGGTCTATGACGAAGTATGCTTTGACGAATTGTCTGCCAGGGCATTCGGTGTATGACGGAAACCCAGAGAGCCCTGGTTCCGGCTTCATTTCTTCCTCTCAAACGTTTCCAGAAGCTCAAAGGTCATCATGTACTCTTAAAGTGCTGAAATGGTATTAAAATTGAGTGTTATTTATGGACGCTCTTTAATTGCTATGGCTCTTAGTGTCCCATTCTATATTGGGCGTGAAAGACCGGAAATGTTGCTCAGAGGCCTCTTATCAGGCTTGAGATTCTTTTAGGTGCCGTAAGTCTAAGACACGGGACCACCGGCTTTTCGTTCGGAAGGAAGCCATGCTAATAATTTTTACGCCCCCCCGCAAAAAAATTCATCGCCCTCGGCCGGGCTTCAACCCGCGACCTCGGGAACTAGGGGTACTCCTAAACCACAGAGGACGACCCGAAATGCTCTTCCGCTCCCCGGTAACCATAACCGTCCCTTCTTAGCAAAGAAATATTGAACGTCGCTTTAACTGTGTAAAGTAGTGTATCCTTCACTAATAAAGACGGTTGAGCAGTAGCAAAAGCTATGCAATGGCAATGTTACTCACAGGTCCGTTTCTACCTCGCCAACCAGTAGTAGCCTGGTTCAAAGTATGTATGTGTGAACTTGTTTTACAATGAAATTTGGTAATTACAAGCTATAAATTGAGTCCATTAGGTGGAACCTTTCGAATTCTGACTCTGAAGGAGAATCCAAAGAAGAACAATAAGATAAGATACGCATTATGTAGCGCATTAACACTTAACAACAAAATAATTTGTCTCCCGGTTCGCGCCAAAGTGACACTCCTCTTCTCCTCCGTGCAACTGTCAGCGGAGCAACTGTGATATACCGCCTTCGTTAGTGACTTGCGTAGTCCTTTCCTACGCCATCTGTTCTGTTGTTAATGATTTAATCGTAATGTATATTTGATTGTAAAACTAGTGGCTGTTCCTAATCGTCCGGAGTCGTCGCCTTCCTATACAGTCTGCTTGAGTGACAGTTGCTCAAGCACCTTTCTATAACATCTCTCTTGTGTTTCAGTTATCAGAGTGTGGCACTTTTTATCATTGTACTCAATTTCCAAGACTACATTTATCTAGCGATTCAAAGAACCATGAAAATGTGCACAGACTATCGAATAATTACTGTATCTTTAACAACGCGGGCGTTTATTAAGCGTAGCAGTCAGGTACCCAGAAGACATTTGCTCATATATAAATTGAAGGTGGTTTAAACAACACGTTTAAACATTTGTTCACATCCTGTATACATTCAAGTGACGAGAATCAGAAAATTAATTCTTAACACTTACAACAGAGGTATCTTATGCCAAGACTGGAGTTTTTGTTACGTACAGTAAAATAAATGCTTGCCCCCCACTTCCATCAATTTGCTACGCTATCAACCTAACATTTGTAACAAAATGAGTCGAACGACCTACCCTTTAAGACGAGGGATCACCTGACAAGGGAAAAATCTGAAAATTCTTATTTTCTGACCTTTGGTTTCTCAAATAACTTTACATCTTAACTTGAAAAAAAGTTTCAGTTTATACACTCCTAATGTTTAAAGTAGCAAATGTTTTGCTTGGAGGTTTACGGTAAACAGCTCAATAGGTACCGTTTATTTCAAACGTTGTTTTATCCTATTTCAGATATTCCGCACCCTACATGCTTTGAAATTTTATTATCAGAAAAGCAGTGAAGTTATTGACTTGAAATTTTCCTCAGATGTTTTTTAAACTGTAACAGAAAAAGAGAGGACTTACAGCTTTTAGCGTGGACACTGAGCCATGGGGGATACTTCATATGAGTAAGTCAGAGGTGAAGGCGTGGTTAGGGTCGCCACCCCAGAGCCGGTAATCGAACCCTGGACTCTCAGTGCGATGGCAGAAACGAAACCAATGCGCTACCGAGGCGCCCACTTTTAATCAGTGTTATATACAGGCTGAATCACCTAAAACACTTGCACCGCAAATATTTCGGAAATGGAAAGTGCTATTGATGTGCAGTTTTCACAGCAAAAATTGGTAGTTAGGGGCTCGTACATTTAGCCTAAGAACAGATTTTAACAATACTAAGAAAGTGTACTTTTTTGAGCAAACATACAATTTTTAAATGGAACAATGCATTGTTACATCACCAAAATGAAGGTAGGGTAAATTAGAATGTCAATGGTCCTTGTTGCAAGATTATAGTGCAAGTGGTTTACGAGAAATCTTATTTTGAAACTTTTACGCACCGACACTTGTACAACCTGTGGTAGCACAAACTAAAGGGAAAAAAGGGGAATTACAATACTTCTGTGGATTCTTACAAGGAAAGAGAATATAGCTCTTTTAAGGTTGTGTTCAAAATGACCACCCCCGCAGCTTCAATACACGCTTTCAGTCTGCTATGGAAGGACTGCTGCACATGTTATAGTATTTCAGAGCAGACAGCAGTGATACTCGTTTCATATCGTCTGGTGTAGTTGATATATCCGTGTAGACAGGGTCTTTTAGCTTCCACACAGAAAAAAAGTCTAAAGCAGTCAGATCCGGTGAACGGGCCGGCCAAGCTACAGGTCCTCTGCATCCAATCCAACGATTTGGAAACAATCCGTTAAAACAAACTGTAGTACTTCGTGCACTATGTGTTGGACAGCCATCATGTTGGTACCACAGGTTCTTCCTAGTCTGCAAAGGAACGTCTTCTAGCATTTGTGGTAGATGGTCTGTCAGATGGGCTGCGATACTTGTGTGAGTTCATTGTTCCTTCGATGAACAAAGGGCCTATGGGCTGATGCTTCATTATCCCAAACCACACGTTTAAACTCCATGCACGCTGACTTTCCACCTGACGAAGCCAACGGGGTTGTCAACAGGCCAATAGTGCATGTTTCTGCGGTTTACCTGGCCATGATTAGTAAATGTTGCCTCATCACTAAACAAGATACATGATGAATCTGGAGTATCATGTCTTAATGCCCATGTACAAAAGTTAACACTATTTTCAAAATCGTTTCAATGCAGCTCTTGATGGAGAGAGATGTGATAGGGATGGAACCTATGTGGATAGAGAATGCGCAGTACGCTTGCCTGACTTACGTCACTTACACGTGCGATTGTGCGGGAACTAATTTGCGGATCTACAGCAACGGCAGCCAAAAATTAATTTCTGCCTCTTCTCCAGTCACTTGTTTCTGTTACGTTTTCTAGGTGTTACAGTACCACTTTCACGTAATAGGTTGAAGAGGTTGATAAATTATATGCCGAGATGGTTGACGTCTATTGGGATATGTTTCCACTTACACCGTACAGGAACGAACTGCATTCTTTCTACACTCTCCATACACCATGAGCATGTCGGCTTTTTCTGCATTAGTAAACCCCGTCTTCCACTCAAGACTTCCTGCTTGAACTGTCACAAGCTAACTGACCAGAAAGTCGCAATGCAATCAATGAACAAAAAACACAATGCAAACATAACAACACCGTACCTAATAACAAGCAGGTTGAATGGGACAAACAATTGTCGGGGTGGGAACTTTTCAAAATACGATTTCTCGTAAACCACTTCCACTAGAATCCTGCAACAAAGACCATTGACATTCAAATTTACCCTATCTTTATTCCATTGTGTAACTAGGCATTGTTCCATTTAAAAAATTGATGTTTGCTCAAAAAATACACTCTCAGTATTATTAAAATTTGTTCATATGCTAAATGTACGAGCCCCTGACTACTAAACAATGCTGTGAAAACTGCACATCAATAGCATTTTCCGTTTTCGAAATATTTGCGGTGCAAGTTTTAGGCGATTCAGCCTGTATACTAATATAATGCATGCCTGTGTGCGATGGGTAGAGAAAGTTATGTGGCATATCGCATCAGATTTATACTTTCTCTACTACTTACCTATAGTAAATAGACGAAGTGTTGCATTCCAACCAAAAATTCGATTCCGATGTTTCAACAAAAATACACTTTTTAGAAAAATGAAAGTTGTGCGAAAAACTTGACTAAAGAATGAAAAGTTGGTTAAATACTAACTTGGTATTTAAGTATAGCCTCTTCCAAGGATGCGACACTAACCTTTCAAGAAAATTCTCCCACGCCAAACTACCCTTTACAGGGAAAAGTTTTCGTTATTTTTAAATTCCTTAGAAATGTGTTTAACGATGTTGTTTAAAATAGCATACACTATGTGATCAAAAGTATCCGGACATCTCCACAAACATACGTTTTTCATCTTAGGTGCATTGTGCTGCCACCTACTGCCTGGTACTCATTACCCGCCACCTCAGTAGTCATTAGACCTCCTGAAACAGCAGAATGGGACGCTCCGTATAACTCACGGACTTCGAACGTGGTCAGGTGATTGAGTGTGACTTGTGTCAGAAGTCTGTACGCGAGATTTCCGCACTCCTAAATATCCCTAGGTCCACTGTTTCTGATGTGATAGTGAAGTGGAAACGTGAAGGGACATGTACAGCACAAAAGCGTACAGGCCGTCCTCGTCTGTTGACTGACAGAGACCGCCGACATTTGAAGAGGGTCGTAAAGAGTAATAGGCAGACATCTATCCAGACCATCACACAGGAGTTCCAAACTGCATCAGGATCCACTCCAAGTACTATGGCACTTAGGTGTGAGGTGAGAAACCTTGGATTCCATGGTCGAGCGACTGCTCATAAGCCACACATCACGCAGGAAAATGCCAAACGACGCCTCGCTTGGTGTAATGAGCGTCAACAAGGTGAGAAGCCTTAGATTCCATGGTGGAGCGGATGCACGGGCTGTCGCGGAGTGGTTGCATGACAATAACATCCCTTTAATGAACTGGTATGCACAAATTCCTGACTTGAATCCTATAGAACACCTTTGGGATGTTTTGGAACGCCGACTTCGTGCCAGGCCTCACCGACCTACATCGATACCTCTCCTCAGTTCCGCACTCCGCGAAGAATGGGCTGCCATTCCCCAAGAAACCTTCCACACCTGATTGAAATTATGCCTGCGAGAGTGAACGCTGTTATCAAGGCTAAGGGTGCGCCAACACCATGCTGACTTCCAGCATTACCGATGGAGGGCGTCACGAACTTGTACGTCATTTTCAGCCAGGTGTCCGGATACTTTTGATCACGTAGTGTGTGTTTAAGATATTTGGGTATTGTGTTAATTTTTTCAAGGTATAATAGTCCTCTTTATTCTGAATATATTTTCTATAACTCATAAACTCTAAAAGATTGTATCGTGAAAGCACACAGCGTATGTCAAATAAATGTTTTTTGGACGTAACCATTTTCAAGATATTGTTTGTTATCAGTTTGAATTTTGAAATAGTTATACTTTTTGTTAGTGCAAATGGCTATTCGTTTTTCTTGTGGTCATGCAAAGTGGAAGGAATTTCAAAAGCGTTTTAAAACCCTGCCTGTCGCTTTACCCACTGCATTCTTATATGTAATACTCGATTAACATGAAATAGGTGGATAAAATAATAAGATTTTGTAGGAATAGTTTATAGAAGAATAAGTAAAGAAAGTCATGTGAATTCAAAACAAATTTTTTTATTCCTTTTACTATCAAAATGTACAGTTTAATCACAGCCATTTCAAAAATATCACGTTCTCCCATTCATTTATCACATTATCAGCACAGAACTTTGGATCATCACCTATATAAACACCCTTTATGATGTAACCATGGTTACCTTAATAAAGGATATCAGCTACCTGAGACATGGGGTTGAATGCTACCTCAGGCCACTAATATAATGGTTCGGATTACTATTACTGATGCCAATGGACGCTTACATTGCACGTAACATTGTATAACAGATTGGCAGAAAGTTACACAAAACGTTTCTTTGTCGTGTAATGGATAGCAGAGTTAAGAGAAATTATGAAAATTACTTGTAGAATCTATCACTACATTGATATAAGCTCACAATAGTTAGAGTTTCAGAATTTCTGTTTGTTGCATAAGGTTTTGCTGTTTTTAAGTTTTTGTTTTCTAAGATTTGCTGCTAATACTATTTAGAAGATACCATGCTTATTATTACGTATACTGGCATGCATAAAATGTGACTCATAATGGAATGGAGATGTTTATGTTGATACTGACAAAATCTAGCCCCACACACAACCAGCATGACCACCTGTTTTTCAAGCATAATTCTAGCCACTGGATTGACAGGGTACTTCACCATAGTATGGCCGAACTTCCGAAGGGCAACATTAACATTACATTTTCATGTTACAATGCCATTTTCTTACTGTTTAGTAGCGTTAACAACTTTAACCCTGTTTACATTTCACTGATGAAAACTCTCATATATGCAAAATGTCGTAGCGGTCGTTCAGTTTAACCACACATGTAAATGATCCTTCACTCCTTCCTATAGAAGGCCTGATTATATTTTAATTGGTTTAGGCTTTCCTTGTGTACCAATCTAGGAAACACAAATTATAAGCACTGTACACTAGTTGATTTGTTTCTCCCTGAATTGTTTTTAGGCCAGTCACACAGAGAACTGATGCAGACTGGGTGGAATCAAAAGTTGGTTACCTGAAAATGGAAACCTTACAGAGGGCAAACACTATGGCGATCTAGGGGAAAGGGTCACATTTTATGCACAATAATGTATCTTTTTAAGCAAACAAATTTATTAATTCATACCACTTTGTTGTATAATACAAAACCATAAAAAATACACATATTCTTGTAACCATAGCAGCATGAGGGCGGCTACAGACGTAGAATAAGGAACGAAGTTTGAGACTTTTCTTTTTCTGTTTCTTCTTTCCTCCCCCTAGATCAACTTTCTCTCAACCACCCGTTGCTCTACCATAAGCAGCCGTCTCCCAATTTTCCTAAAGTGGATACGAAAAGAAGTTTGAAGCTATCGCACTGAATGCAGTTTCTCCCTGAGCACCGCATACAAATAACCGTGTGCTGAAACCGCTTGGAGGTTTCGATTCCCAGAGCAGTTGGCCTCAAGACAGAGCAAGGTGACCAGCAATTTGTTTGGGTTTGTATCTGTTGTAGCCACTAGAAGCATTTGATGACACATTCACTTCCACATGTTACGCACTGATAAATCCACATCAGGCGATCACAGTATTCACATATCGACTTTCCAGACAATTTTTGGACTTGAGAATTCCATGCAGATACTTTTCGGGCTCTTATTGCCTGTTTTTTTACAAACATCTGATGTATCACACTCGCATACTTTTCCTACTCTTGTGCAAAATATTTTTACAAACACTTATTCTCCATCTACGTCATATTAATCAACCTTTGTAGAAACTTATTGCTAATTTTCTTGTAGGTGCAAGGAGAACATGGTAGGCTTTAAGCGAGAGTCAAATCTTTTAAGAGCTGGCTGCTATGTGGCGTATTTCATTCTCTTTGATATCCAGGACAAATTCAAACAAATAACAACGACTATTTCGGAAATGGTTCACTCGACAAAAAAGGTATATATGACATACATTGTGAATTTTAACAAGATCTCATTTTTGTGTAGTAACATTTTTTCTACCTCTTACGGATTACCAGTTATGTAAAAGTCATTCAAAAGAAGAGGACTTTTGGGGACATTCCCAGAAAATTCATCATATAGATTTAAGTTGCCATAAAATATCTTAAACATATGTTTTAATCAAAATCCTTGGAGCCATTTTTGAGAAAATCAAAATTTTCGAAAAATGTTTCATTAAAGGGGTAGTCTGGGGGATTTTCTTTGAAAGATACTGAACTTAAATATCAAGTTTGGTATTCATTCGACTTTTCGTTTTTTAGGTTATGCTGTTCGCAGGCACAGAGATGCACACACACGGTCCTTTTTCTAAAAAATTTTTTGGGTGCAATGCAATACTTCCCCTACTTACTATAGATATGTAGTAGAGAAAGCAAAAATATATGAAGTCGCTTTTCAAGGGAAAGATATGTGTAGGAGGCTAAAAGGCCATCAAATTCTCGGTTCAGTTGAGGCCTGCATATTATTATAGTTGTGAAAATACAAATAAGTGACCGTTGGTGGCTCTCGAACATTCCTTCAATTGCGTCATAGCTTAATGAGCGTGCGCGAGACTGGAGAGAGCTAGCGACCGTTACAAGTAATCACTCGAATTAAAGTGGGAACATAGGCAGACGTCATGCGAGCCACTTGTTGGTGTTTGCTGTGGATTTTAGTGACCACCCAAGGAGGTTTATAGCAAAATACGGGTAAGGGGTTTGTATTTCAATATACCTAAAGCTGTGAACGTGTTATTGCATAAACTAAGCTTTGTAATTTCTGAGGTATTCTTCCTGTTATTTCCGAACTTCTCAAAAGCCAAATGAAAACTGCTAAGCTTATGGGCTTTATGACCCCGAACTATGTACCAATCGACAGCTCTCTCCCGTTTCCATACTAGCTAGGAATTAGGATCTTCAGCGATACGCTAAAAAAATGTGAAGTGGGGAGAGAAGGTGTTATTGGTGGACACACAGCACAACATGGTTGCAGTGTTTCAAGAAAGGGGAAAAAGGACTCAAGATTTACCACATACGAAGTAACTAAGTTATGAATATTGGGAATACACGTAAAATTCTGAAATAATATCCATAGAAATTACTTCTACATTATCAGAAGAAAATAACACACAATAAGACACTTGGGTCAAGAGGTATAGATCTGTACTTTCTGCAAGATTTTCTGGCACCTGGGTAGGGTGCAAATCTGTCGTCAATTTAGATAATTCCATGGGCAATTGTGTAAATTATCAAGATATTTGTCACAAGATGGTGTATTATGGTAATCCTAGTACTTAATCTGTGGCTCATTCCGTTCAGGCTGCCAAAGCTCAACAAAAGTCGGTACCAAAGTTATGTGTCTTGTACATTTTGAAGCTGTAATTCAACGTAAGCTGAGGAGACATGTATTCCATGCGGATCTTTCTTCTCGACAGCTAGAGGAGCTCACGAAGTTTTGTCCGTAGCCAGATCCTTATGTTGAAGGCGAAGAGGCAATCGAATTTGTGGTAAGTCAAGTAATGTGTCACAGTTTTCTATGGGGAAGTTACTTTCTCGTAGTGTGTTAAGGCCTTCAACTGACAAGAATCATCAAAAACATTGCAGTGGCGTACAAAACATCGAAGGGCTTCATGCAACAAAGACTGTAAGTGGCAAAACTAACGTCGAATGACTTATTGCATACATGACGAGTTTATGCAATTGGAAGGTGTATACATAAGGAAATATTTGGAACTATATTCATTATTATAGGTTCTGCAAATGATATTTAAGAAAGCACTCAACTCAATGATATTTTATTGACTTTTGCAAGTATTCACATACAGTATTTCTATTTAAAAGCAATATATGGAAAAAATAACATTTTTAGTAATAATGTGAACAAAAAGATCAATAAAATCTAACGAAAGAAGCAGAAGAAATACTTGGAGAAGGCTATCACTATAACTATTCTGTTTTTTCTGCAATAATATCATCATTCTGTGTACCAGTATCAAATTATTTAAACACACAGTTTATCCTAAACGAATTGCATTAAAATCAAATACTCTTCATAACACCATATCATCTATTGTCTAAAATGTAGAACTAGCTGAAGATAGTGAGGCAGTACTTTTAACACTTAAATAATTTCAGTCTAATTATATAATATGTAATATAACAGTCCGCCTTGAAGCAATATGTGTATGTAATAATTTGTAAAATATATGTAACAGTCATTGCATATGCTTATATTATTGTATCCATGTGTAATAATGTTATGTGAATATATTACGTAATTTAATAATGTAGGAGCTGTGAGAATAATAAGTTAAAAGTTGCTAACAATGAGGTAACAATGTGGCAACCTTGAGTCAAAAATGAGTAAGAAAGTTTAACAGTACTACTTGTGATTCTTGGAGTAACAATAATGTAATTTAGGTGACAGTTTATAAAATAGCCAATCAACAACCAGAAAAAGCTTTAGTTAAATGAAGATATTCTATTGGAGTAGGATTAGCCAATCAGAAACTGAAATATAGCAAAATTTACAAATCTAGAAGTCGGTTGCCTGCAGACAGTGATTGTAACCGGATGCGTGATGCGTCCTCGAGAGATTTAATACGTATTCGTTTGAGACGAAAAAAACTTTACGTGTTAAAAAGTACAAGTAATTAATAAAACATCTCACAGCTCTCTCTATATCAGTGAAGTGTTATTTAAATCGCATCAAGTATTAATAATAAAAGAAGTGAAGTAAAATTATAATCTGTGTAAGCCTACATTCTTATTGCATCACAACCCTGCCAAGATATCCATGTCTCTAAAAATAAATACTGACGCTGCCGAGGCAAACATAAATATATAATATTTAAAGACACAGTCAAACTACAAAGTTAATATTTTTTCTTTTAACTTTGGCCAAAGGCCACTTGAAAGTATATTTGGGGCGAAGGCTACCAGAAACTGTTTACTACTGCTGTTGCAACTATTACAAGTTCGGCTCCCCAACAGTTGAGCTACAATACATCCTACTGCAAATTGACGCCCAAAGTGGGGTGCAAATAACGTAACAAACCAATTTCTTCAACAGTATAAAATGTCTGTTTTAAAGGGTCATTATGTTTAGTAGTAGCTAGGAAATGTTTCTGTCTCTTTGAATGAATGAATTAAAACAGGTATAATTATTTTTATTACTTTACTTAATACAATGGGGACCACAAGAATATTTGGGAGAGAAGACCCTCTCTTACCCACATGGCTAGAGGCCTAGCTTTTGTACAGAGATACCCAAAATAGTTAATCGAAATACTGTACTCTTGCAGCAGGAAAATGCAACACCCCATACCATTCGAGCATCCATGGAAAGAATTCAGGAATTAAGAGGGATCGAGCTCCTACCACATCCAACATGTAGACCTGATCTTCTTACTTTACATTACCGTCTGTTTTGTCCTCGGCCCATTTTCTGCTTCGAAACATTGAAGACGTCTTACTTAAGCGTTCACGTCGAAGACCAGAAACTGATACGTGGGTAACTCTCTGAGGAGAGCTCAAAACTGTAGGACCTAATTGCCTTTAATTTGTTGTCGGAACAAATTCTGCATATTGTTTTGCTTAAGGGGAGATTAAAAGTCTGATCCGCCAATGTTGAGTTTGCTAATTTCATGACCCGTTATATTAGAAACTATTTACGATATTACACTGAAAGCTTTACAGAATGTAGATGCATACCTCATAGATAAGTTTTTTGATTAAGGAAGATAGGATTTTCTTCTCAATCATATCATCCTTTAAAATGTATCAGCGTTTATATTCTTAAAAAATAACCAATCATCTTATTAACACTAAGGTAGATACGCGACAGCACTTAACTTTAGCTATCTTCAAGAGTACCTGAGAAAATGGATCATCTATACCAGAATATGTTAATAACAGACAGAACTGTTTGAAGCAAAAATAGAGAAAACAAAGTTGCACTTATTTGCAAGGAAACAAACCACATGGCTCAGAAGCTGCCATACTGAAGTAAAGTTGTTATTGTTCTACTGTTGGTGAGCCAAACTTGAAGTAGTAACTGCCCCACGTATGGTACAAAGTTTCCGGTGACCTTCGCCCCAATGATCACTTTCCAGTGGCCTTTGCCCCAAGGTTCACTGTCCGTGGCCTTAGCCCCAAGTTTACTTTCTGGTGGCCTTCGCCCCAAGTTTAAAAAATTAACTTTGTAATTTGAATGTTTCTTTAAATATTATATATATATTTATGTTTGTCTGGGCTGTGTCAGTATTAATTTGTAGAAACATGTATTTCTTAACAGGTGTGATGCGTCTAAAGAATGTAGGCTTATTCAAATTATAATTTTTACTTCACTCCTTTTATTAATCCTTCACACGATTAAATAACCTTCACTGATATAGAGAGCTGTGAGATTATTTATTAATTACTTGCAATTTTTAACACATAAACTTTATAATGAATTTTTGTCTCACACTGAATACGTATTAAACCTCTCGAGGGCATCTCGCGGCCCGTTAGTCTACTAGGAACTGACTTATACCGCCTGAATTTGTAAATTTCATCTATTTCAAGTCTCTGATTGGCTAGTTTTACTCTAATATAATACTTTTATTTAACTTTCAGGTTTTCTGGTTGTTGATTGGCTATTTATAAACTGTCTCTCAAAAGTTACATTATTTTTGTTCCAAGAATTACTAGTAGCATTATTAAACGTTCCAATTCATTATTGCCTCAAGGTTACTTTCGGCCTCTATTATCATAGTTCCTATATTGTTAAATTACCTAATACATTCACATAGTATTATTAAACATGTACATAATAATATAAACATAATACAATGACTGTTATATACATTTTTATGTTATTTATACACATATTGCTTTAAGGCGTGCTGTTATTTAATTTTATGTTATATAATTAGACTGAAATCATTTAAGTGCCTCAATACATAACAGTAGTACCAATCTGTAGAGCATATAAATTAAAGTTTACCTCTCTACTCCAAAGTGTGTAGAAGTTATGATTCTCTTCTGTGTTATAGAGGACTTAAGAAAGGTTACCATGGAAACGAATTCTCATCCTTGAGGTAGATATTGTCTTTACGTTGTTTGCATCACGCTTTGGGCGTCAATATAAAAAAATTAATTTATTAGTTCCACTTATGGACGCCAATTTAAAGAAGTAGTTTGTTATAGGAGTTGTATTATGTTTCAACTGTTGGGGAGGCGAACTTGAAGTTGGTTACAACCGCACGTATAGTAAACGGTTTCCGGTAGCCTTCGCCCCAAATGTACTTTCCAGTGGCCTTTGCCCCAAGTTTAAAAATATATTAACTTTGTAATTTGACTGTTTCTTTAAGTATTAAATATATATGTTTGCCTCGGCTGCGTCAGTATTTTTGTTACAGATACGTTTCTCTTAGCAGGGCGTGATGCGACAAGAATGTAGGCTTACAAAGATTATAATTTTACTTCACTCCTTTTATTAATGCTTGACACGATTTAATTAACACTTCACTGATATAGAGAGCTGTGATATTCTTTTTATTAATTAATTGCACTTTTTAAAACGTAAACTTATTTTTCGTCTCACACGAATACATATTATATTTCTTGAGGACACTTTTTGCGTCTGGTTAGTAACACTGTTTACAGGCAACTGAATGGATTTCTGTATTTCAAGTCTCTGATTGGCTAATCCTACTCCAATAGAATACCTTCATTTAACTAAAGCTTTTTCTGGTTTTTGATTGGCTATTTTTAAACTGTCACTAAAATTGCATTAATGTTTGCTCCAAGAATCATAAGTAGTACTGTTAAAATTTCTTACTCATTATTAACTCAAGGTTACCTCATTGTTACCTTTTGTTAGCAACTTTTGACCTATTTCTCACACCTCCTACATTAATAAATTACGTAATATATTCACATAACATTATTGAACATGTATACAATAATATAAGCACATGCAATGACTGTTACATACATTTTACAAACTACCACATACACATACTGCTTCAAGGCGGGCCGTTATTGAATTTACACATTATATAACCGGACTGAAGTGTTAAAAATATTGCCTCATCCTTACGGGTAATCAAAGTAAAATCAAATGTCTTGAGTGTCCTGCCTTTTCTCAATAAGCTCGAAATGTGGTGGGTGCCAGGGTATCAAGGCATCTATGGAAATAAACATTTTGATCAACTGTCTAAAAGAGATACTGAGATGCACTATATTGCCCTGAACCCGTGGTTGGAATCGGTGCACGTACTGTCAAAACCTTGGTAATAAATGGGTTAGGGAAACATATCTCGGGTGAAAAACCTATCCAGGACAAAGACAAGCCAGTAAACTGGCCTTAGATCCATGCAACACCCTTTGCTCATTTCTCCTGAGATCGGATAGAAGAGGAATATGGAAAGTAGTTGCATTAATTTCTGAACACGATCACTTGAGGAAACATCTCCGTGAAGTAGTACTCTGCCAAGATGAACCCAGCCGTAGAATGTGCAAAGAGAATAAGAAAACTGCCCCGCATATCCTGTTTGATTGCCCATCCCTGGCAAGAAAGAGATTTAGCTTTCTATAACCAGGAAGACTAGGAAGAGGATACTGATATTGGAAACAAAATACTGTAACTCGTTCAGGGAACCGCTTTTGGGAAACATTTGAAGAATTATTTTGTTGTCCCTACGTATGGACGTCAATTTGAGAAGTAGATATTCTATTAGCTCCACTTATGGACGCCAATTTGAAGAAGTTGGTTTGTTACGTTATTTGCACCACTTTTGGGAAGCCAATTTGAAGTAGGTTGTATTGAAGGAGTTGTATTATAGTTCAACTGTTGGGGAGCTGAACACTTGAAGTAGTTGCAACCACACGTATAGTAAACAATTTCCGGTAGCCTTCGCCCCAAATTTAAAAATATTAACTTTGTAATTTGACTGTTTATTTAAGTATTAAATATTTATATTTGCCTTGGCTGTGTCAGTATTATTGTTAGAGACACGTTTCTCTTGGCGGGGTTGTGGTGCAGCTAAGAATGTAGGCTTACACAGATTATAATTTTACTTCACTTCCCTTATTAATGCTTGATACGATTTAAATAACACTTCACTGATATATAGAGAGAGAGAGAGAGAGAGAGAGAGAGAGAGAGAGAGAGAGAGAGAGAGCTGTGAGATGTTATTACATACTTGCACTTTTTAATTCTTAAACTATTTTCGTATCACACGAATACGTATTATACTTCTAGAGGACACTTTTTGCGTCCGGTTAGGAACACTGTTTGCAAGCAACTGAACTCCAAATTTGTAAAATTTTCTTCTTTTCAGTTTCTGATTGTCTAATCCTACTCCAATAGAATACTTTCATTTAACTAAAGCTTTTTCTGGTTGTTGATTAGCTATTTTATAAACTGTCACTAAAATTACATTATTGCTTCCAACAATAAGAAGTAGTATTGTTAAACTCTCAAACTCATTATTGCCTCAAGGTTATCCTATTGTTACCTCATTGTTAGCATTTTTTTACCTATTTCTCACATCTCCCACATTATTAAATTACGTAATACATTCACATAACATTATTAAACATGGATACAGTAATATAAATATTTACAATCACTGTAATATACACTTTTTATATATAGTTACATACACATATTGCTTTAAGGCGGGCTGTTATTGAATTATATTTTATAATTAGACTGAAATCATTTAAGTGTTAAAAATACTTCTCTAATAGAGTTGCAGAAAAAGCCTTCTAAGCTGGCAGAAGATCGGTTTATCTAACCTAATGTAATCTAAAAAGTGAAGTGTTGCAGAATTCACAGTACAAAATGGCAGATGTACCATTTTTAAAGTATGTATTGAAAACATAAGTATTTTTCCTACAATATATATCACATCTTCAGATTTATTCAACCTTTATCGCCAGTCGGTTTAAATGAATGGCGTCATTATTAGTTGAACGAACTCCTTGTATCAGAGGAGAGGTACGGAATTTAACTTCGTACTGCATGCGTTGCCGACATCGTAAACAAGTTGACGTACTGCGAGGTGCAGAACTGCTATTCACTAGGACATTTTGTGTGTTCTTTGCACGCGAGATGGAAGAGACCACAGTCACAGGACCTATGCTACAAAAGCTGTCTAAATATGAGTTACCTATCAGCATACATGCTGAGTTTGCGAGTTTATGAGACGCGAGCAAAAGATGTTCTAATTGTAAATATTGGAAAGGTAAGTATGATGTAGCCTCGAAACTGTTGATATCCACCCCTTCCACTCAATTTTCGCTAGTTATCTGCCAGAAGCACTGGTGATAAACTCCATTCAAAGTATTGTCATGCGCAGACAACCGATTGGCGGCGATGGCCGAATAAATCTGAAGCCCAGTATGTACAATACATATATACGGGGCTATGGGACTCAATTTATGGTACAGAAGACGCAGGCCGACTGGATGAAGATAGGACACTACGGTACCGAGGTTTAAGTTGAAACATGATCATTTTGACGCTACCTGACCGGTCTAAAAGGGAGGGAAGTGCGCTAATGACGGACCGAGTGTTGAGAAACCTTGTCACAGTCATACTTCACTGCCTAGTCTCTCAACATCACTTATATTTGTAATAACGTTGTTGCCAGGTGCACTTTTGGCAGTGAAATATGGAAAATATCCTGATATCTTCGGCCGTTCTTGCTTCCCTGGCTTTGGTATTGTTACAAGCGGGTATGGATTGTTCTCTTCTAAATTTCATGTCTCAACCTAACGCAGATTTTAAATAGCAAGTTTGAATAGCAAAGGTTTTGAGATTAGGCAGTTAAGGATTACCAACTGTCGTGTGGAATATAGTGCTCTCTCTTTCTACCTATACTTTCCATGTTTTAACTTAGAGCAAATGCACAACGCTCTCATCTAATCTAAATACAAGAACTGTTATCGAGAGATAAAGGGATTGTTGGAATCTTCTTTCTCCTCGCCTCCCGAACTTTCTAGAACTCTCAAAAGCCAGTTATTGAGTTAGTGAGTGCGTTTCTGCTGGGACAAAGTGTTGATTACTAATTGCGTTTTCCGAGTGAGGTTGTGACGTACACGAGTGCTGCTACTGCGAGAGATTAGAGAGGTGTTGTGTTCGACTCTACAGTGAGTAAAGCGGAATGAAGAACAGATTACTTCGCGTGTGTTTCATTACGCCACTATATCGCGAAGATCACATTAGTGAAGCGACAGAGAACAAAGTGAATTGATAGTAAAAACTGCACAATGCCACAATTCATATATTAAATTAAAGGAGAAGTTTCTACTTATAAAGCTGTATAAAAATTTAATATGTCATTTGTGGGTAATTTTCGAAATTTAGGCTCCGCTTAAAACCCGATATTTGTGTAACCATAAGAGATTGTTTGTGGACATATCCTACCTATTCCGTAGGGAAATTTAAAGAAAAAAATCTGATGTGTTCCACTCGCATGACTTTCTCTACTCTTGTACAAACTATTTTTACAAATGCTTATTCTCCATCTACTTCATATTAATCGAGATAAACATTTTCAGAGATTATCTTATTGCTAATTTTCTAGTAGATGTAAGGGGAATTGGTAGGCTTTAAACGATAGTCAAATATTTTAAGAGCTGGTTGCTATGTGGAGTATTCCATTCTCTTTGCATTACCAGGAAAAAAAATGAATAACGAATTCCCATCGGTGAAGAAGTATAAGTATTGGAAAATTTAAGGGAATAACAAGCAATATGACACAAATTGTATATTTTAACGAGATCCAAATTTTTTGTATAGTGCAATGTTGTCCATCTCTTATGGTTTACCAGTTATGCAAAAGTCGTTCACAATGAAGAATACTTTTGGAGACATTCACAGAAAATTCAAGATATACATTTTTTTGCCATGAAAATATCTTAAATATATGATATTTTAATCAAAATCGTTAGCCATTTTTGAGAAAATTAAAATTTTAAAAAAATTTTCCATGTAAAGGGTAATCTGGGGTGGGGGGATTTTCTTGAAAACCTTCGTGTCGCATTTCTGAAAGATACTAAACCTAAATATCAAGTTTGGTGTTAATCGAACTTTTCGTTTTGAGTTATGCTGTACACAGACACACGCGGACATGTTTCCAAAACTGCTTTTTTTGGATTCAGGGGGGCTCAAAACATATATTTCCGGTGAAATATCGGTATTGAATTTTAGGGTGGAATACAATACTTCCCCTACTTACTATACGTAGTAGAGAACGTAAAAAACAAACAACGAATTCCCATTTGAGCAGAAGTATTGGAAAATTGAAACAAATAACAAGGAATATCTTGGAAATGGTTCATAAATTGCAAATTGTCTTAACGAGATCTACACTTTTTGTGTAGTAAAATTTTGTCTACCTCTTCTGTTTTACCAGTTATGCGAAAGTCATTCAAAATGAAGAGGATTTTTGGGGACATTCGCAGAAAATTCAATATATCAAAAAATTTTAAAAATGTTCCACATAAAGGGTAGTTTGGGTGGGGAGATTTTCTTGAAAAACTTTGTGTCGCATCCCTGGAAGACACTAAACTCAAATACCAACTTTGGCATATATCCGACTTTTCGTTTTTGAGTTATGCTGTTCACAGACTCATAGACATACATGCACAGGAAGAAGTTTCCAAAAATGCTGTATTTGGATTCAGGACATCTCAAAATATATATTTCCGATGAAATCTCGGTATCGAGTTTTTGGGTGAATGCAATACTTCCCCTACTTATATACGTAGTAGATTAGGTAAAAACAAAGCACGAGCATACACTTGCAAACAAAACATGCCAATCTTAGGAATTGGTGATTCTTGCACGTATCTGTGTAACATGATGAAATGCCTGAAGGAGAGAGCGTGTAAGAAATGATTGCGGCATATATACGCTCCAGCTTGATGCACTCCATCATAACGCAACTGCTGTAGTAAATAATGCAAACTTCAATCCACGCCTCGAACCTTCCACAGCTAACATAATATACCATTTCTTCGGGGTATGCTTTCTCAAATCAACAAAACATATTGCATTACCCTGGCTTGTTGTGCTCAAAGTGCGCTAGCTCTGCTACTCGCGTGTAACCGCATGTTCATATGACGACAGTGAAAAATACGCGGTGGTGTCGAGCTATGGAGTATGTAAAACATGCAATTTCATTGACTGAGAACGAAGCTTCACATTCAGAATAAGCATTAATAATAAAGATATGCCAATTTCTAGTCCCTAATAATTATTAAGTCTGTGTAATACTTTTTAAATGTACACACATTTCCAAAATAAATATATAAAATTCTTATAAGTCATATTCGCGTGACTTTCTCTACTCACCATGGCTTATTTGCCTCTCTTTTCCGCAATTTATTGTTACATAGCTTTTTTACTTTCTCTACTACTAATAGTAAGTAGGGGAAGTATTGTATGCCACCCAAAAATTCGATACCGAGATTTCACCGCAAATACATGTTTTGAGACCCCCTGAATACAAAAAAAATCCACCCACCCCAGATTACCCTTTACATGGAACATTTTTCGAAAATTTTTATTTTCTCAAACATGGCTATAACGATTTTGTTTAAAATATCATATGTTTAATATATTTTCATGAAAAATGAAATTTATATCTGGAATTTTTTGGGACTGTCTCCAAAAGTATTCTTCATTGTGAACGACTTTTGCATAAATGGTAAACCATAAAAGATAGACAAAATTTTACTACACAAAAAATGTAGATCGCGCTAAAATACATAATTTATGTCATATACATTTTTTTTGTTGGGTGAACCATTTTCGAGATATTGTTTGTTATTGCCTTAAATTTTCCAATACTTTCACTTCTTCGCAAATTCCTTATTCATTTTTTTGTCCTGGTAATGCACCTCTTGAAATATTTGACTATCGCTTAAAGCCTACCAATTCCCCTTGCATCTACAAGAAAATTAGCAATAAGATTAACATATCGATATCTCGATTAACATGAAGCATATGGAGAATAAGCGTTTGTATAAATAGTTTGTACACGAGTAGAGAAAGTCATATGAGTGTAACACATCAGATTTTTTCTGTCTACTTATGTTAGTATAGGTAACCATTGCATTAATTGCTTCATTACACACTTCGTTGTTAAGTATAAGAGGGATACAGGATACTAAATCATCATAATTTTGAGGGATTAAGCCTCAAAAGCTTGTTTCGGTCTCATGAATTGAATTTTTACTATGTCCATCTTTTCTAGTATAGGTTTATAATTTAGTACCAGTTTTAGAATGCAGTAATCTTCCAATCTAGAGACATGTTTTTTCCAGTTGTTTCTATACTCGTGCATCTTCTCAATCGAGTTAAAAGTGCCGAGCTCCTTTCTGTTCGCGTCACTTCTCTTTTTATCTAAGAAGTTATTGTCTGCGTCGATCTTTAGGAATCTCATTTCTGCCACCTCTATTTTTCTTTCTTCATTTTTCCAAAGTGTCCAACATTCTCAGCCATTACTTTATAACATTTTGGTTTATTTTCATTCCTAATACTCTAAAGGCTTCGTTTTTTGTAATTAAATTTACAGGTCTTATTTGTTACATTAATTTTTAGATACAAAACACTGCAGCCTAAGTAGTTGAAATTATTCACTAGTTCCATAATTTGTTTTCTAAAAGGATGTTTCTCTAATTGTATAGGACCCTTGAAGTGCGAAAATCTTCTTTTTTAGTAACAGAAATATTTAGTAAATATGCTTTATATAAATTATTTAATTGCTATATGGTTTTTTGTAAGTTTTCATCTGAGTTACATATCAGTGAATAAAACTATGTCTAAAACACACTCTTCATTTTAAAATGAATTCCTAAGTGTATCTGCCATTTGCTATTGACATCATCAAAGTATATGTTAAAAATCAGTGGCGAAAGGTGGCAACCTTGTCTGATTCCTTTATTAATTGCTGCTGTTATATCGTTATTCTCTATTCCTGTTCTATCATTATTATATTTTCTATATATAAACTTATTATTGTTGTTAAATATTTCAGTATACCTGGTACTTTAAAAGTACAGGCCTTGAAATTTCATATTCTTTTCATGACATCGTGAGACATAACCGAATGGTAACAGCACTTCAAAAACTGAAAAAGTACTCAAAATTTTCAAATCAGTAACAATGAATACCTCCGAAATGGCTGCTGCCATGAAAACTTATTTCAAATAAAAGTCTGCGTTTTAATTCGACCTCCTTTTCTGTCTAGTATTTATTTGTCTATCCCCTCTGTTAGCTATGCAACATTATACTAGTGAAAAAGGTTGCACAGGCCAATGACAGAAATATAAAAGTTATACATTTTATTTGTCACGCAAACATCTTACATATACTGTATTTCATTCAAAATAATTAGAGAATTTTTTAAGAAAATAAATAAATAAAAGTTTGAGTTGGACAATTTTATTGAAAATTGTTGCGTGGCACATTTGGGTTATGTTAAACTTGGAAACAAAGTTTTCTATGTATCCAACATTCGGTCATCATCAATACTTTGGAAGAGGTAAACCAATTGTCAATCACTGACTAAATTTATGTTAAATGGAGTAGAAGTATGGTAATTAGAGAGAGCGGAGCTACATGTGTTTGCCAACCTAAATCGCAGGCATTCATCACCTAAAAATGTACTTAGGAATCAGTATACTGACACTGAGAACTCCGAAATGTGAATAGGAACACATTTTGTATATGCCGATGTGTGTGAGAAGTGATAATAAAGTTGTAATCCTTTGTTCCTGAGCTGGCTATAAATGTGCTTGATATTTTTACTTTCTCTGCCACCTACCTATAGTATATAATAATCCTACCTATAATAAATATAACAATCATATAATAAAATTTACAGGCCCAGCATTAGTTTATTTTCTCCAAACATCACGTCTATAAAATATGCCGAAATCCTTCCAAAACGAGGCTGATAAGATGATACGCAGTGCTATCAAACAAATTTTACAACTACTCAACGACACTCCAAATAGCATGCCCTATGCTTGCCATAAATTCAAAGGTCTCTCCCTGCTTCATACATCATGGGAAGCACTTCTACAACAGTTCAACATAAACCAAACTCTGGAAGCAGTCAACATGCCTCACGGATATGCTATTCGAGATTACGACCGCATTAAAATTCGTCTTCAAGAACACGAAATAAACGATTCGAAGAAACCAAAAATACCAGACAACTTCAGCCACATCACAGAGAGAAATAATTTATACAATGGTACTCCTCACCACACAAAGGTAAGGGAATTGCACTCCTTTCCCAAGTACCCTAAGCAAATAAATGGATCCTTACCAAGCATGATGTATCAAGTAGTGAATGGCACGATATGATCAAAATGAATACTAGGGTACATCCATTCGGTCAATCCCAAGACGTTCTCCTAGCACTAGTCGTTGCTGACACTGCGACGAGTTTGAAACCCTTCCACACATGCTAGGGAATTGTCTTCAGGAACAACTGCTCCGCATCGAGAGGCATAACAGAGTAAGAACTTGACTGGCAGTTATTGGTCTCCGCTATAAGGGCTTGGAAGTACATGCATTGCGTCGCTGATAACGACAGCAACAGGCCTGCCGACATCATCTGCATCAACATAAAGAAGAACGAGGCAGAAATTGTAGATCCAACAATTAGGTTTGAACAGTGAGGCAGTATTTTTATCACTTAAATAATTTCAGTTTAATTATATAATAAGTAAATTCAATAACAGCCCGCCTTGAAGCAATATGTGTATGTAATAATTTGTAAAATGCATGTAACAGTGATTGCATATGCTTATATTATTGTATCCATGTGTAATAATGTTATGTGAATATATTTCTTAATTTAATAATGTAGGAGCTGTGAGAATAATAAGTTAAAAGTTGCTAACAATGAGGTAACCTTGAGTCAATAATGAGTAAGAAAGTTTAACAGTACTACTTGTGATTCTTGGAGTAACAATAATGTAATTTTAGTTACAGTTTATAAAATAGCCAATCAACAACCAGAAAAAGCTTTAGAGAAATGAAGGTATTTTATTGGAGTAGGATTAGCCAATCAGAAACTGAAATATAGCAAAATTTACAAATATAGAAGTCAGTTGCCTGCAGACAGGCGTTACTGACCAGACACAAAAAGTGTCCTCAAGAAATATAATATGTATTCGTGTGAGACGAAAAATAAGTTTACGTGTTAAAAAGTGTAATTAATTAATAAAAAGTATCTAGCAGCTCTCTATATCAGTGAAGTGTTATTTAAATCGTGTCAAGCATTAATAAAAGTAGTGAAGTAAAATTCTAATCTGTTTAAGCCTACATTCTTGTCGCATCAAAACCCTGCCAAGATATCCATGTCTCTAAATAAATACTGACACAGCCGAGGCAAACATAAATATAATATCTAAAGAAACAGTCAAATTACAAAGCTAATATTTTTAAACTTGGGGCAAAGGCCATGTGAAAGTACATTTGGGGCGAAGGCTACCGGAAACTGTTTCTATACGTGCGGTTGCAACTACTACAAGTTCGGCTCCCCAACAGTTGAAATACGATAATACAACTCCTTCAACACAAACTAATTCAAATTTACGCCCAAAGCGTGTTGCAAACAAGTTAAAAGAAAACATCTTCTTCAAAATAAATTGTGTTTGAAAGACATCCACATTTTTTGTGCTTTACGTTTTCGTCTATTGCTTAACATTTGCAGTTATACAAGATTATACAAAATTCAGAGGCAATTCCTAGAAAATACAAAGTATGCATTAACTGGAGTGGGAGTATTTCCTTGAAACTCTTCGTGTCGCATCCTCGGAAGATACTGAACTTAACACCTAGTTTGGTGTTTATCCGAGTTTTATTTTTTTCAGATACACATACGGACCTTTTTCTAAACTGTTTTTTGGGATTCGGGGGCTACAACATGTATTTCTAGTGAAATCTTCTCGGTATCAAATTTTTTGATGGAATTCAAAAACCCTCTCTACTACTATGTACCTGGTAGAGAAATAATGACTTCCCAATTGAGAAAAGTAAAAGTAGTGGAAAATTCAAACCAATAACAAGGAATATCTCGGAAAATGATTAACTCAACAAAAGAAAAGATGCATTTGACATAAATTGGCTACTATAAGAGATCCTGTCTCTAACGGGTTACTAGTTATGCAAATATCATTCACATTGAAGAAGTCTTCAGAAGCTATTCCCAGAAAAGTGGAGATATAGATTTCATTTGTGGTGAAAATGTCTTAAACATATGGTATTTTAATCAAAATAATTAGAGCCATTTTTCGGGAAAATCAAAATTTTGAAGAAAATTCTATACAAAGGGTTTTGGTTTGGGAGATTTTCTTGAAAATCTTCGCGTCGCAGCTTTGGAAATGGAGAGTTCAGTTTTGAATTATGGTGCTCACAGACACACACCGACCTTTCTCTAAAAATGCTTTTTTCTGTTAAGGGGGTCCTCTAAACACATTTCCGGTGAAATTTCGGCATTGAATTTTTTTAGTGAAATGCAATACTTCCCCTAATTATGCGTAGTAGGGAAAGAAAAAATATCGCGAATAGCGTATCATGGAAGAATAATTGTTGATATAAACACTATAAAATATAAATGTAATTACATACTTTAAAAGATGTGGAATATCTGTGTAAAAGTGCAATACTACTTATTTGTTAAGTGGTATAGCATGTGTTTTTGTCGAGTTTCAGGGCTTTTTGTAAAAAATCATTTTAAAATCCATATTCTTTCCATGCATTCACGAAAAATAATTCAATGTCAACAGGATTTTAAAATAATGACCAAGTATTGAAAGCGATATAAACCATTAATAACGGATGTCTCGGAAATGGCCTACGCCACACAAAAGGTTATTTGAAATCAGCTGTGTGTTTAAAACAAGATTGTATAAAATTCCTTGCAATGAAGAAGTCTTCACAGACTGTTCCCAGAAAATTCAAGATATATGTACATTTTATTTCTCATGTAAATATCTTCTATATGTGCTATTTTAATCAAACACATTAGAAACACTTTTTAAGAAAACAAAAAATTTTGAAAAATGTTCTGGTATCTAGGTGGAGGATTTTCTTTAAAATCTTTTTGTCCTTGTCTTTGAAACATACTGAACTTAAAAATTTGGTATTTAGCAGACCTTTTGTTGTTGAGCTATGCTGTTCACAGACATACACAAACACCGGCCATCTTTAAACTTAAATTTTTTGGGGATTCAGGGGTCCTCAAAGCAAGTATTTTAGGTGAAATTGGAATGGAACGTGGAACGTGGTAGAGCAAACATAATGAAACTACTACTATTATTTCACCAATCATTCAGTTAGCATTCATTTGCAGGTTTAAGAAACAGGTATTTGAATAAATCAGTCTCATTATTGAATTTAAATCAGTAATGAAAATATTATTTGAATAAACTTTAAGAATACACGCTTGGCGAAATTCCAAGGTTCCTATTGCTTGAAAGTTAGTATGGATCTACCTTTTAACTATAATTCCAAGCAATATTTCTTTGTTTGACCTAGTTAAATAAGCTATAGGCACTACATTCATATTTCTTAAAACCTAGCGTGGAAATTCGACACTTTTTATTGGTCATACCGACTACACTTAAAATTGACAAATTGAGGGATTGGCTAGCAGTATTCTAGACCGTTAACATAGCTTTTCGCTTTAAATCACAGAGCACTGTAGAGAAACAGGGTCAAGCACATTAAAATCCGCCCCTGTACGAGATGTACTTGGAAGCCATGACCATTTGATTGTAAATTAGAGTAAACCGAACATCACTCTTGGCAACTTTTCCTATTTTATTCGAGTGCACACAATATTATGGGAGTTCATTAAATTTTGTGCTCGGAGCAAACTCTCATAAAATCACTGAACGAGCTTCATACTTCTAGTGCCAACATTTAGGACAAGATATTATATATTAAGGATATTATTATAGATAAATCAATCAATCAGAAAGTTATTATCATATTAAATATGATAAAAGCTTTCTGATATAGATCTTTCTGTTTACACCATTCTTTTTAGTTCCTCCTCTTTGATTTCCCTTATTAACAAAGATATTGTCCGAGGATATTATTAGGTATCGATACACGTCACAATTTTGGTTTATGTATTTCCTCCACGATATTTCATTTTAATTTGTGTAAACTATGTCACAATACTGAATACACAGCATCAAACCTAATTTATTTGTTGTATATTCATCTGACGCAAATAAATAATTTTCGGGTTAAAAGTTGTATTTTGTATGCTTTATCTTGGTCGACAGGAAAGTCGACAGCTTCAGCTGAGAATGGAAGGACGTCGGCTTCCGAAATTGTTACTGGCATGGCTGTAAACACCAAGTACTTTTGTGATGTCACAGTTTATTAATAATGAATGCAAAATCTCTCTCAGTATCACCTACTATAATTAAAAACTACAAAAAATGTTTCATTTTATTGGAGACTATAAAATTAGGGAAGTGAAAACAAAATATATAGTGATTCCAGAAAGCATGTTCGTTCGCACTTTAAAAAAATCTGATGTGTTACACTCACACGACTTTCTCTACTCTTGTACAATCTATTTTTACAAACGCTTATTCTCCATATACTTCATGTTAATCCAGATAAACATTTGCAGACTCTATCTTATTGCTAAGTTTCTTGTAGATGTAAGGGGAATATATATTTACAAGGGCAATATAGAAATACAGTAGCCTTTAAGCATATACATATCTCTTAATAGCTGGTTGCTAGGTGCAGCACCATTCCCTTTGCCACAGATTAATACTCTTTGCATATCCAAGACAAAAAAAATGAATAACGAATTCCCTTTTGAGAAAATAAGTATTGAAAAATTTAAGGGAGAAACAAGCAATATCTCGAAAAAGGTTCACTCTACAATAAAAATGTATATGACATAAATTGTGTATTTTAACGCGATCTACATTTTTTGTGCAGTAAAATTTTGTCTATCTCTTATGGTTTACCAGTTATGCAAAGTCGTTCACAATGAAGAATACTTTTGGAGACCTTCCCAGAAAATTCGAGATATACATTTCATTTTTCATGAAAATATCTTAAACATATGATACTTTAAACAAAATCGTTAGAGCCATTTTTGAGAAAATTGAAGTTTTCGAAAAATGTTCCATGTAAAGGGTAATCCGGTGTTGGGGGATTTTCTTGAAAACCTTTGTGTCGCATCTCTGGAAGATACTGAACCTAAATACCAAGTTTGGTGTTTATCCGACTGTTCGTTTCTGAGTTATGCTGTTAACAGACACACACACACGGACATGTTTCCAAAAATGCTTTTTTTTGGATTCAGAGGGTCTCAAAACATATATTTCCGGTGTAATCGTGGTATCGAATTTTTGGATGGAATGCAATACTTCCCCTACTTACTATACGTAGTAGAGAAAGTAATAATCTAATAAATGCATAAATGATGGAGTGCACTTTTTAAGGCAAAAACACTGAAGCGTTATGGACGATGTAGAATAAAAACGCGCATAATTTCTGAAAGTACGTTCTTTTATCTATCCATTTTGACCACAATAGTAGGTATTTAGCAAAACAGCAAAAATCAGCAAGTATGGTAACAGGTGATAAACTACTCTAATGGATGGTATCAACTAACAAAGCGTTCAAATCGTCTACCGCTACAAGCATATTTTTACAACCCATCAGAAAGACGAGAATCGGATTATATAAATAAAGTATTTTTGACATTCGAATTTGCGGCATTCATGTCAGATGTTCTTGCCAGGTTTTCATTTCATTTATTTTTCTGTTATATAAAATATGTGTAATTGATGTTTTATTTCTGTATTTCTTTTTTTTTTATCCAAGAAAATGTAACCTGCCAGTTGCAGTCGAAATTCGTTTTATATTATTTGCACCACGCTTTGGAAGCCGATTTGATGGTATTTATTTTTCCTACGTATGTTAGCCACACTTGCAGGTGTTGTTTTGCCCCATGTTTGGGAGCCAATTTCCGGGTGTTGTAGCTTCACTGTTGGTGAGCCAAACTTGAAGTTGTTTAGACCTGCACGTACGATACAAACTTTCCGGTGGCCTTCGCTCCACGTTCACTTTTCTGGTGGCCTTCGCCCCATGTTTAAAACTCAACTTTGTATTTTAATATTTACTTAAATGTTATACATGTATGCCTCGGCTGCGTCAGTAGTAATTTTCAAAACACGTATCTCTTAGCAGGGCTGGTGTAGCTAAGGAATGAAGGCTTACAGAAATTACAATTTTATTGTACTTTGTTTATTAATCCTTCATACGATTAAATAACACTTTACTGATATATCCTACTATAGAGCTGTGAGAGTATTGTTATTTACACTTTTTAACAGGTAAACTTTATATTATTCTCACCCCTATGAATTTTCTATGTCTCACACTGAACCTGCACCGTACCGATCGGATACGGAATCTTGTAGCGTCTGCCGTTTGAATTTGCACATTTCTTCTATTTCAAGTCTGTGATTGGCTAAGCCTACTCCAATAGAATACTTTTATTTAACTTAAGCTGCTTCTAGTTTTTGATTGGCTATTTATAAACTGTTTTAAATATTACATTATTGTTCCTAGAAATATTAGTAGCCTTTATTAAACTTTCTAATTTATTGTTGTCTCAAGGTTACCTCGTTGTTAGCAACTTTCGGTTTCTACATTGTAATTCTGTTTGCTACGGAAGGCAGCTTACTTCTATTCTCACAGCTCCTACATTGTTAAATTACGTAATACATCCACATAACATTATTATACATGTACATAATAATCTAAACATAATACAATGACTGTTACCTACACTTTATATATTGCATTATACACATATTGCTTTGTTATTGAATTATATATTATATAATTAGACTGATATCATTTAAGTGTTAAAAATACTGCCTCACAGTGACCTAAGAAATCTCATTTCGATAACCAGAATTTTTCTTCTATCCGTCCTGTTCAAAATCAATTATTAGTGGGACTTCCATTACTTTGTGAATAATAGTAATAATAATAATGAGGCAATGAAGATGAAATAGGAGGAGAAGCAGAAGAAGACATAGTTGCTCTACTAAATGCACGTATAATAATGTTAAACCCACTCAGAAAAAGCTGCGAAATTTTAAAAGACATGCCTCGTGATACATTCCCATGACTTTCTCTACTCTCTTATCACTTATTAGTAGGTGCAGAAGTTATTTTTAAGGAAAATTTATTTTCCTATGTACCTCATTTTAATGGAGATAAACCTTTGCAGAAACAGCTGCACTACACAATTATAAACACAAAGGGAACAGCTCATAGCTTTATTGGTAGAGCACCTGCCCGATGTGCGAGGGGTCCGGCTGAGATTGGGGAATTTTACTCCAGCCAAGATCATTCCCTATCCTCCACAGAGTCTGGAACTAGGCTAAGTGTGTTAATGTGTGTGTGATCTACTGAATAATACCCAAAGTTTACCGAAATCCAAAAAGTGAATGTGAGCTAACACCATTACCTATAGGCAGTATGTTCCAAAGGAAAGGCTGCCAATAAGACCATTCAGCTGAAGGCGGGATTTAAATGAAACTAAACAAAAAGAAAAAAGTAAGAGATAAAGGAATAGCGGCAGTAAAATGTTAAGAACTGGACGCTATACGCTGCCTTAAAATTCCACTCTTTCTGAAAACCAACAGGACTTGTAATATAATGGCCAAGTATTAAAGAAATCAAACCCTTAATAACGGATATCTGGAAATGGCTACTGCCACAAAACAAGTTATTCGAAATAAATTCTGTTTTAAAGAGATCTACATTTTTTGTGTACTGCGTTTACGTCTATCGCTTCACGTTTGACAGTTATACAAGATTATACAGAATTTATTCCGAATGAAGAGTACTTCACAGATGATTTCCAGAAAATTCAAGATATACATTTTATTTGTCATGTAAATATCCTTAATATATGGTACTTTAATCAAAATCTTTAGGGCCATTTTTTAGAAAATCAAACATTTCGAAAAGTAAACTGGGGTGTGAATATTTTCTTGAAAATCTTTGTATGCATCTTTGGAAGGTAGTTTACCTAAATACCAAGTTTAGTATTTAGAAACACACACACACACACACACACACACACACACACACACAGGACCTTTTCCTAAAAATGTTTTTTTTTTATTCAGAGGCTCTGAAAGTGTGTATCTCAATATAGAATTTTTGGCTGGAATGCAATACCTTCTGTATCTACTATGTGCATGGTAGAGCACATAGTAGATACATGATGATGATGATATGCGGCTTAAGGGCGCTAAACTGCTGAGGTCATCAGCGCCCTTACAATGGAGAAAATATAAAGTCAAAAGATAAAAACAGGTAAAAGAGCCGCATAATTAAAAAACGGGACGTAAACCCGCGATGTCCAAAAGGCTAAAAATAACAATAAGATAACAATAATGATAACAATAACAACAAGAATAACAATAACAACAATAAAATCAATAACAACAATAAAAGCAATAACAACAACAATAACAATACAAATATCTGAAAAAACCAACACACTAAAAGCATAGGCAATAAACGATTAAAACGTGTCAAGGACTATGGAATGCGAGGGACATGAGCGCCATATGTCCACTGGGGAATAGAGTCCCCATAAAAACTGACAGAATAAAAGTAATAAGCTAAAAGACGCTCAACGCATTAAATGCGCAGGTTAAAATCACTGTCATGAATAAAACGTAAAACACATTCCACAGCATGCGTGTCGTCTGCCAAAACGTTGGCTAAGCCAACAGGCAGACCTACACGAGCACGCAATGCAGCTAAAACCTGACACTCTGTTAAAATGTGACGCACCGTTAAGGGCACGTCACACTGCCCACAGAGTGGTGCGGGGTCACCACTGAGCAAATACCTATGACTAAAAACACAATGTCCAATGCGTAAGCGGGCTAAAAGTACCTCCTCCCGACGTGAAGAACGAGAAGAGGTACCCCAGATTAACGGGAGAGGCTTAACCTCCCGCAACTTGTTCCCTCGGAGGGCCGTCCACTCATCGCGCCAGCGCGAGAGGATGCGGCGACGTAAAAGAGCACACGAATCTGACGAGGGAACTACAGAGGTAAAAAATCTGGGTAATAAAATCGCCGATTTCGCAGCGGCGTCGGCAGACTCGTTACCTGAGATGCCCACATGACCTGGAATCCACATGAAGGAGACGCTGATGCCAGAGACACCGAGCGAGTGGAGCAGGTCATGTATGCGCTGTACGAGTGGGTGGTAATTGTACAGCGCATGAATAGCCTGAAGGGCACTCAGAGTGTCCGTACAAATAAAACAGTGCCGTAAGTCGTGCCGCTGAATGAATAAAACAGATTGATAAATGCTAAAAAGTTCGGCGGTAAAAATTGAACATTGTTGAGGTAAACGAAAAGTAAAACTCCGTACACCAAAAACAAAGGCACATCCTACTCCAACATCAGTCTTAGACCCATCAGTATATATAAAATGACAGTCCCCGAACTGCGCCTGTAATTCTAAAAAGGCGGATCTAAGAACAGAAGCAGGGGTCGCATTTTTCGGCATCGACGTTAGCCCAAGGTGGATGTGGGCCTCAGCGCGCGACCATGGAGGAAAGCGCGTTTCCCCTCGGGTAAGGGCCGGCGCTGGCGTAACGCCCAAATGCCGAAGTAGCAGTCGAAATCGAACCCCTGGGGGGAGCAATGCAGAGGAGCTAACGAAATATTGTCGATCTAGCGAATCCTCGTAAAATACATCGAAGGACGGGTGGTTAGGCAAGCTTGAGAGCCGACAAGCATAGCTACATAAGAGCATCTCACGCCTGAAAGACAGCGGAGGCTCTGCAGCCTCAGCGTAAAGACTGGGCACGGGGCTAGTTGGAAAGGCCCCTGTAGCGACTCTAATTCCACGATGATGAATGGGATTCAAACGACGTAACACAGATGGACGTGCCGACGAATAAACTATACACCCGTAATCAAGTTTGGATCGGACCAAAGAGCGATAAAGGCGAAGAAGGACGGTCCGATCAGCTCCCCAGGATGTGCCACTTAAAACACGTAAAAGATTAAGAGAACGGTCACACTTTGCTTTTAAAAAGGAAACGTGCGAGGTCCAACACAACTTCCTGTCAAAAATCAACCCCAAAAATTTCGCCTCGTCTGCAAACGGAAGTATCCCTGGCCCAAGATGGAGAGAGGGCGGAGGGAAATACTTTCGGCGCCAGAAGTTGATGCAGACGGATTTCTCGGCGGAGAAATTAAAGCCGTTGGCGTTACTCCAGGCGTAGAGACGGTCGATACAGCTCTGGAGACGGCGTTCGAGTAGACAGGTCCGCCGTGAACTGCAATAAATAGCGAAATCGTCAACAAAAAGGGACGATGAAATGCCAGGTGGAATACAATCAACAATGGGGTTGATAGCAATCGCAAAAAGTGTGACACTGAGTACAGAGCCCTGCGGTACTCCGTTCTCTTGAATAAAACGACGAGATAAAACCGAGCCCACACGTACACGAAAGACGCGGTCCGTCATAAACTCCCGAAGAAATATGGGAAGACGACCGCGGATATTCCAATCGTGAAGTGTACGTAAAATGCCGCCCCTCCAACAAGTGTCATAAGCTTTCTCCAGGTCAAAAAATACAGCCACGGTTTGACACTTTCTCAGAAATCCATTCATAATATGCGTCGACAAGGACACCAGATGGTCGACGGTAGAGCGATAGCGACGAAACCCGCACTGAGCGTTCGCTAGAAGTTTCTGAGACTCAAGCCACCATGTCAACCGCCCGTTGATCATGCGCTCCATCACCTTGCAAATGCAACTGGTGAGAGAGATAGGGCGGTAGCTGGAAGGTAGTTGGCGATCCTTCCCAGGCTTAAGTATAGGGACAATGGTGGCTTCGCGCCAAACGGAAGGAAAAATGCCGTCTTGCCAAATACGGTTATAGACCCGTAAGAGAAATAGGTTACTGTCGGCTGAAAGGTTCTTTAACATCAGGACATGAATGCCGTCCGGCCCGGGAGCGGAGTGCCGAGAGCAATGAAGAGCGTGCTCCAGCTCCCTCATTGTGAATAGTTCGTTATAGCATTCAGCATTAGCAGACCGAAAAGTATATGATGCGGAATCCTGCCGGTCTTTAATAGAGCGAAAGCCGGCGGAATAATGGTCTGAACTGGATACCGCCTCAAAGGCAGAACCCAGAGTGTTAGCGATGGCAGCCGGATCCACTATGGTGGCATTAGAAACCTGAAGGCCAGAAACAGTACAATGTGACACTTTACCTGAGAAGCGACGAAGTTTATCCCAAACAACGGATGAAGGCGTAAAACGATTAAAAGACTCGACAAAACGAGCCCAAGATGCCTTCTTGCTATCCTGAATAATGCGACGAGCCCTGGCGCGCGATTGTTTAAAATTCACCAAATTATCAAGTGTAGGGTGGCGCCGAAACACCCTAAGTGCAGTCCTACGGGCACGAACGGCGTCCCGACAATCCTCGTTCCACCACGGAACAGGTGGCCGCCGAGGTTGGGAGGATGAACGGGGTATTGCACGTTCGGCGGCTGAGAAAATATTAGACGTAAGGTGCTGCACTAGTTGATTAATGTCGGAGAAGGGCTGGTCGTCAAAATGCACGAGGCTGGAATACAAGCTCCAGTCGGCTTTTGCGAATGTCCAGGTAGGTACTCTGGAATGCTGTACGTGGTGCGACAGAAGAGAAACGATGCAGGGGAAATGGTCGCTGGAGTAGGTGTCAGCGACGACGTTCCACTGAAGACGACGTGCAAGCTGGATTGAGCAAATCGCAAGGTCCAGGTGAGAGAAGGTACCAGAAGAATCAGAAATAAAAGTAGGTGCACCTGTATTGAGGATGGAAAGATTGAACTGATAAAAAATGTCGGAAAGAAGAGTTCCCCTCGCGCAAGCCCTTGGCGAACCCCATAGTGGGTGATGGGCATTAAAATCTCCCAACAGAAGAAATGGTGTTGGGAGAGCGGACAGGAGAGCTCGAATGTCCGCGGGAGCGAGGGGAGACGATGGAGGTGAATATACAGAGCAAACAGAAAACAAAAAGCCGGGTAAGTGAAGGCGAACGGCAACAGCTTGCAAGTCGGATGTAAGTGTGACAGGTGTAAAATGAACGTCGTTACGCACTAAGAACATGACACCTCCATGAGCAGGAGTACCCTCCTCCGGTTCAAGGTCGTAGCGAACCGGAGTATATCCTCGGAGATCAAAAGGATCGTGAGGGCGAAGCTTAGTCTCCTGCAAACATACGACCATAGGCGAATGGGAACGCAATAAAAGTTGCAGTTCCGCCCTATGCGATCGTACACCACGTACATTCCAGGTCAGGATAGCCATTAAGAATAAGGGGATAAACTGTCTATTTAGAAGGGCGGCTTAAAATTACCTTTTGTTTAACCTTTGGGCTCGGGCTTTTTGTATGGAGTTGGTCAGACTCCATAGCTTCCTCGGAGGGAGGGCCCACGCGCTCAGTGCCAGAAACCGATTCAAGCGCCGTGAATCGGTTCTGGGTGGCGATGGGTGAAGGGTGCCGCTGAGCGCGGCTTGTCCCAGGACCATCCTGGGACAGCGACCTCCGAGGAGGAGAAGGTGAACTTTTGTTACCGCGCGCACGCGGAGGGTCTTTCAAAAAATCTTCCCTACGAAGTTTCTGCTTGGGCTTCTTTTCAACGGCTTGCGACTTCATTGACTTGGGACCAGGTTTATACGGCTTGGTAACTGTAGCCTTAATAGACGGCCGGATGGTAGTGGCGGTTAATCCAGTCAAGGTCCAGGTCTGAGTTTCGGCATCTACTCGTGGTACTGGCGAGGCAACAACAGAACTAAATGTGCCAGATCGCAGGAGTGAAGGTTGGCGCGCATGGTAACGCCTCCGGGCTTCAGCGAAGGAGAGATTTTCCTTTACCCGGATCTCCTGGATCGCCTTCTCGTCCAAGTACCGCGGACAGTCGGCAAACGAAGCAGAATGAGACCCTTTACAATTAACGCAGACGGGGGCTGTTGAACAGGTACCTTCGTGTGAGGGCTGGCTACAGGTGGCACAGATGTTAACGGCACTCTTACATGAGACTTGCGTATGCCCAAAACGTTGGCATTTAAAACAACGCAGAGGTCTAGGAATATAAGGCCTCACAGAAATACGTTCGTACCCTGCGGAAATGCTCGTGGGCAGATCGACGCCATCAAATGTAATAAACAGGGTACGAGTGGGTACCAACACGCCGTCGCGTTTGGCCTGCACTCGAAGAACCGCTGTCACCCTCTGGTCTGCAAGATATTCCACCAGGTCTTCGTCAGAGATACCATCGAGGCTATGCGTGGTGACAACGCCTCTACAAGAATTCAAGGTGCGGTGCTTCTCAACACGGATAGGATAACCGTGGAGAAGCGTGGCGCTCAACAAGGACTTACTTTGTGCCTCGGATTTGCTTTGAACTAGCAACGAACCATTACGAAGCCGAGTGCAGGAAAGAACCGGACCAGCAATTGAGTCAATGCCTTTCTGGATAATAAAAGGGTTCACCTTCTCGAAGGATTGTCCCTCCTCTGTACGGGTAATCACTAAGTAACAACCAGCTGTTGGCGGTGCTACTTCTGTTACTAAAACTTTGCGGTGCTTGTTGTTAACAATGGAGAAAGGGTGCTCCATAGCGAAAAAAATCCTCCACCATTGCAACCGTCTCCGACCTCGGGCTCTGACTTCTCGGGCGTTACCCCGGCTTGGGTGAGTGGCCTATCTATACCAGACTCACCCCAGGGTCACACCTCCCAGAACATAGACAGAGGGACCCAATCGCCGTCAGAAGTCAGCAGCTCATGCAATGGCCCCCCCGCGGGACTGCAGTTGAACAGCGGATACGAACACAAACCCTACATGACGACCCCGGGTGGTGGGGATGACGCCATTACCCACTCACCCAGCTGCGCACGCGGTGCGCGGGTATCCGTCAGGCCGTGTCCACGGAGGATTTAAATAAAAAGGTAAAAGAAACTAAAACTGTGTGGGCGTTTCGCACGCAAGGTAGGCCGGCGGGGAAGAAAAAGGGTTATGCGAATGTCGTGGTGCGAAATGGCCGGAAAGTGATACGAGAAGAAAGAAACGATGGTGAGGTGCGGTATGAATGGAATGCAAAGAACGCACGAGAGCCTACCTTGGGTCCACCGGTCACTTGAAGAACCCACCTCGACCGGATGGGGGTGAGGGGATGAATATGGCGATGATTGGCTCGGGAACCCCCGGGTGCGCCAAAAACCCGTACTCACATAAGGTGAGCCCCTGAGGGGTAGTAGATACAGAAGGATTAGAACCAATAAAATGAAAAAAGAGTCTTGAACGCCAGAACACAAATCTGTAATTGAATAAATGAGTATATTTGTTCTTTGTACGTATTAAAAATGATTTAGTTAACAGAATTTTTTAAAGTTGACACAAATATACATGGTATGTTTTAAAGTGAGGTCCGTTATAAAATAAAATAAGAGCTGCTGAATATTTTGGTTAACTAATCTTTTATTCCATTCTACATAACTTAAGCTTCCTTTCCACACAGTTTTCACAATCAAATTCTCATTCTGGTGTGGTATAAATTTTAGTTGCCTTTCCTAATAGAAGTTCGCCGCCAGTCCACGAAACAACTATACAGTTTCTGAGATGCATTTTTCTGTATCTTAAGATTACGTTTGAAAGGTGTTTTTTTGACCCAACAGGAAAGTGCATTGAATGTAGTAATAATGGCAGATTTATACTTGAGAATATATTACATAATAAAGTAATAAGCCAAATTTCTTTCATTTAATAAACTTGCACTTTAATAATATACAAAATTGACTTTTTAGAAACCCCTTTTTCTTTCACAATTCTTTACATTCTTTACGGCTTCAATACACTATTTTAAATTACAATAATTGCGTACTTGCTTCCTGCTTCCAGATTTACCGATATATTTGAAATCTAAAGCCCCATAGGTCTATAGTTCGGACGATCAACCTTTCCACGGTGAATAATTACTAAAGAGAATTTTGAATAGATTAAGCCACAAAGCAATTTAGAAATACCGGCCGGAATGCCTTCTGTCTAACGTTGTCCTGCTGTTTTCCTCGTGACCTCTCTCGCCGTCGAAGAAAGATTGATCAGTCTTGTGGACTGCAGGTTGAGGAGAGCTGCAACTGATCCGGCGCCTGCGCAGTGAGAATCACCATCGCCTGACGTACTACACAACTCAAATTAACTGCGCGCTTTCTTCCTGTTGTTGTCGTCTCCTTGACAAACCACTACCATAGTCGTTTCACTTCTGTTCCCGTAGATGTCGACCTTCCTTTAGTGGAGCCCGTAGTCACCTAGAGTACGTTTCTCTGGAGAGGGTCAGTTTGCACACGTTATTGCTATCATTGATATCAGGAGGGGAATTCAAACTAGTGATCCGAAACTCAAAGAGTAGCCGAGAGAAAACAATTGTGAATCTGCAAGTTAATGCGATGTTAGCCAAAAACAGACGACTTATTTATGTCCTTCATAAGCTTTTGTTCATGTTCCGCACGTGTTCCCTGGGAGATTATCACAGCTCATGTTTAATACAGAAACATTTAACCCCAGAAACAGCTACACGTTTCCTAGGTGGACTGGCGGCGGAAGTCTGAGACGAGGTTATAAAAAGCTTATGCTACGCTAAGATAAGTGCTCGAAAATTTGGTAGAAAAGTAGTCGAAGGCTCAGGTAAAAAACCTCCGTCTAAGTAATGTTAAAAGAGATAAACATTTAAGGAAACTATCTTATTGCTAATTTTCTTTAGTTGTGAGGGAAATATGGTAGGCTTTAAGGGATAGTCAAGTCTTTTAAGAGTTGGTTGCTATTTGGAGCAGTTTATTCTCTTTGCATATCCAGGAATAACGAATTCCCATTTGAGAAAAAGTATAATGGAATGGAAAATTCAAACAAAAACAAGGAATATCTCGGAAATAGTTCACTCGAGAAAAAAAACGTATATGACATAAATTTCATATTTTAACCAGATCTACATTTCTTCTGCAGTAAAATTTTGTCTATCTCTTACGGTTTACCAGTTATGCGAAAGTAATTCAGAATGAAGAGGACTTTCGGGGACATTCCCAGAAAATTCAAGGTATACATTTCATTTGAAATGAAAATATCTTTAACGATATTTTAATCAAAATCGTTAAAGCCATTTTTGAGAAAATAAAAATTTTCGAAAAATGTTCCACGTAATAGGGAGTCTGGGTGCAAATCCGTCGCATCTATGAAACATACTGAACCTAAATACAAAGTTTGGTATTTATCTGACTTTGACGATACACAGGAGCGCATATTTCCATATTACTTTATTTGGGTTCAGGGCACCTCAAAACATGTATTTCCAGTGAAATCTCGGAACCGTATTTTTTGGTGGAATGTAATACTTCTCCTACTTACTGTACGTAGTAGAGAAAGTAAAAATAATTTGTAGAAAATATTTATCAGTTGGTACTTTATTGCAAAACATATACCTCTGGTATATATCTCTATTTAGGAGCAATGACGAAGTTCACAGTAATAATACACTTAAAAGGACGTTTACAGCCATTTAAATATCTACAAAAACACGTATTAATACATTCTTGTGCTTAATAACAGTGGCATTGTTCGCAGCTTTTATGTGCCTCAGCCATTGCCCTTAATCGATTAGTGGAACAAAAACAAGACCATTGAGCAAAGTTTCACGAGTTTCTGAAGCCACTTCAGAATGCAATTAGTAGTGGAACAAACTCGAGTTCCAAACTCACATGCGAATACACTTAGATGTTATAAATGTTTTTTCTAGGAATCTGGTTATATTGTCATACCTACTGTGTTCAATTGGATATAAAGGTCTTTTATAGCCATTTTATATCACATTAGAAGTACTCTGTTAATTCTTTCATTCTGTACTATATAAATCTGGGCTTACTTTCCTTACAATTAAGCTAGAGGGATGGCTCAGGCGGTAACGTCTGTCGTCCATATTTGGGAGGTACCGAGTTCATCCTCGCTAACTTTGACCCATAGATTTTTTTCGGGTTTTTTTTCCGGATCGTCAAGCACATTTCAGAGTTGTTTCTTTCATCCCCCAAGTTTCCTGTCCCTCTATTTCTTCCATTAATAATTTCAGAAAGTTATTGTTTCACGTATGGAAAAGCCGATTTTAAGTAGGAGTTGTATTATATTTCAACTGTTGGGAGCCGAACTTGTAGTAGTTGCAGCCGCACGTATAGTAAACAGTTGCCGGTAGCCTTCCCTCAAATGTATTTTGACTGTTTCTTTAAATAGTCGGCTGCGTCAGTATTTGTTAGAGACACGTTTTTCTTGGCAGGGTAGTGATACGACTAAGAATGTAGGCTTATACAGATTATAATTTTTACTCCACTCCTTTTATTAATACTTGATACGATTTAAATAACACTTCACTGATAAAAAGAGCTGTGAGATTCTTTAATTAATTAATTACCCTTTTTTAACACGTAAACTTATTTTTCGTCTCACACGAATACTTATTATATTTCTTGAGGAGTCTGGATAGTAACTCTGTCTCCAGGCAACTGAACTGATTTCAACCGTCTAAACTTGTAAATTTCTGTATTCCAAGTCTCTGATTGGCTAATCCTGCTCCAATAGAATACTTTCAATTAACTAAAGCTTTTTCTGGTTGTTAATTGGCTATTTTATAAACTGTCATTAAAATTACATTGTTACTCCAAGAATCACAAGTAGTACCGTTAAACTTTCTTACTCATTATTGATTCAAGGTTACCACATTGTTACATCATTGTTACCTCATTGTTAGCAACTTTTAACTTATTCTCACAGCACATTATTAAATTACGTAATATATTCACATAATGTTATTACACATGGATACATTAATATAAGCATATGCAATGACTGTTACATACATTTTACAAATTATTACATGTACATATTACTTCAAGGCGGGCTGTTATTGAATTTACATATTATATAATTTGACTGAAATCATTTCAGTGTTAAAAACACTGCCTCAAATTTCGTTCATCTTTCACCCTGTTGGAAGTTTCAGCGATGGTGTTTCGGTGCAGTGTGGCAGGGGAAAAGGATGTTCTCTTTGAACTTTCTCGGTCCCTTGACCTTCGGCTGGTTACGGGTATAAAAATGGCCCCCACGGGGACGTTGGACCCTTTTTGGGCTCCACCTGTGGTCTACCTGTCCAACCGCCCGGGGCGTCTATACTTGGTAACGGCAGGGACTCTAATTGCTGTGCCGTCACTCCTGGTTCCAGTCTCCTGTGTCTCCTCTCACCTCTTTCCTCTCTATAGGCACGCCCCCTCGTAAAACGTAGATACAATATCCCCATTCCTTGGATTGGTACCGAGGTCCCTCCGATACAGATTCTATTCCCTGCAATTCACTACAGTTAGTAGAGGAAGTATTAAGTTACATCTAAAAATGTCTAACCAATATTTCATCATTTTACGGATTTTGGTGTGCCTAGAAGAATACTTAGAAAATTTGATGTGTTTTACTCACATTAGTTTCTCTGCTCTTGTACAAATTATTTTTACAAACTCTTATTCTCCATCTATTTCATATTAATCGAGATAAACATTTGCAGAAACGATCTTTTGACATGCAAAGAGAATTACATTTTACACCTAGCGACCAGTTCTAAAAATATTTGACTATCGCTTAAAGCGTAAGATGTTCCCCTTGTTTTGTATTTCCAAGGGCAATATAGAAATTCAGTAGTCTTTAAGCATAGCCATATCTCTTAATAGCTGGTGCTAGGTGCAGCACCATTCTCTTTGCCACAAATTAATACTCTCTGCATATACAAGACAAAAAAATTAATAACGAATTCCAATTTGAGAAAAAGTATAAGTATTGGAAAATTTAAGGGAATAACAAGCAATATCTCGAAAATGGTTCACTCAACAAAAAAAATGTTTATGACATAAATTGTGTATTTTAACGCGATCTGCATTTTTTGTGTAGTAAAATTTTGTCTATCTCCTATGGTTTACCAGTTATGCAAAAGTCGTTCACAATGAAGAATACTTTTGGAGACATTTCCAGAAAATTCGAGATATGCAGTTTATTTGTCATGAAAATATCTTAAACATATGATATTTTAATCAAAATCGTTAGTACCATTTTTGAGAAAATTAAAATTTCCATGTAAACGGTAATCTGGAGTGGGGGATTTTCTTGAAAACCTTCGTGTCGCATCTCTGGAAGATATTGAACCTAAATACCAAGTTTGGTGTTTATCCGACTGTTCGTTTCTGAGTTATGCTATTCACAGACACACAGACAGACACAGACAGACACACACACACGGACATGTTTCCAAAAATGATTTTTTTGGATTCAGGGGGTCTCAAAACATATATTTCCGGTAAAATCTCGGTATCGAATTTTTGGGTGCAATACAATACTTCCCCTACTTACTCTACGTAGTAAGAGAAAGTAAAAAAGGTCCATGTTTACGAATAATGTAATCCAGAAACGAAAAATTGGATAAATACAAAACGGGGTAATAACCTTAGCATCTTCCGAAGATGTGATACGAAAATAGAACTCACCCAAACTACCCTTTGTATAAAACCACTGTTGATGTTTTTAATTTTCTCAAAAATGACTAACGGTTGATTACACTATCATATGTTTAAACCATTTTATGACGAAATACATATATTTAATTCCTACGAATAGCCCGAGTATTTTGCATACCTTTGGACCCGTGGTAAACGATAAGATATAGACAAATGTCTCCTTAAAACAATTTATGAGAAATTAAACTTTTTAGGCGTTAAACGTTTACCAAACATTCGTTGTTTTTCGTTTGAGTTATTCAGAGCATTGTACTCTCTGAAGTGCATCAGCGTTCAGTTCTCTCTCGTGTTATCGTAGAGTATGGAGTTTCTAATTAAGCATATAGCGGCCTCCACTACGTGATCAAAAGCATCGTGGCGCCCTCAATCGGTAATGCTGGAAGTCAATATGATGTTGGCACACCCTTAGCCTTGATGACAGAGTTCACTCTCGCAGGCATAGTTTCAATCACGTGTTGGAAGGTTTCTTCGGGAATTGCAGCCCATTCTTCACAGAGTGCGGAACTGTGGAGTGGTATCAATGTAGGTCGGTGAGACCTGGCACGAAGTCGGCGTTCCAAAACGTCCCAAAGGTGCTCTATAGGATTCAATTCAGGACTCTGTGCAGGCCAGTCCATTATAGGGATGTTATTGTTGTGTAACCACTCCGCCACAGCCCGTGCAGTATGAACAGGTGCTCGATCGTGTTGAAAGATGCAATTGCCATCCCCTAATTGCTCTTGTAGGTCTGCGTGCCACGCAAAACAACAAGGGATGCAAACCCCCTCCAGGAGAAACACGACCACACCATAACACCGCCACCTCCAAATTTCACTGTTGGCACTACACATGCTGGCAGATGACGTTCACCGGGCATTCGCCATACCCACACCCTGCCATCGGATCGCCGCATTGTATACCGTGTTTCGCCACACAACGTTTTGCCACTGCTCAATCGTGTAATGTTGACGCTTCTTACACCAAGCGAGGCGTCGTTTGGCATTTTCCTGCGTGATGTGTGGCTTATGAGCAGCCGCTCGACCATGGAATCCAAGATTTCTCACCTCACGCCTAACTGTTATAGTACTTGCAGTGGATCCTGATGTAGTTTAGAATTCCTGTGTGATGGTCTGGATAGATGTTTGCCTTACTCTTTCCGACCCTCTAAACATGTCGGCGGTCCTTGTCAGTCAACAGACGAGGTCGGACTGTACGCTTTTGTGCTGTACATGTCCCTTCACGTATCCACTTCACTATCACATCAGAAACAATGGACCTAATAATGTTTAGGAGTGTGGAAATCTCGCGTACAGACTCCTGACACAAGTGACACCCAATCACCTGATCACGTTCGAAGTCCTTGAGTTCCACGGAGCGTCCCATTCTGCTGTTTCACGATGTGTAGTGACTACTGAGGTCGCGGATAATGAGTACCAGGCAGTAGATGGCAACACAATGCACCTAAGATGAAAAACGTATGTTTGTGGGGTGTCCGGATACTTTTGATCACATAGTGTACTTGCTAAATATTTGACTATCGCTTCACCACCGATACCTACAACAAATGTGCAAGCGAATCACTCTGCAAACATTTATTAATTAACGTGCACTTGATAGAAAATTAAGCTTTTTAGAGAACAGGTTCTAAAATAAACAATACTGAGTAGATAAAGACATGTGAATGTTAACAGATGACATTAGTCTTTTTGTGTCGGTATTAACTGAATTTTACTGTGCCCCTAATGCGTAGGTTCATTCAAGGAAATGAAAGGAAACATGAATTGTGAAGAAGGTGTTGTATTGTATTTAAGGATTTGTGTTATATTTCGACTGTTGGGGAGCCGAACTTGAAGTAGTTGCAACCGCACGTATGGTAAAAAGTTTACGGTAGCCTTCTTCCCAAAAATGTTTAAACAATATTAACTTTGTAATTTTGACTGTTAAACTATTATATATTTATGTTTGCCTCGGCTGCGTCAGCATTTATATTTTTTTACACACATAAATGTCTGAGCATGGAGTGGTGCGACTGAAAAATGTAGGCTTACACAGATTTTAAGTTCTTGTCACTCCATTTATTAATGCTTGACACGATTTAAATAACACTTCACTGATATAGAGAGCTGCGAGATTATTTTTGTTAATTACTTGCACTTTTTAACGCGTAAACTATTTTTGTCTCACACAAAATACGTATTAAATTTCTCGAGGATGCATCTCGCGCCCGGTTAGGAGCACTGTCTACAAGCAACTGACTTCTGAATTTGTAAATTTTGCTCCATTTTTGTTTCTGATTGGCTAATCGTAGACGAATAGAATACCTTAATTTAACTAAAGCTTTTTCTGGTTGTTAATTGGCTATTTTATAAACTGTCACAAAAATTACATTATTGCTTGCAAGAATCACAAGTAGCATTTTTAAACTTTCAAATTCATTATTGCCTCAAGGTTACCTCATTGTTAGCAACTTTTAACCTATTATTCTCACAGCTCCTGCATTAGTAAATTACGTAATACATTCACCTAACATTAATACACGTGTATAATATAATAAAAAATATTAAATGATTGTAATATACACTTTTTATATCTTGTTACATACACATATTGCTTTAAGGCGGGCTGGTATTGAATTTATATTATATAATTAGACTCAAATCATTTAAGTGTTAAAAATATTGCCTTAAATGAAATACACCATATTTTACAAAAATGATTATATTTTGCCTACTTCTGAATAACATAACTATAATTATGATAATCATAACAACAAAAGTGGTTACTTGAAGTACTTAGACAAGGTCTCCTTGCGATATGTCATCTCAAAATTAATTTTATATTCCTTGTGGTTTACCGAGGAAAATTCGAGTCAGTTGAGGAATTTAATGTTATGCCGGTATGTTGCTATGGCAGCTCAGTTGGTTAGAGCAGCCGCATGGAAAGCAGTACATCCGTGGTTCAAATCCCGTCTATGGCATTGAATTTTTCAATCTGATTCCACTTTACCAACCTTGTCCTACACACGGCTTGTGTGAAAGAGCAATTAAATGGCCGACTATCCCAGAACACTGTTCTCATATGTTCTGTTGACATATGCACAGCAGATATCAGCAATCATTCACATCAGCGTGACCATAACCCTAATTTACCTCTGGCGTTGTGTTCTCTTTCGCCAATTCTCTCACCCTCTTTCTACTTATACCTCTGTGCAACGTATATGCCATGTGAAATTTTCAAAACCAGGTTAATTTTTATTTTATTTTTTGGGGGGGGGATTTTAACAAAAACCTAATTATAAATAAAAGATACGATAGTTTACAAACTGACTTACTCCGAAGTATAGTTTCCTGTGGCTTTTAGAGAACGACGGTAGTAGATCCAGACTTGTACGTAACTGCCTAATGTACACGTAAAATTGACGTAATATCATAAATATATAAAATGTTATTGTAAGATATTTGTAAACTTCATGATTATAAACTGATGTATTGTGTTTTATAAAACACATTGAAAGTAAAATGTTTCAATTTTTATAACTCCTTGGCTCACTACACTAGGGGAAAGTCATTTTTGCTTTTTCTACTACGTACGAGTAGTAAGTATGCGAAGTACTGCATTCCACCCAGAAATTCGAAACCGATATTTCACCTGAAATACATGTTTTGAGGTGCCCTGAATCCAAACAAAGCATTGTTGGAAACATACCATGTGTGTGTATCGGTCTGTGAACAGTATAACTCAAAAACGAAAAGTCTGATAAATACCAAATTTGATACTTGAGCTCAGTATCTTCCAAGGTTGCGACACGAAGATTTTCAAGAAAATTCCCTCACCTCAGACTCCCCTTTACGTGGAACAGTTTTTGACATTTTTGATTTTCTCAAAATTGGCTCTAACGAGTTTGATTAAAATATCGTAAGTTTAAGATATTTTCATGGAAAATAAAGTGTATGTCTTGAATTTTCTGAGAATGTCCCCAAAAGTTCTCTACATTCTGAATGACTGGCATAATTGCTAAACCGTAAGATATAGTCAAAGTTTACTACCCAAAAACTGTAGATCCCGTTAAAACACAGAATTTATGTCCTATACATTTTTTTGTGCAGTGAACCATTTCCGAGATATTCTTTGTTATTTGTTTGAATTTTCCAATACTTAGTTTTGCTCAAATGGTAATTCGTTTTCTTTTTGTTTTTTTATGTCCTGAACAAGCAAAGAGAATGGAATTCTCCGCATGGTAACCTGTTCGTAAACGATTTGACTATCGCTTAAAGCCTACCATATTCCCCTTGCACCTACAAGAAAATTAGCAACAATTTTCTGCAGATGTTTATCTCGATTAACATGAAGTAGTTGGAGAATAAGCGTTTGTGAAAATAGTTTGTACAAAGAGTAGAAAAAGTCATGATTCTGAAGTGAAAAATTAGGATATTGTAACTTAAGTGTAGTAAAACTGATTAACGGATAATGTGATTTAGTCAATTTCACTATTACTTCACTTACGTGATTTAGTTATGTTCACTGTCACTTTAACTTTTCCTTGTGCGTAGCGGCACAATAAACACATAAGAAGAGCCTATTGTTCTATTCCACTTCACTCGAGGGGCGTCTAACACAAGACTTCTCTAATCGCAACATTCGCTATACGTCACTACTGTTGTCACTTCCTTACTGGTAGAACTCATTTTGGCACTTCAGAAACTCACTGACCATTTGACTTGCGAGCACGCTCGGTTATATAACCGTTGGAGTTTTCATGAGAGTTTTAGAATGTTCGGGAGGCGGGGAGAAGGAAGGTTTCCGATATTTCTTAATAGCGTTTCTGGTGTTAAACCTGGGTGAGAGCGTAATCCCGTAGTGTTATCTTTTCACAAGGCGGGTCGTTCGGTCTACCGATGCCTTCTTCCAGATAAGCTCGGGTCGCTGCGATACAAGGTATTATGTATTTGGTTTCAGTTAGCCAAATATACACAGTTTACACTATAATTAACTAATTTTGTCGATCATCATGAAGTGAACCCTTAGCTCCGTTCCGCTCATTCAGGAATCTAAAAAGGAACCTTTCGTTTTTGAAACGGAGATTTTGTTCCGGTGGCAAGATTACCTGGTTGAGATAGTATACATCTTTTTGAACGGTTTTAGTCTAAACTAAGACTTAGAGACATTGTCGAGAGGTAGACTTTGTGCTCGGCTCGATAATCCACTCACCAGAGCACTAGCCTGCTTCTCCTGTTTTTACATTCCTTCTACGCCTCAAGGCTAACGGCTCAAAATTTAGTGCTCGAAAAAGCCACCAAATATTAATTTTGAGTGGCTTTTTTTATAAGCGATCTTTCCATCTTATTCTGGTGGATCAACGTCTTTGTAATGATTGAAACAAATTTCAGTACCGATTTTGATTAAAATATCCCATATTAAAGATATTTACATGAGACGGTATTTTTAACACTTAAATGATTTCTGTCTAATTATATAACATATAATTCAATAAAATCCAACCTTAAAGCAGTATGTGTATGTAACTATATATAAAAAGTGTATATTACAGTTATTGTAAATATTGTATCCATGTTTAATAATGTTATGTGAATGTATTACGTAATTCAATAATGTAAGAGCTGTGAGATTAATAGGTTAAACGTTGCTAACAATGAGGTAACCTTGAGGCAATAATGAGTAAGAATGTTTAAATGCTACTATTCATTATTTGGAGCAACAATTATGTAATTTTATTGACAGTTTATAAAATAGCCAATCAACAACCAGAACAAGCTTTAGTTAAATGAAGGTATTCTATTGGACTAGGATTAGCCAATCAGAAACTGAAAAGGAGAAAATTTTAGAAATTCAGAAGTCAGTTGCCTGCAAACAGTGTTACTAACCACACGTAAAAACTGTCCTCAAGAAATATAATATGTATTCGTGTGAGACGAAAAATAAGTTTACGTGTTAAAAAGTGCAATTAATTAATAAAGAGAATCTCACAGCTCTGTATATCAGTGAAGTGTTATTTAAATCGTGTCAAGCATTAATAAAAGGAGTGAAGTAAAATTATAATCTGTGTAAGCCTACATTCTTGTCGCGTCACGCCCTGCTAAGAGAAACGTGTCTCTAACTATAATACTGCGCAGCCGAGGCAAACATAAATATATAATATTTAAAGAAACATTCAAATTACAAAGTTAATATTTTTAAACTTGGGGTGAAGGCTACCGGAAACTGTTCACCATACGTGCGGTTGCAACAACTTAATGTTCGGCTCTCCAACAGATGAAATATAGTACAACTTCTTCAATACAACATAACTACTTCAAATTGGCTTCCATACGTGGAGCTAATAAACTATCTTGTTCAATAAATTATAAAATCTATGTCTTGAATTTTCTGGTAACAGCCTGTGAAGTTCTCTTCATTCTGAAGGAATTTTGTATAACTGATAAACATTAAGGATAGATGAATACGCTACTGTAAGTCTTTTTAAAACACAATTTGCTTTAAATAATTTTTTGTGGCATCAGCCATTCTCGAGATATGTTATTAATTCTTAGATTTGTTCGGTGCTTTTGTCATTCTTTTTAAGTCCTGTCGATTTTCATTGTTTCTCGCAATTGCAGTAAAAGAATGTAGAGTTTTGAGGGCAGCATATAGCGTCCAGTTCTTAAACAATTAACTATTACTGTTCCCTTTGTACCCTAACGAAATTTGCAACGCAGTTATTTCTGCAAAGGTTTATCTCTATTAAAATAAAGCAGATAGAAAAATAAACTTTGGTAAGAAAAATTTATATACACATTAATAAACGATAGAGGGTAGAGAAGGTTGTATATATAAATTTAACTTGATATACATAGATGATTTTGATGTTCCCTAAATTAAAGAATACCCTTTTTAAAAAGGTCTGTGTGTTCTTGTCTATGAGCAGCATAGCTCAGAGAGGAGGTATTTAGGTTTACCATTTTCCAAAGATGCGACAAGAAGATTTTCAAGAAAATCCCCCCACCCGGGCCGCAAACCAACCTTTACACGGAAAACATTTTCCGTGTACAGGAAAGATCTTTACTTTCTCAAAAAATGACTAACGATTTTGATTAAGATACCGTAATATGTCCTAAGATATTTGAAGGCAAATAAAATGTATGAGCTGAATTTTCTGCAAATAACCTATGAAGTCTCCTCTATTCTGAACGACTTTTATTACTACACAAAACGTAGATCTCGTTAAAACACACAATTTATGCTAAATACTTGCTTTCTTAACCCAGGCATTTCCGATACGAAGCTATTCTTTGTTATTGGTTGAATTTTAAAACATACCTTTTACTTTCTCTAGTACATAAAGTAAGTAGAGAACGTATGCATACCACCCAAAAATTCGATGCCAAGATCTCATCAGCAATAATGTTTTGAGGTGCCTTGAATCCAAATAAAGCATTTTTGGAGACATGTCCGTGTGTAAGTGTGTGCCTGTCTGTCTCTCTGTGAACAGCATGACTAAAAAACTAAAACTCGGATAAATACAAACTTAGTATTTGTGTTTAGTATCTTTCAACGATGCGACATGAAGATTTTAAGAAAAATCCCACCCTTTATATGGAACATTTTTCGAAAATTTTGATTTTCTCAAAAATTGTTCTAATGATTTTGATTAAAAGCATTGTTTAAGACATTTTCGTGTCATATGAAATGTATGTCTTGAATTTTCTGGGAATGTCCCCAAAACTCCTCTTTATTGTGAATGACTTTTGCATAACTGGTAAACTATAAGAGATACACAAAAGTTTACTACAAAAAAAGCTAGACCTCGTTATTAAGACACATAATACATTTTTTTATTTGTTTTGTCGAGTGAACCATTTCCGAGATATTCCTTGTAATTTGTTTGGATATTCCAACACTTAGATTTTTTTTTCTCAAATTAGTATTCATTATTTGTTTGTTGTTGTTTTTATGTCCTGGACATACAAAGAGAATGGAATACTGCACATAGCAACCAGCTCTTAAAAGATTTGACTATCGCTTAAAGCCTACCAGTTCCCCTTGCATCTACAAGAAAATTAGCAATAAGATTAACATGAAGCAACTGGAGAATAAGATTTTATAAAAATAGTTTGTACAATAGTAGAGAAAGTCATGTGACTGCAACACATCATATTTTTTAAATAGTAAGAAGCTATTTGTTTTTTCTCGTGGTCGTGAAAAGAGCATAGAATTTCAAAGGTATCACATAGCAAGCCACCTTTTAAAAAATCTGACTACATTAGCTACTGTATTCTTCTTGAACCTACAATGAAATGCTTAAATGTGCAATAAAAGTTTATTTCGATTAACAAGAAGTAAATAGAAGAACAAGTTTAGTAAGAATAGTTTGCAGAAAAATGATTAAGAGTATATGATGTAAATGCAAACCACCAGATTTGTATTGCAGTTTTATTATGGTTGATAAGTTAATACAGTTGATAAGATAACTCTTTTTGAATATTCAATAAGGAATTCTTTTGCTAGAGGGATACAAGTTTGCCCAGTGTCAAACACTTTAACATTTATACTGTCGTAGTTCTCAATGGCTTGTGTTTTCTTATTTGTTGGGCGCTTATTGTTTAATTTTTTTAAATTTGGGTTCTTTGTCCTCCGGCTAACTATTATAACTCAGTCGAGCACGTGTCTCTAAGCAGGGTGTCTAAACAGAAAGGAGTTGTTGCTAAAAGATAACACTGATAAAAAAATCTGAATCTAGACATTTATTGCCGTCACACTTAATTAATAATTGACATGTTTAATCTTTATACACGCTTGACAAACTGTGATATTTCCGAATGTAACTACAGTCGTATTCTTGGCCGCGCACCAATTACTTCTCCTTCTTTACATTTTTGTAACTAACTCTGCGACTTGCACCTCCTGAGAGATTCTTCAGAACTGTGTGACGTGCACCTCGTGAGAGATTCTTCAGAACTGTGTGACGTGCACCTCGTGAGAGATCTTCAGAACTGTGCGACACTTCCTTATGGCTCGAGAATATATACTCCTTCACCTAGAATTGCCTAAACATTATAATATAGCTCCTATTGGTTACCAAATTGCGCATACCTTAGCGTCTGATTTGTCAGCCAATCACTACCATTAACATATATACTCTAGGGAAAATATTCCCTCCATTTCTAAAAAAAGGCACGCTAACCTGACGTCATTTGTTTATCTCTTCTTAGTGATAAACAACTCGCCCCGTTGGTTTATTGTTACTCACTTCTATTGTCAGTTTCGGTTAGGCCGTGCAAACTTCTTTCATAACAATACTTATAGTTAACAAACATCTAAAATCATGTAAATAGAATAATATTAATTTACACTACAATTACTCTGGCATTCACAGCATATTATGATATAAAATATTGCCTCAATATACACAGAAGGAACATGTCTTGGGCATTGACAGTATAAATACTGATCTTCGCAGATGAGCAAGTTTTATCAACAAAAGTGAGGAAGAACCACAAAAGATATTTAAACTAAACATTTTAGTATACGAATAGGATATAGAAATCTCAACTGCAAAATGAAATTAGTTGCCTTAGAGAGTAATAATCTAGTTCGGTGATCAATCGAGTGTCAAAATTCAATTTTATTAGATGTGAGATAATAATTAACAATGAAACACATATCAACAACAAAATAAATTTAATTACATAACTGGAATAATAAAACAAACACTAAAAGATAAAGGTTGAAAAGAATCAACATTGAAGTCATATAAAACAATGCCCATACCTGTTACTACCTACGGCTCAGAAATATGAACCACGAACACCAACTATAAAGCTAAAATACAATCAGCAGAAATGAAATTCCTCAAATCAATAGCAGGATATACAGGGTGGATCATTAAGTTGAGACTGTACAATATATCCAAAACTAAGCATTGTAGAAAGAAATGTGTTTAATAAAGGTTGCTTGATATTTGGGAGGAAAGTAAATGTATTAGTCGGGTTTTATTTGGAGGACGTTGTGATGGTCAATTAAATTATTAATTTTTTTTAAAATGGGAACCTACCTTTTTATGTTGTTTTCCTACTCCTCATAAGAAACAAAACAACATTTGTATAAAACACTTTGCAGTTGTTCTTACACCAACGTAAATAACAACGAAAATTCTGAATGGGTGTGTAGGAAGAGCGTAATGGTTGATTGAACCATCCGCGGATGGTCATTTGAGAGTCAAGTTACGTTTTTAATTTTGTTTCCTTATTTCTCATCACAAAATAAACACCTTTTTATGAACCATTTTCTAATGAGAAAACAACATACAAAATCTAGGTTCCCATTTAAACAAAAATTAAATTAACCCTAAAATGACCATTATAACGTCCTACAAACGAAACATGACTAATGTCATTTACTTTCCCCCATAATATAAAACAACTTTTATTCAAGACATTTCTTTATATAACGCTTAATTTTGAAGATATTGTACAGTCTCAACTTATATGATCCACCCTGTATAAGAATAGATATAAAACGAAATAATTAAATAAGACAGCAGCTAAATATTGAAGAGCTCAACACTAAAATAACAAAATAGAGAAAAATTTGTAAACCACATGTAGAAAGAATGAGGAGAATACCTAAAGCTATCTTAAATTATCGACCCTAAGGAAGACGAAACCCAGGAAGACCCAAGAAGAAATAGAACAGGAATTTGGATCCGGAGCAAGCTGAGATAACCTATACCGTACAGTGGAGGAAGAAATTTGCCTGAAGTCATTTGGAGATCGAACGAGATCACAAAATGCCCATATTCCAAATACCTAGCAAGTAAAGGTTAACAGACTTCCCTGTAACAACAGTTTCGTTAGAAGATTTTCGCTTCGGTTTTCTAACGAGGCAAACATAATGGTCTACGGATTTAGAGGAAATTGCATTTTAGCGATAAAACTACACCAAATCCAAAATTCTCCAGGATAGCTAACGCGCTCAAATTGGCAACGGGAAGATACCGTTGGCAGTAAATCTGGGAGGGGGGGATGGCGTGATGGAAATGGAGCAGTAATTTAAACCTGTTCAAAATTCCATCTCGGTTCTTCACGGTTCGCAGGGTAAAGATGCGCGCTGTGTTACCGATTGAAATGAAGGAAAGCGTGTGTAGCTATCCCATAAATTCACTTGGAGAACGAAAACAGAAATCATTAGTTTCTACTTAAATTCTTCTAATAGAATATCTAAAAGAGCATAGTTTACAATTTTTGCCTTCCCAGTAGCTCAAGTTGATATATGACTATGAAGTTGCTAAGAAGTTTTAATAAGTTATAATCTGTATAACAGCCTGGCTTCAAAGGGCGCCACTGTTTTTGTTGACAATGCCTAACGTCATCAAAGCTAGGGATAAGACGGTAGTGAGGGGTTGCACTGGCTGTATTGGTACTTAACTACTTTCCATACAACATCCAAACTTTAAAGTCCGAGGATGGAACCTACGTAGGAAAGATGAGCACATGTAAAGGAAAGCTAGGAAATTTGAATACAACATATTTTTCAACATTCGATACTTTACGTTTAATTGTCAAAGTACATATTTTTCTATTAACGTAATATAGTTCTTGTGTGCTTCATAAATTGTCTCTGGATAAAGAGTTAAATAAACCATACGTTAATTCATTGTTCCGAAGCTGTTCACTATAAAGTTTAAGAATGCTTGCGCTTCCATGTAACAAATGTGCCCAAAGATGTGTGTGTTCATTCACTATGACTGATTTATATGTTCACTCCATTTAACAAACAAGTATACCACTTGGATAATTTAAACTTTGAAAATTTTAACATGAGATAAACCTTAAAAGTTTTCCAAAATAACATCATTACATTACCTTGAAAGCCTGCGTAACCTTTAACGGTTATCTTTCTTCCATTACTTTAAAGAAGTGAAAAAGTTAGACTGTACATCACGGGATAGGAAATTACTCGTGTATTTTGAAACTCTTGAACGGATCACCTGGCTAGAATTTCTGAACAATTATTAATAAAAGCGAATTTAGATGAATACTCACCGAAATAAATGTATTTAGAGCCGAAAAGGAATTTTGAAGTACTGACTCATTCATACCTACACGTTGGTCTCTCCAGCTGTGACCTGTCTGCTCGACGCACTTTTCCTTGTTCAAGCCACCACTCGCCACGCCGGGAGTCGATCTGAATGCAGCTTGCAGTTTTCGCCGCTAGGGCAGACTTTTACGTCATTCAGCTACTATATCCACTGTAGAAGACATCTAGCAGTCTGGTAGATTAGTCCATGGTAACCTTTCGGAGTTGGGGGAGCCGAAATGGTACAGAGTAAGGCGAAAGGGGAATGTACAGTTGCACAAAGAAAACATTTCAAGCCTCAGCCTGGCTAGTAAGTACAATATCTCGGAACTGTAGATGTTTTCTTTACCTCACTGTTCTTACATTTTAATGAGATAAATTGATTAATATAAAGAACTTCTGTCAATGAAGATTTTTTCATAGCATTAGCTGTTTTTTTTAAAATATTTCATGTTTCTAAGGGTTACTTAAGGGACGTGGTTTAAGCTTTGTGATTTTGACCCCACCCTTTTCTTTTCTTTCCGTCGTAAGAGCTTGTTACCACAATTATTTGAATGCTGTTTCCGTATGTTGAAACCTCCCTCCTTAATTTGAAAAATTCCTAGGCAAAACAAAATATTGCGGAAAAACGGAGATAAAAATTGTAGAAAAGCACGTTATCAGACTCTCTGAATCAAAAAAAGTACTTATATAAAAAGTACGTGTGTGTGCGTACGTGCATGTGTGTGTGTGAAGAGCTCGGAAATGGAAAGTCAGTTAAATACCAAAACTTGGTATTTAAGTTAATCATCTTCAGGGATGCTACACGAAGATGTTCTAGAAAATTCCCCTACACCAAATTATCCTTCGCAAGGAACATTTTTCGTTAATTTTGATTTTTTCAAAAATATATCTGAATATTTTGATTATAATACCACATGTTTAGAATATTTATAAGATAAAATGTATATTTGTTACTTTTCTGTAAATAATTTCTGAAATCCTCTTCATTTTGAATGACGTTTGTGTAACTCGTAAACCATCAGGGTTGGACGAAATGATTGCTACAAAAAATACAGATCCCGTCAAAGGACACAATTTATATCAAATTCTTTTAGGGTTAAATATTTGAGATATTTTTTATTATTGGTTTAAATTTTCAAATACTATACTTTTTTCAAGTTGTTATTCGCTATTCGTTTATTTTTCTCTACTGCGTATAGTAAGTAAGGGGAGTATTGCATTCCATCCAAAAATTCAATACCGAGATTTCACCGGAAATATATGTTCTGTGGTGCCCTGAATCCAAATAAAACATTTTTGGAAACATGTTCATGTGTGTGTCGATGTGTTTATGTGTGAACAGCATAACTAAAAACAAAAAAGCCTGGTAATACAAAACTTGGTATTTAATTTTAGTATCTTCCAGGGATGTGGCAGGAAGATTATAAAGAAAATGCCCCCACCCCAAAATCCTTTACATGGAACAGTTGTGGAAAATTTTCGTCTTTTAAAAATGGCTTTAACGATTTTTATTAAAATACCGTATACGAAAGATATTTACATTGACACGGCAACTCTGGGCCGAGCCCGAGAAATGTAATTATAGATAATTTGATTAATTAATTTTTATTGATGTTAAATCATGCTATGTACATATCTTTTTCTTTTGCTGCTTGTATAGTTAAAGAAGGGTGATTTAACGATGTGTCTGTATTTAGGTTACTAATATTAGAGGAGTTATAAATTGTTTAATGTAAATAATTTAAGCGCTATGTTAAAATACTGTCCACGACGAAATGTCTTAGCTGCAGGAAGAGTGTCTTCGAAGACAGAAAGTCTAGTTTTATGATGTCTCTCTGGTCGCAGGGGCATTGTTCATACAGCGAGGGTGTAGAGTCTTTGTTCCTTTATACGATAATTCGCAGTGACCAAGTGAGAGAGACAACAAGCTTAACGGTGAATTTAGGAAAAGCCGCGAGTTATGTTAAATTTAGACCAATGAGATCCCTGTAAGTCTATATGAAATATTGAGACGCGTTGAATGGCGCTAAAAATGGACCAATAGGAAAGGAAGCAGCTCCAGAAGCCTGCGACTATAAATGGATCTGTTAGGAACAAATTCGAGGTCATTTGTCATTTGGTCTTTTGAAAAACTAAGGCAGGGAGAGATGCTGCAGGATGTTTGAGAGGTATCGCGCCAATAGTGAATTAAGACAGTTTTCGCCACACACATAAGGATCGCTACGCATAAAGAGATATAATAAGCATATTTAAACTTCGCGTCATATCCGCTCCGTGTTTCAACAGCCGTGGACAGTGTTTTAACGGCGAAAATATCAGTATTGTGTACCATCAGAAGTTGCTAAATAAAAGAAGCTGCAGTGTCGTCTTTTTAGTAACGAAAGGACGTCTATTTTCTCCTTTACCACCACCCGAGATCTACGTTTCCCCTACCCAGGAAAAGTCCATGCTCCCACATAGTTTAGAAATTACTGCAGCTAGCCGAGGATAAAAAAATGCAGAGAACCAGCATACTGCGAACATCTGGAGCCAACGTGGAGGATGCAGCAAGGTAAGCCGCGAGCAACGGGCATTAAAAAACACCCACAACAAAGGACAGGAGGAGATACTGCCGCAACATGACAAATAAAATGTATATCCTGTATTTTCTGGGAACAGCCTAAGAAGTCCTCTTCATTCGGAAGGAATTTTGATAATATTGTATAACTTGTAAATGTAAGCGATAGTCGAAAACGCACTACATACAAAATGAGATCTCTTTAAAACACTCAATTCAGTTAAAATAAATTTTCATGTGGCGTCAGCCGATTCGAGGATATACGGTATCAAATGTTCGAATTGTTCAATACTAGTAATTCTTTTAAGTCCCACTGACTTTCAGTTGTTTCTCGCGATTGCATGGAGTTTTAGGCCAGCATATAGCGTCCAGTTCTTAAATATTTTACTGCACTGCTCTCTTTGTATTTATAACGAAATGTATAATGTAGGTATTTTTGTAATGGTTTATTTGTATTAAATGTAGTAGATACAAAACTAAGTTTTAGTAAGAATAGTTTGTATTTCTGCTAATGAAGATAGAGGGTAGATAAAATCATGTGAATGTATCACATCAGGTATCTTTTTCTCGTGGTCATGCAAATAATGTGGAATTTCAATTAAAATTTCCATTAAAAAGCAATTCACTTTTTAAGAATCTGTCTATCCGTTTTACCTACCCAAAATTGCATACTTTTTAATAGCGTTTAACGCCCGCTCTTACTGTATAAAGCACCAGTGAACACGATCATACATGACATGATAAGCAGGAAAACAAATTTGGGAAGTAAACCTTTTAGTCCTAAGTTTAGAGTACTTCCCCCGTGTTTGCCGCTTCTAACAACTGAAGAAAACCAGGGAATGTGTTAAAACATATGAATGTTTATCTCGATTACAAGAAGCAGATAAAACAATAAGCTTTTATAAAAATATATTGTGGAAATTCGAGTAGGGGATATTTTTAAATCAGTGCCAGTTACTACCAGCATCGTTTTCTTGGATGAATTTGTAATACTTACTACAAACTTTCTTAGCTCTAAGTGAATGTTGAAAATCACACTGACTCTAAAGAAACACTGAAAAATATTTCCTTGTAAACCACAATTATATGCAAGTGAGGATAAATTTATACATCGGTTTTGCATTAATACATATTTTCTTCTTTGTAGGACTTGTACCCCCAGGGACTTACAAGCCAATGCCTTGAGTCAGAATTGTGGAATATCCAGATTGGCAACCAACCCAAATCCTGGTATGGCGGTGAAGGAGGAGGAAATGAAATGTAGTCATGAAAGGGATGTTAGGAAAATTATCCAACCCAACACTCGTTAGTGACCAAGAAAAACCGGTCAGATTTGTCGGCCCTGGAGGTTTAAACCCGGGACCTCCCGAATGCGGCCACAGACATTATGTCCGAGTCATCCCGATGGTAATACATATTTTCACGAAGCATAATATTTAAGAAACGTACAGTTTTTGTCGATTATCACAAAACAATGGATGTTAAACTAAACCTCGTTTTTGAAAACAACAAAGTAACCGGGTTTTGAAGCCAAGGTAGCATTAAATAGTCTCGGCCAGACAGAATAGTAAATCACTCATCTGATTCGCCGAACAACGGGTTTCACGTAAAGAAGAATAATATAAAATTCAGACTTTGGCATCATTTTCTCCTCCAATTTCATTAATAATAATCTTTCCATCAGTTCTTACCCAAAACACAGTAGAAAATCCTGGGGCTGCATTTAGAGCTCTGAAAAATTAAAGCAGTTCTACACGAGTTATTACGAACGGAAGCTACGAGCTTATGCGGGAAAGCATGTGAAAATCAATATTCCCATAGCAACTGCTCTAGGAAATGCTTGAAGAAATTTATTATGATAGAAATATTTCTCTAAAAATTAGCTGTGTCATTACTAGGTATTAGCTTTAAAATATACTTCTTTTTCTTATATCTTCTGTTCCTATATTTGAGAACCACTAGGAGGTTTTTTTTTGACAAGCTGTAGCGAGTGATGTTACTCGCACGTGAGTACCACGTGCTATCTTACGAAGATGTCTCGGATCTCTGAAGTTTCTAGAAGTTCTGTGCCAGGCTGCTTGTCGTAGAGCTGCTGTCCTATCCTGGCTAGCTAACTTGATATTTCTCAGGATTTTACGTAGGTAAGGCAAATAATTAACTGACTTCCCCTTAAACAGCTTAATATATTCCACAATATATTTCCCATTCAGGCGGCTAGCAACTTTCCCTTGCTTAATACAAAATTATACAAGAGCTGAACATGTAATGTTACCGCTACTATGAACTTTTTACGTGGACCTATGTATATGACTGCGTCACACGATATTTTCCCACCCACATACACTACACAATCTTCCGCCTGAGTCACCTTTCTTACATCGTTGTAGTAAAATCAGAGAATGTGTAACTTGGGGCCTCCTCCTTTTTTTATACCTACCTACTATGACGCTAGAAGGCGCGCCTTTATATGTAACAACTAATCTCATTGATTATCTACTTAGCATATTATGATAATAAAACCCAATAAGACATTCATGTCTCTAAAAAAATAATAATACGGACGCAGCCAAAGGCAAACATAAATATATAATATTTAATGAAACAGTCAAATTACAAAGTTAATATTTTTAAACTTGGGGCGAAGGCTACTGGAAACTTTTTACCATACGTGCAGTTGCAACTACTTCAAGTTCGGCTCCCCAACAGTTGAAATATAAATACATCTTCAAACTGACTTTCCATACGTAGTATCAACAAGCTACTTCAATTTGTTGTACGAAATAAAATGTACGCATTTCACTGCAGGCTTTTTTAACTTTAATATCTGAACACCCCTCGTAGACAACTGTAGTATATGATATTTTTGGACATTCTCTTTGGTTCTGAAGTTATTTACTAATATAGATTTTTACAATTTTCACATAAAACTGAATTCTAAGATGTCAGTATTCAAGGAAATAGGGCGAAACTGATGAATGTGAAGATTTGCTACACCCACAGTGACCAGGTAGTATTTTGGAATTGGCTGCTCAGCTATAATATGCGAATGTGCGTGTAAGGAGCACTATTGATCCATTACTCGGAACCAATTTTAAGTTCTTACTTTAACTCTCCTGCAACTCATAGAATTACACAATAATACTTCTGCTGAATTAAAAAAAGCTAATTATGTGTTACTCATGACTTTCTCTGGCCTCTATAGTTTGAGCCATTCCTGGCTCCTCCTTATGCCAAAATTTAAGCTGACCAGTGATGGTTACACTTTATTTTCAGCAGTATTAGTTCCATCACATATGTGTTGCGCCTGCAAGGACTTATAAGCAATCAGCATGGAGCAGTCATCGAAGCTACTTTAGGATGAAGAAGGTTGTTGATATTGTTTACCCCACGCTTTGGGAGCCAATTTGAGAATGGTAGCTCTATTGTAGTTCAACTTTAGGGGAGCCGAACTTCAAGTAGTAGCAACCGCACGTATGGTACCCGGTAGCCTTCGTCCAAAAATGTTTAACAAATTTTAAATTTGTACTTTTTGACTGTTTCTTTAAATATTATATACTTATGTTTGCCTCGGCTGCGCCAGTATTTTTGTTAGAAACATGTTTCTCTTTGCAGGGTTGTGGTGCGGCTGAAGAATGTAGGCTTACACAGATTATAATTTTACTTCACTTTTTTTATTAATGCTTGACACGATTTAAATAACACTTCACTGATAGAGAGCTGTGAGATTTTTTTTAAATTAGTTACTTGCACTTTTTAACACGTAAACTATTTTCATCTCCCACTGAATACGTATTATACTTCTCGAGGACGCATCTCGCGTCTGATTAGTAACACTGTCTGCTAGCAACGCGTCCAAAACAACTAACTTGATTTCTAACACCTAAATTTGTAAATTTCTGTATTTCAAGTCTCTGATTGCCTAATCCTAGTCATTTAACTAAAGCTTTTTCTGGTTTTTGATTGGCTATTTTTTAAACTGTCACAAAAATTACATTATTGCTTCCAAGAATTACAAGTAGTACTATTAAACTTTGAAATTCATTATTGCCTCGAGGTTACCTCATTGTTAGCAATTTTTAACCAATTATTCTCACAGCTCCTACATTATTAAATTACGTAATACATTCACATCACATTATTACATGTATACAATAATATAAACATATACAATGACTGTAATATACACTTGTTATATATTGTTACATGCACATATTGCTTTAGGGCGGGCTGTTATTATATTTTATATTATATAATTTGACTGAAATCATTTAAGTGTTAAAAATACTGCCTCAAAGATACGCTAGAACGCTAGAGTGCGTTCTCTCTCGCCTCCTCTCCAGGTGGCGTTTGCAGCGACTGAAATTCGCTCCTCCTGGGTCGCTGCGAAACCTCTCATCAAGAGGAACTAGTTTGAGTAGGGGTTTGCTGGTGGACAACGTATCAACAGATTTAGCTCTGCGCTGGGTGTAGCAACCACAATACACACGCTTTTCGGTCTAGTCAAATTCATAACCTTTTGTAAGTAGGGTTCAAAATTCTATATCATGCGTGTGGAAACGGTGAACCGTTAGGAATTGAGCAGGCTAGTTCAGGTCAGTTGTAACGAAAAGTAATTATTTCAACATATTGCAAGAAGAACTAACTTTCAAAATAGTTCATCTTTTAAAATTCCATGTATAGTAAAGAGTGTTTTTTCAAGTTAATATATTTATACCACAACTGTAACAATTAAAACTATTCTTTGTGTTGTTAACCTGCTCTCTTTCCTTGTTAAGTATGAGTCGACCACCATTTATGTAAAGTTAAAAGTGCACGTTTCCACGTTAAGAGAAAAGAATATACATGGGCCAGCACGCAATTAATTGTGGACGTTGCACTTTATTAAAACAGAACTATGACTTTAGGCATTGTGAGTAAAAAGAATCTGTAATGAGGTTAACTATTTTCGAATTAGTAATACCATCCAACCTACGATATTTGAAGAAATAGGTAAGTAATAATTGTGCTAGATGACATACAATAATAATCATAACTGACCAGCACAATTTTGCTCTTATATAGCTTTTATAACCTATTGTTATAGAAGGTTATTTTCCATTTATTTCATATAAATCAAGGCACACGCTTGAAAAAATGATTTTGACAAAATTCGTTGTGGGTATAAGATGGATTCAGGAAACCGAAGGGACAGTCAAATTTTTAAAAGCGATATTTTACATGATGAACTTGAAATTCCTACTTTTTCCAGGAGCTTGAAAGAACAACTGAATAATGACAACTTCAAAAATAACAAATTTTTAAACATCTCAAATAAATAAAAACTGATATCTCGGAAATGGCTGATGCCAGAAAAGAATATTTGAAACAAAATATATCTAGTGTATTAAGGAGATCCATATTTTTGGAGAAAATTTCGAACATTGATGCGAGAAACTTTTCTAAGTCCGAAGGTTCGCCAATGTGCATGCGCAAGCAGACCGAAACGACCGAAGACTACAAACCCTATTGCTTCTGACATACAGCCATCATGTGCATAATGTATAACAATCATAGCCAATCTCTAAAGGAGTCCCCAGACATCTGCACAACAAATGTGTGGTACCATCTGGAAAGGTTTAGCAACCTTTTTACTTTCCCTACTACGTATAGTAAGTAGGGGAAGTATTATATTCTACCCAAAAATTCGGTACCGAGATTTCACCGGAAATACCCGTTTTGAGACCCCCTGAATCCAAAGAACGCATTTTTGGAAACATGTCCGTGTGTGTGTGTGTCTGTGAACTACATAACTCGGAAACGAACAGTCGGATAAACACCAAACTTGGTATTTAGGTTCAGTATCTTCCAGAGATGCGACACGAGGATTTTCAAGAAAAACCCCTACCCCAGATTATCCTTTACATGGAACATTTTTGGAAAATTTTAATTTTCCCAAAAATAACGCTAACGATTTTGATTAAAATATCATATGTTTAAGATATTTTTAAGAAAAATAAAATTATATCTTGAATTTTCTGGGAATGTCTAGAAAAGTATCCTTCATTGTGAACGACTTTTGCATAACTGGTAAACCATGAGAGATAGACAACATTTTACTACACAAAAAGGCTGCTTAAAGGCTGTTGTATTTCTATACTGCCCTTGCAAATACAAAACAAGGGGGACATAGTAGGGCTTAAGCCATAGTCAAATATTTTTAGAGCTGGTCGCTATGTGTAAAATGTAATTCTATTTGCATGTCAAAAGATCGTTTCTGCAAATGTTAATCTTGATCAATATAAAATAGATGGAGAATAGGAGTTTGTAAAAATAGTTTGTACAAGAGTAGAGAAAGTCATGTGAGTGTAACACATCAGATTTTGTTTTACTTTCTCTGCCACGTAAATAGTAGGTAAAGAAGGTATTGCATTCCACCCAAAAATTCGATACCGAGATTTCACCGGAAAATTCATGCTTTGAAGTCTCCTGAATAAAAAAAACTTTTAGAAAAATGTCTGTGTGCGTAATCAGCACAACTCAAAAACGAAAAGTGGGATAAATACCAAACGTGGTATTTAATTTCAGTATCTTCCAGGGATGACACGAATATTTAAGAAAATCCCCCACCCCACATTTTCCAAAAAAATTATTTTATAAAAAACGTTTACAATTCTGATTAAAATACTATATATTATAGATATTTACATGATAAATAAAATGTATATCTTGAATTTTCTGGGAATATCCTATGAAGTCCTCTTGATTTGGAAGAGATTTTGTATAATCTTGTATAACTGGTAAACGTTAACCCATAGACAAAAACGACTACACAAGAAATGTAGATCACTTTAAAACACACAATTGATTTCAAATTATTTTTATGTAGCATAAGATATCGATTATTAATGGATCGAATTGTTCATTTCTTGGTCATTCTTTAAAGTCCTTTCAATATTCACTTGTTCCTCGCGATTGCATGCAAACAGTATGGTATTTTAAGGCAACATATAGCGTCCAGCTCTTAAACATTTGACTATCGTTGTTCTCTTTGTATCTATGACGAACTGTGTAAGTAGCTATTTCTGCAAAACTTTATTTGGATTAAAACGTAGTAGATAAAAAATAAGCTGAATTAAGAATAGTTTGTATACTCGCTAATAAACGATAGCGTGTAGGGAAAGGCATGTGAATGCATCACAACAGAATATTATTTTTTAAGTTCTAACCACGTTTTTTCTCGGATTCTATTGCTTTACAAACAGGCATGCATTCGAGCAGAATTTATTTGGCGCTAAAAGCGTATGTTGTGTGTTCTTGGATATATTATTGTAGATTATAAAATTTTTATAAATGGTTCGTCTGATTATCTATATACAGAGGCCTGCCTTCAGTTAGTGTTAGATGGGGTTTTGCAAAGAACAAGAATGTTATGCTCTGAATGTAATGCTTCCTGCACCTGAGCCAATGCCTTTGGTACCTCATTAATTAATGTCGATTAATTTAATATAATGAATTTAATAATTAACAAAATCTAATGGTATATGAATATCAACAATATTAATTACGGTCTGAATATATTTGCTTGTGTACGTATGCATATGTGCGTTAATATTATTTTAAGTGATAGTGTATAAGTAAATGTATTTTTTTGGTTGAAACTGATGGTGTCTTAAAATGTGAAGTGTTGTTATTTCGTTGCAGAGAGAGATGTGAGGTAGACAAATATACATTAGCTTGGTCTCTTTCTATTCTGTATATCATGCCGAGGGTGATTGTTGGAAATTCCCTTTAGACGGTTGATAGTACACCCAACAGGCGAAAATAGAGCGTATGTCATGTGATTTCTAGCAGTGAATTGTAGGGTTTTAAATGTTTGACATGAACAAGAAGCAACCAATGAAATTTAAACAAACAGATGTAAAATATTTTCGTAAGGTGATAGTTGAGAATAGCTTACCCACGCATACGAGTTGCTAGTTTACCGTCAAGATGTAAAGACGTGTTTTGTGGTGTGTTGAGTGTTATATAGTGTAATAATTCTGCGTTAATAATGTAAACTTCACAACAAATACAGTATACTCAGACTAAGTAACAATATCTATGTTCGTCGAGGTAAATTGTGTAAGCAGGAGATGTTTTATTAAAACACCTACATGGAAACTTGGAAATGTTAACTGTTAACAGTAATACAAGCCATCAGAGTATAAGTTTCACCAAAAGGTAGTCCATGTGTTATCAGCGAGAATGTTAACTTTAAACATTTATTAGAAATAAATCCATGATAAGTTTAATTCCACCCACTTGTATTATTATTCTGAACTATCTACTATATATTCATACAAGTTCTTTTCACTACTACGCCCTGTTGAAGAGATACTTGTTCGACCGTGATAATACCAGAGCTAAGCCGAGGCAAGAGAAACAACATCTACAGGAACCTACATTAACGTAAGTAATTTAATATTTACGATATAAAAAATTATGTGCTCCAACAACGCGCCCAAATAACTAAAAAAAATCTGATGTGTTACACTCCCATGACTTTCTCTACTCTTGTACTAACTATTTTTACAAACTCTTGTCCTCCATCTGTTTCATATTAATCGAGATAAACATTTGCAGAAACGATCTTTTGACATTTAAAGAGAATTACGTTTTACACATAGCGACCAGTTCTAAAAATATTTGACTATCGCTTAGGGCCTGCTATGTTCCCCTTGTTTTGTATTTACAAGGGCAATATAAAATACAGTAGCCTTTAAGCATAGACATATATCTTAATAGCTGCTTGCTATGTGCAGCACTATTCTCTTTGCCACAGATTAATATTCTTTGCACATCCAAGACAAAAAAGAATGAATAACGAATTCCCTTTTGAGAAAAGTATAAGTATTGGAAAATTTAAGGAAATAAGCAATATCTCGAAGATGGTTCACTCAACAAAAAAAAATGTATATGACATAAATTGTGTATTTTAACGCGATCTACATTTTTTGTGTAGTAAAATTTCGTCTATCTCTTATGGTTTACCAGTTATGCAAAAGTCGTTCACAATGAAGAATACTTTTGGAGACATTTCCAGAAAATTCGAGATATACGTTTCATTTGTCATGAAAATATCTTAAACATATAATATTTTAATCAAAATCGTTAGAGCCGTTTTTGAAAACATTAAAATTTTCGAAAAATGTTCCATGTAAGGGGTCATCTGGGGTGGGCGGATTTTCTTGAAAACCTTCGAGTCACATCTCTGGAGGATACTGAACCTAAATATCAAGTTTGGTGTTTATCCGACTGTTCGTTTCTTAGTTATGCTGTTCAAGACACACACACGGACGTGTTTCCAAAAATGCTTTTTTTTGGAATCAGGGGGTCTCAAAACATGTATTTCCGGTGAAATCTCGGTATCGAATTTTTGGGTGGAATACAATACTTCCCCTACTTACTATACGTAGTAGAGAAAATAAAAAAAACTGTATAATCGTGTAGTGACAGTTGCACACCTCATTAAGGGATGGGACCGCAGGTATCCCGAGTTTTGCTGCTGGTAGGTGTGGTGAAATAGAGCTCTACTTTTATGGGTATTGGCATTAATAATTATTTAGTAATTAACTTTGTTATATATTTTTTTTAAACTGGGCATGTAAAAGTCAGCAGTTTGTGTGCAAATGAACGCGGTTCGATCGGGCCAACTTATTGCCCGGTCACATTATATTGCTCATCCACTGTTTAGCATACAAACAGTCATACGAGGTTATAATTATGGAGTGTTTGCTAGGAGACCAGTGTATGAGCTCGCATGCAGATCTTATTGGTTCAGTTACTGTCGTGAAGTATGCGTGACCTCCAACGATACCAAATACAATACGAGCGGGAAAAAGTCCTTCAAATGGACGCAAAAGAAGACGACGCAAGTTCCATCGGGGGCATATCATAGAGGGCGACTGGATCCTTGGGATGATTGAAACAAAAGAAGTACGGATTACGATTTGCAATAAATAAATAAATAAATAATAAATAATAATAATAATAATAATAATAATAATAATAATAGGGATGCAAACACGGTCTATAATTTAATTGCAGAGCACGTAGAGTTTACCAGCACCAATCACACTGATGCCTGGAGGGGCCACTGTGGGCTAATGGCTGGAGGATTTGCTACCCACCTTGCAGTCAATCATTCTGTGCATTTTGTGGGTACGGTGACATATGTGCACACGAATAACATTGAATCACGCTGGCAAGCTCTGCGGCATTGTCTATCTAGGGGCGGCATTCGACGGGAATACTTAGATGCTCATATTTGTGGCATGCTGACACCAAGAACTGTTCAGCAGACCCTTTCCAGTTGCAGATATCAGGCAAGGCTACCATGTGGTGTGGCGATTAGGTTTAGTTAGGTTTAGGCTAGAATAGTTAAATTAACGAGTTATTGTTTAGTGTATACAGACAGCGTAATGTAGGGACGTGTACATACGAGATAGGTTAATTTAAGGACAACAAAGACTCTTGGCTGCATTGTTTTAAGTGATGCAAGATGGATAACTTGGCTGCAATGGATTCTTCAATACAGCTAAATGCTCAGTAAGTAAATAGTTATAAAACTTATGTTAAGAAAATGTTTTCCAGCATGAAATCATACTAAATACATATTACACCAAAACAATGTAAAGCTGTACTCCGAGAAAATATGACACTGATGTTGGGCTAAAAACATTTCCGTCACATGGAAACTTGAGCGTCTGTCCCTTATGGTTTACCAGTAATATAAAAGTATACAAAATTAATTACAATGCATTTCACAGCTATTCCCGGAAAACTTAAGAAACAGTAGATTATGTTTACCATGTAAATATCTTATGTGTTATATGTTAATATAAACTTTAATGGCTGTTTTAATAAAATAATAAATATAGCAACATTTTCCATGTAAAGAGTAGTTTGGGGTAAGGGAAGGAACTTAACACAAATATTAAGTTTGGTATTTATCTAAAATCTCCTTTTTGAGCATGCTATTCACATATAAACTCGAATCTTTTCTTAAAATCATTTTTATTCAAGGAGCCTCGAAACGTGAAATTCGAAATCTCGATGTCGACTTTTTGGGTGGAATACAATATTTACTTTACCCACTAGGCAACTGTTAGAGAAAGTAAAAAATTGGTTTCTCAGCGCAAATTACCTGATAATAACAAAATAAATTGCGTGTGCTCATACAGAGTTTAAGCTAAGCTGATATCTTCTTTATCGTAAAAGAATTCTTCTCATTGGCATTCAGGTTCTCCAATAAATACACGTCTCTTGTAATATAATAATGTTTTATATTAATGGAGAGTGTGTTGTTGCTTCTCTCGTGTAGCATTTATGATGCTCTTGTGTCCCGGGTAAACGAGAAGAATTTTTAAAAACAAATTGTGTCAACATCAAACTAGTTGTTCCAGATACCTCTATTCCTAACATATTTTAATATATCTACTCATATACTTACACAACCTGTGGTCAATAAATACAGCAATTGATCATACTTTATTTGCAAGACAAGCGTTACATTTATGCAGGTATAAGTGTATAGTCCTTCAAAATAACCACCTCCCATGATTATGCACTTATGACAACTCGTGTAGGGATCTTGCATACTTTGGATGAGGGCAGTCTTAGGGATGTGGTCAAGTTCAGAGTTCACATTGCGTTGATATCGAAATGTCCGAAAACCGTTGTTATTTAAGTCATTATTCAAGCGAAGAGAAAGCAAATGGCCAACAGGGGCCAGATCTTGTGAATAAGGGAGATGATGGAGTACAACCACCCCTTTACGTGCTAGGAACTGCTGCACGGTAATGGCGGTATGGGGGCGTACACCAGGATCCATTTTCGGTATACCTACTGGGGACGCACAAGTCTGGTCTCTTCAGGAGGCGATCCAAAAAGTTCACGTAGGTGGTCACATTTAACATCGTGTCTTGCGGTAAATATTCTTTGTGAATCATTCCTCCAGCATCTAATCAGCATTTTCTGGAAAGCGTGACTTCTCGCGCCTGACCGTTTGGATTTTGCTGACCCTTTGCCGCGCCGCTCCATGCTTTGCCTCTTGGATTTTGGGTCGTACTTCAGGCAACTTAACGATTAAGTGTCCATAACGATGCGTCCAGGAAAGGTAGGGTCACCATCCACCATGTCAACAAAGTCTCCGCATGTCTCCATCCTATCTTGTTTCTGATCAGGAGTCAAGTCGTGAGGCACGAACCGCGTACACAGTTCAAACTTACCCAAGTTTTCGGTTAGTATTGAGTAAACACTTCCATACGACACACAGGAGTAAATACTTCCTGTGGTCTCTGCCAGCGTTCGAACCGACAGTCGACGGTCTTCGGAGAAGAGTTGGCGAATTTCTTCAATGGCTTCATCGGTGCACGACGTCAGGGGCCTACCTGGTCGTGCACGTCTTTCTCGCTGCCCCAACCTTCACAGAAACGCTTGCACCATTTGTACACACACTTTCTCGATAAAGCACGGTTTCCACAAGCTTGGCGCAGCATGTCGTGACATTCCTTTGGCGTTTTATTAAGTTTGAAGCAGAATCACACATTCGTAGTTTGCTCCATTTCATCCTTAACAGCGTCACTTACTTCCACAAGAGTAGAGTAAAGTGGTGTATTTATTGATCTTAAACATTTCACACGTTCAAACTCATACTTCGCAAGGGTCAGATAGACGTACATTCTTTTATAATGCAGTGTAATTCATATTTTTCAGACTATATTTATCATACTGAACTTTAAAGTTAATTAACAAGAATTATTTGCAAGAAATTAAATATAAACTAACAATAAAAATTACATAAGCAAAAACAGAACACAAAAAAATCTGTTCACAAGCACACGCTATTCTTTATAAAACATACAAATACCCGCTCATAAGTCATTAACCCTTCCCCTCCCAGCCTTGACCCTCTTCCTTACACTCCGATACTTCCACAACATGTACACACAACCTGCGCGCCTAAACAAGCACACGGCTTCACGAAGGATAACTGAGTGAACTCGGGTCTCCCTGAACTGAGCGTTAACCAGTAGGACAAACCAAATCGCACGCCAGCAATTTATTCACTGGTTTATTGATCACAGGTTGTATCTTAGGACGACTTTTGCACTCGTTACTTCTTTTTACGTGGAGAAATAATATATACATCACTTTGAATGCTTAACAATCTCTCTGATTTGTGCATTAAAACTGCTTGAATGTGCATAAACTTTTAGAGGAGAAAGCCAATACCAAAATAAGCATTTTAGGATAGGAACAAGGGGTCGAATAAACATTTTCACTGCGCTACAGTGAATCGGGAACATGTGTCATGTGCAGAAAAGGAGAATAAGATACATTACTTGCTAAAACGTAAAGACTTAGAAACAGAAAAGGAGAGGGTAAATGGTAACTATAAAAATATTAACAGATAGGGAGGAAAAAGAATCAAGAATATGAGGGAGTTTTCAAGGAAAATCAGAAAAATTAAAGAAAGTAAAACAGCAAGGGGGAGGAGCAGAAAGGGCAAAAGAAAGGACAATAATGAGAATGTAGGAATTACGGGAGTTAAAAAGAAAGGAAAAGAATAAGGGCTAATCTAAAGCCAAAGGGTCAGGGAGCCGGTACCCTCAAAAGGAACAAAAATAGGATTCAATTTGTACGAGAATACAAGTAGCTTAAGGCATGACAACAATGTATGAGAACGTTTGTATAATGTTTGGTACAAACAAATATTCTATTCCTATCGCTACATGTGTCTAATACTAAGACAGAGTCTCCCAATGTTAAACCTGAGTGTATCATGTCAGCTGTAAACAAGAACACTCCGTCATGATAGTGTCTCCAATTGTGAAACCTGTTTGTATCATGTCAGATGTAAACAAACCCACTCCGTCATGATAGTATTTCCCATTGTGAAACCTGTTTGTATCGTGTCAGATGTAAACAAAACCACTCCGTCATGATAGTATTTCCCATTGTGAAACCTGTTTGTATCGTGTCAGATGTAAACAAAACCACTCCGTCATGATAATGTCTCCAATTGTGAAACCTGCTTGTACTGTGTCAGATGTAAACAAAGCCACTCCCACATGATAGTGTTTCACGTTGTGAAACCTGTTTGTATCGTGTCAGATGTAAACAAAACCACTCCGTCATGATAGTATTTCCCATTGTAAAACCTGTTTGTATCGTGTCAGCTGTAAACAAGAACACTCCGTCATGATAGTGTCTCCAATTGTGAAACCTGTTTGTATCATGTCAGATGTAAACAAAACCACTCCGTCATGATAGTATTTCCCATTGTGAAACCTGTTTGTATCGTGTCAGATGTAAACAAAACCACTCCGTCATGATAGTATTTCCCATTGTGAAACCTGTTTGTATCGTGTCAGATGTAAACAAAACCACTCCGTCATGATAATGTCCAATTGTGAAACCTGCTTGTATTGTGTCAGATGTAAACAAAGCCACTCCCACATGATAGTGTTTCACGTTGTGAAACCTGTTTGTATCGTGTCAGATGTAAACAAAACCACTCCGTCATGATAGTATTTCCCATTGTAAAACCTGTTTGTGTCGTGTCAGCTGTAAACAAGAACACTCCGTCATGATAGTGTCTCCAATTGTGAAACCTGTTTGTATCATGTCAGATGTAAACAAAACCACTCCGTCATGATAGTATTTCCCATTGTGAAACCTGTTTGTATCGTGTCAGATGTAAACAAAACCTCTCCGTTATGATAGTATTTCCCATTGTGAAACCTGTTTGTATCGTGTCAGATGTAAACAAAACCACTCCGTCATGATAATGTCTCCAATTGTGAAACCTGCTTGTATTGTGTCAGATGTAAACAAAGCAACTCCCTCATGATAGTCTTTCCCGTTGTGAAACCTGTTTGTATCGTGTAAGATGTAAACAAAACCACTCCGTCATGATAGTATTTCCCATTGTGAAACCTGTTTGTATCGTGTCAGCTGTAAACAAGAACACTCCGTCATGATAGTGTCTCCAATTGTGAAACCTGTTTGTATCATGTCAGATGTAAACAAACCCACACCGTCATGATAGTATTTCCCATTGTGAAACCTGTTTGCATCGTGTCAGATGTAAACAAAACCACCCCGTCATGATAATGTCTCCAATTGTGAAACCTGCTTGTATTGTGTCAGATGTAAACAAAGCCACTCCCTCATGATAGTGTTTCCCCGTTGTGAAACCTGTTTGTATCGTGTCAGATGTAAACAAAACCACTCCGTCATGATAGTGTCTCCAATTCTAAAACCTGTTTGTATCATGTCAGATGTAGGTAAACAAAACCACTCCGTCATGATAGTGTCTCCAATTGTGAAACTTGTTTGTATCCTGTCAGCTGTAAACAAGAACACTCCGTCATGATAGTGTCTCCAATTGTGAAACCTGTTTGTATCATGTCAGATGTAAACATAACCACTCCGTCATGATAGTATTTCCCATTGTGAAACCTGTGTGTATCGTGTCAGATGTAAACAAAACCACTCCGTCATGATAGTATTTCCCATTGTGAAACCTGTTTGTATCGTGTCAGATGTAAAGAAAACCACTCCGTCATGATAGTATTTCCCATTGTGAAACCTGTGTGTATCGTGTCAGATGTAAACAAAACCACTCCGTCATGATAGTATTTCCCATTGTGAAACCTGTTTGTATCGTGTCAGATGTAAACAAAACCTCTCCTTCATGATAGTGTTTCCCATTGTGAAACCTGTTTGTATCGTGTCACATGTAAACATAACCACTCCGTCAGGATAGTATTTCCCATTGTAAAACCTGTTTGTATCGTGTCAGATGTAAACATAACCACTCCGTCATGATAGTATTTCCCATTGTGAAACCTGTTTGTATCGTGTCAGATGTAAACAAAACCAATCCGTCATGATAGTATTTCCCATTGTGAAACCTGTTTGTATCCTGTCAGATGTAAACAAAACCACTCCGTCATGATAATGTCTCCAATTGTGAAACCTGTTTGTATCATGTCAGATATAAACAAAACCACTCCGTCATAACAGTGTCTCCCATTGCGAAACCTCTTTGTATCATGTCAGATATGAACAAAACCACTCCCTCATGATAGTGTTTCCCATTGTGAAATATGTTTGTATCGTGTCAGATGTAAAGAAAGCCACTCCGTCATGCTAGTGTCTCCCATTGTGAAATCTGTTTGTATCTGTCAGATGTAAACAAAACCACTCCGTCATGATAGTGTCTCCCATTGCGAAACCTGTTTGTATCATGACAGATATAAACAAAACCACTCCGTCATGATAGTGTTTCCCATTGTGAAACCTGTTTATATCATGTCAGATATAAACAAAACCACGCCGTCATGGTAGTGTCTCCCATTGCGAAACTTATTTTTATCGTGTCAGATGTGAACATAACCACTCCGTTTTGATAGTGTCTCAATTTTGAAACTTGTTTGAGTCATGTCAGATGTAAAGAAAGCCACTCCGTCATGATAGTGTCTCCAATTGTGAAACCAGGTTGTATCATGTCAGATGTAAGGAAAGCCACTCCGTCATGATAGTGTCTCCAATTGTGAAACCTGTTTGTATCATGTCAGATGTAAAGAAAACCACTCCGTCATGATAGTGTTTCCCATTGTGAAACCTGTTTATTTCATGTCAGATATAAACAAAACCACTCCGTCATGGTAGTGTCTCCCATTGCGAAACATGTTTTTATCGTGTTAGATGTAAACATAACCACTCCGTTTTGATAGTGTCTCAATTGTGAAACTTGTTTGAGTCATGTCAGATGTAAAGAAAGCCACTCCGTCATGTAGTGTCTCAATTGTGAAACTTGTTTGAGTCATGTCAGATGTAAAGAAAGCCACTCCGTCATGATAGTGTCTCCAATTGTGAAACCAGGTTGTATCATGTAAGATGTAAAGAAAGCCACTCCGTCATGCTAGTGTCTCCAATTGTGAAACTTGTTTCTATCGTGTCAGATATAAAGAAAGCCACTCGGCATGATAAGGATCTACGATTGTGAAACCTCTTTGTATCGTGTCAGATATAAACACAACCACTCCGTCATGGTAGTGTCTCCTAATGCGAAACCTGTTTGTATCGTGTCAGATATAAACAAAACCACTCCGTCATGGTAGTGTCTCCCATTGCGAAACCTGTTTGTATCGTGTCAGATATAAACAAAACCACCCCGTCATGATAAGAGTCTACGATTGTGCAACCTGTTTGTATCATGTCAGATGTAAACAAAACCACTCCGTCATGATAGTGTTTGGCATTGTGAAACCTGTTTGTATCGTGTCAGATATAAACAAAACAACTCCGTCATGATAGTGTTTCCCATTTTGAATCCTGTTTGTATCGTGTCAGATGTAAACAAAACCACACCATCATGATAGTGTCTCCAATTGTGAAACCTGTTTGTATCGTGTCAGATGTAAACAAAACAATTCCGTCATGCTAATGTCTCCAATTGTGAAAACTGTTTGTATCGTATCAGATGTAAAAAAACTCACTCCGTCATGATAATGTCTCCAATTGTGAAACTTGTTTGTATCGTGTCAGATGTAAAGAAACTCACTCCGTCATGCTAATGTCTCCAATTGTGAAACCTGTTTGTATCGTGTCAGATGTAAAGAAACTCACTCCGTCATGCTAATGTCTCCAATTGTGAAACCTGTTTGTATCGTGTCAGATGTAAAGAAACTCACTCCGTCATGCAAATGTCTCCAATTGTGAAACATGTTTGTATCGTGTCACATGTAAAGAAACTCACTCCGTCATGATAATGTCTCCAATTGTGAAACTTGTTTGTATTGTGTCAGATGTAAAGAAACTCACTCCGTCATGCTAATGTCTCCAATTGTGAAACTTGTTTGTATCGTGTCAGATGTAAAGAAACTCACTCCGTCATGATAATGTCTCCAATTGTGAAACATGTTTGTATCGTGTCAGATGTAAAGAAACTCACTCCGTCATGCTAATGTCTCCAATTGCAAAACCTGTTTGTATCGTGTCAGATGTAAAGAAACTCACTCCGTCATGCTAATGTCTCCAATTGTGAAACTTGTTTGTATCGTGTCAGATGTAAAGAAACTCACTCCGTCATGCTAGTGTCTCCAATTGTGAAACCTGTTTGTGTCGTGTCAGATGTAAAGAAATTCACTCCGTCATGATAATGTCTCCAATTGTGAAACTTGTTTGTATCGTGTCAGATGTAAAGAAACTCACTCCGTCATGCTAGTGTCTCCAATTGTGAAACTTGTTTGTATGATGTCAGATGTAAAGAAAGCCACTCCGTCATGCTAGTGTCTCCAATTGTGAAACTTGTTTGTATCGTGTCAGATGTAAAGAAACTCACTCCGTCATGCTAGTGTCTCCAATTGTGAAAGCTGTTTGTATCATGTCAGATGTAAAGATAGCCACTCCGTCATGCTAGTGTCTCCAATTGTGAAACCTGCTTGTATCGTGTCAGATGTAAAGAAAGCCAGTCCGTCATGCTTGTGTCTCCAATTGTGAAACTTGTTTGTATCGTGTCAGATGTAAAGAAAGCCAGTCCGTCATGCTTGTGTCTCCAATTGTGAAACTTGTTTGTATCGTGTCAGATGTAAAGAAAGCCATTCCGTCATGATAGTGTCTCCAATTGTGAAACTTGTTTGTATCGTGTCAGATACAAACAAAACCACTCCGTCATGATAGTGTTTGCGATTGTGTAATCTGTTTGTATAGTGTCAGATGTATACAAAATTACTCTTGTACAGTACCCACCAGTAACTGGATGATACGGAAATACTGAACGCTCGCCTTCTTCAGTACAAAGAGCACAATACAGTACATACCTGTAATATGAAATAAATCGAGTTAAATATCAGAGACGAGAAACAAGCTTTCTCGATGAATATGTATATTTATTAAGCTCTGCTAGCAAGATCACAGAGCTAAAGAAGATAAGAATAATAACTATTTCTTGCCATGTACTTTTGCTCTGCTACTACCCCTTGATGTAAAGATGTTAATGCTTTCGCTCATTCTTAATGAAGAATTGCCACCATCTCGTAATTACTACCCCAGCGTGTTGATACGCTTAACATCCAGGTTTGCAAGTCCGTTTTAGTCATTTAGATGTTTATATTAAAAATTGTAAAGTATATCACTGGATTAAACTTCACTATTTCCCTTGCAGACAAATAAGCTTTCCACAACGACTGCGCCGTTTTAATTTGCGAACGCAACGAAGGGTTACAGAGGGCATATTACTAACACATATTCCCTTAAGAAGCGTCCTTGTTTTGTTTCGGTAGGTGACAGGCTGGCAATGATGTAAGAGCTATGAAAATACGCTAGACATTAATTCTGGTTGATATATTGCATTGTAGATCCGGGCCGATGCTTCATATTCCCCAAAGTGACATTAGCGCTGTAACGGGCAAGTTTTTATCTTTCCATAACTCCTTCGCAGCAAGCGGAAACAACGAATTTATACAATACGTTCCAGGAACAAATTACTTTTTCTCACTTTCAAATCCTCTTGGTTATAATGTAAAAATAATACTTTTGCTGCTGAAAATTACTTTCTTGTTTTGGTAAGACACTGAAATGTGTTTGTGTGCCCTTAATTCTAACTTGAGAGGATATGCGGCAGAGAGGTGACCTGCGCCAATTTGACAGCAGGGGTTTGTAGGAATGGTCCCAGGTTCCATGCTAGCTCGGGTTCTTGCACGGATCTTGGATTTAGTTTGTGGTGTATAACATGACTGGTTCGTTTTTCTGCCATTTATTCTCAGTAACATTTTATATCTTATTCCTAATGGAGCCTCGCCAAACACACGCATTTCTTTCGACGCCGCGTTTACTGCTGTACTTCAAACTTCCGCGCCTACCGGCCGAAACTTTTCTATCAATTTCCTTTTAACTGCATCCACATTTGTTTTTTTACAACAGCCTCCAAGACAAGAGATTTTCAAAACTCTCATCTATCTTTATTTATAATTTTTCTATCCCCCATTTCGCTATCACGCGATTTCTACCTTCTTTGCCTACATTAAGTTTCCACTTGAACTATTATGTCGGCGGCTATCAGAGCACTGATCTTCGTTTCTACGCTTTTGTACGCGGATGACATTGTAGTTCTTTCTAAAACGATAAAAGGTTTGCAGTCTGGTTTAAACGCTCTTCGACAATACTGTAGGCAATGGGGTATGGAGGTAAATATTCTTAAAACTAAAACAGTCACCTTTAAAAATGGATATGTGTACGGCCAACATGAAAAGTGGACTTATGGGGAGGAAGAAATTCAAAATGTTAAACACTTCGATTACTTAGGAGTAAGGTTTGATATGGGCGGAAAATGGAACAAGAACATGGAGTTTATAAAACACAAAGGGATTGGACAACTTTCTGAAGTATTAAGGATATTGACACGGGTACCAGATATGCCAGTAAAAACATTACAGACCATGTATGAAGCAATGGTTAGGTCCTCATTACTATACGGCAGTGAAGTGTGGGGATGGGAGAGGGTGGATAATGTAAATAAAATACAATGCAATTTCTGGAAGCGCATTCTAGGGTTGGGGAGGGGTACTTCAAACTACGGAGTTCTTCGGGAGGTAGGATGCTGGGAAGATGCTGTATTTGCTAAACTAAACGTAGTTAGGTACTGGCTGCGAATAATTAAAGGCGATCAAACAACTCTGAGAGCAATATGTTATCGTCATCAAATAAACAACATAGGGCAACCAAAATGGTGGGCAGCGGGGTTGCAACGCGAATTATCAAAAATTGGCTTAAATGATATCTGGCAAAGGGGTAATGAAAATACACACAGTGCTGTAAGAAAGGTCAAAAGACGACTATGCGATATAAACAGGCAGAAAATCGAATCTGAATGTAGACAAAGATCAACATTGGAGCTACAAAATGAAATAAAAACTAGGTGGGGTAAGGAAACATATATTTTGGAATTGAGTATAAAACAGAGGACTGGAATAGCATGGCTTAGGTTGGGAGGGTGGAAAGCTCGCAAGATTGTTGATAACGATGGCAGGAGGATTTGCCCATTATGCGGGGAACAAGAAGACTGGACGCATATTTTGGCAGCATGCGTGCAGACGGAGGGTATTAGGAAAAAACTATTACCGGAAGTATTTTTGGCTTCCAACAGACGGAGGACAGCATGCTGGGACATGATTCTAAACAGCCAAAACTGGCCAAGCTTGGGCACATACTTAATGGAAGTACGTGTACTAAGAGATAGGGTGTTTATGTAATTTTTCTTTAAACATATGTGGTGCTTGAGTACATGTGCGCGACTGTGTGTGTGTGTGTTTGTGTGTGTGTGTGTTGGAGTGTGTGATTCAGTGTGTTTGTTTTTCAATTTTATATGTATGTATGTATATAGTGCGGTGATTGTAAAAAAATAGTTGTTTTCTGGTTGATACTGCAAGTCACGTATACAGACCAGGTATTTATCTAGAGAGCATGTACGGTCTTATGACCCATGCGACTGTGTTATGCAATTAATGTAATACTAAATACCTAATAAATACCACCACTACTACTACTACCTGTTTTTCAAGCGACGTAACGGTACATGAACAAAAGCGTCTTCTGCCCTTATTCAGCTACAATGGGAAAACACCTACCCCGTTTCCTGCCTACCGCTTGCACTGTCTCTCCAACCCATATTCATCTTTACAAGTAATATTCATTTCCCAGTCTTATTTAGTAATATTATCCCTACTGTTAGTAGTATTTACTTTCACATTACTATGACTATCATTTTATATTTCTAGCTGCGCAGAACGTACCATCTCAAGGTTCAGAGAATTATTACACTTACGTTTTCAGCAAAGCTCTATTTTTTTAAATATGAGCTCAAAAAAACTTTTACAAGCATTTAAAGTTCAAGACATTTCTGTAAATGGTAAATATTTAATACAATATCTCTATGAAAATAATAGGGAGGTACAGTTATATAGGAGCGCACCATTTTCACTTGGTTTCGCAGTATTAAACATCCACCCTTCTTTCAATGACAAACTTTCTCGCCCTCCTTCCTTTCTAATTACTGAAATAAACAATTAACGTATGTTTCTACCCCACTCCATAAGTTTGTGCTGTGTTTTCAAATTTGGTAATATCACACTCACATTAATTCGTACTCAAAACAACTTTGTTTACTTTCCTTCTTACTATAGTGATATTCGTTCAGCTGTTAAGGACACCTATCTGTGAAATTTTAAAATCTACAGTTGCATTTCGTCTTTTGAAATGTTAACACAGAATTCATGGTTTAATGTGTAATGCTTACGCTAAATTTCATACATATTTTAAAATTAGACCCCGAGGTACTACTCTTTTTCCTGTTTCTTTTTACTGTTGTGAAAAACTGCTGCACACAACGCAATTATTTATTGAAAAAAATTAATATTTTTTAATTAAGCTCCTTAATGTTATATTAATAAATTGTAGAGGCACATATATAAGTAACCTAATAGTTTAGCAGAAAATACATGTCAAATAGGAGAAATCAATTTTTGCTTAAGATTTACACAATATTAATATTATTCTTTAACAACATCTCAACTAAGCATGTTAACATAAATTTACTTATTTTTTATCCTGCTATTGACGAAGAGCTGTACAAAATTTCATTGATTCATACCGAAAAGTTCATCGTGAAGAACAGTTTTAAAATTAATATGTACCGAGAGCTTAAGAATTATAACGATATATATATATATATATATATATATATATATATATATAGGCTGGACTATTCAAGTTGAAACTGTACAATATCTCCAGAACTAAGCGCTGTACAAAAAAATCTGATGTGTTACATTCTCATGACTTTCTCTACTCTTGTACAAACTATTTTTACAAACGCTTATTCTCCATATGTTTCATGTTAATCGAGATGTTAATCTTATTGAAAATGTTCTTGTAGGTGCAAGCGGAATTGGTAGACTTTAAGCGATAGTCAAATCTTTTAAGAGCTGGTTGCTATGTGGCGCATTCCATTCTCTTTGTATGTCCAGGACAAAAAAATTTTATGTGTTACACTCACATGAATTTCTCTACTCTTGTAGAAACTATTTTTAAAAACTCTTATTCTCCATCTATTTCATATCAATCGACACAAACATTTGCAGAAACGATCTTTTGACATGGAAAGAGAATTACATTTTACACATAGCGACCAGTTCTAAAAATATTTGACTATCGCTTAAGGCGTACTAAGTTCCCCTTGTTTTGTAATTGCAAGGGCAATATAGAAATGCAGTAGCCTTTAAGCATCGACATATCTCTTAATAGCTGGTTGCTAGGTGCAGCACCATTCTCTTTGCCACAGATTAATACTCTTTGCATATCCAAGACAAAGAAATTAATAACGAATTCCCATTTGAGAAAATAAGTATTGAAAAATTTAAGGGAATAACAAGCAATATCTCGAAAATGGTTCGCTCAACAAAAAAAAAATCTATAGCATAAATTGTGTATCTTAACACGATCTACATTCTTTGTGAAGTAAAATTTTGTCTATCTCTTATGGTTTAACAGTTATCAAAATTCGTTCACAATGAAGCATACTTTTGTAGACATTCCCAGAAAATTCAAGATATACATTTTTTTGTCATGAAAATATCTTAAACATATGATATTTTAATCAAAATCGTTAGAGCCATTTTTGAGAAAATTAAAATTTTTGAAAAATGTTCCATGTAAAGGGTAATCTGGGGTGGGGGGGATTTTCTTGAAAACCTTTGTGTCGCATCTCTGGAAGATACTGAACCTAAATACCAAGTTTGGTGTTTATCCGACTGTTCGTTTCTGAGTTATGCTGTTCACAGACACACACACACACACACACACACACACACACACACCCATACGGACATGTTTCCAAAAATACTTTTTTTGGTTTCAGGGCGTCTCAAAACATGTATTTCCGGTGAAATCTCGGTATAGAATTTGTGGGTGGAACACAATACTTCCCCTACTTACTATACGTAGTAGAAAAAGTAAAAATGTCTTGAATAAACAAACGTTGCTTGATATTACGGGGGAAAGTAAATGCGATCAGTTGTGTTTGATTTGGAGGACGTTGTGATCGTCATTTTAGGGACAATTTAAGATTTTTAAATGGGAAACATCCTTTTTATGTTTTCTCACTCTTCATAAGAAACTAAACAACATTTGTATAAAAATTTAGCAATTGTTCTTACACCAACGAAAATTCTGAAACGCTGTTACGAAGAGCGCAAGGAATGGTCGGACCATCCATGGATGGTCATTTGAAGGTCAAGTTACGATTCGTAATTGGGGACCGACACTTTTATTTTGTTTCCTTATTCCTCATCACAAAATACACCGTCGTCCGTGTTGTATGATTATCATGCTAACTTCTACTTCCCAAGATCGCGGGTTCAAACCCGGCGGAGGGCAATGGATCTTTTCAGGCGTAAAAATCTTTAGCATGGCTTCCTTCGGAAAGGAAGTAAAGCCGGTGGTCCCGTGTCGTAGATTTACGGCACGTAAAAGAACCTTAAGCCTGATAAAGAGGCCTCTGAGCAAAATTACCGATCCTTCACGCCCTATATATAATGGGATGCTAAGGACCACAGCAGTTAGAGCATCCATAAAAAATTCCTTTTCTAATGAGAAAACAACATACAAAATGTAGTTTTCCATTTAAAAAATTAAATTGACCCTAAAATGACCATCACAACGTCCTGCAAATAAAACACGACTAATGGAATTTATTTTCTCCCATAATATCGAGCAACTTTTATTAAAGACATTTCTTTCTACAACGCTTAGTTTTGGATATATTGTACTGTCTCAACTTAAATCGTGCCCATATATATGGTATTATACGTCCTCCTCCGGTTTTTTTCTGCTTCTCTGCAGTTAATTGAGTTACATTTATGGACGCTCTGTAACTACTGTGGTTCCCAGCGTCCAATTCTATATTGGACTTGAAAAACCGAAAATTTTGCTCAAAGGCCTCTTTACCAGGCTTGACGTTCTTTCATATACCGTACATCTACAACACTGGAATACCGGCTTTACTTACCTTAGCCATGCTAAGGATTTTTACGCCCAAAAATATCCATGACCCACCTTGGGGTTTGAACCCGCGACCTGGGGAAATAGACGCTAATATGGTGCCCTAGACCACGGAGGACGATTTCTCTGCAGTTAATTTAGTATTGGGGTTTCCTGGATTCTTTTTAAATGGCATATTTGCTTCAGTTTAGGCAAAATTTATTAGTTTTTACTATACAATTTTATAGGAAGTTAGGCTTAGACAGACATTTAAATCGCTGTATTATATTCTTTAAAGGGTCAAAAATTAAATTGAGTCCCATTCTATATTGGGCGTGAAACACCGGTAATTTTGCTCAAAGGCCTTTTTATCAGGCTTAAGGTTCTTTTACGCGCCGTAAATATACGACACGGGACTACCGGCTTTACTTCCCTTCCGAAGGAAGCCATGCTAAGTATTTTAACGCCTGAAAAATCCAAAGCCCTCCGCCGGGTTTGAACCCACGAACTCGGGAATTAGGGCCTCTTTGAAAGGTCGTAGTTATAACTGCTACACAGAATTTAAGTAGAAGTTTTATAGTGCTTAGTCCACATTTATGAATTTCAGCAATTTTTGACCTTTTTCATTGATGGGTATATTAAATTTTACACTCGCTTCAAATAAGATAAAGAAGTACGAGGAGGGCTGTCAACGTCATTTATGCAATTTGCCAATCTATCAATTATTTGTGTTAGGACTGTACAACGCTTTGACTGAAATTGGCTTCCCCTGCCTTAAAGATATGCGTACAAAATTTGGAAGGCCTAAATATGTAAATTCCAGAAGATTTGTCTGACAAGTTATGTTGTACCATATAATTCACATTCTTATGTATTAGATCCTTGTATTAGCAGTATGGTTTATTAGATATTTACGTGTAGGCTTAGGCCATAAATTACATCCAACAAGGATTACAAACCGAGCTACAAATACTTTGGTTTAACACTTGGCAACAACAGAGGTATCAGAGTGAATACTAGCTCGTCATTTATGATAAATGATGGGAAACTGGAAACCTGCCGGTTCCAAAACAGCACAAGTCGACGTAAATTGGCAACATATCGATTAAAAATATACACCAGGAATTTCAGTGTCCATAATTTAGCTGTCGTAGCTTAGGGTGGTTTCAAGAGATAGGTTTACAATTTCCAAATAATTAACCGAAAAAGAGGACATGTAGCTACTACAACAACTACAACTACCTCTTCAGTATAGTAGTTGAATTATATATCCTGAATTACTGGGGAAAATAGTTAGGATGCTACAATAGGTGACGTGAATAAAAACATCCCTTCACGATTTAGTTGGACATATTGTGACTTTGTTCAGTTTTTCAACTGTCACTTCTCTCAGTTTTCACTGTCACTGTTTTGTCACTGATTCAATTTTCACCTGCACTTCACTTAGATCAAATGTCACTTCACTAATGTGAACTATTTCAATTTCGCCGGGACTTCACTTTCTTCGTGACGTTTCACTCGCTTGGGACTCTAACACAAAACTTCGCTTCGCTAGCAATCGCTGCACGTCTCAGCAATCATCACCAACTCGCTCGGAGAATGGCACTTTTCGTCGTACCGGAAGCGCACTCGCTGACTCAGCTGACTCCTCTCGCGAGAACGTTCGCTTATACAGCCAATGGAATCATCTATTGGACATTCTAGAACATTCTGACACACGTTCTGGAGTTGGGGTGAAAGAAACCTACGATAGCGTTTGTGGTGTTTATACCGGGTGAGAGCGCGACTTATCTTTGTTTATCTCCGACTGCTTGGTGCCAACCTCCCGATAGCTTTGGGCCATAACCACTGCGTTACAACATTTTAGATGAAGAAACGTAAGCGTGCTCGCCAGTAAATATTCTCAAATTTACTGAAGAGTAATAGATTGCAATGCCTTTTTGTTTATTAACACCTCTAACCCGTGGTGGCCCGATTAAAAAAAGCTACTCTTGGAGCTAAACCCCTGAGGTGACTGATACAAAAATATATGTTATAAGGTTTGTGCTATTACTAGCCCAATTTTAACTCTCCTCTCTGCGACAGTATTTTATATCACAACACTGTGAATGCCAGAGTGATTGTAGTGTAAATTAACATTATTGTATGACAATGGTTTTAGATGTTTGTTAGTCATAAGCATTGTTAGGAAATAAGTTTACACGGCCTCACTGAAACTAACAATAAAAGTGGGTAACAATGAACCGATGGGGTGAGTTGTTTATCACTAAGAAGAGACAAACAAATGACGTCAGGGTAGCGTGCCTTTCTTTAGAAAGGCAGGGAATATCTTCCCTTGAGCATATGTGTTAGTAATTGTGATTGGCTGACAAAACAGACGCTAATTTTGGCGCGATTTGGTAACCAATAGTAGCTCTATTATAATGTTTAGGCATTTCGAGGTGAAGGAGTATATATTCTCGAGCTATAAGCATGTTTCACGCAGTTCTAAGGAATCATTCGCGAGTACACATCACGCAGTTCTATGGAATCATTCACGAGGTACACGTCGCACAGTCTTGAAGAATCTATCGTGAAGTTCACATAATACAGTTTGGAAGAATCTCTCGCGTCGTAATGTTAGTTACAAAATGTGAAGTACCCGGTTAACTAATACGACAGTAATTACATTCGGAAATATAACAGTTATAGTCAGGCGTGTATCAAGATTAAAGATGTGAATTATTAATTAAGTGTGACGGCAGTAAAGGTGTGAAAATAAATTCATTTGTCAGTGTTATCTTTTAGTAACAACTCCTTTCCGTTTACACGCCCTGCTCAGAGATATTTGCTCGACTGAGTAATAATAGCTAGCCGGAGGACAAAGCACCCAAATCTTAAAATAATAAAAGAATAACAGGCGCCCAGAAAATAAGATAACACGAACAGATTACCGCGACATCTCATATAACTGATTTGTATTAAACCAATGCATTTATGGAAGAGAAATTTGGGTATTAAATTCAAGAACAGCACCTGACACCTGACTACAATCTACAGAAATGGATTTCCTCAGGAGATTTGTTCGATATTCAAAGTTAGATAACATTAAATATGAAGAAATTAGATGTAGCATTGAATACGAAAATTCAATAATTAACTTTATTCGTTGCCAGCAACAAACTTAGTATGGGCATGTTCACAGATGAAAGATTGCCACGAAGAGATCCGCGATGGATATTCTGGAGGATGAGAAAAGATGGAAAGACCAAGGGTCATATGAATGGTAGAAAAAATGCAACAGAAAGGATTAGAAGACGGAGATTTAGAAGAGAGGGAAACATGGAGAAGAGTAATTAGTCCACAAGAAGAAACACAAACATTGCAAACCTGTTCATAAGAATTGAAGCAATATACAAAATGCGAAGAAACCATACAACTTAATGGAAAAGTAGGACTCTGATGCTTTAAGAGAACTTAAACAACATTCGGAAATACTTACGTCCACCTTTTCTCAAGGAGTATTTTGCATTCCGAATATGCATTTAGGTTACCATTTTAAATCACATACTGTCGAAAGTATCAACGGTAAATATTTACATACAGAACCTATGGCTTTAGTTCCAAAGACGCCCAATTTAAATCCCATGAGAATCATCTGATTGTGGTATCCCTAAGACGATAAATATAGGACTGGAAATTCAACAACCAAGCCAAATATCTACCCATTGAATAAAAGAATTACAAATGAAGTAAATGTCGCGGGAAGACATTTACGGTCACTTGTCTGACTTGTAATTTCTTTCCACTGAACAGTAATCATTCAGATCTCAAAATTTTCCATCTTCAAATTAATTCAGTAGTAACAAACTATAGAATGATCCGCTTGAGATATCAGAAAAGTAAAAGATATAGATATGAGAGAATAATGCACAAATTTCTGTGCAGTTTGCTGTAATACAAGCAGAAAGGATGGAAGTTATAGACTTCATCCACATGGCATGACGGCGCTATTGTGCATAGGAGACAAAATAGTGGTCATGACACAATATTGCACTCATTTCATTGTATGGTATGTGAAATGCGTCGTATGAGACTTGTGGATTCTCGGTTTCCCAAATAATGAGTCATGCTTGTTGACTCGGTCACTCACATAAAGCGTGGCTTTGTCCATGAACATCTATCGATTTACCATTCGTGTGCTTCCTGCCTCACACACATCTTGACAACAAACCTTGTTTCTATCACACATCCTTCCGCCTGTGCAAAGCAGTTAGATTCTATTCGCCAAGCATAGGTGCCACTTAACGTCTCGAAGTAATGGAGCATACAGAGAATTGTACTGACATTTGAAAGATCACTGGGTCCATATTACACTGAAATTTTGCATACCATATGACACACCGAGCGCACGTAATGACGTAACCACCATTTTGTCTCCTATGCACGATAGTGCTGCCATGCTATGCGGATGAGGTCTGAAACATCGCTGATTGTTAACATTGTTAACGTTGTTCACGCCGTATATTGCAGCAAGATCACTAAACTGCTAAGACTATCTGGTAGCAAGTTATCCAGACCGATGATACAGGATGGTGACCACACCTTTAATTGTGTATATGAAAGTACTGCAGGTAAATATTGCGATATGATCCAAAGATTTTGTAGCGACAATAAACCAACATGAAAAAAATTACCTGTCTTACAATCACATGACCTTCTATACTCGCTCTTCTTGCGAAAGCTTATTCTTCTATTTATTTCTTGGTAATAGAGATTTAAAGCATTTGGTTGCAGGTGTAAGGAGGACACAATATGTTAAAGCGATAGTCATATATTTAAAAGCGATTTGCTATATTATGACTTTAAAATTCCATGCTCTTTGCATGACGAGAAAAAACGAATAGCGACTTAACACTTCATAAAAGTAATATTATTTTAAAATTCAAGCTGATAACAAAGAATATCTCAGCAATCCTTAACGACACAAAAACTGACATGTTTTGTGTGCTTTAAGGAGATCTACATTGATTATGTAGTAAGATTTTGTCTCTTACAAATTACCTATTATATAGACGTCATTCAAAATAAAGATGACTTCACAGGATATTTCCAACATATCTAACATATGTATCTTCATTATACGAGATGGACCAGCGCCGTGCTTTCTATTATAAAGGTTCCGTCTACAGCGTTAGTGAAAGGGATGCCTAATCACTGATTTTCAAAGGGGCACTGCTACTTGCCAGCAGGTTATGCCAGGCTACAAACAGATAACAACCGGAAGGCCACTAGTCACGTGTTCCTCAGCGCTACAGCTTACTCTACTGGATGTTATCATTCGAGTTCGATCCCTGGTGACCGCCCACTCTAACCCATGGGTATTCTGTTTCCCCGGGGTCGGAAGGCGAACACTTGAGTGGTTTGTTCCTTACCCAATTTCCATTCCATCATTTCCCTTTTGAAAGTGGATATGCCACAAATATATAAACATATACATATGGACATATAAATCAATATTAAACAAGAATTATACATGATAATATAATTCACCAAGAAAGATGTTAGAATATTTAGCAGCCAAGAAACGTAAAAGGCAGATTGTAACTTAGATAAGTAAGGGGCGGGGGAGCTAGCTAATTCCAGGTAAAAGATAATTCTAGGTAGAGCCCAACTTTCACCAAGCTAATGAGCAAGGGACTTGAAGCAATAAGGAGAAATAGAGATATATAGAAAGGAAAGAAACAGAGATATTGAATCTGCTCCCGGACGCGTCACAAAGGTGCGTATACGAAAAACTTTGGAGCAGAATATTTTCATACATAATAAGGTAACGCGGTCTGAGGACCAATTAGAAATGTCGTTGCATTTTGAGACGCGAAGGCGAGCGTACAAAAGGGGAAAGAAAGCCCCAGATTTTCACTCTCTACTACTAGGTTTCCTGGTGCATGGCGCGGATGTATGCCCAATGCAAAAAGTATTTCCCGTGGGCACCAGATGACTGATGGGTAGTTTAAGGCCCTCTCTCCGTTTATTTACTTAATACCTAATGGGCCTCCTTGTGTTGATGTTCATTTCGTGCTCACATTCGTAGACTGGTGTTTAGTGTAGAAGCCTTATAGTTGTTGCCAACAAATCTGCACCGGCCTGAATGTTCACCAATGACGAATACACAGACATAATTTTAATCTATGAACAAACAGGGCGAAATGTAACCTAAACTCGCAGACGGGATATGCACGAATTTCCAAATAAAATTTTGGCTTCTTTAAGTGTGTTTTGCCGAACAGTGATGAAGCAATAGCTAATGGTTCGTTCAACACACATTCTGGTAGGGATGGAAGCATCCGCGACAGTACAATTGCCAGAATGTACTGCACTACTCTGAACGCAATTCTAGAACATAAATTACAATGTTATAATAATGTAATAAATCATTATGCCGTCATCATTATGTTATAATGTATAAACTTCAAATGTTGCTTAGGGAAAAGAAGAGCTGTAGAGGCCCTAGAAGGTGTTCTGAATATCAATGCAAATTATCCTAAAGGAGAGAAAATAACATCCATATCAGTGCACTTACATCAGCAACTAGCACTTTGGTTGCTACTTCAGAATTGGTCTCAGGATAATGGTGCGCCACATCACCACTTTAGAGCACTTAAAGAACCTCTTGATGCGATATCCCTAATAGTGGAATAGTCGTGGTGGATCCTGACTACGCGACAACCATCGCCTGATCTAACTCCTTTGAAAGTTTTCTAAAACATATCGAAAACATGCAAAATCGAGCCCGAAAATTCTGAGGAATTATAGCAACGAATTTGCGAGATCTACTACAGTAACATAATATGTATTCCGAGGCAATATTTTATATCACAACGCTGTGAATGCCAGAGTGATTGTGGTGAAATTAATATTATTGTATGTACAGGATTTTAAATGTATGTTAGCCATAAGTATTGTTAGGAAATAAGTTTACACGGCCTCACTGAAACTGATAATAGAAGTGGGTAACAATAAACCGAGGGGGTGAGTTGTTCGTCACTAAGAAGAGACAAACAAATGACGTCAGGGTAGCGTGTTTTTTTTAAAAATGGAGGGAATATCTTCCTTCCCTAGAGTATAAATGTTAGTAGCAGTGATTGACTGACAAAACAGACGCTAATGTTGGCGCGATTTGGTAACCAATAGCAGCTCTATTATAATGTTTAGGCAATTCGGGGAGAAGGAGTATATATTCTCGAGCCATAAGCAAGTATCGCGCAATTGTAATGAATCTCCCGCGAGGTACACGTCGTAAAGTTAGTTACAAAATGTGAAGTACACGGCAACTAATACGACAGTAATTACATTCGGAAATGTAACATTTTCATTCAGGCGTGTATAAAAATTAAATATGTGAATTATTAATTAAATACAACGACAATAAAAGTGTAGAAACAAATTATTTTATCAGTGTTATCTTTTAGCAACAATCCTTTCCGTTTACACGCCTTGCTCAGGGATACTTGCTCGACTGAGTAATAATAGCTAGCCGGAGGACAAAGAACCCAAAAGTCAAAATAATGAAACAATAACAGGCGCCCAGCAAATAAGGTAACACGTGCCAGATTACCGCGACAATTCATACACACTCTGTAAAGCGTATTCAGTACTGCATGAAACATCAGACACACGATTTTGAATATGGATGTTATGAATGCAAAGTTTTGGTATATTCAAGTATATTTCTGATTTCTAAACTTTGAAGCTATAGGTAGTATACATTAATTTTTGTTGCATATGACAAGCAGTTCCCTGAATGTATCATTTTGTGTTATTTAATTTCCTTTATAATTCTTTGGCCCGATCACATATGTCATAAAATATGACTAGTAGAATTATAGCTGTTCAGTTTATAACATACAAATATAACAGGACGTCCTCCGTGGTCTAGGGGTACCATGCTAGCCTCTAGTTCACGAGTTTGCGGGCTCAAACCCAGCAGGGAGCGATGATTTTTTTCGGGCGTAAAGATACTTAGCATGGCTTCCTTCGGAAGGAAAGTAAAGCTGGTGGTCCCGTGTCGTAGATTTATGGTACGAGGAGGATTTCAAGCCTGATACAGGCCTCTGAGCAAACTTTCCGATATTTCAGACCCAATATAGAATGGGACGCTAAGGACCATAGTACTTAAGGAGCTCCATAAATAAAACTCAAACTATTGTTATTGTTATAGAATATAACAGGTAAGACTACAAAGTTATTGTATGCATATTAAGTGTTTGTAATTACTGTTTCCGTGACGAGATAACAGAATTTATCAAAAGGAATCCTATGTTCTCGAATAAGATCGAAATATTGATAAAACTCTTAAATATTTAGCAGATTGAAATTTTTATTTGACGATGCACATTACGTTTGATTATCTTAAACCCGAATTCCATTCTATCTAATAGCGTAACCCCATCAAATAAATTGGTGTACAAAACATTGTTGTTAGAGTGTAGCTGTGTTGTGCTACACGCCCTTCGATTGTTTTGTCGTTGCAGCCTGGAGTAATGTGCCCCTTTGAAAACTAGTGATTATGCATCCCATTCACCACTACTTCAGGCAAGGCTTTTACATAGAAAAGCGGAGCAGGTGGACCACATATTGCTCATTCACTTCCTCATTCTCGTCTTTGGTGTTGGACAATCATAATTGATTATCGGAAATAACACTTCCGCGATCAGAGAAAACCCCGATAAATGTTATCTTCAAATTCATTGTTGTCTCTTCAGCAATTTTTACGATACTGTTATTCACCATGTCCCGAAACTGAAAGTTGAAAACAAAAATTGTACATATCCAGTTGGATTCAGAAGTAACTTTTTACCCCAACGCACATGAATCTCGGCTTTGTTGAGAGAAATTACAAAATACAGTCTGAACAATTGTAGCTAAGGCGTGACTAAGAATACAAAAAGCGTGAGGTGTGTCATTATCAAGAATAAAATACCCCTAAACACAAAGATCGTACGAGTAACGGGTCCTACGCGTGGCGCTGTGGGCTAGAGAGGAGTTATGATTCCCGGCCACGGAATGCTCCCAGATTCGATCTCACGCATGGGGGAGCGGCTTTTAAGTCCCACTCAGCATCGTGAGAAAAGTGGGAACCTACGATAGGCTGAAGTCCTGGCTTCGTGAGCCGAATTTTCGGGTAGGTGAAGCGCGATGCTGGCCACGTCACCTCCCCGTATTGGTTGGATGATTGTCCACCTCTACCGTAAGTAGGCGTGAGACCGGCAGTCGGGTTGGCTTAGAACAGCTTGGGAAAAAGATATATTACCAAAAGTAAGAAGAGAACCATTACCGAGAGGGAGAGAGGAAATTAGAAGATCTGAGAGGATAGAATAATAAATCAAAATTTAGATACGGGAGAAGATAAAAGCATAAGTAAAGAAATGGCTAGCTTACAAAGGTTGACACTGCTGGAGAATGAAGAGGAGGAGGAATGGGTAGAGAGATTTTAATTAATACGACGGGAAGGAGAGAAATGTGGCGATTATAGAACGGGGATGGAGGAAGAAGAGGAAAGGAGAGAAGATGGTGGTGTTGGGGTGCAGGTTTGCCATTATTGGAGGAGTAGCCAGCAGTTTCGCCATTTTTGGAGGAGCTAGCAGGTTTGCCATTGGAGGAGTAGTTTAATGTAGTTTGGGAGGGATAGTGAATGGAGTTATAGTGATGTTTAGATGTATGGAGATGTGAATTTGTTATTGTTATTAATAGGAGGGGAATTATTAGTTTATGTAGGTTGGAGGTGGAGTTGGTTTTAAAATAAAATGGAGGATGGGAGGGAAGTGAAATGTTGTGGGTAAAGTGACTAGATATTTAGTGATAGAAGAAAGAAGAAAGTAGGTTTAGTGTTTGGTTAAAAGAGGTAAATGTTTAATATATAGTGATAAAATTTAAAAGGGAGATAAAAGAAAATTAATATTGAGATTAATAAAGTGTTATAAGGTAAATAAATACACACAAATGTATAAATAAAGATCTAAACGAATTAAATAAGATATTGAATTATTATAAATTAAATGATTACTATAATAATAATGGAATTTTATAAATAGATAACTTTAACTTTATAAAACATTTTAATTAAGGAAACTTTTAAATAAAATATAAATATAAACAAACCTATTAAAATGTCTAGTAGTTTAGTAGAAGGTTTTGTGCTGGCTACCAGTACATTTTGGCTGATTTCCAGTGAATATAGTTATATAGGAGTAGACAGTAGCTGGTTACCAGTTGCTAAGTTTGCTGGTTTGCAGCAAGAATTAACAATTATAGAATTTAGAATTGTAATTTTTTACGCCTTTACTCTAATCCCATAATTTCTAAGTTTCTTTCTTTTATTTATTTTTCTTTTTTATTATTATATTACTATTTTGTAGACATTGTGTACTTTGTAGTTATTTTATCTGAAAAAAATTGATGTAATATAAAATGAAATGTATTTGTGAGAATAAATGCAAAGTTTGAATGTATGTCCCAGCAACCAAGGTGCCGGGATAGTATATTCAGATTTTATGTATTTATTTAGTCGGGTTGGCAGACCAAGGCCCCATACGGGTTGCAGCCTACAAGAAAGAAAAAAACCTGGGGTAACCTATCAACCCTGTATGCTTTTCAGTGTAGCGCTTTTCAAACAAATGAGAGTCGTTTTGGAGAAAGCAGTTGTTTTATCTTTGTGGATGTATAGTGCACTACGTACGCTCCGCAGGGACAACAAGAGGGTACACAGTGTGGATGAACCTGTATATTGATTTCAATACCAGCCACTGTGACACCTGCGAGATGTTTCCTCGTTATTATATGACTCGACGTGCGTCATGCGCTTCAACTGTCACTGCAAGTGGATCAGCAAACGTATTGATATTGGTCCTATAATGACGTAACAACTGCCGTGCAAACATAGCTCTGTTGAAATCGAATTGTTATTGGCAACAATACAAACATGCTCCTATCCTGTGATCTGTTTAGTTAACGGCTTTTAACGGATGATCTCACCGCTAGTGGAAAGTTGTCATTAAAATGTACATCCGTGGACAAAAAAGATGAGTCATGTCTTGAACGCCAAATTTTCCTAATTGCTACACGGCACAGCGCCTTGTTTACACCATACGCAATAGTTATGTAACCGCTGCAGCAAACTGTTGTACGGCATTATTAAATACGCCTCTTTCCATGTGTTATCTGTGTAGCGCTGTGGCAAAGGTTAAGGTACCTTTGTGGTTAAGAGCGCAGGTTCGCTTCTCGCACGTAGCAATACTTGTTTTCTTCTGTTAATAGGTGTGTTTAATCAACATACAGTGACACGATATACTGCTTTTCATACATAGCATTTGGCAAAGTTCGTAGTAGAATATTTATTGGGATGCAAAATACGTGGCTTCAGAATTTCATTATGATTGAGTATCTATAACTTGTGGGATATAAAGGCACGGTCTAGATGTATTGTGGCGGCCTGACGATACACTGACCAGTGAGCAATACACGGTAATACTGAGAATATTTTTATTCCTTCTGTGAAGATGAGATATTTTGATAGAATTGTTGAATTCGTAAAGGATAATCGTCCTGTCCACATACATCGAAAGGTTTCAAATTCATTCTCAGAGAGCCAGGATATCACAATGATATACTGGCCTCCCTGTCCATCAGATTTGAAGTCTATTGAAAATGTGTGGACTGAAGTGAAAAGGGAGCTACGCTCAAATTTCCGTGCAAATGCGCGGAAAAAAGATGGCTTCTGGGCTCAAATACAAGAAGCCTCAGATGTTGTAGCTTCTCGTCCATGTTAATACAGTGATTTAGTTTCAGCTATAACTCGAAAATTGAGGCAGTTATGGGTGCTTTATATACCCGATACTAACTTTAATTATTTTTTTGTGTTTTAGTTTTAGATGATAGTTAATTTGCGTTTATTTCTTTAACTATTTAAAACCAGCGTTTTAGTAGAATTATGTTGATGTATGCATAGATATGCAAACTTAAAATGCTAAAGTTATATCAATGCAATATTCTGTTCTACACATCCAGTCATAAAATTAACACAAAAAATAACAATAGCTAATGCAGATTTGAACCGAGGAGCTTATGAGTGCATGCAGGGCTTTTTGAACTTCTCGGCCAACAAAACGTTGTTCCATGTTTTGCTTTTAGTAGCTTATAAGCGTCACTACCGAGAAACACCGTCATAAGCTGACCATTGCGCTCGCAGCACAGATCATTCATTATACAGTTTCTGCATGTGCGTGTAAACACAGCTGTTGCGAAGATACACGAAGCCTTCCGATCGCCACATGGAATCTGGGGATGACTCATTTTTTGTCCACGGATGTACATGTGTGAACTAAATTCTTTAAATCGTGTACATATGATTTAGGATTGCCTGAACTACGGTATTTTAAGAAACAGCACGGTATAAAGGTACCTTACGACAAAATGAGTTCCTCGCTTTTGCCGTTTCAATTAATAATGTGCCCAGTTCTCCTTGAAAGTCATGCCTGATGACGTCAGTTATCATGTTAACGAAAACTAGTTAGTAATACCTCTCGTCAGCTTATCAACTATAAATGCGCTTTTCTTCACTAGTTATCGCAATCCCAGACCTCAGTCTTAACTAAAAGTGAAACAAAATTCGCTCTGGTTTGATCTATGGTTTTATTTCTGAAGAAACCTAGTTCTGTGTATTTAATAAAAATCTGACGTGTTGTTTTCTTATGACTTTCTCTACTTACTCTTCTACAAAGGCTTATTCTTCTATCTGCTTATTGTTAATGTACATACACCTTCATTATACATTTTAACGTTTCATTATAGGTATAAAAGAATACAGTAGGCCAAAACAATAGTCAAATCCTATGTGATGGCCTTGAAATTTCATGCTCTTTGCATGAACATGGAAAAAAAAGAAAGGAAAGCAAAATATAGGATAGCAATTTGCAGTTGAGAGAAGTATAAAGTATTTGAAAATTCAAGCCAACAACGAAGAATGTCTGGGAAATGTTTAACTCCACAAATGTCTTGAGATAAATTGTGTACTTTAACGAGATCTACATTTGTTCCTGCAGCAAGAATTTGTCTATTTCTTGTGGTTTATCAATTATACAAAACTCATTCAGAATGAAGAGCACTTCACAAACTATTCCCAGGAAAATCAAGGTATATATTTTGTCATGAAGATATGTTAAACATAAGGTATTTTAATAAAGTTATAAGCCATTTTAGAGAAAATGAAAACGAAATGTTTTCCATGTAAAGGGTAGTTTGAACCCTGAACCAAGTATTTGACTGATTTTTTATTTTTAATCTTTTGTTTTATAAACATGCTGTTTGGGATTTCAGAGTGTCCCAAAACTTGTATTTCGATAAAATCTCGGTGTCGAATTTTTTTGGGGAATACAGTATTTCCTCTAGAGAAAGTAACATGCTTCTGGGAATTTTCTGGAGCCCAGGAAGGGTAGACAAAATTCATGCTTCCCGCTCCCGATCATTCTCTCATGCAGCGGCTATGGCCGAAAGTGATCGGAGGTTCGGCGCCAGGCAGTCAGAGATAAACAGAGATAAGTAGCGCTCTCATCAGCGTAAACATCGGAACCGCTATCTTAGATAACCGGAATCTTCTGGATGTGTCGAGCATTCTGGAATTCTGTGGAAATTTCCAAACTTAGCTCTCGCAAGTTGAGTTGGTCAGTCAGTGAATGGCTTAGTGAATGTGCTTCTAGTGTGACGAATAGTGTTGTTTTCCTGGTGAATTTGTGATGATGCTGTCATGTGCACGAGTGTTGCTTCCGCGAGATATTGGAGAAGTCTTGTGTTCGACTCCCCAGTGGGGCTACATAGTGAGTATTTCATTACAGTTCTACGTCGCGAACAAGGTGACGCGATAGTGAGAACTTAGAGACGATTAAACATTGGTCAAATTCACAATTATGTGCTTATCATACTGTTACAACCCAAAAGAATTTGGGGAGTAGAGCATTCTTGGGATCTCATATTTTATTATCTGACAGCACAACTGGGTCGGACATAACGAAGCTAAAGTTATTCATGCAACATTATTAAAGATTCCTAACTTTTAATTATCAACAGAAAGGGAATGGAAATACACTTCAGTAATCAACACATTTCAAACCACAAATGGCACATTTATTATGAAACGAAAGTTACATGGTTAGCTGATGTTTGGCGGGAGATGGCTCCTCATATTGATTCCCTTGCTCTCGCACATAAGAGGGCCAGAGAGATTAACGCGTGTTAGTAAGTACCTTTAACCACACTTTTTACACCTACGTCACTTCCGGACAATAGTGCCAACCGCTGAATATACAACTTCCAAAATATGCTAAAATAATCCCTAAAAGCATCATACCTGCCACAATAAGTATCTATCCACGTTGTAGAAGGCAGTCAGTGAGATTATAACATAACAGTGTCACTGGGACTACCGTAACAAACTTTAAAAAACAAAACCAATATATGGACTCCCAACAGGTGCACGAGCTTCCATCTTCAATATGCTTACTGTTGATATTTCATTTAGTTTATACCGTCTTGCAATTGTCACACCTGCATCTAGAAGAAAAATAATTTCGTTGGTCGGTTCTAAAAAAAATGATATCCGGATACACATAATTGATTTTCCATGTTATCGACCAGTGGGGGTGTTGCTCAGCGGGCCTAAGATATTCAAAAATCAGTGTCTAAGTAGTACTGTCTCATTTTTATTTTCTGTAACCCTTGTACCCTTGAAGGTTAACATACCACATTGTATCTCTTAATAAACAGGTAATAAATTAGGGGACCATTGGTAACTTAATACTTTGGGAAGGGGGGGGAATTAACAATTCTATAAGTTGATTAGCAACATCGATTAAACGCAGGAAAACGTTGGTGTCTTTTGTAGGGGAAAATCGTTGGTCCTCTTGGTTGATGCCCTCTGCTGCAGTGTTCTGGTCTCCGGCTACCTCTGCTCAGCGGCGGCGGATGATTTCTACATTCCTAATAAATTACCTTTCTAACTAATTTCACTGATCTCAGGGCTTTCGTAGATGAGGTGTGATTTATGATCAATAAAATAGTTATGGGCGGCTAGCCTTTCCCATATGTAACAATTCCCACCATAATAATAAATTAGGAGCCTAATCTAACTGGACACACTTCGCCACCCATATGCACATACGTGCATCCGTCATCCAGAGTATCACAGTGTCGAAGAGATTCTTTAAGAGAGTGAAAATCTGCGGCCTGCTTCCCCCTTTTATACCCAAACCTAGTGACGCTAACCTTCGCGCCTTAAAATGTAACGAAATTTACAATTGGCCCTCAGACCGCGTTACCTTATTATGTATGAAAATATTCTGCTCCAAAACTTTTCGCACACGCATCCCAGTGACACGCCGGAAGCAAATCCAATATCTTTGTCTCTTTCCTTTCTATATCTCTCTTTTTCTATTTCTTGTTATTCTTTCAAGTTCCTTGCTCATTAGCTTGGTGAAAAGAGGTGTACTTCTACGTAGAATTATTTTTACCTGGAATTATATATATATATATATATATATATATATATATCTCTGTGTGTGTGTGTGTGTGTGTGTGTGTGTGTGTGTGTGTGTGTGTGTGTGTGTGTGTGTGTGTGTGTGTGGTATATCCCCATCAACGCCGCGCCGTTAATTTTACCTTCTGCACACGTTTAGTCACAGACAGTTAGTAGTTTTAGCGAAGCGAGTGGATCTTCCCCGTAGTCTCAGTGGTTAACACACAGACTAGGTATGAATCCTGACTTTGGAGTTTGGTCTCCATGTACTCCTGTTTGCCTTTTGTTCTTATAAACACTTAGAAACTGGTCTGTTTGTCATGCTGACCCCTTAAATCCTTTATTTCGTTAATACCCTATTCGACTGATATCCCCTTCACTTGGATAAATGTCTAAAAGTGACCACGGAATGAAGGTATGACTGAAATAAAATGTTTTAGCTATTTCCCTTTCAGCCGTCTCATCCATGTGCACTCTACGTACGCTCCAGTAATCGATATAAGTCGACAGGCTTTCAAGTTTCCACTTTCAGTTCTTTATTAACTAAAAGCTTTCATTAGTCAAGTCTGTTACTTTCTCTTCTCGCATCTGGTTCCCAATCACGATTTATTGTGGAATAACATTGCTGATTCCCGTTTTCCTTCTCGATTGGTCGTGCATGCAGTATTCACCTTCCCGTACCGTTTCCATCCTGTTACCCGTTTCCCTTCCCGTGCAATTGTGCATCAGAGTGAGGTTCCTTCCAACACTTAAACCCTCGGAAACGCCTCTAAATATCACTTTGGACCAAAACCGCTTCAGTTTCCGTAACTATCATTGCAGCGCAGAGGAAATCCTAGTTTCGAACGAGTGGAGCGTTCCTTGCTACTGGCTTTCCGAAGCTGATCTTCAACCAATTCTACAAATATACATTTAGATGCGAAAATCTTGCCGATACCCCATTATGCTCAGAGTGACTTATTCTTAATAACATTTCGCAAGTGTCTTAAGTTTACAATCCATCTAACCTTGGAGATTTCGGCTCTTTATCTGATAATTATTGCGTTTGTACATATATGAGTATGTACATATATCAACAGGATTTCCTTTTAAACGTAGCTGTATCTAGTGATTACGCAAAAGCAAAGGTAGCACAGTTAAATTATTTTAATCAGATCAGTAAATAATGCAAAAATGTATGAAATAAAATACAATAAAATTAACCATAGATGGTACTGCTCAACTAATATAAAATATGTATTGTAGTGTTTGTAGAATAAACATAGGACTTAAATCTTCGAAGCATCGATTAAAACATATTTTTCTCCACCCTCTATCGCTTATTAGTGGGTATACAAATTATTTCTACTCAAAACTCATTTTTATCTGCCATACTTTAATCCAAATATACCTTTTCAGAAATAACTACATTACACATTTCATTATGCATACAAGGTAAACAGCGACAGTCAGTTGTTTAAGAACAGGGCGCTATACAAAAAAATCTGATGTGTTACACTCACATGACTTTCCCTCTCTTGTATAAACTATTTATACAAACGCTTATTCTCCATCTACTTCATGTTAATCGAGATAAACATTTGTACACTCTATCTTATTTCTAATTTTCTTGTAGATGTAAGGGGAATATATATTTACAAGGGCAATTTGGAAATACAGTAGCCTTTAAGCACATACATATCTCTTAATAGCTGGTTGCTAGGTGCAGCACCATTCCCTTTCCCACAGATTAATACTCTTTGCATATCCAAGACAAAAAAAATGAATAACGAATTCCCATTTGAGAAAATAAATATTGAAAAATTTAAGGGAATAACAGCAATATCTCGAAAATGGTTCACACAACAAAAAAATGTATATAACATAAATTGTGTATTTTAACACGATCTACAATGTTTGTGTAGTAAAATTTTGTCTATCTCTTATGGTTTGCCAGTTATGCAAAAGTCGTTCACAATGAAGAATACTTTTGGAGACATTCCCAGGAAATTCAAGATATACATTTTATTTATCATAAAAATATCTTAAACATATGATATTTTAATCAAAATCGTTAGAGCCATTTTTGAGAAAATTAAAATTTTCAAAACATCTTCTTTGTAAAGGGTAATCTGGGGTGCGGGGATTTTCTTGAAAACCTTGTGTCGCATCCTTGGAAGATACTGAACCTACATACCAAGTTTAGTGTTTATCCGACTGTTCGTTTCTGAGTTATGCTGTTCATAGACAGACACACACACACACACACACACACAATCGGACATGTTTCCAAAAATGCTTTTTTTGGATTCAGGAGGTCTCAAAACATATATTTCCGGTGAAATCTCGGTATCTAATTTTTGGGTGGAATACAATACTTCCCCTATTTACTATACGTACTAGAGAAAGTAAAAAAAATTAAATTGAGTTTTATTTATGGACGCTGCTTAACTGCCGTGGCTCTTAGCGTCCCATTCTATATTGGGCGTGAAAAGACCTACTGTTTTGCTAAGAGGCCCCTTTATCAACTTGAGGTGCTTTTACGTGCCGTAAATCTACGACACGGGACCACCGGCTTTACTTCCCTTCCGAAGGAAGCCATGCTAAGGATTTTTACGCCCGAAAAAATCCATCGCTCTCCGCCGGATTTGAACCTCCGACCTCGGGAACTAGAGGCTAGCATGGTAACCACTACACCACGGAGGACAACCAAAAAAAAAAAATACATACCGTTTCCATGCAATCCCGAGAAACAACTAAATGTTGACAGGACTTAAAGAGAGTGACCAAGAAATGAACAATTCGAACCTTTAATAGGGGATATCTCAGAAACGGATAATGCCACACAAAATCTTATTTTAAATAAATTGGGTGTTTTAAAGATATGTACATTTTTTGTGCACTAAGTTTCCTTCTATTGCTTAATGTTTACTACTTATACAAGATTATACAAATCTCCTTCCGAATGAAGAGGACTTCAAAGGCTATTCCAAAGAAAATTCAAGATATACTTTTTATTTATCATGTAAATATCATTAATATACGGTATTTTAATCAAAATCGTTAAGAGCCATTTTTTAGAGAACTAAAAATTCGAAAAATGTCTATGTAAAGGATGGTTTGGGATAGAGGGATTTTCTTGAAAATCCTTGTGTCGCATTTTCAGAAGATTCTGAACCAAAGTGCCAAGTTTTGCGTGTATCCGACTTCTCGTTGTTTAGTTATCTGTTCACGCATACAAACATGGACCTTTTTCTAAAACATTCTTCTTGTATTCATTGGGCCTCAAAACATGTATTTCCGGTGAAATCTCGGTATCAAATTTTTGGATGGAATATAAAACCTTATCTACTTAATAAGTACGTGGTAGAGAAAGTGGATAGAGACAGTTACGTGAATTAGCACACCAGGCTGTTTTTTGTAGTTTCATTATAATTTTATACCATTTCGTTTGTGCAAACGATTCCTAAAAACCTTATTTATTAACTTCGTGCTAATCAATATAAGCATTTGTAGAAATGGTTTATTTCATTTTAAGTACAACAGATTATCAAATTTTTCTTCAAATCAATATCGACGAATATCTCGGAAACAGTTGATGACAAAAAATGAAATTCACCAGATTATATGTTTTAAACATGCCCCCAGTTTTTCCGCATCAAACTTTTTTTTCTATCCCTTGCGGTTTAGCCGTTATAAAAGCTATTCAAAATTTATTCTTAATGAAGAGAACTGATCATTCTACTTACATAAAATTCAAGATATGTATTTTATTAGTAATTTATAATTAGTAACCTTGAAACCTACGGTACTTTCATTAAAATCATAAGTGATTTTGAATAAATAAAAGTAACGAAAAAAATTACATGTACAAGATATTTTTTAAACTATGGGTCGTATTCTTGGAAGATGTAAACTTAGATATTAAGTTTCGTATTTATCTGACATTTCATTTTGGGGATATATTGTTTATACACGTGCATCATGTCAAAAAATATATGCATTTTCGGTGAAATCTCGATAACTAATTAATTGGCTTTTCTACCAAGTACATAGTAAGTAGAGAAAGTATTGCATTCCACTCAAAAGTTCAATACCAAAATTTCATCGGAAATACATGTTTTGAGGCTCCCGAATCCAATTAAAGCATTTTTAGAAACATCTCCGTGTGTGTCTGTGAACAGCGAACTCAAAAATGAAAGTCGGATAAGCACCAAACTTGGTATTTAAGTTCAATATCTTTCAAGGATGCGACACGAAGGTTTTTCAAGAAATTCCCCACCCTAACTACCGTTTACATGGAACATTTTTCGAAAATATTGATTGTTTAAAAAGTGGCTAAACGATATTGATTAAAATACCATGTATTAAATATATCTACATGACAAATAAAATGTTTATCTTGAATTTATTAATGATAGCCTTTGAAGTCCTTTTCATTCGCAAGTAATTTTGAATAATCTTGTTTAACTGGTAAACGTTAAGTGTAGACTAAAGCCTACCACACAAAAACTCTAGATGTCTTTAAACCACACAGTTTACTTAAAATAAGGTTTCTTTGTGGTATAACCCGTTTCTAAGCTATGCGTTATTGAAGGTTTAATTTTTACTATTATTTTAGGAATTTACTTCACTATTCTACAACTTTATGAATACTATCAAGCCCCATTTACCATCGCAGATTCAATTTTGAGATCAAATTTTTTGTAGCAACTGTTCAATACGAGACATTCTTTTAAAATCCCATCGATTTTAGATGTTTCTCGTGACTACATGGAAACAGTATGGAATTTTAATGCCAACATATAACATCCGTTCTTAAACATTTGACTATCGATGTTCCCTATGTATCTATAACGAAATGTGTAATGTAGTTATTTCTGCAAAGGTTTATTTGGATTACAACGTAGTACATAACAAAAATTATATGTGTTACACTGACATGACATTCTCTACTCTTGTACAAACTATTTTTACAAACGCTTATTCTCCATATGCTTCATGTTAATCGAGATGTTAATCTTATTGCTAATTTTCTTGTAGATGCAAGGGCAATTGGTAGGCTTTAAGCGATAGTCAAATATTTTAAGAGCTGGTTGCTATGTGGCTCATTCCATTCACTTTACATGTCCAGTACAAAAAAATGAATAACGAATTACCATTTGAGAAAAAGTATTGGAAAATTTAAGGGAATAACAAGCAATATCTCGAAAATGGTTCACTCAACAAAAAAATGTATAGGACATAAATTGTGTATTTTAGCGCGATCTACATTTTTGTGTAGTAAACTTTTGTCTATCTCTTATGGTTTACCAGTTATGCAAAAGTCGTTCACAATGAAGAATACTTTTTAGACATTCCCAGAAAATTCGAGATATACATTTCGTTTGTCATAAAAATATCTTAAACATGTGATATTGTAATCAAAATCGTTTGAGCCATTTTTGAGAAAATTAAAATTTTCGAAAAGTTTTCCATTAAAGGGTAATCTGGGGTGGGGGGATTTTCTTGAAAACCTTCGTGTCGCATCCCTGGGAGATACTGAACCTAAATACTAAGTTTGGTGTTTATCCGACTGTTCGTTTCTGAGTTATGCTGTTCACAGACACACACAGACAGACACACACACGGACATGTTTCCAAAATTTTTGTTTGGATTCAGGAGGTTTCAAGACACGTATTTCCGGTGCAATCTCGGTATCGAATTTTTGGGTGGAATACAATACTTCCTCTACTTACTATACGTAGTAGAGAAAGTAATAAGCTTTGGTAATAGTTTTGCGCTCATTAATAAACCATATAGGGTAGAGAAAGTCATGTGAACGTATCAGGTCATTCTTTTTAGCAGAGTGCAAACCAATTACTATTCGTAGTTAATATGTGAGGCGAAAAAGATAGGCATCTCTGGTTCATTCCGAGCTCACAAATGTGTTTCATTTAGAACCAAATAGAAGACTACGACATTTTCGAATATGCAAAATAAGTAGCGAACATAAACTTGTAAAATACGTTGCTATTTGGGTTGCTAATGAACATTTGAATACAGGAATGGAAACGGAGATAACTACACAAGGAACGCCAAATGCTGCACAGACGCTTGAAAGCTGAAAAATTGCTCCTGAAATGGTCGGGAATATAATTACTTAACATTCAGGTTTATAGGCCAAGCTTTTAGCAGCTGTTTAAAAAGTGAATGAGTAAAGTTGTCCAGGAATGGAGGAAAAATGGTGTAACTTGCTGGCGTGGAAACGGTGGAACTGTCAGAGAAGTAATATAATTAAGTATTACATAAATACACCCAGAAACACTCAGAGGAAGGAACATTTCTGCTAGCGGAACCTGTGCAAGATGCATTTTCATTTTGTTATTATAGTTAAATGTTTGCGCAAAAAGAAGTTAATGTTACGGGAAGATTAATTGACTAAAACTGCCAAAAATTATATTTTTAGTTTCTCGTGCAGTGCTACAAATTAGAATTACCTCGTTAATCCATAATAATAATAATAATAATAATAATAATAATATAGAATTTTTGTGTGGGTGTGTATGTATGTGTGTGTTGATTTATCACAGTTAATGACATTTACTGTAGGAAGATATAAATAATCAAATAAAGAAATGACATTAAGATAAAGAAATAATTGCAATACATAATTTCCATGTTTTATATCAATGCATAATGTAATAAGCCTGAATTGAAAAGTTTTATTCGGAGAAAAAGGTAATTAGCGAGCCATGTTAAACAAACTCATTAGTAACCGCATGAGGAGCGAACGCGTTAGACATAAAGATGTTTGGAATGCAGTTAAAGTTTAGGTTCAGTACGTTTGCAAAGTCACGTAGACAGAAATTATGTAAAATAGAAGGAAAAGGAACTTCTCAGAGTTCAGGCAGGTACGGCATAGTAACGTTAAGAGAGCACATGAAGGAACCTCGGGTGGGGTAGTAATAGGTAAGCGTAGCTTATGCTAATATAAGGGCATGCATTCTAATCACACACACATTCCCCCATGCACACATCCGTGCATACATTCGTGACACTCTCTCTTGAGAATTAGCCACTTAATCTGGTGGTTACTCGTGTGTTATTTTAAGTGCTCAGTGACGCATTTGTCTAAGATTTACGGGCTATTACGAAGGGTTTTGCCGGTAAGCATTTTAGTGATTTACGGCAACCTACGATTCTAGCTTATTTTATTGCGGAAACAGTTATTTCAAATCGTAAATTTGATACTTCAGAAAGTAGCAGGTATAATAATTAAATTGTTATAGTTTAGAGTATTACGATTCATAATCAGTTTCATTTTTATCTTCAAACGGTTGGCAATTCGCTTCAGTAGCTCAAGTATTAGATTAATGAAATGTCACGGTCAATTTTAAGTGGTGTTACACTTTCACACTACGCTCCCGCATACTCTGAAAGATCTCATAGTCTACCGCTGTAGCAGCTGGCGTACGAGACAACGCAGAACGACCTACGAAATGATGCCATCGAGAGCTAAATAACGAAACAGGTAAAGTAAACGGCTTCAAAATTGACGACCAACTCCTGCTTCAATGTATATGTATAGGATAATCTTTAAACCCACTCAGTCGATTTTGATAACTCTTTCACCACTGAAAATCCGTATTCTTCCAGATGGTCACAGGCTATGTAATGTTTCCATAATTTTTAATATGGATATCAGAGGCTACTATTGGCAGTTTTTCACCACATTTACCTCATAATTCATTAGTTGTATCAAGTAATATTTAGGTATAATTTTTGACAAAACTGGATATATTTGTTTCTAGAAACTGACAAAAATAATGTTACCCTTAAATTCAATCCCTACTTTCAACTCCTGACACACACCTCAATATTCTTTGGCTTATCTAGATGGCATTTTGTACGCTTATACTATAGGACCCTACGAAAATTATAAGCTGCCGTATAACTCTAAAAACAAAATATTTTAAAACTCTTATACGGAAATCTCATTGTTTAGACCATATGGTTGAAATATTGCACAATTCAAACCAACTAAAAGCTACCGTTACTTGATTTTCATACCCTTATAGAGTAAACTACTCTTTGGTTAACCAAGGCATAAAATTGGACACTTGGACTGTAGGGGTTAGCGAAAATTATAGGATACCATACAACCTCAAAAGGCTACACATACTCATATTTCCCAATCCCTTATGTCACTGTATGAACAATCTGTGCAAAACGTTGGGCACTTACCATTAGGTACAAGTGCAAATTACGGACTACTCACGACTTTAAAAAATCACCCCATCCCTATTTTCAACACCGTACTTTTAGAATGCACAAATGCTAAGCCGGGTAAGACAGCTTGTTTAGCATATATCTGCATAACAAATAAAACGCATATCTCGATATTACTGCAAATAGCTTGTGAAGTGCTTTTCATTCTGAATGACTTTTGTGTAGTTGGTAAACCATAAGAGACAGACAAAATATAACTACACAAAAATGTAGATGTCGTTAAAGGCTATAATTCATACCAAGTTGTTTGAGGCCTTAAAGGTTTCGAAGATACTGTTTGTTATTGTTTTGAATTTTCTAGTGGTAAGTCACTGTTAGCTTTTTCTCTTGGTCATGCACAGAGCATGAAATTTCAAAATCATGATATTGTCATGGCTATACCAAAACCATTACGAACTTCTAACCTCATGGCTCAGCCGGACAAAGGGGACGTAAGAACTAACACCACTCCCTTAGCTGTGCAATGTCGAGTACAGGGAAACATAGTAAGGGAGCATAATGAAAAGGATTAAACTTACCAATAACACAGTTTATTACTAAGATTCTCTAAGTACCTCTAACCTCCAGGATACTTATGCAGCCATGTCCCGCCACGAGGTCGACGAAGGCCGAGCACACTCGCATGTTTTTCTGACTGTACACAAACCCACTAGCGAGGAGACAAGAGAAGAGAGCGAAACACACTAACTCAACTCTTTTTATATCACAATATCCCCACCCCAACTTCCTGTTAAAACTCCAATCTACTGGAGCATTCCAAACATCCCATTAACTAACTAATCAGTAGAACCAACATTTGAGTCAAGCCTTCCAGTATACAAACAATCAGGTGTACCACACTAGTTCTTACGAAGGCTTGGCTCAATGCAGGGCCTACCGACCTGACGTGTGCTCCGCCACAATATAGCGACCTGGATTTTAAAAATCGCTTTCGGGAAGTGTATTATTTTTATACCTCCAACGAAATGTATAAACGTTTTATGAATGTAACTCGATTAACAAGAAGTAGAGAGAAAAAATATCTGATGTGTTGCACTCATATGACTTTCTCTACTCTTGTAAGAACTATTTTTACAAACGCTTATTCTCCATCTATTTTATGTTAACCGAGATAAACATTTGCAGAAACTATCTTATTGCTAATTTTCTTGTAGGTACAAGGGGAATATGGTAGTCTTCAAGCAATAGTCAAATCTTTTAAGAACTGGTCGCTATGTGGAGAATTCCATTCTCTTTACATATCCAGGATATGAAAAAAGAAAAGAAGAAGAACGAATTCCCATTTGAGAAAAAGTATAAGTATTGGAAAATCCAAACAAATAACAAGGAATGTCTCGGAAATGGTTCACTCCACAACAAATGCATATGGCATAAAATGTGTGTTTTAGCGAGATCTACATTTTGAGTAGTAAAATGTCTATTTCTTACAATGTACCAGTTATGCGAAAGTCATTCAGAAGAAGAGGACTTTTGGGGGCATTCCCAGAAAATTCAAGATATACATCTCATTTGCCATGAAAATATCTTAAGCATATGGCATTTTAATAAAAATCGTTAGAACCATTTTTCAGAAAATCAAAATTTGCGAAATATATTCCATGTGAAGGGTGGTCTACGGTGGGGGGATTGTTTGAAATACTTCGTGTCTCACCCTTGGAAGATACTGAACTGAAATACAAACTTTAGTATTTATTCCAACTTTTGGTTTTTGAGTTATGCTGTTCACAGATACACACGAACATGTTTCGAAAAATGCTTTATTTGGATTTAGGACACCTCAAAATATGTATTTCCGGTGAAATCTCGGTATCGAAATTTTTGGTGAAATGAAATACTTATCCTACTTATTATACGTAGTAGAGAAAGTAATAAGCTTTTATAAGAGTAGCTTGTAAAAGTGTGAATAGGAAGAGTCATGTGGAAGCAGCTAAGAAAGCTATAGTTTAGTAAAGCAGTAACTGATTTATATTTTCTAGATAAGGGTTTAAAAAGAATTTTCTAGTTGGTAATATTGATCACGTGAACTTGTCAAGTGTTATTTATGAGGTCACGACGGCATTCTTGACATTGACTATTCCTAAGAACTTCGTATACTTGAAGAGAAAACCAGCGAAAGAAATACAAGGAGTTCTGCAAGAAGTCTTTTAAGGAATTAATACTTGCGTGCAGACTTGCAGCCTTGGCAATTTCTCTGTATAAAGGAAACCTAGCAACTGAAAACTAGCTCGGTAAATTAGTTTATAACTGTTGAAACCAACACTAAACAAAGATTTGTTCCAGTCTAAGAATAAACAAAAAGTTTCGAATACTGGTATCCCAACTTTCGCAACATCACAAGCAATTGGAACGGATGTAAAAAGAAAAGGAGAGAATACGAGTAGAAGAAACCATTCAAGAGAGCATTATTTAAGGAAACAGGCAGTTTGTCGTAAGTGTGTTCACAAAAACCACTTTCTGCTATCGTGGAAACTTTGCCGTAGTATTCGCAGTAAATATAAACATTACTTTCTCTTGATGTTGCCGAAGAAATTGGCCGGCAATAAAAGTTCGAGAGTATATTATTTCATCCAACATCTCCATTTAAAGATTACAGTAAAAGATACTCAAATGTGGTAGCAGGTTCTCTAATTTGGCGTTTTATGATCTACGCTATTAAACGTGAGAAGGCCAGTATTTTCGAGCTAAACATCGATGCAACAACTAGTTTTCAGTAACGTCGAATACATTAATTTATTGAAAAATGTTTATCTTAAAGAAATTGGATTTACTGAATGTCGTAAAAACACAGCAAGAAAAACACAAGCCGATCTCATCTTTGGATTCATCCTGAAGAAACTCTAGATCCGAAAGTAACGAGATATTTCTGCGAGAAGAGTAAATATCAATGAGATATTCAAACCCCCTATCTGCCAATATTAAACACTGTAAGTTCTTAACTCATCTTCTCAGAGATCATTACTTAAAGTGTTCATAATGTTGGTTGAAGTAGGTATTGTCTTTACGTTATTTGCACCACGATTTGGGCGTCAATTTGAAGTAAGATTATGTTATGATGGTGTTATATCGTATTTCGACTGTTGGGGAGCCAAACTTGAAGTAGTAGCAACTGCACGTATGGTAAAAAGTTTCCGGTAGCCATCGCCACAAAAATGTCCTTTCCGGTGGCCTTTGCCCCAAGTTTAAAAATATTAACTTTGTAATTTTGACTGTTTCTTTAAATATTGTATATTTATTTTTGCCTCGGCTGCGTCAGTATTTATTTTTAAAGACATGAATGTCTTAGCAGGGAGTGGTGTGACTGAAGATTATACACAGATACACAGATTATAATTTTACTTCACTCCTTTTATTAATGTTTGACACGACTTAAATAACATTTCACTGATATGGAGGGAGAGAGAGAACTGTGAGATTTTTTTTATTAATTACTTGCACTTTTTAACACGTAAACTATTTTCGTCTCACACTGAATACGTGTTAAATTTCTCGAGGACGCATCTCGCGTCCGATTAGGAACACTGTCTACAAGCAACGGCGCCGTGGCCGAGTGGTTAGACCGCTCGCCTCCCACCGAGGCGGCCCGGGTTCAATCCCAGGGACCTGCATGTGGGATTTGTGGTGGCGTCTGGGCGGGTTTTCTCCGGGTTCTCCTGTTTCCCCCGCCATTCATTCCACCAACTGCTCCATCATCACCTTTCCTTTCATCCATTTCACCAACATTTCGTTTCATCTACTTCCTTCATTCCATACCAGGCATCGGGCTGATCACCCATCTTGGATGTTCTGTCTGATCCATGAGTGTCTGCTCTGACCCCAGGCATCCGCTTGTAAGTCCTGGGGGGGTGTAAGTCCTACATAAGAGGAGGGTAAACAGATAATGAATGAATGAATGTCTACAAGCAACTGGCAACTGAATTTGTAAATTTTGCTCCATTTTAGCTTCTGATTGGCTAATCCTACTCCAATATAATACTTTTAAAACTTTTTTCTGGTTGTTGATTGGTTATTTAATAAACTGTCTCAAAAATTGCATTATTGTTGCTCCAAGACTTACCAGTAGCATTATTAAACTTTCTAATTCATTATTGCCTCAAGGCTACCTCATTGTTAGCAATTATTCACATTTCCTACACTATTAAATTACGTAATACATTCACATAACATTATTACACATGTATACAATAATATAAACCTATACAATGACTGTAATATAAACTTTTTAGATATTTTTACATACACATATTGCTTTAAGGCGGGCTGTTATTGAATTTATATATTATATAGTTAGACTGAAATCATTTAAGTGTTAAACTTGTTCATGGTGCATGCCTTCTTAGTTCACTGATCCACTTTTATTAAGCAATTGTTTATTATAAAAATCTGATGTGCTGCACTAACACGACTTTCTCTACTGTTGTAAATCTAGTTTTACGAACGGTAATTATCACCTACCTCATGTTAATCGAGATAAACATATGCAGAAATTATCTTATTGCTAATTTTCTTGAAGGTGCCAGGGGAACAAGGGGCTTTAAGCGATAGTAAAATCTTTTAAGAGCTGGTTGCTATGTGGAGCATTTCATTCTCTTTGCATGTCCAGGACATAAACAAACGAATAACAAATTCCCATTTGAGAATAGGTATTGGAAAATTCAAACAAATAACAAGGAATATCTCGGAAATAGTTCACTACGCAAAATAAAAAACAAATTGTGTGTTTTAACGAGATCTACACCTTTGTGCAGTAAAATTACGGTATACCGGTTATCAAAACCCATTTAGAATGAAGAGGACTTTTCGGGACTTTCCCAGAAAATTCAAGATATAAATTTAATTTGTCACAACAATTATTATATTTTAATCAAAATCGTTTATCATGTTTGAGAAAGTAATAATTTTCGAAAAAAATCTTCCAGGTAAAGAGTAGTCTGGGGCGGAGGAATTTTCTTGAAAACCTTCGTGTCCCATCCTTGAAAGATAGTAGACTTAAGTACCAAGTTTGGTATTTATCCGACTTTTCGTTTTTGAGTTATGCTGTTCACATTCAGACACACAGAAATGTTTTCGAAAATGCTTTATTTAGATTCAGGACATCTCAAAACATGTATTTCTGGTGAAATCTCGATATCGAATTTTTGTGTGGAATGCAAATACTTCCCCTTCTTATTATGCGTAGTAGGGAAAGTAAAAAATAAGATTATTTCCTTTATTATATTTTCTTTTGTTTGAAATATATCAGCAATTAGTTTTTGTAAATCACTAACAATTTTATTAACACACAAAGAAGATCCATAACAACAATTATATGTTATTGTTATTATAAAATTAAGCTCTTCAACAGTTTCTAAAAAACGAGTCATTTACACCAAAAATTTCATTCACAGAAAAGTCTGTTCAATGCAAAAATGGAGAAAAACCCTTATATATTTGCAAGGAAAGAAATCACATAGCTTGAGAACACAAAGCTGCCATAGTTATCAAAAGTACCAATTTGTAGAACAAAACTTCCCCATAAAGTGTATAGGAGTTACGAGCTCTTTCTGTGAAGTGATGTAGAATTCACAGCACAAGATGGAAGATGCGTATTTATTTAAAAATATACATTAATTATAAGTATTGTGTATAAAATGATAAAATATGTAAATTAAAGAAAATTTTCAATTAATAAGACTGCATAAAAATTGAAGATAACTTTGTCATTTAAACTCCCCTTAAATGTATAAAACATTTCTAATCCTGGCAGTGTTACCAGTATTATTAATAGTAACGCCATTACTGCCGTACGTTAGATCCAGGAAGCCAGACTAATACAATTTTTACTTTCTCTACCAGTACATATTAGGTAGAAAAGGTATGCATTCCAACCAAAAATTCGATACCGATATTACAACGGAAATGCATGTTTTTAGGACCCCTGAATAAAAAAAATATTTTTAGAAAATGGTCCGCGCGGGCGTGTGTGTATCTGAACAGCATAACTCAATAACGAAAAGTAGGATAAATACCAAACTTGGTATATGCGTTCAATATATTCTAAAGATGCCACACAAACGTTTCAAGAAAATTCCCCATCCCAAACTACTTTTTACATGGTATATTTTTCCAATTTGTTTATTTTTTAAAGAATGGCCCAAAAGATTTTGATTAGAATACCATATATTAAAGATCTTTACATTGTAAATAAACTAATAATCTTCAATTTTATGGGAATAATCTGTAAAGGCCACTTTATTCAAAAGAATTTTTTTAAACCTGTATAAATGGTAAACGTTAAGCGATAGACGAAACCGTACTACACAAAAAATATAGATCTCTCTAAAACACACAACTTATAGTAAATAACTTTTTTGTGGCATCAGCTATTTCCGAGATATCCGTTTAGTCATTTTTTTCAAGTCCAGATATTCAGTTGCTTCTCGCTATTGCACGCAAAAAGTATGAAAAATTAACGCCATTTCATACTGTCCAGTCCTTAAATACTTGACTATCCATTTTGTCTTTATATTTATGTCCAAAAGTGTAATGCAGCTATTTCCAGAAAGTTTTATCTTGATTAAAATAAAGTAGATAGGAAAATAAACTTTAGTAAGAATAATTTGATGCCCACTAATAAGGTATAGAGGGTAGAGAAAGTCGTGTGAATGTGATTTTTAAAAAAAAATTAAACTCCGCTTTAGACTACCGTCTCCTTACACCTACAAATAAAAACGAAAATTGTTTGTGGAAGGCATAAGGCTTTTAACCTAGAAACCAAAATGATTGTGGTACTTTCTTAGAGTCCCGTCCTCTCAATTAACTGTTAGCTCCACTGATTAATGAAGAGTCTTCAAGATTGCCAACGCTTCCCTTTGCGTACTGCTACCAGAATTCCTTGCAAGGCTCTGAAATAGAAGCACCAGGCGAATATAAAAACTAAACAAAGCTTTGTATCTTTTTTACCGTTCTTCTCTTGATATAATATATACATCTCTTTTCCCACAAGACGTTCCCCAGAGACGCTTCAAAGGAAACAATAGTACAGTATAATGGAGAAGGTGAAGAAGAGAGACAGGGAATAGAGCAGTTCTTTCCCCATTGTTTTGATATATAGTTTTCCACAACCTTCCTTTTTTCAGCGCTCCTGTTTATTTTCTTTGCTACAACAATAGCACAGATTTTCTGGAGATGAAAACGCGAATGAAATAGCCTGCGACGGAGTATCAAGCTTAAAATTTAAAACATGAATCGGGTAAAAAGTTTCAATTAGAGACAGACCATACATACCTTAGATGTTCCAAAAATTTACATTCCTCATTTACAATGCAACATAGAAATTTTCACAATTTGTTTGAAGAATACTAACTACTGCAAAGTTCCATCCTTAGCACAAGCAATTACAACAGCAGTTGCTGCAGCAAGGAACAATCCTGTTTTGGAATAGGAGGACCTATTAATGGTAATGTTTTCAGCATACAGAACATTTTAGTGAAAAAAAACATTACTCAAGGCAGAAACTCACATAGCATTCGTAGACTTCGAAAAAGCATTTGATTGCATGAATAGAAAAATATTATGAAATATAATGGACAAAAGGGGACATCCCCTCATAAGTACAATTAATTAAAAGTTTATATAAAGACATACAAATTGTTATAAATATAGGCACGTCGAAACAAAAGTGAATCAAGGAGTAAGACAGGGATGTAGTCTTTCTCCTACGCTATTTAATAAATACATGGATGTTCTTATTAAGATTTGGAAAAAGGAGGTGAATGAAGGAATAAAACCGTGTAGAAATAAAATTTTGAATGGATTCTCTACGCTCAAAGAAAATAAAAAACATTTAATATCTTACTCACATGGCTTTCTCTACTCTTCTACAAACTATTTTACAAACGCTTATTGTCCATCTATTTCGTGTTAATGGAGATAAACATTTGCAGAAACTATCTTATTGCTAATTTTCTTGTAGTACAAGAGGGATATGGTAGGCTTTAAGCGATAGTCAAATCTTTGAAGAGCTGGTTGCTATGTGAAGCATTCCATTCTCTTTGCATGTCCAGGATATAAAAATACGAATAACGAATTTACATTTGAGAAAAAGCATTAAGTATTGGAAAATTGAAACAAATAAGAAGGAATATCTCGGAAGTGGTTCACTCGGCAAAAAAATGTATATAACATAAATTGTGTGTTTTAACAAGATCTGCAATTTTTTGTGTAGTAAAATTTTGTGTCTTTGTTGCAATTGGGACAGTATTAACAATTAAGTATCAATTGATTAAATATAGGAGTCGAGATAATATTTAAAGCCTTCACTTACATCATGATTTTCAAATCGCTAATAACGAGGCCTTAGCAGCCTTGAAACGATCGTTCTATCCTTTGACCATCATGATGTAAGTGAAAGCTTTTAATATTATCTCGACTCATAATTTTAATCAAAATTTTGTCTATCTCTTACGATTTTCCAGTTACGCAAAAGTCATTCAGAATAAAGTGGACTTTAGGAGACATTCCCAGAAAATTCATGATTTACATTTCATTTTAAATAAAAATATCTTAAACATATGATATTTTAATCAAAATCTTTGAGTCGTTTTTTGAGAAAATAAAAACTTTCGAAAAATTTTCAATGAAAAGGGGTGTGGATATTTTATTGAAAATCTTTGTGTCACATCTTTGAAAGATACTGAACCTAAACACCACGTTTGGTGTTTATCCGACTTTTCATTTTTGAGTTATACTGTTCACAGACACACACACAGACCTTTTTCTAAAAATGATTTTGTTTTGGATTCAAGGGGCCGCAGAACATTTGTTTCCAATGAAATCTGGGTATGGAATTTTTGGGTGGAATGCAAATTCGATATTTACTATATGTAGCAGAGAAAGTATCCGGTAAGCTCAAAAAAAGTATTGAAAATAAATGCCTGGAATAGCTCTCGAATTTTAACTATTTAGGCTGTGAAATAAGCTTTAATTTAGAAGGGCTTGAAAACTTGAAAAACAAGTTTCAGCAGATATGTGGAGCCATAGCACGAACTTTGAATAATAAAACAAGAAAAAAACGAAACTGAAGTTTTATAAAATCATGGCAGTTTCAGTGCTATGTATTGAAGTGAGTCCTGGATATTAAAGAAGTGAGGTTCTTAAGTCGAGTTAAAGAATGCACCAGACGAGATTTAATAAGAAATAAAACAATTCGAGGGGTATTTGCCATATATAAATTACAATATAGAATAGAAGAAAATAAACAAAACTGAAAGAACGTGTGTATAGAATGAGTTAAGAAAGAATACCATTATTAATAAGAAGATACAAACCTCGTGGAAGAAGATGGGAGTAGTTCTTAGAAAGCGAAAACCTACTCCCGGAGGTGAAGAATTTGCTGCAGCAGGATTATGGACGGAGAGTGCACAGCGCCATATTGGTGGCTAGGTCGCGGGCATTATATTTCTTCTTCCAAAACACGGTTTAGGCCAGACTACCTGTTCTTAGGCTAACTTTCAAACTGATCCCTCCATATTTTTCGGGTTCTCCAATTTCTCTATCACCAAGTGGTCTGTAAAACAATGCTTACCTAGAAAATCTTGAATGAGCCATTCTTAATTCATGTTCTTTCCATTTGTTCTGGTATTTTTCTATTCCCTAAACTATATGTTCTTCTATCAGCTATTCTTTGATATTCACATTTCTCAGTCTGTCTGCTTTAGTCACTCCTATTATTGATCTATCATCTGTGCCGCTCACAACTTTGATTAGCATTTCCTTGATAATCCCAACTACCACAACCACGATAAAACCGACTCGTGAACGGGAGATCTGCGGTTCGAATCCCGCCAGGACCGTTCTGACAGAGGTTTTTTTTCCAGGGTTTTAGTCCTCATAACCCATAAATGCCGAAGAGATACCGTAAACTTAGACCTGGAACGCTTTCTTTCCAAGTTATCATTACATGAATCCCCAGTGTCCACCGCCTGTGCTGCCGTCTGTAGTAAAAACGTAAGTACGTTAAACACTACTTCAGAAAAGGAAACGGAATCCCTACTCATTGGCTTTCCAAAAACAAAGAAAGGAAAAGAAAGCTAGTATATCCTTTCAGAAGGATATACAGTTCCTAAACATTTACCTAATTAGATAATACTCTTACCATTTAAGTAATAATACGGTTCTGACATTTCGGTCAAAAACTTTGACATTTAGCAAAACGTAATTTACCATCCACGCAGTGCAGGCCTGGGATTTCGCAGCTCTTTTACAAGTACTGTTAATGCAACAGCGACAAACCGTGATGAAACATCGTGTTTCATGATAATTTAAAGCATCATACCCCATGTTGTGTCTCATAACTGTTCAGTAATTGATTCCAGTATGTCTAGTTTTATGTTACACTTTTGTATTCCACAGTGAACCGAAATAAAGGCTTAATTATTCCTTTATGGCCGATGACAAGCTTGGCTGACGAGTTTAACTCGTGCCCACTAAGAGACATGTAAAATGCAATTGCAGATTTTTGTTTGATAAAGAAGAACAGTGCAATTGTATCCGTTGTAACATGAATGAAGTAAGATAATCTAATTATCCAGGCACACATCGACAGAAAATGACATAAAAGTTCTGCCCTTCGCCATTTCACAACTTCACCTAAGTCGTTAAAAGTACCGTGATTAATGGTTGCTATGAAATGGTTTCAAATTTGGCATAACGAAACAAAATTTAATATTTATATCGTATAGGATCAATTTTTACTTTCTCCACTACGTAGGTATAGTAGATTTAGGAGAAGTATTGCATTCCACCCAAAAACTCGATACAGAGATTTCACCGGAAATACATGTTTTGATGCCCCCTAAAAGCATTTTTAGAAAAAGCATAACTCAAAAACGAAAAGTCGGATAAACACCAAACTTACTATTAAGGTTCAGTATATCTCAAAGATGCGATACAAAGATTTTCAATAAAATCCCCCACCCCAAAGTACCCTTTACATGAACACTTTTCAAAAAAATTTATTTCATTAAAAATTGACTAACATATAATATATTTAAGATATTTTTATGACAAATAAAATGCATATCTTGAATTTTCTGGGAATGTCCCCTAAAGTTCTCTTCTTTCTGAATCAGTTTTCCATAACTGTTAAACCTTAAAAGATAGACAGAATTGTTCTGCACAAAAATGTAGGTCTCCTTTAAGCACACGATTTATTCGTTTATTACTTTCTCTACTACGTATAGTAAGTAGGGGAAGTATTATATTCCACCCAAAAATTCGATACCAAGATTTCACCGGGAATATATGTTTCAAGACCCCCTGAATCCAAAAAAAGCATTTTTGGAAACATGTCCGTGTGTGTGTCTGTCCGTCTCTGTGTGTGTGTGTGTGTGTGTGTGTATGAACAGCATAACTCAGAAACTAACAGTCGGATAAACACCAAACTTGGTATTTAGGTTCAGTATCTTCCAAGGATGCGACACGAAGGTTTTCAAGAAAATCCCCCACCCCAGACTACCCTTTACATGGAACACTTTTCGAAAATTTTAATTTTCTCAAAAATGGCTCTAACGATTTTGATTAAAATATCATATGTTTAACATATTTTTATGACAAATAAAATGTATATCTTGAATTTTCTGGGAATGTCTCCAAAAGTATTCTTCATTGTGAACGACTTTTGCAACTGGTAAACCATAAGAGATAGACAAAGGTTTACTACACAAAAGATGTAGATCGCGTTAAAATATACAATTTATGTCATATACTTTTTTTGTTGAGTGAACCATTTTCGAGATATTACTTGTTATTCCCTTAAATTTTTCAATACTTATTTTCTCAAATGGGAATTCGTTATTCATTTTTTTGTCTTGGATATGCAAAGAGTTATAATCTGTGGCAAAGGGAATGGTGCTGCACCTAGCAACCAGTTATTAAGAGATATGTATGTGCTTAAAGGCTTCTGTACTTCTATATTGCCCTTATAAATATATTTTCCCCTTACATCTACAAGAAAATTAGCAATAAGATAGAGTCTACAAATGCTTATCTCGATTAACATGAAGTAGATGGAGAATAAGCGTTTGTAAAAATAGTTTGTACAAGAGTAGAGAAAGTCATGTGAGTGTAACACATCAGATTTCTTTTTTATGTCCTGGACATACAAAGAGAATGGAATGCGCCACATAGCAACCAGCTCTTAAAAGATTTGGCTATCGCTTAAAGTTTACCATATTCCCCTTGCACCTACAAGAAAATTAGAAAATAACAAGAAAATAAGATTAACATCTCGATATCTCGATTAACATGAACTAGATAGAGAGTATGCGTTTGTAAGAATAGTTTGTACAAGAGTAGAGAAACTCATGTGAGTGTAATACATTAGATTTTTATTATTATTGCGCCCATGTTCCATAAAAGTGAACTGTTTTGATTTTAATCGTATTATATGCCTTCTTAAAGTTTAGAATAATATTATTATATTATAAAGATATGTAATTTTTCACAACTTTCGGCAAATTTCACTGATAAATTTACCTTAAACACTAGAAGCTAACACTAAATGGTGTCCTTTGCTGAAAATCCTCTTATAAAGCCAAACTATGATTGAGACTAAATGGAATTTTATTCAATACAAGATAAACTGGGCTGGCCCCGTAGCTGAGGTGATAGAGCACCTGCATGCTGTGCGATGGGCCCCGGGTTCGACTCCCGGCTGGAAGTTGGGAATTTTTCTTTAGCCAAGATTAATCCCTATCCTTAGTCTGGAAGTATGAATGAGAGTGTGAATGTGTGTGTGATCTAATGTTTAAAACCCAAAGTTCAAGAATCCCAACCACAAGGGAATACGAGTTAACATCACTGCCTTAGGCAATAAGTTCCAAAGGAAAGGCTGCCGATAATACCAATGTAGTTAAAGGCGAGGTATAAATGGAACTAAAAAAATCTTATGTGTTACAATCACATGACTTTCTCTACTCTTGTACAAACTATTTTTACAAACACTTATTCTCCATATGCTTCATGTTAATCGAGATGTTAATCTTATTGCTAATTTTCTTGTAGATGCAAGGGGAATATGGTAGGTTTTAAGCGATAGTCAAATCTTTTAAGAGCTGGTTGCTATGTGGAGTATTCCATTCTCTTTGCATTACCAGGAAAAAAATGAATAACGAATTTGAGAAAAAGTATTAAGTATTGGAAAATTTAAGGGAACAACAAGCAATATCTCGAAAATGGTTCACTCAACAAAAAAAATGTATATGACATAAATTGTGTACTTTAACGCGATCTACATTTTTGTGTATTAAAATTTTGTCTATCTCTTATGGTTTACCAGTTATGCAAAAGTCGTTCACAGTAAAGAATACTTTTGCGGACATTCCCAGAAAATTCGAGATATACATTTCATTTGTCGTGAAAATATTTTACATATGATATTTTAATCAAAATCGTTAGTCATTTTTGAGAAAATCAAAATTTTCGAAAAAAGTTCCATGTAAAGAGTAGTCTGGGGTGCGGAGATTTTCTTGAAAACCTTCGTGTCGCATCTCTGGAAGATACTGAACCTAAATACCAAGTTTGGTGTTTATCCGACACGGACATGTTTCCAAAAATGGTATTTTTTTGGATTCAGGGGATCTCAAAACATGTATTTTCGGTGAAATCTCGGTATCGAATATTTGGGTGGAAATCAATACTTTCCCTACTTACTATAAGTAGTAGTGAAAGTAAACAAAAAACTGGGTATTCAACCGACTCTTCGAAAATATGGGAACAGCTGAAATAGGCTATAATTATTAACGTCAGTAGGATCGCCTATGCGATCGGAACACTTCTAGAAGTCTTCAGAATCTCGGGAAAGATTCCATTATTGGATTATTGCATTATATGACCCCTTAGCTTTAACTGAAGTCGGAGATGATTAATTTTCTACAAAATAAGTCAGTGAATGTGAAAACTGAGCTTCCTTTGAGAAAATCTGAGCTTGAATGTTTAAACAGGACGTTTACCTATTAAGTGTTAGAGCTCATTAGAGGTGAATTTGCATGCAAATGGACCTCAAATGCAACGTGCCCAGTAATATGATTATTTCAGTTATAACGATCTCGTCTTTGATCTTTAGGTTTTTGCTGCAGTTACCATGGTTACAAATAAATCCGTGGCCCGTTGAAAATATAATCGATATGAATTACGGGAACGATTTACAAGAAATTATTTTAAATTTGGAGAAATGTATTTTCCCTGAGCGCACTGAACAAATATCAGAGGAAGGGATTTGTAGATAATGGAGAAAGTTACAAGAACAAAGAAAGCGTTTTTGTTCCTTTTTGTCTGTGATTGATGTTCCTTATCGGACAGTTGAGAGAAAGAGACGCATCTGGTAAATAGGAGCTTGTAGCCACAATGTTACACCTCCATCCTATTGCCAGAACAAACGACGTGGTGGTGATATAACGTGACAAAAGAGCAGCTCATATCTTCTCCCAGATTCTCGGCTCGGCATTCTGAGCACGAAGTGCGTGAAACCGCTATCACAAAAAATGGTGTACTTCACTACATCAAAGAGACACCGGATGTTTCAAATTTACATGGCTCTGCAAAACAGGTGTACAAACACCACAGCAGATGTTATGGTCAGTTATTTTATTTCAAGATCGTGCGTTGTCTACGTTTCCCCGATGATATTTACACAGAAGGGAATTTAAAACTCCAGAACATGAATTCTTTTTTGGAAGAAACCTCTGTCGACCAACATAAATTTGGTGGCTGTAATTATATACAATATACGCTACAAAATGCACTTTAAGCCCTAATTTGTGTCGTTTTAATAATCATAAATAGCATACCAGAGTGAATGGCACACCTCGAACACAATAAATTATTTAAAACATTACTGAATATTAGTGGATATTAAATCCCCTATCCCAGCAATGTCAAATCGAATAAATGCGCCAGCCAATGATTATCTCAGAAACTAATTTTTATTTTTTCTACCACGTACATACCAGGTAGTTAAAGTACTGCATTTCACTAAAAGTTCGCGACCAATATTTCAACGGAAATACATGTTTTGAGGCCCTGATTACAATAAATTTTTAGAAGAAGGTCCATGTGCGTGTCTATGAACAGCATAACTCAAAAATGAAAAGCTAAATCCACACCAAACTTGGTATTTATGTTCAGTACCTTTCAAAAATGCGACAGGAAGATTTTCAAGAAAATCCCCTACACCAAATTACACTTTACCATATATTAAGTATACTTACATGAAAAATAAAATGTATATCTTGAACTTTCTGGGAATAACCTTTGAGGTCCTGTTCATTCAGAAGGAAGTTTGTATAATCTTGTATAACTGGTAAACGTTAACCGATAGAAGAAAACTACTGCATAATATATATAAACTTCTTTAAATCACACAATTTATTACAAATAACTTTTTTGTGGCATCAACTATTTCCGATATATCCATTATTAATGGTTTGAATTGTTCAATACTTAGCAATTCTTTTAAAGTCCTGTCAATATTCATTTGTCTCTCACCATTGCATGGGTACAGTATGGAATTTTAAGGCCAGCATACAGCATCCAGTTCTTAAAAATTGAACTGTCGCTATTCCCTTTGTATCTATAACGAAATATGTCATGTAGCTATTTCTGTAAAGGTTTTTTTTGCATTAAAATGCAGTAGATATAAAAATAAGCTATACTAGTTTGTATACCCACTAATGAACTACAGAGGATAGAGAAAGTCGTATGATGTATTTTTAAAATTATACAGGGTGGATCATTCAAGTTGGGACTATACAATATCTCCAAAACTAAGCGTTGTAGAAAGAAATGTCTTTGATAAAAGTTGCTTGATGTTATAAGGGAAAGTAAATGCTTATAGTTATTTGAAAAAAAAAATGCAGAGCTCATTAAAACACATACTTTGTGCCAAACATTCTTTGAAACCTTAGCCATTTTCAAAATATTCCCTATTTAAGATATTAGACCTTTCGTAAGTGACAAACTAACGTACATAGTTAAAACCTACAAATATTTCTTTTTCTTTCCCCTTACTTTTGTTTCCATTGCAAGAATTCGTTACCAGGAATAAATTTTTGAATGCTGTTTCCGCACGTTAAAATCTTCTTACCTAAGTAGAAATTATTTACAGGTAAAAATATATTCTGAGAATAACGTACGTAAATAGAAAAAATTATTTTATGTGAGTATAATACAGGGGTGCGCAAACGTAGGTATAGGATAATAGTGCGGTCTTGGGCGCAGATAGTTGTACCCTCGGTGCGCGTGAAGTTTATTATCCTGTCGCATTCACGGTTGTGTTAATATATTGACGAAGGAATACAGCACTTTCTTTCCATTGGTTCTATATCTCCTTGCAGCGTGCTGTGTGTTAATTATCCCTAAACATTAATAATTGTGAAATATATGTATTTAATTATGAATTATTCAACTGCTGGAACATCTGAATGTGAATATATGCTTACACCAATTCATTAATACTAGATTTTAAACACATTTAAGCCTTGGGCAATATGAAAAGCATTTTAATAAAGTCTCTGTATTAAAATTGTGCCCACGTTCTCATAAAACTGTTTAAACATGAATAATATAGTTTTAATTCATGTGCACTACGCATTTCATTCTTCAGTTCCGAATTCAATATTCCAACACTTGAAAAATACGACTTTCATTTCCCTCGTGGCAACCTTGCATACATTTACTGTAGCATCTGGCATAGTACCAGGCAGGTGATCGTTGAGCAGAAGACAGACCTGAAGTCAGCCGTTGCAACCTTATAATTTTTTTCCGGACAATAGGGATCGTGTGGGAGAGAAAGCCGAAATAGAGTTCTTTTGTGTTCGTTGTATTTTCACTATAAAAATCTCGGCTCAACCTGCGACATCAAAGTGACAATAGCCCCTTGTCAGTTCCTTATTTGTATCTTTCTTAACGGCCTCCTAATCAACTGATCATGTAATTCTAAGAAATTTTATTGCAAAAACCTTATATTTAGAGCATTTTTAAAAACGAAATCCATAGAAATAAGGTCCGGAGTTATTGGTCGCCATTCGGTTGATTCCTTCGTCCATTTTGGACATTTTTTTCCCAGAAAGTCTCGCATAGTTCATTTTTAGTGAGCAGGAGCCCCACCTTGCTATAATGGAGCTCTTCATCGGATTTCTTAAATCATGCCTCTGTGTCTGTCTCTCTCTCTCTCTCTCTCTCTCTCTCTCTCTTTTTCATAGTTTTTTGTTACTTTTTTCAGGGAACATTTACATTAACATGCAGTTTTGGTAAAATCTCAATGTGAAAATTTTGGGAGAATACACTAAGTGGTAGAGAAAGTAAAACTATGAAAATAATACCCGAAATAGTCAGTTACATCCCTCTTTGACGATTGACACCCTGTCGTTTCTCCTAGTGTTGCCAGAACATGTCTTTCTTATGCTGGTTAGAAGTAAATCAACTGCGGAATTAATAGCTTAACCCCATTACTCTTATTTAACCCTCACTCAAACCTTCCCCGCCTTGGAATACGAAATGTGAGAGATTCATACACGTAAGCGCGAGAGCGAATATTGGAGCATAAAATATAAAGGCGTGAATGTGTCTAAATTATTAACGCGCAACTAAGAGGTAACGGCTGAATACTCTCAAGAAAATGCTTATTGGATTTTCGCAATATGCAAGCATCTACCAACCTCTCGGAAATTACGTTCAGGGATATATCTCACATAGGTCCTACAAACTGTCTCGTGCATGGAACTGGGTCAAGCCATGAAAATGCGAGTTGTTTTGAGAGAAAGCTATCGCCTCGGGTACTAATACAGTCCAGTGCAAAAAAGTGCTGATGCTTCTGGTTGTTTATAGTATGTCTTTATTTAATAGTGGCAGAATCCCCTTATCAGTTGTGTTCCGCATCTCCCCGGATGTGCTATAATCTCTTATTGGTTTAAAAAAGATGAGCGGCCAAAGGGGTGGAAAACGGAAGTATTTTACTTGAATGGCTGCAAGATACTCGCCAGATGCTCGTAAAATTTGTCCGTCTCTTACTGGTTTGACGTCGAAATTCTGGCACTCAAACCATAACCAATGAATAGTGGTCAATTTACGACTCAGGAGCGAAGGAAGCCAGGGGGAGACATAAGAGAAACATGATAAATAGGTATTTATTTGTATCTTGTAGAGCTTACAGGACTTAAGATAAGTCATATAAAATTACAACTTAAAATCATGTGCATGCAAATCATAAGGGTACATTTTAATTACAAGTAATTAGCAAAGTTAAGTGGTTAGATCAAATTGGCTTGTAAATAATGTCCTCTTTATTATACACGTCATTTGAAAGGAACAAAGGAAATGCAAAACAAACTGAAAATTATTGCCTTAATGAGCACGGTTATAGCGCATAAGACATACGGAGTTATGGTGTATCTCCAAGAACGTTTCAAACTGGTGGAAGAAATTACTGGATACGCAAACCAGGTGGCGTATTTAATTATTATAAATGCATAATGCAGTCTGCATGGCACCGTTAACGGACATGTGAAGAAAACAGTTTAATACATAAAGCTTTCAGGCGGGATAAAGAAGTATTTTACTCTAAATAACTCATTCAATAGGTTAGGACATTATGGGATTTTTGTTATTATTTATTTATTTTTACCTTCTACTAAGAACAATTGTTTGTAAAGCGATAAGAGCAACAGACACATTCATTTGGAATTATAAACTATCACAACAAGCATGCTAAGGAGAGCTGAGTTGTATGAAATGAACCACGTAAAACGAAAAAACATTAAAAAGTAGCAAAACAGTATTTTTGCATTTCTTGAAAAGGGTTGGCAACCTTCTCTATATTCACTTTCTTGCAAAACTCTAATAATAACATTTATTTAAGGTAATAGTAATTCCGAATTAACTATGGAAAGGTGGAATCAGAATAAAACATTCAATGTCACAATCGGGATTCGAACCACCAATGTTCAGCTTCCCATACCGCTGCTCCGTCATCTGAGCTACTATGTCAATATGATAACACGTCATGTAATTCTACATGTGACAACAATTTTCTCGGTAAAACATAAGACACCCTTAACTTCTCTTGAGATAATATACCCCAATGTCGACTTATACACTTTTTCATTCCGGTTCTACATATTCAGTCTACATAAGAACTATTATTAAAACTTAATGATTATGTTTTCTTAATGAATCTAAAATTTCCTTGGATCCTAGCCTCTGGTGCACATCCGCCATCGCGAAAATAATGCTATGCAAAAACCGCCAATCAACTTGGGTTGCGGGAACTAAGTAAGGGTGGGGCTCCTCCCATGAATGGGGAGAAGCCGCTTTACTAATCCCTATCAACTTAACACGCAGTTCATTTTAACGGCACGTTTTTTGCACTTAAGCGTACAGTAAAATCCTGGTTATTTAGACAGGAATATAAATGAAGATATATATGTTATTTTCAGCGAAGCGTCTTTAATAAAACCTTTGATAGGATTTTCTGTTTTTATAGCTTCAGACACATTGATTAGTATGCAATACACATCCTTAAACATATTAAACTTGTTTAATAATATAGAACAAGTACGTTTCTTTTTTAAAAAATTCTGACGTGTTGCAATCACATGACTTTCTCTGCCATGTACACTGTCGTACATAAAAAGTGGCCCATTCCTCTAGATCGCCATAGTGTTTTTCCCTCCGTAAGGTTTCTTCCTTAACCAGCTTTTGACTCCGCCCCGCCGGTATCAGTTCTCTATGTGACTGTAAAACAATTCAGGGGAATACAACTAACCAATGAGCGATATTTACAATCTATGTGGAATGAAGGGGTGGTTCGGATACCACTCTATCAAAGAATTTTGCTACGATTTGCACACAACGAAGGGCTAGACTAATTACAAATAATATGGGCTTCTAGAGGAAGAGGTGAAGAATCATTTGCTCGAGTCAAACTGAACGAAGCTATGACATTTGCTCATATCTGAGCTTTCATCAGCGACACGAAGACGAAGGTTATTCGTGGTTCTAAACAGCAATAAGAAAACTTGCAATAAAAGAAAAATAAATTGAGTTTTATTTATCGACGCTCTTTAACTGCTTGAGGTTCTTTTACGTGCTACGACACGGGACCACTGCTTTACTTTCCTTCCGCAAGGAGCCATGCTAAGGACTTTTACGTCCGAAAAATTTAATCGCCCTCCGCCGAGTTTGAACCCCCGACCTCGGGAACTAGAGGCTAGTACGCTAACAACTACACCACGGAGGACGACGGCAATAAAAGAACGGTAAGGTGACATGAAAATATAAAGTTTAGGTTGTAGTATTATCCTTCGGCAGTTGTACCTACTTTACGAAAGGTAAAAGTAACCTCAATTTAGTGGTTAGAATTATCCTAAAAAATGTGATGTGTTACACTCACATGACTTTCTCTACTCTTGTTCGAACTATTTTTACAAACGCTTATTCTCCATCTATTTCATGTTAATCGATATAAACATTTGCAGACTCTATCTTATTGCTAATTTTCTTGTAGATGTAAGGGGAATATATATATATTTACAAGGGCAGAATAGAAATACAGTAGCCTTTAAGCACATACATATCTCTTAACAGCTGGTTGCTAGGTGCAGCACCATTCCCTTTGCCACAGATTAATACTCTTTGCATATCCAAGACAAAAAAAATGAATAACGAATTCCAATTTGAGAAAATAATTATTGAAAAATTAAAGGGAATAACAAGCAATATCTCGAAAATGGTTCACTCAACAACAAAAATATATATGACAAATTGTGTATTTTAACGCAATCTACATTTTTTATGTAGTAAAATGTTGTCTATCTCTTATGGTTATGCAAAAGTCGTTCACAATGAAGAATACTTTTGGAAACATTCCCAGAAAATTCAAGATATACATTTTATTTGTCATGAAAATGTCTTAAACATATGATATTTTAATCAAAATCGTTAGAGCCATTTTTGAGAAAATAAAATTTGCGAAAAATGTTCCATGTAAAGAGTAATCTGGGGTGGGGGATTTTCTTGAAGACCTTCGTGTCGCGTCTCTGGAAGATACTGAACGTAAATACCAAGTTTGCTGTTTATCCGACTGCTTGTTTCCGAGTTATGCTGTTCACTGACACACAGACAGACACACACACGGACATGTTTCCAAAATGCTTTTTTTGGATTCAGGGGGGTCTCAAAACATTTATTTCCGCTGAAATCTCGGTATCGAATTTTTGGGTGAAATACAATACTTCCCCTACTTACTATACGTAGTAGAGAAAGTAAAAAGAAACAGTGGTGGTCGGGCTGGTAGGGGAGATGTGGCTAGATTTTGTCAGTACCAACATAAACAGTTCGTTCCACTATGGGCCACACTTTATCTACATAGTACGTAGATAAGGTATTATATTCCACCAAAAAATTCATTCCGAAATTTCACTTGAATACATGTTTTAAGGTCCTTTGAATCCTTCCAAAAAAACAAAACGTTTTTAGAAAAACGCGTGCGCGGACGTGTGTGTGTGCGCGTATGTGTAAACATCATAACTTCAAAATCAATAGTGGGTTAATTATCAAACCTGATATTTATGCTCAGTGTCTTCCAGAGATATGACATGAAGATTTTCTTTAAAATCCATCCACCCCAAACTACGCTTTTTATAGAACATTTTTCGAAATTATTTATTTCCTGAAAAATGGCCCTAACGACTAAAATCACGAATGTTAAAGATATTTACATGACAAATAAACAGTATATCTTGAGTTATCTAGGAATAGTCTAAGCCCTCTTCATTAGAAGGGAATATTTATATAAACTTATGAAACTGTAAACGTTAAGTATGTAAACGAAAACTTACTATAGAATAAATCTGGATCTCTTTAAAACACAATTTATTTCAAATAACTATTTTTGTTGTATCAGCCATTTTCGAGATATCCGTTATTAATGGTTTGATTTGCTAAATACTTTTTCACTCTTTTAAATTTCGGTCGACAGTCAGTTGTTTCTGATTGCAAACAAAGATTAAGAATTCTAAGGCCAGCATATAACGTCCAGTTCTTAAACATTTGATTGTCACTATTCCCTTTGTATCAATAATGATTCGTATAATGTAGTTATTACCTGAATGGTTTATCTCGATTAAAATGAAGTAGACAGAAAAATAAAAAAACAAAATTGAATTTTTGGATATGCAGAAGGCCATTTATGATTTTAAAGAAATCAACTGTTGAGTAATTAATTTTTGTTCCTGAATAGTGCATTATTACCTTTCTCTAGAGTCTTGTTCGAGCAGCGGTCGGGTGTAGACGTGTTTCCGGTCCGCTCTGTGAGTAGTAGTAATCTCAAGAAGCGTTGTGCAAATATGGCGAATATTGAAGGTCTGTTGGACAAGTTGAGGAGTGAAGTGAAAAGTGGTTTCGCGGAAAGTAAAGTTCGTCACAGCGAGCTATTAGGAATTATTAACTCCATGATGGAATCTCTGGAGAAGTCTGAGACACGGGTGAAGGAGTTGGAGGCAAGATGTGAGTGGTTGGAGGGCAAGGTGGACTACTTAGAAAACCAGTCAAGAAGAAATAATATTGTTATATATGGATTAACGGAAGAAGAGAATGAAAGCTGGGACATCACGGAGAACAAGGTGCTAGACGTTGTGGCCCAGATTGGAGTTCATCTCAGGCCTGACGACATTGAAAGAGCGCACCGTGTCGGTAAAGCAGGCAACAGGCGGCCAATTGTATGTAAGCTCCTGTCATATAAGTGCAAATCCGCCATTCTCCGAGATAGTAAGTATCTTAAAGGTACAGGTGTGTTTATAAGAGAGGATTTCAGTGAAAAGATCCGGCGAGAACGAGAATTTCTTCATCGCCATATGATAAATGCAAAATCACAGGGTTGTCATGCAGTAATCAAATTTGACAAACTTTTAATGAACGGGCGAATAAGAACCAAAGCAGAGCTGGAAGAAATCGACAAGAAGATAGCAGAAATTCAAGGAGAGGAGGTTGGCATTTCTGCAGAGCATCGAGCCCCAGAAGGCAGTATGGTTACACCTCTACCGGAAGGGACAGCAGGTAGCAGGGTCCAAGACGGCCAGATGACAAAAACAATGGCAACGTCAGCAGGGGGGAGGGTGTCAGTGCAACCAGCCCGCAGGTCACAAAGGATAGGGAGAACCAGCACTCTAGGAGTAGGAGGTAAGATAACAACAAACAGATAGAATGAAGATGCCCAGCTGTCAGTGGGGTTTTGGAATGTGGAAGGTTTGAGGGGAAAACTGGCTAGTGGTCAATTTTTGAACTTTGTAAATAACTTGGACATAATTGGGTTAGCAGAGACTTGGCTAAAAAACAATGAAACTGTGGACATAAGTGAATTCCAAGGTGTCTTTAGTGGTTCAGAAGTGAGAGGTAGAAGGGGGAGATATCCTGGGGGCGTTGCTACTTTCTTTAAGAGTAATTATGTACAGTCTATTAAGGAAATACAGAGTCATCTCAGGGGAGCAACCTGTATATATTGTAATATAGCTAATATTAATATTGTTGTTATAACTGTATATCGCCAGCCGGTTACGTCCCAGTATGCTGAGCCAGAATTCTTTACAGATTTAGGGGAAACAATTGTAGAAATCAGGGACGAATATCAGGATGTAAAGCTAATAATAATGGGTGATCTGAATGCTAGGATAGGGCAAGAAAATATTACAATTAAAAGGGGGGACTTAGATAACAGAAAACCCGGCAGAAACAGCAAGGACTCAATCCTGAATGCAAGAGGAAAAGAGTTATTGTTCTTTTGTGACGCGCACGAGTTAGAAATAATGAACGGAAAATACGGTTCGGACCTGTCAGGGGAAGTAACATTTGTGCATACGAATGGGAGTAGTGTCATTGACTACATTCTGTGTTCACAGGACGTATTGCCGTTAGTTCAAAATTTTAAAGTTGAAAACAGCATTGACTCTCATCATTTTCCACTGATAATGACTTTAAAAGTATCTCGGCTAGTATCTTATACAAGGGATGAAAGCGCATGCGAAACATTGACGCCATTGTTTAAATATAGATGGAGGGAGGCAGGAAAGGAGATTTTTATTAACACTTTAGAAAACGAAATTATATCTTTTGACGTAGATCAACACAAAGGAACTGAAAGTATACAGAACATAACTAATATTATACAGAAAGCAAGTGCGCACATGCTAACAGGAAGGGGTAATGCATCAAACAGCTTAACATCAAATAGTTGGTATAACGATCAGTGTAAAACAGCGAAGAAAGCAGCGGAATCTGCACTTATCAAATACAGAAGAGAGGGGGGTGAAGAACGTAGAATTTCTTTTGCAAATCTAAGAAAGTCATATAGGGAAGTCCTAAAGCAGAGCAAAACAGCTTGGCAGGACGCAAAGGCAGAAGAGGTACGTCAAGTAGTCGAAAATGGGGAAATTGGTGACATGTGGAAAGTTATTAGACAGATTCGAAGGCGAAGGTCCATTCAGGCAACTATCCCTGCTGGAGAATGGATAAAGCACTTTAAAACAGTCTATGAAGGAGGGGAGTTTAGAATACAATTAAATACTTTGGCCGCTGAAGGGATGACTGGGGCTCCAATTGTGCAAATGCTTGATTATGAAATTAGCAGAGCAGAGGTTGTTCGTGCAATAAAATGTTTAAAAAACGGGAAGGCAGCTGGTATAGAGGGCTTGTCAGCTGAGTTTTTCAAGATCTCGCTAGAAGTTAATAAAATGGTAGATTTCTATAGAAAAAGCTTCAATAAAATATTTGAAGGCGGAGAATATCCGGAAGCATGGAAAACCGCCATTATCCAACCTCTTTACAAGGGCAAAGGGAGTTACAGCATTCCAGGAAATTACAGGGGTATCTCGCTGCTCTCTATATTTGGAAAAATTTACAGTAGAATCTTATATGAAAGAATTAAGTGTTGGGCCAAGACACATCATAGGGTTTCTAAATTTCAGGCAGGATTTAGGGAAGGTTTCTCGACTATTGACAATGTCTTTGTTCTGAAAACAATAATTGATGACAATTTGAGAAATAAAGGTGGTAAGGTATATACTGTATTTGTAGATTTTAAAATGGCATTTGATACTGTAGAACGCAGTGCTCTCTGGGAGAAATTAACACGTAAAGGACTTTCGGGGAAAATGATTAGAGCACTTAGGGCAATGTATAAAGAAGTTAAGTTTGTTATCAAGACCGATCAGCACAATACATCAGAATGTAACATAGCGCAGAGGGGGGTTAAACAGGGTTGTATACTATCTCCGTTACTCTTTAATTTGTTTATTGATGATGTTGTTAGCGTGATGACGGAGGAAGACATAGATGCACCGACAATCGCAGACCAAAAAATACCAATTCTTTTGTACGCGGATGACATTGTAGTTCTTTCTAAAACGATAAAAGGTTTGCAGTCTGGTTTAAACGCTCTTCGACAATACTGTAGGCAATGGGGTATGGAGGTAAATATTCTTAAAACTAAAACAGTCACCTTTAAAAATGGATATGTGTACGGCCAACATGAAAAGTGGACCTATGGGGAGGAAGAAATTCAAAATGTTAAACACTTCGATTACTTAGGAGTAAGGTTTGATATGGGCGGAAAATGGAACAAGAACATGGAGTTTATAAAACACAAAGCGATTGGACAACTTTCTGAAGTATTAAGGATATTGACACGGGTACCAGATATGCCAGTAAAAACATTACAGACCATGTATGAAGCAATGGTTAGGTCCTCATTACTATACGGCAGTGAAGTGTGGGGATGGGAGAGGGTGGATAATGTAAATAAAATACAATGCAATTTCTGGAAGCGCATTCTAGGGTTGGGGAAGGGTACTTCAAACTACGGAGTTCTTCGGGAGGTAGGATGCTGGGAAGATGCTGTATTTGCTAAACTAAACGTAGTTAGGTACTGGCTGCGAATAATTAAAGGCGATCAAACAACTCTGAGAGCAATATGTTATCGTCATCAAATAAACAACATAGGGCATCCAAAATGGTGGGCAGCGGGGTTGCAACGCGAATTATCAAAAATTGGCTTAAATGATATCTGGCAAAGGGGTAATGAAAATACACACAGTGCTGTAAGAAAGGTCAAAAGACGACTATGCGATATAAACAGGCAGAAAATCGAATCTGAATGTAGACAAAGATCAACATTGGAGCTACAAAATGAAATAAAAACTAGGTGGGGTAAGGAAACATATATTTTGGAATTGAGTATAAAACAGAGGACTGGAATAGCATGGCTTAGGTTGGGAGGGTGGAAAGCTCGCAAGATTGTTGATGACGATGGCAGGAGGATTTGCCCATTATGCGGGGAACAAGAAGACTGGACGCATATTTTGGCAGCATGCGTGCAGACGGAGGGTATTAGGAAAAAACTATTACCGGAAGTATTTTTGGCTTCCAACAGACGGAGGACAGCATGCTGGGACATGATTCTAAACAGCCAAAACTGGCCAAGCTTGGGCACATACTTAATGGAAGTACGTGTACTAAGAGATAAGGTGTTTATGTAATTTTTCTTTAAACATATGTGGTGCCTGAGTACTTGTGCGCGACTGTGTGTGTGTGTGTGTGTTTGAGTGTGTGACTCAGTGTGTTTTTTTTTCAATTTTATATGTATGTATGTATATAGTGCGGTGATTGTAAAAAAAAAAAAAATAGTTGTTTTCTGGTTGATACTGCAAGTCACGTATACAGACCAGGTATTTATCTAGAGAGCATGTACGGTCTTATGACCCATGCGACTGTGTTATGCAATTAATGTAATACTAAATACTTAATAAATACCACCACTACTACTACCTTTCTCTACCCATTTAAGGTAGGCGAATGTGTGAGTTGTGTGTGTGTGTGTGTGTGTGTGTGTTTGTGTAAGTGTGCAGCATAACTCAAATACAAAAGTTTGAAAAAGCACTAAACTTAATACCTAAGTACAACATATTGCATGGGTACGACAAGCAGAGTATCACGTAATTTCCAACTCAATTTCAAATTGCGTTTTATATCGTAAATGTTTAGTTGTTTGTTTTTTTTAAGTGACTCCATGATTTTGATAAATAAAATGCACATTTTCTGTGAATAGCATGTTAATTCCTTTCATTCTAGTTGTATTTTGATAACAGGGAAACGATTTGATATGGAAATATGTTGCTTAAAAGAAATGTAGAGCTCACTAACCTATTTTTCAAAACATTCCATGCTGTTACTGTTTCGGAACATCCTTGGTTTTGAATTTTTTTTTCCTTGGGGATGAAAATGTTTCAGTCATTCTATAGCACCAGTGCCTACTCAATATCGTGTGAAATTTGAGGAGCTACGATAGATAGAGATCTATAGGTCACGGAAACCAACAGTCCTGCTGTGGTAAGCATGGTGATGACCTCATTATCTCCCTTACCGGTTGGATGCTCGTCCATCTATGTCGTATGCATGTGAGCCTGAGGCCGGCAGCGGGTTTGTCCTCCCAGGCTATTGCCATAGTTTCAGGGTTTAAGATTCAACGGCTTGTTCCGGCGTTATGAAATTTTAGTTATCATATACATCTCATCCTTTGTCTATTAAAGCTTCTCCTACGATAAGTTTATAATTTAACATTTTATTAGTAATGTTGCAGCTCTCCATATTTTCTAGGTGTTCCTTCTGTAACCTTATTACTTACCTTAAGTTTAGAACATGTAATTGTTTACTCATGTCTTCATTACTCTGTCTTTACATATATTTTACTGAGCGGAAAAGGCAAACTTGCTCGGCATTAATAAATTTGAGGACTATTATAATTAAGCTAAAGCTAGCAGTTCCTGCGAGACTATGAACTTATGGAGGGGAAATTTTTAATTACTAAAGCTCTCATAGAATATCATTTATTGACTTTCTCCATACACTCTTTTACAAAAACCTTCTTATAAGAGCTTATTCTTGCATCTACTTCTTGTTAATCGATTTAAGCTTTCATTTACATTCTTCATTGTAGGTACAAGAAGAATAAAGTAAATAAAGCGATAATCAAATCTATGCGATGGCTTTGACATTTCTCTCTCTTTGGATGACCACGAATGAAAGAACAAAGAAAAAAATAGGAATTTTCAGTTGAAAAGGTTATATAGTGTTTGACATTTCAAAATAATAACGTACCTATATATCAGACATGTAATTACCTTTTGTGTAGAAAGATTTTGTTTTTTACGTTAATCAATTATAGAAAAGTCTTTCAAAATGTGGAGGACTTAGCAAACTACTGTCAGAAAATGTATGATATTGTAGTGGCCCATCAGAGTTCGAACCACGGTCTGGGAATTGGGTTAGATTGCATGAAGTGTCGAAAGATATGGAAATGTAGCAACCACTGGCTTGTAGGACACCGGATCGCTTGCTCAGCTGGCGGATAAGTATACATTGGCCACGAATCTGGTTCATCTCCCTCAATTTTACTTCGACACTTGTGCGACGTCGAATCCATGCCAGTTAGGGCCCAGGGCCCCATAAATAAATACATTATTATAACTGTGCTAAATTCCATATCAGCAAAAATTCGTCAAGTAAGCCATGATTGGATACATTTAAGCTCCTGCACGCATTCTCCGCTAACCAGGGCCCCCAGTATGCATGTAAACTATTGGAGAATATAGGCATTAGTTATTTTGTACAATTATACAAACCCCGGGTTTTCATTCAACTCCCCATGTTGCCCTGCATCCCGGTACCGACCAGCCCTAGCTTCTAAGCTTACACTCCCCGTTGTATGCAACCCTCCGAAACCAACCCTCCCCCAGTGAGCGCTACAATATACATTTTATTTGTCACGCAAATATCATACACATACATTTAATAAAAACCCTTAGAGCCATATCAGAAAATAAAAAATACCGAAATTCGTTACTGTAAATGGTAGCTTGTGGTGGGGATATTTTCTTGAAAATACTTGTGTTGTATCCATGGAAATTCCTAAACTTAAAAAGCAAAGTTCAGTGTTTATCTAAGATTTCATTTTTGAGTTATGCTGTTCATAAAAAAGATTAAACACATACGCAACGTTTTCTAAAAAATTGTTTTTGGATTCAGGAGATCTCAAAGCATGTACTTTCGGTGAAATCTCTATATAAAATTTTTGAGTGGAATACATACTTCCTCTACTTACAGTAAGTACGCAGTGAAAAAGTAAAAATACGAAATGAATTGAAAGGAATAAGTGGTACTAAATCAAAATACATCTAAAACCGCCTCAGTTACGCATGAATCAGACGGAAGAAGAAATACTATAATTAATGTTTTAGAGTTGTCTGAATATTTCTGCCAGACCTACAAATGCGCTTGTTTACATAAATACAATCTCGGAAGATTTTATCGCATTATGCGGGATAGAGTAACACTGTGGCTAAAGTTCGTGATTAAATGCGAGATAACGTGACAATGTTCACCAATATCTAGCCGACTTCCAGTTTATCTGTGTACATGACTAACAGAATGCACAAGAAAGTAATTAACTGTATATAATTATGCAGCTTGCATGTTCGCAGTCACGTGAGATAATAAAGCATATCCTATAGGGTTTGCGTGTAATGGTATCAGTTTTTACAAGGCCACCTGTAGCCTTGCAGTCGCTTGTACACCAAAAAAGAAAGGGAAAATTTAATGAAGAAACTTCATTTCGTAGCTCATGATAACATTTAAGTTCTAAGGACCATGCTATATTTTAACCCTAAGGCTTGAGTACCACAAGATAACTTATTCCCCAACCTTAGCTTATGCTTCCAGTATAATGAACCTGCGATCTGCATTAAATATTATAGAATAGAGGGCAACTGCAGACCGAATTGTGGATGTATCTAGGGGAGAGAGTTACAAAACTGAACTTCCCAATTAACAATAAGGACTCCTTGGTGACCTCTCCTGATTGACCAAAGGAGAATATTAATGACACAGGATGTGCTGGGAATCTGGCCAGCTCTAGCAAACAAAGGCGGTGGAAATTTGCCAAAGTACACGAGTTGCTAAATTATTCTCTCCCGAGCAGAAGGATAAAGTGGTTTCAGTTTTGATAGTTCAGCAAATGAGAGTTTCTTAACTTGTAATATGAACAGTTAGGATTATTACGCTGTTTAGTAAACTAACGGGAAAATAATTTAACTAATTATTTTTGCCTTAACGATTATTATTGGCGGTAATTCTAGAGCAAAATGGGGTGCAGAAATAAAAATCTGATGTGTTACATTCACACGACTTTCTCTAAAATTTATCATTTATTAATGAGAACAAAAGGTAATTTTTACGAAAGCTTATTTTACTACTTTATTTTAATTCAGATAAACATTTGCAGAAACAGCCAATATTACACAATTCTTTATAGATGCAAATGTTTAACATCTGTATTCTATTACCATTAAAAACGGATATCCCGGAAATGCTTTATGGTACAAAAAACGTTATTTTAAATACATTTTATTTTTCAAAGAGAGCCACATTTTTTTGTCGTGCGTTTTCGGCTATAGCTTAACGCTTTACCAATTATACAAGATTATACAAAACTCCAATCCAGTGAAGAGGATTGACAGACAGAATATTCCCAGAAAATTCAACATATACTTTATTTGTCGTATAGATATCTTTAGTATACGCTATTTTAATCAAAATCTTTACAGCTATTTTTGAGAAAACCAAAAATTAAGAAAAGGATGTTCTATGTGAAGGAAGTTTGGGATGGGGAGGATTTGCTTGAAACTCTTGTGTCATTTCTGAAATACCATATTTATGACGTCTACTGTTTACAGACACACACACACACACACACACGCACGCACGCACGCACGCACGCGCGTGCGCGCGGAACTTTTTCTAAAAATGCTTTTTTTATTCGGGGCCCTAAAAACGTGTATTTCTGGTGGAATCTCTGCAGCTAATTTTTGGTTGGAATGCAATACCTCCTCTACCTACTTATGTACATGGCAGAGAAAGTAAAAATGTTCATTAGTTATCGTATCCCGTTATTCAGGGTAAAAATTAGGACAAAAAGCTTTTACAGTAGGGAATAGAAAACCTATTCGCATAAAACGGTATTGTGATGGTAAAATAATTATTTATTATTTGATATTTAGAAAATATATTACGGGGTTTACCTTCATTGACGCAACTGGCGGTTAACGGGTTAGCGCGTAGCAAGTATGGAATCGAATGACCTCGTTCTGTGGTAAATTAGCTGACCAGCTATTCAGGGTAAAGTCATTTACAATTCAGTTTAGTATTGTTTGGCGTTGTGTAGAATGGTAATAATGTTATGTGAAGCTGTCTGTTGACTGTTTATTTTATGTAGTTGTGATGGAGTATACTGCAGAACGCCTGTTTATTGCCTTAAGTTTTGCTCGAAGGGAGTCATAAGTGGACTGTCAGCTTGAACTTATATATAAATTTCCTGGTGTCACTCTTACTAATTCACAGTTGATAGGATCCTAGACAAATTTAAACAGAATGGGTTCGTATTAGATGAAGAGAAACATAAGCAGCCACTGTTCTCACTAAGGAGACATTAAATGCTGTCGTGGGAAGTCCAAGAAAATCGCTGTCTCCCATTACCATATGGTTTGATAGACAGAATAATTGACTGCCAAAATGTCAGCTGCAGAAATTCATCGATTGTTCAATGTTATGGTCAACAAGTTTCAGAATTGTACATACAGGAGTGGGGATTATTTCAAAGATCTTTATAGTCAAATGTAAGCGTAGCATATTCATATAGTGATTTGGTTCGCTATCTCAGTTCTCAATGTCATTGTTTTGATCTGGTTCAACTTTCATTAGGAACTCACTTAGTTCACACTGTCACTTTGAGGTATTATTATAACACTTAAAAGATTTCAGTCAAATTATATAATATGTAAATTTAATATCAGCCCGCCTTGAAGCAATATGTGTATGTAATAATTTGTAAAATGTATGTAATAGTCATTGCTTATGCTTATATTATTGTAACCATGTTCAATAATATTATTTACGTAATTTAATAATGTAGGAGATGTGAGAAATAGGTCAATAGTTGCTAATAAAGAGGTAACAATGAGGTAAGCTTGAAGCAATAATGAGTAAGAATGTTTAATAATGCTACTAGTCATTATTGGAGTAACAATAACATAATTTAGGTCACAATTTATAAAATAGCCAATCAACAACTAGAAAAAGCTTTAGTTAAAAGAAGGTATTCTATTGGATTAGGAATAGCCAATCACAGACTTGAAATTCAGAAATTCACAAGTTTAGACGGTTGAAATCAATTCAGTTGCCCGCAGACAATCCTCATAACTGGATGCGTTGCTTGTGCGTCCTCGAGAGATTTAATAAGCATTCGTGTGAGACGAAAAATAGTTTACGTGTTAAAATGTGCAAGCAATTCATAAAAGAATCTGAAGCTCTCTATATAGTGAAGTGTTATTTAAATCGTATCAAGTATTAATAAAAGGAGTGAAGTAAAAATTATAATCTGTGTAAGCCGACATTCTTAGTCGTATCGCAACCTGTCAAGTTAAACGTGTCTAACAAATACTGAGGCAGCCGAGGCAAACATAAATATAATATTTAAAGAAACAGTAAAAATACATTTGGGGCGAAGGCTACCGGAAACTGTTTACTATACGTGCGGTTGCAACTACTATAAGTTCGGCTCCCCAACAGTTGAACTATAATACAACGCCTACTTCAAATCGGCTTTTCCATACGTAAAACAATAACTCTCTCAACTTCACAATATGAACTGGTTCAATTTCCCCGTCACTTCACTTTCGTGACGTAGCCTCTTCTTCCGGACGGGTCACTCGCTGGGGAGTGGAACACAGAACTAGAATCTCTCGCTGCTGTAGCAATCGCTGCACGTCACAGTAGTCTTCGCTAACTCGCTCGGAGAACCGCACTTGACGTCGTAGCAGAAACGCGCTGATCAACACGCTTGCTCATTCACTGACCGATTCAACCGACTGACCCCTCTAGTGGGAGCGCTTCCTTTCTGGAGGCGAGGGGGAAAAACTTTCAGAAGATTCTGTTTATCTGCCTATAGCGCTTCTGGTATTTACGACGGACGAGAGGACGACTTATTCGACTGTCTGGTGCCGACCTCCCGGTAATCTTGGGCTATAGTCACTGCACCACAATATTGTTTCGTATCGTTAACATTATCTAGGGGAAACGACAAATAGTTCTCACCTTTTCTACGAAACCAAATGAAATTCTACGCATGTCCTATATCACTTTAAGCTTGCGAGTGTCGTCGGAAGAAGTCGGAAGAAGTCGGAAGAAGTCGGAAGAAGTCGGAAGAAGTCGGAAGAAGTCGGAAGAAGTCGGAAGAAGTCGGAAGAAGTCGGAAGAAGTCGGAAGAAGTCGGAAGAAGTCGGAAGAAGTCGGAAGAAGTCGGAAGAAGTCTTCTGTCGAGCTTAAGAATAGCGAGTTTATATCCTTAAGCATACAAATCACGTAACCCAAAGCATTTGTTTTATGAAGGAATGAGCAAACTGGAATGATCTTACCTGTAAGTAAAAGGGATACCCCAGTACTGTAGTCTTCATTTAGTCCAATATTATAGCTTTTAACGAAAGATATGTGGAACTATGCAAATAACACTAAGAAATAAAACCAGAATAAATATAATTATGAGATTTTTCAAGGTGTGGCAGTCCCATTACTTTTATACGGTTATAGAAATTGGATCCTAAATGCTAAAAGCAGATTAGAAACATCGGAGATATAGCTTCTTAGACGAATATCAGGTAACATACCTACCCATCACTCAAATACTGGAAGAAATAAACAAATACATAAATCAGAGGAGAAAATACACAATATGAAATGGCAGTGGTTTTAACATACAGAAAGGATGAATGGTGACAGAATTTGAAGTAGGTTGTTGTATTGTATTTCGACTGTTGGGGAGCCGAACTTGAAGTTGTTGCAACCGCACGTATGGTATAAAGTTTCCGGCAGCCTTCGCCCCAAGTTTAAAAATATTAGCTTTGTAATTTGACTGTTTCTTTAAATATTATATATTTATGTTTGCCTCGGCTGCGTCAGCATTATTGTTAGAGACATGAATTTCTTAACAGGGTGTAGTGCGGCTGAAGAATGTAGGCTTACCAGATTATAATTTTTACTTCACTCCTTTTATTAATCCTTGACACGATTTAAATAACACTTCACTGATATAGAGAGCTGTTAGATATTTATTAGTTACTTGCATTTTTTAACACGTAAATTATTTTTGTCCCACATTGAATACGTATTAAATTTCTCGAGGACGCGTCTGGTTTTGAACGCTGTCTACAAGCAACTGAATTCTGAATTTGTTCAATTTGCCCTATTTCAGTTTCTGATCGACTATTCCTACTCCAATAGTATACTTTTATTTAACTTGAGCTTTCTTCTGGTTGTTGATTGGCTATTTAATAAACTGTCTCAAAAATGACATTGTTGTTGCTCCAAGATTTACAGTAGTATTATTGCCTCAAGTTTACCTCATTGTTAGCAATTTTTGACCTATTATTCTCACAGTTCCTACATTATTAAATTACGCAATACATTTACATAACATTACTGAACATGTACAAAATAATATAAACATTAATACAATGACTGTTACATGCATTTTTATATATTGTTACATACACATATTGCTTTAAGGCGGGCTGTTTTTATATTTTATATATTATATAATTAGACTGAAATCATTTTAAATGTTAAAAATACTGCCTCAAATTACATAACAAACATTCAAATACAAATCAGAAGGCCGGCGTTCCATAGAGCGACCCAGAGCCAGGCTTTGCATCGGAGTGGGCTTCAGAGTCTAACCTTGAAGAAGAACGAAATTTAGCAAATGCATTAAATTAAGAGAAACTCTGTGAATTAGTCGCTTATTAGCTCTGCTCAAGAGACTTCACCATAAACCCATCAAGGTTAAGGAAAATGCCCTAACAAACAGAAGATGTGATAAACTTGAGCCATACAAACGGTATATGAGCTCGCTCTCTTCACCGCTAGTTGCGTGCACCCTGCCCAGTAAACGGACAGAAGTAACACTACACCCTTGCGTGCTTCAACAATAACCTGAGCTTTCTACCAGGCTGGAGCTCTTCTCTGAATATCAGCTTGCCACTCTGTTCTCTGCCGTGGTCTCTCAAGCCAACAAGCTCAAGCGTTGTGGATTACTTTTCAAGTTAAGGTTATCATTTACATTCCATTTACAGTTCAATTCAATAGCATTGACATTTATTTTTTGGATTGAAATATTAAAATGTTGGTGCAAAAGTTGTAATTCTAGACCATAACAAAAACATTAATAAATATGTGGGCAGCCATCAAACGTTGTTTAGTATTAAATATTCTATAGGTCGAATTAACTTCTGAGGATGGGAACAACTGTTTCCCGAAACATGTTAAGTGAGTAAACTTAAGTGATGTTAGTGTAACAATTCCGACTCACCTTTAAATAAATTCAATACACATCACTGTTTCTAGCTTCTTTTCATTACAATATCAACGTATTAAATATTCTGTTCACAAATTCGCATTCGACAATAATATGTAAACCTGTATACCTACGCCGCTGTATTTCCGGCCCTGGCGTTTCATGAGGGTAAAGAAAGAGGCAGGTAGATATTAGAGTGGCCACCTTTAGCAATTCTAGCGCTGTAAATTTCCATGCTAAAGGAAGCTATTCTGATTCGCTTCAACAGATAAACGGGGACTTAATTTGATTTCTTTTAACTCTGTAATAAATATAGTCTACTGTTGTTGCTTAGAGCTTTACTGAACATAAACCACAACACGAAAGAAAAGAATAAAAGATCCGGCAAGGTTTGCGGTGCTGAGTTGACTCGCACAGCAAAGGGTGGAAGTTGTCTGCTAGGACCAATTACAGGTTCCCACTCCGGTACGTACACTGTAGTTTGGGCTGTGTTGCCGATTTTCTCGTAAGTGAAGCAAGTGTCGTCAGTAGCGGTTTGCTTTAGTCCAGGATAAGTTTGTTTTCTGTGCACATGCGATTTATTGCCTTACCCTTGTTTACGTTTCCTGTAAATGCTATCTCCATACTTTAAATACTCTAACATAGGCAACTATTTCATCCTTTGCATTTTACGAAGAGATGGCACAGGTATACACACGTGTTCAGAGTAGGGGTCAGATATGGCAACACTACCTCTCTCGGTCGCGCTAAATTTCAGAGCCGGAGATATAAGGGCGGTACTATAAATAGTCATAAAAGTGGAGAAGCCGTTTTAATAATACAGGGTTAAATGGTTTTTATGACAATGAGCGGTGGAGAGTCTGAGGCTCGAGTTCGGGAGGTACCCGGCTGCATTCCCGTTGGGCCGGCTACCACGACTTCTTTTTCAGGTCGATAAGCAAATGTCCCAATTTCCTCTCATTTCCTTTCTGTTCACCTTGTAGGGCTAAGCGCAGTAAACGATGGTGTGCAGGTTATGTAGCTTTGAGGAGAGAACAGTCTCTTCCCTAAAATACAACCTTCTACCACTTTACCAATCCTTATGGATGGGGGAATTTTGAAGTTGCGGTTGGGGCTGCAAACTTTAGGGTCGGCTGCGGTAGGTCTGCTGCCCTTCGTACACTCTCGTCTTATCCCCCCCTGAGGTGTAGTAGGTGCAATAGGCTAGCCTTGACTGCAGTATTGGCTAATAAACTTATATTTCCGGATGATTCACACCCTCAAAAGTTTAACAAACATTAGCGTTATATTTGTTCTCGAATGGAAGTCTGAGAGTCAGCAATATTAGCGATCAGGTCCTCTAGAACGGATTTTTTTAACCTTCTCTACTACGTATAGTAATTAGGGAAAGTATTGTATTCCACCCAAAAATTCGATACCGAGATTTCACCGGAAATATATGTTTTGGTGTGTCTGTGTACAGCACAACTCAGAAACGAACAGTCGGAAAACACCAAACTTGATATTTAGTTTCAGTATCTTCCAGAGATGCGACACGGAGGTTTTCAAGAAAATCCCCGCACCCCAGATTACCCTTTACATGGAACATTTTTCGAAAATTTTAATTTTCTCAAAAATGACTAACGATTTTAATTAAAATATCATATGTTTAAGATATTTTCATAACAAATGAAATGTATATGTCGAATTTTCTGGGAATGCCTCCAAAAGTATTCTTCATGTGAACGACTTTTGCATAACTGGTAAACCATAAGAGATAGACAAAATTTTACTACACAAAAAATGTTGATTGCGTTAAAATACAATTTATGTTATACACATTTTTTTGTTGAGTGAACCATTTTCGAGATATTGCTTGTTATTCCCTTAAATTTTCCAATACTTATACTTTTTCTCAAATGGGAATTCGTTATTCATTTTGTTTTTTGTCCTGGTAATACAAAGAGAATGGAATACTCCGCATAGCAACCAACTCTTAAAATATTTGACTATCGCTTAAAGCCTGCCAATTCCCCTTCTATGTACAAGAAAATTAGCAATAAGATTAACATCTCGATATCTCGATTAACATGAAGTATATGGAGAAGAAGCGTTTATAAAAACAGTTTGTACAAGAGTAGAGAAAGTCATGTGAGTGTAACACATCAGAATGTTTTTTTTTTTTTTTTTTTTTTTTTGAAGAACAGGAATAAAGTATTTAGGAGAGAAATAACAAGCGGTTTGGGCAAGGATAGAGGAAAATGGAGATACGAAGAGTTATAATTCTGCGATGATTCTTTTTAATGTGCTCATGCGGCTTTAAAGAACAGTAGCGTCGAAGTCACCGCAAATTTGTTGGTGGTTCAACCTAAGACGGTTCCGCCTATGAGCCGATTAAAGGAATGGAGATTCGACGACATAATCTCCAACCCTGGCATCAACCCACCGTGCTGATACATTTATGATATTAGGCTAGCGATTTAATGAATTGAAGATGATCAGGGGATGGTTATTTCTCGTCTTCTGGTTCGAGGATTTCTTCTAGATGGTTCAGCCGTTGAACTATGATGTCGGTTGAGGCAGTATTTTTAACACTTAAATAATTTCAGTCTAATTATATAATATGTAAATTCAATAACAGCCCGCCTTGAAGCAATATGTGTATGTAATGATTTGTAAAATTTATGTAACAGTCATTGTATATGCTTATATTATTGTATCCATGTGTAATAATGGTATATGAATATATTACCTAATTCAATAATGTAGGAGCTGTAAGAATAATAGGTTAACGTTGCTAACAATGAGGCAGCCTTGAGCTGAATAATACTACTTCTGATTCTTGGAATCAATAATGTAATTTTAGTGACAGTTTATAAAATAACCAATCAACAATCAGAAAAGGCTTTAGTTAAGTGAAGGTATTCTATTGGAGTAGGATTAGCCAATCAGAAACTGAAAAGGAGAAAATTTTACAAATTTAGAGTTCAGTTGCCTGCAGACAGCGTTACTAACCAGACGCAATAAGTGTCCTCAATAAATTTAATACGTATTCGTGCGAGATAAAACTATTTTACGTATTAAAGAGTGCAAGTATTTAATAAAAAGAATCTTACAGCTCTCTATATCAGTGAAGTGTTATTTAAATCCTTTCAAGCATTAATAAAAGGAGTGAAGTAAAATTATAATCTGTGTAAGCCTACATTCTTAGTCACACCACAACCCTGTAAGAGAAACGTGTCTAACAAAAATCCTGACGCAGCCGAGGCAAACATAAATATTTAATACTTAAAGAAACAATCAAATTACAAAGTTAATATTTTTAAAAATTGGGGCAAAAGCTACCGGATACTATACGTGCGGTTGCAACGAACTTCAAGTTCGCTCCCCAACATAAGAACTATAATACAACAACAATACTTTTTCACGGTATGGTGTTGAAATAGCTGTTCTGCTTTACTGTGCACTCTGAAGCGGAAAGTGAATTCTGACACCTAGGCACAGTATACCCGCTGCCTTCACACGTTAATAAGCGCGGGGTCAAGCTAAATACTCTTTTGTACTGTCTGTGCAGCAAACGGGTTTAACGTAGTAAAAACAGCCGATTAGTTCTTTGTTGAAACGTTTAGCTTAATAAAGTAAAAAATACTGGTGACGAACTGAAACAATTCTGTTGATTGCTTTGCAAGCAACAAAGCTCTTGTTTCCCATTGTTTTTGCCGCGTGATACAAGTAAATAAACCCAGCAAGGCTATGATTTCAACACCTGCATCCTCTTTTCTCCAGAGACAGCACACGGAAGCTTATGCTTTTCCTTTTTATTTCAGGTTCCTCTAATTTATATAGCGTTAGTATTTTATTAAGCACTGCGCTGCGCATACAAACAATAATTAGTAATTTACGACCTGTGTGCGCAACAGCGGGTCGCAGACTGCGGGGAAAACAGTTGCGAAACAGCTGTTTTGCAACCATGGTGATGATTAAAAATAAAATGGGTTATTCACGAGGGTCCAAGTTATGCCGTAAGGTACCGTGTTCAATTTATAATCTCTGAAGCTTCTTTCCTTTTATGGCAGGAAAATTTAAGGTCTAAAGAATAGACATTGGTTTATTTCTAAAAACTTTTTCCTTATACCTATTACACATCCATCGTTTATAAACGCTTTGTTCAACTTACCTAGGGTAAATGTTAGCATCACCTGAGTGTTCTACGCATGCGCCACATGATACAGGGACATCCTATTGTGTTCGCTTAGTCTATATACAAGAAACCTTAGGTATTACTTTTTACGACGATTTATATTACGACTGCAACTTAATGACTTCTTAGCCATTAGAGCCCACAGAATCGCCATTATTTTAAACAATGGTGTAACAGAGGCTTTTGCATAGTCTACTCTTGACTTGTGGATGTTATGTGCTTGCGTCACTTAACATCATGACCAGTAATTTGAGGCAGTATTTTTAACAATTAAATGATTTCAGTCAAATCACCATTATTTTAAACAATGGTGTAACAGAGTCTTTTGCATAGTCTACTCTTGACTTGTGGATGTTATGTGTTTGCGTCACTTAACATCATGACCAGTAATTTGAGGCAGTATTTTTAACAATTAAATGATTTCAGTCAAATTATATAATATGTAAATTCAATATTGCCTTGAAGCAATATATGTATCTAGTAATTTGTAAAATATATATAACAGTCATTGCATATGTTGTATTATTGTATCCATGTGTAATAATGTTATGCGACTATATTACGTAATTTAATAATGTAGGAGCTGTGAGAATAATAGGTTAAAACTTGCTAACATTGAGGTAACCTTGAGTCAATAATGAGTAAGAAAGTTTAACAGTACTACTTGTGATTCTTAGAGTAACAATAATGTAAATTTTGTGATAGTTTATAAAATAACCAATCAACAACCAGAAAAAGCTTTAGTTAAATGAATGTATTTTATTGGAGTAGGATTGGCCAATCAGAGACTTGAAATACAGAAATTTACAAGTTTAGACGGTTGAAATAAATTCAGTTGCCTGCAGACAGTGCTCATAACCAGCTCTTAAAATATTTGACTATCGCTTAAAGCCTACAATTCCCATTGCATCTACAAGAAAATTAACATATCCATATCTCGATTAACATGAAGCAGATGGAGAATAAGAGTTTGTAAAAAGAGTTTGTAAAAGAGTAGAGAAGGTCAGTAACGCATCAGATTTTTTTAAGAGGGTTGTCAGAAATAGTTGCTCAAACTCCAATGAATCCATTATCTACATCGATAGCTCACGCATAACTGGTGATGGTGAAAATGATCAGGATGGTTGCATCTTTGTGGTCTCGTAGATATATGAAAACGATCTTGAAATGTTTTCAGTGCAGCACAAACTCTCTTCAAATTGTTCCGTGTTTCAAGCTAACTTTTGGGCCATTAAGTCAGCAAGTGGTGCAAAAACAACAAAAAGACAAAATTATCAATGTTTCATAAGCAGTGTTAAACTCAATAAATGATAAATTCAATATAAACCGAACAACCACTGATGTAACATTAACAGATCAACACGGCCTCCACACCTGTCTCTCCTGGGTTCGCGGACACATAGGTACTATCGGAAATGAGAGGCAGACGTACTAGGAAAAGAACTGCAAAATCTACAATGGAAGTTTTCTATGATGGTGCACCTGTATGTTACTGAAAAGTAAAGTTGAAAACACACGATAGAACATCTGGACCACAGCCCTGAAAGGACACGTTACGAGAGAAATATTTTTTCTCACACCTAGCAATTACTCCAGAGCAAAATACTTGGGCTGAATTTTGTGTTTACCCAATTACTATCTAGCTATGGAAAATTTAAGTCATATTTCGAGCGATTTAAGATCAATGCCACAGATGGTTATGCATGCTTCTATGGATCCCCTCAAACTATACAGCACCTGAATTTTGCGTGACCTGTATTTGGAAGAATATATATACCCTAGAGACTCGCCTACACTTTTGTGACAATGAATTGGCAAATCCTCTATTTCATTTATTCAAAAACACAATGTTGTTATTCTCAGTATACAGGGTTGATCATTTAGGTTGAGACTGTACAATATCTCCAAAACTAAGCGTTGTAGAAGGAAAAGTTATAAATAAAAGTTGCTTGATATTATGGGGAAAGTAAATGTTATTAGTCGTGTTTTATTAGGAGGACGTTGTAAAGGTCATTTCAGGATCGATTTAAATTAATCCTAATTGGAGTTTTCCATTAAAAGAATTAAATTGACCCTAAACTGACCATCATACCTGCAAACAAAACACGACTAATGACATTTACTTTCCACCATAATATCAAGCAACTTTTATTAAAAACATTTCTTACTTAAATGGTCCACCCTGTATAACATTCATTCATCGCATCTTTAATAAGCTTTCATTAACAATCTTTGAGGCAGTATTTTTAACACAAATGATTTCAGTCAAATTGACTAACAAATTCAATAACAGCCCGCCTTAAAGCAATATATGTATGTAAAAATATATAAAAAGTGTATATTACAGTCATTATATATGTTTATATTATTTTATACATGTAATAATGTTATCCCAATGTATTACGTAATTTAAGAATGTAGGAGCTGTGAGAATAATAGGTTAAAAGTTGCTTACAATGAGGTAACAATGAGGTAACTTTGAGACAATAATGAATTTGAAAGTTTAACAATGCTACTTGTAATTATTGGAAGCAATAATGTAATTTCTGTGACAGTTTATAAAATAGCCAATCAACAACCAGAAAAAGCTTTAGTTAAATGAAAGTATTATATTGGACTAGGATTAGCCAATCAGAAACTAAAATGGAGCAAAATTTACAAATTCAGAAGTCAGTTGCTTGTAGACAGCGCTCATAACTGGACGCGTTGCTTGTAGACAGTGTTCCTAACCGGACGCGAGAAATTTAATACGTATTCCGTAAGACGAAAATAGTTTAATTGCTAAAAAGTGCAAGTAATTAATAAACGAATCTCACAGCTCTCTATATCAGCGAAGTGTTATTTTAATCGCTTAAAGAATTAATAAATGGAGTGAAGTACAAATTTTAATCTGCGTAAGTCTATATTCTTAGCCGCACTACACCCTGCAAAGAAATCCATGTCTCTAACAATAATACTGACGTCGAGGCAAATATAAATATATAATATTTAAGAAATAGTCAAAAATTACAAAGTTAATATTATTTTTAAACTTGGAGCACAGGCCACCGGAAAGTACATTTGGGGCGATGGCTACCGGAAACTTTTTACCATACGTGCGGTTGCTACTACTTCAATTTCGGCTCCCCAACAGTCGAAATATAAAACTCCTCCACCTAAAATAAAGATTCTCATCTTCTATCTTTTTAATTAATAGTGTGTAATCTCAAGCCACAACTCTAAGATACTCTGCACCTTAAGGTTTCTTTTCTATTTTCTGGAAATTCTATAATAATAATAATAATAATAATAATAATAATAATAATAATAATAATAATAATAATAGTAATAACATATCTGGGTTATACAACACATATTTAAGGTTACATAAAATTTATGAGAGAAGCTTAATGCGGATTCGGTCAACGCGTTAGATCAGCAGTAGAGCACTACCACGGAGTGCAAAAATCCGTGTTTCGGACATGACAATAAATGCTGATTCAACCTTCCTTTTTCTACCTTAGTCTTGGTCAGTGTGAATAAACAATTATGAAACCACTAAGGTCGTAATTATGTTTTGATAGATAATATGTATGTTTCTTATATAAATTGTCCAGGAACTGGCAACGGGTAAGGAAAGTCTTTGATGCGATACCACTATTTTCAGCTTGACGAAGAAACCGCCATTCTATCCTCCGACGTTCTGCTTTACGGAGATGTCATATATAATTATTTCCTAATGTTTCAATTTTATCTCGTTACTGAAGGCTTGGAAGGAGAGGTATGCGACATTGAGCTATCTCATTTCTTGCGGTGCATCTCCAAGATTCCAGGAGGTTCTGAAAGCGAGCTATATAGCGGAGATAAACACCATTAATCATGATGAAGAGAGTAGCGGACGTGAAATTCAATATTGCGTCCTACACTCATGCCTCATTTCACAATCAGGCGCCCACGTGTTTTTTCACACCAGCTGCTGTTAATGAAATTGGTGTCGGCAAAACATTCCAGGTTTATTAAAAGTCCCTACTATATTACTGTCCTAAAGGACGTGGGCTCAAATGACCTTCTGACCACGCTTTAGGCTTCGCAAATATAATAAAACTACCACCTTTTGCTCCACAGAGGTAAATGTGGGAAATGAAATTGAATTAATGGCAAACTTAGGAACCTGTCGGCATATACTCATCCTGTCTTGCCGTTAGGACCACAGGATCCAATTTCAGGCAGTGTTTTTAACACTTAAATGATTTCAGTCAAATGATATAATATGTAAATTCAATAACAGCCGACCTTGAAGCAATAATTTGTAAAATGTATATAAGTCATTGCATATGGTTATATAATTGTATACATGTAATAATGTTATGTTAATGTATTACGTAATTTAATAATGTAGGAGCTGTGAGAATAAGAAGTTAAAAGTTACTAACAATGAGGTAACAATGAGATAACCTTGAGGCAATAAGGAGTTTGAGAGTTTAAAAATACTACTTGTAATTCTTGCAAGCAATAATATAATTTTTGTGACAGTTCATAAAAATATCCAATCAACAACCAGAAAAAGCATTAGTTAAATGAAGGTATTCTATTGGAGTAGGATTAGTCAATCAGAAACTGAAATATAACAAAATTTACAAATCTAGAAGTCAGTTGCCTGCATAAAGCGTTATTAACCAGACGCAAAAAGTGTCCTCAAGAAATATAATATGTATTCGTGCGAGACGAAAAATAAGTTTACATGTTAAAAACTGTAATTAATTAATAAAATAATCTCACAGCCCTCTATCAGTGAAGTGTTATATAAAACTATCAAGCATTAATAAAAGGAGTGAAGTAAAATTATAATCTGTGTAAGTCTACATTCTTATCACATCACGCCCTGCCAAGATATCCATGTCTCTAAAATAAATACTGACGCAGCCGAGGCAAACATAAATATTAAATGTTTAAAGAAATAGTTTAATCACAAAGTTCATATTTTTTTAACTTGGGGCAAAGGCCACCTGAAAGTACATTTGGGGCGAAGGCTACCGGAAACTGTTTACTATACGTGCGGTTGCAACTACTACAATTTCTGCTCCCCAACAGTTGAACTACAATACACACTACTTAAAATTGACGCACAAAGCGTGGTGCAAATAACGTAACAAACCACCATCTTCAAATTGCCTTCCATACGTGGTGCTAAAATAACAACGTAAAAAATCTCTTCTCAAATTGGCGTCCATACGTGGGGAAAATAATAATACAATAAAACATATTTCTCAAGGTAGGCTGGCTTACATTCATGAAGTAGATGCTATTGGAATGATTAATTTACTTTTTGTTCCCAAAACGTTCCCAATTTATGAACTCTCTAACGATATACATCTTTATACGTTAACAGTTTTTACGTTTGAGAATGAGAATATTTTAAAAATAAGAATAAATTATAGTGGCATAATAATATATACGTGTATACGTAATTAACTTCAACGAAAACTATAGGACAAAACAATAAGTTAAGTTGAGCTAATAACAGACTTCTGAATTTTCCATTGTTTTCATCTTCGTGGATTTTGCTTTATGTAGACCAAAAGAACCTGTAAAAATCATATGACTTTCCATACGGTTGCATTATTAAACGTATATATTATATATTGTATTGATCAATTAAACGTACTTCGATTCACTTTTAATCGAAGAATTGATTGCAGAGAAAAATAACAGGTAATTATTTTTAATCAAAAGGATTTCTTATGTGTAGGTTTACTTAAAAATTTCCACTTGGCAATCTTGCAGTGTCAGACTGAAATACGAAATTTGACCTCTAATCTTGGGGTTATGTTGTTCACCGACACACTTTGTTTCAAAAAAAATATTTTCCAACGGAGCTCAAAAACTGTATTTCCAATATTTCCAATTTACGTATCTAGAAGAAAAATTTAAAAAATCCATACTATAGTGTTAAAAACCAAAAATGCTAAAGAATCAAACTCGTATAACGTAATCCAAAATCGTATTTACTTATTATCTAAATTAAAACATTCTTACTGACCGTTTCCTTCATTTTCCTGCAATTTTGAAAGAATGCCAGAAGCTTAAAAATATATTTGTCAGTAAATTTAAAACAATATGGGATTATATTTAAAATAAAATTGATTTTAATGGACATTTAGAAAGTCATTCTGTTTCCCAGCGTTCAGATAGCTATAGATATTCTATTCTAGCTAACATCACATATTAATAACAACAGTGAATCACCTACACATTTACACTGGGTTTCTCTTGAATAACGCCACTGGCAGCCCGCCGCTCGCACAGCACTCCTATACCATCCGTTTGCTCAATAGAGGCGGACCGGCCCATCGTTTCTTCGCTACATAATACTAACGATGCGAAGCAATATGAATATGCTACACTTTTACCTTTTGTTATAAAAAGTGTTCAAAATAATGCCAATGGAACCTATTGGACACATTACTGAACAATCAAAGAACTTCTGCAGCCGAAATATTGGAAAACGCACTCTGGAAGATATTTTCTAATTCGTCGACAGTAAGGAGGTTTATTGCATAAATATTATCTTTAAGCATTCCTCACAGAAAATAATTACATGAATTTAGATTTGGAGAACGAGAGCAGGCCAGTCAATTATTGTCATCAAAGTGCTTTGTAATTCGAGGGGCAGCAATTTTCTTCAACTTCTTTCCACAACAACCCCTATCTCGTCTAATTTCTCATTGGATAGAACTAATAGCTGTCTCTTTATTTTCTTCTAACACCAACACAGCACGTTTCCATTTTTCTAACAACCTGTAAATTGCTGAGTTTTAGAAACGATGACACCAGGAAATTTGTGTAAAATTCAAGCTAACAGCCCACAAGTACGGCTCCGTTGGAGCAAAACGTAACACAATAAACACACGCTGTTCTGTACTGTAAACACGAACAATGAACAGATAGTTTCAAATAACGTTGTATTCACTATACACCGTGCCAAGCAACGTTAAATGAACTACAAATGCCGTTCCCGTCCGTAGGCGCCTGAGATGGCTACCGCGGAGCGAGGTCATTCAGTCCTATATCTTACTACGCGGCACACCTGATGGCCGCCAGTCATGTCATTCAAAATAAATGGAGCATTAATCGAAATGAAAAACTGATTTTCTCCTCGAAATTAAATTAATACCTTTCTCGTGGTTTTACTGCATTCATTAAGAATTCGTTATTGAAACTCCCGTCTGTCCAATTTGATTAACATATTCAACAGTATTAAATGTTCCCAATTTAAATTATTGCGTTTATTGAGAGTCAGTTATAGATTTTCCAACATTAATTCATACCCGCATTTTGAACATTCTTTAATTTAATAGGAAAACAGAAAAGTAATATAATATAAAGCAAAATGTTGTACAGAAATTCTATGGAAAACGTAATTGTATTCCTGTTTCGGAATTCCAGGTTGGCCAACAGCTGGGATGTAAACATTTCAAATTAAAACAAAGAGATGTGTACATGGGCAGAGATAATAGGTCCACTAAAATGCCCTAAGCGTTTAATTAAGTCCACTGTAATGTTTAATAACAGTTGACAGCATTGTAGAATAGCAATGGCGATCAACAAAGAGTAACGCCGGGGAGAATACCGTTCCAAAAAAGGTTACCAGCTCCGGAATCCTGGTGCTAAGCGTTAAACATTAATAGGACGTTATTCCGAAAGGAAGCGCGCGGTAAATCCGGAGGTTTGCGGCGAAGACTTCCGAGGCAAACAGTTTACTGTATAGGAACCTACCTCCGGTGCCTGACCTCTAGCAATTGTTGTACAAGCCACGATGCCAACACAGCGTAAACAAATTGTGTTGAACATGGACGTAAAATGGCGCTGAAAATGCTTTCAATATGTGCAATATATAGAACCACAATATTAAAAAATCCGATGCATTGCTACACTCACATGACTTTCTCTACTTTTGTACAAACCCTTTTTACTAAACGCTTATTCTCCACCTACTTCATGTTAATCTTACTGCTAATTTTTTGTAGGTGTAAGGAGAATTGGTAGGCTTTAAGCGATAGTCAAATCTTTTAAGAGCTGGTTGCTATGTGGAGCATTCCATTCTCTTTGTATGTCCACGACATAAAAAAAATTAAGCATTTTTGGAAACATGTCCGTGTGTATGTCTTGTGTGTCTGTGTGTGTCTGTTTGTGAACAGCATAAGTCAAAAATGAAAAGTCGGATAAACACCAAACTTGGTATTTAGGTTCAATATGTTCCAAGGATCGACATGAACGTTTTCAAAAAAATCCCCCACCCCAAACCACCCCTTACATGGAACATTTTTCGAAAATTTTTATTTTCTCAAAAATGGCTCTATCGATTTTGATCAAAGCATCATATGTTTAAGTCATTTTTATGGCAAATAAAACGTATATCTTGAATTTTCTGGGGATATACCCAAAAGTCCTCTTCATTCTCAGCGACTTTTGCATAACTGGTAAACCGCAAGAGATAAACAAAATTTTACCGCATAAAAATATAGATCTCGTTAAAACATACAATTATGTCAAACATTTTTTGGTAAAGTGAACCATTTTCGAGGTATTCCTTGTTATTTTTTTGAATTTTCCAATACTTACACTTTTTCTCAACTGAGAATTCGTTCTTTTTTTATGTTCTTGACATGTAAAGAGAATTACATTTTACACATCGCGACCAGTTCTGAAAATATTTGACTATCGCTTAAGGTCTACTATGTTCCCCTTGTTTTGTATTTGCAAGGGCAATATAGAAATACAGTAGCCTTTAAGCATAGACATATCTCTTAATAGTTGGTTGCTATGTGCTGCACCATTTTCTTTGCCACAGATTAATACTCTTTGCATATCCAAGACAAAAAAATGAATAACGAATTCCCATTTGAGAAAAATATTGGAAAATTTAAGGGAATAACAAGCAATATCTCGAAAATGGTTCACTCAAAAAAAAATATATGTGACATAAACTGTGTATTTTAACACGATCTACATTTTTGTGTAGTAAAATTTTGTTTATCTCTTATAGTTTACCAGTTATGCAAAAGTCGTTCACAATGAAGAATACTTTTGGGGACATTCCCAGAAAATTCAAAATATACATTTTATTTGCTATAAAAATGTCTTAAATATATGATACTTTAATCAAAATCGATAGAGTCGTTTTTGGGAAAACAAAAATGTTCGAAAAATGTTCCATGTAAAGGGTAATCTGTGTTGGGGGATTTTCTTGAAAACCTTCGTGTCGCATCCCTGGATGATACTGAACCTAAATACCAAGTTTGGTATCCAACTGTTCGTTTCTGAGTTATGCGGTTCACAGACACACACACACGGACATTTTTACAAAGGAGGCCTTAAAACATGTATTTCCGGTGAAATCTCGGTATCGAATTTTTGAGTGGAATGCAATACTTCCCCTACTTCTCTACGTGGTAGAGAAATTAAAAACGAATATTGAATTCCGATTTAAGAAAAACTAAGTATTGGAAAATTCAAACAAATAACAAGGAATATCTCGGAATTGGTTCACTCCACAAAAAATGTATATGAAATAAATTGTGAGATTCAACGAGATCTATAGTTTTTGCGTAGTAAAATTTTGTCTATCTCTTACGGGTTACCAGTTATGCAAAAGCTATTCAGGATTTTTGGGGAAATTCCCATAAAATTCAAGATATGCATTTAATTTGTTACAAAAATATTTTAAATATATATTTTAATGAAAATCGTTACAGCCATTTTTGTGAAGCAAAATTTTTGAAAAATGTTCCATGTAATGGGTAGTGTGGGGTGGGGGATTTTCTTGAAAATCATAATTTTGCATCTTCGAACGATGCTGAACCAAAATACCAAGTGTGATATTTATCCAACTTTTCGTTTTCGAATTGTGCTGTTCAGACACACACATACACACACGGGCCTTTTTCTAAAAATGCTTTTTTTGGGGTTCAGCGAGCCTCAAAACATGTATTTCCGGTGAAATATCGGTATCGAACTTTTGGGTGGAATGCAATACTTCCCCTTCTTACTATACGTAGTAGAGAAGTATATATATAAAAGGTGGTTCTTCAATCTTTGTATGTTACTCGAGGTATATTTTTGGCTATGAATTGTTTAAAATTAAGCAAGGAGGTTTCAATATACAGAAACAGCATACAAATATTTATTCGTCATAAGCTGTTCATATGGAAAGGAAGGAAAGCGGACAAAAGCAAGAATTGCAACATTTCAAGCGTGTTCGTAGGAGAACGCTTAGCAAAGACTAAACTTTTAAAATGGTATACGCTACGAAAACATGTACGATATATAAAGTGGGTATTTTAATGAGATCTACATGTTTCTTGTAGTATGTTTGGTCTATTTTTGCAGATTTAATTGTTGTATAAAAGTATAAAACATTTAATTAAATAAAGGGAAGTTTACAGTATATTAACAGAAAGTTTCACATATAGATTTTATTGCTCGTTTCAACATGTTAAAAACATACATTTAACTGAAAATTTTGGAACCGTTTTTGTAAAAAAAACATTCCATATAAAACGCAGTTTAAGGTGCGGGAATTTTCTTGAAAATCTTCATGTTGCATGCTTGGAAGAAACTGAAAGGGAATACCAATCTTGGTATTAGCCAACTTTTCGCTTTTGAGTTATACTTCTCTCCCAAAAGGTGTGCTTGCACGAATGTTTAAAATAATGCTAGAATACGATTCTGCTTCTTACCCTTTATAAGTAGGTGGTAGAGCAAGTAAGAATGTTTAACCTGAAAGTATTCTGAAATACATTACGTATGCACTTAATTGCTTTGCTTCAAACTGATTTTATTGCTTCTAAAAATTGTTTTTAACTAAATTTCCCTTCAAGTCGCTCGTGTTGTTGTATTGTAGTATTAGATTCCACCCAAAATTTCCATATGGATATTTAACCTGAAATACAAATGACATTTTTATACAGATTTGAACAGCATAACCGAAAAAGTAAAAATGAAAAAATGCCAAATTTCATAAGAGCTTTTAGCATTCCAAGCAAAAATTTTCAATTTTTCACCACCCCCAATTTGGGAAAATAATATCGATAAAGTAAAATTAGGCATATCTTACTTATTATCGCATACTAGCATTACCTGTGTAGTCCTCCTACCCCATCCCCTTTATTTCTCTCTCTCTCTCAGTATTAAAACATTTAAAAGCTTCAGATATATATATATATATATATATATATATATATATATATATATAGATTGCTTGTGTTACTAAAATAATTGTAAAATAGGATTTACTTACAACACTAACAAACAACTCAATATAACTCATCAGTAGCATATGCAAGAAGTACAGATATTTCAAACTCAGTTTCTTATATCCCACATTTTCATTTCTAGACAAATAAGGTACAAGCTAAAAATTGTTGTACGAAATAACACAATAGAACAAATAGACAAATATTATCTTTGGGAGCCACATAATTATATAGCTTTTAGTTTCAACCACTATTAGGTCAATTAATGGAAATAAGTATTCTTTCACACAAGCCGTGTGTTGGACGGGGTTGGAAAGGTAGAATCAGATGACTGAAAAATTCCGGGACTTAAGTACTTACAAAGAATGTAAGTCGCCATTGGGGTATGACATCTCAATACATTTGAGATCTCCTTGTGGATTACCGGGAAAAATTCGAGTCAGCTGGAGAATTTAATGGCGTGCCGGCATGTTGCCATGGTAGCTTAGTGGCTAGAGCAACCGGACGGAGACCGGGTTCAAATCCCGGCTATGGCATTGAATTTTTCAGTCGTCTGATTCTACCTTTCCAACCCTGTCCAACACACGGTTTGTGTGAAAAAACAATTATTTCCATTGTTATAATAGTCATGAGGAGATAAATGTGGAACAAAATTTAATTATATTTTTTCCTTCAACATTTGTAAACAATTTTTGCTATTATTTATGCTACATACTTTCAGTTATTGTGACAAAACAGACAGCAATATTTCAATTAGAATCAAGATCACCAGCAAATAAAACTGCATATAAAACCATTCTATCTACCTTAAAATTCTGTCTTAGCTGAGCTTGCCATTCTGCTACAACAGCGTCTATAGGATACATTCATTAAGAAAAAATGCCCAGATATTCGTGTCCTAACTCACAAGCATCAAGGCAAATACAAGGAACTCGACGAAATAAATTGAGATATAAACTGTATTGAAATGTATTGGATTTTCCCTCCGTTTCTCAACAAAACCATACTGAAATACTTATTTTGGAAAAACAAATTGGCAAGTGAACCAGAAATTTCCCAAATGAAATACAAGTGAAACGGTTTGTGATTTAGTTTGCATCGTTTTCAAGTACTCTAGCTAAACGCTGAAGATATGAACTTGATATATTCGTAACAATTATCCTGCCGTGTTGCATGGGTTATATTCACAATACTTGCGTACACACTATCATTACTTCTATATACATTTGCGTCGGAACCGTCCTATCTAATTGTTTCGAAGACTGCGTCGTTGGTGGCAGTCCCGGGTTCGATGCCCCCTCGGGTTGGAGTCGAACGCGGTGTAATGGTAGAGATAGAAGTAATGCTAAAATTCACTGTATCTGTTTTCTCCATCCGAGTGACTTCGTCTTGTTGTCCTCGCTGTTACCCTGGCTAGTTGGTTCTCAGCGGTGATGTTTCCATGGACTCTGCCTATCATGATTGGCAATAAGCTCATCGAATTCAAAGGTGGTACTAGGAGTTCAGAGGAGAAGTTACTACTCACTGTAATGTTTGATTTATGGTTATTTATTGTTACTTCCTCATTCTTAACTCTACATAATGTTCCTATTCACTTATCACTTATCGTGGATTCCTCGTCAGTATCTAAAAGTCAACTGTTTTCCACTGTTTAACTCTTTAACTGTTCATATCTAAAAGTCAACTGTGAACTGCTTTATTTTGTGGTGAATCTCGTCTATTTAAGGAACACAGAATCTCTCACCTAATATTTTGGTATCGGATTTCTTATTGGTCAGTTTGTATATATCATGTGACCTTTTTCCCATGCTTCTCTTGGTAAACTGACGTTCTCTGTTATATTTCCTTCATTCCATACTTCCGGAGTAGAAACAAATAGAGTCATAACACCTTACCCTAGACTAACGCAAAAGATCCCGTTTCGCTGCACATGCGAATCACATATTTCTACCCTAACTGCAGATTTCAAGACATTCTAAACTTAGTTAAACAGGAACATTATGTACACGACAAATATTACATTATACAGAAATTACTATTTACATGGTTTTCAGATTGTACACATATATCATTTATATATCAGTTTATACACTGAATAAATTAGCGCATAATAAAATTAATTCGGGCACATTCTGTCTCGCATTCTATGAAAGATTGTCACAAACATCTAAAGCTTCTCTCTCTTTCTCTCTCTCTCTCATTATGAAACACTTTCTACTAACAAGAAAGTAAAATAAAATTTACTACCCCAAATTTGAAGCTTTTATCAGTTTATAATATGTTATAAATTTACTGTCATTCATCCGCTAAATATTCACTCATTCCACATTTAAGCGTATAGAGCAGGGACAACCAACTCAAAAGAACGCCGTGTCCATACTGTGAGCACGGTGCTGAAGGTCGCTAGCTTTAAGTCAATCACTTCTTCACGCATTGGCGTCCGTAATCTGCAGTTGCATTATCATTGAAAGGATAGGGTATTAGAGAAGGAATCAGTCACAAACTATGTTATACATGGTTTAATATTCCTATTGTGCTTGGCATTAAATTATAGACAAAACAACCAATACAAATCAATTATAGGCTTTAGTCCTATACAACCAAATGAAAGCATATATTTACTCTAAGAACGAAATTCTACTTTGCTAGTGGTAATTAGCACAATTTTGATTCTAGAAAACTTGCACAAATACAAAATAACAAAATAAAGGACTTCAAATTAAACGAATATAAACTGTGTAGTGAATACGTGTTTAAGTAAGAATTTGATACATTCAGTTCTCCGAAGACACTCTAGCTTTCTGATATCTTTTGGTTTACAAAATATTCGCCACATTTGGAGACAATGAAACAACTCTGAACGCTTAATGCACACCTTAAGCTATGATCACCGAGGTTGACTCTTTAACCCTAGACAGGTGGCGCATGTACGTCTTACATTAGTGGTGGCGCGGGGTCACTCGCGACCCCAGGAGTAAAACGATTGTTGTAAATGGACCGAATTAATAAATTTATCTATTTATTGCTTACATAAACCGAGTAATACATTATGTATCAAAATAACTGTTGGTTGTAGAAATAAACTTTAAAAAATAGAACAAAAACATTGAATTGACAGTTCCTTGCAATTTGGACTGATGCGCAGCACAAAAATACATTTAAATGTGCACTTCACTCATAATCATAAAGTATCACAGTTAATGTGTTGTTTTTTTCATCTCGACAGAAAGAACATATGTTGATGCTCATACTATAATTCACACACAGCTCCTACACACGACTACACTATGGTCTTTGCACACCTGCTGCTTGCATTTTACACACGAAAGTTTTGTTTTTCTGTCTGCATTCTCGGACACACATTACACCTCATTCTTTTCTTCACTGGCAATTCCTGTTTTTGATTTTCTGGTTGTGCTGCATTTATAAAATGCCGTATTTTCTCAAGCAATAATTCTATAGGAGATTTTGCATTTTTAGCTGCAGATTTTACACCTGGTAAGTGAGTCACTATCTTGTGGGAGCGAGTACGTTAATTTTGAGGAGGCTGAACCATTTTCCATGCCGTAACTCGATCCTCTTCTGCACTTTGCTCACTTTCACTGTTTGAACTCAGTATTTCAAGTTCATCTTCGGTTTCGCTGCCTTCACCACCTAATGCTTCCTCTTCTTCCACTTCCTTATTAGGGCTAATAACCTTGCCTGATGTTCCTCATAACACATATTGATATAAAAACAGCACTACGTTTAAGACCAAAAAATACGTAAGTATTATAATCACAACTTCTCGAAGGTTCAGCTGAAAACACACTGTAACTACAGAAACAACATGCAGACGAGACACACAACAGTAAGCGGGAGAGGTGGCGTGGGGTATTTCCTGCCCTCATTTCAGCCGAAGAACACAAATAGCCTATATTCTAGGAATGTGTGACCAGTATTTCAATGCTAATGCCTTTAACAAAAGCCAAGGAATGCAGCATAAGGTAAGGGAAAGGCAGGGTTCAGGTATACGAAATTATTATATATAACTTGCAAATAAAACTGACTGGGGTCAGAAAATACCCCGCGCCACCTCTCTAGGGTTAAGGGCCTTTATTACCTTTCGTAACTGAAAATAAGACGCATCTGTACTGACCACCACTGCTGCGGAGGACGAAGCGATTGCTTCCACTGTGTAGCACGCACTGAGTCAGCACAGTGCCGTATTCAAGCACATGCACCGCGGAAAGCGGGTTGGTTGTGGCTGGTATAGAGTGCAAACGGAGGGGATCACCTTGCGCACTGTTATGTATGCGAGATCTATTGCATCTACCACTCCCAGGAGAAAGGAACCAGCGAAGGAACCACAGGAGGCTATATGCCGCAGGCCACAGAGACGCGCTGAAGTCCCGGCTCACTACTAGAATTGCCCAGAGAGGGCGATGAAAAATCCGTTCAACCAGGCAGCCCCCTAGTTTTCACAACGAATACTCTTTCCTTGAAGCAAGCATCCGCGATTCCGTCCCTATACGCCATGAAACCTGGAAGCACACTTCGAACATGAGAAGGAAACGGAATGGAAGGGAAATAAAGGAAAAAAAATTGTGGTAGATGAGAAGTATTCGCCTACCTACCAAGGAAAGCCATGAAAAACCCAAGGTCAGAGTGGGCGATTAACGGGAATCGAACCTAGAACCTCCCGAATGCAAGCCTTACACTTTACCAGCCAACTCTCCCGATTACAATCTAAAGGATTATGCACTTATTACAGAAGTAAGTATTGAAATGCTTCCTTATTTACCTTTAGAGGCTAGGCTTAGGAAACATCTATTTTAAAAACCTTTGCAATCTACAAAAGGAGAAAGTAGGTACGGGACTTGGATTTATCAAGATGGGGAAACTTGGAGAAAACTTTCCCTTATGCAGTTTGCGAGAACAAAAGAAAAGGCATCTAGAAAGCAATGTCCAGACCTCATAAATCAGAGGAGGCCGTGGTTTAAACGCGCCATCTCTCACAAGGAAGGAAATTTCAAATCCAGATGGCGTTTCACCTCAACCCTGTTAGAGCAGACCTTGTTGTCTCCGCTTTCTTTATTTACTTTGACAGGTTTATGGCGTTTGGGCGGACTCTTAGAGGTCTTTTTTTCCCCGTCCAGGCGAAGCGACGCTCGCCTAGGTGTTTAATATTGCCGGGCTTTCTTACCTCGCACTCCTGGCTAGATGGGTAGATGTAGCTTTGAGTTTTAGCTTCGTGACCTTTACCTTGGAGTTTCTTCACAAAGTAATATCTGCTTCAACAAATGCGCTCAATACCACACTATCAGCCGAGTTGTAAGTTTTGAACAGAATAACGTATCCATTTTCCTTAATGGGGTAGTGACTAATTGTTTATAGGGAACGAAATGCAACCCATCGATGAAACTTTGTCCAAATGTGGCTAAAAGTTAGATTTTCTTCTCTTTGTATCTTGTCTAATGTTCAGCTGTTAGCATTCCAATAGTTGTTAAACTTATGAACTAATTTCCAAAATTTAAAAGTTGATGCACACGTATTTTGCTTGATACTACAAATTTTAAATTGCTCCAGACTTTTGACTCTTCCTACTACGTACTTACAGTAAAAGGGGGAAGTATTGAATTCCACCCGAAATGTCGATATCGATATTTCACCGAAAATATCGGTGGCCCCCTGAACCGAAACAGACGCATTTTTGAAAAAGGTCCTGTATATATGTATGTATGTATATATGTATGTATGTATGTATGTAAGTATGTATGTATGCATATATGTATGTATGTATGTATATATGTATGTATGTGTGTGTGTCTGCGCGCGCGCATGCGCGCATGACTATGCCTGTGAACAGCATAACTCAAAAATTAAACTTGGTGCTTAATTCAGGACCTTGAAGGATACGACACCAAGATTTTTAAGAATTTTCCCTACCCGAAAATAGCCTTTAAGTGGAGTAACTTTTATTATTTTTTCTCAAAAATGGCACTAAAATCATATGTTTAAGATATTTACACTCACACATACATACATACATACATACAGACAGACAGACACACACACGTGGACCTTTTTCTAAAACTGCTTTGAATTTTTGGATTCATGGGATCTGAAAACACGTATTTCAGGTGAAATCTAGATATAGAATTTTTGGATGGAATGCAATACTTTCCCACTTACTGTACGTAGGAGAGAAAGTAATAAGCTTTAGTAACAATAATTAAAATAAAGGGTAGAGAAGTTCATGTGAATGTATCGTATCAGATTCTTCATTTAGGACTGTAACATTTACTTATTTATGAGTGACCATAAAATCAAATAACCCTGATCAATTGGAAATAATATAGCATAGGTAATAAACATTGCGTTTTTCTTAAAAAAGAATTAAATTATTAAGGGGATACAAACCTCTTTAGACGTCATCACTATGAACCTCGGCTGTCAGCGCATATTGACAACAGAACGAAACGAAAAGCACCCATTCCGAGATACCATTGTGAACAACGATTTGGCCTTACACATATATAGGATTCGAGAGTCTGCTTTTTTTTTCTTTATTGTTTTGTTTGTTTGTTTTATTTTTTGTCTTAGGGTGATGGTAGAGAGAGTAAAAATTATTAATAGCTAGTCTTCTGTTACAATATCTCTGCGATATTCTTGTGATTAAGGTAAATGCAAAATGGATTGTTAATTTTAGACAACTACCATGTTAATGGTATCCCCGCGTTTTAAACGCTCCTAGCCATAAAATAGAACCCCATTTTAAAGTTATGCATACAGTGCGTCACTAAAAATTCACTCCTTATATTTGGTGCCATATGCATACTGGATCAGCAAAATGCACTCGGAAGCAGCAAGTAAATCTTTGAAGTGATACATACACATGGCTTTCTCTACCCTCTATCATTTATTAATGGGTATACAAGGTCATTTTTCTGTCTACTACATTTTAATCCAAATAAGCCTTTGCAGAAATAACTACATTACATTTCGTTACAGATACAAAGGAAACAGCGACAGTCAAATGTTTAAGAACTGTACGTTACGCTAACCTTAAAATTCGATACTGTTTCCATGCATCGCGAGAAACAAGTGAATGTTGACAGGACTTAAAAGAATGACCAAAAAATGAACAATGCGAACTTTTAATAACGGATATCTCAGAATGGATTATGCCACAAAAAACTTATTTGATATAAATTGGGTGTTTTAAAGGGATCTACATTTGTTGTGTAGTACGTTTTCGTCTATCGCTTAAGGTTTACGAGATTCCACAAAATTTCTTCCAGATGAAGTGGACTTCACAGACTATTCCCAGAAAATTCAAGGTATGCATTTTATTTTTAAGGTAAATTTCTTTAATATATGGTAGCTTAATTAAAATCGTTAGAGCCATTTTTTAGAAAATCCAAAATATCGAAAAATCTTCCATGTGAAGGGTAGTTTGCGGTGAGGAGATTTCCTTGAAAATCTTCCTGTCGCGTCTTTAGAAGGTAATGAACCTAAATACCAAGTTTGGTATTTATCCGTCTTCGTTTTTGAATAGCTATTCACATACGCACAGACACGGACGTTCTCGTAAAAATTCTTTTTGATTAGACGATCTCAAAATGTGTATTTCCGGTGAAGTTTCAGTTGGAATGCAATATTTTCTCTATCTACTATGTACGTGGTAAAGAAAGTAAAAAAGGAAATGAAATGAAGTACTGCAGGGACTTTCAACAGATCTGCAGGAAGCTTTTATTCTGCCTGTCAGTTTCATTTATACTTTTGAAGCAAGGAGCTTAAAACTGCTTCTCAAAGTGATTATTTAACACACTAAGTTTGTCGGGTTATGTAACCCACAAAAACGATGATGTTTATGGCGATTTATTTTTCACTTTCCTTACGCTCCTGTAGATCATGGAAAACAAAGGCGAAAACGAAACAGTCACCTTAAAGAAGAAAGGAGTACACACAAAAGTAAAATAAAATTTAAAAGAAAAATAACGAAAATGGGTAAACGTGTTTGTCTTCCGTTTACTTTATCCTTTTTACTTTCATTCTTTTTCTCAGAAGGAAAATGCAAGGTGTCTGCTTCCGTTTCTTTCTACAATAAAGTCGTCCTCTGCTGTTTCCCCTTTTTCTTAAATGCAATCATTGCACCGGAAGCACACTCCTCTATCTTCTGCTTCTTTAGTATTTTTTATTAAAGTAGCACGCTTGATTGTGGAAAGTTTGCAACCTAACAGACGTTACAGACGATCTTACTAATGCTTTTCTTTGCTTATGACGTCAAAGAACAGAGACGATGACGTTTGTTTGCTTGAAAAGATAAAATCTAGAGATTATTCCTCGCTATTGTTGTACGTATGCGTCGGATGTTATTAAGAAAACTTAAAAATTATACGCTTTCTTACGCTTCATTTAGTTATTTTATTCATTTAGCTATAGGCTCAAAAAATACTTTTTCAGAAAATAATCTAGAGAGACAGTTTATTTCAGAAAAACAATTTGTTGTGTTATATTTCCATGACTTACTCTTCTCATTTTTCTACAAACTAGCATTACTAAACCTTATTCGTTTATCTACTTCTTGTTTAATCGAGATAAACTTTATTACACATTTACACATTTGGATGTAACAATAAGACAGATACAGTAAACGACTGCCTCTGTGGGGGGTTAGCATGCTAGCTTCCAAATCAGAGGTCCCGGATTCGGTTCCCCACTTGAGATGTAAACATTTCTTTAGTCAGAATTATTCTACATCTTCCCTAGAGTCTTGAAATATGAATGAGAGTGGAAATGTGTGTGTGAAACTAAATCCAAAGAAAACAAATACAAACATAAACACAATAGCAAAACGAGTGAAATTGCCTTTCAGCAATTGTTCCAAAGGCAAAGCCGCCGTTATGACCTTGATGTTAGAGACAACATATGAATGGAAAAGAACAATCAGCAGCTTTTAAACTTCATTCTCTTTGGATACCACTGGAAATAACGAAACAACTATCTACTTGAAAAAAGTGGAAGTAATTGAAAATCCGAACTAATAAACATCTCAAAATTTTTAACGTCATAAAAAAGATTATTTGACATAAATCGTGTGTTCCAACAACAGCTACATTTTTACAGTAAGATTTTGTCTATATATTACGGTTTACTTTTCACACAGCTTCAAAATGAGACGACGCAGAAGCTATTCGTAGAAAATTAATATACATTACATTTGTCATACAAAAATGTTAAAACATATAGTACTTTAATTATAATCTTTAGTCATTTTTTCATAAAATAAAAAATAATAAAATGTTCCATGTAGTATAGAATAGCGAAATTTCTTGAATATCTAGTGTCGCATCCTTGGAAGATGAAGTTAAATACCAAGTTTGGTATTTAACCGACTTAGATATACACGCGCGCGCGGATCTTTTTCTAAAAACGCTTTTTTTACCCAGAGGAACTCAAAACGTGTATTTCCAGTGAGATCTCGAAGTCGAATTTGTGATGGAAATGTAAAACATCCTCTACCTACTGTAGGGTTTTACTTTCTCTACTTAAATACACGACATGAATCGAAAAATTTAATACGAATTAAAATTTTTATTAAAATAATTATTTCCTATGAACTAATTGTCTTCAGAGTATCTTGCGTATTTTTCTAGGCCATAAATGTAACTGTTTTGTGTATTATAAATGAATTAACACCTCAAATGTTTCCCTTTCTATTCGTCCTGAGCATATTAATCATTTCTTCTTAGCTCACATAGTGTACCACATACTTTATAGCTTATTAGCACAATTTAAAACTTTCTAATTAATATTTCCCTATCTAAGTTGCCTCATTATTGTTTTCATACTATTATGCCCTATATCTTTTTTATTATATCATAATATTTTATTTCTCCGCACATCGGACTATTTTTGTAACTCCTTTCTCCAGTTCTAATCTAGACATATCTTTCCCAACCTACACTACGTGATCAAAAGTATCCGGACACCTGGCTGAAAATGACGTACAAGTTCGTGGCGTCCTCCATCGGTAATGCTGGAAGTCAATATGGTGTTGGCCCACCCTTAACCTTGATGACAGCGTTCACTCTCGCAGGCATACTTTCAATCAGGTGCTGGAAGGTGACTATGGTGCCCGTTTTGATGTATTGCTCCACACACTACTGAAATTTTAGCCCACACTGTATTTCCGTCGAAACCACCTCCTTGCATTGTGCAATTTTTGTTGCCTGTCGATATCACATAGGTGTTACTTAATCTTTCTCCAGGCACTCCGCCTATTTCCCTGACCGCCATTCAAATATTGCCCATTACTATGGTTTCCAAATCCCTCCTTCATGTTGATGCCCATGTTCCGGATACGCTTCAAACGGGTGAATACCTCCTTAACGATGTGTAGGAGGATGGTGGTTGCTCGACAAAAATGTTTTCCTTTGCGAGATCTATCGTTCCTCAGAGTTTGTCGCAGAGGTCTGAAACCCCCTCCTGTATACATTGCGCATTCCTTGCCTATTCACATCTATGATGGAGGAGTTTAAATGTGAAAACGTTCGGATCTAGGAATGAGGTCATCGCAACACCCACTACGAGGTAGAGAAATTCCCCTCAAAATTTATAACAAAAGCATGCAAGTTAAGTAGGATGCCCTTTAATTTCAGTATATGAATACTGGGTTTTGCACATATATTAATTCAGCCAAAGAAAAGTGAATATTAAATGATAATGTTGCACAATTAATAACACCATAATTATATATAGAGGATATACAAATATTTAAATTGCTTTACTATAAATCTGTAACAAACGGAGAAAGAAAATAACAGGTTTAGGAGAAATCTACAGTGCCCAGATTTAGCGGCAGTAAACCTTTCTATACAGCATGATATACCCGGCATTACATAAATAGCCCAGAAGTAAAAATTGCGAAACAAAGCCTTTACAATGAAATACATTTCAACCGCAGTTCTTTACTGAACTCTGCTTCCATTCATTTTGATAATCTCCGAACATTAATAAATTTAATTAAACTCTATTAGAATTTAGACAGTCTATACATTGAACCATTTAATATTTAACAATTGAAGTAGGTTGTTGCTTCACGTATGGAAAGCCAGTTTGAAGTAGAAGTTATATTGTAGTTCAACTGTTGGGGAGCCGAACTTGAAGTAGTTGCAACCGCACATATGGTAAAAAGTTTCCGTTAACCTTCGCCCGAAGTTTTATTAAAAATATTAATTTTGTAATTTGGCTGTTTCTTTAAATATTATATATTTATGTTTGCCTCGGCTGCGTCAGTATTAACTTGTAGAGACATGCATATCTGAACAAGGTGTGGTGCGGCTGAAGAATGTAGGTTTATAATTTTTACTTCACTCCATTTATTAATCTTTGACACGATTTAAATAACACTTCACTGATATACAGAGCTGTGAGATTATTTATTAATTACTTACACTTTTTAACATGTAAACTATTTTTGTCTCACACTGAATACGTATTAAACTTCTCGAGCACGCGTTTCGCGTCCGGTTAGGAACGATGTCTGCTAGCAACTGACTTCTGAATTTGTAAATTTTGCTCCATTGTAGTTTCTGATTGGCTAATCCTACGCCAATAGAATACTTTTATTTAACTTAAGCTTTTTTATGGTTGTTGATTGGCTATTTATAAACTGTCTCAAAAATTATATTGTTTCCAAGAATGAGTAACAGCATTATTAAACTTTCTAATTCATTATTGCCTCAAGGTTACCTCATTGTTAGCAACTTTTGACCTATTCTCACAGCTCCTACATTATTAAATTACGTAGTGCATTCTCATAACATTATTGAACATGTACATAATAATATAAACTTTAATACAAAGAATGTTACATGCATTTTATATATTATATTATACACGTTTTGCTTTAAGGTGGTCTGTTATTATATTTTATATTATATAATTTGACTGAAATCATTTAAGTGTTAAAAATACTGCCTCACCATTTATATCAGTTCTGAATGCTGAATAAAAATAAAATAACGCACACTAAATGGAAGCTAGAATACAGACTATAAAAAATTAAACAGCTCCAACAGAAATATGATCTACTTACTGTGTGTGACTGCGCGTACCCATCTCTTAAATTCAATAATCACAAAATGCAGGTGAAACTCATTAAAAGGGCACAGTTAGACAACCCCTTTGGGTTAAAAATGCCACACGGCGACTAAAGCATTACAGGAAACTTACCAGAGATCCGTACACTTCAGTGATAGAGAAAGAATACTATTCGAAGTGAATCCAAACCGGTCGAAGCTGAAGACGCGACTGTGACACAACAAACGTGAAGATAAGAACGTAGTAAAAATACAGCTAGACCGCTCACAAGTTTTAACAGCCTAATACAAAATTAAAATATATGAGAAGAATTATTAAATATACTATAAAGCCTGAATAAGCAATAGGACTATAAAGAGAATTACAGAACCTATCTACGCTACATGGATAACGAAATAATCTCCACCTGGAGTCTAGGAGTTTTATGATTTAAGAATCACCATATTATGCAAAAAATACTGTTATGACCTAAATATGCATGGCAATATAAAAATGTGATTTCATATTAGAATGAAGTAAAATTTAAGTTACAAATAAATTAAGTCGGTTTATGACAATGAACTATTTAAGAGTAAAGTGCACCTGAGAATCAAGCAAAGCTATGAGGATTGATATTGTAGTATGTATTAAAATTATCAGCACATAGTTTATGAATGCTGTAATATTTTCGCATTCTTCATTTTATTTCAGTTTATGAGCCCAGAATTGCAATATAGAAAGATTATATTGTGCAAATTTTTAAATAAATATTTTCTATTGTCAGCCAAGAAGACCTTGTGTCTCTTTCTACCTCAGCTAACAACTTAAATGAACATGGAAGAAAGAAATTCGATGAGAAAAGCCCTTCACTTCTTGAGAGTAAAAATATGACAAATGTGGCCATTTACTTATTAAAATACGCTCATAAATGGCCATATATGCATAAATATAATTTACTATCATTTTATTAGTCTTAAATTACATAATTGTTACTTATATAAACTGTTATATATGAGCATATCAGTTTTACCAAAACTATATGTTCCATAAACATGCTAATCCTAATGACCGATTATCAATCTCAAGGAATAAAGTAATATTGTGACGATTACATACTTTTAATTTACAAGAATGTGATAAATCTAATTTTATAGGTTCGAGATATTCATCTCAAAATCTGTTTAGGTAAATCCATGAAATTGGCTTTAAAATTCTTGCGGAGCATTTCCCGTATGCTTATGTAAGGAGGGGTTGGGTGGTATGATTTTTAGCAAAAATGATCACCTCACTTCCACACGTGGGCGGATTATGCAAATCATGCTTGACACCCGCTTACGTCAATGTTGTCTAAAGCACTAGTCAATATACTCCTCGGGTTTGTAAACTTAAGAGCTTTTTATGGTTCGGGCTCTGCTAGACACGCGCTAAGTTCTGCGACGTTCCGCATATTTTTAATCTTTAACCTAATCTTCAACTATTACTTATCTCTTGCAGCCTTATCATTCGAAGACGTGTTTGTAGTAATACAGAGTAGAACTTTAACAAACTAAATCCTGCTGACATGTTTATTACAGTGTGGAGTAGTACTGTAGATAATTAAACTAAATTTGGGGCCAGAGTTACACATCAATAATTTGCCGTGGTGACCATCTTGACCATTCCTCTATCAACATTTGCTCTCCCATCTGGAACCTTGACTACGTCCCCGTCCTCGTTCCCATTCAGCGTGGATGCCGTGGCGTCGTCACAATATGTCGTGCGCCTGAGGAAGAGATGGTACCAACGCTGTGAGGGTGAAACAGGCAAAACTGCCTAATCCCTGGAAGGATGATGATTTCAGTAAACTCGAAAACTCTACACACTTGCAATAAAACAACCACTGATTGTATTAGTATTCAAGACAAATTCTTCAATATTAATACTATGAAAATTTAACTTTGTTGGTACAAAAAATAACATGAACGACTTGGAATGTCTTACTGCTCGATTAAATGGGCCGAGAAGTATGTGACCACTGGACAAAGAGCACTAAGGCCAGAACTTCATACTTTTAGTCTGAACATTGATTTAGATACATATTTATTCATTTTCGTTATGCATTGTTGATAATTTTTTTGAAGTAGTCTCTTAATTATGGGTTTACAAGCAAGCTTGCTGCTAATTGGCAATTATGCATCTGTTTTACAGCCAGGATTTTAATGGTTAGTTGTGTATTTTTTGAATTATTTAAATTCATATTAAATTTTTAGCACTAGCTGCTATTCTTTTCTGAGGAACACTCCACTATGCTGTAGAAAAGAGCCTGGCTAATTCGTTCAGTCAGTGGTTTTGCTAGCTCTATTATATATTCATTCATCATTTTGTCTCCCAAATGTTTCGTTTTGTATTTGGGATACAAGATAATTATTTTGTGATTCTTTTATCAGACATTTTCTCCCAGTCATTAAGTGGGTAATATTTTGTGTTAATTAAAGCAATGGCACTTGTATTAATTTCTTTTATCCTCATTTCTGGGTCTGTCTTCATTATTTTTTATAAGATCGACCTTAAAAATGTAAACTCTGTAACATTCAACTTTCGTACGCATTTAGGGATGCTTATTCATATTTCACTACCATGAAAAGCTTTGAGGCAGTATTTTTAACACTTAAAAATTTCAGTCTAATTATATAATATGAAATATAATAACAGCCCGCCTTAAAACAATATGTGTATAAATAACATATAAAATGTATGTAACAGTCATTGTATTAATGTTTATATTATATACATGTTCAATAATGTTATGTGAATGTATTATAATTTAATAATGTAGGAGCTGGGAGAAAAATACGTTAAAAAGCTGCTAACAATGAGGTAAATTTGAGGCAATAATGAAATAGAAATTGTAATAATACTACTAGTAATTCTTGGAAACAATCATGTAATTTTTGAGACAGTTTATAAAATATCCGATCAACAACCAGAAAAAAGCTTAAGTTAAATAAAAGTATTCTATTGGAGTAGAATTAGCCAATCAGAAACTGAAATAGAGCAAATTGTACAAATTCAGAAGTCAGTTGACAGCAGACAGCGTTCCTAACCGGACGCGAGACGCGTCCTTGAGAAGTTTAATACGTATTCAGTGTGTGTCAAAAATAGTTTACGTGTTAAAAAGTGCAAGTAATTGAAAAATAATCTCACAGTTCTCTATATCAGTGAAGTGTTACTTAAATCGTGTCAAGAATTAATAAAAGGAGTGAAGTAAAAATTATAATCTGTTTAAGTCTACATTCTTAGCCGCACCACTCTCTGCAAAGAAATTTATGTCTCTAACAATAATACTGACGCAGCCGAGGCAAACATAAATATATAATATTTAAAGAAACAGTCAAATTACAAAGTTAATATTTTTAAACATTGGGGCGAAGGCCACCGGGTACCATACGTGGTTACAACTACTTTAAGATCGGCTCCCCAACAGTCGAAATACAATACAACTTTCCTCCTAAAATACAACTCCTTCCTCAGCCTTTCGGGTAGCAGGTGGAACTCTTCGGAGATGTCTCACTTCGTGTTGTATCGATCCAAACACCGTGAACTTCGTGATCCAGGAAGTATATCTGGAAGGAGTGCTTTCTGAAAGGGTTTTGGAGAGTAAGGGCGGCGCCGTGGCAAGACCGCTCGCCTCCCATCTAGGCGGCCCGGGTTCAATCCCAGGGACCTGCATGTGGGATTTGTGGTGGACGAAGCGGCGTCTGGGCGGGTTTTCTCCGGGTTCTCCGGTTTCCCCCGCCATTCATTCCACCAAGTGCTCCATCATCACCTTTCCTTTCATCCATTTCACCAACATTTCGTTTCATCTACTTCCTTCATCCCATACCAGGCATCGGGCTGATCACCCATCCTGGATGCTCTGTCTGATCCATGAGTGCTCCTCGACGGGCCTCTGACCCCAGGCACCCGCTTGTAAGTCCTGGGGGCGTAAGTCCTACATAAGAGGAGGGTAAACAGATAATGAATGAATGAATTTTGGAGAGTAGATAGAGGTGATTAAGTAGCTGTGGTGGAAACAGCGGCTTTGGTATGACGAAGAAAGATTCTTGAAGCCTTGGTGACAATGAGATGGTAACCCTAGCCAGCGCTCGTAAGGCAGCCAGAGGATTAATCTCCAGTTCCAAATTAATACATACTTACTAAAATCGATAGTACAAATGCTAAAAGAAAGATGAAAGTCTCAAGAAAATTTAAATGTAAATTTAGCAAATGGAAAGAGAATTGGACTATTGACGTTTGCGTAGATTTCTAGGTCTATAACAGAAATATAATTTCTATATTATAATGAAACTTTAATTTTTGTGGTTCTGAGTGCCCGACTTTCAAGTGAAATAATTTTCCAGAATGAAAATCGAGTCACTGGTAAAAAATCGTGATGAAAATGTCCAAAATTTGAACTTTTCAATTTTGCATAGTAATTCTCATTTATAGTTTTTTTTTTTACACTCAAAGGTTAAATTTGTACAACATTAAAACTTTTCATGAAAAAAGTAATGAGGTAGTAAAGCAATATTATTACCAAATGTTCTGAAAATCAATCACGTGTTAAAATATTAGAATCCTAAATGTTTAATGTACCAAACTGTAAGAAAACAAGTTTACGTGAAACCAAGTTTTGATATATCAAGCGCTATTCGAACACACCTATGCATATCCACTTAACGTCGCTTTTGGGCATTTAAATGAGTAGAAAGACAAAACTGAATCGTAACGTAATATTTGAGTATTTTTTTCCATGAAATGTTTATAGATCGTTGTAATAATTTGTACGTCTAAATATTATCACCCATTACGTATTTTCCTGTTGTATTTACAAAAACTAGAAGTACCGAGCGGTATGACCTAGGCGGTAACGTTTGTGGCCCGCATTCGTGAGCTCCCGGATTCAAATTCTGTAGGTTTACAATTTTTTTTTTTTACTTTCTCTACTAAGTATAGTAAGTAGGGGAAGTATTGTATTTTACCCAAAAATTTGATACCAAGATTTCACCGGAAATATATGTTTTGAGACCCCCTGAATCCAGAAAAAGCATTTTTGGAAACATGTCCGTGCGTGTGTCTGTGTATCTGTTTGTGAACAGCATAACTCAGAAACGAACTGACGGATAAACACCAAACTTGGTATTTAGGTTCAGTATCTTACAGAAATGCGACGCGAAGGTTTTCAAGAAAATTCCCCCACCACAGACTACCCTTTACATGGAACATTTTTCGAACATTTTAATTTTCTCAAAAATGCTTCTAATGATTTTGATTAAAATATTATATATTTAAGATACTTTCATGAAAATAAAATGTATATCCCGAATTTTCTGGGAATGTCTCCAAAAGTATTCTTCATTGTGAACGACTTTTGCCTAACTGGTAAACCATTAGAGATAGACAAAATTTTACTACACAAAAAATGTAGATCGCGTTAAAATACACAATTTATGTCATATGTATATATATATATATATATATATATTGTTGAGTGAACCATTTTCGGGATATTGCTTGTTATTTCCTTAAGCTTTCTAATAGTTATACTTTTTCTCAAATGGGAATTCGTTATTCATTTTTTTTGTCCTGGTAATGCAAAGAGAATGGAATACTCCACATAGCAACCAGTTTTTAAAATATTTGACTATAGCTTAAAGCCTACCAATTCCCCTTGTTTCTACAAGAAAATAAGCAATAAGATTAACATCTCGATATCTGGATTAACATGAAACGTTTGTAAAAATAGTTTGTACAAGAGTAGAGAAAGCCATGTGAGTGTAACACGTCTCTTTAGTCCATCATGCATTTTAACACCGTGGTTATTTATGCATGGTGGGTCATAACAAATGCATATTGCTTTATTTTTCTAAATCATTTTTCTCTTACTCTCCCAATATATTCCCCTATTCTTTTTATATCCCTCTCCTTTTATATTTTCATTATCCTAACTTTTAGTTTCTTCACATTCAATTATAACTATATGCAAATCATTATCTGTCTCTCACAAAGGGGACACCTATCCAAATTCGCTCCCTTCCCATCTCCGCTTAGCCTATGTGCACTTAATCTGGACCAGTCCCACCCTTCTCTCACTAACCTATTACGTACATCCACATGCCTAGCAGTAAGGTCTCTGTAGACGCGCAACGAAGCAAGAAGTATAGTATAGGGATGAAAACTATAAAGCTAACAGTCCACCATACACCACCACGAGCTATCCGTCGCCATATAACCACATAGTTAAAGCGACGTAAAATAAATATAATAAAAAAGGAAACTAAATATATGCTACACAGTAGTGGCAATGTCGATTTAAAATTGTAAGTTGTTAATATTTGTCGTTGGATTTCTTTGAGGAAAATTGCTTGCTGTTTCGAAGTACGTCTATTTCTCAGAAGTCGGGAATATTAAAGACTGCCTTATGTGACTGTAAATATGACACATTTCCTAGGATCTCGAAGCTTTCCTGTAGCAATACATATGCTGGTGTATGTGTGGCATGATAGAAAATGTTTATGGATGTTACTTTTGCTTGCAGTGTCGCAGCTTCAATTCAACAAATTCTTTCGCCTTGCGTTAGTTGCTTGATTTGTCGCCTTTAAAGTCAAGCAAAGGAAACGCGACACAAAAGTGGAGCAGTGACGGAAAAGAGTAAAAGCGGGGAATGAGGCCAAGAACTTTAGTCTTGTGACCTGAGGGATGACATTTAAAACAGCCTGCAACTTCAAGTTTCCAGTACCGCGTCTTTGATTACACTTAACATTTGAATTACTGATGTAATGATGAGTCATGCATTAACCATGTCACCAGGGGTCACTCATCAACGTTTTCTTGTCCTTTTAATCTGTTGTTCGTTAAAATAAGACACTAAAACATTCATACCGGGCGAGTTAGCTCCGCATAACGTGCGAAGCTCGCATGCAGGAGCTCCCGGATTCGATTCCCGTCGATTGCCCACTCTGAGCTTGAACTTTTCATATTTGCCCGGGTCGATAGGTGAATGCTGGGGTGGTTTCTCATATACGATTTCCTTTCTCTCATTTTTCCTTCATTTAGTTTTCTTCTAATGTTTCAAGTGTGCTTCTAGTTTTCGTGGTGTAAGGTGGTGCCTGAAATACAGATCGGATGCATGCTCCAAGGAAAGAGTATTCCCCCTGGAGGCTGCTTGCTTGAACGGTCGTTCGTCGATCTCTGGGCAGCTCCAGTGGTGGGACGGATCTTAGAGCTAGACTTTCGCGCGACTCTGCGATCTAACTGCCCGCGGCCTGCAGTCTCCTGTGGTGTCTTCACCTCTTCAGGAAGGTTGGTAGGTAGGTAATGTATTAGTCTTTGAGGCAGTGTTTTTAACACTTAAATTATTTCAGTCAAATTATATAATATATCAATTCAATAACAACCCGCCTTGAAGCAATATGTGTATGTAATAATTTGTAAAATGTATGTAACAGTCATTGTACATGCTTATATTTTAGTATATATGTTCAATAATTTGATATGAATGTATTACGTAATTTAATAATTTAGGAGCTGTGAGAAATAGGTCAAAAGTTGCTAACAATGAGGTAACAATGAGGTAACCTTGAGGCAATAATGAATTAGAAAGTTTAAATGCTACTTGTGATTCTTGGGAGCAATAATGTAATTTTAGTGACAATTTATAAAAATAGCCAATCAAGAACCAGAAAAACCTTTAGTTAAATGAAGGTATTCTATTGGATTAGGAATAACCAATCAGAGCCTTGAAATATAGAAATTTACAAGTTTAGGCGGTTGAAATAAATTCAGTTGCTTGCAGACAGTGTTCCTAACCGGACGCGAGACACATCCTCGAGAGATTTAATACGTATTCGTGCGAGACGAAAAATAAGTTTACTGGTTAAAAAGTGCAAGTAATTCATAAAAGAATCTCACACCTCTCTATCATTGAAGTGTTATGTAAATAGTCTCAAGCATTAATAAAAGGAGTGAAGTAAAATTATAATCTGTATAAGCCTACATTCTTAGTCGTACCACAACCCTGCCAAGACATTCACGTCTCTAACAATAATACTGACGCAGCCGAGGCAAACATAAATATATAATATTTAAAGAAACAGTAAAAATACATATTTGGGGCGAAGGTTACGGGAAACTGTTTAATTTACGTGCGGTTTCAATTACTACAAGTTCGGTTCCCCAACAGTTGAAATATAATACAACTCCTACAACAATATAACATCTTCATCTTCAGTATACAAGTATTCATGACGCTATCAGTAAACAATATATTCATGTAGTACAAATGAGGAGCAAATAAGTTAAAATTGTTTTAGCTTGAAAATTTAATTGTATTATACATAAAATGTAATAAAACATCGTGAAGATATTCACAGTGGAGTAAAAATATTTGTATTTATGTATTAAAGAATGTAAAACTAGGAAACAAACTTTCTCTATCCTCTATCACTTATTTTATTTTTCTATCCACTTCATTTTCATCCAAATAAACCTTTGCAGAAATAGATACATTACACATTTCGTTATAGATACAAAGGGAACAGCGATAGTCAAATATTTAAGAACTGGACGCTATATGCTGGCCTTAAAATTCCATACTATTTCCTTGCAATCGCGAGAAAGAACTGAATGTTGAAAAGACTAAGAGGATGACCAAGAAATGAACAATTCGAACCCTTAATAACGAATAGCTCGGAAATGGCTGATTCCACAAGAAGATTGATTGGAAATAAATAGTGTATTTCAAAGAGATCTGCATTTTCTGTGTAGTACGTTTTCTTCTATTGCATAACGTTTACTGGTTATACAATATTACACAAAATGAAGAAAACCTCAAAGGCTATTCCCAGAAAATTCAAGATATACATTTTATTGATAATGAAAATATCATTAATAAATGGTATTTTAATCAAAATCGTTGTGAGCCATTTTTTTTAAAATCAAAGATTTCGAAAAGTGTACCATGCAAAGATAGTGTGGGGCTGGGGGGATTTTCTTGAAAAGCTTCTTGTCGCATCTACAGAAAGAACCAAGCCTAAACAATAATTTGGTGCTTATCCCACTTTTCGTTTCAGCTATGCTGTCGACAGACATATACAGACACATACAGACCATGCTTCTGGAATGAAAAACAGAAACCACATGGCAGTGATATACGGGATAGGAGGCATTTGCAACTAAACGTACAACTTGGATAAGATTGTGTTTGTATTTAAAAGACTGGGGATAAGGTTCATTTTGGAATAATATCAAAGTTCCCATTACATTAACACGGAGGAAAGCAGATACTTGACGGATAATTACAGCAAAGAGAACAGATAAATACCGACCGTATAAGAATTTATTTAAAACTCAATTTGTAAGTTTCTGGGATAAGATTTGCCTTTGCAACTAAACGCCTCAAATACATTTGTTATGTTTTGAAGTTTTAAGACACTTTTAAAAGACATAATATTTTTATCAAATTTCCAGTTTACATTCAAAGCTTACTTTGAATCTTCAATGTGGTTTAAATTCACTTTGAAGAACGAAGAGTTTGGCAATGGAGTCCAAATATATGTGTGGTACAAAGGTATGCCAGATTATTATTTTGTATTTTGATAATGATGTTTACGTTGGTTGCATCTTTTAAAGTTAACGTCATACCTCGAAGTTTGTCAAATACTGAGATAAACGTTCGAAATACTTATTCCATACTTTTAAGTTCTTCAGTTTGAGGCAGCATTTTCAACACAAATGATTTCAGTCAAATTATATAATATAAAATATAATAACAGCCCGCCTTAAAGCAATATGTGTATGTAACAATATATAAAAAGTGTATATTACAGTGATTGTATATGTTTATATTATTGTATACATGTTCCATAATCTTATCTGAATGTATTACGTAATTTAATAATGTAGAAGCTGTGAGAATAATAGGTTAAAAGTTGCTAACAATGAGATAACAATCAGGCAATAATGAATTGGAAGGTTTAATAATGCTACTAGTAATTCTTGGAGCAACAATAATGTAATTTTTGTGACAGTTTATAAAATAGCCAATCAACAACCAGAAAAAGCCTTAGTTAAATGAAGGTATTCTATTCGACTAGGATTAGCCATTCAGAAATTGAAATACAGTAATTTACAACTTTAGGCGGTAGAAATCATATCAGTTGCTTGTAGACAGCGCTCATAACTGGACGCGTTGGTTGTAGACAGTGTTCCTAACCGGACGCGAGATGCGTCCTCGAGAAATTTAATACGTATTCAGTGTGAGACGAAAATAGTTTACGTGTTAAAAAGTGCAAGTAATTAACAAAAGAATCGCACAGTTATCTTTATCAGTGAAGTATTATTTAAAGCGTGTCAAGCATTAATAAATGGAGTGAAGTTAAATTACAATCTGTGTAAGCCTACATTCTTCAGTCGCACCGCTCCCTGCTAAGACATTCATGTCTCTAAAAAATATATATAAATACTGATGCAGTCGAAGCAAACACAAATATATAATATTTAAAGAAACAGTAAAAAATTACAAAGTTAATATTTTTTAAACATTTTTTGAGGGGGGACAAAGGCCACCGGAAAGTACATTTGGGGCTACCGGGTACCATACGTGCGGTTGCAACTACGTCAAGTCCGGCTCCCCAACAGTCGAAATATAATACATCTTCAAACTGGCTCTCCATACGTAGCAGCAACAAACCTTCTTCAAATTGGCTCCCAAAGCTTGGGGCAAATTTGAAGCAACCATCTTTTTCAAGTTTTACATTACTGAAAGTTTCTGCATTTAACTTGATACTAGATAAGGAATGAAAGGGCTTTAGACTTCACGTTATTGCTTCGCACGTGTCCCCAGGTTTGCTGGACTGTAGTTCTTGATAGGCCTTGACTGCGTCGCATGCAACATTCCACAGACTCTTGTGTATAAATGAAAATATTCAAAACAATGAGGGAAGCAGTAGAGGTACTGATGTAACATGCAGCGTTAACGGAGTTGTGAATGAAGCTGATTTAGTTGACGCACTAAATCACGTTTCTGCGAAAGCCTGGCTTGATGACTCACTCTCAGCCGTTACATTTACCTACTGCCATGACCAAAGCAGTGAATCCAGCAGAAACAAATAACTTGCAACATGAGATAATACAGCGCATGGAGATACTTGTTATTTCCTCCCATCTGTTGGTTTGTATTTATGCAAGTCAAACTCGGTTCACGAGCGCAGCTTACAGGTATACCTAACGATTAATTCCTTAATATGGATAGAAAATACGTAACTTAAGGTTTTCATCACAAAATATAGTTACATAAAAAGTGAAGCAAATAAATTATTATTATTTATTATCATCATCATCATTATTAGCCTTGGCTAACAATAGTTAATACATCACCTGTGGCATTATCAAGACAAACATTGCTGCAAATTGCGGAATGTCAAATAGGAGCAATTTCGGAATTAGCATGAAGAAGGTTTGTTGTTGCTACGTATGGAAAGCCAGTTTGAAGAAGATGTATTATATTTCGACTGTTGGGGAGCTGCGTCAGTATTTATTTTTTAGAGACATGAATGTCTTAGCAGGGAGTGGTGCGACTGAAGAATGTAGGCTTACACAGATTTATTAATGCTTGACACGATTTAAATATAACTTCACTGTTATAGAAGGAGCTGTGAGATGTTTTATTAATTACTTGCACTTTTTAACAAGTAAACTATTATTGTCTCACAAAAAATATAATTTAAATTTCTCGAGGACGCATCTCGCGTCCGGTTAGTAACGCTGTCTGCAAGCAACTGACTTCTGAATTTACAAATTGCTCCATTTTAGTTTCTGGTTGGCTAATCCTAGTCCAATAGAATACCTTCATTTAACAAGCATTTTATGGTTGTTGATTGGCTATTTTATAAACTGTCACAAAAATTACATTATTGTTGCTCCAAGAATTACCAGTAGCATTTAAACTTTCTAATTAATTTCCTCAAGGTTAGCTCATTGTTACCTCATTGTTAGCAACTTTTAACCTATTATTCTCACAGCTCCTACATTATTAAATTACGTAATACATTCACATAACATTATTAAACATGTACATATTAATATAAACATTAATACAATGACTGTTACACACATTTTATATATTGTTACATACACATGTTGCTTTAAGGGGGCTGTTATTGAATTTATAAATGATATAACAGACTGAAATCATTCAAGTGTTAAAAATACTGCAACAAGCATACAATACAAAACTGGTAAATTGCGTTTGTACACAAAAACTACCAGTAAGAATATAATTTAGTGAGCAAGCAATCGCCCTTTTGCCATTACAGTTTGTTATAAAGTGAGTATTGAGTATCAGTGAGACGGTGTATAAGTCGCCTCTTACTCTGATGGCAGTCAAGGGTATACCAGGGGCGGATGGGAGGTAGCAACGGCTTAATTAGTTTTGGGGTTTGTCTAGGTTTGCCCGAGATCTCTTCCTAAATATTTCAGGGTGTGGTGTTGCCTGGATCAGCGTTAGCTGCTCAATTTTGAAGGAGTTTTGTTGCTTCATTGTTGGAAAGCCAAACTTGGTGATTGAATGTCTCACGTATGGTACAAAGTCTCCGGTGGCCTTCGCCCCAATATTCACATTCCGGTGGTCTTCGCCCTAATGTTTAGGACTCAACTTTCTATTTTCATGCTTCTTTAAATATTATATATAGGTTTGCCTCGGCTGCGTCAGTATTAATTTGTAGAAACATGTTTCTCTTAACAGGGAGTTGTGCGGCTGAAGAATGTAGGCTTACACAAATTATAATTTTTACATCACTCCTTTTATTAATCCTTGACACGATTAAATAACACTTCACTGATATAGAGAGCTGTGAGATTATTTATTAATTACTTGCACTTTTTTAACACAAACTTTATAATGAATTTTCGTCTCACACTGAATTCGCATAAAACTTCTCGAGGACGCGTCTACATTAGGAACGCTGTCTACTAGCAACTGGCACCTGAATTTGTGCAATTTCATCTATTTCAAGTCTCTGATTGGCTAATTTTACTCCAATAGAATACTTTTATTTAACTTTCAGGTTTTCTGGTTGTTGATTGGCTATTTATAAGCTGTCTCAAAAAATTAATTATTGTTGCTCCAAGCATTACTGGTAGCATTATTAAACTTTCCAATTCATCATTGCCGGAAGGTTACCTCATTGTTAGCAACTTTCAGGCTCTATTATCACAGCTCTTACATTATTAAATTACTTAATACATTCACATAACATTATTAAACATGTACATAATAATATAAAGATAATACAATGGCGGTTACATACATTTTATATGTTACCTATACACATATTGCTTTAAGGCGGGCTGTTATTGAATTATATATTACATAATTAGACTGAAATCATTTAAGTGTTAAAAATACTGCAAGTTTGTTATATAAAAATTTATTATCGATGTGTTGTCACACTGCCCTCGCATGAATATAGTAAATATGGTCTGGCTGTCTTAATTAGCGAAATGTTCACTCGTCGTAGCAACCCCTACCTGTCTAAATTGTATCTTGTCGCGATGACCGTAGGCTGTGCAGTGGAACGAATCTGAGTAGTATATTTTACCTGGTCACGAGCAACACGCGCCATCTTTCACTTTGGAGCCACTATAAGTCCGTGGTCACCCTCTGTTGCAAGGTGTCTTGCCTCCCGAAGGTAATAGCAGAGTGATGTGTCCAAGAAAAACTTATTTCTGCCATGACATAAATTTTCCCTTCTTTCGTCCCTTTGCTAACTTTTTCTACTCAGGTGACATTTTCTTGGCAGTTTTATTTGCTTCTCAAAAGCATTAAATTCGTTCTGATTGGACAGTTTTTATTTTATTATACACCCACGGACAGTTGGATTTATCACGCAGGTATTTCAGATCTAAGATATGGCATATAGGCTTCAAACCCCAGCTAATCTATGAGCGTTTTGTTTGTGTTAAGCCCTGTCCACACTAGTTAACATTTAACAAAACTTGTCAAGTGCAACATGTTAACAATTTGCATGTTGGCCAAATTTCGATCACAGAATTGACTTAACATGTTAACCGAAAGAGTTGTGCTTGACACTTTTAACATGTATGTTTTCCGCTTTTAATGGAAAACTTGTTAAGTCAATTCGCTCTCTGTGTATGTGATTGGGTCAACTTCGGAAGTTTCCAGACTGTAAACATGGCAGCTATTGTGATTCCTTCATGCTATTGTGTTCGGTAGTTCCATGTTGACTCGTTCTGTGCTTACATCTTTGATTTGGCTTGCTTCATGTGAAGTTATGGAATGGACGAAAGAAAAGACACTTTCATTAATAAAACCTTTGCTGAGGCTATCAATATGAAACATTGTAAAATATATATATAATATATACAATAATATAAAGGATGGACAAATATACCAAACTATGTGCAATTTATTGTTGTTCTAGAGGCAATATCAGAAAAAAAACCTCCCTTTGCTAGAGAATTGCAAAAAGGCTCAAGTCTGACAGCTGGAATGGCTGCTCTCAAATGTGTGTCCTTTTTGTGAATTATAGGTTAGAAACCTTGCTCAAAACAAAGTTGAAATCACTGACTTGTTCTCAAGAAATTGAAGTCAAACTGCTCCGAATTTTAAACTCATTCAAAATATTTTCACTCCTGTGCCGATTAACAAGATAGAGCCTCTTCACCTTCCACTTTTCTTTTTATTACATACCAGATACAAATAGCAATTGTCAAACCCTAATCACTGGAGTCCATGTTGCTTTTTATTAAGAGATTTTGTTGTCCTAATAAGTCAACTGGTGTGGATAGAATGTTAAACGTTCACAGTTACATGTTGAAGGCATTTAACATGTTGAGTGAGACATTTTGTTAATTGTTGAATGTTAACTGTTGATATGTTGAACAGTGTGGACTCACCTTTACGTAGAGGTGTTGTGCACAGAGCGCCAAAGAAAATCTTCGGTGTATTTTGCATCGTTTCCTGGGCTCTTTTGAGGCATGTCCTTCACCTTACCTATCGCAGAGCTTGGTGGCTTGATAAACAGCAATAAGGGGAAAAACAGGGTGGTTGATGCTTTTGCTTTTTCTGGTGTTATTGAAACCAAAACACGTTTATTGTCTCAGAACCAGTCATGCCGTATACTAGCGAAATTAATCGTAGACGAATCGTCGGTATGTGGGAAGCTGGTCACTGTTACAGCAATTGCATCGGCAGTGCATAAATGTGTTTTTATAGTAAATTACTGGATAAAAATATTCCAGGAAAGTGGGGAAGTGGGCACTCCCCGTAAAGCATCCGCAGATGATGATATTCATTTACTAACTGCAAATTACTCTTATGTTATAATTGACTGATCGTGTTTAGAAACTAGAAATAAATGTGTATATGTATATGGTTTACCGAATATGGCATACATGTTATAGCAATAAAACTGTGTTATATTTTTGTCTATAATTCTCTTGTATTCCTATGATCAGTAATATATTAGTAGAGGGAAAGCATGCTGCTTTATTTATTTGTTTATTATTAGTTATGTTTGCTTCTATGCAGCAATAAGCATTGCTAACACTGAGAAATGACAGTTCTGTTTATTCTTTTTGTTATAAAGTGCTGCCTTGCTGTGTATTTAATGAATACCATTAAAGCTTTAACTTGCACTCCCTGAAAATCACTATACATTCTACATTACGCTAACCTGGGCGCTTATCAAGTTTTCCCCCTTAGGTTTTAACCCTTTTAAAGGTGTGTTCTGTACTAGTCGATAATGTATTTTCTACCAATCACGTTAAGAGGTCTGTATGACACTCTACCGCTTTCTCTTTTAGGCAATACGATCGAGAGCGTAAACATGTATTTCTTTTCTATGCCATTTTGTAACCTTTGTTGTGGTTATTGCTGTAAGTATATTTTAGCAGGAGGAGTGGCACACCCTTGTTCCGTGGCCTAAAGCAACCAATGGCATAGCCATAGCTTCGCAAGGCCACGTAAAATGATAAATAATGACATAGACGCGAGGTGCAGTGAGATTTTCTTTGGCGCTCTTTGTACAAAGGAACTGTGCCCAGACATACTGATGCCGAAGGTAAGCTTCGAGAAAGGTGTCGCTTTACGGCGTCCAATGGCTTATTGTCTTCTGTAAAATGACCCTCGTTCTCACGCACATGCTATTTCATGTACTCGTGTGATTTAGCAAACGTACACTATTTTGCAATACGGGCAACTTGTTTTCGGTTCATTATTTGAATTCTACTGATTCTAATTGTATTAGTTGTATGTAATGATATGTATTAAAGGATGGGACAGACGGTCTCACGGTGCTCAAAAATCAATATCGATATAGAGTATCGAAAAGTAGTGGTATCGTTCCAACACTGTTATAAATTAGCCTCCTGTACCTTCAGCAATTGTCTATTTTACTTTACGTATGTGCATGAACCATATAAAAACCTCCAACGTTTGATATATTTATTGTTGCAGACATGGAACATAATCAAATTTGATAGCTAAATTTTAAAATTTAAAATTTACCTGACTCTTTACTTCCTTTTTATTCGTTAATATTTAGTTACAATTTCAGTCATACAGCAGCGATCTATGAGCTGCATATTTCTAAGGCACAAACCAAGCGCGGATAATCGATCGTCAATTCGCCACCAATGTTAATGTTATTGATCCGACTACTGGAGCTAATGTTTAACAGCTGTTAGTAATGAATTTTATTTTTGTGTAAGTACTATTCAGATTATTCACTGCCGTCAAAAAATAATATGTAATATGCATGCATTTAGTGCATTGGAAAATCCCGGAAGTAGAAAATATTCCAATTTGTCTCGTATTTTCTTCCAGTGCTGCACTGGTATCCAAACAAGGCAGTATTTTAATACCTGAATAATTTCAATAGTATTTTTATAAAAGTAAATTCAATAACAGCCCGCCTTGAAACAATATGTATGTAATAATTTTTAAATTGTATGTAACAGTCATTGTAATTGCTTATTTTTATTGTAAACATGTTTTAATAATGTTATGTGAATACATTACATATTCTAATATTGCAAGAGCTGTGTGAATAATAAGTTTTAAGTAGCTAACAATGAGGTAATAATGAGATAACCTTGTAGTAATAATGAGTTAGTGTGTTTGAAAATTACTAGTCATAATTATAGCAAAGAAAAGGTAAATTCAGTAACAGTTTAAAATTAGCCAATCAACAGCAAAGAAAAGCTTTAAGTAAAATGCAGATATTCTATTGGACTAGAATTAGCCAATCAGAGACTTGAAATACCGAAGCTTACAGGTTTAACGGTTGAAATCTTGGTCAGTTGCTGGTAAATCTTGGTAGTGACCAGATGGAGGATGTGTTCTCTACAAAAATATTACGTGTGAACCATAAAATATGTATACGCGCTAAGTGAAATTATTAAAGAATATCACAGCTCTTAAAAAAAGTGTAGTGCTTTATTAAATTGTGCAAAGGATAAATAAAAGAATTGAATTTAAAAACTTAAAAATCTGTGTATGTCTACAATTCTTGTTGCACCGCACCCTGACTAAGATATACGTGACTCTACAAACAAGACTGACGCAGCCGAGGCAAACATAAACATAAATACTATCTATAGAAGCAGTTTTAATAACAATGTTAAATATTATAGTGTAAAACTTGGAGTGTAACAACTAAAATTACATCTTAAAATCAGCTTCTCGTACGTAGCAGCATATTGCGTAACAACAGTAACTATTACGTAATCAACAACTTCAATCTGATGCCGAAAGGGTGTTGCAAACTCCTTAAACAAAGTAAACTCCAAGAACAATACTTCAAGTTAGGCTTCCAATGCATGAAGGTTAATAAATTACGTAAAAGATAAATTACGCAAACTCAATTACTTCAAGTTTGGCACCATACGTGGGACATTTAAAATAAAGCAATTACGTAAAAAACATCATCCTACATCAACACACTACAATTTATGGATGCATTATTATAAGCATAGTATCAAATGAAAGCTTTCTTATACAGTCCATTTGTCTATTAAAATCATCTCTTTCTCAGTATGACGATTATTCTGATTTAGTGTTAATTGAAGATGATTTAACAATAATAAAACAATTGTAATAACTTGGTTGCGCGTTTTTTTCAAATTAATTTCTGGAAGGTATTTTTTGGTCGACCACACTATAATAAGCTGATTACATGTGACATAACTAAACTTTTATGGCACCCATAAAACTTCAGTGACTCTCTATGATCCTACTCGGCGACGCGCGCAGCTCCCCTATCGCCCATACCTTTTAACACCTTCAAAGCAGCAGTACACTGGGATCAATTTCCCAGATAAACAATAAAATATGTTCATTCAAAATATAATAAGTTCTGTTTAATGTAATTTTTATATTGTTATAAACTGAGTTCATTTTTGTTTCCTCAATATGTGTTGCTTTCATGCTACCAACAAAAAATGAATAAATATGGCGTGGACTTCACAGTGCTGGCATCCGTTATACTACTCGCAAACACGCCCAAGGCCCGCTCCAAGTGCTGCCGATTAGCATTAAATTAAACACTATTAACAAGATAACTTGACTCGCTGTTACTCGTTTCATAAACATACTTACGTCTTGCTTACTACCATGCTAGTCTTATCGCATAATGTACTTTTATTTATTCACCACATGAATCAGAATGTTGAGCAAGTGCTTTGCCGACAGACCTTGCAGTGCAATCACACAGTCAACTCCCAGAGCACTGCAACATGTGTCTTGTGGCTGGTGGAATACAAATTCGCCGTTCAACAGTAGTTCAGACAAGGAAGGGTCACAGGGGAATAGCATTCTCTGATGGGTGACCTAAGAACTGCGGTAGACGTTGTCTGTATGTACAAATCGAGCACCAAATAAGACTGAGCGCAGTCGTGCATAGGAAGTATCCAGAATGTCATGTCAATGTCACCACCTCCAATCTTTGTGAGAAAGTTCAATTCGGTGAGACATGGGTCAATAGGTAAACTGAGCTTGCCTCACACTGTTCAGGTCTTATTCAGGTGTGAAAGGAGATGAATCTATATGGGGTGTTAAAAGGATATATACAGGGTATCCATGTCCCCTTAGGACTATATCAGCTTATTTTACCTTCTCTACTACTTATATATCTATAGGAAATAGAGGAAATATATTCCACCCAAAAATTCGATACCGATATTTCACCGGAAATACAGTTTTGAGGCACCCTGGATGGAAAAAATCATTCGAAATATATACATCTCTGTATAGGTGTGAATAACATTACTCGAAAACAAAAATAGACTAAATATAAAAATTTATCAAGAAAATTCCCCCACCCTTTTCATGGAAAACTGTTGTTTTTTTCTCACAAATGGTCCTAACGATTTTGATTAAAACGCAATATTTTAAAGATATTTTATATGCCAAAATGTATATCTTAAATTTCCTGGAATACTCTGTGAAGTCCTGTTCATTTTGAATGACTTCTGTACAATTAGTAACCGTAAGATATGAATAAAATCGTGCTACATAAAAAATGTAGATCTTGCCAAAGCAGGGTTTGTTTTATACTTTTTTGGCAGTTGTATGAAACAAATGCAACAATGAATGAAAATTTGGTTTGCTTTCTTGTAAAAAATGTTTTATAAACTGAGTTAATTTTAGCTTTATTTGCATTATTCCTTACTAAGCTTATCCTATATGTGAACACTTTAACACTGTGGCTTGTAAAAATTAAATTTTTTTACTGAAATATAACAGTTTTAATAAAGGTATACTTTTTTAAAAATAAAATGTTAATAACCAAAAGTTTATAAAAATTAAAACACTGCAAGAAACCCATGTTAAAATAGTATTGGCTGCAGTAACAACTGGGAAAATTTTCGTTCTTTCTTCTTTAATAGTTGCTGAGACAAGGTAGACTGAAGTAATAATAATTAAACTTAAGAAAATTTAGTCTAAAAAATGTCCCTTTCCTAGTGCATTACTATCCCATATGTTGCATTATCTGGTCCTCCTTCATCTCATCTACTATATTCCTTTTGACGTGTTTCTAAACATTTTGAACTTCTCCAAGCAGCAAATTCGAAACCAAACATATTCCCTAGTTTATCTGTAAAGCATATTTACAACCAAGACCACGTTCACAAGACGAGTATCTTTTCGAGTATCTTAGGGTATTCTTAAAATATTTCTTTTAAATTATATATCAAAATGATCAAGAATGTCTGCAGTATTTTTAAACAAATAAAAATGTGATATTGTAGCAAATGAGAACACCAACTGCTGCTAAGTACACTTTGTCATTTTGGTGCTTAGCATAGCACAAACTTTACACTTGACACTTTTGACACACACTCAGAACAGAACACAACGGATCCTCGAATCGAATCACAACTGAACTGCTGAGTCACAACTCTCAACTGAACTGAACTCGGTACTGTGCACTTTTAACTGCCCAAACTCATTGACTTCTTCACTGCACTTAACTTCGTAACTTCTTAAGGTACTGCATCTGTGAGATTTGGAAAATCCATGGTATGGAAGATATCTTGTTACACACAATAGCAGTGATGTTTTTGCCGTGTTTCAAAATTCTAGCTTATATGGTTATTTAAATATTAATTTTATTGCATAAATTCTTGCTCTAAGAAAAATCCTCCACACGACGCATTTTTTAGAAATATTCACATTAAAAATTTCACTTTTACAGTAAAGAGTTACAAAAAGAAATATCAATATCAATTGTGTAATTTAACCCCTAATTATTGTAGAAATATTATTAATTTTTGTACTTTCCAAAATTTATTTTTCAAAGTTAATTTATTTATCAAAATTGAAGCATTATTTTTATGGTCATTTTGTTTAACATTTTGAGAAGCAGTACAGAAATTTGGGAAGAAATTAATATAAAATTGCACTGTGTGGGGCATTTTGAGTATGGCAAAATATGGAAAAAGTTTGCGAGAAAACAAGATTTAAACTTGTGTACCTATTATTAAGCATGCGCCTGTCCCTTTGTAGCTTCACCTTTTCTTAATGCTTGGAATTATATTATTCTATTAGGAATAATTCTAGTTTTTTAAAATTTTTCACAAGTTTTGGCCAAATTTCACAGATTTACTTCAGCTCCCGGGCAAGACCAATTCCCTTATATAGACCTCGCAAACAAAGCGGAATGTTTTAGAAGGGGAAGCTACTAGAAGCGGCTGAAAGGAATCTTCTGGAACAATAAAAACGGCACATCCCGGGTGCCCGGCTGGGAAGCGCTTCGGGGGCACGGTCACAACAAAATGTTGTAAGGTTTTTTTGGGGCCGACTTCCCTTAATGCAATGCTACCATTAAAGGTGAGAAAAACATTGGGGAATCTTATGAATTTACAAAACCTCCTATCACACGTCACTACTGTCAGTCAGGCAAGTCCAATATTTAAACATGAGTGAAAGACAATTTATGATTTATTTAGGTATTTATCAAGGTTTGGAAATTAATCTAGTCCTATTATAATTTCCTTCGGGGATTGTCATTAAGATCGTTTAATGGAATGTTTTAGCACGTGGAAAACAAAGATTAACGTTTGTGAACAAAAGAGCGGAATATCATGCTTTAATCAGCCCACAGAATCACAAAGGATCGGCAACGGTACCTAAACGAAAAGAATCGCAACAATGTCGCTATCAACGCACCAGATGCCAGTCATTTCTGTCAAACACAAAGGTACTTTTACCCTCGCCCTTTGTTACCCTCTTGTGTTAACAATCGATTATTTCGTGTGGTTCGTAACAAAGAGGGTTGCTGGAATTACGTCATCCTTTGCTGCCGTAGCCTGGCAACAAGAAGCTGCCGATCGTCAGTTTTTTTTCTCAACTTGAGAAGGGAAAGCAATGGCGCGAATGTTAAAGCTCTTGTCAATAGTGAAGGGGGAAGCAATAAACCCAAACCTCCCCAGGACGCCAGAAATTTCCGTTCCAAAAAGGGGGTTGTCATCCCCTGGCGACGCAACATTTTTCCCTGCTTTTGAGTATGCCATATTACTGGCATTGGCGAGAAAAGTGCCCCCGTGTGTTCAGTAGAACTCGCTGGGGCTGTGTTTTGTTTGGGAAAAATAGGCTTTGTATTTTCTAGAACAATGCACTCTAAGGGTGGTTATCAGAAGAAAAATTAATTTTACAATTGGATGCAGAAAACAAAACATCAAGGTACTTCTTTGTTGAAGATGCTTTCTGCCTTTATGTCCTTTTCCGAAAGCATCTGCTTCGAGAAGAATTAACCTTTTGGAAAGCAAAATAATACATTTTATGGTTAATCCCTATTGACCACACAACCTGGTTAACGTTGTGATTTACCACTATTAAGTTATTTAAAAAGTTACGAGAAAGCATACTGCAGTCGAGTTTGAATTTTAAACAAAAGTTCCTAGCACTTGGAAAATAAAATCTCTATTTATTCTTGTAACGCCAAAAGCATGCAAAGTTGCTGCGATATCTTGTACCTAAATAGACACGGAAGGTGAACCACGTTTTCCTTGCTAATGTTTTTGAATATGTTGGTACCGCATAATTTAGGGTTGCTAGGTTTTCAAGCCAAACATGAGGAAGATTTCAGAACCCCTGAACACAACCTATCGTCTTTTTACTGTATAGATTTTAGAAGATTTATGCTTGTATTTTGTACAGAAGTAATTTTAACACATTTATTCAAAACATTTAAACCAATAAGTATATTTACAATATGGTAATTTGTCTAAATTGGAAACCTAAATCAAACATCAAATCATTATGAATATGTGGAATTTGAATTACACTCACTCAGAAGCTTGGTATCACTTCTCATATAAACCTATGCCGCTGTATCTCCGGCCCTGACGTTTCATGAGGGTAAAGAAAGGGACAGGTATATATTAGAATGGCCATCTTTAGCAATACTAGCGCTGTGAATTTCCATGCTAAAGGAAGCTATTCTGATTCGCTTCAACAGATAAATGGGGACTTAATTTTATTTCTTTTAACTCTGTAATAAATATAGTCTACTGTTGTTGCTTAGAGCTTTGCTGCACATAAACCACAACACGAAAGAAAGGAATAAAAGATCCGGCAAGGTTTGCAGTGCTGAGTTGACTCGCACAGCAAAGGGTGGAAGTTGTCTGCTAGAACCAATTACAGGCTTCCTCTCCGGTGCGTACACTGCAGTTTGGGCTGTGTTGCCGATTTTCTTGTAAGTGAAGCACGTGTCGTCAGTAGCTGTTTGCTTTAGTCCAGGTGAAGTTTGTTTTCTGTGCGCATGCGTTACCCTTGTTTAAGTTTCCTGTAAATGCTATCTCCATACTTTAAATACATAGGCAACTATTTCATCGTTTGCATTTTACGAAGAGATGGCACAGGTATACACACGTGTTCAGAGTAGGGGGTAAGAATTGGCAACACTATCTCTCTCGGTCGCGCTAAATGTCAGAGCCGGAGATAAAACGGTGGTACTATAGTTAAAGCAGTCCTTGCAAATAATTTTAAAATGCATAGCATTAAGCAATTCAACTTTAATGAGTTCAAGAGAACTCTTGTTTCTTACATCTATCCACTTATTATTCAGAACTCTTCGTGGTCGGGCAAGCGTACTATGGTACGTGCCCAACGCCACACTACATAACGATCTCCACATGTCTACAATAAAAGAAATAATTTCCCATAGTCTTCGGCATCAGCAGTGCTTAAGTAACCATCCGAGCTCTCTTGCCGTTAGTTGAAGTAGATAATTATCTTTAGGTTATTTTTAGCACCACACTTTGGGCGTCAATTTGAAGTATGTTGTATTGAAGGAGTTGTATTATATTTCAACTGTTGGGGAGCCGAACGTTTAGTGGTTGCAACCGCACGTATGATAAACAGTTTCCGGTAGCCTTCGCCCCAAATGTACTTTCAGGTGGCCTTTGCCCCAAGTTTAAAAAAATATTAACTTTGTAATTTGACTGTTTCTTTAAATATTATATATTTATGTTTGCCTCGGCTACGCCAGTATTATTGTTAGAGACACGTTTCTCTTAGTAGGGTTGTGATGCGACTAAGAATGTAGGCTTACACAGATTATAATTTTGATTCACTCCTTTTATTAATGCTTGACACGATTTAAATAGATATAGATAGCTGTGAGATTCGTTTTATTAATTAGTTACACTTTTTACCACGTAAACGTATTTTTTCGTCTCACACGAATACATATTAAATCTCTCGAGGGCACTTTTTGCGTCTGGTTAGTAACGCTGTCTGCAGGCAACTGAACTGATTTCAACCTCCTAAACTTTTAAATTTCTGTATTTCAAATCTCTGATTGCTATTCCTAATCCAATAGAATACCTTCTTTTAACTAAAAGTTTTTCTGGTTGTTGATTGGCTATTTTATAAACTGTCACAAAATTTACATTAGTTTTGCTCCAATAATGACTAGTAGCATTATTTAACTCTCAAACTCATTATTGCCTCAAGGTTACCTCATTGTTAGCAACCTTTAACTTATTATTCTCACAGCTCCTACATGATTATATTACATAATACATTCATATAACATTATTGAACATGTATACAATAATATAAGCATATGCAATGACTGTTACATACATTTTACAAATTATTACCTACACATATTGCTTTAAGGCGTGCTGTTATTGAATTTACATATTAGATAATTTGACTGAAATCATTTAAGTGTTAAAAATACTGCCTCACAGCCTACTCGACAACAGTAACACGACTGACCTTCTACAGCGCTGCAACATGTTGGACTTACCATTTCGCTTTAGTTATTTTTAGTGTTCCAGACGTTACTTGTAACCCATTTACTAAATGTTCTGATAAGAACAGATTGTAAGTTTGCAGTTATTTTAATAAAAAGAAATTAAGGAGAATTTTACGCCGCTTTAACTCCTTGGTCATAACGCGACGGATCTATTAGTGGATAACTCTTAGAACGAGGTATGGCGGATAGTTAGCCTTCTAGATCTCATCCCTGTAACCATGCCATCTTGCTTCGTCACGTGTCCACAGAGACCCTAGCGCATAGCTACTGGATCTTATCATTCGTGCCGTGAAATGGCATTTGCTGTCCAGTTCAACTGCCGCTCTCTCATATAGAAAGGCGGACAGTTAGCCTGGTAGGACTAGTACCTGTAACCACCTGCTTCGTGCCGTGCAGATGGCATTAGGGTGCCGTCCAGTCTAACTGCTTACGTTGTCTGCGTATAGTTGGCATAGCATTCGCTATTACTACTTATTTTACATTTTACTATTGTTTTAGACTTAAGGCGAAACTTTGGGTCGTGGTATTAAATATACAATCCGGTATTTACCTTGACGACTGAGGGAAATCAAGAAAAAACCCAGACGTGGTGGACCCACGCGATTTGAACCCGGAACCTCCCAAATGTGGGCCACAGACGTTACCGCCTGAGCCATCCCGCTCGGTAGGAGATCATTCTGTATCTGTGAGCACATTAGAACATGCAATATTCATTATCATGTTTGCCCCCCCCCCAAATAATCATCCTCGCCCCTAGTTTTTATAAGGGCTCAGCTTCAACTATTTAGTTACTTTTCTATATTGTTGGAAAGCTTTGCAAAGGGCTGTCTTATACGTACTGTAGTAGCTGTTGTAATATCAATACACAATAAAGACCTAAACAAATAATTGGAACGTTAAAATCAAGAAAAACTCGTAATTTTTACATCAAACAATTACAAATAAAATTAGTTTGCAGGTGGTGTACATTATTACTTGGCATTTCAATGTATATCTATCTAAACAGACCAATACAGTAAGCGTAAAAACTCTATACGTTCTGAACAACTACACATCTACTTTTATAGATTTCCAAAAATTAATATTTATTGCGCCACATTATACCACACAATTGGAATTGTACTTGATATTAATTTTGAGGCGACACAGACATTTAGATAAATACACTTAAATGTACAAAACTATTAAAAATTGTAATGAGTGTATCAAAGTTGAAATAGGACAATATTAAGAGTGAAGAGTCAATTGATCAAATAAATGACTCGAATGATATTAAAAGCCTTCACTTACATCATAGTGGTAAAAGAAGTTTTTTTTTAGTTTTTTTAAATAGGAGTTACATTGTATTTCAAACATAAATTCAAAAATTGAATATCGGCAGCAACATGTCTTTTTTAATTTTTAGGTCAAAAACATTTTTAATTTAGTAGTTAAAGCGTGAAGGTTTGCATTAAAATCCATCAACGGACCAAGTGTCAGTTGCGTCAACAAGATGGTCATAGGAATAAACTCCATGAAAGTCCTTAGGCTTACTTGCCTCATGTTTATCAAAGTTAAAATAGGACAGTATTAACAGTGAAGAGTCAATTGATAAAATAAATGAGTGTCTATATATTACCTTAGTAAATATACTTCAATTTTTTTGTAACCCCTAAAAATGATCCTGATGGCGTAACCTGCATCATGATCCCCCCCCCCCGTTGGCGGCCCTGCTCATTACAAAATAAAGGACTTTCTCCATTCTTCCTGCATTCAAGAAAGCACACACGCACAATAATTTTTGAAAAGCATTACCAGAAATATTAACACACATGTAAAGAGACCTTTTCTTTGGTGGAGGTTTCTTGAGTTCGTCACTTTCGCCTTCGAATCTGTTTCTTACTTCATAAGAAAACACGTGTTGTTCACAACAGTTAATAACGACAAAACTTGTAGACGCAACCACAGTCACATTCTATCAGCCAATGAGAGAAGAATGCTAGCTGCCTGCCAACTACAATTTTAGTAAATGCTGCCAAAATTGGGAAAAAGGAACCGCATAGCGGTAAAATCGGTAGTGCCGATCACTATTCCAAATATTCAACTCAAAGCTCAGCATAAATGGCAAATGAAATAGGGTGAAGCAGTACAAAATACGTGAACTAGGAGATTCAATAAAATAAAGACTAAAACCCCGGGGTAACACAGGAGACTTGGCAACCCTAACATAATTGTTGAATACGACCTTGATAGATATGTTCGACCTTCTTTTCATTGTTTTTGACTGCTGAAGAATAGGAGATCTACGACAGCGCTTCATCTCACTTGCCCTCTCTGCGGAAGGTAGGAGTAATTGTTCTAGCTTTTCTGCACTCATCATAATTGCGTTGTGGGTAGGTATTCAGTCACTGACAGCATTATAAAAACTTAATCATGATTATTTAAGGGTGAGCGTCCTATATGGTTGCTCAAGATAACTAAGATTTCTCAACACAGCAGCGAGGAAGGAGGAGAAATTGACATGACGTCACTATTGCTGGAGTGAATATTGTCTTGCTTCCGCAACAATCACATCACATTTCTGTTCTGCACAATTTACCATTAGGGATAACTCAGGTTGGCGCTTTGAGTATTGCAGAATCTGAGTGTTGCTTTGGTAACAAAGAAAGATGACCTTACTGTCCCTGTAGCGGAAAAACATTGGGCGTCATTGGCAGCGGGGAATCGTTGCTCCTCTGGGTTGATGCCCTCTGCTGTAGCGTTCTGGTCTCCAGCTATATCTGCTCAACGGCTGATGATTTCTCCATTCCTAATAAATTACCTATCTAACTAATTTTACTGATCTCAAGGTTTTCGTAGGTGAGGCAAGTAAAATACACTGCATTTCTCTTAAAATGTGATTTATCAATAAAATACCTATTGTGAGATAGCTTTTCCCATCTTTAACAATTCCAACCATAATAGTAAGTTAGGATCCTAATCTAACTGCACACGCTTCCCCACCCATAAGCACACACCTACATCTGTGGTCCAAAGAGTATAACTGAGTGTCGAAGAGATTCTATAAGAGAGTGAAAATCTGGGGCCTGCTTCCCCCTTTTATAACTAAACCTAGTGATGCTCGCCTTCGCGCCTTAACATGTAACGGCATTTCTAATTGATCCTCGAACCGCGTTAACTTATTATGTATGAAATATTCTGTTCTAAAGCGTTTAGACACACACTCAATATCTCTGTCTCTTTCCTTTTTTATATCTGTCTCTTTCTTCATTCATTCATTATCTGTTTACCCTCCTCTTGTGTAGGACTTACACCCCCCAGGACTTTCGGTAGGGTGCCTGGGGTCAGAGACCCGTCGAGGAGCAGACACTCATGGTTCAGACAGAACAACCAGGATGGGTGATCAGCCCGATGCCTGGTATGGGATGAAGGAAGTAGATGAAACGAAATGTTGGTGAAATGGATAAAAGGAAAGGTGATGATGGAGCAGTTGGTGGAATGAATGGCGGGGGAAACCGGAGAACCCGGAGAAAACCCGCCCAGACGCCGCTTCGTCCACCACAAATCACACATGCAGGTCCCTGGGATTGAACCCGGGCCGCCTCGGTGGGAGGCGAGCGGTCTAACCACTCGGCCACGGCGCCGCCTCTGTCTCTTTCTATTTCTTGTTATTCCTTCAAGTTTCTTGCTCTTAACTTGGTGAAAGGTGGTGGACTCTTACCTTGAATTACTTTTACCTGCAATTATCTATTAGCTAGGCCACCTGTCCCTTACTTATCTAAGTTACAATCCGCCTTGTACATCTCTTGGCTGCTAAATATTCTAATAGCTTTCTCGCTGAATTACATTATATGTACACTTCTTGTTTGATATTGATTTATACGTCTATATGTGTGTATGTGTGTTGTATTTCCTCTTTCAGCCCCACGCTTTCCTCACCGATGTATTTAATGTTTGTGGCTACCACTATTTGAGGCATATGTAAGTTTAGTTATAACATGACAGACATACTAAGGAGCGCAGGTTAGGCTGCATTAAACCCTGTTGTTTAGGTGCACGTGCTTTTATCATCCTGAAAGGCGGGTTTAAACCGAAGGATACTCCTACCTATTTGTTAAAACGCATTTACGGAAAATGTACGGTATATGAGTAGAACCGCATTCACTGTACACATAGTACGCATACATCTACAGGATTATTTTTTATTGCTTTCATAACATTATTAAACATAACTTTAGTCTGCATGATATCGGATGACTGAAACCTAATAAGTGATTCTGACTCACTTTTTATGCCAATTTCAGAACTCCTTTTAGTTTTTTTCTATCACGTACAGTTTTTTCACAATTTTACTTCAAAAATATAGAGTTGAGCCAGTAGATGATGAACATTGTTGAAGGGAAATTTATCACTTCTTGGAGGGAAATTTCTCAAGTAAGTCTTTAGGTTGTTACACCTGTAGATGCTGGTTGCTATTTGTAATTTATGTATGGTTGTTAATATCAGAGGCTTGCATTTCCAGTGCTATATCGTGATTGAAGTTATAAATGCATTATGTCTACACGCAAGTGTGTGAACAATCCAAATGTTTTCTGCTACATTTGTGGAAGTTATACAGTGCTTCAGCAGAGAACTGATATAACAGACTTTGTGAAAAAGGCGTACCATGCTTATATTAAAATGAAACTTGGTGACCAAGACAAGGCCTGGGCTCCAAAGACAGTTTGCCGCTATTGTGTTGAGGTTAAGATTGTGGATAAAAGGAAAGAAATCGTGCATGCGATTTGCAATTCCTATGATGTGGAGGGAGCCTAAAGACCACCTTAAAGACTTATTTCCGTTTAGTTAATGTTCAGGGGTGCAATTTGGAAAATAAACACATTATGTATCCAAGTATTCCTGCAGTCATCAGGCCAGTTCCACACGGAGAAGATCTACCTGCCCCTCTTCCTCCAGCTGTTTTAGAGAACTTGGAAGAAGATGGTGTTGAAAGTGAACCTCATGCAATCACCGAAGACGATCCTGATGATGTCTACCGCCCTGAATACGAGGTGACTCCACAACCGTTCTCTCAGAGTGAACTAAATGATCTATTAGGTGATTTGAATTTGCCTAAGGAATCTGCAGAGTTACTAGGCTCCCGTCTTAAAAATAAGAATCTTCTGGAACCAGGAAAATATTACTCATGGTACAGACACAGAGAACAAGAGCTAGTTCCTTTTTTCTCACAGATCGAGTTCTTGGTTTACTGCAACAACGAGTTAATACACTTTTATGACTTTGAACATGATCCTGCTCAGTGGAGATGTTTTATAGATTCATCAAAGAGGAGCCTGAAAGGCGTGTTACTGCATAATGGGAATAAGGTGTATGGGTCCATTTGTCGCACATTCAGTTCAAATGAAAGAGACAGTTGAAAACATGAAGATACTTTTAACAAGTATCCAATACGAGGAACACAAATGGCGTATCTGCGGTGATTTAAAAGTTATTGTAATACTATTAGGACAACAAGCTGGGTTCACAAAAATGCCTTTTTCTGTGCGAATGGGACAGTCGGGCAAAGCAAAGACATTGTGAAAGTATGGCCACAGCGGAGAAACTTGTTGTCTGGAATTAAAAACATCCTGCACGAACCGCTTGTAGAGAGACAAAAGTTATTGCTTCCGCCACTACTTGATGAAGCAATTTTTGAGTGCTCTACCACAGGATGGACCCTGCTTGATGTACCTTTCCAAGAAATTTCCCTTTATTACACAAGACAAATAAAAGGCTGGGATTTTGTTAGTCCTCAAATAAAGAAATTGATGAAGGATGAAGATTTTAGAAGACAATGAATGAGAGAGAAATAGAAGCATGGACCGCCTTTCGATTAGTTACTGAAAACTTCTTAGGCAATAACAAAGATCCTAATTACAAGGCCATTGTCGAAACAATGTTGGAAAATTTCAAGAAGATGGGTTGTAACATGAGTGTAAAGGTACATTTTCTGCATTCACATATCGACTACTTTCCTGAAAATCTGGGACATTATAGTAAAGAGCAGGGTGAACGTTTTCACCAAGATATTAAGGAAATGGAGAGGAGGTACCAGGGGAGATGGAATGAAACTATGATGGCCGACTACTATTGGGTGTTGAGGAGGGAGTCATCTTCAAGGAACTGCAAGAAAGCCAAAGAAGAGAAGGTTTAAAAAAAATTAAATGAAACACTTTGACTTTTTGTTTTGTTAAAATGTAGTCATGAAATAAATTAGGGGAGTTCTTGAGAGTATTCTTAAACTGTTTCTTTAATAAAAACTTACCTTGCGTAAAATTGTATTTGAATACTTTTCTACGCTCATTAGTAAAATTGTCAAAACATTACTTCTTATTTTGTGTAAAAACCTGACGTGATAGAAAAAAACGGAAGTTATTTCCGGAATCAGCATAAAAACTTGATTCAAGAACACCTACTTTTATGAAATCATCTGACAAATAGTTTGAAAATGCAGACTAGTATAAGGAATACTACTGAATATGCATCAACCTGAGGCATTATGGGACCGCTGTTTGTGTAGTCTTTCTGGTGCTAATATTGAGGGACTTAAGCCGCAAGGCGTACCCCAGCAATGAGGGCCCTAAGCCGTAAAGAGTAGCCAAAGGATTTTTGTTTAAAAATAGAGGAGTACGGCCGAAGGCCACAACTGCTGAGCGACAACAGGGTGTAGCCGAAGGATCTGCAAGGCTAAACCCCAATGATAAATAAAGCGTATACATTCTTTATGCATTTGCCTCCTTTATGCCAACTCTTCATCCAAAATGTCGCTAGTAGATACTATATAGGAACGGCCGCTAAAAAGGGAGGGTGGGTGAGCCAAATAACTTCGATGCGGGAACTACATAAAACAAATCCCCGTTCTTTACTGACAGTTCTGAATGTCAAAGCAACTCGTTTTCGCAAGTATTTGAGGCAATATTTTATATCATAACATGCTGTGAATGCCAGAGTGATTGTACTGTAAATTAATATTATTGTATGTTCAGGATTTTAGATGTTTGTTAGCCATAAGTATTGTTAGGAAATAAGTTTATACGGCCTCACTGAAACTGACAATAGAAGTGGGTAACAATAAACCGAGGGGGTGAGTTGTGTATCACTAAGAAGAGATAAACAAATGACGTCAGGAGAGCGTGCCTTTTTTAGAAATGGAGGAAATATCTTCTCTAGAGTATATATGTTAGTAGCAGTGATTGGCTGAACAAAACAGACGCTAAAGTTAGCGCAGTTTGGTAACCGATAGTAGATATATTATAATGTTTAGGTAATTCGAGGTGAAGGGGTATATATTCACGTGCCATAAGCAAGTGTCGCACAGTTCTGAAGAATCTCTCACGAGGTGCACGTCGCAGAGTTAGTTACAAAAATGTAAAGTACGCGAAGTAATTGGTGCGCGGCAACTAAAACGACTGCAATTCGGAAGTATTACAGTTTCAGTCAGGCGTGTATAAAGATTAAATATATCAATTATTAATTAAGTGTGACGGCAATAAAAGTCTAGATTCTAATTTTTTATCAGTGTTATCTTTTAGTAACAACTCCTTTCCGTTTACACGCCCTGCTTAGAGACACTTGCTCGACTGAGTTATAATAGCTAGCCGGAGGACAAATAACCCAGATTTAAAATAATAATACAAGAGGCGCCCAACAAATAAGATAGCACAAGCCATTGAGAACTGCGACATATTTACGCTGCATTATGTTCCTGCTCCGTACTGTACTAGTGGTGCATTTACAAATATTCCAGATGCATTTGCTCTCTTACGTAATATATTTGATTCATACAGTTAGGAAAATGTAAATTTGACAATTACCTTAAAAAACATTAACGTAAATGGTCATGTTAAATAGGGAACTATTTTGTGTCCATTACAACCTATTTCACAACAGCCAATAAGAGGTGGCTAGTGCACGTGGCCATTAAAAGATACAGGGCAAAGCTATATGCAACAGGCTTTAGTTGATGCAGTTTGTCACATGTAATTTACCATAACAAAGCGCCAGATAATCTTAACAATCAACGCAATGTTGGTTATTTAAACAATTAATGTTGCAACTGCTGCTTAATGTATGCGTTATTACGGAAGAAATTACCCCCGTGGTAAAAAGTCACAAGCATGTGCCTTCTGTTCCCAAATATATTGTGGTGCAAATATGATTTCTAATCCTTTCTGCTTTAAATGTATCCCTTTCTCAATAAAACAGTCATGTTAAAGTGATGAAGAACAGCAAATAAGTGCAACAATTTGGGATGTCCCCGTTGCTCAGTCGGTAGAACACCTGCCTGCTGTACGAGGGGTCCGGACTCGATTCCCTGTGGAGGGGTGGGAATTTTTCTTCAGTCAAGATTATTCCCTATCCTACCCAGAGTCTGTAAGTATCATGTGTGTAATATAATGAATAAAACCCAAAAAGTACAAGAGAATACGAGTTACTACCATTGCCAAAAGGCAATTTGTTCCAAAGGATAGGCCGCCGATAAGACCAATGTAGTTAAAAGCGGAGTATAAATGAAACTAAAAAGCAATTCATACACAATTCCAGTTTAATGAAAATATAAATTAACAAAATACTACGAAATAAAGGAAGAAAAGAAACTGGAAGGGGTAGAATGTGTAGGTACTACATTATCAACAGATATGAGCTTCTGAAACCCCTCCCCCCCGCCACCACAAAGCTGGATTATCGATGCGTGCGATTGCACAAACTTCGCCACGTTAGGCCAAAGGAGCGTTAATGCCTTTCCTCTTTTATTGTACGGAGTCGAAATTCTGTTTATTCTAGTAAGTTGCCTGGGATTTTAATGCACTATGCACCTGTTTACTGGTTTTAATGGATATCGGGTCCATTTGACTTATATTTTAAAACTGCTATAGTACTATTTGCATATCTAGTTGTTTCGGTATGTATATCTGTGTATTTTCAGCTAAATCCAATCTGAATTCTTATATAGAAAGTGGTCTACAGTGATAAGAAAATTATCATCCGAGTGCTGTGCTTAATTTTTACTTTGCCTATGGATACCTTAAATACTTGAGAAGCCAATTTAAAGAAAGTGTCTGTTTTTGAAGTTTGTACCACGCTTTGGGCGTTAATTTGAAGAAGATTGTTTGTTACGTAATATGCTGCTACGTATGAAAAGCCGATTTGAAGAATTATTTTTGTTGTTACGCTCCAAAAAAAAAAAAATACATTTTTTTACTTTGTTATTAAACTGCTTCTAGAGATATTATTTGTGTTTGTTTTTGCCTCGGATGCGTCAGTATTGCTTGAGAGACACATTTCTCTTAATCAGGGCATGGTGCGACAAGAATGTAAGCTTACACAGATTTTAAGTTTAAATGCACTTCTTTTTATTAATCCTTGACACAAATTAAATAGCACTACACTGATATCACGAGCTGTGAGATTCTTTAATTTAGTGCTTGTACTTTGTTAACGCGTATACTTAATTTTCGTTTCACACGAATACGAATATTTCTCTACAGAACACATCTTCCATCCGGTTACTACTAAGGTCTGCAGGCAACTGAACATATTTCAACCGTCCAAACCCGTAAGCTTCTGTATTTCAAGTTTCTGATTGGCTAATCCTAGTCCAATAGAATACCTGCATTTTACTAAATCTTTTTCTGGCTGTTGATTGGCTATTTTTAAAAATTTACATTATTGCTGCCCTAATCCTGACTAGTAGTATTCAAACTCTCAAACTCATTATTGCCTCAAGGTTACCTCATTGTTAGCAAATTTAAACTTATTTTTCTCACAGCTCTTACGTTATTAAATTACGTAATGTATTCATATAACAATATTAAACATGTTTACAGTAATATAAGTATATGCAAGGACTGTTATACATTTTTTTTTACAAATTATTACATACATATTGCTTCAAGGCGGGCTTTTATTGAATTTACATATTATATAATTCAATTGAAATTATTCAAGAGTTAAAAATACTGCCTCAACCTTTGGGAGGCATATTGTTTCAACAATTCAGATAATATATACTGATTCTCCACCCCTTTCATTGCCCAGCTAGGCGTGACTTCTCTTCATATGATAATGGTAGCGTATCCGACTTCAGTTAAAACCAATTAGAGGATAGCTCATCTAAGGTAGACGTGGAACACAAAATGATGAGGAGATTCTGCCAACGTTCAAGAATAATGCAGAACACTAAACGCAACTAAAACCATTGGCACGTTTTCTTGCACTCGACTGTACATAGCAGATAGAGAAGGTACAGCATTCACCCAAAATTTCTATACCGAGATTTATCAGAAATGAATGTTTTGAGACCCTCTGAATCCAAAATAAGAAAAACATTTAAGCATTTGTGGAAAACGTGCCATCCGTGAGTGTGTGTATGTGTATGATCAGAATAACTCAAAAAGGAAAAGTCGTATAAATATTGAAGAAGGTAGTTGCTACATCTCACAGCTCTCTATATCAGTAAAGTGTTATTTAAATCGTATCAAGCATTAATAAAAGGAGTGAAGTAAGATTATAATCTGTGTAAGCCTACATTCTTAGTCACACCACAACCGTGCTAAGAGAAACGTGTCTCTAAAATAAATACTGACGCAGCCGAGGCAAACATTAGGAGTTGTATTGTAGTTCTTATGTAGGGGAGCAGAACTTGTAGTAGTTGCAACCGCACGTATAGTAAACAGTTTCCGGTGGCCTTTGCCCCAAGTTTAAAATAATATTAACTTTGTAATTTTACTGTTTCTTTAAATATTATATATTGAGGTAACTCTTATTAATGTCTCAAATTGTTCAGTATTTTTTCTGTTTTAAAGTCTTGTCGATTTTCAGTTGTTTCTCACGACTGCATGGAAACAGTATGTAATTTTAAGGCCAGCGTATAGCGTCCAGTTCTTAAACATTTGAATTTCGCTGCTCCCTTTGTATCTATAATGGGATGTGCCATGTAGATATTTCTAAAATGGCTTAACAGGATTGTAATGAAGTAGAAATAAAAAAAATCTGATGTGTTAAACTCACATGACTTTCTCTATTCTTGTACAAATTGTTTTTACAAACGCTTATTCTACATATGCTTCATGTTAATCGAGATGTTAATTTTATTGCTAATTTTCTTGTAGGTACAAGGGGAATATGGTAGACTTTAAGCGACAGTCAAATATTTTAAGAGCTGGTTGCTATGTACAGTATTCCATTCTCTTTGCATGTCTAGGACATAAAAATGAACAACGGATTCCCATTTGAGAAAAACTATTAAGTATTGAAAAATTTAAAGGTATAACAAGCAATATCTCGAAAATGGTTCACTCAACAAAAAACCTGTATGTGGCATAAATTGTGTATTTTAACGCGATCTACATTTTTTGTGTAGTAAAATTTTGTCTATCTCTTATGGTTTATCTGTTATGCAAAAATGGTTTACAATGAAGAATACTTTTGGAGAGATTCCCAGAAAATTCGAGATATACATTTCATTTGTCATGAAAATATCTTAAACATATGATGTTTTAATCAAAATCGTTAGAACCATTTTTGAGAAAATTAAAATTTTCGAAAAATGTTCCATGTAAAGGGTAATTTGGGGTGGGGAATTTTCTTGAAAACCTTCTTGTCGCCTCTCTGGAAGATACTGAACCTAAATACCAAGTTTGGTGTTTATCCGACTGTTCGTTTCTGAGTTATGCTGTTCACAGACACACACACACGCACATGTTTTTAGGGGGTCTCCAGTGAAATCTCGGTATCGAATTTTTGGGTGGAATACAATACGTAGTAGAGGAAGTAATAAACATTCGTAAAAATAGTTTACGTACCCACTAATAAACGATAAGAGGTACACATCAGATATTTTTTTTAATTAAACACCAGCATGCCGCTAAGCAAACTTCAAATCCATGAAAATATACATATGCAGGGCTTTATACTTATTTAAAACTTGCCCTTCCATGCGGCGTTTTCCGTCTCAACTACAAAGCGTGCTGCAACCGGTGGCGCTGTGCTTCACTCCGCTGTCAAACCCTTTTACATTATGGAAGAGGTAAATTGCCTCACTTTTTCCGTTAAAGACACTGTATCCGGAAAGCACATTATGGATGAAACGAGTTAAGCCAGACTGCAGGTGTACTTGTGATTTCATTTCTGGTTTTTACATTTATTTCTTCCTGTGTTAGAGAATTGGTATTTTTATCGTTTTGTTTTCCAAATTTACTTTCTCTACCACGAACGTAATTGTTACAGGAAGTATTGCATTGCATATAAAAATTTGATGCAGAGATTTCAATGGATATATACATTGAGGTCCCCTGAATAATTAAAAATCTGATGTGTTACACTCACATGACTTTCTCTACTCTTGTACAAACCATTTTTTTACAAACGCTTACTCTCCATATGCTTCATGTTAATCGAGATATCGAGATGTTAATATTATTGCTAATTTTCTTGTCGATGCAAGGGGAATTGGTAGGCTTTAAGGGATAGTCAAATATTATAAGAGCTGATTGCTATGTCGAGTATTCCATTCTCTTTGCATTACCAGGACAAAAAAAATGAATAACGAATTCCCGTTTGAGAAAAAGTATAAGTATTGGAAACTATAAGGGAACAACAAGCAACATCTCGAAAATGGTTCACTCAACAACAAAAAATGTATATGATAAATTGTGTATTTTAACGCGATCTACATTTTTTGTGTAGTAAAATTTTATCTATCTCTTATGGTTTACCAGTTCTACAAAAGTAGTTCACAATGAAGAATACTTTTGGAGACACTCCCATGAAAATTCGAGATATACATTTTATTTGTCATGAAAATATCTTAAACATATGATATTTTAATTCAAAATCGTTAGAGCCATTTTTGAGAAAATTAAAATTTTCGAACAATGTTCCATGTAAAGGGTAATCTGGGGTGGGGGGATTTTCTTGAAAACCTTTGTGTCGCATCTCTGAAAGATACTGAACCTAAATACCAAGTTTGGTGTTTATCCGACTGTTCGTTTGAGTTTTGCTGTTCACAGACACACACACGGACATGTTTCCAAAAATGCTTTTTTTTGATTCAGGGGGTTTCAAAACATATATTTCCGGTGAAATCTCGGTATCGAATTTTTGGGTGGAATACAATACTTCCCCTACTTACTATACGTATGAGAGAAAGTAAAAAGAATATTTAGAAAAAGTTGAGCGTGTCTGAAAAATGTGAGGGTGTTTGTTTGTGCGAACATTTTCCAAAATGGAATGTTCGATACATATGTAACCAAATTACATGAACAATTGTCAGAATACATTTCATTATATTTATCTTAATTATTCTAAAAACAACGAAAAAGAGGAGGATAAGAGAAGAAACATAAACAATGCAAAATATATGATTTGTGAAACTATGCAAACAAACTTAAGTGATTAATTTAAGTAGACCTAACTATGCGATGTTAAAAGGTTTTGATATTTAGATGATTATTACATTGTCATATTACAAATTTAAGGTATTTGGTGTAAGTAATGTGTAATATGTCATATACATAATATATATACATATAATACTAAATTTAAAACAAATGCCGGAATTTCTTAATAACACAGACAAGTTATCTTAAAGCAATTTACACAACATTTCTTCCAAAATAATTCCCTTCTTCAGCTAGCGCGTGTAAAGAGACTGGAAGCCATTTTCACAGACCTGTCGTAATGTTCTGGTCGCATGTGCCAGCAGTTTCTTTAGGGTTTGGAAATCTTCGCCCCTTCAGATGAAATTTTAGATTTCTTTTTTTCTTTTCATTGCTGCATCTTCATAAGGTTCTTCTGGCATTCTCAATATCTCCGAAGTAGATTTGTGTAACAAAACACAAAAATTATGTTTGAACGTTGTTCTAATGCCGGCATAATGAAATGCGATAAACGAACATGCACAAGCAGAACAAATCTGATGTGTTACACTCACATGAGCTTCTCTACTGTGGTACAAACTATTTTTACAAATGCTTATTCTCCATATGCTTCATGTTAATCGAGATATCGAGATGTTAATCTTATTGCTAATTTTCTAGTAGATTCAAGGGGAATTGGTAGGCTTTAAGCGATAGTCAAATATTTTAAGAGGTGGTTGCTATGTGGAGCATCCCATTCTTTTTGCATTACCAGGACAAAAAATGAATAACGAACTTCAGAAAAAAAAGTCTGAGCATTGGAAAATTTAAGGGAATGACAAGCAATATCTCGAAAATGGTTCACTCAACAAAAAAAATGTATATGACAAATTGTGTATTTTAACGCGATCTACATTTTTTGTGTAGTAAAACTCTTCTATCTCTTATGGTTTATCAGTTATGGAAAAGTCGTTCACAATGAAGAATACTTTTGGACACATTCCCAGAAAATTCGAGATATACGTTTCATTTGCCAAGAAAATATCTTAAACATTTGATATTTTAATCAAAATCATTAGAGGCATTTTTGATAAAATTAAAATTTTCGAAAAATGTTCAATGTAAAGGGTAATCTGGGGTGGGGGGATTTTCTTGAAAACCTTCGTGTCGCCATCTCTGGAAGATAGTGAACCTAAATACCAAGTTTGGTGTTTATCCGATTGTTCGTTTCTGAGTTATGCTGTTCACAGACAGACACATGCACACGGACATGTTTCAGAAAATGCTTTTTTTGGATTCAGGGAGTCTCAAAACATGTATTTCCGGTGAAATCTCCGTATCTAATTGTTGGGTGGAATACAATACTTCTACTTACTATACGTAGTAGAGAAAGTAAAAACTGGTTGCCACGCAAAGACAACGATCATTATTATTATGAAAATTCAAATGAAATGTTGTCAACGACGTTACCAACACCTACAAAATATCCTTTACTTTCCCATACTTTAAAGAGAAGATAAAACAAATCCGGGAACTTTCTGAATCTAGAGTTATATATATTTTCACCTATCCAAAGATGCGACATGAAGATTTTCAAGGTAATCTCCCCACCTCAAACTACAGTTTAATTTTTTCTTTCGAAATGTATTACTCAAAAATTGTTCCAGTGATCTTGGTTAAAACAATTTAAGATATTTACACAGCAAAAGGCAAATTTATGATCATTTTTTTTCCCTTGTTAAGTGCTTAAGGATTCTATGATTCGGGTATTGCACCTCCTTTTTAGTAACACTGATCATAATTTGGTCACAAGGTTTATGATGTCTTCATTAAATGCAGGAAAAGGTAACTTCAGTGTTTTAAAGGTCATAAGGTTAGAAAGCTGATATTTATTATGCATTACGTAGAAAATAGAATAAGTTTAATTTCCAAATTGTAAATTTATTAAAGCGATTTAATTCAAAATTTAAATTCAATAAAATTAATATAAACATGCTTAATTGTTCAAACCATAACAGGACTAGTTTCAGCTATACGTTATTCAGCTCATATTGATTCCTTCTACCTGGAACTAGCCAGCCTGCCCGTCCCTTACTTATTTAAGTTACAATCTGCTTTGTATATTTCTTGGCTGCTAAATATTCTAACATCTTTGCTGCTGAATTATATTATGTACAATTCTTGTTGAATATTGATTTATATGTCTATATGTATACATGCGTATGCGTGTGCGTGTGTGTGGTATATCCCCTTACAAAGTCAACTCTAGCATTACACCGTTACCTAAGTTGATTTAAATTCATATTACCAGGGCTTGTCTCACACACTACTTCCTGACGCTTTATATTCTCTGGTATTTTATATTTGATCGAAACTATCACCTTACCACACCTTCACAAGTTTAGTAAATAACATTTGAGGCAGTATTTTATATCAAAACACTGTGAATGCCCGAGTCATTGTAGTGTAAATTAACATTATTGTATGGCAATGATTTGAGATGTTTGTTAGCCATAAGCATTGTTAGGAAATAAGTCTACACGGCCTCACTGAAACTGACAATAGGAGCGGGTAACAATGTAGCGAGGGGGTGAGGTGTTTATCAATTATAAGAGACAAACAAATGACGTCAGAGTAGCGCGCTTTTCTTTAGAAATGGAGGGAATATCTTCCCTAGAGCATATGTGTTCGTAATTCTGATTGGATATAAAAATAGACGCTAATGTTGGCGCGTTTTATTAACCAATAGCAGCTCTGAGGGAGTATAAAAAGCTAAAGCCAGAGACGGGTAATGCTCAGTTCAACAGAATCATCCACGGGTTACACGTCGCGCAGTTTAAGAGAATCATTCACGCGTTACACGTCGCCCAGTTCAACAGAATCATCCACGGGTTACACGTCGCGCAATTCCAACAGAATCATTCACGAAGTACACGTTACGCAATTCTACAGAATCTCTTGCGTCGTAAAGTTAGTTAAAAAATGTGAAATACGCGAATTAATAATGTGCGGCAAATAAGTGATTATAGTTACATTCGAAAATATAACAGTTTCAGTCGGGTGTGTATAAAGAGTAAATATAATGTAGTGTGACGGCAATAAAAGTGTAAAAACAAATTCTTTTATCAGTGTTATCTTAAGTAACAACTCCTTTCCGTTTACACACCCTGTTCAAGAGATTTGCTCGACTGAGTAATAATAGCTAGCCGGAGGACAAAGAACCCAAAAATTCAAATATAATAAAACAATAACAGGCGCTCAGCAATAAGATAACACGAAGTAACCGCGACACATTAAATGATAACGTTACAGTACCTTGAATGAATCGTTCTACCTTGTGCAACAAACACACACACACACACACACACACACACACACACACACACACACATTTAACACAATAAAATGTTTAACGATTCTGAACTGTTCGCTACCTACGCAGTAAATGTGTTTGTGTAAATTCATACCTTTAAATTCTAATTTTCGTAGCCTTTCATCCAAACATTTATATACATCAAGTACTTAAGTGTTGAGCATAGATGTAGCAAGATTTTTTTCCTGCTTAGAATGCTTTGCCAAGTACCACGCAATTTTTCTTTGTTCCCCTTAGGAGCGATTTATCAAGATTTTACTCCACCTTGTGAATTCTCAGGAGATGGAAGACGATTAATTTTAATTCAGAAAAATAACCTCTGGTGGGTGAAATAAATCTGGATCAGAGAGAGAGTTAAGTGAGCTTTAAGGAAATATTGCAGGTCATAAAAGCTAGACCAAAAGTAATGAAGATGTAAACAGATTACGTAACTTTGAGCTAAAAGAGAAACAGCCTTAAAGAATAGATCTGTAGGATAATGAAGTGTTGTGCGTCTTGCGAGAATTAAGAGATTCTGACCTATTGTTGGAGCAAATCACTCTAAATGTTTGCGTTTATTTCGGATTTAAAATATGTATTATAACGTTTTAAAAATGAGATATACACGTACAAAGGACAGGTGTACCGGATCTCTCTTTAATAACGCGACTGGCAGCACGTTGCTTCGACGGCACTGCTATACGTATTCGTTCATGCAAAAGCAGCGGCATGGACGTCCAATTCACCCATAGATAATGTTAACAATGCCAAAAATGTGAGTTATCTTACCTTTCGTTATAAAGGATGTTTGAAAGGATGGCTCCTTACGTATATACCATCCTGGCAACCAGTGCTTAACGAATATCTAGGGCCCAAATATTGGAAAACCTACGCTTACATAGAGCATATACGGATTTGATGCACAAGCTTTACCTTTAGGCATCTTCTGCAAATAATAATCAAATGGATTTAAATTTCTAGAGCGAGCAGGGCAGTAAATTCGTCTATCAAAAACATATTGTTATGCGAGGCAGCATTTTCTTGGACTTCTCTTCATGGATCTCTATCTCGACTATTTTTTTCTCTGTTAGATTACTGGACTTTCGTCTACCATCTACTTCCTCGCTTGTTTGCTCTCTCAGATCCGAAGAGTCCTTCTGACCCCAGGTATTAGTTTATTATTCCTGGGGTCTGCAAGTCCCACATAAGAGTAGGGTAAACGGGCGAAGAAGAAGAATTACTGGATTTAAATTTTTATTTTTGTTTAGGATAGTTTGCTTAGATGTTTATAACAGTCTATAAACTGTGATTGTGACAGGGAAGGTGACGCCAGGGAATTTCTGTGTAAATACAAGCTGACAGTCCGCATGTAAATCTATTGGAGCAAAGCTAAACCCAAACACCCACTGTTCTATATTATATACCTGGATAAATACATACAGTATGCAAAAAAAAACTGGTGTCATGTAACGTAGGTCCATTGAATACCATGTTAAGCAACTGCGAATGCCGTTACTTTCCTTAAGCGCGTGAGATTAAGCCTATTGTAGAGCGAGGTCATTCCATGATATGATCAGTAGGTAACGGTGACCACCAGTCGCGTCATTCAAGATAAACTGGTACAGACAAGCACACAGTCCGAGGTTTTTATACAGTTGAGTGTTATCTCAGAGTACAATATGAATAGAAATACTCAAAAAATCAAATTCTGCGTGAAAATGTTCTAGTATAAGTTATGAAAACAAATGACGCTGATTAGACAAAATCGAGATAGGAACGTAACAGATTCTCTATTTATTACTACGTATAGTAAATAGGGGAAGAATTGCATTCCACCCAAAAATTCGAAACCGATATTTCACCGGAAATATATGTGCCCTGGTGCCCTGAATCCAAATAAGGCATTTTTGGAAACATGCCCGTGTAGTGGTTGTCTGTGAACAGCATAACTCAACGAAAAGTCCGTTTAATAAAAACTCTGTATTTGAGTTTAGTATCTTCCAAGGATGCGACACGAAAATTTTCAAGAAAATCCCCCCAGACTACCCTTTAGATGAAACCTTTTTCGAAAATTTGTATTTGCTCAAAAATGTTTAACGATTTGGATTAAAATATTATATATTTAAGAGATTTTTACGCTCAAATAAAATGCATACATATCTTAAAATTTTCTGGGAATTTTCTCTTCATTCTGAATGACATTCGCACAACTATGAGACAGTATTTTTAACACTTAAATGATTTCAGTCAAATTAAGTAATATATAATAGCAGCCCGTCTTAAAGCAATATGTATATGTAACAATATATAAAAAGTGTATATTACAGTCATTATATATGTTTATATTATTGTATACATGTGTAATAATGTTATGTGAATGTATTACGTAATTTAACAATGTAGGAGCTATGAAAATAATAGATTAAAAGTTGCTAAAAATGAGGTAACCTTGAGACAATAATGAATTTTAAGGTTTAACAATACTACTAGTAATTATTGGAGCAACAATAATGCAAATTTTGAGACAGATTATAAAAATAGCCAATCAACAACTAGAAAGGCTAAAAAGTTAAATAAAAGTATTCTATTGGATTAGGTATAGTCAATCAGAGACTTGAAATACAGAAATTTACAAATTTAGGCGGTAGAAATCAAGTCAGTTGCTTATAGACAGCGCTGATAACTGGACGCGTTGGTTGTAGACAGTGTTCCTAACCGGACGCGAGATGTGTCCTCGAGAAATTTAATACGTATTCGTGTGAGACGAAAATAGTTTACGTGTTTAAAAAGTGCAAGTATTTAATAAAAGAATCTCACGGCTCTCTATAACAATATAGTGTTATTGAATTTGTGTCAAAGATTAATATATGTAGAAAAGTAAAAATTATAATCTGTGTAAGGCTACATTCTCAGCCGCATCACGCCCTGCCAAGACATTCATGTCTCTAAAAAAATAAATACTGACGCAGCGGAGACAAACACAAATATATAATATGTAAAGAAAAAGTCAAATTACAAATTTAATATTTTTTAAACCTGGAGCAAAGGCCACGGGAAAGTACATTTGGGGCAAAGGCCACCGAAAAGTACATTTTTGGTGCGAAGGCTACCGGAAACATTTTACTATAGTGCAGTTGCAACTACTTCAAGTGTTCGGCTCCCCAACAGTCAAAATATAATACATCATCTTCAAACTGGCTTTCCATACGTAGCAGCAACAAAACTTCTTCAAATTGGCTCCCAAAGCGTGGGGTAAATGACAACGTAAATAACAATACAATACACCTTCTTCAACTGGTAAACCATAAGAGATAGACCAAGTTTTTCTTCACAAAAAATATATATCTCGCTAAAACACACAATTTATGACAAGACTTTTTTTTTGCCAAGTAAACTATTTCCGAGATATTCCTTGTTATTTGTTTGAATTTTCCAATAGTTATACTTTTTCTCAAATGGGAATTTGCTATTGGTTTGTGTGTGTGTGTGTGTGTGTGTGTTTTTAACGTCCTGGGCATACAAAGAGATTGGAATGCTCTACATAGCAACCAGCTCTTAAAAGATTTGACCATTGGTTAAAGCCTACCATATTCCCCTTGCACCTCAAGAAAAGTAGTAATAAGATAGTTTCTGCAAATGTTTATCTCGATTAATATGAAGAAGATGGAGAATGAGCGTTTGTAAAACTAGTTTGCACAAGAGCAGAGAAAGTCGTGAGTGCAGCACGTCAAATTCTTTGTCGAAGAAATGTGGTAAACCTGGTATATGATGAAATAGAGAACGTCATTACGTTTATCAAAGATGTTTCATCAGTAATACCTGTAAGCTGTCGTTGCTGCATTACTAACTTGAATCCACAGAATAGATCGATCAACTTTGCTTCCAGCTATCAGTAATATATGACCTGCTCAAATCCTCGAGATCTAACTCCCTTTGATTATGTCTGGATAGGATTGCCAGGCGCCCCGAACATGGACTCCCGCTTCCCTTTTAGCTAGGCAGCACAGTCCTGTCACTTTGAATAGCGATAATTACTTTCTCTACTGTGTTTGGTATGTGGGGGAAGTATTCATTCCACCTAAAAATTCGATAGCAAGATTTCAGGAAATACATGTTTTGATCTCCCTAAATCCAAATAAAGCATTGTTGGAAACATTGGTGTGTCTGTGAACATCATAACTTAAAAATGAAAAGTCGGATAAATACCAAACTTCGTATTTAGGTTCAATATCTTTCAAAGATACGACATAAAGATTTCCAACTAAATTGGACCACTCTAAATTAACCTTTCCATGGAATATTTTTAAAAATTTTCGATTTTGTAAAAAATGGCTTACGAATTCGATAGTGCAATAGATCGATTAGATTACATAGATATTTTATTTCACTTCGTTAGTTACATAAATTAATTCTCGTATAAGTTCTATAATACATAATTTTATCTGTAACATTACCCTTTACATATCATTTTCGCTAAGTTGTTGCATTACTAAGGGCCTGCAAACATCCAACACCATGGTTGTTGATTCAACAATCTACATTTTATTTCTATTCCCTATTTCTGATTTTTTTTCAACCATTTATTTCTCACTACACCTAAATATTTTCCGATTTCAAAAAAACTTTCCTTGGATTTAACTCTTAACAACCTTTTACCTATAATTTCATTTGGTGATTTAGATCAATTGTTTCTTTGTAATTTTTTTCTCATATTCATTTTTCCTTCACATTCTAACATTAAATGCCAGTAATTATTAAATTTGCTATTACATAATGGGCATTTGCCTTAATTTTCTCCTTCTCCTATGCCTTTTAACCTCACCAACCCTGACCTAGCCCATGCAAAGCCCTCTCTTGCTATTTTATTACAAACATCAACATAGTTTTCTCTTTCCCATTAAAATACCATATATTAAAAGATATTTATATGACAAGTAAAATGTTTATCTTCAATTTTCTGGTAACAGACTATGAAGTCCACTTCATTCGGAAAGGAACTTTGTATAATCTTGTATAAATAACAAAATTAAGCAATAGACGAAAACTTACTACGCAAAAAAACGTAAAGCTCTTTAAAACACACGATTTGTTTAAAATAAGTTTTTTTGTGACATAAGCCGTTCCTTAGATATCCGTTATTAAAGGCTCGAATTGTTCATTTCTTGGTCATTCTCTTAAAGCCCTGTCAACATTCACTTGTTTCTTGACATTGCATAGGAAGAGTATGGAATTTTAAGGCAGTAAATATCGTTGTTCTCTTTGTATCTATAATGAAATGTGTAAGTTAGCTATTTCTGCAAAAGGTTTATTTGGATTAAAATGCAGTAGATAGAAAAATAAGCTTGAGAATAAGAATAATTTGTATACCCACTAATAAACCATAGAGGGTAGAGGAAGTCATGTGAATGTATCACATCAGATTTGTCTGTTTTCTTTACTGCATACGTACAGTTAGGAGTATTTTATTCTACTTAAAAATTCGATGTCGAGATTTCATTGGAAATATATGAATTGAGGTCCTCTGAACTCAAAAAAGCATGTTTAGGAAAAGGTACGTGTTTTTGTGTCTGTGAACAGCATAATTCAAAAACGAATAACTCACTTAATTAGAAACTTGGTATTTAAAGTTCAGGACTTAACGAAGATTTCAAAAATCCTGTATCCCAAAGTACTCTATATATGGGAAATTTGTCATCTGTGATTTTCTCTAAAAGAATACAATTTTAATTAAAATAACATATGTTTATGCTATTTTCATGTATCGTGAATGTGTATCTCGAATATTCTAGGACTAGTCCTCGAAGTCCTCTTTATTATGAACTACTTTTGCGTAAACCGTATGAGACCCAAGAATTACTGTACAAAAAATGCCGACTATCTAAAGCACACAATTTAAAATTGTTAAATAAAATTTGTTCCGGCATTAACCATTTCAGAGATTCTTTTGGTTTGAATTTTCAAATTCTCGTTTGAAAATATGTTTCTCAACCGCAGATCGCTATGCTTTTTTTTTTCCTTTTTTATTTCTTTTCTTTTTCTACTTCTTTAACTACAAGCAGATAGCAGAATAAGTTTTGTAAGAATAGTTTGTATGAGAGTGAGAAGAGAAAGCCATGAGAATGCATTTTTATGATATTGTATTTGCCTTTAACCTACTTTCGTACATATATTTGACATAGACCGCAACATCATCGCCAAATATAGTGAGTCTAGACCGTAGAGATAGAACACAAATTAGCTAATCTTTATTTTAGGCCATGACCATAAATCCAGTTACAGAGCTTCAAAATAACAGTCTTCCAACTTCACATTATAGTGATTCTTTTAGTACTTTTATCGTCACCGATAGCATGTTGCTTTACAACAAACACAAGCATGCATATACGAGATAAGCGTGTACATTGTAGCGAACCTAGGGGTGGAAAAAAAACTTGGGGTTGCTAACAACAGGGGGTGGTAATTCAGACGGAAGGGGCAGTCAGTAGCGGGGTTGAGGGTGCCATTGGGAGGCTAGGGAATGTCAAATAACTACACAAGGTTCTATAAAACCTTTGGTTAGGCAATTTAATTAAACGAGGTGAGTTTGGGGACCCTCTGACGGTCCCGAAATGCAGGAGCTTGGACACATATCGCAAGGACTTATCTGAAGATAGATCTGGCAGGGCTTGATGCACTTAATACACAGATACTGCGCTAGATCGGAGTTCGAGACCCTCTTCGCAGCAGCATGAAGGCGACAAAATTGAGAGAGATGACCTACAATGGTGGCCAATAAATACACTTCGCTATGCCACCTCAGCAAGGTATTGTCCCCGTTACACAATTTGTTCAAATGACACTACTTTGTAAAATGTGACGCAACTTCCCGGTTGTGGATCGAATCCCACGAAGGGTCGTTACAGTATACGAGATCTTGGGACCATTTCTACTTTCATAGGAGAACAACGCTACTAGAAACATTACCACTCGTCTTTAATAATCCTATTACGTTCTTACGATATACTTAAGAAAGGCAGCTACCCGAGGTGTCCTTTTTGGAACGAAGTCATTAATTAGCGAAATGGAAAACCATACACGACGGTTTCTGGATGGTCATGCATTCCTTTAACGTAAGCTAAGTGATTTGTAATTATAATACGTATTTAAGTACAGACTGCCCATAAAGTCCCAACACATTTTTACTTTCTCTACTACGTATAGTAAGTAGGGGAAGTATTGTATTCCACCCAAAAATTCGATACCCAGATTTCACCGGAAATATATGTTTTGAGACCCACTGAATCCAAAAAAAAGCATTTTTGGAAACATGTTCGCGTGTGTGTCTGTGAACAACATAACTGAGAAACGAACAGTAGGATAAACACCAAACTTGGTATTTAGGTTCGTATCTTCCAGAGATGCGACACGAAGGTTTTAAAGAAAATCCCCCCACCCCAGATTACCCTTTACATGGAACATTTTTCGATAATTTTAATTTTCTCAAAAATGACTTAACTATTTTGATTAAAATATCATATGTTTAAGATATTTTCATGACAAATAAAATGATATCTTGAATTTTCTGGGAATGTCTCCAAAAGTATTCTTCATTGTGAACGACTTTTGCATAACTGGTAAACCATAAGAGATAGACAAAATTTTACTATACAAAAAATGCAGATCGCATTAAAATACACAATTTATGTCGTATACAGTTTTTTTTTTGTTTAGTGAACCATTTTCGAGATATTGCTTGTTATTCCCCTAAATTTTCCATACTTCTACTTTTTGTCAAATGGGAATTCGTTATTCATTTTTTTTGTCTTGGATATACAAAGAGTATTAATCTGTGACAAAGAAAATGGTGCTGCACCTAGCAACCAGCTATTAAGAGACTGTCTATGTTTAAAGGCTACTGTATTTCTATATTGCCCTTGCTAATACAAAACAAGGGGGCATAGTAGGCCTTAAGCGATAGTCAAATATATTTAGAACTGGTGGCTATGTGCATAACGTAATTCTCTTTGCATGTCAAAAGATCGTTTCTACAAATGTTTATCTCGATTAATATGAAATAGATGGAGAATAAGAGTTTGTAAAAATAGTTTGTACAAGAGTAGAAAAAGTCACGTGAGTATAACACATACAATTTTTATGTTCCTGGTGTGCTACAGCACAATAAACATGTCCATCTTCATTATCAACACAAGACAAGTGTTGGACAATCTACCTGGACGTGTTGCAGTTGCTCCCGGAGTCACAGTTACGGCCGAATGGTTTCCTTGTCTTTCACTTATGAACAAGATGGGGCACCACCTCACCATGGGATTACTCGACTACCTGAACGAGACCTTTCCTAACCGGTTGATCAGAAAAGCGCACGTTCCTCCTCGTTCCCCCAGACCTCCTAACCTTGACTTTTTTGCATGGGGTGTCATCAGCTGACGCTACCAGAGTGCCAAATGCGCACGAGTTGAAACAACGAATAAGAGCGGCATGCTTGCTAATCCCCTCATATCTTAGTGTCCCCGATGGGAATGTGTGTTGATAATGAGGGTGGACATGTTGAACTGCATTAGGCTTTTTAAGGTCCTACTCTATCCTAATGAAATGTTTATTGTGTTGTAACAAATACAAACATGAAAATTATTGGAACTTTATGGGCAACATATATAACGGCACAAACTAATTAACTATCAACAATGTGGTTATATATTGTTAACGAAACGAATTCGCGCGTGCATGTAGAAGGGAGAGAGAGCCAAAGCGCGAGAACAAAGGAATAGAATGGGGGAGAGGTATCATCTTGCCGCTTGGAAATACTAGTATGGAACGAAGATTCACGGCTTGATATGAAAGAATCCGAGCCATTGAAATAACATTGAACGTTATCTTGCTGATACGCTTATATGTAAATGCTAAATACTGGTGGACTATTTTTACAAACGCTTATTCTGCATATGCTTCATGTTAATTGAGATATCGAGACGTCAATCTTATTGCTGATTTTCTTGTAGGTGCAAGGGGAATATGGTAGGCTTTAAGCGATAGTCAAATCTTTTAAGAGCTGGTTGCTATGTGGCGCATTCCATTCTCCTTGAATGTCCAGGACAAAAACAAAAAATGAATAACGAATTTGTGAAAATGTTAAGTATTGGAAAATTTAAGGGAAAAACAAGCAATATCTCGAAAATGGTTCACTCAGCAACAAAAATGTGTATGACATAAATTGTGTATTTTAACGCGATCTACATTTTTTGTGCAGTAAAATTTTGTCTATCTCCTATGGTTTACCAGTTATGCAAAAGTCGTTCACAGTAAAGAATACTTTTGGAGACATTCCCAGAAAATTCGAGATATACATTTCATTTGTCATGAAAATATCTTAAACATATGATATTTTAACCAAAATCGTTAGAGCCATTTTTGAGAAAATTAAATTTACTATGAAAATGTCTTAAAACATATTTTAATCAAAATCGTTAGAAAAAAATCAAAATTTTCGAAAAATGTTGCATGTAAAGGATAGTCTAGTGGGGGAAATTTCTTGAAAATCTTCGTGTCGCATCCTTGGAAGATAATAAACTCAAATACCAAGTTTTGTATTTATCCGTCTTTTCATTTTTGAGTTATCGTGTTACAGAAACACAGACGGACATGTTTCCAAAAATGCTTTATTTGAATTCAGGGCAGCTCAAAACATGCATTTCCGATGAAATATCGTTTTCGAATTTTTGGGTGGAATGCAATACTTCCCCTACTACTTATAGTAGGTAATAATATAATGTTAAACCCAAACATTTCTGGCATATTTTCAAGAAAATCTTCTCTCCCAAGTTGTGCATTACATACATTTATTTTTTCATTTTCTCAAAAATGGCTCTAACGAGTTTAATTAAAATATCACATGTTTAAGATACACACAATCTGCCAGCTTGAATTTTCCCGCAATAGCCAACGAAATCTTCTTCATTCGGGAAGAAAGTTTGTATAATTCTGTATAACTTGTAAATCAAAACAAAGAGACAAAAACGTACATCTGTTTAAGGCCAGGAATTTCCTTTAAATAACTTTTGTGACGTCAGCAATTTCTGAGGTATCCATCGTTAATTGTTCAAATTATTCAATATTTTGTCAGTATCGAAGCATCCCTCAATCAGATGTTTCTCATATGTCATAGATGGAGTATGGAATTTTAAGGCCAGCATATAGCAAGGCGGTTTTAAACATCTGACTGTCGATTGGGTTTCCTGTATCCCACTTGTAACCACAACTAGAAATGAGTATATCAACTATTTCTGCAAATACTTATTTAGATTAATATGGAGTAAATAGAAGAATAGGTTTGGTAGGAAAGCAGAGTGAAATTCTCAACCATTCAAAACCAAATATGGAATAACCTGATATATCCTTAAGCATTTTAAACATATCCAAAATATCTCTATATACAATAATGACCCAATACAGTACGTGTTGTAATTTAGGCAGGGGTTCCCTCTAATTTTCTCAGCAGCACATCCTTCAGATCACTGAGGAGTAAGTAAATATTGAGGCAGTATTTTATATCACAACACTGTGAATGCCAGAGTGATTTTAGTGTAAACTAACATTATTGTATGACAATGATTTTAGATGTTTGTTAGCTATAAGCATTGTTAGGAAATAAGTTTACACGGCCTCACTGAAACTGACAATGGTAGTGGGTAACAATGAAGCGATGGGGTGAGTTGTTTATCACTTAGAAGAGACAAACAAATGACGTCAGGATAGCGTGCCTTTCTTTAGAAATGGAGGGAATATCTTCCCTAGAGCATATGTGTTTGTAATTATGATTGGCTTATAAAACAGACGCTAATGTTGGCGCGATTTAGTAACCAATAGCAGCTCTATTATAATGTTTAGGCATATCGGGGTGAGGGGGGAGTATAAATTCTTGAGCCAAAAGCAAGTATCGCGCAGTTCTAAGGAAGCATTCACGAGGTACCAATCACGCAGTTCTAAGGAGTCATTCACGAGGTAAACGTCGCGCAGTTCTAAGAAATCTCTCTCGCGAGGTACACGGCAGGCAGTTCAACAGAATCATTCGCGAGGTACGCATTACGCAATTCTATAGAATCTCTCTCGTCGTAAAGTTAGTTACAAAATGTGAAGTAGATACGCGACAATTATTACGACAGTAATTACATTCGGAAATATAACAGTTTCAGTCAGGCGTGTATAAAGATTATAGATGTGAACTATTAATTAAGTGTGACGGCAATAAAAGTGTAAAAAGAAATTCTTTTATCAATGTTATCTTTTAGTAACAACTCCTTTCCATTTACACGCCCTGCTCAGAGATATTTGCTCGACTGAGTAATAATAGCTAGCCGGAGGACAAAGAACCCAAAATTAAAAATAGTAAAACAATTACAGGCGCTCAGTAAAAAAAGATAACACGTCAGATTACTGCGACAATATTGTAGATACAAATGTTGAACAAACCTAACTTCTACATTTAACAATTCTCAGGCTAGTAGCTGAATAATGTTAATCAATCAGAAGGCCCATATCCATTGGCACTCTTGTGCGTGGCAGGAGTTTATTCAGACAGGCAGCCCGCCTTGCGCGCACTCTATGCGACCCAGCTCTCCAAAACGATACGACGAATGGAAATACACAATGGCAATCCCAACCAGGAGAGACGCCAAACTACTCCTATACTGATTAACAAAAATACCATTTAATACAACAAAGTAAGCACAAGAGGACGCCACATGGCAGAGCAATACAGTATACCATGACGCCGCCACAGGGCATAAGCTAACTTGTACCTAACAAAAACTTTTATTGTTATAAAAATACTGAAGATCGAGAAAATCAGATTATATACTACTGTGCATACATCATCGCTAACCAATTCTCGCTTCATATACTACCACCGTGTCATCATGTAATCTATCGCCTCATATACTATCATCATACTATCATGTAATAAATATATATATATATATATATATATATATTGTATCTGTGCTGCCGTTTGTGAAAATTGCGACACAAAGAAAGAAGTTCCCAAATAACTCCAAACTTGGAAGTGCAGAAGAGTGTGCAAGCAATAAGTGATTAGGTTTGCAGAGAGATGGGATACACGTAGGCCCAGTAGAGCCCTCTCGTGTCGGTCCGACAAGGTCGGTTTTGCGTCCAGTGATGTCAAACAAGGCGGAAACAATATAAAGAGTGCCAGGATGCCTCGTCGACGTCAAAGGAAGCCATACCGGTATGTGAGTGACTTCGAACGGTTTAGAATGATCGGTCTCCGGGAAACGGGTTTGTCATACCGTGACATTTCGGCTCATACAGGGCATGCTGCTACGAAAGTGATCGTTTGTGGAAGCAGTGGATTGATGTAGGTCGTACGCTGCGAAGGGCGGGTACTGGACCGCGAAACATGACCACAGCAAGGGATTACCGTCATCTTGTTCGCATAGCCATAGCGGACCGTACAGCTTCATCCACAGTGTTATTTCGACGCTGGAGCACTACAACAGGTGTGAACTTGTCTGCATCAACGGTTCCTTGCCATCTGCTGCAGGTTGGACTGGTTGCATGTATGCCATTACGTCAGCTTATATTGTCCAGAAACCACAAGCTCCTCCGACTGCAATGGGCACGTGAACACCGTCACTGTGGTGCTGGGTGGCAAAATGTAGTTTTTTAGGACGAGTCCCACTTCAACATGTCCTTCAGTGATGGCCGCAGTACTGTGGTGAGCGCGACCTAGAGGGCTGCATTGTTGAGCGACATAGCGGACAAAGATCAGGTGTGATGGTTTGGGACGCCATTGGTTACAATAACCGATCTCGCCTCCTACGAATTGAGGGCACTTTGAACAGCAACCGGTACCTAATGGTGGTTGTAGTGCCCGAGGTACTCTCCCTACTTCAGGCATCTCCACAAGCCATATTTCAACAGAAGAATGCCCGGCCACATATTTCGAGGAATGTACAAGCCTTCTTCGAAGAGCGACGGGTATCATTGCTTCCCTGGCCTGAATGTTCGCCTGACGTGTCACCATCGAACAGTCTGGGATATGGTTGGTCGCACCTGGTGCGTCACGTTCCTCCAGTAACCAGTGCCACGGATTTGTGGGCTCGAATACAAACTGCGTGGAGGGAAATTTCTTAGGAACTTATTCAGAACCCTTTGATTCAATGCCAAGGCGTATAGAAACTCTAATTGGAGCACATAGAGCCCATACCAAATACTGAATATTAGGGCTCAACGATCATGTATAGATCTGAAAAGTTTATTATTTGTTACTTGTCATGTACCTATATGTATTAAATTAATTGAATTCATGCGTTTCCTTCTTGGTGTTGCAATTTTCACAAACGGCAGTCTATAGATTTACATATTCCAAGTTTGTTATAGAGACGCAGCTAGCCACTGACTCGCATACAAGCCCAATACTTATGATGCACTACGGAAACATTACTAAAAGACGCAGCGTTCCGGCGCGGAGAAGTCATTCACATAACTTACAAATAAGAACATTACTCTTGGAATATCCCGACACGACACATGAAATTCCATCAACCCTCACCTGGACTCCGCTAGGGGGCAGGCTGGTCCTTGGTCAAGCTTGTTTCCCAGTTCCTAATAGCTACTCCACTGGTTACCGCACTGTGAGCCAGCTTATATTCTCTCCATGGAATGGTCGGGTGCTTCAGGCGGTACCACAGCAAACCTATTCTTTCTTATCCGCTGGAGCTTTTAGTGGGTATGCCAATCCACAGTTCCGACTCCCATCGGGGCTGGGGTTAGTGATTAAATCATTTTCTCCTCCACTCGAAGAAAAGCAAAAAGAAGTAAAAAGAGAGCTGAAAGTCAACTTGCAGCTCAGCCTTTTTCAACCTCTCATTGATCTATGACGGAATGACAAGTTGACCAACTAGTTCACACCAGTGTAAAAAAATTTAAATTGAGTTTTATTTATGGACCGTCTTTAACTACTATGGTTCTTAGCGTCCCATTCCATATTGGGCGTGAAGGACCGGTACTTTTGCTCAGAGGCCTCTTTATCAGGCTTGAGGTTCTTTTATGTGCCGCAAATCTACGGCACGGGACCACCGGCTTTGCTTCTATTCCGAAGGAAGCCATGCTAAAGATTTTTACGCCCGAAAAAAATCCATCACCCTCCGCCAGTTTTGAACCCGCGACCTTGGGAACTAGAGGTTAGCACGGTACCACTAGCCCACGGAGGACGACAGCAGCAGTGTAAAAGACAACAGGCTGCAAATGTGTGTGTGCGTGGCTTAGAAGTCTTCTGATTATCTTTATACGGCTATAAATACGATACGTCTGTCAAATACGATCCTGAAGGAGCACTGTGAGAATTTTAGGAGGAACTATAAACCTGAATAAACAACCACTTGCACGTCTTCTGCTGTTTCCTGTAGAGCATAGTGCTATAACTTAATGGTATCCTAATTAAATCAAAAGCGCTGAAAAATGCTGTAGCAGTGGCTGGGGGAAAAATCCTAATGGATGCTGCAGTCGATGAAATATTCGTTATCTCTGCCTTGGGCATTTTCAATTGACATTTAACTGACGTTAATGGAGATGCGCAGCCGGTTGTAAAAGATTAAAAAAATGTACTTACCTATACTTAAATTCCAATATTATGGAACCTTTATTGGAAATTTAAAAAATCCCATTATTTCCCCGATATGCGTAACTCTATCAGAGATTTTACTCATACCGAGAATTTCCACCAACGTTGTTTAAAAATTACCTTCGAAATACGTATTGAAAGAGGCTTCCCTTTTGTGAAAGCGATTTTTTTGCTTTCTCTGCCTCCTAATTGTGCTACAAAAAGTATTTCATTCGATCCAAATACTCCTTGTCGAGTGTTTTGCGCAAATTACAAGCAGCAGAAATAAGATTTCTGAAAAGTTGTACCAGAAGAAATCTCTTTAGAAATAAAGATATACGGGTAGAACAAGGTATTCATGAAGTACTTGATAAAATTGCAGAGTTCAAAGAGAATTGAAAACAACATTTGATTATAATGAATAATGAAAGAATACCGTTAATCATACAAGAGTATAAACCACGAGGTAGAAGAGATGTTGGACGCCCAAGGAAAAGATGGAGCTGAACAAAAGACTAAGGAACAGCAATATGCTCATCCACGCAGCAAAGAATGTTTTTAGGTACACTAAATAAAAAAGTTATTTATAAAAACGATCCATGGCATATCTGTATTAATCAGTTGCAATACAGCATGAGCATGGATAAACATAAAAATTCATACCTACTTAATCAGGCAACTTTTAAGGATGAAAGGCGTGGATATTCAATAATCTCCCCTCACCACTAATACAGTTTTTCTTTTCTTTATTTTATTTCCATTTATTGATTTTTTCCTTTATATTTCAGCGGCATTTACTTTGGAAAAATTTTTCAACAACAGTGCTGATCACTCGTTTACTTACGAGGTGTAAATCCTTAGTTATGTTTACTTTGGATTTTACATTTAAACATTAATTTTACACTAATTTACACTCACAATGCTACTTCTAAACTCTAGGAGAATGGGGAGTAATCCTGACTAAAGAAAACTTACTATCCTCCAGCTGGGAATCAACACGGAACCTCTGGATTTGGAAGCTAGCATACTAATCACCAGAGGGGTTGCCAAACACATTTTTGTTTCTCTACAACAGATATAATAATATTATTTAAAATATAATATGCATCGGTCATTAATACTAAAATGCATATCTTAAACTATCTAAGTAATCCGTGATGTTCTTTTTCTCTTAATTTGTATAACTGCAAAACTAAAGTGCTTTCGTTTTATTCCAAGGCCACAACAGCCTTATATGCGTATCGGCCGAGACGGCAGTGATCTGTGTATTATGCCACTGAGCAGCAGCTGCGCAAGACGTGTCAAGGGTACGTTTATCAACTGTGAACTGTCTCGGTCGTTGCTTTGTCTTCGTGTTGTAAAGTATTCGACAATACGTGTGTTGTGTGTGGTTTTCTTAGGAATATTGTTCTCTTATTAGTCCACGGAAATGTCTGCCAGCAGATTCCCGCTTGAGCAGCGTATTTTTATGTACTATACATACGTGGAAACTGAATCATGTATACAGGTGTGTAAACAATTTCAGCAGCAATTTCCTGGTTATCCAGTTGCGGGTAGACACACTGTGAGAAGTTCAATAAATTTAGAACAACGGGATAGCTAAAGGCTAAAAAATAAAGTTTATAGAAACAATCCGACAGCTTGGAGGTACTTGAGGACGATATAAAAGCAGAAATTATGAACATTACGCAAGAACTTATGCGTGTGAATGGTAATTTCTTCCGACGATGTCAAGAAAGTCTTCGTGCAAATGGACAACACTTATAACAAGGTTAGTACCCATTACATATGTTACTAACACTCGTGAGTCATCAACGCGGGAGTGACGGAACGGAAAACCCCGCAGTGTGTCTGGAGCAGCTTTCGCGTGATCTGCGGCCTTGGCATAAAACGAAGGCACTGTATTAGATACAAGATAAATATTCACCATAGAAATGAAGACATAACTCTTTAGAACATACTATTATACATTTTTAATCTGTTAGTCGATACAGAAACCTTTTCTTTTATTCCTTTGAATTGTCCAATATTTTAAGCTGTAGACTTTGTAATTTTAAGTGATTATTTTCGTTTCCCATAATCTTTGTAAAGAATTTATATCAAGACTTGCGTATAAAAACAAAACAATTTACCGTCATATTATCACACCTAAACAAAAAGTCGAATCAGCTTTGTTATTAATAATTATAGCTTATAATTGATAGAGTAGCGGAAGTAGCTACCAAAACAAATAATTGGTTCAGCAAATAGTACGACTGCTGTATACCAGATTTTTTACTATTATTGAAGTATCAGCGAAACATAGAACATTTCACAGAGCAATCCACAAATGACTAAGGTTGGAAATGTATGTGAGTTCATTTCCATTCAGCTGGAGAATTTAATGCCATGCCGGCCTAATGGTATGGTAGCTCAGATGATTAGAGCAGGCGCACGGAAAGGCAAAGTTTCATGGTTCAAATTCCGCTATTGCATCGAATTTTTCAATATGATTCTGCCTTTCCTGAGGGGGTAATAAATATCCTTCAGAATTTTATTTCAGTTAATACAAAACAGCAGGATAAGCATTCATAAAATCTTTACCACCTTCTACATTCCAGAGATCAGGCCTATTGCTTCTTCTGTCGTCAGTTCATCATTCCCATTTCTTCCTTGGGCGACCTACATCTCTTCTTCCTTAAGATGCAGGACTATGTACGATCCTGGGTGTTCTATCTTCATTATTCTCTTCATGTGTTCCTTCCAGCTATTCTTACTTTCTTTAATCTTCTCATTTAAGTCACGTATCTTTAATTCTTCACGTACATATGTGTACAATTCTTATTGGGTCACTTCTTGTACAACCTTTCACACCTCTCAGAAATCTCATTTTGGTGCTCTCTATCTTACTTCTATCTCTCTGTTTTTAGATCCACGAATCAACTCCATACAATAAAACTGGTACTGATGTCTTATTTCAGTTCTGTTTCCTTTCGCGGCCTATCCTTTTAAAGTTTTATTTATTCTTACACAAATTTCTTGGAATTTATTAATTTTATTTTCTGATCATCTCTGTCTACACTTATGTCGCATCCCAAGTACTTAAAATGGGAACCTGTTCCAGGGTTTTTCCTTCTATGCGTATCTTTGAGCGGACAGAATATTTTCCGTGGTGTGTGTCATTTATTTGTTTTCTTTTGTGATATTCTTAAATTACATTCGTTACTTATTTTATGCAATAAAAACACCACTCTTTGGAGATTTCTTCACTATTTCGTATAATCACATCATCTGCATAGAGTAATATATTTTTCAATTTGACGTTCCCTATTCTTGTTCCTGAGTTAACTTAATGTTTCTGAATATATACACACTCGTATACACGAAAAAAGTTGGAGACAGGCCGCATCCTTGTGTACCCCCTTGATTCGTCTTAATTTCTTCCGTTTTTATTCCATTTATACTTATCACTATTCTTGTAACTTTACACAAACTCCTCACAATGTTTATTATATATAAGAGATGTCCGTTTTTGCGTCCATTATATCCCATAATTTACTTCTATCCATAGAATCAAAGGCTTTAGCAAGGTTAATGAACGCCACCTGCGTTCAAATAAATGTTTACCATTTATTTAAATTGCTTTCTCCTAAGTGATAGTAATAAAGTATCCGACTTCTTCCGATAACACTCGAGTTGTGTCCCAAAACTGAGGATGGCCGACGTCCTGTTGTGGTATATGAAGTCATGACTGGCGTTCATAAAGTAGACGAGCATTTCATTTACTATTTTCGTTTTTCAGCGAAACAGTTGCTGTCCCGTGTCAGAAACAGACGATGATAAACGACGTGATGAAGTGCTGCACACGCTAAACTCCCCTCATTTTCTCGATATCTTCCTGCTTCCTGCTTGGGCTACGTATATTCTTGTTTTTGATCATTTCGAAACCTACCTTACCACTCGAGGGCTAGAGGTCATGGTAATTAGGATCTAAATCAGGGATGGCCAAGTGTAGAACATGTTGAATGCAGTGTTAAGTTTGCCATAACTCTATGTTCAATATTATCAGTTGCCTTGTTAAGCCAGTTACAATAACTTTGCTAATTCGGCCACGTTCTACATTTCCAAAGTCATTCCAACAAAAAATGTCTAAGTCAATTGGGATTGACAATGTAAAATAATTCATTGACATTTTTGCTGATTATTTACCTGCAGAATGCTAGCTTTAAAAATGAATTACACTTATGATAGATAATTTTACAATTTAGTTTAAAACTATTTTAAAGTACCAATTTTAAGACTGATGTGTTACATTCACATTACTTTCTCCACGGCTAATTTTTTTAGCTGCTACAAACTGCTTTTTCGAGAGCTCATTTTTCATGTACTTCCTGTTAATGAGGTAAGACTTTTGCAGCATTGGTTTCATTACAAATTTCATTATAGGTATAAGGGGGATAGAAGAAAGTGAATTGATAGCAGTGGCGTAGACAGAAAACTATTGTGAGTGAGTTTGTATAGGTATCCATTTTTTTAAACATGTGTATCAATTCAAATGATAAATACCATTTAATTCTGAGTTTAAATATTTAAATAAATCGATTTTAAATTCACAGATTAAGGCGTAGCAGTTGGAATTAAATATTAGTATAGGATGTTTTCCGTATTCTAAGACGCAAATGTGTTGACATGAGAATTAATTACCAATGTGAAGTATTATATATTACCGCTGCAAGCAATTTTATTTTGCTACAAAATGGTGCTTCTACACAGTTTCATACAGTGCCATTTAAACAACTTGAGACTCCTGACATTCCAATCTAAGCAGAGAAGTGGGAGAGCTGAGTTGCCACGTTGTATTTGAGCACGTACCAGCTGTTTAACTGCGCGCCGAATAGCAAGCAGCTCGCTGGGACGTAATCCCAGTGAGCAGTAGTAAACACGCCAACATGGCAACTGAGGTGATAGCAGCTTACTGGCTAGAACAACAGCGGAGAGGACGTTGCCACCCCTTCAAGAAGTGTCAGAAGTCTCATGTAGTCGAGCAAGTACCTCAATCAGGGCTGGTAGCAGACGGAACGTGGATGATGTTATGTGTAACATACATTATTATGAAAACACACATGTATGATGTTGAAAACTTCTGAGTTTATTTTATATGATTTTCAAAAGTTAACTGTCACCGAATTATCACTAGTATAATATATACGTAAAACTGATGTACATAAGGTGCTAATGTCGCTACAAACGTAAAATTTATAAGTTCCAGCGAATTAACTATAAATCTCAGGTAGATAAAAATTACATTTATTGCTTTATACTTAACAACAACAATTACCCTGTAGATCACATTGTTAAACGGTAAAAAACACTTGCATGAAAACACTATGGGCTTTTAAGGCCAGCATACAGCATGCTGTTTAAACATTTGACTATCGCCTATTCTCTTTGTATTTATATCGAAACGTGTAAAGTAGCTATTTTTGCAATGGTTTATTTGGATTAAACATAGTAGAAAGAAAAATAAGCTTTAGTAAGAGTAGTTTGTATACCACTAATACAAATAAGCGGTAGAGAAAGCCATTTGAATGTATCACATCAGATTTCATTATTTTATCCACTACGTATAGTAAGTAGGAGAAGTATTGTATTCCACCTAAAAATTGGATACCGAGATTTCAACGGAAATACATGTTTTGAGGCCCCCATGAATAAAAAAAAACATGTCCGTGTGTGTGTCTGTGAACAGCATAACTCAGAAACGAACAGTCGGATAAACACCAAACTTGGCATTCAGTTTCAGTATCTTCCAGAGATGCGACACGAAGGTTTTCAAGAAAATTCTCACCCCAAGTTACCCTTTACATGGAATATTTTTCGAAAATTTTAATTTTCTCAAAAACGGCTCTAACGATTTTGATTAAAATATCATATATTTAAGATGTTTTCATGACAAATGAAATGTATATCTCGAATTTTCTGGGAATGTCTCCAAAAGTATTCCTCATTGTGAACGACTTTTGCATAACTGGTAAACATAAGAGGTAGACAAAATTTTACTACACAAAGAATGTACATCGCGTTTAAATACACAGTTTATGCTATATACTTTTTTGTTGTTGAGTGAACCATTTTCGAGATATTGCTTGTTATTCCGTTAAATTTTCCAATACTTATACTTTTTCTCAAATTCGTTATTCATTTTTTTGTCCTGGTAATGCAAGGAGTATGGAATACTCCACATAGCAACCAGCTCTTAAAGTATTTGACTATCGCTTAAAGCCTACCAATTCCGCTTGCATCTACAAGAAAATTAGCAATAAGATTAACATCTGGACATCTCGATTAACATGAAGCATATGAGGAATAAGCGTTTGTAAAAATAGTTTGTACAAGAGTAGAGAAAGTCATGTGAGTGTAACATCAGATCTTTTTTAATTCAGCATGCCTCCAAACATACATTTCCGATGAAATATCGCATTTTTGTGTGGAGTACAATACTTTCCCCCCTTATAAGTGCATGCATGGTAGAGAAAGTGAAAATCCATGAATGTCTATAAGCATTTCTCCCCCTGTATGAAAGTAAAGCATCATGAAACTGCAGGTAATGGAGGGTGTTGGAGACGGCCATAGATTTGTCGGAGGACATGAACAAATGCTGCCGAGAGGTCGTGCTCTAAGTGGAGATTCTAGTTCGTGTCCCAGGTTGACAATAGAGACGGAGGAAATGCAAATCCTAGCAACAATGTCCCGCAACCGCAGCAAGACGCGCGCACGGTTCATTACCTGCAAGCTGACGTGTACAGTACACGTGTTCTCAAATGATTTAATGTAACTGGCTCATTAAAACTAATTACAGCGTTGCGTTTTGCCACACATGATCCAATTATCAACATTCGTTATGATGATGGTATCGGAATTGTACTCTTTTTAAGGGAAAATGTCGAACGTAAATTATTTTTCATTAGCTGTGTATAGGAACTGAAATGGATAGTTAAATCAGATTGCTAAAATTCAATGCTATAGCCAGAATTCTTAACTACGGATCTTAAGACTCTTCGATGCTTTTATCATGTAAGCTACCACGACGAGAATCCGTCTTGTACATTAAAGCTTTCTCGTCTGATTCAAGTATTCAGGTAAACCTTTTAGGCGGTCTCAATAATCAGTATATTATACCTCAAAGACGACTTACAATGTTAGGGGCTTTGTAGTAATTCCTAAAACTACCTACAAGGTGGAAACAGCCCAACTAGGCCAGAGCCTTCCCTCCTTAACGCCCACCCGAACCAAGGACTCTCACTCTCCAGGACGTACAACCCCCAGGGCAGACGCCTGACGAGGTGTAGAGGGCTTACGGATCAGTGAGTGAGTGTCCAGGGTGGGAGACACGCGCGCGGGATGAGAGCAAGGAAGTGAGGCAGATGGGAGATAAGCAATAGGAAGATGGAGCACCGGTGGAATGATACATGGCGGGGGAAACGAGAGAATCCGGAGACTCGCTCAGACGCCGCTTTGTCCTCACAAATTCCACATGCGACTCCCTGGAATTGAACCCGGGTCGCCTTGGTGAGAAGCGAGCGATCTCACCACTCGATTACACCACTACTATGGTTAATGTTTGCTTTGTAAATTGTTATTTCACATTAGCCATTTGTTGGCACAAAGATGGAAAGTTGAATCAGATCTAAAAAATCCAGTGCCACGGGCAAGACTGGAACCACGGATCTTAGGGTCTTCATGTCGATTCTATTACTGCTTTTGAATCGCATAAAAAGGTTAAATCTGTGACGCTACAGTCCTTGGTCTTACAACCCAGCTGCCGACCCCACCTTCGTTTATGCAAGGCAGAGGTAAAAATTAAATTGAGTTTTATTTATGGACGCTCATTAACTGCTGTGGTCCTTAGCGTTCAATTCTACAGGGGCGTGAAGACCGGTATTTTGCTCAAGGCATCTTTATCAGTTTGAGGTTCTTTTACGTGCCGCAAAACCACGACACGAAACCACCGGCTTTACTTCCCTTCCGAAGGAAGCCATGCTAAGGATTTTCTACACCCGAAAAAGTCCATCGCCAGTAGTATTAGTCCCGGGTGAGCCAATTGTTTTAACGATAATCCTGCCGTTAGGGGGCGCTCGTGTCGCTAGTGTCGCTGCGTGCGACGGCGGCGGCGGTAAGTTTGAAAAGCGCCCTGAGCGGGAGGATTATCGTTATTGCAATTGGCTCATCCGGGACTGTTTTCTTTATTTATAATTTGAATACAGTACATTGGATATAGATATGTATACATAGTTTTGATTAACATGATGTATTATTTGCTTAACATATGAATACATAGTTTGAGAATAACATAATGGATTATTTGATTACAGGAGATTAACATATGAATACAATAAATGGACAATATAAGAAATATTAGGAGAAAAAAAAGCACATTAAAATTCATAGTTTGTTGAGGCACTAGGACACACAGATTTCGCGCACAACAATGATTTTAAAGTACGTGGTGCACTTTGAGTCCTCGTCATCGCTGCTGCTGCTATCGGCGGTAAATTGGTGGATAGGTTTGGTGATGCAGGTGACGAGCAGGTGAGAGAAACTTTCGTTGACGAACTCGGTGAAGGTTGGTATATAGATGGGGATGGTAAATTCGTTGTAATGGCTGGTTGAGAAGCATCCTGTGGATGTGACTTTGTTGGTTAGAGCAGGAATGTTGCTGTTGCCGAGGTATATGATGCATAGTGCGTCTTGTTTATGCTGGTGCACTTTGGTAGGTACGCATTTGACGTGGACGGCGTGAGCCCCTTGGACGTCGAGTGTGATGGTGACAACTCTGCTGTTGCGGAAATAGGAGTTGGAGATGCAGAGGATACGGATAGGTGAAGCTGCGTTGAGAATGAGTTGTAGGTTAAGATTGTTCCCCACGGGGACGGGATAGGTTTCGTCGGACATTATTTAGGGTTATATGGGGAGAACGTGACGATGTGACGTTAGAAACCGCTGCGTAGTTTTTCCTCGCCTGCGTATATGATGCAGAATGAGGTAGAGTTGAGTTTGTTGATGAGTTCTGGATAGGCTTTTGCAAATCTTGTTGGTAGGAAAACTTCTGTGTCGTTGTCGAGTTTGGCGACGAGCTTTGTACCGTGAACTGTGTCGATTGTTTTGACGCCGACGACACGATATGGTACGTGCTGTTGAAGCGTAGATACGCTGAGAGTGTGGGCGCTGCTGGAAAGTTGTTCTAGCTCTTTAAGGACGTCCTGTGACATTCTGACGGCACAGATGGCAGTTTTTGATAAACGGGGGAGGACCGTCTATATGAGTGGTTTGATGAGGAAGGTTGTAGTGTTGTTTACACCTGCGATAAGGTGCGCAAACTACCTGTGCGTCTGTGGGAAGTTGGTTCCACACAAGGTCGACGTCGCTTGGGGGATAACGTTCGAAGATGTATATGCCGTTCTGCAGCAGCACTTGGCGTTCCCTGGGCAGTAGCAGGTGGATTCTTCGTCCGTTATCGAGATACCGAAAGAGCACGATGAAGCAGTTCATGTGGTGTTTCTAGCGGAGTACCTTCGAAGAAATTGTTGAATTTGCTTTTTGAGATGATCGAGGTCTTCGTAGAAACCGAGTTGACACTGCGTGCACAGGCGGGTGAGACGGTGCTTAAGTTCGCAGCTGCACGTTTGGTGAAAGCAAAACGAGCAGTGGAAGTCTTTACACGACGGTCCTGGCATTCCCCACGGCTGGCTAGCACCGAATGAAGGGGTAAAGAATGCGCGTGCATAAATATAACCCAACTGCCGGAAGCAGGAAATCACTGGTGGGGGAAAAGTTCGTTGGAGATTTACCACATCAGGGGAAGCACTGGTGGGGGAAAAGTTCGTTGGAGAAACACATCAGGGGAAGCAGTGGTGGGGGAAACGTTCGTTGGAGGTTGACTACATACGCCGGAAGCGCTTAGCGATTATTGCACAACATCCGCAGGAAAAACACTGTGTCCGTTGATTTAACGGTTTTCGTCTTGGAGGAGAACTCTGTTTGAACGGTGCTGAACATGCAAACGACCACATCAGGGGGAAGCACTGGTGGGGGAAAAGTTGGTTGGAGAATTACCACATCAGGGAAGCACTGGTGGGGAAACGTTCGTTGGAGGTTCACTACATCCGCCGGAAGCGCATAGCGATTATTGCACAACATCCGCAGGAAAAACACTGTGTCCGTTGATTTAACGGTTTTCGACTTGGAGGAGAACTCTGTTTTGAACGGTGCTGAACATGCAAACGCCGTGAATGTGATCGGGTATGATATAGGATGCTTCGCGACACAAATGCGGGAGCGAAGGGCGCGAGATGTTTGGGTGAGGTGCGGTTGGAACGCTGGTGAAATACATGCGCACTAAGGACTATTTTGTGAGATGCGCAATGCGAAATGGGTGTTGAGGAAATGATGAACCTCGAGGAATGTTCTAAAATTGGCGCACCGTATGTACTTGGTGAACTGCGTGAAATTCATGTCATGTAAGGGAACGTTGGAGGCATGGTTGTGAAGCATGTACTTGTGGTATGCCATGATTTGATTTTGCACGTCCGTCTCTTCCTTCTTTTTGTGATACATGATGTCAGTAATGATGCGCTGCAGGGTATGCAACACGTGCCATTCTTGTTGGTTGAGCGTAACGGATGCGCCTTGCGGTTCTTTGAAAACGAGCTTTAGCTTTCCGAACACAAACTTAAACACGATGGTGACGCTGTCGCTGAACTGAAATTGCTGTAGACGTCCCTGCGGGTCATTCAAGCGTTTGTGAATGATGGGGATGGCTTCGACGAGTTTGTGCCACTGCGAGGAACTCATGACGACTGCGTTGTGCTGTCCGCATTTGGCAATGGTGACGACGAGATGGTGCGGCGGCTGGGGGGAGAATCCCACACTGACGAATTTAGTTTGTTGCGGGTTGAGGAAGTAGATATCCGCCTGAGGACCCACAACTGCACTGTGTTGGAACTGTGCTGGCGGAGCAGAGCTGTCGGGATGCTGTTGGACGTCGAAGATGGGTAGTTTCCTTTTTTCCCCGGGTTTTGAGGTGGTCGGGGTTTGACATCCGGTTATACTGGAACACACAAAACAATAATAATAATGTGAGGGATAGAGAGATAAACGGGATAGAAAAAAGCAAGCTAATACATAGGTGCGGACCTACCTGGTCGGCGTGCTGCATGGCAGCAGGACTGTATCCGCGTGCTGCATGGTACACTCTGAATGAGGCGAGCGGCGCCGTGACGTTGCTTTTTATATGAGCAGGAGCGTCTTCTGAAAGCACGTGCAAGACGATGGATTAGCTTAGATGTGCTGAATAGTGACACACACACACACACACACACGTACTCACCTTCAAGGGTTGACAAGTTTGCTGAGCGTCAGAGCACTTTGCGCGGCATGCGTTTTTGAACGTTTTGCGAATGACGACATCATTATGCGCGTGATTGCTGACGTGAAATTTTGAGAAGAATGTATGCTTAGGTAAGCCGGAGCAGCGGTGGGTGAGGTAGGCGATGACGTAATGACCGCAAGTGGTGCTGTCGAAACCTTGGTGGACCAACGCGTCCGGCAGACCGAATTTAAGAACCGGAGAAAATGGGGCGAAAGCGGTCCATGCCGTAACTGTAAAAATATTCTGCATGCGAGTTTTTGTCCACAAAAATGCAAACCCAGTGTTGCCCGGATTTGGTGCTGGGGTCGGTGTTAGCCACTAGCGCCAAGGGAGGCGTTCGAATGCCGTGAAGTACGGGTAGAGGGGCATGTCGATAGAAACCGTTGAATTTGAAAGGCGTTCATGATACCAAAATGGATCGCTTGGCGTCGATTTCGACCGTGCGATGTATTTCCGCTAGCAGCAGAAGTATGGCCGGTTCTGTCAATTTATCGGCAAAACCGATGCTTATAGAGACGGTTCCGTGGCGCTGACCCGAGATGTGAGACTCGTTAGCGCTCATGTCTGCAGTGAGATCGAAAACCATTATCGTATACCCTTGCGGGTAGGTTTCTCTGGAGATGGAGTGTCCCTCGTCCTTGAAATGAAGGCCTAGGCCGTCCTGCAGGGTTTGAAAGCATTGCAAATAGTGTCCCTTTGTAAAGTCGGGTTGCAGAGTTTGGGAGGGAACGGGTTGCCCGTTCACGTAGAGCTGAAAGAAGTTCATTTTAAAATGTTTCAAGCTGTACGGATTTGAGTTAAAATGGCCGGAATAGGCCTTGTCGGTGACCATGGCTACTACCACTCTCCTTGGAACTTGCCCTACGCACACGTCGCTAAACATCATTGCCCTGGACTCCTTGGGGTTGCTGAGAGCGTGAAAGCTGACGTCTTTGAGATGGTACTTTGCGTTGCCCTTTGCGAGCACGGCCTGGTGCGCGAACTTTATGGTCGGCGAGGGCCGCACCGATTTTAAGCGCAGCGTGGCAGACACGATGTCGGCGTACCCCTTAAAGGTATCTACGTCGGAAAACAGATAAAACTGGGGAGAGGCGGGAGTGAGCTTGACGGTCATGCTAACGTTGTTCAAAAGCAGCTTCTCCTGTCTAAAAATAGCGTTGGACAGAGGACCGATGAGCTGTACGACGTTGCCCCCTTTGGTAAACCCCTGACGCCACTGAAAACCCGCATTGGCGATAAAAGTGTCCATGATGCCTGCCGTGTCCTTTCTCCAGAGGGTAGATTCTAGTTTGGTGTTCATGGCATCTTCGGAGTAATTGAGAAGCGTCTCCAGGTAGGTTCTATAGGGGTAACCGGCTTGCGGCATGGAGACGATGACGTTATTGAGGGTTACCTCCATCTGTTGAAACAGGGAATTTAAGGCGTTGTTGACCAGAGTGGCGTTAGCGTCAGCGTTTAAGGCCTCTCCTTTGTCATCTACAATGCGCACCATGAGTTCGAGTACGACGTAGGTCAAGTCTAGGTAATCGTCCGCATTTCCGGAATAATGAAAGGTGATGGGGGCATTTTTCATTAAAGTGTTTTGAGGGTTTAGGTATAGGAACCGTGACTCCTCGATGCTCATCTGAACCGGCACCTCTGTAAAGAGGTCCAGTTCGGAACTCATGTGGACGGTCGCGTCTGCCATTACGAAAATACGTCTTGCACCTTGCGCCTACCGCGTTTCAGCTTGGACTGCTTGCTCTTTTTGGATTTGCTCGGTTTTATTCTCTTGAGGCGCCTGGCGCCGGAACCGAGCATGGCATCGAGCTTTTCGTCGGCTTTTCGCTTTAAATTGTATCCGGACTCCTTGAGCCTCCGTTGGAGCGCTTGCTTCGGCGCTGCTCCCGCCACAGTCACATCGGACAGAACGTGAACGCCCGCCTTTAAGGCCTCCTTTCCGACTGCTTTTGCTCCGCTCTTTAAAAACGGTAGCAACCTTCTGAAGAGTCCTCCGAGGGCTGAAAAGAGACCGCTGCCTCTTTGGTAGCGCTTGCCCCTGTAGAGAGTGAAATCGCGATGGTGGAACGCGCCGCCGGTCTGATTGAGGTAGTACCGCGTTACGGCGTGCACGTCCATTACGCCTGTTTCGGACGAAAAGCGAGAACTATAGTAGAGGAAAATCCGTCGGCGAATGGTAAGAGATCGCCGTAACCGTTCCTTAAATCTATGTTGACCGTCTTGAAGTCTTGCTGAATCAAGGGTACCCAATTTTGGGGAAAAAACGTCTTTTCGTCGCTCATGTAAGTGTTGTTGCTTCTTTCGTATTCCACGGCCGCGCTCTCTATGACTTGGGCGAAGGTGTCGCCCACGACTTGCGGGGACACTAAATTACAATAGATGAACATTTCGTAAGGAAACCCCATATAAGGATATACGGGGTGTTTAGCAGCTTTTTCGAGAATGACGTTGACGTAGGGCTCGAAACCCAACATTTTTGCCATAGCGGGCGTTAAGAGCAAACTGTGGATGCGGTGTAGAGGTCCCGGAGGGTCCTCCGATTTTGAAACGTCTCGTTTGGGTCTGACGGAACGAGCCGCCGCGGGTTTCTGCTGCCCCGAAACCCGGGGCTTTGGTTTTGGTTTCGGATTGGGTCTCTGGTGGGGCGCATCGTTGAGAGCTTCGTATTCGCCGACCGCGTACGGTACGACCGTGCGCGCGACATTTTCCACAAACCCGTCGAACGGGATGTCGGGTAGTGGTTCGGGATGGGCGACGGCGGCATTCACGCCCACCGTCTGTTTGCGCTCGTCGAAGAGGAAGAAGTTTTCCACGTGCAAGTGTTCGAGTAGAACGGCGTTGACGAGGTTCACCAAGTCTTTGGGATTGTGCACGATGTCTTGCGGCATTTGCAAACTGAATTTGGAATGCGTGGGGAGGAGCGTCATGGTGTACTTGGTGCCCGCCAGACGGGCATCGTCTGGCGAAAGGTTATAAAATTTCACCGGATACCTGACCTTTTGCAGGGCGACCTCCCATTCTCCCTGCAGAACGATTCTCTCGGGCAAGATGTTAGAAAATCTGGCCGTGGTGTTGTCGGTAAAGTGTTCCATGGAAGCGTTGCTCACGAGAGTGATGGAGAAGGGCTCGGTCTTAATCATGTCGAATCGATGGTCGAAGCCAGAACCCACGAGTTAAACTTTGCCGGATACCCCTTCCACTTTACCAAGACCTGCTTGTGGCGCCCTCGGCCCTTGGTCTGTAAAACATGTTCGATCTTAAACGTCCGAGGTAGCGCGACCTTTTGTAGCTCCTCGGTGTAAAATGTGCCGTCTGTGTCTTCTCCGGCCAGATCCTTCAACTTATATACCACCGGCCGACCGCGCACCACCTCGGCTAGCCGAAATATTTCGTCCGTCCAATTCTGCTCGTAGCCCTTGTCGAATTTCATTTTTTCTTTAGAGATGCGCACGTGATCGCCGACGGAAAATGTGGGTTTCCCTGCGCGAGGTAGGGTCCTATTTCCGTAGAGATTGCGGTACACTCGTAAAATGTTAGATTCGTTCACGTCCTTCGGAGCCATTTTTATGGACCTGTGATGCGAGCTATTGTACGACTCGAGTAAGGCCGGAAGGACTTCAAGGTATCTGTAACTGTTTTTGTGCGTGAAATACCTCCACATCTTGGTTTTTAAGGTGCGGTTGAAGCGCTCCACGATGCTGGCTTTAACGTTATTTTTGGTTGTGTAATGTTTCACGTCGTGTTTCTTCAGAAAGTCGCGAAAAGTCTTGTTGGTAAACTCGGTTCCCTTGTCCGTTTGGAGGACCCTGGGGACGCGTTGGGAGAATACGGAGCGAAACGCTTGCGCAACCTCGGTACCCAGCTTCGATTTCAGGGGTACGGCCCAAGCATATTTGGAAAATACGTCGATAACGGTCAGAATGTTCACGTAAGGTTTGTTATGTTCCCTCACGCTGTTCATGACGTTTAGATCGGCCTCCCAAAGATCGTCCATATTCGTCACGTGATAACATCTGGTGGGGAACCGCTTTCTGACCGGTTTGTGCAGAGTGTAACTGTCCTGGGTTTGAAGGAAGGACTCGATGTTCGCCTTAGACGCACCCGTGGCCTTTCGAAGGGGCTTGACCGTGCCCAAACCGGCATAGTGTTCCGGTCTGGCATAGTATCGCATTAGCGCCTTCCATTCCTTCATGCTTTACTTGTACAGGGGTTGCCAGACGCGCTTGCGAAAATGGTACGACGCGGAAGGCGATTTCGATTTCTTTTTCGGAGTGGCAGGGTTTGCCCTCTTCTTTTTGCGAGGCGAGAGGAGGTTGACCTTTATGGTTCGGGGTTCGACCTCCTGCTTCACCGGCACGCGCTCGAGCACGTCTTCGTAATCGTCGTCGTCGTCGTCGTCGTCGCCGAGGAAGGGCTTTCTGACTTGTGCCACGAGATCGAGGTAGTTGTCCAATTTATGTTTTACGAGCCGCCACTTTTCGTCGGCAGAGAGCTTTGCGCTCTGCAGGTTCTGAATTTCTTTAACCAATCTGGATATGGTGCGGTCTACAGCGTGAAGCTTGTCGACGGTCTTCGGTTGCGGTGCTTCGAGGATCTGCCTGCCGTACTTCATCCTGTTAATTTCGACACTAGCGCGCCGCCGAGCGAAGCCAAGACGGGTAGGAGGAATGCCGGCAAAAAACCTCCTTTTTGAACCAAGATGCTCTTCTTCTTCTTCAGAGGAACCCGTTTATCCTCAACTTGCTCCAAGAAGCCTTGTGCTTCTTTAGGCGACCCAAGCACTTTGCGGGAAGTTGCACGTGACCTCTGCACACGTTGAGCATGCATTCGCTAATGGCCTTGATCAGATCGCCATCGGGATTTTTTAACAACTTTTTGCGCAGAGGGGCCTTCGCCTTGGCCAGAGCCGCCAAATTACCGTGCTGTCTCGCTATGCGAGGACTGGTCAGCGTCGCGAGCCTTAACCTACCTCTAGCCATGCTTGCGCGATAATGACGTTCGCTCCGAAAGCGGTACTTTTTATTTAGACTCGACGGCCTCAGTTGGGTAAGACTCTGCCGGGATAATACAGAACGAAACGAACCCGAGTCCTCTCGGCGGTCTCAGTTGGGTACGAAATAAGAGAGGTTTTCCCCCGGCAGCACACCGGTTCGATACCTGTATCGGGCGGGAGTGTACTGGGTGCAGTCCAACACGAGATACCCGTGAGGGCGTTCGGTGGCCTTCTCGAAGGCCTCCAAGAGAAACCTAGAGTTCCTGGGTTCGATCTGCTGGGACAGTCTCTCGATCTGCATCTTGTCCCGGTTGTTCTTGAAGACCACGACGTAGTTCGCATTCAGAGAGATGTTGCGATATTTCTGACCTTGCGGAAACACGTTCTGCAGGATGTAGACGATGCCGAAGCGCTTGTGATGGGAGTCTCTGGTGAAAAAATTGGACACGTCCTTCCCGCCACCCTCCAGCATCAGATCGTCGAGGACGACGAGGTCGTTCTCGCCCACCGAAGCAAGTTCGGGTATGCCCGCGTGGGTCTCGCAACGCAGAGCCGAGGGTTCGAGTCTCGGCGAATACTCCGGAGGGTGGCACCACAGCACCCTCCTGGGGCGCACGTCGAACATCCGGTGCGCGTGGCGCAACAGGTTTTTCACGAAGGTCGACTTGCCGCAGCGCGACGGCCCCGCCACGAGCATCGTGCTGGGAAACTCGAATCGGCCCAGGTCTCGGGGACCGGGCATCGTCTCCTCAGGGCGCCCGGTTCGAAATGATTTTGGCGCGGCTGCGGACGTCTCATTTATGCGATCCTCTTGAACCCGTAGGGATAGGAATCGTGATCGCCGGCGAGCACGCGCTTGTTGAGCACCATCCTAAACGTCTTCGAGCTGGGTTCGGTGACGACCGTCCAAGACGGTTTCCGCGAGATCTGCGTGACCGCCAGCTTCACCGCGCGGTCGTTGTCCCTGAGCACCACGTCGCGAATCACCTCCGCGTTCACCAGCTCCAGGTTGCCCGAATTGAGCGTGATCCCCTTCACCTTGCACACCGAGAAGGTCTTGCCCGTCTCGGGGCAAACGATCTCCATGCAGTAGCTCTTGGGCCCCGTGGAGGCGAACCGGGCGATGTAAGAGCCCCGCCCGTACTTCTCCAGCTCGTCCGTCATGTCCCCCAGGAGGCGTCCGACGGACGGCGTCCAGTCGCCCGGAGCGGCGGCGACGACGACGGAATCGTTGTCGAAGTAGCAGACCCGTTCTCCCAGCCTCTTGAGGTAGGAGTAGAGCACCAGGCGCGCGTGAGCCGTGGTGTAGGCCGCCAGGACGGCGTTGGCGGCGGGGTTGACCTTGCGGCACTCCTCGCAGTACCTCCACACCGCGTACACGATCCGGTCGGTGACGGGCACGTAGGTCTGCACTTCCACGCCCGGGTCGTTGAGCAGCTCCAGGAGGCGGTCGTACCGGTCCACCAGCTCGCACGTGGGGAGGTTTTCCCTCTGCCCGAGTTTGCCCCAGAAGCTGTTGAGCATCAGCTTGGCCAGCTCCCGCCTGCCGGGGTTGGTGGCGACGGCCTGGGGATCCAGGGCGACGCCTTCGCGCTCGAAGAATTGCTCCACGTACTGCTGCTTTGCGGCAGGGTCGTCGCAATCCGAGGGCCAGCCGGAGGCTTCGGTCTTGATCTTCAGGAACTGATTCACGTAGTCCTCGAAGAGACCCTTTGCTCCGGTGGTCGGTTCGTGCCGCACCACGTCGTACTCCCAGATCTCGTGGACCCGCAGCAGGCGGTACCCCTCCTCCAGGGCGACCTTCATCTCGTCGATCACCCAGGTACCCGACAACGCCCTCTCGCGCTCCCCGTGGTGGCACTCGTCTTGGTTCTCCGCCTCCGCGCAAGCGCGGCATAGCGGGAACATGAGCTTGCCGCCGATGCGCGCCGGTAGCACCGGGTGGTACAGGTGTTGCGGCGGTAGAACCTCGCACTTCACCAACCCGCCCCCCACGTCTTCCAAGCGCGGGAATCGATCCACGTGGATCTTGGGGTGGCCCGCGGGGTAGGGTTTCGTCTTGTTCACGTACGGGTACAGGCTGCATACGTCGTAGTAGTAGATCTTGCTATCCCCCTTTGCCTCGCAGTACGTCTTGGTGCAGTTGGTGCGACCTCCGTAGACGGCGTCTCTGGGGTTCAGGGGTTCGGGTACCGGAAAGTCCCTTGCGTGGCGCGCCAGGTCCTGGTTGGCCTTCATCGCGGCGTTGAACTCGCACTCCCACATTTCCACCACGGCGTAGCCGGCGGCCTTGATCTTGGCCGTGACCTTCTCGGTGCTCTCTAACCTGGAGCACATGGTGTCGTGTCCCGAGTCGTATATCGCCGCATGGCGATTGTGAAAGCACCGCCTGCAACCGTGGTAAAAGCACCCGTGGAAAAGGTACGCGGTTTTTTCGGCCTCTCTGTACCCGTCCACCTTGTGCCCCGCGATTTTGACTTCGCGTCCTCGCTTGGCGTGCTGGATGACGATGCGGTTTTGCATCTCTAGCCAGGTTAGCCATATGCATGCGGCGCGAGACTGCCGGTCCGCTAGTCGATACCCGCCCGCTGGCAAGAGCGCAATTTTTTTAAGCGGCATGAAGCGCTTTCTATACACGCACATGCACGCCTGCGCGATGGTGACGCATTCTCTGAACGGGTCTATTCCGTTCTCGTCCAAGAATTCCCTTCTGAATTTGGAAACTCCCTGACTGAGTAGAAATACGTCCATCTTGCAATACGTCACCATTTCCGCCCTCATGTGGAAGACGTGCCCGGAGGACGCCTTTTCTTCGTGCCACTGCTCGAAGGCTTTCCGACCCTCCGCCGACATGCCCTCCGGACAGTAATGCCTTTTGTCGGGAATCGAACCCACGTACTGCTCGTTTTCCTTCGTGTTAAACAGGTACGGGAAATAACCCTTGCATTCCTTCAATCCGAAGGTCTTGGAAAAGCGGGAGAGTGGCATGGGTATGAAGTTGAGCGAGTCTAGAAATGTGACGTCACCGTACCTCATCCTGTAGATCTTGCTCCCGTTCATGATGAGCTCCGGCACCCAGTCTAAGTGCACCACCATGTACTTTAATAAAAACTGTCCGTCGTAAGCTCTGAGGTTATGCGCCACGACGTAGACGTCCCAGGCTTCGAACCTCGGCTGCGCGATGTGTTCGAAAAGCTGCTTCACGGGCTCATCCATGAACACCCATTCTTTGCAACCGCATTCGGTGCAGTATGCCGTCTTGTGGCGTTCGTCGATGCACAGCGAACAGGCTTGGTACAACACGCACAAGTTAGGTACATGCTCGTATGTGTCCTTTTTGCCGGTATATGGAATGTTTTGCGTGCATTCAAAGTCGATAAACATGAACACGTACCGGTTTCTTTTGTTCTTTGTGGCATACGGCTGCATATAGCACATGTGGCTAGAATTCACGTGTGCCTTGCAATGATTGCAGTACTTTTCCCCGCACTGGTGCGCGGTTTTTCTGTGCCTCGCATTCACCAGCTTGTTGCAAGACGTGCACACCTTTTCTATATCGCACACCGACAGCGCCTTTGGGTAAAGAACGCCTTTCTTTGCGTGGTTTGCAAAGCATGTCGGTCCCTTAAAATCTCTGTTGCACTCGGCGCAGCGTATGTAGGCGTCGAATCGCGCATCACACAGCTGATGGCATTTAGCGCACCTGGCGTCGCACCTATGAAATTCTTTTTTGTGTGCCGAGGGATGATGACACTGGCGGAATACCATTTGCATTTAAAGCACTTGTGAAGGTTCACGATAGCATTAAAGTGCCCGGCGTGGAGCATGACGTCGATGTATTTATAGCATTTCTTATCCGACGCGTACAGCACGTGCTTCCCCGTATGATCGCCAAACACCGTCACAGCGTAGCCCTTTAACGCAGCGTCAAAGCGTCTGACGTCATCTATCGTGCAGCTGTCGTGGCCTTGACCGATGCTCGCACACAAGGCTACGGCCTTCGATTTTTGCAGATACTCGGAGCGCGTCATCGTTCTATAGTTGACGTCGCGATCCACTTTGGCTTTAACTACAACAATGGCTCTTGCTAAACACAAGTTGTCTTTGTTGGCTATTTCGACAATGCCTTTATTGTCCCTACAGGCATCGCAAGGTTGGTGGCACGAACCCGAGACCTCCTTGGTCCACACAAACGTCACGTGAAGAGGCCCGCTTAGCAAGAATTGTTGGTTACTTTGCATTACTTTTTCGATGCTTCCAACAATGACATCCGCATTCAATTGCTCTACGCGTCTCACGCTCATGTTGAAGGCTTTGGACGGTTTCTTTTCGTCTTTTATGGATATGCCTAAATATCCGGGTTCGTTTTCTAACAGGTTCTCTTTCGCAAAGTTTAGAATATCGTTAAACAAATGCGATACCCATTGCTCCGGGTTAACATCTCTGGGGACCGGGTTTACGGTAATTTGAGACTCTGTAAAGCCGGAAAAAAGCCTTGGCAGCCTTCTCTGCTTGTGTCCTATAATTTCGAACGTAGGCTGCAAGGTGCCATCGCGACTTCCCCCGGGTTGTGGGTCCATCTTATCGTCCGAATGCACCAATCGCTCTTTCCCTGCAAAGTGCTGCTGCTATTTTGTTTTTATTTTAAAACTATTTTTCGTCAAATAGAACGATTTTGTAGAAAAACCCACTATCGCCCCCGTTTCTCACTACGGGCGTTTGCTCTTGGCACCGGGTTTTTATAAGCTCGCTTATCGCAGCCGCTGTTTCATCATGCGCGTAGAGTTAAATGCCTCGTTTCGCCTCAAAATTGTCAAGTTGTAAAAAACGCGGTCATCCTGTCACGAACCGCCACTGCGCAATCCCAACCACCGACAATAAGCTGCACTTTAACGCTGACGAATTTCCGCTTCTCACGCCTCTGTTTTCACTTACGTCAGCACAAGCTCTTTGCGTGTAGTAGTGCTGTATGAGAATTCCTGATGTTATTAGTGCAATATTTAAAACTATGAGTGCCGTGTGTAGTGTTTTGTGTTGTGCCGTGCGTACGTGTTATGTAAAATGTAAGAATTAAATACAATCAGCAGATACTTCCTTTCTAAGGAGGAACACCAACTGTTAAATAAAAATTCTCAAGTGCTACGTTCGTATGACCTCTACCCTCTATCTCTTATAGGTGAGTACGAAAGTTTATTTTCATATCCACTTAATTTTAATCCAGATAAACTTTTCGGGAAATGGTTGCATTGCACATCCGTTATACACTGGCCTTAAAATTCTAAATTCTAAATTCTTTCCATCAACATGGCGAGCAAGAACTGAAAAGCGACATGCCTTTTAAAAAGAATGGCTAAGCATTGTACAATTCGAACCATTTATAACAGATATCTCGGAAATGGCTGACGTCACAAAAAAGTTATTTCAAATAAATTGTGTGTGTTTCCTCAAACCTTAGCAGTTATACAAGATCATAGAAAATTTCTTCCGAATCAAGAGGACTTCACAGGCTATTTCCACAAAATTCGAGATATACATTTTATTTTCATATAAATGTCTTTAATATATGGTGTTGTAATTAAAATCGTCAGAGACAGTTTTAGAAAATAAAACATTTCGGAAAATAGTTCATGTAAAGGGTAGTTTGGGGTGGAGGAACTTTCTTGAAAATCTCTGTGTCGTATCTTTGGAAAGTACTCAACCTAAATACCAAGTTTAGTATTTATCCGACTTTTCATTTTTGAGTTATGCTGCTCTGACACATACACACAGAATTTTCTAAAAATGTTTTTTATTCAGGGGACCTCAAAACAAGTATTTAGTTTTCCAGTGAAATCTCAATATTGAATATTTGGATGCAATGCATACCTCCTCTACCTACTATTTTACGTGGTAGAGAGAGTAGAAATACCAACCTCTTCAGCAATGGTGACGAGAAACGTAGGCGTAAAAGTTAAAAATATAGATCGGTGCACGCTAAAATTTATAAAATAATCTGTATTCCTGGTTTCCTTAAGAAATAAATGCACAATTTGTAACAAGGAAATTTTGATACAGCAACTTAGTTCTTTCGAAATCTTTTGGAAAACCGTATCTTTTATTTTTTTTCGGTACCGAAATTTAACAATTTCTTAAAACAACTTGTAAAATTGTATATAAACCTCTGTTCCAGACTACCCTTTACATTGAAAATTTTTCGAAAATTTTAATTTTCTCAAAAATGACTATAACGATTTTGATGAGAATATCATATGTTTAAGATAATGTCATGAGAAATGAAATGTATATCTCAAATTTTCTGGGAATGTCTCCAAAAGTATTCTTCATTGTGAACGCCTTTTACATAACTGGTAAACCATAAGAGATAGACAAAATTTTACTACACAAGAAATGTAGATCGCGTTAAAATACACAACTTATGCCATATACATTTCTTTTGTTGAGTGAACCGTTTTCGAGATATTGCTCGTTATTTCCTTAAATTTTCCAATACTTTAGAAAATCGATTTTCTTAACTTGTTAAAAATTCAATATTCTTGGTATATAGAGGCTTATTATGAGGTGATACATTCATTTATATGAATTTTAAGCAGTTTGAAAGAAGTGAAGTAAACGCGATTTAACACTCACTAGGGGCTAGAAAATCGATTTTATTTACTTGTTAAAAATTCAATATTCTTGGTATATATAGGCTTATTATGACGTGAAACAACCATTTATATGATTTTTAAGCAGTTTGAAAGAAGTGAAGTAAACGCAATTTTACACTCACTAGGGGTAGAAAATCGTTTGCACTGCACACTTTTGTGTTAAAATATATATACATTTTCAATTTTGTCATTGTGTAGATTTTGTTTGTTAAATTTTTTATACGCTACTATTATAGTGTGTGTGTGTGTGCGAGTATGTGCCTAGTATCCGTGCGCCACAAGCCAAAACGACGACATTATAGAAAAACTTTATCATCTGCCTACCGCACAGGGATAACTGCGAAAAACCTGAAAAAAGCTCTAAGAGTATTCTAACGCTTACCGATCTGGAAAAACCCATGAAAACAAGATAGTACACTTTTTTTAATTTTCTCAAAATTGGCTATAACGATTTTGATGAAAATATCATATGTTTAAGATAATGTCATGAGATAGACAAAATTTTACTACACAAAAAATGTAGATCGCGTTAAAATACACAACTTATGCCATATACATTTCTTTTGTTGAGTGAACCGTTTTCGAGATATTGCTTGTTATTTCCTTAAATTTTCCAATACTTATACTTTTTTACTTTCTCTACTACGTATAGTAAGTAGGGGAAGTATTGCATTCCACCCAAAAATTCGATACCGAGATTTCACCGGAAATACACGTTTTGAGACCTCCTGAATCCAAAAAAAAGCATTTTTGGAAACATGTCCGTGTGTGTGTCTGTCTGTGTGTCTGTCTGTGTGTGTGCGAGTATGTGCCTAGTATCCGTGCGCCGACAAGGTAAAACTTCATCATTTGCCTACCGAGCAGGGACAACCGCTAAAAAACCTGAGGAAACCTCGAAAATTAGAAACGGTTTCGTCAACCACTACAGAAAACGCCTACCAACCAGGGAAAACCTATGAAAAAGCAGAAAGAGCTTGCATTCGTTTACCATCCGCAGAAAACCCCAAAAAACTAGTTATTTTTTAAAAAAACGAAAAAACAAAAAGAAAAAAAGAAAAAAAGGAAAAGATGAATAATATAAGTATGGCAGAAACAGCTTGCATTCGTCTACCAACCAGAGAAAATCCCGAAACACTAGTTATTTAAAATTGCTGATGAGTTCTGGATAGGCTTTTGCAAATTTTGTTGGTAGCAAAACTTACCTTTTCCATCACCTCCAACATACCCCACTCCCACACCTTTTTTCTTTCCACCAATCATAATCTCTCTTATTCTCACCAATCAACAACTTTCATTTGTTCCTTTCCACCAATAACATCACTTCTTATTCCCACCAATCACAACTTCACACGTCACTTTCTGTTATACTTTTTATCCCTCGTTCGCCATCTTTCCCCTCTTTCAGCCCCAACCTCCGCACAGACAACACCTCACCGCTCCTTAACCTCAACTTCATGCTTCCGCCATCTTATTTAGTTCCCATTTTTACCACCGCGCCTCTCATCTCCCAACCAGATTGTCGGCAAGAACAGATCTCGTTCATTCACACCTCGACGGTTGACTCGACAGCAGCTACTGTGAACACCTACGTCGTACACGTTTTTGACCGTTTTCGACCGGCTATGAGAACCCTGCTCCTACGTACGCTAGCGACCATCACGATGGTCCAGTACCAGGCTTTTGGTATAGTTAAATTACGCCTCTGCAAAGGGTGTCTGTACCGCTTTAAAAACCTAGGTGTATCAGTGCGTAGTGATGTTGGTTGATCTTAAAGCTGGTTAAGCATTTTCAAAAACAGTTTGCTTTTATTTTTCCGCGTCGCGTGCCGCGTTTTTGGTGGCGCATCCACACCGGTAACAGGTAAGTACCACACGCATAATTATTTTTCGGACCTGCTTGGTTTAGGAATATATCCTTTCGTGTTTTGGTACTGTAACCTCAAATCTCCTTACCCTCCTCTTGCGTCCGTCATCTTGTTTAGTTCTCACCGCATCTCCTTGTCGCAGACCCTCCGCCATTTTTAGTTCCCACTATTTTAACCTCAAAATCTACTCTTCTAAGCTCTTGCTACCGCCATCTTCTTTTAGTTCCCATTCTCACCACCGCATCTCCTTACCCCCACCTCTTGCGACCGCCATGTTCACCACTAACCTCCAAATTTCCTCGTCCTTAAACCTCTTGTCTCAACCACCTTGTTTAGTTCCCATTTTCGCCACCGCATCTCATATCGCCCCATCTCTCTATCCACTCAAGAAAACTACCATCCAACGTTCAAAAATTGCTGATCAGTTCACGACAGGCTTTTGCAAATCTTGTTGCTAGCAAAACTTACCTTTCCCATCACCTCCAACATACGCCACTCCCACACCTTTTTCTTTCCACCAATCATAATCTCTCTTATTCTTACCAATCAACAACTCTCATTTGTTCCTTTCCACCAATAACATCACTTCTTATTCCCACCAATCACAACTTCACACGTCACTTTCTGTTACACTTTTTATCCCTCGCTCCCCATCTTTTCCCTCTTTTAGTCCCGACCTCCGCACAGACAACACCTCTCCACCCAGCTCCTCTCCATCACGCGACCTCCATACACTTCCATCTTCCTTCCTTCATCTTCCACCCAAATTAACGAACCAATCAAAACACTCCACGTCACTTCCTTTTTTTCCTTCACCTTACCCTAATCCTCAATTCTTTCAACTCGTCCCGGATGAGCCAATCGGTTTAACGATAATCCTACCGCTCAGGGCGCTTTTCAAACTTACCGCCGCCGCCGTCGCACGCAGCGACACTAGCGACACGAGCGCCCCCTAGCGGCAGGATTATCGTTAAAACAATTGGCTCATCCGGGACTAATACTACTATCGCCCTCCGCTGGGTTTGAACCCGCAACATCGGGAATTAGAGGCTAGCATACTAACCACTACGCCACGGAGGACGACAAGGTAGAGGTGGCCGATCATTGAAACCATATGGTGAGATGTAGCCAGCACCATGCTTTCTCCAGCCGATACGTTAGTTTTAGTGACCTACAGACTGTTATGTATTGTAGCTCCTCAAATACATCACCATGCTGAGTGGGCACCGGGCCTATTCTCGGGTCAAAAGATCCGCATGCACATTGATGGGCTTGGACCACGCATTTCGTGCCCAAGAACCGCAGCACTACGCTCCACCCACTGGGCCATGACTTTTCAATTGTATAAGAGCCTTAATTTCATTATAACTAGATACAATTTAAATAATTTGAATGGAAGATAAGAAGCATTCATTAAAATTTACAATAAAGATTATCCAGTTTTTTGGCCAAATTGGTTTAAGGATTTTTCAAAATTTTGTTTTACATTAGTTTTTTAGTAGTGTTCAACGCCCATTCTTAGTACAAACAAATTTGGAAAGGAAATGTTCCAGGCCTAAGTTTAGGGTACCTCCCCGGTATTTATAACTTATAAAGACTCGGGAAAACTTGGAAAAAAAACTTACGTTCAGGATGACGGTTCTGGCATGATTTGAACCGGAAATCTCCGGTTCACATTTTTCTTTTAGTTAATTATAACTGCATTGCATAACACGAGTCCCACAATGGAACGGAACCGTTTATGTTGGTACGACAAAATCTAGCGCCACCCTCTACCAGCGTGACCACTTCTGTTTTTCAAGTATAATTCTAACACTGGATTGTTAAGTCGTTATTGCACCACGTATTGCGGGAGATATTTTTCTTGTAGTGTTAGCGTCACGTAGGTTACAAACTTTCAGGTGTTCTTCGCCCCACGTTCACATTTCCGGTGACCTTCCCACCCACGTTTAAAAAATCAACTTTGTGTTTTTATGTTTATTTAAATGTTATGTATGCCTCGGCTGCGTCAGTAGTAATTTTCAGAACACGTATCTCTTAGCAGGGCTGGTGTGGCTAAAGAACATGGCTTATACAAATTATAATTTTATTGTACTTTGTTTTTATTAATCCTTCACACGAATAAATAACACTTTACTGATGTATCCTACTGTAGAGCTGTGAGATTATTGTTAATTTTACTTTTACACACGTAAACTTTATATTATTCTCACCGCAATAAATATTTATGTCTCAAGCTGAACACGTATCGTACCGAGCGGGTACGCAATCTTGTAGTGTCTGCCGCCTGCATTTGTATATTTCTTCTATTTCAAGTCTCTGATTGGCTAATCCTACTCCAATAGAATACTTTTATTTAACTTAAAGCTTTTCTAGTTGTTGATTGGCTATTTATAAACTGTTTTAAATACTGTATTATTGTTCCAAGAATTATTAGTAGCATTATTCTAATTTATTGTTATCTCAAGGTTACCCCATTGTTAGCAACTTTCGGCTTTTACTTTATAATTCTGTTTGTTACGAAAAGCAGCTTCTTCTATTTTCACAGCTCCTACATTGTTAAACTACGTAATACATTTACATAACATTATTATACATGTACATAATAATATAAACAGAATACAATGACTGTTACATACACTTTATATATTACATTACATACATCTTGCTTTAAGGTGGGCTTTTATTATATTTTATATTATATAATTAGACTGATATCATTTAAGTGTTAAAAATACTGCCTCAATTGGCAGGGCACTTTATTTCCCCAAAGTATGGCGGAACTACCAAATGGTAATAGTACAACCTAAACTTTATTTTTTAAGCTACGTTACCGTTTTCTTATCGTCATTTAGTAGTGTCAGTAACCTTAACCTTGGTCTCCATGTCGCTGATGAAAGCTCTCATATATGTAAATGTCGTAGCTGTCATTCAGTTTAACCACACATGCAAATAATTCTTCACTCCTTCCACTAGAAGGCTGAATTATTTGTTATTCATTTAGCCTTTCCTTGTGTAGCGATCGTAAAAATAAAATTGAGTTTTATTTATGGACGCTCCTTAACTGCTGTGGTTCTTAGCGTCCCATTCTATATTGGGCGTGAAACACCGGTAATTTTGCTCAGAAGCCTCTTTATCAGACTTGAGGTTCTTTTACGTGCCGTAAGTCTACGACACGAGACCACCGGCTTTACTTCCCTTCCGAAGGAAACCGTGCTAAGGATTTTTACGCCCGAAAAAATCCATCGCCCTCCGCCGGGTTTGAACCCGCGACCTTGGAAACTAGAGGCTAGCACGGTACCACTAGTCCTCGGAGGACGACAGTATCGATCGTAGCGAAACTCTTTCACAGAGGCCGTTTCCGGACTACCCTTCCATTTCACACAGACCATAAACATCATTCATTGGTTAGTTTTTATATGTCTGAATTGCTTTTCAGGCCAGTCACATAGGGACTGATACCGGCTGGATGCAGTCAAAACTTTGTTACCTGAAGGGAAAACGCCGTTCCGATCCAGGATAATGGGCCACGTTTTATGTACGACCGTGTACGTTCAATTAATGAACAGTGTTTTCTCTCAATGACATTTTCTGGCATGAATCACCCGTTTCCTCAGCAATTATTGAAGACAGCTACGTGAAATTTTAATATGATAAAAATTGATCTACTTTACTGTTAACGAGTTGGTTGCTTATGCTTTAAAACCGTAATTGGTAGGTTTTAATAAAACTTTTATGTAATTACGAAAAAAAACATGTTTTCTTTAATAAACGGTATTATTGTATAAAGCAGATCAGAGAACGTAAGTAGGTATGCCTATATATACATTTTGTAAAAAATTCAGTCTGCTATATTAATTAACTCGTGAGATAATGGGTAATGAAGTTAGGAAATTTAACATTAACAGAACAGGGCTTTTAGTTTACCCTTAATTAAAACATCAGAACAATTTTTGAGAACATGCTAAATAATGAAATATTTTCCCTTTATGGGGTGGTTTAAGGTGGAGGAAATTTTCTTAAAATTGCATGCCAAATAGTGTCTAACTCAAGTATGAAATTTAGTTTGTGAGTGATGCTGTTCAGAGAGAGACAGGCGAGGTTTTTAAAAATTTCCGGCAAATTCCGGGAAATTCTATATTCGAATTTTTGCTTGAATACTATAATTCCTCTACAAACTATGTGGTAGAGCACGTAAAACGCCTGATGCAGATAGGATTCGAACTTTGGACCTTTGAATGCCAGGGAGATACCTTACCGCCCATACACCGAATGTTTTGTCTTAGTTTAAAGCAATCTTCAGGTTTATGTTACTGTAAGTATGGTTTATCCTTAAATATTTAGAGATATTAACCTCGCACCCTGTTAAAATTTCAATGCACTGGTTCTATTCAAGGTAAGTGCTGCGAAACCTACATCTGAAGCGGAGGGGGTGAGGTTCAGCTCATCCAAATTAAATTTGCTCTTCCATTTCCGAAGGTTTTAAGAAACTATATAAAGGAAAAGCAATAATCGTTTTAAAGGTGAAAGTATAATTATAATTTCCTGAGTGATTTTCGTGGTTATTCTGAAAACAAACCATTTTCCTTTCTTATTACAGGCTAGTTAATGAGTCAGTACTTTTAACACTTAAAAATATTTCAGTCCAAATATATAATATAAAATATAATAACAGCCCGCCTTATAGAAATATTGTATAATATTATATATAAAATGTAACAGTCATTATACTAATGTTTATATTATTAGTACATGTTTAATGATGCTATGTGAATGTATTATGTAATTTAATAATGTAGGAGCTGTGAGAAAATAGGTCAAAAGTTGCTAACAACGAGGTAGCAATGAGGTAAGCTTGAGGCAATAATGAATTGGAAAGTTTAATAAGTTTTTGGAAACAATAATGTAATTTTTGAGACAGTTTATAAAATAGCCAATCAATAACCAGAAAAAGCTTAAGTTAAATGAAAGTATTCTATTGGAGTAGGATTAGCCAATGAGAAACTGAAATAAAGCAAATTGTACAATTCAGGCGCCACTTGCTTGTAGACAGTGTTTCTAACCAGACGCGAGACGCGTCCTCAAGAAGTTTAATACGTATTCAGTGTGAGACGAGAATATTTAAAGTTTACGTGTTAAAAAGTGCAAGTAATTAATAAATAATCTCACAGCTCTCAATATAAGTGAAGAGTTATTTAATCGTGTGTAGGATTAATAAACGGAGTGAAGTAAAATATTTATAATTTGTGTAAGCCTACATACATTCTTTAGCGTATCACACCCTGTTAAGAGAAATATGTTTCTACAAATTAACACTGACGCAGCCGATGCAAACATAAATATATAGTATTTAAAGAAATATTAAAATACAAAGTTGAAAGTAAACTTGGGACAAAGGCCACCGGAAAGTAAAGTTGGGGCGAAGACCACCGGAAAGTGAACATTAGGTTCAAGATCACCGGAAACTTTGTACCATACGTGGGGCAGTTACTACATCAAGTTCGGCTCCCTAACAATTGAACAACACAACACTCCTAAAAACTTTAGTATTTAATTTTGGCCAAGCTGCTGCTGCTGCTGCTTCTGCTTCTTCCTCTTTTTCACCATCGAGGATTATTCTTGCAGGCTGTTCTGTCTTCACTACAGCCGTCTCTTCCTAAATGTCCTATTTCTCGTCTTCCTTCTGGTTTGTATTTTATTACTTGCACTATTTTTACTTTTTCTACCAATTACGTAGTAGATAGAGAAGGTATTACATTGTACTAAAAATTCTATACCGAGATTTCAAGGGAAATCCATGTTTTGAAGCACCCTGAATCCAGAAAAATGTCCGTGTGTGTGGGTGTGTGCAAGTCTGTAGGCAATATAAGTCGAAAACGAAAAGCCGGATGAACACCAAACTTGGTATTTTCAAGACAATTTTTCTACCCCTTTACATGGAAGATTTTTTTGAATTTGTGATTTTCTACAACATGACTGAAAATTTTGATTAAAATAACACATATTAAACACATTTACATGAGAAATAAAATGCATATCATGAATTTTCTCGAAATAGCCTCTGAAGTCCTCTTCATTTGGAAGGAATCTTGTATAATCTTATGTAACTGCTAAACGTCAAGCGATAGATAAAAATGTACCACACAAAAAGACATAGGTAATTTATGGCCAGTAACGTTTTTGTGGCATATGCCATTTCTGAGATATTCTTATTAATGGTTGAAATATTTCATTACCTGGTCATCCATTTAAACTCCTGTCTACAATCAGTTGTTTCTCGCGATTACATGGAAACATATGGAATTTTAAGGCCAGTATACAGCGTTCACTTCTTATAACATTTGACTATCGCTGTTCTCTTTGTATCTATGACGAAATGTGTAATATAGCCATTTCGGTAATGTCATGAAGATCGACGTGTCATGGCGGACGATGTTAATGCAATGTCAGGTACCAACTGTAAAGCAGAAAAAACACGAAACACGGAAATTGTTGGTAGAGTTGCAAAATCATACGTTGCAGTAGTGTAGAAAAGCGCGAAGCAGGAAATATAATACAAGTAAATGATTACCGCGAAGTAGTAAACATATATAATAAAACTAAATAATTACCTACTGCGAAATAGTAAATAACTGTAATACAAAAATAATTAATAAGTAGATAACAAATGTAATACAGGTGAATAAAAGCAAATGCTACTGTAATTATCCTCAAGATCATACTTGTTCATTCGTGATGGAATTGTTAACCTTAATAAAAGCTGTATCGCATCAATGCATATAGAAAGGAAGATAAGAGTTCTGTAAGACTAAGTAGAACAAAGATGGAGTTCTGGAGTAGAGGATAAAGTTTGAGGAAGACAACATAACCAGAATTCAATAAAGAGCGCCAGAATATGTAATTTAAAGTAGTGTAACTACTTCTGCGTATTTAAAAGCCATGGATCTCTGCAGCAACATTAGCGCTATTTCTGTAAACGTTTATTTGGATTAAAATGAGTAGATAGAAAAATAAGCTTTAGTAAGATTAGTTTGTATACCCACTAATAAACGACAAAGGGTGGAGAAGGTCATGTCAGTGTGTCGCAAGATTTGTTCACTTTCATTCTTTAATATTACTATTTATTTTCTTGTGTATCTATGTATTAATGAAAAATGTTTTTAATCCTACTCTTATTTCCTGGTTTCGTATTTAGTCCAGTATTCTATACGAGGCGGATTAATAAGCCTGGCAAATCTCAACGAAATAGCGGAACATTTTGCAAAGCGTCATGACTGTTGGTAAGCACGAATCTTGAACACGTTTTGTTAAAAACTACACAAAAAAAAAATTAAATAAAATGAAGCAGCGCGCAGTTCTGTGTCGGCAGTCAGTTTTAGCTTTATACAAAAGACGAGTATCGTAGAGTGATAAAGATTTTTTTTTATTTTAAACATGTCCGTCCGTCCGTGTGTGTGTGTGTGTGTGTGTCTGTGTACAGCATAACTTAGAAACGAACAGTCGGATAAACACCAAACTTGGTATTTAGGTTCAGTATCTTCCAGAGATGCGACACGAAGGTTTTCAAGAAAATCCCCCACCCCAGATTATCCTTTACATGGAACATTTTTCGAAAATTTTAATTTTCTCAAAAATGGCTCTAACGATTTTGATTAAAATAGCATATGTTTAAGATATTTTCATGACAAATTTTCTGGGAATGTCTCCAAAAGTATTCTTCATTGTGAACGACTTTTGCATAACTGGTAAACTGTAAGACATAGACAAACTTTTACTACACAAAAAATGTAGATCGCGTTAAAATACACAATTTATGTCATATATATTGTTTTTGAGGAGTGAATCATTTTCGAGATATTGCTTGTTATTCTCTTAAATTTTCCAATACTTATATTTTTTCTCAAATGGGAATTCGTTATTCATTTTTTTTATGTCCTGGAAATGCAAAGAGAATGGAATGCTCCACGTAGCAACCAGCGCTTAAAATATTTGACTATCGCTTAAAGCCTACCAATTCCCCTTGCACCTACAAGAAAATTAATGAGATTAACATCTCTATTAACATGAAGCATATGGAGAATAAGGGTTTGTAAAAATAGTTTGTACAAGAGTACAGAAAGTCATGTGAGTGTAACACATCAGATTTTTAAATTTTGGCAGGCAACATACTGAACTTGGGTTATTGCGTGTCAAGAATGAACTAACTTTTCCGAATCAAACGAAGGCTGGTGATGTACACCCGCCCGATCTGTAGTTTCTGAAAGGGCTGGGAAGCAAGAATTCCGATTGGAATGAGCGGAAACCCGAAGCTTCCGTTCGGACCAGTATACATTTATAGATTTAACAATATGTATCCGACTCCAACGGAAATTATCCGCTTCGTTTCGTTCATTTCGTAATGGACTATTTGAGTCAAGTTTATGGTGTCTTCATGTACAACAAGATTTTTTTCCTACGTCTTCCTGCTGTTACCCAGAATCGGGGAGAGATGCAACTACCGTACATAACAGGAGAGGAAGTGCCGTTGGATAGTACTAGGACTGATCACAGTGAGCAACCGAGAGAAACGTTTTGATTCTTTGAACAGAGTATGTTGCCATGGTTTTCCATTTGTTTAGCCATGATTTGAAATTTAAGTATATACGTGAAAAATGTACCAAGATTTACAGAGGCAGTTACTACTACACCTACAATGGCTGGTTTCCACAGGAATCTTGCGAATAGATTTAGCGATAAAGTCGACGTGTACAAGTTTATGGTTAACAAAGATGAATTATATGTAATTTGGAAAGGATATAAATAAATACTGGAAATAAAACATAAATTAAAGCCAAGTTTGCAGCAAGAATGAGAAAATATTGATACAGGAAATAGAACTTATTTATTTATTTAGCAGCATTTCGGAAGGATTAACATTTAAACATAACCTACGAACAAATAGACTAATAGATTATTTAACCAGACACGGTCCCTATAAAAACTATTGGAAGAAAATTAATAAAACACAAAACGACATATGTAATTATTGCAATCAGCAATGAAACCCGGAGCTTGTACTGTTTGAATGTTTTGAATTATTATAAAGAGACAGTACAAGGAAAGCAAGCTTTAAGTGGATACCAGATAGCATATAATTTAAGAAATGAAAATTAGCAAAATAGCTTGGGGACAAGATACTGAACGAGATGAAAATGTTACCTGTAATTAATGCAAAAATAACAAGATCGGAATGAATTGAAGTCCTAGGTGCAGCACAAAACGCTTTTACTAATATCGATACCTATAATAATACGTTAGAAATAGGAGCATAGAGTGATAAAGAGAAGAAAAGAGAATAGAGTCAATAGCACAAAGGAGGATAATCGGCGAAAAGGAGGAGTTCACAGCAGATAGACGTAGCAGCCTGGAGCGGGAGGTGGTGAGTTAGGGAACAGGAGCTGTAGAGTTATGATTCTAAGCGAGAGGAAGAAAGTGGTGGTGAGGGAAAGTGGAGAGAAAGTGGTGGTAGGTAGAGATAAAGTGAATATAGTGGTACGTGAAGTGAAAATGTTTATATTAAAGAGAAAGCGAAGTAATAGTCTCATAGAAGTGCGATAAACATATTGATTACTGTGTTAAGTGGAAAGTTATAAACAAATTATGCGAGTGTTAAGTGATGTAAACGATAAAAACAATAAAGGCTGATTAATTTAATCCAGAGTGAGTGACAAGATTAATAACATTGGAATTTATTGTTCTTCCACAGAAGCCGTGTGTAGGACAATGTTGGAAAGGTAGAGTCAGACGACTAAATTCAAAGCCATAGCCAGGATTTGAACCACGGATCTTAGGGATTCCATTGGGTTGCTCAAACCATATAAATTGACATGGCAACATACCGGAACGACATTAAATTCCCCAACTGATTCACAGTTTTTTCGGTAAACCACAGGACATCTCAAGTTCATATTGACATAACATACGTCGTAAGTACCTTGAGGCAGTATTTTATATCACAACACTGTGAATGCCAGAGTGATTGTAGTGTAAACTAACATTATAGTATGACAATGACTTTAGATGTTTGTTAGCCATAAGCATTGTTAGGAAATAAGTTTACACGGCCTCACTGAAACTGACAATAGAGTGGGTAACAATGAAGCGATGGGGTGAGTTGTTTATCAGTAAGAAGAGACAAACAAATGGCGTCAGGGTAGCGTGCCTTTCTTTAGAAATGGAGGGAATATCTTCCCTAGAGCATATGTGTTTGTAATTATGATTGGCTGACAAAACAGACGCTAATGTTGGCGCGATTTAGTAACCAATAGCAGCTCTATTATAATGTTTAGGCATTTCGGGGTGAGGGAGTATACATTCTTGAGCCAAAAGCAAATATCGCGCAGTTCTACAGAATCATTCACGAAGTACAACGCAGTTCTCAGCAATCTCTCGCAAGGTATACGTCACGCAGTTCTAAGAAATCTCTCGCGAGGTACACGTCGCGCAGTCTAGAAGAATCTATCGTGAAGTGCACATAATACAGTTTGGAAGGATCTCTCGCGTCGTAAAGTTAGTTACAAAATGTGAAGTACGCGACAACTATTACGACGGTAATCACATTCGGAAATATAACAGTTTCAGTCAGGCGTGTATAAAGATTAAAGATGTGAACTATTAATTAAGTGTGACGGAAATAAAAGTGTGAAAACAAATTTTTTTATCAGTGTTATCTTTTATTAACAACTCCTTTTCGTTTACACGCCCTGCTCAAGAGATATTTGTTCGACTGAGTAGTAATAGCTAGCCGGAGGACAAAGAACCCAAATTTAAAAAAAAATAATAAAACACTAACAGGCGCTCAGCAAATAAGATAACACGAACAGATTACCGCGACAACCTCTAGTCCCGCGCTTCATAGTTGAATCACTATTAGGTCAATTAATGGAAATGTCTTCAAAGTCGAGGACAAATTTACGCCTTGAGAGTCTATTCGGTCTTTTTTATATTCAGGAAACCCTAAATCTAAGAGAGGTTCTCATCGGTTTTTCTCTTAGATTGCTGAACAAATTCAAATACTTAGGCATAACACTGCAGCCAACCGCAAGGTGTTTCAGTGCACATGTGCAAGAGAGAGCGGCAGCAGCTATAAGAGCTTTGTGCAATACCAAGGACATAACAGCATTAAAATTAGATACGCCTATGAGACTATTCGAGACAGCGATCACCCCGATTGCCTCCTAAGGGATAGAACTGGTATGGGAAAAGCTCACGGCAACGACTTGGAGCTAGGTACATCAAAAGAGCAGTAGGCGCGAGCAAGTACACACCAAGTAGAATGGCCTATACGCTGGCCAGAGAAACCCTCTTCCTGGAGGACCTGAGACACAGGAGGTTACTGCCGGCAACGGACCCATATAAGGAAGTCGCAGAGAAAAGGAAACAAAGAAAAAGAGATACACGAAGAATTCTACGCCTCCGACGCCGTGGTGAACAGGGAGTGGACCAGAAGCAACCAATCGCAAAGACATGCCAACTTAAGGCTGGCAACGTACGGATTTCACTACAAAATGTGTAAAAATAAGAAATATCACCAACTGAGCGACTTGTGTGAGTGCAAGATATGTGACCGAAAGTTTGAGCGATATCATTACTAACAAAGCAGAAGATGGACGGGATCGTTAAACGAACTGATAAAAGACAAATCATAAAATGAAAACTAATGATTTCGAGCGCAACTTACTTATTATTTATATTCAGATATCAATGTTGACTAAGACCATAAAGACTATTATTTATAGTTCAGTAAAAATATACTTTAAAAATCTGATGTGTTACACTCACATGACTTTCTCCACTCTTGTACAAACTATCTTTACTAACACTTATTCTCCATCTACTTCATGTTAATCGAGATGCTAATCTTATGGATAGTTTTCTTGTAGGTGCAAGGAGAATATGGTAGGCTTTAAGAGATGGTCAAATCTTTTAAGAGCTGGTTGATTTGTGGCGCATTCCGTTCTATTTTGCATGCCCAGTGCATAAAAAATGAATAACGAACTCCCATTTGAGAAAAAGTATAAAGTATTGGAAAACTTAAGGGAATAACAAGCAATATCTCGAAAACGGTTCACTCAATAAAAAAATGTATAGGACATAAATTATGTATTTTAACGCGATCTACATTTTTTGTGTAGTAAAATTTTGTCTATGTCTTATGGATTACCAGTTATGCAAAAGTCGTTCACAATGAAGAACACTTTTGGAGACACTCCCAGAAAATTCGAGATATACATTTCATTTGTCATGAAAATATCTTAAACATATATTTTTAATCAAAATCGTTAGAGCCATTTTTGAGAAAATTAAAATTTTCGAAAAATGTTCCATGTAAAGGGTAATCTGGGGTGGGGGCATTTTCTTGAAAACCTTCGTGTCGCATCCCTGGATGATACTGAACCTAAATACCAAGTTTGGTGTTTATCAGACTGTTCGTTTCTGAGTTATGCTGTTTACAGACACACACACACGGAAATGGTTCTAAAAATGCTTTTTTTGGATTCAGGGGGCCTCAAAACATGCATTTCCGGTGAAATCTCGGTACGAATTTTTTGGGTGGAATGCAATGCTTCCCCTACTTACTATACGTAGTAGAGAAAGTAAAAATAGTGTGCAATACTAAGGCGTTGAAACTAAATTGCGAGTTTTATTTTTGGACACTCTTTTAACCACTATGGTTTTTAGCGTTCTGCTCTATATTAGGTGTGAAAGTCCGGAAATTTTGTTCAGAGGCCTCTTTATCAGGTATGAGGTTCTTTTAAGTGCCGTAAATCTACCACACGAGATTACTGCATTACTTCGCTTCCGAAGGAAGCCATGCTAAGGACTTTTACGCCCAAAAAAATCAAGCACCCTCTGCCAAGTTTGAACCCGCGACCTCGGGAACTAGAGGCTAGCATGCTTAGTAGTCAAGAATAACAAAATCTCGGAAAAAATCTCAATTCTACAACTATAATGTACTTCCTACAGATACATTGCAATGCAGTCGAGCTATGTTCATTATTTCGTTGTATAAAACATTTTAACTGTGTTAGAATGAGATTAATAGACCTGCCCTATGAATATTAAAGCTGCTAAATTCATGACCCAATGTCTCAGAAACTATTTAAGATACTGGACTGAAATTTTTAGATGATGCAGATGCATGCCTTCTAAGTTCACTGCTACGCTGTCATATCTACAATAAGTTTGGTTATTTGGGAAGACAGGATTATTTACTTAATTGTACAACCTTTTGATTAACACTTATCAGCAATTATCTCTTTAAAAGGTAATCAAGCATGTTATTAACACCAATGTAGTTCCACAAAGTACTTAAAGGTTGTTTTTATCAACTGAAGATGTTCTCGGTGCGACACTTTGATGCCAATCCCTGCTTAAACTTTTTTATAACATTTAATGTTATAGCTCGTTCTGCATTGTCTCGTGCGCCAGCTGCTCAAATAGTATAGCTATGACGATGTTGACAAAAATGTTCTGTTCGAAGAGTTGCCAACTGTTGAATTTATGACTTAACTACTTCTATAACAATAATTAAGCGAAGCTCAGTGCATGTAAGTCGCAGAAAAGTTGTTCGGAAAACTTACTTACTCAAGCGCGTCACTAGCCGCTACACTACTTAGAATGAAGCTCACATTCACAAGGGTCATCACACGAGTAAGTCACAGAATTAAGTAAATAAGTGACTCTGATTTAGAATGTACGCCCTTTTCTTAAGTTAAACTTCGCCTACCTATCGCTATCCCTACCAACGTTCCTTATGTGGGATCCAATCTTAAAACTCTAAGTGTGCGCAACTGACACCGTTTCTATACGGAACCTCCCCGAGTTCAGAATTCCATACCCTTTTCTAATTTACAGTATTCTAGCCTACGTGATTTGGCAAACGTACTGAACCCAATCTCTAAGTGCATTCCAGGAACTTTTGTACTAACGCGTTCGCTAGTCGGCTGTTACTAATGAATTCGCTTAACATGACTCGCTAATTACCCTTTTTCTTTCCGAACAAATCTCTCAGGTTTATTGCATTATACATTGATTTAATATATGGAAATTATTTACCGCAATTATTTATTTATCTTGCTATCTTTCTTTATTTAATTATTTGTATCTTCCCGTCAGCAAATACGGTATAACACCCCAAAATTTAATTGAGCCATCTTTAGTTGTTTCTGAGAAAACGTCATTTATAGAAAAATCTGCTCAATGTGAACACGGAGAAAAAAACTTGTAGAGCAAACCTTCCCCTCAAATAAGGACCTACGTTTAACCCTCTATTCCAAAGTTTGTAGGAGTTATCCCTTTTTTTCTGTGAAGTGGTGAAGAATTCACAGTACAAAAGCAAGCGCAGTAGCGTTTTAAAATATACCGGGTGGAAGGGAAGGTATTACATTGACTTAAACCAGCTACAGATTTTATTGTTTTGAACACATTTTGCAACTTCCATTTCTTTCTATGACCATTTCCTGCTAAGATATTTTAGGTTTTTCGAGAACATAAAATAGAAATGCTAGTAACTCTGAAAGCATTGCTGACCCAAGTAGCGGAAGTGTCATTTTCATTTTCAAAGCAGTTGGAGGACACGACGTAAATAGCTTTCTCTTTCACTTTCAGTGGCGTGTGTCTTATGAACGTAAACAAACAAACGTTTCGTGTTTGCCACCGCCTAATAATTGCATCACAATCTACCGAAATTTTTAACACCTCGTTCAACATTAAACTTAAATGCGTGTTGCAATTGACACTACTAATCAACCAAACCATTTTTTTACATGTACACACATCGTTAGACCCTTACAAAGTCTATTAAATGGTACTTTTAACACGGGTAGTAAAGCAATAAACAGTAAACCAAATGATTCACTCGCTTCACAGGTATTTTTCAATACTCCATTTGTACACCTTCAATCTTCACATCTTCTTAACCGTTTACGTTGACTCCAGTAAAGACACCCTCATTGTTGCGCATTTTCTCCGCAGCCAGATAAACACCTTCTCTCAAAGATTCGACATCAGTAATCGATATTCTGTAGACGCTGTTTTTCATATTGTACGCTGAAGGCATTCCTTCCCTTTTACACTGTTCTAGTGTAGGCCAATGGCATATCAATAGTACTTTTTATATCACCAAAGCATTGCAACACCGTTTTGTCGTGTTTGGCTTAAGAGCCATGTGGAAAACGAAACAGTCACTCTTCATATAAAGGAGTGGAATGAGGTAGGCTATGTTTAGTTTACGTCTAGAAACTAGTTCAGATCACGTGACCTACCTCGTCCTTGTCAAGTTTTACTCTGCAAAAAGGTGTGCGGAATATCCTTTTAAATGATTAATTATTAAAACACCCTGCGTGATGTCACAAAGTTACTACCGAACGTATGTCAGAAATAGGTTAATCTACAGTTTACAAGTAACCAACTGTTATCTTCATACATTCTCGTTGAATTAAACATCTAATTTGGAACAAAGACTATCTGCTTTTTGAAAAGGGCTTTTGTAAAAATTTGATGAAGTATATATTATAAGGAATGTAATGAGTTCCTTCTACCCGGAATACTTAAAACGTAAGTGCTGTGAATACAATAATAATACTGATATACATATATACAGGCTGGACCATTTAATTTGTTACTGTAGAATAACTCCAAAACTAAGCATTGTAAGAAGAGATGTTTTGAATAAAAGTTTTTTCATAATGGGAGAAAGTAAATGTCATTAGTCGTGTTTTCTTTGGAGGACATTATGATGGTCATTTTATGGTCAATTTCTTTTCTTAATGTGTACCTACAGTTACCAAATTAAATTTACCCTAAACTAACCATCATAACGTCCTCCAAATAACACGCGAACAATGACATTTAATTTTCCCCATAATATTAAGCTACTTTTATGCAAGACATTTCTTTCTACAACGCTTAGCTTTGGAGATACTATACAGTCTCAACTTAAATGCTCCACCCACTATATGTACATAGTATACTATAGTATAGTATACTATATATATAGTACAGAGAAAATTCCAATTTACAATACCGCACAGAGAACCGGAATTGACATTTTTTGACAACTTTCGCCCTTTTGTGTCACCTTAAGCAAAGTTCATATCGTACATGAATAAAAAACATACTGTATATTTCTTACTACAAAATTAGTTCTGGAAGCAGTTGGCTTTGCAATTATACAATACTTCTGTAATTTCACTGAAAATACCGTCAGTAACATTTTCAAATTCTGCGAGCTCTGACCTCTGAACGCGTTTTCTTTCTCCCTTTAAGCGCAGTTGTTTTTATCGAGTTTCCGATATAAAGCAAACTGAAGTACAGCATAGAAAATTAAAATGCTAGCTGGCTTAATGCAGCAGTTCTTTTGTTCGAGTGCTAGGAGAGTATGCATGTAGGTAAGGTCTAGTAAATGGGAAGCAATTGTTCTACTGTCAAGAACAGCCGTTAGCTAATGAGTTTCGAACTCCGACCTAGTGTAGCTAACTAAACGAAGTGATATCTTTGTTTTTTGTTCTAGGACTATCTCCAGCAGACAGCAGTACAGATATAGTCGGATGGTATCTGAACTTTTACATTATTACAAATCTTTACATATGGAACTGACAAGGTTCATTCATTACAATGCATCTGCTGCCTCCCATTTGTTATACTTTTCAAACATAGATTACAGTGAGTATTACCTTCCTATTGCAGGTATTCTTTTTATAGCGTGGACGTATAAACACGTTTCACTGTTAACAGTTGGAAGTGTATTTTTCGATGACACTGAAGAGAAGAATGGAAGAGTTATTGGTTATGAGACAGTATTTTAACACATATAATTTCAGTCTAATTATATAATATGTAAATTCATTAACAGCCCACCTTGAAGCAATATGTGTATGTAATAATTTGTAAAATGTATGTAACAGTCCTAGCATATGCTTATATTGTTATAAACATGTTCAATAATGTTATGTGAATGTATTACTTAATTTAATAATAGGTCAAAAGTTGCTAACAATGAGGTAACCTTGAGGCAATAATGAATTTGAAAGTCTAAATGCTACTAGCAACAATAATGTAAATTTTGAGACAGTTTAAAAATAGCCAATCAACAACCAGAAAAAGCTTTAGTTAAATGAAGGTATTCTATTGGAGTAGGATTAGCCAATCAGAGGCTTGAAATACAGAAATTTACAAGGTTAGACGATTGAAATCAATTCAGTTGCCTGCAGACAGTGTTTGTAACCGGAAGCAAGATGCGTCCTCGAGAGATTTAATATGTATTCGTGTGGGTCGAAAAACAGTTTTACGTGCTAAAAGGTGCAATTAATTAATAAAAAGAATCTCACAGCTCTCTATATCAGTGAAGTGTTATTTAAATCGTGTCAAGCATTAATAAAAGGAGTGAAGTAAAATTATTATCTGTGTAAGCCTACATTCTTGTCGCATCACGCCCTGCTAAGAGTAACGTGTCTCTAACAATAATACTGACGCAGCGGAGGTAAACATAAATACTTAATACTTAAAGAAACAGTCAAATTACAAAGCTAATACTTTTTAAACTTGGGGCAAAGGCCACCTGAAAGTACATTTGTGGCGAAGGCTACCGGAAACCGGGTACCATACGTGCGGTTGCAAACACACTTCAAGTTTGGCTCCCCAACAGTTGAAATATAATCAACTCCTACAACAATAAAATAACTCCTTCAATATAACCTACTTCAAAATGACGCCGAAAGCGTGTTGCAAATAACAATACAACAAACCATATTCTCAAATTGGCTTCCATACGTGGAGCTAATTCAACTCTTTCTTATTATACATACAAGGTTATTGTCATATGCATCGTACTGCCTGCTTTCTCCCCACCCCTCCTATACGGTTACGTAGCTTAGAATCACTTCTCTTTGCGCAACTCCTTGCTAAGTATGCATAATCTTCAAGAATGGAATATAGTACCAGCTCCGAGTTTGGAGTGCACGTCGCAGCACTCAATAGGTTAACTAGCGGCATAGCTGGTCAATTACGAGTTTAGTTCAGATACGTTTGAGTGAAACTGGCGTTTGTATCTAGCAATTACATAAAACTTAAACGTATAAACGTAGTATACAGCTCAAATTTCTTTTGCTTGTACTTTTTGGTTTCTCTACCACGTACACAGTACATCGGTAGGAAAGGTATTCCATTCCACCTAAAAATTCGATACCGAGGTTTCACAGGAAATACATGCTTGGAGGCCCCTGAATCCATATAAAGCATTTCTAGAAACATGTCTGCGAGTCTGAGAACAGCATAACTCAAAAACGGAAAGTCACATAAGCACCAAACTTGGTATTTAACTTCAGTATCTTTCAAATATGCAACATGAGGATTTTCAAGAAAATCCCCCCATCCGCTACTACCCTTTACATGAAAGATTTTTCGAAAATTTTTGTTTTCTAAAAAATGTCTCCAAGGTTTCCATTAAAATACCATATATTAAAGATATTTGTATGGAAAATAAAATGTATATCTTGCATTTTCTGGGAAATGCCTGTAAAGTCCACTTTATTCGGAAGGAATTTTGTATATCTTGTGTAAACGTTAAGCGATAGACGAAGGTGTACTATATAAAGATGTACATTTCTTTTAAACACACAATTTATTTCAAATAAGATTTGTGTCAAACATTTCTGAGATTCCATTGTTAAGGGTTCGAATTATTCATTTCTTTGTCATTCTTTAGTCCTTTCAACATTCAGTTGTTTCTCGCGATTGCATGGAAACAGTATGGAACTTTAAGACCAGCGTATAGTCTAGTTCTTAAACATTTGATTATCCTTGCTCCTTTGTATCTATAAAGAAATGTGTAATGTAGCGACTTCTGCAAAGGTTTTTTTGTGAAAGGGGATATATTATTCATATATAGAGGAATTGTACATATGAAAGGGGAACCATACATATAAGAATTGTACAGTAATAATTTAATTCACCAACATGTTAAAATATTCAAAATATAACATTTGTACAGAGCTGATTGTAAGACACGGGCGAGCTAGCAAGAATTCCAAGAAATCATAAAGACCGTACCTGTCACCGAGCGGTACAACACTACATGATGGCGCCTAAGCGCACGAATCCGGAACCACACATTCTCATACATATCAGGGTAACGCGGCCTGAGGACTAATAGGAAACGTCGTTACATTTTCAAACGCAGAGGGGAGCGTCACTAGGCTCCCGTATATAAGGGCAGACAAAGCCTCTGAGCCCGCTCTTAATCTGATTATATCTCATCGAGAAGTCACGTCAACACGAGGTGATACAGATGCACGTGGGTGCACAAGGGTGGGGGTGCGTGTGAATATAGCTAGGCTCCTGACTAACTTAAGGTGATGGGATTATTATTATAAAAATGGGAAAAGCTAGCCGCCCATAACTATTCAAAGTGTGAAATAAACTTCATTAAGGGAAACTCGCAGTTTATTTTTAACTTGCCTCACCCACTAGAACCTGAGATTCAATAATTAAATATAGCTAGGAATGGAATACTCAACAACCGAGAGCACCAATAGTCGAGGAAAGAAGAACACTGCAACAGGCAACAACGACCCAAGGATCATCGATTTCCCGCTACAAATGTCGCCAAACGACTGTTTCCCGCTACATTTGGATTATAATGTTGTAGTCAGAAAAATGAGCTCTAGTAAGAATAGTTTGTATACCCATTAATAAACGATAGGGGATAGAGAAAGTCATGTGAATGTATCACATCAGAATTTTTTTGTATCTAAACCCTTTGCGCACTTTTTGCTCCATAGATAGTGTTTGATATTTTATCCTTTAGTGCAGTAATAATAATAATAAATCTCACCTTTATCCACTATAGCATTGAAGTAGATCTGGAACAAAATAACAGGAGGAAGGATAGGATAGGACAGGACAGGCCAGAAGCTGAGGGGGACTCAGCACCTTGACCTACGCAGAACTTTTGTACCCAGATCCTGACGGGACGTCCCCCATGAGGGAGAGATGAGGTGAGAGGAGAGGGAGGGCCACCGGACCAGGGGTCACGATAGACAGGAGATTTGAACTCCCCGGATGGCATTTGGTGCAGCCGGCTTTCCTTCCCCCTGTGGAATTACACAACCCTGGGGGCCCGAGACTCAACGCCACCCCCATTCCGGGGGAAGAAGGTTTACTAGAGCATCCTTTTCCCCTGACGTGCACACGTCGAGGCCTCCCATTGCAACCCTGAAACAGACCAAGCAGATGATAGGTGAAGTGAAAGGAGAATAGAGGTGAAATGGAGGGGCTAGCGAGCTGGGGAAACCCAGAAAATACCCATGGGTCAGGAATGTAGGCCGCGAGAATTGAACCCACGACATCCCGAATGCTGGTCACAGGTGTTACCGCCTGATCCATCCCGCTCGTTGAACAACAGTAAGGTTATAATATTTTTTAAATATCTAAAACGTAACGAGCTACGTAAGTGTAAACGAGTAATTAGTTTGCATTTTGCGATACAAATAAGTGTCTGCGGTATTTCATTTAACGCAGAACAAAGGATGTGAAGTATCCCTACCAGGAGATATATCTACCTCACTTACCAGATATTTACATCACAATGTAGAAATATGAATGGGAGAAACCTGGGCAGAAAGAAACAACAAAAGTAAGGGTTTCTGGAAAGAAATTAGAACAAGTGTAGAGGAAATTGAAAAGCAATAAATTATGAGTAGTTTCAAGGAAAAAAGGTAATTAATAGATTATAGATATTTCAAAACGGAATGGGGAAAAGAAGGATACATCGAAGTATGCCACAAAGAGGCCAGAATGGGGTATGGATGGGCGAGGACAGGTGAAATGAATTTAAGTGGTCTAACAGGGAGAAGAAAGGGGGAGAAATATACTAAATGTAATGGATTACATGACAATTGATATATTCTGGAATGCGAGGACACGGATAAAGGAAGAGAAAATTTAATACTAGAGAAATGGGAAAGATTTACCAATAGGACTAAACGTTAGGAAGAGTTTTAATACAAGATCAAACCAATATCTGCAAAAAGCAGGAAACCATTTAGGAAAAATTAGGTTAAAGTGATTAAAAGAAATGTGAAAATAAGAGAAAAGCGTAACTAGGCAAAAAATCTGATGTGTTACCCTCACATGACTTTCTGTACTCCTTTACAAACTATTTTTACAGACGCTTATTCTCCATCTATTTCATATTAATCGAGATAAACATTTGCAGAAACGATCTTTTGACATGCAAAGAGAATTACATTTTACACATAGCGACCAGTTCTAAAAATATTTGACTTTCGCTTAAGGCGTACTATGTTCCCCTTGTTTTGTATTTGCAAGCGCAATATAGAAATACAGTAGCCTTTAAGCATAGACATATCTCTTAATAGCTGGTTGCTAGGTGCAGCATCTTTGCCACATATTAATATTCTTTGCATATCCAAGACAAAACATGAATAACGATTTCCCATTTGAGAAAATAAGTATTGAAAATTTAAGGGAATAACAAGCAATATCTCGAAAATGGTTCACTCAACAAAATAAATGTATATGACATAAATTGTATATTTTAACGCGATCTACATTTTTTGTGTTGTAAAAGTTTGTCTATCTCTTATGGTTTACCAGTTATGCAAAAGTCGTTCACAATGAAGAATGCTTTTGGAGACATTCCCAGTAAATTCGAGATGTACATTTTATTTGTCATGAAAATATCTTAAACATATGATATTTTAAACAAAATCGTTAGAGCTATTTGAGAGAAAAGTAAAATTTTCGAAAAATGTTATATGTAAATGGTAATCTGGGGTGGGGAGATTTTCTTGAAAACCTTCGTGTCGCATCTCTGGAAGACACTGAACCTAAATACAAAGTTTGGTGTTTATCCGACTGTTCGTTTCTGAGTTATGCTGTTCACAGACACACACACGGACATGTTTCCAAAAATGCTTTTTCTGGATTCAGGGGGTCTCAAAATATATATTTCCGGTGAAATCTCGGTATCGAATTTTTGGGTGGAATACAATACTTGCCCTACTTACTGTACGTAGTAGAGAAAGTAAAATGTAAGTAGTGAAATAAATGTACAACAGAATGTTAAATATATGGGGAAGATAAATAATAAGCAACTCCATTGTATTGTAAACATTGTTTAAATTATATAAATTGCAAAGTAAACAATAAATCATTCATTCATATATCGCAATGTAATCTGGTGACAGCGGTCTTTATTTCACACTATGACCTCGATACTGCAGTTCCCAGATTATCGAGGTAAATACTCCGGTGTCTTGGGTTCAAACTGTAGGAGTGCTTTAAATCACAAAACGTGTCAAATTATGAGCTTCCCGTTACGACGTCCCACTTTTTTCACCTCCTATCACTTTGCAGTCCCTGGAAGCGTGCATGGTGGTATTAAAACCGGGGCGTCCACTTCGATCGACGCTTGACCTGACACTCCTATATCAGTTTTAATTAAACGTGGCTTACTCCAGATTAAGTAAACTATACCGGATTAAGTAAATATAAAGTTCCTAACAGCGAATCATTCACTGCAGTTCTCTCCCGCACAAACTTTACTTCATCTATTGCTTACCTACATTTTGGTCTGTCCAATTTGGGGTGGAGTTGTTGCGACCAAGATTCCTCGAGTACAGGGTTCCCAAACAAAGTTTCACGGCTCGTATTGAATGCCCCTAGTGATAGACTTAACACTCAGTTACATCATGAATTTAGATTCAGCACAATATCTGCATATATTCAAAATTCGATGTCAAGAGTGTTTTGAGGCCCTCTTAACCCAAAGAAGGTATCTTTAGAAAACTTTCCGTGTTTGTTCCTGTGAACAGCGTAGATAACTAAAAACGAAAAGTTAGGAAAAATACCAAACTTGGTATTTAAGTTCAATAGCTTCCAAAGATGTGACACAAACTCCCAATTATCCTTTACATGGAGAATTTTTCGAAATGCATTATTTTTAAAATGACAAACGATTTTCATTAAAAAATCATATTTTAAAGATATTTACATGATAAATGAAATGTATATCTACAATTTTCTGGGAATACTTTGTAAAATCCTCGTCATTTGAATGGAAATGTGTATAATCTTGCATAATTGTAAACGCTTAGTGACAGTTATGTAAACTTACTTCACAAATAATGTACATCTCCCTGAAACACACAGTATATTTCGAATAAACATTTTTGTGGCATCAGCCATTTCTGAAGTATGCATTATTAATGGTTTAAATTGTTCAACACTTAATCAGTTTATTTAAACAGTCGTCTTCCGCGGTGTAGCGGTTACCAGACTAAACTCTAGTTCGGAGTTCGCGTGTGCAAGCTCGGTGGTGGTTTTTTTTGCTCCGGTGTCGTAGATTTGCGGCACATAAAAGAACTTCAAGCCTGATAAAGACGCCTCTGAGCAACATTTCCTGTCTTTCATGTCCAATATAGAATAGGACGCTAAGGACTACAGCGATTGCATGGAAATAGTATGGGATTTTAAACCCAGCATACAGTGCTTAGTTCTAAAACATATGACTGTCGCTATTCCTAACGAAATGTGCGACGCAAGTATTTTCGGAAAGGTTTATCCGAATTAAAATGAAGTAGATAGGAAAATAAATTATCATAAGGATAATTTGTAAACACAATAATATGGGACAAAGAGTAGAGAGAGTCATGTGAATATAACACATCAGAATTTTTTCCCACACCTCCGCTTTGGAAAGTTTATTTTTCCGGAGGTAAAAGTACTGCTTCAGTTCCTCGAAACAGAAGTTTTTACCGTGCGACTCGCTACTCTCCTTAGTACGACAATGATGATGATGAGATACCGTTTAAGGGCGCTCAACAGCTAAGGTCATCAGCGCCCTTACGAAGTATAAAATGTAAAACCCCAAAATAAAATAGTGTAAAAGACCGCATTGTCAAAACATTATACAACAAAGCAGCATATGTTAAAACCACAAAAAACAAAACAAGAAAAGAATAAAACGTTTCAAGAACTGTAGAACGCACGGGACATGCGCGCCTTATGTCCACTGGGGAGTAGAACCCCATTAGAAAACACGATATAAAATCACACAGGCTAAAAGACGCTCAGCGCATCAAATGCGTCCGCTAAAACCAATTTCGCGGATAAAACGTAAAAGACATTCTACAGCATGCGCGTCGCCTGCCAAAAACTTTGGCTATGCCAACAGGCAGACACACACGAATGCGCAATGGAGCTAAAACTTGACACACTGTTAAAATATGACGCACCGTTAAGGGCGCATTACACAGGTCACAGACTGGTGCTGGGTCACCACTAAGCAAGTGTCTATGACTAAAACGGCAATGTCCGATCCGTAGACGGGCTAAAAGTACCTCATCCCGACGAGAAGAACGAGAAGAGGTACACCAGACGAACGGAAGAGGTTTAACATCCCGCAATTTGTTCCCCCGGAGGGCCGTCCACTCATCGCGCCAAAGTGAGAGGATGCGGCGACGTAAAACAACACAAGAATCTGACGAGGGAACAATAGAGGTAAAAAATCTGGGTAATAAAATCGCCGACTTGGCAGCGGCGTCGGCAGACTCGTTTCCTGAGATGCCAACATGAACTGGAATCCACATGAAGGAGACGCGGATGCCAGAGGCACCAAGCGAGTGGACCAGGTCATGTATGCGCTGTACGAGGGGGTGGTAATTGTACAGGGCGCGAATTCTTTGAAGAGCACTCAAGGAGTCTGAACAAATAAAACAGTGCCGTTAGGCGTACCGCTGGACGTAAAACAGTGACTGATAAATACTAAAAATCTCGGCGGTAAAAATTTAACATTGCCCGGGTAAACGAAATGTAGTAATACGATGACAATAAACAAAGGCACCCCTACTCCCAACATCAGTCTTAGACTCGTCAGTATATATAAAATGAAAGTCCCCGAACTGCGCCAGAAGTTCTAAAAAAGCCGATCTAAGAACTGAAGAAGAGGTCTCATTCTTCAACATTGACGTTAACCCAAGGTGACAGTAGGCCTCAGCGCGCAACCATGGAGGAAAGCGCGTTTCTCCCTGGGAAGGGCCGGCGCTGGCGCAAAGTCCAAATGCCGAAGAAGCTTTCGAAATCGAAACCCTGGAGGGAGCAAGGCAGAGGAGCTAACGAAATATTGCCGACCAAGCGAATGTTCGTAAAATACCCCGAAGGACTGGTGGTCAGGCAAGCTTGAGAGTCGACAGGCATAGCTGCACAAAAGCATCTCACACCTGAAAGACACTCTGCAGCTTCAGCATACAGGCTGGGTACAGGGCTGGTTGGAAAGGCCCCTGTAGCGACTCTTATGCCACGATGGTGAATGGCATTAAGGCGACGTAACACAGATGGACGTGCTGGTGAATAGACCCGTAATCATTCTTGGACCGGACCAAAGAGCGATAAAGACGCAGAAGAATGGTCCGATCAGCTCCCCAGGATGTGCCACTTAAAACACGTAAAAGATTAAGAGAACGGTCACATTTTGCTTTTAAAAAGGAAATGTGCGATATCCAACACAGCTTTCTATCAAAGATCAACCCCAGCGATTTCACCTCGTCTGCAAACGGAAGGATCTCCGGCCCAAGATGGAGAGAGGGCGGAGGGAAAACCTTACGGGGCCAGAAGTTGATGCAGACGGATTTTTCGGCGGAGAAATTAAAACCGTTGTCGTTACTCCAGGCGTAAAGACGGTCAATACAGCTCTGGAGACAGCGTTCGAGCAGACAGGTCCGCCTTGAACTGTAATAAATGGCAAAATCGTCGACAAAAAGGGACGAGGAAATGCCAGCTGAGAGACAATCAACAATGGGGTTGATAGTAATCGCAAAAAGTGTGACACTGAGTACAGAGCCCTCGGTACACCTTTCTCTTGAGTAAAACTACTAGATAAAACCGAGCCCACACGTACAGGAAAAACGCGATCCGTCATAAACTCCCACAGAAATATGGGAAGACGACCGCGATTATCCCATGCGTGAAGTGTACGTAAATTGCCGCCCCTCCAACAAGTGTCATAAGCTTTCTCCAGGTCAAAAAACACAGCCACGGTTTGACACTTTCTCAGAAATCCATTGATAATATGCGTCGACAGAGACACCAGATAGTTGACGGTAGAGCGATGGCGACGAAAGCCGCACTGAGCGTTCGCTAAAAGTTTCTCAGACTCAAGCCACCATGTCAACCGCCCGTTGATCATGCGCTCCACCACCCTGCAAATGCAGCTGGTGAGGGGGATAGGGCGGTAGCTGGAAGGTAGTTGGCGATCCTTCCCAGGCTTAAGTATTGGGACAATGGTGGCTTCGCGCCAAACGGAAGGGAAAAGGCTGTCTTGCCAAATACGGTTATAGACCTGTAAGAGAAAGAGTTTACTGTCGGCTGAAAGGTTCTTTAACATCAGGACATGAATACTATCCGGCCTGGGAGCGGAGTGCCTAGAGCAATGAAGAGCGTGCTCCAGTTCACGCATTGTGAAAAGTTCATTATAACACTCTTTATTAGAAAGGCCGAAAATTATAGGTTGTGGAATCCAACCGGTCTTTGATAGGCGAAACCCGGCAGAATAATGGTCTGAACTGGAAAGGCAGCACCCAGAGTGTTAGCGTTGGCAGCCGGATCCACTATGGTCGCATTGGGAACCTGAAGGCCAGAAACAGTACAAAGCGACACTTTACATGAGAAGCGACGAAGTTTATCCCAAACAGCAGATGAAGGCATAAAGCGATTAACAGACTCGGCAAAACGAATCCAAGACGCCTTCTTGCTATCCTGAATAATGCGACGAGCCCTGGCGCGCGATTGTTTAAAAGTGACCAAATTATCAAGTGTAGGGTGACGTCGAAACACCCTAAGCGCAGTTCTACGGGCACGAACGGCGTCCCGAAAATCCTCGTTCCACCACGGAACAGGTAGACGCCAAGGTTGAGAGGATGAACGGGGAATGGCGCGTTCGGCGGCAGATAGAATCATAGATGTAAGGTGCTGCACCATTTGGTTAATGTCGGTGAAGGGCTTGTCGTCAAAATACACGAGGCTGGAATACAATCTCCAGTCGGCCTTTTTGAATATCTAGGTAGGTACTCTGGAATGCTGGACGTGGTGAGACAAGAGAAACGAAGCAGGGGTAATGGTCGCTGGAGTAGGTGTCAGCGACGACGTTCCACTGCAGACGACTAGCAAGCTGGAGTGAGCAAACAGCAAGGTCCAGGTGAGAGAATGTACCAGAAGAATCAGAAAGAAAAGTAGGTTTACCTGTATTGAGGACGGAGAGATTGCACTGGTAAAAAATGTCGAAAAGAAGAGTTCCCCTCGCACAAGCCCTTGGCGATCCCCTCAAGGAGTGATGGGCATTAAAATCTCCCAACAGAAGATATGGTGTTGGGAGAGCGGACACGAGATCCCTAATGTCCGCGGGAGCGAGGGGAGACGATGGAGGCAAATACACAGAGAAAACAGAAAAAAAGTCGGGTAAGTGAAGTCTTAACGGCAACAGCTTGCAAGTCGGACGTAAGCGTGAGTGACTGAAAATGAACGTCGTTACACACTAATTTAATGACACCTCCATGAGCAGGAGTAGGTACCCTCACCCGGTTCAACGTCGTAGCAAAGTGGAGTATACCCTCGAAGCTCAAAAGGTTCGTGAGGGCGTAACTTGGTCTCCTGCAAACACACGGCTATAGGCGAATGGGAACGCAATAAAAGTTGCAGTTTCGCCCTATGCGATCGTAAACACGTAAATTCCAGGTCAGGATAGCCATAAATAAAAGGGATAAACTTCTTATTTAGAAGGACGGCTCAAAATTACCTTTTACTTAACCTTTGGGCTCAGGCTTTTGGTATGGATTTGGTCAGACTCCATAGCCTCTTCGAAGGGAAGGCATACCCCCTCAGAGCCAGAAATCGATTCAACAGCCGAGAATCGGTTCTGGGTGGCAATGGGTTAAGGGGGCCGCTGAGCGCGGCTTGTCCCAGGAGCATCCTGGGATTGCGACCTTCGAGGAGGAGGAGGAGGTGAACTTTTCTTGCCGCGCGCACGCGGAGGGTCTTTAAGGAAATCTTCCCTGCGAAGTTTCTGCTTTGGTTTCTTTTCGGTGGCTTGAGACTTCAGAAGCTTAGGACCAGCTTTAGATGGCTTAATAACCGTGTTAGAGACGGACGGCCGGATGGTAGTGGCGGTCAATGCAGTCATGGTACAGGTCTGTGTCTCTGCATCTTTATGGGGTCCTGGCGAGGCAACAACAGAGCGGAATGTTCCGGATCGCAGGAGCGAAGGTTAGCGCGCATGGTAACGCCTCCGCGCTTCGGCGAAGGAGAGTTTCTCCTTTTCCCGGATCTCCTGGATCGCCTTCTCGTCCAAATACCGCGGACAGTCGGCAAATGAAGCAGAATGAGACCCTTTGCAATTAACGCAGACGGGAGCTATTGAACAGGTACCTTCGTGTGAGGGCTGGCTACATGTTGCACAGATGGTAACAACACTCTTACACGAGACTTGCGTATGCCCAAAACGTTGGCATTTGAAACAACGCAGAGGTCTAGGTATATAGGGCCTCACTGCAATACGCTCATACCCTGCTGATAGACTCGTGGGCAGATCGACGCCATCGAAAGTGATAAACAGGGTAAGAGTTGGTGCCAAAATTCCGTCGTTGTTAGCCTGCACTCGATGAACAGCTGTCACCTTTTGATCAGAAAATACTCGACAAGTTCTTCGTCCGACATACCATCGAGGCTATGGGTGGTAACGACGCCTCGACAGGAATTCAAGGTGCGGTGCTTCTCGACACGGATAGGATAACCGTGGAGAAGCGTGGCGCGCAACAGGGACTTACTCTGCTGTGTGGATTTGGTTTGAACCAACAAAGAACCAATTCGAAGACGAGTGCAGGACTGAACCGCACCTGCAATGGCGTCAATGCCCTTCTAAATAATGAAAGGGTTGAGCTTCTCAAATCTTTGTCCTTCTTCTGTACGTGAAATGACAAAAGTAACAACCAGATGTCGGCGGTGCTACTTCTGTTACATATACTTTTCGGCGCTTGTTGTGAGTAATGGAGAAAGGGTGCTCCATATCGAAATAAATCCTCCACCATTGCAACCGTCTCCGACCTCGGGATCTGACTTCGCGGGCGTTACCCCGGCTTGGGTGAGTGGCCTATCTATACCAAACTCACCCTAGGGTCACACCTCCCAGAACATACAGAGGAACCCAATCGCCGTCAGAAGTCAGCAGCTCATGCAATGGCCCCCCGCGGGACTGCAGTTGAACAGCGGATACGAACACATACCCTACAGGACGACCCTGGGTGGTGGGGATGACGCCATTACCCATCACCCAGCTGCGCACACAGTGCTCGGGTATCCGTCAGGCTGTGTCTACGGAGGATTAAAATAAAAGGTTAAAGGAAACTAAAAGCGTGTGGGCGTTTCGCGCTCAAGGTAGGCCGGCGATGAAGGAAAAGAGATGTGTAAATGTGTGGACGTGGTGCGACATGTGCATAAATACAAGAGAGAATAAAGAAACGATGGCGAGGGCGTCAGGGAATGAAATGCACAGAACGCACAAGAGACTATCTTGAGTCCCTCGGTCACGAGATCGAACCCACCTCGATCGGACGGGGATGAAGCAATGAAGATGGTGATGAGTGGCTCGGGAACCTCCGGGTACGCCAAAACCCGTCCTCACATAAGGTGAGCCCCTGAGGGGTTGTACAATGACCTGTGGTTTTATCTAATACTATTTAGTCCCGGAGGGGTCTAATGTGGCTAACCTCCGTTCTTGATATTGTTACTTACCTGCTGAGACCTATTGTAATAGATTTGGGCTGTGCCAGCTCATTGCAATTATTCTTTAGTTTATATGTTTTCTTTACTGTTCATTACGTAGTTATATGTATGTATAGGTCACAAAATGGAAGCCATGTCACCTAACCGGAGCACAGATGGAGGGCGAGGGTTGGATCCTAACTGGGGAACTGCATATACAGGATAGAAACTAGTCTTGTCCACAATAATACGCTTTTGTGAATGCACGCATTTAATTTAACTTTGAAAGGTATAATACATATTTAAATCGTTTATAATATATCTTGATTACAACTGTAATACACATTCTGTTCTTAATGCTGCCCGTCGTTGAACCCTGAGAGAATTTGCAAGTGCACCTCCCTTACCTTCGTCACTCATTCCTTTTGGCTCTCCGGCTCTAAGATGACTACTTCGGCGTTGATTCTTGGGCCAGTAGCGTACTCAGAGTCGGTGTCGTACTGTCCAGTAATGTCTGCAAATGGCGGGAAGAGGAAAAAGGGTGGGCGAGGTATACTAAAATGAGCACATGGAGGTTGATTATCTTTGACACCGCTGTCTAGCTGCTATACCCATTGCAATATTACAGTTCTGTTAAATAAGTCTCACACATGTGCCTGTATGTCTCGAATATGGACCCTCAGTGGACACAATCGCTGTTCCATTATTTCCTACTCGGCTTTCCTTACACTTGTAATAATCAATCAGCGTTCCTTTGTTCACAAGTTCTCTTCTGCGCGGCACTTTTCTAGTCTTTCACAACTGGCGATACTTCGATTAATTAGGAACACTTGTGCAAACTATTCATTTATGCATCAGAATTATTCGTGCGTTATCAAGCCTTGCGTCTATAATTCACGGAACTTTGGGCGTCACATTCCTGGTCTATGTGACAGACTTCGGAGTGGCTGCTAATCCGAAATCAAAATTTTCGAAAAATGTTCCATGTAAAGGTTAGTTTGGGATTGGAGGATTTCTTTAAATTCTTCGTGTCGTATCCTTGGTAGATGCTTAACTTAAATACCTGGTTTGGTATTTAACCGACCTTTCCTTTTCGAGTTGTGTTGTTCACACACACACACACACACGCGCGCGCGCGCGCGCGAATTTTTCTAAAAGAGTCACAAAACTGTATTTCTAGTGAAATCTGGGTATCGGATTTTTGGGTGGAATACAATACTTTCCCTACTTTAGCTAACTAGTAGAGAAGTAGGTAATAAGCTTTCTAAGAATGGTTTGTAGAACCGCTATATAAATATACGATAGTGAGTAGAGAAAGTCATGTGAGTGTAGCAGATAAACTTCTTTGTGTTGATATCATTTACTATCTGCTTTCGGATCTGTATAGCACAATGTTGTGTTGATCGATTCCATAATGATAAACAGAAAACAAAAGGATGTACAGCGTGTATTCCCTAAATGGGCCCAAAGTGTACGTTCACTGGTTCATCTTAATTTTGGACCCGAGCTAGTGATTAATAAAGAAATTACTATCTCTGATAATTATGGTCAAATAATTGTGTTTCTATAATTAAAGAATGTAAAAATACAAATAGCCGGACTAATTTCGAGATTATTATTCTGAAAACTCCAAAGGTTCAAGTAAATTTCTGTTCTCTCTTAAGAGTAGCGCTTATTTTCGGTTCCAAATACTTCAGTTTTATCTTTGTGCCAGTATCTTTAACACTTAAATGATTTTAGTCAAATTATATAATAAAAAATACAATATCAGCCCGCCTTAAAGCAATATGTGTATGTAACAAGATATAAAAAGTGTATATTACAGTCATTGTATATGGTTATATTATTGTATACATTTTCAATAATTTTATGTGAATGTACTACGTAATTTAATAATGTAGGAAATGTGAGAATAATAGGTTAAAAGTTGCTAACAATGAGGTAACAATGAGGTAAGCTTGAGGTAATAATAAATTTGAAAGTTTAGTAATACTACTTGTGATTCTTGGAAGCAATAATGTAATTTTTTGTGTCGGTTTATAAAATAGCCAATCAACAACCAGAAAAAGTTTTAGTTAAATGAAGGTATTCTATTGGACTAGGATTAGCGAATCAGAAACTAAAATGAAGCAATATGTATAAATTCAGAAGTCAGTTGCTTGTAGACAATGCTCATAATTGGACGTATCGCTTGTACACAGTGTTTCTAACCGGACGCGACATGCGTCCTCGAAAAATTTAATACGTATTTTTTGTGGGACTAAAATAGTTCGTGTTAAAAAGTGCAAGTAATTAATAAAGGAATCTTACAGCTCTCTACTTCAGTGAAGTGTTATTTAAATTGTGTCAAGGATCAATAAATGTAGTGAAGTAAAATTATAATCTGTATAAGCCTACATTGTTCAGCCGCACTACGCCCTGCTAAGGCATCCATGTCTTTAACAAAACTACTGGCGCAGCCGAGGCAAACATAAATATATAACATTTAAAGAAACACTCAAATTACAAAGTTAATATTTTTTAAACATTTGGGGCGAAGGTTACCGGAAACTTTTTACTATACGTGCGGTTGCAACTACTTCAAATTCTGCTCCCAAAAGTTGAACTCCTATTTCAAATTGGCTTCATCTTCAATAAACCAATGTGTACGTATGCGAAAGCGAAAGTATTTGTGGAGTGAGATATAGGTTTAAAATTCAGCTTAAACTAAAGATTCATGAATTTTTCCTTTGCTTCTGATTTGATGTCCTCGGGTTTTTAACTTTACGACAGACCCCCTTTCGTTGGAAACTCCCAGGATCTCTGCAAATGCTACATCTGTTCTCACTTTGGCGAAAGCACCTTCATGCGGGAGGTCACTTGAGGCTAAATTTAGATAAACTCCAGTTGGAAGCGAGGGACCAGATTTTTGGCTGATATATAATCCTCTAAAGAGCGGTAGGAAGACAGGTCCGGAACCATAAGTGATGTGCTGCAGAACGTGGGAGGGGGTTGCAATGCGGCAGCGCTGAACAAAACCTTGTAACCTAAACGCTAACAAAGGAATGTGCTAGCGGGTATAAAAAACGATGGAATTTCATTATACGCCTCTTGGTAACGTATTAATTATGGCAGACATGTGTTTTGTAAGCCGTAGCTAAATACTTCATGACGTAAAACAGCGAAACGCGCTAACTTAATAGCAATTTTGTCCAAAATTATTAGAGTAGTGTTTACCTATACAACTTTCTATGCTGGTTTTTCTAACGAAAACAAATTATAAAAAATTAAAGTTTAAAAATTGATCTGTTACACCCACATGACTTACTCCACACCCTTTTATTTATTAATGGGTGTAAAATTATTCTTACAAAAGTTTATTTTCATATATATTTCATTTTAATCAAGACATCGCGAGAAACTATTGAAAATCGACAGTAATTTAAAAGAATGGTTAACAATTATAACTATCGGTTATCTGGGGAATGGCTGATGCCACAATAAAGTTATTTGAAATGAAGTGTATGCTTAAAAGTATGCTTTTGTCTACCGCTTAACGTTTACCAATTATGCAAGATTATACAAAATTCCTTCCGAATAAAGAGGATTTCACAGGCTATTCCCATAAAATTCCAGATATATACTTAGTCAAGAAAATATTATTTAAAATATGGTATTTTAAATAAAATAGTTAGCCACTTTTGAGAAAATAAAGAATTTCGAAAAATCTTCCCTATAAATGGCAGTTTGCCGTGGGGGGATTTTCTTGTATCTTTGGAAAGTATTAAACTTAAATACCAAGTTTGGTGTTTATACGACTATTCGTTTTGCGGTATTACAAGTAACCTTTTCTAACAAACTTCTTTTTATTCAAAGTGCCTCAAAACATGTATTTCTGTGAAATCTCGGTATCTACTAGATATGTGATAGACACAGTAAAAATGAAAGACGTATTAACACATACTCTCCAATATAATGGATATCTTGGAAATAGCCGGTGTCACCTAACAGTTATTGGAAAGAAACTCTGTATATTAAAAAAATCTGACGTGTTACACTCACATGACTTTCGCTACTCTTGTAGAAACTATTTTTACAAACGCTTATTCTCCATATGCTTCATGTTAATCGAGATATCGAGATGTTAATCTTATTGCTAGGCTTTAAGCAGGAGTCAAATATTTTAAAGCTAGTTGATATGTGGAGTATTCCATTCTCTTTGCATTACCAGGACAAAAAAAAATGAATAACGAATTTCCATTTGAAAAAAAGTATAAGTATTGAAAAATTTAAGGCAATAACAAGCAATATCTCGAAAATGATTCACTCAAAAAAAAAAAAAACAACAAAAACGTATATGACATAAATTGTGTATTTTAACGCGATCTACATTTTTTGTGTAGTAAACGAACAGTCGGATAAACACCAAACTTGGTATTTAGGTTCAATATCTTTCAGAGATGCGACACGAAAGTTTTTACGAAAATCCCCCATCCCAGATTACCCTTTACATGGAACATTTTTTGAAAATTTTAATTTTTTCAAAATGGCTCTAACGATTTTTATTAAAAATATCATATGTTTAAGATATTTTCATGACAAACGAAATGTATGTCTCGAATTTTCTGGGAATGTCTCCAAAAGTAATCTTCATTATGAACGACTTTTGCATAACTATAAACCATAAGAGATAGACAAACTTTTACTACACAAAAAATGTAGATCGCGTTAAAATACACAATTTATTCCATATACATTTTTGTTGTTGAGTGAACCATTTTCGAGATATTGCTTGCTATGCCCTTAAATTTTCCAATACTTATACTTTTTCTCAAATGGAAGTTCGTTATTTATTATTATTTTTTTTTTATTTATTTTTTTTTTTTGGTTCTGGTAATGCAAAGAGGATGGAATACTCGACATAGTAAACCAGCTCTTAAAATATTTTACTATCGCTTTAAACCTATCATATTCCCCTTGCATCTACAAGAGAATTAGCAATAAGAAAACATCTCGATATCTGGATTAACATGAAGTAGTTGGGGAATAAGCGTTTGTAAAAATAGTTTGTACAAGAGTAGAGAAATTCATGTGTGGATTTTTAGAAAAAGGTCCGTGTGTGTGTGTGTGTGTGTGTGTGTGTGTGTGTGTGTCCGTGAATAGCATAACTCAAAAATGAAAACGTCTATAAATACCAAGCTTAGTATTTAGGTTCAGTACCGTACAAAGATACGACACGAAGTTTTTGGAGAAATTCCCTCCTCCTCAAACTAACCTTTACGTAGAAAATGTTTTGAAATTTCATATATTCCAACAAATGACCCTATTGATTAAAGTGCTATATATTAATTACATTTACATGAAAAACAAAATGTATATCTTGAATTTTCTGGGAATAGCCTTTGAAGTACTTCATTCGGGAGAATTTTGTATTACCTTGAATAACTATTAAACGTTAAGCGATAGACGAATAAGTACAACATAAGAATGTACATCCCTTTAAAACTCACAATTTATTCCAAATAACTTTTTTGTGGCATAAGCCATTTCCGAGATATCCCTTATTAATTGTTCGAATTGATCATTACTTGGTCATTCTTTGAAGTCGTTTCAACATCCATTTGAGGGGATATTTACAAAACTGGACAAGTCCAAAAATATAATTTTTCAGGAATTAAAAATAAACCATACATACCAGGTGTTAAAAAAGAGTTCCATGTTTCTAGAGGTAGTATTATGGACCAAAACAAGAAAAAAATATCCAAATGTCTAAAATTCATACTTTAAGCCAATGTGCACTTTTTCATTTTCTCTACTGTGAAACATCTCTTCCATGCACATACTGAAATCGACCCTAAATGCATTCCAAGAACTTTTATGCTAATGCGTTCTCTATTCGCCTGTTACTAATGACTTGCCTTAACATGACGCGCTAATGACCTTTTTCTTTCCGGACAAATCTTTTAACTGAAGCTTATTACATTATGCATTTATTTAATATGCAGAAATTATTTATTGTTTTTTTCCTCTTATTATTATTATTATTATTATTATTATTATTATTATTGTTATTAATTTCTTTATTTATTTCTATATCCCTACCAATAATTACAGTACCAGCACTTTATCCTCCCAAAGTTAGTCGAACTGCTTAAGTGTAACATTAAAACTTATATTTTCATGCTACATTACCATTTTCTTAATGCCGTTTCTTTTTTATTGGTTTAGCAGCGACAATAGCTTTAATCTTCGTCTCCATGTCGCTACTGAAAGCTCTCATATATGTAAATATCGTAGTTGTTCATTTTAACCACACGTGCATACAATTTTTCACCTTTCCTCTTCTGTAGCAATCGTAGCGAAACTCTTACATAGAGCCGGTATCCAAACTACCCCTTCCTTCGTTTCACAATTGTACCATTGGTTAATTGCCTTGCCTCTGAATTGTTTTTCAGGCCAGTTACATACAGAACTGATACCGGCCGGGTTGAGTCCAAAGCGGATTACCTGAAGGTGAAACTTTATGAAAGGAAAAACACTATGTCGATCTAGAGGAATGGACAACTTTTTATCCACGGCAGTGTACATGATAGACATACATAGTCAAGGAGATGTTTGTTTACTCTTGCATGTGTTAGTATAACTTTAATGCTTTGAAGACCAAAAGAACGTATTTTTATCAACATCGTTGCATTAGAATGTGCTTAACGATGTCTTCAACCACGGTTAGAATATTATAATTGGAAGCCTACAGACTCTTCCCATAGTAAAACAGGAAGAGCCGCCACTGCGTTATTATCAGCACCCTTATCTGATTCTGAACAGCCTGCAGGGCCAGTAAGGATCATAGGGGATGATTTAACAGCGTGCGTGCACGTTTCTTTCTTGCTGAGGTTGGTAAGTCTGGAATTCTGCTCACGTGTAGCACTGACCCAGGGTGCCAAGGGGGGCATAAAAAACAGCTCATTATTGTCAGACGGAAAACTGAGGAAAATGTGACTGGAGTTGCTTTCTGCTTACGCTACCCCTTAGCTGTTTAGTTATTTAAGGCGAGTATGTCTGTGGTGTAGAGGTCATGGTGTCCCTAGGGTAACGAGTTCTATTCCTGTAGTCTTTCATTAAAAGTCAACTGCAGTAGTAGTTTTCGCTCTCACATATCTTAGGCTTGTTCCACTATTAAGGAGATTAAATGTTACATAATTTTGTTTCCTACTTTAGAATATCGTGTTTTTCCGTCTCCAAACCTTAGGTCAAATTGAACTTCTCGTTCACTTATTTTCCTTACTCCAAAATAGTTATAATTGTTGGCCCGGTAATGAGCATTTGAAATATATGACTGCGTCCATATCAAACATTATATGCAGTAGCATATTTAACTAATATATTAAATACTTCCAAACAATATTGTACGTAAACTGCAGGAAAGTTGATTTCTTTCAGGACTCGGTTCCAGTAAACATCTTAATTCTCCTGAAAAAAATCTGATGTGTTACACTCACATGACTTTCTCTACTCTTGTACAAACTCTTTTTCTCCATATGCTTCATGTTAATCGAGATGTTAATCTTGTTGCTGATTTTCTTGTAGGTACAAGGGGAATATGGTAGACTACGAATATGGCAGAATATGGTAGTCAAATCTTTTAAGAGCAGGTTGCTAAGTGGAGCATTCCATTCTCTTTGCATTTCCAGGACATAAAAAAATGAATAAATAATTCCCATTTGAGAAAACGTATAAGTATTGGAAAATTTAAGGGAATAACAAGCAATATCTCGAAAATGGTTCACTCAACAAAAAATGTATAGGACATAAATTGTGTATTTTAACTCGATCTACATGTTTTGTGTAGTAAAATTTTGTCTACCTCTTATGGTTTACCAGTTATGCAAAAGTCGTTCACAATGAAGAATACTTTTGGGGACATTCCCAGAAAATTGAAGATATACATTTTTTGTCATGAAAATATCTTAAACATATGATATTTTAATCAAAATGGTTAGGGCCATTTTGAGAAAATTAAAATTTTCGAAAAATGTTCCATGTAAAGGGTAATCTGGGGTGGGGTGATTTTCTTGTAAACCTTCGTGTCGCATCTCTGGAAGATACTGAACCTAAATACCAAGTTTGGTGTTTAACCGACTGTTCGTTTCTGAGTTATGCTGTTCACAGACACACACAGAGACATGTTTCCAAAAAGGCTTTTTTTTTAGATTCAGGGGGTCTCAAAACATATATTTCCGGTGAAATCTTGGTATCGAATTTTTGGGTGGAATACAATACTTCTCCTATTTACTATACGTAGTATAGAAAGTAAATAAGAAAACCTCACTTTCCTATACCATGACGTAAATAACAATAGCTATGGTAGAGAACAAACCTACTAAAGATGATGTCATTATTATGGGGTTATAAGGATTATGACCGACAAAGTCCTTGCACCATAAATTGATTTTAGCCATGGGGGAACTTGAAGTAAAATGTGTTACAATCACAAAACTTTCTCTAACATGTATGTAGGAGGTAGAGCAGATGCCTATTGTAATGCACCCAAAAATTCTATATCGGGAAATATACTCCCCACGAATATGAATTGGAGTTTTCAAAACATCACCTAGGTTTTTCCTTGTCTGTGGTTCCTTTCTGACCCAGGCGCGCGTATCTCAGGTGACAGGACTTCCTGGTAGAGGATGCCACAACGGCCACATATGTGGGGAACTGTTTCTAACGTTTAGAAAATTGTTTAATCGAGACAAGGTGAAATGTTTGTCAAAAATGAAGATATGTATGTTTTAAACTTTTGTTATATATTTCGTTCTCTGTATATTAATTTTTAAGTAGTATCTTCCATTATGTCACCGAGTCAATATAAATGCCATTTAATTAAGCACTTAAATGCTCATAATATACACAATAAATACTTAGAAAAACTTAAAGGTTCATTTTCCAATTATCTTTTCAATGCATTCTTATACGTAAAATGCTCCTTATAAGTTTTCTTTCGATCTTAATAACAATTTCAGAAATGGTACTGGATCCTTATTTCAAATTAGTGTATGTAGATTTTTAATATCATGTATACGTGTATGTATGTAACATTTTAAAAACTTACATTTTATATTTTCCCACTACCAATCCTTATTGAATGATGCTAAAAATTGACAATTAAATTGAATTTTATTTATGGACACTTTTTAACTACTGCGGTCCTTAGCGTCCCATTCCATACTGGGCGTGAAAGAATATAATACATGTTTGAGACCCCTGAATACAAGAAAGGGCATACCGTTTGTGTGTGTGTGTGTGTGTGTGTGTGTTTGTGTGTGTAAACAGCATAACTCAAAAACAAATTTCATATAAATGCCAAACTTGGTATTTAAGTTCTGTACCTTATAAGATACTACACGAAAGATTTTCAAGAAAATCTTTCCAAACCAAACTACCCTTTATATGGAGTATTTTTCGAAGTTTTTGATTTTCTGAAATATGGCTCAAACGATTTTGATTAAAACACCATGTATTAAAGATATTTACATGAACAATATAATGTATATCTTTCATTTTCTGGGAATAGCTTGTGAAGTCCTTTTCTTTCGGAAGGAAATTTATATAATCTTGCATAACTGATATATTAAGCAATAGACGGAAACATACTACACAAAATATGTACATTTTTTAAAACATAATTTATTCCAAATGAAGTTTTTTGTGCTACGAGCCATTTTCGAGATATCCATTATTGTTCCGAATTGTTCAATATTTTTTCATTCTTTAAAAGGTTCTGTCGAAATTCAGTTGTTTCCCGCGATGTCATAGAAACAGTATGGAATTTTAACGCACCGTATAGCGTTCAGTTTTCTTAAACATGTAGCATCGCTGTTCCCTTTGTAACTGTAATGAAAGTGTAATGTAGCTATTTCCGAAAAGGTTTATCTCATTAAAATGAAGTATAGATAGGAAAATAGATTTTCTTAAGAATAACTGTCATGTACGTGTAACAAAACATATTTTTTAAACAAGCTCTACAAACTATTCTCAGAAAAGCTCATTTTTCTGCCTACATCATATTTATCGAGGTAAATCTTTGTAGAAATAGTTTCATTATACGTATCATTGTGGGTACAACGGGGGATAGAGGAAACCTAATCGATATTCTCATATTTAAAAATCGGGTCGTTTCCTTAAGTTTTCACGACTTCCGGAGAAACAACCGAATAACTACAACACTTTAAAAATTGCTTTAAAAATCAATAACAACCGATATATCGCAAATGGCTGTTGCCACAAAAAGAGTTATTTAGAATAAATTTGTATTTCAACCGGTCTACATTTTTGTTGAGGCAGTACATCTGGTACTGCATTAATTAATGTCAATTGTTTTAATAATAATATAATAATAATTAATACAAGTTTAATAACATATGGATGTCAACAATATTAATTTAGTTCTGACTTATTTTCTTATATACGTCTGTTAATATTACTTTAAGTGATAGTGTATATGTAAATGTGTTTTTGGTGGATACTGATGGTGCCTTAAAGTGTGAAGAGTGTGTTATTTCGGTACAGGGAGAACTTTTAGGTAGAGAAATATACAATATCTTGGCCTCTATTGTGTACACAATGCCGAGGGTGATTGTTGGAAATCTCCTTTAGACCGTTAATACAGAACACCCAACAGTCGAAATTAGAACTTATGTCATGTGATTTATAGCAGCGAATGGTAGAGTTTTAAATGTTTAACGTGAACAAGAAGTAATCAACGAAATTTAAACAAACATATTTAAAAAAATTCGTAAGGTGGTAGTTGAGAATAGCTTACCTAAGCGTACGAGTTGCTAGTTTACCGTCAAGATGTGAAGACGTGTTTTGTTGTATGTTGAGTATGTAGTGTAATGATACTGCGTTAATAATATGAACTTCACTACAAGTACAGTATACTCAGATTAAGCAACAGTAACTTCGTTCGTCGAGGTAAATTGTATAAGCGGAGATTGTGTGTGTCTGTCTGAACAGCATAACTCAGAAGCGAACAGTCGCATGAACACCAAACTTGGTATTTAGGTTCAGTATCTTCCAGAGATGCGGCACGAAGGTTTTCAAGAAAATACCCCACCCCAGATTACCCTTTACATGGAACACTTTTCGAAAATTTTAATTTTCTCAAAAATGGCTATAACGATTTTGATTAAAATAGCATATATTTAAAAAACTTTTATGACAAATATAATGTATATCTTGAATTTTCTGGGAATGTCTGCAAAAGTGTTCCTCATTGTTAACGACTTTTGCATAACTGGTAAGCCATAAGAGATAGACAAAATTTTACTACACAAAAAATGTAGATCGCGTTAAAATACACGATTTATGTCATATACGTTTTTTTGATGCGTGAACCGTTTTCGAGATATTGCTTGTTATTCCCTTAAATTTGCCAATACTTACACTTTTTTCTCAAATGGGAATTCGTTATTTATTTTTTTTTTGTCCTGGTAATGCAAAGAGAATGGAATACTTCACATAGCAACCAGCTCTTAAAATATTTGACTATCGCAATTCCTCTTGCATCTACAAGAAAATTAGCAATAAGATTAACATCTCGATATCTCAATTAAAATGAAACATATGGAGAATAACTGTTTGTAAAAATAGTTTGTTCAAGAGTAGAGAAAGTCATGTGAGTGTAACACATCAGATTTTTTTTATTAAAACAGATGCAGGGAACGTAGAAATGTTAAATGTTAACAGTACTCAAGCCATTAGAGCATAAATTTCACCAATAGATAATGTGTGTGTTATCAGCCGGAGCGTTGACTTCATACACTCATTATAAATAAATCCTAAGAGGTTTAATTCTACCCACATGCGTTATTATTTTGAACTATGTACCATATATTCGTATAAGTGCTTTTCGTTACTACGCCCTGTTAAGGAGATATTTGTTCGAACGTGGTAATACCAGAGCTAAGCCGAGCCAAGAGAAACATCATCTGCAAGAGCCTACATTAACGTAATTAAATATTTACGATATCAGTAATTATGTGTTCCAGATTCAGCTTACAACAACGCGCGCAGATAACTAAGAAACACAGTAAAAAGTATAGTGACCGATGCGTTGTGCAGTAAATTTTTATCCATAATTTATGGTTTACCAATTATACAAAATTCCTTCCGAATGAAGAAGGCTTCACAGGCTAGAAAATTGAAGATGTGCATTTTATTTGCAGTAAATATATTAAAAACATGCAGGTTAATCAAAATCGTTAGAGATATTTTTAAGAAAATCTAAAATTTTGAAGAAAGTTATTTTGCTGTATTGTTATTTGCCCCACACATTGGAGGCCAATTTGAAGTAGGAGTTGTATTGTAGTTCAACTGTTGGGGAGCCGAACTTGAAGTAGTTGCAACAGCACGTATGGTAGCCTTCGCCCCAAATTTAAAACTATTAACTTTGTAATTTGACTGTTTCTTTAAATATTATATATTTATGTTTGCCTCGGCTGCGTCAGTATTATTGTTAGAGACATGGATTTCTTTGCAAGGCGTGGTGCGGCTGAAGAATGTAGGCTTACACAGATTATAATTTTTACTTGACTACATTTATTAATCCTTGACACAATTTATATAACACTTCACTGATATAGAGAGCTGTGAGATTCTTTTATTAATTACTTGCACTTTTTAACACTATTTTTGTCTCATAAAAAATACGTATTAAATTCTCGAGGACGCATCTCGCGTCAGTAACACTGTCTACAACCAACACGTCCAGTTTGAGCCTGTCTACAAGCAACTGACTTGTAAATTTGTACATTTTGCTCCATTTAAGTTTCTGATTGGGTAATCCTATTCCAATAGAATACCTTTATTTATTTAAAGCTTTTTCTGGTTGTTGACTGGCTATTTTATAAATTGTCACAAAATTACATTATTGTTGCTCCAAGAATGATTAGTAGCATTATTAAACCTAATTCATAATTGCCTCAAGGTTACCTAGCTATTAGCAACTTTTAACCTATTATTCTCACAGCTCCTACATTATTAAATTACGTCATACATTCACATAACATTATTACACGTATACAATGATATAAACATTTACAATGATTGTAATATACACTTTTTATATATTGTTACATATACATATTGCTTTAAGGGGGGCTGTTATGAATCTACATATTAGATAATTAGACTGAAATCATTTAAGTATTAAAAATACTGCTTCAATTTCTAAAAATCTTCCATGCAAAGGGTAGTCTAGTGTAGGCATTTTCTTGAAAATCTTCTTGTATCTTTAGAGGATGATAAAATTAAATACTAAGTTTGGTATTTATTGTGCATATAATTTTGGGTTATGCTGTTCACAGACACACACATACATACAATCGGACAGTTTTGTAAAAATGCCTTTGTTATTCAGGGGGCCTCAAAACATGCATTTCTGATGAAATCTCGACACAGAATTTTTTAGTGGAATACAATACTTCCTCCTACCTAGTAGGTAGTAGAGAAAGTAATAAGTTGCATATTAGGAGATAATTAAAATCTATTTTGGAGGTTGAAGTAATGTGAAAAAAGGCCTAAAATAGCACCAAACGTGTGTATGTAGGAGGTAAATATTTTCAGCATCTTCACGTGGTTATTTTCAAAAGTAAATACACGGGAGATTACTAGTTTACCGAAAGAAAATATATTGATGAAACTCGTAACGTAATGGAATTTATTAAGTGTATTCCATGAATAAAATGTAACACGTTATATAAACAATTACTTTATTGTGTTGTTTAAAATGAAATCCCCATTGTGTCAGTAGTTATTCATACAATGACTTTGTCCAGTTTTTCAACTGCCACTTCTCTCAGTTCTCATTGTCACTGTTTTGACCTGGTTCAACTTTCATTGGGACTTAACTAATGTGAACTATTTCAATTTCCCAGTCACTTCACTTTCTTGTAATGTAGCCTCTTGTTCCGGACGATTCACTCGCTGGGGTGTCGAGCACAATTCTTAAACAATCTCTCGCTCCGCAGTATCACTCGCTACACTCGCAGCAGTCGTCACCAACTCGCTCGGAGAGCCGCACTTGATGTCACAGCAGAAACGTACTCGTTCACTGATTAATTTCTCTCTCGAGAATGCTACAGCCATTGGAATTTTTCCCAGAATATTCTAGAACTATCTGGACACATGTTCTGGTGAATGCTGGGCGAGAGGGCGTCTTATTTTTGTTTATCTCAGACTACCTAGCGCCGACCTACCGATAACCTTAGACCACAACCACTGCGTCACAATAGTACATGAATTAACGATCGAATGTGTGAGGCAGTATTTTTAACACTTAAATGATTTCAGTCTAATTATATAATATATAATTCAATAACAGCCCGCCTTAAAGAAATATGTGTATGTAACAATATATAAAAGGTGTATAGTACAGTCATTGTATATGTTTATATTATTGTATACGTGTAATAATGTTATGTGAATGTATTACGTAATTTAATAATGTAAGAGCTGTAAGAATAATAGGTTAAAAGTTGCTAACAGTGAGGTAACCTTGAGGCAATAATGAATTTGAAAGTTTAACAGTATTTCTTGCAATTCTTGAAAGCAATAATGTAATTTTTGTGACAGTTTATAAAATAGCCAATTAACAACCAGAAAAAGCTTTAGTTAAATGAAGGTATTCTATTGGACTAGAAATAAGCAATCAGAGATTTGAAATACAGAAATTTAAAAGTTTAGACGGTAGAAATCAAGTCAGTTGCTTGTAGACAGCGCTCATAACTGGGCCCGTTGCTTGCACACAGTGTTCCTAACCGGACGCGAGATGCGTCCTCGAGAAATTTAATACGTATTCAATGCGAGACAAAAAAGTTTACGTCTAAAAAAGTGCAAGTTATTAATAAAAAAAGTCTCACAGTTCTCTCTCTATTTATCAGTGAAGTGTTATTTAAATCGTGTCATGAATTAATAAAAAAAGGAGTGAATTAAAAATTATAATCTGTGTAAGCCTACATTCTTCAGCCGCATCACGCCCTGTTAATGAATTCATGTCTCTAAAATTAATACTGACGTAGCCGAGGCAAACATAAATATTTAATATCTAAAGAAACAGTCAAATTACAAAGTTAGTATTTTTAAACTTGGGGCGAAGGCTACCGAAAACTTTTTACCACACGTGCGGTTGCAACTACTTCAAGTTCGGCTCCCAAAACGTGGGGCAAATAACAATACAACCAAGCATCTCCTTCATGTGTTACCGAATACTAACCAATAGTGAGAGTTACAAAATAGTTAACTTCAAAATAATTCCAAGTCATAACACAGATTTTTTAATAAAATAATTCATTATGTAATTGAATATTTCAATTAAATTAATTATAAACATAATAGTGACGTGGCCTATTAATCATTACATACCGATAGTATTATAGCTCAGTAACGAGCTGATTTTTATCCGATAAAATCGCATAGCAAGCGTATTATAAGGCATCGCTAAATGTAAATGCTCAGTATCACCATCTGTAAAAATGGCATTTCAATGCAATAGGCTGTTCACCTCGAGCCAGCTGAGAGGATGCTTATTTCGTAATATACGCGTCTTCCAGTTTAAGTATCCGGTTTGTAAATCAGCATCTGCTGCAGCATCTTCAATTGTGGAGGATTTTATTGAAAACAATGCCAGAGTGTGCCTACCTATGTGTTCTCACCTTACTATTTACAAACCGCAGTTAACCTCAATGCTTTCATTTGAGATGTATATTATTAGCTCCACGTATGGAAGCCAATTTGAAGAAGGTTTGTATTGAAGGAGATGTATTATATTTCAACTGTTGGGGAGCCGAACACTTGAAGTAGTTGCAACCGCACGTATGGTAAACAGTTTCCGGTAGCCTTCGCCCCAAATGCACTTTCAGGTGGCCTTTGCTCCATGTTTAAAAAATATTAACTTTGTAATTTGACTGTTTCTTTAAATATTACATATTTATGTTTGCCTCGGCTGCGTCAGTATTATTGTTAGAGACACGTTTCGCTTAGCAGGGTTGTGGTGCAACTAAGAATGTAGGATTACACAGATTATAATTTTACTTCACTCCTTTTATTAATGCTTGACACGATTTAAATAACACTTCACTGATATAGAGATTCTTTTATTAAGTAATTACACTTTTTAACACGTAAACTTACTTTTCGTCTCACACGAATACATATTATGTTTCTTGAGGACACTTTTTGCGTCTGGTTAGTAACACTGTCTGCAGGGATCTGAACTCTAAATTTCTAAAATTTGCTCCTTTTCAATTTCTGATTGGCTAATTGTATTCCAATAGAATACCTTCATTTAACTAAAGGTTTTTCTGATTGTTGATTATCTATTTTATAAACTGCCACTAAAATTGTATTATTGTTGCTTCAATAATGACTAGTAGCATTATTGAACGTTCTTACTCATTATTGCCTCAAGGTTACCTCATTGTTAGCAACTTTTAACCTATTATTCTCACAGCTCCTACATTATTAAATTACTTAATGCATTCATATAACATTATTACACATGGATATAATAGTATACAATAATATAAACATATGCAATGACTGTTACATTCATTTTACTAATTATTACATACACATATTGCTTCAAGGCGGGCTGTTATTGAATTTACATATTATACAATTAAACTGAAATCATATTAAGTGTTAAAAATACTGCCTCACGTTCGCGCATAGAACTGCAAGTGTATTAGAGGAATAAGGTCCATATGGGGACTTGGACGCTTGTTCTGCAGTGGCAGGTTTGCTTTTTTTTTAAGTTTTATTTATGGACGCTCTCTAACTGCTATCTTCCTTAGCGTCTCATTCTATATTGGGCGTGAAACACCGGTAATTTTGCTCAGAGGCCTCGCAGGTTTCCTGATCTACATACAACTCTTCAGGGTATGTATCTTCCAACTGCGTTGATTATTTCAGGCAAGGCTTACAGTTGCTTACCATTATGTAAATAGAATACGGTATCTTATATGGGAAAGCTCCTCAGCTTAAAGGGAGTTTATACAAGTGGTTATGCAATGCTTGGCATTTCTGGAGTGCTTACAGGGATATTGATGTCTTTGTAGGAATGTGATTTAGCACTCTTGTATCTCCTTTGAATTTTCTCAATACACCAACTGAAAAATTTAAAAGTGTTAGACAACTATTTAATTTGTATGTATGTTATGTGTGGATTGTAAAGTGCATTTAACATATAAAGTATTTATTTTGGCTTAAAAAATACTGGCTGATGATCCTCTTTAAAACATTAAAGTAAAGAATATCTTATTATCCAAATCATACATTACATAAAAGTAAACAAAAAAAATCTGATGTGTTATACTCACATTACTTTCTCTACTCTTGTACAAACTATTTTTACAAACTCTTATTCTCCATATGCTTCATGTTAATCGAAATGATAATCTTATTGCTAGTTTTCTTGTAGATGCAAGGGGAATATGGTAGTATTTAAGCAATAGTCAAATCTTTTATAAGCTGGTTGCTATGTGGCACATTCCATTCTCTTTGAATGTCCAGTACATAAAAAATCTGATGTGCTACACTCACATGACTTTCTCTACTCTTGTACGAACTATTTTTACAAACGTTTATTCTCCATATGCTTCATGTTACTCGAGATATCGAGATGTCAATCTTATTGCTAATTTTCTTGTAGATACAAGGGGAACATGGTAGGTTATAAGCGATAGTCAAATATTTCAAGCGCTGGTTGCTATGTGGCGCATTCTCTTCTGTTTGCATATCCAGGACATAAAAAATTGAATAACGAATTTGAGAAAAAGTATAAGTATTGGAAAATTTAAAGAAATAACAAGCAATATCTCGAAAATGGTTCACTCAACTAAAAAACTGTATATGACATAAATTGTGTATTTTAACGCGATCTACATTTTTTGTGTAGTAAAAGTTTGTCTATCTCTTATGGTTTACCAGTTATGCAAAAGTCGTTCACAATAAAGAATACTTTCGGAGACATTCCCAGGAAATTCAAGATATACATTTTATTTGTCATAAAAATATCTTAAACATATGATATTTTAATCAAAATCGTTAGAGCCATTTTTGAGAAAATTAAAATTTTCGAAAAATCTTCCATGTAAAGGGTACTCTGGGGTGGGGGGATTTTCTTGAAAACCTTCGTGTCGCATCCTTGGAAGATACTGAACCCAAATACCAAGTTTGGTGTTTATCCGACTGTTCGTTTCTGAGTTATGCTGTTCACAGACACACAGACACACACACGGACATGTTCCCAAAAATGCTTTTTTTGGATTCAGGGGGTCTCAAAACATGTAATTCCGTAGAAATCTCGATATCGAAATTTTGGGTGGAATACAATACTTCCCCTACTTACTATACGTAGTAGAGAAAGTAAAAATGAATAACGAATTCCCATTTGAGAAAAAGTATTGGAAAATTTAAGGGAATACAAAGCAATATCTCGAAAATAGTTCACTCAACAAAAAAAATGTATATGACATAAATTGTGTATTTTAACACCATCTACATTTTTTGTGTAGTAAAAGCTTGTCTATCTCTTATGGTTTACCAGTTATGCAAAAGTCGTTCACAATGAAGAATACTTTTGGAGACATTCCCAAAAAATTCAAGATATACATTTTATTTGTCATGAAAATATCTTAAACGTATGATATTTTAATCAAAATCGTTAGAGCCATTTTTCAGAAAATTAAAATTTTCGAAAAATGTTCCATGTAAAGGGTAACCTAGGGTGGGGGAATTTCTTGAAAACCTTCGTGTCGCATCTGTGGACGATACTGAACCTAAATACCAAGTTTGGTGTTTATCCGACTGTTCGTTTTTGAGTTATGCTGTTCACAGAGACAGACACAGGGACATGTTTCCAAAAATGCCCTTTTTTGGATTCAGGGGGTCTCAAAACATGTATTTCCGGTGAAATCTCGGTATCGAATTTTTGGGTGGAATACAATACTTCCCCTACTTGTATACGTAGTAGAGAAAGTAATAAGGCGTGCGACTGACCAACTTATACCAGAGAAGAGCGTTAGAAGTTTGTGTTATATTTGTGAAATAACTAACTCGTATTTTTTAATTTTACTGCATAAATTCGGTATCTAAGTTTGTTTCAAAAACATTCCTTTATAGTTTGAATTTTCTGAGAATACCTTGCGACGTCCTTTTCATTTGGAAGGAGCTTTGTGTAATGGGTAAACCTTAAGACAGAGACAAAATCTAACTACACAAAAACTTTCAAATAACTCTTAGTAACATCAGTCATTTCCGAGATATCTGTTATTATTGGTTTCAATTTTTAAATACTTTGTCATTTTAAATTGCGGTAGCTATTCAGTTGTTCCTCGCGATGTCATTGAAGGTGTATAAAACTTCAAGGTCAGTATAAGCGACCAGTTTTTAAGCATTTGACTATCTCTGTTTCCTATGTACTATAACGAAATGCGTAATGAAAGTATTTTTCCAAACATTTAATGCGTTGTCAGTTAACTTGAGATATATAGAAAAATAAGCTATATTTTAAAAAGAAAGGATAGTGGATAGAAAAGTCATGTGAATGTATCACGAGTCTTATTCTTTTTTTCAAAGACATAACCCGCATACTTGGAATATATAAAAATACTGTATAAATCCCAAACTTTTTAATACTTCAAGGCTCTCTAAATGTGAAGATAATACTATATCTTGCATTACTGTATTATTCTTACACTTCAAATTAAAATGTAAATACAACAGTACAAAAACTGTATGAAACGCAAATGTTACGGACAAAACTATCATACTGGTATACCCTTGAGTGTGTTGCAGCAGTACCCAGATAACAATAGTAATCAAATAATTATTAATCACCCTAGGTAAAAACAATAAGTACAGTACGTGAGGTTTAAGTTGAAAAATGACCATTTTGACGCTACCTGACCGGTCTAGGATAGAGGGTGCGCTAATGACGGTCCGAGTGCTGAGAAACCTGCCACAGTTACCTTTCACTGCCTAGTGTCTCGGTACAGTTTCACTTTTGGCAGTGAAATATGAAAAAAAAAATGTCCTAATATCTTCGGGCGTACTTCTCTGGCTTTCTTATTGTTACAAGCGGGTGTCAGTTTTTCTCTTCTAAATTTCATGTTTCAACCTAACCCACATTTTAAATAGTTTCAGTAGTAAATGTTTTGAGATTAGGCAGTTAAGGATTATCAACCGTCGTGTGGAATATAGTGCTGTCTCCTTTTACTGTCCATGTTTCAACTTAAAGCAAATACACTATAATAATTACAGAACCAAATTTGGGTATTTAACTGAAACATTATGCAAAATAAAAGTCAATTACATTACCCGTTGTAATGTACAAATATATACATTTAAAGTGTGTTAGTTTTAAGATTTATTATGATATGTATGCCAAAACAAACTGTTTTCTGCAAGAGAAAGCTTCGCCAACGCAGAAGGAGAAGTGAAGCGATAAAAAGAAGGTTCAGAATAAAAAAAAAAAAAAAGACGCGTTGGGTTACTTGTTATTAGAAAGTAGAAAGTGAAGATGTGGGCTTTCAACCTAAGAAAGTTGTAACATTTTTGTTGATTGGCCACTGAAATAGGATATTACGTATAGCGCCAAAATTATCCAGTCAGAATACAATTTTAATGCTCAGGCAACTCCAGACAGAAACGTACACTCCAGGTCATAAGTATTCACATATCCCTTCAAACATTTTAGCAGTCAAATTACTGCTGAGAAAATTCTAATTTTGTTTTCACAAAAAGTTCAAATGGTAATAAAGTTTACGTGCTTTTCGAAATCGTTCATTTTATCAGTTTTATAATTTTTTGTAAGTATGCCAAAACTTTTAACTTTTTTGTAGGTGGTCTTTACGAAATGATCTTTCATGCATTAAGTAGAGAAATTGTTTGCAAATAACTGATTTTGTCATGAAAATAATATTTTATTTGACGGAGAAATAAAATATCAAAGATGGGAATTTTCAACATGTTTGCCTTAATTCGTGTTCTGCTCACATTTGCGATTTAGCGAATTTATTCATCCATCATTTTAAGTCACATGTCGCTGAAAGTTTGTGGATATGTATACGAAAAATGCTCTTTTAATGCATGAAAGATAATTTTGTAAAGACCACCTACAAAAAAGTTGAAGTTTTGGCATACTTACAAAAATTTATAAAACTGATAAAATGAATGATTTGGAAAGTCTTCAAAACACGTAAACGGTATTACCATTTGAACTCTCTGTAAAACAATTATAATTTTCTCTTCATTAATTTGGCTGCTAGAATATTTTTGAAGGGGTATGTGAAAACGTGTGTATATATTCTCAGAGCTTACAAAACAATCCCAAGGTTCCTCAGATTACTCCACGTCGTGCTAGGTAACATGTAAGGATGCGAGTTACTAAATTTATGCTTGCAGTGTAACCTCTCACAATACCTAGTTACGGACATAGTTCAGCAAGACAAAGTTGAAAAGTTGATAATGTTATACTTTGTTGGTGATTGCGTTAATATAGGAAATAAATTCTTAAAGCCGAACTCTTCAGTGTTATATTTTTGAGGTTGCTTTTCGATACACTCTCTGCCAGGATACTTGTGAACCAAGTAATAAACTAGATAGCCGGAGCATTATTATATATGTTTCTGGTTTTAAGAACACTTTTCGGGATGCGGCACTATAGTTTTTAACATCTTATTACCTTTCTCCATTCTTGACTGTTGGACCATAAATCTTCGATTTCCCAAAACATCATTTGCGGCAGTATTTTTAACATTTAAATGATTTCATTCTAATTATATAATATATAAATTCAAGAACAGCGCGCCTTAAAGCAATTTGTGTATGTAACAATATATAAAAAGTGTATATTACAATCATTGTATATGCTTATATTATTGTATACATGTTCAATAGTGTTATGTGAGTGTATTACGTAATTTAATAATGTAGGAGCTGTGAGAATAATAGGTTAAAAGTTGTTAACAATGTGGTAACAATGAGGTGGCCTTGAGGCAATAATGAATTAGAAGGTTCAATAATGCTACTAGTCATTCTTGGAGCAACAATAATTAATTTTTGTGACAGTTCATAAAATAGCCAATCAACAACCAGAAAAAAGCTTAAGTTAAATAAAAGTATTCTATTGGATTAGGAATAACCAATCAGAGACTAGAAATACAGAAATTTACAAATTTAGGCGGTAGAAATCAAGTCAGTTTCTTATAGACAGCGCTCATAACTGGACGTGTTGGTTGTAGACAGTGTTTCTAACCGGACACGAGATGTGTCCACGAGAAATATAATACGAAAATAGTTTACGTGTTAAAAAGTGCAAGTAATTAACAAAAGAATCTCACAGCTCTGTATATCAGTGAAGTGTTATTTAAATCGTGTCAAGCATTAATAAATAGAGTGAAGAAAAACTTAAAATCTGTGTAAGCCTACATTCTTCAGTCGCAACGCTCCCTGCTAAGACACTCATGTCTCTAAAAATAATACTGACGCAGCCGAGGCAAACATAAATATATAATATTTAAAGAAACAGTGAAAATTACAAAGTTAATATTTTTTTAAACATTTGTTTTGGGACGAAGGCTACCGGGTACCATACGTGCAGTTGCAACTACTTCAAGTTCGGCTCCCAACCAGTTGAACTACAATACAACTCCTACTTCAAATTGGCTTTCCATACGTGAAGCAACAACGTACTTCGAATTGACGCCCAAAACATGGGGCAAATAACAAAACGAAGCAACCATCTTCTTCAAATTGGCTCCCAAAGCGTGGGGATTATAAAAAAATATAATAAAATTACTTCTTCAAATTGCCCCTCTAATTCCTTGAATAACGTGCTATGCGGTCTTCCGTTTCTCCTCCTTCTTGGTGACGTCCTCTCTTACCTTTTCGGTAATCTTTCATCTTCCATACCTTTAGCTGCCCATACCATTCTAATTGTTCTTTTGAATGAAATCTAAACATTTTGAACATTCATATTTTTTTATAACCTCATTTCTAATTTTTTCTCTTTTAGATATCCTAGGAGACCTCCTCCAATAATCCATTTCTATTGCCAATAATTTTCTTTTTAACTGATAGTTCAGGGTCTTTACGTCGGAGCCATAGCTTCTAACTATTGTTTTAAGAATTGTAGTTTTAGTTTCGTTTGAGACCTGTGTATCCCATATTATACCACTCAAAGTAGACATAGCATACTTTCCTGAGTTTATCTTTCATGTTATTTCCTTTTCTTGTTTCCCATATTGTGTAATCTTTACTTCCTTTGGTTAATTATTCCCATTTCACCTTCCAGTACAAAATCTTGATGAATATCTCCAATGACCATATATTTGGATTTATCCATATTTACTTTTGAAGCTGATGGTTTTTACGTTAATATTTTTATTGAAGGATGAGTTGTATATATTTTAACTGTTCGTGAGCCGAACTTGAGTGTAGTAGCAACCACACATATGGTAAAAAGTTTCCGGTGGCCTTCGCCCCAAATATACTTTCCGGTTGCCTTTGCACCAAAAATGTTTTAAAAATATTAACTTTGTGATTTGACTGTTTCTTTAAATATTATATATTTATGTTTGCCTCGGCTGCGTCAGTATTTTTTTTTAGAGACATGGATGTCTTAGCAGGGAGCGGTGCGACTGAAGAATGTAGGCTTACACGGATTTTAAGTTTTTTTCACTCCTTTTATTAATGCTTGACACGATTTAAATAACACTTCAATGATATAGAGAGCTGTGAGATTCTTTTGTTAATTTCTTGCACTTTTTAACACGTAAACTATTTTTTCACACAAAATACGTATTAAATTTCCCGAGGGCACATCTCGCGTCCAGTTATGAGCACTGTCTACAAGCAATGCGTCCAGTTATAAGCACTGTCTATAAGCAACAGAAATCCAGATTTGTAAATTTTGCTATATTTCAGTTTCTGATTGGCTATTCCTAATCCAATAGAATACTTTTATTTAACTAAAGCTTTTTCTGGTTGTTGATTGGGTATTTTATAAACTGTCTTAAAATTTACATTATTGTTGCTCCAATAATGACTAGTAGCATTATTAAACATTCTTACTCATTATTGCCTCAAAGTTACCTCATTGTTAGCAACTTTTAATCTCTTATTCTCACAGCTCCTACATTATTAAATTACGTAATACATTCACATAACATTATAGAACATGTATACAACAATATAAACATACACAATCACTGTAATATATACTTTTTATATATTCTTACATATACATATTGCTTTAAGGCGGGCTGTTATTATACTTTTTTATTATATAATTTGACTAAAATTATTTAAGTGTTAAAAATACTGCCTCGCTTTTAGGCCCCATTTGTTGTATTCATGAATCTATTTCCTTGTAAGACATTCTACTGGAGCATAGTTAATTAAATAATAAAATACTAAAAGGCGACCAAAATTTTGGGATAATGCAAACAGAATGAAATTACATTAATATACCTATATACCACAAACAACAATTCTATAAAGGGAAGAACTCAGCTAGAAGAATATGAAAACTCAGGAATCACGCTGAAGTACTTCATTCTGCAAAACTTGAGCACGCATGCTGCGAGGTCAGCGGGGTCAATGTGTTTCATTAGTCTGTGTTACGGACCCAATTGGAATTAACAGCTGATTTATGTCTTGTAGGTGATTCAAGTGATCCCGCGGATTGGCAGCAAGGGAAATCTACATTTTACAGGGAGCACCAGATTCATGTATCCTACTCTTATGATCGCAACATTACTGTCATTTTTATCACTGCTTCCCTACTAAACGTGAAAATAGACACATTCAAACCTGTCACTTTAAGAAAACTGCAGCACAGGATTTTGTTGAATCCCTTTCAATGTAACTCATACTAAATGTAACATTTTAAAACAAAACTCGTAGTAAGTGACGTATCAATTAAGATGAGAATATATTTAACACAAAATAAAAGTAATTCGAAAAAATGAAGTATGATGCGTACGCTCATTTGTTATTCCTGAATTACATGGCGTGAAAGCAGTCGTGGCTCGTGGTGTAGTAAACAGGTGAAAAACGCTGTTTGGAAAAAAAAGTGCACGCTAAAATTGGAATAAGTATTAATATACTCACCCTATCTTTGTATACTAAGCCAATCCTCCTGTCCTTTAAAAAAGTAAAGTTATATTATTTGAAGTTACACACTAGTGGATAACCAACAAAATAAAATAAAAACCTTTAAAATTTTATTATACGACATCGTTGAGGTTTTAATCTGTTTGTTTGTGGAAATTTGCAATGAATTAATTGGTTGTTCAGTAACATCATTGAAACAAAACAAAAGAGGCACTAATTTACTTGTATTTAGTATTGTGGTGTATTAATAATTTGGGGGTCTCATTGTCGTTACCAGACATATTATTGTTTTCGTGACGTCACTCCTGGCTGGTCGCCAGCCTGCCACGAGTGTGGGGATAGCATCAGTGTTATTTAGTATTCCGGGAGAAGCGGATCGCGCGTGCAGGCCCTCACCCGTCATATTTCATAATGAGGCAACCCCAAATGGTTGGGAAATAAATGTAGGAGCGTGTGAGTAGATTTGTGTTATGGATTTTGTACATCGCAAAATCCACGTCTTCCTCCTAACCTGCACACCACGTTTTGGTCCTCCGCAGCCAAGTGAGTAAACGTCCCCTCAATGTACGTGCTGGGTACCAAAAATTAATCTAATTTTTCATGTGAACCTTCAGACCTCTACCCAGCATGTAACAGTATTCGCACCTCATACCACTTACCGACTACTCTTAGGTACACACATATCGTATTGTATTTTATTGAAAACAAAAAAAAAAAGTAAAAAAAAAGACACACCACACACAGAGTGATTACTCCTGTAAATCTCGTACGTTACATTCTGCTACCTAGGGTGCAAAAGAAATATTTCAGTGTCAAGACAAGGATTTTTGACTTCCATATCTAAAAAGCAATAATGACATCACGTTATCATGACAACCTGCCCAAACAAGAGAAATACTGAACCGAAATATTTCACTTTCTGGAGGTTTGAGCTCTTGTGGTCTCCCCCCGCCGCCTCGGAAGAAGTGTCTCGGACTTGCCTTCGAAGCCAGGATACAAAACAAGAGAAAGCTGATCACTTCAACGTCTACACTATCTGGACTAAACATTTCACAGCTATTTACAAATTTGATTGTTGTATTAAACGCTGCGTTTTGAGCAAATTAACAAATGGTGTAAGCGGGAAATATGAGGTGAAAAATTCTTCACTACTTCACCTGGCCGGCTGCCTCTGGTGGAAGATCGCAGTGAGTACGTTGGAAATGACAAACGTTTCTATAGTTACATCGTGCCAGACTGGTCTCAAGACGGTGACCTCTGTCGTAAATGTAGCAGAGGGAAAGAAACTTCCCCGAGTCTTGGGATTCTGTCCCCATGGAGAAGTTCTGCGTAAGGGCGCTATCATAAAATTAGACATTTAATAGCCAAAGAACTACGTAACAAAACTTCAGTGCTTATGAAGAGGTGCATGGCATCGCATCAAACGGTACTACGAAGAGGATATACATTATGGTGCGTAACATCCGATAAGGCTACCCTACCGCTCGATTACCATTCTGGCCAACCTGAAGAAGTACAAAGTGAAACGTAAGATACCTATACACCCACCATTCCATGTTATAAACAAAAGTATCATTTAGAAGACGTAGAAATCATTGGACAAAAGTTAGGCTCTCGCGGGGCAATTTCTGTATTTTCCTTGGGACATGAACTGACATGCACTATACACAATGTAGTCATCACTGTAAACCGTAGATCGTTAATAATTTTTAAGAAATCACTTGTATAGCAATCGATATGTACAGTGTGTCACAAATTGATGTACAGACTTTGAAACGTGATTTTTCAGCAACGAAATGAGACAGAAATATTGTTGTTTCTGTTCCTTAAACATCCTTAAGCCCGTACATGTTCAAAATGTCCAACTTCTGCCACAGTACACTCCCAAAAATGACGTCGAACAGGGCGACATACCCTCTGGATTATTGGAAATGGAATATCATTGATGGCATGTTCAATCCGATCTCTAATTTCCTCCAGTGTTTGTGGTTTTGTGGCATAGACCGTTCTCTTTAAAATTCCCCAAAGGTAGAAGTCTAGAGAGATTAAATCCGGAGATCAAGGTGGGAACTCCGCAGCATTTCCTCTTCGTCCTAAACACCTGATTGAATGTGCGATCAAGAAAATTTCTCACAACGACGAATGAGGTGGAGCCTCGTCTTTTTCGAAGTAAACCTCATTTTCAGTTTCAAAGAGATCATTAAGATCATGATTTCCAACATTTGCAAGAAGTCTGAACGTACAGTCTCTTCGAAGAAGTAGGGCCCAATTACTCCTTTGGAAGACAGACCAGTACATACCGTTACTCCTGGAAGATTGACGGCATTTTCTTCAACGATGTGTGGGTTTTGCTTAGCCCAGTACGCACAATTACGCCGATTAATTGTGACATTAAGTTTGAATGTGACTTCATCAGATCAAACAATTGATACTTGAAAATCTCCCCTTTCGTCACACTTGTTTAGGAACCACTCACAAAATTTCAGTCGTGTATCTGGATCGTCCTCATTTAGTGGGTAGAGATGTCTTGGAATGTAAGGCTTCCATTTTTGACTTCGACAATTCGATGAGCACTGGTTTTCTTGATAACAATATCACCAGCATTTTGTTTGTGTATAAACACATGAACGATGAACGTGTTGCTATGATTTTGCATTACTTCTGGATCATACACACAAAATTTTATTTCTGTCTCATTCCGTTGCTGACAATTACCGTTTCAAAGTGTGTATACATCAATTTGGGACACTCAGTATTTACCTTGTACTGATGTTAAATGTTTACTCATACACTATTAAAACACTGCCGTTTGTGAAAATTGCAACACCAAGAAGGAAACGCATGAATTCAATTAATTTAACACCACAGGTTAGGCAAATGACAAGTAACAAATGATAAACTTTTCAAATGTATACATGACCTTTGAGCCCTAATATTCAGTATTTGGCGTGGCCTCCATGCGCTGGAATTAGGAGCTGCTATACGCCGTGGCATTAAATCAAAAATGTTCTGAATAAGTTCCTGAGGGATTTCCCTCCACGCAGTTTGTATTCGAGCCCACAAATCCGTGATAATTGTTACTGGAGGACCGTGACGTACCAGATGCCGACCAACCATATTCCAGACTTGTTCGATAGGCGACATGTCAGGCGAGCGTGCAAGCCAGGGAAGCAATGGTACCCGCTGTTCTTCGAAGAAGGCTTGTACATTCCTCGCACTATGTGGCCGGGCATTGTGCTGTTGAAATGCCTGATGCAGGGAGAGTACCTCAGGCTCTACAACCGCCATTAGGTACCGGTTGCTGTTCAAAGTGCCCTCAATTCGTAGGAGACAAGATGGGTTGTTGTAACCAATAGCGCCTTAAACCATCACATCTGGTGTTTGTCCGCTATGCCGCTCAACAATGCAGCCCCGCAGGTTGCGCTCACCACGACACCGCCGGACACGTATGCGGCCATCACTGTAGGACACGTTGAAGCGGGACTCGTCCGAAAAGACATTTTTCACTCAGCACCCCAATGACGGTGTTCACGTGCCCAGTGCAGTCGAGGAGCTTGTGGTTTCTGGATAATGGAAGCCGACGTAATGACATGTTTGCAATCAGTCCAACATACAGCAGACGGCGAAGAAACGTTGATGCAGCGAAGTTCGCACCTGTTGCAGTGCTCCAGCGTCGAGCCAACATTATGGATGAAGCTGTACGGTCCGTTATGACCATGTGGTCAAAATGACGGTCATCCCGTGCTGTGGTAATGTTCCGTGGACCAGTACCCGCTCTTCGCTGCGCACGACCTTCATCTATCCACTGCTTCCAAACACGCATCACTGTCGTAGAGTATGCTCTGTACGAGCCGAAATGTCACGGTATCACAAACTCGCTTCCCGGAGACCGATCATTCTGCCCCGTTTGAACTCATTCACATGTCGATATGGCTCCCTTTGACGTCGACGAGGGATACTGGCATTCAAATTATTGTTTCCACCTTGTTTGACAGCTCTGCACTGACTACACTGACCTTGTTGGACCGACACAAGAGGGCTCTGCTCGGCCTATGTGTACCCCATCTCTCTGCAAACAATCACTTATTGCTTGAACACTCTTCTACACTTCCACCAAGCTTGGAGTTGTTCGAAAAATTCTTTCTTGGTGTTGCAATTTTCACAAACGAGGTGTGTATGTTCCTTACAGCTTAGAATTCGAAATTTCGCCCCATATCACAAGATAAATTATTTAATTTTATGTGATGCCTTCGAAAGCTCGCAAGACCATCTATATCTTTCTCAATGATATTCGTAATAGTCGACATTGTCAACATAATAGCTACTTAGGCTTTCAAGATCTCACAAAATAACAAAGCAATAACGTGTTGATATAATTTGATGGCTATTTGTTAAAGGATCTTATCTGGCAAATCACAAATTTTTCAGGTGAGACAAAAAACTATTTTTAATCTTGTACGTCCGTAATATCAATTTGAAGTTGGGAATTAATAGTGTTTATATGAATAAAGCATAAGATTCGCCATGCATCGCACATGAAATAGGCACAGATTTATTAATGTGGTTCTTAAGATGCCTTATTGGACGGGATACGTCTTGCTATTTTTGTCTTATCATGTAAGAGGCACAATAAAATGTGGTAAAGCTTTTATCACTGTTCAGAATTCAGTTGTATATAAACGTATTACACCATTATTATTATTATTATTATTATTATTATTATTATTATTATTCACCACAATATGATTATTAAAAAATCCTGTATTTAAATAAAATAAAGCGTTGATTATCTTATCTCCCAATGCTAAGAATAGGAACCGAAATAAATATCCTAGTAACCAGAATTAATTGTTCTTCCACAAGCCATGTGTTGGACAAGGCTGGAAAGGTAGAATCAAACTACTGAAAATTCAATGCCATCGCCAGGATGGAATGAGTTGGGGAATTTAATGTGTACCGGCAAGTTCCCATGGGAGCTCAGTGGTTAGAGCAACCGGACGGAGACCGGGAGATACGTGGTTCAGGTCCCGGCTATGGCATTGAGTTTTTCAGTCGTCTGATTATATCTTTCTAACCTTATCCGAACAATTACTTCCATTAATTGACCTAATAGTGGTTGAAATTATGAAGCCCGGGACTTAAAGTACTTACAGCATTGTAAGTCGCCATTAAGGTACGTCATATCAATACAGTTTCGTCTTAAGAGCCGGAAATATCTTATGAGCCACTTGTAAACACCAAATAGTATAATGTTTGGAACTAGGCAGGTGTTAAGATGATTTGTTGGTCACTAAAATAATATTTTAAACAGTTAAGATAAAATGTAAACCTTCTTTTCTCTATGAATGTTAAAGGTTTGCTTTCGATGTTTTGCCAGGTTGTGCATCTAGATTTTCCGTATTCATTATAATAAAAAAAGCATTTCTCAAAAAAATATCGAATAAGATGTTCTGCCTGTTAGTCATCGATATTATTCGTTGGTCTACTCTTTCACATTGATCATGCAGTGATAACACAGATAAATAAATAGTTACAGCAACTATGCCACTGTGTCTGTGGCTGTGTTTGTGCAAATGTAAAGCTGCTGCAATCGATTGGCTGAAAATTGACAAAATTTGGGGAGTTATTAGACTATTATAACAGCAAGAGCATCAAACCACACTAAATACCATTTCTTCATATTTATCTTCGTATGGTTATTTATTGAGTATTGATATAAAATAACAAACGTATTTAGCATAATAGCATTGACCAAAAGTCTCTATGGTAATCCAACTGCTAACATAAGAACCGAAAGTCTGGCCTGGTAACTCAGTCTGTAGAGCGCCTGTCTGCTGTGCGAGAGGTCCGGATTGGATTCCCGGCTGAAGGACGGGAATATTTCTCTAGCCAATATTATTCTCTAACCTCCCCAGAGTCTGGAAGTATGAATATGTGAATGTGCGTGTTATCTAATGACTAAAAACCCCAAAAGTGCAATGAACTCAACGACAAGAGAATACCAGTTACACCATTGCCAATAAGCAATAAGTTCCAAAAGAAAGGCCACCGATAATACCAAGGTAGTTAAAGGCGGAGTATAGATGGAACTAAAAAAAATCTGATGTGTTAAACTCTAATGACTTTCTATACTCTTGTACAAATTATTGTTACAAACTATTATTCTCCATATGCATCTGTTAATCGAGATGTTAATCTTATTGCTAATTTTCTTGTAGGTGCAAGGAGAATATGGTAGGCTTTAAGCAATAGTCAAATCTTTTAAGAGCTGGTTGCTATGTGGAGTATTCCATTCTCCCTGTATGTCCAGGACAAAAAAAAATTTGATGTGTTACACCCACATGACTTTCTCTACTATTGTACAAACTATTTTTACAAACGCTTATTCTCCATATGCTTCATGTTAATTGAGATGTTAATCCTATTGCTAATTTTCTTGTAGATACAAGGGGAATACGGTAGGTTTTAAGCGATAGTCATATCTTTTAAGCGCTCTATGCATGTCCAGGACATAAAAAAAATCTGATGTGTTACACTCACATGACCCTCTGCTCTTGTACAAATTATTTTTACAAACGCTTATTTTCCATATGCTTCATGTTAATTGAGATATTAATCTTATTGCTAATTTTCTTGTTGATGCAAGGGGAATATGGTAGCTTTTAAGCGAAAGTCAAATATTTTAAAAGCTGGTTGCTATGTGGATTATTCCATTCTCTTTGCATTACCATCAACAACAAAAAAATGAATAACGAATTTCCATCTGAAAAAAGGTATAAGTATTGGAAAATTTAAGCGAATAACAAGCAATATCTCGAAAATGGTTCAATCAACAAAAAAATGTATATGACATTGTGTATTTTAACGCGATCTACATTTTTTGTGTAGTAAAACCAGTTATTCAAAAGTCGTTCACAATGAAGAATACTTTTTGGAGACATTCCCAGAAAATTCGAGATATACATTTTATTTGTCATGAAAATATCTTAAACAAATGATATTTTAATGAAAATCGTTATAGGCATTTTTGAGAAAATTAAAATTTTAGAAAAATGTTCCATGTAAAGGGTGATATGGTGTAGGGGGATTTTCTTGAAAGCCTTCGTGTCGCATCTCTGGAAGATACTGAATCTAAATACCAGTTTGGTGTTTATCCGACTGTTCGTTTCTGAGTTATGCTGTTCACACACACACACACACACACATACACACGGACATGTTTCCAAAAATGTTTTTTTTTTGATTCAGGGGGTCTCAAAACATATATTTCGGGTGAAATCTTGGTATCGAATTTTTGGGTGGAATACAAAAACTCCCCTACTTACTATACATAATAGAGAAAGTAAAAATATCCATACATTCCGCTGTTCGGATATTCACTTTTTATGTTTAGTTTATATGTTTCTACATTTTAAGTTTATATTCAACTGCATTCACGAGAAATCATCATTACAGTCTGTGGTATTTGTGATTGTTAGATATTGCTTTAGCATACTATTTTTATTTTTGTCATTGTGAATTTCGATTTACTCTGTCTTGTGGTTTCATAAAGAACGGGGGCAGGGTTAGGTAAATGAAATTAACTCTATCGTCATTTGAGTTTAAAAAGGTAACCGTGCAACGTGGGTTACACCAGCTACTGTTAACTAAAATCGACGTTGTGCAGAATTTTCTTCGTAGCATAATTTAATACGTTCACAACAGCTCCTCGTTTCCTATTATTTAATTTCATTCTGCGCACTTACAGTAAGTAGGGGAGTGTTATACTCCAACCAGAAATTCGAAGTAGAGCTTTCACTGGCAATACAAGTTTTGAGACCGCATTAAGACCCCCCAAAAAACAATTTTAGTATAGCGTCCGTATGTTTATCCATGAATAACTTAATTCAAAAACAAAATCTAGTAAAATGCAAAAATTGATATTTAAGTTCAGTAGCTTCCAAATATACCAACGAGGATTTTAAAGAAAATCCAGCCATCCAAACTACTCTTTACATAGACAATTATTTGAAAATTTTATTTTTTTCAAAATGGCACTAACAATTTTGATTAAAATGCCATATATTTACATAATAAAATGCATATCTTAAATTTTCTGAGAATAGCCTGTGAAGCCCTCTTCATTCGGGAGGAATTTTATGTAATTCTGTATAACGGGTCCATCATAACATATAGACAAAAACTTGCTATACAAAAAATGTTGATGTCTTTAAAATGCACACTTTGTTTCAAATGCCTTTTCTGTAGCAGCAGCGTTAACCGAAATATCCGCTGTTATAGGTTTAAATTTTTCAGTGGTTTCATCATCATTTAAACATTCTGCGGCTATTTAATTGCTTCTCGTGATGGTATAGAAAGTCTGACGTCAATGAGTGTGGCAAAGTATATGATGAAAGTATGAAGTATATATTTAAAATTAACTTTTACTTACTAGCTCAATTGCATCATCGATAATTTCTAATACCGTAATTGTCAACTTTACTTTTACTCTCTTTCTCTCCCTCTCTCTCTCTCTCTCTTACACTTTACCCTCGTAAAATTCTTGGTCATTCCATACGTGAAAATGGTTTGGCTGCATTTTAAACATTCTAATTGATCTTCTGTTCTGCATATGGATTAAAATAATTTGCATTTTGTCACTAATATTGCGCAGTTCTCAATATCTTGTATTATCTTATTTACTGGGCGCCTCTTGTTTTATTATTTTAAATTTGGGTTCATTGGGAACAGCTGTGTTCTGTTCTGAGTGTGTGTAAACAGTGTCCTAAGCGTAACGTTGTTCTACGTTGAGTACCTAAGTGATAAATAAAGCGTTTCTAGCAGCAACTGATGTTCTCGTTGGTTACAGTATTATAGTTTGTAGCTCACTACAAATTATGCACTGTTTGCCTGAATTGGAACATTACATACTGAACGCTAATGGCTGAGTTAAGTATTTAGTAAATTCTTTGTTCTGTGAAAGACTCCTATGGGAGCCGAGCTCGGGAATACTGAAGACGGCATGCATGAAACATTAATTTCACGATCGTACAAATAAAGATCTTGTAAGTGCTGTATATTGAATTTGAGTTAGTTTTGTGGCATACGTCTTGATTCCACATAGTTATAATACTCGTTATGATAAATCTGCCGTATAGAACGGTTGTGGAAAATTTAGGCATCTGTCCAGCAACTGTCCTCGTATTAGCTAACTGGTTATTAAATAGCTACTTTCACATGTCGACTCTGAGCATATCGATTCTTCTTTATCACAAAAATTTCTCGGGCACAGCACCTCTTAAGGTGGTGTTAAAAGGGTTCTGCTGGTAACACATATTTTACATTTATCTAACCCAACATACTTGTTTATGGTTGGAGAACATGTTTATAGAGAAACCCAGCCCGAAAGTTTGGCCCAAAGGGATATGTATAAGATACTTCATAAATCTTTTCTTGATTTATTTGAGAGCTGAAGGTGCTACTCTATATACGACGTGTTCAGTATTTCCCACTGTGGGAAAACAAAAAGAACATGCTTCAACATGCAATATATAATATACAAACCTAACAAAATTTTAATTGTATTAATGCTGAGAGAAGCAAATATTGCTGTTAGTAGTATTTAGGAGTAATTAAAAAAATACCAGCAGTGTTTTTCGTAACACTCGAAATATTGGATTTCCGAGAAGCTGCAATAATGTAAAAGCTAGATTAATATATAAATTGAAATTGGTACGAAAATGTATTTAATCAAAACATTCTGAGCCAAGAGATTTAAAAATGTTCCATTCTAATGTGATGAGTCTACAATTTTATCACACTATGAAATAAAGTGCAACATGCGAGAAAAAGTTTTGTATTTTTTATATGTTATATGTTAGAAATAAACGCAATATTCATTCAAGGAGAATAGGTTTACAATGCAGTAAAATACCTGACACTATCAGGTTGTGATTTAACCTAATATTGTTAAAATGATGTTACAAGACGCTATTTCCAACGGCTTATGAAGTACATACAAACAAAAAACATAATCTCTGGAATATGTCATTACATATTTCTCTACAAGGATCCAATAACACTTAACGAATAATGCAGTGCCTTCTTTTTATGCCAAGGCCGCGGATCGCACGAATGCGTGCTCCGCACACAGTCTCCACGCTGCGGGTTTTCCGTTCCGTAACTCCCGCGTTACTTACTCACAGTGTAGGAACATATATGAGTACTAACCTTGCTATACGTGCCGTTAAAATTTGGTGTCTATCTGCGCGATGACATTCTTGATATCGACATTACCATTCACACGCATAAGACGATAAGTTCCTCTTGTGCAATGTTCATAATTTCTGCTTTTATATTGTCCCTAAGTTCGTGTATGGTGTAGAGATTGTTCCTATAAACTTTATTTTTTAGTGTTTAGTGATCCCGTTGTTCTAAATTTATTCACCAAACATCACACAGTGCTATACCCGGAACTGAATAACCAGGAAATTGCTGCTGCAATTTTCCACACACCTGTCTTACATGATTTAGTTTTCAAGTGCGTATCGTACATATAAATACGCTGTTCAAGGGTGAATTTGTTGGCAGGTATTTCCGTGGACTAATAAGAGAATAACATCGCTAAGGAAATCATACACAACACACGTATTGTCGAAACAATTCACAACACGAAGACAAAGCAACGATTGAGAGAGCTCACAGCTGATATATCTACCCTTGACACGTCCTGCACCGCTTCTGCGCTGTGGCGTGATACCGAGGTAACTGCCGTCTCGGCCGACACGCATATAATATGGTGGTTGTGGCCTTGGCATAAAACGAAGGCACTGTACTGGTACACTGTGGTGCGTGATTATCCGTATAATAGCCAACGTTGGACTGGTGACTTAGTACTCTCTTATTACCTTCTACCATACTCTTTATGAAATTACAATGGTCTGATATCCTTCTCTTTACTCCTTGTAACTATAATATTATAATCAAAGTATGGATGTATTTCTGACCAGCTCAACCTCCTCCCTTCCGATTGTTATCAAATCCTGAACGTATCTTAAAACTATTTTTAGATGTGAAAGAAGTATCCAAATAAACGGGAAATGTCTTCCATTTGCTTAGTATTCCTCAATGGCTTAGACAGTAAAATATTATTAGTTTTTGCTCTTTAACACCCTTTCTGTGAGGTAACAACGCGAAAAATTAAAGCTATCCTTTTAACAATCTTCTGTTATTACTTCAAGCTCAGAAGTTGACAATATTAATGTTTTCAAAACTTCTACTAAAGTGCATCTTTCAAAACAATTAGTTATATTCTGAAGTAGTCTCTCTGAATGACAAATTATCTTGGTGATAACACATACCTCTGTGAAAGTATCTGACTATTTTTAAACGACTAATCATTATTATTATTAGGCCTGATGCAGAATTAATGAAATCTATTAAATATCCATACATTTTATGCTTCATTATTTAGTTATTTCAGTGTAAAGTACACATCATTAATATATACCTTGTTTGGCCCTGGCCATTTTCAAGTATACCTCTGTTTTTCATTTAGCATACATTATTCACAAGAGGAGTAATGCATTATCTTAATTTGTATAAGCAGCTCTCTCATTAGCTTTCTTTGAAATTTCACTATGACTTTCCATAAAAACTCTCCTAAATCTTTTAACATTTTATGTACTGCAACCAATTACGATAGTTTTACATGAAACCTAGCTGTGCGTAAACACAATACCAAATGTGCAAGTGATCTGCATAGCCAGCAAACGTTCTAAAACTCTTCCAAACATTATACTATTACAATAAATATTTATAATGGGCTTTTAAATGCTTTTAAATGACGTGAGAATGAAGGGGAATCCAAAGAAGCACAAGGCTATCAAATAATAATTGTAATTTTTACTTTCTCTAGTACGTATAGTAAAAAGAGGAAGTATTGTATTCTATCCAGAAATTCCCCTTGACCTCCAAAAAACATTTTTAGAAAAAGGTACATGTATGTGTATGAACAGCATAGCTTATAAACGAAAAGTCGGTTAAATACCAAATTTGTTATTCTAGTTCAGTATCTTCCAAGGATGCGACACTAATATTCTAAAAAAAATCCCGTTCCCAGCCATCATTTACATTGAAAATGTTTCGAAAATGATTATATTCTTAAAAATAGTCTAACGAATTTGATTCAAATATCATATATTAAAGATATTTACATGACAAATGAAATGCATATCTGATTTTCTGAGAATAGCTTGTGAAGTCTTCATTCGAAAGGAATTTTTATACAATCCTGCATAACGGTAAACGTTAAGCGATAGATGAAAACGTACTGCACAGAAAATGTAGATCTCTTTAAAACACACAATTTATTTCAAATAAGTTTTTTGTGGCATCAGCCATTTCCGAGGTATCCGCTTTAATGTTTCGAATTGTTCAATACTTCGTAATTCTTTAAAAGTTCTGTTGACATTTGGTTGATTCTGGCAAACAAGATAACTAAAATAGACTGGAAACAGGTTATAGCACAGGAAGTATCAGCAACCAATAAAGAGGTGGTTAGAAGAACAGAAAGATTACAAAATTAGCATATATTATACACTACATTAAATACAGCACAAGAAGGAGAGGAAGAGGTAGAAGAAAATATTGGATAATTTTAGGAAGAAAATATTGGGAAAAGAGAGAAAGAGTGAGAAGAGTAAAAGTGTCGAAGAAGAATTATGTGTAGATTGCAAATGAAGAATGCAGAAAAAGAAAAATAGGGAAGAGGAAGTGAGAAAGGACGATGCAGTTAGGAAGTAAAGAAGTTGGTGGGTGAGGAGTTTGATGATAGGAGGGTGAATTGGCAGCTAAAGAAGGCTGGAGCGAGGAGCTGGAGACTTGGAATGGAGGAGCCAACAGATTTTAATGGAGGAATGGAGTGGATGATGAAGGGATAGGACGAGTTGAGTAAAAAGAAGAGATGGTGGCAAATTTGTGGCATATGAAGTGAGGGTACTGATCAATTATGACGTAAATAAAGGTTCATGATGGTAAGTAGGAAATTAATTAAAAGTGAAAAAAGTATTTAAAGTGAGGGTTTGAAGTGGCTTATAGTAGAAATTAATAATGTGTAATATGGTAAAGAATTAGTAGTAGTGTAATGTTTGGTACTCTAGAGAAATGAAAAATACTGAATACAGATATAAATGGTACATAAATTAGTTTGATAGCTCAATGAAGTGCGGTATATTTATGTTTAAATGAATTGTTAAACTATCTAATATAACAAGAATTACGAATAAATATATTTGATACATAGATTAAAAAATTAATAATACATAGCTTTTATAAAAGAATATAGCACATACGGATTAGATTTTTCTTGTTTTAGGTACCAACACCTTTGCTGCTGGATAAGTAGAAAGTTTAGTAAACTAGCAGGTTAGTAATTTAGTAAATAAATAATAACTGCATTCCAGTTATTGCAAATTCTGGTTTCCAGTATAACTAGTAATTTACTAATATTTTGTTGAATTATACACATGCTGCCTACTGCGAACAAATTTTTTGACGTGCGGAAAATTAATAATGGATTCCCATAACAATCTATCCTAGATGCTTTTTTTTCTTTTGTTAATTAACGACTTGGTATATAATCTGCTAAAAGATCTTGTTATGTATGTCTATGATAGAACTTTAATAACATCACATTCAGATCATAATCAGTTAAAGCTTTTAAAATACATCAATTTTTAATACTGCAAAAACCTGGTTTGCCGCTAACAAGTTAATGTTAAATGAACAGCAAACTTAGCCTTTTACATTTAGTTAGCGGGATATGAGGGTAAATGAATTATAATTTATTAAATTCTTGGAATTCTGTATAAGATTAAAAACTTGGATGGAAAAAGCAGTTGGAAAATGTATGCATTTAATTAACCATAGTAACCTTTCTTTTTGCGGCGTCGTGGCCAAGTGGTTAGACCGCTGGCCTATCACCAAGGTGGCCCGGATCAATTCCAGGGTAACTTGTGGTGAACAAAGCGGATTCTGGATGGGTTTTCTCCGGGGTCTCGGCTTTCCCCACAATGATTTATTCCACCGGTGCTCCATCATCACCAACTATCATTCACCTCACATCTACATGTATCATCCACTTCCACGCTCTCATCCCGAACGTGTGGCTGATCACACACCCTGGTCTTTCACTCTCTGGTCCGTGGGCCCTCTGATCCCCTCCCCGTCAGGTCTCTGCCGGGCATTGTCATACGTCCTGGGGAGTGAGAGTCCTCGGATGGGCGTTAAGGACGTTAGACTCTGGCCCAGTTGGGCTGTTTCACCCTTGTAATTGGTTAGTTTAATCTTTCTTTTTAGAAAAATGAAATCACTTTTGTCACTGAATACTCTCAGATTCTTCACAGTATTTCAGACTATTTCAGACACGCACAAACTATGGAATAAATTTATGGGAGCATTCAACCGGGGTCCACAAGTTCCTTTTATTACAAAAAAATCTGATGTATTACACTCACATGACTTTCTCTACTCTTGTACAAACTATTTTTTACAAACTCTTATTCTCCATCTATTTCATATTAATCGAGACAAACATTTGCAGAAACGATCTTTTGACATGCAAAGAGAATTACATTTTACACATAGCGACAAGTTCTAAAATTATTTGACTATCACTTAAGGCCTACTATGTTCCCCTTGTTTTGTATTTGCAAGGGCAATATAGAAATACAGTAGCCTTTAAGCATAGACATATCTCTTAATAGCTGGTTGCTAGGTGCAGAACCATTCTCTTTGCCACAGATTAATACTCTTTCCATGTCCAAGGCAAAAATGAATAACGAATTTCCATTTGAGAAAATACGTATTGAAAAATTTAACGGAATAACAGCAATAATTCGAAAATGGTTCACTCAACAAAAAAAGTATGTGACAAATTGTGTATTTAAACGCAATCTACATTTTTGGTGTAGTAAAATTTTGTCTATCTCTTATGGTTTACCAGTTATGCAAAAGTCGTTCACAATGAAGAATACTTTTGGAGACATTCCCAGAAAATTCAAGATATACATTTTATTTGTCATGAAAATATCTTAATGATATTTTAATCAAATTCGTTAGAGCAAATTTTGAGAAAATTAAAATTTTTGAAAAATCTTCCATGTAAAGGGTAACCTGGGGTAGGGAGATTTTCTTGAAAACCTTCGTGTCGCATCTCTGGAAGATATTGAATCTAAATACCAAGTTTGGTGTTTATCCGACTGTTCGTTTCTGAGCTATGCTGTGTACACACACACACACACACACACACACACACACACACACACACGGACATGTTTCCAAAAATGTTTTTTTTTTTTTTTTTTGGATTCAGGAGGTCTCAAAACATGTTTTTCCGGTGAAATCTCGGTAACGAATTTTTGGGTGGAATGCAATACTTCCCCTACTTTGCGTAGTAGCGAAAGTAAAAAAGCACTACGCATACCTTTAAATAAAAATTGCAAAGAACCCTGTAAACCAGTATTTACTAAATTAAAGGTTGTGACCATGTAAAATCTATTTATATACAGATCACTAATTTACATCAGAAACAACATTAATTGTTTCAGTAGTGATTTTCATAATTTTAACACAAGAAATAGGCATAAATTAGGCAATCCGAGATGCAGAGTAACTCTTAGCTCAAACACTTGCTTTTATAATGGTGTTAATATATTCAACAAACTATCAGATGCCGCAAGGTTGTCCCAATTAACAGACTAAAAGTAAGTATTCACAACTGGCTAGTAAATAGGCCAGTTTACTCAATGAATTTATGGATTGTGCTTTTGACATTATTCTGTAAAATAAATCTATGTAATAACTAACAATATACGTAACCATCTGTTTTTGTGACGATGTTATTTCTGGATGAATTCTGATCTATGGCAAATATTATTAATTATTATTGTAAGTTGTTTCGTTTTAAACGTTTAACTTCATTCTTTTATTAGTAATTAAATCTGTGCAGCAATATTTTATAAATTGTGCCGTTTTTCCCTCCCTCTTGGCCACGGCTTATATAACCAGCAGAAAATACATCCAAATGCTTCAGAAATGATGACGTCTTTCATCGACAGAGTTAAGATCGCAAGCTTCGAAGAACATATCGTCATGCATGACGTAATTCATCACTCCACAACGTCAAGTGTCATGTACTGTTATGATTGGCTTGGTTTGCTTCACGCCACTAACTCGAGCAACTCCTAGGCAGGCACCTGCAGTACTCTTCGGCCAGGGACTGAGCCATTAACAACTAGACACCGTGACAGCGAGATTTTTGGCGTAAATCATCAAGAGTGATTCTTACGGTCTTTTCCAAATTATTTTTCAACCTGTTTGGTAAGCTTTGAAATTCAATCTTTTAACTCTTGGCGTTTTCAAAATTCTTTTACCGGAGAGGCATTTATGATTTCGCTCTTCATGTAACTTTCCATTGTGTTCGTTTCTTTCATTAAAATTCTAATTATTATGGTAACTTTAAACGTAGAAAAGTGAAAGAGTACATTATATTGTATCTGAGCATATTATTTTGTAAAATGGTAAAGCAAGCTGATCAAAGATTTTTTAACAAATACAACAGCTTAAAATAAATTAACACATGTGCTGTTGAGTGTTCACAATATCCTAGCTCCTACATAATATCCCTTTCCACAGTAATTAATAACTCTAGGTATGGTAAAGGGCAGTGGTGCAAAATTAATAGGAACAAGGGAAATAAATAGAAATTTTGGAATACACATCCTGGAGTAGATAACTAGTTACCAGGACGGAGTATTACAGATTTTATTTTATTTTTTCTTTCTCGCGATTGCATGGGAAGAATGTAGAATTTTAAGGCAAGCATACAGCGACCAGTTTTTAAAATTTTAACTATTGTTTTTCCCATTGTATCCGTAATGAAATGTGCCTATTTCTGCAAAGGATTCCCTCAATTCAAATGAAATAAATACAAAAACTCTCGTAAGAATATTTCTACTCATACTAATAAATAGTATAGTGTAAGGAAAGTCATGTGAATGTAACACATCAGATTTTTAAATACTCGCACTCCATATAGTAATATAGTAAGGAATAATACTTCATTGTAGCATTACCCAGAATATAACTACTTTACAGACATACCTTGCAAATGCTGACGGTTTACAACCCATTCTCATTTACGTAATTGGTGGTAATAACATGACATTAATGCTAATGGGCGTTTGTTTTAGTTAAGTGTTGGAAATTTGGAGAGGTTATGTGCTGTATGACGTGTTCTAATCTCCCTGAGCATGGCTCGCGGTGGGATCCAAAAACAAAGAAATACAGGAAAATTAACAAGCCATGCTGTGTATTGCAAATAAAACATAATATTTCTGATGAGACTCAGGAATATAAAATCCTCATAAAAATGTAAAATAAAGCCAAGTATTATTTTGAGGCAGTATTTTTAACACTAAAATGATTTCAGTCTAATTGTATAATATATATACGTCAATAACTGCCCGCCTTAAAGCAATATGTGTATGTAACAATATATAAAAAATGTATGTTAACAGTCATTGTATATGTTTGTATTATTGTATCCATGTGTAATAATGTTATGTGAATATATTACGTAATTTAATAATGAAGGAGCTGTGAGAATAATAGGTTAAAAGTTGGTAACAATGAGGTAACCTTGAGGCAATAGTGAATTTGAAAGTATAAATGCTACTAGTCATTATTGTAGCAACGATAATGTAAATTTTGAGACAGTTTAAAAAAATAGCCAATTAACAACCAGATAGGCTTTAGTTAAATGAAGGTATTCTATTGGAGTAGGATTAGCCAATCAGAGACTTGAAATACAGAAATTTAGAAGTTTAGATGGTTGAAATGCATTCAGTTGGTTGTAGACAGCGTTACTAACCAGACGCTAAAGGTGTCCTCAAGAGATTTAATACGTATTCGTGTGAGAATCTCACAGCTCTCTCTCTATATATCAGTGAAGTATTATTTAAATCGTATCAAGCATTAATAAAGAATTAAAGTAAATTTTAATCTGTGTAAGCCTATATTCTTAGTCACACCACAACCCTGCTAAGAGAAACGTGTCTCTAACAATAATACTGACGCAGCCGAGGCAAACATAAATATATAATATTTAAAGAAACAGTTAAACTACAAAGTTAATGTTTTTTTTAAACTTGGGCAAAGGCTACCTGAAAGTACATTTGGGGCGAAGACTACCGGAAACTGTTTACTATACGTGCGGTTGCAACTACTACAAGTTCGGCTCCCCAACAATTGAAATACAATACAACTCTTACTTCAAATCGGCTTTTCCATACGTGAAACAATAAACGTTTCTCAAATTACATGCAGCAAAATTTGATTTTACATTTGCAAGGTCTGAAACTGCAGGGGAATATTGCACATTTTGAGAATTTCTATAAATTTACACATCGCAGAATGCTTGAATTCAGCTTTAATTTTATTTGTTTCACTATGATGTTTGTCCATAGATTATATTTATATGCACGTGTAACTGAATTTTACATGTTCTATGTTCACGTATAGCAATGACCACCGGTGAAGTCTAGAACGCAATCTAATCTATTCCAATATTTTTCTACTCCAATATTCAGACCCTCTGATTAATTTTGTACTTTCTCTACCACGTATACTGATAGCGTACAATGTGGACCTAATAGAAGACACTGTTTATGTTGGTACACACAAAATCTAACGAGCGAGGTGGCGCATTCGGGAAGAACCGCGGGTTGCGGTTGGGCGGTGACTGTTCGCTCCGTGGAGGTTTCTTCCGGACCCACCTCCGGGTGCTCTCGGGCAAGCTCTTCTTCAGGGGACCGCCGGAGGTTAGGGGCTTGTGGGTGGGCCCGGGCGGCGTCGGATGCGTTCAATCTGGAAACATTAGGGATCCCGTCCATGTTTGCGCCCGTCATCAGGATTGGTCGCCCTTCGGGTCTCTCCCCTCATCCCTCCGATCTAGGGGTCACGGTAGAAGCACAAGGGGCCGGAGTATAATCTTATATAACTGATAAATGTTAAGCGATAGACGAAAACCTACTACACAAAAATCTAATGTCTTTAAAATACATTTATTCCAAATATATTTCTTTTTTTGGCCTTAAACCATTTCCGAGATACCCATTGTTAATGGTGGGAATTGTTCATTACTTGGTCATTCAACGTTCAGTTGTTTCTCGCGATTCCAATGAAACAGCATGGAATTTTAAGGCAGCGTATAACGTTCAGTTCTTAAACATTTGACTATCGCTGATTCCTTTGAATCTGTAACTAAATTAGTAAAGTAGCTATTTCTGCAAAGATTTATCTCAAGTAAAATTAAGTAGATAGAAAAATAAACTTTCATAAGCATAAAGCCACTAATAAACTATAGCGATTAGAGAATGTCACGTGAATATAACACACACAATTTTTTAGAAAAAAGTCTTTCTGGTGTGTGTGTGTGTGTGTGTGTGTGTGTGTGTGTGTGAGCGCGCGCGCGCACGCGTGAACAGTACAACTCAAAAACGAAAGTTCGGTTAAACACAAAACTTGGTATGCAAGTTCAATATCCTTCAAAGATGCATCACCAAGACTTTCAAGAAAACCCCTGACCGCATACTACCCTTTATGTGGAAGATTTTTCGAAATTTTCAATTTTCTAAAAAGTGGCTCCAATGATTTTTTATTAAAATACATTAAAATACTTCGATAAATAAAATCTATATCTTGAATTCTCTGGCAATAGCCTGTGATGTTGTTTGCTTTAGTGGTAAATGTTAAGCGATTCACGAAAATGTACTACACAAAAAATGGAGATCTCGTTAAAGCACACATATATTCTAAATACCTTTTTCTTGTGCCATACTCATTTCCAAGATGTCAATTAATAATGGTTTTAATGCTTAATATTTTGTCTTTCTTTTAAAGTCTTGTCCATATTCAGGTGTTTCTCGCTATTGCATGGAAACATTATGGAGTTGTAAGGCCAGTATATAGCGACCAGTTCTTAAACATTTTACTATAGCTATTATCTTTGTATCTACAACAAAATGTGTAATGTAGCTGTTTCTACAAAGATTTTTTTTTTCAATTAATAATGAAGTAAATCTGGCACGGGGAAAAGAAACATAAGGTCTTCCTTTCACCACCAGATAATAGGATACACTCTCTCTCTCTCTCCCTCTCTCTCTCTCTGCATGCCTATACCCGTTTCCTTCCGCAGTTAGATCACCCTTTCACCACTCTTATCAGTGGCGGAATAATGTCCCATAGCAAAGTAAAGGGGTACATTTATAAAGACGAATGGGAATATAAATGTTTTTATGTCCCTCGCAATAATATAACGCATTGTTTCTGTTGTGCCGAAAGGACTTGTACTGTTCCTGTTTAGTGTGTCTCGGCTCGATGAACAGTACTGTAGCGAGGTGGATGTGGCAGTTAATTCTTTGAATTTATATTTTTATAACCTTGCAACTTTGTTAAAGCAGAAATTGTGATATTACAGGAAGGTGACGGGTTTTATAGTAGTTTGATAGATTAAACACCAATTTACTTCCTTTCCTTATTCGTTTTGAATAGTGCCATCCTGCCAATTAAAATTGAAGCAGTTATAAAACTATTAAAAAAAAGTCTGATGTGTTGCACTCACATGACTTTCTCTACTATTGTACAAACTATTTTTACAAATCCTTATTCTCCATATGCTTCATGTTAATCGAGATGTTAATCTTATTGCTAATTTTCTTGTAGATGCAACGGGAATTGGTAGGCTTTAAGCGATAGTCAAATATTTTAAGAGCTGGTTGCTAGTGGCGCATTTCATTCTCTTTGCATATCTCGTACATAAAAAAAAGAATAACGAATTCCCATTTGAGAAAAAGTATAAGTATTGGAACATTTAAGGTAATAACAAGCAATATCTCGAAAATGGTTCACTCAACAACAAAAAAAATGTATATCACATAAATTGTGTATTTTAACGCGATCTACATTTTTGGGTAGTGAAATTTTGTCTATCTCTTATGGTTTACCAGTTATGCAAAAGTCGTTCACAGTGACGAATACGTTTAGAGACATTCCCAGAAAACTCGAGATATGTATTTCATTTGTCATGAAAATATCTTAAACATATGATATTTTAATTAAAATCGTTAGAGCCATTTTTGAGAAAATTAAAATTTTCGAAAAATGTTCCATGTAAAGGATAATCTGGGGTGGGGGATTTTCTTGAAAACCTTCATGTCATATCTCTGGAAGATACTGAACCTAAATACCGAGTTTGGTGTTTATCCGACTGTTCGTTTCTGAGTTATGCTGTTCAGAGACACACACACACGCACACACACACACAGACGCACACAGGGACATGTTTCTAAGAATGCTTTTTTTTATTCAGGGGTCTCAAAACATATATTTCCGGTGAAATCTCGGTATCGAATTTTTGGGTTGAATACAATACTTCCCCTACTTACTATACGTAGTAGAGAAAGTAACCAGAGAGAAAGCAGCTTTAGTTTGTTTAGCAACATTCATACTACAAGTAAGTTATCTCCTCTCAAAACATATAGCAGAGAATTTTGGTGTTTCACGAAAGAAGAACTTATTAAAGAATGTTTGATAATTGCCTCGAAGTATGTTTGTCCAGAAAAGCTATAATTGTGCCAATTAATTCATCTCTTTCGTAGAACTGTGACAGAATTACCGAACTGCCTAATGATGTCGAAGATCAGTTAGTATACAGGGTGGACCATTTAAATTGAGAGTGTGCAATATCTTCAAAACTAAGTATTGTACAAAGAAATGTTTTTAATAAAAGTAGCTTGAAAATAAATACGATTAGTCGTGTTTATTTCGGAGGACGTTGTGATGGTCAAGGACGTTAAGGGTCAATTTAATTTGTCCCTAATTGTAGGTTCCCACTTAAAAAAATTAAATTGATCCTAAAATGATTATCATAACGTTCTCAAAACAAAACATGGTTAATAGCATTTACGCTCCCCCATAATATCAAGCAACTTTTATTAGACATTCCTTTGTACAACGCTTAGTTTTGGAGATATTGTACAGTCTCAACTTAAATCGTCCATCCTGTATAAATTAAAACAGTTGGAGTGGTATTGTTTGGCCATTGATGAGAGACCCGACGTGAACGATACACATAAATTAGTCATTTTTATACGGGTGTAGATTCTGCATTCTATGTATTTGAAGAGTTCTTTGATTTTGTTCCTTTTGTTAACACCACCAGGGGGGAGACATTCTCAAGGCTGTGCTTCATATTGTGACCAAATTGCCTTGGGGGGAAATTGGTCTCTGTTGTCACAGACGGCGCCCCCTCAATGAGAGGCGAGCAGAATGGCTTTATTAGAATCTTAAGACAATTCTTAAAATCAATTAATGAGGAGTCAAATGAACAAGTGTCAATTCACCGCTTCATCCACCGAGAGACTTTGTGTGCCAAATATGCATTTTAAATCATGTAATGCAAATAGACGTAAAAACAGTTAATGGTCGTTACTCCGTCATTGCCGATTTCAAGAATATTTTGGAGACATTGGAGTTGATCTCACAGATATTATGTACTGTTGCCAGGTGCGATGATTGAGTAGAGGAGCGTGTTGAGGCGTTTCTTCGCTTTAAAGGGCGAAATAGATGCATTTTTTAATTCGGAAGGAATGAGAATACCAGGGCAAATTATATGCGATCTCGCATTTCTCATAGATTTAACAACTCATTTAGATAATTTAAACACTACATTACGTGGCTCGAACCATACAATCATGGATGCTGTAAAGTCTTTCATGTCAAAACTTCAATGGTTTTCACACAAATTAAAATTAATAATTTTGTTCACTTTCTTAATGTAAACACTAATGCAACTCTGGATGGATGTGCAAAATACGATGTTTTAAGCATTCTATACAGGAATTTCGAAGACAGATTTTGTGGTATAAGATCTATGGATTTGGAATAGCGGTTACTCACTGACCTTACCTCCGTTCAAAAATTTGAGGCACCATTGCAAATAAAAATAACGGACTTGCAAAACAATACAGGTATACGATGTTCACAGAAGGTCGGTTTCGAGTTCTTTTAAGACCTACACGAAAATAAGTTTCCTAATCTTCGCAAGTTTGCTCATCGATTGTTAGCTATTTATGAATCTAGTATATGAACAGGTTTTTTTTTTCGAAAATGAACCTTGTAAAATCAAAGAAGGGAAGAACCGCATCTGGTAACTGTGCTACGATTAAGTTCAAAAAAGCTCACACCTATCAGACAAATTAATGTCAAAAATCTCACACAGTTACATAAACATCTTGTGAAGATATATTGTTGTGCTTTTGTAAATAATGTGTCAATATTTTTAAGTATTCGTACTACCTATTAATTCCTCTGATGCAATAAAAGCAGTCGTATTCGATTGAATATTGAATCACTATAATGTAAGCGCCTGTTTTGTTCTATAATCATATGTGGGCACCTTAATGGCTTAGGAACACACAACTAATACATCGCTGAGTTACTCCACTGGACAATATGGATTCAGCTGAACACAAACAACCCTGAAAGAGGCACGCCTGACCTTGCTCCGGCTGTGAACGAAGTGGGGCGAGTAAGCTATACATTACGTCTATTCCACCCCTTTTTGACATCGCTGAAGTCGACAAACTTTCGTAAGAATAGTTTGTATACCCCTAATAAGCGATAGAGGGTAGCAAAAATCATGTGAACGTAACACATTCAGATTTTTAGAACAAGATGCGCGCGTGAGTGTGTATGTAAATAACATAACTCAAAAACAGTAATTTTGATACATAAAAAACTGGCAGTTTAAGTTTAATATCTTCCAAAGATGTGACACGAAGATTATCAAGAAAACTCCCCAGCCTCAAACTATCTTTAAATGGAAGGTTTATCAAATTTTTGATTTTCTGAAAAATTGCTAAGGATTTCTTTTAAATATCATATAAGAAAGATATTTACCTGATAAATAAAATGTATAACGAATTTTCAGGGAATAACCTATGAGGTCTCTTCCTTCAAAAGGAATTTTGTATAATCTTGCATAACTGGTATATGTTAAGCGATTGACGAATGTAAATAGAATTAAAACACGCATTTATTCCTAATATATCTCTTTCTTTTCCGAGATACACATTATTAATGATACGAATTGTTCACTCCTTTGTCATTCTTTTTAAATGCTGTCTATATTCAAGCGTTTCTCGCGATGTCATAGTAAGAATATGGAATTTTAAGACCACATAGTTTTTCCATTTCTTAAATATTTGACTAACGCATTTGTAACGAAATGAGCAACGTAGCTATTTCTGTAAAGGTTTATCTCAGGTGAAGTAGATGGAATTATAAACTTTCATAAGCATATACCTACTAATAAGGGTAGAGAAAGTCATGTGAATATAACACATACAGATTTTTAGAAAAAGGTCCATGTGTGTGCATGTGTGAACAGCACAGCTAAAAAACAAAAAGTGAGAGTGCAATATCTTTCAAAGATGCGACACGAAGACTTTTAAGAGAATCTCCTAACCACAAATTACCCTTTACATGGGAGTTTCTTTGAAATGTTCAACTTTCTAAAGTTTTGCTCTAACGATTTTGATTAAAATACTAATATATCGTATATTAAAATATTAAAGATATGTGTATGACAAACTACATATGTTGAATTTTCTTGGAATAGCCTATGATGTCCTCCACATTCGGAAAAAAATTTGTATAGTTTTGTGTAACCGGTAAACGTTTAAGCGATACGCGAAAACGCAATACACAGAAAATGTAAACATTATTAGTGTTTCACACTGTTCAGCACTTTGTCATTCTTTTAAAGTTCTATGGACATTCAGTTGTTTTTCGCGATTGCATGGAAACGGTATGGAATTTTAGGACCAACACATAGCGTCCAGTTCTTAAACAGTTGACAATCGCTGTCACCTGTGTATCTATAACGAAATGTGTAATTAGTTATTTCTGCAAAGGTTTACCTCAATTATATTGAGGTAGAAAAAAAAACTGATGTGTTACACTCACATGACTTTCTCTACCCTTGCACAAATTATTTTTACCAACGCTTATTCTCCATATGCTTCATGTTAATCGAGATATTAATCTTATTGATAATTTTTGGTAGATGCAAGGGGAATTGGTAGGCTTTAAGCGATAGTCAAATATTTTAGGAGCTGGTTGCTATGTGGCGTATTCCATTCTCTTTGCATTACCAGGACAAAAAAAATGAATAACGAATTCCCATTTGAGAAAAAATATAAGTATTGGAAAATTTAAGGGAATAATAAGCAATATCTTGAAAATGGTCACTCAACATAAAAAATGTATGACATAAATTGTGTATTTTAACGCGATCTACAATTTTTGTGTAGTAAAATTTTGTGTGTCTCTTATGCTTTACCAGTTATGCAAAAATCGTTCACAATGAAGAATACTTTTGGAGACATTCCCAGAAAATTCGACATGAACATTTCATTTGCCATAAAAATATCTTAAACATATGATATTTTAATCAAAATTGTTAGAGCCATTTTTTGAGAAAATTAAAATTTTCGAAAAGTGTTCCATGTAAACGGTAATATGGGGTGGGGGATTTTCTTTAAAACCTTTGTGTCGCATCTCTGGAAGAACTGAACCTAAATACCAAGTTTGATGTTTATCCGACTGTTCCTTTCTGAGTTATGCTGGTCACAGACACACACACACACACACGGACATGTTTCCAAAAAAGCTTTTTTTGGATTCAGGGGGCCTCAAAACATATTTCCGGTGAAATCTCGGTATCGAAGTTTTGGGTGGAATACAATACTTCCCCTACTTACTATACGTAGTAGAGAAAGTAATACGTTTTCGTAAGAATAATTTGTATATTAACCAATAAACGATAGAGGGTAAAGAAAATTATGTGAATGTAATACCAGATTTGTTATAATGTGAACACTTGCTTGCTGTGTGCCCAATTATACCTTCTTAATCAAAAGTGAAAGTAAGCAAAATATGCTGTTCTTAAGGTTTCTTGGTTAAGAAGATTTTTTAAGTTTAAGCCAAAGCAACCTTAACTAAGTTTCGATAGCATTATTACTTTCTCTACTACGTATAGTAAGTAGGGGAAGTATTGCATTCCACCCAAAAATTCCATACCGAGATTTCACCGGAAATACATGTTTTGGAACCCCCTGAATTCAAATAAAGAATTTTTGGAAATATGTCCGTGTATATCTGTCTGTGAACAGTATAACAACACAAAAACGAAGAGTCGGATAAACTTCAAACTTGGTATTTGAGTTTAGTATCTTCCAAGGATGTGACAGATTTTCAAGAAGAAATCCCCCACCCCAGACTACGCTTTACATGCAACATTTTTGGAAAATTTTTACTTTCTCAAAAGTGGCTGACGATTATCATTAAAATATCACGTTAAAGATATTTTTATAGCAAATGAAATGTATATTTTGAATTTTCTGCGAATGTCCCCAAAAGTCGTCTTCATTCTAAATGACTTTAGCATAACTGGTAAACCGTAAGAAATAAACAAGATTGTAATACACAAAAATGTAGATCTCTTTAATTCGCACAATTTACGCCACATGCATTTTTTTTGGCCAGTGAATCATTTTCGAGATATTCCTTGTTATTTGTTTGAATTTTCCAATACTTATACTTTCTCTCAACTGGGAATACGTTATTCTTTCTTTATGTCCTGGACATGCAGAGAGAATGGAATGCTCCAGATAGCAACCAGCTCTTAAAATATTTGACTATCGCTTAAAGCCTACCATATTCCCCTTGCACCACAAGAAAATTAGCAATAAGCCATTCTGCAAATGTTTATCTCGATCAACATGCAGTAGACGGAGAATAAGCGTTTGTAAAAATAGCTTGTACAAGAGTAGGGAAAGTCATGTGGGTGCAACACATCAGATATTTTTTTATCTGTTTTGTCCAGATGAGCTGGTGTACTCAACAGTTGAGGCTAGCAATGCAGATGTGTTAGCTCCAAATACACGATAAACGTAAAACGTCGTTTGCTTCCTATGCATGAAGAGAATACGTGAGGCAACATACGATCAGCCTCCGTCACTATAAATGCTACGGTATGCAGCTATAATCGACGAGCTGAAAAGCAATTTTTGATTTACAACAACTATATGAAGATATTGCTAAATTATACATAGTTTTCTTACTTTAGTTTAGCTCATTTCAGTTCTTCATCGCTGTGACCCTGGAAGCACGTGGGTTTGATGATCGATTGAATTTTGGATCAATTTTACTTCAAGGGAAATTGTATGATGTGATCAAACAATTACAAATTTACACTTTTATTAGTATTTAATTATTTTTCAATGTTGAATCGAATCCATTTGATGACAAATATTTTTAATCATGATTTTAGAATTATAAATGTAAGCACGCGAATGAAAATTATGTATACAACCCATACATAATTAAAGTACACTAGCAAGGGATTGTATAAACGAACCGCATTTGACGGAGAGACAAGTTTATCATATTGACAAATAATTAACTACAAAGACGTCACTTACGGTTGAATATTTAACTTCAACAGCAACTGCAAAGCAAGACCTCAAGAAATAGTCGGCAGGACATTTTAAAATGACCTGAAAGGAGTTTCCTACAATAGCTTTCTAAAAGGTTTCCACAGTTGTTTTTCGAAAACAATTGCAGCAAATAAGCTCTAAGATCTAAGTTATCAGATCACTTACCTTTAACACTGACCGTTGGTTCTATAGCATGCCATTTTGGAGGTTTCCCGTGCAAAGAAGAGTCTTCGCTATCACTGAAAATCACACGTCGTAAAATTCTATCGCAGTCGACTTCCTTAATCCGAACTGTAGAACTCCTTTTCTGAAAGCATATATTATCATTAACCTTCACTCTTTAGCGTTGTCATTGGAACCACTACCTATCACGACCGGCACACCAACCGCACTGGGCAGAAAAAACAAAACAACTGCTATCAGTGGGCTTCGCGAGTTTATTTTCATACCACTCACCGTGCTAAACTATCTGAGGGAAAGTTTGGCTTGTAAGCGACTTAAAAAATCGAATACGCAAAAAGTGAATGTAGTGTTTTGTTATCTGTCGCAGAGATTACATAATGTTTTCTTTCTTTTATTTTATTCTTTCCTTCCTTTTCATTCTGTCTTTATGAATGAATTAAAATATTAGTATAATCCTTCAGAAAATGTTATCCTTTCTGGAGATTTCAACACATTATACCAATATTAACATTTTAAAATTAAGTATGATAAATCAAGTATAAGATAGTGAATCCAGTAGATATGGAATAGAAATATAAAAGCAATAAGAAAGTTTTAATTTGATAAATTATGGTTTATTTTCTTGTAGTAAGAAGCATATTAGTGCTGTTTTGTATAAATCTTGGAGTAGTATTAATGTTACAATGTGTTTAACATTATTATAGCACCTCGTTTGGAAGCCAATTTGATGCGGTATTAAGGTTGTGTGACTTCATGTGTTGCCATCTTGTGACGTCATTCGTTTGGTTCGTAGCTCCCTCTGGCGTAGCAATTTGTATCAATTAGTTTCCGAAAGAATTTAAAGTTTTGTATATTGTCCTTCGGCTAGCTATCATCTTATCTTGGTAGGACATGTATCTCTATGTAAGGGTGTGAATCGGAAAGGAATCTTTTATCCAGAAATGATACTGATGAAGAAATTGGTTTTATAACTTTTATTGTCGAACACGTTCACTAACACTTTTTACATATTAATCTGGATACTCGCCAAACTGAAACTGTTTGTAATAACTTCTTACTTATCACTTTTAACTATGTATTTCAACTTTGTGTAGAATTAACTTTATAATAATTCTCGTAATTATGCTGCGTGTACCTTGACGAACTGAAGGACTGACTGACGATGGACTGAGAGACCGACGTGTAGTGTGTTGAGAATTCTGTTGAACTGGGGGGCATTCTACCTCGGACCTGGCTTATATACACCCACTCCTCGACATGCCTAAAGATTATAAATGAACTGCTATTGGCTAATAAAACGCGCCAACATTAGCGTCTATTTTAATATCCAATGAAAACCACGAATACATATGCTTTAGGAAATGTTCTAGAAGCTTCTACCGAAAAGGCGCGAAACATTACGTAACAATGATAAACAACTCACCCCATCGCTGCATTATTGCGTTATTATTGACAGTTTCAGTAAAGCTGTATATTATTATTTACCAATAATAATTATAATTAATAAACCTGTGAAATCAATGTCACATAAAAATACATATTCATATTACAATCATTATTTACCTTTAAGTAATTTGAGATACAAATTACCGTATCATATGCCCCACTAGAAACATAATTATAAATATTTACAGCTTGTTTGGAAATTTGATAATTGTGTTTTTAGTCTCCTAAATCTTGGAACACACGCTATCACTTTCACTAAACACTTCACACGCATTTAACACACGACATATGTTTTATCTCGCCACTACTTACTGGCTCTGGTTTAATTAATTTAGATGTTAATCTGACATCACAATTTTTTTATAGCAAATACTGTACCCTGAATTATTTAATGACTGTTTCAAAATTGCTTACTTTCTTAAGTTGTTAACAAAAATTTATACATTTAAGATTTTTGTAATTATTATACATATTTACCAAAATATTCACCCTCTACATATATTTACATCTCTTAAATCTAGATAATGCTTTACATTTTCTGTTTGCTACATAAGTATTTGTTTTTTTTTATTATTATTTTTTTTACCCATATTTGTTATTTTGTACTTTATTTTAACAATACTCTTTGGAATTATTTTTATGTACTTTTAATTTAATATCATATTAAGTTTCAATCTTTGCATTCTTAATTTTCAAATGTTGTTACAGTTACTAAAAATTTAATTTTTTTTTTTTTTAAACATTTCTCTTTTTTTTATAATTTATTTCTCTTTTCAAATGACATATAAATAATTAACCCTCTTACGTTCCAATACATTGCTCTGCAAGTCATCTTTACCTATCCAGCATTTACTTTACATCTCATTGCTATTTACCCTCCTGGATCAAATTGTGTGTGGCTAAACATTACTCGTAGCCGTAACCTAACCTTCAAATTTTTGTTCATGAATAACCTCTTGTATTCATTTGAAATTTCATCACATGATAACATTTGAAAACCATCTAAAGCTTCCTGAACAATACATCTTTTAACAACTTTCATTTTCAATTCTTCTACTATCTCTTTAATTTGAAAGTACTCTGACAAATCTGTACTAAACTGTACTGGACTGGAGTTTTCATTTTGAACATCATGGTACTGTTTATTTCTTTGCATTACTGACTCATTCTGTATTTCTGATATTTCCCCTCTGAAATTGACTTGCGCCTGATTTACATCTACATTCCTAACCTCTTTTATCTCTCTTAGCTCACTTGAAATACTACTCATTTGACTTCCTAACTCTGTACATTCTACATTAACCTCACTTTTAGTATTAACCTCACTTTCTTTATTACCTATTTCCATGCTCATGTCTAGCATTTTCTTTGAAATTTCTCCTGTATCACTTGCTATTACTTCCTCATTTTCATCTCTCATTTTTGGCATACTACTATCTAGCTTCATAACTTTCTTTTCAATTTCTCCACTGCTTTGATCTACTTTTTGCTCTAATATCTCATTACTCCTACCAATATCTTTTCTGTTTTGTTCAAAGCTCCTACGAATATCTTCCCTCAATTCCCTATAATTCCTGTCCATAGCTTCACCTAATTTCTCAAAACTCTTTTGCATATCTTCCCTTACTTGATCTACAATACTCTTACTAAGATCTTACCTATTTTGATCTATTTTCTTTTCTAATTTCTCATTATTCTCATTCAACTTTTTCAGCATTTCCATAATTTCCATCATCATATTAGCATCAAGATTAACATTTCCTGCTGTTCTATTCTCACTTTCTGCACTAACATTTTTTTTTTCAATACTACATTGTTTACGCTATTTTTTGTACCCTGTATTGAATTACAGCTAACTGTTACACTATCCCCTTCCATCATTGTTTCTTCTGTATTACTAGCAGCCATTGTTTTTGTTTTCTAAAAAAATTACGATACCTTTGTGATGCTTTCTGTTGATGTAGCTTTGATGTCCAGCGTTCTGCCCCATTCTCCTAGATTTGTATGTCGCTTCTGCGTTGTATTATGATGAATCTACGTCGTCTCGATGTTTTTGTTGTTGAATTACCCTGTTGCCTGTAGTCTCGGAATTACGATGTCCAATTATCCATGTAGTCTGTCGTTCCTTTTGTTTCTGGAATCTGCGTCTTGTAGATCATTTTACTACTGCTTTCGTTCCACGTCCTGATTATGCTGATCCTTTCCTGGTTAATTCTGCTACTTCCTGGTTATTTTGATCCTTTCCTGGTCATCTTGCCCCACGTTGGGCTCCAATTTGGAGTAGTATTAATGTTACAATGTGTTTAACATTATTATAGCACCTCGTTTGGAAGCCAATTTGATGCGGTATTAAGGTTGTGTGACTTCATGTGTTGCCATCTTGTGACGTCATTCGTTTGGTTCGTAGCTCCCTCTGGCGTAGCAATTTGTATCAATTAGTTTCCGAAAGAATTTAAAGTTTTGTATATTGTCCTCCGGCTAGCTATCATCTTATCTTGGTAGGACATGTATCTCTATGTAAGGGTGTGAATCGGAAAGGAATCTTTTATCCAGAAATGATACTGATGAAGAAATTGGTTTTATAACTTTTATTGTCGAACACGTTCACTAACACTTTTTACATATTAATCTGGATACTCGCCAAACTGAAACTGTTTGTAATAACTTCTTACTTATCACTTTTAACTATGTATTTCAACTTTGTGTAGAATTAACTTTATAATAATTCTCGTAATTATGCTGCGTGTACCTTGACGAACTGAAGGACTGACTGACGATGGACTGAGAGACCGACGTGTAGTGTGTTGAGAATTCTGTTGAACTGGGGGGCATTCTACCTCGGACCTGGCTTATATACACCCACTCCTCGACATGCCTAAAGATTATAAATGAACTGCTATTGGCTAATAAAACGCGCCAACATTAGCGTCTATTGTAATATCCAATGAAAACCACGAATACATATGCTTTAGGAAATGTTCTAGAAGCTTCTACCGAAAAGGCGCGAAACATTACGTAACAATGATAAACAACTCACCCCATCGCTGCATTATTGCGTTATTATTGACAGTTTCAGTAAAGCTGTATATTATTATTTACCAATAATAATTACAATTAATAAACCTCTGAAATCAATGTCACATAAAAATACATATTCATATTACAATCATTATTTACCTTTAAGTAATTTGAGATACAAATTACCGTATCAATCTGAAGTTAAATCTATATGTATTGTAACTTTTATATATGTGCAAAATGTTTATATATTTAGTTTTTAATTACTTTTACACTTTTTTAACTTTGCTTAACGTATTTGTTAAATTAGAACATACACTGAATTCATAAGCATTCATTTTGACAAACAGTTCCAACAATCAAATTAATATAGAGAAAAATTTCAGCATTAATATTCTTATAGTTTTCGCGAAGTGGTGTATTTCAAGGTTTTTCCTTTAGTTTTTGATAATTTGACCTGTTTTTAAAATTTTTATGTGTGGTGTTTATAAAATGTAAACACATTTACTAGAGTATTTTTACGTGATACCTGACAATATCACTGACATAAGATTTAAGTTAACCCGAGAAATGAATTGAGGCGTCAATGAGCAAGTTCAATACAAAGTCTGATAACTCCTGTCACAGATTATTTTACTACGACAGATCGAAACCCATTTTACTGCATTTTCAGACATTATGTCAACGGTTTTACTCAAGAAAATGAATGTAAAATAAGTTTTTAAACACTACACACTAAGAAGTTGTAAAAATTGTAAATCAAATAAAAGGAAAAACTTTTTAAATAATGCCGGAACTTCTAGACTGCAATATCGTTCATTCGTTTTTATTTTCTTTACTGCGTATAGTAAGTAAGAGAAGTATTGCATGTCAGCTAAAAATTCGGTATCGAGATTTCACCGGAAATACATGTTTTGAGGTGCCCTGAATAAAAAAACATTTTAGACAAGGGTTCGTGTCTAAAAGTAGGATAAATACCAAACCTGGTATTTAGGTTCAGTATCTTTCAGAAATACGACACGAACATTTTCAAGAAAATCACCAACACCAGACTACCGTTTACGTGGAACATTTTTTGAAAATTGTGGTTTTTTTTGCAGAATTGGCTGTAACCATTATTAAAATATCATATATTTAATATATTTTATTGGGAAATGAAATATATATCTTGAATTTTCTGGCAATGTTCCAAAAGACCTCTTCATTCAGAACGACATTTGCACAACTGGTAAACCGTAAGAGGTAAACAAAACTTTACTAAAATGTATATCTCTTTAAAATACACAATTTATGTCACATACATCTGTTTCTTTCTTTCTTTTTTTGAATTGAACCATTTCCGAGGTATTCCTTGTTGTATATTTGAATTCTTCAATACCTATAGTTTTTCTCAAATGGGAATTCGTTATTCCTTTTTTTTATGTCCTGGACATGCAAAAAAAAATGGAATGCTCCACATAGCAACCAGCTCTTAAAAGATTTGAATATCGCTTAAAGCCTACCATATTACCCTTGCACCTAAAAGAAAATTAGCAATAAGTTTCTGCAAAGGTTCATCCCAATTAACATGAAGTAGTTGGAGAATAAGCGTTTGTAAAAATGATTTGTACAAGAGTAGAGATAGCCATGTGAATGTAGCATATTTTTCATACTAAATAGGAATTTTCCCTTCGTCATTTTTCCTATTCAGAATATTTTAAAGTGGAGAATAATCGTACAATGTGTGGCAATGTAGACATGTTTTTGATAAAAGAAATTTTATTTATTAAAGAGCAGACTTAAATTCCCATGATGGAAACCTAAAATAAATACTACAAAAACACAGTGTATATAACACATCTATGAGTGCAGTAATACTGTTATGAAACGATAAAACAAATAAACAAATCTTCAAAGTTGTAAAATATAGAAATTGGCACTGAATTCTATGGATCAGTTCCCGGAAACAAATATTACAATATTTTGTGAGAGTATTTTTACTTTCTCTAACACGTATAGTAATTAGGGGAAGTATTGTATTCCACCCAAAAATTTGATACCGAGATTTCACCGGAAATATATAATTTAAGACTCCCTGAATTTAAAAAAAGCATTTTTGGAAACATGTCCGTGTGTGTATCTGTGTGTATGTCTGTCTGTCTGTCTGTCTATGGACAGCATAACTCAGAAACGAACAGTTGGATAAACACCAAACTTGGTATTTAGGTTCAGTATCTTTCAGAGATGCGACACGAAGGTTTCCAAGAAAATCCCCCCACCCCAGATTACCCTTTACATGGAACATTTTTCGAAGATTTTAATTTTCTCAAAAAAGGCTCAAACGATTTTGATTAAAATATCACATGGTTAAGATTTTTTCATGACGAATGAAATGTATATCTCGAATTTTCTGGGAATGTCTCCAAAAGTATTCTTCATTGTGAACGACTTTTGCATAACTGGTAAACCATAAGAGATAGACAAAATTTTACTACACAAAAAATGTAGATAGCGTTAAAATACACAATTTATGTCATATACATATTTTTGTTGAGTGTACCATTTTCGAGATGTTGCTTGTTTTTCCCTTAAATTTTCCAATACTTATAGTTTTTCTCAAATTCGTTATTCAATTTTTTTGTCCTGGTAATGCAAAGAAAATGGAATACTCCACATAGCAACCAGCTCTTAAAATATTTGACTATAGCTTAAAGCCTACCAATTCCCCTTGCATCTACAAGAAAATTAGCAATAAGATTAACATCTCGATATCTCGATTAACATGAAGCATATGGAGAATAAGCGTTTGTAAAAATAGTTTGTACAAGAGTAGAGAAAGTCATGTGAGTGTAACACATCATATTTTTATTTTTGGCACGCCAGGGATTTAAAGATCAATAAGTTCCGAAGTTCCGACACATTATATTAATTTAATGCATGGGAATTCAAACAGCAGAAGTATTTCTTACCTTTGGTAAATTTTTTGGGATAAAGTTGTTAACACAGATAACCAGGAACTTGTAGGTGATTGACTGCAATAATATAGTTGTTTCGAGTAGTTTAAAGTAATTGGCTGCTAATGACTAATTGTATAGTTTAAATTACTGACTGGTTATTCCGATTTCGGTATTATTCAAAAGATGTCACTTTCAAGATGGCTACTGATAATATTTCGTGACTCTGTAAGTACTAGATGTGGCCTTACCCTTGTCACAAATTAAATATTTTCAGGATAACTTCATCATAAGTTTTAGGTAAGATTTCGTGGTTTGACTTTACATATCCTCCATCCCCAATTTGCTATCAAAGTTATATCCCCGAGAAGGTTATATTAGGCAGATCCGTTGTCGCTAAACATATTTTCTGATTATAGTAACGTAAAGACGTATTGGATAGGATAACAAAATTAGGTATCATATTGTAATGTTGGTGTTGTAAAGCATAGATACATTGCTAATCCTAGAGTGTTTATTACTTATTCTACTACTTATCTATAGTTATCTTATATATAGCAGATTCCACCCAAAAATTCAGTGTTAAGATTTCACTGGAAATATCTACGTTTATAAACCCCCTGAATAATAATAAAAAATTCTGGTGTTGCACTCACGTGACATTCTCTACTCTTGTACAATCTATATTTACAAACGCTTATTCTGAATCTACTTCATGTTTATGGAGATAAACATTTGCAGAAACTGTCATATTGCTAACTTTCATGAAGGTGCAAGGGGAATATGGTAGCTTTAAGCGAGTCAAATCTTTTAAGAGCAGGTTGCTATGTAGACCATTCCATTCTCTTTGCGTGTCCAGAACATAAAAAAACGAATAAGGAATTACATTTGAGAAAAAGTATAAATATTGGAAAATTCAAACAAATAACAACGAATATCTCGAAAATGGTTCACTCCATATAAAAAAATGTATATGACATAAATTGTGTTTTAACGAGCTCTACATTTTTTGTGTAGAAAAACGTTGTCTATCTCTTAGGGTTTACCAGTTATGCAAAAGCATTTTAAAATAAGAGGAGTTTGGTGACATTTCCAAAAAATTGAAGATATATATTTTATTCGTCATGAAAATATCTTAAATATATGATATTTTAATTAAAACGTTTGAGAAAATAAAAATGTTCGAAAAATTCCATGTCAAGGGTAGTCTGAGGTGCGGGATTTTCTTGAAAATATATATGTCGCATCTCTAAAGGATACTTAACCTAAATACCAAGTTTGGTATTTACCCGAATTTTCGTTTTTGAGTTATCTATTCACAGACACACACATGGACATTTTTTGGGTGGAATGCAATACTTCCCCTACTTACTATACGTAGTACAGAAAGTAAAAAGTGTATGTGCATGTGTGGTGTGTGTGTGCGCGCGAGAGAGAGAGATAGAGAGAGAGAGACAGAGAGAGAGAGAGAGAGAGAGAGAGAAAGAAAGAGAGAGAGAGACTCTTTGGACTGGAAAGATTTTGTAGCCTATAATCTGTTTTTGATTTACGCTGTTCACGGACATCTTCTAAAAATGCTTCTTTTGAGAGGAATTCGGTGCATTTCCGATGAGATCTTGATACTGAATTCAACAAATCCCTTTACCCAGCTTCTCTTGGTTACTTTGGGCTTCTGAGGGGACCTTGTGCCTCTTGTTGTTGATGCATTTCAGCAATTAAGAACTGTCAACGTTTGAGTAAAAAAATACACAAGGGTCCTCTGATTTCCAAATTTAGTCCAAGTCTGCTGTAGGCCTCAGACGAGAAAACATTTGCGGGGTGTTCTAGTCTCTGGAAGAGTGAAGGGGGTACAGTACCACGTGGACCTCAAGATGATGTCATAAATATGTCTACTATCTACATTAAAAACATCGAGCAACGTTATTATCCCAACGTGTTTCACTTGGAGCAGTGTGTAAGTGTTTCATAATGATTTATAGTTATTTTCAATGCCCAGTAAGAAAAAAAGAACTCTACACAGTCAATCCCAATAAATAGTTGCTAACATTGTTAAAATATGTGACAAGAAAAGCAAACAAAAGCTATTGTCAATTCAACATTACTAGCAGAAGAGCGTATGCTTTCTAAGAGGCCTTAAGTTGATGTGGTGAAAATAGAACCGTAATCTTTCTCAGGTAGCGCTAGAACTGTTGATGTCAACACATTCCTTACCGACACATTCTCCCGAAAGAAACACAGTAGGTGAGTGTGTAAATATTAAGATGTTTCAAATAATCTGTTCTCTCGGATTAGGCTTGCACCACTTGGGTTAGTAGCTTCTTCTGCGCAAGCGCAGTGGTAACAAATTGTAGTCCTTTGTTGACATTCCGCGATAAGTTTCCTATAAAATAAAGTGTCTTAAAAGGGATGGTAGAATGGTTTCCAGGTTTTAAAAGTGTTACATTTACTCCTAAAGCTCTAATTTAGATATTTTTACGGCATACGTCTCCGTTTGTTACAACTCTTTTTGTTGTAGCAGTTTAGCCATTGAACTTTTAGTGGAATTTAATAATTGATACTTCATTGATAAAGAAAAACTAATGCTACCAATTTAGTTACCATTGCCTATTATACTCATAATTCTCAAGGACATACAACTGGTTGAACTGATATGTACACCTACTTCTTCGCTTAGTCCAAATTTTTACCAGAATAATGCAGTGGAAATGTTTTAGCTTATTTATTTGGTAAAGTCTTAATAAATATTATAATTGGTTTATATACTGAAATCTGGCCCTAGCCACTCATTCAGTACCAAGTACTAAAATTTACGCAAATTTAGTAAATAAAAATTATTATTACCCACAATTCTTGTCTTTTTCTCTACTCATAGTCAATGTTCACTAAAGTTTTACATCACATAAATATTGACCCACACTCTTGCTTTCTTCTTTAAATATTCCGTTGAAAACTGATCTTCCATCTTTTTCAAACCATTTGTGATTAATAAGCTCTTCCCTCCAGCTTCTAGTTCCTTTGCAATCAAACATTATGCTTTAGGTCTTCCTCCCTTCCACATAGTGGACACTCCCCCTATATAAACCATTTCTCTAACCTTTTATAATGGAGTATGGACCAAAGTCTTCTTTTTCTACTTCACGGTTTAGGCTTCAACCCATTCCGGCTCCAAATTGCTGATGCCATCGTTTCTTTGGTCTAACTGGTTTCTTTTTCCCTTGTGGATGATAATTTCAAACTGTAGCGTGTTTCTCCCGCTACTTTTTTGTGGATATCTTACCTGCGTCGTTGTAGGTGTAGTCTTCAGAACTCGGGATCGCCGATGTCATTCAGGAAGCACTTATTGTCGTCGCATCTCAGGGTCAACTGTCGGCGAATCGGTCTGAAATTTCCTATTGTTATTATCAGGGTAGGATTGCGGGAGTGGTGACACTAGGATATTATTCTTGAAGAAAACGTTTTCACTTCCTCACTAAAACACGTATTCCTACAAGAAAACCTCAAGATTCTTGTTCTTTTTCTACCCCGTACGATTCTTATATAACAATATTTTCACCCTTTTGGTCTACTAACGTTTTGCTTCGGCCAATCATTTATTATCTAAGGCGCTCTATACCGTTCTTTTGATTCCTGCGAACTTGAATTAATTACTTCCGGTGTTTTAAGTTATTTATTATCTTGGATAAAATAATTTCAAATAACAATCTAACATGCTGTGTAATTATTCCACACGCATTACTTTATGATTACAGCGTAGTGCGGCACTTTGTAAATTTCGAAGCTTATATCCTTTTCTTTTTTGGCTCAACGTGATGCGTGATTCCTTAAGAATCATGGCAGACTGTCCGAAATCCACGCTCGCGTTCACATATAACAATTACTCTTCGCTTCCAAATTGTGTATATGTCACTGCGCCTTCGTATCTTTTCATTGGTTCTAATACTTATCCTCTAAGTTTATTGGTTCCCTGGTTGAAAGTTCAAAGCCTAACTGTAAGCAAAGTTCGTTGTCTCATAGCGTCTGTTTACTCTTACAACTAGCCTCATCCCCTCGAAGTGCAAAAGAGACTTTCGATTTTTATGGCCCCACGCTCGGAAAACATAATGGACAGTCTGAAACGAAGCTACTCTTATTTTGCCTAAATCATACAGTTTTTCTTTGGTAATTACGCCTGTATTTATTTGACAATAGTATTAAAGCTTAAAATATATTTACAACTCCAGAAGGGCTTTTGATTGCTGCAGCTTTGAATCAGATTACTTAAAAATTATCGAAAATTATCAAATTGCATGTTCATTAATTATTAATAATTCCTAAATTATAATTATTACAGAGTTGCTTTTTGTGTATACGTAATTAGACGGAAATGTCGCATCAAAACTGATTTGGGTATCCTGTTGCCTGACATTGTAACCAATTTATATTGTCGTATGCCTCACTTAATAGTATTATTTAATTTCAGAGGAGAGCTACTCGCTTATGAGAGGGATCGTTAATCAAACAAAGAACGTTAATTTAAGAGGCAACGACGAGGGACGCAGCTAAGTTATCTCTCTAAATAATTAATACACCAACACAATTTCTGGCTGAAGGGAGAGGAAAGGAACTCTATTATACCATAATTAAAAGTTAAAAGGCGTGGATGGCACACAATTTATTGGATGAAGAACGATCCCTCTCATAAGCGAGTAGCTCTCCTCTGAAGTTAAATAATACTATTAAGTGAGGCATACGACAAATTGGTGGAGGCGCCGGGTAAGTTATCTCTCTAAATAATTAATACACCAACACAATTTCTGGCTGAAGGGAGAGGAATGGAACTCTATTATACCATAATTAAAAGTTAAAAGGCGTGGATGGCACACAATTTATTGGATGAAGTTAGTTACATACCTTTGCCCATTGCCTGCCGACGAGGACATCGTGTGTTAGCAGTTGCCGGACTGACTTACCCGAAGCCTACTCACAGAATGAAGCTACGCCAAGTTGGCGTCAGTAACGCCATATCCCTTCCAATGACACACTGCTTCCCCTGAATCGCCCCTACTCAGACAATCTGCCCCCCTCCGACTTCGGTAAACAGAGAGCGTCTTAACAAGACTAACATCTGTGCACATGCCACAATATACTTTATTCTTACCTTTAGTTCTTTGCAAATATTTATATCAGTGTTTCTATCCAGTTTTGTATACCCTCCCATAGATCTCAGGAATATCATTCTCCTGCTTGCTGTTTTGCAAGTGTTGATTTGTGTTGGCCCATGTTTCGGATTCATATGCCATAGACTTATAGAGTTTAATTATCCAGTCTGGTCTTGCCTTATTTTTGAACGTTCGTCTTAACGTTCCAATTATGTCATTAAATTTGTTTATTTTTCGGTGTATACCTTTAATATGGACAAAGTAGGCTATGTAATAGCCGCGATGTAATGCAATGTAATAGCCAATTTCCGTACACGAATTGAATTCCACTAGTAAAAAATTCATTAGTCTCTTTAGTGCAATATTGCAGATAATTTGGCGCCTGTTGATAAAATAATGAAGAAAAATAAGAAAACAAATAATTTATTTGCCACAGAGAGGATAAGAAAAGCATGCTAACGAAGACTTGAAGAATGGTCATTTAAGAGTATATCGAAAGCTGATTTTTGCTTTCTCGAATATTGAGAGACGGAGTGAGTGGCAGGAAACAGATGAAGTCTGTCTAGACGCTCTGCTGTCCATGTCTGACCACCATATCGAACGGGGGCTGTCAGGTGGAAACTGCCGTGGCGCCACCTGAAAGGAATAATAAGAAAAAAGAGATAAAACATTCCTGTTTTACTCTTTTCTTAGCCTTTTCTCTCTTTTCTTTCCTGCGATCCTTCAAGGAGTTAAAATCTTTGAATGGTTTTATAGAGTGGAATACTAAGTTACATTTTTAGTCACATGCTCTGGATCTCAGAAACTTTTGATTCCCTTTGATATTCTTATGATGATATTGCATGGTGATTCACCAAAGTTTTCTGCTCCGGAAGTCATTATAGTTTCAGAAATAAAATTCCTTACGCAGCCGCAGAGAAACACACAAGTGAGGCATGATGCTAAAACTTCTGAACGTATAACAGTTACCACTATCATTTGGCGCCTTTATGGTACAAATTTTGTGTTTTAAGAGTAATGGTCTAAAATGTATGAATGAGAGGTAAAAATGAAGAGAAGCAAAAGGAATCCAGCACCATGATCCGGAAATTAATTCTTTACGAGATAAGGTCATTTTTTCACTGGTTGTGGCCCGCTGAACACCAAGTACATACTTACAAAGGCTTGTTTTCTTATCTATTTCATTTTAATCGATGTAAACCTTTGCAGAAATAGCTAAACCACACATTTCGTTATAAGTACAAAGGGAGTAGCAACAGTCAACGTTTAAGAGCTGGACGCTATTTGCTGGGCTTAAAATTCCATACTGTTTCCATAACACCGCGAGAAACAACTGAATGTCGACAGGACTTTAAAAGAATAAGTTGTCAACAATTCAAACCATTAATGGAAATGGCATATGCCACAAAAAGTTATTTGGAATAAATTGCATGTTTTAAAGAGATCTACATTTTTTGTGTAATACTTTTCACTTGGCGTTTACCGGTTATAGAAGATAAGGGTATAAGATTTCTTCCCAATAAATAGAACTTCCCAGACTCCCAGAAATTTTAAGATATAGATTTTAATTGTCGTTTAAATATTAGTATTAAAATTGAAATGTAATCAAAATCCCTGTAGCCATTTTTAAAATGAAAAAGTTTGAAAAATGTTCTATGTAAAGGGTAGTTCGAGGTGGGAAAATCTCCTTCAAAATCTTCGAGGCGTGCCTTTGGAAGATACAGAATTTAAATACCAGTTTAGTATTTATCCGACTTTTCGTTTTTGAGTTCTACTGTTCACACACATGGCCCTTTTTCTAAAAATACCTATTTTATTCAGGGACCTCAAAACACTATTTCCAGTGAAATCTCGGTATAGAATTTTTGTAGAATGCAATATCCTCTATCTGGTATGTAGCTACGTGGTAAACAAAGTAATAGAGATACAGTATTTCGTATTTTGGAGGAATGGAAAGTTGAGTTATATTTTACTTCCTGCCCTAGTATATATTGAAGGTTGTTCCAGCTTGGATGCGCACTAGCGAGCAGCAGACTACTAATGCCTCTCAGGAGGAGCATGCAATGCAGCTTGGCACTGGGGCAAGCTGTTGTCTCGGTTGAATGAAGTGTTGTATAACGACGCTGTACGCTCCATTTCCTCGTCGAATTCAGCACCTTTTGATACACATGTCAGTGCGGAAGTCCCTCCTTTTTCGTTAAAAGAAACTGATCTTCCCTGAAATAGTCAACTGGTCTCCCTGCCTTACTAAATGACACATGTTGAGAAACGATACACCCTCAAGACTGGTAGAAAGAGCAAGGTATTCTGCTATGACGTTCCCCAGTGACGTATGGGCTAAAACGCTCTCCCTCCAACCGAACTCCGAGCACTGTTCCTGCGCACGCATGGGTACTAGTCAGCCAAGATATGCATGCAAGCGGTGGGAAGAGGAACTAAACAGTCAGGAAAAAGTGGAAAGTACATTAAAGACAGTGAGGTAAAGAAAGCATCCACAGGTCCGACTTCCATATACTAGCGAGGCTGAGGCCTGCAAATTAGTATTGTGCAACTCTACATTCCACATTCCCCTATCGCCTTGCCTCTCACTGCCCTCTGATGACGTTCGCATTGTCAACAAAAACACAGGCGCTCCCTCCAAGCGCACTCATATCGCGGCCGACTAGTATTCGAGCCGAGCAGAGTTGGAACAGGCTAGTGTATTGTATGGTATTACTGACAAATTTATATTTGTAGACATGGTTTCCTTGGAAACAAATTCATGCTTCCTTGTGTATAAATATCACCGTGAGGGCTAGCAAACATACGACAGTGCAAAAATAATATTAAGAAACTATAGAGGCGGAATTCTTTTAAAACTCTGTAGCAGAACTTTTACAGAAGTTGCGAACGCATCGAAAGGTCCCCCTCCCAGTGTTGCCTGATTTACGTTCTGAACTACGACTATTAGAAACCTAACCAAGAGACTGTTATCTTCACCCGTGAAGCACTAAACTCCGAAAGAACTACCATTAACGCTCCGAAATGTCCTGAATATCATAAAGGAAGACTTTAAAGGAGGCTCTCACCACAGAATTATATTTAAGATTCTCATTCGACTTTTTTCGGTAGTCTAAAACCTTCGCCACAGCACATAATGAGCACAATCCCGAGTTTTCCTCAAATGCGCCGAAAGTTTTAGTGGAAACGCACGTTGTATTTCCAGTCACGTAGCTGACACTGTTTTGTTTTTCTTAATTTCTGTTTCCTTTATGAGTTCCACAAACACCGCAGGAGCCATTAAAGTTAACAAGCAGCGTGATGCCGTACCTCAACTGTTACTGCACCTTGGTTGCTAGGTGATTCTGATGCTACGTTTCCAGAAGGCTTTGGCAGTCATTTAAACGCAGAACACGCACCAGGGAGTTTCTGATTATGTATTCTAAATGCTCAATAAATGGAACGCATGATATAAGCGCGGAAATGAATATTAATCGCGGTAACATTGAGCGAAAATGTTCCCGTCATATGAAAGCCTCGTCGCCTGCCACAGGATGCTATGAAATAGGAATTTAAAGCTTAACAAATCTCTCAAATATTCTACCACTGATGCAGAAGCTGGAAGTAGTGCGGTACTTGCATCTTTGCAGTACAAGGAAGAAGTTTGAAAATACGAGACTTCGTCATTTCCAGTTTCCGCAAAACACTTAGGAAATGTGCATTGCACACTATTTTTCGACGATAGTGAATAATATAAATATTTACCCGGAAATGAGGTTAAGTGAAGTTAAGCTTTCTGCGAATTGGTGATCAATTAATCACGCCTGGTAGTTTTCACCAAGCCAGACAACAACTGAAGATGAGATGGCTGCTTGCGCCGAAAGAGTTAAATTTATATGCTACATGAATTAAATCGTAAGTGAATGTTAACAAATAAAGGGAAGTAAAGACGGTATGATTTAAATGGTAAAATTCAACTACCAAATATTATTATAAGACAGGTCAGCAACAATACGACATAAACATCAATATTTGTAGGTTTAAATACATTTTATTAACGTTCGCAGTAAAAATGTAAAACACATGAAGTACAGGAACGAGGTAGCGCTGCGGTAACGTGTAAAATTCCCATTCGGGTGGTTCCGGGTTCGATTCCCAGCCAACGCCACTCTGAAGCATCGGTTTCTTGTGGTTTCCCCGGGTCGGCAGACGAATGCTGGGGTGATTAATCTTCTACCACGACTTTCCTACCTCTCGTCTTCCTTGCCAACTGTGTCAGGATTGTAGGACTAGGGCAGTGGTTGTGTATCTGTAGAGATTCCTTCCCTAGCGTCGTTGCGGAGCTGTTCAGTTAGGACCCACCTTCAGGTGCTCTCAGGCGGGTGCCCCTTTGGGGCATGTGGGTGGGCCCGGGCGGCGTGGGATGTGTTCCTATCTGGAAACGTTAGGGAACCGGTCCATGCTTACGCCCGCCGTCATCCGGATCTGGTCGCTCTTTGGGTCTCTCCGCTCATCCCCCCTCCTAGGGGTCACGATAGAAACAAAAAGGCTGTTGCGGTTTCGGGGGCCTCTCTGTTCGTCCGTATCTTTACCTTTTACAGGAAGTTCAACTTCCCACGTGTGATAGCATGAACGGGAAGTAGATAAAAAAACACTATCGTCGAAAACAGCAATTTAACCAACGTTTGCTTCCTAAAATGTGCTATTGCTTTAAGTTGCTGAATGTATCTATACCACTAATTTCTTTGCTTCCATATTTTTAATAATTAATTGAAGCATAATTGGAAGCAGAAAAGTCTGATGTGTTACATTCACAAGCCCTTCTTCGCCCATTATCGTTTATTTTCGTTCAGATTGAAAAAACAGTTCCTGCAAATTATTATTTTGCTATTTAACGCATGTTAATCCAGATCATCCTTTGCTGAAATAGTTTCATTGTACGTCTCATTCTAGGTACAAGAGGGATAGAGGAATCGATAGCTGCTTAAAAGCGATTAGCTATATGCTGACCATGAAATTCCCTAATTTTTCCATGATTTATTGAGAAATAACTGAATAGCGACAGCACTTCACAAATGATCGTGTTAGAATACTCAAACCAAAAATAACGGCTGATGCCACAAAATAGTTATATTAAAGGAACTTTTAAAGAGATTTGCATATTCTGAGTTGTATTAATTTGTATGCATCTCTTAAGGTTTCTCAGTTACACAAGATGTCTACCGAATGAAGAGGACTTCACAGGCTATTCACAGAAAATTCAAGATAGGCATTTTATTTGTTATCTGATGTAGCAATTTAATGAAAATCTTTAGACCATTGTTGAGAAAAACAAATATTTCACAATGTTTCCATGTAAAGAGTAGTCTGTGGAGAATTTTGATATTTTTAGCATTTTTTAAACATGTTGAACATTTCGTTTTGAAGTTATGGTGTTAACAGATCCACACAGGCACAGGCCTTTTTCTGAAATGGCTTAATTGATTCAGGAGCCTCAAAACCTGTATTTCCGGTTGATATCGAATTTTTGGGTAGAATACAATAGATTCCCTATCTACCAGTACGTGGTAGAAAAAGTAAAATGCGGCCCATTCTTCCAGATCATAATAATGATTTTTCTTAAGGTTTGCACGTAGTGTATCTAACCAACACTAAATCGCGTCTCTGTATGACTGTCTTGAAACAAACGTGAACCAATGAGTGACTCTTTGTGAAAGGAGGAATCATAATTGGTATCTATTAATGAATCCTACTATAACTAGTTCAAACAGACTAGCCCAATGTAATATAATCAGTTACTTTACTTTATAGAGGGAGAAGTGGGTGATAAATGAGTTACTTGCAGCGTTAAAATGTCAAACGTTTCTTATAAAATGCAAATGAAACCTAAAATTATTACGCCAGACGGATATTGTGCCGTACTTTGGCCCATAAGTATTTAGATACAATAAAAATCATATTGTGGGCGCCGGAATAGTGCAGTAGTTTAGTTTCCGGTTCACGTATTGAGGGTGTAGAGTTCGGCTGACTCTGGGATGGCGATTTTTTTAAGTCAGCCTGATCTGCACCTTCACCTCTGACTTGCTTATGTTCATGGTAAAAGCTGTAGGTCCTCTCATTCCACTACCATCCTCATTATCACCCTACCATCGCAGGCAAAGGATTCCGTCTCACTGGGTGCCTCCACCTCAGCAGTGGGTCTAGTCATCGCTTGGTGAAATGAGGTATCCCGCGAAGATCAGGCCATATGAGCACCGTTAGAAATGACAATAATAATGTATGTTATTATTCAAAAGATTCGGCCGTCTGGCCTGTTCCGAATTCATCATATTATCAGATATAAACAGATCATTTGTTTAGGGTCTTTCTCTGTACTTAGAGCCTGTTGTATGTGACAGGAAAATATAACCTTTGATAACCTGGAGCTATTATTATTATTATTATTATTATTATTATTATTATTACTTCAGAAAGAGTGATGCCACTATAGAAGTCAAAAGGCGTCGTTAAATGTTTTCGTCATCCTTATTAAATTATCATGATATTTATTAACTTAATGATATCCAGTCAGCAAGAACATAACCAGCTCATTCACAGTATTAGGCTCCACTCATCTTTTGGGAAGCCATAAGTAGCTTGTCAATTACGTAGTTAGAAACTACGATAGAATAGGGAGGCGCTTGGAATAGGCGAACAATACATTTTAAAACAAAAAAAAATCCCTCTACCCTATATGGGCAGCTTTTTATGCTTTCAAGTATACTTGTACAATTATATACCTATATAGTTGTGCCTGTGTGCATGTTTTACCTTTTCTCTCGATAATTATCGAAGGAATTTCTATTAAAATTACTAGATCTCAATCGAAGAGCGGCCTATATAGCATCTTAATTACTTTCTTCAAAGTTGTAATGAAGCAGGAAACCAAAAACACGACAATCTCGCTATCTTTTTAGTTTTATATAACATACAAAGCAACAGAATTTTTTACAATAAATAATTTTTAATTCCTGGTAATGCACACTTAATCAGATCTTATACCAAAGGTTGCATTTATCTACGTATATATGCGTATAATAAAACTGTAAAATAAATAAAGTATATAATGGTCAATTCTGAAGCTAAGAATCCTTTTTAAACCCGTTTCTGAAATGCTTTGCTTATCCTTTTTCCAATTTTTATTATTCAGGAGATATTAACACAAAACCAAAATTTTAGAAAAATCTATGTGTGTGGGTGGGGGGGGCAGAGAGAGACATGAGGAAGGGAGGGGGAGAAAAAACAAGTACTTATAGGTCATCAACGTAAACATTTAAGTACTATTATTCAGGTTTTATGTAACTAAGTACTCATTGCTTGAATTTGAAATAATTTGTAGATGAAGTAGGTATGCATAAAGTAGCTGGATAGAAGAATAACTTTCTAAAGGAACTATAATGCATAATAGACATGCGTGTCTGTCGTGAATAAAGAAAGTTGTGGGAGTGTTCACATCAATGTGTTTCTTTACTTCCTATTAATCAAATTAAATATTCTTGGAAATTGTTCGAATCATGCATTTCTTTAAAATCATTATGTCATATTCTTAGAACACACACACACACATACTTTCTTTTGATCCAGGGACCTCAATATCAGATTTTTGGTGGAATACAATATCTCCTCCACCTTACTATATAACCGCAGAGAAGGAAAAGTATATTTTTTTTATGAAATCATGAATGTAGAATTAGCAGTGAACGGAGAATGTTTCTGAATGTTAAATATCAGTGAGTTATGCTTATGTTATGTCACATGTCTTTGAGGCGCTAGTAATGCCAAAGGAGGGGGTGATCAATCTATTGCCTCAAATATCAAAGGCAGGAAGCTAATTACCTGGGCACATATTAGACGGAAATTCCTACCAGGAACATATCGTTTCAGGAAGGAGAGATCTAAAGCAACACTTAATGTGAATTCGAAGCTCTATATTGGAGTTCGCTGGCCTGAACTCAGAAAATTGAAGGAGAGACGTAACAAAAATAATTAAGAATTAGGATTGCCTGTTTGGAATACGAACACAAAAGTAAATCAGTACTGACAATAATTTTTTTTCCAAAATAGGTAATATATTGTTAAAAAAAGTTTTATGATACAGTTCTCAAATCATACATCCTGTTGAAGAAATAGGAACACAAGCTATGATGACATAAATATAATATATATTTGCAGTCTGCAAAAAGTATTGTTTTAACTGAATCAACACGTGTAATCTTATCGCGAAAACTAGCGACTTTCTAAAATACTTAAGTAGAACAAATTTACTATGCGTTTTTACGTTTTAAAACAGTTAAAGACAATACTTTTTGGTAAAATTAATACCATTTCCACTTTATTTCACTCTAAAAAATATATCCACTCTGTTTTCTCTCTGAAGATTGTCATTCACTACAGACCAAACTGTCGAAAAACTGTCAGGCATACCAGAAATCTTGAAGATGCAGTGGTGAGATCTTTGTTAGAATCTAGGCAGCTGCGTGATATTTTCTTGTCCTGGAATCGTTTTGAACCTGAGCTTCGGAGTTTGTTTTCGACAGCTTTCGTTACACCTCTTTTTGGAAAAAACTGCTCCCAACATACTTTCAATCTAAAGCAGACATGTGATACAAAATAACTGATAAATGTAATATACAGGAACGTCTTTCAATGTTACACCTAATTGTTCTTACAGCAGGCTAAGCCAACGCTTGGTTCTGTAATGTGACGAAGTGCTTCGCATCCAGGCAGTGGTTTTAACACTTAAATGATTTCAGTCAAATTATACAATAAGTAAATTCAATAACAGGCCGCCTTGAAGCAATATGTGTATGTAATAATTTGTAAAATGTGTATAACATTTATTGCATATACTTATATTATTTTAAACTTGTTCAATAATGTTATGTGAATGCATTACGTAATTTAATAATGTAGGAGCTGTGAGAAATAGGTCAAAAGTTGCTAACAAAGAGGTAACAATGAGGTAACCTTGAGTCCATAATGAGTAAGAAAGTTTAACAGTACTACTTGTGATTCCTGGAGTAACAATAATGTAATTTTAGTGACAGTTTATAAAAATAGCCAATTAACAACCAGGAAAAGCTTTAGTTAAATGCAGGTATTCTATTGGAGTAGGATTAGCCAATCAGAGACTTGAAATACAGAAATTTACAAGTTTAGACGGTTGAAATCTATTCAGCTGCCTGCAGACAGTGATTTTAACCGGATGCTTGTGCGTCCTCGAGAGATTTAATACGTATTCGTGTGAAACGAAAAATATTATATGTGTTAAAAGGTGCAAGTATTAAATAAAAGAATCTCACAACTCTCTATATCAGTGAAGTGCTATTTAATTTTTGTCAAGGATTAATAAAAAGGAGTGAATTAAAGCTTTAAAAAAAATCTGTGTAAGCCTACATTCTTGTCGAATTACGCCCTGCCAAGACATCCATGTCTCTAACAATAATACTGACGCAGCCGAGGCAAACATAAATATATAATATTTAAATAAGCAGTTAAATTACAAAGCTATTATTTTTAAACTTGGGGCAAAGACCACCTGAAAATACATTTTGGGCGAAGGCTACCAGAAACTATTTACCATACGTGCGATTGCAACGAATTTCAAGTTCGGCTCCCCAACGGTTGAACTATAATACAACTCTTACTTCAAAATCGGCTTTTCAATACATGGAGCTAAATAAATAAACAACTCCAACGTAAAGACAAAATCTACTTCAACTGAAATGAAAGGAAATACTTGTAGCTAAGCTCTGTACCACACCTGTACTCTTTCACAAGTCACCTGTTTGCTGAGAATGTTCTAAGCAGAATTAGATTTATTTTCGAGAACTATAAAGAAATCAGCCGACTCATTTTCTAATCAAGCTTTTTTCCGGTATTTTGAAACTTATAATAAATAATTTAAAGTAGATAATGTTTATTAAAAGGGCGAACTTGACAACAAACCAGCGCAATCGAAATACCTTGAGATTAAAGTCTACAATTTCACATAAAGATGACCATCCTCCAGCACTTATTTTACTATTATTTAATCCATTAGTGTAGAATGATGTCATGGTTTACAGATATTCAATTCGTTATTTAGCTCACGGTTGAGAGAACCCAGAAACAATTGCCGACACACGGGATTTGAACTCTGAATCTGCCGAGTCTTGGTTACAAATTAAATTAAATTGTGTTTTATTTATGGGCGCCCTTTAACTACTATGGTCCTTAGCGTCCCATTCCATATTGGGCGTGAAAGACCGGTTATTTTGCTCAGAAACCTCTTTAATATATTTTCCCATATTGGTTTGCTATGAATGTAAATAAATAAAACTGTCAGAAGTTTCGGGGGGGTTGAACCCTAGAACCCCCCCCCTCTAAATACGGCCCTGCATACAGGCAGATTTTTTTCTGCTCCTCTGAAGTTAATTTACTGTTTGAGGAATGGTTGAATTTGAATTCAAACCATTCGTCTTGAATGGTTTGTTAACTTCAATTTGGCCAACATTCATCATTTTTACTACAATTTTATAACAACACTAGGCATTTAAAACGCTATATAAGACAGTTTAAAAGGTCGTACAGCTATTAAAGTTACTTAGGATTAAAGCAGAAAGTTTTTTGTGTTTAATACCATTAAAATCCATATTTATGAATTTTGACAGTAGTTGGCCTTTTTTAACATAAGGGTATCCTAAGTGGATAGAAAAAGCATAAGGCCAAGAATTTCAAATCTTATTGGAAAAAGCGCTCCAAATTGTGATCTGGAAAATGTTTTTCCACTGGAACCCAATTTTAAATGGACTCATGGTACTTGTTTAACTAAGGAACTTTTCTTAATATATTTTTCTAAAACGAATTGTTACCGAGCGGGATGGCTCAGGCGGCAACGTCTGTGGCCCGCATTTGGGAGGTCGTGGTTTCGATTTCCGCGGCCGACCTTCCTGATTCATAGTTTTTTTCGGGGGGTTCCCCGGGTCACCAGGCGAATGCTGTGAAGGATCATTACATCCCTCGAATTTTCTGTCCCTCCATTTCATCTTCATTCTCATTTCACTTCACCTTTCATCTGCTTGTTTCTTTCGGGGTTTCAAGTGTCGGCGGGAGGTCTCGGCGTGCATGACAGGAGAAAAGGATGCTCTGTGGAAACCTTCGGCCCATGGCCTGCGAGCGGTCTCCGGGTCCCGGGCCCCCAGGAGATGTAAGCCCACAGGGGGAGGGGGCTATCTAATACTAGATCGCGTAGATCGAGGTGCTAAGTCCCCTTCTGCTTCTAATACTATCCTATCCTAAAATGAACTGTTGAGCTCTTATAGGATGTTTTTCATTGAAGTTAGTAGCTACAGCACATGAACTCCGAGAGGAAATAAAGTATCAGATAAAAACACATGGATATTGTGGGATCAAAGTTACCTGAATTAAATTGGGTTTTATTTATGGACGCTCTTAAACTGCTGTGGTCTTTAGCGCCCCCATTCTATATTGGGTGTGAAAGACCGGAAATTTTGCTCAGAAACCTCTTTATCAGGCTTAAGGTTCTTTAACGTGCCGTAAATCTACGACATGGGACCACCGGCTTTACTTCCCTTTCGAAGGAAGCCATGGTAAGGATGTCTACGCCCGAAAAAAAATCCATCGTCCTCCGCCGGGTTTCAACCCGCGATCTCGGGAACTAGAGGCTAGCATGGTAACCAACACACCACGGAGGACGACAGGAAGGAAACTGACCGAATAAGCCATCGCAGGGTACTGTTGAAAAAAGAAACGCAAAATTACGTTCCCCTGTCAGTTAATGAAGTAAAAACGGTTGCAAAGTATTTTGCAATATCTGTCATTATTATTTATTAAAAATTGTTAGATCTATTAAACAGTTATCTCCATAAATAAAACTCAATTTAATTTAATTTAACTGTTTCCTTCCAGAAATTACCATCGAAATGCTTCACGATAGAGATAACTATAACACCATAACTTAACATAGACTGCCTCCGTGGTCTAGTGATTAGCACGCTAGCTTCCAAATCCAGAGGCCCCTGGTTCAATTCGCGTCTGGAGATTGGGAAATTTCCTTTAGCCAAATTTGTTTCTCATCCTCCCTAGAGTCTGGAAGTTTAAGTGAGAGGTGTGTGTCTGAAATGTGTTTAAATAGAAGACTCAAAGTACATAAACCCAAAGATTAACACCACAGTTAACTTCATTGCCGATGAGCAATTGTTCCAAAGACAAAAGCCCCGACATTTCCTTATATGTTAAAGTCGACATATAAATGGAACAAAAAAGTATAAACACGTGCAGTTATTTATTGTCTCTGTCAACAGATGAGCTCAAATATACAATCCTCATACTTAATCAGAATAGATCAACGCAATCTCTCAAAATTATAAAAATTATAATGCATAATTTAATACATAAGCATAAAGATTGCAGAAAATAGAGACACATGTCAGGGAATCTAAACTAGAAAGGTCGTAACAGTTGCTAGCAAGCTGGAGTGGAGGGGAGCCGTAATCTAGCATTAACTCCACCACACGATACCACCATGTTTGCTTCCTTTCCGTCCAACAGGCAACCACGGACCAAAAGAGCGCCTTGCATAAAATGTAGAAACAAAGCAATTGTTTCTTGCCTTCCACTAGCTGCCTCTAAAAGTGTAACAACATAGTTTCAGCTATTGGCTCTTGCATAACAAATGTGCACCCCACTTCAAATACAGCTGTCCATCTTTTCTAATTTTAATCTCCCTCTAGTTCCAGCATCTTCCTCTGAGTGATGTGTGCATTAGAATATAACCCTCCGTGTTGCCTATACTGTCACGAGGGCTGACATATTTGTTGACAATTGTATAAACCTGTATTACAGCTTTAAAGTTTTCCATTTTAAACATAGATTACCTATGTATATAACAGAATCTCTCGAGGAAAAGCCTGCTTTAAACACAAAAAAATCCTTGGTTTAATATAAATTATTTCTGAGAAGATTTCAAAATACGAAAAGAATAATATAAATTAAGGTATTCTCTAAAAGTATCACGTGGCTATTAGACTGCACTATAAAACTTCTCGAAATTAATAAACAAATGCTGTATTTCGCAACACAATGTGTAACAGTTGAAAGACGTTCCACTCTGAGTAAGACAATCTATTAACACATAGAAAACTTGCAATACAGGAGGACATGCATGAATTATATATGCACACAATCATACAACAACGTAACACACCTCATGGTTATAAGAATACAGTAAAAACGTATCAGAGCAAGATGAGAAAGCCATAAGAATCACTAGAATGAATTTCTGAAATTATGGATACTTGTGATTTACACACATACTTGCTAATATGATTATGCAAGTAGCTTTAGAATCTCTCTGCGCTATTATGTATTTTTGAAAATTAAACATAAGCTAAGAATACCACTTTAGGAATGATAGGATGACAGTAGTAAACTGCGATAAGTGCATCTTACAGATACGAGGAAGCGAGACGAAGTCAAGTAATTTCACCTCCGAGTTCCGGCAAAGCACTTAATGCATATATATTGCATACTATTTTTTCGACGCTAATGAATGAAATTTCTATCACTAAAATAAAATTAATCACTGTCAGCTGTTCCAAAGCAGTATCAAGGTTCAAGCGCGCTGGCCTGTGCCAACTGGTCATGCTGGTAGTGTTGCCCAAGGTGACATGGTTGCTTGCGCCGAAAGAGATGCATTTAAATACTGCATTTAAGTGAATAGTAAGCAAATATTAACAAACAAAGGGAAGTAAAGACGATAAATGGTAAAATTCAAGTATCAAATATCTGCAAATTCCCATACATGATAGCATGAGCGTAAAATGCATAAAAAGACACTATCGTCGAAAAAACATTATTTGAACACTGGGCTTGTGGATGTAACGATTCAGAAAACCCAGATTTAAGAGAGGCAAATGAGATTATAATTTCAGCATATGTTGTGTGTTCCATCTTCTATCCTGACATAAAAAAACGAAAAACGAATAGCTCCAATTGGTTAGTTTTGTATCCGTACACACTTGCACCACTGTACTTCACTATTTTGAAACTAATTGGATGAATTCCTAACATGTAAAATCGGCTGACATAGTCCGGAGAGGTTACAACTTCAAATTATTGTTATTGTTAAACGAATTCCGCTCCAGTTTGAACTTAAAACATATTATTTTAGGGACTATTTTCTGGAGCATAGTTTGGTCTCAGCCAACACGTCGTGACATAAAAGGGAACACATAATAGCGTTCATAGACTTATGACTCTCTCATCCGCGCATTTATAAAATGGTCCCTTTATAAAAACAACCAAAGGAAACATGTGTTCTGTGTGCTGATATGCGCTAAAAATTGCGGAGAAACTTTACTTATTTTCTGTACACTTTTGCAGCAACAGAACCTTTTAGAGTTTTTAAGACTTCCACAGCTGGCAACTTTAAATTCCCTGTGCTTACCTTTATTTCACTCATGCACACAAATATACTCTCACATACTTCTATATTATAAAATTTAAAATATAGAATCTTCAAAATGGTCTCAGTATTACCATCAAAATACACTACTGTTCTTTACCTCAGAAAAAAAATTCTTCCTACATACACAAAGGCCATTTTTTAGTATTTTTCATATTTTCTTATTATAAATACTAATATTAGGATCATATTTTAACACTCTTATCTTAGAAACTATCTTGGCAGATAAAATATAGAATATTACTATGTATATTATATACTATATACATTTTATATACATTTGCTGCATCACCGGGATAACACTCAGAAACAAAATCTTTGACAGCTTTGCCGAAAATAATTACCAAAGTAAGAGTGAATGCCTGGATATTAAGACTTGTATTTGTGTGTAGCTGTTAATATCTGGTATGGTGGCTGAATGGTAAGTGCCACGGAGCCTTAAGTGAGTAAATCAAGGATTATTATTGTATACCTTATCCGCGTTTCTCACTCGTAAGTATTCGACGCAAGGACTAACACTGAATTACCATTGGATAACATTATTTATCTGGTGTACAACTGAGAGCAGAGAAGATAACCCCTTGTTGGCAATAGTGCTTATTCCTTAGTAAGGTTTCCAAATTTATCGACAATATATTCCACCCAGCTCACATCACGTCTCTTGGTTTTAAGCAACCCCCCCTCCAAGCAGCAATGAGTAATGCTATATTCCGTGTGGAAACGAAGGAGGGTTCAAGAGTAGATTTCTTAATGAATTCCACTCTGATTCATGTGATCGCTTGAAGTGGGCTAGGCCAGTGTGACATGATTAGCGAATGGATCTTGTAGAGGGAGGGGTAGGTGGGAAATGAGTTATCTGCAATATTAAAATAACCATAATATTTATGTAAAACGTTTTATCTGAAGTAGATATGGAAACGAAGACTAAAATTATTGCAGCCAAGAGTGATTTGTTTATTATTACTATTTATTTGACTACAAATGAATCAATACTTAGACGTTCTTTTTTTTCCTTTGAATCCACAATTCCCCCATTCTTTGTCTGTGGGCTTTCTTTTTTTCGTCTGTCCACGTTATTCCAGTTTTTCCTTCGGTCTGTCTTCTTGACTTTAAAAAAGTGAACGATTTGGTTGTTCGTGAATCACTACTTAAAATGCTGAAAGAACAATGTTTAGGCTGTAAAGCTCTTGCACTTATTAAACAAATATTAAATGATACAAGGAGCAAAATTAAATTAATGAGGGAAATTTCTGAATTCTTTGGAGTCAAAACAGGTATAAGACAAAGATAATAACTTTTTAATTGTGCTCTTGAACAAGCAACACAAGAATGGTGTAAACATAAAACTATTATTATTATTACTATTATTATTGATGTTGCATAAACACGCTGTAGCCAAAAATTAAACAATAATATTATCATTATTATTAACTTAATGTTAGTTAAATAAAACGAACGCAAATAACTCATTAGTACGTGCAGCACTGTGAGATTTCACTCATATTTTGGGATGACGTAAGCAACTTGTGCATAAAGCGAGTAGATTATGCAAGTGGAAAGGTAGACTACATATTTCAATACCAACTTAAATCCCTTCGTTTTGTACATGGGTAACGTTTTCTGCTCTTTGTGTACACCGTAGCGTATCGAAAGCAAGTGTGTCCTCGATTGCTTCGCATTTGATACATCGCATACATTTCTTTAATTAGGTAAATTACATTTACCGAAATGACGCTTGTGATATAAGGAGCCATACAAATACAGATTGCTCACGCGGCGTATGCTTCCCCAAATGTTTTCATATTAAACTCAATTATAGACGTAGTTCCCTATGAGAAATGGAAATGTTTCTGATGGAGATTGAGGGGCTAGAATATTCTAACTGTGCAGAAATCTTTGCCCTTTTCAAAAGATACCTAGAAGAACAAACTTTATTAACGTTGAGAAAACAGATTTACAAGGAGCAATTTTCTACGGTGTTCTCCAATATCTACACCTAAGAAAGCTTCCAATGCTTTCTGCAAAGAAATTCCTTGCAAATAAACTTGCGTTGTTACAAATTACACGTTAGGATTTCTTTTTCTCACAAAAACTATGAATACGCGTCTGTTTACAATACTATGAACACGATTCACTCGAACCGCTCACCGCTGCTAGCAATAAACAAGCGACGACAACCGAGGATTCGTTTGGCCATATTGGAAAATTTCCGGTGATCTTACATTCTAACCAAAGAATATGTTTCTTAACCCCAGACATTCCAAAATTCTCTCTTGGAGCTATAGTGAAATATTGCTGACATATTTTATACCTCGATCAAAAATGCCCTGGAAATAACTTTTTTCCTCTAGAGCATCGATAACAAGACGTAAATTCCATCTTGAAAATCATAAATAGCTCTTTCATTTAGTTTCAACAGAACTCGATGTGAAATATGGCTTTGATAGCTATTTGAGACGAATTGTGTGTGCAATGACAAAGGAACGCAATGTCTAATTAAAAGTTCAACATTCTTGGATTAAATGATTCCTCTGAAAAAGACAGTAATGTCTAATATCTCAACTTATAGATATATACAGTGCTTTTCCTTCACATTGTGGCATCGTATGGCTACTCAAGCGCCGGCCGCCGCAGCTCGGACTCCTGCTGAAACAGTTATAATATCCCCGCAACTGCATCACGTTACAATGCAATTATAATAAGCACGTATCTTATAAGGGATGTTAGAAATGTCCTCTCTCCACACATTTCTGGCATCTTCTCAGGAATTGTTCATTCACACTCGAGAGTTCAATATCCGAAATTGAGCGAATTCCTCGCCTGATGTTCTCTTTTAGTTCTTACAATGTGTGAAAGTTTGTTGCATAATCTTATTTACTACGTGTCAACAGAGCCAGGCAACTTTGTTTAATTGGATTACAGACTGGATTTTTGCAATATGATGATTAACTCACCCAACCTTAATATTCTTCTCTGAGGCAGCACGGTTCCATTTATATAGCTATGTTTCGTCGCAAAATAACAGATATTGAGTACAGTGAAACTCGATTTTACACACGAGATTACCTTGCATGACGCATAAATTCGAGTACAGTAATACGTACAGAATAATGGACCTGCGAGTATACGTTTTGAACGTGCAATAAATGCAGAGGGGTATAGTTAATTTTTGTTCATTTTTTAACAGCTGGCTGACGTTGAATGTCAGTCCTGATATTTCCAACAAGACTTTGCTATCGCGCATACAGCTGATGAGCCATTAAATGTAATTCAGGAAATGTTTGAAGATGGAGGTAGTAAAGTATTATGGCCTTCCGATTTCCTCATTTAACCTATGTGACTTTTATCTAGGGTAAAAGTTAAACAAATAAAGCTTGTTCAACAAACCTCATACATTGTAAGAGCTAAAATAAAACATCATGCGAGAAATTAACTCAATTTCAGATATTGAACTCTCGAGTGTGAGTGAAAATTTCCTGAGATGCCACAAATAAGTGGCTAGAGGACAATATTTCCAAGATCTCTTATGATGAGGTATGTGCTTATTATCATTATAATTGTAATATTATAACTTTTCGGCGGGATTCCCAGCTACGGCGGCCGGTCCGCGAGTAGCCATGCGGCGGCCAGAGTGTAAAGGAAAAGTACTGTATATGTTGGATGTATTAAAAAGAGGAACTTTCCCCGAATAGTCTTCGTGAACCTAAAACGAGTCAGCAGTAGCATTAGGTATAAAACATACTTAAAAATGAAATGAGTTTAGTCAACAAAATTATACTCAGTACAATGTACTACATCCTCTTTAGTGCTTTGATTTCATAAATAGCTATTTGAGAAAACAGTTTTCCGCTGCGATGAATGTAACCCATAGCTTGGAACATACAACGTGATGTGTTAAATGACCACGCAATGAGGTCAATATTTGTATGACTGTGTATACGAAAGGTAGTCCACGCTTATTCGCACTCTCCAGCTAGCCAATGTAAGTGGATGACTTTATTGCTAGGTGATGCACACGCAATTACGAGGAAATAAAGAATGTCTGTACACTTTGTGATGACAGTATAACCCAACGAGTACTTTAAATAATATTAAGGCATGATCTGACCTTAATGGTTTGCATCATCACTCAGTTTGTTTCCTTTTTTCGATAAGGATAATTAAGAAGATTACTACATTGTGATATCGATTGTTGTGTAATTAATTTCTAATTTATCAGTGATTATTTATGCAGGTTTACAGGAAATCATGTTAAGAAAATGTAGAGATTACCTGCCATCCAGTCAAAATTTATAAAAAAACAACTTTTTGAGTATTTTCGATTATTTTGAATATATAAGCTACACACAACAAGAATGTGTGGTCAAAATGCTAATTTCAAGTATATAACATACTTAATTTGCACACTAATGCCATTCACGTTTATGGAAGCCACGCCCCTTTCTAGAGACTTTGTTTTATATTCTATGTTTTTTTAATTGCAAAAGACATTTTTCATCTCACCTGAAGAGAGGTCACAAGAATCCAAGAAGACAGTAAGAATCCGGATTATCCTCCTGGAGGAACGAGTGAGTGGGAACAAAATTTAATAAAATATTTAAACCTGTTTTGCTCAGTTTAATACTTTTTGACATTCAGATTCACATTATTAGTGCACTAATGAAGCTACAGATTTGAAATTTTATGCTTATTAATACCATCATAATAAGTGAAATTATGGAATCTGTTTAACTCTAAGCAGTTAAATTTTTTAAAAAGCAATGTTGAATGTTTCTTTTTAAAGCAATTTTCGTTAAAGTCAAATACTTTAGCAGTGGACCAATATTATCTTGCTCTTACAGTCACACCTCCGCAAGAAAGTATTTATCTGCACTTTAAAACATTCTAGCAGCCAAATTAATGAAGGGAAAGTCTAATTCTTTTGGGGCATAAACACCAAATAGTAATAGATGCAGTTTAGTGTTTTGGCTGTTTTTCAGATCGTTCATTTTTGGTTTATAAACTTTTAAGAAATAAGCCAAAATTGCAACTCTTTTGTAGGGGGTGTTTTCAAAATTATCTTAAAAATTAATTATTTTTCATACATTGAGTAGAGCAATTTTTTTCTGTATTACTTGATTTTGCGGTGAAAATTTGATTTTATTTGAAGGAGGAATAAAATATCAAAGCTTAGAATTTTCAACACTTTTATTCTAATTCCTTATTTTCGGCTCACTTTTTACGACTTCACAAATTTATTTCTCCACCAGTTTAAGCCATATGTTGATGAAAGTGTGTGGATATATGCACAAAAAAATTCTCTAACCAATACATGAAAAATAATTTTGAAAACATCACGTACAAAAAGCCTGTAATTTTGGCAATATTTTTCAAAAATTTGTAAAACTTATACAATGAACTGTCCGAAAAACAGCCAGAACACGTTAACTCTACTACTATTTGATCTTTATGTATTAAAAATTAGATTTTTGCCTACATTAATTTGGTTACTAGAATTTCTTAAAGTACAGACCAATACTTTCTTGACGGGGTGCATGCGTAAATACTTATGAATGTATCGGATTATAACTTCGGAACCAGAATCCTCGGAATTGATACTGAAGCATACTCATTTTTCCCCAAGTATAGCTTACATCAGTGGACCTATATGTGGTAATAAAGGCCCACGTCTATGGTGTGAGGTAACGTGTCTTCCAACCACGAGTTTGAATAGCGATTCCGTGAATTGCCTGGTAACAATTTCTTCACTGACTTTGTGCACCTCAATTGTTAAAAGGGATATTAAACATACAGTAATTCAAACATTTTCCTCCTCCTACTCTCTCTCTCTCTCTCTACCAAAAACGCTATTATTATCATGAGCCATAATAAGTCAGGACGAACGGAAATGAAGTTAACTGCTATTGGACTATACGCAGTGTCGTCGCAGGTTACAAACCTCGTAATCTGTTGGCATTTAAAGACGGACCGTGTTTATCTGCCCGTCAGTGACTCATGACCCCTGTTATTTACATTCTTGTATTCACATGGCTAGTGTGCATAACAAAGCGAACTGCTTAAGAATTACTATGTCTGGTTGGCATCGTCTACTTCAATTCCTCAGAACAAACCGGTGGAGGGTTAAGGCTTTTATACTATGACGTCATCGACTTAAATTGGCTCCGGAGAAGTAAGAATAAACTTGCGGTTTTATGTACAGTATGCGCACAAAATCCGTACATACCTACATTAAATCCAAACTGAAGTGAGTAATTATGCGGTGTTTTTGTTGTTGAGGTTAGTACAAATTCTCCTATTATTTCTTGCAATTTTTAACTATCGATTGTTTTCAAACTTTCAATGTTGACGCTAAGAACCGCATGACTGCAGATTGTTACGCTTGGAGGCCGACTTGTGGGTCTATGAGCGTCAAATCGATGGAGAATCAATGTAAAATGCCATGGAAGATTTCGTGTGCGGTTTGAGAAGGTAGCAACTTTTTGGCATGGGAAAAGAAACCTTTTGCGACAGGCAGTGTTCGTGATGCGCCAAGAAGTGGAAGACCATTCTCCAGGCATGAACTTTGGTCAGTAATCCCGCTCCTCCTCCGTGGCCTCCAAGGAGCTCTTGGAGAGTTACATCAAGGAGTAGATGCGGAAGTGCCGATATTGAACAAATGAGAACCTGAAGGAACGCGGTTTGCAAAGCTTTCCAGCCTGTAACCCCAAAGAAGTTGCTCAAAATGAACAAGAGAACATGCTGACGCATTCAGCTATGCAGAGACCGCGGAGGGACACACGGATGTTTTCGATCCCAAAGATGTAAGGAAAAATATATAATAAATGGGTATATGGACTTGAATATCACGTCAGTTCGACCTTAATGTGCGCAATCTGTATATTAGGGGCACATCAATAAAAATATATTTTTCGTTTTCTTTTTCATAGTACACTGCCGTTTGTGAAAATTGCAACAAGAAAGAATTTCCCGAATAACTCCAAACTTGGCGGAAGTATAGAAGAGTGTGCAAGCAATAAGTGATTAGGTTTGCAGAGAGATGGAATACACGTAGGCCGAGCAGAGCCCTCTCGTGTCGGTCGACTAGGTCAGTGTTTCGCCCAGTGTAGTCAGTGCAGGGCTGTCAAACAAAGTGGAAACAATAAACGTCAAAGGGAGCCATATCGGCATGTAGCTGAGTTCGAACGGAGCAGAATAATCGGTCTCCGAGAAGCGGGTTTGTCATACCGTGACATTTCGGCTCGTACAGGGCATGCTGCTACGACAGTGATGCGTGTGTGGAAGCATTGGATAGATGAAGGCCGTACGCAGTAAGAGCGGGTACTGGACCACGGAACATGACCACAGCACGGGATGACCGGCATCTTGTCCACATGGCCATAACAGACCATACAGCTTCATCCACAGTGTTGGCTCGACGCTGGAGCACTGCTATAAGCGTGAACTTGTCTGCACCAACTGTTCGTCGCCGTCTGCTGCTGTTTGGACTGGTTGCATGCATGCCATTGTCCAGAAACCACAAGCTCCTCCGACAGCAATGGGCACGTGAACACCGTTACTGGGGGTGCTGAGTGGCAAAATGTAGTCTTTTCGGACGAGCTTCAACGTGTCCTACAGTGATGGCCGCATACGCGTCCGGAATTACCGTGGTGAGCGCAACCTGGAGGGTTGCATTGTTGAGCGGCATAGCGTACAAACACCAGGTGTGATGGTTTAGGCGCCATTGGTTATAATGAACAGCAACTGGTACCCAACGGTGGATGTAGAGCCTGGGGTACCCCCCAGCTTCAGGCATCTCACAGGCCACATTTCAACAGGTCAATGCTCGGCCACATATTGCGAGGAATGTACAAGCCTTCTTCGTAGAGCGACGGGTACCATTGCTTCCCTGGTCTGCACGTTCACGTGATATATCGCCAATCAAACATGTCTGGGATATGGCTGGCCGGCACCTGGTGCGCCACGGTGCTCCAGTAACCAATGTCACGGATTTGTGGGCTCAAATACAAACTGCGTGGAGGGAAATCCCTCAGGAACTTATTCAGAACCTTTTTGATTCAATGCCACGGAGTATAGCAGCTCTAATTGCAGCGCATGGAGGTCACACCAAATACTGAATATTAGGGCTCAAAGGTCATGTGCAGATTTGAAAAAATTATAATTTGTTACTTGTCATGTAGATATTAAATTCATTGAATTCATGTGTTTCCTTGTTGGTGTTGCAATTTTCACAGTGTATTTATCTTGCACATTCTTTAAGGTTTTTCATGTGGTTGTACAAACATTTTTTTTCTTTAAACGATGTAAAAAGACACAAAGTCTTTTAAAAATCGACTTGAATTCTTTTCTTTAATAATTGTGGACCTCGATATTTGACGAATTGGCCCTCAATAACCGCAACACCTCGCTTGATCACCATCATTTCTGAAAAGGTTATCACACTTTCTAGTAGCTTTTAAAGGAATAACGTTAATTTCAGGCGAAAACCTTTCTGGTACGTGAAGGAAATAAAGCAATACCGTGTTGCAATCTAAATGATTACACAAAGGAAAGGCAAATAACTGAAGTTATGGAATGAGTTAAGTACACAGAGAGTGAGCAGCGGGTGTATGTGTGTGTCGAGAAGGGCAGTGGATCGTTAATTAAGCTGACGAGGGTGAGGGGTGCTGCGGACGATTTTTCTTTCTTCTCTCCCTCCAGAGGGGGTGAATCCCTCGTTACCACCGCTGCCACTTCTCACTCATGTCGTCATCACCGTATAGGAAATCAATGCCAACACGGATCGCTTTCGTCTCCAGACAAACACGCAACAACACCAAATATTCATCATAAAGACACTTCTCCAGGCGTCTGTGGTTCCTTCCTCGTCCCGCACCACAAATGGAAGGCATAAAACGTAATGGAGATGGAAAATCGGGTTCAACCGAGCGGCAACAGAGAACATTTGACTCCATCTGCCGTCATAAGCAAAACAAGCATCATGTTCCCTAAGTAAGGTATTCTTTATGTTTTTGTCATTCTATATGAGAATGAGAATAATATTTCTAAGGCTTTTACACCGATTGAATAAGTTGCCCCTGGTTATACTAATGCTTTAAAGATGCACAAACGGATGGAAACTGCGGGTGGCCCACATAAGGTGTTACAGGAGAATATCTCTTAAGGATACCTATCTACGTAATTTCTAAAATCCACAAGTTCAGTTCGTTCATTTGAAATGTTAATACAGCAATCAGGATTTAGTGCGTAATATTTACACAAAATTTGAGCACGTTTCAAATTAGTTCCCGAGATATTGTTTGTCTTTTTTTACTGTTTAAAATATCTTATGCCATACATTCACAGGACTTTCTCTACGCTCTATCGCTTATTAGTGGGTATTCAAATTATTCTTACTCAAGCTTACTTTTCTATCTACTACATTTTAATCCAAATAACCCTTTGCAGAAACAGCTACATTACACGTTTCGTTATAGATACAAAGGGGATAGCGACATTCAATTTTAAGAACAGGCACTATATGCTAACCTTAAAATTCCATACTGTTTCCATGCAACAACTAATGTTGAAAGGACTTTAAGAAAATGACTAAGAAATGCTAATTCGAATCTTTAATAAATAGAAACGGCTTATGCCACAAAAAACTTATTTGAAATAAGTTATGTGTTTTAAAGTGACCTACACTTTTTGTGTAGTACGTTTTCGTCTATCGCTTAACGTTTACCAGTGGTGCAAGATTATACAAAATTCCTTCCGAATGAAGAGAGCTTCATAGTCTACTCCGCGAAATTTCAAAATTTATATTTTATTTGTCCTCTAAATATCATTCACATATGATATTTTAATAAAAATGCTTACAGCCATTCTTTAGAAAATAAAAAATTTCGAAAAATGTTCCATGTAAATGGTAGTTTAGGGTGAAGGCATTTTGTTGAAAATCTTCATGTCGCATCTTTGGAAGATATTGAGTCTATACGCCAAGATTGGTATTTAGTGGTGTTATGGTCTTCTCAGACCACAACACTCAGACAGACAGACACACGGACATGTTTCCAAAAATGCTTTATTTGGATTCAGAGCACCTAAAGACTTGTGAACTGTGCACCTATTTCTCGTGAAATTTTGATATAAATTTTTGGATGGAATGCAATACGTAGTAGAGAAAGTAAAAATTGCTCCACACATGCAATTATTTTTTTCAAAAACTAATATTTTATAATTAAACTCTTTAATAGCATATTAGTAAATTATAGAGATGAAAGTTTAATTATCCTATTAGTTTAGTTGTATAGCAGGATTTAATTCATTTGCATCTAATAGTACATCGTGTGAACAATAAGAAAATGAAAATAGAAAAGAAGAGCTTTAAGAATTCTACGCTAAAATAACCCGATTTGTGACTTTATGCTGTTAAAAGGAGCGAGATGGCTCCGCGGTAGCATGTGAGGCTCGCATTCGGGAGGCCCGGGTTCGATTACCAGTGACCGCTCACTCTGAGCATGGCTCTTTTAGGTTTTCGTTAGTTGACCAAAGCTAATGCTGGAGTGGTGCATTTTATCACGAATTTCCTCTCTCCTCCATTTCCTCGCATTTCAGGTTGCCTCTTAAGCTGTGGTTCGGTCGGTGTCGGGCAGATGGCGCAGAGGCTTACAATTTGGAACTTCTTCACGGCCCCGCCAAAGGAAAGCGTGTTAAGCCATCACTGCCGGTGCGTGTTTCCCCGTCCTACTAGGGAGACGTCTCCGAGCGACCCTCCCGTGGCCGGGTGCTCAAGCTTGGAACTGTAAGGGAACTCTATCAACTTGTACCGGCTTCGCTCTACAGCTCACACGTCTCCTGCGGTTCCCTCACCTCATCCCTTCCTCCCGAGTTGTGCGCACAAATGTTCCACTGGGGGTCGAGGCGCTAGGTGTCCCCTCCGTGAACTGGTCCCATCGTATGCTGTTTAAAATGCATTTAGTGCACATACAGGCACATTTTTTTCTCCTTCTCTGAAGTTAATTTACTGTTTGAGTCAGTAATGGTTTGTTTTACTGTTTGAGGAAAGGTTCAATTTGGCCAACATTCATCATTTTTACTACAATTTTATAGGAAGCTAGACATTTAAAACGCTATATAAGACACTTTAAAAGTTCGTACAGCTATTAAAGTTTTTTGTGTTTAATATCATTAAAATCCGTATTTATGTATTTTGAAAGTTTTTGGACTTTTTTATCCTAAACGGATAGAAAAAGCGTAAGGCCAAGAATTTCAAATATCATTGGAGAAAGGGCCTTCCAAATTGTGATCTGGAAAATGTTTTTCCACTGGACCCCAATTTTAAATGAACTCGTGGTACTTATTTAACTAAGCAACTTTTCTTAATATATTTTTTCTAAAACGAATTGTTACCGAGCGGGATGGCTCAGGCGGCAACGTCTGCGGCCCGCATTTGGGAGGTCGTGGGTTCGATTTCCACGGCCGCCCCTCCTGATCGATGGGTTTTTTCGGGGATTCCCCGGGTCACCAGGCGAATGCTGTGAAGGATCATTACATCCCTCTAATTTCCTGTCCCTCCATTTCATCTTCTTTCTCGTTTCACTTCACCTTTCATCTGCTTGTTTCTTTCAGGGATTCAAATGTCGGCGGGAAGTTTAGGCGTGCATGACAGGAAAAAAGGATGCTCTGTGGAAACCTTCGTCCCACGGCCTGCGAGCGGACTCCGGGTCCCGGCCCCCAGGAGATGTAAGCCCACAGAGGGAGGGGGCTGTCTGCACCAGCGCTTAGATCGAGGTACTAAGTTTCTCTCCGCTTCTAGAACTATCCTATCCTAAAATGAACTGTTGAGCTCATATAGGATGCTTTTCATTGAAGTTAGTAGCTACAGCTCATGAACTCCGAGAGGAAATAAAGTATCAGATAAAAAGACATGGATATTGCGGGATCAAAGCTACCTGAATTAAACTGAGTTTTATTTATGGACGCTGTTTAACTGCTGTGGTCGTTAGAGCCCCATTTATATTGGGCGTGAAAGACCGGAAATTTTGCTCAGAGGCCTCTTTATCTGGCTTAAGGTTCTTTTACGTGTCGTAAATCTACGACACAGGACCATCGGCTTTACTTCCCGTCCGAAGAAAGCCATCCTAAGGATTTTTACGCTCGGAAAAAATCCATCCCCCTCCGCCGAGTTTGAACCTGTGACCTCGGGAACTAGAGGCTAGCATGGTAACCACTACACCACAGAGAACGACCCAAAGCTACCTGAATTCTAAAATACAATATTGTATGTAGTCGTCAGGTTGATTATTTACTATGGCTCTTCCAAAAAAAATTCCGAAATTCCATACTCTTTATATGAACCCTGTGTGTTGTTAACAGAGAAAACCTTTCCAAACGAATCACCAAGTTTAGATGCTAAAGGAGGTTAGTTTGAGAATTTAAAAATGTAATTTGAAGTAATCACCTGGATATATTGACTTATTTATTTGTTTAGCATTCTTTTTTACTACTGTATACTCAATGAGATCATCGTGTAACTGCTCAACAATTCGTTTTAGAAAAAATACTTTTAAAAAAGTAGCTTAGTTTATTGAGAGAAATTACAATACAAAAAGTATCATGATTTCATTTAAAATTCTGAGGTTAGCCCTCCTGTGCCCCATAATGAGCAATGTAAATATTTTCCATATCGCAATTTGAAAGACCCCTTTGCTGCAATACGATTCGGAATTTTTGGCCCTTTCGTTTTTCCATTTTATGTTGGCCTCACTGTTGAGGCAATATTTTATATCACAACACTGTGAATGTCAGAGTGATTGTAGTGTAAATTAATATTATTGTATGTACGGATTTTAAATGTTTGTTAGCCATAAGTATTGTTAGGAAATAAGTTTACACGGCCTCACTGAAACTGACAATAGAAGTGGGTAACAATAAACCGAGGGGGTGAGTTGTTTCTCACTAAGAAGAGACAAACAAATGGCGTCAGGGTAGCGTGCCTTTTTTTAGAAATGGAAAGAATATCTTCCCTAGAGTATATATGTTAGTAGCAGTGATTGGCGGACAAAACAGACGCTAAAGTGGGCGCGATTTGGTAACCAATAGTAGCTCTATTATAATGTTTAGGCAATCCGGGGTGAAGGAGTATATATTCTCGAGCCATAAGCAAGTATCGAGCAGTTTTGAAGAATCTCTCACAAGATGCACGTCGCAAAGTTAGTTAGAAAATGTGAAGTACGCGAAGTAATTTGTGCGCGGCAACGAATACGACTGTAGTTACTTTCGGAAATATCACAGTTTGAGTTAGACGTGTATAAAGATTAAATATGTGAATTATTAATTAAGTGTGACGGCAATAAAGGTGTAGAAACAAATTATTTTATCCATGATATCTTTTAGCAACAACTCCTTTCCGTTTACACGCCCTGCTTAGAGACACTTGCTCGACTGAGTTGTAATAGCTAGCCGGAGGACCAGGAACCAAAATTTAAAATAATAAAACAAGAGGCGCTCAACAAATAAGATAACACGAGCTAGAGAACTGCGACACTGTATACTGAGAAGTGAAACACAGAACTAACAAGGGTTCCTTGTTAATGTGGGCCGAAAATGAACTAGCGACGAGGTTCGGTGATTCAATCCTATTGCTCTCCATTCATTTTAATCTTAATTTTTTTTCAAGCCCGCTACGGAATTTCGAGTCGTTTAACATTCACGTAATAAAATACGTATTAGATGAAAAGCAATAGTAATACGAAAAGCAATGAACAAATGTGAATTTAAACCTATTCATGGATGAAAAGCCATCATTTCAGGCGATCACTCGAGGTTTATAGCTCAGTGCTTTTTAATTTCACGCCAATTTACATACTAATTGAATTAAATTTCAGGTTTGGAATGCTTGCTTTACGTGATAGACGTTTAGCAGGGTTTAAAAGCTATTTTTCAGATGCCAACAGTATTCGTTAAATGACACAAGCTATTGTCTAATGTATGAGATCTGCATACAGGAGACACCTTGTCATCTATGTGACAGGATTGCACTACAGCTATTCTGGATATAAACGTGCCTAAATTAGTCAACAACTATATTTTCCCTGTTATCTACATAGCTCCACCCTTTTGAGATTTATTGAGTTCGCCATTGAACCCATATACTGAATAGTTCGTTCAGTGTAAGTTTTCGGCCGTGCATGTCGCACTTTCGCTTTATTTTCTCCGAACAAATACAGGACAGCAGCTGGAAGCCCACACCCTGCACAGTAATATGTGTATGAACGCATAGACGTATATTTAACATTTTGTTTAGCTAGCCTGACAGCATATTTTATGATAAGTTGTTTTAATCAAGCAGCAATATCATCCTGTTTTTGTTTTGTTAAGCCATGACGCCTGCACCTCATTTTCCTTTCAACAATTAACATTGGTTTGAAATTTGAGCAGTACTTTTTCCACTGGATGTGCAAGCTGGAAAAGCTCTTAAAACCCCTCATGTGAGGCCAGCAGATCAAATTCTCAACAATTTTCAGCAAATGAAAAATGCTTTATGTATATGAAAGATTTGAATCATTGCAAAATAAGAAATGAAACATTATACAAAATTCCTCAGTGTTCCGAATCTAAGCACGCACTAACTGGCCTCGTCAGCGACAACACGCGTCAATGTTTGCTATTATGACATTCCGTATTTGGATCCAGTCCATATGCAAGGAGAAACAAAGCAAAGGCATTGACCAACTTCCTCCAATTATATTTTTACTTACTCTACTACGTACGTAAGTAGGGGAAGTATTGTATTCCCCCAAAAATTCGATACCGAGATTTCACCGGAAATATATGTTTTGAGACCGCCTGAATCCAACAGAAAAAACATTTTTGGAAACATGTCCGTGTGTGCGTCTGTGTATGTGTGTGGCAAAATTTTACTAAACAAAAAATGTAGATCGCGATAAAATACACAATTTATGTCATATACATTTTTTTTGTTTAGTGAATCATTTTCGAGATATTGCTTGTTATTCCCTTAAATTTTTCAATACTTATTTTCTCAAATGGGGATTCGTTATTCATATTTTTGTCCTGGATATGCAAAGAGTATTAAACTGTGGCAAAGAAAATGGTGCTGCACCTAGCAACCAGCTATTAAGAGATATGTCTATGCTTAAAGGCTAGTGTATTTCTATATTGCCCTTGTAAATACAAAACAAGGGGAACATAGTACGACTTAAGCGATAGTAAAATATTTTTGGAACTGGTCGCTATGTGTAAAATGTAATTCTCTTTGCATATCAAAAGATCGTTTCTGCAAATGTTTATCTCGATTAATATTAAATAGATGGAGAATAAGAGTTTGTAAAAACAGTTTGTACAAGAGTAGAGAAAGTCATGTGAGTGTAACACATCAGATTTTTTCTCTATCCAAACGCTACTTGCGTTTACAATTGAGCGCTATTGGATTTACATTTCAACTCCAAGTTGAGATGGAGTATACAATTGCTGCATGTTTTTACGTGTTCCCTCATATCACGAATCGTTATTAAATTGAGAGTAGAGCACAATGTGATAATAGGTCACTCCCGATCACGTAACAATTTTAGGCGAAGAGATAAGCAGTTCTTGATGTATCAAAGTTAGCGAAATGAGGGCAGCGATGTTAAGTAGTATACGTTTAAGTTTTATAAAAATGCATGGAAAAAGTGCATCTACAAGCAAAACATTCAGCGTACCCATTTGGAACGGGAATTGATTCAGAATACGCTGTTACAGTTATATTGTGGACAGAATAGGAATGTTTGTTGTTTAGTGGGCTGCAGGGCAGCTGATTCAGCCGGTGTAGAGAACTGCTTAATATAAAATCTGTTATCTCAAAGGCTCGCAAATTTCAACAGCTACATCGTTCAAGGCTAATATTTCATTAGTAGTTTAATAACATAAGGTCAGTAATGACTAAATGGGGAATTAAATGAACAAAATTCCTAAAGATGTCCCCAAATGAGAAATTCAGCTGAATTTTCCTGAGAAAAGCCTCCAGTTTGTGGCGCGCGACAGGAAGAGGCACCACGACACCAGGCCTCAGAAATTCATCACTGGACGTTCATCGTCACTAGGCACTCCCAAATCTACCACTTGTTCACTACACGATTCACTTTACGTAGATTAAAATACAAAACACTGTGTATCAAGGCTGGCGTTTATAAAAATAGTTGTCATTTTCACTGTACTAGCACAGCAAGAGTATGTGGTTGAAGCTTCAGTGACACAGACGCATTGCGGCGAGTACTAGCTAGCAATGCGTCTCCACCGTGTCACTGAAGCGCACTACTCAGGTCCCATTCGTCAAGGAATGTAGTTCCGCGTCTTTGGCGATGTTGCCATCGATTGTAGAAATGGTGACGGTCTTCTTCTTGACGAGAACTGGAGGATGGTGAGACGGGGGTGTCTTAGGTGGGAGAGTCGTCGCGGTCAGGTCTAAGGGGACGATCTTGTATTTTATGTCGCCGTTTTCGCCAGCTGCCAGAATGGCTGCGGGGTTCTCGAAGATGGCCTCGTGGTCAGGTCCCCGAGTTTCTTCCCGGGTGTAGTAGCGGGCAGCATGGTGATGTCGGGAGTATGCAATGCCGGCCAGAAGGGCTGCCCCTGTCAGCAAGAGTAGAAAGATCCCTGCACCAGCTGCCAGCAAGCCGAAACGGGAGTGCTCTGCCAGGAAATTTGTGGACATGATACCTCCTCCGAGACCGCCGTCGCCTCCCATGTAGCCCAAACCACCGTCGTTACTGGTACACAGTGGCATGGAGCCTCTTGACAGGGAACCTGAAAAATATCAGAAGTGATCATGTTAGATGCCTTTCATTTCTATTTTGGGGAACATTATAGTATTCAAATGTCCAAAGTAGCTCCTGAAGTTTTATAAAACCAGAAAGCTTCTCAGCAAAAATCATTTTATTTGTGGAAAAGAAGTTGTGGTTGAAGTTGCTGCGCCACTTTTAGAGTAGACACTTAATTTTTTTTCTTCACAGTAACCCCTTGGTATTAATATCAGTATAACACTTTAATCCTCAAAGTTATTTACAAGATTGATTTTTTCAAAAGGTATCTGTTCCTATGGAATATAAGTTACAGGCATGGAAAAAAATATATAGCCCGGTTAATCAACCTAGCCAAGGCTTTTAAGTGATAAATGTGCATTTAAGGAAATACTATCAATTGCAATTTCCGCTTTAATTTGATTAGGTATAGTTTATTATAATTAGCACAATAATTATATTTTGAATATACTTTTGAAAATGGCATTGTATCTGTCATTTTCTACAGTAAATCCTCCTGCACTTCACAGAGCAAAATCACTGTCCTTATTCACTTTGGAGTATAGGGGTAAACTTTAACCCATGTTTCAGTGGAAGCTTTGCTCTACTACTATTGTTAGTATGACAGCTCCTGTGTGATCAAACCATGTTCTTTATTTCTAAATATGCGCAAGCTTGTTTTCTCCATTTTTATTTTGAACAGCAACGTTTATGCACCTCATTTTCTGGTACAAATGACCCATTTTCTCAGACACTATTAAAGATATTTAAATTAATTTAAGGAGGATTAAAATAAACTCAAAGTGCTGTTGTGAATGTACCTTGGTATTAATGATGTTGGTTGTTTATTAAAATAATTACAGATACATTTTAAACAAAATATGGCGAAGTTAAGAAAATAATACTATCTTCCTTAAGAAAGAAACTTATTAAATGAAGTAGATAAGTGAACTTAGAAGACATTCATCTACATCAATTAATTTTTCCTTTTATTTGATGTCTTAAATACTTTCTGAGGAAATGGTTAATGGATTTGGAGTTTTAATATTGTTGTACAGGACTTTTAATCTCCCCTTAATTTACTCATGTGTTATATTTAGCACAGTTGCTTTACAGTTTCGATAAGTACTGGATTCTTAATCCTTAAAAGTTCAATTTGTCATACAAGGAATGCCTTTTATGGGCTAAATATTTTAAGTTTGAAATAAAAAGTAATTTCAAAATGGTTTCACCCATGGACAGCTTGGTCTTTGTGAAGAATACGCTTCTGCACAAATACATAATTTTTTATCTACAGGGTGGACAATAAGTCACATTCGGACAGATTTTGTGTTGAAGCAACATATCCCTTGTAACTTCAACTTAACATACAAGTCCATATAAGTAAAGATGATTATGTCATAAATAATTAACATTTCTAAGCTACAATTAAGGGACAGAAGCATTAAAACCTTATTTGGTAATATTCCTTAATGTCATAAAGTTGATTTTCCAGCAGTGTTGAACGAACATGCCTCTTGAATGCATGCATAGATCAATTTCTTGTATGTAATGCCAGAGCATTATAAAATTTGCAAGAAATATGAACAAAACCGGTTTTAGTGTAACTATTGCGAGTATTATGATCATGTACAGCAGAGCAAAGAGTGAAATTATTTAATTCGGATGTTACATACAAAAGAGTCCAGAATAAACATTGCCAGTAAAGTTAATATTATTACTTCTCCTACTACGTATAGTAAGTAGTGGAAGTGTTGTATTCCACCCAAAAATTCGATACCGAGGCTTCACCGGAAATATATGTTTTGAGATCCCCTGAATCCAAAAAAAAGCATTTTTGGAAACATGTCCATGTGTGTGTGTCTGTCTGTGTGTCTGAGTATTTGTATCTGTGAACAGCATAACTCAGAAACGAACAGTTGGATAAACACCGAACTTGGTATTTAGGTTCAGTATCTTCCAGAGATGCGACACGAAGGCTTTCAAGAAAATCCCCACACCCCAGATTACCCTTTACATGGAAAATTTTCAGAAAATTTTAATTTTCTCAAAAATGGCTCTAACGATTTTGATTAAAATATCATATGTTTAAGATATTTTCATGACAAATGAAATGTATATCTGAATTTTCTGGGAATGTCTCCAAAAGTATTCTTTATTGTGAACGACTTTTGCATAACTGGTAAACCATAAGAGATAGACAAAAGTTTACTGCACAAAAAATGTAGATCGTGTTAAAATACACAATTTATGTAATATACTTTTTTTGTTGTTGAGTGAACCATTTTCGAGATATTGCTTGTTATTCCCTTAAATTTTCCAATACTTTTTCTCAAATGGGAATTCGTTATTCAGTTTTGTTATGTGTTGGGCATACAAAGAGAATGGAATGCGCCACATAGCAACCAGCTCTTAAAATATTTGACTATCGCTTAAAGTCTACTAATTCCCCTTGCATCTACAAGAAAATTAGCAATAACACTAACATCTCGAGTAACATGAAGCATATGGAGAATAAGCGTTTGTAAAAATATTTTGTACAAGAGTAGAGTACGTCATGTGAGTGTAACACATCAGATTTTTAATTCAGTAAACAGTAGTTTACAGGGTGTTCGGGATTGAACACCACAAATGATTCTCACTGTTCTTTTTTGTAGGATAAGTAACTTGGATGTTGAGGTGTGGTTGCCCCACAGGAGAATTCCTTATCTAAGATAACTATATGCTCGTATATGGTCGTAATAAACCATAACTAGACATGTTCTTGATAGAGTATCTTTTAATACTCCAATCATAAATATGCCATTATTTACTTTATTTATTAAGTAATCGACTTGTGTATTTTAAACCAAGCCTCAACTCAAGATGGATTCCAAGAAACCTTATTGATACACACCAATTGACATATCTATTAAGAGAAGTTTGTTGGCATCACACAAACATAGGCTGGAAGAAATATCGTGCAGTTTTTTATTGATATTGGTTTCACTTCTGCAAGTGCAACGTAATCTGCGAACATATAAGCTACTACACAGTCATCATAAATCTCTCTCCTGATAGAGTTCAAGGAATGTCGACGTTGTGTTTAAAGCCAGCTTTTTTCCAGCACATGTATCAGTTGATTATTGATTGTTGTGCTGTTTCGCTTTTGTTCTGTAAGCAATGGCGGATAAAAGCAGATAGACAATTGAAGCACTCTTTATTATGGGCGTAGGGATTCATGAAAACAATAGAACTGGCGAGATATATAAAGAATTCAAAGAAAATTTCCTTCGTCTCTTCCATAAGGCAACCTGATGGAAATCCAAAATTAAAAGGAGAACAACCACTACTCCCGAAATACTGGACAGGCGCACATCCAACTGTGCGTTGAAAATACACAACATTATGGGAACTTAGACCAATGACGTTAATCGTCTCCTGTGTTAGTTATGATTTAAAATGTGCAATCATTAAAACTTATATACCGAAGAGTTCAATAAATAAACTAGCAGAGTCTCAGTGGCTTGCAGCATTTTGTTAGTTAATAAACTAATATTATCCAATCGTGACTTATGGTTCACTTTATAGCGCATGTTCCAAATGATCTCAGTATGCGCACCAAGTCCGTATACCTACCCTACGTGACCAAAAGTATCCGGACTCCTGGCGCCCTCCATCGGTAATGCAGGAAGTCAATATGATGTGGCCTACCCTTAGCTTTGATGACACGTTCACTCTTGCAGGCATACTTTCAATCAGGTGCTGGAAGGGTTCTTGGTGAATGGCAGCCCATTCTTCACGGAGTGCGGAACTGAGGAGAGGTATCGATGTAGGTCGGTGAGGCCTGGCACGAAGTCGGCGTTCCAAAACACCCCAAAGGTATTCTATAGGATTCAAGTCAGGACTCTGTGCAGGCCAGTCCATTACAGGGATGTTATTGTCGTGTAACCACTCCGCCACAGCCCGTGTAGTATGAACAGGTGCTCGATCGTGTTGAAAGATGCAATCGCCATCCCCGAATTGCTCTTCAATAGCGGGAAGCAAGAAGGTGCTTAAAATATCAATGTAGGTCTGCGTTGTGATCGTGCCACCCAAAATAACAAGCGGTGCCAACCCTTTCAGGAAAAACACGACCACACCATAACACCACCACCTCCGATTTTCACTGTTGGCACTACCACGCTGGCAGATGACGTTCACTGGGCATTCGGCATACCCACACCCTGCCATCGGATCGCCATTGTATACCGTGATTCGTCACTCCACACAACGTTTGCCACTATTCAATCGTGTAATGTTGACGCTCCTTACACCAAGCCAGGCGTCGTTTTGCATTTTCCTGCGTGATGTGTGTCTTATGAGCAGCCGCTCGACCATGGAATCCAAGGTTTCTCACCTCACGCCTAGTTGTCATGGTACTTGGAGTGGATCCTAATGCAGTTGGGAATTCCTGTGTGATGGTCTGGATAGATGTCTGCCTATTACTCTTTATGACCCTCTTCAAATGTCGGCGGTCCTTGTCAGTCAACAAACGAGGTCGGCCTGTACGTTTTTGTGCTCTACATGTCCCTTCATGTTTCCACTTCACTATCACATCAGAAACAGTGGACCTAGGGATGTTTAGGAGTGTGGAAATCTCGCGTACAGACTTCTGACACAAGCGATACCCAATCACCTGACCACGTTCGAGGTCTGTGAGTTCCACGGAGCGTCCCAATCTGCTGTTTCACGATGTCTAATGACTACTGAGATCGCGGATAATGAGTACCAGGCAGTAGGTGGCAGCACAATGCATCTAAGATGAAAAACGTATGTTTGTGGGGGTGTCCGCAAACTTTTGATCATATAGTGTATATTAAATTCAAAATTACATGAGTAGTTTTTCCCCTGAGGTTGGTATACATTCTGCTGTCGGATACCCGTTGTTATCGACTTTGATTCGACTTCGCTTGTTGCTGTTAGTTTGTTATCGATGCAATGAATCATGTGCTTGTAAATTTGTTGATGCCAAGATATTGAAAAAATGGCAACTGAGGAATGCTTGGTGACCGCTGTGTAGGTTCACTGCGCGGTTTGTGAAAGCAGCACCGACAAAGTAGATGTTAGCATGGAAAAAGAAAGCATCTTTAACCGGGAGTGTTCGCGACTCGCCGAGAAGTGGAAGACCATCCACTAGACTTGCACTTTGACCTGACATAAAAAGTCTATGGAACAATCTTCGGTCAAATCCATACATGCATCAGGGGATACCGGAATCAACCACGAGGAAACACATCAAAGTGGATCTGAAAATGAAGTATTGGCGTCCAGTGAATGGCAATGAATTATCAGACAACGGTTTGAGAGATGTGTTGATGCTTGTTTTCAGATACTGCAACAATTCCAAAGAATGATTCAGAGCATGAGAACATGGCGGCGTATTCAGCTGTGCAGAGACCATGTAGTGACACATACGGATGTTTTAATTTCCTAAGATGTAATGAGAAACATTTAAATAAATAATGGGTATGTGCTTTTGCGGATGTTTTACATTCCTAAGATGTAAGGAGAAACATTTAAATAAATAATGGGTATGTGCTTTTGCGGATGTTTTACATTCCTAAGATGCAATGAGAAACATTTAAATAAACAATGGGTATGTGCTTTTGCGGATGTTTTACGTTCTTCAGATGTAAGGAGAAACATTTAAATAAACAATGGGTATGTGCTTTTAAGGATGTTTTATATTCCTAAGATGTAATGAGAAAGATTTAAATAAATAACTGGTCTGTGCTTGTATCGATGTTTTACATTCCTAAGATGTAAGGAGAAACATTTAAATAAATAGTGGGTATGTACTTTTATGGATGTTTTAGTTTCCTAAGATGTAAGGAGAAACATTTAAATAAACAATGGGTATGTGCTTTTGCGGATGTTTTACGTTCTTCAGATGTAAGGAGAAACATTTAAATAAACAATGGGTATGTGCTTTTACGGATGTTTTACATTCATAAAATGTAAGGAGAAACATTTAAATAAACAATGGGTATCTGCTTGTATGGATGTTTTACATTCCTAAGATGTAAGGAGGAACATTTAAATAAGTAATGGGTATTTGCTTTTATGGATGTTTTAGTTCCCTAAGATGTAAGGAGAAGCATTTAAATAAATAATGGGTATGTGCTTTTATAGATGTTTTAGATTCCTAACATGTAAAGAGAAATATTTAAATAAATAATGGGTATGTGCGTTTATATAAGTTTTAGATTCCTAAAATGTAAAGGAAAATATTTAAATAAATAATGGGTATGTGCTTTTATAGATGTTTTAGATTCCTAAAATATAATCAGAAATATTTAAATAAATAATGGGTATGTGCTTTTATGTCAGTCAGTTTGAGTTTAATATAGGAGTATACGAACTTTGTGCGTATCCTGTATATCGTGATAATGTCCAATTTGTCTAATCTTTTCCCGGAAGAGCAAACAGCCTCTGTACTGTGTTTTAATTGATCAGTGATCTGATGTCGCTTGCCTCATGTGTGCAATGCTGTATTCTAATCTTGTCCACAATCATGATCTGATATTAAAGATATGGCGCATTGCATTAAATAGCACTTTACCTATCAAGAAGGTCCCTTTTTATATGCTTTTGCTCAATAACACCAAAATTCGTGAAATATAGTATGAAAATTCTTGTTTAATAATTACATTTTTCGTGCACGACAATCCATTTGAAAAAGTACATCTCGCTCCTCTTTGCGTTATCTCGCAGTTCTTTTTCCCAGCGATATAGTTGATGATGAGTGTCATGAGCGTCAATTTTGCTGATACAGAATCCCCGTTAATTTCAGCCAACAGTTTCTCATTGGTGCTGTAGCCCTCCTCTTGCAGAAAAAGTGTAATCACGTAGCAGAAATGCATTTGCAGCGAAGGTTTTTGTCTCACTCTCTGCCGAATGTTAACTCTCTCTTAATCAACTGCTCAACTTTGAACGATTTTAGCAGGAGTAATTGTTCTCAGTAATTGTTACTCATTAGTTAACTTTTATTCTCAAAAGTTGCCTCAGGACGATAGCAAAGAGAAGCATGAGGATATGGTAAGGTGAATTGTCAGGCAGCTTTGAAGACAAGGAAAGTACCTATGTGATGTATCCGTTCACCTATGAGGCAGCATTTTTATCGCTTAAATAATATCAGTCTAATTATATAATAAAAAAAATCTGATGTGTTACACTCACATGACTTTCTCTACTCTTGTACAATCTATTTTTACAAACGCCTATTCTCCATATGCTTCATGTTAATCGAGATATCGAGATGTGAATCTTATTGGTAATTTTCTTGTAGATGCAAGTTGAATATCGTAGATTTTAAGCGATAGTCAAATCTTTTAAGCGCTGGTTGCTATGTGCGCATTCCATTCTCTTTGCATGTCCAGGACATAAAAAAATGAATAACGAATTTGAGAAAAAGTATAAGTATTGGAAAATTTAAGGAAATAACAAGCAATATTTCGAAAATGGTTCACTCAACAAAAGAAATGTATATGACATAAGTTGTGTATTTTAACGCGATCTACATTTTGTGTGTAGTAAACTTTTGTCTATCTCTTATGGTTTACGAGTTATGCAAAAGTCGTTCACAATGAAGAATACTTTTGGAGACATTCCCAGAAAATTCGAGATATACATTTCATTTCTCGTGACAATATCTTAAACATATGATATTGTAATCAAAATCGTTAGAGCCATTTTTGAGAAAATTTAAATTTTCGAAAAATGTTCCATGTAAAGGGTACTCTGGGGTGGGGGGATTTTCTTGAAAACCTTCGTGTCGCATTTCTGGAAGATACTGAACCTAAATACCAAGTTTGGTGTTTATCCGATTGTTCGTTTTTGAGTTATGCTGTTCACAGACACACAGACACACACACACACACACACAGACACACACACGGACATGTTTCCAAAAATGCTTTTTTTGGATTCAGGACGTCTCAAAACATGTATTTCCGGTGAAATCTCGGTATCGAATTTTTGGGTGGAATGCAATACTTCCCCTACTTACTATACGTAGTAGAGAAAGTAAAAAATCTGATGTGTTACACTCACATGACTTTCTCTACTCTTGTACAAACTATTTTTACAAACCCCTATTCTCCATATGCTTCATTTTAATGAGAAATTAATCTTATTGCTAACTTTCTTGTATTTTCTATACGTAGTAGTAGAGAAAGTAGTAGTCCCATACATTGGAAGAACTGAAAACAAAAAATAGGCCAGAATTTCACTCGATTTGGAATATAGAACTGTCGAGTGTGAATGAAATTTCTTGAGAATACGCCAGAAATGTGTTAATAGAGAAGGGCAGCATCTCTTATGATAAGGTATGTGTTTATTTTCATTGTAATTGCAACTGTAACAATAAGAACATGAGGCGGTTGCAGAGATATAACTGCGATAGACCGAGCCTAGACTGCCGACGCGCGACGACGAATTTAAATCTACTCCCGAGGTAACAACCCACTTTTGTTGTTCCCACCATTGGATTTGGTATATTTATTACTTTGTTCTGTCCCACAGGTAACATAAGTGTGATTTTCTCCACGTTACAACCTCCCATACTATACCTAACGGTGAACAGTAAAAGAATAAAGTATTTGTAGAACTCTAAAATTAAAGTTAAATTGAGTTTTATTTATGGACGCTCTTTAACTGCTGGGGTCCTTAGCGTCCCATTCTATATTGGACGTGAAAGATTAGTAATTTTGCTCACAGTCCTCTTTATAAGGCTTGAAGTTCCTTTACGTGCCGTAAATCTACGACATGTGACCACCGGCTTTACTTCCCTTCCGAAGGTAGCTATGCTAAGGTGTTTTACGCCCGAAAACATCCATCGCCCTCCGCCGGCTTTGAACCCGCGACCTCGGGAACTGAAGGCTAGCATAGTAACCATTACACTACGGAGGACGACTTTTTTTTAGGGCTGTGACAGTATATGTTAACTAGAAAAACTAATTTATCGCTTAAGAAGAGCTGTCAAGCAGCAATAATGTAACTTCTAAGATAAGCACTTACCAATGAGTCGTCCCTTGAGCGAGTAAGGCGCATAGCAGACCAGGCCACGGAGGGCAGCACCAACTGTGCTCTTGTTGACGAAGTTGAGCACATGGGCGAGATGGCAGATGTCACACACCCACGGGTTATTATGCAGGTGTATTACTGGAATGGCCTCCATCCGAAGCAGTAGTCTTTCATCCAAACCCCGGAATCTGTTCCGAGAGAGGTCCAGTTCCTGGAGCTTGGGCACTGGAGACAACATCTGAGCAGGGAGGTGCATGAAGTGATTCCCCGACAGATTGAGAGAGCGAAGATGTTCATGGTACACGAGGAACCCGAGGGGCAGCTCGTTGAGGCCCATATCAGCCAGAGAAAGATCGCGTAGTCGCACTATCACCTGTAGAAAACAAAAGCATCCTAGAGTATATCACACGCGATTAGACAGTCGCGTCACTCAGTATTCAACCCTCAGATTAATCGTACTTGCATCCACTTGTAACATTCCCACTTACTGCCATGAAATTTGCTAATTGGTTAGTTTTCCCCGAGGTTCACACCAGGAATCAGCATGTAAGTATTAGCTAGAAATTTGTGGCAAATATGCTGAGAAATCCCATTGTTGTGATCCTGAATTTCTCTGAATTAATATAAGTATAGTATCTCCACAAATAAGAGAGAAATATAAAATAAATTTTCTTTTTAAAATTGGGCTAAATTCACAGTAGGCTCATAAAAAGTTAAGACATTCAGGAAGCCGCTGAATTCATGGATTTTAAATTTGTAAGGTATGAAGAACGTTTGACACATGCAGAATTGAAAAACATGTTAGTTTATGACGCGATTTTAAAAGAAATTAGGATTTTGCATGCTAAAATTTTACATGTACGAATTTAAGGAGCATTCTTCCACACATTTAAAATCTGCTGTAATTTATTATAAAACTAAGGTGGTTTAATGGGAAACTTTTAAGTATACATAAAATTTAACCCTTTGGCTACATTTACGATCATTTTAAATTTCTCTCTTTTTAATACCGAAACAGAACGCCGAGATACTTGCCAAATATTTCTAGGTATAGAGGAGTTCAAAATATTTGAGCACATTTCAAACTATCTGCTTGAAATCTGTATTATTAGATATGTGAGAATACTAGGGTTGAGCGTTAAGTTATGATTTCTGTAACTACATAAAGTGCTCAAAAAGTTCACCGTTAGCAACCGGATATTTCTGATTTCGGTGAGCTACTGCAAGAAGCACATTGTAGTGTCAAAAGAGATTCCTGTCATATCATTTCACCTAGTGCTCCGGTTTCCTTGGGTAACCCTTTTATGGATTCTACAGATGTTAAGTTTAGGGAAACATACAAAGAATTCAGAATGGTTTTATGTTGCTCGAAATCAAGCGCGTCTCGTTTATTTTACGCTGCTTCTTGAAGCATATCATGGCCACACAGTTGCTATAGCAACTGCCCAACTACTATCATCATTAGAGGCAACATAATACTACATACCTATTTGGAGTACAACTCAACGCGAATTTAACAAAAGAGTGTTGATCATCACGATACATTTTTGGGGTTCCTTTGTTTTCATAAAAAATATTTGTTCCAGAATATAGGTATATCTGATAAAAGTATCCAACAATCAAATCTACACTTCCATTCGCATGAATGAAGTTTAAAGGAAGACTGAATTTAGGAGTATATATTTAAGTTGAGACTGTATATATCCAAAACTAAGCCTTGTAGAAAGAAATTTCTTGATATTATGGGAGAAAATAAATGTCATTAGTCGTGTTTTATTTGGAGGGCGTTGTGATGGCCATTTTAGGATCAATTTAATTGTTTTAAATGGGATTGTTTTCTCACTCCTCATAATAAACTAAACACATGTGCATAAAGAACTTTGCAATTGTTTCTACACCAAGTAAATAACAACGAAAATTCTGAATGGCTGCGTACAAGAGAGCAACAAATGGTTGGAACATCCATGGATGGTCATTTGAGGGTCAAGTTACGTTTCGTAATGTTGTTTCCTTATTTCTCATAACAAAATAAACAGATTTTTATAAACCACTTTTTCTAATGAGATAGCAACATACAAAATGTAGGATCCCATTTAAAAAACTTAAATTGACCCTAAAATGACCATCATAACGTCCTCCAAACAAAATACGACTAATGGCATTTACTTTCCCCCATATCATCAAGCAACTTCTATTAAAGACATTTCTTCCTTATAATTGTGGTGAATCGCTACATTTTAATTCCCATCACATCTGCGCTTGGTGTTATCTGAGTAGCGCTTTCGGGAGACGTCTTTCTCCCATCTTCAACACGAAGTCGACTGCTACAACGCTTAGTTTTGGAGATATTGAACAGTCTGGACTTAAATGGTGCGAATATGTATATACCGCATATATTTATTTATTTTTACTCACCTGTAGCACGTATTTCACTTCTGAAAGAGGAATGAGGTTGCCACTGAGCTTCAAGGTCCTGAGCGAATCAGCCAGAGGCATGAACGTGACTGTTTCTAAACGATCCAGCTTGTTGTAGCTGATGTCCAACTCGCGGAGCGTCGTCAGATTGGCAAAAGCCAACGCCGTGACCTTTGCAAGGCGGTTCCGAGCCAGTGACAATTTTTGCAGATCCTGATGGCCACTCCCGTCCAGTGCTTTACCAAAGGTGCGCTCCAGAATCACAGGGAGCTGGTTCCCGTCCAACATGAGCACCTGCAGCTTCTTGAGGAAGCGGAACTCATCGGATGCGACATACTTGAACTCGTTGTCGCCTAGGTCGAGGTAGAGCAGTTCTGGCAGGAGACGGTATATTAACGTGTTGAGATTGGACAGACCGCAACCTCTACACTTAAACACACGCAGCTCCTGTAACAGTAAATTGTGTTAGACTTAACGCTCTGTAACAACTGAATATCATTAACCCTACACCTCATACAACCGCAAGGTAAATAGTTGCACCAGTATATAATGTGAGCATAGAGTTCTGAAATTATACTGAAACTTAGACGGAGAAATTAACCTCAGCTTAAGTGGAGATTAAAAGCCCTAACCCGCCAATATTAAATTGTTATATTTATTGTTTTAGTAGGGTTTAACTGCCTTTCTTATTGTATACGGCACCACAGGCGGTGGAAACTGATGATGCATGAAATGAAATGATAGTTGTGAAAGGAAATATTCCAGGCCTAAGTGCAGGGTACCTCTCCGTCATTTGCCACCTATGAAGACGGAGGAAAAACTGCAGAAAGCCTGTCAGGCTCCTGGCGGCATTTGACCACAGAACTTCCGTGTCTTAACGACAAGGTGCTGCTAAATTAATTCATAACCCCTTATCTCCGAATATCTCGGTCAAGCTATTTAAGATAACAGGCAAACATATACAGGATGTAGAGTCATATCTTCTAAGTTCATTGATTTTTATCTAAGTTCATTAAATTTCACATAATACGTATACGATAGACGAAAACACACTACACAAAAAATGTATATCTATTTAATACAATTGGTTTCAAATAACGTTTTTATGGCATGGGCCGTTTCCGAGATATCCATTATTAATCCTTCGAACTCTTCAATAATTTTTCATTCTCTTAAAGTCCTGTTGACACTTTTATCCAAATAAGTTTGTTTATTACGGAGAATAGGATTTCTTCTTAATTATAACATTTATGGATTAAGAAACTCCTTTTAAAACTCTGTTATTAGCTCCGAAAAAATCCACAAAACTTACATGATGTTTTTACATCTTAACTTTAATTTAGCTATAGAAAACGGGCCATTTATATAAAAAATATGTTGCATTTACATGCATTATCTACCTTTTGTCGCTTATTACTGGTATACAAATTATTCTTACGAAAGTTTATTTTACTATCTTAACTACATTACACATTTCGTTATAAATGCAAAGGGAATGGTGCTGGGATAGTTATGTAATAACTTTTTTTTTGGCTAAAACATATGAATAATGTTAAATGGGCACGAAACAATGTTTCCTGAGTCCGAAAATGTACATTTTATTGTACATGTTTTTGCATATTTTCGATTTGTTTCGTAATTGCATAATATTTAGAGAATGTCGTTACAATTATACATATTTTCGATTTTTCACAGGAAAGTGCTTAAAATTGTAATTGATTACATATTTCAAAACAAATTAATAACATAAAATAAAGCCTGAGACAATAAACGGCGAGCGGCAGGTATCGCATTTTCAAAGAGCTTCCTATTGTTAACGCGGCGAGTATTATATCAAAGAACTGCCGATGTAAACTTATACAGTGGAACGATAATACAAATGCAGTTTGGTTTTTTTGTGCGTGTAGAGTGACTGCGTTAACCTCCAGCGTTCTCTAGCTATAGCAGATAAAATGCCACCAGTGAAATCGAGTTTATCTACTCAACTAAGTATATTTGTACGTGAAAACGAAGGTGTGCTAACTACAAATGGACTAGCTTTATTTTCTGAAAGGCGTATAAGTGAGGACATTCGTTTCAAAGTGACGCAAGATTTAAAAACAGCAAAATTTTTCAAATGTTTCCCTAAAAAAAAGTGCTAAACAGTCAATGCTAAATGTAATTACGGTTATCCCAAATGAAACAACTTGTTCAACACCAGGTCCCCAGTTGTTAGCCTTTAATAAGCACCTATATGAAGCTTTCGCTTGTGCTGACATTCCGCTCTATAAATTAGAACATCCTAAATTACGTGCATTCTTAGAAACGTATATAAAACAGGCTATACCACATGAGTCGCAAACATTATGTTCCATTACTTTATGAAAAAAATAATACAAGAAATTCGTGATTCTCTTAAGGATAATCTAATCTGGGTTTGCATGGATGAAGCTCCAGATGCGTGTAAACGATCCACAGGTAATGTAATTGTCGGTACGCTCGGTGAAAATGGACTGTCAAAGGCTTAGAAATAGCAACGACAAATCATTCAACCATTACGAAAATATTCAATAATGCAATATTGATATTATGGCCAGAGGCAATTAGGTATGAAAAATGTAGTTTTGTTTTTATCTGACGCAGCCTCAAATATGGTTAAGACAGGAGAGGGGTTAAAACTGCTTTATAGTAGACTGATTCATGTAACATGCTTGGCGCATGCAATGCATCGCCTGAGTGAAACCGTGCGCTTAAATTTTCCTACTGTTAATAGTTGAATATCAAGCGCAAAAAATCTTCGAGTAGAATCAGTTTGTTTAAACAGTTGGCTCCAGGAATTCCACTTCCTCCTGAACCGATCATTACGAGATGCGGCAGCTGGTTACAGGCTGCCATATATTATTTTAACAATTTTGACATTATCGAGGACATACTTCAAAAACTAAATGAAGCAGAAAACATTGTTAAAGCGAAGGGTGCTATATGTAGGGATGGTTGAGGCAGTATTTTATATCACAACACTGTGAATGCCAGAGTGGTTGTAGTGTAAATTAACATTATTGTATGTCAATTATTTGAGATGTTTGTGAACTATAAGCATTGTTAGGAAATAAGTTTACACGGCCTCACTGAAACTGACAATAGGAGCGGGTAACAATGAAGCGATGGGGTGAGTTGTTTATCAATTAGAAGAGACAAACAAATGACGTCAGGGTAGCGTGCCTTTCTTTAGAAATTGAGGGAATATCTTCCCTAGAGCATATGTTTTTGTAATTTTTATTGGTTAATAAAATAGACGCTAATGTTGGCGCGATTTATTAACCAATAGCAGCTCGATTATAATGTTTAGGCATATCGGGATGAGGGAGTATAAATTACTGAGCCAAAGACAAGTATCACGCAGTTCTACAGAATCATTCACAAGGCAAACGTCGCGCAGTTCTAAGAAATCTCTCTCGCGAGTTACACGGAAGCATTCATGAAGTACACATTACGCAATTCCACAGAATTTCTCGCGTCGTAAAGTTAGTTATAAAATGTGAAATACGCGAATTAATAGTGCGCGGCAAATAAGTGATTGTAGTTACATTTAAAAATATAACAGTTTCAGTCAGGCGTGTATCAAGATTAAATATGTGAAATTAATTAAGTGTGACGGCAATAAAAGTGTAAAAACAAATTCTTTTATCAGTGTTATCTTTTAGTAACATCTCTTTTCCGTTTACACACCCTGTTCAAGAGATATTTGCTCGACTGAGTAATAATAGCTAGCGGAGGACCAAAAAAAAACACAAAATTCAAAATAGTAAAATAATATCAGCCGACAAGTAAAAAAAGATAATACGAGGGATAACTGCGACATGGTATAAAGGAGGAATTAATGTACATTAAGTCACATTTAAACTGCATTTCTACAGCCATTACAGCACTCGAACGAAATGACGTACCACTTGTCATAAACTTAACTTTAATAGAAAGTCTCTCACTAAAGCTAAAATCTGCGCCAGGTCAAGTTGTAAAAAATGTGATTGAAAACTTTGAATATGTACTACAAAAAATCCAGGGTACCATACATTACAACATATTGCAAATATCATTTCTGGTAAAACGGAGATAAAATTGTTGGACATTGAAGAAACATTGTCGCTGGAAGAAATTGTAAAGTTTAAATATGCACCTATAACGTCTGTTGTTGCTGAACGTTGTTTATATCAGCACTAATCAATTCTCAGAAGCAACAGAGAATCGTTTCTGTTTTCAGACCTTAAAATGGTGACTGTTATACAATGCAATGGGAAGTTCACTTTGAAGAAGGGTGATTTTAGGAGGAGCCGAACTGAAGTAGTTGCTACCGCACGTATGGTACCCGGTGGCTTTCGCCCCAATGTTTAAAAATATTAACTTTGTAATTTGACTTTCTTTAAATATTATATTTATGTTTGCGTCGGCTGCGTCAGTATTTATTGTTATAGACATGAATTTCTTTGCAAGGAATGGTGCGGCTATGAAAATAGACTTACACAGATTATAATTTTTACTTCACTCCTTTTATTAATTCTTGACGCGATTTGAATAACACTTCAGTGATATAGAGAGCTGTGAGATTATTTATTAATTACTTGCACTTTTTAACACAAACTATTTTTGTCTCACACTGAATACGTATTAAACTTCTCGAGGACGCGTCTCGCGTCCGGTTAGGAACGCTGCCTGCTAGCAACTGACTTCTGAATTTGTACAATTTGCCCTATTTCAGTTTCTGATTGGCTAATCCTACTCCAATAGAATACTTTAATTTAACTTAAGCTTTTTTATGGTTGTTGATTGGATATTTATAAACTGTCTCAAAATTTACATTATTGTTGCTCCAATAATTACAAGTAGCATTACTAAGCTTTCTTATTCATTATTGCCTCAAGGTTACCTTATTGTTACCTCATTGTTAGCAACTTTTAACCTATTATTCTCACAGCTTCTACATTATTAAATTACGTAATACATACGCATAACATTATTAAACATGTACAATAATATAAACACTAATACAATGACTGTTACATGCCTTTTTTATGTTATTTTATACACATATTGCTTTTAAGCCGAGCTGTTATTACGTTTTATATTATATAATTTGACTGAAATCATTTTAATGTTAAAAATACTGCCTCAACTTCAGCAGCAATTCGGTGAGTTTTACATTAATTTGTTGTTTTGGTGGATTATAATGTTAACTTGTATTTTCAAATATAATGAATATTAAATGAACTCACAATGTCGATTTTAAACATTATTATTTCACCATTTTTGTGAGATTTTGGATAGCACAATTTTGTAGGTTGTTAATGCATATATCGCTGTTATATGCATACATACATATATAATTACATACATATTTTACGTTTTTTAATGCATAACTATTCGGGCCCTATGAATAACAATAGTGAAATGTTTAACAATTGAACGTATGTGCTCTTTCCGTGCAATCGAGAGAAACAACTGAATGTCAACAGGACTTTAAAAGAATGACAAATTATTAAAGAATTCGAAAAATTAATAACAAATATCTCGGAAACGGCTTATAGCACAAGTTATTTGAAATATCTTTAATATATGATATTTTGGAGAAAATAAAACGTTTCGAAAAATGTTCCATGTAAAGGTGAGTTGGGGTGGGGGTATTTGCTTGTATGGCTTCTTTGGAAGGTACTAAACTTAAATACCAAGTTCACGGGCATACACATACAGACGCAGACTTTTTTTGTAAAAGTGCTTTTTTATTCATGGGACCACAAAAAATGTATTTCCGGTGAAATATCGATATGAAACTTTTGGGTGGAATGCAATACCTTCTCTACCTACTATGTACGTGGTGGAGAAAATATTAGTTTGGTACCTCCGTTCATTTACTGAATGTCTTAAAAATTGGTATGATTGTGTGTGTTGAGCTAACCTCAATTCAAACTTGAAACAGGCAGGCAGGCGGCCGAGAGTTGGGAGGGGAGCCGGTCTTTACTGAAACACAAGATCACGTGCAAGTGGCACGCAGCATATATGAGTAAAGGATTTTTTAACATTTAGTCTTGTTTCAGCGTGTTTATTTTGCACTTGTTGACTATATTTAAGCTCTTTTAAGGTAAGTTTTTCATACGAATTTATGTACTTTGGCATTTTTTATAGAACGAGGATGCTGACTAATAAAGTGTATAGTAACTAAAAGACAAATGACGATAATACTTTAGCTGAATAAAGCTTCTATGGTGTAATAATTATATCATTAATTATCCTGCGCCATTAGCTAATTTGTTCTCTTTTCCCGTGCTGTAATTGGATAATTTCCTTCTGTTGTACCTATCTTTGGTTGCCCATTACCTGTTCCGGTGTAGTATTTTGCCTCTATATTACGAGCCGCTAATTTTTGTCCAGCGTGAGAGCAGACAAATCAGAAATGTGACCAAAAAGTGGAAAAATAAATTAAAACAGTTAAACGTCCATATGATAGGTTTCAACGCGTCTAATATTCTGTCATCACTTTAACAGCGTGATGTATTGTTTTCCAGATTGGATGGACGACTCTACGTGACAACTAACGGCATTCCCAAAATCCTTACTTATTATTTATAGTTTGTCCGAATGATACGAGAAAACTTGTAGGAACGGTGTGAAAGTATATCGATTGATGCCAACCTTCGCATCCCTTTCATGTATAAATTATTATGATGGCCATAGCAAATTATTAACAAACAGCTGGCATACCCGGCTTTGAACAAGTGCGCTTTTAATCCCGGATGATTTAATTAATTTTTCATTATTTAAGAAATTAAAGTATATAGATCTAGGACATTTTTGTGGAGAATTCCTCCATTTATTGCTTATAACTAATTTCGTAAGGCTTCTGTGAGAAACAACTTCAGAAAAAGAATCGAATATTCTTTCGTTTTTAATAATCGTGTTGCTGTATGTGCAGAGTATATGACGGAGTCTATTTATTGTGTTAAATGGTTTTATGAATTCCAAATGCTCACTTATTTCACTTAGGGCTCTTTTTACTTTTCTACTACGTATTATAGTAAAGTATTGCATTCCATCCAAAAGTTTGATACCGAGATTTCACCGAAAATACATGTTTTGAGGTGCTCTGAATCCAAATAAAGCATTTTTGGAAACATATCCGTGTGTGCGTCCGTTTGTGAACAGCTTAATTCAAAAACGAAAAGTCGAATAAATACCAATCTTGGTATTTTAGTATCTTCCAAGGATGGCATACAAACATTTTCAAGAAAATCTCCCACCCCACTCTACCCTTCACATAGAACTTTTTCAAAAATTGTGATTCTCTAAAAAATGACTAATAATATCAAGATATTTTTATGGCAAATGAAATGTATATCTTGAATTTTCTGGGAATTTCTCCAAAAAAAGCGTATCATTCTAAATGACTTGCATAACCGAAGGAGATAAGATAAAATTTTACTACACCAAAAATGCAGATCTCGTTAAAACACACAATTTATGCAACATATTTGTTTTCGGTCGAGTGAATCATTTCCAAGATATTTCTTGTTATTTGTTTGAATTTTGTCGTACTTATAGTTTATCTCAAATGTGAGAAGATGGTTTGTTGCTGCTACTAATGGAAAGCCAGAATGTGTATTATATTTCACTGTTGGGGAGCCGAACTGGAAGTAGTTGCAACCGCACGTATGGTAAAAAGTTTCCGGTAGCCTTCACCCCAAAAATGTACTATCCGGTGGCCTTTGCCCCAAGTTTAAAAATATTAACTTTGTAATTTTGACTGTTTCTTTAAATATTATATTTTTATACTTGCCTCGGCTGCGTCAGTATTTATTTTAAGAGACATGAATGTCTTAGCAGGGAGTGGTGCGACTGAAGAATGTAGGCTTACACAGATTATAATTTTACTTCACTCCTTTTATTAATGCTTGACACGATTTAAATAGCACTTCACTGATATAGAGAGCTGTGAGATTTTTTTATTAATTACTTGCATTTTTAACACGTAAACTATTTTTGACCCACACAAAATACGTATTAAATTTCTCGAAGACGCATCTAGCGTCCGGCTAGGAACGCTGTCTACAAGCAACTGACTTCTGAATTTGTAAATTTGGCTCCATTTTAGTTTCTGATTGGCTAATCCTAGTCCAATAGAATATCTTCATTTAACTAAACATTTTTATAAACTGTCACAAAAATTACATTATTGTTGCTCCAAGAATTACTAGTAGCATTATTAAACCCTCTAATTCATTATTGCCTCAAGGCTATCTCATTGTTAGCAACTTTTAACCTATTATTCTCACAGCTCCTACATTATTAAATTACGTAATACATTCTCATAACATTATTGAACATGTATACAATAATATAAACATATACAATGACTGTAATATACACTTTTTATATATTGTTACATACATATATTGCTTTAAGGCGGGCTGTTATTGAATCATATATATTATATAATTAGACTGAATTCATGTTAAAAATACTGCCTCAAAAGAGAATGGAATGCTCCACATTGCAACCAGTTCTTAAAAGATTTGACTGTCGCTTAAAGCCTACCATGTTCCCGTTGCCCCTAAAAGAGAATTATAAATAATTTTCTGCAAATGTTCATTTCGATTAAAAGATGGAGAATAAGCCTTTATAAAAATTGTTTGTACAGGAGTAGAGAAAGCCATGTGAGTGCAACCCATCAGATTTTGTTTAGTGCGAATGAGCCATGTAGGACTAGGTAAAGTACTTAGTGACGTTTCTTTGTTTTCTTTTGGAGCAACAGTTCTTAAGTGTTTGGCTTTGGGCTTTCTCTCGTGTTCCATTTTGTTCCAGTTTTATTTTTCTTTCTTCGGTTTGTATTCTTGGTCAGCTTGCCACTTTTGTACTTTGATTCTAAAAATATCTGTATTTTTGATATCTTCTTGCATAACTCCGTGACTACACAGTGTCCGATCCCTTGACTGGTGACATCAAGAGCCAATGGGAGCAAGAGACGGTGGCGAGGAGAGTACAGCGGACCTGACATATCTTGAGGACCATCATTTTTAAGTAATCTTTTACTTCCCCAATCCACTTCATAGTATCTACTTGCGTTTACTTTTATTTTCGTAAAATTCATTATTTGTTTTGTGAGCCTGTTTGAGCTCATTCATTTAATGTGTCCATAAAACTTTAACCTTCGTTTTGTAATGACACTGTGAATGACTGTATATATTTTCACTTCTGAGTCTGTATTTTTCACGTATAACTTGTAGACCTAAAATGTTTTTATAATTTAGCACTGTTTATTTGCAAAATTTTTGATGTTGCTTTTCAGTTCAAAATTAATGTGTCTGCTACATAGAGGCACTCTGGTTTAATTACAGTGTTATAATGCCTTAATTTTGTACGCTTAGACATTTAGTTTTTATTACAGATGTTTTGAATAAGCCTATATGCATATTCAAAACATTTCTAGCATACTTTTGTTAGCTTTAGTTATTTGCTAATTTAGCTTACTCAATTGTCTCCTTTTATTATTTTTTTAAGTCGCTTTAACTCACAAAGGCCTACTCACGACTCTTACATTAATACAGTAGTGGTTGAACATTAATAGATTTCTAGGAATATACATACATAATATCATTTGGTACTAAACAGATAATGCTTTTCTTATGTGTACAACACAATTAAAGAACAGTAATAATTATATTACAACTGTTTTGAATTTCATTATACAGTTGTATATTCTGTAAGAACATTATAATCTTTTTATGCATAGTTGAATCATTAAAACAGCTAATAGTATTTGGGATGTTATGTGTTTTCCTATGTGGGTTATAACGTTGGCATTCTGTGAGAATATGGAAACTGTCAATGGAGTTTTGCATGATGAACACTGCGGCTGAGTTTCTTCGGTGATCAGATAGGAGTGTGCCTTCTTTGTATGTCCAATTCTTAAGCGGGTAATGATAACTTGATGTTTCCTGTTTAAGCTTGTAAAAATACATTTGTTGTTTGAGGATGCTATTACAGTAAGTAGCTTGTTTTCCTGATTTTGAGACTATACTTTTTCCATGAAGTAATGACTGGTTCGGATGTATAGGGCTAAGTCTGAATGGCTTGTTGTTATCTTTGCATTACATGTTGGTTTTGGATGGCCACTTTAGCCGCTCTCTCATTACCTCATATTACTTTCTCTACTACGTATAGTAAGTAGAAGTATTGTATTCCACCCAAAAATTCGATACCGAGATTTCACCGGAAATATATGTTTCGAGACCCCCTGAATCCAAAAAGAGCATTTTTGGAAACATATCCGTGTGTGTGTCTGTGAACAGCATAACTCAGAAACAAACAGTCGAATAAACACCAAACTTGGTATTTAGGTTCAGTATCTTCCAGAGATGCGACACGAAGGTTTTCAAGAAAATCCCCCCACCACAGATTACCCTTTACATGGAACATTTTTCGAAAATTTTAATTTTCTCAAAAATGGCTCTAACGTTTTTGAATAAAATATCATATGTTTAAGATATTTTCATGACAAATGAAATGCATATCTTGAATTTTCTGGCAATATCTCCAAAAGTATTCTTCATTGTGAACGAATTTTGCATAACTGGTAAACCATAAGAGATAGACAAAATTTTACTGCACAAAAAATGTAGATCGCGTTAAAATACACAATTTATGTCATATACATCTTTTTTGTTGAGTGAACCATTTTTGAGATATTGCTTGTTATTCCCTTAAATTTTCTAATACTTATACTTTTTCTCAAATTCGTTATTCATTTTTTTGTACTGGTAATGCAAAGAGAATGGAATACTCCACATAGCAACCAGCTCTTAAAATATTTGACTATCGCTTAAAGCCTAGCAATTCCGATTGCATCTACAAGAAAATTATCAATAAGATTAACATCTCGATATCTCGATTAACATGAAGCATATGGAGAATAAGCGTTTGTAAAAATAGTTTGTACAAGAGTAGAGAAAGTCATGTGAGTGTTACACATCAGATTTTTTGTTGGTGGAATCCAAAAGTATATCATTTGTTTTCCTTGTTACATCGTATGGTTATATGACATTTGTATTTCTTTGATAAGTTTGTTTTCTGTGTGTATGTTTTGAGTAATGTTATTTTCTAGTAAACTAGGACATTCATATTTGTGTACACTCTACGGCTGTTCTAAAAGGAGGCAAATAATAAATTGCTCAATGAAAGCTATAAAAGAGAAAGACATGATCCGCTAGAGTTGACTGCCTCTTGGAGGAGGAGAGACGGTCTCTCATGGAATGGACTCCCTCCAATACTCATGGTAACTAAGTCGTGGTAAACTTCCAAGTGAGCATCGAGGTTTTATGAGTCAAGGTATAGACAAAAAGGAAATCAATGTGTTTGTGTTGGAATACATCTCTTTTCCTCCGAATAGTGTTTCTATCCTTTTGTTAATATCTGAGCAACTATTTTCTCCCGAAAATAATGTCAATACGGGTTTCTAACAACTAATAATACACTCTGAGCAACACATATTCCGCCGAGAGTCATGCAAAGAGAATAACTTTGCATCAATTTCCTTCACTTCCAAAATTAGAGGCAGTATTGGGCGGTTAGAGCCGACTTTGAATACGCGGCTTCAGCCGGATGTTGTTTTCTAGGAATGGGAAGAGTTCAATAGTCCAGAAAACGAATCATAACAACGTCTACTTTCCGTTAGGACTGCTAATACAACAGAGAGCAGATGAACATTAGAGTAGAGAGGAAATAGAGAGGAGAAGCAGATTAAGTACGAGTTACCAGTGAACTCAGAAGAATGAGAGAATATCGTGGTTATTTTTTACTTTCTCTACTACGTATAGTAAGTAGGGGAAGTATTGTATTCCACCCAAAAATTTGATACTGAGATTTCACTGGAAACATATGCTTAAAGGCCCCCTGAGTAAAAAAAAAACATTTTTGGAAACGTCCGTGTGTGTGTCTGTGAACAGCATAACTCAGAAACAAACAGTTGGATAAACACCAAACTTGGTATTTAGGTTCAGTATTTTCCAGAGATGCGACACAACGTTTTCAAGAAAGTCCCCCCACCCATCTAATGATTTTGATTAAAATATTGTATATTTAAGAAATTTTCATGACAAATAAATTGCATTCGAATTTAATGGGATTGTCTCCAAAAGTATTCTTCATTGTGAACCACTTTTGCATAACTGGTAAACCATAAGAGATAGACAAAATTTTACTGTAGATCGCGTTAAAATACACAATTTATGTCACATATATTTTTTTTGTTGAGTGATCCATTTTCGAAATATTGCTTATTATTGCCTTAAATTTTCCAATACTTATAGTTTTTCTCAAATGGTAATTCGTTATTCATTTTTTTGTCCTGGTAATGCAAAGAGAATGGAATACTTCACATAGTAACCAGCTCTTAAAATATTTGACTATTACTTAAGTACTACCATATTCCCCTTGCATCTACAAGAAAATTAGCAACAATATTAACATCTCGATTAACATGCAGCATATGGAGAATAAGCGTTTGTAAAAATAGTTTACACAAGAGTAGAGAAAGTCATGTGAGTGCAACACATCAGATTTTTCTTTTATGTATTTAATTAATTTTTACTTTAGTATAGTTTTACAGGTAGATTACATCGAAATGAACGAAATGGTGAAATGATGAAGCTTAGAGATACTCCGAGGAAAACATACCTAACCTGGTAAGACAACCTAACTGATATTTAAACTCTAAGCTCTTCAATGCACGTCAGACACACTACACTCATGTTACGAGGTCAGGTATTCACTTTAATTATTTGTATCAGTTCCTTCTAGATGTTGTTTCTAGAATCTTCTCTCCTCCCAGAAGATACATATGACGGAACTGCATAATCAAAGCCGCCTGTATCACTTCCAGTGCTCCATATAACTTTGATGTAAAAAAAAGTTGACTGATTTACGATGGTAATCCAGGAAGTAACGACCGTTTGCGCATTCCCACTGCGCAGGCATCGGGCTTGCATCCAAGGTCGATTGGTTTCCTCGACTTACTTTCTCATTGTTGTGTGGTATCAGACGAAACAAGTTGTTATTGTGTGTTCTGTGATTGTTCAAAGCAAACTGTGTGATACAATATCCCGCGGACTATGAGGTGAGAGGTCTTGAATATTTGAATCCTCGGATGTAGAAACCTGCAGAAATTTAAAGTTACCTAAAGGAAGCGTATGGCGGTACAGTAATGAACGAAGGCAGTGTGGGAAAGTGTTGTGAAACATTAAAAAATGCACGAGCAAATGTGCACGAGGAAACTACCCGGGATCCTCATTCATCATCAATGATTTGAAGAATCAAGTGAGCAACAAAATCGTACAAGACAAATGTGTAACCCCAGATTTCGTTCTTTGCTTCGAGAAATTGTGTCCGAATATTGTGGCCTAATTCACCAGCTGCAGCTGACTGAAACACGGCAATTGCAAGGTCGTGGACGAATATGACAAGTGCTTAAATCGTGGAAGTGATTATGTGGAGAAATTAAATTAAATTGAGTTCTATTTATGGACGCTCTTTAACTACTGTGGTCCTTAGCGTCCCATTCTATATTGAGCGTGAAAGACCAGCAATTTTGCTCAGAGACCTCTATATCAGGCTTTAGGTTCTTTTATGTGTCGTAAATCTACGACACGGGACCACCGGCTTTACTGACCTTCTAAAGGAAGCCATGCTAAGGATTTTTACGATCGAAAAAATCCATCGCCCTCCGCCGGGTTTGAACCCGCAAATTCGGGAATTACTAAAAAAAAGTCTTATGTGTTACACTCACATGACTTTCTCTACTCTTGTACAAACTATTTTTACAAACGCTTCATGTTAGTCGAGATATCGAGATGTTAATCTTATTGCTAATTTTTTTATAGATGCAAGGGGAACTGGTAGGTTTTAAGCGATAGTCAAATATTTTAAGAGCTGGTTGCTATGTGGAGTATCCATTTCCTTTGCATTACCAGGACAAAAAGAAAAAAAAATGAATAACGTATTCCCATTTGAGAAAAAGTATAAGTATTGGAAAATTTAAGGGAATAACAAGCAATATCTTCAAAATGGTTTACTCAAAAAAAATGTATATGACATAAATTGTGTATTTTAACACGGTCTACATTTTTTGTGCAGTAAAAGTTTGTCTCTCTCTTATGGTTTACCAGTTATGCAAACGTCGTTCACAATGAAGATCACTTTTGGAGACATTTCCAGAAAATTCAAGATATGCATTTTATTTGCCATGAAGGTATCTTAGATATTTGATATTTTAATCAAAATCCTTTGAGTCATTTTTGAGAAAATTAAAATTTTCAAAAAATGTTCCATGTAAAGGGTAATCTGGGGTGGGGGAATTTTATTGAAAACCTTCGTGTCGCATCCCTGGAAGATACTGAACCTAAATACCAATTTTGGTGTTTATTGGACTGTTCGTTTCTGAGTTATACTGTTCACATACACACACACGGACATGTTTCCAAAAATACTTTTTTTGGATTGAGGAGGCCTCAAAACATCTATTTCCGTTGAAATCTCGGTATCGAATTTTTGGGTAGAATGCAATACTTCCCCTAATTACTATACGTAGTAGAGAAAGTAAAAACAGAGGTTAGCATGGTAACCACTACGCCACGGAGGACGACTATGCGGAGAAACAAAGCAAGCTGCGATTTTTTAAGTGACATGTTTTTAGTATTAAAGCATTTTTTTTCTGAATATAACTAGGGTGTTTTAAAGGTAAGATCCGTTTTGCAATAAAGTACGAACTACTAAATATTTTTGGTACTTTATTTTTACTTTCTCTACTACGTATAGAATTATGGGAATTATTTATAATCCAACCAAAAATTCGATATCGAGATTTCACCGGAAATACATGTTTTGAGGCCCCTGAATAAAAAAAAGCATTTTTAAAAAAGGTCCATGCGTATGTGTGGAAAATGTCGGATAAATAGCAAACTTGGTATTTAGGTTCAGTACCTTTCAAAGATGCATGACAAAGATTTTCAAGAAAATCTCCCAACTCAGACTATGCTTTCCATGGAACACTTTCCAAAAAATTTAGTTTCTCAAAAATGGTTCTGACACTTTTGATTAAAATATCACATGTTTAAGATATTTTTATGGCAAATAAAATGTATCTTAAAATTTCTGGGATTTTCCCCAAAAGTTCTCTTCATTCTGAATGACTTTAATATAACCGATAAACTGTAAGAGATAGACAAAAGTTTACTGCAGAAAAATGTAGATCTGTTAAAACACAATTTACGTCACACGTTTCTTTTATGTGGAGTGAGCCATTTCCAAGATATTCCTTGTTATTTGTTTTTTTATGTCCTGTACATGCAAAGAAAATGGAACGCTCCACATAGTAACCTGCTGTTAAAAGATCTGACTATCGCTTAAAGCCTACCATATTCCCCTGCACCTACAAGAAAATTAACAATAAGATAGTTCCTGCAAATTTTTATATCGATTAACATGAAGTAGATGGAGACTAAGCGTTTGTAAAAATAGTTTGTACAAGAGTAGAGAAAGTCATGTGAGTGTAACACGTAACACATTCAGCTCTGCAGTCTGTATGTTTTATTGCTCTTTTTCGTTATTGTCCAAAATTCGCCCCCATAGGTTAAAACTGGTATGGCTATTAGCTTATAAGCTTTTAATTGTCTTGTTTTTTATTTTATTTTCTGCCACACATAATGTTAACTTCTATTAAGAGAAGCCACTAAAATATACTCTACACCAGAATGAGAATTTAAAAAAAATTTAAAACTGTGAGGAAAGAAAGCTAAAAAGAAAGAAAGAAAGCACATACAGTGTAATAAATCATTAACCAAAATATTCAGTAGTTCTTATTTTATTGCACAACGGACACCAATTTAAAAGTATCCCCCGTATTAAAGCCAAACGGTCGTTATTTCCTGGATGACCCTCATAGAACGTATTTTTCCAAGGCATGCATTATAGTTTGCATTATTAAAATAGCCTTTACTTTGCTCTTTCCCCAAGCGCTATGCTCGAATGTGTTACAAACGCAGAGCTAATATAAAATCGATAGTTATCGGATTGAGTACAATACTTCGATATGTTTTATGAGTGAAAATGGTTAGTGCTACTAATACAGTCGAAAAGAAAAGAAAATGTGTTAAATAGATTCAAGCTTGTGTTTGATCGCACATTTATAATTATCTATCCGAGCATCCTGGGATATTATGTCCATTTCCATACTATGTGCTTTTAGCAAGAAATTTTAAGTTTTAATCTCGCTGTCCAGCGCTTTGTGTAGCTTTTACGGCTGGCGTTCATTAATAAAAGGTTTAAGTGATTTTCACGATTAATAAAGTCATAATCAGCTGCATATGCAGCCATTCAGAGCGTGTTTAATGCTTCATCACATTACACTTCAAATTTTAATGATAATGTCAAATTTCACGTGGGGTTGTCCCGCCCCTCTCGCAAATGGCGAATAATCAACAGACTCGCCCTGGGGAACACAATCAACGTAATTAAGAGGTCTTTCATCAGCAATGTTCCACAGCTGCTAAGCGATCTGGAACACTGCATTTCAACCCGGGGCGCGCATACCCACTGACGAGATAGAGCAACTCTTAAGATTTACATATAGAATGTGTTTAATTTGCTGTTACAAATATGGTTAACTACCTTGCAGTGCCCTAGAGTTCGTGTCTGTCGACTTCAACACTTAAAGAGGTGGATTATACAGCCTCTGAGTCAGCATTTTGAGGTTTAATTGAATGAGCAGTTTTCATAGCATGTTTACAAACATTTACAGAGAAATTGGAACCTTTCATGCAGCTATGTAGATATCCGTAACACAACGTGCTTCTATAGTAATTAATGGTTCTCAATCTGAGAGGTTTGCAGAGGGCCGCATACAACTTTGAAGAGGTATTATTCCTGTCCCACGTATAGTACAAATTTTCCGGTGGCCTTCGCCCCAACGTTCACTTTCCGGTGGCTTTCGCGCCAACGTTCAGGAATCAACTTTGTATTTTTATGTTTCTTTAAATATTATATATATTTATGTTTGTCTCGATTGCGTCAGTATTAATTTGTAGAAACATGTATCTCTTATCAGGGGGTGATGCGGCTAATGAATGCAGACTTACACAAATTATAATTTTTACTTCACTCCTTTAATTAATCGTTCACACGATTAAATAACACTTCACTGATATAGAGAGCTGTAAGATTATTTATTAATTACTTGCACTTTTTAACACGTAAACTTTATAATATTCTCGCCGCAATGAATTGTCTCACACTGGATACGTACCGAGCGAATGAACTGCTCAGGTACGTTGCCTTCTAGCGACTGGGGTTTACCGCTTAAATTTTTAAAATTTTCTATTTCACGTCTCTGCTGGGCTAATTTTACTCCAATGGTATACTTTTATTTAACTTAAGGTTTTTCTAGTTGTTTATTGGCTATTTATAAACGGCTTTAAATATTACAGTATTATTGCTCCAAGAATTACTAGTAGCATTATTAAACTTTCTAATTCATTATTGCTTTAAGGTTACCTCATTGTTAGCGACCTTCGGCCTCTATTCTCACAGCTCCTACATTATTAAATTACCTAATACATTCACATAAAATTATTATACATGTACACAATAATATAAACATATACAATGACTGTAATATATACTTTTTATATATTGTAGTATACATATATTGTTTTAAGGCGGGATAATTGAAATTGAGTTTTATTTATGGACGCTCTTTAACTACTATGAATCTTAGCGTCACATTCTATATTGAGCGTGAAAGACCGGAAGTTTTGCTCAGAAGCCTCTTTATCAGGCTTGACGTTCTTTTACGTGCCGTAAATCTATCACGGGACCACCGGCTTTACTTCCCTTCCGAAGGAAACCTCCGCCGGGTTTGAACCCGCGACCTCGGGAACCAGAGGCTAGCACGGTACCACTAGTCCACGGAGGACGACTTTAAGGCGGGCTGTTATTATATTTTATATTATATAATTAGACTGAAATCATTTAAGTGTTAAAACTACTGCCTCAACTTGCTTGAAATAAAAAAGAAACATGCAATCTAAAAGAAGAAAACAGCAGCAGTTATAGGTTTTGTCAAACTTTATAAGTTCATTAGCTCAAATTATTGTTTTAGTGCAAAGTTACTACTATTACCAATGTGTTTCTGTGCTTATATATTTATTTATTCTCATTAAAACAGTAGTACAGTGCGATCGTAGATTGGCCGGACCGTACCGCGGCGGCCTTACACTGGGTGAGGATTGGCGCGCTTTCCGCCAGAGTAAACGATCGGCAAGTCATAGGTATGGAACACTAGCTATTGTACTAACTTACCTGCATCACAACAGGTGTTGAAATTCATGACTTTCAACGCAAACACATTCCCTAAATCTCCTGAAACAATTCTGGTTTACTCGCAAAACTGTAATTTAACTGTTGACTGATTGCCGGTATTTGTCTCGTGATTTTGTCCTTCAGTTCTTGTAACGTGTGGGATTTGATGAGTGCGCTATATTCTTTACCGTCCCCCTTAAATAAAAAGCGCATGGAGATAGGTCAGGGGAACAAGGTGGTCACAATCCTCGACTAATTATTCTGTCATCATACTTTGCAATTCATGTATAGAATTCGCAGCAGTGTGCATTGAAGCTGAATCCTGCTGAAAACAGCCACACAATATTTTATTTCTTGTTAGTTGCGGAAAAAAATTATATAAAATTAAACTTACATAAACGTGTGAATAAATCGGCGTGTGTAAGTATGAAAAATATGGGACCGCTAATTCTACGCCCACTTTGCGCACCAAACCCCAACTTTTGCAGCATGGTGAGGAACTTCGTGAATAATATGGGGATTTTCGGTAGCCCAGTATCTATTATTCTGATTAGAAACGTGACTTTGAAGGTAAAACCACGATTTATCAGTGAATAACGTTAAAAGTGGATCCACATCGCCATTATGAACGGACTACAAAAGCCAATTGCAATAATTAACCCTATTACAGGATCATGAGGTTGTAAAGCATGAACTACAGTTACCTTGTACGACTTGAGTTTCAGAGGTTTCGTTGCAACAAAAGATGGCATCTTGGAAATGCTAATATCTTGTGCTAAATGTCTCAATGATTTTTGGTGTGAATACTCTAATCGGACCCCTATTCATCAAGCTTCTCTTCTGTCAGCACACAGCGTTGTTGAACACGTTTTTTGTTCAAAAAGTATCCCTACGCCTGACTTTATTGACAAGGTCATGAATTTGAACACCGATGTTGAAATTCTCTACGACACCTTCTTGAAGAAGTATATTTCACATACGCATCCTAAGAAAAATACGTTGTTCTAAAGTGTACTCAACCATTATTAATGGACAGCGTATCACCAAGAGACAGCACAATTTTACTCTAAACACGCACACAGATATCTTCTCCTCACGACAGATCCACTCGACTGAGCTACAACGCTACTCTCTGGCGGTAGGTGCGCCGCTCCTCATCCAGTCCAATGCCTACGAACGCACGGTATTTTAAAATGTTACAAAAATATTTGAGGATTTTTTTTCACGCTGGATAGACATAATATTTCAACAATGTATGTGACAATGCTAATACGTAATATTTTGTTGTATAAAGTATTGCTTACCTGAACGTCTTTGAAGACTTCTGGGTTCAGTTCTCCAAGATGATTCCCACTAAGATCCAGCTCATGCAGCTTCCCAAGCATCAGAAACAGCCGGGGCACAAGCTCGGATATCCTGTTTCTGGCCAGGGAGAGCGCCCTCAGCTCTGTCAGATGTCGGAAGGTTCCACTAGGCATGGACTCGATGCGATTATCGTCTAAGTGCAGCTCCAGGAGGTTGACGAGGCCGCGGAAGTTGTAGTCCAAAACGTGGGAGATATTGTTCTGCGTGAGATTGAGCACCTGGAGAGTGGGCACGCCCCAGAACGAGTGTCTTCCGATGGCGGGTATGTTAGAACGGACGATGTGAAGCTCCTCTAAGTGAGTGAACTGCTGGAAGATAGGTCCGATTGTGAGGGCGTTGGGTGAGTCTGTAGGAGCCGCGATAATCAGTACTTCAACTTGAGGATCGATGCTGGGGATCGGAATGGGATCAGCCATACCTCCACGGCCACACAACACCTCGCGACGACCACTGTTGTCCAGCTTACATGTACACTCTCTGGGACATAGCGCCCAGCACGTGGCTTGTAGGCAGAGCAGTAATGCAACTGCCAACCTGCGTCCACCTGCCATCCTGCAAACAGAGAGCAGACATCACGTTTATAGTCAAGGAATTGTAAAGGCACAGAGCGTTAATATGCTTCGAGTTTTAGCATGAATATACGTCTAATGTACACATATGAACGTGAAATCGTGACCACTATCACAAATAGTACTAATTTGTGCGTAACCTGCTGTGGAACACCTATTAGCGTACTTTGTCTGTCTGCCCGAATGAAAGAAATCGCCAGCTATTAAAGGTGTAGAGTTTACATTTCACATTGAAGGAAAATTTGTCGACATATTTCACATTTTGTTGAAATTAGTACAAAATTATGGATAGTTTATACGAGGAGCATTTTTAGACAAATTGCTACGTGTATGGAGTTGAAATTTTATACAAAAGGGTTTTTAAACATCTTCCGTCACATACCACATTTGTTGGAAATCGACAAAAAAATCTGATGTGTTACACTCACATGACTTTATCTTCTCTTGTACAAACTATTCTTACAAACTCTTATTCTCCATCTATTTCATATTAATCGACATAAACATTTGAAACGATCTTCTGACATGCAAAGAGAATTACATTTTACACATAGCGACCAGTTCTAAAAATATTTGACTATCGCTTAAGGCGTACTATGTTACCCTTGTTTTGTATTTGCAAGGGCAATACAGAAAACAGTAGCTTTTAAGCATAGACATATCTCTTAATAAGTGGTTGCTAGGTGCAGCACCATTCTCTTTGCCACAGATTAATACTCTTTGCATATCCAAGACAAAAAAAATTAATAACGAATTTCCATTTGAGAAAATAAGTATTGAAAAATTTAAGGAAATAACAAGCACTATCTCGAAAATGGTTCACTCAACAAAAAAAAAAGGTATATGACATAAATTGTGTATTTTAACGCGATCTACATTTTTTGTGTAGTAAAATTTTGAGACGATAATTTGTATCACAAATTACTCAGATGTAAATAAGGATTGTAATATGAATATGTATTTTTATGTGACATTGATTTTAGAGGTTTATTAATTGTAAATATTATTGGTAAATAATAATATACGGCTCTACTGAAACTGTTAACAATAACGCAATAATGCAGCAAGGGGTGAGTTGTTTATCGTTACCGAGAACCAGGAAGTTACGTAATGTTTCGCGCCTTTTCGGTAAAAGCTTCTAGAATTTTCCCTAAAAGTAATATGTATTAGTGGTTTTCATTGGATAGTAAAATAGACGCTAATGTTGGCGCGTTTTATTAGCCAATAGCAGTTCATTTATAATCTTTAGGTGTATCTTGAGGCAAGCCTATAAATAAGCCAGGGCGAGGTAGCGTGTCCCACAGTGTGCAACAACATTCTCAACACATAACACGTCAGCCCCCAGTTCAACGGAATTCTCAGTACAGTACGTATCGTCAGTCAGTCCTTCATTTCGTCAAGTTACGCGCAGCAGAAGTACGAGAAATCTTATAAAGTATTATACAGTTAAATACACAAAGTTGAAGTACGTGAGTTAAAAGTGATAAGAAGTTATTACAAACAGTTTCAGTATGGCGAGTATCCAAATAAATATGTGAAAGTGTTCGTGAACGTGTTCTGCAATAAAGATTATAAAACCAATTTCTTCGTCAATATCATTTCTAGACAAAAGATTCCTTTCCGCTTCACACCCTGCAAGAGATACAAGTTCTACCAAGAAAAGATGATAGCTAGCCGGAGGACAATATACATAACCTTAAATTCTTTCAGAAACTAATTGATACAAATTGTTACACCAGATGGAGTTAAACGGACCAGACCAACGAATGACGTCACACAAGATGGCAACACGCGTGAAGTAAACATATATTTGCTCTCGCAAATTGGCTTCCACAACGTGGTGCTATAAACATATATACAATTTGTTCTCTCACAAATTGGCACCCATAACGTGGGGCAAAGCAACCAGGAAAGGAACTCGAGATGACCAGGAAAGGAACAAGAATAACCAGGAAGTAGCTGAATTAACCAAGAAAGGAACTCGAGTAACCAGGAAAGGATCAGAATTAACCAAGAAGAATTGAGAGGACCAAAGAGACGAACGCAGCAGTGAAATGATCTACAAGACGCAGATTGGACATCGTAATTCCGAGATGACGCAGCAACAAGGAATTCAACTACAAAACGACAAGACTATGCAGATTCATCGAAGCGATACACAAATTTAGGAGAATGGGGCAGACAGCTGGACATCTAAGCAACATCAGCAGATAGCATCAGAAAGGTTAGAAAAGTGTGATTTTAATTCTAAAAAAAAAAAAAAGTATAAAACAAGAAACAATGATGGAAGGGGATAGTGTAATAGTTAGCTGTAATTCAATACAGGATACAGAAAATAGCTTAAACAATGTAGTATCTGATGGAGGAAATGTTAGTGCAAAAAGTAAGAATAGAATAGCAGGAAATATTAATTCTGATACTAGAATGATTATGGAAATGCTGAGAAATATGAGTAGGGAGATAAGGGAAGATCTTAGTAAGAAATTAGATCAAAACAGGGAAGAGATGCAAAAGAGTTTTGAGAAATTAGGGGAAGCTATGGACAGGAATTATAGGGAATTGAGTGAAAATATTATTAAGAGTGTAGAACAAAAAGTAGATCAGAGTTTTGAAGAATTGAGAGAAGATATAAAAAAGGATCATAGGAAATCAATTGAAGATATTGGTAGGAGTAATGAGATATTAGAGCAAAAAGTAGATAAAAGCAGGGAAGAAACTGAAAAGAAAGTTATGAAGCTAGATAGTAGTATGCCAAAAATGAGAGATGGAAATGAGGAAGTAATAGCAAGTGAGATAGGAGAAATTTCAAAGAAAATGCTAGACATGAGCAAGGAAATAGGTAACAAAGAAAGTGAGGTTAATACTAAAAGTGAGGTTAATTTAGAATGTACAGAGTCAGGTAGTAGAATGAGTAACATTGCAAGTGAGATAAGAGAGATAAATGAGGTTAGGAATGTAGATGTAAATAAGGCGCAAGTTAATTTCAGAGGGGAAATATCAGAAATACAGAAGGAGTCAATAACGCAAAGAAAGAAATTGTACCAAGATGTTCAAAATGAAAACTCCAGTCCAGTACAGTTTAGTACAGATTTGTCAGAGTACTTTCAGAGTCAAAAGATAGAAGAATTGAAAATGAAAGTTGTTAAAAGATGTATTGTTCAGGAAACTTTAGATTATTTTCAAATGTTATCATGTGATGAAATTTCAAATGAATACAAGAGGTTATTCATGAATAAAAATTTGAAGGTTAGGTTACAGCTACGAGTAATGTTTAGCCACACACAATTTGATCCAGGAGGGTAAATAACAATTAGATGTAAGGTAAATGCTGGATAGTTAAAGATGACTTGCAGAGAAATGTGTTGGAACGTAAGAGGGTTAACTATTTATATATATCATTTGAAAAGAGAAATAAATTATAAAAAAAAAGAGAGAAATGTTTAAAAAAAAATAAATAAATAAATAAATTTTTAGTAACTGTAACAACATTTGAAAATTAAGAATGCAAAGATTGAAACTTAAGATGATATTAAATTAAAAGTACGTAAATACAATTCCAAGATTTAAAAATTAAGAATGCAAAGATTGAAACTTAATATGATATTAAATTAAAAGTACGTAAATACAATTCCAAAAGTATTGTTAAAATAATAATAATAAATCCAGAAAAAAAAAATATATATATATTTATGTAGAAAACAGAAAAGGTGAAACATTGTCTAGATTTAAGAGATGTAAATATTTGTGTAGAGGGTGAATATTTTGGTAAATATGTATAATGATTACAAAAATCTTAAATGTATAAATTTTTGTCAACAACTTAAAAAAAAAGTAAACAACTTTGTAACATTAATTAAATAATTCAGAGTACAGTATTTGCTATAAAAAAATTTGTGATGTCAGATGAATATCTAAATTAATTAAACCAGAGCCAGTAAGTAGTGGCGAGATAAAACATATGTCGTGTGTTAAATGCGTGTGAAGTGTTAAGTGAAAGTGATAGCGTGTGTTCCAAGATTTAGGAGACTAAAAACACAATTTTAAAATTTCTAAACAAGTTATAAATATTTATAATTATGTTTCTAGTGGGGCATATGAGACGGTAATTTGTATCACAAATTACTCAGATGTAAATAAGGATTGTAATATGAATATGTATTTTTATGTGACATTGATTTTAGAGGTTTATTAATTGTAAATATTATTGGTAAATAATAATATACGGCTCTACTGAAACTGTTAACAATAACGCAATAATGCAGCAAGGGGTGAGTTGTTTATCGTTACCGAGAACCAGGAAGTTACGTAATGTTTCGCGCCTTTTCGGTAAAAGCTTCTAGAATTTTCCCTAAAAGTAATATGTATTAGTGGTTTTCATTGGATAGTAAAATAGACGCTAATGTTGGCGCGTTTTATTAGCCAATAGCAGTTCATTTATAATCTTTAGGTGTATCTTGAGGCAAGCCTATAAATAAGCCAGGGCGAGGTAGCGTGTCCCACAGTGTGCAACAACATTCTCAACACATAACACGTCAGCCCCCAGTTCAACGGAATTCTCAGTACAGTACGTATCGTCAGTCAGTCCTTCATTTCGTCAAGTTACGCGCAGCAGAAGTACGAGAAATCTTATAAAGTATTATACAGTTAAATACACAAAGTTGAAGTACGTGAGTTAAAAGTGATAAGAAGTTATTACAAACAGTTTCAGTATGGCGAGTATCCAAATAAATATGTGAAAGTGTTCGTGAACGTGTTCTGCAATAAAGATTATAAAACCAATTTCTTCGTCAATATCATTTCTAGACAAAAGATTCCTTTCCGCTTCACACCCTGCAAGAGATACAAGTTCTACCAAGAAAAGATGATAGCTAGCCGGAGGACAATATACATAACCTTAAATTCTTTCAGAAACTAATTGATACAAATTGTTACACCAGATGGAGTTAAACGGACCAGACCAACGAATGACGTCACACAAGATGGCAACACGCGTGAAGTAAACATATATTTGCTCTCGCAAATTGGCTTCCACAACGTGGTGCTATAAAAACATATACAATTTGTTATACTTACAATTTTGTCTATCACTTTTGGTTTACCAGTTATGCAAAAGTCGTTCGCAATGAAGAATACTTTTGGAGACATTCCCAGAAAATTCGAGATATACATTTTATTGGTCATAAAAATATCTTAAACATACGATATTTTAATCAAAATCGTTAGTCATTTTTGAGAAAATTAAAATTTTCGGAAAATGTTCCATGTAAAGGGTAATCTGAGTTGGGGGATTTTCTTGGAAACCTTTGTGTCGCATCTCTGGAAGATACTGAACCTAAATACCAAGTTTGGTGTTTATCCGACTGTTCGTTTCTGAGTTATGCTGTTCACAGACACACACACACAGACATACACACGGACATGTTTCCAAAAATGCTTTTTTTTTTTATTCAGGGGGTCTCAAAACATTTATTTTCAATGAAATCTCGGTATCGAATTTTTGGTTGGAATACAATACTTCCCCTACTTACTATACGTAGTAGAGAAAGTAATTAAGGATATTTAGGTTAATCGCCTTGTGATGGCGTTGCAGCTGAACATTCCGAACCGAAACGGTACTAGCTAAATATAATTACATACGTAATTGACTACAAACCGACGACAATAGGAAATAGATGCGTTATTTTTGTATGTACACATTACTTTTTATCACAATGGATGCGGAATACAATCATAATGGAATCTAGTACAGGCTGAAACGCCAAAGTGTGGTTAATGTTTTGTGCCCTAGCTAATCAAGCGAAAGATCGAGGTTCGATTCCAGGTTAGATTTAGAATTTTAGTCTACCGAGTTATTACTTTCTCTACCACGTACATAGTGTCGCAGTTCTCAGATGACTTGTGCTATCTTATTTGTTAGGCGCTTATTGTTTAATTATTTTTTTTTAAATTTGGGTCCTTTGTCCTCCGGTAGCTATTATAACTCAGTCGAGCACGTGTCTCTAAGCAGGGTGTGTAAACGGAAAGAATTTGTTGCTAAAGGATAACACTGATAAAATAAAATCTGAATCTAGGCTTTTACTGTCGTCACGCTTAATTAATAATTGACATATTTAAGCTTTAAACACGTCTGACTGAAACTGTAATATTTTCGAATGTTACTACAGTCGTTTCAGTTGCCGCGCACCAATTACTTCGCGTACTTCACAGTTTTGTAACTAACTCTACGACGTGCACCTCGTGACAGATTCTTCAGAACTGTGCGACACTTCCTTATGGCTCGAGAATATATACTCCTTCACCTCGAATTGCCTAAACAGTAGGTATAATATATATCCTATTGGTTACCAAATTGCGCTAACTTTAGCATCTGGTTTGGTCAGCCAATCACTACTACGGACATATATGCTCTAGGGAAGACATTTCCTCCATTTCTAAAAATGGCACGCTGCCCTGAAGTCAATTTCGGCTTTCTCTTCTTAGTGACAAACAACTCACCCCCTCGGTTTCTTGTTACCCACTTCTATTATCAGTTTCAGTTAGGCCGTGCAAACTTATTTCCTAACAATCCTTATTGCTAACAAACATCTAAAATCCTGTACATAAAATAGCATTAATTTACACTATAATCACTCTGGCATTCACAGCATGTTGTCATATAAAATATTGCCTCAATAGTAGATAGAAAAGATATTGCATTTCATCCACAATTTTGATACCGGGAATTCACTGGAGGTACACGTTTTGAGACAGCCTGAATTCAATAAAAAGCATTTTTAGAAAAAGATCCGCGCGCGCGTGTGTATGTATGTCTGTCTGTATTTCTGTGCAGAGCATAACTCAAAAACGAAAAGTCGGATAAATACCAAACTTGGTATTCAAGTTAAGTATCTTTCAAGGATGCAACACAAGATTTTCAGGAAAATACTCCCTCAACAACTGCCATTTACATGAAATTTTTTTCGAAAATTTTGATTTTATAAAATACAGCTCTAGCGATTTTGATTAAAATACCATATACTAAAATTATTTACATGAAAAATAAAACGTATATCTTGAATTTTCTGGAAAGAGTCTTTAAGTCCTCTTAATTTTGAAGGAATTTTGTATAATGCTGTATAACTGGTAAACGTTAAGCGATAGACCAAAAGAAGAAATGTAAAGAAAGACACAAGAAATGCAGATATTTTTAAAACAAAAGGTTAATAATGGTTAACATTGTTAATTTCCTGGTCATTCTTTAAAGTCTGTTCAACATTCAGTTGTTTCTCGCGATTGCATAGAAGCAGTATGGAGTTTTAAGGCAAGCGCCCAAGACTTAAGCTATCGCTGTTTTCTTTGTATCAAAACGAAATGTCTAATATAGTTACTTCTCCGAAGGTTTATTTGGATTAAAACGTAGTAGATGTAACAATATGCTTTAGTAAAACTTGTTTGTATACTCATTAATAAACTTTAGAGTAGAGAAAGTCATGTGAATCACATACAATTTTTTTTTTGTGTTTTAAATTTAATGCCGTGAATTGGAACGTCTTAAAGAATCTCAGGTCTATCGGCATGCCGGATTACCTGGTGACCTATTAAGGTATCTCTACAGTTTAAAACAATAGAAAAGACACCTAATATATTGGGAAATCTCATCGATTTACAGAACACCCTATCCCTCAACGCGAACCTCGCTTATGTAAATTGCCTTGCAAAATGTAAAGTGCACTTTGATGTTATAATGAAACGACACATTGGTTATGTTGGTACTATTTAAATGAGAAAGAGTATGTACAAATGGTAAGTGAAGATATTAAGTAAAACGTTATAAAATCCTGGATGCAATTTTTTGACGTTAGAGTCTGTCAAATGGTATGAGCTTTACGATTGTAACATAAATGTCAACTAAATACCAAAACGTAAGACACAAAATGTTGGGAACGCATTTGAAATATAATTTACGATTTAAAAATATGTGGTAACCGAGTTGGATGGCTCAGCGTAACGTCTGTGGCCCTCATTCGGGAAATCCCATATCTGTTTTTTTTTCGTGGTTTCCCTTAGACACTAAGGTAAATACTGGATTGGATATTTAATACTACGGCCTAACGTTCCACCTTAAGCCTAAAACAATAGTAAAATAGAAAATAGGTGGCAATAGCGAATGTTCTGCCATCTATCCACAGAGAATGAAAGCAGGTAGACTGGACGGCACCCTATTGCTATATGCCCGGTACGTGTGGAAGCAGTGGTACAGTTGCTGTATACGTGCCTCTATATGATGAAATAAGATGGTATGGTACAGGTATGAGACCCAGAAGACTAACTGTACGTCACACGCCGGTCCACAAGATGTCTCCCAACAGACCCGTCGCGATATGACGTAGTTAAAGCGACGTAAAAATAAATAGAGAAAAAATGCGTGCTATTATTAAATATTAATTTAATTTCTGGCAGTTTTCGGGCTTCTTTGATTAGATATTCTAATTGACCATATTTCATTTCCATACATAAAGTTAGGCAATACGACTGTCTGGTAACATTGTGATTGTCTTCTATAGTCTTACTTCCTAACTGCACTCAGTGCGACAGCCTTAAGCTTTCTTTTGAGGCAGTATTTTTAACACTTAAATGGTTTCGGTCTAATTATATAATATAAAATTCAATAACAGCCCGCCTTAAACTAATATGTGTATAAATAACATGTAAAATGCATGTAACAGTCATTGTATTAATGTTTATATTATTATGTACATGTTCTATAATGTTATGTGAATATATTACGTAATTTAATAATGTAGGAGCTGTGAGAATAACAGGTTAAAAGTTGCTAACAAGGAGGTAACATTGAGGCAATAATGTGTAAGAAAGTTTAATAATGCTACTAGTCATTATTGGAGCAACAATAATGCAAATTTTCAGACAGTTTATAAATAGCCCATCAACAACCAGAAAAAGCTTTAGTTAAATGAAGGTATTCTATTGGAGTAGGATTAGTTAATCAGAAACTGAAATATAAAAAAATTTACAAATTCAGAAGTCAGTTGGTTGTAGACAGTGTTCCTAATCGGACGTGAGATGTGTCCTCGAGAAATTTAATACGTATTTTGTGTGAGACAAAAAATAGTTTACGTGTTAAAAAGTGCAAGTAATTAATAAAAAAATCTCGCAGCTCTCTATATCAGTGAAATTTTATATAAATCGTGTTAAGCATTAATAAAAGGAGTAAAATTATAATCTGTGTAAGTCTACATTCTTCAGTCGCACCACAAGCCTGCAAAGAGAAACATGTCTCTAACAATAATACTGACGTAGCCAGGAAACATAAATATATAATATTTAAAGAAACAGTCAAAATTACAAAGTTAATATTTTTTAAATATTTGGAGCAAAGGCCACCGGAAAGTACATTTGGGGCGAAGGCTACTGGAAACTTTTTACCATACGTGCGGTTGCAACTACTACAAGTTCGGCTCCCCAACAGTCGAAATATAATACACTTTCTCAAATTGGCTGCCAAAGGGTGGGGCAAATAACAATACAATAATACACCTTCATCACTTTCTGCATAAACATCAGAAAAACTGAGAGAAAGCGATTGACAGCAGAACAACTCGAATGGGATCTATTTTAGGGTAGTAAACAAAGAAGAAAAAGTAGAAATACCTGACTGTTTTCCTTATTCTGTCGGTAGCTCTTCACGAGTGTATTTTCTATGTTTTTGTATTATACAACAATGTGAACTACGTAACTAAATTAATTTATTTATTAAAATAAAAATAAATAAATATATAACAAATGAAAAAAAAGAATTTTAATAAATCTGCATAAATTTAGGCATCACTGTCTTTTACAAATGCGTTGCATGGAAGAATTGCCAACCCTCAGCCTGGTTTTATGTCACAGATACCTCTCTAATTCAACTTTTGTACCTCGTCTGAGCAATGGTTTTCTGTCAGGATTTCTTCCTTTAGCTGAGTATGTTTCACCCCAGAATTTCGTTTTCTTGGTATCACCCTTATTTGCGAAGCATTCCCCTATCTACCATCTGGAGAGGCGTGCGATGTATCAAAGGTATTGCTCAAAATATTGGAAAATTCAAACGAACGAAAATGAATTAATCGAACATTGTTAGTACCTCAAAATTCCAATCAATATATTCCTCATTCCGTGATATTATTACGTTTCAGTAAAGAACTAACATTTTTTTCTATAAAATTACATCCTTGCAAGAATATTATAAGATAAACGATGTGGTTGGTCCATATCCTTGGCATTGCTTGTAACGCTAATGAACAGCATGAAACACGCGGCGATGAATGGTAGAGTCATAGATAAACGGCAGAAAAAGCATATGCATATGCGCAATGCGCACCATCTTCTGGTATTTAATAAAAAATCTGATGTGTTACACTCACATGACTTTCTCTACTCTTGTACAAACTATTTTTACAAACGCTTATTCTCCATATGCTTCATGTTAATTGAGATATCGAGATGTCAATCTTATTGCTAATGTTCTTGTAGATGCAAGGGGAATATGGTAGGTTATAAGCGATAATCAAATCATTTAAGCGCTGGTTGCTATGTGGTGCATTCCATTCTCCTTGCATGTCCAGGACAAAAAAATGAGTAACGAATTTGAGCAAAAGTATTAAGAGAATAACAAGCAATATCACGAAAATGGTTCATTCAACAACAAAAAAGGATGTATATGACATAAATTGTGTATTTTAACGCGATCTACATTTTTGTATTGTAACATTTTGTCTATCTCTTATGGTTTACCAGTTATGCAAAAGTCGTTCACAATGAACAATACTTTTGTAGACATTCCCAGAAAATTTGAGATATACATTTCATTTGTCATGAAAATGTCTTAAAACATATGATATTGTAATAAAAATCTTTAGAGCCATTTTTGAGAAAATTAAAATTTTCGAAAAATGTTCTATGTAAAGGGTAATCTGGGGTGGGGGGATTTTCTTGAAAACCTTCGTGTCGCATCTCTGAAAGATACTGAATCTAAATACCAAGTTTGGTGTTTATCCGACCGTTCGTTTCTGAGTTATGCTGTTCACAGACACACAGGCACACACACGGACATGTTTCTAAAAATGCTTTTTTTTATTCAGGGGATCCCAAAACATACATTTCCGGTGAAATCTCGGTATCGAATTTTTGGGTGGAGTGCAATACTTCCCCTACTTACTATTCGTAGTAGAGAAAGTAAAAATTAAGTGAGTTGGCGTATAAAATACACACGAGTTTTGTAAAAGACTATGTCATATACATATCAAATGCCAGCCATGTCCAATCTATTCAGAGTAGGCACTCACTGCATTCTGAATGGGAAATTTTCCCTTTTCCGAACTCGCGCCCCAATATTGATTTTAATTTACTTCTAATGTCGTGGGGTTCCAGTCCATTACTTAACGGATCCCCAGGTGGCACATCGGGGAGGGGGTGACATCCACCGGTTATAGTGAATAGCATGAATGTCTGAGGACCAACTGTGGAGACGCCCTTACTCCAGGGGGTTGTACGTACACAAAGACTAATTCTCCGGAAATAAGGGCGAAGATTCTAAATGGGTGGAGAGAGCTATTTCTGGCTGAAGTTAATAGCCGGGTTGGATAGATGGGAATTGGAAATATGCTCTATAAGAAACTGCGGACGCTTCAGCAAGCATTAGGCAGATAATTAACTCCTTGATATACCTGGATCTTTAGAGCTCCGTAAACGAATCTGGGTGGTTCTAAGCGCTAATGCATTGTGAGGAAGAGAGGAGATTTAGTTCCTGCTTTATCCAAAAAGATTGCTCAAGAATTAGCAACGGCGATCTCTGGTTTATATCCTGATTAGGAGCCTTTTTACTTTCTCTACTACGTATAGTAAGTAGGGGAAGTATTGTATTCCACCCAAAAATTCGATGCCGAGATTTCACCGGAAATACATGTTTTGAGACTCACTGAATCCAAAAAAAGCATTTTTGGAAACATGTCCGTGTGTGTGTCTGTCTGTGTGTCTGTGTGTCTGTGAACAGCATAACTCAGAAATGAACAGTCGTATAAACACCAAACTTGATATTTAGGTTCAGTATCTTCCAGAGATGCGACACGAAGGTTTTCAAGAAAATCCCCCCACCCCAGACTACCCTTTACATGGCACTTTTTTCGAAAATTTTAATTTTCTCAAAAATGGCTCTAACGATTTTGATTAAAATATCATATGTTTAAGATATTGTCATGAGAAATGAAATGTATATCTCGAATTTTCTGGGAATGTCTCCAAAAGTATTCTTCATTGTGAACGACTTTTGCATAACCGGTAAACCATAAGAGATAGACAAAATTTTACTACACTAAAAATGTAGATCGCGTTAAAACACACAATTTGTGTCATACACATTTCTTTTGTATGAGTGAACCGTTTTCGAGATATTGCTTGTTATTCCCTTAAATTTTTCAATGCTTATACTTTTTCTCAAATTCGTTATTCACTTTTTTTATGTCCTGGACATGCAAAGAGAATGGAATGCGCCACATAGCAACCAGCGTTAAAATATTTGACTATCGCTTAAAACCTAGCATATTCCCCTTGGATCTACATGAAAATTACCAATAAGATTGACATCTCGATATCTCGATTAACATGAAGCATATGGAGAATAAGCGTTTGTAAAAATAGTTTGTACAAGAGTAGAGAAAGTCATGTGAGTGTCACACATCAGATTTTTTTCTGGCCTTTCTCGGTCGCAATGGCTGGTACGGATAACGTAGATGACGGATTTCTTTCTCTGTCTCTCATTCTTTCTGATATCAATCCTGTCTTCATTCTTTCAGGGTTGCAGGGCTGAGCGTAGTGGACGTGCTTTGAGGAAGCCTTAAGGAACCCGCCTGCATGTGCCGGTCGCCACCAGATCTGGCATTCCTTTGTTTTCTTTTTCTAATATTTTCATTCCGGCGGTCACATACGTAAAACAGACCAACTACTCACCTCTAAAATCCACCCCCGTCTTCAATCCATAATTTTTTCCTGTCTCAGTCAGGAGCTAACTGGCGGGATAAAATGACCTAACCGTAATTTTAAAACATTTCAGAATGGGACCTTTCCAAAAGATAACTATACGTTCAATTATACATTTCAAAAGAATAGTCCTCTCAGCATTGCATAACGTGATCATCCAAGCATGTTTTATCATCAGCTACATAAATAAGGTTCTAGTCGTAGAGAGTATATTGAGCTAACCCAGCGGGATGGTTCAGGCGGTAAAGTCTTTGGCCCTCATTCGGGAACCGACAAACTGGCTTGAGGTTTTTTCCTGGTTTCCCTCACCGCCAAGATGAATACCGGATTGAATATTTAATACCACCACCCAAAATTCCACCTTAAGTCTAAAATAGTAGTAAAAATGAAAAATATATGTAATAGCGAATGCTATGCCATCTATCCACAGACAATGAAAACAGGTAAACTGGACAGCATTCTAGTGCCATCTGCACAGCACGAAGAAGAGCTTCTCTTCACTAAGGTCTCTGTGATCGCATGTCAAATCAGCCATGTGCCCGTCACAGAAGCAGAGATACAGTTGCTATGCACTATCGTCTCTGTAGACACGTGACGAAGCAAGGTGGTATGGTTACAGGGATGAGACCTAGAAGGTTTAACTATCCGCCACACATTGATCCACGAGTTATCTACTAAAGGATCCGTCGCCATATGACGATGTAGTTAAAAGGACGTGTAATAATAATAATAATAATAATAATAATAATAATAATAATAATAGTATTCTGAGTTACAATAGAAACGTTACAAGTATGTGCATAATGTAAGACCTTGCAACCGTTCGTGCTTCCAAATTTCAATTCAAGCAACGTCCACTAAAACTCTATCAACCAATCAGATTTAATTATGCTTGCGATACGCACACAAAAACCGAAATGTCATTTTGAAATATAAATGTTGGAAATGGTAGAAGGTGGTTAATAATATAATGGCAGTTGTGACTTATTTAAATTGAATTAAGGAAGGTAGTAGAGAAACTAAAAATGAAAGCTTTTGAAACCGTCTTTTCCGAAATCAACAATTCGGTAATATCGTGTAGCAAATACGTATTTTTCCTTAGTGGCTAGTCTCTAAGCTAAAGGATAAAGTTTTAATAATTACTCTTTAATATACGAAAACATTCTGATGTGTTGCATTCACATGATATACTCTTCGCATTCTTCCACAGTTATTTTTACAAGGGGTTATTCTTCTATTTCTTGTTAATATAAATAAATCCTTAATTGTAGTATAAGGAGAATTCATTAACTGGTCGCTATGTGATGGTTTTGAAATTCTCTTCTCTTTCTATGAATATAAAAAAGGAAGGAAAGAAAGAAAAAAATTCTGATGTTTCATATGACCTTATCTACCCTCTAACTTTATTAGTGGGTATATAAACTATTATTACTAAAGTTATTCTTCTATCTACTTCATTTTAATCCAAATAAACCTTTGCAGAAATAGTTACATTACACATTTCGGTATAGACACAAAGTGAACACCCACAGTCAAATGTTTAAGAACTGGACGCTATACTCTGTCCTTAAAATTCTATACTGCTTCCATGCAATCACGAAAAACAACTTAATGACAGGGCTTGAAGAAAACTACAAAGTAATGAACAATTCCAACCTTTAATAACGGATATCCCAGAATATGTATTTTAAATAAATTGTGTGTTTTAAAGAGATGTACATTTTTATGTAGTACGCTTTCGTCTATGGCTTAACGTTTACCAGTCATACAAGATTATACAAAATCAGCCTGTCAGCCTTAAACGCAATACAAGACACGTACCATGAGATAGGTTATTGCTTCACGTATGGAAAGCATATTTGAAGAATGTGTATTATATTTCGACTGTTGGGGAGTCGAACTTGAAGTAGTTGCAACCGCACGTATGATAAAAAGTTTCCGGTAGCCCTCGTCCCAAATGTACTTTCCGGTGGCCTTTGGCCCAAACGTATAAAAAATTAACTTTGTAATTTTGACTGTTTCTTTAAATATTATATATTTATGTTTGCCTCGGCTGCGTCAGTGTTTATATTTTAGAGACAAGAATGTCTTAGCAGGGATTGGTTCGACTGAAGATTACACAGATTATAATTTTACTTCACTCCATTTATTAATGCTTGACACGATTTAAATAACACTTCACTGATACAGAGAGAGCTGTGAGATTTCTTTTATTTAATTCTTGCAGTTTTTTACACGTAAACTATTTTTGTCTCTCACAAAATACGTATTAAATTTCTCGAGGACGCATCTCGCGTCCGGTTAGGAACACTGTCTACTACCAACACGTCCAGTTATGAGCGCTGTCTACAAGCAACTGACTTGATTTCTACCGCCCAAATTTGTAAATTTCTGTATTTCAAGTCTCTGATTGTCTATTCCTAATCCAATAGAATACTTTTATTTAACTTAAGTTTTTTCTGGTTGTTGATTGGCTATTTTATAAACTCACAAAAATTACATTATGGTTGCTCCAAGAATGACTAGTAGCATTATTACACTTTCTTACTCATTATTGCAGCAAAACAAGCTACAAAACTACCAACGCAAGATATTGATGTCAAAATACCCCTCCAACGTGCAGCCACACACTTTAAGAAGAAAATACTCAAAGAATGGCTGACCAACTGGATGAACAACCCTTCAAGTAAACTTCATGATGTACGTGGAACTTCAACTCAAGAATATCCAATAAGACAGCTACAGCGGCGAACCAAATTGTAATATTCCGACTACGAATTGGGCATACTAAACTGACACACTCTTATTTGTTGAGAAGCTCTTTGCCAATACGTAAAATAACATTAACAGTAGTAATTTTGTACTAACATGTCCAACATTTGAAATCAACGTAGTCAGGTTGGTATGCCCCGAAATATTTCTGCAGCACTCAATGATGCGGCTTTCATCCAGAAAGTAATTAGTTTTTTTTAAAAGAATACCTCAATATATTTAACCAAATTGTAACCTGTATATGTACACATAATGTATAAGTATTATCATTGTAATCCAATACTGTAATAATCTGCACGTGGAAGGTCGTAATAAGACTAGGAAGGTTAAAACGACCCTAAATAAAACGTAATTTAAAAAGAATTCTTTCGACTGAAGAGGACTCCACAGGCTATTCCCAGAAAATTCAAGACATACATTTTATTGTTCATGTATGGTATTTTATTTTTGCACTTAAATGCCAAGTTTGGTACTTATCCGGCTTTTAGTTTTTGGGTTATACTGTTCACAGAAACACAGAAACACGGACTTTTTCTAAAAATGCTGTATTTGTATTCGCTGCAAAAAGAAATGTGTTTCCTGTGAAATCTCAAATTGATTTCATCCAAAAATCAAAATGTTTGGTGAATGCAATACCTTATCTATTGCTAGCTAGAGTAAAAAGGGAATAGCGAATTGTAGTTGACAAAAGTATAACGCATATGTGATTCCAAACCAACTCCAAAATGGTTAATGACACATTTATTCGACAAATTCTGTGCGCTTCGATGAGATTCACTTAGTGTAGGAAGATTTTGTCTATATATTGTGGTTTACTAAATGTGGTTCAAATAGAGAGGTTATTCCCAGAATATTCAAAATATTTTGTTTGTTATAAAAATACCTTAAACATATGACATTTTAATCAAAATCGTGATAAAATAAAAAATAACGAAAAAATTTCCATATAAGGGGAAACTTAAGGTTTGGAAAAATCTTGAAAATCTTCCTCTTGCATCCTTTGACGGTCGTGAACTTAAATACAAAGTTTTGTATTTAACTGATTTTTTGTTTTTGAGTTATACTGTTCACAGAATAACTCAAAAAAAACACACACACACAAAACACATATGCGGACCTTTTTAGTATTTCCGGTGAAACCTCGGTGTTGGATTTTGGAGTAAAACACATCCTCTACTTACTGTCAATTAGTGTTAGAAATAGGATACGTTAGCAATCAAAATCTTTGACACACTTATTCTCATAAAAGAGCCAGTGAACTTAAAAAATGAATACTTACCAAATTGAAGAATTATATTAGTGATCTGGTAAACAAGAACGTAATTCACTTTGTTTTTAGATAAAGTTGGAACATTTATATTGCTCTAATTCTGCTGCTACTGCTCGTAAATTTAAATCATGGCCATTTATTCCTAGCGAGTGTTTCCTGGCAGTTGCTGATATATTCCAACAAAGACATCAGAAAATGGCACACGACTTCCCGTTCCCTTGCATGACCTACTTCATTGTTATGTAACAGTCGTTGTTGTAGTTGTTTGGGACTCAAGCGGCGGTGGCGATAATAGGACGTGAATCAAACCCTGTGCACGTGCACCGCCTTTTATCATCCATGCGTGGCGAAGTGTGGCAACACCGCCATGGGTGGTTTAGCGCTGCCTCAACAATGAGTTTATATCATAGAGCCTGCATTGTTAACACAACAGTGAAACACGCAAATTTAATATAGTTATTTATTTATTGCTTTAGTGGTATGTATTGGCCAGCGTTCCTCCCTCCCCCCGAGTAAAACTCATATATTTGTATTCTGGGAGAATTTTGTGTAGTATTGTATGACTTTTGGATTGTGTGGTGAAGAGGAATAGTACTACCAGTTCAGCACTACTAACGTTTACATCTTATAATGAAATTGTGGCTGTACCCTGACAATTTTCGATTTATAATCTCTTATAGATCTCTCTTTTTATATCGACTCCCCTTAGTGTTTATAATCGATAACCTTTTACTTTTGTACTATGTATAGTAAGTAGGGAAAACATTGTATTCTCCCCAAAATTTCGATATCGAGATTTCACCGAAAATATTTGTTTTGAGGTCCGCTGAAACAAAAAGAAAAAATGTATTCTTAGAAAAAGGTTCGCGTGTATGTCTGTGAAAAGCATAATTCAAAAACGAAAAGTCGGATGAGTACCAAACTTGGTATTTAAGTTCAGTATCTTCCAAGGATGCAACAGGAAGATCTTAAAGAAAACTTTCCAACCCCCAACTACCTTTTATGGAACATTGTTTGAAGTTTTTTATTTTCTAGCACATGGCTCTAACGATTTTGACCAAAATACCATATATAAAAATATTTACATGTCAAATAAAATGTATATCTTGAATTTTCTGGGAATAGCTTGTGAAGTCCTCTTCATTCGTAAGGAATTTTGTATAATCTTGTATAACTTGTAAACTTTAAGCAATGGACAAGAACATACTACAAGAAATGTAGATCTTTTTAAAACACACAAGTTATTTAAAATAAAGTTTTTGTGACATTCACCATTGCCGAGATATTCCTTATTAATGGTTCGAACTCTTCAACACTTAGCCATTCTTTGAAAGTCCTGTAACATGTCCTGTTTCTCGTGATTACATAGAAACTGTATGGAATTTTGAAGCCGGCATTTAGCGTCCAGTTCCTAAGGGGACAAGGTATTCTGAACACATGGTGTGTTAAATTACCACTGCTCTTAAAGTGCTCAATGGTTTTTCCTGAAATGTTTATTATTTATTCTATAAATCATGAAAATTATTTCAAGTGGTTGTTTGAATTGATTGCTTATGTAGGTGAATCTGCAAAAATTATTTCATTCAACAGAAAAATAATAAAATCTACTCTTAAAACATGTGAATACGTGTACCTTTTACTCTGATACTATTTGCAATACAGAATCACACTTTTTCCATGCTTCAGCTATCTTCTGAACCTCATTTATTGAGCTATGGTTATCAATTCACTAGAAATTGAAAAAACAAATTATTTGCAAAGTAAAAAAAGTAAAAATGTGGAAAATTTGCAATGTTGTTGCTTTCTTAATATGACTATATAAATTATAAAATTGTGATTGTGGTTCAGAAAGTTTAACTATGTGTTGTATACATTTACTGAAAATTTCAGCTCTCTATTTCTCATTCTTTCTGAGAAAAAGGTATACAAATATAAAAAAATGTTGTTTTGAGAAAACTGAATTTAAATTTTGAACATTAAAATTCTGACACAGTTCAGTACATTCCGGGGTCATGATCATCTGCACCTTCATTCCTGGATTGCTTCAGCTTTTCTGATTGGTTATCGAGGTCCTGGCGTCTTTTGTTAAATGCTGAACTGCTTGCTGGGCTTGATATATTGTTAATTGTTGAAAAATACAAACATTTTCTAAAACTGACAGCAGTTGCATGACAACTTTAAAGGGATGCAGACAAGCATTTAAACGATATTTAAATGTCTTAAAAATCTCTTAACCTCCAAAAGGTATACATTTTCTGAAACTGGAAATAATAGACATTTTGTTAGTGCCTAAAACAAAAAAAAATGTTATTTTTTACTATTTCAGAGTAGCTTGTCCCTTTAAAGATTTGACTATTGTTGTCCCCTTGTAGTTATTTCTGCAAAAGTTTATTTGGATTAAAATGAAAGAGGTACAAAAATAAGCTTTAGTAAGACTTGTTTGTATACCCAATAATAAACGATAGAGGCAGAGGAAGTCTTGTGAATGTATTACATCAGAGTTTTACTATGGCGCTCCTAGTGGAATGAGACGTTAATAAGTGGCGGTAGGTTCAACTATAGAATGATGACCGGCATAATTGTAATTTATCTCAGCTGAGATAATTCGATCAATTAGAAACCTCTTGGTTCCTCATCTAATTAAATAGTTAATCATAACTGCTATTATTGATACATGGCTTTAAGAAACTGGTGGCATCTGTCGCGGTAATCGGCTCGTGTTATCTTATTCGCTGGGCGCCTGTTATTGTTTTATTATTTTAAAATTTGGGTTCTTTGTCCTCCGACTAGCTATTATTACTCAGTTAAGCAAGTATCTCTGAGCAGGGCGTGTAAACGGAAAGGAGTTGTTACTAAAAGATGACACTAATAAAAGAATTTGTTTTCATACTTTTATTGCCGTCACAATTAATAATTCACATCTTTAATCTTTATACACGCCTGACTGAAACTGTGGTATTTCCTAATGTAATTACTGTCGTATTAGTTGCCGCGTACTTCACATTTTGTAACTAACTTTACGACGTGTACCTCGCGAGAGATTCTTCCAAACTTTATGACGTGCACCTCACGAGAGATTCCTTAGAACTGCGTGATATGTACCTCGCGAGAGATTCCTTAGAACTGCGTGAAACATGCTTATGGCTCGAGAATATATACTCCTTCACCTCGAAATGCCTAAACAGTATAATAGAGCTGTTATTGGTTACTAAATCACGCCCACTTTAGCGTCTGTTTTGTCAGCCAATCACTATTACTAATGTATATACTCTAGGGAAGATATTCCCTCCATTTCTAAAGAAAGGCACGCTACCCTGACGTCATTTGTTTGTCTCTTCTTAGTGATAAACAACTCACCCCCTCGGTTTATTGTTACCTACTTCTATTGTCAGTTTCAGTTAGGCCGTGTAAACTTATTTCCTAACAATACTTATGGCAAACAAACATCTAAAAGCCTGTGCATATAATAATATTAATTTACACTACAATCACTCTGGCATTCACAGCGTGTTATGATATAAAATACTGCCTCACATATCACCAAGGCGGCCCGCGTTCGATCCCAGGAGCCCGGAAATGGGATTTATGGTGGACAAAGGGGCGTCCACCAATTGCTCCATAATCAACTTTCCTTTCATCCATTTTACCATCATTTCATATCATCTATTTCCTCGCTCTCATACCAGGCATCGGTCTGATCACCCATCCTGGATATCCTATCTGATCCAGAGTGTCTGCTCCTTGATAGGCCTTTGACCCCAGACACCTGCTTGTAAGTCTTGGGATTGTAAGTCTCACATACGAAGAGGTAAACAGAGAAAAAAGGTTTTCAGAAAATATTGTAAGATTGCACACGTTTTAGGGTTTTCTCTTGAATATTATAGCAGTCCTTAAATTCGGAGTAAACTCAGGGATCGGTTTGACCAGTCCCTATTAATCTTAAAGGATCCTTTTATCTGCTCTCGAATGGTTGGGCCAGGACATGCATTAAAGTATACATTATTATATATTTCCATTCAGATTGGAAATTCTGATTTTCAGAAAGTATTTTGCTACTCTTGCTTGCTGTTCTGTTAGGTTTATTCCACCAACACTACATTTTCATACTGCTTTCAGGCATTCCAACATGCTTAAGTTCCTGCCAGAATCAGTACGTAGCAAATAGTACTTAAAGAACTGACTGGTGACAAATACCAAACCAATGCATGCGCATCAGGCAATAATGGACGGATGAACGGGACAGAACCTAGCAGTTTGTCCATAACTTGCCTGCTCTCTGGTGTTGTTACGGTAAGAAGCATTTATCAATTGACTTGACTACACAAGGTGCTAACAAGTTTATGTTACAATAGTTGCTTCTACTTCCCGAGGTTGCGGGTTCAAACCTGGCAGAGGACAATGGACTTTCTCAGGGGTAAAAATTCTTAGTGTGGCTTCCGTCGGAAGAGAAGTAAAACCAGTGGTCCCATGTTGTAGATTTACGGCACGTAAAAGAACCTCAAGCCAGATAAAGAGGCCTCAGCAAAATTTCCAGTTTTTCATACCCAATACAGGATGGGACACTAAGAACCATAGCAGTTAGGGGTGTCCATAAATAAAAACTCCATTAATTAATTACAACAGTTGCTAAGTATGAGGACGTGAAAAACATGATGCTTGTACCTCTCATTTGGCATTTTAAAATATAAACATTAGAGTTACCAAAAATCAGAATAAATGCTGATAATGAACTGGATTTCTCCCAATACTAAGCTATGCTCTATATGTGCTATCAGGTCTATATAGACCGATAGTAACTAAAATTGCGAATCTATTTAAATTTTGACAACATACAACGCAAGCTGTTCTTTTGAGATTAAAAGAAGTGCAAACTTGCATTATTTTACAACTGTGGAAATTGCATTATTCACATAAAAACCATATAGTTGGTGCAAAAATATGCATGTGCAAAGTAAATAAAGAAATAATTTACAATTCATTTACATTTAGTTTCTGACGTTAAACGATGAACCATTTACATATTTCAATGTGCTTTCCACTCCTATCAGATATAGGATCCGTTTTACAAATAATGACGAAATGCATATTACATCACTTCTTCCAGCTAGCACTACTTCCCAAAAAATAGCAGTGATGTTTATTTGCACGGTCCCTATAGATGCCGTCACTGATTGATAGCTTTCATATTTTAGTGTTATATTATTATGCAAATATTTCATTAATAGTTATTTTCAGGTTATTAATATTAATGACTCTCATGGTTTCAGCCCATCGACCACGAGTTCTATAACAAGCAATGTTTCCACAAAATCACCCATTTCCCCCTCTACTAGTGAATATATTATGAATAAACAAATTCCATGGGAAAATGTGACGAAGTATATGTTCAGATTAATGTTTCTGTATTTCAGATAAGTAATATCTGCATAAACTATTAAATATTAGTACGTGAAGGACAACATCCATGCTAAAAAATCATAATTTTTCAGAGAAATGAAAAACCTACCCCCATTTTCAGTACAATGTTGAAACTTTCGAAGCTTTCTCAGTTAAGGCTACAAAGTATTAGTGTAATCATTTAAATTTATGTTGTTCATTTACCTATAATAAATCTGTAAACTGTAACGGGTTGTTCTCGAAAGAACATTTTTGGTAAATGCAGAAACACTTTTATAATTACAACATAAATATTCATTATGCATTGAAACAAATGCATGATATAATTGAATTCTATTAAAATGTGACATATTTGCGTTACTTATGAAAATAAACATGAAAGTCAATGTCTTTGCCAATAAAAATACCGTTTGTATTGTATATTTCAAAAAGTTATTCATACAAAAATGTATTACAATAAACTCTGGCAATTTTATGATTGAAAAAAGTTGGTTAACCACCTAATTGAGAGTTCGCATTGCCTTCCTTTTCCAATCCTATTTTCAAAGCTATCAATGTGCATTTCTTCATTATTATTCTAGTTCTTAATGTATTATAACGTTCCTGACTTCTGGTGGCGAAGATACTTCTATTTAAATAATAATATGATAAAGTGTGGGGGCCAAAAGGGTGGGACCAAAAGGTTTGCAGCTAGAGATTAAACTTTAGTTACCCCAGCATATATATTGGGAGGCATAGCTGCAGAGGCAGCAAGAGGACCAGAATCTTAAACTACACATTCCAGAGCAGGCGTGGGATAGTTATAATAAAGTACACAGAATTTCACATTAATCACATTACCTGTGGTTTATTCAGCATAAGCACGGTGCCCCTGAATCACACGCAAAAGATAAAAAGGAATAAATTGAAGGGAGATGGTACACACACGAGACTACATTCACACGATTTTACATACATATAGTAAAAGTATAAATTTAGGCGGTAGAAGCCAGATGCTACTAGACAGCGTTCCCGAGCAGTTCGATACGTATTCAGTGTGAGACGTAAAAAATTCATTATGGCGTGGATAATATAAAGTTTACATGTTAAAAAGTACAAGTAACAATAATCTCACAGCTCTACAGTAGGATACATCAGTGAAGTGTGAAGGAATAATAAAAGGAGTGAAGTAAAAAAATTATAATTTACATAAGCCTTATTGTTTAGCCACACCAAGCCCTGCTAAGAGATACGTGATTCTGCAAAATACTACTGACGCAGCTGAGGCATACATATATAATATTTAAATAAACATTAAAATACAAAGTCAATTTTTAAACGTTGGTGCGAAGGCCACCGGAAAGTTGGTACCATTCGTGGGGCATCAACCCTCTCAACACACTCACATACGCGCCACCATGTACTAACAATGATTCATATCTGTCTTAAATTTCTTAAAATATTCTGTTCCAAAAATACGTAACTGAACTAATTGTATTCCATAGCAGTAGAGAAACAGAAAAGAGATCTGAGACAGGGTACGATTTGATGAAAACGACTATGGCATCGGTTGTTTTTAAGTACACTTGTTTTTTCAGTTTTGCTTAACTCCTGACAGGGGTGACTTTCAAAGAACATTTGACTTTAACACATAGTTATGTCTCTGCAGTGTTAAATGTTTTGAGTTTCTAGACATGAGTAGTTGTTAAGATAATCTTCAATTTAAAAAAGGAAAATACATATCTCGAAGAAAAGCTTAATGCTGAAGGCAAATTGGCAAGACATTTGGGGTATAAAATAAAAAACACAGACATTTACCTTTCTACCTATTATTATTATTATTATTATTATTATTATTATTATTAAATCAGCGTTAATTTATTTGTAGTATGATGAGAGTTTTAGCATCGACATTGATATCGAAGCTTAATGGCAGTCACCTTTTACAAACTACGCATCAAAGATAGAAGCGGCATTGGTTATGCAATTGAGATGTTACTTTCAAGTTATCCAGAAAACCTAGAAAATATATATTGACTGCCATAGTAACGTCAAAATTTTCAGAGCAAGCTATTTGAGAAGGCACAAAATACCGATCCAAGAGGAGTCTAGTATTATTTGGCTCTGAATGTACACGGCGCAGAGGATTGCGAGAAGACGTGTAAAAAAAAAAGAAATGAAAGACAAGAGAACTTTGCTTTATCCGAATAAAAGATAAATATTTGTCTAAATCTTCTAAAAAGTGCTTTTTTAATAAATGCCATGAAAAATAAGATCCCTTTAGTTTTTTGTTACAGTATTAGAATCAACTGAACAGTCATAATTTAGAATTGCAGAATTTCACATTTAAACAAGAAAAAAAGCTTTCAAAATGATTTTAAAATCAGAATATTTTAATACTGCCTTTCTTCGGCTAGGTATAATCGTTTACTGTCTTTTCACAAAAAGCAGTGCCTGAATGACGTACCTACTTCGCTACATCCCTAAAATTTTAAAGCAGTAGAGGCACTTTGAAATGTTAAGTGTTTATCCTTTTGTCTCTCGTAGCCAACATATATTGTTATAAACAAGTGAGTGCTTTCTTGTCCTCCTGTGTGTACCAAACATTTCTGAACATTATAAATGTTAATCAACGAAAAAATACTCGCTCTCAAGGCAGGAAAATCAACTGTTTGTGAATATGATTAAAAAATTAACAGATAAGTTTTTCATAGAAAAGTAACGGCCTGGGGCTGTATGTTGCGTTCTCATTCCAAAGGTTATACATAGAATAAACAGAATAATTATTATCCGTAACCGAAAAGAGATAGTAATTTTCTAAACAATCCAACTAACGCCAGAAGGTTAAGTTCCTCACAACGTGTTATCACGTGTTAATTGTGCGGTTTTCTGTTTTACATGTAGAAATTTCAGACAACTTTTAAAATACGAGTCGTATTCCATAACTAAGGTCCGTTTGGTCATAATAACAACATCGCTCATGAGACAAGATTTTTATTGACAGTAATATGTGCCTACATATATATACTTTACTTTTCCACATAATCGCCGTTCACATCTATATTGCTGTAACACTGCACCAGCTTCTTCAACCCCTCGGCATAGAAGTCTGCCGCCTGGGACTTGAACCAGTTGGTAATGCTCGTCTTGAGTTCATCATCGGTTTGAAATCGTTGTCCACCCAGTCACCGTTTCAAATGCAAGAAGAGGAAATAGTCACTTGTGCCAGGTCGGGACTGTACGGAGGGTGGTCAAAGAGTTCCCAACAAAATTCTTGAATTTTCTTTTTGGTTTTGGCAGCGGTGTGCACGCGTGCTTTGTAGTGCAGGAGGATGATGCCAGACGGCAGTTTCCCGCGGTGTCGATTTTGGTTCGCACGTCTCAGTTTGGTAAGCGTTGCACAGTATATGTCAGCTGTAATTGATGACCCACGGTCTATGAATTCAACCAAAAGGACGCCCTTTTCGTCCCAAAACATGGTAGCTATCATTTTGCGATTCGTGTACGGCGATTGGTTACGCTTTTTTGGTTTGGGTGAACCGGAATGGCGCCACTGCATTGACTGTTGTTTCGATTATGCGTTTGTGTACGCTATCCATGTCTCGTCGCCCGTAACAATGTGAGAAAACAAATCATCTCCATCTTGTCTATAGCGCTCCAAAAACTGCGTGCACTACGCAATCGTTGCTCTTTGTGCTGACCAGTGAGCAGTTTTGGCACCCACCTCGCACAAAGTTTCCGATATCCAAGCTGTTCAGCGACAATCCTGTAAAGTGAGGTACGAGCAACATTTGGGGATTCATCAGCCAGACTACTAATCGTCAAACGCCGATCACTTCGAAGTTTTTGGTTCACTTGCTCAACGATGTCGTCGGTCCGAATACTGGGCCTACCACTCCGCTGTTCATCGTGCGCATTTGTACTGCCATTTCGAAATTCTCGACACCACTTTCGAACCTGTTTGTCACTCATTATGTACGGTCTATACTCGAGGCATAACTTAAGATGCATGTCCGCTATAGACGATCCTTTTTCGACCAAAAATCTAATCACACCACGCACTTCGCAACTGGTGGGATCTACGATTGTCGCGACCATTCGATTTGCTCTCACCGACATTGCGGTAAGTTCCTCAGGAAATCGTTAGACAGCGCTGCAGGCGTGAAATGTCATTCAGGCCTACCATTCGTTAAATATTATTCACCGGAGCTTAGTTTTGGAATACGCCTCGTATAAGGAAATGCTAAGATAATATCTGAAATTGTGAAGTTCCAAAGCTAACGGGGTATTTCACAACAATAACAAATGGTTTCCACAAAGAATACGCTCAAGGATGTTTATGAAGAAACGGTACTCCAAATGTTAAATGTAGGCTCTTTAAGGGATTACAACACAAAACAACATATTTTCATCACAGTTCCTGCTATCCGAATAGCATGCGAATAAATTATGTCCTAAAATACTTGGGGTCAATTGTGTTGAACAGATCATAAAGCTTTGATGGTGATAACAAAAGAACTCACTGTTATAAAGCACCGGTGGAACTAAAAGAAAGAAATGTAATAGAATAAAGCATAACAAGATTGCAAAACGCAAAGCAGCATCAAACTTATTGAATAAACGGCTGTCCTTGGCTCGCGAAGCGATCCGCCGGTAAGCGTCCCTCGGACCTGCACCTGGGTGGACTTTCGACCGGCCGTTGGAACAATAGCCATTGTGTGCCGCTTACTTGTTCCAGAACCTTCCTTTTAGCAAACTCTTGCAGCCTCTCTTTCTGAGCTTACACTTTGTATGCAAGGACTATATAAGGGATTCTCATGCTCGGACTTAAGTTCAGTCAGTTAGAAACTTACGAAGTGAAAAGTGAACAGTGCCAGTGTAGTTAGTTGGGAGTTGTGATTCGACGGATCAACTGTGTTGTGTTCTGAATGTGTATCAAAAGTGTCTAAGTGTAACGTTTGTGCTACACTGAGTACCTAATAAACTGAGTTTCGGAGTAACTGGTGTTCTCATTTGTTACAATAGTATTAAAGAACATTAAATAAAACTGTAGCATAAATACCCAGCATAGATCATTTAGATCTGTTCAGCCTAACTTTTAGACCTGAGCTGTCTCTCTTTAAGCTGCCTCCTCGTCCTTCTACCTGCCAGTAGCGTCCAACATGCCCATAAGCACTTTATGGAGTTACGTATAACAATTTAACATCACTTGCTCGTTTACGGTTAACGCGTTAGTACTGTATTGCGCTGCTAGTATGAACGTTTTACAAAATGGCTACGAAATGCTATTAGGCACAGAAAGGCCTAATGTTACGTATCATAATATTTTTTCTTCCCTTCCTCTTTTAGAGAGGAGTTTCCTTATTATTTTCGAGCCGCGTTCGGCAACGTTTCCAAAGAAGCCTCAGGTGACCTCAACAAAGATAAAGGAATACCGAAAGGAAAGGTATACCCACGGAACGTCATTTAATAGATTCCCCTCCGAGAGGATGAGTAATTAGAACGTTAGAGGGCGTGCATATTAGTGGAGCGGGTGGTTCTGTCAGCTACAAATTACCAAGGAGGGGCTGGCGTCGAGCGTGCAGGGTCCTCCAGAAGGTTGCCAAAATGTTTTTGGCAGAATTTTTAAACAGCACTGCAGCGATTATATTTCCGAATAGGGCAAGGCAGTTTATGCAGAAAAAGCAACTGGGAATAAGGAAATCGACTCGGTCTTCCGTGTTAGATTTTTCTGTGAATTTAGGACACAAAATTCAATTCAGGTCAACTTCGACTCGTGCGGTATGTTTTGTACAGAGCGACATCGTTACACATTTCTGCCCTCTTTCTCTCTAATAACTGTTTTATTAAGCTGAGAAGTGAGAGAACGACAAAGAAAGAAAAACATCTGGTGTGTTGCATTCAGCGACCTTCTCTTGCTACTAACGTCTATTTTATAAACTTCTACGAACTATTTTTGCAAAAGTGTATTTTTCTACCCAACCCATGTTAATCTAGGTAAAATACTTTCTTGGCTATACACTTCGTTGCAGGTAAAAGTGGGATATAGGAAGTTAAAGACATAATTATCGCTTATTTGTTCATAATCAAATTTTTAAAAAGCGGATGGGTATATTCTGACTCTAAAATTTATTCTCTTTCCAGAACATCGCGAGAAACAAGTAAAAAGCGACATAACTTCAAAAAGTATAAAATACTTCAAGCCAATAATAACGCATAGCTCGAAAATGGCCATTACCGCAAAAAAGTTACTTAAAACAAATTGTGTGTTTTAAAGGGACGTACATCTCTTATGGTTTATCCCTTAGGTATACAAAATTAATTCCGAATAAAGAGGACTTCGCAGACTATTCGCAGAAAATTCAAGACATACATTTTATTTGATATATAAAAAAAATTATTTGTGGATATACAAACTATTCTTACTAAAGCCCATTTTCATATGGACCACATTTCTATCCAAATAAACCTTTGCAGAAGTAGCTACATTCATATTTCGTTATAGATACAAAGGGAACAGCAACAGTCAAAGGTTTAAGAACTGGACGCTATATGCTGGCCTTAAAATTCCATGCAATAGCGAGAAACGTTCTGAATGTTGATAGGAGTCTAAAGCAGACCAAAAAATGAACAATTCGAATTATTAACAACAGATCTCAGAAATGGCTTATGCGACAAAAACACTTATTTGAAATAAATTTTGTGCTTTAAAGACACCTATATTTTTTGTGTAACACATTTCCGTCTATCGCTTAACTCAGTTATACAAGATTATACAAAATTCCTTCCAAATAAAAGAGACTTCAAAGGCTATACCCAGAAAATTCAAGATATACTTTATATTTATCATGTAAATATCTTTAATATATGGTATTTTAACCAACATCGTTAGAGCCATTTTTTAAAAAATCCAAATTTTCGAAAAATGTTCCATGTAAAGGGTAGTATTGGGTGGTAGTATTCGTGTCGAATCTATGAAAGATACTAACCTAAATACCAAGTTTGGTGTTCGTTTTGAGTTATGATGTTCACAGACACTGACACGGATCTTTTTCTAAAAATACTATTGTTTGGATTCAGGGGCACCAAAACATGTATTTCTGGAGAGATCTATCTCGGTATCGAATTTTATGGTGGACTGCTGATCTTCCGTTACTATACGTAGTAGAGAAAGTAAAAATACACATGATCCTTACGTATTTTGAGAAAATCTATAATAACGAGATATTTTTACTTTCTCTACTGCGTATAGTAAGTAGGGGAAGTATTGTATTCCACCCAAAAATTCAATACCGAAATTTCACCGGAAATATAAGTTATGTGACTCCCTTAATCCAAAAAAAGTATTTTTGGAAACATGTCCGTGTGTGTGTCTGTGTGTGTGTGAACAGCATAACACAGAAACAAACAGTCGGATAAACACCAAACTTGGTATTTAGGTTCAGTATCTTCCAGAGATGCGACACGAAAGTTTTCAAGAAAATCCCCTCACCACAGATTACCCTTTACATGGAACATTTTCGAAAATTTATTTTTCTCAAAAATGGCTCTAACGATTTTGAATAAAATACCATAGGTTTAAGACATTTTTATGGCACATGAATTGTGTATCTCGATTTTTCTGGGAATGTCTCCAAAATATTCTTCATTGTGAACGACTTTTGCATATCTGGTAAACCATAAGAGATAGACAAAATTTTACTGCACAAAAATGTAGATCACGTTAAAATACACAATTTATGTAATATACATTTTTTTGTTGGGTGAACCATTTTCGAGATATTGCATGTTATTCCCTTAAATTTTCCAATATTTATACTTTTTCTCAAATTCGTTATTGATTTTTTTTGTCCTGGTAATGCAAAGAAAATGGAATACTCCACATAGCATCCAGCTCTTAAAATATTTGACTATAGCTTAAAGCCTACCAATTCCCCTTGCACCTACAAGAAAATTAGCAATAAGATTGACATCTCGATTAACATGAAGCATATGGAGAATAAGCGTTTGTAAAAATGGTTTGTACAAGAGTAGAGAAAGTCATGTGAGTGTAACACATTAGATTTTTTATATTAAGGATAGTTTGAGGTCGGAGTTATCTTGAAAATCTTCGTGTCACATCTGCGGAGGATGCAGAGCTAAGTACAAAGTACCATTAAATTTTTCCTGTAAACCACTAGGCGTTCTGAAATTCATTCTGAGATAACATTTCAGTGCCGACTCACAGTATCGTAAGTACTTTAAGTCCGGTCTTTATAGCTAACCACTATTAGGTCAATCATTGATAATTAAATGATCTTTCACACATGCGGTGTGTAGGCTAAGCCTGGAATGATATAATCAGACTGGAACATTCAATTCCATAGCTAGGATTTGAAACACGGATCTTTGGGGATTTACTGTCATCCCGGCATATTCCCTTAGTAGCTCAACGGGTTGGAGCAAGGGAACGGAAAGCCGAAGATTCGTGCTTCAAACGTAGTTAAAACGTTCCTCGTGATCCAATTTCTGTACAGTTTATTTAAACATGTTAAAACAAGTTCTCTGAAGGTGAATGAAGTAATCTAAAGAGAAATAATCTTCATGATATCAAGGATACTTCAGGTTTATGGCTTTAATAATTTAGTACAATATGAATTTTAGGCAGTTAAAATTGTTATTTTTTTCAGAAAAGGTTTTATTGTTATACAAAATAACATTTTGGTTATAAACAACTATATTCCTGAAATACTATACAACATTTAAGAGCTTAAATTTTGAAGCATTTATCACGTACGAATTCTATACATGAATGGGTTTTCCACCTTCAAAATAATTTCCCCAGAAGCTTAGGTAAGTACGGCTATGAAAATTAAGTTTATGTTGAAACATTTTAACAAAAAGTTCAGATAAGTTGTCCGAAATTCTTAGAAATTAGCCATTTTAGTAACTACCATGTACCCTTCATGAAAGTTTGATAGTATTTTGGATATACAGGATGTTTCAGAAATACTTTTACAAACTTCGGGTATGGGTTCCTTACACCACAAGAAGGAAAAAAGTTCAAATGAACAAATGTCCCATAATCCTTTGTTTTCTCGTTAGGAGGTGTTCAACACAGTGGTACACTTATAACACACAAAACTCATAAGAAATGCTCGAAATGTCCTCCTCTTGCTTCCATGCATGCCTCTACTCGTCGAATCATGGAATGTCGCACCCTATTAAAAACTCCGGGATGGTGTCGAATGGTTTCGCAGGCTTCCATGACACGTCGATGAAGCGTTTCTGCAACCGGGATGGCTGCTCCATAAACCAATGATTTAAGATGCCCCCAGAGGTAAAAATCCACAGGATTGAGGTCGGGAGAACGTAAAGGCCATGGAACTGGTCCTCCTCTGCCTATCCATCGGTCATGGTAGATTCATGTTCACGAAATGAATATCCAGCCATAGTGGAACGAAACAAGTGCAGTTAACTCACTATATGTACACAATTGAAACGTTGAAGACAGACTAATGACAAACGTAAACAAGTCTCCATGGCAACACTTCACCATCTATCGTATGTAGTGCAATGGGTCAACGCCTTCTATGAATGCATAGTGACGCAGTAATTTGTATCACAAATTATGTAAGTGTCAAGAGTGATTATAGTGTGAATATGCATTATTGTGTGACATTGATTTGAGATGTTTGATGATTGTAAGCATTGTTGAGAAGTGGGTTTATACGGCCTTACTGAAACTGACAATAATAGCGTGCAATAATGTAGCGAGGGGGTGAGCTGTTTATCATTATTAGAGACGAGCAAATGACGTAATATTGGCGCGTTTTTCTTAGAATTTGCTGGAACATTTTTTTCCTAGAGCATATGTTTTGGTAATTTTCATTGGATATAAAAATAGACGCTAATGTTGGCGCGTTTTATTAACCAATAGCAGCTCGGTTATAATCTTTAGGCATATCGGGGTGTAGGAGTATAAAAAGGGCTAGGTCAGAGTCAAATTCGTGCAGTCCATCGGAAACATTTGTACATTACACGTCGTCTTCAGTCCATCGGAAACATTTGTGCATTACACGTCGCTGAGTTCAACAGAAAAATTCATGGTGATTACATAGCATAGTTTATCGATTTGCAGTGTACGCGTAGCAAAGTTATGAAAAATCTCAAGTGTTGTAAAGTTAATTACACAAAAAGTTGAAGTACGCGAATTAATAATTAGCAGTAAATAAGTTATTATAACAGTTTCAGTTTGGCGAGTGTCACGATTAATATGTGAAAGTGAAGAATGTGTTAAGACAATAAAAGTATAAAACAAATTCTTTTATTAGTGTTATCTTTGGATAAAAACTCCTTTCCGTTTACACTCCTGTATAAGATAAGTAGTCGACCAAAACGATCATAGCTAGCCGGAGGACAGTGAACCCAAAAATTAAACACAATAACAGGCGCTCAGTAAAAGATAACACGAAGTGACCGCGACAAATTGTCTTTTATACGTGCGGCAGATAAACAGTAGCATTTTTCAAACAAACCTAACAAAGAATATCGCCGCATATTTGGCTCCCAAACGTGGGGCTAACAAAAATCATGAAGGGCTAACAAATAAATAACAAACCTAAAAATAATGTTACTTCAATAGAGAAATGAAGTTTTGAGGTTGGACCCCGAAGGCCGTTGAACTCACACTATCATTGTGATAGGAATAACGCAAAAACCAAGAACTATGGGACATATGTTCATATGAACTTTTTTCCTTCTTTTGGTGTGAGGAACCCATACCCGAAGTTTGTAAAAGTATTTTTGGAACCCCGGTATAAGTAAATATTACACGACAATATAAATAATGCAATATATATCTTTTCTGAAAACTGAGTTTGGAAAGCATTATGCTAAACCAATATTTCTGTTGCAAATTTCTGCCTTGTGCAATGATTTATAACGAGTAAGATGCTTAAATGCGACTTAGTATACCACAAATATTGCATCTTATTACTTTCTCTACTACGTATAGTAAGTAGGGGAAGTATTGCATTCCACCCAAAAATTCGATACCGAGATTTCACCGGAAATACATGTTTTGAGACCTCCTGAATCCAAAAAAAGCATTTTTGGAAACATGTCCGTGTGTGTGTCTGTGTGTGTGTCTGTGTGTCTGTGTGTGTGTGTGTCTGTGTGTGTGTGTGTCTGTGAACAGCATAACTCAAAAACTAACAGTCGGATAAACACCAAACTTGGTATTTACGTTCAGTATCTTCCAGAGATGCGACACGAAGATTTTCAAGAAAATCCCCCCACCCCAGACTACCCTTTACATGGAACATTTTTCGAAAATTTTAATTTTCTCAAAAATGGCTCTAACGATTTTGATGAAAATATCATATGTTTAAGATAATGTCATGAGAAATGAAATGTATATCTCGAAATTTCTGGGAATGTCTCCAAAAGTATTCTTCATTATGAACGACTTTTGCATAACTGGTAAACCATAAGAGATAGACAAAATTTTACTACACAAAAAATGTAGATCGCGTTAAAATACACAACTTATATCATATACATTTTTTTTGTTGAGTGAACCGTTTTCGAGATATTGCTTGTTATTTCCTTAAATTTTCCAATACTTATACTTTTTCTCAAATTCGTTATTCATTTTTTTATGTCCTGGACATGCAAAGAGAATGGAATGCGCCACATAGCAACCAGCGATAAAATATTTGACTATCGCTTAAAAGCTACCATATTCCCCTTGCATCTACAAGAAAATTACAAATAAGATTGACATCTCGATATCTCGATTAATATGAAGCATATGGAGAATAGGCGTTTGTAAAAATAGATTGTACAAGAGTAGAGAAAGTCATATGAGTGTAACACATCAGATTTTTTTTTATATCATTACAACTACTACATAATTTAATATTTACTCATGTATATTGGTAAACATTTAGTACAGAAAATACTAAAAAATGCCATTTTTATACTGCTTTTAGTTTGTAAACAGGATATTTCGAAGCAGCGTGGAATATATTTTTTCGTGTGTTGAAACTCTAATCTGTTCTATGGTTATAAACTCAGAAATTCCATAATACAGGAAAAATCCCCTGAGAAGCCTGAGGCATTATTTTGTTAACGAGAGGTAGGCTATCAAGTGAATAAAAGGTGACTGTCGTGTTTTGTTTTTGTTGTGAAAGAGGCGTGGCGCTCTCGTCACTAACAACCTCCAGGACTACGCTCTCAGAGATTTCAACGAGAACCCTCGACTGTTTTTGTCGTCGTGCGTAGAGAAAAAAGTATAAAAAAAAAAAATGCGTGGATTGGGTTTGGTAGCAATCCTACCGCACATGTGGCAATGTTCCTCCTGTTAACGTGTTATTTATGGGGTTTAATTAAATGGTAATGGTGCCCTGAATAATTATAAATCAGAGTGTCTTGGCATGTTTAGTTTTACCTACGCCAAAGTCATTCTCGACTTCCCATTCCTAACCCTATATTTTGTTTCCTTTCTATCTTTGTTTTTTAAGACATTTATTTCTTCTCTTTTTCAGTTTGTTTGTCATGTTATACGTTTATTTTTACTTTCCCTACCACGTACATAGCAGAAAGAGAAGGTATTTCATCCCACCCAATTTCGATATCGAGATTTTACCGGAAATAAATGTTTTGCGGCTCCTGCATAAAAAAAGGATTTTTAGAAAAAGGTCCATGTGTTAATTAATCTGTGTGGAGTGCCTGTAAACAGCAGAACTCAAAAACGAAGCCCGAATGAATACCAAGTTCATATTCAAGTTCAACATCTTCCAAAGACACGACCGAGGATTTTCAAGAAAATCTCCCTACCACATACTAGACTTTCCAAGAAAAATGTTTCGAAGTTCTTTATTTTCTCAAAAATTGCTCAAACAATTTTAATTAAAATAGTATATATTTAAAATATGGCAAATAATATATATATATATATATATATATATATATATATATATAACGGGTGTTTCAGAAACACTTTTACAAACTTCGGGTATGGGTTCCTCACACCAAAAGAAGGAAAAAAGTTCATATAAACATATGTCCCATAATCCTTGGTGTTCGCGTTATTACTGTCACAATGCAAGTGTGAGTTCAACGGCCTTCGGGGTCCAACCTCATAACTTCATTTCTCTATGCATTCATAGAAGGCGTTGACCCATTTTACTACATAGGTAGATGGCGAAGTGTTGCCACGGAGACTTGTTTACGTTTGTCATTTGTCATTAGTCTGTCTTCAACGTTTCAATTGTGTACATGTAGTGAGTTAACTACACGTGTTTCGTTCCACCATTGCTGGATATTCATTTCGTGAAAAGGCAGACATGATTTTTATGTATGGTCGCGCGAATGGTAATGGATGCGAGACTGCACGGCTCTATCAGATGGAGTTTCCAGACTGAAGACAATCGAATCATTCAACCTTTGTCGCTGTTTATCGTCGCCTTGGTTATAAATGTAATAAATACCTGGCTCCGGCACATTTTAGTCGCATTGTTCAAGAAGCACTGACTGATATCTACCATGATCGATGGATAGACAGAGGAGGACCAGTTCCACGGACTGCACGTTCACCCGACCTCAATCCTGTGCATTTTTACCTCTGGGGGCATCTTAAATCATTGGTTTATGGAGCAGCCATTCCGGATGCAGAAACGCTTCATCAACGTGTCATGGAAGCCTGCGAAACCATTCGACACCATCCCGGAGTTTGTAATAGGGTGCGACATTCCATGATTCAACGAGTAGAGGCATGCATACAAGCAAGAGGAGGACATTTCGAGCATTTATTATGAGTTTTGTGTGTTATAAGTGTACCATTGTGTTGAACACCTAACGAGAAAACAAAGGATTATGGGACATATGTTCATATGAACTGTTTCCTTCTTGTGATGTAAGGAACCCATACCCAAAGTTTGCAAAAGTATTTCTGAAACATCCTGTATATACCGCGTGAGTCTTCTCCTGTATATACCGCGTGAGTCTTCTCATCCTGCGGATTGGTAACTAAGCAACCCTCCATGCGGAATGCAGGTGCTCATTAGGGCTACGGCACGTTGTTAACGTGTCTAGTAACGCAATGGTTACCATGCTGCAAAGTCATGGTGAAGTTCGTAAGTTCAAAACACGTCTGCGAATAAGTGAGTCTCTTTATTCATTTCTTGCATTTATTCACGATGTTCATTAAAGCATATTCTAATAAGTAACAACTTGTGGTTTAATGAAATTCACAAAATTAAACTAATTAAGTGAAACAACGCTTTCATACCTAACCATCAGTTCTCGTTAAATTTACTAAACATAAAAAAATACCTCCAAGTGGCAGTATTTGGACCTAGGACCTTGAGCACTGAAGGCCAACCGGCACATTGGCACATTGTTGCGCTATGAGTGCAAGTCAGTGCACGCACAGCCGTGCAAAGTAGTCATTTCAGCCGAAATTGATACGACCAATATACATATATATATATATATGTGTGTGTGTGTGTGTGTGTGTAAATTTGTTGGAAACAGTTTGAGAAATCCTCTTCTTTGGAAGGAATTTTAATAACTTTGTATAAATTGTAGAAGTAAAGAGATAGACTAAAGAGATACACTATACATATAATTCAGATTTCTTTAAAAACACATTTATTTCATATAATTTTTTGTGGCATCAGCTATCTCTGAGATCTCCTTTATTATTGGTTTCAATTCTTTAATAATTTTCCATAAAAATAGATCAAGTGTTATTTGAGATTACCCTAAATGCACATACAAACAAATGTTCTCAGTTTAGGACATTAGTATAGCTAACGTGACACCAACTTTAGCGTGAAAAAGTCGAACAATGTAGGCAAAAGCGAATGAGACCCTGTAATTAATAAAATATACCACAACGAAAGTACAAACGCAACACAAATATCGTTAATTTTTTTTTGTATATTACATTATATGGAACTGAATAAATACGGCACAAGTAATGCTTAGAAAACACAATGTTAGGAAACCATTGATTTTTTAGGAAGATGTCTATAGTTATAATAATAATATAATAATAATAATAATAATAATAATAATAATAATAATAATAAATTCCACAGTGAGATACAATAAATGTTACAGATTTAAGTCTAACCCAACTTATTGCTTCAAAAGGAGGTACACGATTTCTTGCAAAACATGCTTAAAAGTTGAGTGTGTTTGAAATCCTCTGGGAGTATTCCACAGTCCGGCAGTGGTTACGATGAAAAATGAGTGAAGAGTTAAACAACTCAAACTAATCGATAATCAGGGCAGGAAAGCGATATCCCTACTCAATGGGATACAATGAGACAGATATATCACAAAAACGAAATATCAATATATTTAGGATTAATGGTTGAGAAAATAATACATTACGTTCATGAATATGGCCAGAAAAGAATTGGGGTAAGAGCAAATAGAACTTCTAAGACGAAAAGAATTAAACATTAGAGTAGAGCAGAGTGGTGTATTTATTGGTCTTAATGCATTTTATACATTCAAACTCGTACATCGCACACGTCATATAGACCATACATACGTGCTAATATAATAAACTGTAGTTCATATGTTTCAGACTTTAAATTTAATGATATTTACAAGAAATCAAAAGAAAAAAAGCACAGATAGACTAACAAAAAATATCACACACAAGAAACAGAAGATTCACAAGCACAAGCTACTGTTTACAGAACCAACAAATGCCCACCCCTAAGCCACTAATCCTCCCCCTTCCCTTCCACCCTTGACCATCTTCCTTACACTCCGATCTGAGCTGCATAACATTTTGTAAAAATGCATCAATTTCTTCCCCCTCACAAACAGCAAGGTCCAACAAGCTTGTAACTCTCTCCTTGAGTTAAGAAAGGAACCTGGCAGATACATTCTCCTCAACTGTTCTGTCTTAGTACAATGCGCCAGAATATGAATCCAAGTTTCTTCCTCTCTACACCAGGGACAGATTTTTATGCCTTCTTCATTAGTAAATTTGATCGCTGGCCATAATTCCAGTATGAGCCAAGCAAGCGCTTGTTTGCTGGCTCTATTTCTGGACAAAGTTTCTGTTTTTAGTTCGTAAGCTTAATGATAGTTTCTTATTAGATTACGACAATGATGTTGATCTATATCATTCAGTCGCCTCTGTACTTTTCTCTCTATGCTCTATTTCCAGGTTCCTTCAAACCAAATATTACCCATTCCAATTCTGTCTAGCCCTCTCTTGATTTTCACTGCCCATGTCTTGTCCCTTCCCATTCTAAGCTCTTCCTTATACAATAGTGTTCTCATAAGAGAATGATCCCCTCTCATAATTCTAATCCAATAATTAAGTAATTCGGAAACAAATGGGAGTGCAAATCACTATAATACACGAAACTAAAGAAAAATAAATTTTATGTATAGTCTTGTGAAAAGGATGGGGGGGGAGATTATCAAATAAGGTCTTCAGATGGAATAATCCGGGTAGACAGAAGAGAGCCAGACCTAAGAACATGTGTGTGGCTTTTCTGGGGGGGGGGGAGCAAGAACAGCTGAAGGAGAAAAACATTCCTGAGAATATGGGGAATAGAGAAACTTGGAGATTGAGAATACCGAAGATGTAGACATGCATAAAATAAACACTGAGGTGATAATGATGATGAAGTAATCGATAATAGTATATACGTCGAGCTTCAGAGTGCTTTTTGAGGTTATGTAAAGACAATATCCCAAAAATGCGAATTATTACGTTCTTATTTTATGGGGAGCATGTTGTGCTGAATATGCCATACGGTGCGCCCAGATGCATGCATGCGCGACGTTGTATACGTGAGAAATTGTAATGTCACGCGCAGATGTACGTACTGTGCGACGAAATGCTTGTAATAAACACTCCAAACAATGTTTTTGATAGGTGAAAAAATTAAAATATTATCCTATAAAACCTATAATTTTGCCTAAACAATTATATTCATGGAATTAATTGTTCTCCCATGAGTTGGACAAAGTTGGAAAGGTAGAATCAGACGACTGAAAAATTCTATGACATAACCAGGATTTGAACCACGGATCTCCCTTTCTCCGTCTCGTTGCTCTAACCAATGAGCTATCATGGCAACATGCCATCTGAGGCAGTATTTTTAACACTTAAATGATTTCAGTCTAATTATAATGTATATATACATATATATATATATATATTCAATAACAGCCCGCTTAATATAAAAAGTGTACATTACAGTCATTGTATATGTTTATATTATTGTATCATATGTAATAATGTTATGAGAATATATTACATAATTTAACAATGTAGGAGCTGTGAGAATAATAGGTTAAAAGTTGTTAACAATGAGGTAACCTTGAGACAATAATGAATTTGAAAGTTTAACAATACTACTTGTAATTCTTGGAAGCTATTATATAATTTTATGACAGTTTATAAAATAGCTAATCAACAACCAGAAGAAAGCTTAAGTTAAATAAAATTATCAGAGACTTGAAATACAGAAATTTACAAATTCAGGCGGTAGAAATCAAGTCAGTTGCTTGTAGACAGCGCTCATAACTGGACGTGTTGGTTGTAGACAGTGTTCCTAACCGGACGCGAGATGTGTCCTCGAGAAATTTAATACGTATTCGTGTGAGACGAAAATAGTTTACGTGTTAAAAAGTGCAAGTAATTAATAAAAGAATCTCACAGCTCTCTATATCAGTGAAGTGTTATTTAAATTATGTCAAGGATTAATAAATGTAGTGAAGTAAAAAATATAATCTGTGTAAGCCTACATTCTTCAGCCGCACCACGCCTTGCAAAGAAATCCATGTCTCTAACAATAATACTGACGCAGCCGAGGCAAACATAACTATATAATATTTAAAGAAACAGTCGAAACTTACATAGTTAATATTTTTTAAAACATTTTGGGGTAGAGGCCACCGGAAAGTACATTTTTGGGGCGAAAGCTACCGAAAACATTTTACCATACGTGCGGTTGCAACTATTTCAAGTTCGGCTCTCCAGCAGTCGAAAAATAATACATCTACTTCAAAATGCCTTTCCGTACGTAGCAGCAACAAACCTTCTTCAAATTGGCTCCCAAAGCGTGGGGCAAATGACAATACAACAACCTTATCTCACATTACGACATTAAATTCCCCAACTGATTGGCATTTTTCCCGGTAAACCACAAGGAGATTTCAAATTGACGACTTATAATGCTGTAAGTACTTTAAGTCCCGGGCTTCATAGTTTCGACCACTATTAGGTCAATTAATGGAATAACGACTGAACTACTATGACAACATGTCAGTACGAAATCAAATTCTCCAAATGATTCTCATTTTTTCAGCAAGCCAATTGTAAGTCGCCATTGGGGTATGTCATCTCAATACAGTTTGAGATCTCCTTTGGTTTACCGGGAAAATTCGAATCAGTTGGAGAATTTAATGTCGTACTGGCATGTTGCCATGGTAGCTCAGTGGTTAGAGCAACCGGATGGAGCCCGGGAGATTCTGTGGTTCAAATCCCGGCTATGACATTGGATTTTTCAGTCGTCTGATTCTACCTTTCCAATTTTATTCATATTAAAATATATCGACTTTTGGCATTTTGGTATTTATCGGCTTTCTCCCCTTCTTCCACACTATTGGAACTTTTTCCTAAAACATACATTTCCACTTAAATCTCAGTAACAGATATTTGAGTGAAATACGTTACGTTCTCTACTTACCATTGTTAAAGTAGAGAAAGTAAACATTTACAGGAAGGTAGTTTGAGGCTGATCAATAGTCAGTGTTTATCTCTTGCCAAATACCTATTTGCTGTTGCGCATATTTACTAGATTAGTGATTAACAGGCATTGTAATTCTTAAGCAGTTGGCTTCAAGTTATAAACACTCAAATTAATAAAGAATTTAAACTACAGCAGCAAATGGTCAATGAGGGTCAGGTAAACACGGTGTGACAGTGCAAAGTCAGGACCTTTCGTAGAATCACACTGAAAAATTCAATATCGTAGCAGGGATTTGAACCACGGATCATCCGCTCTCTGTGTGGTTGCTCTAACAAACTCAGCTACTAAGGCAAGATACTGGCAGGACATTAAATTCTGCAACTGACTTGCATTTTTCGGTAAACCACAATGAGATCTCAAATTAATTTTGTGATAACGTCCCCAATGGCGACTTGCGATGTAAGTAGTTTAAGTCCCGGGCTTCATAGTTAACCACTGTTAAGATAATCAATAATAATTTATTGTTTCACAGAAGCTGTGTGTAGGATAAGGCTGCAATATCGTAGCGGCATATTGCCATGGTAGCTCAGTTGGTTATAGCAACCGCGCGGAGAGTCCCGGCTATGAAAACCAAGGGAAGTAGCGGCGCGGTAACGTGTGCGACTCGCATTCGGGAGGTCCCCGGTTCGATACCCGGCGGCCGCTCACTCTGACCCACGGGGTTTTGTCCCCGGTTCAGCAGGCGAATACCACGACTCCCCTGCTCCTTACTTCCGGTACCCATCATCTTCCTTGTTATCTGTTTCAGGGCTGTCGGCGAATTGCGGCTGGGCGGTGGTTGTGCGCTCCGTGGAAGTTTCATACTGACGTAGCCCAGGGACTGCACTGATGGAACCTCCTATAGGTGTTTGCTGGCGGGAGGGAGCTCCTTTGGGGAGGCACGGGTCCCAATAGAGTGGGTTCGGGCGGCGTTGGAGGTGTTTAGTCTCGAAACATTAGGAATCTCGTCTGTGCTTGCGCCCGTCGTCACCGGATCTGGTCGCCTTCGGGTCTCTCCCTTCATTTCCCTCCCTGAAGTCAAGGTAGAAGCACAATTGCCGGCTAGCCTGCTTGCGGTGCGCTGCCCTGATTTCGGGCCACTGATTTCCTCCGTAACTTTATCTTTAGCGGAGTGTGGCACTGAATTTTTTAGTCTGATTCCCGTTATCCTGTGTGTAATAATATAATTAATTATCATAAACTTTAATCTGTTACACCCCTCCTTACACAGCAATGTGATATTTAAGTTTTTTCTTCAGTATACCGCGAAGAAATACCCCTTGCAAGCAGCGTACTCTTATGCCCGTTCCAAATGAAAAATGAAATGGAGTTTTATGCATGGACGCTCTTTAAACTGCTGTAGTCCTTAGCGTCCCATTCTATATTGGGCGTGAAAGACCAGTAATTTTGATCAGAGGCCTCTTTATCAGGCTTGAGATTCTTTTTTGTGCCGTAAATCCACGACACGGGACCACTGGCTTTACTTCCCATTCTAAGGATTTTTACGCCCGAAAAAATCCATCGCCCTCCGCCGGGTTTGAAACCGCGACCTCGGGAACTAGAGACTAGCATGGTAACCACTACACCACGGAGGACGACTACGCCCGTTCCGTATATCTATATTACTTACACAAACATTAGTAAGTATTTTTTCTACAAACTTATGATGTTTAGTTATTCATAAATTACACACCGAGAATATCCGTATAAATCGCTTTGTGACCCACCTTAATAAAATACCCTATTTAACAGATTTAGTGACGCATATTCGAGAGTGCCAACAAATACCCGACAAAACAAACACAGTTGTTTTAATTTAATGCGTGTAGTGAATAAAATGTAATGCTAGGTGACATAATCAATTTACCCACGGTTATATTTGTTCTGGGATTTGAAATAAAGCATATTTCATGCCTGTTAAACAACTAATTTTCACACATCGTTATCGGTGGCATACAGGAGTAATGCTGCACTGTGGACACTTTACCACGAGGGAGGGAAAAATAGCTTATTGAAACCGTTTGTATTAATTTTTTTAAAGGCACTGGTCTGCCATCTATTTCTGCACAATGTTATTATACAATTATGTAAGACTGTGTAAAAGAATTCGGTCGAATCGATCGAGAAAAATCATATATGTTGGTTGCATTCGCTGCCTACTGTTCTTTCTTTTTAATAGCTAATAAAACAGTTTTGCGGCCATTTTTTTTATCCATTTTAGAGAGTATGTGCACTTAGAAACAGATTATAATGATACATTTTCTTACTTAAGGTTTCCACATTATCTGCCTAATATTAGTTTCCTCATACCCTTGTCATGTCTCTCTATTTGAAACAAATTTAAAAGAAGAGAATGGACCAATGAGCGATATTTTACTCAGTGCGAAAATGAGGGGCCAGAAATATCCTCTCAATGACTTCAACTCTGATTCGTGTAAACAAGTAGAAATGGCTCTCCTAATGTACCATGTTTAGAGATTCGAGCTTGCAGAGTGGGAAAAGTATTAGTTACCTGCGTCCACCGTATGGCAGTCAATTACATTTACAATGATAATAATCTTAGTACAGCTTATCAGAATAGATATTGGAAATGTAGTCCTTCTGTATCCAAACATTTCTGGCACCTTCTCAAAAATTGTCATTCACACTAGAGTGTTCAATATCCGAATTTGGTCATCCTCTGTGGTGTAGTGGTTACAATGCTAGCCTCTAGTTGCCGAGGTCGCGGATCAAACCTGACGGACGGTGATGGATCTTTTCGGCCGTAAAAATCCTTGGCATGGCTTCTTTCGGAAGGGAAGTAAAGCCGGTGGTCCTGTGACGTATATTTACGCCACGTAAAAGAACTTCAAGCCTGATAGAGGCCTATGAGGAAAATTACAGGTCTTTCACGCCCAATATACAATGGGACGCTAAGAACCACAGCAGTTAAAGAGCATCCATAAATAAAACTCAATTTTAATCGAAGTTGAAGGAATTTCACCCTGATGTTTCCCTTTAGTTCCTACAATGTATGGGTTTTATTGCATACATCTTACTTTCTATGTAATCATCAGAGTGGGGTAAAGCTTTGTAATTGGATTTTGCAAAATTATAGAGTAATTAACCCAAGCTTAATTCTTTTTTGACGAACTGTGGTTCCATTTACATGGTTATATTCCGTCGTAAATAACAGATATTGGAGTTCAGAGAAATCCAAATTTACACGAGATTCCCTTGCATGGCGCGAACATCGGTGTTAGTAAATACACACAGAATAACAGGATTTATATTGTTTGAACAAACAATAAATGCAAAGAGGTACAGGAATAACTTACACCACTTTGTGGAGAGCCGAACTATGTTGAATATCATTCTGGATTTCTTCACAAAGACTTTGCTACCACGCATAAATCTGAGGCATTAAATTTATCTCAGGAAATCTTTAAAGATAGGATAATTAGTAGATAATTGTGTTAATAATAATCCCTGATTTAACTGTTTGTGAGTTTTTATCTATAGGGGAACATACATCAGCAAGAAATTCACTAAAATTTGTATACTGAACTCTGGAGAGTGAATGAACATTTCCTGAGAAGATGCCAGAAATATGGAGATAGAGAAGGACAACATATTGCTTATTATCATTGTAATTAGAACCATTAAAACGTGAGGCGGTTGCTGGGATATTATAACTGTTTCGGCTGGATTCCGAGCTGCGGCGGCCGGCCGGCGTGCGAGCCGCCGTGTAGTGGCCACAGTGTGAAGGAAAAACATTAGGTATTTATTTCCTCTGATGCAGACATGGACATAAGGTCTAATATTATTGCCGCCAACAGAATTTCGAGCATTTGTAAACTACAATGATTACTCTAGTTCATAAGGATTTATAAATAATAATAATAAATACTATTATTAGAAGAATGAAGCCGTCTGGCTTGTTCCTGTCACCTATTTATAGCATCAGTATACACTTCTAGGTTGGTGGGAAAATAGAACTTTCGGTAACTTGGAATCTGTTTTGGTTATTATTATTATTATTATTATTACTATTGCAGAACTACAGTGAAGTGTTATTAGTAGGCAAAAGCGTAATTAACTAAACCAACTATTATCAAACCTTATTCATATTATTATGATTATTATTAACTTCGGTACTCAACTATAGCTCAGCGACTTAGAAAAAAACCATTGGGAGGGGTACATCACCTGGTCATGTATTACCCCTTTCTAACTGCCTTAGGCGGGCGTACCTCTCCTACTCTGCTGTGTAAGCACCACACGCCATAATTTCGCCTTGCCAGTTTTTATTTTATTTTATTCTCACAAAATCGTTTATTACTTAATCACACCACTGTTGTATCTCTCCAACTGTAGACGCAGGACTAAAGATACAAGAGCATTGCAACAAAAATGTTGTGTTTGTAGATTGCTGTGACAAGCCACGCAAAGAGCAAAGTGCAGTGGGTTGAAAACAAATGTTTGCATATAACTAGCGATAGCATTTTACATGCTTACGATATTATCATGGCATATCTTCCATAAGTTATTTCACACTTTTTAGGGTATTTCATAGCCTTCACCCCGTTTCTATCTCTTCAAGGGAAAAATTTCCTCGCTGATTGATTTTCATAATACAAATTATTTCAATTGAAGATTTACAAAGAAAACTAGCGGCTATAACTTTTTTTACAGCGAGACCGATCACACATCAGCATCTTTTTGAAACTGTGCTCTTTAACATTCCACTTACAGAACTGGAATAAGGAGTTTAGTTCTCGAGTTATCACGATGTAACTATTGAATTTTTCTACACTATAGAATTGCTGTGTTCACAACAGTGACGTGATACTTGTTTTCCACGTATCCTCTTTAAGACACGTTATTGGATAACTCAGTAGCTAAAGGCAAAAGACAAATAGAGTGGGGGCGATTTATCCCTTTTGAATATTCGCGCAGTCCTTAGACCGAGGGGGTTTACTAAGTTGTTATACTATAGCACTTAGCTCATTGACAAAGTTACGCCAGGCCCATTTTTTGGAATGAAGTAAGGGAATTCTTAATCAACTGTCTGGAAGTATGCAAGAGGTAAGGTAGTAAGTGACACTCGGAAAGTAGGAAGCTACACATTTGAGTACCAACTTAAGTCGTCTCGTTGCTATATGGGCCACTTTCCTCTTCCCAAGAGTAGTTAAATTTGTGATGTTAGGTTTCCAAATAACAAAGCTCTATTTCTGGTCAGTACCAATTGAAAAGCCTCAACATTATCATCAAAATTAAAGGTAGAATGTTTTCCAGGCAATCCATAAGGAAAATAACAATAACCAAGCGAGTATTACTGTTAATTTCTTAAGTTAATACGCATAACGTTGTTGACACAACCATGGTCCGTGACATTACTTCCTTTAACTGAGCAAGTTATTTTCAACGGTGAATAAAATTAATAAAATATAATAAAATTAGTGTTCAAATGAGGCCGTATTCCATTGAGCCTAGAGTTAGTCCTTTTTACTTTCTCTATAATAAGTAGAGGAAGCAATGTATTCCACCCAAAAATTCGATATCGAGATTTCACCGGAAATCTATGTTTTGAGATCCCTGAATAAAAAATATAGAGAAAGGTCCGTGAGTGTCTGTTAGTGTTAGTGTGTGAACAGCATAACTCAATATATATATATATATATATATACATAAGATATTTTTCGAAATTATGATTTTCTACAAAATGGCGCTAAAGATTCTGATTAAAATACCATACCTTAAAGATATTTACATTACAAAGAAAATGTCTATCTTGATTTTCTGGGAATTGCCTGAATTCGGAGGGAAGTATGTATAATTCTGTATAACTTGTAAACGTTAAACGATAGACGAAAACGTACTGTACAAAAAATGTATATCTCTTTAAAACTCACACTTTATTTCCAACAAATTTTTTTATGGCATCAGCCATTTCTGAGATATCCGTTCTTAGTTCAAATTTTTCAATACTTAGGCTTTCTTTTACAGCCTGTTCATTCTCAATTGTTCCTTGCAATGTCATGGAAAGAGTATAGAATTTTAAGGCCAGCATATAGCGCCCAGTTGTTAAACATTTGTAAATCACTATTCTCTTTGATTCTATAACAAAATGTGTAATATGGCTATTTCTGGAAAGGTTTATTCGATTAAAACGAAGTTGATATGAAAATAAACTTTCGTAGGAATAATTTTATATTCACTAATAATCAATAGAGAGTAGAGAAAGTCATGTGAATATAACACATCAGACATTTCTATTCGGAGAAAAAAATTATTCATGTAGCTTTCCCCAATATTTCCGGACCTAATCAAGAAGTGGTTTAACTCGTATAATCTGACACGAAATAAATTATGTATGTATTCCGCTAATCCTATTAACTCTGCTGCATTTGTGAGAGGGTTAGTGTTAGAATGCTTGGTTTATACTTGTTGAAAACTGAAAATATACATCAAACCAATAAGAAAACATCAAATAATCCAGAGTGTGCATTGCCCTTCGCGTTAATTTTTGCAGCCATCAGTATACGAACAGTACTCAAAGCATTCTTTTTTATTTTGTTCGCAAAAAAAAAAAAATTCAGAGCATAGTTGTTATAATAAGAGTGGTATTCATTACTTTCAGAGAACATTTGAAACGAGAATAAAGAAAAGAAAAATGCACAAGCCCTGTGTGCACGCGTTAAAGGTCAGTTTCCAATTTCGTTGCTGCCTTTCATTTCACGTATAAATGGGGACATATGTGCTCCAGGAAATGAGCTTGAATATTAATATCTCAAACGGGATTCAAATATACATATTCCCTGCTCTCTCTCATTCCCTCAGATATGAATACCGCGGTTAGGTAAATTATTCAGTTGTAATAAGCACTGCAGACAATATTGTTTACCTAATAGGCTCATATTTTCCAACTATATACGATTTAATAACAACTCTACGGTGAACATGGAAATCAGTAGTGAGAATTTATATGTGAACATGTTCGGGATGCCCTCTATAGCTGTATGGGATAGCCAGTAAATAATGACAATATACTTCAAATTTTAAACAGATCTGTGCAAAACAAATAGGACCAAAATATGGATTTGGAATATATGTGATGAGCTCGACACGAGAATGATACGGTTTTTTAAGCGTCGACTTGCTTTTATTATATTTATTACTTTCTCTACCACGTAGAGGAGGCATTGCATTCCACACAAAAATTGATTATGAGACTTCAACGGAAATGCATGTATTCAGGCCCACTGAATACTAATAAAAAAAATCTGATGTGTTACACTAACATGACCTTCTCTACTCTTAAACAAACTATTTTTACAAACGCTTATTCTCCATATGCTTCACGTTAATCAAGATATCGAGATGTCAATCTTATTGCTGATTTTCTTGTAGATCCAAGAGGAATTGGTAGGCTTTAAGCGATAGTCAAATATTTTAAGAGCTGGTTGCTATGAGGAGTATTCTACTCTCTTTGCATTACCAGGACAAAAAAAATTAATAACAAATTCCCATTTGAGAAAAAGTATAGGTATTGGAAAATTTAAGGGGATAACAAATGGTTCACTCAACAAAAAATGATATGACATAAATTCTGTACTTTAAAGGGATCTAATTTTTTGTGTAGTAAAATTTTTCTATCTCTTATGGTTTACCAGAAAGTCGTTCACAATGAAGAATGCTTTTGGATACATTCCCAGAAAATTAAAGATATACATTTTATTTGTCATGAATATATCTTAAACATATGATATTTTAATCAAAATCGTTACAGCCATTTTTGAGAAAATTAAAATTTTCGAAAAATGTTCCATGTAAAGGGAAGTCTGGGGTGGGGGGATTTACTTGAAAACCTTCGTGTCGCAACTCTGGAAGATACTGAACCTAAATACCAAGTTTGGTGTTTATCCGACTGTTCGTTTCTGAGTTATGCTGTTCACAGACACACACACAGACACACACACACACACGGACATGTTTCCAAAAATGCTTTTTTTTTAACAGGGGTCTCAAAACATATATTTCCGGTGAAAACTCTGTATCGAATTTTTGGGTGGAATACAATACTTCCCCTACTTACTATACGTAGTAGAGAAAATAAATAAGTTATTTGAAATTAATTGCTTATTTTAAACGGATCGCTATGCGTTTGGATTTGTCGTTTCGAATGAAGGAGATTTTACAGTCTATTCTCAGAAAATTCAAGATATACACCCTTCAAGAAAGTATTTGTCTACACTTTAAAAAATTCTAGCAGGCAAATTAATGGAGGGAGGAATCTATTTTGTTTTTAGGCATAAAGATCAAATAGTAATACAGATTATGCGTTTTGATGGTTTTGCAGATCGCTCATTTTATTATTTTCTAAATTTTTGAAAAATATGCCAAAACGTTTTGCACGTGGTGTTTCATGATTATCTTTCACTCATTGGGTAGAGCATTTTTTGTGCTTACATCCACACGCTTTCATCGACATGAGCAGAAAACGAAGAATTAATGCAAAAATCCTTGAAAATACCCAACTGTAACATTGTATTTCTCTATCAAATAAAATCCTACTTTCACAGTAAAAGCAAGTAATATACAAAACATTTTCTCCTCAATGCAGGTAAGATAGTTTGGAAACCTCGCACACAAAAGAGTTTGGCAGAATTTTAAAAAATTTACAAAACTAATAAAATGAATAATCTGAAAAACTGTATTACCACTTGATCTTTAAGTAAAAAAAAAAAATAGATTTTTCCCTCCATTAATTTGGCTGCTAGAATTTTTAAAATTGTTAACAAATATTTTCTTGAGGGGTGTACCTACATTTTATTTTTCATTTTGAGCGGAATGCACTATATTTCTCTTACTGCTATAGGTAGTTGCCAAAGAAAGTTAAAATGGAAATGAAGTTATGACAAATCTGCTTTACTTGTATCTCCGTTGAAAATGCTTATAAAAGCGAAAGGAAAGCAAATAAATTACCTTAGGAGTGAGTTTAGAACATATGGTCTCGTCAATATCTGGGGCCCACCTTGCATAGGCAAATCGCATCAGGAACACAACAAACGTAGCCATTTTTCCAATAAATCACATGCAAAGTGGGTACTGCCAACCTAAATAAAAAGTGAAATGCACTATATATGCGATGTGCTGTTGTTTCTGCGAACGTGAATCATTCGAGTTTTAGACGTGCAGATCTCTCGGCTACGCCCTGTCGTCGCTTCGCAACTTGCTACACTCCTCTCCTTCTAAAAAACACACCTCGGCTACGCTTTGAGGCTGAGGACCCTCAATCTCTCGGCTACGTCATCTTACCGGCTTCGGTGGCATTATTCATATGTTGGCAGCATTACGTTAGAGCAAGCGTATGACATAGTGACATCTGTAGAGGTAGTGTTTTACGTAGAGTGACATCTGTTGGAAATATACATCATCGTCATCGCTGTGAAAGATACAAGTAGAGCAGAATGTCGGAAGTTATTTAAAACTTCTTGACAGTAGAGTAGATCATAACACAGTGGAGGTGATACTTAACCTCTGGGCACAATTTATGTAAAAGGTAAAGGTACTAACGAGGGGCCCACGAAACCGGGGTGGAGCGCCGAAGCAGGTCATCCGGCCCCTTGTGCTGCTACCGTGGCCCCTGGGAGGGAGGGATGAGGGGAGAGAACCGAAGGGCGACCATATCTGGATGACGACGGGCGCAAGCGTGGACGGGGTTCCTAATGTTTCCAGATTGAATGCAACCGACGTCGCTCCTACTCATCCGACCTAACGCACAGCCACTCCCAGCCACAACCCGCCGAACACCATTCGCCAGGTAACACGGAAGATGATGGGTGCAAGAAATGATGGACAGGAAAGTCGTGGTAGAAAATGAACCATCCCAGCATTCACCTGCCGACCCAGGGAAACCAGAAAAACCTATGGGTCAGAATGGGCAGTCGCTGGGGATTGAGTCGGTCGCACGCGTTACCGAGGCGCCCCCTCGCTCGTGAATTTAGGTGAAGTCCACACAGAATATTCGTCAATTCCACTCTCCTCTTCTCCAAGCTGGTCTTCTTTGGGAACTTCAAAATTCAAAATAGAGACAGATGTGTTGTTCTAAGGAAAGTATTTACTTTTAGAAAAACTGTAGATCTTGTATGGTGAGTCAGTATTTTTAACACTTATAGATTTTAATCAATTTATATAAATTTGAATAACAGCCCGCCTTAAAACAATATGTGTGTGTAACAATATCTAAAAAGTGTATATTAAAGTCGTTGCATATATTTATATTATTGTATCCATGTGTAATAATGTTATATGAATGTATTACGTAATTTAATGATGTAGGAGCTGTGAGAATAATAAGTTAAAAGTTGCTAACAATGAGGTAACCTTGAGGCAATAATCAGTAAGAAGTTCAAATGCTACTAGTCATTATTAGAGCAGAAATAATGTAAATTTTGAGACAGTTTAAAAATAGCCAATCAACAACCAGAAAAAGCTTTAGTTAAATGCACGTATTCTATTGGAGTAGGATTAGCCAATCAGAGACTTGAAATACAGAAATTTACAAGTGTAGACGGTTGAAATCAATTCAGTTGCCTCCAAACAGTGCTCATAACCAGACGTGTTGCCTGAAAACAGTGTTCATAACCAGACGTGTTGGTTCTAAACAATGTCCATAACCAGACGCAAGACTGTCCTAGAGAAATTAATTATGTATTCCTATGAGACGAAAATAGTATACGTGTTAAAAAAAAGTGCAAGTATTAAATAAAAGAATCTCACAGCTCTCTATATCAGTGAAGTGCTATTTAATTTGTGGCAAGGATTAATAAAAAGGAATGAATTAAAACTTAAAATCTGTGTAAGTATACATTCTTGTCACATCACAACCCTGCCTAAGAGAAACGTGTCTCTAGTTAATACTGACGCAGCCGAGGCAAACTTAAATATTTAATATTTTTAAATTTGGGGCGAAGGCTAACGGAAACTGTTTACTATACGTGCTGTTGCAACTGCTACAAGTTCGGCTCCCCAATAGTTGAAATACAATACAACTCTTTCAATACAACCTTTTTCAATGGGTGCAGAAAGAAAGAGGAAGAGAAAAGCGAAAACTGGAGGAGGCTGCAATTTCAGTTAACGGACTACTAAGATTGACTGAAAGAAAGATTTCTCTCACCTAGATTAGGATTGTTTTAGAATCATCACGATAATATCTATATCACGGTGGAGGTCAAACAATTATTCTTGTTTCACCAGGGAGAAATTTATTCCCAACTGGTTTCACTGCTTTTATATCCCGAGAATGTACTACCAACTTAGCTCGATATCCTTCATATAATGGAATATTCAAACGCACGTTAAATATACACGTCTCTAGCACACAAAGAGATGAGAGTACGTTCTGATTATGGATTCTGTTCGATAGATATCTAACCGTGATTAACTGTGGGTCGGTTGCCATGAAAACAAAAGGAAGTGCTGGTAACAACCTTATTGTGAAAAAGGCAGAAACAAGCTCCGGGCATTCTTGGTAGACGTTCTTTTTTTTTTTTTTTTTAAATATAGATTCCTCTTTGGGAAGCCAGACGAGATCAGCCTCAGGGTAATGGGATATTATGGAAGGATTCCGTTCGACCTGCCTCCAACTGCCCCTGAGCAAGTAGCTGATTAAACAAAAAAGTGTAGCATTAAACCGCTACGGTACTGGGTGTCAAGAATAAGTTAGCACAGGATGTTTGAAAAATAGATTTTAAAGCCCACTGCGACTTTTATTGGAATTTTAAACTACACGCCATACAATGGAGGTGGATTATACAAAAGCATTCCTAATTGTATTACAGGCAACAGGATTTTTCGAGTTTATCTTGAAAGACGCGACAGCAACCACCAGGTACTACTCCGAATGACCTCGTTCCGCGGTGGCTTGGCTTACGCGGTTACACATTTGACGGTGCTGATAGGCAGGTGCTAAAGAAACTAAAAATGTGACTTTATTTGTATATTTTCAATAATTTATATGTATGAAAAAATAGTAGTACGGAGAAGAAATTTGTTTCTTATTCCTGTAGTTTTTCCCTCTTGTATCATGTCTCAAACATCCAAATTTACATTAGGAGTTGCGCATTACAACGAATTCTACGTTCCTGAAACTAGGAGTGGAGTAAATAATAACGCTGAAAAGATAAAAAAAGCACTCCCTTTCACGCCTGCTATTGGAATCTCTGCATTTTCCCCTGAGGTTTATCTAACGTAGTGTTTTTCATTATTTAATGGAGAAAACATAAATAAAATTAATACATCATGAATCGCTTTTAAAATTCAACAATAATAATAACATCGAAATTATTGTGAAAAAATCTGATGTATTACACTCACATGACTTTATCTACTCCTATACAAACTATTTTTACAAACGTTTATTCTCCATATGCTTCATGTTAATCGAAATGTTAAACTTATTGCTAGTTTTCTTGTAGATGCAAGGGGAATTGGTAGGCTTTAAGCTATAGTCAAATATTTTAAGAGCTGGTTGCTATGTGGAGTATTCCATTCTCTTTGCATTACCGGGACAAAAAAAAGGGTCTGAAGTGTTACACTCACCTGACTTTATCTACTCTTGTACAAACTATTTTTACAAACGCTTATTCTCCATCTATTTCATATTAATCGAGATAAGCAATTGCAGAAACGATCAAAGAGAATTACATTTTACACATAGCGACCAATTCTAAAATATTTGACTATCGCTTAAGGCCTACTATGTTCCCCTTGTTTTGTAATTTCAAGGGCAATATAGAAATGCAGTAGCCTTTAAGCACCGACATATATCTTAATAGCTGGTTACTAGGTGCAGCACCATTTTCTTTGCCACAGATTAATACTCTTTGCATATCCAAGACAAAGAAATGAATAACGAATTGCGATTTGAGAAAATAACTAATGGAAAATTTAAGGGAATAACAAGCAATATCTCGAAAATGGTTAACTCAACAAAAAAGTATATGACATAAATTGTGTATTTTAACGCAATCTACATTTTTTGTGTAGTAAAATTTTGTTGTCTCTCATGGTTTACCAGTTATGCAAAAGTCGTTTACAATGAATACTTCTGGAGACATTCCCAGAAAATTCAAGATATACATTTTATTTGTCATGAAAATATCTTAAACGTATGATATTTTAATCAAAATCGTTAGAAGTATTTTTGAGAAAATTAAAATTTTCGAAAAATGTTCCATGTAAAGGGTAATCTGGGTTGGAGGGATTTTCTTGAAAACCTTCGTATTGCATCTCTGGAAGATACTGAACCTGAATACCAAGTTTGGTGTTTATCCGACTGTTCGTTTTTGAGTTATGCTTTTCACTGACACACACGGACATGTTTCCAAAAATGTTTTTTTGGGGGGAGGGATTCAGGGGTTTGAAAACATGTATTTCCGGTTAAATCTCGGTATCGAATTTTTGGGTTGAATACAATACTTCCCCTACTTACTATACATAGTAGAGAAAGTAAAAAGGATGCAGAATTATAAGGAAAACTTTAGGTCCACAAGTCATGGTGGACAATACAGACTCAGAAGTAAAAATGAAATAACATACACATACATTCACGGTGGCATTAGAAAACTAAGGTTAAAATTTAATGACATACTAAACGAATAAACTGAAACAGATTCACAGTAAAAAGAATATTGAATTCTACGAAAATAGAAGTAAAGCACAAGAAGTGGATTGATGATGTAAAAATAACTTATAGTTGGCAAGAATTAGGCAGGAAGATATCCTAACCAGAGATATCTTTAGAATCAAAAGTGTATAAGTGACAAGCTGACCAAGAGAGCAAACCGAAGGAAAAGCTGGAAGAACATGGACAGACGAGAGAAAGAAAGCCCACAGCCAAAGAATAAAAGAACTATGGATTCAAAGGAAAACAAAGAAATGTCTCTAAGTACTTAGGTCCACATAGGCTAAATCGCAATTGTTATTATTGTTTTTATTATTAATAAATTATTTATTTGATAGTTTGATATGATCTCGTTTTCTTATAAAATAATTCTTATGCGTTTATTATGACACACCTTTTGCATAATACCATAAGCACCCAGGTGACTGTGACCCCATTTGTGAAAACGCTGATCAAATATAATGATATTTACACTGGCCACATATCAAGGAGGGGATCATCAAGAGGTTGACAGTAAAGGTACTTCCAAAACTGGTTCAAGGTCTGATCTCTCAAGTTGACCTCATGTACTCTTCCCTGACCTTTACACTTGCCAGCATCTTAAAGGTGGATCGATTAAGGACACGAACAAAGGTCCTCGTTAGCAGGTCGACTACACTCGTTAAAGCACCACGAAGTGGCTTTCGAGGTAGTTAACCACGTTGAAGAATTCCTGGTCCTTTACCACTTGCTGATGGAACATCAGTTTAACTGCTGACACTGCTTTCACTCTAATTTTCCTTCTTCTGGTTCACTAATTCGCTGTGTCAGTACATTTTAGATGTGCAGACCATCTTTGTTACATTTCAGATGTAGTTTGTGTCAAAGACTGGATATTTGAACAAAAACACCTTGTATTAAAATACAAATTGCTTTCAGAAATGATAAATATGGTGATCAAATAGTTAAATTCCTTAAAACATAACCAATTTAGCTAAGTTACTATGCAGAGGAATAATTTAATTTTGTATAAGAATGTATCGCCTTCTATTTACCTGGTTTTATTCGTTATTCGGATGTTTATACATCAAGTTATGCTTATTTGTCATTGGAATAAGAAATACTTTATTAATTTATGTTTCAATCTTCCGATTTTTACTCTCTCTTCTACTTAACTGTAATGAAAAGAGCAAATGTATATTATATCCAAAAATTCGATGATTATATTTTACCAGGAATACTCGTTATGTGGTCCTTGGAACCCACAAAAGTATTTTAGAAAACGATGCTCTTGTGTGAGTAGTATGATTAAAAATTTAAATGTCAGTTAAAAACCAAGGTTTGTATTTACGTTCAGAATATTCCGAGGTTACGATACGAAGATATTCAAGTTATTCCACCCACTTCCAGCTACACTTTTTTACTAAATATTTTCTCTCATTACTTTCTCTACTACGTGTAGTAAGTAGAGGAAGTATGAGGCAGTATTTTAAACACTTGAATAATTTCAATTAAATTATATAATACTGAAATTTAATAACAGCCCGCCTTGAAGCAATATGTATGTAATAATTTATAAAAATGTATGTAACAGTCATTGCAAATGCTTATATTATTGTAAACATGTTCAATAATGTTATGTAAATACATTATGTAATTTAATAGTGTAAAAGCTGTGAGAATAATAAGCTTAACGTTGCTAACAATGAGGTAACAATAAGGTAACCTTGAGGAATAATGATTTTGAGAGTTTAAATGTTACTAGTCATAATTAGAGCAACGATAATGTAAATTTTGTGACAGTTTAAAATTAGCCAATCAACAGCCAGAAAAAGCTTCATTTAAATGCAGATATTCTATTGGACTAAGATTAGCCAATCACAGACTTTAAATACAGAAGCTTACGTGTTTTGACGGTTGAAATATGTTCAGTTGCCTGCAGACCTTGGTAGTGACCGAATGGAAGATGTGTTCTCTAAAGAAATATTTCGTATTCGTGTGTAACGAAAAATTAAGTAGACGCGTTAACAAAGTGCAAGTTTTAAATTAAAGAATCTCACAGCTCTTGATATCAGTGTAGTGCTATTTAATTTGTGTCAAGTATTAATAACAAGAAGTGAATTTAGTAAGCCTACATTCTTGTCGCACCACCCCCTATCTAAGAGATACGTGACTCTAAAACAATACTGACGCAGCCGAGGCAAACATAAACATAAATAATATCTATAGAACCAGTTTAATAACAAAGTTAATATTTTTTTTTAAACTTGGAGAGTAACAACAAAAATACATCTTCAAATCAAGTTTCATACGTAAGCAACAACTTCAACATCAAAACATAAACAATATTACTACTTCAAGTATTGCATTACATCTGAAAATTGGATACCGAAATTTTACTGCAAGTACATATTTTGAGGCCCTTGAATTTAAATAAAGAAATTTTGGAAGTACATCCATGTGTGTATCTGTATGTCTGTCTGTGAACAGCATAACTAAAAAACGAAAAGTCAGATAAGCACCAAGCTTGTTATTTAGATTCAGTACCTTCCAAGGATACGACAAAAGGATTTTGAAGAAAATCCCCCGCGCCGTCTACCCTTTACGTGGAAGATTTTGAAAACTCTTGATTTTCTAAAAAAGGGCTCTACGATTTTGATTAAAATACCATATATATGCATGAAGAATAAAATGTACTCCATTTTCTGGGAATAGTCTATGAGGTCCTCCTCATTTTTGTATATTAATTTGGTATAATCTCGTATAACTGCTAAACCTTAAGCGATAGATGAAAACATACTACTTAAAAATGTAGTTCTCTTTAAAACACATAATTTATTTAAAGAAAGCTTTTTGTGACATAAGCCGTTTCTGAGATATCCGTTATTAAAGATCCAAATTGTTCATTTCTTGGTCATTCTATTTAAGCCCTTTCAACATTCAGTTGTTTCTCGCGATGTCATGGAAACAGTATTGAATTTTAAGGCCAGCATATAGCATCCAGTCCTTAAACATTTGACTAACGCTGTTTTCTTTGTATCTGTAATGAAATGTGTAATGTAGCTATTTATGCAAAGGTTTATTTGGATTAAGATGTAGTAGATAGAAAGATAAGTTTTAGTAAGAATGGCTTGTATATTCACTAACAAACGATGGAGCGTATAGAAAGTAATGTGAATGCAAAACAGATGAGATTTTTTTATCTTGCAAAACATCTTTTGACAATTTTTATTAAAATTGCATGTGTTTACGACATTTACGTGACTACTAAAATGTGCATGTTTAATTTTCTGTGAACAGCTTGTGAAGTTCTCCTCATTCTGTATGAATTTTGTATAACTGGTAAATTATTAGCGATTAACAAAAACTTACTGCACAAACGTTTTAGAATTCATTAAAACACACAATAGACTAAACGCGTTTTTTTATAAGATTAACGTTTCCAAGGTTACCATTTTCTTTGATTTGAATTGTTAAATAATTCATGCTTTTGTTAAGTGCTAAGTCACCATTCGCTTCTTTTTCGTGATGTGATGCAAAGAGTGAAATTTCAAAGCTTAGAGGACTCGCTTTTTAAAGATTCGACTATCCATCGCCCTTGTACTTAAAACGAAATGTGTCATGAAACCATTTCTGTAATGGTTTATCTAAATTAATACGAAGAATAAGCATTTGTTGGTGGGGAAAATTATGTGAAAGTGGCCATTCTATGTTTTTATATTCATATATATCTTGTTTAATATATCGCATATTTACGCAGAGAGACAGGCAGAGAGAGCAGTCTTTCCTTTAAAACATATATCACTTTGTATTTTATTTTATTAATTAGTTGAAAACAATCATAAAATTTGTTTGTAATAAAGTTATTAGTTATAAACTAATATATTCATTAAATACGAGTAGATATATTTAATAGTGCAATAACACAGTATGTAAATGAATTTTGATCACAAAACATTCGCACCTTTTACTTTTTTTTACTATCTTCTTATATTAGGTGTAGGGAGTACTGAATTCTATCTAAAATTCGATACCGAGATTTCACTGAAACTACAGGTTTTGAGTAACGAATACATGAATAAAAGATCTTTGTTACTTTTCATTTATTTCCCTCCCTATGATGGTAAATACGCTTAACGTCTTTTCTACAGCTGCCAATTTTTAATTGCCTGCAAGACATTATCCTTCAGTATCCCAGGAATCTTAGGATATCACCACATTTTATCAAATTAGAAATTTTGGAAAGGATGTAAGGAATGTATTATTTACTTTGTGAAGTACTATTTATTTTATAAAACACTGTTCCTTCGTTATTTCATAAATACGCCCATAGGAATCCGGGTTTCTGGAAGAGAGACCATTGGAAATGATTATTTCGAAAAGTAGCAGTCAACATAATTATACTATTGAGGTAGTGCAGATCCCAAATGTAACTGATAACTACAGCTCAATGCAATAGGCACTAATTCAACTTAAAATAGGTGGGTAAATAGACTTACCGAGCGGGATGGCTCAGGCGGTGACGTCTGTGGTCTTCCTAGCCTGTGGATTTTCTTTCGGGAGCTTCTCCGGGTCGCTAGGCAAATGTTGGGGAGAATCATTACACCCACCGAATTCCCTGTACCTCCATTTCACCTCTATTCTCATTTCACATCACCTTTCATCTGCTTGGTCTCTTTCAGGGTCGGCGATAGGTCTCGGCGTATGCATGACGGGTAAAAGGATGCTCTGAGTTAACTTTCGATCCCCGGAATGGGGGCGGTTTCCCGGCCACCGGATCTCCAGGGGAAGAGTAAGCTCACAAGGGGAGAGAGCCGGCTGTACCAGCGCCCATCCGGGAAGTTTAAATCTATAAACGATAGGGAGCCTGTCCTCTGCCGTGCCTCCTGATACGGTCGCTCTGTCCCCTCTCAACTCCCCGTAGGTTCCGTCAGGGGCCTAAGGACAAAACATCTGCGTAGGTCGAAGTGCGCGCTTCTAATCCTATCCTATCAGTAGGCTTAATCCTTTTTTATTTACTACTCAAATACACATTTTGAAACGACAGAACAAATATAGAAATACCGAATACCAAACAGGCATATCCCATATACTGAAAATCTGATGTATTACACTCACATGACTTTCTCTACTCTTGTGCAAACTATTTTTACAAACGCTTATTCTCCATCTACTTCATATTAATCACGATAAACATTTGCAGAAGCTATCTTCTTGTAGGTGCAAGGGGAATATGGTAGGCTTTAAGCGATAGTCAAGTCTTTAAGAGCTGATTGCTAGGTGGAGCATTCCATTCAATTTGTATGTCCAGCACATAAAAAAAGCGAATAACAAATTCCCATTTTAGAAAACGTATAAGTGTTGGAAGCTTCAAACAAGTAACAAGGAATATCTCAGAAATGGGCCACTCCACAAAGAAATGTATATCACATAAATTGTGTGTTTTAACGAGCTCTACATTTTTAGTGTAAAAAAATTTTTGTTTATCTCTTACCAGTTGCAAAAACCATTCTGACAGAAGAGGACTTTTGGGGACATTCCCAGGAAATTCAAGATATACATTTTATTTTACATGAAAATATGTTAAATATATTATATTTTAAGCAAAATCATTGAGCAATTTTTAAGAAAATCAAAATTTTCGAAAAACACTCCATGTAAAGGATAGTTTGTGGTGTTGTATCTTTGAAATATACTGAACCTAAATACCAAGTTTGCATTTATCCAAGTTTTCGTTTTTGAGTTATGGTGTTCACAGACCCACACATGCACCTTTTTTCTAAAAATGCTTTTCTTAGATTCAGGGTGCCTCAAAACGTGTATTTCCGGTGAAATCTCGATATCGAATTTTTGGTTTGAATGCAATACTTCCCCTACTTACTATATGTAGTAGAGAAAGCAAAAATGGTAACTTCCACTATTCCCTAATGAAGATATTGTTTGTTTAAATTTGTACTCTTTAGTTACTATGTATTTTTGTGCATATCCTATAATCAGGTTTTAAGCAATTTCTCTATTGAATATGTTTTACTCTTCTACGCTGGTTTATAGGTAATTACTATTATAATTATTGGGTATGCTATGTATTTGTTAAACAGGATAAACAGGGCGGTATTAAAAACTTCAAGAATGTCAGCTAATGGCATTAGCTCAGAGCACGAAATATTAATTGCAATTCTAAGGCTAACATCATATTGTCGTCCTCCGTGGACTAGTGGTACCGTGGTAGCCTCTAGTTCCCAAGGTCGTGGGTTCAAACCGGTGGAGGGCGAAGGATTTTTTCGGGCGTACAAATCCTTAGCATGACTTCCTTCGGAAGGAAAGTAAAGCTGGTGGTCCCGTCGTAGATTTACGGCACGTAAAAGAACCCCAACACTGATAAGAGGCCTCTGAGTAAAATTACCGGTCTTTCACGCCCAATATAGAATGGGACGATAATTACCTTAGTCGTTAAAGAGCACCCATAAATAAAACTCAATTTAATTTAATTTTGACAGTGAGGCAGTATTTTTAACACTTAAATAATTTCAGTCAATTTTTTTAATATGTAAATTCAATAACAGCCCGCCTTGAAGCAATATGTGGATATAATAATTTGTAAAATGTATGTAACAGTCATTGCATATGCTTATATTATTGTATACATGTTCAATAATGTTATGTGAATGTATTACGGAATTTAATAATGTAGGAGCTGTGAGAATAATAAGCTAAAAGTTGCTAACAAAGAGTTAACAATGAGGTTATCTTGAGTCAATAATGAGTAAGAAAGTTTAGCAGTACTAGTTGTGATTCTTGTAGTAACAATAATGTAATTTTAGTGACAGTTTTAGCTAATCAAAAACCAGAAAAAGCTTTGGTTAAATGCAGGCATTCTATTGGAGTAGGATTAGCCAATCAGAGACTTGAAATACGGAAATTTACAAGTTTAGAGTGTTGAAATCTATTCAGTTGCCTGCAGAAAGAGATACTAACCAGACGCAAAAAGTGTCCACAAGAAATATAATATGTGTTCGTGTGAGACGAAAAATAAGTTTACGTGTTATAAAACAGTGTAATTAATTAATAAAAAGAATCACACAGCTCTCTATATCAATGAAGTGTTATTTAAATGGTATCAAGTATTAATAAAAGGAGTGAAGTAAAACTATATGTGTAAGCCTACATTCTTTTCACACCACAACCCTCCTAAGAGAAACGTGTCTAACAAATACTGACGCAGCCGAGGTAAACATAAATATTAAATATTTAAATAAACAGTTTAATTACAAAGTTAATATTTTGTTAAACTTGGGGCAAAGGCCACCTGAAAGCACATTTGGGGCGAAGGCTACCGGAAACTGTTTACTATACTTGCGGTTGCAACTACTACTAGTTCGGAACCCCAACATAAGAAATACAATACAATAAAAACTTCTTCAAATTGGCTTCCATACTTGGAGCTAATAAAATTATCTTCTTCAACAGCACATTAATAAATGATGTTCATAAACAACCGTCAGTAACACAAATAAAGAAACGTTCATAAAGGTTCTCTTTACAAAAGAAAAGCCATAATAGGCCCTTAAATAAAGGAACAAGACGATGACAAGCATAATGTTTTCACATAGGCAGATGACAACTGCACATAACAAAGCTGAAGAAAACAGTTTCGTAAGAAAATATTATGCTAAAAGAAGTAGCTGTGAGAATTAAAAATGTAAGAGTAAAACAAAGAGAGAGTTGTTACCTCGCAGTAATAAGAGCAGCAAAGTGAAAGAAGACAAAACCGGGCGATGAACTGAAAGCGGAAAGAATTACAAAAGAAGGGTGAGGAAAGCTCGAGAGGGTTTCTAATATTTCTTAACATCCCCGGTATTAACTGTTGAAGAGCGCAATAATTAATTTTCCGGCTCTCCTCGCCGTGACATCGCTTTTGTATTCACCCTCGCGGAGCATAACTTTGTGGGGCTTTTTCCTTTCGCTCTTCTGCGAAGATCAAAGGACGCCTCTACGAGAAAGTGAACATCCTTCATCGCGGAGTAACTAAGATACTGTGATGTTTGAGTCAGCGTTTACTGTCTGACATAGCTGAGTAACATTGTATCTCAGATTGGCATGACTTTCACAGCAGAGGAGTATGAAATTAATATCAGTATATATGCACTTATTTTGTTCTTATTTAACTTGTTCTATGGCACAGAGCGTTCTTTATATTGCCGGGCCGCGAATCTAGCTTACGCGTGCTCCACGCGCTGTCTATTCTAAAACCCCCACGTTACTTATTCAAGAGACATAGTAACATACACTATGAGTGTTAACCTTGTTGAATGAATGATTGATTGTCTACTTTGAACTTACATGCAATTTATACAATGTTTACAATACAATGGAGTTGCTTATTATTTCTCTTCCCCTTATATTTAACATTGTTGTGTATATAATGGGGAAGTATAATTTTCCACTATTTACTCTTTTGCCTTTTTTCCGTATTCCTACAGTTTGCTTCACGTCTGTTTTAACCACTTGATAGGGAATATATTATACATATATAAGAATTGTACATTTGATAGGGGATATACCATACAAATATAAGAATTGTACAGTAATAATATAATTAGCCAAGAAACATGTTAAAATATTCAATATCCAACATTTGTACAAAGCAAATTGTAAGAAATGGGCGAGCTAGCAAAATTCCAGGTAAAGCATAATTCTAAGTAGAACACACCTTTCACCAAGCACACGAGCAGGGAACCGGTAACGGTCAGGAGAAATAGAAAGAGACAGATAGAGAAAAGAAAGAGACGGAGATATTAACTTTGGAGTAACATATTCTCAAACATGTTAAGGTAACGCGGTCTGAGGACCAATGAGAAACGTCATTACATTTTTAAACGCAGAGGTGAGCGCCACTAGGCTCAGGTATATAAGGGCAAACAAGGCCCCAGAGCCCACTCACTTCTCTTCTAGAATTTCATCGTACGAAGTGTTACGCTCTTAGCGACCGATGCACGTGTGTGTGCATACAAGGGTGGGAGTGCGTGTGCTGATAGTTAGGCTCCTGACTTATTTAAAGTGGTGGGATTGGAATAATGGGAAAATATAACTGCCCATAGATATATAAATTGTTAAAAAACTACACTAATTAAGGGAAATGAAGCCTCAACCACGATAACCCTGAGAACCAAGAGTTAGATACATATAGAGAAAAGTTAGGAATGGAAAACTCAACAGCCGACGAGCATCCGTAGCCGAGGAACCACACTGCAGCAGATAACATCAACCCAAGGACTGAGATTTCCCACTACAAATACCGCTCAGCAACGTTTTCCGGTACACACTTTAACCTAATTTTTCTAAAATATTTTCCTGCTTTCTTCATATATTCATTTTATCTTGTATTAAAAATACTTTAACTTTTAGGTCTATTGGTAATTTTTTTCATTCCTTTAATATTAAATTCTCTCTTCCTTTAACCGTGTCCTCACATTCCAATTGTCATGTAATCCATTACATTTAGTATATCTCTCCACTTCTTCTCCCTGTTAGACCACTTAAATTCATTACACCTGTCCTCGCCCATGCATACCCCATTCTGGCGTCCTTGTGGCATACTTCCATGTATCTTTCTTTTCTCCATTCCGTTTTAAAATATTTATAATCTATTAATGAACTCTTTCCTTGAAACAACTTCCTCATCAATATCTCACTCTTGTTCTAATTTCTTTCCAAAAACCCTTACTTTTGTTGTTTCTTTCTGTCAATGTTTCCCCCATTTCGATTTCTTCCAATGTTGTCTGTATCTTGTGCATCCAAATTTCTCTTTTTCTCCTGTACAACCAAGCATTGTTTTAGTATCTTATTTTCCTATAGTAGCTTTATTCTGAACCAGTATTCGATTGCCCTTTCTGCCATTTTGCTTTTAGCTCCCACCCTCCCTAGTTCCACTTGTGCTACTCCATTTGGTGAACTCCTTGGTAATCCCAGGCTTATTTTGCAAAAAATCCTATGTATAGCATCTATATTTTCCCATCCTTTTTCCAGCCGCGATATCTCTGCTGCGTATAACATCCTTGCTTTCAGCACTGTGCTATATATCCTTTTTTATATTTCCTGTTAACCTTGTTATAAGTTGTGTTGGAAGTGGTGTCCATGTGCATCGAGACATTACTGAGATCTGGATGAAATTTTCATTCGCACATAAGATATTCTTGTGTAATTCTCATAATTTATGTTGTAATGTTGTCCTTAAATTCGTCTATACTGTGGAGATTGTTCCTATAAACTTAACGTTTACTGTTTTTACGTATGTATCGTACACAATGAGACAGTGTATTTAATACTTAAATGATTTCAGTCAAATTATATGATATATAAATTCAATAACAGCCCGCCTTGAAGCAATATGTGTATGTAATAATTTGTAAAATGTATGTAACAGTCAGTGCATATGCTTATATTATTGTATACATGTTCAATAATGTTATGTGAATGTATTACGTAATTTAATTATGTAGGAGCTGTGAGAATAATAGCTTAAAAGTGCTAACAATGAGGTAACCTTGAGGCAATAATGAGTAAGAATGCTTAATAATGCTACTAGTCATTATTGCAGCAACAATAATATAATTTTAGTGAGTTTATAAAATAGCCAATCAACAACTAGAAAAAGCTTTAGTTAAATGAAGGTATTCTATTGGAGTAGGATTAGCCAATCAGAAACTGAAAAGGAGAAAATTTTACAAAATTAGAGTTCATTGCCTGCAGACGGCGTTACTAACCAGACGCAAAAAGTGTCCTCAAGAAATATAATATGCATTCATGTGAAACGAAACATAAGTTTACGTGTTAAAAAGTGTAATTAATTAATAAAAAGAATCTCACAGCTTTCTATATCAGTGAAGTGTTATTTAAATCGTATCAAGCATTAATAAAAGAAGCGAAGTAAAATTATAATCTGTGTAAGCCTACATTCTTGTCGCATCACAACCCTGCTAAGAGAAACGTGTCTCTAACAATAATACTGATGCAGCCAAGGCAAACATAAATATATAAAATTTAAAGAAACAGTCAAATTACGAAGTTAATATTATTTTTAAACTTGGGGCAAAGGTCACCTGAAAATACATTTGGGGCGAAGGCTACCGGAAGCTTTTTATTATACGTGCGGCTGCAACTAGTACAAGTTCGGCTCCCTAACAGTTGAAATATAGTACAGCTTCTTCAATACAACGTAATAATATTAAACTTCTTCAAACTGACGCCCGAAACGTGGGGCTAATATGTATCTTCTTCAACGAAAGCTTTTTGTTCAAGCATGAGTTTTTCAGTAGGTATTTCAATGTAGTAATAAGAATGATCTAATGTATTTCACAAACATTACAAACTTTTGGGATGCACAATGAATAAACTCTAGTCTTTACAGCACGAAAAGTTGCCCAACTTCAGCCTTTACAATACAAAAAGAAGATAAAAATTGACAATTAACATTCACAATCGCCCCAGCCGTGATGATGAATCATTCATGATAGTGAGTTACCTGAGATATAAGCGCAGTGCAAGCAGTCTACATATAGGCGATCTATAGCCTAGCTATAAATGAAATGCATGGTGTATTGCAATTTGAGTGTGGGTAGTGCATTATTACAAACTTTAGGAATACTTTGAAAATACGAGACGAAGTCGTGTCTTTGCTGTTAGATTCTGTTACGCATTTCACACACACAATGTTGTACGATTCTATTTTTCCACGATCGTATGTGTTATTATTTTGAATGAAATGTTATGGAAAAACATTATATCATATTAACCATCGTTACCTCGGATATTCGGTGATGCAACGCTGCCAATTCAACAGAATAAAGCCTGAGAATCAAGATGCCATCAAGAATGTTTTTGCCAGCTTTTGTCGTTGCCTCCGTTATCTGCTGTTGAGTTTGCTGCAGGCTGCTCCATGGTTGAGCTATGAGTATTATCTCTCGGGGTATGCGTGGATGTATTGTGAAGGACAACACCCATTTAAATTGACTGAGAAATTTTTGTGGACTAACACTTGAATTATTAAACGGAGTTGCTGACCGTTTGAATTGAAGAAAAGGCTCATTATGAATCGTAGCACTCGAAAATGTAACAACTGAATTATTAAACCTACTAACTTTCGCAGCAACAAAGTTACGTTTGTAAATAACTGTTTCCGCATTAAATGAAACTAGAACGTACCTACCGTGAGTCGCTAAAATGTTTACCTGCAAGAGCTCTCGCGATAGCCGCTCTAATGTACCTAAATATTATATATATGATTATTATACACTGAAAAAGAGATACGTCATTTGCTGCACAACGCTGGTCCACTTAGATAGACATTTCCTTACGTATCTACTCTACTTCTGCTGAAGCAAAGCGATAAAATGATGTGGCGATGGAGACTGCATTTACCTTCCTTTCGAGACCAGCCTCTAGCAGCTCTTGGTTAGACATTCCGCCATTTGTCTACCTTCAGCAGTGCTCAGAATACTGCTGCACTTTATCCATTTATCGTGTTCATTATGTTCGAAATCAATCTTTTAATGGCCAGGGTAGACATGTCTATGGTCAATGATCTACAAGCAAGAATAGCATATGTGTATCTGACGCAATGCTATCTTTCTTAATAGGTACAGTGGAACTTTCGATTCGTTCTGTTTTAATAAGATATTCATCTTCAAAACAATGAACAGGGCATATTTATAATCCAAAATATCTAGAGCCGTCCGAAATTCTTTCTAGAAACTTGAACATGTTAGAAAAAAGTTGAAAAGTAATTGATGCCAAAATTACAGTTGACTTAAGAGATTGTAGTCCTGAGAAAATGCTTTGTCGTTAGCACTAACACTAGTCGAGCCACTAATTAACGTAACTGCATAGGAAAGCGAGTTTTTCCAGACGAGTAAGATGTTTACATCCGAAGTGAAGCTGAGGCCAAAATATCGAAACGAGTCCTGGAAAAAAACTTTCCTACAGTTACTTATTATATTTTGTTTCACCGCGGGTTCGCTCAGGTGGTAACGTCTGTGGCCCGAATTCGGGAGGTATCGGGTTCAAATCCCGTGGGCCGACCAATCTAACTGAGGTTTTTACGTAGTTTCCCTCAGCCGTTAAGATAAATACCGGATTAGATATTTAATATAACGACCCAGCGTTCCATCTTAAGTCTAAAAGAATAGTAAAAATAAAAAATAGGTGGTGATAGCTGTGCCATCTATTCACAGGCAATGAAAGCAGGTAGATGGGACGGCACTCTAATGCCATCTGTACGGCACGAATCAGAAGATCCAGTTGCTATGCACTAGGGTCTCTGTGGACATGTGACGAAGCATGATGGCATGGTTACAGGGATGAGACCTAGAAGGCTAACTGTCCGCCACACATCGATCTAAGAGTTACCCACTAACAGATCGAGTCGCGATATGATCATGCAGTTAAAGCAACGCAAAGTAAATAGGGTAATAACAAGTATTTTTTTTCATACGATCTGGACGATACCTTATGTATTGGTTAAATATTATACTGCATATTATGTTGGGCACGGACGCAGTCATATGTTTAAATTAAGTTGTTGATAAAGCAGTTGAAGGGAATACTAAAAGGTCGGTGTTGGATTGCGGAAAGTACATACACGTACGGAAAAGACGGATAAACATTAATTTCCGGATAGTATGAAACAAAATACTTTGAAGCATACCGAAACAAAAGGTCGCATTTAAAGCGCGGAAATTTGTATATAATAAGAAAAAGCAGGACCGAGCGAGATGGCTTAAGCGGTAACATCCGGGTCCACATTCGAGGCCGACCAACCTGACCGAAAATGATATCGCGGTTTTCCTCGGTTGCTAAACGAATACTGGATTGGATAATTTGATCCTCTAATTTTCTTATCGTCCCTTTCATCACTACATTTCATTTCCTTCTTCTTCACCGCCATAACAAGCACTGGGTTAATCACCGCATTGGCTTGTAAGTCCTTGGGGGGCAAGTCCCATAATAAGAAGGGTAATCCGTTAAAATAGAAGAAGAAAAAGTAAGAATGGAAACTGTTTGTCTGAAACCTCTCTTAGGATTCCATTAAAGCATGAAAACATGAGAATATTGTCAATACCAGTGCAACTAGATATGCATGAGTTGAGAAAAAGTCTGATATGTTACACTCACATGACTTTCTCTACTCTTGTACAAACTATTTTTACAAACGCTTATTCTCTATATGCTTCATGTTAATCGAGATATCGAGATGTCAAACTTATTGCTAATTTTCTTGTAGGTGCAAGGGGAATATGGTAGGCTTCAAGCTATAGTAAAATCTTTTAAGAGCTGGTTGCTATGTGGCGCATTCCATTCTCTTTGTATTTCCAGGACATAAAAAATGAATAACGAATTCCCATTTGAGAAAAAGTATTGGGAAAATTTAAGGGAATAACAAGCAATATCTCGAAAATGGTTCACTCAACAAAAAACATGTATATGACATAAATTGTGTATTTTAACGCGATTTACATTTTTTGTGTAGTAAAATGTTGTCTATCTGTTATGGTTTACCAGTTATGCAAAAGTCGTTCACAATGAAGAATACTTTTGCAGACATTCCCAGAAAATTCGAGATATACATTTCATTTGTCATGAAAATATCTTAAACATATGATATTTTAATCAAAATCGTTAGAGCTATTTTGAGAAAATTAAAATTTTTGAAAAATGTTACATGTAAAGGGTAATCTGGGGTGGGGAATTTTCTTAAAAACCTTCGTGTCGCATCTCTGGAAGATACTGAACCTAAATACCAAGTTTAGTGTTTATGTGACTGTTTGTTTCTGAGTTATGCTGTTCACAGACACACAACGTATATGTTTCCAAAAATGTTTTTTTTGGATTCAGGAGGTCTCAAAACATATATTTCCGGTGAAATCACGGTATCGAATTTTTGGATGGAATGCAATACTTCCCCTACTTAAAAATGTCCAACCTAATTGTTTTCTGATGCTAGACTTTCGTCTGTCTTGAAATATTAACAAAATAGCAAGTTTTCGTGTAGAATAGAGGCAGTATAAGTCGTTCCGTGATAGCAATTGTCTCCGGCTTGTGTCTTGAGTCTGGTCATCATATAAACAAACCTTCAGGTTGTTTATATCGCATTTAATGTAACCCGGTGCATGATAGCTTACATGATGATCTAACTATATTTCCATGCAGTAAGTTGTCTAAGCTCTGTTAGCTGCAGCCAACTACTCTCTTTAAAAATACCCCGACGGCTGTATTTGAGAGCCTGTTGTTATCATACCTCAATTCGCTGGACCGTGGCTAATTCCACATTTCATTTTAAGGGTCGGTATTGTCGCCCTCTTTGGGGACCACTTGTTATGGCAGATAAACGCGTAAGGGTCAGTTTAACGGCTTTTAGCCAAGTTCACACACCATTACTGGTCATTAAGAGCATCAGTGCATTAGAGATCCAGCAGAAGGAAATGTCCCTAGCACGCGCGTTCTCTACAATTACTGAGAATAGCTGGGGTAGCCGATATTGCCGTGATCAGCCGCAACAGACATACTCCCTCGTCACTTCAAGGACCGCCACAACGAGCCCTTTTGTCTATTTGAGTGTTCCGGTCTTGCCACGTCACATCCTTAATTAACTTTACACAAAAGACTGCAGTACAGATTTGGAAAGCTTCTTCTTGCTGGGTTTAAGTAACCGACAATCCGTGAGATAGCTGGTTGTATCTCAAGTTTGGAGAAAATAAAATAGGTTTAGCAGGCTTCCACAAATACAAGGCTTACATTGTTATATCTGGTGTTAAAGATATTAAGTGAACATAGATTTAAAATGGATTCATTTATTGTTGGGCATAAAAAAACTCTGCCAATACTTTAAAAACTAGGTCACTAAATGTCGAAGAAGTTACTACTTTGTTGTATTGTTATTTGCGCCACATTTTGGGAGCCAATTTGAAGATGCTTTTTATTAGCCCCAAGTATGGACGCCAATTTGAAGAAGTTATTATTTTGTTGTATTGTTATTTGCCCCACGCTTTGGGAGCCAATTTGAAGAAGATATTTGTATTGAATGAGTTGTATTATATTTCAACTGTTGGGGAGCTGAACTTGTAGTAGTTGCAACCGCACGTATGGTAAACAGTTTCCGGTAGCCTTCGCCCCAAATGTACTTTCAGGTGGCCTTTGCCCCAAGTTTCAAAAAAATATTAACTTTGTAATTTGACTGTTTCTTTTAATATTATATATTTATATTTGCCTCGGCTGCGTCAGTATTATTGTTAGTCATGTATCTCTTGGCAGGGTTGTGATGTGACAAGAATGTAGGCTTACACAGATTATACTTTTACTTCACTCCTTTTATTAATGCTTGACACGATTTAAATAACACTTCACTGATATAGAGATCTGTGAGATTCTTTTTATTAATTAATTACACTTTTAACACTTAAACATATTTTTCGTCTCACACGAATACGTATTAAATCTCTCGAGGACACTTTTTGCGTCTGGTTAGGAACACTGTTTGCAGGCAACTGAACTGATTTCAACCTCCTAAACTTGTAAATTTCTGTCTTTAAAGTCTCCGATTGGCTATTCCTAATCCAATAGAATACCTTCTTTTAACTAAAGCTTTTTCTGGTTGTTGATTGGCTATTTTATAAACTGTGACTAAAATTACATTATTGCTAATCCAATAATCAGAAGTAGTATTATTAAACTCTCAAACTCATTGTTGCTTCAAGATTACCTCATTGTTACCTCATTGTTAGCAACTTTTAACTTATTATTCTCACAGCTCCTACATTATTAAATTACGTAATGCATTCACATAACATTATTGAACATGTTTACAATAACATAAGCATATGCAATGACTGTTACATACATTTTACAAATTATTACATACATATATTGCTTCAAGGTGGGCTGTTGTTGAATTTATATATTTGACTGAAATCATTTAAGTGCTGAAAATACTGCCTCAATGTTAGTCTTGATATTACGTATTATTTACATGAGATCATGCTATACAAAGAATAACCACTTAGATTTTCGAAGTGAACTACTAAAAATATTGAAATATCCGAATGAAAAACAGCAAATGATTCAGAAATGGTTAATACAAAGAAAAACTTTTTTTCTGACGTATTTTAATTACGTATTTATTTACCTACGTAATATCGTATTTTAATAAGCACTACACTTTACTCGTAAATTTTTGTGCACCGTGATAGTTTCTCTGCTATAAAAGCTAGGTACTGAATAAGTTGGAAGTCAAATTCGGCAGGTTCCTTGTTCAACTCCCATATTTTGGCCAATAGAACATCCCTCTTCAATCGTTAGTTAAATTTTGGATGAATACTTCAATAGCAAGTGTCAAAGTTCCACCTGCAGATTAAAATAAGTAAAGCATACCAAAATAATTCAATATAAATATATGGTAAAGAAGGCGATTGCATTACTGAAATTCCATCAAACAAGAGATAAAAGGAAGACAACTATACAATTTAAGTCTCCCTCCAAAAGGGGAGGGGCGATGAAAAGGACTTCGCATGCTATTCGTAGCAAATTCAAAGTGCAAATGTTATTCATTATACCTATGTCAAATTTAGTATAATTCAATCAAAATCACTCAAGGCATTTTTGAGAAAAGAAATATAACTACAGTTTTACTTCGTAAAGGGTTGTCTGTCCGAGGAAAATTCGTTAAAAGTTTCCCTTGCATCCTTAATGTGATCGTGGGGAACATTTGATAATTTTTATGAAACACACCTTTCATTCTTAATAAATAATAATAATAATAATAATAATAATAATAATTTATAATCTTAAATCCATGTATTGACCAAATTTTTGGAGTCTTACGAGGCTTGGAAGTATCCTAATTCTTCGAGCGTGTGTGGATTTTTTGTTTAAGCTTTATCTTTGCTCCACAGAGATAATAATCAAGTTTAGCTCTAGAGTGAGCAGGCTAGTCAATTAATGCCATCATAGCACATTGTAATGCGAGGCAGCGATTTTCTTGGACTTCTTTTCACGCGAGCCACTATCTATTGGTTAGATTGCTATCTATGTTATTTTTTGTCTAATGTGGACGCAGTGGGCTTCAAATTTTCTAACTAACTATAAATTGTGAATTTGTCAGGATTGGTGAACGTCTTCTGTATAAATTCAAACTGACAGTTCACGTGTGAGTCCGTTCAAGCAAAAGTTAACACAACAAATGCACATTCTGTAGTAGACACCATAACTACCAAAGTAAAACAATCAAACACCTTCACATGATATGATTCCTAGAATCTTCATGACAAACAACTCTAGATTCAGCTGCAAATGTCGTTACTCTCCGTGGGCACAAGGTAGGCTACATTTCAACTCAATGCCTGCTACTAGCCAGGCCCACCGGCTTAAATTAAGTTGAGTTTCATGTTTGGGCGCTCTTTAACTGCTATGGTGCTTAGCGTCCCATTCTATATTGAGCGTGAAAGACAGCACATTTTTCTCAGAGACCTCTTTATCAGGCTTGAGGTTCTTTTACATGCCGTAAATCTACGACACGGGAGCACCGGCTTTACTTTTACTCCGAAGGAAGCCATGTTAAGGATTCTTAAGCCCGAAAAAATCCACCGCCCTCAGTCGGTATGAACCCGCGACCTCGGGAACTAAAGGCTAACATGGTGCCGCTAGACCATGGAAGACGATGCCTGCCGACTGTCAGCCACGTTATTCAAGGTAAATCCGGTAGGTGTACCATTATTGGAGAAGTAGCCACCAGTTTCGCCATCTTTAGAGGAGCGGCTAGCAGTTTTGCCATTGGAGGAGTAGTTAATGTAGTTTGGGAGGGATAGTGAGTGGAGTTATGATGATGTTAGATGTATGGAGGCATAAATTTGTTATGGTTATTAATAGGAGGGGAATTTTGAGTTTACGTAGGTTGGAGTGGAGTTAGTGTAGAATAAAATCGAGGATGTGAGGGAAGTGAAATATTGTGGGGTAAAGTGAGTAGATATGTAGTGGTAGAAGAAAGAAGGTTTAGTGTTTGTTTATAAGCGGTAAACGTTTTAATATATAGTGACAAAATTTAAAAATTGGTATATAAATTAATTAAAAGAAGATAATAGAAAATTAATATGGAGATTAAATAAAACGTTAGAAGGTAAATAAATAAACACAAATGCATGCATAACGATATAAATGAATTAAATAAAATACAGAACTACTACAAATTATATAATTACTGAAAATAATGGCATGTTATAAATTATTAACTTTTACTTTATAAAAATGCTTATTCAAGGAAAAATTTAAATAAAATATAAATAAAATAAACTTCTTATAATGATTAGTAGTTTAGTAGAAGGTTTTGTGCTGGTTACCAGTACATTTTCGCTGGTTTCCAGTGAATATAGTTAAATAGCAGTATAAAGTAGCTGGTTACCAGTTGCTACGCTTGTTGGTTTTCAGCAAATGTAGATAAATATAGAATTTAGAATTAATTGTAATTAAGTTTTTTTTACGTCTTTACTTTAAATTAATAATTTCTGTTCCCTTTCTTTCTTTTATTTTCATGTATTATTATATTATTATTTTGTAAACAATGTGTAGTTTGTAGTTATTTTATCTGAAAAAATTAGATATAATATAAAATGTAAATGTATTCTGAGAGTAAATGTAAAGTTTGAATGTATGTCTCGGTGTAGTAGCTAACCAAGTTGCCGGGATAGTATATTCAGATTTTATTTATTTAATTATTTGTCTGTCCGTCTCTCTCTCTCTGTCTCTCTCATATAACTTTGCTGCAGTTCAGAGGTCCTAAAAAATGCGACATCTAATTATTTAATTTTGGGATGAAATACAACATTTCTCCTCTCTTGAAGGTAATTGATAGAGAGAGTCAAATAGAAAGACTTTTTCTAATTACCTCCTGTGTATTTCAGCACTTCAAATCGAGACGCTCGAATAAAGCAACACTTAAAGGAATGGCAGTGGAGTTTTCCTTTCAGAGGTTTTACGAGCAGTTTTAGAAGCGTAGAGAAATAAAAGAAGTAATACTTCACTTTGTGTTCTCATTACTTCACTAGAGATGTCACAGCTGTTCCTCAAATGGTTTACGTAAAAATGTAAACACGAGAGAGTAATAAGCATTTTATTCTGAGGAAGGGCAATTTCCGTCAGAACAGGCTAATGATTAGTCATCGCCGCCTGCTCCTTGCCCAACACGGCCATTAGAGACCTCCGCTGTTCTTAACAATGCCAACCTCACATACAACACATCTGCAGTGGCGAAGTGTTTCTTTTGTTTGGCCGTTCCCTGCTCCATTTTATTTCCTTTTCAAAAGTACAGTCGGGAACGACGCTAGTTTCAATGAACGTTTTACGTTGACAAGGTTTTTCCGCAATTTTCTCCCGCCGTCATTGCTTTTCCTCTTGCAATGGCAGCTGGGTTCTGTACTTGATGCCTAAACAGAAATGTAAACTAATGTGGGAAGCGGGGTTCAAGCTAGAAAATAAAAACATGTCGCAGAAATTAAAATTTATACAGGGTTATTCAAAAAGAAGGAACAAACCTTACATATTTATCAGTGGTGTAGCGTAAGGGTAGACTTTGAGACTGAGTCTACCTAAATAAATTGCCGAGAAACTAAGTAAATTTTTAAACATATAAATAAAGACAGCCTCAGAAAAGTGATGAAAAACTAATTAATACAATCACTTCACCGCTGCTTACCCCAACGCCCCAACTCCTACTGCTAAGTGTCAGATTGTAGTGCTGCGTATTTAGGCAGCTTCGAAATCTCATGATGCGGCTGGGATGGCTGAGCGAGTGCAAGTCTCATCAAGAGTGGACTTACATAGCATTTCCCACTAAATGTCACCTCTCGTTGTAGGAGGACATGCCTATATTTTGTTGTGCATTAGGGGCAGAAAGGCAGCAGCAGAGACTTAACACGTTTAATGAGGTGTTTAGTCTCTGTGTACCTGCTCTCTAAGGTCCGGAAACAGGACAATGGGGGTTGGAGACAAGAGTAGGGCAAGCAGTGTAACATAAGCATTTAATTCCTCAGATATTGGTGAAACAGCATTATGTGCGTGTAACCGTGCAGTGCAAAAAGTTTTAATTTTACGTAGACCTGTGTATTGTTTTGATTGTGCGTGTTTTATTTAAGATTTTAGAAGTATGAACAATTCCATAATTTTAACGGATTACTTATTAAAAATTCAGTTTTCGACTCTATCTTAAGAGAAAAAGCGTGAACTTAAAGGCAAAAGACTAATTCCTAAGCTTGGCATTGTCTTCCAGGAAAATAACCAAAAAACGGACATTTCAAACATCCTGGTACACTAAATTTAATTGCTTAGCTGGCAGTTACATTCATAAAAAAATGGATTGCTTCGCATGTTTGCTTTTTGACGGGGAAAAGGAATGGAGTGTTGAAAGAATATCAAATATTAAAAACATTGAAATAAAAGCTTGCAATAAAAATCGCCGACTGGAGCTTATATACTAGAAAATCTGAGTACCTACATTGTTTTTATGATTTACAATCATACAATGGTTTGTCACCATTTTGTAAAGTTACACATAACCCTATATTTTTATAATCTAGTTCAGTTTAAAATATATGTTCAGTTAATTTTAGCAATTGGTAGTTATGTTAATGACTACTAAAACAACAACAAATAATAATGATAATAATAGTAACAGTAACAACAATAATAATCGAATCGATATGGAGAATACTAAATTCAATTTTTAAAATCTAGTATACCCAGAACACAGTATCAAGCTACGCCACTGATATTTATTTCCAATGAATGACAAGAGATAGCGACACATCACTGAATACAGGAAAGTTCAAAGTTTTAAGCCCCACCTATTAGTTCCATTCAGTGCCTACAGTGGCGCTGTATTTGTTTACGAGAAAATGGCGACTCCACAGGAAAAGTCGTTTTGTGTGCTGTATTATGCAAAGAGTGAATCCATTGTTTCATTGCAGCGTGCATTTTGTTGTAAGTTCAACAACGAGCTGCCTCGTCATAAAAAATGTACACTTGATACAATAAATTCGTAGGAGATGGTTGCGTATGCACTGTTCGTCCTCGCATAACAAAATGGTGTTCATTTTGAACGCATAAAATAAAACTTTGAACTTTTCTCTATTCAGTGATGCATTGCATGTGTCACCATCTATTGTCGTTCATTAGAAATAAATATGTAAAGTCTGTTCTTTCTTTTTGAATAACCCTGTATGTCTGCAAGTTGTTAGAAGCTTGTGCAAAATTCTATACTAAATTTTCCAAATTATATTATTAATGAGGCTTTCAGAGGTGAACTATACACAAGGATATAGTTTCGCTATAATGAATTAAAAATGTTTTATTAATAAAAGATATGTTGCCTACAATATTGAAACTTACTTTATTTCTACTCTTAATCACTTCCGTTATAAATAACGTATATCACATCTGTCCACGAGCTTTATAACTCCCGTGTTGTAGTCGGCTGCGGCCAAGATGTTCGAACACAATTTCACCAAGCAAAGAATGAGAAATGTTTGGGAAAAAAGTCTGTAGCTCATCTAGGGTTACGCGTCTGTCTTGCTAGCCTTTGTTGTTCATTTGATTCTCCAAATCATCTGTGATGAGAGACGGATCAGCTGATCTAGTTTCGTTATGCACATTTGTTCGTCCATTGTTGTACATTTCACAACAGTTTCTCACGTTCCTTTTGTTCATTACTGCATCATTATACACTTCCTTTAGTTGATGGTTTCAACAACCGAACATTGAAGAATACCTCTCACCTCCTTGATAGCACACAGTTCATTTTGGACAATCACAGAGTGCACAATAACAATTTATTTTGACTGGCACTCACACAACAGTGAGGAAAGATATTAAAAAAACCATTCGGCCTAGCGTAGAAGACCGATAGCGATCTCACAGCGGGAATGCGTAAACGGTCGTTACTTCCTGGATTACCCTAGTATACTGCATTGAAACAAACAGTAATCTGCTTATTTAAATGTTACTGTTTTAACTTCGTATGTCTTATGTTTCTTTTAACTTCTTATAGGGAGCTTTTATGAGTTGCATTTAACTTTGTTTGTGAAGACAGTCCCATTGAGCGGAAATAACCTTATCCGAATGCTAAGCGACCGCCTGTCGCCAAAGATGACGTGCCAGTAATATATTTTATAGGGAAGGAGATAATTAATTCTTACACCTGCTACCCACAGCCGGCAGGCACGCCAGTCAAGATAAACCCCGTATTTTACTGCATACCTATATAACGGGGTGATCCACTAAGGATGTGACTTTAAGGAATAAAAAATAATAATATATTTTAATCTATGAACACTTATTTTAGCAGAAAATGTAAAAACAGTTCTGCTGATTCTTCATGGCGTTATGATTCACATGCAAATTGACAACGCCAAATCTTGCTTAAGTGTAAGATAGAACAGTACAAAATCTGCATTTCTGTTATCTTCTTTCTGTTTTAAATGTACCACATGAATTGAAGCAGAACCAAGTGTGTTCTGCACATCGTTAAATACGTTTATTATCAATTTTTATTTTCTTTCATTGCAGATTAATTGAAAATAAGTTTCTTAATATATTTTATTAAATTTTGAACTATGGCCATGTATTTTCAATTGTATTATACTTTAACAGAGTTACCAATTTTGCTTTCATTTGATCTCAGTAAATACGTGAGCTTATTGCTGGTTACGTGACTGTCATTTTAAATAAAAGTTTAAGCTACATTCGTATTTTCTGCCATTCCTGTATTCGAACTTAAAACTAGTGTTACGATTATAGTTTCCGTCTTTAACCACAAGAAACTTTACTATAAGAAACACGAAATAAATCTTGAGAAATCAATTTTAGTAATAAATATCATTCTCTTAATGCAGTAACATATTCGCGGCCATCCTCGGAAATTAATGGCTATTGTGAGGAAGCCGTCACCTTGCTCTAAAAGGTGATTGTCTCAGCCGCGTTTGTCAAACATTTGTAATTTTTCAAAGCGTGTTTATTGATAAAGAAAGGTAGAAGAAAAGAGGTAGAAGGTAAAAGAAGAGAATAAAACAATTTTATCTGCATTAATCTGTTATTGACTTGACAGAATAGGCCATCAGAACCAGAGGAAACTCCCCACAGAAACATTAGTGGTCAAGGATGACTTACATTGAGCAGATAACCCACCCTTCCACAGCAGAGTGTGTTCGGGGCGTCTTTTCGGAGTTTCTGTCGAAATTAATTAGAGCACATCTGCTCGGTGGGTGGCTATCCCCTCCCTGGATCAAGGGAAGACTCTGTGTTTGACAAGAAACCCACCACGAAGATGTACGAAATATATCACTGCAACTGTCTGGAGCACTGCTTGCAGAAACCATCTGGTGCGGACTTCATGCCATCGACAGGTCCTATTAGTAACGTTTAAGTAGCAGTATTCATCAGTATGAAATGTACTCTGTGCTCTTCAACACAAATTTAGCAATGCAAATAAATCTGTAAATTGGCGTTGTCAATTTCCAGGTAGCTATATTACGTATTTTTGGTAAATTACCCCTGGAAGGGAATTGAGACAGATGTATGGGGATTACCAATAAACTGGTGGACCACTTGGCATTAGACAAGTGCTAATACAGCCTGTAATTTAAATTAAACAAAGTTTTACTTATGGACGATCTTTAACTGTTGTGGTCCTCAGGGTCACATTCTGTATTGGGCGTGAAGGACCAATAGTTTTGCTCAGAGACCTCTCTACGACACGGGACCACCGGCTTTATTTCTCTTCCGAAGGAAGCCATGTTAAGGATTTTTACGTCCGAAAAAACTCCTCGCCCTCACTCGCATTAATTTCTCCTTAGCGTCGGTCAGACTGCTGGCAGACCTGCCCTCTGAGAGCGGCTTCTCTTAAGGAAGGCTAAGATTTTGTGGTCAAGCTTGCATCAAATCTGGAATCGTTAGGGACCCCATCCACGGATCTGGCCACCTTTCGGATTTCTACCTCATCCCTCCCTCCCAAGGGATGCGTTCGAAGCATAAACGGCCACATAGACCTACATGCGGTGCTCTGCTCCCGTTTCGGGGGCCCCTCCGTGTTATGTACCTTTACCTTTACTAGGGGTACCATCTAACCTCTAGTTCCCAAGGTCGCGGGTTAAAACCCGGCGGAGGGCGATGGATTTTTTTGGGCGTAAAAATTCTTAGCATGTCTTCCTCGGAAGAGAAATAAAGTCGGTAGTTCTGCGTCTAGATTAACGGCACGTAAAACAACCTCAAGCATGATAAAGAGGCCTCTGAGTAACATTTCCGGTCTTTCACGAGTTTGAGGTTTTTTTTATGAACGCTCTTTAACTGCTGTGGTCCTCAGCGTACACAGCTATATTGAGCGTGAAAGACCTGTAGAAGCCTCTTCATCAGGCTTGAGGTTCTTTTACGTACCGTAAATCTATGACACGGGACCACCGGTTACACTTCCCTTCCGAAGGAAGTCATGCTAAGGGTTTTTACGCCGAAAAAATCCATCATCCTCCGCCAGGTTTGAACCCGCGACCTCGGGAACCTGTCTTACACGTTCAGTATAGAATGGGACGCTAAGAACCATAGAAGTTAAAAAGCGTCCATAAATAAAAACTCAATTTATTTATAGTAGAGAAAGTAAAAATAGATTTAGAATGTACATAAACCAATGCATGCACAAATGTGCCGATAATATTATACTATTTTGTATGTAGAGACATTTCTCAACTAATTTTGGGACACCCTACACCAAATATTTGGTTGCCTGATTCCCAAAATTGTGTATATATGGATGTGATTTATTTGCAGGTTTGAGCTGCCTCTCACGGAAGCTTACAGCGGCAGTCGGGTTCCTTGTGCTGGAAATGATGTGTGCAATATCCGTTACTCTGTATGTTGTCAGGAAATTGTGTTTACCAATTCCCCAACACACAAAAGGTTCGGCGCTTACCAGACGATTTGGCTGCGATGCTACGTCCATACCACCACCATCTCTTCCAAAGCGGCTTATAAACGGATTGGACACTTCGGATGAGGAAACCAACTATGTTGGAAATAAAATATTAAGCAGTGCATCATTTATAGGCGCGTTCGTGTATCAAAATAAGGCTCCCGTTTTTACACATTAACCCTTTGAAGCATAGTGGCGCTTAACGTAACCGCCTTTTAATGCAGCATTTTCTTCCTTGCTGCAAGGTGGTCCCACTTCGCTACCACCTCGCTGCCATCACTGGACGTTAAAAACGTAGAAAAATTTTACTTCTCTGGTTTTTGTATGGCCAGCTGTATAATCTAAGTTTGTAGGTGTTGAGGCAGCTTGCTTTGTTGCGGGAACAGCAGTAAACATTTTCATTTTTGTTACATGCTCAAATATTGCGTCTGCTTGCTTCCGTTCGTGTAGATTTACCATAGTGCGTTTTCATTTTTTTCCAATTTTTTGGTCTCCTATGCCTAGGAAATCTGCTGGGTGAAGCCACCTCTGGATTTTGTGGGCGATCTATTTGGTATTCTGTGGTTGTTTTGCCTGTTTTATGTTGTATAGTGTCGCTATCTCTCTTGCCTTTATGTCTATGGGGGTATTCCCTTGATGACGCACAGTGGTTCATGGGGTATAGCTCTGTAGGTTTTGCTATTCTTGTGAGTATTAATCTCTGCACTCTAACATATTTGTTCCTAGACTTTCTAGTCTAGGGACTGGTGCAGCGTATACAGACAGTGTTGCACCTTTGTAGATTATCTCCAGTGCCTGGTGTTTTAGACCCATCCTAACCTTGGCAATTTAGATAGCGCATTAATTAATTTAATGCATCTGTCCCTAGCTTTACTGATGTGGTTGTTGAACGTGAATCGGGTGTCTATAGTTATGCTTAGGTATTTCATCTTTTCTACTTGCCCCAGACACTTCTCGTTCATATAAATACTTATTTTTTCTACTTCTTCTTGATATTAGCATTGCTTTTGATTCATTTTCATTGAAGATGGTATTGTTTTCTTTCGTCCACTTTGTGACTTTTCTTATGTTCGTTCTTATTCATGAAGTTTTGTATTCCCGTTAAAGTTTTTTTCCAGACTGCCATTATAAGGTCTTCTGCATGTGCTATAGTCTAGGTTTAGTGATAGATTGCACTGTGCTCCAGTACCCCGGACCACTACATGAGCCTTGGGGGCATCCTTTGTTAACTACCGTTTAGACTTGAATGTTATTCGGGTTTATGCATGCTGCTCGGTCTTCAAAGTAGCTCTTGGTAAGGTTGTATAAATTTCTAAGGCAATTAAAGCCATTAAGAGCCTTTAGGACACTTGGCTACCACTCTTTTGTCGAAGGCTGCTTTTACATCTAGGCTGACCATCATTACTAAAGGCCTCATTTATAAATTGTTTTACTTCTATTGTGACATTAGTAGTGCTTTTTGGGAGTTTGAAGTCCTATTGATTTTTATTCAGTAATTATTATTATTCTATTTATTTTACGTCACTTTAATTACATGATCACATCGCGACGGATCTGTTAGTGGATAGCTCTTAGATCGAAGTGTGGCGGACAATTAGCCTTCTAGGTCTCATCGTAACCATCCGCTTCGTCACCTTCCACAGAGACCCTAGTACATAGCAAGTGTACCTTCTGCTTCGACCCATGCAGATGGCATTACGGTGCCGTCCAGTTCACCTGCCGCCCCCACATAGAAAGTCGGACAGTTAGCCTTCTAGTTCGCATCCCTGTAACCACCCTCTCCGTCACGTGTCCATGGAGACCCTAATGCATAGGAACTGGATCTTCTACTTCGCGCCTTCGTGCAGATGGCGTTAGGGTGCCATACAGTCCACCTGCCGCCCCCACATAGAAAGGCAAACAGTTCTGGCATTGTCGTCAGCTTTTATTGTCTGTGGATAGATGGCTCAGCATTCGCTAATGCCACTTATTTTTCATTTTTACTATTGTTTTAGACTTAAGGTGGAACTTTGGGTCGTGCTATTAAATATCCAGTCTGATATTTACCTTAGCGGCTGAGGAAAACCACGAAAAACCTCAGTCAGTTTGGTCGGCCCACGGGATTTGAACCCGGGAACTCCCAGATACGGGCCACAGACGTTACCGCCTGAGCCATCCCGCTTGGTGTATTCAGTAATGTATTGATGTCGAGGTAGTGGTTGATTCTAGTTATCAGTAACTTCTCTATGACTTCCCTAAGCACATTCAGTTGTATGACAAAATAAAACCGTTATTTTTGTAATGTTTGTTGTTGTGTATATGATTAAGTACAGCGTTCTAGCGCAATGACGAAGTAATGTATAAAATTGTAGTTGAGAGTCTGTATGGTTTGGAGAAATCACGATAAGTTTCTGCTCTCGTGCGAGTTACCTACTTTTGCTGTGGTGCCACCTTCTAGTGGCATTAGCGTAAAATTGTAGTAATAGTATGGAAAAACGGTGCTGGAGAACATTCCTGCACATCTTCAAGTGTGCACGGCCCGTATGTATTTGACACATAAGCGTGGCTCATAACGCAATTACGTCATATCAATTGCTCATGTGCAAAAGCTCCATAAAACATGCAAGGTGTGTTACCGATCTTGTTGCCATGGACTTCATCGAGTTTAGAGGAGTAGCAGGTAAATTTAAACGCCGTAGATTTTAAATTACACTATATACGCTACGTTTAATGACATTCAAAGAAAAAGTAACCAATAAAGCTGAAGGTGATGGGATGTTCAGATACTCTTGTTCTCTTATACAGCAACCGCCACCAGTTTTTATGTATCTCATTGCTTCCTTGGTCACTCTGTCAACGAGAAAGGGTATAGGGTTAACCATCCTTAACAATAATATTTAATGTTGTGGTTCACCTGGAAAAATGCCACTCAGTTGAGGAATGTTATGTCACATCGGTATGTTGCCATGATGGCTCAGTTGATTAGAGGAACCGGAGGGAAACCGGAAGATCCGTGGTTCAAATCCCGGCTATAGCATTGCATTTTTCAATCTGATTCTACCTTTCTAACCTTGGAAAGGCAGAATTCTACGCATGACTTGTGTGGAAGATCAGTTATTAAGTTATTACTTTCTCTACTGCGTGTAGTAATTAGGAGAAGTATTGCATTCCACCCAAAAATTCGATACCAAGATTTCACCGGAAATACATATTTTGAATCCAAAAAATGTCCTTTAAGAAAAAGTTCCGTATGTTTGCGTGTCTGTGAACAGCACAAGTCAAAAAGGAAAAGTCGGATAAATAAACATCAAACTTGGTATTTAGTTTCAGTATCTTCCAAAGATGCGACACTGAGATTTTCAAGAAAATTCTCCCAAGCAAAACTACCCTTTACTTGGAACATTTTTCGCAATTTTTTATTTTTTAGAAAATTGCTCTAACGACTTCGATTAAAATACCAAGTATTAAAGATATTTACATGGCAAATAAAATGTATATCTTGAATTTTCTGGGAATAGCCTGTGAAGTCCTCTTCATTCGGAAGGAATTGTATATCATCTTGTATATGATAAACGAAAACGTTCTGCACAAAAAAAACAAAAAAAAGGTAGATTTCTTTAAAACAAACAATTTATTTCAAATAAGTTTATTGTGGCATAAGCCATTTCTAACATATGGTTATTAATGGTTGCGATTGTTCAATACTAGGCCATTCTCTTAAGATTTTAAGGTTGGCGTGTAACATCCAGTTCTTAAACATTTGACATCGCTGTACCCTTTGTACCTATAACGAAATGTGTAATCTATTTCTGTAGCGGTTTATTTGGATTAAAAAGTAGTAGACAGAAAAATAACTTTAGTAAGAGTAATTTGTATACCCACTAAGAGGGGTAGAGGAACGCGTGTGAATGTATAACTTCACACATCGATGCAATGGCTTTGAAATGCCATTCTCTTTTCATTTGAGAAAACTGTAGTTATTTGAAAATACAAACCATTCACATTAAACAACTCGGAAATGGTTAACTCAAAAAAAATTAATTGGACAAACTTGTGCTTTAAAAGATCTACATTTAGTTTGTAGTAAGACTTTGCCCATCTCTTGGGGTTCACCAATTATACAAAACTCATTCAGAGTGAAGAAGTTTTCACAAGCTATTTCCAAAAAACAAACCAAAAAATCAGGATGTAGGTACTTTTGTTTGGCATGTACATATCTTAACATATGGTGTTTTAATCAAAATCGTCTAAGCCAGTTTCTAGGAAAAAAATCTGATGTGTTACACTCACATGACTTTCTCTACTCTTGTACAAACTATTTTTACAAACGCTTATTCTCCATATGCTTCATGTTAATTGAGATAAACATTTGCAGACTCTATCTTATTGCTAATTTTCTTGTAGATGTAATGGGAATATATATTTACAAGGGCAATATAGAAAAACAGTAGCCTTTAAGCACATGCATATCTCTTAATAGCTGGTTGCTAGGTGCAGCACCATTCCTTTTGCCACAGATTAATACTCTTTGCATATCCAAGACAAAAAATGAATAACGAATTCCCATTTTAGAAAATAAGTATTGAAAAATTTAAGGGAATAACAAGCAATATCTCGAAAACGGTTCACGCATCAAAAAAACGTATATGACATAAATTGTGTATTTTAACGCGATCTACATTGTTTGTGTAGTAAAATTTTGTCTATCTCTTATGGTTTTCCAGTTATGCAAAGGTCGTTCACAATGGAGAATACTTTTGGAGACATTCCCAGAAAATTCAAGATATACATTTTATTTAACGTGAAAATATCTTAAACATATGATATTTTAATCAAAATCGTTAGAGCCATTTTTGAGAAAATTAAACTTTTCGAAAAATGTTCCATGTAAAGGGTAATCTGGGGTGGAGGAATTTTCTTGAAAACCTTCGTGTCGTATCTCCGGAAGATACTGAACCTAAATACCAAGTTTGGTGTTTATCCGACTGTTCGTTTCTGAGTTATGCTGTTCAGAGACAGACACACAGACACACACATGGACATGTTTCCAAAAATGTTTTTTTTTGAATTCAGGGGATCTCAAAACATGTATTTCCGGTGAAATCTCGGTATCGAATTTTTGGGTGGAACACAATACTTCCCCTACTTACTATACGTAGTAGAGAAAGTAAAAAGAATAACGAACATTTTTAGTTGTAAAGTGTATTTGGGGATGGGGAATTTTCTTGAAAATATTCGTGTCACATCCTTGAATGATGCTACTTTTTGTTTTGGAGTTATGCTGATCACAGACTCCGACACACGCACACACACGGAGGTATTTCTAAAAGTTGTTTTTTTGGGGGATAGGGGAAAGAAGAAATGAAACAGCTTTATGTGAAGTTAATCATTATTGAGATTGTAATTAATTGCCTTACCTTCAGAAAACACGTTATAAAATCTCTTGAGATTAAAGAAGACTCTCGCTCATTGCACAGCTGATGTGCATTTCAAAATGACGTTAATAGTCAGACAGATATCACTAATTAAAGTAAACCTTCCACTTATTTTTATAACGCAACGCTAGTTAGAAAGAACCAACAATCACTGAATTAAGTTGTATACTGCCACATCTACAAGTCTGTCACAGCAGGCGGATTGCTAACATATCGAGGCAGTGTTTTTAACACTTAAATGATTTCAGTCAAATTATATAATAAGTAAATGCAATAATAGCCCGCCTTGAAGCAATATGTGTATGTAATAATTTGTAAAATGTATGTAACAGTCATTGCATATGCTTATATTATTGTATCCATGATTAATAATGTTATGTGAATGCATTACGTAATTTAATAATGTAGGAGCTGTGCGAAATAGGTCAAAAGTTCCTAACAAAGAGGTAACAATGAGGTAACCTTGAGTCAATAATGATTAAGAAAGTTTAACAGTACTACTTTGATTCTTGGAGCAACAATAATGTAATTTTAGTGACAGTTTATAAAGATAGCCAATCAACAACCAGCAAGAGCTTTAGTTAAATGCAGGTATTCTATTGGAGTAGGATTAGCCAATCAGAGACTTGAAATACAGAAATTTACAAGTTTAGACGGTTGAAATCTATTCAGTTGCCTGCACACAATGATTGTAACCGGATGTTTGTGCGTCCTAGAGAGATTTAATACGTATTCGTGTGAAACGAAAAATAGTATATGTGTTAAAAGTGCAAGTATTAAATAAAAGAATCTCACAGCTCTCTATATCACTGAAGTGCTATTTAATTTGTGCCAAGGATTAAAAAAAAGGAGTGAATTAAAACTAAAAAAATCTGCGTAAGCCTACATTCTTGCCGCATCACGCCCTGCCAATACATCCATGTCTCTAACAATAATACTGTCGCAGCCGAGGCAAACATAAATATTTAATACTTAAAGAAACAGTTTAATTACAAAGTTAACATTTTTTTAAACTTGGAGCAAAGGCCACCTGAAAGTATATTTTGGGGCGAAGGCTACAGGAAACTGTTTACTATACGTGCTGTTGTAACTACTGTTGTAACTACTACAAGTTCGGCTCCTCAAGAGTTGAAATATAATACAGTATCTACAAACTGGCTTTCTATCCGTAGCAACAACAGATTACTTCTTCAAATTGGCGTCCATACGTGGAGCTAAATAAATAAACAAATCCACCGTAAAGAAAATATTTTCTTCAATATTCACTGGAGTGGGAATTTCAAATACGGTAACCAGACGTTACAGAAGTAGGAGATATCGAGATCCTGAACCGGAGCAGAGCCGAACCCAGAGCCTAGGACAACGAGGGGTCATTACCTCATTGAAATGGCGAGAAATTCCTGAAGCTTGGGCAATAGCAGTTACTCAGAGGAATAGCACTGTTTCTATATTGGATGAGGTATATTGCAAAATTACCTATGACCGGTTAACAGGTTGAGAGAAAAAGTTTGATACATGTAATTTCTAAGCTTTAGGCGGTTTTCAGGGTTCTCTACCGCAGATAATATTTTCGTATTAAAATACTGATTTAAAATTTGAATAGAAAGAGGGAAAAACCTTATTGTGCTTTTGTTGACTTTAAAACGACTTTAGATATTGTAAAGAGGGGTGTTCTTTAGGCAAAGCTTCATCACAAAAGACTACAGTTAAGTGATAAAAGCTCTGGTAAAATTTACATCAGTGTGAATTTCAGTATTAAAATTGATCAAAATACAATAGCAGAGCCTAAATCGGTTCACCAGCGATGTATTTTATCGCTCTTGTTGTTCAATTCATTCAGAAGAAACGAATGCCCCGGAAGTACAGATATCTGCATTCCTGTACTTTTTATACGTGGATTTGGAAGAATATTATAAAAAATGGCGCATGGTTGTGAACATTAACAATGGCTTTCAAAAATTGCTATGTGTATGTAAGAATGAAAAATACTATTACAAGGAGCGAGAAATATAAAATGTTAAACATTTCTTCTAATTCGGAGTAATGTTTAATATGAGAGGAAAACAGAATAAGCACTCTCCATCACTAATTATAAAGAAAGAACACAATAATTAAATGAATTATTACGTAAACTCACTGATATACGTGATGTGCGGAAGATACATTAGAAAAAAATCTGATGTGTTACACTCACATGCTTTCTCTACTCTTGTACAAACTATTTTTACAAACGCTTATTCTCCACATGCTTCATGTTAATCGAGATGTTAATCTTATTGCTAATTTTCTTGAAGGTGCACGGGGAATTGGTAGGCTGTAAGCTATAGTCAAATATTTTAAGAGCTGGTTGTTAAGTGGAGTATTCTATTCTGTTTGCATCACCAAGACAAATAAAATGAATAACGAATTTGACAAAAAGTATAAGCATTGGAAAATTTAAGGGAATAACAAGCAATATCTCGAAAATGGTTCACTCAACAAAAAAAATGTATATGACATAAATTTTGTATTTTAACGCAATCTACATTTTTTGTGTAGTAAAATTTTGTCTATCTTATGGTTTACCAGTTATGCAAACGTCGTTCACAATGAAGAATACTTTTGGAGAAATTTCCAGAAAATTCAAGATATACACTTTATTTGTCATGAAGGTATCTTAAATATATGATATTTTAATCAAAATTGTTAGAGCCATCTTTGAAAAAATTAAACTTTTCAAAAAATGATCCATGTAAAGGGTAATCTGGGGTGGGGGGATTTTCTTGAAAACCTTCGTGTCGCATCTCTGGAAGAGCCTGAACCTAAATATTAAGTTTGGTGTTTATCCGACTGTTCGTTTCTGTGTCATGCTGTTCACAGACAGACAAACAGACACACACACACAGGGACATGTTTGCAAAAATACTTTTTTTGGATTCAGGAGGCCTCAAAACATGTATTTCCGGTGAAACCTTGGTGTCGAATTTTTGTGGAATGGAATACTTCCCCTACTTACTATACGTAGTAGAGAAAGTAAAAAATAAAAATACATTAATAATTCAGTTTTATTTATGGTTCTCTTTTACTGCTGCGGTACGTAGCGTTGCATTCTATATTGGACGTGAAAGACCGGAAATTTTGCTCAGAGGCTTGAAGTTGTTTTACGTGCCGTAAATCTACGACACGGGACCACCGGCTATGCTTCCCTTCCGAAGGAAGCCATGCTAAGGATTTTTCCCCCGAAAAAATCCATCACTCTCTTCCGGGTTTGAACCCACGACCTCGAGAACTAGAGGTAACTACTACACCACGGGGGATGACACACACATTAGAAAAGATATGTAACTCTAGGATAAGGCCGATTTGTTATACGGAAGTGAAATTTGGGGTTGAAAAAGAGGAGAGCATCTCGTAAATAAAAACGCAGTTTGGCATTTTGGAGAAAGTTTATGGAGGTTCATAAGGCTCGTCAAATTCTGGAGTAATGAGACAGGTGGAATGTTATGAAGTCTGCCGTTTGCCTGGCCCCTTTACAAGAACTAACTTCAAGTCCTCAAACAGAGCACTAAAGTAATGACGCCAAGTTAGTAAGTAAAGCCTTTAAAAGTAGTTTTAAAAATGTTGATGGTTTCATCCGCGCCTTTCTATGATAGTTACAGACGGCAACGAGCGCCGAGGACGCGGACAAGAAAAACACTGCACGGGCTGTTCGTAGTTTTTTGTCTCACCCTGTACTTTTAGCACCCTAGATGTGGTGTTACTTTTAAAATCTACTATAAAATAAAATATGAACATAAATATCCATCTCAATTCAGTTTCATTCATTTATTAGTTTACTTATAGCAGTTAACTTAAAATTATAAATTATAAAATTATAAAGCCTTACAGCTATCACATTTTCCATAAATTTGTTCTCTTCAGTTTTTTAAATATTTTGTTTGTATCTTTCCATTATTTCTTCAACAAGTCCTTCAATTATCGCATTAAAACATGAGAGCTGTAGAGATTAGATCTCAAAGGAGTTTCTCTCTGTTTAGAAAAATGGTTGCTAGGTTACAGCTGAGAGACAAGTGAAAAACGCCAATAGCTGCCACAGAGAAAACCAATCCTCGCTTGACAACTGTAACAAACATCTCGTGAGGGAATTATCCGTGACCAGATTGTGTCGGCAAAGAGTGTGCGGTAGGTCCAAAACCTTTCCAATTACAAGCACCCCTCTAGAACTCATTAATCACCCAGGAATGCGTTTCTTTTCCCATTTGTCAGCAGGACCAAAAATCCCACCAGCTCAGTTTCCACATACCTACCTACATGGCCGATACATCGATTTCATTATCGGCTCTGTGACCACCAGGGTATTGTTTCCATCTAAAACGTTTCAAAAAAGATTGTTCTCGTTTCATTTTTATGTCAAGGGTGCTTTTATTCCCAAAAGTGTCCGTCATGTGGTTGATGGAATACATTCTACCATGTAATCCATACTTTATTTTCGGTTAAGGTGATCTTATCCAAAAGGTGATGGGTACTCGATTTCAGACAGTAAATATCCTTTATCTTCTAATATTTCTGGGCTGTTTTGCTGTGGTCTATAGGTTAAAATGGTTTTACCTAAGCTTTCGTTCCTGTCTGTGGGGAACATCCTCAGGAATGTAAACTTCACGTCGCTTCTCTCTCAATTCAGATCACGACAACACAGCCCGGAAATTTTAGAAGATAAACCAATGGACACCGGCCCTGAAAGCTTACGCATACATTTAGTAAATACCTGCTTCAAAAAGGGTAAAAAAAACGCCTAAACCGAGTGGAATGACTCAGGTGGAACGTCTGTGGCTCGCATTCGAAAGGTCTCAGGTTCAAACCCGTGTGTCAACGAATTTAACTTTTTTTTTCATGGTTTCCCTCACTCGCCAAGGTAAATACCTGATTGGATATTTAATACTATGACCCAAAGTTCCACCTTAAGTCTAGTAAACATGAAAACTGATAGTAATAGCGAATGTTCTACCATCTATTCACATATAATAAAAACAGACAGAATGGACGGCACTCTACGCCATTTACTCGGCACGTGTAGGAGTAGAGATACAGTTGCTAGGCACTGAGGTATGTGTGTCACGTGTCGAAGCCACCATCTGTCCGTCACGGAAGCAGAAGTACAGTTGCTATGCACATGCCTCTGTAGACATATGACGAAGTAAAACAGTATAGTATAGGGATGAGACCTAGAAGGCTAACTGTCCTCCATCCATCGATCCAAAAGGTATCTCCTAACATATTTATCACGATATGACCACGAAATTAAAGAGCGATGTAAAACAAATAGAGAGAAATAAACGTTTAAATGTTGAAAACCATATAGAAAGCTGTGGTTTACAAACTGGACATCGGCGAACAGTTAATTAAGTTATCAAAGATTACGATTCTAGCAGAAATTTTTGTTTTTCTATTGGAACTAAATTATTTACATTTCAATAGCAATTGAAACTGCCTTGTGCTATGTGGACAACGTCCTTTGCGCGTAACTGTACCCAAGCATCTGTAGTTGTGATGCCCATATTTATTCTAAAATATATCAAATTATATTTACGAGTATATAAGTACGTAACCTCTTATTACGAAATATTATGTACATATAATTCAAACGGTAGATATAATAATAGCACTAGCTAGAAACTTATTTCCTCAGAATTGGTATTTAAGGTCTATAAAACAAACTGAAATCAGTAGATTATATTTTAATACCAATAAATAATTAAAAATACGAGAATACATAATTTGTAAGCAATACATTTCATAGATCAACCTCCTAGATTAACGCTCTTCACCGTAATATAACAATACAGTGCGCTTCAAAAGAAAGGAGCAGATTTTAACTTTTTCATGAAAAAACTATAAAAAGGCATACTTGTTCTGCATGTTACTGGATAAACGGTTAGTTTATGGTCATTGTTTCTGCATGCAGTTAACTATTTGTTTCAAGGAAATATCAAAACAAAAGTCAATTTCTTGACAGAAGTCAACTGATTATACCTTCTATAATGCATGTAAGTTTGCATATGACGACGCGGCTGTATGTTGAATCTACTGCAGACGTATAACATGATTTTTATTTGCCGTTTTTCTATAAATAACATTGCAAGAAAATTCCAAGCCTGCTTTTACCAACTTTGAGACGTTCCTCTACTCAGAAATGAATATATTTTTTTTCGTGTTTTTTTTAAATAACCTGAAATACAATCTTTCTCTTCCTGAATACTCTTGCATTTACAAAATGTTATATATGCTTATTTTAGTCAGTCACGGTTTTTCTAAAGGCATACAAGTAGTTTTGCTCTTCTCCAAAATGGTTGTATACATTTTTACTTTCTCTACTACATATAGTAATTAGGGGAGGTATTGTATTCCACCCAAAAATTCGATACCGAGATTTCACCGGAAATACAAGTTTTGAGACCCCCTGGAAAAAAAAGCATTTTTGGAAACATGTCCGTGTGTGTGTCTGTATGTCTGTGAACAGCATAACTCAGAAACGAACAGTCGGATAAACACCAAACTTGGTATTTAGGTTCAGTATCTTCCAGAGCTGCTACACGAAGGTATTCAAGAAAATCCCCCCACCCCAGATTACGCTTTACATGGAACATTTTTCGAAAATTTTAATTTTCTCAAAAATGGCTCTAACGATTTTGATTAAAATATCATATGTTTTAGATATTTCCAAGACAAATGAATTGCATATCTTGAATTTTCTGGAAATGTCTCCTAAAGTATTCTTCATTGTGAACGACTTTTGCATAATTCGTAAACCATAAGGGATAGACAAAATTTTACTACACCAAAAATGTAGATCCAGTTAAAATACACAATTTATGTCATATACATTTTTGTTGTTGAGTGAACCATTTTCGAGATATTGTTTGTTATCCCGTTAAATTTTCCAATACTTATACTTTTTCTCAAATGGGAATTTCTTTTTGTCCTGGTAATACAAAGAGAATGGAATACTCCACATAGCAACCAGCTCTTAAAATATTTGACTATCGCTTAAAGCCTACCATATTCCCCTTGCATCTACTAGAAAATTAGCAATAAGATTAACATCACGATTAACATGAAGCATATGGAGAATAAGCGTTTGTAAAAATAGTTTGTACAAGAGTAGAGAAAGTCATGTGCATGTAACACATCATATTTTTATTAAAATATCGCATTTTGTACATTTTGGAATAATGAATAAAATGTACGTTTTGAATTTTCCGTAATCAACTGTGCAATCTGTATCAAATAAGTTTGTGTAGCATAAACCGAGGTATTTCTTGTGCTTGCTTAGATTTTCCATTATTTTAAGGGTGTTATTGAAATTGATAATTTCCATTAATTTCAACCATTTTAACTGGCATTTTCATTACAGATTATGCTCCACATAATTATAACAGCCATAATTTTCATGCTCTTTTGTACCTAACTTTCTAACAAAAGGATTTTCAAAGCACGAAAATCGAGTTTCAAAACGAATAGGCCCACATGGTGAAAAATAGAAAATTTGAAATTTACATTTTGCATATTAATCCTGAAAGATACGTCTATATAATCAAAGATTAATTTTTGTGTGTTTTTAAAGCTTTTCCAAAAATGCACATCAAGAAACCAAACTGTGTGCTCAGGCGGCAACGTCTGTAGCCCGCATTCTTTAGGTCCCGGATTCGATTCCCGGTGACCGCTCACTCTGACCTAGGGATTTTCCGCTGATCGCCTAGGCCAGCAGTGGTGTCTTTTACTCCATTTCGTCTTATTTCGTCTTTCCTTTTCACGTTTCAGGTGTGTTTTCAGGTCCTGCAGGGCTGGCGGTGTCGGGTAGATGGCGTAGAAGATTGCGCATTGGAAATATTACCCCTTGATCGTCAGGGTGCGTTGTCCGGCCCTTTAGGGTCGCTTCGTTGCCCTCTCCCGGGATTCTTTGCCTCTACACATGTGCGGCTGTTCAAACTGTAAATATTAGGGCTTCTGTGTGCGTTTGTGGACCTGTCTGTCTGTGAACCTGAGACCTCCTATGGTTCCTTCACCTTATCCCTGCCTCCCGGGGGCGTATCCATAATGAATCAAGGGGGTCAAGGGGGGGTGTGAGAGGTGTCCCCCACCATTAAACACATCCTACATCCTACACATCAAGAAAAGGCCTTTAGATTCATAGAACATACACTGAAAGTTCAAAATAAATTGAACAAAATGTATCTCACGGGTAACGTTGTAAAAATCCTAGCCATGATTATTTAAATGTTACAAAATATTCGCAGAAAATTCCACATATGAATTTCATTTGTCACGTAAATATGCCTAATATATTTTGGTAATGTAGTACAAATAGTTAGGGCCATTTTTTGAGAAAATAAAAACTTAGAAACATTTTTCCAAATAAAGACTAGTTTGGAGTGGGGGAATATTCTTAATAATTTTCTTTTCTTCCAAGGATACGATTTTCTTCAGCATCCTTACAAGACGCTGAACTTAAGATACCCAGTTTGGCATTTAACCATTTTGTATAAATGTTTATTTATGGTACAATGTTTATGTTTGTTTCCGGTGAAATCTCGGTATCAACTTTTTAGATGGAAAGTAAGACTTTCTCTACTTAGAGAGAGAGATAGCTCCGCGGTTCGGGAGGTCCCGGGTTCGATTCCCGTCGAATGCCCACATTGACTTTGGGTTTTTCAAGGTTTTCCCTGGTATTTAGTCGAATACTGGGCTGAGTCGTCATCTACATTTCCTTTCCATCATTTCTCTTTCATACCTTATCTTTTAGGTCTGCTTCTAGGTTTTAGATTTCACGGCGCATGGCGGTAACGGACAGGTTGGCGGATGCTTGCTTCTCGTTGGACACTAGAGGGCTGTTTGGTCGAAGGGTCGTTCATCGCCCTCTCTAGGCAGCTGCAGCAGTAGAACGAATCTTCCACACTGAAACCGACTTCCGCGCGTCTCTGTGGCAGGTCTGCCTGCAGCCTATAGCCTCCTGTGATTCCTTTATTTCACTCGTACTCCTCCTAGCGAGTGTTAGCTACAATAGATCTATGCAGGTCACCTAATACTCTCGTTACTAGGTATAGGTAAGTGGTAAAGAATGTAATAAACGCTTGATTAAAATAATTTGCAGAACAGTTACGAAAATACACAATGAATGGTTGAGAAACTCGAGACAGACTTTTCATTATCAAATAAGACTGGACCATTTCAACCAGTAATTAACACACATAGATGGTTAACGAGTCCTAGTTACTAATCTCGATCCAGATGCGGATGCTATAAGGGCAAAACTTCATCAGTCAGAAATCCAGACAAATGATGCGCCATATATCCGTAGTAATGTTTAACCGGAAGGTATGATTTCCAATGTCAAACACAATCATCCTAATAAACGTATGTCTCTAGCTGTAATCACAAATATTGTGGTCAATTTCAGCTCATAGAGGCACTAATATTTGCTGAAGCACATCAGATATATGTGTTTGTTTTATCTCATCAACATTCCAACTAATTTAGTGATCGAGATATTGTGGTTAATTAAAGTAACCCAAGCTTTGAAGTCCCCCCCCCTTCAATAACCACTTCATTTCAGTCAGTCATAGCCTTCTGCCCCAGAGTACGCGCTTCACTACAAACCCAGCCTCATTCTTAATTTCCTCTTTTATCTTTCTTCTTAATCTCAGTTTATGAATCATTTATCTTGATATTGTACCTCACTTAGTGTCTTTTTCTGCCCCAAACCTTTTCCCCCGTTCACCATGCATTCCAGCGCATCCTTTAGTAAGCCAATGTTTCTTTCTCTCAATGATCAAGGATATTTTCTCAATAATAAAGCCTAAAGCTAAGGACAGGAGAAAAAAAGGAAACTAATAGAAGAAAAGCGAAGATATAAATAAAATTACAGCTCCTGATTAGTTTTCGCATTTTGTCTTCCTTCGTTTACACTTTTCATTACCGAGCTCGTGTGTCCTTCTTCATTTCAACCGATTCTGTGTTTCATCATTTTGTCGCCATGTAGAATTTTTTTCTTTACTTACTTCTTTCTTTAAAGAGCTAAAAGGAGTGCTTTTAACTCTTAAATGATCAGTCAAATTATATAATATATACAATCAATAACAGCCCGCCTTAAAGCAATATGTGTATGTAACAATATATAAAGTGTATTTTACAGTCATTATATATGTTTATATTATTGTATACATGTTTAATAATGTTATGAATGTATTACGTAATTTAATAATGTAGGAGCTTTGAGAAATAGGTCAAACGTTTCTAACAATGAGGTAACAATGAGGTAACCTTGAGGCAATAATGAATTTGATAGTTTAACAATGTTACTTGTAATTCGTGGAAACAATAATGTAATTTTTTTGACAGTTTATAAAATAGCCAATCAACAACCAGAAAAACTTTAGTTAAATGAAGGTATTCTGTTGGACTAGGAGTAGCCAATCAGAAACTAAAATGAAGCAAAGTTTACAAATTCAGAAGTCAGTTGCTTGTAGACAGCGTTTCTAACCGGACGCATGATGCGTCCTCGAGAAATTTAATACGTATTCAGTGTGAGACAAAAATAGTTTACGTGTTAAAAAGTGCAAGTAATTAATAAAAAATCCCACAGTTCTCCCTCTATATCAGTGAAGTGTTATTTAAATCGTGTCAAGCATTACTAAAAGGAGTGAAGTAAAATTATAATCTGTGTAAGCCTACATTCTTCAGTCGCACCACTCCCTGCTAAGACATTCACGTCTCCCTAAAAAAATGTATAAATACTGACGCAGCCGAGGAAAACATAAATATATAATATTTAAAGAAACGGTCAAAATTACAAAGTTAATATTTTTTAAACATTTTTGGGGCAAAGGCCACCGGAAAGTACATTTGGGGCGAAGGCTACCGGAAACTTTTTACCATATGTGCGGTTGCAACTTCTTCAAGTTCGGCTCACCAACATTTGAACTACAATACACTCTTACTTCAAATCGGCTTTCCAACAAACCTTCTCCAAGATGTTTTTTTATCTACTGAAAGCCTTCTTTGCATTGCTTTCTCTATATGAGTTCTTGAGTATGATTCATAATTTATTCCAAGCTGAGACAGAATTTTATGTGTTAGTTTTTTAATGACTAATTTGATATATGAATGATATATGTGTATAATGTGAACACCGTGTAAATAGCCATTTTTGTTTACTGTAATATTTGCCATATATATATATAATGTTCCTGTTTCATTAGTTTTAGGATGTGGTAGAAATATTCTCTTCAGTGTGGTAGAAAATATGCTGTACGCATGTGCAGAGAAAATCAGGATATTTTGTGTTACGATTGAGGGTAAGGTTTTATGACCTTGTTTGTCTCCGCTCGGGAAGTATGGAGTGAGGGAAATGTAACACAGAACAGAAAATTACAGAGAGAAGTCCAGGAAAAGTCACGTGATATATATATATATATATATATATATATATATATATTATAAACTAGTCAATAAGAGTATATATAAGTGAAATAATATTTAGCCGCGCTAAGAGAACCGCGAAAATTCCTCCAATGAGAAATCAGATCCTAAAATTTCAAGTGGGGGATCGTGGTGTATAAACAGTCGATATTTACCCCAAATCCAGGAGTTGACTATAATTACAGATGAGGAATCCAAGCTACTCCATAAGACAAAGTTGGCGCGCAAATGTGCGGAAGTATAAATGTGACTAATCACATATTAATTAACAATTGTATCGCTGATTCCCGAGTTCTCTATAAAGTGGTAAGTGAACAGGAACATTATTTAGTGTTTTTAGAGTGAAGAAGTGACAATAAATAGCGATAAATAAGACATTATGTGAGTAGTGAATTCACCTCTGAGCTCCTTTGTACCACTACCGAGATCAACGAGCTTATAAGCAATCCTGATAGGCAAAGTCCATGCTTATATCTCCGCTGAAAGCAGCTAGCCAGGGTAATAGAGAATTATCATACAGTTAAATCACTTTTCTACGGAGATTTGCCTGATGAAGATGAAGCCACGTCGGAAGGAGGATATAAAGCAGGTACAGTGAAACTTACCGTTAGTTCTGTATCTACCACTACACGCATCCGATTCCAACCGTGCGGACATCGAACCCGGGACTGCAACCCAAAGACACAGCTGGGCCACCTGCCCAGCGCAATCTTCGAAGCAAGAGGCGCGAGGAGCCGACGCGAAGTATCTACAGTTTTTGCTGAGGGAGATGACTCCGCGACAACGTGTGCGGTTCGCCTTCGGGAGGTCACAGCTTTGATTCCCGTCCACCTTTAGGTGTGTGGCGGTATCGGATAGATAGTGCGGATGCTTGCTCCAACAGTAGAGGGCTGCCTGGTTGGACGGGTCTTCACGCCAGGAACTGTTAAGGACTTCCGTGCATTTCTGTGACGTGTCTGCCTGCGGCCGTAGCCTCCTGCGGTTTCTTCACTTCATCCCATATTCCTAGAGGATGATAACTGCAATACATAGATCTGCCGCAGGTCGCTGTCTCCCCCTGTATTGTGTATTCTATACGTTATCTGCGGTTATCTACTTCTCACTGATTGGTTTCGAATTCGCAAGTTAATTTCTTTGTACCTTCTATATTAAATATTTAGCATCATCTTGTACTCATCACTATTCTCATTTACCTCAATTAGCGTGTTACTTATGAAATTTTCTCTTCAGCGCGTATTGTTCTTGTTGCAACAACTCTCCTACTTTCTTTTGGAAAACATTCCAAAAACAGACGCTCCTTTGCATTAATTCTCATCACAGAACATTATTATATTCGTACAGTTACAGTGTCTCGAACCTGGAATTTTCTACCAGCTGAGATGGGGGATTGTCGAATATTTATAAATGTATATTTAAGTTAGAAAATTAGGCCTTAAACTGAATTTAGTTTGTTATTGAATGAACAACGTAAATAGATCCTTCTTTCTCCCCCTCCCTCTCTCTCTCTCTTCAATGTAAATAGTTATTTTGGTCTAATGTTGTCGTCTTTAACGCTCCCCATATATATTATGTCCTTTAACCTTCGGGGGGTACTATCGGCCACGATAAGAGTGCGTTCGGTGGGAACAGGAACTAAACAGTTAAAGAACAAGTAGGCGGGGTATCCGAAGAACGTTACGTGCAGAAAAGATCCGCAGTCCCTAGTTGCGTTTACCAGCGAGTTTTCAGTGTACAACTGTTCACTTCTCCATCGCCTTGCCCCTCACTCCCCTCTGATTCGCAACCTTGACGACGATAAAACACTGGCGCTCTCCTCCAAGGGCACTCATATCATGGCCGACTAGTACCTCATTCCACCAAGCGATGACTGGATCAATTTCTGAGGTGGAGGCACCGTTAACTCCGATTGTATGTTGATGAGGATGATGACAGTGGGACGAGAGGACCTACAGCTTTTACTGTGGATTCCGAACCACTTTAGGTGTTGGGGGTGCTTTACATGAGTCAGAGGTGAAGGTGTGAATAAGGCCAAGTTAAAATCGACACCGCAACGAACCTTGCTACCCCGGCGCCACTTTTTGTTTAATGCTAAAGAGGCTTATTCAAAAAGATATAAGCACATTGCGTGTTGCTGTGTTTCGAGTTTTGAGGTTTATGGTAATATGCAAGATTACAACTCTGATTAACTCTTCTTCCATACATGCCGTGTGCAGCCTTAAGTTGGAAAGGTAGAATGAGACTGTCCAATACCCTACCGGTGTCCTGCTATAGTAGCTTGGTTAGAGCAGCGGCACAGTAAGTTGAAAAATCATGGTTTAAATACCGGCTATGGCAAGAACTTTTCTATATGATTCTGCCTTTTCAAAACCACAAACTGTTGCAGGAAACAACAATATATTTCTTGGCCAAACAAATCTATTGGTCCCAAACAAATCGATTGACCCCCCTTCTCGAAAGTATTTATGCCACGCGTAAGTTTAATTATGACGATGTGTTGTTTGCTGAGTCTATTGCTGAACCGACTTAAACAACTTTCAACTATGGATTCACAACAAATAGCAGTACACAATATTACTTCTCCTATGCTCACAATTTTCCTAGAGACAAACAGTACTGCTTTATGTAACTGAATGGAAGTTCTAATACTGCTTTTAAAACTTTTGAACGTTCCTCTACCTATAATAAGTAGGTAGGAGGAATTATCCATCAAAAAATCCGATACCGAGATTTCAGCAGATATAACTGTTTTAGGCCCCCTGAACCCAAAAAGAGCCGTTTTACTTTCCCTACTACGTATAGTAAGTAGGGGAAGTATTGTATTCCACCCAAAAATTCGATACCGAGATTTCACCGGAAATATATGTTTTGAGACCCCCTGAATCCAAAAAAAGCATTTTTGGAAACATGTCATGTGTGTGTGTCTGTGAACAGCATAACTCAGAAACGAACAGTCGGATAAAACCAAACTTGGTATTTAGCTTCAGTATCTTCCAGAGATGCGACACGAAGGTTTTCAAGAAAATACCCCCACCCAGACTACCCTTTACATGGAACATTTTTCGAAAATTTTAATTTTCTCAAAAATGGCTCTAATGATTTTGATTAAAATATCATATGTTTAAGATATTTTCATGACAAATGAAATGTATATCTCGAATTTTCTGGGAATCTCTCCAAAAGTATTCTTCATTATGAACGACTATTGCATAACTGGTAAACCATAAGAGATAGACAAAATTTTACTACACAAAAATGTACATCGCGTTAAAATACACAATTTATGTGATATACATTTTGTTGTTGAGTGAACCGTTTTCGAGATATTGCTTGTTATTCCCTTAAATTTTTCAATACTTATTTTCTCAAATGGGAATTCGTTATTCATTTTTTTGTCTTGGATATGTAAACAGTATTAATCTGTGACAAAGGGAATGGTGTTGCAACCATATTATTAAGAGGTATGCTTGTGCTTAAAGACTACTGTATTTCTATATATTCTATAAATATATTTTCCCCTTACATCTACAAGAAAATTAGCAATAAGGTAGAGTCTGCAAATGTTTACCTCGATTAACATGAAGCATATGGAGAATAAGCGTTTGTAAAAATAATTTGTACAAGAGTAGAGAAAGTCATGTGAGTGTAACGCATCAGATTTTTCTTGTCCTGGTAATGCAAAGAGAATGGAATACTCCACATAGCAACCAGCCCAGCTCTTAAAATATTTGACTATCGCTTAAAGCCTACCAATTCCCCTTGCACCTACAAGAAAATTAGCAATAAGAATAACATCTCGATTAACATGAAGCATATGGAGAATAAACATTTGTAAAAATAGTTTGTACAAGAGTAGAGAAAGTCATGTGAGTGTAACACATCAGATTTTTAGAAAAAGATCCATGTATATGTCTGTGAATAGTGTAACTCAACAATGAAGAGTACCATAAATACCAGACTTGCTATTTACATTCTGTAACTTCCCAAGATGCAACACGATGGCTTGCTGAAAATCGCTCAACCCTAACTACCCTTTATATGGAACATTTTTCGATATTTCTGATTTCCTCAAAATAGCTCTAACGGTTTTGTTTAAAATAGAATATTATGTTTAAGATCTTTTCATGACAAATTATGTACATTTGGAATTTTTTGGGAGTAGCCTGCGGAGTACCCTTCATTAATAAAAATCAAATAATATCAAATCCAATAATAACGAAAATCTCAGAAATAGCTATTATACAGACGTTTATTTGAAACAAATTGTGTTTTTGAAAGAGATCTACATTGTGGAGTATGTTTTTGTATTAAGAATCACCCGCTATATAAAATTATACACAACTGCATCCGAATGAAGAGGGCTTCACAGGTTATTGCCTGATAATTCAAGGTATACATTTTATTTTTCATATAACGAACTTAACATATGGTAGCAGAAGTCTTTAAGCCATTTTTGAAAATCAAAAATTTCCAAATGTTTGAGTGTAAAGGGTAGTTTTGCGTTGGGGTTTTTCTGAAAAATCTTTGTATGTCATCTTTGGAAAATACGAGAGTTTAATAGCAAGTTTTTATTTATCTAACATTTAATGTTTTACTTTTGCTGTTTACACACACAGACACAAAAACTGTAGTTTTTCCTTAAATTATTATTGTTTTTGGATTCATTGGATCTCAAAACCTGCATTTTAGGTTAAATCCATATTGAATTTTTGTGAGGAAGTAAAAATACTAATAATTAATTTTTTAATTAGGAATCTCTATCCTCTACATCTTCATCTGTTAGTCCTCTAGACGGCATGCTTCTTCGGACTCCATCCATCTATTGTTTTCTTGTTCTTCCCCATCCTTTGTCTCCTTCAGCTTCCCATTCTAGCATCATTCTTATTATTCTATCATTTCACTATTTTCACATAGCCTAACCATTTTAATCTTCGTTCTTCTATTATTTCCAATACATTCCTTTTTACATCCATTGTTTCCCGAAGTTTTGTATTTCTGATTTTATCCCTTTTTATGATTCGAGAAGCCCTGCGCCTAAAATCCATTTCAGTTGTTACTAATTGTCTTTCTTGTTGCCTATTCATTGTCCTGGTTTCTACTCCATAGAATAATATGATTGGTACTACTGAATTATAAATGAGCTTTTTAGTTTTATTTAAAATGTTTCTGCACCTAATTGCTTTTTACTTTCTCTACTACGTATAGTAGGTATGGGAAGTATTGTATTCCACCCAAAAATTCGATACCGAGATTTCACCGGAAATACATGTTTTGAGGTGTTATGAAACCAAATAAAGCATTTTTGGAAACATGGTCGTGTGGGGCTGTCTTATCTGTCTGCGAACAGCATAACTCAAAAAACGAAAAGTCGGATAAATACCAAACTTGGTATTTGAGTTTAGTATCTTCCAAGGATGCGACAGCCCCCCCCCATCTCAGACTACCCTTTACAAGGTACATTTATTAAAACTGTTATTTTCTCAAAAATGGCTCTAACGATTTTTATTAAAGTATTATATGTTTAAGATATTTTCATGGCAAATGAAATGTATATCTTGGATTTTCTGGGAAGTCCCTCCCCAAAAATCCTCTTCATTCTGAATGACATTCGCATAACTAAGAGATAGACAAAGATTTATCAGACAAAAAATGCAGATCTCGTTAACATACACAATTTATGTCGTATACATTTCTTTTGCCGAGATATTCGTTGTGGTTTGTTTGAATTTTCCAATAGTTATACTTTTTGGGAAATAGGAATTCGTTATTGGTTTTTTTATGTCCTTGACATGCAAATAGAATGGAATGCTCCACATACCAACCAGATCTTAAAAGATTTCACTGTCGCTCAAATACCACCATATTCCCCTTGGACCTACAAGAAAATTAGCAAAAAGATGTTTATCTGGATTAATATGAAGTAAATGAAGAATAAGCGTTTGTAAAAATAGTTTGTAAGAGCAGAGAAAGTCCTGTGAGTACAACACGTCAGATATTTTCTATTTCTAATCTACTATATATTCTACTACAGTATCTACTATAATATATTTGGGATAAAAGGAAAGTAAAATTGGCAAATTATATATCCAGGGAATTTTATACAACTAAGGGAGAGTTACAAGAACGTATTTTGTCACCAGCACTCTTTAAAATATATATAGACGCTTGTTTACTCCAACGGTCCAAAAATTTCAAATTACACCCTACATCAATTACAATTTAAGACGACCAAGTAACAAGATGTTGACTCTTCATACATTATGAGAAAATTAACAGAAGGATATTACATGTGGGGACTAAATATTAACTTTAACAAAACAGAATAATTATCATAACAATGAACACGAAGGAACAATCAGAGGTTATCAATGAGGAGATTAGAATGGTCAGTCAAGTTAAGTAGGTATTTGGGATCAATCATAGAAGCAGATGGAACTAATTAATTAACTAATTGTTACATTACGTATCTCAGTTTCATAGTGGGCTCTCTAGGTCCTTAGTGCAGCTGAATCCATTGAGTTCATCACTGTAATGTGTTATTATGTAATGCAAGTACTCATTGACGCATTGTGACTGTATTATGTTAGTATTCACAAAGAGAAGCGCGACAAGTATGTAAACACAGGCACTCTTAACTCTGGAACCACTCAGGACTCCGTGCATTACCGGCGCTCTTGAAAACTGCTTACGTCACTTCTTGTTTACTGCAGTAATGGCATGCCGCGTTAAATCGACGTGAAATTTCTTGATTTTACGATATTCATTAAAGCAGACATGGCGCCAAAGGTAATTAACGTGATAATAAACCAACCCCGCCCAAACATAACCTAACTCCATCGCTTTGCTTCTATACGAGCATTAAAAACGGAACGGTTCACCTTTTACAGGTAACCTAGGTGCAATAAAACCGCTCCCCGCCTACTTCTTTCTGAAAGAGATGAACCTGGGTAACGAATGTTCCTGACTGGGGCAGTTTGGGCGCCTGCCATCCCTGAAAACAGAACCTCCCCCAAAATGCGCCAGAAAAAATTACACCAGCCCTATAGAGAAACTTTTTTTTTTCGCCTTCAACATCCGGAAGTGTAACACAGGGAAGGTAGGGCAATTGTTCATGTTGCTGAGGTGAAAATTTACGATCATGGGTATGATACGTTGGAACGTGTTGGGGTTTCATAGCCCCTGCTGCCAGTAAATATACTGACAGATGCCCCGAGCGCTTTTGAAACTTGGTGTTGTCATTTGTCAGAGACAATTTCTCTCCAAGGTAACATTCAACAACATTATGTAACAACATAGACTAGCTTTTAATTGGTCAGGTCGACATTCAACACTAACATCAGGACTTCAACAGCTGCGGTTAATTATGAAGATGGTGATGATGAGAATAATAATAATAATAATAATAATAATAATAATAATAATTATGGCTCGAACATTTGATGACGTAGAATGTTTTAAAATTACCTATAAAATGACTCTAAAGCTTTTAAAATACAACGGAATTGCAAAAATGAACTAATTTATTTATTGTTCTGAACATAACAGCCTTAAGCCCAATTACAATGTTCATTACAAAAATATAGTAACATGCAATCATTTATGCATAAGACTTATACAAAAGAGACAAACAGAAATTATAAATAACAATACAAGTTCCGAAGAAGAGGAACGAAATAAGAAAAAGTAACAAGGAATATAAAAAAAAACACAAAAAAGAAAGAAAAGGTGACATGGTAATTATGCAGCTATTTTAATGGAAATATTTGTATTAATCTACGAAAAAATGATTATTGACTATTGCATTTTTGAACTGAGTTTTAGATTTGTTGAAAATATCTACATCGAAATAATGAAATTTGCTATATAAATATACAATAATGTTTAACGGTGAATTTTTATGGATTTCTGAGTTTACTCTTGGGGTGGTACATAAAATAGTATATTTGCGATAACATTAATATCATCAATAATAGAATGTAATACTTTATACAGAAACATTAATCCCGCAATGTCCCTCCTGAAATTTAAGGCTTTAAATTTAAATATATCTAAGAGGGTTTCGTAATTGGTGTATATAGGATAACATCCAATTCTTTTAAATAGTACATATTTTAAAAATGTTGACTGTACTTTTTCTATTAAGTTCACATAGTGGTCTTAGAATTCCAAATAATTGATGCAGATTTTGCCTAACAAAGGAGTTGTAAAGTCGAATTGATGTTTTTTCTTTAAATGTATATGAATTCGTAATAATGAAGCCTAGACATTTTAGCGATTTTGTTACAATTAATTCAATGTGTCTGTTAAATCTGAGATTTGTTGCAAAATGTACTCCTAAATCTTTATTTTAAATTACTTCAACAAGTGCTGTCCTATTAATGTTATAAATATATTTAGAGGGGCTTTTGCCTTTGGTGAAGGACGTATAAGATTTATTTTATTAAAATTAGAGTACAAAAAGTTATAAATTTATCTATACGCGCGTATAACTGCTAAATCTAATATGTTACGAAAGTTTATTTCCCTATCTACTTCATTTCAATCGAGCTAAACCTTTCCGGAATAGCTGCATTATACATTTCGTTATAGTCACAAAAGGAATAGGGAAGTTAACGTTTTAGAACTGGACGCTATATGCTGGTCTTAAAATTCCATAATCTTTCTATGGCATAGCGAGAAACAACTGAAAACTGGCAGTTGACTGATGAGTTAGAATAAGTCGGTGATTGTTCCACCCAATCCAGATTAAATAACAGATGAAAAGGACATTGAACAAACTTCACTGAACGATGACAGTGGCCCGTTTCCTCTACAAGGGCGAATTGGATTAACCTTTACTCGTGTACGAATCGCAGTAAAGCTCTTTTACAGAGACAGCATCCGAGTCATCTCTTTATTTTGAGGCAATATTTTTAACACTTAATTATTTTAGTCAAATTATGTAATATGTAAATTCAATAACAGCCCGCCTTGAAGCAATGTGTCATTTGCAGTCATTGCATATGCTTATATTATGGTAAATATGTTCAATAAAGTTATGTGAATGCATTACGTAATTTAATAAAATAGGAGCTGTGAGAAATAGGTCAAAAGTTGCTAACAATGAGGTAACCGTGAGGCAATAATGAGTAAGAAAGTTTAACAGTACTACTTGTGATTCTTGGAGTTACAATAATATAATTTTTAGTAACAGTTTATAAAAACAGCCAATCAACAACCAGAAAAAGCTTTAGTTAAGTGAAGGTATTCTATTGGAGTAGGATTAGCCAATCAGAAACTTGAAATACAGAAATTTACAAGTTTAGACGGTTGAAATCTATTTAATTGCCTGCAGACAGTGATTGTAACCGGATGCATGATGCGTCCTCGAGAGATTTTATACGTATTCGTGTGAGACGAAAAATAAGTTTACGTATTAAAAAGTGCAAATAATTAATAAAATAATCTCACAGCTCTATATCAGTGGAGTGTTATTTAAATCGTGTCAAGCATTAATACAAGGAGTGAAGTAAAATTATAATCTGTGTAAGCCTACATTCTTAGTCACACCACAACCTTGCTAAGAGAAACGTGTCTCTAAAAATAAATACTGATGCAGCCGAGGCAAACAAAACTATTAAATATTTAAAGAAACAGTTTAATTACAAAGTTAATATTCTTTTAAACTTGGGGCGAAGGCTACCGGAAACTGTTTACTATAAGTACGGTTGCAACTACTACAAGTTCGGCTCCCCAACAGTTGAAATATAATACATCATCTTCAAACTGACTTTCCATACGTAGCAGCAACAAACATTTTCTCAAATAGGCTTCCATACGTGAGACAACAAAATACCTTCTTCAATTTCACATTTACAATAACATCTTTCATTGGTCTTTTTTGTGGCCCTGAATTATTTTTCAAGATAGTCATATAGAGAACTGATATCCGCTGGGTGGAGTCTAAGGTTGGTTACCTGAAAGTATAAACCTTACTGAGGGAAAAGGCTACTGCGAATGGGCCTCTTTTTCTGCACGTCGTTGTACATGCGATAACACTTTGGATGAAATTTGAGATTGGCAATACTGACCTGCAATTCTACCACTTAAGCAACAGCAATCCCCAGACGTCATGTGAGAGCCGTCACAGGATATATACACTCGTAGCTATTGGTATCCATTACCGAGTTGTGACCGAGAGCGAGCGCATATGAATTAGAAGATGACTGACACAGACCTGGCATTGAGCCATGTGAGATAGAGAACTGGGCACGGGTTCCATGTCACAGCCAGATGTGTCGCTTTTTTCAAGGGGATATTTTATATGCTGGCCGGATACACGATGTATACACGGATAATTAGTTTTATTGCTGAAAGTCGGGAATTAACACAATATTATGAATAATATTCTACTTAATCCTATAACATTTCAGTATTTACATTCACAGAAGCTCGTAAAAAACTCTCATGTGTTACATTCAAATGCCTTTCACAACCGCCTTTTGAACTTTTAGTAGGCTAATCGCATTTTGGTACTCAAAGGCATCAAAGCATAAAAAACGTGATGCATATCCGACACAAATTAATTTTTACGATGTATCTAACACCCCTCAAAAATATTACTAATCTTCATTTAGTCTAAAATATAGAATCACTGCTTAATCTATGGATATCTATACCCCTTCCACCCTGTGTAGGAGCTAAATTGGCAGTCATTGTTTAAAAAGTACAAGGTGAATTTTATGCATGAGTAAAGGTAAATAAAATAACCAACATGTAATATTTCAAAACGTATTTCTTAAATCCAAACGAACAGCACGGATATTTCGAATGGTTTGATGCCCCAAAAAAGGCTTTATTTTATATATGAAGAGAAACTAGCCAGACCTGGGTCATTTTAAAATTAGTGTAGAATATACAACGGAGGGGGCTACCATAACGAAGCAACCACAAGAGCCTACAGGGTAGACAGGACATAGAGACGCGCGGAAGTCCCTAACAGCCCCTAGCTCGAGCTTCCCAGAGAGGGCCCTCTAATGTCCACAGAAAATACTCTTTTCTTGGAGCAAGCATTTGTACTCTCTCACTTTGGCACCACCTCAAGCCAGAAACCTAGAAGCACGCCTGAAAGTGAGAAGGAAACGAAATGAAAGGGAAATGAAACCATGGTAGAACAGAAACCACCAAAGTATTCACCTACCGACCAGGAAAAGCCATGAATAAGCCCAAGGTCAGCGTGGGCGCTGTAGGGAATCAAACCCGGGACCTCCCAGGAGCCACCTCGTTCGTTTCAAATTCGTAACAATTCTGTACCTTTTGATTAAGGCCCACGCTGAATAATTTATTATCATACTTTTATTTGTGAAATACTGCCACATAATAATTATACACTATCCACGCCAAATATAATACTTTAAAATAGACAAATTTATATAATATAAAGTACATTACCTGGCTTGTTAATATTAATCCTGTATGTAATTAGTGTCATAGATATAAGTGGAAAAAGATCTGATGTGTTACGCTCACATGACTTTCTCTACTCTTGTACAGACTATTCTCACAAACACTTATTTTCCATTTACTTCATGTTAATCCATATACAAATTTGCAGAAACTATCTTATTGCTAATTTTCTTGTAAGTGCAAGGGGAATATGGTAGACTTTAAGCGATAGTCAAATATTTTAAGAACTGGTTGCTATGTGGAGCATTCCATTCTCTTTATATGTCTAGGATATATATTCAAACAAATAACAGGGAATATCTCGAAAATGATTCAGTCGAAAAAAAATGTATACGACCTAAATTGTGTGTTTTAATGAGATCTACTTTTTTGAGTATTTCTTACGGTTTACAGTTATACAAAATTCATTCAGAATGAAGGCGACTTTTGCGGACATTGCCAGAAACTTCAAGATATACATTTTATTTGCCATAAAGGTATCTTAAACATATGATATTTTAATCAAACTTTAGCCATTATTGAGAAAATCAAGATTTTCAAAAAATGTTCCATGTGTAGAGTAGTCTGTGGTAGCGGATTATCTTGAAAATCTTCGCGTCGCATCTTAGAAAGATACAGAACCTAATACCAAGTTTGGCATTTATCCGGCTTTTTGTTTTTGAGTTATGCTGTTCACAGACACACACGGACCTTTTTCTTAAAATACTTTTTTTGGATTCAGGGGGCCTCAAAACATATATTTATAGTGAAATCTCGGTATAGAATATTTTGGTGGAATGCAATACTTCCCCTACTTACTATACATAAAGAAAGTAACTAGCGGAGTTGTAAGGTAGATTAAATCAAACAATAATACACAGTAAAACACATGGTCTACATCTTACTATAAATGTCGGTCAGTTTCATTGACACTACCATGTATATAGAACAAGTTAGGGCTTTCCAGATAAATTTTAGTTCCGGTTAGGTATATAGAAACAGAATCAAGAAAATGAATTAAATTACATAACTACGATTGAGTGTAATGTTGTGTGGAATTACCTAAATGGGGGATAGGAGTAGAATAAACTTATTCCTGATATTACCACTGCCTTTTCTATTTTCCCCTTCACAAATCAACAAAATCCAATATTGTACATTTTCATAGGCATAAATGTGGTATACAGCTGTCATTACCAGAATACACCTTCAATATTATGATAATATTACGATAATAATGTACCTGTCATTGCTTCTGCTTGTGGCATTATCATGGAAGTGTCAACAACAAACAAATTTTGCTGATAGTATAGTTCAAAGGAGGTATAAATTCTACAGGCTTATTTAAAAAGGAGGAGGGTGTTTTAACCTTTTATATCTAAGGAAATGTGAAAGAAGGAACACATTTTGCATGTCAGTGGATATAATAAAGTTTTGAGTCTTATGTTGGTTTTAGGCTATATGCATAATATAGAAAAATCTGATGTAATACATTCACATTACTTTCTCCATCCTCTATCCCTATTAGTGGGTATACCAACTATTCTTACTAAAGCTTGTTTTTCTATCTACTACATTTTAGTCCAAATAAACGTTCGCTAAAATAGCTGCAATATACATTTCGTTATAGATATAGAAAGAAGAGCGATAATCAAATGTTTAAGCTGAACGCTATATGCTGATCTTAAAATTCCATACTATTTCCATACAATCGCGAGAAACAAATAAATGTTGAAAGGACTTTAAGAGAATGACAAGTAAGAAACAATTCTAACCCACCTGTTGTGCTAGAAGACCCGGGTTTGATTCCGGCTGGGGGTGGGAACTTTTCTGAAGTCAAGATTAAACCCAATCCTCCACAGAATCTGGAAGTATGACTGGGAGTGTGAATGTGTATATGATCTAATGATTAAAAACCAAAAGTTCAAGAAACCCAATGACAAGAGTTCGAGTTAACACCATTGCCAATAGGACAATAAGCTGCAAAGGAAAGTCCACCGATAAGACCAATGTAGTTAAAGGCGGGATATAAATGGAACGGACAAAAAATTCTAACCATTAATAACGAATATCTCAGAAATGGCTTATGCCACAAAAAACTTATTTGCAGTAAACTGTGTGTTTTAAAAAGATCTATATTTCTTGTGCAGTACGTTTTCCTCTATCGCTTAACCTTTAACAGTTATACAAAATTATATAAAATTCCTTTCGAATGAAGAGGACTTCACAGGCTAATCCCATAATTTTTTAAGATATGCATTTCTTTTTCATCTAAATGTCTTTAATATACGAAATTTTAATAAAAATTGTTGTCATCTTTTAAAAAATAAAACTTTTCGAAAAATACTCAATGACAAATGTTGGGGTGGGGGATTTTATTTAAAATCTTCGTGTCCCCCTAAATACAAGTTTGTATTTATCCGACGTTTTTAAGTTATGCTGTTCAGACACACATGGACGTTTTTCTAAAGTTTTTTTTTTGTTTCAGGGGGCATCAAAAATGTATTTCCGGTGAAATTCGGTACCGAATTTTTGGGTGGAATGCAACAGGTAACTTCTCTATTGATAGACCACGAGAAGAAGGCAAGCGAGAGGAATGTGTAACATCAACACTTTCCTGCGCCCGTATCATATTTACGCTCGCCGTGTGGATAGAATAAGCATGTTAGGAGGTTATAAACTACTATACAGTGTTGTCAAGTACTACTCACTCCAGCAGCGGTCGCGCAAGATCCAAGTCTGAGAAGATGATCTGGCAGCATGGGTGGTTCATTTGCACACAAACACATTTCGTAGTAAATGTAGTAAACAATCGACAGTACGTGAGCAGATAAACAGTTACAAAACCCCGCTCGCCCCTCAGGCCCCGCTCGCCTTCTTCTCGTTGTCCAACAGTACCTACGAGTATATGGTAGAGAAAGTAAAAATGAAAACAGTAGTCGATTTCTTGCCACGTGCAAATCAATTAATTCCTATTTAATAAACTCATTATACCACCTAATGATGAGCTTATGATTTACCGGAAAATAAAATCGAGCCACTTGGGGAACTTAATGGTAACTCAATTGGTTAGAATAGTGGTACGATAAGCTTCCTGCTTAAAATCGGATATGCCATTGCATTTTTACTTTATCTAACACTAGGTAGAGAAGATATTGTTATCCACCCAAAAATTAGATGGCGATATTTCACCGAAAATATTTGAGGCACCTGAGTTTAAAAATGCATTTTTTAGAAAAAGGTCCGTGTGTGTGTGTCTCTGTGAACAACATAACTCAAAAATGAAAACTCGAATGACACCAAACTTGGTATTTAAGTTCAATGTCTTCCAAAAATGAGACATGAAGATTTTCAATAAACCCACTTATTCCAAACTACACTTTACAAGGAATATTGTTCGAAATTTTTTATTTCCTAAAAAATGGCTTTAACGATTTTGATTAAAATAGCATATATTAGAAAAGGATATTTACACGAAAAATAAAATATAGGTATATCTGGAATTTTCTGGGAATAGTCTTTGAAGTCCTCTTCTTTAGGAAGGAAAATTGTATAACTGGTAAACGTTAAACGATAGACGAAAACGTACTATGAAATTTAGTTCTCTTTAAAAACACGATTTATTTTAAGTAACTTTTATATGTAGAATCAGCAATTTCCGAGATATTCGTTATTAATGGTTCGAATTGTTCAATAGCTATTCTTTTAAAGTCCTGTGAACGTTCACCTGCTTCTCCGGATTGTAAGGAAACAATATGGAATTTTAAGACTAGCATATGAGGTCCAGTTCTTAAAAGTTTGACTATTACTGTTCCCTTTGTATTTATAACGAAATGTGTAATGCTGCTATTTCCGGAAAGGTTTATTTGGATTAAAATGAAGTAGATATAAAAATAAACTTGAGTAAGACTAGTTTGTACAACTACTAATAAACTATAGATAGTAGAGAAGGTCATGTGAAATGTTGAAGTAGTTTGTTGCTTCACGTATGGAAAGCCAATTTAGTAGGAGTTGTGTTGTAGTTCAACTGTTGGGGAGCCGAACTTGAAGTAGTTGCAACCGCACGTATGGTACCCGGTAGCCTTCGTCCCTTATTTACTTTCCGGTGGCCTTTGCCCCAAAAATATGTTTAAAAAGTATTAACTTTGTAATTTTGACTGTTTCTTTAAATATTATATATTTATGTTTACCTCGGCTGCGTCAGTATTATTGCTAGTGACATGGATTTCTTTGCAGGGAGTAGTGCGGCTAAGAATGTAGACTTAACACAGATTATAATTTTTACTTCACTACGTTTATTAATCCTTGACACAATTTTAAATAACACTTCATTGATATAGAGAGCTGTGAGATTCTTTTGTTAATTACTTGCACTTTTTAACACGTAAACTATTTTTCGTCTCACCTGAATACGTATTAAATTTCTCGAGGACGCATCTCGCGTCCGGTTAGGAACACCGTCTACAACCAACGCATCCAGTTATGAGCGCTGTCTACAAGCAACTGAACTGATTTCTACCACCTAAATTTGTAAATTTGTGTATTTCAAGTCTCTGATTGGCTAATCCTACTCCAATAGAATACTTTCATTTAACTAAAAGAGGTCATTTTCAGCACCTAATATAAAAGACAAAATTGCAGCTGGAAATTTTTCCGACATCTCAAAATCTGCAGCATACAGAACTGTTAAAATTGTTTCACACCATTCGAATCTACTCTTTGAGTCAGTATTTTTAACACTTAAATGATTTCAGTCAAATTATATAATGTAAATTCAATATCAGCCCAACTTGAAGCAATATATGTGTTTAATAATTTGTAAAATGTATGTAACAGTCATTGCATATTCTTGTATTATTGTATCCATGTTTAATAATGTTATTTGAATATATTACGTACTTTATTAATATAGGAGCTGTAAGAATAATAGGTTAAACGTTGCTAACAATGAGGTAACCTTGAGGCAATAATGAGTTTGAGAGTTTAACAATACTACTTCTGATTCTTGGAAGCAATAATGTAATTTTAATGAGAGTTTATAAAATAGCCTACAGACAACGTTACTAACCAGTCGCAAAAAGTGTCCTGAAGAAATATAATATGTATTCGTGTGAGACGAAAAATAGTTTACGTGTTAAAGAGTGCAAGCATTTAATAAAAACATCTTACAGCTCTTTCTCTATATCCGTGAAGTGTTATTTAAATCGTAGCAAGCATTAATAAAAGGAATGAAGTAAAATTATAATCTGTGTAAGCCTACATTCTTGTCGCACCACAACCCTACAAAGAGAAACGTGTCTCTAACAATAATACTGACGCAGCCGAGGCAAACATAAATATATAATATTTAAAGAAACAGTCAAAATTACAAAGTTAATATTTTGGGGCAAAGGCCACCTGAAAATACATTGGGGCGAAGACTACCGGAAAGCGGGTACTATACGTGTGGTTGCAACGAATTTCAAGTTCGGTTCCCCAACGACTGAAATACAATACAACTCCTTCAATACAAACTACTTCAAATAGACGCCCAAATCATGGTAAAAAAAAATAATATCGTAACAAACCATCTTTCTCAATGTCGACTTCTTTAGACTCTGGATCATTAGTGCTCGAATATCCCCGATCACAGCAGGTGTACGAACGGACGAGACTCGATTATTTTTTGCGTTTGCAACTGACTCTGTAGTACGCCACTTTTCCACCAAATCCTGCATACTGCTCTTTGCTGGCATGGAATGGAAACTTGTTTGCAAAAATGTCCCGCGTTTCCTTAAGCGAACGGTAGACAGGTGCGCCTCCACTATTGAGATTCTTTCTTGAAGAGAGTACATCTCGCTGAGATATTTGCTTCACACGTCTGAACCAAATTTTCACGGCTTTCGTACTGACAATACAATACAAAACATAGTCGCAACAACTACGCAACAATAGGTTGGCGGGCGACAATGAACAGTCTGAACTCGGGCGGTTTTTTGTCCGCCACCCCGTCTGAAGCAAAACGTTATATAGCGGCGACAATGAGTGCAACATGAGGCAGTATTTTTAACACTTAAATGATTTCAGTCTAATTATATAATATATAAATTCAATAATAGCCCGCCTTAAAGCAATGTGAGTTAACAAGATATAAAAAGTGTATATTACAGTCATTGTATATGTTTATATTAACTAATAAGCTATTACACGTAATTTAATAATGTAGGAGATGTGAGAATAATAGGTTAAAAGTTGCTAACAATGAGGTAACCTTGAGGCAATAATGAATTAGAATGTTTAACAATGCTACTAGTCATTATTGGAGCAACAATAATGTATTTTGTGAGATAGTTTATAAAATAGCCGATCAACAACCAGAAAAAGCTTTAGTTAAATGAAGGTAGTCTATTGGAGTAGGATTAGCCAATCAGAAACTGAAATACAGCAAAATTTACAAATTTAGGTGGTAGAAATCAATTCAGTTGCTTGTAGACAGTGTTCCTAACCGGACGCGAGATACGTCCTCGAGAAATTTAATACGTATTTTGTGTGAGACAAAAATATTTTACGTGTTAAAAAGTGCAAGTAATCAATAAAAAAATCTCACAGCTCTCTCTATATCAGTGAAGTGTTATTACATTGTATCAGCATTAATAAAAGCAGTAAAGTAAAATTAAAATCTGTGTAAGCCTACATTCTTCAGTCGCATCACCTCTGCTAAGACATTCATGTCTCTAACAATAATACTGACGCAGCCGAGGCAAACATAAATATATAGTATTTAAAGAAACACTCAAAAATTACAAAGTTAATATTTTTTAAACATTTGGGGCAAAGGCCACCGGAAAGTACCTTTAGGGCGAAGGCTACCGGAAACTTTTTACCATACGTGCGGTTGCAACTACTTCAAGTTCGGCTCCCCAACAGTCGAAGTATAATGCATCTTCAAACTGACTTTCCATACGTAGCAGCAACAAAACTTCTTCAAATTGTCTCCCAAAGCGTAAGCAAATAACAATACAACAAAAATAGCTTCTTCAAACAATGTATACGATAAAAGTATGAAGTACAAATTTAATTTAAGTTTTGCTTACCGGTCGGTTTATGTTTAATTATAGCATTACTAGTTTCTGGTACCATATGTTTGACTGTTTACTTAAACGAAATCTCTTGTAGAACTCTCTGTCATTCCATATGTGAGAATGCCTCGGATGCATTCTGAACATTCTAGACTGTCTTCTGTTGTGCAAAATTTGCATTACATCACTAAAATCGCCTTCACATAACATGGAGACTCTTTAGCCTAAACCACAGTTCAGTACGTTTTAAGCCAAGCCATGTATAAGTTCAGCTTATCGCTTGAATTGGTACTGCAAAAGTCCTGTAGGTTAAACCTTCGCTTCACCTCGAACCAAAGCTTATGTTTAAATCGTGAAACCGGCCCTTAGTGCAAATAAAATACTGGAAAGAAGAATCACTTTTAATGGAAATAATAACCGTAAATTTGAAAGTATGAAATTAAATTGGGTTTTATTTTTGGAATCTCTTTAACTGCTATGGTCCTTAGCGTCCCATTCTATATTGGGCGTGAAAGACCGGTAATTTTGCTCAGAGCCTCTTTATCAGCCTTGAGGTTCTTTTACGTGCGTAAATCTACGACATGAGACGACCTGGTTTACTTCCCTTCCGAAGGAAGCCATGCTAAGAATTTGTCCATTAAAGAATCCATTGCCCTCCGCCGGATTTGAAACCGCGACCTCGGGAACCAGAGGTTAGCATGGTACCCCTAGACCACAGAGGACGACAGCATTGTACCTCGGATCTATCATGTTTTAACATCCAAGTGTTCACGTTGTTTCAAAGTGTTTAAAACAGTATTAACACAAAGTGAAGCGGAACATGTATGGAATACAGAAAGAGTGCAATTTAGAACAAAAGGCAAGTGTGTTACAACACACCACGAAGGAAGTTGCGGCAATTTGATATCGTGTTTACCAGCAGTAATTGCTTGGCAGCGGTGAACTAATGGCACATTATCCTTGCTAATGTGTGCGATAATGCTCGGCCCAATACTGGCAAGCAATATCCGCTATCTTTATGAGCCGCTATCGCTACAAAATAACATGCGACGCCACTCAGTGACAGATTTAGAAACCTTCCGCGCAAACGTTTTTCATTTCTCTGCAATAATTACTCTATGTCGTCCGATCGTAGGCCTGTCGATTCGGTTAACTGCGATTGTTGCATGCGGAATGCGACCTTCAAATTCTTTATTCATTTTATCGCGGGAAATCGATAGTCGATTCGCTGCTAATGGCGAAAGCCATTTGCATCGGGCGCAATTACAAACCGTGGAGCGTAGGTCAATGGACGCTCGCGGATGATTGATGTTTATTATTGATGGGGGTGTCGAGAACAAAGCGAAGCATCGAGTTTCATCAACACCCAGAGGAATACGTGCCAGATCAAAAGAAATGTTTTTGTGATACGGAATTAAAACGTCATATATATGAGGTTTCCGAGATCAAACAATGGTAGTTTGAAATGTACATGTATGCCTTGCATATGCTTTGGGCGCTTTCTAGCGCCAAAATCTAGCGCTAAGCATCTTAATAACTGCAAAATGTAGCTCAGTATTTAAAATAAATGTCTATGCATTTTCAGGCTGCACCAAATATAGGGTTTTTCAAAAAGAAGGAACAGATTTTAAATATTAATTTTTAATGAACGACAATAGATAGCGACACATACAAAGCATCATTGAATAGAGGAAAGTTCAAAGTTTTAAGCCCCACCTATTAGTTCTATTCAGTGCCCACAGCGGTGCTGAATTTGTTAACGAGAAAATGGCGACGCTACAGGAAAAGTCGTTTTGTGTGCTGCAGTATGCAAAGAGTGGGTCCATTATTTCATTGCAGCGTGCATGTCGTTGTAAGGTCAACAACGAGCCACCTCGTCATAAAATATTTATAACTGATACAATAAATTCGTAGAAGATGGTTGTGTATGCAAACGGAAAAGCACTGGTCGTCCTCGCATAAAAAATGCTGCTCATTTTGAACACATAAAATAAAACTTTGAACTTTCTTCTATTCAGTGATGTATTCCATGTGTCGCCATCTATTGTCGTTCATTAAAAATAAATATTTAAGGGGACAAGGCTGAACAAATTGAAATTACACCACTGCTCTTAAAGTTCTCAATGGTTTTTCCTGAAAGTTTTATGAATTATTCTAAATATCATGATAGTTATTTCAAGTGGTTGTTTGCATTGATAGCTTATGTAGTTGAGTCCGTAAAAATTATTTCATTCAGCAAAAAAAATAATAAAATGTACTCTTAAAACATGTAAATTCATGTACCGTTTTCTCTGATACTACTTGCGATACAGGATCACTATTTTGCATGCTTGTTCTTAGTATATTCAGCTATCCTCTGAACCTCAATTATTTTACTTTTGTACATCAGTTCGCTAAAAATTGAAAAAGAAAAGTTATTTTCAAGGCCAAAAAAGCAAAAATGTGGAAAATTTGCAATGTTGTTTTTTATATAACTAATACACATTATAAATTATGATTATGGTTCAGAAAGTTTAGTAATGTGTTTTGTACATGTACTGAAAATTTCAGCTCTCTACCTCACATACTGTCTGAGAAAAAGGTACATGAGTACCCAAAAATGTTGTTTTGAGAAAACTGAATTTAAAGTTTGAACATTAAAGTCCTGACACACTTCAGTGCATTCCAGGGTCATAATCGTCTGCAACTTCATTCCTGGATTGCTTCAGATTTTCTGATTGCCTTCTCTTGGTCCTGGCCTCTTGTAATTGCTGAGCTGCTCGCTGGACAAGATATAGTCGTTCGTTGTTGAAAGATATAAAAATGTTCTAAAAAGTGGCGTTGCATGACAGCTTTAAAGGAACACAGACTAGCATTTAAATGCCTTAAAAACCTCTTAACCCCCAAAAAGTATGTATTTCCTGAAACTGGAAGTAATAGAGATTTTATTAATGCCTAAAACAAAAAATGGGTTTTTTGACCATTTCAGAGTACCGTGTCCCCTTAAAGTCTGCTCCTTTTTTAATAACCCCGAGGAACGTTGGATTTCTTTACCATAAATGAAAATTAAACAAAACATACATTCTTTACTTTCTATACAAAATAAAAAATTAGGCAATTGTTGACTAGGTTATGCGTTGGAATTTAGGCAGAAATGTGACAACATTGTCATCTGGGTAAAAGATTGAGGTGGAGACAATAGAAATTTGTAGCTTCATAATACAGTGCTTTTACCGTAGCATATAAGAGAAGTGTGATCTCCCCTGTTTGCCGCCGTAAGCCAAGTGAATGATGCGGTGGTCGCGCGAATCAGTAGTAGCACATTCCTTTGCGACGGCGAGTCTGCTAGTTTAGCCAATATTAGTAAGCGTGTTGTTTGCTTAATAAAGCGCAACCGAGTGACTTGTATGTTTGTGACAAATATCAGTCAGTTTACTGTCTTCAGATTGTATCTCTGTTACATAGTGCAGATACGAGGGGCACTACTTATATTTTAAGCCTAATAATTAAAACAAAGTAATTTCTGATTGAAAACTGCTTTATTGTTCTTCAAAATATTCTCCTTTATGAATAATACACTTTTGCATCCGTTTGAAAACCATTTGTCAAAGCATTTATTCCAGTCTTCTTAAGACACTTCCAAAACATAGTTTTTGAAGGCATCAACGACTTCTTCTGCCAACGAAAATCGTTGTCGACGCAATTTATTCTTGATGTTCGGGAATAAAAAGAAGTCATTGGGTACAAATCAGGACTGTATGGCAGATGACCGATCAATTCGATTTTTTGAGCCTTCAAATACTGTGTTGTTAGACGAGATATCTGTGCGCTCGCATTGTCTTGATGAAGAACGATCCTACGGTTCTTGTTGGTTTTCCTTACTTCACCGAAGACTTCCGGCAAACAAATGGTTATGTACCATTCGGCATTGACCGTTTTACGTTCCTCTAAAGGCACTGTTGCCACGTGGCCAGTTTTGCTGAAAAAGCAGGCGACCATTTGCTTCGAAGTGCTTCGAGTGCGAACAACTTTTGTTGGATTTGCTTCATCTTGAAACACCCATACAGTCGACTGCTGTTTACGTTCCGGCTCATACGCATAGATGCATGATTCGTCACCTATTTCAATGTTATATAGGTCTTTTGAGGCACCGCCATTGTATTTCTTGAGCATTTTTGTACACCAAATCGATACGAGCATCTTTTTGAGATTGTGTCAAATTATGTGGGATCCAACGAGAGCAAACCTTTTTCACGGCTAAATAATCATGCAATATTTTATATATGCTGGTGGAACTAATGCCTAGGGTTGCCTTAATCTCACAATATGTCGCGTGACGATCTTTCATTATTAGTTTTTGCACAGCATTAATGTTTTCTGGCACAACTGATTTTGGACGACCTTCACGAATTTCATCATTGAGCGAACGGCGACCACGATTAAATTCGTTATACCAGCGTTTCACAGTGGCAAAGGATGGAGCTTCGTCGCCAAATGTGGAAGCTAGTTGATGGATGCACTCTTGTGTTACGTGTAAAGTCGTAATAATCATTGCACGAATATTTTCACGACTTAATTCCATGTTTTTGTTGACACACAATTTTCAACTTAGTGTAAGCAAAACAAATGACGTTCTATTGACCAAATGTTTGAAGTAGATTATGGCCAAAAGTGTCAAACTTTCCATTGGAAACTCAGATGGCACCTACAACATTCAGGGTTGCCAAGGCTCAAATATAAATAGTGCCCCTCGTAAGTGTGCTAAACATCTGCATAACTATTACTTGTATGAATACAGTGCATAAAGAATTGCAAGACACGTGTATCGTATCCGGTTGCAGGCTCGCTATACGATCGATCTTCCACAGTCCTTTAGACCACTTAAATACAACATTTTCTTAAAATGGAAAAAGGTCATACCTAGGAAAGACAGAAAACGTAGTCATAACTGTTATGTGTGTGACATTCACTTTTCCACCAACTATTTAAAAATCTGATGTGTTACACTCACATGAATTTCTCTACTCTTCTACAAATTATTTTTACAAACGCGTATTCTCCATATGCTTCATGTTAATCGAGATGTTAATCTTATTGCTAATTTTCTTGTAGATGCAAGGGGAATATGGTAGGGTTTAAGCGACAGTCAAATATTTTAAGAGCTGGTTGCTATGTGCAGTATTCCATTTTCTTTGCATTACCAGGACAAAAAAAATGAGTAACGAATTTGGGAAAAAGTATAAGTATTGGAAAATTTAAGGGAATAACAAGGAACATCTCGAAAATGGTTTACTCAGCAACAAAAAATGTATATGACATAAATTGTGTATTTTAACGCGATATACATTTTTTGTGCAGTAACATTTTGTTCATAACATCTCTTATGGTTTACCAGTTATGCAAAAGTCATTTACAATGAAGAATACTTTTGGAGACATTCCCAGAAAATTCGAGATATACATTTCATTTGTCATAAAAATATCTTAAACATATGATATTTTAATCAAATCGTAAGAGCCATTTTGGAGAAAATTGTAATTTTCGAAAAATGTTCCATGTAAAGGGTAATCTGGGGTGGGAGGATTTTCTTGAAAACCTTCGTGTCGTATCTCTGGAAGATACTGAACCTAAATACCAAGTTTGGTGTTTATCCGACTGTTCGTTTCTGAGTTATTCTGTTCACAGACACACACATACACACACACAGACACGGATATGTTTCCAAAAATGTTTTTTTTGGATTCAGGGGGTCTCAAAACATGTATTTCCGGTGAAATCTCGGTATCGAATTTTTGGGTGGAATACAATACTTCCCCTACTTACTATACGTAGTAGAGAAAAGTGGATAACTTGTGCAGTAAACGGAGAAACAATATAAATACCAAGAAAAATATGGAAGCCAAAGTCAGCTCCAGCTCCATACATGTTTGTTAATTAGCCAAAGAGCTTTTCAAAGGAAAAATTAAGAATCGAAGGCTCCCTGAGAAGACACGCATAGCTGGTGGACAAAATTATAAATGCATCCAAAAACAAATCAGGTGCTTGTAAAACTTCATCGAAGTTAAAACTGAAACAGACGTAATGGTGACGATCGCTGTGTTGAATAAATTAAAGAACCAGAAAAGAACTTTGATTAGGACACAAGAGAAATTTAAAACTGTCACAGCTAAAATAAGTCTTCCAGAGATAATGTTGCAAATACAAAATAAAATATCATTTTTAACACATTCAAGAAGTAAATGTTTTGCATCTCTTAGTTCCCACTGCCGAAAAGAGAGAGAAATTATAGTACATACAATGCTAAATAAAAAATTTGATATGTCACACTCACATAACTTTCCTTTCCCTACTCTTGTACAAACTACTTTTACAAACACTTATTTTCCACCTACTTCATGTTAATCGATATAAAAATTTGTAGAAACTGTCTTATTGCCAATTTTAGGTAGGTGTAAGGGGAATACGGTAGGCTTTAAACCATAGTAAAATCTTTTAAGAGCTGGTTGCTATGTGGAACACTCCATAAAAAAAGAATAATGAGAAAAGGTATAAGTATTGGAAAATTCAAACAAATAACACGGAATATCTCTGAAATGTTTCACTCGACAAATAAAAATGTAAGTGACATATATTGTATGTTTTAACGAACTCTACATTTTTGTGTAGTAAAACGTTGTCTATCTCTTACGGTTTGCCTGTTAAACAAAATTCATTCAGAATGAAAAGGCCTTTTGGGTCATTGCCAGAAAATTCAAGATATAAATTTCATTTGCCATAAAAGTATCTTAAACATACGATATCTTAATCAAAATCTTTAGAGCCATTTTTCAGAAAATAAAAATTTTCGAAAAACCATCCATGCAAAGGATAGTTTGGGATGGGGGAGTTTCTTGAAAATCTTCGTGTCGCATCTTTTAAAAATACTAAACCTAAATACCAAGTTTGGTACTTATCTGACTTTGGGTTTTTGAGTTATGTTGTTCACAGACACACACCGACCTTTTTCTAAAAATGCTTCTTTTTTCTTTTTTTTAATTCAGGGCCTCAAAACGTGTATTTCCGGTGAAATCTATATATAGAATTTTTGGGTGAATGCAATATTTCCCCTATTTACAAAACGTAGTAGAGAAAGCAAAAAGGGGTGAGGTATGAAGAATTTCTTCTATATTTTCTACTATCTCGGAAGCTCAGTTAAGCAAATTAGTAAAGCTTCTTGAATGTTCTAATGGCATAACTGCTATGTTGCAAATGCAATAGACCTTTTTTATCGAAAAGGAGCAGAAAAAACGTGAAACTAGGGAAGAAATGCAGTTTAATACAAATACACGTGTGATGATCACGCGTTCACTCTTGTCTTTCTATACCTAAACATTGTTCAATCTATCTACATACCTATAAAGCTTGCTTTGTTTATGGGTGGAAATTGTAAATAAAAATCGAAATTTCCTCTTATCTCTTTTGTAAACAAAATGTGTTCTCTTAAAAAATAAGCTGAAAATAAAAATTGTGCAGTAAATTGAAGACAAAATTAAAATTGTTGGCACCGAAATTTACATTCCAGACTGGGAAAACAATGTGCCGAACCTAACTGAAATTTGTGCTGAAAAAGAATGTTTGGCTTATTATTTAGTGGGATACAATTGTACAACCTGTATAAAAATAATAACATACAAACTGTGTTCCATCCTTCTCCGCCCCAAATCAACAGAAAATGTCCCCGCTTTTCTAATACTAATTAAATAATTCGCTTCTCGCAAGGGCTGGCCGTGTCTCACGTATGCATCAATAAGTACTTACGATAAACTATTGTGTGTGTAAAAGGTTGCCCAATGAGAGCCATCCTGTGCAAACAGCTGGGGTGTGATACCATAGTTATTGACGGGAAGACACAAATAATTAAATAAAGAAATAACTATAAGATAGGTAAATAATTGCAATAAATTGAACGTTAGCTAGCGAACTTAGAAAATTCAAAGGTACACTGCGCCTGTTAGAAATAAAGAAATAATTCTAAATTGCTTTACAGCTTCAAGCAACTTCATTTATATATGAAACAGTGATTTTGTAGTGCTGACTGCAGGAAGATTATATTAAGAAAATTGAAAAGTGATTCTGTTCAATTGAAGCGTCGATCTTATTATTTGTATGTTACTAGGACCAAACTTTGCCTACCCATGCCACCCCCTGATAAGAGTATTGCTCGACCAACTAGAACTGATGCAGCCGAGGACTAATTACTAGAAATATTGAAAACTTAACGAACCCAAAAGTAACACACATGAATAGCAAACATTTCATAACCCAATATAAACTAAGTAGGCAGTAAGCAACACGCAACGTGAAACGCTAAATAAATACAACTGTAATATAAATGTTGCATAGCCAAAGGATTTGAAAGCTTTGGATTTAAAAACGAATAAGCAACTGTATATAGTACAATTAATGTGCAGTTAATATTCTTTAACAGTTATGTATATACCAGAATCAGACATTTGTTAACACGTTCTCACAGCCACTTAAATACCTACTGCCTGTCTGACAAATTAGTGCAATTTTGAGGCGATGTTGCTAGTTTAAACAGGAGAGATAACGCCAGAACGAGAATACGGTACAGTGTGGCTATCAAAATATAAACACAAGTACATAACGAAATAGTTGGACCTTTAGTTTCTCTTCTGTACAAAACTATATCACATTGAATATTATTCTCCTACTTTGTGAGCGTATGGAGTTTACGTGGTGGTGTTTGCATTTTTATTTGTTTAGCACACTGCGACTAACAAATTCAACTGCTGCACTTTGAGGCAGTATTTTTAACACTTAAATGATTTCAGTCAAATTATATAATATATAAATTCAATAACAGTCCGCCTTAAAGAAATATGTGTATGTAACAATATATAAAAAGTTTATATTACAGTCATTATATATCTTTGTATTATTGTATACATGTGTAATCATGTTATGTGAATGTATTACGTAATTTAATAATGTAGGAGCTGTGAGAATAATAGGTTAAAAGTTGCTAACAATGAGATAACCTTGAGGCAATAATGAATTTGAAAGTTTAACAATACTACTTATAATTCTTGGAAGCAATAATGTAATTTTTGCGACAGTTTATAAAATAGCCAATCAACAACCAGAAAAAAGCTTAAGTTAAATGAAGGTATTCTATTGGATTAGGATTAGCCAATCATAGACTTGAAATACAGAAATTTACAAATTTAGGCGGAAAGAAATCAAGTCAGTTGCTTGTAGGCAGCGCTCATAACTGGACGCGTTGGTTTTAGACAGTGTTCCTGACGCGAGATGTGTCCCCGAGGAATTTAATAGGTATTCGTGTGAGACGAAAATAGTTTACGTGTTAAAAAATATGCAGGTAATTAATAAAAGAATCTCACAGCTCTCTCCCTATATCATTGAAGTGTTATTTAAATAGTGTCAAGCATTAATAAAAGGAGTGAAGTAAAATTATAATCTGTGTAAGCGTACATTCTTAGCCGCACAACCCCCTGCTAAGACATTCATGTCTCTAAAAAAAATATAAACACTGACGCAGCCGAGGCAAACATAAATATATAATATTTAAAGAAACAGTCAAATTACAAAGTTAATATTTTTAAACCTACGAAACAAAGGCTACCGGGTACCATACGTGCGGTTGCAACTACTTCAAATTCGGCTCCCCAACAGTCGAAATATAATACATCTTCAAACTGACTTTCCATACGTGAAGCAACAAACCTTCTTCAAATTGGCTCCCAAAGCGTGGGGCAAATAACAACGTAAAAATCACAATACAATAAACATAACTACTTCAATTTCCTTACTGCATACCTGTACATGCTCTGCACCGGGAATGGTGACGTAATATGGCATATCTGTTATGTTTCTGCGCGAGCTTCCTTTGCCTCCCGTCTGTAGCTATTCCTTAGATAGGTAGTATACTATATGAGCGTACCAACGCCTCCTAGTAAGCCTTGACCGTAACAATACGGACGGAGATGGCAGTGCTTAAGGGCTTTTGATGAACAATAAAACGATTTTAACTCATATTTGTTTTTAAATGATGAATTGTTTTATGAAAAAGCTAGTAAAGCTTTGTTTTATGATCAAGTATTTTGTCAAAACCCTGTTAAAGTTGGTATGACTGGTCACTGTCATGTTGATTTTGTTTATTATGCTGCTAAAGGTTTTCATATTTTTCGGCGTGTTAACAGTCCGACAAGCAGCAATTTTAGAGAGCATGTACTAAAAATTATTTTCTCAACTACTAAAACTAATAAATGAAATATACCTCATGGTTCTGTCCGAGAACTGGTTTCTTTCATTATAAAATGTTGTATGTCGTATTTATAAAAAACGTAAAATATAAGCATATGTGTTGCTTCAAACATAACTGCTGCGTTGCATCGGAATGTTGATTTGCAATTATCTATGAAATTTGACATACAGCAAATGTTGCACTGGTGTTTGCAGTAATTACACGATATATTGCTTGTATGATAAGCAATATTTATTTAATGTACATTATACATGCCTAAGGGTTGTTATTATTTACAAATACTGAGAATATAGATGACTTGTCAGCTTGTGCATTTTTTATGATGAAGAATGTCTGTTTTACGTTGTGGCTTTTAACTTGATGTAGAAAGTCATAAGAAATATGTAATTTCGTGCACCCATTACCAGCTCACAATTATCCATGTAAACATTGATTCTTCATTCCATTTGATTTTAATTAAGATAAAAATGTTTACCTAGAAATGATTTAAAAAGGCACTACAAGCTTACTGTCCATTCCAAACCAGAGTGCCTTTCACTGAAAACAAACTCTTTGTATTATCCGCGCGAAAGTAGTTCGCAATCCCCGCCCCTAATGGCTGCTTCTTCCCCTCTCACGTGCTTGTTGAACATTGTTTAAATGTATAAAAACGCGCCCTGTGTGAGAATCATAGTTCCAAATGCAACCCGAGGTAACAATCGATTTTATAAGTATGCGGCAATGAACATTTTACTTACATTAATCACAATCCTCGGGCAAAAGTGAAACACCGAAACCGAATCCTCCGAAGATGACTCAGCTGCCAAATCGGAATCAGAACTACTCTCCAAAATAATGACAAGCTTATCCACAATTCCACAGCACTGTCGCACACAAAACAAGTTCCCACATATTATCCTCTTCTATGCTCTATTACGTATGTTTATATTCCCTGTTCGCTTTGGTTACACTTCTCACTGAAACGCATGTAAAATCCGATATTAGTTTCGTAATATGCACTAATGCAAGTGTCGGATATTTTTCTAATAGTGAGTTGAATATATGAAGTATTGTTTGTTTTTCACCACTTTTTAACTGTTTCCCTCTTTTGTGTTTGAACAGTTTATTCGCACTACATCAAAATAATTTTTATAAGAGAAATACTTTGCATATATATTGCAATATATATTTAAGCGTTGTACCGCTTAAAATATCATTAAATTAATATAATTTGAAATACGAGGGTAAGACAATAAGCATCCGCACAATATTTTTAATTTTTTTAGCACGGACCTTCCTCTGACATGTGAACTCAAGCACTAACAGACTAAATCACAAGATTTGACCTTAGCTGAGCATGTGTGTGTTAGGGTATTATGAATGACAGTAGGATATATAGAGGAATTCGAGGCCACTTTTTTGCGTTTATATGGGAAAGGATAGGGAAAACGAGGCTAGATGCGACGGTTCAAGGAGGAAAATGCGTTTATATGGGAGAGATAGGGAATACGAGGACTGACGCTAGGCTAGACAGTGGTAGGAGGGGGAGTGTGCTTTATATGAGACAGATAGGGAATACGTGGAGAGGTGCTAGGCTAGACAGAGGTTGAGGAGTAGAGTATGGTTTATATGAGAGATATAGGAAAACGAGGAAAGGTGTTAGGCTAGACAGAAGTCGAGGAGTAGAGTATGGTTTATATGAGAAGTATAGGAAAACGAGGAGAGGTATTAGGTTAGGAGAATTGAGTATGTGTTTTTAAGGAGAGACGAGAAAACGGAGAGAGATCCTATGCTAGGATAGACAGGTGTTAAAGTTAGGTTAGATAGGAAACCAAGGAGTGATACTCAGCTAGAGGGGGGGTAGGAGGGAATGCGCTTTATGAGAGGTAGGGGATCAGGGGAGTGGTGTTAGGCTAGACAGAGGTTGAGAGTAGAGTATGCGTTTATATGTATGGGAAGTATAGGAAAACGCGGAGAGGTGTTAGGCTAGACAGAGGTCGAGGTGTAGAGTATGGTTTATATGAGAGGTACAGGGAAACGAGGAGAGGAGTTAGGCTAGGCAGAAGTTGAGGAGTAGAGTATGGTTTATATGAGAGGTATAGGAACAGGAGGAGAGGTGTTAGGCTAGACAGATACTAAAGGAGTAGCAATATGGACTTATATACAGGAGAGATAGGGAATAGGAGGTGCTAGACATGAAAGCAACTTTAGACGTGAACTTAGTGGAAAACTGTTTGATGTCAATGTTAGACCGCTAATTCTAGACATGCCCATCACGTAACCTATTCAGGGAAAAGGTGAGTCGTTCAGGGGAAAAAGGTGACTGCTCAGGGAAAAAGGTGACCCACAAAGGGAAAAAGTCGACCAGTAAAGGGAAAAACGTGACCAGCAAAGGGAAAAAGGTGAGCAACAAAGGGAAAAAGGTGACCACCAAAGGGAAAACGGTGAGCCATAAAGGGAAAAAGGTGACTGCTCAGGGAAAAAGACGACATGCAACGGGAAAAATGTCACCAGCAAAGGGAAAAAGGTGAGCAACAAAGGGAAAGAGGTGACCACCAAAGGGAAAACGGTGAGCCATAAAGGGAAAAAGGTGACCTGCAACGGGAAAAGCTAACCCACTAACACTAACAGGTAAGTAATTCAGCTAGTATTGCAAGAGGTTGACTGGATCATAGCAGTGTATGATTTCACAGGTAATTCAGCTAGTATCGTATGTATTTAGGCTAATTCAGCTAGTATCACAAGAGGATACATTCTAGGGTTGGGTATAGCATAGTTTCATATTTCACAGGTAATTCAGAGGGTATCGTAGGTATTTAGGATAATTCAAGTAACATAGGTGTTTAGAGTAATTAAGCAAGCATTACAGGAGGGTAGGTTCCAGGGGTTGGTTATAACCTAGTTTCGTATTTTACAGATAGTTCAGGTAATATCATAAGTATTTGGATAATCAGCATAGTTTCACAGACGCTCGTAATAATTTCGATCAGAGATTTTGTATCACGGCTATTTAAGGTAAATGCAGGTGATTCAGGTTGTATCAATGGTATCTGACTCATTTTAACAGGTAATTCAGGTAGTATCACGGGTGCTCGTGCTAATTTAGAGCAGGAATTCGTATCAGAGCTAGTTAAGGTAATTTCACATGATTCGGCTAGTATCACAGGTATTTAAATCATTTTCACAGCCAATTCAGCTAGTATCTTGAGCATTTAAGCTAATTCAGCTAGTATCACAGGAGGCTTGATTCCAGAGACTAACTGCATCATAGCTATGCATGATTTCACAGCTAATTCAGCTAGTATCATAGGTATTTAGGCTAATTCAGCTAGTATCACAGGAGGTTAGATTCCAGGGTTGGGTATAGCATAGTTTCATATTTCACAGATAATTCAGAGGGTATCGTAAGTATTTAGGATAATTCAAGTAACATAGGTGTTTAGAGTAATTAAGCAAGCATTACAGGAGGGTAGGTTCCAGGGGTTGGTTATAGCCTAGTTTCGTATTTTACAGATAGTTCAGGTAATATCGTAAGTATTTAGGTAATCAGCATAGTTTCACAGATGCTCGTGATAATTTCGATCAGAGATTTGTATCACAGCTATTTAAGGTAAATGCAGGTGATTCAGGTTGTATCAATGGTATTTGTGTCATTTTAACAGGTAATTCAGATAGTGTCTAGGTATTTGGGCGATTCAAGCATCATAGGTGTTTAGAGTAACTCAGCTAGCATCACAGGAGGCTAGATTCAATGATCAGGGTTTCGTATCAGAGCTATTTAATGTAATTTCACTTGATTCGAGTAGTATCACAAGTATTTAAGTCATTTTAACGGGCAATTCAACTAGTATCACAGGTACTCATGGTAATATAGAGAGTAATTAAATTATAAAACATTTCTCATCCAACGTTACAACAATTTATATACTTTTTTCTAAATCTTACAAACTTATTATATGTTAAACAGTTATTGTACGATGCGGAGAGGGATAAACTGCATATTGGTTCACAAATTGAAAAGCTTTACGTCAACATACCTTTATTTTAGTTCGTGTAGATGTCTCTCCCCTTTTATCTAGGCTTGAGACTAGCACTAGGATTGCTCCTAATGGCAGGGTTACCACCTTCCCTTCCATCTTCTTCTTTCTTCATCAGGCGTCAGCTATCTGCATATACAGCACACAGATAACCTTCTTTTTAAGATTGTAGACTCACGATAAAATCTTTATCTTTAACTTACATTCTTTTAAGCACTGTTTGTAATGGCGTAATGTCCATACGCATATGTCGTTATCCCGTCCTCAGCAATAATTCTTTTATCATCAAACGGAGTCAATGCAATTTTATTCACTTGCACTGTAGCAAGAGCATGCTTTCGTGATAGGATCAGATTCATAGGTGTTCTGATGATTTCACAGGTTTTAAGACAGTCTGTATAGCTGTCAAACGAAATGTACTGCTTAATAGCGCTACGTTTTATACCTTTAATCTTTTTTATCATTGACCCTTGAATATCTAAGGCATACATCTTAGGACGTAGTCCAACAAAGCGTAGAATGATTTTGCTATTAGCCTCATCTTTAAATTTTCCCAATACCTTCTTGTTCTGAGTAGAGTAACATATATGGTTGGCAGGGTAATCAGCTGTATCGAGATGCTCAAGAAAACGTAGCTTGTCCTGGTACACATCTTCAGTTGTTACACGATGAATGAACGAATCAGTGTCCATATACATAAGCTTCAGGTTTTCAGCTCCATAATAAGGCAACAAAACGTCGTAATGATAGTTATACATTAATGTCTTGGAGATGTCCAACACACTCATACCAATGTATATAGGCTTGTTGAATACAATCTGACGAGAGGCCATATGTACAGCAGCTAGATTATCAGCATATATCGTCCTGTCGATAAACGTAGGCTTGGCGATCAGCTTCTCTAAAGTTCTTTCATTGGTCACCAGTCGTATATCCATACGGTTACGCAGGTTCTCCATAGTTTTTCCAAACATAGCGTTGTTAAAGAGCTTGTAGAGATCCTTCTCGAAATCATTTGCAGCTTGTTGTCGTAGCCTGTTGTTAAATTCCACATAAGGTTTCAACCACTGAGACTGTCGGAATTGTAGCACACGATGGATTTTTGTTAGTCGTAGTCCATGACTAAGAGCTTGCTTCAAAGCCATGTAATGCACTACATACTTCTTTCGAGGTCCAAGATGAGGTATCAGTTTCTTTGTAGATGATTCCAATGGTTTCATACACTCTGGCAGGAAAGGTAGATCGTTGTGTAGATCGTGAAGTTCAGCAGGATACTCGATGTCGACTTCTAATATGTACCCACGAGGATCATCTTCTTGTAGTGTTTCTAAGTTGATTTCTTCAGGTGACACCCACTGAAATCCACCAAAAGGAAGAGCATGACACATTGCCCACCCATATTGGTTATTAGCGTCCTCGTATGTGATAAATTGGGTAGGTCTCGACGGATCAAACTTATCCATATAAGTGTTATTAGCCTCAGCATACCGATGGGAAACTTGGCATAAACCTCCTCTTATACCTGATTCCACCATGAGTAGTTGATCATAATCTTGTAACAGCTCTAACTTAATCCCAGTATACAGTAACATGGCGTCCCATGTAAGACCTGGAGAGGTAAAATAATGGGCCGGATCGACTTTATGTGTTTTGAGAGTTTGCTCTCTGAACGTCTCAAAGACGTCAGCTAGAAGAAGTACATCCGAAGTTAAGTAGAGATCGCTGTACTCTCCCAGGTTTCTCACATTGAACAGCTCCCATACATTTCTAGCATGATCGTAGTCAGTATCAGTAATTTCTTCTTCATTTAATCTATTGTAGAAGGAGTCCTTAGGAGGCAAGCAGGTCTCGTTCAGGGCATCCCATGACGTAACAAAATCATATGGAAATACACCCTTACGGGTCATCAACTTCAATTTGTCTTCTCCAAAGTACTTTAGCGTTTCAGGATACGAGGTTAGATTTGTTATCAACTTATCCAAGCTTGTACTGAGGAATCGAAAGCTATCCACAAATCGAAGCTTTATATCTCCTACATACTTGGTGAATGAGATATAGCTTTCTTCAGAGTTAGGAATTACCTCCACACGTTCACTTGTGCACCCCAACTCCTTTACAATGAAATGCGAGTCATATCCGCTAAGGTTATGCATGAAGACTGGTATATATTTAGGCGTTTTACAGGCTAAATTACATTCATTATGAAGACTTCCACGATATTCACCACTGATGTGATCATGGTCGCGTACTTTATAGTTCTCTTCTGTAAAGGGTTTTCCACACAAGTAGCATGCTGATGAAGACTCAAAATCCTTTTGCTGTTGATCCGTAAGTTTCAGAGGCTTAGCAGATTTATATATATTACCAATCATTTCTGCAAGAGATGTAAGGTACAGCATAAACTTCTTAGCAGCATCAGCACCACGATACACATAGGGTTGCTTAGGAAGACCAGTTTCGAGATGTTCAACACTGGATGTAGGCTTCACGTAAACACAGAAGCTCATTGGTGTGTGCTCTTGATAAGGGGTTGTATAGGAAGTTTCAGGATTGGGTATACACGTATGGCATGGAGTGAGAATACTCTCAAAATCCGCATAGATGACATAAGGTACTTTCAGCATCCTCTCAACATTTTTAAACTGTACAATTGCTTTCTCCTTGGTAGGCATAACAACCCTTGCAACACCATGTTGAATACAGACGGCTGCATGTTCTTGTAGTTTTTCCAGTCCACTTCGTCCATATCGATTATCAAAATGTGTAAAACAGCGCTTGCAGGTATAAACACGTTCATTACATTTAGTTTTCTGGCGTCGAACGAGCTTCTCAAAATTCTTTATATACACGTAGTGATGTTTTCCACTGCTGTCATTCAATAGTAGCAGGTCGCGATGTTCAGGTAGTTCAATGTCAGCAACCTTTATTGGATACACTTCATGCTTCTCATCCACCCCGAAAACGTTAATGGATATCTTGTTAAGCTTATCAAATTTAGGTATTTGAGAAAGTGTTGTAGGATAGGAAACACAGCTGAAGTCGTACTTGTCTTGAAGTTTTTTGTATTTGCTGACGCGTTGAGGCCTGGTGCTCACGAATTTGGCCAGTATAGAGTACATGAAACATTTCTCGTCGCTAAAGTTCTGGATGTTTATACACGCTTCTTTAGCTCCGACAGATGGTGGTAATGGTATGTAGCTACTTCCTCGCAATGGATTGTACTTGTTGATACGAAGTCGAACTCCTTCTACAGCAAGCAAAGCCCAGCTGCTACCCTTAAGCTGAGACTCCTCCATTTCAGTCACCAATTTCTTGAATTTCACTTCAATCCTTGACTCCAGATCTGTTTCTAGGAAAACAGGATGATTCCTTGTTTTAAATGTTTTGTCACAGGTTTCTCCAATACTGTTAACAAATCGACACTCAGCCAGCAGATTAATTTTAACACTCTTATGAATGCTAAGCTCTTTATGCACAGCCTGGATTATACGTTGTTTTGCCTCTTGCAGATACATATTTAGGTCCTTAGCTGATTCGCATCGTATAAAATACGATTTCAATCGTCCTTCGAATGAAGTTTCGTATTCTTTCATATCGCAGTCCTCCATTGTTGACAGCAACTGATGTTTAGTTGGCTCCAATCTTCTTTTCTTCTGAGGGCTGCTTATTTCACATATATCTTCGTGTCGCTGTCCCTTATAACAATCTTTGAAGGGTACATTACAATGTTTACATTTGAAGAGCTTCTTGCAACTCATCTCGTGTCTTCTCTTGTCATAACCTCGGAGGAACTTCTTCCCACATTTTCCGCATGCATATCCAGTAGCGCTTGGAATAATATCCTTATACGCTGAGTTATTCATCTTTATTCTTGATGTAATAACGTATTAATCACTGATCAATGAAATGTAGACCTCTTCACCTTGACACCACTTTAGAAAGCTGATTATTCTTGGAGAGAACACGATGTTAACACCTCAAGACTAATTAGCACAATGAAGTCCAATGCCCTAGATCACCATATTTATAGAGGGAGCACGAACCTTTTAGATCAATCATAAACTCGCTCCATAACCACCTGTATATGATCGCTCAACGTGTACTAACCCCCCAGCCATATAACCTCAAGTCTAGAGACAGGATGTTTATGACGTCACACCCAGAGACAGGATGTCTGGCAGCATCAAACACGTTTAAACTCGTCTCATAACTACCTGCTTATGCTGTCACACCAGCAAGAGAAGTATTCCCACACGCTCATTCAGACATATATTTCAAATTCAAGCCCACCACCACCATCACCACCTATTGTACCAAGGTTAATTCAAGCTTTATTATCACAATACTTAAAAGTAAAAGCTTAAAAGGAAACCTAGAAGATTTTCCCCCTCATTTACTTAATTATTTCATGTTTTTATTCCCTTTTCAATTCTTCCTTTCCATCTTCTCACAGAAAGACCATTACATTTCACTACAATCATGAGAAAAGCAATTTTTCCAGAGTTACACAGATTCTAAGCTTCTAAATGGAACCCGGTAATACTTTTAATAAATGTATTTTAGCTCCTCAATATCAGCATCTGCCATTTAATCTTTACTCGAACCTGATATGATCCATAAGCTTGAAGATATATGAAATCACCCTTCGGGATTCGATCTAAGTACTTTAAAGTAATTTTTGTCACGATAACGATATTTAAGGACTAGATACTCTGTTTACGTTTACCTTGACATGTCTATCTAAATTAAATTACGAGTTATTAAATGTTTGCAAGTAAATTTCATTGAATCGGTATTCGAACCCAGAACACCAGGAACAAAATAATTTATAATATTAGTCTGACATGTTAAACAAAGTTGTATGCAGTTACATCATCGATCTAGGTGATATATTCTAGTGTACAGAGGAAAATTAAGGAAGTCATTAAAAGATGGGGAATCGAACCAAGCACAACTGATTGACAATTATATACAGCATTAATCACCCATCATAGAAGCTATCAATCATGCTTTGCTGCACTCCTCTACCTCACTTAGTTCCCGAGATAATGAAAATTTAAAAATTAAGGATCGAACCCAGGACGTCAGGTATCTAATTACACATTTACAAGATACTACCTAATATCATAAACGCAATAAGGTTTATTTGGCGTCTTTATCTTAATTGGTTTAGGAGTTATTAAATTTATAAGTAAATTCCATCGAATCAGTATTCGAACCCAGAAAACCAAGAACAAAATAATTTATAATATGAGTTTGGTATGCTTAAAGGTGCTGTATGTAGTTACAGCATCAATGTAACTGATATTTTCTAGAGTATAGAGTAAAATTAAGGAAGTCATTAAAAAATCAGGATTCGAACTAGAGACAACTGATTAAAAATTATATACAGTATTAATTACACATTATAACAGCTATCAAACATGCTTTGCTCCATTCCTCTAGCTTTCTTAGTTTTTGAGATAATGATGTTTTTAAAATTAAGGATCGAACCCAGGACACCAGGTACCAAAATATACATCCACAAGAAACTAGCTAATGACATTAATGTAATAAAGTTTATTTGGCGTCTTTATCTTAATTAGTCTCTGAGTTATTAGAAGATGAATTTGCATTCACTCCTAGGATTCAAACCCAGGCATCCCGGTCAACTTGGAACAAGGTCCTAATGACGCGGCGCATTCCAATGAATTGATTAGTTTTTATCCCATTGTTCTATCTCTTTTCATTCAGGAGATATAAGCGATTAAACAGTAGAAATAAAAGGTATGTTCTGGCGTACAGAGAGATGCCGACATCTGATAAACGTTCTTTGATCTATGCCGGCACGCCCCGCCCATTTTTATTTCTACTGTTTAATCGCTTATATCTCCTGAATGAAAAGAGATAGAACAATGGGATAAAAACTAATCAATTCATTGGAATGCGCCGCGTCATTAGGACCTTGTTCCAAGTTGACCGGGATGCCTGGGTTTGAATCCTAGGAGTGAATGCAAATTCATCTTCTAATAACTCAGAGACTAATTAAGATAAAGACGCCAAATAAACTTTATTACATTAATGTCATTAGCTAGTTTCTTGTGGATGTATATTTTGGTACCTGGTGTCCTGGGTTCGATCCTTAATTTTAAAAACATCATTATCTCGGAAACTAAGAAAGCTAGAGGAATGGAGCAAAGCATGTTTGATAGCTGTTATAATGTGTAATTAATACTGTATATAATTTTTAATCAGTTGTCTCTAGTTCGAATCCTGATTTTTTAATGACTTCCTTAATTTTACTCTATACTCTAGAAAATATCAGTTACATTGATGCTGTAACTACATACAGCACCTTTAAGCATACCAAACTCATATTATAAATTATTTTGTTCTTGGTTTTCTGGGTTCGAATACTGATTCGATGGAATTTACTTATAAATTTAATAACTCCTAAACCAATTAAGATAAAGACGCCAAATAAACCTTATTGCGTTTATGATATTAGGTAGTATCTTGTAAATGTGTAATTAGATACCTGACGTCCTGGGTTCGATCCTTAATTTTTAAATTTTCATTATCTCGGGAACTAAGTGAGGTAGAGGAGTGCAGCAAAGCATGATTGATAGCTTCTATGATGGGTGATTAATGCTGCATATAATTGTCAATCAGTTGTGCTTGGTTCGATTCCCCATCTTTTAATGACTTCCTTAATTTTCCTCTGTACACTAGAATATATCACCTAGATCGATGATGTAACTGCATACAACTTTGTTTAACATGTCAGACTAATATTATAAATTATTTTGTTCCTGGTGTTCTGGGTTCGAATACCGATTCAATGAAATTTACTTGCAAACATTTAATAACTCGTAATTTAATTTAGATAGACATGTGAAGGTAAACGTAAACAGAGTATCTAGTCCTTAAATATCGATATCGTGACAAAAATTACTTTAAAGTACTTAGATCGAATCCCGAAGGGTGATTTCATATATCTTCAAGCTTATGGATCATATCAGGTTCGAGTAAAGATTAAATGGCAGATGCTGATATTGAGGAGCTAAAATACATTTATTAAAAGTATTACCGGGTTCCATTTAGAAGCTTAGAATCTGTGTAACTCTGGAAAAATTGCTTTTCTCATGATTGTAGTGAAATGTAATGGTCTTTCTGTGAGAAGATGGAAAGGAAGAATTGAAAAGGGAATAAAACATGAAATAATTAAGTAAATGAGGGGGAAAATCTTCTAGGTTTCCTTTTAAGCTTTTACTTTTAAGTATTGTGATAATAAAGCTTGAATTAACCTTGGTACAATAGGTGGTGATGGTGGTGGTGGGCTTGAATTTGAAATATATGTCTGAATGAGCGTGTGGGAATACTTCTCTTGCTGGTGTGACAGCATAAGCAGGTAGTTATGAGACGAGTTTAAACGTGTTTGTTGCTGCCAGACATCCTGTCTCTGGGTGTGACGTCATAAACATCCTGTCTCTAGACTTGAGGTATATGGCTGGGGGGTTAGTACACGTTGAGCGATCATATACAGGTGGTTATGGAGCGAGTTTATGATTGATCTAAAAGGTTCGTGCTCCCTCTATAAATATGGTGATCTAGGGCATTGGACTTCATTGTGCTAATTAGTCTTGAGGTGTTAACATCGTGTTCTCTCCAAGAATAATCAGCTTTCTAAAGTGGTGTCAAGGTGAAGAGGTCTACATTTCATTGATCAGTGATTAATACGTTATTACATCAAGAATAAAGATGAATAACTCAGCGTATAAGGATATTATTCCAAGCGCTACTGGATATGCATGCGGAAAATGTGGGAAGAAGTTCCTCCGAGGTTATGACAAGAGAAGACACGAGATGAGTTGCAAGAAGCTCTTCAAATGTAAACATTGTAATGTACCCTTCAAAGATTGTTATAAGGGACAGCGACACGAAGATATATGTGAAATAAGCAGCCCTCAGAAGAAAAGAAGATTGGAGCCAACTAAACATCAGTTGCTGTCAACAATGGAGGACTGCGATATGAAAGAATACGAAACTTCATTCGAAGGACGATTGAAATCGTATTTTATACGATGCGAATCAGCTAAGGACCTAAATATGTATCTGCAAGAGGCAAAACAACGTATAATCCAGGCTGTGCATAAAGAGCTTAGCATTCATAAGAGTGTTAAAATTAATCTGCTGGCTGAGTGTCGATTTGTTAACAGTATTGGAGAAACCTGTGACAAAACATTTAAAACAAGGAATCATCCTGTTTTCCTAGAAACAGATCTGGAGTCAAGGATTGAAGTGAAATTCAAGAAATTGGTGACTGAAATGGAGGAGTCTCAGCTTAAGGGTAGCAGCTGGGCTTTGCTTGCTGTAGAAGGAGTTCGACTTCGTATCAACAAGTACAATCCATTGCGAGGAAGTAGCTACATACCATTACCACCATCTGTCGGAGCTAAAGAAGCGTGTATAAACATCCAGAACTTTAGCGACGAGAAATGTTTCATGTACTCTATACTGGCCAAATTCGTGAGCATCAAGCCTCAACGCGTCAGCAAATACAAAAAACTTCAAGACAAGTACGACTTCAGCTGTGTTTCCTATCCTACAACACTTTCTCAGATACCTAAATTTGAGAAGCTTAACAAGATATCCATTAACGTTTTCGGGGTGGATGAGAAGCATGAAGTGTATCCAATAAAGGTTGCTGACATTGAACTACCTGAACATCGCGACCTGCTACTATTGAATGACAGCAGTGGAAAACATCACTACGTGTATATAAAGAATTTTGAGAAGCTCGTTCGACGCCAGAAAACTAAATGTAATGAACGTGTTTATACCTGCAAGCGCTGTTTTACACATTTTGATAATCGATATGGACGAAGTGGACTGGAAAAACTACAAGAACATGCAGCCGTCTGTATTCAACATGGTGTTGCAAGGGTTGTTATGCCTACCAAGGAGAAAGCAATTGTACAGTTTAAAAATGTTGAGAGGATGCTGAAAGTACCTTATGTCATCTATGCGGATTTTGAGAGTATTCTCACTCCATGCCATACGTGTATACCCAATCCTGAAACTTCCTATACAACCCCTTATCAAGAGCACACACCAATGAGCTTCTGTGTTTACGTGAAGCCTACATCCAGTGTTGAACATCTCGAAACTGGTCTTCCTAAGCAACCCTATGTGTATCGTGGTGCTGATGCTGCTAAGAAGTTTATGCTGTACCTTACATCTCTTGCAGAAATGATTGGTAATATATATAAATCTGCTAAGCCTCTGAAACTTACGGATCAACAGCAAAAGGATTTTGAGTCTTCTTCAGCATGCTACTTGTGTGGAAAACCCTTTACAGAAGAGAACTATAAAGTACGCGACCATGATCACATCAGTGGTGAATATCGTGGAAGTCTTCATAATGAATGTAATTTAGCCTGTAAAACGCCTAAATATATACCAGTCTTCATGCATAACCTTAGCGGATATGACTCGCATTTCATTGTAAAGGAGTTGGGGTGCACAAGTGAACGTGTGGAGGTAATTCCTAACTCTGAAGAAAGCTATATCTCATTCACCAAGTATGTAGGAGATATAAAGCTTCGATTTGTGGATAGCTTTCGATTCCTCAGTACAAGCTTGGATAAGTTGATAACAAATCTAACCTCGTATCCTGAAATGCTAAAGTACTTTGGAGAAGACAAATTGAAGTTGATGACCCGTAAGGGTGTATTTCCATATGATTTTGTTACGTCATGGGATGCCCTGAACGAGACCTGCTTGCCTCCTAAGGACTCCTTCTACAATAGATTAAATGAAGAAGAAATTACTGATACTGACTACGATCATGCTAGAAATGTATGGGAGCTGTTCAATGTGAGAAACCTGGGAGAGTACAGCGATCTCTACTTAACTTCGGATGTACTTCTTCTAGCTGACGTCTTTGAGACGTTCAGAGAGCAAACTCTCAAAACACATAAAGTCGATCCGGCCCATTATTTTACCTCTCCAGGTCTTACATGGGACGCCATGTTACTGTATAATGGGATTAAGTTAGAGCTGTTACAAGATTATGATCAACTACTCATGGTGGAATCAGGTATAAGAGGAGGTTTATGCCAAGTTTCCCATCGGTATGCTGAGGCTAATAACACTTATATGGATAAGTTTGATCCGTCGAGACCTACCCAATTTATCACATACGAGGACGCTAATAACCAATATGGGTGGGCAATGTGTCATGCTCTTCCTTTTGGTGGATTTCAGTGGGTGTCACCTGAAGAAATCAACTTAGAAACACTACAAGAAGATGATCCTCGTGGGTACATATTAGAAGTCGACATCGAGTATCCTGCTGAACTTCACGATCTACACAACGATCTACCTTTCCTGCCAGAGTGTATGAAACCATTGGAATCATCTACAAAGAAACTGATACCTCATCTTGGACCTCGAAAGAAGTATGTAGTGCATTACATGGCTTTGAAGCAAGCTCTTAGTCATGGACTACGACTAACAAAAATCCATCGTGTGCTACAATTCCGACAGTCTCAGTGGTTGAAACCTTATGTGGAATTTAACAACAGGCTACGACAACAAGCTGCAAATGATTTCGAGAAGGATCTCTACAAGCTCTTTAACAACGCTATGTTTGGAAAAACTATGGAGAACCTGCGTAACCGTATGGATATACGACTGGTGACCAATGAAAAAACTTTAGAGAAGCTGATCGCCAAGCCTACGTTTATCGACAGGACGATATATGCTGATAATCTAGCTGCTGTACATATGGCCTCTCGTCAGATTGTATTCAACAAGCCTATATACATTGGTATGAGTGTGTTGGACATCTCCAAGACATTAATGTATAACTATCATTACGACGTTTTGTTGCCTTATTATGGAGCTGAAAACCTGAAGCTTATGTATATGGACACTGATTCGTTCATTCATCGTGTAACAACTGAAGATGTGTACCAGGACAAGCTACGTTTTCTTGAGCATCTCGATACAGCTGATTACCCTGCCAACCATATATGTTACTCTACTCAGAACAAGAAGGTATTGGGAAAATTTAAAGATGAGGCTAATAGCAAAATCATTCTACGCTTTGTTGGACTACGTCCTAAGATGTATGCCTTAGATATTCAAGGGTCAATGATAAAAAAGATTAAAGGTATAAAACGTAGCGCTATTAAGCAGTACATTTCGTTTGACAGCTATACAGACTGTCTTAAAACCTGTGAAATCATCAGAACACCTATGAATCTGATCCTATCACGAAAGCATGCTCTTGCTACAGTGCAAGTGAATAAAATTGCATTGACTCCGTTTGATGATAAAAGAATTATTGCTGAGGACGGGATAACGACATATGCGTATGGACATTACGCCATTACAAACAGTGCTTAAAAGAATGTAAGTTAAAGATAAAGATTTTATCGTGAGTCTACAATCTTAAAAAGAAGGTTATCTGTGTGCTGTATATGCAGATAGCTGACGCCTGATGAAGAAAGAAGAAGATGGAAGGGAAGGTGGTAACCCTGCCATTAGGAGCAATCCTAGTGCTAGTCTCAAGCCTAGATAAAAGGGGAGAGACATCTACACGAACTAAAATAAAGGTATGTTGACGTAAAGCTTTTCAATTTGTGAACCAATATGCAGTTTATCCCTCTCCGCATCGTACAATAACTGTTTAACATATAATAAGTTTGTAAGATTTAGAAAAAAGTATATAAATTGTTGTAACGTTGGATGAGAAATGTTTTATAATTTAATTACTCTCTATATTACCATGAGTACCTGTGATACTAGTTGAATTGCCCGTTAAAATGACTTAAATACTTGTGATACTACTCGAATCAAGTGAAATTACATTAAATAGCTCTGATACGAAACCCTGATCATTGAATCTAGCCTCCTGTGATGCTAGCTGAGTTACTCTAAACACCTATGATGCTTGAATCGCCCAAATACCTAGACACTATCTGAATTACCTGTTAAAATGACACAAATACCATTGATACAACCTGAATCACCTGCATTTACCTTAAATAGCTGTGATACAAATCTCTGATCGATATTATCACGAGCATCTGTGAAACTATGCTGATTACCTAAATACTTACGATATTACCTGAACTATCTGTAAAATACGAAACTAGGCTATAACCAACCCCTGGAACCTACCCTCCTGTAATGCTTGCTTAATTACTCTAAACACCTATGTTACTTGAATTATCCTAAATACTTACGATACCCTCTGAATTATCTGTGAAATATGAAACTATGCTATACCCAACCCTGGAATCTAACCTCCTGTGATACTAGCTGAATTAGCCTAAATACCTATGATACTAGCTGAATTAGCTGTGAAATCATGCATAGCTATGATGCAGTTAGTCTCTGGAATCTAGCCTCCTGTGATACTAGCTGAATTAGCTTAAATGCTCAAGATACTAGCTGAATTGGCTGTGAAAATGATTTAAATACCTGTGATACTAGCCGAATCATGTGAAATTACCTTAACTAGCTCTGATACGAATTCCTGCTCTAAATTAGCACGAGCACCCGTGATACTACCTGAATTACCTGTTAAAATGAGTCAGATACCATTGATACAACCTGAATCACCTGCATTTACCTTAAATAGCCGTGATACAAAATCTCTGATCGAAATTATTACGAGCGTCTGTGAAACTATGCTGATTATCCAAATACTTATGATATTACCTGAACTATCTGTAAAATACGAAACTAGGCTATAACCAACCCCTGGAACCTACCCTCCTGTAATGCTTGCTTAATTACTCTAAACACCTATGTTACTTGAATTATCCTTAATACCTACGATACCCTCTGAATTACCTGTGAAATATGAAACTATGCTATACCCAACCCTAGAATGTATCCTCTTGTGATACTAGCTGAATTAGCCTAAATACATACGATACTAGCTGAATTAGCTTAAATGCTCAAGATACTAGCTGAATTGGCTGTGAAAATGATTTAAATACCTGTGATACTAGCCGAATCATGTGAAATTACCTTAACTAGCTCTGATACGAATTCCTGCTCTAAATTAGCACGAGCACCCGTGATACTACCTGAATTACCTGTTAAAATGAGTCAGATACCATTGATACAACCTGAATCACCTGCATTTACCTTAAATAGCCGTGATACAAAATCTCTGATCGAAATTATTACGAGCGTCTGTGAAACTATGCTGATTATCCAAATACTTATGATATTACCTGAACTATCTGTAAAATACGAAACTAGGTTATAACCAACCCCTGGAACCTACCCTCCTGTAATGCTTGCTTAATTACTCTAAACACCTATGTTACTTGAATTATCCTAAATACCTACGATACCCTCTGAATTACCTGTGAAATATGAAACTATGCTATACCCAACCCTAGAATGTATCCTCTTGTGATACTAGCTGAATTAGCCTAAATACATACGATACTAGCTGAATTACCTGTGAAATCATACACTGCTATGATCCAGTCAACCTCTTGCAATACTAGCTGAATTACTTACCTGTTAGTGTTAGTGGGTTAGCTTTTCCCGTTGCAGGTCACCTTTTTCCCTTTATGGCTCACCGTTTTCCCTTTGGTGGTCACCTCTTTCCCTTTGTTGCTCACCTTTTTCCCTTTGCTGGTGACATTTTTCCCGTTGCATGTCGTCTTTTTCCCTGAGCAGTCACCTTTTTCCCTTTATGGCTCACCGTTTTCCCTTTGGTGGTCACCTTTTTCCCTTTGTTGCTCACCTTTTTCCCTTTGCTGGTCACGTTTTTCCCTTTACTGGTCGACTTTTTCCCTTTGTGGGTCACCTTTTTCCCTGAGCAGTCACCTTTTTCCCCTGAACGACTCACCTTTTCCCTGAATAGGTTACGTGATGGGCATGTCTAGAATTAGCGGTCTAACATTGACATCAAACAGTTTTCCACTAAGTTCACGTCTAAAGTTGCTTTCAAGTCTAGCACCTCCTATTCCCTATCTCTCCTGTATATAAGTCCATATTGCTACTCCTTTAGTATCTGTCTAGCCTAACACCTCTCCTCCTGTTCCTATACCTCTCATATAAACCATACTCTACTCCTCAACTTCTGCCTAGCCTAACTCCTCTCCTCGTTTCCCTGTACCTCTCATATAAACCATACTCTACTCCTCGACCTCTGTCTAGCCTAACACCTCTCCGCGTTTTCCTATACTTCCCATACATATAAACGCATACTCTACTCTCAACCTCTGTCTAGCCTAACACCACTCCCCTGATCCCCTACCTCTCATAAAGCGCATTCCCTCCTACCCCCCCTCTAGCTGAGTATCACTCCTTGGTTTCCTATCTAACCTAACTTTAACACCTGTCTATCCTAGCATAGGATCTCTCTCCGTTTTCTCGTCTCTCCTTAAAAACACATACTCAATTCTCCTAACCTAATACCTCTCCTCGTTTTCCTATACTTCTCATATAAACCATACTCTACTCCTCGACTTCTGTCTAGCCTAACACCTTTCCTCGTTTTCCTATATCTCTCATATAAACCATACTCTACTCCTCAACCTCTGTCTAGCCTAGCACCTCTCCACGTATTCCCTATCTGTCTCATATAAAGCACACTCCCCCTCCTACCACTGTCTAGCCTAGCGTCAGTCCTCGTATTCCCTATCTCTCCCATATAAACGCATTTTCATCCTTGAACCGTCGCATCTAGCCTCGTTTTCCCTATCCTTTCCCATATAAACGCAAAAAAGTGGCCTCGAATTCCTCTATATATCCTACTAATGACCATTCGCTTATCATATTTCCTGTGTTACGCAAAGTATTTATTCGGTACTCAGATAGCACCTCTGAGAATTCATTGCTGCATTTCTCGTATATGTAACAGAGTGGCAGTCATGCATACGGTTGGTATTAACAAGGAAGATGCTCTCGGCGTTAGCGCAATAGCAGACGAAAATAATATTTTGTAATCTCTTAATAGCTAGTAATATCCATTACCTTTAACGATCAGTTCTTATGATAACCGTAATACAATGTGCAGTTCTATACCTTTCCTTCTCCAATACTTCATAATACAATACATGTATTAAGGAACTATTTACGTTGGCGTAAGAGTATATTCTTGGGTTCGTGACAAGCAGAAGCACGTGCTTCTGTTTACGTCAGAGGGAACTCTGGTTTGGAATGGACAGTAGATACATCTATGCTTCTGTGGTTGCAGGCTATAAATGTGATAATTATGTATTCGGCCTTTACCGCCAATCGTTTTAAATGAATGAACTCATTTATTAGTTCACAGCGAGCCCGAGCCCCTTGTCTCAAAGGGAAAGTGCGGAATTGAAACATGCGCTTCCGACTTCGTAAACAGGTTGATGTACTGCGGCGGTGCACAGTGGTTTTTTTTCTACTACGACATTTTGTGCGTTCTTTGCACGCGAGATGGATGAGACCACCAATCACAGAATTACACGATTGAGTGCTACTTCCGAAATGGAAGGACAGGTGGGGAGGAATCTATCGTTAAGATATTGGCCGCTGTATGAATGATTATATCAATTTTTGCCCAGAATTTCATAACGTCCCGAGACAATATGGGATAAAAACGTGTTTTCTTAACGAAATAAAAGGGAATACAACTAAAATATTTTAAAATATTTATACAGATTAATGTTTTTTATTAAAAAAAAGTTAAAGTTGTGTCACTAAAATCGAGAAACTCTACACTACAAAAGCGATCCAATTATTTGAGTTACGTATCACCATACATGCTGAGATTGTAATTTATGAGACGCAGGCGAAAGACCTTCCAAATGTAAACACTTGAAACGTACGATACAAGTCCCATTTCACTAAGGTGACGTCGAAAATTTTAACATCCGTCCCTTCCACTCATCTTCGCCAGTCTTGTGCAGACAACCGATTGGCGGCAACGGCCGATTTAATTTAAAGACCCCATGTAACAAGGTAGCTTTACCTTGTAAGAATCTAATGTGTTAAGCCTAGGAAAAACTTGAATATGAAGCAAGGATATTTCGAAAACTGCTAATGCTATTATAAGCTATTTGGCACAAAGTGCTGATTTTAGAGTTACCTACACATTTTTTAACATAACATTCATTAAAAATGAGGATTTCAATGACTATTCACAGAAAATTCAAGATATGCATTTTACTTATGGAAGTTTTGATCAAAACTGATTTTGAGAAAATAAAAAGGTGTTTTGCATCTAAAAGGCAGCTTTTAGTAAAGGATATTAATATTAATTTTCAGCTGCAATTCGTTGAAAGAATCTATCTTAAATACTAAGCTGGTATTCATCCGACTATTAGTTTATAACTTACCTATAATTTCTCTCTTTCTCTCCGTCATACATACATACACACAAACACACACACACACACACACACGTATGATGCTAACACTCGCAGGGCTTTCTCTACTCATTACGATTTAAAACATCCCATTACTTATTGTGCAGAATATTCATGTTTGAGGTGTATGTTTAAATTAACTAATATGGATTTGTTTGCATGTATGTACGGAAAACAAAATAACTTTTCGCATAACTTAAGTAAATTTTTCCTCTAATGAACACATAAGGTGTTTTATATACTGCATGACAGTTCAACCTGCGAAAACCCAGAAAATGTAACAACTGATATTTTCAAAACGGCTAACCCTGCAAAAATAGTAGTTTACATAAATTCATTTGTATTATTATTATTATTAATTGTGGTACAGCGAAGAGATGTGGTCAGCATCATCCCTCCGTTAGATACAATGTTGGCTTTCGAGAACTATAGACTGATGCCCAATTGTGATATGCCGTATTTTATTAGCGACTCAAGTATCTCAAACTTATGGTAGTTTACCCAAAGCCCTAAGAGGTATTTCTGAAAAAATAAAATAACGAATGGTTGCTATGTAAAGAGTAATTTGCAATAGGAGAATTTTCTTGAAAATCTTTACCTGGAGTGCTTAAAAAAGTGTGATTCAGATATGAAAGTGGATATATTGTGATAGCCCAGTTTTTCAACTCTCACTTATCTAAGCTCTGAATGCTACTTCACGAATATGAACTAGTTCAAATTCCTCCGTCACTTCACTTTCTTCGCGACGTACGACGTGATGAAATACGTAGACTCTATGTGGACGGTTCACTCGCTAGGAGGCGAACACAAGAGTTCAACAATCTCTCGCTCCGCAGTAGCACTCGCTGTACGTCACACCAGTCATCAACTCACTCGGAGAACCGCACTTGATGTCGCAGCAGAAACGCTCTGATTCACTCAATGAGCGACTCAATCGCGTAAACGCTCGCTTATATGGCCAATAGAATCTTCCACAGAACATTCTAGAACTATCCGGACACACCTTCTGGAGGCGGGGGAAAGAAACCTCCAGAGGACTCTGGTTATCTGCCGACAGCGCGTCTGATGTTTACGCCGAACGAGCGCGACTTATCTTTGTTTATTTTGACTGCCTGGTGTCGACCTCCCAATAACCTTGGGCCATTGCCGCTGCGTTGTAATATATTCGACTTTTAGTTGTTGAGTCACGCTCATCTCTCACTCACTCATACACTCAGTTTTTCACACACACACACACACTCCCCCTGCCTACATACCATGGCAAGTGGTAGAGTAAGTGAAAAAAAGAATCGACAAGATTTGTTGCACGTAGCTGTACATATTTCATTCCTGCTGTCGTGTAATGGAAAATATAGGCATTTTTGTTATAGAACTTTGACAGCTGAAGCAAATACAGCTTGGAAGACATTTGAATAAATCATTACTGAAGTGGTTTCAAACAAGAAGAGCGCCGTTTAGAGGATTAGTTCATTTTTAATCTCCTTGTATTTCGAGCACTGGTTCGAATGTTCCTTTGCGTTTCCCGCATACAACAGCAGCTGTCGTTACGTCATTAGTAAAATTACTACTTGAAATGTGAGTTTCGCTGCCGACCGTTAATTAAACATAAAACGAGGACAGATTAGTTAGGGAACAGACTGTACCTTTCGTTTTCTGTGCTGTGGAGCGATTCTTCCGAACACCTCTTCCTTCTACCCTCACTTCGCAGCAATAAACTACGTCAGACTGACGGCAACCTGCAAAGAAGAGAGGAAAAAGTATGATAAAAAGGGTACAAAGAGAAGGAACCGTAGTATAATATGCTCCAAATATCTGCTTCCTCTTTGCAAAATATTGCGGTGCATTCGTATATTTTTTGCCTACTTACATGCAGTAGATCAGGGTTGCAAGTATGAGCTATATTTTGCCTTTTGTGCTACTTAAAACGAAAATTGGTGACCCGTTTTTGACGAATTGCGACTGTCGCCCTTTGGGAGATATTTTGCATTTGTAATACATACTTCGCTAACTCTGACCCAAAATACTTAAGTTTCTTTTTGTAGGTATATGAGTGGCAGGTTCGCGTGTTCGACGTTCTAATACACACCCCTCCTCGACTTTCTTATAAATGAAACTTTTGTAAAAACAAAGGAGAGCTTTAACACACTGAAAGTTACTCCGGTGGTTTTTGACTTAAGAGAGAGAGGAGAGGACTTTTTACTTTCTCTACTATGTGTAGTAAGTAGGGGAAGTATTGTATTCGACCCAAAAATTCGATACCGAGATTTCACCGGAAATACATGTTTTGAGTCTGTGTGTGTGTCTGTCTGTGTGTGTGAGTGTGTGTATGTCTGTGTGTGTGTCTGTCTGTCTGTGAAAAGCATAAATCAGAAACGAACAGTCGGATAAACACCAAACTTGGTATTTAGGTTCAGTATCTTCCAGAGATGCGACACGAAGGTTTTCAAGAAAATCCCCCATCTCAGATTACCCTTCACATGGAACATTTTTCGAAAATTTTAATTTTCTCAAAAATGGCTAAAACGATTTTTATTAAAATATCATATGTTTAAGATATTTTTATGAAAAATAAAATGTATATCTTGAATCTTCTAGGAATGTCGCCAAAAGTATTCTTCATTGTGAACGCCTTTTGCATAACTGGTAAACCATAAGAAATAGACAAAATTTTACTACACTAAAATATAGATCGCGTTAGAATATCCAATTTATGTCATATACATTTTTTGTTGTTGAGTGAACCATTTTAGAGATATTGCTTGTTATTCCCTTAAATTTTTCAATACTTATTTTCTCAAATGGGAATTCGTTATTCATTTTTACTTTCTCTACTACGTATAGTAAGTAGGGGAAGTATTGCTTTCCACCCAAAAATTCGATACCGAGATTTCACCAGAAATACATGTTTTGAGACCTCCTGAATCCAAAAAAAGCATTTTTGGAAACATTCCGTGTGTGTGTCTGTGTGTGTGTGTGTGTGTCTGTGTGTCTGTGAACAGCATAACTCAAAAACGAACAGTCGGATAAGCACCAAACTTGGTATTTAGGTTCAGTATCCTCCAGAGATGCGACACGAAGGTTTTCAAGAAAATCCCCGCACCCCAGACTACCCTTTATATGGAAGATTTTTCGAAAATTTTAATTTTCTCAAAAATGGCTCTAACGATTTTGATGAAAATATCATATGTTTAAGATAATGTCATGAGAAATGAAATGTATATCTCGAATTTTGTGGGAATGTCTCCAAAAGTATTCTTCATTGTGAACGACTTTTACATAACTGGTAAACCATAAGAGATAGACAAAATGTTACTACACAAAAAATGTAGCTCGCGTTAAAATACACAACTTATGTCATATACATTTCTTTTGTTGAGTGAACCGTTTTCGAGATATTGCTTGTTATTTCCTTAAATTTTCCAATACTTATACTTTTTCTCAAATTCGTTATTCATTTTTTTTATGTCCTGGACATGCAAAGAGAATGGAATGCGCCACATAGCAACCAGCATTAAAATATTTGACTATCGCTTAAAAGCTACCATATTCCCCTTGCATCTACATGAATATTACCAATACGATTGACATCTCGATATCTCGATTAACATGAAGCATATGGAGAATAAGCGTTTGTAAAATTAGATTGTACAAGAGTAGGGAAAGTCATGTGAGTGTAACACATCAGATTTTTTGTCTTGGATATGCAAAGAGCATTAATCTGTGGCAAAGGGAATGGTGCTGCACCTAGCAACCAGCTATTAAGAGATATGTATGTGCTTAAAGGCTACTGTATTTCTATATTGCCCTTGTAAATATATATTCCCCTTACATCTACAAGAAACTTAGCAGTAAGATAGAGTCTGCAAATGTTTATCTCATTTATTATGAAGTAGATGGAGAATAAGCGTTTGTAAAAATAGTTTGTACAAGAGTAGAGAAAGTGATGTGATTGTAACACCTCAGATTTTTTTGTATCGGATATACAAAGACTATTGTGGCGAAGAGAATGGTGCTGCACATAGCAACCAGCTATTAAGTGATATGTCTGTGCTTATATTATCCTTGCAATTACAAAACAAGGGGAACATAGTACGCCTTAAGCGATAGTCAAATATTTTCATAACTGGTCGCTATGTGTAAAATGTAATTCTCTTTGCATGTCAAAAGATCGTTTCTGCAAATGTTTATCTCGATTAGTATGAAATAGATGGAGAATAAGGGTTTGAAATACTAGTGTGTACAAGAGTAGAGAAAGTCATGTGAGTGTGACACATCGATTTTTTCTTTCCTTTTCTTTTTTTTTTTTTTTTGTAAAGGATGGTAAGCTTAAAAAAATTCTTTGACATAGCCTTTGTTGTGAATGAAATACATTGTATCTTTTGTTTGTTTTTTTACCCTTGTCAGATGTTAGGAGTTCATTTTAAAGCGCCTGCGTATTGCCTCCTGTACTGCATGATGGTTTCCTCTAAATTACTATTTTTGCTGAATTGCTAGAAAAAAATATATATAGTGTTTGTAGTATTGCAGATACGTTTATGAAATTTAGAAAGTATTATATTCTCTAGACTATTAAATGCTTTCTCTATATGGAGTGTTGCTAATTAATTTCATTTTAAAATACCTGCATGTTTGCAAAAGTCAAATCAAAAGTGTTCTTACATTTTAATTCTTTAGTCCTCAAACACAGGAATTAATATCAAAATTCATTTCCAGGCAGTTTGTAGAAAATGTTTTTAAATGTAAAAAATAAAATTGTTAGTATTTATATTTAAAAATGGTTTAGATATATTAGTATTAGTACAGTTCTGCTTTGGTCAGTTTTTTAATATCTTATTTCAAAACTATTTTTTCATAATATTTATTTATATTTAAGTTGGTATAATAATGAGATCTCTACATAAAAATATAATTTTGTACCAAATAGGAGCAAACATTTCAAAAATACAATCCTCTCCCTTGATCTTTTTATGCTGGTCTCTGTTGCACTAAAACGACACAGTGGGGTAGATCTGAAAAGAAATCAATGTCTTGCAGTATTCAAAGGTAATGATTATCAAAGTCTTTTATTTGAAAAGCTATTAATCTAAAGTAGAAAGTTACTGCTCCAAATAGACATTTTAGAATTAGTAAATCTAAATTTATTTCCATAGGTTATAAGGTTATTAAGAAAAGACAGGTTACAAGAGCGACTGATGCAACACAAATGTTGTAGATGGTTTTTACAAAGTATAGCTATATTAACTGTAATTGGCATACTTCCTTGACCGCAAATCCTGCGAGTCAATGTCACATTCCATCGGCTCTTCTATCCAAGTACGAACATGCATAACGATAAGTGAATGACGGATACAGTGTTTTCAGTGCTATCTAAAGGTAAATAGTTTCATTACATGCAATTCCATTTTTGAATATGAAAATATTTTCACAACTGTTTAAACGGAAACTCAAGGTACAATGTATAATGTGTAATAGGCAACTACTTAAATTACAAAAGTTATTATTACCATCATCATCATTTTTCGACACAAAAGATTACCACGAAAAACACTATTCTTATGATCACGTTTCAAGCATAAAGAAGAGGGAAAGGTTTGTGTACTGTTAAAGCAAATGGCTTTCAGAAGATCACATGACATGTACACTATGTGATCAAAAGTATCCGGACACCCCACAAACATACGTTTTTCATATTAGCTGAATTGTGCTGTCACCTAATGCCTGGTACTCATTATCCGCGACCTCAGTAGTCATTAGACATCGTGAAACAGCAGAATGGGACGTTCCGTGGAACTCACGGACTTCGAACGTGGTCAGGTGATTGGGTGTCACTTGTGTCAGAAGAGATTTCCACACTCCTAAACATCTCTAGGTCCACTGTTTCTGATGTGATAGTGAAGTGGAAAAGTGAAGGGACATGTACACACAAAAGCGTACAGGCCGACCTCCTCTGTTGACTGACAGAGACCGCCGACATTTGAAGAGGGTCGTAAAGAGTAATAGGCAGACATCTATCCAGACCATTAGACAAGAATTCCAAACTGCATCAGGATCCACTCAAAGTACTATGATAGCTGGGCGTTAGGTGAGAAACCTTGAATTCCATGGTCGAGCGGCTGCTCATAAGCCACACATCACGCAGGAAACTGCCAAACGACGCCTCGTTTGGTGTAAGGAGCGTCAACATTACACGATTGAACAGTGGCAAAACGTCGTGTGGAGTGACGAATCACGGTACACAATGTGGCGATCCGATGACAGGGTGTGGGTATGGCGAATGCCCTGTGAACTTCATCTGCCAGCGTGTGTAGTGCCAACAGTTAAATTCGGAGGTGGTGGTGTTATGGTGTGGTCGTGTTTTTCCTGGAGGGACTTGCACCCCTTGTTTTGCGTAGCAGGATCACAGCGCAGACCTACATTGATATTTTAAGCATCTTCTTGCTTCCCATTGTTGAAGAGCAATTCGGGGAAGGCGATTTCATCTTTCAACACAATGGAGCACCTGTTCATACTGCACGGGCTGTGGCCCGTGGTTACACGACAATAACATCCCTGCAATGGACTGGCTTGCACAGAGTCCTGACTTGAATCCTATAGGACAACTTTGGGATGTTTTGGAACGCTGACTTCGTGCCAGGCCTCGCCGAGCTACATCGATACCTCTCCTCAGTTCCGCACTCCGTGAAGAATGGGCTGCCATAATCCAAGAAACCTTCCAGCACCTGATTGAAAGTATGCCTGCGAGAGTGAACGCTGTCATCAAGGCTAAGGGTGGGTCAACACCATATTGACTTCCAGCATTAAGGGCGCTACGAGCTTGTACGTAATTTTCAGCCAGGTGTCCGGATACTTTTGATCACGTAGTGTACGTTGCACAGTTAGGAAAGAGAGAGAGAGAGAAAGAGAGAGAACGAAAGTAGGAAAGAATGAAAAGGGAGAGATATTAAGTGGAATTATAAAAAGAGAGAGATGTGAGAAATCAGTTACATTACATGTAATAGAAAAGTAAGAAGTCTAACAATATTTTGAAATGTTGCAAATTATTCTTCTGTAAATGTTGGAAAACAAGTACAGAAATAAAATGTGTAGTTGTATAATGCATTAATTAAAGACATTTAGTCAAGCATGATCATAAATCCTTTCTTTTAGTACATTTTATGTTTCAGAAATGCACTGTAAGTAAAGTTTTAATGAAAAGTACTCAAACAGATGCTTCTGAGTGAGGATTTCCAACGTAAGGTAAACCGGAGTCTATAAAGCCTTAGTTGATCACCAAACTTTTACAGCATACGCTCATTTAAGGCAACAGCACTTTATGGACATTCCTGAAACTACTAACGCTGGGAGTCGGTTGGCCTGGCGACGAATAAGGTCAACACATAAAGTACGCACTTACTTGCATTCAGCAATTTGTGATGGTGATATAACACACGGGGCAGATTATGCCACGGCCGATATCCGATCTTTAAGCTTACCGTAACGACGTCTGCAACATGACACCCACGTTCTATGGCCCATTACACGGGGAAAAAGCGCAATTTCAAGGAAATTCTTTGGCTAAAGAGTAAAGGTCCAGACCGGGACTACAGGGTGAGGAAAATACTAGTTACTCAGTCGCTCCTGGGTTTCTGCATGTATAGAGCACGCAGATAATAATCGTACGTGAAAACATCGCCTATTTTGTAAAACAAATTCGTTCTTCTGGAGCTACGATTCTTGTTACATACAGGTAACCCAGGAAGTAATCACCGTTTCTGCGCAGATTGCTAACGGCTTCTATTCAAGGTTCCAAATAGTTTCTTCGACATGTTTTCTCACTCGACTCTATGTGCCAGTCTAAATAATGTTACTGTGCATTCTGTGATTGTTCAAAATGAGTTGTGGATACAAGGTTCCGTCGGTTCTTCCGAGGTAAGAGGTCCTCTTCTTCCATATACATTTGGCTACACCCGTTCCGATCTCACATCTGTTCTCTTCAGCGCTTCTTTGGCCTTCCAATCAATTCCTCTAGACTTATAGTTTAAAACTTGTTTAGGGATTCTTTAGTCACTTATTCTAAAAGTTGATCTAATCCTTTTCTACCTATAAAGGTTGGTATAATGGTTTAACTCCTAGCTGTTTTCTTTTTCTTCGTTGTGAATATGTGTTCTTTTGTATATCCCTTCATTGAGAGTAATTTATCTCATTTATACTGCTTGAATTTTGCGTTTATAACAGGCTTTAAGGGAGCATTCCTCGCTTCCATAGAGTATCGCTGGTGCAAATATTACTGAATAAAATCTCAATTTCATCCCTTTTATAGTTTTATTTTTAAATCTTTGTGTGTAATTCTGTAAATTACTTCGATTTTATGTAGCTTTTAATCTATATCTCGATCATCCTTATAAGTCACGTCACACCACGGCCTAGATATTGAAAGTGCTTGTTTGTTCTACTGGAGTGTCATCTATCATTATTTTTGTTCTTTTCTGGTTTTACATTTGAACGTGGTTGTCTTTGTTTTAGTCTTGGAAATTATCACATTATTCCTTTTACAAATGATGTTAAGTTGATGCACAGGCATTTGTAGTCTATCCTCATTGTAAAAAATCAGGACTACGTCAACCGCAAATACCAAATGATTTAAAGTTTCCTTTTATCCTATTTTGAAGGTGAAACATGTTATTCGATTTTTGAATTCTCGGGAGTTTAAACCTGCATAAATTTACAGACAAATAAAGGGAGTGTATGCTGAGACAGTAATGAATGAATGAAATACAGCTGTGAAATGTTCAATGGACAAAAAATGTGCATGATGAAGCTCGACACGGACATGTCACTCTTCACCAGGCAGAGGGGTTTTAGTGAGTAAACCATCGAGTTAGGAACCTTGCGGTGTTCTCTGTAAACAAATATGAACAGTTGAAGGCACTACACCCTGCTTCGAAAGCAGGCTCATCAGGATTCCGCAGTATTGGAAGAAAACAATGTAGATCTGTCTAGTTACTTAATTACTTAATTAAATTATTAACGTACAAAATTGTGCTTTTCTGTTGCATCCAGTTTTACTATTACAACAATGCATTTTCGTAGTAGGAGCAAATAAAAAACTAAATACAAAATTTGCCTTAGATTCCCTACTGAGTCCCTCGTTTTACACATTTCTGCGTACTCTGAATTCTTCTCTAGAATACATTTAAGTTTCTTTGTCGCCCTTTCTTTAAATTTCCAGCTTTATACCATATCGTGTTTCTGAAACCTGTTCTATTGCCTCAAGAACTTCTGGTATTTTTAGCGGCTATGGTTGCAAATACATATGTTATTGTAGTTGCAATATTCTGAGAGTATTCTGAATATATGAAATATTTTAAAACATAGCTGGTGAAATTATTTCCTTCACTGAACGTATAGCTGCTTTTTTCTCTCGTTAAATACATTAATTACATAATAGGTTTGCCGTAATACTGAGGTTAGTATACTACAGCCTGTAGCCGTTCCCCTACGGAGTTACAACATGCTGAGGAGCCGAGGAAATTTCAGGAGGTTCCGTCGTCTTAAATATTTTGATTCTTGAGGATGCCTTATGAAATGTCTTTTTCACGTTGGCTATAACAATATCACCATCCGGAAAACAGGCTGTAATGATTTCTTCTGCAACTCGGTAACGCCCATGTGCTAGACATGCTTTATGTTTTAATGTGGCATAATGTTTAACATGATATTTTAAACGTCCTTTGAACTCTATGCGACATAGGTTACATCGGATGGTTTCACCATTTGTGCTGAAGTTTTCCCTGCCAAATTTCGTCACAAACGATGCTAATCGTGTTGATGGTTTTGGAATGTGATTATGTTTACTTTCTCTACTACGTATAGTAAGTAGGGGAAGTATTGTATTCCACCCAAAAATTCGATTCCGAGATTTCACCGGAAATATATGTTTTGAGACCCCCTGAATCCAAAAAAAGCATTTTTGGAAACATGTCCGTGTGTGTCTGCGTGTCTGTCTGTGAACAGCATAACTCAGAAACGAACTGTCGGATAAACACCAAACTTGGTATTTAGGTTCAGTATCTTCCAGAGATGCGACACGAAGGTTTTCAAGAAAATCCCCCCATCCCAGATTACCCTTTGCATGGAAGATTTTTAAAAAATTTTAACTTCCTAAAAATGGCTCTAACGATTTTGATTAAAATATCATATGTTTACGATATTTTCATGACAAATAAAATGTATATCTTGAATTTTCTGGGAATGTCTCCAAAGTATTCTTCATTGTGAACGACTTTTGCATAACTGGTAAACCATAAGAGATAGACAAATGTTACTACACAAAAAATGTAGATCGCGTTAAAATACACAATTTGTGTCATATACATTTTTTTGTTGAGTGAACCATTTTCGAGATATTGCTTGTTATTCCCTTAAATTTTTCAATACTTATTTTCTCAAATGGGAATTCGTTATTCATTTTTTGTCTTGGATATTCAAAGACACACAGACAGACAGACACACACACGGACATGTTTCCAAAAATACTTTTTTGGATTCAGGGGGTCTCAAAACATGTATTTCCGGTGAAATCTCTGTATCGAATTTTTGGGTGGAATACAATACTTCCCCTACTTACTATACGTAGTAGAGAAAGTAAAAATGTCGGACTAGCTCATAAAGTACAAACGTATTGCAAAGGACACTGAAGTTTGCGACGGAAAGCCTCATTTTTGCTTGCGTGTTTTGCTAATTTTCGTAGTTAAAAGTTAAAACATAACATTTTTTATACTCCATATGCTGGAACTAAACACATTCTTTAACATCAATTCTAATTAAGCTTTTTCTTGCTGGCATTATTGTGTTCTATTGCTATTGAAATGTAGACCTCCATAATAACCCCTGGCTTGTAGAAATCTTAAATTGGTCCAGAAACGTAGCGGTCACGTGCACACGGCGGGCTACTAGGACCACTCTGGGGCTTAACGTGTTAATGGACTGGCAACAGTCGACTACAATACGGTAATTGTAAATCTCAAATCGCGTTGACAGATATGACGAATCCTTAAATTATGGTGGTAAAATTGAGTAAGTTGTAAGTTAGTAAGCCCCACATGTTTTATTATATATATATATATATATATATATATATATATTAATACCAAACAAACGTCATTACTTTATGGGTTACTATTGTATTCATATGTCTAACAGGCATTAATTATTATTGTTATTCAACTGAAAAGAAACTACAGAACACTTAAAACCAGGATAACACAGACGGTTTCTTGAGTTCCTATAAACACGAAGTTTTTTTGGGGCTTAATAACCTTAATACATGCTGGTTTGGTTAAACACTTTAGCTTTGTTCATTGTTTAAAATTATAACACTGTCAAACACCTAGGTATTATGCTTTTTGTCAAGATATTGTTTAAAATAACTATGTAAAGTTCTTGATATTTTATTTCTGTAGGACTTTTCTTAACGTAAGAAAATCTTGTGACATTCATCACCTATTCTATAAATTTTTCTTTCTTCAAGGTCTTATTTTTTTTCTAAATGAGACATTCGCTAAACTTCGTCGTTTTACGAATGTGTTTTAATCTCTTAAAATTCTCTAAAAAAATGTGATGATAAACGTTAGTATTAAGATTTGCATGGAAACCTTCACAGGCAGTGAAAGAGGCAAAAAAAAGGACCATATGTTTGGTGAGAAAGTACTTTATTCGCTTGCGCGGCGACAATATAATCTCAAAATACATCTAATTTTTGATCCTGAGGCTTGACAGATATCAAGTCATGCTTCCATGGTGATGAAGATGTGTACAGGGCGGTGATCAGTAAATAGCGACTTAAACTTGTAAGGAGTGTATTACTCAAATAGAAAAGTGGTTGTTGCACTAGTTGGGATTGCCATTTCTGGATGAAGTTATTGAAAATTGTGACTCAACATAACTATTTTAAACATTTTATGAGCACTGTTAGCCAATGCGATAATTTTAAACAGAACAAGGACAACACTTTTAACTACACCGACTTTTATTAAGGTTCCTCAGAATGATTCACCAATCTAAAATTTTTTTAGGAAATCACAAATTCCATTTCTCTGATATTATAGGAATTCAAATATGTCTGGTGGTCACATATTTCAAATGTGCTATTATTATTATTATTATTATTATTATTATTATTATTATTATTATTATTATAATCATCATTCCATTTATATGCCGCTTTTAACATCTAAGCTCATATCGGTATCTTTGTCTTTGAAACAATTCCTCATTGGCAATGATGTTCACTCGCTTGCTATTGTGTATCTTGGGGTTCTTTTTACTTTGCGTTTTCTATTTAATCATTAATTTCACATACACATTTACACTCACACATACTTCCAGAATCTAGGGAGGACGGGAGACAGTCCTAGCTGAAGGAAAACGCCCACCCTCCAGCCAGGAATGGAACCCGAGACCTTTGGATTTAGAAGCTAGCATGCTAACCACCAGAGCACGAGGCAGTCGTTATAATTTTAGGAATTCATACGTGTTTGGTGACGTAAATTTGGCAAAGATATCTTGTGATCGAGTGGGTCAAGCCTTGTTCTATTAAAAAGGATTTTTTCATACTCTCTCTTAAGTTTTATTGTTTTACTATTTCAATGAAGAGCTTCACCAAGTATAATTACGTATATTTATGTAATCCGGTGCAGCAGAAAAATCTCTTTAAACACTACAGATTAAAGCTTTTTCAGGTACATCTATTAGAGATGACACTAGTTTTAAGTTTTTCTTACATCTTTTAGAAATCTCAACTTTTGTGAAGTTTCAACCGAAACAACCAACACCAAATCCAAAGCAATAAATAAACGGCGAAAAATCTAAGCTACCCTGTGAAGTCGTCCTTGTACGAGTTGTGAATACACTATGCTTAGCTTTCGTTACAAAAGATGTTCAAAACGATGCCCCTGTACATTACTTATACCAACAGATTTCTAGAGCTGAACATTTGAAAATCCCATGCCTTATCTTATGATTCGTCGAGTGGGGTTTGTTGCACAAGAGTTATCTTCGAACATTTTTAACAGATAATATTATAATCCCAAGGATTTAAACCTGGAGAGCGAATGCATACTTAGGTTATTCTGTTTTAAAAATACATTATAATGCAATGCTTGGTAGCGATCATCTTGGACTTTTTTCAACGATAACCTATCTTCTCTAACATTTTCAGGGTTAGAACAATGTCTAATGTTTCATTTTGTCCAATACGGGCTCATTGTGGATATGCTTAGGAAGGGTAGCACCACGGAATTTATGCATAATTCAGGTTGACAGTCCACATACCTCCCTTGGAGCAAAACTTGACGCAATAAACACACTCTGTTCTGAACCTACACTACATGATCAAAAGTATCCGGACATCTGGCAGAAAATGACGTACAAGTTCGTGCCGCCCTCCATCGGTAATGCTGGAAGTTAATATGGTGTTGGCCCACCCTTAGCCTTGATGACAGCGTTCAATCTCGCAGGCATACTTTCAATCAGGTGCTGGAAGGTTTCTTGGGGAATGGCAGCCCATTCTTCACGGAATGCGGAACTGAGGAAAGGTATCGATGTAGGTCGGTGAGGCCTGGCACGAAATCGGTGTTCCAAAACATCCCAAAGGTGTTCTATAGGATTAAAGTCAAGACTCTGTGCAGGTCAGTCCATTACAGGGATATTATTGTCGTGTAACCACGCGCCACAGCCCGTACAGTATGAAAAGGTGCTCGATCGTGTTGAAAGATGCAATCGCCATCCCCGAATTGCTCTTCAACAGTGGGAAGCAAGAAGATGCTTAAAATTTCAATGTAGGTCTGCGCTGTGATCGTGCCACGCAAAACAACAAGAGATGCAAGCCCCCTCCAGGAAAAACGCGACCACACCATAACACTACCACCTCCGAATTTCACTGTTGGCACTACACACGCTGGCGGATAACGTTCACCGGGCATCCGCCATACCCACACTCTGCCATCGGATCGCCACATTATGTACCGTGATTCGTCACTCCACACAACGTTTTGACACTGTTCAATCGTGTAATCTTGACGCTCCTTACACCAAGCGAGGCGTCGTTTGGCATTTTCCTGCGTGATGTGTGGCCTATGAGCAGCCGCTCGACCATGGAATCCAACGTTTATCACCTCCAACCTAATTGTCATAGTAGTTGGAGTGGATCCTGATGCAATTTGGAATTCCTGTGTGATGGTCTGGATGGATGTATGCCTATTACTCTTTACGGCCCTCTTCAGATGTCGCCGTCGGTAATGTTGCTGCCAGCCTCTCCCTGTCCTCCGTCACCGTATGCTGCCAACACGCTAAATTAAAACATCACTAGAAATACGCCAATGGCAGTAACGCATTATGAGGATGATGTTGGCATTATGTATAAATGCCGACGAGACGGAGAAGACCGCGGGAAAGTCGTTGTTCAAAATGGCTAACTATTACTATTACGCATTATTTTCTTTCATTTACCTCAGCATTTTATTTGGCTGCTTAATCAGGTGAAGATCTATTTGGACTGACAATTATTCATAAAGTTTAGATTATTATTTACTTTAATTACGTCTTTTGCTCTCATATGTATTAACTGTTAGGAACACACCAGCTTTAACTGATAGTGGCATGTTGCGTATGCATTACATTCCTTAATTCAACCTAAACTATAAGATTGAGCAGTACACTTGAAGAATAAATGAGGGCATCTTCATATTGTGGTGAAATAAACTTTGGCTCTATATACCGCATAACCTCGAGTATATACCCCTAATAGGTAAATAAGTTTAAAATGTAACATATCGTAATATTCGCTTATTTAACCTCAAATAATTATTAAATCATAACCTCGAGCAATTCCCCAATAGGTAAATAACCTTAAAATGTAACATATCGTAATATTCGCTTATTTAACCTAAATTAATTATTAAATCATAACCTCGAGCAATTCCCCAATAGGTAAATAACCTCAAAATGTAACATATCGTAACATTCGCTTATTTAAGCAACACGCAGTTCCAGTACTAGTGTGACTGACAAACGCTATACTTTAAATATCCCGTAGCAGCAAATACCATTCATTTTAGCAAATTTATGAGGATTTGCGTAAAAACCGCGTCCAGGCCCTCTTTTTCCTGATCATGAATATTGGCCTTTCCTACGATCCGTTCCATTTACACTTATGGTCCATTCCGCGCCTAACATAATTCGACACATCCGTTCCTGCATATAACGCGCATTCATTCTCCACACTGCCAACATACACATAATTCTAGTGTTTATAATCGCTACAACTTTGGTATGATTTAGCGAGTTGACGTAGGACAGGGAGAGGTTGGCAGCAACATTACCTCGCCGTCTCTGTCAGTCAACAGACGAGGTCGGCCGTTACGCTTTTGTGCTGTACATGTTCCTTCACGTTTCCACTTCACTATCACATCAGAAACAGTGGACCTAGGGATGTTTAGGAGTGTGGAAATCTCGCGTACAGACTTCTGACACAAGTGACACCCAATCACCTGACCACGTTCGAAGTCCGTGAGTTCCACGGAGCGTCCCATTCTGTTGTTTCGCGATGTCTAATGACTACTGAGGTCGCGGATAATGAGTACCAGCAGTAGGTGGCAGCACAATGCACCTAAGATGAAAAACGTATGTTTGTGGGGTGTCTGGATACTTTTGATCACATAGTGTACATATCAGAATAACTACACACAATAAGCACAATCAACAGAAAACTTCACTTAATGTTATTCCTACCATACACCTTGCCAAACAACGCTGCCACAGAGCCAAGTCATTAAAACCCAATACCCGCTGCTTCATTTAAGATAAACCCGGTATTTGGCATAAAATGCAAGGTAGTCACAAAAAATAAGAAAAGTGAGCGCAGGTTTGTCTATTTAAAAAATGTTGTACTATCTAAAGAGGTGCACACCTCAAACTTTCAGATAAGGCGGTAAAACAATTTAAAATTTTACACCTATAATATTCTATCTAAAATCCGAATGCTGGCCTCAAACCGGATGCATCTTCCCATAATATAAATTAAATTCTCTTCTTCTTTACCGGATTACCCCTCTCTTTTTAAGACTTACACCCCAAGGAATTACAAACCAATGCATTGGGTCAGTAGCCTGTCGAGGAGCAAGCAAACTCTAGATCAAGGGTGGCGAATACGACTTCCTTCCGCGAGACACCAAATATTCAACACGCAGTGCATCACTCAGCAGCATGTGAAAAACAAACGGAGGGTTGCACAGAGTGAACGGCGCCTGCGAGTCACGTTTTTGCCACCTCTCCTCTAGATTATAGCAAACCCAGGATGGGTGATCAGTCCGATACCTAGTATGGTGGTGAAGAAGAAGGAAATGAAAAGTAGTGTTGAAAGGGATGATAGGAAAATTCTCGGAGCAAGTTATCCAACCCAGCGACCACGGAAAACCGTGAAAAAACCTTCGGTCAGTGGTTCAGTCCCGGTGGTTTGAACCCGAGACCTCCGGAGTGCTAGTTGCACACGTTACCGCAGCGCCATCTCGCTGGGTTAAAATAAAGTATTAATTCTAAAAATTTCAGGCTCTATGAATTTCTTGCATCACATATAGTGAACACTTTTAATTCGCATTTTTCACCGCAGTCATTTGTACGTTCACTGCGTCCACACGTTCATTTTTTGCAATGCTGACCATAGCGAACTCTGTACACAATGATAGAGGGTATTTGTAGGACAGATCGTTTAGTAATTTTGTGCCAGTTGTGGCTCTTTCTTTCACCGAGTGGCTGTTTCGCAGAGATGGCCGTAGTTCTTTTGGTACCTGCAATCATGAGCTACAATTTTGAGCTCCTGCTTCTTATTACGCTGCCAGCCTGCCTTACACCAGAATCCGGCTGCACCAGGTTTCTACAGCTCTCGCCAGGTTCTGTCCTCTCCGCCAGTATAGGTAGTGCTAATGTTGATTCCACGCCATCATCACCTGACCTTTCCAGTGCGTACCCCGAGCGATGCTCCGAGAGAAAAAAGTCTCGAAGACCAGCGAAGAAGGAATTGAGCTTCGCGTCTGGGAGCGGCCGTCTACACACATTTCGGCCTTGTATAAATTATTAATAACATGTACTTTGGGCGTAAGTAAATTCTAAATTCTTATACAGTGTGGAGCGGCATTTAATATTTCATGGAAACGGGTTTATATTATATTATTGCGTTTAAAATTTTCATTTCGAAATGGCAAATGTGTGTGAGAAGGACAAATTGAAATGCAATGTGCTTCAATTGTAATATATCTCTGTTTCTATATTTGTGTAAATATATTCAGTGCTTTGGGACTGTATAGATTGTTACTTTTATTTAAAGCTGCTTCAATTTCTTTAAGCTTTGGTAGTACAAAACAATTATTGCTCTGGGGGAATGCTTTATTTCCAATGCATTCTATAATGGGTCCGGCATTTTACTTTTCTAGTTTGTTTTAAAGCGATTGTGACTTCTATGCATCGACTACTTCTAAATAGGCCTTGCATGAACGTTATATAATATTTCTATATAATTTAAAAGTAATCACTAACAAAAAAAATGTCCTAAGTTCTTTCCAATTAAAATATACAGTAGTAATTTTAAGTGCATGGAAGAAAAGCGTTTGTAAAATTCGATGCCAGTTACGTATGAAACAATTAGTAGCATTTTTTATTGACGTCACCGTTACAAAAGTTTAAAAACATGATGGAGATCGCTAGAAGCGAGCCGAAATATTCCCCTATGAGGTATACTCCTCGTTTTCCTTGTCAATACGCCCTACAGAACCAAGCCGCAAGGGAAAAAGCATCCTGATGCCGAATCCAATATGCTCTGTGACCTCTCAAGGCTACCCTTAGAAGAAGCTGCGTAAAGGAGAGCGATTTTGTGTCCAATTTAGATTTTAAACGCATTCTGGTGGCTTTTGTGTGTTGCAAAGGACGTAAGCGCATCGACTTATACGGGCCATGGGATACACAGCTTTCCAAAAGTAGAGCATCGCATTACAATTCCGAACCGCATTTTATCTGTTCCTTATTGGAATTAAGTGAACTGAAAGCAACCGTCTCTTCAACAGAAATAATGATCAATAACGTGGAGTGCACAAATACACCTGCTTTTCCATTGTAGTTGGATTGGCAGCAACCTTTATTTAGAGCACATGGATACTACGGTAATGGATTAAATCAGACATGTACTATCTTTCAAGAAAGTAAATGTACACCTTTTGCAGGTCAGTATCATTCAAGCGTTCCGTGAGTAGGGGGTATTAAAACTAAATCGACCGTGGTCGTAGATCTGTACTGTCGTGGTCGCCATTTAAACCTGCCACTCACATCAGTAGGGTATATAGAGGAATTCTGGCGCAGTTTTTGCGTTTATATGGGAAAGGATAGGGAAAACGGGGGTATATGCGGTGGTTCACGGAGGAAAATGCGTTTATATGGAGAAGATAGGGAATACGAGGACTGACGCTAGGCTAGACAGTGGTTGAAGGAATGAGGATGTGCTTTATATGAGAGATACGTGGAATACGAGGAGAAGTGTTGGACTAGATAGGGGTTGAGATATGGAATATGCATTTATATGGGAAAGATAAGGAAAACGTGAACAGAGGCTAGGATAGACAGATGCTGAAGCAGGGGGAATATGAACATATTTACAGGAGAGATAGGGCATACGTGGAGAGGTACTAGACTATTCAGGGTTTGAAGGGTAGAGTATGACTTTTTATATGAAGAGACGAGGAAAACGAGGGTATATGCTAGGTTGAGAGAACCTTCAAGGAGGAAAAAATGCGTTTATATGGGAGAGATAGGGAAAACGAGGAGAGTTCTGAGGTAGAGCAGGGACTGAAGGAGGGAGAGATATGCTTTATACGACAGAGATAGGGCATGCGAGGGGAGGTGCTAGTGCAGACAGAGGTTAAGGAGTACGGTATACATTTATATGAGGAATATATGGAAAACGGGGGCAGGCGGTATGATAGACAGAAGCTGGGGCCACTTTTGCGCTTATATGGGAAAGGATAGGGAAAGCGAGGGTAGATGCGACAGTTCAAGGAGGAAAATGCGTTTATAGGGGAGAGATAGGGAATACGAGGGCTGATGCTAGGCTAGTCAGATGCTAAAGGAGGGAGGGGTACGCTTTATACGAGAGAGATAGGGAATACAAGGAAAGATGTTATACTAAACAGGACTTGAAGGGTAGAATATGGCGTTTTATATGAGCGAGATAGCGAACCGAGGAGAGGTAACCACGTGTCAAGACGTAACACCACGTAACAAAGGAATCACGCTATGTAACAACATGATCACGCTATGTAACAAAGGAATCACGCTATGTAACAAAGGAATCACGCTATGTAACAAAGGAATCGCGCTATGTAACAAAGGAATCGCGCTATGTAACAAAGGAACACGCTATGTAAGAAGCTCATCACGCTATGTAACAAAGGAATCACGCTATGTAACAGTCTCATCACGCTATGTAACAACACGTACCAAGCATGTAACCAAGTAACAAAACGTAAGAACAACACGTAACCAATCTATTGCTAAGTCAATCTAAACTAATTCATCCTTCATAACTTAGACAATAAGTACGAGAGCCTAGCCCAGATTAACCCGACCAATCCTAAACGTTCCTCTCAGCATCTATTCTACTCGGTCATCGACTAACCTAATCTGGCTAACCAAAGATAACCTCAACTTTCTTTTAGTGAAATTGCAATGTTCTATTCAGGTTTTATTATTCGAGAGTTTTAATTGAAAAGTTTACGTCAACATACCTTTATTTTAGTTCCTTGTAGGCGTCTCTCCCCTTTTTATCTAGGCTTGAGACTAGCACTAGGATTGCTCCTAATGGCAGGGTTACCACCTTCCCTTCCATCTTCTTCTTTCTTCATCGGACGTCAGCTAGCTGCATATACAGCACACGGATAACCTTCATTTTTTTAAGATTGTAGACTCGCGAGAAAATCTTAATATTCAACTTAAATACTCTTATACACTACTTGTAATGCTGTAATGTCCATAGGCGTATGTCGTTATTCCGTCCTCAGCAATAATTCTTTTATCGTCGTATGGTGTCAATGTAATTTTATTCACTTGTACTGTGGCAAGAGCATGCTGTCGCGACAGGATCAGATTCATGGGCGTTCTGGTAATTTCTCCGGTTTTAAGGCAGTCAGTATAGCTCTCGAACGTGACGTACTGCTTAATAGCACTACGTTTTATACCTTTAATCTGTTTTATCATTGAACCGTCGATATCTAGGGCATACATTTTAGGTCGTAGCCCTAGAAAGCGTTGAATGATTTTACCATTAGCCTCATCTTTAAATTTCCCAAGTACCTTCTTGTTTAGAGGTGAATAGCATATATGGCTTGTAGGATAATCAGCAGTATCTAGGTGCTCAAGAAAACGTAGCTTATCCTGGTACACATCTTCAGTTGTAACACGATGAATGAACGAATCAATGTCCATATACATAAGCTTCAGGTTTTCAGCTCCATAATACGGTAACAACACATCATAGTGATACCGGTACATTAATGTCTGGGAGATATCCAACACACTCATACCGATGTATATAGGCTTGTTGAACATGATCTGTCGGGAGGCCATATGTACAGCAGCTAGATTATCAGCATATATCGTCCTGTCGATAAACGTTGGCTTTGCAATTAACTTTTCCAGAGTCTTCTCATTTGTCACCAGTCGTATATCCATACGGTTACGCAGGTTCTCCATAGTTTTTCCGAACATAGCATTGTTGAACATTTTGTAGAGATCCTTCTCAAAATCATTTCCAGCTTGTTGTCGTAGTCTGTTGTTAAATTCCACATACGGTTTTAACCATCGAGACTGTTGGAATTGTAGCACACGATGGATTTTTGTTAACCGTAGTCCATGACTAAGAGCTTGCTTCAAAGCCTTGTAATGCACTACATACTTCTTTCGAGGTCCTAGATGAGGTATCAGTTTCTTTGTAGATGCTTCCAATGGTTTCATACACTCTGGCAGGAAAGGTAGATCGTTGTGTAGATCGTGAAGTTCTGCAGGATACTCGATGTCGACTTCTAATATGTAGCCGTAAGGATCATCTTCTTGTAGTCTTTCTAAGTCAATTTTTTCAGGCGATACCCACTCAAATCCACCATAAGGGAGAGCGTGACACATTGCCCACCCATATTGGTTATTAGCGTCGTCATATGTGATAAATTGGGTTGGTCTCGACGGATCAAACTTCTCCATATATGTGTTATTAGCCTCTGCATACCGATGGGAAACTTGACATAAACCTCCTCTTATACCAGATTCCACCATGAGTAATTGATCATAATCCTGTAACAGTTCCAGCTTAATTCCAGTATACAGTAACATGGCGTCCCATGTAAGACCTGGAGAGGTAAAATAATGTGCAGGATCAACTTTGTGTGTTTTGAGGGTTTGCTCTCTGAACGTCTCAAAGACATCAGCTAGGAGAAGTACATCCGAAGTTAAGTAGAGATCGCTGTACTCTCCCAGGTTTCTCACATTAAACAGCTCCCATACATTTTTAGCATGATCGTAGTCAGCATCACTAATTTCTTCTTCATTTAATCTATTGTAGAAGCAGTCCTTAGGAGGTAAGCAGGTTTCGTTCAGGGCATCCCATGATGTAACAAAATCATATGGAAATACACCCTTACGGGTCATCAACTTCAATTTGTCTTCTCCAAAGTACTTTGGCGTTTCAGGATACGAGGTTAGATTTTTTACCAACTTATCCAAGCTTGTACTGAGGAGCCGAAAACTATCTACAAACCGTAGCTTTATATCTCCAACATACTTGGAGAATGATATATAGCTTTCTTCAGAGCTAGGAATTACTTCCACACGTTCACTTGTACAACCCAGCTCCTTAACAATGAAGTGTGAGTCATATCCACTGAGGTTGTGCATGAAGACAGGGATATATTTAGGTGTTTTACAGGCTAAATTACATTCATTATGAAGACTTCCACGATATTCACCGCTGATGTGATCATGGTCGCGTACTTTATAGTTCTCTTCTGTAAAGGGTTTTCCACACAAGTAGCATACTGTAGAGGCGCTGAAATCCAACTGCTCTTGATCCGTAAGTTTCAGAGGCTTAGCAGATTTGTATATGTCCTCAATCATTTTTGCAAGAGATGTCAGGTACAGCATAAACTTCTGAGCAGCATCAGCACCACGATACACATAGGGTTGCTTAGGAAGACCAGTTTCCAGATGTCCAACGTTGGTTGATGGTTTAACGTAAACACAGAAGCTCATTGCTGTGTGCTCTTGATAAGGGGTTGTATAGGAAGTTTCAGGATTGGGTATACACGTATGGCATGGAGTGAGAATACTTTCAAAGTCTGCGTAGATGACGTAAGGTAGTTTCAACATCCTTTCAAAATTTTTTAAACTGTACGATTGATTTGTCCTTTGTAGGCATAACTACCCTCGCAACACCATGTTGGTTACAGATTGATGTATGTTCCTGCAGTTTTTCCAGTCCACTTCGTCCGTATCGATTGTCAAAATGTGTAAAGCACCGCTTACAGATATATATCACTCCATCATGCTTAGTTTTCTGACGTCGAACGAGCCTATCAAAAATCTTGATATATACATAGTGATGTTTTCCACTACTGTCATTCAATAGTAGGAGGTCACAGTGCTCAGCTAGTTCAATGTCAACAACCTTTATCGGATACACTTCATGCTTCTCATCCAGCCCGAAAACGTTAATAGACATCTTGTTAAGCTTCTCAAATTTGGGTATTTGAGAAAGTGGAGTAGGGTAAGAAACACAGCTGAAGTCGTACTTATCTTGAAGTTTCTTATATTTGCTCACCCGTTGTGCATCCTTCTCAACGAATTTGGCCAATACAGAGTACATGAAACATAGCTCATCAGTTAAATTCTGGATGTTAATGCAGGCTTTTCTTGCTTCAACAGAGGGAGGTAGGGGTATGTAGCTACTTCCTCGCAACGGGTTGTACTTGTTAATATAAAGGCGTACCCCTTCCACAGTAAGCAAGGCCCAGCTGCTACCCTTAAGCTGAGACTCATCCATTTCAGTAACCAATTTCTTGAATTTCACTTCCAGCATAGAGTCCAGATCAGTTTCTAGGAAAACAGCTTGATTTCTGGTTTTAAATGTCTTGTCACAGGTTTCTCCGATACTGTTAACAAATCTACACTCAGCTAACAGATTAATTTTCAAACTCTTGCGAATACCAAGCTCTTTATGCACAGCCTGGATTATCCGCTGTTTTGCTTCATGCAGGTATATATTCAGGTCCTTAGTCGATTCACATCGTATAAAATACGATTTCAAACGTCCATGGAATGAACTTTCATATTCTTTCATGTCACAGTCCTCCATTGTTGACAGCAACTGATGTTTAGTTGGCTCCAATCTTCTTTTCTTCTGAGGGCTGCTTATTTCACATATATCTTCGTGTCGCTGTCCCTTATAACAATCTTTGAAGGTTACATTACAATGTTTACATTTGAAGAGCTTCTTGCAGCTCATCTCGTGTCTTCTCTTGTCATAACCTCGGAGGAACTTCTTACAGCATTTACCACAAAAATATCCTGAGACACTAGGAATGATATCCTTATACGAGGACTTATTCATTTTTCTTCTTGATATAATAAGGTATTTAACTTTCTTCAAGGAAATGTACGCCTTGATATCACTTAGAAAGCTGATTATTTTCTGAGAGAACAGCGATGTTAACACCTCAGAGATGATCAACAGAATGAGTTTCAATGCTAGAGGATGCTCTATTTATAGAGGAAGCACGAACCTTTATGCATCAATTATATATCGTATTAACCCTTCTTCAAGGAAATGTACTCTTCTTCACATTGATAACACTTTAGATTATTTTCTGAGAGAACAGCGATGTTAACACCTCAGAGATGATCAACAGAATGAATTTCAATACTCAAGTTCGCTCTATTTATAGAGAAAGCACGAACCTTTTTTAATCAATTATATCCTGATTATTAATACTAAAAACGGTGATGAAGCGTGTAAGCTCTTATATATTTCAATTCGTGTTACACTGATGTTCGAGCGTCTCCGTATAGCTTCGTATGTTTAGAGAGAAAGTGTAAAGTATTGTGAAGATATTATGTATTGTTCGGCTATAATCGTACAGATTCGGAGAGCTTGACTGGTGAAGGTGATGAACGATCCATCAACCGAGCAGGAGGCAAGCAGTCCCTTCGCGCAACGAAACCTAGATGCAAATGAAAGAAAATCGTGTTAGATGAGAAACCACCCAGACATTCGCCTGCAGACCATGGAAAACCATGAAAAAATATGTCAGAGTGAGCGTCCAACGGAACTCGAACCAGGGACTCTAAAAGCACACGTGAAAGGTACAGATTATATAGAATGAAAGGAAATCGGTGACGATGAGAAACCACTCCAGCATTCGCCTGCAGACCAGGGGAAACCATGAAAAAAATCGAAGGGCTCAGCGACTGACGGATAGAGTGTGCGACCGACAGAGAAATCAAGCAAAAGGTTTCTAGAGACAAAAAAAGATGCAATTGAAATGGAATCGTGATAGATGAGAACCCACTCAGGCATTCGACAGCGGACCAGGGAAAACCATGAAAAATCGATATCGGAGTAAACAATTGATTGAAATCTAACCCCTGAACCCTAGAAATTCACGACAACTGAAAACGAAACCCAGATGTAAAGGCAATTTTGTACACCCTTGACGAAAAAACCCCGTCCGCTGGGGAAGTAACCTTTAAGTATACAATTGACGTCTGTCTACCGATAAGGGACGGTTTGAAAGGCTTCCTAATTGCTCTACGCAAGTCACCCGAGCAAACACAGGAAATTCCTAAACCAGACAATTACAAGCCTGCTAAAACATTTTTTCCTACAATAAGTAATTTAAATTCTACATGAAGATTATTCCAAAAGTTTCATATCTCTTATTTCCTTCAATAAAATATCGAATATGACTCTAGCACCAGGAAAAAAAATTAAACGGAGGGAAGCGATATTTTCTTTTTACGCTGAAATTATAATTAAACGCATAGCGTTCTTGCAGGAAAACCCCACCCATATAGATTATAGGAATGGATTCTGTTTAAAACATGTATTTTCACGCGGGGTGTATAGATTGTATCAGTAAGCATTCGTGACTATTACAATTATTTCCAAGTATTATTTTAAAAAAGGTTGTCTTATTCTCTTAGTAAACATAGGTCGAGAACGTTTTTTTACTTGGTATTTAGGGGCGTTCTTGCAGGAAAACACTGCCCATATAGATTATAGGAATGGACTCTGTTTAAAACATGTATTTTTCACGCGTGGTGTATAGATTGTCTCAGTAAGCATTCGTGACTATTACAATTATCGCCAAGTATTATTTTACAAAAAGATTGGCTTATTCTCTTAGTAAACATAGGACGAAATCGTTTTTTAAACAACTCTCCATTCGAGAGATATTTTTTGATTATTCCAGCAGAGAGAGAGAGAGAGAGAGAGGGAGAGAGAGAGAGAGATCGAGCCATATTTGTTTAAAAAAGCTTTTTTTTCATTCACAGGAAATCTTCGAGAAAATTCGAGGAATTATTCAGTTGTACACCCTTGCTAAAATAGTTTGTATACCCTTTGAAGAATGTTTACCTGGCTGGCGGAGTCTTGGAAATACCTCTGACGACAGGCTGTCGCCTGCACGACATCTTGGACATTTATACATTAGGGAGGCTATTGTGCTTTAAAATGGGATAGCTATGTTTTAAGCTTTCCACAACAAATTTTTTCCCGATAATTTATATAAATTCTACATGGAAATTATTAATGATTAAGTTTTCAATTAAACGTATACTGTATAGATTCTGTACTTAAGCATTCGATTGTATCTTTATCATTATTTAGATACTCACATACAAGAATTGCAAGCATGATATCAAAAATTGTAGAAGTTTTTCCACCCTTATTTAATTAAAATTCATGTATATACTCTATTATTTAGCGATTTTTTCAATAATTTCGCCCTCTCATGTACATCATTCGTCAAAAAATCAGTGTACAATACGCATTTTTATACGTTTTAATGTTCGTTTATTTTTAAAACCGCTACATTTGTCTCTAATTACGAGCAATAATTTTTTTTTCAGATTTACTCAGATGTGTAGCTTGTAGAATCGAAATGTTTTAATAAATGTATTGTATTTTTTAGGTTAAAGCATCTACATTTTAAAGATTGTTATATTTTCATTTTTTAAGACTTCCTTTGTTGAAGATAATGTCTTGCAATCTATTTTTAAATTTCTTTTAAAACCAAAGCGCACGTTAACATCTATAAGGGCTGCCTTCACGTGTCGGGAAGCTAACATGGCGGCAGTCATCTTTTAGAAGCGTACCTTTCATGTCGATAAAGTAGCGAGCGACCGACAGGGCGAGAGACCTTCTTTCAGCGGCCAACAGATAGCGGTAAAGTAAGCCGTGCCATGTGGAACCAAACACTGAGAAAGAGACAGAGGGTGGGGGTAGGCGGAAGAGACGCGCTGGGAGAGAGAGGTGAGTCCCTTCAGTTCGCCTCAGCGCGTCGTAAGGTTCGGACCTATACGTAGTAGCATGCATATACAGCTCGCGCCAGCGTCTTACGTAATTTAGTTTTTTACGCTCACTATACCATTTAAATATACATTCATCTAAGAGATATAATATTCGTCAGGATGACAGATGTCCAAATATACATAACAAAGAAATTAGTTACTGATATAAATGTAATATCGTACGTTCACCATTTTATTTTTAATTACTTTTTTTATTTTATTCGGGGGGATGAAATTTGTATTCATGTCACGGGATTCAATCCTAGTCCTCCAACCCGACTTGGAACAACAATCAATAACGAGCTACAATCCAAGGATATAATCGGTAATAATACAAATATTTTGATAAAGACCGTCAAATAAAAAGGCCTGTAAACGTATGTTTTTCCCTCACTTAAGACCGTCAAATAAAAAGGCCTGTAAACGTATGTATTTCCCCTCACTTCCCCTCTACCCCCCACCCTACAGTAGAAATATTAAGCCGTTTCTGGCCCTCAAAGGATTTGCCGCCATCTGATAATGTTCTTTGATCTATGCCGCTAGCCCCGCCCCTCCCTTTGAGGGCTTAGATGCCGCCCTGGCCGCACGTGCCACTAGCCCCGCCCCCTTCCCGGTCACGTGCTGGCGGCCACACCTCCCCCACCCCTTCCCTTGTGACCTCACCCTTAAAAGCTACTGGACACCCGATCCCCCTACCCCATCCTTTCTAATCCTATCCCGTACACTGGGCACGCCCTCTCTTTGTGCTCTACTCCCACGCTGACCTCGGTATTGGAGAACAATGGGCAATTGTTCAAATCGTCTAAGCCAGCGTTGGAGTAGAGCAGAGAGGAGGGGGTATCATGCTCCAGTAGCTTTTAAGGGTGAAACCACAACGGTTAAGTGTTTTCACGTGTGCTATTCTTTCACCCCAAATCAGAGACACAGGACAATGCATTATTGTTCTCATCGTAAATGGCGGTGTCGGAATAGCAAAAAGCGGGGGTGGGAGTCGGCGGCATAGAAGAAAGGAACTTATCAGTGGTTGCATCGGCTTTGAAGCTGCGTAGCGGCATTATATTTCTACTGTAGGGTAGGGGGAAGAGGGGAAGTGAGGGGAAATACATACGTTTACAGGCCTTTTTATTTGACGGTCTTAAGTGAGGGAAATACATACGTTTACAGGCCTTTTAATTTGACGGTCTTTATCAAAATATTTGTATTATTACCGATTATATCCTTGGATTGTAGCTCGTTATTGATTGTTGTTCCAAGTCGGGTTGGAGGACTAGGATTGAATCCCGTGACATGAATACAAATTTCATCCCCCCGAATAAAATAAAAAAAGTAATTAAAAATAAAATGGTGAACGTACGATATTACATTTATATCAGTAACTAATTTCTTTGTTATGTATATTTGGACATCTGTCATCCTGACGAATATTATATCTCTTAGATGAATGTATATTTAAATGGTATAGTGAGCGTAAAAAACTAAATTACGTAAGACGCTGGCGCGAGCTGTATATGCATGCTACTACGTATAGGTCCGAACCTTACGACGCGCTGAGGCGAACTGAAGGGACTCAACTCTCTCTCCCAGCGTGTCTCTTCCGCCTATCCCCACCCTCTGTCTCTTTCTCAGTGTTTGGTTCCACACGGCACGGCTTACTTTACCGCTATCTGTTGGCCGCTGAAAGAAGGTCTCTCGCCCTGTCGGTCGCTCGCTACTTTATCGACATGAAAGGTACGCTTCTAAAAGATGACTGCCGCCATGTTAGCTTCCCGACACGTGAAGGCAGCCCTTATAGATGTTAACGTGCGCTTTGGTTTTAAAAGAAATTTAAAAATAGATTGCAAGACATTATCTTCAACAAAGGAAGTCTTAAAAAATGAAAATATAACAATCTTTAAAATGTAGATGCTTTAACCTAAAAAATACAATACATTTATTAAAACATTTCGATTCTACAAGCTACACATCTGAGTAAATCTGAAAAAAAAATTATTGCTCGTAATTAGAGACAAATGTAGCGGTTTTAAAAATAAACGAACATTAAAACGTATAAAAATGCGTATTGTACACTGATTTTTTGACGAATGATGTACATGAGAGGGCGAAATTATTGAAAAAATCGCTAAATAATAGAGTATATACATGAATTTTATTTAAATAAGGGTGGAAAAACTTCTACAATTTTTGATATCATGCTTGCAATTCTTGTATGTGAGTATCTAAATAATGATAAAGATACAATCGAATGCTTAAGTACAGAATCTATACAGTATACGTTTAATTGAAAACTTAATCATTAATAATTTCCATGTAGAATTTATATAAATTATCGGGAAAAAATTTGTTGTGGAAAGCTTAAAACATAGCTATCCCATTTTAAAGCACAATAGCCTCCCTAATGTATAAATGTCCAAGATGTCGTGCAGGCGACAGCCTGTCGTCAGAGGTATTTCCAAGACTCCGCCAGCCAGGTAAACATTCTTCAAAGGGTATACAAACTATTTTAGCAAGGGTGTACAACTGAATAATTCCTCGAATTTTCTCGAAGATTTCCTGTGAATGAAAAAAAAGCTTTTTTAAACAAATATGGCTCGATCTCTCTCTCTCTCTCCCTCTCTCTCTCTCTCTCTCTCTCTCTCTGCTGGAATAATCAAAAAATATCTCTCGAATGGAGAGTTGTTTAAAAAACGGTTTCGTCCTATGTTTACTAAGAGAATAAGCCAATCTTTTTGTAAAATAATACTTGGCGATAATTGTAATAGTCACGAATGCTTACTGAGACAATCTATACACCACGCTTAAAAAATACATGTTTTAAACAGAGTCCATTCCTATAATCTATATGGGCAGTGTTTTCCTGCAAGAACGCCCCTAAATACCAAGTAAAAAAAACGTTCTCGACCTATGTTTACTAAGAGAATAAGACAACCTTTTTTAAAATAATACTTGGAAATAATTGTAATAGTCACGAATGCTTACTGATACAATCTATACACCCCGCGTGAAAATACATGTTTTAAACAGAATCCATTCCTATAATCTATATGGGTGGGGTTTTCCTGCACGAACGCTATGCGTTTAATTATAATTTCAGCGTAAAAAGAAAATATCGCTTCCCTCCGTTTAATTTTTTTTCCTGGTGCTAGAGTCATATTCGATATTTTATTGAAGGAAATAAGAGATATGAAACTTTTGGAATAATCTTCATGTAGAATTTAAATTACTTATTGTAGGAAAAAATGTTTTAGCAGGCTTGTAATTGTCTGGTTTAGGAATTTCCTGTGTTTGCTCGGGTGACTTGCGTAGAGCAATTAGGAAGCCTTTCAAACCGTCCCTTATCGGTATGACAGACGTCAATTGTATACTTAAAGGTTACTTCCCCAGCGGATGGGGTTTTTTCGTCAAGGGTGTACAAAATTTCCGTTACATCTGGGTTTCGTTTTCAGTTGTCGTGAATTTCTAGGGTTCAGGGGTTAGATTTCAATCAATTGTTTACTCCGATATCGATTTTTCATGGTTTTCCCTGGTCTGCTGTCGAATGCCTGAGTGGGTTCTCATCTATCACGATTCCATTTCAATTGCATCTTTTTTTGTCTCTAGAAACCCTTTGCTTGATTTCTCTGTCGGTCGCACACTCTATCCGTCAGTCGCTCAGCCCTTTGATTTTTTTCATGGTTTCCCCTGGTCTGCAGGCGAATGCTGGAGTGGTTTCTCATCGTCACCGATTTCCTTTCATTCTATATAATCTGTACCTTTCACGTGTGCTTTTAGAGTCCCTGGTTCGAGTTCCGTTGGACGCTCACTCTGACATATTTTTTCATGGTTTTCCATGGTCTGCAGGCGAATGTCTGGGTGGTTTCTCATCTAACACGATTTTCTTTCATTTGCATCTAGGTTTCGTTGCGCGAAGGGACTGCTTGCCTCCTGCTCGGTTGATGGATCGTTCATCACCTTCACCAGTCAAGCTCTCCGAATCTGTACGATTATAGCCGAACAATACATAATATCTTCACAATACTTTACACTTTCTCTCTAAACATACGAAGCTATACGGAGACGCTCGAACATCAGTGTAACACGAATTGAAATATATAAGAGCTTACACGCTTCATCACCGTTTTTAGTATTAATAATCAGGATATAATTGATTAAAAAAGGTTCGTGCTTTCTCTATAAATAGAGCGAACTTGAGTATTGAAATTCATTCTGTTGATCATCTCTGAGGTGTTAACATCGCTGTTCTCTCAGAAAATAATCTAAAGTGTTATCAATGTGAAGAAGAGTACATTTCCTTGAAGAAGGGTTAATACGATATATAATTGATGCATAAAGGTTCGTGCTTCCTCTATAAATAGAGCATCCTCTAGCATTGAAACTCATTCTGTTGATCATCTCTGAGGTGTTAACATCGCTGTTCTCTCAGAAAATAATCAGCTTTCTAAGTGATATCAAGGCGTACATTTCCTTGAAGAAAGGTAAATACCTTATTATATCAAGAAGAAAAATGAATAAGTCCTCGTATAAGGATATCGTTCCTAGTGTCTCAGGATATTCTTGTGGTAAATGCTGTAAGAAGTTCCTCCGAGGTTATGACAAGAGAAGACACGAGATGAGCTGCAAGAAGCTCTTCAAATGTAAACATTGTAATGTAACCTTCAAAGATTGTTATAAGGGACAGCGACACGAAGATATATGTGAAATAAGCAGCCCTCAGAAGAAAAGAAGATTGGAGCCAACTAAACATCAGTTGCTGTCAACAATGGAGGACTGTGACATGAAAGAATATGAAACTTCATTCCATGGACGTTTGAAATCGTATTTTATACGATGTGAATCGACTAAGGACCTGAATATATACCTGCATGAAGCAAAACAGCGGATAATCCAGGCTGTGCATAAAGAGCTTGGTATTCGCAAGAGTTTGAAAATTAATCTGTTAGCTGAGTGTAGATTTGTTAACAGTATCGGAGAAACCTGTGACAAGACATTTAAAACCAGAAATCAAGCTGTTTTCCTAGAAACTGATCTGGACTCTATGCTGGAAGTGAAATTCAAGAAATTGGTTACTGAAATGGATGAGTCTCAGCTTAAGGGTAGCAGCTGGGCCTTGCTTACTGTGGAAGGGGTACGCCTTTATATTAACAAGTACAACCCGTTGCGAGGAAGTAGCTACATACCCCTACCTCCCTCTGTTGAAGCAAGAAAAGCCTGCATTAACATCCAGAATTTAACTGATGAGCTATGTTTCATGTACTCTGTATTGGCCAAATTCGTTGAGAAGGATGCACAACGGGTGAGCAAATATAAGAAACTTCAAGATAAGTACGACTTCAGCTGTGTTTCTTACCCTACTCCACTTTCTCAAATACCCAAATTTGAGAAGCTTAACAAGATGTCTATTAACGTTTTCGGGCTGGATGAGAAGCATGAAGTGTATCCGATAAAGGTTGTTGACATTGAACTAGCTGAGCACTGTGACCTCCTACTATTGAATGACAGTAGTGGAAAACATCACTATGTATATATCAAGAATTTTGAGAAGCTCGTTCGACGTCAGAAAACTAAGCATGATGGAGTGATATATACCTGTAAACGGTGCTTTACACATTTTGACAATCGATACGGACGAAGTGGACTGGAAAAACTGCAGGAACATACATCAATCTGTAACCAACATGGTGTTGCGAGGGTAGTTATGCCTACAAAGGACAAATCAATCGTACAGTTTAAAAAATTTTGAAAGGATGTTGAAACTACCTTACGTCATCTACGCAGACTTTGAAAGTATTCTCACTCCATGCCATACGTGTATACCCAATCCTGAAACTTCCTATACAACCCCTTATCAAGAGCACACAGCAATGAGCTTCTGTGTTTACGTTAAACCATCAACCAACGTTGGACATCTGGAAACTGGTCTTCCTAAGCAACCCTATGTGTATCGTGGTGCTGATGCTGCTCAGAAGTTTATGCTGTACCTGACATCTCTTGCAAAAATGATTGAGGACATATACAAATCTGCTAAGCCTCTGAAACTTACGGATCAAGAGCAGTTGGATTTCAGCGCCTCTACAGTATGCTACTTGTGTGGAAAACCCTTTACAGAAGAGAACTATAAAGTACGCGACCATGATCACATCAGCGGTGAATATCGTGGAAGTCTTCATAATGAATGTAATTTAGCCTGTAAAACACCTAAATATATCCCTGTCTTCATGCACAACCTCAGTGGATATGACTCACACTTCATTGTTAAGGAGCTGGGTTGTACAAGTGAACGTGTGGAAGTAATTCCTAGCTCTGAAGAAAGCTATATATCATTCTCCAAGTATGTTGGAGATATAAAGCTACGGTTTGTAGATAGTTTTCGGTTCCTCAGTACAAGCTTGGATAAGTTGGTAAAAAATCTAACCTCGTATCCTGAAACGCCAAAGTACTTTGGAGAAGACAAATTGAAGTTGATGACCCGTAAGGGTGTATTTCCATATGATTTTGTTACATCATGGGATGCCCTGAACGAAACCTGCTTACCTCCTAAGGACTGCTTCTACAATAGATTAAATGAAGAAGAAATTAGTGATGCTGACTACGATCATGCTAAAAATGTATGGGAGCTGTTTAATGTGAGAAACCTGGGAGAGTACAGCGATCTCTACTTAACTTCGGATGTACTTCTCCTAGCTGATGTCTTTGAGACGTTCAGAGAGCAAACCCTCAAAACACACAAAGTTGATCCTGCACATTATTTTACCTCTCCAGGTCTTACATGGGACGCCATGTTACTGTATACTGGAATTAAGCTGGAACTGTTACAGGATTATGATCAATTACTCATGGTGGAATCTGGTATAAGAGGAGGTTTATGTCAAGTTTCCCATCGGTATGCAGAGGCTAATAACACATATATGGAGAAGTTTGATCCGTCGAGACCAACCCAATTTATTACATATGACGACGCTAATAACCAATATGGGTGGGCAATGTGTCACGCTCTCCCTTATGGTGGATTTGAGTGGGTATCGCCTGAAAAAATTGACTTAGAAAGACTACAAGAAGATGATCCTTACGGCTACATATTAGAAGTCGACATCGAGTATCCTGCAGAACTTCACGATCTACACAACGATCTACCTTTCCTGCCAGAGTGTATGAAACCATTGGAAGCATCTACAAAGAAACTGATACCTCATCTAGGACCTCGAAAGAAGTATGTAGTGCATTACAAGGCTTTGAAGCAAGCTCTTAGTCATGGACTACGGTTAACAAAAATCCATCGTGTGCTACAATTCCAACAGTCTCGATGGTTAAAACCGTATGTGGAATTTAACAACAGACTACGACAACAAGCTGGAAATGATTCTGAGAAGGATCTCTACAAATTGTTCAACAATGCTATGTTCGGAAAAACTATGGAGAACCTGCGTAACCGTATGGATATACGACTGGTGACAAATGAGAAGACTCTGGAAAAGTTAATTGCAAAGCCAACGTTTATCGACAGGACGATATATGCTGATAATCTAGCTGCTGTACATATGGCCTCCCGACAGATCATGTTCAACAAGCCTATATACATCGGTATGAGTGTGTTGGATATCTCCCAGACATTAATGTACCGGTATCACTATGATGTGTTGTTACCGTATTATGGAGCTGAAAACCTGAAGCTTATGTATATGGACACTGATTCGTTCATTCATCGTGTTACAACTGAAGATGTGTACCAGGATAAGCTACGTTTTCTTGAGCACCTAGATACTGCTGATTATCCTACAAGCCATATATGCTATTCACCTCTAAACAAGAAGGTACTTGGGAAATTTAAAGATGAGGCTAATGGTAAAATCATTCAACGCTTTGTAGGGCTACGACCTAAAATGTATGCCCTAGATATCGACGGTTCAATGATAAAAAAGATTAAAGGTATAAAACGTAGTGCTATTAAGCAGTACGTCACGTTCGAGAGCTATACTGACTGCCTTAAAACCGGAGAAATTACCAGAACGCCCATGAATCTGATCCTGTCGCGACAGCATGCTCTTGCCACAGTACAAGTGAATAAAATTACATTGACACCATACGACGATAAAAGAATTATTGCTGAGGACAGAATAACGAATACGCCTATGGACATTACAGCATTACAAGTAGTGTATAAGAGAATTTAAGTTGAATATGAAGATTTTCTCGCGAGTCTACAATCTTAAAAAAATGAAGGTTATCCGTGTGCTGTATATGCAGCTAGCTGACGTCCGATGAAGAAAGAAGAAGATGGAAGGGAAGGTGGTAACCCTGCCATTGGGAGCAATCCTAGTGCTAGTCTCAAGCCTAGATAAAAAGGGGAGAGACGCCTACAAGGAACTAAAATAAAGGTATGTTGACGTAAACTTTTCAATTAAAACTCTCGAATAATAAAACCTGAATAAAACATTGCAATTTCACTAAAAGAAAGTTGAGGTTATCTTTGGTTAGCCAGATTAGGTTAGTCGATGACCGAGTAGAATAGATGCTGAGAGGAACGTTTAGGATTGGTCGGGTTAATCTGGGCTAGGCTCTCGTACTTATTGTCTAAGTTATGAAGGATGAATTAGTTTAGATTGACTTAGCAATAGATTGGTTACGTGTTGTTCTTACGTTTTGTTACTTGGTTACATGCTTGGTACGTGTTGTTACATAGCGTGATGAGACTGTTACATAGCGTGATTCCTTTGTTACATAGCGTGATGAGCTTCTTACATAGCGTGTTCCTTTGTTACATAGCGCGATTCCTTTGTTACATAGCGTGATTCCTTTGTTACATAGCGTGATTCCTTTGTTACATAGCGTGATCATGTTGTTACATAGCGTGATTCCTTTGTTACGTGGTGTTACGTCTTGACACGTGGTTACCTCTCCTCGGTTCGCTATCTCGCTCATATAAAACGCCATATTCTACCCTTCAAGTCCTGTTTAGTATAACATCTTTCCTTGTATTCCCTATCTCTCTCGTATAAAGCGTACCCCTCCCTCCTTTAGCATCTGACTAGCCTAGCATCAGCCCTCGTATTCCCTATCTCTCCCCTATAAACGCATTTTCCTCCTTGAACTGTCGCATCTACCCTCGCTTTCCCTATCCTTTCCCATATAAGCGCAAAAGTGGCCCCAGCTTCTGTCTATCATACCGCCTGCCCCCGTTTTCCATATATTCCTCATATAAATGTATACCGTACTCCTTAACCTCTGTCTGCACTAGCACCTCCCCTCGCATGCCCTATCTCTGTCGTATAAAGCATATCTCTCCCTCCTTCAGTCCCTGCTCTACCTCAGAACTCTCCTCGTTTTCCCTATCTCTCCCATATAAACGCATTTTTTCCTCCTTGAAGGTTCTCTCAACCTAGCATATACCCTCGTTTTCCTCGTCTCTTCATATAAAAAGTCATACTCTACCCTTCAAACCCTGAATAGTCTAGTACCTCTCCACGTATGCCCTATCTCCCCTGTAAATATGTTCATATTCCCCCTGCTTCAGCATCTGTCTATCCTAGCCTCTGTTCACGTTTCCCTTATCTTTCCCATATAAATGCATATTCCATATCTCAACCCCTATCTAGTCCAACACTTCTCCTCGTATTCCACGTATCTCTCATATAAAGCACATCCTCATTCCTTCAACCACTGTCTAGCCTAGCGTCAGTCCTCGTATTCCCTATCTTCTCCATATAAACGCATTTTCCTCCGTGAACCACCGCATATACCCCCGTTTTCCCTATCCTTTCCCATATAAATGCAAAAACTGCGCCAGAATTCCTCTATATACCCTACTCACATCGAAGATTTCTATGGTTATATTAACCCAGTATGGCGAAACATGGACTAAATATCACAGAAAAGTTACAATTCTCTCGCTGCTGAGCTATTAACTACATGGTATTGGCAAGAAAACGGAAAACACGTGGAATGATGATTTTTATAGAACCAACATCTATGCTATACATACCAGGTGAGGTAGCCGCCCTTAGGTATTCGTGTCTATGCAACCCGAATTTTATATACTAATGTGAAAACATCTATTCGATACTATACACAACCACCATTATGGATTAAAGGCCTGAATGAGGCAAGGAGCAGCGAAAGGCTTTAAAAACACGGTTTTTCATGAATATAATGCTCGCAATGAGATAGAGGTATGTTTTCCCAAAGAACAGAAGACAACACGTGCGTTCTGGCCGAGTGGATTAGCTGCCGGGACGTGGTAAAGCAACGGTTAGCTTTGGAAGTTCGAATGTAATACAAACATCAAATTGTTTTGGTTATTTTCTTTCTTTCTCCTTGCGTTTATTTTCTGTATTTCAGTATACTAATCTATTTATTTTTGTTATTGCCTCTCCTGTTAGGCAAAGACACAAGAATTACAATCAGATAATTGTGTATCATGCTTACGATAATAATCTGTACCTATCTGGTGTTGTAAACCGTGTCACGTAGTTAGCTTTTATTCTTTTGGGCACATATCGACGATGTTAAATCTAACAGCTTTTGTTTCATGTTTGAAACTTATGTTTCACTTCTTCAACTGCCAAAGGATTTGTAAATGTTCTAATTTTATGGTAAACAGAATAGTAATTTGTTAAAGAGCGTAGATTTCATCAACGAAGTAAATGTTCAAAATGACGACCTCCTTCATCAATGCACATTTATGTACGTTGTCGGAAAGACCTTCTTGCATCTTGTAACAGGCCCGGTGTAATCTGCCTGCATTCTTCACGTATGAGTGCCCGAAAGGTTTTGGGCTTTGCGGTTCTTCTTCTTTACGGTAGAAAAAACATGTTGATTATTCTATTTTGTACACACTTATAATGTTATCAAAATGTTCTTTGTATCATAATATCAAATTATTGGCCAAAAGGGATAAAAAAGGTAATGAACTTTTTGAACTTAACACGACGGATTTGAACCCGCACTAAAGCGGCACAGTGTTAAAGCAACTATTATAATACCATTCGGCCCCTGCTACGTTGTGAGTTGGGTTTCCTATACGAATTAATAATAGCAAAACTCAACCACACCTCAAATCTTTACATGCTTTTTGCAACTTCATACAGCGTTTGGAGGTCATTTTGGTAACTTTAACTCAAATAAAAAAACTGCATCAGCCATTTCAATTACTGTATGAACTGAAATATGATATAGTTTGTGACAGAAGATAAATTATCTACCTAATGCTTAGCATTTTTTGACAAACCTTTGTTGGCTGACGGCTTAAATCCAATTGGTCGCACTGCTAGATCTTCCATTTTGTTTTCAAATAGTTTTGTTAACCGATGCCTGTGATAAATTGTTCCTTCAGGGGCGTTTTCAAAGGTGTTTATCAATGTATGCTAAAGAATAAAAGTTTGTAAAATCAGCATAAAGTGCCACTGAAGCTCCCAGTGGCAGGGTGGGATATTTTTGGTATAGACATACATGACGATAGCATTCTGTCCCGTAAAACACTTAAGCACTGAGTTATCTATCCCTCCTCTATAAAGTGTTATGCAAATCAGTCTTTAGAAGGAATTCAAGAAAAGCGTAAGTCACATATGTTGCTTAGCACGTTACATAAATTAAAAAATAAATAGGGGCAGCTGACTCACCTGGTATATAACCTACATACTAGCATCTGCTGTCGCAGCTCGTTGGTAAAATGCACGCTGCTTCAAGTGTGACGAGGGTTCACGGTTCGAATCCCAGCAGAGATACTAGGAGGTTGAATGATAATTTTAATGATCTCAACTCCTAAATGCTGTATACAATGTGTCTGATAACAACAATAAACTAATACATAAAACAAGAAACTGATAAATTCTCATCTTGAGGAACGCAAACTTACAGCTGCAAATATAATTGTGCATAATTCGATGGATTACAATGCATAAAACTGAAAAGATGTATTCCGTGTAACTGCTAGTTACGATATAGTTACTGCATTTATTATAAATAACAAAAAGAAAGCTATACCTAAGTATAATGGTGCTTAAAAGCAAACTAAACAACTACTATTTCATAACTGGGACCACGCCATATATGAAAAAATATATTAATTTCTGAAACATTTCAGATTTATAGATAATGTATTTCTCTTGGAACAAGTAACTTGTCGAAACAACGAACGGAAAAGAAAATGAAATCTTGATTTTATCATTTTATCATGTACTAATAACTTAGCTGCAACAGAACTGTAAATTTGTTTATTACTGCGTCTTACAAGGTGAAAAAGTTGGAATAAACAGTACCAACACATGCAGGATTCGAATCGTGAACCCTCGGCACACTTGAAACAGCGTGCATTTTACCAACGAGCTACGACAGCAGGTGCTAGTATGTGGGTTATATATAGCATAGATGTTGGTTCTATTAAAATCATAATTCCACGTGTTTTCCGTTTTCTTGCTAACGCCATGTAGTTAATAGCTCAGCAGCGAGAGAATTGTAACTTGTTTTGTGATATTTAGTCCATGTTTCGCCATACTGGGTTAATATAGCCATAGAAATCTTCGAAGTCAGTCATACTGTTAAAATGGATCTACGACCAGGTCCATTTAGTTTTCATACCCCCTACTCCCGGAACGCCTGAATGATGCTGACCCGCGAAAAGTGTACATTTATTTTCTTGAAAGATAGTACCAGTTTATTTTGAATGGTGCGACTAGAGGCCGCCGAGTCTGATTCGTAGTATGTATTGGGTTAAATGGCGTCGCTTTCCGGTATCTTAACCATGCGCCTTCAGAGAGTAATGACATTTGCATATAGTGGGGGTTACAGTGTGTTATATATTTAGTTATCGTGGATTATAATTTAGATATGCCTGTGTTTATTACTTGAGGCAGTATTTTTAACACTTAAATAATTTCAGTCTAATTATATAATATATAAATTCAATAACAGCCCAGCTTAAAGCAATATGTGTATGTAACTATATATAAAAAGTGTATTTTACAGTCATTCTATATGTTTATATTATTGTATACATGTTCAATAATGTTATTGAACGTATTACGTAATTTACTAATGTAGGAGCTGTGAGAAAAATAGGTTAAAAGTTGCTAACAATGAGGTAACAATGAGGTAACCTTGAGGCAATAATGAATTTCAAAGTTTAACAATAGTACTTGTAATTCTTGGAAGCAATAATGTAATTTTTGTGACAGTTTATAAAGTAGCCAATAAACAACCAGAAAAAGCTTTATTTAAATGAAGATATTCTATTGCACTAGGATTAGCCAATCAGAGGCTTGAAATACAGAAATTTACAAATTTAAGTGGTAGAAATCAAGTCAGTTGCTTCTAGACAGCGCTCATAACTGGACGCGTTGGTTGTAGACAGTGTTCCTAACCGGACGTGAGATGCGTCCTCGAGACATTTAATATGTATTCAGTGTGAGGCGAAAAATGTTTTACGTGTTTAAAAAGTACAAGTATTTAATAAAAAGAACGTTACAGATCTCTATATCAGTGAAGTGTTATTTAAATTGTGTCAATAATAAATAAAAAGGAGTGAATTAAAAATTATAATCTGTGTAATCCTACATTCTTCAGCTGCACCACGCCTTGCAAAGAAATCCATGTCTCTAACAATAATACTGACGCAGCCGAGGCAAACATAAATATATAATATTTAAAGAAACAGTCAAAATTACAAAGTTAAATTTTTTTAACATTTTTGGGTCGAAAGCTAACGGATACATTTTTACCATAGGTGCGGTTGGAACTACTTCAAGTTCGTCTCCCCAACGTTGAACTACAATACAACTCCTACTTCAAAATTGGCTTTCCATACGTGAAGCAACTACATTCTCAAATTGGCTTTCCATACGTGAAGCAACAACCTACTTAAAATTGGCGCCCAGCGTGGGGCTCGAACAGGCGAGAATTGGCGGGAATAACTGAAAAGAAGAGATCACCGAACAACATAGAACTACCAGAATCGACGAAACTAATAGATTTCACTTCAGAGAAGTTCAAAATCATCAATAACATCATCCAAGGACAGCAACAATTCCTTTCAGGAGTACGGGGCACGCAGTCAACAATTCAGCTACAATCTACGAGGGAACACCAGAATAAAAAGGTTTACTAACAGCTAGAACAAAAGGTCAGAAAATTTCAATACTTTATATGTAATAATTGTCAAAATAATTAAGAAAATATATTGTTATTAGGATAATTTCATGCTGTTAAGAAGCGGTAAATAAAATTGAGCAATTCCAAACTAAATATAACACAAGAAAATATACAAAATAAAATGGAAACAGAAAACATAAAACCGACTACTTCAAATTGGCGCCCAGCGTTCTCTACTACATATAATAAGCAGGGGAAGCATCGCATTCCACCCAAAACGTGTATGTCGAGATTTCACCGAAAATGAATGTTTTGAGGATCCTTGAATCAAAAAAAGGCATTTTAGAAAAAGATCGTGTATGTGAGCAGCATAATTCAAAAACTAAATGGCGGATGAATACCAATTTTAGTATTTAATTTCAGTATCTCCTAAGGATGCGACACAAAGATTTTCAAGAAAATTCCACCCCACAAACTTCACTTCACATGGAACATTTTTCGAAATTTCTGATTCTATGAAAAATGGCTCCAACGATTTTGATTAATAAACCACACAAAAGATATTTACATGAAAAATAAAGCCTACATCTGAAATTTTCTGGGAATAGCTTACGAGGTCCTCTTCATTCGGAAGGAAATTTATATAATCTTGTTTAACTGGTAAACCATAAACGATAAAAGAAAACGCATTATACAAAAACTGTAGATCGCTTTAAAACACACAATTTAATTCAAGTAACGTTTTTGTAGCAGCATCCTTTTCCGAGATATCCGTTATTAATGGTACGAATTGTTCAATACCTAGTTATTCTTTTAAAGTCCTGTCCATTTTGAGTTCTTTCTCGCGATGTCATAAAAAGAATACGGAATTTTAAGGCCATAGTATAAGTCTTGTTGTAAAACATCTGTTTATCGCTATTTCCTTTAAATCTATAACGAAATGTGTAATGCAGCTGTTTCTGTAAAGGTTTATCTGTTTAAAACGAAGAAGATAGGTGAATCATCTTACGTAAAAGTCATTTGTATACCCACTAATAAGCGATAGAGGGCATAAAAAGCCATGTGTATGTAACACATCAGATTTTGTAAGCCTTCCTTGAATAGAGCACATGTGGACTGCAAGTTTAAATTTTTACATTGAAGAAATCAACAATTTATTGGTGTTAGAAGCATTTAAACACACCGGGTTCACGTTAGTAAAAAAGAATAATAATCGGCTAACAGTTGCCCCATTAATGGCAGTATAATTGACTGGTCTCCTCGTCCTCCAGATATAAATCCATCTTATTATCTGCAGAGAATGTTTAAAGATAAGCTCGACGATTAGGGGTGGGGATATCCCAAGGAAATTTGAGGGCGCTCAATAATGTGTTTTATAGCCACAGAGGGGCATTATTTCGAGTACATTTATAACGAAATGTGAGTGTAACATATTCGCATCGTTAGCATTATTTAAGTGAGAAATGGCGGGCCGGTACCGCTGCGGTATGGACGGATTCGTATAGTAGTGCCGTGGGAGTGACGGGCTGCATTCACGTCGTTTAAGGGAAGGGTGGTATAGATTTCTGAAATCTAATTCAACTCAACATTATTTTAGTTTTAATTGTAGTTTTGGGTGACAATGTGAAGATGTGTCTATAAATTTTTCGATCTGTGACATAAACGAGCATATTTCCAAATAAATCCAGGAACCACAAAGCATTAGTTTTAGTTTTCAGCTTTTCTCTAGAGCTATTCCCTTAAAACCTAATTATTCAAATGTAATTATTAACTTATAATGTTCATAGTGTGATTATGTTGAACTGCTAAAGGCGGTTTTAAAAAGCAAGGCACCTAAAGCGCGGTGCAAATATCAATAATTTTCATAAAACCATGTACTGATAGCCCGCGGCCTTATCGCCCCTGGGAGTTAGCCAGTAACTGAGCCCTGCCTCAGGCAATGAATGAATTTTAATTCGTTTTTAACATATGCTGGCCTGTATTTCCATGGAGTATTGGCTATATTGCTGAAATGTTCGTTCAATCCTAAAATATTGCCAATACCGTTAAACTTATTGTTTCACTATAGTTATGCGCCTAGTATTGGTATTATGTATATCATTATTATATTTAGGTTTATGTTCAATTTCATAATCTTTATTCTTAAAGTGGTACTATCACAAAACTTTTCTACCCATTAAACATTTACAGGATAGATTTTTATATATAGGTACACGCACACACATAGGGTGGACATTTAAGATGAGACTGTACCATACTTACAAAACTAAGCATTGCAGAAAGAAATTTATTGAATAAAAGTTGCTTGATATTATGGGGGAAAGTAAATGCCATTAGTCCTGTTTTATTTGGAGGACGTTATGATGGTCATTTTAGAGTCCATTTAACTTTTTACTTTCTCTACTACGTATAGTAAGTAGGGAAAGTGTTGTATTCCACCCAAAAATTTGATACCGAGATTTCACCGGAAATACATGTTTTGAGACCCCCTGAATCCAAAAAAGCACTTTTGGAAACATGTCCGTGTTTGTGACTGTGTGTGTGTGTGTGTGTGTGTGTGTGTGTGTGTGTGTGTCTGTGAACACCATAACTCAGAAACGAACAGTCGGATAAACACCAAACTTGGTATTTAGATTCAGTATCTTCCAAAGATGCAACACGAAGGCTTTTTTAAGAAAATCCCCTCACCCCAGATTACCCTTTACATGGAACATTTTTCGAAAATTTTAATTTTCCAAAAATGACTCTAACGAGTTCGATTAAAATATCATATGTTTAAGATATTTTCATGACAAATGAAATGTATATCTCGAATTTTATGGGAATGTCTCCAAAAGTATTCTTCATTGAGAACGACTTTTGCATAACTGGTAAACCATAAGAGATAGACAAAATTCTACTACACAAAAAATGTAGATCGTGTTAAAATACACAATTTATGTCACATACATTTTTTTGTTGAGTGAACCGTTTTCGAGATATGGCTTGTATTCCCTTAAATTTTTCAATATTTTTTCTCAAATAGAAATTCGTTATTCGTTTTTTTATGTCCTGGTTATACAAAGAGAATGGAATGCTGCACATAGCAAGCAGCTCTTAAAATATTTGACTATCGCTTAAAGCCTACCATATTCCCCTTGCACCTACAAGAAAATTAGCAATAAGATTAACATCTCGATTAACATGAAGCATATGGAGAATAAGCGTTTGTAAAAATAGTTTGTGCAGGAGTAGAGAAAGTCATGTGAGTGTAACACATCAGATTTTTTAAATGGGAACCTACATTTTGTATATTATTTTCTCATTAGAAAATGGTTTATAAGAAGCTGTTTATTTTGTGATGAGGAATAAGGAAACAAAATAAAAATGTTGGTTTCCAATTACGAAATGTAACTTGACCTTCAAATTAGCTCCATGGATGGTCGAACCATTTATTGCGCTCTTCGTACACAGTCATTCAGAATTTTGTGCAGGCATTTACGTTGGTGTAAGAACAATTTCGAAGTGCTTTGTACAAATGTTGTTTAGTTTTTTATGAGGAATGAGAAAGCAACATATAAAAGATAGGTTCCCGTTTAAAAATTAAAATGGCCCTAAAATGAACATCACAACGTCCTCCAATTAAAACACGACTAATGGTTTTGTAGATATTGTAAGTCTCAAATTAAATGGTACACCCTGTATATATGTGAACGTGTGTGTGAGTATATAATACTATATTTTGCAAGTATATTAGGGTTGAAGTTTTATAATTTAAAAATATTTTACAATTTCGATGAATGTAGTGAATTAATTTTACAAAATGTTTGTAACATCGTTTTCTACAAACATTTTATGCAATGGTTTTATAAATTCTATTTTATACTACAATGGTTTAAATGTATTTTATACTTTCAAACAGTACCTTCGGTACATGAACTGAGGACAATTAAAGAGTATACGTACTATTGTATTTTCATTTCCACAAGGGAAATCGAGGTCCTTTTCTATGATAATATGAAATCGTTGGAAATAATTGCCAATTGTGTGGTGAATGGAAACAAATGCTTCATATAAAATCAGAGAATACATTTTAGGTACTGCGTATATCACAGAAAAATATATATCTTGTTATTGAGCCATTATTGTTGTTAATCTACAGTGAATGCTATGTACTTATCGTCGGCATTTTGTACTGTGACCTTAGTCTTGATAATGAACATTTGTTGTAGGCATAATTATCATTACTGGAAGCTGCTTCTTTTACTAGAATATCCACTTTTTCATTTCCGACATGTTGAGCGAAGTTCTACCACGACAAGAGCCGGAGCTAAAGTCCCCCTTCTTATCCAGGGTCCAGCGCCAACCGAGTGGCTCTCCAAACCGTGGGGGGTTTCCCATGAGGCCAATATCTGGTGTCCTAAAAAGGTCCCCCGCTTTCGGGAGATGGAAGTAGATACACCACTTACGCGGGTCATCCCGAAAGGGCAACTACCGATAACCTCGGTAGGGCCGACAGCATTCTAGAAAACCGTCTACCGACTATCCAGATCGGTACCGGAGGACATAGAGGCGTCTCACAACCCTGCCAGTGTGGAAACCCATATAGACGTACCCAATCTCCCATGGGTATCGGGAACCACTGCCCCGTCGAGACCAACCCAATCCGAACAGCTCCCTAACGGGAGGGACTCGAATGTTCGGCCTGACGTACTTCTAGTAACGTCAGAAGTACCACAGGTGCTAAGGGTCCGCAGCGCCCTCATCATGGAACCCCTCCCCTACGGAGTTGAAAATCGGCAGGTCTTTAAAAGAATGACTAAATATGGAACAACTCGAACTATTAATAGCGGATGACTCGGAAATAGCTGATGTCACAAAACAAGTTGCTGAAAATAACTTTTAAATAAATCTACATTTTTGTGTACTACGTTTTTTCTATCGCTTAACAAGATTATACAAAATCTCTTCCGAATGGAGTGGATTTCACTGGCTGTTCCCAAAAAACTCAAGATATACCTAAATATTATTTTCTATTAATTGACCTAATAGTTGTTTAAACTATCAAGCCCGAGACTTGAGGTACTTACAATGAATGTAAGTCGTCATTGGGGTATGACATCTCAATACAATTTGAGATCTCCTTGTGGTTTACCGGGAAAAATGCGAATCAGTTGGAGAATTTAGTGTCGTGCCGGCAAGCTGCCATGGTAGCTCTGTGGTTAGAGCAACCGGACGGATACCGGGAGATCCTTGGTGAAAACCCCGGCTATGGCATTGAATTTTTCAGTCATCTGATTCTACCTTTCCAACTAAAAATGTTATTTGAACAGAATTGTACATTACAATGATTTCTACATTTTTGCTTCAGTAAGCTTTTTGTACTTGTTATTGCTTCATAGTTATATAAAACCATACAAAATTCAATAAAAATGGGAAGAGTTCACAGGTCGTTCACAGAAAATCTAATACACCTACTCCTGCATAATCTGTCACATCAAATATCTTATATTTTAACCACAACCCTTGTTGTGATTTTTGAGAAAATTAAAAGTAACAAAACTTTTTCCACATAAAGGGCAGTTTGGAGCGTGAGACTTTTTAAAAACCTTTAGCTGATCTGTTTAAACAGTATGTGACTTAAATATAAAACTCGGCATTTCTGAATTTTCATTTCTGCTGCTCACAAACAGACAGAAACGAAAATTCTTGTTGTAATGCTGTTTTGGATTAAGTGGATATCAAAACGTGTGTAATTGGTGAAATAACGCAATCAATTTTTGGGTGAAACAATAGGTACTTATTATTGCCATTTAGGAATTAAAAAAAATCATTGGGGGAGAGAATTCAATGCCCATTTGTTTTTGGTGAAATTATTGATACAGAATTTTTCGGTATAGTAAAATAAATGGTTCTCTATCTTCTGTAGATAAGTGGAAGGGAAAATAAAATGAAACCTCTTTGTCGAGTTTCAAAGACAGTACTAAAGACAATGTTAGGAGGTGCGTTACATGGAATGTACTATATACACTTTGTGATCAAAGGTATCCGGACACCCCACAAACATAAGTTTATCATCTTAGGTGCATTGTGCTGCCACCTACTGCCTGGTACTCATTATCCGCGACCTCAGTAGTCATTAGACATCCGCTCCGTGGAACCCAGGGACTTCGAACGTGGTCAGGTGATTGGGTGTCACTTGTGTCAGAAGAGATTTCCACACTCCTAAACATCTCTAGGTCCACTGTTTCTGATGTGATAGTGAAGTGGAAACGTGAAGGGACATGTACAGCACAAACGTGTACAGGCCGACATCGTCTGTTGACTGACAGAGACCGCTGACAATTGAAGAGGGTCGTAAAGAGTAATAGGCAGACATCTATCCAGACCATTCACACAGGAATTTCAAACTGCATCAGGATCCACTCCAAGTACCATGACAGTTAGGCGTGAGATGAGAAACCTTGGATTCCATGGCCGAGCAGCTGCTCATAAGCCACATATCACGCAGGAAAATGCCAAACGACGCCTCGTTGGTGTAAGGAGCGTCAATATTACATTATTGAACAGTGGCAAAACGTTATGTGGAGTGGTGAATCACGGTACACAATGTGGCGATCTGATGGCAGGGTGTGGGTATGGCGAATGCCCGGTGAACGACATCTGCCAGCGTGTGTAGTGCCAACAGTGAAATTCGGAGGTGGTAGTGTTATGGTGTGGTCGTGTTTTTCCTGGAGGGGGGTTTCACCCTTGTTGTTTTGCGTGGCACAGTCCTACATTTATATTTTAAGCACCTTCTTGCTTCCCACTGTTGAAGAGCAATTCGGGGATAGCGACTGCATCTTTCAACACGATCGAGCACCTTTTCATAACTCACGGGCTGTGGCGGAGTGGTTGCAACGAGAACATGCCTGTAATGGACTGGCCTGCACAGAGTCCTGACTTGAATCCTATAGAACACCTTTAGGATGTTTTGGAACGCCGACTTCGTGCCAGGCCTCAGCGACCTACATCGATACCTCTCCTCAGTTCCGCACTCCGTGAAGAATGGGCTGCCATTCCCCAAGAAAGCTTCCAGCACCTGATTGAAAGTATGTTTGCGAGAGTGAACGTTGTCATCAAGGCTAAGGGTGGGCCAACACCATATTGACTTCCAGCAATACCGATGGAGGGCGCCACGAACTTGTACGCAATTTTCAGTCAGGTGTCCGGATACTTTTGATCACGTAGTCTATATAAGTTGAGAAACTTATCGCGTATATTGCGATGAACTGAGGAATAACAAGTGGAAAGATCTGAAAATTAACATGAATGAAGAATGGAGCGTGTGAGATTGTTGATAAAATATGTCTTAAACTGATTGGAGTGGAAGATGATACTACTCTAAATGGTTAACAGATAGAGATAAAGTGGAGGAGGCTCAGGGTGCAGTAAAGGATGTTATACAGAAACTTAGGTATTTTGACTAATATGCAAACTTTCTAATAGGAATTTTAATTTCTCTATCTCATGTTTATATTAGGTAGAGGAAGCACTGCATTCCACCATAAAATTCGATAACGAGATTTCACGCATAAACACGTTTTGAGGCACGTGAATAAGAACCTTTAGAAATAGGTATGCGCGCTCGTGTTTGCGTGTTCTGAGCTGATTTGTTGTATTCACATGACTCTCACCACTCAGTCTTCTACAAACTATTCTTGTTATTAATTGAGAGAAACGTTTTTTAAACATTTAGAGATTTCGTATTAGGTATAGGGTTACAGAGGATGCATAGGATGCATGGCCACATATTTAAAAAGCATGTCGCCATGCTATGGTTTTGAAATTCCATGTCTTTGTATGACCACAAGAAAAACTCTTGCACTAGCAAAAAGTATGTGTTTGAAAATTAATTCTAATAACAAAGAATATCGTGGTAATGGTTAACGCCACAAAAAATCATTTGACATTAGTTTGTGCTTTAACGAGATATAATTCTTTTTATAATAAAGGCTTTCCATTTCTTACGGTTAACCAATTATACAAAAGTCATTCAGAATAAAGAAGACTTCACAGGCTATTCGGAAAAAGCTTAAAATATAAATTTTATTTCCAATGTAAATATCGTAAACATATGGCACATTAATAAAACATTTCACAATCATTTTTGTCAAAATTGAAAATAATGAAACCTTTCCCATTTAAAGAGAAATTTGCGGAGAGAAGATTTTCTTAAAATCCTTCCGGTCGTATCTTCGGAAGGCATCGAAATTTAACACCATCTGATATTTAATCGCTCTTATTTTTGAGATACGGACAGAAAGAACCACATGAAATTTCTTTTAAAAATAATTTTTCTATTCAGAGAGCCTGAAAACGTGTATTTCCGATGAAATCTCGCTATCAACTTTTGGGTAATACACAATAGCCATTGTATTTACTGTAGGCATAGGTTATGTAACACAGGGGTGCACCTCGCTCTGCGACCTACATAGATCTATTGTGGCAAACAGCCCCAGTAAGAAGGGATTAGGTGACGGAACCACAGGAGGCTACAGGTACAGACATAGATGCCACAGAGACGCGCGGAAGTCCCGTCGACCATGCCCCTCTAGTGTCAACGGAGAATACTTTTTCCTTTGAGCAAGTGTCGTCCTCCGTAGTATAGTGGTTACTAGTCTCTAGTTCCGGAGGTCGCGGGTTCAAACCCGGCGGAGGGCGATGGATTTTTACAATAGCTTCCTTCGGAAGGGAAGTAAGGCCGGTGGTCCCGTGTTGTAGATTTACGGCACGTAAAAGAACCTCGAGCCTGATAAAGAGGCTTCTGAGCAAAATTACCGGTGTTTTACGCCCAGTATAGAATGGGACGCTAAGGACCACAGTAGTTAAAGAGCGTCCATAAATAAAACTCAACTTAACTTTGAGCAACCATCCGCACCATCTGTCCGGCACCGCCAACCACACGCCACGAAACCTCGAAGCACATCTATAAGTTTGGGAAGAAACGACTGAAGCGGAAATGATGAAAGGAAATCGTGGTAAAGAAGAAATCATCCCAGAATTCACCTACCGAGGGAAAGTCACAAAAAACCCAATGTCAGAGTGGGCAGTCGACAGGAATCGAACACGAATGCTCCGAATGCGAGCTTCACACATTACCGCGGAGCCATCACTTGGTTTCTATAGGGGATTCAATGGAAGGGGACACTTCGCATACTGCGATCTGCACAGATCTATTGTGACTACCACTCCCATTAGGAAGGGATGAGGTGACGGAACCACAGGAAGCTACAGGTACAGACATATATGCCACAGAGACGCGCGGAAGTCCCTAATATTTCCAATCGCAGACTCGTTGTGATGAACGACCCGTCGACCAAGCAGCCCGCTGGTGCCCACAGGAAGTATTCTTTCCTTTGAAAAGCCGCGCCATCTGTCCGGCATCGCCATACGCCCCTAAACTTAGAAGCACACCTGAAAGATGAGAGGAAAACGGAAGGATGGGGAAATTATGGAAAGGAAATCATGGTATGGAAGAAATCACCCCAGCATTTGCCTGCCGGCCCCAGAAAAACTATGAAAACTCCATGGGTAAGAATGGGTGGTTGCCGGGAGCGAAACCAGAATCTCCCGAATGCTAGTCGCTCACGTTACCGCACCGCCAACTCGCACTTTGTTACTATAGCTAAATAGTAAAGAAATAGTAAATAGCAGAACCACTATTTATATGAATCTATAATGTTTAAAGGAGTATGTGTGTTTCCCTTGTGAGCTTTTCAGTTTAGTACTATTTGGTATCTTGGTATTTCTAGCACTACAGTCTTGAGGGTTCGGATCTCATTAGAAGACGCTGGAGTGCATTTTCTTACGGACTGCAAACCAATCTAAGGGTTTTCTCCAGAACGTTTCGTTTGTTTGTGTATAGGTGGGGTGGGAGAAGTGGTTTAAAGAAGTGACGTTACTAGCAAGCATTTTGTACGAAAGCCATTCAGCATCTTCTCTCATTTGCCTCGCCTTCTTCTGCTTCTCTTTCTCCTCTTTCCCTTCTCCATTTATCCGCAGGGAAATAAATCTTCATACGAAACGTCGAGAGCTGGATAAGGCGGTACCGTACAGAAATTTGTCTCAGAGGATTACGTCATGCAGTGCCTTCCTGACGTCACGGCAATCTCAGCGCAGCGCTGCGCTCTTCCTAATATCACTTTATTACCCAGCTTCGAAAATACAGCGGCGTAAAGCGTTTCTGTGAAATGAATTAAAATCTTGACGACGTCCAAGCAGGCTTTTCACAAATGTAGCCGCATGTTCTGAGAATTTTGGAGAGAGACTATGCCAATTCATTCTAAGGCAGATTTGGTAAGGAGCTAATATTTACATATAGACTGAAAAAAATCTGATGTGTTACACTCACATGACTTTCTCTACTCTTGTACAAACTATTTTTACAAACGCTTAATCTCCATATGCTTCATGTTACTCGAGATATCGAGATGTTAATCTTTTTGCTAATTTTCTTGTAGATGCAAGCGGAATTGGTAGGCTTTAAGCTATAGTCAAACATTTTAAGAGTGGTTGCTATGTGGAGTATTCCATTCTCTTTGCATTACCAGGACAAAAAAATTGAATAACGAATTTGATAACAGGTATTAGTATTGGAATATTTAAGGGAATAACAAGCAATATCTCGAAAATGGTTCACTCAACAAAAGAAATGTATATCACATAAATTGTGTATTTTAACGCGATCTACATTTTTTGTGTAGTAAAATTTTGTCTATCTCTTGTGGTTTACCAGTTATGCAAAACTCGTTCACAATAAAGAATACTTTTGGAGACATTCCCAGAAAATTCAAGATATACATATCATTTGTCATGAAAATATCTTAAACATATGATACTTTAATCAAAATCGTTAGAGCTATTTTTGAGAAAATTAAAATTTTCGAAAAATTATCCATGTAAAGGGTAATCTGGGGCGAGGGGATTTTCCTAGAAACCTTTGTGTCGCATCTCTGGAAGATACTGAACCCAAATACCAAGTTTGGTGTTTATCCGGCTGTTCGTTTCTGAGTTATGCTGTTCACAGGCACACAGACACACACACGGACATGTTTCCAAAAATGTTTTTTGTTGAATTCAGGGGTCTCAAAACATATATTTCCGGTGAAATCTCGATATGGAATTTTTGGGTGGATTACAATACTTTCCCTATTTACTATACGTAGTAGAGAAAGTAAAAATCTGGCAACTATTTTGATTGCAGCCGACTGCTTAGTAAATTGCGGACGAAAGGGTAAATAGGAAAAAATTCTGGTGGTGTGTTTTCATAATCACGAATGTTAGGGATTTAGGGGTTGTTATAATCAGGCATAGAAGTTCCTAAGCAGTAGGTTTTTAAGTTATCTATACTCAAACCATCATCAATATAAAGAATGTATGCAGCAACCGCTAAGAGTCATTGATAGGCAGGTAAATACGGTCTGGTGAGTGATATTCTGCAAATGCCAACAGATCGTAAAAGGGATGGGGATGGAAAGCAAAATTCAAAGCCATAGGCTGCGTTTGAACCACGGATCTTCCAGTTTCCTTCCGGCAGAGAAGTTCTTAAGCAGTAGGATTTAAGTATTATACTCAAGGCATTTTCAATACAAGGAATGTAAACAACAACAGCCAAGAGTCACTGACAGGCAGTTAAACAGGTTTGGTAAGTGATATTCTGCAAATGTCAGCAGATTGTAAAAGGAATGGGGATGAAAAGGTAAAATTAAATGCCATAGGCTGGATATGAACCACGGATCTTCCAGTTTCCGTCCGGCTGCTCTAAATTACCGTTTTAGTCCAATTCTACCTTTCTAACCATGTCCTAAACATGGCTTGTGTAAAAGAACAATTAATTAACAGAGAGGTATGGTTTTCTAACTGTGACGCCCCTGCCTAAAGTCCGTAATAAGCACAACTTTATTTCCTTTTGTCCTGGCTTTAATGCTCAGAATTTCCTATGCCTGATTATGTATATTGTAGTTTAGCGTCCTTCAACCAGTTAGGACATGTCGGACGATGAATAAAATGAGTCTAGCGTCCATAGAGCTTAAAGTTGTCCAACATTCGTCTTTTCAGTATAAGGGAAAACCCCGGAAAAGCCTTATAGGGGTAAATCACACTAACCGAGATTCGAACTTTGGACCAGATACGCTACTTCTACATAAAAGAGGCGGAATTATAATATCGTAACGCAGCTATGGGCCTCGGTTCGGTAGAACGCACCGACCGTCCGACTGACCGACAGGGTGATAAGTGAGGCAGTATTTTTAACATTTAAATAATTTCAGTCTAATTATATAATATATAATTTAATAACAGCCCGCCTTTAAGCAATATATGTATGTAACAATATATAAAAAGTGTATATTACAGTCATTATATATGTTTATATTATTGTATACACGTGTAATAATGTTATATGAATGTATTACGTAATTTAATAATGTAGGAGCTGTGAGAGTAATAGGTCAAAAGTTGCTAACAAAGAGGTAACAATGAGGTAACCTTGAGGCAATAATGAGTTTGAGAGTTTAATAATGTTACTAGTCATTATTGGAGCGACAATAATATAATTTTTGTGACAGTTTATAAAATAGCCAATCAGAAACTGAAAAGGAGAAACATTTACAAATTCAGAAGTCAGTTGCCTGTGGACAGTGTTTGTAACCGGATGCGTGATACGTCCTTGAGAAAAATAATACGTATTCGTGTGTGACGAAAATAGCTTACGTGTTAAAATGTGCAAGTATTTAATAATAAAAAGAATCTCACAGCTCTCTCTCTATATCAGTGAAATGTATTTAAATCGTGTCAAGCATTAATAAAAGGAGTGAAGTAAAATTATAATCTGTGTTAGCCTACATTCTTGTCGCACCACAACCATATAAAGGAAAACATGTCTCTAACAATAATACTGACGCTGCCGAGGCAAACATAAATTAAATATTTAAAGAAACAGTAAAAATTATAAAGTTAATATATTTTTAAACATTCGGGGCAAAGGCCACCGGAAAGTACATTTGGGGCGAATGCTAGGGTACCATACGTGCGGTTACAACTACTACAAGTTCGGCTACTCAACAGTTGAAACATAATACAACTCCTTCAATACAAACTACTTCAAATTGGCGTTCATACGTGGAGGTAATAGAATACTACTTCATAAGTGCTCTCTCCCAACGTAAACACCATAAGCGCTATCGATAGATAACCGAAATCTTCTGAAAGTTTCCTTTTTCTCCGTCTCTAGAGCGTTCTGAGACTCTGTGGCTATATAACCCAGCGTGTTTGCGAGTGAGGTGGTGAGTGCGTTTCAAGGGCAGTTCTAGAGTCGGTTTGTGGCGACAGTTGTGACTCACAGTGAGTGCTGCTTCTGAGAGAGATTAGAGACGGCTTCGTTCAATTCCCTAGCAAGCGAGTCATCCGAAGAAGAGGTGTTACACGCATATTTCATTATACGACTACCTTACAAAGAAAACCGAAGTGATAGGGAAAATTTAACTAGATCACACCAATGAAGTGACAGTGTGAACTAAGTGAAGTCACAGTAAAAGTTGAATTATATCACCTGGAAACCGGACAAAGTCACAATATAACACAAATTCCATAAACCAGGATAACAATTTATACGAGATGTTGTTCATTTGTATAATTGAAAGTTAATCTTATGTGTACATTGTTGCATGTGTTACATGTTAAATGTTACTTTAGCTTCTGTAAACTAATCTTTCGAAACTTTATTTTCCTACTCCTATATATACTTCATTTTAGTTGAAATAAACCTTTGCAGAAATACTTTTATCAGGCATTTCGTTGTAGATACAAGCGGGATACAGGAAAGGGAATAAAAATTAAAATTAAATTGAGGTTTATTTATGGATGCTCTCTAACTACTATGGTCCTTAGTGCCCCATTCTATATTGGGCGTGAAAGACCGGAAATTTTGCTCAGAGGTCTCTTTATCAGGTTTGAGGTCCTTTTACCTGTCGTAAATCTACTACACGGGACTACCGGCTTTACTTCCCTTCCGGAGGAAGCGATGCTAAGGATTTTTACGCCCGAAAAGAATCCATCGCTCTCCGCCGGGTTTGAATCCGCGACCTCGGCAACTAGAGGATAGCATAGTAACCACTACACCACGGAGGACGACAGGCAGGTGTTTTTAATCTAGTCCCGATTGTTGAAAATATAATAATAATAATAATAATAATAATAATAATAATAATAATATCCTGGTCTTGCAGTTCCACCCTCGTTGCAAGACATTGTAAGAAAAACTGACTAGCGGCAGCACTTAAAAATTACAATATGTTGAAAAATTCAAAACCAATAACAAAATATATCTCGGAAATAGATTATTCCACAAAAAAGTATTTGAAATAACTTGTTTGTTTTAAAGAAATGTTCAATTTTTGTGTGGTAGCCTTTTGTCTACTTCTTAAAATTTAGCAGTTTTACAAAATTATACAAAATTCCTTCAGAAGAAGGACGACTTCACAGGTTATTCACGAAAAATTCAATATTTACATTTTATTTGTCATGTAAATATCTTAAATATTTGTATTTTAATTAAAGGCGTCATAGCCATTTTAAAGAAGTTAAAAATGTTGAAATTGTAAAGGTTGATTTGGGTTGGGGGGTTTTCTTGAAAATCTTTGTAGGCCATCTTTGGAAGATACTGAACTTAGGATTTATCCAACAATTCGTTTCTGAGTTATGTTTAACACACACACACACACACACACACACACACACACACCTTTTTTCTATTTTTTTATTTATATATTAAGGTGCCTCAAAGGACATATATGACCGGTGAAATCTCGGTGTAGAACTATTGTGTAGAATGCATAGCAAGGCATACAAGGCTAAACCAATTACAAATAATTCAGCCCTCTAGAGGAAGGAGTGAAGAATTATTTGCATATGTGATTCAACAGAACGACAGCTACGACATTTGCATATATGAGAGCTTCATCACTGACGTGGAGACCAAGGTTAAGCTATGATCGCTACTAAAAGACAGTAAGAAAACAATAGTGTTGCATGAAAACATAAGGTTTAAAATATAATATTACTCTTCGGGAGTTCGGTCATACTTTTTGGGGAGATAAAATACCCTGCCAATCAGGTGGCTAGAATTATACTCGGAAAACAGCTGGTCACGCCGGTAGGGGATGGAGCCAGATTATTCAGTATCCACACAAACAGCCCCGTTCCGTTACGGGCCATATGTTATGCACCCCAATACAACTAGTAAACATGAGAAAGTAAAAATCTCACTCACATGACTATCTCTTATACAAACTATTTTTACAAACGCTTATTCTCCATCTACTTCATGTTACTCGAGATAAACATTTGCAGAAACGATCCTATTGCTTATTCTCCTGTAGGTGAAAGGGGATTATGGTAGGCTTTAAGCGATAGTCAAATCTTTTAAGAGTTGGTTGCTATGTGGCGCATTCCATTCACTTTGTATGTCCAGGACATACAAAAAGAAAAGACAGAAAAACAAAACGAATAAAGAATTCCCATTTGAGAAAAATATTAAGTATTGGAGAATTCAAACAAATAACAAGGAATATGTCGGAAATGGTTCACTGCACACAAAAAATGTATATGACATAAATTGTATGTTTTGTGGTAAAATTTTGTCTATCTCTTACGGTTTACCAGTTAGGGAAAATTCATTCAGAATGAAGACAACTTTTGGGGGCATTCCCAGAAAATTCTAGATATGCCTTTCATTTTCCATGAAAGTGTCTTAAAATATGATATTTTGATCAAAATCGTGAGTGCCATTTCTGAGAGAAAATAAAAGCTTCGAAAAATGTTCCATGTAAAGGGTAGTCTGGAATGGAGGGATTTTCTTGAAAATCTTCGTGTCGCATCTTTTAAAGATACTGAACTTAAATTTCAAGTTTGGTATTTATCCGACTTTGCGTTTTTGACTTACGCTGTTCACAGACACACACGGGCCTTTTTTGAAATGCTTTTTTTTTTGCATAATGGGGCTTCAAAACATGTATTTCCGGTGAAATCTCAATATCCAATTTTTAGGTGAAATGCAATATTTCTACTTACTATACATATCAGAGAAAGTAATAGGCTTACGTAAAAATACTTTGTATACCCGCTAATATACGATACGGGGTAGGGAAATTAATGTGAATGTAACACATCAGACTTTTTTTTTCTTCTAGTTTACTGCTTTGCTGGATACACGTGCTACCTCAATTTTAGCCTTATCCGAGTGCACTTCCGCTCGTTTATAATCACACCTTGCTTTATCCTCACACAGCAGTACTTCCTTTCGTATATAATCATATCTTGCTCTGTGTTTTGGTTATCGGTATCCTTGCTTGTGCTACAAATATTATTTTGACTGTTCTTACGTTCTCATTTCTCTTACGCCCAAAGAATATTTCTTTGTGTTCTTGACATGCAGAGAGAATAACATTTTACACATAGCGAACAGTTCTAAAAATATTTGACTATCGCATAAGACCTACTATGTTCCCCTTGTTTTGTATTTGCAAGGGCAATATAGCAATATGCATAGCCTTTAAGCATAGAAATATCTCTTAATAGCTGGTTGCTATGTGCAGCACCATTCTCTTTGCCACAGATTAATACCATTTGCATATCCAAGATACAAAAATGAATAACGAATTCCATTTGAGAAAATAAGTATTGAAAAATTTAAGGGAATAACAAGCAATATCTCGAAAATGGTTCACTCAACAAAAGAAATGTATATGACATAAATTGTGTATTTTAACGCGATCTACATTTTTTGTGCAGTAAAATTTTGTCTATCTCTTATGGTTTACCAGTTATGCAAAAGTCGTTCACAATGAAGAATGCTTTTGGAGACATTCCCAGAAAATTCGAGTATACAATTCATTTGCAATAAAAATGTCTTAAATTTATGTTATTTTATTCAAAATCGCTAGAGCCATTTTTGAGAAAATTAAAATTTTCGAAAAAAGGTTCCATGTAATGGGTAATCTGGGATGGGGGATTTTCTTGAAAACCTTTGTGTGGCATCAGTGGAAGACACTGAACATAAATACCAATTTTGGTGTTTATCCGACTCTTCGTTTCTGAGTTATGCTGTTCACAGACACACATACGAACGTGTTTCCAAAAATCCTATTTTTGGATTCAGGGGTCCCAAAACATATATTTCCGGTGAAATCTCGGTATCGAATTTTTGGGTGGAATACAATACTTCCCCTACTTACTATACGTAGTAGAGAAAGTAAAAAATATAATGTAAAGCATGGTATGGAATGTAATACATTAGATTTTTGAGTTGCGCTATTCACAGGCACACACATATACACACGTATATTTTTGTAAAAATTCCATTTTTTTATTTATTGGATCTCCAAAGGTGTGTTTCTGATGAAATCTTAGGTAGGTAGTCGAGATAGAAAATTGTTTTGTCAATGGGGCATATGTACATATTTATTTTCAATATTATGTAGGCCTGTATTATTCTAATGGTAGCGAATTTTGCAACATTATTCACTGGCTTTCTTACTGAAATACTGCATCCTTGGGCATTCACAGAAAAGTTATTTTCTCCTTTGCAAGAAGAACGTGATTCTATTGAGATTGCAAAGAGAACTTTGGCACGCCTTTAAAGGTCAAGTAAACATGTCCCAGACTGAATTCCTTCACTTCCTCTACTCTATGGACTTGCGTGAATTACGACCCTGAGAGTTTCTCCGTATGTGTCAGCCGACAGAAAACATGTTTTTGGCGATTATTTGTGTTTTCTTTGGGATTTCTTAGTTTCGCTGACTATTTTTTTCTTCTGTAAGAAAAGGGTGAAAAATGTGTTATGATTGATATAGTGCGTGCTACTTTTTCCTAAAATGAAATATTTCTTCAACATACAGTCACGAAAAGGACTCTAATAAATCAATATTTGAATTAGAAAGCTTTCTCTGAACACTTAAACTAAAATCTGGCTGATTGTCCTAGCAAGGGATATTAAATGCTTAAGAGGTTACTACAAAACAGCTGTAAACATTTTAGGCAATTTTTGATCACGACAAAACACATTTACGACATTCTGTGGTGTATAATAAGAGACCGAGGAATTATATGTAGTATTAATCCCCAAAATAATCACGCAACTCAAAACCTTCAAAGTATGTACTTCAAATATTAAAAGTTAACATTATGCACTTGAGCCCTGTTTCATAATATTTACAGTTACAAATTATAAGAAAAATATAATTTTTTTCTAAACTCTGTTTACAATAAAATTTGTTAGCTTGTAAGATTTGAGGAATTTTACAAATCCAGATAAACAATTGATAAGCGTAAATGTAATACACGTTCTGTCGTACTTCCATTTCGAAACATTAGTAACCATACTGTAACGCAGCGGCAGTGGCCTAAGGTAATCCAAAGGTCGGGGACAGACAGTTGGAGATAATAAACAAAGATAAATCGCGTTCTTGCCCGGCGTAAACACCCATAGCGCTATCAGCAGATATCCCGAACTTTTTGGAAGTTTATTTCCCCCCGCTCCCATAATTCGGGAGTGTTCTGTGGAAGATTTATGGTCTATGTAAGTGAGTGTTCTCGCAAGAGGAATCAGTCAGTTGAGTCAGTCAGTGAGTGAGAAAGAGAGTTGGTGAGAGAGTTTCTGCTGTGACATCAAATGCGGCCGTCCGAGAAAGTTGGTGAAGGCGTTTCTGCTGTGACATCAAGTGCGGTTCTCCGAGGGAGTTGGTGAAGGCGTTTCTGCTGTGACATCAAGTGTATTTCTCCGAGGGAGTTAGTGAAGGCGTTTCTGCTGTGACATCAAGTGTATTTCTCCGAGGGAGTTGGTGAGGGCGTTTCTGCTGTGACATCAAGTGTATTTCTCCGAGGGAGTTGGTGAAGGCGTTTCTGCTGTGACATCAAGTGTATTTCTCCGAGGGAGTTGGTGAGGGCGTTTCTGCTGTGACATCAAGTGTATTTCTCCGAGGGAGTTAGTGAAGGCGTTTCTGCTGTGACATCAAGTGTATTTCTCCGAGGGAGTTGGTGAAGGCGTTTCTGCTGTGACATCAAGTGTATTTCTCCGAGGGAGTTGGTGAGGGCGTTTCTGCTGTGACATCAAGTGCGGTTCTCCGAGGAGATGGTGAGGGCGTTTCTGCTGTGACATCAAGTGCGGTTCTCCGAGGGGATGGTGAGGGCGTTTCTGCTGTGACATCAAGTGCGGTTCTCCGAGGGAGTTGGTGAAGGCGTTTCTGCTGTGACATCAAGTGCAGCTCTCCGAGGGAGTTGGTGAAGGCGTTTCTGCTGTGACATTAAGTGCGGCTCTCCGAGGGAGTTGGTGAAGGCGTTTTTGCTGTGACATCAAGTGCGGTTCTCCGAGGGAGTTAGTGAAGACGTTTCTGCTGTGACATCAAGTGCGGCTCTCCGAGGGAGTTGGTGAAGGCGTTTCTGCTGTGACATCAAGTGCAGCTCTCCGAGGGAGTTGGTGAAGGCGTTTCTGCTGTGACATTAAGTGCGGCTCTCCGAGGGAGTTGGTGAAGGCGTTTTTGCTGTGACATCAAGTGCGGTTCTCCGAGGGAGTTGGTGAGCGCGTTTCATCTTCTACACACCTGGCTATATGATTCAGTTTTTACATATGCATCGTACATAAAAATTTGTTGTTCAGCTCCAAATGATCGACAGGCATTGCAGTGGACTAATAACAATACATTAACACTCTTAAGCAAATCCCACACAACACAGATATCTTGAATAAGTTTTCACCTTGGAGATGCATAATTCACAATTCTCTAGCGGATCGCATGTGCAAGCTGGCTTTTGGATCGGTGGACATCTCCTCTCACCTTTCATATTTATTAATGTAGGAACCCCAAACGGCTGGGAAATAAATTTAGGAACATGAAAGTAGATTTGTGTTATGGATTTTGTACAGCGAAAAACCCACGCCTTCCTCTTAACCTCCACGCCACGTTTCGGTCCTCCGCAGTCAACTCAGTATACGGTCCCTGAATGCAAGTGCTGGGTACTAGAAATTAATCCAATTTTCACGTGAACTTTTAGGCATGTAACAATATAGCCGGCTTTTTGTCTCGCATTAAAATGCCCATAATGTAGTATGGATGCGCAACACTATAATGAATTCCACCTGCCTACTAAGCGTGAACTGTGAGGGTCGTTTCAACCAAATTTCTATACAAGTGAATAGGACAAAGGTAATCAACTAAATGGTCATCAAGAGCCCCGAATCTTACCTACGGATTTCTTTCCTTGGGATATTCTTATAGATAAGGTTTTCAAAAGAAGATTTTGTACTGTTGATAACATGATTCAGTTCATTTGGGAGGCATGCCAAAAAACTGACAGTAAAAATAAAAAACAGCACCAAAGAAGGTGATTTTCGGAGGGTACTAAATCGTGTCCGTAGGCGAAATGCGAAAGAACCTCCCATCCTGTTTTATGAATAACGAGCAGCCTGGGGCATCACACTGTCCTGCTGTAGGATGATCTTCCCAACAGTGTAGTAAAATATCTTTGTATATCAAATCTAGACTACAGCAGAGTGTAAATGCTGAAGACCAACTGTTTGAACCATCACATACATAAGTTATATATTCTTACTCTTGCTGCATGAATCTGTATCATAAGGGTTTTTATGCATGCTGTGCTTTCATTACCGCACACCTGCTCTATACCTATTTTTGCCTATCTTTTTATATTTTAGTTTTTATTAATACCCCAGAAAAAAGGAAGAGCATTACTTGGTTTTAAAATATCATGCCCTGAAGGGCCGCTCGCGGGGGGTGGGGATCAGAAGTAAATTAACAAGGGGATATAAACACATATATTATTACAATTTTTACTTTCTCTACTACGTATAGTAAGTAGGGGAAGTATTGTATTCCACCTAAAAATTCGATACCAAAATTCCACCGGAAATACATGTTTTGAGACCCCCTAAATACAAAAAAAAAGATTTTTGGAAACATGTCCGTGTGTGTGTCTGTGTGTCTGTCTGTGAACAGCATAACTCAGAGACGAACAGTCGGATAAACACCAAACTTGGTATTTAGGTTCAGTATCTTCCAGAAATGCGACACGAAGGTTTTCAGGAAAATCCACCCACCCCAGACTACCCGTTACATGGAATATTTTTCGAAAATTTTAATTTTCTCAAAAAGGCTCTAACGATTTTGGTTAAAACATCATATGTTTAAGATATTTTCATGAATTTTCTGGGAATGTCCCCAAAAGTATTCTTCATTGTGAACGATTTTTGCATAACTGGTAAACCATAAGGGATAGACAAAATTTTACTACACAAAAAATGTAGATCGCGTTAAAATACACAATTTATGTCATATACACTTTTGTTGTTGAGTGAACCATTTTCGAGATATTGCTTGTTATTTCCTTAAATTTTCCAATACTTATACTTTTTCTCAAATGGATATTCGTTATTCATTTTTTTTTGTCCTGGTAATGCAAAGAGATTGGAATACTCCACATAGCAACCAGCACTTAAATGATTTGACTATCGCTTAAAACCTACCATATTCCCCTTGCATCTACAAGAAAATTAGCAATAAGATTAACATCTCGATATCTCATTAACATGAAGCATATGGAGAATAAGCGTTTGTAAAAATAGTTTGTACAAGAGTAGAGAAAGTCATGTGATTGTAACACAACAGATTTTTTTACGTGCTGGAGATGCAAAGAGAATGGAGTGTGCCACATAGCAACCAGCTCTTTAAAGATTTGACTGTCGCTCAAAGTCTACCATATTTCCCTTGCACCTACAAGAAAATTAGCAGTAAGATTAACATCTCAATTAACATGAAGTATATGGAGAATAAGCGTTTGTAGAGATAGTTTGTACAAGAGTAGAGAAGGTCATGTGAGTGTAACACATCAGATTTTTAATCTAGTATTGTAATTGTTAACTGTGTTTGTATCTTTAAGTTTGTTAATCTAAATGTGCTGATCCCGCTCCAGAGGCAATCTTAGGTGCAATACTACTGTATGGATAATGTGCCTAACAAATAATTTTTGGAAATGTATAAAAGGAACTGTAACATTATATAGGTATGTAGTTGTTCAGAACGTATAGCATTATTACACTTAGTATAGGTATTGGTCTATTTAGGTATAATAGGATACATTTAAATACAAAGTAATAAAATATACCACCTGCCAAATATTTTTTGTAGTTTTTGCTGTAAATATTACTTTTTATTGATTTTAACTTTCCAATTGTTTTAAGTTTGTTTGTCTACTGCTATCAAAATAGCTACTATAGCATGTTTAGGACAGCCCATTGGCGAAGCTTTCCAATAACATAGAAAAGGAATAGTTTAAATTGAGCTTTGGAGGGATGTGCCATAGACTTTGGGGTGGATAACCACCCCCATGTAAGTTGTACAGAGAGGAGGGAGAGAATGCATACGCGGGAAAGGATAAGAGAGTGTAAAGCTAGAGAGAGAGAGAGAGAGAGAGAGAGAGAGGTGAGAAAAAGGAAAAGAAAGACGTGGACTCCATAGTTCGGTGTTATGAACGCCGTCACTGGAAACGGTCAATGTGCGCTTGATCAGGTTGTAGAACACGACTCCGCTCGTCTGGCGATAAACTGTAGTTTTATTTCACTACTCATTCATTTGCATGCTACACAAAGATACCTTTTCACTACCGACCAGGACATATTTCGAACAGTACTGTACAAAAGCTCTTACTGTAGAATTCTGTATACAAGAAGCAAAGGAAAACATTTCTGCACACAAAAAATTCTGTTTGAAACCCGCGATCTGGATTTTTCCAGTAAGTCTTCCATAAATGTTTATATTTACGACACTGACATTTGAATAGCACAGGTACACATAACGACGAAAATTCCCCTTGAACTATAAAACTTTGTTTTTAAATATCCATGGAGAACAAAAAGAAAGGCGATCCATATCGTGTGTGAATAAAACCAGGGTTAGCATTACATTTACTTTCGTCCTGCACAAAAAAGAGTAATATAAAAATGTTACCGCACATTGGACAGTGAAAATCTGAAATAAAACAGAACCACATGAAAAAGAAGGGGAAAGGGAATAGCTAACACCAGTTGAATGAAATAAAAGCATACCTGAAATCGTAAAAACTTTTTCTGCACAAGATTTTACTGGCCTGTGCTGTCTTTCGCTTTGTTTTATCACCGCCGTTGTCAGGAAAAGTTTTATGGAGGTAGCTTTAAGTACAAAACAGAGGGCATTAACGTCACCCAAAGAAATACCGCAAATTTACGAGCAAAATTTATGTTTTCCTGATATGTCATCGGATCGAGTGCATAGAGGGAATGAATTCTAAAGCACGAAATATTGGTACAGCAAACCGATTACAAGTTCAATAAGCACTGATAGCGAGTGATCGCTGTAGTTTAGCGAAACAATTGATATCCACGAGGAAATGGCGCCGAGTCTGTCATGGCGGATTGTTTTTAGGATGTTTACGAGAGTACGAATCGCATTATCAGTTCATTTACTCACGCATCTGTTTGTAGCTATTAATTCACGAGTGCGTTTATAAATTTGTATTTAGGCAGCACACGACAACTGAATTTACGGAGTGGGTCTGGGAAACAGATTATATGGACGCACTTCCCTTTTAAATAATAATAATACTAATAATAATAAAAAATGGCTAGGAAAAGGCGTCTGCGGCAGACATTCAGAAGGTCGTTGATTCGTATCCTATCTATCCAATCTTGTTGTTCCTTTCGTATGTTAAAATGCACAGTTTGTGTTAGTAAATACATCTTTTAAGGTATTCTAAGTTAATTGTACTATTGAACTTGAATTTTCCAGTAAGTTTATCATACGCTTCATTAAGTGGTAACTTATCATTTTTCTGTTTCTCGTGATGTCACACAGGTATGGAATTTCAAAGCCAGCATTATAGAGAGCCGTTTTTACTTTCTCTGCTACGTACAGTAAGTAGGGGAAGTATTGTATTCCACCCAAAAATTCGATACCGAGATTTCACCGGAAATACATGTTTTGAGACCCCCTGAATCCAAAACAAGCATTTTTGGAAACATGTCCGTGTGTGTGTCTGTGTGTCTGTCTGTGAACACATAACTCAGAAACGAACAGTCGGATATACACCAAACTTGGTATTTCGGTTCAGTATCTTCCAGAGATGCGACACGAAGGTTTTCAAGAAAATCCCCCACCCCAGATTACTCTCTACATGGAACATTTTTCGAAAATTTTAATTTTCTCAAAAATGGCTCTAACGATTTTGATTAAAATATCATATGTTTAATATATTTCCATGAAAAATAAAATGTATATCTCGAATTTTCTGGGAATGTCTCCAAAAGTATTCTTCATTGTGAATGACTTTTGCATAACTGGTAAACCATAAGATATAGACAAAAGTTTACTACACAAAAAATGTAGATCGGTTAAAATACACAATTTATGTCATATACATTATTTTTTGTCGAGTGAACGTTTTCGAGACATTGCTTGTTGTTTCCTTAAATTTTTCAATACTTATTTTCTGAAATGGGAATTCGTTATTCATTTTTTTTGTCTTGGATATACAAAGAGTATTAATCTGTGGCAAAGGGAATGGTGCTGCACCTAGCAACCAGCTATTAAGAGCTATGTATGTGCTTAAAGGCTATTGTATTTCTATATTGCCCTTTTAAATATATATTCCCCTTACATCTACAAGAAAATTAGCAATAAGATAGACTCTGCAAATGTTTATCTGGAATAACCTGACATAGATGCAGAATAAGCGTTTGTAAAAATAGTTTGTACAAGAGCAGAGAAAGTCATGTGAGTGTAACACATCAGAATTTTTTATATATTTTTATTTATTTAAAGATTTGATTATCACTTCCCCCAACGGTATCCCCCTTGTATCTACAACAAAATGTGTAATAAAACAATTTTTACTGGCGTTTGTTTCAATTTACATAGAGTAAACAGTAAGCTAAATTTTATTTTTAAAGAATAGTGTGTGCTCTTGTAGAAGCGATAAAAAATTCGATATGGCATATTCACAGGATTTTCTCTACCTTCCATCATTGTTTAGTGGGTGTACAAACAATTCTTACTTCATTACTACTTGATTTTAATCCAGATGATTCTTTGCACAAATAGCTATATTACACATTTCGTTACTGGCACAAAGAGAACAGCGACAGTGAAATGTTTAAGAACTGGACGCTATTTCCTGGCCTTAAAATTCCATACTTATTTCATGCCATCGCGACAAACAACTTAATATCGATAGGACTTAAAAATAAAACGATAAAGCATTGAAAAATTTGAACCATTAATAACGGATATCTTCGAAAGGGCTTATGGCACAAAAAATAAAAAATTAAAAATAGTTTTATTTATGGGCGCTCTTTAACTATTGTAGGGTTCGAAGCGTTTCATTCTATGTTGAGCGCGAAAGACCGTAAATTATTCTCAGAGGCCTCTTTATCAAGCTTGAGGTTCTTTTATGATCCGTAAACCTACTACACGGGACCACCTACTTTACTTCCCTTCCAAAGGAAGCCATACTAAGGATACTTACCATCGCTCTCCGCCCGGTGAATGCCACAAAAGGAGTTATTTTAAATAAGTCCGTGTGTTTTAAAAATATCTATATTTTTGTGCAATACGTTTTCGTCTATCTATCGCTTAATGTTTACCAGCTATACAAGTTTACACAAAATTTATTCCCATGAGGAGGGCTTCACGGAATGCATTTTATTTGTCATATAAATATATTTAATGGTATTTCAATAAAAAAAATCTGATGTGTTACACTTACATGACTTTCTCTATTCTTGTACAAACTATTTTTACAAACGCTTATTCTCCATATGCTTCATGTTAATCGAGATATAGAGATGTCAACCTTATTGCTAATTTTCTTGTAGATGCAATGGGAATTGGTAGGTTTTAAGCTATAGTCAAATATTTTAAGCGCTGGTTGCTATGTGGCGCATTCCATTCTCTTTGTATGTACAGGACATAAAAAAATCTGATGTGTTACACTCACATGACTTTCTCTACTCTTGTACAAACTATTTTTACAAACGCTTTTTCTCCATCTACTTAATGTTAATCGAGATAAACATTTGCAGACTCTATCTTTTTGGTAATTTTCTTGTAGATGTAAGGGGAATGTATATTTGCAAGGGCAATATAGAAATACAGTAGCCTTTAAGCACATACATATCTCTTAATACCTGGTTGCTAGGTGCAGCACCATTCCCTTTGCCACAGATTAATACTCTTTGCATATCCAAGACAAAAAAATGAATAACGAATTCCCATTTGAGAAAATTATTGAACAATTTAAGGGAATAACAAGTAATATCTCGAAAATGGTTCACTCAATAAAAAAAATGTATATGACATAAATTGTGTATTTTAACGCGATCTACATTTTTTGTGTAGTAACATTTTGTCTATCTCTTATGGTTTACCAGTTATGCAAAAGTCGTTCACAATAAAGAATACTTTTGGAGACATTCCCAGGAAATTCAAGATATACAGTTTATTTATCATAAAAATATCTTAAACATATAATATTTTAATCAAAATCGTTAGAGCCATTTTTGAGAAAATTAAAATTTTCGAAAAATCTTCCATGTAAAGGGTACTCTGGGGTGGGGGGATTTTCTTGAAAACCTTCGTGTCGCATCTCTGGAAGATACTGAACCTAAATACCAAGTTTGTTGTTTATCCGACTGTTCGTTTCAGAGTTATGCTGTTCACAGACAGACACAGCTTTTTTGGATTCAGGGGATCTCAAAACATGTATTTCCGGTGAAATCTCGGTATCGAATTTTTGGGTGGAATACAATACTTCCCCTACTTACTATACGTAGTAGAGAAAGTAATAATTTTAGGAATTTTTGCGAGAATAAGAATAAAGTACATCGAAAATTTTTCCATGCAAGGCATAGTAAGGGATATGAGGAGTTTCTTGGGAAACTTCGTGTCGAATGTTTGGAAGATTAAATACCAAGAAGAAAAGCAAATATCAAGTTTGGTAGTTATTCGACTTTTCGTTTTTGAGTTATGCTGTTCACACGCACACATTTCGGTGAAATCTTGACATGAATTTTTGGCTGGAATACAATAGCCCTCTTACACTTACTCGTCAGATTTGATTTGTGTTGTGCCTCTTTAATTATTATGGCTCATAAAGCTTCACCGAACGAGATGGCCGCGCTGTAACATCTGAGGGGTGTCCGCAATAAATAATATTATTGATCCTATTGATAAGATATTTCATGATCAAATTCAAAAATTGAAAATAAAGTTGGAATTAAACTCCCTCAAAAAAGAAATAAAATAAAATTATATTTCATCTACAAAATGTAAAATATAATATTAATAATAGTAATAACATTAAAGTTATTAATAAAATAAAAAATTCTACAATTTATATCAAATTACATCTGGAAGGTTCCGGGTTCCGCTCTCGTCGAACCACTCTATACTTGCATTCATCGTAAGCGAATGCTGGGGTGTTTCCTCATCTACAACGATTTCCCTCCATAATTTGCCTTTCATTCCGCTTCCTTCATGTTTCTGGCGTGCTTCTAGGTTTCGAGGTGTGTAGCGCTGCCGGATAGATGGTGAGGATGCTTGCTCGAAGGAAAGGGTATTACCCGTGAACACTAGAAGGCTGCATGGTACGACAAGCAGCTCCAGTAGTGGGACCGGTCTTCGAGCCAGGAACTGTTAGGGACCTGTATGCCTGCGCCTATAACCTTCTGTGCTTCCTTCACTTCCTATTTCCTCATCCTTTCCGTTGCATAACCTACCAATTATATACATATATTAGGTTTTAGAATATACAAACCTTTTCCGGGACTCAAAGCTACAGTTTTTAACATCTTATTACTTTTCTCCATTTTTGCGTGTTGGACCATAAATCATCCTTAATTTCCCAATCCAACATTGTCCCTGTAATTACTTGAATCCATATGCTACGCGGTCTTCCTTTTCTCCTCCTTCCTGGTGGCGTCCACCATTCTTTATTTGGTTAAATCTTTCATTTCACATTCTTTCAGTAGGCCCCTACCATTCTAATAGTTTCTGCTGAATCAAATTTGAAGTTGAATTTTGAACATTAGTATTTCGTTTTTGTAATCTTATATCCTTTTTTACTTTCTCTACTACGTATAGTAAGTAGGGGAAGTATTGCTTTCCACCCAAACATTCGATACCGAGATTTCACCGGAAATACATGTTTTGAGGCCTCCTGAATCCAAAAAGTATTCTTGGAAACATGCCCGTGTGTGTGTCTATGTGTCTGTCTGTGAACAGCATAACTCAGAAACGAACAGTCGGATAAACACTAAACTTGTTATTTAGGTTCAGTATCTCCAGAGATGCGACACGAAGGTTTTCAAGAAAATCTCCCCCAGATTACCATTTACATGGAACATTTTTCGAAAATTTTAATTTTCTCAAAAATGGCTCGAACGATTTTGATTAAAATATCATATGTCTAAGATATTTTCATGTCAAATGAAATGTATATCTCAAAATTTCTGGGAATGTCTTCAAAAGTATTCTTCATTGCGAACGACTTTTGTATAACTGGTAAACTATAAGAGATAGACAAAATTTTACTACACAAAAAATGTAGATCGCATTAAAATACACAATTTATGTCGTATAGGTACATTTTTTGTTGAGTGAACCATTTTCGAGATATTACTTGTTATTTGCTTAAATTTTCCAATACTTATACATTTTCTCAAATGGGAATTCGTTATTCTGGTAATGCAAAGAGAATGGAATGCCCTACATAGCAACCAGCTCTTAAAATATTTGACTATCGCTTAAAGCCTACAAATTCCCCTTGCATCTACAAGAAAATTAGAAATAAGATTAACATCTCGATATTTCGATTAATATGAAGCATATGGAGAATAAGCGTATGTAAAAATAGTTTGTACAAGAGTAGAGAAAGTCATGTGAGTGTAACACATCAGAATTTTTTTTCTCTCTCTCTTTTAGATATCCTCCAATAATCCATTTCTATTGCTAATGAGCTTCTTTTCAACTGTTAGTTCAAGAGTCCATACGTTGGAGCCATGGAGTATAATACTTCTATTTTTTTTAAAAATTGTAGTTTTCTTTTGAGACCTGTTTGTCCCATTATACACCATTCAAAGTAGATATAGTATACTTATTTTCTTTTCTTGTCTCCCATCTTGTGTAATATTGCTTCCAGGTAATTATTCCCCCCCCCCCCGTATGTTTAATTATCCCCATTTCGTCTTCCAGCAAGAGAACATCTCCTATCATTACTGCAAACCTTATACAATCTTGCCGAATGGTACCGAAATATCGAACAGCCAAACTCGTCTCTTCCTGCAATTCGAAATATTTAAATAGGTGTAACACCTTATGGCTAGCCAAATAATACCCTATGAGGTTTTAACTTTAACTGTATGCACGGCATCAAGTGTTAGACCATTTGCGGAGATTGGCAACATTTATTTATTTATTTATTTGTACATAGCTGTACAACGACCAATATGAAGCTGTTGAAGTCACTTGTAAAAATCTGATGTGATACATTCACATGATATTCTCTAGCCTCTATCGTTTATCAATAGGTATACAAACTAGCCTTAGCAAAGCTTACTTTTTTATCTACTTCATTTCAAACCAAATAAACATTTGCAGAAATGGCTAAATTTCGTTATAGATACACATCAAACAGCAACAGTCAAATGTTTTAGGAACTGGACGCTATAAAATTCCATAGTTTCAATGGAAGCGCAGGAAACAACTGAATGTTGACTTTAAAAGTATAGCTAAATACTGAACAATTCTAACAATTAAAAACAGATATTTCGGAAATGGCTGATGCCAAAAAAGTCATTTTAAATAAATTGTGTGTTTCTTGTATAATACGCATTCGTCTATCGCTTACACTTCAGTTATACACAATTATACAAAATTCCTTTGTAATGAAGAGGACTTCAAAGGCTATTCCCAGAAAATTAAAGATATAATTTTATTTGTTACGTAAATATATTTAATATATGTGATTTTAATCAAAATCATTGGAGAAATTTTTAACAAAATCAAAGTTTTCGAGAAACACTCTCTGTAAAGGGCGGTTTGGAGGTAGGCTGATTTTGTTGAAAATCTTCATTTTGCATCCTTGGAGGGTACCGAGCTTAAATACAACGTTTGGTGTTGATCCGACTCTTTGTATTTGAGTTATGCTGTTCACAGACAACAGACACACGCGGAGACGTTTTTACTTTCTCTACTACGTATAATAAGTAGGGGAAGTATTGTATTCCACCCAAAAATTCGATACCGAGATTTCACCGGAAATACATGTTTTGAGACCTCCTGAAGCCAAAAAAGCATTTTTGGAAACATGTCCGTATGTGTGTCTGTGTGTCTGTCTGTGTCTATGTGTCTGTCTGTGAACAGCATAACTCAGAAACGAACAGTCGGAGAAACACCAAACTTGGTATTTGAGTTCAGTATCTTCCAAGGATGCGACACGGAGGTTTTCAAGAAAATCCCCCCACCCCAGAGTACCCTTTACATGGAAGATTTTTCGAAAATTTTAATTTTCTCAAAAACGGCTCTAACGATTTTGATTAAAATATCATATGTTTAAGATATTTTTATGACAAATAAAATGTATATCTTGAATTTCCTGGGAATGTCTCCAAAAGTATTCTTTATTGTGAACGAACTTTTGCATAACTGGTAAACCATAAGAGATAGACAAAAGTTTACTACACAAAAAATGTAGATCGCGTTAAAATACACAATTTATGTCATATACATTTTTTTAGTTGAGTGAACCATCTTCGAGATATTGCTTGTTATTTCCTTAAATTTTCCAATACTTATACTTTTTCTCAAATTCGTTATTCAATTTTTTATGTCCTGGATATGCAAACCGAATATAATGCGCCACATAGCAACCAGCGCTTGAAATATTTGACTATCGCTTATAACCTACCATGTTCCCCTTGCAAGAAAATTAGCAATTAGATTGACATCTCGATATCTCGAGTAACATGAAGCATATGGAGAATAAACGTTTGTAAAAATAGTTTGTACAAGAGTAGAGAAAGTCATGTGAGTGTAACACATCAGATTTTTTAAAAATATATTTTTCTAACTCCTACATTTTAACCTAAATAAGCCTTTGCAGAAATAGATACATTACACATTTCATTATAGATACAAAGGGAACAGCGATTGTCAAATGTTTAAGAACAGGGCGCTATATGCTAGCCTTAAAATTCCTTATTGTTTACATACAATCGCGAGAAACAACTGAATGTTGACAGGACTTTAAATGAATGACCAAGAAATGAACAATTTGTTCTTTAATAACGGATATAAGAAGCGGCTTATGCCAAAAAATACTTGTTTTAAATAAACTGTGTGTTTTAAAGAGATCTACAGTTTTTGTGTAGTACGTTTTCATTTATCGCCTAACGTTTACCAATTATACTCCTTCCAAATAAAGAGGACTTAAAACGCTATTCCCAGAAAATTCAAGATATACATTTTATTTGTCATGTAAATATCTTTCATATAGATATTTTAATCAAAACTGTTACAACAATTTTTTTTAGAAAATCAAAACTTTGCAAGAATGTTCCATATAAAGGGTAGTAGTGGTTGGGGGATTTTATTGAAAATCTTCGTGTCCCATCTTTGGAAATTATTGAACCTAAATACCAAGTTTCGTATTTATCCAACTTTTCGTTTTCTAGTTATGACGTTCACAGACACACAGACACGCACAATGAAAGGTTTCCAAAAATGCTTTATTTGGATTCAGAGCATCTGAAAGCATGTACTTCCGAAGAAATCTCAATATCGAATTTTGGAGTGGAATGCAATACTTCCCCTACTTACTATGTGCAATAAAGAAGGCAATGTTTATTTTTATTCAGCGGGCCTCCAAAGATGTTTTCCGTGAAATCTCGGTATCCAGTTTTTGGTTGGAACGCAATACCTTCTCTACCTACGCTACGTGGTAGAGAAAGTAAAAATCAAGTAAAGAGAGTTGTGCATGGATTTGTACTTGTGCGTAACGGTAAAAATCACTATAAATGGCTCCAGACAAAAGCGTGGTTCACATTTTCGGGAATGGTCTCCATGCAGCACGGATCTAACGCTTAGATTACAATTTATGGTCAATTTAGGAAGACATGGCTTCCCCTAAAAGGCACACCAGCAGTGGGCTTTTGAGAAAATCCCTTCCGGAGGAAATGAACAAATTCTCAGTGTACGTGATTGCTGCTGAGGGAAAATATAGTTACGATTTGAAAAGCACCTATCTATTGATGTTTGCTCAGTTTGTATAAGGGCGGTTTTATTCACACTTAAGTAACTGAGGGTATTCTATTTCCAGTAACGTATGTTTTGTAGGATCCAACTTTTTCATGACAGTAAGGGGATATATATATATATATTTACAAGGGCAATATAGAAGTACAGTAGCCTTTAAGCACATACATATCTCTTAATAGCTGGTTGCTAGGTGCAGCACCATTCCCTTTCCCACAGATTAATACCCTTTGCATATCCAAGACAAAAAAGTGAATAACGAATTCCATTTGAGAAAATTATTGAAAAATTTAAGGGAATAACAAGCAATATCGCGAAAATGGTTCACTCAACAAAAAAATGTATATGACATAAATTGTGTATTTTAACGCGATCTACATTTTTAGTGTAGTATAATTTACTCTATCTCTTATGGTTTACCAGTTCTGCAAAACGTCGTTCACAATGAAGAATACTTTTGGAGACATTCCCAGATAATTCAAGATATACATTTTATTTATCATGAAAATATATTAAACATATGATTTTTTAATCAAAATCGTTAGAGCCATTTTTGAGAAAATTAAAATGTTCGAAAAATGTTCCATATAGAGGGTAATCTGCGGTGGGGGGATTTTCTTGGAAACCTTCGTGTCGCATCTCTGGAAGATACTGAACCTAAATACCAGGTTTGGTGTTTACCCGACTATTCGTTTAAGCGTTATGCTGTTCACAGACACACAGACACACACATGGACATGTTTCCAAAAATGCTTTTTCTGGATTCAGGGGTCTCAAAACATGTATTTCCGGTGATATCTCGGTATCGAATTTTTGGGTGGAATACAATACTTCCGTTATTTACTGTACGTAGTAAAGTAAAAACAGATTTGCCAACTTAGGTAATCTTGACCGTGCGAGTTGTGTCCGCAGTGACGTGTGAGTTTCGCATTCGGCAGGCCCTGGGTTCCTTTCCCGTCGACAACCCCCTCTGACCTTGGGTGTTTGGTGGTTTTCCCTGGTCGGTAGGCAAATGTTGGTGTGGTTTCTCTTATATCACTATTTCTTTTCCAAAATGATCCTTTCATTCCGTTTCCTTCTCATCTTTCAGTTCTGCTTCTAGGTTTCGTAGCGTATGGCGGTACCGGACGGATGCTGCAGATGTTTCCTCGAAGGAAAGTGTATTCTCTGTAGACGCCAGGGGGCTGATTGGTTGTGGGGTCGTGCATCGCCTTCTCTGAACAATTTCAGTAATGGGACAGGTCTTCGACACTGGAATGTTAGGAACTTCCGCGCATCTCTGTGGCCTGTAGCCTCCTGTGGCTCCTTTATTTCATCTCATCCTCCCGAGGGGATGGTAGTCGCAATGTATCTATGTAGGTCTCAGTGTGCGGGGGGTGAGTTCTCCTTTCGTTGTATACCTATACCCTACACGATATCCTGGCTTATAAATAAACTCTCTGCGTTCTGTGTCAGCTAATTATTACGTCTTCTGAATGATTCAATTATTTTTAAATCCCTCATTGTAACAGTTTACGTTGGCAACAGCTTTGCATTAGGTACTCAGATGTTCCCATTAAACCAGCTTATTTCGTATTAAAACGTCATATGTTCTTTTAAACATAATCTTAAACAGTGTAACAGCTGTGAAGTGTTTTTAGAATCTTTATCCCAAATTACCCTTTATATGCAAGACATTTCGTTATTTTCGAATTTCCCAAAAATGATCTAACGATTTTTACTTACATACCATACTTTTGAGACATTTGAATGATTAATAAATTTGATATCTGAATTTTCTTTAAATGGACTATAAAATTCTCTTCATTGAGTATGGATTTTATATAAGTTTGTTTAAATGATAAACCATAAGAGAAAGATGAATCGTTATATACAAAAAATGTACAACTCATTGAAGTATATAATGTATGCGAAATACATTTTCTTGCAGGATTAGCTGTTTTTAAAATAATTGTTTTTATACCCTTAAATTTTCCCATACGGCATCTATTAAGCATCCTGCCCACTTCTTATTTTTCCCAGAATGGGTTCATTAGTAACAAATGCTGAGTTAAGGATACCTAAACGTAAAATTTAAAAAAAATCTATAATTTCAGGTAAATTAATTTGAAATCGTAATACAGCATTGACGGTTTAATATAGAATAAGTATTCGAAATTTCATGTATATTTATAAATTATCCAGAGATATTATTTTATCTTATTATTGTTTTTATGTTTTGAAAATTGCTCTCGGTCTTTATTAATATTTTATAATTAAATTATTTAATAGCATATAAATGAACTATAGTGATGAATGTTTAATTATCGTAGTAGTTTGAGATAAATTAAATGTTAAATTTTTGCTTTGTTTAATAACACCTCAACGAGCCATATTAACAAAATTTCCTCTCATCAATTTTTACTTTCTCTACTACGTATAGTAAGTAGGGGAAGTATTGCATTCCACCCAAAAATTCGATACCGAGATTTCACCGGAAATACATGTTTTGAGACCTCCTGAATCCAAAAAAAGCATTTTTGGAAACATGTCCGTGTGTGTGTCTGTGTGTGTGTGTGTCTGTGTGTGTGTCTGTGTGTGTGTCTGTGTGTCTGTGAACAGCATAACTCAAAAACTAACAGTCGGATAAACACCAAACTTGGTATTTACGTTCAGTATCTTCCAGAGATGCGACACGAAGATTTTCAACAAAATCCCCCCACCCCAGACTACCCTTTACATGGAACATTTTTCGAAAATTTTAATTTTCTCAAAAATGGCTCTAACGATTTTGATGAAAATATCATATGTTTAAGTTAATGTCATGAGAAATGAAATGTATATCTCGAAATTTCTGGGAATGTCTCCAAAAGTATTCTTCATTATGAACGACTTTTGCATAACTGGTAAACCATAAGAGATAGACAAAATTTTACTACACAAAAAATGTAGATCGCGTTAAAATACACAACTTATATCATATACATTTTTTTTGTTGAGTGAACCGTTTTCGAGATATTGCTTGTTATTTCCTTAAATTTTCCAATACTTATACTTTTTCTCAAATTCGTTATTCATTTTTTTTATGTCCTGGACATGCAAAGAGAATGGAATGCGCCACATAGCAACCAGCGATAAAATATTTGACTATCGCTTAAAAGCTACCATATTCCCCTTGCATCTACAAGAAAATTAGCAATAAGATTGACATCTCGATATCTCGATTAACATGGAGCATATGGAGAATAGGCGTTTGTAAAATTAGGTTGTACAAGAGTAGAGAAAGTTATGTGAGTGTAACACATCATATTTTTTATCCTGTTATTTACAAGGAGGTATACAAAATTAATTTATAAATAAAACTATGCGATTAGAACAATTTGAAAATAACAATGTTCCGAGAAATGGAACCTGAGAAAAGAATGTTTAAAACTTTGTGACTGTTTCTGACTTAATGTTGTTTAAAAAGCTTTTAGTGCATATTATCCTTCATCTTTTCCTGCCCCTTTGCAACTAATTTAGTATTTTAAGATTCCTTAGGTCTCTCATGCATAATTTGTATACTCTTATATAAAAAATACTTATCTGTTTCACTACAGTTTAATAGGAATTTAGGCTTATAGACAGACATTTAAATAATTCTATAAGGTTTGTGGTGTATGATAACACTAAAATCAATATTTATGAATTTTGACAATCTTTAGCTATTTTCAACGACGTGTATCCTTAATAATGCTAACTATTGTGTTCTTTTTCCGTTCCATGCATGCAACCAGGTGCATACTGCTTGATATTTATAATCAATTATGTACCGCGAGTGATGTGACGTGAATGGAATAATATCCGTTTATATGAATACTATATTAGTTGTTTATAATTACATCAAATACGTAAACTGGAGGATTAGCGGAGTAATCTACTAGGGTAAGTAAAAAAGTATCCGCACGTAATTTTTTAAATTTATTATAACTGTAACAGAAACTCACAACTACCTCATTTTTAACGCAGTCTCCTTGCTTCTCAGTGCACATGGTCCATCATGCACAAGCTTTTTGATGCCCTCAAAAAGAAAGTTTTTTTCGGTTGAGCAGCAAGTCATGTATGCACCGCTTCCTTCACTTTGAAAGGGGATATTCCATATATGTAAATCAATATTAAACAAGAACTGTACATAATAATATAATTCACCAAGAAAGATTTTATAATATTTTCCAGCCAAGAAATGTAAAGCGCAGATTGTAACTTAGATAAGTAAGGAACGGGCGAGCTAACTAATTCCAGGTAAAAGACAATTATGGTTAGAGCACCTTTCACCAAGCTAATGAGCGGGGAACTGGAGCAATAAGGAGAAATAAAAAGAGGCAGATATAGAAAGGAAAGAGACAGATATATTGATTCTGCTTCCCTTGCGTCACTAGGACGCGTATACGAAAAGGTTTGGAGCAGAATATTCATACATAATAAGATATTGCGGTCTGAGGACCAATTAGAAATGTCGTTACATTTTGAGGTACGAAGGTAGGCGTCACTAGGCTTAGGTATAAAAGGGGAAAGAAAGCCTCAGATTTTCACTCTCTTATAGAATCTCGTCAACACACAGTATGCTCTCTGAGCGACGGATGCACGTGTGTGTGTGCATATGAGTGGGAACGTGTGCAGTTAGATTAGGCTCGTAATTCATTATTATGGTGAGAATTGATACAATGCGAAAAGCTAGCTGCCCAAAAATATTTATTTGATAATAAATCACATTTTAAAGGGAAATGTAGTGTATTTTAGTTTGCTTCATCTACGAAAACCCTGAGACCACTGAAATTAGTTAGGTGATTATTAGGAAAGGAGAAATCAGCAGCCGCTAAGCAACAATAACCGAAGACCAGGACACTGCAGTAGAGGGCATCAACCAGAGGAACAACGTTTTCCCGCTACAATTTCTTGGCCTGTTGTGAATCGACGACCCCTTAAAGCATTTTTAAAGGACCAAAAAAGATATGGCTTGTCACTTCATCGAGAGTCAATCTTCGGTTCTCTGAATCAGGATACGGACTTGCTCATTGTTGGCGTCACTAGTGCATATGGATTATCGTCCTGCTCTTTCCCCGTCCTTCACAACTGTCTGACGATTTTTGGACTTTTCAATCCATTCGTACACATTTTGCCGGGGTAAAACATTACCCCCATATTGTGCGAAAAGTCTTTGATAGATTTCGTCTCCTGGTACGCCTTCAAACGATAAAAAAAAACCAATAACCGCAAGCTGTTCTTTGATGTAAACGGCGAGCAGTGCAGCCATGCTAACGGTCAAAATTCCACAAGCGGAAACAAAGGAACAACATGTCGACGTGCGCGCGCACAAACCGATACAGCCAACCTACAAAAAATTAAAAGTACTTCGGGGATACTTATTGGCTTAACCTTGTAGATGTTCACGGTCGACGGCCAGCCAAGACAGCGATGCCAGATGAATCTGCTAAAGCTCTTTACGTTACGTGGTGCATACATCTCTGGTATAACATTCTTATATTTTATTAATTTAACATCTTTCTTTTCAAAGCATCTCGATGGATTAAAACAAGTTTTGTCAAAGCTGTGTTTTGTCGAAGCGAAATAGATGATCTTGGGTTGCTTGTAATTTTTTTGGGGGGGTTAGGTGAAGGAAGTTTTGCAATCCACAAATGTTGTATGTATTTTGGCGAAAATACATGTTTTGAGACGTCCCAGTAAAAAGCTTTTTATTAAAAGGTCCATGTCTCTCTCTCTCTGAACAACACAGCTCTAAAACTAAATGTTCGAAAAATACCAAACATGCTAAATCATTAAGTTCATTATCCTCCAAAGATGCGACACGAAGAGTATCAAGAAGATCCACCTTAGCCTTTGCACATAAAATGTTTCAATATGTTTATTTTCTCAAACATAGTTGTAGTTTTTATTTAAGTTCCACATATTTAATAGGCAAATAAAATGTATATTTTGAAGGTTCTGTGGTTAAGCTGTAGTCCTCTTCATTTGGAACAAATTTTATACAATTCTGTATAACGGGTAAACAATAAGAGATAAACAAAAAAAGAATCTAGTGCATAACAAATATAGTTGTATTTAACGCACACCATTTATTTTAAGTAACTTGTGTATAACATCAGTCATTCCGTACATATCCATTATTATTGTCATTAATTTTTTAATTTTTTGTAATTTTGTTAAAGTGCCTGTCGCTATTTAGTTGTTTCTCGCGATGTCATGAAAATATTATAGAATTTCAAGGTCAGTATATAGCGACCCGTTTTTAAACTTCGATTTCTTTCTTCCCCCTTGTACCTACAACGAAATGTTTAATGAACTATTTCTGCAAAGTTTATCTGAATTAAGATGAAGTAAATAGAAAATAAGCTTTCGTAAAAATAGTATGTAGTATGTATGTAAAAAATATACGATAGGGGTAGAGAATAATAGTGGAAATGCTGAAATCCCAGATGCAATTAAGAAAAGCGAGGCAATTGCTTTGGATCAGCTTCCATATAAACCTCGTCTTATAATTAGAAAAACAAGCCAATGGACCCTAAATTTTAATATCCCTAAACAGGCTAAATCTATATTACTGAATTGCATTCTATTTACAGAATGTACTTTTTTTCATCAAAAATATTAGTCTGTAGGGTTGTCATAGCAACTGCAACTGCTTTTATGATCGTGTGCTAAAATAATATATATATATATATATATATATATATATATATATAGTATCATGTGAGATCGTGCGAGTGTGAGGCAACATATTTATTTTGCCTAGCTGTAATTTCATGACACTGTAGCGGAGCTGTCATGATAAGGGCAGCGAAACTCACAGCAAACACTAATAATGGGACTGGAGTAATGCGTATAAGTACGCGTGTGAATTCGTTTCGACAAGTGGCCATGTTACAGGGTATTGCTTGTCCTGCACTGCGTTATTTGTAACCGGTTCTATTCCCAATACACTTTCCCTCCGCTCCATGTGCAGGCTAATCAGTAGACGCGAAGTCTGTGCTGTATAGAGATCGATACGTTATCAGACCACGCATTTTAGCATTATAATGTGTTAGTGCTGTTATGTCTTTAGCGCACAGAAACATGTATGATTCCTATGTAACAACAAACTCTTGTAGAGAAGTGAGATGGCGATTTATATACAGATTTCCTGCTTCCGTGTGTCTCACAGAGAAATTATTAGTGATTTTGTGAACGCATTTAGGAAAAAAAAAGGATTCTTACAGTGGAAAACTATGAATTCAGAGAAAAGTTGCAAGGAAGTCCAAAAGAATCTCTGAGAGAGCTAGCAGAGGAATCAGGAATATTCAAACCTCGGCTTGGAATTCCACAATAAAACTCAGGAATTTTACCATACGATAATGTGAGTAGGGTTAATTTCTGCAGTTGGATATTGGGCAATGTTAATGATCGCTTTTTGTTTGTTTGCATAGCTCTGAAAAATTAATGAGCTTTAACATAAATTTTCTTAAGAAATGTGAGAGATGTGTGGCGGTACAAGGACATCACTTATAACATGTTATAAAACGAACTTGTGCCGTTAATTAAGTTATAACTTGCGAGAAAAGTCCATGCGTTTGCACTTAAGGGATGGCACCGTCGGCAAACAGAGTGCTTCCCGGTAGCAAGAAACTTCCCGTTAGGCCGACCACGCTTCCAAACGAAGACTTTGTACTAGGTTTCGCCACAGCTCGTAGCTCTTTATACTCCAAACGAAAGCTGAGTGCAAGGCACTTGCTAACATTACTTTTCTTTTTCAGTGGAGATTACAACTTGAGTCTGAAGTAAAAAGATAATTTATTGCTAAATGCTAATTTACGGATGATAACTTTCCAATCAGCCAGGATAGCGTTACTTTCCGAGCACCTCCAGTTCAACTACTTTTATTTTTACATTTTATTATTTGAAATATTGTCTTTACAGACAGTACAAGGCATTTAAATTCTCTCAGTACTAGATATCAGTGCCGGAAATAGCTACCGGAAATTTTCCATTCAATTGAACACGCGGAAGTAACGAAGAGATATCGTAGATCCAAGAGAAGATGTTGCCATTATCCTTTGATCCTCCCTCAGGTCTCTCCCAGTCTAAAGAAAATTATATCTATCCATCGCGGTTAGGGAGTGCTTCTCTCCCCCTTCTGGAGATGGACGCTAACTTAGCCGAAGAATGCTCATAACCATAACTATAACCATAAGGAAGAGGAATGCGGTCTTTCAGAGGGCCCTCACATAAAACTTAATGAACTATCATTTCCCGGAGAAAGGATGACACCGTGAGCGCCACACCTCGGCCATTGGAAATCGCTTTCCGATTGAATGAACAAAGTGCCACTTCTTGCTGCAATATGAAGAGACTGTGAACCGGTCGTAACACGAAGCTTATGGTCAGTACTCGTTGTTACGACACGTAAGAACAATAGTTAAGGCAGCATTGATTCAAGAGCAGCTCCTTTATGTTTCGTGGATGTGAAAATAAAAATGTTACTGCGCGTGCCTCTGCTACAAGTGGAAAATAACTCTAATTTTACACTCAAGTCCCTTGTTAGCTTTGAGTATGAAATTACATTACTGCAGACTGTCGAATTCAGATTATTTAAATCTATTTGGAATAAACTATATTAGAATACTGGAAGTACACCGAGCGAGGTGGCACCGTGGTAGCGTATGCGACTCGTATTCGTAAGATCCCGGGTTCGATCCCCGGCGATCGTCCACTCTGACCCATTGTTTTTCATGGTTTTCCCGGTGTGACAGACCAATGCTAGGGTGGCTTCTTCTCTACCACGATTTCCTTTCCATCATTTCCCTTTCATTCCGTTTCCTTCTCATCTTTCAGGTGTGCTTCTAGGTTTTGTGGCGTATGGCGGTGTCGCAGAAATGGCGCGGATGCTGCTCAAAGGAAAGAGTACTTTCAGTGGACCCCCTCTCGCGTATGTGTGGCCTGTGAGGTAGTATTTCTAACACTTAAATAATTTCAGTCTAATTATATAAATATATATTTGAATAACAGCCCGCCTTAAAGCAAAATGTGTATGTAATAATTTGTAATGCATAATGCATATGCTTATAAGATTGTAAACATGTTCAATAATGTTATATGAATGTATTACGTAATTTACTAATGTAGGAGCTGTGAGAAATAGGTTAAAAGTTGCTAACAATGAGGTATCCTTGAGGCAATAATGAGTAAGGAAGTTTAAATACTACTAGTCATTATTACAGCAGCATTAATGTAAATTTTGAGACAGTTTATAAAATAGCCAATCAACAACCAGAAAAAGCTTTAGTTAAATGAAGGTATTCTATTGAACTAGGATTAGCCAATCAGAGACTTGAAATACAGAAATCTACAAATTTAGGCGGTGGAAAAGTGTTCAGTTGCTTCTAGACAGTGCTCATAACCAGACGCGAGATGTGTCCTCGAGAAATTAAATACGTATTCGTATGAGACGAAAATAGTTTACGTGTTAAAAAGTGCAAGATTAAATAAAAAGTCTCACAGCTCTCTATATCAGTGAAATGCTATTTAATTTGTGTCAAGGATTAATAAAAAGGAGTGAATTAAAACTTAAAATCTGTGTAAGCCTACATTCTTCAGTCGTACCAAAACCCTGCTAAGAGAAACGTGTCTCTAACAAATACTGACGCAGCCGAGACAAACATAAATGTTAAATATTTAAGGAAACAGTCAAATTACAAAGTTAACATTTTTTAAAGGCTACCGGGTACTATAGTTGCGGTTGCAACCAACTTCATGTTCGGCTGTCCAACAGTTGAAATATAATATAGCATCTACAAACTGACTTTCAATACGTAGCAGCAACTACCTACTTCAAATTGACGTCCATACGTGATGCAAACAACGTAAAGAAACTATCTTCTTCACCTGTAGTCTCCTGTGGTTCCTTCATTTCATCCTTCCTCCTGTAGTGGTAGCCGCAATACATCTATGCAGGTCGCAGAGCGCGAGGTGTTCCCCTCAATTGAAGTAAAGCATGCGGCGCTGAAGTTACGTTTATAGCTAGGAGTTGCACGAACGCGTGTATGCTGAGTTATCCCGGGAGCATATGCTAACTAATACTAACATTATCATCGTCATCATCTGCATCATTTAGTCCATTGCTGAACTGTTCCGTCCTCGTGAAAAGGATGTCGCTACATGCTAGTCTTGAAATTCCATATTCTTTCTACGACATCGCGGGAAAAACTGAATACTGGTACCACTTTTAAGAAAGCGACAAAGTATTGAAGAATTCAATGAACAATAACGGATATTTCGGATATGGATTTGCAATAAACTGTGTGTTTTAAATAAATCTACATCTTATGGTTTACCAGCTATTCAAAATTACACAAAATTCTTTTCCAATGAAGAGGCTCTACAGAATGATCCCAGAAACGTCAACCCATACATTTCATTGGTCATGTAAATATCTAAAATATATGAAATTTTAATAAAAATAGTTACCCTTTTCTACACAAAGGGTAGTTTAGGTTGAGGAATATTCTTGAAAACCTTCGCGTAGCATATTTATAAGGTACTGGATCTATGTAAGTTTGATATTTATCCGGAGTTTTGTTTTGTATTATGCTGTTCAAAGACACATGCGCGTGGCCTTTTACTCAAAATGCTTTTATCTGAATACAGGGACTTTCAAAACATTATTTCCGGTGAAATGCCACTATCGAATTTTTGGGTGAGTACAATATTTTCTCTTACCTATTATTACAGGTAGGTGGCAGAGAAAGTAATAATGTATTGCATATAAAAATCCAGGACAGCAGCAATCTATATGGTTTATCTTTAATAATAATAATAATAATAATAATAATAATAATAATAATAATAATAATAATATCCCGTGGGGTGCTCATGAAATGCTACACCTGCCAACCCGACTGCCGACCTCACGCCCACATACGCACGGCAGAGGTGGGCATCCTCCAGCAGAATGTTGGCCTCCGTGGCCGGCATCGCTGCCTATTGCAGCTCCTCAATTTCCTTAAGATGCTGAGTGGCCTTATAACCAGGTTCTATAACCAGATCCTATACCCAGGACTTAAAATCCATAACCCCATGGATGGGATCGAACCCAGGCTCATTCCGTGGCCAGACTCTATTCTAAAGCGCCACGATGCAGGGCGAAATGTTTACCTTCATGTACAAAAACTGCTTCAGAAGTAACACTTTGTGCCACACAAAAATGTCAAATAATTACCTATTGAAATCAATGCTTTCTATTCGTTACTGGGTAAGCCTCATACATTTGAAACCTCCTATAAGAAATGAATCTAAATCGTCTCTCTAGGGAATATATTTGAATGTTTATTAGCTCGAGCTAGAGGCGAATGTTTGGCTACTGCTGCTCGGGGACGGTTGCTACAGTTCTGTTGTCTTTTTTCTGGATTTCCTTTGATGTTCACCATATCGGGTAATGTAATATTTCTGAGTTCCATAAAGGGTAAGCATTTCTTTGAAAGGAGACTTGCATATCAGCTATAGAGCATTCCACAAAGATACACTGTACGCCATGGTTTGATGCACTTGTCTGACATACGGCAAGCATAGGATGCTGTGCCAGGATTTCGTACAAGCTGAATAGAGTTTTATTTGCCATGTTTTTTGCTATAGCTTGTTTTGGTATGTGACCAAAGGGAATGTCTAATTTCAGTTTTTCGCATGTCAATTACCATATGCTCTTAGTCGACTCTCATTGGCTGCACAGAACCACCAATTGCATTATGAGTAAATTATTTGTTCAGCATAATAATTTTGGTGTTGTATTCAAAGACGCTCATAAAAATGCATTTCCTCAAGTTCTTGAACGAAATAGCACTCTGTTGTCTGCGTTACTTACGATAATTAAACATATTTCCGAGAGAGTGTGTATTCGCTTATCGCTTGTCTTAGTTCACTTACGCCTATAACTTTAGCCTTAATACAAATTGGTAATCCTAAACAGCCTATAGTTTAAAAAGATTCTAGCCGCCAAATTAATATAGTACAGCATACGATGTTATGGATTACATGTTTTGGTATTTTGAATTCATTTAATTTTTTTAAAAAAAAATACCACCATTTTTTCAACTTTTCCAAAAGCAGTATTTATTTTATGTGAATATTTTTATATCATACATGGCAATATCACCAACATGTGACTTAAAATGACGGAGAAATAAATTTACGAAGCAAAACCTAACGTGATAATGAGGAAGTTCAAACGATAATTCCTAAGTTTGACTTTTTTGCACCTTCAGATAAAACCACAGAAGCTTCAATGCCGAAATGGTGATTGGATGTAAAGTGTATTAGAATTTCTCGATTCTGATTCACTTTCAGCAAAATCGAAAGGACTACAATTTGTTTCAGCTAAACAAGATACAAATCCTCTCGCCTCTCACCAAGGGTTCAAACCCAGAGAACCGCATGTGGAATTTGTAGTTGAAGAAAGTGGCGTCTGGGGGGCTCTTTTCCGGGATTCCCCCAACATTCATTCCACCGATTGCTGCTTCATCATCTTTCCTTTCGTTCATCTCACCGTCATTTCATATCATATCCTACCTCGCTCTCACACCAGGCTTCGGGCTGATCACCCATCCTGGCTGTTTTCTCTGATACGATACATAGTATGTGCTCCCGACAGGCGTCTACCCCATGCACCCGCTTGTAAGTCCTGGGGGCAAGCCCTAATTAACGGGAAGGATAAACGGAGAAAGAAGAACAGATGGAAACCCATCTTTAGGAATTATATAAAAGGTTTTGCTATCCTAAATGCCTACAAAGTGAATATGTGGTAATATTATGAACATTATGCACGGAAAATGTAGAGACTGACACGGGTAGCCGAGGTCGTTAATGTACGGAATCTTGAACGGAGGTTCGCGGTTTAAATCCATCAGGAAGCAAGGACTGTCCTCCCTGACTGAGGTGTTTTCCAGGTTTTCCTCAGCTCTCAAAACTGGCACATGCCGCGAACGTGCGATAAAACATAGACCTGATACGTTTCATTCCCTACCTCTCTTTCTCCATTATCATTTCATTCCATATATCATCAGTGTGTTATGAAGGCGTGTTAAACACTGTTGCAAAAAAGTAACACTAGAAAAACCCGTGCACCCTTCAAACAATTAAAGATCCAATGCGTAGTAGAGCCACTGAGTTTGCGGATTTACGCCTGGAGTATAGACTAAAAGTATATTGCAGGTGTCTTACCAGTTGCCAAGCAACACGGCGTTCACTCACCTGATCCACGTCGTCCGCCAAAATAATCGCCGTTTTTCACTATTGCTGGATAATTGTAAAAAAATCTCCGATAGGGCTTCCTTAAGGCTGACAAGATGTCCTCGACCGAATAAAATCTACGCCCACGGAGTTTTTTCTTTTAGGAGGAAACAAGAAGAAATTGATTGCTACGAGATCAGGTGAATTAGGACGGTGTGCCTTACAAGTTCTCTTGGACAAGCTAGAGCGATGTGTAAGGGTGTTATGACAGCCAATTCTTCCTACGCCAAAGTTCATAACGCGTAGACGGCGTGTGCGTTGTTAACAGTTACTTCGTCTGGTATAAATTCCGAAACGTTTTGCCAGCAGCTTTGCGGAATTTTTGGCAGAATATGACTTTTACTCATTGCACAAACTGCGGCATTTTCGAGTTCGACATGCAAATTCAAATCACCTTAATAACGGAGACCCCAGTTAGCACACAAATGCCTCTTGATAGGACCAGAGAGTAACTGATACGCAAAATACCGTGGCATCGTCTACTCGCTCTAGTGCACTACAGCTGCACTCCGTGCCCAGTCCACGAACTTAATGACTGTGTAGTAGTCTGAAAAATTTAGGAAAAGCCCAGTAGTGGAGAGGAATACTTTTGCTGTCAGATTATTTGGCATAACGGCAAACCCCACAGCAGGCAACTGGATTATGAAACATCTAAGGGTAAATATTTTAACATTTATTAAAAAAAAGTTTTGCATTGTGGCATAACGGTTCCCTCTACATGAACTTAAAGAATTTCGGATGCTATCTTTGGAATAAGAGCTTTCCTGTTGTTAATTTCTCTACCACTTACCTATAATAGGTAGAGGAAGTTACTGCACTCAACCCCAAAATTTAAAACAAATATATGTTTGCTCAAAACATACACTTTCTCAGTATTATTAAAATCTGTTTATAGGCTAAATGTACGGCCCCTGACTACCAATCAATGCTGTGAAAACTGCACATTAATAGCACTTTCCATTTCAGAAATATTTGCGGTGCAAGCTTTAGGTGATTCACACTGTATATTAAATTTCTGTGAACAAGTTTGAAGTCTCCCTTATTTTATCGAAGTTTTAACAAGTAGAAAACCAAAAACCAACAAATTACTTCAAAAAATATGATGTACTCACACGACTTTCTTTACCAATGACAGATTTACACATATTCGTTGTATAGTGCGCTATTCATATAAAAAAACTTACGTTTCGTTACTCAGAATATATTTATACCTAGAAATAACATTCAAATGTTTATTCATGGTTACAAGCTCTTGCATTGGAAACGAAAGAAGGGGGACCAAAATCGCAAACTTTCATGCACGTCCGTTAGATGACACTTGCAACATGAAATATTTTGAAAACTGCTAACGGTACAAGAAATTTTATTTGACGCAAATTGTATACTTCATGCATTTTTTCTGTAGAAAGTTTAGATTTCCTTGTTTTACAAATTATACAGAATTCAATAAAATAAAGAGAAGTTCATAGGATATTCACAGAAATTCAAGGATATGCTTTTATTTATCACATCAAATATTACAGCTGTAGTCAAAATCGTTGAGTCGTTTATAGGAAAGAAAACAAATTCGGATGTGAGACATTCACATGACTTTCTCTACCCTCTATCGTTTATTAGAGGGTATAAAACTATTCTTACCAAATCTTATTTTTCTGTCTACTACATTTTAATCTCTATAAGCCTTTGCAGAAAGAGCTACATTACACATTTCGTTATAGATACAAAGAGAACAGCGGCAGTCAATTGTTTAAGAACTGGACGCTATATGCTGGCCTTAAAACTCCATACTGTTATATGCTATCTTGAGAAACAACTGAATGTTGACAGCACAGAAATGAACAATTATAACCTTGCATAACGGATTTTTCAGAAATGGCTTACGCCACAATGAAACTTATTCGAAATAAGTTTTAAAGAGATCTACATTTCTGGGGTACTGCGCTTTCGTCTGACCCTTACTTTTACCAGTTATACAGGATTATACAAAATTTCTTCCAAAGGAGGTGGACCTTACAAGGTATTCCCAGAAAATTCAAGGTATACAATTTATTTGTAATGTAGGTACATTTAATAAAATCTTCATGTAAAGGGTAATATGGGAGGGGGGATTTTCTTGAAAATCTTCCGTGTCCCATCTTTGGAAGGTACTGAACCTAAATACCATGTTTGGTGTTTATCCAACTTTTCGTTTTTTAGTTATGCTCTTCACAGACAGACAGACAGACACACACACAGACACGCAAGACATACACACGGACATGTTTCCAAAAATGCTTTATTTTTTATGTCCTGGACATGCAAAGAGAATGCAATCCTCCACATAGCAACCAGCTCTTAAAAGATTTAACTATCGCTTAAAACCTACCATATTCCCCTTACACCTACAAGAAAATTAGCAATAAGATAGAGTCTGAATATATTTATCTCGATTAACATGAAGTAGATGGAGAATAAGCGTTCGTAAAAGTAGTTGTCATGTCATTAAGTGTAACACATCAGATGTTTTCTATGTAAATGGTAGTTGGTGGTAAGGGTATTTTTCCAATCTTTTCGCTTTTTATTTATGCTTTTCACAGATAGACGGAGGCAGGCCCATACATGAATCTTTCCCCAAGAGTATTTGGGGGGTTTTCAAGGGTTCCAAAACGTGATTTCAGGGGAAATCTCGATTTCATATTTGTGTGTGTAATACCATACTTCCTCTACCTATTATAGGCAGCTGGTAGGGAACATAAGCATGACAAAAGTCAGTTTTTTGGTAGTGTTAGCCGGTTTCGAAATATTATTTTCTATGTCATATTTTCCCCAATTATAAGTGCATTTTTTCCCATCGCATCTTGATAGGGTTACCACGAATATAATAGTTTATTTTCTCCATGACTACTAGTTCTGAATTTACTCCTGCTGCATTTGATAGACGTTTGAATGTTATTTCCGCATGTTGTATGTAATTAGTACTTAATTCTTCATTTCTAGAAGAAAATATATCCGAATAATGGAACGAGAGTCACTTTTTGTGTGAATGCTGTGATATATAAGCAACCTTCTTAATGTGTAAAGGAAGTTGTGGTATTATACTGCATAAGATTTTTTATGTAGTTTTAAACTTAATTGCCTTTTAGTAGAAGGGAATCCTTATGATTTGAAGAACGTTCTTCCTAATTAATAATTGTATAACCTGAAACTTTTCAATAATAAGTGGTGAATGCCCGAAAATTGCTTTAAAGTTGCAACATAACACCTAACAAATTGCATTAAAGTTGGCTTCCAGATCAATGTTAGAGGAGTAGAAAAACTTTAAATAATTTGTATCATGTTTATAATTGCTATTTAAATCCCAAAAAATACTAAACGTTTCACCATTTTTGTAATTTTCGAAGTATACTTCCGCTTAAGGAAAAATGTCACTCGAAATATACTCACATGACTTTCTCCCCAATGATAAATCTGCTATGAGTCACAATATTCAAATAGAGAGCGAAGTTTATATCCATGCCACGTGCCTAATAATACTGTCAAATAGAGTAATAAGTGATTAGTTATAGTAATATTTATTCGTGGTAGCTAGTATCGCTAACAACGGCTGCAAGGGAATGAAAGAAACAGTCATACATTTTCTAAAATTTCCTTTAAAGTACACACTCACACTTCAGAAAAAAATACAGAACAGCTAACACAACACAAAAGGTTTGCTTTTCTGAGTGTTACAATTTTTATTGTTTTCGTAAGAAATTTCTTGAGTTTTCTTCATTCTCGGAAAATTTCGGACTAGGTAGACTAGATGATGAAAATTGCCAGAATCTGAAACTTCCTGCTTTAAATGATATATTTTATCAGTGAATCACAATACTTCTACTATGAATATATTTTTAAAAATAGTAGTGCATTTGTCATTTCTTACTCTGAATTCTACATCTATCACAGAAAAAATCTATACTCTTTGGGGTAGTTTAGCTCACCTTTTAGGTGAAACTTTGCTCAGCAAATTGATATCATTTATAAATATGGCATCGTCCATATTCCAAGCAATGCCATTTTTTCCCTTGTATTTACAGGGTGGACCATTTAAGTTGAGACTGTACAATATCTCCAAAACTAAGCGTTGTAGAAATAATTTTTTTATGTTTTTTCTCATTCCTCATAAAAAACTAAACCACATTTGTATAAAGCACTTTGCAATTGTTCTTACACCAACGTAAATAACAACGAAAATTCTGAATGTCTGTGTACGAAGAGCGTAATTAATGATGGTCATTTGAGGGTCAAATTACGTTTCGTAATTGGGGAACCAACCTTTTTTATTTCGTTTCCTTATTCCACATTACAAAATAAGCAGCTTTTTAAAATCACTTTCTAATTAGAAAGCAATATAAAAAAGGTAGGTTCCCATTTAAAAATTAAATTCACCCTAAAATGACCATCACAGCGTCCTCCAAATAAAAGCGAACCAATGGCATTTACTTTCCCCTATAATATCAAGCAACTTTTATGAAAGACATTTCTTTCTACAACGCTTAGTTTTGGAGATATTGCACAGTCTCAACTTAAATGGTCCACCCTGTATATATAGGTTGTTCTTCCCCACTTACTTTGAAGTGTTTGTTTCTGAATGACGTTTTCTGATATAAATGTTCCGTTTTCTCAGGAACTACGGAGAATAACTAAATTAAAACTTTACATGTTAAAAAAAAAAGTTTCTCAATGGTGTTAGTGATCTGTTTTGGTGTTAATAAACCGTTGGTTATGTTTTAAAAACCAATTTCTGATAAATTGTAACACAATTTTTTATTAAAAACAAATAATATCTTCCTTAATAAACCACACTATTGTACACAAGTAGATCAGTGACCTTAGAAGGTATTCATATAAATCTTGCATAAATTTTAGTTTAATATTTTAATTACTTTGACATAATGGCTCACGAAATAGATATATTTAGAATTGGCATTTACTTCTCCTTCTTTAGATTACCCTTCTCTACGCAGGACTTATATCCCCAAGGACTTACAAGCCAATGCCTTGGGTCAGTAGTATGTCGACGAGCAAACAAACTCTGGAGCACAGATATCAGGGATCGGTGATCAGCCCAATGTCTGTATGAGGGTGAAGAAGAAGGAAATGAAGTGTAGCAATGAAAGGTGTGATAGCAGAATTCACGGATCAAATCATCCAACCCAACATTCACCCAGCGACCGAGGAAAACCGCATAAAATCCTTCGGTTAGATTGGTTGGCTCCGGGGTTCGAGCCCGGGATCTCCCGAATGCGAGTCGCATAGTTACCGCGGCGCCACTTTGCTCGGTATTGCCATTTACTCTCCCCTTAAATATCAAACATTGTATCTATCCAAGTTTAGTAGCACTTATCTCCCTCTCTTACATCTTTATGGATTAAAGGCACTTCATAATATACATTTCTGATGAAATCTCTATCTTGAATTTCTATAAGAACACAATACTTCCTGAAACTACTATTAATGAAAGTAAAACAGTAGTTTTTCCTGGAATTATGGATAGAGAAAGGCTCTAAAGTCTACATTGAGATTGCACTAGATACTAAGTAAACAAAGAAACGAAGGATTGCTTTCTGACTCTAACTAATAATAAAATGAAATCAGCGTGGACGCATAAAAAAGACGAAGGAATTCAGGCGATTCACTCAGATTACATTTTCATACGAGCGAAAGAGAGAAGTCGAAAAGTCGATCAGGGGTGACACCCGAAGCTGCTTCAATTCGATTGTATTGGAGGGCGGATGTAGCGTGCCGCATGAGTGAACAGACGTAATGAGTTCTGAAAATGGAGACATCCCCTGCTGCGAGAGCAATATTAAGCCCGTACTTCAGGTAAGTGGGTTGTAACGTGAAGTTCTGTACTCGAGAAATAATTGCTTTCAACTATGTTCTTCATTACGAGACTATTGGTGTCTTTAATCGACCTATAAAGCCCTGTAACCCACAGTTCCCTAACGCGCTTTGTCTCGTAGCAACCAAACAAAACACGTTAGGAGAAAACCAGCGTATAGAGAAACCGGAGGGAGCGCATGGAGTAAATCGTTGGAACTAGTGGCATGATTCTTAGTTTTTTTACCGTTTACCTATGGTAGGCAGAGGAACTACGTGTTTTGAGGTCCTCTAAACACAGAAAAACCATTTTTGAAAAAGAGCCCGCGCGCGTGCCGGTATGTAGAGCATAACTCATAAAATACAAAACAAATAAATACCAAACTTCGAACTTAAGCACGTGACACGGAGATTTTCAAGAAAATCCTTTTTCACAAACTACCCTATTCTTGGAGATTTGTCGTTACTCTTTATTTTCTCAAAAATGATTGTAAACGTTTTTTATTTATAATACATTATATATTTAACACTGTTAGACTGCCTCTATGGAGGAGCAGAAACATTAATTTTGATTACAAAAGCAGATAAAGAAAAAGGTATGAAAAAAAGAATGCAAAAGTATACAATCATTTTTGGTCCACAAGTCATAGATAACCAAAACAGACTAAGAAGTAAAAATGAAATAATATGTTTGTATATATAAATATTGTGAAAAAGAATGCAAAATTATAAGAAACATCTTTGGTCCACAAACCATAGACAAACAAAGCAGATTCAGAAGTAAAAATAAACAATATATGTGTATATATAAATATTGTGAAAAATGAATGCAAAATTATATGAAACATCTTTCTTTCACAAGTCAGATAAACAAAACAGACTAGAAGTAAAAATGAAATAAGAACATATACAGACATTTACAGTGGCATTAGAAAACCAAGGTTAAAACTTTATTAACATATTAAACAAAAGAGTTAGAACAGGCTCACAAAACAGAAACCTACGAAAATAGAAGTAAAGCACAAGTAGATACTATGAAGTCGATTGGTGAAGTAAAAATGACTTAAAGTTGGCAGGATTTACGCAACAAAATAACCTAAGCAGAGATATATTTACAATCAAAGTGCATAAGTGGCAAGTTGACTAAGACAAAAACTGAAACATCTGGACAGAAGAAAGAAAGAAAGCCAACAGCCAAAGAATGAGAGAAGAATGGATTCAAACGAATACAAAGAAAGGTCTCTCTAAGTACTTTGCGTAATCCTGTATGGGCCCATTCGCAATAAAAAACAATTCTATGTTTAAGATACTTGCATGACTAATAAATGTATCTAGAATCTTCTGTGAATAGCCTGTAAAGCCCACTTCAGTTGGAATGAAGTTTGTATAACTTTGTTTAACTTGTAAATAATCATATATAGGCAAAAACTTACTACACGAGGAATGTAGATCTCGTTGAACACACCGTTTTTGTGGTATAAATTACAGTGCTATAAACAAAAAACATATTTTCATATAGATAAGCGACAGCAAATGAATACTAGACTTCAAGAACAATATATCACTGAGAAAGTGCGCCATATTTCATAATTTTGTCCCAATAAACCCGGAAGCAAAACAACAAAAATATGATTTACTGGGAAATTACAAAGCGGGCGCATAAGTGATACAGGCCTTTAAAATCATGAATTATGATGTGATAAAAGTTCCAGGTTTCAGCTCCACTACATTTTCAGGAATATAATTTCACAGTATAAGCCTGCAGTCATGACATTTTCTGACACTCGATGTCACTCTCCTTCTTTCTCTCTCCAACTTCGTCTATTGGGAATGGTCGGACTTCACGGCGACATAGTGCTAATAGAGTAGAAGCTCCTTGGATGGTAGGTAAACCAAGTACAAATCATTGGGATGGGTTAAACCTGGCTTTCCCTCCAGTAGCAACCACGGGGTAAGATATTATTAGTGTAAAAACCAAAATAACGTTTGGCAAAGGATGGCAAATTTTCACAATGCCATCCCTTAAAAACAGCATTTCCTTTTTTTAAACCGTGCAGATATTTATCAGTATATACACAACTACGGCATGAAAAGTACATAAAATATGCTTCAAGTGGTAACAATGAGTGACACCAGATAGCATCAGTAAACTAATTAGTTCACCGTCCACGGCACGTGAAAATAACCCAAATATTAATGGCAACATTTGTTTGCATGGTCATGTACTCATATTCATTGCATAGCAAACACAACGCAGTGCCCATTTCTTAAAACCGTAATGAACTCAGCGCTATAGCGCGTGTGAAGTAAAAAGTGCGTTATACGAGATCTGATCAATAGACAACTTTTTGGCAAACTTACAAAACTTTCCTCGATAAGTATATTCGTGAAAGTTCTCCTCTTTAATATTAAACCCCACCCCATCGCTATTTTTATAGAAAAACTGCTGCGCTGCTCTGTAAGGCGTGTCGTATTGCCTTTTTTAACACAAAAAAAAACGACTTTTCACTCTCCCTTCAATCTGGGGAAGATAGATAAAACAGTTGAAAGCCAAAGAGCGCAAAGTTTCTAAAACAAGCGCGCGTACCAGTTAGAATCACTCCGTAAGCAAAAGCAATACCGAGTTTGACATATACTGCAGATATGGAATTGTCGGTTGTAATAATACTACATGACGTTTTCTGTGACCATTATGCTATGGTTTCATTGCAGTTCTCTGACATTTATTTACTTTAGTTGCTATGGAAGCGTGCTGGTCAGATAAAAATAATAATAAAATATCTTTATAAAAAAGGCAACAAGCTATGTATTGAAATAAATATAAATGCCTTTGATGTTCATTCTTTTTTCGCCTCTGCTCGCGAAGTATTTATTTTAGGAGTAAAAAAGACAAACTAACTGCACAATATTGCTACTGTTTGAATTTAAAAAGAACATAAAAGGGAACATATCTAATTTATTTCTGTAGTCTTCCTCTAATACCGGGTGTCCCAGAGCACCTGTTTCAACCGTTTTTCTTTAAAGCTATAAGATACTTGTTTGCAAAAACAATTTGATAATCAAAATCTATGTGAATAATAGATTGGTGGTATTTCCATTTTCCGGAACAAACCGGAAGCAGAGGTACTCATGCTCAACTTTGAAATTTTAAATGGAAACATGGGTTTCTTAAAGTATCACAGGATTGTACTTTTAAAATGAAACAGCTGTTGCCAAAACATTTTTTCTAACTTCTAATGTTTACTCACAAATGAAAGATAGACTTCCTCGAAAACATTTTGCACCATTTGCTTGATGATGTTCCTCTGGCTGTACGGCTACCAATGTGGCTCAACAGGATGTCTGTCTGGTTCACTTTTCACTAGGGTTCGGCAAGTTTTTGTCTACTTTTTGCTGGACGGTGGATTGGTTGAGGAGGGCCAGTACGCCCGACTACTTCTTATGGGAGATAATTAGTCATTGTCTACCAGGTGCGTCCTACAACTGGACAAGATATTAAAGAAAGAATTCGAGCAGCCTGTGTGAAGGACAAAAGCAAACAAATTAATGACATGTAGTGAGAAATGCTGTACGTACCGATGGTAATGGTTGCGAACACTCTAAATTTTCAAAATTTCCACCACCTTGTTCTACACAGTGCTGTGATACACTTCTAACGTCATTGATGGCACAGTTCATCACTGCTGAGAGAAGGAGAAACGATAGAAGATGGAAGGTTTACGTGTTTACAGTATTTACAATGTAGACGTCATAAAGAGTCTACAAATAATAATAATAGACATATCTGTATAGAAAGGCAACAAGCTATATATTTATATAAATACAAATGCCTTTAATGTTCTTTCTCCCCCTTATATTTGCGAAGTATTTATTTTAGGAGTAAAAAAGATAAACGAACTGCACAATGTTGCCACTGTTTGGTTTTAACAAGCACTTAAGAGGGAACATACATAATGTATTTCCGTGGACTTCCTTTAATATATAAAACGAAAAGTTAGTATATGTAGGTATTTCCGAAATGTACAACTATACCCGAAACGCTAGGAACTTAAATGTTTGTTTTCCTTACAATGTAGATGTCATAAAGAGCCTGATTTTTTTCATTTATAGGAGCCAGGGGCTCAGTGGTAACACATGAAGCTCGCATTCGAGAGGTCACGGGTTCGATTCCCATTAGGAAGGCTACTCTGACCTGGGATTTTTCACAGTTTTCCTGTTTGATAAATAAATGCAGGGGAAGAACATACAGGGTTTAAGTTCAGACTGTACAACATCTCCAAAACTAAGCATTGTAGAAAGAAATGTCTTTGGTAAAAGCTGTTTGGTATTATGGGCGTTTTATTTCGAGGACATTATGATGGTCATTTTAGGGTCAATTTAATTTGACCCTGATTGTAGGTTCCCATTTAAAAAAAATCTGATGTGTTACACTCACATTACTTTCTCTACTCATGTACAAACTATTTTTACAAACCTTATTCTCCACATGCTTCATGTTAATCGAGATATCGAGATGTTAATCTTATTGCTAATTTTCTTGTAGATACAAGGGGAATTGGTAGGCTTTAAGCGACAGTCAAATATTTTAAGAGCTAGTTGCTATGTGAAGTAGGTATTCCATTCTCTTTGCATTACCAGGACAAAAAAAAATGAATAACGAATTTCCATTTGAGAAAAAGTGTAAGTATTGGAAAATTTAAGGGAATAACAAGCAATATCTCGAAAATGGTTCACTCAACAAAAAAAAATGTATGACATATACTGTGTATTTTAACGCGATCTACATTTTTTTGTAGTAAAATTTTGTCTATCTCTTATGGTCTACTAGTTATGCAAAAGTCGTTCACAATGAAGAATACTTTTGGAGACATTCCCAGAAAATTCAAGATATACATTTCATTTGTCATGAAAGTATCTTAAACACCTATATGATGTTTTAATCAAAATCGTTGGAGCCATTTTTGAGAAAATTAAAATTTTCGAAAAATGTTCCATGTAAAGGGTAATCTGGGGTGGGAGGATTTTCTTGAAAACCTGCGTGTCACATCTCTGGAAGATACTGAACCTAAATACCAAGTTTGGTTTTTATCCGATTGTTCGTTTCTGAGTTATGCTGTTCACAGAAACACAGACAGACACACACACACGGACATGTTTCCAAAAATGCTTTTTTTGGATTCAGGGGGCCTCAAAATATGTATTTTCGATGATCTTGGTATTGAATTTTTGGGTTGAATACAATACTTCCCCCACTTACTATATGTAGTATAGAAAGTAAAAATTAAATTAACCCTAAAATGACTACCATAACGTCCTCCAAACAAAACATGACTAATTACATTTGCTTTCCCTCATAATAACAAGCAACTTTATTAAAGACATTTCTTTCTATAACAGTTAGTTTTGGAGATATTGTACAGTCTCAACTTTAATGGTCTACCCTGTATAATGCCGAGAATTTTTATCTCTCCCACTTCTTATCATTTCATTTCTTTGTTATAATTTAGGATTGAAGGATCAGGCGAGTGGACGGCAGGCGAGGCATAGGCGGCCGAGTTTGCTTTATACAGCCCTGGGAAGCTGGTAAACAGGGGGGAAGTGTGACGTCTCCCATTCCTCCTGGAGTTGTTATCAAGACTATTGCTCGGCATGTAAAATACACAGCGGTGGAACTAGTCAATTTGGAAGGCGAGTGGGGGAGTACCAAAATATGTCTTGCAGTTTTCTCCCTCAAATGAAGCTTTGCAACCTTTTTTTCGGGTGTATAGCAGAACGCTGACACCTTTTTCTCGACACTAATTCATCAATGTCAGGCTTAATTGTAGACACAGAGAGACGCAGTATTCATAGCAGGGTATCGTTATTTAAATTGGAGTGTGTATTCCTCTCAGTATGGTTAAATTTAAACAAAGAAATGCTCACATATATATGTAGAACCAAACCAAATATCACAATCTGGAGCATGTATCGGCTGGAAACATTTGGTAAAGTTGCAAGCCGTGATTCTTGTTGTTTTAAGAGGAGAAACGTAATTAGTTCTAATTGTGACTGCAATGTGGTTTTCAAGAACATCCCTCCACTCCAGACTAACCTTTACATGAAACATTTTTCGAAAACTTAATTTTCTCAAAAATGGCTCTAACGATGGCTCATACGTTTAAGATATTTTCATGACAAGTGAAATGCGTATCTCCCATTTTCTGGGAATGTCTCCAAAAGTGTTCTTCATTGTGAACGACTTTTGCATAACTGGTAAACCATAAGAGATAGACAAAATTTTACTGCACCAAAAATGTAGATCGCGTTAAAATACACAATTCATGCCGTATACATTTTTTCTGTAGAGTGAACCATTTTCGAGATATTGCTTGTTATTCCCTTAAATTTTCCAACACTTACACTTTTTCTCAAATTTGTTATTCATTTTTTTATTTCCTGGACATGCAAAGAGATTGGAATGCTCACATAGCAACCAGCTCTTAAAATATTTGACTATCGCTTAAAGCCTACCAATTCCCCTTGCATGTACAAGAAAATTAGCAATAAGATTAACATCTCGATATCTCCATTAACATGAAGCATATGGAGAACAAACGTTTGTAAAAATAGTTTGTACAAGAGTAGAGAAGGTCATGTAAGTGTAGCACATCAGATGTTTAAAGACATGTCTTTCTATAACGCTTGGTTTTGGAGCTATTGTACAGTCTCAACTTAAATGTTCCACTCTGTATAAGTTATCCAGAATTACTACACACTTTTGATACACACCAGGGATTTTATTTTCCAGAGAATCTTAACAAACAAGGTGGTATGTGATCTGCTGTGTTATTTGATGCTGCCAAATTCATAGCTTGCTCTCAAATGCCTTCACTTTTTCTTACTATGATGTGATCTTTCCCTTTTTGTTCATTCATTCATTAATTCATTCATGCAGATGTTCCGTGATATCTGTCAAAAAGGCAAGATTGCTAATCTATTGTGGATGTTATAATTCTTGGATGGTATTTCCCTGTGATAAAAACGCATTGATTAAAATAAATCAATGTTTCTTTTGATGAATACAAATACAGTGCTTTATGATATGTGCTGAAACGTGCCCCTTTGACCCAAGAGGAAGTGGATTAAATTAGGAATAATGGGAGATTCCTACTTGAAAATATATTCTATAAATTAATAACAATCCGAATTTCTTCCATTTAATAAACTCACACTTCAATAACATAGATAATTACAAGTTACAAAACCCTGATTTGTTCACCATTCTTTAGATTCTTTACGGCTTCAATACTTTAAATTAAATTACAATAATTACAGAATTGCTTCCCGCTCTCACATTCACCGATATATTTCTAAACTAACAGCAATAAGTCTATAGTTCAGACGATCAATCTTTTCCCAGTGAAGAATTACTAAAGAGAATTTTGAATACGTTAAGCCAAAAATGAATTTAGAAATACCGTCCAGAATGCCTTCTATCTAAACGTTGTCCTGTTGCTTTCCTCGTAACCTAGCTCGCCGTCGAAGAAAGATTGATCAGCCTTGTAGACAGCACATTAAAGCAAGCTGGAACTGATCCGGCGCCTGCGCAGTCGACGACCACAATCGCCTGACGTACTGCTTGACTCAAAATAACTGCACCCTTTCTTCTTGTTGTTGTGGTCTGCTTGAGAACCACTACCATAGTCGTTTCACTTCTGTTCCCGTACATGTCAACCTTCCCTTAGTACAGCCCAGTCTCCGCGGAGGGTCAAATTGGCACTGTGTCGAATATAAATATTAATATATTTGCAATACTAGCCTCCGGTTCTTAAACTGACATATTTCCTGAAACAATGTGAAGAATCGTTTGAGCATGGTACCGCTACTAAGCCATTGCACTTTGCAATAATCAGAAACATCTTCCAAGTACTGCGAAAGTTGTCGATGCCGTAAAGGGTTGGATTTAATGTGATTCAGTATCCCAACAACTGCGTTCATCACGGTTTCCAAATTTGCATGCTGTGTGCATAGTGTGCCTCGAAGTGTATAATGTAGTGTACAGCTTTGAAACCCTCTGTATTGATACCTTTTGCATTCAAAAAGTTTTGAGTAACCCAGCAAAGCCATTGCATATGCCTGACATTGCTGGGATCCGTGACCCCAGAAACGTTTCTCCCATTGCAACATATCTTCCAACAATATTAAATCTAGCAATTGTTCTGATGCACCCAAGTTCTCAACAAATCTTCTAATGAACACAAGCAATTGGGCTGTATCCTTAACATTGTTGCTCTCATCCAGCGCCAAAGAGAACCTCCTCAAGTTTTGAAGTTTGGCGATTGTGCGTGATTATTACCATTCATTTCAATAACCCTCTCGGAGACAGTGCGACGTGACAGGCTTATGAAGCAATATCTTCAGCAGCTAATATCATGCACCCTTTAATAAATTATCCTTCAGTGAATGGCTTCATTTTTTCCGCAATACTTTGCAAAATGCGGGAGAAGGGTCGGTGCCAAGCGGTTGCTTAAACAAGATAACGGCCGCTCGTCAGCGAGAACACTGGGCGCGTTATCGAGAGATAACTAGAAGCTTTTGGAAGTTCGAGAACCTTGTGACTATATAAACGAGCGTTCTCGCGGGAGGCGTCAGTTGCAAGTCGAGTGAGACAGAGTGAATTTGAGAGTCAGTGAGTTAGCGAGTGCGATTCTCCGAGCGATTTGGTGACGGCTTCTGTGACGTGCAGCGAGTACTACTACGGAGCGACGGGTTGTGGAGGTCTTTTGTTCGACTCCCAAGTGAAGTGAACCGTCCGGCGTGAAGAGACTGCGTCACGAAGGAAGTGAATTAACAGCCCACCTTAGTGAAGTGAAAGCGCCATCGAAGTGAACCAAATAAGAACTTAGAAGTGACAGTGAGAACTGAGTGAAAGTTGAAAAACTGGACAAAGTCACAGTATGCTGCCGCGCGATCCTATCAAAATGGGTAGAGTCCTATCATGCGGATCCATATTTGATGTCAGCTTTCTTAAGGAACGTCTTCCAAGAATATAGTTAGTAAATTAATCAAAAACTGAAGGTAGCTGCTCATTTAGTCGTTGAGGAAGAAGGTAGGGCCACCTACTAAGTCAGCCCACATGTTTACACTGAACTGTGCTGAGATCGTGTCTCGATAAGGGCATTGGATTTTCGCAGTCCAATTTGCAAAATATTTAGTAAAACAGCGATGCCCATACAGTTGAAACTTAATAACTACTGACGATGATTCCAAGCTTTTTTTCACTAAGGGAACATAAATTAGCATTTCACATGTACCATAAGCGGCTTACGATATGTTATGCATGTTTAATATCCAGTCACGTAATTACACGTAACTTGCTCGCGGAATCTAACTTTCCCATCTCAAAATGTTCATCTACAACACCTATGAAATCCCTCAAATTTGTGTGTCCGAATCCTGAATCACCCTGTATCAGTGATATAAATTTGTGATCAACGTATCAGTAGTAAGTAAAGATTCTTAAACATTTGACTATCGCTGTTCTCTTGGTAACTATAAGAAATGTGTAATATGGCTATTTTTTGCAAAGGTTTTGGATTAAAATACTGTACAGAGAACAATTAGCTTTAGTAAGAATAGTTTTGCATACCCACTAATAAAGATAGAGGGTAGAGAAAGCCATGTGAATGTATCACATCAGATGTTCTTAGCAGGTAAACATTAGGTGATATGGTTACCAAAACTGCAATCAACGTAAGTAAACATTTTCTTCTGTTTGGCTGTAACAAATATTGGTGGCTAACTTTGCCTTGCTTCACAATGGTTGCATTTTCATTTAGCAGACCTACATTGAACTCTGCAATAGTTTTTTTTCATTGGTTACTGCCTAATAGACTTGTATCTCTTTCATTCGATTTCTTGCTCTTGTTGTTGAATCCCTTAGCATCCCCCTTAAAGGATGCCTATTATTAAATATACCAATATAACACAATAACAGAACAAAATAACGTAACAACACTTTTATGTTTTTGGCACCGTCTTCTGTTTAGTGTATAAACATTTGGTGACGTGGTTACCAACGCTGTGATCAACGTATCGGTGGTAAGTAAACACTTTCTTCCATCTGATTGCAACAAATGTAAGTGACTATGAATTTAATACAGCCAATTGTTGTAAAACTGAAGCATATTTTGGAATAACACAACGAACAGAACAAAATAATTTAGTTTTAAGCGCATATACAGCTCAAAGCTTGTAGCACCATCTTCTTTACAGCGGATACACATGGACATGGTTACCAACGCGGTAATCAACATATTCTTCGATTTGATTGCAACAAATGCAGGTGGCTAAGAACTTGAAACGGTCAATTGTTGTGAAATAGATGCATATTTTGCAAATATTTTGGCAATCAATGACGTAGTTTCAGAATTAAATGTTTTTGTGACATTGTAGAACCTGAGCGGCTTTGATTGGTGTATTACTCTGCCACATTGGACAAAGCACATCAACTAAAAGATTAAAACTATGAAAAAACTTATTAAATGATATAAGTAACATGATAAATGACAATATTAAAATGATAATTTTAGGTATAGTGCAACATAGTTGAGCGAGCTCATTATTGCATGCTATAGAGGTGATGGTGAAGTGGAGCGATTGAACCACGAAGAGCTGCCGGCAACAGCTGCGAGGGCTGTCCCAGAAGTACCCGAGCTAACAAGGACAACATAAACATTTTGGGAAAAAACATTTTTATTTCTCTAATAGGGTATTTTCAGCTCGATACACTTTTCCCAGTGATGTTCAATAGCTTCGATACCCTGTTTATAGTGAGAACCGTCGAGTTCTGCAAAATAGCCATCAACTGCAAACTCCAACTCCTCATTTTTGGCAAATCTTTTACTACCAAGCCATTTCTTCAACTTTGGTAACAGAAAACAATCAGAGGGGGCTAAATCTGCCAAATAGGGTGCATAAGGAAGCAATTCGAACTTTAACTCATTGGTTTTGGCCATGGTGATAATCGATGTGTGAACTGGTGCATTGTCTTGATGAAACAAAACCTTCTTTTTCTCTAAATGCGACCGTTTTAGCTTGATTTCATCATTCAAACGCTGCAATAAGTTCACATAATACTCAACATTGACTGCTTTTCCTTTTTTAACATAATCAATGAAATCTATCCACGCGCATCGCAAAAAGCTGACACCATGAACTTGCCTGCAGATGGAACTGTCTTCGCCTCTTTGGAACCGATTCTCTCCTTTCAATCCACTGCTTTGACTGTTCCTTCTTCTCAGGTGTGAAGTGATAGACCCATTTTTATCCATGGTTATGAATAGACGCAAAAACTCGGCTTTATTGCAGCGAAACATCGTCAAACACTCGACTGAAACATCCTCACGATGCTGTTCCATTGTGAGTAAACGCGGCACCCATCTTGTGCACAGCTTTCTCATGTCCAAATTTTCAGCCAGTATGCAATGTGCAGCATACTTTTTGAAATGCTTACGATGTCTGCTAGCTCGCGCACTTAAAGTTGAACGGTCATCCAATACCATTTTGTGGATCTTCTTCACAATTGTCGTCGTGGTCACCTTATTTGGTCAACCACTGCGATATTCGTCTTGGCAACTCGTACAGACTCGCTTAAACTCTGCCACCATATATTTTACTGTTGTAAACGAAGGAGCAGACTCCCCCAGAGTAGAATCTAGCTCAGCTTTAATATTAGTTGAACTAAGACATTTCAAATAAAAGTGTTGTAGCACATAACGATGACCAGTTTTATCCATGTTACAGATTTGCTGAGAACGTTCACTGTTGATTGCTGCCAAACAATTAGTAAACAATGTAGCATTGTGAAACTTCAAACTTAAGCATTATAAGACTGGTACCATAGTCATTTGTTTGAAACAACAACCGCTATCTATACGTCACGTCGGGTATTTCTGCCACGCCCGCGTATATCCTTTACTTGTTCTTTAGGCAAGCCTAATTCACCCTGAAGTATTTTGCATACCGCGGGCTCCCACCATTGGTCCAATCAGTTTGATTGTTTCCAGGGAATGTTTCTGTTTGAATGTTTTTCTTGTTGCACTTACTCCGGTTGGGCTGTGTGTTTCTCAAACCTCACAGTAGGATCGAGTATGTAACCCACAGTGTTCTTAAGTGGAATGCCATCGTGTCAGTCCTTCTAGGCAGCTTCTTTGCATTCGTGTAACAATTAATGCTGCCTATGCACAGGAATGAATAAACATTTTACAAGAATCGTGGCTGTAGAAGAACTCATTTGTGTTGCAAACGAGGCGATGTTGTCGCACAAGATAGAGGTTGCATAGATACAAAAGCCCAGGAGATTTGCTGTGCTCGAATTTTACTTTTCATCTTCAATATTTCCTTGATTCAAAGGGGAAAATATGGAATACTGATAACGACATTAACAACAAAAACATCTGTTTTAAAACTCTGGCTAGATTAAAATTGCCCAAAGTTTTAAACCATTAAAGCATCCCCTTTTATATACGAAGAACTCCCTCGCCATTCATGTTTTTGAGTTGTTTTGTTTACAGATTAAAAGGGACTGAACATACATCGAATATTAGTTTTCACCGCCTGTCTTGTTACTTTTTTGTGCACTTGTTCGTTTTATCGATTACTACGTACAATTTTTTATGCTTGTTGGCGCAGTTGGCAGAACCGAATGTCTAAATCAGTGGGTGTCACGACTGTCCATTACAGTATTGGAAGTTCCGACGGATAGGGAAAACCAGGGAATGTAGAATAACAGGATTGCAGCATGCGGACTAAATCCTCGGCCGGGAATGGTTAACTTAGATGGCATTGTTCTCAATCACTTTTTTTTTAATTCCTGTAACAGGAGGCGAACTGATTAATTATTTACTATGCCGTGGTATCAAGCAGATGTATCTTATTCTGTACTCTGAGAGAATGACAGGATGCTTACGAGCAATTTTAGGTCGCTGTAGCACACTCACTGAAAGGTTTTAAATTTAACTTCGATGTAGTATTTAATTTTCAAGTTTCATGTTAAAAATGTTCAAAAACTTGATAGATTTGAAGGACTTCATCACTAAAAATATCCTGTTTTCAAAAGTTATTAGTAATCTTAGCTAATATTTATACTCCTAATTCGTCTGGAATATTTACTGAAAGGTTTTTAATTTAACTTTGATTATTATTTAATGTTCAAGAGGTATGTTGAAAAAGTGTCAAAAAGTAGGTAAATTTAAAGGCATTCATCACTAAAATCCTCGTTTACCTGGGACAAAAATGTACAACAGATACTCAATATGAGGACTGATATTCTTGAACCAAGATTCAAGTTTGAATTGAATTTTACGGTCCCCTATACACAGCGGGGTGAATGGGAAAGACTAGTAAAACCTCATAATAACAAAGGCCGAATCTGGTATACTGACAGTTCCAAAACCAAATCAGGCACGGATGCTGGGCTTTACGGTAATGGCACCCAGATTTCTTATAGTCTGGGCACCTTAGCTACAGTTTTTCAGGCTGAGCTTTATGCTCCTAGCCAGTGTCATGGAAAGCATTAAAAGGAGGTATAAGAACAGAAGTGTTATCCTCTCAGACAGTCAAGCTGCTCTTAAAGCACTTGAATCACCACCAGTAAAATCAAAGTTGGTCTCAGAATGCCGGGAATCCTTAATGGCATTGGCTGAACATAATAAGGTTGAACTTATGTGGGTGCCATGACACAAAGGTATACCAAGCAATGAGAAAGCAGCTGAAGAAGCCAAGTTTGGTAGCGAAATCCCATTTTTGGGTCCGGAGGCTGAACTGGGGGTGTCCTACAGTCCAGTGAAACAGGCTATCAACTGTTGGGTCAAGCAGAACACAAGAACTACTGGAACTCCATTGAGGGTTGCAGACATTCCAAGCTGTTTATTACAGACCTGGACAACAGCAGGGCAAAGTACCTGCGCGGTCTAAGTAAAAGAAGGCTTGCATGGGCAACAGGATTCATTACAGGACACTGTGCCCTAAAGTTTAATCTATATACAATAGGATTGTCCAACAACCCTGTCTGTAGTAGATGCCTAGAAAGAGATGAGACTGTTACTCATCTGTTATGTGACTGCCCTGCTCTTGCGAATCATAGAGCAAGTATTTTTGGCAATCACTTTCCAAAGATGGATGAACTATCGAAAGCCTCAGTTAGCAGTCTGGTTAAGTTCATAACGAGCAACAGACTACTTAACTGATGCAAGAGGAGGATGCACAATAGATCTTCGAAAAGGCCGCAGTGCCTGGGCATAAAAACCAACCCTTTTTAAACTAGAACTAGGAAATCGTCGTTTTCAAAAGTTCAGAAAAGGCCTGTCTGATTATGGCCTGTAGGTAGTTCGTTCACTTTACCCCCTCCTCCTCGAGGGTGGTAGCCGCAATGATCTATGTAGGTCACAGTGCGCGAAGTGTCCCCTCCGTTGTATAACCTATACCTATATGTAGGAATCACGTTATATCAGAGGTCACTTGCAACGTTTTGCAAATTTATTGGCTTGGAAGTAACAACATTGTCTAACTTTCTCAACACTACAGAAGGCAAGTAGTTGAAGAATGCTTGCGTACTCTTACTTCTCGCTCCCTTTGCTGTCCCACACCGTACATGTGCGACATTCATTGTTCTAACTACCTCTCCGTCTTATATAGGATTTGGACTCCAGACGTTTCTTCTTCCAGAATGATCTGGCATTAGGAGAATTTATCCATTTCTTTTTTTGTTTTAGAGTGTTCGAGTAGATGTAGATTCCTAAAATTTATACGACTGGACATGAATAAAATACACAAGATATACATTTTATTTGGCTTGCAAGTATCTTAAACATTTGGTATTTCAATCAAAATCGTTAGAGAAATTCTTGAAAAAAAAGTCCTAACAGTTTTCCACATAAAGGGTAGCTTGGAGCCGACTTAAAACACCAAGTTTAATATTTATTCCATATTTGGTTTTTCCGTTATGCTGTTCACACTTTTTTTAATTCAAGGACTCTCATAACGTTTATTTCCGGTGAAATATCGATATCGAATTTTTGGGTGCAACACATTACTTCCTTTATTTACTAGATAAGTGGGAGAGAAAGTGGAAATACCACTTTGCTTTAATTGAACCTAACAGACATGTTAGTATCGATTCATCGAAGATCGAAAATATTGGTTTAAGTGTTATTGTATGACTAGGCCTGTGATGGCGAAAACGGGACTCGTGAGGCAGTGTGACTCGCAGGCACCACTCCTTTTCTAGTTGTCTATTCATTTGTTTTTCATATGCTGCTGAGTGGTGTAGTGCGTGTTGCATATTTGATGACTCGTCACCCTTGGACTGGACTATAGTGCATATTTAGAAATGAACAGCTGAGACTTTAATGTGTGGGATCCCGGATTTGATTCCCGTTAGACCGTCCACCCTGAACTTAGGTTTTTATTTCGTGGTTTTCTCTGGTAGATAAGCGAATGTTGGCGCGGATTATAATTTTTCTGTCCCTCAATGCCTACGAGGAGCATTCAAAAAGATTTGCAACCAGCCTATCCATTGTTGGATAATAATTGACCTTAAGCTAAAGGGCGAATTTAAACTTTAATATTCATAGTCGTAGGATCTGTTGAGTTCAGTCCTGTGTCAATAGCTGAAAAAGCGTAGATATTTCTAAAGGGAGTATTAGATTCTACATTTTCACACGTTACAAGCTAGATGAAACAGCAAAAGAAATCCATAAGGACTTGTTAGCTGTTTATGGTGCTCAAAGGTGTGGAGTTGATACAATTGCAAAATGGATTCGATCATTTGAAGAAGGGCGAGAGACTTTAAAAGACAACCCTCGTTCTGGCCGGCCTCCGGAAGGTGTGAACGAAAGAATAATTTAAAGAGTGAGGAACTTAGCGGAGGAAAATCGACATATTACTGTTGAAATGCTAAGGATAGAAGCCGGTATCATTGTTGCAGTATTGACTGTGTACTCTATGAGCATTATTAAAGCTGCGAAAAATCTGCAAAATGGGTTCCTATTCTCTAACCAATGAAGAGAAGAAGAGGAGAAAGGAATGTGTAGAAATAATAATAATAATAATAATAATAATAATAATAATAATAATAATAATAATAATACTTTATTTGAGCACTAAGTTATTACATATTTAGACTGCCTTCTCTATTTGGCCCTGGCCACTAAGATGAGCAGACATTGTGAATTAAAGTTACATGTTGATACATTTAGACAATGTTTATTTAAAATGCCAGAGTTGGAGATGAAATGGTTGGAAAGATTATATAATTCAGTGGTTGAGGCACGAATGTTATATAGGATTGAAATATGGGGGCTGGAAAACGGGTGGGTGGTGGACATGTCCACAGAATATTTTGTAAAGAAGTACTAGGGTTGCCAACAGTTACAACAAATGAAGTGGCTCAAATTAAAATGGGACGAGTAACAAGAAAAGTAATGGTTATGGAGAGAGCCTTGAAATATTGGCACAGGATCCTGAATTCTGTTGACGATAATTTATTACAACAATGTCTAAAATACCAAGAAACTAGTTTAAAAATACGGGCTGGGTAAATGAATTAAGAAATAACCTTGAGAATAATGGCATGGGAGATGTTTGGAGGAAAAGAGATGCAAATCACAAAGGTTTTTGTAAGAGTATTAGAAGAAGATTTGAGGACATCGAGATACAACAATTATTTAGTCAGATAACTGAGAAGAGATCTTTGATTTTTTATGTTATCATAAAAACACTGGGAAAGAGAGAAATATGTAGACAACACAAATAAAGCAGAAAGAGGAGGTATAGCATGGTTAAGGGCAGGAATATGGAGGCTAAAAGGGAAGCGAAGTGGCTATGCACAAGGTGAATATCCATTATGCGGGGGAAGGGAAGATATACAACATAGTATATTTGAATGCAAATAAACAGAGATTTGGAGAAAAGAAAGTTTATGGTATGGAATGAATAGGAATAAAGATATACATACAATTCTAGATAAAAACTGTAAAAATATGAGTAAATACTTAATGAAAGGATTGTGTAAGGAAACTGCTGAACATGTTTCCACTTAATGGCCCTAATGTTTGAGAGGTGCATGCACTGGTAATGAAAATTTGTTTTATTACTATTTATTAACAAATAAACATAAGAATTGGTTGGGTAAATGAGAATCATCCAAGACCAGTCGTTGTTCGACAAGATATTTGTTCTCGGAAGCGAATGTTCACCGCGTTCTTCAACTATGAAGGACCATTAGTGGTTGACTGCATGCCAGAAGGAATGGCAGTGAATGGAGAATACCATGGCTCTTATGTTTTGAATCCTTTATTTGAAGATGGCGGCGTTCAAAGACAGGAACTTCAAGGCTGTTGCTTTTGCATGAAAATGCGTCTCCTCACAGAACGGCAAATTTGAGAAAACTGGAAGCCGCTAAAGTCCAGTGCTTGACCATCCACCCTACAGCCCTGACCTTGCACTGTGCACCTTCTGGATGTTTGCTCGAGTGAAGTCTTGCATTGCTGGAGAGTGCAGGACCTTCCTCAGGCTATAAATTCAGCTCTGTTGACAATACTTCAGCCTGAGTAACGTACTGCTTTTGACAAGTGGTTGTGCTGTCTATAACTGTGTGGAAAGAGATGAGGACTACTTTGAGGGATTGTGAGGATAATTTTTTTAATTCCATCCTTAGTTTGGACTTAAGATAAACACTTGCAAAACTTTTTGATTGCCCCTTGTATCATTTCATTTCCTTGCTTGTAGGACCAGAGGTAATAGTGGGTGGTATGCGGCAGGTCTGCTTTAAGAGACACTGAGACTGAATTTTTAAGATACTCTAAAATTGGTACACTTAGTATGAGTAAATAAAGAAATTACTGTGCAAAATCTCAATACTCTAGCAGAAATAGTTTCTCAGATAATACAATTAAATCTTTGCAATTAGCTAAAAAATGCAAATTTTCTAGAACTGCCTTGCACATTCACATTTGTCAGAGAAGTATGACTAACATTCTCGTACAGTGAAAATAAATGAAAGGATCTTATTGAAGTGATGTTATCAGTTGTAGAGAAATAAAATGTTGCTTATGAAGTTGTTGGTTTAGCATTTTTCTTTTTTCCTTGTGTAAATTAACTTCTGTGAGCCAATGAATAAAGTAATCATAAGATGCATGCCTGAATCCTTAGATAGTACGTTTGAGACTGCGTGCAAATTTACATACAAATCAGAGCAAATCTGAAATGTAAATAAGTTTCATGCGTAGAAATTTTGTCGTTTCCAACGCTCCCGATAAGACCTACGACCTTCGGGGATACCTCATTCCAGCAAGCGACGACTGAATCTATTTCTAAGGTGATGGAATCTAGCGCGCGGAATCCTTTGCCTTAAATGTTGGGGTGATGATGAGGAATGGCGGTGGAATGAGAGGACCTACAGTGGACTCCAAACCACTTGAAAATACTCAGAATAGCCTATTCCCCAAAAAATCACCCTCTCCTAATTTTTCTGAAAGGTCAATCCCAACCATTTAGTTCCTTTTTAAGTCGCTGGAAAACTAGGAAAGAGGCTGTCTCGTAGGTACTACAGTAGGTATTATAATATCGGTACCAATAAAAGCTTAAATAAATAATTGAAAAGGTAAAATGAATAAAAAATCTTAATATTTACAGAAAAAAATCACAAATAAAATACTTACGGGTGATGTATTTTATTAATTGGCATTTCAATGCATCCTATCGTATCTATCTAAAAAGACCAATATAGTTAAGCTATACGTTCTGAAGAATACATACCAACCTAAAATGTTATAGTTCCTCTTATACATTAACAAAAATTACCATTTGTTACGCCACATTATACCACACAGTATGAACTGTACTTAGGATACTTTTGGGGAGGATACAGCACATTTGAATTAACAAACCTAACGATACAAACTGAGTTAAAGTCTTCGATTACATATTTTCATAAAAATGTTTATGTTATCTACGTTAATTCACTTCGATATTTTTGTATTCCCCAAAAATTTGAATTCCCACCCCGTGGGAATAAGTCTGAGATAAAGGTGTAGATAGGGCCGACTTAAAATCACCAACTCAGAGCCGGGGATGGAACGCCGGACCTTTGGTACGAGAGCCGGAAAAGAAAGCACTGCGCTACCCTGGCGCCCCTTGCGAAAAAATATAAAACCGAGGAAAAACACATACGGAAAGGACTAATGGATCTTAAAATGTGCATGATCGAAATGATTTACAGGTTTATATAGAATATTTATATGGTATAATTAAAAAATAGAAAATGTTGTCATTTTCACCCAAAAAATTCAGGCCCAAAGTCTCATAATGAGATAACTTCTACCTGACACTGTCCTTGCGGATAGGAAGTAGGGAGGAAGTTTCGAAAGGCGGCTAGAGATGTTGAATCTGGAAACGTTACGAACCACGCTGCGCTGCGCCTTCCGCCATCAAATCTAGCTAGCCTGTACACTCTCGTTTCATCCCTTCCTCCCAGAGGTTTAGTATCCACAATAGGTCCTAATGCTGAAGACCTTCCCAGCTTATAATCACCAGTGCTATCCCTAGAAAGGAACAGAATTGCAGTATCTAAGCGAAGAATGCGTTCTGCGGCGCTCACCTCCTCATCCGTTGCTGTAGCTTACCTTGATGCTTCTCCCGTTGCTTCCAGAAGTTCTCAGCGTGTTGGTTCTTCAATTTATCCTCGGCTAGCTGCAGTAATTTTCCTTAAATTATATGGGAGCATGGACTTATCCTCGGTAAAGGAAAACGTAGATCTCGGGTGGTGATATAGGAAGACATAGACTTGCTTTGTTTATGAAAAGATGACACTGCCGTTTCTTTTTATTTAATTTAACACTCGTAGTATACAAAACTGGTATTGCCGCTGTAAAATACTGTCCACCGCTGTTAGACTATGGCGTGGATATGTCACGAAATATAACTATTCTTATTGTCGCTTTCAGAGTAGCGGATCTTAGGTGTGTTGCTAAAACTATTTTGATTCCCTGTTTTGGCGCGATATCTCACACATCCTGCAGCATCTCTCCCTGACCACACATTACGAAAACTCTCGAATAAAATGCAATACTAAGCTGACATGACAAATTTGACTTGATTCCCTTTTTGGCGCGATATCTCACACATCCTGCAGCATCTCTCCCTGACCACACATGACATAAACTGTCCCGAATTTTCCCCAAACAGATTCATTTATAGTCTCAGGCTCCTGAGGCTGCTTCCTTTCCTATTGGTACATTTTTAGCGCGACTCGACGCGTCTAACTATTTCGAATAAACTTCCAGGGATTTCATTGGTCCAATTTTAATATATATCGCGGCTTTTCCTACATTTACCGTTAAGGTTGTCTGTCTCACTCACTTGGTCACGGCGAATTATCAAATAATGGGACAAAGGCTCTACACCCTCGCTGTAGGAATAATAGCACAGCGACCGGAGAGAGGTAATAAAACTAGGTTTTCTGCCTTCGAAAGCACTATTCCTGTAGCTAAAACTTTCCCTCGTGGACAGTATTTTAACATAGCGCTTAAATTATTTACATTAAACCATTTATAACTCTACTAATATTAATAACCTAGATAGATACATAATGTTAAATCACCCTTCTTAAAATATACAAGCAGTATGAGAAAAAGATATTTACATAATACGATTTAACATCACTAAAAGTTAATTAATAAGTTATCTGTAATTATAGTTCTTGGGCTCGGCCTAGAGTTGCCGTTTCAGTTCCAATAGGCGGAGTCATACAGGAAGCAAACTGACACGCCAGGAAGGGTTTGATTAATACTGATAAGGCACTATCCGTGCAAGAAGGGTAAATATTTAGACCCCATTGTGCTGTAATTGCTGTGGTGTTGTTTCTGGCACTACATTAATCACTTTTTATGGGCTTTTCGTGCAAGACGTCACCGTTATTTACCTTGTACCGTGTCCACTGTTGGTTTAACTGGACAAGGAGCCGCTCGCAGTGTTTGCAGTCTCTGGCCGTTATTGGAGATTGCATCCAGTTTAATAAAAAGCGTTTTGCTGACGGACCGATCACTTTCGTGCGTCAGGAAAAAAAAGAAAAAAAGTACATTCCCTGTCAATGTCGATTCCAGACCTCCACCGAAACACATTCTGCAACTGTCACATATTTTTAATAATCCGGCTTTTAAATTCGGAATATTCCATGTATCGATCTGGTTGGTGTGGAATTTATTCTTCTCTCAGCAGCTTGCAGGTTAGCGAGCTGCCAGACATAAAAACATGAATGTATTCATTTGTGAAGGTTTCAGAACAAAAGCCGATAAAACATATTTAGCAGTGCCCGTGCCTTTGTTTACGTTATATTCATAGGTGTGTCTTTCTTTCGCATGTTCTATTTTTTTCCTACATCCTTTCTGCCTATTCTTACTGTATATTGTGTTTATTACATTCGGGTTTCAAATATGAATAAATGCATCCGCAGTTACTTGCTACAGAGTGGCTCGAAGCACAGATTGGATATTTTGTTTTTGGTCGACCACACTATACTACGTTGATCACATGTGACGTAAATGAACTAAAATAGCATCCATAACACTAGTCTGCATGATATCGGATGACTGAAAACCAATAAGTGGTTCTGACTCGCCTTTTATGCTGATTTCAAAACTGCTTTCAGTTTTTTTCTATCACGTACAGTTTCACTTCAAAAATATAGAATTGAGCCAATAGATGATGAGTATTGTTGAAGGGAAATTTCTCAACACAGACCTTTAAGTCTTTAGGTTGTTACACCTGTAGATGCTGGTTGCTATTTGTAATTAAGGCCTTGTTGGTAATATCAGAGGCTTGCATTACCAGTGCTATATCGTGATTGAAGTTATAAATACATTATGTCTACACGCAAGTGTGTGAACAATCCAAATGTTTTCTGCTACATTTTTGGAAATTATACAGTGCTTCAGCAGAGAACTGATATAACAAGCTTTGTGAAAAAAGTGTGCCATGCTTATTTTAAATGAAACTTGGTGACCAAGACAAGGCCTGGGCTCCAAAGACAGTTTGCCGCTATTGTGTTTAGAAGTTAGGATTGTGGATAAAAGGAAAGAAATCATGCATACCATTTGCAATTCCTATGGTGTGGAGGGAGCCTGAAGACCACCTTAAAGACTGTTATTTCTGTTTAGTTCATGTTCGGGGGTGCAATTCGAAAAATAAGAAACACATTGTATATCCAAGTATTCCTTCAGCCATCAGGCCAGTTCCACAAGGAGAGAATCTGCCTGCTCCTCTTCCTCCAGCTATTTTAGAGAACTTGGAAGAAGATGGTGTTGAAAGTGAACCTCATGAAATCACCGAAGAAGATTCTGATGATGTCCACCGCCCTGAATACGACGTGACTCCACACCCGTTCTCTCAGAGTGAACTAAATGATCTAGTACGTGATTTGAATTTGTCTAAGGAATCTGCAGAGTTACTAGGCTGCTGTTTAAAAGTAAGAATCTTCTGGAACCAGGAACACATTACCATGGTACAGACACAAGAACAAGAGCTAGTTCCTTTTTTCTCACAGATCAGGTCCTTGGTTTACTGCAATAACATAAACGGGTCAATGCACTTTTATGACACTGAACATGATCCTACTCAGTGGAGACTTTTTATAGATTCATCAAAGAGGAGCCTGAAAGGCCTGTTACTGCATAATGGGAACGTGTATGGGTCCATTCCTGTCGCACATTCAGTTCAAATGAAAGAAACAACTGAAAACATGAAGATACTTTTAACAAGTATGCAATACGAGGAACGCAAATGGCGTATCTGCGGTGATTTCAAAGTTATTGGAATACTATTAGAACAACAAGTTGGGTTCACAAAAATGCCTTGTTTTCTGTGCGAATGGGACAGTCGGGCAAAGCAAAGACATTGGAGTGTGAAAGTATGGCCACAGTGGAGAAACTTGTTGCCTGGAACTAAAAACATCCTGCACAAACCGTTTGTAGAGAGACAAAAGATATTGCTTCCGCCACTACACATAAAATTGGGCTTGATGAAGCAATTTGTAAGGCCTCTGCCACAGGATGGGCCCTGCTTCAAGTACCTTTCCAAGAAATTTCCCTTCATTACACAAGACAAATTAAAAAATGGAATTTTTGTTGGTCCTCAAATAAATAAATTTATGAAGGATGAAAATTTTAAGAAGACAATGAATGAGAGAGAAATAGAAGCATGGACCGCCTTCCGATCAGTTACTGAAAACTTCTTAGGCAATTACAAAGATCCTAATTATAAGGCCATTGTCGAAACAATGTTGGAAAATTCCAACAAGATGGGTTGTAACATGAGTGCAAAGATGCATTTTCTGCATTCACATATCGACTACTTTCCAGAAAATCTGGACATTATAGTGAAGACCAGGGTGAATGTTTTCACCAAGATATTAAGGAAATGGAGAGGAGGTGATAGGGGAGATGGAATGAAACTATGATGGCCGACTACTGTTGGATGTTGAGGAGGGAAAGTCAACTTCAAGGATCTGCAAGGAAGTCAAAGAAGAGAAAGTTTGAAAAAAATTAAATCAAACACTTTGGCTTCTTGTATTGTTAAAATGTAGTCATGAAATAAATTAGGGGAGTTCTTGAGAGTATTCTTAAAATGTTTCTTGAATAAAAACTTACCTTGTGTGAAATGGTGTTTGAATACTTTTCTACGCTCATTAGTAAAATTGTCAAAACATTCCTTCTTATTTTGTGTAAAAACCTGACGTGATAGAAAAAAACGGAAGTCATTTCTGGAATCACTTTTAAGAAATCATCTGACAAAAAGTTTGAAACTGCAGATTAGTGTAACATTTCAGCGACTCATTATGATCTTACTCGGTGGCGCGCGCAGCTTCCTTATCGCCATTACCATCAGAACAACAGTCCACTGGGATCTATTCCCCAGACACATATGATATATGTGTATTTAAAATAAAATAAATACTTTTTATTGTAATTTTAATATTCAAATAAATTGAATTCACTTCCTTTGCTTCAATATGTGTTGTTTGCACGTTAACTACAAAAAATCAATAAATACGCGTGGACTCAACGGTGTTACACCTGTTGCACTACTCGCAAAAGCGCTCGAAACCCTACCGTCAGTGCTCCATCCGATCCGCGTTTAATTACATACAATTAACAAGGTAAGATCAAAAACTCAAAGTTAGTGGTCGACCACAAAAAATGGTAGGCAACTTCACTATAATGGTAATTAAGACACTGGTATGAAAATTATATAAGCGAGAACGCTCGCTTATATAGCCAATGGAATCTTGCACAGAACGTTCTAGAATTATCTGGACACATGTTCTGGAGGCGGGGGAAAAACTTCCAGAAGATTCTGGTTATCTGCCCATGGCGCTTCCGCTGTTTATGCCGGGCGAGAGCGTTTCTTATCTTTGCTTATCTCCGACAGCAGTTTATACAACAGAGATTGATATTTTGTTTTTGGTCGACCTCACTATAATACGTTAATTACATGTGGCGTAACTTCAGGCAGTATTTTTAACACTTCAATAATTACAGTCTAATTGTATAATATGTGAATTGAATAACAGCCCGCCTTGAAGCAATGTGTGTATGTAATAGTTTGTAAAATGTATGTAACAGTCATTGTATATACTTATATTATTGTATCCATGTGTAATAATGTTATGTAGCTATATTACATAATTTAATAATGTATCGTAGGAGCTGTGAGAATAATAAGTTAAAAGTTGCTAACCATGAAGGTAAGCTTGAGGCAATACTGAGTTTGAGAGTTTAACAATACTACTTCTGATTCTTGGAAGCAATAATGTAATTTTAGTGACAGTTTATAAAATAGCCAATCAACAACCAGAAAAAGTTTACTTAAATGAAGGTAATGTATTGAGTAGGATTAGCCAATCAGAGACTTGGAATACAGAAATTTACAAGTTTAGACGGTTGAAATCAATTCAGTTGCCTGCAGACAGTGTTCATAACTGGATGCGTTGCTTGTGCGTCCTCGAGAGATTTAATACGTATTCGTGTGAAACGAAAAATAGTTTACGTGTTAAAAAGTGTAATTAATTAATAAAAAGAATCTCACAGCTCTCTATATCAGTGAAGTGTTGTTTTAATCGTATCGAGTATTAATAAAAGGAGTGAAGTAAAATTATAATCTGTGTAAGCCTACATTATTGTCGTAGCATGCCCTGCTAAGAGAAACGTGTCTCTAACAAATACTGACGCAGCCGAGGCAAATATAAATATATAATATTTAAAGAAACAGTAATAATATTTATTAAACTTGGGACAAAGGCCAACTGAAAATACATTTGGAGCAAAGGCTACCGGAAACTGGGTACCAAATGTGTGGTTGCAACAACTACTACAAGTTCGGCTCCCCAACAGTTGAACTATAATACAACAAAATAATCACTTCAGACTGAACTGTTATGGCATCCATATTACTTCAGCAACTTATTATGAACTTACTCGGCAACGCGCGCAGCTTCCCTAACGCCATTAGCTTCAGAGCAACATTTCACTGGGATCCATTTCCAGACTTATAATGAACTATGTGTATTTAAAATAAAAAAATTCTGTTAATTGTAATTTTTATGTTCTAATAAATTGAAATTAATTTCCTTTCTTTCAATATGTGTTGCTTCCACGTTAACTGCAAAAATCAATAAATTCGGCGTGAACTCAACAATGTTGCCATCTGTTGAACTACTCGCAAAGGTGCTCAAGGCCCTGGCATCAGTGCTGCCATCCGATCAACGTTTAATGACACACAATTTCATAAACACTCGAGTCTTATTTTCTACTCTTACAGTCTTGTTGTATAAGACACATGCTAATTGTTATTAGGAATAATAGGGCTTATGAAGTCGATGACAAATATAAAGAGTAAAACTCTGATGAGCACATTCACATGACTTTTGCTACTAATTCCTCAAAACCTATTCTTATAAAATCTTGTCCTTCTAGCTATTTGATATTAACTGAGATAAACTTTTGCAGAAATAGCTTTATTACACATTTCGTATGGGTAGAAGAGGAATAAGGGAACACAGTAGGCTTAAGCGATATGTTCTAAGAGGGGGTCGCTATGCAATGGCTTTGAAATCCCCTTCATTATATGATCACGAGGAAAAATCAAATACCGGCTTTTGCGGTTTCAAAGTATAATCAATTTTTAAATTCAAACAAGTAATAAATAATATCTTCGAAATGGTTAGGGTCACAGAAATTTTTATTTGGCATAAACTGTGCGATTTAACGAGATCTACATTTTTTGTACAGTTTTAGCTTTTATAGTTTACAAGTTATAAAAAAATCATTCCGAAGAAGCGAACTTCAGGGTATATATTTTATTTGTCATCATTTAATCAAAATTCTTAGCACAATAATAGAGTAAACCAGAAAGCATAGAATGGTATATAATATCTTTTGAGAAGTAATTTCTTGCACATCCCATATGATTTTTCAGTTACAAAATATTATATAAATTCAAAATGAACAGGACTTCACACGTATTATCAGAAAATAGTTGTTGAATCAAAATTGCTAGAGCTATTTTTAAGAAAATGAAAATAGATATTGGCAGACATAATGGATCCTTTAAGGTTAGCAAGGCATTATAAATCAGAAAAAAATTAAGAATACTGTTATTAAGAAAGAAATGAAAGTTAATTCTGTAATAGAATATACGATATAAACAACAAAACTGGTGTTGACTCATCAGGACAATGCCAAAGGAAGGAATACTCAAAAGGGGCATTGTCAGACTGATTCGCAGATTGAGCTGCAATATTTACTTTTTCTACTACGTATAGTAAGTAGGGTAAGTATTGCATTCCACCCAAAAATTCGATACCGAGATTTTACCGGAAAAACATGTTTTAGGCCCCCTGAATAAACGAAAAATCATTTTTAGAAAAACGTCCGTGTGTGACATTTTTCGAAACCTTTTATTCTCCCAAAAACGGTCTAACGATTTTGATTGAAATATAATATATTTAGGATATTTTCATGACAAATAAAATTTATATCTTAAATTTTCTGGGAATGTCCCCAAAAGCCCTTCTTTCTGAATGGCTCTTGCACAACTAGTAAGCCATAAAGATAGACAAAAGTTTTTCTACACTAAAAATGTAGAGCTCGTTAAAGTACACAATTTATGTCAGATACACTTTTTTGTGGAGTGACACAATTCCGGGATATTCCTTGTTATTTGTTTGGATTTTCCAATAATTATACTTTTTTCAAATTCGTTATTCGTTTCTTTATGTCCTGGACATGCAAAGAGAATGGAATGCTTCACATAGCAACCAGCTCTTAAAACATTTGACTATCACTTAAAGCCTACCAATTCCCCTTGCACCTACAAGAAAATTAGCAATAAAAACGTTTCTGCAAATGTCTATCTCGATTAACATGAAGTAGATGGAGAATAAGCGTTTGTAAAACATAGTTCGTACAAGAGTAGAGAAAGTCATGTGAGTGTAACACATCAGATTTTTTTATGAAAATACATCAAACACAGAAGTAGCCTGTCTGGGCTTTCTCTCCCACAGTGTTCACTATTCTTCGGGAAAAATTTATAAGTTTTGAGTTGTAACGCTGATTTTAGGTCAACCATTAGCTGCCTGGTGCTATGCCAGACACTGCAGTAAATGTTCGCAAGGTTGCCACAAGGGAAATGGAGGCCGTATTTCTCAAGAATCGGAGTATTCATTTCGGAACTGACAAGTAAAATGCGTAATAGACATGAATTAAAAACATAATATTAGGGATATTTAAACGGTTTTCACATGAGAACTAGGCACAATTTCAACATAAGAGACTTTATTGCATTTTTCACATTGTTCCAAACTTTAAAAAAATGTTTTTTTTCAAATATAGTTTATTTAAAAAACAAATCTAGACACATCTTTATAATACCTTCTTATAAAGAAATAGAGTATAATTGAATCGACGTAAACATACATACAAATTCAGACTTTCCAGCATAGGATCATTAATACCTACACCTATTTCCCAATTAATGTTTAGGGATAATTAACACACACCACACTACATGGAGACATAGAACTAATGGAAAGAAAATAATGCATTCCTTCGTCAATGTATCAACACAACCTCGGATGGGACGAGATAATAAACTTTGCCGCGCACCCAAGCTACAAGTATATGCGCGCAACACCGCCCTAACGATAACTTACAACCAAGACTTCGTGTAGCGAAGAGAAAATTGGTTGTATTTACCATTCATTTTTTCACAGTGAGGGGTGCCACTAAGAAAAAAAACTGAAGAGATAAAAGCTGCACAGTTTCTCACTCGTTTACTAGTTATTAAACACCGATATATGCAAGGAATTAGGTATTCTAACTTGTAAATAAATGTTTACTTGTCAACCTTATACCAATGGGAGAGAAAGTCGAGGCAATATTTTTATTTTGGGCCTACTTTCTCAAAATAAATCTTAGTTCGATCTGTAACATTAATGTGACAATGGCCAATTTTGGAACAATTTGGGAATGGTGTCCACCTGGGAGAAGAGGAAGGAGTACACCCAGAAATACTTGGATGCAGGAATTAAGGACCGGAATGAGAGAAAAAGGGCTGACGGAGTGGGAATGGAATAACAGGAATGAGTGGAGAAGGAAAATAGAATTTTAGGAACAGAAAGATATGTAAACAATTTGTTATTGATATAAAGATGTTAAAATTTAATTCTTATTTCAGTTAAAATGTTTAATTATTATATTATATATATATATATATTAAAATGTTAGATTTAATTGAGAATATTTAGAAAATATGATTTAATTAGTAAAAAAGTTCTATAAATAAATAAAAGAACCGAAAATTTTTCCAAGTAAAGAAAAGTTTTCGCTGAGTATATTAAACAGTATCTCACTGAATACAAAGTTGGTGTTCGTCTAACTTTTTGTTTTTGATTTATTCTACTCAGATAGACACATATATACACGCACGCACACATATACAACGGTCGGTTTCTAAAAGTTTTTTAATCAATGGGCCTCAAAACATGTATTTCGAGTGAAATCTCGATGCTCTATTTTCTCCATGGTAAGTGGCAGAGAATGTTAACATTAATATTATATTTAATCTTTATTCAACTGCTGTAGGTTGAGTCCTTCTCTAAATCCTTGATTATGCAACCGCGCATTACAATAAAGGAGGTAAATAAGCATTTACATTTGAAGAAGATAGTTTCTTTACGCTCCAAGTATGGACGCCAATTTGAAGAAAGAGTATTTTAGAAGGAGTTGTATCGTATTTCTACTGTTGGGGAGCCGAACTTTTAGTAGTTTCAAACCCATGTATAGTAAACAGTTTCCGGTAGCCTTCGCCCCAAATGTACTTTCAGGTGGTCTTTGCTCCGAGTTTAAAAATATTAACTTTGTAATTTGACTGTTTCTTTAGATATTATATTTATGTTTGCCTCGGCTGTGTCAGTATTTATTTTAGGGACATGGATATCTTGGCAGGGTTTTGGTGCGACAAGAATGTAGGCTTACAAAGATTATATTTTTACTTCACTCCTTTTATTAATGGTTGATACGATTAAAATAACACTTCACTGATATAGAGAGCAGTGAGATTCTTTTTATTAATTAATTACACTTTTTAACACGTAAACGTACTTTTCGCCTCACACGAATACATACAATATTTTTTTGAGGACACTTTATGCGTCTGCTTAGTAACGCTTTCTGCAGGCAACTGACTTCTAGATTTGTAAAATTTTCTTCTTTTCAGTTTCTCATTGGCTAATCCTAGTCCAATAAAATATCTTCATTTAACTAAAGATTTTTCTGGTTGTTGATTGGCTATTTTAAAACTGTCACTAGAATTACATTATTGTTACTCCAAGAATCACAAGTAGTACTGTTAAACTTTCTTACTCATTATTGCCTCAAGGTTACCTCATTGTTACCTCATTGTTAGCAACTTTTAACTTATTATTCTCACAGCTTACACATTATTAAATTACGTAATATATTCACATAACATTATTGAACATGTATACAATAATATAAGCATATGCAATGACTGTTACATACATTTTACAAATTATTACATACACATATTGCTTCAAGGTGGGGTGTTATTGAATTTACATTTATATAATTAGACTGAAATAATTTAAGTGTTAAAAATACTGCCTCACTTTTTATAACTTTATACGCCATACCCTGATAGGATCATATAAACATAGAAATGACCATTTTAATTCCTTATTTTACAACACTATATGTTTAGGTTACAGCTATATAGGTACGATCATATACAGTATATCCATGTCGTTGTTATTACCTTCTTTTACTGCATGATTGAAAAAACTTAGTTTTACGCACTAAAGGAAATCCTAACCACTACAACCTAGCGTATGCTAGTTTCGAAATTTTAGTGAACCTTCAGGACAAGGTGTGATGTTACCCTGAAGGCTTGTTAATGAAAACGGTTTAATGAAGTTTTTATGCCTGTGTTGGAATATTACCTGCCACTTAATACAGGTAACCAGATTTAAGATATGCAAGACCTGGTGTGGTGCATGCATTGTATTAAGGGGCATAAACAATTTTTATACTTCTTCCAAGAGTTTTCCTGATTAACCAAGTCAAAAATGTTACACGGAGCATGAAACAGGAGAGCAGCTAAATTAGCTCCTTTATGGGTGGTTTCACTACTGACAGAGGAACAATTAACGTCGTTTAGACTGTTTGCATGCATGAAAGCAGTCACGAACCACTGCACACATAGGGTAGAAGTTTTATGTCTAAGAGTTTGGAAATATTGTGGCCTAGTAATTTAATTGTAATTACCAGACGCACTGTTGTGTTGTATTGTTGCTACCAGTCGTAGCATTATTGGGTCTCCTTAGATATATTTCGCGTTAATGGTTTCTCTTTTCGGTGCGGAACACGCCAAAGGGAGAGATCTGTTTGAAATTATCCGGTGTGGCGTCAGCCCTGTCTAGCTTTGGTTAGACATGGTTGGGAGGGGGGAATGAGAGTGTCACTCGAGTGGTAGTGGTCGCTGAGACCAGACGCGTATGTGGCCGGTCTGGTCGGTCTGCAGTCTGTGGCATCTCCCTTCAACCTGTTTCCTTTGTTAACTATGTAGAGAAGCCAAAACGTTTTTGTGAATAAATCCCAGGTAATGTGTGTTATGTAATATATCAATGTAACATAAACCCACGCCTTTCCCTTAAATTTACACACCGAGGTCACGGACTTTTTGCGTCCTCTTCATGTGCGTGTTGGGGTGACCTAAATTAATCATTTTCTGGTAACCTTTTTGGCCTTCACCCCAACATATAACCATATAGTATCCAAATTTCTCAATTTTAGCGCAAAATAAAGCAAGCTGATGTGAAGAACTTCATAGAAATTAGACTGTACTATAAATTTCGTTATCCTTAGTATGCGTATAGGCTAGGCTGCAGAGAGAGGTCATTCAATCCGATACCTTCTGTGAATCAGAGTCGGCGACCACTAGTCGTGTTATTCAAGATAAACTCGTTACATGCACCTGTGAATAGATGCACTGGAACTGTAGAAAATAAAATAAGAACTCCTGCAATTTTATGTTCCCGATGTCATTATAAGCCTTTCTTAACCTTTAAATAGAAATAATTTGCCTTAGAGTAAACGGAAAATGAAGCTATTAAAAGCTAGAAGAATAGTTTGATAAACATAATTCTTTATCGTATGAGACAAAGAAAACCCAATTTTGCAAAAATTGGCATGATGAGAAACACTCTTAGAAAAATCTGATGTGTTCACTCACATGACTTTCTCTACTCTTGTACAAACTATTTTTACAATCGCTTATTCTCCATCTACTTCATGTTAATCGAGATAAACATTTGCAGACTCTATCTTATTGCTAATTTTCTTGTAGATGTAAGGGGAATATATATTTACAAGGGCAATATAGAAATATATTAGCCTTTAAGTACATACATATCTCTTAATACCTGGTTGCTAGGTGCAGCACCATTCTCTTTGCCATAGATTAGTACTCTTTGCATATCCAAGACAAAAAAATGAATAACGAATTCCCATTTGAGAAAATAAGTATTGAAAAATTTAATGGAATAACAAAAATATCTCGAAAATATTTCAATCAACAAAAAAATGTATATGACACAAATCGTGTATTTTAACGCGATCTACATTTTTGTGTAGTAAAACTTTGTCTATCTCTTATGGTTTACCAGTTATGCAAAAGTTGTTCACAATGAAGAATACTTTTGGAGACATTCCCAGAAAATTCAAGATATACATTTTATTTGTCATGAAAATATCTTAAACATACGATATTTTAATCAAAATCGTTAGAGCCATTTTTGAGAAAATTAAAATTTTCGAAAAATGTTGCATGTAAGGGGTAATCTGGGGTGGAGGGATTTTCTTGAAAACCTTCGTGTCGCATCTCTGGAAGATACTGAACCTAAATACCAAGTTTGGTGTTTATCCGACTGTTTGTTTCTGAGTTATGGTGTTCACAGACACACACACACACAGAGACATGTTTCCAAAAATGCTTTTTTGGATTCAGGGGGTCTCAAAACATGTATTTCCGGTGAAATCTCGGTATCGAATTTTTGGGAGGAATACAATACTTCCCCTACTTACTGTACGTAGTAGAGAAAGTAAAAAGTGTAAAGCTAATAACATTAATTTTCAGCAATTCTTCTCATGATATTGGGACTTTAATTAAAAGTAGTAGAGGCTATAATATATCAGGCAAGTTTCGAATCGGAAACGAGAGTTGCTCTAGTTTAAAACTAAATTATTTAAAAGCGCTAGAGATTTCAGGTATCAAATAGCTGAGTGGTATGTTTACCATACGCAAAGTTTTAGTGGCAGGGTGGCTTGGAATCTTACAGATTTCTCTTCTGTTTATTCCATTGTACTTTGGATTGGATATTTCGGTGTAATACAAATGAAAGTTGGAATTTACACTAATTGGCATTTTAACAAATTTGACTAGTCTTCTGAATGCACTTGAGGAAGAGTTGACATTAAATTCTTAAAATAGTTTACATCATCAATATACGGCGCTATGCTAACAATTAAATTATTGTAATATACCTATGGGCAAAACTCTTCCGCTGAAATAACAAATGAATAAATAATAAAGGTTCTTACGGAGCTTAGTTTAAGTCATTAAACATAAGGCACATTTGGACTACAAAGGAACATTTCTGCATCATTCTGCTTTCAGATCTACGCTAAGCTTCTTGCGGCTTCTTTGCATCTAGGCAACAATTGTGCATACTGAATTTTCGAAAAAATGTTTTAAAAAATATCTACTATTGTAAAATGAAGATCCAATGCGGTTTTGACCTTCTGGTCATTTAATTTGAGGCAGTATTTTTAACAACTTAATTGATTTCAGTCTAATTATATAATATATAAATTCAATAACAGCCCGCCTTAAAGCAATGTGTATGTAGCAATATATAAAAAGTGTATATTACAGTCATTGTGTATATTTATATTATTGTATACATGTGTAATAACGTTATGTGAAGGCATTACGTAATTTAATAATGTAGGAGCTGTGAGAATAATAGGTTAAAAGTTGCTAACAATGAGGGAACCTTGTGGCAATAATGAATTTGATAGTTTAACAACACTACTTGTAATTCTTGGAAGCAATAATGTAATTTTTGTGACAGTTTCTAAAATAGTCAATCAACAACCAGAAAAAGCTTTAATTAAGTGAAGATATTCTATTAGAGTAGGATTAGCCAATCAGAAACTGAAATATAGCACAATTTACAAATTCAGTTGTCAGTTGGTTGTAGACAGTGTTCCTAACCGGACGCGAGATGCGTCCTCGAGTAATTTAATACGTATTCATGTGAGACAATAAATAGTTTACGTGTTAAACAGTGCAAGTAATTAATAAAAAAAATCTCACAGCTCTCTCTCTCTCTCTCTCTCTCTCTCTCTCTGATATATATGTATCAGTGAAGTGTTATTTAAATCGTGTCGAGCATTAATAAATGGAGTGAAGTAAAATTGTAATCTGTGTAAACCTACATTCTTCAGTCGCACCACTCCCTGCTAAGACATTCATGTCTCTAAAAACAATTATAGATACTGACGCAGCTGAGGCAAACATAAATATATAATATTTAAATAAACAGTTCAAAATTACAAAGTTAATATTTTTAAACACTTTTTGGGGGCAAAGGCCACCGGAAAGTACATTTAGGGTGAAGGCTACCGTAAACTTTTTACCATACGTGCGGTTGCAACTACTTCAAATTCGGCTCCCCAACATAAGGACAATACACCTCCTACTTCAAATCGGTTTTGCATACGTGGCAGCAATAAAACTTCTTCAAAATGACTAAAGGTGGCGTTTAAATTAACCTGCTCATGTGTGTGCAAGTAGTGGAACATTTTAACAATTAATTTTGTTGCAATCCTGCTTTCTTATATTTTGTTACTTTAAAAAGGTTCAAATTTTTTCAGTTGCGTTCATATTTTTATTACGCCTTCTTTGAAGATGGATGAAGAGATGTAGAGAACAACATCAGACATAATATGTGTGGGTGGGTTCTCAGCTGCCAAGATGTAGTCTCCATTGCCTTCGGCTATACACTCTTATCTCAGGTGTGGTTGTGAAGGTAGTTGATCCCCTTAACACGCCTCATTCTTTTCTATACCCATCTTGTTATAAGCAGATGACTTAGCACGAAGCAAGCACAACGTTAATCTTGAAAATGCATCCTGTTTCATACACACACTCCCTTTTATATAATACTAGCTATAACGCTTACAGACACTATTTTTAGATACATTAAATATCATTCGCTCATTTGTATATTTTAAATCTGTTTCAACTAACCTTACTGGCTCATGTTAGCATACATCTTTGAAAACCTCTGGAATCTCGCAACCCCCATGTCAACGAATTTGGAGTCATCTGGCAAGTGTCATGTGTCTCACCCCACTTGCTTCGTCCACCCTTATGTCCTGTTGAAGGAGGCGTATCCAGGAAGTCAGCCTAGCGGCGCTACTAGATTCCAGTTTTATACTTACATTCATTTTCCTATAGCTAGAACATCTGAACAATTTTTATAACTAAAACATTTACTCATTTAAATCACTATGTATAAAATATGCATATAATATGTATACAATATGTATTATATGACCCGGCTCAATTTTCAAAATATTTATTATGTGGAGCATTTTATGTTTGACATGGTATAATATTTTTGAAAATTATTTTCTTGGAAACTTAGGAATGTGGTACCATAAAAATTAATTTTTATTATAATTTGGTTGAAAAAAACTACAGTAAAAAGCTCAATTAAACTAGTGTAATAGTAAAAGTTGGCAATTTTCAGGAAAATGAACGAATTAATGCGAGTCCTGGCTGAGAGAAACGTTTCTGTTTGGCAAAAGGAGCCATGCTTTCTCGTAGGAATAGATACACAAGCGTAAGGGTTCTGATTTACGATATGCTTAAAAACCGGACGTTGGGAATTTATTGCATTGCAGCAATCAGGTTACGATACTGATGTATGGCAGTGAATTATGGATGAGAACGCAAAGTGATAGCAGAAGATTACAGGTAGTACGTAAAAGAAACATTTGTCAGAATAAACTTTATATAAATATAAGTTAAATAAAAATCATAAGATATGTAATGTATGCGAGATAATTCCTGGAGTTAAACGTACCTTTTACAAGAAGCAAAATAAACATAAAAAACTACAAACATATGTTTAATCCCATAAGAACGATTTCATATGCTACATAGAATGGTTATAATATCATTCTCTTTGGTCATTCATTTGTGCGAAAAGAAAAATGAAAATTGAGTATGCTATTTTGGTCTGTAACTGCTTGTTGCACCAGACCGAAATAAGTTTCCGCGCTTTTCATTCATTCATTCATCTTATGTAGGACTTACACCCCCAGGACTTACAGGCGGGTGCCTGGGGTCAGAGGCCCGTCGAGGAGCAGACACACTCATGGAGCAGACAGAATGTCAGGATGGGTGATCCCATGCCTGGAATGGGATGAAGGAAGTAGTTGATAACGAAATGAAGGCGAAATGGATGAAAGGAAAGGTGATGATAGAGCAATCGTGGAATGAATAGCGGGGGAAACCGGAGAACCCCGAGAACACCCGCCCAGACGCCGTTTTGTCCACAACAAATCCCACATGCGGGTCCCTGGGTTTGAACCCAGGCCGCCTCGGTGAGCGAGCGGTTTAACCACTCGGCCACGGCGCCGCCTTCCGCGCTTTTCTTTACATAATAATAATAATAATAATAATAATAATAATAATAATAATAATAATAATAATAATAATAATAATAATTGCGATGGTATTACTTATAATGTTATATTTAATTTGTTGAGCTTCACGTTTGGGAGCCAATTTGCGGCGGTATTATTTATGTTTGTGTATTTGTGTTTACTCCACGTGGTGAAGCCATTTTGTGACGTGATTCTTTGTTAGGTTTGTTAGCTCCATCTGGTGTTAGCAATTTGCGGCAGTATTAGTGTTTGTTTGAAAGAATGCTACTTTTATTTTATTTAATTTTGGTTCACTGTCCTCCGGCTAGCTATGATCTTTTTGGTCGAGCACTTCTCTTTATACAGGTTGTGCAAACGGAAAGGAGTCTCTCATCCAAATATAACACTGATGAAAGAATTTGTTTTACACTTTTATTGTCGAACACATTCACTATCAGATTTACACATTGATCTTGACACTCGCCAAACTGAAACTGTTATAATAACTTCATTACTGATCATTCTTAATTCGCGTACTTCAACTTTTTGTATAATTAACTTTACAACACTTTAGATTTTTCATAACTCTGCTACGCGTAACCTGCGAATCGATAACCGACGTGTACTTTACAAATATTTCTGCTGGACTGAAGGCGACGTGTAACGTACAAATGTTTTCGACGAACTGACATGAAGACGACGTGTAGTGTACAAAGATTTTCGATGAACTGACGGGGTCTACATCTAACCTAGCCCTTTTTATACTCCTACACCCCGATATGCCTAAAGATTATAACTGAGCTCTATTGGCTAATAAAACGCGCCAACATTAGCGTCTATTCTTATATCCAATGAAAATTATGAATACACATGCTCTAGGGAAAATGTTCCAGCAAATTCTAAAGAAAAACGCGCCAATATTACGTAACTTCCTCGTCTCTAATAATGATAAACAGCTCACCCCCTCGCTGCATTATTGCACGCTATTATTGTCAGTTTCAGTAAGGCCGTATAAACTTACTTCTCAACAATAATTACAATCAACAAACATCTCAAATGAATGTCACATAAAAATGCATATTCATACTATAATCATTCTTTACATTTAAATAATTTATGATACAAATTACTGCATCATATGCCCCACTAGAAACATAATTATAAATATTTACAACTTTTTGGAAATTTTATAATTGGGTTTTTAGTCTCCTAAATCTTGGAACACACGCTATTATCACTTTCACTTAACACTTCACACGTATTTAACACACGACATATGTTTTGTCTTTATCTTGCCACTATTTACTGGCTCTGGTTTAATGTGTTTAGACATTAATCTGACATTACAATTTTTTTGTACCCGGAATTATTTAATTACTGTTACAAAAATGGTTTACTTTCTTATATTGTTGACAAAAATTTATGCATTCAAGAATTTTTGTGATTATTAGACATATTTACCATAAAATATTCACCCTCTACACAAATATATTTACATCTCTTAAATCTAGACACTGTTTCACATTTTCTGTTTGCTACATAAGTATTTGTTTTAATTAATTTTACCCCATTTTTGTTGATTTGTACTTTATATTCACAATACTCTTGGAATTATATTTATGTACTTTTACTTTAATATAACATTAAGTTTTAATTTTTACTTCCTTCATTTCAAATACTGTTACAGTTACTAAAAAATGTTATTTTTCCCTTTTAAATATTTATTTATTTCTTTTTTTTAATTTATTTCTGTTTTCTCATGACATATATATATATATATATATATATATTTAGTTAACCCTCTTACGTTCCAATACATTGCTCTGCAGGTCATCTTTAACTATCCAGCATCTACTTTACATCTCATTGCTATTTACCCTCCTGGATCAAATTGTGTGTGCCTAAGCATTACTCGTAACTGTATCCTAACCTTCCAAAATTTGTTCAGGGATAACCTCTTAAATGATTCATATGATATTTCACCCCAAGATAACATTTGAAAACAATCTAAAGTTCTCTGAATTACACATCTTTTAACAACTGTCATTCTCAATTCTTCTGCTATCTTTTTAATCTGAGAGTACTCTAACAAATCTGTCATAAATTGTACTGGATTGGAGTTTTCATTTTGAAAAGCTTGGTACTTGTTAATTTCAGAAGTTAGCTTTTGATTATTTACAGGCAAAACTTTAACTTGTTCGTACAATTTATTTCTTTGCATTACTGACTCCTTCTGTATTTCTGATATCTTCCCTCTGAAATTAACTTGCGCCTGATTCACATCTACATTCATAACCTTTTTCATCTCTCTTATCTCACTTGAAATGTTACTCATTCTACTACCTAACTCTGTACATTCTACATCAACATGTTCACTTTTAGTATTAACCTCACTTTTTTGTTACCTATTTCCCTGCTCATGTCTAGCATTTTCTTTGAAACTTCTCCTATCTCACTTGCTATTACTTCCTGATTTTCATCTCTCATTTTTGGCATACTACTATCTAGCTTCATAACTTTCTTTTCAATTTCTTCACTGCTTTGATCTACTTTTTGCTCTAATATCTCATTCCTCCTACCAATACTTTCCATTAATTGATCTGTAATACTCTTACCAATATCTTCCCTCAATTCTTTCTTATTCTGATCTAGTTTTTGTTCTAAACTCCTATCAATATCTTCCCTTAATTTCTCATTATTCTTTTTCATAGCTTCCCTGTTTTGTTCAAAACTCTTTTCTAATTTTTTACCAAAATTTCTCAACATTTCCATAATTTCCATCATCATATCAGCATCAAAATTAACATTTCCTGCTGTTCTATTCTCACTTTCTGCACTAACATTTCGTCCCTCAAATCCTACATTGTTTGAGCTATTTTCTGTAACGTGTATTGAATTACAGCTAACTGTTACACTATCCCCTTCCATCATTGTTTCTTCAATATAATTATTAGTCATTGTTTTCTTTATCCTACCGCTCCTAAGGTACATTTAAATTTTTACACTTTTTTTAGAATTTAAATTACACTTTTCTAACCTTTCTGATATCTGCTGATGTTACTTTGATGTCCAGCTTTCTGCCCCTCTCTCCTAGATTATATGTTGCTTCTGCGTCGTATTATGATGAATCTGCGTCGTCTTGGTGTCCTGTAGTTGAATTCCCCTGTAGCCTTGTAATCTTGGAATTACGATGTCCAATCATCCGCGTCGTCTGTCGTCCCTGTAGTTGTTTCTGGAATCTGCGTCTTGTAGTTCAGTTCACTGCTCCATTCGCTCCACGTCCTGGTTCCTTTGCTCCTTCCTGGTTATTCTGCTCCTTCCTGGCCATTCTGCTCCTTCCTGGTCACTCTGCTCCTTCCTGGTCACTCTGCTCCTTCCTGGTCATTCTGCTCCTTCCTGGTCACTCTGCCCCACGTTTTGGGTGCCAATTTGAAGTGGTATAGTTCTGATATATTTAATTTGTTGAGCCCCACGTTTGGGAGGCAATTTGCGGCGGTATTATTTATAATGTTTGTGTATTTGTGTTTACTCCACGTGGTGAAGCCATTTTGTGACGTGATTCTTTGTTAGGTTGGTTAGCTCCATCTGGTGTTAGCATTTTGCGGCAGTATTAGTGTTTGTTTGAAAGAATGCTACTGTTAATTTATTTAATTTTGGTTCACTGTCCTCCGGCTAGCTATGATCTTTTTGGTCGAGCACTTCTCTTTATACAGGTTGTGTAAACGGAAAGGAGTCTCTTATCCAAATATAACACTGATGAAAGAGTTTGTTTTACACTTTTATTGTCGAACACATTCACTATCAGATTTACACATTGATCTTGACACTCGCCAAACTGAAACTGTTATAATAACTTCATTACTGATCATTCTTAATTCGCGTACTTCAACTTTTTGTATAATTAACTTTACAACACTTTAGATTTTTCATAACTCTGCTACGCGTAACCTGCGAATCGATAACCGACGTGTACTTTACAAATATTTCTGCTGGACTGAAGGCGACGTGTAACGTACAAATGTTTTCGACGAACTGACATGAAGACGACGTGTAGTGTACAAAGATTTTCGATGAACTGACGGGGTCTACCTCTAACCTAGCCCTTTTTATGCTCCTACACCCCGATATGCCTAAAGATTATAACTGAGCTGCTATTGGCTAATAAAACGCGCCAACATTAGCGTCTACTCTTATATCCAATGAAAATTATGAATACACATGCTCTAGGGAAAATGTTCCAGCAAATTCTAAGGAAAAACGCGCCAATATTACGTAACTTCCTCGTCTCTAATAATGATAAACAGCTCACCCCCTCGCTGCATTATTGCACGCTATTATTGTCAGTTTCAGTAAGGCCGTATAAACTTACTTCTCAACAATAATTACAATCAACAAACATCTCAAATGAATGTCACATAAAAATGCATATTCATACTATAATCATTCTTTACATTTAAATAATTTATGATACAAATTACTGCATCATATGCCCCACTAGAAACATAATTATAAATATTTACAACTTTTTGGAAATTTTATAATTGGGTTTTTAGTCTCCTAAATCTTGGAACACACGCTATTATCACTTTCACTTAACACTTCACACGTATTTAACACACGACATATGTTTTGTCTTTATCTTGCCACTATTTACTGGCTCTGGTTTAATGTGTTTAGACATTAATCTGACATTACAATTTTTTTGTACCCGGAATTATTTAATTACTGTTACAAAAATGGTTTACTTTCTTATATTGTTGACAAAAATTTATGCATTCAAGAATTTTTGTGATTATTAGACATATTTACCATAAAATATTCACCCTCTACACAAATATATTTACATCTCTTAAATCTAGACACTGTTTCACATTTTCTGTTTGCTACATAAGTATTTGTTTTAATTAATTTTACCCCATTTTTGTTGATTTGTACTTTATATTCACAATACTCTTGGAATTATATTTATGTACTTTTACTTTAATATAACATTAAGTTTTAATTTTTACTTCCTTCATTTCAAATACTGTTACAGTTACTAAAAAATGTTATTTTTCCCTTTTAAATATTTATTTATTTCTTTTTTTTAATTTATTTCTGTTTTCTCATGACATATATATATATATATATATATATATATTTAGTTAACCCTCTTACGTTCCAATACATTGCTCTGCAGGTCATCTTTAACTATCCAGCATCTACTTTACATCTCATTGCTATTTACCCTCCTGGATCAAATTGTGTGTGCCTAAGCATTACTCGTAACTGTATCCTAACCTTCCAAAATTTGTTCAGGGATAACCTCTTAAATGATTCATATGATATTTCACCCCAAGATAACATTTGAAAACAATCTAAAGTTCTCTGAATTACACATCTTTTAACAACTGTCATTCTCAATTCTTCTGCTATCTTTTTAATCTGAGAGTACTCTAACAAATCTGTCATAAATTGTACTGGATTGGAGTTTTCATTTTGAAAAGCTTGGTACTTGTTAATTTCAGAAGTTAGCTTTTGATTATTTACAGGCAAAACTTTAACTTGTTCGTACAATTTATTTCTTTGCATTACTGACTCCTTCTGTATTTCTGATATCTTCCCTCTGAAATTAACTTGCGCCTGATTCACATCTACATTCATAACCTTTTTCATCTCTCTTATCTCACTTGAAATGTTACTCATTCTACTACCTAACTCTGTACATTCTACATCAACATGTTCACTTTTAGTATTAACCTCACTTTTTTGTTACCTATTTCCCTGCTCATGTCTAGCATTTTCTTTGAAACTTCTCCTATCTCACTTGCTATTACTTCCTGATTTTCATCTCTCATTTTTGGCATACTACTATCTAGCTTCATAACTTTCTTTTCAATTTCTTCACTGCTTTGATCTACTTTTTGCTCTAATATCTCATTCCTCCTACCAATACTTTCCATTAATTGATCTGTAATACTCTTACCAATATCTTCCCTCAATTCTTTCTTATTCTGATCTAGTTTTTGTTCTAAACTCCTATCAATATCTTCCCTTAATTTCTCATTATTCTTTTTCATAGCTTCCCTGTTTTGTTCAAAACTCTTTTCTAATTTTTTACCAAAATTTCTCAACATTTCCATAATTTCCATCATCATATCAGCATCAAAATTAACATTTCCTGCTGTTCTATTCTCACTTTCTGCACTAACATTTCGTCCCTCAAATCCTACATTGTTTGAGCTATTTTCTGTAACGTGTATTGAATTACAGCTAACTGTTACACTATCCCCTTCCATCATTGTTTCTTCAATATAATTATTAGTCATTGTTTTCTTTATCCTACCGCTCCTAAGGTACATTTAAATTTTTACACTTTTTTTAGAATTTAAATTACACTTTTCTAACCTTTCTGATATCTGCTGATGTTACTTTGATGTCCAGCTTTCTGCCCCTCTCTCCTAGATTATATGTTGCTTCTGCGTCGTATTATGATGAATCTGCGTCGTCTTGGTGTCCTGTAGTTGAATTCCCCTGTAGCCTTGTAATCTTGGAATTACGATGTCCAATCATCCGCGTCGTCTGTCGTCCCTGTAGTTGTTTCTGGAATCTGCGTCTTGTAGTTCAGTTCACTGCTCCATTCGCTCCACGTCCTGGTTCCTTTGCTCCTTCCTGGTTATTCTGCTCCTTCCTGGCCATTCTGCTCCTTCCTGGTCACTCTGCTCCTTCCTGGTCACTCTGCTCCTTCCTGGTCACTCTGCCCCACGTTTTGGGTGCCAATTTGAAGTGGTATACTTCTGTTATATTTAATTTGTTGAGCCCCACGTTTGGGAGGCAATTTGCGGCGGTATTATTTATAATGTTTGTGTATTTGTGTTTACTCCACGTGGTGAAGCCATTTTGTGACGTGATTCTTTGTTAGGTTGGTTAGCTCCATCTGGTGTTAGCATTTTGCGGCAGTATTAGTGTTTGTTTGAAAGAATGCTACTGTTAATTTATTTAATTTTGGTTCACTGTCCTCCGGCTAGCTATGATCTTTTTGGTCGAGCACTTCTCTTTATACAGGTTGTGTAAACGGAAAAGAGTCTCTTATCCAAATATAACACTGATGAAAGAGTTTGTTTTACACTTTTATTGTCGAACACATTCACTATCAGATTTACACATTGATCTTGACACTCGCCAAACTGAAACTGTTATAATAACTTCATTACTGATCATTCTTAATTCGCGTACTTCAACTTTTTGTATAATTAACTTTACAACACTTTAGATTTTTCATAACTCTGCTACGCGTAACCTGCGAATCGATAACCGACGTGTACTTTACAAATATTTCTGCTGGACTGAAGGCGACGTGTAACGTACAAATGTTTTCGACGAACTGGCATGAAGACGACGTGTAGTGTACAAAGATTTTCGATGAACTGACGGGGTCTACCTCTAAACTAGCCCTTTTTATACTCCTACACCCCGATATGCCTAAAGATTATAACTGAGCTGCTATTGGCTAATAAAACGCGCCAACATTAGCGTCTATTCTTATATCCAATGAAAATTATGAATACACATGCTCTAGGGAAAATGTTCCAGCAAATTCTAAAGAAAAACGCGCCAATATTACGTAACTTCCTCGTCTCTAATAATGATAAACAGCTCACCCCCTCGCTGCATTATTGCACGCTATTATTGTCAGTTTCAGTAAGGCCGTATAAACTTACTTCTCAACAATAATTACAATCAACAAACATCTCAAATCAATGTCACATAAAAATGCATATTCATACTATAATCATTCTTTACATTTAAATAATTTATGATACGAATTACTGCATCATAATAATAATATTATTATTGTTATTATTATTATTATTATTATTATTATTATTATAAGTACGTGGTGTATTTAAGAGCAACAATTCTATATTTTCTATCATCTTCACTTTAGGTACCTCGTTTCTCACAATGTAAAATGTTTGTTTTGTAGAAATCGTAATTTAACTGAAGTTACTACGCTGCAGTCCTACACCGTGGCGCTTGACTAGAGCTGTGGTTCCCGACTAGAGGATGCACTCGGATTCCATGCTACCCATGAGGGTACGGATTTTAAGTCCAGGTACTCAGCCCATGAAATTGAGGAGCTGCGATAGCCAACATACATCGCCTTCCCGTATCGGTTGGATTATCGTCTACCTGTGCCTTGCGTATGTGGGCGTGAGGCCGGCAGTCGGGTTGGTAGGCTCAAGTCACAAACGGGCTGTAGCACCACAGAATTATTATTATTATTATTATTATTATTATTATTAGGTCCCAACAGCGGCTGAGTAACTGGGCCACACGTACAATTATGGCCATTTCTCACCTGCTAGTTATACCTCAGAGTACCTCCAAGGCAATCTCCACCACGTACACAGCACACCTTTTAAAGGCGACTTGAAGGCGACTTGTTGCACAGTGGCAGCCTGTTATCATAGGTTGGAAAGTTCAAACAAATGTTAAAATCTCATTAGTGCCGTTGAGACACGAACTACGAATTTTTAGCCCTCCATACCTACGCTGTATCATTGAAGCTATCACTTCAGACGCCACCAAAAATTCATTGAACTTATCTCTCTCTCACATATTTTATTAAATAGCTTGAAAGTTTCAATAATTTAAAATTTTATAAATTTTCCATTTTTAAAATAAGTAGGCTTTTCTAGAAAACAATAATTGTTACATAATTGAATACGTATCGAAGACACAATACATCTGAAACCTAAGAGTTGCTATTTCTATCAATATTGGATGAATACTTGATAGTGACGTGAATTATAGGTTAACCTTACATAAGATAAGTTTGTTATCTTTTCACTCAAAAAAAAAACCGAATCGATTACTAATAAACTTGCAATTAATAGCAACGAACTCTGTTCCTTCATTGGCTAGAGCAGCGTTCGCTGCTATCCCGACTCCATCCAGCAGGAATCCTTAATTTCCAACTTTAGCTAATCAAAGACATCAGAAGATCTTCTCCACGTGGAGTAAATCACATGGTAGCAATTGGTTCCGCTTTACTGCTGTATACACCTTAGGTGCCATTTCAGTCTAATTATAAAATGAACTATTACTTATACGAAGTATCGCATTCCAGCCACAAATCCTATACGGAAATACGTGTTTTGAAACCCCGAAATAAAAATGTATAAAAAGACAGATCTTAGTAACAAAATTTTGAGAAGTAAAACCCATTTTATAGTGTTTCAGTTTAAGTTCAAAGTAGACAAACCTTAATGTTTCACTCCAACGAGCTCATGGTAGCACCACGTGTGTATTTAACGAACCCACGTTTATGTCTTATTCCACTATTTTGCTTTACATCCTAAACTTGTAACGCATAATACTAAAAGCAGACAAATGAAAGTGGTACCTGAAGAGTTCGACATTAGACAGACATTTAATATTCCCCCTGTGAATTAAAGATACTGGATTAAACTGCTCTTAGCTTTCGGTTTTAGAAATCATTCATTTATTGACTAATATCAGTACACTGCTTTTGTTTTAAACTTTTACGTGTCTACCAGTTAAGAAAACGATGAGCACCGTAGGTTAATTAAAACAGAAAAACACGTCGCAAACAATCCGACCAACAATACTGCATCACTAACAACGAATTCAATTATTGCTAAATATCAGCCTACCACATTCATTGTCAATTAACCCTAGGTGGACCAAGCTTTTTTACTTTCTCTACTACGTATAGTAAGTATTGCATTCCATCCAAAAAATTTGGAAACATGTCCATGAGTGTGTCTGTGTGTAAGTCTGTGAATAGCATAATTCAGAAACGAACAGTCGGATAAACACCAAACTTGGTATTTAGGTTCAGTATCTTCCAGAGATGCGACACGAAGGTTTTCAAGAAACTCCCTCACCCCATATTACCCTTTACATGGAACATTTTTCGAAAATTTAAATTTTCTCAAAAATGGCTCTAACAATTTTGATGAAAATATCATATGTTTAAGATATTTTTATGACAAATGAAATGTACATCTAGAATTTTCTGGGAATGTCTCCAAAATTATTCTTCATTGTGAACGACTTTTGCATAGCTGGTAAACCATAAGAGATAGACAACTTTTACTACACAAAAAATGTAGTTCGCGTTAAAATGCACAATTTATGCCATATACATTTTTTTGTTGAGTGAATATTATCGAGATATTGCTTGTTATTCCCTTAAATTTTCCAACACTTATACTTTTCTCAAATGGAAATTCGTTATTCGTTTTTTTTTGTCCTGGTAATGCAAAGATAATGGAATACTCCACATAGCAACCAACTCTTAAAATATTTAACTATCGCTTAAAGCCTATCAATTCCGCTTGCATCTACAAGAAAAGCAGCAATAACTTTAACATCTCGATTAACATGAAGCATATGGAGAATAAGCGTTTGTAAAAATAGTTTGTACAAGAATAGAGAAAGTCATGTGAGTGTAACACATCAGATTTTTTAGTAACACCTGGACCAAGGGAGGGATAAATAATGTCCACTATTATATTTTACCCTTATTTACAAGTTTTGCGTCAGTATTAGTTCTTTATTAAGTAAATTATGTAGAAAAACACTGTATATTAAGAAACAAATATATATTTTTATAGTATATATTTTAACAAAGTATGTTTAACTCTTCTTCTTCTTTATCTGTTTAACCTCCTCATATGTAGGACTTACACCCCCAGGACTTACAGGCGGGTGCCTGGGGTCAGAGGCCCTTCGAGGAGCAGACACTCATGGATCAGACAGAATATCCAGGATGGGTGATCAGTCCGATGCCTGGTATGGGAGGAAGGAAGTAGATGAAACGAAATGATGGTGAAATGGATGAAAGGAAAGGTGATGATGGAGCAGCTGGTGGAATGAATGGCGGGGGAAACCGGAGAACCCGGAGAAAACCCGCCCAGACGCCGCTTTGTCCACCAAAAATCCCACATTCGGGTCCCTGGGATTGAACCCGGGCCGCCTTGGTGAGAGGTGAGCGGTCTAACCATGTTTATATCTTGAAAATTATAAAATTAATTACTGAAAGTTGTTGCAGTATAGGCTTACCAGGTATTATATTTGCAACAGTTCTTAGCGTGGGACGAGGCGGATAAGATACACAAACCCTTCCACTTTTAGTCACATACTTCACAGTTCTTACACTTGTACTATTGTTATCACTAATATTCCTATCACTTTTACTGTCACTTGAAGTGCATACAGTAAGATTGGATTCTGCGTCATCATCATTATCATAATCACAGTCCATGTCTTCAATCTTTAGTTTCACTAACACACTCATAAAAAATATCACCACTTTCTTCCTGGTGATACTCTAAAACTCCTTCCGATTCTCTTTCCACATTTTATAGCTATCTGTTCGTATTTATGAATCAACCACGGTCAGAGACAAAAGAGCACTGTTTATAATATGGGTTTTTAATCCATGCAGCAGTGCCAGCATGCAATATAATCTTGGTTTTCAAATAAGTCCATTGTCACAACATATGCTTGCAGTTTAGAACATAACGTGTTGTAACATGTTTATAACTTCGAATAAAAAAATTGTTACAAGTTGGACCAAGGAGGGCTATTTTGTGATCACTTCGAAATTTAGTCCATATAATTAGGTTTTCAAACAAAAAACCTGATTGTCTTTATTGAATCGTTAACTTTATACTATTTCTAACACAAAATGAGAACATGGTGATCTGAACATGTTCTATACTATAATAGTAATAGTTCTAAAAAAGCGTGGACATAAATTGAGCTTTCCTTGATTCTTTTCCTAGAATTAGTTAAAATATATAATATAATTGTCTTCTTTCAATTTTCGCATTGATGTTTTCACAGTGACAGAGGATTCTCGACCTCATAACTTCATAAACGTTCTGCTATAATGGCTCAGTTAATTATATGAACATTTTGTTTCATAATTGAACTTCTACAATAATGGGCGTTTTAAACTTCTCTGCACAATAATAGCCACAATATAATACTCGGAAACAAACTGTTTTATGTAGAGGATGAGACGATATGCTAAGCAGGAAAGTTCGTCCATTAGCCAATGAGGCGTTCCCCTATCACGTGGTTTCGTTTACAGCTCCTTTGAACCTACCTAGAGTAAAACAACCTAGGCTACGTAGACTATCATAATTAAGCTAGACTACGGTAGTTTTCCTAGTAGAATTGGTCAGTTAAGTTCCTACTGGCGTTACCCGTGCGTTAGATGTGTTGCGTACCTTTCGGGCGTTACCGCATATCGATCGCTTTGTTTAGTTTGAGGTCAGTGGTTTACTAGATCTCTCTAGAAACTGGAAGCCTTGAACTTTGAATCTTCTTGAAACTGGTTGAGGTTATATAAAGGGACGCTTAACTTACGAAACATCAGTGTATGACCAGTGTTCCTCAGCATACGTCAATTTTCGGAAGGGTGGGAATTGCACAACACAAGGATCACTTTAAGTACTGCGAAACCGTATATCGTAATGCAGTGGCTACTCGTCTACGAGATCACCTTCAGAAGTGTAGACTCTGTCCAATATCTATCAAACATGTGGCTCAGGAACTTTTACAGTGACCAGGAAAAAATTTGGGGACCACGTCAATGTATACTACGTCTGCGACTTCACCTGATGAGGCATTCTAGACTCTCGAACGCTCATTAGTTTCATCGGGTACTGCTACAACAATTTCTGACAGAGACGTAGATGAAGTAGTCGTTAGAGCTGAGTATGTTCCAGGAGTCTCGTTATCAATGCTAGAACCTCAGTACTGGAGGAAAGCTTTTCATTTAATTCTTCCTGGCTACGAGTCACCTAACCACCATGCTATGAGTACACGTTGCTCAACGCTGAATATCACGTATCCACGCTGCTGTCACAGACAAGCTTAAACAATCTAATGCTCTGGCTTTAATTTCAGATGGATGGACAACGAACACCAAGTGATTAATTTCATTGTCATGACAACAGAACCAATTTTCTTCAAGACCATTCGTCCTGGTGAGTGCAAAGAAACTGCACAACTTATCGCCTATCATTATCACAGTATTTCAAGAGGGAGGGAACAAAACGTTCATAGCGGTGATCACCGACAATAAACGAAGCATGCAGGCTATCTGGAGAATGGTGGTAGAAAAGTACATGCATATAACATGTGTAGGATGTGCTGCACATAGCATCAGTCTCTTCATCAAAGACATCATGGCTGTACCTGTATACCAGGAGCTATTTAGGAAGAAAATAATCAAATCATTCAAATTCAGTCAAGTATCTCATGGTCTGTTGGAAGCTAAGCAGAAAGAAAGAAAGCAGAATTCAATTGTAATTTTGAAACGTTCCTCACCAAATCGTTGAGCAGGAGCTTTAATATGTTTAGAGAGCCTGATAAAGAACAAAAAGACTATCCTAGAATCCATTGTTTCTCCTTCAGTTCGTTTCAATAACACAGTAAGAAGTTCTGTATTAAAGGACGACACATGTGAGAAACTTGAACAAGGAAGTCCCTTACTATGACCAGTGTCTACTGCCATCACCCAACTTGAGGCAGACAATGACCTGTTATCAGATGTGCATCATCACTTTACTAAAATTACAGTAGAGGTGAATCTTCTAACAAACAATAACACAGTGCTCTCTCGGAAGACCAGCTATGCATTAAATCAGCAATTACAAGCAGAACAAAATTCACCTGCTAGTCTATCCATGCTGTGGCGTTGCAGTTCATCAGCTCTTTGTGTCAATTGTTGGGATACAAAACAGGACGTATGCTAGCTAATGTCACTGAATTCAAACTTTAGGACGGTTTCTTCTCCTCAGATGGCGTGTGGACTGCTGAACATGTTTCACCTTATACCTAGTGGAAAGGATTGTGTAGCATCCAGCCGCTGAGCTATCTCAACTGCAAACTTCAGTGTACCACCATCAACAGCTGCAAGCGAACGCAATTGGTTGGCGCATGGGAGGATCCATAGTAAAATTAGAAACAGGTTTTCTCCTGCAACAATCGAAAAGTTAGTTTCCGTGTAGTGCTACCTACGTTATACGGAAGACAATGAATCTGTGTTTTCAAAAACTTTTGGAAGCCTCACTGAGTATACTACAGTTCAGATCAAAGAAACTGATGGTGATCCTGAGTAATGTTATTTTGATCACAGTGACCAAAGTCAAGATCACAGCTTTTGGTGATCATTATATTTGATTTTCTTATTCATTTTCTTAATTTGTTCTAATCTACCAACACTACCGATAATCCCACCATTTACTACAGCATTTATGGACTGTACCAAAACTGTCGTACCGTGGTTTTTGTAGAGTACAACTCTAAGCTTACCACTTTATGACTCCAGCTTGTTCGTATTCTGAAATCCAGGCCTTATGAAGAATTTTTCTAGTTCTTTGGCCACTTAGGAGTTGAAATTGTAAGATGTTCTTACAGACTATGTCAGTGGGAAGATCAGGACTTTTCAATATCAAAAGAATTGTACTGGTTTCCGACTGGATTACCCTACCCCAAATCCTATCTTTACAGTATTAGTATAGGTAATTAATGTTAAGTATAATTTGTGTAATATCATTTGCAGTAGGTTTAATATTTGCTCACAAAATGCGGAAATGCTCCTCAGACACACATATCACGTGATTAATTTCTTCTCAGGTAGCTTTAAAAATGTCATCTTAAAGAATTTATTAATAAACGTATTATCATTGTACATTTAAAACCTTTTGGGTTAAAACTATTGCACAAGATTTGAATGGTATTTAATACCCACTCTTAATTCATACACACCACAGGTGGTGATACCGGTGATACAGAAATGAAATGATAATTGGGAAAGGAGTAGGGCATAAGTTTTAGGGCACCGCCGCGGTATTTGCAGAGGGACTGAGGAAAACCGAAAAAATCCTCATTCAGGGAGAACGATCCTGGCGGGATTGGAGCGCAACTTTCATGAATCCATACCTTAAAGACCTCGGCTACCCGTCTTGGTATTGTGCAAGAAGCATTTTATAGAAACCTTAAACATTGCTTTATGAAAATAGATTTTTCAGCACATTGCCATATTGCGAAAGCTCAATATGACACAATGTTTTTAGTTACAAGTTTCAAGAAATGTTTGTAGTTGATAAAAAAACAATAACGTTGTTATGTTTTAAAGAGGGTTACATTTTCATAAAAATAATTAATGTAGCTATTTTGAAGCTATATAACGAAGATAAATTGTTTCAACATAAATAAATGTTAAGAAAAAGCTTGAAAATGAAGTATATTTTTGTAAATTCAGTAATAAAAAATAAACCTTCCAATAACAAGATTTAAAAAAAGGACAGTGAAAAACGAAATACTTAAATATCAACGCATGCCTAAGTTTAAACTCCCAACAACTGGTAAATGAGTTTCCTTCAAATGACAGATATACTGCAAGTTTTCAAACTTGAACCTAGTTCTAAGATTAAAATAAATATTTTGGCCCAAATGTTTCAAACTTCAATCATATGTCAGTTTATCCCTTTCCGATATCTCACATTTTTCTTGTTTATAAGCTCGGACGTGAGCTTGGTGACTATGAGAAACTGCAGATTTTATCGGAAGGTTTAACGCGCATTCTCCCAGCGTGCCACATTCGGACGACAGGAAACTTCACTTTATGGAAGAACTTGTACAGCATTGGAAGGAAGAAAAGTGCGGCGATAAGAAAGGAATTGATTGCGATTCCGACCACGTTCCTGCACAGAGAGAGCTAAAGGGGATACCTGCCTGGACATTATCAGAGCCAGCAGAGAAATGGAGTGTACATTTTATTTCCCTGAAGAACTGCGTCAAACTGGGATCCTTAATTAACGCCAAGAGCAACAAATGTGCGGCACTTAAGGCTTTTATTTGTTTTTCCGTGCGACTGGTAGCTGTGACCTTCTGTGTTGCTATTAACACACACAAAAACGGCAGGCCTCATCTATCTCGATCATTACCACGAGGCTTTGAAGCTGGGAATGCAGATGTTTAAGTGATGAATGATGATTAAAAAGTAAGATAAAAAATCTTATGTATTACATTCACATGACTTCCTCTACTCACTCTTCTATAAATTATTTAAAAAATCTACTTCTTTTATTTTATTGTTCCATTTATACCCCACCTTAACTACAATGGCGCGACCTTTAACATTTGGAACATATTGTCTATCGGCAATGGTGTTAAGGGACACTGGAAGCGAATTCTCCAATTTCCATATTTCTGTATGGATTTTTCTGAAACTTTTACTGTAATTGCATTACTGTTAATTTAATATGAATACCAAATTTCATTAAATTTGACAAATACGTTGCGAACTATTAATTATTTTATAAATGTTATTATGTAAATCTATCATATAATCAAAATGTTGCATGTGTCTGAAAAGTTGAGAGAATTAGTTGACATTTTTGGAATTCGAGCTTGGAATTACATACAAAAGTAGTGTAGCTTGAAAGTTCAGTTGAGTGAATGGTCTAATTTTTTAACATGTTAGAAATGCTAATGCTAAAGTGAATAATCTTTTCATAAGAAATATTTGTTTTTGGAAAATAATTATTTGTGTTAGCAATACTTTTTTTGTAAAATTCAGGAATCATGCCATTAGGACATTTGCCTTACTGGAATTTGTTGTCTGTTTACATTCAGTGACTGAAGGTGGCATAAATAGCCTTTTTCATACCACATTATCGGAGTATTTTGTACTATAACATTTCTATTGTAATAATTTGCTAAAAATGCCATTACACATTATCTCTAGATTTTTTGTCTTTGTTGACACGAGGACTGGAATATTTCTGGGTAGGACTAAAACCACATTTGTTGCACTTCCACACATAGCTTTTGAGCGAAGCCATGTCTTTCTCTAATTTGTAAAGTCACACTTGAATACTCACATTTACTACCGTTGGAATTTTCAAACAACTTACTTAAAGTTTGCTTTCAATACTGAAAGCATATGGTTCATAAACAACAAGGTGTATTAAAAGATATGTAAAATAGATGTATAAATAAAGTCTTAAACAACAAATGAGGTATTAAAATAACTGCAAGATACTGAAAATAAGATGATATGAGAACCTAAATTATAAAAATTTTTACTGAAATAGACTCTTACAGTATAAAATACAATTTTTCTTTTCAAAATTCTAAACTTGTATTCATTGCATTGTAAACAGTTATGCGCTAGACGGAAGCATAAAGCAGACAATTACATGAGATCCCAAAATGCGGCCAAATAAATCCTAAAATATGCAGAAATTAGCAATATGCTTTACATACAGAAATAGGAAGTGGGCGAGTCCAGTGGAGTTCTAAAGGGAGCGCACGGATGTTTCCAACTGTGTTAAAAATGAAGGATAATGAAAAATGTATAGCCAAAATAATTCACAAGTGTCTATAGGTTATAATTAAAAAATCCGAAATTTTGTCATTTTCACCTAAATGTTTACTCGCAGTGTCCCTGTTAACTCATACAACTATCTTTGGGTTTTATGCATAAGATCACGTACACATTCACAATCTCATTCACACTTCTATACTCTGGAGAGGATAGACAATAATCTTGGCTAGAGAAAAGTTCCCACCTACCTGGATTTTACTTGCAGATAAGCAGCTTTAACTATAAAGAAAGCCAGCAAAGAAAGTCACTAATTTCCTCCATTTTGCTCGAGATGAGCGATCTTTTTTTTATTAAATAGAGTCCCTAGCCCCTTAAGAAAAATGAAACTCACGAATTGAATCTTTAACTTTTACCTGTTTTTGCCTAGATTATTTATTCCTTTATTCAATAACAACGGAATCCTTGGACAACTTACATACTCGAAGGCAACTCTGCATCACACCTGTTACCTGCCCCCCTAGGGGCTTGTTATTAATGTAATGACCTTGCTATTCAAATAACACTTTATTTTATAAGGTGATTATTTAAAAACATCTTGATAAAGCTTTATTTCAAACTGTACTATCTTTTTACTTTATTTACCACTAACTATAATGGGCGGAGGAATTATTGGAATCTATCCCACAATTCGATCATATAATTTCACCGAAATGCATGCTTTGAGGACCCTTGAACCCAAAAAATCACTTTTAGAAAAAGTTGCGTGCGTGTGAACAGCAACATTCAAAACTGAACAGTCTTCTAAATACCTAAATCAATAGTTCAACGCTTCGCAAAAACATGGCACGGGTACTCCCAAGATTGTCTCGTCACTAACCTTTACATGGACATTTTTTGATTATTTATTAAAAGATGCTCTAAAATGTTTCTTTAAAGTAGCATATATTTAAGATAGTGATATGCAGGCTAAGGATCCGGGACAATTTAGCAACAAATGTAAGTGCAACCTTACTATAGAGTTCCGTAAACACATTAGTGCTGATGCAAACAAAGACGCCAATGCGCTACCTCATTTGTTACTGTAAACAGTACGGTCTATTGATGGTGGAAAATGAAGTAGGATGCATACATCGGAATGAGAGACAGAAGCGTATTGTACTTCTAGTCACGAAGCGGGTTGTACACGGCCTCACAGGTAAACAACACCCCAATGCACCATCTCACTCCACTCTACTTTACTCTATTCGATGGGCAGTACACTTCACTCTTAAGTCGTCCCGGATCCTTATCCTGATTAAATAAATAATTAAATTATGGTTTAATCCTCTATGAATAGCCGAACAAGTCTCCTTGATCTTGAATGAATTTTGTATTAGTATATTTTATTGGAAAAACAAAACAGACAGACAAAGACTTGCCACATAAAAAAGTATATCGTATTTAAACATACAATATTAATGGTTTTGTGTTATTAACTATTTCCGGGATATTCATTGCTGTTAGTTCAAATATTCTCACATATTTTGTTTTCTGAAGTGCTAAGTCATTATTCCTCGCGATGTTATGCAAATTGAGACAGAATGAGCCCGAATTAATTTTATGTCCTAATTTGTTTAGTGTTTAATTTGATGTATAAATGATATATGTGTACAATGTGAACACCATGTGTATAGTCATTTTGTATAATGTAATATTTGTCTTGTACACAATGTTCCTGTTTAACTGAGTTTAGAATGTCTTGAACTCTGCAGTTAGGGTAGAGATATGCTGTTCGCATGTGCAGCAAAAACGGGATCTTTTATGTTAGAATCAAAGGGTAAGATTTTATGACTATTTGTTTCCCCTCCGGAAGTATGGAGTGAAGGAAAATAACACAGAACGGCAGTTTACCAAGAGAAGCCCGGGGAAAAGGTCACATGATATAAACAAACAAGCCAATAGGAATCTATATAAATTAAATAATATTTAGCCACGCTGAGAGAACCGCGAAAATTCCGCCAATGAGAAATCAGATCCCAAAATTTTAGGTGGGAGATCGTGGTCTTTAAATAGTCGAGATTTACCACAAAAATTGAGAGTTGACTTGTAGATATACATGAGGAATCCACGCTTCCCCGTCAAACAAAGTTGGCGCGCAAATGGTGGGCTATATAAAGTGATAAGTAAACAGGAACATTATGCAGTGTTAGAGTGAAGTGACAATAAATAGCGATAAACCCAACATTATGATGAGTAGTGAATTCACCTCTGAGCTCCTTGTACCACTACCGAGATCGACGAGCTTATTAGCAATCCTGGTAGGCAAAGTTCATGCAGACATATCCGCTGAGAACCAACTAGCCAGGGCAACATAATTACTGTACAATTAAATGAACCAGCCAGGGCAACAAGATGAAGCCACGTCGGATAGAGAACATAAAGCAGGTACAGTGAATTTTACCATTACTTCTGTATCTACCACTACACCGCGTTCGACTCCAACCCGCGCGGGCATCGAACCCGGGACTGCCAACAACGGCGCAGTCTTCGAAGCATAGAGAGGCGAGGACTGACGAAAAATACTATGGGACCGACATGGATAGCCGAGGTCGTTACGGCATGGAATCGAACGGGAAGTCCACAATTCAAATCCCATCAGGACCATCCTTCCTGGCTGAGGTTTATTCCAGGTTTACTTTATCTTCATAACTGGCAAATGTCGGTGAGTGCCATAATTTTAGTCCTGGAACATTTCGTTTCCCAATTATCACTTTATTTATGTACCACCACTGTCACCATTAATGTATGACCCGTGCTGCCACATATAGTAAGAAAAGGCGTTAAATTCTACAAAAATGGTTTGGAAATTCAACGCCAGCATTTAACGACTTGCCTTTTAATGCTTTGACTATCTCTTGATTCTTCTGTATCTGTGTTTGTACCGCAACGAAATGTGAATAATCCCACTGCAGTGCTTTTCCTTCACACTGTGGACACCGCACGGCGGCTTGCGCGCCGGCCGCTACAGTTAGGATTCCCGCCGAAACAGTTACAATAACCGCGCAATAGCCTCACGTTCTCATACTTAGTTACCGTTAGAATGATAATAACCACATAATTTATCTAAGAGATGTAGGAAATATAGACCCTCTCTATTTGCATATTTCTGGCAACTTCTCATGAAATTTCCATTTACACTCGAGATTTCAATATCTGAATTTCTCGCGTGATGTTTTCTTTTAGTTCTCCCAATAAACAGGATTTGTTTCATACGCTTTATTTTTTGCGTATTCATCAGAGTAGGGTAATTTTTTGTAATTGGATTTTGCAAAATGTCAAAATCACCCTTGAAGAACGAGAGTTTCAACCCTACGTATGGTAAAAAGTTTTCGGTAGCCTTCGCCCCAAAAATGTACTTTCCGGTGGCCTTTGCCCCAAATGTTTAAAAAATATTAACTTTGTAATTTTGACTTTCTTTAAATATTATATATTTATGTTTGCCTCGGCTGCGTCAGTATTTATATTCTTTTTAGAGACATGAATGTTTTAGCAGGGAGTGGTGCGACTGAAGAATGTAGGCTTACACAGATTTTAAGTTTTTTCTTCACTCTATTTATTAATGCTTGACACGATTTAAATAACACTTCACTGATATAGAGAGAGCTGTGAGATTTTTTTATTCATTGCTTGCACTTTTTAACACGTAAAACTATTTTTGTCTCACACAAAATACGTATTCAATTTCTCGAAGACGCATCTCGCGTCCGGTTGGGAACACTGTCTACAAGTAACGCGTCCAGTTATGAGGGCTGTCTGCAAGCAACTGAACTCTGAATTTGTAAATTTTTCTATATTTCAGTTTCTGATTGGCTAATCCTACTCCAATAGAATACCTTAATTTAACTAAAGCTTTTTCTGGTTGTTGATTGGCTATTTTATAAACTGTGACAAAAATTACATTATTGCTCCCAAGAATTACAAGTAGTATTATTAAACTTTCAAATTCATTATTGCTTCAAGGTTACCTCATTGTTAGCAACGTTTAACCCATTATTCTCACAGCTTCTACATTATTAAATTACGTAATACATTCACATAACATTATTACACATGTATACAATAATATAAACATATATAATGACTGTAATATACACTTTTTTATATTGTTACATACACATATTGCTTTAAGGTGGCCTGTTATTGAATAATATATTATATAATTTGACTGAAATCATTTAAGTGTTAAAAATACTGCCACACCGACGCTTAATATTTTCTCTTACGAAGTATAGATCCATTTACTGAAGCACACAGAAATCCGATTTTATACACTATTCCTTTACACGACGAGTAAATTGGTGTGTGGGGTGCAGTAAATGCAAACAGAATAATGGGACCTATATTTTCTGAACTAACAATAAACGCAGAGACATATAGGAATGATTCACACCAGTTTTTGAGCAGCTGAACAACGTTAAATGTTAGCCTGAGAATTTCAAACTAGACTTTTGCTACCGCGCATTAAGCTGAAAGATCATTAAGTTTAATTCAGGACATTTTTGAACATAGAGTAATTAGTAAAGGATTATGGCTTTCAAGATCCCCTGATTTAACTGTGTGGGATTTTCATCTATGGAGGAACCTGAAAAATAAAGAAAATACGAAAAATCCCATACATTTGAAGAACTAAAAGAAAATATTAGGCGACAACACAATTTCGGATATTGAGCTCATGAATATGAATGAAAATTTCCAGAGAAGATACCAGAAATGTGTGGGTAGAGGACAAAAATTTTAACATCTCTTGTGAGGTATGTTATCATCATTGTAACACTGAGACCATGAGTCGGTTGCGCGGATATTATAACTGTTTCGGCGGGAGTCCGAGCTGCGGCGGCTGGCGTTTTGTTTGTTGACGACGCTCTCAATGGCTAGGATCATATCAACGCCGCCGGGGTACCGGAATTTCGTCCCGCAGGAGTTCATTTTCATGCGAGCAATTCTAATAACATAGGACTGTCAGTACACTTAAAAACTATCGGCCTAGGCCGGGTTTGAACCCGTCTTGAGATCAGAAGGCTAGCGCCTAACCAACTGAGCCATCCAGACCGACATTTTAAAAAATAAACGATATTGGGCAGTGAAAGTCATGTGAAGATAACATCAGAGTTTCTAGTTATGCTGTTCACTGATACGAATACACGAGCTTTTAAGCCTAGCTCTAAACATTTATTTCCGATGGCATTTTATATAAGATTTTTAAGTAAAATACAATATTTCCTCTAGACAATACTAGAGGAATTAAAAGTATGTATTTATTATGAAGGATACTAAAGTAATCTAACGCCAAAGGCTGCGATGTGTTTTCCAGTAAAGCTTGTGACACTGTTGCTATTGTAATGAGGTTAGAACTGCTCTGTTTGCTGTGACAGGGGGTATGTGTAATGCTTCACTGGCATCTATTCCCATTCAAGCCGAGCCTTTTAAGTTGAGTAACATTATTATGTATGAATAGGCGGCGGCGGTGTTTAGCCAAGCGAAACGTCATGTTAACTCGATATTAACAGCCTCACCTCTACCAGGGGGTGCGTTAATTGTTTGCTCAGGAGAGTTCCGTTTCCAAGCCGGTAATCTCGATGAACCTGCCTGACACTCAAATTTATTGCCGGTGTTTCGCTCTGTACCTTGAGCTAAACAAGATTATGTGAGTGATGCTTGCTTTGGAGTCTTTGGGATACCCCAAACTCATTGATGTAGTACGGCAGTATGACTGATCCACCGACTTATGTTAAATTAATGGCATGTTTAGTGCTTAAATACAAGAGTTGAGGGCTCGGAGGTACATTTTGTTTCTCTACTACGTACCTACTATAGTCGATCCAGCCTTAGAACCGAACTTGATGTAAACAAAACGTTTTGTATCCCTCCGCGTTAGCCTCGTATTCGTATCAGCTGTGGACACATGTTTAATGCTAATAATGCAATAGAACGATGGAGGTACTATTCGAATAATAATAATAATAATAATAATAATAATAATAATAAACCGCGAAATACAACTAAGTTTGTACCAATTGGTATGCCCTCTCCTTCCTATTTACCACGAGATGTCTACGCAATAACAGCGTTAGTGGTTATAACACGCAGGATTACGTCTCAATCGTGACATCAGAACTATTAGCGACTTCTTGAAGCACGTCATGTTACAGCAATTTTGCTTGGCTGTCTTATGGAGGTCACGGCGATTGCAGTACAAACAGTCAGCGCCTCCCCTGAAGGTCTCCCGGGAAAATAAAGCTTGTCAGTGAACACCTATAGTGCATTTGGTTTAACTTAAAACATGGAAACTAGAAAGAGATAGCACCATAATCCACACAACAGTTGATAATCCTTAACTGCCTAATCTCAAAACCCTTACTATTGAAACTTACTATATAAAATATGGGTTAGGTTGAAATATGAAATTTAAGAGAACCAACACCTGTTTGTAGCAATATGAAAGCCGCGAAGCAAGGAGGGCCGAAGATATCAGGAATTTTCTATATTTCACTGCCAAAGTGCAACTGATAGTGAGAGACTAGGCAGCGAAGTATGATTGTGATAGGGTTTCTGAGCATCGGGCGTCATTAGCGCACCCCCTCCTACTACACCGATTAGGTAGCGCCAAAATGGTCATGTTTCAGCTTAAACCTCACGTACTGTAATATCCAGGGGGCAACCTCTCTTCGGTTGTTCAGCTGTTCGCGGCCCAAGCAACATAAGCTGTCTCACTTTTTGGCCTTATCAAAATTTAATATAATACTTTTGAATGAGTGACCTAAATTTTGGTACCAGCCCAGAGTATTTTGTTTGCTCGGAAAAGGAATACGTGTAGGCTTTGGTTAACGCTGTACCCTTCTCGAAGAGGATACCTAATGTTATATAAAATCCTTAGAGAATGCTGCTGATCTGGTGGCCTCTGGTAGATGTTGTGCAGATTATCACTGTTGGGGACTGATGTTAATTACTTTTATTGTTCTCAGATGTGTGTCTAATGCCTGTTTTACTTCGGCTAGCTATAATTTTGCAGTAGGCATTTTACTCTTGTCAGGGTGTGGTAATAACGACTTAGGATAATGTAAATAATATAACACACAGGATTCAAGGTACTAATAAATCAATATATTGAAACTTTGTTGATCACTTTCACATACAACACTGTAAACTTATTCGCATTGCCAGAGTATTTGCATTCTTCGAACTGTTTTGTATGTACTCACTGCTATTATTAATTATTATCAGTGTTATTGGCACAAATGTTATATCACTTAATAAATAATACTGTTCTTTTTGTTGCACTAAGGTAATGATTATATTTCTGTAGCTAATTGACATAGCATCTCGCGTAGCTTCTACGAGCCCGGTACGAAGAAAAATCTGATGTGTTACACTCACATGACTTTCTCTACTCTTGTACAAACTATTTTTACAAATTCTTATTCTACATATGCTTCATGTTAATCGAGATGTTAATCTTATTACTAATTTTCTTGTAGGTACAAGGGGAATATGGTAGGCTTTAAGCGAAAGTCAAATCTTTTAAGAACTGGTTGCTATGTGGCGCATTCCATTCTCTTTGCATGTCCAGTACATAAAAAAAATCTGATGTGTTACACTCACATGACTTTCTCTACTCTTGTACAAACTATTTTTACAAACGCTTATTATCCATATGCTTCATATTAATGGAGATATCGAGATGTCAATCTTATTGATAATTTTCTTGTAGATGCAAGGGGAATGTGGTAGGTTTTAAGCGATAGTCAAATATTTTAACGCTGGTTGCTATGTGGCGCATTCCATTCTCTTTGCATGTCCAGGACATAAAAAAATGAATAACGAATTTGAGAAAAAGTATAAGTATTGGAACATTTAAGGGAATAACAAGCAATATCTCGCAAACGGTTCACTCAACAAAAGAAATGTATATGACATATATTGTGTATTTTAACGCAATCTACATTTTTCGTGTAGTAAAATTTTGTCTATCTCTTATGGTTTACCAGTTATGAAAAAGTCGTTCATAACGAAGAATACTTTTGGAGATATTCCCAGAAAATTCGAGATATACATTTCATTTGTCATGAAAGTATATTAAACATATGACACTTTAATCAAAATCGTTAGAGCCATTTTTGAGAAAATTAAAATTTTCGAATAATGTTCCATGTAAAGGGTATTCTGGGGTGGGGGAATTCTCTTGAAAACCTTTGTGTCGCATCTCTGGAAGATACTGAACATAAATACCAAGTTTGGTGTTTATCCGACTGTTCGTTTCTGAGTTATGCTGTTCACAGACACACACACACGGAGATGTTTCTAAAAATGTTTTTTTTTGGATTCAGGGGGTCTCAAAACATATATTTCCGGTGAAATCTCCGTATCGAATTTTTGGGTGGAATACAATACTTCCCCTACTTGTTATACGTAATAGAGAAAGTAAAACCTGGTGAATTTGCAATGGACTCCTTAGCGTCGCGTCTATCTACGCCTAAGAGTATAAGAACGTGGCTTCCATTGGATAATATAATGATGTAGCATGTGCATAAACCTATAGCATACTCTGTACCGTTAACATCTTATATAAACGTTTGCTAACTTTGAAACTGCGATCTAATGTTGTAGAATCTTACTCATTGTTGTTCATACTATATTGTTAATACAGAATATGTTGCTTTCTTTCGTGCTGAATTGACATTCTTACAATCTTTATAAGAATTTATGTCTTCTAGCTGGAAACAAAAATACTTTTGGATTTCATTTTTTTTAAATATTAACACTCGTACATGTATTATCGTAACATATATTCTCTTTAAAATCATTACATTTCTGTTGTAGTATAGTAATACAATTGTATTTGTCATGAATAACTAATAACAATATTTGAAATCTTTAAGCTTTGTTAGTAGGGGCTAAGCGTTTTTGGGTTAGTAGTAGATACCGTCTCATGGTACCAGTATTTTATGATTCGTAACAGTCTTTGGCGAGACAGAAAATTTAAACACTTTTACTATGTAAACTTGATCAAAGCAATTTACAGAAAGAACTTGGACTTGTGACGTTATGATTTTATTATAAAAGAAAGTCATTAAAAGTACAGTTGAAATCTGAATGTTACTGGAGTTTAAAGTTAATTGCAAATTGAAAGCATTTTATTAACATTGTTCATTGCTCTACTGCATGTTAATAAATCGTTATAGTGGGATTGGGTTCGTATTTTCCCGTATTTCCCATCACAAAACAGGCCTTTAATTATCCCCGATTTCACGTCCTGTGGGAGAAATGGAATTATAGGATCAAGCACGTATAACACAAATTGTATAAAGATAGCCGAGCATAATAAACGGCTCAAACTAAAATTAAATACAAGTTAATTAAATTAAAAGTCACGCTAATCTGTAACTGCAAAATTATCGCGAAGACGTATAAAATCTAGGTCTGCATCATCACACGATATCCTTTCTGTTAATAATTATATTCAGTTTATTTCTCTTCACAAAACTATATCTAACTTCTAGATATTTGTGACCGCATTTCACTACGTCTAGCGGTTTATTATTAAAGGAAACTTTTGGAATTTCCTGCGAATAGACATTATTATTATACATTCCTTATTGTCGCTTCAACTTTAAAGTCATATCGTGACTACTTTAGAATACAGAACATGATTACAATGAAAATACAATATTTTCAGCAGTAATAGTACATACAACATTAAACTCTCTAGTTAGATGTGTTTCACATTGTTAAACAATTTTAACACATTCATAGAGTTTAAAGTTCTTCATACATTTTGTGCTTTTGGAGGAGGGTTCAGTCGACTCCGCTGATGATGAGGCCTTGATAGCCTCGAAACGATCGTCCATCTTTTACTATCATGATGTAAGTGAAAGTTTTTAATATGATTTCGACTCATTAATTTTATCAATTGACTCTTAACTGTTAATATTGTCCTATTTCAACATTGTTAAAGTTCTTTGTTGTGCTGAATTTAGGGCGTCTTGTGCCTCTGAGCAAAATTTCAGATCTTTCACGCCCAATATACAGAGTTATTCATAAGTCAAAATAAGAACGTGACATATCAGTGTAAATGATATACCAAATGAAAGGCAATCTCTCAATGTTTGTTTGGTATACCTTACAATTGTTCAATGTGTGCGCCTCTGATTACACGGGAGACAATCCAGGTGATAGTCCAATTCCACCCACACCCGCACCAGCATGTCATGTTCGATCGTTGCTATCGCTGCTGCATTGCGATCTCGGAGGTCCTTCAAGTCAGCTTGAAGGGGTGGAATGAACACACTATCCTTTACATATCCTCGGAGAAATAAATCACATGGTCTTAAGTCTGGGGATCGGGGTGGCCACGAAACAATGCGACGTCATTGTCAGCATGTCATCCAACCCAACGTCGCGGTAAGTTCTGGTTCAGGTATGCGCGCACGAGTCGTTGGAAGTGGGGTGAGCCCCGTCCTGTTGGAAAACGAAGTCACCTCTGTCTGTCAGTTGCGGCATAAGCCATTGTTTTAACATGTCCAGATAAACGATCCCAGTCACTGTGAATTCGCGAAGAAAAACGGCCCGTAAACCTTGTCCTTTGACAAGGGCGCAGAACACGATCTTTGGGGAGTCGCGCACATGCTCGACTATCACATGTGGGTATTGGGTTCCCCAAATGCGCACGTTGTGACGGTTCACTTTATCCGAACAAGTGAAACGTTGCTGCATCGCTGAAGACGAGTCTGCAGCCTGCATGATGATGGCAAATTGTGTGCGAACCTCCTTGTCACCATCTGTGAGCGCCTGCAGGAGTTCTGTTTGAAAGTTTCACCTTCAGTTGCTTGTGAACAATCTGCCACACAGTCGATTGAGAGATTTCCAGCTGCAAACTTGCACGGTTTGTCGATTCACGAGGACCTGCAACAGTGGCGTCTGACGGTCACAGCCTTCCGGGTCGTTTGGGTGGACACAGACCAGTGCGCTCGAACGTTTCATACCACCTCTTGATGGTTCAACGATTGTCGCATCCTTGTGAAAACGAGTGCGAAATCGCCACTGAACAGTCACAGTAACCTCTGTTTTAACAAATTGTATCATACAAAACGCTCTCTCATTACCAAAAAACGCCGTTTTGTACACTTCTGCCGCCTAGCAGCCAACCGCGTCACCACAACGTGCGCGCTTCACATGACAAACTTGGAGAGTTTCTGTTTCCATAGGTACACGATTCGGACTCGCACGTCTCATACTTCACGCTCAAGATGTTTTCCAAATGTGACACTGGCTATTAATAAACCTGTAGAATGGAACGCTAAGGACCATAGTAGCTAAACAGTGTCCATAAATAAAACTCAATTCAATTTAATTTGGGGCGCCTGGTAGGCTGTTGGGGATGTGACATCTTTCTCTGTGCTGTACATAGCGACGGCAGGCTGTAACGAGATGATGAACTGTGAGGTTGGATCTGCAGAGGTCGCGCGCAGGAGGAAGGTCACGGTTGAGGTAATGTTTGTGCGTTATAGATGTAATAGACCTTTCTAACGCTAGTTTATGTCTGTTTATCTTTTTATCCTTGGTGTTCCCAATGTTCTTTACGCACATGCAATGCTCTAACCGGAAACACCGGTATAATGTGCACTTTGTTGAATAAAGTTGTACACAACGACACTTGGATTCTCCTGCATTAGTGTGTTAAAGACATTCAACCAATTCGTTTCTCGCCGCCTTTAAAGGCTTACCTTTAAATGTTTCACCATTTCCCTTTATTGTCACTTGCCAAGATAACAGCACTGTACGAGGCCATATTTATCGCCTTGGTGACTGCTCGTCGTTATCGCATGAAGAGGGGTGTGAGACACCATACAGAATTAAAGGAAGCTATAGCCTTCTTCAGTTTTACAGTTCATTATGACATATTTACTATTTATATTAATTAAAAGCCCAAACTATGATTAATATGCTTCTTGACAATTTATAGATAATCGCGCACTTTTAAGGCACTATACGTTATGGTGTGCTTTTGTTTTGAAGAAGGATTTTTTATTACGTTATTGTTATTTGCCCCACCCTGGGTGCCAATTTGGGAAAGTTATTGTTTCACGTATGGAAAAGCCGATTTGAAGTAGGAGTTGTATTATATTTCAACTGTTGGGGAGCCGAACTTGAAGTAGTTGCAACGGCACATATGGTAAAACGTTTCCGGTAGCCTTCGCCCCAAATGTACTTTCCGATAGCCTTTGCCCCAAATGTTTAAAAAAATACTAACTTTGTAATTTGACTGTTTCTTTAAATATTGTATATTTAAGTTTGGCTCGGCTGCGTCAGTATTATTTTTACACACATGAATTTCTTAACAGAGCGTGATGTGGCTGAAGAATGTAGGCTTACACAGATTATAATTTATAATTCACTCTGTTTTATGAATTCTTGACACGATTTTAATAAACCTTTACTGATATAGAGAGCTGTGAGATTCTTTTATTTATTACTTGCACTTTTTAACACGTAAACTATTTTTGTCTCACACAAAATACGTATTAAATTTCTCGAGGACACATCTCGCGTCAGGAACCTGTCTACAACCAACACGTCAAGTTATGAGCGCTGTTTACAAGCAACTGACTTGATTTTTACCATCCAAATTTGTAAATTTCTGTATTTCACGTCTCTAATTGGCTATTCCTAATCCAATAGAATACTTTTATTTTACTTATGTTCTTTTCTGGTTGTTGATTATCTATTTTATAAACTGTCACAAAAATTACATTATTCTTGTTCCAAGAATGACTAGTAGCATTATTACACTTTGTTACTCATTATTGCCTCAAGGTTACCTCATTGTTAGCAACTTTTAACCTATTATTCTCACAGCTCCTACATTATTAAATTACGTAATACATTCACATAACATGTTACACGTGTATACAATAATACAAGCATATACAATGACTGTAATATACACTTTTTATATATTCTTACATACACATATTGCTTTAAGGCGGGCTGTTATTGAATTTATATATTATATAATTTGACTGAAATCATTTAAGTGTTAAAAATACTGCCTCAATATGCTTCTTGGGAATGCATAGATAATCGCGCAGTTTTGTTATGGTGTACTTTTGTTTCTCGCGTATCGCGGACTCGTGTGTTTACATCAATCCGGGTTCTAGGAGTGGAGCGATAATACGTAACCGAGCGAAATGCTCTGCGATAACGTTTGAGGCTCGCATTCAAATTTCTGGGGCCGGCCAATCGAACCATGGGTTTTTTTTGCGGTTTTCCCTGGTAGTCAAGGCTAATGCTGGGGTAGTTTCTCTTCTACCATGAATTCCCTTTCCATGATTTCCTATAATTTTGCTTCCCCTTTCATGTTTCAGATGGGTTTAGGTGGCTGTGCAGTGTCGATCGATCCTGAAAAGGATCACAGCTACCTGCCATGTGACTGGCACTTCGGTGTGACAGAAAAAACAAAGGAAAATAGAGTTGAAACTTTTGAAGAATGGAATCAGTTGATAAAATAGTGGTATGTTATTGTAAGAGTGGACAGAGAAAAGGTGAAGAATTTGAGAGGAGCTCTCAATATTGTTATAAACGCACTTTTCAATGTGAAGGCTTACTTTGTGCTTAATATAGGTCACCAATTTGTAATGAAAGCACATAACATACAGAATACACTGACCATTTTTGCTGTTAAGATGATCAAACCAAACAACTATTTCATTAGTATGCCCACAGGATTTGTTTATCTAAGTGACGTACCAGTAACAGCTCTTAAACGGAGGTATGTTTAGAAACTAGAAAGTTGAAAGTAAGCAATATTACTTACAGCTTAAATCAGACAAAATAGAAGCACCAACCAACAAATATGGGTCTGACTCTGATTTGACAAGTAAGGTAAAATGTGTGTATCATGGAGGGGCCGCCGAAACTGGGGCAGAAAACCGCACGCAACCAATCGGCTTCCTTGTTTTTCCACGTGGCCCCTGGGAAGGATGAAGGGAGAGACGCGAAGGGTGACCAGATCCGATGCCAACGGCCGCAAGCAGGGATGGGGTCCCAAACGTTTCCAGATATAAAGCATCCGATGCCGCACGGCCCCTGCTCACAAGCCACCAACCTCCAATGTGCCCCGTAACGGAACCGCACTCTAAGGAGAGACCTAACTGAGTGATACCGTAACGACGCCAGGGAAGAGACATTTACAGCGCACAATCCACCGCCCAGCTGCCACAGTTGCCTGGTACTACAGCCCTGAAATAGATGATAAGGGAGATGATGGGTACAGGAAATGAGAGGGAGTAGAGTCACAGTGGAATATGGACCACCTCAGCATTCGCTTGGAGACCCGGGGAAACTACGAAAAACCAATGGGTCAGAGTGGGCGTAACTCCCGAATGACGGCCACAGATGTTGCCGCCTGAGCCATCCCGCTCGGTGGTAAGTATGCAACTGTTAACCTTGGTAGAATGTGAATATCTTAAAAACTACATGTTTATCTGATATAGTTCAATAACGGCCCTACTTCAACTTTTACTCTAAATAAGAACAAAATCTGATGTGATACATTCACACGACTTTCTCTAACCTATCGTTCATTAGTACGTACAATAAGTAGAGGAAGTATTGTATTCCACCCAAAAATGTTTGGAAACATGTCCGTGTGTGTGTGTCTAGGTGTCTGTGTGTCTGTATATGTGTCTGTGAACAGCATAACTCAGAAACGAACAGTCCGATAAACACCAAAACTTGGTATTTAGGTTTAGTGTCTTCCAGAGATGCGACACGAAGGTTTTCAAGAAAATCCCCCCAACGCAAATTACCCTTTACATGGAACATTTTTCGAAAATTTTCATTTTCTCAGAAATGGCTATAACGATTTTGATCAAAATATCATATATTTAAGATACTTTCATGACAAATAAAACGTATATCTCGAATTTTCCGAGAATATCTCCAAACGCATTCTTCATTGTGAACGACTTTTGATAAACCATAAGAGATAGACAAAGGTTTACTGCACAAACATGTAGATCGCAATAAAATACACAATTTATGTCATATACATTTTTTTGTTAAGTGAACCATTTTCGAGGTATTGTTTGTTATTCCCTTAAATTTTCCAATAGTTATACTTTTTCTCAAATAGAAATTCGTTATTCATTTTTTTATGTCCTGGACATACAAAGAGAATGGATTGCTCCACATAGCAACCAGCACTTAAAAGATTTGACTATCGCTTAAATACTACCATATTGCCCTTGCATCTACAAGAAAATTAGCAATAAGATTAACATCTCGATTAACATGAAGCATATGGAGAATAAGCTTTTGTAAAAATAGTTTGTACAAGAGTAGAGAAAGTCATGTGAGTGTAACACATAAGAATTTTTTCTTTCTACTGCATTTTAATCCAAATAAACCTTTGGAGAAATAGCTACATTACATATTTCGTTACAGATACAAAGAGAACAGGGTTAGTCAAATGTAAGAACTGGACGCTAGAGGCTGACCTTGAAGTTCCATACTGTTTCCATGCAATCACGAGAAATATCTGAATGTTGATAGGACTTTAAGAGAATGACCCAAGAAATAAACTATTTGAACCTTTAATAACCGATATCTCAGAAACGGTGTATGCCACAAGAGAACGTATTTAAAATAAATTGTGTATTTTACAGAGATCTATATTTGTTGTGTAGCACGTTTTCGTCTATCGCTTAACGTTTACCAGTTATACAAGATTACACACAATTTCTTGCGAATGAAGTGGACTTTACAGGCTATTCCCAGAAATTTCAAGATATACATTTTATTTTTCATATAAATATCTTTAATATATAATATTTTAATCAAAATCGTCATAGCCATTTTTTTAGAAAATCAAAATCTTCGAAAAAGGTTCCATGTAAAGGGTCGTTTGGAATGAAGAGACTTTCTTCAAAATGTTCGTGTCACATCTGTGGAATAAACTAAACCTAAATACCAAGTTTGATGCTTATCCGACTTTTCGTTTTTGAGTATGCTGTTCACACAGACACACGCAGAGATGGAGTTTTATCTAAAAATTCCCTTTTGGGGTTCGGGGGCCGCAAAACATGTGCTTTCTCGGTATCGATTTTTAGGTGCAATGCAATACCTTTTCTACCATCTTGTACGGGGTAGAGAAAGCAAAAAGCATGTTGTATTAAAGCGATTTTTGTGAATATTTATATGTCTTGTTTACTGTAAACGTTGAAATTGTTAGAATTTTACTTCATTTTGGCAAAACTTTAGAAGTGCTTTTCTCTTCTCTGTACATTTTTTTAAGTCGGGTCTATCTTGAATTATCCTATTCGATTATACACAGCAGAACATGATATATTTGCCACTAAACCTAAGATTACCATTCGCCGATTTGGCCGGCTTTTGACAACACCTAATGCAGGGATGTGAAAGCGGATATTATACACACCAGCGCGGGACTCTGTATTAAGAGGTGTGTGCTAGAGTAATAAAATAGATTGATTATTTTAATTAGAGTTAGGAAGATTACATACAAACCATCAGACCCCGCAGCTCTGCTCGAGTTACTGCGCTAAATACAGAGATTATTCTCTCTGTGTTACTTTCTCACTGTCTCTCACTCTCTCTCTGTCTTTGTATATCCGTCTATACTCCCCTTTTCTCTCTCTTATACATATCTTCCCTATTCTCCCTCTTCTCCAGTCTCTTCCATATGTCCGTCTACCTTTCCTTTTTACTTTCTCTACTACGTATAAAAATAATTAAATCATTTAAAATAAAAATTATTCTAAAAACAAATATTATTAAAGAAAATAATATTGTTAAGTAGGGGAAGTATTGTATTCCACCCAAAAATTCGATACCGCGATTTCACCGGAAATATATGTTTTGAGGCACCCTGATTTAAAAAAAAAGCATTTTTGGAAACATGTACGTGTGTGTTTCTCTGAAAGCATAACTCAGAAACGAACAGTCGGATAAACACCAAACTTGGTATATAGGTTCAGTTTCTTCCAGAGATGCGACACGAAGGCTTTCAAGAAAATCCCCCACCCCAGATTACCCTTTACATGGAACATTTTTCGAAAGTTTTAATTTTCTCAAAAATGGATCTAACGATTTTGATTAAAATATCATATGTTTAAGATATTTTCATGACAAATGAAATGTATATCTCGAATTTTCTGGGAATGTCTCCAAAAGTATTCGTCATTGTGAACGACTTTTGCATAACTGGGAAACCATAATAGATGGACAAAATTTTACTACACAAGAAATGTAGATCGCGTTAAAATACATAATTTATGTCATATACATCTTTTTGTTGAGTGAACCATTTTCGAGATATTGTTTGTTATTCCCTCAAATTTTCCAAAACTTATACTTTTTCTCAAATGGGAATTCATTATTCATTTTTTTTGTCCTGGTAATGCAAAAAGAATGGAATATTCCACATAGCAACCTGCTGTTAAAATATTGGACTATCGCTTAAAGCCTAGCAATTCCCCTTGCACCTACAAGAAAATTAGCAATAAGATTACATCTCGATATCTCGATTAACATGAAGCATATGGAGAATAAGCGTTTGTAAAAATAGTTTGTACAAGAGTAGAGAAAGTCATGTGAGTGTAACATCAGATTTCGTCTTTACAATTAAATGTGATGCTCTGACAACCAGAATAATTTGTTATTAGCAACCAAAATAATAAAATGAAGAAGAACTGGTATTTCTTTTTCTCGGTTGCTTTTTTGTTGAGCTGTTTCCTCAGTGGCGGTTGAAGTACGTGACAGTGCCAACCTGATGCAGCAACATATTAGAAATTAATTTTATTCAAAGTCTTTTAATTCACCCCGTTCACATAATGTCGGCTCAAGTTGCAGATGAATTCATAACATGTATTACTAAATTTAGATTTAGTGTGTTTATTCTCAACCTTGGTGTGTTTTTGTGAACGCGTGCAGAAATTGCAAGGTTTCAGTATATAAATGTACAGGCAATAGAACTGAAATTACTAATTTCTGTAATTTAAAAGGTATGTAATATATCATTCTGTAAATTTGTTTATTGTTATTTAGATAACTCGGGTGCAAAATTTCAATTTGTATTATAGTTACTTTCTAAGATATTAAAACATTTTATAAAACCTTAATTCAAAATTCTGATAGATCTTTAATGAACTCTTGTAACTTGACATTTGAAATAGAGCAACGAATAAATTTGTTATTTTTTTAATCTTAAAACAATATGACCAGTTATTACATTTTAAATCATGCATTTACTTATTCGTGTATTAATTTTCCTTTCTCATCGTATAGTTTTAATAGAAAGTCCTACAATTTTTAACTATAGTTGTGAATATGCTTATGAAGATCAAGGGCCAATTCAATATTTTTAAATGGCAACCCACAATTAGGGTCAATTCAAAGTAAATGGTATTTACTTTCCCCCATAATATCTAGCAACTTTTATTCAAGACATTTCTTTCTACAACGCTTAGTTTTGGAGATACTGTACAGTCTCAACTTAGACCACCCTGTATAAAATGGTTTTATGAACATCACACATATAAAAGGTGGTAAATTGATAAATTTTAAAAAGAATTAAATCACGTGAAAATTCTTGAAAAATCGTAAACTTTAATGCATATTTTCATTAAAAATAAGAGTTTTCTATGTGTTAATTTGGCTATTAGACTTCTTTAAAGTAGGAAAAAATGCTTTTTGGGGACACGTATGTAAATCTAATAGGTTTTCGAAGTACTTAGTGCTTAGGAGTTGAATTAGAGGCAGTAGCTACGTACTCCCCTCAAAAAAGAAAGAATATAAAGTTTTGACTTAAAATTTGGAATAAAATTCCGCAGCATCACATATTCTCCCTTTACACAGAATAGTTTTCGTACCTGTCATTGTATGAAAATTGCTCTAAATGTACTGCCTAAACCTTATGCTTTATGTACTGGACTGAAAACAAAATAATAGTGTGCTTCATATACATACAGCTCAGTGTTGCCAAAAGTAACAGATGCTTTGGGTAATTAGATTTGTTATATATTCCCGTGGTATTTGGCCAGGCACTCTGCTTTAGCGCGGTGCACATTAATTGTTCTGCAGTTGTAAGAAGGAAACTGGGATTTCTTTGCCGGTGATGTTCCCGCGGAAATAACTTTTGCGCTACACTGTACCGGCCTCAGCGCTAAGTTTGTGTTCGGTACATTTTCTTCGAAAGGAGAAGGACAGAAGTTACGTCTTTTGCAGCTCACCGACGCAGAAGTGCTGGACATTCACTTGCCAGCCATAGCCACAAACCCCGACCAGAACATGGAATAAGACGTTGGACTGAAATTGCGTTGCTTTGGTTTGGGGCCGCTATTTCCTGACGGCTTCATCGGCAAACCTTCCGTTCCCTAGGGCAAACTCCCTCAATAAGCAAACCACACGCCTGGACAGCGTCCAGGGCCTCGAAAGATGAACTTTATAGGTCAAATTTACTACACAACAACATCGTATGCGAGCAAATATATTTCTGCATGCTCCAAATATTTGCTTTCCTTCGATATAGAATATGATGGTTCTACAACGCCACTGGAATAATACTCCAGAGTGATATAAGATAGAGGCAATGAAATTCCTGTCTATGATTCTGGATGTGCTAGATGGTGGCTAGTATCAGGAGAGATGAGTAAAATCGCACCACTTACTCCCTTTTGTAGCTGAAAACTTGCCATGTTTGCTTCTCAGAGTTCATTCCGTCTCAGGTTTGTTTCGCTTTGCTGAATCATTGTCCATATCGAATCCTATCGTGCGTCCGTGTTCACCAGTTTATGTTTGTATTCAATATTCTCGCTTTGTTTTGTGTTATCATAAATTTAATTTAAAACAAGTTATAAATGGGCTATTATGATGTAGTACTTAATCATAAAAGTAACTTTCTGTGCCCGAATTTATCTTGAATTTATTTATTTATCTTCGTTAATCAAAATGAACACCTATACATTTCTAAATCAAAATTACTATAACTGCTAAATTCTTCAAAAATACAAAACTTTCAATATATATATAAGCCAGAGTTAGAGCACTATTTATAGCATACACATTATTCAAACAAATTAATTTATGATACTCAAAATAATTATCTGAGATAAAAAAAGTCTGATTCGTCCACTGACACGGTATTTTCAACACATAACAAAGTCGTATAATTATACCCGTTGTATAGAATAGTACCTACTCGTATTTTCTTTTGTTTTTCTGCCTAGAAACAAGTATCATTAAATAACTGTTACTTATTTGCATGCCACATACGGAAATAGCATTCACATATTTTGTCGCGAGCTCTTACGATGTGAAGAAAAAATAAGAATCGCGAACTTTCAAGCATATCTATAAAATGACGCACTAACACTTAGGAAAGCATAAACATGCAGGGTGGAATAGTTCCAAAACGTCATAAGCTGCTATAAAAAGTTGCTACAAAACACACATACACGCAGATTACATATGTTTATTAAAAATTCAAGTTTTAGCTTCAATACAGACCATTATGCCTGTTAACATCTATTATTCATTCAAAATAGAAAATAATGATCAGATTTTTAATATAAATGTTGCGCAATCTTTATGCAAGTCGCTTGTCTCCTCTGTAGTCTACCAGTACCATGCTAGTCTTAGTTCCCGAGGTCGTGAGTTCAAACACCGGCGGATGGCGATGGATTTTTTCGGACATAAAATTCTTAGCATGTACGTCCTTCGGAAGGGAAGTAAAGCTGGTGGTCCCTGTCGTAGACTTACGGCACGCAGAAGAACCTCCAGCCTGATAAAGAGGCATCTGAGCAAAATTTCCGGTCTTTCACGCCCAATATAGAATGGGACGCTAAGAACTATTGTGGTTACAGAGCGTTTATAAATAAAACATTTTTTTTTATTTTGGCCAGCAAACTAATCACCTGCTATCATGTAAACCTAGTTCCGGAATTAGTGAGTGTAGAAATGCATTTAATTAGGGAAAGAACCGAGGGTGTCCTTATACACCACCGGCGTGACAGAAAGGAACGAAACAAGGTACGTAACGGAACAGAGCAAGAGAACGCAACTAAGGCTGTCTGTCTTACACATGTGTGTATCAAAATGAAGGTATTGTGATGTATTGAAGGAGTTGTATTATATTTCAACTGTTAGGAGCCGAACTTGTAGTAGTTACAACCGCACGTATAGGTTATAATTTCCGGTAGCTTTCGCCCCAAATGTACTTTCAGGTGGCCTTTGCCCCAAGTTTTAAACAAAATATTAACTTTGTAATTAAACTGTTTCTTTAAATAGTATATTTATGTTTGCCTCGGCTGTGTCAGTATTTATTTTAGAGACATGGATGTCTTGGCAGGGCGTGATGCGACAAATATGTAGGCTTACATAGATTTTAAGTTTTAATTCAGTCCTTTTTATTAATCCTTGACACAAATTAAATAGCACTTCACTGACATCGAGAGCTGTGAGATTCTTTTATTTAATACTTGCACTTATTAACACGTAAACTATTTTCGTCTCACATGAATACATAATTAATTTCTCGAGGACACATTTCGCGTCTGGTTAGTAGCTCTGTCTGCAGGCAACTGAACTGATTTCAAGCGCCTAAACTTTGTAAATTTTTGTATTTCAAGTCTCTGATTGGCTAATCCTACTCCAATAGAATGCCTTCATTTAACTAAAGATTTTTCTGGCTGCTGATTGACTATTTTATAAACTGTTACTAAAATTACATTATTGTTACTCCAAGAATCACAAGTAGTGCTGTTAAACTTTGTTACTCATTATTGCCTCAAGGTTACCTCATTGTTACCTCATTGTTAGCAACTTTAAACTTATTATTCTCACAGCTCCTACATTATTAAATTACGTAATACATTCCTATAACATTATTGAACATGTATACAATAATATAAGCATATGCAATGACTGTTACATACATTTTACAAATTATTACATACACTTATTGTTTCAAGGCGGGCTGTTATTGAATTTACATATTATATAATTAGACTGAAATCATTTGTGTTAAAAATACTGCCTCAGTTGCCATCCTCTGACTAATATTTTAACTGCATTGCTATTCCTTTTATGTAGACCTTTAGGACCATGTAGCTACAAACTGCTGCCCTATGGACGTAAACTAGTTAGTAGGATCCCGGACATATGTCCTTAATTGTGCAATGGGCTATTCTTGCCTTTTATTTAATTTATATCAGGAGCAACAAGGAAAGAAAAATAAAAGGATCATTTTGGCCCGCGCTAGGGATCCACACCAATGCGAGCTGAAGACGGTAACCACTCATATATTGTCGTAACCTCTTTACTTATTCTAGCTCAATGGGGGGTAGAGCAATAGGTACCGTGAACGGATCGAATATTCTATCACACATTATGCGAGGTACGACGGGGGGTAGCTCAACGAAATTATGAAAATATTACCTAAAGTTTCCAACAATATCTCTAATTGTGGCAGTAATTTGTATCACAATAATGTAAATGCCAGAGTGATTGTAGTGTAAATAAGCATTATTGTATGACATTGATTTGAGATGTTTGTTAATTATAAGCATTGTTAGAAAATAAGTTTACACGGCCTCACTGAAACTGACAACAGGAGCGGATAACAATGTGCGAGGGGGTGAGTTGAATATTAATTAGAAGAGACAAACAAATGACGTCAGATTGGCGCGCTTTTCTTAGAAATAGCGGGAATATTTTCCCTAGAGCATATGTTTTTGTAATTTTTGATTGGATATAAAAATATACGCTAATGTTGGCGCGTTTTATTAACCAATAGCAGCTCGGTTATAATCTTTAGGCATATCGAGGTGTGGGAGTATAAAAAAGCTAGAGTCAGAGGCAGATTTCGTCAGTTCAACAGAAGCATTTGTGCATTACACGTCGCACAGTCCAACAGAAGCATTCGTGTGTAATACGTTCATCAGTTCAACATAAGTATTCGTGAGTTATACGTCGCGTAGTTCAACGGAAGCATACATAAAGTACACGTCGCAATTCTACAGAATCTCTCGCGTCTTAAAGTTTGTTATAAATGTGAAACACGCGAATTAATAATGTGCAGTAAATAAGTGATTATAGTGATATTAGAAAATATAACAGTTTCAGTTTGGCGTGTATCACGAATCAATATGTGAACTTAATTGTGACGGTAATAAAAGTGTAAAAACAAATTGTTTTATCAGTGTTATCTTTGAGTAACAAATCCTTTCCGTTTACACACCCTGTTTAAGAGATTTGCTCAACTGAATAATAATAATAGCTAGCCGGAGCACAATGAACCCAAAATGCAAAATAATAAAACAATAACAGGTGCCCGGCAATAAGATAACACGAAGTGGCCGCGATAAATTGGCTTCCATACATGATGCACATAAACATGAAGCATCTTCCAACTAACAACTAGCTAATCAACAAATAACAAACCTACCACTTCATAATTCATTATGTGGATAAGGGAAGGGTCTATCTACTATAGAAATTTACATTAATCCGAACTGGATGGCAAATATATTTTATGATAAAAAGGAATTACAATACCTCCTTGCCTGTCGGTGGGGACGCCATGCTGTATGCATGGACAAGTTGCACACACACCTGATTGCTAGCAGAACCTCGACTCGACTGATAAAACCCACGCCAATTCGGCGTCAGCACGCTACACTAGGAAACCGGTTTTCCATCCCCTCTACTCTTGCACAACATATCCGATCTGGGCCGCCAGATCACGTACGCAATAATGCCAATAATATTACAAATGTCACAATATTTCACTCCTTTTTACTTTCTCTACTACGTATAGTAGGTAGGGGGAAGTATTGCATTCCATCCAAAAATTCAATACTCAGATTTCACCGGAAATACATGTTTTGAGATGCTCTGAATCCAAATAAAGCATATTTGATAGCATGTCCGCGTGTATGTCTGTCAGTCTGTGAACACCATAACTCAGCAACGAAAACTCGGATAAATGCCAACTTGGTATTTGAGTTTAGTATCTTTCAAGGATGCGAGACGAAGAATTTCAAGAAAATCCCCCAACCCAGACTACCTTTTACGTGGAACATTTTTCGAAAATTTTGGTTCTCTCAAAAATGACTAAGAATTTTGATTAAAATATATGTTTAAGATTTTTTCATAGCAAATGAAAGGTATATCTTGAATTATTTCTTATATATTCCTTGTTATTTGTTTCAATTTTCGAATACTTATACTTTTTCTTAAATGGAAATTCGTTATTCGTTTTTTTAATGACCTGGACATGCAAAGATAAAGGAATGTTCCATTATAGCAACCAGCTCTTAAAAGATTTGAATATCGCGTAAAGCCTACCATATTACCCTTGCACCTGCAAGAAAATTAGCAATATTTTTCTCGATTAACATGAAGTACATGGAGAATAAGCGATTGTAAAAGTAGTTTATATATGAGCAGAGAAAGTCATGTGATTTTTTTATTTCAAAGTAAAGATGTAGTCTATACAGTATAATTAAGCATAATTCAAAAATCTATCTGGAATAGTTCTCAGTGATCCGGTATTGTTCCCGTATTTTGAGTAGACATTCAAATAAACTAAACAAATCTGGAAAACTTCATATGTATTTTCATACGAATTACTGTAAGTGTATTTCTTGTAACAAACGTCGTCCCTGAAGAAGGCGAAGTTAGCAAACATGCTCCCTATGTTCTCTTCTACAGTCTTAAAGTTAAAACACACCCATTTTGTTAACATGGTGTGGAAATTTTACTTTTGAAACAGCTGGTGTATATTAGAAGTCCCTTTAAAAGGTTGGGTGTTAAGAACGCACTCGGTGATAATCTCCTATAGCTGTCAGGTAAACTCCCATGTATCACTGAAACAAGATGCTGCGCCGCCGCATGAAAGTTATATCTACAAAGTTAAGCGATCACTCAAGTTAAGACGGAAGAGAGGGTTGGGACGGAAGGGATGAATTACTGCCATCGGCAAAGGAAATTCATATTTTCCTGTCAGAGAAACAGTCGAAAGTGGGCCACTGAAAGATCTTAACGAATAGTTTTATAGATCGCAAGAGGAATTGTGGACTTAGGTAGCCCGAAGCTGCTGTTTATGGGTTCAACCCTGTCTCATGCTACCTTGTAGCTTTATCTGTCACTAAATATACCAGTCTTAGTAGCATGTAAACCTGAAGTTTATGCCTGTACTGAGCTAGCCTTGAAACGGACTGGTAATCAAAACACACAGTTTTTTTCTTCAGCATTGCATTCAATGTCACTGGAAATCGAGATTTAGATTCCTTTAATGCCCCCTCCGCCCCCCCCCCAAAAACAGTCTAACTGAAAAATCGAATAAATACTAAATTTCATCCTGAAGCCGGGCTCTTTCTAAACACAAAAGGTGAATTTACTTCACACGAAAAATGTCTAATATGGAAAATCCTTTATTTAGATCACTTAATCCTGCTACGTCCAACTTTGTAACGTAAGAGTATTGCATTCGGAAGGGCCCAAGTTCGATTCCCGGGACTGCTCACTCTGACCACGGATTTTTCGTGGTTTCCTCGGGTCGGTAGGCAAATGCTGGGATGGTTCCTCTTCTAATACAACTTTCCTGTCCCTCATTTTCTCTTCGAGTGGGGTCGGTCGGACTGCTCAGCTAGCTCCCGCTCACGGATGCACTGAAGCGGCGCTCCTTGGGGTCATCCTCGAGGGGTCAGAGGCTTATGGGTGCGCTTAAGCGGCATTCGAACTGGAAACGTTAGGGACCCCGTCCATATCGTTAAATGGATCAGGTCGCCATCAAGTCTCTCCCCCTCATCCCTCCCTAGAAGGGGGCAGGGTAGAACCACAGAGGGCTACATACGTTGCCCCGGTTACGGAGGCTTCTCTGTAGTATTTACATTTTACCTTTAAGTTACGGCGTTCTACTGAAATATACAACAAACTTTTGTCTTATTTTGATTCTCAAAAAAATACAAAGCTGTAAATTACTGGCATTTAAGCTATTAAAATAGAGTTTAAGGTTCCGAAGCGAAGCAGTCGAGTGTAATATTGCTAATTGCTTCAATACAAACTATAAATGGTATTAAGAGTTCTAGGTGTTCCTAGTGGTACCAAGTGGGTAAATATACATTTAGAATTATTAATTCATGCAAAAATTATAAACCTTAATCATAAAGGTAGTGCGAAGTGCGAAGAGAAGCAGCAGAGTGTTTCCGAAGGGAAGAAACTTAAACGCTAGGAACGTTTGTTGGCTAAAAGTGAAATACAGTGCGATCACATATATATGTAATGGACTGCAACTTGATGGGGAATAAAGAAGCTGTTGTATTTAATTTTTATTCTCATTAGAGGTCAAATGCAACAACAATACAGCTGTATAGCAGTCGGGAATGTGTTAGCGTATTTATAGCTCATAAGCATGCATTACTTGTGTGGTGAAATCCTGGCGCTTCTTTGCCTGGGGTTCGATAATACACTTAAAGTTATAATATTTTTCCTTTATGATTAGTTGGTTAGTATGGTTAATCGTGTTCTAATTCATCTGTTATTTGGTCGATGGCCATACGATGTGCTCGGTTATGTCGGGAGTTCAGGACATCACCTAAGGCATAATACGATGCATAATGTTAATGTATAATGCAAAAGTAAATAAAGCCCCAAACTATCCTATAACACAACACAGCCATAAAATCCCCACACGGTTAGGTAAGCTTGAAAAATGTAAAATACACATAGGTGTACTGGCGTGCATAAAATGTGGTCCATAATGGGACGGAGCTGTTTATGTTGGTACTGGCAAAATGTAGTCACACTCCCTATCAGCAAGACCACCTCTGTTTATCGAGCATAATTGTAGCCCCTGGATTGGCAGGGTACTTTACCTCGCACAAAGTAATGCCGAACTTCTGAAAGGTAACATTACAACTTAAACCTTATATTTTCATCCTATATTACCGTTTTTATTTTCTCTACTACGTATAGTAAGTAGGGGAAGTATTGTATTCCACCCAAAAATTCGATACCGAGATTTCACCGGAAATATATGTTTTAAGACCCCCTGAATCCAAAAAAAGCATTTTTGGAAACATGTCCGTGTGTGTGTCTGTGTCTGTGAACAGCATAACTCATAAACGAACAGTCGGATAAACACCAAACTTGTTATTTAGGTTCAGTATCTTCCAGAGATACGACACGAAGGTTTTCAAGAAAATCCCCCACCCCAGATTACCCTTTACATGGAACATTTTTCGAACATTTTAATTTTCTTAAAAATGGCTCTATCGACTTTGATTAAAATATCATATATTTAAGATACTTTCATGACAAATAAAATGTATATCTTGAATTTTCTGGGAATGTTTCCAAAAGTATTCTTCATTGTGAACGCTTTTTGCATAACTGGTAAACCATAAGAGATAGACAAAAGTTTACTACATAAAAAAATGTAGATTGCGTTAAAATACACAATTTATGTCAAATATTTTTTTTTTTTTTGTTGAGTGAACGATTTTCGAGATATTGCTTATTATTCCCTTAAACTTTCAATACTTATACTTTCTCTCAAAGGGGAATTCGTTATTCATTTTTTATGTCCTGGACATACAAAGAGATTGTAATGCGCCACATAGCAACCAGCGTTAAAATATTTGACTGTCGCTTAGAACCTACCATATTCCTCTTGCATCTACAAGAAAATTAGCAATAAGATTAACATGTCGATTAACATGAAGCATATGGAGAATAAGCGTTTGTAAAAATAGTTTGTACAAGAGTAGAGAAAGTCATGTGAGTGTAACACATCAGATTCCATTTATACCCCGCCTTTAACTACATTGGTCTTATCGGCGGTCTTTCCTATGGAGCTTATAGCCTATTGGCAATGGTGTTAACTCGTGTAACTCTTGTCGTTGGGTTTCTTGCAACTTTGGTTTTGAATGATTAGATCATACATTCACACTCTCGTTCATACTTCCAGACTTTGGGGAGGATAAGGAATAATCTTGGCTAGAGAAAAATTCCCATCCCCAGCCGGGAATCGAACCCGGGACCCCTAGCACAACAGGCTGTTGCTCTACTGACTTTGCTACGGGGCCAGCCGTTTTCTTATTGCCGTTTAATAGCAGCAATAACTTAACCTACGCTTCCATGTCGCTGATGAAAGCTCTCATATGTAAATGTCGTAGCTATTTTTCGGTTTAACGACACATGTAAATAATTCTTCACCTCTTCCTCTGGAAGGCCATCCATACAGTAATTGTTGTAACCTTTGCTTGTGCGCCAATCATAGCGAAAATCTTTCACAGAGGTGGTATCTCAACAACCCCTTCATTCCATACATCTTAAAAACATCGTTCGTTGAGCTTATATTGTCATATATTGTTTTTCAGGCCAGTCGCTTAGAGAACTGATACCGGCTGGTCGGAGTCAAAAGTTTGTTACCTGAAAGTGGAAACCTTACGGAGGGAGAAACAGTATGGCGAACTAGGAGAAGTGAATCCGGGATTATCCGGGAAGACCTTTTATGTACGACAGGGTTATAGATACATCAAAATCTTTTATACTTGGATTGAACGTGGGGTGAGTCACAATTTATGGTACATTTAGATAGCTATTATGGTTTTGCGAATTATTTATGAGGATTACCCACAGTTTTACCTACATATTGCCTAATATTTATATCTATATCTGCTAATTAAATATCATATTTTTGAGATATTGAGAGTTCAATTGTAGAGCTCAATTATATAATGGATTTATGGGATATTAAAGGTCCTATATACTGAATGTTTGACAAAATTTGAATACAAATTGAAGTTTTCTAAAGTTTAATACGCAAAAGCTTCTCAGCATCTGCAGGCTCCAAATGTAGTTTTACCTTTTTGTCATTGAAATATCCAAATGAAACGTTTAAATGGGACGTGTGAAGCACAGCATGGAATATTAAAATTTGATTTTCCCCCACATTTGTTGTCTTACTTTTTTACTCTTTCAAACTTTCAGTACGTATTTTTTGTAAATTTATGAAAGGATATTAAATGTGTTTTTATGATATACAGCACTCTTTTTTATTTAAGGCTTTTATAATGTAATACCTGTGTGATTTTTAGGAAATATAAAAGTCGTACATATGTAATTTTTTTCAGAAAAGCTTTAATCTAATACAAAATTTAATCTTCAATTGAAAAGATCGATATTCAGGAAATTATTCAAGAGTCTTAAGATTTTAAAATGCTTATCAAAGGCGATATTTCATATATTACTCAGTTTTTAAATCATTTTGAAAATAGCTTTCTGGGAAAGTTATGCAGATAAGATACAAAAATTAAGTTTTTGTAATTATATTGAACAAATCTGTAACAAATAATTCGCTGAAATTTACAGAAATATCAATTTCAGTATCGAACACTCTTTCGTGTGTCTGATGAACACATGCGGAGAGTATATAATACACTACGTGATCAAAAGTATACGGACACCTGGTTGAAAATGACGTACAAGTTTGTGGCACCCTCCATCGGTAATGCTGGAAGTCAATATGGTGTTGGCCCACCCTTAGACATGATGACGGTGTTCATTCTCGTAGGCATACTTTCAATCAGATGTAATCGTCATCCCCGAATTGCTCTTCAACAGTGGGAAGCAAGAAGGTGCTTAAAATATCAATGTAGGTCTGCGCTGTGATCGTGCTACGCAAAACAACAAGGGGTGCAAGCCCCTCCAGGAAAAACACGACCACACCATAACACCACCACCTCCGAATTTCACTTTTTGCACTGCACACGCTGGCAGATGACGTTCACTAGGCATTCGCTATACCCACCCTGCCATCGGATCGCCACATTATGTGCCGAGATCCGTCACTTCACACAACGTTTTGCCACTGTTCAATCGTGTAATGTTGACGCTCCTTACACCAAGCGAGGCTTCGTTTGGCATTTTCCTGCGTGATGCGTGGCTTATGAGCAGCCGCTCCACCATGGAATCCAAGGTTTCTCTCTTCACGCCTAACTGTTGTAGTACTTGGAGTGGATCCTCATGCAGTTTGGAATTCCTATGTGATGGTCTGGATTGATGTCTGCCTATTACTCTTTACGACCCTCTTCAAATGTCGGCGGTATCTGTCAGTCAACAGAAGGTCGGCCTGTACGCTTTTGTGCTGTACATGTCCCTTCATGTTTCCACTTCACTATCACATTAGAAACAGTGGACCTAGGGAAGTTTAGGAGTGTGGAAATCTCGCGTGCAGACTTCTGACACAAGTGACACCCAATCACCTGACCACATTCGAAGTCCGTGAGTTCCACGGATCGTCCCATTCTGCTGTTTCACGATGTATAATGACTATTGAGGTCGCGGATAATGCGTGCCAGGCAGTAGGTGGCAGCACAATGCACATAAGATGAAAAACGTATGTTTGTGGGGGTGTCCGGACACTTTTGATCACATAGTGTATTATCGTTAGTGTTTTTTGACATTTTAAACAGCTGACTAAAACACAGACCTCCTGCATGCAAATTGGGGTTTAAACCAACATAGACAATATTTATAATTGGAAAGGTAGAATTAGTCGATTGAAAAATTCAATGCCATAGCCGGGATTTGAACCACGGATCTCCCGAATTCCGTCTGATTGCTCTAACCAACGGAGCTACCAACTGGCAATACACCGGTACGATATTTGTAAGGCACCATTTGGGTATGTCATCTCGTAATAATTTGAGATCTCCTTGTAGTTTAACGAAAAAAATCTGATGTGTTACACTCACATGACTTTCTCTACTCTTCTACAATCTAATTTTACAAACGCCTATTCTCCATATGCTTCATGTTAATCGAGATATCGAGATGTCAATCTTATTGCTAATTTTCTTGTAGATGCAAGGGAAATAGGGTAGCTTTTAAGCGATAGTCAAATATTTTAGCGCTGGTTGCTATGTGGCGCATTCCATTCTCTTTGCATGTCTAGGACAAAAAAAATGAATAACGAATTTGAGAAAAAGTATAAGTATTGGAAAATTTAAGGAAATAACAAGCAATATCTCGAAAACGGTTCACTCAACAAAAGAAATGTATATGACATAAGTTGTGTATTTTAACGCGATCTACATTTGTTGTGTAGTAAAATTTTGTCTATCTCTTATGGGTTACCAGTTATGCAAAAGTCGTTCACAATGAAGAATACTTTTGGAGGCATTCCCAGAAAATTCGAGATATACATTTCATTTCTCATGACTTTATCTTAAACATATGATATTTTCATCAAAATCGTTAGAGCCATTTTTGAGAAAATTAAAATTTTCGAAAAATGTTCCATGTAAAGGGTAGTCTGGGGTGGGGGGATTTTATTGAAAACCTTCGTGTCGCATCTCTGGAAGATACTGAACCTAAATACCAAGTTTGGTGTTTATCCGACTGTTCGTTTTTGAGTTATGCTGTTTACAGACACACAGTCAGACACACAGACACACAGACAGACACACACACGGACATGTTTCCAAAAATGCTTTTTTTGGATTCAGGGAGTCTCAAAACATGTATTTCCGGTGAAGTCTCGGTATCGAATTTTTGGGTGGAATGCAATACTTCCCCTACTTACTATACGTAGTAGAGAAAGTAAAAATGCGAATCAATTCGGGAATTTAATGTCGTACCGGCATGTTGCCATAGCAGCTGAATTGGTTAGAGCAATCACGAGAACCGTGATTCAAATCCCACTATGGCAATTTAAGTTTTCAGTCGCCTGATTCTACCTTTCGAACCCTGTCCTACAAACGGCTTGAAAGGAAGAACAATTAGCTAACGTTTATGATTATTAAATAACAAGTAGTAGATGGCAAAATGAAATTCCGTATTGCTAATTTGAAGCATGGCTCTGAAATAAATGAAAAAAGATAGAGCAATTCGTGATATTTGAAGCCATTGTTTTACATAGTCTACCATCTACCTATAGTAGCTAGAAGACGTATTTTATTGCACCCAGAAGTTCAGATAAAGATTTCATTGGAAATACAGGTTTCGAGGTCCACTGATTCTAATAAAAACATTTTTTAGAAAATGACCCCCCGCGCGTGTGTATGTATGTGTTGTATGCGTGAACTGCATAATGGGTAAACTAAAAGTCGGATAATAGCATACTTTGTATTTAAGTCCAATTTTAAGAAATTCCTTATACACTAAACTACCATATACATGGAAGGTTTTTCGTTATTATTTGTTTTCTCAGAAACGGTTCAAGCAATATTGGTTAAAATATCATAGACTTGAAATATTAAGAAGAGAAATAAAACGTGTAATTCTGTGCAATTAGAAAACAAGAGATACAAAATTTTACTACACGAAAAATGTAGCCTATTGAAATACATAAATTGTATCAAATACATTTTCTGTACACTAAGTTATTCCGACATATGCGCTGGTATTAGGTTGAATGTTCCAATACTTTACATCTTTTGAGGTGCTATGCCACCATTTTTTTCTACAAAGAGGATATAAATTAAGGGCCAGCACATAGCGACCACCCTTTTAAGGATTTGACTAAGCTTCAGTCTCCTACTTTCCATTGTACCTGAAACGAAACGTATAATAAACGGTTTGTGCAAACGTTTACTACAAGTAAATACAGTGCGCTCGTTTTAAGGTGTGGCTACAGATCGGCTATTTGCGTAGGACGCTATAGTGTACTGACTTCGGTACTTTTCCGATGTATAATTGAGGGTGGATGACCGTTCAAGGGTATCCCTATCAGCCGTGCTTCAGTCGTTGCTTTGTGTTCGTACTGTAAAGAGAGGTGTGTATTGTGCATCTCAAAGGTGAATAGTTATTCAAGATATCTGTGTTGTGTGAGGCAGTATTTTTAACACTTAAATACCTTCAGTCTAATTATATAACATGTAAATTCACTAACAGCCCGCCTTGAAGCAATATGTGTATGTAATAATTTGTAAAATGTATGTAACAGTCATTGCATATGCTTATATTATAGTATCCATGTGTATTAATGTTATGAGAATATATTACGTAATTTAATAATGTAGGAGTTGTGAGAATAATAAGTTAAAGGTTGCTAACAGTAAGGTAACAATGAGGTAACTTTGAGTCAATAATGAGTAAGAAGGTTTAACAGTACTACTTGTGATTCTTGGAGTAACAATAATGTAATATTAGTGACAGTTTATAAAATAGCCAATCGAAAACCAGAAAAAGCTTTAGTTAAATGAAGGTACTCTTCTGGAGTAGGATTAGCCAATCAGAAACTGAAATATAACAAAATTTACAAATCTAGAAGTCAGTTGCCTGCAGACAGCGTTAGTAACCACACGCATAAAGTGTCCTCAAGAAATATAATATGTATTCGTGTGAGACGAAAAATAAGTTTACGTGTTAAAAAGTGTAATTAATTACTAAAAAGGATCTCACAGCTCTCTATATCAGTGAAGTGTTATTTAAATCGTATCAAGTATTAATAAAAGGAGTGAAGTAAAATTATAATCTGTGTAAGCCTACATTCTTGTTGCATCACAACCCTGCCAAGATATCCATGTCTCTAAAATAAATACTGACGCAGCCGAGGCAAACATAAATATAATATTTAAAGAAACAGTTTAATTACAAAGTTAATATTTTTTTAAACTTGGGGCAAAGGCCACCTGAAAGTACATTTGGGGCAAAGGCTACCGGAAACTGTTTACTTTACGTGCGTTGCAACTACTACAAGTTCAGCTCCCCAACAGTTGAAATATAATACATCATCTTCAAACTGACTTTCCATACGTAGCAATAACAATATCATTTATCATATGTGTGATTTGCTTAAGGGTGTTAATGTTTTGCTGTTACTCCACTGCTATGCCTGCTGACAAATTCAGGCTTCAACAACGAATTTTTATGTACGATACATACGTAATAATTGAAACATGTAGGCAGGATAGTAGACATTTAAATTGCCTGGTATTACAGCTCCGGGTAGAGAAACTATGAGACGTCTGGTTAGTAATTTAGGACAACGGGATCGCTAAACCTAAGAAGCGAAAACGAGGTGTTCTTAAAGGAGGAAAACATTGACGAAGTTGGTGCATCTATTTGTGGGGAACTCTAAAAAATAAATTTTATAGGAACATACCCACACCGCTGCAAATTTAAGGGCAATATCAAAACTTAAATTATGAACATTGCCAAAAAAAGACCATGCGTGTGAATGGGAATTTCATCTGAATATGCCAGAATTATTTTCACACACATGCACACCACTTCCAACACCACTTATACAGAGTGAGCCAAAAGACTTCGAATCGGCTGTGCGGTGGTTTTCCTGTCCGCGTCCTCGACGCTCATTACTGTCTGGCGCTATCACAGAAAGGCGCGCACGAAACCATACAACATTTTTAAAACTACTTTTAAAGGCTTTACTTACCAACTTTACGAAAGGTAACTTACCAACTTTACACCGTCGTTGTCCATACATTTTGGCATCTTTTTAGGAAACTATTCATCACTCGCCGTAATTCACGTTGAGAAATTTCCTGCTGGATATTTTGTTTTAATTCTTCCAGGGTGTGTGGGTTTGTCTTGTACATTTTATGTTTTAAGTTACCCCGGAGGGGTATTTTATGAACAATATTGCCGGCTGCGCGGTGTTTTTACACTGGACGTGAGGAAATATGATAAAAACATGATAACGCACTGTTGCTATAAACAAAGTCACGCTGTTGTGGTTTTGCTTTGCAGTGTGAAGTGCAGTTTTGAGTTGTCGGTGATGTGATTAGTTCAGTTATTACGAGTTATTTATTATTTTGTCCGTAATTAGTCACAAAGTGTATTATGGCTCACTATATGTTTTCTACTGCACAGCGTGTATCTATTTATGAATCGTATGGGTTAACTCGGTCAGTTCTCCAAGTGAAAGTGCGATTTGCAGAAAGATTTCCAGGTGTAAAAGTTCCAGGCCGTACAACAATCCATGAACTTTACAGTAAATTTCAGGTCACAGGAAGTGCTCAGGCTAAGAAATCTAAAAGACAGCGTTCGCTTCTTACCGAAGAAACATTAGATAGTTTCCTAAGGAGGTGCCAAAAATGTATGGACAACGACGGTGGACAGTTTCAGCATTTCCTTTCATAAAGTTTGTAAGTAAAGCCTTTAAAAGTGGTTTAAAAATGTTGTATGGTTTCATCCACGTCTTTTTATGATAGCAGCAGACGGCAACGAGCACCAAGGACGCGGACAGGAAAAACACCGCGCAGGCTGTTCGGAGTCTTTTGGCTCACTCTGTAACAAGGTGCATGTTCATTGTAGTGCATGTTACTATCACTTGTGAGCAAGTAACGCGGAAGTTAGGGAATGAAAAGCCCCCAGTGTAATGGGCAGTATGCGGAGCAGGCATACGCGCGGTCCGTGGGCTCACCGTAAAATGACTGCACTATAAAAACAAGCCTTTGTTAGAATAGCTTGTAAAGGGGATACAAAATAAACGATAGTGGGTAGAGAAAACCATTCGACTGTAACGCAGTAAAATTTTAATTTTATTTATGTAACCATTTCAATCCGGAGTCCATACAGCCAAGAGTTGCACGAAATTTGGCTTCTCAAATACGGAAAATCTCAAGAACTACATCCATGCAAGAAACTCAGTCCCTCAGGACTTACAGCTAGACACGCTACTCCAATACCACGAAAATGGGTTAAGAAAGAAACTTGAAAGCAAAAAATATTCCGTTTATTTGCTACTACCGAGGAGTAATTATTGTCCTTGGAGAAAGGACTTCTTTTGCAGTTCGGAAATTCATTTCTGCTCCTTTGTGCGTGTAAAGGGCATTTGGAAGAATGCATAGCCCATAACTCATCCCTGTAGCATTATGAGAAAGCCTGGCGTGTGATAAAGAATAAAGTTTTGGCAAGGATATTGAGAAACGTCTACTTTTTAATTTCCGCTTGGAATGTCGCGGTGAAGCGAGAATTCTTTGCTCCGATGTGAATACAAAGTAAACGTGCTTCTTGGCCAAGTCATGAATATTTCTGTTATGCAAATAGCGCCACCGCAAAGTGGAATGTTAGGTTTTATTACTTTCTGAGATTGTATTGCGTGCCAGTTGTTAATTTAATTCTCCTCTTATTGGCAGGACTCCACAGTAGCACCTTGTTCTTGCTAGGGTTGAGAAATAATTACTTTCCTTTCAAGTGGATATCCGCAAAACTTACGCTGCATTTTCGTTCCGCATAGTCTCAAATTGCTTCTGTAAAAGCAGCTCAAAAACTTCACGAATAACAGTTATACAATTTCTCTAGCGATATCAAATTCACAGGTATGCAGGGCTGTTCTGTAACTTCGGCGACTACAATTATATTTGCTAAGCTTAAAGAACCGCTCTTTACAAATGTGCCGCTATTTGGCATTCTGTAACTGTTTGTTATCGCGTTATTTGTTTTCTCGCGGTTTGCTAGCTCATTGGAGGGTCTAATAAAAATGTCATTTGTTGCACTCATATGACTTTCTCTACTCTTGTACAAACTATTTTTATAAACGCTTGTTCTGCATTTACTTAATGTTAAGCGAGATATCGAGATGTTAATCTTATTACAAATTTTCTTGTAGATGCAAGGGGAATTAGTAGGCTTTAAGCGATAGTCAAATAGTTTAAGGGGACAAGGTACTCTGAAATGGTCAAAAACCACATTTGTACTTTCTCTACTACGTATAGTAAGTAAGGGAAGTATTGTATTCCACCCAAAAATTTGATACCGAGATTTCACCGGAAATATATAGTTTGAAACCCCCTGAATCCAATTGGAAACATGTCCGTGTGTGTCTGTGCGTGTGTGTGTCTGTGTGTCTGTGAACAGCATAACTTAGAAACGAACAATTGGATAAACACCAAACTTGGTATTTAGATTCAGTATCTTCCAGAGATGTGACACCAAGGTTTTCAAGAAAACTCCCCCAGCCCAGGTTACCCTTTACATGAAACATTTTTCAAAAATGTTAATTTTCTCAAAAATGGCTCTAACGATTTTGATTAAAGTATCATATGATTACGATATTTTCATGACAAATAAAGTGTATATCTTGAATTTTCTGTGAATGTCTCCAAAAGTATTCTTCATTGTGAATGACTTTACCATAACTGGTAAACCATAAGAGATTGACAAAATGTTAATATACAAAAAATGTAGATCGCTTTAAAATACACAATTTATGTGATATACATTTTTGTTGTTGAGTGAACCGTTTTAAAGATATCGCTTGTTATGCCCTTAAACTTTTCAATACTTATTTTCTCAAATGGAAATTCGTTATTCATTTTTTTGTCTTGGATATGCAAAGAGAATGGTGCTGCACATAGTAACCAGCTATTAAGAGCTATGTGTATGCTTAAACTCTATTGTATTTCTATATTTCCCTTGCAATTACAAAACAAGGGGAACATAGTACGCCTTAAGCGATAGTCAAATATTTTTAGAACTAATACTCTTTGCATGTCAAAAGATCGTTTCTGCAAATATTTATCTAGATTAATATGAAACAGATGGAGAATAAGAGTTTGTAAAAATAGTTTGTACAAGAGTAGAGAAAGTCATGTGAGTGTAACACGTCAGATTTTTTGTTTTAGGCTAATAAAATCTATTATTTCCAGTTTCAGAAAATATATACTTTTTGGGGTTTAAGAAGCTTTTAAGACATTTAAATACCATTTATATGATATCTACATTCCTTTAAAGCTGTCATGCAATGCTCCTTTTAGAACATCTTTCAAAAACGAAGATGAATTTCATGCCCAGCGTGCACTTCAGGAATCAACCAAAGAGGCCAGAGCCAAGAGAAGAGAATCAGAAAAGCTGAAGTAATCAAGAATGAAAGTGCAGATGATTAGGACACTGGAACGTATTGAATTGTAATGTTCAAACTTTTCTCAAAACAACGTTTTTGGATACTTATGTACCTTTTTCTCAGAAAGTATAAGAGGTAGAGAGCTGAAATGTTCAGTACATGTATACAACACATAGTTAAACTTTCTGAACCACAATCATAAGTTTATAATGTATATCAATGAAATTAAGAAAGCAACAATATTGCAAATTTGCCTCATTTGTACTTTTTTCATTTGAAATTAATTTTTTTAATTTCTATTGAACTATGTACATAACTAAATAATTGAGATTCAAAAGATAGCTGTTATACTAAAAATAAACATGCAAAAGTGTGATTGGATATTGCAAGTACTCACAAGTTTTAAGAGTAAATTTTATTATTTTTCTGCTGGATGGAATAATTTTTATGGGCCCAACTACATTGGCTATCAATACAAATAACCACTTGAAATAATTTTCATGATTTATAGAATAATTCATAACATTTTAAGGAAAAACCATTGAGAACTTTAGGAGCAGTGGTAATTTAATAACTTAAGGTGTAAATTCCATGTGTTTAGACTACCTTGTCGCCTTAAGAGCTTGTTACATGTCCAAATCCAAAAAAAAAAAAAAAAAAAAAATACAAAATAACGAATTCCCAATTGAGAAAAAGTAAAAAGTACTGGAAAATACAAACGAATATGGGGAACATCTGGGAAATCGTTCACTCCACAAGAAAATGCATATAACATGAATTGTGTGTTTTAACGAGATTTACATATTTTGTCTATCTCTTGGGTTTACCAGTTATGCGAAAGCCATTCAGAACGAAGAGTGCTTTTGGGGAAATTCCCAGAAAATTCAAGGTATACATTTCATTTGTCATAAAATATCTTAAACGTATGGTACTCTAATCAAAACCCTTAGAGCCACTTTTGTTGAAATCAAAATTTTCGAAAAATGTTCTATGGAAAGATGGTCTGGAGTAGGGGGATTCTTTTTTTAAACTTCGTGTCGCTTCCTTGGAAGGTAGTACCAAGTTTGGTGTTTATCCGACTTTTCGTTTTTGAGTTATGCTGTTCACAGTGTGAAGATAGACAGACACCAGATAGAAAGAAAGACATATATACGAACATGTTTCCAAAACTGCTTTATTTGGATTCAGCCAAAGTATTTATTTCCGGTGAAATCTCCATATCGTATTTTTGGGGGAATTTAATACTTCCCCTACTTACTGCACGTAGCGGAGATAGTAAAACATTCGTGTGCTCTGCGATAGCATTTTGCTTTCACACTGCCACCAGCGCCGGAATACCGACTATCGAGTGCGCTTGTTACTTTTGTTTGCTGTGAATACTTCACACGAGAAACGTAAAACATATGTGGATGTTTAAAATTTGCACCCACTGCTTACATCCTCTTGTATCCTAAAGAATTAGATTTTTGTATGGAAAAAGCTCGTCAAGGTGTTGAAGAAGTACGTCAGTGACCTTGTAAAATGAGTTTAATTTTAGGTTTCATTTTGTTTCAATACAGGTTTCACTAATTCATATCAACCCACAGTTAAATTTTAAGTTTCTTTATGATTTTTAGCTTTTAATATACTTTGAAGGACACGAATTGTCATTCAGATTTTTCTGAAATTTTAATGTATCCCATCAAGCATAAATAGCTACTTATTTTCTTATTTATGATTTGGCAATGATCAGTACTGCGGAAATGTCCTTGCATCTTAATGTGTGAATGAAAATCATAATTGATATCTGATTATTATTTTAGGTGTTCGTTAAGTGGGAGGTCGTAGTGTAGAGAAAGATTAGCTTTAATAGTTGTGTTATTTGGAGGAATGTTATAGCTACAAGTATATTATTTCGGATATTTTCAATGTACAAGTTTAAGTATAAATTATTATTTTATAAACCAACAGACTGCCTTTTGTTATGTTCTTCCTCTTCCAGCAGCATCATTATAAACACGATTTTCTATGGTTACAGAAACTGGTAGCTTTCTGCTGGCCCCCATCTTTACTTTCTCTACTACGTATAGTAAGTAGGGGAAGTATTGTATTCCACCCAAAAATTCGATACCGAGATTTCACCGGAAATACAAGTTTTGAGACCCCCTGAATAAAAAAACATGTCTGTGTGTGTCTGTGTGTCCGTCTGTGTGTCTGTGAACAGCATAACTCAGAAACGAACAGTCGGATAAACACCAAACTTGATATTTAGGTTCAGTATCTTCCAGAGATGCAACACAAAGGTTTTCAAGATAATCCACCCCATTCCAGATTACCCTTTACATGGAACATTTTTCGAAAATTTTAATTTTCTCAAAGATGACCCTAACGATTTTGATTAAAATATCATATGTTTAAGATATTTTCATGACAAATGAAATGTATATCTCGAATTTTCTGGGAATGTCTCCAAAAGTATTCGTCATTGTGAAAGACTTTTGCATAACTGGGAAACCATAATAGATGGACAAAATTTTACTACACAAATAATGTGGATCGCGTTAAAATACACAATTTATGTCCTATACATTTTTTTTTGAGTGAACCATTTTCGAGATATTGCTTGTTATTCCCTTAAATTTTTCAATACCTATTTTCTCAAATGGGAATTAGTTATTCAGTTTTTTGTCGTTGATATGCAAAGAGTTTTAATCTGTGGCAAAGGGAATGGTGCTGCACCTAGCAACCAGCTATTAAGAGATATGTATGTGTTAAAGGCTACTGTTATTGCCCTTGTAAATATATATTCCCCTTACATCTACAAGAAAATTAGCAATAAGATAGAGTCTGCAAATGTTTATCTCCATTAACATGAAGTAGATGGAGAATAAGCGTTTGTAAAAATACTTTGTACAAGAGTAGAGAAAGTCATGTTAGTATAATACATCAGATTTTTTGTAGCAGATTGGAAATTATCTTCAAAAATGTGTAGCTGTATCAGTAGTAATAGTCCCGGATGAGCCAATTGTTTTAACGATAATCCTGCCGCTAGGGGCGCTAGTGTCGCTAGTGTCGGTGCGTGCGACGGCGGCGGCGGTGTGTTTGAAAAGCGCCCTGAGCGGTAGGATTATCGTTAAATCGGTTGGCTCATCCGGGACGAGTTGAAAGAATTGAGGAAGTGACGTGGAGTGTTTTGATTGGTTCGTTAATTTGGGGTGGGAGATGGAGGAAGGGAGATGGAGGAGTATGGAGGTCGCGTGATGGAGAGGAGCTGGGTGGCGAGGTGTTGTCTGTGCGGAGGTCGGTACTGAAAGAGGGGTAAAGATGGGGAGCGAGGGATAAAAAGTGTAACAGAAAGTGACGTGTGAAGTTGTGATTGGTGGGAATAAGAAGTGATTTTATTGGTGGAAAGGAACAAATGAGAGTTGTTGATTGGTAGGAATAAGAGGGATTATGATTGGTGGAAAAGAAAAAGTTGTGGGAGTGGGGTATGTTGGAGGTGATGGGAAAGGTGAGTTTTGCTAGCAGCAAGATTTGCAAAAGCCTGTCTTGAACTGATCAGCAATTTTTGAACGTCGGATGGTAGTTTTCTTGAGTGGATAGAGAGATGGGGGCGATATGAGATGCGGTGGCGAAAATGGGGACTAGACAAGGTTGTTGAGACAAGAGGTTTAAGGACGAGGAAATTTGGAGGTTAGTGGTGAACACGGCGGTCGCAAGAGGTGGGGGTAAGGAGATGCAGTGGTGAGAATGGGAACTAAAAGAAGATGGGGGTAGCAAGAGTTTTAGAAGAGTAGATTTTGAGGTTAAAATAGTGGGAACTAAAAATGGCGGAGGGTCTACGACAAGGAGATGCGGTGAGAACTAAACAAGATGGCGGTCGCAAGAGGAGGGTAAGGAGATTTGAGGTTACAGTACGAAAACACGAAAGGATATATTCCTACGCCAAGCAGGTCCGAAAAATAATTATGCGTGTGGTACTTACCTGTTACCGGTGTGGATGCGTCACCAAAAGCGCGGCACGCGAGGCGGAAAAATAAAAGCAAACTGTTTTTGAAAATGCTTAACCAGCTTTAAGATCAACCAACATCACTACGCACTGATATACCTAGGTTTTTAAAGCGGTACAGACACCCTTTGCAGAGGCGTAATTTAACTATACCAAAAACCTGGTACTGGACCATCGTGATGGTCGCTAGCGTACGTAGGAGCAGGGTTCTCAAGCCGGTCGAAAGCGGTCAAAAACGTGTACGACGTAGGTGTTCGCAGTAGCTGCTGTCGAGTCAACCGTCGAGGTGTGAATAAACGAGATCTGTTCTCGCCGGCAATTTGGTTCGGAGATGTGAGCAGCGGCGAGGTGTTGTGTGTGCGGAGGTCGGGACTGAAAGAGGGAAAAGATGGGGAGCGAGGGATAAAAAGTGTAACAGAAAGTGACGTGTGAAGTTGTGATTGGTGGGAATAAGAAGTGATTTTATTGGTGGAAAGGAGCAAATGAAAGTTGCTGATTGGTAAGAATAAGAGAGGTTATGATTGGTGGAAAGAAAAAGGAATGGGGTATGTTGGAGGTGATGGGAAAGGTAAGTTTTGCTAGCAACAAGATTTGCAAAAGCCTGTCGTGAACTGATCAGCAATTTTTGAACGTTGGATGGTAGTTTTCTTGAGTGGATAGAGAGATGGGGCGATATGAGATGCGGTGGCGAAAATGGGAACTAAACAAGGTGGTTGAGACAAGAGGTTTAAGGACGAGGAAATTTGGAGGTTAGTGGTGAACATGGCGGTCGCAAGAGGTGGGGGTAAGGAGACGCGGTGGTGAGAATGGGAACTAAAAGAAGATGGCGGTAGCAAGAGGTTAGAAGAGTAGATTTTGAGGTTAAAATAGCGGGAACTAAAAATGGCGGAGGGTCTGCGACAAGGAGATGCGGTGAGAACTAAACAAGATGGCGGACGCAAGAGGAGGGTAAGGAGGTTTGAGGTTACAGTACCAAAGCACGAAAGGATATATTCCTACGCCAAGCAGGTCCGAAAAATAATTATGCGTGTGTTACTTACCTGTTACCGGTGTGGATGCGTCACCAAAAGCGCGGCACGCGAGGCGGAAAAATAAAAGCAAACTGTTTTTGAAAATGCTTAACCAGCTTTAAGATCAACCAACATCACTACGCACTGATATACCTAGGTTTTTAAAGCGGTACAGACACCCTTTGCAGAGGCGTAATTTAACTATACCAAAACCTGGTACTGGACCATCGTGATGGTCGCTAGCGTACGTAGGAGCAGGGTTCTCAAGCCGGTCGAAAGCGGTCAAAAACGTGTACGACGTAGGTGTTGGCAGTAGCTGCTGCCGAGGCAACCGTCGAGGTGCGAATGAACGAGATCTGTTCTTGCAGGCAATCTGGTTGAGAGATGAGAGGCGCGGTGGTAAAAATGTGAACTAAATAAGATGGCGGAGGCACGAAGTTGAGGTTAAGGAGCGGCGAGGTGTTGACTGTGCGGTGGTTGGGGTCTGAAAGAGGGGGAAAGATGGCGAACGAGGGATAAAAAGTATAACAGAAAGTGACGTGTGAAGTTGTCATTGGTGGGAATAAGAAGTGATGTTATTGGTGGAAAGGAACAAATGAAAGTTGCTGATTGGCGAGAATAAGAGAGATTATGATTGGTGGAAAGAAAAAAAGGTGTGGGAGTGGGGTATGTTGGAGGTGATGGAAAAGGCAAGTTTTGCTACCAACAACATTTGCAAAAGCCTATCCAGAACTCATCAGCAATTTTAAATAACTAGTGTTTCGGGGGTTTTCTCTGGTTGGTAGACGAATGCAAGCTGTTTCTACCATACTTATATTATTGGTCTTTTTCCTTTTTTTTTTTAAAATGACTAGTTTTTTTTTTTTTTTTTTTTGGGAGTTTTCTGCGGATGGTAAACAAATGCAAGCTCTTTCTGCTTTTTCATAGGTTTTCCCTGGTTGGTAGGCGTTTTCTGTACTGGTTGACGAAGGCGTTTCTAATTTTGGAGGTTTTCTCAGGTTTTTAGCGGTTGTCCCTGCCCGGTAGGCAAATGATGAAGTTTTACCTTGTCGGCGCACGGATACTAGGCACGTACTGGCGCGCACACACACACACACACACACACAGAGAGACAGACAGACACACAGACAGGCACACACACACGGACATGTTTCCAAAAATGTTTTTTTTTTTTTTTTTTTTTTTTTTTTTTTTTGATTCAGGAGGTCTCAAAACGTGTATTTCCGGTGAAATCTCGGTATCGAATTTTTGGGCGGAATGCAATACTTCCCCTACTTACTATACGTAGTAGAGAAAGTAAAAAAGTATTGAAAAATTTAAGGAAATAACAAGCAATATCTCAAAAGTGTACTATCTTGTTTTCAAGGGTTTTCCAGATCGGTAAGCGTTAGAATACTCTTAGAGCTTTTTTCAGGTTTTTTAGCGGTTGTCCCTGGCCGGTAGGCAATTGATAAAGTTTTTCTATAACGTCGTCGTTTTGGCTTGTGGCGCACGGTTCCTAGGCACGTACTCGCGCGCGCGCACACACACACACACACACACACACACTAAAATAGTAGCGTATAAAAAAAACTGATTTGTTACACTCACATAACTTTCTCTACTCTTGTACAATCTAATTGGTAGCTTTTAAGCGATAGTCAAATATTTTAACGCTGGTTGCTATGTGGCGAATTCCATTCTGTTTGCATGTTCAGGACATAAAAAAAATGAATAAACGAATTTGAGAAAAAGTATAAGTATTGGAAAATTTAAGGAAATAACAAGCAATATCTCGAAAACGGTTCACTCAACAAAAGAAACGTATATGACATAAGTTGTGTATTTTAACGCGATCTACATTTTTTGTGTAGTAAAATTTTGTCTATCTCTTATGGTTTACCAGTTATGCAAAAAAGTCGTTCACAATGAAGAATATTTTTGGAGACATTCCCAGAAAATTCGAGATATACATTTTATTTGACATGACAATATCTTAAACATATGATGTTTTAATCAAAATCGTTAGAGCCGTTTTTGAGAAAATTAAAATTTTCGAAAAATGTTCAATGTAAAGGGTAGTCTGGGGTGGGGGGATTTTCTTGAAAACCTTCGTGTCGCATCTCTGGAAGATACTGAACCTAAATACCAAGTTTGGTGTTTATCCGACTGTTCGTTTTCGAGTTATGCTGTTCACAGACACACAGACACGCAGACACACAGACAGACACACACACGGACATGTTTCCAAAAATGCTTTTTTTTTTTTGGATTCAGAGATTCTCAAAACATGTATTTCCAGTGAAATCTCGGTAACGAATTTTTGGGTGGAATGCAATACTTCCCCTACTTACTATACGTAGTAGAGAAAGTAAAAATGAATAACGCATTTGAGAAAAAGTATAAGTATTGGAAAATTTAAGGAAATAACAAGCAATATCTCGAAAATGGTTCACTCAACTAAAAAAAAATGTATATGACATAAATTGTGTATTTTAACGCGATCTACATTTTTTGTGTAGTAAAATTTTGGCTATCTCTTATGGTTTACCAGTTATGCATACTGAACCTAAATACCAAGTTTGGTGTTTATCCGACTGTTCGTTTTTGAGTTATGCTGTTCACAGACACACAGACGCACAGACAGACAGACAGACACACAGACACACAGACAGACACACACACGGACATGTTTCCAAAAATGCTTTTTTTTTTCTGGATTCAGTGATTCTCAAAACATGTATTTCCAGTGAAATCTCGGTATCGAATTTTTGGGTGGAATGCAATACTTCCCCTACTTACTATACGTAGTAGAGAAAGTAAAAATGAATAACGCATTTGAGAAAAAGTATAAGTATTGGAAAATTTAAAGGAAATAACAAGCAATATCTCGAAAAACGGTTCACTCAACAAAATAAATGTATATGGCATAAGTTGTGTATTTTAACGCGATCTACATTTTTTGTGTAGCAAACTTTTGTCTATCTCTTACGGTTTATCAGTTATGAAAAAGTCGTTCACAATGAAGAATTCTTTTGGAGACATTCCCAGAAAATTCGAGATATACATTTCATTTCTCTCGACATTATCTTAAATATATGATATTTTCATCAAAATCGTTAGAGCCATTTTTTAATACAAAGAGAACGGGATTTCACAAGTGAAACAGTACTGTGATAACGATACCACTGAAACAAAAAAAAAATCTGATGTGTAACACTCACATGACTTTCTCAACTCTTGTACAAAGTATTTTTACAAACGCTTATTCCCCATCTAGTTCATGTTAATCGAGATAAACATTTGCAAAATCTATTTTATTGCTAATTTTCTTGTATAAAAAAAAATCTGATGTGTAACACTCACATGACGTTCTCTACTCTTGTACAAAGTATTTTTACAAACGCTTATGCTCCATCTAGTTCATGTTAATCGAGATAAACATTTGCAAACTCTATTTTATTGCTAATTTTCTTGTAGATGTAGGGGAAAATATATTTACAAGGGGAATATAGAAAAACAGTAGCCTTTAAGCACATACATATCTCTTAATAGCTGGTTGCTATGTGCAACACCATTCTTTTTGCCACAGATTAATACTGTTTGCATATCAAAGACAAAAAAAAATGAATAACGAAGTCCCATTTGAGAAAATAAATATTGGAAAATTAACAAACAATATCTCGAAAACGGTTCACTCAACAACAAAAATGTATATTACATAAGATGTGTATTTTAACGCGATCTACATTTTTTGTGTAGTAAAATTTTGTCTATCTCTTACGGTTTTTCAGTTATGAAAAAGACGTTCACAATGAAGAATACTTTTGGAGACATTCCCAGAAAATTCGAGATATACATTTCATTTCTCACGACATTATATTAAACATACGATATTTTTCATCAAAATCGTTAGAGCCATTTTTTTTAATACAAAGAGAACGGGATTTCACAAGTGAAACAGTACTGTGATAACGATACCAACAAAACTAATTATTATTCACCCACTGAAACACATAAAAAAAATCTGATGTGTAACACTCACATGACTTTTCTCATCTCTTGTACAAAGTATTTTTACAAACGCTTATTCCCCATCTAGTTCATGTTAATCGAGATAAACATTTGCAAACTCTGTTTTATTGCTAATTTTGTTGTAGATGTAGGGAAAATATATTTACAAGGGGAATATAGAAAAACAGTAGCCTTTAAGCACATACATATCTCTTAATAGCTGGTTGCTATGTGCAGTACCATTCTTTTTGCCACAGATTAATACTCTTTGCATATCAAAGACAAAAAAAAAAATGAATAACGAATTCCCATTTGAGAAAATAACTATTGGAAAATTTAAGTAAATAACAAGCAATATCTCGAAAACGGTTCACTCAACAATAAAGATGTATATGACATAAGTTGTGTATTTTAACGCGATCTACATACTTTCGTACTCACCTATAAGATATAGAGGGTAGAGGTCGTACGAACGTAGCACTTTGAGAATCTATATTCAACAGTTGGTGTTACTCCTTAGAAAGGAAGTATCTGCTGATTTTTATTTAATTCTTTACATTTTACATAACACGTATGCACTGGCACAACACAAAAGCACTACACACAATACTCAGTTTTAATATTTGCACTAATAACATCAGGAATAACTGAAGTCTGCAAACAGTCATTTCCCATGTGCAGCCTTACGTACAGAAAACGTGTGTGGCTGATCTATGTGTAAAAAGAGCCTGAGAGCGGATGTACGTCAGCGGTAAAATCTTTTAAATGCATTTTTAATGGCGATGGTAGAAATCGTGCAGTGGTGGATCGTGAAAATTCATATAAATGGATGTATCACCTCATAATAAGCCTCTATATACCAAGAATATTGAGTTTTTAAAAAGTCAGCAACTGTACCTGTGTTTCTATACGTGAACGTCAGATGGCAGCTTCGATACGTGTCCACGGAGACCTTAGTGCTAGGCAACTGTACCTCTGTTTCTATACGTGAACGGCAGATTGCAGCTTCGATACGTGTCCACGGAGACCTTAGTGCTAGGCAACTGTACCTCTGTTTCTATACGTGAACGGCAGATTGCAGCTTCGATACGTGTCCACGGAGACCTTAGTGCTAGGCAACTGCACCTCTGTTTCTATACGTGAACGGCAGATTGCAGCTTCGATACGTGTCCACGGAGACCTTAGCGCTAGGCAACTGCACCTCTGTTTCTATACGTGAACGGCAGATTGCAGCTTCGATACGTGTCCACGGAGACCTTAGTGCTAGGCAACTGTACCTCTGTTTCTATACGTGAACGGCAGATTGCAGCTTCGATACGTGTCCACGGAGACCTTAGTGCTAGGCAACTGTACCTCTGTTTCTATACGTGAACGGCAGATTGCAGCTTCGATACGTGTCCACGGAGACCTTAGTGCTAGGCAACTGCACCTCTGTTTCTATACGTGAACGGCAGATTGCAGCTTCGATACGTATCCACGGAGACCTTAGTGCTAGGCAACTGCACCTCTGTTTCTATACGTGAACGGCAGATTGCAGCTTCAATACGTGTCCACGGAGACCTTAGTGCTAGGCAACTGTACCTCTGTTTCTATACGTGAACGGGAGATTGCAGCTTCGATACGTGTCCACGGAGACCTTAGTGCTAGGCAACTGCACCTCTGTTTCTATACGTGAACGTCAGATTGCAGCTTCGATACGTGTCCACGGAGACCTTAGTGCTAGGCAACTGCACCTCTGTTTCTATACGTGAACGGCAGATTGCAGCTTCGATACGTATCCACGGGGACCTTAGTGCTAGGGAACTGCACCTCTGTTTGTATACGTGAACGGCAGATTGCAGCTTCAATACGTGTACACGGAGACCTTAGTGCTAGGCAGCTGTACCTCTGTTTCTATACGTGAACGGCAGATTGCAGCTTCGATACGTGTCCACGGAGATCTTAGTGCTAGGCAGCTATACCTGTTTCTATACGTCAACGGCAGATTGCAGCTTCGATACGTGTTCACGGAGACCTTAGTGCTAGGCAACTGTACCTGTGTTTCTATACGTGTCCACGGAGACCTTAGTGCTAGACAACTGTACCTCTGTCTCTATACGTGAACGGCAGATTGCAGCTTCAATACGTGTCCACGGAGACCTTAGTGCTAGTGCTAGGCAACTATACCTCTGTTTCTATACGTGAACGGCAGATTGCAGGTTCGATACGTGTCCACGGAGATCTTAGTGCTAGGCAACTATACCTGTTTCTATACGTGAACGGCAGATTGCAGCTTCGATACGTGTCCACGGAGACCTTAGTGCTAGGCAACTGTACCTGTGTTTCTATACGTGAACGTCAGATGGCAGCTTCGATACGTGTCCACGGAGACCTTAGTGTTAGGCAACTGTACCTCTGTTTCTATACGTGAACGGCAGATTGCAGCTTCGATACGTGTCCACGGAGACCTTTCGCTTCAGGTGACAAAATAACACTAGGCACTTGTGTGCCGTGGTGTAAGCCGCAATCACGGTATTGGTAGCGTGGATCTCCTTGGGGCTCTCCTCGGAGTTACCTCAACACCACGTACATGACCTGGTTCGTCACGGGTACGCAGGTCTGCACTACCACTTCCTCGGCGTTGAGCAGGCCCAGGAGGCGATCGTACCGGTACACCAGCTAGCACGTGGACATGTTATCGCGCTGTGGTGTTGCGTGTGCGAGGTATGGAAACTCAAGGACGCAAAACATGCACGACCGAGGGTTAAAAAGCAGAACAAGTAGTGACGTGGAGCGTTGTGATTGGTGTAAATAAGACGATCTCTGATAGGTGGACAAATTGAAATAACGTGATGTGATAGGCGAAAATAAAATCAAAGGTGATTGGATGAAAAATGACGAGAAGGAATTAGCGGTGAATTTGTGAACTAAGATGGCGAAGATTTTTTTTTTTTTAAAAAAAAAGGATAATATAAGTACGGCAACTGTAACGGTTTACGGCAAACGCGCGCCGCGCAATGCGTCACGCCGGGCATCTTGCTCAATATGATTTTTGTTTTATTGCCCGGGCGTGACGCATTGCGCGGCGCGCGTTTGCCGTAAACCGTTACAGTTGCCGTACTTATATTATCCTTTTTTTTTAAAAAAAAAAAAATCTTCGCCATCTTAGTTCACAAATTCACCGCTAATTCCTTCTCGTCATTTTTCATCCAATCACCTTTGATTTTATTTTCGCCTATCACATCACGTTATTTCAATTTGTCCACCTATCAGAGATCGTCTTATTTACACCAATCACAACGCTCCACGTCACTACTTGTTCTGCTTTTTAACCCTCGGTCGTGCATGTTTTGCGTCCTTGAGTTTCCATACCTCGCACACGCAACACCACAGCGCGATAACATGTCCACGTGCTAGCTGGTGTACCGGTACGATCGCCTCCTGGGCCTGCTCAACGCCGAGGAAGTGGTAGTGCAGACCTGCGTACCCGTGACGAACCAGGTCATGTACGTGGTGTTGAGGTAACTCCGAGGAGAGCCCCAAGGAGATCCACGCTACCAATACCGTGATTGCGGCTTACACCACGGCACACAAGTGCCTAGTGTTATTTTGTCACCTGAAGCGAAAGGTCTCCGTGGACACGTATCGAAGCTGCAATCTGCCGTTCACGTATAGAAACAGAGGTACAGTTGCCTAACACTAAGGTCTCCGTGGACACGTATCGAAGCTGCCATCTGACGTTCACGTATAGAAACACAGGTACAGTTGCCTAGCACTAAGGTCTCCGTGGACACGTATCGAAGCTGCAATCTGCCGTTCACGTATAGAAACAGGTATAGTTGCCTAGCACTAAGATCTCCGTGGACACGTATCGAACCTGCAATCTGCCGTTCACGTATAGAAACAGAGGTATAGTTGCCTAGCACTAGCACTAAGGTCTCCGTGGACACGTATTGAAGCTGCAATCTGCCGTTCACGTATAGAAACAGAGGTACAGTTGTCTAGCACTAAGGTCTCCGTGGACACGTATAGAAACACAGGTACAGTTGCCTAGCACTAAGGTCTCCGTGAACACGTATCGAAGCTGCAATCTGCCGTTGACGTATAGAAACAGATATAGCTGCCTAGCACTAAGATCTCCGTGGACACGTATCGAAGCTGCAATCTGCCGTTCACGTATAGAAACAGAGGTACAGCTGCCTAGCACTAAGGTCTCCGTGTACACGTATTGAAGCTGCAATCTGCCGTTCACGTATACAAACAGAGGTGCAGTTCCCTAGCACTAAGGTCCCCGTGGATACGTATCGAAGCTGCAATCTGCCGTTCACGTATAGAAACAGAGGTGCAGTTGCCTAGCACTAAGGTCTCCGTGGACACGTATCGAAGCTGCAATCTGACGTTCACGTATAGAAACAGAGGTGCAGTTGCCTAGCACTAAGGTCTCCGTGGACACGTATCGAAGCTGCAATCTCCCGTTCACGTATAGAAACAGAGGTACAGTTGCCTAGCACTAAGGTCTCCGTGGACACGTATTGAAGCTGCAATCTGCCGTTCACGTATAGAAACAGAGGTGCAGTTGCCTAGCACTAAGGTCTCCGTGGATACGTATCGAAGCTGCAATCTGCCGTTCACGTATAGAAACAGAGGTGCAGTTGCCTAGCACTAAGGTCTCCGTGGACACGTATCGAAGCTGCAATCTGCCGTTCACGTATAGAAACAGAGGTACAGTTGCCTAGCACTAAGGTCTCCGTGGACACGTATCGAAGCTGCAATCTGCCGTTCACGTATAGAAACAGAGGTACAGTTGCCTAGCACTAAGGTCTCCGTGGACACGTATCGAAGCTGCAATCTGCCGTTCACGTATAGAAACAGAGGTGCAGTTGCCTAGCGCTAAGGTCTCCGTGGACACGTATCGAAGCTGCAATCTGCCGTTCACGTATAGAAACAGAGGTGCAGTTGCCTAGCACTAAGGTCTCCGTGGACACGTATCGAAGCTGCAATCTGCCGTTCACGTATAGAAACAGAGGTACAGTTGCCTAGCACTAAGGTCTCCGTGGACACGTATCGAAGCTGCAATCTGCCGTTCACGTATAGAAACAGAGGTACAGTTGCCTAGCACTAAGGTCTCCGTGGACACGTATCGAAGCTGCCATCTGACGTTCACGTATAGAAACACAGGTACAGTTGCTGACTTTTTAAAAACTCAATATTCTTGGTATATAGAGGCTTATTATGAGGTGATACATCCATTTATATGAATTTTCACGATCCACCACTGCACGATTTCTACCATCGCCAATAAAAATGCATTTAAAAGATTTTACCGCTGACGTACATCCGCTCTCAGGCTCTTTTTACACATAGATCAGCCACACACGTTTTCTGTACGTAAGGCTGCACATGGGAAATGACTGTTTGCAGACTTCAGTTATTCCTGATGTTATTAGTGCAAATATTAAAACTGAGTATTGTGTGTAGTGCTTTTGTGTTGTGCCAGTGCATACGTGTTATGTAAAATGTAAAGAATTAAATAAAAATCAGCAGATACTTCCTTTCTAAGGAGTAACACCAACTGTTGAATATAGATTCTCAAAGTGCTACGTTCGTACGACCTCTACCCTCTATATCTTATAGGTGAGTACGAAAGTATGTAGATCGCGTTAAAATACACAACTTATGTCATATACATCTTTATTGTTGAGTGAACCGTTTTCGAGATATTGCTTGTTATTTACTTAAATTTTCCAATAGTTATTTTCTCAAATGGGAATTCGTTATTCATTTTTTTTTTGTCTTTGATATGCAAAGAGTATTAATCTGTGGCAAAAAGAATGGTACTGCACATAGCAACCAGCTATTAAGAGATATGTATGTGCTTAAAGGCTACTGTTTTTCTATATTCCCCTTGTAAATATATTTTCCCTACATCTACAACAAAATTAGCAATAAAACAGAGTTTGCAAATGTTTATCTCGATTAACATGAACTAGATGGGGAATAAGCGTTTGTAAAAATACTTTGTACAAGAGATGAGAAAAGTCATGTGAGTGTTACACATCAGATTTTTTTTATGTGTTTCAGTGGGTGAATAATAATTAGTTTTGTTGGTATCGTTATCACAGTACTGTTTCACTTGTGAAATCCCGTTCTCTTTGTATTAAAAAAAATGGCTCTAACGATTTTGATGAAAAATATCGTATGTTTAATATAATGTCGTGAGAAATGAAATGTATATCTCGAATTTTCTGGGAATGTCTCCAAAAGTATTCTTCATTGTGAACGTCTTTTTCATAACTGAAAAACCGTAAGAGATAGACAAAATTTTACTACACAAAAAATGTAGATCGCGTTAAAATACACATCTTATGTAATATGCATTTTTGTTGTTGAGTGAACCGTTTTCGAGATATTGTTTGTTAATTTTCCAATATTTATTTTCTCAAATGGGACTTCGTTATTCATTTTTTTTTTGTCTTTGATATGCAAACAGTATTAATCTGTGGCAAAAAGAATGGTGTTGCACATAGCAACCAGCTATTAAGAGATATGTATGTGCTTAAAGGCTACTGTTTTTCTATATTCCCCTTGTAAATATATTTTCCCCTACATCTACAAGAAAATTAGCAATAAAATAGAGTTTGCAAATGTTTATCTCGATTAACATGAACTAGATGGAGCATAAGCGTTTGTAAAAATACTTTGTACAAGAGTAGAGAACGTCATGTGAGTGTTACACATCAGATTTTTTTTTTATACAAGAAAATTAGCAATAAAATAGATTTTGCAAATGTTTATCTCGATTAACATGAACTAGATGGGGAATAAGCGTTTGTAAAAATACTTTGTACAAGAGTTGAGAAAGTCATGTGAGTGTTACACATCAGATTTTTTTTTTTTGTTTCAGTGGTATCGTTATCACAGTACTGTTTCACTTGTGAAATCCCGTTCTCTTTGTATTAAAAAATGGCTCTAACGATTTTGATGAAAATATCATATATTTAAGATAATGTCGAGAGAAATGAAATGTATATCTCGAATTTTCTGGGAATGTCTCCAAAAGAATTCTTCATTGTGAACGACTTTTTCATAACTGATAAACCGTAAGAGATAGACAAAAGTTTGCTACACAAAAAATGTAGATCGCGTTAAAATACACAACTTATGCCATATACATTTATTTTGTTGAGTGAACCGTTTTTCGAGATATTGCTTGTTATTTCCTTTAAATTTTCCAATACTTATACTTTTTCTCAAATGCGTTATTCATTTTTACTTTCTCTACTACGTATAGTAAGTAGGGGAAGTATTGCATTCCACCCAAAAATTCGATACCGAGATTTCACTGGAAATACATGTTTTGAGAATCACTGAATCCAGAAAAAAAAAAGCATTTTTGGAAACATGTCCGTGTGTGTGTCTGTCTGTGTGTCTGTGTGTCTGTCTGTCTGTCTGTCTGTGCGTCTGTGTGTCTGTGAACAGCATAACTCAAAAACGAACAGTCGGATAAACACCAAACTTGGTATTTAGGTTCAGTATGCATAACTGGTAAACCATAAGAGATAGCCAAAATTTTACTACACAAAAAATGTAGATCGCGTTAAAATACACAATTTATGTCATATACATTTTTTTTTAGTTGAGTGAACCATTTTCGAGATATTGCTTGTTATTTCCTTAAATTTTCCAATACTTATACTTTTTCTCAAATGCGTTATTCATTTTTACTTTCTCTACTACGTATAGTAAGTAGGGGAAGTATTGCATTCCACCCAAAAATTCGTTACCGAGATTTCACTGGAAATACATGTTTTGAGAATCTCTGAATCCAAAAAAAAAAAAGCATTTTTGGAAACATGTCCGTGTGTGTGTCTGTCTGTGTGTCTGCGTGTCTGTGTGTCTGTGAACAGCATAACTCGAAAACGAACAGTCGGATAAACACCAAACTTGGTATTTAGGTTCAGTATCTTCCAGAGATGCGACACGAAGGTTTTCAAGAAAATCCCCCCACCCCAGACTACCCTTTACATTGAACATTTTTCGAAAATTTTAATTTTCTCAAAAACGGCTCTAACGATTTTGATTAAAACATCATATGTTTAAGATATTGTCATGTCAAATAAAATGTATATCTCGAATTTTCTGGGAATGTCTCCAAAAATATTCTTCATTGTGAACGACTTTTTTGCATAACTGGTAAACCATAAGAGATAGACAAAATTTTACTACACAAAAAATGTAGATCGCGTTAAAATACACAACTTATGTCATATACGTTTCTTTTGTTGAGTGAACCGTTTTCGAGATATTGCTTGTTATTTCCTTAAATTTTCCAATACTTATACTTTTTCTCAAATTCGTTTATTCATTTTTTTTATGTCCTGAACATGCAAACAGAATGGAATTCGCCACATAGCAACCAGCGTTAAAATATTTGACTATCGCTTAAAAGCTACCAATTAGATTGTACAAGAGTAGAGAAAGTTATGTGAGTGTAACAAATCAGTTTTTTTTATACGCTACTATTTTAGTGTGTGTGTGTGTGTGTGTGTGTGTGCGCGCGCGCGAGTACGTGCCTAGGAACCGTGCGCCACAAGCCAAAACGACGACGTTATAGAAAAACTTTATCAATTGCCTACCGGCCAGGGACAACCGCTAAAAAACCTGAAAAAAGCTCTAAGAGTATTCTAACGCTTACCGATCTGGAAAACCCTTGAAAACAAGATAGTACACTTTTGAGATATTGCTTGTTATTTCCTTAAATTTTTCAATACTTTTTTACTTTCTCTACTACGTATAGTAAGTAGGGGAAGTATTGCATTCCGCCCAAAAATTCGATACCGAGATTTCACCGGAAATACACGTTTTGAGACCTCCTGAATCAAAAAAAAAAAAAAAAAAAAAAAAAAAAGCATTTTTGGAAACATGTCCGTGTGTGTGTGCCTGTCTGTGTGTCTGTCTGTCTCTCTGTGTGTGTGTGTGTGTGTGCGCGCCAGTACGTGCCTAGTATCCGTGCGCCGACAAGGTAAAACTTCATCATTTGCCTACCGGGCAGGGACAACCGCTAAAAACCTGAGAAAACCTCCAAAATTAGAAACGCCTTCGTCAACCAGTACAGAAAACGCCTACCAACCAGGGAAAACCTATGAAAAAGCAGAAAGAGCTTGCATTTGTTTACCATCCGCAGAAAACTCCCAAAAAAAAAAAAAAAAAAAAACTAGTCATTTTAAAAAAAAAAAAGGAAAAAGACCAATAATATAAGTATGGTAGAAACAGCTTGCATTCGTCTACCAACCAGAGAAAACCCCCGAAACACTAGTTATTTAAAATTGCTGATGAGTTCTGGATAGGCTTTTGCAAATGTTGTTGGTAGCAAAACTTGCCTTTTCCATCACCTCCAACATACCCCACTCCCACACCTTTTTTTCTTTCCACCAATCATAATCTCTCTTATTCTCGCCAATCAGCAACTTTCATTTGTTCCTTTCCACCAATAACATCACTTCTTATTCCCACCAATGACAACTTCACACGTCACTTTCTGTTATACTTTTTATCCCTCGTTCGCCATCTTTCCCCCTCTTTCAGACCCCAACCACCGCACAGTCAACACCTCGCCGCTCCTTAACCTCAACTTCGTGCCTCCGCCATCTTATTTAGTTCACATTTTTACCACCGCGCCTCTCATCTCTCAACCAGATTGCCTGCAAGAACAGATCTCGTTCATTCGCACCTCGACGGTTGCCTCGGCAGCAGCTACTGCCAACACCTACGTCGTACACGTTTTTGACCGCTTTCGACCGGCTTGAGAACCCTGCTCCTACGTACGCTAGCGACCATCACGATGGTCCAGTACCAGGTTTTGGTATAGTTAAATTACGCCTCTGCAAAGGGTGTCTGTACCGCTTTAAAAACCTAGGTATATCAGTGCGTAGTGATGTTGGTTGATCTTAAAGCTGGTTAAGCATTTTCAAAAACAGTTTGCTTTTATTTTTCCGCCTCGCGTGCCGCGCTTTTGGTGACGCATCCACACCGGTAACAGGTAAGTAACACACGCATAATTATTTTTCGGACCTGCTTGGCGTAGGAATATATCCTTTCGTGCTTTGGTACTGTAACCTCAAACCTCCTTACCCTCCTCTTGCGTCCGCCATCTTGTTTAGTTCTCACCGCATCTCCTTGTCGCAGACCCTCCGCCATTTTTAGTTCCCGCTATTTTAACCTCAAAATCTACTCTTCTAACCTCTTGCTACCGCCATCTTCTTTTAGTTCCCATTCTCACCACCGCGTCTCCTTACCCCCACCTCTTGCGACCGCCATGTTCACCACTAACCTCCAAATTTCCTCGTCCTTAAACCTCTTGTCTCAACCACCTTGTTTAGTTCCCATTTTCGCCACCGCATCTCATATCGCCCCATCTCTCTATCCACTCAAGAAAACTACCATCCAACGTTCAAAAATTGCTGATCAGTTCACGACAGGCTTTTGCAAATCTTGTTGCTAGCAAAACTTACCTTTCCCATCACCTCCAACATACCCCATTCCTTTTTCTTTCCACCAATCATAACCTCTCTTATTCTTACCAATCAGCAACTTTCATTTGCTCCTTTCCACCAATAAAATCACTTCTTATTCCCACCAATCACAACTTCACACGTCACTTTCTGTTACACTTTTTATCCCTCGCTCCCCATCTTTTCCCTCTTTCAGTCCCGACCTCCGCACACACAACACCTCGCCGCTGCTCACATCTCCGAACCAAATTGCCGGCGAGAACAGATCTCGTTTATTCACACCTCGACGGTTGACTCGACAGCAGCTACTGCGAACACCTACGTCGTACACGTTTTTGACCGCTTTCGACCGGCTTGAGAACCCTGCTCCTACGTACGCTAGCGACCATCACGATGGTCCAGTACCAGGTTTTTGGTATAGTTAAATTACGCCTCTGCAAAGGGTGTCTGTACCGCTTTAAAAACCTAGGTATATCAGTGCGTAGTGATGTTGGTTGATCTTAAAGCTGGTTAAGCATTTTCAAAAACAGTTTGCTTTTATTTTTCCGCCTCGCGTGCCGCGCTTTTGGTGACGCATCCACACCGGTAACAGGTAAGTACCACACGCATAATTATTTTTCGGACCTGCTTGGCGTAGGAATATATCCTTTCGTGTTTTCGTACTGTAACCTCAAATCTCCTTACCCTCCTCTTGCGACCGCCATCTTGTTTAGTTCTCACCGCATCTCCTTGTCGTAGACCCTCCGCCATTTTTAGTTCCCACTATTTTAACCTCAAAATCTACTCTTCTAAAACTCTTGCTACCCCCATCTTCTTTTAGTTCCCATTCTCACCACTGCATCTCCTTACCCCCACCTCTTGCGACCGCCGTGTTCACCACTAACCTCCAAATTTCCTCGTCCTTAAACCTCTTGTCTCAACAACCTTGTCTAGTCCCCATTTTCGCCACCGCATCTCATATCGCCCCCATCTCTCTATCCACTCAAGAAAACTACCATCCGACGTTCAAAAATTGCTGATCAGTTCAAGACAGGCTTTTGCAAATCTTGCTGCTAGCAAAACTCACCTTTCCCATCACCTCCAACATACCCCACTCCCACAACTTTTTCTTTTCCACCAATCATAATCCCTCTTATTCCTACCAATCAACAACTCTCATTTGTTCCTTTCCACCAATAAAATCACTTCTTATTCCCACCAATCACAACTTCACACGTCACTTTCTGTTACACTTTTTATCCCTCGCTCCCCATCTTTACCCCTCTTTCAGTACCGACCTCCGCACAGACAACACCTCGCCACCCAGCTCCTCTCCATCACGCGACCTCCATACTCCTCCATCTCCCTTCCTCCATCTCCCACCCCAAATTAACGAACCAATCAAAACACTCCACGTCACTTCCTCAATTCTTTCAACTCGTCCCGGATGAGCCAACCGATTTAACGATAATCCTACCGCTCAGGGCGCTTTTCAAACACACCGCCGCCGCCGTCGCACGCACCGACACTAGCGACACTAGCGCCCCTAGCGGCAGGATTATCGTTAAAACAATTGGCTCATCCGGGACTATTACTACTTGTATCATTCTACAGATCTTAAAGGTACTCAGTTCCTAACCTTAACCTAAAAATTAAGCAAACATATTCGTGAGCCATGCAAATCAGCATAAGATTTATCGTTATTTGAACCTAAAGTTCTTAAACTAGTAGCTGTTACTTTTTATTAATATTTATATACAATTTTATTTATACAACATCCATAACATCTATATTTTACGCGATAACTAATAAACAAACATTTGATAATTAAAATGACAAACTTCAATCATGCTTTTCCTCTTATAACAGCATTAGAACGATGTCTATGCGAATCTGTTATGTAACAAATACGTCAGGAAGACAGTCTCGGGTTTGTTGCGTTCAACAATAAAATCTTTATTCTCAACAACACTTTGCTTTGTTACGAAGTTACAGAATGCCGAACATTGATAAATGGCTTTTACAGTTTGTTAAGGCTTAACAAAACGTTGCAAAATATTCTTAATGGTATTCACATATATTCTTAGAATTTTTCTATTAATTTTATGCGAATCAACTTCGGTGAACTCTAAACGTAGTCTGTATTTTTATCTATGTTTTAAGATGATTTTATCTTGAATACTATTTTATGGGAGTCGTTGTTTAAAATTTGCTGTTAGAGGTTATTCAATGGAAGGGGACACCTCTTGCACTGTGATCTACATAGATCTATCGTACTTAACACTCCCAGGAGGACGGGATGCAGTGTATGAACCACAGGAGACTACAGGTTGCAGGCTGACAGACCACAGAGACGCGCGGAAGTCTCTAACAGTTCCAGGCCAGGCTCCGTCCGGTTACTGCGGGTGCCTAGAGAGGACGACGAACTACCCGTGGACTCAGCAGCCTTCTATTGTCCACGGGGAATACTCTTTCCTCTCAGCAAGCATCCATACCATCTGTCCGGCACCGCCATACGCCACGACATTTACAATGATATGAAAAGGAAACGAAATGAAAGGAAATTGTAATCCATGAGAAACTAAAACAGTTGCCTACCGACCAGGGAAAACCACGAAAAACCCAAGGCAGGAGTGGACGGTCGACGGGAATCCTACCCGAGACCTCCCGAATGCGAGTCTTACACATTACCCGGAGCCATCTTTTGAAGCGTACTTCTAAGGATTTATGAGAAACGTTTCTTATGATTATTTTTATCTACTGAAAAGTACTGTAACTGCAGTCCTCTTCATACTGGTTGAACATTGAACAATGTTGTGCAATTAGAAAACCTAAAAGACAGGCTAAATGTGGAGCTCATTAAATACATGTTTTGTGTCAAATCATATATATGTGTAACCTTAGCTGTTCTTCAAATATTCCATGTCGCAAGTGAAATCCTTTCCCAAGCGTCAACTAACGGAAATGCTTGAAATTTTCCGATACAGGTAGCTGAAGCGAGGCTCTATATGCTGGCTTTGAAATTCCATTCTCTTTGCATTACATCACCAGAAGCAAAACAACAATGACTGTAGTACTTAACATTTTATAAGAATTGAAACATTCAAACCAACAACAAAAGATCTCGAAAATGGTTAAAGCCCCCCCCAAAAAAAAATTGAGCGTGTTTTTAAAGTGAGCGATCCTTACTTTTGTGTTTTCTGTTATTAGAGCGTTTCGAAATGTTCAAAACAATCGAACGAGCACCGACTGTGAAGTCAAATCAGTGATTCGTTCTTTGGATGCGAGAAATGTTAGCCAGAAAACATCTATAGCCAATTGAGTGAGATTTATGAGAAAACAATGAGTGACAAGTGACAATGCCCGGCCTCACACAGCCAAACAAACTCAATATCTAATTGCATCACTTGGCTAGGAACAATTCGACCATGCTCCATACAGTCTGGATTTGACACCAAGCGAGTTTCATATGTTTCGTTATCTGAAGAAATTCCTATAACCTTTCAACGACGATGATGTGAAACAAGAAGCGCAGAATTGGCTTTCATCACAGGCGGCATCATTCTTTGACGAAGGTATACAAAACTGGTGTCCGGTTGCAAGTACCTGAATAATGGCGGTGAATATGGGGAGCTGTGTCAGGTGTACAGTAATGAATGACAATAAATTATTTGTAAAATTATGTCATTGTTTTCAAAATCTATCGATACTTTCTTTTAAAATACGCCTCGTATTAAAAAAAAATCTGTGTTACACTCACATGACTTTCTCTACTCTTGTACAAACTATTTTTACAAATGCTTATTCTCCATGTGCTTCATGTGAATCGAGATATCGAGATGTTAATCTTATTGCTAATTTTCTTGTAGATGCAAGGGGAATTGGTAGGCTTTAGGCGATAGACAAATATTTTAAGAGCTGTTTGCTATGTGGAGTATTCCATTCTTTTGCATTACCAGGACAAAAAAAATGAATAATAAAGAATTTCCATTTGAGAAAAAGTATAAGTATTGGAAAATTTAAGGGAACAACAAGCAATATCTCGAAAATGGTTCACTCAACAAAAAAATGTATATTACATAATTTGTGTATTTTAACGCGGTCTACATTTTTGGTGTATGAAATTTTGTCTATCTCTTATGGTTTACCAGGTATGCAAAAGTCGTTCACAATTAAGAATACTTTTGCAGACATTTCCAGAAAATTCGAGATATACATTTCATTTGTCATGAAAATATCTTAAACATATCATATTTTAATTAAAATCGTTATAGCCATTTTTGAGAAAATTAAAATTTTCGAAAAATGTTCCATGTAAAGTGTAATCTGGGGTGGGGGATTTTCTTGAAAACCTTCGTGTCGCATCTCTGGAAGATACTGATCCTAAATACCAAGTTTGGTGTTTATCCGACTGTTCGTTTTTAACTTATGCTGTTCAGAGACACACACGCGGACATGTTTCCAAAAATGCTTTTCTTGGATTCAGGGGGTCTCAAAACATATTTCCGGTGAAATCTCGGTGTCGAATTTTTGGATGGTATACAATACTTCCCCTACTTACTATACGTAGTAGAGAAAGTAATAAGAGCTGAAGCTTTCTTGACGGCATAACTCTGCATTTTCTCAGGCTACTTGCCAGGTAATTAAAATGGTCTGAAACCTTCAAAACATGGGTTTCAAACCATTTATTTATCTGACTAGAAGGCGAAAAAAATTTAGAGTTAATAAACTAATGGTCATAAATTTTGTGAACATACTAAAACGATCTGCCATTTTTTCAGGTAACCAGATTTTATTTACCAGTTACAAAACCATACAAAATGTATTCATAGGCAAGAGGACTTCACAGACACATTTTGTCATGTAAATATCTTTAATATATGGTTTCGTAATCAAAATCCTTAGAGATAATAGATAAACCTTCATAGAACCTTTGCAGAAATAGCTACATTACAGATTCCTTTACATATACAAACGGAACAGCGATAGTAAACATTTATAACAACTGGACAGTATATGTTCGCCTTATTAATTTTATAGTATTTCCATGCGCCGCGAGAAACAACTGAATGTCGACAGGACTTTAAAGTAATGATAAAGTATTGAACAGTGGGAACCATTAATAACGAATATCTCGGCAATGGCTGATGCCACAAAAAACATATTTGAAATATATTGTGTGTCTTAAAGAGCTCTACATTTTTTTTGTATAGTACGTCGTTCCATCTTTCTTTGGCTCACTTGTAGCGCATTTGTTTGCAGCGTTGTGAAACACCACGTCTGGCAGCCATACATGAGCACTGGAATTACGCACGATTCCATGATTTGTGTTTTTAGTTTCAGATTTAGATATTTGTTTAGTAGGATATCCTTCTGGAGCTTGAAGGCTTTAAAGGTTTTGATTAAAATGACATCTGTGTAAGATATTTTCCATGAGAAATTAAATGCTGTCAATCGGGGTGAGATTGATCCACTTTGTGTTTTTTATATTTGTATTCTGGAAGCCGATACTAGGATCTGAGGAAAGGCTTATAAAAGGTGAGGTATATGTTATTAACTAATGCAAGGAATGACCTCATATTAATAAACAAAGTATGCACCAACTGCATTTTGAAATAAAAATTTTGAAAAATGTGGAACAATCCTACCCAGACTTGGGGTGACTTTGGTCCACATTGTAAATACACTGTTTTTAGGTATATATTCTTATCTGGGTCAATGTCACCACTGCAGTATGAAAGGTGGGACATATAGAAATAAAGGTATGCCCCAAAAGCTGGTTTTATTTTGCTGCCCATAGTGCAGTTTTCTTGAAACTCCTGTAGTTGTTTCAGTGTAGCCAACATATGTTCTTTAACACATGAGAACCCACACAATCCAAATTTCCACACTGATATTGAGGCGGGAAAAATATAATTAAAATTTTCCAAAATGGAATAATCTCACCCCAGTTGGCGGTGTATATCTTGACTTTTCTGGGAATAGCCTCTGAAGTCCTCTTCAGTTTGAATGACATTTGCATAACTTGTAAGCTGTAAGAGAGAGAGAGAGAGAGAGAGAGAGAGGGAGAGAGAGACAGGATCTTTATAATAAGCAAAATAGATCTCGTCAAATCACAAAATTTGCATAAATTTTGTAGGGTTAACCATTTCCGAAACATTCCTTGATTTTTTGTTTGAGTTTTATAATATATATATATATATATATATATATATACTTTTTTCTAATAGGAAGTCGTTATTCCTCTCTCTCTCCCCTGGTCAGGCAAAGAGATTAGAATTTCAAAACCATCACATAGCGACCAGCTCTTAAAAGATTTAACTGTCGCTTAAGCTTACTGTATTCTCCTATTCCCATTGTATCTGCATGGAAATAATATAATAAAATCATTTATACAGATATTTATCTCGTTTAACATGAATTAGATAGAATAAAATTTTGTAAATGCTTTGTTGAATGTGCAGAGAAAGCCATGTGAATGTAACATGCTTTTCGCATACACAAACATGAATTTACGGTGAAATCTAATATCAACTTTTTTGGGCGAAATACAGTACATCCCCTGCCTAAAATTCGCATATAGAGAACGTGAAAAACTAATGTACCGTTCTTAATAACGCTCTTCTTGAGAATAGGAATCGACGTTGCCCGCATATGCGCACTAGGTCTATTGTCATTTCATTCCGAAGGTGACAAACAGATTGCAGTATTCCCACCCCCAAACAATCACGAGTGGTGTTCCCACGCAGGACTTATGTAACACTACCTGGTATAATTAATTAGAAGGACAGATGTCCTCCCTATCCAATGCTACATTAAACAGGAAGAGCCCATTCGAGGGTTGCCGCAACTAGTTAACGGCGGCGTTCCATTAGGCCGACTGTCAGCAAGTGTTATTATATGTACCTACATACTTCTTCTATGTCAACATTAAGGTACACGTTTGCGTGTATTCATGCACATTCGAAACCATAGAATCATGCGATATAAAGGTCAGTGGTTTATGTTGGTAAAGAAATATTCAATCACCTCTGCCACATCTTCTAGCATTCCATTTAGTGTTCGCTATACTCTCCCATTTTCCTGTGCTTCTGAGTGTGAAACCGATATGTTTTTAGGTTAATACTTTAATGCAAGATATTTTACATTAAACCAAAACAGACTCATCCAGAGGCTGATGGACCGTCGTTGTGAAGTATGCCTTCCAGCCACTCAGGTGAAATGTTTCCGTACTCCTCCCCTTTTGCCGCTCCCTAGGTCTGAGATTTGTTCTTAAGCTACTGTGTGCGTGTCGGAACTAAATTCAAACCAATAAGAGATTGCCTCATCCAAGGGTAGGGTAGAACAATCACTGATAAGGATTTTCTGCCAACATTAAATACAGAAAAACACTATAGGAAACCGGAAGCAGCTTTTGATAGCAATTGCAAATGTATGCATTTGTACCAAACAAAAAGAAGCGAGTTTAATCATTTCTTACTCTGTATTACTTTTTCTAAGTAGAGATAATATTATATTCCACCCAAGAATTCGATTATGAAATGTCCGATAAATACCAACCTTAGTAATTAAATTTAGTGTCTTCCAAGTATTGTATACGACGACTTTCAAGAAAATCCCCCACCCTAAACTATCTTTACATGGGAAGTGTTTCATTAATTATGATTTTCTCTAAAACGGCTCCAACGATTTTGTTTAAAATACTGCATGTTTAAGATATTTGCAAGACAAATAAAATGATTGTCTTTAATTTTCTGTGAAGTCCTCCTCATTCTGTATAACTCTGTATAATTGGTAAACCATAAGAAACACAAAAAAATATAGATTTCGTGAAAGCATTCTTAAATTTGTTGAAGCATTAACCATTTCTGAGGTATTCGTTGTCACTGGTTTGAATTTTCTGCAACGAGAGGGATTTAAAGCCCAACATAGACATGCAGCGAACCTCTTTTTAAGGATTAGACTATCTACCTCATTCTCCTGTATCTCTCTTGCACTTACAACAATGCAACCATTTCTGCAAATATTTATCTCGATTAACATGAAGTAGATAGGGAAACAAGCTTTTATAGAAATAATTTATAGAGGAGTAAATAGAGAAAGGAATGTGAATGTAACACAACATGAATTGGACTAGAAAGTAATTTACTCTTTTTTATTCCTTTGCTTTCTTCGAATAAAAACATGCTTTCAACAGAAGCCTCTCTGAAAGATTCCTTTAATTCAAGCTATTGCATCTTCAACACCTTTTTTTAATTCTTCTAAAAACGAGATGCTTTCTTTCTCTCAAAGCTAAATCGATATGTGCTGCGTAATGTATACCTAAAATAACTCCATTATAGTTTGAATACTTAAGCAAAGACTTATAAACGAACCAAAATTTGATAATGAATAATTATTAGAATTAATAGGAGGTCGCTATAACAATTATGAATATAATATGTAGGATATGAATAATTTATTCTAAATTAAATACGTTTAGAACAATAAATTCCGGATTTTGCTTTTCGGCCTAAGCAAGTGAAGACAGAATGGTTTATGTAATGAAACTGGACTCCTTAAAGCCTAAAGCTTTCCAAACTTGTTTTGTTTCTTGGAAAAATTCTGATGTGTTACACTCACATGACTTTCTCTACTCTTGTACAAACTATTTTTACAAACGCTTATTCTCCATATGCTTCATGTTAATCGAGATATCGAGATGTTAATCTTATTGGTAATTTTCTTGTAGATGCAAGGGGAATATGGTAGGTTTTAAGCGACAGTCAAATATTTTAAGCGTTGCTATGTGGCGCATTCCATTCTATTTCATGTACAGGACATAAAAAAATGAATAACGAATTTGAGAAAAAGTATAAGTATTGGAAAATTTAAGGGAATAACAAGCAATATCTCGAAAATGGTTCACTCAACAAACAAAAAAAAAAATAAAAAAAAAAAATGCATATGACATAAATTGTGTATTTTAACGCGATCTACATTTTTTGTGTAGTAAAATTTTGTCTATCTCTTATGGTTTACCAGTTATGCAAAAGTCGTTCACAGTGAAGAATACTTTTGGAGACATTCCCAGAAAATTCGAGATATACATTACATTTGTCATGAAAATATCTTAAACATATGATATTTTAATCAAAATCGTTAGAACCATTTTTGAGAAAATTAAAATTTTCGAATAATGTTCCATGTAAAGGTTAATCTGTGGTGGGGGGATTTTCTTGAAAACCTTCGTGTCGCATCTCTGGAAGATACTGAACCTAAATACCAAGTTTGGTGTTTTTCCGACTGTTCGTTTCTGAGTTATGCTGTTCACAGACACACACACACGAACATGTTTCTAAAATGCTTTTTTGGATTCAGGGGGTCTCAAAACATGTATTTTCGGTGAAATCTCGGTATCGAATTTTTGGGTGGAATACAATACTTCCCCTACTTACTATACGTAGTAGAGAAAGTAAAAAGACAAAATCCTGTTCAACTTAACGGGTCTACACGTTAAAATGCTAGCAGTTTACTTCCGTGTCGTGTAGTAGACTTCTGAGGGCTGAGCAAAAATGTTTTCATGGCAGTGTACTTTAGGGTACGGTACAAGAGACTTACTTTGTGCATAATATTTAACCACCACAAAAGGACAATGCAGATGTTTAACAAGTTAGTTTGGCCAACTTGGTTCGAAAGCTCTGCCATGTTTCTGCCTGTAATCGCTTAGCGAAAACAAGTAACGTCAGATGCGATATACACTGGAATTTGAATGCTGCACAACGCGTGAAGTTTGGAATTTCATAGACCGACAATGGGACAGACACAGCTGCCGCCTCGCTTGCATTTTAATTACTGGTGATGCATTCTCCATAATTCATCATCTGCATTGTTTTATGTGACCCTAATGTTGAGCGTACATTGCATTAAACGTACGGCTAAATGTTCCAGCGTCACTATAAATTCATTATATCCTGCATTAATAAACTTAATGTGCAATTCACAGCTGCCTGCGATAACGACCTGGCTAGGCTAATGTTCCTAACTTCATTCCCAGGTGCCGGACGCTCCCGCTACGAAATAAACCCTGCAAAATCTTTCTGCTACCTACGTGCAGCTGTTGACATTTCTGAGCAGTAAATTTAGTATAACTATATGCAGAGTCTGCCAGAATTGCACCACGTGTTGATTACTGTCATAAAATTATATTTTACAAACATCCCTATGCTTAGAACATAACAAATCAAAAAACCATCGTTTAACAAATTAAGTTTAACCGAGCTAGCTGACGCTGCGGTAATGCTCGCAACTCGCTTTCGGGAAGTGCCGGGTTTGATATCTGGCGACTTCCCGAGTCATCACGCGAATGCTGGAGCGGTTTTTTTCAGCCCCCGAACCTCCTGTCCGGCCCTTTAGTTCCATTCATCATTTCATTCATCCTTCAATCCATTGGGATCTGTTTCAAGGTTGGAAGTGTTGTAATGGTATTTCGGTGCGGCGTAGCAGGAGAAAAAGGATAATCTCTCTAAAACTTTCTCCGTCTCTTGGCTGGTTGCCGGGGTGTAGGATCCTGTGGGTGGAGCGGGGATTCCCAGTCTGCCTGCCCGACTGCCGGGGCGTCTCTATTTGGAAACTATAGGAAACCTGCTACTGTTGTGCCGTCACTCCTGGTTCCGGCCGCCCGGTGTCTCCTCTCACCTCCTCCTCCCTCCCAGGGGGGTGCCTCCTTGTGGGGCATAGGTACAATATCCGCACTGGAGCAGTGAGTTCCCTCCGATGATAAGAAAAATCTGATGTGTTACACTCACATGACTTTCTCTACTCTTGTACAAACTATTTTTGCAAACGCCTATTCTCCATATGCTTCATGTTAATCAAAATGTTAATCTTAAAGCTAATTTTCTTGTACTAGGTGCAAGGGGAATATGGTAGACTTTAAGCGACAGTCAAATCTTTTAAGAGCTGGTTGCTATGTGGCGCATTCCATTCTGTTTGTATGTCCAGTACATAAAAAAAATTAATAAAAAATTCCCATTTGAGAATAAGTATGAGTATTAGAAAATTTAAGGGAATAACAAGCAATATCTCGAAACTTGTTCACTCAACAAAAAAAATGTATATGACATAAATTGTGTACTTTAACGCAATCTACATTTTTTGTGTAGTAGAATTTTGTCTATCTCTTATGGTTTACCAGTTATGCAAAAGTCGTTCACAATGAAGAATACTTTTGGAGACATTCCTAGAAAATTCAAGATATATATTTTATTTTTCATGAAAGTATCTTAAATATATGATATTTTAATCAAAATCGTTAGAGCAATTTATGAGAAAATTAAAATTTGCGAAAAATGTTGCATGTAAAGGGTAATCTGGGGTGGGGGGAGTGTCTTGAAAACCTTCGTGTCGCATCTCTGGAAGATACTGAAGCTAAATAGCAGTTTGGTGTTTATCCGACTGTTCATTTCTGAGTTATGCTGTTCACAGACATACACACAGACACACACACCGACATGTTTCCAAAAATGCTTTTTTTGGATTCAGGGGGTCTCAAAACATATATATATATATATATACGGTGAAATCTTGATATCGAATTTTTGGGTGGAATACAATACTTTCTCTACTTACTGTACGTAGTAGAGAAAGTAAAAACTAACATTTATTCTCGAGAGATTTTCTATAATCCACTATAGCCAAATTTCCGATATAGCTATTTCACCGAAAATAACTGCTTTAAGGTTCCTGAACCTAAAACAAGGGCTTTTTGAAAATGTCTCCGTGTGCGTGAACAGTCAGCGGACCTTGGTATTTCTGACGTTACTAGAAGTACGTTGGGCCGAACATTCGAGTCCCTCCCAATGGGGAGCTGTTCGGATTGGGTTGGACTCTGCTGGCCAGTGGTTCCCGATACCCATGGGAGATTGGGTACGCCTGGCTGGTTTTCCGCCCAGGCGGGGTTGTGAGACGCCCCGATGTTCTCCTGCACCAACCATGAGTGAGAGTTAAAACACACAGTTTATGTCAATTTTATTGTGGTATTATACCCAGCGCCAATCAAGAAGGTGATTGACAATTCGCGGAGCGAGAGAGGCGACGTTGCCGCTCATCGCGACCGCGTGGAAAAGGAGACTGGGTTACGCCTGCATTGTACAGCGGATGCTATTTATATTTGTATACGAAGACAATTGTAAAATAATGAATCTGCGTGCAGAAGATAGATCATGCAAGAATATATCAGTGTAAAGATCTGCGGTAACAGAAGAAATATACCTGTGAAATATTGATGCTTACTCTAATGGAAAAATGCCACTGATTTCCAAATCGCTTGCATCGCTGTTGTTGTTGCTGCTGCTCGCTTGATAGACTTATTCGGTTCCCGAGTGCGCACTATTTTTGGAAATTGTTAAATATCCATTAAAAACAATTATAAATGCTCACACAACACACACGCACAAATACACGAACTCAAATACACGTAACACAAGGCAAATACCATACAAATAGTACGACGCAAAAGAACTTTTCAGTACGCAGGCAATCTCTAAACTGATACAAACACACAAGCAAGCTGGGTTAAAAGGAGGAATTGTCTATAACTGATGCGACAGCAGAAGATAAGACTTCAGTTCATGTTACTGTAACGGTCGCTCGCCCAGCACGTCATGCCAATCACGTGTTACGATATCGCAGCAACGCATTTGCGTCTATCGTTGCTATAGAAACGTCTTAGTTCTAATTGGTCCTTCTAATGGTTGCTATGACGACCGCTGTGACGTATTCATCCCCTCCCATTCATTTAAAACTTTCCGCCACGTGGTTAGTAACCGTCAATCACCTTTTTGATTGGCGCCGAGTATAACATCAGGCAATTACGAAGTGCTAAGCTACAATTCTCTTGTTATGAAAAGAGTACCGAATTTCAAAGCCAGCATATAGCGATCCACTTATTAAACATTTGTCTATGGAATCGGTTTCCTTATTTCTACAAATGTTTATATCGATTAACATGAAGTAGATGGAAAAAAATAACTTTCGTAACATTAGTATGTTGAAAAGATATAAAAAAATATCTGATGTGACATAACTTTCTCTACCCCTTTATATTTTTAGTGGGTATACAAGCTGTTCTTACTTAAGCTTATTTTTATACCTATCACATTTTAACCCAAATAAACCTTTGCAGAAATAGCTGCATTACACATTTATATATACAAAGAGAGCAACGATAGTCAAATGTTTAAGAACCGAACACTATATGCTGTTTCCATGCAATCGTGAGAAACAACTAAATGTTGACAGGACTTTTAAGAGAATCGCCAAGGAATAAAAAATTATAACCTTTAATAACGGATATCTCAGAAGTTCCACAAAAATTTATTTGAAAAGTGCTTCTTAGAGTGATTTACATTTTTTTTGTGCAGCACGTTTTCGTGTGTAGCTTAATGTTGACCAGTTATACAAGATTACACAAAGTTCCTTCTGAATGAAGAGAACTACATAGGCTATTACTAGAAAATTCAAGATATGTATTTTATTTGTCAAGTAAATATTTAATCATTCATGTATGGTATCTTAATCAAAATCGTTAGAGCTATTATTTAGAAAATCAAAACTTTCAAAAAAATGTTCCATTTAAAGGGTAGTTTAGGGTGCGGGGGTTTTCTTGAAAATCTTCGTGTTGCATCTTTGGAAGATACTGAACCTAAATACCATGTTTGATATTTATCTGACTTTTCGTTTTTGAGTTATATTGTTCACAGTCACTCATACACTCATACGTCAGTTTCCTAAATATGCTTCATTTGGAGTCAGGGGCCTTCAAAACACGTATTTTCAGAAATTCGATATCGAATATTTGTGTGGATCCAATACTTTCTCTACCTACTATGTACGAGGCAGTGAAAGTCATAAAGGAAAGTGGGTTGGATAGTCATGTGAATGTAAAACTTCAGATTTGTTTGCTTTCATTGGTCCCTTTCTCTTTGAGAGTCCCTCTATTCTTCAAACCGCATATTCCGTGAAAATTTGTTTTTCTAATAAGAAATCACTAAAGTGTTCCCTGAAAACTGAGGAAAATCGGGGAATATTAGATTATTTATGCCACTAAATAACCTTACCAATAAAACTGGTCTTGAAATGGTAGTTTCAATATATATATTCCTATCCTCATCACAGCTTGAATAGCCGTTCTGAGAACACGTTCATTTGACTACTTTAAAACTTATTATTACAGCTTTTCGGAAGGAGATGCTTAAACTAGTGTCGTCGTTGTACTCACACTGACTACAGAAATTATTGTCCCCACCTTAAAAAATTCCAGCAGCCAAATTAATGAAGAGAGAATTCATATGTTTTATATGCCGAACTAACTAATGGAATTACAGTTTATACTAGGTGAGTCAGCTGCCCCTAGGTATTCGTATCTATGCAACCCGCAGTTAATAGTGTAATGTAAAAACGTTGACCCTTTTAGCAAACAAACTATTATTGTAGCTCTGCCCTTCTATTCGGTACTATACGGAACTAGCAATAATGATTAAAGACCTGAATGAGAACCAAAGAGCTGCAAAAGCCTTAAAAAAGGCGGCGTTTCATGGACATAATGCTTGCAAGGAGATAGAGGAATGTTTTCGTGAAGAGCGGGCTGGACTACGTGGGTTCTGGCAGAGTGGGTTAGCTGCCGGAATGTGGTGAAGCAAAGGTTAGCTTCGGGGTTCGAATCTGATACAAACATCAAAATGTTTTGGTTCTTTATTTTCTCTGCTTATGTTTATTCTCTTTATTTTAGTGTACTGATTTACTTATTTTTGTTATTGGCTCTCCTGTGAGCCAAAGACACAAGAATTACAGCCAGATAATTGTGTATTATGATTATTCTAACAATCTGAACCGTATCCGGTATTGTAAACCGTGTTACGTAGATAGCTTTCATTCTCTTGGGCGCGTATCGACGATATTAAATATAACAGTTTTTGTTTCATGTTTAAACCTTATGTTTCAATTCTATTGACAAAGGAGTTGTACATGTGCTAAGTTCACGGGTAAACAGAATAATAAATTGTTAAAGAGCGTGGATTTCATCAACGAAGTAAATGTTCAAAATGACGTCCCCCTTCATCAATGCACATTTGTGTACGTTGCCGGAGAGACCTTCTTGCCTGCTGTAATACGCGGTGTAATCTGCCTGCATTCTTCACGTATGAGTGTGCCCGCAGATGATTTGTCCTTGGCGGTTCTTCTTCTTTGCGGTGGAAAACATGACGATTAACCTATTTTGTACACACTTATAATGTTATCAAAAATGTTATTTACATCGTAATATTCAAATTATAGGCCCAAAGAGATAAAACAAAAGTTAATAAAAACTTCGAACTTAACCCGAAGGATTTGAACCCAGACTGAAGTGGCACAGTGTTAAAGCAACCATGATAATACTAGTGGGCCAATGCTACCTTGGCAGCTGGGGTTCCTATACGAATTAGTGATCGCAGAAATAGACCCCGCCTTGAAACTTTACACGCTTTTTGCAGCGTCATACAGTGTTTTGAGCTCGGTTTGGTAGTTTTAATTCAAAGAAATAAACTGCATCAGTCATTGCAATTACTGTATAATCTGAAATATGCTATTGTTAGTGACATAGGTGAAACTATCTACCTAATACTTAGCATTTTTGACAAGGCTGTACAACGTTGACTGACGGCCTAAATCCAATTGGTCGCACTGCGTAGATATGCCATTTTGTTTTCAAATGGTTTTGTTAACCGATGCATGTGATAGGTTGTTCTTTCAGGGGCGTTTTCAAAGGTGTGCATGAATATATGCTAAATAATAAAAGTTTGTAAAATTGGCTAAAAGTGCTACTGCCGCTTCCAGTGTCAAGGGGGTGCTTTTTTGTATCGACATACATAGCGGCTGCATGCTGTCCTGTAAAACACTTATTCACTGAGTTACCTATCCCTCTTCTATAAAGTGCTATGCAAATCAGTCATTAGAGGCATTCAAGAAAGGCGTATGTCAAATATGTCGCTTAGCACATTGCATAAATTCAAAAATAAATAACGGTAGGTGACTCACCTGGTATATTCCACGTTTTTCAAAATTGTTATATTAGTTGTATAACATTTTTGAAAATGTATCTGTTTTACAACTGTTTCGTGTGTGTTGTTCTCAAATTACTTTTACATCCACTTAGAGTATTATTTGGTATAATATCTGAAATTGGAGTGGAAACAGGTTTTGATCTGAAGGAGTAAAACGCATGCCAAATTCGGAAATCATTGAAGTGTTTATTTAATGAATGCCTCAGCTCTTAGGAAATACCGCGTACATTGGCAAAATTGTCAGATATTATATAAAAATGGCTGTATCAAATAATTTTGTAGACACTACTCATGAAACATATTAAAAGCGGTGTAATTTACAAAATATTATAGAGGTAGCAGAAGAAAATCCGAAAAACACCAGAAGACGTAAATTGTAATATCGCTTTTCTTTCTGTTTATTAATAGTTATTTATGCAACGATCTTATAATGGAATTATTAAGACGCGAGTGACGAGCAACTTTCCACGCAAGCGAGCTTCGAAAACTTCACGAGCGTTTAATACTATTGTGTAAGAAAACAATAGTTATACAATAAGTATTTAGTACTTAAGAAAATAAAAATGTGATAAATCAATTTCTCGATGCGTATTTTAGATGCGCTTCGATAACAGGTGAATATCGATTCAAGGCCGCAGGTATTGATTTTACAAGACGGAGACAGAAATGTTTATTAGTAAATCTGAAGAATGAAATTTAATTGCATACCTCCTGATATTTTGGGGAAGGCTAGGAATGTAACTAAGAATTTATTTCCTGCAAAATCAAAGAAAATATATGAAAAGTTTTATGACCATTCATGGTTTGGCCAGCAAGAAAAAATGTAACTTCATTATCAGAAAATGTGCTGTAGTTTACTTTCAAGAAATGTCCAAAACAGCGAAATCCCCAACCTTGTGGAAAAATTATTCGGTATTGAAGACCACTCTAAATATTATTCATGGAACTGATATAATTCAAGTATAAAAAGTTGTATTATTTCTTAAAACAGAAATCGGTAGGATACAGAGGGAAGAAAGAAAAATATTTTCGACAAATGAAATTAAAACTTTCACTGATGAAGCACCTGACAATACGTATCTACCGATAAAGCTATGTAAATATAACTATTTTAGTAAAAATAAAATGTTTTTCAGTGACCCGCAAGCGTGGAATTCTGTAGCATTTCGATCGAGATTTCTTACAGCAAATGCACACATTTAAGTGTAGGAGTCGAAAAAACAGACTTTCTAATGGATGTTCTGTTTCATTTTTCTATAATTGTTAGTTTGTCTTTTAACCTGTACTTTTTTATTTACCCTAGAGATAAAAATCGCAAGATGTTATCGTGGGATTCAGGGGACTATAAATTCTTAATAATAACTGTTATTTTGAAGAAAAAAAATTACACAGTTTCTCTCATTAAAACGTTTATTGTATGAACTGCGCCAGTTTTTCGTCTTTAAACTTGATAATCTGACTAGGTTAAGTAAGTGAATCATAAGCAAAAATGCAATGCATGCAGTTGAAAATATATAGGTACGAGCCATAATTCACTTTTTGCCTAAATAAATACTAATAACATATAAATAGGAAATTACTTAAAGTGAATTCGAATTAGATTTAGAGAAGTTAGCACGGCCTTGTTCCCGGCAGTGTAGCGGCAGGAAAACCGTAACTACCAACTCAGTAGAAAAACGGCCATATGTTGGTTCACAGTTCATTGGGTCTCTAGGAATTCGGGTCAAAAAAAACCCTAGAGTTAGAAGGAAACAGGAGCATAACTTACAGATATGAGAGATTCTGAACTCAATTAAAGAAATGTAGTTATTTCCAAATATTTTAAAGCATGCCGCAGTTCTCAGATGACTTGTGTTATCTTATTTGTTGGGCGCTTATTGCTTAATTATTTTTTAAATTTGGGTTATTTGTCCTCCGGCTAGCTATTATAACTCAGTCGAGCACATGTCTCTAAGCAGGGTGTGTAAACGGCAAGGAGTTGTTGCTAAAAGATAACACTGATGAAGAATATCTGGATCTAGACTTTTATTGCCGTCACGCTTAATTAATAATTGACATATTTAATCTTTAAACACGTCTGACTGAAACTGTGATATTTCTGAATGTAACTACAGTCGTTTGAATTACCGCGCACCAATTACTTCGCGAACTTTACATTTTTGTAACTAACTCTGCGACGCGCACCTCGTGAGAGATTCTTCAGAACTGTGCGACACTTGCTTATGGCTCGAGAATATATACTCCTTCACCTCGAATTGCCTAAACATTATAATATATCTCCTATTGGTTACCAAATTGCGCAACTTTAGCGTTTGTTTTGGTCAGCCAATAACTACTCTAACATATATGCTCTAGGGAAGATATTCCTTCCATTTCTAAAAAAGGCACGCTGCCCAGACGTGAATTTCGGCTTTCTATTCTTAATGACAAACAACTCACCCCCTCGGTTTATTGTTACCCACTTCTATTGTCAGTTTCAGTTAGGCCGTGCAGACTTATTTCCTAACAATGCTTATGGCTAACAAACATCTAAAAGCATGTACATACAATAATATTAATTTACACTATAATCACTCTGGCATTCACAGCATGTTACGATATAAAATATTGCCTCAAGCATCACAGCCTGCCACTTTTCTCTCGGGTTACGGAGGGTTATTCACTATCTGTGGTAACAATATCAGAGAGCACAATAGCTTCGCTCTGAGACATGTGGAACCGAAGTGGAAGTTCAGCAGTATGAGTGTATCACTGTGTTTGCTCAATTGTGTGCTCTTGTTCTTGCTGCATCTAATGGCGTTAAAATAGAACCATTCTGATAAGGGTGCATTATTGCTCTTTCCGATGCCAAATAATTGTATTCCAAGATTATTAAGTAGTGAAGGAGGCGTGGTTCTACCATATCCAAGAAAGTGATGCCATGTGTACTCAACAAAAAAGGCAAGGCCACATCAGGAACTTATTCCAAAGGGCAAGAAACAGGGAAATCCATGACCGGCCACAAGTCGCACCCCAGAGATGATTTGAAAGGTGAAGGCCCATGCCTCTGGACCAAATCCTGCAACTCAGAGGGCCATTGCACTGTAATTAGGGAACTCTGTTACTACTGTGAACACCATAATCAACTAGGATTTGAATCTTAGAAAACTGCCATAAGTGCCAGTGATGTAAACTGTTGCCTAAACACATTGCAGAACGTGCCACCAACAGCAGAAAGCTGTATGAACGATACCTAGCTGGTGAAAAGTGGATGTTTGTTGTCTTTTCAGATGAGGTATATGTTTATTAAAGTGAGTACACAAACCCTAGATATATATTACCGACCAAGGGGAGAAAACAAGTTTGAAAGATGGTATAAGTAAACTAACGAAACTATCCCCAATGGTTTCATGGTAATAGCAAGGTACAGTTACAATGGCAAATTAACCATTCATCGTTTACAAAAAAATGTGAAAATCAACTCGGTATTTATCACACTAACGTTCTGATACCAATTTATCATATAAAAATCCTTGCTCTCTATGGCGCGGATGTAAAGTTTGGTTGCATCAGGATAAGATATCAAGCCATACGTCTGCTTCAACCTACAACTTTTTGGAGAACATAGAGAGAGAAATGGGAATACATTCCATACCTTTCAGCGGCATCCATGTTAAGTCATCACTGATGAAGTTTTGTGTATTTGGGTTACTGAAAACAGCCGAAAACTTTGGACGGTCTCTGGAAAGCTAGGAGGAATGAAATAAACTGGACATATTGTATTTCATGGCAGTTTGCTCCAGTGGAAACTGTGCTGCAGATTGATGATAGTTCAAGGGTACCAGATAGAACATTACTGCTGGTGGAGGCGTGGTTTTTCATAAGGTAAGGGGGTCTTAAGTTTGTTACCATAGATTGGGAACAACCCTCTATGTCCTCCTCTTTTTGGACTTAGATTCTCAAGAAATTACAAGCCAAATTCCTGTCGAGGAGTAACTGGCCACGGAACGGAACATCAATTCTAAGCTGAGCATTATGGTGAAGCAGTAAATGGAATGAAGAAATTAACGATAGGTCAATTCGCAAAAATCCTATAAAAGTAGGAACATTCTAAAACTGAAACACCTCAGACAAGTTTGCTGCACGCAAGGGATTTTAAATGCAGGACTCCCAGCAACAGGCTACTGTGTGAAGTAATCTGCCTCTTAGTGATGCTTCATTCAGCTGTTATAACCAATACATATAATGACCAAGTATATTAATGTGACTATTACTTACAATGTCCTCTTGAAATATAGTTCTTCTAGGAGTCAAACCACTTCTCAGAAGGTTATGGAGGGAGCGTGGAATTCTCTGTCATATTCCCTTTCTTCACGCTTCATGATTTTAACATGTTATGCGTACCATTGGAAAACCTGTAAAGAAGGTAAACATTAACCGAATCAGTAAGTTCATAGTTTAAAAATTCTGATGTGTTACACTCACATGACTTTCTCTACTGTTGTACAAACTATTTTTTCAAACTCTTATTCCCCATCTATTTCATATTAATCGAGATAAACATTTGCAGAAACGACCTTTTGAGATGCAAAGAGAATTACATTTTACACATAGCGACCAGTTATAAAAATATTTGACTATCGCTTAAGACCTACTATGTTCCCTTTGTTTTGTATTTGCAAGGGCAATATAGAAATACAGTAGCCTTTAAGCATAGACATATCTCTTAATAGCTGGTTGCTATTTGCAGCACCATTAATACTCTTTGCATATCCAAGACAAAAATGAATAAGGAATTCCCATTTGAGAAAATAAGTATTGAAAAATTTAAGGGAATAACAAGCGATATCTCGAAAATGGTTCACTCAACAAAAAAAACTGTATATGACATAAATTGTGTGTTTTAACGCGATCTACATTTTTTGTGTAGTAAAATTTAGTCTATCTCTTATGGTTTACCAGTTATGCAAAAGTCGTTCACAACGAAGAATACTTTTGGAGACATTACCAGAAATTTCAAGATAAACGTTTTATTTGTCATGAAAGTATATTAAACAAATGATATTTTAATCAAAATCGTTAGAGCCATTTTTGAGAAAATTAACATTTCGAAAAATATTACATGTAAAGGGTAATCTGGGGTGGGGGGATTTTCTTGAAAACCTTCGTGTCGCAACTCTGGAAGATACTGAACCTAAATACCAAGTTTGGTGTTTATCTGGTGTTTAACTGTTCGTTTCTGAGCTATGCTGTTTACAGCACACACACAGACACATACACACACGGACATGTTTACAAAAATGCTTTTTTTTTATTCAGGGGGTCTCAAAGCATATATTTCTGGTGAAATCTCGTTATCGAATTTTTGGGTGGAATGCAATACTTCCCCTACTTACTATACGTAGTAGAGAAAGTAAAAATTACAATAAATGTACTAATATTACTCTTTCACATTAGCATTAGGTCACTGAATTGAATTAGACTTGATAAATGTAATACCAGATCTTTTCAATAATGATGTTCGAACGTGCATAAAACCTTTTCTTTTGTATACCCAATACATAATTTTTTAACTTTATAGTAAACATTGAAATTTTCAAGTCTGATTAGTTCACCAGATCCAATAACTATTTATGTAGAGATAAAATCAATTACGACTATTCAAAAGGAGCACAATAATTATTCTCCATGTCTGCTTGAGAAGAAACATTTGACTACGCAAGATCAAGTCTCTTATCATATTACGTTAGGCTAGTCATCTCTATCTGTTTGCACCAATTTGAGTGGAATTCGTTAAGAGAGGTTGTTTCTCACGCCCTTCTTTGTTACACTCTGAGTACAACATAGCCTATTCTTCATGTTTGTTTCTTGGAATTAGTTTCAAGCCGAACACAAAAACACTTTTCACGTGTCACGGCTGGATAAAAACTACTGTTGACTAGATAAATGTGGAAACCATACCGAAGAAAAACCAATGCGATCTAAAGAAACCGACAAATTTTGCTGCTCCCAATTGAACCTTCAATAACCTACACAGTACAAATACATAAGTTTTTGTTACACTGGATTATAGGAAATATGTTGTATTCCGTTTGGGAAAGAAGAAGGCAAGCTAATGTAACAATCTCGTTACTTTCTTTAGCTACTACTTCATACCTATTCTGAAATGTATTTACAAAAAGGCGTATTTTTTCATTTTCTGTTACTCATGATAGTTTCTAAATGGCTTAAGTACATATTTTGTTGTAGTTACATATAAGTATATAAAACACTATTGAGACAGTTACGTTTAAAAAATAGCTCTCTGTATTACTATGTATGCGGGAATTGATATTTTGAATACCCTTTGAATGGTATGATAAGCAACAACAGAAGTAATAGTTTAAAAACTGGATGTAGATTTAACAACCTTTCGAATATTAAGAGAAAATATTTAGTAAAGCTAAAATTAAAAAAGGAAGAACACACTTTTTGTCTTTTAGTTAATATTTTTCTGAAGTAAGTTTTTCTATCTCTCTTATGGTTCATGACTACACAAAACTCAATAAAAATCACAAGCTATTCACAGAAAATTTAAGATACGCACTTTATTCTTCTTGCCAATAAATTAACCTGCGGTATTTTAATTAAAATAATTAAAAAAGAAAAATCTGATGTGCTGCACTCACATGACTTTCCCCACATACAGACTATTTTACAGACGCTAATTCTCCATTTTCTTCGTGTTAATAGAGATAAACATTTGCAGAAACATCTTATTGCTAATTTTCTTGTAGATATATAAGCGATAGTCAAATTATTTAAGAGCTGGTTGCTATGTGGGCATTCCATTCTCTTTGCATGTCCAGGACCTAAAAAAAACGAATATCAATTCTCAATCTAGAAAAACTACTGGAAAATTCAAACAAATAACAAGGAATATCTCGGAAATGGTTCACTGACAAAAAAAATTATATGATTTAAATTATGTGTTTTAACGAGATCTATATTTTTTGTGTAGTAAAATTACAATTTAACAATTATGCGAAAGTCATTCAGAATGAAGAAGAATTTTGGAGACATTCCCAGAAAATTCAAGATATATATTTAATTTGGCATAAAAATATCTTAAACACATATTTTAATCAAAATCGTTAGAGTATTTTTCATAAAATAAAAAATTTCAAAAAAAAATCCATGTAAAGGATAGTCTGGGGGGGATTTTCTTGAAAATCCTTGTATAGCATCCTTGGAAGATACTAAACTCAAATACCAAGTTTGGTATTTATTGACTTTTCGATTTGGGTCATGATGTTCACAGACACAGAGACAGACACACACACACGGGCATGTTTCCAAAAACGCTTTATTTGGATTCAGGGGTCTCAAAACATGTATTTCCGGTGAAATCTCGGTATAGAATTACATGTAGTAGAGAAAGTAAAGGGTAGTTTAGAAAGGGGAAATGTTTTTTGAAAATCTTATTGTCACGTATTTGAAAGATGCTGAATTTAATACCATGTTTGGTATTTATCTCCCTGCTCTCTCTCTCTTAAACCAAACATTTGGATGGACTACAATACTTCCTCTACCTAGAATAAATATGCAGTAAGGAAAATAAAGATGCGAGAAAACAGAATGGTGTTCTGTACTAAGACGCATGGAAAGGATGCTTATATAAATAGCGTATTTAATTTTTGAAAATACAATGTGACATACGAAGTACTGCATGTATTTTGACCAAATAACATATATTTTGTAAATAATATATTCTTAATGATTTTTCTAGCTTTCATAGCGATATTAGTAAGGGAATTGTCAGTTCATTACATTAATTAGTCATCAATCATAAACATGCAGAAGTTTTAATAATCTTAACTATGCGCAGAAACAAGATTTATAAGCCCTGCTTTGGACAGAGATTTACTCCCATAACATCCCATAAATCAACAGATACATAAATAAATGTCCGCAATCTGATAGCCATGTACATCTGCCGAGATAACCACTTACAAGGAGCATTTATCTGTCACCACACAGATGAAAAATTTATCACTTTGACCGAGTACCAGAGGAAAGACTTATTAATGTGCTACCGATGTAGAATAGCTTGCATTTCTGTCACATGCAACTCTAATGAGTTAAGGCTGCTTCTGAAGGGAACTTAGCTATTTATATCTCGACTGTAAATTCATTTTGCAGAAACTCATTCCGTTCTCCCTAGAGGACTATGCCTATGAAGGTGGTAGTGATGGTGCTTCAGTGTAGATACCATCTACAACATGAGAGATATATGTAGTTCTGAATCGCAATTATGGGAATTCTTAAGCATAAGCGTTTGAAGGAATGCTATTCCAGTGATCAGTGGAATTAAGAAAATTCTGTTGCAGGAAAACTACCTGCACATTAATGTCTGTGAACTAATACCGTAAGATCCTGTTTCGATTGGGTATTTATTTCGAAGAAAACATAAAAAAAGAAAAAAATACAATTTGGAGACAGAAAGGTAGAATCAGACGACAGAAAAATTCAATGCCATTTTCGGATTTGAACCAAGGATCACCCGGTCTCCGTCAGGTTGCTCTAACCACTGGCTACCATGCCAACATGCCGGTATGACATTACATTCTCCAACTTGAGGCAGTATTTATAACACTTAAATGATTGCCGCCTTAAAGCAATATGTGTATGTAACAAAATATAAAAAGTGTATATTACAGTCATTGTATATGTTTATATTATTGTATACATGTGTAACAATGTTATATAAATGTATTACGTAATTGAATAATGTAGGAGCTGTGAGAATAATAGGTTAAAAGTTGCTAACAATGAGGTAACAATGAAATAATCTTGAGGCAATAATGAATTAGAAAGTAATAATACTACTTGTGGTTTTTGGAAGTAATAATGTAATTTTTGAGACAGTTTATAAAATAGCCAATCAACAACCAGAAAAAAGCTTAAGTTAAAAGTATTCTATTTGATTAGGAATAGCCAATCAGAGACTTGAAATACAGATATTTACAAATTTATGCGGTAGAAATCAAGTCAGTTGCTTGTAGACAGCGCTCATAACTGGACGCGTTGGTTGCAGGCAGTGTTCCTAACTGGACGGGAGATGTGTCCTCGAGAAATTTAATACGTATTTTGTGTGAAAAAAATAGTTTACCTATTTAAAAAGTGCAAGTATTTAATAAAAGAATCTTATAGCTCTCTATATCAGTGAAGTGTTATTTAAATCGTGTCAAAAATTAATAAAAAGGAGTGAATAAAACATTAAAATCTGTGCAGGCCTACATTCTTCAGCTTCACCACGCCTTGCAAAGAAATCCATGTCTCTAACAATAATACTGACGCAGCCGAGGCAATCATAAATATGTAATATTTAAAGAAACAGTCAGATTACAAAGTTAATATTTTTAAAATTTTTGGGACGAAGGCTACCGGGTACCATACGTGCGGTTGCAACAAATTCAAGTTGGGCTCCCCAATAGTCGAAATATAATACATATTCAAACTGACTTTCCATACGTAGCAGCAACAAACCTTCTACAAATTGGCTCCCAATACGTGGTGCAAATAACAATACAACAAACCAACTACTGCAAACTCATTCGCATTTTTCCCTGTAAACCACAAGGGGCTCAAAAATAGTGTTAAGATGACACAGCCCAACGGCGACTTACAATGTTGTAAGTACTTAAGTCTCGGGATTCGTAGTTTCAATCACTATTAAGTCAATTAATGGAAATTAATTTTGCGGAAGAACAATTAATTTCCACTTATATTATTTGTTGACTTCATAAACGCCTTCGATGGCGTATCAAGACAAAAACTCTGGGTAGTTTATGAGGGAATAAGGATCCCACAGCATCCTGTGTGTTTTTAAACATAGTTTTATTTGCGGACAATCAGGTCTTTCCACCTCTAAAGACGAACTGCAAAGAGCAACGTATAAGTTACAACGGATACTCATGATTTATACTCTAGAAACATCCATTAATAAATCCTATGGCATTTAAGGGAAAGTTTCCAGTAAGATCAAAGATAGTTTTAAGCAATGAAATAATATAACAAATAAACAATTTTAATTACTTGGGATGCTGGATTTCCTATGAAAAATACAAACACATAGATAAAAAACTCAAATAAACTCAAAAATATCAGATGCAACTTCTTAGACGAATGTCAGGATATACGTTAAAGGATCAGATACACAACACCCAAATACGTGAAGAATTAAGTATATAGGTATAAATTAGAGGAGAAACGAACTTAATTAATAAAATTCTAAATCAGTCCAATTAATTTAGAATTTCTTTATACATATCAAATGACAGCGGTTTCACTACATTGAAGCTGGTTGTATTGTATTTCAAATGTTGGGGAGCCGAACTTGAAGTAGTTGCAGCCGTACGTATGGTAAAAGGTTTCCGATAGCCTTCGCCCAAAAAATGTACTTTCCGGTTGCCTTTGCTCCAAGTTTAAAAATATTAACCTTGTAATTTTGACTGTTTCTTTAAATATTATATATTTATGTTTGCCTCGGCTGCGTCAGTATTGTTGTTAAAGACATGGATTTCTTTGCAAGGCGTGGTGCGGCTGAAGAATGTAGGCTTACACAGATTATAATTTTTAATTCACTCCTTTTTATTTTTTCTTGACACGATTTAAATAACACTCACTGATATAGAGAGCTGTAAGATTCTTTTATTAAATACTTGCACTTTTTAAACACGTAATCTATTTTCTTCTCCCACTGAATACGTATTAAATTTCTCGAGGACGCATCTTGCGTCCAGTTAGGAACACTGTCTACAACCAACTGAACTCTGAATTTATAAATTTTGCTATATTTCAGTTTTTGATCGGCTAATCCTAGTCCAATAGAATACTTTTATTTAACTTAATCTTTCTTTCTGGTTGTTGATTGGCTATTTTATAAACTGTCTCAAAATTTACATTATTGTTGATCGAATAATGACTAGTAGCATTATTAAACTTTCTTACTGGTTAATGCCTCAAGGTTACCTCATTGTTACCTCATTGTTAGCAACTTTTAACCTATTATTCTCACAGCTCCTACATTAATAAATTACGTAATACATTCACATAACATTATTGAACATGTATACAATAATATAAACATATACATTGACTGTGACATACATTTTACAAATTATTACATACACATATTGCTTTAAGGCGGGCTGTTATTGAATTTACATATTATACAATTAGAGTGAAATTATTTAAGTGTTAAAAATACTGCCTCAGCATAGAAAAGATGAAAGACGACAGAGTAACAAAACAAGCACTCAAATACAAACGAGAAGGCCGGCGTTTAATAGGGCGACCGAGAGCCGAACGGGAAGATATCTTTGCGTCGGAAAGGGCTTCATAGCCTAACCTTGAAGAGGAAGAACTAATATCATATTTTAACAGTAATAGGTCGCTTTTATGCGAGACCAAGGTTTACTGTAAACAATATGATTTTAATGTAGGTATTATACTTCATTTGACTACATATGTTTCACACTATACAATGTCTTTAATTGCAGTATTAAACAATAAACAAGAAACTATAACGTCACCTAAAACGAGTTCACATATCCAAAATTCAAAGCAAACAGCTCTAAATATTTTGATTTGTGGTTAACTATTGTAGCTTTTTCTTCGAATCTTAAAAGTTATAATTTACTACCAACATTACTACATGGTTCAGAAGTATGGACAGTGACAGCGCAGCATAAACGATGACTGCAGAAATGAGTTTTAGGACCCGTACCAGGATATTTGCTTTTGGATCATCAAAAAAATTAAAACATCAGGAATGAAGTAAAAACCACATGTGTTTTTCAACCAATAAGAGATTTTATGCGAGGGAAAGACGATAATCACTTCTTCGATGCAAGGGACCTCAGAACATGTATTTCTGTTGAAATTTCGGTATCTAATTTTTGGGTGGAATGCAATACCTTCTCTAACCACTATATACGTGGTAGAGAAAGTAAAAATAACTCCAGATAAAATAGCCTCCTGCAGGTCATGTGATCGAGGATATGTTGGTACACCAAGAAGACTTCGGTGTGATTAATTCTAAAACTGGAGATGGAACGGCCAGAAGATATGAAAGATGAGCTTATAAAAAAATGAGAATTCAAGTGTCATATGCCATATTTAGGTTTCGAAGGGATGGGCTATTGAATCCTTAAACACCTCGATCATTACTAATCCATTGTCGCCCCATTATTTTCTAGTTTCTCAGAATGCCTTCATCCTTTATACAGGAGGCCAGCTTTCTTACCGAGACCTTCTTAAGTTCATAAGCCTTTCATTAAAATGTTTAATCCTTTGACCTGCAAGTGATTCGCAACAGATGACTCACCGTTTCATCTCATACAGTTGGATCAACTTCTTTACCTATCTTGTATAAGTGTCCCTTAAGATAACCATGCCCTGTTATTACAACCGTCCAACGAAGTTAGATTCTGTTTACAGAAAGCAGTTCACCAGTCTTGCCAATGTCTAGATTAGGGTTGCTATTTTTGAGTACCTGTGTCCTGCCATTGACTCCCAGTACTCCTTATGTTTTTCAGCAGAGCATTCACCGATAACCTCTCGAACATCCATAGGATAATCAGAAAATAGATTCGGGTCCAATCTTTTTTGCCAAATCATCTCCCGTTTTATTGGCATGAATTCGCATATGTACTTGCATCCATAACAATGACACTCTGTTGTGTTCAGACAGTTTCATGAAGAACTCTCGACATTCCCAGAAACGTTTTGATTTGACTTCATTCGCTTCAAGAGGCTTCAAAGCTGCATGACTATCTGAAAGTATAGTAATAGACCTACTGACAGTAGGTCACGTTAGAGTTGTCTTCTGTACCATGTGTTTTACTTCTGATGATGTCGATTATATCTTGGTTTTATTGCCCTTTTTACGCCGTGTGGATTTAAGGTTCACTGAAATTACATTCCAACCCGGTATTCACCTTACGTCTAGAGAAAACTATAAGAAGAGTGAGCCTGGCTCGAACCGACCAAAATGGCTCAGGTTCTGAGGCTCACATTCGGGATGTCTAGTTCGATTTCTAGTATTTTCCCAGATCGGTAGAGGAATGCTGGGTTGGATTATAAACGTTCATGTTCTACATTTCCTTTCTTTTTTCAGAGTTGCAGGGCGGTGATGTGCGGTGTATTAATGGAAAATTATTTTTTCCCTGGCACAAAAGCTTCTGCCCGAACCTTACCGTGCGGATGGAGGGGGCATAGAAGTGGCGTTTAGGAATGCTCAATCTGAAAACTCCACTGCGTTGCACCTACCATCCAATGTGCTCTTTCGCCTCGTTCCTTCTCCCGACGGTTTAGTAAGCGCAGAAGGCTTAGCCTTGGCCATGGCGCCGATACTATCCTCCGTTTCTTAACTATAATCCTACTATCTGCAATACAAGGTATACTTAAAACGACCGAACTTTTGAAATAGCGCGTCAACCGACACAGGAGCGCACTGCACTGAGTGCACCTAGTTGCAGGTTTAGACAAAAAAACTGCCATTTTCCTCGTTTCACTATGACCATTAGTAGCCGAGCTACAACTGCTGAAGTGAGCACGTGCACAAGCTTTTCGTCGGACTAGTGACAAAGCGACAATGAAAGAGCTTGAAGAACAACGTGTGCGTGTGTGAAATTTTGCTATAAACTTGGCAAAACTTTCACAGACATTTCAATTGCTTAGTCAGGCATACGTGGAGGACAGTATGAGTTGCACGCAGTACTATGAGTGGTTTAAGTGGTTTGAACACTGCAGAATATCAGATGGTAGGTCAGAGTCAGATGGTAAATAAGGGAGTCTACCAGAGAATTTTAGCTCATTTGAGGGATGCTGTGCACAGGAGGCCTGAACTGTGAAAAAACCCGACCGGGATGTTGCATCATGACAATGCGTCAGCTCACGCGTCGCTCCTTGTCCGCAGCTTTTTGGCAAAACATCAGACTCCCTTGTGCTTGATCCGCCCTATTCTCCGGACCTAGCCCCAGTGCACTTTTTCCTGTTTCCCAAACTTTAAACCACGTTGAAAGGACGTCTTTTACAAACTATAGAGGAGATTCAGGACATTGCGACAAGAGACCTGCGCGCCATCCCAGGAAGTGTGTTCCAGGAGGTTTTCCAAAAATGGAAGAAACTTTAGAAACAATATATTCCCAATACAGGGGACAACATTGAGGGAGACAGAGCTTGAAATGTTGTGCAATTAGCAATAAAGATGTCAAAAGATCGTACTTTGAACACACCTCCCTAGTACATAAATGTACACATATAGTAAGATAGTGGGTAGAGGAAGGCATATGAACGTAACATGAGATTTTTAATGAAGATGTGTGATTAATTCCGAAATTTGATTTAGATTTCTGCCTTGACCTCGGTGTTGTCAGTCAGCCAGCCACAACAAACGGTTGCCAATTAGCACAAGCAAATTGCTAGAATCAGTTATGCGACGGGATTTATTGGTGATAACACTTCATTCCATTACCAAAATAAACCTGTTATACTGGCGCAACATTGCATTATTGCATGCGGAATACCTGTAGCAATCAGAGCAATGCGAGGGCACCATCAAGATATGCATAAGAAAAATGCAAGTACAATGCTTGTAAAATCCTTTGGATAAGCTCAGACTTATGTATTACTTGCAAGCTACCTCAGTGTAAAATGGGTGCATCCTGTTTGAACCTATGACCATTATTTATCGCTTATTTGGACCGAGAAAGACAGCTTATTTGATCCAGTCGGCTTCTTTGTGCATAGGCTTAGGATTGTGTTAAGTGGCATGTTTAAAAATGTTGTCCTTAAAATTGAAGACGTTGCTCTATGACAGAGGTCTGAAGTAAATGCTTACACTTATTTGGTCATAGCTACAATTTTAATACACTGTAGTTGAGTTAGTTTCCCTTCCTGATATTTCAACCAGTAGGAAATGACGAGGTTAATCGTTTCTTAGTCTCTCTACTTACAATATTTTGACTGGCTTTCTTAATTCATTTAAACTTTATAAATGAATAAAGGGAACTACTTCATTTCCCGTTCATTCCGTTTCCTTCTCATGCTTTATGTTTGCTTCTAGGTTTCGTGGCGTGAGGCTGTGCCGATCACATGACACGGATGCTTGCTCCAAGGAAAGAATATTCATGTACATTAGAGGACTGCCTGGTTCGATGGGTGGTTCATTGCCCTCTCGGTCGCTCCAGTAATGGGACAGATCTTCAAACTTTCGAATCAGGAACTGTAAGGTACCTCCGCACGTCTCTGGGGCCTGTCTGCCTGCGACCTCAGCTTCCTGTGGTTCCTTAACTTCGTCCCTTCCTCCTGGTGCTGTGGTAGCCGCAAAGATCTCATGCAAGTCGTTGTGCGCGAGGTGTCCCTATCCGTTGTACGCGTGTCATGGCAAGGTAATCTTCATCCATATATGTAAGTGTTTAACATATAATCTGCGAATGTCATATCGGCTGTAGGAGAGATTGGTACCAGAGCAGGGGATGCCTCCAATACTTCCTGATAAGGTAAAATGCTATAATCGTTGTATTATAACTTGCCTTTTGATACAGTTCCGCTACCACGTGGACTGAATCTTTTGCATGTTGGGGAACGGGAGGGCCAAATGTTACCTGGCAGGCTCAGCGGATGCCTCCAATACTTCCTGATAAGGTAAAGCCGCTATAATCGTCGTATTATAGCTTGTCTTTTGATACAGTTCCGCTACCACGTGGACTGAATGAAGTGGTGGGATCTACGCTGCAATCTTTTGCACGTTGGGGAACGGGAGGGCCAAATGTTACCTGGCAGGCTCAGCGGATGCCTCCAATACTTCCTGATAAGTTAAAACCGCTATAATCGTCGTGTTATAACTTGTCTTTTGATACAGTTCCGCTACCACGTGGACTGAATGAAGTGGTGGGATCTACGCTGCAACCTTTTACACGTTGGGGAATAGGATGGCCAAATGTTACCTGGTAGGCTCAGTGGATGCCTCCAATACTTCCTGATAAGTTAAAAAGGCTATAATCGTCGTATTATAACTTCCGCTACCACGTGGACTGAATGAAGTGACGGGAGCTACGCTGCAACCTTTTGCATGTTGGGGAATGGGAGGGCGAAATGATACTGCAGGCTCAGTTGAAAATGCTAACATTTGACGCATTATTGTACATACATGGCTAAATAAATCGTCTTTCTCGCGCTGTTAACGAAAGAAGAAATTATAAGTTAACGTTTATGGCCAGGGGCGTGTTTAGGGATGACAGGGCGGTCAAGTGCCCCCCTCTAGATTACGAGAAGTGAAGAGGCTACTGGTTATTATTACTGTGTCAAAAGAAAAATTACAACAACTATACTTTTAATACAAATATTTCACATTTGAGAATTAAAAGATGATTCTTTTTGAGCTAAATATGACGTTAAAAATTCACATGAAAATTCGGAAAATCGCTTGTGGGAATCTGTAAAGGAAGCACTATAAAATACAACAGAAGTAGTAGCGAAGTTATTTTGCGTGAAGACACCCAGAGTGTGACTTTGTATTGCACTCAAACTATTAACCATTTGCAACAATACATACAACTAAACTATTACCGCGAGGTAACAAAAACTTTTATTCTTGTGTACTGGCTTCATGAGCTTTACAAGGCGAGATACAGGGAAGAGGGAAGACTGCATGTTATTTGTGAGAATCATCTGATAACTCAGGCATAAAAAACGTCGTAATGAGTCGTAAATAGAATGCAACTGCATAATAATTTAATTTTCATCTAGTAATGGATAAATGTATTTGTGAATAAAGTGGACATATTACACGTGCTATATTCACCAAGTGCTCAAACTCAGTGAGAAAACTTCTTGCTGAAAACTAAAGCTTTGTTTCATCCTTGCACACTTGTGCGTATTTCACTTTATTGTTATTTCTAATAACACCTGACTACTGTTTATTTTATATTACAATGCCTTGTCTATTTTTTATACCTGTATGCATTCCTTCCATTCAGGGTTCACAAGACCAAAACATACATGTATTAACATGTGCCAGCAGTATAAATAAGCCTATCAACAGTGGGTGGGGATCTTAGGTGGAGGGTTCGAAGAGCTGTAGGACGGTATCGACGATGATTGGCTATCACGTGGTCCGTCACTGAACTGTCACAAAAGACAAGTTATAATACGGCGACATGATTTGTACAACCATTTTTACCTCCTGCATAATGTAGTGTATGTGTGTATTGTCCCATCGGACACATTATTACTGTGTATAATGTTGTTGAGCTAATTGTTGCTTTGTATGTTGAGGTGTTGTACCGCGCGGCAATTCCATCTTTCTAGTTGGGGGATGAAGCCAAATCGAGATAAGAGCCTCTTTGTGTGGTGACTTGGCGTCACTTGTAGCCAGAAAGTCAGGTGTGAGTCTTCAATGTGTTAGGATGTGTGTGCGTGGGGCATCTCCTCCAGTTTTTTGTCTGTAACCCTTTTGTGTACAATATAGGATACCTTAACTTATAATAAACCTGAGCAAAATGTGAATTCAAATGTAATTATTTATAAATATTCCACGCCCGCTTTAGCTTTGTGCAGCAAGTTCTTGGTATCTTTCGCTTGCCTCTGTAGCTACGTTCCCCCAATGTTTATGCCGGGGTAACTAAATTTAATATTTTAGCTGCAAACCATTTGGCCTCACCCCGAAGTATAACAATATCTCGGAATATTTTTTATGGTATTCATTTCAGAGAGATTAATTATCAATTGCACTGAATTCTTCCGGTAAAAACTTTGAGATAAGTGAAAGGCGCAGCATTTAATATTGGGAAATGGCATTCTAGCAGCAGCAAGTGCAGCAAATGAAAGTCAATATACCAACAGTAAGTATTCAGTTCGGTTCCTATTAAAGTCATTCATAAAGTCTAATTTTGGACCACATATGGCTCACCAAAGAGACTGGGAAGTGTTCTGGGGCTCATGGCCGACTGGACGAAACCGGCTACAATACTGGTCAAACAAACTTTTGATTTGAATAAAAGATTATCAAAACTGGCTCCAAACTTCCTGCACCGTGTAACATTTCCCGAGTATTTTCCAACGAGTAACAACAATCGTTACGCTTTTAATCTACGAAACAATTTACCTTTCACAGAAAACGGGAGTTATTGTTGTGTTGCTTGCAAGGCTGGTTCATTCATTTGGTTGCCTAAGCCTACAGAAGCGCTTTGCTCTGCGTTTGTGACAAATATGAACAGTTAAACAATAAATCCAAACTGTCCATATGCCGCAGACCAAAAGTGGCCCTGTCCGGCGGAAAATTCCTGACAGACGATTTACGGCTGAACATTCGTTAAGAGAAATTATAACGGCAATCCCACTGTTAACAGCTGAACCCATAAACTCTCATAACTGTTCAATTAACTGCAGTGTCTGGCTGTTATCAAGCCAAATCCCAGTGCGACACGCAACAATGCGAGCTTTATGTTCATTTGTTTCTCTAATTTATGGAGATCTCGCGTCTCGGCGTCCACTCCCTTGTAACAAGAATTATTTAAGCGCTCTTGCATACTGATGATCAATTTTGTTTCAGGCTAAAAAATAAAAAAGATAAAGAATCAGCACCTTACATTTGAAATGAGTAATTTTCCTGACGTCGCTCACTTATACCACTTTTGACAAATAAAACGAAGGAAATGTTGAATTCCATATGTACCTGACTATCAGTTTATTTATGTAGTCATTGGATGGTAACTCACATTAAAAATAATATAAAAATTCCGATGTGTTACACTCACATGACTTTCTCTACTCTTGAACAAACTATTTTTACAAACGCTTATTCTCTATCTACTTCATATTAATCGAAATAAAAATTTGCAGAAACTTAATCTTATTGCTAATTTTCTTGTAGATGCAAGGGGAATATGGTAGGCTTTAAGCGATAGTCAAATATTTTAAGAGCTGGCTGCGAAAAAACATTAAGTATTGGATAAGGAATGTCTCGGAAATGGTTCACTCCACACAAAAAATGTACATGACATAAATTGTGTGTTTTAGCGACATCTACATTTTTTGTGTAGGAACATTTAGTCTTACCATTTAGATTTACCAGTTATGCAAAGCAAAAGCCATTCAGAATGAAGAGGACTTTTAGGGACTTTCCCCGAAAATTCAAGATATACATTTCATTTGTCATAAAAATATCTTAAATATATGATATTTTAATCAAAATCGTTGGAGCCATTTTCGAGAAAATCAAAGTTTTCCAAAAGTGTTTCATGTAAAGTGTAGTATGGGTTGGGGAGTTTCTTGAAAATATTAGTGTCGCATCTTTGAACCTAAATACCTAACTTTGTATTTATCTGACTTTTCGTTTTTGAGTTATGCTGTACACAGAAATACATCCACACAGACACACACACCTACCTTTTTCTAAAAATGCTCTTTTTTGGATTCAGGGATCTCAAAACATGTATTTCCAGTGAAATCTAGGGATCAAGTTTTTGGGTGGAATGCAATACTCCCCCTACTTACTATAGGTAGTAGAGAAAGTAATTGTGTAACAGAACAAGAGAATGAGGAGAATTCGCAGCTCTGCTCGTGTCATTGCGTTCTAATCTGAATCTCTGCTATAGGTCTGCATAGGCCAAAACTCTTAGGCCGGACCCGGTCCGAACGAGCCCCGGCCTGAACCCGGGAATAGATTATAGTGTACCATCGACGAACCCGATTTTCTAAGTTGGTTTTAAATAAACGTATTTTGCAGTTATTGAATATTATTATAATTAGAGTAGTATTAGTATTCCACGAAATGATGCTGCCTGCCTTCGATTTTCGGTACAGGCATAGAGATGTTTTCCCCTACTGGGAGGTGTTATAAGGGATTCACTTAGATCCTCGGGACCAATCGAGGGGTCTCACGGCTGAGTGCTGCAACCCTCATGTAGTAAGCGGCCTTATTAACCACATGTCGCCCCTGTTGCTACACTCTGCACAGGATGTCCTGGGTGTGGGTGGACGGAGGGAGCCAGATTTTATAGCCGTCGTGCTGTTCTAACGTTATTCGCAATTGGCCCAAAGCGAGCATACTTCATTCATTATTACTATCATTACTATGTGCGGCTATGGATGTCTGGCTTCTGTGATAATTGTGCAATTATCATCTCAACTTCGCAGGCCAAAACATGTGATAAAATTAATCTTTTTTGGTCTTTATTTTCCCTTTACATAGAAAAATTTTCAGTTTTTTTGTTAACAAAATGACTAATGATTTTGATTAAATATCATATGTTTAAGATATTTACATAATAAAATGCATATTTGAATGTGATAAGTTTTTTGTCTATTTTTAAGCCCGAGCCCGTGCAGACTCTACTCTACCTCACTCAATTCCTGCCCTCCCCCCTCTCTCTCTCTCTGCTCTCTGTATTTCACTCTCCCCCATGCTCTCTCTGCGCCTGCTTCGCCTCCTTTTCATATATTTCCCTCTCCCTCTGTGCAAAGTACATCTCATGATGCTTTAAAAAACAATAATGAAGCAGCTATTTCTGGGTTGTGAAAACAGCAGTAAAAGCTTTCAACAGTAAGCAAACTGTGTCTCTCCCTTGTGTACGCAAAGAAATCAGATTTATGCTGTTTCTCGTAATCGATTTCGTAGATCAGTAACAATAATGAAATATTGATAATTTCTTAAATATTCATCCTATACCAATGTTGTAAGTAACAAAACCTGTTACAACACGCAATGCCTCTCAAACGTTTCACGCTTACAAACTCTTGTTATGTTTTTCAAAAAATTAGTAATACCAGTATTTCAATTTTTTACTTTCTCTACCGCCTCCCTATAGTACCGCCTTCTCGTATATAAGAGAAGTATCTATTATAGGTATCTCTCAAAAAAAAACTAATATCGAGATTTCGCCGCAAACACACGTTTTTGGAACCCAGAACCCGCTAAAAGCAGCATTCTTAGAAAGCATTCCGCGCGCGTGTCTGTCTGTGCATCCACCCGTATGTCTATGTGTAAATCTGGGAATAACTTGAGAAATTTGCTTAGTTAAATAATTTTGTATAACTGATAAACCGAAAGAGATGAGACAAACTTACCGACCAGAAATTTAGATCTCTTTAAAACATAATATTTATTTCAAATAACTGATGGTGGAATCAGGCATTTTGGATATATCCATTCTTATTGGCTTGAATTTTTTAATGCATCCTCATTTCTACACGATTCAGTTGTTTCCCGCGATGTCATGAAAAAAGCTTGGAATTTCAAAGCCAGTATACAGCGACGCTTTTTAACATTTGACTGTCGCTTCGGATAACCCTTAAGCTATCCTGCAGTGGAAAAAATGGCTCTCGGGTGCCTGTCGTGGTAATGATTTTGTTGTTTAAATATTCCGGATTTCTCTTTTTCTTAGTGATCATTATGTTCGTGTTTTATATATTTTTAAATCTATATGCGTCAACTCAAGTGTTTCCAAATATTTATGTATGGCTGGTTGGCAACATTGATTAAATCAAGTTTTGTTTCATTCAATGTTGCATATTTTTGTCAATCACTTTATATGAACCAAAATATTATGTGTACAAACTCATAGCAATGATTTATATAAACAGTTATTTCCTATTTTCAATAATAATTCATGAAATGTATTTTATAAAAATTAATGCTTCTATTTATACATAACCAATTGAACGGGGAACATACCATATTCACTTTTTACTTCTCAACTCGTTTTTACTTTTGGTAATTGTTAAATATTTTACTACCTTTTTTGGTCCTTTATTGCGATGAAATTTTTGAATTATAATAGTCGCTAAATATTTCGTCTTTTCACCTTCTAGTCATCTTGAGAGAAGTCTTCTATGGTTATTGATTCTCTCTGACAACGCAACGTTTCCTATTGACGTTTTTGCTTCTTATATTTAACTATTATAACAGATTTGATTAAAAAAGTCTTACATTTCTAAATTTACAAAATAATAATTAATTACACATGAAATCCTTTTAACGTTGCTTAACTAAAGCAGCTTACAATAAGTAAACAGATTTGTTTGGGAGATTTATAAAAACTCTTGCTTTATATTTTCACTTCCTCTACTACGTAGAGTAAGTAAGGGAAGTATTGCATTTCACCCAAAAATTCGATATGGTGATTTTACAAGAAATACATGTTTTGAGTTCCCCTTAATCCAGAAAAAACACTTTTGAAAAAAGGTTCGTGCGTATATGTGTGTGTCTGTGAATAGCATAACTCGTAAAAGAAAAGTCAGATAAATACCAAACTTTGTATTTAGGTTCAGTATTTTTCAAAGATGCGACACGCAGATTTTCAAGAAAATCCCCCACTCCAGACTCCCTTTAGATGGAACATTTTTCGAAAATTTTTATTTTATCAGAAATGGATCTATTAATTTTGATTAAAATATCATATATTTAAGATATTTTCATGGCAATTAAAATGTGTATCTTGAAATTCTTTTGTCCTTGTAATGCAAAGAGAATGGAATACTACACATAGCAACCATCTCTTAAAATATTTGACTCTCGCTTAAAGGCTAGCAATTCCTCTTGCAATTAGCAATAAGATTAACATCTCGATATCTCGATTAACATGAAGCATATGGAGAATAAGCGTTTGTAAAAATAGTTTGTACAGGAGTAGAGAAATCCATGTAAGTGTAACACATCAAATTTTTTTTTTATTTCTAGACATGCAAGGAGAATGGAATGCTTCACATAGCAACTAGCTCTTAACAGGTTTGACTATCGCTTAAAGCCTACCATACTCCTCTTGCACCTACAAGAAAATGAGCAATAAGATAGTTTGTGCAAATGTTTATCTCGATTAACATGAAGTAGATGGAGAGTAAGCGTTTGTAAAAATAGTTTTACAAGTATAGAGATAGTCAGGTGGTGTAACATATCACATTTTTTTAATCTGAAATATTATTATTTTTATTATTCTCTGTCCTTTTCAGAATCATTAAACAAGCATAGTTAAACATTTTCTGACAATAATTCACCATACCATTTCTGCTCTACCCTCTTGTATCTAAAACGAAATGTGTAACGAACTTATTTTTGCAAACGTTTATTTCAATTAGGATGAAGTAGTTAGAAAAATAAAATTTTGCATTAAAAGTTGTGGATGCTGTATAAAAATATAGTGGTAGAGAAATGGGAATATCACACATCCTCTACCACGTAACTCTAATACGTATGCAGAGATACGAGAATTCGATATTTCGAATTTCATTGGAAATGCACTATTGGGGCTCTCTGAATAAAACAGCAATGGGAATAGAGCAAAAGACGGGCGAGCGCGTTTGTGTGTGTGTGTGTGTGTGTGTGTGTGTGTGTGTGTGCGAAACGTGGATTAATATAACATTTCACACTTCAGTCATACGCTGCTAAAGCATGCCAGGCGAACTTTGCCAGGAGTACCCCATCACCTCAAAATAACCTTGACATGAAACATGTTTGATTATTTTACATTTTCCCACAAATGACTACGACGTTTTATTAAAATATAATATATTTGGGATATTAATATAACAAATTAAATGCATATATTAAATTGTGAGCCAATAATATATATTAAGTGTTAAATAAGTGCTCTTCGTACTGATTGAAAGTTATAAAATCTTGAATAAATGGTAAATCATAGAGGATTGACACCTACTTCTAAAGGAAAAGCGTAGAACTCATTATTATTCACAATTTGTGTCAACTTTTGCTTTTCATAGCGTTGCGGTTTTCTAAATAACCTATGCTGCATATTTGCCTACATCATCTTATGGTGACGCAGCCACGCTACGTCCTCCAACCACTGAAGCACTACCTTTGCCTCACGGTTGCTGCTTGTCTCCTCCCAGTTGGTTCTGCTTTTGCCACGGCTGCTCCAGCATGAAACCTTAACCTCGGGGTATGCGTGGGTGTGTACAGAGAAACACACAAACACTGTCTTAGAACACATTTATTCACTATTTAAAATAATACTGCGGTTTGCCGATCACTTGTAAATGCATACGATGATACTTTGTCTTTATCAAGACCGAAGAATATTAACCAAAGCTAAGCGTTCTATCCTCTAGCATGTGCGCCGCCAATGTTCACAACTCGACGAGAATGTCGTCCTGCACTCACCAATCGCTCAGGACAGACTGAATTTCACCACCGCGCTACAAAGAGGAAAAAACTCCTAACTTCCCCTACTCTCCTCTCAAACGCTCCTCAAACTTAGCGTCATGAAGCCTCTAGAGTGACCTTCACCAGGCTAAGTGCAACTGCACCCATGAATTCCAAGAGAAACTGGCTTCGGGTATTTTACCCTTTATACCTGGGGCTGGTCTCTAATTAGCTAAAGTGTGCGTGTCTGGCCTTTCTATCGCTTTTACTGTCAACAATTTTCACAATGTTTCTCCTTTTCATACATACACTTAAATTAAATATTTTAGTATTTATTTTATATCATTACCTTCTCAGATATTATGATAATTATTGACTTCATAATTTCGGCTTCAATGGGCTTGCTTGAAAGTTTGCGATTCTTCATTTTTTCTTTCCATTGTATTAGCTAGTTAGTGTGGCTAAACATCTGAACGCTTTTTCCTCTTGTTTATATAAGAACTTATAAAACAATACTAGGTAACAATATAACAAAATGTGTGAATTTGTCTTGTGTAGAGAAATTAGAGTAGAGAGTAGATATTCAGGCTGAAGAGAAAGGAAAGTTACAGAAAAAGAAGAAAGTGAGATGAAATGAGATAAGGGGCGATGTAGCAGAAGATTTACTAAGGCCCTTGTGTCTCACCAGTGAACAAGTACGTGATATGATTTCCACACTGGCATTAAGCCTAGAGAACACTCTGCAAGGTCACTCGAGTGAAGCACACCCAATTACGAACCTCTCCTCCAACACCTCTATCCTGACCTTACACATCATTAGTTGCACTATAACGGGGACAGGGCTACAGTCACTGACAGTAGCGTTACACGTATTTCCGGTTGCCATGGGGAGACGATGTTCTAATCCTCTGGGAAACCATTTAGAATAATCGCATACGAGTTATGCAAAATTCTACAGAAAATGCTGCTTTATCGAATACAGGTATACTGGAGTGCATAAAATTTGACCCATAAAGAACGGAGCTGTTTATGTTGGTAATAACAAAACCTAGCACCATCTCCTACCAGTATGACCACCTCGGTTTTTAGAGCATCATTCTAGCCGCAGGGTTCTTTACGTCCTTAAGTGTGGCTGAAGGGTAACATTACAACTTAAACCTTAAATGTTCATGCTACACTACCGTTTCCTTAATACTGCTTTACCTGTTGCCGTTTAGTAGCAACAACTTAAACCTTTGTCTGCATGTCACTGATGAAAGCTCTCATATATACAGTGCGTTCGAAGATCGGCCGGACCGTTCCGCGGCGGCCTTGGACTGGGTGAGGATTGGCGTGCCTTTCACCAAAGTTACACGTAAACGACCTTCAACGCAAACACATTCCCTATATCTCCGAAAATAATTCTGGTTTACTCACAAAAGTTCAAATTGACTGATTGCTTGTATTTATCTCGTGATTTTTCCTTAAATTCTTGTAACGTGTGCGGATTTGATGCGTACAATTTATTCTTTAACGTTTACCATAAATAAAAATCGCATGGAGATACTTTAGGGTAACGAGGTCGCCGCAATCCTCGACTAATTATTGTCACCATACACACTTCGTCTTTCATGCATAGAATTCGCAGCAGTGTGTGCTGCAGCTGAATCCTGCTGAAACCAGCTAAGCAATCTTTCATTTGTTGTTAGATGCGGAAAAAATGTATTTAAAGTTGAATTTACATAAACGTGTGGATCAACTGTTGTGTCGAAAAATATGGGACTCATAATTCTACGCGAATTCAGTGGGCCCCAAACCCCAACATTTGCAGCATGGTGAGGAACTTCATGAATAATATAGGGATTTACGGTAGCCCAGTATCGATTGTTCTGACTAGAAACGTAACTTTGAAGATAAAACTACGCTTTATCATGTTAAAAGTGGATCCACATCGCCATTATGAATGGATTGCAAAAATCAATTGCAATAGTTAACCCTACTAAAGCATGAACTACAGTTACCTTGTACGCCTTAAGTTTCAGAAGTTTATTGCTGACGTCTTGGAAATATTAACATTTTGTGCTAGACGTCTCGGTGATTTTTGGGGTGAGTGCTCTAACCGGGCCCCTTTTTCAACACGCTTCTCTTCTGTCAGAACACGGAATTGTTAAACACGTTTCTTAATCAAAAAAGATCCTGTACGTCTGACTTCATTGACAATATCATGGATGGTTGACCTGCTACGAAATTGAACACCTGGAAACCGATGTTGAAATTCTCTACGACACCTTCTTGCAGAAGAGTATTTCACACACGCATCATACAGAAGCATACATTGTTCTAAAGTGTACTCAACCATTATTAATGGACAATTTAACATCAAGAGACAACACAATTTTACTCTAAACACGCGCACAGACGTCCTTTCCCTCACGGCACATCCAACTCGACTGAGCTACAGCGCTACTCTTTTGCGGCAGGCGCGCCACTCCTCACCCAGTCCAATGTCGCCGCGGAACGGTCCGACCGATCTACGAACGCACGTTGTAAATGGTAGCTGTCGTTCAGTTTAACATTCTTCTTATTCTTCTCCCTGCCTCTCTCTCTCTCTCTCTCTCTCTCTCTCTGTTTTTTCCTCTTATTATGAATGAGCGAATTTAAAAGTATATATCTGTCTCATTGACGTAACAGCTAAACAAAATAGACAGCTGATAATCGAAGCACTAGCTCTAGCTACTGAAATAAAATAACACAAAGGCTTTAACATAATATCTAATTTATTTGTTATAAGTAAAAACAAGTCTCTATGATCAAATATTGCCAATGTAAGATCATAAATAAGCTGAAATTAATATTCATACGTGACGATAACACTCGCATATTTGGATATTATAGTTTCTCCATAAAGCATATACAATTTCTGTCAAGAACGAGCGAAACTATTTCAATAGTATAACAGCTAGTATAAACGAAATGGTGGCAAACCAAATGACAATATTTCCTCTTCTGCATATTTTAATGCTTATTAACAATAGAAAAAGCAGTTTTATTGCCGGTTGTTAAAACATTACGATATTTAAGTTGTTAGCGAGAAGGAAAGGTAGGGAGCGAAGAGCAGTATGGGAAAGAGACGGAAGATGAAACAAGAAAAACAGATGGAGAAGAGAAATAAAGCAAGAAGTAAAGATGAAAATATAGGGAGGGAAAGAAAGAAAGATAATAATCTTCAAATTGTAAACAATAACAACTAGGGCTGTAGGTTCTGATAAATAATAATATTCTCTTCCATAAAGATGTAATTAATTATCAGAACAAACCACGTATCAAATAATTTAACCGCATCTCATTGTTTCGTTTGTAAGTAATTTTCTCCTGCATACGTTAACACGAATGAACGAAAACATTCCAATCGCAATATTTTAAAAATAGTATAAAACAAAAATGCCAACTAATATGTGATTTGTTTAACTTAGAGAATTTATATATAATTTAGAAGTTGTTTCGTTATGCAAAGCAACCAGGCTAGTGAGTAAACAACGTTCAAATCTTTTATTATCTAAAGGAAAATTTTCATAAAGAAGACATCTTGAGAATCGCTCAACAGAAATACTTTAAACTGCTAGGCATATTGTGTAACATTATGTGCAAAAGAGATTATCTACAGTAATTGCGAAATAATAGAAAGAATCAACAAACAAAATTAGAAAATTGTAAGTGAGGTTGAAGTAGAAAAAAGGTAAATATTGGAATTAATTGTTGTTTCACACAAGCCGTGTGTTGGACAGGGTTGGAAAGGTAGAATCAGATGACTGAAAAATTCAATGCTATAGCCGGGATTTGAACTACAGATCTCCTGGTCTCCGTCCGGTCGCTCTAACAACTGAGCTACCATGGCAACATGCCGACACGACATTAAATTCAACTGATTCGCATTTTCCCGGTAAACCACAAGGAGATCTCAAATTGTATTGAGATGTCAAACCTCAATGGCGACTTACATTCATTGCAAGTACTTTAAGTCCCAGCTTTATAGTTGCAACCAATATTAGGTCAATTAATAGAATTAATTGTTCTTTCACACAAGCCGTGTGTTGGGCAGGGTTGGAAAGATAGAATCAGATGACTGGTAAATATTGTTTTACATTTCATTATTTAAATAAATCACTTTTCAGTGAACATCATTATTATTGCTATTATGGTTTAAATTGTCCTACCTACTCAAACTCGTAATAAAACCCTGGATGAGAGTAGATTGCTAACAATAACTAAGCAACACGTATTTTAAAATCACTTAAAATACATCGGACAAACCTAGATCCATAAACTAAAGCTATAACAAAATTCTAAAGCGTAACACATGCTACGAAAATCCTGCAGTTACTGTGAGGGGCTAATAATCACTTCTGGCACACCAGGCAGACACAATAATACCAACTGATTTATTGGAGCGGTAACTTCAAATCGGGCAATTACACGTACAGTGCCAAGATCCAGAGCCTAGACCAGAACCCCTCAACAAATTCTGTATCAAAACTTAACTTAGCCTGTCGATTGTCAGTTGTTTTTCACGATGTCATGGAAAGAGATAAAAGTTTAAGGCCAGTAGCGTCCACTCCTAAAGCATTTGACTATAGCTATTCCCTTTGTATCTATTTTCGGAAAGGTTTATCTCGATTAAAATGAAATAGATAGGAAAATTTCATAAGAATAATTTTATAGCCATTAATAAGTGATACAAGGTAGAGAAAGTCATGTGAATGTAACACAAGAATTTTCCTTTCTTACTTGAGTCACTGAGAGGAAAGAGTGGACAATCTTATTTAGAGCAAATGGAATTAGTGCTTTCTTTGTTTCCCAAAAGCCCCTTTGCCCAAGATCTAACATTTTGGAAACGCTTAAGTCCTGAAGTTTATTTAGTGTACATAAATGCTTTGTTTTTATCTTTAAAAGCCTTAGTAGTTAGTAAAAAACATTTAAGAAATAAAATTTTATTTTTGCCAATACGAGGCAGCATTAACTACTAGTTTTTTTTTCAAAAATAAAGCGTCAATTTAAAAAGGATCCATTTTCTCTTTATCGTCTTTTACTGGCTGAAATGGGAATTCATTTCAAACCGTAGACCTTGATTGAACTCCTGAAATATTTAGGCATTAGCTAACCACTAAAATTCTCTTCGTTCTTCTCATTAAGATAGCAGCGTTTGCGGATCGGTTATCGAATGTTTCCTAAAACGAAAAGCAGAAAAAGAGATAATGATTGAAGAAATTAAAGAGTCTGCATTGGATTGAAACAACTCTCCTGTTTGCCTGAAGGAGCCGTGAGTGGCCGTAAATCGCTCTTACTAAGTAGGAACAAAAGAGAATCGGGAGGCGTCTCTTATAGCGCTTCCCATCCCCTTGCTCGGGAAACAGACAAACACAAAGACCGCCACAAATGGCATCGATCTTTTTATCCCCTGCTGCCTGTTTGCTTCTACCGCTCAAAGGTAAACTTTTCTGTTAGCCATTAATGTTCTTTATTATACGTGTATTTGCGATAATCTGGTTGGATGCGATGAGATACGAGAAACAACTGAAATGCTGCGATTGTGTTGTGTTTCAATGTAACAGCCTGTTTTCCCATATCGGTTGTCTTTTGTATGCAGCGTTCCATAAAAACCTTTTCAATACACGCTCTCGCAGCTGCTTGGACTGTTAAAATGCCAAAAACTAGTAGCCTAAGCCGCTTAAGTCGTCATGGAAACCTTTAGCGGCGTAATAAACAAAATGCAGATGGCAGTGACCAGTCACATCAACAGTGACAGGGTATTAAACAAAATACTTCATCATAAAGATATAAGCTTACCATCATTTTTCATAAAATAATTAATTTAAAAATAAATATAAGTTACTAGTCGGTCACGACATGAATGCGCTTGGAAGAGGTGGCCACTATTTCTTTTTCTATGACAATCACGGCTAGGGATCAGAGGGAAGTGTGGGACAAGGCGATAGGGAAATGTACAGTTGCAGAATGAAAACAATTTAAATTTGTAGGCCTCAGCCTTGCTAGTAAATGCAACTCGGAACTGTCGTTGTATTCTTTACCTGACTGTCCTTCCAATGTCCCGCCCACCTGTTTCGTAACCATTTAGTTCCTCTTTCCTCCACGCGCATCATATCGTAGCCGACAAGTAACATCGTTTTATTGTTTACCTGAAACCCTTCATAAATACGAAAGATTTATTTCGCTACATGAAAGTGTCTTCGATCACAGTAGAAACGCTGCTTATCATGTACCAGTCTTTAATTGTATTATATTCCTTCTCATACTGCTGCCGAGAATTTTCCAGCAGCAGCTCTATTCAATGTTTCTGGCTCGCATTAAAATTGCCTTGGGATTTTCACTCATATTTTCGGTCAAAAGATTGTTGTTTAGAAATAGCGCACCCGCATCTTGTATTGTTTCGGCCAACGCTTTCTAAGAGGCGTTGGTACGGTTCAAAGCGTAGGATTCAGCTGGCCGTGAGAATATGTTAACAAATAACTGATTATGCCTTTTATATTTATACAGTACTTATATTAAATTTATTGTAATATAATTTAGAGAGCTTTCACTTAAAACTAAAACTCCCAAAACTTTAGCAGAATCGTATAGCATTTTGGACTTGGCTTGCGTCCGAAAAAGCCTGATTTAGGTTCTTGATACATAAATAGCTATTGTTGGGTATTTTCTGATAACGCAACGTTAAATCGGTTTTTGACATATTTTAGTACTTATATTTAGTATTGCAGCTGCATAATTATTTATTATACAGTCCAAATACAAAATATAATTTCGTCTTCCAAAATTTAACATTCATGCTTTAATGAATTATAATTTCTCTATGGAATTCAGTACGAATTCCAAACACAATGTTACTATTAAATCCCGACATCCTTCAAACCAGCTTTAACTAGCAACATTAGTTTCTCTGACCACTATCGTTTATTACTTTCTCTATTTTTATACGGTTTCCTCAGCTTCATGTTAACCTCTACAGAAATAGTTTCATTACACATTTCTTTGAAGTTACAAGGGATAGAGGAAACCGAAATGATAGTCAGATGTTTAAAGCGGTCACTTTGTACTGCATGAAATTTATGTTTCTTTCCACGAGATCGCGACGCAACAGAATAGCTGCGACACTTTAAAAAATTACAAAAGTAGTGACATATTAACACCAATTATAACATAACTAGAAAATGCCTGAGGACAAAAAAGATATTTGAAAAGAAGTGTATATTTTAAAGATAACTACAGTTTTCGTGCAATACGATTTTGTCTGTTTTTTAAGCTTTACTTGTTAAACAAAATTATACAAAATTATTTCCAAAGGAAGAGGACTTTAGATGCTATTGGCAGAAAATTCAAACATATTTGTACTCTAAATATCTTAAATATGTGGTATTGGAATCAAAAATTTTTGAGGCATTTTTGAGAAAATAAAAACTTTCAAAAATGGTGCATGTAAATGGTTTGGGACGGCGAGGATTTCCTTTAAAATCATTGCGTTGCAGCTTTGAAAGATACTGAACTTAAATACCAAGTTTGGAATTCACCCGACATTTCGTTTTTGGGTTATGTTCTCTCTCTCTTTCTCTCTCTTTTACACACATATTTTTCTAAAACAGGTAATATGGATTCAGGCAGCCTCAGAACATATACTTCAGGTGAAATCTCGACATAGAATTTTTGGGTGGAGTACAATAGTTCCTTTTACCTACTATAGATAGCTGGTGGAGAAACTAAAAATAAAACACAACAAAACAGTTTCAAAATTAATGGTAGTTTGCGTTGGGGATTTTCTTAACACTTTTCGTGTAATATTTTTGGACTTTGCTGAACTTAAATAACACATATCTATAGGTCCTCAAAACATGTATTTCGCTTATTCAATATCGAATTTTTGGGTGGAATAGAATACTTTCCCTTACTACAAGGAGAAATAAAATGATAGATTAAAATTAGTTTAAGTTAAAACCTGAAAATCAAAATAAAACAACACAACATTCTCAAAATTACCCCGTTATTGCCACAATTATTTTGATACACTTGCTGCTCTTCTTCTAATTACTAACCCGACTTTTTTTATCCCTTTCACCGAAACGATTCGAATAGCTATGATCGTTAAAGTGAGATAAAATGGACTGACCAGCCATTCAAAGCCAAAAGTTGCGGCTTGGAACCACAGCGACTGCAGTCAAATTTGCCTGTTGTAAAGGACGGGGAGGGCCCAGGATAAATAGTCGGTGTGATGGCAAACAGATGATGACGGTGTTACATTTGGCTGTAGTTGCATGAATTTTGCTTATTATTAAAAAAGAAAGTAAAACACTATGGTTTTTCGGAAAAAATATAACATTTTTACGACATAAAACATATATAAATACCTGTATTTTATTTTTGGTGGTTAGTATAGTATAAAAGTAGAAAATAGAGACAATTAAAACCCAAAACCTTAAAAAAAATCTCATGACTTTCTCTACTCTTGTACAAACTATTCTTACAAACGCTTATTCTCCATCTACTTCATGTTAATCGAGATAAACATTTGCAGACTCTATCTTATTGCTAATTTTCTTGTAGATGTAAGGGGAATATATATTTACAAGGGCAGTATCGAAATACAGTAGCCTCTAAGCACATACATATCTCTTAATAGCTGGTTGCTAGGTGCAGCACCATTCTCTTTGCCACAGATTAATACTCTTTGCATATCAAAGACAAAAAAATGAATAACGAATTCCCATTTGAGAAAATAAGCATTGAAAATTTAAGGGAATAACATGCAATATCTCGAAAATGGTTTACTCAACAACAAAAATGTATATGGCATAAATTGTGTATTTTAACGCGATCAGCATTTTTTGTGTAGTAAAAATTTTGTCTATCTCTTATGGTTTACGAGTTATGCAAAAGTCGTTCACAATAAAGAATACTTTTGGAGACATTCCCAGGAAATTCAAGATATACATTTTATTTGTCATGAAAATATCTTAAACATATGATATTTTAATCAAAATCGTTAGAGCCATTTGTGAGAAAAATAAAATTTTCGAAAAATGTTCCATGTAAAGGGTAGTCTGGGGTGGTGAGATTTTCTTGAGAACCTTCGTGTCGCATCTCTGGAAGATACTGAACCTAAATACCAAGTTTGGTGTTTATCCGACTGTTCGTTTCTGAGTTATGCTGTTCACAGACAGACACACACACACGGACATGTTCTTAAAAATGTTTTTTTTGGGATTCAGGGGATCTCAAAACATGTATTTCCGGTGAAATTTTGGTATCGAATTTTTGGGTGGAATACAATAATTACCCTACTTACTATACGTAGTAGAGAAAGTAAAAAGAACACCTTTGTAACAATATGGTACACCAGAGGTTAAGGGTAATTTATTTGCGCGTCATGTCTTTGGAAATTGATGCATTTAAATGCACGCACTCAGCCATAGGTCCTCAAAACAATAATTTTCGATGAAATATCGGCATCGAATTTCAGGGTGGAAGACAATACTTCCTCTACCTACGAGGAAATAAAATGTGTGCTAATATTAGATTACGTTAAAATTAGTTTCAATTAACATGTGATAGTCATAAATTGGAAAATCGAAATTTAAATTTTTCAAGTACTATTTTTAAGTGATTTAATTTTGAGTCGACATAATATTAAATGCCTTCACTTACATCATGATGGTCTAGAAGGATGAACGATCGTTTCGAGGCATCAATGGCTCGACCTGTTCTAGATCACTTTGTTACTTCACTGTTAATGACGTGCTAAGTTCATATTTTTAAGATTTTCTTTTGCACCAGGATTAAGATCAGTGTGCCTCAGGTTTTAGGTATGAATCTCCAGCTGAAATACAGCCTCCTGAATATCACAGGCAATATTCATAATTAAATTATGTGGGTGACAAGCAGGTTCTAGGAGCTCTTTGCCGCAGGGTATAAAGATGAAACGCGACACTTGAGAGCAAGGGGAAAATTCCAGCGAGACATTATCGCAGTTTGAATTACATGTCCTAGTTGCGGGCCGCCGCCAGTTTTTGTCCGCCGCATTTTCATTAAAGCGAGACTTTATTAGGAAGTGTGCATGTCCCTGGGAAGCGGCAAAAATATACGGGGGCTCATCGCAGCTTTTTAAATTCCTGCTGGAAATCACGTCTCGCGCACAAGATTGTTCCCAGCTGGAGAGAATTTAAGAGCCGCTAAGAGGGTGCGAGGACGTCCGCTACAGGCTCCCAGACTTGAGGTTCGATTTATAATTCACCAGATACCCCCTCTTTTCCCGAGATTGCTACGCCATCCAAAGGAAAATGAAAACTTTTATTTTAAAATAGTAACGCTTTTGTTGGGACTTTATGAAAACCCTGAAAGAATGGACAATGTTACCTTTAGAAAGTAAAATATTCTTGTGTTTAACTTTAAAGAGCTTTATGGTAATACTAACACACTTTCACCAAGCATTCTCATTTATTTTCGTAGCTAATCTGAATTCTTGTATTCACACCTTTAAATTTGATAATACTACATAATATGCAATAGGCTGAGAGGACTTTCAACTATTTAAAGCGCACGTGGTAATTCTATTCTGGTCGAGATATTAAATACGTTTTTTGCACAGCCTCAAGGCAAACAAAGGAATTGATATTTAGCATTTAAAAGGTACTTCAAAGTAATAGTAGCGAATACTCTACAAATGTTTAATGTCATAATATTTTATTATGCAACAAGACTATAATGGTAGGAACTAAGATGTGAGTATGTTTATCAAATAAGTGATAATGAGCTTCATGATTTTCATATGAGCGCCTTAATTACCATTACAGTTTCTAACAACTGTTTTTGGTCCGGCACACTATAATTTCAAAACTTTGAGTTTTTACAAAAAGATCTTACCTTGTTAATTAAGCTAAAAGCGATGGAGAGATCACCTGTAACTCTCTGTCGTCCTCCGTGGTATAGTGGTGGCATGCTAGATTCTAGTTCCCGAGGGCGGGTTCAAACCAGCGCAGGGCGATGGATTTTTTCGGGCGTCAAAAATCCTTAGCATGGCTTCCTTCGGAAGGGAAGTAAAGATAGTGGTCCCATGTCGTAGATTTACGGCACGTAAAGAACCTCAGAGAGGTCTCTGAGGAAAATTACCGATCTTTCACGCCCAAAATAGAATGAGACGCTAAGCATCCATTAATAAAATAAAATATAATAAAAAAAACCTATAACTCTGCATTGCCGAAACGGATCGTAAGGTCCAAACCATTTAGTTTATGATGAACAATTTTTTTTAAACTTTGCCCACTATACACGGGAGACAATAAACACCTGTGATAATGTAAACAAACATAAAATGTCGTTGCATTTAAAAGCGTATGCAAATTGGAAATAAAAGGTATTACACGTCCTATGTGTAGCGATATTTCCGCCTGATTAAGCATACACAAAAAGGAACTCTATAATAATTATACTTTAGGAATTATTAATAGTTAATGTACTTAGAATTGGATAATTTTTCGTAATTTTAAAGCAATACGATTCAAAACTGTATCAATCAAAAGTTCTTCTGAAGCTGTAAACATGTTTTAAGTTTCAATAATATCGTTAAATAAATAAAGGCGTAATTGCCTAAGAAAAAATGCAAGATTTAGGCAAAATAGGAGGAGCTTTGTTTCGGACTGTCCATTATGTTTTCCGAGCGTGGGGCCATAAAATTCGAAAGCTTCTTTTGTACTTCGTGGGGATGAGGCAAGTTTTAAGAGTAAACAGACGCTATTATGCAACGACTTTTCTTACAGTTAGGCTTTGAATGTTCAACTAGGGAACCAATAAACGTGGAGGATAAGTATTAGAGTCAATGAATATATAGGAAGTTGCAGTACATGTAAAAAATTTGGAGGCGAGCAGTGACTGATTTATGTGAACGCGAGCGTGAATTTGAAACAGTTTGTCGTGATTCTTCATTTAGGATAATACGTAGCACTCCGGGTCAGGAAAGGACGCTAAGCTCCGAAATTTGCTAAGTGCCGCACAATTATGCAAGTATAAAGTGATGTAGGTGAAATATTTATATAATGTGCTAACGGTATTCTTCGATATAATTATATCCAAGCTCATAAACGAGTTAATGTTAGTCAAGTGACTATCTCAAGTTTGTGTGAATCTAAAGAACGTGATAGAGCACCGAGATATTAGATAACTAGCCGGAGCAAACTCTAATGTTCCAAGAGACAATAGTGGGAAGACAGTGCTACAAGAATCACACATGTTAGGAAATACCAATGAATCTTGCAGGATTTCTAGCATAAAGAGTGAGAAAAGTGAAAACAGACAAGACAATATACTGGTGTTACCAATCCCGCAATCCTGTCCTGAGAACAACAATAGGGAATTTCAGGCCGATTCGCCGACAGTTGACCCTGAGATACGATATGTGCTTCCTGACTAACATCGGCGATTACGAGTCCTGAAGACTACCCATACAACGACGCAGGTAAGATATCCACGCAACTAAGTAGCGGGCAAACGCTACAAATGTGTACAAATATAGTAATTATTGCTTCCAAGTGTGTCTTTCAAAAATTATAATTCTGCTAAACATAATTACTCAAAACCGTTGTTGATACAACATTTATACGTTTTACCTAAAACATCAGAAACCAGCTTTTAAAAGCAATACACAAGAACTCGTTTCTCGAATCCTCATTTATCAGGATTTCCGGTTTATTCGGCTTGACTTTTGCTTACATTTTCACCATGAAAGTACGTTTTTCCCTTAAAAATAAATGTATATTTTTGTAACCCCCTGACCGTCAACCTGACCCTGGATTTTTCGTGGTTTTCGCTGGTCGGTAGGCAAATGCTGGGGTGGTTTCTCATCTACGACGATTTTATTTCCATATTTTCCCTTTCATTCGATTTCCTTCTCATTTTTAAGGTCTGCTACTTGGTTTAATGGAGTATGGTGGTGCCAAACACATGACGCACGTATTTGCTCAAGGTAAATAATACTCCCCGTGGTTACTTGAGGGCAGCTTGGTTGACGGGTCGTTCTTTACCCTCTCTAGGCAGTTCCAGCAGTGGGACGTATCTTGAAGCCTGGAACTGTTATTCTTCCGCGCGTCTTGTTTTGTCTGCTTATGGACTGTCACCTCCTGTGGTTCCTTCACTTCTTCCCTTCCTCCTGTGAGTGGCAGCCACAATAGATCTATGTAGATCGCAATGCGCGAGGTGTTTCCCCCGTTGTATAGCCTATACCTATAGGGCTGTAATATTAGCACTGCAGGTAGCGTAGAGTTCGCCGTCGACCATAGGATTCAAATTCCACAGAACCACAAGTGTGTGAGATTATCCTTCTTTCATTCTTCTTCATGGCAGTCCTGATAGCGGTCTTAGGCGATCTTTTCTCTTCTGCTTTTGCAATGATCCAAACTTCACTATCGTGCATCAAAGTCGGTATTCATTTAATAGTTTGTTTCCGAATTATCCGGATTTTCGTTAAAGCGGATTACCTGCGGTCCACCTAGTTCGAATAAACGAGGTTCTTATGTACTGTTTAGCTCATGTGTTTTCTGAATTTGGAGGTTATTTCTTTGCAGTGCCAAAAGATTAGATTAATTTGTGAAATTAAAAGAACTTAATAGTCTAGTATGGAAAATATATTACCTTGTTTTCAAGGTCAAAGTTGAAAATAACAGAAGCAGTTGTTATTTCACTCGGGGTATTCATTTTGAGTTCCTGTGAGGAGCTGTCAAAGGAACGAGTGATAATTGCCTGTTAAGGGCGAAATAAAACACAGGAAGAGATCCTTAGCGGCGAACCAACAGAGGGTGAAAGTGAGGAACGGAGGAAGGGACAGATGCCCAAGGTTTGTTCTCCATTAAGTGAACTTCAAACATGCGTTCTTTGCTGTAGAACTCTTGCACCCCTTCTTCCCCGGGGCTATACTTTGTACGCCCATAAAGTTGTCTATGCTCTTTTCTTTTACGTTTTTGGCTAACATGTTACAAGGTAGAAATGGTCTCGACAACACGCTGAACAGAAATTAACTATAAAACTGCAGGCTTCCATGTCAAAAATAAACAGAATAAGAAAAAAAAGATGATAAAGTAAAGCACAGAGAAAAACCAAAAATTGGGAATGTATGCGTTACGTAGTTGGAGTGAATAGCAGGATTTCAAAATTACTACATCGTAACCAAATAATAATACCCGATCTAACAAAGAAAACACACAAATTTTGGGATAAACATCTTTATTTCTCTACATAGTCTCCTTTCAGCTCGATACACTTTTCCCAGCGATGTTCAATAGCTTCGATATCCTGTTTATAGTGAGAACCGTCGAGTTCTGCAAAATAGCCATCAACTGCAGACTCCACCTCTTCATTATTAGGAAATCTGTTACCACCAAGCCATTTCTTCAACTTTGGAAACAGAAAATAATCAGGGGGGGACTAAGTTTGGCGAATACGGTGCATGAGGAAGCAATTCGAACTCTAACTCATTGATTTTGGCCTTGGCGATAATGGATGTGTGAATTAGTGTATTGTCTTGAACAAACAGAACCTTCTTTTTCGCTAAATGCGGTCGTTTTTGCTTGATTTCATCATTCAAACGCTGCAATAAGTTAGCTAATACTCACCATTGGTTGCTTTTCCTTTTTAAAGATAATCAAAGAAAGTTATCACACGCGCATCCCAAAAAAACTGACGCCAAGACCTTGCCTGCAAATAGAACTGTCTCACCTTCTTTGGAGCCGATTCTCACCTTTCAATCCACTGTTTTGACTGTTCCTTTGACTCAAGTGTGAAGTGATGGACCCATGTTTCATCTATGGTTATGAATCGACACAAAAACTCGGCTTTATTGCAGCGAAACATCGCCAAACACTCTACTAAAACATCCTCACAACGCTGATTTTGCTCCATTGTGAGTAAACGCGGCACCCATCCTGCGCTTAGGTTTTTCATGTCTGAATTTTCAGTTAGTGTGCAATGTACAGTGCTACGATGTCTGCTAGCTCGCGCACTTTCAGTCGACGGTCATCAATACCATCTTGTGGATTATCTTCACAATTTCTGGCGTGGTCACCTCATTTGGTCGACCACTGCGATGTTCGGCTTGGCAGTTCGTACGGCCACCCAATATTTTCATGTTATAAACGAAGGAGCAGACTCCCCTAGAGTAGATTCTAGTTCAGCTTTAATATTAGTTGGACTAAGACCTTTCAAAAGAAAGTATTGTATCACATAACGATGACCAGTTTTATCCATGTTTACTGTTTACATATACGCTGAGAGCGTTCACTGTTGATGGCTGCCAAACAATTACTAAACAACGTAGCATCCTCAAACTTCAAACTTAAGGTTTATAAAGTTGGTACTTTCTACCATAGTCATTTGTTTGAAACAACAATCACTATCTATACGTCATGTCGGGTATTTCTGGGACTGCCCTCGTGTGTCAGTTAAAAAACTAAATTGCTAAAGCACGGGCAGTCCGAAAAATCAGGACTGGCTGAATATGTTTACAAAGCAAGTCATACATCAACTTTGATAACAATATTGAGATTTTAGCTGTAACGCCCGCTTCTCACACTGAATAGTACGGGAAGGTGTAGACACTTTTAAACATAAAAGCTTATTGAATATATATGGTTACAAATCCCTTAATGAAGCATGGAGAGCATTGCTCATAGAGCATAAAGTTAGTGGTAATTGACCAGCCAATCAGGAACATGGGTAGGAAGGACCGCACTTTGCAGTATAAATGGGTGCAAGCCCTCAACAGCGAAACGTCGGTAGTTTTATCAAACGCGATGTGGCCTTCACCGGTACACAATCGAGTTAAAAATTAACTATAATTCGAGTTATTATTTAATTATTTATTCGTATTATTATTACACTATAAACTAAATGCCCACGTTCTTTCGGAGAACCAGAATCAAAGGGAAAGAGGGGCTTAGGGTAAAATAAGTAATGTCGGACGGTGAATGAATGAAATGGATAAAACGATCCATAGACCTTAAGAGAAAACCCCGGTAAACCTTTATTGAGGTAATAAAATTTGAACTCCGTACTTTTAATGTGAGTCAATCACGCTATCCCACATCACTCGCGTTACTGCACTAAATATGGAGATTCCTACCTTCCTATCAACATTTCATTACCTGTCCCAGTCTTTACCCCCTTTCAGCCTTTCTTATCGTTACATCCTCCCTCATATTTTCTCATTCTCCCACCCCATCTCCCTATTCCCCCTCCCCATCTCTCTGTGCAACTTAGATGTAATGTTATGTTTTCAAAACTACTAATGAATTTGCTTTTTGGAGGTGTGTAAATAAAAATCATTTGAAAATTATGAAATAATATGGGGAGGGGAAAAATATATAAACATAGAATAAAGAAGAGCGAAAGAGCATGGATAAGAACTGCTGTGTCGAGATTAAAAGGTTTAAGGAAAGATATTTCACAAAATCAATGCCCTATATGTGGAGGGGAAGACAATGTTGAATATATAATATTGAAGTGCAAAAGAACATAATTTTGGAGAAAAGTGTGTATCAGAAGGAAATGGTTAGGACAGAATTGCTGGTATAACTAAAATGTTTTATAAAGACAGTAGGAGATTACGGAAAATTTTAACAAAAGTAAAAAATTAATGAATTTGGACATTGGATAGAGCTAAATAAAGTAACTAATTAAGAACTTAAGGAAGTTGACTAAGGTAAACATTATAATTTATGAATATGACCGGTAAAGAATCGGGGCTGAATGCAGTCTTATTACATTCTCTACTTGGTACAGTGAGTAGGGGAAGTATTGTATTCCACCCAAAAAATTTTGGAAACATGTCCGTGTGTGTCTAGGTGACTGTGTGTCTGTCTGTGAACGAAACGAACAGTCGGATAAACACCAAACTTGGTATTTAGGTTCAGAATCTTTCAGAGATGCAACACGAAGGTTTTCAAGAAAATCCCCACCCCAGATTACCCTTTACATGGAACATTTTTCGAAAATTTTAATTTTCTCAAAAATGGCTCTAACGAATAAAATAGCATAAATTTAAGATATTTTTATGGCAAATGAATTGTATATCTCGAATTTTCTGGGAATATCTCCAAAAGTATTCTTCATTGTGAACGACTTTTGTATAACTGGTAAACCATAAGAGATAGACAAAATTTTACTACACAAAATATGTAATGCACAATTTATGGCATATACATTTTTGTTGTTGAGTGAACCATTTTAGAGATATTGCTTGTTATTCCCTTAAATTTTCCAATGCTTATACTTTTTCTCAAATGTGAATTCGTTATTCATTTTTTTGTCCTGGTAATGCAAAGAGAATGGAATACTCCACATAGCAACCTGCTCTTAAAATATTTGACTATCGCTTAAAGCCTGACATTTTTATGGCAAATGAATTGTATATCTCGAATTTTCTGGGAATGTCTCCAAAAGTATTCTTCATTGTGGACGACTTTTGCATAACTGGTTAACCATAAGAGATAGACAAAATTTTACTACACAAAATATGTAATGCACAATTTATGACATATTTCATTTTTGTTGTTGAGTGAACCATTTTAGAGATATTGCTTGTTATTCCCTTAAATTTTCCAATGATTATACTTTTTCTCAAACATGAATTCGTTATTCATTTTTTTTGTCCTGGTAATGCAAAGAGAATGGAATACTCCACATAGCAACCAGCTCTTAAAATATTTGACTATCGCTTAAAGCCTACCAGTTCCCCTTGCATCTACAAGAAAATTATCAATAAGAAACATCTCGATACCTCGATTAACATGAAGCATATGGAGAATAAGCGTTTGTAAAAATAGTTTGTACAAGAGTAGAGGAAGTCATGTGAGTGTAACACATCAGATTTTTTTTTCGTATTTCTAATCTACTAGTCCCATCTGCGTCTAGGATTGATCCTAAATAGCTATTCTAATTTCCTTTAATTCCGAATTAATACTAAGAGACATCTATAATGTGTCAGCAGCTTGAAGTTAAGTGTCGGTTTGTTATGATTGTAACCCCTACATGAATGAAGTTTGTCTGAGTCTCGCCCACGTGCATGTTAGTAGTATGACAGACACACCCACTCTTGCAAGTTTTAATGGTACTTAGTGTGAGAGAAACAGTTTGTGTCCCGGCCAATTGTTACAGTTTATATGGGGCGTTGGCTCCTCGGGGCCCTTTCATGAAGCTTTTATCTGTGTACTCTGTCACGCCATATTCTTGTATACAAGTGATGACAACAATAGACAGTCAACACTAACAAAAGCAGCAATCATGTGATCATCGACTGAAAGGAGCGGCCGACAGAGGCTGTGGGAACTTCTGTTAGTATACGGTAGGTCTTCCTTTTAAGGAGCGTTCGTGGTTAACATTCACAGAACATAACAAACGCATTTTTTATTGAAATATACTGATAAAGAATTACTGTAATGTATCACATTACAAGAATTGAACGATGTTTATGGCAGAAGCGTACTCGGTAAAGGTAAAGGTAGATACATAATGAGGGGTGGAGCACCGCACCCAGGCCAATGGAGCTTTTGCGCTCCTACATGTGCCCCTTTGGAAATAGAGAGAACCGAATACGACCAAATCCGGGGACGATGGGCGCAATTATGAACGGGGTCCCTAACGTTTCCATTTCGAACGCATCCGACGCCGCTCAAGCCTACCCCCGGCGGTTCCCCGAGAGCACCCGGAGGCAGGACCAAGCCGAGAGCAGTTCGACAGATGCCAGGAAGAAACCTCTGCAAAATGGACAAGTATTCAGGCATCTGCTCAGCGATGGCCCTGATAACGGTTTATTAAATCACGGGTCACGCATGCGCTAGACTGAAAATATCGAGGAATTTTCTTTATCAAAGGTAACTCCACGACAGGTTACGAGTTTATCGATATATTTGCGAGTTATTTCCTACTTGCGTTGTTTTAAATCAAATCACCGTTGGGTCAACCGTAAGATAACGGCATACCTACTACAAATGAATGAAAAATCTTACGTAATGCTACCAACAATGGGAATGGTAATAAATAAACTAAAATCAGAACAGAATAAAGAACACTTTTTCAAGAACATAATTTATTTGGATAACATATGTACTGATACTATTACGGTTCAGTAATCAGCAAACGTTTTATCCATTAAAAAAGCATCCTGTAAGCATATTAAAAGATGAACGACCATATTTGATCGATATCAGTGGCCAATATTATTGACATTATTGGTCAATATCAAATACGCAGCGTATGAATGAAATAATCGAAGAAACATTTCTCCAGTCGGAAATCGAACTCGGGATGCTTGGAACAGCCAGAAGGTGCTACACCAACTGAGTTACTGAAGTAGTCAGACTAAAATTGTTCCGTTATTTTTGTTATTTTGGCTGAATGATTGGCACTAACTTGGAAGAATAAGTAGAGAAAGTCGTGTGAATGCAGTTAGTGAATTCTTATATTTTAGCTATTATATTTACACAGAGATTGATTGACAGGTACATGCCATGCAAAAAATGTGATCCACTGCCTCAGATCGCAGTAGTGCCTTTTCCTCCGTAAGGTTTGCAGCTTCAGGTAACCAACTTTTGACTCCACGCAACAGGTATCAGTTCTCTATGTGACTGGCCTGGAAACCAATTCATGAACAAAGAAACGTACCAATGAACGATGTTATGACCGATGTGCAATGAAGGGTGAAGTAGGTTTGTTGCTGCTACGTATGGAAAGCCAGTTTGAGGAAGATGTCTTATATTTCGACTGTTGGGTAGCCGAACTTGAAGTAGTTGCCACCGCACGTATGGTAAAAAGTTTCCTGTAGCCTTCGCCCCAAAAAAATGTTTAAAAAAATATCAACTTTGTAATTTTGACTGTTTAGTTAAATATAATATATTTATGTTTGCCTCGGCTGCGTCAATATTTATATATATATTTTTTTAGAGACATGAATATCTGGCTAATCCTAGTCCAATAGAATACCTTCATTTAACTATAGCTTTTTCTGGTTGTTGATTGGTTATTTTATGAACTGTTACAAAAATTACATTATTGCTTCCAAGAATTACAAGTAGTATTCTTAAACTTTCAAATTCATTATTGCCTCAAGGTTACCTCATTGTTACCTCATTGTTAGCAACATTTAACCTACTATTCTCACAGCTCCTACATTACTAAATTACGTAATACATTCACATAACATTATTACACATGCATATAATAATATAAACATATACAATGACTGCAGTATATACTTTTTATATATTGTAACATACACCTATTGCTTTAAGGCGGACTGTCATTGAATTTATATATTATAAAATTAGACTGAAATCATTTAAGTGTTAAAAATACTGCCTCGAGGGGTGGTTCGGATACCATCCGTATTAAAGTTTCACTATGATTGATACATAAAGAAAGGCTTAACCAATACAACATAACCTTCTAGAGAAAGTGGTGAAGAATTATTTCCGTGTGTCGTTAAACTGTACGACAGCTACGACATTTATATGAGAACTTTCATCAGTGGCATTATTTCTAGGTTTTTATTGTGTTATGTTTTCTTTCTGCACCAAAATTAAATGAAGCATTGTCTTAGTAATACACCATTAGTGAGAACATAGTCAACAATTTGTTGAATAATGCTGTGCCGGCATGTTGCCATGGTAACTAACTGGTTAGAGCAACCGGACGGAGACCGGGAGATCCGTGGTTCAAATCCCGGCTATGGCATTGAATTTTTCAATCGTCTACTTCTACCTTTCTAACCTTGTCCAACACACGGCTTCTGTGGAAGAACAATTAATTCCATAGCCAACTAGTTTACCCTTGTTACTCTTCGGCGGTGCGGCCTTATTTTGGGGGAGGTAAAGTACCCTGCCAATCCAGTGGCTGGTATTTCGCTCAAGGAATAGGGGGTAAAAGGTACAGACGAACAGAGGGTCCCCGCAACTGGATTTAGAGCACTAAGTAGGCCTCAACAGCTCTTTATGCTTCTACCATGATTCTTGAGAGGGAAGGAGAGATGAGGAGAGAGATCCGAAGGGCGGCCAGATCCGGATGACGAAGGGCGCAAGCATGGATGAGGTCCCTCACGTTTACAGATCTTCATAAACTTATCTATTAATTGGTTAAGAACTTTAATTGGGTTACTACTAATTCCTTCATCATTATGATGAATTCCTTCACGTAATAAAATATTATGAAGTTTAATTATCAATAAACTCCATGAACAATTCAAATTATTAATTGGAAAGAAAACTAATAAAGGGATCAAATATTTAAAATAATTTTTTTAAAAAGAATTTACTTTCAAATTTAAGTTTTTAATAACGTTTTATTTGAAGTTAAAATTGTAGTTGTATAGGAGAATACATAGAAGTTTATTACATTAAATAGAATTAGTATAATTGAAAAAAGGAACAAGATTAATCAATTTAAAGGTATTATCTGAGGTATATGATAGCCAACGCCGGCCGGGCCTACCCTCAAGCCACAGAGCCCAATCGAAGGCAAGATCTAACGGAGCAACGACGCTACAGAGCGTGATCCAGCGCCCAGTCGCAACTCGCTGAATACCATCGCCTGGTCGTCAACCCGAAACAGATGACAAAGAAGGTGATGGGTACAGAAAATAAGGGGCTGCAAAGTCGTAGTAGAAGATGAACCACACCAGCATTCGCCTACCGACACGGGAAAACCACGAAAAACCCATGGGTCAGAGCGGGCCTTCCCCGGAAGTTCTCGAACGCCACGTTACTGACGCCCACCATGCTTGGTAAAGGAACATGAGGTGGTCATCCTAGCAGAGGGTGTGGCTGGATTTGACAGCACCAACATAAACAGCTGCGTTCCATTATAGGCTACATTTTATGAACGTCAGTATACACACGTCCCGGTGGAATCTCTGGACCAAAGTTTTATGACATACAGTACTTCCTGCAAACAAGTACGTAAGCGGTAGGGAAATTAAACATGTTGGAAAAGGCACTGTGTATTTAGACGCATCACACGTGTTTCGTTCTTGGTAGGTTTACGTTGTTTACGCTAAAACGGCGATGGCACTGAATTCCAAACTCGTTAACAGTAAGAGAGTTGCGTCTCCCTTTACCAATGAAAACACATCACAGTGATTACGTAGTGCGCAGTGCGAGTTTATGTTGGAACTGCCTCAAGGAGGCCAGTAGAGTGGACATAATGCGATTTAACACATGAGCGGGTCGATCTACGAAATGGACATGAATTTCCACGAGGATCCCCTTCAGAGATGCCCTCTGCTGGGGAAGAGAACATTCAGACCTTATGGCCAACATTAGTTCGCTCTGAACAAACACATTTCTGAACTCTAGTTTTTTGGGAAAATAAACGGATTCACTGCAAAGAACAATAAAAAGTTGAACTAACGAGTAACGGAATGCATCTAGCGTACGTGCCTTTGATTCTATTTGATCCTTGTGAACTTGATAGAACTGTTCGGCGTGCTCCTAGGAGAAAGTTTAGTTGAAATCTACCTCTGAAAATGCTATGCTCTAAAATTTTCGGTCAGCTTGGCTGCAAAATTAATCCTAAAGTTGTCTTATGTAAACACTGAAGGACTTTAAACTTAATTTAGACCTCTTTATGTTTTCAAGCTTTTGGGACTCAAATTGATTTAATTGTCTTGTACCAAATGTTTCACAGGATGACATTTTAAAAATAATCTCTCTTTTAAATGTTAATATCATTTATATAATCATAAATTTGATCTAATTTTAATTTAATAGGAATTAATTTTTAAATTTTATTACTGCAAATTTCTATTTTTCACGCCACATTTTACTTTCTATAAAACTTGGTTATAGTAAGCAGAGGTAGCATTGTATTCTAAACAAAATCTCTATGTCGAGATGTCACCGGAACTACGTATTTTGAGACACCATGAAACCCAAAAATGAAGTTCTGTGTGTGTGTGTGTGTGGGGGGGGGGGTGTGTGTCTGAGAAGGATTACTCAAAAACTTAAATACACAATTTAGTATTAAATTTCGGTATCTTCCAAGGATGCGACACGAATATTTAAGAACATTTTCCCACTCCAAACTACCATTTCACATGGAAAAACGTTCCTTATTTTTGGTTTTCTCAAAAATGCTCTAAAATTTTGATTAATATGTGCAAAATATTACTTAAAGAGTTAAACTTTTCCGAGATATTTTTTGTTACTGCTTTGAATTTTCAAATACCTTTTACTTTCTCTAACACATACTTAGTAGGCAGAGAAGGTATTGCATTCCACTCAGAAATTCGATACAGAGATTTCACAGAAAATAAATGTTTTGAGGTCCCTGAATAAAAAGGCATCTTTAGAAAAAGGTCTCTGAGCAGCATAACTCAAAACGAAAAGTCGGATAGATAGCAAACTTGGTATTCAAGTTCAGTATTTTCCAAGGATGCGACTCGAAGATTTTCAAGAAAATTCTCCCACCTCCCTACTGTTCCTTTACATGGAACACTTTTTCGAAAATTTTAATTTTCTAAAATATGGCTGTAATGGTTTTGATTGAAATATCATACATTAAAATATGTACATAACACATTATATGTATATATATTGAATTTTCTGTGAGTAGCCTACTCCTCTTCATAAGGAAGGCAATTTTATATAATCTTGTATAACTGATAAACGTTAAGAAATAGACGAAAACGTACCTCACAAATATGGCATGTAAAGTAAATGTAAATCTCTTCACGACACACAATTTATTTGAAATACTTTTTTTCTAGCATAAGCCGTTTCTGAGATATTCGTTATTAAAGGTTCGCATTGTTCAACAATTATGTTTAAGTCCACACGATTTTCAGTTCTTTCTCGCGATTTCATGGAAACAGTATGTAATTTTAAGGCCAGCATATAGGGTCCAGTTCTTAAAACATTTGAATATGGCTGTTCTCTTTTTATCCCTAACGAAATGTATAATGTAGATATTTTTGCAGAGGTTTATTTGGATTAAAATGTATTAGACAGAAAAATAAGCTTTATTGGGAATAGTTTGTACGCCCAGTAATAAAAATAGAGGGTAGAGAAAACCATGTGAAAGTCAGTTCTTACGTAGTAACGCGCTATTTGTTTTTTCTCGTGGTCATACAAAGAGCATAGAAATCCAAAGCTATTGCATAGCGATCCGCTTTTTAAGAATCTGACTCGTTTTAGGCTAGTGCACGCTTCTTATACCTAGAAAGAAATTTAATGAACATTTTATCTCGATTGACAAGAAGTGGATAGAAGAATAAGGTTTACTAAGAATAGATAGTTTATAGAAGAGTGAACATAGAAAGTAATGTGAATGCAACACATTTATATAAAAATAAATAACTTACACACCCTTTGCAACACAAAAGGTGCACATTTTGACAGCTTTTGGTTTCTTTAACTTTTTGGAATATGGAAAACCATATCGAAGAATTTTAGTTCCATGTTGTCACCTTATTATATATCCTGATAAACATCCACAGTAAAAGATTCTAATCTCGGTCAAGGTGAAAAATATACCTCAACAGGCCTTCTCTAGGAGCATAGGAGAAAAAATGTAAACAACATCTACTGAACTGCATTCATTTTTGTAATTTTATTTGTATACACACATATATATACATATCGTGGCACAAGTTTTTCAATACCCTCTCTGTAGAAATCTGCCGCCTGCGACTTCAATCACTGGCTTACACCGGCATGCAGTTCAGCGTCAGTATCAAAGTGTTGTGTACCAAGCCATTTCTTCATCGCTGGGAAGAGATGGTAGTCGCTCGGCTCCAAATCTGGGCTGTATGGTGGATGGTCAAACACTTTCTATCCATAACCATCCAAGAGTGTTCGGGTAGGATTGACCGTGTGTGGGAGTGCATTGTCATGAAGAAACAACATCTTGGTGCTAAGTTTTCCCCTATGCTTATTTTGTATGGCACGCCTTAATTTTCTTAGTGTTTCATAATACCTCTCTGATGTTATTGTTGTTCCACGTTCCAGAAACCCAAAGAGAAGTACTCCCTTAGAGTTCCAAAACACAGTAGCCATGAACTTTCTTGCTGACAGCGTTTGCAAACACTTTCTTGGTTTCTTGGGAGAATGTGTGTCCCCCCATTACATTGACTGCTGTTTTGTTTCACAATTGACATGTTTCACCCAAGTCTCGTCCCCGGTTACGATACGATCGAGTAAAGCGTTAGCATATTTGTTGAAATCTTGGAGGAAGGTCAGTGCTGCAGCCAGTCTCTGTTTTTTATGGTCTTCCGTTAGGATTTTCGGAACCCACCTAGCACAAAATTTGTGGTAACCAAGCTTCTCCACCACAATTTAATGCGCCAAACTCCGTGAAATTTGGGGAAAATGTTTCAAAAGTTCTGTAATCGTGGAACGACGATTTTCACGAATTTTGTCATTGATTTGCATTGACAGTTCATCAGTCATAAGGCTAGGCCTACCACTGCGATCCTCGTCGTGAACATTGGTACGGCCATTTTAAAATAAATGCACCATTGCCTGACTCGGCTTTCACTCATTATTCCCTGTCCGTAAACATCACAGAGTTGACGATAACTTTCGATTGGTTTGTTATTTTTAACCAACAAAAACTAGTCACAGACCGTACTTCACAAGTAGGAGTATTTTCTATTGCAGCGCACATTTTAACAACTCACAGAGAGCACAGTAAGGAAGGCACAGTGCTCACACTATTACAGCTGGATGCGTACTGAATGTAGGAACGTTCTGACACCAAGATGGCGGCTCTAGTCCTACTCATCGCTACGATAGGTCCAAACGTCTGTGACTTTCTGGAGAAGGTTTGAAAAGATTTATAAGGTTTGAAAAAGCTTCTGGAGAAGTGCTCTTGCTCAAAATACAACGAATTATCTACTGTGATAGTGTTTTTATGTGCTTGTTTTTAAAATTCGACCCCCTAAGTTCGTTTTATACATTTTACAGCTAGATTCAAGCTTACAATTCTTCATTAAATCCTATTTCCACTTTTTGTCGAGATGTTAACCAAATTTCAATTGTCGCTGGTAATCTAAAGAAGAATGAGAACATATCTTGTGTGGTGCCACATTAAGATATTCTTCACTCACTTTAATTTATTTTCTCTACCACCCACCTTTAGTTGATGGAGTAAGCATTGTAAGTATGATATTGCGGCAAATTACCCACATTTCACCGAAAATACACACGGTTCACCGAGCGAAGAAAAAGCATTATATATTACTTAATGTTTCCTGTGTATGAAACAATAATTAAAAAATAGTAAGTAAAATTTATACTAATATTATTATTACTGTATAATGGGGATATTACTGTGACCCTTGTACATAGTCCAAAAGTTTTTGAACTAAACTACTAGCATAACTTCATGATACTCAACTATCAAAAACATAGACATCTCATTAGTAGTGTTACCCTCTGCCCAACATGTGGTATGACGTAGGCAACTTATGAGTCACATGGCTAAAATTATGCAAGAGGAAGGTAGAAGGGTGCCACTTGGAGAAGGTGAAGTTACACATTTCATTACCAACCTATACTAACCCTTTATTTTGTTAGCATGTGTACACGTACACTCGCGTCCATTTATGCCATCACCGTAGCTTCGAGAGGCATTCTACTTGCCTTCGCAGGTGGAGTATGTATAGCAGGAAGAAGATGTGGTATCTGTTTATCTTTTGGCGTATGCATTGATGTCCTGTTTTACGAATACAATTCTAGATTATTCACATATGCATATATAACTTTAAGCAATAGCTTTACTCGCCATCACTTATAATAAACATGTTTAAATGTATAACTAAATAAAGCTAATTTTTTAAAACAAATTACAGCAGTATATTGGCATCACCTAAATATCCTTCACTTCTGAAAGTGGAACAAAAACTCTGGGCTATTTTAATAAGCGTAAAAGAGCTTTGTTACTGCTATGAAAGCCTGTTCAATTTGCCATTAGGGCCCTGACGTCAAAGCGTTAACAACGACACTCCGGAACTTCTTAATGGTCATCGGGTTACGTCATTAAAACTAAATGAAAGGTGGAGAGCTGTCTGAGGGCTCATTAGTGAGCCAGTGTTGCCAACTATCATTTACAACTGATAGCTAAACTGCAATTCAACACGCTGCTAGCTCGAGATACAGCGTGTATAGTTTTGTTTATATCCCCTAGTCTCGAAATACTATCTGTCACATGTGAAATAAACTCCATAGTAAGCACACATAGTTCCTTTTATGCGTAAGAAGTGATACATTTGATTATTAAACCACAGGTCGGAAGAGAGAGAGAGAGAGAGAGAGAGGGGGAGAGGGATATGCATGTTTTAAGGGCGCAAATATATAATGGCTACTACTCATATAATGAAATGTATTATAACACTTAAAGTAACTTCAAATAAGCATCAAATTTCACATAATTTTAATTTAAAATTCTAAAGCAACCCATCCACTGTACCGCTCGCATTTCTACTGAATGCTGTTTACCTAGTAACTGATCTAATTTGAAATACATCGGTTGGAATGGATAGAGATGTCATTATCTGAACCAGAGAGAAGTATCAATGAGTATATTAAAAATATTTTTATACCTTTCACAGAGTTGCAGAAAAACTCTTTGTAAAGAGGAGACATTTGGTAACCGCGCGCTTTCCCTTGCAAGGGAGTGGGACATTTTGTGCTTGAGCGGTAAGGTAACGGCTTCCTCAAGGTGTATCGTATATGTGTGTGCATTGTCTCTCGGACACATTATTGCTTTGTAGCATTGCATTGTTGGGCATAATTATTTCGATTGGGGGTTTGAATTTCGTCCGACGCGGCATTTCTCTCCCCAACTCATAGCCGGGGTGGAGAGAGGAAAGGTGGTGAAGGCAAGTAGAGGTACGAGCTATTTTGTCTAGTGGCGTCAGTCTAGTAGTGTGGGTCAGTCGTGTGTGTCTCTTCAGGGCGAGTGGTTGTGTATGTAGCATGCGTGTGTGTCTCGTGTGAGTGTGGAACATCTCCCTCCAATGTTCTGTAATCTTCTGTGAATGATGTAGTGGCACCACGGTAAATTTATAATAAACCGCAGTAAATGTGAAATTATGTGTATTTTGTTAGGAATATCCACGTCTACTTTAGAATGTGCAGCTAAGTTCCTGGTCCTCTCGTTGCCACTGCAGTTATGTCTCCAATGTTTATGCCGGGGTAACTAAATTTAATATCTAGCTGCAAAACCTTTTGGCCTCACCCGGTATATAACACTTTTGGTGGAGGCGCCGGGTACGGACATAGTGTTCAATACCCACCCAGTAGCAACGAGAATTTATCTTGCTGAAAGTCTTGGAAAAAACTAAATGGCTGGATGCAGTGAATTTCCCAAGTCAACCGCGACTGCATTATGAGAATGGTATTACGTTTTGGTAGATATATATAGAGCCCAAGAAGTTGATTTTATTATTATTCTTATTCTTATTTAAATGTATGCTGAGCTATATCACTGCCATATACTGTCATTTGTCTTATTTTGGGGAAACATTTATATGGTAAAATATGTCTCTAAATTGGCACTTACGAAAAAAAAAGGCGAAGATAGCAAAATATGTGAATCAACTGCCATTTTATGATCTACTTCAACAAGACACATTAATAGTTTCCTATGTAAATTAAGATGCAAATAACATCTGAAATACTTGCCAAAGACTTAAAACGCTATGCTTAATGGTTGGTTAGTTTATCTGGATTCACATCCGACTCTCCTACATCACAGCCTACTAACCTCCTTGTCCCCTTTTTATAGGCATCCGATTTTAACTTAAACATGTAGGAGCAATCTCCTGTTCTCTAACTCACTTCAAGTGTTGACTGATTCTTTGTGGGAAACCAATGTTCCTCAACAAAAAATCCCAGAACAAGCGGAGCAGTCTGCGTGCTACCACATTCAGGAAATCAACTTAAATAATCTGCATAAAAACAGTTAGGGCGAAAAAATATACTAGATTTATAAATATATTTAGACTTTTAAGGAATATAAAGCCTTTTCCTTAAGCACTCAAAAGTATTGTCACTCATATTTTGATGTAAGTATATCAGAATCTTAGTTCAAATTGTCAGCAGATATAATAGAGGCACGTTGAAAAAATCGCGTTGAGTATTGCAATAGTTTCAGAGATATAGTTTAAATGGCCAAACAGCAACTGCAAAACAAAGCAATAAAATAGCTGATGTGATGCATTCATACCACTTTTTCTACCCTCTATCGTTTATTGATGGGTATACAAAGTATTCTTGTGAAATTTTATTTTTATACGTACTTCATTTTAATAAACACATATTTGGTTAGGACACAAAGAGAACAGCTGTGATAGTCAAATTTTAAGAAATGGACGCTATACGCTGATTCGAATCATTAATAACGGATATCTTGTAAATGGCTGATGCCACAAAAATGTCATTTGAGATAAGTTATGTGTTTTTTTTAGAAATTTACACTTTTTATGTATTACGTTTTCGTTTATCGCTTAACGTTTACCAATTATACAAAGATTATACAAAATTCCTTCCGAATAAAGAGGACTTCACAGGCTATTCTCAGAAAATTCAAGATATACATTTTATTTGTCATGTAAATATATTTAATGTGTGGCATTTTAGTCAAAATCCTTACAGCCCTATTATAAAATAAAATTTTCGAAAAAGGTACCATGTAAAAGGTACCATGAGGAGGAGGATTTTCTTAAAAATCCTCATGTTGCATCTTTGGAAGGTACTGAACCCAAATACCAGGTTTGATATTTCTGAGAATTACCGTTTTTCTAATTTTGGGGGGGAAATGTATTTCCGGTAAAATACCAAAGTGAAGTATCGAATTTTTGGGTGAAATGCAATACCTTCTGTACCTAGTAGGTACGTGGTACAGAAAGTAAGAAGACACAGACATCTTGTGTGAACCCTCACAGAACTTTCTCCAATCATAACAAATTCACATGTATCTGTTATACTGGTGCGTAAAACAATATGTAGAAATTGTGGAGTGGAAATGCAGTACAAAACTAAGCATTTTGAGAACAGAACGAGGGGTTGCAGATGCAATATAATAATAGGAGCGCTGCATGGACATAATTGAAATCTGACTTTATGAAACGTTTCCATTTGTCAGTCAAAATGAAATGTAACTCATGCGACAAATGTGTATGTGGCGTCTGTACTGATGAGTGCTGGTACACGATATGAAACCAACCATTACATGTTTGTACTGTACCGAACAGCACTTCTTAAAATAATCTGCTACATTACACTCACATAACTTTCTCTACTCTTGTAGAAACTATTTTTACAAACGCTTATTCTCCATATGCTTCATGTTAATCCAGATGTTAATCTTATTGCTGACTTTCTTGTAGATGCAAGGGGAATTGGTAGGCTTTAAGCGTTTAAGACATGGTTGCTATGTGGAGTATTCCATTCTCTTTGCATTACCAGGACAAAAAAAATGAATAACGAATTTGAGAAAAAGTATTGGAAAATTTAAGGGAATAGCAAGCAATATCTCGAAAATGGTTCACTCAACAAAAAAAATGTATATGTCATAAATTGTGTATTTTAACGCGATCTACATTTTTATAGCAAAATTTTGTCTATCTCTTATGGTTTACCGGTTTGGCAAAAGTCGTTCACAATGAAGAATACTTTTGGAGGCACTCCCAGAAAATTCGAGATATACATTTCATTTGTCATAAAAATATCTTAAACATATGATATTTTAATCAATTTGAAAAATGTTCCATGTAAAGGGTAATCTGGGGTGGGGGATTTTCTTGAAAACCTTCGTGTCGCATCTCTGGAAGATATTGAACCTAAATACCAAGTTTGGTGTTTATCCGACTGTTCGTTTCTGTGTTATGCTGTTCATAGACACACACACAGACACACACAAGGACATGTTTCCAAAAAACATTCACAAACAGTATTAAAATATTCTATCTTGTGTGGAAAGAAAAAGAAAAACATCAAGCTTGCAAGTATGTTTGAAAGATGTACTTGGAAACATGTAAAAATACAACATGGCATATCGAAAACAACTATTACTCCACAAATTATTTGATACGAATTTATGCTTTAGTGACCCCCATATTTTTCCTGTAGTAAGCTTTCTTCTCTCTCTCTCTCTCTTTAGAGAATAACAGTGAAGATATGGAGTAACTGAGAAACTTAGGTCTACGCGCAAAGACTAGAGGGAAGATTTAAGGGTCTCTCGGAAGGTATTGCATTCCTATTTTACAACAGATTAAGTAAGCGCAAGTTTGTTGTTGCACAAACGTGTGCCACGGGAGCGGTTTCGGAGATTCGTTGGTTATGGTTTGCAGATGGAAGGGAAGATCAAGCTTCAAGACCTTCCCTTCTCATTCAATTGCTCAGTAAGAAGAGACTTGTTCTCTAACGTTACAGTCATTCGGTTGCCTGATGCTGTTCCAGAACGCCAATATATGTTCGTTATTTAATGAAAAAATCAGAAAACAATTCATACATTATCTCTAAATGAAAAGCTAAAGTAACCTAAGGTACATCTTCTGCAGACGCAAACAAGAAATGTTTTCGAAATCTAAACCTCAGACTGGTCGACTGAGTTCGGAATAGGTCGAAAGGGCTAATCCAAGAAAGGAAGAATATTTATAATTTTTCTTTTTTTGACAATAGCTTAAACAAAATACATTTTTGTATTATTTTAGGAGAATTATATAAAAGAGCAATTCGTTACTAGTTGCAAAGAGACTTCTATTATATGAGTTTAAGAAAGTTGCATCATATTGGGCAAGTTTGTTTTATGAAAGCACGGTCTCAAGTCGTTATGTAGTTTGGTATCTATTTATGTAAAAGTCAATGCGTTGTGTTTTCCTTATAAGCTTCTGCACCCTTGCAGAGATTTAGACCAAATTTGACATTTAATATTCTTTAAGATAAGATAAAAAATTCCGTGGGATTGCACGGAAAGGGAGTGGAAAAGGGAGTGGAAACGTTTCGGTGGGAGACAGTTTTTAAGATTCTTTGTACGAATTCTCAATACTTGTGCTAAATAAAACGACAAAAGTTGCTCCTTTCGTTATTTTGGGAGTGGTAATGCAAAAACGTCACACCTAATGGTAGGTGGGTGTTAAAAGTTGTTCGAGTGGAGGCACTTAGAAGGAGCGAATGGGAAATTTGACATACACATTTCTTTAGCAGAGGAATAAAAATATAATGTTCGCTTCATTCTTTTGGGGGATGATGTAGCCTATGTGTATGTATTGTTGCGTCGGGCACATTATTGCTGTGTAGCAATAACATAGTTGAATTAATCATTTTGATTGGAAGTTTGAATTTCCTTCCGGCGTGGCATTTCTTTCTCCCCCACCTTCTAGTCAATAGCGCGGTTGAGTCTTGTGTGTGTCTTCAGCCGTGTGGACGTGCATCTAAGAGTGCGTGTATTTTTGTATGAGTGTGGGGCATCTCCCTCAAATTTTTGTCTGTAACCCTTTGTGGACGATGTAGTGGCATCATGTCAATTATTTAATAAACCACAGGTAATCTGTTAAATATGTACTTTGTTATGAAAATCCCACGTCTGCTTTATATTTGTGCAGCAGGTTCCTGGTATCTCTCGTTTGCCTCTGTAGCTACGCTTCCCAATGTTTATGTCCCTGGTAACTAAATTTAATATTTAGCTGCAAAACCTTTTGGCCTCACTCCAGTGTATAGCATTTTATATGTTCAGTAGGAACAATTTTGAGGATATTCAGCAAAACTGGGCTGAATAATAAAAGTATAAATGTTATTTTCTTCACTATTTTAGGGTTAGTAATGCAACAATTCACCCATAATGGGGGAATGGGTGAAACATTTTGCATCGGAAGCAATTTGGAGAATGTTCAGTACGAATGGGAAATTTGACAAGATGAAGGTAAGGTGATCAATGCAAAGAATTAAATAGCAGCAACAATGGAATTGTTTTAATAATGGGAGTGTAAATAAACAAAAATTTGAAAACTTCATGTTTTACTAAAACCGTTAAAGCCGAGGAAACATCGGGTATTTCATCTAATGGCAGACGATAGTATAATCAACATCTAAGTACTCTAATGATTTTACAGACGACTTTATATGCAATATTCTTCTTTAGGTTGGTGTTACAGACTTCTACTATGAATTACAGCAAATCTGACGGCTTTGAACGGCCTTAGACTAAGAGGAAACTGAAATACGTTTTTAACTTGTCTGAACGGAGCTTATATCGGCTTCACTGTCACCATTTGTTATACTGTTACACCAGCTGCATGTTCATATCTTGCTCGGCCAAGCATTACGCTTTGCTTATGAAAGGTTCAAGTGAAGCAGAAAATGCAACAGGGTTGCTGGGAACAGAAGCAATAATGTCAACAACATTTGCCGTCAAATGAAAGCACAAGTGCTAGGTGACGCATGCTTCCCTACGTCTCTGAATCAAATCTGGTTTAGTTCAACTCGAAATCGACCAACAAACAATACAATTTATTTAAATACTGACTGTTCTATTTACACGCATCAAGGATTAAACAAGACATGGACAGTATTCGTTAAAAGAAGGAATTAAAATCTATTGGCCTAAATAAACGTTGTGATTGCCAACCTATTTCGAACTTTTCAGGGCGTATTTCCGAAAGGTCCTCTTTCCGAACAGTAGAATATCGAGGAAATTTATAAATTTCCGTATTCGCTTTTCCAGATGAAGAAGTTGTTTGTTGTTGCTGCTACGTATGGAAAGTCAGTTTGAGTTGTATTATATTTCGACTGTTGGGAAGCGAACTTGAAGTTTGTTTGCAACCGCACGTATGTACCCGGTTTCTGGTAGCCTTTGCCCCAAGTTTAACAAAAACATTAACTTTGTAATTAAACTGTTTCTTTAAACATTTAACAATTATGTTTGCCACGGCTGCATCAGTATTATTTTAGAGACATGGATGTCTTGACAGGGCGTGATGCAACAAGAATGTAGGCTTACACAGACTATTATTTTACTTCACTCCTTTTATTAATACCTGATACGATTTAAATAACACTTCACTGATATAGAGAGCTGTGAGATTCGTTTTTTATTAACTAATTACATTTTTTAACACGTAAACTTATTTTTCGTTTCACACGAATACGTATTAAATCTCTCGAGGACGCACAAGCAACACATCCAATTATGAGCACTGTCTGCAGGCAACTCAATAGATTTCAACCGTCTAAACTTGTAAATTTATGTATTTCAAGTCTCTGATTGGCTAATCTTATTCCAATGGAATACCTTCATTTAAATAAAGCTCTTTCTGGTTGTTGATTGGCTATTTTTATAAACTGTCACTAAAATTATATTATTCTTACTCCAAGAATCTCAAGTAACATTTAAACTCTCAAACTCATTATTGACTCAAGGTTGCCTCATTGTTAACAACTTTTAATTTATGATTCTCACAGCTCCTACATTATTAAATTACGTAATATATTCACATAACATTATTAAACATGGATACAATAATATAAGCATATTCAATGACTGTTACATACATTTTACAAATTATTACATACACATATTGCTTCAAGGCGGGCTGTTATTGAATTTACATTTTATATAATGAGACTGAATTCATTTAAGTGTTAAGTAATATAAAATTAAAATTGGGTTTTATTATATGAGTGGTTCTGGGAGAATCTACGAGGCGCGCTTTTAAAGTAAGTAACGATAATTTTTTAAAACATTACAGAACATTATTTTCCAAATATGTACTTTATTATCATCATCCACTACCTTAGACCTTACACTTCTCCACACAGTCACCGCCGTTACTCAGGCACTTGTAGCGGGACACCAGTTTTTGTATGCATTCGTCAAAGAATGATGCCGCCTGTGATGAAAGCCAGGTCTGTGCTTCTTGTTTCACTACATCATAGTCGTTGAATTAAAAAAAAGGAATTTCTTCAGATAAAGGAAGAGATCAAAATCGTTTGGTGCCAAATCCGGACTTTAGGGAGGGTGATCGAATTGTTCTAAACCAAATGAGACGATCGGATCTTGAGTTTGTTTGGCTGTGTGTGGCCGGGCATTGCCACTCTTTATTGTTTCCCAATAAACCTCACACAGTTGACAATGAATGCTTGCTGGCGTAACATTTCTTGCATTCAGAAAACGAATCACTGATCTGACTTCGGAGTCAGCGGTTGTTTGATTGTTTTGAACATTTCCAAACGCTCTAAGTATAGGGAAACACAAAGTGGCGATCGATCTGCGTCTGGCTTCCTAATGATTGGAGGAAGTGATCGCGCATGCTCAAAATGCGACTACAGCGGTAAAATATTAAAACCATGCTTTAAAAGCACGTCTCGGATATTGTTATTCACCTTAATCTCCTTTAAATGAATAGGAAATATCGGACGATTAATGAATGAAATATGTAAGATGGTACTCAAATGAGCCAGGGGTCCACTGAGCTTAAAGTTACCCGACATTTGCTTTCTCGGGGTAAGGAAAACCCCCGGAAAAAAAACCTTATTCTGAAACTCACTCTAACCAAGATTTGAACTCGGGACCTCTTGAATGCTCAGACACATATACTACAGAGTCGGGCAATATTGGTATTGATGTTGGTACCGCTACGATCCATTGTTGTCTATCAGTAATTAGTTTTCAGTCTCTAGTATTGCAGTTATAAATGACCAAACATGCATTTCTCAATTCGGCAGCGAGCTTTCCTACTCTGTTAAGGATTTTAAACTTAAAACAAAGTCCTCCGAGAGCCACTGAGATAATAAAATTTAATTTAATTTTTTTTTTACTTTTCAGAGGGAAATGATGTCTTCAAAAGCCTCCGATTTTATATGCATCATCCTGTTTTATTATATTTCTTACATTAATATACTCGATTTCCAATTTATAGAGTAAAACGGTGCCCTAACATCTACAGATATTCCAAGCGATGACCATCTTGCTTTTATTCAAAGTTTATATAATGGTTATAGCTATAATAAATTCTATTTAATGCAGTTATAAATCAGTATTGTATCTATATATGCACTATGCGATCAAAAGTATCCGGACACCCCGCAAGCACACGATTTTCATCTTAGGTGCATTGTGTTGCCACCTACTGCCTAGTACCCATTATCCGCGACCTCAATAGTCATCAGACATCGTGAAACACCAGAATGGGACGCTCCGTGGAACTCACAGACTTCGAACGTGGTCAGGTGAGTGCGTGTGACTTGTGTGAAGCCTGCACGCGAGATTTCCACACTCCTAAACATCCCTAGGTCCACTGTTTCCGATGTGACAGTGAAGTGGAAACGTGAGGGGGACACGTACAGCACAAAAGCGAACAGGCCCACCTCGTCTGTTGACTGACAGAGACCGCCGACATTTGAAGAGGGTCATAAAGAGTAATAGGCAGACATCTATCCAGACCATCACACAGGAATTCCAAACTGCATCAGGATCCACTACAAGTTCTATGATAGCTAGGCGTGAAGTGAGAAACCTTGGATTCCATGGTGGAGAGGCTGCTCATAAGCCACACATCACGCAGGAAAAAGCCAAAGGACGCCTCGCGGGGTGTAAGGAGCGTCAACAGTACACGATTGAACAGTGGAAAAACGTTGTGTGGAGTGACGAATCACGGTACACAAAGTGGCGATTCCATGGCAGGGTGTGGGTATAGTGAATACACGGTGAACGTCATCTGCCAGCGTGTGTAGTGACAACAGTGAAATTCGGAGGTGGTGGTGTTATGGTGTGGTCGTGTTTTACCTGGAGGGGGCTTGCACTCCTTGTTGTTTTGCGTGGCACGATCACAGCGCAGACCTACATTGATATTTTTTAGCACCTTCTTGCTTCCCACTGTTGAAGAGCAATTCGGGGATGTCGATTGCATCTTTTAACACGATCGAGCACCTGTTCATACTGCACGGGCTGTGGTGGAGTGGTTACACGACAATAACATCCCTGTAATGGACTGGCCTGCACAGAGTCCTGACTTAAATCCTATAGAACACCTTTGGGATATTTTGGAACGCCAACTTCGTGCCAGGCCTCACCGACCTACATCAATACCTATCCTCAGTTCCGCACTCCATGAAGAATGGGCTGCCATTCCCCAAGAAACCTTCCAGAACCTGATTGAGAGTATGCCTGCGAGAGTGAACGCTGTCATCAAGGCTAAGGGTGGGCCAACACCACATTGACTTCCAGCATTACCGATGGAGGGCGTCACGAAGTTGTGCGCCATTTTCAGCCAGGTGTCCGGATACTTTTGATCACGTAGTGTAACAACTGTTATCTGTAACAACTGAAGCTGACCAAGAAATATAAAAAATTGAACTTATAACGAAACAATCACTTTTTAAAGTTTGTTTTTCAACAAAAGTGTCTAAGATTAAGATAATCGCAATAATTACGTAGAAGTGAAGTCTTACAAAATATTTATTTAGAAAATTGTGTTTTATGAATATTTATATTAAATTAAATTTGCTGATTAGTAAAATTGTTAGGTTATATAATTCACATGAAACAGCAAGTCACACTAAAATACATTTTGTAAGTGCACCTGTCATGTTGTGAAGGTACTGCTTTTTGGAAAATATGGATACGGAAACGGGGCCTTTGGAGACAGCGACTTCCAAAATAAAAACATCCGGATCCTAGCATTTCGGATAAGAGACCATTTGTATTTCATTATTATATCTGCATTGCAATAATTATTTACGTTTCAAAGGTGGAAAGTGAGACTTTAGTATGGGCTGATGCCTTTCCAATCGAAGCTCAAGGGTACTTGAAACACTCCATAATCTCGTAAGTGAATTATAATGGTAAGACAATCTTCAAAAGTTATCAGATTTCAAAGACTATAAGATATTATTAATGCTTATTGTCTTTGTGGAGCAATCGGTTATTTTTCAAATTGTTCCTGTTGCGGGTTTTGTTCCAAAAATGAAGTTGAGTTTTATTTATGGACGCTTTTTAATTGCTGTTTCTTAGCGTCTCATTCTACGAGTATACTGGGGGTGAAAGAGCGGAAATTTTACTCAGAGGCCCCTTTACCAGGCTTGAGATTTTTTACGTGCCGTAAATATATAACACGGGACCACCGGCTTTACTTCCCTTCCGAAGGAAGCCATACTAAGAATTTTTACACCCGAAAAAATCCATCGTCCCCTGCCGGGTTTGCCCGCGACCTTGGGAAGTGGAAGCTAGCATGGTACCCCTAGACCACGGAGGACGACTGTTTCACAGAGGGTAGATATTTGAGTTTAGTGTTATTAATTTCTGTGAACTGTCCGTTTTTTGTGTAATTTCAGTGCATTTGATTTATTACATCGGCCGAAAAGTTCGTATTCGAAAAAAGCACATAATGTGAAAATCACTTCATGTTAAGAGGTCAGAAGGCAGTTTTCATAGAAATTACCTGGAGTTGAACCTCCAAACAGAAACATAGGTGACTTACTTTTAGATTTAGAAAAACTGTTTCCTTAAGAACTAATCTTCATAAGCAAAAATAATAATTATAATGAAGCAACTTTAGAACGATCTTCAGCAAATAGTTAACGTCGTATATATCAAGAACAAAGGGTTACGAAAGGATCCGCCCTTGCGGCGACTAAACTGTCTATGTATATATATATATATATATATATATATATATAAGATGAGCGGGATGTTACATAATGAAGCTTGCATGAGACAGGCACAAACAGGATGTACACCGCTTCCGCGATTTCCGGCCGAAACATAACCTGACCGCTTGCACATTATGATGTGCAGGAAGTCTTTCAGTAAATATCTTGTACGGTACTGAAAATAAATATAACAGATAAAGAATATCCTAGGCATCATATTTTCTCTGTTTAGGTAACTATCGGTGAAACGTTATCCAAAAGTGGTCAAAAGTTTTAGTCTTTCATCCTGTTCAAATTGCTCCAGGTGATGCAAATCCCTGTTAGTTTTTCTGAAATATATTTTTAAGTATTCGTATTTAAAAACACGGATTTCGAAATAAGTAAGAAAAAATACATTAAGATAAAAGAAGTGAAAGCGTTTTATAGACTCTTTAGAAATCCTGGACTCTAAATTACTAATTAACTTTGCTATGATTAATTCATTCATATGTAAGTGAAAGTGGCGTCCGTTTTGTTAATATTACAGTAATGTTTAGAAGATAGTAAAATATCGAAATGAGACTTGATATGAAATAGGAATATTAAGTGTGCAAGGTGTTGAACAAGGTGATTTGCAATTTTTTTATAATGAATATTTATTACGAAATCAAATATTTAGTGCAAAAATTAGGAAAATTATAATAGTAAAAATGCTGAAATATTAAAGAAAAATAAACATATATGTCTTAAAAGGCTTAAATAAGACATTTTATTAGTTTTAGTGGTGCAAAAATTAATTTGGAGCCACAAATTTGTATTCTTTCATTGCGAGAAGCATTTTTAAAGTGAAAAATAATAGAAAATATTTTAGTAAAGAAGTATTTCTAAATAATGGTTTAACTTATATGTTCTAAATTTGTCATCCCGATTAACATCCCGAGCACATCCCGATTAACACATAATTTTTTTCAACTATAGGTTGGCTTAATATGCTATTTAATGACACTATAATTTTGTTTTAATGAGGTAATGAATTACTGACAAGGACATAAGTGTTCCTAAGAAAACCATGTTTTTCCAACTAGTGACGTAACAAGAATACAGCATTAAATAGCAACACTGTACATTCTTCATTTAACAAACATCAGTTGTATAATATAAAAGGTATACATGGAGGGTAGATTTTCCAGCGTTATAGGCTGGAACACTAAGATAATCTCTGGACAAAAGCGGATGAAAGAATGAAAAACAAAGACCGCAACGCGTTACAAAACACTTGCTCAGAGCTGTCCTTTATTTAAAACAATGGAATTCCAAAAAAGTTAGATAAGCGCCTAGCCGGAACAATACCACAGCAAGACATTGCATTATTACGCCAGACTTGCATGAATATACAAGGGATATTTAAATGTGAACTTTGTTCCACGGTGCCACGGAGAAGAAAAAATGTATAGTACCCCCTTACAGTATGTATGATGTACGACTTTGGGAGCAAAGTGTAGTATACTGGCTAGCTTAAAGGGGCACTGGTAATATGGTGCCTACCTCAAAACGTCAAGGGGTTCATTGAGGTCTTAACCGTTTATTGCATAGTGATATACAATAGCAACAACGGTGTTTAGTCAAGGATAAAGCCGAATGCCGGGTGTCACCTTTTGACGTCTTCTCAAATATCTGCTAGCGACTGCTACAGTGGTTGGACATGAGAGCTTTCTCTGAGGTTATGCGTGGGCGTAGTGCGAAAGGATAACACCAGTTTAAATTGAGTGAAAAATTTAACGTGATCTAATGCTTGAGCTATTGATGCGAGTTGCCGACCGTTTGAAGTGAATCGTAGCACTCGAAAATAAAACAATTGAATTATTGTACCTGTTAACCGTGAGTCGCTAAAATGCTTACTGGCAAAACCCCTCGCGGTTACCGCTAAATAAGTGATAATCCAACGTGGCCTTAGGCGGTACGAACTGCCGATCACCGTAAAAGATTAAGCTCCTTAAGCTGTCAGTAAAGAAAAGAAAGAGGTTAATTTAACAATACACGCTCATTTATTTACTTAAGCTCCACCCAAATATCAATACCCTTACCAAAATTCCTTCTCGCGCGGTCCAATCTTGAAAATTCTACGTATGCGTCTTATACCTTGTTAGTGTAGGGTCACTACTCGAATTTCAGAATTTCATCCCTTTCTAATTTACAGACTATCCAAAAGTATAGAACCTAATTCTAACTGCATTCCAGGAACTTTTAGGCGTTCGTCATTCAGCGGTTTCTAATGACTTTGCTTAAGCTGACTCGCTAATGACCTTTCAATCTGCATAAATTTTATCTCACGCTTATTACATTTCCCATTGATTTAATACTACGAGATTATTTATTGCAATTACTTCTATATCTTAGTGTTAATTTTTTATTTAATTATTTATATCCTTCTATCAATAATTAATTACCATAACAAGGGTATTAAAGTATTTTAATTGTTATTTTTATGCTGTGTGTTATTTTCGTTTTATATTAAGATTTAACAATAAAATACAAATATTTGTACCTATTTATATAATAAAATATTGGATTATTTCGATACTAATGATGTGATCCTCAGAATAAAACGCAAATACTACGCAACTGCGGTCAAATTTAACCCCGTCATCGTCCACGCGTGCCATCACACCGGTTATTTTAAGTGGGCTCTCCCCATTCTTTACAACATGCGCATTTGACTCCACTCGCTGGGATTCAAATTGCAATTTTCGGCTTTGAATGGGGTGGCAGTGCAAGATAGTGTTGCCACCCCTATCATACTTATATTCGTCTCGTCGCTTCAGCATTGTATGCCCTTGTACCTAAAAGGAAAAAAAATGTAATGAAAAACTTTCTGCAAATTTTTATCTCCGGTAACATGAAACAAACAGAAAAAGAAGCTTTTATGAGTATCTAAAGCAAAAGAGGCATCAAAATAAAATATATTGGGATGAAACATTCGTGTGAATTTAACACACCAGACTTTTATATATTCTGTTTGTGGAAGCATTTGATTATTGTGTATATTTCTAACGCCATTAGATTACTCAAAAATGTATGAGCATTTATTTTCTTAATTGGTCAGCAAACAAACACAGCTGTAGTATGAATTAACCTTTGCCTGAAGCTTTATTGCTAGCAATGACAGATCAAATAAACCGTTATAACCTGTGCTTTATTCCAAACTAGTTTTAAGATTTTGTACACCACTGTGTCCCTGACTATACGCAACTCAGATTATTATGATATACATAATTATTGTTCAACTTTAACTATCAGCAAATGATGTGAAGTTACAAAACGTTTGCCTTCTGACATCGGTGTGTAAATTGTTCTTATCCTAAATAGTCCTTCGTTAAGATAATACAGATTAAAATATCCCAGTATTATTGCTCTGCAAAGTAGGCAGTTTTCCTGAGAGTCGCGGCAGATAATGTTTGTATAATTGCGCACACGTCATGATATGAGAAAATAATCGTTCATATTGGGATTCCCAAGTCAGATTAACTTGGTTTAAAACTCTCTTTCGCAAATTGGCTCCCAACTCTCTAGAGCCCTCGTAGCCACTTCCGCCGTAACGCCCGTTTTGGAAAGCGAAACTTTCACAGCTCCTGCCATATTACCCCATAACAAACTGGGGAAAATGGTGGAGTCATGCAAATTCGCGTGCTGAAACCATGCAGCGCTTTAATTCCATTTGAATCCACTGAAGCGACATGCTTAGGTGCATTCCAACATATCAACTCTGTCGGAAGGCACAGTTGGATCTCAAAAATAAAACGGTATTTAGTGTAATGTGTCTAAAAAATCTGATGTGTAACATTTCACGTGTCTTTCTCTAGCGACCCATAATAGTGGCCCATAATAGAACGCAACTGTTTATGTTGGTACTTCCAAATGTAGACCCACAGTCTGTCAGCGCGACCTCCTGTATTTCTGAAGAGGTACTTTACCTCCCCCAAAAAATGACTCTACTAGCGAAGGGTAACATTACAACTTAAATATTCTACTTTCACGCTACAGTACTGTCCTGAGCACTCGTGGTACTTCTGACGTTACTACAAGTACGCTGGACCGATGGGGAGCTGTTCGATTGGGTTGGACTCGGCGGAGCAGTGGTTCCCGATATCCATGGGAGATTGGGTACACCTGGCTGGTTGTGAAACGCCCCGATGTTCTCCAGCACCAACCATGAGTGAGAGATAGTAGATGACATGCTGGATTGCTGTCGTCCCCATCATGGTTTACGGTAGTCGTCCCGTTTCGGGATGACGCACGTTAGTGGTATCCACGTCCATCCTCGCGTAAGCGGGGAGGGCTTTTTAGATTCAAGGTATTGGCCCCATGGAAAACACCCACGGTTGGAGAGCCACTCGGCTGGCGCTAGCCCTGGGTTCAGGAGGGGGGCTTGGGCTAAGGCTCTTGCTCTGATAGACCTTCGCTCAACATGTTTTTTAAGAGTTGGTTTTTCTACTGGCATATAACAGCGGCAATAACTTGAATCTTGGTTCCCATGTCGCTGAAGAAAGCTCTTACATAAATGTTGTAGCTGTCGTCCAGTTTAACCATATATGGCACATTCCATTTCAAATCGTCTGAAATAGATGGTATATCGACCTTGCATTTTTAAAACGAAACCAAACTTTTTATATATGAAGACAAGCCCGATGCAAAGCTTTATGCAATTAAAATTGTTCAAATTTATCGTATCTTCCTAAAATTCCCAAATTCAAGCTGTTATAACTCTGAAACCTTTAAATCTGATTATTTAAATGGAGCTTTATTTTGATTCTCTAAACTTTAATTTCGTACTGATAAATAAACACGTTCTCCTTTATTTTACTTAAATGAAGAAATGTAGATTTTTTCAACTATAGCTAGTTTCGGATTAAGAGCAATCATTTTATTATACATCATAAGATTCTGTTATTTAAACACCATCAAACACATATTTTACTGTTATGGTTACTGATAAGCTTTAGTCTAAAATAATTAAAGAAGTAAATTACTTCGCGCGCTCATGGTCGCTCTCGCATGTTTGCTTTGAACTGAAGGTCAAGGAAGCTAAACGATGAGAATGACTACTAAACAATTTATGCATATTATAGAGCCATCTTAGGACATACCTTAACTTGATAACAGCTTCTTTAGATTTTAATTTTCTTACCTTGATGAAGGACTCACAAGAACGTATCTCTAACCAAAATATAATTAATAATCACCTGTGCTTCATCATGCTAGAGCACGGAAAGACTGAAGCAAATCGAAATAAAGGCGAAGTGCTACTTTGTATTGTGCCCGGTTGCTGGATCACGTGCCTTTCTTGCATCAAATGTGCTGTCCTGCTGCAGAGCGCTTGGTAATTATTGTTCAACAACCACGTTAATTGCTGAGTTTATTCACTTTTTGTGTTAAGCATGAACACCCTAACATAACCTCTTTGCCAACATTTCTGACTTCTCTTAATGACACTATGGATTATTCTGAAACTAAGATTTTAATTTTATAAAAATCTGGAGACGCTTAAAATAAGTAAAAGCTGTATACACCTTTTTCTATAAATATTACAAAAATGATTGTTATATGCTGTAATAAATGTGGACTTTTATCTACAAAATGAGATTTAGTATAATATTCTGAATTAATACGATACATTTACCATTCAATAATGCGACAACCGTTAGCTTTTAGATGCTAATATATGATAAATATGCTTTTCTTAGCAACCTTCAACCTTATTAGTAGGAAAAATTACAAAAATGTAAATCCTTTAAAACACACAATTTATTTTAAATAAATGTACTGTGGAATCAGTCACTTCTGAGGTATCCGTATATATTTATTTCAATTTTTGAATAATTTGCAATTTTTAAAGTGCTGTCGCTATTCTCTTTTTTCTCGCAACGTCATGGAAAGAGAATGGAATTTTGAAGCCCCAGAGAGCCGCTTAAACACTGATTATCGATTAAGTGTCCTCTATTCCTCTACTGTACTTCCAACGAATTGTGTAATGAAATTTTTCTGCAAATGTTTATTCAATCAACTTGAGGCAGATGGAAAAATAAGCTTGGGCAAAAATGGTTGGTAGAAGATATATAGAACTAAATGATAATATGTAGCGCAAGTCACGTGAATGTAACGCATCGGATATTTTTTGTATGACTTCTACAAAATAATCTTACAAAGGCGATACAGAAAGCTGAAGCGATAGACAAATATTTAAAAAGCGACTATGCTGGCTTTGAAATCCCATACATCGCGAGAAACCAGTGAATTGTGACATACTTAAAAAAATTCTTATGTGTTACAACCTCATGACTGTCTCTACTCCTGTACAAACTATTTTTGCAAACGCTTATCCTTCACCTACTTCACGTTAATCGAGATTAACGTTTGCAGAACCTATTTTATTGCTAACTTTCTTGTAGGTACAAAGGGAATATGGTAGGCTTTAAGCTATAGTCAAATCTTTTAAGAGCGGTTGCTATGTGGAGCATTCCATTCTCTTTGCATGTACAGAGCATAAAAAACGAATAACAAATTCCGATTTGAGAAAAAGTATAAGTATTGGAAAATTCAAACAAATATAAAGGAATATCCCGGAAATGGTTCACTCCACAAAAACAAATGTATATGACATAAATTGTGTATTTTAACGAGCTCTACATTTTTTGTAAAAAGCTTTGTCGATCTCTTACAGTTCACCAGTTATGCAAAACCCATTCAGGACTTTTGGAGACATTCCCGAGGAATAGCATGACATCGATATTTGATGTTTTTACCGCCAAACTAATGAACATTTCCCAAAGAAAGCCCAATTCAGATTTTTTTATTACGGTTTAATGATGTCGAAACTAAATTTTGAATCATGAATCTATAATCGTTCATCGCGAGGAGCATTTTAAAAAAAATGAAAAATAAGAAACTAAAATTTTAGTAAATAATTACTTTCTTAATGATGGTTTAACTTAAAGGTTTCAGATTTGATATTTTATTTTTAGAGCGCACGGCAATTATTACATAAAATTGAACCTAGGTCAAGGGCATTGTAGTGTTTCCATTGATGGGTTGCAGGCTGAGCATATAGAGGTATTGTATTGGACTGGCGACTTTCTCATGTCAAGAAGGACGGGTTTGTAATCTGCTATCTGTATCAGCTCAGCGTGAAACCCATTGAAATCTAGCGATAAAAGAGAGAGTTATGTGAAAGAAGTGTAGTGGTGCCAAGAAGGCTCAAACTGCCAAACCAACAGTAAGAGGCAAACGTTTCGGGTGTGTGAAAAGTTAAAACTGAGGAATATACGAATGAAAAATCTCACTCTCAGGTTTCTGGCTACGGTTTTTGCAAACATTGCAATAAAAATGGTTACAAAAACTTGTGTAGCTATCTTTTCGCCAAGATAGCGCTACATTGTTGTGTTTTATGGAGAAAGAAGGTCAAAAGAATTCACATTCAAGGGGGAACATCTAACTGTTTGGCTTATGGGTTTGCATTTCCTCCCGTGATTATTGTAATTTGTTTAGACATATACATTCGCTTAAATTCCCATAGTCTTTTTACCTTCACTACTACGTATAGTAAGTAGGGGAAGTATTGTATTCCACCAAAATTTCACCGGAAATATATGTTTTGAGGCCCCCTGAATCCAAAAAAAGCATTTTTGGAAGCACGTCCGTGCGTGTGTCTGTGAACAGCATAACTCAGAAACGAACAGTCGGATAAACACCAAACTTGGTATTTAGGTTCAGTATCTTCCAGAAGTGCGACACGAAGGTTTTCAAGAAAATCCTCCCAACCCAGATTACCCTTTACATCGAATATTTTTCGAAAATTTTAACTTTCTCAAAAATGACTAACGATTTTGATTAAAATATCATATGTTTAAGATATTTTCATGAGAAATGAATTGTATATCACGAATTTTCTGGGAATGTCTCCAAAAGTATTCTTCATTGTGAACGACTTTTGCATAACTGGTAAACCATAAGAGATAGACTAAACTTTTACTACACAGAAAATGTAAGATCGCGTTAAAATACACAATTTATGTCATATACTTTTTTTTTGTTGAGTGAATCGTTTTCTAGATATTGCTTGTTATTCCCTTAAATTTTCCAATACTTATACTTTTCTCAAATTCGTTATTCATTTTTTTTCGTCCTGGTAATGCAAAGAGAATGGAATACTCCACATAGCAACCACCTCTTAAAAATTTGAGTTTCGCTTAAAGCCTACCAGTTCCCTTTACACCTACAAGAAAATTAGCAATAAGATTAACATCTCAATATCTCGATTAACATGAAGCATGTGGAGAATAAGCGTTTGTAAAAATAGTTTGTACAAGAGTAGAGAAAGTCATGTGAGAGTAGCACATCAGATTTTTTTCCCTTCTTGCTTTCCACATTTATCTAACACTCCCTTATTACTTCTCTTTTGACTGGTTCCAAAATAAATTCTAAGAAACATACAAAGCAATGAGCGGAAGCGAAGGGTTAGTCAATAATAGCTTCTCTTAATGAACTCTAGTTTGATTGGTGCAAATAACCAACCCCATGTTGCGTGAAAAGTGACTCGACCTTTTAGGAGGAGGGCGTTAACCTGTAATGTTAAAATACACAATAATCACAAATACTTATACACAAATTGGTTCTGTATAAGTATATAGACATGAAGACTAAAATTATTGGCGCTATCTAATAAGAATGTGCAAACTAAGAATTGCTAATTGTGTGACATATAGGGTTGTCTCATAAGTGCGTTCGCTTTGCTCGCTAAGTTCCATCTATAGCACCTAACCCTGAATCCTCTGCACACTCAAGTTATCCTAGTTGCCTAACCACCCCTACGACTTAGAGAACAACCACCAGACTCACTATTGGATATGTCAATGTGTATTTGTTACTGACGTTGGATAGACAGCGTGAACTTGTGTTTACAAACCATGGAAAGCAAAAAGGAACATTTCCAAATCTATTGTAAAGGTAAAACCGCCTAACAATGCCGGCAGAAAATTTGTGCTGTCTATGGGGAAGATGCGGTAATGAAGCGAGCATGTCAAAAGTGGTTTAGTCGATTTCGAGCTGGGAATTTCTCCTTAAAAGATAAATCTCGGTCTGGACGGCCAATGGTTACGGACGTGGAAAGAATTCATGAAACGTTAATCAACAATCCACGAATTACAACTCGGGTTTTGGCATTGGTGCTCAATTTAGTTCGTGCTACTGTAACCAGGAACATTGTCACAATAATGGTGTATACTGCAGGAAGTAAATAGTTTGTTTACAAAACCTAATTGCCGAGTTATTTATCTTTTAAACGACCTTGTGTTTAAATTTGTAAACCGTAAGTTCGGCAACTACTATGTCGTGGCTATGCTGCGGGTGAGGCGTGTTCCCAGGCGTAACCAAAAGCGAAAGAACTTGAGACATACCCTATACATTGAAGGTCCGAACCTTTTGGTTGAATAATCATAACTTCGATGCATTTGCCAATTTCAGTATGTACCTTGGTATATAAGTAATAATAAATAATATCACTGGGCGTACAGGTTTTGAGACTACCTGAATAAAAAAAAAAGAGAGTCTGGCGTATGTGTCTTACTCTGTCTGTCTTCGTTTCTCTCCACGAAAACTCGTTTTTTTATTTAAGTTTAGCGTCTTCTAAGGATTCGACACGAAGATTTTCAAACATTTTTCCTAACCCCAAACAACCCTTTGAATGTAAACACCTTGTTATTTTTTATTTTCTCAAAAATAGTCCTAACGAGCTTGATTTAAATACCCCGTCATCTCCCGTGGACTAGTGATACCGTGCCAGCTTCTAGTTTCCGAGGTCGCGGGTTCAAATCCGGCGGAGGGCGGTGGATTTCTTCGGAGTAAAAATCCTTAGCATAGCTTCCTTCGGAAGGGAAGTAAACCTGTTGGTCCCGTGTCGTGGATTTACGGCACGCAAAAGAACCTCAAGTCTGATAAAAGGCCTCTGTTTCACGCCCAATATAGAATGGGACGCTAAGAACCATTGTAGTTAAAGAGCGTCCATAAATAAAGCTCAATTTAATTTAATTTAAAGACCATGTACTTAAGATATTTGCATGGCAAATAAAATGCATAGATTGGTCGAAACTGATTACAACTGATTTGCATCTTACTTATATTAATAACATACTATTATTTAATTATTTGGTTTCAAATAAATAAATATAAAAAAGATATAATAATTTTATATGAATATTTTTAAGTAATACTAATTACTTAAAAACCGGTAAAATGACCGAAATTAGGTGATGAATTGTAAATTTATTAATGAAATTTTGGAATTTCTCGTTCAATAAATTTTATGCAAATAGCCTGTGAAGTTCTATTCATTCTACATGACGTTAGACAAATATTACTCCACAAAAAATGTACATATCCTTAAAGCATGTAATTTATGTCATTCTCTCTCTCTCTCTCTCTCTTTCTTTCTTTTTGTAGCATTAACGGTTTCCAAGATATTCTGTGTTTCTGGTTTGGTTTTTCAAATACCTATGTCTTTTTCAACTAGTAGGTTGCAATTTATTCTTTCTAGGTCATACAAGCAGCACGGAATTCCAAAGCTATCACACGGCGATCCGCTTTTTATATATCCGACTACCGCTTTAGCTTACTGTATTCTCTTTATAATTACAACAAAATATTTAAATGTGTAATGAAAGTTTATCTTAACCAGAAGTACAATAATCAAAGTAGAAGAAGAATAAACCTTTGTAAGGATAGTTTATTGAGGAGTGAGTAGAAAAAGTCATGTCAACGTAACATATCAGATTACGTATAGTAAGTAGGGGAAGTATTGCATTACACCCAAAAATTCGATACTGAAGTATCACCGAAAATGCATAATTTGAGGCCCCTGAATCCAAATAGAGCATTTTTCGAAACATGCCGATGTATGTGTGAACAGCATAGCTCAAAAACAAAAAGTCAGATAACTACCAAACTTGGTATTTAGGTTCAGTATCCTTCGAAGTTGCACAGGAAGACTTCCAAGAAGATCCCCCACCCCAGACTACCCTTTATATGGAACATTTTTCGAAAATGTTGGTTTTATAAAAAATATCTCTGACGATTTGATTAAAATGTCATATATTTAAGATATTTTCGTGACAAATAAAATGTATATCTTGAATTGTTTGGGAATGTCCTCAAAAGTGTTCTTCTTTCTGAATAGCTTTTGCATAACCGGTAAACCATAAAAGATAGACAAAATGTTTCTACACAAAAAATGTAGAGCTCGTTAAAACACAATTTATGTCATATACATTTGTTTTTGTGGAGTGAACCATTTCCGAGATATTGCTTGTTATTTGTTTGAATTTTCCAATTTTTCTCAAATGGGAATTGGTTATTGGTTTTTTTGTTAATGCCCTGACATGCAAAGAGAATGGAATGCTCCACATAACAACGAGATCTTAAAAGATTTTACTGTCGCTTAAAGCCTACCATAATTCCCCTTGTACCTAAAAGAAAATTAGCAACAAGATCTGCAAATTTTTATCTCGATTAACATGAAGTAAATGGAGAATAAGCGTTCTTGTTTCTCAACTTTACCCTTGCCTAAGAGAATACACCACTTTTCATTAGCAGTCCCACAAGTAGCTATTTTACCTTCTCAGCCCTAAAGGTTTATGAACTAAATATTAACACCCTGTATAACATATCCTAAAGGCTGTTTGCCGACTTTTGACCGTTACTGTACCATGCAAAAACAGTGCAGGAGTCATGCATCTGTTGATCTAATAGGAAGCAGTTTTATGCAGCCACAACACATACATGTAGGGCAGGGTGTATTAGCAAGTATAATGTGGCAACTGTCTATCTGCGGCACGGGCCCGCTCGTTACTATAGGCTCTTTGTTCATACATTACCACATGTAGGTCTTTAGTTGCGCAAACAGCATCTCTCCCTCTTTCTGACTTACTGGCTTGTTACGTGTACCACGAAGCTGTTGTTAAACCATACCGCATTTCTTACACAATTCACTTGCGAGGTAACAAGCTAGCTTTAACACATAACTATAAAAATGTTATGTGTTACACAACTTTCACTACCATTTATTAGTGGGTATGCAAACTACTCTTACGAAAGCTTATTTTTCTATCTACTTCATCATAATCGAGGAAAACCTTAACAGAAATAGCTACTTACACATTTCGTTGTAGATTCAAACAGAACAGCGAGTCAAATGTTTAAAAGCTGGACGCTATATGCTGCCCTTAAAATTTCATATTCTTTCCACCACATCGCAGAAACATCCGAAAATCGACAGGACATGAAAGTGATGAACCATTAATAAGGGATATCTCGGAAATTGCTGATGTCACGAAAAAGGTTATTTGAAGTAAACTGTGTGCTTTAAAGAGATCTACATTTTTTGTTTAGCACGTTTTCGTCTATTCCTTAACGTTTACTAGTTATACAAGATTATACAAAATTCCTTCCGAATGAAGGGGACTTCACAGCTATTCCCAGAAAATTCAAGATATACTGTTTATTTGTCACGTAAACGTATTTAATATATGATATTTTAATCAAATTCATTAGTCACTTTTGAGAAAATAAAAAATTTCGAACAATGTTCCACGTAAACATTGGGATAGTTTTGGGTAGTTGGGATGCGGGATTTTCGTGAAAATCTTCGTGTTGCATCTTTGGAAGGTTAACTTAAATACAACTTTGGTATTTTTAGGATTTTTCGTTTTTGAACAATGAACTCAAAGACACTCGGACATATATGGACCTTTTTCTAAAAATATTTTTTGGATTCAAGGGACCTCAGAACAAGTATTTTCGGTGAAATCTTCGTTTTGAATGTTTGGGTAGAATGCAATGCTTTCTCTAGCTATCTACATGGGAAAACGTAACAAGGAAAATATATACATCAATCATCTCTGCATTAGCGTATACAAAGATGTTAGGTAGAGGAAGTATCGTGTGTGTGTGTGTGTGTGTGTGTGTCTGTGAACAGCATAACTCAAAAACCATAAGTCGGATAAACACAAAACTTGATGTTTAGGTTCCATACCTTCTAATGATGCGAAGATTTTTAAGAAAACCCCCACCTCAAACCACCCTTTACATGGAACATTCTTAAAAAATTTTATTTTCTAAAACCTTGTAACGATTTTGATTAAAATACCATCTATTAAAGATATTTACACGAGAAATAAAATGTTGAACTTGAATTTTCTGCGAATGACCCAACGGAAGGAATTTTATATAATCTTGTATAACTAGTAAAAACGCTTAGTGATAGAGGAAAACACACTACAGAAAAAATACAGATCACTTGAAAGGACAGAATTTATTTCAAATACCTTTTTATGTGGCATCAGGCATTTCCGAGATACCGTTATTAATGATATGAATTGTTAATTTCTTGGTTATTCTCTTAAAGTCCTGCAAAGTCTAGTGTGCATCTGTACTATATAGAGTCAAGAGAAAGTAGGATTGTGCAAAAACGGGTTTAATGTTTACTTTTTGATTTTCCAACCCCTTACCTGAATTAGGTAGAATCAGGAACATTAAAAACAGATATGGGTGAACGGTAGGCTCGCGTTGAAATTCTGCCAGGAACGTCCTCCGTGACTGAGGCTTTTTCCAGATTTTCTGCAGTCCTCATAATTGGCAAATGCCGGGGAGGTGCTCTAAATTTAGGACCTGGAATATTTCCTTCCCAAGGTACATTTCCCAAATGCTATTTAATTGCACGTGTAATTAATTAGTGTCCAGACCTGTGGTGACGTGTGTGATAAGAATAGACGTTTAGCAATACAAAAAGTCTGATAGACATTATTAAGCAGTTAGCTTCAAGTTAACTATACTCAGACAATTATCACTATAAAGAACGTAAACAACGACAAGGGTCCCTGTCAGGCAGATAAAACTTGTCTGAGTATGCAAACGCCAAAAGACTACGATGGGTTGGGAGGGTTAAGGTAAAGGTACGGATAAACAAAGGGGTCCCCGAAAACAGGGCAAAGTACCGCAATGGCCCATTTTGTTCTTACCGTGCTCTTACCTCCTGCGAGGGATCAGGGGAGAGACCCAAAAGGTTGACCAGGTCCGACAACGGGCGCAAGCAAAGACGGAGTCCCTAACTTTCCAGATCGAACACATCCGAGGCCACCCAGTTACATCCAATCCCCTAACCCTCGGGGGTCCCCCAAAGGAGCGTTAGGGAGAGAGTACCCGGGGCGGGTTCTAACTGGGCAGCTCCGCAACGAGGCAGGGAAGAAACCTCTAAAAGCGCACAACCACCGCAACCCGCCGAACACCGTCGCCTGGTCCTACAACCCTGAAGCAGATGACAAGGAAGATGATGGGTACAGGAAATTAGGGACAGGAAAGTCGTGGTAGAAGCTGATCTATCCCAGCATTCGCCTGCCGACCCGGGGAACCACGAAAAACCTATGAGCAGAGTGAGCGACCGCCGAGGATCCATCGCGGAACCTCCCGAATGCGAATCGCACACATTACCGCCGCGCTACCCTCCTGGTTTGGAGAGGGGATGGTCCTTGTCTACGGTCCGTTAACAGCTCAGCCTTATTTCCTTCCGCTTTCGCTTTAATGCCAAGAAATTCCTATGGCTGCTTATGAATATAGAAATGTTTGGAAAATTATAGTGCAAAATGAAAGCTGTATATTTATTTACTATGCCATCTGTCGCAGTTCTCGATATCTTGTGTTATCCTATTTGTTGGGTGACTATTGTTTTACTTTTTTAAATTTGGGTTCTTTTGTCCTCCGGCTAGCTATTATAATTCAGTCGAGCAGGTGTCACTAAGCAGGGTGTGTAAACGGAAAAGAGTTGTTGCTAAAAGATAACACTGATAAAAAATCTGAATGTAGACTTTTATTGTCGTCACAATTAATAATTCACATATTTAATCTTTAAACACACCTGACTGAAACTGTGATATTTCCGAATGTAACTACAGTTGTTTTAGTTGCCGCGCACCAAACACTTCGCGTACATTACACCTTTGTAACTAACTCTGCGACGTGCACCTCGTGAGAGATTCTTCAGAACTGTGCGACGTGCACCTCGTGAGAGATTCTTCAGAACTGTGCGACGTGCACCTCGTGAGAGATTCTTCCGAACTGTGCGACGTGCACCTCGTGAGAGATTCTTCCGAATTGTGCGACGTGCACCTCGTGAGAGATTCTTCCGAACTATGCGAAGTGCACCTCGTGAGAGATTCTTCAGAGCTCTGCGACACTTTCTTATGGCTCGGGAATATATACTCCTCCTCGAATTGCCTAAACACTATAATACACCCCTATTAGTTACCAAATCGCGCCAACTTTAGCGTCTGATTTGGTCAGCCAATCACTACTACTAACATATATGCTCTAGGGAAGATATTCCCTCCATTTCTAAAAAAAAAAAAGGTACGCCATTCTGACGTCATTTGTTTATGTCTTCTTAGTGATAAACAACTCACCCCCTCGGTTTATTGTTACCCACTTCTATTGTCAGTTTCAGTGAGGCCGTGTAAACTTATTTCCTAACAATACTTATGGCTAACCAACATCTAAAATCCTGTACATACAATAATATTAATTTACACTATAATCACTCTGGCATTCACAGCATGTTATGATATAAAATATTGCCTCACATCTTAAGTCATATCGATATAAATTCACTCCAGTGTAATTTTCAACGTATTCTTTAGAAACGCAAATACTTGCCATCGCCCTGCGGTCACGCAAGGTACAAAACCTTGTTTTACCAAGCTGGATGGCAGAGTTCTGAATGAAGGTGAATTTTTAGCATATTTGATTTAGTGAAGCGTTTTCCTGCCACATGCAGACCATGTTAACTGAAGCATGAGACAAAAGAAAGCAGATTCACGAGTTCTTTTGTTTCCATAGTAAAAGATTCACGTTTTTCATTAAAACAGCACAAATAATGTAATCCTCTGCTCCATAAAAGAAGGGACAGAAAGAAAGCTGTCTCTTAAAAAGACAACGAAACGTCGCTGACGCATGTTATCTTAAGAATAAGACCTTTCCACAACCGTTTCTGGAGTTCTGCGTGTTTCTTTACAAGAAACACAGTGAAAACTCCATAGTTTTATTTTAATACTAACAGCTCCATTTGGAGTTCTTCCTTATTTAACCATAAAACTAACATAAAACATGCAAATTTATAATGTGTAAAAGAGTTACTCGTTTGTATAACTCCTTAAGCACACTCACACTTTCTACCCATGACAAACACACATATGTTCATATAGAAAAAATCTGATGTGTTACACTCACATGACTTTCTCTACTCTTGCACAAACTATTTTTACAAAAACTTATTCTCCATATGCTTCATGTTAATCGAGATGTTAATCTTATTGCTACTTTTCTTGTAGATGCAAGGGGAATTGGTAGTATTTAAGCGATAGTCAAATATTTTAAGAGCTGGTTGCTATGTGGCACATTCCATTGTCTTTGCATGTCCAGGACATAAAAAAGCATGAATAACGAATTTGAGAAAAAGTAAAGTATTGAAAATTTAAGGGAATAACAAGCAATATCTCGAAAATCGTTCACTCATGTATATGACATAAATTGTGTATTTTAACGTGATCTACATTTTTGTGTAGTAAAATTTGGTCTATCTCTTATGTTTTACCAGATGTGCAAAATTCGCTCACAATGAAGAATACTTTTGGAGACATTCCCAGAAAAGTCGAGATATACATTTCGTTTGTCATGAAAATACCTTAAACATATGATATTTTAATCAAAATCGTTAGAGCCGTTTTTGAGAAAGTTAACATTTTCGAAAAATGTTCCATGTAAAGGGTAATCTGGGGTGGGGGTTTTTCTTGAAAACCTTCGTGTCGCATCCCTGGAAGATACTGAACCTAAATACCAAGTTTGGTGTTTATCCACTGTTCGTTTCTGAGTTATGCTGTTCACAGGCACACACACATACATACACAGATACACACACACACACACACAAGGACGTGCTTCCAAAAATGCTTTTTTTGGATTCAGGGGTCTCAAAACATGTATTTCCGGTGAAATTTCGGTATTGAATTTTTTGGGTAGAATACAATACTTCCCCTACTTACTATACATAGTAGAGAAAGTAAAAATGATTCTCCCAAGCTACTTATTCACGATATTTTTTTCACAGTGAATGATTTCAAACTAACCAATCAGGGCCTATGCAAAAATAACATTAAAATGTTTACTCGTAGTAACAAGCTTTTGCGTTGGAAAGGAGGAGTAATAATTCGCTTTTCAAGTATGGTCAAGCTGTGTAAGCTTAATTGTAGATGCTTCAGTATTGCGTATTTACTGTTTGTACAAAATATTCAGAATATCTCGGTCATTTCTGACTTTAAATGTTACCTAACATATTACAAATGTAAATAAAAATTTCGAAGTGTTACATTTTGCTTCAGGGTGAGCCATTATACATATTATCATATATTTGTCCAAGATAAAACATCTGATGTGTTACATGCACATGACCTTTTCTATCCTCTATCACATATTAGTAAGTATACAAGTTATTCATACTTAAGTTTATTTTCCTATCTACTTCTTCTTAATCGTGTTAAACGTTTCCGAAAATAGCTGCATTACATTTTCGTTATAGATACAAAGAGAATAGCGACAGTCAAACGTTTTAGAACTGGACAATATACACTGTCCTTAAAATGCCATACTCTATCCATGACCCATGAGATACAATTAAAAATCGACAGAACTTTAAAGGAATGTCGTTTTTATTGCTTTGAATTCCTCAATACCTTAACAGTTTTAAGTTATCCTGCTATTCAGCTGTCTCTCGTGGTGATATGGAAAAAAGACGAATTACAAAGCATTACGATCCGAATTTTACTATTTTTACAGGCTTTTGTATCTCCCTTGTAACTATAAAAGATTAAAAAAATATGTGCTGCACTCACATGACTTTCTTTATTCTTGTAAAAATAATTTTCACAAACGCTTATTCTCCATCTACTGCATGTTAATCGAGATAAACGTTTGCAGATCTTATTGCTAATTTTCTTGTAGGTGCAAGGGGAATATGGTACGATTAAAACGATAGTCAAATATTTTAAGCGCTGGTTGCTATGTGGAGCATTTCATTCACTTTGCATGTCCAGGACATATAAAAAGGAATAAGGAATACTCATTTGAGAAAAAGTATATGTATTGGAAAATTCAAACAAATAACAAGGCAATGGTTCACTCGACAAAAAAATATATATGGTTGTATGTTTTAACGTAGTATTCACTTTTGTGTAGGAAAGTTTTTTTTAAACATGTGATATTTTAACGAAAATCGTTAGAGCCATTTTTGAGAAAATCAAAGTTTTTGTAAAATGTTCCATTTAAAGGGTAGTCTGGGGTGAAGAATTTTCTTGAAAATCGTGTCGCATCCTTGGTAGATTTAACCTCACATACCAAGTTTGGTATTTATTCAACTTTTCAGTATCGACAGACACACACTCACACATGGACATGTTTTCAAAAATGCTTTATTTGGATTCAGGCACCACAAAACATGTATTTGCGGTGAAATCTTGGTATCCAATTTTTGGGGTAGAATGTAATGTTTCCCCTCCTTACTATACGTACAAATTAACAATAGTGGTTAATGAAAGTCATGTGAATGTAACACATTAAATTTCCTACCTTCACTGTAACTTACCTGTGTTGGGTAAAGACAGTATTGCATTCCAGAGAAAAATTCTATATACAAGTTTTACCAGAAATTCCTCCAAATCATGCTAACATACACGTGGAGAATTTTCTCAAAAACGACTCTAATGATGTTGATTGAGATTTTAAATGTATGAGATACGGCCATGAGGATTAAATTGTATATTTTGAATCTACGGTGAGTAGACGTGAAGCCCTTTTCATTCTCGTGAATTTTATATATGTGAGAGATTATAAGAGATATATAAAATCTTCCCGAAGCAAGTGGTAAAACTCGTTAAAATGTCCATCTTTCTAATGTTTTGTGTAAATCCTTTACTTGCAGGCTTTAACCATTTGGGAAATATTTTCTATTGAACTGAATTGAGAATTATTTATGGACGCTCTTTAACTGCTGTGGTCCTTAGCGTCCCATTCTATAATGTGAGTGAGAGACCGATAATTTTGTTCAGAGGCCTCTTTATCAGACTTGAGGTTCTTTTACGTGCCCTAAATTTACGACACGGGACTACTGACTTTACTTCCTTTCCAAAGGAAGTCATGCTAAGGATTTTTACGCCCGAAAACATCCATCGCCCTCCGCCGGATTTGAACCGGTGACCTCAGGAACTAGCAGCTAGCATGGTAACCACTACATTATGGAGGGCATTTTTCATGTTGAACATATGTTTTACAATTAAATGTAATGTTCATTCTTTTGTTTTTAACAGAAAGCAGACAAAATGTTTTCATGAGCTATAAATGGTAGAGAAATGGTGTGATTATAAAGTACTGTGACGGAACCAGCTCTTCCCATTCGCGGGTGGTACGTGTCCTTCAGTGCTCGTCAGCGATTGGTTTTAGGGGGAGAGGAAGCGGGATAATCTCCCTGATGTAAATTCCGAGACCCTTCGAGACGCGGCAGGATAGTTCTGGACGTTCTCTTACCCCGCCTCCCACGAACATTCTGGAACTCACCCAAAGTGGTATATAAGCGAGCCTACTCGCGAGGTAGCGAGTAAATACAGTGAACTCGTGCTGTGACGTACATTGAGTGCTCCTCGGCGTGCAATTAATTCAAGTTCAGTGTTCGATTCTACAGAAAGTGAAGCGGAAGGAAGACTGAGTTGCAATAGTAAAAGGAAACGACATAAACTGAACTAAGTCACTAAAGTGAAGTGACAATGAAAAACTGAATAAAGGTACGGTATCATATTTTAAATGGCTGCTTTCTCTCTCCTTCCCTCTCTCCCTAACTATCTATAAGCTTATATTTCAGCTGATATTGCTATATAATTTTGGAATAAGTGCTTGCTTATTAAAAAAATCTGGTGTGTTACACTCACATGACTTTCTCTACTCTTGTACAAACTATTTTTACAAACGCTTATTCTCCATATGCTTCATGTCAATCGAGATATCGAGATGTTAATCTTATTGCTAATTTTCCTGTAGATGTAAGGGGAATTGGTAGGCTTTAAGCGATAGTGAAATATTTTAAGAGCTGGTTGCTATGTGGAGTATTCCATTCTGTTTGCATTACCAGGACAGAAAAAAAAATGAATAACGAATTTGAGAAAGAGTGTAAGTATTTGAAAATTTAAGGGAATAACAAGCAATATCTCGAAAATGGTTCACTCAACAAAAAATGTATATGTCATAAATTGTGTATTTTAACGCGATCTACATTTTTTGTGTAGTCACATTTTTTGTTGTCTCTTATGATTTAGCAATTATGCAAAAGTCGTTAACAATGAAAAATACTTTTGGTGACATTCCCAGAGAATTCGAGATATACACTTCATTTGTCTTGAAAATATCTTGAACATATTATATTTTAATCAAAATCGTAAGAGCCATTTTTGAGAAAATTAAAATTTTCGAAAAATGTTCCATGTAAAGCGTAATCTGGGGTGCGGGGATTTTGTTGAAAATCTTCGTGTCGCATCTCTGGAAGATACTAAACCTAAATACCAAGTTTGGCGTTTATCCGAGTGTTCGTTTCTGAGTTATGCTGTTCAAAGACACATAGACACACACACGGAAATGTTTCCAAAAATGCTTTTTTGGATTCAGGTGGTCTCAAAACATATATTTCCGGTGAAATCTTGGTATCGAAGTTTTGGGTGGAATACAATACTTCCCCTACTTACTATACGTAGTAGGGAAAGTAAAAATAAAACGATAATGCTCAGAAGTTTCAAGGGTTTTAAACTCTACATTTTATTACGCACCGTAATAAATCTTTGGGAAGAGTTATTTGTCTACGTAAATAAGATTTTATGTAATTAGTTACATTTACATATAGCGAATTATATCATTCTGTGTATTTGTATTACAAACAGGATACATGACCACAACATGTGCTCGATGTTACTTCTTTCAATATTTTCTTTCCTTTGCGGCAACACGGCGTAAAGTAATTATTAAAATAATATGCCAGAATTTAGTTATTGAGTAAAATGTCCTTCCTGGTATGTTCAAGACAGGAAAGCCAAACTAAAAATTGAGAGAGTTGCTTTTAGAAAGCGCACTAAACAGAAATTTATTCGCTCCACTGTGTTACATTTATATTCTACCTCTATCCCTTTTGAATACATTTCTCCTTCTCCTTTCACGTTTTGTTATCCTAATTTAATTTGCTGCCTATATCGCGTGAACTTCAAAATATGGCTTCAGAGGGAAAAAAGTAAAGGCAAAGCCGTCAGCTGCGAGTAACGAATTCATTCATAGACGGCGCCGATGGTTACACAGTGCAACGAGCAGAGTGGGAACTGCGATGCAGTAAAATGAATTACGACCGACTGTTGTGAAAGGGGTATCCATTGAACATCTACCTAACTGGATTAATGCGGCTTTTTACCCCTTAGTTGATCTAGAGACCACCCAGATATGTGTGACGTCATATGTGTATATAATTTTATAAAGTGCATGCAATTTCAACTTCAAATTTAAAGAAGTACTTGAAGCAGACCCATAGAATTTCATTTGGAAGACCGTCTTCTGAGGCAGTATTTTATATCACAACACTGTGAATGCCAGAGTGATTGTAATGTAAATTAATATTATTGTATGACAATGATTTGAGATGTTTGTTAATTATAAGCATTGTTAGGAAATAAGTTTACACGGCCACACTGAAACTGATAATAGGAGCGGATAACAATGAAACGATGGGGTGAGTTGTTTATCAATTAGAAGAGGCAAACAAATGACGTCAGAGTAGCGTGCCTTTCTTTAGAAATGGAGGAAATATCTTCCCTAGAGCATATGTGTTCGTAATTTTGATTGGATATAAAAATAAACGCTAATGTTGGCGCGCTTTATTAACCAATAGCAGCTCTGTTATAATGTTTAGGCATATCGGGGTGAGGGAGTATAAATTCTGAAGCCAGAGGCAGGTAACGCGCAGTTCAACAGAATCATTCACGGGTTACACGTCGCGCAGTTCTACAGAATCATTCACGAGTTACACGTCGCACAGTTCAACAGAAGCATTCACGAAGTACACGTTACGCAATTCTACAGAATCTCTCGCGTCGTAAAGTTAGTTATAAAATGTGAAATACGCGAATTAATAGTGCGCGGCAAATAAGTGATTGTAGTTACATTCGAAAATACAACAGTTTCAGTCAGGCGTGTATCAAAAGTAAGTATGTGAAATTAATAAAGTGTGACGGCAAAAAAAGTATAAAAACAAATTCTTTTATCAGTGTTATCTATTAAGAACAACTCCTTTCCGTTTACACATCCTGTTCAAGAGATTTGCTCGACTGAGTAATAATAGCTAGCCGGAGGACAAAGAACCCAAAATTCAAAATAGTAAAACAATAACAGGCGCTCAGCAAATAAGATAACACGAAAGATGCCGCGACACTTGTTCCAAAAACAAGGCTTAGGCCGTTACAGTTAATGTCATCATCAACAAGCTCAGAGAAGCTATTCTCTTAAGAGCTAAGATTCAAAGTCCGTAAGTTCACCCCACCTACTGTATTTGAAGAGATTGACAAGCTAAACCAATCAAGTTTCAGACCTTGACAGTACGAAAGGAAATGAGTGGGAAGAGAAACTCCCTTCATCTTCTCTCTCTGCAAAGTTGGGCATCCCTAATCAAGATAGTCCGAGTTTTTCTATCCATCTCTTAAATAGTAGATCACTGTTATTTCCAATGCGGGAACCCAAGTCTCTAGGATGGCATCAAGGAGGCATATAGGTTTTGTAATAACAAGCCCAAAATATATATCCTCGTAAATGGCATTGGGCTGATCACCCATCCTGGAGATGCTGCGTTCCAAAAGTTTGCTTGCTTCTCGACAGGCTACTGACCCAAGCCATTACCTTGTAAGTCCCTCTAAGAGGAGGGTAATCTATAAAAGAAGAAGTAAATGTAGGTATAAGGTTCATGAACCCACCACCCTCTTAAGTAAGAGGTTAATTTAACTTTATAAGAAGGTTAACATTTTCAGGTTATGTTATAGGAGTTGGTTTTAGGGCTGAGATATTGTTTATTTTTCAGTTCTCAACATCTCTAGTCAGGCTATATTCAGCTCGTTTGTCCCAAACAGTACTTTCAGAGAGTCCATAGGAGCCATATGAATATTTTACAGAATTTTTGGGCTACATGGCAAATGGAAACGGGATGGGTAATAAGAATAGACAGGGGGAGGTTCTCCACACATTTATTAACTATGTGCTAACTGTTTTAACTTTTTAAATATTCATCCCATCAAAATGCTTTAACACAAAATTTGTTAAAAACATGTTTACAAACTTTCGCTATGTAGTACTTCCCCTGCAAAAGAAACTAATGATAAGCACATATTTGGATTATTTAATTTTGTCACCCATTTGGAATCCTCTTAGGACAAAATAATATATAGCCACTATTCTAAGTGAAACACAAAGTTTAAATCCGTTTGTCCACAATTGTGTGAAAAGTTCTTTCTCTCTCTTTTACTCATTGAAATAAATTTAATTTCGGGCTTCAGGTTAAGATTTTATATACGAAGATTATTTTTAAAGTAAATTTTGCAATAATGCAGGAACTAATAAATATTTTCCTATAGTTTTAATTTTTACCTAAACCTTCGAACCTTACACTACTTTCCTACCAGTTAGTAATGTTTTCGGAGCATTTGTCTTGTAGCATTAGTTGTTTGTAACCTCATCGCAGACTTCCGCCGCCAGATCATCTAGGAAACGTGTAGCTATTTCTCGAGATAACATTTTCTGTATTGAAAATGAGATGTGGTAATCTTTTAGGGTACATTTGCGGTAGATGGACGAAAGCTTCTTGAAGGACATAAATAATGAGCTGTCTGTATTTGGCTAACATTACATCACCTTGCAGACTCACAATTGTTTTCTCTCAGCTACTCTGTGATAAATATCTGATTTTCGAACCACTTCGAACCCATGAAACTTAACTTCTTCTACGATGGAATCTTAGATACAGAAAAATGGATCTCAGAAACTTGTAGTGTTTTGCCCGCTACTTTGTTGTGTGGATATCTTACCTGCGTCGTTCAATGGGTAGTCTTCAGGACTCGTAATTGCCGACGTTAGTCGGAAGCACATATCGTATCCCAGGGCAACTGTCGGCGAATCGGCCTGAAATTCCCTACTGTTATTATCAAGGTAGGATTGCAGGAGTGGTGCAACAAGGATATTGTCTTGAAAGCAACACTGTTTTCACTTTTCTCACTCTTTATGCTAGAAATCCTGCAAGATTCATTGGTATTCCCTAACACGTGTGATTCTTGTAGCACTGCCTTCCCACTATTGTCTCTTGGAACATTAAAGTTTGCTCCGGGTAGTTATTTAATATCTCGGTGCTCTATCACCGTTCTTTAGATTCGCACAAACTTTAAGTAGTCACTAGACTAACATTAACTCGTTTATAAGCTTGGATATGATTATATCGAAGAATACCGTTAGCATATTATATAAATATTTCACCTACATCACTTTATAATTGCATAATTGTGCGGCAATTAGCAAATTTCGGAACTTAGCGTCCTTTTCTGACCCGGAATGCTACGTATTACCTTAACGAAGAATCATGGCAAACTGTTTCAAATTCACGCTCGCGTTCACATATATCAGTCACTGCTCGCCTCCAAATTTTTTACATGTACTGCGTCTTCCTATATTTTCATTGGCTCTAATACTTATCCTCCACGTTTATTGGTTCCCTAGTTGAAAATTCAAAGCCTAACTGTAAGGAAATTCCGGTGCCTCATAGCGTCTGTTTACTCTTAAAACTTGCCTCATCCCCACGAAGTACAAAAGAAGCTTTCGAATGTTATGACTCCAAGCTCAGAAAACATAATGGACAGTCCGAAACGAAGCTACTCCTATTTTCCATAAATCTTGCAGTTGTTCTTAGGCAATTACGCCTTTATTTATTTAAAAATATTATTGAAACTTAAAACATGTTTAAAGCTTCAGAAAGGATTTCGATTGATACAGTTTTGAACCAGATTGCTTTTAAAATCATGGAAAATTATCAAATTGCAAGTTAATTAATTATTAATAATTACTAAATTATGATTATTACAGAGTTGCTTTTTGTATATGCGTAATCAGGCGGAAATATCACTACAAACTATACGGTTGTTTTATGGACAGGCGGGGAACTTCTATTAGGAGGGGCAACTAAAATTTATTCTACACTAGAATGAGAATTTAATTGGTTGTGAAAACTATGTGGAAAGAAAGCTTAAGTTATGGAGAATGGAATAAAAAATGAGTTAACCAAAATATTCAGTTCTTATTTTATTGCACAACAGATCCTACTTTAAAACACTGCTGTACGTTAGTATTAATCATTAAAATCGAAAATTAACCAGAGACAACTCTGTTAGTGGTTTACTATGTGCATAGGTGTATAGATTATGACGTAATCTTCAAGTTCCATATTTTAAAATAAACAAACTATCTAATAACAGCAAATGCTTAATTGCAAACAAAGTAAGGAGAACCTTATGAATTCTAACATAAAGCAGATACAGCAACACGTGTAAATGATTTACAAATAAAGAACCCTTTTAATTAGTGCACGTCGACCAGTCCACGAATTTATAAACGCCAAAACCAAACTAATGAACCAAATCACACGTTAAACGCTGTTTGGAACTGCCCTATAACCTCAGAATGGTACGTTCACATGATGATATCGGGTGCCTTCACTTCTAACTCAGGGGAAAGGGGTAGCAGTGACAGCCGCCTCGCTCTGTTGACCTCCCCATACCACTTTAGTGGCCATATGCACCGTTTGGAAACCGTATACTAATGAGGGGATAACCACAAATTCACCCAAGTGCCAATATACATAATGCCAAACGCATTTTGTTGTGTGTTTTGCAATGGTAGCATTTTACACTCTCTTCTGGTTTGAACGCGAAAATGTCCACTATGGGACACATAAATGGAATACTGGCGGTGATAAAAATCCTATTTGTATAGCGTGTCTGGCTGTAGCAAAACAAAACACTGTAACTGTTGTAAAATTCAGGGAGACCAATATTTGTGTACATAACACTAAAGTTGTGTACTAGTTTTAATAATGGTCTTACTTGCTTATCGTTTCTATAGCACATGCTCCTAACCTATGGCTCTTATAGCCCATAAACAGGTGCTCAGCCCTGATTACTACTTTCTGTACCACGTATCTCGTAGATACATTCCACCCAAAAATTCACTGCAGAGATTTCAACGGAAATACATGCTTTAAAGTCCCTGAATAAAAACAACATTCTTATACTAAGGTGTGTGTGTGTGTGTGTGTGTGTGTGTGTGTGTGTGTTATGTGTGTGTGAACAGCATAACTGAAAAAAGTCGGTTAAATACAAACTTGACACTTAGGTTTCCCATAGATGATATTTCCAAATCAAATCTTGCAGTTTTTATCCAAATATTTTTAAACTTTTATCACATACTTTTTTTATTATTCTATTTTATTTTACGTCGGTTTAACTCCTTGGTCATATCGCGACGGATCTGTTGATGGATATCTCTTAGAACGATATGTGATGGACAGTTAGCCTTATAGTTCCCGTTCCTGTAACCCCTGCTTCATGCTGTGCACAACGCATTAGGGTGCCATCCAGTCTAACCGCCACCCTCACACAGAAAGGCGGACAGTTAGCCTTATAGGTCTCATTCCTGTAACCCCTGCTTCATGCCGTGCAGATGGCATTAGGGTGCCGTCCAATCTAACTGCTTACATAGTCTGTAGCATTCGCTATTACCACTTATTTTTTTATTTTACTATTGTGTTAGACTTAAGATGGAACTTTAGGTCGTGGTATTAAATATCCAATCCAATATTTACCTTGGCGACTGAGGAAATCCACGAGAAACCCTCAGACAGATTGGTCGGCCCACGGGATTTGAACCCGGGACCTCCCGAATGCGGACCACAGACTTTACCGTCTGAGCCATCCCGCTCGGTATCACATACTTCTCTACCATAATTATGACCATATTTTAAATTTCATGCAGATATATTTAATATATTTTGAGAATTTTTTATATAATGCTTTATTATATTAAATATTCAGATGCTCCATACGATTTTAAAAGTTCTGAATTTTGAAATATTTTGAAAGTTGTAATTTTGAAAAAAACAAAAATATTAACATATTATTTAAATATTGATGTAAAAATTGGCATATAATTTTATTCACTCTTCTGGTTGTTATATAAAAAAACTTTTAAGCCTTTAAGTATAGTTTTTAAACAATTTATCCTCAGTGGTCAAATTAATTATGAAATATTTTGAGCAATTTTAAATTGTATCAAAAACTACATGCCGATTTTTTAACACATTCTCTCGGATTTTATACCTAAAATTTGAACAAATTGGTTGCTAACTATATCGTGTGGAGCATTTATAACGCGCAAAACTTTAAGAAACATTAAAGTCGAGTAAAAGGCTTTGAAAATAAATACAGGCCACTAGCTTGTCACTTATTTAAGCCTTAAAAGGCTCTGAGAGAGCAAAAGTGAGAGTATGTAATTGAAGCAAAAGGTTTAAAGTATTTTTGGACAATATTTTTGAATCTTTAGAAAATTATGAGCAAATTTTAGCTAAGTTGTCCTTAGGTTCAGAATCTTTCAAAGATGCAACACAAAGATTTTTAAGAAAATTCCCCATCCCAAACTACCCTTTATCTACATGGAAAGTGTTTCAAAAAGTTTTATCTTTTCAAAAATTACCAATTACTCCGATTAAAATACCACATATTTCAGATATTTACATAAAAATAAAGTATGTATCTTGAATTTTTTGCTAACAGCTGTGAAGTGCTCTTCATTCTGTAGGAATATTGCATAATTTTGTAAAACTAGTAGATAGAAAAGAATACTACATAAAAAAGTAGATCCCTTAAAATTACTTTAAAATAATATTACAAACAACGTTTTTCTGGCATCAGAAATTTCCGAGATATTATTGTTATTAGTTTGAATTTTTCAATGTTGATGTCAATTTTGAGTGGTTATAATTTAGTTGTTTCTCGTTATCTCATGCAAAGACCAGCACACAACGACTCATTTTAAAGCACATAATCATTGCGGTTCCCGTATTTTCTTTGTGCCTACAACAAAATGTGTAATGAAGCCATTTGTGCAAACATTTATCTCTATTAACATGAAGTAGGTAACAAAACAAAACCTTTATGACAATAAACTGTAGAGGAGATATAAAAATAAACGATAGTGAGTAAATAGTCATGTGAATATGACATATCAGATTTGTTTTAGGGGGAGTATGCTGTAATGGCATAGCGAAAATATAAGCAATAATTCGTGGCGGTGCAGCCCATAAATGGCCTTACGCCCAAGAGGTAAAGCAGAGGTGAGCGACCATCCAACCGATACACGGAGATAATGTGGTCAGCATCACGCATTCCCCAGCCTCCTTGTCGGGACCGCTGCCTGTCGCAGCTCCTCACTTTCCTCACGATGCTGAGTGAGCACTGAACCCGGGTGCATTCCGTGACCAGGAACCAGAACTCCACGCTCTAGCCCAGAGGACCACGGCGCAGGATATAGTGAAAGTATGCCTAAATTAAATATATATATATATATATATATATATATATATATATATATAAATCGGATAAATGTGGTCAGCATCACGCATTCCCCAGCCTCCTTGGCGGGGCCGCTGCCTATCGCAGCTCCTCACTTTCCTCACGATGCTGAGTGAGCACTGAACCCGGGCGCATTCCGTGACCAGGAACCGGAGCTCCAAGCTCTAGCCCAGAGCACCACGGCGAAGGATATAGTGAAAGTATGCCTAAATTAAATATATATAAATCGGAGAAATAATTGTCTTATGATGCAAACCTCGATTTTGCATACTATTATCTCTAACATGCGGGAGTGATAAAGTATAGATTATGAAATGATGCTGTGATAGTATTTAAAATACTCAGTGCCGATACCAAAATATAATACTGTTTCATTTATAACCGATCTGCTTTTTAATATGTTCATAAGATTCTTTAAACAAATTGTACAAAAAATAACGGCTTTAAAATGTACTAAAACCATATAAATAGATAAATATTTAGTATTGTTTATGTATAATTTTGAGGGAATATAGTGCTTGTAGGGTAAATACTGGGTGCGGAAAAACGTGCAGAAAATTGTAGAGTAGAAAGGCAATACTAAATTAAGCATTTTGAGGTTTGGAGCATGCGGTCGCAGATGAAGTACAGAGTGAGCCAAAATACTCCGAACCGCCTGCGCGGTGTTTTTCCTGTCCGCATACTTGGCGCTCGTTGCCGTTTGCTGCTATCATAAAAAGGCGCGGATGAAACCATACAACATTTTTAAAACTACTTTTAAAGCTTTACTTGCCAACTTTATGAACGGAAATGGTGAAACTGGCCACGTCGTTGTCCATACATTTTTGGCACCTCATTAGGAAATTATCCATCATGGAATTTTTGGGGGTAATATTCCAAATGATGACCAATGTCGTCTAATGTTTCTTCGGTAAGAACCGAACGCCGTTGTTTAGATTTCTTAGCCTGAACACTTCCTGTGGCCTGAGATTTACTGTAAAGTTCATGGATTGTTGTACGGCCTGAAACTTTTACACCTGGAAATCTTTCTGCAAATCGTACTTTCACTTGGCGGCTTACCGAGTTAACACATACGAATCATAAATAAATACACGCTGTGCAGTAGAAAACATATACTGAGCCATAATATACTTTGTGACTAAGTACAGGACAAAATAATAAATGACTCGTAACAAATGAACTACATAACGTCACCGGCAACTCAAAAATGCAGTTCACACTGCTAGCAAAACCACAACAGCGTGACTTTGTTTATAGCAGCAGTGCGTTATCATGTTTTTATCATATTTCCATACGCCCAGTGGAAAAACACCGCGCAGTCGGTAATATTGTTCATAAAATACCCCTCCGGGATAACTTAAAACATAAAGTGTACAAGACAAACCCACACACCCTGGATGAATTAAAACAAAATATCCGCCAGGAAATTTCTCAGCGTGAACTACGCGAGTAATGGATAGTTTCCTAAATAGGTACCAAAAATGTATGGACAACGACGGTGGCCAGTTTCAGCATCTCCTTTCGTAAAGTTGGTAAGTAAAGCCTTTAAAAGTAGTTTAAAAATGTTGTATGCTTTCATCAGCGCCTTTCTATGATAGTGGCAGACGGCAACGAGCGCCGAGGACGTGGACAGGAAAAACACCGCGCAGCCGGCTCGGAGACTTTTAGTTCACTCTGTATTATAACAGGAGCGCTGCGTGAATATGACTGAAATCTGACGTTATGAAACATTTTCATTTGTCATTCAAAATGAAATGTAACTCACATAATGATAAGTATTAACACCCTGTCTCAACTAATGAATACTGGACACTATGAGAAACAACCATTAACTGCGCGTACTGAATAAGACAAGCTTTCGGTATTATCTCATCATCTGTTAAGGCTTCACATCAGACAGGCCTTAAGACAGTGACTAGTTTTTGTACAAGAGTGCCCATCTGACACGCCACAAACAGGTTTCGCAATGGAGACTCTAACGTGATGGATGTAACGATGACGCATGTAGCACAGTAAAAATATTTCTGCGACCCCTATGATCACCCACGTCATAACAATAGTAATATAGCACCTGGAGTTATAGCGTACGGGCGTTGTACCGCTTATCACGTATGTACGCGATATCTCACTTTTGATGATGAACTCGAGGTTGAAGCTTTCAGAAGTTCTCTACCTGGGTAGAGCTACAAATAAAACCTGTCCCTAGCTACCTATCTTTGTCGTAGCTCAGGATATTGTCGGTGAAGGAAATTAATAAGATGAATTTCTTTGACGATTGGATTTATTCCAAAAACAACATTGTTGAGGCGACTAGCAACTATTCCCCTTTGAATAATAATGAGATTATCTATATACTGTAGTTTTCATCTTACCACTTTTAATAGTTCAGTGGAACTAGCTATCTATGTCGCACGTTATCTTTCACCCACACGCACACGTTACGGCAATCTGACCCAGTTAGTTACCTGATGGTACTATTTCGCATGGAAGAGTGTTAAAATCTGGGGCGAAGCTCCGTTTTATACCGTGCTGCTATGACGCTATCCTTTGCACCCTTTCACCTAATCTCTATTTTGACTGTTTATTTATTTGGCGTGCTATGAGAAAAAAATGGTGCGATTTTAGAAGTAGGGCTTTTTCATACTCCTTCGGGAAAACCCATATAGCTCTGTCTCTAAGAACTCATGCTTCTCTTTCTATTGTTTTAACTCGTTTTCCAACTCCCTTAGAGGCCTTGGCTTTTCCTCCAATTATCCATTTATCTCTGTCCTTCCATCTCCTCGCACCTCTCTCTCTCTCTCTCTTTCTCTCTACACGTCGCGACTTTGCCATATCCTGTGTTCATTTATATGCGTCGTTGATGGACTTTTACCCTGCTGCTAGCTCGCTTCCTAGCTATGGTCCTTAACAAGTAGTTTTGCAGACTATATTACATGATTAGTTTTATTTCTATCTTGATTATTGATTTTTGAGTTATTTAAATTGCTTGCCCTGTTGGGTATATGTTCCCCTACAAAATGTAAATAAGCATATTAATGTAAATGCAAATATTAAATTGGCAATAACAAATATTTGCATCTGGTAAAATTATACATAATTAAAAAATCTTATGAATTGATCTCAAATGACTTTCTCTACTCTTCTTCAAAATATTTTTATAAAACGCTTATTCTCCATCTACTTCACGTTAATCTAGATAAACATTACAGAAACTATGTGCAAGGAAAATATGATACGCTTTAGTAAAATCTTTTAACAGCTGGTTGCTATGTGGAGCATTCCATTCTCTTTGCATATCCAGGACGAAAAAAAGGCAAAAAAAAAGAATAACGAATTTGAGAAAAAGTATTGGAAAATTCAAACAAACGACAAGGAATATACAAAAAATGTATATGTCATAAACTGTGTGTTTTAACGAGATCTACATTTTTTGGTGCACAAAAGTTTTATTTATCTCTTACGGTTTACCAGTTATGCAAAAGCCATTCTGAATGAAGAGGACTTTAGGGGACATTCCCAGAAAATTCAAGATATATACTTCATTTGTCATAAAATATCTTAAACATATGATATTTAAACCAAAGTCGTTAGAGCGATTTTTGAGAAAATAAGAATTTTCGAAAAATGTTTCATAAAGGGTAGCCTGGGGTGGGGGATAGTCTTGAAAATCCTCGTATCGCATCTTTGAATGATTCTGAACTTAAATGCCAAGTTTGGTATTTATCCGACTTTTCGTTTTTGAGTTATGATGTTCTAACACACACACACACACACACGTATCTTTTTCTAAAAATGCTTCTTTTTATTCAAGGGGCCTCAAAATATATATTTCCGGTGAAATCTCGTTATGGAATTTTTGGGTTGAATGCAGTACTTGGTATACGTAGCAGGGAAAGTAAAAATATGACTTGTCTTGTTGGAAGTATTAAAAATAATAACCTTCAACTCTAGTACTGTAGGTGTAATCAGGAGTCATGCACTTATAATTCATAAGTAAAATTTCCTATCCCAAATATTCAATAATCTGTCAACTCTGTTAAAACCATTTAGCATTAAAGTTGAGACTACTTGCAGTTTGAAAATGCAACTCGCAATATAACAAATTCAAAGGATTACAACATATAAATAATCCAAGGGTGTCTGAATCATGCATTTTACATAGTCCATGCAAATTTTGATAGCATAAACATCATCAGGACGACGAGTACTAAAATGAGCGACATTCACATAGCCTGAGTGGCCAAACTAAGTCGGAAATACATTACTAAGAACTTGCGTAAGAAACGCGTGCAAAGTACCGGTCTCACCCAGTTGAAGTGTGTTATGGCCTTTATACAGCCCCGGAGCCGTCCCTCTTTCTCTAACTTCAGCCAAGCACCAGCGACGAGGGCTATGTAGGGATAGAGGGGAAGGTTACGTGAGTAACCGCTGATGTAATGAAGTTGAAGCCCGCTATCATGGCATAGATGATATACTTTCACAAAACTCGAGCATTAAATCTACTTATGTGACACATGAAGATATTCAATTTACCTCTTTTAAACACTCACAAGTATTGCGAGTCTTGGCCTGAACACATGAGACATTTTTCCTAGTATTGAACTCGGTGCTCTGTGCAACTGCAACACACTACTGAATGTTACCAAAATAGTGGAGAGAGGGAATGCGTATTACACAAGTCGGTAATCAAATGTAGCCGCCATTAATCATACGTCATAATGACATTACATAACCACTAAGGTATTCAGATCTGCTACACAGTGACAGCTGTCAATACTCACAGTGCTATCAGGTTTGCCAACCTCTTGTATACCCCTCCCTCCAAATTCTTTTTACTAATGATAGTGTAACAGTCGCTCTGCTCCAATTTTCTCTGTAGAAATTTTCCATTTGGAATGCTTCTCAAACAAACACCATTCTATGTATGTGTTCGCAGAACTAATTTCATATTTTTCGGAAAACCTAGATTAAATCATTAAAAGGCATTTTGTAATTATGCTCAAGGATTATCATAATCGATAAAAGCATATTATGTGAAAATTCACATGACTTTCTCTAACAATTACAAATTCACCTATTATATCTCTTATGATTCATTGTAAAAAGTTATTCTTCTATTATTACGTTACTCACGGTATTATTACCTTCTTTAGCACCTAGATAGATATGTGTATAAGGAAGGCGAAGTATTGAATTCCACCAAAAAATTTTATACTAAGATTTCATCGGAAATACAGGTTTTGAGGTCCCCTGAAATAAACAGTATTTTTTATTTCTTTTTACTTTCTCTACTACGTATAGTAAGTAGGGGAAGTATTGTATTCCACCCAAAAATTCGATACCGAGATTTCACCGGAAATACATGTTTTCAGACCCCCTGAATCCAAAAAAAGCATTTTTGGAAACATGTCCGTGTGTGTATGTCTGTCTGTCTGTATGTCTGTCTGTCTGTCTGTCTGTGTGTCTGTCTGTCTGTCTGTGTGTCTGTCTGTCTGTGTGTGTGTCTGTGAACAGCATAACTAAGAAACGAACAGTCGGATAAACACCAAACTTGGTGTTTAGGTCTAGTATCTTCCAGAGATGCGACACGAAGGTTTTCAAGAAAATCCCCCACCCCAGATTACCCTTTACATGGAACATTTTTCGAAAATTTTAATTTTCTCAAAAATGGCTCTAACGATTTTGATTAAAATATCATATGTTTAAGATATTTTCATGACAAATAAAATATACATCTCGAATTTTCTGGGAATGTCTCCAAAAGTATTCTTCATTGTGAACCACTTTTGCATAACTGGTAAACCATAAGAGGTAGACAAAATGTTACTACACAAAAAATGTAGATCGCATTAAAATACACAATTTATGTCATATACTTTTTTTTGTTGAGTGAACCATTTTCGAGATATTGCTTGCTATTCCCTTAAAATTTTCAATACTTATTTTCTCAAGTGGGAATTCGTTATTCATTTTTTTGTCTTGGATATGCAAAGAGTATTAATCTGTGGCAAAGGGAATGGTGCTGCACCTAGCAACCAGCTATTAAGAGATATGTATGTGCTTAAAGGCTACTGTATTTCCAAATTGCCCTTGTAAATATATATTCCCCTTACATCTACAAGAAAATTAGCAATAAGAAAATGTTTATCTCGATTAACATGAAGTAGATGGAGAATAAGCGTTTGTAAAAATAGTTTGTACAAGAGTAGAGAAAGTCATGTGAGTGTAACACATCAGATTTTTATTTAAGTACCATATGTTAAATTACTTATATGATAATATACATGCGAAGAGTCTGTTAAGTTCTCTTCACTGTGAATGAAAAGAAAACATTGACCATATAAAAGCTACTATGGAGAGGGGGGAAATCTTCGTGCCGTGTCTTTAAAAGACGCTGACCTTAAATATTGATATATGTTTGATATTCATCCGACATTTTCGTTTTTGAGTTATGGTACTCTCTCTCCCTCTCTTTCTCTCACACACGTACGAACACCACCCTCACACACACACACACACACACACACACACACAGACAGACAGAACCCATTTCCTTTAAAGTGCTTTTGTGAGGAGGGTTCGGCGAGCCTCAGAAGCTGTATTTACGGTTCGGATGTTTGGGTGAATACAATATTTCTTGGGCTGGCCCCGTAGCTCAATCGGTAGAGCACCTGCCTGCTGTGAGAAGTGTCACAGCTGGGGGGGGGGAGTTTTTCTCTAGTCAAGATTATCCCCTACCCTCCAGAGTCTGGAAGTATAAATGAGAGTGTGAATGTGTGTGTGATCTTATGATAAAAACCAAAAAAAGTGCAAGAAACCCAACGACAAGAGAATACGAGTGAACACCATTGCCAATAGGCAATAAGTTCCAAAGGAAAGGCCGCCGGTAAGACCAATGTAGTTAAAGGCGGGGTATAAATGGTACTAAAAAATCTGATGTGTTACACTCACATGACTTTCTCTACTCTTGTACAAACTATTTTTACAAACGCTTATTCTCCATATGCTTCATGTTAATCGAGATATCGAGATGTTAATCTTATTGCTAATTTTCTTGCAGATGCAAGATGAAATGGTAGGCTTTAAGCGATAGTCAAATATTTTAAGAGCTGGTTGCTATGTGCAGTATTCTATTCTCTTTGCATTACCAGGACAAAAAAATGAATAACGAATTCCCATTTGAGAAAAAGTATAAGTATTGAAAAATTTAAGGGAATAACAAGCAATATCTCTAAAATAGTTCACTTAACAAAAAATGTATATGACATAAATTGTGTATTTTAACGCGATCTACATTTGTTGTGTGTAAAATTTTGTCTATCTCTTATGGTTTACCAGTTATACAAAAGTCGTTCAGAATGAAGAATTCTTTTGGAGAGATTCCCAGAAAATTCAAGATATAAATTTTATTTGTCATGAAAGTATCTTAAATACATGATATTTTAATCAAAATCGTTAGAGGCATTTTTCAGAAAATTAAAATTTTCGAAACATTTTCCATGTAAAGGGTAATCTTGGGTGGGGGGATTTTCTTGAAAACCTTCGTGTCGCATCTCTGGAAGATACTGAACCTAAATACTATGTTTGGTGTTTATCCGACTGTTCGTTTCTGAGCTATGCTTTACACAGTCACACACACGGACATGTTTTTCAAAAATGCTTTTTTTTGGATTCAGGAGACCTCAAAACATGTATTTCCGGTGAAATCTCGGTATCGAATGCAATACTTCCCCTACTTACTATACGTAATAAAGAAAGTAAAAATACTTCCTATACATACATAAATGCGTTAGTAAGAAAGTAATAGCATAGCAAATAAAATTCCTTTAAAGATATTTTGCAGCTTTCATTAACGAAAGTTACAGTTGCGAAATAGCATCTGAATGTTAGGTTATTACTAGCGCTGCGACATCGGAGTGGTTACGTTTGTATAGAGGCGTCCCGTAGTCGAATGTGTACAGCGAGGGGTTATCTGCACAGCTGAGTCAACTATATTACTGCACAGTGTTCACGTAGACGAAATATTAAAGGATAGGGTAGGAAACTATATATTGAAGTTTGGGGAAAAAGTTTTCTGTATTATTAATGAAAACCTTTATTGCAAACCGTGAGATAGCACAATTATTTCTGCGCATAGTAGATCGAGAAATATACGAAGACATATAAACTCAGAAACGTACAAGCGTTGTATTGCAAAATGTGAGGAAAAGCTGCTGCAGCAAGAGCCGCCTCCATTAAAGGTACAAAGTTGCGGATTGTAATTAATTCATTGCAGTAAACTGACAAAATCTATTCACGTGTACATTGTGACAGCGTTTATACTAATGGTTTGATAAAAACATTTCGGTTATGTAAGTCAGCTATATGTGTTAGAAAAAATACTGCAGAAATAAAGTGAATGTTCGCGAGACATGTGTAATTCTTGTGCAGACTTTAACGCGCGGGGTCATTGTCAGCTCTTATCGCTACATCCTTACCTTCCTGTTTTATATGCTGGTCTCTAAGTAACGACTCTAATATCGCAAACCTAGTTATTACTGTAGTGAAATAAGTGTGTATCCCGTTCCGCCCGCCCTGTCGTGTGTACTTGCCGTGATAACGTACTCATCTGATTTTTAAAGCCGTTCGATGGTGCAACAGTTTTGAAGCCGGATTACACCACGATAAGACGCTAATTTTTTATAATGTGCAAGTTGGTCGTTACTTTTTGAAGCCGTGCCCTTTGCCTGAATATCTGTTGTTGATTCTGCTGCCAGCTGCTGCTGTTGTTTGCTATGAGGTATTTCTCTCAGGGTATGCGTAGTGAAAGTATAACAGCAATTTAAGCTGACTGATAAATTTAATGTGATCTAATACTTGAGCTATTGAAGCGAGTTGCAGACCGTTTGAAGATAAAGAATGAAACTGATCATGAATCACTCGAAACTATAACAACTACTTATTATACCTGCTAACTTTTGCAGTGCCAATTTTACGGTTTTCGCAATACAAAAAACTAGAAATGACTGCCATGAGTCGCTAAAATATTTCCCGGTAAGTTCCCTCGCGATAGCCGCGAAATCTTAGTCACAAAAAACGCGTCACTGGGCGCTTAAAATGAAATACGAATGTGTGCACAAAAATAGTGTGATTTAAAATTCCACTCCTTTATGTTAACTCAAGCTCCTCCTACATATTACTACCCTTACCAACATCCCTTCATACACGCCTCTAACTTTACTATGCCATACCTTCCCTAGTTGCTATGCTATGGCTCGCCTGGATCAAGGAACCTTCCACTTTTCTAGAAGTTATGGCTACGCGACTGCCCAAACGTACTGAGCTTATAACTTAACTGCATTTCAAGAATTTTTAAGCTAAAGCTTTCGCTCCTCGCTGTTACTAATGACTTTGCTTAACATGATTCGCCAATTACCTTTTTCTTCGGACATTTTTTCAACTCAAGTTTTTTATATTATACATTGGATTAATATACGGAAATTATTTATAACTGATACGTAAATAAATAATAACAATACATAATCAGGGCAAATTATTAACTCCTATAATCTTACACTCACACGCGCGTAACACGAATTTATTCAACAATAGAGGCAACCAGCGCAGCAGTCTACAAACGGACTGCCGTATAATTAAGTGCCGTCAACAGAGTAGCAGATAAGCTGCGTAAATACAGACGTAACTTAACAGTAGAGCCATAATTTGAATATGGAGGTTTTAAAATACTTGAAAAGTAAAAATTGATCCAGTAGAGTTGAGAACATTAAGTTTCACTATTTAGATGGTATACTTCATCATTTAGTCCTGAAAATACTTACTTATCCAAAATAAACTCTGCAGTCTTTTAACCAGAACTCTCAGAACCTGCAAAAGAAGTTTCAAGTCTTTAGCATGAAAACTGCAGCATTCTAGAGCATTTTAATTTTAATAAATGTAGTAAAAAATAAAACTGAGGAAAAATTATTTTTAAAAATCACTGAATATGCTCAGCAAATATGATGTAATTTCAAGCGTGTAGGTTCTTAAATTTGGGCAAAGCTTGTTTATTTCTTCACCCTTAGTGGTTTATCACCCAGGCTGAAGAGGTGACAAAAATTATAACTTTCATAGACATAATTATTAAAACTTCAGTGCAGTGGAACTAGAATTTCATTGTATGTTAGTTTCTTTTTTTCTTGTACACAGAGTATTAATTATAATTCTTTCTGATACACCTAAAAACCTCTTAGTAGTACAAATTATTTGTAACTTTTTTACGATGTATTGAGCAGAAACATACAACTCCAAGCTCGAAGCAAGAAAGAAACGGGATTTAAAATGCTAAGGTATTCTGTAAGGTTTGCTATCACCTCGGAACACTGAAAAAATGCCCATTATACTATTGAGCAAAATTGAACTTTGAAATAGAACAGCTTTTAAATTCTACTCTAGACGAGGTAGGTGTCGTTTTAGTCGTTTTATATCTTTGGTTGTATGTTATGCCCCTTTAGCGCGGCTTTACTTGTATCAGGCATTTCAAGTTTATTAATCATATGGCATAAACTATGACATTCGTCATATCTGTGTGTCGTTCTCCGTGGTGTAGTTGTAACCATGGTAGCCTCTAGTTCCCGAGGTCGCGGGTTCAAATCTGGCGGAGTGCGGTGGGCGGGCGTAAAAATCCTTAGCATGGCTTCCTTCGGAAGGGAAGCCGTAGATTTATGGCACGTAAAAGAACCTCAAGGCTGATAAAGAGCTCTGAATAAAATTTCAGGTCTTTCACGCTCAATGTTGAATGCGACGCTAAGGACCACAGCAGTTAAAGAGCGTCCATAAAAAAAGCCACATCTGTAGTTCCGAAAGGATTATAATATTAATTAAATCTCTTGGGTGCGTGTGAGCGATTTAACTGCCCATAGTCTGAACATTTTAATATAACTATGGTTTATACTGGTCGTGGCATTTCTTCTTTTAGTTTTATAGATCCAAAATTTTTCTTTGATCAATTTTGGAACTAAGTTCACGTGAATGGTTGTTGCTCAGTGGGAAGCTTCGGAGATCAATAACAATGTCTATTATTATTATTATTATTATTATTATTATTATTATTATTAAAAGTTTATTAAATCGCCGGAAACGAATGTTTTTGAGAGTTCAATACAACACACCCTTTGTACAACTTTTCTACACAGCGTGGGGCCTTTCGCTAATTACGTAGAATTATAAAACCAGCGGGAAAGACGGACCTCAGACACTACTGCTTGGGAGGTGGTGCATATATATACAGATTGTTTCAGAAATACTTTTACAAACTTCGGGTATGAGTTCCTCACACCAAAAGAAGGAAAAAAGTTCATATGAACTTATGTCCCATAATCCTTGGTTTTCGTGTTATTCCTGTCACAATGTAAGTGTGAGTTCAACTGCCTTCGGGGTCCAACCTCAAAACTTCATTTCTATATGCATTCATTGCACTACATACGGTAGATGGTGAAGTGTTGCCATGGAGACTAGTTTGCGTTTGTCATTTGTCATTTGTGATTAGTCTGTCTTCAACGTTTCAATTCTGTACATGTAGTGAATTAACTGCACGTGTTTTGTTCCACCATGGCTGGATATTCATTTCGTGAACAGGCAGACATGATTTTTATGTATGGTCGCGCGAATTGTAATGGACGCGAGACTGCACGGCTCTATGAGATGGAGTTTCCAGACGGAAGATAACTGAGTCATCCAACCTTAGTCGCTGTTTATCGTCGCCTTGCTGAGACAGGAACCGTTGCACCACGGACTATTGATCGAGGAAGACCAAGGGTTGTTCGTACGTCGGAACGCGAAGAACAGATGTTAAAGTGTGTCGAAGACGATCCAGGTATCAGTACAAGACAATTGGCTGTGGCATATGGTACATCACACGTGACAGCATGGAGGATACTTCACGAGCAGCTCCTGTATCCATATCATATTCAACGTGAGCAGGGCCTTTCGCCTGCCGATTATCCACCACGGGATAACTTTTGCCGATGGTTTGTAGCACAAACAGATAATCCATTGCTTGTCTCGTCAGTTTTGTTTACAGACGAGGCAACGTTTGGGAGAGATGGAGTAACTAATTTCCACAACGTACACATATGGGCAGATCGTAATCCTCGTGCTGTACTTCAGACTAGACATCAGCAACAGTTTAGTCTGAATGTGTGGGCTGGCATTGTAGGTGACTGTCTGGTAGGTCCATACGTTTTACCAGCACGTCTTACTGGTGCTGTCTACAGGGACTATCCAGTACACTCTTCCCGACTTACTTCACGAAAATGTGCCCGTGCAAATAAGAAAAAAACCGTAGTTTATGCATTATGGGGCTCCGGCACATTTTAGTCGCATTGTTCGAGATGCACTGACTGGTATTTACCATGATCGATGGATAGGCAGAGGAGGACCAGTTCCATGGCCTGCACGTTCTCCCGACCTCAATACTGTGGATTTTTACCTCTTGGGGCATCTTAAATCATTGGTTTATGGAACAGCCATCCCGGATGCAGAAACGCTTCATCGACGTGCCATGGAAGCCTGCGAGACCATTCGACACCATTCCGGAGGTTTTGACAGGGTGCGACATTCCATGATTCGACGATTACAGACATGTATAGAAGCAAGAGGAGAACATTTCGAGCATTTATTATGAGTTTTGTGTGTTATAAGTGTACCACTGTGATGAACACCTCCTAACGAGAAAACAAAGGACTATGGGACATATGTTCATATGATTTTTTTTGCTTCTTGTAGTGTAAGGAACCCATACCCGAAGTTGATAAAAGTATTTCTGAAATACGCTGTATATATAAATAAATATATATATATATATATATATATATATATATATAATTAGATCGGGTGATTCACCTAGTATAGGATACATAACATTTAAGAAAGTTTCTCCACAGATGTTTACAGCTCTCAGGCAAACTGTATAGAACAAATTCTCTGTTAGTTCACATTCAGCGCGATACAATCTTGTGTTTATGCGTTCTATCTTTGTATAGTTACATTCAGAAGTGACTAAGAAAGTTAAAAACACGAAAATCACATATTTATTCTTTCCCCGTATCTTTCCAAAAGTAGGCAAGTCTAAGAGGTTTAGGGAATTAGAGTTTGGATTCCCCGTCGAATGGGTTTTCCTTGTTATTTCTGTGAGCTAAGTTCGTCAAACTGCCTTTTCTCGTGACGAGTGACGTCAAGCGGGAAACTTCATTCAAAGAGAGAGTGAAAGCATTTCTTCCCCCGAATTCTCAAGTGTATTTAAAGATCCCACTTTACGAAGTCAGCCTATCTTCCCACGGTCAGAGGGTAGAGGTCTTGTGATAGCTCTACCTACATTATCTGCTGGATGCACCAGAGATTACCTCCATCTATCATGAAACCTCAGTAAACCAATGACCACAGACATTCTCTTGAGTAAAGGCATCGATTTAGAGGACACGAATAATCATCTGCACTATTTATGCAAAACAGTATTCAATAATTTGTTATAAACAGCTGCATTTTATGTTGCTTTACAGAGGAAGGGCACAACTTTGTTCTCTAAAAGGAAGCACTAAATCTATTTAGGAATTGTATATGGGGATAAGAATATACTAAGCAACATTATCACATTTTCTTACCACTTTAATATTGTACACAGAGAAGTATTATATTCTAAGCAAAAATTTGAAGTAGATATTGTCTTTACGTTGTTTGCTACTACGTATGAAAAGCCGGTTTGAAGTAGTTTGTATTGAAGGAGTATTTTAGAAGGAGTTGTATCGTATTTCAACTTTTGGGGAGCCGAACTTGTAGTAGTTGCAAAAGCACGTATAGTAAACAGTTTCCGGTAGCCATCGCCCAAATGCATTTTTTGGGTGGCTTTTGCCCCAAGTTTAAAAAATATTAACTTTGTAATTTGACTGTTTCTTTAAGCATTAAATATTTATGTTTGCCTCGGCTGCGTCAGTATTATTTGTTAGAGACATGGAAGTCTTGGCAGGGCATGATGCGACAAGAATGTAGGCTTTCACAGATTTTAAGTTTTAATTCAATCCTTTTTATTAATCCTTGACACAAATTAAATAGCACTTCACTGATATCGAGACCAGTGAGATTGTTTTACTTAATACTTGCATTTTCTTAACACGTGTACAATTTTCGTCTCACACGAATACGTATTAAATCTCTCAAGGACGCACAAGCAACGCATCGAGTTATGAGTGCACTCTGCAGGCAACTTACTTGATTTCAACCGTCTAAACTTGTAAATTTCTGTATTCCAAGTCTCTGATTGGCTACTCCTACTCCAATAGAATACCTTCATTTAACTAAAACCCCCTCCGGTTGTTCATTGGATATTTTTAAACTGTTAATAAAATTACATTATTGTTGATCCAAGAATCACAAGTAACATTTAAACTCTGAAACTCATTTTTGCCTCAAGATTACCTCGTTGTTCGCAACTTTTAACTTATTATTCTCACAGCTCCTACATTATTAAATTACGTAATGCATTCACATAACATTATTGAACATGTTTACAATAATACAAGCATATGCAATGACTGTTACATGCATTTTGCAAATTATTACATACACATATTGTTTCAAGGCGGGCTGTTATTGAATTTACATATTACATAATTTGACTTAAATCATTTAAGTGTTTAAAATACTGCCTCAAATTCAATATACTGATTACACCGGAAATACACGCATTGGACCTCCAACCAATTTTTTTAGAAAGAAATACATGTATGCGTAAGCTTCTGTGTGTGTCTGACTTTGAACAGCATATATCACAAAAAGAAAATTCCAATAAATACCAAATTTAAGTTTTTCAAGAAAATTTCTCGACCCCTAACTTCTTTAGATGGAAAATTCTCGTCATTTTTATTTTCCCAAAGAGGAGATAACCGTTTTGATTAAAACGTGACACCTTTAAAAATTAATATGACAAAGTGAATATATATCTTGAATCTTCTATGAATAGGCAGTGCAGTTCCTTTCATACTGATTGAATTTTGTACAATTTTGCATATTTGGAAAACAATATGAAGGAAAAATGCTTACTACAAGAGAAATGTACAGCTCAATAAAATACAGAATTTTTGTGAAGCTATTTTTAGTTGCGTTAGAAGGAGTTGTATCGTATTTCAACTTTTGGAGAGTCGAACTCGTAGTTGAAGTGTTCTGTGAATATTATAGTGCATTGCGTTTATGTGCAAATTTGTCATGTTAGAGGAATTGCTTTGAGTGTTCGCATCAGAATTTTTTGTACCACGTGGTATTTAATAGGTTTACATATTACAAAAGCTAGCGATAATATAACTTCAGGCTACTGCATTTACTTATGCCACTCTTCTTCCACTAGCTCAAAACATCTATTTCCGGTGAAACCTTGATATCGAATTTTTTGTTAGATTACAACACCTCCTCTACCTATGCGATATAAGGCAAATAAAGTAAAGACGGAGAGGGAAAAATTATAAAATTTAACTATAAGAGTATGTATTATTTCATTCCAATAATAACAAAGACAAAGGTGAAGCTACAAATCACGGAGGGGCCCCCGAACCGGGGTAGAGCACCGCACGCAGTCCAGTCGGCCCATTGTGCTTCCAACGTGACCCCTGGGAGTGGAGGCTGAGGGGAGAAACCCGAAGGGCGACCAGATCCGGATGCCGAAGGGGGCAAGTATGGAAGGGGTCCCTAACGTTTCCATATAGAACGCATCCGACGCCGCACAATGCTGCCTCCAACCTCGAGGGTTCGGGAACGGAGCTCCACGCTGAGGAGAGACCTAACTGAGCGGTACCGGAGCGACGTCAGGTAAGAAACTTCTACAGAAGCAACCACCGCCCAGCCGCAACCTGTCGAACACCGTGGCCTGGTCCTACAACCTTGAAATACATGACAAAGAAGATGATGGGTACAGAAAATGAGAGGAAGAGAGTCACGGTAGAAGATGAAACATCCCTGGTGACTCGGGGAAACTACAAAAAACTCATGGGCTAGAGTGGGCGGTCGCCGGAATCGATCCCGGGATCTCCCGAGTGCGGGCCACAGACATCACCGCCTAGGCCATCCCGCTCGGTTATAGCAATAAAACTAGTGCAGTAAAACATATGGGGTAGATGATCTAGTTAGGTTAGCAGCTGTGAGTGTAACAGAGGCTTGGTATGTAACATATGAACATCGACGGGAAGGTTACTTCTTTAACACTTCCCATTTATGTACTCTGTATTCACTCTTAGGTTGATCCGCGGTAAAATAAACCCACGTGGTCAGTGCACCGTGGTGCAACACGGTAGCAATGCGCCCAGGAAAGTAGTCCCATGCTAATCTCTGAATTTTAGAATGAATTTATCCTTAAATAGTATAATATTCTATACAAATACCTAAAGTTTTCTTCAACGCTGATGTATACCGTAAAACAGAGCTACAAGTCCCATGACGCAATTCGTATGAGTCACCTGACATCCGGATAGGCGCAGAATATTGTTTACAGCCAGAAACCAGCAGTTGTGTTTAGTATCATGGCGGACGGTGAATTTGCTCTTGTGTTTAGTCGAATTACGTAAAGCATTAGCCGCACAAACCATTGACTAGTGGTGAAAAACCAATAGTGTTGAATCTTTATTGTAAGTTATGTGAGAAATATCCAACACTTTCCGCGAAAGTTGAAATTAACTCTGAGTTCACTGGTGTTTCAAGTACAAGTATAAACAGTGCTTGTGTAGAAAAATCTGAAACGAGAAAAGTGGTTACACCCGGAATAAAAAGAAAGCATATTAAATACGCAATGCAAGAATGTAGTGATTTTAAGAAGCATGCAATTCGCGTAACAGTGCACAATTTCGTTTTTAAGAAAGTGCCGCTTCCAGAGAGCAAATAAATTAGGTTATCGCATACCTGTTACTTTATTTTTTCGCTCATTTATTTTAGAATTAACTATTATTATATGTGCAAACGTTTATTTTGTTGCAACTATCAATCTTATCACCTTTAACCCTTAACAGAATATGCTAGTCACCGTTTCAGTTATCGAAATAAGGACTCTGTTCCTTTTTGCACTACGTGCCGCTTGTACTCGCAACATGGTCTGAAAGTGTGACAGTATTTCTAGTGCGAATGGCGGTGCACTGGTCACCTGGGGTTTGTTTTGACGCGGATCAACCTAAGAGTGAATACAGAGTAGTTATAATGTATGCCAAAGTTTTGTGATAATTCTAAAGAGAACTCACGGTCTCCATTATTAGAGTAGCAGGTGCGAGTGGAAATACAAAGGAAATTTTATTATTAATGGAAAGTAGAAGTTTTTCTCTTCAGCCAAAACTTTCGGTGAAGTAGACACTCCGGCAAACCCTTTCTCGCTACATGTGCATAATTTGCGGTCAGGCGTTATCAAGCAGGGATCTTTCTGAGGTAACCAACTGTGCCAATGTGCTACATGAATGAGTAAACGACTTTCACAGATGTGAAACTTGGCAAAGCGATGTAACATTCCGTGGATATATGTGACACTTCACGGCAAAAAGGTAACATTTGTTCATACAGCAGCAGTTTTCGTATGAGCCAACTTTACGGCAACCGTTCAGATTTTATGATTTAAACTATTGCATAAGGACGTATAATTTGAGGCAGTATTTTTAACACTTAAATGATTTCAGTCTAATTATATATATCAGTCATTGTAAATGTTTATACTATTGTATACATATTCAATAATGTTATATGAATGTATTCCGTAATTTAATAATGTAGGAGCTGTGAGAATAATAGGTTAAAAGTCGCCAACAGTGAGATAACAATGAGGTAACCTTGAGGCAATAATGAGTAAAAAAGTGTAATAATGCTACTAGTTTGGAGCAACAATAATGCAATTTTTGTGACAGTTTATAAAAATAGCCAATCAACAACCAGAAAAAGCTTTAGTTAAATGAAGGTATTCTATCGGAGTAGGATTAGCCAATCAGAAACTGAATACAGAAATTTACAAATTCAGGCGGTAGAAATCAAGACAGTTGCTTGTAGACAGCGCTCATAACTGGACGCGTTGCTTGTAGACAGTGTTCCTAACCGGACACGAGATGTGTTCTTCAGAAATTTAATACGTATTTTGTGTGAGAAAATAGTTTACGTGTTTAAAAAAGTGCAAGTATTTAATAAAAAAAAATCTCACTGCTCTCTCTATATATCAGTGAAGTGTTATTTAAATCGTGTCAAACATTGATAAAAGGAGTGAAATAAAATTATAATCTCTGTAAGGCTGCATTCTTCATTCGCATCACAACCCTGCAAAGAGAAACATGTCTCTAATACTGGCGCAGCCGAGGCAAACATAAATATATAATATTTAAAGAAACAGTCAAAATTGCAAAGTTAATATTTTTTTAAACATTTGTTTTGGCGAAGGCTACCGGAAACATTTTTCCATACGTGCGGTTGCAACTACTTCAATTTCGGCTCCCCAACAATCGAAATGTAATACATCATCTTCAAACTGACTTTTCATACGTAGCAGCAAAAAAACCTTCTTCAAATTGCCTCCCAAAGCGTAGGGCAAATAACAATACAAGAAAATAACCTACTTCGATTTTGATTAAAATATCTACCATACGTTAAAAATATTTGCATGACAAAATGTATATCTTGAGTTTTCTGTAAGCAGCCTCGAGGTTTTCCTCATCCTGAATGAATTTTAGATAACTTACAGATAAACCCAGATTGATAAACCTCTTCAAAATAAACATTTTATCATATATTTTTAAGATGCTAGGCACATCCATAGGATTGCATATAAAGAGTATGAAGTTTCAAGCCAGTATATAGCCACGCAATTTTTGGAACTTGATTAGCACTTAATTCTGCCATACCCTCTTATACCTATAAATAAAAGTGTAGTAAAACTGGAACTCCAAACATTTATCTCGATTAACATGTATGTAGAAAGTTAGGCTTTTGTAAGAAAAATTTATAAAACAGACATGAAGACAAAACAGTGTGTGTAGAGAAAGTCACGTGTATTAATCTAAGATTCTCCCTCTCGTTTTTAATTCCGGGGTGGTTTTGTGGAAATTTTAAAAAAATACCTTAAAACTTGCATGATGTGGGATGTTAAGCAAAACTTTTTGACACTACATATATCACTTTACTAGGTTTTGCTACTTTTCCCAAATACCAAAAGCTCAATTTTGATCGTTGAAAATACGGTCCAATTTTCTTTGACGCGTCACGCATGTTTAATGGAGCTTTTAAGAGCGAATTTATTTCTGACACACACAAGCACTTTTCCAGCAAATCTAAATGAAAATGACTGCGAGAAATTTTAAAAGCCTCTCCTTCCCTCCGAAAGGAAATCCTTGGAGAAGTTAGTGTGTATCAAATGGATCACTGAGCGGATGTCACCACCAGAACTTTATCCCTTTGAAAGTTTCTAGGTAGCGAAATTCCCTTAAGGCCCAGCTGTGTTCAGGAAGTGGGCAGCCAAAAAAGAGTGAATGTCTATTAGGGTGATGTATGATGAGAAGACCTGGAGAAAGTTCAATAAGAACAGAGAACTGTTGGGAAAAAATCACTTCTGAGTCTACAAGCTGTGAGTTCGTACAGATTCATCAAGAACTAAGTACACCCAGTTCAAGATTAAGAACATGCGCTTCACTTAGAAGTAACAAAGGATATTTAAAATTCCAATTTTAATCGTTCTTGTACACTTACTACGCAAATAATTGTATACGACTTTTCGTAGTTGTAGAAACAGTTTAGGATTATTCTAGGATTACTACAAATGTCATTGTTTAGCCCTTAAAATACTTGAGAGTCTGAAGTAGTTTTATCGCACAGGGAATAGCAGTGTTACATTTATATGACTTTCTCCACCCACTATGGTTTACTTTCATACCTCTTCCACAAACTGTTACAAAACTTATTTTTCTATCTCCTTCATGCTAATTGAGATAAACGTTTGCAGAAAAGAATTTCATTTCATATTTCGTTTTAGTTATAAGAGGGAGTAAGGGCACTGAAGTGATCATCAGGTGTCTATAATTACGGTTTGAAATTTCATACTTTTGCACATCTCTAGAAACAAAGAAATGTTAATAGGACTTGAAAAATGTATGATAAAGAATGGGAAACTTGAAAAAAACAGCAAAGAATATGTTGTGAGTAGCTAATGCTACAGAAATTTCATGTTATTGTATCTTTTTAACGCGAACTTCGTTTTTGTATGGTAAGCTTTCTTTTGTCCCTCTATTACGATTTACTAGTTATAGCAAATCATACAAAGTTCATTGAAATGAAAATAATTCGAGTCTATTTAAAAAAAAACATTTAACATATTAATTTCATAATTATTCCTGGAATTTTAATCAAATTTGCAAGAAATATTTTTGAGAAAATAAAAAGTAACAAAAAATATTGTGAATAAATGCTAGTGAAGGGTGGGGGATTTTCTTGAAAATCACCATTCCCCAAACTTCGAAGAGTAGAGAAAGTAAAAATTAAATTGACCCTAAAATGGCCGTCATAAGTCCTCCAAATAAAACATGACTAATTGCATTTACTTTCCTCAATAATATCAAGCAACTTTTACTAAAGACATTTCTTTCTACAACTTTTAGTTTTGGAGATATTTTACAGTCTATACTTAAATGGTCCGCACTGTCTACGTGACTGTGAAAATAAAGAGTGTTTCATTGAAACACTCTTTAAATGTTTTATTAGAAATATTATTTTCTCACTTGTTAAATCCTGTGTAAATTCCTGCTCTTTTTTAAACGTTTAAGTACGGCATTTGTTGGTTTTCATTTTGTGAATACTGAAACCATCAGTGTGTTTTAAATTGCTGTGCTACCCCATGAATAATTAGCAGGTATTTGCAAACAAATTCTACTTATTCAGTGGACCAACAGTAGCAGCGGTGTTGTATGTTCAACACATCGACAAACGTTTGCGAGTCCAGGAGCAGCTCGAAACAAATTGCGTCTGTATCGATTGTTTTTTTTTGTTGTTTTTTTTTCCTCCCGTCAGCTCGTGTGGTCCAGATACTCGCCGCCGGTCCGGTTCGTTAGAGCCCCAAGTTCGTTTGCTCTCCTTCCTGCCCGGCCTGGAGGTGCAAACCACATTAACGCACATGAAACCGCTGACTGATTGATTATGCTCCTCAGCTCTCTCGTGGTAAACAAGCTTCCAGCTAGAATTAACGCTAATCGATAATCGATTACAGTGCTGGGACTCTTTTCCATATCTTAATTAATTATCGACAATCCTTCATAACCACGTCCTCCTTCATTGCTGAAGTGTATTTGTCAACTTCGTTCTCCACGTTTAAAGATGACAAATGCTTATAGGCTAAAATTACTTCTTTAGGTTCAGGTATTTTGTATCTCTGTAGCAGTCAGCCTGAAAAGTAAGCTCTCTTAAAAGTCACTTCCAGCTTTAAAGCCTAGGAAATTTTACAGTTTTCTAGTAGGACAAGCATACATACACCATTCTGTTACAGAGTTAACGCGATCCAGTTTCATATTTTTAGTTTATCTTCCACGTTATAGTAGCTAGAGACGCTATTGCATTTTACCCAAAAATTCGACACAGAGATTTTACCGAAAATGTATGTTTTGAGGACTCCTGAATCCAAAACAAGCATTTGGTCCATGTATCTATCTGTGAACAGCATACATAACTCAAAAACGAAAAGTCGAATAAATACTAAACTTGGTATTTAGGTCTAGTATCTTCCAAAGATGCGACGACAAGAGGAATAAATATAATACAGGTGGGCCAAAAGTTACTACCCATTAGCACTTCTACTCTATTATGGTTTTAATCACCCATGAATTTCAAATTACCCGCCTGTGACGTCCATATGATAGTTAGTTACTCAGATACACACGAGAGGACATTGCTAAATCATCATTCCGCTGTTAGATGTATATATAGAGATTTGTTTTAGTAGATATGTTCTGTGTTGATATGTTGTCTAAAGAAGAAAGATATTTTTGTATTCAAAGATGGTACAAAGGTAGTTATGCATTATTAATTGATGAACGGAAGATGGAAACGTTTTGAAGAAAATGGATCAATGATAGATACCGTAGATCAGGTAGGCCATCATTAAGTGAGAAGACAAATGTAAAAGTGTTACAAGCTATTTTGCAGAGTCCTAAAATGTCTACTCGCATTCAAATGATCAAATTTAATGAAAATATTTGGTATTTTAATGTTCAGGTGAAAAGTACCCAGAAATGTTGACTACCTATGTCAACCCAGAGTTACAAATCGGCTACAACAACTTCAACTCAATTTTCTTCCAGCATGATGGTGCTCCAGCACATTACGCCGTAGCTGTGCGAAACTACCTTCATGAGGTGTTTGGTGGAAGTGTTATTGGAAGACGAGCAACAGTAGAAATGCCTCCCAAATCACCAGACCTTAATCCAATGGATTCCTCATTTTAAAGGTATTGTGTATGCCTCAAAACCAACTACAATCGAGGACTTAAAAATGCCATCGATAATGCTTTCCAAATTATTAATTCAGATCAGCAACTGTGAGAAGAAATATGCTTAAGTGTTCCAGATTGTCATCACAGATGAGTCAATTCAGAGGGAAGACAATTTGAAAAAGTGTGCTATAAATAACACACATATGTGTAAGTATTAAAACCATCATAGGGTAGAAGTAGTAAGGGTAGCGACTTTTGGCCCACCCTGTGTATTTCTTGAATTTTCGGGAAATAATCTGTGAAGTCCTCTTCATTCGGAAGGAAGTTTGTATAATTTTGTATAACTGGTAAGCGGTAGACAAAAACGTACTACAAAAAAAAAAAAAAATCTAGATGTCTTTAAAACAAAATTTATTTCCAATAACTTATATTGTGGCGTCAGCCATTTCCGAGATATCTGTTACTAATGATTCGATATTGCTCAAAACTTAGCCATTCATTTCAAGTTCTGTTGAAGGAGCATGGAAGTTTAAGGCCCGCATATAGCTTCCAGTTCTTAAAACATTTAACTATTCCTGTTCCCTTTATATCTATAACGAAATGTGTAATCTAGCTATTTTAGCAAAGGTTTATTTGGATTAAAGTGTAGTAGATATAAAATAAACCTGCTAAAGAATAATTTGTATACTACTAATAAGCGATAGGGGGTAAAGAAAGTCATGTGAAAGTAACACATTAGATTTTTATTTGCAAAATCACGATAGTGTGAATAATTAATTTATGTCATTAGTGACCTAAACCGATTATCACAAGACAGCATGATCGCTTTGGAAGCATTAGAGAAAGGTACAATGTGCGTACTTTAAAACCCTCCCTTTGTTTTACGCTTTATAACCATAAAAAACAATCTACTACTGATTTTCAAAACATGACAAGACATCTATTATACAGAAAAGGAGAGAGAGAGAAGGTGAAGTACGAAGGGAGAGTGCGAGAGGGAGGGCTATAAGGGGAGGGAAAATGAGAGATAAGCAGTAGAGAAGTAGAGAGTGAGAGGCCGAAGGGTCTTCACTTTTAAGGGGAGGCTAAATTAAAAAATTATATTCTTGGTTTCTTGTGCAGTCTAAATTGTAATTTCCTCTTTAATTATATATATATATATATATATATATATATATATATATCAAAACTCCTACACGTCTTTGAGTAGAGACGTGAACTTTAACCCATCTTTATGGGGAAGTTCCACTCTAAAAATCTCGTACTACTGTCAAATATGACAGCTTTTGTGAGCTCAAGTCATGTGGTTTGTTTAATGGCAAATATTTGCAAGGTTTGTTTCCTCCATTTTTGCTTTGAACAGAGTGTTCTGTTAATGACATTGTCTCTCAGAAACTATTGATGACAACAAAATTCATTTTAGGATACTAAAAACAAACCTCAAAGTGATTTTGTGGATCTGCTATTGTGTTAATAATATGGTTGGGAATTTTTTCCTTTATACGCAAACTTATACAACATTCACTTAGGAGGCTTGCATCTACATGCTATAAAATTTTCAGTCTCATATCATAGACGGTTTTTGAGATAATTGGGCTAGAAATTTAGAAAATTTAACACCGACGAGATAGGTCACCAGGTAGCGCTGTGGTTTCTTTTCGGCTCTCGTTCTGAGGGTCCGGACTCAATTCCCAGCTCTGGGGTGGCGATTGTATGTCGTCCTATCCACACCTTCACCTCTGACTTGCTCATGTGAAGTATTTCCAAGGCATTTCCGCAATAAAATCTGTAGTTTCTCTCATTCCACTGCTATCATCGTCATCACTATGAGTGCCATCGTAGGCAAGTGATTCCGCCCGCTGGGTGCCTCCATCTTAGAAATGGGTCCAGTCATCGCTTGGTGGAATGAGGTAACTCCCAAAGGTCATGGACCATTTGGTTAGTGTTAGAAACGACGACAATGGCAAGATAGAGCTTTCAATCTCGTCTTAGGACATGAACTCAAACAGTGCTGTAGCTCCTGATAGTAAAGCATAATTGAACTCCATCTCTAATAAGAATTATTGCCATAGATTAGAATTTGATCGTGTTTTAGAAATATTTTTAAAATTACGGATAGTGTGCTGTTAATTTCAAAATAATAATTTTAAGGATTTAAAATTTAATATTTTATTAGCCGGAAGCAACACGAGGTAATAATAAAAACGGAATAGTCAATAAAATTTAGAATCCACTTATCAAAAGTGGAATGCGCATTTACACTTCGATAAACATGAAATCGTTTTTCCATTGTTTCATCAAACAAATAAGAAACTCGCGTTTATCCCGGCATGTTGGCTGCATGTTTTCCTCTCTCTCTCCTATCTGCGGAATTTGCTGGAACGTGACAGATAATCCGCTTAGGTGAGCCAAAGAGCATTTTTGATCATACACAGCATTTCGGGATAGCCGTTCTGGGCCTCCACGAGCTGAGCCAGACCGAACCAATCCGCAACCAGTTTAAGGGAGGCTTTCATAAAAAATACAGGATCCTGAAGAACCTTTAATTTCCAATAACAACCACAACTGGAAACAGCGAAATACGCAAATTCACTACAAGAGCGAATAATTTACTATGTGACCGTCTTTTTACGGCTCTTACAATTAAAAATACTTAAGTATTAAAGGAATGCATAAATGAAACTCCTTAAAGCTTTCAGTCAATTTGACAAAAAAAAACTACCTTTGTCTTAAGCAAAGATTGAAGGTTCAAAATTTCTTTTCGATATGTTTCTCAACTTTCAAGATTTACAGAAGTTAAAACTTATTGTTCCACATGATGGAATTTTAAAACAATCAGTTTTTAAACACCTAAATTATCCGTCTGAGCAAAGCGCAAAAAAATGTCGAATAATATTTGTTCTAACTACAATTCAAAAAATATTTCTAAAAACCATTATTATGAATATGTTTTTGTGTTTGCATTTACCTTCTACTTTAAAAATTATTAATTAAAAATCTTCGCCGCTCAGAAAATTATATCATATGTATGTACATAAAATATGTCAGAAGGATTGGATGAGAAAAACATGGAGAGCATATTGAGTGAATATATAAGTATGCTGAGAAGAGGCGCTATAAATTTAAAATGAAAATATTTCATACTCCAGAGCTTCCTGAAGATAAAGATATGAATACCTTCGAAAAGAACTGTTTTAAGCCAACCATTTACCTGCTAGAAGCCCCAGAAAATCTGGAGTGTTTATATCGTCAGGAAACCTTCAACTCTTATTCGAAGATACGTTGTTTTGACTTTGTTACTTTATTGCATATAAAAGTAAATACCCCAATATCAAAAGAATAAATGAACATTAATATTATAGTGGTAATTAATTTTTCTTTCACTCAAGAACCTGTACAAGATTCGGTAGAACAAGGTTGTAAAGGTATAATCCGGTTGAAAAATTAAATGTCACAGCCGGATTTGAACCAAGGATATTCCGTCCCGTTGCTCCAGCTGTTGGCATTGAATTTTTCAGTCTCATTCTACATTTCCAATATTACAGTACCCTAACATATTTTGTAGACAGAAAGACTTAAAAGTAGAGCTTCTAATACATGCACACGAGCTAAACATTTTAGATTATTGCACTAGTGTGACCATCTTTGGTTTAAAGTCCAATCACATGGCAATTACCTTCTGTATTTGCACATGTTTAATAACTCTACTTGGATTGATCAGCTTTACTTTTCATTATGTCTTTTTACACAATTAATTTTTCGTGGCGCTCGCATATCTGTTCACAATATAAACTTTCATACTTCAATTTATCCCAATTCGTTGTGGAGTTAACATATACGTTATATTGGCAGCCTTATGCTTTCTTTGATATAAAACGTCATTCTTTTATCTAAGATAACCTACATAAAGATTCAATGGCGGAAATTATTAATTCAGAAGAAACTGAAATGCAGAACCAGATGAAATCACAGAAGCAGCAAAAAGAATAACAGCAGAACTAGTTAACCAAAAAATCAAGAAAGCAATATGACATAGCATATAATCGCTTCATTGCTTGCTGTAAGGCAAAACATGTTGAAAATAGTTTCACTGAAAATGACTATAGCGTGAGACAGTATTTTTAACACTTTAATAATTTCAGTCTAGTATATAATATGTAAATTCAATTACAGCCCGCCTTGAAGCAACATGTGTATATAATAATTTGTAAAATGTATGTAACAGTCATTGCATATGCTTATATTATTCAACAATGCTATATGAATGTATTGCGTAATGTAATGTAGGAGCTGTGAGAATAATAAGTTAAAAGTTGCTAGCAATGAGGTAACAATGAGGTAACAATGAGGTAACCTTTAGTCAATAATGAGTTTGAGAGCTTAACAATACTACATGTGATTCTTGGAGTAACAATAATGTAATTTTAGTGACAGTTTATAAAATAGCAAATCAACAACCAGAAAAAGCTTTAGTTAAATGAAGATATTCTATTGGAGTAGGATTGGCCAATCAGAAACTGAAATATAGCAAAATTTACAAATCTAGAAGTCAATTGCCTGCAGACAGAGTTACTAACCAGATGCAAAAAGTGTGCTCAAGAAATATAATACGTATTCTTGTGAGTCGAAAAATAAGTTTACGTGTTAAAAAGTACAAGTAATTAATAAAATAATCTCACAGCTCTCTCTCTATATCAGTGAAGTGTTATTTAAAATCGTAACAAGCATTAATAAAAGAAGTGAAGTAAAATTATAATCTGTTTAAGCCTCCATTCTTGTCGCATCACAACCCTGCCAAGATATCCATGTCTCTAAAAAAATACTGACGCAGCCGAGGCAAACATAAATCTTAAATATTTAAAGAAACAGTCAAATTACAAAGTTAATATTTTTTTTTAAACTTGGGGCAAAGGCCACTTGAAAGTACATTAGGGGCGAAGGCTACCGGAAAGCGGGTACTATACGTGTGGCTGCAACGAATTACAAGTTCGGCTCCCTAACAGTTGAAGTATAATAAAACTCCTTCAATACAAACTACTTCAAATTGACGCCCAAAGCGTTGTGCAAATAACATAATAAACCATTCTTCTCAAATTGGCGTGCATACGTGGGGCAAATAGTAATACAATAAAATACCTACTTCAAGAGAATCCACAAAACATAAAAACATATGAAATCTCGCTTTTTAACGTCATTTCTCTTGTTTTAAGAGACGTGTTCTAAAAGTAATTTCTCTTAGTTTCGGGAATCTATATAATATTATTGATATTTTACTAAATCGAGCGCTGTGTAAAAAGATTGTATATGCCACACGTGATAAAAGTGGTTTTATTTGCTCTAGAGCTGCAACATAAAACTCTACTTTTACCGCTGGTATCATAATCTCCTATTTTGAACACTCAATGTAAATATTAATTTCCCAAGATTTTCAGCAAATTTCAGTGGTGCATTCCACTAAGACTTTGCACGTACTTAATCTTAAAGTATATTTTATTCGTCTGTCTCTACTCTAGAGGAGAGGAAATGTATGATCTATAATTTCACCAGAAAAAATATATGTTTTGAGGTCTCTTAATCCAGAGAGAGAGAGAGAGAGAGTGACAGAGCGGGAGGGAGAGGTATGTGTGTGAAAATCATAACTCAAAACGAAAAATCCGATGAACATTGCACAAAAGGTATTTTAATCCGGCATATTTTGAGAATGCAGGGAATTCATGGAATTACCAATCTCCCTTAATAACCCGTTATGTGAACATATCGGTCTTATTTTTTAAAAAAAACTTACTCTAGGTTTTTACTAAAAATACCACACTATTCATATTGGTTTGACAAATACCGTATTTTTTCTGACATTTTTGTTGAATAATGTGGGAAGCCCTCTGAACTGAACTGTATACCATTGGAAAATCATACGAGGCATAGAAAAAAATCTCACTATACTTATCTATAAAACTGGTATGGCCCATAAAGCATACGATTTATGTCAAACCAAATAACTTTTTACTTTCTCTACTACTTAACTATAATAAGTAGAGGAAGTATTGCATACCACCCAAAATTCGATACCTATAGAGATTTCAGCAAAAATAAACGTTTTGAAGTTCCCTGAATAAATAAAAAAGCAATTAGAAAAAATCCAAGCATGCGAATGTGTGTATGAGTGTTCGAGTGCGTATGAGCAGCATATCTGAAAAAGAAACTTTGTATTTAATTTCAGCGTAATCCAAGGATGCGACAAGAAGATTTTCAAAACGCTCTCCTCACACCAAACCAACCTTTACATGGAAAAAAAATTCGTTATTTTTGATTTTCTGAAAAAAGATATACACATGTCAAATAAAATGTATATCTTAAACTTTCTCGAAATAGCCTGTGAAGTCGTCTTCATTTTAAATGCCTTTTTTTAAAACCTTAAACTCTAAGAGATACAAAAGGGCTTACTATAAAAAATATGTATATCTCATAAAATCAAGCAATTTATGTCAAAAAAAATTTTAGTCGTCAACCATTCCGAGATATACTTTATTGTTCGTTTGAATTGTCAAATACTCAATACTTTTTCAACTGCAAAACGGCTTTTCGTTTGTTTTTCTCTCGCGGTCATGAAAAGAGAAGGGGATTTAAACCAACGTAATCCGTTAAAAAAGATTAATTTTATGGTGGTGTTGTATTGTAGTTCAAATGTTGGGGAGCCGAACTTGAAGTAGTTGCAACCGCACGTATGGTACCCGGTAGCCTTCTTCCCAAAATTTAAAAATATTAAATTTGTAATCTTTGTCTGTTTCTTTACATATTATATATTTATGTTTGCCTCGGCTGCGTCAGTATTTATATTTTTTTAGAGACATGAATGTCTTAGCAGGGGGTGGTGCGACTTAAGTATGTAGGCTTACACAGATTTTAAGTTTTTCTTTACTCCATTTATTAATGCTTGACACGTTTTAAATAACAATTCACTGATATAGAGAGCTGTAAGATTATTTTATTAAATACTTCACTTTTTAAACACGTATACTATTTTCTCACACAAAATTAAATTTCTCGAGGACATATCTCGCGTCCGGTTAGGAACACTGTCTGCAAGCAACTGACTTGATTTCTACCGCCTAAATTTGTAAATTTCTGTATTTCAAGTCTCTGATTGGTCAATCCTAGTCCAATAGAATACCTTCATTTAACTAAAGCTTTTTCTGGTTTTTGATTGGTTATTTTATAAACTGTCACAAAAATTACATTATTGTTGCTCCAATAATGACTAGTAGCATTTAGACTTTCAAATTCATTATTGCCTCGACGTTACTTCATTGTTAGCAACTTTTAACCTATTATTCTCACAGCTCCTACATTATTAAATTATGTAATACATTCACATAACATTATTACACATGTATACAATAATATAAACATATACAATGACTGTAATATACACTTTTTATATATTGTTACATACCATATTGCTTTAAGGCGGGCTGTTATTGAATTATATATATTATATAATTAGACAAATTATTTATGTGTTAAAAATACTGCCTCACCGTTCTTAAAAGACTGGAGTAGCGCTTAAGCCTAATGTGTTCCCTTATTCCTATTGCATCTACGAGGAAATATGTATTAAAATCGTGTTTATCCTGATTAGCATGAAGTGGATAGAAGAACAAGGCTTTATAAGAATAGTTTATTGAAAAATGGACAGAGAAAGTCGTGTGAATACGACACATCAAATCTTTTCTTTTGCATTATCATCTCCGAAATATTCCTTGTTGCAGGCTTAGGCACTTTGGTACAGTATCCATGTAAGACGTCTGAAAATATGTTCATTCTTATTTTTAGTGGACTCATTGGTAATAGAAATATTGTATTACTTAGGGATTTCATATTGCCTATTGTGAAATTTTTCTATTTACCAAATGTAATTAATTTGGTAACAAAATACTGCTGTTTTATATATATACATACATATATCTGTGTAATAAAATATAACCAGCTTTTCGATTTTGGATAGATAAAATTGATTAACATGTAATGACTTACACTGAAGCCAAAAATTGTATTTTTAACATTTTCTTTGTGCTAGAAAAGAGATTGCATGGCAACTAATCTACTTGTCACAAAGGGGGGACGTTCTAAAAAAATCGAAACATTTCAATTATTCCTTTGTTTTTAATGTTAACTTGATATCTATAAATATCCAAAATGTTGATAGGATAGTATTAAAAAAGTTATACATTTTCTTTACTGTTAATTGTATACATACGTAAACCGTTACCATACGAAACAGTATAGTGTCTGTCCATGAAAACCACGAGAAGGATGCACAAACGTGTGTGGTGTTAAATCCGTTACTTCTGTTTTATCTTTTATTAGGAGATCCAATTTTATTTATGGTTTTCGAAATGTCACATGACAAGCAAAGTGCACAGAGAGAATAAGTAATAGCTGGGGAGAGAGTGAAGAATGGAAAGGGAGAGAGAGAGAAAGTGGCAGAAGGAAGGAGAGTCACAGAGGAGAAACTTCGAACAGAACTACGAGATCTGCTACTTACAAAGCTGGTTCCATGTTAGGCCTGTAATTTAATATTTCTTAATAGTGGATATCAGTTCTAAGTTATAACATATATAATAATATACAATGGCGTCAAGTTCCTTTTACCTACTTGCGCAGATTAAGGTACTAAAACAAGCATTATCGTTCTTCCATTCTTTATTTTTTGCATCAAGAAATTCAGGTTATTTCACGACGATATTCTCATACATTTTATAAATTCAAATGCTCTTATAAAGGTCCAAATTAGTCAGTTCTATTTTTAAACAAGCAATGTTTAAAAGGGCAAATCTAGCCGAAGTGATTTTAGGTATGTAAAATCGAGTTACCGCATTTCTAGTGCCTAAGGAAACTTGGCTCCCTTGTGAGAGATTCTGGAAACAGATGTAGTTCGATTTCCTTTGGGAGATCTAAGTGAATCCTTGTGGATTTTCCATCAGCAGCGCTTTCTGTCTGCATAATATATTCATTGAACCATGAATTTTTGAATGGTTAGCAACTCTATAGAAGTTCTGTCCAAATCACCGAGGACAGGGCTTTTCAATGCCTACGCCTCAAACTTTCTGATGCAGTACAGCTAGAGGCGATGCTTCGACTCAAGTACTCAGGGTTTATACTGCAGCGTAGGTTTTACGTGGAAAAAGTTGTAAACAATACTCAAATTATGTAAGAACGTAGGCTTTCACGGCCGGTGTCACAATTATAACTAATATAATTTTCCGGGCTGTTATGCCGTGGTCTGCTGAAGAAAGATCTATAATACTCAAATTAGTATGATATGCTGAATTATTAATTTTATATTTGTTTCATCGCATTTAACACCCATTCTTACTGCAATACGGCACCACAGGCGGTGAACACTGATGATACATGAAATGAAATGAAATTGGAAAAGGAAATTTTGGAAGTAAACCTTCCAGGCTTAAGTTAAAGTACTTCCCCGGCATTTGTTAGTTATGGGGACTGAGGAAAACCTAGAAAAAATCTCAAGTCAAGGGAGGACAGTCCTTGCAGACATGCAGTTCACCAGTTTTTGCCTTAATTACCTCGGCTACCCGCGTTATTATTGTTATTATTTATTTGTGAATGAGCTCAAATAGAACTACGCAAAATACTTACAAACGTTTCTTTGTTTTCCTTTAATCCCTAGTTCTATCTTTCTTTGGCTGTGGACTTTTTTTCTCTTGTCTGTTCATGTTGCTCCAGTTTTTTTCTTCGGTTTGTCCACTTTATCAACGTCACTTACACAGTTTGGTTCTAAGACATTTCTGTTTAGGGTATCTTGTTGCGTAATTCTCCCAATTTTTAGTCATTTTTCACTTCATCAATCCACTTCATAGTATCTATTCGCGCTTTACTTCCATTTTCGTAGAATTCTGTTACTTGTTTTGTGAGCCTATTTGAGTTCATTCATTTGATATGTCCATAAAATTGTGAAATCCGTTTTCTTATGTCACTGTGAATGTCAACGTATACTCTTAATTCATTTTTACTTCCGAATTTGTATTGTTCACCTATGACTTGTACACCTAACATTTTTCTTATAATTTTGCGCTGTTTTTTCGATGTCTGTTGTTCTGTTAAAAATTATCTTTTCTGTTTAATTACGGTGTTAAAATGTCTAGATTCTGTATAACTAGAGGTGCACTTTTTATTACAGACGTTTTGAGTAAGCTGTTATGCTGTTTAGAATTTTTGGGATCTACTTTTATTAGCTTTAGTTTCGATTTAATTCCCTTAATTATTTCACCATGGTATTTAGTTTGTGAAACTCATTATCCTTATTATTGTTATTATTATTGTTATTTTATTATAGTGCATATCCGCATTTAATATTGTTCAAACAGTAACATAACTTGTGGAAAGGTTTATAATGAAACTAATTAATCATTTTATTGAAATAACGTTGTAGCTTTCTATTTAATTATAGCTATATATTTCTGCGTTTGTTTTGGTGGAAACAGCCGCAATGCAACATTTCTATAGAATATAAATTACAGAAAAGCTAAAGCAAAGAGAAAAAGTGGATATTCTAACAAAATTTTTATTTACAATCGTTTACTTATAGTTACTGCAATGGATAATTAAGATTCTATATTTAATTATATCGATGGTTTTGAAAAAGAAACTTGTATTTTGCCTTTTTTCTGGATGATGAGTACCGTTTCGTTTACCTGAAGTTAGTTTCTCTATCCATTACCTATGGTAGACAGAGGAAGTATGTGTTCCACCCAATACGTCGACGTACTGAATTCCCTTGAATCCAAATTTTTAGACAAAGATCCGTGCGCGGACGTCTTTGTGTTTCTGTAAACAGTATAACTCAAAAACCAAAAGTTTTATTGATACCGAAGCATAATCAATTCAACCATCTTTCATAATGCAATGCTAAGATGTTTATGGAATTCTCCCAAACCTGCTACTCTTTATATGCAATAATTTTTGTTTATTTATTTTCTCAGAATGGCTCAAACGATTTTTATTAAAATATCCCATCTTTAAGATAATCACATATAAAATAAAATATATATCTCTAATTTTCTGTAAATTACTCTGTCTATGGGCGGTGGGCCAACATCTGTCACTATGCCTACCTAGTGGTGGAATCACTGACTAGAAATTTATCTAATGACAGAAGACACCGTTAATATTTCCATTTAGGCCAGCAGCATGACAGAATAGAAAATAGAATAGCAAGCTTTTTAATGAATAATTTGTAGAATACCTATGAGAGGATGCAAAGAAAAAGTCAATCTATCATATAATTCTCATTTACATACTACTTCACGCACATATGCATTTTTATCCTGCCCTTTATGGAGCTGAAAATTAGTAAAAATGTAACATGTATGTAACTGTTATAGCTGATTTAAAGAATGACTTCAAAGATCCCAGTTCATGACAGAAAGGTAGGCTAAAAATCACCTCTAACTTTATCTTTCTAATGGATAGGTTGAACAACTCATTAAAGTAATTGATTTCTCGAACAAGTCTTCACAGTGAAATATTAACGATACAGCTCAGGAAACAAATGACTGCCAGAGCGGCAATATCGGTTACTAGGTAACGCTTTCTATACACACTAGGGAAAGGGCTATGTATTTACCTTTCTGCTTAACCTGCCTTGCAATCGGATTTAATACCTATCAGCGCGCTGGCGGTAATACTGTGATGTAAATATTATGAATGAATGGAGCACAAAGTGTCCCGTGAAGGGCAAAGGCCTCCTGCGAGAGGGAAAGCTCTTTTATAAAGATTCATGTGGTGAGCTATTCCACGTGAGTAGACAGCACTGCGAATATTAGTTCTTGCACACACTGAATTTCACATAGACTTCCACTAATAATTCTTAAAATTAATGTAACCAAGATTTAGTTTGAGTGTTTATAGTCTATTAATTTTACTTTCTCTACTCCGTATAGTAAGTAGGGGAAGTATTGTATTCCACTCAAAAATTCGATACCGAGATTTCACCGGAAATATATGTTTTGAAACCCCCTGAATCCATAAAAAGCATTTTTGGAAACATGTCCGTGTGTGTCTGTCGTCCTCCGTGGACTAGTGGTACCGTGCTAGCCTCTAGTTCCCGAGGTTGTGGGTTCAAACCCGGCGGAGAGCGATGGATTTTTTCGGGCGTAAAAGTGCTTAGCATCCCTTCGGAAGGGAGGTAAAGCCGGTTATCCCGTGTCGTAGATTTTCGGCACGTAAAAGAACCTCAGCTTGATAAAGAGGCCTCTGAGCAAAATTACCGGTCTTTCACGCTCAATATAGAATAAGACGCTAAGGACCATAGTAGTTAAACAGCGTCCATAAATAAAAACTCACTTTAATTTTTGTGTGTGTCTGTGTTTCTGTGAACAGCATAACTCAGAAACGAACAGTCGGATAAACACCAAACTTGGTATTTAGGTTTAGTATCTTCCAGAGATGCGACAAGAAGGTTTTCAAGAAAATCCCCCCACCCCAGATTATACTTTACATGGAACATTTTTCGAAAATTTTAATTTTCTTAAAAATGGCTCTAACGAATTTGATTAAAATATCATATGTTTAAGATATTTTCGTAACAAATGAAATGTATATCTCGAATTTTCTGGGAATGTCTCCAAAAGTATTCTTCATTGTGAACGACTTTTGCATAACTGATAAACCATAAGAGATAGAATAAAATGTAGATCGCGTTAAAATACACAATTTATATCATATACATTTTTTTGTTGTTGAGTGAACCATTTTCGAGATATTGCTTGTTATTCCATTAAATGTTCCGATACTTATACGTTTTCTCAAATTCGTTATTCATTTTTTATGTCCTGGACATGCAAAGAGAATGGAATACTTCACATAGCAACCACTTCTTAAAATATTTCACTATCGTTTAAATCCTAGCAAATCCCCTTGCATCTACAAGAAAATTAGCAATAAGATTAACATCTCGATATCTCGATTAACATGAAGCATATGGAGAATAAGTGTTTGTAAAAATAGTTTGTACAAGAGTAGAGAAAATCATGTGAGTGTAACACATCAGATTTTTTATGAATTATCCTTATAGTCTTTCCAAACAGTTCTACACCTTGTAGCACTGTACCATTGTGGCCTCCACTAGTTGTTTGAAGTCATCTGCCCATCCTGTTCTTAGGCTTCCTCGGTTGCTGCTTCTAGCATAGGGGTCCCACAAGGTGGTCATCTGAACCCATCTGTCGTGCTGGAGCCTAGCAACGTGTCCCGTCCATTTTCATTTGATTGCAGCCTGCTGTACTATATTCTTAGAGGAGTGTTTTCTTGGAGCGGTTTGTTTGAAACCCTATCCCGTAGTGAAATGCCCATTTCTTTCCATTTTTCTTTGACTGATCTTTTGTAAGCTCTTGTTTGTTTGTTAAGGACGAAATCTGGCATCTCGGAGTAGCACAGGAGTAATGCACGTGTGTAGGGTTTCGATTCTGAGCTTTCTGTTTAGTGATTTGTCCAGAAGTATGAATTTAAGTGCCCAGAAACCTTTTTATGTTTCAGCTATGCAACTATTGATTTCTTTTTTTCATTTTATTGGAAAGGGTGAGGAGTTGACCAAGCTACATATATTCTTCTATTTGCTCTAAGGCCGAAGGATTGAATGGAGGAATTTTATAACCTACCTGGAAGTGAAGTTGGATAAGGGTCCAACTTTTGGCGAGCACATCCGAAACGTCTCTGCACGGGCGCTGGGGGCGATTGCCGCCTTGTACCCGATGCTGAGATCCGGGATGTCTGTTCGCCTAATGATACACGTTTTCCGAGCCCTGATAGTCCCCCTGATGCTTTACGCCTGCGAGGTCTGGGGCATGGCCGCAGACAGCTGGCTGCTATCCTTACAACGGGCGCAGAATAGGGGACTTCGGTCCATCTATTCTGTCTGCCGCGCCTTCCCCGTGAGACTACTACACGAAGCCTCATCTCTTCCCTATGTGGAAGGTGAAATTAGGCGCCGGGCTACAAATATTTACGCCAGTTTACCAAACCATCAGAGTATCCTGGTCATATCACTTGGGGATTACAACCCTAGAAATCTGCGTCTTCGGCGTCATCGGGTTCCCCGCATGGCATGTGGGCACACCTGATAACCAAAGAGTTACACCAACAGCAGATAAAGCTCCATAGTAATCCTACCCAAGAGTTGATTGGTCTCAAAATTCAATCCTAACTAAAGAAAGTGATAAACACACACACACACACACACACACACACACACACACCAGGGTGCAGAAGAGTCGCTGCAATGTCTCCAAAAGTATTCTTCATTGTGAACGACTTTTGCATAACTGGTAAACCATAAGAGATAGACAAAATTTACTACACAAAAAATGTAGACCGCGTGAAAATACACAATTTATGTGATATACATTTTTGTTTTTGAGTGAACCGTTTTCGAGATATTGCTTGTTATTCCCTTAAATTTTTCAATACTTATTTTCTAAAATGGGAATTCGTTATTTATTTTTTTGTCTTGGATATGCAAAGAGCTATAATCTGTGGCAAAGGAAATGGTGCTGCACCTAGCAACCAGCTATTAAGAGATGTGTATGTGCTTAAAGGCTCCTGTTTTTCTATATTGCCCTTGTAAATATATTTTCCCCTTACATCTACAAGAAAATTAGCAATAAGATAGAGTCTGCAAATGTTTATCTTGATTAACATGAAGTAGATGGAGAATAAGCGTTTGTAAAAATAGTTTTTACAAGAATAGAGAAAGTCATGTGAGTGTAACGCATCAGATTTTTAAAGTTATGATTACATATCAGCCTCCTGTATCCCCCTAGTGCCTACAACAAAATGTGGAATGAGGCTCTACAGACTTTCATTTCGATTAACCTGAAATACATAAAACAATAAGCCTTTGTAAGAATGGCTTATAGAAGAGGGGATAGAGAATGTCCTGCAAATGCATACATCTTATATGTAGGTACACAAGGCCGCTTAGTGTGAACTTACTACGTGTACCTACTTTACATATTCCCCCATCCCCTTTAACATTTATATTCCCATTCCAAATATTTTCCAGCGTAAAGGCAGGCGCGCTTTTGAGAAACTTAAGTTGCCTGCTATTGGTTGTTCCAGCATGCCGTTGGGAATTGCAGCGGTTTGTCCACGGTTTTGTTTGAACTGTAGAAACTTGTTTGATTAACGAATTCCCTCTTGTCGACCATAACTTTTGTGCAGATGCAAGCAGGCAAAAGGAAACGTCGGTTGCTAGGTTACGGTGAGAAACAAAAGAACCTCTTAGCTTCCCAACAAAGCTCGCGTAATTTGCCGTGTTTTGGACGTTTCTGTTACCGTATTAAATTGCGATGGACTCTTTGTCAGCGCAGCAGTTGAGCAGAAATTCCAGACTTGGGAAGCCTTCAAGTTCTGATACCTGTTTAGGTGCAAGAGTGAAATCTGTACACTTATAGCTCACATTCAAATCTTAATTGAAATACTCTTGCGCTTTTCTTAACACATATGCTGTATTCCACGTTTTATTTTTTAATACTACTGAACATGGTTAGGATTACGATGTCGGTGATTATATAGAATCCTTGGTGCGGTGCTACCAAGTCCATGGTTAAGGATGGGATGGGCCCATGTAAAATAGACGGTGATTTGCATGCGTTGATGTTGAATTCGATAGCACTATAGCGGAGGTTATGTTTTGCACTTACAGTTAAAAAATTAACTAAAGTTTTTATTATAGTTGTTTATTCAAGTCATTTACAGAAATGTACACCAATAAATATCTGCAAGTACAGCTTTTAACCCTAATTCGAATAACAAATAAGACACAATAATTCCAATGACACTATCGGGCTGGAAAGGGTTAACAATATCCATGTTTAAAAGATTTTCTGTAGATAAGTTGTTAATGAATATAGAGATATTTTCGCATTATGCAGACTGTGCCGCAGTTACTATGTATTGAAAGCAGAAGCAAAACCCTCATGTATTTCTTAAGCTATTATCGTTAATTTTTATATAGCTGCTACAAACTTTTCTTGGAAAAGCATATCTTTGCAGAAATAGTCTAATTACACATTTAGTTGAAAAACAAAGGGGATATAGAGTCAAATCTTTAAAAAGCAGGTAACTGTATGCTAGCTTTAAAATTCAATACCCTTTGGCCGACATCACGACAAGCTGACCATTTGTTTCATTCCAAAATTGGGTGGCCTATTTAGTCTTTTATTATTTTTTAGACAGCATGGCCTAAAAGTAGAAATTTAACATAGTGTACACGAACTAAACGCTTTTCATTATCGCACTTCACTGTGATAAACTTTGATTTCAAGTCCAATCACATGAAAATTACCCTTTGTATTTGCAAATATGTAATAATTCGACTTGTTTGATTATACTTTACTTTTCATTGTGCCTTTTTACATGATTAATTACTCAGGCTGAAGAGTAAGCCGGAGAGAGTCGCCAACTTGTTGCAGCAATGCAAGGAGTTTAACCAGCAGCAGCATCGTCGTCAGTACCATGCTCAATCCTAACTTCCATTCTCTTCCTAATCCTCACCACTTCCACTAGTGTTGCAGTCAGGTTTCATGGCTGCAACCAATAACTGGCTTTACCCGTTCCCTACCGGTGGAGGAGTTTTTAGTGGGTATGCCCACTATTGGTGAGTCCCACACTCTCAATCCCGACTCCCATCGGGGCTGAGGTGAGTGATTAAATAATTTTCTCCTCCACTCGAAAAAAGAAATTAATTTCTCATGGCACTCGCATTAATTGTTCACAATACAAATCGTCATACTTCAATTTATCGCAATTCTTTGTAGAGTTAACCTATACCTTATATTGGCAGCTTTGTGCTTTCTTTGATCTAAAACGTTATTTTATCTATTATAAACCTACATAAAGATTAAATGGCGGAATTATGAATTCAGAAGAAACACAAACGGAAGCTAAAATTACAGAAGCAGTAGAAAAAAAATCTGATGTGTTACACTCACATGACTTTCTCTACTCTTGTACAATCTAATTTTACACGCGCCTATTCTCCATATGCTTCATGTTAATCGAGATATCGAGATGTCAATCTTATTGGTAATTTTCTTGTAGATGCAAGGGAAATATGGTAGCTTTTAAGCGATAGTCAAATATTTTAACGCTGGTTGCTATGTGACGCATTCCATTCTCTTTGCATGTCCAGGACATAAAAAAAAATGAATAACGAATTTGAGAAAAAGTATAAGTATTGGAAAATTTAAGGAACTAACAAGCAATATCTCGAAAACGGTTCACTCAACAAAAGAAATGTATATGACATAAGTTGTGCATTTTAACGCCATCTACATTTTTTGTGTAGTAAAATTTTGTCTATCTCTTATGGTTTACCAGTTATGCAAAAGTCGTTCACAATGAAGAATACTTTTGGAGACATTCCCAGAAAATTCGAGATATACATTTCATTTCTCATGACATTACACTAAACATATGATATTTTCATCAAAATCGTTAGAGCCATTTTTGAGAAAATTAAAATTTTCGAAAAATCTTCCATGTAAAGGGTAGTCTGGGGTGGGGGGATTTTCTTGAAAACCTTCGTGTCGCATCTCTGGAAGATACTGAACCTAAATACCAAGTTTGGTGCTTATCCGATAGTTCGTTTTTGAGTTATGCTGTTCACAGACACACACACAGACACACACACACACACACACACACACACACACACACACACACACACACACACACACACAGGCACACACGGAAATGTTTCCAAAAATGCTTTTTTTGGATTCAGGAGGTCTCAAAAAGTGTATTTCCGGTGAAATCTCGGTATCGAATTTTTGGGTGGAATGCAATACTTCCCCTACTTACTATACGTAGTAGAGAAAGTAATAACACCAGAGCTACTTAACCCACATACCAAAAAATCCAGAAAATAATGTGATATAGCATTTAATCCCTTCGTTGCGTGGTGTTATAATTTCACTCAAAATGTCTGCTGGCGAATCAACAAAGCATTTGACATATCACTGTACACATGAGTTTATCTCGTTCTAATCATGATTTCTCTTAGTTTCAGGAAAAAATATAATATTATTTTTTTTAATATTCTACAAATTCGGGCGCTATCTAAAAATAGTATGCGCCACACGTGTTAAAAGTTGTTTTATTTTACTCATCTGTTTGCGAAACTCGGCCTACGGGCTTTGTTTTGCAACATTCCTATTCGGAAAGGAAAATAAAGTATCATAATGTACTACTGTTTAATTAATAATGCTTCGGCTAGCTAGTTATTTGGTTGAGCAAGTATCTCCTGATACGGAGTGTATCGGAGAGGAATCTGAAAAATATAACAATGAAGAGTTTGGCTTTAAGAATTTATTTCCCATATCAACGTAATCACCAACAAAGCTACACTACTAACTTCTCAACTTTGCCTAGCTGAAGCTGTCTGCTTATATTATTTTACATACTATGCACGTAACTAAATATTGTGAGAGGTTACACTGCAACTATAAACTTAGTAACTCGCGCTCTTACATTTTGCGTTAACTAACACGACGTATACACCGTGGAGTAATCTGAGGAACACTGGGGATCACTTTGTAAGCTCTGACAATATATACATTCTGCCTGGAGTTGCTAAGCATTAAACTAGATTCTGGTTGGCTAATCTTCAGCGCGATACATAGCCTCCAATTTCAGTGGCCAATCAACATAACTAACATCTTTATTAGGCTGAAAACCCACGCCATCACTTTATAATGTCTAAAAATCTAACAAGAAGTAACCCCAACGCGTCTCTTTTTATGCTGGGGTTCTTTCTTTATGTCATCGCTTCACCCCTCTTTCTGTGTTGTTCAACGTCTCTGGCGACAGCTTTCCCTCGCAGCTTTAGCATACAAAGCTCATAATGAATCTTAAAACCAATACACTTAAATGGGAGAACTAACAAACAATTAAACACAAATAAACATTCTTAAGTCCTATTAGGAGATTGGCATGTTGGGACCTACTGGCTAACCAGAGGAACTGGCAAAATATGGGAAATTTATTGGCTAAGGTGCGAAAGGTGTGTCTGATTTGTTCAGTTAGTCAAAGGTAATTTATCTCTGTTTTCCTTTTTCTTGCCTTTTTGTTTTGTTTCATTTTCTGTTGTTTATTTTGTCACCATACCTCATATCTTAAATATGCATGCACGGTCTATGACCCATGCACTAAATACTTGTGTAATATCTTCAATAATTTGGAACTAATAAAGATACTTTATCCATCTATCTACATTTATACATTACAACTGATTGCATAATTGACCTGCATTTTCATGACATTTCATAAATACCCAACCTGGGTCTGTGATTATTACTTATTGTTTTTATATTGTTATACACAGGGGTATGGCCAAAAGGTTTGCAGCTAAAAGATTAAAATTAGTTACCACGGCATAAACATTGGGGGACGTAGCATCAGTGGCAACCAAGAGATACCAGGAACTTGCTGCACAAAACTAAAACGGGCGTGGGATATTTATAAATAATACGTATAAATTCACATTTCTCCTGTTTATTATAAAGTTACCTTAGTGCTGCCACATGGTTCCCAAAAGGTTACAGACAAACACTGGGGGAAACGCCCCACACACATACACACACAGAGTCCACGCACGCCTACATACACACCACACACTCTTAAGATTTACCCTAACTGACTCTATTGGCGACGCCACGCTCTCAGGCAAAGACGCTCTTCCCTCATTTACCTTCACCCCCTTGACTAGGAATTGGAGGGAAGTATGCTGCATCGAACAAGAATTCAAAGTTACAAACGAAATAATTAGTTCAATAATACCATTATACACAGCAATAATGTGTGCGACGCGACAATACACACACATACACTAATAAAGTTTATTGGTATTATCACAGTACTGTTTCCGTATTCGAGAGGTTCCGAGTTCGACTCCCGTGGCTACCCACTCTGACCATAGGGTTTTTCGTGGATTTCCTCTAGTCGCCTAGGCGAATGCTGGGGTGGGATTTCTCTTTTCCCTCGTTTCCTCTCATTTCATCTTTCGCCCTTTCATTTTTTCAGGCAGTGTCTTCGTGTTTCATAGTAAGTCTGATGGTAGGCAGAGTGCACCGTCACTGCACTTTGGAAAGATTTCTCCCCGCCAAAGACAGGGCGCGTTAGCCTGCCTGCAAGGGCCGTTTCGTCGACCTTCTCACAGGACTCCGCGTCTACTGGCCTAGTGCGGGTGTTTCGAACAGGAAATAATAGGGACTTCCGAAAACTTTGTATTCTCGTCTGCCTGCGGACATGCGACCTCCTGCGGCTGGTTCATTCATTCCTGTCTCCCGTGGGTGTAGCTACAATAGACCTAGTTGGTCGCAGTGGCAAGGTATCCCCCCGACGGTGAATACCTCACACCTCACAGTACTGCTTCAAAACAAATGAATAATCACCTAGAAGTTAAAAGATATGCAAATCAAGAGCAAAGGTGATCTCGGAAGCGGTTAATGTCAGAAAGCATTTATTGCACATAAATTGTGTGTGTTAAGGAAATATATCCACATATTTTGTGGTAAGACTTTGTATATCTCTCATGGTTTGCCAGTTATACCAGGTGTCAGCCACTCCTACTGATCCAGTTTTATGCAATCCGTAATTGTACTCTAACACGAAAACATCAGACTCCATGATATGTAAGGAAATTCTGTAACAAGGATATCTTCGACTTCAACACTTAGCGAGATGACTAATATGGCAGATATTATAGTATCGCTTTTAATGCGTTTTTAATACACAGCTGGCGCTAAGAAAACATTTTCACAACTGAAAGTGTACTATGACAAGCATATACTTCATACTATGTTAATTAACTTGAATAGTAAACTCTCGTGCTTCTAGATAGTTCAGTTGGAAGAAATGTATAGTATAAAACACCTGGTTGCAGGAAAGGTGGTTTGGAATACTTGGTTAAACTTATTTTTTTTTTAATGTTTTGTAATATTCAGAAATAACCTTTGTTTAAACGAATACTATGTTTTACATTGTTAATATTGTTTTAATTTTCAAATATATTTTATTTTATTTAATATTTTATTGTTGTTTAGTGTTTATTTTTGGTAAACTAAAATTAGGAAAGTGATTAAACGCGACATAGTACGTACATTTGTTGTTGACGGAATAAGGATTCTTACATTTGATCTCAGACAATATGCAAATTACATATCAATAATATTTTGGATGGAAGTTGTAATAGTGGAGTTCTTTGAATGTGGTGTAGGATTGGTGGTGTTGCTTTGGTATGGAGTTTTTTCTGGGGTGCGTTGGCGGGTTTCTGCTCCGGCTCTTGGCCCCTTATGAGTTCGTTCCCCCCTCGGTGGTGGCAGGATGTTGGGCAAGGGAAGGATTCTTAACTCAGGGTTTGTGCCAGTAAGGAATGTTCAGGTATTAAGTATACGGCCTCGACTATTTGCCATTTATTCTGTACAACAGGTAAAGCATTAGATCCCATTCACACGCTATCACCTTCCTGCCACACAGAAGACACAAGCCATTTACTACTTCAAATTACTTTAAATTACCCCAGACACTGTCAACTGTCCTCCGCAACAGTGGTTAGTGAACAATAAAAACCACAGAACACTGATTTAAGTTGTTCATCACTCACGTGCGCCAGACTATATATAACTTAGTATCACGGACTTGATGATTTTCCGATCTCTACGTTGGAGATACAGTAACTTTTGGTATCGTAATAACTTTTGGTATCGTAACATCGTGATGGCCAGAGAGAGAGAGAGAGAGAGAGAGAGAGAGAGAGAGAGTGCGTCACTTCTTCTTCACTGCACCTTCCTCGTTCTGTCTAGGAGTTTTTCCTATTTCACGCCCATTTTCTAGGCGGCTTGGCTTGAGCCACTAACCACGTGATTTATCCCGTCGGTTATTTGCTGCCTTATTTTTCTCGTTTAATTTTTATTGGAGGATTTCCTACCGAAACTAGTGAATATCTCTATTTTGCGTTTGGAATTTTTATGGCCTGTCATTTATTTCTAGCGTTTTCACGCTACAGTAGTTTTAGAGACCAATTAGACACGAACGTGCATGCTCTAGTTCTGAAATGCTAGCTTTGTTTGCGAGACACATGTTACCAGAATTCTAAAGGCAGAAGACCTTTTTGGTCTGCCCCATTACCGCCTCCGGTTTGCTTTCAATTACAGTACTTGTTTTGAGAATTCCAGCCTTTCTGCAGGCTTAGTCTTTGTGAAATTATTTACTTTTATTACGTGTATAAATATTTCATATGTGTATTTATTATATACATAAGTACGAGGGTGGATCGAAAAGTAACGCACAATAATTTTTTTACAAGAAAGTTTAATAATTAAAACAACAAAAATCACAAATGAACTTACACCTTTTTCCTACTTTTTGACATAGTCACAAGCTTCTCAACACATTTCTCCCATCGTGATAAGAGTTTCAATATGCCCTGTTCGTAGAAGATCGTTTCCTTGGAGTATAGCCATCTGCGGACAGCTGATTTCACTTCCACATCTGCCGCAAAGCGTTGGCCGGCCAGGAATTTCTTCATGGGACCAAACAGATGAAAGTCCGGCGGTGTAAGGTCCGGACTGTATGGATGATGCTGGAGCACCTCCCAACCAAATTTGGTGATTTTCTGACGAACAGCAGCAGCATTGGGGCGAGCATTGTCATGAAGAATTTTGACATCGTCAGCATTCATGTTGCGGCTATTGTCACGAAGGGCACGACGCAACTTCATCAAAGTGTTCATGTAGGCTACAGCATTCACAGTAGTCCCGTGTTTAGCAAAGTCCACCAATACAACTCCATGCATATCCCAGAACACCGTCACAAGCACTTTACTAGCAGATTGAGTGACTTTTAATTTTTTTTGGGGAACCCGCATTTTTCCACTCCATACTTGCTTGGTTTCGGGCGTGTAGTGGTATGCCCACGACTCATTCCAGTGACGATTTCTTTCAGAAAGTCATGCCCTTCAGCGGTGTACCGCGTTAGGTGATTCAAGCTCGTCGTCATTCTGGCTCATGTGGTTGTCTGTCAGGTTCTTAGGCACCCAGGGAGCACTAACTTTACTAAATTTCAACGTGTCATGAACAATATCGTACATTGCGCCATAGGAAATGTTGAACTCTGGGGTAAGGTTTGCAGTTGCACACGCCGGTCGTTCTTAATTGCCACCTCAATGCCTCTGACATTCTGCGGGGTTGAGCTGTTACCGACCTCCCGGAGCGTGGCGAATCACTAAGGTTGACACGGTCCCCTAGGAAGAATGCACACCACCTGGAGACATTGCTACGGTCCATACAATCATCTCCATACACGCCACGCATGTCCCTGTGAATATCATTCGGTTTATGCCCTTTGGCCCACAACTATCTAACCACACCTCTCGGCTCTTCACACGTGAACGACAGTAACACGTGCTCTATATTTGTTGCGTAGTTCACGCTTCTCTCGCTAGAGCTGTACGAGAAACAAAAAATACCTCTGTAGTGAAAACTTTAGGCTGTGGTATTGCAACTTTCCAGCTGCAATATCAAGGCAGAAAATAATTATTGTGCGTTACTTTTCGATCCGTAATTATTCGTAATTTCAGATGCAGTGCACAATAATGCAATTTGCAATAAATATCATCGCCTGTTCGTATATTATGATGGTCCTTAAAGGACCCTTTTGTAACAAAGTTCTACTTATTTGAAATCACTGAAGATTACCAATACTCGAATACAACTCTTTTAAAGAAGTAAGCGCTCAAACTTATGTCCTTGTTGGTTAATGCACACCTGAGCACACTGTTGTATGGAACTTCTGGCTAGGTGTAACATGGGTCTAAAAGCCACCGTAATAGTTGGCGAAGATTTTCTGGATCTTCTGGATCCTCTACATAAATTTGTTGCTTTAAATAACCCAGGAGGAAGTACAGGTGATCTGCTGGTCTGGAGCTGGTCATTGAATTCCTATCCAATAACCAGGATGTCCGAATTTAGATGATTGCAGACAATCATCGACCTCTGAGGTCGAACACCGTTGTGTTGAAACCACATGATTAGTGTCCCTTGCAGTAGTACATTTTCTAGTAGCAAGAGGAGCTCATTCGGGAAGTTCCAAGTAGCGTGCTTCTGTTAGATGCCCCTCGAAGATAACTGGTCCAGTAAGTTGGTCGCCTAAGATTTCGCACCACACATTCACTTCTCACTGCTCTTGGAAAGCTGCCTCCATTATCCAGTGAGGATTATTGACACTCCAACAATGCATGTTGTGGTTATTTACGGCGATTTGTGAATCTTGATTCATCCGAAAACAAGATCCTGGAGACGAACCCCATATTATTTGCCACTCTTCTCAGCATCTATTCACAGAATTACACAGTAGCGTCGAAATCTCTCCCGTGCTTGAAACTTATTGGCTCATAGTACTCGCACCACAGAAGATTGGCTAATGTTTACCTCTTATACAACTGCCCGTGTATTACTGTGCGGATTATTTCATATTGCATTCTAAACAGCTTCCGCATAAACACCGGATGTCACAGGAGGTATCATTGCAAGTGACGATGTTGTACAAAGATATCATCCAACATTCTGGAAGATGTAAGGTGTTGTCTATTTGTATCTCTCTCCTGGTATAAATGCTGAGCTTGTCGCACATCCACTCTTGCCTCTCCGTAGATAAGGAGCATATCAACGTACTCGTCTGTCGAATACATAGCGAAGGACTAGTACAAATGCGTCTGTATGCAGAACTACATACGTAAGAGGAGTGAAGGCAGTCAATGTTCAAAACATCACTTTGCGGTGAAGTACCGGTCTAGTGGGGCAAAAAGATATAAAATCACAGCTTTTGCTTACGTTATTACACCCATTCCATTACAAAATGTATACAATCAACTATACACATCAACCTCGTCGATTCTAAAACTGCATTGTTATGTAATCGATTTCCGAGCTTTAATCACGAGAAAAATAATGACGCAAAGACTCGAATCCACGTTACTGGCCACTAACGTTAACCAATATAATTATACTCCCAAGTTGGACGCTTGATTGAGAGAACCTACGCGGTTAAACCTTAGCTCTCACCTGCCAAACGCCGCGCAGGTCCACCTCGCTACTTTACTTGTATCCTGTAGTTTTTAAAGAGTGTTTTTAAATTCTCTACTACGTATAGTAAGTAGGGAAAGTAGTGAGTGCATTCCACCCAAAAATTCTATATCCGGATTTCACCGGAAATCCATGTTTTGAGGTCTCCGAATAAAAAAGCCATGTTTAGAAGTCGGATAAATACCAAACGTGGTATTTAGATTCATTATCTTTCAAGATATGACAGGAAGATTTTTAAGAAAATCCCCCATACCCCAGACTACTCTTTGTATGTAACATTTTTCGAAAACGTTAAATTTCTAAAAAATGGCTCTATCGATTTCGATTAAAATATCACATATTTAATATATTTTCATGAAAATTGAAATGTATACAATGCATTTTCTGGGAATGTCCCCAGAAGTCCTCTTCATTCTAAATGGCATAACCGGTAAACCGTCAGAAGTAGACAAAGTTTTTCTACACAAAAAATATAGATCTCGTTAAAACACACAATTTATGTCACATACCTCTTTTTTGTGAAGTGAACTGTTTCCGAGGTATTTATTGTTATTAGTTTGTATTTTCCAATACTCATACTTTTTATCGAATGGGAAATCGAGAGAATTTTTTTATGCCCTGGACATGCAAAGAGAATGAGATGCTCCACATAGCAACCAGCTCTTAAAAAATTTGACTATCGCTTAAAGCCTACCAATTCCCCTTGCACCTACAGAAAAATACCAATAAGATAATTTCTGCAAATGTTCATTTCGATTAACATGAAGCATATGGAGAATAAGCGTTTGTAAAAATAGTTTGTACAAGAGTAGAGAAAGTCACGTGAGTGCAACACATCAGATTTTTTTAGTTGTTTGTTGGACGTCTACCATGATTGTTTAACTTGCATAAGTTATTATGTATGCTATTTGAGATGTACGTGTCATAGTTTACGCCGAAATTGAAATAACTTTTATTTAATAATCTTTATGTCTAGGCTATAGTACCTATTTTGGATATAAACATGTATCTAATTTATCGTAGCCTATTCTGCCTCTATTTCTTAAATTCCGCCATTTTGTTTTAATGGTTTCCATGCTGAACACACATGATTGGTCCGTTTTATCAGGGAGGTTTAATTAGTTGAGTAGCTATGTACACTGTAATGTAAAAGTTGATAAAAGCTGCCGGAATCCCAGGATCTGCTGTCAGTAAATGAGTCGTGTGTTTTTGAACTGCACTTTCGTGCGGAGTACCTTATGTCCCTAAAACCGCCTTTCCGCTGAATGTTGAGCCTCCATCTGTCTAAAAACGAAGAAAATGAACTTAAAGCTCAATTATGGTTTGAAGGGTGGTCTGTCTTCCAAAATCGGTAAGGACAGGTGACTCCCTGGTGTATAAAATGCATTCTAAATTAGGAGAATTTCTGTGAATGCTTCCACACCAATACAGCACGAACAGTTTTTTCTCCCAATTGCACTGTCGGCATAAAAAGTGTCCCATGCCCCTAGATTGCCATAGTGTTTTCCCTCTGTAAGTTCCACCTTCAGGTAACAAACCTCTGACTCCACACGGCCAGTATAAGTTCTCTATTTAATTGGTTCGAAGTGAAGAAGTTATTTTGTTGTAGGAGTTTTATTATAGTTCAACTGTTGGGGAGCCGAACTTGAAGTAGTTGCAACCGCACGTATAGTACCCGGTAGCCTTCGCCCCAAATTTAAAACTATTAACTTTGTAATTTGACTGTTCCTTTAAATATTATATATTTATGTTTGCCTCGGCTGCGTCAGTATTTATATTTTTTTTAGAGACATGAATGTCTTAGCAGGGAGGTGGTGTGACTGAAGAATGTAGCCTTACACAGATTATAATTTTAATTCACTCCTTTTTATTAATTCTTGACACGATTTTAAAAACGCTTCACTGATATAGAGCGCTGTGAGATTCTTTAATTAATTACTTGCACTTTTTAACACGTAAACTATTTTCGTCTCACACGAATACGTATTATATTTCTCGAGGACGCATCTCGCGTCTGATTAGTAAAACTGTCTGCTAGCAACACGTCCAGTTATGAGCGCTGTCTACAAGCAACTGACTTGATTTCTAGCGCCTAAATTTGTAACTTAATGTATTTCAAATCTCTGATTGGCTATTCCTAATCCAATACAATACTTTTATTTAACTTAAACATTTTCTGGTTGTTGATTGGCTATTCTATAAAGTGTCCCAAAATTTACATTATTGTTGCTCCAATAATGACTAGTAGCAATATTAAACATTCTTACTCATTATTGCCTCAAGGTTATCTCATTGTTAGCAACTTTTGACCTATTATTCTCACAGCTCCTAAATTATTAAATTACGTAATACATTCACATAACATTACTTAACATGTATACAATGATATAAACATATACAATGACTGTAGTATACACGTTTTATATATTTTTACATATACATATTGCTTTAAGGCGGGCTGTTATTATATTTATATATAATATAATTAGACTGAAATCATTTAAGTGTTAAAAATACTGCCTCAGAAGAACAATACAGGGAGATGCAAAATAACCAATGAATGATGTTTATAATGTATGTGGAATAAAGGAGTGGTTCGGATACCATCACTAACAAAAATTTTCGCTACGATTGGCACACAAGGAAATGCTAAACCGATTGCAAATAATTCGTTCTTCTAGAGGAAGGGGTGAAGAATTTTGTGCATGTGTAGTTAAACTGAAATTGGATTGGCTTTAAAATGTTTAATGATTTTTATTCTTTTTCAAAATATTTCCCTTTAACATTAGCACATATTTGCATTCGATTAAACCAGTCCTTAAAGCAATAATGCCACTGCTCCTAAGGAACTTTAGAAAGAAGGTCTTTGTAGTGTTCCACTGCTTCATCTGATGAAGAAACGGTTTTTCCATGCATTATATCTTTAATTTTTGGAAACAAAAAGAAACCACGAAGTGTTAAAATGGAGCTGTGTGGTGGAGATCCATGGTGCTGACCTTTAGAACATCCAGATACTCAGTTGAAGAGTTTTGCTGTATGCGACGATATGTTGTCATGAAGTAACATTATTTTTTATTTGGGTGTTTTTCGCAACTTTTTCAAAATTGCAGTAAACAGACATTTGTGTTCCAGTTGGCAGTAACGGTACGTCTATCTTCCAATGCTATAGTAGCAATATGACCCGTTTTAGAAAAAAAAACTAGCAACCATCTTCTTACCAGCGCTGCGAATTCGTCGGACTTTCGTAGGCTTAGGTCTGTTCGAAAGACCCATTGAGCTGATTGACTTTTCAGGATCAGAACAATAAATCCAAGATTCGTTATCAGCAACATATTACAAATCAAATTTGAAGTGTCGTCTTGGAATTTTTCCACAGTTTTTCTGCATCAATCAATAAGCTGTTTTTAATCGGGAGACAGTTTATATGAAATCCACAGACAACAAAGTTGTCTCACGTCTAACTTTTGATGTAAAATGCTTTGGATTTCACTCATACCAATGCCCAATGTCGTCCGAATAAATTCATACTATGTCCATCAATCTTCAAGCATTGCTCGAACAGTGGCAATATTTTCATCAGTAACAACAGCTTTTGGGGCATCCTTCAAGAAGAAAAAAGCCGACTTCTTTTGAATTTGCTGTATCAATTATAAATTGTTGCCTTAGATGTAGCTTCTTCGCCAAATGAATTTATAAACCTATCTTCACTTGTTTAGGCGTTAATGACGACTTAAATCGTAAAAAATGTCATAGCAGGAATTGTTCTCTAGTCAAATTCAATTTTGGGTGAAGACAAAATCTTAAAATGATGATAATTTAGAAACCATTAGAGCAAATCGAACAATCTACACGACAATCAGCTCGCAAAACATTAGAAAGTGCTTAATTTGTTTTAGAAACATGGCATTCTAAAACTTTTCCGTAAAATCCTCGTAAATATGGGCTTTTGTTAGCGAAATGCAGACGAAGGTTAGGTTATTGCTGCTACTAAACGACAATAAAAAACCGGCATTAAGAAAACGGTAATATAGCATGAAATATAAGGTTTAAGCTGTTATGTTACCTTTCGAAAGATCGGTAATACTTTGGGGGAGGTAAAGTACCCTGCCAATCCATTGATTAGAACTATGTTTGAAAAACGGAGGTAGTCACGCTGGTAAGGGGGGTCTAGATTTTGTCAGCACCAACACAAACAACTGTGTTCTATTATGGGCTACATTTTATGTACGCCAGTATACTTAATTAGAAAAACAGTAATCTATTAGCGTCCGCGCTCTTGTAGTGGGCTTACTCATTCTGTAGAAGCAGAGGCAACTTTGCCAGTAAAATCTTTATTTCCTACACAGAAACTTGAAACTCTCAGCGCTACGTGACGGATAGTGTCACGAGAAACTTTAAATCCCGGAACTTCACGTTTTTCTTCACTAAGCTCGCTGAAGGAGGGAGTTAAGACAGGGTTACATTCTTGGCTGCGAGGTATAAATTTCTCCTTATCTTCAACCCTTGTAAAATGTTTCCCTGATAGGAAATACTTGCCAATACACCTTCAAGGTGCGTGCCTATCTATAACAAGTTTTTCAGTGTGTGTTTTCGGACCGCAAAGTGCCACGAACAACTGCTGCAATCAAAAATTAAACCTAGATGAGGCAAGCCTTCCCAGAAATGGAGAAAATCGTTGCTTTCAATGCAAATATTTATTTCTGGATTATAAATTCCATAGTAGATAGATAAGGTATCTTTATTGGCCTTAAATTATTAAAGTTATTACACAAATTCACGTGCATGGATCATTGATCGTACATGCATATTGTGACACAGTAGCTATGACCTAACGATATCGGGACGTCGGCGCCGCCAATTAGCAGGTAAACAGAGATAAGCAACACTCTCACCCGGCGTAAACATCGGAAGCACTCTCGGCAGGTAACAGATTTCAGGAAGATTCATCCCCCTCCTCCAGAACGTGTGTCGAGATAGTTTTAGAATGTTCTCGGAAAGATTCCATTACCTATATAAGCGAGCGTTCTCGCAGGGGGAACGATTTAGCGAGTGGGATTCTGATGTGGCATCAAGTGCGACTCCAGAATTTGAAGTAAGGTTATGTTAGGTGGAGTAGTATTGTATTTCGAATGTTGGGGAGCCGATTTTGAAGTAGTTGCAACCGCACGTATGGTACTAAGCTTTCGCCCCAAGTTTAAAAATACTAACTTTGCAATTTGACTGTTTCTTTAAATATTATATATTTATGTTTGCCTTGGCTGCGTCAGTATTATTATTATTAGAGACATGAATTTCTTTGCAGGGAGTAGTGCGGCTAAGAATGTAGACTTACACAGATTATAATTTTTACATGACTCCTTTTTATTAATTCTCGACACGATTTAAATAACACTTCACTGTTATAGAGCACTGTGAGTTTTTTTATTAATTACTTGCACTTTTTAACACGTAAACTATTTTTGTCTCACACTGAATGCGTATTAAACTTCTTGAGGGCGCGTCCGGTTAGGAACACAGTCTACAAGCAACTGAACTGATTTCTATCGCCTAAATTGTAAATTTCTGTATTTCAAATCTCTTATTGGCTATTCCTAATCCAATAGAATACTTTTATTTAACTTAAGCTTTTTTCTGGTTGTTGATTGGTTATTTATAAACCGTCTCAAAAATCACATTATTGCTGCTCCAAGAATTACCAGTAGCATTATTAAACGTTCTAATTCATTATTGTCTCAAGATTACCTCAGTATTAGCAACTTTTAACCTATTATTCTCACAGCTCCTACATTATTAAATTACGTAATACATTCACATAACATTCTTAAACATGTAAATAATAATATAAACATTAATACAATGACTGTTACATAATTTTTAGATGTTATTTTATACACATATTGCTTTTAAGGTGGGCTGTTATTACATTTTATATTATATAATTTGACTGAAATCATTTTAGTGTTAAAAATACTGCCTCAAAATGAGTTTGTGACTACTACGACGAGCAGCCAATGCTACTGCTCCAGGAGAGATTGAAGAAGTCTCTCTCCAGGGAGTGAACCGTCGGGAAGAATTGGCTACGTCGTGCTTATTTCATTACACCGCTACGTCAAGAAGAAAAGTGAAGTGAATTAGTTCACTTTAGTGAAGTCATAGTGTGAACTGAGTGAGTAGAAGACAAAATCTGAAAATATATAGTGACATTCAGAAGTTAAAGAGGTGCCAATTGAAAAATGGACAAAGTTACAGTATTTGAAATACAAAAGTGACAAAAACAAACAACAAAAGAAAAATCTGATGCGTTACATTCACATGACCTTCTCTACTCTCTGTCGCTTATTAGTGGGTATACCAACATTTCTTACTAAAGCTTTATTTTTCTATCTATTTCATTTAAATCCAAATAAACCTTTATAGAAATAACTACATTACACATTTCTTATAGATACAAAGACAACAGCGATAATCAAATATTTAAGAACTGGGCGCTATATGCTAGCCTTAAAATTTATACTGTTACCATTCAATCGCGAGAAACAACGGAACGTTAATAGGACGCTAATAGAAAATTACCAAGTAATAGACAATTCGAACATTTAATAACGGATATCTCAGAAATGGCTTATGCCACAGAAAAACATGTTTAACATAAATTGTGTGTTTTAAATAGATCTATATTTCTTGTGTAGTTCGTTTTCGTCTATCACTTAACGTTTACCAGTTTTATAGGATTATACAAAATTTCTTCCTAACGAAGTGGACATCACAGGATATTCCCAGACAATTCAATGCATACATTTTGTCGTACAAACATCTTTAATATATAGAATTTTAATCGAAATCGTTAGGGTCATTTTTATGAAAGCAAAATTTTCCAAAAACATCCTGTAAATGGTAATTGGAAATAGGCGGATTTCCTTTAAAATATTTATGTCGCATTTTGGTACTGAACTTACATACCAAATTTGGTATTTATCCACTTTTAGTTTTTGAGCTGTTTGCACGCCGCGCGCGCACGCACTCACACACTCATTCACACACACATACATACAGAGACCTTTTTTCTACAAGAGATTCTTGGAGTTCAGGGGACCTCAAAACATATATTCCCGGTGAAAGCTCGGTATCGAATTTTTGAGTGGAATGTAATACCTTCTCTATCTATTATTTACGTGGTAGAGAAAGTAAAAATAACATTTTTGGGTTTTGGAGGCTTCAAAACATATATTTCCGGTGAAATTTCGACATTGAGTTTTTGAGTGAAATACAATATTTCCGTTACTTGCTCTACATAATAGAGAAACTAGATAATTAAATACATTCAGCTACATTATACCTATATCTTGTGCCAAATGTTTAAATTCAGCTTAACCCATATAGGTATCCAATGAGGCAGTAGTTTTAACACTTAAATGATTTCAGTCAAATTATGTAATAAAAAGTATAATATCAGTCCACCTTAAAGCAATATGTGCATATAACAAGATATAAAAAGTGTATATCACAGTTATTGTATATGTTTGTATTATTAAATAAATGTGTAATAAAGTTATGTAAATGTATTACGTAATTTAATAATGTAGGAGCTGTGAGAATAATAGGTTAAAAGTTGCTAACAATGAGGTAACCTTGAGGCAATAATGACTGAGAGTTTAATAATGCTACTAGTCATTATTGGAGCAACAATTATGTAATGTTTGAGACAGTTTATAAATAGCCAATCAACTACCAGAAAAAGTTCTAGTTAAATGAAGCCATTCCATTGGAGTAGGATTAGCCAATCAGATACTGAAATATAGAAAAATTTACAAACTCAGAAGTCAGTTGGTTGTAGACAGTGTTCCTAACTGGACGCGAGATGTGTTCTCCAGAAATTTAATACGTATTTGTGTGAGACGAATATAGTTTACGTGTTAAAAGGTGCAAGTAATTAATAAAAGAATCTCACAGCTCTCTATATCAGTGAAGTGTTATTTAAATTGTGTCAATGATTAATAACTGTAGTGAAGTAAAAATTATAATCTGTGTAAGCCTACATTCTTAGCCGCACTACTCCCTGCAAAGAAATCCATGTCTCTAACAATAATACTGACGCAACCGAGGCAAACATAAATATATAATATTTAACGAAACAGTTAAAAAATTACAATGTTAATATTTTTAAATTTTTGGGACGAAGGCTACCGGGTACCATACGTGCGGTTGCAACTACTTCAAATTGGGCTCCCCAACAATTGAACTACAATACAACTCCTACTTCAAATTGGCTTTCCATACGTGAAGCAACAACCTACTTCAGCAACTAGCTTTCTGCCACGTTCCACAGTTGTATTTTCCATTTACAGATATTTGAAAAACACTGGTCTATGGGTGGCGAGGTAATGTAACTGGAATAATTTGTGCCTTATCTGCAAGCAAAATTAAATGCTTTCCTCGGTACGTGCTTGAGTTCATGACATCCGGTTTATTTCCTAGGGGCTTTAATGAAAGAGCGGAAAATGGCTGCTAAACCGAAACAAATACTTTGGCGGAAAATTCAGTTGCCGACCTGCCTTTGTGACATTGAATTAGTATACATTTCTTTCCCTTCCGCTCCTTTGAAGGCGAAAGAATAATTCGATATCTCTACATCCAATATGTTCAGCACTGGAATAAGCTTACGTAAAAGTAAGGGAGTTTAAAGGGAGTTAAGATAGCCTACTCGCCGATGTCAACAATCTATTTTTTCTGAAAAAAAGAAAATTGAGTTTTATTTATGGACGCTCTTTAACTACTAAGTTTCTTAGCGTAGCATTCTATATTGGGCATGAAAGACCGGCAATTTTGCTCAGAGCCCTGTTTTATCATGCTTGAGGTTCTTTTACGTGCCGTAAATCTACGAACACTGACCACCGGCTTTTCTTCTCATGTGTCGCAATAATCGGCTCATGTTATCTTATTTGCTGGGCGCCTGTTATTGTTTTATTATTTTAAAATTTGGGTTCTTTGTCCTCCGGTTAGCTATTATTACTCAGTTAAGCAAGCATCAGTGAGCAGGGCGTGTAAACGGAAAGGAGTTGTTACTAAAAGATAACACAGATAAAATAATTTGTTTCTACACTTTTATTGCCGTCACACTTAATTTAATAATTCACATATTTAATCTTTATACACGCCTGACTGAAACTAATATTTACGGATGTAACTACTGTCGTATTAGTTGCCGCGTACTTCACATTTTGTAACTAACTTTACGACGTATATCTCGCGAGAGATTCCTCCAAACTGTATGACGTGCACCTCACGAGAGATTCTTCAAGACTGCGTGAAACATGCTTGTGGCTCGAGAATATATATACTCCTTCACCTCGAAATGCCTAAACATTAGAATAGAGCTGCTATTGGTTACCAGATCGCGCCAACATTAGCGTCTGTTTTGTAAGCCAATCACTATTACTAACACATATGCTCTAGGGAAGATATTCCCTCCATTTCTAAAGAAAGGCACGCTACCCTGACGTCATTTATTTGTCTCTTGTTAGTGATAAACAACTCACCACCTCTGTTTATTGTTACCCACTTCTATTGTCAGTCGGCTTATTGTTACCCACTTCTATTTTCAGTTTCAGTGAGGCGGTGTAAACGTATTTCCTGACAATACTTATGGCTAATAAACATCTAAAATCCTGTACATACAATAATATTGATTTACACTATAATCACTCTAGCATTCACAGCATGTTATGATATAAAATACTGCCTCACATGCTAAGGATTTTCACGCCCGAAAAAATCAATCGTCCTACACCGGGTTTGAACACGCGGCCCCGGAAACTTGAGGCTAGCATAGTACCCCTAGACTGCGGAGTAAAGAATCAAGTTATCACGATGGCATTTTCTTTGTATACACAATGACCACATGATTAACGAGTCATTCGAACTTAGACCAACGATATGAAATGTTTATGCTACACCAATCATAGCTGTACTTCTCGATAATTTTGCAGTGTTATTATTTTGTTTCTCAGTGTATTCGGACAAGAGATAAATGTATCCATTTCTTCCGTGGACGTCCATTTCTCTTTTCCTTCCTTTCTGTCGATAGTTCAAACTTCTCCAAGACATTCTGTTGGTAGAGATTCTGCACAATGTTCATACCATTGTCTCCTATACTCTTATATTTCTTCTATTAAATATTTTCAATGCTTAAGGATTCCTGGACGGACTGTCGTAGATTTGTGGTACGTAAAAGAACCTCAATCCTGCTAAAGAGGCCTCTGAGCAAAATTTCCGGTCTTTCACGCCCAAGTAGAATGGGACGCTAAGGACCACATCGGTTTAGGATTGTCCATAAACAAAACTCAGTATATATATATGTATATATATATATATATATATATATATATATATATATATATGTTTGCGTTTACAGGTTCTTTCATGGGAATGAGGTAATTTCTCTACCCTGTATTGTTTATTGTGACACGCAGGCGCTCCCTGCAAACAACACACATTTTAGATCTTAGGCATTATTAACCAAATACTACCAATATAAGAAACATACGCAAATAACCCACTGGTATTGTTCAGGTTCCATGGGCAATACCAGCAAGTAACATTTGATGCGCTCGCATGCAATGCATGCCAGCTAAGTAGCTAGTCACATACTAACCGGGGTGCTATGCGGGACTCGACTAAAAGCATGCAAACAAATGCACGATACCACTCAGCAATATACAATTAACTCGTGGTAGGGTTTTTTAGTGGGTATTCCGCTCCTGAGCGGCGAGCCCCACATATCCTCCCAGCCATTGCACACCGGCTGGGGGTCGAATGCAATAATGCATTTTTCCCCCCACGGAAAAAAAATTGTTTATTAGTATAAATACAAACTTTCCCACTAAAGCTTATTTTTCTGTCTACTACATTTTAATCCAAATAAACCTTTGCAGAAATAGCTACAGTACACATTTCGTTATAAATACAAGAGAACAGCAATAATGTTTAAGAAATGGACACTATATGCTGGCCTTAAAATTCCATGCGTTTCAATAGGATCACGAGAAACAACTGAAGGTTGACAGAACTTAAAAGAATGATAAGAAATGAGCCATTCGAACCTTTAATAAGGCAGGTATACCTCAGAAATGGCATATGCCACAAAAAAATTATTTGAAATAAATTGTGTGTTATAAGGAGATAGTGCGTTTTCGACTCTCGCTTAAGGTATAGCAGTTATACAAGCCTGAAAAACCTAAAGATAAAATTCTTATTATTAATCCTAATTGTCTTAAAGTTGAGAGCATTAAACATTCCTTCCAATTGAGATAGACTTCAAAGGCTATTCCCATAAAATTCAAGATACACATTTTATTTGTAATGTAAATATATTTAATATATGATATTTTAAACAAAATCGTTAGGACCATGTTTTAGAAAATGGAAAATTTTGAAAAATATTGCATGTAAAAATACATGCAATACATGCTTTCTGTCGCACCTTTGGAAGGTACTAAATCTAAATACCAAATTTGGTGTTTATCCGACTTTTAGTTTTTGAGTTATGCTGTTCATAGACACACACACACACACGCACACACACAGGACCTTTTTGTAAAAATGTTTTTTTTCTATTCAGGGGGCCTCAAAACATATATTCCGGTAAAATATCGATATTGAATTTTTGGGTGGAAAGCAATACTTTCCGTAGTTATTATACGTAGTAGAAGAAGTTACAACGTGCTGCTTAAAAGATTGGATCTCGCTAAAACACATAATTTATTTAATTTTTGTTTCTCGTCATTAGTTATTTCGACATATTTGTGGTTATTGGATTGAATTTTGAAATGCTTTATACCCCTTTAAAGGCTAAGTCGCCATTTGTTTGTTTGTGGAACTTTTAAAGAGAACGGAATTTCAAACCCAGGAGTTAGAGACTCGGTTTTTAAAGATTTACCATCGCTTTAGCCTCTCATCGTCTGTTGTGATCAACCAATAGTGATACACCTATTATTTACTGGTAAATTTGTGTTTGAAATAAGAAATATTTATACGAAAAACTAAAACACCCAATATACATTTTTCATTGCAGAAAGCAGACTACAAAAATATGTTGTTTTTCCTGAGAGTAATTTACTGGTGCTGTTTTGCAAACATTGTAAGGGATAGCATTGTTACACCGAATAACAAAGAAGCGGCATATACCACAATTACTTACTTCTTCACCATAAAGCAATATCTTTCCGTTCCATTGCGAGTAGAGTTTTATTTGCTCTACTTTTTTCTCGGGCCTCTTGCGCTTTTTCATTCCCAGCTCTCTCTCTCTCTCTCTCTCTCTCTCTCTCTCTCTCTCTCTCTCTCTCTCTCGTTTTGACACAGGGACATTCTAATATTATGCTAACGCAGTTTTTAGCCTACCTTTCCAGATTTTCAAGTTCTGCTTTCGATCAGAAAGTGTGTTGTTCCACCCAGATTATCGTCTAAAATAGTAAAACTCTGCTAATACTATGACTGACAAAGACTTAATTCTCAGGATTTCTCGTATTTTATTGACAATTCTACCTGTCGTGACCTTAGGCGGTAACTCTTTGGCCGGCATTCGGGAGGGTCCGGGAATGCTTGGTTCAATAATTTTATACGCGAATTTCCATTTCCTTCTTCTTCACAGCCATACCAGTCGTCCTCCGTGGACTAGTTCCGAAGGTCGCGGGTTCAAACCCGGCAGAGGGCGATGGATTTTTTCGGGCGTAAAAATCCTTAGCATGGCTTCCTTCGATAGGGAAGTAAAGCCGGTGGTTCCGTGTCGTAGATTTACGGCACGTAAAAGAACTTCTGAGCAAAATTTCCGGTCTTTCACGCCCAATATAGAATGGGACGCTAAGGACCATAATAGTTAAATAGCGTCCATAAATAAAACTCAATATAATTTAACAGTCATACCAGACATTGGGCTGATCACCCATCCTGGATTTGCTGTGATCCAGAGTTTGCTTACTCCTCACAGGCTACTGATGCAAGAGATTGGCTTGTAAGTCCTACAAATAGGGAGAGTAATCAGTTAAAGGAAAAAAGAAGTGACGTTTGTATAACCCATTGCTTCTCCTTTATAATTTATCGCATCTGGAACTAAAGGTGACTGTCTGGCTTCCGCAGCACTCCACACGCAGTAAGATTACTCGCCTGGCACAGTGGTTATTGAGTTACAAAAAAAAACTGTTTAAAAATATTTAGTAGAGAAAATATTGCATTCCATCCAAAAATTCTATCGGGAGATTTCTCCGGAAATCATATTTTGAGGATCCCTGAACAAATAAAAACATACATTATGAGAAAAACATCCATATGTGTCAACATAACTTAGAAACGAGATGTTTAAGTTCCTTGGTATTTCAAGAATACGGCACGAAATTTGTAAGAAAATCATATATTTAAAATGTTTTCACGACAAAATAATGCACATCTTGAGCTTTTGATTAATTGGTAAACCGCAAGAGATAGACAAAATCTTAGTACACAAAAAATGTAGATCTCGTCAGACCACACAATTTATGTAAAATAATTTTTTATGGCGTAAACAGTTTGAGATATTGTTTGTTATTGGTATGAATCTTCAAATCCTCACACCCTTTTTAAGTATAATTTCCGCTTTTTAAAAATCTGATTATCGCTTTACGAACGAGTATCGTATGTATCCTTCTTTAACCTACAACGAAATGTGTAAATGTGTGATAAATATTTATTTTGATTAACAGCAAATAGAGACTGGCCCCGTAGCTCAGTCGGTAGAGCATCTGCCTGCTGTGCGGGGGTGAGAATTTTTCTCAAACCACGATTATTTCCTATCCTTCACAGAGTCTGGAAGTATGAATGAGGATATGAATGTGGGTGTGTGTGTGTGTGTGTGTGTGTGTGTGTGTGTGTGTGTGTGTGTGATCTAACGATTAAAACCCAAAAGTGCAAGAAGTCCAACGACAAGATAAGACCAATGTAGTTAAAGGCGGGGTATAAATGTAACTAAAAAAAATCTGATGTGTTACATTCACATGACTTTCTCTACTCTTGTACAAACTATTTTTACAAACGCTTATTCTCAATATGCTTCATGTTAATCGAGATATCGATATGTTAATCTTATTGCTAATTTTCTTGTAGGTGCAAGGGGAATATAGTAGGTTTTAAGCGATATTCAAATCTTTTAAGCGTTGGTTGCTATGTGGCGCATTCCATTCTCTTTGTATGTCCTGGACATAAAAAAATTAATAACGAATTCCCATTTAAGAAAAAGTATTGGAAAATTCAGGGGAATAAGAAGCAATATCTCGAAAATTGTTCACTCAACAACAAAAATATATATGACATAAGTTGTATATTTTAACGCGATCTGCATTTTTTGTGTAGTAAAATTTTGTGTATCTCTTATGGTTTACCAGTTATGCAAATGTCGTTCACAATGAAGAATACTTTTGGAGACATTTCCAGAAAATTCGAGTTATACATTTCGTTTGTCATGAATATATCTTAAGCATATGATATTTTAATCAAAATCGTTAGTCATTTTTGAGAAAATTGAAATTTTCGAAAAATGGTCTATGTAAAGGTTAATCTGGGGTGGAGGGATTTTCTTGAAAACCTGCTTGTCGCATCTCTGGAAGATACTGAACCTAAATACTAAGTTTGGTGTTTATCCGACACATACACAAACACACACACGGACATGTTTCCAAAAATGCTTGTTTTGGATTCAGGGGGTCTCAATATATATATTTCCGGTGAAATCTCGGTATCGAATTTTTGGGTGGAATACAATACTTCCCCTAGAGAAAGTAAAAATAATTAGATGGAAGAATGCGCTTTTGTCAAATAATTTAAAACACTGGGTAGAGAAAGCCATTTGAATGCAACACATCATGTTTTTTTTAGGATATCTACTGGCACTTGGAAGCTTATTTGACCGATATAGCTGAAGGAAGTTTTTAACTTAATTTTCCATCCGAATATCAGACAGCGTAGCTGTGGGTTGGCACGCCATGGAGTGGTGAGACTGTTATATGGCTGGTAGAAGCTCCTAATGCTTGGAACCAAAGAAGTAGGCATCCAAAGTGCTTAACTTGCAGGAGACCCCAGGATTATCTGCTATCCATTCCCTGCGTGAAAATACTAAGTAGGTTAAGTCCTGCCGAGCTAATGGGATTTGCCACTCCTGCTACCAGGAGCTGCTGTCTTGCTCGTTTTACTCCAAGCATATCATTTGATCATTGTTCTCTAACTGCATCGAAAAAGAGAAAACATTGTTCCCTATTACATACATTTCTGAAGTGAGCAACAGTTCTCAAATGCTGCACTTTTACTACTTACCCGGTGTATGTGTGTGTTTGTGTGTGTGTGTGTGTGTGTGTTTGAGAGAGAGCGCAGCATAACTCTAAAACGAAAACTCGTTTAAATTTCAAATTTGGTATTTAATGTTCAGCATCTTGAAGGATGTGACACAAAGATTTGTTTCTCAAAAATGGTTCTAACGGTCTTGGTTAAAACATCATACGTTTATTAAAGTTTATTTCTTGAATTTTCTGTGAATAACCTGTATAACTCTTTATAACTGGTAAATCAAAACTTCTACACAAACAAGTATATATTTTTAAATCACAGAATTCATTTTAAATAAATTTTATGTGGCAGCAGCCATTTCTGAGATATGCTTTGTTTTGATGTGAACTTTTCAATAGTTTCTCATTTTTTGAAACGCAGTCACCAATCAAGGTTATTGAAAATGAAAGGGGTTATACCACACACTTATACATACATATTCACATAGACATATAAATCAATATTAAACAAGACTTGTACGTAATAATAATATAATTCCCCGTGAATATTTAACAACCAAGAGTTGTATAAAAGCAGATTGAAACTTAGATAAGTAAGAGACGGACGAGCTAGTTAATTCCGGGTAAAAGATAATTCTAGGTATAGCCCACCTTTCACCAAGCTAATGAGCAGGGAACTGGTAGCAGTAAGGAGAAATAGCAAGAGACAGATAGTGAAAGGAAAGAGACATAGATATTGAATCTGCTTCCGAGCGCGTCAACGGGGACCCGTAGGCGCAAAACTTTGGAGCAGAATATTCTCATACACAATAAGGTAACCGGTCTGAGGACCAATTAGAAATGTCGTTACATTTTGAGGCGGAGGTAAGCGGAGGTAAGCGTCACTAGGCTTAGGTATAAAAAGGGGAAGAAAGCCCCAGATTTTCACTCTCTCTTATAGAATCTGGTCGACACACAGTGTTAATTTCTGGACGACAAATGCACGTGTGTGCATTAGGGTGGGAAGACGTGTGCAGTTAGACTGGGCTACTAATTTAATATAATGGTGGGAATTGTTATAATGGGAAAAGCTAGCGATCCATAAATATGTATTCGATAATAAACCACATTCTTATGGGAAATGCAGTGTATTTTAATTTTCCTCACCTACAAAGACCCTGAGATCCCTGAAATTATCTAGGTAGGTAATGATTAGGAATGGAGAATACAGCAGCCGACGAGCAGCAATAGGACAAGAACACTGCAGCAGAGGGCATCAACCAGAGGAACAACTTTTTTCCAGCTACAAATGATGCACAACACTTTCCCGCTACAAAAACTTTGTTATGGAACAATCTTGTTGTGGAAAAAGTATGAAATTTAAAGGCCAGCATATAGCGAGCAGCTCTTTGAAGATTTGGCTATCGCTTCAGCCCTCTGTATCTTCTCAGCACCTATAACGAAATGTGTAATGAAACCATTTCTATATGTGTTTATTTCGATTAACATGAAGATAGAAAAACAATTGTTTGTAAGAATAGTAAGAATAGAAGAGACATGAAAATAAATGGGAGTAGCACACAAAGTGATATGAATGTAACAAATCGGAACGTTTAAATGTTGCTCGTGGTGCCGTTTAGGTTAGAATGGCCTGAAACCTTTCACATTTAGTGAACTTTGCATGGTGTTATATCTATACCAGGGGAAAAGGTTACAGAAGTAATTCCCTATATGCAGAGATCAATGAAAAATTACAATAATTTGAGCTCTTATTTTATTAGAGAGAAATAAGCTCTAGGCTATTTTTCGTGCAACCTTAATTAAAATATGGAGGAACTGAGACAGGTCTTATTGAACTGTCTGCCAGAACAGTAGCTAGTCTACATTTTTTATTATTTTGAATGCTTGAAGCGTCTGGTTCAACCAAAATTTACAATTTTTCTTTTTTAATACATTGTAATCTTCACGAGAGATAATAGGTTGAAAAATGCTGTTATGACCTAGCACTCGATCCAAACACTTAATATCACTGTCTACGAAACAAATGACTAACTTTAGGTTGCGCGCTCCTGTTAAGTAGATAGATAGATACATAGATAGATACATAGATAGATAAGGTATCTTTATTGGTTTCAAATTATTGAAGTTATTTCACAAGTATTTAGTGCATGGGTCATTGACCGTACATGCATATTTAAGATACAATAGGGTGACAAAATAAACAACAGAGAAAGAAAAATACAACAAAAAGGAACAAGAAAAAGGGAAATAGAGATAAATTACCTTAGACTAACTGAACAAATTTGACCTAGCTTCGCGCACTTTAGCCAAAAAATTGCCCATGTTTTGCCAGTTCCTCTGGTTAGCCAGTAGATCCCAACATGCCAATCTCTTTCTTGAGGGACTTAAGAATTTTTCTTTCAGTTTAATCGTTCGCTGGTTCTCCCACTGTGCACATTCCGCCAAAATATGTACCCAGTCCTCATCCAAATCACAGAATGGGCAGATTCTCCTGCCAAAATCGTCGGTTATTTTCTGTGCCCTCCAGCCCCCCAGTCTAAACCATGCCATTCCTGATCTTTCCTTTCCTCCTAAATTAAGTATACATGCCTCTTTACCCCAGTTAAATTTTATTTAATTTGCTAGACTTAGAGAAGGTTTAATTTTACAATCCGATTCTATTTCCTGTTGGTTGATGTCTCTTAGTCTTCTTTTAACACCTTTCCATATGTTTTTGTCATTTTTTTCAGCTCTTAGCCATACTGACCCCATTCCTATTCTCCTCAAACTCCTTTCCAGATCAGCTGCCCAAAACTTAGGAGACAGGTTCTCTCGCTGGTATTTATAACATTTGCATCAGCCTTAGCCAGTACTTCTATTAGATGCTTTAATAAAATACCTAATTTGTATTTCTTTTAACTATATATTGCGAAACCAAATGCAACTTTTGCCTCAAATTGACTTCTTGAATGCTTAGTTAAGTATGTGAACGTTCTGTTTTTCATGTCTGGTAGATAAATACTGCTATACCTATGTCATCCCTACTTTAAGTGCGCATAGGTATACGTTAAAGTGAAAAATGTATTTTTATTCCTTCCTTGGCTCCTCCGACTTGAAGTAGGTGTTTCAGCAATGGTATTTTTGGTTTTTTTTAATAAAACTGCATTAGGCTTAAGGTTGTCCTTTAACCTTATGTGTAGGCAATAAATTGGAAAGCTAATCAAAGTTGAAAAATTCAGTGAAGCACTGCAGCTAGCTTTTGAGGTGTGATATCTCAAGTATTTGGGATCGCCTTGTAGGTTTTCTGGGATACTTGATTCAGAGGGGAAGGTTTAATGTGTATTTGAGCATCTCGTCATGGTAGCTCAAGCGGTAAGAGCATCGGTACGGAGAGCAACAGATTAATGTTTCGCCTATCGGCCGTGGCATTGAATTTTTCAATCCTGATCAACTTTCTAGCAGCGTGTCTATTACCAACTTGAAACAGAGGCAATTAAATGCTTTGGAATTTGTAGATTAATAGGGTATTGGAATGATATCCAATGTAGAAATATCGACAGTGTGTAGTTGTGACATTGCTAAAATGTATCGAGTCGAATGCCTTTGTGATGTGAGAAATAAGAGTCCACTCAGTACATTTTAATCACGAACTCATCACATTTAATGATACTTCTTATAATTCCATACAAATATTATATATTTAAGATCTTCGGTTATAAAAGTATTTATACATTGTCCTGAAATGTTTTTACTTGTGGAGAAATGGTAGCAGCATACAAGTATACATAATAGCACCAGTATTGAAGACTTCAGAATATTTCAGGTAAAAATTAAACCCTTTTCATTATCTGTTAATTTAAACTTTTAAAATATTTGTGGAAATTGTATATAGCTGCAAAAAGCAAAGAATTTAAGAAACTCACTCCTCCCAACTGAACAATCGCTAATAGAGCACAGCGTTTATACGTTGGTTAGCCTGGATTTGGAAGGTAAGATACATATATACTTTTGAGTTTATACTCATGAGTTCCTTCAAAATTAGTGGTTTTATGCTTGGTTTAAACAGTTGAAATGAGTTTAATTATGCATTGAAGTAGGTTTATTTATTTTTAAGAGGAGTTGTATTTTATTTCGACTGTTGGGGAGCCGAACTTGAAGTAGTTGCAACCGCACGTATGATAAAAAGTTTCCGGTATCCTTCGCCCCAAGTTTAAAAATATTAACTTTGCAATTTTGCCTGTTTGTTTAAATATTATATATTTATGTTTGCCTCGGCTGCGTCAGTATTATTGATAGTGACATGGATTTCTTTGCAAGGAGTAGTGCGGCTAAGAATGCAGGCTTACACAGATCACAATTTTTGTTTCATTCATTAATTCTTCAAACGATTAAAATAACACTTCACTGATATATACAAAGAGAGAGAGGGAGAGACCTGTGAGATCATTTATTAATTACTTGCACTTTCCAACACGTAAACTATTTTTGTCTCACATTGAATACGTATTAAACCTCTCGAGGACTCGTCTCGCGTCCGGTTAGGAACACTGTCTACAAGCAACTGACTTCTGAACCTGTAAACTTTGCTCCATTTCAGTCTCCAACTGGCCAATCCCACTCCAATAGAATACTTTTGTTTAACTCAAGCCTCCTTCTGGTTGTTGATTGGCCATTTACAAACTGTCTCAAAAATCATATTATTGCTGCTCCAAGAATTACCAGTAGCATCATTAAATATTCTAATTCACTATTGCCTCAAGGTTACCTTATTGTTAGCAAACTTTTAACCTATTATTCTCAGAGCTCCCACACTATCAAACCACGCAACACACTCACACAATACCACTGAACATGTACATAATAATATCAACATTAATACTACGACTGACACACGCATTCCATATATTATATTACACACACACACCGCTCCAAGGCGGGCGTTATTATACTTTACATTAACTAACCTGACTGAAATCATTGAAGTGTTAAAAATACTGCCTCAACATAAACCGCAGTAATGAAGGAATCTCGTCGATAATAAATGAATTTCCCCAATAGCATTGCTTAATTTGAAATTATTTCTAATAAATATTTAAAGTGGAACTTATTTATAAGACACGGGGTGGTCAAACACTGGCAATGGTAGCTTAGAAGTTACAGAAGTTAGTAATTTTGCAATTCAGCTTTTCTTTAAAACAGTAACTCCTTTGTGCGTTTATAAGGGTATTCGATACTAAATTTTTCACACAGTTTCGAAAAAGAACTCTTCTTATGTTTATAGAAAAGGTTCTTCCAGCGTTGAAGAACCAGGGTCTAATTGCGGTTTTGCCCTTCTGGTTATTTAAATGCCCATATGGCGCGTTTATGTTGTGAAACTTAATTATCTTGAATACTGTTTCCTTATACTTCAGCCATTTTAAAATTTTCCTCATAATGCAATATTTGCTTAATTTCTTTCAGATTTTCATTATACCTTCTTTTAATAATTTAATGCGTGATTGAATTTTAGAAATTAAAAGTGCTACATACCTTATTATTGTTTCAGAGAACATTAAACATTTCTTGAAAAGTTAGGTATATAGGACTACGAAAATTTATTTTTGTTGAAAAATTTTACGATAAAAATGTCCTCTAAATTGGTTGAAGTTTGCAGAAAATAGCCTCTCAGTAGGAATGCACTTACAGCTTATACGTATTTCTGTAAGGTTTGAGAAGGTATTTTGTTTTAACTTGTTTGCAACACGCTTTGTGCGTCAATTTGAAGTAGGTCGTATTGAAGGAGTTGTATTATATTTCAACTGTTGGGAGCTGAACTTGAAGTTCGTTGCAACCGCACGTACAGTAAACAGTTTCCGGTAGCCTTCACCAGAAATGTATTTTTACCGTTTCTTTGAATATTATATATTTATGTTACCCTCGGCTGCGTCAGCGTTTGTTAGAGACACGTTTCTCTTAAGAATTTAGGCTTATGCGACAAGAATTTAGGCTTACACAGATTATAATTTTACTTCACTCTTTTTATTAAACGATTTAAATAACACTTCACTGATAGCGAGCTCTGAGATTCTTTTATGAATTACTTGCACTTTTAAACACGTAAACTATTTTTTTTTTGTCTCACACGAATATTAAATCTCTCGAGGATGTGTCTCGCATCCGGTTACGAACACTGTTTGCAGGCAACTAGATTGATTTCAACCGCCTAAACTTGTAAATTTCTGTATTTCAAGTCTATGATTGGCTATTCTTAATACAATAGAATACCTTCATTTAACTAAAGAATTTTCTGATTGTTGAATGGCTATTTTTATAAACTGTCACTAAAATTACATTATTGCCTCCAAGAATCACAAGAAATATTGTTAAACTTTCAACTTCATTATTGCCTCAAGGTTACCTAATTGTTAGCAGCATTTAACCTATTATTCTCACAGCTCCTACATTTTTAAATTACGTAATATATTCACATAGCATTATACACATGGATACAATAATACAAGCATATACAGTGGCTGTTATATACATTTTACAAATTATTACATTCACATATTGCCTCAAGGCGGGCTGTTATTGAATTTACATATTATATAATTAGACTGAAACTATTTAAGTGTTGAAAATACTGCCTCGGGTTTCTACCTTATCTCTAAGCAATCCGTGGATCTATTCTTAGAAGAAGTCAGAAGCCTTTTTGTTCTCCCAATGCCACTGTCCAAGTGTAAATCTTCCCTTCGCTAAGCCTTACACAAATGGAAAGATTTCCCACATACGTGAGGCTACATAAGGCGCGAGATTTCCCGTTGAGGTTATGTTTGCCTTTCTTTTGAACCGTGTTACGCATTACCCAGGTGCGTTGGGACTACTGTGCGAGGGGGATTTAGAGGATTGGCTGCGGAAGCGCGTACGTTTCTTTGTCAGATAACATAAACAGTCACAAAGCAGGGAGAAAACATTTCGCTTGGAATCACGACACATAAAAGATACCAGGTCGTAATTGTACGCAAAGTAAACTTCGGAGGCGTTCCTTGATGTTTATTGTTGCACTGTTACGTTACTCCAGAAAGCACCAAAAATTCACATGACTTTCTCTACCCACTATCAATTACTTTTGTATTACTTCTACTCACTTTTCTTAAAAGAGCGTACTTGCTTCTTACTTCATGTTATTAGATGAACAGTTTCATTACACATTTCGTTGTAGGTAAAGCGGGATAATGGGGACTGAATCAATAAGAGAAATCTTTAAAAAACATGTCGCTATACGCCCCCTTTGATATTCCTTATTCTTTACGCGACATCGCGAAAAACATAAATATAGCGACAAAGCTCTACAAAAAATCTGATGTAATACGAGGGTCCGCTGATAAGTCCCGGGCCTCTCAATGAAAACAACATTTAAACGTTTTTTTTTATTTATCAACATAATCTTCGGAAAGGTTAAAACATTTGTCATACCTGTGTTCTAATTTATAAACCATCTCTGTATTGCGATTTATCAAGGTCCTCAAAATAGCTGTTTACAGCATCAATGGCCTCCTTGTTGCTGAGAAATCTTCGTCCTCCAAAAATTTTTTTGAGATTAGGGAACAGGTCACTGGGTGCTAGATCTGGCGAATAGGGTGGATGTTCAAGCAATTCGAACTTTGATTCGCAAATTTTTCCCATTGCAATGACTGAACGATGGGCCGGAGCATTGTCGTGATGGGACAAGATTTTTTTTTTTGCGAAATGAGGTCTTTATCTTTACACCGCATCACTCAAACGTTGCAATAGCTTGCGTAGTAGTCACCAGTGATACTTTTACCCTTTTTCAAGTAATCAATAAAATAATTCCCTGTGCATCCCAGAAAACACTCACCATAACCTTGTTAGCTGACAAAATTGACTTTTCCTTTTTGGAGTTGCTTCACCTGTTTTGATTGTATTTACTTTCTGGAGTAGTGATGTATCCAAGTTTTATCTATGGTAATAAGCCGTCTCAAAAATTGATTGGTATTTTTACGGTAGAGCTCCACATTCTTAACAGAAAGAGTTTTTCTATGCAACTTTTCATCAGGTGCCAACAAACGCGGCACCCACCATGCACAGACCTTGTGAAAGCCCAAAACATTACTTAAAATATTACCTGCACGTTCTTTTGATACGTTTACAGCCTCGCTATCTCAAACAATTTTAATCTGCGGTCTTCCGGTACTATACGATGTATTTTTTCAATCATCTCTGGAGTTGTGACTTCCACAGGGCGTCCAGAGCGAGGCTCATCACTAGTGCTCGTACGTCCCATTTTAAACTCTGCAACCCAACTTTTGGTCATTGAATATGAAGGAAGAGAGTCTTTCAATGTACTGTCCATTTCCTCCTTGATTTCTTTAGGCGTTAAGCCTTTCAAATGGAAGTATTTAATCACTGCTCGTTTTTCCAAACCCTACATTTTCGTGAAAACTCTAAAGTTGTCTGGTTTAAAATGCAGTCATTCAAAAAATAAACAACTATGGACTGTAACAACTGCAACTATGGATAAAAGTTAGTCTAGAGTAAAACTATACGATGCTACATTCTGTCCTAGTGGTGCCATCTCTATGTGAGGCCCGGGACTTATCAGCCGACTCTCGTACATTCGCATGACTTTCTCTACCTTCTATCTTTAATAGTGGGCATACAATGTATTTTTTACTAAAGGTTCTTTTTCTATTTACATTTTATCCAAACAAACCTTTTTACAAATAGCTTCGTTACATATTTCGTTATAAATACAAAGACAAAAGCGACAGTCAAATGTTTAGGAACTGGACGCTATATGCTGGCCTTAAAATTTCATACTGTTTCCATGCAATAGCGAGAAACAACTGAATGTTGAAAGGACCTTACGACAAAGAAATGAACAATTCGAACATTTAATAACGTATATCTCAGAAATAGCTTACGCCACAAAAACTTTAAAAATAAATTCTGTACCTTAACGAGATCTACATTTTTTGTATAGTACGTTTTCGTCTATCGCTTAACGTTTACCAGTTGTACAAGATTATACAAAATTTCTTCCGTACGAATTGCACTTCATTACTCCTAGAGAATTCAAGATACACATTTTATTTTTGATGTAAACATTTTAATACATGGTGTTTTAAACAAAATCATTATAGCCATTTTTAGAAAATAAAAGAATTTGAAAAATGTGCCATGTAGAGGATAGTTTTGGAATGGAGGATTTTCTTGAAAATCTTCGTGTCGATCTTTGGAGGGTACTGAGCCTAAATAACAAGTTTTTGAACCAAATACCGACATTTTATTTTTGAGTTATGCTGTTTAAAGACACACAAACGTACAGAGAGACACACGCACCTTTTTTCTAAATATGGTTTTTATTATGTTTCAGAGGGCCTCAAAACATGTACTTCCGATGAAATCTTGGTATCGAATTTTTGGGTTGATTGCAATACTAAAACTACTGTATACATGGTGAATGTAAAAATCTCTTATATGTTTTTCTATATCCAATATCGTACATTTTTATATGATTTCTACAAACTATAAAGCTATATTTTCTATCTACTTCATGTTAATCGAGATAATCTTTGCAGAAATAGTTCCATTACTCAGTTCGTTGTAGGTACAAGGAGATTAGAGGAAATCGAATCGATAGTCAAATGTCTAAATCTGAGGCGCTATATTCTCGCCTTTACTCTCTCCATGACATCAGAGAAACAAATGAATAGCGACAACCCTTTAAAAATACAAGTTATTGAAAAACTCAAACCATTAATTAAATTGTGTGTTTTAAAGAGATCTACAATGTTTGTAGAGCAAGGTTTTGTCTATCTCTTATGGGTTACCTTCATACAAAGTTATCAAAAGAAGAAAATTGTATCCTTACGAATGAAGAAAATTCCCAGAAAATTTGGGGATACTAGTCATCCATGATATGAATACGCTTGAAAGAGAGCACCACTGTTTTTGTTGACAATCAAGGCTAGGGATTAGAGATGAGTGATAGGGAAATGTATAACCGTACAATGAAAACAGTACAACATTTGCATGCCTCAGCCTCGCTAGTAAATACAACTCGGAACTGCGGCTTTTCTTTACCTTATTGACCTTTCGATGCCCCGCCCACTTGTTTCGTAACCGTTTAGTGCATCTTCCCACCACATGCGTTCATATCGTGGTCGGCTGGCAGGTATATATTTTACTTGTCATGTAAATATCTCAAATATATGATATTTTAAGCAAAATCGTTAGAGACATTTCTAACAAAATCTAAACTTTTTCCGAATAAAGGGTAGCTTGAGAAATTTTCTTGAAAATCGCTGTGCCATATACAACCATTTTGATCTAAAAATTTCTAGATTAAGGAGGCCTCAAAACACGTATTCCCTATAAAATCTCAGTATCGAACTTATGGGTGGAATGCTATATTTCTGCGTACCAGGAACGTGGTAGAGAGACAGTAAAATTTCATTAATATCTTTAAATTATAATTTTTTTTGTCTCTGAAACCTATTTCATTTCATCGATTATTACTGTGTGCATTTTTGCAGTTTTAACATATAAACTTGTATACATTGCAATACTCCCAATTAGCAGAAGGCTCCTGGCCACGAAAACATGCAACATTACAAAGCATAATAAAAGTGCAAGCGAATTGCACGCGAATATGGTACCACCTTAAAAGCAGAGCAAGGAGAGAGATGGAACAAAAAAGAGCAAGAAGATTAGGAGCCGTATTTTTCGGGAACAATTAATGGATATGTTACGTGAAACTTTTCGGAGTTTACATCCCGTTCTGGAGCTTAACAGCATCTAAAGTTGCCTGCAATTCTCCCTCTAAGGAAGGGAAAATCTCCTAAAGCTTTCTCTAGGGGCGGGGGAAAGTTAGGATTATGTAAGAATAATTACAAAGAGAGAAGCCAAACACTTTTCTCACACTAAAGTAGTATTAGCATAACGTGTATATACAAAAGAAGCAATACAAAGAATAAACGTTTTCGTTTTGCAAAACAATTTATTGATACGTCTTGTTTAAAATACACATAAACATTTTTGAAAAGTTGTTTATAAACAGTATTTACTATACGCGGTTAAAATGTTGCACAAAGTCGAACCGCTTTCCTTAATCTTCTGCGCAATTAACGATTGTATTGCGTTTCACAGCACGGACGCTGAGATTGGAAATTGAGTTTGCAAATTCTATGAAAGTCCAAACCCACGTTTGGACGCGTGGCCGGCCTGGGAATTTTCTTGACACCGGGGAGCACGCTGTTTGCAGGCGGAGTTGGATATTCAAGCCCACAGATTTATCATGCAAATTATAATCACAATAACTACATACCTTCACCATAGAAAGTATTTGCATTAACATTCATTAATCCTTCATGGCCACATAAATAAAACAAAGCTTCGTCCGCAAAATCAATTAAACGTGGGTTAATACAGCGGTCATTAACATTATCCAATATCCAGTTGCAGGAATTAGCTCTACTCACATTATCCCGTGCTTATAATTGCTGAACTAAAGTTTTCTTACAGGGTTCTCTGTAAGAATACGGCGATTTAAATTTCAGCTATTTATCAAGAATAAATCCTGTTTCCCTAAATCTATTCACAATAATAAGAACCGTTTCTCTCTGAGGCGCATGAATAGCAGGGAATCTGTCTATAAATCGCCCTCTCACATCTCTTCAAGAGCTTTTTGTCACGTATGAATCATACATAAAGATTATGTGTGATAAAGAATATGATCTTTTTGGAATTATAACAACAATAACCCTCTATAACACTGAAACACGTGGCCTCATCATGCATGGCCCTCTGTACAGCACAGACTTGCGTGAACTGATTAACCGATACACGGAGAGAAGGGAAAATGGAGGTTGAACAGAATCGGTTAGAAACAATGCAGTGTAGGGCAAGCAATTCCCAGTAACACGGCCACGCGTCGAATCAAGCCTCTGAACTTTCGTTTCATGCCTAAAATATACGCAACTTTTTACTTTCTCTATTACGTATAGCAAGTAGGGGAAGTATTGTATTCCACCCAAAAATTCCATACCGAGATTTCACCGGAAATATATGTTTCGAGAACCCCTGAATTCAAAAAAGGCCTTTTTGGAAACATGTCCGTGTGTGTGTGTGTCTGTCTGTGAACAGCATAACTCAGAAATGAACAGTCGGATAAACACCAAACTTGGTATTTAGGTTCAGTATCTTCCAGAGATGCGACACGAAGGTTTTCAAGAAAATCCCCCCACAACAGATTACCATTTACATGGAACATTTTTCGAAAATTTTAATTTTATCAAAAATGGCTCTAACGAATGTGATTAAAATATTATATGTTTAAAATACTTTTATGACAAATAAAATGTATATCTCGAATTTTCTGGGAATGTCTCCAAAAGTATTCTTCATTGTGAACGACTTTTCCATAACTGGCAAACCATAAGAGATAGACAAAAGTTTGCTACACAAAAAATGTAGATTGCATTAAAATACACAATTTATGTCATATACATTTTGTTTTCTTGAGTGAACCATTTTCGAGATATTGCTTGTTATTCCCTTAAATTTTTCAATACTTTTCTCAAATGGGAATTCGTTATTCATTTTTTTTTCTTGGATATGCAAAGAGTATTAATCTGTGGCAAAGAGAATGGTGCTGCACCTAGCAACCAGCTATTAAGAGATACGTCTATGCTTAAAGACTACTGTATTTCTATATTGCCCTTGCATATACAAAATAAGGGGAACATAGTACGCCTTAAGCGATAGTCAAATAGTTTTAGAACTGGTCGCTATGTGTAAAATGTAATTTCCTTTGCATGTCAAAACATCGTCTTTGCAAATGTTTATCTCGATTAATATGAAACAGGTGGAGAATAAGAGTTTGTAAAAATAGTTTGTACAAGATTAGAGAAAGTCATGTGAGTGTAACACATCAGAATTTTTTACAAATTATTCGCTGACACATTTACTATTTTACACCTTTATTATTTTGTTACCTAAGCTCTTGAAGCTTTTTCACTGAAGTGATTAACGATAATGTGAACGTACAAAATGGCAATGGATAGTTCAAGATAGTTGCGGGTAAAATCGCTGGCTTCTAAATAAGGTGTCAGGGCCTTTGGAATGACTGTGTCCAATTTTATGTGTACCTTGAAAACGCAATCTCTTCGTTACTCGGTTATGCTCATTATTCCATATTACTTTAGTATTTGAATATATTATGTTTTTCATATATATCTACAATAGCGCAAAAAGTTGTACTGTTTACATTCTTAAATTTCATATTGTATCGTAATACTTTATATATCGGTTAAATATTATACTGCATATTATGTAGAACACGGACCAATGTATTCATATGTTTGTGTTGGAGTACGGAAAGTAACCGAACGAAAAAGTTCAATTTGAAGCACTGATTTGGAGGCGGAAAAATATGAAACTCCAAACGGCATGAAACAAAATATTTTCTCGATTTTGTAAACATCATTTTCCGGGCTTGAATTTTAACATCGCATTCTAACAAGCCATTGAACCATTGATTTACGTTCAACTTCTTTCAACTCCTGACAGCTATCTATAGCAGTTAATAAAACGTATTGTATTCCCACAAAACCTCAACATAGAGATTTCGCCGGAAATACACAAAGTTTTTAGAGAAGATCTGCCCGCACGAGTGTGGGTGTGTGTGCGTCTGTGAAGAGCACAACTCAAAAACGAAGAGTTGGTTAAATACAAAATTGTATTTAAGTTAAGCATCTTCCGAGAAACGTCACGGGTAGCCGGGGTCGTTAAGGAATATCCTCCCTGTTCGAGGTTTTTCCAGGTTTTCCTCAATCCTCATAACTGGCAAAAGCCGGAGAGGTACTCTCAACCTAGGCCTGGAACGTTAAACCAAGATCGTTAATTAACGCGTCTATAAACGTGATCCGCGTAACCTACAGGTGGTTGTTGGTGAACTACTTAACGATACGTCAACCGAGAGGGATGGCTCATGCGGTTGCGGTTGCGTCTGTGGCCCGCATTCGGGAGATCGTGAGCTCTATTCCCGCAACCTGCCTGACACATGGTCTTTTTTGGGGGGGGGTTTCCCGGATCAGGGAATGCTGGGAAGGCTTATTGACTCCCCAGATTTCTCTTCCCTCATCCCCTCTCATTCCATCTTCCTCTTTCGCATTACATATTGGCTCCGGGGCCGTGTGTCGGACGACTGCGAACAGATGGCGCAGATAGCTTGTGTGTTGGAACTTCTTCTCGGCCCCGTCAGATGGAGGCCGCTGGGAAATTTCCCCAGAGTCTGCTGGAGGGGACCTGTGAGTCACCCTCAGATGGTTTGGTAGGGCTGCCTTAAGCACTCCCCGGCTTGGTGGTCTATGTGCAACTGTTAGGGACCTCTGCGCGTCTCTGTGGCCCGCGTCGGCCGGTCCTGCAACCCATACATCACCTGAGATTCCTTCATCTCATCCCGGGGGTGTATGGACAAAAGATCCCTGTATGGATAGCGTGGATCAACGTGCTAGTATCCCCTCTGTAGCGTAATGCTAATCCTAACGATACGTCAGGAATAGTACTGTAACTTATAAAAAACTTAGACAGCGGAACTAGGACTAGAAATTTTAACATAAGGATCACGAATTAAAGGTTGTACTTTATCCCACCATTGGATTGTTACAATCTTTTATTTCAAGTCCAGTCACACGGCACAAATTTAATAAATCGACTAAGTTTGATTAGCTTTTACGTTTCATTGGGTCTTTTTATATGATAAATTTCTTATGTTGGTTGTAATACCTGTTCACAATTCAAGTCGTACTGCTTCAATTTAAAGCGATGCATTGGCCAGTTAACCTGTTCCTTGTGTTATCAGCCTTGTACTTTCTTTGAGTTGAATCGTTATTCTTTTATTTATGACCTGAATATTCGATAAAAAGGCGGCAGGTAGAATACGAGAATAATGAAATTGAATTTCAAGAGCCAGACGAAATTCTGTAAGCTGCCGAAAAGGTAACATTGAAATTGCTACAAAAAGAAAAGGACCAGAAAACAGTATGATATAGCATATAGTCGTTGTGGTGTAAGGTAAGCACTGCTGGCGAGTCAACAAAATGTCTACATTCTCGCTGTACGCATCTGTTGATCTCGCTCTAGGCGCCATTTCTCTCACTTGCATATACGACTGGAATCAATATAGTATTTTTTGATGTTGTTTTATAAATTTAAGTGATGCCTAAAAAGTAGTGTTCGCCACACATATTAAAACATAACAGTAGGTTATATAAGACAGATCGAGCACAGTTTTTGCGTTTATATGGGAAAAGATAGGGAAAACGAGGGAAGATGCTAGGCTAGGAGAGCATCCAAGGAGGAAAAATGCGTTTATATGGGCGAGATAGGGAATACCAGGGCTGATACTAGGCTAGACAGTGGTAGGAGGGGGAGTGCGCTTTATATGAGAAAGATAGGGAATACGAGGGGAGGTGCTAGGCTAGACAGAGGCTGAGTAGAGTATAGTTTATATGAGAGGTATAGGAAAACGAGGGGAGGTGTTAGGCTAGACAGAGGCTGAGTAATGTATGGTTTATATGAGAGTGGCAGGGAATACGAGGAGAAGCGCTAGGCTAGTCAGAGGTCGAGTAGAGTATGGTTTATATGAAAGGTATAGGAAAACGAGGAGAGGTGTTAGGCTAGACAGAGTTGAAGGGTAGAGCATGTCTTGTATATGAGAGGGGTAGGGAACAGGAGCAGGGGTGTTAGGCTAGACAGAGATCAAGAAGTAGAGTAGGGTTTATATGAAAGGTATAGGAAAACGAGGAGGGGTGTTAGGCTAGACAGAGTTGAAGGGTAGAGCATGTCTTGTATATGAGAGGGGTAGGGAACAGGAGCAGGGGTGTTAGGCTAGACAGAGGTCAAGAAGTAGAGTAGGGTTTATATGAAAGGTATAGGAAAACGTGGAGGGGTGTTAGGCTAGACAGAGTTGAAGGGCAGAGCATGTCTTGTATATGAGAGAGGTAGGGAACAGGAGCAGGGGTGTTAGATTAGGCAGAGGTCAAGAAGTAGAGTATGGTTTATATGAAAGGTATAGGAAAACGAGGAGGGGTGTTAGGCTAGACAGAGTTGAAGGGCAGAGCATGTCTTGTATATGAGAGAGGTAGGGAACAGGAGCAGAGGTGTTAGGCTAGGCAGAGATCAAGAAGTAGAGTATGGTTTATATGAAAGGTATAGGAAAACGAGGAGGGGTGTTAGGCTAGACAGAGTTGAAGGGTAGAGCATGTCTTGTATATGAGAGGGGTAGGGAACAGGAGCAGGGGTGATAGGCTAGACAGAGGTCAAGAAGTAGAATAGGGTTTATATGAAAGGTATAGGAAAACGAGGAGGGGTGTTAGGCTAGACAGAGTTGAAGGGCAGAGCATGTCTTGTATATGAGAGAGGTAGGGAACAGGAGCAGGGGTGTTAGGCTAGACAGAGGTCAAGAAGTAGAGTATGGTTTATATGAATGGTATAGGAAAACGAGGTGGACTGTTAGGCTAGACAGAGTTGAAGGGTAGAGTATGTCCTTTATATGAGAGAGGTTAGGAACAGGAGGAGGGGTGTTAGGCTAGGAGAATTGAGTATGTGTTTATAGGGAGAGACGAGAAAACGGAGAGAGATCCTATGCTAGGATAGACAGGTGTTAAAGTTAGGTTAGATAGGAAACCAAGGAGTGATACTCAGCTAGAGGGGGAGGCAGGAGGAATGCGCTTTATGAGAGGTAGGGGATACTGAGAGAAATGCTAGGGAAGACAGGGACTGAAGGTATGTAGGGTGTTTTTCCAGAAGGGAAGAGTAAGAATTTCAGAGGTATTTAGAGCACAATATAACTATTTTAGAACACACTTAGAAGCTTTTTAGGCACATGCTTAGATAACTTTGCAGGTATTCTGATGATGTTTTAATGCGGTAGAATAGCCATTTGACATCCTCTTACAGGCTTTAAAATATTTTTAGACATAGATACAGATACGTGTTTTAGGGTATTGGTGTAAGCATTTTAGCCAGTGTACTAGGAATTGTGGAGCATTTTAGAGTTCATTTAGTGACATTTTAAGCACAGGTAAAGATATTTTTTTTGATATGAACAAGGCTTTCAGGACATTCTGGCATGAGGCAGGGAAATTTTAGATGTTTCAGCAGCATTTAGGGAACTGGAACAGGTAGATTCAGGGTATTCCTATAGGCTTCAGAATATTTCGAGTTGTTTTATGATGCTTTTAAGGTGTTTTGAGAATTTTCAAGACGTTTTCAAAGCTCGTGCTAGGAGTGTTTGTGGCTCTTTAAAGGTATTTTAGGTTATGGATGTGGCATAGGCACAGACCATTAAGAGTTCCTGAAGGGGCTTTTAGATAAGTGTAGTGGCTGTTTGTCGGCTTTTGGATAAGTGTAGTGGGCTATTTTATCGGCTTTATGGAAAGAGTAGTGGTTGTTTTATTGGTTTTTGGTAAATGTAGTGGATGTTTTTATGGACTTTTGGAAAGTGCAGTGGCTATTTTTATGCCATTAGAGTTCCTGGTGGGCTTTTGGGGAAATGGTTTTCGGGCATTCTCTCTTGTTTATAGAGTTTTTCTCTTGTATTACACAAGTCTTATGATCTATAACCATTTCTAACGTTTTTTACAGTCATATAGGATCCTTTTATGGTCTTCTCAATATTCTAATGCTACCATGCAAGAAACTATGTAGAGATGCCTTTTATAACCCAACCTTAAGCTCTGTTAGTGATATTATTGTTTTATTCAGCTTTTCTGCTTTTGTATGGTTAATTGTTGTCTAGGTGTATCGTCTTTACCAATTAATTGATGCTTTATTAGATAAGGGTTGTAAGGGTAGGTGTCTGCCCCCCCTTTTATCTAGGCTTGAGGCTAGCACTATGATTTACACCTAATAGCAGGTATAACGCATCTCTTCAACATTTCTCATTTTTATTTATTCTTTATGTATCTGCTAGGTGTATACACAGCACAGGGGTAAGCTTTCATTTTTTGAAGTATTGCGACACTTCCAATGGTATTTTTTTTCGAAGTTTTCATGTGCATATTTGTGACTCTTTAAAGGTGTCTCAGCTTATGATATCAGATATGAGTACAGGCTTTTAGAACATTCTAACATACTGGAATGATAATTTCAGGTGTTTCAATAGCATTCTGGAGATTGGAAACGGGCCTTTTCAAAGTATTGATACAGGGTTTAAGATTTTTAGGAATATTTCGAGGTGTTTTATGTTGATTTTAAGATATTTTAACATCTATAAGGTATTTTCAGGATACTGGTAGGAGTATTTAAGGCTCTTTGAACGTATTGTGGGCTATGGATGCGGTATGAACTCAGGCTTTTAGAGTACTCTGAACGGTTCTTTAGAAACTTTAGCGGTTATTTTTTGGGGTATTGGCACATGATTTTAGAGTATGCTGAGGGTGTTTAGAATGATTGAGGTTTTTTGTTTAGCACTTAAAAGGTATTTTATGCTATTGCCTCAAAGTATTTCAACCCTTTTCAGACATTTTCAAAGCTTATTCCAGGAGTAGGTGAGCAGCTTTAAATGTACTTTAGCAACTAATCAGGCACTGTCGCAAGCTTTTACAACATTTTGTGAAATTTTATGAGTAAATCAGGTATTCACCCACGTATTTATTCAGGTTTCAGGACTTGATATATTTCTGCACATAGTTTAATGCCTCACGAACATTTATTATGCAGTGTTAGAACGCTTTTATATACTTTTAAAACACCTTTTTTTAAATTTCTACAAACTTATATATCTTGAGGAGATAAGCTATGAGACCGAGAGGGATAAACTGTATATCGATTTACAGTTTTAGTGAATGTAGAAGTATTCTAAACTACCCTACCTTACCCGCTCACCGATCATCCTGCCCTGAATCATCTTCTCATTGTCTATTCCATTCTGTAATCCTCTAACGCAACCAGGAAACGTAACCATAAGTGACAATCATAATGACCTATGCCCAAGACAATCTATGCTAACAGAACCATGCAATAACACAAGGTTTAATGCTGCATATAACAATGTAGAAAGAGATAATTTGTACAAAGAAGCCTTTCTCAGCAGCCATTACTACAGCACCATTGTAAGTTCAACATACTTAGAACTAATGCCTCAGTCTTGCAAACCATTCTTCAAACTCGAATAATCATGTAAGCCTAACTCTGCCTATCCCAGACTATCCTAACAATATGCATTCTGTCCAGTAATAATCTAACACAATCTGTTACCATTCCTTATAATCTGTCCAACAATCCAGTCCTAAGCTAGCTCTGAATACCCTAACCTAGCGAAAATAGTATAAGCAGACTTCACATCCAGCCTGCTATCACCTAATCTAGCTTGAATGAGTGCACGTAAACCTAGACCAATCTTAGTCAACAGTCGTCTCATCACCCATTCAACTGGTCATAAACAAAAAGCTATAAGCTCGACCACTCGCTAATTATCTAAGGTACCCTATCAGAACCTCACCCAGGTTAGCCTAAACTGACTTTACCCAAGCTATCCTATTTTGTCATCGCCCGCCCTAGCGTAACCTAGAAGCTTGCCTAAACTGACTTTACACAAGCCATTCTATGTTGCCATTTCCCTTTCTAGCGTAACCTAGAACCCTCTTATCGGCTGAATGGATAACCTATCATAGCCTTGTTGGATCCATACACCACACAAATGTCTCCTTAAATCAAGAACCTTGAATGCTTTTACAGGAATTCAACACCCTCTGCGACCATATTTCTCATGTCTACACTCATATTCCCATGCCTTATAACCATTCTATTATCAGATATTTCAAGAACGTTGAAACCTATTAAAAATATTTCTTTACTACTCTTAGCAGCCCACTATATTGTACAGTGATCATGTATTTCTTTGTAATAAACGTGTGCCCTTCTATACACATAACAGGACATGTATCAGCATCTAAACAATGACCACCACCTCTGTCATCACTATCACCATTTCTAAAAAACAATCATCACAATAACCATCACCATCATGCCTATCACCACCATCATAAACACCCCCGCCTTCAATTACAACATAACCTTATACTATCACCGCCACCATGTCTCCATTAACAGCATAACTCTATACTGTCACCACCGCCATCATTTGCAAAACCATCAACTTTATAACCAGCACCATGACCCTATCACTACCATCACAAGCACCACTACTCCCAATTACGCCATAACCTTATATTGGCACCACCGGCATATGCCTCCATTAACACCCTAAGTCTACACTTTCGCCACCGCCACCACATTACTCCACTAACACCATAACTAGTTATCCCGCAATTCCCACCATCACCATTATCACCATTACCCCTACACACCTATTTGTATCATAACTCCGCACTTTCACCACCACTATTACTTCCAATACCACCAATGCTATAACCATCTCCCTATCACCACCATCACAAATACCACTACTTCCAATTACACCATAACGTTATATTGCCACCACCGTCAATGGCCTCCATTAACACCATAACTCTACACTGTCACCCCGCCAACACATAACTCCATTAATACCATAGCTCCCTAATCCCGCAATTCCAGTCATCTTCACCGCTACATTAATCAATACAATCATCTAAAGACAGAGCCTCTCACATATGAAGCTATATTATAACAGAGCCACGTACCTATAAGCCTCAGTGGATATCTCTAGTAGTGTGTTTTGAACTGTCTCTATGTGTGTGTGTATGTGCGTGTCTGTGTGTGTGTGTCTGTGTGTATGTGTGTGTGTATGTCTATGTGCGTCTGTGTGTATGTTTATGCGTGTGTGTTTTGAACTGTCTCGGGCTGTGTATGTATGCGTGTGTGTGTATGTCCGTGGGTGTGTGTCTGCGTGTGTGTGTGTGTGTATGAGTCTGTGTGTTTATGTCTGTATGTGTGTGTGCGTGTGTCCGTGGGTGTGTGTCTGCGTGTGTGTGTGTATGAGTCTGTGTGTTTATGTCTGTGTATGTGGGTGTGTGTATGTCCGTGGGTGTGTGTCTGCGTGTGTGTGTGTGTGTGTGTATGAGTCTGTGTGTTTATGTCTGTGTATGTGTGTGTGTGTGCGGGTGTGGGTGCTGATCAAGAAGAAGAAAGGAATAAAGTAGAAAGGAAGAAGGAAAGAGAGAAAGAAGAAAAAAAAAGAAAGAAAATTAAGAATTTTAATTCAGACCTAAGGATACTTAAGTATACTTATAAATATATGGGTTAAACACTTTTTATTCCAGTCGTATATGTCTCCTAGTTTAATATTTATGAACCATTAAATTTTTATAAGATTCGAACAAGGACCATAGGTTACCTAAGTACGTATCACGGTTTAACACAGATAATGAATTACATCTAATAAATACATTTTTGATCCGTCCATACAACTCCCTTAGTTTAATAGCTATTGATCATTAAATATTTTGCTCTAAGATAATAGTAAAAAATTAATCCTTAAATAGCTTGATTACAATTATTTTCTAATGATACCTGAAAAGTCTTTCACTAAGCCTCTTAGTGCCATAAACTTATTCTGATTTACTATATTTGTCTAAGTCTTTTAACTCATTAAGAATTAACCATTTAGGTTTTACCGATTCGAGGTCTGATATGAACTTCGGACTCCTAAATAGTTGTTCAGAGAATCTATCCACTGCTATCAATTTAATGTAATTTGTTCGAAGAGTCTAGCTGCCCTACTTAGGGAATAATGAAACATCAAAGTTTAAAACCCTGGCGAGACTCGAACTCCGGTCCCTAGAGATATCTTTCCGTAACTAATCAATAATACAGGACTATGTGAATCCTTGTTGATGCTAAAAGGGCATACAAAGTCAGTAGTTGTATATTGGGGATTCTATATCAATTTATGGCTTTTTATTTGGCTTAATTGATTTAAATTGGTCTTTCATGTAAGCCCGACCTAAAGCACATGGGGTTTCTGTATCAATTTATGGCTTTTTAATTGGTTCACTTGGTTCACTTGGTCTTTCATGTAAGCCCGACCTAAAGCACATGGGGGTTCTATATCAATTTATGGCTTTTTAATTGGCTTAATTGATTTAAATTGGCTGTAATTGGTCTTTCGGGCAAAGACGACCCAAGTAGCATGAGTCTTCTATATCAATTTATGGCTTTTTAATTGGCTTAATTGATTTAAATTGGTCTTTCATGTAAGCCCGACCTAAAGCACATGGGGTTTCTGTATCAATTTATGGCTTTTTAATTGGTTCACTTGGTTCACTTGGTCTTTCATGTAAGCCCGACCTAAAGCACATGAGTCTTCTATATCAATTTATGGCTTTTTAATTGGTTCGCATGGTTCAATTGGTCTTTCAGGCAAAGGGGACCTATAGTGCATGAGTCTTCTGGATATATTAATGGTTACTGCTGGAGTTGGTAATTGCGAGGGTCGCTTACATGTCCACGTGGTGTCATTTACTTGAAGCATTTAAAGGCACCCTCCTCCTCGGCTTTGGGTGGGAGGAGGTAATCAAAATAATGTCTGCATTTCCAGTCAGCTATGAGACATGATTCACCCACTATAAAGTACACAGCGTTAATTCTAATCATATACATCAAATAAAAAAATACAAGTTTCAATTTTTGTGGCGAGCACGTCTAACGAGTGAAAAGGTTTAATTTTCACCATCCTACCGGGACTTGTTGCTTTGAACGGGTCGATAACACTCTAGTGTTATCCGATAAAATGCAACAGGAGGGTTCTGAAAGATATCGTAGAATGGCTAGTATACGATGTTCGCTAACTAAAGCACACCTCTTTATTACAATGAGAAATTTTGCAGAGTGGAATCACAAGCGATGAAAAAATATTGGAATATTTAGCTTTAAAGGTTAACAAGCGTCACTCTTTACTTAAATACCCTGATAAGAACGCTAAACCTTCTGTTAGTGGCATACATGGATTAGAAATTCTGTATACCAATTTTTGGAGCACAGACTATACAACCCCGCATGTTACTGCCCGGAGTGGGAGATCTCTACTCTGTCTCTCCTTCTGTATACAATTTAGCGGCTATTGACTCACCCTTCGCATAAGCGGGGGAGCTATTCACGCTATTGATTTTTCCCCATGTCTTGTTAAAAGGTCCTGCGTACATTTCTCCGAAGCGTTCTAAAAACGTCGATATTTACCAAGAAAATAATTTTAATAACTAGAACTACAAATAAATATCGCTACCAAGAATTGATACTCTACACCCCAAATAACAACTACTGACTTTGTATGCCCTTTTAGCATCAACAAGGATTCACATAGTCCTGTATTATTGATTAGTTACGGAAAGATATCTCTAGGGACCGGAGTTCGAGTCTCGCCAGGGTTTTAAACTTTGATGTTTCATTATTCCCTAAGTAGGGCAGCTAGACTCTTCGAACAAATTACATTAAATTGATAGCAGTGGATACATTCTCTGAACAACTAATTAGGAGTCCGAAGTTCATATCAGACCTCGAATCGGTAAAACCTAAATGGTTAATTCTTAATGAGTTAAAAGACTTAGACAAATATAGTAAATCAGAATAAGTTTATGGCACTAAGAGGCTTAGTGAAAGACTTTTCAGGTATCATTAGAAAATAATTGTAATCAAGCTATTTAAGGATTAATTTTTTACTATTATCTTAGAGCAAAATATTTAATGATCAATAGCTATTAAACTAAGGGAGTTGTATGGACGGATCAAAAATGTATTTCTTAGATGTAATTCATTATCTGTGTTAAACCGTGATACGTACTTAGGTAACCTATGGTCCTTGTTCGAATCTTATAAAAATTTAATGGTTCATAAATATTAAACTAGGAGACATATACGACTGAAATAAAAAGTGTTTAACCCATATATTTATAAGTATACTTAAGTATCCTTAGGTCTGAATTAAAATTCTTAATTTTCTTTCTTTTTTTTCTTCTTTCTCTCTTTCCTTCTTCCTTTCTACTTTATTCCTTTCTTCTTCTTGATCAGCACCCACACCCGCACACACACACACATACACAGACATAAACACACAGACTCATACACACACACACACACACAGACACACACCCACGGACATACACACACACATACACAGACATAAACACACAGACTCATACACACACACACGCAGACACACACCCACGGACACACGCACACACACATACAGACATAAACACACAGACTCATACACACACACACACACGCAGACACACACCCACGGACATACACACACACACGCATACATACACAGCCCGAGACAGTTCAAAACACACACGCATAAACATACACACAGACGCACATAGACATACACACACACATACACACAGACACACACACACACAGACACGCACATACACACACATAGAGACAGTTCAAAACACACTACTAGAGATATCCACTGGAGCTTATAGGTACGTGGCTCTGTTATAATATAGCTTCATATGTGAGAGGCTCTGTCTTTAGATGATTGTATTGATTAATGTAGCGGTGAAGATGACTGGAATTGCGGGATTAGGGAGCTATGGTATTAATGGAGTTATGTGTTGGCGGGGTGACAGTGTAGAGTTATGGTGTTAATGGAGGCCATTGACGGTGGTGGCAATATAACGTTATGGTGTAATTGGAAGTAGTGGTATTTGTGATGGTGGTGATAGGGAGATGGTTATAGCATTGGTGGTATTGGAAGTAATAGTGGTGGTGAAAGTGCGGAGTTATGATACAAATAGGTGTGTAGGGGTAATGGTGATAATGGTGATGGTGGGAATTGCGGGATAACTAGTTATGGTGTTAGTGGAGTAATGTGGTGGCGGTGGCGAAAGTGTAGACTTAGGGTGTTAATGGAGGCATATGCCGGTGGTGCCAATATAAGGTTATGGCGTAATTGGGAGTAGTGGTGCTTGTGATGGTAGTGATAGGGTCATGGTGCTGGTTATAAAGTTGATGGTTTTGCAAATGATGGCGGTGGTGACAGTATAGAGTTATGCTGTTAATGGAGACATGGTGGCGGTGATAGTATAAGGTTATGTTGTAATTGAAGGCGGGGGTGTTTATGATGGTGGTGATAGGCATGATGGTGATGGTTATTGTGATGATTGTTTTTTAGAAATGGTGATAGTGATGACAGAGGTGGTGGTCATTGTTTAGATGCTGATACATGTCCTGTTATGTGTATAGAAGGGCACACGTTTATTACAAAGAAATACATGATCACTGTACAATATAGTGGGCTGCTAAGAGTAGTAAAGAAATATTTTTAATAGGTTTCAACGTTCTTGAAATATCTGATAATAGAATGGTTATAAGGCATGGGAATATGAGTGTAGACATGAGAAATATGGTCGCAGAGGGTGTTGAATTCCTGTAAAAGCATTCAAGGTTCTTGATTTAAGGAGACATTTGTGTGGTGTATGGATCCAACAAGGCTATGATAGGTTATCCATTCAGCCGATAAGAGGGTTCTAGGTTACGCTAGAAAGGGAAATGGCAACATAGAATGGCTTGTGTAAAGTCAGTTTAGGCAAGCTTCTAGGTTACGCTAGGGCGGGCGATGACAAAATAGGATAGCTTGGGTAAAGTCAGTTTAGGCTAACCTGGGTGAGGTTCTGATAGGGTACCTTAGATAATTAGCGAGTGGTCGAGCTTATAGCTTTTTGTTTATGACCAGTTGAATGGGTGATGAGACGACTGTTGACTAAGATTGGTCTAGGTTTACGTGCACTCATTCAAGCTAGATTAGGTGATAGCAGGCTGGATGTGAAGTCTGCTTATACTATTTTCGCTAGGTTAGGGTATTCAGAGCTAGCTTAGGACTGGATTGTTGGACAGATTATAAGGAATGGTAACAGATTGTGTTAGATTATTACTGGACAGAATGCATATTGTTAGGATAGTCTGGGATAGGCAGAGTTAGGCTTACATGATTATTCGAGTTTGAAGAATGGTTTGCAAGACTGAGGCATTAGTTCTAAGTATGTTGAACTTACAATGGTGCTGTAGTAATGGCTGCTGAGAAAGGCTTCTTTGTACAAATTATCTCTTTCTACATTGTTATATGCAGCATTAAACCTTGTGTTATTGCATGGTTCTGTTAGCATAGATTGTCTTGGGCATAGGTCATTATGATTGTCACGTATGGTTACGTTTCCTGGTTGCGTTAGAGGATTACAGAATGGAATAGACAATGAGAAGATGATTCAGGGCAGGATGATCGGTGAGCGGGTAAGGTAGGGTAGTTTAGAATACTTCTACATTCACTAAAACTGTAAATCGATATACAGTTTATCCCTCTCGGTCTCATAGCTTATCTCCTCAAGATATATAAGTTTGTAGAAATTTAAAAAAAGGTGTTTTAAAAGTATATAAAAGCGTTCTAACACTGCATAATAAATGTTCGTGAGGCATTAAACTATGTGCAGAAATATATCAAGTCCTGAAACCTGAATAAATACGTGGGTGAATACCTGATTTACTCATAAAATTTCACAAAATGTTGTAAAAGCTTGCGACAGTGCCTGATTAGTTGCTAAAGTACATTTAAAGCTGCTCACCTACTCCTGGAATAAGCTTTGAAAATGTCTGAAAAGGGTTGAAATACTTTGAGGCAATAGCATAAAATACCTTTTAAGTGCTAAACAAAAAACCTCAATCATTCTAAACACCCTCAGCATACTCTAAAATCATGTGCCAATACCCCAAAAAATAACCGCTAAAGTTTCTAAAGAACCGTTCAGAGTACTCTAAAAGCCTGAGTTCATACCGCATCCATAGCCCACAATACGTTCAAAGAGCCTTAAATACTCCTACCAGTATCCTGAAAATACCTTATAGATGTTAAAATATCTTAAAATCAACATAAAACACCTCGAAATATTCCTAAAAATCTTAAACCCTGTATCAATACTTTGAAAAGGCCCGTTTCCAATCTCCAGAATGCTATTGAAACACCTGAAATTATCATTCCAGTATGTTAGAATGTTCTAAAAGCCTGTACTCATATCTGATATCATAAGCTGAGACACCTTTAAAGAGTCACAAATATGCACATGAAAACTTCGAAAAAAAATACCATTGGAAGTGTCGCAATACTTCAAAAAATGAAAGCTTACCCCTGTGCTGTGTATACACCTAGCAGATACATAAAGAATAAATAAAAATGAGAAATGTTGAAGAGATGCGTTATACCTGCTATTAGGTGTAAATCATAGTGCTAGCCTCAAGCCTAGATAAAAGGGGGGGCAGACACCTACCCTTACAACCCTTATCTAATAAAGCATCAATTAATTGGTAAAGACGATACACCTAGACAACAATTAACCATACAAAAGCAGAAAAGCTGAATAAAACAATAATATCACTAACAGAGCTTAAGGTTGGGTTATAAAAGGCATCTCTACATAGTTTCTTGCATGGTAGCATTAGAATATTGAGAAGACCATAAAAGGATCCTATATGACTGTAAAAAACGTTAGAAATGGTTATAGATCATAAGACTTGTGTAATACAAGAGAAAAACTCTATAAACAAGAGAGAATGCCCGAAAACCATTTCCCCAAAAGCCCACCAGGAACTCTAATGGCATAAAAATAGCCACTGCACTTTCCAAAAGTCCATAAAAACATCCACTACATTTACCAAAAACCAATAAAACAACCACTACTCTTTCCATAAAGCCGATAAAATAGCCCACTACACTTATCCAAAAGCCGACAAACAGCCACTACACTTATCTAAAAGCCCCTTCAGGAACTCTTAATGGTCTGTGCCTATGCCACATCCATAACCTAAAATACCTTTAAAGAGCCACAAACACTCCTAGCACGAGCTTTGAAAACGTCTTGAAAATTGTCAAAATACCTTAAAAGCATCATAAAACACCTCGAAATATTCTGAAGCCTATATGAATACCCTGAATCCACCTGTTCCAGTTCCCTAAATGCTGCTGAAACATCTAAAATTTCCCTGCCTCATGCCAGAATGTCCTGAAAGCCTTGTTCATATCAAAAAAAATATCTTTACCTGTGCTTAAAATGTCTCTAAATGAACTCTAAAATGCTCCACAATTCCTAGTACACTGGCTAAAATGCTTACACCAATACCCTAAAACACGTATCTGTATCTATGTCTAAAAATATTTTAAAGCCTGTAAGAGGATGTCAAATGGCTATTCTACCGCATTAAAACATCATCAGAATACCTGCAAAGTTATCTAAGCATGTGCCTAAAAAGCTTCTAAGTGTGTTCTAAAATAGTTATATTGTGCTCTAAATACCTCTGAAATTCTTACTCTTCCCTTCTGGAAAAACACCCTACATACCTTCAGTCCCTGTCTTCCCTAGCATTTCTCTCAGTATCCCCTACCTCTCATAAAGCGCATTCCTCCTGCCTCCCCCTCTAGCTGAGTAACACTCCTTGGTTTCCTATCTAACCTAACTTTAACACCTGTCTATCCTAGCATAGGATCTCTCTCCGTTTTCTCGTCTCTCCCTATAAACACATACTCAATTCTCCTAGCCTAACACCCCTCCTCCTGTTCCTAACCTCTCTCATATAAAGGACATACTCTACCCTTCAACTCTGTCTAGCCTAACAGTCCACCTCGTTTTCCTATACCATTCATATAAACCATACTCTACTTCTTGACCTCTGTCTAGCCTAACACCCCTGCTCCTGTTCCCTACCTCTCTCATATACAAGACATGCTCTGCCCTTCAACTCTGTCTAGCCTAACACCCCTCCTCGTTTTCCTATACCTTTCATATAAACCCTATTCTACTTCTTGACCTCTGTCTAGCCTATCACCCCTGCTCCTGTTCCCTACCCCTCTCATATACAAGACATGCTCTACCCTTCAACTCTGTCTAGCCTAACACCCCTCCTCGTTTTCCTATACCTTTCATATAAACCATACTCTACTTCTTGATCTCTGCCTAGCCTAACACCTCTGCTCCTGTTCCCTACCTCTCTCATATACAAGACATGCTCTGCCCTTCAACTCTGTCTAGCCTAACACCCCTCCACGTTTTCCTATACCTTTCATATAAACCCTACTCTACTTCTTGACCTCTGTCTAGCCTAACACCCCTGCTCCTGTTCCCTACCCCTCTCGTATACAAGACATGCTCTACCCTTCAACTCTGTCTAGCCTAACACCCTCCTCGTTTTCCTATACCTTTCATATAAACCATACTCTACTTCTTGATCTCTGCCTAGCCTACCACCCCTGCTCCTGTTCCCTACCCCCCTCATAAACAAGACATGCTCTACCCTTCAACTCTGTCTAGCCTAACACCCCTCCTCGTTTTCCTATACCTTTCATATAAACCCTACTCTACTTCTTGATCTCTGTCTAGCCTAACACCCCTGCTCCTGTTCCCTACCCCTCTCATATACAAGACATGCTCTACCCTTCAACTCTGTCTAGCCTAACACCTCTCCTCATTTTCCTATACCTTTCATTTAAACCATACTCTACTCGACCTCTGACTAGCCTAGCGCTTCTCCTCGTATTCCCTGCCACTCTCATATAAACCATACATTACTCAGCCTCTGTCTAGCCTAACACCTCCCCTCGTTTTCCTATACCTCTCATATAAACTATACTCTACTCAGCCTCTGTCTAGCCTAGCACCTCCCCTCGTATTCCCTATCTTTCTCATATAAAGCGCACTCCCCCTCCTACCACTGTCTAGCCTAGTATCAGCCCTGGTATTCCCTATCTCGCCCATATAAACGCATTTTTCCTCCTTGGATGCTCTCCTAGCCTAGCATCTTCCCTCGTTTTCCCTATCTTTTCCCATATAAACGCAAAAACTGTGCTCGATCTGTCTTATATAACCTACTCATAACATATTTGATCAACACTAAAATACGTTGATTACCTGTGAGGCATTCATAATACTTCAGCGACTCATTATGATGTTAATCGGCGGCGCGCGCAGCTCCCTCGTGCCTTTTAACGCCTTCAAAACAGTAGTTCACTGGAATCTAGTCCTCAGAAAAACAATGAAATATATGCATTTAAAATAAAATAACATCTGCTAACTGTGATTTTAATATTCTGATAAATTAAGTCCATTTCTTTTGCTTCCAAATGTGTTGCTTTCACGTTACCTGTAAAAACGGCTTGGACTCAACAGTAATGCCATTTGTTATACTGCTCGCACGCTCAAGGTGCTGCCATCCGATCAACACATAATTAACAAGATAAGACTTTTTTTGTGAAAATTCGAAAGTTTTGAAATTATAATGTGGTCGACCAAAAAAAAGTCGTATGCAACTTTACTAAATGGTAATTAAGATGTATGAAAATTATGAAACGAGCGAAGTCTTAAGACTCATGTCTTAATTACTACCATTATAGTTTTTTCTTTTTCGTTCCATTTATACCTCGCCTTGAACTACATTGGTCTTTGAGGAAGGTAAGTATATTTCTGCCCCACGTATGGAAGTCAATTTGAGGAAGTGCTGTGTTGTTTCGTTATTTGAACCACGCTTTGGGTGTCAATTTGAAGTAGTTTGTATTGAGGGAGCTGTATTATATGTCAACTGTTGGGGAGCCGAACTTGAAATTCGTTGCAATCGTACGTATAGTACCCGGTTTCCGGTAGCCTTCGCCCCAAGTTTAAAAACATTAGCTTTGTAATTTGACAGTTTCTTTAGATATTATATTTATGTTTGCCTCGGCTGCGTCAGTATTATTCTTAGAGACATGGAAGTCTTGGTAGGGTTGTGCTGCGACTGAAGAATATAGGCTTACACAGATTTTTAGTTTTAATTCACTCCTTTTTATTAATCCTTGACACAAATTAAATAGCACTTCACTGATATAGAGAGCTGTGAGATTCTTTTATTTAATACTTGCACTTTTTAACGCGTAAACTATTTTCGTCTCACACGAATACGTATTTAATTTCTCGAGGACACATCTCGCGTCTGGTTATGAGCACTGTCTAGAAGCAACACGTCTGGTTATGAGCACTGTTTGGAGGCAACTGAACTGTTTTTCTACCGCCTAAATTTGTAAATTTCTGTATTTCAAGTCTCTGTTGGCTAATCCTAGTCTACTAGAATACCTTCCTTTAACTAAAGCTTTTTCTGGTCTGTCTCAAAATTTACATTATTGTTAGCAACTTTAAACCTATTTCTTACAGCTACTACATTATTAAATTACGTAATACATTCACATAACATTATTACACTGGATACAATAATATAAACATTTAAAATGACTAATATACACTTTTTATATAATGTTGCATGCACATATTGCTCTAAGGCGGGCTGTTATTGAATTTACATATTTATATAATTAGACTGAAATTATTCAAGTGTTAAAATACTGCCTCATCTTATCGGCGGTCTTCCCATTGGAACTTATTGCCTGTTGTAAACTCGTGTAATTCTTGTTGGTGGGTTGAACTTTTGGTTTTTAATCACTAGATCATACACACAATCATTCATAATTCCAAACTCTGGGGAGGTTAAGGAATAATCTTGGCTAGAGAAAAATTCCCACCCTCAGCCGGGAATCGAACCCTCGCACCGCATGCAGGTGCTCTACCGACTGAGCTACGGAGTCAACAATATTCTAGTCTTGTTGCATAACATACACATTTTATCGCCCTCGGTACGAGAAATCAGTGTAAGTTTTATTCCACGCGGCACGACCTACCAAATCTAACTTTCACTTTGAGAAAGATTTGTCTTCTCTCATTTTGTTTGGCCACAGTGTAGTGCCGCAGAGTAGATCCTTTTCCTGGCTACAGCAAACACTGTTGATGTATGTGAGAGTAGAACCTTCTGCGTCCTTTGGTAAACCAAACAAACGTGTGTAGAAAAACAGATACAGCGGTCACCAAGTGAGATCACAAGGGTCGCAAATACATAAACTATGTCTTGTACCGTTGTCCATAAACCATGAGGCTTCACTCGATTCCCGTTGGGTAAACTTTCGCGCACGGAAAGGACAAAAAGTTTATAGCGAGGGTTGTCAAGTATTTATGGGCCAACACAAACAGTACAGGCTTAGTTGTTTGGAGTATGATAATTATCTCTTATTATTTATAATATAGAAATTTTGTTATATTCTGTTTTATGCTTCATGTCACAAAGGAAAGATTATAAGCCCTATGCTGGTAATGTTTGGTACATGATGTGGATGCACGCTCTCTTAGTTCACTGATCTACTTTTATATAATATTTTATTAATAATTATTAGTAATTATTTTTTAAATAACCAACCATTTTAATAATACCAAAGTGTATTATCAATAGCATTATGCCCTACCTTAATCTTTCCAAAATTTCATTTAGCCATTTTGAATGATGTATTATTTATACAAATGTTGCTGTCTTTTATTTTCATAATGAAGTAGTTAATGATGTGCCCCACGTATGGAAGCCAACTTGAAGTAGGTATTGTTCTTCAACTTGTTTATTTATATATTTATTTATTTCCATACTTAGAAAACCAATTTAAGAAAGTGTTTTGTTGTTAAAGTTTGCACCACGCTTTGGGTGTTAATTTGAAGAAGATTGTTTGTTACGTAATATGCCACTACGTATGAGAAGCCGATTTGAAGATGTATTTTTGTTGTTACGCTCCAAGTTTAAAAATATTCTATTAACTTTGTTATTAAACTGCTTCTATGGATATTATTTATGTTTGTTTTTGCCTCGGCTGCTTCAGTATTACTTTAGAGACATGTTTCTCTTAATCAGGGCGTGGTGCGACAAGAATGTAGGCTTACGCAGATTTTAAGTTTAAATTCACTTCTTTTTATTAATCCTTGACACAAATTAAATAGTACTACACTGATATTAAGAGCTGTGAGATTATTTAATTTAATACTTGCACCTTGTTTTCGCGCACACTTAATTCTTTTGCTTCACACGAATACGTAACATTCTTTTACAGAACACATCTTCCATCCGGTCACTACCAAGGTCTGCAGGCAACTGAACATGTTTCAACCGTCAAAACCCGTAAGCTTCTGTATTTCAAGGCTTGATTGGCTAACTTTAAACTGTTTCAAAATTTACATTATCGTTGCTCTAATCATGACTAGTAGCATTCAAACTGTTAAACTCATTATTGCCCTTTTTTACCTCATTGTTAGCAACTTTAAACTTATTATTCTCACAGCTCTTACATTATTAAAGTACATAATGTATTTACATAACATTATTAAACATGTTTACAGTAATATAAACATTTACAATGACTGTTACATGCATTTTTATAAATTATTACATACATATTGCTTCAAGGCGGGCTGTTATTGACTTTACATATTATATAATTCAAGTGTTAAAAATACTGCCTCAATAACTGCTAAATCATGACCATGTATACACTTACCTGGAATGAAATATACATGGCGTTTGTATGTATTATTAGTTTCTCTAATATTCATTATAGGTAGATGTGCTGCATTCCACCCAAAATGTCGATATCGAGATATCACTGAAAATACATGTTTTGACATCCTCTGAACCCAAATAAAGCATTTCTAGTGAAAAGATCCTCGGTGTGGGAGTGTCTGAACAGTATAACTCATAAACCAAATGTTGCGTAAACACCGAACTTGGTTTTAAAGTTCAGTATGTTTCAAAAATGCGACAGGAAAATTTTAAACAAAATCCCTCTTCCCAAACTATCCCTTAGGTGGAACATTTTTCCATGTTTTTTATTTTATGAAAAATGGTTCTAACAATTTTGATTAAAATGCCGTATACTAAATATATTTATATGACAAATAAAGTGCTTTTTGTGGAGCATAGTTTGTGAAGTCCTCTTCACTCGGAGGGAATTTCACATAATCTTTTAACTGGTAAGCGCTAAGCGATAGACAAGAAATACATAAACAAAAAAAAATGTAGATGTGTTTAAAATACACAGCTTATTCAAAATAACCTTTTCTTTGGTAATAGCCATTCAGACATCCGTTGTTAACGTTTCGAATTGTTCAATATTTAGCCATTCTTTTAAAGACCCATTGATTTTCAACTGCTTCTCGCGAAAAAAGAAAAAAAAACTAATTAAAGGAAATAGTTCTAGATAATTCCAGGCAGAAAATGGGGGAGAGAAAATGAGCAAATGGTTAAAACTTAAGGCAAGTCGGGGAATAATAAAGAAGAACTGAAGAGGAGGATGGAGGAGGAGATGGAGTCTATAGCAGAGAGGAGGATAACGGGGGAGGACGATGATGATCAAGCGGAGGAGCTGATAGCAGATAGGAGTGGGAGCCTGGAACGGAAGTGGCGAATGGATGAGTTAGGAAAGCTAGTGTCATGGTTTTAAGCGAGAAGAAGAAGAAGATGGTGGTGAGGGAAAGCGGTGAAAAATGGTCTAAGCAGAGATAAAGTGAATGTACTGGTAAGTAAAGTGAAATATTACGTTTTAAAGAGCTAATGATGTAATAGTTTGTAACCTAAGCATAGTTTGCGTACTGAATTCCAGTACTTTTACCACTGTATACAGTGATTAGAATGTAGTTTAGATTAACATGGAATATTTTTTTTACATTTATCTTGTTTAATTAACTAATTACTTACTATGAATTGGAAATAACTGAATACCAGTTATTTTATGCTGCCGGCTTCCAGTAACGGTTGTTGAATATATTTTTGATTTAAATTTCAATTATAATTATTACTTTTTGGATTTTTGCTTCATTATTTTTATTATTTTATCTAATTTATTTTTATTTACTACATTATAAGCAAAAATTTGCACAACAACGATGATAAATTGAATTAAGCGTTATATCAATCAGAAATATGGGAGACACGTTGTGTTGTAGGAAACAAGCTACCAGGTTTTATTTTCTATGTTATTTTAATTTCTCGCGATGTCATGAAAAGAGTATAGAATTTTAAGTCTAGCATAAGCGCCCAGTTCTGCAACATTTGACTAGGTTATTCCATTTGTATTTTTAACGAAATGTTTAATGAAGCAATTTCTTTAAAGGTTCATTTCCATTAAAATGAAGTAGGTAGAGAAGTAAACTTTGAGGCAATAATTCTGATGATCAGAAAATAAATAGTTAAGTATCACTTATTAAAATATTATCAGATGTTAATTGAAATCAAAATTGACCAAATTCCACAGTTTTGACATTATGGGATTGAAATTAGCACCATTAGAAAGTCCGTAGAAAACTACCACTACGTTATAAACCTTGAATATGTTGATTGGGCGGCGCCATGGCCGAGTGGTTAGACCGCTCGCCTCTCACCGAGGCGGCCCTCAATGTGGGATTTGTGGTGGACAAAGCGGCGTCTGGGCGGGTTTTCTCCGAGTTCTCCGGTTCCCCCCGCCATTCATTCCTCCAACTGCTCCATCATCACCTTTCCTTTCATCTATTTCACGATCATTTCGTTTCATCTACTTCCTTCCTGCCATACAAGGCATCGGGCTGATCACCCATCCTGGATATTCTGTCTGATCCATGAGAGTCTGCTCCTCGACGGGCCTCTGACCCGCCTGTAAGTCCTGAGAGGTGTTAGTCCTACATATGAGGAGGTTAAACAGAGAAAGAAGAAGAAGAAGAAGTATATGTTGATTAATAAATATCATGCAGTGTTGCTTGCAAGATTTTCCGCAGAAAATAAAGTTTAGAGACCGTTCCTGTCTTTGATATATTTCAAACGCGGTAGCGTGGGTAACGCGTTGTCTATTGTGTACAGTTAGGGGTTTTGGTGAGCCGTTGGTGATACACAACGTCTTTTAAAATGCAGTTATAAATACAAAATGTTTGAAGTAACAATCACAACAAAATAGCAGAAAGGAAAATAACCAATGGGAAATGATAAAGATTGGCTACGTGTAGAAATCACGAAAGTTTGCTAGTAGCAAACTATCAATGCGTAAAGATTAGTGGGGGATGAAAAAGTCAGTCCAGGGTTTTCAGTTGAGTTCGAAATCTATGTGTAACAAGTCGAGTCCCGTGGCGCTCAGAAATAATGTAACAATTACATTTCGCGAGACGAGTTTTTAATTCCTCGCAGTCTATATCAATAATAGAAAATAATGACACATAGTAAAGTATTGTAATCTAAAATCAGTTAAACAAGTGAAGTACTAAGTATATGATTATTTCTGGCGTTGAAAAGAAGTCAAGTGATAGATCACAAATCGCCGCGCGAAAACCAAACTATGTACACGAGTATTTCGGGGAAGTAAAAACAAAATAACGGCAGATTAGCAAAGGGAATATTTTTAGTGCGGCACAGTAAACTTGCAAGTGACATAGTGATTCTGACAGCTTCATTGAAAGTAAATTATCGTGTTTTTCCTTTGGTGCACCATATACCTGCATCCCGTATCCTTGGGCATTACCCGCAATTACTTTTCATAGTCTAGAAGAGAGGGGTCGACCCTGAGATTCAACCTGGACCCTACAACTGCGACGACTCTGCTGGACCGGGCACAACAACAAAGATAACATAACAGGTAATAAACCCACCTCAACATCGTCGAAGAGTAAAACGCTACAACTTTTGTAAGAGTAGTTTGTATACCAACTAATAAAAGATTGAGGGCAGAGAAAATCATGTGAATGTAACTCATCAGCCTTTTCTAATGCATTTTCTCTTCATAGTATCCACAACTCAAAGCCACCGTCGCAAGAATGTACTTTTATGACTTGAATATGTTCGTATTCTAATGGCCTAGAAGTATAATTCTTAACCTCATCAAGCTTAATTATACCTATTTCAATCCTCGTGTAGAATTTCAGCTTGTTAAAATTTAAGCCGTTGCTTTTTTAAACATGTGCACGTAAAATGTTAATATGAAAGCTTATACATATGGATTATGGCTGTATTGAAGTCTTTGTTAAGAATTTCACCATGCGAAGTTTACTAGTTTGTTACTTTGAAAGGAAAAAGTAAAATAAAAAAAAACAAATTAAAATACTTTATTTAGGTGTTGTATTGTATTTCGACAGTTGGGGAGCCGATCTTGAAGTAGTTGTAAACACACATATGGTAAAAAATTTCCGGTAGCCTTAGCCCTAGGTTTAAAAATATTAACTTTGTATTTCTTACTGTTTCTTTAAATATTATATATCTGTTTGCCTCGGCTGCGTCAGTATTATTGTTAGAGACATGAATTTCTTTACAGGGTGTAGTGCGGCTGAAGAATGTAGGCTTACAGATTATAATTTTTTTAATTCACTCCTTTTATTAACTCTTGACACGATTTAAATAAAACTTCACTGATATACAGAGCTGTGAGATTATTAATTAATTACTTGCACTTTTTAACACGTAAGCTATTTTCGTCTCACACTGAATAGGTATTAAACTTCTCGAGGACGCGTCTTGCGTCCGGTTAGGAACGCTGTCTGCCAGCAACTGAACTGATTTCTACTGCCTAAATTTGTAAATTTCTGTATTTCAAGTCTCTGATTGGCTATTCGTAATCCAATAGAATACTTTTATTTAACTTAAGTTTTTTTCTGGTTGTTGATTGGCTATTTGTAAACTGTCTCAAAAGTTATATTATTGCTGCTCCAAGTATTACCAGTAGAATTATCAAACATTCTATTTCATTATTGCCTCAAGGTTATCTCATTTTAGCAACTTTTAACCTATTATTCTCACAGCTCCTACATTATTAAATTACGTAATACATTCACATAGCATTATTAAACATTGACATAATAATATGAACATTAATACAATGACTGTTACATAATTTTTATATGTTATTTTATACACATATTGCTTTTAAGGCGGGCTGTTATTGAATTTTATATTATATAATTTGACTAAAATTATTTAAGTGTTAAAAATACTGGCTCAAATCCTCGTGTAGAATTTCAGCTAAAACATGTGCAAGCAAAATGTTAATATGAAAGCTTATACATATGGATTGTGGCTGGATTGAAGTCTTTGTTAAGAATTTCACCATGAAAGCAGTGATTTTACGAAGTTTACTAGTTTGATACTTTGAAAGCGAAAAGAAAGAAAAAAATTCAAATGCTTTATTTAGGAACCTAGCAAATATTCTTCCTGTTAGCACACAAAATTCGATAGTGCACTAGCAAAATGAGAACTAGCGGCGACCATGCAGGTATGGAAACAAAAGTTAAGTATAAAGCCCTCTAATTTCTATAGCGGGTACACTATTAAGACGAGACAAAATGTGTTGTGGGTGTGTAAGAGAAAACTACAAATTATACACTGCTATGTGTATTCGTAACATTTACACAAAAGCTTCGCTCCCTATCTCATTAAAATTTTAACAATCTTCTTTTATCACGTACATATGACAGCTAATTGCCTCATCATTCACTTTTTAAATTTATTTTTGTTGTCAATTTGTTTTAAATCGTTAATATTAATTCCCTTTAACCATGGCATTTCTGTAATTGCCAGTTTCTCTAATTGACGTGAGAGAGAGAGAGAAAAAATGTATAGCATCACTAAAAGAGATGTAATGCTGTGGAAACTGAAATGAGTTATTAGCGTGAAAGTAATTGGATTCATGGAAATTTCGACTATCCATTTGCAAATTTATTCATCCGTTAAAATGCACTAGTAGACTTCGGCGTAGTTTAGCTAATGACAGATGTTCTGTGTGCTAATTTTGTTCCGCTCCAACGTTTTCACGTGAAACATAATTTTGTCCAAGTGATGCGGTTTGCTAATGCAACTATACATACCTGCATTGCCTTAATGGGAAAATTATCACAGAGATTTAACAAGCCTCGAAACGCATTTAAATCGGTTAGTACGCGTCTTAAATTTACTAACGCACATTTATTGCAGCATTAAAGTAAATATTAATGTTGTGTATTTGATTGCAATTAAATATTTATGTTAAAAAATCTGATGTGACACATTCACATGACTTCCTCTACCCTCTAGCGTTTATCAGTATGTATACAAACTATTCTTACTAAATCTTATTTTTCTATTACATTTTAATCCAAATAAACCTTTGCAGAAATAGCTACATTACAGATTTCGTTATAAATACAAAGGGAACAGTGATAACTAAATGTTCTGGACGCAATATGCCGGCTTTAAAATTCCATATGGTTTCCACGCGAGAAAAAACTGATTGTTGACAGGACTAAGGGAGTGACCAAGAAATGAATAATTCAAAACTTTAATAACGAATGTCTCAGAAACGGCTTATGCCACAAAATAAAACTACTTATTTAAAATAAATTGTGTGTTTTAAAGAGATCTACAGTTATTGTGTAGTACGTTTTCATCTATCACTTAACGTTTACCAGCGAGGCAGTATTTTTAAGACTTAATGATTTTAGTCAAATTATATAATAACAAAATATAATAATAGCCCGCCTTAAAGCAATATGTATATGTAACAGTATATAAAAACGTATATTACAGTCATTGTATATGTTTATATTATTGTATACATGTAATAATGTTATTTGAATGTATTACGTAATTTAATAATGTAGGAGCTGTGAGAATGGTAGGTTAAAAGTTGCTAACAATGAGGTAACAATGAGGTAACCTTGAGGCAATAATGAGTAAGAAAGTGTAATAATGTTACTAGTCATTCTTGGAGCAACAGTAATGCAATTTTGTAATAGTTTATAAAATAGCCAATCAACAACCAAAAAAAAGCTTAAGTTAAATGAAGTTATTTTATAGGACTAGGATTAGCGAATCAGAGACTTGAAATATAGAAATTTACAAATTTAGGCGGTAGAAATCAAGTCAGTTGCTTGTAGACAGCGCTCATAACTGGACGCGTTGCTTGCAGACAACGTTACTAACCGGACGCGAGATGTGTCCTCGAGAAATTTAATACATATTTTGTGTGAGAAAAAAATAGTTTATGTGTTTAAAAAGTGCAAGTAACTAATAAAAAAATCTCACAACTCTCTATATCAGTGAAGTGTTTTTAAATCGTGTCAAGCATTAATAAAAGGAGTGAAGTAAAAATTATAATCTGTGTAAGCCTACATTCTTCAGTCGCACCACAACCCTATAAAGAGAAACATGTCTCTAACAAAAATACTGAAGCAGCCGAGGCAAACATAAATATATAATATTTAAAAAAACAGTCAAATTACAAAGTTAATATTTTTAAATTTGGAACGAAGGCTACCGGGTACCATACGTACGGTTGCAACTACTTCAAGTTCGACTCCCCAACAGTCGAAATATAATACATCTTCAAACTGACTTTCCATACGTAGCAACAACAAAACTTAAACAAATTGGGGCCCAACGTGGCAAATAACAATATAACACCACCATAAAAATAACTTTTTCACCAGTTATGCAAAATTTCTTCCGAATGAAGGAATTACCAGAAAATTCAAGATATACATTTTATTTGTCATGTAACGTTCTTTAATATATATGGCATTTTAATCAAAATCGTTAGAGCCATTTTTGAGAAAATTAAAAACTTCCATAAATATTCCGTGTAAAGGGTGGACTGCGGTGGGGGGATTTTCTTGAAAATCTTCGTGTCGCATCCTTGGAAGATAGTATACAGACACACACAACACTTTTTACTTTCTCTATTACACATAATAAGTAGGGGAAGTATTGCATTCCACCCAAACATTTGATACTGAGATTTCACTGGTAATAGAATTTTTGAGGCCCCTGAATAAAAAAAATAATTTTTATAAAATGGTCTGCAGTGTGTGTGTTTGTGTGTGTGAACATCAGAACTCAAAAACGAAAAGTCAGATAATTACCAAACTTGGTACTTGAGTTTACTATCTTCCAAGGATGCGACACGAAAACTTTCAAGAAAATCCCACCACCACAGTCCACGCTTTACACGGAATATTTTTAGATAATTTTGTTTTTTCAACAATGGCTATAACCACTTTGATTAAAATGTGATATATTTAAGATATTTTCATAACAAATGAAATGTATGTAATGAATTTTCTAGTAATGTCCTCAAAAGTTCTCTTCATCGTAAATGGCTTTTGCATAACTGGTAAACCGTAGGAGAGATAAACTTTTCTACACAAAAAAATTTACACAATTATGTCATATACATTTATTTTGTGGAGTAAAACACTTCCTAGGTATTCCTTGTTACTTGTTTGAATTTTCCAATACTTATACCTTTTCTCAAATGGGACTTCGTTATTCGTTTTTTAATTTCTCTACTACGTATAGTAAGTAGGGTATGCATTGCATTCCACCCAAGAATTCGATACCAAGATTTCATTGGAAATAAATGTTTTGAGGCCCCGGAATCCAAAAAAAAACACTTTTAGAAAAACGTGCATGTGTATCTGTGTACTGCATAGCTCAAAAATGAAAAATCCCATAAATACCAAGCTTGGTGTTTAGGTTCAGTACCTTTCAAAGATTCGACACGAAGATTTTCAAAAAAATCTCAGACTACTCTTTACATGGAACGTTTTTCGAATATTTTGTTTTTCTCAAAAATGGCTCTAACAATTTTATTAAAATATCATATATTTAAGATATTTTCATGACAAATGAAATGTATATTTGAATTTTCTGAGAATGTCCCCAAAAGCCCTGTTCATTCTGAATGACTTTCGCATAATTGGTAAATCTAAGATACAAAAGTTTTCTATAAAAAATGCAGATCTCGTTAAAACACACATTATTTATGTCATATACAGTTTTTATTTTGTAGTGACCCATTTCCGAGATGTTCCTCGTTATTTGTTTAAATTTTCCAATAGTTATACTTATCTCAAATGGAATTCGTTATTCGCTTTTTTATCCCTGGACATGCAAAGAGAATGGAATGCTCCACATAGCAACCAGCTCTTAAAAGATTTGAACATCGCTTAAAGCCTACGAATTCCCCTTGCACCTACAAGAAAATTAGCATTAAGATTAGCATCTCAATATCTCGACTATCCTGAAGTAGATGGAGAATAAACGTTTGTAAACATAATCGTATAAGAGTAGAAAAGATCATGTAAGTGCAATACATCGGAGTTTTCTAAAATTGAATGCTTTTTTATTTACGGGGTCTCAAAACATGTATTTCCGTTGAAATATGGATATAGAAATTTTGGGTGGAATCCAATACCTTTCCTACCTAATATATACGTGGTAGAAAAACTAAAAAACTGAAAAAAATATATACCTTTCCGGTAGAGAGCCACTCTACCTTTCGGCAATCTACAAAACCAAGATGTACAAATAAAGAAGGCATACACCGGTTACCTACACATTCCTCTTGTTATCGAAGTTAGAGTTTCATTCCTGGATGCTGGGTATCCTGATGTACATTGAACTGGTTAAGCAAAACTGTTTTAATGGTATTCACGAATTGACATCTTTACCGACGCCTCACGAACACACTATGTGATCAAAAGTAGCCGGACACCCCCAAAAACATACATTTTTCGTCTTAGGTGCATTGTGCTGCCAGCTACTGACTGGTACTCATTATCTGCGACCTCAGCAGTCATTAGGCATCGTGAAACAGCAGAATGGGACATTTCGTGGAACTCGCGGACTTCGAACGTGGTCAGGTGATTGGATGTCACTTGTGTCAGAAGTCTGTACGCGAGATTTCCACACTCCTAAACATCCCTAGGTCCTCTGTTTCTGATGTGATAGTGAAGTGAAAACGTGAAGGGACATTGTACACCACAAAGGCGTACAGACCGACCTCGTCTGTTGACTGACGGAGACCGTCGACTTTTGAAGAGGGTCGTAAAGAGTAATAGGCAGACATCTATCCAGACCTTCACACAGAAATTCCAAACTGCACGAGGAGGAGAGAAACCTTGGATTTCATGGTCACGCGGCTGCTCATAAGCCACACATCACGCAGGAAAATGCCAAACGACGCCTCGCTTGGTGTAAGGAGCGTCAACATTACACGATTGAACAGTGGCAAAACGTTGTGTGGAGTGACGAATCACGGTACACAATGTGGCGATCCAATGGCAGAGTGTGGGTATGGCGAATACCCGGTGAACGTTATCTGCCAGGGTGTGTAGTGCCGAAATTCGGAGGTGGTGCTATTATAGTGTGGTCGTGTTTTTCCTGGAGGGGGCTTGCACCCCTTGTTGTTTTGCGTGGCACGATCATAGCGTGGATCTACATTGATATTTTAAGCACCTTCTTGCTTCCAACTGTTGAAGAGCAATTCGGGGATGGCGATTGCGATGGTGATTGCTACTTTCAACACGATCGAGCACCTGTTCATACTGCACGGGCTGTGGCGGAGTGGTTACACGACAATAACATCTCCGTAATGGATTGGCCTGCACAGAGTCCTGACTTGAATCCTATAGAACACTTTTGGGATGTTTTGGAACGCCGACTTCGTGCCAGGCCTCACCGACCAACATCGATACCTCTCCTTAGTTCCACACTCCGTGAAAAATGGGCTGTCATTCCCCAAGAAACCTTCCAGCACCTGATTGAAGGTATGCCTGCGAGAGTGAACTCGTCATCAAGGCTAAGGTTGGACCAACACCATATTGACTTCCAGCATTACCGATGGAGGGCGCCACGAAATTGTACGTCATTTTCATCCAAGTGTGCGGATACCTTTGATCACATAGTGTAGTTGAAGAAGCAGATAAAGCCAGTTGCTTAGGATGGCTTTCGTGACTTACAACTGCAGTGATCATGACACAGAAATGCTCAGCTAAGGATTTAGTCTAGCTCCTATCTGTTCCATTTTTCAAGCAGAAATGTTTTCTTTAGATCAAGTTGTAAGATAGAGTATCAAATCAGCTTAACCATGTATTCAGTCTTCAAATGCCTCTCTCCTAGCCATGCAGGGGAAGTACAATAACAATTCTCTGGCAAATACAAGTAGAAAGAGAATTAATCAAAATACCAAACATGTTTGCCTATCGTGGTTTAAGCGGTATGCGAATTGTTCAAACCAGAGAGCTGATCAAATTGTAAAACTTTCTACCAAATCCAACCAAATATTCGTTATGTCCAAATTTATATTTAAAATATTTTCTAAAGAAAGAAATGATATAAAAGTGGAATAACCTCTGTTTAAGCAGCTTAAATGGACAACTTGTCGTAGTTCTCAGATGACTTGTGTTATCTTATTTGTTGGGCGCTTATTGTTTAATTATTTATTTTAAATTTGGGTTCTTTGTCCTCCGGCTAGCTATTATAAATAAGTCGAGCACGTGTCTCTAAGCAGGGTGTGTAAACGGAAATGAGTTGTTGCTAAAAAATAACACTGATAAAAAAAATCTGAATCTAGACTTTTATTGCCGTCACGCTTAATTAATAATTGACATATTTAATCTTTATACACGCCTGACTGAAACTGTGATATTTCCGAATGTAACTACAGTCGTTTTAGTTGTCGCGCACCAATTACTTCGCGTACTTTACATTTTTATAAATAACTCTGCGACGTGCACCTCGTGAGAGATTCTTCAGAACTGTGCGACACTTCTTTATGGCTCGAGAATTTATACTCCTTCACCTCGAATTGCCTAAACATTATAATATAGCTCCTATTGGTTACCAAATTGCGCCAACCTCAGCGTCTGTTTTGGTCACCCAATCACTACCACTAACATACATGCTCTAGGGAAGATATTCCCTCCATTTCTAAAAAAAGGCATGTTACCCTGACGTCAATTTCGGCTTTCTTTTCTTAGTGACAAACAACACACCCCCTCGGTTTATTGTCAGCTTCAGTTAGGCCGTGCAACTTATTTCCTAACAATCCTTAGGGTTAACAAACATCTAAAATCATGTACATACAATAATATTAATTTACACTATAATCACTCTGGCATTTACAGCATGTTATGATATAAAATATTGCCTCAAACTAACAAGGCATTTATTTTTTCCTTCGGTTTTAATCACATCTCTTGCAAATTTTTAACACCAAATTATATTCGTAAAGAATTAATTTATGGACATGGAAAATTTAAGTTGCCTACAACGCTTTCATCTAGGTCACCAGATGGTTTTATGTTGAAATGTGAAATGTCGGAAGAAACAGTATTACATCTGCCGGTCTAGTGCAACCGACAACATATCAGAGGATACATTTTACTGGTACATTTCTACCATTGTGAAATCAATTATTCAGAGCCATTGGCAAAATTATTCACTAAATCATGTTGCATCACTGCTTACATATCCTTTATTTGTGACAGTTATTCATGTATTCAATTTTTTACAAGGTTAGTTGGTTATGTGTTTCATTTTGTATATTTATATATAACCCTAACATGCCATTTGGCGCACTAGGGTTCAAATAGTGTTAGAGAATAATAAATTATGGAACATAATAGAAAACAGAGGGTACCGAAACATCTAAATAATGGTATTATAATGTTATATTGTGACACAAAAATAATAATAAAAGAAAATAGTTTCACGAGTAAATATATTTGAGCAAATATGGATGTAAGACAAGGGTGTAGTTTAACATTCACTTATTAGCTTGGAAAAATAAAAATATGAAAGGAATACAACTTTATCGAAAAACAAATCTTAGTGTGTTGTTGTATGCAGACGACCTAACTATAATACAAAAAACAGATAGGCAAAAAATAACCGTTATTGTTACAATTTGATTTTATAAATTTATTGCAGTCAAACTGGGAGATACATTACATTGATGGTTTACATATTTGCATTTTCACATATTGTCTTTGTCCTTTTTGTACAGAGTTCAATGTGGTAACGTTCACATGGCTTTTTCTATAATAACATTCAAGTCTATGTTTGGTTCATGGAAGTGTGTGGTTTTGCATATCGGGTGGTGGAATCCGTGGACTGCCAGCTTAGTGATGAAGTGTCTCATTTTATGAACGTTTATCATGGCTTCTGTGCCCTAGAAATCTGGTTGTATTTCTTTGCTTTTCCCAGTCAGTGTTGCCAGTATTTTTACTTTCTCTACTATATATAGTAAGTAGGGGAAGTATTGTATTCCAACCAAAAATTCGATACCGAGATTTCATCGGAAATATATGTTTTGAGACCGCCTGAATCCAAAAAAAGCATTTTTGGAAACATATCCTGTGTGTGTCTGTGAACAGTATAGCTCAGTAAGGAACTGTCGGATAAACACCAAACTAGGTATTTAGGTTTAGTACCTTCCAAGGATGCGACACGAAGGTCTTCAAGAAAATCCCCCCACCCCAAATTACCTTTTACATAGAAGATTTTTCGAAAATTTTAATTTTCTCTAAAATGGCTCTAAAGATTTTGATTAAAATATCATATGTTTAAGATATTTTTATGACAAATAAAATGTATATCTTGAATTTTGATGCAGTAATTTGTATCACAAATTACTTAAATGTAAATAATGATTGTAATATGAATATGCATTTTTATGTGACATTGATTTGAGATATTTGTTTATTGTAATTATTGTTGAGAAGTAAGTTTTTAATGCCTTACTGAAACTGACGATAATAGCGCAATAATGCAGCGAGGGGGTGAGCTGTTTATCATTATTGGAAACAAGGAAGTTACGTAATGTTGGCGCGTTTTTTCCGTTGAGAATCTTCTGGAAAATTTCCCTAGAGCATATGTATTCATAATTTTCATTGGATATTAAAATAGACGCTAATGTTGGCGCGTTTTATTAGCCAATTGCAGTTCAGTTATAATCTTTAGGCATATCGGTGTGTATGGGTATAAAAGCAGTAGGTTAGAGGTAAAGTCCATCAGTTCGTCAAAATTCTTTATACATTACACGTCGCCTTCAGTCGTCCAGTTCATCAAAAATCTGTGTACACTACACGTCGTCTTCAGTCAGTCAGTTCGTCGAAAGTATTAGTACGGCATACATCGGATATAGATTCACAAGTTACGCGTAGCAGAATTCTGAAAAATCTAAAGTATGGTAAAGTTAATTATACAAAAGATTGAAGTACGTGGATTAAAAGAATTATCAGTAAGAAGTTGTTATAACAGTTTCCGTTTGGCGAGTGTTAAGATCAATGTATAAATGTGATAGTTAACGTGTTCGACAATAAATGTGTAAAACAAATTTCTTCATCAGTGTTATATTTGGATAAAAGATTCCTTTCCGTTTACACACCCTGATCGAGAGACATGTTCGACCGAGAAATAATAGCTAGCCGGAGGACAGTAAACAAAAATTAAATCAAATAACAGTCGCATTCTTTCGAACACTAATACTGCCGCAAATTGCTAACACCAGATGGAGCTACAAACCGAACAAATGAATGACGTCACAAGATGGCTTCCACGCATGAAGTAAACAAAAATACACAAACATTTGTAAGTAATACCGTTACAATTTTCTGGGAATGTCTCCAAAAGTATTCTTCATTATGAACGAATTTTGCATAACTGGTAAACCATAAGAGATAGACAAAATTTTACTACACAAAAAATACACAATTTATGTCATATACATTTTTTGTTGTTGAGTGAACCATTTTCGAGATATTGCTTGTTATTTCCTTAAATTTTTCAATACTTATTTTCTCAAATGGGAATTCGTTATTCATTTTTTTGTCTTGGATATGCAAAGAGTATTAATCTGTTGGAAAGGGAATGGTGCTGCACCTAGCAACAGGCTATTAAGAGATATGTATGTGCTTAAAGACTACTGTATTTCCAAATTGCCCTTGTAAATATATATTATCCCCTTACATCTACAAGAAAATTAGCAATAAGATAGAGTCTGCAAATGTTTATCTCGATTAACATGAAGTAGATGGAGAATAAGCGTTTGTAAAAATCGTTTGTACAAGAGTAGGGAAAGTCATGTGAGTGTAACACATCAGATTTTTTCTGATGCGCAGGTGTTGGGTGGAGGACATTTGTCCTGAGGTCTTCGATGAGGAAGGTTTCTTTCGCCAGGAGGTATGCGAGTATCTTGATCGCGTGATTTTTGATACTCCTATCGCCTTCTTTATGTATAAATATGGACATTTTAGCTTTTGCCGATGACCAAGCAGTTATAGCATCTACTGAAGATAATTCAAAAACAGCGATTTATAATTTAAGTATAGTGGCTATTGAACATAATCTGGAAATTTCAGCTGAGAAAACAGAAATAATGGCATTCTATGGAAAAGAGCCTGTTAGAGCCAAAATTGTGATTGATAACACCCCTGTTGAAGAAGTTATGGACTTTAATCATTTAGGAATTTTCATTAGCAAAGATAGAACAGATGATGTAAATAGAAAACTAAATTTATTCCAGCATATATGTGGATCAGAAGAAATTTATCAAAGAAAGTTCGCAAAGAAATTCTACTGAGATTTTATAAGGTCTTAGCAGTTCCTGCACTATTATATGGGTTTGAATGTTGGACTGTAAATAAAGATTCTTTGAGACCGACAGAAGTTGCGGAAATGAAATTCTTAGGATTTGTAGCAGGTTATATTCTATTAGACAAACACAGAAGTGAAGATATCAGAGAACAACTGGAAATATTTAAACTAACGGAACAAAATAGCAGAATACAGGAAAAACTGGTATAACCATGTTTGCAAAATGGAATATGATAGGATTCCCCAAAGAGCACTAAATTATAAACAAAGAGGACAACGAAGTCTGGGAAGACCTGCTAGATGGCTGGAGCAGCTTTAGTTTGGAGTCGGAACAGATCACTAGTGGTCTAATCCCTGTTTGGATGATGATGATGATGATGATGATGCTTTCACCCGTTCCAGGGTGGATACATTCTTCGTTGTTAAACGTGGCCAGATGATTTCGGTGCCATACGTCAGTATTGGTAGAATTTTTACTCTGAATAGTAACATTGCCGTCTCTAGGCTGAGGGATCTGATGTTTTTTATTTCATGCATTGTCATTATTGTTTGGGTTGCCTTTTCTGTAACGTGTTTCGTGAAGCACTTTGCTCTCGTTTGCAGTGATGCCTAAATATTTGAAGCCTGGTATAATCTTTAGTTTTCTTTCCCTTATCTGTATCTCTGCTAAAGCGAGTGCTTTTCCTCCATTTCTGAAGATCATTGTATTTGATTTTTGATATGTTAATGTCAAACTTTTTTCCATGTCATTTAATGCTTTCTGCAGCTGCTTTATGCCCTTTGAGCCAGTTACAATGTCATCCGCGTATGCACAAGAGAATATACCCTCTCTTTGGACAATTCTTAAGATTTCTTCGGTAGCTAATACGCCGGCCCTCGTAGCCGTGGTCGCTGGAGTGGTCGCTCCGGCACTCCGCCAAGCTGAGGGTCGAGTCCCGCCAGGGGTATGGGTGTTTGTTTGTGTGTGTGTGTGTGTGTGTGTTGCGGAAATAAGCGGTGTGAAAACAGTAAAACACAGTAGTATAAACTGGGTACAACAAGGAATATATATATAAACAGCAAGGAGCTTAATGGGTTGCCCTGTAGGACTTTATACGATTTTGCTGCAGTTTACTGTGCACATCATAAGTCAACATAATAACGCAAGCAAAAGGTTTTTATAAGTACAAATAAAATAAACCCAATTTTCAGTTTGGTTTTTTTAAACTCACTCTCGCTCAAGACTCCCCCTAACCTATAGCGTTAATAAAATGTATGCCCCCCCTCTTTCACTCAATGAATACTATAGTATCTACCAGATGTTCAACTTCCCACAGTGAATGATACAATTTCTAATTTTAAGAAGCCTGGGCCCTCCAAGTTTCCATAGCAACGTCACGCGCGCATACAGCAATTTTACGCTCGGTTACAACTGCATGCTAACTGAGGGCAGATCTTCCGAAAGAAAAGCAGGTAGTTTACATAAAACAGAGAGGAAGGAATAAAGAAAATTCTGGAGCGCTTTATGACGTAGTGAAGTACCTATTTAGTAGCTGCCATTGGGTGCATGATATCAATTAGCTTCTTATCTGAAGTCACTAAATAGCGCACGCAAAATTTCCTGCTGGAAATTACTTGAAACTTGCAAACTTCTCACGCATACTGTAGAATCATTAACGTTAATGTTACTGTTAAATACTAAAGTTTTCGACACGCAAACGCTCATTACGATCGTATACCTTACGCAGAATAGCTCCCTGCAGTGTCTACTGTTACAGCATTTTATTTACAGAATAAATCTAGGTTCAATCTTAAGCCAAAAAGATCAACAAATCTAACATACTGAGTTTTCTGAAATATTAGATAATGAAAGCTTAGAAAAACTATTTTTTCACAAGCTTCTGAAAAAGGAATACAGATTATGAGGGGCGTGTTTAAAGCAAGAACTGATAGTTTTACATTATTTTCCAAATACTTTATTATCATTTATTATCTTATACTACTGCTCCACATTAGTATTCAGGCAACTGTCGTAATGGAAAACCATTTTTGTATGCCTTTTTCAAAGAATGATGCCGTCTTTGAGAAAGCCAAGTCTGCAATTCTTGTTTTAAATCAATGTTCTTGAAATGTTTTCCACCATGGAATTTCTTCAGATGAAGAAACTTGGTGACAAATTCGGACCATAAACCAAAAGAATTCCATGCCTTTTGTGCTTATTGCACGACTGAGCTCTCGCAGTGTCTCACAATAGACGTCTTTTTTGACTGTTGCATTCCTAGACAAAGAATTTAAGCAGCAAAACACCTTGTCTGTCCCAGAAAACCGTGCACAATACCTTGCGAGTGGATATCGTGTGTTTGAATTTCTTCTTCACGGGAGATGTTGTGTGCCTCCACTCCATGGATGCTTTGATTCAGGGGTGTATGATCAGTGTAACGATGTGTGTCAGCAAATCACGTGAGAAAATTCAATGCAGCGGCAGATTGCTTGGTCTTCGGCTCATGAGCAAGATTTTTGGGCACCTCCGTTGAACACAATTTCCGAAATCCTAAAGGTTCTGTCACAATGGTGTGGAGGACTGCCCTTGAAAGTGTGGAAAATGCGAAGACAACACCGATATGGTAAAACGACTGCCCTCACGAATGTGTTCTTCCACAGCTTGCACCAAATCACCCATGGTCACAGACGATCGACCGCTCCGCGGCTCACCGTGCTCATTTTCACGACCTTCGTTGAACTGTCTAACCCACTTCCTCACGATTCCATCACTCATTATTGTTTTCCGATAAACCTCACACAATTGCAGATGAATGTTTGCTGGCCTAACATTTCCCGCATTCGAAAAACACATCACTAATCTACTTCACAGTCGGCGGGTTATTCGATGGTTGTGAACATTTCGAAACACTCTAACAACAGGAAGACACAAAGTGACGATCGCTCACAGCAGTCCGGCTTCCTAATGAATGGAGGAAGTGACCGCGCATGCTCAAAATCGCGACTGCAGTGGCAAAGTATTAAAACGGCATTTACTTTAAAACACGCTCCTATATTACACTTCCATTACTATTACTCGTGCACACAAACAAATGTTTGTTGAATTAATATTATAATTCTGTATATTACTTTCTCTAGTACATATAATAAGTAGGGAAAGTGTTGCATTCAACCCAAAAATTCGATGCTTAGATTTAAGCGAAAATATAGGTTTTGAGGTACCCTGAATCCAAATAAAACATTTTTGGAAACATGTCCGTGTGTGTTTCTTTCTGCATGTCTTTGTGTCTGTTTGTAAATAGCATAACTCAAAAACGAAAAGGCGTTAAATACAAAAATTTGTATTTGAGTTTAGTATCTTCCAAGGATGGGACGAGCAGATTTTTAAGAAACGCCCCAGACCACCCCTTACATGGAACATTTTTCGAAAATTTTAGTTTTCTCAAAAATGGCTCTAACGATTTTGATTAAAATATCGCGTGTTTAGGTTATTATTACGCAAATGAAATGTATGTCTTGAATTTTCTTGGAATGTCCCCAAAATACCACATCTTCTGAATGACTTTCGCATAACTCGTAAACCGTAAGAGGTACACAAAATTTAATTACACAATCAATGCAGATCTCGTTCAAACACACAATATATGCCATATGCATTTTTTTTGTCCAGTGAACCATTTCCACATATCGCTTGTTATTTGTTGGAATTTTCCAATAATTATACTTTTTCTCAAATGGGAAATCATTATTCGTTTATGTCCTGGACATGCAAAGAGAATGGAATGCTCCTATTATGTAGCAATCAGCTCTTATAAGATTTGACTATCGTTTAAAGCCCACCATATATCCCTTGCACCTACAAGAAAATTAGTTTCTGCAAATTGTAGATGGAGAATAAAATAATTTGTAACAAGAGTAGAGAAAGTCATGTGAGTGCAACACAGCAAAACTTTTTATTGTAGTTTTCTGGTTGCCATGCAAAATAGCATAGGTTCTAACGCGTAATTCACAACGAACAGACAAAAATTTCATCATACTTTTACTGACTTCAGAAGCAGTAGTTTTCTTATCAGTCCTCCTCTTTCTTTCTCTCTCCCCTCAAATAAGTGTCCCATTCTCATCCTGAAATGCTTACACAGATATTACATCCAATGATAACGGAGTCTTAAGCGAGTAATCTTCATGTAATTATAATATTATATAGAAATGTATGTGTGAATGGGATATTTCCTGAAATAATTTTGTTAATTCTCTCACCATTGCAAAGCACTGTTCTTTACCGACAAACTCTGGTTGTTTAATACGTCTATTGGATATTTACAAGGCCTGGGTACTAGAACACAAATATATTGGAATCAGAATAGCACGTAAGTACGAAGGTAGCTTTGAATTTTTATGGAGAAGGTATTGGAGTAGAAAACTGTTGTTACTCCACAGAAAATGTGTGTATAAATAACACAAGTCACTATATTTCATCCCAAGCAACATACATTTAGCAACTGAGAAAGCAAAGAGACAGCGAAACATTAAGACAATCGGATTCTCCTTACAACGGTGCCATACTTTGACTTTTTACGCAAATATCTCACATCTGCGCTGTGTTTAACATTAAAATGTCTTAGAAACTTTTGATCTAACTCCACGATGTATACAGTTGCGTCTCTGTATTACAAAACGGTTTAATAACCCTTTCGCAAGAAAGTTTTGCTGTATTTGCTCAGTGTTCATTACAAATGCAAGCTAAGTAATCGTATAAAAAAAGAAAAAAGTGGTCAGAAAACATCAGAAGTTATTCAAACGATATTTCAATTAACAAACGAAAACATTTTATTGGTGGTTGCAGACGACATTTTTCAACGTGTTTAAATTGGTGACGACGTTGAAATTGCTTTAACTTTATCTATAACTATTATTTCTTTCATATCAAATATATTAGTATGAACAGTTACCAGAAGTTTATTTATATTTAATTTAACTTAATTACATTTAATTAGCTTGTATTAGCTTGTATAAAGATGTGTAGATAAAAATTAAGCAGCAAGAGCCAGTACTAACTAATGGTGGAATAAGACAAGGTTGCCTTCTATCAACCTCTCTTTAAACAAACATTATATATATATATATATATATGTATATATATGTATATATATATGACATGTATGAAATAACAAGATTAAGGAAACCCAGACTACAGGGGGGATTAGAATAAAGAACGGAATTTTAAAAACAATTTCATTCGCCGACGATCAGATCCTGCTGGAAAAAACTGAAGATGTACTACAAACCGTGGCATATACCTACCTCGTACATTGAACACAGTGGTAAAAGATTTTGGTATGAAAAAGCCAAGAGATAAGACAAAAACAATGGCTTTAGACGTGTATACCCAGTCCGTTCAAAGATAGTAATGGGAAATAGGATTCCTGCACAAGTGTCAATATTTAATTTTCTTGGATGTAAAATATCATACATAAACTAAGTGAATATACACGGAATGACACACAAATTTAATTACATAACTGGAACGTTAAGACGAACATTAAAAAATAAGCAAGACCAGACTCAATAATTAAACTGCATAAGTCTCTGGCATATGGATCCTAAATATAGACTAATACAAATCAATATTTGCAAAAAATGCAAGCAGCAGAATGAAATTCCTGAGAACTATAGCAGGATACATAAAATTGGACAGAAAGACCAATATAACCATTCAGGAAGAATTGATAGAAGAATTAATCAGCATAATAAAGACATATAAAGAAAACTGGAAGTCACACTTGACAGAATGTCATACAACAAGATACCCAAGGCAGTTTTAAATTGTCATCCACAAGGAAAAAGGAAACCAGGTAGAGCAAACAAACGATGACATCAACAATTTTAACGGGTTGAAGCCTAAACCGTAAGTAGATGTAGAAATGGATATTTCTATTATTTTAACAATTGTTTTATATCATGAATGAAATCAACAATCCCATGAATTAACGTTGTAATCAATAATAAAATTATTCATAAGTTATGCCTTATGTCCTAGAATATGGATCTAGGAATTTCTTACTATGTGAAAACTGCGGAGCATTCAGTCAATCATTCGCTGTTTACTCTCATCTTATGTAGGACTTACACCCCCCAGGACTTACAGGCGGGTGCCTGGGGTCAGAGGTCCGTCAAGGAGCAGACACTCTCATGGAGCAGACTCCAGGATGGGTGATCAGCCCGATGCCTGGTATGGGATGAAGGAAGTAGATGAAACGAAATGACGGCGAAATGGATGATAGGAAAGGCGACGATGGAGCAGTTGGTGGAATGAATGGCGGGGGAAACCGGAGAACCCGGAGAAAACCCGCCCAGACGCCGCTTCGTCCACCACAAATCCCACAATCCCTGGGATTGAACCCGGGTCTCCTCGGTGAGAGGCGAGCGGTCTAACCACTCGGCCACGGCGTCGCCGAAAACTGCGGAACTTTTGTTTTATTAAGTGCAGAGACCAAAGTGACGGTATAAACATAATGTGATTGTGTCAAAACTAATCAACCGTTCAGGTAATGCTTTCACCTATAGGCTATATAACATTTTTAGAATTGGGAAAACTTTCGGAGAGAGTTGAACGAAAATAAAGAATGTAACATCCACCGACATTCTATGCCCATTTTCGTGAACATCAGAGAAGTTATCTTTCGTTATTAGGAATATCAGAAGCTTATGAAGCTTCTTTTATATGCGGTTTTAGGCAGGATTTACCATAACAGATCATTTTTCAGTAACTATAAAGAATATGGGAGAAGAAAATTAAATTAATGAAATCCCATTCAAGGTTTAAAAAGCCAACCGTGCAACGCCGTGTGGGGCAACTAATCGCATATATAGGCTGCAAGGGAAGTATTACATTCCTCCTAATATGTACTTCATAGAAGTATTACAAACAAAAAAGTACAATAGCATTTTGTTCTGTGTTCAGCCGTTTTCGTAAACAATGTTGTTTTTCCAAATTAGATGGTTTATTCCACGAGAATGTGTGAAGATAATAGTTTGTTACTTGCTAGTTGGGTAGATAAACCTATTTCTGCACTAGTTTGGGTAGTAAATTAATAATATCATAAAAGGTTTTGACATAATTAATCACTTTTCGAACACCGCTTTGCAAACGTAATGTGATTGGAGACATAGACAATGCTGCTAGGTCAAAGCAGGTCAGTGTGAGAGCAGGCTCCCGGACGTACACAAAACAGAATACCTGAAGTGGGAGGTGGGAGGACTAGCGATTCTGTTTTCCACACCAGCCTTAATCCAAGCAAACACAACGAAAGGGTGGTGTAATATTTTGGCCAAATGATAAGTAAAACTTGGTAGCTATTAGCATACACTAACAGCATTGAAGTAATGCCTTCATCGACCAATAAGTGTTGTCGCAGTTCTCAATGGCTTGTGTTATCTTATTTGTTGGGCGCTTATTGTTTAATTTTTTTTAAATTTGGATTCTTTGTCCTCCGGCTAGCTATTATAACTCAGTCGAGCAGGGTGTGTAAACGGAAAGGAGTTGTTGCTAAAACATAACACTGATAAAAAATTGTATCTAGACTTTTATTGCCGTCACACTTAATTAATAAATGACATACTTAATCTTTATACACGCCTGACTGAAACTGTGATATTTACGAATGTAACTACAGTCGTTTTAGTGTCCGCGCACCAATTATTTCGCGTACTTTACATTTTTATCTAACTCTGCAACGTGCACCTCGTGAGAGATTCTTCAGAACTGTTCGACACTTGCTTATGGCTCGAGAATATATACTCCTTCACCTCGAATTGCCTAAACATTATAATATAGCTCCTATTGGTTACCAAATTGCGCCCACTTTAGCGTCTGTTTTGGTCAGCGAATCACTACTACTAACATATATACTCTAGGGAAGATATTCCCTCCATTTCTGAAAAAAGGCACGCTACCCTGACGTCATTTGTTTATCTCTTCTTATTCATAAACAACTCACCCCATCGGTTTATTGTTATCCACATCTATTGTCAGTTTCAGTTAGGCCGTGTAAACTTATTTCCTAACAATCCTTATGGCTAACAAACATCTAAAATCTTGTACATACAATAATATTAATTTACACTACAATCACTCTGGCATTCACAGCATGTTATGATATAAAATATAGCCTCAGTGTTTTGTGTCGCTGATTGGAGAGCACACCATGTTTATGTCAGCTCCACTAGAATTTGAGTCATTATTAGAATAGCATCGCACTATGCATTGAAACTTGCAGGTTTAGTGATAAAAGAACCCGAAGTGGGTTTAATGGATACTCCTAGATACAGCACAAGGTTTACGAGATGCCAGCCTTTTCTATTGTGAGTATCTTGATAACGTTCACCCACACCCATCAATTACGTGCTATACAGCGAAAGTGAAACCTGCTTACGCACTGACCTACTTCTAGCTTTGAAAAGGAGAATTCCACCCGCTAGCAGCTACCGGTCGCTATCGGCGTGTGCGCCTTATGTTTTCAAATATCTTCGCAGAAAATGGTCAAATAAAAAAAATGAAAGATGCAAAATATCTTCCAAATAATGAGATCTGCAACTGGTTTAAATTAATGTAATGATTTCTCTTCCACCCGATATATAAATTATTTATATTTCAAAAACTTTCTGTACGTGTATGTGGAGTTATACCAATAGAAGCAGTGACACAGTGAATTATTCTAAAATCATCGTGGTAAATGGGGAACTAGTTCAAAAAGTCAAAATATATTTTTTTCGAACTCAAACATGTAAATCAATAACCAAAACAGTTAACGATTCAGGAACTACATTACTAATGTTCTTGTGATTCTCTTACCTTTAGTTGGATGAAGGCCTGCGACTGGGAATGCCACTTTCTGTAAGAAATGAAAGCAAGCTTGTTAGTATTAATTCTCTTTATTAGCACCGACATTTTACAAATTCATCTACGTATAATACATACTAATATATGACAGTAATGCATATCATCAAGTTTTAATAGCAAAAGTATAGCCGATTTTTAATGAAGAACTAAGACTGTAAATTACACTCGTACCGAAAATGTTTTAAGAAATTTCACCAAAAGCACAGATTCTTGAGTTTCCCCTAACGACAAGCACACATGTTTATCTTCGCTACTACATACAGTAGATAAATAGATGAAGTATTGTATTCCACCCAAAAATTCATTGAAAAACATATTCTGAGGCCCCTAAGAATCAAACATTTTTTTTTTGCTTTAGAAAAAGACATCTGTGTTTGAGTGTGTGAACAGGATAAAACGAAAATCTGTTTGAATATTACTAAACTTGATAATATGTAAAGTCCAGCGTGTTCCAAGGATGCTACACAAAGATTTTTAAGAAAATACCCAACATTTTTTGTTATTTTTAAATGTCCCCAAAATGACTAACGATTTTGATTAAAATGCAATGTATTTAAGATATATGTAAAACAAATAAAACATATATCTGTAATTTTCTGGGAATACCTATGCGGACCTCTTCATCCTGATGAAGTTTGTGTAAGTAAACTGTAAGAGGTAGATAAAATTTTACTAAACACAAAATGTAAATTGGTTGTAGGGGGCTGACACAATAGCAGAACCTTGAGTCAATGTGTAGGAGAAATCCGACAAACTAGCTCAACGAATATTTTTGAAGAGAGGTCGCATGTCTGGAAACAGGGAATGATAGCCTGTTAGGTTTTCGAGATTCTTCCAAGCTGAAGGAACACAGTCAATAAGATTTTGAGAAGAATATGTTTGAATGCTAGTTAGTTATAGCGTCCCCAAGCCAAAGTCAGTTGAGTGAGAAGTGCGGCGATGTGCAGAACTTACGTGTAAGCTCTCCGAAGCAGGAGTTACTAATTACCTCATAATGTAGTGAGCACGTTAAAAATATATCAATTTAAAAGTGCAGGTTATTAGAAGGGAAACGATGTATAGTTTAGTCACGTGTGATACATAGTTAAATTATTAATCGAGCACTTATAAAAATAATACCTTGATTGCTACGTTACCTAGCTAAGGAATCTTCTACAGCTCCAACAAACTCGATTATTACTAAAGTAACTGTGTACCTTCTTACTACATTTGTGGCGAAGGTCTACGCGGGCAAGAACCAAAGCTCAAGCCCCCTCCTAACAACCCAGGGTCAGCGCCATCCGAGTGGCTCTTCAACCGTGGGGATTTACGATGAGGGCCCCCCTCCCCGCTTTCGCGGGATTGGAAGTGGATACGCCACTTTCGCGCGTCACCCTTAAAAAGGGCGACTACCGAAAACCTCGGTGGCGCAATCTAGCATGCCGTCTACCAACTCTCATTCATGGTTGGTGTTGTAGAACATCGAGGTGTCTGGGCAGAAAAACCAGCCACACGTACCCAATCACCCATGGATATCGGGAACCACTTTCCCGCCGAGTCCAACCCAATCCGAACAACTCACTATCGGGAGGGGCTCGAATGTTCGACCCAGCGTACTTCTAGTAACATCAGAAGTACCACGAGTGCTAGGGGTTCGCAGCGCTCGCACCACGGCAGCTGAAGTGTTCGGAACCCCTCCCCTACGGAAACCTTCTTACTACAGTAGAAAATGCGTGTGTCATTAAAGTATTGTGTTCCTCTGCTTATTTAATCATGTGTCAGTGTTGTTACTACTTACCTTCTTTCCCGTACCAGACCCTGATAAGTTACACATGCTCTACCATAAATCCATACTACAGCAAGAAGTAAACATAACCTGATTGACAATTTAGTTTGTAACAACCATACACCAAGATCAGCATCAGAGATCATATATTAATTCAGATATTAATAAACCAACATGCAAACCTACTACGAGTTATGCTACGAGCACGTGGAGTGTACCGCAATTTAAGACAGCATCATAAGCTCTGCTGAAGAATAAAATACGGTCCAGAAGGGTAAACTATTGAAGACTGCGACCTCTAGAATGCCGTATTAGAATTTAGGATGCTATTACGGAAATCGAAGGTGCTCACTTCCAGCTAGAAGGCGCTGCTAAAAATCTTATGGATCTTTAGTCATAAAATAACCTTTATTGGAAATTTTAGAGGCAGTAAATGTGATTACTCTTATACTAGGTCATGTTATTGGCGTATGAAAGAAGTTTATAACTCCAGGCTTGGAATAAAATACTAATTTTACGAGTAAAGTAGTTTTCTTGTAAAAAATGTCATATGAAAAGCAAGGAACGAAGAGATAAGGTTAAAACTTGGTACCGCTGCATATATGGGGTATTCCAAAACTGACTTCAAAATTAACAGTAGTTAAAATACTTTAGAAATTAAAGAAACAATGCATTGTGTAGGTAAAAGATTTTCATTTTTCACTTCATTTTATATTTAATTAAAATAACAACCGTATTAATGAAAAGTTTCCTGGAATGCAGATTTTACACACGACTCAGAAGCTAAGGAATAAAAGTCTGATGTGTTGCTCTCATATGAATTTCTCTAGTCACTGTTTTACTAACACTTCTCTGAGTGGTACCTAAGATATGCCGTAGACCAAGTTTTGTTACAAGCAATTTAGCCACCTTTAGTGGAAAGGTAACTGTCTGTTATATACACACACAGAGATGCAAAAATACGATAGTATAGGAGGGTTGTAAATATATATAAATAGAGTAGCTATGGGGCGATACATTTATTTCTTGATACTCGATGCTCGACACCGATACTGATTTTTGGGTACCGATACTCGATATCCATGTTATAAAAATCTGTAAAGGTTATAGCTCGTTCATTGAGTTATGTTCGCATTAATAGTCTTCTGTATACAAACGCATGTAACCAATTCTGTATTGCATTTAATACCCAAATTGTTCGTCAAGGCTGATAAAAATAATAATTATAATAATAATATATTTGCTTCTCTTTTAAAGAATTTTCTACTCATAGAAAAACAAATATTAGCAATGCTTTATTCCGTAATCTTGAAAATATAAACTAATATACATGTTTCACGAAACTCAACTAAAAATTTCTGATGTGATACACTCACATGACTTTCTCTACTCTTGTACAAACTATTTTTACAAACGCTTATTCTCCATATGCTTCATGTTAATCGATATGTTAATCTTATTGCTTATTTTCTTGCAGGTGCAAAGGAATATGGTAGGTTTTAAGCGATAGTGAAATCTTTTAAGGGCTGGTTGCTATGTGGAGCATTCCATTCTCTTTGTATGTCCAGGACATAAAAAAATGGATAACGAATTCCTATTTAAGAAAATTTAAGGTAATAACAAGCAATATCTCGAAAATGGTTCACTCAACAAAAAATGTATATCACGTAAATTGTGTATTTTAACACGCTCTACATTTTTTGTGTAGTAAAATGTTGTGTATCTCTTATGGTTTATCAGTTATGCAAAAGTCGTTCACAATGAAGAATACTTTTGGAGACATTCCCAGAAAATTCTAGATGTACAATTTCTAGATTTGTCATGACAATATCTTAAACATATGATATTTTAATCAAAATCGGTAGAGCCATTTTTGAGAAAATTAAAATTTTTGAAAAATGTTTCATGTAAATGTAATCTTGGGTGGGGGGATTTTCTAGAAAACCTTCGTGTCGCATCTCTGGAAGATACTGAACCTAAATGCCAAGTTTGGTGATTATATGACTGTTCGTTTCTTTGTTATGCTGTTCACAGACAGACAGACACACACAGACACACACACGGACATGTTTCCAAAATTTTTTTTTTGTATTCAGGGGGTCTCAAAACATATATTTTCGGTGAAATCTCGGTATCGAATTTTTGGGTGGAATACAATACTTCCCCTACTTACTATACGTAGTAGAGAGAGTAATAACATGCATTTCCAAGTGCTGTATTATCTGGCGTTCTTAAGTTCTGATTTACTTCTGCTGGATTCGCAGATTTTAGTCACCGGAGTAGGTAAATGTAATGGCTGAGAGAGAGAGAGTCACCTAGCCAGGCTATTGTAGATACTTAATTTAGTGCGTTAGCTATATCAGTTTCATTTACAACTCAGTTAACGCTGCATGTTGCAAGAGTACCTCTCTCCTTCTCCCATTGTTTAGCATGGTTTCATTTAGACACAAGAGTCCATGGAATGGTGCATTGATTCACCCAAAGGAAACGCAGTCAAGGTTTATCAAGAACTATAGTCCAGTAATGCACGGGGACACTTGCGAGGCAATAACGTGAAGTCAGACTCTTTTCATACCTTATCTAACAAAGTTAAACGTAACAATTTCAATGATACAAAATTTAAACATTTAAAAGTATCGAAAAACTATCGAATGTTTATCTCAAAGTATTAGACATACTTCCATATCACAGGGTATCGAGGCCCCATCCCTAAAATACAAAGAAACTTTCATTACACATTTACATATTTTGTTGCAGTTATAAGAAGAATAGAGTAGGCTAATGCCATAGTCACGTTTTTAAAAAGCGTACCACGGCTTTAAAATTGTATACCGTGTATAACCACGAGAAAAAACGAATTGCAACTTACGAGTATCTCGGAAATTGTTAACGCAGCATAAAGAATTAATAAAATATGTGCTCTATCACGATCTACATTGTTTAATAAGATTTTGACTTTTATGGTTTATCAATTATACTAAAGTTATTCAGAACGAGGACTTCACAGGTTATTCCCAGAAAAGTCATGTTGGAGGAAAGAGGGCGAGTCCAGATGTAAACAACGGGCGCATGCCTGCAATGCTCGTAAGTGTTGTATTAAAAGAACATGCGGAGCTTGTCGAAAGCAAACGTACTCCGTCTCGCACTTAAACAAAAGCTATATCGTAAGAAACTTCTTTCAACATCGCAAGAGGTGATAGGTACATACTAATAATACGCTTATGTCACTGTCTGAATATTTCTTACTTTGTTTGCTAAACGGAACATCATTCTTACTACGATTTATTTCTTTACTCACCGTCTGTACCCATCAGTCCCACCAAACGTTATGCTCTCTGCATCGATAACTTGAAATAACGGACCATGTCACTCTATTCCACCCTCTAGTAATCACCAACAAACTTTACGATTTTGCTTTTACTAGCGGTAAACTTCCATCCCATGCAACTACTTGAACTCGTAGTATTCCAAGAAAAAATTGTGAAAAGATTTTCCTTCACAGTGTGTCACGAAATCTGCAACATGGCTGAAATCGAAAAGTAAACAAAAATGGCTACCCGGCCAAGGTATGTCGTATGCGAACTGATTACTCTGTATTCACTCTTAGGTTGATCCGCGGCAAAACAAACCCACGTGGTCAGTGCACCGTGGTGCAACACGGTAGCAATGCCTCAAGGAAGGTAGTCCCATGCTAATCTCTGAATTTTAGAATGGATTTATCCTTAAATAGTATAATATTCTATACATATACCTGAGGTTTTATTTAACGCTGATTTATACCGTTAAACATAGCTAAAAGTCCCATGACGCAATGTTACCTGACATCCGGGTAGCGCAGAATATTGTTTACAACCAGAAACCAGCAGTTGTGTTTAGTATCATGGCGGACGGTGAATTTGCTCTTGTGTTTTCGTCGAATTACGTAAAGCATTAGCAGTGTAAACTATTGACTAGTGGTGAAAAAACAATAGTGTTGAATCTTTATTATAAGTTATGTGAGAAATATCCAACACTTTCCGCGAAAGAAATGGTGAAATTAGCTTGAGTTCGCTGGTGTTTCGAGTACAAGTACAAACAGTGCTTGTGCAGAAAAATCTGAAATGAGAAAAATGGTTACACCCGGAAAAAAAGAAAGCATATGAAGTACGCGATGCAAGAATGTAGTGATTTTAAGAAGAATGCAATTTGCGTAACAGAGCACAATTTCTTTTTTAAACTGAGCCGCCAACAGTTAATAAAGTGCCGCTTCCAAAGAGCGAATAAATTAGGTTATCGCATACCTGTTACTTTATTTTTCGCTCATTTATTTTAGATATGATAGTCACCGTTTCAGTTGTCGAAATAAGGACTCTGTTCCTTTTTGCACTATGTGCCGCTTGTACTCGCCACATGGTTTGGATGTGTGACAGTGTTTCTAGTGCGAATGGCGGAAGGATACATTATTGCGGTGCACTGGTCACCTGGTGTTTGTTTTGACGCGGATCAACCTAAGAGTGAATACAGAGTAGGTTATACCTATGCTGGCCATGTCTGTACATCGAGAGCTCCGTGGATTACTACAAGATGGAGCAGATGAAGGCGATTATGAAGAAATAACTGTTAGGCAGTTTTTCGAACTAAGTATACATTACTGCAGTGTGGTTAACCTATCGGTTGTTGTTATTTTCATTGTATTCCACACTCACAATGTGATTTAATTGGGTATAATACATGAAAGTGCTACATGATATTAGTAAAGAACAAAATTTCATTGCAAATTGTTATACTGTGACGCAAATCTTAAATTCCTTTGCGCGTGATAAATTATCAATGTGTTCTGAAGGGTTTCAGTTTGGCAAAGAGATAACTTGTAAATACACATTTTTGACATTGTCAAGTTTTGGCAGGTCTTGCCAAGTCTTTTCCAATATTCTCACTTATTGAAAAACATGTCTGATCATGTACAAGGGGCTTTAGACGTTAACAAACAAAAAAAAAACTGTTGGAATAGCACAAATAAAATTACTAATACCTTTGGTTAGATATTTGCTTCTAGACCATCAAAAAATTAATGACATTCGTGCAATCTAAATGTAATCAACGTTTCAGATGTAATAGAACAACACAGAAAACAATGATATGGCCATCTATGTAGGATGTTTACTTCCCGTATTCCAGTCACTATATATAAACGTCGGAAGACCGAGTAAACGTTGGAAGGACCAACTTTAAAACATTTGTGAAGACGGAATGGGCCAAAAGTCCCAAATCGTGCAGTATTTGAAGTTGCACTGATTATTAAAAGGCCAATCTGAGAACATTACTGTCGTCCTCCGTGGACCAGTGGTACCGTGCTAGCCTCTAGTTCTCAAGTTCGCGGATTCAAACCCGGTGGTTTGCGGTGGAGGGCGATGGATTTTTTCGGGCGTAAAAATCCTTAGTATGGCTTCCTTTGGAAGGGAAGTAAAGCCGGTGGTCCCGCGTCGTAGATTTACGGCGCGTAAAAGAACCTCAAGTCTGATAAAGAGGCCTCTGAGCAAAATTACCGGTCTTTCACGCCCAATATGAAATGGGACGCTAAGAACCATAGTAGTTAAAGCGCGTCCATAAAAAAATGAGAACATTACCTCCAAAAAATGTCTTCTCCGCATTCTGCACAGGATGTAAGATAGGGGGAGGGTAGATGCATCTCTGTTCTCACTAGAATTTTGTTATTAATAAATTAATAGCACAGCCACGTCATTACACGCACTAAGTCCTGGACTTTAGTATGCACGCGGCAGTCCTTCAACAAATCTAACTGCCTTTCAAATGTTATCTCTCTCAAGTGGTTTTATGATCATGAATTGGCTTCCCCTACGGGATGCACTGAAGTAGGCCACTTGAGTTACCGTGCCTGGTTGGCTGTGATGCTTAAAAGCCTTTCTGTCTATCAGCCAAAGCGAGCCAAATATAATCCGGAACATTCTCGAAACAGCGCTTCACAAACTGATGGCGCTGTATTATTCTCAAGAGCGCTGGAACTTACGCAAACCTATTGGAACAAACAGTGTTTACAGTTGATGTCTAGACTGTTGATGTATTGTATCCTGTTGAACGGGAAGTATTCATCAAGTCTTGAAATTCAGAATACTAATTTGGTTTTGACATAGATCTAACGAATTAAGCTTACATCTTCACTGGCAACGAACCTTAATACTAGAATACAAGAATGTTTGCACACATTTTAATTTTTATTAGTAAAATGCCTTAAAATTAACTTCTGTGCTATCCATTTGCGCGTGCTTATGTCCATTGAAGCAACATACAATACTAGCCATGGACAAACTAATACGATAACTAATTAATGTAATAATATATCAAATTCACAGCTTGCCAGCATCAACGAATTAATAATTTCTTTCCTTAATATTTTGTTCTAAGTTTTAAGTGTTATGTATTTTGTTTTGCTAATATTGTAATTAAGATGATTTTAAAACACATATTCATAATGTACACATGGTAGAGAACAAGTAAATAACGTTATAACATATAGAATACAATATAATAGGGAAAGTACATTGTTAGCTATACAATCAATAATAAACATTACAATATATATGTGTGTGTGTGTGTAACAAACTGTTATTGGATGTTATTGGATAGTATCATCAATCAGGTATATTGATACATGCCTATAATTCAAATATGTACGTTAAGAAAACGGTTGAAGGGAACGCTAACAGAAGCTTGTCAGACTTCGAGCAGGAAGGCCGGTTATAAGCTCGTCTCCAAATATACGCTAAAACTAAGTATTTAAAGTCTGACAAAGGTAATAGTGAATTGTGAATATTTACATGTGGTTTATCTAAAATACAAGTGAAATAGTTAACAGACTATGTGTGTGCAAATTATTTTAACATTCCTCATACCTAACCCCGACAAGACACAATTACTCTCCGACTCAAAATACAGCAGCCATGGCACAATTATAAAATAATAATTACAACCTACTACTACACACACAAAAATACAGGTATACGATCATCAGATTCCAGTGTACGAGAACGTCGTGATACATCACAAGAGTACGGGCATCAAGACGACCTACAGATATACGTAATACAGCATCCATCATCTCCCAAAGGTCCATTATCATCAACGTACTGGGATCCTACCACGCAGGAACCGTTACACCATTTTCCAGGAAAGCTATGACTGTTGGACGAAAATGCACACTTGCAGGATAGCATAATTGCCATAGTATGTTTTACAACAGATGGTGCCTTTAATTATAAAAACTTAGAAGATGTGTCTGTGTACGGAGTATAGTCCAGAATGTGATTAATATATAATGAAAAGTTGCTGAATTCATTAATAAAAATTTGACAGAAGTCATGCTTTCTAAATTTAAATATGATTTTTTCTACCCTCTAACGCTTATTAGTGAATATACAAATTATTCTTAGGAAAGTTTATTTTCCTATCTTCTTCATTTTAATCGGGACAAAACTTTCCGGATATAGCTATACATTTAGTTATAGACACAAAATAAATAGCGATAGTCAAATGCTATGTGCTGGCCTTAAAATTCCATACTCTTTCCATGACATCACGAGAAACAACTGAACATCAAAAGACTTGAATATAATGACGAAAGTATTGAACAATTCGAACCATTAGAAACGAATATCTCGGAAATTCCTGACACAAAAAAAAAGTTATTTGAAATAAATTGTACGTTTTAAAAGTTCTACTTTTTGTGTAATACGTTTTTGCCTATTGCTTACATACATGATTATACAAAATTCAAAAGATATTCATTTTATTTCTGATGTATATATCTTTAATATATGGTACTTTAATCATAATCGATATGGCCAAGTTTTTAGAAAATTAAAAATTTTGAAAAATGTTCCATGTAAAGGGTAGTTTTCTTTGGGGGATTTTCTTGAAAATCTTCGTGAAGCACCCTTGGAAGAAACTGGACCTAAATACCAAGTTTGGTGTTTATCCTATTCTCCGATTTTGAGTTATACTTTTCACAGGACACATACGGACATTTTTCTAAAAAGTTTTTTTTTTATTTAGGGTGGCTCTAAACACGTATTTCCGGTGAAATCCCGTTTTGAATTTTCGGCTGGAATGCAGTACCTTCTCTATCTACTAGGTACCTGGTAGAGAAAGTATAAATATCCTAATTCCTAAATGGCCCAGTCTCTAATCTAAATACTGAACAGAATAATGAAATGCAGCGCGTTTATATCACAGAATGATTAACAATTTATTGTATTGCTTGTCTTATACCCGTAGCAAAATAAACTTTGATATGGAAATTTTTTGATTTTGGGGGTCTCCAAATATACAAGTTAAATGTACTAATTAATAATGTATCATTTAATTATTTAAAATCTTATCGAAACCGTTAGCCTGGTTCGTTAAAACATCGGGTCGTGAGCGGGATATCTGCGGTTCGGATCTCGTCAGGTCCATCCTCCCTGATCTTTCTTTCTTTTTCCTTTTTCCAGAGTTCTATCAGTGCTTTTACCAGGCAAATATCGGGAAGGTATACTTAAATAAGCCCTAGAACGTTTACTTCCCACATTTAATTTCTCAATTATCATTTCATTCATGTATCATCAAGGTCCACCGCCTCTGGTGGCGTTTACAGTAAGATCGGACGTTAAACATGGTTTAAAACGTTGAAAACCCCAATGTGTCGTTAACGTATTCTCATCGGCTTTGTCGTCGTGTTTCCCTCCACGTACTAGGCAAGGAACCTCCCATTGTGCTAGCAGCTTTAGCCAATATGGAGAGAAAAATCTGATGTGTTACACTCACATGACTTTCTCTACTCTTGTACAATCTAATTTTACAAACGCCTATTCTCCATATGCTTCATGTTAATCGAGATATCGAGATGTCAATCGTATTGGTAATTTTCTTGTAGATGCAAGGGGAATATGGTAGCTTTTAAGCGATAGTCAAATATTTTAACGCTGGTTGCTATGTGGCGCATTCCATTCTCTTTGCATGTCAGGACATAAAAAAATGAATAACGTATTTAAGAAAAAGTATAAGTATTGGAAAATTTAAGGAAATAACAAGCAATATCTCGAAAACGGTTCACTCAACAAAAGAAATGTATATGACATAAGTTGTGTATTTTAACGCGATCTACATTTTTTGTGTAGTAAAATTTTGTCTATCTCTTATGGTTTACGAGTTATGCAAAAGTCGTTTACAATCAAGAATACTTTTGGAGACATTCCCAGAAAATTCGAGATATACATTTCATTTCTCATGACATTATCTTAAACATATGATATTTTCAGCAAAATCGTTAGAGCCATTTTTGAGAAAATTAAAATTTTCGAAAAATGTTCCATGTAAAGGGTAGTCTGGAGTGGGGGGATTTTCTTGAAAACCTTCGTGTCGCATCTCTGGAAGATACTGAACCTAAATACCAAGTTTGGTGCTTATCCGATTGTTCGTTTTTGAGTTATGCTGTTCACAGAAACACACACACAGAGACACACACACACACACACACACACACACACACACACACACACACACACACACACACACACACGGACATGTTTCCAAAAATGCTTTTTTTGGATTCAGGAGATCTCAAAACATATATTTGTGGTGAAATCTCGGTATCGAATTTTTGGGTGGAATGCAATACTTCCCCTACTTACTATACGTAGTAGAGAAAGTAAAAATATTTGGTTGTATACAGGTGCAGTGGCTCGATGCAAACAAACTAAAGGTATTGGTTACTGAAAGCAATTATTTGCTTCCTTATTCAGTGGGGAACAACTTGTATTTAGTTCCTACATGTATTAATGAAGCACTGTGCAGGTATGTGGCACGGGCTGATTACTGAAATATTTGCATTCAAAGTATACAGATGTTACCGAGTTCACGGATTCAAACCCGGCGGATCGCGATGGATATTTTCGGGCGTAAAAATCCTTATACGGCACGTAAAATAACCTCAAGCCTGATAAAGAGGCCTCTGAGCAAAATGTCCTGTCTTTCACACCCAATATAGAATGGGACGCTAAGAACCATAGCACTGATAGGGCGTCCATAAATAAAACAACTTTTTTAGTTCCTCTGAAACTTTGTATGCTTTTTCGTAGAGAGATATTATATAATTATGTAAAAAGTATATATAGAGAGAAGCAAGGTTCTGTATACACAACTAGGATGTTAGTAGTATAGGACCCTATAATAAACAGAACTCCAACAACAATGGAATATACTGTAAAATTAATATAATTTAAACATATGTTGCACCATTTAATCCAGTTTAGCTTCCTTTAACTGGGTTAAATAGCACATTTAACATAATAACTAAAATAATTTAATTACAGAATTTTAAAGTGTTCTACACACAGAAAGTAGTTGCTTTAGTTTTACTGTCCCACGTATGGGAAGTCAGCTTGAAGAAGTTATTTTGTTTACTGTGTATTTATTTAGCTCCACGTATGAAGTAAATTTGAAGAAGATTGTTTGTTACGGAATATGCTGCTACGTATGAAAAGCCGATTTGAAGATGTATTTTTGTTGTTACGCTCCAAGTTTAAAAAAATATATTAACTTTGTTATTAAGCTGCTTCTATAGATATTATTTATGTTTATGTTTGCCTCGGCTGCGGCAGTGTTGTTTTAGAGACACGTTTCTCTTAATCAGGGCGTGGTGCGACAAGAATGTAGGCTTACACAGATTTTAAGTTTAAATTCCCTTTTTTTTTTATTAATTCTTGACACAAACTAAATAGCACTACACTGATATCAAGAGCTGTGAGATTCTTTAATTTAATACTTGCACTTTGTTAAAGCGTATACTTAATTTTTGTTTCACACGAATACGTAATATTTCTCTAGAGAACACATCTTCCATCCAGTTGCTATCACGGTCTGCAGGCAATTGAACATATTTCAACCGTCCAAACCCGTAAATTTCTGTATTTCAAGTCTCTGATTGGCTAATCCTAGTCCAATAGAATACCTGCATTTAACTAAAGCTTTTTCTGGCTGTTGATTGGCCATTTTTAAACTGTCACAAAATTCACATTATTGCTGCCCTAAGCATGACTGGTAGCATTTAAACTCTCATACTCATTATTGCCTCAAGGTTACCTCATTGTTACCTCATTGTTAGCAACTTTAAACTTATTATTCTCACAGCTCTTGCATTATTAAAGTATGTAATGTATTCACATAACATTGTTAAACATGTTTACAATAATATAAGCATATGCAATGACTGTTACATACATTTTTACAAATTATTACATACATATTGCTTCAAGGCGGGCTGTTATTGAATTTACATATTATATAATTTAATTGAAATTATTCAAGTGTTAAAAATACTGCCTCAAGACTCAAAGTAACATTTAAAACTAATTCTTAACTTTTTTAAAATATGTAAACTTTAATGCGTGTTAAGCGAGATTCAAGCATTTAGCTAGTGTAGTAAAGTCATTAGTATTTCCAGTTTTAGTGAATGAAGGTTTGCGAATATTGAAGATATCGAAATATAACTGCTTAGGTTTTAAAATAATGTTACGAAATTGATGTATTTTCGTTTGAATAGTTGAAATTCCCTAAAGTTATATTTTGATACAAGTGTCGTCTAATTAAAAAAAAGCATTATACGACATATAGACATATATATTGATTTATTCTACATTTTTGAACGAATACGTGTCGTACCTTTAATGGTAAAATCTTTCCAAAACTACACTTCTGCTGTCTGTGCAGTGACATTTTAGCTAGTGGTTGGGGAGCTCTTCCAAGCAGATAGGGGTACAGTTACTGGAAGGAGGTAGTGTTTACTTGGTCTAGCAAGTGAGGGATAAAGACGCGCAATAGTGAAAAACTGAGATTGTTTTCATTGTACGCTTCACGCAGCAGAGTTCAGCATACTGTGTACCTCTCCCACGACCTAAAGGTTTTCCTCAGAGATGAGATATTCCATCCCGTTAGCTAAAGCATCATTGAACAGACAGTAAATTACCTCGACACTTGAGGCATCAAGGTAAGACACCTCAGCCTAGCTGTTTACCTTCGAGCTCAAGCATTGGGAATCATAAGTCGCCTCCTGCTTTGTTTACATCGAGCCACAATCGAAGATGATGACTATACCTGAGAGTGATATTAAAAGAAACAGGTTTTAGAAGTTTATTAAAGGCTTCAGTAAATTTTGCTGAAATGACAGTATCCTGGGAAATTTCGTGTTTAAGAATATGGCCATTGCAGTCCACCAAAGACAGAATTCAGTGCTGAAACATTCTGCATTGCGTCTGCGGAAGTCTCGCGGGAGAACCGGACAGTGTGGATGAGGGAAATGAGGTCATCTCACTTGATGTAAGCATGAATCTCTGGCTGACACAATTCTTCGTACCATTTCTCTGAGGGGGCCACGTCCAGGAGCGCTTTTACATGCCCTTGATACCATACATCATTTTAATTACTCCGCTCGTGGGCTACTCTATGCTGGCTCTACAACAAATGGGATGGCTTTGCTTACTTAGCCAACATACACGGTTACTTCACTTCATAATAGCAGAACCTGCGGCTCCCTTCGCGTAATTGCTATAATTAATTAGATGTTTCTCCTGTGTGTATGTGTCTCTCACCTCTCTTCATCTGTTTCTGTATGCAACATATCTATCTGTTGGCGTAGTGTGTCCAAAATCAATTATAAATATTATTTCTAGGGTTGAAGGTACCAGTAAAATATTAAACATGAGTAATGAATCTATTTTCACTAGTAATTCATTCTCTAAACCCACTATTTGTTAATTACATATACGCCCATCTTTAAATGTAATGTTACATTAACAATATTACTTGTTTTCAGGTTAAATATTAAATGGTTCTCTGTTTAATATCATGAGTGAGGTCATCATGTAGCCAAGCATATACCGCATGGCGTCGCAGATCCGTGACATAATCCTAAAGTGTGTGCATGTTTATTCACATGATGACCTAGCTCGACATAGACTGTTGCTACATTTGTAACAGCTTATCTTGTTACTTTTCAACCTCAACCCTGTGAATTATTATATAACGTTGACATTTAAAGAAAGACAAAAACGCACTAAAAACACTTACTGTTTCCCAATAATTACAAATGTTTTCTAAGGTTTTCTAACCCGTACGAACTGCACAATTACGATTAAAGTGCCAGTATCTAGTTCTGAAACAAGATACGGAACATTAATATTATACACTTTAGAAGGCATCATGAGAACTCAGAAATCTCAGAACTCAAAAATTAATTAATTTTTTAAATGCAGTCTATAATATTTCAATATATAAAATTTAACCAGCTAGCCTTCCATTTTTACTTTCTCTACTGTGTAGATTCCTATAGTATAAGGTGACAACGGATGAGGCACGAAACCTAGAAGCACATTTGAAACATGAGATAGAAACGGAATGAAAGGGAACTGTGGTAGATTAGAAACCACCCCAGCTTTCGCCTACCAACCAGGGTAAACCACGAAAAACCCAAGGTCGACGGAAATTGAACCCGGGACCTCCCAAATACGAGCCTCACACGTTACCACGGAGCCATAGCTCGATATACCTCTATAAGTAGGGGAAGTAATGAAATTCCACCCTAAAATTCCATACAAATACTTCACCGAAAATAAGCGTTTTGAGCTTAAGGATACAATTCTAGAAAAAGACCATGTGTGTGTGTGTGTGTGTGTGTGTGTGTGTGTGTGTGTGTTTGTAAAGATGTGAAGTGAATATCTTCAAGAAAATACCCCAACTATTTACATGGAAAGTTTTGCATTATTTTTTAGTTTCTGAAAAATACCTCTAACAAATTCAATTAAAATGACACACTTTGAAGATATTTTATGACAAATAAGACAAATATTTTGAATTTTTTGTGATTAGCCTTTGAATTGTATAATTTTTAAAACCGTAGGAGATAGACAAAAACCCTGCTACACAAAAAATATAGATCTCATTCAAGCACACAATTTCTGTAAAGTTTTTTTGGGGCTTAACCGTTTTGGAGATATTCTTTGTTAATGGTTTGAATTTTAAGTGGAAAGTCGTTATTGGTTTTTTTCCCTTGGTCATGCAAGGGTTTTCAAAGCTATCACGGGGTGATATACTTTTTAAAAATCGGATTATCGCCTTAGCCTGCTGAGTGCGTTCTTTGTATACCCACAACCAAAACTGTAAATGTTAAATGATAGTTTATCTTGATTAATAACAACAGAAGAATAAACTTTTGTAAGAATAGTTTATAGAAGTGTGAGTACAGAAGGTCATGTGAATTCAAGAATCAGCTTTTTGTTTGTAAACAAATCAAGTACGTTTCGGCTAGATTTCAATAAGAGAATCTAAACCCACTGTAAGGTACGTATATCTCGTTAGGCTGCTATAGTAGGACTTTAATCGAAATGTCGTCCAAGGCTAGGAAGCTCAATAAGGTTTATTCTTACACAGATGATCTGTAATTTACTATTTACAGCATTCTGTACTTTTGCTAATGTAAGTAATTCACAGATATTCGATGCGAAAACAAAGTAAACAAGTTCATGCACCACGAATTAATTTTGTTCAGAATTGAATTGTTGTGTACACACTAATCATTTTCAAAATAAACAAGCTCATATATTACGAATTCCCTTTGTTCAGAATTGAGTTGTTATGCACACAATAATCATTTTCATTTATTTGTTTCTTGTTTCGTATCGCGTTTTGTTCCTTGTTTCTTTCTTCGATCTCTTTTCCTCGCTGTTTGGCGTACTTTGTGCCCACGTTGTAAACTTGTATATCTTTGCGTTATTGCCTGTGTACATTTGGTGGGATTAAAGAATGAAAAAGAAAAAGAGTCCTAATGTTTGTGTAGCCTTTCATAGCAGACTCGTTTTTCAGTTCAACATGCCATCAACACACAATGTTTACAGCTGTTGCTGCCACCGCCACCTGGCGGTAGAGAGGAAAATGCCACTTTCATTTGTTTCATCGCTGAAGGCTTTCCAGAATTATTATTTACAATATGAAGACTTTGCACGGGGCAGTCACGTCGTTTCCAGCAGCAGCAGCAAACGCACGTATGAGTAAATAGAACAGAAGACTGGCTTTACAATAGAGTCAAGAAAACGTGGGTGCATTTAGTTTCGGTCCAAGTGATGTATTACACCCATACTGAGACTGGAAGTAAACATAGGGCAACTGTAAATGAACAGAATAAATTGGCATGTTTATAAATACAGGGAGTATAGAACTAAACTTGACCGGCTGCGAAGGAACATGGAATGGGCAACAGTTCCCGCACTTACCGTCTGTATTATTGTTAACAGAGGGGTTTAACTTAGATTGGTGTGTTGGGTATTGCGAAATGCAATTGCAAAGTTAGAAAGCGCAATAGTGACTATGAGAGACACTAAAATGCATTTCTTGATAGCGAAGAGATTATATCATTGGCTTCTCTCAGCGATGCGTTTACGATATCGTCACCCTGGACCTCTTTGCTTGTATGGACTTTTATTTTCCCTACAATGTACCAAGTGGATAGAGGAAGTATTGCATTTCACCCAAAAGTTCAATACTGAGATTTTTCTAGAAATATGCTTTTGAGGTCTCCTGAATCAAAAATGCATCTTTAGAAAAAGGTCTGTGAGAGAGCGAATAGCATAATTCAAAAGAGAAAACGGGATAAATACCAAAATTTGTATTCAAGTTCAGTATTCCCCACGAAGATTTTCAAGAAAATCCTCCGACATGCCACTACCATTTACAGTGAAACATATTTCGAAATATTTAATTTTCTAAAAAATAGGTTTATGATTATGATTACAATGCCAATAATTATACTTTTACATTACAAAGAAAAAGTACATCTTGAATTTTCTGGGAATAGTCTGTGAAGCTCTCTTCAATTGGAAAATATACTTTTTATAATTTGAAATAACTGGTAAATTATAAAGATAGATAAAAACTTACTACAAAGAAAATATAGATCTCTTTTAAACAAACAATTTATTTCAGATATCTTTTGTGGCAACAGATATTTTCGAGACTTCTGTTGTTATTGGTTTAAAATTGTTCAATACCTTGTGATTTCATTTTTACTTTCTGTACCATGTGCCTACATAGTACATTAGAGAAGGTACTACATTCCACCGAAAAATTCGATTTCAAGATTTGACGAGAATTACATGATTTGAGGCGCCCTGAATCCGAAAACGATATTTTTAGAAAAAGGTCCTATATGTGAGCCGATAACTCAAAAACGAAAAGCCAAATATATACCAAACATGTTATTTAAGTTCAGTATCTTCAAAAGATGTGACACGACGATTTTCAAAAAATTCCCCTACTTTTCAAAATTTGTTATTTTCCAAAAATGGCCCTAACAATTTTATTAAAATACCATATGTTCAAGACATTTACATGGCAAAATGTAAGCTTGCATTTTGTGGGAATAGCCTGTGAAGTCCTCTTCAGTCGCAAGGAATTTTATAGAATATATATGCTTATCTGATAACATTAAGTGATAGACGAAAAGGTTCTACACAAAACAATGTAGATCTCTTTAAAATACACAATTTATTTGAATAAATGTTTTTAGAATCAACTGTTTCCCAGATATCCGTTATTAATAGTTCGAATTGTTCAATACTTAGCCATTCTTTTGAAGTCCTGTCGATTATTAGATGTTTCTCGCTATTTTATGTGAAGAAGGTATTTTGTTGTATTGAAGGAGCTATATTATATTTCAACTGTTGGAGAGCCGAACACTTGAAGTAGTTGCAACCGCACGTATGGTACCCGGTTTCCGGTAGCCTTCGCCCCAAATGTTTAAAAAAATTAACTTTGTAATTTTTGACTGTTTCTTTAAATATTATATATTTATGTTTGCCTCGGCTGCGTCTGTATTTATTGTTAGAGACATGGATGTTGAAGTAACATTATTTGTATAATGGTACCCGGTTTCCGGTAGCCTTCGCCCCAAATGTTTAAAAAAATTAACTTTGTAATTTTTGACTGTTTCTTTAAATATTATATATTTATGTTTGCCTCGGCTGCGTCTGTATTTATTGTTAGAGACATGGATGTTGAAGTAACATTATTTGTATATGTTTGTATTTGTGTTTCCTTCCCGTGGTGAAGCCATCTTGTGACGTGATTCATTTGTTAGGTTTGTTAGCTCCATCTGGTGTTAGCAATTTGCGGCAGTATTAGTTTTTGTTTGAAAAAATGCTACTGTTATTTTATTTAATTTTGGTTCTCTGTCCTCCGGCTAGCTATTATCCTTTTGGTCAAGCACTTCTCTTATACAGGTTGTGTAAACGGAAAGGAATCTTTTATCCAAAGATAACACTGATGAAGAAATTTGTTTTACACTTTTATTGTCGAACACGTTAACTATCACATTTACACATTGATCTTGACATTCGCGTACTTCAACTTTTTGTATAATTAACTTTATAACACTTGAGATTTTTCATAATTCTGTTACGCGTAACCTGCAAATTGATATCCGACGTGTGCCGTACAAATACTTTCGACGAACTGACGGACCGAAGACGACGTGTAGTGTACAAAGATTTTTGATGAACTGAGGACCGAAGGACTTTACCTCTAACCTAGCCTCTATTTATACTCCTACATCCAGATATGCCTAAAGATTATAACTGAGCTGCAATTGGCTAATAAAACGCGCCAACATTAGCGTCTATTTTTATATCCAATGAAAATTATGAATACATATGCTCTAGGGAAATGTTCCAGCAATTTATAAAAGAAAATCGCGCCAATATTACGTAACTTCCTCGTTTCCAATAATGATAAACAGCTCACCCCCTCGCTGCATTATTGCACGCTATTATTGTCAGTTTCAGTAAGGCAGTATAAACTTACTTCCCAACAATAATTACAATCAATATACATCTCAAATCAATGTCACATAAAAATGCATATTCATATTACAATCATTATTTACATTTAAATAATTTATGATACAAATTACTGCATCAATGTCTTGGCAGGGTTGTGCTGCAACAAGAATGTAGGCTTACACGATAATAATTTTTAATTCACTCCTTTTATTAATGCTTGATACGATTTGTATAACACTTCACTGATATAGAGAGCCGTGAAATTCTTTTATTAATTACTTGAACTTTTTAACACGTAAACTACTTCGTCTTACACGAATACGTATTAAATCTCTCGAGGATGTGTCTCGCGTCCAGTTAGGAACACTGTTTGCAACCAACTGAATAGATTTCTACCGCCTAAAATTTGTAAATTTCTGTAATACCTTCTTTTAACTAAAGCTTTTTCTGGTTGTTGATTGGCTATTTAATAAACTGTCACTAAAATTACATTATTGCTTCCAAGAATCACAAGTAACATTATTAAACTCTCAAACTCATTGCCTCCAGGTTACCTCATTGTTACCTCTTTGTTAGCAACTTTTAACCTATTTCTCACAGCTCCTACATTATTAAATTACGTAATACATTCACATAACATTATTAAACATGGATACAACAATATAAACATATACAATGGCTGTTACATACATTTTATAAATTATTACATACACATGTTGCTTTAAGGCGGGCTGTTATTGAATTTATATTTATAATTAGACTGAAATCATTTAAGTGTTAAAAATACTGCCACAAATGCAAAGAGTGTGGAATTTTAAGGCCAATGTATACTATCCAGTTCTTAAACACTTGACTATCACTATTCCTTCTGCATCTATAACGAAATATATAATGCAGCTATTTTCGGAAAGATTTATCTCGATTAAAATGAAGTAGATAGTAAAATAAACTTTTGTAAGAATAATGTATCTATCCACTAATAAACGATGGGGGTTATAGAAGTTTATGTAAATATAGCACATCAGCTTTTTTAATGTGAGTTTTCCATTGTAGAGGAAAAGTCACAGGCAATGTAACCACATAGAAAAACCATGCTAACATAAATGCTTGGCTTACTAGCGTTACAATATGTTTTAAAAATATGATGTATTACACTCACATGATTTTCTCTACTCTTATACAAAGTACTTTTACAAACGCATATTCTCCAACTACTTCATATTAATCGAGATAAAAATTTGAATAAATTTGTCATTTTGCTAATCTTCTGCTAATTTTCTTGTAGTGCAAGGGGAATTGGTAGGGTTTAAGCGATAGTCAAATATTTTAAGAGCTGGTTGCTATGTGGCGCATTCCATTCTGTTTGCATGTTCTGTTTGCACATAATAAAACCAATAACGAATTCCAATTTGAAAAAAGTATAAATATCGGAAAATTCAAAAAAATAACAAGGAATATCTCGGAAATGATTCACTCCACACAAAAATATGTATATGACATAAATTGTGTTTTAACCAGATCTACATTTTTTGTGTAGAAACATTTTGTCTATCTTTTACGCTTTACCAGTTATGCAAAAGCCATTCAGAAGAAGAGAACTTTTGGGGACATTTCCAGAAAATTCAAGATGTGCATCTTATTTGTCAAGAAATATTAAATATATGATATTTTAATCAAAATAATTAAAGCTAGTTTTGAGAAAATCAAAATTCTCGAAAAATGTTGCATGTAAAGGTTAGGGGATTTTCTTAAATATCTTCGTCTCGCATCTTTGAAAGATACTGAAATTAAATACCAAGTTTGGTATTAATCCGACTTTTCGTTTTTCAGTTATGCTGTTCACAGAGAGACAGACAGACATACATACACGCGGACATGTTTTCAAAAATGCTTTATTTGGATTCAGGGCATCTCAAAACATATATTTCCGGTAAAATCTTGGTATCGAACTTTTGGGTGGAATGCAGTACTTCCGCTACTTACTATACGTAGTAGAGAAAGAAACACATAACGATCTGAATTGTGAACACATTCTTTGTATCTCTATTTGGTCTAGTTTTTCTTCAGTTAAAACATGGCGTTGTTCTAGACTTTGACTTTATTCAGGAGATAATGGATAGCTGTACGTGGGATTCTGTTCGATTGATTCTTTCAGAGTAGTTTCACATAAGCAACATGTATAAAATGCCCTTTTGTAAGATATATTCAGTCATAATGAATAAGTTATCACTAAGGGGCGGATCAACATGACCATTTTTATGAGGTTATCTTATTTTTTACCATAGTCTTTCTATGTTGAAGGAAAGAGGGTGAGTCCAGATGTAAACAACGGGCGCATGCCTGGAATGCTCGTAAGTGTTATATTAAAAGAATATGCGGAGCTTGTCGAAAGCAAACGTACTCCGTCTCTCACTTAAAAGCTGTATCGTGAGAAACTCCTTTCGACATCGCAAGAGGATACTAATAATACGCTTATGTCACTGTCTGATATATTTCTTACTTTGTTTGCTACACGGAATATCATGCTTACTACGATATATTTATTTACCCACGTCGGTACCCATCAGTACCACCAAACGTTATGCTCTCTGCATCGGTAACTTGAAATAGTGGACCATGTCACTCTATTCCGCCCTCTAGTAATCACCAACAAACTTTACGATTTTGCTTTTACTAGCGGTAAACTTCCATCCCATGCAACTACCTGAACTCGTATGTATTCCAAAAAAAAACTTAAAAGTAAATAAACCTGTTATATAAGGTATTTATAGCGAGCGTGACGTCATTATTTTCAAAGCAGTTGTTCAATTATCATCATTCCTACGAAAGCTAAGAAAGTTTTAAATCAATCTGAAATTTGTATTGTACTTCTATTTGGCGGTATTTCAATGGTTCAGCTAAAAGTACAAAAGAGGACTGTAGGAGTTAGGAGCAGACAGGCAGAGGGGCCTCTAGTAACTGGAATACAACACCGCAGGAAGGCCACATTGGGCACGGTCGCTTCCAAAGTAACTCCTGGTAGGATGGGATGAAGAACAGAACTATGGTATCAGATCCGGACGACGATGTGCGCTATCAAGAACGGGTGCCTAACAATTCCAACATGACGCCGCTAGCTCTATCTAAACCCGCGGCCCCATCAGTCCCACCAAATGTTAGGGAGTAATCTTTCCAGAGCGCAAATTCCACGTCCTTTCTCAACATACCAAATGCCATCGCTTGGTCCTACAACCGTGAAACAGATGAAAGCAAATGATGGAAAGGAAATTCATAGTAGAAAGGGAACCACCGCAGCAATCCCCTACCGTTCCGTAAACACGAAAAACCTATGGTCGGAGTGGTGGACCTATGGAAGTCCCACACATTACCGCGAAGCCATCTTGCTCGGCAAAAGAACTAAGTAACCCATGTTATTTGCCGGAGTATAAGTTATAGATTTTTCAACGGAGGGAGGCACCTCGGCACCGCGATCCAGAGTGCTCTATTGTGCTTACCACCCCCTTTGAGGAAGGGATGAAGTGAAGGAATCACACAGGAGGCCGTAGGTAGTTAGGTCACGGAGACGCGCGGAAGTCCCTAAGAGCAGGGCGATGAACGACCCATAGTACGACCCCCATCTGATGTTCACGGGGTATTCTTTCCAGTCAGCACGCATCCGAGCCATTTGTTCGGCATCGCCAAAAAACACCTTAAAGATGAGAAGGAACCGGAATGAAAGGGAAATGACGCAAAGAAAATTTGGTAGAGAAGCAACGATTCCAGCATTCGGCTGTCGGCCCGGATAAACCATGGGACAGAGTTGGCAGTTGCCAGGGATCGAACCCAGACCTCCTGAATGCAAGCTATCCCACTCTATTTGTCGGAGTAAATGTTAAAGTTACAATAATTATATTTTTAGCATATCAGGATGAAGGTAATCGCCTCATAATTTGACCAGACCAAATAGAAGGAAAAGGGCGTGTTACAGAAGAGAGCTTAAAAGGAAATACGAATGTAATCGGGTACAAATGCATTCGTTTCAAAGAAATTTATTAGGTCATTGTTTCTAGGCAATCTTTATTGCATATAAACCATAATAGACCAAATTACATGGAGCTTTGACCGTGTAATAATCTAGTTATAAAATTAGGGTTGCATAATGGTTATTTATGTGCCAAGGATATTACATTAATGATTCTGTCCTGAGAACATCGATGTTGCAAGTTATAAGTTGTCCGAATATATAATCATTACAATTACTATGATGCATACAATGATTTATTGTAGCTTGTTATTGAGTGAATAAATAATTTAGAAAGAAATCTCTAAATTAAAAATATGATATCTTATATTCGTATGACCTTATCTAACCATTATTTTATATTTTTATAAACCTTCTTAATGATTCTTGCATAGAATTTTTCTTTTATTTACTTTAAGTCAATAGAGTTAAATTAAAATATAATATGATACACACACATGACCTTCTCTACCCTCTATGTTTATTAGTGGGCATACAAACTAGTCTTACTAAGCTTAGTTTTCTGTCCATTATGATTTAATCTCTCCAAAAATAACTTTGCAGAAATAACTACGTTACGCATATACTTACAGGTATACAGAGAACAGCGATAGTAAAATGTTTAAGAACTGGATCTTATAGACTGACTTTAAATTTTCTTACTCTATCCATAAAATCACGAGAAACAGCTGAATGATGACTGGACATTATGAGAATGACTCAGAAATGAACAATTCGAACCATTAATAGCGAATATCTTATAAATGTCTTATGATACCAAAAACTTATTTGAAGTAAATTGGTGTTTTAAAGAGATCTACATTTTATGCTGTACGTTTTTGTCTATCGCTTAAGAGAACTTCATGGGCTATTCCTAGAAAATTCAATATATATATATATTTTGTCATGGAAATATCATTAATATACTGCATTTTAATCATAATCCTTAAAGCTATGTTTAGGAAAATCAAAATTTTCGAAAAAAGTTTCATGTAAAGAGCAGTTTATGGTGGGAGGAATTGCTTTAAAATCGTCGTGTTCCATCTTGCGAAGATACTGGATTAAATACCAAATGTCGTGTTGGTCCGACTATTCATTTTTGAGTTATGCCCTTCACAGACAAACACGGACCTTTCTCTAAAAATCTGACGCGATATATTCACAGGACTTTCTCTACCCTCTATCGTTTGTTAGAGGGTACACAAATTATTCTTACTCAAGATTATTTTTTCTACTACATTTTAATGCAAATAAACCTTTTCTAAATATAGCTGCATTTCACATTTTGTTATAGCTGCAAAGAGAACAGCGATAGTCAAATATTTAAGAACTAGACGCTATATGACGTCCTAAAATACCATACTGTTTCCATGCAATCGAGGGAAACAATTGAAATTCGATTAGACTTCAAAAGATTGACAAGCACTGAACAACTCAAACCTTTAATATCAGTTATCTCAGAAACAGCTTATACCACAGAAAACTCTTCGTCTATCGCTTAATGTTTACCAGTTATACAAGATTATGCAAAATCCCTTCCGAATGAAGAAGATTTTACAGGCTCCTCCCAGAAAATTCAAGATATACATTTTATTTGTCATGTAAATGTCTTTAATATATGACATTTTAATCAACATTTTAGAGCCATTTTTAAAATATTACAATTTTCAAAAAATGTTCCATGTGAAGGGTAGCTGGGGTGGGGGATTTTCCTGAAATTTTTTGTGTCGCATCCTAAAAATAAATATGGAATTGTTTTTTTGCTTTTTTTTAATTCAGTGAGCCTTAGAGCATGTATTTCCATTGAAATCTCGATATAGAATTTTTGGGTGGAATACAATACCTTCTCTACCTGCTATGTACATAGTAGAGAAAGTAAAAACAGAAGACATATCAAAACATAATGCAGTCGAATCTGCTTATAGCGATATGCTATGTATATAGCCTTCTAATAAGCCTTATATAAATAAGTTTTGACGTATTTCCGCTGGATATTATCGAGTTCATTACCACTGTATGCTATGAAATTATGAAAAGATACTGAACTTTTGTACCGCTTTGTGTTAGACATGCAAAACAGCACAAATGAATCAGATTGAGTGAAGTCGTCCTCCGTGGTGTACTGGTTACCATACTAACCTCTAGTTCCCGAGGTCGCGGGTTCAAACCGGCGGAGGACGATGGAGTTTTTCAGGTGTAAAAATCCTTAGCAGGGCTTCCTTCGGAAGAGAAGCAAAGCTGGTGGTCCCGTGTCGTACATTTACGGCACTTCAAAGAACCTCAAGCCTGATAAAGAAACCTCTGAGCAAAATTTTTGGTCTTTCACGCCCAATATGGAATGGGACGCTAAGGACCACAGTAGTTAAAGAGCGTCCATAAATAAAACTCAATTTAATTTAAGGCTGATTGAAGTCTGAATATCGTGAACCGTATTCGTTTGTTACTTATGCTTGTGAAGTAAAGCACCGCTTTTATTTTGAACCTCATTATGTGCTCTTGTATCGATTCCTGATATTCATATTTTATGTATCAAAACGCATCCGTGCAACGCCGGTTAGGTATAGACAAACACACTGCGACTTCAATAGATTTATTGCAGCTACTACCCATCAGGAGAAAGGGGTGAAGTGAACCATAGGAGACTACAGGCGGCAGGCAGACAGGCCACAGAGGCGCGCAAAAGTCCCTAACAGTTCCAGGCTCGAAGAACCCTCCCACTGCTGACGAGAGAGGATGATTAATCACGTCAACTGTCCGGCACCGTCATACGCCACGAATCCTAGAAGCACACTTGAACGATGAGGAAGGAAATGAAGGGGAAATGATACAAACAAAATTGTGACAGATAAGAAACCACCCCAGCATTCGCCTACCGAACCCGCAGAAACAACGAAAAACCCATGGTCAGATTGGTCGGTCGCCGGAAATTGAACCCGGAACCTGTCAATTCGAGCCCCATATGCTGCCGCGGAGCTATTTCTCTCGGTCTGCCGATTAGACAGTTTTTTTTAATATTTATTTTTGGTCTTTTCGACTGCTTGGTCTTATCACGACATTTCGTAATAATTTTATAATAGATACACCATTCTAACATTTTCCCCTTGTTTATACAGTTTATCATTACTGTGTTTTACTGTTGTCTTTTGCCTCTCATTACCGCAATTACACACACACAAATACCTATGCCCATGACCGGACTCGAACCCGCGACCCTCAGCTTGGCGCAGCGCCGAAGCTATACACTCCAGCGACCACAAAACATTAACACAGAATGTGTTTATACTTTACATGTTTATATTTTATCATACAGGTTAATATCCTTAAGAAACTAAAGTTTTTCTTACTTTTCTGGTTTGTTCACGATACTGAAGAAATCCAAGATATCGGCTTGTTGTCTACATTTGGTGTACAATGAATGGTTGGATGGTTAATGGTGTGTTGCAGTTGGCACAGTTTAGAGGTTGATCTATCTCTTATGGTTTACAGTCGTTAGAAGAAAAGATCGCGTCCGTTTGCAGTGGCCAATTGTTTGAGTGTTCGAAGAGATTGGAAAAAGTTAGCATAACCTGAGCGAGCTTCATGAACTTTGATCTCAAGTGATAACCACTCTGTCTTCCAATTCAGCATGGACGCTCGTTTAATGAAGGTGATAGCTTCTTGGTGCCAAGAGGCTATAAATGGGTCACTTACAGGATGTCTGGATACTATTTCTTTGCCATCTGTACCTATATGGGAGGGAATCCATATCAAGAATACATTTTTCCCTCCGTTGTTAATTTTGGACTAAAGACACAAATGTCTTGTATCATTATATGGGAGGGCTCAGATTTCTGTGTGTAAAGAAGCTCAGTAAGGCATAAAGCAATACATGGTCGGGGTATACCACTGCGCAGCCACGTCCTTCTTTAGTTGCTGAACCGTGGTAAAGATTTTTACTTAGTTGTGGTATTTAACTAATAGATAACTGAATATTTGTTTAAGAAGATATCGTTGCCCCTGCGTGGACGTAAAAATCCTAAAATCCTGGAAGAATATTAGCAATTGTGTAACATATTTGGTGTTTAAAGCATAATTATAGAAAAAGCAAGGCGTGATAATACCTAATTTATGCAACAAGTGGATTTAATCGCTTAATTGCCTGGTGTAAGGAAAAACATCTGATGCGTTACACCCACATGACTTTCTCTACTCTTGTACAAACTATTTTTACAAACACTTATTCTCCATATGCTTCGTGTTAATCGAGATATCGAGATGCAAGGGGAACTGGTAGGCTTTAAGTCAAATATTTTAAGAGCTGGTTGCTATGTGGAATATTCCATTCTTTGCATTACCAGGACAAAAAAAATGAATAACGAATTTCCATTTGAGAAAATGTATAAGTATTGGAAAATTTAAGGGAATAAGAAGCAATATATCTAAAATGGTTCACTCAACAAAAAAAATGTGTATGACATAATTTGTTATTTTAGCGCGATATATATTTTTTGTGCCGTAAAATTTTGTCTATCTCTTATGGTTTACCAGTTATGCACAAGTCGTTCACAATGAAGAATACTTTTGGAGACATTCCCAGAAAATTGGAGATATGCATTTCATTTGTCATGAAAATATCTTAAAGATATGATATTTTAATCAAAATCGTTAGCCATTTTGAGGAAATTAAAATTTTCGAAAAATGTTCCATGTATAGGGTAATCTGGGGTGGGGGGATTTTCTTGTAAAGCTTTGTGTCGCATCTCTGGAAGATACTGAACCTAAATACCAAGTTTGGTGTTTTTCCGACAGTTCGTTTCTGAGTTATACTGTTCACAGACACACACACGGACATGTTTCCAAAAATGCTTTGTTTTTTTGATTCAGGAGGTCTCAAAGCATATATTTCCGGTGAAATCTCGGTATCGAATTTTTGGTTGGAATACAATACTTCCCCTACTTACTATATGTAGTAGAGAAAGTAAAATGGGTTTTATTTTGCTCTTAGGATTACGAAACACTCCAACTCGCAAAATAAAACCCTACTTTTAGTCTTTGTATCATAATCTACTCTTCCCCAGTTTTATATCTTGCGAAAACACTGCTGCATAATGAGATACTGGAGCATTTTCTGAGCAAAATTGCACTTTTTCGAGGTGTTGACCGCATTTCACTAATTGCTTCTATTAAAACACTACATCAAGTCGCTTAATTGATTTTATGTACATCAATATTCAACGTTGGAGATATAAGCAACCGCCCTAAACATCGCAAATGTATTAAGATGTACTTCCTGCACACCTGTGTACCTCTTCCAGACGGGAAGTGCTCTCTATATGAGGAGCCCCACCGTGTACGTGAGCAGATTATCCCAGAGTGTAGTTTCCATAGCAACACAACACTACTCTCAGCCTGGGACACGTAAAGAAAGACAAACGACGTGCGCTCCATTATACGTTATGAAGTTGCTCTGTTCTTTCTAATTTCACGGTAAGCGTCCAATAAACCTACTTTATTCCGCAAAAAGAACAGATAAACGAGCTTCAATTATGCAAATGTAAAACTGAAGCACTGCTTCGTATTTCGTTGAAGAGCATTCTTTTAACCTTTAAATATTGCTGCAATTTGAGGTTAGAACGTTGTATAGGAGACAATTTTATTACAAAATTACTACCTGAAGCTGGACAATACTTGCATTACCAAAGTGCATAATCGACTATAAGCCCTTCTTTCTGAAACACAAACACTGAAGAAGTAGTTGTTATTATTAGGTTTGGAAAGCCGATTTGAAGTAGGAGTATTGAATGAGTTGTATTATATTTCAACTGTTGGGGAGCCGAACTTGAAGTAGTTGCAACCGCACGTATGGTACCCGGTAGCCTTCTTCCAAAAATTTAAAAATATTAACTTTGTAATTTGACTGTTTCTTTAAATATTTTATTTATGTTTGCCTCGGCTGCGTCAGTATTATTGTTAGAGACATGTTTCTCTTTGTAGGGTTATGGTGCGACAATAATGTAGGCTTACACAGATTATAATTTTACTTCACTCCTTTTATTAATGCTTGACGCGATTTAAATAGCACTTCACTGATATATAGAGAGAAAGAGAACTGTGAGAATTTTTTATTAAATACTTGCACTTTTTAACACGTAAACTATTTTTGTCTCACACAAAATACGTATAAAGTTTTTCGAGGACGCATCTCACATCCGATTAGGAACACTGTCTAGTAGTAACTGACTTCTGAATTTATAAATGTTTCTCCTTTTCAGTTTCTGATTGGCTAATCCTACTACAATAAAATACCTTCATTTTACTAAAGCTTTTTCTGGTTGTTGATTGGCTATTTTATAAAGTGTCACTAAAATTACATTATTGCTTCCAAGAATCACAAGTAATATTATTAAACTCTCAAACTCATTATTGTCTACGGTTACCTCATTGTTACCTCTTTGTTAGCAACTTTTGACCTATTTCTCACAGCTCCTACATTATTAAATTGCGTAATACACTCATATAACATTATTGAACATGTATAAAATAATATAAGCAGGTGCAATGACTGTTACATACATTTTACAATTTATTTCATACACATATTGCTTCAAGGCGGGCTGTTATTGAATTTATATATTATGTAATTTGACTGAAATCATTTAAGTGTTAAAAACACTGCCTCAACACGGCGGAGAAATCTAAACTTTAAACTTCATTTTATACATTCTGTGTACTGAAGAAGTTGTAAAACTTAATTTAACTTGGAAAGGTAAAATCAGACGAATGCAAATTTCAATATCATAGCCGTAATTTGAACCGGTTTCCATACGGTTGCCCTAACCACTGAGCTAACTACTAACCACTAAATTCTCCCAGCTGGCTCACATTTTTCCGGTAAACATACGACATACTCTAATGTCGACTTACAATGCTGTAAGTATTTAGATACCGGGCTTCATTAGTATAGGCTCTATCAAGTGAAGAAATTAGTTTCTTTACGCACCACGTATGGACGCCAATTTTAAGGAGTATTTTAGAAGGAGTTGTATCGTATTTCAACTGTTGGGGAGCCGAACTTGTAGTTGCAACCACACGAATAGTACCCACTTTCCGGTAGCCTTCGCCCCAAATGTACCTTCAGGTGGCCTTTGCCCCAAGTTTAAAAAAAATTAACTTTGTAATTTGTTTGTTTCTTTAAGTATTAAATATTTATGTTTGCCTCGCCTGCGTCAGTATTATTGTTAGAGACATGGAAGTCTTGGCAGGGTTGTGATACGACTAAGAATGTAGGCTTACACAGATTTTAAGTTTTAATTTACTCCTTTTTATTAATCCTTGACACAAATTAAATAGCACTTCACTGATGTCGAGAGCTGTGAGATTCTGTTATTTAATACCTGCACGTTTTAACACGTATACTATTTTCGTCTCACACGAATACGTAATTAATTTCTCTAGGACACATCTTGCGTCTGGTTATGAGCACTGTCTAGAAGCAACACGTCAGTTGGAGGCAACTGAACTGTTTTCTACCGCCTAAATTTGTAGATTTCTGTATTTCAAGTATCTGATTGGCTAATTCTAGTCCAATAGAATACCTTGATTTAATTAAAGCTTTTTCTGGTTGTTGATTGGCTATTTTATAAACTGTCAGTAAAATTACATTTTTGCTTCCAAGAATCACAAGTAACATTTAAACTCTCAAACTCATTATTGCCTCAAGGTTACCTCATTGTTACCTGTTTGTTAGCAACTTTTGATCTATTTCTCACATCTCCTACATTATTAAATTACGTAATACATTCATATAACATTATTGAACATGTTTACAATAATATAAGCATATACAATGCCTCTTATATACATTTTACAAATAATTACATACACATATTGCTTCAAGGCGGGCTGTTATTGCATTTACTTATTATATAATTTGACTAAAATTATTTAATAAGTGTTAATAATACTGCCTCGCAAGTCAATTAATGAATTAATTGTTCTTCCACACACATGTTGCTATGGTAGCTCAGTGGTTAGAACTACCGGATGGCAACCAGAAGATCCGTGGTTCAAATCACGGCAATGGCATTGAATTTTTCAGTAGTCTGATTTTACGTTCCCAACCTTAACGCCCAGACGTGTTAGTGTGGAAGAACAATTAATTAATTCATTTAAGTTGTTGAATATTTTGTATTCTTAAACAGGAAAAACATACAAAACACACCTTCACGATAAATATAAACTGTTTCGGTTATATAGTTAATGCTTCAAATATTTATAAATGCAGTGGATGCTGACCAGAGGAACAGAAAAAAATGCGCAATTTTCTGGCTAAAGTGTGCGAAGTCAGATCAAATTTATTCAGTTAGTCAGAGGCAATTTATCTTCATTTTATTCTTTGTTTTTGTTTCTTTTTCTTTTGTTTGTCATCTTCAACTTGTACCTTAAGCATGCATATACGGTCAATGCTCTATGCACTAAGTACTTGTGTATTTATTTTAATAATTTGAAAACCAATAAACATATCTTATCTATCTACTTGTAAAACCTGTTGAAATAGATTTTAGAGTCAAGTTGAAGGACTATTATTTTGGAAGTGTCTAACTGCACGTATGGTTATTTACTTCCGGACTCCATTTCTTGTACATCACACCATTTAGAATTTCACAGTCGTTGTTTATATGCCTCTCAAACTCTTCCACTATGGTTTTGAGATTAGACTGTTTACTCGAACAAAAATGGTAAAGGTATAAATACCAGGAAGCACACACCTGTCCCCACGAATATCTGGATATAGGACATAGCAATTTTACAGTGAGCATTGAGGCAGTATATTTAACACTTAAATGATTTCAGTCTAATTATATAATATAAAATTCAATAACAGCCCGCCTTAAAGCAATATGTGTATAATATAATATATAAAATGTACGTAACAGTCATTGTATTAATGTTTATATTACTGTATACATGTATAATAATGATATGTGAATGTATTACGTAACTTAATAATGTAGGAGCTGTGGGAATTAGGTCAAAAGTTGCTAACAATGAGGTAACCTTGAGGCAATAATGAATTGGAAAGTTTAATAATGCTACTAGTAATTGTTGGAGCAACAATAATGCAATTTTTGAGACAGTTTATAAATAGCCAATCAACAACCATAAAACCTGAAAGTTAAATAAAAGTATTCTATCGGAGTAAAATTAGCCAATCAGAGACTTGAGATAGATGAAATATGCAAATTTAGGCAGTAGCATTTAAATATGTATCCAGTGTGGGACATATAAAATTCATAACGGTGAGAATATTACAAAGTTTACGTGTTAAAAAACTGCAAGTAATTAATAAAAGAATCTCATAGCTCTCTATATAACTGAAGTTTTATTTAATCGTGTGAAGGATGAATAAATGGAGTGAAGCAAAAATTATAATTTGTGTAAGCCCACATTCTTTAGCCGCATCACCCCCTGCAAAGAGATACATGCTTCTGCAAATTAATACTGACGCAGCCGAGGCAAACATACATATATATATAATATTTAAAGAAAACATAAAAATACAAAGTTGACTCTTAAACATTGGGACGAAGGCCACCGGAAAGTAAACTTGGGGCGAGGACCACCGGAAAGTGAACATTGGGGCGAAGGCCACCGGAAACTTTGTACCATATATGGGACAGCAATAATTAACCTTTCTCAAATTTTACCATACTTCTTCAAATTGGCTTTCCAACAGTGAAGCAACTAAAAATCCTTCAGCTTTTAAGCAACACCAAATGTTATCAGTGTTATAATTTTTGCAGCTTCACCATGAAAGTAAGCAGCAAGGGCCTCCTGCAGATTTTTCTTATTTTTCAACTCTGGTCATACACCACACTCGATCCATTGCAACCGTATCAGAAAACAGAAAACTGAAATGTTTTCATTTTGCCAGGTTTAATTGAGATTTATGGAAGCTTTTTGCATCGATCCTAAATCACACGACTGACCACTCACTTCAGCTTACCAATTGATATTTACATAATTTTACTCGATATCCATTAATAACTTTCCATCGCAACGTACATAAATCTGTCAAGGGTGCAACATTTGCGTTATAAAACACACATGTCGAAACCAAAGCAAAAACTTGGACATGCAATTAAGGGCAGGCATACTACTCTTGTTGAATTTTGATCGTCACTAACATCAGCCATTGCAGATTCTTCGTTATGGAAATGCCTTTTAGATTTACCTGCTAAAAATGAAAATGTCAAAACCCACATAATGCCTGTTGAGGTTTTTGTCATCTGGCTAAAATGCCCAATTTAAAAAAAACACATATATTTAAGGTGACATATTAAAGTAAGCACCTAGCTTCATTTAATAAAATCACACGACTTTCTCTCACAGTTAATATTTATTACATACCGGTTCTAAATATGCTTCATAAAAAGCTTTATTACTTTCCCTACCACGCACATAGTAGATAGAGAATGCAGATTATTGCACTCCATAGAAATGTTCGATACCGAATTTACACCCGAAATAATATACGTTTTGAGGCCCTCTAAATAAAGCAAAGAAGTATTTTTAGAAAATGTCCATGTGTATATGGGTGTGTGAACAGCATAACTTAAAAACGAAAAATCGTATAAACTTGGTATTTAGGTTCAGTACTTAACAAAATTGTTTCAAGAAAATCCACAAACCCCAGATACCCTTTACATGGAACTTTTTGCGAAATCTTTGATTACTGGCCTAACAATTTTTATTTAAATACCACATATTAAAGATATTTACATGACAAATAAAATGTTTATCTTGAATTTTCTGATAATAGCCTACTAAATCCTATTCATTTGGAAGGAATTTTGCATAATCTTGTATAACTGGCAAACGTTAAGTGATATACGAAAACTTACTACACAAAAAATGCAGATCTCTTCAAACATCACAATTTATTTCAAACAAGTTTTTTTGTAACATCACCACTTCCGAGATATCTGTTATTGATGGTTGGAATTGTTAAATAGTTAGCCATTCTTTTGAAGTACTGTCGATTTTCGGTTGTTTCTCGCAATGTCGTGGAAATAATATGGAATTTTAAGGTCCACATATAGCATCGAGTTATAAACCATTTGACTATCGCCATTCCTTTTGTATGTATATTAAAATTTGTAATGCAGCTATTTCGGAAAAAGGTTTATCTCGATTAAAATGAAGTAGATAGGAAATAAAATTTCGTAACAAAAATTTGTATACCCATTAATAAGCGATAGAGAGTAGATAAAGTCATGCAAATGTAAAATATGAACATTTTTTCTCTTACTTCGTATTAATTATCATAAATATGTATAGACATACTAAGTACCTTTTATAGGTACGCTAGCACACAGAGGACCCTGAGGCGAGGGTCCACCGTTAAAGAGAAAGCAGAATTATCACGGAGAAAGGACATACATTTCAATAGTGCACTAATTAAATCATTGGAAATTCTAACGAGCAACAAGAAATGCCTCGTATAAGTCTAACACTATAAAATATTATTTGAGAAAAATTGCATGCTTTAGTCAGTTCAGAATTTTTTCTGTATTAAGTATTTGCTTCTCTTAAGCCTTCCTAGGTCCAAATACTGCAGGAATGAAGAACACTCCATCGGCTATTTAAAGAACACTGATCAAACGTATCCGGACACCTGACTGAAAATGACGTCCAAGTTCGTGGCGTCCTCCATCGGTAATGCTGGAAGTCAATATGGTATTGGCTCAACCTTAGCCTTGATGACAGCGTTCACTCTCGCAGGCATACTTTCAATGAGGTACTGAAAGGTATCTTGGGGAATGGCAGACCATTCTTCACAGAGTGCGGAACTGAGGAGAGGTATCGATATAGGCTGGTGAGGCCTGGCACGAAGTCGGCGTACCAAAAAATCCCAAAAGTATTCTATAGGATTCAAGTCAGGACTCTGTGCAGGCCAGTCCATTACAGGGATGTTATTGTCGTGTAATCACTCCGCCACAGCCCGTGCAGTATGAACAGGTGCTCGATCGTGCTGAAAGATGCAATCGCCATCCCTGAATTGCTCTTCAACAGTGGGAAGCAAGAAGGTGCTTAAAATATTAATGTAGGTCTGCGCTGTGATCGTGCCACGCAAAATAACAAGGAGTGCAAGCCCCCTACAGGAAAAACACGACCACACCATAACACCACCACCTCGGAATTTCACTGTTGGCACCACACACGCTGGCAGATGATGTTCACCGGGCATTCGCCATACCTACATCCTGCCATCGGATCGCCACATTGTGTACCGTGAGTCGTCACACCACACAACGTTTTGCCACTGTTCAATCGTGTAATGTTGACGCTCCTTACACCAAGCGAGGCGTTGTTTGGCATTTTCCTGCGTGATGTGTGGGTTATGAGCAGCCGCTCGACCATGGAATCCAAGGTTTCTCACTTCACGCCTAACTGTCATAGTACTTGGAGTGGATCCTGATGCAGTTTGGAATGTCTGTGTGATGGTCTGGATAGATGTCTGCCTATTTCTCTTTACGACCCTCTTCAAATGTCGGCGGTCTCTATCAGTCAATAGACGAGTTTAGTCTGTACGCTTTTGTGCTATACATGTCCCTTCACGTTTCCACTTCACTATCACATCAGAAACAGTGGACCTAGGGATGTTTAGGGGTATGGAAATCTCGCGTACAGACTTCTGACACAAGTGACACCCAATCACCTGACCATGTTCGAAGTCACGGAGCGTCCCATTCTGCTGTTTCACGATGTCTAATGACTACTGAGGTCGCGGATAATGAGCACCAGGCAGTAGGTGGCAGCACAATGCACCTAAGATGAAAAACTTATGTTTGTGGGGGCGTCCGGATACTTTTGATTACATAGTGTATGTGTTTTGTTTTCTTTTGAATATTTCAAACATGCCATTTTAATTAAAGTCGTTAGGGTAGTTTTAAACCAGTGAAACAGAGAATAAGTAATTAAAAATATCTATTAAAATCTTTGTATTTTTTTTGTGAGGGAATATTGAATAATCCTCTCATCTCATTCATGGAAGATGCTGCACTTAGTTAGGAAGTTGGTAAATATCCGACTTTTCACTCTTAACATAAGCGCTCTCTCTCTCTCTTTCTCTCTGAATGTAATCAGGTAGATATACTTTAAGATATACTTTAACTGTACAAATATTTGTATGGCATAAATATTACCACAAAATGGTTAAAACATAGGATGTGATATAGTTATCTACATACATTCTTCAGTGCAGTAATTATAAATGGTCTTCAGATTTATTCGGCTTTACAGCCATTCGGTTTAAATAAATGATGTCATTATTAGTTCAGCGAGCCCCTTGTCTCAAAGATGAGATGCGGGATTGAACTTCGGACTGCAACTGTCCAATTATTCGAGTTACCTATCAGCATACATGCTGAGCTTCCGAGTTTACGAGATTCAAGCGAAAGACGTTTCGAATGTAAATGCTGGAAAGGTAGGTACAAGTCCCATTTTACTAAGGTGACCCCAAACATGTTTACATCCACCACTTTCCACTCATCTTTTGCTAGTCTTCTGCCAGAGGCACTGATGATAAACTCGCTTCAAAGCATTGACGTCATGCACAGGCAACCAAATGACGGTAACGTCCGAATAAATATGAATACCCCGTATACTTTTAAGTTGTTCAAACGAGGAAGGTCTTCTGTGTTCTGTAAAAGAGGATTTCAGCAGAGCAAAATGTACTTTGTCGTATGCGTTGATCATTATAAAGCTAAAACTAATTTTGCTTTATACATTTTCGCTAATAACTATTCATAGCAATCGTATAATAAAATATTTCGAGTTTGCTTTAAGAGTTTAAGATTTGAGATAAACTCAAGCTAGCGATTACTTTTGTCTTTCAGAGCTTCAATTCAAGCATATCGTTCTGTTAATTCTGGAGAAAATTAGGACAGGTGCCTTAATAGAAGACTTATGATTATGAGAAGATACGAGTATTTGCGTGGAGTGAAAACATCCTCTCAAAATATCACTGCTTTAATAAACGTGTTTAGGAGAAATCTGTACCTAAAGCATGTAAATTTAATATGACAGAGATAGAGGAGAGGTGATTCCTTTAAGCATTTACGATAAATACTCAGGTAGTATGGTTGCTGTTGCGACACTATTTTCACAGGAGTACGTCGCTATGGTTGTCGCTGAATGAAAAACCAAAGTACGATGTCTAGATACAGGACCATAAGATGTGCTTATATCCACAAATTAATCTGATATATTCACTCGGTCAATTTAAAATTTGCCGGCTGGGAGACGGACCTCGAATCGGGTACTTCCTTGAGCGCTCAGGAGAGCAGGCGTTGTTCAAAAGACTACGATATTATTGTAGTAGTTATAACGGGGAACACAACTATAATCACAAAAGTCTTTCGAAAATAATTCTTATACGAGAATTCAAACAAACAGGTTTTTCAGAGTGTATCAATACTGTATATTTGTAACCAAAACACACTTTAACTCAATCTCGTTACGTCACGCTTACTGCTGCACTGTTAGCTCAGTGGTAGAGAGTTAGCTTACTGTTCCTGAGGTTTCTGTGGAGCACTCTTCCCGAACACTTTCATTTTAAATACAGAGTGTTCCGCTTATAGATATAATAAAAGATACAACTATAACTTCTGGAGCTGAAACCACTTGCTACAAATAGTGAAAACTGCGATTTTTTTACCTTATGGTTTATTAAGGTCCATGAACCTCAACATGGTTGCCATTAGTAGCACGGAAAATGTTCAATCGGTATTCAACCGCAACACAGGTGTTATGATGCACCTGTGTCTACCATTTTGGATAGCAGCATAAATTCTTTGTCATAAGCCTGCCAAAAGACATACTGGTGTCATGTAGACCTGATCCTTAACAAATCCCCACAGGAAAAAAAAATGTAATGTCAGGTCTGGTGATCTGGCAGGCCATTAGATGATCCTCTTCCGATCCATCTTCCAAGGAACCAACTGTCCAAGAATGTCCAAACTATGTTGGCAAAGTGTGGTGGTGACTCATCTTGCTGGAAAATTGTTCCATCACGGAGTAGAGGCACCGCATACAGCTGCAACATATCCAAGTACGAGTTTGCAGTGACCGTCTTCTCAGCAAAATAATAGGGACCAATGATTCTGTCATACATGATCCCACACCAAACATTCCATTTAGGGGAATCCCGCTGGTGTTCAAACAGGACACGCGGATTTTCAGACACTCATATGCGACAATTGTGCTTGTTTACTTTTCCACAGACATGGAACATAGCTAGTAAAGACAACATTCCTGCTGGGGGACACGTGATGCTGGCCACATCACCTCCCCGTATCGGTTGGATGATCGTCCACCTCTGCCGTGTGTAAGTGAGCGTGATATGAGCGGTCGCCCTATGATGGCCAGGCACTATTCGGGCTATAGTGTCACGTGATTATTATTACTATTATCATCATCATCTAATGGGGAAGAAGAGGGAATAGTATGCGACTTTAGACATGTAACAGATGATCCAATTAATGACGAGCCATAGACGCCCGATCCAAATACCAACGAACCTTCACACGAACCGTCATCACAAAAACGACAATCCACATTTCCAGAAGGATTCCTTGAGGATGCGTACTTTGGACCAAGAATCGCGGGAGAAAGATAGCAACTCTGAACCTCCCCAATTGTACCCTCCAGGCTTGGCCATTGAATCTTCTCTTAGAGCTAGTTTCTATAGTGCTATGGTCCAAAAGGAGAATCAAGAAAGGCTGTTCTTCAATTTTGAAACAAGGTTGAAGATATCCCGATCATATAGTACTAAGTCACAACCGCTGAATAACTAATTAGTCCATTTAGCCAGAATAGTCCATTTGCTTACATTCATTCCAGGAATCATTGCAGGTGTATCAATTGCTTAAAACATGAAAAACCATTCCGATACTGGATGAAGTGCATTCAATATTGTGGCGTATCAGTAAGTCCATTGTCATTACCAGACGCACTGTTGTGTTGCATTGTCGCTGCTAGACATAGCATTATTAGGTTTCTTTGATTTTTCGGCTTAACGATCCCTCCTGTGCGCGGAACACGCCAAAGAGAGGGCTTTGTTTGAAATTCGTCTGGTATGATACCAATCCTGGCTGTCGTTGCTAGACCGTTGGAGGGGGGATATAGTTAGTGTCACTTGAGTGAGTGCAGTCGATGTAGTAAGACGTCCGTGTGGACAGTCCACGGCTGGGGGCATCTCCCTCCATCCTCCCTTCCTAGTTCATAATGAAGAATGTTTGTTAATAAATTCGAGGTAATGAGAGTTGTGTAATGTTTTTGTGTAATATTACGCCTAGCTCTAACTTTTAGACATCAAGGTCCCGCTCTTTTTGCTGTAGCAAGATGTGTTCCCCCATGTGCGTGTTGGGGTGACCAAAATGTATTCATTTCTTTAAAACTTTGTGCCCTCGCCCCACAATATTCCATATATATCTAGGAGTACTGTCTGTTCCAGCATTCTTTGATGCCTATAATGTTGCGATTTATATTCCCTAGCACCTAAAATGTTATCACTATACATTACTTCTTGTGGACTGTCGAAATGATGGAACAAGCGCTGTGCAACTATCGACCACGGTCCATGCCGTTCCCTTTTCAGTCATATATTTTGAACTGTACGGCTTAGATTATTAAGCAGGAAGATATTTTGCTGAACTCTCATTTATCTGTAGCATTGCTTGTAAATACAGTGGAAAAGTGAAGAAAACCGTTCCTAAATAACCATTACTGTAAACAGTTAAGGAATCTGATTGTGTATTCTGCCAGTAGATGGCAACAAAGACTATAGCCTTGAATTTACATTTCAACTTGTGCAATAAACTTAATTGCTTCCAGAGGAAGAGTAAATAGCGGAAATTCTCCTCACACCCTTCTCGCGCAACAGAAACAAGTAACTGCAGATTATATGATGTTCCTTCCTTCCACGAGATTATCATTGTAATAACATTTCTAAGCCTTCTCCAGTTTGTTCTTCATTTGTATTGCTAGCTGCTCCCTTTAGATTTTAGGAAAACTTGGAAAACACTCATGTGAAATATTTATCTTGTCTATAAGGAGCAGAGTCCGCAACTCCACCCGCGTTATTGCGTTCTTCTGTTTCCTACCTCTTTCACCTTCTCTTTATCTCTCCCTCTCTATTTGTCTTCCTCTCCCCATCTCATTCTCTTCATCTATCTTTGTCTTTCTCTCCCTTCCTTTTTTCTCTCTATCCCTTCTCGTTATCAGTCCCAACGCCATTCTCTCACTCTCCATCTTCCTCAACCTCACTCCCTCTTGCTCTCTGTGTGCCTATATTGCGATTCCGGAAAGAATTCGTTTGCACTTGAAGAAATCAGATGTACATGACTTCCTCTATCCACTTTCGTTTACTTTTATCTCTCTTGTAGAAAGTATTCTTTCAGAAGTTTATTACGCTCTCTCTCTCTACTACGTATAGTAAGTAGGGGAAGTATTGTATTCCACCCAAAAATTCGATACAGAGATTTCACCGGAAATATATGTTTTGAGACCCCCTGAATCCAAAAAAAACTTTTTTTAGAAAAGGTCCGTGTGTGTGTGTGTGCCTGTAAATAGAATAACTCAAAACCAAAAAAAACTGATGTGTTACACTCACATGACTTTCTCTACTCTTGTATAAACTATTTTACAAACTCTTATACTCCATCTATTTCATAATAATCGAGATGAACATTTGCAGAAACGATCTTTTCACATGCAAAGAGAATTACATTTTACAAATAGCGACCAGTTCTAAAAATATTTGACTATCGCTTAAGGCATACTATGTTCCCCTTGTTTTGTATTTGCAAGGGCAATATAGAAATACAGTAGCATTTAAGCAAAGACATATCTCTTAATAGCTGGTTGCTAGGTGCAGCACCATTCTCTTTGCCACAGATTAATACTCTTTGCATATCCAAGACAAAAGATGAATAATGAATTCCCATTTGAGAAAATAAGTATTGAAAATTTAAGAATACTTTTGGAGACATTCCCAGAAAATACGAGATATACATTTCATTCGTCATAAAAATATCTTAAACATATGAAATTTAATCAAAATCGTTAGAGCCATTTTTGAGAAAATTAAAATTTTCGAAAAATTTCCATGTAAAGGGTAATCTGGGGTGGGGGGATTTTCTTGAAACGTTTGTGTCGCATCTCTGGAAGATACTGAACATAAATACCAAGTTTGGTGTTTATCCGACTGTTCGTTTCTGAGTTATGCTGTTCACAGACACACACACACAGATACACAAACGGACATGTTTCCAAAAATGATTTTTTTGGATTCAGGGAGTCTCAAAAGATATATTCCCGGTGAAATCTTCGTATCGAAATTTTGTGTGGAATACAATACCTTCCCTACTTACTATACGTAGTAGACAAAGTAAAAAATCTGGTAAACACTAAACTGGCTATTGAGGTTTAGTACCTTCTAAATGTACGACGCAAAAATTTTCAAGAAATTCCCCCCACCCCAATCTAGCCTTCACATGGAACATTTTTTGAAACTTTTGAGTTTATAAAAAATAAAATGTATATCCTAAATTTTCGGGGAATAGCCTCTGAAGTCCTCTTCATTTGGAGAGAATTTTGTATAATCTTGTATAGCTGATAAACATTAAGCGATAGACGAAAAACTACTACAAAAAACGTAAATATTTTTAAAACACAGAATTTATTTAAAATATGTCGTGCTCTGTGGTATAGTGGTTACCATGCTAGCCTCTAATTTCCGAGGTTGCGGTTTCAAACCCGGCAGAGGTCGATGGATTTTTAGGGCGTAAATATCCTTAGCATGTTTCCTTCAGAAGGGAAGTAAAGTCCTGTTTCGTAGATTTACGGCACGTAAAAGAACCTCAAGTCTGATAAAGAGGCTTCTGAGCAAAATTAGCGGTATTTTCTGCCCAATATAGAATGGGACGCCAAGGACTACAGCAGTTAAGGAGTGTCCATAAATAAAACTCAGTTTCAATTATATAAAATAAGTTTTTTTGTGGCATAAGCCTTTTCTGAGATACCCGTTAATAAAGGTTTGAATTCTTCATTTCTTGGTCATTCTGTTAAAAGTCCTTTCAACATTCAGTTGTTTCTCCCTATTGCATAGTAACCGCATGGAATTTTAAGACCAGTGTATAGCTTCCAGTCTTAACATTTGACTATCGCTATTCTCTTTGTAGCTATAACGAAATGTGTTATATAGGTAATTATTTCTGCACGGCCTTATTATTAAAGTATAGTAGAAGGTAAAATAAGCTTTAGTAAGAATAGTTTCCATACCTACTAAAAAAGATAGAGGGTAGAATAGTCATGTGAATGTATCACATCAGATAATTTTTTCCACAAATGTTTTAATTATCTATAACCTGTTCAACAGCGGAACTGTCGACTGCAAACTTAACATTTTAGTGTTAAGGTATCCACAAACTTAACATTTTAGTGTTAATGATTCGCAGAATCTTGATAAATATCTAAATGGAGCATAGATTGTCATTCTCTCCCAGACCAATTCAGTATAAATGGTTTAGGTAAAACAATGTACCTATGTGTATTTTACATTTTACAAACGGATATGCTCTTGTGGGGATTTTGTAGATGCGTTATGTGATAGGATGATTTGGAAATCTATTGTGATTCCCAAATATTTTATTTACTTTTAAAGGCAGAATTACATTATATGTACCAGATTTTGTTTCCTACTATCTGGAATTTAATGTTTTTCCGTCTTCAAATCAACCTTTGAAACCGTACCCTTTGCTTCAATATCTGCATTTATTCTGCTGCCGGCTGCTGCAATGGTTGGCTATGAGATCCTTCTCTCAGGTTATGAAAGAATAACACCAGTTTAAACTGACTGAGAAATTTAATGTGATCTAAGACTTCAACTATTGAAGCGAGTTGCCGACCGTTTGAAGATGAATAATGAATCGCAGCATTCGAAACTATAACAAATAAATTATTGTACTGCTAACTTATGCAGTATTAACTTTAGGTTTGCTTACTGGAAAATTCCTCACGATGGCGCTAAATCTTACTCACACAAGTGCATCACTTAATAACAGATGAGTAATCACCAGATTAAGTGATTAATTCTCAACAAAGAGTGTCACGAATTGTGAACGAATTTGTGCACAAAATAATACCTCATTCGACTGCATTCTTTTATATTACCTTAAGCTTCACTTACATATTACTCCCCTCACCAACGTTACTTCATATGCGCTCCAGTCTCAAAACTCCTATTTATGTGTATGTGACACTGTTACTAGGCGATACCTCCCTGACTCTCAGCATTTCATTACAATTCTCTTTTTCAGAATTTCTGCCTACGTGACTTATCAAACGTACTGAACGTATAACCTAACTGCATTCCAAGACTTTTTAAGCTAATGCTTTCGCTCCTCACGCTGTTACTAATGACTTTGCTTAACATGACTCACTAATTACCTTTTTCTTCGGACACATCTTTCAACTCAAGATGACTATATTATACATTGGTTTAATATATGGAAATTATTTATTTCAATTATCTCTCAATCCTACTATCGTTTATTTAAGTATTTATATCTTCCCGGTATCACGGTATCACGGTATCACGGTATCACCTTTTAGTATGCCCTTCAGCTGTTTAATCAACAACTTAACTGAAACATATGACTGTGTTCATGTCCAACATAAACGCAGTACCATATTTAACCAATATACAAAGTATTTCCACATAGTATAAAACAAAATATTGTATGTTACTAAAGGAAACATTCTGTAAAAGTAGGTTTTAATTAAAACGTAGTAGATATAAAAATAATCTTTAGTAAAAATAATTTGTATACTCATTAATAAATGATAGAGGGTAAAGAAAGTCAGAGTTTTTAAAGTTTGATAAGTATATGTAAGTGTGGGGCTATATGCATTGATAAATTCTAATACAAATATTCTTCCTTTAAACTGCATACACTAAGTGATCAAAAGTATCCGGACACCTCGCTGAAAATGACGTACAAGTTCGTGGCGCCCTCCATCGGTAATGCTGTAAGTCAATATGGTGTTGGCCCACCCTTAGCCTTGATGACAGCGTTCACTCTCGGAAGCATACTTTCAATCAGGTGCTAGAAGGTTTCTTGGGGAATGGCAACCCATTCTTCACGGAGTGCGAAACTGAGGAGAGGTATTGATGTAGGTCGGTGAGGCCTGGCACGAAGTGGGCGTTCCAAAACATCCCAAGGGTGTTCTATAGGATTCAAGTCAGGACTCTGTGCAGGCCAGTCCATTACAGGGATGTTATTGTCGTGTAACCACTCCGCCACAGCCCGTGCAATATGAACAGGTGCTCGATCGTGTTGAAAGATGCAATCGCCATCCCTGAATTGCTCTTTAGTAGTGGGAAGCAAGTAGGTGCTTAAAATATCAATGTAGGTCTGCGCTGTGATCGTGCCACGCAAAATAACAAGGGGTGCAGGCCCCCTCCAGGAAAAACACGACCACATCATAACACCACAACCACCTCTGAATTTCACTGTTGGCACTACACACGCTGGCAGATGACGTTCACCGCACATTCGCCATACCCACACCCTGCCATCGGATCGCCACATTGTGTACCGTGATTCGTAACTCCACACAACGTTTTTCCACTGTTCAATCGTGTAATGTTGACGCTCCTTACAACAAGCGAGGCGTCGTTTGGCATTTTCCTGCGCAATGTTTGGCTTATGAGCAGCCGCTCAACCATGGAATCCAAGGTTTCTCACCTCACGCCTAGCTGTCATAGTACTTGGAGTGGATTCTGATGCAGTTTGGAATGTCTGTGTGATGGTCTAGATAGATGTCTGCCTATTTCTCTTTACGACCCTCTTCAAATGTCGGCGGTCTCTGTCAGTCAAAAGACGAGGTTAGTCTGTACGCTTTTGTGCTGTACATGTCCCTTCACGTTTCCACTTCACTATCACATCAGAAACAGTGGACCTAGGGATGTTTAGGAGTGTGGAAATCTCGCGTACAGACTTCTGATACAAGTGACACCCAATCACTTGAACAGGTTCGAAGTCGGTAACTTCCACGGAGCGTACCATTCTGCTGTTTCACGATGTCTAATGACTACTGAGGTCGCGGCAGTAGGTGGCAGCACAATGCACCTAAGATGAAAAGCGTATGTTTGTGGGGTGTCCGGATAATTTTGATCACATAGTGTATCTGGCAAATGACTCATTTACTTATGTAACTAACTTTCATCAATTTTTATGACACATTATATCATCCATTTTAGGTTACACTTACATCTGGACCAGTTATTTGAAAATGCAAATCCTACTTCCATAGAATATACGGACTGGCTTGAAAATGGTGCCCAATGCTCATTGTAATGTTGGCAGTACTTCAGTTTATTGTAATGTTGCACATGTTCAGTTTTTGGGAACATGCATTAATAACTGTTTCACCTATAGGAATTCTTAAGCAGTTGGCTTCAATAATCTATCCCTGAAAAGTCTGCAAGAAAACAACAGAGGCCAAGTGTCTGACAGCAGTTCCGAGTGCTGCCTGCAAACGCGAAAAAGCTGGATTGGGGATAGTTTGTTTTCTGCGACCTATGTGCCTCCACTGAAAATTCAACCCTATTCCCTTCCATCCTAAGAAATTCATGACTGATGACCTTAAGATATCTAAGACTACTGCACAGAATTGCATTGTGATTTGGATTTCACTTCGAATGACGCAAAAAAAAAAAATTACCCTCCCTCGTATTCGAGTTGTAGCTAAAAAACTCTCGAAACTTTTTGGAAAAATTCGGCTAGTACTGGGGAAAAGTTTCGAAATTTAAATTCTATTTTAAGGTACAGAAACTGAGTTCTGTAACCTTCTAAATTATAAAGCTATTCACTTAAATTTTTGAAAACTACCTCGCACATTAAAATATGACAGAGAAGTATCATAGTGGCATTTTTATTTAGTACAGTGAAAATAAATGTAAGGATTTTATTGAAATTGATATTATTGGTTGTAGAGAAATAATTGTTTATTTTTATGAAAATGGATTACACTTTTTCTTCTCGTAAACTAAAGTAATTTTTTGTGAGAATAAATTAATCATAAAACGCTTGCTTGAAGCCTTTGATAGTTCAGTTTAGATTACGTCAGCAAATTTTCACACAAATCAGAACAAAACTGAAATACGTTTCATGCGGTAAAATATAAAACTGATATAAAACACATGCTGGGTGGCACACAGAAGCCGTCCTCAGTTGAAGTTAGTTTAAACCGGATAGCACGGATGCCAAAAGGTTTGCCTAAGCAGAGTTGCAAAGGGGACTCCATACAGACAGAAAGGAGACCGCTAAATGAAACACGAATGCTTGAAAACGAACACTGTAACTGCTATTATTGGTCCCAGATCTCCTTCAGTAGGGAAACTGCCTGCTATATGAGGTTTTCCGGGTTCAATTTCCGGCTGGGATGCAGAAATATTTCGGTAAACAAACTTTTTCACCGTATGCCCAGGGTATGGTGTATGAATATGAGAGCACCTATGTGTGTTTGTGTACGTTGGGGGGGGGGGTTAATGGTTATTTAATAACCAATTTATCCATTGATAAGAATTCAAGATTTTGTATTGACGCAAACCTGAACACACGTGTCAAGTCATTTAGTTCTATGACAGTTCATCTACACTCAGTACAACTATATGGCACCAAATGGTGCCGAAAAGTTAACGATTAAACGAAATTCTATTTTTACTATATTTATGTACCTCTCAAGGTACGTTAGAAATAAATTATTTTCTATTAGTGCATTATTCATAATAAGCATGCGAAAAAATATGCTCGCCCGTTGGTGGACGAATTGATGTAAGGGCCTCTTAGGCCTACGCTCCACCTGAAATGAACCATTATTTTTAATATCATCTCTGTACGTAAAAAATAAATAAAAACTTCGCAGCAGACAGATGCCACGTCTGAAAATGTTCAAAACACAACCTTCGAGCCTCAGCTGCATTTTGGTACGTCTCCGCATACATCGTAACCATATCCCTGAGATATGTTGGAGAGCGATACGATTTTGTCTGAAACTAGCTTGAACTGCAGGCAGTCAACCACGCGATGCTCATCGCTACGAAACTACCAAGTAAACACATGGAGATAGCAGCACTACCTCGGAGAGCTTTCGCTTTGTACTTGCACTGCCCCTTTGAACATCAGTGATGTGGCAACTTCTTTTGCACCTATGTTTGCGGGAAGCATAAACTGTAAAGGAAGACTTGTTTGGGTCACCTGGTACAGAAAGGGTCCAATGGGGTTAAAGGGGGAGTGCACGGGTATTTTAAATATGTCGCTGGGCTTTCAAAAATAGCAGATCATGAAAAATGTTTGGCCAAACTGATTTACAGCTCTAGAATATTTATCTGGTATAATTAAAAAATCTGATGTGTTACAATCACATGACTTTCTCTACTGTTGTACAAACTATTTATACAAACCCTTATTCTCCATCTACTTCATGCTAATTGAGATAAACATTTGCAGACTCTATCTTATTGCTAATTTTCTTGTAGATGTAAGGGGAAAATATATTTACAAGGGCAATATAGAAAAACAGTAGCCTTTAAGCACATATCTCTTCATAGCTGGTTGCTAAGTGCAGCACCATTCCCTTTGCCACAGATTATAACTCTTTGCATATCCAAGACAAAATAATGAATAACGAATTCCCATTTTAGAAAATAAGTATTGAAAAATTTAAGGGAATAACAAGCAATATCTCGAAAAAGGTTCACTCAACAAAAAAATGTATATGACATAAATTGCGTATTTTAACGCGATCTACATTTTTTGTGTAGTAAAAGTTTGTCTATCTCTTATGGTTTACCACTTATGCAAAAGTCGTTCACAATGGAGAAGACTTTTGGAGAAATTCCAAGGAAATTCAAGATATACATTTTATATGTCATGAAAATATCTTAAAAATATGATATTTTAATCAAAATCGTTACAGCCATTTTTGAGAAAATTAAAATTCACGAAAAATGTTTCATGTAAAGGGTAATCTGGGGTAGGGGGATTTTCTTGAAAACCTTCGTGTCGCATCTCTGGAAGACACTGAACCTAAATACCAAGTTTGGTGTTTATCCGACTGTTCGTTTCTGATTTATGCTGTTCACAGACAGACACACACACACACACACACACAGACAGACGCACAGACACACAGACACACACACACGGACATGTTTCCAAAAATAGTTTTTTTGGATTCAGGGTGTCTCAAAACATACATTTCCGGTGAAATCTCGGTATCGAATTTTTGGGTGGAATACAATACTTCCCCTACTTACTGTACGTAGTAGAGAAAGTAAAAATTGAAAACTTTGTCACTTTCACCCAAAAACTCAGGCCAGTATCCCTTAATAGCATAAATACCTATGAATTACGGTTTTGTTTTAACAATTCAGAACAAAGGCCTTCAAAATAAACGAAAATAGTGCTGTATTTTTCAGTATAACGGCGTAAATAAGAATTCACCTTTTGGAAAGCTCAGGGCCAGATTCAGCGTTTTAAATGTAAGATGCTTCCTCTGTGTAAGGTTTTGCAGGCATTAGAGCACGCCTAGCCCATACTGGAATGCACCATTATACAACCCTTTCCCTCGAGTGAAATCAAGATCAAAGTGCTCGACTAATCGGCGATTCACATGTAGTGGTTTTATTTCGGTTGGAATTTTGCCCGATGGTAAATAAACGCGACCTCGCACGTTAATTTGGTGATGATCCCCTGCTGGGATGAAGGTCCCTTTATTTCAATTGAAATTAATCAAACCGCGCCATCGCCTCTACTAATGTTTGCGTTGTTTCAACTGCAAGCCATTATATTTCAGTTTGCTGTCGCGAAAAATTCAACATGGTGTTTTATTTTCCCTTCAGCACCTTTTCCGCGGGGAAGTGCTCGAGTGTGTTGACGTTGATCGACCTGCGGCAGCAATTAATGCCGGAGCAAACATTCCCTTTAGGATACTTCACTTCCAGGTTAACTCAAATTGTCTCCCCGCTGGCATGGAGTTGCTAGAAATGCAACGTTTGTTCCAACTGTAGTGATTCCAATGAATGCAAGGGAGGGAAAGGAAACAAAAATCTTATGCTTGACAGTCAGACGACCTTCCCTAACCAATAAAGAAAATCTATTCACCAGAATATCGTTTATTACTTTCCCTACTACGTATAGTAAGGAGGGGAAGTATTGTATTCCACCCAAAAATTCGATACCGAGATTTCACCGGAAATACATGTTTTCAGACCCCCTGAATCCAAAAAAAGCATTTTTGGAAACATGTCCTTGTGTGTGTGTGTGTGTGTGTGTGTGTGTGTGTGTGTGTGTCTGTCTGTCTATGAACAGAATAACTCAAAAACGAACAGTCGGATAAACACCAAACTTGGTATTTAGGTTCAGCATCTTTCAGGGATGCGACACAAAGGTTTTCAAGAAAATCCCCCACCCCAGATTACCCTTTGCATGAAACATTTTTTGAAAATTTTAATTTTCTCAAAAATGGCTCTAACGATTTTGATTAAAATATCATATGTTTAAGATATTTTCATGACAAATGAAATGTATATCTTGAATTTTCTGGGAATGTCTCCAAAAGTATTCTTCATTGTGAACGACTTTTGCATAACTGGTAAACCATAAGAGATAGACAAAATTTTGCTACACAAAAATGTAGATCGCGTTAAAATACACAATTTATGTATAATACATTTTTTTTGTTGAGTGAACGATTTTCGAGATATTGCTTGTTTATCCCTTAAATTCCTTGTTTATTTTTTTATGTACTGTGACGCTGACCTCTGACGCTTCTGGGTTGTTCCTGGCAGTTGCTTCAGTGGACTCAGAGTCCTGGGTTCGATTGTTGGATGGCAGGGATTTGGAATTTTGTTTCGGTAGAGCTGAGGTTCTTGTTTGCAGGGGTGGTGACACTGCCTTGATGATATTAATAATACTGCCGGAGAAGTTTGAGTTATTTCTTTATTTTGTTACGTAGATTCCTATCTGGTCGACCCGCCACCTTCGTCGTCGAAGCCACAGTTATTCTTATCACTTTCGAAGTCGCTACTTATGTGTTTCTCCGCCTAGCCTTCGAATTGCCTATATTTCATAACTTCATTTTTACGCTATCACTTTTCTGATTATTTTCTTCTAATTTTGTTTCGTCGACCGTCCTCGTGGTTAGTTTGTACCCGACTGTCCCGGCGTCTCCTTTCCTCCTTCACGCCTTTCGCCAAACGTAGAATTTTCCCCCTCTCCCTTTCTTAAGTTTCGTTCTGTTTTAAGTTCAAACGTATCATGTGATGCCTACACGATCTTTTGATTGGCTATCATTTTTGTTTCATGATTTTTATTATTGGCTACCCCCACTTGACAACTTTCACATCTGCTTCTTACAGCTTATTTTGAGTTTTAAAATCTTCCCACGAACATTCTTAGATCGTAGATAAGGCACATATACTTCCTCACCCTTTTAAGCTTTGAAACCGTTGTAAAATCCTGTCCGAGCCAAAGTACAAAGGCGAGACTTCCGGTATGCAGGTTCGTTGACCATCGCAGGTAAAATACCTCTGCTTCGAGGAAACAAACTTTGTTTCTCTGTCTTGCCTACAAAACCCATTGCATTGAATTCAGCACATTTTCGTCGCTATGTTCGATCGTATATTATTATTATTATCATCATCATTATTATTATTATTATTATTATTATTATTATTATTATTATTATTTCTCCTGGGTCTCGATAACCAGCTTCAACCGGACATACAAAGAGAATGGAATGCGCCGCATAGCAACCAGCTCTTAAAATATTTGACTGTCGCTTAAAGCCTACCATATTCCCCTTGCACCTACAAGAAAATTAACAATAAGAGTAACATCTTGGTTAACATGAAGCATCTGGAGAATAAGCGCTTGTAGAAATAGTCTGTACAAGAGTAGAGAAAGTCATGTGAGTGTAACACAGATTTTTTTTATGTAGCTCCTACAAACTATTTTTGCAGAACCTGATTCTTCTATCTACTTCAAGATAATTGAAATAAATTTTTGAATAAATAGTTGGCTACAAATTTTGTTGTAGGTACACTGGCTTCCATTAATGACGTCACCGCAGTTTTGGGAGACATTCTTCCGACCTTCATAGTTGGAGTGTGTATAGCAAGCAGGTGGTGTGTATTTTACATTCTCTCGCATGCACTGGCGTCCTGTTTTACTTGCATTATTCTCATATGAATATATAAATTTTAGAAATGCTTTACTCGTCAACACTTATAATTACCGTGTTAAAATAATATATAACTAAATATACAACTAAATAAACCACTGTTTTGCACAATTTCACCACGAAAAAGTCTTTAATGCCAATATCATGTAAAACTGAAGTAAGTTATACTTTTTACTCTCGAAGAACACGGGTTTAGTAAACATCATTTTAATAATCTGTCCAAACTCCATTCTTGTCCAGTACCTGATTTAGCCGCCTAGGCACTGAATCACTTAGGTGCTGGAAGAACTGTGGCTCTAAACGCAAATGTTCCCATATTTCATGACTGTTCCCAGAGGGGCGAGTGACGCAGTGCCCAGACAGTTAAATTAGGTATTGGATAAGAACGGAGATTGAAACAGGTTATTAAAATAATGTCTATAAATGTGCCCTTTTTTAGGGTAAAAAGTACAATTTACTTCAGTTTTATATTATACTGTCATTAAAAATGCTTTTTCGTGGAGAAATTATGCATAATCTTGTTTTATTTAGTTGTGTATTTGGGTTAGACAGATGATTCCAATAACGTCTAGTAAATGTGTCCAATTTGAGAGTAAACAGAATACCTAATGTATTTGAGTTTTGTATTGCTGCCATCAAAACTTTTTTTTTCGTGGAGAGATCGTGCAAAACTGGATTTTATTTAGTTTTATGTTCAAACATTAGGAAGGGTTCAAACGCGGCGGAGGGCGATGACCTTAGATGGCTTCCTTCGGAAGGGAAGTAAAGTCGGTGGTCCCGTGTCGTAGATTTACGGCACGTAAAAGAACCTCAAGCCTGATAAAGAGGCCTCTGAGCAAACTTACCGCTCTTTCACACCCAATATAGAATGGGATGCTAAGGACTATAGTAGTTAAATAGCGTCCATAAATAAAAACTAAAAAAAAAATAATTGAAACGTATCTTCTGTTTTATCCCGACAAAGACGCTTAACATAATAACGAAATTGGGGCAAAACTGATGAATAAAGGGACTCCCCATCCCTAGGCCAGTAATTTAAACACTTTGGAAATGGCATATGCTGTTTAACTATCAAGAGTTTTGGGGGGAACAGGAATAAGGGTATAAGGAAAAACAAGAATTAAAGGTAATTGGAGGGGAAAAGGAAGAGGAATAAAAAGAATTTGATGCTGTTGTGGCGCTATTTAATTGGGGCATAATGGTGAAAATGGTGGCTGGTACCGCCGAAGCAAACCCACAGATTGTGACTGACTAATATGTTGTGGCGTAGTTCTCCCTAGTGGTGATAAGCATCTGCCATTGCCGAAGCCCTGCAGGGACATATGAACGGTGGTGAGTAAAAGGTTGTTGATGCTCCGTACCCGGGCCTGTTATCTCCGGCCATTCTGTGTGTATCCAGAGAGATCTGGACAGCGTTGTCGAGTGTGGTGGTGCGGTGGTCCGAAGTCCTCTCTTGGAGGTGTCGTAATATAGGGCTGGAGAGTGCTAATCACTCTGTTCGCATGGTCTGCGATCCTTTCCCGTAGGTAGTCGTTTTCCATTCAAATGGTGGTGTGGTGTGTTGAATCCATGTCTCTGATGGTTTTCGAGTGCTCGTATGTTATGGTGTCTGTGATGGAGGTGAACAGCATGAACTGATCTTCAAGTGCGGTGAGCTGGCTGGGTAGGTCCAACAACTCTGCGTGAAGATCCTGAATTGCTTCAGGGATGCTGTTGTTGCTGGATGTGTTCTGCTCAACTAGAGTGTTGGTATTCGCCAACTGGAGTTCTAGTTGAGAGGTGTCGAGCTGCGGTGGTGGTATGTAGCTCTGCGGTGTTGAGTGTACCTGCGGTGTCGTGAAGGTGCGGTCGATCGGCGATGCTATACGCGGGTAGAATGGGCAGACGGCTTGCCCCATAGGAGGCGCAGAAGCGGCGGCGATGGGTAAGATCGTGTGCCCTGCAGTCGGCGGTGAGTTCCCCATTGCCACAATAGTGGCAGTGGGGAGCGGCGTCACATGAAGTGTCGTTGTGCCTGTATAGACAGCAGCGGCGGCATGGAGTGGGCGCGCACTGCGGCTGGCCTCGAGCGACAGGGTTTGCCTAACAAGGGTAGTCCTACGCCGAGGGCCGCCGAGTATTCGTCCTCATCCAGGAAGATGAGTCCGACCGCGGTGTTGAACTCTTTGCATTCCTCATTCTCGTAACTTTGGCCGCAGACAGCCAAATGCGCTGCGCGGCGTTAAGGAGAAGTGTGTCGGGGAGTTGGCAATGCACTCCCCGGACAACTGCGGAGTAGCGTACAGGCACGCGGTTCAGCGGCATGTGGCTGGCAGCGCTGGCTGGCGAGTTGGCATTGGGCGCTTCGGTTGGCGGCGGCGAAGAGGCGGGAGGCTGTTCTTCTTCTTCTTCGGCGGCGGCGTTGGTGGTGTCTATCTCACGAGGAGGAGGTTTGGAGGCTGCGGCTGTATTTTTCCTTCCCATGTTGCTTGGAGAAGAGCTCGAAGATTCTGAACTATTTATTATAAAATTTGGTTGTCTAATTACGATGTTACAGTGGACAAAAATTCCTCTCCTTATACACTTATTTAGCTTCAGTAAGGTTTGTTACTACATTGGACAAAAATATCTGTCTTTATACAATTATTTATCATACGTTGCTAACAAATTCGATTACAACATACACAGGAAATACAGTAAATGGGTATAATGTGTAACGTTGTGAACAGTTCTTTAAAATGCTACCATTTTGTAACAATGTTTCTCTACTCTTTAACATCTAGGAAAATGCACTATGAAATTATAAGGTGCTGGAAAGGGGACCAGGATCTAACTGATACACAACAGGAAAAAATTATTTGAAAAGAATTATTAAAACGAACAATCTTCTTTTATTTATATTTATTCCTGACATTACAGTTCTAATGCATTTAACTTGTAGTGATTTTAAAAACACAAGCCTCAAAATACAATTTAACAACGGCAATGCGTAACAAAGCTTTGCTGCCATAATTCTTTACAATATTTTACATAAATCACATACACTGTTCATATGATTGTTCCTGTTTTGTTACACATACAAAAATCACCACGCAATAACATTTGTATAAAACTTTGAAACTTTTAACAATTTGTAAAAGTTTTTTTCCTAATCTGACGAACTTGTTTTACAGTTTAAGTATGTATTTAAAATGTTCTCTTTTTTTGAGTTTTCTCTACACACGTAATTGTCGTTATGAATTGAATTTTGACATTTACTCTCCAAATACGTAATAATGTAAATTTAGCAAAGGCCAAAACATGACGCACTTATAAGCTGAAGATTCTCCTAACCACGTTCTAACGTTTTCACGTTTTCTCGGAGTCTGACTGTGTTCTCGCTATAATCGACGGGCTCTCCAAGATGAAGGTGAGTAATTCCTCTTCTGGCTACTTCAGTGCTGCCGCCTCCTGAATGGCGAAACCACGGCCAATGGCATCACCCAGTGAACTCCACTTCGCGACGGGTGGATCACAGGAAGCTACACGGGATCAAATCGTCCAGATAATTGTGGCGAGGGAGGCAGAATTGGCTCAAAGGTATTTTGGCATAAATATCGCATACATATCGTAGCGTTATAATGACATCCGAATGAATGCCTTTTGTTTTGCTGTGTTTTCTATTTTCTCAGCTGTTAAATCGTGACCACCTATGTACATTGTGTGGAATGTCATTCGTGCAGCTTCTTTCTCATTTGTTTCCACAATAACTATTTTACTCCATGTCATTTTCAACAAAATTCAAATTATTCAAAAGTATGTTGTGCTGTATTCCATAATACAGGCGTAAATTCTTTCTAGTGGTGAAGTCATTTAGAAATTTAAACTTGAATACAGCCCATGTCAATCGGGTAGAACAATGCTCTTCAGTGGTGAAAGCATTATCAAAATATGTTGACTGGTTTCTGATCTCTCTCTCTCCCTCACACATACAAATTTTCCCTCCTTATAGCCTGCAGTTTGTGAAAATTGCAACACCAAGAAAGAGTTTCCCGAATAACTCCAAGCTTGGTGGAAGTGTAGAAGAGTGTGTAAGCAATAAGTGATTAGATTTGCAGAGAGATGGGGTACACGTAGGCCGAGCAAAGCCCTTTCGTGTCGGTCTGACAAGGTCAGTGTTGCGTCCAGTGTAGTGAGTGCAGAGCTGTCAAACAAGGTGGAAACAATAAAGTGAGTACAGTATGACTCGGCGACATCAAAGGCAGCCATATCAGAATGTGAGCGATTCTAACGGGGCAGAATACAGGGTATGCTCCTAAGACAGTGGTGCGTGTGTGGAAGCAGTGGATAGATGAAAGTCGTACGCAGCAAAGAGAGGGTACTGGACCACGGAACATGGCCACAGCATGCGAAGACCGTCATCTTGTCCGCATGACCATAACGGACCGTACAGCTTCATCCACAGTATTGGCTCGACGCTGGAGCACTGCAACAGATGTGAACTTGTCTGCATCAACGCTTCGTCGCCGTCTGCTGCATGTTGGACTGGTTGCATGCATGCCATTACGTCGGCTTTCATTGTCCAGAAACCACAAGTTCCTCCGACTGCAATGGGCACGTGAACACCGTCACTGGGGTGCTGAGTGGCAAAATGTAATCTTTTTGGACGAGTCCCGCTTCATCGTGTCCTACAGTGATAGCCGCATACGTATCGGACGATACCGTGCTGAGCGTAACCTGGAGGGCTATACTGTTGAGCGGAATACCGGACAAACAGCAAGTGTGATGGTTTGGGGCGCCATTGGTTACAACAACAGATTTTGCCTTCTACGAACTGAGGGCACCTTGGAAAGCAATCGGTACCTAACGGTGGTTGTAGAACCTGTGGTATTCTCCCTGCTTCAGGCTCTCACAGGCCACATTTCAACAGGACAATTCGCGGCCACATATTGCAAGGAATGTACAAGCCTTCTTCGAAAAGGTATCACTGCTTCCCTGACCTGCACGTTCACCTGACATGTCGCCCATTGAACATGTCTGGGATATGGTTGGTCGGCACCTGGTGCGTCACGTACTCCAGTAACCAGTGTCACGGATTCATGGGCTCGAATACAAACTGCGTGGAGTTAAATCCCTCAGAAACTTATTCAGAACTTTTTGATTCAATGCCACGGCGTATAGCAGCTCTTTCAGCGCATGGAGGCCACACCAAATACTGAATATTAGGGCTCAAAGATCATGTATAGATTTGAAAAGTTCATTATATGTTACTTGCCATGTACCTAACTTGTGGTATTAAATTCATTGTATTCATGCATTTCCTTCCTGGTGTTGCAATTTTTACAATCGGCAGTGTATTAATACAGACGAGCATCGTTCCACGATTGGCAAGTTTTCCATATGCATTTTAGGTTTATATTTCTTAGACGAATTATTTGACACTACTACTGAGTAAACCAATTGTGTCCAAACGCTCAAATGTGGTGCAATATCAAATTTTTGAGAATTTCAAAATGTTGATATGTTGATAGATTGTCACATGAGTGATTAGTAATCTAGGGTTCTGCAAGCTATATGAACAGCTCCCCAATTCAGCAAACCAATCACCAGGAAGTAAGTGTATTAGTCTTGCAGGTTATATGTCCAGAAATAACAGCATTTTTTGCTGCAATCCAATCTTTCGTTGAAATGTCAGAGATAATAACTGGTGTATGGTCCACACGCGTGTATCTCGTACAGAAATTGGAGGATGTAAAAATAATCTAACGCTGATTGTCTCTCAACTGATGTTGCAATAATCCAAGTTGTTTTTGACAGAAAATCAATCATAGGACATAATATGAGATTGATATGCCATTGATTACTGAAATGAAATTGCCACAGCTGCCCAAGCATTATCTAAAGGCAAGGGAATACCAGTAGCAGTAATGTGCCTACCAAAATCACCCCTCTCCTCTGCTCTTCTTATCTTCTTACAAGATGACGCTAAATTAAAGCAACTAAAGCAGGCTCGGGATTATCTATACTAAAAGAGAACATCTGAGTGTATGTGTGTGCGGGGCGGGTTAATGTTGTAAACCACTCGAACGATTTTCACTTTTGCTACTATGTACATAGTAGGTAGAGAAGTATTGCATTACATTAAAAAATTCCATACCAAGATTTCACCGGAAATATATGTTCTGAGGCTCCTGAATCCAAAAAACCTATTTTTGGAAACCTGTCCGTATGTGTGTGTGTGTGTGTGTGTGTGTGTCTGTGAACAGCATAACTCAGAAACGAACAGTCGGATAAACACCAAACTTGGTATTTAGGTTCAGTATCTTCCAGAGATGCGACATGGAGGTTTTCAAGGAAATCCCTCTACCCCAGATTACCCTTCACATGGAACATTTATCGAAAATTTTAATTTTCTCAAAAATTGCTCTAACGATTTTGATTAAAATATCATATGTTTAAGATACTTTCATGACAAATAAAGTGTATATCTTGAACATTCTGGGAATGTCTACAAAAGTATTCTTCATTGTGACCGACGTTTGCATAACTCGTAAACCATAAGAGATACACAAACTTTTACTACACAAAAAATGTAGATCGCGTTAAAATACACAATTTATGTCATATATATATTTTGTTGCATGAACCATTTTCGAGATATTACTTGTTATTCCTTTAAATTTTCCCATACTTATACTTTTTCTCAAATGGGAATTCGTTATTCATTTTTTTGTGTTCTGATAATGCAAAGAGAATGGAATGTTCCACATAGCAACCAGCTCTTAAAAGATTTGACTATCGCTTAAAGGCTAGCAATTCCCTTGCATCTACAAGAAAATTAGCAATAAGATTAACATCTCAATAAACCTGAAGCATATGGAGAATAAGCGTTTGTAAAAATAGATTGTACAAGAGTAGATAAAGTCATGTGAGTGTAACACATCAGATTTTTATAAAACCATACGTGCATGTGTGTGGATCTAGGAACAGCATAACTCAAAAACGAAGTCAAATAAATACGAGACTTCGCATTTAAGTTCAGTATCATCCAAAGGTGCAACAGGAATATTTTCAATAAAATCGCCCACCCTAAGCTGCACTTTCCAGTTAACAGTTTTCGGAATTTTTTGTTATCTAAAAATGGCTCCAACAATTTTAATTAAAGTACCATAATATTAGAGATATTTACTTTACAAATAAAATGTATATCTTGAATTTTCTGGGAGTAGCCTTTGAAATGCTAGTCATTCGGAAGGAATTTTGTATAATCTTCTATAAGCGGTAAACGTTAAGCGATAGACGAGAACGTACCATACAAAACTCTTTAAAACACACAATTTACTCAAAATAAGTTTTTCTTTTGGATAAGCCGGTTATTATCTGTTATTAAAGGTTCGAACTGTTCAATACTTGTCATTCTTTTAAAGTCACATTGATTCTCAGTTGTTTCTCGTGATTGCGTGGAAACCGTATGGAATTTAAGTCCGACATATAGCAGTCTTAAAACATTTGACTTCCGCTGTTCTCTTTGTATCTACCATAACGAAATGTGTAATGTAGCTCTTTTTGCGAAGGTTTATTTGGATTAAAATGTAGTAGATAGAAAATAAGCTTTAGTAAGAATAGTTTGTATACCCACTAATTAAGATAGAGGGTTAAGAAAGTCATGTTAATGTATCGCGATTTTTTTATTAGTTTATAGTTCCTTTATAGGTGATGGAAGCGAATTAAATAACTGCTTTTTGGAACACCTGCAAATTATTACTTATACTTTATTAATTATTACTAGATCCTGTCTGCATCTGCCTGCCTAGTCCCTAGTTATCCTGTGGATAACTGAATTCTTTGTTAACAGTTTCGGGTTATCTACTGCAAACAAAAGTACAGCTATAGTATACCCTTATGAATTATATCTGGTTTAAGAAATTGATTTAACTTGTGTTATGTTTGCACCTACTTAAGATCAATAAACAACAAAAGCTACTACCTGGTTCCCGCTTGACCAGCGCTCGTGTTTGGAGTCGGTGTTTGCGTTTCTCTTTAGGAGTCCAGTATGGGTTCCGAAGTTTAAGGCTTCATGCCTTGCACCGTCGGATCAGTTCAAGTCTTCTAGGGAAGGTAATGCTCCTGGAAGGGATTTACTTCGAAATCGTGACGACCATTAAGGTGCTACATTCCGTACAGAAATCCGATCAGACACGCGCAACGACTGGTGTGGTCGATGGACTTGCTGACCGTGCGACAAAAATACATGGGCATATGCTGAGAGCTTTTGGGCCTTGGATTTCCTGCTCCCGCATTTGGTAACTACAAAATCAGGGATTATAGGTTTTAAGCGACAGAAAAAATTTACCTCTATATTTTACTTTATCTATAATACCTTGCTAAGAAACAAAAAGCTAACCTATAAAAACATATTCAATAATAATAAAAAAAGGCAAGAATTGGAAAGGTAGGATCAGACGACTGAAAAATTCAATGCTATAGCCAGGATTTGAACTACGGATCTCCCATGACACCTACCTATCTATTTTTCCCACCCTGTCCAAAACACGGCTTGCGTGGAAGAACAAATAATTCCATTAATAGACCCAATAGTGGTCGAAACTAGAAGCCATTGGGGTATGTCATCTTAATACAATCTGAGATCTTCTTGTGGTTTACCGGGAAAATGCGAATGCCGACATGTATCCAAGGTAGCTTAGTGGTTAGAGCAACCGGATGGAGACCGGGAGATTCGTGTTTCAAATCCTGGCTATGGCATTGAATTTTTCAGTAGTTTGATTCCACCTTTCCAATCTTGTCCAATACACGGCTTGTGTAGAAGAACAATCAGCTCTATTAAAAGCAAGAATTTCTTCTTCACCGTCACTGGTAGCTGAGTTCGTTAACACACGAACTCGTGAACCAGAGGTCTACGGTTTATATCCCGCCAGGATCGTTCTCCCTGATTGAGGTATTTTCTCAAGCCTTGCAAATGTCGGGGAGGTAACCTAAACTTAGGCTTGGAACCTTTCCTTACCGATTATCATTCCATTTCATGTACCATGAATTTCCACCGCCTGTGGTGCTGTATATAGTACGAATCGGCATTAAACATTACTACTAAGAATTTCTTCTATAAAAATACAAGAAAGAAAACTCTGATGTGTTACATTCACATTGATCTCTCTAACCTCTATGGTTTAATACTGTGTATAAAAATATTTTTACGAACGTTTATTTTTATATTTCTTTATATTGAGAAAAAACTTTCACAAGTACCTGAAAACACATTTGGTTATACAGGATGTTTCAGGACCTCTGCGACTACTGCAGGAACGATAGCTCTTGTAGAGGGGAACATTTTTTGTCAAGCAACCGTCATCCTCCGACGCATCGTTACGGAGTTATTCGCCCCTGTTTGAAGCATAGGTAGGATGGATAGGTATGAGAGTCACAGCCAGTACACTGTTTTTTTTACAACTGCTGAATCAACTGACATCGCCTCTTTCTTACCTTAGATTTGACAGCCCAATTTAAACCAGTGTTTGTTAACAACAGCCCGTTTTCTGGAGGAGTACCACCTCCAGAAAGTACAAGGACTGGGACCGAAGGACTTCGCACCTCGTATTCAGTTTGTCCAGTGGTTTCTGCAACCAAGTATCACAGATCCTATATTTCCCGCACACGACATGTTTCTACCGATGAAGCCTGCTTCACACGAGACGAATACTTCAAGAGCAAGAACAGGAATGTCAACATCTGGGATGTTGAAAATCCTCATGCAGTGTTTGTTAGACATCACCAACAAAAGTATTCCCTGAACATTTGGGCTGGAATCGTTGGTGACCATCTGCTGGGACCTTTCGTTTTGCCATCCCGTTGAGATAAGTTGAGGTGTGCTTCTCAGACCTAACAAACTTACGTAAGGGAGAAGAAAGAGGGGATGTCATTGATTCAGTGGTTGTGAACAGACAGTCAAAGACAGGTTGTGAACAGAGAGGCTGTACCTCTCAAACCAATCCTACCAAATTCGCTTCAAACAGGGGTGAATAACTCCGTAACGATACGTCGGAGTTTGGTAGTTGCTTGATAAAAAAATGTTCCCCTCTAAAAGATCTGTCGTTCCTCGGAGTTTATCGCAGAGGTCCTGAAACATCCAGAAGATACAAAGGGAATAGTCATAGTCAAATGTTTGAGAACTGGACGCTATACGCTGGACTTAAAATCCCATACTCTTTCCATGCAATCATGAGAAACAAGTGAATGTCGGCAGGACTTTGCAAGAGTGACAAAGTATTGGAACAATTCGAACCATTAATAACAGATATCTTCGAATCTTCTTCTGGCTTATGGCACAAAAAAGTTATTTGAAATAAATTGTGTGTTTTAAAGAGGTCAACATTTATTTGTGAAGTACGTTTTCGTCTATCGCTCAACGTTTACCAGCTATACAAGATTATACAAAATTCATTCTGAATGAAAAGTACTTCACAGACTAATTTAAAATATGCTGTTGATTTTGCCATTTAAATACGTTTAATATATATAATGAATCGAAATCATTAGAGCCAAGTTTTTAAAAAAACAAAACTTTTGGAAACAATTTTCCATCTAAAGGGTAGTCTGCGGTTGGGGGGTTTTCTTGAAGATCTGCGTGTCACATTCTTGGAAGATGCTGAACTTAGATACCAAGTTTGACATTTAACGAATTTTTCGGTTTTGAGTTATACTGTCTTCACTCTCTCTCTCTCTCTTTCTCTACACACACACACACACACTCACGCACACACATGTTTTCTAAAAATGCTTTGCTTTTAGGTTCAAGGGTCCTCAAAACATATCTCGACATCGAATACTTCCCCTACTTACACGAACTAGACAAAGTAAAAACGTTCTTGTGATCTCAAAAATACTTTACTTGGAGCTTACATACTTTCTATACGGCTTACCTAAGATATAAATATTATAATAAAACGAATCAACAGCCCTCGCAAGAGCAGTCCTTTACTGCCAATCTAGTGTTTTCCAATTTTCCACATTTCTAATTTTCTGTTCGCCGTAGAATATGAACAATTTGTCTTAATACTGTCGAGAATTTTGTCTCTTCTTTTCCCCCAAAAACTCCAGTTCCTCTTCACAATTTCTAAGCAGTGTAACCTTCTCATCCAGTTTCCCAGCCAGTTTATTTTTCACGGTCAGTATTAGTGTTTTTGGATTCTTTCACCTATTCTTTCTAAAATAGTTACAGTACTTATTTTTACCATTTGCTTCATGCAGTCCGTTCACAGTGCTGAGCAAACCACGGGATTTACAAAACATTGAAAATGTACCCGCCATTCTGTTGTCAACCTATAGCATTCTGTCTGCGACACCACTCACAGGATTTTGCAGATAATGTCTTGGAATATCGGCAATTTCTTGCGAAATGGCATCTTTCAACTGCACTGGGTTTATTGGGCACGTCAGGAAAACTCGTTCTTTAAGGTAATCCCACAACCAAAAGACGGTCGGATTGAGATCTGGAGATCGCGGAGGCCACATTGTTGGGAAGCATAGATGTGGAGTGGAGCGCCATCTTGCATGAAGATTATGTTTTCTCCATACCGTGATTCCTCAGTAAGGGAAGACGAAATTCTGTAACATGTTGTAGTAGCACTCACCGTGCACTGTAACAGTCTGTCTTATTCCATTATTATCTTCTTCGAAAAAATATTGGCCAGTGATGAATTGTGAAATGAAGCCACACCATACAGTACCTTTTGAACAATAAAAACCTTGTTGATCACATGTCTTTCTCTACTCTTGTACAAAACTATTTTTACAAAAGCTTATTCTCCATGTTAATCGAGATATCGAGATGTTAATCTTATTGCTAATTTTCTTGTAGATGCAAGGGGAATGGCAGGTTTTAAGCGATAGTCAAATGTTTTAAGATCTGGTTGCTATGTGGAGTATTCCATTCTCTTTGTATTACCAGGACAAAAAAAAACGAATAAGGAATTCCCATTTCAGAAAAAGTATAAGTATTTGAAAATTTAAGCAAATAACAAGCAACATCTTGAAAATGCTTCACTCAACAAAAAAATGTATATGACATAAATTGTGTATTTTAACGTGATCTACATTTTTTTGAGTGGTAAAATTTTGTCTATCTCTTATGGTTTACCAGTTATGCAAACGTCGTTCACAATGAAGAACACTTTTGGAGACATTCCCAGAAAATTCAAGATATACACTTTATTTGTTATGAAAGTACCTTAAATATATGATATTTTAATCAAAATCGTTAGAGCCATTTTTGAGAAAAAATAAAATGTTCAAAAAATGTTCCATGTAAAGGGTAATATGGGGTGGGGGAATATTCTTGAAAACCTTCGTGTCGCTTTTCTGGAAGATACTGAACCTAAATACTAAGTTTGGTGTTTATATGACTGTTCGTTTCTGAGTTATGCTATTCACAGACACACACACGAACATGTTTCCAAAAATGCTTTTTTTGGATTCAGCGGGTCCTAAAACATGTATTTCCGGTGAAATCTCGGTATCGAATTTTTGGCTGGAATACAATACTTCCCCTACTTACTATACGTAGTAGAGAAAGCAAAAAAGCAAAATAATATCATTCCCGCTTGTCACTTTCTTTGGATACAAACGCTGCGTCCAGTTTATATGGATACAGACAAAGATGTTTTCTTGGAATTCCCCAAACTTGCTATTACTCATCTGAAGTTGCCTGGACGCCTGAGAAACACTAATAATTTCATAATAATCATTTCTGTTTATTTCATTATTACATGGCACCTCAGTAATGACATCGTTGATTACCTTTGGTCTTCCACATTTCTTCTTATCAGCAACAGAATCAGTTTCTTCAAACTTCCTGATTAAATTACGAATAGAACTTAGGTCTGCTCTTAAATTCTAGACCTTCATAAGACTCCTATTGCTTTCATAATAGCACTGAGTTGCCTATATTGTAACATTTAGTGACAGAGCCATGATTTGAAACATACAAATTTCTGTAGCAGTAGGTGAAATTACTGATGTTCACAACAACAAAAAGTTAGCAACTGTGAAACAAACCAATGAAAAGCAAACCCCATTGTTTGCCCAACACTGTGATGTCTTTGTTTTTTCCTATTTCAAATAATATAATATTTATAGCTATTTAATATTTGAACTTACCTTTTAAAGACCCCATCATTTTTGTCATGGTTACCTTTGTAACCGTTACGTTGCTTGCTAGCAATCCATAATGTGCAAATCTGGACTGTATTTGGGATGAATGAACTATTTTGAGAGCGGCCCATTCTTGTGACGTGAAGTCCTCATGATACACGCACAAGCAGTAGATATACATCATTGTCGCAGAGTAGCAGTTGCAACGTGACAAGGTGATCATTCAGGCTTCCATGGGACTAACCTGCATTTGGCACATCCATCACATACAGCACTCTGTCTTCATCCGTATACCTACTGCCTTGCACCATGTTCACTGATAACTCAGATACGTCACAAATAACTCGCATCTTCAAATACCAAAATATTCAGTTTATGCCCAAAATCTCTTTCCTCTCTTCTTGCGTCGCGACATGAGGCCATGTGCCACGAGTCAAGCTTCAGAAGTATTTAAAGAAATTAAAGTAGAAGTAATTACATATCTACTAGAGTATAGTAGATTAGGTGAGGAGGAAGATTTCCACACGGAAGCACTTATGAAGCCTATTGTATCAACTCAACCTTCACAGATCCGGGGCGGCAGGCTGAGACAGACGGTGTTCCTAACGTCTCCAGATGTGAGATCCTGAGGCCGGCAGGTCCACCCATATCATAAGAGGTCTGCTGGGGGTTCATTATACACCAGACGCCAGGATAAATACTTGTTCTAAGCAAATTTCATTACCACACACCATGCCTCGCTGTTCACTCGCCTGATCATTCGGACTTGGAACATGTAAAGGAAATGAAATGACAGGAAATGGGTGATGCAAAAGTTCATGACATTACAGCATTTGCCTACCGACTTGGGAAAACCGCGAAAAAAATTGAACGTCAGAGTGGCCGATCCAACCAGAATCTCACACGTTACACCGAGCTATTTCGTTTGGTAATCATATACTACTAAAATGTAATTTTTCTTGGGTAATTTCAGTGTTAGTATTGCCGCTGTAGCCTTGAGAATCCACCGTGCCCTATTTAACCGAGAGTCATGCGGCAAACATTTGAATTTATTGAGTCTCCATTATCGAAGTAAGTAGAAGTATGGTATTCCAGCCATAAATTCGATATCAGGATTTCATCGATGAGGTCCACTGAACCCAAAAAACTATTCTTTAGAAAAATATACGCACGTGCGTGCGTGTGTGCATGTGTGAGTATGTGTGCGCGCGCATGGCTTTTATGAGTGATCCTGTTTGCATCAGTCATAAACTTCACTTAGTTCACAGTCACTTCACTAATTAAACTAGTTCAATTTTCCCGTCACTTCACTTTCCGCTTGACGTAGCGGCGTAATGCAATATGCACGACGAAGTCAATTTTTTCGGACGGTACATACGCTGCAGAGTCGAACATGTAACTTACTCGTAGAACCGCACTTGATGTAGCACCAGAATCGCACTCTCTAACTCGCTCACTAACTGACTGCTTGCGAGGACGCTTGCTTATATAGCCAATGGAATATTACACATAACATTCTAGAATTATTCTAGTTGTAAACAGAGGAAAAACTATCAGAAGGTTGTGGTAATGCATCGATAGTGCTTCTGGTATTTTCATTGAGGAGGAACTCTACTTATCTCTATTTACCTCTCCACTGTCTGGTGCCAGCCTCCCAATAACCTTAAGCCATACCTGAGTCACTATATTAAACTTAGTATTTAGGTTCAACGTCTTCCGAGTATGTGACACAAGATTTTTCAAGAAAATCTCTCCAACCCAAACTATTCTTTACATTGAAAATGTTTCCTTATTTTCTCAAAAAATGACTGAAAATTTTATTAAAACGTCATACGTTAATATGTGCATGGATAATGAAATCTATAATGTCTTGAATTTTCTGCGACTAGCAACCTTTCATAGGTACAAAATGGAGATCTCGATAAAATATTAATTTATGCAAAATCTTACAAAAATAGTTTGGCATTAACCATTTCCGGTATATTCGTTGTCGCCGGTTTGAATTTTCAAACCCCTTTTAGAAGTGGAAGTTACTATTTTTCTTTCTCGTGATGTTATGCAAATAGTATGGAATTTCAAAGCCAACTCGCTTGAGCCCCCTGTATAACGGAATATGATTCGCATTAAGTAGGTAGAAAAATATGTTTTGCAAAGAATAATCTGTTAGAACACTGGTTAGTTAAAGGTTTTGAATAACACAGGAGATTTTTCCCCCAGAAGATTTTATAATTATGTTTCAGAATATTTATTCCTTATTTAATTTCCTTCAGACATAATCTTAATAGATTGTGATTTTTAATTTCCTTAATACTTTGCTAATTTATTGGAAATTTCAGAAACACTTTTACCATTACATGTTATGTTAATCTAAGTTTGCATTTCTTTTGTGGTATGGAAATGTTTGTTTCAAAAGTTAATCTTCTTCTTCTTTAGCTGATTAACCTGCTCCTAGTTGGACTTACACCCCCAAAGACTTACAAGCCAAAGCCTTGGGTCAGTAGCCTGTCGAGGAGAAAGCAAACTCTAGAGTCCAATGCCTGGTTTGGCGTTGAAGAATAAGGAAATAATGTAGTGATGAATGGGGTGGTATGAAAATTTGCGGATCAAAATACCAGGAACTTTCCCTGAGCCATTCCCTCGATCCAAAAGCTAAACCATGACATTATTTATACAAATTTTGAGCTTTTATTTGTAGACAAAAGGGCTATATTTGTGTATTTTCTTTTACAGAGTTTAATTCCTTCTTCTTTCTCTGATTACCCTCCCCTTTGTTAGGGCTTACACTCTCAGGATTTGCATGCGTGTGCCTGGGGACAGACGCCTATCGGGGAGCAAGGAATATGATAAGAGAGAACAGCCAGGATGGTTGATAGCCCGAAGCTTTGTATGAGAACGAGAAAGATGACATGAAATGACGGTGAGATGAATGAAAAGAAAGGTGATGGAGCAATTGGTGAAATGAATGGCGGGGGAAGGCGTTGAACCCGGAAAAATCCCGCCCATACGCCGCTTTGTCCACTACAAATCCCATGTGGGATTCCTTGGGAATGAACCCGAACCGCCTTGGTGAGAAGCGAGTGGTCTAACTACTCGGCCACGGCACCGCCCTAGTTTCATTACACTAGTTGAAATACGACACCCATTATTTCCAAAGTGAGAGAGTGAGTCGACGAGCTGTGACACTGGTATTTATCTTACTCCGTTTTTGGGGGTGTGGAGATTACTTCATCATAGTTTATTTGAAGCAAACAACTATAGCAGATGGGGAAGTACACAACCATTCCTATCAGCTACAAGGAAGCTATTTCAGTGTTGCCAGCCCCAAGATGTTTTCCTGACCCTGATTGTATGAACGGCTCTTGCTTTGATAGCTGCCACAGTCCCTGTTCTAACTCTCGGAGTCAAACCCAAACATGCAGTGTTGTGCTTTGTAGGATATGTTATTGTTTTGAAGGGACACACTTGGGAGCAGAAAACGTGACCCATATAAAATCAATGTTGTTAAGTTGGTACGGATTTGTATAGTCCCTCTCTGAGTGTAGCCTTTCTAACCAGCACCTTTTATAAGTCTAGCCAGTGAATTGAAAAGTTGCTTACATCTTTCCAAAAATGGGTGAAGTGTAACATTGTCAATGAACTGTCTGTGTCTGTGCTAGCTTAGTAATTCCAACAATAACCACGATTATATTAATCAGATCGACATCAATAGTGAAATTATTTAATTACATTTATACTATTAGGCGTCACATTTGTTATTGTGCAACAAGGATATTTATGTATTTATTATTACATTTATTTGTATGGACCAAAGTAATTATTGAAACTGCCAATTTGTTTTCAAGTTCTACTTCAGAAAAGCATATACATAAATACTACGGCTGTTGTGCATTTCAGCACTACAGGTATCTCATTTCTCACTCACCCTTCCCTCTACAGGGACGAGTCGCTTATCATTTTAAATTGCGCTCCCCATCCATTTGTTTAGAACCCATTAAGAAAATTTATTTCTGACCTCTCCTGCGTTTGATATCAAGCATATAGTTATTTCATTGCCGATTTGTTTCAAGCCAGTTATTGGGTGACGTGATAAGGGCTAAGTGGAAACTAGTGTTGGATGTACACTACGTGATCAAAAGTATCCGGACACCTGGCTGAAAATGACGTACAATTTCGTGGCGCCCTCCATCGGTAATGCTGTTGGCCCACCCTTACCCTTGATGACAACGTTCACTCTCGCAGGCATACTTTCAATCAGGTGCTGGAAGGGTACTTGGGGAATGGCAGCCCATTCTTCACGGAGTGCGGAACTGAGGAGAGTTATCGATGTAGGTCGGTGAGGCCTGGCACGAAGTCGGCGTTCCAAAACATCCCAAAGGTGTTCTATAGGATTCAAGTCAGGACTCTGTGCAGGCCAGTCCATTACAGGGATGTTATTGTCTTGTAACCACTCCGCCACAGCCCGTGAGTTATGAACAGGTGCTCGATCGTGTTGAAAGATGCAATCGCTATCCCCGAATTCCTCTTCAACAGTGGGAAGCAAGAAGGTGCTTAAAATATCAATGTAAGTCTGCGCTGTGATCGTGCCACGCAAAACAACAAGGGGTGCAAGCACCCTTCAGGAAAAACACGACACCACCACCTCCGAATTTCACTGTTGGCACTACACACTCTGGCAGATGACGTTACCGGACATTCGCCATACCCACACCCTGCCATCGGATTGCCACATTCTGTACCGTGATTCGTCACTCCACACAACGTTTTTCCACTGTTCAACCGTGTAATGTTGACGCTACTTACACCAAGCGAGGCGTCGTTTGGCATTTTCCTGCGTGATGTGTGGCTTATGAGCAGCCGCTCGACCAAGGTTTCTCACCTCACGCCAAACTGTCATAGTACTTGGAGTGAATCCTGATGCAGTTTGGAATTCCTGTGTGACGGTCTGGATAGATGTCTGCCTGTTACTCTTTACGACCCTCTTCAAATGTCGGCAGTCTCTGTCAGTGAACAGACGAGGTTGGACTGTACGCTTTTGTGCTGTACATGTTCTTCACGTTTCCGCTTCACTATCACATCAGAAACAGTGGACCTAGGGATGTTTAGGAGTGTGGAAATCTCGCGCACAGACAAGTGACACATAATCACCTGACCACGTTCGAAGTCCGTCAGTTCCACGGAGCGTCCCATTCTGCTGTTTTACGATGTCTAATGACTATTGAGGTCGCGGATAATGAGTACCAGGCAGTAGGTGGCAGCAAAATGCACCTAAGATGAAAAACGTATGTTTGTGGAGGTGTCCGGATACTTTTGGTCATATAGTATATGAGGAAACCTTACTTGGGGTGAACACGACACTACTTATGTTCCCATGTGTAGATTCCATTTTAAAAGTGTAATTTTTTTATTTGAGTTTGGTTACAGTGATTGCACGTTGTTGGCAATATACTAAACGTAAGTATCTCCGTTTGCTATCTCGTCAAACTGTATCGTCAATTTTTTGCTCTTCACGCATTCCTGCCACGACTACTTAGATTGTTTATTAGCTCAAAAGTTGAAAGAAGGTTGCCTAAGTTTTTGTGATTAGAGAGCAAACGACGCTGGATTCCTTGGTAAAGAATTTTGCGTAAATGCAGATTAACACTGAATTAACGTACCAGATTTTAAGTGATTATGGTGATGAAGGTTGAGAAAGAAGTTTAATTAAACCCACCAATGTGGTTTTGGGCGCCAATTTGAAAAAGGTGTTGTTTCACGTATGGAAATGCCGATTTGAAGTGGTTTGCAACCGCAGTATGGTACCCAGTTTCCGGTAGCCTTCGACCCAAATGTATATTAACTTTGTAAATAAACCGTTTCTTTAAATATTTAATATTCATGTTTGCCTCGGTTGTGTGAGTATTTATTGTTAGAGATATGGAAGTCTTGGCAGGGCGTGGTGCAACAAGAATGAAGGCTTACACAGATTTTAAGTTTTAATTCACTACTTTTTATTAATCCTTGACACAAATTAAATAGCACTTCACTGATATAGAGAGCTGTGAGATTCTTTTTATTATTAATTACACTTTTCAATACGTAAAACTATTTTCCTCTCACACGAATCCATATTAAATTTCTTGAGGACACTTTTTGCGTCTGGTTACAATCACTGTTGGCAGGCAACTGACAAGGTTTCTAGCGCCTAAATTTGTAAATTTCTGAACTTCACGCCTCTGATTGCTAATCCTACTCCAATAGAATACCTGCATTTATTTAAAGCTTTTTTTGGTTGTTGATTGGCTATTTAAATAAACTGTCACTAAAATTATATTATTGTTACTCCAATAATCAGAAGTAGTACTATTAAACTTTCTTACTCATTATTGACTCATTGTTACCTCATTGTTAGCAACTTTTAACTTATTATTCTCACAGCTCCTACATTATTAAATTACGTAATACATTCACATAACATTATTGAACATGTTTACAATAATATAATCATATGCAATGACTGTTACATACATTTTGCAAATTATTACATACACATATTGCTTCAAGGCGGGCTGTTATTGAATTTACTTATTATATAATTTGACTGAAATCATTTAAGTTTTAAAACCACTGCCTCTGACTGAAGAAAGCTGTCACCATTTAGTGAACTATCGCGGAATTACTGACTGTCGCGATCTCTTGAACTTTATGTTTCTGGATGATCAGTTTTCGCACGGCATCTATGCATTATTTCACTACTAAAACAGCGACGGAATGCTTTATTCCACAGCAATGATTTCATTGCGTAATTCACTCTTTGCGGCGATTATTCCAGCATTTCACTACGTATTTTAGACGCGAGTTACCGTTCACATGGCGACAGACAAATGAGAATGCCTCGAAATGTTACTTTACGCTTACTGTTTGTACTGTTTCTTCCCAGATTCCCCCTATTTTCTTATTGCAGGAAATGTTGCGCCTGTGATCGTGTCCCTGTTCCACGTCATAACATTTTGGTTGGCTAAAATACTTCATCACATGACACAGTTTCAATAAGGCGACGGGAGTTGCAAAGCGTCTCCCCTGATTTCTTTACCCTTGTCATCGGACAATGCAACAAAGGACTTTTCCCCTACACGAAAATTTCTAAGAGATGCAGGCAACTCTGAGTCATAAAACTACACTTCTGCTGAGTTTGTGTCGACTTTATGCCTCCAAAATTTGCTTATGACAGCACGCTTGTGTTATGTCAAAATATTTTGTAAACACATTTAAATTTAATGTCCTTAAATGCATTCTGAACCTAAATAAACATTATAAAATGATTACTCTAATTGGCAGTGCCGTGGTCGAGTGGTTAGACCGCTCGCCTTCACCGAGGCGGCCCGGGTTCAATCCCAGGGACCCGTGTGATTTATGGTGGGCAAAGCGGCGTCTGGGCGGGTTTTCTCTGTGTTCTCCGGTTTCCACCGCCATTCATTCCACCAACTGCTCCATCATCACCTTTCCTTTCATCCATTTCGCCGTCATTTCGTTTCATCTACTTCCTTCATCTCATACCAAGCATCGGGCTGATCACTCGTCCTGGATATTCTGTCTGATCCATGAGTGTCTGCTCCTCGACGGGCCTCTGACCCCAGGCATCCGCCTGTAAGTCCTGGGGGGTATAAGTCCTATATAAGATGAGGTTAAACAGTGAATGATTACTCTAATTAAAATACAGTAGAGTCCCGATTATCCGACTTAAACTGGCAATGACCTCTTCGGATGATGCGAAAAGCAACAAATATAATATTTCAAACTGACAAAATCATTTTTTATTTTAAAATTAAATATGTAGCACTATGCAACTTGTAATCCATAAAATACTATGTACGAAGAACAATCAAACCTAATGAAACAAGTTGCGAATTGGCTCTTGTTTGCCAACAGTTTGACGTTTTCCCCCAGGTATAGCTTATGTAAACCTTAAATGGGACATCTCTGTCTCTATTTAATGCATACAAGTTGTCCTTAGCTTCGTCCTTTACTATTCTCTCGCTGTCGCCAAGTTGAAAATATCATAGTGTAAATATTCAACATTAATGTTTAGCTTTGAACATATTACCATATGCAAGATATTTTCCTGCATCAGATTGTACCATTTTAGACACTTTGTAGATTTCTGTGGCCACAAATTTCTAAAGAAAACCAGTTTTCTGTTTCTATGCTAATCGCAGTAACAAGATAGATACTATATTTTGTACTTTTTCATACACAATCGTTTTCCTATTTGTACAAATTTTCTTGCGAGCTATACAACTTCTTTTGCCTGGCACCCTGGCCTTCTGGCTCATCTAACCATCCCTTGCTACCTTTTATCCCTATTTTCCATCCACTTCCTCTCCGTTTGCCCTTCTGCCTTTCTTATTTCTCTTACTTTTCTAATACATTTCTCTTTTACTTTCTTTAGAAATATCCCTATACTCTTATTTTTCTTTTCTTCTCTTCTTGTTAACATTTTAATTAATACTATTTTTCCATCCATTTTTCCAATTTATCCTCCCATACCTCTCTTCTCTATTCTGCTAATTCTTTACATTCTATCATATAATGCTCTGTGCTTTCACTACCTCCGCAAAATTCACAAATTCCGTTTTTTCTACCTCTAGCCCTCTCGGATACAATGATCCTGTTCTCATCCATGCAAACGCTTCTTTTTCCGCTCTATTACAATAATCCACATACCCTTCTCTTCCCCATTTCCTTTTTACTAATCTATAAAACTAGTGACTTTTTATTCTCTAAGCTTCCCCAAATCTCTTGTCTTTCTATGTCCTCCACTCTGTTTCTTTCTGTGATCCAGAAGCCATTGCTATTTCTTTCTCCTGCTCTCCAAATATCTTCCATTCCTATGTTCTCCATAATTTTTTCTACCCCTGTGCACCAGCTATTTTTGCTTTTATTACCTTTTTGTTGTTCCATGCAAATCTTTAAAATTTCCCCTTCATCTTTTCTCATGCATCTAAACCACAATTTCAATATCCTTTCTAGTATCACACCCTTTCTTCTTGTTCTTCCTAATCCCACTAATGCTACTTCCCCTGGTGTTGATCTTGGTAAGCCCAATAGCTCTTTACAAAAAATTTTCTAGCTCTGATCTATTTTTTTGTTTAATTCGGATCCCCCCCCCCCCAATTTCTACTGCATATAACATTCTTGCTCCTACCAATGCTTCATACATTCTTTCTATCCATTTAGCTGGCATTTAAGGGGTAGAAAGCAACGATATGTTTTCTTAACTAGAGTTCTGATATTGCAAATTTTTAATTTTCTATCTTAAATAAGATGAGCATTATAATGTTTTAAATTAAATATTTTCGCAAAAATTCTATACCAATGGTATAGAAAAAGTCAGGAGGAGAAACGTTTTTGTTTTGGGGTTTACGTTAGAACCAAGCGATAGAAAATGTCGAGGAAGGTTGGAAGCAGTTCTTAAAAGAAGCATTCGTTGAGTTGACAAACAAAATTAATCCACCTATTCGCTAGGCGCATGACAGAAGGTAATAAAGGTTAACATTAGTTGTAAGGAGAGTGTAGGTTTATAACGTGTTTAACACTGAAGATGTTATTATGTAACATTTTACCTAAGTATTTATAGTTACAGAGGGAGAAGCTTCTCCTAGGAAAAGACGAAATGTTGATAAACTAAGAAGAAGCACAAAATAATAATGAAAGTGTTAGATTACTGAAGCAAAATGAGTGTTAGTAACCGAGTAAAAGAAACAGCTAGACTACTGGCTGTTTAGAAACAGTACATATATGATAAAAAGGAACGAATGAAAGGACCTCTAAAGACGCCACCAAAAAAAGAAAGCAAAAAGGGGGGGGGGAAGAAAAATACACAATCGCATTGCATAAGATTAATGCAATATGATGGAATAGCGCAAAGTGGGATGTGACACATTGTTCATTCTTTACTGTTTTAAAACATTCCACTCGCGTTAAATGTAATTTTGTCAAGAGTAAACAGTGATGATAACCTAACAAATTATATATTTTATTAATTAATATCTACATATTTCTAATATAATCTATATTTTATCTATATAATATCTATTTCGAAGTATTGAAAATACAAAGAAGAGGGATTAAGTGCAGGTGAAAATTAAATATCTTAAAATAGCGTGAAGTAACAAAGCAGATATTTGATGATGTATCGTTCACAAGATGAGTTTAAATTGGTAGACCGATCGCAGCTGGGCTCCGAAGTTGCAAGCGTACGTATAGTACATGTGGCAACAGTGCTCTCCATTTAAGCTGTACTGTCTAATGCGCGTGATCTCGCAGTTTCGGCAGAAGTAAAATCCCCGTTGATGAAGTTTCTTCCAGCTGCTCCACGTATTTCTTAAAGCGAACAATATTATGCTTCATTTTTGTAACAATAGATTGGTGGCCAGTTGCGTCTAATAATGTGGGGCGGCGGTAGTGTACAATACTTCCAGTGTAGTTCCAGCAGCGCGAGATCTGCTTACTCGTGTCGCTCAACAATGCATGTTTTTTTAGGTTTTTTTTTCTGGTGACCAGGTCGGATTAAGCAGAAAATGGAATTTATAAAAAAATTCTGATGTGTTACACTCACATGACTTTCTCTACTCTTGTACAAACTATTTTTACAAACGCTTATTCTCCATATGCTTCATTTTAATCGAGATATCTAAATGTTAATCTTATTGCTAATTTTCTTGTAGATGCAAGGGGAATTGCTAGGCTCTAAGCGATAGTCAAATATTTTAAGAGCTGGTTGCTATGTGAAGTATTCCATTTTTTTTTTTTGCATTGCCAGGGCAAAAAAAAATTGAATAACGAATTTGAGAAAAAGTATAGGTATTGGAAAATTTAAGGGAATAACAAGCAATATCTCGAAAATGGTTCACTCAACAAAAAAAATGTATATGGCATAAATTGTCTATGTTAACGCGATCTACATTTTTTGTGTAGTAAAAGTTTGTCTATCTCTTATGGTTTACCAGTTATGCAAAAGTCGTTCACAATGAAGAATACTTTTGGAGACATTCTCAGAAAATTCGAGATATACATTTCATTTGTCATGAAAATATCTTAAACATATGATATTTAATCAAAATCGTTAGAGCCATTTTTGAGAAAATTAAAATTTTCGAAAAATGTTCCATGTAAAGGGTAATCTGGGGTGGGGGGATTTTCTTGAAAACCTTCGTGTCGCATCTCTGGAAGATACTGAACCTAAATAACAAATTTAGTGTTTATGCGACTGTTCGTTTCTGAGTTATACTGTTAACACACACACACACACACACACACGGACGTTTCCAAAAATGCTTTTTCTGGATTCAGGGGGTGTCAAAACATATATTTCCCATGAAATCTCGGTATCGAATTTTTGGGTGGAATACAATACTTCCCCTACTTACTATACGTAGTAGAGAAAGTAAAAATAAGCATTATTTGGGCGGCAATACAATCTCATACGGTAGCTACTTAAGAACAGAGGTTGCCAGAAACAAAGGGATGCAAGTGCACTTAAGATATATTTGAGTATAATACACACACATTATATATATATATCGGATGTGTCAGATTCACATGACTTTCTCTACCCTCTATCGCTTATTAGTGGTTATATAAATACGAAGGTTCATTTTAATTGAGATAAAGCTTTCCGGAAGTAGTTGTATTACACATTTCTTTATACATACAAAGGGAATAGTGATAGTCAACTGTTTTAGAATTGGACGCAATACTTGGCCTTAAATTCCAGACTTTTTCCACCCAATCGCGAGAAACAACTGAAAATTGACAGGACTATAAAAGAATGGCTAAGTATTGAGCCAATCGAACCATCAATAGCGGATATCTGGGAAATAGCTGATGCCGCAAAAAAAAAGGTTATTTGAAATTTACTGTATCTCAAAGAGACCTACATCTTTTGTGAAGTCATTTTCGTCTATCGCTTAGAGTTTACCAGTTATACAAAATTATACAACATACATTCCGAAAGAAGAGGTCTTCACAGGCTAAAGCCAGAAAATTTAAGATATACTTTTTATTTATCATATAAATATCTTTAATATATTATTTTAATCAAAATCGTTACAGCCATTTTTCAGAAAATAAAAAATTTTGAAAAATGTTCCATGTAAGGGATAGTTTGGGGTAGGACATTTTCTTGAACATCCTCGTGTCGCATCTTTCGAACGTACTGAACAAAATGTACTGTAATATTTATTAGTGCCAAGATAATTGCAATCATATTGGGAGTGGCTGCTTCTGGCCATGGCCATTTTATAGTCATCTCCCCTCCTTTATTGTAATAATAATAATAATAATAATATAATAGTAGTAATAATAATAATAAACTAATATATTGAGCATTAAGTTATTACATGTTAGACTGTCTTCTCTATTTGGCACTGGCCATTAGTCATGAAAAGTATAATTGCATGTTAATATAGTTAATAATTCTTATATTTACATTATTTTTCCTGTTTTAAACTTCCATAGCCATGTTTTTTACTTTCTCTAAGTATTTACCCATATTTTCACAGTTTTTGTCTAAAATTGTATATATCTCTTTATTCCTATTCATTCCATACCATAAACTTTATCTCCTAATCTCTGTTTCTTTGCATTCAAATATAATATGGAACATAAATATCAAGTTTGGTGTTTATCACACTTATAGTTTTTGATTCTGCTGTTCACACAAACCTTTATGTAAAAATGCTATTTTGAGTTCAAGAAGCGTCAAAACATGTATTTTGGGTGAAATCTCGGTGTCGAATTTTCGGATAGATTGCAAAAGCTTCTCTGCATACCACGTATTACTATGGCAGAGAAGGTAAAAGAAAAAGAAAATAGAGCGAATTTTTTTAGATTCAAAAAATTCTATTAGCTTTTAATGTAAACAAAAGCCTATTTATGTTTGTCACTACTTTATATGTTTGTTTGCTGTTTTATCTAAGAATCTTATAAATAAGCCTTAGCATATTTATGAAATGCAGCCATAAACTTTCCCCGTTTCTTCTCCAGTAAGTAATTAGGTAATGTAGGTTTTACGGCCAGTTTCTTTCTAAAAACAGTACAATTAATTTAAAATGAATAATCAGATAATTAGAACGCAAAGATAATTCTATGGTTGAAAAAATTACTTGAATGTTACTTCTGTTCCCTCAGTTTACGTCGCTTCATAGCTCACTTATATCGATAACGACACTGCGATTATATCGAACTTTACGCAAATGTTTCGAATCGACAAGAGCACGCTTTGAGACAAGTTGGTTTTGGCAGTGATGGATATGCAAATTTCTCGTGCCATATCAAGTGACGTCATAACGAGGACTGGAGGGGATAATCCTTGTTCATCCCTCACATTAGTGGGGTAGTATTGTCACCGCCACCCGCCATCCATCTCTTACACGTCATGGTGCCGTGAAATTGACTGCTGGGTGCTCCACGGCTCGTTGGTTTCCCAACTGACCACCAGGATCGTCTGCTCTCAGATATATGTAGGTGTCAGTGTATCTTCTGCCACCGCCGCTAGAAATAAAGGTAGATTCACATGCGGTTTCATGCAACATGGGCTTAGAGCTCTGCTAGCGAAAAACTTGTAATCTTAAATTTAGGACGAAATTTCCATACCCGTGTTCCACAAGATATAAATTTAGTCATTTCATTTATATGGAAACAAACGAGAAGGTTTTTACTTATCTTGAAATCGTTTGTGTTCTATTATGATCCAAAAAATAATAAAAATAGCAAAACCTTTAGAGCGTTAAAATACAATTAAATATTTCAAGTCCAGTTTTAAGGCATCCAAATGTTGCTCTCTAAAAGAAACAGCAGTGGAATTTTTTTGAATTTATTTCCTAAGAGAAACAAACGTACTTTAAAAAACGCCTGTTGTGTTACATTCACACTACCTTCTGAACTCAGTCTTCTAAAAGTATCCTTACAAAAACTTATCCTTCTATCTGCTTCTTATTAATACAAATAAACCTTCATTACTCATTTACTAATTTCCTTGTAAGTATAAGAAGAATACAATACCTAAGTTAAAGCGATAGTTAAAACTTCTCATTTTCTTATTACAAAATGGTTTATAAAAAGCTGTTTATTTTGTGATGAGGAATAAGGAAATAAAATAAAAAAATGTTGTTCATAATCACGAAACGTATCTTGATCCTCAAATTACCATCCATGGACGGTGCAACCATTCATTATGCCATTCAAAATTTTTGTTGTTATTTACGTTTGTGTAAGAGCAATTGCAAAGTGATTTATACAGATGTTGTTTAGTCTTTTATGAGGAGTGAGAAAAGAACATAAAAAAGGTAGATTCCCATTTAAAAAAATAAATTAACCCTACAATGAGCATGACAACCTCCTCCAAATAAAACAAGACTAATGGCATTTACCTTCCCCCATAATATCAAGCAACTTTTATTCAAAACATATTTTTCTACAACGCTTAATTTTGGAGATATTTTAGTTTCAACTTAAATGGCCCACCCTGCATATTGCAGTATTCATACGAAAAAGGGGAGTATTCTGTTAACTTTAACATCACCATGGAGTTTTAAATACAAATAATTTCAAGTTAAGCGATATAGACGACTTATTTCATGCACAACATTCCAGGGGAACACCTACTTCGTTTTAAATGTAAATAGATTATATAAAAGAAAAATATTAGGGAAATAAGAGTAGCTGTAAGAAGAAATATATCAAATTAGGAAATAATGAATATAATAAAAGATACTGACAGAATATATAATGAGAAAATAGGTTGGAGTAGGAAATAAATATGTAACTAATACAGTATGTCTATTGCGTATTCCTGACGAAGTGAATGTTGTGAAGGGTAAAATTTGTACACGAAGCTGCCTAATACACAAAGGTAATTAACAACCAAACTACAAAGGGTGGCTGGAAAATATCCATCACAACGATCAGGCTAAATAAGTGACCGAAGATCACAGGGGTTAAGCTAAATAGTGACTAGAGCGAGCGAGGTAGGTAACATTAGAAAGAGGCAGAGAAACTCGGAATTCCCAATGTAGTCAAGTCTTGCCAGAGAAAAATACACGAATTATTTTATATTAATGAGACGTCAAAAAATATGAATTCTGTGGGAAACAGGTTTGTATGGCAAACTATAGAAGGTGAACAAATCCGAGAAACACTCTTCCAATTCTGAACTTCAAGAGGTTCACTTCACGCCGGTCTGTGGCGATGGGAATGTTGTGAATATAGATGTACTTTCAACTTGGTTAAGTAACGTAAGTTAACCAGAAATAATATGTAATTCGGGAGATTGCAAAGTAGTCGTCAACTATATGTGGCTAGTATCTTCATTGTTGTTTGCTTAATTGGAATAAATCTAGGTATGCAGTAACACATGCCTTTATTCAACCCTCATTACCCAACCCGGGATAAGAGTATCCAGGCAAATATGAACAATTTCAGGCAACAATAACTACAACGAGAAGAAGTGAAGCAGCGAAGCTCGAGCCAGCATCCCAGATTTCAACAGCACACCGTCACAATATGGAAAACTACTTCGCATTTTGAAAGTAATCTTTTGCTACTAATGAATTTTTAATAAGCTTTTGTCCATCTCTTATTGGCACCTAGTTATACAAATATAGGTTATGCACAGAAAATTCAATATATATTTTTTATTATTAATGCAAACGTCTAAACATAATTATCTATTAACACAAATATATATTCCGTGTAACGGGTTGCTAACGGCCTTGAGTATACGCTGAGAATTCAAATCTACATTTGTTAAAAGTAAGCCTAACTAACGATTTCGTAAGCAAATAATTAAATATGCAGAAAAATATATGCGGCATTTCTATTTGGCTTAATATTAGATATAACTATTTATTATTATTTTAACTTTAAGTATCCCGCTAAGGGGGTAAAGGGTCAACCTCTCACCCGCAGGCCCCTGTGGCGATCATCCGGCATGGAAAGCCGTGCAAACTACGTTTCCTCCCACGTGCAGTTAGAGTGTAACATGCAGGAACTTTTGTTATGCGTTAAGTCAAGCAGTTCGTCAGGTTCCGCATTAGTAGCCCGGTTAGTCTCACAATCTTATGTGATGGTATTGGTTTAACGAGTCACAGAAAACATTTTATGTTCACATCTACTTAAAAGATACAGCTACTTTGTTCGAATTAGTTTAATAAGAACGAAAGCGCAATACTGCGAGTATTATGGGTTCATTATCAACATGAAAAATAATACATTGCATTCTTTACATAGAAACGAAAACTAAATTGTAGAGATTACGATAATGGTCTAGTTTGACGCCACTGGCATATAGTGTGGAAACGCCACTATTGTTCCACACTTCCGCCCTTCGCTTCACAGACACTCAGACGGGTACCTTGGCTATGCACCACGGAGTATTGTGTTGATAGCCCCTGCTGTTGTAACATATGAAGTCAATTTATCAAAATTCTAAATTTAATATCACATATTTCTACGAGATGTCAGAACCAGCTAAGTCATGTAATCTAGGAGGTTACACCATAATCAAACGAAAATTACGGAAAGGAATTTTCTGTCTTCTGAAATAAGCGTTTAGATAAAAAATGTTATTACGATTCTTCATTCATCTTGGTACACTTGGTAGAAGAAAATGTTGCCAATATAGGAACGAGGGGATTTAGGTTTATACTGACATGCGTAACACCGGCTTCTCTAAGCGTATCAAGATTAACATGCAAAGTAGTATTCCAAAAATAAGTATAAAATGAAGAGAAATACTTTTTTGCAAGATACAGATCACATATTACATAAAGGTAAAAATAAAAATTAAAATCAAACTCCTATCTGATAATAAAAAAAATTCTCTTGCACCTCCCCAAAGGTTGAACGGAGCCAGACGCTGCCAATGAGCTGTTTATGTTCTTGCTATTGATTATCTTTAAGTTAATAATAACCATGATATTTTAAATATGCCTGACGAAAGCAGTACATTTATTTAAATACCAAGTTTTTACAAGTGCCACATAAGTGTCATTACACAACAATAATAATAAAAATATTTTTCTTATTATCTTCTTATGCCAGTATGTAAACGCTTATTGACAAATATACCATAATAATATCCTCTTGGTGACAATAATTCGATAAAGGCAATCATTTTAAACTTCGTGCCCATTCAAACAAAAAAAGAGTTTGAAATTATTATTTGACATTCAGCTTATTTCTGAACCACCAACCACTCAACATCTAGTCACTAATCATGTTACACTGGACTAATCATCCACTTGTTTAGATAAACCAGAGTAGAGTTCATTATTAGAGTTATTTCTGACCCCTCCGTCTTTCACACAGAGTACAGCATCGCTCACTGGTAGGTATATGTTTGTTTCTTGAGACTGCTTTGGGTGTGATAAGGACTGAATAGAAACTAGTGTTGGATAGTGAAGAAGGTTATGTTGTAGGAGTTTGCACCGCGCTTTGGACGTCAATTTGGTGTAAGTAGTTGCTGCTATGTATTGAAATCAAGATTGAAGAAGTTGTATTACATTTCAACTGTTGGGGAACCGAACTTGTAGTAGTATAGCCGCACGTATAGTAAACCGTTTCCGATAGCCTTCGCCCCAAATGTGTATTTAGGCGGCCTTTGCCTCCAAATTAAATAAAATTAAGTTTGTAATTAAACTGTTTCTTTAAGTATTAAATAATTATGTTTGCCTTGGCTGCGTCAGTATTATTGTTAGAGACATGGAAGTCTTAGCAGGACGCCATGCGACAAGAATGTAGGTTTACACCGATTTTAAGTTTTAATTCACTCCTTTTTATTAATCCTTGACCCAAATTAAATAGCACTTCACTGATATAGAGAGGTGTGAGGTTCTTTTATTTAATACTTGCACTTTTTAATACATATACTGTTTTCGTCTCACACGCATACGTATTTAATTTCTCGAGGACGCACTAGCATCCGGTTACAATCACTGTCTGCAGGCAACTAAATAGATTTCAACCGTCTAAACTTGTAAATTTTTGTATTTCAAGTCTCTGATTGGCTAATCCTACTCCAATAGAATACCTTCATTTAACTAAAACCTCTTAGGTTGTTGATTGGCTATTTTATCAACTGTCACTAAAATTACATTATTGTTACTCCAAGAATCACAAATAACATTTAAACTCTCAAACCCTATTGCCTCAAGGTTACCTCATTGTTAGCAACGTTCAACTTATTATTCTCACAGTTCCTACATTATTAAATTACGTAATATATTCACATAACATTATTGCACATGTTTACAATAATATAAGCATATGCAATGACTGTTACATACATTTTACAAATTATTATACATACATATTGTTTCAAGGCGGGCTGTTATTAGATTTACATATTATATAATTTGACTGAAATTATTTAAGTGTTAAAAATACTGCCTCAATAGATAAATTGGAAACATGAGCTGCGATCTAGAGGAATGGACCACTTTTTCCCCCAAGTGTGGGTATACCGCCGTACATAAAATGTGGCACGTAATGCAACGGAGTTATTTATGTTGGTACTGACAAAATTTAGCCTCATCCATACCAGCATGATTACGTCCGTTTGAGGGTAACTCTAGAACCTGAACTGGCAGGGTGCTTTACCTCCCCCAAAATATAGCCGAACTTCCGAAGGGTAACTTACAACTTAAACCTTAAATTTTCATGCTACATTATCGATTTCTTAATTCTGGTTTTCTTGTTGCCGTTTAGTAGCGGCAACAACTTTAACCTTCACCTCCATGTCGCTGATGAAAGCTCTCGTATTATGTAAATGTTGTAGCTGTCGTTCAGTTTTAACCACACATGCAAGCAATTCTTCAGCCCTTCCTCTAGGAGGCCAAATTATTTATAATTGGTTTAGTTTTTCCTTGTGTACTAATCGTAGCCAAACTCTTCATAGAGGTGGTATCCGAACCACCCCTCCATTTCACGTAGATTATAAACATTGTTCATTGGTTAGTTTGTATGTTCCTGTATTACTTTCAGGCAAGACAGACAGAGAAATAATACTGGCCGAGTGGAGTTAAAAGTTGGTTACCTGAAGGTAGAAACTTTATGGAAGAGAAAACATTATGGCAATATATGGAAATGGACCACCTTTTATGCACGACAGTGTACATAAAATGATCTTCTAAGAGGATGACAGCTATATTAATTTCACTCGAAGTGTGTGTGGTTGTGTAAACGTTTTTTTTTTTTTCATGACCGCTGACAAATGGCCATAAGTTCCTTATGTCTGCACAAGCAATGCTGTCGCATTATTATAAACTTGAGAACAGTTACTTTCTAAACAGACAACTGTTACTTTTCTATCGACCCACCGACATCTGCTGCCTCTCTCTTGTTGGCTTATAATTAATATGGACCATTATCTTCTGCCTGGGGGTTTATAAATTCTGATGTCACTATCGATATCTTCTCCTACCGGCGATACCTAATCTCCATTCTGCTTTACAACGTTAAGATAATGGGCTTGACAAAAACTGCTCATTTTCAAAATATATGGCGTAGATTCCTCGAGTTATCTGTTGGCCAAGCAATTTATTGTTTTAAACTGATTCTGAATATTTATGAATCTGAGTTATTGCCAGATATAATCCAATATTGCAGTATATTCTGTATATGAGGCTAAAGTTTGGAACCTGAGCCAAAAGCTTAGCAATATTTGAGAATAAGGTTACAAGAACATAGGAGCAATACTAATCTAGGTTATAGGAATTTTAGGACAAAAGGAGGTTAAAACATTTTCAACGTTTGTAGTAGTCAATTTAGTAATGAAAACTATCTCCAGAGAAATATAAACTCGTAAATGAAAGCCCTCTTAAGTACTTTTACTGTTTTAATGAAGCTTGCTACTGACTTATAACAAATAACAACAAAAACACAAAAAAGTTCTTTGATGTTCTGGAAAGGTAATATAAATGTATTTTATTCATTTGACATTCACTTTCTGTAGAAAATATATTTTTCCAAAGCGAGACACAAGACTCAGGGCAGTTAAACTAAAGCATGAGACCGTTTACGTATTTCAGTAGTCCATTTTTCTCTAGAAAGAATTTTAATTGCATTGTTTCTAAATTAAAAAACTCATGTGCTACATTCGCATGACTTTCTCTGCCTTCTCTCGCTTATTAGTGGGTATAAAAAGTATTCTTGGGAAAGTTTATTTTCCTATCTACTTCATTTTAATCGAGATAACATTTCCGAAAATGGCAGCATTACACACTATGTTATAGATACAAAAGGAACAGCGATAGTCAAATGTTTAAGAACTCCACGCTATATGCCGGCCTTAAAATTCCATACTGTTTCCATGTAATTGCGAGAAACAACCGAAAATCGACAGTACTTGAAAAGAATAAGTATCGAACAATTCAAAACGTTAATACCGGACAGCTCGGAAATGGTTTAGCAAACAAAAAAGAGGGCTTCACAGGCTATTCCCAGAGAATTGGAGATATACATTTTATTTTTATATAAATGTATTTAATATACAGTATTTAAATTAAACGCATTAGATCCATTTTTAGAAAATCAATTGAAAAATATTCCATATAAAGGATACGTTGTGGCGGGAAATTTTCTTGAAAATCTTCGTGTTGCATCTTTGGAAGCTACTGAAGTTAAATATCAAATTTGGTATTTATTCAGTTATGCTGTTCACACACACACACACACACACACACACACACACACACACACAAACACAAACCTTTCTTCTAAAATGCTTTCCTTTTAGATTCAGCAGGCCTCAAAACATGCATTTCCGACAAAATCGGTATGGAATTTTTGGTTGGAATGCAATAGCTTCTTTACCTACTATGTACGTGTTAGACAAGTTAAACACTACAAAACCGGGACCATTTGTTTTACGAAATACATTTTAACTAATGTATAGGAACCTGTATTGTAATGTTTATAGCAGCATTCTATTGTGGTTTGTTGCGACTTCTATTAACTTAGTTGCTAAATAGTTAATATTTGGATACATTGCTCGGAATGAAATATTCCGGTTTGTCTATTTCTTTATGCACTTTCTTTGGAGTAACGACAATTGAAAAATCAAAGCCATCGTATTCTAATATCTAGGATTTGTGACCTAGAGTTGGAATAGAAATTTGAAGCTGTCCTAAGAGATTTCAATGGTGAAAGAATTATCGAAATGAGTTGTGTAGTTTCCTGCATTATCTTGTATACATAAACGAATTTTAAAAAGTCTGATGCGAGTGATATCACGCTTTTTCTACTTAAGATAAATTATCATATATCTCTTATTATTATATAACAATCTTCTATCATGTTTTGTTATTCAGGATATATCTTTACTTAGGAAATTCTATCAAACTAAGTAATAAATGTTTGGTAACATGAAATATGTGAAGACAGCATTCAGATTTCTCTATTTCTCTCTCTGTATTTATTATTTTACGTCGCTTTAACTACGTGATCCTAACGTAACGGATCTGCTGGAAGATATTAATGGATCGGTGTGTGGCGGACAGTTAGCTTTCTAGTTCTTATCCCTGTACTATACTATCTTGCTTCGTCACGTGTCCTCAAAAGCATGTGTACAGCAACTGTACCTCTGCATTGTGACGGAAGGATGGCAAACTCGACACATGCGCACAGAGGCATGTGTACAGCAACTGTACTTCTGCTTTGTGACGGGCGAATGGCAGACCCAACACGTGTTCTCAAAGGCATGTGTACAGCAACTGTACCTCTGCTTTGTGACGGGCGGTTGGCAGACCTGACACGTGTTCTCAAACACATATGTACAGCAACTGTACCTCTGCTTTGTGACGGGTGGGTGGCAGACCCGATGCGTGTTCAGGCATGTGTACAGCAACTGTACCTCTGCTTTGTGACGGGCGAATGGCAGACCCGACACGTGTTCTCAAAGGCACGTGTACAGGAACTGTACCTCTGCTTTGTGATCGTCGGATGCAGACCCAACACGTGTTCTCAAAGGCATGTGTACAGCAACTGTACCTCTGCTTTGTGACGGTTATATCCGACACTTGTCCACAGAGGCATGTGTACAGCAACTGTACCTCTGCTTTGTGACGGGCAGATGCCAGACAAGATACGTGTTCTCAAAAGCATGGTACAGCCACTGCACCTCTGCTTTGTGACGGTTATATCCGACACTTGTCCACAGAGGCATGTGTACAGCCACTGCACCTCTGCTTTGTGACGGTTATATCCGACACTTGTCCACAGAGGCATGTGTACAGCCACTGCACCTCTGCTTTGTGACGGTCGGATGGCAGAACTGACACGTGTCCTCAAGGGCATGTGTACAGCAACTGTGCCTCTGCTTTGTGACGGGCAGATGGCAGACCTGACACGTGTTCTCAAAGGCATGTGTACAGCAACTGTGCCGCTGCTTTGTAACGATCGGATGGCAGAACTGACACGTGTCCAGAGATGCGTTTGTAGAGCAACTGTACCTCTGTTTCCACATGTGCCAGGCAGATGGCATTAAGGTGCCGTCCAGTCTACCTGCTTTCATTATCTGCGAATAGAACATTCGTCTTACTATGTTTCATGTTTTCCTCCTTTTTTAAGCATGTTTTAAAGTTACAGTGGAACTTTGGGTCCGAGTATTAAATGTCCATTCCTGCATTTACCTTGGCGACTGAGAGAAACCACGAAAAATCCCCAGCAAGATTGCTCGGCCCACGGGGTATGAACTTGTGACCTCTGGAATGTGGGATTAAAATTAAAAATAATTAAAATTTATTTCTGTTGTAATGAAAGAAAAAGCAAGACTCGTAAACTTCCAATTACATCCGTCAGTAATTGGAAGTAATAAGTAATTATTACTATTTTGGAAAGCCTGATAAGCAATTATTCGAAAAAAAGACAAAGTCTGAATTTTAATGAGGTCTGTTGTTTTTCTGTAGTAGGTTACTGTTTAACTCCAATGATTTGCTATATAAGCATTAATCAGTATGAAGAAATTTCACAGATTATTTACAGAAAATTCACATTAATATCTCAAATATATTATACTTTGATAAAAATTGTAAGCTACTTTTAAAATAGAAAAATAACGAAAATTTTTACATCTAGAGGGTAGATTCATGAGGTTTATATGGGGTTTAGCGGACCTCAAAATGTGTATTTTATGTATTTAATTAGAATAATTTCATTGTGACAAAACTAACAAAATGTATTACGCAACTGATAAAAGTAGACATGTATATATATTTCTATTTGGATTGCGATGTCACCTACGGTTCGGTTGTAAACAACTTAACCGTGAGGATATTACATTGCACGAAAATGGACTGTGATTTTTGTATTCCTTAAGTCAGCTCAGGGATTCCTCGCAGAGTGTGCAACGTATCTCCTGCTATTTTGTTATTCTCATTAGAACCAAACTGCATGTTAATGCAAGCACTTCGATTTAGCAGATTAAAGAGTTCCATTTAGTCTAGAGGCATAGACCTTCACCTTCCAAATTATCTCCGGGGTGCGACAGTCAGCCGGTCGTGGATTTCCCTGTTTCTTACCCTTTGGAATAAGTCCTACGTGGCCTTACCCTTTTTTGCTTCCTCTACTACGTATAGTAAGTAGGGGAAGTATTGTATTCCACACAAAAATTCCATACCGAGATTTCACCGGAAATACATGTTTTGAGATCCTCTGAATCCAAAAATAAGCATTTTTGGAAACATGTCCGTGTGTGTGTGTGTGTGTGTGTGTGTGTGTGTGTGTCTGTGAGCAGCATAACTCGGAAACAAACAGTCGGATAAACACCAAACTTGGTATTTAGGTTCAGTATCTTCCAGAGATGCGACACGAAGGTTTTCAAAAAAATCCCCCAACCCAGATTACCCTTTACATGGAAGATTTTTCGAAAATTTTAATTTTCTCAAAAATGGCTCTAACCATTTTGATTAAAATATCATATGTTTTAGATATTTTCATGACAAATAAAATGTATATCTTGAATTTTCTGGGAATGCCTCCAAAAGTATTCTTCATTTTGAACGACTTTTGCATAGCTGGTAAACCATAAGAGATCGACAAAATGTTACTGCACAAAAAATGTAGATCGCGTTAAAATAAACAATTTATGTCATATTTTTTGTTGAGTAAATCATTTTCGAGATATTGCTTGTTATTCTCTTAAATTTTCAATACTTATTTTCTCAAATGGGAATTCGTTATTCATTTTTGTCTTGGGTATGCAAAGAGCGTTAATCTGTGGCAAAGAGAATGGTGCTGCACCTAGCAACCAGCTATTAAGAGATATGTCTATGCTTAAAGGCTACTGTATTTCTATATTGCCCTTGCAAATACCAAACAAGGCGAACATAGTACGCCTTAAGCGATAGTCAAATATTTTTAGAACTGGTCGCTATGTGTACAATGTAATTCTCTTTGCATGTCGAAAGATCGTTTCTGCAAATGTTTATCTCGATTAATATGAAATAGATGGAGAATAAGAGTTTGTAAAAATAGTTTGTACAAGAGTAGAGAAAGTCATGTGAGTGTAACACACCATAATTTTTTGGGGTGCACATGAGATCAGTTTCTTGGTTATGGTAAAACCACGCCTCTTATACTGTTTAATAATCTTAGAATACAAGTATTTTGCATCGGAAAGGGCAATAATGTACGCTTGTCAGAATGGTTCTATTTTTGACGTCATTTGATGCATCAAGAGCAAGAGCTCACCACTGAGCAAACACAGTGATACACGCATACCGCTGAACTTTCATTCGGTTCCACATGTCTCAGCGCGGAGCTGTTGTGCTCGTCTGATATTCTTACTATAGGTCGTGAACAACCCTCCATATTTACCTTGGATGGTTTTTGTTTCATTTGTCGAAATTTTAAAATTATAATTATCACATAGCTTCTGTCATATATACACTGCTCGTTGCAGCTCATCTTCAGTTTTACTTGTAATTATCTGGTCATCCCAAATAGTTTCGTCTTAAGCATAAAACTTGGTGGAATAAGAATGCCTCCGTTAATTTTAAACATCCATTTTTAATCAGCTCATCTATATACATTGAAAACAAAGTAAGAGATAAATTACAACCCTGCCTTACACCTTGATTTCAAGCATCCATTTAATATACTTTCGATTTTCAACATGTACTCTGATTTTTGTATCCTTATATACATTTTAGTGATTTTATCTACTTTAGTTTGAGGCAGTATTTTTAACGCTTAAATAATTTCAGTCTAATTATATAATATGTAAATTCAATAACAGCCCGCCTTGAAGCAATATGTATGTAATAATTTGTAAAATGTATGTAACAGTCATTGCATATGCTTATATTATTGTAAACATGTTCAATAATGTTATGTGAATATATTACGTAATTTAATAATGTAGGAGCTGTGAGAAATAGGTCAAAAGTTGCTAATACAGAGGTAACAATGAGGTAACCTTGAGTCAATAATGAGTAAGAAAGTTTAACAGCAGCAACAATAATGTAATTTTCGTGACAGTTTAAAACTAGCCAATCAACGACCAGAAAAAGCTTTAGTTAAATACAGGTATTCTATTGGAGTAGGATTAGCCAATCAAAGACTTGAAATACAGATATTTACAAGTTTAGACGGTTGAAATCAATACAGTTGCCTGCAGACAGTGCTCATAACTGGATGCGTTGGTTGTATGTTCTCGAGAGATTTAATATGTATTGGTGTGAGACGAAAAATAAGTTTACGTGTTAAAAAGTACTACTAATTAATTAAAGAATCTCATAGCTTATTTAAATCGTATCAAGTATTAATAAAAGGAGTGAAGTAAAAATTATAATCTGTATAAGCCTACATTCCTAGTCGCATCACAACCCTGTCTAACAAATACTGACGTAGCCGAGACAAAAATATATAATATTTAAAGAAGCAGTTGCATCACAAAGTTAATATTTTTTTTAAAATTTGGGGCAAAGGCCACCTGAAAGTGCATTAGGGGCGAAGTCTACCGGAAAGCGGGTACTATACGTGTGGTTGCAACTACTACAATTTCGGCCCCCCAAAAGTTGAAAATAATAAAACTCCTATAACAAACTACTTTTTCAAGTTACGCAATATGGATTTTACACTACTAAAAAAAACGCAAAACTATTCACTAGATAACTATTTTCATAATGGTACCTCATTACGCAACTAGATTCGTAATGAATATGTATTATTATTATTATTAATAATAATAATAATAATAATAATAATAATAATAATAATAATAATAATAATAATAATAATAATAATAATAATAATGTCGGGATTTATTAGGAATTAGGCTATCTATAACAGAATTAGCTGCGTTTACAATATCTTCGTCAGAACTCGTTTTTCAAAGTTTATTTAATTCACATAGTACTCATGTTCTTCTGTTTTAAACAAAAACCTAACAAACAAATCGTCTATCATGCATGGCCCACTAGACACACGTATCAACTATGTATCAACGTAGTGTACTGCTTCAGTGATTCCTACTCTGCATCTGAAATAAGAATGTAATTTACCAAACTAATTAAAAAAAATCTGATGTGTTACACTCACATGACCTTCTCTACCCTTGTACAAACTATTTTTACAAACACTTATTCCCCATATGCTTCATGTTAATCGAGATATCGAGATGTTAATCTTATTGCTAATTTTCTTGTAGATGCAAAGGGAATTGCTAGGCTTTGAGCTATAGTCAAATATTTTAAGGGCTGGTTGCTATGTGGAGTATTCCATTCTCATTCCATGTCCAGGACATAAAAAAATGAATAACGAATTTGAGAAAAAGTATAAGTATTGGAAAATTTAAGGGAATAACAAGCAACATCTCGAAAATGGTTCACTCAACAAAGAATGTATATCACATAAATTGTGTATTTTAACGCGATCTACATTTTTATGTAGTAACATTTTGTCTATCTCTTATGGTTTACCAGTTATGCAAAAGTCGTTCACAATAAAGAACTCTTTTGGAGACATTCCCAGAAAATTCAAGATATACATTTCATTTATTATGAAAATATCTTAAACATATGATATTTTAATCAAAATCGTTAGTCATTTTTGAGAAAATTAAAATTTTCGAAAAATGTTGCATGTAAAGGGTAATCTGGGGTGGGGGATTATCTTGAAAACCTTCGTGTCGCATCTCTGGTAGATACTGAACCTAAATGCCAAGTTTGGTGTTTATCCGACTGTTCGTTTCTGAGTTATGCTGTTGACAGACACACAGACACACACGGTCATGTTTTCAAAAATGCTTTTTTGGATTCAGGGGGTCTCAAAACACGTATTTCCGGTGAAATTTTGGTATCGAATTTTTGGGTGGAATACAATACTTCCCCTCCTTCCTTTACGTAGTAGAGAAAGTAAACAAATCGATATTACTAGCTAAAGTAGATAAAACGTTGAACGATACATATATCGTAACTACATATTACAATACTTGATTTGTTATTAAATTTGGCCTGCGGTCTCGTTTGTCAATGTCCCAATCTCATATTGTGATATGATACGTTACGATATTCGTATCTATATTACTATTATTAAATGATTCGATATCCTCTTCGAGTCATGATTTCCCTTAGTTGTTTCTTGCTTACACGTCTAACGCTTTTTCATACTCAATGAAAGTTATTAGTTTCGAGGTTAAATTCCTTTTTTTTTTCTTTTATCTGCTTAACTGTGAAAGTGACATACGTACAGGATCGTCCCCTTCTAAAACCGTTTTGTCCGAATAAAACGTTGTAATGGCTCGCAATCTTTTATTTAATATTCTTGCATATATTTTATATCCTCTATTTGAAATACTTATTCCCCTATAGTTTTTATATCAGTTTCTAACACCCTTTTTAAACATGCACATAGCTTGTGCATGCGACAGGATATTGGAATCTAACATCCATTCCAGCAATTATTAGTTAGATTCAAATGTTTCTGATTTCATACCGGTCCACCATTTTTCCATAGTTTGCATTTATCCGCTCTTCTCCTTTATGTGCTTGTTATGTTATGGAGCATAAAGCGATTATGGAGATATTATAACTCTTTCGGTGAAAGTCCGAGCTGTGGCGGCCGGCGCACGAGTTACTATGTGGTGGCTACAGTGTGAAGGAAAAACGCTGTATAAAGTTTGTAGTCTTTGCAAAACTTATGTAACTGTCCCCTAATGTACAAACATTACAGTAATTCTAATCGAAACTTGTGTATGAAGGTTTACACCATGAACACAATGCCAAATTACGTTAATTTTCTTGTCAATTAGACGTAATAGATTCATCTGCAAAGCCAGTTCGTCACTAACACTCTAACACTGTCACGTGGTTACCGTGATTTCCCGCAATAATTATGTTTCAGAGAAGGCTTAGATAAAACCGGCAGCAGTGATCAAGAAGGCTTTGATTCTGCTACGTAGCCAACTCTGATAATATCAAGCTAGGGATTAATCTCCGTGGAGAATGAACTAGTATTAGTCATTAGTCCACCCCGCTAATGACTTGTAAATGGCAGGTTGTCTGAACTCCCCTGTCTCTGCGCTTTGATTGCAAATCGCTCTGTCCCACTCGGATACCAGGGATTCCCCGCAGAGTGTGCAACGTATCTCCTGCTATTTTGTTATTCTCGTTAGAACCGAACTGCATGTTAATGCAAGCACTTTGATTTGGCGGATTAAAGCGTTCCATTTCGCTTCGGTTCACCTAAAGTCTTCTCAACAAACAAAAAACTCTAAGTTATCACCGAAAATATGATATCAAAGGAACCAACCTGACTTCTGAAAAAAAGAAAAAAAGAAATTGATGTGTCGGGCTTAACTGACTTACTCTACTTGCTCCGAATTCATAACTATTCCTTCTGAAATATACTATACAATAGTAATTTAAGCAACAAATGCATAATCATGTTGACTGTCTTTTGTGCGACAATTTTCATGAACGTCATATTAAGCTTCTCGATTACTTAATATAGCATTTTACCTAATCTTAGTATTATAAATTATGGGAATCAAATCATGAAACAATTGTAATCTATAGACGGCATACGTCAGAGCTTCTCTCCCTGCATTTCTTTGTTATTACCTGATGTGATGAACGGATAAGCCACTTGCATGTGTTCTCTTTCCTGGGAGAGAATTAAGCTGGTGTGACGGGCTGTGATGTAGCCTGTTATAGGAGCACAGAATAGTAAGTAATTATACAGGGCGATCCGTTTGAGATGTCAGAAAAGCAAAACGTTATATATAAAAGGTTGATGCACATATTTCTGAGACATTTGCTGTAATATAAACAGAAAGGATGGAAGTCAACAATGAGTGATGTTTCAGACTTCATCCGTGTGGCATGGCAGCACTATCATGCATAGGAGACAAAATGGTAGTCACGCTACAACAGGGTACTTAGTGTGTCGTATGGTATGCGAAATGTGTCATATGAGACGTGTGAGTTCTCAGTTCTACAAATAATGCAGTAATCCTTGTTGACTCGGCCACTCATTCGAAATGTGGCTTTGTCCAAGAACATCCATCGATTTAACCATTGATCATCCGCTTCCTGCCTCTCACAATCATGACAACAAACTTGAGACGAACTTCTTAATTTCCTTGTATCAAAACTTTCTTTTACTGAATATGGTATGGAAACATCTTAAGGCACTCTCTGTCAATCCTCCGATTCTTTTGTATGGCATATTCTGTTGTGCTGATAAGCGGTGGAGTGACTTCCATAGGCTCTAGCACTCTTGCGGCATGAACACCATGTTGTCTCCTATGCACGGTAGCGCTGCCATGTCATACGGGTGAATTTGAAACATCACTCGTTGTCATCTTCCACACTTTCCGCTTATATCACAGCAAACTGCTCAGAGATGTGTACATTAACCTCTTATATATTACGTTCTACTCTACTGACGTCTCACACGGATCATCCTATAAATTCAGATCTTATTTATTCTATATTTAATATTCTACAGAGGATTATGTATCTTCTTTGCTCAGAGAAAAGATTTATCATAAACTTATGCCATTTTCTCTCCACACCAGGTAACTTGTAATATAAGTATTACGTCATTGTTATACGAAATACTTATTGCTATTATGAACCATTATGCACGATATTGAATACAGTAATAACCTTATAATATGCGTCGGTACCCATGCATATTGTTTCGACGACTGCGCCGTTGTTGGCACTCCCGGGTTCGATGCCCGCTCGGGTTGGAGTCGAACGCGGTATAGTGGTAGAGTTAGAATGAATGTTAAAATTCACTGTACCATTTTCTCTATCCGGCGTGGCTTCGTCTTGTTGTCCTTCTCGCTGTTACCCTGGCTAGTTGGTTCTCAGCGGTGATTTTAGCATGGACTCTGCCTATCATGATATTTGATAAGCTCGTCGATCTCAGTTGTGGTACTGGGAACTTATAGAAGAATTGACTACACACTGTAATGTTTGGTTTATGGCGATTTATTGTTAATTCGTCACTCTAACACTACATAAATGTTCCTGTTCACCAATCACCATTTTGCGCGCCAATTAGAAATTATTATTGACATGGTTTTCACATTGTAAACATATACCTATCATTTATATATTAGATTAAACATAGAATAATTTAGCACATAACAAAATTACCTCGTGTACATTCTGTCTCAAATAACAGGACTGGATAAAAACGGTCATATTGGCAGTCTTTTACCTTTGAAACATACTGTCTATAGGCAATGATGTTAACTCGTATACTGTTGTCATTGCATTTCTGCTTTTTCTTTGGGTTTTATACATTAGATCATACATACATTTACGCACATTCATACTGCCAGACTCTGGGGAGGTTAGGGAATTATAAAATTCCCGGGACCGCTCACCAGCAGAAGGTGCTCCACCAACTGATCAACGGAGTCAGCCAATGCGGACTTGAATACATGCAAATGCAGAATCAACAGACATTGGTTTTTTACTTTCTCTACCACGTACATAGCATTGCATTCCACCCAAAAATTAGATACCGAGATTTCTTGAACATGCTTTGGGCCGCCTCAATCCAAATAAAGCATTTTTGGAAATATGCCCGTGTGTGTGTGTGTGTGTGCGTGTGTGTGTTTCTGTGTCTGTGAACAGCGTAACTGAAAAACGAAAAGTCGGATAAATATCAAACTTGGTATTTTAGTTTAGTATCCTCCAAGGATGCGACACGAAGGTTTTCAAGAAAATGCCCCCTCCACCAAGCACTCTTTTCATGGAATATTTTCCTAAAATTTTGTTTTTATAAAAATGGCTCTTACGATTTTGATTAAAAAATCATATATGAAAGATATTTACATGATAAATAGAACGCATATCTTGAATTTTCTGCAAATAGCCTTTGAAGTGCACTTCAATCGGAAGGAATTTTGTATAAACTGGCATAACTGGTAAACGTTAAGCGATAGACGAAACCGTACTACGCAAAACACAGTAGATCTCCTTAAACATACAATTTATTTAAAATAGGTATTTTGGTAGCATAAGTCATTTATGACATATCCGTTATTAAAGTTTGAATTGTTCAATACTTGTCATTCCTTTAAAGTCCCGTCGATTTTCAGTTTTTTTCCCCCGCGATTGCATGGAAACAGTGATTTTAAGGCTAGCGTATAACGTCCAGTTCTTGAACATTTGACTATCGCTGTTCTCTTTGTATCTATAACGAAATGTGTAATGTAGTTATTTTTGCAAGGGTTCTTTGAATTAAAATGCAGTAGACAGAAAAATAAGCTTTAGTAAGAATAGATTGTATAGCCACTAATAGAAATAGAGGTTGGAGAAAGTGATGAGAATGTATCACGCCATATTTTCTCTTTCTTTTCTTATTTTTGCTGGTTAGTTTTCCTGTGATTTTGGTTGCTTTTCCGTTTCCATTTTTACCCTACCCTGTACACATACATATTTACACGGAAACAAACACCCACGTCTAAGGCGGGACTCGAACCCGCAATCCTCCACGCAACGGATTACCAAACCCAAACGCTCTTTCGACTGGCGGAATTGATACATAATGCATACGTTAACAGCACCAACAACCCACGAGGAATCAAAAGGGAGCCCATAGAACAATGTATAGCTCTGTGTTTTAATAATTATTTAGAAACTATAAGAAAGTGAGGTTTCTTTTTTTTTTCAGACGACCGAAGCGATGCTAAGGCCGGAATATCGAAACGAGTGCTGCGGTTACGTGCAATATTTTGCTGCATACAATGTCGAAATACTTTATATATGGTTAAATATTGTGTTGCATAGTATGTTGGACATGGACGCAGTCATATATTTCATATGCTCATTGCAGGGCTAACACTAATTAAACATTGAAGGGACAACTAAAAGCTTTTGTGTTGGGGCAAGGAAAATAAGTGAAAAGTTTAATTTGACATACTGGTTTGGAGACGGAAAAACATGAAATTCTGGATAGTATAATACAAAATATAACTAAGATAACGTCGAGTGTGAATACCTTCAGTAGTTTCATTTATTATATCGTTGTTTCTACGCAACTTTTATTATAAGCGTGGTGTAAAGAATAATTATGGGGGATTTTAACCATCATATTGATCCGTTAGTAATTTCATGTAACGATATGTATTTTTTGAATATCATTCACAATAAATGTGTGCATAGATATAATATTATTTCAAAACTCAAAATGCGGAGACCGAGAAAGGAAATACTATATCTCAATTGGAGATGGCTTATCTCTCTCTCTCTCTCTCTCTCTCTCCCTCTCTCTCTCTGATAAATGCAACCAGATTCTAAACTAATCCACTTTCATTAAACAATATTTTATGTACATAGTGGAATTTGTTTCTAGTATATTGTCTATGCATTTGTATAAAACTCGGGGACTGTTCTGTGAGCTTTGAAATTATTAAAATATAATCACATACAATTCCATATCGAGATTTACCTCGTTTGACATTACCTGAAATAAATAAAAAAAGGAAAGGTTGGTGTGTGTGTGCACGCATGCGCGCATCCGTGAACACTATGATTCAAAAAGCGAAAGTTTGGTAACCTGGTATTTGAATTCTGTGCCTTCAAAGGATGTAACATCAATATTTTCAAGAAACGTTTCCAAGTCCAAATATCCTTTACAAAAAAAAAAAAAGTTTGGTTTTTTAAAAATAGCGAAGAGTGTTCATAAAAATACCATATGTTCAAAATGTTGCATTACAAAAAATTATATATCTTGAAGCCTCTTCATTGTCATTGAATAGGTTTAACTGGTAAATCATAAGAGAGAGACGAAACCTTGCTATGCGAAAAAGTTCCTTAAAGATTTCGTTAAAGCACACAACTTATGTGAAATAAACTTTTGGGGTATAAACGCTTTCCGGGATATTCCTTACTATTGATTTGAATCCTACAGTATTTGAAGAGCTACATCACCATTCATTTATTTCTCGTAATGTCATGCAGAGAGTTTGGAATTTTAGAGTTAACAATCATAAAGCCACATTTTCAATATTTGACTATCGCTTCAGCCTGCTATTTCCCCTTATACCTACAACGAAACTTTTAATGAAAATCATACGCTTCTACTTGCGTTTATCTCGATTAACAAGCAAATGGATGAATATGTTTCTGAAATAATATTTTGGATAAAGTGAGTTAGAGTAAGGCACATGAATGCAACACACTATATTGTTTAAAAATAAATAACCAATATCACCTCTTAAAATGCCATGCTTGCGTTTGTACTATTCGCGTAATACAATTCACAGTACATTAATTGAAAGCTTTATAAAAGCGTTTCAAAGTTTATGTTGAGTGTTTACTTTGTCTACAATATAACTAGTAGGAAGAGAGAGTAATGTATTCCACCCAAAAACATTTTTACTTTCTTTTCCACCTACGCTTAGGGAAACCTGTGAAGTCCTCTTCAGTCTGAAGAAATTTTGTGTAGTTTTGTATAACTGGTGAACGTTAAGAGACAAGAAACGCACTTAAACAAAAAATGAACTCTCTTTAAAACCTAACTTTATTGTGGTTTTAGGTATCCGTTATTATAGATTTAAATATTTAGTTCATTTGTTTTTGTTTTAAAACGCTGTAGCTCTTCAGTTGTTTCTTATGGTATCATGAAAGCAGTAAGGAATTTCAAGAACACTAAATAGCCACTCGCTTTTAAGCATCTGATTATCGATTCAGTTTCTTCAATCTCGTATGTACGTTCATTGAAATGTATAATCAAAGTATTTCTGCATATGTTTATCTGATTAACATGAAGTAGGTAAATAGGAAAAAAAATCTGATGTGTTACACTCACATGACTTTCTCTACTCTTACAAAGGGGAATATGGTAGACTTTAAGTGATAGTCAAATATTTTAAGAGCTGGTTGCTATGTGGAGCATTCCATTCTCTTTGCATTACCAGGAAAAAAAATGAATAACGAATTCCCATTTGAGAAAAAGTATAAGTATTGGAAAATTTAAGGGAATAGCAAGCAATAACTCGAAAATCGTTCACTCAAAAAAAAAAATATGTATGAAAAATTGTGAATTTTAACGCGATCTACGTTTTTTGTGTAGTCATTTTGTCTATCTCTTATGGTTTACCAGTTATGCAAAAGTCGTTCACAATGAAGAATACTTTTGGAGACATTCCCAGAAAATTCGAGATATACATTTCATTTCCCATGACATTATCTTAAACATATGATATTTTAATCAAAATCGTTAGAGCCATTTTTGAGAAAATTAAAACTTTCGGAAAATGTTTCATGTAAAGGGTAATCTGGGGTGGGGGGATTTTCTTGAAAACCTTCGTGTCGCATCTCTGGAAGATACTGAACCTAAATACCAAGTTTGGTGTTTATCCGACTGTTCGTTTCTGAGTTATGCTGTTCACAGACACACACACACACACACACACACACACACATATATTCACTCTCACACACACACACACACACACACACACATATACACACAAGGGTATGTTTCCAAAAATGCTTTTTTTAGATTGAGGGGGGTCTCAACACATACTTCCGGTGAAATCTCGGTATCGAATTTTTGGGTGGAATAGAATACTTCCCCTGCTTACTATACGTAATAGAGAAAGTTAAAATCTGATGTGTTGCACTCGAATGGCTTTCTCTACTCCTGTGCAAACTATTTTTACACGTTCTTATTCTCCATCTCCTTCATGTTAATTGAGATACGCATTTACAGAAATTATCTTATTGCTAACTTTCTTTCAGGTGCAAGGGGAATATGGTAGACTTTAAGCGATAGTTAAATCTTTTAAGAACTGGTTGCTATGTGGAGCATTCCATTCTCTTTGCATGTCCAATACATTTAAAAACGAATAACGAATTCCCATTTGCGTAAAGTATAAATATTGTAAAATTCAAACAAATAACAACGAAGGATCTCGGAAATGGTTCACTCTACAAAAAAATCTATATGACATAAATTGTGTGTTTTAATGAGATCTGCGTTTTTTGTGTAGTAAAATTTTGTCTGTCTCTTACGGTTTACCAGTTATGTGAAAGTCATTCAGAACGAAGAGGACTTTTGGGAATATTTTCAGAAAATTCAAGATATACATTTCATTTGCCGTGAAAATATCTTCAACATGAATATTTTAGGCAAAATCGTTGGAGCCATTTCTGAGAAAATCAAAATTTTCGAGTCTCGGTAGTCTGGGTTGGAGGGAGATTTTTTAAAAGTATTCGTGAGGCATCTTTGAAAGATGCTGAACCTAATTACCAAGTTTGGTATTTATCCTTTTCGTTTTTGTGTTATGCTGTTCTCAGACGCACGGACCTTTTTCTAAAAATGCTTTTTTTGGATTCAGGGGGCCTCAAAACATGTATTCCCGGTGAAATCTCGGTATTGAATTTTTGGGTGAAATGCTATACTTCCCCTACTTACTATACGTAGTAGAGAAAGTAATAATAGATAGTGGATAGAGAAAGGCGTGTGACTGTAACACACTTTTTTAGCTATAGGTTTGATTCGCATAAAGAAGGTCTGAACTAGATACTTAAAACCAATTAAGCTAAGTGCCTGAACCATATGTGCACAAAATGTGAATTATTTTACATCGGGCACTCAAAAACTTCCAAAATTAACTCTGTATTCTCTTAACGTGCCAAGTCTTTTCAAACAGTAGCTCTTTCAACAGCTGAGGCCATATTGATGAATGGCATCCATTTGCATAGCGCGCGGGCGCATTGACCAGAATGTGAGATAAAAGCCTGGGTAAAGATCCAGGAATAAATACACACTCTCTATGTGTCTAGTTAAGATTGAATGATAGCTGAGTGGATAACATCAGGGCACCGATCTGGCTGGAACGTGTCCAAAAGAAACGCCCTCAAATAGTCTACCCAATGATCACGAGTTGCGACGTGGAGATAAAAAAAAATCTGCCTGGACTGCTGCTTTGAATTGCATTTCACCACACGGTCGTGCGGGACGCGGGAGGGGGTCTCTTTTCCCACACCCTGCAACAACCTGGCCACACAGCCGTTGCGTGACCCCTAATGGCGACCGGAAGCCACCGTGCTCGATCACATCGCCACTTCCGCTAGTTACACTGTGGTCTTCCTTTGTTGAACACGCCCGTGATTTATTGGCAACGCAGTGACGTGTAACACCTTTGCTCTCTGCTGTATCTCTTTAAACATTAAGCTCGTCTACAGTCAAATGAAAACCGCAAATGCGGCGCGTGACATGGACTGCCTTTCAGCAGGGAACATTACTGACCTGCTAACAGCCAGAATATGGTGACTGTTGAGTAATTCCTTGAGCTCTAATGGGGGCAACTTCTTTTGAGGATATACCCAAACTTCAGATGATTTATTTTTGCTCTTTTCTTTTCTTTCTTCTGTTTCTATATTCTGTTTTCCTCTAAGCCTTCACTACATATGAACATAGAAAATTGTTTCTTCCGCGTTCCATTCTCTCCGATTGTCTGATAAAATAAACTAGTTTTATTTATGGACACTCAACTACTATGCTTCTTAGCTCGCATTATGTATTGGTGTTAAAGACGGGAAATTTTGCTCAGAAGCCGCTTTAACAGGCTTGAGATTCTTTTACGTGCCGTAAATCTTTTACTTCCCTTCCGAACGAAGCCATGCTAAGGATTTTTACGTCTGCAAACTTACCTATGCCATATAATAGATATTAGGTTATTATGTAAGCGTTTTTGCCCTTAAATGATTTAAGGACAGGTGTACTCTCTGTAGCTGGTACAAGTGGCAACGACCCGGCCACTTATTAGACCCAAAGCAGTCGGAGTTCCAGAGGCAGTGTACTGTCGTCGTTACTCTTCTGACTTCTTCCTTAATCTGTGACTTCTCCACGTAACCCAGTACTATCACGTGCTAATATACCGACGATGTCTTCATGGCACAGAACAAAAATGTCCGTTATGCCTTCCATCCACAGACAGCCCAAGCAAATTGGCCCATTGGAGTGAAAAGTGGATAATTCTCGCAGAAGATTTCCGTCCTTCTTCTGGATAAGGTTCGTCGCTACCATTCGGAACGTTCTCTGGATTTGTAGCGGAGGAGAATCCCTCGAGCTTGTGACTAAATTTTCTTTGTGGGAGTACAGGAATAAAAATTATATGAAAAATATAGGAACGTATTAATAATGGGTTTTGAAACTATAAAGAAAATTGGTAATAGGATAGGTCCTTCTTGTGTGGTGGTACTGCCTATTTTAACCTTTGGGAATGTTAAGTCTACACCGCCAAAGCAGCCGGAAATGTGTGGGAAATTCATAATAAGACGGCCGAAGCCGAATGCTACGATGGAGATCCGGAGCCATTATCTAGGACCCTGAAACCAACTGTCCATGCGGTCTTGGAGATGAAGACTATGCATCCTTGTAGCTTTGTCTCCAATGGTGGCTTCTCATGGGCTGATGCGATGTAAGTTGAGAGGTGAGTAAGGATTTACGGATAATGTTTGTAGGGTGTAGTCCTTCAGGTTGCGCTCCGTGTCCTTGAAGTTCCAAGTTCCCCTGACATGAATGGATGGTGACGGTGTTAATTTTCTTGTTATGTTCGTGATTGATGACGTCTGCTATAAAGGTGAACTTGGAGTTGAGGTGCCTTCCAAATATATGAGGCGAGGGGACAAGTTTAGGATCTCTGGAATTGCGTCAAGGATGTTATGGTAGTTGTGCTCTGGTGTAGAAGGTCGGCCTTTCCTCTGAACTGCTGTTATAGGTGCAGTATCGGCGAGATGGTGTGTTTGGGTGGAGTTTTGAGATGGTGGTGTAGTGTGTTTCTCTCCAGCGTTGGTAGAGTGGGCACACGACGTCAAGGATGTTATAGTAGTTGTGCTCTGGTGTAGAAGGTCGGCCTTTCCTCTGAACTGCTGTTATAGGTGCAATATCGCCGAGATGGTGTGCTTGGGTGGAGTTTTGAGATGGCGGCGTAGTGTGTTTCTGTGTGTGGCAAAGTCCAGCGTTGGTAGAGTGGGCACACGACTTAACAAGTGAAGGCGCAGAAGCGACGATGGTGCGTCAGGTGAACTTGACAGGCGTTAGTCGGAGTAGTGGCCCCGCAGTAGTAGCACCGGGGGACAGCGTCACGCGAGTCGACGAGGTAGCCGTACTAGCAGTAGGGTTGCAAGCTATAGGGCGAGCTAGCGGCTGAGGCTAGGCTCGAGGACAGGGTTTGCCTAACAGATAAGTCCTTCACCGGACCACCAAGTATTATTCATCCCTGTCCAAAATCTCTATCCTGACCAGTGGCGCGGATCCCATTCTAGCTGCTGAGTACCAAATCCTTCTCTGAATTATATTTTGGAGAGCTCGTAATATAGCTGACCAAACATTTCAGAAAGACAAACTCCCAGACCAGCGAGGATTTGTCAGCCAGATGAAAAGTCTTCCAGCAGCTGCCTGAAAGAAGCGCGTTTCAACCACAAAGTAACTTCTCGCTTACTGTACTCTAAAGTGTAGGAATAATGCAGCCGTATAATAACCGTATAGGCTGCCTCTGTGGTGGAATAGTCAGGTCCTGGCTTCTCAATCCAGCGGTCCCGGGTTCAACTATCGACTTTTGTGCGGAATTTGTTTCTTTAATTAGAATTGATCCTGCCTTTCGCATAGTTTGGAGGTATACTCCTTCAAATAGGTGAGTGGGTTCAATATCACAAATGATTAATAACAAAACATACAGCCAACGACTTGTTTCTGAAATCAAAATCCTCGATATAACTTAGAAGTTAACTAAACCTATAATAAGGGGTTTATTTTCTTCTCCACGCCAAACATGATGCTAACTACACTGCCTATGATGGCTTATGTTCAGTTCTTAAACCTCTGCTCACTGATTCCTTTAAACGGGTTGATTTAACTATAAAAATACACTATGCGGAAACACAAATGACACTGATTAATGTTAGCTAATGCCTTGGGAGAAGACGGTTTGTAACGTTATTTGCATCAGGCTTTGGGCGTCAATTTGAAGTAGCCTTTACCCTAAGTTTAAAAATATTAACTTTGTAATTAGACTGTTTCTTTAAGTATTAAATATTTATGTTTGCCTCGGCTGCGTCAGTATTATTGTTAGAGACACGTTTCTCTTAGCAGGGTTGTGATGCGACAAGAATGTAGGCTTACACAGACTATTATTTTACTTCACTCCTTTTATTAATACTTGATACGATTTAAATAACACATCACTGATATAGAGAGCTGTGAGATTCTTTTTATTAACTAATTACACTTTTTAACACGTAAACTTATTTTTCATCTCACAGGAATATGTATTAAATCTCTCGAGGATGTTTCTCGCGTCCGGTTAGGAACACTGTTTGCAGGCAACTGAACTTTAAATTTCTAAAATTTTCTCCTTTTCAGTTTCTGATTGGCTAATCCTACTCCAATAGAATACCTTCATTTAACTAAAGCTTTTTCTGGTTTTTGATTGGCTATTTTTATAAACAGTCACTAAAATTACATTATTGTTACTCTAAGAATCACAAGTAGTGCTGTTAAACTTTCTTACTCATTATTGCCTCAAGGTTACCTCATTGTTAGCAACTTTTAACTTATAATTCTCACAGCTCCTACATTATTAAATTACGTAATATATTCACATAACATTATTACACATGGATATAATAGTATACAATAATATAAACAGATACGAATGACTGTTACCTACATTTTACAAATTATTACATACACATATTACTTTAAGGCAGGCTGTTATTGAATTTACATATTATATAATTAGACTGAAATTATTTAAGTGTTAAAAATACTGCCTCACTTGTTGGTACAGAACCATTGTGTGCCATTGGAAAATGTGTACCATCAAGTGCCACACATTGTTTCGAACCTAACGTTTCTAAAGATTATTGAATATATTGATGAACAAAGGTTGCTTTAAGAATACAAAAAAAGCTACATTATCTTCTCGCGTATTTCGGGGATATTTGTAGGTGGGTCATGTCTTGCAAAAATGATTCTTGTAGTCACGTAGTCATAACTACGTAGTATGGCCGTGAATTCCGGGGACAGGCTAGATACAGAATGGAATTCCATGAGAAATTAGGCGATCTCCAATGTGTCATTGCAGACGGACAAGTGAATCTATCGCGGTGTGGTTTGTTGACCACTCATTCTTCCCTGTTAGATGCTGAGCAACATGAGTGCGGTCTACAAATCCACCCAGTTCTTTCAACACCGCCGAATGAACCACCTATCATTCAAACCAAGTTTCAGTGACGGTCGTCGTAGATTACGCTTTGGCGAATCTTCACAGTTGCTGAAGATGTAGTCGCTAATTCTTGTTTGTGGTGACATTTCTTGGGCGATCTGTTGTTCCCTTTCATTGAAATAGGACTGATTCCGACCGACGGAAGTTACCAATGACAGCTTACACTGTTTTGTTATATAGTGTCTTCTCCTTATGAAATATCCCCTAGCATTCTTATTTAAAGTGAGGCAAACTGGATCCATTCTGACGTCCTACACCGTGTGATCGAAGCATGTGCTCCGATAAACACCTTCCCTTCTGTTTGGTACAGAGTCAGGTGAGAAACTCAATGCCCTAACCGGGGTTTGAACATTGTTCTCCCGGTCTCCGTGCGGTTGCTCTAACCAATGAGGTACTATTACAACATGCCGGTAGACACTGAACTCCCCAACAGGTTTTCCAGTAGACCAGCCAAGGCATCTAACTATAGAGATAGCAATCTTGAGCACAAACTATATAAAAAAAATCTGAAGTGTTATACTCACATGACTTTCTCTACTGTTGTACCAGCTATTTTTACAAACGCCTATTCTCCATATGCTTCATGTTAATCGAGATGTTAATCATATTGCTAATCTTCTTGTACATGCAAGGGGAATATGGTAGTATTTAAGCCTTAGTCAAATATTTTAAGAGCTGGTTGCTATGTGGAGTATTCCATTCTCTATGTATTACCAGGACAAAATGAATAACGAATTTCAATTTGAAAAAAGTATAAGTATTGGAAAATTTAAGGGAATAACAAGCAATATCTCGAAAATGGTTCACTCAACAAAAGAAATGTATATGACATAAATTGTGCATTTTAACGCGATCTACATCTTTTGTGCAGTAAAAGTTTGTCTATCTCTTATGGTTTACCAGTTATGCAAAAGCGTTCACAATGAAGAATACTTTTGGAGACATTCCCAGAAAATTCTAGGTATACATTTCATTTGTCATGAAAATATCTTAAACATATGATATTTTAATCAAAATCGTTGGATTCTTCTTTGAGAAAAATAAAATTTTCGAAAAATGTTCAATGTAAAGGGTAATCTGGGGTGGTGGGATTTTCTTGAAAACCTTTGTGTCGCATCTCTAGAAGATACTGAACCGAAATACCAAGTTTGGTGTTTATCCGACTGTTCGTTTCTGAGTTATGCTGTTCACACACACACATACACACACACGAACATGTTTCCAAAAATACTTTTTTTTGGATTCAGGAGTTATCAAAACAAATATTTCCGGTGAAATCTCGGTATCTAAGTTTTGGGTGGAATACAATACTTCCCTTACTTACTATACGTAGTAGAGGAAGTAAAAAAATAAAATCTAGACCGGGTAGGTTCTTAAAAAGTATAATTAATTTCATTAATTACATATAATAAACATGCTAACTAAAACCCAATAATAAAGTGCTTGCAATTGCAAGTGGCCGTCAAGATTGTTACTTCTATAGTGAGATGCCTAGGTTGGTCTCTCTGATAAACACTTGAGTCATTTGGGAAATTCAATATCGCACCGGCATGTTGTCATAATAGCTCAATGGTTACATCAATCGCACGGAAAGTGGGGGAACCGTGTTCAAATTCCGGCTATGACTGAATTTTTCAGCCAAGTGTATCAAAAACAATGCTCAGACATTAGGTCTTTAAGACGTAGAATTAATTTCATTAATTATATTTAATCAAGATACATTCTGTTCTGAAAAATCAACATAAAACTGAATTAACAATGTCTTAAACTATTATGTGCAATAAACAAATACTCCATTATGAAAACTCCGACAGCAAATGGTCAATAATTTCAGCGTTCTTTGTTTTGCCGAACACTGTACTTTCCTACATTGTCAAGCATATCTTTGGAAAATCCCGTAGTCGCTAATATATCTATGTCTGTTTCTTTCTCCCTTTCTCTCAGGTATGCCTTTTATACCAGAGATAATTTGGAAAGCAGGTAACTTTCAATATTGCAATTTAAATACGCCATATGACAATTTAATTCGTTCTGTTTTATATACACTTCTGTTCAAATCCTCATTTTCTTTATTTCAAGAATTTGTTCAACTTAATTGTAATTATTCTACAGGGTGTATATAAATGATTATTGGGGTTTAGAACTTATATATTTTTCTGCACTATACAATATAATTTTGGATCACGAGTTAAATTAGAAGTTTTCAATATGGATCCTACTTTGACACGGCCTATAACCATTTCTTGTGACACTGGCGTTAGCATGTTTGATGTAACTGATCCTACTGCTGCTCGTCTCAACTCAGGTAGGTCTGCAGATGGCCATCTCTCGACTCTACCGCTTCACAACTTTTTTATGAATGGAAGCGAAAGCCATTCTGTCTCTCAACATATTCTCATCACCGAGCGAGGTAGCGCCGCGTAAATTCGCGACTCGTATTCGGGAGGTCCGGGTCCAATCTCCGGTGACCGCTCACTCTGACCCATGATTTTTTCGTGGTTTTCCCGGGTCGGCAGTCGAATCTGGTATGGTTCATCTTTTATCACGACCTTCCTGCCCTTTATTTCCTGTACACATCATCATCTTCCTTGTAATGAGTTTCAAGGTTGTAAGACAAGACGAAGCTGTTCGTCGGGTTGCAGCTGTGCGTTCTGTAGAGTTATCTTCCCTGGCGGGACTCTTGAGTTAGGTCTCTCCTCCGAGTGGGCCCTGTGGGGGGTCGCCGGGGGTTCGGTTGCTTGTGGATAGGCCCGGACAGCGGCGGATGCGTTGGATCTGGAAATGTTAGGGACCCGTCTCTGCTTGTGACGTCATCAAACGGATCTGGTGGCCCTTCGGGTCTCTCCCATCATTCCTCCCGCCTTCCTCCCACGGGACACGCTAGGAACAAAAAGTACCGTTGCGGCTCACTTGCGGCGCACTGCCCCTGTTGCTACCTTTAGCTTTACCACATTGTCATCTAACACATGCGATCATCCGATCCTCTTTCATTTACAGAGACATCTGAAAGCTTAGATCTGATTCTACCACTCACGAGCATTGTTACCAGAAGGATTATTAAAACCAAATCTTCGCCTGTGCGTCCATTGAATTATGTTTAGAACCTTCCAAAGAACAAAACACTTCTTGCACGCGAGTTGCCATGTTTATTTCGTTACTATGACTACAAAACAAAAACAGAATTTGCACCGGTAGAATCCAAACTTCCACATTTACTTATCAATTTGGGTTGTGATTGAAACCTATGCCGCAGCGAAAAATATACGTTTAAAATTCCTATAACCACCTGTGTACACCCTTTGGTTATTCTCATACAAATATATATATATATATTTATTTATTTATTTATTTATTTATTTATTTATTTCCCTGGCACTTACCTGTAGTAGAGAGACGAATTATTACATTCCACCCAAAAGTGGGAATCCAGATTTTACGGGAAATGTGTGTTTTGAGGCCCTAAATAAAAAAAATTTAGAGTAAAGGTTCTCGGTGTATGTGTGTGTGTGAACCAATAGCTCAAAAAACGAAGAGCTTGATAAATACTAAATTTGCTGGTATTTAAGTAACTTCCAAAAAAGCAATAACAATAAGCATAACAATTTTGAAAATGTGTATCTCCACAAAAAGAATATTGTGTTACATAAATTGCATGCTTTAACGAGATTTATATTCTTGTGGAGTAAAATTTTGTCTGGTTTACCAGTTATATAAAAGTAATGCAGAATGAAGAGTAAAGGGTATTTTGGTTTAGGGGACTTTGTTGAAAATGTTTGTGTCGCATCCTCGGAAGGCCCTGAGCCTAAATACCAAGTTTGGTATTCAACCGAGTAAATGTTTTTAAGTTATGTCGTTCACACACACACACACTCGAGCTTTTTCCAAAAATATATATTTGGGATTCAGGGTGCCTCAAAACGGTGAAATCTTGGTATCGAATTTTCTGGTGGAATACATTACCTGCTTTCTATACTTTAGAGAAAACAATAATTTTCTTATCTAATAGCCAGACACGTCTTCTTGAGTGGCGTCCAGTAAACTCCTCGATACAAAGGAACGTAACCGCAATGTGGGCCCACAAGAGCTGAGTCTGCAGTTCATCCTGTATGCAGATGTTCTGCTGTTATTACGATAGCGCAGCCGATAATGCCTGTATAACCAATGTGTACATATCGGAGAAGGTATTAGTAGCAGCACTCTAATCCTAGGGTGACAGGTGTTTAGGGAAGGTCTTGCAAACCAGGCCAGGTAGGTAATTTCATTACCAGCATTTCCTCTGCTATTTGCATTTAGATGGAGGACAGCAGCTCTGCTTTGGTCGAGAAAATTGGAAGTAAACTTGGATACAAAAATTTCATTTTCAGACATCATAGCCTAAAAGTAGAACTTCAAACACTGAATACACGAGCTAAAAGCTTTAGATTATCGCGCTAGTGCCATAATTTTCATTGTGACTAACTTTGGTTTCAAGTACAATCACATAGCAATTACCCTTTGTATTTGCACACGTTTAAAACCCGACTTATGAGGCAGTGTTTTTAACACTTAAATGATTTTAGTCAAATTGAATAATATGTAAATTCAATAACAGCCCGCCTTGAAGCAATATGTGTATGTAATACTTTGTAAAATCTTTGTAACAGTCATTGAATATGCTTATATTGTTGTATCCATGTGTAATATTATGTGAATATATTACGTAATTTAATAATGTAGGAGCTGTGAGAATAATAAGTTAAAAGTTGCTAACAATGAGGTAACCTTGAGTCAATAATGAGTAAGAAAGTTTAATAGTACTACTTGTGATTCTTGGAGTAACAATAATGTAACTTTAGTGGTAGTTTATAAAAATAGCCAATCAACAACCAGAAAAAGCTTTAGTTAAATGCAGGTATATTATTGGAGTAGGATTAGCCAATCAGAGACTTGAAATACAGAAATTTGCAAGTTTAGACGGTTGAAATCTATTCAGTTGCCTGCAGACAGTGATTGTAACCGGATGCAAGATGCGTCCTCGAGAGATTTAATATGTATTCGTGTGAGACGAAAAATAGTTTTACGTGTTAAAAATTACAAGTAATTAATAAAAGAATCTCACTGCTCTCTATCAGGGAAGTGTTATTTAAATCGTATCAAGTATTAATAAAAGGAGTGAAGTAAAATAATATTCTGTGTAATCCTACATTCTTGTCGCATCACGCCCTGCCAAGTTATCCATGTCTCTAAGATAATACTGACGCAGCCGAGGCAAAGATAAATATTAAATATTTAAAGAAACAATTTAATTACAAAGTTAATATTTTTTTTTAAACTTAGGGCAAAGGCCACCTGAAAATACATTTGGGGCGAAGGCTACCGGAAACTGTTTACTATACGTGCGATTGCAACTACTACAAGTTCAACTCCCCAACAGTTGAAATATAATACAACTCCTTCAATACATCGTACTTCAAATTAACGCCCAAAGCGTGGTGCAAATAACGTAACAAACCATCGTGCTTCAAATTGGCATCCATACGTGGAGCTAATAAACATCTTCTTCAAATTGGCTCCCAAAACGTGGAGCAAATAAAAAAACAATTCAACTACTTCACTCAGTTTGGTTAGATTTTACTTTCCATTATGTCTTTGTACATGATTAAGTTCTTGTGGCGCTCGCATCATCTGTTCACAATACAAATCGTCATACTACAACTTACTGCAATTCTTTGTAATTATCCTATACGTTATATTGGCAGCTTTCTTTGATATAAAACGTTACTCATTCATCTAACCTACCTAAAGATTAAATGGCAAAAGTTATGAATTCAAAAGAATCTGAAATAGAAGTGAAATTACACAAGCAGCAGAAAGAATAATACTAGAAGATGCAACGTGCTTTTGGTGGTGAAGGTTATAACAATTATTATTGTTGTCGCTGGGCTTAATCAATGCTACCATTTGCTGCGAGTCGTGGAAAGAAAGGATTATAATAACTATAACCCTTTTTAACGACTCGTGTATTTATTGGAACAACTACCACCTTCCCTACTACCAGAGGACGTGGGTTTTGACTTATGAAGAGAAGCTCATGACGCATTTAATTTTAACCATTTAAACTCCGCGGAGCCCTTCACATCAAAAATCAGTGGTGGCACTCCTTCTTCGTAGTCTATTATGACGTGATATATAATGCTGGCTTTATTTCCTGTATGTGAGGATTGAATAATCGTCACAAAGTACTTACTCAAAAATCCAGAAAGCAATATGATTAGGTATTTAATGGCTTTACTGCCTGTTGCAAGGCAAAACATAGTGAAAATAATTTCACTGAAAATGACCGCCAGCGAATCAACAAAACATTAAAACATCTGATGTCTCGCTTTTTTAACGTAATTTGTTTTGTTTCAATAAGGCGTTGTAAACGTGATCTCTGTTAGCTTCAGGAATCAATATAATATTATAGGTATTTTACAAGTTCGAATGCTGTCTAAAAAATAGTATATGCCACACGTGTTAAAAGTAGTTTTATCTTGCTGTGGGATTGCGAAACGAAGTCCATAGGCCAAGTTTCACAGGGATTACTACTCGCAAAATAAAACTCTACTTTTACCTTTTCATATGAATTTAATAACTAAGTAGTGCCATGGATTTAAACTCCATAAATAGAGTTAAAACTTTATTTTTTACTGCGTTTTTAATATTTTAACTAAGTTTTATTTTCATTTCGACATTTTCAATCCTTTTATATAACAATTTTATAGGATTATTTGCTATCATAATCTACTATTATGTATGCTTGCAATGAAAAACGTTTTCAACAGATTTCCAAAAAGAGCAATTAAGTATTACCTCCATTACATTTTAAAGAACTCGCAAAAACAAAAAAAGAACACGCAACTATAAATTGTTCATATCAATGAAATTACCTTTAAACGAATTAAGAACTTTAGATTATCCCTGTGACCGAGTGATCAGACGTTCCGAGTTCGATTCCCGCCTGGAGCAGGAGAATTTTTATTTAGTTCTACTCTCGGAGTATGGGGATGTATAAATATGGTAGTCAATGTGTATGCATTTCACTACGACAATTAATAAAATCCAACTGACCACTATCAACATCAATTGTTTCTCAAGTCAATGCCCCAATTATGACTATTAAAGTTAAAGAGTATAAATGAAATAATAAACAATCTGATCTGAAGTTCTCTAAACACTATTTTTTGTCGGGGGGGGCTTTACTTAAATAGTGAACTACTGAGAAACAGCTCCTTTACTTTGTATGATTGCTTTATTACTATAATTTTTACTTTCTGTACTAGGTATAGTAAGGGAAGTATTTATTGTATTCCACCCAAAGTTTCCATACCGAGATTTCGCCGGAAATACATGTTTTAGGCGCCTGAATCTAAAAAACATAAATGTATTTGAACAGTATAACACAAAAACGAAAAATCGGATAAATAGCAAACTTGACATTTAAGTTAAGTTCTTTATAAAGATGCAACAAGAAGATTTTATAGAAAACTCCAACCCTCAACTACCCTTTACTTCCAACACTTTTCGAAATATTGAATTTCCTCAAAAATGGCTCTAACGATATTGATTAAAATACCATATATTAAATTTATTTACATGACAAATAAAATGCATATCTTGAATTTCCTGGGAAAAGCCTGTGAAGTCCTCTTGGTTCGGAAGGAATTTTATCTAGATTAAAATTGAGTAGGCAGAAAAATAAGCTTTCGTAAGATAAGTTTTTATAGCTATCAAATAAACGATACAGGATAGAGAAATTCATGTGAATGTAACACATAATTTTTAATAGTAAACACACACATTCACCCACACATGCATATTTCCAGACACTGCAGAGGATAGGTAACGAATTCTAATTAAAGAAAAGTTCCCCTGCCCCAGCCGAGACCTCTGGATTGAGAAGCCAGAAGCTTATTTGAATATCTCCTCTGTAAACTATTCTTAGAAAACGTGTTTTTCTATCTATTTAATGTTAGTAGAAGTAATTGTTGAGACAGTATTTTTAACACTTAAATGATTTCAATCTAATTATATAATATAAAATTCAATAACAACCCGCCTTAAAGCAATATGTGTATAAATAAAAATATAAAAAGGTGTATGTAACAGTCATTGTATTAATGTTATGTTTAATAATGTTATGTGAATATATTACGTAATTTAATAATGTAGGAGCTGTGAGAATATAGGTCAAAAGTTGCTAACAGTGAAGTAACCCTGAGGCAATAATGAATTGGAAAGTAATAATGCTACTAGTATTTCTTGGAGCAACAATAATGTAATTTTTTAGACAGTTTATAAATAGCCAATCAACAACAAGAAAAAATCTCACGTTAAATGTTTAGTAGAATTAGACAATCAGAGACTTGAAAAACAGAAATTTACAAATTCAAGCGGTATAAATCAGTTGAGTTGCTTGTAGACAGTGTTCCTAACTGGACGCGAGACGCGTCCCCGAGGAGTTTAATACGTATACAGTGTGAGACAAAAATTCATTACCGCGAGGATATTATACAGTTTACGTGTTTAAAAAAGTGCAAGTAATTAATAAATAATCTGACAGCTCTCTATATAAGTGAAGCTTATTTAAACGTGTGTAGGATTAATAAATCGTGTGAAGTAAAAATTATAAATTGTGTAAGCCTACATTCTTCAGCCGCACCACACCTTGTTCAGAGATATGTGTTTCTACAAATTAATACTGACGAGCCGAGGCAAACCTAAATATATAATATTAAAGACACATTAAAATACAAAGTTGATTCCTAAATGTTGGGGCGAAGGCTACCGGAACTTTGTACCATACGTGGGGCAGTTACTCCATCAATCTTGGCTCCCCAACAGTCGAAGTACAATACAACTCCTAAAATAAACAACCTTCTCATTGTATGCTGAACTGGTTTTATTATGTAATGCAATGTAGGTACCAGGGGAATACTACACGTGGAAGAGATAATTGGATCTTAAAAGGCAAGTTGCTAGAAGCGCGGGCAGATTTTCCACTCTTTGTATATCAAGGAAAACAATGAATGGTATTTAACACTTCTAAAATATTTGAGCAAGTATTGTAAAATTCAAATCAACAGTTACCAATATCTCAAATGTTTCATGTCGCAAAATAATTTACATAGATCGTACATTTTAACGAAATCTAGATCTAGAAACTCTTACGGTTTACAGTGATACAAAATTCATTTACAAGGAAAGGGACAAGCATTCACAAAAGAGTTTAAGATATATACTTTCTCAGGCAAGTATATTAAATCGAATTGGAAGGAGGGGATGTAAATTACGCATTGTTCCAGGATTAAAACCCCGTCCCACAGTTACCCCGATTTACACTATATGGCATTTTAATTCAAATTGTTAGAGCAATTTTTGAGACAACTAAATATAGCCTCTTTCCATGTAAAAGAGTAGATTCAGTCAGTATTATTCTGAACAATTTTTGTTTCACATTTTTGGAATATGCTGAACTAAAATACCAGGATTAGTATTTATCCGTTCTTTCGTTTTTGAGTTGTACTGTTGACACACACACACTTTTCTAAAAATCATTTTTCTTCTTTTTTTTGATACAGTGCCCCGAAAATGAGAATTTATGGTTAAATTTCGACACTGACATTTTTGGATGGAATACAATACTTACTTTACCTGCTAAAACTAAAACATACAAAACTCCGTGACGCTAGAGTCCTTTGCCGCACCATGGCCTACCTCCCGGTTGCTGCGTCCCCCACCTCTGCCCACAATAGGCATCATGTTTGAGGTGCAGTACTGAAGAGTGGAACGTGGTCAGCATCCCGGGTCCCTGCCTCCGCAACCTGGAGCTGCTACTTTTCAATCAAGTAGTCAAAAAATTGAGTTTTATTTACGGACACTGTCCATACTGCTGTGGTTCTTAGCGTTCCATTCTATATTGGGTGTGAAAGACCGGACATTTTGCTCACAAGCCTGTATCAGGCTTGAGGTTCTTTTGCGTGCCGTAACTACAATAAGGGACTAAGGCTTTACTTCCCTTCCAAAGGAAGCCATGCTAAGTATTTTTACTCCCGAAAAAATCCATCGCCCTCCGCCGGGTTGTAACCGCGACCTCGGTAATCAAGTAGTCCTCCACCTGCTGTACGTTAATATTAGTAGAAGTAGACTCTTAACGTCGGCTTTTTTCTAAAAACGTGAAAAGCAAAAAGATACACAATTATGAACTGTTGTGCCTTCATTCTGCTATTTTTACAAATCTACGAGGTTACAATTAGCAGTATAAAAGAGCCGGTGCGTTTAGTGTTTTATAGAATTATTATTGTGAATACTTGGGGGATTTTAAAGTAATTGTGTGACCTCTGGAAACTAACATTTTATAGTTAACATTCAAAACCGAAGTGAAAGGCAAATGATATGTGTCCAATAGACAATTCAAAACGACCTAAATCAAATTACCACATTTTAGCAGTAAGACGTTATTCCTTCATATTCTTGTCTTCGTTTACCGATTAGCATGTTTTGGAACGGTTTCATTTCTTCACTAGAAGAAGGAGGAGGAGACGCAGCAGCTTAGTCTTGTTTCTTTTTTAGGGGGTATTCTCTTTATTGCAATAGTCATTCATATTGTCTGTCGGCAATGGTGTTAACTCGTATGCCTTGTCATTGAATTTTGGTTTCTCTTTGTGTTTTATACATTAGATCACACACACGTTCACACTCTCATTCATACTTCCAGACTCTGGGGAGGGAATCCTGCCGGGAATGGAACCCAGGACCCCTATTATAGCGGGCAGGTGCGCTACCGATTGAGCTAGGAAGCCAGCCCTCTTATCACTTGTGCAGTTTCCGTATGTTATTGATTAAAATAATCAAATTTCCTTCTATATTGGAACAATTCGTATTCATTTAGGAGGTTAAACATTCTGTTTTCTTTGTAAAGTATTGAATATAACGAACATTTATTTTAAAAAAGAGGTACTCTTGCTTGATGTTAATTACTGCAACCACCGAAGTTGTTCCTTCTTAAGAACCGCTCTTTGCTGATAACGAAAACTAAGCTTCATTTAATACACAAGAACATTTTGCTAGATTCTTTAAATTGCTTCGCTGTTCCCGTCTTCCCTTTGTTCTCTAATTATCCACAATAGCGTCCTCCTTTTATCCGTAAATACCGCCTCCTACCCTATCCCACAGAATAATTGAATAAGTTACACCGTTGCTCTTTTCTTTGATTTTATCTTCCGCCAGGAAACTCTCATTTTTGTACGTTTCTGCTTCCCTCCCAATTAACATCCCCTTCATTATAAAATTCATTTATTTTCAATCTCTGTCTCCATGTTTTTACGGAAATTTAATAATTCCGTCCTCATTTATTGAGCCAGGCCTACCAGAGCAATTAATTGACCTACTTTCCTCTCCGCAAAAGAGAGAGCGTGGAGTTTTGATATTCGAGGAATATGCGGAGAAAGAAATATGAGTATTTAAGGTGAGTTAAAATGGTAAAACTTGCATAAAAGTCTTTTTTGGTGTTCCTGAATTATTTACTTATCCAATTTATTAGTTTTAGTTGATTAAAAGTAGGTATATAAAACTGTTTACCATTTTCATTGTATTGTGATTTAACTTTCTCTACTACGTACAGCAAGTAGGAGAAGAGTGCATTCCACCCAAAAACTTCATACCGAAATTTCGCCGGAAATACATGTTTTGAGCCCCCCTTAATCTAAAAAAGCACTCTTTTAAAAAAAGGGTCGTGCGTGTGTGTCTGTCTGTATGTCTGTGAACAGCCTAACTCAAAAACGAAAAGTCAAATAAATACCAAACTTGGTATTTCGGTTCTGTACCTTTCAAAGATACGACACGAAGATTTTCAAGAAAATTTCCCCATCCCAAACCACGCTTTACATGGAACATTTTTCGAAAATATTAATTTTCTCAAAAATGGCCCTAACAATCTTAATTAAACTATTATATATTTAAGAAATTTTATGACAAATAAAATGTATATCTTTAATTTTATGGGAATGTCACCAAAAGTTCTCTTCTTTCTTAATGGCCTTTGCATAACTGCTAATTGAGGCAGTATTTTTAACACTTAAATGCTTTCAGTCTAATTATATAGTATGTAAATTCAAGAACAGCCCACCTTAAAGCAATATGTGTATGTAGCAATATATAAAAAGTGTATATTAGTCATTGTATATGTTTATATTATTGTATAAATGTGTAATAATGTTATGTGAATGTATTACGTAATTTAATAATGTAGGAGCTGTGAGAAATAGGTCAAAAGTTGCTAACAATAAGGTAATAATGAGGTAACCTTGAGGCAATAATGAGTAAGAAGCTTTTATAATGCTACTAGTTATTCTTGGAAGCAATAATGTAATTTTTGAGATAGTTTATAAAATAGTCAATCAACAACCAGAAAGAAGCTTACGTTAAATAAAAGTATTCTATTGGAGTAGGAATAGCCAATCAGAGACTTGAAATACAGAAATTTACGAATTTAGGCGGTAGAAGTCAAGTCAGTTGCTAGCAGAGAGTGTTATTAATCAGACGCAAAACGCGTCCTCGAGAATTTTCATACGTATTCAGTGTGAAACGAAAATAGTTTTCGTTTTAAAAAGTGCAACCAATTAATAAAAGCATCTCACAGCTCTTTATATCAGTGGTGTTATTTTAATCGTGTAAAGGATTAATAAATGGAGTGGAGTACAAATTATAATCTGTGTAAGTCCACATTCTTCAGCCGCACCACTCCTTGTTAAGACATTCATGTCTCTAAAAAAAAAAAAAATGCTGACGCAGCCGAGGCAAACATAAATATATAATATTTAAAGAAACAGTCAAATTACAAAGTTAATATTTTTAAATTTGGGACGAAGGCTACCCGAAAGCGGGTACTATACGTGCGGTTGCAACTACTTCAAGTTCGCCTCTCCAACAGTTGAATTACAATACAACTCCTACTTCATAATTCATAAGAGCAAAATAAAGTTTTTCTATACAAAAGTTGCAATGGTACCGCTGTTTGACTGAGTTAGGGAACCCCGGCCAAACGAAAAGGGAAGCCCTAACGAGTGCCGTAGGGGAAAACAAAATGGAAACCAGAACTCTCAAAAATATACTACTATAGATAAGTTTATTTTTGTGGGTACTTTAATGATAATAATAAACAAACATTAATAACCAGAACCGTAAACCAACCATAAAAGAATAACTGTAAAACAAAGATGGCATAAATAGTAAACCAACCAAAACCAATTGAGCAGAGCAGTAAAGCAAGTTTTAAATACAGCAAAAATTAAGTCAAACAAAAATTCCACAAACAAAATCAATTTAGAAACTTTATAAAACAAAACCACTATAAACCTCAGACCAAAATATTTAATTATGTTTAGCTAGTCAAAGACTAGCTAAGAATGTTGAACAAGACCGAAACAGACTTTTATGAAATTCTGGTAACAGAGAGCTTCAAAGTCCAGCTAAGCTAGATGTAGGTACTTTACAACCCAACCGTTTTCAGTTACAAAGTTCAGCATAAATGGGTTCAGCATAACTGGGTTTTAACTGCAATTACTGCTCTCATAATTTACACAACAGAATTTCTGTAATTTTGAACTAACTATGCATTTTCAAAGTGCCCAAAATATGTAAAGCTTTTCTCACAAATTTCACACTACTGATGCTTTTTACCTTCATGAATCAAATTATGCATTTACAAATTGCACAACTGTGTAAAGCTCTTATCACAAATTTTAAACTAACTATACACTGAAAATCACGTACTGAAAATTATAACTCAACTGGAAAAGAACCAAAACAAACTAAACATATGAACAACTCCAAGAGCCAGTCACTTTGCGAATTCGTATTTTCAAACACACATAACGTTTTCCGCCCCAAAATTCACTCACCATTACCAAGACATAAAACTGATAATAAAGCCTAGCTTTACATAAGGTCGATCCACAAATAAATCACAAAGACGTTCCTTAAAAATTCATTACAAAAACTTCCACAATCCTGATGAGTAGTTGCCGGGCAGAGAGCTATCCCTGCAACGCGGCAGAAATCCCACCACTCCTCGCGTACGGCCAAAGCACATGCCACGTCAGCAAACCACAGAGGAGAAAAAAAAAGAGCACCAAAGAGTGCGTTAAGCAAAGGGGACAAGCAACGTAATGTGACTGGCTGGATGTATAATACAGATACAAAACATAAAAGAAACACATAACAGCACAAAGTGTAGATCTTGTTAAAACACACAGTTTATGTCATATTTTTTTTTTTTTTGTCCAGTGACCCATTTCCAAAATATTCCTTTTATTTGTTTGATTTTTCCAATACTTATACTTTTTCTCAAATAGGAATTCGTTATTATTCTTTTTTATATTCTGGACATGACAAAGACAATGAAATGCTCCACTTAGCAACCAGCTCTTTAAAGATGTGACTGTCGCTTAAAGCCTACCGTATTCCCCTTGCCCTACAAGAAAATTAGCAATAAGATTCTGCAAATGTTTATCTCGATTAATATGAAGTAGATGGAGAATAAGCGTTTGTACAAGAGTAGAAATAGTAATGTGAATGCAACACGTCACATTTTTAATTTGTGTGCTTCCCTTTAACTTCTATCAGCATATGCAGCCTTGGACCTTCAGAATATCTGATACTTATTTTCTGTGGTTTTAATGGTTTAATTACTTACGCTATAAAATATTCTCTCCGACATGCATACCTCTAGACAAGCGGTGGTCAACCATAGACCCGCGGGCCAAATAATGGCCCGTCAAGACATTTTGAATAATCCACCGATAGCTCAAAATAACCCATTTATCATTACAAAACTCCTGCTCTTTCGAATCTTAAAAGAATAAAAGGCTTATTCATTTATCTGTTTTACATCTCAGAGTCTGGGATTCTTAAAATCCTTGCAAATGGAAGTAATAGAAATCCATATCTATTCAGCATTTTTTGCTAAATTTAAATAGCATTGTAATTAGACTGAATTTTGGATATATGACCCTTCAGGCTAGTTGAAATTAACGATGTTGTTCTAAGGCTCGTGTGCAGATTAGGGTACAGATAACATTTATGAACAATATTTTCCTCATGGAGGTGCATGAGTCGAGAGGGGAGCTGAAGTAGGCCGGAGTAGGAGTAGAAGTTGAGCAACGGAGGAACAAGGGAAGGGCGGAGAGAAATAGTGACGATATTAAGGATGAGTGATTAGAGTGGAAGTGTTGTGGTTATAATTAAAATCGATTAAGAGGTTAGAAGGTGCATATTAGGAGTGAAGTATAAAATTTATTTAAGTTTAAAATGTGGATAAAGTGTATAGTGAATGAAGATTAAGTGAAGTGGAATAATAAATGTTAGTGGAGTAAAATTAGTTTTAGATGCTGAAAGTAGTAAAGCTAAACTCCAAATACAGAATGTTAAAAAAAAGTATTCCATATTTTGAGATGTAGTGGTATGGATCAAAAGAAGAAAAAATGTCCAGTAAACATGGGCTCTAAAATGCATACCTTAAGAGCTATGAGCACTTTTTCATCTTCGCTACTGTGAAGCATATTTTCTACTGCAAGCTCTTTGCTATTACGTGAACAAATGAGAACACATTCCTGTGTTACTGAAACAGCATAATTTCTAATGTAATCTGCTTGCGATTACATACGAACTGCAGGTGTGAACCATCACTAAAGAAGGTGTTCAACATGGCGCCCATTCATAGTAAAGCATGCTTCTGTCCGACATCTTAGGAAACCATGCAATTGCATCACTCCAGGTTGGTCACGGATGCTCTGGCAGGTATTGATGGCACCTTCCGTAGTGTTTGTGCCTCATTAATGGGGGTTGTATACTCCAAGGATTTCAAGATAAAACTGCAATGTAAAAGCATTTCAGAAGCTTACCAAAACACAAACTAATTACATTAAAACTAACAAGAATATGCGTTGCATTTATCCAGAACTGTGAATTCGGTTTACAGTAGCAACACTAACAGATATTTGCTGCATGCTATATGCATTGATGCAGTAATTTGTATCACAAATTACTTAAATGTAAATAATTATTATAGTGTGAATATGCATTATTATGTGACATTGATTTGAGATGTTTGATGATTGTAATTATTGTTGGGAAGTAAGTTTATACTACCTTACTGAAACTGTCAATAATAGCGTGCAATAATGCAGCGAGGGGGTGAGCTGTTTATCATTATTGGAAACGAGGAAGTTACGTAATATTGGCGCGTTTTTCTTTTAGAATCTTCTGGAACATTTCCCTAGAGCATATGTATTCATAATTTTCATTGGATATAAAAATAGACGCTAATGTTGGCGCGTTTTATTAGCCAATTGCAGTTCAGTTATAATCTTTAGGCATATCTGGGTGAAGGAGTATAAAAAGAGTAGGTTAGAGGTAGACCCCGTCAGTTCATCAAAATTCTTTGTACACTACACGTCGCATTCCCGTCAGTTCATCGAAAGTATTTGTACGGCACACTTCGGATATCAATTGCAGGTTACGCATAACAGAGTTATGAAAAATCTCAAGTGTTATAAAGTTAATTATACAAAAAGTTGAAGTACGCGAATTAAGAATTATCAGTAATGAAGTTATTATAACAGTTTCAGTTTGGCGAGTGTCAAGATCAATGTGTAAATGTGATAGTTAACGTGTTCGACAATAAAAGTGTAAAACAAATTTCTTCATCAGTGTTATCTTTGGATAAAAGATTGCTTTCCGTTTACACAACCTGTATAAAGAGAAGTGCTTGACCAAAAGGATAATAGCTAGCCGGAGGACAAAGAACCAAAATTAAATAAAATAACAGTAGCATTTTTTTAAACAAAAAAAAACTAATACTGCCGCAAATTGTTAACACCAGATGGAGCTAACAAACCTAACAAATGAATCACGTCACAAGATGGCTTCAACGCGTGAAGTAAACACAAATACACAAACATTATAAGTAAAACTACCGCAAATTGGCGCCCAACGTGGGGCTCAATAAATATAAATAATACCGTCGCAAATTGGCTCCCATACGTGGGGCAGTTAAAGTTATGTAACCAAACAAAACAAAAGCAGCACAATATAAGATCTTCAAGTTCTAATAATTTACGTAAAAACATATTACGTAAGCACTAAACACCCGCAGCATGGACAATAATAGAGTAATTGTCCTCATTTGTTTACTGCCTGCTGTTGGTCGTACGTAATATAAAGAGCTTGCAGTAGATTTTTCGCAGTAGCGTAGATAAACATGTACTCATAGCTGTTAAGGTATGCATTTTAGAGCCATGTTTACTGGACATTTGTTCTTGTTTTTGTCTATACTACCACCTCTCAAAATATGGAATATGATATAATACGTACTTAAACTGAAATGAGCATAGTGTTACACTGAGGTGAAGGATAAGAGATGTGGAGTGTCAGGTATAATAAAACATTTAAGAAACGTGAATATGAGAATGACTGATATACTAGTGCAACAGATAGACATTTTTGTGATATTTTAAGGTGAATTAATATTAAAAGACACGATTAATGGGAACTATTGTGCATAAAGAGAGATATTATTTTAAGATATCTAATATAAATTAGAAATTGTTGTGAAGTATAACTGAAATTTATATGGATAATATCAATAGTAACTTCAATAATTAAATAATAAGCAAAGAGACTGTTAAAGAAGTTCGGAATAAAATAAATAATACGTGCAGTAAAATAGGCAAATTAGACAGGTAGGTTAGGTTACGAGCACTGAATCCAAGATATTCAACTGTCCACAATGACAGCATGAACAGGGAGTGTTTCAAAGCACACTAGCCTCGAAAAATAACAAACATAATGTTTTCATTACACAAGCACCAACACCTTATTTCAGTTCTTGACCGCATCCCTTTCCCTTGCCAAGCACGTTCTCATAACCTGTGGCCTAATATGTTGTAAAGCTACCCCTTTCGATAGATATGCTACATAATGGGAATATAAAGGCACTGCCATTACCACAGAAGCACATTCAATTTTTATAATATAATGTTATATATATCTCCCCTTAATGCAGCACTTAATATATATTTCAGGCTAAGCTTGAATTTGTAGTTTGTACACACTTAAGCCTTTAACAGAGACTATCATCGTTGCAGAAGCACCAAAGAGCTCGAGATATTGCTACTTGGTCCTTGCTAAATTTATTATCCTTGTTGTTACCCACTCTTTTTCTGTTTAACGATCAGTGGGCAAATTAGTTTTGGCCAGAACCTTGGTCCCCTCTTTCTGATCGGCTTTCTCTATTTTCGCGCTTGTACCCTAACATTAATTTTCCTCATTTCCTTTACCTCCTCCTTCGCCTAACTTTAAGGGGATGAACTTTGCTATATCTCTTTTCACTTTATCCCAGCAATGGAGAGCGCATTAAAGGGATGAAGGGGCTAATCTCTTGTATACTGCACGAGGGTTTCTGAAATAGGGCGAGAGGCTTGCTTGTGTTCATTAGTCGCTCATTGAAAAAGAGAGAAAGTTGCCCAAACAAGAAACACAACACCCATTGAGTGTATTTGTTAAATGTTACATTAAGTTATGATGCTTTAAGAAGGAATGTTAGAGTCCAATTAGTGAATTTCTTAAAACTGCGTTTCCATTGACCTCCTTGCATTTGCTTAAAACAGAATCTCGTAGTAAGACGTCTATGTAACTTGTTTTATCTAAGTAGTACCTACGTTAATGCAATATATTAGCTCAGGTTTCAGGTTTCGTCATAAATCTATTTGACTACTTCTAACCGTCAGCTATAGTAGAAGCATTGCACTTCCATTCTAAAGTACGACACTGAGATTTGCTGGAAATAGAAATGCAAGTTCGGAGGTACACAAAGGTACCTGTTCATAGACAAGGTTGAAGTGTTCTTGAGGCAGAAGGACTAGACGTTTAAATTAAAATTGTTAATCATTTTAACATAAGCAAAAATAAAGAAAAGATTCTGTATAAATGATAGTTTGGAAAGGAAATATTCTGATGAAAAGTTTCGTGTCACATCCACGCTGATTTTAAAACAATTCTTTTGAGTTATGCTTCTCTGTCTCTCCCCCTCTCTTTCATACACAGACCTTTTTGTAAAAATGTTTTATGGGTCTTCAAAACGTGTATTTTCAATGGAATCTCGGTATAAATTTTTTTGGCTGGAATTCATACTTCCTCCACCTAGGCAGGTGCTACAGAAACTAAAAATTCTGCCTCCGTCCTTGAGATTCATAACTTTACATGAGAAAAGGTTATTCGTCTCACACAATGAATTCAAAAACGAATAGTCGGATAAATAACAAACGTGGTTTTTTTAAGTTTGGTATCTTTCAAAGATGCCACACGAGGATTTTCAAGAGAATTCCCCACACCAACTACCCATTAGAATTTTTTTATTTTCTGTAAAACTTTGTAATGATTTTGATTAAAATTCTATGTATTAAAATATTTACTGGCAATTATAAGCCTGGGAAAAGCCTGTGAAGTCCTCTTTATTAGAAAGGAACTTTGTATAATCTTGTATGACTAGTAAACGTTAAGAGATAGACGAAAACGTACTACACAAAAAAATAAAATAATAATAATAATAATAATAATAATAATAATAATAATAATAATAATAATAATAATAATAATAATAATAATAACTGTTTAAAACACAGACTTTCAAATAACTTTTTTGCTGGCATATTCGTTTATATTGGTTCAAATAGTTCATTTCTCTGTCATTCTTTTAAAATTCCGTTGATTTTCAGTTGTTTCTCGAGATTACTTGGAAGGAGTACGGAATTCTAAGGCTAGCATATATCGGCCAGTTCATAAACATTTGACTATCGTTGTCCTCGTATCTACAACTAAATGTGTAATGTAACTATTTCTGTAAAGGCTTATCTCGATTAAAATAAAGTAGATGGAAAAATAAGTTTTAGTAACAATAGTATGTATATTCACTCATAAACATAGAGGGTAGAGAAAGCCATGTGAATGTAACGCATCACAATTTTTTTATTAAGGGAGCTTCAAAACATGTATTTTCGCTGAAATCTCGATATCGAGTTTTTGGCTGGAATGCAATACCTTCTCTACTCTACAGCGGTAGAGAAAGTAATTTCGTGAGAATAGAGACGGAAATCGGGAGATCTGTGATTCAAATGGTGGCTATGGCAATCAATTTTTCGGTCTGATTCCACCTTTCCAATTTCGCAAGAATAGTTTGTGTACCAGTAATAAACAATGGAAGATAGAGAAAGTCATGTGAATGTAACACACCGGCTTACAGTGTCATTTCTTGAAACTATAGGTATTAAAAGTAGTCAGTGTTATGGAAGTTAGAAGGAAGGCAATAAAGAGCACAAATAAGATAAATTAAGAAGAAACAACAGCAATGCATATGCAGTTAAGCATGGTTATTCTATACTTAACCATCATACGTCTAATTTCCTGCCATCCCGTAATACGCAACATAGCTGTTGGCACACCCTGTATAAATTCACTTATTCCTGGCCTTCTTGAAACGCGCACATTCAAACAGGAAGTTCAAGTGTCGCCTCCAGCTGTTTCGTGGCTATGTATAGCAGGCCTTGGATTAGCTGCGTCACTGAAAATCAGAGCTGCCAAATTCGGTAGCAGAAGAAGAATAATGTCTACAAATGGGAGTTGTTAAGTTTCTCTGGGGGTAAATCTGTCTAGCCGTGCTCGTTAGCGCTGGAATTCCGGGCCGGAACCTTCACCGGAATCGTGCCATTGCAGCCAGCCTCATACCACTCTCTCCTGCTACGTGCTGGATCGTGGTTACCCAGTCACGCGTCTTTCTCCTGAATTAGATACTGCATAAAACCTGCTGCGCCAACTTTACCTACCCTTTTTTCCTTCCAATAATGACCAAACTTAAAGCATGGGTCTAAAAGTAATTAAAAGTAAGTTTATAGGTCACTACTTCCGGGAGAAAGAAAACTTCTTTAAAACAAAAAAGAAAAGCCCGTTTGGTAAAGCATTGACGACAGACAATGGCTTCCCTTACTCCTGCATATACATGTTTTGGAGCTAGAATTAAAGAGTGGGGAATAGAATTCAGAGTTTACAGAATTTAGACTGGCAAGGTGAAAATTGAGGGAAATACTTTAAAAAAGTCAATTTATACTTTCTGTGCCACATACACAATAAGTAGAAAAGATACTTGCATTCCAAAAATTCGATATCGAGATTTCAACAGAAATACATGTTCTGAGGTGCCCTTAATCCAAAAAAGCATTTTTAGAACAGGACCGCGTGTGTGTGTCTGTGAATAACATTACTAAAAAACAACGAAAAGTCGGACAAACACCAAACTTAGTATTTAAGTTTAGTACCTTGCAAAGATGCGACACGAAGATTTCCAAGAAAACCCTCCACCTCAAGCCACCCTTTAGATGGAACATTTTTCAAAATTTTTGATTTCCTAAAAAATAGATCTAGCTACTTTGATTAAAATACAACATATTAAAGAACGACACGACAACTAAAATTTATACCTTAAATACTCAGAAAATAGCCTTAGAAGCCCTATTCATTGGGAAGGAATTTTATATGGACTTAAAGCGATATACGAAAACGCGTTACACAAAAATGTAGATCTCTTTAAAACACATTTCATTTCCAATAACCTTTTTTGTGGCATCAGCTATTTCCGAGATTTCCGTTATTAATGTTTCGAATTGTTCAATACTTCTTTTAAAGTCCCGTGGATTTTCAAATGTTTCTGACGATGTCATGGAAAGCGTACGGAATTTTAAGGTCAGCATATAGTGTCCAGTTATAAAACATTTAAGTATTCTGTTCCCTTTGTAACTGTAACGAGATGTGTAATGTAGCTACTTCTGCAAAGGTTGATCTTGATTAAAATGAAGTAGATACGAAAATAAACTTTCGTAAGAATAATTTTATACCCACTAATAAACGATAGAGCGTAGAAAAACTAATGTGAATGTAAAACATAAACTTTTTGCTTATAGGTCTATTATTATGATTGAATAATCTTCTTTCATAATCTGCATTGGTGTCTATTACTGATTAGAAATAATTTTACACGAGTGTTTGCACGTGCTTGTGCACAAGACTACGTGGCCCTTTAGAAATTCAAAGTTGTTTTTGCCACTTTCTGTTTTTTGTTTCACATTTTTATTCGTTCAAAACGTTCCAAACGATGCAATTATTCAATTTCCTTCAAATGTTGCAGAGAAACGTTCAAAACCATAAATATTAAAATGTTGGGAGTGATATTTCATCATCGGTTATCATTGCAGGAATATTAATTAGAATATCTAATCAGCACATTAAAATCAATGAAAAACATTGTTTCTAATAAGCTTGTGATTTGTTTCCCAAAAACCAAAACATCAATAAAAAATTTGTTCCCAATACTCTTTCTTAAATATTCGTGAGAGTCACAATCAATATGGACAATTTTTGTTTTCCATTAAATAATTAATTGAACAATTAATAACTTCAAATTTACTGAAGATATTGCAATGAACATCTATGTACATGCTAATGTCTTTGTGTATTACTTTTGGTATAATTTTCAAAAACATGTTGTGACTTTGTCCAATTTTTAACTGTCACTTCACAAATGTTCTCACTGTCACTTCTCTGTCTCACTATCACTTCACGTCCTTGGTGGCGTATGGCGTAATGAAATACGCACGACGTAGTCTCTTCTTCCGGACGGTGCACCCACTGGGGAGTCGAACACAAGACTTCTCCAATATCTCGCAGAAGCAGCACTCAGTGCTCGTCACGGCAGTCGTTAGAAACTCGCTAGGAGACGCACTCGCTAACTCGCCCATAAACCGACTCCTTCCGTGCGAACGTTCGCTTTTAATTATAACCAATGGAATATTCTACATAACATTCTAGAACAATCTGGGTGCACGTTTTAGGGCAGGAGGAAGGAAACTTCCAGAAAATTCTGGTTATCTGCCGATAGTGCTTCTGGTGTCTACGCTAGGCGGAGAGAGCGACTTATCCTTGTTTATCTCCGACTGTCTTGCACCGGCTTCCCGATAACCTTGGGCCAAAGTCACTGAGTCACAATGTGTTTATAAATGTAGAATTTAAAGTTTCAACTATGTGTACCCTTAACATTGCAATTATGTTGTTATTAAACATTAATATGATTTATAAAATATAGATTTAGCTCATATATACGAGGGCTGATCAATAAAGACTGAGACTATTTTTTTCACAGATATTTATTACTCCATTTCAATGTTGTCATGATCTTTTTCAAAGTAGTCCACTCCTAACTGAATGCAATTTTTATAGCGTCTCTGCCAGTTTTCGAACACATGGTGCAGGCCATTCTTTGTCAGGTCTTTGAGAATCGCCTCACTTTTATTTAGCACTTCTTCAGTGCTCTCAAATCAAATGCCCCGGAGCTTTGCCTTTAGCAACGGGAATAAAAATAAATCACGGGGGGTAAGACCGGGGCTTTAAGGCGGATGCGGCACATAGGTAATGTTGAATTTAGCAAAAATTTCCTGGACTTGATTTGCGACGTGAGGCCGCGCGTTGTCCGATGATGTTCTGGACGTTTCCTTGTAATGTGCTTCCTCAGTGTATGCAATACTGACGTGTAGTAGCTGCTGTAACAGTAGTGTGAGGGGGGAACTGCATGCTGGTAAATCATTCCATTCCGAAACACCAGGCCCACCTTGCTTAGCACAGAGGACTCGCCCTTCTTTGAAGTCCTTGAACCACCTAAACACCGTTGCACGAGGTAGTGCATCTTCACCGTATACTTACTTGAGCTTTTCGAAAGTTTCAAGGCTGATGATTTCAACGAAAATAAAATGTTATTGCGCTGTATTTCTCCTCTCGTGTCACCTCCATTTTGTGGTATGCGAAATTCAAGTAGGGTCAACAATATACAGCATTACTATCAATCTACCGATACGAGAGTGCTGCCGCCTATGGGCATTATACATGAAACCCTGCTCTTTTCAAGTATTCGTGGTAGAGATATAAAACTATCAAGGAAACTACAGAAAAAAATCAGTCTCAGTCTTCATTGATGAGCCCTCGTATGTATGTATGTATGTATGCATGTATATATATATATATATATATATATATATATATATATACTTTATACCTTCTCCAATTGTTTATGGTAGCTGGGGGAAGTATTATATTCCACACAAAAGTTCAATACCGAGATTTCATCTGAAATACAAGTTTCAGAACATGTGTAAGTATAAAGGTCAGATGTATATCAAACCTCGTGTTTAAGTCCAGCATCTTTCAACGATATAATAAGACATTATCATTAAATTCTCTCCATTCCAAACTACCCTTTATATGGAAATATATTCGTTGTTTTGTATTTATACATTCTCTTCCATGTGCCTACTAGATAGAGATGGTACTGCATTTCATCCATAAATTCGATTCCGAGATTTCATCGCAAATACATGTTTTGAGGCACTCTGAATCCAAAAAAGCATTTTTAGGAAAAGGTCCATGCATGTGTGTGTGTGTGTCTGTAAACAGCATAACATATAGAGGGTAGAGAAAGTCATATGAAACTCATCAGATTGTTACCTATTGTACTCTATTTGGTAAAAGTCCATTAAAGTAATTAAAAGCAAATGGAAACCTTGTAAATTATCTAAGGTTGATATAAAAATTCCATAGATTATTAAATACACCGACACTAAGTTTATATACATAGTCCATAAAATCATTTTATTTTCTAGCTTCTAGACTTTCTAGCTGGTGCAAGGACTATTCCAGGAAAAAAAAATCTTATGTGATATATTCACATGACCTTCTCTACTCTTGTACAAACTATTTTTGCGAACGCTTATTCTCCATCTACTCCATGTTAATCGAGATAAACATTTGCAGACTATATGTTATTGCTAATTTTCTTATAGATGTAAGGGGAATATATATTTACAAGGGCAATATAGAAATACAGTAGCCTTTAAGCATAGACATTACTCTTAATAGCTGGTTGCTATGTGCAGCACCATTCTGTTTGCCCCAGATTAACATTCTTTGCATATCCAAGACAAAAAAAAAATGAATAACGAATTCCCATTTGAGAAAATAAGTATTGAAAAATTTAAGGGAATAACAAGCAATATCTCGAAAATGGTTCACTAAACAAAAAACGTATATGTCATAAATTGTGTATTTTAACGCGATCTACATTTTTTGTGTAGTAAAAGTTTGTCTATCTCTTATGGTTTACCAGTTATGCAAAATTCGTTCACAATGAAGAATACTTTTGGAGACATTCCCAGAAAATTCGAGATATACATTTCATTTGTCATGAGAATATCTTAAACATATGATATTTTAACCAAAATCGTTACAACCATTTTTGAGAAAATTAAAATTTTCGAACAATGTTGCATGTAAAGAGTAATCTGGGGTGGGGGATTTTCTTGAAAACCTTCATGTCGCATCTCTGGAAGGTACTGAACCTAAATACCAAGTTTGGTGTTTATCCGACTGTTTGTTTCTGAGTTATGCTGTTCGCAGACACACACACACACGGACATGTTTCCAAAAGTGCTTTTTTTGGATTCAGGGAGTCTCAAAACATGTATACGTAGTAGAGAAAGTAATATACATTGCGAATACGCTCGTGTTTCTATGGAAATGCATCCTTTCGAAAAAGTCGGTGGGGATTCAATTAATTTCCTTAAGCATCTCTTGAAATAAACAGAACTTTAAGTGGTCGTGCACCATCAGAGCTGTATAAATTGTTTCGAAAAGCGCGCAATGACTGCTGAAGATCATGGACCACTTATAGGTTACCTAAACGTTTTTTTTAAGGTATCGAACACTGAGATCATGAACAGACTTTTAATTAATGTTATTTTAGGGCAGTTTAATATTAGCTTATTTTTAACCTTTGGTTGAGAAAATAAACCAGTTTAGTACGGTTTGTCGTTTATTTGAATAAAATACTTTTTGAAGCTAAACTGGTTGCGCATATGCAGGGTAGATCTATTAAGTAAAACTGTAGAATATCTCCAAAGCTAAGCGTTGTAGAAAGAAATGTCTTGAATAAAAGCTGCTAAGTAAATGCCATGAGTCGTGTTTTATTTGGAGGACGTTATGATGTAATAACGTTTTTAACCACCCTGTATATAAATGAAATTCCTAATTGCTGTGATTATTAAAGTAAGACAGAATTGCAATGAGAGAGCCCATGAATAAAGTAAACTTAGTTAGACACTAATTAAGTTGGTATTGAAATGTGTAGCTCCGCCCTCTTCAAGCATCATGCTACTACTACCCTCTTGCAGCAGTTGATTGGCAAGTTGCTTACGTCACGGCAATAAATGGGCGGAGGCTAATACCACCAACGAATTCTCACTTCTTGCTAATTAAGCAATGTCACGTTTATAATAACCATGATGACATATATAGAAATTATGATTACAGTCGATTTATTTAGTGACACCACTACCAATGTCTCGTCAAGGAAATTCTGCAATAGTAATGATAACAAGAATAATTATATTACTCTAAATTATGTTATTGTTATATCTAAATCCTTATGGTGCAAAGTAGTTACGGAAACTGATAAATATATCGAAATGATGACCTCTTTCTTGATAATGTTTTCAACATGAGAGTCGGTTCTTTGAGGTATGTCGTAATTCAGCAGTCCTTACAACGCTATATCCTCTTTCGATGGTAGCAATTGAGGCAGTATTTTTAACACTTAATGATTGCAGTCAAATTATAAAATATAATAACAGCCCGCCTTAAAGCAATATGTGAATAATATAATACATAAAATCCATGTAACAGTCATTGTTTTATTGTTTATATTATTGTATACTTGTGTAATAATGTTAGGTTAATGTATTACGTAATTCAATAATGTAGGAGCTGTGAGAATAAGAGGTTAAAAGCTGCTACCAATGAGGTAACATTGAGGCAATAATGAATTAGAAAGTTTAATAATACTACTAGTAATTCTTGAAGCTACAATAATGTAATTTTTGAGACAATTTATAAATGGCCAATCAACAACCAGAAAAACCTTAAGTTAAATAAAAGTATTCTATTGGAGTATGATTAGCCAATAAGAAACTGAAATAGAGCAAATTGTACAAATTCAGAAGTTGCATCCTTAATCATTGGGGCGAAAGCCACCGGAAAACTTAGTATCATACGTGATTGCAACTACTTCAAGTTCGGCTCCCCGCAACTACTTCCTCATAATATATTTAGACTTCGTTTCCATGTCTACTTCGGAAGAAAGTTGAACATAAATATTGGCTGTTATAGATTTTAATGTTACGGGTAATTCATATTGCATTGGGCTAACGCATTTACACCAATTACTGTAGACTTTCTTAAGAGAGGCTATTTCTTACTCCTTTGTTTCACAACTAACATAGCGTGGCTCATTGTTCCATGTTTGTTACTTGGGAGCTGTTTAAAGCCAGTCGTGGAGAGTAGCGATACGGCTGGATGGAGTCGAGTCGTAGGTAAATACGCAGACTGTAAACTTTATTGCAATCTAGGGAAATCGACAACCTTGTTTGTTTTTGCACCGAAGTGTGTATACTGTTTTCAAAACAAAAGAGTCTCTTCTTCTACAAGGTTTTGCAAGACCGCGTAGTGACAAACCATTGGGACACGAGCCCATCCTTTTCACCAAAACAAAAAGAATTCCTTTAGGAATAGCGTTTCATGGATGCAGTCCAATGCATCCGAAAGTTCAACTTAAAAGGGGCAGTAAACGGTGTGTAATAGCTACCAGGGTTTTATTGATGTAAATAGGAAGAATAAAAGGCGATTTCTAGAATCCCCTTCTGAGGCAGTATTATTAACACTTAAATGATTTCAGTCAAGTTATATAATATGTAAATTTAATAACAGCCCGCCTTGAAGCCATATGTGTATGTAATAATTTGTAAAATGTATGTAACAGTCATTGCATATGCTTATATCATTGTATACATGTTCAATAATGTTATGTGAATGTATTACGTAATTTAGTCATGTAGGAGCTGTGAGAATAATAAGTTAAAAGTTGCTAACAATGAGGTAACAATGAGGTAACCTTTAGGCAATAATGTGTTTGAGAGTTTAACAATACTACTTGTGAATCTTGGAGTAACAATAATGTAATTTTAGTGACAGTTTATAAAAATAGCCAATCAACAACCAGAAAAAGCTTTAGTTAAATGAAGGTATTCTATTGGAATAGGATTAGCCAATCAGAGACTTGAAATACATAAATCTACAAATTTAGTCGCTAGAAACCTTGTCAGTTGCCTGCAAACAGTGATTGTAACCAGACGCAAAAAGTGTCCTCAAGAAATTTAATATGTATTCGTGTGAGACGAAAACAGTTTACGTATTAAAAAGTGCAAGTATTTAATAAAAACATCTCACAGCTCTCTATATAAGTGAAGTGTTATTTAATTTGTGTCAAGGATTAATAAAAAGGAGTGAATTAAAACTAAAAGTCTGTGTAAGCATACATTCTTATTGCATCACGCCCTGCCAATCCTTCCAAGTCTCTAAAATAAATACTGACGCAGCCGAGGCAAACATAAATATATTTAATACTTAAAAAAACAATCTTCTTCAAATTTGCTCCCAAAGCGTGATGCAAATAAAGTTAGATACTCATCTTCGAATTGACTTTCAATAACGTAACAAACCATCTACTTCACTTCTTAGCTATGTGTGTGCAAATTTACCAGAGAATGAAGCCAGTGTGAAATTAATAAGACATGCAAAGTCGGCATGTTTATATGATCACTGATTAATATAAACATTTTAAGGGGAGAACAAGGTGCATTTTAACCATTTTAGCTCATACATTTTGGATTTTTGTGCAGAAAACACACATACTTCAAACTACATAACTGTGAAATTTTAAATCCATAGGCAGGCTATGGCGTATATTTGGACGCCATTTCTAAGGGGCTGCGCCGCTTACATTACTCTCTTTCCTGGTGAGTGATGCGTCATTTTCTCGAGTTCATTTTTTGTTTTTCTTTGTTTTTTTGTTTACTATTTTTTCACGTAATAAAAACTTATCTTCTCCACAAAGGTGTAGCTAGAAGTATTAAAATTTGTCGCAATCCTCTTCAGAATTAGGGTGATAAAATATCTTTAGTATCAATCATAGTTTATTTTTAGAAAACTCCTGCGCTGCTTTTATGACTTTTTCACATTTTTCTACCTTTTTTTCGTTTTTCTCTGGTTACCCATCTAGTATGTAGGTCTATCGAAGAGCAGACACTGTGGATCAGATAGGATATCCAGAATGGGTGTTCAGCCCGATCCTGGTATGAGAGCGAGAAAGTAGATGATATGAAATTATGGTGAAATTGAAGGTGATAATGAACAGTTGGTGGAATGAATGGCGGGTGAAACCGGAGAAACCGTAGAAAACCCGCCCAGATGCCGCCTTGTCAACCAGAAATCCCACATGCGCGTCCCTGGGATCGAATACTTGTTGAGAGGCGAGCGGTCTAACCAGTCGGCCACATCGTCGCCTTTTTCACTTTCGCACTGTAAAATACTTTTTTTAAAAAAATCTATGCTTCTTCTTTAACTGATTACCCTCCTCTTTGTAGAAACTTACAAGTCAATGTCTTGGGTAAGCAGCCTGTCGAGCAGCAAGCAAAATCTGGTTCATAGCATCATAGCATTGGTGATCAGCCCAATGGGTATGGTGATGAAGAAGAAGCAAATGAAATATAGTGATGAAAGGGATGTAGTAATATTTGAACCCGGGACCTTCTGAATGCAGGCCACAGACTTTACGGCCTGAATCATCGCGCTCGGTTGGAAAGCTATTCAATATATGACAATTTTCGTCGGACAATTTCTTACAAAGATATTAAGAAATGTAAGTGTAAAAATCTGATGTGTTTCACTCACATGACCTTCTCCATCTTGTACAAAATGTTTTTACAAACGCTTATTCTCCATCTCCATCATTTATGTCAATCGAAATAAACATTTGCAGAAACTTATTACTAATTTTCTTGCAGATGCAAGTGGAATATTGTCGCAGCCTCAAATCAAACACGCTCAAGGGGCAGAGCACTCGCTAGAGAGGTAACCGGTAGTTAACAAATTGTAATAATTTGAATAGGGCGAGGCTACGACTAGGGACGCAGCTAAAGTAAAAGTGCAGAAATATTATTACAAACTGGCAAAAGGACACTTACATGGCTCAAAATAGGTAGAAGGAGCTTTACACTATCATGAATAAGACAATAAAGATTTGGATGGTACAGTATTTATTGGATAAAACTTATTACATACCCCATCTTAGTTCCATGCCTGTCGGCGAGGCCGCCATGCATTCCTGCACGGAGAGGGCGATTACACGTCTGGTCTGATTGACTGCAACTCACTGACTCTCTTCCCAAGCGCACCACAAAGAGCGTGGGGACGCTAACTAACCTACCCCCACCTAAACTCCAACTGCCATCTCGAATCTAGGTGACCAAAGAGACGTATGCGCATACGTCACAATATGGTAGGCTTTAAGCGACAGTCCAATCCTTTAAGAGCTGGTTGCTATGTGAAGTATTCCATTCTCTTTGCATGTCCAGAAAACAAAATCCCATTTGAGAAAAAGTACAAATATTGGAAACTTTAGGTCGCGGACTCTAACCCGGCGGGGAGCGATGAATTTTTTCGGGCGTAAAGATCCTTAGCACGGCTTCCTTCGGAAGGGAAGTACAGCCGGCACGTAAAAGAACCTCAAGCCTGATAAAGAGGCCTTTGAGCGAAATTACCGGTCTCCCACGCCCAATATAGAATGGGACGCTAAGGACCACAGCAGCTAAAGCGCGTCCAAAAATTCAATGCATAACAAGAAATATTTCGGAAACGATTCACTCAACAAACAAACAAAACAAAATGTATGTGGCATAAATTGTGAGTTTTAAGAGATCTACATTTTTTGTATAGTAACATTTTGTCTATCTTTTACGGTTTACTAGAATGAAGAGGACCTTTGGGAACATTTCCAAAAACTCAAGTTATAGATTTGAATTGCCATAAAAGTATATTAAAATACGATATTTTAATAAAAATCGTTAGAGCCCTTTTTGAGAAAAGTCAACACTTTCGAAAAATGTTCCATATAAACTCTAGTCTGAGGTGGGGAATTTTCTTGGAAATCTGTAGGTCGCGCCTTGGAAGATACTAAACTTAAATACCAAGTTTTCGTTTTTGAGCTATGCTGTCCACAGACAGACAGACACTTAATAGAAGACACGCACATGTTTCCAAAAAAGCTTTATTTTGATTCTGGGCACCTCCAAACATGTATTTCCGATGAAATCTATACAGAGAATTTTTGGGTGGAATGCAATACTTCCTCTGCGTAGTATAGAAAGTAAAAAAGGTATATCTCTGGTTCAATATATGTCAGAGGATTTTGATTATAGCTCATAAAAGTGATATAAATTAATTAATGTATTAGGAATGCAATCAATATTTAAATGAAATTTTGTACAGATACAAGTTACACACGAAAAATTAAATTTGTAGCTCTATTACCTTAGAAAACGACTTTAATAACTCGGGTTCCCTTAAAAGGTAAAAATGCCACACGCTTTTATTAAGATGCAGCAACGAATCTCTATTTTATGCAAGCCTTCAACTGGCAACATAACAAGGAAGCTTTGCAGATCTGCACAAAGAAGTGCGTGCTTCACTCAAACGTTTTATGGTAAAATGTTTTGAATAAAATATCTAGGCCATGATACAGTTGCTTTCTCCCTGTGGCCTGAGAGCCTTTTATGTGCACTCATAGAATGTAAATAGCATCAAAGTAATCCGCAGTCTCCCTGCCGGAAAGGCAAACACAGAGGAGAATTTGTTATCCATCCTTATCTATTTCCTTTGGGGAAATTGCACGTGTTTAACGCGAATTTTCACAAATGCAGACGTTTCAAATGCCACATAAGGGAAACGTTTGTGAGAAAGCATGTGGAGAGATCATTGTTTTCTTGTTGCCTTTGTTTCTTCTCCACTCGGTGGAATTAAAATCGTTGTCTGAGCTCCACACGCTCGTTTGTTCATGCCTGCATTCGTCTTTTGATGCGGCGCTTCTTCGAATTGCCTCTACCCTCTTTAATATGGTTCTTTAATCTACGTTATTCATTTGTTTCTCATTCTGTGTGTCGCCAAGCGACAGCAGCTCTCAATGGTGGCAATTCACTTGTTTACTGAGTTTTCAGATAGGTACTAAAAGCGTTTTTAAAAAAGCGAAAGCATGCTCAGAATAAGCCATGATAGTTATTTAACGAATGCAAGTAACGCGTGTGACTCGCATTCGGGAGGTTCCGGGTTCCATCCCCAGCAACCGACCGCAGACTCATGGATTTCACGTTATTTCCCCGGGTCGGGGGTGAATGCTGGGACGGTTCTTCTTACTATAACTGTCCTGCTCCTCATTTCCTGAACCCACCATCTCTTTAATTATCAACTGTTTCAGGGTGGTAGCACCAGGTGACGGTGTTCGGCGAGCTGCGGTTGGGCGGTGCTGTGCGCTCTGTAAAGGTTTCTTCCCTGCCATCGATGCGGGACTGCCCAGTTAGGACCCGCCTGGAGTTAGGTGTCTTGTAGGCGGGCCCGGATGGCTTCGGATGAGTTTGAACTGGAAACCTTGTCGCCCTTCGGCTCTCTCCCATCATTTCTCCCTCTCAGGGGTCACGGTAGAAATAAAAAGGGCCTGCTTGCGGTGCTCTGAACCAGTTAGGGCCCCTCCCCGTTCTTACGTACCTTAACTTTTGCAATAGTTATTTACATAAATGCATAGGAAAGCGAGTTTTTTTAGAACGCGTTATTAGATGTTTATTAATATCGAAAAGAGTCCCGAAGAAAGAAAAAAGCTGACGTGTTACACTCACATGACTTTCTCTACTCTTGTACAAACTATTTTTACAAACGCTTATTCTCCATATGCTTCATGTTAATCGAGATGTCTAGATGTTAATCTTATTGCTAATTTTCTTGTAGATGCAAGGGGACTTGCTAGGATCTAAGCGATAGTCAAACATATTAACAGGTTGTTGCTATGTGGAGTATTCCATTCTCTTTGCATTACCAGGACAAAACAAAATAAATAACGAATTTGAGAAAAGATATAGGTATTGGAAAATTAAAAGGGAATATCAAGCAATATCTCGAAAATGGTTCACCCAACAAAAAAGATGTATAGCACATAAATTGTGTATTTTATATTTTGTGTGTAGTAAAATGTTGTCTATCTCTTATGGTTCAACAGTTATGCAAAAGTCGTTCACAATGAAGAATACTTTTGGAGACATTCTTGTACAAACTATTTTTACAAACGCTTATTCCCTATCTATTTCAGATTAATCGAGATAAACATTTGCAGAAACGATCTTTTGACATGCAAAGAGAATTACATTTTACACATAGCGACAAGTTCTAAAAATATTTGACTATCGCTTAAGGCGTAACAAGTTCCCCTTATTTTGTAATTGCAAGGGCAATATAGAAATACAGTAGCCTTTAAGCATAGACATATCTCTTAATAGCTGGTTGCTATGTGCAACACCATTCTCTTTGCCACAGATTAATGCTCTTTGCAAATCCAAGACAAAAAAATTAATAACGAATTCCCATTTGACAAAATAAGTATTGAAAAATTTAAGGGAATAAGAAGCAAAATCTCAAAATGGATCACTCAAAAAAAAAGTATATGATACAAATTGTGTATTTTAACGCGATCTACATTTTTGGTGTAGTAAAATTTTGTCTATAACTTATGGTTTACCAGATAGGCAAAAGTCGTTCACAATGAAGAAAACTTTTGGAGAAATTCCCAGAAAATTCAAGATATACATTTTATTTGTCATGAAAATATCTTAAACATATCAAAATCGTTAGGGCCATTTTTGAGAAAATTAAAATTTTTGAAAAATGTTCCATGTAAAGGGTAATCTGGGGTGGGGGACTTTCTTGAAAAACTTCGTGTCGCATCTCTGGAAGATACTGAACCTAAATACCAGGTTTGGTGTTTATCCGACTGTTCGTTTCTGAGTTATGCTGTTCATAGACACACAGGCACACACGGACATGTTTCCAAAAATGCTTATTTTGGATTCAGGGGGTGTCAAACATGTATTTCCGGTGAAATCTCGGTATCGAATTTTTGGGTGGAAATATTTCCCCTACTTACTATACGTAGTAGAGAAAGTAAAAATCACATTCCTATAGTTATTTACGATATTTTGTTGGAGAGAGGAATTTTCTTTAAAATAATCGTGTCGCTCCTTGGAAGGTACTAACATTAAATACCATGTTTGGCATTTTTGAATCATACTGCACACAGAGAGACAGACACACGTACATGCAAGGACCTTTATCTAAACGTTATTTTTTCGATTGAACCTTAAAACCTGTTTTTCAAGTGAAATCTCTATGTCAAATTGTGGGTGAAATGCAATACTTTCTCTACTTCAGAGATGCCCAACCTTAGAGAGAGAGGGGATGAAGGAAGCTTTCCTTCCCACCCATTTTAACTCGTGCTGCCAAGGACTGAAACCTGATTGGTTTAGCTTTCAATCTCTTGTAGTAGATAGGGTGAACTGTAGACTTTGAACCTTAGCTCTTAAGAGAACACGTTGGGATTCACTGTCTACTTGTTGTAGGTAAATAGCAGATAAAGCAAAAAGGTATCACCGTTCCATACAGTTTCAGTTAACGTTTAATATTGCCACTCCTTTATTCCTGCAGTAGTACAAATGTTGATAGGAACGGACGTTGAAGAAGGTTATTTATTTTATTGTTATTTATAACCCCACGTATGGAAACCCAATTGGAGGAATGTATCTTTAAGTTATTTGTACCACGCTTTGGGCGTCAATTTGAGGAAGTTGTTTGAAGGAGTTGTATTATAGTTCTTATGTTGGGAGCCGAACTTGAAGTTCGTTGTAACCGCACATATAGTACCCGCTTTCCGGTAGCCTTCGCCTCAAATGTACATTCCGGTGGCCTTTGCCCCCCCAAAATGTTTAATAATATTAACTTTGTAATTTGACCGCTTCTTTAAATATTATATGTTTATGTTTGCCTTGGCTGCGTCAGTATTATTGTTGGAGACATGTTTCTCTTTGCAGGGTTGTGGTGCGACTGAAGAGTGTAGGCTTACACAGATTATAATTGTTTATTCACTCCTTTTTATTAATTCTTATACGATTTTAATAACACTTCACTGATATAGAGAGCTGTGAGATTCTTTTATTAATTACTTTCACATTTTCAACAGGTAAACTATTTTTGTCTCACACAAAATACATATTAAATTTCTCGAGGACACATCTCGCGTCAGGAACACTGTTTACAACCAACACGTCTAGTTATGAGCACTATCTACAAGCAACTGAACTCTAAATTTATAAATTTTGCTATATTTCAGTTTCTGATTGGCTAATCCTAGTCCAATAGAATTCGTTCATTTAACTTAATCTTTTTCTGGGTGTTGATTGCTAATTTATAAACTGTCACAAAAATTACATTATTGTTACTCCAAGAAAGACTAGTAGCATTATTAAACGTTTTTACTCATTATTGCCTCAAGGTTACCTCATTGTTAGCAACTTTTAACCTATTATTCTCACAGCTCCTACATTATCAAATTACGTAATGCATTTACATAACATTATTGAACATGTACATATAATACAAACAGATACAATGACTGTATTATACACTTTTTATTTATTGTTACATACACATATAGCTTTAAGGCGGGCTGTTATTGAATTCACATATTATATAATTAGACTGAAATCATTAAGTGTTAAAAATACTGCCTCAACGTTGAGATATTTTCTGGCCTTCCTATGAAAGAATCGAACGTTGTGTGTGACTGATAGGGCCGGGCGATTGACTGCTTTCGCATGAACAGCGGCCGAATGTCCACACAGACACTGCAGGATATCAGGGCATCGGATATAAGTATCACATTGTCACAGTTTATCACCCGGTCATAGTCTTCTCATCTCCGTGATTCTCTTCTTCTTCTTCCTCCTCCTACTCCTTCGTCTTCCCCAAAGTAATTTCTGTTACATTTTCTACAAAATGTTATGTAACGGGTGTGGTATTCTAAATTGGATGGCTGTTTTATCATAAAATATTGGAAGGGCCGCCTTTGTACTCGTATGGTTGGCATTTCGAGCGGAGCGGAACCCTGTGTAACAGCCTCGCGGGATATACAGTGTGAAAAATTAGTAATTATTTGGTGAATAACAAAATTAAGCATCGGCGAAAAACAAAAACAAAAATAAACAAAAAAAAACTAAGTAGTCTTTTCAACGGAGACGCTTTAATCTTTTGCCTTAAAAATATAGTATCGTTTAAAACATCCCCAGTAATTTCATTTCGCATGCATCATAAGCTAGAGGTTTCTTAGCATAAGTGCGAAAGTTTTTAACTAATGTTATATACATATACGTGTGTGTATATATTTACACACATATACATAAATTTCAAAATATTTTCTCAACTCGCTAAAATTAAGAAAATAAAAGTGGTGTTGATAGCCGACTTGTGTGTATAAACATAGGTAGATTGAAAAATTTGGACCATTTTGAAATCTTTGGAAAAGAACAAAAAACAGCAAAATAAGAAACAGGTATAGAATTTTAGGCAGACAGGAATAAATTGAATATTTTAAATCTGCAAAAAAAAAAAAAATAATAACAAAATATAAAAAAATCTGATGTGTTACACTCACATGAATTTCTCTGCTCTTGTATTAACTATGTTTACAGAAGCTTATACTCCATATGCTTCATGTTAATCGAGATATCGAGATGTTAATCTTACTGCAAATTTTCTTGTAGATGCAAGGGGAATTGGTAGGCTTTAAGCTATAGTCAAATATTTTAAGAGCTGGTTGCTATTGGAGTATTCCATTCTCTTTTCATTACCAGAATAAAAAATCTGTGTTGCACTCACATGACTTTCTCTACTCTTGTATAAACTATTTTTACAAACTCTTAATCTCCATCTATTTCATATTAATGGAGATAAACATTTGCAGAAACGATCTTTTGACATGCAAAGAGAATTACATTTTACACATAGCGACCAGTTCTAAAAATATTTGGCTATCGCTTAAGCGCTACCTTGTTCCCCTTGTTTTGTATTTTCAACGACAATATAGAAATACAGTACCCTTCAAGCATAGAAATATCTCTTAATACCTGGTTTCTACGTGCAGGTCCATTCTCTTCACCACAGATTAATACTCTTTGCATATTCAAGCCAAAAAGTGATTAACGAATTCACATTTGAGAAAGGTATAAGTATTGGAAAATTTAAGGGAATAACAAGCAACATCTCGAAAATGGTTCACTCAAAAAAAATGTATATGACATAAATTGGGTATGTTAATGCATTCTACATTTTTTGTGTACTAAAATTTTGTCTATCCCTTATGGTTTACCAGTTATGCAAAAGTCGTTCACAATGAAGAATACGTTTGGAGACATTCCCAGAAAATTCGAGATATACATTTTATTTGTTATGAAAATGTCTTAAACATATGACATTTTAATCAAAATCGTTAGAGCCATTTTTGAGAAAATAAAACCTTTCAAAAAATGTTTCATGTAAAGGGTAATCTGGTGTGGGAGGTTTTCTTGAAAACCTTCGTGTCGCATCTCTGGAAGATACTGAACCTAAATACGAAGACAAAATTTTACTACACAAAAAATGTAGATCGCGTTAAAATACACAATTTATGTCATATACATTTTTGTTGCTGAGTGAACAATTTTCGAGATATTGCTTGTTATTACTTTAAATTTTTCAATACTTATTTTCTCAAATGGTAATTTGTTATTCATTTTTACTTTCTCTACTACGTATAGTAAGTAGGGGAAGTATTGTATTCCACCCAAAAATTCGATACCGAGATTTCACCGGAAATATATGTTTTGTGACCCCCTGAGTGCAAAAACAGCATTTTTGGAAACATGTCCGTGTGTGTGTCTGTGTGTGTGTGTGTGTGTGTTTGTCTGTCTGTCTGTGTTTGTGTCTTCTTGTGAGTGGGTCTGTTTTGTGTCTGTGAACAGCGTAACTCAGAAACGAACAGTCGGATAAACACCAAACTTGCCATTTAGGTTCAGTATCTTCCAGAGATGCGACACGAAGGTTTTCAAGAAAATCCCCCTCCGCAGATTACCCTTTACATGAAACATTTTTCGAAAATTTTAATTCTCTCAAAAATGGCTACCGATTTTGATTAAAATATCATATGTTTATGATATTTTCATGACAAATAAAATGTATATCTTGAATTTTCTGGAAAAGTCTCCAAAAGTATTCTTCATTGTGAACGGCTTTTGTATAACTGGTAAACCATAAGAGATAGACAAAATTTTACTCAAATGGGATTTCGTTATTCATTTTTTTGCCTTCGATATGCAAAGAGTATTAATCTGTGGTAAAGAGAATGGTGCTGCACATAGTAACCAGGTATTAAAGGATATTTCTATGCTTAAAGGCTGCTGTATTTCCATATTGCCCTTGCAAATACAAAACAAGTGGAACATAGTACGCCTTAAGCTATAGTCAAATATTTTAGAACTAATTATAACTAATATAATTTTCCGGGCTGTTATGCCGTGGTCTGCTGAAGAAAGATTTCCCAGACGTTTCGTCCACAACTGCGGTGGACATCTTCAGTGGCGCGGACGAAGTCTTCTCGGTGAAAGTATCGCAGCGTCTGATGCGTTGGCCGTTGGTGCCGCTCTCTTTATAGTGTGGACGCTCTCTGCTGATTGGCCCGCTGGTATGAGGGGGCTGGCGCCGGCTGTGTTGTTGCTCTCTTCTGATTGGTTCGCAGTGTTTTTCGGTATTGTATGACCTTTCTTGTTTTTGATGACTAGATGCCAGTTACTGTTGAGTTTCAAAGCTTCTTCTTTCCTATTGAAATTATTGGGATGTTTATAAATCTCTATTGTTTCGCGTTGTAGCCGGGTATGGTAATGCTTTATGGAGGAAAGAATGTTGGTGTCCTGAAATCTAATAATGTGTTCGCCCTCGGCTTCAATGGCATGTTCGGCGACTGCCGATTTTTCTGTATGGCCCAGGCGGCAGTTTCTTTTGTGTTCGCTAAGTCTGGTGTTTGCGCTCCGCTGTGTGGTACCAATGTACACTGAACCACAGGAACAAGGAATACGGTAAACACCGGCCGATGACAGGGGGTCTCGGGGGTCTTTGGAAGAGCGCAGTAGGCTGTTTAATTGTCTTGTAGGTTTAAATACTGTTTTGACATTATGACGTTGAAGTATATGTTCAATACGGTCAGTGACATTTCTGAAATATGGCAGAAAGACAATGAACTTGCTTTTGGGTTGGTCCTGAGTAACCGGTCGGGGCTTGGCCGGACGGCAGGCTCTTCTCACCTCTTGGACTGAATAACCATTTGATTGTAGAGCTGTTTCTAGGTGTCGGATTTCTTGTGGAAGTAAGAGTGGTTCACAAATACGGGAAGCACGGTTTGCGAGTGTCTTAATCATAGCACGTTTTTGTCTAGGATGGTGGTTGGAGTTCTTGTTAAGGTAACGGTCTGTGTGTGTGGGTTTGCGGTAGACAGTATGACCCAGCGTGCCGTCAGCCTTCGTGCTAACGAGTACATCTAGAAAGGCTAGTTGGCCATCCTTTTCTTGTTCCATTGTGAACTGTATACGCTGATTGATGCTATTTAGATGTAACAAAATATCTTGAAGAGCTTGTTCACCATAGGGCCAGATGACGAAGGTGTCATCCACGTAGCGGAACCAGGCTGTTGGTTTGAGTGGAGCTGAGTTTAGTGCCTTTGACTCAAATGCCTCCATGAAGAAATTGGCCACAACAGGGCTAAGGGGGCTGCCCATGGCAACACCGTCTATTTGCTCGTAGAATGACCGGTTCCACTGGAAATAAGTCGTAGTCAGGACATGGTGAAAAAGTGTAATGATATCATCAGAGAAGATGGGTTGTAACAACTTCAGAGTTTCCTGTACTGGAACCATGGTGAATAGAGACACAACGTCAAAACTAATTAGTAAATCCTTCGGTAGCAATTTGAGGTTGCGGAGAATTTGAATGAAATGAGTAGAGTCTTTGATGAGAGAGTCGGACAAGCCGACATGGGGTTGTAGAAGACCTGTTAGGTATTTAGCTATGTCGTATGTGGGAGAACCAATACCACTAACAATGGGTCTGAGCGGAACATCTGGTTTATGAATCTTGGGTAGCCCGTAAAGTCTAGGCGGCTGAGCTTCGGACTTGGTAAGGCGGCGTTTGTCTTCCTTCGAAAGCGAGGAGTTCTTGATCAAAAGATTAGTTTTCCGTAGAATACGGGCTGTCGGATCACGTTTAATCTTATGGTAGGTTGCTGGTTGCAGGAGTTCAGAGATTTTCTGTTGATAGTCTTGTTGGTTAAGAATAACTGTGGCATTACCCTTGTCCGCTGAGCAAACAATGATGTCTCGGTTGGAGTTCAGCTTCTTTAATGCAGTTCTCTCTTGATTGGTTAAATTACTGGTAGGAGGTTTGGCCTTCTCGAGAACCCTGGCAGATTCCCGGCGAATTTCATCAGCTGCAAGCCTTGGCAGCACTCGTATTCCTGCTTCAATGTGAGAAATGATGTCTTCAACTGGCAACGTTGGCGTGACAACAGCGTAGTTACCTCCTTTAGCAAGGAGTGACGTTTCGGCAGGTGACAGCTGGTGATCCGATAAGTTCACTACCGTGCGGCAGTGGTTGAGAGTAGTCGGCGGTTTGATGGAGGCAGTAAGGCCATCAAACTTCTTCTTGTGACGAGTGGTCATGCTGTTGTGATTGTATGTCGTAGAGCTGTAGGTGATTCTGTCCGTGTTGTCCCAATCAAAACTGTGTAGTGAGTTACTCACTTGAAGATGTAAGATGAGTAGTTGACTGTTGAAGGCAGAGAGTTGTCGTCTGGTCTGATGGATGCGTTCTCAGAGCAAGGCCCGTTCAGAGCGATTGTAAATGCGGTTGGCGGCAGCGGTGGTGAAATGTCGTTTCTGTCGTAGGAATTTAGGAATAATTCCCGAGTCTCGGCAGCGTAGAAGAAAGGCAAGTGAACACAGCAAAGAAGATTTTTGATTATAAATTTTGCTATATTTCAGTTTCTGATTGGCTAATCCTAGTCCAATAGAATTCGTTCATTTAACTTAATCTTTTTCTGGGTGTTGATTGCTAATTTATAAACTGTCACAAAAATTACATTATTGTTACTCCAAGAAAGACTAGTAGCATTATTAAACGTTTTTACTCATTATTGCCTCAAGGTTACCTCATTGTTAGCAACTTTTAACCTATTATTCTCACAGCTCCTACATTATCAAATTACGTAATGCATTTACATAACATTATTGAACATGTACATATAATACAAACAGATACAATGACTGTATTATACACTTTTTATTTATTGTTACATACACATATAGCTTTAAGGCGGGCTGTTATTGAATTCACATATTATATAATTAGACTGAAATCATTAAGTGTTAAAAATACTGCCTCAACGTTGAGATATTTTCTGGCCTTCCTATGAAAGAATCGAACGTTGTGTGTGACTGATAGGGCCGGGCGATTGACTGCTTTCGCATGAACAGCGGCCGAATGTCCACACAGACACTGCAGGATATCAGGGCATCGGATATAAGTATCACATTGTCACAGTTTATCACCCGGTCATAGTCTTCTCATCTCCGTGATTCTCTTCTTCTTCTTCCTCCTCCTACTCCTTCGTCTTCCCCAAAGTAATTTCTGTTACATTTTCTACAAAATGTTATGTAACGGGTGTGGTATTCTAAATTGGATGGCTGTTTTATCATAAAATATTGGAAGGGCCGCCTTTGTACTCGTATGGTTGGCATTTCGAGCGGAGCGGAACCCTGTGTAACAGCCTCGCGGGATATACAGTGTGAAAAATTAGTAATTATTTGGTGAATAACAAAATTAAGCATCGGCGAAAAACAAAAACAAAAATAAACAAAAAAAAACTAAGTAGTCTTTTCAACGGAGACGCTTTAATCTTTTGCCTTAAAAATATAGTATCGTTTAAAACATCCCCAGTAATTTCATTTCGCATGCATCATAAGCTAGAGGTTTCTTAGCATAAGTGCGAAAGTTTTTAACTAATGTTATATACATATACGTGTGTGTATATATTTACACACATATACATAAATTTCAAAATATTTTCTCAACTCGCTAAAATTAAGAAAATAAAAGTGGTGTTGATAGCCGACTTGTGTGTATAAACATAGGTAGATTGAAAAATTTGGACCATTTTGAAATCTTTGGAAAAGAACAAAAAACAGCAAAATAAGAAACAGGTATAGAATTTTAGGCAGACAGGAATAAATTGAATATTTTAAATCTGCAAAAAAAAAAAAAAATAATAACAAAATATAAAAAAATCTGATGTGTTACACTCACATGAATTTCTCTGCTCTTGTATTAACTATGTTTACAGAAGCTTATACTCCATATGCTTCATGTTAATCGAGATATCGAGATGTTAATCTTACTGCAAATTTTCTTGTAGATGCAAGGGGAATTGGTAGGCTTTAAGCTATAGTCAAATATTTTAAGAGCTGGTTGCTATTGGAGTATTCCATTCTCTTTTCATTACCAGAATAAAAAATCTGTGTTGCACTCACATGACTTTCTCTACTCTTGTATAAACTATTTTTACAAACTCTTAATCTCCATCTATTTCATATTAATGGAGATAAACATTTGCAGAAACGATCTTTTGACATGCAAAGAGAATTACATTTTACACATAGCGACCAGTTCTAAAAATATTTGGCTATCGCTTAAGCGCTACCTTGTTCCCCTTGTTTTGTATTTTCAACGACAATATAGAAATACAGTACCCTTCAAGCATAGAAATATCTCTTAATACCTGGTTTCTACGTGCAGGTCCATTCTCTTCACCACAGATTAATACTCTTTGCATATTCAAGCCAAAAAGTGATTAACGAATTCACATTTGAGAAAGGTATAAGTATTGGAAAATTTAAGGGAATAACAAGCAACATCTCGAAAATGGTTCACTCAAAAAAAATGTATATGACATAAATTGGGTATGTTAATGCATTCTACATTTTTTGTGTACTAAAATTTTGTCTATCCCTTATGGTTTACCAGTTATGCAAAAGTCGTTCACAATGAAGAATACGTTTGGAGACATTCCCAGAAAATTCGAGATATACATTTTATTTGTTATGAAAATGTCTTAAACATATGACATTTTAATCAAAATCGTTAGAGCCATTTTTGAGAAAATAAAACCTTTCAAAAAATGTTTCATGTAAAGGGTAATCTGGTGTGGGAGGTTTTCTTGAAAACCTTCGTGTCGCATCTCTGGAAGATACTGAACCTAAATACGAAGACAAAATTTTACTACACAAAAAATGTAGATCGCGTTAAAATACACAATTTATGTCATATACATTTTTGTTGCTGAGTGAACAATTTTCGAGATATTGCTTGTTATTACTTTAAATTTTTCAATACTTATTTTCTCAAATGGTAATTTGTTATTCATTTTTACTTTCTCTACTACGTATAGTAAGTAGGGGAAGTATTGTATTCCACCCAAAAATTCGATACCGAGATTTCACCGGAAATATATGTTTTGTGACCCCCTGAGTGCAAAAACAGCATTTTTGGAAACATGTCCGTGTGTGTGTCTGTGTGTGTGTGTGTGTGTTTGTCTGTCTGTCTGTGTTTGTGTCTTCTTGTGAGTGGGTCTGTTTTGTGTCTGTGAACAGCGTAACTCAGAAACGAACAGTCGGATAAACACCAAACTTGCCATTTAGGTTCAGTATCTTCCAGAGATGCGACACGAAGGTTTTCAAGAAAATCCCCCTCCGCAGATTACCCTTTACATGAAACATTTTTCGAAAATTTTAATTCTCTCAAAAATGGCTACCGATTTTGATTAAAATATCATATGTTTATGATATTTTCATGACAAATAAAATGTATATCTTGAATTTTCTGGAAAAGTCTCCAAAAGTATTCTTCATTGTGAACGGCTTTTGTATAACTGGTAAACCATAAGAGATAGACAAAATTTTACTCAAATGGGATTTCGTTATTCATTTTTTTGCCTTCGATATGCAAAGAGTATTAATCTGTGGTAAAGAGAATGGTGCTGCACATAGTAACCAGGTATTAAAGGATATTTCTATGCTTAAAGGCTGCTGTATTTCCATATTGCCCTTGCAATTGCCCTACGCTGTTGTCACGCCAACGTTGCCAGTTGAAGACATCATTTCTCACATTGAAGCAGGAATACGAGTGCTGCCAAGGCTTGCAGCTGATGAAATTCGCCGGGAATCTGCCAGGGTTCTCGAGAAGGCCAAACCTCCTACCAGTAATTTAACCAATCAAGAGAGAACTGCATTAAAGAAGCTGAACTCCAACCGAGACATCATTGTTTGCTCAGCGGACAAGGGTAATGCCACAGTTATTCTTAACCAACAAGACTATCAACAGAAAATCTCTGAACTCCTGCAACCAGCAACCTACCATAAGATTAAACGTGATCCGACAGCCCGTATTCTACGGAAAACTAATCTTTTGATCAAGAACTCCTCGCTTTCGAAGGAAGACAAACGCCGCCTTACCAAGTCCGAAGCTCAGCCGCCTAGACTTTACGGGCTACCCAAGATTCATAAACCAGATGTTCCGCTCAGACCCATTGTTAGTGGTATTGGTTCTCCCACATACGACATAGCTAAATACCTAACCGGTCTTCTACAACCCCATGTCGGCTTGTCCGACTCTCTCATCAAAGACTCTACTCATTTCATTCAAATTCTCCGCAACCTCAAATTGCTACCGAAGGATTTACTAATTAGTTTTGACGTTGTGTCTCTATTCACCATGGTTCCAGTACAGGAAACTCTGAAGTTGTTACAACCCATCTTCTCTGATGATATCATTACACTTTTTCACCATGTCCTGACTACGACTTATTTCCAGTGGAACCGGTCATTCTACGAGCAAATAGACGGTGTTGCCATGGGCAGCCCCCTTAGCCCTGTTGTGGCCAATTTCTTCATGGAGGCATTTGAGTCAAAGGCACTAAACTCAGCTCCACTCAAACCAACAGCCTGGTTCCGCTACGTGGATGACACCTTCGTCATCTGGCCCTATGGTGAACAAGCTCTTCAAGATTTTTTGTTACATCTAAATAGCATCAATCAGCGTATACAGTTCACAATGGAACAAGAAAAGGATGGCCAACTAGCCTTTCTAGATGTACTCGTTAGCAGGAAGGCTGACGGCACGCTGGGTCATACTGTCTACCGCAAACCCACACACACAGACCGTTACCTTAACAAGAACTCCAACCACCATCCTAGACAAAAACGTGCTATGATTAAGACACTCGCAAACCGTGCTTCCCGTATTTGTGAACCACTCTTACTTACACAAGAAATCCGACACCTAGAAACAGCTCTACAATCAAATGGTTATTCAGTCCAAGAGGTGAGAAGAGCCTGCCGTCCGGCCAAGCCCCGACCGGTTACTCAGGACCAACCCAAAAGCAAGTTCATTGTCTTTCTGCCATATTTCAGAAATGTCACTGACCGTATTGAACATATACTTCAACGTCATAATGTCAAAACAGTATTTAAACCTACAAGACAATTAAACAGCCTACTGCGCTCTTCCAAAGACCCCCGAGACCCCCTGTCATCGGCCGGTGTTTACCGTATTCCTTGTTCCTGTGGTTCAGTGTACATTGGTACCACACAGCGGAGCGCAAACACCAGACTTAGCGAACACAAAAGAAACTGCCGCCTGGGCCATACAGAAAAATCGGCAGTCGCCGAACATGCCATTGAAGCCGAGGGCGAACACATTATTAGATTTCAGGACACCAACATTCTTTCCTCCATAAAGCATTACCATACCCGGCTACAACGCGAAGCAATAGAGATTTATAAACATCCCAATAATTTCAATAGGAAAGAAGAAGCTTTGAAACTCAACAGTAACTGGCATCTAGTCATCAAAAACAAGAAAGGTCATACAATACCGAAAAACACTGCGAACCAATCAGAAGAGAGCAACAACACAGCCGGCGCCAGCCCCCTCATACCAGCGGGCCAATCAGCAGAGAGCGTCCACACTATAAAGAGAGCGGCACCAACGGCCAACGCATCAGACGCTGCGATACTTTCACCGAGAAGACTTCGTCCGCGCCACTGAAGATGTCCACCGCAGTTGTGGACGAAACGTCTGGGAAATCTTTCTTCAGCAGACCACGGCATAACAGCCCGGAAAATTATATTAGTTATAATTGTGACACCGGCCGTGAAAACCTACGTTCTTACATTTTTAGAACTGGTCGCTGTGTGTAAAATGTAATTCTCTTTGCATGTTAAAAGATGTTTCTGCAATTGTTTATCTCTTTTAATATGAAATACTTTGTACAAGAGTAGTGAAAGTCATGTGAGTGTAACACATCCGATTTTTTTAGTAGTAGTTTTCGTCTTTGCTCAATGTATACTGGTTATACAAGATTATACAAAATTCTTTCCGAATGCAGTTCACAGTCTATTCCCAGAATACTCAAGATACACATTTTATTGGTGTTGCAAATAGTTTTAATATATGTTATTTAATCAAAATCGTACAGCCATTTTTGAGAAAATAAAAAATTTCGAACAATTTTACATATAAAGAATAGTTAGGAGTGGGAGTTTTTCTTGAAAATCTTCGTATTGCATCTTGAAAGATACTAAACTTAAATACCAGGTTTGGTGTTTATCCGACTTTTCATTTTTGAGTTATGCTATTCACACACACAGCGTCAGTCCTCGCCTCTTGCTTCGAATACTGCGCCGGGCAGGTGTCCTAGCTGTATCTTTGAGTTGCAGTCCCGGTTTCAATGTCCGCATGGGTTGAAATCGAACGCGTGTAGTGGTAGGTACGGAGAGAAGTAATGGTAAAATTCACTGTACCTGCTTTATGTCCTCCTTCCGACGTGGCTTCATCTTTATCAGACAAATCTCCGTAGAAAAGTGATTTAAGTGTATGATAATTCTCGCTGCTGCCCTGACCAGCTGCTCTCAGCGGAGATGTAAGCATGGACTTTGCCTATCAGGATTGCTCGTTGATCTCGGTAGTGGCACAAAGGAGCTCAGAGGTGAATTCACTACTCTCCATAATGTTTGATTTATCGCTATTTATTGTTACTTCTTCACTCTAAAAACACTAAATGATGTTCCTGTTCAGTTACCACTTTATATAGAACTATGGAATCACAGATACATTGTTAATTAATATAAGATTAGTCACATTTACACTTCGCACATTTGCGCGTTAACTTTGTGTTATGGATCGTGTAGATTCCTCGTCTGTAACTACCAGTCCACTCCTGGATTTTGCGTTAAATATCGACTATTTGTGGAATACGATCCCCCACTTGAAATTTTAAGATCTGATTTCTCATTGGAGGAATTTTCGCGGTTCTCTCAACCTGGCAAAATATTATTTCATTTATATTTATTCTTATTGGCTAGTTTATATATCACGTGACTTTTTCCCGGGCTTCTCTTGGTAATTATCCATTCTATTTTACATTTCCCTCACTCCATACTTCCCGAACGGAGACAAACAAGGTCATGAAACCTTACCCTCGATCCTAACACAAAAGATCGCAACCTACTCTGCACATGCGAACAGCATATTTTCTAACACTGAAGAGTTTAACACATCCTAAAACTAGTGAAACAGGAACATTATATATATATATATATATGACAAATATTACATTACACAAAAATGGCTATTTACACGGTGTTCACATTATACACATATATCATTCATATATCAAATTAATCACTAAATAAATTAACACATTAGGAAATTAATCCGGGTACATTCTGTCTCAACAAGCACGCACACACATACATACGCACACACACATACATACGTACATACATGCATACCTTCTTCAAAAAACGCTTCTTTTGGTTCAGGGGGTCTCAAAACATATTTTAGATGAAATCTCGATATCGAACTTTTGGGTGAAATCCAATTCCTTCGCTACCTAATAAGTACGTGGCAAATATGGTAAAAATCTGATGTGTTACACTCACATGACTTTCTCTACTCTTGAACGAACTATTTTTACAAACGCTTATTCTCCATATGCTTAATGTTAATTGAGATATCGAGATGTTAATCTTATTGCTAATTTTCTTGTAGATGCAAGGGGAATATGGTAGACTTTAAGCGATAGTAAATATTTTAAGAGCTGGTTGCTATGTGTAGTATTCCATTCTCTTTGCATACCAGGACAAAAAAAATGAATAACGAATTTGAGAAAAAGTATAAGTATTGGAAAGTTTAATGGAATAACAAGCAATATCTCGAAAATGGTTCACTCGACAACAAAAATGTATATGACATAATTTGTGTATTTTAACGCAATTTACATTTTTTGTGCAGTAAAATTTTGTCTATGTCTTATGGTTTACCAGTTATGCAAAAGTCATTCACATTGAGGAATACTTTTGGAGACATTCACAGAAAGTTCGAGGTATACATTTCATTTGCCATGAAAATATCTTAAACATATGATTTTTTAATCAAAATCGTTAGAGCCATTTTTGAGAAAATTCAAATTTTCGAAAAATGTTCCATGTAAAGGGTAATGTGGGGTGAGGGAATTGTTTTTGAAAACCTTTGTGTCGCATCTCTGGAAGATACTGAACCTAAATACCAAGTGTGTTGTTTATCCGACTGTATGCTGTTCACAGACACACACACAGACACACACACAGACACCCACACGGGCATATTTCCAAAAATGCTTTTTTTGGATTCAGGGGATCCCAAAACATGTACTTCCGGTGAAATCTCGTTATCGAATTTTTGGGTGGAATACAATGCTTCCCCTACTTACTATACGTAGCAGAGAAAGAAAAAAGATAAAATTGTAGAGATGTTCAATTATTTACACAGACAGAAGTGGTGGCGCGATGGCTGTTCTAAGGTTGGGAGTGCGTACTTACACGGAATCTTCAGATTTATTTGGCCATTGCCACGAGTCGTTTGTCTGCGCATGACGCGATTTCATAACCAGTGCCTCTGGCAGAGGACTAGCTTAAGGTTACCTTAGTGAAATGAGACTTTTATCGTACCCTTCCAGTGTCTACATTTGGAACGTCTTCCGCTTGTGTCTCGCAAACTCGGAACCTCCGCATGTATGCTGATAGGTGACTCAAATAATTGGACTGTAAAACAATTCCACACCACCGCAGCACATGCCACACCACCGAGGTTCAATTCCGTACCATCCTTTGAGAGAAGCGGCGCGCTGAATTAATAATGACGTCATTCGTTTAAGACGATTGGCGGTAAAAGCCGAAAAAACCGAAGACACGTTATATATGTAGATTGTGTGGCAGATAGAGAGAAAGAGAGAAGATACAGCCTCCGGAGAAAGAACGTCAACCAGAAAACGTACAAAAAAGGGGGGGCTTGGTAAAGAAACACAAAAGAAAAGTGCATCTCTAAGCAATTTCTAATTAAGCAATATGTACTTATTTATACATATCATTTAGAACAAAAATCTCATTCAAGCTTTTATCAGAAGCTTTGGGAAATACAAGAGTTCTCCATATACATATGTTTATGAGAAGTATAAAAAAAGAAAAAGAGGCGTAAAATACTATCGAGTATTTTGCTTCAGATGACTCCCATACATTTGGGGATAATATAGAGATGAAATACTTTGCAAATAGCTAGTTATGGCTATTGTATATTTTAATCAGTTCTACATTTTTGTTTGTAAAGTTAAGTTTTTGGTTATTTCTTATGGTTTATCTCGGTTCTACAAAGTTATATAAAACTGAGCCAGAACGAAGGTGACTTCACAGTGTACTTATTTCTAAACCAGCTTATAGATCTCTGACGTAGGCACCTTAACACAAGGAATTCAAATAGTTATAACCATTAAGATAAGACAAAATGGACTGGCCATCCATTCAAATCCGAAAAGTACGATGGGATGGGGAAGACCCATGTAGAATAACCGGTGTGGTGGCATGGATGATGAGGGGGTTACATTTGATTGTAGTTGCATGAATTTTATTCTAAAAACCCACTACAGTAGTATTGAAATAAAATTAATAAATGTATGTTATAAAATACCTAAAACACTTGTATTTTGTTAAAGTCAGTGTATATGAAAATAACAAAAACAACAGTTAAAATATTCTAAAGATATGAGTAAACATCTTTGTTACTTGAGGGAACACTAAGCAGTAGAGGGTTAAGACGAATCTTATTATCCTGTAAGCATTTTAATATATTTAGCATCAACAATGCCGAAAATGATACGTGGTGTATAAAAAGGAGGGAAAAACACATCAAAGGCACTGCGTTAGTTGTAACACAAGCAGTTAAATACCGTTGAAATTAGAGAGAATAAAAATAGCAAACACTTTTTTCACTTTTTTCCGATGTTTATATTTCTGTTTCTATAATATCTCTTGCATCAATTATGATTTATTCTCTTTGACTCCTGACATTTCGGAATCGCTTACCGGATGAATTGCCAACACAATTTTTAATTGAGATCGGCAAAATTTTTGTGGTACTAATGAAAGGTTTTCATTGGATTTTCATTGCATAATGTAGAGCACGTACACACAAGCCAATTTTGTGTGCAATTATTGTTGAAAGTGTAATTAATTGCAGTTCCAGATCGCAGTCACTGGGTCAGAATGTTACCATGGTAACTGGTGCTCGCTGCAGTGACAGCCGTCACTAATATAACTGCCAACAAAGGGCGTAATTGTCAGAACGGTTACGTGTAACGACGCGTGTTAATCGCAAATATCTCGGCACGTTCGGAGATTCTCTGCTGCGATCTCTATAGCAATGTTATGTTAGGGAATCATTACTAGTTATTAAGGATACAGACTCCACAAGCAAAGCTTTAGTAATGAGAGGGGTCCATTTAAAACACGACCAAGGAAATTGAAATTAATTTGAGTTTTATTTATGGACGCTCTTTAACTGCTGTGATCCTTAGCGTCCCATTCTATACTGGGCGCGAAAGACGGGTAATTTTGCTCAGAGGCCTCTTTATCAGCTTGAGGTTCTTTTATGTGCCGTAAATCTAGGACACGGCACCACCGGCTTTACTTCCCTTCCGAAGGAAGCCATGCTAAGGATTTTTACGGCCAAAAAAAATCCATCGCCCTCCGCCGGGTTTGAACCCGCGACGTTGGGAACTAGAGGCTAGTAGGGTAACCACTATATCACGGAGGACGACACAACCGATTTTTTTTCTTTTCACCGGATGGAAAAAGGAAGAAGGAAAAGTGGAATGGAGTGGCTTTGTGCGGTCCGGTATAGCACCCGCGTTAGTAATTGAAGGCTGTGGTCGGGAGCAGGTAAAAGTAGTTACTAGGTTGCAATCATGAAACCTGACTGCAACACTAGTGGGAATGGCGAGGTTTAGGAAGAGAATGGAAGTTAGGATTGAGGATAGTACTGACGATGATGCTGCTGTTGCTGGTTGAACTCCTTGCATTGCTGCAAGAAGTTTGCGACTCTCTCCGGGTTGCTCTTCAGCCTGGGACCAAGTGATGAGACCCGGATGGCTTCGGTGATGGCTGTTAGTCTGGATGAAGTGCTGTCGAACTACCCAGCCAGGAAAACCTGTTGAGCAGCTGATGAAGTTTGAAGATCCCTGATCAGTTCCTCCAGGACTGTCAGCTTCGTCGTCATGTTCAGGAACACCGCGTGGAGATCCTGAACGGCGTCACGTAGGCCCTGGACATCCTCGATGATCAGCCTGAGAGATGGTCCTGGTGTCGGCGCTGGAGTCTGTGGCTGTTGAGTTGTTACTGGCTACGGCGTAGGTGCTGGTGGCTTCAGAGGTGCCTACCTGCAAGGATGCAGGGGGCAGAGCGCTTGGCCGGTGAAGTGTGATGACCCCCCACAGGTTGCACAGTAGCGGCGACGGCGGCGCAAGTCGTGCTGGGTACACGATGAGGTGGTGCAGGCGGAACCACAGTAGTAAAACCTGGGTTGTGCTGAACAGGTCGTCTCCTCGTGCCCGTAGGCACAGCAGCGCCTGCAGGGGACGTGGCGTTCTATTTGGCTAACCTCGATGGTATGCACCGCCCTAACAGGGACAGGCCTGCCCTCAAGGCAGCTTTGTAGTCGCCAGGATCCGCGAGCTCCATCCTCACGAGCGAAGTGGGTCCCTGAGCTCCGAAGATTCGAGTGGCCTTCAAGGCTGAACGCCACTGCTGGTGAGCTGCGCTGGTGAGGAATCTTACTGACAGGTCCCTCGGGACTCCTAATAACAGCGCTGTACCTCCCATGAAGTACATACAGGCTCTATGTGCGCTGGCTGGATGGTTTCTAGGATCGGCGGCGTTGGCACCGGTGAAGGTGGCGGCAACTGCGGAGGCAGTCGAGGCGAAGCTGCGCTGGCTGGCGGCGAAGCGGCGGTTGCGGCAAAGTTGCCCTGGGCTGCGGCGAGATCTCCTCGGCGGGTGCCGGAAGAAACGAAGAGGTTCCTGCCTTAGCAGGAGCGGCGACTGAGCGAACCTCCTTCTTCGCCATCTCGAAGCTGAGTAACGACCAAAGGGAATGTTTTAAGGTAATACATCTGTGAAATTTGTAAAATGCACAATATGTAAAATATCTTGTTGAAACCTATATCAGTTGTTACAAAACTGTAATACTTTTGCCATGATTGAAAATTATAACTTGTATGGTTTTTAAATATTACTGTTTTATTGTGTAAATTCATTATTCAAATACGAATTCTCCATTCAATACATCTTTAAGAATATTCACATAAAATCCGTATTTTACAGTAAATGAGTTGATAAAAAGATGTATTATATGAGATTTTTATTTTTTCTACTACGTATAGTACGTAGGGGAAGTATTACATTCCACGCAAAAATTCGATACCGAAACTTCACCGGAAATACACGTTTTGAGGCGCCCTGAATCAAAATAAAGCAGTTTTGGAAACATGTTCATATGTGTGTGTGCGCGCGCGCCTGTGTCTGTAAACAGCATAACTCAAAAACTAAAAGTCGGATAAATACCAAACTTGGTATTTAGGTATAGTATCTTCCAAAAATATACGACACTAAGACTTTCAATAAAATCTTCCTACCCCAAACTACCCATAACATGGTAGATGTTCAGAAATTTTTTATTTTCTAAAAAATGCCCCTAACGATTTTGATTAAAACACCATATATGAAAGATATTTACATGAAAAATTAAATGTATATCTTAAATGTTCTAGGTATAGCCTGAGAATAGTTCCTATTTAATGGGAACGAATTTTGTACAATTTTGTATAACTGGCAAACGTTAAGCGATAGACGAAAGTGTACTACCAAAAAAAACAAAAAATTTCTGATGTCTTACATTCACATGACTTTCTCTACTCTTGTGCAAACTATTTATACAAACTTTTATTCTCCATCTATTTCATATTAATCCAGATAAACGTTTGCAGAAACGATCTTTTTGACATGCAAAGAGAATTACATTTTACACATAGCGACCAGTTGTAAAAATATTTGACTATCGCTTAAGGCGTACTATATTCCCCTTGTTTTGTATTTGCAAGGGCAATATAGAAATACAGTAGCCTTTAAGCATAGACATATCTCTTAATAGCTGGTTGCTACGGGCAGCACCATTCTGTTTGCCACAGATTAATACTCGTTGCATATCCAAGACAAAAAAAATGAATAACGAATTCCCATTTGAGAAAATAAGTATTGAACAATTTAAGGGAATAACAAGCAATATATCGAAAATGGTTCACTCAACAACAAAAATGTATATGAGATAAATTGTGTATTTTAACACAATCTACATTTATTGTGTAGTAAACTTTTGTCTATGTCTTATGGTTTACCAGTTATGCAAAAGTCGTTCACAATGAAGAATACCTTTGGAGACATTCCAAGAAAATTCGAGATATACATTTTATTTGTCATGAAAATATCTTAAACATATGATATTTTAATCAAAATTGTTAGGGCCATTTTTGAGAAAATTACAATTTTCGAAAAATGTTCCATGTAAAAGGTAATCTGGGGTGGGGAATTTTCTTGAAAGCCTTCGTGTCGCATCTCTGGAAGATACTGAACCTAAATACCAAGTTTGGTGTTTATCCGACTGTTCGTTTCTGAGTTATGCTGCTTACAGACACACACACAGACAGACACACACACGGACATGTTTCCAAAAATACGTTTCTCAAAACATCTATTTCCGGTGAAATCTCGGTATCGAATTTTTGGGTGGAATACAATACTTCCCCTACTTACTATACGTAGTAGAGAAAGTAAAAAAATATCTAATTAAAGAACACAATTTGTTTAAAATAAGCTTTTTGTGTCATAAGCCGTTTCTGAGATAGCGTTATTAAATGTTCGAATTGTTCATTTCATGGCCATTCTAAGTCCTTTCAACATTCAGATGTTTCACGCGATTGCATGGAAACAGTATGGCATTTTAACGCCAGCATACAAGGTCAAATTCTAACACATTTAACTATCGCTGTTTCCTTTGTATGTATAACGAAATGTGTAATGTAGCTATTTTTGCAAAGGTTTATTTGGATTAAAATGTAGGAGATAGAAAAACAAGGTTGAATAAGAATAATTTGTGTCCCACTAATAAACGACAGTGGGTAGAGAAAGTCATGCGAATGTATCACATCAAGTTTTGTATATTAACCTCAAACTGTTTTTGAAACATTACTTTTTGAGAAGTTAATAATGCACTTCTTAAAATTGGAGCATTATTTAAAAGAGTATGGCAATTTTCTTTAGTGCACTTTTGAGAGGTAGTAAAAAATGTTGAAACAAGTTAGTAAAATGTTGCATCGTGAGGAACATTTTGACTAAGGAAAAATTCTAACAAAGGATGTTGCGGGAGCGTGCCTATTAGTAAAGTATGCACATGTCCTGTAGCTTCGTTAATTGGTAACTTAAATACGCCAAGTGGAAAAACCTATATGTTTTTATAAAGTTTGGAATTCATATTATTTTATTATAAGAAAACTTAGGTTTTAAATTTTTTCAAGTTTTGGTCAAATTTCACTTATGCATTACCTTAGGACCCATAAACGGGTTTTAGCTAGTATTTGGGAGACTCTAAAAAGATGCTATAGAAATAGACGGTTTCTTATATCAGTAATGCCCAACCTTAAGCCAAACAGGGAAGGGCGGATTTACCCCCACACGTTCGTGGAGCTATGACGTTTGCTCATGGCAATCATAAACTCTGTTTTGTTACCTTGGAACGTACCAATGCGATCGCCATCAGAGGGAGTGAAGGGAAAATGCTTCATAATACACAGCGAAGGAGGCGGGGTGAAACGACAATGTGACGTCATTAGCTCATAAGAGAAGAGGTTGGGCTTCGCTGCTTATACTCTCCGATAGACAGGGAGGCCTAAAGGTCCTTGATAACCGTTTGGTGAGGCTCAAGTTGGTTTATGAATGCCGCGAGTCCATCAGGGAAAGGCTCTCGTGTGTTACAGGCATATTTACAGGACAATGTCGCCTTAGAGGACACCTGCATAGAATGGGATAGCAAGTGAATCCTACCTATAGAAGGTGTCAATAGGCAGACGTGACAGATACCCATTTATTGTACAAGTGGCCAGAAGTTTTATAAGTTGATCTTATTTTTGGTTTAAAAGATCTAGTTTTATTTCAAACTATTAAAACATTTAATGTTAATAATATTCTATTTTATAATTTTTTGCTCACTAAAGAGCCCTTATTTTTGGGAGTCAACCAAAGTTGAAGAGCATGATTCCTTCATTATGAATGCCAGACTTATAGATCATGGTGCAATTGATCCGCAAAGGTTGCAGTGCCGGGCGGTGGTGCCTCCCCCATTAACTAAATTACAGCTAAACTACTGAAGTTAATTTTGTAACGTGTTTACTACGGTATTTTATGCAATCCTACAATATAAACAGGCTGTTACTATTACTGATATTTTCATAGTTGGCTCTTATAGCACGTTAATACGATACAAAACGGCCCGGTAATTATTTAAAATAAGATAACCAGATATATACTAATACTATAATAATTATAGAATATAATGAAGTAATTGTAACCACACAATGGCACTAGTGAAGATACAAAATGCTGTATTCATTATTGTAACTTATGTAGGAGAAAGAACCGTGCAAACTTCACTGGGATATCGGAATCGAAACACAAAGGCAAGAAAGCGATACCCAAGGTTTATGGACAAAGCACTTGGAATTTTGCGACTCCTTTGAAAGATACAAGTGCGTGCCATCTACGACAAGTAAGGGGATATAGTCATAAAAGTACGTGCGTGAGATAGCTTAGATTCAACACATTTTTAGCTGGAGCCATGGGAAAGAGTAAGTTAGGAACTGAAAGAAAAGTCCAAATAATAGCCAATAATTTCAAAGTAATGACCATGAACCGTTGAATAGAAAAACAGGAAACAGTTACATGTTTAATAAGTGAGTAAAGTAATCACGTGACAAATAGAGAGATGAAATCTGACTGGCGAGATTAACAAACGTAAGTAACATCTGAATTATTTTCTCGTGTAAGGAAGTGCTGTGGCTATGCGCTCTACGAAAATGTTAAAGAATTAGGAAAATTCGCCGTCTCAGAAATCTCCGCTAGATTAACCGCGAACAAATTCACAGTACTACGAATTGTGACGATCGAATGGTTGGTCTGCAATAATTAACGGAGTGGTGGCACGCGTTCCAGGATATGGAGCAATAACTGGAGAATAAAGCTAATATTAATTACGGTCAATGTTTCAATGTAGCCAAAGGCAATTTACCTTCCCTTGTAGACCCTAAAGAGTCGACACTTCTCAATACTAGCCAGCTAAAGAGGAAGGAAGACACGAGAGAGCACTGACTTCCGAACGACACATCCAGAATGTGGGCCAACTTCAACGCGTGCCAATAATAGCTATTTCCTCTGACAATGACGTAATACCGATATTCTAAGTCACCGTGGGTTATGCAGAGAAGCTGATACATTTTTGTGATATTCTTTTCTCTGAGTAATGGAGATCCGGAAAACTCTGCACATTATTGAATATAGAATAATTAATATCTGAATTTACAACTACTTACCATGCTTACCTGCTCACTTCTTCTCAAGAATAGAATGCATACAAATAGCTGTCTTGCTTATCGGTTCAACGTGCCTGGTAATAGACGCCGGTAGAGAAGATCTCTGACTAATGTCAGCTATGTATGCCTAATTATTTATTTCCTACGATTAATAATGCTATGATTGCATAAAATGAAGATAATCTCGTGGATATCCTTAACATGGCACTTTCTCCTGCGACAAGCATTCACTCGTAACAAAATCATCAAGATTATCCACTTGTTGATAAACTACTCCTACGTTTCGCATATATATATATATATATATATATATATATATATATATATATAACGAAATTTATTTTCAAAATTCAGGAAATACATATTCCAGTTTATTCGACTCGGCCAAAGTCTGCCTCATCCTATACATCTGAATGATTGAAGAATAGTTTACGGGTAACAAGAGAAGTTGACCAATCTTATACTTGTAGTGTCCATTTTTTATATTCACACTTCATCCTGAAATCCTACATCAATTTTGGGGACAAGAAACTCACCCAGTGCCATTGCATAAACAGAATTACGAAAATATGGCATTTAAACGATAGTCAAGTCTTTTAAGAGCTGGTTGCTATGTGGCGCATAGCATTCTCTTTGTATGTCCAGGACATAAAAAAAATGAATAAGGAATTCCCATTTGAGAAAAAGTGTAAGTATTGGAAAATTTAAGGGAATAACAAGCAATATCTCGAAAATAGTCCACTCTATAAAAAAGTGTATATGACATAAATTATGTAGTTTAAAGCGATCTACAATTTTTATGCAGTAAAATTTTGTCTATCTGTTATGGTTTACAGTTATGCAAAAGTCGTTCGCAATGAAGAATAGTTTTGGAGACATTCTCAGAAAATTCAAGATATACATTTTATTTGTCATGAAAGTATCTTAAATATCTGATATTTTAATCAAAATCGTTAGAGCCATTTCTGAGAAAATTAAAATTTTCGAAAAAATGTTGCATGTAAAGGGTAATCTGGTGTGCGGATTTTCTTGAAAACCTTCGTGTCGCATTTCTGGAAGATACTGAACCTAAATACCAACTTTGGTGTTTATCCGACTATTCGTTTCTAAGTTATGCTGTTCACAGATAGACACACACGGACATGTTTCCAAAAATGCTTTTGTGGATTCAGGGGGTCTCAAAACATTTATTTCCGGTGAAATCTCGGTATCGAATTTTTGGGTGGAATACAATACTTCCCCTACTTACTATACGTAGTAGAGAAAGTAATAAGGAAAGATTTTCAACTAAAGAATAATTTGTGGTGGGAGGACTTTCTTGAAAATCTACGTGTTGCATCCTTGGAAGATGCTGAAATCAAACAGAAATTCTTTATAGAACTACCACATACCTATGGTAGTTCTCTATCACTACCATAGGAATATGGTAGAGAAAGTAATATCGTAGGTTTCTTAATTAGCAATACTAAGGTAGGAGGATCCTGGGCTTGGCAGCTCTGCAAAGAGGAATTCCCAAAATAGTCGCAAGGGGAATAAAGATTAGCGCTTCTTGGATGGCACAAAATCTTTTCACCTGCTTAAGTCCGTAAGTAAAGTATTCAGGGTTCGTTATGAATATTTTATATCTACCCGGGAAGTTCCAGGTATTATAGAGAGATGTAACTTGGCGGTAGAGCAGTAGTCTGGGGGAATTGGGTTGCTCAGAAATCGAGTGTGGATTCCGGTGACAATGAGAACTCCAATTAAAGTTACTGCTCATAGCTGAGGCCTTTATTCTATTCTAAAGGCCCAGTCTGTAAGAACCCCAGGTTATTATATACCCGGCTGACAGTGAAGTTCCTTCATATTCACAAGTTATAAGAATACTCGTCATGACCACGACCGCCGAGGCGACGTTCCGTAGCGTGCGTTGTAATGGTCTGCCCTTGGTGACCTCATTTCGGTGAAATTAAATATTCTACCCAGTGAGACGCCAGCATTCTGTTAATTAGATTCATTATGTACTCTAAATTTCAACATTCTCCAAGGAAATTTACCGAACTGGAGTTGTTTCCAGTCCTGGCACGCTACAGTATACAATAGTTTTGGTATATATATATATATATATATATATATATATTGGACCTAAATGTATCACCAGCATTATTAAAAACCAAGCAGATTATATAATAGGGTTCTTCTTTTTCCTTTCCTTACGTATAGTAAGTAGGGGAAGTATTGCATTCTATCAAAAAATTACATGCGAGATTTCACCAAAATGCATGTTTTGAGGGTCCTGAATAAAAAAAACACTAAGAAAAAGGTCCATGTGTGTGTCTGCGTGTCTGTGAACAGCATAACCCAAAAACGAAAAGTTGGATAAATACCAAACTTGGTATCCACCACCCGAGAGTACCCTTTACATGGAAATTTTTCGAAAATTTTGATTTATTCCAAAATGACTCCAAAGAGTTTGATTTAAATATCATATATTTAAGATATTTTCATGATAAATAAGATGAATATCTTGAACTTTCTTCGATGTCCTCTTCATTCCGAATGGCTTTTCCATAACAGGTAAACCTTAAGAGATAGACAAAATTTTACTGAACAAAAAATGTGGAGCTCATTAAAACACGGAATATATGTCACACATTTTTTTGTCGAGTGAACCATTTCCGAGATACTCATAGTTATTTGTTTGAATTTTCCAATAACTATACTTTTTCTCAAATGGGAATTCGTTATTGTTTTTATACTTTCTCTACTGCGTTTAGTAAGTAGCGGAAGTATTGTATTCCACCAAAAATTCGATACCGAGATTTCACCGGAAATATATGTTTTGAGACCCCCTGAATCCAAAAAGGTCTGATGTGTTACACTCACATGACTTTCTCTACTCTTGTACAGACTATTTTTACAAACACTTATTCTCCATCTACTTCATATTAATCGAGACAGACATTTGCAGAAAAGATCTTTTGACATGCAAAGGGAATTACATTTTACACATAGGGACCAGTTCTAAAAATACTTGACCATCGCTTAAGTCTTACTATGTTCCCCTTGTTTTTTATTTGCAAGGGCAATATAGAAATACAGTAGCCTTTAAGAATAGACATATCTCTTAATAGCTGGTTGCTAGGTGCAGCACCATTCTCTTAGCCACAGATTAACACTCTTTGCATATCCAAGACAAAAAAATGAATAACGAATTCCCATTTGAGAAAATAGGTTTTGAAAAATTTAAGGGAATAACAAGCAATACCTCGAAAATGGTTCACTCAACAAAAAAAAATGTATATGACATAAATTGTGTATTTTAACTCTGTCTACATTATTTGTATAGTAACATTTTCTCTATCTCTTGTGGTTTACCAATTATGCAAAAGTCGTTCACAATGAAAAATACTTTTGGAGACATTCCCAGAAAATTCAAGATATACATTTCATTTCTCATGAAAATATCTTAAACATATGACATTTTAATCAAAATCGTTAGAGCCATTTTTGAGAAAATTAAAATGTTCGAAAAATGTTCCATGTAAAGGGTAATCTGGGGTGGGGTATTTTCTTGAAAACCTTCGTGTCGCATCTCTGGAAGATACTGAACCTAAATACCAAGTTTGGTGTTTATCCGACTGTTTCGTTTCTGAGTTATACTATTCACAGACAGACACACAAGTCTACCATATTCCCCTTGCACCTACAAGAACATTAGCAATAAGATTAACATCTCGATTAACATGAAGCATATGGAGAATACGTGTTTGTAAAAATAGTTTGTACAAGAGTAGAGAAAGTCATGTGGGTGTAACGTATCAGATTTTTTTTTTATCTCCTGGACATGCAAAGAGAATGGAACGCTCCACATAGCAACCAGCTCTTAAAAGATTTGACTATTGCTTAAAGCCTACCACATTCCCCTTGGCAATAGGATAGTTTCTGCAAATGTTTATCTCAGTTAACATGAAGTAAATGGAGAATAAACGTTTGTAAAAATAGTTTTGCAAGAGTAGAGAAAGTAATATGAGTGTAACATATCAGGTTTTTTCTCTTTCTTTTCTTTTTCTGCTGAGGATTCCCTAGTGGAGTCTGAAAGGAGAGAAGTGTCCCTAGAATCGAATAAGAACGGAATAATTGTTTCCTTGGCAGAAATCTTAACTCCAAGAGCTGCTTGTTGCAAAAGCAAGAAAATATTTTAAATGCTGTTTTCACACGCACCAAGTATTTCTTCAAGAGCAATAAATCAGAATGTTAAGAGGATAAAATGTGTGTGCATTGTCTGAGATTCAAGACGGTGCTTTGCAAAGTGTTTCCTTTGTATTTACATTTATTCCTTGCTCCTGTACCAGCAGCCAAACTGAATCTAATGAGCATTATGCTGATTGCCAAGTAAGGCGATTAAAACTGATGGCCTGCTCGCCTTAAAACATGCTATGTTCTCTAAGCATTTGCATAGCATTTTCAGGAACCCGCTGCTGCTGGCGATGGAGTGAAAGGCGATAATGCAAATGCAGAACCACCTCCCTCCCTTAAATGCTGGACCGCAGATTCCCTTAGGTTATTCTTCCATGAGAAAGCAAAGATATACTAATTTGAAAATTAACTTTCTTTCCTTTTTTGCATATTTGTAAACCTTTGTCTTTGTGGAGGAACTAGATTGGTGTTATCAAAGGAATATGCCATCTTCAATAGAAGTTGGAGAAGGATTAGAGAATTCTTTATAAATATAGAGAAAATAAAACAGACAATAAATTATCAACAAAGATGTTGTATTCCACCCAAACATTTTCGCCTTAACTACATGTTTTGAAGCTACCTGAATCCGAAAAAGCATTTTTAGAAAAAGGTCGGTATGTAATGTGTATGTGTGTGTGAACAGCGCGACTCAGAAACGAAAAGTTGGATAAATACCAAACTTGATATTTAGATTCGGTACCTTCCAAAGATGGGACACGAAGATTTTCAAGAAAATTCTCTCACGCCATTTGAATATTTTTCGAAACCTTTTGTTTTCTAAAAACTGGCTTCTTAGACGGCGATTTTGATTAAAATGCCTAGTATGGAAGATATTTTCATAACAAGGTGTATATGTTACATTTTCGGGGAATGGCCTAAGAAGTCCTCTTCATTTGGAACGAATTTTGTATAATCTTATGAGAACATAACTGGTAAACGTTAAGCGATAGACGAAAACATACTATAGGGAAAATGTATATCCGTTTATAATAAACAATTTATGTAAAATAAGCCGTTTCTGGGATATACGTTATTAAGGGTGCGAATGGTTTTTTTCTTGGTCATTGTTAAGGTCCTTTCAGTATTTAGCTGGAATTTTAAGGCCAGCGTATAGCGCCCAATTCTTAAACATTTCATTATCGCTGTTCTCTTTGTATCTATAACCAAATGTGTATTGTAGCTATTTCTGCAAACGTTTATTTGGATTAAAATGTAGTAGACAGAAAGATAAATCTTGGTAAGAATACTTACTTTCCAACGCCTTTTCAAGTTGTCCAACACACGGCTTGTGAGGAAAAATAATTAATTCGGTAGTAAGAATAGTTTTTGTTCCCACTAATAAGCGATAGAGGATAGAGAAAGTCATGCGAGAGTTCTTTTTCTAAGCAGAGAGAGAGAGAGAGAGAAGTATCTTCATTGAAGTGGAGTTACACTGGCATTAGATATTTCTAAGTGGCTTAAAGTTCATTTCTACATTATCTGTTACGTAGTTCACTAAGTAGAAGCACTGATTCCAGCTCAAAAATTTGATGTCTAGATTTTATCTGAAATATTTGTTTTGAAGTACTCTGAACCCCAAAAAAGCATTTTTAGAAAAAGGTCTGTCCGTGTGTACTGAGCGAGGAGAGGCCGCGGTAATGTGTGGGACTTGCATTCGGGAGATCCCAGGTTGGATTCCGGGGGTCGCCCACCCTGACCCATGGATTTTTCCTGGCTTCCCCTGATCGGCGGGTTGTGATGGTGTGCTTTGTAGATATTCCTTCCCTTACGTCGTTGTGGCCCTAAGTGTGGGTCTCTCCAGGGGTGAACGCCGGGGATCTGGAGACCTGTGGGTCGGTTCGGGCAGCATCGGATACGTTCGATCTCGAAACGTTAGGGAGTTCCATGCTTGTACCCGTCATCGGCCGGATCTGGTCTCTCCTCGGGTCTCTCCCCCCAACGCTCCTACGCAGAGGGCACAATAAACACAAAAATGGCTTTTGTGGCCTACTTGCTGTGCTCTGTTCCCTTTGAGGAGGTCCGTACTTTTATATATCTGTGTGTATGAGTTGTACCTCTCACAACTCAATAAAGCGAAGTGTTCGATAACTAACAAACTTGATATATAAGCTAAGTATCTTCCAAAGATGCGACACCAAGATTTTCAGGAAAACCTCCCCACTATAAAATACCCGTTACATGGAAATGTTTTCAATATTTTCGATAATTTAAACAATGGCTCTGACCATTTTGAATAAAATAACACATGACAAATAAAATATGTATGTTAAATTTTCTGAAAATATCCTGTGAAGTCCTCTTCATTCCGAGGAGCTTTCTATGAACTGGATAAACTGTAAGGGATAGACAAAAGTTTTCTGCACAAAAAAAAAAATTAAATTTCACACCTCTTTAAAACACAAAACTTATTTCAAATGACTTTTTTGTGCTATCAGCCATTTGGGATGGTTCAATTGTATCAATACTTTGTGATTGTTTTAAAGATCTATTCAACTGTTTTAGCGGTGTAATGGAAAGAGAATGGAATTTAAGGTTAGCATAATATACTATAGAATTTCAAGGCCAGCATACAGCACTTTTGAAACAAATATTACAAGTGGCATTAATTGCAAATATTCTTCCCCTTAAAAATATATCTGAATGCCACTTTTATTTTTTGTCTCTCAATCAGATAGTAACATAACCTAGAAATACTTGTTCATGTCCAGTAAAACCGAAAGTATTCAGATGCTTGTTTCAATCTATCAAGAAGTGCATTTAAAACAGGACAAGTATTGCAGCTGAAACACGAACAAGAGTTCCCCCTTGTCAGTAACAAGCTGTACAACCCTCCCATGTGTAACACATGTTACCATGGAAACAGTTTGGGAAACCCCCTCCCCTTCACTCTTTGTGACATACCAGAAACGTGTGCTGATTTACCGACACACTCCGTGAATGCTGAACTTCATGGGTGTCATTAAAAGCTAAACTCGTGCTTTGTTATTTCCATGGATATCGTTGTTAATATCCTGTGCCAGTATGTAGATCTGCAATACACTTATTATCAGCAGGGAGGTACTTTATGCATATAAATAAGTAAATAACTATGAAAATCATTTGAAGTAACGTCAAGTTTTAAAATATTTTAATCTTTAGGAAAGGGAATAAAAAGGAATTGTACAAATAAAACAAAATTAAGTTAGTGGATGCATATTATAACAAATGAGAACACCAGTTACTAACAAATACACTTTATTGCAGGCACTTAGCACAAACGTTATACTTCATTCACTTTTGCCACACACTCGTAATACAACACAACTGATCCGCCGAATCAAATCACTATTGAACTGCAATAGCACTGCACACTTTTCACTTCGTCACTTCTTGACTAACAGAACTGAACTTCGGGCAAGCTTATAAGTAGCCGCTTATATAGGGGTAGCATACAAAGGGGAAAGTTCTAGAAAGAGAGGCTACTAGAACATGCCGAAAGGAATGTTCTCGAACAGGTAAGCGACACACGATAGCTATTGTTCCGCACTATTTCGTCCCGCAGGTAGCCTCGTGCGCGGTCACCATGTAAATAAGTAAATAACTATGAAAATCAAAATGTCCTTTTTCTGCTAAACTTTTCACTACAAATCATTCGAAGTAACTATTTTACTTTCTTCGCCGCTCACCTATTGGAATTCGCCAAAAACCAACTGTGAACTGTAACATATTTCCCCCCATTACAGTGTCCTCTGGTTACTTTTGTTGACATTTTGTCTGTTCAGTTGACACAATACCAGCAACTGCTCCTAAAATATTCATATGGTAAAGATATGGCCGTAGTTGGTGTTAATTGCAGTCGTTATGTTGGAGGTACAGACATTATCTTGCAGGACGTTAACTGTTGAGATTAAAGCAAACAATAACCCTTGGTTGGGCAGCGACCGCTGTGTTCCACGCTTCCTGGATGTACTTTTTACAATACAATTTCCCATTTAATACAATAGGACCTGATATTTAGCACTGGGAAGCGATTTATTGAACTTGTGCTGTTTCAAAACAAGATTTGATTTACTCACTGACTTCAAACTAGTAATTCCCATTGTAAGGTTGACAGTACTTTAGTCTAGTGTAAAGTCGGCCACTTTATATTCTGCCATTGAATTGTTTCCCCTATATTGCATTCCACCAAAGATTTTCTACTCGAGATTTCTTCGTCTTAAGCCACCTGGATTAAAAAGAAACATTTTTGTGATTTTTAGAGAGAGAGGGAGAGGGTATAATAGAAGTTGGATAAACACTCTGTTTCATACTTGAATCGGACGCCTCTGTGGCTGATGCCACAACAAAGTTCATTTTAAATAAACCGTGTTTTAAATATAGTTATATTTTTTGTGTAATAAGTTTTTTATCTCATATGGTTTGCCGAGTAAACAAAATTATCCAAAGTTTGTCCCGAATGAAGCCTATTTCCACAAAATTCCAGGTACACATTTTGTATATCATGTGAAAGTCTGAAATACTACGAGATATAGTAGTTTCATCAAACTCAATAAAGGCCATTTTGAGAACTAATAAATCTTCGAAACATTTTTCGAGTAAAGGGTATTTGGACTAAAGGAATTTTCTTGAAAATCGTCTTGTCGTATCTTTAGAGGACACTGAAATTATATGCCATGATAGGTAGGCGTTGTGGCGTAACGGATGACTCAGAAGACCTTGGCGGCTTCACCAATTGTACTGGTGAACGAAATGGTGGCCACAATCATCAGCGCCTTCATAGACGTTACGTATAGGTATTCGACATTGCACAGAATGACATCGAAAGGGTTACAGGTTACGGTAGTGGAAAGGATGGTGAAAGATTCACATTATGAGACATGTAATTTCTGTTCCGAATTTTCTAATATAAACAAAAACTACATTTCAAAGGGAAATAATTAGACAGATGGAAGGTTTACTTGAGTGACGGAGGAAGTCCGGTGATTCATCTTCGTCGTATCTGCCACATACGTCGAGGTTGCAAGTTAAGGCTAAGTAAATTTTAAGGAGATGACAAACATAGGTCCTGCTAGGCACGTGGTCGGTCAAGAGAGACGTCAGAAATCCAAAGTTTAAATATCCGACAAAATGCTGATTAGTGCCTAACTCGTAACTGAGGTAAGCGTATGTCAGCACAAATTACCTAACTCGCCCATGTGTCGGACATGTATTTCCCCGTAAACATCGTGCCACCAAACCTTTGCTTACTTCAACATCCGGGAAATGACTCACAAGAAATCTAAAGCCAATTTCCTGGATTAACTTGAAGTTTGTCCGGAATATCTCGCAATTTATAAAATGATGTCTATCACAATCATCTTTTAGAATAAAATTATAACCGTCACACTATTTATCAGACATTTTGTTTTGGAGTTATGCTGCTTACAGATACAAGTACACATGTGTGCACATACGACACTTTGTCTAAAATTCTTTTTCTTGTGATTCAGTAAGTCTCAAAATGTGTATTCCTATTGAAATCTTGATGTAGAATTTTGGGTGTAATGCAACACTTGTATGTAGGTAGTAAAGAAAGTAAAAGTACGAAACGCTGTTGATTTTCTAATTATGTGATTTAGCATTTCTAATTAGCATTGTTACATTGATCGCTTTCAGCTCGGAAGTAAACTTCTCGGGATTGCTACACTTCCAGCAAGTTTGCTGATAATGAACAGCTGTGCCACAAACTAGGAGCTCAATACCTACAAACTATATCCAAGTTGTACAACAAACTTCAAGATGTTCTAACAGATGTCACCTGCAACACCAACCACAGACACGCCAAACAATCCCATTTCGAAGTAAACTAGTTGGGCATACTGTATGCTTTCATTTTCACTCTAATTTGCTGCTATTAACGTTGGGTAATAGTATTCCCTTTCTTTTTCGTTAATAAAAACCTGATGTTTTAATAAAATATAACATGTTTTCTGATCTTGTAGGTCGTGGCCAAGCAATAAAATTGTTAATAGGAGACGGTGGAAGATTTACACCCATGTATTTGCAATTCCATTCTCCTAGTTTTGAGATATATCAAACTGAAATTCGAAATACTTATTTAGGGAGATGTACGTGCTTTTGATAAATTTTACACAATGTTTAGTTATTTATTAAATGTGTAATGACATTTTCACAATTTATTACATTTCTATTTTCTGGTACACTTTTTATAACATTTGGGAAATATTTGCAATTTCCCCCAAAAGAAAAACAATTTGCACTAATACGTTTGCATTTAAGTGCAGTAACTTTTTGGTATATTATTTCAGTTATTTTTTGTGAACGTTTTTAATAAACATTTTCTATGATATTTCAACCATACAATAAAATGCTATTGCTTTTAAATGTGTATTCTGTTTCAACGAACTAGTGCCAAATTTGATCAAAATCCTTCCAGTAGTTCCTTAGAATATGTACCTATGTCACAAACAATTTAAATCACCAAAAAATCAATATAAATGTTATGTGTATATTTCTTTAAACACACTTGAACTAAAACTATCCGTAAATATACTTCTGTTATTCTACGCTGGGTCATATATCTCCTGTTCTTTCTTTTCTTGCCTCTCTTTGCTTTTGTGGCTTTTTCTTACTTGTTATCTATTTCACGACCGAAATTATGCTGTTGGAGAGTGTGGCTAGACCCACTGGGTGCCTATCTCACCTCTGGATTGGGATGGGGTGGGCCCAGATTAAATAATCGGTGCCTGGATGATGACGGAACAGGTAGAAACGCTCAGTGTTATACCTAATTCCTAACCTTTTCGAAACATATTACTATAATCACTTTTTAATTGATGTTGTATTCCGGAATTCCTTGTAATAAACCACTTACATTTAAAACAATTTGCAATAAATAAGAATGTAAACCCAAACTAACAAGCACAGAGCTGGTGCCCGTTTTAATAGGGGCGTGGGGCAGCATTTTTAAATGCTTCTGGAGGTGGAAAAACAAACAAAATACAATTTGAATATGTGCTCATATGTCTAATCTATCAAATATAAATGCTAGAAAAAATCAGATTTTGGCAACATTCAGTCACCATCTTTTTAAAACGGCGTTTCGATGACAGTGGATGGTAATTTATAGTATCTCTTTAAAACGAAGTTTCGATGACAGTGGATGGTAATTTATAGTATTAGAGTGGTGTGAGTGTTGTTTATGGACTGCTCTGTTGTGATTGGCTGTTATGTTTGCGCTGTAAGGCGGGAACTCAAGCTTGATTTATTTTAAATAGGTTTTCTCTACTGAAATTACTGGGATGTTCCTATATTTCTATGGCTCCTCTGAACATTCTAGGGTAGTATGCCTTCCTATTTGATAATATAAATATTATATCAACATATATCGACATTCACAGAGAAAAGAAACCCTTTAAACATGAAGAAAGAAAGAAAAAAGAAGAAAATATGGTTTAATTTTTTTGGAAATACCATGAACCCAAGAAGAGTCAATTTTTGAACGTTGAGATTATTATCATAATCAAGTGAAGTATATCCATACACAATTCTTGGTGTTTTAAATGTTGAATTCTAATTTACTTGGTGCCAAAGTTATAAAATCCTATGGTACTGGCAATAAGAAATGAAATATATGAATATTCGACGAAATTAAAGGGAAATTTACCACTCTGCAGTCACTAAAACTTATAAACCGCATACTATATGTTTTTAAATATTATACTTGGTGTGTTACTACCAAGAATAGGTTCGTATTTCAGTGATGAAAGAATTATCGTACTAATGCAATAAAAGGCTTTGGCACTTTCAAATAACCCTGATTAAGCCCTAAAATGCTACTGATTGGCCATTTTTAAGGAATGAAACTGAAATATTTATATAAATAATACAGTAATTATTGTGAAATATAGCAATAAAATATATATACTTACATTCTGTTTTTGTGATAATATCATGTAGGACTCAATCGATTAAATTCAATGATCTTAATTGCTGAATCAATAGAAAATTTCCAACCTGAAAAGCAAACAAAAAATCTTAAATTAGCAGAATAAAAGTGTCTACAACAATTCTAAATTAAAACCATTATTTTAAAACATAAATTGTTTGAATGTGTAATCCTTTGGACTTAAAGATTTATATATAATCTTAAATATGTAGGTATTTTCGGTATTTAAGGACGAGGTAACACGGGTTAAGCGAAAAGGAAATGGTAAGATGGTTATTTTTCAGTAATGGTTCTTTGCGTTCCAGTTCCCAAAATACACTGTGTTACAAAAAATTCTTACAAAATAAGAGCCAGGGACTTCCACGAGTATTTACGCATAACTGTAACAGCAAGATGCTTTTAGCCCACTGTGCTCCGGTTACTCGAGCTCTTTCGCAATTATTCATACCGGTTTCGGAAGAGCATCCTTTTCCTTCTCTTTTTCTGGAACTCGAATTTGGAAAGCCAATCACTATACAAATAGGTATGATGATTATTACTTACTTAAACTCACCTTAAAGTAATTCACATCTATCATCATAGTAGTAACCGTCCATTATAAGTTTACATGACGAAGCTACTGTATGCTCCAAAACGGCATTTTAAGTGCGTTTTACCTTCTTTACCACGTACATAGTAAATAGAGAAGGTATTGCATTCCAACTAAAAATTCGATACCGAGATATTTCAGCGGAAATACATGTTTTGAGGGCCCTGAATAAAAAAACATTTTTAGATAAAGGTACGTGTGTTTGTGTGCCTGTCTGTGAACAGCATAACTCAAAAACGAAAAACTGGATAAACACTAAACTTGGTATTTAGGTTCATTATCTTCCAAAGATACGACACGAAGCTTTTAAGAAAATTTCACTACCCCAAACTACCCTTTACATGGAAGACGTTTGGAATTTTTTTATTTTCTAAAAAATGGTTCTAACGATTAAAGTACCGTATATTCAACATATTTACATGAAAAAAATGTATAGCTTGAATTTTCCGGGACAGCCTAAGAAGTCCTCTTCATTCGGAGGGAATTTTGTATACTTTTGTATAACTGGTAAGCATTACGCGTAGACGAAAACGTACCACACAACAAATGTAGATCTCTTTAAAGCACACAATTTATTTCAAATAGCTTTTCTTGTGGCATCAGCCATTTCCGAGATATCCGTTATTAGTTGTTCGAAGCGCTCAATACTTACCATTCTTTTAAAGTTCTGTTAACATTCATTTGTTTCTCGGGATTTCATTGAAGCAGCATGGATTTTTAAGGCCAAACACTTGGCTATCTCGGTTTCCCTTTGTAGCTATAACGAAATGTGTAATGTAGCTATTTCTGCAAAACTTTATTTGGATTAAAATGAAGTAGACATAAAAATAAGCTTCAGTAAGACTAGATTGTATATCCGCTAATAAAAGATAGAGGATAGTGAAAGTCATGTGAATGTATTGTATCAGATTTTTATAACTCAATCTGATTTCTAGTGAGCATGCCCTCTAATGAAACTTAGGAAATAGGGACGATTCCAAGGCCTCGCATCTTACACATAGGATAGTCAGACAGCCCCCTCCAACTACTGGAGCTTAGCATCACTTTCAGAGGCAATTTCAGTAGGCACATTGTAGCTTACGTGGCCTTTGCGAGGAAGGGGAGACCCGAGGACGACGATGCGCGATAGAAAGGACGGGGTCCATAAAGAGTCCAGAGTGACACCAATTCGTACACTGGCGCGACCTTGCCTGCACCATTCGCAACCCTGGGATTCCCAGAGCGCACACACCCTCAGGAAAGGGGTTAAACAGCGTCAACTCCACCGTCCGCCAGTCACCTGATTCTGCAACCTTAAAATATATGAAGGTGAAACATGAAAATCGTGGCAGTATTGTCGTAGTGTAGTGGTTACCACGCTAGCTTATAGTTCCCGAGGTCGCGGGTTCAAACCCGGCGGAGGGCGATGGATTTTTTCGGGCCTAAAAATCCTTAACATGGCTTCCTTCGGAAGGGAAGTAAATCCGGTGGTCGCATGTCGTAGATTTACGACACGTAAAATAACCTTAAGCCTGCTAAGGGGCCTCTAAGCAAAATTTCCGGTCTTTCATGCCCTATATAGAATGGGACGCTAAGGACATCAGTTAAAGAGCGTCCATAAATAAAACTCATTTTAATTTCATTTTTGTGGCAGTATTCGCCTGCCGACCTGGGAAAACCACGAAGAACGCCCAGGACCGGCCACAAATGGATTCGAAGTCGTTTTAGCATAATATACACTCTTAAAGTTGTTGAATTACAGTGAATTCTCTGCGATTAGATCACAAAATACTAGAAAAACGGCGAAATGGACGGTTATTTATTTTTACTTTCTCTACTACGTATAATAAGTAGGGGAAGTGTTGCATTCCACCCAAAAATTGATACCGAGATTTCACTGGAAATACAAAAAAAAAAAAAAAAATATTTTTGGTGACGTCTGTGTGTGTGTCTGTGAACAACATAACTCAGAAGCGACAGTTTGATAAACACCAAATTTGGCATTTAGGTTCAGTATCTTCCAGAGATGCGACACGAAGGTTTCCAAGAAAATCCCCCTACCCCAGATTACCCTTTACATGGAACATTTTTCGAAAATTTTAATTCTCTCAAAAATGGCTCTAACGACTTTGATTAAAATATCATATATTTAAAATACTTTCATGACAAATAAAATGTATACCTTTAAATTTTGGGAATGTCTCCAAAAGTGTTCTTCATTGTGAACGCCGTTTGCATAATTGGTAAACCATAACAGATAGACTAAATTTTACTACACAAACAATGTAGATCGCGTTAAAATGCACAATTTATGTCGTACATTTTTACTTTCTCTACTACGTATAGTAAGTAGGGGAAGTATTGTATTCCACCCAAAAATTCGATACCGAGATTTTACCGGAAATATATGTTTTGACACCCCCTGAATCCAAAAAAAGCATTTTTGGAAGCATGTCCGTGTGTGTGTCTGTCTGGGTGTCTGTGTGTGTGTGTGTGTGTGTGTGTGTGTGTGTGTGTGTGAACAGCATAACTCAGAAACGAACAGTCAGATAAACACCAAACTTGGTATTTAGATTTAGTATCTTCCAAGGATGCGACACGAAGGTTTTCAAGAAAATCCCCCACCCGAGTACCCTTTACATGGAAGATTTTTCGAAAATTTTAATTTTCTCAAAAATGGCTCTGTATCATATGTTTAAGATATTTTTATGAGAAATAAAATGTATATCTTGAATTTTCTGGGAATGTCTCCAAAAGTATTCTTTATTGTTAATGACTTTTGCATAACTGGTAAACCATAAGAGATTACAAAATTTTACTACACAAAAAATGTAGATCGCGTTAAAATACACAATTTATGACATATACATTTTTTGTTGAGTGAACCATTTCGAGATATTACTTGTTATTCCCTTAAATTTTTCAATACTTATTTTCTCAAATTGGAATTCGTTATTCATTTTTTATGTTCTGGACATACAAAGAGAATGGAATACTCCACATAGCAACCAACTCTTAAAATATTTGACTATCGCTTAAAGCCTATCAATTCCACTTGCATCTAAAGGAAAATTAGCAATAAGATTTACATTTCGAAATCTCGATTAACATGAAGCATATGGAGAATAAGCGTTTATAAAAATGGTTTGCACAAGAGTAGAGAAAGTCATGTGAGTGTAACACATCAGATTTTTAAACTGTATAACTGCATCTATGTTTGTTTTCCACCTCTAAAGGGGAAGCCATAAGATAGCCACGTGGAATTGTTTGTTATAGAGATGCACGTTATTGGCAGGAAGTGGTTAGGAAAATAAGGTTTAATGGTAATCGCTTTTAAGATTGCTATGAGAAGGTAACGGGTACCGAAGACGCTAGGCATCCGAAATATTCTTCTTTAGCTCCAAGTACTTCCAGAATCGAGAGGAGAACTAAACAACGAAAGCAATCTACGATAATCCAGAAAGAGCATGAGTAGGTACAGTTCCTCTGGATTTGATCACAATGTTCCCCGGCTTTTCAATTATTTTTTGTGATTTTAATCCAAACGTTCGTACATAAAAAGGTAAAGTGAATTTTCGAATCAACTCTTCTTGAATTATTTATCAAGCTTAACGCTTTAATGCAAAGCTCGATGTGGGAAAATGGCAAGAAAGTAAAAACGGATATAAAAGTAATTAAAGTTCCAATAAACTCAATCCGAAATTCATTCACTGGAATTGAATTAGAAGGAGAAGAGGTAACGCTGCAGTTTCAAATAAAATTTATTCATTTTCCGAAAGAGCTCGCAGATTAATCAAAGCTTTATTCCAGGAGTGATATTTATTCCCCTTTCGCCGTTAACATGTCGATTTCCGGCGTTATCTGGTCTTTATTCTGCGCGGAAAATTGGGACCATGTCGTCAGCAACGCGGAGTCGTATTTCCATTACGTCCTCGAATACACCCAGTGTTCAGTGGCGGATATAAGGCAATTTGAAACAAAAATGTTTTATAGAAACTAAAAAGAAAACTCTGATGTTACACTCACATGACTTTCTCTGTTCTTGTACAAAATATTTTTACAAACTCTTATTCTCCATCTATTTCATATTAATCGAGATAAACATTTGCAGAAACGCTCTTTTGACATAGCGACCAGTTCTAAAAATATTTGACTATCGCTTAAGACGTGCTATGTTCCCCATGTTTAGTATTTGCAAGGGCAATATAGAAATACAGTACCCTTCAAGTATAGACATATCTCTTAATAGCTGGTTGCTATGTGCAGCACCATTCTCTTTGCCACAGATTAATACTCTTTGCAGATCCAAGACAAAAAATGAATAACGAATTCCCATTTGAGAGAGTAAGTATTGAAAAATGTAAGGGAATAACAAGAAATATCTTGAAAATGGTTCACTCAAGAAAAAAAATGTATATGACATAAATTGTGTACTTCAACGCGATCTACTTTTTCTGTGGAGATATTCCCAGAAAATTCGAGATACGCATTTCATTCGTTATGAAAATATCTTAAACATATAATATTTTAATCAAAATCGTCAGAGCCATTTTTGAGAAAATTAAAGTTTTCGAAAAATGTTCCATGAAAAGGGTAATCTGGGGTGGGGCGATATTCTTGAAAACCTTCGTGTCGCTTCTCTGGAAGATACTGAACCTAAATAGCAAGTTTGGTGTTTATCAGACTGTTCGTTTCTGAGTTATGCTGTTCACAGACACACACACACAAACACACAAACGGACATGTTTCCAACATTGCTTTTTTTTGGATTCATGGGGTCTCAAAACATATATTTCCGGTGAAATCTCGGTATCGAATTTTTGGGTGGAATACAATACTTAACCTACTTACTATACGTAGTAGAGAAAGTCAAAATAAAATACAAATAATAAATAGTGAAGCTAGCGAAAGTCTTGGAAAAATGACGGTAAAATCAATTACAGTATATGTATTATATTTTGCTGGGAATTGCCTTGTACTTCTCATATTCAGTGCTTTTTTAGATGAATAATTTTGACGCAAATTCGCTTAGAAGGTGAAGCTATATTTACAAAACTAGTAGAACCAGCAGCTCTGCTCACATAATTGCATTAATCTTGGAGATCGTGCACTTTGCCTACCTCCCTTGCCCTCTCATTGTTTCTCCATCTCCTTCTATTTGTCATTCTCCCTAAATCATTGTCTCTCCCCATTTTTCTTTTTCTTCACTATTCTTTTCGTTTTCTACTAACTCTCCCTTTCTACTCTTCGTTCCAATTCCTCAACCCTTTCTTCCCTCCTTGTGCAGAAGCGACAGGAAGAAATCAACACGGCTTCCCTGGACAAAGAGCATTTGTTATCATTTCTAGGGTACTTCAAGACGTCATGACTTCATTTTATTGGGTGGCGGTGTCACCTTGTAGGTGCTATCACGGTTGTGCTGTGTATCGCACCAATAAGCACACCTATGCTAGTTCTATTTACTCACGGGCAAATAACTATAGGTATAGATGAGGAGTGGCAACCCATTTTGTCAATCTTTCGCGAGGTTAATTGCGAATATACGGCAAATGTCTGTTTGGATATGCTCTTGAATATGAGCGAGCCAATTCTCGAAATGTTAGAATTTTAATTCTCAAACTTCAATTATAGGTCGTCAAATAAATTAGCCATTTACATGTTCTTAAACAGGCAAGCTGTAGCCCCTTTCTTCCTTCAACGCACTAAGGGTGACGAGACCATGCTGATATCTTAAGTCCCGCCCTTACTGAGGATCACAAATCGGATTAGATTACTTCTTGTGGGATGTTTACAACTCACATTTATATTACTGAGCGAGATGGCTCCACGGTAACGTGTTAGGTTCGCATTCGGAGGTCCTGTGTTCGATTCCCGGTGGTCGCCCGTTCTGACCATAGGTTTTTCGTGGGTTTCCCTGGATGATATAGGCCGGAGTGGTGTAATTTATCACGGATTTCCTCTCATATTTTCCTTTTATGTCTAAAGTTGACTCCGGGGCTGCGGTTTGGTTGGTGTAAAGGGGAAGGTGCAGAGGTTTGCGATTTGTAACTTCTTCTCGATCCTGCTGACGAGTCTCCCTGCTGGGTCGCGTTTCCCCGGTCCCACTAGGGTCACGTATCCGAGTGACCCTCCCGTGACCTTGTTGGTCAAGCCTGGAAATGTTAGAGAACTCTGCGCGTCTCTGTAGACTTGTGTCGGCCTCGCTCTGCAACCCATACGTCTCCTTCGGTTCCCTCACCTCGTCCGTTCCTCCCAGAGGTGTACGCACAAAAGATTCATTAGGGTCTGAGTGCTAGGAGTTCCCTCCCAACGTAAGAGGGGGTTCCGAACACTTCAGCTGCCGTGGTGCGGGTGCTGAGGACCCTGAACACTTGTGGTACTTCTGACGTTACTAGAAGTACGCTGAGCCAAACGTCCGGGCCCCACAGATAAGGGTGTTGTTTGGATTGGGTTGGACTCCGCGGGGCGGTGGTTTCCGATCCTATGGGAGATTGGGGACGTCTGGACAGTTTTCTGTTCAGGCAGACTTTTAAGACGCCTCAAGGTCCTCCGGTATCGTCCTGGATAGCCGGTAGACAGTTGCTGGATTGCTGTTGGCCCTACCGTGGTTCTTCTGTAGTCTTCCCCTTTTTTGGGTTTGCCGCGGTAAATGGCGTATCCATTCCGCCCTGTAATGTGGGGGGGGCTGGATTAACACTTTCAGGTGCCGGCCCGCAGGAAAATGCTCTGCGGGGAGGGAGTGTCACTCGGGTGACGTCCTCCTCCCAGAGTTACGTGGGGGCATAGTCACTTGGTGCCTCATGTCCCGTCCGTTAACTAGCCCTATCCCTTTCATCTATGTTATTCTTTGAAAACTGAGACAGTATTTTATATCATAACATGCTGTGAATGCCAAAGTGATTGTAGTCTAAATTAATATTATTGTATGTACAGGATTTGAGATGTTTGTTAGCCATAAGTATTGTTAGTGAATAAGTTTACACGGCCTCACTGAAACTGACAATAGAAGTGGGTAACAATAAACCGAGGAGGTGATTTGTTTATCACTAAGAAGGGACAAACAAATGACGTCAGGGTAGCATGCCTTTTTTAGAAATGGAGGGAATAGCTTCCCTAGAGTATATATGTTAGCAGCAGTGATTGGCTGACAAAACAGACGCTAAAGTGGGCGCGATTTGGTAACCAATAGCAGCTCTATTATAAAGTTTAGGCAATTCGAGGTGAAGGAGTACATATTCTCGAGCCATAAGCAAGTTTCGTACAGTTCGGAAGAGCCTCTCACTAGATACACGTCGCAGAGTTAGTTACAAAAATGTGAAGTACGCGAAGTAATTGGTACGCGGCAACTATAACGACTGTAATTACATTAGGAAATATCGCAGTTTCAGTCAGCCGTGTATAAAGATTAAATATGTGAATTATTAATTAAGTGTGACGGCAATAAAAGTGTAGAAACAAATTATTTTATCAGTGTTATCTTTTAACAACAACTCCTTTCCGTTTACACGCCCTGCTTAGAGACACTTGCTCGACTGAGTTATAATAGCTAGCCGGAGGACCAGGAACCCAAATTTAAAATAATAAAGCAAGAGGCGCTCAACAAATAAGATAACACGAGCCATGAGAACTGCGACAAAATGGGTAATAAATTGCTTTTCTTTGGTGTTCATAAAAAGAAAAATATAAGTAAAGGGTTTAACATTATATAAATCTACCTCTTTTACTTGTAATAAGATCGAACTATACCTACTGTTTCCTCTGATAACCTGTTTACGTATGCCAATGATAGTAATGAGTTTGTTATAACGTCTTATTCATCGCATCCAAAATTAGGAATAATAGATATTGTTCGAAGCATTACGCTTACAAACATTTCCTATAGAAACACACACAGCCGCAATAAATCTTACATGGGTTGCAGCGTGCGATGTGTCTCTCTCCGATGTATACCCTATACTCTACGACTTGAGAACGAAGGGGGTTTGTCGGTGAGCATAACCATTATTAATTCCCTTGGTACATGCAATCATTTTGCTGCATTAGTCTTTTATTGAATAAATAAATAATGTATTAAAACGCAGTATATTAAAAATTATATTCGCCACTTTCTTTCTTCCTAGGAAAGCTATCTGGGATCTGTGTATTCAATAAACAAATGCAGATATCAGATGAAATCCTGATGAAATTGTAATTAAACCTGAAGAAGATGCAGATTAACTACTGCCAGCGAAATCTAAATATTCATAATATAGGGAATATACTGGCTTTGAAACTTAGTTGAGAGGAAATTTTTGTGGCTAGTATAAATATAAGAGTACCTTTGACTTCCTTGGGGGAGCTCGTCAAAACTTCTTTTGCTAACCCACTGTGGGCCAAGTATTCCATTCAAAAGATGTTGGTGGTTAACGGAAACGTAGAAAATTTCACTAAACTCCATGAGGATTTAAAGCAATGTTCAAGAGGATATTAAGTAAAATATTGGGAAGTTCTAGTAAATGTTAATGGTTCTCGGTATAAAACTCCGAATCAAACATTTTGCTTATTCAAGGTTGCTCTACTTTTTGGTACTTTGATAAATATTGAGGCAGGAACAAGTGAACATGCAGTTCATTCATTTATAAGTTAAGAGGTTCGAGTATTGTTGTGAACAATATGGTTTTACCTGAAACCAAGGCTTCTAAGAAGTGAGTTTTCACTATAACAAATACAAATAAGTTAAAAGTTGTAACTAATTAGAAAATATTTTTGTTAACCGTAGGAATTACAAGGAAGATCGTTATACTGAACAGCTTGTAGGAACATTCCAAATATACGAGGGCTGTCCAGAAAGTAACTTCCGTTCATGCACAGCACAAGAAGTGGTGGAGGTAGCGCCGCCATTTCTACATCAGCGTACCAGTGACTCAGTACGCTTCTAGCTGTGCAAAGTGGTGCATCGCACTGTCGCGTGTTTGCTAGTTATAACCTAACAACATGAGCGCCGAAATAACGAATCCCGCCAGGTGTGAAAAGGCTAAAAAGAGCAGAGTGTTGTGTTGTGTTGTGTTTTTGCATGACAACACTCGACCTCACACAGCAAACAAAACAAATGAACTTTTGGCCAAGTTCAAATGGGATGTTTTTAACTATCCCCCTTACAGCCCGGTCTTGGCCTCCAGCGACTTCCATCTGTTTCATTACATGAAAAAGTGGCTTGCAGCTCAGCGCTTTGGAAATAACGAAGAGCTTCAAAACGGCGTGACAGGTTGGCTTAGTTCACAGGAGGCAGAATTTTATGCAGTGAGTATTTCAAAGACTGTGAAAAGGTCTGACAAGTGCTTGAATCTGTTTGGAGACTATGTAGAGAAGTAGGGGAAAGCTGTAGTTTTCAGACGTATATAATAAAACTTTTGTACGTATACCGGTATCATGTTTATTTCAACACGAAGGTTACTTTCTGGACAGCCCCCTACTAGCATAGTATATGGGTTGGCTAACGCAGACGAATACAGAGCGCACTGCTTACGACGAACTTCAGCAACTCTACTAGGGGACGGAGGAGCAAGTATGTATGTTTGACGTGGAGAATTGTTGAAACATAGACTTTAGAAGACAGCATGTCATTAAAATATGCCTGAAATTCCTTATACATCTATTTATGATAATACAAGGATCCATTAGTGACTTTATTTATTTACCTCGGCTCTAATTAAATGTATATATAGGGCGATGAAGGTGTGTATATCGAGGATGATAGCTTTAATTAATAACTGAGACTAGGTTTTAGGTTATGGAGCATATTGTTATATAAAATTGCACAAATGAATACATTAAAATTGTTTTAGCAGGTAAATCCATAGCGGACATTAAAAATCCTAGAGGCCTGGAGAATATTAGCAATTCTGTAACAAATATATTATCTAAGCAATAAATATTCAATAAAATTGTGTGGTATAAGTTTTATTTTGATTGTGTTGGATTATTGATTCTTAAAACGAAAAATCAAAGCGCTCTTAAGAAGTCGATAAAACCAACAAATAGCTACAAAACACTTTCACAGGAGTTTCCATAGGAATGTTTCTGATTTAATTAAAGAAAAACTGTGAAATACACGCCGAACTTTTTGCTGCCTTCACCACGGCAAGCAGCAATATGGCACGATGTTTTCAATTACTGTGCCAATATATTTCCAATAAATTAATCTCATGCTTTCACGATGAAAGCAAAATTCAATTTTTGGCATCGCAGGAGATTGGAACGTTAAATGAGGTGGACAAATAGTTAATCAACTGAATTGATCCACTCGACTGTGAAAAAGGCTTTTTCGTCCCTCATCAAGCTGTGGGCTGAAAACGATTTCAGACTCGGCTACCATCTTTGTTCACGACAACAAGCAGAAGTAAAGAATCTTCGAACTCAATTTAGGAAATTTGAACTCATCCAAAAAGCTTTAAAATGTGGTAAATGAAATGATTAGAGGGATTCAGTGAACTTAAAGATTTTAATTGTGTTTTACACTGGAAAGTATCGTTCGAATTTAGGTTTTAAGGACAACATTAGTGGGTATTTTTTACTTTCTCTACTAGTATAGGGAAAGCACCTATTGTATTCTACCCAAAAATTCGATGTGGAGATTTCACCGGAAATATATGTCTTAAGAGCCCCCTGAACGAACAAAGCAGAAAAAGAAATTAGAAAAATATCCGTGTGCGCATAATTAAAAACCGAAAAGCCGGATAAATACCAAATTTGGTATTTAAGTTCAACATCTTCTAAAGATGCAGTACAGAGATTTTCAAGAAATCCCTCCAACCCAAACTACCCTTTCATGGAACATTTTTCAAAGTGTTTGATTTTCTAAAAAATGGCTAATGATTTGTATTAAAATACCACATATTAAAGATTTTTACAGACAAATAAAATGTATATTGTGAATTGTTTGGAAATAATCTGTGAAGTCCTCTTCATTCGGAAGAAATTCTGGATAATTTTGTAAAACCGCTTGAGCGATAGAGAGCGTACTACACAAACAAATGTAGGTGTCTTTAAAACACACAATTTATTTCAAATAACTTTTTTGTGACATCCGTTATAAATGGTTCCAATTGTTCATTACTGTCGATTTTCAGTTGTTTCTCGCGATGCCACGGAAGTAGTATGGAATTTTAAGGGTCAAGTTCTAAAATATGAGACTATTGCTATTTCCTTTGTATCTATAAAGAAATGTGTATGTACAAAGGTTTATCTCGATTAAAATGAAGTAGATAGAGAATAAACTGTCGTAAAGATAATCTGTGTGCCCACAATAAACGCTAGAGGGTAAAGAAAGTAATGTGAAGGTAACAAATCAGATTTTAAAACTGCTATACGTAAATCTGATATGATATATTCACTAAACCTTCTCTATCCACTAATGTTTATTGTTATATCTCTTCTAGAACCTATTCTAAATGTATTTTTCTATCTCCATATTGTATGCATTTGCTAGCCTTGAAATTCCATACTCTTTGCATGATCTCAGAGAAGCAAACTACATAATGGAAACAGTTAAAAAAAAGTGTATGTTAAGTTCAGAATATCTCGGAAATTGCTAATATCACAAAATTATTGAACATAAATTGTACATCCTATTGGGGTACACATTTCTAGTGCAGTAAGTTATTGTTTTTGTCTTATGCTTTATCAGCTATAAAAATAAATAAAATTCATTGAGAAAGGGCAGGACTTCTTAGGCTAGTCTCATGAAATTCAAAACATAAATTTTATTTGTCATTCAAACTTCTTAAGCGCAAGGTATTTTAATAAAAATCATTAGCTTTCGACTTTCAAATCAGATCTGATTTCCTGGAAGCTGGACACCTTGTTGTACTTCAAAGCATTGTCAGTGGGGATAACTGCAAACAAAGTCATGACTAGAACATCTACACTGATGGCTCACGATATACTGATCATCTAGAGAACCCAAGTTGCGTAGGATGCACCTTCATTGTTTACTACAAAAATCTGATGTGTTACACTCACATGACTTTCTCTACTCTTGTACAAACTATTTTTATAAACGCTTATTCTCCATATGCTTCATGTTAATCGAGATATCGAGATGTTAATCTTATTGCTAATTTTCTTGTAGATGCAAGGGGAATTGGTAGGCTTTAAGTGATAGTCAAATCTTTTAAGCGCCGGTTGCTATGTGGAGTATTCCATTCTCTTTGCATGTCCAGGACGTAAAAAAATGAATAACGAATTTGAGAAAAAGTATAAGTATTGAAAAATTTAAGGGAATAACAAGCAATATCTCGAAAATGGTTCACTCAACAAAAAAATGTATATGACATAAATTGTGTATTTTAACGTGATCTACATTTTTTGTGTAGTAAAATGCTGTCTATTTCTTATGGTGTACAGTTATGCAAAAGTCGTTTACAATGAAGAAAACTTTTTGAGACATTCCCAGAAAGTTCAAGATATACATTTTATTTGTCATGAAAATATCTTAAAAATATGATATTTTAATAAAAATCGTTAGAGCCATTTTTGAGAAAATTAAAATTTTCGAAAAATGTTCCATGTAAAAGGTAATCTGGGGTGGGAAATTTTCTTGAAAACCTTCGTGTCGCATCTCTGAAAGATACTGAACCTAAATACCAAATTTGGTGTTTATCCGACTGTTCGTTTCTGAGTTATGCTGTTCACAGACACACACAGACAGACACACACACACACGGACATGTTTTCAAAAATGCTTTTTTTGGATTCAGGGGGTCTAAAAACATGTATTTCCGTTGAAATTTCGGTATCAAATTTTTGGGTGGAATGCAATACTTCCCCTACTTACTATACGTAGTACAGAAAGTAAAAATAACCTGGTGTTGCTTTATGAAGTATACAGACTTGCACCTAATTGTACTATATGAAGCAACATACAGTACTAGCCACGGAAAAAGTAATACAATAGCCCATTAATGTAATAAGATACCTAATTCAAAGCTTCTCAGCATCGACATATTAATAATTTCTTTCTTTAAGATTTTGTTCTAAGTTTTACGTCTTATGTATTTTCGTTGTTAATATCGTAGTATAATAATTAAGAGGATGTTAAAGCACATATATTCATAATGTACACATGGTAGAAAACAAATATATAACGTTATAACATATAAAATATAATATGAGGGGGAAACGCCATTGTTAACTATATAACCAGTAATATAAAATTACGAGAAATGCAGTAGTATCTACGTAAGCATGTAACGAGCTTTGGATTCCTAATTAAGACGACGGAATTGTATAAACATATACATAATGTAACAAACTGTTATTGGATGTTACTGGATAGTAGCACCAATCAGGTACGTTGTACATGCCTATAATTCAAATACGTACGTTAAGAAGAACGGATTGAAGGAACGCTAACAGAAGCTTGTCAGTGTGCAAGCAGTAAGGCCGTGTATAAGCTCGTCTCTAAATAAACGCTAAAACTACGTATTTAAAATCTACCAATTATACATATTTTATCATAACAATGGTGACAGTGAATTGTGAATATCACATGTGGCCTATCTAAAATACAAGTGAAATAATTCACAGAATACGTGTGTGCAAAATATTTTAACATCTTCCATACCCAACCCTGACAAGACACAACTGCTCTCCGACAGCAATACAATTATAAAATAATAACTACAGCATACTAACACACAAAAGAATACTGATATACGATCATCAGATTTCTTTCTACAAGGACGTCGAGATACGCCACCAGAGTACGGGCATCAAGATGACCTACAGGTACGGAATACAGCATCCATCATCATCAACGTAGTGGGGCGTACTAAGGGAACCGCCACATATATTACAGGCCAAACGTTTTGCACTGAATCAAGCAGTGGAATGGCGCTACTACAATGAGTATAGTGTATGTATATATAGTAATTCCCAGGCATCTGTCAGTGTAATTGGTAACAAATATACTACATATCCACTTACTACTAAAACAAGGAATGTTATCAGAACAAACTAATCACGTATGTGTCACATGGGTAAACATGGCACTGAGAGGGCAGATGAAATTGCAAAACGCTATGCATTATCTAAAAATAATTCAGTTTTAAAGGTGTTACATGCTGGGGTGAGGGCCAAGAGGTTTCCAGCAAAGTATTAAATTTTCGTCACCCCAACATGCACATGGGGGAGAGTAACTACAAACGCCGAAAGGATGTTCAAATTCCGATGCAGGCGTGGGGGTTTTTGTAACAAAATACACAAATTTCACATCACTCACATTACTTGTGGTTTATTTAATAAACTAAATGGTGACCCTACATCACACGCACACACACACACACACACACACACACACACACACACACACAGGGAAATAAAAGGTTATGGGGAGATGCTTCACACACGACCTATATCTACACTCTTTCATACAAACTCACAGACTCAGACTGACGCTCGCACACAAAGAAAGTAACGCTAAACTATTCCCCTCTCTCTCTCTCTCTCTCTCTCTCTCTCTCTCTCTCTCTATCTCTCTCACCACCTCTGGCTAAGCTCGCCAGGCATGGGTGGCGAGTTGTTATGCAGACGGAACTTCAAAGACAAAACCGAAAGAAATACTGAATTACCCCAACAATGCTGTCGGCAATGCAACGCAATAATGTGTCTGGTATGACAATAGCTACTAATACCTACTAATACGCCACAATATTTTAAAAATACATTGAAGAAAGAAATCCTTCAAAAGTGGAATAACTCTTGAATAAACAGCGATAAAGTACAAATTACTCTAGATCTGTGTTTTCTTACTATTAGTGATCGTGTAAGCTGTAAATACTTTACACCTAATTTTATTTTGACTGAGTTTGATAAAGTGACTGTAAATTTAAAAGTCGCTTTCAAAGATTTTAGATAGACTGTCCAGATGGATACCTGTGTAAATGTGCAAGCTCTGAAGAAAGTGTTGAATATTTAATATATCTTAATTCAAGAAAGAGGTATATTCTTATTCAACATCCATCAAGTTGAAATACGCATCTTCAAACACTGTTAACTAATATTTTATTTAAAACATGTTGCACTTCAGCTTTTGAACATTTTATCGGCAATATTTTCAAATCATTATAACCATAATCCTGTATATTATTGTTTTTTTATATTCATGTGTTTCTTTTTTGTTGAACTAGAACCCTAACATACCTTACAGGTGAAATAAGGTAGTCAATTTGGAGAATAAATAAAACAAAAATAATAAGAATCGTTGGAGACATTTTAATAATTCAAAATTATAAACATGTGTTCATGTAAGGAGTAGTTTGGCGTAGGAGGATTTCTTGAAAATTTTCATGTCGCATCTTTGGAAGATGCTGAACGCAATTACCAAGGTTAGTGGGTACCCTTTCGAAGATTCTTTTTTGAGTTATGCTGTCCACAGTCTTAAAATGGTTTCAGAAACCGTGAAAACATGGTTTGCAGTGAAATATGGATACCGACTTTCTGAATGGAATACAATAGTACTTTCACATACAATAGTTATGTTGTAGCAAGGTAAACATAATTTTGCACTTTTAGAATATCCTAAAATTATAGTGTTCAATTTTTCATGTATGTGCTACAAATGTAAAGCTATATTTGTTTTATATTTTTATAGATATTTTATGACGAAATAATATATCATAAAAATAGAGGATATCCCAGCATGTAATAATTATATAAGATCTATTGTCACCACTAATTGCTTATTATAAATTTCACAGTACAGGATAGCAGCCGAAAACAATAAACGCAATAAATACAGCAGAAAAAGAATTTTTAAGACCTATTACGCGATAGTTATTGGCAATAACAGGAATTTAAGTAAAAAACTATTTATTAGAAATGACGATCCGTAGGCAATTTTATCAATCCTACACACAGAATTTTATATCAAAGACCGCAATGTAATCATTTCTAATGCTTATTCTTCTCTTTTATGCAGAAGACTGGTGGTCAAAGTTCTAGCTTCTAAAGTTAAAGCTACCGGATTCAATTCCTGCTCAAGTTTTTCTTCAATCAAATTGTGCCTTACTTATCCTAGAATTTGCAATTTATTCACATTTCCAAAATCTCAAATTGATTAATTTTAATCAAAATCCTTGAATTATTACGACATTTAGTAATTTATAATGTAAATAAATATCTTGATTAATGCCTACAATCAAACGTTAAGTAAAATAGCATTAAAAGCCTTTTCTGCAGTTATTTAGTATGACAGAAAGCGAATTTGTAAAGAGAATTATTTTATAACTTAATTTTATTTAACTAGACATATTACATGTTATGTGTATTTAATTGTATAAATAACAATAAATGTCCTCAAAGGAACACGTCTAAACCGAAAACCGCTCATTCTGTAAAATTATACAAAAGTAAGAGATGAATGGAAACTTGTTTCTACATAAAGGACAAATGCGAGTAGGTATAAAATGCAAAGCAGTTTAAACGATAGTAATTATTTCATCGTAATTCTATTTCATTATAATGTGGAAGTTAAGTTGTAAATAATTTGGTCAAAATAAATCTTTGCATTATTAGGTTTTAACCTTGATTAATCTAGGTATTTGCTGACACGTATTTCAATACTGTGATTAAATTTCTGGATATTTTTCTTAAAGTACTCCAACATCAAAATTGAATGTTTTAGGCTTTTCAAGAATTTCCTTTCATACCTTTCGGTCCTTCGCTAGAATCTTCCAGTCCTTTATTTCAGGAGCATTATTTAGGGGGGTCAATTTCCCTTCCTAAGTTAGGAGAAATAATTAGGTATTGGTTATTATTGCTCTGACAAAAGAAAAATTACGATAACTGTACTTTTAATACAAATATTTCACATTTAAGAAATACAAAGTAATTTCTTTTAAGCTAAATGTATCGTTAAAATCCACATGAAAACTGGGAAGCCGCTTCAGGCAACCCCCCCCCCAAGCAGAAACTGGCGACGCTCCTGCTTTATTCTCATTCTTCATATGTTGTCCATGACGTCGTCCTCCCGGCGGCATTTAGGTCCTCCCACTTCTCCTCTTCTTCTTGGCTTCTATTATGCAATTTTTTGTTCATTCTTTGCTAATCTATCCTTTGCATATGACAAAACCAATCCATTCTACTTGCATATACAAAATTATGTTTGGGTTTCTAATTGATTATTTTATTTCTGCATTTGTTTTAATTCCCCACTTATTATCCCCTTCTTTAGTTGGGCTAAAAGTTCTCCTTAGTATTTTGCTTTCAAATTAAGAGATTGTGTTTAATTGCCTTTTTGCATACAAGATTCTGTTTTCATTGACAAATGATTTCCTTAATTTCTTATTCTAATGAATTGTTTCGTTTCTTTTTAAACACCTTCCTTTTAAGATATTTAAAATCAGTTGCTGATTCTATCCTCACATCATTAATGCTCAAATTACCACTACTTCATTTTGTTTATTGTATTTCAAATATTTGGTTTTAATATCATTTATCTGTAAACCAAATATTTCTGGTTGATGTTTCAGTTTTATAATTGCCTCATTTAAGCTTGTCTTATTCTTGCGGTGATCATTTTGCCATCGCAATCGCCATGCTCTGTTCCAGTTTGGTATATATGTTCCCTCGTTCTGGATATTACCCTAGTTTATATTAACCCTCTAATGATTTGGTGTTATCTTTAGGTAACAAAGATATACGGTCAAAGTTATGGTCCTCAATAATGAAATACAAGTATTTGTAGATATTTTAATATCAAATATATTAACTTACTTCAATACTATTCGGATCTTTTTAGAAAAAAAAAACTAGTTTATGCAGCGGCATCAAATATAATCCCCATCATCCACGTGTGCCATTACACCAGTTATATTACGTGGGCTCTGCCTATTCTTTTTTCAAACGCACATTTTACTGCAGACCCTTGGATTTGAACTCCTAACATTTGCCTTTGAATGGACGGCCGGTCCATTTCATCTTACCTTAACTATTAGGGCTATTCCAATCACTTCCATTAAGATGCCTATGGCAGGGATATATATGAACAATTTAGGAATTAGAATAAAAGTGGCATGTGTAACAAAATAATTTATGCATCAGAGGGATAAATAAAAACATCCTTTTGCTACTCTTTATTCCAATGCAAAACGATCTTTTACTTGAATATCTAGAATGCTTAACACCGTTTGCTGTGCATGGATCCGCCCCATCTAGAATAGCACATAAGCAAAGATTCCAACCTAGCTAACCTTTCGACACTTTAATTCTGACTACCCTATACATTTCCTTTTAAATGGTGGATGATAAAGTCATCAACTTGCAGTGAGGAACAGCGATATACACTTTGAAGTACGCATAATCCTCGAGGGACAGATGTACTTGTAGCAAACATGACAAAAACGGTGGAATAAAAGCGTCGAGTTTTCTTCCATGTATTTATGTGGCTTAATTTAACGTTATTTCTTTTTCGCTCGCTCGACATCGCTATGCATATAAAATCCCATCTGAACAAGCGACATGGCACAAAAAGAGCATTACGTTGTATGTGAACGAGCGAAGGGGACAGTTTTATTTTATCTGGTAGTGGTGGCCATAAAGTCGACAGTTGGCCCATTCTCACGCCGACACACGACCTCATGCACGGTCTGCTTTGATTCTCTATGCAAACGTTATGTAGCCTTAAGTGGTGTAATGACTGGTCAGTAATAATAATCATGATGATAATAATAATAAATTCACAATAACATTAGTAAACGAAGGTTAACATTTCATGGAAACGAATGAATTCCAGCAGGCTCATAAAACAAATAATGGCATTCTATGAAAATAAAAGCAAAGCACACGTGGACACTATGGAATCGCGAAGTAAAAATGACTTAAAAGTAGCAGAAATTACGCAAGAAGATATCCTAAAGAGATATACATTTAGAATCAAGGCGCATAAGTGACAAACTTGACCAAGAGGACAAACTGAAGGAAAAAAAATTGGAGTAACATGAACAGACGAGAGAAAGAAAGCCAAAGAATATGAGAACTATGGCTTCAAAGGAAATCAAAAAAAAAACCTTCTAAGCATTTTGCTTAGTCCTACACGTGCTCATTCGAAAATGAAATAAACAAAAATAATAATGGTAATGATTATTATTATTATTATTATTATTATTATTATTATTATGCAACTGTGAAATAGGTATGCCCCACGTAAAGTAAAATAGTTCTTTACGTTGTTTATTTATTTAGCTACACGTATGGACGTTAATTTTGAAGAAGATTGTTTGTTACGTAATATGCTGCTAAGTATGAAAAGCCGATTTGAAGATGCATTTTTGTTGTTATGCTCCAAGTTTAAAAATATTATATTAACTTTGCTATTAAACTGCTTCTATAGATATTATTTATGCTTATATTTGCCTTGGCTGCGTCAGTATTGTTTTAGAGACACGTCTCTCTTAATCAGGGCGTGGTGTAACAAGAATGCCAGCTTACACAGATTTTAAGTTTAAATTCAGTTCTTTTTATTTATCCTTGAAACAAATTAAATAGCACTACACTGATATCAAGAGCTGTAAGATTCTTTAGTTTAATACCTGCACTTTGTTAACACGTATACTTAATTTTCGTTCCACACGAATACGTAATATTTCTTTAGAGAACACATCTTCCATCCGGTCACTACCAAGGTCTTCAGGCAACTGAACATATTTCAACCGTCCAAACCCTTAAACTTCTGTATTTCAAGTCTCTGATTGGTTAATCCTAGTCCAATAGAATATCTGCATTTAATTAAAGCTTTTTCTGTCTGTTGATTGGCTATTTTTAAACTGTCACAAAAATTTACATTATTGCTGCCCTAATCATGACTAGTAACATTTAAACTCTCAAACTCATTATTGCCTCAAGGTTACCTCATTGTTAGCAACGTTAAACTTATTATTCTCACAGCTCCTACATTATTAAATTACACAATGCATTCACATAACATTATTGAACATGTTTACAATAATATAAGCATTTGCAATGAGTGATACATACATTTTTTATAAATTATTACATACATATTACTTCAAGGCGGGCTGTTATTGAATTTACATATTATATCATTTAATTGAAATTATTCAAGTGTTAAAAATACTGCCTCAACTGTGCATTTTAAAGGCCAAAATAGTATTATTAGTGTTCAAAATAAAATTGTATGTGTACAAACTTTGAATTTATACGTACTAGCTGTCTTTATCTGACGCTGCACGGGTGCCTATTCTCTAATATGTAAGAAATTGGTGGCTATCTGTCCAGCTGGAAGAAGCGCGAACTGACCTCAGCTTCCCATATTGTTTGGATCAGGGATTCTGAACCTATAGTATGCGTACCATTGGTGGTCCGTGAGTTACTGCCGGGTGGTACGTAAAATTTTCGGCTTCTTCATTTTTAGTGGTTCTCTTTGGAAGACATACCCCAATAGACGTATAAGTCAATGTCTTGGGTTAGTTGCCTGTCAAGGAGCAAGCAAACTTTGTATTTCAGCAGAGCCTGGATCGGTGATCAGTAGAGCTAGGACAAATATCCATTGAGCGAGGAATCAACATAACTGCCACCCTACCTATACTCGGCGCCAATCAAGTAGGTGATTGACAGTTACTAACCACGTGGCGGAAAGTTTTAAATGAATGGGAGGGGATGAATACGTCACAGCGGTCGTCATAGCAACAATTAGAAGGATCAATTACAACTAAGACGTTTCTATAGCAACGATAGACGCAAATGCGTTGTTGCGATATCGTAACACGTGATTGGCATGACGTGCTGGGCGAGCGACCGTTACAGTAACATGAACTGAAGTCTTATCTTCTGCTGTCGCATCAGTTATAGACAATTCCTCCTTTTAGCCCCAGCTTGCTTGTGTGTTTGTATCAGTTTGAGCTTGCCTGCATACTGAAAAGTTCTTTTACGTCGTCCTATTTGTATGGTATTTGCCTTGTGTTACATGTATTTGAGTTCGTGTATTTGTGCGTGTGTGTGTTGTGTGAGCATTTATAATGTGTTTAATGGATATTTAACAATGTCCAAAAATAGTGACAAAGATAGCGTAGCCAAACCAAAAACTGGGCGCACTCGGGAACCGAATAAGTCTATCAAGCGAGCAGCAGCAACGGCAACAACAACAGCGATGCAAGCGATTCGGAAATCAGTGGCATTTTTCCATTAGAATAAGAATCAATATTTCACAGGTATGTTTCTTCTGTTAACGCAGATCTTTACACTGATATATTCTTGCATGATCTATCCTCTGCACGTAGAATCATTGTTTTACAATTGTCTTCGTATACGAATATAAATAGTATCCGCTCTACAATGCAGGCGCAACCCAGTCTCCTTCTCCATGTGGTCACGATGAGCGGCAACGTCGCCTCTCTCGCTCCGCGAAATGTCAATCACCTTCTTGATTGGCGCCAGGTATAATACACATGACGACGTACTGAATAAACACACCCAGACCTGGACAGCTGACAACCAATAGTTCGCTTGCGTTACTTGTGTGGTAGAGTTGCTCTCTGGGAGCTGTGTTATATTCTGTTCTGTCACTGACGCTACTGTTTGCAGTTCCAGGTTACCTGTGGCAACCCCTTCGCTTCACCACACTGTCGATACGAAGTCGCTGCGTGCACACATTGTAAGCTAATGAATATTTATCATAGCTCTGCTGACAGCCCAATTCCTGATATGCCGTGAAGAAGGAAATAAATGCAGTGATGAACGGGATGATAGGAAATATTTGGGGATCAAATTATCCAACCGCATTCACCTAGCGACCGAGGAAAGCTTCGAAAATACCCGGGACCTCCCAAGTGTGAGTCACATGGGTTACTGCTGCGCCACCTCACTCGGTAAAACATTTTAAAATAAGTTAAATAAACATTTGTTTTAAAAATAAATGTTTCAACAGGTTTATTATATAGCTAAACGGAAACAATAGTCTTAACACTATCATTAAAAGCACTTGTGTGATACTAATAGGGAAGTTCTATTTTAATACTATAGCAAAGACAGAGTGCAACTCCAGTATATTTAATCTAACAACAGTGTGAAACACTTTGTTGTTTGTTTAGCTGCGAGACGCAGTTACAGTTAAAAAAAGCAGTGGAGCTAAGTTATTGTTGTTGAATGGGAGATTTTTATTTGTGAAATTATCGAATTTATACTGTAGTTTGTGCCATATTCTAAAGAAGGAAACAAGAGAAGGGATAAGTGGTAAATAAATCAGTAGTATTTTGAGAAATGTAGAGAAATGTCTATTTTGGCTATCATGCGTAACTCTCATAAAATTTGCTTACTGGTACATCTAGTATCCTGCGTTTAAGGTAAATGATAAAGGTCGAGAACCCCTGCGTGGGACCAGCAGTATTGTTGGTTGACTATGTTTATCAAGGCTATAATATCACAGATTATTATAGTTGTTATTATTATAGTTACTATTACAGTTATTATTAATAATCCCGTGCATGGCACTGTTGTTTGTATATCATTTAGGCGGTTGTTAAACTTCCTCCACATACTCCATCTATTTACCTGACCCACCCATCAAACGTTTCCTTCAAAGTGTGGTGTGTATTCCTTATAAGCTGTTTTTCAAAACATGACAGCCTCACTGCATAGCCTTGACCAGAGCCTTTCCCCTCCCACTTGGCAATAACCATTAGCAAACAAAAGGGTACCCTCATTAAGAGGGTGAGAAACAACGTAGCCAAATGTTGTATGCTTTCTGTGGTTCGTCAGTAGTCAGTCTAGTTTCGTGTTTGATGTCGTAGCTTTACAAACCGGTGAGTTAGTGCACAACACGTCGTTCGTTTTTCGATCCTGGACATCACCTGAACCTGAATCTGATGATGTGAATCAACATCAGCAACCTTCTTCACCAAAGACTCCCGCGAAAAATAAAAATAGCTCCGTCATTGGAAGAGATGCTAGATTACGTAAACAGAAATCTTCATGTGTGCGTGCTACCCGAGAATCGCGCTCCACAATTTAAGAACCACTAAAGACTTGGCAATGGTGAGGTTTACTTTTAAACCGCATATCTCGTAAAACCAAACCTAAAGCTCTGTCGACTTGGGCAGCGGTGGAAGGCGAGGCTATCGTGTTTTGAAAAACACTAAGTGCAAATATAGCCGCGGAAAAATAAATAAAAGGCTTATACTTATAACAAGCCAGGAGCGTTTCATTCCAAATCGCTAAAACCAGGAATTCTAAAATACATTTTGTATCGCATTAGGAAATATGCTTCCATGTTAAATTTATGAACTATGTCATATTATCAGGCATTTAATGTTGCTAACTAGATTTTAAAAATGTTTTCTTCACAACATTGGCATTAAAATTATGATTATTTTTGAGGATAACTACATATTTTTAGATATACATACTTGCAGTTCTATTTAAGTACTTGTTCGAAGACGAATGAATTAATCTTCTCACGATACTTACCTGTATTTTGAGAAGATGATTTTTTGCTACGTTATTTGCACCACGCGTTGGGCGTCAATTTGTAGTAGGTTGTATTGAAGGAGTTGTATTATATTTCAACTGTTGGGGAGCCGAACTTGTAGCAGTTGCAATCGCACGTATAGTAAACAGTTTCCGGTAGCCTTTGCCCCAAATGTACTTTCAGGTGGCCTTTGCCCCAAGTTTAAAAAAATTAACTTTGCAATTTGTTTGTTTCTTTAAGTATTAAAGAATTTATGCTTGCCTCGGCTGCGTCAGTATTATTGTTAGAGACATGGAAGTCTTGGCAGGGTTGTGATACGACTAGGAATGTAGGCTTACACAAATTTTAATTTTTAATTCACTCCTTTTTATTAACCCTTTACACAAATCAAATCGCACTTCACTGATATCAAGAGCTGTGAGATTCTTTTATTTAATACTTGCACTTTTTAATACGTATACTATTTTCGTCTCACACGAATACGTATTTAATTTCTCGAGGACACATCTCGCATCCGGTTACTATCACTGTCTGCAGGCAACTGACTAGATTTCAACCGTCTAAACTCGTAAATTTCTGTATTTCAAGTCTCTGATTGGCTAATCCTACTCCAATAGAATACCTGCATTTAATTAAAGCTTTTTCTGGTTGTCACTAAAATTGCACTATTGTTGCTCCAAGAATCACAAGTAGTACTGTTAAACTTTCTTACTCATTATTGACTCAAGGTTATCTCATGGATATCTCTTTGTTATCAACTTTTGACCTATTTCTCACGGCTCCTACATTATTAAATTACGTAATATATTCACATAACATTATTGAACATGGATACAATAATATAAGCATATGCAATGACAGTTGCATACATTTTACAAATTATTACATTCATATATTGCTTCAAGGCGGACTGTTATTGAACTTACATGTTATATTAATTAGACTGAAATTATTTAAGTGTTAAAATACTGCCTCAATTTACAATTCCCTAAGTGTATCTGTGTTGATTTAAACCTAAGCTCAAAACCTTTTATTTTCTCTGTGTGTTTTATAGTGTTGAACTGCCTAGTAATAAGAATTGCTTACAATAGAAGACTTACTTTAGAGAATTTGTTTTCCCATGTAGGAAAAGTGCACAATGTCTTTGTTTCTAAAACTGCTGTGGAGAGGTTAAATGCTGCGCATGCGTCTTATGCTTTGTAGAAACTGATTTACAGCTCGGCCGCTTCCTTGGTGCCATTCTAAGAGAATGTAAAAGGAAGTACGTGAAAGAATTTCGAAAACAATAAAGAACAGAAGGAAATGAAAATAAATGAGCTAAAATAGGAACAAAGTTGGAAACAGGAGCAGATATGGAGAAGAAAGATAAGAATAGGAAAAAGCTGTAAAGATTCAAGTTGGAAGAAGGAAAAACAAAGGAAACAAAAGAGTAACGTTGCAGAAAGGCTCATAATGACCACTTGAAACAGCGAATCACAGCTCCGTTACAAATCTTGAATAAAACATGTCCTTAATATATTCAAATTACTTGTGTAGCACGGACTAGTGGATTCAGTTTTCATTAACAAAATGTTAGCTAGAATATTCTGACTGACTAATCATCTCATTTCACCTTTAAAATGAAAACCCGGTACAAACAGGCGGAGGTAAGGGCGAATTAGCATTCCCACGTTAGACATTGCGTTGATTTATTCCATGACCGGTTTTTGTGACGTCAGCAGATGCTCCTCTGTGTGTGTCGGTGTACAAGTGAAAAATTGCTCAGCCACCGTAATTTCACGCATAGGGAGACTTCAGCAATCTGAAACGTTTCAGCGCTTTGAAAATATACAGCTCTCATTTTAAAATAAAACGTTGCTATAAGCGGCATTATATAAATTATTTAGAGCCCAGGTCACGTTAGTTGCCTCGGAGGTGGTGTGCACATCAATATTTTTCTGCAAAATGCAATATGTTTTGTCTTTTTAAAATATATTGGATGTTTGAACATATTTGCGATTTAAACTTGCAATTGTAGGCCTAGGGTGATGAAACATATAGTGACGTATGTACGGTGCTTTCTTTTCCATCACACCGTGGCCATCGCACGGCTATTCGTACGCCGGCCATCGCAGCTCTGACTCCCGCCGAAACAATTGTAATATCCCCGCAATCGCCTCACGTTCCCATATTTACAACTAAAATAATAATTTTTAAGACCTATGGAATAAAGCTAGATCCAAAGAATATATTCAGTATCAATAATTTGTTAAATAAGCCAAATTTCAATGTCAAAGATAAGAAAACTCTTTCTGGTATTTATAAAATAAAAAGTGATCACCGTAACAAGTTCTACATTGGAAGAACAAAACGAAACCTCATAATCCGTCTTAAAGGACATCAAAGAAATATTAAATTAAAACAAACCGATAAATCAACTGTGCCCCACCATTTTTGGTATACACAACATGATTGGTTAACACCTTGAACTATTAAAACCCATACATAACTCATCTATGTTGGATACTTGGGAAAAAATATTCATTATTAAAAACAATTCAAAGTTTTAAGCTCTGAAATTCCGCCGTTGGATGACGTCACCAGCCTTCTGGTTCAACTTCCACACTACAAGAGATGTCGGTACAGCAGCCTTCTGGTTCACCTTCAGCAGTTATGAAAACTACCACCTGAGGTTCTTCCAATCGATCACGTGGGTAGATAAATTTTGTGCTTTTGCAGCAAGATCTAGTCGTCTCCTGTCGATGACTCACAGGATCCACGCATGCTTCCATACTCAACCCTCGCCCTGAAGAGGCACACTACAACTGATACTGGCAACTGACCGACGTCACGATTCCCAGACAAAGAAACTAGTAACGCTTCCTTCCTTCCCTCTCTCCACCTCTGGCCAGGAGGTGGGGAGAGATATCACATCGGACGAAATTCAAAGCCCCAACCGAAATAATTATACCCAACAATGTCATCGCTAAAAGCAATTATGTTTCCGACGTGACAATGTACACACATACACGCTACAATATACCGTTTAAAAATTGGACGGAAGCCTCATTTTAGTTAGGTACAGCTGCCCGGGGAATGATGTGTTATATTTACATACCTTTCTCTACTCGCACTGCTACAGATTACATTTACAAAACATTATTCTAGTTACTTCTTGTTAATTTATATAAACGATCAATTTACATTAACATACTTCGTTGTACGATACAGTAGGAAGCGACGATCAGTTTTTACAGAGCCTGTCGCCATGTGACGAGTGCCGCCATGATTTTCGCAAGACTACGAGAAGAAAACGATTTCCCATTTGAGAAAAGTGAAACATTAAAAATCAAGAGCAAGCAATATCACGGAAATGGTTAACTCCACAAAAAATGTGTGCTTTAATGAGATCCACAATTTTTATAGCAAAATGTTGTCTATCACTTACGGTTTACCACTTACATAAAAGTCATTCATAACGAAGCGACCTTCAGAATATACACTACGTGATCAAAAGTATCCGGACAACTGGCTGAAAATGACGTACAAGTTCGGGGCGCCCTCCATTGGTAATACTGGAAGTCAATATGGTGTTGGCCCACCCTTAGCCTTGACAACAGCGTTTACATCCGCAGGCATACTTTCAATCAGGTGCTGGAAGGCTTCTTGGGGAATGGCAGCCCATCCTTCACGGAGTGCGGAACTGAGGAGAGGTATCGATGTTGGTCGGTGAGGCCTGGCACGAGGTCGGCGTTCCAAAACATCCCAAAGGTGTTCTATAGGATTCAAGTCAGGACTCTGTGCAGGCTAGTCCATTACAGCGATGTTATTGTCGTGTAATCACTCCGCTACAGACCGTGCAGTATGAACAGGTGCTCGATCGTGTTGAAAGATGCAATCGCCATCCCCGAATTGCTCTTCAACAGTGCGAAGCATGAAGGTGCTTAAAATATCAATGTAGGTCTGCGCTGTGATCGTGCCACGCAAAACAAGGGGTGCAAGCCCCCTCCAGGAAAAATACGACTACACCATAGTACCATCACCTCCGAATTTCACTGTTGGCACTACACACGCTGGCAGATGATGTTCACCGGGCATTCGCCGTAACCACACCCTGCCATCGGATCGCCACATTGTGTACAGTGATTCGTCACTCCACACAACGTTTTGCCACTGTTCAATCGTGTAATGTTGACGCTCCTTACACTAAGCAAGGCGTCGTTTGGCATTTTCCTGCGTGATGTGTGGCTTATGAGCAGCCGCTCAACCATGAAATCCAAGGTTTTTCACCTCACGCCTAACTGCCATAGTACTTGGAGTGGATCCTGATGCAGTTTGGAATTCCTGTGTGATGGTCTGGATAGATGTCTGCCTATTACTCTTTACGACCCTCTTCAAATGTCGGCGGTCTCTGTCAGTCAGCAGACGAGGCCGGCCTGTACGCTTTTGTGCTGTACAAGTTCCTTTATGTTTCCGCTTCACTATCGCATCAGAAACTGTGGACCTAGGGATGTTTAGAAGTGTGGAAATCTCGCCTACAGACTTCTGACACAAGTGACATCCAATCACCTGACCACTTTCGAAGTCCGTGAGTTCCATGGAGCGTCCCATTCTGCTGTTTCACGATGCCTAATGACTGAGGTCGTGAATAATGAGTACCAAGCAGTAGGTGGCGACACAGTGAACCTAAGTTGAAAAACATATGTTTGTGGGGGTGTCCGGATACTTTTGATCACATAGTGTACATTTCATTTGACATGAAAGTATCGAATATCCATATCCTTAGAGCCATTTTTGAGAAAATCAAAATGTTCAATAAAATGTCCTAATTAAAGGTAGTTTGGGGAATTTTCTAGAAAATCTGTGTCGTATTCTTAGAGCGTATTGAATTTAAACACTAAGTTTGTTATTTATACGGAATTTCGTTTTTGGGTTACGCTGGTCATCAGCACACAAATATGATCCTCCGTTGTCTATGGGTACCATACTAGACTCTAATTACCAAGGTCGCGGGTTCAAACCTGTGAAGGGCGATGGGTTTTTTCCAATGTAAAATCCTTAGCATGGCTTCCTTCGGAAGGGAAGTAAAACAGGTGGTCCCGTGTCGTAGATTTATGGCACGTACAAGAAGTTTAAATCATTACAGCCAGTTTTGAGAAAATAAAAATGTTCGAAAAAAGTTTCTAATATAAAGCATTTTGGGGGATTTTCTTGAAAACCTTTGTGTCGTATCCTTAAAAGCTATTGAAAATAAACACTAAGTTTGGTGTTCATCCGGAATTTCGTTTTTGGGTTACGCTAGTCACCAGCACATGGATGCGATCCTCTGTGGTTTATACGTACCATAGCGGTCTCTAGTTACCAAAGTCGCGGGTTCAAACCCGGCGGAAGGCGATAGATTTTTTTTCGGGCGTAAAATCCCTCGGAAGAGAAGTACAGCAGGTGGCCCCGTGTTGTAAATTTACGGAAAGTAAAAGAACCTCAAGCCTGATAAAGAGCCTCTGAGTAAAATTTCCGGCCCATATAGAATGGGACGCTAACAACTATAGTAGTTAAAGAACGTCCATAAATAAAACTCATTTTTTAGCACACAGATACACACATTGACACACAAGTATACAATATGCTTTCTAAATATACTTTTTTCTTTCTTCTTTTCATTTTAATTCAGGGGGCCTAAAACTTGATATCGAATTTTTGGGTGTAATACAATGATTCCTCTACTGACTATAGGCTAGCAGCAGAGAAAGTAAAAAACGCCTGATCAATGTACTACACAACTGTTTCCTACCCTCAGCATGCAATTGCTTTGTTTAGAAAAAAGTAAACAAACCTTGGTTTGCTGCCATCAGCTCTTTTACATTCCCGTTTTTCAAACCATAAACATAGAAAATAGCGTCATTATTTTAAAACACCAAAATAGTCTCTCTTGCTGCACGAGGTTTTTCTCATTAAAATGTTTTCAAAACTATGAAGCACGCTTCAAGTATGAAATGCGAACTTCCCCAGTAAAGCATTAAGAGTCCTTCAGTTTCCAACCTGCATATAAAAATCCACTACTTTTGGAAATAAACCCGCAAGTGCTGACCACTACTTCACACCACTTCTTGGAGTAAACATGAAGTTCAGTTTAAATGCACTTGCCTAAATGAAAGAGGAATTCTGTGTTTATATGGCTAATAAAGCTGCAATGGATTTAATGGTAATTTATTGTTTTGAGCAAATAAGTTGTTTTAACGCGTATAAAAGTCTACCGCGAAGCCAAAACTAGAATTCGTATTCTCTCTACCATATACCTAAGATATATTACTTTCTCTACCACGTACTTAGTAGTTAGAGAAGGTATTGCATTTCATCCAGAATTCCATACCGAGATTTCACGGGAACTGCATGTTTTGAGGCCCCCTGAATGCAAATAATTCACTTTTGGTAACATGTCCGCGCGCGCGCGTTGTGTGTAACTGCGAACAGCATAACTCAAAAATGAAAAGTAGCACAAACACCAAGCTTGATTCAAAGTAGCATAAATCCAAAGATTCGAAAGGAAGATTTTCAACAAAATTCCCACCCGAAACTTCCCTTTACATGGAACATTCTTCGAATTTGGTTAAAATACTATATATTGTTATACAGGGTTGAGGCCAAAAGCTTTGCAGCTAGATATTAAGTTTTAGTTACCCCAGCATACACATTGGGAGGCCTAGCATCAGAGGTAACGAGAGGACCAGAAGCTTTAACTACACATTCCAGAGTAGGCGTGGGATAGTTATCACAAAATACACAGAATTTCACATTAAGCACATTACCTGGTTTATTCAATATAAGCACGGTGCTCCTAGATCACACAAAAAAGAAGAAATTCAAGGGACATACTACACACACGCGGCTACATTCACACAATGCATATAGACCTTCCACACCAGACACTCGACCAGAAGTAACGCTAACACACAATACAGAAAGGAATCACGCTCACTTCCCCACTCTCCACCGCTAGCTAATGATCACCAGCTAGACAGTGGCGAGTCGTCACCTCAAACGAAGTTCAAAACCCCAGCCGAAAGAATTACCAAAACAATACTGTCGCCAACGACGCAATAATGTGCCTGGCGTGATGATACACACACACATATACGTCACAGTAATAAAGCTATTTGCATGACAAATGAAATGTATATCTTAAATTTTCTGGGAATAGCCTGTGAAGTCCTCTTCATTCGAAAAGAATTTTGTATAATCTCGTATAATTGTAAACGTTAAGCGATAAGACGGAAGCGTACTACACAAAAACTGCAATTCATTTCAAGTTGATTTTTTGTGGTATAAACCGTTTCTGGGATGTCCGTTATTAAAGGTTCGAATTGTTCATATTTTGATCATTCTCTTAAATTCCTGTCAACCTTCAGCTGTTTTTGCATATAGCGTCCCAGTTCTTAAAGATCTGACTATCGCTGTTCCCTTTAAGTCTATAACGAAATGTGTAATGTAGCTATTTCCGGAAAGGATTATCTGAATTAAAATGAAGTAAATAGAAAATAAATTCTAATCAGAATAATCTGTATAGTAACTATAAGCAATAGAGGGTAGAGAAATTGATGTGAATGTATTTCATACAAATCTTTTTGTTTCATTTATATGTCTTCTTTAATATCGAAGTCATAACGGCGCTTTGTTGTTGGACAAATGCTCATGTCAATGGTGTTCACGTGTGTACTATTTGTGTTTATCAATCGTTTCTTTGGGTTGCTCTTAAATTCACACACACACACACACACACACACACACACACACACACACACACACACACACACACACACACACAAAATCATAAACATTTTCTGCTGATACTCAATGTGTGGTACCTGAACCCGCATTAGGTCACTGGTAGTGAATATTGAAGTAGTATTGTTGTTACTATGTTATTTGCACCACGCTTTGGGCGTCAATTTGAAGTAGGTAGCTGCTGCTACGTATTGAAAGCCAGTTTGAAGAAGATGTATTATATTTCAACTGTTGGGGAGCCGAACACTTGTAGTAATTGCAACCGCACGTATAGTATCCGGTTTCCGGTAGCCTTCGCACCAAGTTTAAAAATATTAGCTTTGTAATTTGACTGATATTATATTTATGTTTTCCTCGGCTGCGTCAGTATTATTGTTAGAGACATGTTTCTCTTGGCAGGGTTGTGGTGCGACTGAAGAATGTAGGCTTACACAGATTTCAAGTTTTAATTCACTCCTTTTTATTAATCCTTGACACAATTTAAATAGCGCTTCACCGATATAGAGAGCTGTGAGATTCTTTTATTAAATTAGTTGCACTTTTTAACATGTAAACTATTTTTCGTCTCACACGAATACGTATAAAAGTTCTTGAGGACACGTTTTGCGTCTGCAACCAACTGAACTGTTTTTCCACCGCCTAAATTTGTGAATTTCTGTATTTCAAGTCTCTGATTGGCTATTCCTAATCCAATGGAATACCTTCTTTTAACTTAAGTTTTTTTTTGGATGTTAATTGGCTATTCTTTTTAAACTTTCTCAAAATTTACATTATTGCTGCTCTAATAATGACTAGTAGTATTATTAATCTTTCTTACTCATTGCCTCAAAGTTACCTCATTGTTACCTCATTGTTAGCAAGTTTAAACCTATTTCTCACAGCTCCTACATTATTAAATTATGTAATACATTCACATAACATTATTACACATGGATACAAAAATATAAACACATACAATGACTGTAATATACGCTTTTTATATATTGTTACATACACATATTGCTTTAAGGCGGGCTATTATTGAATTTATATTTATAATTTGACTAAAATAATTTAAGTGTCAAAAATACTGCCTCAATACGAAGATCACATTCAGCTAGACAATGGTTTTGTTTCGGTTGCAATTTAACATGGTAAGCATAAACATACATTTATATTTAAAGAAATGTGTTTTGGAGATCGCTTATACCAGCATATTTTAGGGCAGCAAAATGCTTTGTATTTCAACATTTTAAAAGGCTTCTGCTTTCACGTAAGCGCTCAATGCGACGCAATAATTGCCCAAACTAAGAGAAAAGACGCCTCTCTGCCACATAAACTCATATAAAGCCAAGAGAGCGTAGTACGAACAAAGTAAAGGACTTTGTAGTTAGCTTTAAATGCACTTAATACCGTCTGTGTGTAACAAAGCAAATCGCAGCGTTTTACAGAATGGTTTTTTTTCAGGCTGCTTCTTAAACAAGCTAATAATCTTAAATATTGTGCTGATTACAAATTCCATTGCATATTTAGCATTTGAAAAGAGAAAACGTTTACAAAATGGAAAATACAGCAATTTGAGGCAGTATTTTATATCACAACACTGTGAATGCCAGAGTGATTGTAGTGTAAATTAACATTAATGTATGATAATGATTTGAGATGTTTGTTAATTATAAGCATTGTTAGGAAATAAGTTTACGCGGCCTCACTGAAACTGACAATAGGAGCGGGTAACAATGAAACGCGGTGGTGAGTTGTTTATCAATTAGAAGAGACAAACAAATGACGTCAGAGTAGCGTGCCTTTCTTTAGAAATGGAGGAAATATTTTCCTTAGAGCATATGTGTTCGTAATTCTGATTGGATATAAAAATAGACGCTAATGTTGCCGCGCTTTATTAACCAATAGCATCTCTGTTATAATCTTTAGGCATATCGGGGTGAGGGAGTATAAATTCTAAAGCCAGAGACAAGTATTGCTCAGTTCAACAGAATCATTCACGAGTTACACGTCGCGCAGTTCAACAGAATCATTCACGCGTTACACATCGCACAGTTTAAGAGAATCATTCACGCGTTACACGTCGCGCAATTCTACAGAATCATCCACGGGTTACACGTCGCGCAGTTCAACAGAATCATTCACGAGTTACACGTCGCGCAGTTCAACAGAATCATTCACGCGTTACACGTCGCGCAATTCTACAGAATCATTCACGCATTACACGTCGCGCAATTCTACAGAATCATTCACGATTTACACGTCGCGCAGTTCAACAGAATCATACACGCGTTACACATCGCACAGTTTAAGAGAATCATTCACGCGTTACACATCGCACAGAGCAACAGAATCATCCACGGGTTACACGTCGCGCAATTCTACAGAATCTCTCGCGTCGTAAAGCTAGTTATTAAATGTGAAATACTCGAATTAATAATGTGCGGCAAATAAGTGATTATAGTTACATTCGAAAATATAACAGTTTGAGTTGGGCGGGTATCAAGAGTAAATATGTAAAATTAATGAAGTGTGACGGCAATAAAAGTGTAAAAAGAAATTCTTTTATCAGTGTTATCTTTTAGTAACAACTCCTTTCCATTTACACACCCTGTTCAAGAGATTTGCTCGACTGAGTAATAATAGCTAGCCGGAGGACAAAGAACCCAGAATTCAAATTAGTAAAACAATAACAGACGCTCAGCAAATAAGATAACACGAACGATACCGCGACAAATTTGTGGTAACTAAACAAAATGTAAAAGAAAGTCTTTCATACAGTTCAGTTTTAAACGCTCCATTATAAGTATGAATGTTAGCCAGTTCACATATACTTTATTTACATCCATTTGCAACAAATTTAATAGATTACCTATCGTTTGTATACTGGAAATTAAGGCATTTAGAGAATGGTAGACTCAGAACTTATGAGAAAAAATGTATTCATGGGGGAACTCAAAATCCAAAGAAATCTCTCACTATTAATCTGGACCAGGCTTCTAAAATATGCGTTTGATAGACTCTACGCATTAAATATTAATGTATTTGATGCTGTGGCAACATTCAATACAGGAAATACGAGGTGCTGACCTTAGGGGGGGGGGAAAAACAAACACCAAATTCTGGGAATGAAAATTGCATTTCTGCAATGCAAACTTTGGACACCATGAAAGAGTATCTAGCAAAGTGACGCGTACAAACATCCAGAAAAAACCCGATATGTAGATTCACATGATTTCCCTAATATTATATGGGTTGGTATCCATATTTGCCTTATGTTATGATACGTAATATTTCCCTAGCTATAATTACAAATTAAGAAATAAGTTCTTGGTAATATATGCGGAGAAAGCATTGGGCATTTTTTTGATAACAAGCTCTTGGATTAGAAAGAAATAAAGCAAGAAAAAAGGAATCGCAAACTTTCAAGCATGTAGCTTGTATGACTTAAATCACACTTGAGAAAAGCTAAAATGGAATATTTCGGAAGCGGCTAACGCTAAGGATAAAAACCAATTAAACACAAATTATATATTTGAATGACCTCCACACTTTTCCGAAGTATGTTTTGGTCTATCCGTTATGGTTGTCTTGTTATACAAATTATACACATTTTATTTCTCATGTCAGTGTTTCTTATATTTGTTATTTTAATCAAACTCGATAGATCGGATTTTTTATATAATAAAAATAAACAAAGAATTTTTAATGTAACCGTAGTTTGGATGGGAGATTTTCATGAAAATCATGTCACCATTTTCAAGGTGCTGAGCTTAAATGTCAAGTTAGGTATTAATCTATTCCACATCTCATTTTTAATTTTGCTGTTCCTTCCGTGTGCGCGTATAAATTTAGTGCAGATATTCTAAGGAATAATTAGGTTGAATTTTAATTACAGTGCAACCTTCTACTCTTATATAATGCTCTACAGGTTGAAAACAATTTTCTAGAACTGTAATACAATCTCAAAATGGTAGCCTCTCTTCTTGCCCCTCCCTCTTCCTCTAGATAAATTGAAGTTTTAACCGGAGTTATGTTTGTAGGACAAATTATTTGAATACATTTTCAAACAATATGAATAAAAACAATTGTATTCAAAGCAATCTCTATAATGAAACATGTGAAATATATCAAAAGCAAAAAGGTAAATTTTAATGTTTCAGCACAAACTGTAATATACAGGGTGCTTCATTGAGACTGTACAATATCTCCAAAACTAAGCGTTGTAAAAAGAAATGTCTTTAATAAAAGCTGACTTTAATTAAACTGACCCCAAAATGACCATCACAAATTCCTCCAAATAAAACACGACTATTGACCTTTACTTTCCCCCCATATCAAGTAACTGTTATTAAAGACGTTTCTTTCTACAACGCTTACTTTTGGAGATATTGTACAGTCTCAACTTAAATGGTCCACCCCGTATACTCATAGTCATGTGAATTATCACGTTATGGAATTCAAGTATTCAGGCACTGTAATTAGACATAACAATTCAGGATTTAAACAATTTAATATAGTACGAAAGCAAACATTTAGCCATATTTTTACTTTCTATACTACGTACAGTAAGTAGGGGAAGTATTGCATTCCACACAAAAATTCGATACCGAGATTTCATCACAAATACATGTTTTGAGGCCTCCGGAATCCAAAACAGTATATCTGCAAACATGTCAGTGTGTGTGTGTGTGTGTGTATGTCTTTGAACAGAATAACTCAGAAACGAACAGTCGGAGAAACACCAAACTTGGTATTTAGGTTCAGTGTCTTCCACAGATGCGATGGGAAGGTTTTAAAGAAAATCCCCCCACCACAGATTATCCTTTAAATGGAACATTTTTCGAAAATTCTAATTTTCTCAAAACTGGCTCTAACAATTTTGATTAAAGTATCACATATTTAAGATACTTTCATGACAAATAAAATGTATATCTTGAATTTTCTGGGAATGTCTCCAAAAGTATTCTTCATTGTGAACGACTTTTGCATAACTGGTAAACAGTAAGCGATAAACAAAATTTTACTACACAAAAAATGTAGATCGCGTTAAAATACACAATTTATTTCATATACATTTTTACTTTCTCTACTACGTATAGCAAGCAGGGGAAGTATTGTATTCCACCCAAAAATTCGATACCGAGATTTCACCGGAAATACATATTTTGAGACCCCCTGAATCCAAAAAAAAGCATTTTTGGAAACATGTCCGTGTGTGTGTCTGTGTGTCTGTTTGTGTCTGTGTCTATGAGTATGTCTGTCTGTCTATCTGTGTGTGTGTCTGTCTGTGAACAGCATAACTCAGAAACGAACAGTCGGATAAACACCAAACTAGGTATTTAGGTTCAGTATCTTTCAAGGATGCGACACAAAGGTTTTCAAGAAAATCCCCCCATCCCAGATTACCCTTTACATGAGAGATTTTTCGAAAATTTTAATTTTCTCAAAAATGGCTCTAACGATTTTGATTAAAATATTTTATGTTTAAGATACTTTTATGACCAATAAAATGTATACCTTGAATTTCCTGGGAATGTCTCTAAAAGTATTCTTCTTTGTGAACGACTTTTGCATAACTGGTAAACCATAACAGATAGACAAAATTTTACTGCACAAAAAATGTAGATCGCGTTAAAATACACAATTTATGTCATATACATTTTTTGTTGAGTGTACCATTTTCGAGATATTACTTGTGATTCCCTTAAATTTTTCAATACTTATTTTCTCAAATGGGAATTCGTTATTCATATTATTTTGTCTTGGATATGCAAAGAGTATTAATCTGTGGGAAAGGGAATGGTGCTGCACCTAGCAACCAGCTATTATGAGATATGTATGTGCTTAAAGGCTACAAATTGCCCTGTAAATATATATTCCCCTTACATCTACAAGAAACTTAGCAATAAGATAGAGTCTGCAAGTGTTTATCTCGATTAACATGAAGTAGATGGAGAATAAGCGTTTGTAAAAATAGTTTGTACAAGAGTAGAGAAATTCATGTGAGTGTAACACATCAGAATTTTTTTTTGTAAACCATTTTCGAGATACTGCTTGTTATTTCCTTAAATTGTCCTATAGTTATACTTTCTCTCAAATGGGAATTCGTATATTCATTTTTTTGCTGGTAATACATGGAGAATGGAATACTCCACATAGCAACCAGCTGTTAAAATGTTTGACTATCGCTTAAAGCCTACCAATTCCCCTAGCATCTACAAGAAAATTAGCAATAAGATTAACATGTCGATTAACATGAAGCATATGGAGAATAAGCTTTTGTAAAAGTAGTTTGTACAAGAGTAGAGAAAGTCATGTGAGTGTAACACATCAGATTTTTCTAATAATGCAATAACCACGCCTTTGAAGAAGCGCTCATATTAGAAGCCCAAAATAGGGTCCATTATAGACTGTGTTTACAGTTAATCAGTTAGTAGAATAACCTGCAGAATATAATTTACCTACATTCATGGTTTTTACAGACTACACTAAAGCATCCGACAAAGTGAATAGAAGACTATTATAGCAAATTTTGTTAAACAAGGGAATCCCCAAATACTTAGTAAGAACAATTCAAAGTCTGTATGTAAACATAGATATTAAAATAAAAGTAGATAGCATATTGAGTAAAGAAGCTCATAAGAGGTGCCCACTGTCACCTGCCCTATTTAATTTATACATCGCTGAAGTCATAAAAAAATGGCTGATAACTTTGCACGAAAATTAATCTATAAATAAGTGTAACTTAAATACACTGTTCTTTGCAGATAACCAAATAATATATGCAAACTCTTAATGCAATTTACAAACTAGATTTAATTGCAAAACAGTATTGCTTAAAAATACCTACAGGAAAAACTAAAGTCATAGGCTCCAAAAAAAAAAAAAAAATAATATCTGATGTGTTACACTCACATGACTTTCTCTACTATTGTACAAACTATTTTTACAAACGCTTATTCTCCATCTACTTCATGTTAATCGAGATAAACATTTGCAGACTCTAGCTTATTGCTAATTTTCTTGTAGATGTAAGGGGAAATATATATTTACAAGGGTAATATAGAAAAACAGTAGCCTTTAAGCACATACGTATCTCTTAATAGCTGGTTGCTAGGTGCAGCACCATTCCCTTTCCCACAGATTAATACTCTTTGCATATCCAAGACAAAAAAATGAATAACGAGCTCCCATTTGAGAAAATAAGTATTGAAAAATTTAAGGGAATAACAAGCAATATCTCGAAAATGGTTCACTCAACAAAAAAAATGTATATGACATAAATTGCGTATTTTAACGCGATCTACATTTTTTGTGCAGTAAAAGTTTGTCTATCTCTTATGGTTTACCAGTTATGCAAAAGTCATTCACAATGAAGAATTCTTTTGCAGACATTCCCAGAAAATTCAAGATATACATTTTATTTGTCATAAAAATATAAACATATGATATTTTAATCAAAATCATTAGAGCCATTTTTGAGAAAATTAAAATTTTCGAAAAATTTTCCATGTAAAGGGTATCCTGGGGTGGGGGAATTTTCTTGAAAACCTTCGTGTCGCATCCTTGGAAGATACTGAACCTAAATACCAAGTTTGGTGTTTATTCGACTGTTCGTTTTTGAATTATGCTGTTCACAGACAGACACACAGACACACACACGGACATGTTTCCAAAACTGCTTTTTTTGGGATTCAGGGGGTCTCAAAACATGTATTTCCGTTGAAATCTCGGTATCGAATTTTTGGGTTGAATACACTACTTCCCCTACTTACTATACGTAGTAGAGAAAGTAAAAATGACAAAAATAATAAAGATAGTAATAGACAATAGAATTATTGAGCTGGCCTCCAGTTTCATATACTTGGGATGTCTCATCTCAAATTTAAGAAATGGTGATGTAGACAATACTTTGGATATATGTATAAAGCTAAATGGAACATTATGAAGTAAAATCCTAAAAAGACACTTTCCAAATTTTTTAAGATGATAGCCCTACGGATCATGCTCTCTGGAGCTGAGACTTAACAAAACAAAACGAAAAGAAAAATGTTGAAATTACTAAAACTCTGGCGGGATATTCGCTTCTGAACTATCAAAGAAACGATGACATTCGGGGAGAACTAAGTGTAACCAACATTTCAGAAGTAATAGAACAATATAGGAAACAATAGTATGACCATATATGTAGAATGGATACGACCCGTATTCCAATCAGCATGTATAAATACAAGCCCAGAGGAAGAAGAGAGGTCGCAAGACTAGTAGAATAAATTTTAAAGCTTTTTGAAGTTAAAACGGGATAAAATGCCCAAGTTGTGTAGTATTCGATGAAAGTGTTTATGAATGTGCAATAACCACAGTGGTATATTTCATTACAGATACTACAAAGTTATGTTGGTAATGCTGATCTCCCTAGTTCACTTACAGGAGACATCAGCGCTCCTAGAGAATGCGGTAAAAGAGTAAAAATAAGGAACTTAAAGAGTGCCATTTGCTGGAATTGCAGTTGGATCTAAATATGCTAAACGGAATCATTTTACGGGCTAAAGCAGAAGGGTAAAGGAAAAAACGAAATGATGAGGCACAAAACTACAGTTTAAACCAGCTCTGCATATAAAGGTAGAGTGTAAATTTGGATCTGTTTCTCATGGAAATGCTATTATCATTTTAATGCACACTTTGTCGCCAAGTTACGAGCTCTGTGTTTTTTTCAGGCTGGTTACCTCCACATTGTTACGCTCCTAATGCACTGGAAAGAATTGCACGTTTCCCAGGTAACGTGACAAGAGAATGCTTGCAAACATATCTCCTCTGTTGCAGCAAAAATAACTGCAGCTGTGAAATGGCCATGGTTTATGCGCTGGAAAGCTGGTGGAAAAATAAAAGGTTTTGTTAGCATCTAACGTTTGAATAATCCAATTCTAGCTATATAATATTAAAATATAGTCATACATTCTTGAGAGGATTATTTTGGAAATTTAAAATGCAGACGGTTCAGTGGAGGTTATCTTGTTGCTTTGAATTTAAAATTATTCCAAATAGAATCGAAATATGTGGGCAGTAATGAAATTAAAGCCCAAAGGACTTGCATATAGTCAAATATATATAATCTGTAATTAAAGTAGGAAACTCACAAGGGCAGTAATGCATGTCTACCACTAATTCCCATAGGGGAGAGGGTTCCGACCCCTTCAGCTTCCATGTTGCGGCGCTGCATACCGCTAGCACTCGTCGTACTTCTGACCTTGTCAGAAGAACGTCGGGCAGAATATCTCAGTCCTCATAGAAGGGAGTTGTTCGGATTGCGTTGGACTCGGTGGGGCAATGTTCTGAGATACCAGCCTGAAGACCTGGGAGACGACGCTACGTTAGATCGTTGACCCTACCGAGATTTTTCTGCAGTACCCCTTTGGTGTTTACGCTCGTAAGTGACATCTATTTTCGTCGTTCTTTCGTAAGCGGAAGGGGCCTTTTAGAATCCAGGTATTGCCTTAATGGAAGGTCCCACAGAGAGAAGCCATTCGACTGACCCTTTTCCATGATTATAGAAGTAGAGCTTTGGCTCCGGGTAGGCATTTGACTTATATACAAATGTCTACCATTAGTGCATTTTGTTCCTATAAAATTCCAATGAACCTTACAAAAAAGAAGAAGCTCTGAATGTGTTACACTCTTGTGACTTTATATTTACTATAATTTATTCTTAAGGCTACCACAAGATATGCCTACAAAAGCTCATTCCTATATCTAAGTCATGTTAATCGAAATAAACCTTTACTGAAACATTTTTATTATACATTTCGTCGTAAGTACGAGAGGAATATAGATTTGAATGTCAGAAGTCACTATATGCTGGTCTTGAAATTCAATACTCTTTCCATGATATCGCGAGAAACATCTGAATATTGTTATAGTATAATGGGGATTGCTTATACTTCCCATATTAACTACTTTTTAAGTTGAATCATTTTGACGTAAATTCACTTTAAAGGTGAAGTCACATTTACAAAACTAGTAGAGCTAGCAGCTCTGCTCACATTATTTCGTCAATATTGGAGATTCTATTTTGTCTATCTCCCCTGCTTTATCATTATATCTCTCTTTCCTCCTCTCCCTCATTCTCTGTAAATCTTTGTCTCTCCCCCACTCCTCTTTGTTTTCAGTATTTTTTCCGTTTTTTACAGCTCTCCCTTTCTACTCTTCCCTCCAATCCCTCACCCCTCCCTCCATGTACAGAAATGACAGAAGAAATCAACACGGCTTCCCTCAAAAACCGCAGTTGTTACCGCTTCTAGTGCAATTCATGACGTTACGACTTCATTTTATTGGGTGGTGGTATCAGCTTGTAGGTGCTATCACGACTTGTGCTGTGTATCGCACCAATAAGCGTACCTATGCTAGTTCTGTCAACTCATGGGTAAATTACTATAGGTATAGGCGAAGAATGGCAACCGATTTTTGGATATCTTTCGCGGGATTAATTCTGAATATACAGCAAATGTCTGTTTGGAAATGTTCTTGAATATGAGTCAGTTCTCGAGATATTAGCATTTTAGTTCTCAAGCATCAGTTATGGGTCCTCATATAAATTAGCGTTTCCAAGCTATTTAATGTAATTAAACAGGCAATAAAGGTGAAGGAGGCGTCTTTCTCCGTGGACTAGTGGTACCGTGCTAGCCTCTAGTTCCCAAGGTCGCGGGTTCAAACCCGGCGGAGGGTGATGGATTTTTTCAGGCGTAAAAATCCTTAGCATGGCTTCCTTCGGAAGGGAAGTGCCAGTGGTCCCGTGTCGCAGATTTACGGCGCGTAAAAGATCCTCAAGCCTGATAAAGAGGCCTCTGAGCAAAAATAGAATGGGACGCTAAGGACCATAGTAGTTAAAGAGCGTCCATAAATGAAACTCAATTTAATTTAACGTTACCGAGCGAGATAGTTCCAAGGTAACGTGTGAGGCTCGCATTCGAGAATTCAATTTGGGTTCGATTACCGGTGGCCACCACTCTGACCATAGTTTCTTCGTGGGTTTCCCTGGATGACACAGGCGAATGCCGGAGTGGTATATTTTACCACGGATTTCCTCTCTCCCCCATTTTCTCTCATTTTGTTTCTCTTACACTCCAAGCAATATATACCGATGGTTACAACTAGGAACGATGAAAACATATAACACAGCAAAGTAAAAAGGCGATTACATCCTTTATAAAAGTAATAGAGTTAGTGTTAAGGTTATACAACGAAAGGGTACACCTCGTCACTTATACATACATGGATCCATTGTAGCTATCACCCCCAATAGGAAGGGCAGGAATGAGAGAACCACAAAAGGCTACAAGTCGCAGCAGATAGACCACAGAGATGAGCGGCAAATCCTAAAAAATAATCCAGTCTCGAAGACCTGTCCCACTGCTGGAGCTGCCTAGAGAGATCCATCGACCAAGTAGCCCTCTAATGTCCACGGCGAGTATACTATCCTTTGAAGGGGCATCCGTACCATCTGTCCGGCACGAAACTAGAAGCACCTTGAAAAATCAGCAGGAAACGGAACGAAGGGAAAATGTTAGTAAGGAAATCGTGGTAGAGGAAAAACTACCCCGGCATTCGCCTACCGACACGGGGAAACCATGAAAAAAAACCCATTGTCAGTGTGAGGCCAGCCGGAAATCGAACCCAGCAGCTCCGGAATGCAAGCCCCGCTCGTTACTGTGGAGCCATCTCGTTCGGTATAAAGAAAAATAAATAAAGATATAGTTATGCGTGTGTAATAATTATTTTAGATTACATTTTATTCAGTGTAATATTAAGTAAAACATATAATAATACTAATAATAGTTGAAAAGAATATGGAATGGACGCCACCGGGAAGGGGACAGAAGGAATGCCGCATAGCACAAGGATTCAAGGAATTAGAGGGGTAATGATAGATTGGAAAATTGAGGAAGTTTCATATTCCAATATGCAAGAATGGAGAAAAGTGATAAGAAGATGTTAAACACCGTAATCTTGAGTGCCGAAAAAGTGTTTGTACATTATGAAATCGGAAATATATATATATATATATATATATATATATATATGATCAAGTACAGATACATGCAATGGCGATTCTAGTCCCTAAGTCATTTAATAAACTTTATCTAAAAAGTTTGGCTGCATTTCCTCTGTATATTCAAGTTCATCAGCAGTGGTTGTTAAATAATTTTCTAAATAGAGAAAATTGTGTTTACTGTAATATTAGAAATTACCCAAAGAGATATTAATAATAAATAACGGGGAGAATTGTTTTACTCCGTCTTTATAACTATATGCTATTTCCAAAAGGTTCAACATCAGGGATTTCTCTATTATGTGAAAAAATTGAAAGAATTGATATCTTAAATAAATACTGGACCAAAGAGAAGTTACGGGAGCTTGAAACATCACCTACTCTGATTATTTAAAATTTAGCAATAAATCCTTCACCGCTAAAAGATACAGGCTATAGAGATTTCTATAACTTGGAAGAACGTCAATGATATACAATAGAAGAAGACACATCGCGCACCCTACCCCAAGGAAGAAGGGACGAAGCGAAGGAACCACAGGAGCATGCAGACAGTTGGCAGATAAGCCACAGAGATTTGCAGAATTCACTAACAATTCCAGCTCGAAAACTCGACCCATTGCTAGAGGTACGCAGAAGGGCGTTGACCACCCATACACTCAGACAGCTCCCTAGTGTCCATGAGGAATACTATTTCCTTGGAGCAGACAACTGTGCCATCTACCCGGCACTGCCTATCGTCCTCCGAGATCTAGGGGTACCACGCTATCCTTTAGTTCCCGAGGTCGCGAGCTTAAACGCGGCGGAGAACGATGGAGTTCTTCGGGCTGGCTTTCTTCGGAAGGAAAGTAAAGTCGGAGGTCAGTATCGTAGAATTACGGACCTCATACCTCATAAAGAGGCCTCTGAGCAAAATTTGCGTCCTTTCACGTTCAATATATAATGCAACGCTAAGAACCACAGTAGTTATAGAGCATCCATAAATAAAATTTAATTTAATTTAAACTACGAAACCTCAAAGCACACCTGAAACATGAGAGAGAAGCGGAATGAAAGGGAAATTGAGAAAGGAAATAGTGGTGGATAAGAAACCTACATAGCATTCACCTATCGACCAAGGAAAACCGATGGAACACATCTCAATCCTATTTTCTACTTTCGAATTCTATGTCGGTCCCGCCTTCCCAAATAAAAACAACCCAACGCGGTCCTATAGGGAATTAATTCATAATTTGCCATCCCATTCTAAAAGACTTACGACTTTAGAAGTGCTATGGTCTACAAAACGATACTGCAGTTTTATGTTTGAACAAAACCTATTTTAACCATAAAATCAAATATATAAAAAGATATTGCTCTACTAAATGCCTGTAACAATTTTGTAAACTCCACACACAAAGTAGTCAGTGTATTATAAAAAAAAATTAAATTCTAATCAAATGAAATATTTTGAATAACTCCAGAATACGTAATCTGTGATAACTTTTCGTTTTCGTGAATATTTACTACAGAGTCGCGGTCACAACTAACTACTTGTGCTCAATGTCACTCAGTTTTTCGTAACAGGGTTGTCACACCACTTTACACTTCACACTGTCGTCCTCCGTGGACTAGTGGTACCTTGCTAGCCTCTAGTTCCCAACCCGGCGCAGGGGGATGGATTTTTTCGGGCGTAAAAATCCTTAGCATTGCTTCCTTCGGAAGGAAAGTAAAGCCGGTGGTCCCGTGTCGTAGCTTTACGGCACATAAAAGAACCTCAAGCCTGACAAAGAGGCCTCTGAGCAAAATTACCAGTCTTTCACACCCAATATAGAATGGGACGCTAAGGACCACAAAAAAACCAGGTGAGAGTGGGCACTTGACGGGAATTGAACCCGAGATCTCCCGAATGCTTTACTGCGGAGCCAACCTGCTCGCAATATAGGCAATATGTCGATGTGCATTGGATAGAGATAATATTTGGGTAATAATACTAATAATAATGCTAATAATAATAATAATAATAATAATAATAATAATAATAATAATAATAATACTCCCGTGGCGCTACAGTCCATGAAGCGCATCTCTCAGCCAGATTGCTGGCCTCCAAGTTCGGGATCGCTGCCTATCGCAGCTCCTCACTTTCCCCAGATGCTGAGTAGGCAACTCTCCTACAACTGGAATTATAATCCGCAACCTCATGGGTGAGATCGAACCCGGACGCATTCCGCTAGCCCACAGCGACAGGCGTTGGTTCGTAGACACATTTGCCCGTCATAGTTCTCGTGCTTGCCAGATATATGCAAACTCTACTTATGAAATACTACGTAGAAAAATCAAGACCAAGAATTTAAGCGGAAATGTTCACGTAGTGTAAGAAAGCACTCAACTTCGTTTATAGAAACTGTGAGAAGTTTGGGAAACAAGCTAAATGTAATGAATGTTAGTTAAAATCAGAAGACAAACAAACTGGTTTCTTCGCTACAGAGAAACTTGATAATAAAAGTTAAATAAGAACGGCAGAGAGAACGGTTTTCTACACCTTTTATATAGAAGGCGTACTTCTTCGCTGGCCGTTTTAGCGAAACGACGGAGAAATAGAAAACGAAGTCAATTTCCGCCTCATCTCCTGGTAACAAGACACGAATTTTTAACGAAACATTCTCACCAAAACTATCTCAAGAGCTGAGCAAACTGCAAACAAGGTAGCAATTAAAATTCTCTCCGTATTCAGGCAAGACGCCCCCTTGTTTGTCTTCCGTACAAAAAAAAAAAGAACAGGTAGATTGCCTTTGAATAAATAATTTTGCTTTCATTTGGAAGTGTTAAAGACTATTGTTTAGCAGCAGTTCCCGCAGCACCACTGGCATTATCCGCGACGTCTTTTGGTTTTTAAACGCTTAAACATAACATTCAATTAAAAACTTTATATTGACATATCATCGAAAACTCAACATCCACTGAATACAAAACATTTTACCCATTATAACTTCACGCAGTTCCTTATGTATTATACAGTACGTTACCTTCACACTGTGGCCACCGCAGCTCAACTCCAGCCGAAACAGATATAATATCTATCCCCGCAATCGCCTTACGTTCCCATATTTACAATTACATGGTATTAAGACATGTCTTATCATAGAACACGTCCTTTTTAATTCACACATTTCCAGCATCTTCTCAAATCATTTTCATTTACACTCCAGAGTTCAATATCCGAAATTAGGTGAATTTCTCGCCTGACGTTTTCTTTTACCTTATTACTTTCTCTACTACGTATATTAAGTAGGGGAAATATTGTATTCCACCCAAAAATTCGATACCGAGATTTCACCGGAAATACATGTTTTGAGACCTCCTGAATAAAAAAAACATTTTTGGAAACATGTCCGTGTGTGTGTTTGTCTGTGATCAGCATAACTCAGAAACGAACAGTTGGATAAACACCAAACTTGGTATTTAGGTTCAGTATCTTCCAGAGATGCGATATGAAGATTTTCAAGAAAATCCCCATCCCAGATTACCCTTTACATGCAACATTTTTCGAAAATTTTAATTTTCCCAAAAATGGCTCTAACGATTTTGATTAAAGTATCATATGTTTAAGATATTTTCATGACAAATAAAATGTATATCTTGAATTTTCTGGGAATGTCTCCAAAAGTATTCTTCATTGTGAACGACTGTTGCATAACTGGTAAACCATAAGAGATAGACAAAATTTTACTGCACAAAAAATGTAGATCGCGTTAAAATACACAATTTTGTGATATATACATTTTTTTTGTTGAGTGAACATTTTCGAGATATTGCTTGTTATTCTCTTAAGCGTTTCAATATTTATTTTATCAAATGTGAATTCGCCGTGGCCGAGTGGTTAGACCGCTCGCCTCCCACCGAGGCGGCCCGGGTTCAATCCCAGGGACCTGCATGTGGGATTTGTGGTGGACGAAGCGGCGTCTGGGCGGGTTTTCTCCGGGTTCTCCGGTTTCCCCCGCCATTCATTCCACCAACTGCTCCATCATCACCTTTCCTTTCATCCATTTCACCAACATTTCGTTTCATCTACTTCCTTCATCCCATACCAGGCATCGGGCTGATCACCCATCCTGGATGCTCTGTCTGATCCATGAGTGTCTGCTCCTCGACGGGCCTCTGACCCCAGGCACCCGCTTGTAAGTCCTGGGGGGGTGTAAGTCCTACATAAGAGGAGGGTAAACAGATAATGAATGAATGAATGAATGAATTCGTTATTCATTTTTTTTTGTCTTGGATATGCAAAGAGTATTAAGGGAAGGGTACTGCACATAGCAACCAGCTATTAAGAGATATGTCTGTGCTTATATTGCCCTTGCAAATACAAAACAAGGGGAACATAGTAGGCCTTAAGCGATAGTCAAATATTTTTAGAACTGGTGTGTATGTGTAAAATGTAATTCTCTTTGCATGTCAAAAGATCGTATCTGCAAACGTGTATCTCGATTAATAGATGGAGAATAAGAGTTTGTATAAATAGTTTGTACAAGAGTAGAGAAAGTCATGTGAGTGTAACACATCAAATTTGTTTCATCTGATCATCAGAGTCGGGTATATTTCTGTAATTGGATTTTGTGAAATGATAAGAGTAATTCACCCACGAGTAATATTCTTCTCTGGCGATGAATGGTTCCATTTACGTAGGTATTTTTCGTCGCAAAATAGCAGATATTGGAGCACAGGGAAACACGATTTTAGGCACATTTCCTTGCTTGACGCGAAAATTGCTGTACAGTAAACGCATACAGAACTATACGTTTTGAACAAACAATACATGCGCAAAGGTACAGAAACTACTTAATCCATTGTTGAACAGTTGAACCATGTTGAACATCGGTCTGCATTTTTTCCAACCAGACTTTACTGCGTGCGTAGATTTAATGAGTCATTACATTTAATTCAGGACATTTTTGAAGATAGGTAATTAGCAAAGAATTATGACCCTTAGGACCCTGTGATCTAACGTATACATTTTTATCTATTGGGAAATTTTAAAAATAAGGTGTATGCAACAAATCCCATACATTGTAAGAATTAAAAAGAAAACATCAGACTTTTTCTGAGAAGTGTCAGAAATATGCGGATAAGGGCAACATTTCCAAAATCTCTTATGATAAATTATGTGTTTATCATCGTTGTAATTGTAAATATGAGAACGTGAGCGGTTTCGGCGGGATTCCGAGCTGGGGCGCCCGCGAGTCGCCGTGAGGTGGTCACAGTATGAAGGAAAATACTGTAGTACTTATATAAAATCGAATGTATTACATTTACATTACTTTTTCCATCCACTATTGTTTATGTTTTGTAGCTTCCACAGAGTATTCTATTTCGTAAGTAACAATAGTAATAGTTTTACTTCATGTTAATCAAGGTAAACCTTTAAGGGAACAGTTACATTACACATTTCGTTGTGGGTACAAGAGGGATAGAGGAATCGATGGTCAGATATTTAAAAGCTATTCGGTATATGCTGACTTTGAAATTCTAAACTCTTTCCATGACATTGGAGAAACCGAGCGGGATGGCTCAAGCGGTTGAGTCTGTGGCCCGCATTCGGGAGGTCGTGGGTGCGATTCGTGCGGCAGACTTTCCCCTTCTGACTCAAGGTTTTTTCGGAGGTTTTCCCGGGTCACTTAGTGAATGCTGGAAACCTCATTGACTCCCCCGTATTTCTCTTACCTCATTCCCTCTCATTTCATTTTGCTCTTTCACGTTACAGGTTGGCTCCGGGGTGTCTGTTGGAAGACTGCGGACAGATGGCGGAGATGGCTTGCGTGTTGAAGTTTCTTCTCGGCCCCGTCAGATGGAGGCCACTAGAGTCTCCGTTGCAGGGGGCCTGTGAGGCACCCTCCAGTGATTTGGTAGGGCTGCCTTGAGCGCTCTCTGGCTGGGTGGTCAAACTTGTAACTGTTAGGGACCTCTGCGCGTCGCTTTCGCCTGAGTCGACCGGTTCTGCAGCCCATACGTCACCTGCGGTTTCTTCATCTTATCCGTTCCTCCCGCAGGTGTTTACACAAACGATCTCTTTGTGGGTTGAGGTGCTGGTATCCTCTCCGTAACGTAATCCTAATGACATTGGAGAAACAACTGAATATCGCAGCACTTTCAGAAAACGAATTTAAAAATTCAAACCAATAATAACGGATAGCTCAAAATGGCTCACGCCACAGAAAAAATTACTTGAAATAAATTGTGCGTTTTAAAGATTTGTACAGTTTTGTGTACTAAGCATTTGTTCATTTCTTACAGTTTACACCATCTACAAAAACATTCCTTCCGAATGAAGAAATTATCCATAGAAAATCCAGTAAATACGTTTAATTTGTCATGTAAATATTTTAATCAAACTCTGTTCATTAACGAATAAACCTCTGCTTTAAGAGCAGTTTGTAGGGGGAGGTGCTTTCAAACACTACGTGAGGCTTCTTTGGAAGATCCTGAACTTAAATACCAAGTTTAGTATTTATAGGACTTCTCGTTTTTAAGGTTGTTCACAGGCGCGCACGCGTACACCAACACACACACTCACAGAGGAAGAGAGAGAGAGAGAGAGAGTTAGAGAGGAGGGAGGGGCCAGTGGGACCCAGAAGGGGTATCAGGTTTTTGGGTAGAATACAATTCTTCATCTACTTATATATACATAAAGTAAATATATATATATATATATAAAGTAAACGATTATTCCTCTAATCATGCTACATTACTCACAATAAATTTTGTTACTGGAAACAATTTCCAAATTTGTAGCATGAATTTCGATGCATGCACAATACGCTCTCAAAATACATTTTTTGGGGCTTCTGTCACTAAAGTGAGGAAAAGAAGAATTGTATAAAATGCTTAATAGATGCTGTATGAGAACTCATCTTGGAAAAACAAATACCTAACATAATATATTTGAAAACGGCCAACGCTACAAACAGGTTATTTGACAGGAGTTGTATTATTTCCACCAGTCCTATAATTTTTGATAGTAGGTTTTTAACAAAATCTGAAATGCATCTGATAAATTGTGATGGTATTTATGTATATTGATAGAACAAACATAAATTTGAAAGCTTGTATCAGTGAAATTCAAAGGAACATTAAGTTAAATTGATGGATCTGCTATTGCCAATGATTTTTGGACTACAAATAACGAGATAGGTCACGAAATAAAACCTTCTTTCTCTGTTTACCCTCCCCGTTGTTAAGGTTTACACCCCTCAGGACTTACAAGGGTCAGACACCTGTCAGGGAGCACAGACTATGGATCAGAGAGCAGTCAGGATGGGTGATCAGCCCAAAGCCTGGTATGAGAGCGAGGAAAGAGATGATATGAAATGGCGGCGAGGTGAATGAAAAGAGACAAAACCGCTGAAATCAATTCAAACACTACTACAATTTGATATTTGAAAAAATATTTATTTGCAGTAACATCAAAGTTATTTTGAATTTTTAAATCCCACTACTGGACGTCATTATGCAATTTATCCAATCCATTCATAGAACGCAAGAGGAAGAGGGGAGGTTCTCCATCTACACTTCAGAGGGCGTGTACATCGCTGAAGAAACACAAGAAGCAGATTTGAATAGTAGTCGGCCACACCAGATAGCACCAAAAACACCTTCCACTTCTCATACAAGAGAGGTGAGAGGCGAAACAGTAGTCGACCTACAGCTGAAGATGAGGTAAATCTACACATCGAAAACGTTCCAAACCAAACATCTTCAAGACTAAGTGACGCAGTGTTAAGAAATGTCGACATAGCATAGTTAGAATTACAGCATGCAGTCAGCGGCACTTTATATAATTCTTTTTATCATCAAATGGTTGAACTGTAAGTGAGGGAATTTATATAAAGTATTTAACTTGAATAGTCACGTACATTAAGGTGATTCAGAAACAATTTCTTTGGCCTGTCTTCTAGTAGTGCGCGCGCCCATACACATACAGACATACCTGCATATTATAAACAAAGAAAAAACAAAATGGGCCATATTTGTTTTCACCATATTCATTTACGATTTAACGCCAATGATTTAACAGGCTAAAATATAGCATTTTATTTACAGTTTGTTATAAATATAGCAGTAATGACATCTCCGCTCGCGTTACTGCGTTAACTGTGGATTATTTTCTCTTGTCCTCTGACCTTGTTTATTTCCTTCACCCTCCTCTTACCGTCTCTCCCTGTGCAACGTAAATGTCATCTGATGTTTTCAAACCCTGGAATATTTTTTTCATAGTGAACACAAATTAAAAAATATATAGGCCTACTTCTAAGAATTGATTGCGATCAGTACAGTATCATTTCCCGTAAGTTTATGAATATTAGTAATTTCATCCTACCAGGCTAGAGATCCGGGACAAGTTAGCAAACCGATGTATGTGCAACCATATTACAGAGTTCCGTAAACACAGCGATGTGGTTGTAAACAAAGACGCCAATGCGCTGCCTTATTTGTTACTGCAAACAGTACAGTCTAGTGATGGTGGAAAATGAAGTAAGACACCTACATCGGAAAGAGAATCAGAAGTGTATTGTACCTCTAGTCACGAAGCGGTTTGTACACGGCCTCACGGGTAAACAACAACCACAATGCGCCGCCTCACTCCACCCTACTTCACTTCATTCATAAGTTATGCTGGATCCTTAGCCTGATTATAATTAATAAAACTTGTCAGAAACATTCAACTTATAACATTTTAGCATGCGATCTTTTTTATCTGGAATTTGTCTTCGTATCCCATTATAACCCCTTTAGGTAAAGTACGTACAGTATATTCTGCAATTGAGGCATAACGCATGAAATATAAGAGCTTTCATAGCAATTGCTTTGATTATTCAAATGAAATGTTTTTTAGTCTGCAATGCTAAATATTTTATGGAGACAGTATTTTTAACACTTGAATTATATAATATGTAATTTCAATAATCGCCCGCCTTGAAGCAATATGTATGCAATAACTTGTAAAAATGTATGTAACAGTCATTGCAAATGCTTATATTATTGTAAACATGTTCAACAATTATATGTGAATGATTGAGGTAATTTAATAATGCAAGAGCTGTGAGAATAATGAGCTTAAAGTTGCTAACAATGAGGTAATAATGAGGTAACCTTGAGGCAATAATGAGTTTGAGAGTGTGAATACTAGTAATCATGATTAGAGCAATAATAATGTAAATTTTGTGGCAGTTTAAAATAGCCAATCAACAGCCAGAGAAAGCTTTAATTAAATGCAGGTATTGTGGCATGTGCACAGATTATAGTAATAGTAATACGTCCTCTGGTTACCCAAGTCGAAGGTTGGCAGTTTATCTGAGGAGGGGCGATTGAGGGGAAACAGTCTCATTGGTGGGGATATGGCGTTAGTGACGCCAAGCTTAGAGGGGTTTTCTGAGCATTCTGGGACTAGTGTTCGCGAGAGCTGAACGGATAACTGTCTACGACATGGCGTCCTCGCCTGGCAGACACATGGGGTAAGCATTTGTTAAATAAATCTATTAGTCATCCTTTCTTTCAACTTTAATTATGGTAGCATAGAATCCTTGCCTCTCCCTTCAGCCAGGAATTATGTTAGTGTAAGAATATTTTTGAGATAACTTTAGCTGCGTCCCTCGTCGTTGCCTCTCAAATTAAAGTTTCCTTTGTTTGATTAACGATCCCTCTCACAAGCGAGTTGCCCTCCTCTGAAGTTAAGTAATTACAAAATATTGAGGTACACGACAAATTGGCGGAGGCGCCGAGGAATTGGTTTGATTTGTTTTGAGATTTTAAGTGCAAAATTTTTTTTTCCCTCCAAATTTAACGGTTTGTTCTCCACGTGGTCGTGAAAAATGTAAAGTTCGTTCTGGCTGAAGGGTAAGGATTTTTATACTTTAATTTGTGATTCTCTTCTTCTAAATTTTGTTTCCATCATTTCTGAAAGTCTGGTGTCGAAAGTTCAATTTTGAGTTCATTTTTTGCATTTTTTTCCCCATTGTCTGCCGGGTGACGCTAAAACTTCTGACTCCATTTTCCCCTTGTTTTGGCTTCATTTCCTTTAAATTATATCACTGTGTTCCGTTCTTCGTGCTGGTTATTTTCAAAAAAAAATGTTTTTGTGAAACTTGAGTTGTGAAACGAGCGAGATAGTTGTTGTTTCAAAATGTGCTCGTTACGTGTTGGCTATCTGTTTGCAAATCTTGTTTTTTGTGCTTATTAGCAGTGGTTTGGAAATGTATAACTTTATATTCCAGTGATTGTGGTTTCTAGCTATTTACTGCACTTTTCTGGGTCATTTTTCGTGTAACTTTTATGTACGCACGTGTGTTGTGTAATTCCCGCGTGGTCGTGCATTTCAGCAATAATTTTAGCTTGTGAAACCAGTCTTCCTCAGCACGTGTTTTGGCGCGTTTCTTTGCGTGTGCATATCAGATTATATACATTTGATTTAAGAAAAAAAAAGAGAAGTTTTGTGTGCTAGTTTAAATTACAAGTCTGTATTTTGCTCCTTTTGAGAATCTTCGCGGTGGTCACAGTAAGTGTGACGTAGTTTTTTTAACTTCCAGTTCGAGGTTTCTCACTGAAGCTATCATTTTGTTTTCTTCCATATGTTCATTCTGATTAAAAATCTTGGTATTGTGTCCAAGTGGCTTGTGTAGGCGTGTGTTAGTATAATTTTCTGATATTTCGCCGCGGGCGCTTAATTGTGTTCTTTCTGCAACTGTTTTATTTGGTTATGTTCTGATCTTGCTACTTACATTCATGTGATGTTATAAGTGTTTAGTTTGGTGTAATCTGTATTGCTTGGTCCTACTGTTTGTTTATTGGTTGCGTTATCTTTTGTGCTGCAATCATGCCTAAGCGACGTACTGCACAGAAATCTGATATAGTAATTGCTCCTGTTAGCGAGCACAGTGACGTAGACTTTCTGTCCAGTGTTGGTTCGCCTGTTGTTACAAAGCAATCAGCTGTCTGCCGCCCCTCTCAGGTGAAGAATCCCAGTAGGATGTCGGCGTATGAGGTACTTTGAAATTTTGAAATGTTCGCTACTACTGCTAATGGCCGCTCTGAGAAAATAATAATGATGATAATTTTGCTTTATCGTTGCCAAGTTTGGTTTATTTAATTCCGCAATGCATATTTTTAAGGGAAAATCTTTCGCAGTTACTCATGTAAGTAAAAGTTTCAGGAGCTACCAACCTTGCCAGTATCTGCACCTAATTAGGTTTGATGTGCTTCTGATATGGACCAGTACGATGTGGATGTTGATGCACCAGCTGTACGTGTGTTACCAGATTTTGGACAATTTGCACGGGAATTTTGTGGTAAACGAGTAAGAGAAAAGACAAAATCACCTGTAAGTATGTAGTCATTGTGAGTGCTAAAGTTTGGATGAATGAAACAGTTTTACGACTCACACAGGTATGCTAAATTTATTGTTTCACTGACTGATGCTTAATTAAGCTTTGTTTTTAGGAATACTGTGCTATGAATGTCTCTGCTAAATTACGAGTGTATTATTATTTTGGGTGTAATTTAAATTTTGCATTATGTTTTGGGAACTGCAAATCATTTGCTTTGTTTGTTGTATTATGCTGCAGGAATGTGTTTCAGGTGTACTATGTGCTTAATTGAGCTTTCATTTTCAGGAATGTTATGTGACAATATTGTTTTGAGTAATGATGTGATGTTGTTTTGTTGCATTCGATTTGATATGATTTGATTTGATTTTGACTCGATTTGATTTTGGGTTCCATAATGATGCTGTGATCTTTATTTGCAGAATATTGTTGCATGAATAGTGTTTGTATGTATGTGTGTATTTGAGGTTATGTGATATAAGTGAGATTTGCCTCGGTGGAAGTGCCAAAGAGTAACCCCGACGGTGTTGATGTGAGATGAGGAGAGATGAGATGAGACGAGATGATGTCAGCTTCGGTGGAAGTGCCACAGTGTAACCCCGACAGTTGTTGTCTGATTTCAGAGATTTTGCTTATTGGTGTTGCTGTAACGTGCCCAGTATAGCGTGTGTGATGAATTCACACGAGAGATTATATAGATGGAAGTGAATGTAATGAAAATAATTTTTTTTCTCTGTTTATGCAACAAGTTTATTACCATCTTAGATAGCAAATGTTAAAACCACCTGTTTTCCAGCTTAAATTTTCATTTTGAGGATGTAGATGCAACATTATAATGTCATGTTATTTGTGTAATTCCTGAATTGTTAATGTGATTTCTTGAAGGTTATGCCTATGTCAAATGTTTTCAATTTACAGCATGTTAAATGAGACATATACGTGCAGATGTTTTGTTTTGGAGAGAAAATTGAAAGATGATGATGCTTGAAGTAATGATCGAGATTGCACTATTACTGCTGATGATGATGATTATGATTGAGTTAATGCTCATACTGCGATGAGAAGGATAGTGATGTGGACGAGAAGTTGTATTGGTGACAAGAGTAGGACACTAGCAGTTGAAAGCATGTCACGTGGCGTAGTTTAGAAATGTATTGTGGATGTAGTTTGTAGTGATGCATACACTAGTTTGAGTAGATAGTTAAGTCAGTGTTGTGTGTAATTTGGGCCATGGTCAGTGTGAATGAGTTCATTTCATCGTCATGTGTGATTGTCTTGTAAGTGCACTTACTTTCTTTTGTTTGTGATACCAGCTGGTTATTGAGATGTAATATTGGGATCCCAAAACAAGGTTATGTTTCATTTCTGTCATGTTCATGTATTTTGATTCTGTTTTACTGTTATTTGGATTGTAAAGCATTGTAAGTTACACTTTAGATGGCAACTCTGTAAAATTTCTTTCTTATGCCAATTTGTACTAATTTTTTTTTCTCTTTCTTTACCCCATGTCATAAGAATTCTTTTAGTGTACACTTTTCATACTTTAAAATCTTTAATTGTAAAGGACATACCCTTCTTTTATGTGTGATTGTTTGTTTGAGCATCCTGTTTATTGTGTGGTGGTTTTGTTTTAGTCTTTCGCTGTGGCAGAGAGCGAGAAAGTGCATCAGCATCCCCAGGGCACACCAGAAGTCAAGAAACACCACAGGGAAGCTGTCGGGCAGCCACTACACTGCCGTGGCATTAGGAGCCACCATGTCGGGGGGCAGTCCAAGCCAGCGACTGCCCACCCTGTTGTTATCACCAGAGACCTGCGGTGCTAATTCTACACCAGGACAAATCGTCGTTGTGGGCACTGTCTAAATCCACCCACAAACAGTTACGGCAGACCATCACCATTTTGCGCAGTGTAGTGTGCCTGTGAACTAAGACAGCGTGGTGTGTGCGTGTGCGGGATGCTAAAGCTAAGTGCATTAACAATACTAAGTCGACAGCACTTACGTCGCTCGTCTCTCCACATCACCCAGCACCATTGTTTCGTCGGCTGGGTGCTTACCACACACATGTCTATTGTTATATTTTACTTCACACATTTGTATGTCATTTTTTTTTGGTATGTCTTTGTCTTGTTTTTTTTCATATTTATTGTATTTATTTCTTTCTGTCGACGAGGACGTCGACTTCGGTGGCCAGGGGGAGATGTGGCATGTGCACAGATTATAGTAATAGTAATACGTCCTCTGGTTACCCAAGTCGAAGGTTGGCAATTTATTTGAGGAGGGGCGATTGAGGGGAAACAGTCTCATTGGTGGGGATATGGCGTTAGTGACGCCAAGCTTAGCGGGGTTTTCTGAGCATTCTGTGGCTAGTCTTCGCGTGAGCTGGACGGATAACTGTCTACGACATGGCGTCCTCGCCCGGCAGACACATGGGGTAAGACATTATTATAATAAATCTACTAGTTGTCCATTCCTTTGCAGTTTTTAATTATGATAGTAGAATAGAATCCTTGCCTCTCCCTTCAGCCAGGAATTATGTTAGTGTAAGAATATTTTTGAGATAACTTTAGCTGCGTCCTCGTCGTTGCCTCTTAAATTAAAGTTTCCTTTGTTTGATTAACGATCCCTCTCACAAGCGAGTTGCCCTCCTCTGAAGTTAAGTAATTACAAAATATTGAGGTACACGACAAATTGGATGTTCAACAATTATATGTGAATGCATTAGGTAATTTAATAATGCAAGAGCTGTGAGAATAATGAGCTTAAAGTTGCTAACAATGAGGTAATAATGAGGTAACCTTGAGGCAATAATGAGTTTGAGAGTGTGAATACTACTAATCATGATTAGAGCAATAATAATGTAAATTTTGTGGCAGTTTAAAATAGCCAATCAACAGCCAGAAAAAGCTTTAATTAAATGCAGGTATTCTATTGGACTAGAATTAGCCAATCAGAGACTTGAAATACAGAAGTTTACGGGTTTTGACGGTTGAAAAATGTTCAGTTGCTGGCAGACCTTGGTATTGACCGGATGGAAGATGTGTTCTCTAAAGAAATATTACGTATTAGTGTGTAACGAAAGTTAAGTATACGAGTTAATAAAGTGCAAGTTTTAAATTAAAGAATCTCACAGCTCTTAGTATCATTGTAGTGCTATTTAATTTGTGCCAAGAATTAATAAAAAGTAGTGAATTTAAACTTAAAATCTGTGTAAGCTTACATTCTTGTCGTGCCACGCCCTGCCCAAGAGGTACGTAAACTCTAAACCAATACAGACGCAGCCGAGGCAAACATAAACATAAATACCACCTATAGAAGCCGTTTAATAACAAAGTTAATATAATATTTTAAAACTTGGAGCGTAACAACAAAAATACATCTTCAAAAATCGGCTTCTCATACGTAGCAGCATATTACGTAACAAACAATCCACTTCAAATTAACGCCCAAAGCGTGTGGCTAACAACAACAGTAAAACTTCACAACAATAAATTACAACAGTTGAACTATATCTTTCTTCCTCATTCCCCAAAACCATAAACTACGAGAACGAATTCCATTACAGCTAAATTCTTTTGGAAGAGGATCGTAACATCAAAAACAGAATGAGATTTCTACGAAACGTTAAAGATAGCAGAGTTAAAGATCACCGTTTGTAACGTTTTCTGATAGTCCTTAACACCAAAGTTGGCTGTTAGAGAGCTTGGCATGCGGGCTTTATCTGCTAAAGTTTCTTCTTCTGTTCCTACGCGCTTCTTATCTGCTGCTAATTCCCTTAAACGTCTTGGGAATTACCCTTCTAGTTTCTAGAACATGCTGAATTCAGAACCGGTACGCGCTGTATGGTATGGCGTAGACTCGACATTGTAAAAAATAACGACGTCACAGTGACAACTGCAAGTTGCTGGATGTAGTAAAAAATATACCTGTTTTAGAATATTTTCACGTTCTCTACCGCGCACCTAATAGGTAGAGGAAATAAAGTGATCCTCTCAAAACTTATATGTCGAGATATCACCATAAACGCATGGTTTGAGAATCCCTAAATAAATAAAAACAGAAAAACGCCGTTCTAGAAAGAAACTCCCTTTGTGAGCGTGAGTGTGTGTGTGAGAAAGAGAGAGAATCTGTGTAAAACATAGCTAAAAACGAAAGGTCGGATAGATACCAAAATTGGTATTGAAGTTCAGTATCTTCCAAAGATGTGGCACGAAGAATTTCAAGAAATTATCCCCACTAGAGCTATGCTTTATACAGATAAATTACAGATATTTTTTATTTTCTCAAAACCGGTTCTAATCTTTTTTTTATTAAAATACCATATGTTAAAATATTTCCATGTCCAAATATATATCTTAAAGTTTCTGGGAATAACCTGTGCGGTCCTTTTAATTAGAGAATTTTGTATTGGGTAAACAATAAGAGATACATACAAACATATTACACAGGGAATCTAAATATCCTCAAAATCCATAACTATAGGATTGTTTTAAACGGATCTATATTTTTTGCGTAGTACGTCTTCGTCTATCGCTTAACGTTTACCAGTTACACAAGAATATATAAATTTCCTTCAGAATGAAGAGGACTTCAAAGGCTATTCCCAGAAAATTAAAGATATACATTTTATTTTTCATGTAAATATCTTTAATATATGGTATTTTAATCAAAATTCCTGGTGTCATTTTTTAGAAAATCAAAATTCTTGAAACATTTTGTATAATATTGTATAATTGGTAAACGCTAAGTAACAGACTAAAATAAAAAAAAAACGTAGATCTCTTTAAGGAGACAAGGTACTCTGAAATGGTAAAAAATCGGATTTTTTGTTTTAGGCATCAATAAAACCTGTTATTATTTCCAGTATCAGAAAATATGTACGTTTTGGGGGTTAAGCAGTTTTTAAGACACTTAAATTTCATTTAAATGCTAGTCTGCATTCCTTTAAAGCTGTCATGCAACGCCCCTTTTAGAACATTTTTGTATCTTTTAACAGCGAACGACTATATGATGCCCTGCAAGCAGTTCAGCAGGTAACAAAAGAGGCCAGGACCAAGAGAAGGCAACCAGAAAAGCTGAAGTAATCCAGGAATGAAGATGGAGATGATTATGACACTGGAATGTGCTGAAGTGTGCCAGAATTTTAATGTTCAAGCTTTAAATTCAGTTTTCTTAAAACAACATTTTTGGATATTTTGAAGTTGTACATTTTTTGTTTTGTTAGCCCCACGTTTGGGTTACAATTTGAAGTGGCATTTTGTTAGTTGGTTGGAGGATGCTTCATGTTTATCTGCACCACGTATGGAAGCCAATTTGTCGCGGTCACTTCGTGTTATCTTTTACTGGGCGCCTGTTATTGTATTACTACTTTGAATGTTGGGTTCATTGTCCTCCGGCTAGCTATTGTTTCTCGGTCAAGCACATCTCTTAAACAGGGTGTGTAAACGGAAAGGATTTGTTACTCAAAGATAACACTGATAAAAGAATTTGTTTTTACACTTTTATTACCGTCACAATTAATTAAGTTCACATATTGACTCGTGATACATGCCAGAGTGAAACTGTTATATTTTCTAATATCACTATAATCACTTATTTACTGCACATTATAAATTCGCGTTTCACATTTATAACAAACTTTAAGACGCGAGAGATTCTGTAGAATTGCGACGTGTAACTCGCGAACGATTCTGATGAACTAAGCGACGTTTAACTTCCGAATGATTCTGTTGGACTCAGCGACGTGTAACGCGTGGATGATTTTGTTGAACTGGGCAATACTTGCCTCTGGCTTTAGCTTTTTATACTCCCACACACCGATATGCCTAAAGATTATAACCGAGCTTTATTGGTTAATAAAGCACGCCAACATTAGCGTCTATTTTTATATCCAATCAAAAATTACGAAAACATATGCTCTAGGGAAGAAATTCCCAGCATTTGTAAGAAAAGCGCGCCAGTCTGACGTCATTTGCTTGTCTCTAATAATTGATAAACAACTCACCCCCTCGCTCATTGTTAACCGCTCTTATTGTCAGTTTCAGTGAGCCCGTGTAAACTTATTTCCTAACAATGCATATAATTAACAAACATCTCAAATCAGTGTCATACAATAATGCTTATTTACACTACAATCACTCTGGCATTTACATTATTGTGATATAAATTACTGCCACAATTTATGCACCTTTTTCTGAGAACGTATGAGAGGTAGAGAGCTGAAATTTTCAGTACATGTAAGCAATACATGTTAAAATTTCTGAACCACAATCATAATTTTATAATATTAGTGATATTAAGAAAGGAACAACGTTGAAAATGTTGCATATTTTTACTTTTTTGACTTTCATATAGTTGTTTTTTTGACTTATAGCGAAATGATATACATAACTAAACAATTGAGGTTCAGAAGATATCTGATTATATTAAGAACAAGCACGCAAAATTGTGAGCCTATATTGCAAGTTGTATCAGAGAAAAAGGTACATGTAATCACGCGTTTTAAGAGTAAATTTTATATTTTTCTGCTGAATGAAATACTTTTTACGGACTCAACCACATAAGCTATCAATGCAAGCAACCACTTGAAATAAGTATCATGATTTATAGAATAAGTCATAAAAATTTCAGAAAAAACCATTGAGAACTTTATGAGCAGTAGTAATTTAACACACTTAAGGTGTAATTTCCAGTGTTCAGAAAATCTTAAAGCACAATTTGTTTCAAATACATTTTTTGTGGCATGAGCCATTTCTGAGATATCCGTTATTAATGATTCGAATTGTTCATTTATTAATAATTCTTTAAAGTCCAAATTTTCTCGCGATTGCATGGAAACAGTATGGAGTATTGAGGCCACCGTATAGCGTCCAGTTCTTAAGCATTTGACTAAAGCTATTCTTTTTGTAATAACGAAATTTATAATGTTGCTATTTCCGCAAAGGTTTATTTGGATTATTAGTAGATATAAAAAAATCTGATGTGTTACACTCACATGACTTTCTCTACTCTTGTAAAAACTATTTTTACAAACTCTTATTCTCCATCTATTTCATATTAATCGAGATAAACATTTACAGAAACGATCTTTTGACATGCAAAGAGAATTACTATTTACACATAGCGACCAGTTCTAAAAATATTTGACTATCGCTTAAGGCGTACTATGTTCCACTTGTTTTGTATTTGCAAGGGCAATATAGAAATACAGTAGTCCTTTAAGCATCGACATATGTCTTAAAAGCTGGTTGCTAGGTGCAGCGCCATTCTCTTTGCCACAGATTAATACTCTTTGCATATCCAAGATAAAAAAATGAATAACGAATTCCCATTTGAGAAAATAAGTATTGAAAAATTTAAGGGAATAACAAGCAATATCACGAAAATGGTTCACTCAACAAAAGAAATGTATATGACATAAATTGTGTATTTTAACGCCACCTACAGTTTTTGTGTAGTAAAATTTTGTTTGTCTCTTATGGTTTACCAGTTATGCAAAACTCGTTCACAATGAAGAATACTTTTGGAGACATTCACAGAAAATTCAAGATATACACTTTATTTGTAATGAAAATATCTTAAACATATGATATTTTAATCAAAATCGTTAGAGCCATTTTTGAGAAAATTAAAATTTTCGAAAAATTTTCCATGTAAAGGGTAATCTGGGGTGGGGGATTTTCTTGAAAACCTTCGTGTCGCATCCCTGGAAGATACTGAACCTAAATACCACGTTTGGTGTTTATCCGACTGTTCGTTTCTGAGTTATGCTGTTCATAGACACACAGACACACAAACAGGCACACACACGGGCATGTTTCCAAAAATGCTCTTTTTGGATTCAGGGGGTCTCAAAACATGTATTTCCGGTGAAATCTCGGTATCGAATTTTTGGATGGAATACAATACTTCCACTACTTACTATACGTAGTAGAAAAAGTAATAAGCTTTAGTAAGAAAAGCTTGTATACTCACTAATAAACGATAGAGAATAGAGAAAGTCAGGTGAATGTATCACATCAGATTTTTATTTTATTGTCTCTCCGGCTTGCAGGGGAGTACAAGCCTCAACAGTAAACATCATCACAGCTGTCCCTATGTTTGTACAGTCTAGAGCAATGTTTGGTAGGTCACACTGTTAGGAATCCAATTATATGGTAGCAAAATCGAAGTCTACCATTGTCAAGTGACTGCGGGTGACTTCATTTCCAATAGGATTCAAATTGTTCACAACTCTCTCTTTTGCAAACTTCCGGTTTTGTCAATACAGCTGATATCAGTAATTACTCCATTACTCTTTGAAATGATCCCTTAAAGCCAGTTTTCACTATTTTTGTGAAAGCGCTTTCATTACTAGTATCTGATTAACAGGAACAAAATGGAATTTAATCATTACTGATTTATCCATTTGATTAAATAACACAAGCTTGATAAATAGGGGAAAAAGGAGCATTGAATTGCAGGGAATATTTTCTTTTTCGTTTTCCATCATGTATTTATTAAACCATTAAAGAGTATAGAGTAGACGTAGTGAAACAAATCCATAATAAACGTATATTAAAATCCAATATAATCACATAATGTAGCAATGATATGGGTAGGTAACTAAACTTACAGCACTCTTTACTCGATTCTTCAGTCGCATAAACACCAAGTTTGGTATTTAGGTTCAGTATCTTCTAGAGATGCGACACGAAGATTTTCAAGAAAATCCCTCCACCACAGATTTCCCTTTATATAGAACATTTTTCGAAAATTTTAATTTTCTGAAAAATGGCTCTAACGATCTTGAATAAAATATCATGTTTAAGATATTTTCATGACAAATCTCGAATTTTCTGGGAATGTTTCCAAAAGTATTCTTCATTGTGAACGACTTTTGCATAACTGGTAAACCATAAGAGATAGACAAAATTTTACTACACAAAAATGTAGATCACGTTTAAATACACAATTTATGTCGTATACATTTTATTTGTTGAGTGAACGATTTTCAAGGTATTGCTTGTTATTCCCTTAAATTTTCCAATACTTATACTTTTTCTCAAATGGGAATTCGTTATTCATTTTTTTATGTCCTGGGCATACAAAGAGAATGGAATGCGCCACATAGCAACCAGCTCTTAAAATATTTGACTATCGCTTAAAGCCTACCATATTCCCCTTGCACCTACAAGAAAATTAGCAATAAGATTAACATCTCGATTAACATGAAGCATGTGGAGAATAAGCGTTTGCAAAAATAGTTTGTACAAGAGTAGAGAAAGTCATGTGAATGTAACAAATCAGATTTTTTGTGGAAAGGGGAACAGTAAAAAAGTTGGACAGGAGCAAGATTTGTCTTATTTCGCCAGGGAAGGGAGAGAGTTTGGGAGGGATAGAATTTTATGTAGCTTGATAGGAAACTGAGGTAAGGGTTCCAATGGAAGGGAGCGAGTGAGGAGTAGGTGCTGGGCTGTAGGTTTGACCGAGATCCTGGCTGCCGCCCAGGGAATTGCCGTGGTATTAAGGTAAAGTTAAGGGTGTAGCTTGCTTTTAAGACCTCGTCGTTGTCCGTGCAAGCTTGCTACGGACCTTGTACTGAACGAAATGAGATGACTGAGTGATTTTTAGGTAGTTGATGATCTTGTCGAAATGTTTCTTAATCTACCGTGTGCTGTCTTCCAGCTGTAGTTGGTAGAATGAGGAAGTGAAGAACTGCTGTGTGGATGCTGATGATGTGGTCTGTATGTCGTGGAGACTATATCTGCTATTGTCTGAATTTGGGATCAGTAGATAATGATGGTGCTGTGCTTTCATGAAGCAGGCCTTATAGGATCAAGATCCACGCCGAGATGTTCAGAAACTCAGCGTGGTGACCGCGTTCCTTAGCACAAAATTCTGCTGAGAGGGTATTGGCAAACTAGGAAGTTAGGGTGGTTTAACAGCTCTGGCATAGAAATCGGGGATGTAAAAAAGTATAGAGACAGAACCAAGCAGAGAGCTACAGGTCTGCCCCAACATCACGTGGTTGACCCTGGCCTTCCATACTATCGCTACGATCACCAAAAGGTGGTCTTGATGTAGAAATGAATAGCTAAATAATAGTAATAATAATAATAATAATAATAATAATAATAATAATAATAATAATAATAATAATAATAATAATAATAATAATAATAAAATCAGTTTGTTTTGGAAAACTACTTCTAGAAACTTGCTGTGCCTCAAAGCTGAAGTCCACCCTCCGTGGCGTATGGAATCTGTGGCTTCATAGTTACATACAAGTGATTATTTATAAGCCAACAATTTAAAGTCAACAAAATCAAAATGTTATACGCTTTATAAGCAAGCATGAAACCTTGACGCGATTTTTCCGAAGCCTCAACCACACAGTGAATGTGACCGAACGAAACATACACCAGCTTAATGTATAGTGCATTTGCTTTAAGTTAGAACATGAAAGTAGAAAGTGATAGCACTATATTCCACACGACAGTTGGTAATTCTTAACTTCCTAATCTAAAAACCTTTACTAATGAAACTTATTATTTAAAATGTGGGTTAGGTTGAAACATAAAATTTAGAAGAGAGCAACCAACACCCGCTTGTAACAATACGAAAGTCAGCGAAGCAAGGACGGCCGAAGATATCAGGACAGTTTCTATATTTCACTGCCAAAAATGCAACTGGCAACAACGCTACTACAAGTACAGTTGATACTCTAGGCAGTGAAGGGCGACTGTGTCAGGGTTTATCAGCACCCTCCTGGACCGGTCAGGTAGAGTCAAAATGGTCATGTTTCAACTTAAACCTCACGAACTATACGTTACACAAATCTCGCCTACTGTTGGTCAGTCCAGATTGTACGGAAACCGCTTTTAAGCTCCACCTTCTACCGTCATGTGCTGGTACAATAGCGTATCTAGTTTTGGAGATTAGTTCCTATCTCTTACTATGTGCGTGAAGTAAATATTTTAAATTATAACAATTATTATGGACAATTATTATAATCAGGATAAAATCCTGCAAATCTGTTTTCAAAAAGTAAGTGTTATTTAAACCAGTATCGTAACTATATGTTAGTCTACATCAAAACACAGACTGAAACTGTGCAAAATATATTTGTCTCAAATAATGACTTGAAAACATAATGTCAGGCATAGGAATTCTTAAACAATTGGTTTCAAGTTCTCTACACTCAAACCATTACCAGTAAAAAGCAAGTAAACCACAGTGGCCATGAGTCACTGAGAGGCAGGTAAACACGGTCTGGTGAGAGCATCTGCAAACGCCAACAAACTGTACGTGGGTGCGTGAAGTCGAATAACAGTTCAACTTCATTTCTTTTCGTCCTGGCTTTAGTGCTCAGAAAGTCTAATGTCTGCTTATTATAAACAGTCCTTATGAGGTATACAACTCAGGATAACTCTTTTATGTATTATATTACTTTAACAGTGAGTGAAGAACATATACCAAGCAGTTTTAAAACTGATAAAATTGATTGGTCAAACTATTTATCTCTGAAACTAAATATTATTTTTACTTTCTCTACTACGTGTAGTAAGTATTGTATTCCACCAAAATATTCGCAGAGATTTCATCGGAAACATATGTCTTGATGCCCCTGAATCCAAAAGAAACATTTTTAGAAAAAGGTCCATGTGTGTGTCTGTCTGTCTGTGTGACTGTAAGCAGTAAAACTCAGAAACGAAAAGTCGGATATATACCAAACTTGGTATTTAGGTTCAGCATCTTTCAGAGATGCAACACGCAGATTTTCAAAAAAAAAATCCGCCTATCCCAGATTAACCTTTACATGGAACACTTTTCGAAAATTTTGATTTTATAAAAATGGCTCTCGATTTTGATTAAATATCACATGTTAAAGATATTCTTATGGCAAATTAAATGTACCCAAAAGTTCTCTTAATTTGAATGGCTTTTGCATACCTGGTAAACCGTAAGAGATAGACAAAAAGTTTACTATACAAAAATGTAGATTTTTTTAAAACACACAATTTAAAGCATATACATTTTTTATTGTTTATTGTTTATTTATGTATTTATTTATTTTTTGCCGAGTGAACCATTTCCGAGATATTCCTTATTATTTTTTTGAATTTTCCAATACTTATAGTTCTTCTCAAATGGGAATTCGCTATTCCTTTTTTATGTCCTGGACATACAAAGAGAATGGAATGCTTCACATAACAACCAGTTGTTAAAATATTTGACTATCGCTTAAAGTCTACCGTATTCCCCTTGCACCTACAAGAAAATTAGCAGTATGATAATTTCTGCAAATGTTTATCTCGATTAACATTAAGTATATGGAGAATAAGCGTTTGTAAAGATAACTTGTACAAGAGTAGAGAAAGTCATGTGAGTGTAAACACATCAGATTTTTTTGTAGTTTCCGTTCCGCTAACTGCCTTTTGTGGAGAAAAGGCGGGATTAATAATGTAGTATGAGACGAAGCACCAAATACGCTTTAAGTGTTTCAGACCATTTCTTATTTCAGATTACATTCATCATCTGGATTAAACTTTGATTGACCTGTTCTAGCTCCCATTTATAACTGTTGGATCTATCTTCAAACAGATCGTCTAGTGGCTTTTAATCCAATAATCGGCGAGCTGCTCTGTCTTTGTTCATGGTACAAATTACTATTTTAATAATTTTTAGTTCTTTACCCTTCATTTCTCCTTCTGTCCAGTATTCTGCAGCCCTCAAGAATCTCACTTCCACTACCTCTAATTGCCTTAATGCATCCTTGTATAAAATCCAATATTCACATTCATACAACAATGCTGGTAGCACCAGAATTTTTGTAGCATTTTCAGAACGTTTCCTACTTTACTTTCCTTCTTCCAATTCTAACACAAATATGTTTAAATAGGCAAATATTTTGTTTTATTTCTTTAGTTCAGCAATCCTATAGACACTCAAGTATAATTAAAAGTTAAAACTTATTTTATAGGAGTATGTTACTAATTCTTATGCTAGGTTTCACTATATCTGTCCCACAGATTAACACTTTCCTTTTTTTTCTTTTTACTTTTGTTTTAATTTTTCTATTATCTGTAGTAGGTAGGGGAATTACTGCATTCCAACCAAAAATATGATACCAAAATTTCCCCGGAAAAACATGTTTTGAGGTGTCCCTAATCCAAATAAAGCACTTTTTAAAACATGTCCAAGTGTGTCCGACTGTCTCTGTGAACAGCGTAACTCAAAAACGAAACTCAGATACATACCAAACTTACATTTGAGTTAATATCTTCCAAGAAAGCGACACGAAGATTTTTAAGAAAATCCCTCCCCCCAGACTACCCTTTACATGGACCATTTTTCGAAAATTTTGATTTTCTCTAAAATGGTTAAAACGAATTTCATTAAAACATTATATATTCAAGATATACATTTTATTTGTCATGAAAATATCTTAAATGTTCTGGGAATAGCCTGTGATGTCCACTTCATTCGGAATAAAGTTTGTATAATCTTGTATAACTGATAAACGTTAAGCGACAGCTGAAATCTTCCTACTCGAAAACTGTAGATCTCTTTAAAACACACAATTTATTTTTATAAGCAGTTCTTGTGGCATAAGTCTTGTCAACATTCAATTGTTTCTTAGGGATTGCATGGAAACAGTATGGAATTTTATGTCCAGTATATCGGCGTCCAGATCTTAAAACATCTGACTATCACTGTTCTTGTTTTTATAACGAAATGTCTATTTCTGCTAAGGTTTATTTGGATTAAAATGTAGTAGATAGAAAAAATCTGATGTGTTACACTCGCATGACTTTCTCTACTCTTGTACAATCTATTTTTACAAACGCCTATTCTCCATATGCTTCATATTAATCGAGATGCCAATCTTATTTGTAATTTTCTTGTAGATGCAAGGGGAATATGGTAGGTTTTAAGCGATAGTCAAATATTTTATCGCTGGTTGCTATGTGGCGCATTCCATTCTCTTTGCATGTCCAGGACATAAAAAAATGAATAACGAATTTGAGAAAAAGTATAAGTATTGGAAAATTTAAGGAAATAACAAGCAATATCTCGAAAACGGTTCACTCAACAAAAGAAATATATATGATATAAGTTGTGTATTTTAACGCGATCTACATTTTTTGTGTAGTAAAATTTTGTCTATCTCTTATGGTTTACCAGTTATGCAAAAGTCGTTCATAATGATGAATACTTTTGGAGACATTCCCAGAAATTTCGATATATACATTTCATTTCTCATGACATTATCTTAAACATATGATATTTTCATCAAAATCGTTAGAGCCATTTTTGAGAAAATTAAAATTTTCGAAAAATGTTCCATGTAAAGGGTAGTCTGGGGTGGGGGGATTTTCTTGAAAACCTTCGTGTCGCATCTCTGGAAGATACTGAACCTAAATACCAAGATTGGTGTTTATCCGACTGTTAGTTTTTGAGTTATGCTGTTCACAGACACACACACACACACACACACAGACAGACACACAGACACACACACACACACACAGACACACACACGGACATGTTTCCAGAAATGCTTTTTTTGGATTCAGGAGGTCTCAAAACATGTATTTCCGGTGAAATCTCGGTATCGAATTTTTGGGTGGAATACAATACTTCCCCTACTTACTATACGTAGTAGAGAAAGTAAAAAGGAATGAACTATAGTAAGAGTAGTTTATATACCCGCTAAGAATCGATAGGGAGTAGATAGTCATGAGAATGTATCACATAAGAATGTATTTTAAGTAGTAAGACAATTATTTTTTTCTCGTGGTCATTTTAACCTACAGCAAAATACTTAAAAGTGTCACTGAAGTTCATCTCTATTAACAAGAAGTACACAGAATAATAAGCTTTTATAAGAATACTTTGTAAAAGAATGAATAGGGAAGTGACAGACCTTAGTGCTTTATTATAGTCGTAGTACGGAAACCCATCAACAAAATGCGAGATTAAGACCAATATTTGGCAGATGAAGCTTTTGAGTGCCACAAAAACTACATTTGATGATGAAGTAAAGTAGAAAATTATGCTTTACTGTAACAGAAAGTTTTGAGGGAAACACGAAACATGTCGAAGATGATCTATCTGGACTCCTATGCTGTGCTTGGAAAGCAAATCAAAGTTTGCCTATGAAGCAAATGAAATGTCCATTACTGCTATTCTTATAAAATTGAATGCATTCAGAAATGGAAAATATTAAATTAACCCTTTTTAAAGTTAGGTCTCAAACTTCCCCATTCCATATTTCTTATTCACTTCTTTGTACCCTCCCATTTTTTACAAACTTGGCTTCTCTTATACGCCATACATGTCGTCGGATTTCTCTTTCCTCTTCCGTGGAACACATTCTGTTACTTCCAGTAGTCTTTTTATGCCATTCTCAAGTTCTTTATAATCCAGTTCTTGGGGTTTTATGTGTCCATAATGTAACTTTAACGTTCACTTTTTCTCCAAGATTTTTTTCTTATTTTGTCGTATTCAGGATTTGCCAGTGAAGGTCTAAGAGTAGTCAGAATACTACAGTATCGTCTACACTCCTTTCGCATAAAACATTAGCTTACACTCCATCAATACTTCCATTATTAGAAAGAGTTAATTGCTAGAATAGTTGAAAGATTAGAATGTTTACTTTCTTCACCGCCTGCTTCTAGAATTAAGTTAAATTGAGTTTTATTTATGGACGCTCTTTAACTACTATGGTCCTTAGCGTTCCATTCTATATTGGACGTGAAAGACTGGAAATTTTGCTCAGATGGCTCTTTATCAGGCTTAAGGTTCTTTTACGTGTCGTAAATCTACTACACGGGACCACCGGCTTTACTGGTAGAGGAAATGCCGCATTCTACCCCAATATCGATTTCACCTGAACTACATGTTTTGAGATCCCTGAATAAAATCAATCTATGTGTTACATTCACATAACTTTCTATATCCTCTATCGTTCATTAGTGAGTATACAAACTATTTTTACGAAAGTTTATATTTCTATCTGCTACATTTTAATCAAAATAAACCTTTGCAGAAATAGCTACGTTATACAAAGAGAGCAGCAACAGTCAAACATTTAAAAACTGGGCACTATATACCGGCCTTAAAATTTCATACTATTTCCAAGGCATCGTGAGAAACAACTAAATGTCGACAGGGTTTTAAAAGAATGTCAAAGTATTGAACAATTTGAACCATTAATAACGGATATCTCGGAAATGGCTGATGCCACAAAAAGGTTATTCGTAATAAGTTGTGTGTTTTAAATAAATGTACATTTTTTGTGCAAAGGGTATTCTTCCTTTGCTTAACGCTTACCGCATATACAAGATTATATAAAATTCCTTTCGAATGAAAAGTACTTCACAGGCTATTTTCAGAAAATTCAAGATATATACTTTATTTGTTATATAAATGTGTTTCATATATTGTAAGTTAGTCAAAATCGTTAGGACTATTTGTCAAAAGAGAATATTTAAAAAAATGTGTAAAGGGAGCTGCAGGTTGGGGGATTTTCTTGAAAATCCCCATCTCGCACCTTTTGAAAGTATTGAACGTAAATACCAAGTTTGGTATTTATCCGACTTTTCGTTTTTCAATTATGCTGTTTCGAGACAAACACACATACACACACAAACACACACTCAAAGACCTTTTTCTAAAATGCCTTTTTTCAGAATTATGGGGTCTATAAAACATGTATTTACGGAGAAATCGCGATATTGAATTCTTGGATGGATGCAATAGCTTCTTTACCTACCACGTATGTGGTAGCGAAAATAAAAAGGTGTTCTAACGGTCCATTTGCACGAGTGTGTGTGAACAGCATAACTCAAAAACGAATTCAATAAAATCAAACTCGTATTTACAGGAAAACTTCCAAGGATGCGATATGAATATTTGAAAAATATCGCTCTCCATGAATTTTTGCACGAAAAAGTCGTTAGCTTTAGTTCCTTATGAAGCAGTATGTGTTGATTAGTTAAATAAAAATATTGAATCAGTACGTTTTGATTAGTTAAATAAAATCATAATCATAGGGGGAATAAATATCAATAACAGTAAGGATAGTGTTAAATAAAACTGGAAAGAGAGTGTGACTGTAAATTTGTCGAAGGGTTGAGTTGAGACGGTGCCATCAGCGGCCGGAAACGGGTGGTTTTTCCCTCTATTGTTGTGTCCCATTAGGTTGCTGGAACGCAGACATGTAGAAAAGGTTCAATGTTCGCCAAAAGGCCTCCAATGAAAGAAGCTAGAAATCAGGTGATAGTGGAATGGGGAGATATAGAACGTTTGAAACAGAGAAACAGAAAAGCTTGGAATACACACTTGGCTGTGGTAGTTCCTGGGAGATATTTGTTATAAAATGTGTAGGAGAGTTTAGAATACACACTTTGCCGTGGTAGTTCCTGGGAGATGTTTGTTAGAAAATGTGTAGGAGAGTTTAGAATACACACTTGGCAGTGGTAGTTCCTGGGAAATGTTTGACAGAAAAGTGTCGGCGGATGGGCGCGATGATATGAAGCGTAACAAATAGGAGATGCGCGTGTGTGTGTCGAAGTAATAGCAGGAATCAAATGTTAAAACGGTGGCGGGAAATAAACGAGCAGGAAAACAAACAGTCGTGTTCACCACTAACCCAACATCCAAGATCAATGCAAAGAACCCTGAGCTAGTACCGAACCCGGGAACATTCCTACAAATCCTGTACCGTAAAATAGCCACATACCACCGCAAATTGGCTGCCTAACGTGGGGCCCCAATAAACAACCAGAGGAACTGCAACACTTAAAAATGGTTCAAACGATTTTGATTAAAATAGCATTGTAAGATATTTTTGTGACAAATAGAATGCATATCTTGAACTTTCTGTGAATAACCTGTGGTCAACTTTATTTTGAATTACTTTGTATAATTGGTAACCGTACACAATGTTTTACTATATCAAATATGTAAATCTCGTTAAAGCATACAATTTATGTCGTACTACAAGTTTTTGTGGTCATAACCGTTTCTGAGATATTATTTGTCTGAACTTTCAAATACTTATATCTTTTTGAAGTGGTAAGTCGCTATTCATTTTTCTCGTGGGTATACAAGGGCCATGGAATTTTAAAGTCATCACATAGCGACTATCGCTTTAACCTACTGTAGCCTTCTTATCTAATAGTATAATAAAAGTTTATCTCCATGAACAAGAATTAGACAGAAGAATAAACTTTTGTAAAAATAGTTTATAGAGGAGTGTGTAGCGAAGGTCGTGTGAATGGTACAAGTCAGAGTTTGTGTGTGTGTGTGTGTGTGTGTAAATTTCTGCTTCAAAGGGCATTTATATAATTTGGTTAACGGGTAAACCATAAGATGGAGAGAAAAACTTATTATATAATTTTTTTAAAGAGATATTTTTAATAACGCTTTATGACTGTCATAATAGCCATATCTGGTATACGCGTTATTACTGGTATGAATTTTGCCTTTTAAAACGTTGTTGCTATTCGGTTGTTTCTCGTGATATGGAAACACTAAGGATTTTTAAGCCCACCATATAACGACCCGCTTTTTAGTTTCTGACTCGATTCGGTTTCTTTTATCCCCTTGTATCTACAGTGAGATGAAAATAATGAATGTTGTTTATCTGGGTTAGCAACAAGTAGATAGACAAATAAGATTTCATATAAACAGTTTATAGAAGCTATATAACAAACGATAGACGGTAGAGAAAGTCACGTGAAAGTAACACAAGATTTTTAAATCATGTCTGTTCATAATTTAAATATGAACCTCTATAACGTTTAAAGAGTATGAAATATCACTTCTGTGTATAATCTCGCTTCATTTTTACTTTCTCTACTACGTATAGTAAGTAGGGGAAGTATTGTATTCCACCCAAAAATTCGATACCGAGATTTCACCGGAAATATATCTTTGAGACCCCCTGAATCCAAAAAAAGCATTTTTTGAAACATGTCCGTGTGTGCGTGTCTGTCTGTGAACAGCATAACTGAGAAACGAACAGTTGGATAAACACCAAACTTGGTATTTGGGTTTAGTATCTTCCAGAGATATGACATGAAGGTTTTCAACAAAATCCCCCGCCACAGATTACCCTTTACATGGAACATTTTTCGAAAATTTTAATTTTTCAAAAACGGCTCTAACGATTTTGATTAAAATATCATATGTTTAAGATATTTTCATTACAAATAAAATGTATATCTTGAATTTTCTGGTAATGTCTTCAAAAGTATGCTTCATTGTGAACGACTATTGCATAACTGGTAAACCATAACAGATAGGCAAAATTTTACTACACCAAAAATGTAGATCGCGTTAAAATAGACAATTTATGTCATACATTTTTTTTGTTCAGTGAACCATTTTCGAGATATTGCTTGTTATTCCCTTAAATTTTCAATATTTATTTTCTGAAATGGGAATTCGTTATTCATTTTTTGTCTTTCATATGCAAAGAGCATTAATCTGTGGCAAAGAGAATAGTGCTGCACCTAGCAACCAGCTATTAGGAGATATGTCTATGCTTAAAGGCTACTGTATTTCTATATTGCCCTTGCAAATACAAAACAAGGGGAACATAGTACGCCTTAAGCGAAAGTCAAATATTTTTAGTACTGGTAGCTGTGTGTAAATGGGATTCTCTTTGCATGTCAAAAGATCGTTTCTGCAAATGTTTATCTCGATTAATATGAATAAGAGTTTGTAAAAATAGTTTGTACAACAGTAGAGAAAGTCATGTGAGTGTAACACTCACATGACATGTGTATACTGTGTACTACGTATAGTAAGTAGGGGAAGTATTGTATTCCACCCAAAAATTCGATACCGAGATTTCACCGAAAATACATGTTTTGAGACCCCCGAATCCAAAAAAAAGCATTTTTGGAAACATATCCGTCTGTGTCTGTGTGTCTGTCTGTCTGTGTGTGTGTCTGTGAACAGCATAACTCAGAAACGAACAGTCGGATAAACACCAAACTTGGTATTTAGGTTCGGTATCTTCCAAAGATGCGACACGAAGGTTTTCAAGAAAATCCCTCACCCCAGATTACCCTTTACATGGAACATTTTTCGAAAATTTTAATTTTCTCAAAAACGGTTCTAACGATTTCGATTAAAATAACATACGCTTAGAATATTTTCATGATAAATGAAATGTATATCTGGAATTTTCTTGGAATGTTTCCAAAAGTATTCTTCATTGTGAACGACGTTTGCATAATTGGAAAACCATAACAGATAGACAAAATTTTACTACACAAAATATGTAGATCGCGTTAAAATTCACAATTTATGTCATATACATTTTTTTTATTGAGGTAACTATTTTCGAGATGTTGCTTGTTGTTCCCTTAAACATTCCAATACTTATACTCTTTCTCAAATGCAAATTCGTTATTCATTTTTTTGTCCTGGTAATGCAAAGAGAATGGAATGCTCCACATAGCAAGCAGCTCTTAAAATATTTGACTATAGCTTAAAGCCTAGCATTTCCCCTTGCATCTACAAGAAAATTAGCAATAAGATTAACATCTCGATATCTGGATTAACATGAAGCATATGGAGAACGAGCGTTTGTAAAAATATTTTGTGCAAGAGTAGAGAAAGTCATGTGAGTGTAGCACATCAGATTTTTTTTAGAACAGCTTTTCGTGCATACAATGTAACAGAAAAATTAATTTCTTTAAGGCATTCTATTCTAGTTATCTACATGGTCCTAATCTCAATAACATTTTACGTATGAACAAGTAGAAATTTTACCACTCAGCTGTTTCGTTGCCAAACAAATTATTAAACTTGTTTCATGGACTTCAAAACTAGAGACAAATATGTATATAAAACCACGTAGAATAGTCCATGACAAATAAAACGCTAAAATTACACAGCAATGAATCGCTTTCACTCTTATGCTGAAAATCTTTGAAGTAGGCTTTGTTCATTGAACGTGAAGCAACAGAAGTCTTAATGATGTTTGGTTATGGAGACAGAAGGAGGAGTGAACAAGGGTATGTGATTTGTTTAACGAATTACATCAGAATAGAAAAATATCGCAATCAACAGTTTCGAAAACAATGAAAAAGTTCAATGAAACTCAGTTTTAAATGGATAGCAAGAAGAGGACACATGGAAGGCCAGCTAGATTGCCAGTCCTCAACCCACCGAATTTCTTTCTTTGGGGCCTCTTGAAGTTCAAAGTGTATGTGAATAAACCGAGAAACATTGAAAATCTGAAAGGAAGAATTAGATATGAAAAACAATAGATTAGTCATGTAACTGTGAGAAAGACAGCGGACTATTTTAAGATAGACTAGGACATTGTTTGACTGTGAATGATTCTCATTTTAAATATCTGCTGTAAGGTTTGGTGAATGATACTGTTTCGTTTAATTTCAGGCCTACTCCTTGAAACTGCAGAAGGATTATGCTAAAATTTGAGAGTATTGTTCCAAGAAAAATGTTACACTCACATGACTTTCTCTACTCTTGTACAAACTATTTTTACAAACGCTTATTCCCCATATACTTCATGATAATCGAGATATTGAGATGTTAATCTTATTGCTAATTTTCTTGTAGTGCAAGGGGAATTGCTAGGCTTTAAGCTATAGTCAAATATTTTAAGAGCTGGTTGCTATGTGGAGTATTCCATTCTCTTTGCATTACCAGGACAAAAAAAAATGAATAACGAATTTGAGAAAAGTATAAGTATTGCAAAATTTAAGGGAATAACAAGCAATATCTCGAAAATGGTTCACTCAACAACAAAAATGTATATGACATAAGTTGTGCATTTTAACGCGATCTACATATTTTGTGCAGTAAAATGTTGTCTATCTCTTATGGTTTACCAGTTATGCAAAAGTCGTTCACAATGAAGAATACTTTTGGAGACATTCCCAGAAAATTCCAGATATACATTTCATGAAAATATTCTAAGCGTATGTTATTTTAATCGAAATCGTTAGAACCGTTTTTGAGAAAATTAAAATTTTCGAAAAATGTTCCATGTAAAGGGTAATCTGGGGTGGGGGATTTTCTTGAAAACCTTCGTGTCGCATCTCTGAAAGATACTGAACCTAAATACCAAGTTTGGTGTTTATCCGACTGTTCGTTTCTGAGTTATGCTGTTCACAGACACACACACAGACACACACGGATATGTTTCCAAAAATGCATTTTATTTGGATTCGGGGGTCTCAAAACATGTATTTTCGGTGAAATCTCGGTATCGAAATTTTGGGTGGAATACAATACTTCTGCTAGTTACTATACGTGGTAGAGAAATTAAAAAGATTTTATAAATTAATGGCAAAGAAACAACTGAATGGGTAAAACTTTTACGTCAGTATTTATATGCAAGATTTTTATTGAGATGCGGAGTACGTCAGTATCAATAAGGGATGTCATTTAAAAGATTCACTTTGCTGTATAGCTGAATAGTAAACTTTTTTTCAAATCCCGTGTCATACTGTACGTATGTTATTTCGAAGAGCCGTTGTATAGTTTTTTTTTTTTTTTTTTGTTAAATTAAAATTTAAGAGGTTGTAATCAGTATTCTATAGTTTTTATACACGCTGTATTAAAGCAACATATAGTACTAGCCACGTACAAACTAATACGATAACCCATTAATGTAGTAAGATATTTAATTCACAGCTTCTCAGCATCAACGCATTAATAATGTGTTTCTTTAATATTTTTGTTCTAAATTTTTACGTGTTAACGTATTTTTTGTTAATATTGCACGTATAGTAATCAAGAGGATGTTAAAAACACATCTGTTCATAATGGACTCATGGTAGATAATAATTATATAACATTATAACATATACAATATAATATGAGAGGGAAAGTCCATTGTTAGCTATATCAACAGTAATAAAATTTACAAGAAATGCAGTAGCATCTACGTAAGCATGTAACGAACTTTGGATTCATAACTAAGACAATGTGAGGCAGTATTTCTAACACTGAAATGATTTAAGTCTAATTATATAATATATAAATTCACTAACAGCCCATCTTAAAGCAATATGTGTATGTAACAAGATATAAAAAGTGCATATTACAGTCATTGTATATGTTTACATTATTGTATACATGTGCAACAATGTTATGTGAATATATTACGTAATCTAATAATGTAGAAGCTGTGAGAATAATAGGTTGGCAGTAGCTAACAATGAGGTAGCCTTGAGGCAATAATGAATTTGAAAGTTTAATTCTATTTGTGATTCTTGGAAGCAATAATGTAATTTTTGTGACAGATAAAATAGCCAATCAACAGTCAGAAAAAAGCTTTAGTTAAATGAAGGTATTCTATTGGATTAGAAATAGCCAATCAGAAACTTGAAATACAGAAATTTACAAATTTAGGCGGTAGAAATCAAGTCAGTTGCTTGTAGACAGCGCTCATAACCGGACGCGTTGGTTGTAGACAGTGTTACTAATCAGACGCGAGATGTGTCCTCGAGAAATATAATATGTATTCAGTGTGAGACGAAAATAGTTTACGTGTTTAAAAAGTGCAAGTATTTAATAAAAGAATCTTACAGCTCTCTATATCAGTGAAGTGTTATTTAAATCGTATCAAGCATTAATAAAAGGAGTGAAGTAAAATTATAATCTGTGTAAGCCTACATTCTTCAGGCGCACCACGCCTTGTAAAGAAATCCACGTCTCGAACAATAATACTACGCAGACGAGGCAAACATAAATATATAATATTTAAAGAAACAGTCAAATTACAAAGTTAATATTTATAAACTTGGGGCAAACGCCATCGGAAAGTACATTTGGGGCGAAGGCTACCGGGTACCATACTTGCGGTTGCAACTACTTCAAATTCGGCTCCCCAACATTTGAAGCAACAATACAACTCCTACTTCAAATACGTGAAGCAACAACCTACTACAAATGGAATTCGTTAAACTGTATGTGTTGCATAAACTATTATTGGGTAAGTAGCACCAATTAGGTAAATTGATACATACCTATAATCCAAATACGTACGCAAAGAAAACGGTTGAAGGAAACGTTAACAGAAGCTTGGCAGACTTCGAGCAGGAACGTAGTGTATAAGCTCGTCTTCAAATAAACGCTAAAACTACATATTTAAAGTCTGCCAGTTATACATATTTCAGCATGACAAAGGTAATAGTGATTTGTGTATATCTACATGTGGTTTATCTAAAATACAAGTAAAATAATTAACAGAACACGTGTGTGTAAGAAATATTTTAACATTCTTCATACCTAACCCTGGCAAGACACAAGTGCTCTCCGAATCAAACACAGTAGTATTGGTACAATTACAAAATAACGATTACAACATACTAACACACACAAACAAGAATACAGATATACGATCATCAGATTCCAGTCTGCGAGAACGTCGTGATATATCACAAGAATACGGGCATCAAGACGACCTACAGATACGCAATACAGCATCCATCATCTCTCTACGATCATCATCATCATCATCATCATCATCATCATCATAATCTCTGCTGTGTTTATGCGGAAACAATTATTCGTGCAGTCAACCAGAAACTTTAGCACATAAATTTCCTCAAGCTTACTGAAAGCTTTTAGGACACCACAGCAAACAGCGACATTTTCACCACATTCTCAGCCTAAGGCGAGACAGGTACGGGTATGAATATTGATTTGAAATCAAAATGGAAATAAGGGCACGAACAATTTTTCACGATCCATAGTAAACGTTCCTGTGACGGCGACAAATGTATTATTGATCTTCGCAATAACTGTTGAATACACCCCCCTCTCTCACCTCACTCCGTGATCCATCATGACTGCCCTTCCACCGAAAAAAAAATGGCACCGGTGAAAAACGAAAGCCTTTTCATGTGAAAACCAGTTGAAAGAATATATTTTCCGGTCGTCAGACATACATCCTGCTCAAACGGGCTTAAAACTGAAACATCCGTATTTCTGTTGCATGGCAGAAATTGTATAAATCAGGAAAAATGAATCTGCATAACCTCGATGCTATTTCTTTTTAAAATTAAAAGTTAAATTCTATGAATTCAATCAGCAACGTTTGTTGCAACAAATAATTTTAACAAAATTAGATTTCAGTATGATATAAAACTCAAAACAGAAAATAGTTATGCCCCTTTGCTGAAAATATCCTATATCTAGTAAAATGTGTATTTAGTAAGAAATCTTAGATAGAATAAGTTCATTTACGTATCTCGAATACGCATTATGCATTTTCGATGAAGCAGATTTCACAGAATATTTTCAAATACACCAAATTAATGGGAATAATTAATAACATTATGCAATCTTCCTTAGCACAAAGATATGCTAGAATCCGCCTCATGTACCTCCTGGATCTCAGTTGTTTTCTAGACATTCTTGCCGGCTGCCAGTCAAAGAGCTGAGGAAAGAATTCCTATCCTATCTAATTGTATAATACCTCTGGGATTATGTGGGTGAAGGCAAAATAATAAGCTGATTTTCCCATATCCTTGATTTATTGAAGAAAATGATGTCTATTCCGGAGACAAGCAATTTTTCCTTATGAAGTGTTTTTTAAAGCTTATAAATTAAACTTTCCCGCTATCATTTTCGGTTATTCTGTGGACTAGCTAATTCGTCACAAGATCTTCCCATCCACATACGCAGCATCTTCCACCTGGTTGCACAATTTAATTACATCATTGATTCTAATATTGCTGCTACGGTAGTAGCACGCATACTAATGCCAAGAGAGTATCTCAGATACTCGTGTAAACTCAGGGTCTCCCTACCTTTTTTATCGGTTTTCCTATGTTGCCAGAATTCGCGGATTTATTTGTTACAACAATTTCCATTGTTTAAGTAGTGTTACATAGCATACTATGACAATAAAATGTGCCAAATTTATTAAGTCATGCGTTCTGCTGACTTATCGGACAAAACCAGTGTCTCTGTCCTTCTCTTAAGTATATGTTTCTTTTTATATTTTACCAACTCCCTCTAGTCCCGCGAAATGGACCACTATTTATGTCTCTTTCTATTCTCTGCCCTCTCTTTCTATTTTCTGAGATTATACCCTGTGTGCATTAGCGCGTGTTAATGGACTTTAACTTCTCGCTTGCTAGCTCGCCTGTTTTAATTACAGCTATGTTATAAGTTGGTTTTACACATTTTAAATTATTCCTAATATTTTAACTTTGATTGTTAATTATATTTCCAATATTTTATTTGCAGTTATTTCCTATGCTTACTACTGTAATTATTATAATATACTGTAATATAATATACAACATTACCAGAACAAATGAATAAGTCATCTGCATCGCACGCATACAAAGAATTCCAAAAACTACACTATCGTCCAACAGGGAAGAGTTCTTTAGGTCATCCAAAAAAAAAGTTAGGTTGAAAGTTCAACCATGAGGCCATAGCGCCTAATACTTGAAATTAAGAAGAAAATGAGAAAGTCATTCATGTGTGTAAGGTACCATATGCTTATATGATATATATGGCGATCAGAATTCCCGTTCTTTCTTTATTTATTTTTAATATTTTGCTTTGCACAGGCTAATATTACCTTGGGATTCTACAATTATATATTTTGTGGAAAATGGTTGAGCTATAAAACGCCAGTATCTCACTCCAGTTATGGCAGCACGGTCAAATGTATATGTTGAAACAAATATGATTTTCTGATACCAGTAGGGACGTAGGGACAGATTTCATAAATTCATAGTAAACCTATGGACGTTTAAAAAAGTTTAAGAACGATAATTAATTGTAAATTATATCCGTTGCGCTACTTTTACTGTTCATTCAGATGTTACCTGCTACAATAAAAAAATCCATGCACTGTCAGTTTGTATGAAATTGGATTCTTTCTACTCATACTTAAAAACGTCTGAAGTGATACATTCACATGAACTTTCTCTACTCTTTATCGCTTATTAGTGGGTATAAAAAGTATTCTTAATAAATTTATTTTTCTGTTACATTTTTATACAAATAAACCTTCAGAAATAGTTACATTACACATTTCGTTCGATACCTACGCTGACCTTAAATTCCATACTGTTTCCATGCAACCGCGAGAAACAACTTAATGTTAAAAGGACTCTAAAGAATGACCAAGAAATGAACAATTCGAATCATTAATAACGCATATCTCGGAAAAAGCTTATACCACAAAAAGTTATTTAAAGTAAATTATATGTTTTGAAGGGATCTAGACTTTTTGTGTAGTTCGTTTTCGTCTATCGCTTAGTTTACCAGTTATACAAGATTGTACAAAATTCGTTCCATATATCCAGAAAATTTAAGATATACATTTTATTTTGCAAGTAAATATCTTTAATATATAGTTTTTTAATCAAAATCCTTAGAGCCATGTTTTAGAAAATTAAACATTTCGAAAAATGTTCTATGTAAACGGTAGCTGGGGTGGGAATTTTCTTGAACATTTTGTGTCACTTCTTTGAAACATACTGAATTTAAATACTAAGTTTTGTATTTATAAAACTTTTTCTTTTTTTGAAATATGCTGTTTACAGACTCACAGGTGGAACATTTTCTAAAAATACCATTTTTGGATTCAGAGTTCCTCAAAGCATGTATTTAGGTTAAATCTAGATATCGAATTTTAGGGTGGAATGCAACATCTCCTCTACCTAAGTACTAAGTACATGGTAGAGATCGTGAAAAGACAATGGCCTATCGTTCTGCTTGTGTCTGGAAAATACGCTGCCTTTATCTACACGCCGGTTAACAGCTGGAGTGAAGGGGTGATCTTTGTCAAGATGTTTATTTTCTTTGCTTCACCACCCTGCCATTAGAAATAATTCCCTAGAGGAGGGAAGAACTTTTTATAGTGGTTCAACAACCTTATTGTTGGTAGCATCTCATGTCTCGATAGAACACAGGGATACCACTTTCTGTTTATTCTCCAGAGTGAACAGTTGGCTGCGAGGAACATCTGTAGAGCAATACAAATATTTACGTCACTTCCTCCATAATGCATCAAGGAAGTAGCTGTAGAAATCTTTTATAGTAAACCGTGAACTTCTAAAACGATACTTTGGTCTTTTTATTTGAAAACGAACCGTGGGAGACAAATGTAGGAAAAAGCAGAGAGAGAAAGTTTAAATGTCAAAAATGTTTGTGACGAGTGCACCATCCATAAAAACTGTTGTGTTATTCCATTAGTAATCTCGACACCATGTGCTGTGAACGACACTAAGGGGTCATTCACAATCAAAATTAAACATTAACATAACGATATAAAAATGCGACATGCCATTTCCATCGACAAATGGAAACATAAAGAGCAGCTAATCGCAAGAGAGCTGAATTAATATGACAGCCTGGGAAGTGAACACACGAAACACAATTTAAAACTGGCCGGCGTCTGAGACAGAGCTCGAATCGGGTATCTCTGTGAATGCTCCAAACAGTCAGGCTTAGTTCACAAGATTGTGTATACACTTGTAGTAGTTATAATGGGGAACACAACTATAATCACAAAAGTCTTCCGAGAAAGTAATCCGTTTACGAGATTTCAAATAGAGAGATGTTTCAGAGTGTTTCATTACTGAATATCTGTAACCAAAACAAACCTCATTGATTTATGGTATTCAAGTGGAAGATCACTAAAGCTCGTTACAATGCTACGCTTACTGCACCACAATTAGGTCGGTGGTATAGAGTTAGCCTAATGTACCTGAGGTTGCAAGTTTACTACTCCGTGGAACTATTCAATTTTTTACTTTCTCTACTACGTATAGTAAGTAGGTGAAGTATTGTATTCCAACCAAAAATTCGAAACCGAGATTTCACCGCAAATACATGTTTTTAGACCTCCTGTAAGCAAAATAAGCATTTTTGTAAACATGTCCGTGTGTGCGTGTCTGTGAACAGCATAACTCAGAAACGAACAGTCGGATAAACACTAAACTTGGTATTTAGGTTCAGTATCTTTCAGAGATGCGACACTAAGGTTTTCAAGAAAATCCCCCACCCCAGATTACCCTTTACATCGAATATTTTTCGAAAATTTTAATTTTCTCAAAAATTGCTCTAACAATTTTGATTAAAATATCATATGTTTAAGGTATTTTCATGACAAATAAAATGTATATCTTGAATTTTCTGGGAATGTCTCCAAAAGTATTCTTCATTGTGAACGACTTTTGCATAACTGGTATATCATAAGAGATAGATGAAATTTTACCACACAAAAAATGTAGATCGCGTTAAAATACACAATTTATGTCATATACAGTTTTTCCAATACTTATACTTTTTCCCAAATGGGAATTCGTTATTCATTTTTTGTCTTGGATATGCAAAGAGTATTAATCTGTGGCAAAGAGAATGATGCTGCACATAGCATCCAGCTTTTAAGAGATATGTCTATGCTTAAAGGCTACTGTATTTCTATATTGCCCTTGCAAATACAAAACAAGGGGAACATAGTACGCCTTAAGCGATAGTCAAATATTTTTAGAACTGGTCGTTATGTGTAAAATATAGTTCTCTTTGCATGTAAAAAGATCGTTTCTGCAAATGTTTATCTGATTAATATGAAATAATGGAGAATAGGAGTTTGTAAAAATAGTTTCTACAAGAGTAGAGAAAGTCATGTGAGTGTAACACATTAGATTTTTTTCTCTTTTGTTTTAAATACATAAGTAAAGCTATAACAATGTTTCTTCAGTTTTTATCCTTTAAATAAGCCTTGCTTTATTATTTGGCCAACAAGAAGCTAAAATGAAGTGGACAAATGATTTGTTATAAGCCTATATTTGTAACATAAGTAAAAGATTTAACTTCTAAAATAAAAACAAAATCGTTAATTAAATATATCAAAAGAAAAAATAAAAATTAAAGAAAACAAATTCTCATTATACACTCTAGAATCCTTCGCAATTTACAACTCTCCTGAGTCTGTTGCCCACGGAGTTCACTATTTGTGAAAAATAGTTTAGTTTTCTTGCAAATGCGTCTACGAAGATTGGACAAGTTAAAACGTCAAAGATAGCAATCCTCTATGGAGAGTCGAACACAAGCTGCTTGCATAGAAGTTAAGAGGCTTAGCCACTGCACCATGCCAAGCACGGTGTGAAGGTATTTCAAATCAGTGCCTTGTGGCTTAAACTATAGAGTTAGCCAAAGTGGTGCACAGAAATTGACGGTTGTAAACCGCGCGGTCACTCGTAAGGGCTGTTCAAGAGATCCGCTAGTTTAGTTTGACCAAGTGTAAACGTCCCAAAATGAACAAAGAGCTAGCTACCCGGTTTAAGGACGTCCACCTAGCAGGACAATTTGTTTTGGTGCTAGACACTGCTATAAGTCGCAGCTTTTGGTGTAATCCGTAATTCCGGAACATTCTAGGCAGTTCAATAACAGCTGACATAACGTTTGTTACTTATCTGACTTTTCGTTTTTTAGTTATGCTCTTCTCTCTCCCTCTCTCTCTCTCACTCTAAGACACACACGCACACACACACTCACACACACACTCACCCACACACGCAGGCAGGCAGCAGGTACACACACGAGCTCGAACCTTTTTCTAAAAATGATTTTTTGGATTCAGGGGCCTCAAAACATGTATACTCCAGGTGAAATCTCGGCGTCAGATTTTTGGATGGAGTGCAATATCTTCTTTACTTGCTATGCAGTGGTAGAGAAAGTAAACAAGAAAAAAAAGTATAGCATAAGGAGGGGATACAATGTAGCGTCCTAAGCCAACCTATCGGTAAAATACTCAAATGTGCAATTCTTAGCTAAAATGTTCAAATCTTATGGGATAACTGTCAAATGTTATACAAATAAAATACCAAATTTTAATAATCTAATTTAAATCATTACTGAGAAATTAATTATATTTATTAATATTTTAGACTCCAATTCAGCAATTTTTTCAAAATTCGCCTCGCGATGAATGACACAATTTTCCGGCAAAAAGTGTAATTTCTGCACCATAATAAGACTCGGATTCTGTAACATGTTCATTAGGTTGGCTGAAAAAAATTCTCAAACATGCCTTTCCTCCTTTTTTGCAGTATTATATAAATCGCATAATTACACAATCACTACGCACCACAAAAACAGTTCAAATGGGTACCTTAGTCAATAGTTAGCTACCAATGATGAACATTTCAGCAAAATTGGTAGATTTCGCTTACGTTGAGCAATTTGAATAGTGCAAGATGTAGGTACTGCAGAAAAAGGTTAATTAAAATTAGAGTATCAAGCAAAATACATGGGCATCAACTTTAAAATTTCTGAATTACTTCCTACGTACTGCAACTATAGAAGTTCTGAAAGCAGAATTTAAAACTACAGTAGAAAGTATAAACAGAATAAAACACTAAAAATCTGAAAATAAACCTTTTGCCCACTTTTGGATACAGTTTCACAGATGGGTTGCCTTAAACCTTTTGCTTATGCTTCAATTCTATGCAGAAGCCTGTGAAAGTAATTTACTAATGATTTTAAGACCATCACATGACATGGAAGTGGCACAGAGAGCAAAGAGGATTAGGGCAACGACAGGGGTGGTTAAGAATGTAGAAAGGTGAGAGAGAGACAGAGAGGAAGAGTCAGAAATAGCTGGAGAACAGAGAGGAAGAGTGAGAAGGAGCGGGAGGACAGAGAGAGTGAGTGAGAGAGAGAGAGAGAGAAAGTGGGAAAGCATCGGAGAAGAAGAGATGTGCAAATTAAATCATAAAATAGCATTCTTTTTCTTTTGAATCTTCTCTTTCACATTTCCCTTTTAGAAATGAAAATTAATAAAATATTTAATAAGGCATAAAAATTAACTGCATGTCTCGAGAGTAAAAGAGGCGTGTTATTTTTATTAGTGTCACAAAAGAGAGAACAATTTTTACAGACGGAAATCGGTGTGTATGTGTCAACTAATTTTGTAGCAACTTTTTGAATTTATAAGAGTGTGCATTTTATCTTCGTTAGAAATATTATTAACATCTTACTATTCTCTCCTGTACATTCAAAAGTTTACTTATTCAGTTTACTCTGAGATTGCCCAATTTAAATGTTATAAACCAGGTGACCAATATTACTGCAACATGTTAACAGAAATCCAATATTGTTTAAGCTTTCATTAACGATAAATTCATGGAATTTGATTTCCCAAAATTTGCAAGTGTTACTGGTTCTTAAAGAGAGCAGAATATGAGATTCATTGTGGCGGTATTAATGTTTGTAGTCGAAAGATGCTACCGTTTATCTGCCGCACGTATAAAAGACAATTTGTCGCGGTCACTTCGTGTTATCTTTTACTGGGCACCTGTTATTGTATTTAATTTTGGGTTCACTGTCCTCCGGCTAGCTATGATTTCTCGGTCAAGCACTTATCTTATACAGGTGTGTAAACGGAAGGAGTTTTTATCCAAAGATAACACTGATGAAAGAATTTGTTTTACACTTTTATTGTCGTAACACATTATTCACTTTCACATATTAATCTTGACACTCCCCAAACTGAAACTGTTATAATAACTTCTTTACTGCACATTATAAATTCGCGTACTTCAACTTTTTGTGTAATTAACTTTACGACACGAGAGATTTTTCATAACTTTGCAACGCGTAACCTTGAACTGCGTGCGACGCATACACCATGAATGCCTCCGTTGAACTAATCGATGTCTTATACGCGAATGCTTCTGTTGGACTGCGTGAAACTTGACCCTGACACTGAATTTATACTTCCTCACCCCAACATGCCTAAAGATTATAACCGAGCTGCTATTGGTTAATAAAACGCGCCAACATTAGCGTCTATATTTATATCCAATGAAAATTACGAAAACATATGCTCTAGGGAAAAATGTTCCAGCAAATTCTAAGAAAAACGCGCCACTCTGACGTCATTTGCTCGTCTCTAATAATGATAAACAGCTCACCCCCTCGCTACATTAATGCACGCTATTATTGTCAGTTTCAGTAAGGCCGTATAAACCCACTTCTCGACAATACTTACAATCAACAAACATCTCAAAATCAATGTCACACAGCAATGCATATTCACACTACAATCACTCTGACATTTACATAATTTGTGATACAAATTACTGCGTCATCATCTAAGAAAAATTACTAAGCTCTTTAGATTTACGATTAAAAGTAGAAGTAAAATGAATAAGTGAAAGGGAGTAAGTATGCAGTTTTAGGAACAGCTGAAATCGAGGGCTTCAAACGTGTGCAACTTCTCAAATATATTCACCAAATTCAGCTTTAAAGTACTTCGCATCATATACGTTTATGTACTAAACCAGGAGTTATACAATACCACAATTTTCTTCCAGGCAGCTTTGAAAGAAATAAAAGGAAACAAAAACGAAGCGTGAGGGATTTTATATTCGGTGTGAAAGAGTACGCGGTTAGAAACAGCCTCTCTTAATGAATTCTGCTGTGACTGGTGTAAAAATGGAGAGGTGGGCCAAATCAATGCTGTATGATCATAGAAATTTGACCTTACAGAAGTAGGGGTAAGAATGCGCATTTTAATGAAAATCCTTTGACTATTTCTGAGTAATCCCTAATTTCTGAAAAGTTTTAATGTAAAGGTTATTTGGGATAAAGAGACTTTCTTGAAAATCTTCTTGTCGTATCTTTGGAAGATGCTTATTTAAATATCAAGTTTGGTATTTATCCATTTTTCAGTTAGAGTTAACTGTTTATACACATACACACGCGCGCACGCACGCATACGAACCTTTTTCTATAAATGCTATTTTTAGATTCAAGTGACCTCAAAACATGTATTTCCGGTAAGATCGCGGTAAATATATTTTGGATGGAATACAATATTTCCTCCACCTGCTAGGTATAAGGTATAGGTTACTCAACGAAAGAAGACAGGTCGCATACTATAACCTACATAGATCGGCTACCCCGGGAGGACGGGAGGAAGTGAAGGAACCACAGGAGGCTATAGGCTGCAGGCAGACAGGCCACAGAGGCGCGTGAAAGTTCCTACATTTCCAAGCTCGAAGACCAGTCCCACTGCTGCATAGAGAGGGTGATGAACAACCCGATGACCAAGCAGCCCTCTTGTATCCAGGAAAAATACTTTTTCCTTTGAACATTCATCCGCGCCATCTTCCGGCACTGACATTCGTCACCCCAGCATTCTTCTGCCGAACCGGGGGAATCAGAATAACCCATAGGTCAGGGTAGGTTGTCACGGGGATCGAACTCGGGACCTCTTGAATGCGAATCGCACACGTTACCGCGGCCCACCGCACTCGGTTCCTCAACCAGAGAGTACCATTTGGTAGAGAAAGTAAGAAGTTAAGTGTTGTTTATTTACAATATGCTGGTGTATGAAACCCTGTTTCAAAACCTTTGGTGTTAGCCACTCTCATTATATAACCCAGGGAACATATTAAACAGCGTAGTACTGAAAAGAGACAGTGATACACGCAATTTAACACGGAAGCAGAGGCAATAATTGGAGACAATTACCGAGCAATTAAGGTACAGGGGGAGAGGCAAACTCATCGCTACTCCCTCCTCTCATGTGAGTGACGTTGTGTACTTCCCTTAATAAACGGTAGAGTACCGCAAAAGCTCTCCTCGGAAAGGTTAAATGTTTGCGATAGCCTTAATGTCGTATCAGATGTTTTATTGTGGACGCAGTGACGAACTCGGATCGGGTTTATGAACTGCTCTGTCTCAGCTAAAGAGCATTGACATTGCAGTAAAAATAAACTACAACACTAATTGTTAGTGCAGTTGTACTTTATGATACTAGTTCAGCTGAAGTTAATCTCTTATAGTGTACTTAAACATTAAATACATATATTGGGTTTAAATTCTATGAGATCAATAAAACCTTTAAAAAGTTACAGTGGAAAAACTGATATAACGTGTTTACCTTGTATCATGCGACTGGCGTTTGCCGGATCTGAGTCGTGGCAGATGTCGGTTTGAATGTCGTCGCTCTGCGGTAACCTACCTCACACGTCTGCGGAAGCTTAGAGTTAAGCATGTGTATCACGGAAATAATGTTATAGAAACTGTATGTTGATTATGTTTATTGTATAGTTATCACGCCGTATAGTACAGAATAGGGTGTGTTTATTGTGTTAGTTTTTGCTCGAACAGAGTTACATGTGAACTGTCGGCTCAAATGTATACAGAAAATTCCTGATTTCACCGTCTCTACCAAATCCACAATTTATTGCTTGTGCGATTTAAAAACATTGGCTGCGTGTTAGAAAATATACAATACTACAATACAATGTATTATCATCAAGTAAACTTAGAAGCAGAAAGTGATGCTAGTTAGGAACGGGGTATTTAAGTTGTTTCTGAAATAAGTAGCTCAGCCACTTCAAAGCATCACCTTTCTACCTCGTCTCCCATAACTTTAGCCACTTAATTGACTACTTAATCGTTTCCTTGCTTGGCTACGTCACTATAACAATAATGTTTTTATATTAGTATGGACCAAAGAAACATTTGAAATTGACAAATACATTAAAATCATGCCCTCTAGGCAATAATTCAGGCGACAACATTTTAGACTAGTCTCCTTGTCTACTTTAGCGTGAACATTTTGCATAAGTGTCATGGCTGTTGTACATTTCAGCGCAGCAGGTAACTTATTTCTCGTCCACCCTTCCCTCTACCACGTTGTAATAAAATTTGTGTCTGTCAAGTTGGCACCAAAGCTGCGCATGGGCAAGGAAACTATTTCCGCCACCATCTTCTCCTTGTTCCCTGGCTTGCTAACTCAGCCTTTCCCTCATTGCATTCGTTCTTTTGCCTTTTAAAGCTCAAGTTTCTTTTCCACGGCGCGGCAAGGCGAAGTAAAAATGTACATTATATTAAATGTGACATGTAGACGCAGAGAGTCGACGTTGTTCACGGAAACTTGCTCCCAATCTACATGTTCAGGTATAACATTTTAATTCAGGTCTGTTTTGAATTATCCTCGTATATTAAGTATATTTAGAAATTTTTGAGATATGTAAGTAATCTGTTTGAATTTAATTATATTGAATTCTATGATTTGTGACAGCAAGTACTTATTACAAAATGACAACGGTCACTAACTAAAGCTCTAATTTCAGACTCAGTATAATTTCAAATTTATTGTACTTTGCAACCAACATTTACGAATTATTTATGTTTAACTGTTATTATCTGTAATATATACCACGTTGATTATAACTTGTTTTTTATCGTTTCCAATTTACATCCAATTAGGGCTTTCCTTTTTAACAACGTTTCCAAATTTATTAAATTAACCTGCAGCTTCTTGTCAGCTTAGTTTGGAAAGGTTAGCAACGTTTGAGTCAGTAATTGCGCCGGTAGTTACTTGCGTCTACGTAATTTTTTGAATGTCCACATATTTATTGTAGTTTGATTGTTGGGCGCCACTGCTTATAATAGTTATAAACAGACAGCAAGAGATTACACTTGTATTAATGACATTAGCGTTCGTATGTATCGAGCAGTATGTATCTCTTGCAGCTAGTGGAGCGTGAAAGGGGTGAGATTGTGAAATTATAACACAGGTGAAAAATAAGGTTTCTGTTAATGCCTTTAATATATACTTGTACTTTGAGTAATTATATGTATTAAAGCTGTTGCGATGCTATTGCGTTTATTCTGTGAAGATTTGTTGCTTCACGTATGGAAAGCCAATTTGAAGTAGGAGTTTTATTGTTATTGGCCCCACGTTTAGGTGCCAATTTGAAGAAGGTTAATTTTAGGAGGAGTTGTATTGTAGTTCAACTGTTGGGGAGCCGAACTTGAAGTAGTTTCAACCGCACATAGGGTACCCTGTAGCCTTCATTTTGTAGGTTTAAAAATATTAACTTTGTAATTTGACTGCTTCTTTAAATATTATATATTTATGTTTGCCTCGGTTGCGTCAGTATTATTGTTAGAGACATGGATTTCTTTGCAGGGAGTAGTACAGCTAAGAATGTAGGCTTACACAGATTATAATTTTTGCTTCACTACATTTATTAATCCTTGACACAGTTTAAATAACACTTCACTGATATATAGAGAGCTGTGAGATTCTTTTATTAAATACTTGCAATTTTTAACACGTAAACTATTTTTGTCTCACACAAAATACGTATTAAATTTCTCGAGGACGTATCTCGCGCCCGGTTAGGAACACTCTCTTCAAGCAACGCGTCCAGTTATGAGCGCTGTCTACAAGCAAATGACTTGATTTCTACAGCCTCAGTTTATAAATTTCTGTATTTCAAGTCTCTGATTGGCTAATCCTAGTCCAATAGAATACCTTCATTTAACTAAAGCTTTTTCTGGTTGTTGATTGCTTTAAGGCGGGTTGTTATTATATTTTTTATTATATAATTTGACTAAAATCATTTGTGTTAAAAATACTGCCTCAATTCAAAGTCGCTTCGCAAGCCTAAGTACAGTAATTATACTTTACTCAACATTCAGACGTTGTCATCTAAAACTTTATACTATTAACTCGATCTCACTACCCAATTATGTATGATTCCCCATGCATGTTTGCCGACTACACCACACTACGATCTGTTTTCATCCATATCTATGCTCTTACTAACTTTATTCGGTTGAGAAATCTTTACGTGGCTTCTCTATCTCACATTAAAGACTTTAAAGTTTATTTATACACGCTTCTAGTTGGCTAATTTTAATAATTCAAATCTATCTCTTTGCTATTCTATTAGCTAGTTCAAATTGATGCAGTAATTTGTATCACAAATTATTTAAATGTAAAGAGTGATTATAGTATGAATATGCATTATTATGTGACATTGATTTGAGATGTTTGTTGATTGTAATTATTGTTGGGAAGTAAGTTTATACTGCCTTACTGAAACTGACAATAATAGCGTGCAATAATGCAGCGAGGGGGTGAGCTGTTTATCATTATTAGAAACGAGGAAGTTACGTAATGTTGGCGCGTTTTTCTTTTAGAATCTTCTGGAACATTTCCCTAGAGCATATGTATTCATAATTTTCATTGGATATAAAAATAGACGCTAATGTTGGCGCGTTTTATTAGCCAATTGCAGCTCAGTTATAATCTTTAGGCATATCTGGGTGTATGAGTATAAAAGGACTAGGTTAGAGATAGACCCCGTCAGTTCATCAAAATTCTTTGTACAATACATGTCGCATTCCCGCCAGTTCGTCGAAAATATTTTGTATTATACACGTCGCCTTCAGTCCAGCAGAAATATTAACCGTCGGCTATCGATTCGCAAGTTACGCGTATAAGAGTTATGAAAAATCTCAAGTATGGTAAAGTTAATCATACAAAAGGTTGAAATACGTGAATTAAAAGTGATCAGTAAGAAGTTATTATAACAGTTTCAGTTTGGCGAGTGTCAAGATCAATGTGTAAATTGTGATAGTGAATGTGTTCGACAATAAAAAGTGTAAAACAAATTCTTTCATCAGTGTTATCTTTGGATAAAAGATTCCTTTCCGTTTACACAACCTGTATAAAGAGAAGTGTTTGACCAAAAGATCATAGCTAGCCGGAGGACAGTGAAACAAAATTAAATAAAAATAAAAGTAACATTCTTTCAAACAAAAACTAATACTGCCGCAAATTCCTAACACCAGATGGAGCTACAAACCTAACAAAGCATTACGTCACAAAATGGCTTTACCACGTGAAGTAAACACACATACACAAATAACATAAATTTACCATCGTAAATTGGCTCCCAAATGTGGGGCTCAATAAATAAATAATGTCACAACTGATACCACCACAAATTGGCTTCCCAAAGGTGGGGCTAAAAAAATGTTAAATATAAATAACATTATTCCACTTACAAATTATGACATGATATCCCCACATTTACCCACGCGTGTCCGTTTCTCCTTTCCTACCATTTTTTGTGGTCCATTTTTTGTGGTTCTCCTAAGCTATAAAGTGTAATGAGTTTCTGTCTGGCGACACCAGATTCTTCCCTTCGTGGCCTACACAATAGCTAATGTGATATAAACTTTGATACAATATACATTCACACCTTATATAAACACTATTACTTGTACACAAACAATGAAATACAAGAACGATTAATTAAGGGTAAATAATGGTCACTTATAATTATTACTTAGGTCTGTGGTGTGAGGCATTGTTTATTTAATGCCTTTGTGTGCCAAAAATACTGCCATATAATGTGACGGTATTAAGTTTATTTAAGTTTGTTAGCTCCACGTTGTGGTAGCCAATTTGCAATGGTATTAGTGTTTGTTTGAAAGAATGCTACTGTATATCTGCCGCACGTATAAAAGACAATTTGTCGCGGTCACTTCGTGTTATCATTTACTGAACGCCAGTTATTTTATTTAATTTTGGGTTCACTGTCCTCCGGCTAGCTATGATCTTTTTGGTCAAGCACTTATCTTATACAAGGTGTGTAAACGGAAAGGAGTTTTTATCCAAAGATAACACTGATGAAGAATTTGTTTTACACTTTTATTGTCGTAACATATTTTGCACGTTCGCATATTAATCTTGACACTCGCCAAACTGAAACTGTTATAATAAGTTATTTACTGCTCATTCTTAATTCGCGTACTTCAACTTTTTGTGTAATTAACTTTACAACACTTGAGATTTTTCATAACTCTGCTACGTGTAACCTGCGAATCGATAAACTGTGGGATGTATTTAGCGACATGTAAGGCACAAATGTTTCTGATGGACTGAAGCCAACGTGTAATGTACACATGTTTCCGATGGACTGGAGCCGACGTGTAATGTAAAAATATTTCCGATAGGCTGAACGAATTTGACTCTGACCTAGCCCTTTTTATACTCCCACACCCCGATATGCCTAAAGATTATAACCGAGCTGCTATTGGTTAATAAAACGCGCCAACATTAGCGTCTATTTTTATATCCAATGAAAATTACGAGAACATATGCTCTAGGGAAAAATGTTCCAGCAAATTCTAAGAAAAACGCGCCAATATTACGTCATTTGCTCGTCTCTAATAATGATAAACAGCTCACCCCCTCGCTACATTATTGCACGCTATTATTGTCAGTTTCAGTAAGGCCGTATAAACCCACTTCTCGACAATAATTACAATCAACAAACATCTCAAATCAATGTCACACAATAATGCATATTCACACTATAATCACTCTTTACATTTACATAATTTGTGATACAAATTACTGCATCAATAATCATGATACACTGCTTTCTGTTTACAGGAATCAAGGTAGAGTTCATTAAGAGGATTTTTTATGATCTATCCTCCTTTTTCCCAGTATAACATCGCGTGTTTGTTTCTTAGAATTTAGTTCAACCATTTATAGAGTGATGTGGAAAGTAGACATATGTGGAAACCTTACAGAAGAAAAAATGCTATTTCAATCTATGAGAATGAGCCACTTCTTCTGCTCCCAAGTGAAAATACTACAAAGAAAACAACTCTAATCCAGTAGAAATGCAGATGTAGAGATTCTATAAGCAAACACATAAGTACAAACCCGAATCCATATTCCGACAGAATTTTCCCCTTTAAGCATGCATTGTGAACATCATCCAGCTATCTCACTCCTTTTGCTTATTATTCTCGTTTCTTCCCATCCCTTTCTTTCAGCACTTTCAGAAATGTCATGGATATGTCTGCATTATCTCGAATCAAAACGGAAATTGTGAGGCGGAGAGAACCGTCATGAAAAGGTGAAGAAAAATGGGAATATTTATGTGTGCTGAAAAGACATGTATTCCAAATCAAATGGAAAGCAGAGCCTCCGTATGCGTGCAAAGTAATCCATCATTTTCTCTCATCACCTTTTGTCCTTAACAACGTTCCTTTGCGATGTGTGGATGCACATTGGATTGGCAGCAAGAAATTAATTCTCCTGCAAGATGGATAGATATCACGTCAGCAACAAGTGTTGTATTTGAAAAATAGAAATTATAAGCAATTTTCTTTTTTGCAACAAAAAGTAGTTATCTCCATTGTAGGAAATTTAGCTTTCATTAGTTATTTATGAAACATAATTCTATATATGGTGTCACGAAAAGCATAAAAATTTGTATGCTTTGCACTCACATGACTTTCTTTACTCTGTCGTCTACAAACTATTCTTACAAAAGCTTCTTTTCCAATCTACTTCTTGTTAATCCAGATAAACATTCATTACAGATTTACACATTTCATTGAAGGAAACGACAGGTAGGTAAAGCGATAGCTTTTTAAAGAAAGGAAAAAAAAACAAGTAATGGTTTACCAGTTGAGACAATAGTATTTAAAAATTGAAAACAATAACAAGGTATATATGAACGGTTAACTCCAAAAAAATTTTGATTTGATATAAATGGTATACTTTAACGAGATCTACATTATTTGTGTGGTGAGATTTGATCTCTCTATTACGATTACGAGCTGTACAAAAGTCCTTTAGAATGCAGAGGACTTCACAGACTATTCCCATAAAATTCAAAATATACATTTAATTTTCAATGCAAATATCTTAAACATATGGTGTTTTAATCAAAATCGTTAAGAGCCATTTTTGAGTCAATAAAGTTTTTCGAAAAAAATGTCCATGTAAAAGTAGTTTTGGGTTGGAGAATTTTGTTGAAAACATTCAAGTCATATCCTCGGAGGACGCTAAATTTAAAATACCATTTTGGTATTTAACCCACTTTTCGTTTTTGAGTTATGGTTTCTACAAACACACACACACAGACCTTATTTTAAAAATTCTTTTTTTGGATTAAGGAGAACTCAAAACGTGTATTTCCAGTAAGACCTCTATTACGAATTTTTGGATGGAATGTAATACTTCCTCTATTTTACTATAAGTGAGCAACAGTGAACGTAAAATGGTTATACAAGAGCTGTATAGAATGTTATATGCAATCACAGATCTATAAACAAATAATAAATTCTAGAATTATAGAATTAAATTACATTAAATTTTCTTGTGGGCTGAAAATATGACGCCATTGTTTCATAGCGACGATATAGGTCTACAGTGCAAAGAGCGTTTTGTTTATTCACATATAAAATGAATGAAAAGAATAATAATTTGGGCCGAGTGGAAGATATTTGTTTAGAATTGATGAAGGAAACTGAGAAATTTGAAGTACAATACATCCACAGAAATCTAAACAACCAAATGAGAGATGATATAAGAAATTTTGTGGGTAGAGAAGAGAAAAACAAGTAACTGTATCTAATGAAATGATAATGCTGACGTTTATGTCAGAGATGGTAATTATTAATTAAACGTTTGTCGACTAATAAATGGGCAAATAAAAATCTAAATACAGCATTATATTCTTCAAAACTCTAGTGTGCCGTATTTTCTTAATCCGGCACATATTTTTTTCTATTACGGTTCGCTATATTCTTAAAGTTAGTTGGCCGGTTTGCCGTCGGGAGTTGGTCGTGTTGACCCTGCCTATCATTTGTTCGTGGGTGGTGGTGGTGCCACCGTCGCTCCAGCGTTCGGACCACTTAGTCCGATTAATCAGGCATTGAGTGTACTCTCATACCTCGTCCGCCGCAGTGTACGATCTGGTAAATTTCTCCCACACTTTTCATTTTGTTCGCGTAATGGAACCTGCTTTGACCTCCATATTTTGTTCTTCTTTGTTCCTGCTCGATTTGTTTGACAGTTCTCTTTGTAATGTTTTGACATTTAGCTATAGGTTTCATGTAATTCAGATTTCCCAGTTTAAGCGTGCATTTATGGCTTTTAATTTTTAGTTGGTGGTGTGTAATGTAATTAATGCTTATCACTATAAAGATTTCTGAATATGAGACAATTTATAGCCAGCTATGCAATATTCATTATTGTGTTATTGTGGCAAGCTAAAGATCATAAATGTTACCAAATACCTCCAGATTAACCTGTAAATCAACATAATTAATTGTATTTTTGTTTTCCCCATATACATTTGCCACGAGGCTGAAATATATTTTTCCTCAATTATATTATCCGTGTTTTTTGTGACGTCCTCTGGGTGAGTTCTCTTGTCCTTTAAGATGTTAGGAATAGGTGCACTAGTTTACAGTCAAGTGCACTAAAATCTACCGATGCTTCTGATTTTCTATAGCGTTTTTTTGTTGTTTAATGTTGCCAGAATCTTTATATCATCTTTGTTCCGACACATTCGCATCAGCTCATGAACAACGATCAGGCCTAGGTGAGCGGCGAAAGGGAAAGTTACGGGAAATTTTCATCTGAGTGGCTTCGCAACGACGGTCCACACCAGTCCCTGGATGAGTCCGTCTCGTATTGGTTTGATGTAAAAAATCTGCCACTTGAACATTAAGCTATGAAAACATATTGGTTTCAGCTCGGGAGCAAAGGAAAAGGGGAGAGTAAGACAAACACTAAGGGGAGTGCTCCAAGCAGGTTAGGGTGGGGACATGGCGTGGCAAAGGCGGTTTAGCATTTTCTTATCGAAATAAACCTCTATGCATTATAACGGCAAGGTTTCATGCACTAGATTATACATATTGGAAGTTGAAACTATAACTATAAGAAAATGTTTACAATAAACGCAGGAAGTCAAACATTATAAAATAAATCTTTAAACTTTGTCTGCTCTTAGATTTTGCAGGTTTTCCACTAGTTTTCATTGTTTCAGCCAAGTCTAAAGGTTTATGAATAGCTGGGGTGAATGTTAAACTTATAGTACCTAACTCATATTCGCATATCAATTAATGAAGACTTCAATTATTACTTTATATACGAGTTGCCTACTAAATACAGTAGTAGGCAATGGCATAAATCAAACTTTGGTTTTTGATGGTTTCCATTGCCAATACAATAAACAGTCTTTAGGATTTTGCGGATTAAGTGGGAATTGACTACCTCTGTAGTCGAGTGGTCAGCATTCTACCTTCTCAATCTAGAGGCCATGGATACGGTTACCTGCTTGGGTGGGAGAATTATTCTTTAATTAAGAGCAGTAATGTCCAAACTTAACGAAACAGGGGATAGCGGATTTAGCCCTCCCCCGGCATTGTCTGCGGAGCTATGATGCATTTACGTGGTCATGGGTTGTCCAAACTTCAATTGTTGGTTACCTTGTAACATGCCATTACGACTAGCCGTCAAAGAGTCAAGGGGAGATGCTTCATAACTCAAAACGAAAGAGGTGGAGTAAAGCTACAATGTAGCGCCATTAGCTCTTAAGAGACAGAATGGGCGTTACTAATTAAGACTTTTCTGCACCCTCCGCAGAATCTGGAAGTATACGTGTGGGAGTGATTTTGAGTGTATAACAAATTAGAAATTATTAAAATCCCAACATTAAAGAACATGCAGTCAACCACCTCATTCTCAAGTTAAAGGTCCCGATATATAGGTTAAAGCGGCTACAAAAATGAAACAAGGGGGGAAGGGAGAATTGGAATGGAATCGATTATAAATGTATAAGTTTTATTACCTCATTGTTGCTAACAACCTATCCTAAATAAGGCGCAATTGTGCAATGTCTTGTCCATTATAACAACCCGTTTAGAATGCTAGAATTACATAAATATAGGTACTATAATTTTGTCGTTTTATAACTAATGTCAACTGCATACATTAATGGGTATATTTATGTCATTGAGATCTTTCAAATTTTTCCAGGTCACACCAACAGATTTATCTCAATAATTGGAAAAGTAGAATCAGAGGACTGAAAAGTTCAAACGCATCCGGGATTTGAACCACGGACTTCCCGTTTCCGTCCGGTTGCTCTAACCACTGAGCTACCATGGCAACATGCCTGTACGACATTAAATTCCCCAACTGATTGCTATTTTATATTTTTACTTTCTCTACTCGAATAGAAAGTAGGGGAAGTACTGCATTCCACCCCAAAGCTCGATACCGAGATTTCACCTGAAATACATTTTTTGAGGCAAGCTGAACAAAAAAATAATTTTTAGAAAAAGATCCATGTGTGTATTTGTGTCTGTGAACAGCAAAACTCAGAAACGAAAAGTCGAATAAATATCCAACTTGGTATTTAGGTTTAGTATTTTTCAAAGATGCGACACGAAGACTACCCTTTATACGGAATGTTTTTCGAAAAATTTGATTTTCTCAAAAATGGCTCCAGCAATTTTGTTTACGATATGTTTATGGCAAATGAAATGTATATCATAAATTTTCTGGGAATGTCCCCAAGAGTCCTCTTTATTCTGAATGACCTTTGCATAGCTGGAAAACCGTAAGAGATAGACAGAATTTTACTACACAAAAAATTTAGATCTCGTTAAAACAAACAATTTATGTCATATACGTTTTTGTGGAGTGAACCATTTTCGAGACATTCCTTGTTGTTTGTTTCAATTATTCAATAGTTATACTTTTTCTCAAATGGGAATTCGTTATTCGTTTTTACTTTCTCTACTACGTATAGTAAGTAGGGGAAGTATTGTATTCCACCCAAAAATTTGATACCGAGATTTCACCGGAAATACATGTTTTGAGACCCCCTGAATCCAGAAAAAGCATTTTTGGAAACATGTCCGCGTGTGTGGTCTGTGAACAGCATTAACTCAGAAACGAATAGACGGATAAACGCCAAACTTGGTATTTAGATTCAGTATCTTCCAAGGATGCGACACACTTGTTTTCAAGAAAATCCCCCACCCCAGACTACCCTTTACATGGAACATTTTTCGAAAATTTTAATTTTCTCAAAAATGGCTCTAACGATTGTGATTAAAATATCATATGTTAAGGTATTTTCATGACAAATGAAATGTATATCTCGAATTTTCTGGGAAGGTCTCCAAAAGTGTTCTTCATTCTGAACGACATTTGCATAACTGGTAAACCATAAAAGATAGACAAAATTTTACTGCACAAAAAATTTAGATCGCGTTACAATACACAATTTATGTCATACACATTTTTTTTGTTGAGTGAACCGTTTTCGAGATATTGCTTGTTATTCCCTTAAATGTTCCAATACTTTTACTTTTTCTCAAATTCTTTACCCATTTTTACTTTCTCTACTACGTATAGTAAGTAGGGGAAGTATTGCATTCCACCCAAAAATTCGATACCGAGATTTCACCGGAAATACATGTTTTGAGAATCCCTGAATCCAAAAAAAGCATTTTTAGAAACATGTCCGTGTGTGTGTCTGTGTGTGTGTGTGTGTCTGTGAACTGCATAACTCAGAAACGAACAGTCGGATAAACACCAAACTTGGTATTTAGGTTCAGTATCTTCCAGAGATGCGACACGAAGGTTTTCAAAAAAATCCCCCCACCCCAGACTACCCTTTACATGGAAAATGGATCCTACCCTTTACATTCGAAAATTTTAATTTTCTCAAAAATGGATCTAACGATTTTGATTAAAATATCATATGTTTAAGATATTTTCATGACAAATGAAATGTATATCTTGAATGTTCTGGGAATGTCTCCAAAAGTGTTCTTCATTGTGAACGACTTTTGCATAACTGGTAAACCATAAGAGATAGACAAAATTTTACTGTACAAAAAATGTAGATCGCATTAAAATACACAATTTATGTCATATACATTTTTTTTGTTGAGTGAACCGTTTTCGAGATATTGCTTGTTATTCCCTTAAATTTTCCAATACTTACCTACTTTTTCTCAAATTCGCTACTCATTTTTTACTTTCTCTACTACGTATAGTAAGTAGGGGAAGTATTGCATTCCACCCAAAAATTCGATACCGAGATTTCACCGGAAATACATGTTTTGAGACCTCCTGAATCCAAAAAAAGCATTTTTGGAAACATGTCCGTGTGTGTGTCTGTGTGTGTGTCTGTGTGTCTGTGTGTGTGTCTGTGTGTGTGTGTGTGTGTCTGTGAACAGCATAACTCAAAAACGAACAGTCGGATAAGCACCAAACTTGGTATTTAGGTTCAGTATCTTCCAGAGATGCGACACGAAGGTTTTCAAGAAAATCCCCCCACCCCAGACTACCCTTTACATGGAAGATTTTTCGAAAATTTTAATTTTCTCAAAAATGGCTCTAACGATTTTGATTAAAATATCATATGTTTAAGATAATGTCATGGGAAATGAAATGTATATCTCGAATTTTCTGGGAATGTCTCCAAAAGTATTCTTCATTGTGAACGACTTTTGCATAACTGGTAAACCATAAGAGATAGACAAAATTTTACTACACAAAAAATCTAGATCGCGTTAAAATACACAACTTATGTCATATACATTTCTTTTGTTGAGTGAACCGTTTTCGAGATATTGCTTGTTATTTCCTTAAATTTTCCAATACTTATACTTTTTCTCACATTCGTTATTCATTTTTTTATGTCCTGGACATGCAAAGAGAATGGAATGCGCCACATAGCAACCAGCGTTAAAATATTTGACTATCGCTTAAAAGCTACCATATTTCCCTTAAATCTACAAGAAAATTACCAATAAAATTGACATCTCAATATCTCGATTAACATGAACCATATGGAGAATAGGCGTTTGTAAAAATAGTGTGTACAAGAGTAGAGAAAGTCATGTGAGTGTAACACATCAGATTTTTTGTCCTGGACATGCCAAGAGAATGGAATGCGCCACATAGCAACAAGCGTTAAAATATTTGACTATCGCTTAAAACCTACCATATTTCCCTTGCATCTACAAGAAAATTAACAATAAGATTGGCATCTCGATATCTCAATTAACACGAAGCATATGAAGAATAAGCGTTTGTAAAAATAGTTTGTACAAGAGTAGAGAAAGTCATGTGAGTGTAACACATCAGATTTTTTACTTTCTCTACTACGTATAGTAAGTAGGGCAAGTATTGCATTCCACCCAAAAATTCGATACCGAGATTTCACCGGAAATACATGTTTTGAGACTCACTGAATCCAAAAAAAGCATTTTTGGAAACATGTCCGTGTGTGTCTGTCTGTGTGTCTGGCTCTGTGTGCCTGTGAACAGCATAACTCAAAAACGAAGAGTCGGATAAACACCAAACTTGGTATTTAGGTTCAGTATCTTTCAGAGATGCGACACGAAGGTTTTCAAGAAAATCCCCTCACCCCAGACTACCCTTTACTTGGAACATTTTTCGAAAATTTTAATTTTCTCAAAAACGGCTCTAACGATTTTGAATAAAGTATCATATGTTTAAGATATTGTCATGACAAATAAAATTTATATCTCGAATTTTCTGGGAATGTCTCCAAAAGTATTCTTCGTTATGAACGACTTTTTCATAACTGGTAAACCATAAGAGATAGACAAAATTTTACTACACGAAAAATGTAGATCGCGTTAAAATACATAATTTATGTCATATACATTTCTTTTGTTGAGTGAACCGTTTGCGAGATATTGCTTGTTATTCCCTTAAATTTTCCAATACTTATACTTTTTCTCAAATTCGTTATTCATTTTTTTATGTCCTGGACATGCAAAGAGAATGGAATGCGCCACATAGCAACCAGCGTTAAAATATTTGACTATCGCTTAAAACGTACCATATTCCCCTTGCATCTACAAGAAAATTATCAATAGGATTGACATCTCGATATCTCCATTAACATGAAGCATATGGAGAATAAGCGTTTGTAAAAATAGTTTGTACAAGAGTAGAGAAAGTCACGTGAGTGTAACACATCAGATTTTTTTGTCCTGGACTTTCAAGGAGAATGGAATGCGCCACATAGCAACCAGCGCTTAAATATTTGAATATCGCTTAAAACCTACCATATTCCCCTTGCATCTACAAGAAAATTAGCAATAAGATTGACATCTCGATATCTCGATTAACATGAAGCATATGGAGAATAAGCGTTTGTAATAAAAGTTTGTACAAGAGTAGAGAAAGTCATGTGAGTGTAACACATCCGATTTTTTTTTTCTGAACATGCAAAGTGAATGGAATGCTCCACATAGCAACAAGCTCTTAAAAGATTTGACTGTTACTTAAAGCCTGCCATATTCCTCTTGAACTTACAAAAAATAAGAAATACGATAGTTTCTGGTAATGTTTATATTGATTAAGATAAAGTAGATGGAGAATAAGCGTTTGTAAAAATAGTTGCACGAGAGTAGAGAAAGTCATGTGAGGGTAACACATCGCATTTCTTTTCCCCGGTAAACCACAGTGAGATCTCAAATTGTATTGAGATGACATACCCGAAATGGCGACTTACAATGCTGTAAGTACTTTATGTCCCGGACATCATAGTTTAGGTAAATTAATGGAGTTGTTCGTCCACACAAACCGTGTGTTGGACAAGGTTGGAAAGGTGGCACTGAATTTTTCAGTCGTGTGATTATATCTTTACAACCATGTCCAACACACAGCTTGTGTAGAAGAACAATAATTCCATTACGTTCATAATGTTACCACATCTGAGACACTAGAATTTAATTTCAGGAATTTCACTAATTTTCTCTATATGATTGACTCATCCATTAATCAAATATCGTGACAGTAAGAAGAAAGCATTTTGAAGGCCTTACAAAGTGCATATTCCCTTCGCGTTAAGCTAAAATCTGAAGCAGAATCATTTCGTTAATTACAGTTAATTATTTCGCTGTTATACATGTTTATGCCCCACGTATGGAAGCCAATTTGAAGAAGTTTTGTGTTATGGTGGTGTATTGTATTTCGACTGTTGGGGAGCCGAACTTGAAGTAGTAGCAACCGCACGTATGGTAAAAAGTTTCCGGTAGCCTTCGCCCCAAATGTACTTTCCGGTGGCCTTTGCCCTAGTTTAAAAAATATTAACTTTGTAATTTTGGTTGTTTCTTTAATTATTATATATTTATGTTTACCTCGGCTGCGTCAGTACTTATTTTTAGAGACATGAATGTCTTAGCAGGGAGTGGTGCGATTGAAGAATGTAGGCTTACACAGATTATAATTTGATTTCACTCCTTTTATTAATGCTTAACACGATTTAAATTATACTAATATAGAGAGAGCTGTGAGATTTTTTTTTATTAATTACTTACACTTTTTAACACGTAAACCATTTTGGTCTCACACTGAATACGTATTAAACTTCTCGAGGACGCATCTCTGAATTTGTAAATTTTGCTTCATTTTAGTTTCTGATTCGCTAATCCTAGTCCAATAAAATACCTTCATTTAACTAAAGCTTTTTCTGGCTGTTGATTGGCTATTTTACAAACTGTCACAAAAATTACATTATTGCTTCCAAGAATCACAAGTAGCATTATTACACTTTCTTACTCATCATTGCCTCAAAGTTACCTCATTGTTACTTCATTGTTATCAACTTTTAACCTATTATTCTCACAGCTCCTACATTATTAAATTACGTAATACATAACATTATTATCAATAATATAAACGTATACAATGACTGTAATGTACACTTTTTATATATTGTTACATACACATATTGCTTTAAGGCGGGATGTTATTGAATTTATATACTATATAATTTGACTGAAATCATTTGTGTTAAAAATACTGCTTCATATACACCCAACATTTGTCAAAATCTCTTTCATATGGTTGTTTAGATTTCTGTGGAATTAGTCACGCTCCAGTTTCTCGCTGCCTTCACAATCTAAAGGAAGCTTCCTTAAGGTTGGTCAACAACGGGAACCAACCCTAATTTCTCCTCGGTGTTACCAGCGAAACCATCTCGTTTATTTTTCTTGACTTGAGCGCTAAGGTTTTGAAGAGTGTCTCAAGGCTGATATCCCTCGCGCAAATTTCAACAGACCGTATCTTCCCAGACGCCACAGGCGTGAAATTATCTCGGTACGAAGCTTCTTTAAAAAGAACGCTGCCTCCTGGGCCATAGTTTCCTTTGAAAACGCACTGCACCCGCATGGAAATGCGAACGACATCAAACTTCGCCAAAGTTGTGCTGTTATACTTCAGGGAGGCTTTGTTCACACACATGACGATGATTGCCATTAAAGATCGTCATCAAAGAGAGGCGAACTTCCTCCTCCTTTCAATATCTTGGGAGTCTAGACGAGGTAGTGAGAGACGCTGTAATGCCTCGGGTGCGTTATGTATGTTAACCGCACATCCGTCTTGTCTGGGATGTTCATACCATGTTAGGCTCAGGCAACCTTGTCTTAGATTTATCCCTCTGCATATGTAACTTCCAACTGATGTAACTCTAGAGCTGTAATTAAACTTGCAAGATGTTGATCCACATGACGAAAACAGAACACCACTACTATATCATAACCATGTAGAAACTGGTGCAATGAATATAACTGAACAGGTATACCAGGCAAAATTATATAAATTATATGGTGTTAGGATATCAATAAGGGAAACAAAGGTTATAGCTTTTAAAAGTAAACACCCAGTGGCATCTAAAATTGTTCTGCGTGGTCAAGCTCTAAAAAGTGATCTCAATTACACAATATGTATTGGTGATGTAGAACTGCAAGTCAAGGAAAGAATCAAAGTGATAAAATTCATCAGTGAAATAGAAACTAAAAATACAAAAATATAAAACAGAACGCTTCAAAATGCAATGTCAGTATTGGCTTGAAAAGATTCATTCAGACTATAAATAACCAAACTTTTAAAGCAATTTTACATCTATCTGGGCTAGCTAATTGGAGGGCTCTTGGTAATCTGTTAAAAAATATTGATACCGATGTTATTACACCATTTCTTGGATTTAGTCAACCTTACTTTGTGTGTGACAATAAAACTAAGATGTGATTTCAGTTTTAATGTAGAAAGGGATGTTGATTCTAAGACAAATAAATTCCAGAAGTTATTGGAACTATACACCAAGCTTTTAAAAACAAAGTAAGGAAAGAAAAGCAAAACTCTAAAGAATTATAACAATTCCTAATATACTGAATGAATGCTGAAACTTTGTTTCCAAAGAAAAAAAAGCACAAAAATGGAATTCAGACGGTGGAGACGAGGTTCCTTAGCAAGTAATGTGTTGCACGAAACTCAATAGCATTAAAAATAAAGAAACTAAAGTAGAACCTACCCAGCGAGATGGTGTCGCGGTAACATGTACGGCTGACATTCAGAAGATCCCGGGTTCGATCCCTGGTGATCGCCCACTCTGTCCCATGTGTTTTTCGTGGTTTTCCCGAGGTCGATAGGCGAAAGCTCGGGTGCCTTATTCTCTACCACGATTTCCTTTACATCATTTCCTTTTCATTTTGTTTCCTTCTCATCTATCAAGTGTGCTTCTAGGTTTCGGACAGATGGCGTGGATGAATGCTCAATGGAAAGAGTATTCCCCGTGTACACCAGAGGGCTGCTTAATTAGTGGTTGTTCATCGCCCTCTCTCGGCGGCTTCAGCAACGGGACGGGTCTAGAGCTTGGAAATGTTAGGGGTATCCGCGCGTCTCTATGGCTTATCTGCTTACGACTTGTAGCCTCCTGTGCTTCCTTCACCTCATCCCTTCCTCCTGGGAGGTGGTAGCCGCAATTGATTTCTGCAGGTCGCAGCGCGCGAGGTGTCCCCTACAGTTGAATCACCTATACCTGCACTTAAAAGTCTGATGTATTACATTCACATGAATTTCTCTACCCTCTATCGCTTATTAGTGGGAATACAAACTATTCTTACTAAAGCTTATTTTTCTATCTACTTCATTTTAGTCCAAATAAGATATAGATACGAAGAGAACAGCGATAGTCAAATGTTAAAGAACTGGACGCCATATGCCAGCCTGAAAATTTCACACTGTTTCCATGCAATCGCGAGAAACAACTGAATGCTGAAAGGAGTTTAAAGAATGACCAAGTAATGAACAATTCGAACCATTAGTAACGGATATCTGGAAACGGCGGGTGCCACAAAAAAAAGTTTCTTGAAATGAATAGTGTGTTTTAAGGGGATCAACATTTCTTGTGTATTACATTTTCCTCTATCGCTTAACATTTACTAGTTATACAAGATTACACAAAAGACTATTCCCAAAAAATTCAGGATATGCGTTTTGTCATTAAATATCATTATAATATGGTAATTTAATCAAAATCGTTAGACCTTTCTCATGTCTAAATTTTCAGTCAGTATACAATAAACAGCGCTTTTTGAAATGCCTACGATGTCTGCTAGCTCGCGCACTCAGTCGACGGTCATCCAATACCATTTTGTGGATTTTCCTCACAATTTTGGCGTGGTCACCTCATTTGGTCGACCACTGCTCCTACGGCCACGCTTAAACTCTGTCACCTAATATTTTACTGTTGTCAATGAAGGAGCAGACTCTCCCAGATTATAATCTAACTCAGCTTTAATATTAGTTGACTAAGACGTTTCAGATGAAAGTATTGTAACACATAACGATGGCCAGTTTTATCCATGTTCACAAATTTGACGAGAGCGTTCACTTTTGATGGCTGCCAAACAATTACTAAACGACGTAGCATCCACAAACTTCAGACTTAAGCTTTATAAGGTTTGTACTTTTTATCATAGTCACTTGTTTCAAACAACAACCATTATCTACATCAGGTCGAGTACTTCTGGGACTGCCCTCGTATGACATTCGGAAAGGTGGGAGCTACAAACTTAAATCCCCTCGTTGCAATATGGGCCACTTTTTCTGCTCCCAGGTGTACGTTGCACATAGAGAAAAAGAGGGTTAAAGTGGCAGTGGAAGAATGTATGAATTTATCGCAACAATGCGAGTAGACCTGCGGGTTCTGATAATAAGCAGAAATCTGTAAAACTCAACATTATTTGGAAAGTTGAGAATATGATATTCTACATAGCTATAATTTAGATTTACTACTCAAGCTAGCCTCAAGCGGAAGCTTGCATTAGGAAGGTCCCGGATTCCATTCCTGTTGGACCGGTCAGCTTGACCTAGGTTTTTCTTTCCATTTTTTTATTTTGCTTTTATTTTTTTGTTTTTTGTTTTTATAGTCTTCCCAGGTACTTTCTGTTCAGTGACGTTTCAGCTAGTCGGTGGGATAGCTTATCTATCAAATAAAGTTTTAGCTGGTGGGAGGGGTAAACAGTATGCTGAACTCCTGCGGCGCGTGACACGTACAGTGGAAACCAGATAACAGTTTTCATTACCGCGCGTCTTTATCCCTCACCTGCCCATACCAAGTAAACACCACCTCTTTCCAATAGCTAAATCCCTACAGCTTTAAAGGACTCCCCCATCACTAGCTAAAATGTCGCTGAACACACAGTAGAGTGTATACTACCACGAATTTTCTGTCCTTCATTTCCTCTCGTTTTATTATATTTCATCTTTCAGCGCTGCATGGCCAGGTTAGGTGATGTATGGCTCATACTGTGGATATGCTTTAAGCAGAAAACTGTTTCTTCCCTGGAACGGAAACTTTTGAACCAAAGCTTTCCTTGAGGGTAGGGGAGCATCAAGGGTGTTCAGAGTTGCAAACCTGGAAACGTTAGGGACCCGCTGCACTGCACCCACTGCCAAATATCGGCCGCCCCTCGTCCCGGAATTTTTTTAAGCTGAATAGGATAACTTTGCTCTCTATGCTGATATCCTCATCCGTTTCTAGCCTCTATTCTCTCTACTTCTTAAACCATAGGGTTTTGCTACCAAACGCTATCCAGACTATTACCTTAGAAATACAGATTCTGCTCAATGGCAATTAAACCATAACGAAGGAAAAGCGTATTTAACTCTGTCCTGGTTTACTGTTCACCTCCTCTTCAATTACTTCGAACTTGATTGCTGGTTATACAAGCCTCCCATTTGCAATCATTAACAATTTCCTGCAAAATCACTGCCAAATGTTTGTGCCAGATGAGTGGGCAACAATACTCGAAGCGAAGAGCAGGAAAAGCCTACAGAACACAATCTTCCTGACAATGTACGAGCGATAATGCGGAGTGTAATGCTTATGAAATACAATTGTGACTGTTACCAACATAGACAACAGAGTACTTATAGCTTCGCCTTCATTAGGAGCGGCTAAATGACCATTCGCAAGACGTTCGGACGCCCGTCGCCGCTCTTTTCCACTGAACGCCGATCCTATTTCTAAATGTCCATGCTGCTAGGTAGTGGATTAAGGTTGGCTTATTTATGGGGCTTGGAGAAGTTAAATAATGTCATAGTAGCTTTTTAAATGTTTAGCAAAGAATAGCCAATAAATAATATCTGAAGTCTTACGTATACACGAGTTCCCCTACCAAGTTGTCTAAAAACTGTTCCTCAAACCTTATTACTTTCTCTACTACGTATAGCAAGTAGGGGAAATATTGTATTCCACCCAAAAATTCGATACCGAGATTTCGCCGGAAATACATGTTTTGAGACCCCTGAATCCAAAAAAGCATTTTTGGAAACATGTCCGTGTGTGTCTGTGTGTGTCTGTGAACAGCATAACTCAGAAACGGACAGTCGGATAAACACCAAACTTTGTATTTAGGTTTAGTATCTTCCAGAGATGCGACACGAAGGTTTTCAAGAAAATCCCCCACCCCAGATTACCCTTTACATGGAACATTTTTCGAAAATTTTAATTTTCTCAAAAATGTCTCTAACGATTTTGATTAAATATAATATATTTAAGATACTTTAATGACAAATGGGAATGTCTCCAACAGTATTCTTCATTGTGAACGACTTTTGCAAAACTGGTAAACCATAAGAGATAGACAAAATTTACTACACAAAAAAACTGAGGATCGCGTTAAAATACACAATTTATGTCATATAAATTTTTGTTGTTGAGTGAACCATTTTCGAGATATTATTATTCCCTTAAATTTTTCAATACTTTTTCTCAAATGGGAATTCGTTATTCATTTTTTTATGTCCTGGACATGCAAAGAGAATGGAGTGCCCCACATAGCAACCAGCTCTTAAAATATTTGACTATCGCTTAAAGCCTACCATATTCCCCTTGCACCTACAAGAAAATTAGCAATAAGATTAAAATCTGGTTTAACATGAAGCATGTGGAGAATAAGCGTTTGTAAAAATAGTTTTACAAGAGTAGAGAAAGTCATGTGAGTGTAACACATCAGATTTTTTTATATTTATTTCTTATTAATCGAGAAAAAGGTTTACGCTTAAAAAACCGGTCGCTATATTCTGATTCTTGAAATTCGACTTTCCCATGGCCACGGGAGAAAAGAAAAAAATAGTATGTGTTACATTCACATGACATTCTCTACCCTCTCGTTTATTAGCGAGTATACAAACTATTCCTACTAAAGCTAATTTTTTTCTGTCTACTTCATTTTAATCCAAATAAACCTTTGCAGCGTGGTCCCGTAGCCCAATCGGTAGAGCACCTGCCTGCTGTGCGAGGGGTCACGGGTTCGACTCCTGCCTGGGGGGGAGGGTGGGAATTCTTCTCTATTCAAGATTATTCCCTATCCTCCCCAAAGTCTGGGAGTGTGAATGTGTGTGTGATCTAATGATTAAAACGCAAAAAGTGCAAGAAACCCAACGACAAGATAATACGCGTTAACATCATTGCCAATAGACAATAAGTTCCAAAGGAAGGGCCGTCGATAAGACCAATGTAATTAAAGGCGGGATATAAATGGAACTAAAAAATAAAAGCCTTTAAGAAATACTTACATTACACGTTTCGCTATAAATACAAAGGGAACAGCAATAGTGAAACGTTTAAGCACTGGACACTATACACTGGGCTTAAAAGTCCATACTTTGTCCTCCAATCACGAGAAAGAACTGAAAATCACGGTACTTAATGACAAAATTTTGAACAATTCAAAGCAATACTGACAGATATTTCGGAAATTCCTTATGGCAGACAAAATTTATTTGAAATAAACTGCGTGTTTTAAAGACATCTACATTATTTTGTATATAAGTTTTCGTCTATCGCTTAACGTTTATCGTTATACAAGATTATATAAACTCCTTTCGAATAAAGAGGACTTTAGAGGCTATTCCCAGGAAATTGAAAATATACATTTTATTTGTCATGTAAAAATGTTTTAATATCTGGTATTTAGTTAACGTCAAAGCGATTATTTAGAAAATAGAAATTTTCAAAAAATGCTTCATTTAAAGGGTGGTTTGGGAGGAGGAATTCCTTTTCTACTTGTATTTTTTTAAAGATGGTGAATTTAAATACAAAGTTTAGTATTTATCCGTCCTTTCCTTTCGAAATTAGCTGTTTAGCTGTACTAAATGGAATTTAGTTCACACACCCTCCCACAATCACAGGACCTTTCTCTAAAAATTATTTTTGGATTCAGGGGGCATCAAAACATGTATTTTTCCGTTGAAATCTCGGTATAGACTTTTTGTGTGGAATGCAACATTGTCTCTATCTACTACGTGCGTGGTATAAGAATAAAAAAAATACTGACTTAGCTCTTGAAGATATGTGGTTCAGATTCCGGCAATGGAATAGAATTCTTCTGTCCTATTCTACCTATTATTAAGTATTTGAAAATTCAAACTAATAACAAGAGCTATCTCGGAAATGCTAAGCACTACAAGGAATTTATGCACAGATATTTTATATTTTAAGATCTATGCTTTTTGTGATATCACGTGAATGTCATACAGTTGTATACAAACTCATGCAAATTATTACTCAGAATTAAGAGGGCTTAACAGGTTTTAGCTAAAACTTTAAGATATACGAATCTAAAACATTTGGTCTTTTAATCAAAATCGTTAGAGCCACAGTTTGAGACCGTGTAAAACATGTTTTAACCGAAGGACATTTGTTTAATCTTCGTATCGCATCCTTCGAAGTTGCTAAATTTGCTAACTATCCCACATTAGTTTTCTACGTCGTCCTCCGTGGTCTAGGGGTACCACGCTAGGCTCTAGTATCGTAATAATCGTTAGCATGGCTGCCTTTGGATGGGAAGTAAAGCAGTGGTCTCGTGTCGTAGATTTGCAGCACGTAAAAGAATCTCAAGCCTGATAGAGGCATCTGAGCAAAACTTCCGGCCTTTCACGTCCAATATAGAATGGGACGCTAAGAAAAATAGCAGTTAAATAAATCAATTTATTTATTTATTACATTTTCACTTTCCCTACCAGGTATATAGTAGGTAGGGATACCGATATTTCACCGTAAATAGATATTTTGAGGCCACCTGAAAAGAAAAAAAACATTTTTAGAAAAATGTCCGTGTATGTTTGTGTACCTGTGAACAACATAACTCAAAACAAAAAAAAACTGACCTAAATACCAAGTATTTTAGTCAGCATCTTCCAAAGATGTGACACGATGACTTTCGGGAAAGTTCCCAACTCAAAACTACAGTTTACGTACACAATGTTTCGAAATTTCTTATTTTCAAAAAACGGCTGAAACAATTTTTATTAAAATACTATACATTAAACATATTTACATGAAAAATAAAACGAATACCTTGAATTTTCTGGGAATAGAAATTTATATAATCTTGTATAACTGTTAAAGTTAAGCGAGAGACAAAAACGTACTATTTAAATAATTTAAAACACAATATCCTTCAAATAATTTTATTTCTAGTTTCAGTCATTTCCGAGATATCCGTTATTAATGCTTTGATTTGTCCAATACTTTGTTATTCTTTTTTAAGTCCCGTCGATTTCAGTTGTTTCTTGCGATTGTATGGGAACAATATGAATGGTTATGGCCGGCATAATACAACGTCCAGTTCTTCAATATTTGACTATCGCTGTTCCCTTGAGGAAATATGCAATGCAGCAATTTATACTAAGTTTTATCTCGATTAAAATGAAATGGTAGAAAAACATTCGTAAGAATAGTTTGTATACCCAGTTATAAACGATAGACGGTAGAGGGATGTATCTCACGAGATTTTTTACTTATGTTCCTCACAGAACACAGAGACTCACATTGGCGTTCTAAAAATACTTCATGTTGTTAATTCAGGGAATCTCAAAAGGTGTATTTCCGGTATAGTCTTAAGTTTCAATCTTTGATTGTAAAGAACCATATTCTGGAGATCGCATACAGAGAGTTTAAAATAAAAAAAAATTAAGTTTTCATCAATAGATTTTTTTCAATTTTTGTAAATGGTTTCCTTGCAACGTTTGTACATACAGACATAAACATGAATTTATCATTATAATTAATTTGAACAAAGTGACGGTTAAAACTGCATCTAAATTGGTTGGAATTTGTAGATATTAGCTATTTCAATATCGGGTAATGTTTAGAGTGTTTTATATTAAAAGGCACGATAGAGTAATGACGTAGTAAATAATTCATATACACCAATTCTTAATGCCGAATCTAGCGCTCAAAGATGAACAAAGAATACTATGTCATTTAATTTAGCATAACATGTACAGAGCGGTCCCTCAGCGCTCTGGCTGGAAATTGCACGGCAGTCTTGTGCGACACGTCTGAATGCACTCAAGGCCACGGGCTCTTCCACTTATCGGACATGTGGCAGCGGGCTTCAGTCGGCTGTTATTGCTTCTTGTGTATAGACGCGAGACGCATGTGTATTTGTGTGCGATTGAATTATCGGATTATTACAACCCAGAAATGGTACTCAAATTTTTGCTTGAACAAACACTTTTTATGTATGACACGTATGTGCAAACCGACTCATGTAGACAGATGCGTAGGCAATTTCACGATAAATTTCCTGGTGTTCCAGTTCCGAGTAGAGTAACAGTTAGATATCTAGTGAATAAAGTGAAGAGACGCGATCATTTAATGTTGTAAGTTGTAAAAAGAAACGAAGGGTTCTAACAGAAGAAATAATGTTTTTGATGAGAATAATCACTAAAAGCCGGCTCGATCGCCGGATCTTACTGTGTGACTTTTATCTATGGGGGAACTCTCAAAAATAGAGTCTATAGGAATAATTCTCGCACCATAAACTATCTTAAAAACAATTTAAGAACTTATACAACATAACAAGAACTTATGCGTGTGAATGGTAATTTCATCAGAAGGTGCCAAGAATGTTTATCTGCCGAAGGACACCACTTTCAACACCGACTGTGATAAAGGTTAGTACTGATAAAATAAAAAGTAATTACGTTTGTTCAATAGGTAACCAATATATCATAATAATCATCATAAAATCAGTAATAATATAGTATCAGTATCAATAATGAGAATAATAAACAGATACACTGAATATATCGCGCGGAACACGCATCGCGACTATAGACCAGATAGCTGAGGGATCGCGCGCGGAACACGCATCGCGACTACCGGCCAGATGACTGAGGGACCGCTCTGTAGAATCAACTGTTATGAGCAGCTGTATCCCTTGCACTCTGTGCAAATTAGTGTGTAGTACCAAAAAATATATGAAATCACTAATAAATGGTTAAGTGAAGCGGGCACTTAATTGGCATTTTATTATGATTTGTTTTAATATGTGGTGCCACGCTGACTTGAAGAGCATTATAGCATTACATAATAGCTTTTAGTTAGGTATGACAGTCAGCAATAATTAAGCTCTTGGAAGTCATGAATACTGGTTAGGATCTGTCACCGTTACTTTTGGAACCGTTATAATAATGTAACTGTTACAGTTTACGTTACCTTTTCGCCATGCCATTAAGTATATTATAAACTCTGCTCGTCTCGTGTTCTCACCACAGGGTAATTCCTACCCTCGCATTTCAACTTATACACTATAATAGTTTGAAATGTAATAAACCCCACTCTCCACTCATTACAAATAGCTGTGAACTTGGTCCCAGAAAAGGAAGTAGTAAGTTGGAGCGACATGACAAAGAGAAGTAAAAAACTCTGTCTAATTAACTTGGTGTCACATTTCACAAGTTTTTCCGGGCAGGCTCTCTCCCCGGAGAAATGAGACACCTGAAATTAATATGGCTTGCGTACAAGATGGAAATACCCTACACTACGTGTGCATAATTAAAATCTTGTCTCCTCTGATGATGTTGCAGATGAAGTACTGCAGTTTTAGGGAACGTCGAGGAGCCTCCTAAAATTCCGTTATGATATTCTGCTCTGAGATAAAAAAAGAGAGCTCGAGCAACACTTTGTGAAGCTGAAAGAAAGGGCATGTTAGAATTAAAGGCTTTCAAAGGCACCACTTACTTGGATCAGCAAGCCCACCTTTGTCCAGGAAGTAATGCAATTTATTACCTCTGCTAGGAATCTAATGCATTTTTTTGTAGGGCAATAGTTTCTAGTTTGTCGTGGACTGCTGCCAACCTAACACAGAGAGTAAGTTTATCCACAGATTGCAAAGTTGGCTTTAGTGCTACTCTTTAGATGCATAAAAAGGCTTCCACTATGAGAGGACTGCACATTAGTGTTAAAACCTCTGGACCGTCATCATTTTGTAAATTAATAACCGTTAGATTCTTCAGAACTGAAGATAAACATTAAGAATGTGATCTAAAAAAACATTAAAACGAGAAATACTGCAAAAATATTAGGGCTGAATACATTCTATAGGGCAAAACTTGTTTTGGGAAACTATATTCAAAAGAAAACCACATCTATGATTTACACATAGGGTTAAATTAAAGGTGTGTTCGCAAAATTCAGTAACTTGGTATTTAGTAGACATAAGCTAAAAATCGTGCATTATTAGCAAATCTCATGTATAAATGTATAAACTTTACTTCTGCTTTTCTAGAAAAATGTAATTAAAATTATAATTGAATACATAAAAATATATAAAATATACCTTACTCATAAAAGCCCAATACAACTTTTAATTCTTGCGTTTTTCTCTGCATTCTCTGCAAATGTTAATGAATTTGGACAAAAACTGCTTCATTTTATAGATAGAAAAATGTTGGAAAATAATGAATTGCGAAAAAAAGCAAACAAAAATTCATCACCTTAAAACCACCCCGTACCGTACATTTCCCGTTCAGAAACTGTTTCTAATTATTTTTTAAAATATTATCTAATTTGAAAAAATTAGTGGTTAACATTCAATATAAATAGAGGGGAAACATTGCAGAAAAAAATCCTCTCTTCAAATGGATTTCTCTACCCTCTATCGTTTTTAGTGCGTACACAACCCATTCTTAATCAAACTTATTTTTCTATCTACCACATTTTACTACAAATAAACCTTTGCAGAAATAGCACAAAAGATCCATTGGGGTCGAGGTGCTAGGTATGCTTCCGTCAACTGATTATGGTCATATCGGTCATTATGCCCAGAAGTCAAATTAGGTAATGGATCATGGTGGCGATCCTTTGCATGCGTTTGTATTTTGCGCGTAGCGACTTTAATAGAACGATTTCCACTTTCTCACTAAATCAAGTGCTTATTACAGTATGCATATTGTGGCATATCAGTAAGTGCATTGTCATTACCAGACTCACTGTTGTGTTGCATTGTCACTACCAGACATAGCATTATTGCATTTCTTTGATTTTTAGGCTTAACGATCCCTCCTATGGCTCGGAACACGCCAAAGAGAGGGCTTTGTTTGAAATCGTCTGGTATGACGCCAACCCTGGCTGGCGTAGCTAAACACGGTTGGAGGGGGAGATATAGTTAGCGTCACTTGAGTAAGAGGAGTCGTTGTAGCAGTGCGTGTGGTCAGTCCACAGCTTCGGGGCATCTCCCGCATCCTCTCTTCCTGGCTCATAATGTATAGTCGCCAAACGTTTGTTAATAAATTGTGTTATGTAATGTTTTGTGTAATGTAAAATACCAGGCCTTTATCTAAATTTTATACTCCAAGGTCCCGGTCTTCTAGCTATAGCGAGTTGTGTTCCCCATGTACCTGCTGGGGTGAATAATTTATTCATTTTCTGGAAACCTTTTTGGCCCTCGCCCCAGCATGTAACAATATGTACTGTAAGCCATAGCATGTTTCTCTTCAAGCATTATACTGCAATTTCTTTGTTTGGTACCGCAGTCCTAACTGACATTATAATGTCTGAAATTTTGAAACAATGTGCGCAATTACGTGTACATTGCGTGCGTCAAGCTAGCGTCGCGCCGGCTTTCAAAGTGTGCTGCAGGATGCATCCGGTGTTTGGCGTTGAACTGTGACAAACCTGTGTGCGCGATGCTTGGAGTGCGAAAGTATAATTTCATGAGCTTGATGAGAACATGTGGGATCACAACCTACACATAAATCAGTGCATACAATAGCTATTTATGGGATTAGTTACTAAACGTAATTTGTAACGTGATGTCTTCAATACGTTCAGAGTATTTTAGTATATGTTGTACATTTAGTACATTTAATGAAATGTATTTATTGCGAAAACGATATGTTTAGAAAAAGAGTAATGTGGGTTTTAAAAAAAAAGATAAGATAAGTAAACAAACTTTGTTGTAATATTCTGCAATTTTGAATGCCAGTTTCATATATGAATTTAAAGTAAAGATAAGCGAAGAAGGTGATTTTCACGGTTCATCAGGAAATATTTTAAAAGCAGTCCAAGATAAAACTATTAATATACTTCTAGAAAAGCCAAGGAAAGTTTATGTAGTAATACGAAATTCAAGGACTGGTGTGTGCGTAATGAAGCAGACGTACATGAAGATTCTTTGTTGGCGTATTTTTATGAGAAGTCGAAAAGTATTAAAGCTTAGAGTCTTTTGGAGTGAGCAATTCATGGTGAGATCAACTGTTTTTATTAATGATAATATTGATATCAGTAGGTTTGGAAAATTAGTTTTATTTATTTATTTTTTTTTCGTCCTCCGTGATGTAGTCGTTACCATGCCAGCTTCTAGTTCCCGAGGTCACGGGTACAAACCTGAAGAAGGGCGATGGATGTTTTCGGGCGTAAAAATCCTTAGCATGGTTTCCTTCGGAAGGGAAGTGAAGTCGATGGTCCACTGTCGTGGATTTACGGCACATAAAAGAACCGCAAGCCTGATAAAGCGGCCTCTGAGCCAAATTTTGAGGCAGTATTTTTAACACTTAAATAATTTCAGTGTAATTATATAATATGTAAATTCAATAAAAGCCCGCCTTAAAGCAATATGTATATGTAACAATATATAACAAATGTATGTAACAATCATTGCATATCCTTGTATTATTGTATCCATGTGTAATAATGTTATGTGAACATATTGCGTAATTTAATAATGTAGGAGCTGTGAGAAATAGATCAAAAGTTGCTACCAATGAGGTAACAATGAGGTACTTTGAGGCAAAAATGAATTAGAAAGTTTAAATGTTACTTGTGATTCTTGGAAGCAATAATGTAAATTTAGTGACAGTTTATTAAAATAGCAAATCAACAATCAGAATTTAGTTAAATGAAGGTATTCTATTGGATTAGGAATAGCCAATCAGATACGTGAAATACAGAAATTTACAAGTTTAGGCGGTTTAAATCAATTCAGTTGCCTGCAGACAGTGTTTGTAACCGGATGCGAAATGCGTCCTCCAGAGATTTAATACGTATTCGTGTGAGACGAAAAATAGTTTACGTGTTAAAAAGTGCAAGTAATTCATAAAAGAATTTCACAGCTTTCTATCAGTGAAGTGTTATTTAAATCGTGTCAAGCATTAATAAAAAGGAGTGAAGTAAAATTATAATCTGTGTAAGCCTACATTCTTCAGTCGCACCACAACCCTGCCATGGCACCCATGTGTCTAACAATAATACTGACGCAGCCGAGGCAAAAAAAATATATAATATTTAAAGAAACAATCAAATTACAAAGTTAATATTTTTAAACTTGGGGCGAAGGCTACCGGAAACTGTTTACTATATGTGCGGTTGCAACTACTACAAGTTCGGCTCCCGAATAGTTGAAATATAATACAACTCCCTTAATACAATCTACTTCAAATTGACTCCCAAAGCGTTGTGCAAATAACGTGAAGATACTATCTACTTCAAATTTGAGCCCAACGTGGGTCAAATAATAATAAAATATAACATCTTCAAATTGGCGCCATACGTGGGGAAAACAACGTAAAGACAATATATCTTCAATTTTACGTCCAATATAGAATGGGACGCTAAGGACCACAGCAGTTAAATAGCGTCCATAAATTAAAAAAAAACTTAAGGCGTTTTTAAAGAGACACTCTGATATATAGTAAAAAGTAAATATTTAATGTGTATTTTACGTTTTGTTGAACCTGTATTTTATGATTTGATAGCGTGTTTTGTGTTTTGTTAGAATGTAAAGTGTAGGTTTTGTTGCCTAGTAACTACGAACTAAAGCATTACTGTTTATTATAGCAGTATACAAAAGCTTTTCTTACTGAATTAGTACTTGTCCCATTTGGGGAAAAAATGGGGAATTGCTTGTTATCCCACTTATGTATGCTTTGATGTAATCCATCAGGCTCTGGTCATCAAGGATTTCGTGTTCTATTCACCAGGTATAAAATAATGTCTCTTTGGCTTCTATTACGCCCTCTAAGAATAATTTTCAGGGTTTCCTGGTAGTCCTATGCTTCCAACAAGTGAGAGGGAAAGCAAACTCATTATATGAATGAGGCGTAACAAAGTGTTGTTGGCAGATAAGGTAAGGTGGCGTGGTAAACAGGAAACCCGGCTTAGTTTCCGTAGGAACAGTTACTAGCGTAACACAACTTTCCAGACAAAGCAAACACTTGGTGCGCCCATGTAACAGCTGCTAAGGGTTTTGGTAAAGCTATATACTAGTGGCGTAGCTTAAGGGTAGACTTTGAGACTGAGTCTGCCTAAATAAATTGCCAAGAAACTAAGTGCATTTTTAAACATATAAAGACAGCTTCAAACAAGTGATGAAAAACTAATTAATACAGTCACCTTCACCGCCCCAACCCCTACTACTAAGTGTCAGATTGTATGTAGTGCTGCGTTCTTAGGCAGCTTCGAAATCTCATGATGCGGCAGCAAAGTCGATTAGAGACTGGGATGGCTGAGCGAGTGCAGGTATCATGAAGAGTGGACTTATATAGCTTTTCCACTAAATTTCGACCTCTCGTTGTAGGAAGACATGGGTATATTTTGTTGTGCATTAAGGGCACAAAGGCAGCAGCAGAGACTTAACACGTTTAATGAGGTGTTTAGTCTCTGTGTACCTGTTCTCCAAGGTCCGGAAACAGGACAATGGGGGTTGGAGACAAGAGTAGGGCAAGGCAGTGTAATATAAATACTTAATACCTCAGTTATTGGTGAACCAGCATTATGTGCGTGCAGCCGTGCAGTGCAAAAGTGTTAATTTTACGTAAACCTGTGTGTTGCTTTCATTCTGCATGTTTTATTTATGATTTTAGAAATATGAACAATTCCATCGATTTAATGTATTGCTCATTAAAAACTCAGTTTTGGACTCTATCTTATGAGAAAAAGTGTGAACTTAAAGGCAGAAGACCAATTCCTAAGCTTGACGTTGTCTTCCAGGTAAAGAACCAAAAAACGGGCACTTCAAACATCCTGGTACAGTACATTTAATTGGTTAACTGGCAGTTACATTCATAACAAAGTGTGCTGCTTCGCATGTTTGCTTTCTGACGGGGAAAAGGAATAGAGTGTTGAAGGAATATCAAATATTAAAAACATTGAAAGAAAAGCGTGCAATAAAAATCGCCGACTGGACCTTATATACTAGAAAATCTAAGTGAGTACCTAAATTGTGTTCACTGGTTTGTCAGCATTTTGAAGGTTACACCTAACGCAATATTTGTACAATCTAGTTTAGTTTAAAATGTATGTTCAGTCAATTTCGGCAATTAGTAGTGATACTAATGATTACTAAAACAACAACTAATAGTAATAACAACAATCGAATCGTAATAGGGAATTCACACTATTTTATGAAACACTAATGCAGGGGAATTTGTACACCATTTAAGAAATTCTAAATTGAATTTTTGAATTCTAGTATACCCAGAGCACAGTATCAAGCTTCGCCACTGCTGTATACGTTTACGAAAATACACAAATGAAATCTGGCCAAAATACTTCATGCATTAAAATGTATTTTTTCAAGTTTAAATAAATTAGATATAGTGTAATAATCTGTGTAGGTTTTTATTCTAGAGGGTTTTATACTTCCTCGCGCACTCTTATGTGACAATTACATATACAGGGTGCACTATTTAAGTTGAGACTGTAGAATATCACCAAAAATAAGCGTTGTAGAAAGAAATATTATGGGGAAAGTTAATGCGTTAGTCGTGTTTTCTTTTTAGGACGTTGTGATAGTCATTTTAGGGCCCATTTAATGTTTTAAAGTGGGAACCTACAATTAAGATCAAATTAAATTGACCCTAAAATGACCAACACAACGTCCCTCAAATAAAACACGACCAATGGCATTTACTTTTCCCCATAATATCAAGCAAAATGTTTTCAGGATATTTCTTTTTACAACGCTTAGTTTTGGAGATATTGTACAGTCTCAACTTCAATGGTCCACCCTGTATACATTGACATATAAATTGAAGAAGTTTTGTTGCTGCTACGTATGGAAAGTCAGTTTTAAGTAGGTGTTGTATTGTATTTCGACTGTCGGGGAGCCGATTTGAAGTAGTTGCAGCCGCACGTATGGTAAAAAATTTCCAGTAGCCTTCGCCCCAATGCACTTTCCGGTGGCCTTTGCCCCAAATATTTGAAAACATATTTACTTTGTAATTTGACTGTTTCTTTAAATATTATATTTATGTTTGCCCTGGCTGTGTCAGTATTATTGTTAGAGACATGTTCCTCTTTGCAGGATTGTGGTGCGACTGAAGAATATAGGCTTACACAGATTATGAGTTTTTCTTCACTCTATTTATTAATGCTTGACACGATTTAAATAGCACGTCTCTGATATAGAGAGCTGTGAGATTATTTTGTTAATTACTTGCACTTTTTAATATGTAAACTATTTTCGTCTCACACTGAATACGTATTATACTTTTCGGACGTGTCTCGCGTCTGCCTACAACCAACGCGTCCAGTTATGAGCACTGTCTACAAGCAACTGACTATCTTTCTACCGCCACATTTGTAAATTTCTGTATTTCAAGTCTCTGATTGGCTATTCCTAATCCAATAGAATACTTTTCTTTCACTAAGTTTTTTTCTGGTTGTTGTCTATTTTTCAAAAATTACATTATTGTTTCCAAGAATGACTAGTAGCATTATTAAACATTCTTACTCATTATTGCCTCAAGGTTACCTCATTGTTAGCAAATTTTAGCCTATTATTCTCACAGCTCCTACATTATTAAATTACGTAATACATTCACATAACATTATTACACATGTATACAATAATATAAACATTTACAATGACTGTAATAGACACTTTTTATATATTGTTACATAAACATATTGCTTTAAAGCGGGCTGTTATTGAATAATATATATTATATAATTTGACTGAAATCATTTAACTGTTTAAAAATACTGCCTCAAAATATATTTCTAATGCCTTTTATCACAATGAATTTTTACTGCGCTTTTCAAAACGTTTCACACAATTGGTTTTGTTGTTGAATTTTGTTTATACTTTCAAAGCGGTTCACAAATAATAATGGCAAAAGTACTCACATCGTGCTTAAACTTTAATATTAGTTCAAGTAATTACATGGAATTTAACTGATAATCTCGAAAATAATTTTTAAATCTAATGTATTACGTTCACATAACGTTCTCTATCCTCTATCGTATATTGTGACGTATGCAGAGATTATAGGACATACGTCTCTCTGGTCACCGGGATTTGGGATGGCAGTTGGACTTGGGGTAGGGAGAGTTAAGAATCTTTAGGAGGGGATGAGTTGTTTAGCGTCACTGACGCTTGAGGATGGCGTGGCTTGAGAAAGCGAGTCAGGAGGTAACCTTCGAGTTGTAAGGGTGTGCAACTGCTTTCTCCGTGCTATGCGGCCTCGCCGGCAGACATTGGGCTAAGAGTGTAAGCACTATGTTATCTATCTTTATATAATAAATTCCTTAGCCATCCATTCTTTGGAAGTTTTAATTATGTTAGTGTAGAGTCCTTTCCTTCCTTTAAGCCATGTAACGTTTCGAATTAGTAATATTTTCTGCACTTTCTTTAGCTGCGTCCCTCGTCGTAGCCTCGCCGCGTAAGAAGTTTGATTAATTTCCCGGTACATTCTCTTGCAAGCGAGTAGCTCCCCATCATTTCTGAGTAAATATAAGAAGAGGCTACGACAATATTAGTGGGTATACAAGCTATTCTTAGCAAAGCATATTTTTCTATCTACTTCATTTTAATACAGTTAAAGATATGTGGAAACAGCTACATTACAAAAGGAATAGCGATAGCCAAATGTTTAACAACTGGACGCTATATGTGGCTTTAACATACAATCCCTCCCCTTTCCATGCAACATTCGAAACATTTAAAAATCGACAGGACTTTAAAGGAATAAGTACTGTACATTTCGTGCCATTTATAACGGATATCTCGGAAATGGCTTATGTGACAAAAAAAGTTGTTTGACATAAATTGTATGTTTTAAAGAGATCTATATTCTTTGTGTAGTACGTCTTCGTGTATCGTTAAACGTTAACGTTTGTACAAAATTATATAAAATTCCTCCCGAATGAATAGAGTAACAGTTCAAGATATGCATTTTATTTGTCATGTAAATATTTTATTTATGTTATTTTAATCAAACACAATAGAGCTATTTCTTGGAAAACAAAAATTTCGAAAAATGTACCATATAAAGAGTAGTTTGGAGTAGAGAAATTTTCTTGAAAATCTTCGAGTCGCATCTTTAGAGGATACTGAATCTAAATACCACGTTTAAGACTTATCCGAATTTTATTTTTTGAGTTTTGCTGCTCACATACACATATACAGACAGACATCCATTAACAGATCTTTTTCTAATTTTTACTTTCTCTACTACGTATAGTAAGTAGGGGAAGTATTGTATTCCACCCAAAACTTCGATACCGAGATTTCACCGGAAATACATGTTTTGAGACTCACTGAATCCAAAAAAAGCATTTTTGGAAACATGTCCGTGTGTGTGTGTCTGTGTGTCTGTCTGTGTCTGTGTGTCTGTGAACAGCATAACTCAAAAACGAACAGTCGGATAATCATCAAACTTGGTAATTAGGTTCAGTATCTTTCAGAGATGCGACACGAAGGTTTTCAAGAAAATCCCCCCACCCCAGTCTACCCTTTACATGGAACATTTTTCGAAAACTTTAATTTTCTCAAAAACGGCTCTAACGATTTTGATTAAAATATTATATGTTTAAGATATTGTCATGACAAATAAAATGTATATATCGAATTTTCTGGGAATGTCTCCAAAAGTATTCTTCATTATGAACGACGTTTTCATAACTGGTAAACCATAAGAAATAGACAAAATTTTACTACACGAAAAATGTAGATCGCGTTAAAATACACAATTTATGTCATATACATTTCTTTTGTTGAGTGAACCGTTTGCGAGATATTGCTTGTTATTCCCTTAAGTTTTCCAATACTTATACTTTTTCTCAAATTCGTTATTCATTTTTTTATGTCCTGGACATGCAAAGAGAATGGAATGCGCCACATAGCAACCAGCGTTAAAATATTTGACTATCGCTTAAAACCTACCATATTCCCCTTGCATCTACAAGAAAATTATCAATAAGATTGACATCTCGATATCTCCATTAACATGAAGCATATGGAGAATAAGCGTTTGTAAAAATAGTTTGTACAAGAGTAGAGAAAGTCATGTGAGTGTAACACATGAGAATTTTTTTTATTCATGCGGTCTCAATACATATATTCCCGGTTAAATCTGGACATAAAATGTTTGGGTGGAATACGAATCGTACAATACTTTCCCTGATTACTATACGTAATAGAGGAAGTAAAAAAGATTTTTTACTGATGTTATTTAATTAAAATAAATTTTTGCCTACATATAATCACAAATTACGTCTGTAAGTTACGGAAGGCAGAACAACTTTTCCCATATCGTAAGCCTGTCTTTGTTGCTAATGAACCTATTCGAAGGGAAAAAAGGTAAAGTCACTGCTGTATAATGGCATATGACAGTTCAAAACGAAGATGCAATAAAGACAATTTCGAGAACGATTGGGGCTTCAAACAAGAGTTGATGTAAACTGTACGTTTCAGAGAATTCTACGTTCTTTGTGTTTCTATCCCTTATGGTTTACCAGTTATACAAAATTATACAAGTTAATTCAGAATAAAAAGTACCATTCACTGAAAAATTCAATGATAAACATTTATTTTATTACTCATGTAAGTACAGAATGAACCAAAAGACTCCTGCGCCAAAAATGTATGGACAACGACGGTGGCCAGTTTCAGCATTTCCTTTCATAAATTTGGTAAGTAAAGCCTTTAAAAGTAGTTTTAAAAATGTTGTATTGTTTCATCCGCACCTTTCTATGATAGCAGCAGACTGCAACGAGCGCCGAGGACGCGGATAGAAAAAACACCGCGCAGGCGGTTCGGAGACTTTTGGCTCACTGTGTATGTTAAATATAATGAAATATAACCAACTAAGGTTAGTATGGAGGATATTTTACGCCTGTAATGCTTAGTGTTTGATTCAAATGTGAAATTTTTATTTTTATGATTTTTGTATTAAGGTGTTCACATTCAATCGCCAATGCGCACACATATATACGCTCTTTATTTAGAAGATCTTAAAACGTTATTTTCGATGAAGTATCGATATCAGATTGTCGGGTAGAATACACACTTTCTCTACCCGGAATTGATAGGTGGATAGAAAGTAGTTTGACTGAAAATTGCAAGATTCGGGATTTAATTTCTGAATTTCCTTAATTGAAAGTCTGAACGTATATTAGTAAATGTTAGAGAAAACAAAAAAAGCCAATACCTTGTCTGAAATTAATATCGTGCCTATTGCGCCGGGATGCCGCCGGGGTGCTGGTGCGGTATTCCTTCAGTCTCGTAAAGTTTCACGGGATTTTTGTAGCAGTACTAGCGCCCTTTGGTGTGGCAAATCCGCTTAAGCGACTTGCTGACCACATATCACCCCAACTATTACACTCTGCCCACAGTGTCCTTGCGTACGAAGACAGAGGACGGAGGTTTTGTACTCTCGAGCTAGAGTTACCTTAATAATGCTGTAAGTCAATTACTTTTGGTATTTGTACATCTTTTCTAATGTGTCTACAGGTACACCCGGTATCCACGACAGGGTACGTAATAATTCATTTAACTGCCCTCGTGTTTTATAGTTAAGTTACTGATACATGTTTGTTCCATTTTCCTGTCATATTAAACAATACTCCTAAGTAGGGGAAATGTTTTACATTTTGTAGTTCTACCCCCTTGTAATACCATTTTTTATCCCTGCCATACACATAACCATTTTTGAAAGCCATTGTTTTCATTTTATTAATGTTTACAACAAAACCCCATTATTACTAATATAATTTTCCGGGCTGTTATGCCGTGGTCTGCTGAAGAAAGATTTCACAGACGTTTCGTCCACAACTGCGGTGGACATCTTCAGTGGCGCGGACGAAGTCTTCTCGGTGAAAGTATCGCAGCGTCTGATGATACTTTCACCGAGAAGACTTCGTCCGCGCCACTGAAAATGTCCACCGCAGTGGTGGACGAAACGTCTGGGAAATCTTTCTTCAGCAGACCACGGCATAACAGCCCGGAAAATTATATTAGTAATAATTGTGACACCGGCCGTGAAAACCTACGTTCTTACAAAACCCCATTGTTTACAATATTCTTCCAACCTATTAATACCTTTCTCTAAGCCTTCTATGGTCACTGACAAAATTGTCATGTCATCGGCGTATAAAAGTACAGGAATGAAGACATCGTCTACTTTTGGGTTATTCATTTCCTCTGCTATTAACACGTCTGCTATATCGTCTATGCTGTGCCATCACTAGACACTGAATGTGAAGAAACTAAGTTGTGGAGAGATCAGTTTTTACCTAAAGAATGGGAGAATGTTAACAAAGAAGTATTAAAAGTTAGGATAATGAAAATACAAATGGAGAGGGATATAAAAAGAATAGGAGAATTTATGAGGAGAGTAAGAGAAAAATAAAGCAATATGAATTTGCTATGACCCACCATGCATAAATAACCACGGTGTTAAAATGCATGATGGACCAAAGAAAGAAATACTAGCAACTCGAAGTAATGTATTAAAATTTATAGCATTATGGAAATATCGTCTATGAATAAATTAAACAACAGGAGCGATAAAATAGATCCTTGGGGAACTCCTCTATTTTGGCGGAATGCGCTGAGTGGGAGAACCAGAAAAATCCTTAAGTCCATCAAGAAAGAGATTGGCATGTGGGGAACTACTGGCTGACCAGAGGAACTGGCAAAACATGGGCAATTTCTTGGATAAAGTGCGCGAAGCTAGGTCAAATTTGTTCAGTTAGTCAAAGGTAATTCATATCTACTTTCCTTTTTCTTGTTCTGTTTGTTTTGTTTCTTTTTCTTTTGTTTATTTTGTCATCATACCTTGTATCTTAAATATGCATGTACGGTCAATAACAGATGCACTAAATACTTGTGTAATTTGAAACCAATAAAGATACCTTATCTATCTATGTGCTTTTGGCAATACTATTTTACTTTTGATTTCTAAGTTTGAAACACACCTACATTCACACTTCCGGGCTTAAAAACGGCTACGGAATAACGCTAACTAAAGGAACATTCCCAGTTACACGGAATCAAACCTAGAACGCTAACCACCAGGGTAAGGTTAGTGTCTACGATTTCAGAAGACACTTCTTTTAAGCCTGAATTAATATGTAGGTAATCAAGAACTTCACACAAGATCAATATCATTGTCATCAAAAACACCTAAACATATCAGTTAGGAGTCTATAATTATTGTTGTCGTCGTACAGGGTGCCTAAGCCGCTCCTCAGCAACTGGATGGATAATTGGAGTATTAGCGCTGTAATTTCTAGACTTTCAATATTCGGGAAGCGCTTCGTTAGCGGCCGCACCTTGCGTTATCGACAGGGGAATGTTCCTGATGGAGTCTAGACAGCTAAATAAGTACAACTTTTCGAAAGGTTGCTGATGAGTTGTAGAAGCCATGACACCACGTTGAGTTCAATAAGCGAGTCGGAAGTCCATTGCAGAAAAAGAAAGAAATAGAGAAAAAAGAAGCTGCTGGAGTCTTACACACGAATCGGAATCGGAAGTGACAAAATGCAAATTTTATACATATAAACATGAATACAAATTCTCAGCAGCATTTTGAGGCAGTATTTTTAACACTTAAATGATTTTACTCAAATTATATAATAAAAAATATAATAACAGCCAGCCTTAAAGCAATATGTGTAGGTAACAATATATAAAACGTGTATATTACAGTCATTGTATATGTTTATATTATTGTATACATGTAATAATGTTATGTGAATGTACTACGCAATTTAATAATCTAGAAGCTGTGAGAATAATAGGTTAAAAGTTGCTAACAATGAGGTAACAATGAGGTAACCTTGAAGCAATAATGAGTAAGAAAGTATAATAATGCTACTAGTCATTCTTGGAGCAAAAATAATGTAATTTTTATGAGAGTTTATAAAATAGCCAATCAAAAACCAGAAAAAAGCTTAAGTTAAATGAAAGTATTCTATTGGTTTAAGAATAGCCAACCAGAGACTTAAAATACAGAAATTTATAAGCGGTGGAATTCAAGCCAGTTGCTTGTAGACAGTGCTCATAACTGGACGTGTTGGTTGTAGACAGTGTTCCTGACGTGAGATGCATCCTCGAGAAATTTAATACGTATTAGTGTGAGACGAAAATAGTTTGTGTTAAAAAGTGCAAGTAATTAATAAAAAAAATCTCACAGCTCTCTCTATATCAGTGAAGTGTTATTTAAATCGTGTCAAGCATTAATAAAAGGAGTGAAGTAAAATTATAATCTGTGTAAGGCTACATTCAGTCGCACCACAGCCCTGCAAAGAGAAACATGTCTCTAACAATAATACTGACGCAGCCGAGGCAAACATAAATATATAATATTTAAAGAAACAGTCAAAATTACAAAGTTAAAATATTTTTAAACATTTTTGGGGCAAAGGCCACTGCAAAGTACATTTGGGGCGAAGGCTACTGGAAAGTGGGTACTGTACGTGGGTTGCAACGAACTTCCAGTTCGGCTCTCAACATTTGAAATACAATACAACTCCTACGACAAAATACAACTTCAAATTGGCGTCCAAAGCGTGGTACAAATAAAGAAACAATTCAACAACTTCAATTTTAAAAGCGGAACCTCAAACAAGTTGCAATGGAGTATTAAAATGCAGATTTTTATCTATGAAAATCTGATATGTTACATTCACATGACTTTCTCTAACCTCTATTGTTTATTATTGTGTATAAACATTATTCTTACGAAAGTTTATTTCTTTATCTCCTTCATTTTAATCGAGATAAACATTTGCAGAAATGGTTTCATTATACATGCAACACTAATAATTACAGTCAAATGTTTCACAACTGGACGCTATTATATGCTGGCGTTACTCTTTCCACCATTCGCGAGAAAAAATTGAATGCAACAGGACTTAAAAAAGAATGACAAAACTATTGATCAAATATTATATGTTACAGATTATCTCGGAACTGGCTTACGCCACAATAAGCATCATCTGGCATAAACTGTGTGTTTTAAAAAATCTACATTTTTTGTGCAGTAGGTTTTTGTCCTACACTTAACGTGTTAGAATATACAAAATTCCTTCGGAACGGAGAGGACTTCACAGGCTATTCCCAGAAAATTCAAGATATACATTTTATTTATCATATCTTTCTCAAAAATTTTGAAAAGTTGTCCAAGAAAAGGGTAATTGTGGTTGGGAGTTTTCTTGAAAACCTTCGTGTTGCACCTTTGGAACATACTGAACTTAAAATACCAAGTTTTAGTGTTTTTGAATATGCTGTTCACAGGCACAGGCACACTCACACACACACACACACACACACACACACACACTCACCAACACACACAAGGGCCTTTTTTTCTAAAAAGGTTTTTTTAATCAGGGGTCCTTAAAACATGTATTTCCTGTGAAATCTCGGCATAGAAATTTTTGAGTGGAATGTAATACCTTCTGTGCTTACCATGTAAATGGTACAGAAAGTAAAATTGAATAACATTTACGCTATCATTATTATTAATATTTTATTTATGTTAAACGAGTGTTGTAAATATAATTATGCTTTGCTTTATCGAAATTGAAGTTTTTCTCTGTGTATGAGTAGGGTAAAACCACAATTAGATAAGAAAAACAGTGTTTTCCATGTATATAACGACAGACAAGATTCTCCTTGTAATGTTTACCTCACATGTTTTTGTAGCAGTAATACTGATGTCCGCGAGTGTACGAAAGGAATGTAACAGCTGCAAGTCAGACCAAAGTTTCGGTGTTAGGACGCCACATCCCCAAATCCTGTACTTCCCTCGACTTAGGCGAGAGGTGGGGAGCCTCTTATACCTTCCAGTCAAGCCCCTTGAGGACGTCATCCCCTAAGGGAAAAATTGTGTAGCTACCCTTGATCGCAAGTTTATCCGATTTTTCCTCCCTGCAGCGAATCGATAATCGATTACTTCCTTCCTAGTCAGCGATTGCATCATTTTCAAAATTTATTGAAATGGCATTACCAAAATGAGAATATGATTGCTCTGGGGGTGAGGTAACCAACCAGATAAAACGTAAATAAAGCTTCCCTAACGTGTGATCCGGAAAAGTTTTTTCTTGTGGCGGAAACTTCATCAACTTTTGACGAAATCATTTCGATAAGTCTTTCCTCTAGCGCCTACAATAACATAATATTAGGTTAAACCCAAAGCTACCTTAAGAAATTATTATAAGAGTAATGAATTATCCAGCTGAATTTCATTTGGAACAAAAATGTATTTCGCTTATACCAAAGAGGACAATTAACAAAAATGATGATCATCATGCTTATTAGAAACTACATAAAACTGAATAAGAGAGAGTTTGAAACTGTATGAATTTAAAGATAGTCGTAAGCAATGCAACAATAAACGGGTAAACACCAATGTCAACTGTTCGAAAGACAAAATCGTTGATATGGCCTAAGATGCTAAAGACGGAATATAAATGGTTTAAAGTTCATTATACCAAATTACCAACTTGCACAATTTTAACAACTCCAATGTTTTACAGTCATGCGGTGTCTCTACCTACTATAATTTACTTTCATATTCATTCTAGAAATGATTCCTAAAACTCTTTTTCCTTCCTATTTCGTATTGTGATATATGTTTGGTTTCAACATATATTTTATTGCAGCTATCTTAAAGTATACAGGTCTCTAAGCTGACATTAAATATTTTTTTAAAAAGCAGCTCGCTATACCCTGGCCATAATTTGCATACCTTTTACTTGGGCAAATGAGAAACTAAAAACGGACACAACAGATCAAAGGTGTACAGCTTGAAGTACTGGGAAATTTAAAACAACTACATAAAATATCTCGCGAAAGACTAAAAAATCTGATTTGATACACTCACATGACTTTCTCTACTCTTGTACAAACTATTTTTACAAACGCTTATTCTCCATATGCTTTATGTTAATCGAGATGGTATCTTATTGCTAATTTTCTTGTAGGTGCAAGGGGAATATGGTACGCTTTAAGCGATAGTCAAATCTTTTAAGCATTGGTTGCTATGTGGCGCAGTCCATTCTCTTTGCATGTCCAGGACATAAAAAATGAATAACGAATTAGTATAAGTATTAGAAAATTTAATGAAATAACAAGCAAAATGGTTCACTCAACAAAAAAATGTATAGGACATAAATTGTGTAGTTTAACGCCATCTACATTTTTTGTGTAGTAAAATTTTGTCTATCTCATATGCAAAAGTCGTTCACAATGAAGAATACTTTTGGAGACATTCCCAGAAAATTCGAGATATACATTTCATTTGTCATGAAAATATCTTAAACATATAATATTTTAATTAAAATCTATAGAGCCATTTTTGAGAAAATTAAAAATTTCGAAAAATCTTCCATGTAGAGGGTAATCTGGGGTGGGGGAATTTTCTTGAAAACCTTTGTGTCACATCTCTGGAAGATACTAAACCTGAATACCAAGTTTGGTGTTTATCCGACTGTTCGTTTCTGAGTTAAGCTTTGCACAGACACACAGACAGACACACACACGGACATGTTTATAAAAATGCTTTTTTTGTATTCAGGGGGTCTCAAAGCATGTATTTCCGGAAAAATCTCGGTATCGAATTTTTGGGTGGAATACAATACTTCCCCTACTTACTATACGTAGTAGAGAAAGTAACAAAGCGTATTTAACAACTGTATATTTTAACGAATTCTACAATTCTTATCGAGTAAATTTCTATTTATTCTTTATGGTTTTCCAGTTTTATAAAATTCAGTAAAATTCAATGGGAATTATGGGAACTTTACAGAATATTTACAGAACCTCGAGGTATACATCTTATTAGCCATCTTCAAACAGTCTTATGATCTAGATCTTTAGCTCTGTTCCATTTCCAGGAAATCAAACTGTTCCCTCCAGCTCTTTCTCGGCCTACTGAGATCTCTTCTAGTAACTGGTTGATAGAAGAACATCTGAGAGTTTGTATCCATTCTCATCAGATGCTGATGCTACTTCTATCGAGGAGGACCAATGATGTCAAGAAGAGTTTGTGTTTGTAACTCTTCAAGAAGTTCCCTCTTTATTTTCTGGTCCTTCAATCTGCAACCAGCAAGTTGTCACAGTGATCTCGTCGCTACCACTTCACCTATTCTTCTACATTGATGTTTGGTAAGAATCTAGCTTTCCGCAATGCAATAACAAATGACTAATAAAAGTTCAACAATATTTCATTAGAGTATGTTTTATCGTTCCCAGGAGCTGTAGAAACCTAAGAGTTACGTTTCTTGTCCACTTGAACGACTGTATGTAATGTTGAATTCTAAGTACGAGATTAACGTTAGATATCAGCAAATGTTATTGGTCATCTTAAACATGCCATAGTTTAGTCAAAATCTTAGGGTCAGTTTTAGAAAAAAAACAGCGAATCATGTTCCATATAAACGATAGCTTATATACTTGTAAATCTATGCCTGGTAACTTTAAACTACAAAAAATATGCAACTAAAAAAATGTAATAAAACTTAGTAAAAATCCAGAACGCAATAAAACTACAGTTCCTAAGATTTTTTTGACCGTAACAAAACTTTATAATTAAGTTATAAAAATTCAACATAAGGTAATGAATTCGATATAAAATATTTTCATATCCAAAATCTGGAAAACAAAAATTGTAAAGAAATATAAGAGCCTCAGTAGAAAAACAATGAATATAGATTGGAATGACAAATTCAATTACCTATATATTTACTGAAATATAATTAAACACCAAACACCATATCCCATAAAGTCTACAAAACCATTTGCAAATATCACTTCTAACCTGCCTTGCACCAGAGAATTCACCGGGGTGCCAGGCTGGTACATCTGTCAAGCCGATTTCCCTGTCCCCATTTCACCTTCCAAAACATTCTCCTGAATCCGCGGGTGCTTCAAACGGTACTGCCACATGAACGCCCTCCAATTCCTTCGAGCTATCCTTTATCCCATCTTAATATTACCTTCACTCTTTCCCTTTGTGTCTTTATATCCTTAATTCTTGTTACACCCACTACCAAAAAACAAAAAAACCTCCAGGGCCTTGTCCTCTGAAGATGACAACCAGATTTTACCGAAACGTTGGATATTAATAATGTTACACAATGACCACAGGCTTCCAGCACTGAAGCTCTTACCAATTTATTAATAAAAGAAGTGCTTAATGGAAACGGCACTTTAATGTTTATCCGTAGTAACAAGCTCTTGTTGTGAAAAGAAATATGGTAGGAAGAGAGAATCGCAAGCTTCCAAACATGTCAATTAGAATACACGTCACATTATAATGCCCATATTTGCAGCATAGAAAGCAGCTAACGCTACAAGAAAGTTTATTTGATATAAATTGTGTGTTCATACGAGATTTATTTACATTTGTCCAATGGTAAGTTTCTTTCTGTAGTTTAGTAATTGCATCAAATAAGGCTAAATAATGTTACCGGAATTATTAATTCGTATAGTTAATAACTTTATAAAGAAATGATAGGGAGATAGATAAATAATTGCAATAAATAAGTTCTAGATATTTAATCAGTGCATAATGGAAGAAGAGAGGGTTACGGTTTTGTAAGTGAATAAGGAAGACATTACCAGGCAAATTACATGTTAAGGAAAAGCAATTAGGTAGAAGTCAGAGTGGCTAAGGCAATTAGGTTCCGATGAACTCGATCAACCAGAAATCCTTTAGCTCAAGGTTAGGTAGCTAGAACTCAGTACGTTAAGAAATAAAAGAGGCGTGTGAAATTGCACATAGACCAGTTCAGAAAATTAGAAAAAGAAAAAATTGTTAGAATTTAGCTAGTCAAAGAGTAAAAACTGTATTTCAGATTGAAAGATTTGACAACATACGATATATATTGTATAACGTAGGAATTTTGGAGGGTTAGCTGTAAGGTAGGCGTGGCTTAAGTTAATAAAAGAGAGTGTATTTAAAAATAGTGTGCTTCTTTTGTTTGCAGTTGAGGCAGTATCTTTAACACTTAAAGGATTTCAGTCTAATTATATAATATAAAATTCAATAACGCAATATGTGTATAATATAATATATAAAATGTACGTAACAGTCATTGTATTAATGTTTATATTATTGTATACATGTATAATAATGGTATGTGAATCTATTACGTAATTTAATAATGTAGGAGCTGTGGGAATATAGTTCAAAAGTTGCTAACAATGAGGTAACCTTGAGGCAATAATGAATTGGAAAGTTTAATAATGCTACTAGTAATTCTTGGAGCAATAATAATGTAATTTTTAGACAGTTTATAAATAGCCAATCAACAAATAGAGAAAGGCTAAAAGTTAAATAAAAGTATTCTATTGGAGTAGGATTAGCCAATCGGAGACTTGAAATACAGAAATTTACAAATTCAGGCGGTAGAAATCAGTTCAGTTTTTAGTAGACAGCGTTCCTAACTGGATGCGAGACGCGTCCTCGAGAAGTTTAATGCGTATTCAGTGTGAGACGAGCATATTATAAAGTTTACGTGTTAAAAAATGCAAGTAATTAATAAATAATCTCACAGCTCTCTATATCAGTGAAGTGTTATTTAATCGTGTCAAGGAGTAATAAAAGGAGTAAAATAAAAATTATAATTTGTGTACGCCTACATTCTTTAGCTGCACCACTCCCTGCAAAGAGACACATGTTTCTACAAATTAATACTGACGCAGCCGAGGCAAACCTAAATATCTATAATATAAAATGAAACATAAAATACAAAGTTGATTCCTAAACGTTGGGGCGAAGGCTACTGGAAACTTTTTACCTACGTGGTTGCTACTTTATCAAGTTCGGCTCCCCAACAGTTGACCAAAAATACAACCTAATTCAGATTGGCTTTCCATACGTGAAGCAACAACCGACTTCTTCAAATTGGCTCTCCAACTGCAGCAATACAATACAACTTCTCCTTCAAAGATACCCACTTCACGGTCTTTGGCAGTCTTTTACTGTGGTCAATTATTATCGGCAGTAGCGCCAAAAGATCGTGCTAGGTTATTAAAAACTGATAGTAGCTGCAAGGGGGAAACACTTCAATGCCCCTCGGCGACTTACGAGGGCTGTCCCAGAAAACACAAAAATTTTGGAAAGAAACATCTCTACTTCTCTACATAGACTCCTTTCAGTTAGATACACTTTTCCCAGCGGTGTTCAATAGCTTCGATACCTTGTTTATAGTGAGAACCATCGAGTTCTGCAAAATGGCCATCAACTGCAGACTCCAGCTCTTTACTGTGGCAAATCTTTTGGCACCAAGCTATTTCTTCAACTTTGGAAATAGAAAATAATCAGAGGGGGCTAAACTGGCGAATAGGGTGCATGAGGAATCAATTCGAACTTTAACTCATTGATTTTGGCCATTGCGATAATGAATGTGTGAACTGGTGCACTGTCTTGATGAAACAAAAGTTTGCGGCCGTATTTGCTTGATTTCATCATTTAAACGCTGCAATAAGTTTGCATAATACTCGCCATTGATTGTTTTTCCTTTTTGAAGTTAATCAATGAAAATTATTCCACACACATTCCAAAAAACTGATGCCATGACCTTGTCTGCAAATGGAACTGTCTCACCTACTTTGGAGCCGATTCTCCCCTTTCAATCCACTGTTTTGACTGTTCCTTCGTCTCAGGTGTGAGGTGATGGACCCATGTTTCATCAATGGTTATGAATCGACACAAAAACTCGGCTTTATCGCAGAGAAACACTCGACTAAAACGTTTTCACTGCTGCTTTTGTTCCATTGTGAGTAAACGCGGCACCCATCTTGCGCATAGCTTTCTCATGTCTAAATTTTCAGTCAGTATGCGATGTGCAGCACTTTTTGAAATGCCTATGGTGTCTTCTATCTCGCGCACTTTCAGTCAACGGTAATCCAATACCATTTTGTGGATTTTCCTCACAATTTCTGGCGTGGTCATCTCATTGGGTCAGCCACTGCGATGTTGTCTTGGCAGCTCCTATGGCCTAGCTTAAACTCCCATCCAACATTTTACTGTTGTAAACTAAGGAGCAGACTCCCCAAGAGTAGAATCTAGCTCAGCTTTAATATTAGTTGGACTAAGACCTTTCAAATGAAAGTGTTGTATCACATAAGGATGACCAGTTTTATCCATGTCTACAAATTTTCTGATAGCGTTCACTATTGAGGGCTGCCAAACAATTACTGAACATAGCATCATCAAACTTCAGAATTAAGGTTTATATGTTTGGTACTTCCTACCACAGTCATTTGTTTGAAACAACCAGCACTATCTGTACATGAGATCGAGTACTTCTGGGACTGCCCTCGTACCTTCTGATTTTTATTACGGAAACAGATATTTTAAACCGTAAATCTGATACTTCAGAAAGTTAGCAGGTATAATGATTCAATAGTTACAGTTTTTGGTGCTGAGATTCAGAATGAGTTTAACTCTTCATCTCAAACGGCTGGCAACTTGCTTCAATAGCTCAAGTATCAGCTAACACTACATATCTTAGCCAATTTAACTGGTGTTGTCTATCCTCACACCACCCAAGCATACCCTTAGGGAAAGATCTCATCGTCATCACTGTAGCAGCCTGCAGCAGATTAATCAGCAGATATTGGAGACGCGCCAAATCGCCGCAGAGGGGATGTGGCAACATCCCCTCAAAACATGTGTATCAGGTGAAATCTCAATATCAAACTATTGAATCAAATAAAGCACTGCCTGTATTACTGCAAGTAGGTAAAAACAGGACCAAAGCATGGTTAGCCGGTAATGTATGAGCTGAGCGTAGCAACATCTTTTGTTTTTCCCTGGGGTGAAAAATCGCCGTGCTTGCAGCGCAGAATGCAAAGCTGTGAAACTGCATTTGTTTCGCTGGCTCATTTCTGGCTATGAAAACATAAACAAGCAGAGAACTACAATTTACTGTAGCACGTGCGGGGTTCATAAACTGCACACAAAAAGCTTTGCTACGTGCTTGCGACATACCAGGCAACTCCCGAGTTGTTTTTGTTGCTACGTTTCTGCATTTAGGTAGTGTAAATTCTAAACCAGCGCTAGCCTTTACCTTACCTAACGTTCAGGCAGCGAGTAATTTTAACATGAGGCTGTATCAACCTGCAGATGTGCCAAATAACTAATACTTTCAGTTTAGAGGAAAAAATTATCACTTCCACTACTGCTTACTACCAGAATAGCAAGTAATGCATTCAACACCAACACTTCAGGTAGTGATTTCACTAAAAATTCTTATGTAATGCATTCCCATGACCTTCTCTACCCTCTATCGTATATTAGTGGGTATACAAACCTTTCTTACTAAAGCTTAATTTTTATCTACTTAATTTTAAACCAATAAACCTTTGTTGAAATAGCTACCTTACACATTTCGTTATAGATACAAGTTAACAATGATATTAGAATGTTTAAGAACTGGACACTATATGCCGGCCATAAATGCTATACCTACTGTTTCGAAGCAGTGCTGGTAGGAGCTCAAGGGAATGACCAAATAATGAACAATTCGAACCATCAATAATGGTTATCTCACAAATGCTTATGCTACAAAAAAGTTCTTTGAAATAAATTCTGTGTTTTAAGGAGTTTTTGGGTTATGCTGTTCACACGCACACACACGGACCTTTTTTAAAAATGTTGCTTTAGGTTTCAGGGGACCTCAAAACATATTTCCGATGAAATCTCCACAGGCAATCTTTGGGTGGAATACAATTCTCCACTACTTATTATAAGTAGTAGAGAAATAATACTTTTGGGCTCGCTTAAAAACAAAATTCTGATGTGTCACATTCTTCTACACCCTGTTAATCGAAATAAACTTTCACTATACAATTATAGTTGCCTACATTTCATTTTATCCATTTTAGGAAGGACAAGGTATTCTAAATCGAAAGTAGGTTTTTAAAAACAGGTCTATATGTTATGGCACAGAAATTCCATACTCTTTGCGTGGCCACGTGAAAAAAATAGCGAGTTACCACCTGAAAAGGTATATTTGAAAATTCAAACTAATAACAAGGAATATCTCGGAAATGGTTATTGCCACAAAAATTTAATTGGGTGTTTTAACGAGACATACATTTTTGCGTAGTAATATTTTGGTTTTCTCTAACGATTTACCATTTAAGCAAAGTCCTTGATAATGAAAAGGACTTCACAGCCTGTTCCCAGAAAATTCAAGATATACATTTTATTTTTCATGTAAATATTTTAAACATAAGGTATTCTAATCAAAATTATTACAGCAGTTACCTAAAAAAATAACGAAAAATGTCCGGCTTAAAGGTAGTTTGGGATGTGGGAGATTATGTTGAAAATCTTCATGTCAAATCCCTGGAAGACGCTGAGCTTAAATACCCATTTTGATATTTAACCGACTTTTCGTTTTTGAGTTATGTTGTTCAAAGACACTTGCACACTTTTTCTAAAATAACTTTCTTTTGGATTCAGGGTACATCAAAACGCGTAGTTTTAGTGAAATCTCAAATGGATTTTTGGGTGGATTGCAATACTTCCTCTGCTTGCCATAAGTGGATCCATTTCGAGTCAAAATTTCTAGAATTCAGCTTTTTCGCGTTTTAGCAACAAAACTAGTTCGGAAATCCTAATCGAACAGAAATTGAAGTAATGTCTTATGTATGTCGATGATATAATGCAGCAATGTTTACTTTCTCTGCTACGTATAGTAAGTAGGGGAAGTATTGTATTCCACCCTAAATTCGAAACCGAGGCTTCACTGGAAGTACATGTTTTGAGACCCCCCGAATCCAAAAAAATCATTTTTGAAAACATGTCCCTGTGTGTGTGTCTGTGAACAGCATAACTCAGAAACGAACAGTCGGATAAACACCAAACTTGGTATTTAGGTTCAGTATCTTCCAGAGATGCGACACGAAGGTTTTCAAGAAAATCCCCCCACCCCAGATTACCCATTACATGGAACATTTTTCGAAAAATTCAATTTTCTCAAAAATGGCTGTAATGATTTTGATTAAAATATCATATGTTTAAGCTATTTTCATGACATAAAATGTATATCTCGAATTTTCTGGGAATGTCTCCAAAAGTATTCTTCATTGTGAGCGACTTTTGCATAACTCGTAAACTATAAGAGATAGACAACATTTTACTACACAAAAAATGTAGATCGCGTTAAAATACACAATTTATGCCATATACTTTTTTGTTGAGTGAACCATTTTCGAGATATTGCTTGTTATTCCCTTAAATTTTTCAATACTTATTTTTTCAAATGGGAATATGCAAAAGTATTAATCTGTGGCAAAGAGAATGGTGCTGCACCTAGCAACCAGCTATTAAGAGATATGTCTATGCTTAAAGGCGACTGTATTGCTATATTGCCCTTGCAAATACAAAACAAGGGGAACATAGTACGCCTTAAGCGATAGTCAAATATATTTAGAACCGGTCGCTATGTGTAAAATGTAATACTCTTTGCATGTCAAAAGATCGTTTCTGCAAACGTTTATCTCGATTAATATGAAATAGATGTAGAATAAGAGTTTGTAAAAATAGTTTGTACAAGTGTAGAGAAAGTCATGTGAGTGTAACACATCAGATTTTTGAGAATAAAAATAAAGAAAAGCAGTTTTGAAAATGTAATGTAAAGGTTTAAAAAATTCAAAAGCTTTGGCAATATTAACCTTGACATTCTTGTAATTCTACAACTTTAAGGGTTTTCTTCGCAGCTGTTCACAGTTCAACTTGTTTTCCAGAAATAAACGGCTGCAAAATATTTTCACTTTCTGTGACGCATAGCAATGGTATAAGTAGGTATAAGTGGGCTATTTTACCCAAGAATTCTATATGAAGAAATAGAGGGTTTTAGGTCAGTGAATCTAAAAAAGCAATTTTACATAAGCGTTCTGATGTGTGTTTGTGAACAAAGAGTAGAATAAAAACTTTCAAATTTAATCAAGACACGTCTTAATTACACCGGTGAAGGCTTTTTAGAAAATTTCTCCAACCCTAAACTACCTTCACATACAAATTTTCTAGTCATTTTTAATTCACTCAAAAATGGCATAACAATATTTACTAAAATTCCATATATTTAAGATATTTGCAAGCGTAATAAATGAGTGTGCGCGAGTTCATCTGCATTCGTAATGCATTTAGCATAATTTTGCACAATTGGTAGAAAAACACCTACTACATTAAAAATGCTCGGATAATTGAAATACACAATTTATGTCAAATAGCCCTTTTTCACTTTTTGTTGCTTCAATGGTTTTCAAATATTCGAATTTACATCTATAAGTTTCCCAGGTTGCACTGTTATGCGGCAACTATAAAGCATTCTACGCGATTCTTCTTTTTCCCCACACATGGGTTCATTACTAACAAAATCTGACTTAAGTTATGCAAACCGTTGTGTTTTGTTTTCCGGAATTCTGCACGCAGTCAAGTTCATTTTGCGTAGTTTGGGATTATTTTCAATCATAAATTTATCGTGAGTATAGTAACCACTTTCTATATGAATACTATCTTCATTAATAAAAGCAATGCTGATAGTTTTTCGGTAATTAAATTGAGGCAAAAGAATGCTTTTTGTCGTGATAATTATTTCTAGGTAGAAGCGGAGTAGTAGTAGTAGTAGTAATAATAATAATAATATATTGACAACAAAAATGAGTTTTTTTAGTTTCGTAGACTTAAGGCATAAAAAAGAACCTCAAGCCTGATAAAGAGGCCTCTGAGCAAAATTTCCGGTCTTCCACGCTAAGAATGGGACGCTAAGAACCATAAATAAAATTTCATTTCTCATTATTATCATCATGTAGGTAATGACAACAAGCAAGAGTTTGAAAACTCAATTAAATTACCGAGCAAGGTGGCGCCGGGTGACGCGTGTGACTCGCATTCGGGAGGTCCCGGGTTCAACTATCGGCGACCGCCTTCTCTGACCCACGGTTTTTTTCGGAGGTTTCCCCGTATGTCAGGCAAATGCTGGAATGGTGTATCTCACTCCCCGAATTTCCTGTCCTTTTATATCATTCCATTAATAATTTCATTTATCCTTTACCCCGTTCGGTTTGTTTCAGGGTTGGAAGTGTCGGCGATGGTATTCCAGTGAGGCGTGACAGGGAAAAGAATGCTATTTGTGAACTTTCTCCGTTCCTCGGCCCACGAATGGTTGCTGGAGTATATGGACCACCCCTAGATGCGGCGTTTAACCCTCGGTTTGCCTGTCCTGATGATGAAATGGGAGTTAAGGGCGCTAAACATCGATGGTCATCAGCGCCCTTACAACGTATGAAATTTAAAATACAAAAACTAAAACACGGGACAAAAACCCGCTTAGTCGAAAACACTAAACAAACATGGCAAAAAATTCTAAAACCGCCACACTAAAACCATGGCAACTAAAACAATAAAAGAGTAAAACGACGTGTCAGGAACTGTAGAAGTCAAGGGACCAGAGCGCCATATGTCCCCAGGGGAGAAGACCCCCCCCCCATTAAAACAGACAACATAAAATCACGAAACTAAAAGACGCTTAGCGCTTCAAATGCGCTTACTAAAACCGCTCTCACTGATAAAACGTAAAAGACAGCATGCGCGTCGTCTACCAAAACGTTGTCTATGCCAACAGGCAGATACACACGAACACGCAATGGAGCTAAAACTTGACACACTGCTAAGATGTGATGAACCCTTAAGGGCGCATCACACTGCTCACAGAGTGGTGTGGGATCACCACAGAACAAATGCTTAGGGCTAAAAAGGCAATGACCGATACGTAAACGAGCTAAAATTACCTCTTCCTGACGAGAAGAACGAGAAGAGGTACCCCAGACTAACGAGAGAGGTTTAACCTCCCGCAACTTGTTCACTTGTCCCGTCCACTCATCACGCCAAAGTGAGAGGATGCGGCGACGTAAAATAACGAACAAATCTGTGTAGGGAACAACAGAGGAAAACATCTGGGTGATAAAATCGCCGATTTGGCAGCGGCGTCGGCAGACTCGTTCTCTGAGATGCTCACATGACCTGGAATCCACACGAAGGAAACGCTAATGCCAGAAGCACCCAGCGAGTGGAGGAGACATGTATGCGCTGTACAAGGGGGTGGTAATTGTACAGCGCGTTAACACTCTGAAGGGCTCTCAGGGAGTCCGTACAAATAACACAGTGCCGCAAGTCGTGCCGCTGGGTGTGTAAAAGAGACTGATAAACACTAAAAAGTTCGGTGGTAAAAATCGAGCATTGCCACGGTAAACGAAAGATGAAACTATATCGACCGAAAATAAAGGTCTGCCTATCCGAGTGCTGGGGCGTCTCAATCTGGAAACTGTAGAGACCTGTCATTGCTGTGTCGTCTTTCCTGTCTCTCCTCTCACCTCATTCTTCGCTCTCGGGGGCGGCCCCTCTCCAATACACATTCCATTCAATTAAATCACCAAGAAAAATTATAAGCAAGAGTGCAAGATAAATACAATGCTAAAACGATGCCATTTATTAGTTGTTTTATTATAATCACTGAAAGATTACAATGCGAGAACAATGTTACTGTTTTTAACCGGATTAGGGCATGAAAGAAATGGTTGGTATGATGCTCAAATAGGTCCGGGTTTCCTAGATCTTATGAAATTTGACTTTTCAGAATAAGGGAAAACCCGGTAATAACTTTATCCAGGTAACTCGCCCTAACGAAGATTCGAAGTCGGAACCTCTTGAATGTGAGTCAGACACGCTACGCCTGCATCACAAGGTGGGCCGCGTTACATCTTGTACTCCTTCTTTGATATTAGGAATTCGCAGATCACCAAATCTCGCTATTTTTATCGTTTGTATCAATCGCCAATAGTGAAAATGCAGAGAATAGGCTTTCTAGTTCCCTAGTCGAGTCGAAACCGATATTATAAAATAAAAGAGACATTTTTTAGAAAACCAAAAAACCAAACTTCGTGTTTTAGTTCTGCTGTTCACAGGCATGCACACGGCTATTTTCTAAAAATTCATTTTAGGTCAGGGATCTCAAAACACGTATTTCCGGTGAAATGTCGATATCGAATGTTTGGGTGGAGTACTTTACCTTCTCTACGTACTATGTACGTAGTAGAGAAAGTAAAAATTCTGATGTGTTACACGCACATGATTTTCTCTACTCTTGTACAAACTATTTTTACAAACTCTTATTCTCCATCTATTTCATATTAATCGAGATAAACATTTGCAGAAACGATCTTTTGACATGCAAAGAGAATTACATTTTACACATAGCGACCAGTTCTAAAAATATTTGACTATCTCTTAAGGCGTACTATGTTCCCCTTGTTTTGTATTTGCAAGGGCAATATAGAAATACAGTAGCCTTTAAGCATCGACATTAACCTTAATAGCTGGTTGCTAGGTGCAGCACCATTATCTTTGCCACAGATCAATACTCTTTGCATATCCAAGGAAAAAAAAACAGATGAATGACGAATTCCCATTTGAGAAGATAAGTATTGAAAATTTAAGGGAATAAAAGTAATATCTCGAAAATGGATCACTCAACAAAAAATAAAGTATATGACATAAATTGTGTATTTTAGCGCGATCTACATTTTGCGTGTAGTAAAATTTTGTCTATCTCTTATGGTTTACCAGTTATGCAAAAGTCGTTCACAATGAAGAATACTTTTGAAGACATTCCCAGAAAATTCAAGGTATGCATCTTATTTGACATGAAAATATTTTAAACATATTATATTTTAATCAAAATCGTTTGAGCCATTTTTGAGAAAATTAAAATTTTCGAAAAATGTTCCATGTGAAGGGTAATCTGGGGTGGGGGATTTTCTTGGAAACCTTCGTGTCGCATGTCTGGAAGATACTGAACCTAAATACCAAGTTTGGTGTTTATCCGACTGTTCGTTTCTGAGTTATGCTGTTCATAGTCGCACACACAGACAGACAGACAGACAGACACACAGACGGACATGTTTCTAAAATTGCTGTTTTTGGATTCAGGGGGTCTCAAAATATGTATTTCCGGTTAAATCTCGGTATCGAATTTTTGGGTGGAATACATTACTTCCCCTACTTACTATACGTAGTAGAGAAAGAAAAACGCTCTCAGTTAATATTTGACCACCATGGATTAATACTATGCACTCAGTTCGATTCTGATTGGAGATTAAGGCATCAATGAGACCATGCCTTTGCTGAAAAGCGCTGGCGTTTAATCATTTATGCAGGTGAACCATTTAAGTTGAGACTGTACAATATCTCCAAAACTAAGCGTTGTAGAAAGAAATGTCTTGAATAAAAGTTGCTTTGTATTACATGGGAAAGTAAATGTCATTAGTCGTGTTTTATTCGGCATACGTTGTGATGACCATTTTACGGTCAATTTAATTTTTAAATGGGAACCTACGTTTTTTATGTTATTTTCTTACGCCTCATAAAAAGCTAAACATTTGTGCAAAGCACTTTGCAATTGTTCTTACAGCAACGTAAATAACAACGAAAATTCTAAATGACTGTTTACGAAGAGCGCAATGAAGGGTTGGACTATCCATGGATGGTCATTTAGAATATTCGTTGTTTTTTTACGTTGGTAAGAGCAATTGCAAGTTGATTTATGCAAAAATTGTTTAGTCTTTTATGAGGAATGATAAAACAACATACAAAATGTAGGTACCCGTTAAAAAAATTAAATTGACCTTAAAGTGACCATCGTAACGTCCTAAACAAAACTCGACTTTACGTTCCCCCATAATATCAAGCAAATTTTATTCAAGATATTTCTTTCTATAACACTTAGTTTTGGAGATATTGTACAGTTTCAACTTAAATGGTCCACCCTGTATAAAGGATTGTGTGATTTTATCATGGCTAGAGAAAGTCTTGCAAGCGTGACACATCAAATTTGTAATATTCTTGTACATATAAAGTTCTTAAAAAAGTAAAGTGATTCTCGTCCTAGTAAGTAATGAAGTTATAATAGGAATTATAAATCCATTAGATAGAATATCTCCAACTTCCATTCAAGAACGTATGCAACATTCTTGCAGGACCTTCCCGAAACTTTTGAAAGTTTAACTTAATGTCTAGTCATTTTCTTGTCTAACCGTGAAAGCAGGGTTCTCCAGTTCCCAGTAATTTCATAAAATCTAATATAGGCAACATTACAAGATAAAAGTTGGAAAGCAAAAAAGAAGGGAAGGAAAACAATGTTCTTAACTATGAAAGCATGTAGCTCACATTAGCTAGTATAGTATTACAGATATTGAACGATGTAACTTTAGCCAAATACACTCCTGAAGTTTTCGCAGTTGTTTCTAAAAAGTTATGAACTTGACAGCCATCTCCTTTCAGAATTCACAAACTTCTGTTTTTGCTATTCGCTGCACATCACTTTGACACACGTTAGTAAACGAAGTGCTAAATTGTAGACACTACAACAAAACTGGCAGACGCTGTCGCACACCAACGAGCGATCTTGTGGCTCTGCTATCCGTAAGGATTTTTTTGAGTTTGGAATACCATGTGAGGCAGTATTTTTAACACCTAAATGATTTCAGCCAAATTATATAATATATAAATTCAATAACGGCCCGCCTTGAAGCAATATGTGTATGTAATAATTTGTAAAATGTATGGAACAGTCATTGCATATGCTTATATTATTGTAAACATGTTCAATAATGGAATTAATTGTTCTTTCACACAAGCCGTGTGTTGGACAGGGTTGGAAAGGTAGAATCAGATGACTGAAAAATTCAATGCCATAGCCGGGATTTGAACCACGGATCTCCCGGTCTCCGTCCGGTTGCTCTAACCACTGAGCTACCATGGCAACATGCCGACACGACATTAAATTCTCCAGCTGATTCGCATTTTTCCCGGTAAACCACAAGGAGATCTCAAATTGTATTGAGATGTCATACCCCAATGGCGACTTACAAACATTGTAAGTACTTAAGTCCCGGGCATTAAATTCTCCAGCTGATTCGCATTTTTCCCGGTAAACCACAAGGAGATCTCAAATTGTATTGAGATGTCATACCCCAATGGCGACTTACAAACATTGTAAGTACTTAAGTCCCGGGCTTTATACTTACAATTAGGTCAATTAATGGAATTCAATTTGAGATCTCCTTGTGGTTTACCGGGAAAAATGCGAATCAGCTGGAGAATTTAATGTTGTGTCGGCATGTTGCCATGGTAGCTCAGTGGTTAGAGCAACCGGACGGAGACCGGGAGATCCGTGGTTCAAATCCCGGCTATGGCATTGAATTTTTCAGTCATCTGATGTTCAATAATGTTATGTGAATGCACTGCGTAATTTAATAATGTAGGAGCTGTGAGAAAAATAGGTTTAAAGTTACTAACAATGAGGTAACCTTGAGGTAATAGTGAATAAGGAAGTTTAAATGCTACTAGTCATTAGTAGAGCAGCAATAATGTAAAATTTTGAGACAGTTTAAAAAAATAGCCAATCAACAACCAGAAAGAGCTTTAGTTAAATGAAGGTATTCTATTGTACTAGGATTAGCCAATCAGAGACTTGAAATACAGAAATTTAAGAGGTGGAAAACAGTTCAGTTGCCTCCAAACAGTGCTCATAACCAGACGTGTTGCTTCTAGACAGTGCTCATAACCAGATGCGAGGTGTGTCCTCGAGAAATTAAATACGTATTCGTGTGAGACGAAAATAGTTTACGTGTTATAAAGTGCAAGTATTAAATAAAAGAATCTCATGGCTCTCTATATCAGTGAAGTGCTATTTAATTTGTGTCAAGGATTAATAAAAAGGAGTGAATTAAAATTTAAAATCTGTGTAAGCCTACATTCTTCAGTCGCACCACAACCCTACCAAGAGCAACATGTCTCTAACAATAATACTGACGCAACCGAGGCAAACATAAATATAATATCTAAAGAAACAGTCAAATTACAAAGCTAATATTTTTAAACTTGGAGCGAAGACTACCGGAAACCGGGTACTATACGTGCGATTGCAACGAATTTCAAGTTCGGCTCCCAACAGTTGAAATATAATACAACTCCTACTTCAAATCGGCTTTTCATATGTAGCAGCAAACAACGTAAAGAACATTTCTACTTCAGATGGAGGGCTGGGTTTACTGAGCAACGGATGAGTGCCTCAATTGTTGGATCGAGAACCACATTCATAACAATAATACTCTAAACAAGAAAGAAGTACCGAGCGGGATGGCTAAAGCGGTAACCTCTGTGGCCGCATTAGGGAGGTCGCGGGTTCAATTCCCGGCGACCGTCCACTCTGACCAATGGTTTTTTTCGGGGTTTTCCTAGGTCTTCGGGCGAATGCTGGAGTGGTTTCTTTCATTGCCTGTACCTCCATTTCGCTCCATTTATCTTTTCATTCACCCTTCACCTTGTTTGGTCTGTTTCAAGGTTGGAAATGTTGGTGATGGTGCAGCGTGGCAGGGGAAAAGGATGCTCTTTGGGAGAGCGTTGAACCGTTGGGGGCGGGGTCCTCAGTCTGCGTGCCCAGCTACCGAGGCATTTCAATCTAGAAACCGTAGGTAATTGCTGTGCCGTCACTCCTGGTTCCGGTCGTCCAGTGTCTCCCTTCACCTCATTCTTCCATCACAGGAGCGCCCCCTCGTGGGGCGTAGTTACAATATCGTCGTTCCTGGATCGCTGCCGAATCTCCTCCCTTCATAATCCAACGTCTGTGGCCCGCATCCGGGAGGTCTTGGGTTCAAATACCATGGGCTGACAAATCTGACGGGGTTTCTTCGTTGTTTCCCTCAGTCGTAATAGTAAATATCGGATTGGATATTTAATACCACGACCCAAAATTCCCCTTTAAGCGTATCAGTAAAAATTAAAACAGATGGTAATAGTGAATGCATTAATCACAGATAATGAAGGCAGGTAGATTGGATGACAACGTAATATCATTTGCTCGGCACGTATAGAAGCAGAGATATAATTACCTAGCACTAAGGCCTAGGTGGACACGTGACAAAGTAAAGTGTTATTGTACAGGAAGGCTTACTGTGCGCCACACACCGGTCCGCAAGGTATCTCCTTTACGGATCAGCCGCGATATGACTACGTACCGCTGTCGCAGTCAACGTTTCCCCAGTCGGCTACAAAGCGAACGGAAATCTTTGAAGCCTGACCATAAACCCATCAGTAAACGATTAGTAGGGTCTACCCATCCCTCAAATACAATGCGTGGTCCTCTCTTTAGCTCCACCAAAGCAAAGCGTTGTTGCAATGTCATTTCTGTTGTCACTTCGGTTTCAGTACGTTTTAGCAGCTGTGACAGTTAAGCTTATATCTTACTTCTTTAGAGAAGTTATATAGTGTTTTACTTAGTGCAATTTTGTATGTTTAGCAGTGTTTAATAGTTATTAGCATTTAATAGTTTAATTAAACGAACCAAGTTGCTGACCCTCCGGCCGCACCAACAAATGACTCAGCCGAGTACCAGTAGTGCCAAGACCACGAAGAAAGGGGGCTATAAAAGCTTTGAATAAGCAAAGCCAGATTTTTGTGTGTAATGTTCACGAACATGTAGAAAAGAACCCTCTACGTGGAAGATGTTTGCTATTGTTTTGAATTTCTCAAAAACAGCTATAACGGTTTTTAGTAAAATACCGCATGTTTAAGATAGTTGCATAAAAAATAAAATTTGTATCTTGAATTTTATGTTCTGGGAATAACTTGTAAATTCTTCCTCGTTCTCAACTTTTTGTATAACTGGTACACCGTAAGAGATAGGCAAACTCTTACTGTGCGTAAAATGCAGTCTCAGTAAAGGACACATTTTAGGTCAAATTATGTTAATCATTCCCGGGAAAATCTTTGTTATTGGTTTGAATTTTGAAATATAAGTTGGAAGTCATGCTAAGAGCATGGAATTTCAAAGTCATCATCGGGTTTTTAAAAATCTGACTATCGCTTTGGCCTACGAATCCTTATATTTACAATGAAATGTGCAATGAAATTTTATCTCGTTTAAGAAGAAGTAGATAGAAGAATAAGCTTTTGTAAAAGTAATTTGTAGAAGAGTGAATAGAGATAATCATGTGAATATAACACATAAGATTTCTGTTTTATTTTCTTTCTTTTGCCTTCCGTATTTTTACTTATCCTGTATTTTATAATAAAGCTATTCATTTAAGTAAACAGAAGCTGCCATGTTTATTAATCTTACATCTTAAACAATACACAACCTCTTCTTATATTAGCTTTATATTAATAAAAACATTGTTGTGAAGCAATTTATCATGTTTTCAAAGCTACGTAAAAAAGCACCTATCTTCCAAGAGTAATACAAAGACCTGCGTTCGCTTTACGTTTTTCACCTGCTTCTTCTTCTTTTTTAATTTTACATATTTACTGTTTTTGTTTACATCTTCTGGAACTTGGTTTTTCTAACATTCTGTGGTTGCAGGACAAACAAAATGAAAAATACTTTCACCATAGCTCCACGCACATAATTACAGTAAGCAAAACTGCAAACATGCAACCCTTATTTATAAAAATTAACTTTTAGGTTAAATAGCATAATCAAAAATGAGGCGTTGCTTTGGGAGTAAGAATTCTTTTCAAAATAAATTCATATTTATGTATTTTAATTATTTAATGATAGTCCAACAATATATAGTTCATTCGGAACATGTTTCTAAGTTTCTCTCGCATATATTAAAATGCATTTGCATTCTTGTAGCGTAGTATATTAGTTCAGGTCATCCTCAGTTATATTTTAAAGCGTTTGTAACATAAATATAATCATTATACGATGCATAGTTGTTTACTGCATTTGTGTATAAAGCAAGCAGACAAACTGCATGATTGTATTCTGTACATATGGAAAACAGCTACAAAGTTTTGCTTTTAAATACTATTTTTAACTGTGGCAACAACGCGCATGTGCACATGGATGTCACTAACATGTTTATGATGTTTGTGGTTAGGGAGGGTAGGGAACAAGTGTTTGGCTACTACACAAATGCCGCCACTTGGGGATCCTTAGAATGCGACGACTTTAGTTAAACCGATGTAAAATAAATCCAAAAAAAAAAAAATGAAAGGAAGAGGTGGGCGGGAGAGCTTTACAGGGAAGGTACAGATATTAAACAAAAGGAAAGAAAGATGTGATCTAATAAATATGAAAAAAGAATTCGAAATATATTTTCCTTCAATAAAATGTACACCTATACATTTTCGGTAATTAATATGTATATCATTTAAGTTATATAAGTAATATAAGCTATATAAGTTTGAAACGTGCTCTTTTGACCCAAGAGGAAGTGGATTAAATTAGGAATAATGGCAGATTGCTACTTGAAAATATATTCCATAAAGTAATTAACAAGCCGAATTTCTTCCATTTAATAAACTCACACTTCAATAATACACATAATTACAATTTAGTCGTTCAACATTTTTTACGGCTTGAATGCTTTAAATTAAATTACAATAATTACAGAATTGCTTCCTGCTCTCACATTTACCCATATATTTCTAAACTAACAGCAATAAGTCTATAGTTCAGAGGATCAATCTTTTCCCAGTGAAGAATTACTAAAGAGAATTTTGAATACGTTAAGCCAAAAATGAATTTAGAAATACCGTCCAGAATGCCTTCCATCTAAACGTTGTCCTGTTGCTTTCCTCGTAACTTAGCTCGCCATCGAAGAAGAACTGAAACAGCCTTGTGGACAGCACATTGAAGAAAGCTGGAACTAATCCGGCGCTTGCGCAGTCGACGACCACAATCGCCTGACGTACTACGTGTCTCGAAATAACTGCGCCCTTTCTTCTTGTTGTTGTCGTCTGCTTGAGAACCACTACCATAGTCGTTTCACTTCTGTTCCCGTACATGTCAGCCTTCCTTTAGTACAGCCCAGTCGCCTAAAGTAGATTTCTCCGCGGAGGGTCAATTTGGCACAAGTTACATAAAAGTTATACATATACATGTACACACACATATATACCGGGTTAGTCTTCTCAGCCTGCGGATTGAGAAGTTATGCAGTCTCGGCGTTGTACTGACTATGCCGTAAACACTGTGCACTGCATCGCGTTGTATCAATTTCGGTCGAAATGACTGCTTTGCACCGGTGTTTATGCAGTGACCTGCACTCGTAGCGGAACAGGGCGTTGGCCATCAGTGGTGAAGGTTCACGTTCAAATACTGCCACGTCCCTCCGTTGCATTCTGCTGAGCTTACCCGTTTACTAACAGCATGTCCAGATATTCTCTATTCGAAAACATTTTTCCACAGTGAACATGAACGGCTGAAACTTCATATTTATGGGCAAATCCACTTTCTAGTGCATTTGGAAAGAAATCATGATTTGCTAGAACGTTCTCGAAACATGAACAGAAATGAATAAAAAACTGATTTATTCGCAGGCGTGATTTGAACTACCGACCTCCACTATGACTTTCCAGCATGTTAACTATTGCGCTACTAGAGCACGTTAACAACGAGCACCACCATAGTCATAATCAGCGGGCACGCGGTGTAAGTACCTACATTTCGTATCGTCAATTAAATGTAGGGTTGCATAGATACCAATCCGCAGGATAAAGACTCATGTGCCACACACACACACACACACACACACACACACACACACACTCACTCTCTCTCTCTCTCTCTAATCTTCGCATATAGTAGAACTGTAATCGGAATCTTTCTGGTTAATTTTTCATTTTGAATGGAGAATTGTTAGCACAGCAACTGACGATGCCAAAAATACATTTTTGACACTTTTGTTTTTATGCGTATATTATACTTTTCCACACAAAAGTGGCCAAAACGATTATTATGTAACTCAGTATATAATACACCGCTTAGGAAATAAGATATGTATGTAATTATTTGCACGAAGGTGTTTCTAATATTGCCAATGTAAAAAAGAATATTAGTAAATAAACAAAGATATGTCGCCCATTATTCATTTCTTGAGGAATGTAACAATACCGAAGTTTATAAGGCGTGTTCTTTGTATGCAATATTTGGGTAGGCTGAATATTTAAAACGCTATACCTACAAATTATTCGTCCTCATTATTAGTCTATAATATTCTTCTCATATATTGTAAGCATAAGGAAGAGGTACAAGAGTGTGTACTGTTAAACTTTTTACTATGTTTTAATTTTTTTTAACGCTGCAGAAATGCTGCTTCAATAACTATTTTGAAAACATTACATCTAAATTGTACAAAAAGGAGAGAGAGAGATAGGAGTAGTCAGACGGAAGTGCCTCCAGTAATTGGAGCACAGCACCTCACGCAAGACATGGTGAACCTTTTCTGCCTCCCTGGGAGGAAGGGGAAACCCAAAGGGTGACTAATTCCGGACGACGATCACTAATGATTCCAACATAATACCAATCATAAAGCCGGCAGCCCTGTCTTAGCCACCCGCAATCTGGGGGTCCCGGGAATAGACAAGAAATACCCTGAAAGGAAGGAATCCCCAGCAGTCCCGCCAAGTGCCAGAGATAACCCTTTCCATGGCGCAAATTCAACTGTCCTGCCGCAACACACCAACCGCCGTCGCCTGGTTCTACAGCACTGAAATACATGAGGTAAAGCAGATGAAAGGAAACAATGGGGACAAAAAATTAGGACAGGAAATCACCCCAGCATTCGCCTACCGTTCCAGGATACCGCGAAGAACCCATGGTCAGAGTGACCGGGCGAGAGAATTGAACACGGGACTTCCAAGTGCGAGCCTCAATTGTTATCGTTGAGCCATCTCGCTCGGTGTGTGTGAGTGTGAGAGAGAGAGAGAGATAGAGAGAGAGAGAGTGGATGGTGAGTGATAAAGTTGATAAAGTGAAAGAGAAAGTGAAAGGGAGAGAGAGGGAGGAGCAGAAGGGTGGGGGAGGGAGAGAACGAAGAGAAGAATGTCCGTATTTAAAGCAATAGTGTCCACCTACGTGGAGTAGAGTTACCCTGACTGGCTAAAATTCAAGTCTCGGCTGTAAATTAAATTAAACTGAAGTTTATTTATGGACGCTCTTTAACTACTGTGGTTCTTAGCGTCCCATTCTGTATTGGGCGTGAAAGACCGGTAATTTTGCTCAGAGGCCTCTTTATCAGGCTTGAGGTTCTTTTAAGTGCCTAAATCTACGATATGGGACTGCCAACTTTACTTCCCTTCCCTAGGGAAGCCATGGCTAAGGATTTTTACGCCAGAATAAATACATCACCCTCCACCGGGTTTGAACCCGCGACCTCAGCAACTAGAGGCTCTAATGGTAACCGCTACATCACGAGGAGGGACAATCTTGCCTGGGAGGACTTACCTAGATAAGGCATTTTGTCGTTTTTTGCACTTTAAACCTCTTGACCCTTGGGTCATTTGAACATCAGTTCATCGATTTTATTTATTCGCCGTCCGAGATCTGGTAACAAAGTTAAACCCGAAAAAGAAAAGCAAAACAGTATGAAAAACTTGAGCACAGCAGTGGATTGTTAGTTTCATGTAAATTCATCCACGGAATATGTAGCTGAATATACTGTTTTTAGACAGCATGACATAAAAGTAGAACTTTTGACATAGTACACACCAACTAAAAGCCTTACATTATTACACTACTGCGATAAAACGTGTGTATCACTCCATTCCGACCAACTTTGGTTTCAAGTCCAATCACATGACTGTTATCCTTTGTATTTGCACATGTATAACAATTTGAGCTGGTTTGATTAGGTTTTACTTTTCATTGTCTGTTTACATCATTAATTTCTCATGACGCTCGCATTATCTGTTCATAATACAAATCGTCATACTTCAATTTATGGCAGTTCGTTGTAAAATTAACCTGTATTTATGTTGGCAACCTTAATCTTTCTTTGATCTAAAACGTTATCATTTTATCTAATATAACCTACATAAAGATTAAATGGCATCAGTGATAAATTCAGAGGAAATTAAAATGGAAGAGCCAGGTGAAATTACAAAAGCAGCAGTAAGAACAACACTACAACTACTTCCCAAAAAATCTGATTTGCTACACTCACATGACTTTCTCTACTCTTGTACAAACTATTTTTACAAACGCTTATTCTCCAAATGCTTCATGTCAATCGAGATGTTAATCTTATTGCTAATTTTCTTGTAGGTGCATGGGGAATTGGTAAGCTTTAAGCGATAGTCAAATCTTTTAAGAGCTGGTTGCTATGAGGGGCATTCCATTCTCTCTGTATGTCCAGGACATAAAAAAATGAATAACGAATTCCCATTTGAGAAAAAGTATAACTATTGGAAAATTTAAGGAAATAACAAGCAATATCTCGAAAATGGTTCACTAAATAAAAAAAAATGTATATGACATTAATTGTGTCTATCTCTTATGGTTTACCAGTTATGCAAAAGTCGTTCACAATGAAGAATACTTTTGGAGACATTCCCAGAAAATTCATTCGAGATATACATTTCACTTGTCATGAAAATATCTTAAACAAATGATATTTTAATCAAAATCATTAGAGCCATTTTTAAGAAAATTAAAATTTTTGAAAAATGTTCCACGTAAAGGGTAATCTGGGGTGGGGTTTTTTCTTGAAGGCCTTTGTATCGCATCTCTGGAAGATACTGAACCTAAATACCAAGTTTGGTGTTTATCCCACTGTTCGTTTCTGAGTTATGTTGTTCACAGACAACAGACACACACACGGACATGTTTCCAAAATTTTTTTTTGGATTCAGGGGGTATCAAAACATGTATTTCCGGTGAAATCTCGATAGCGAATTTTTGGGTGGAGTACAATACTTTCTCTACATACTATACGTAGTAGAGAAAGCAATATATTCAGTAGCATGGCGTAAGCAAATCAGGGTATACTTATTTTATATGTTTTATCACTTCTATCACAATTGCCTACTTAATTTTATAGTTATTTACTCAATAGTCAAAATAAATACAGCTTAAGCTTCATATTCTCTAAAAAATGTTAACACATGAAATACAACAAGAGTCTGCAAGCTCAGACCCTTCACTGATATTTATTAGGACTACTTAACGTTACTTGTGAGAATTTAAATACCTATGTTTCCTATAAACTGGGCTTACGAAATGATGATGACTGTGGATTTGTATGAGTACTTAACCTTTTACGAGCCTCTTGCAACAATAGAAAACCATTGCACTTCGCGGCAGTAAATGGATTTGGTAATTTCATTGGAATATATGGCTGTGATTGATCAAAATACAATACTTTCCTTCGTCTCATTGATCCATTTTCTGATGAGGTTGCATAACAAATAGGCAATAAAATGTGAACTCGTTATATTACTGAAGATAACTGGGTTCGTTGTGTTTCTCCACATTCCTTCATTATTTTGAGAAGTAACCGTTAGCTCACTACATGAGTAAGAACCTGATGTGATACATTCACATTACTTTCTCTGCCCTCTATGGTTTATTTGTGGATATACAAATTATTCTAACCAAAGCTTATTGTTCTATCTACTACATTTTAATCGACATAAACCTGAAGTAGAATTGTTCTTTACGTTGTTTGCTGCTAGGTATGGAAAGTCAGTTTGAAGAAGTTTTTGTCTTTACGTTGTTTGCAAACACGCTTTGGGCGTCAATTAGAAGTAGGTTGTATTGAAGGAGTTGTATTATATTTCAGCTGTTGGGGAGCTGAACTTGTAGTAGTTGCAACCGCTCGTATAATAAACAGTTTCCGGTAGCCTTCGCCCCAAATGTACTTCCAGGTGGCCTTTGCCCCAAGTTTAAAAAAATATATATATTAACTTTATAATTAAACTGTTTCTTTAAATATTTAATATTTATGTTTGCCTCGGCTGCGTCTGTATTTGTTAGAGACACGTTTCTCCTAGGCAGGGTTGTGATACGACTAAGAATGTAGGCTTACACAGATTATAATTTTACTTCACTTCTTTTAATTAATACTTGATACGATTAAAATAACACTTCACTGATGTAGAGAGCTGTGAGGTTCTTTTTATTAATTAATTAATTAATTAATTACACTTTTAACACGTATACTATTTTCGTCTCACACGAATACGTATTAAATCTCTCGAGGACGCACTAGCAACGCATCCAGTTATGAGCACAGTCTGTAGGCAACTGAATAGATTTCAACCGTCTAAACTTGTAAATTTCTGTATTTCAAGTCTCTGATTGGCTATTCCTACTCCAATAGAATACCTGCATTTAAATAAAGCTTTTTCTGGTTGTTGATTGGCTATTTTTAAACTGTCTCAAAATTTACATTATTGCTGCTCTAATAATGACTAGTAGCATTTAAACTTTCAAACTCATTTTTGCCTCAAGGTTACCTCATTGTTACCTCATTTTTAGCAACGTTTAACTTATTATTCTCACAGCTCCTACATTACTAAATTCCGTAATATATTCACATAACACTATTACACATAGATACAATAATATAAGCATATGCAATGACTGTTACATACATTTTACAAGTTATTACATACACATATTGCTTCAAGGCGGGCTGTTATTGGATTTACATATTATATAATTTGACTGAAATCATTTAAGAGTTAATAATACTCCCTCAAATCTTTGCAGAAATAGCTACATTACAAATTTGGTTATAGATACAAAGGGAACAGCGATAGTCAAATGTTTAAGAACTGGACGCTACATGCTAGCCTCAAAATTCTACATGTTTCCATGCAATCGCCAGAAACAACTGAATCTTTATAGAACTTTAAGACACTGACCAAGAAATGAATAATTCGAGCCATTAATAACAGATGTCTCGGAAATGACTCATGCCACATAAAGTTTATTTGAAATAAATTGTGTGTTTTAAATAATTCTATATTTCTTGTGTAGTACGTTTTCATGTATCGCTTAACGTTTACCCACTGTACAAGATTATACAAAATTCATTTCGACTGAACGGAACCTGTGAGAACAGAAAATTCAAGATATATATTTTATTTATCATGTAAACAACTTTAATATGTGGTATTTTAAGCAAAATCTTTAACGTCATCTTTTAGAAAATAAAACTTTTCGTAAAATGTTCTATGTAAAGCGTAGTTGCGTTAGGGGGATTTTCTCGAAAATCTTCGTGTCGCATCCTTGGAGAATAACTTAAATGCTAAGTTTTGTATTTATCCGACTTTTCGTTCTGAGCTATGCTTTTCACAGACACACACACACCACATACGGACCTTTTTCTAAAAGTGTTTTGAGGGGGGGGATTCGGGGGGTCTTAGAGCATGTATTTTCGGTGAAATCTCGGTGTCGAATTCTTGAGTGAAATGCAATACTTTCTCTACCTACTATGTACGTGGTAGAGAAAGTAAAAATAGAAACATAATGAGCCGCTTTCTCTTAATGTACCTTAAGTGATGCTTTTGAAAAGCCCTGTATAGTTTCTAAAAGGTCCAAAAGCAGATGGCTAACTAAACAACAGTTGAAATATATTTATGAATCTCACCAGGAGACGCGGTTGATTTTGTTTACATGTGAAATTTATAGTTAATTCGTGAGCCGGACTGTGGAGCCTTGTTTTTAATACTCAAGAGATATCATTGATAGTGTTGTTTGATGCCACCCGCAGCGGAGATACTGTTCAGCCTCGGTTTCCCCTAGGACCGCAGTCGCATGTGTGAGAAGCTTATGACATGATACTGGATCGATTGTTCATATTTCTTTCACCATTGGGACAACAAAACCGACGGTTAACTACATTACATGATTGACCTACCTGTGGTCACAATGCTAAAGGATAATGCCACTCGCATTGTGTATTGAAAACCAGAGATCACAATTTTCTCATCACGTGTTACATGTAAATACCGATATTGTATAGCTTTAATGCTATTAAGTCCTTCCATTGTTTTACTGATTACTTGTGGTTTGCTGACATGACCTTTATGCAGGGTGTATTTTACAGTAATAGGCTAATTTTAATAAACTTGGCAATAACTTTGTTTTAAGTGAGCTCTGCTCGGGTTTAGCGTTAAATGCAGAGATTTTTCTCTGCTTCACTCTTTGTCCTCTCCCCTTCTGTTTCTCAGCATTTCCTTTCATTCTCTTCCTTTCTCTCCACCCTCTCCCTTCTGTCCCTTTACCTGTCTCTTCTTCTTCTTCTCTCACTGCGACATGTGATGTTTTGAAAATCAGCAATAATGCTACTTTTTCCGAGTTGCTAAAGCTTAAGTAAAACTTTCATGGAACACAACAATACCTTTCAAATGGGAAGAGTTTTGCTCTCGGAGAATCTGCCTATTATTAATTATGCGTTAGCACTTCGTTACCCCCAATCTAATACCTGGAGGGACACATTTGATTTGACTACACCACACGCTTTAGTTGTAAGTTACTCAGTAGTTTTGAAATTAAGGCAGTTTCCCTCTCCTCATTGTTATATCTTAAAAAATAATGTATAGCCAAAAACAATATTTCAAACTTGACTTCGCTTATGTGTTTGCCTCGCAACTAAAAATCAACGCTTAAGGCCATTGTACGAATTTAGGCTTGTTCTATTGCTACGTTAAAGTAACAGTTGTTTACTGATGAAGTATTTGAATTCTGAAAGATAAGCATAACTGCTGTCGTTCTCCAGATGCAGCATTCTGCTTATGAGGCTAAATGAGCTGTTGGCTCTCATCTGGAACAACAGAGAGAGGAAAAACATTCCTGGTTCTTGTTCAACGCAATTTCTTTAGTACCAGTCTGGCAATAGTTTGCATTACAACACTATTTATTTACAAATATATATGTGAACACAAAATGGGCCATTTCAGTGCCTTCGTGTTTATGATAGAATATATGGGTGAGTTTATTAATTTTTATTACTTTCTATACTACGTATAGTAAATGGGGAAGTATTGTATTCCACCCAAAAATTCCATACCCAGATTTCACCGGAAATATATGTTTTGAAACCCCCTGAATCCAAAAAAAGCATTTTTGGAAACATGTCCGTGTGTGTGTCTGTGTGTGTGTCTGTGAACAACATAACTCAGAAACGAACAGTCGCATAAATACCATACTTGGTATTTAGGTTCAGTATCTTCCAGAGATGCGACATGAAGGTTTTCAAGAAAATCCCCCCAACCCAGACTACCCTTTACATGGAACATTTTTCGAAAATTTTAATTTTCTTAAAAATGGCTCTAACGATTTTGATTAAAATATCATATATTTAAGATATTTTCATGACAAATAAAATGTATATCTTGAATTTTCTGGGTATGTTTCCAAAAGTATTCTTCATTGTGAACGACTTTTGCATAACTAGTAATCCATAAGAGATAGACAAAATTTTACTATACAAAAAATATAGATCGCGTTAAAATATACAATTTGTCATATACATTTTTATATGTTGAGTGAACCATTTTCGAAATATTGCTTGTTATTCCCTTAACTTTTTCAATACTAATTTTCTCAGATGGGAATTCGTTATTCATTTTTTTGTCTTGGATATGCAAAGAGTATTAATCTGTGGCAAAGAGAATGGTGCTGCACCTAGCAACCATCTATTAAGGCTTAAAGGCTACTGTATTTCTATATTGCCCTTGCAAATACAAAACAAGGGGAACATAGTACGCCTTAAGCGATAGTCAAATATTTTTAGAACTGGTCGCTATGTGTAAAATGTAATTCTCTTTGCATGTCAAAAGATCGTTTCTGCAAATGTTTATCTCGATGGAGAATAAGATTTTGTAAAAATATTTTGTACAAGAGTAGAGAATGTCATGTGCGTGTAACACATCTCGATTAACATGAAGCATATGGAGAATAAGCGTTTGTAAAAATAGTTTGTACAAGAGTAGAGAAAGTCATGCGAGTGTACCACAGCAGATTTTTACAAATTAGAATATTTGGACCTATCGCAAGTGGTATTTATTAGAGACGGATTCACTTGACGCGCGGCACTTCCTACTAGCGCGAACGCAATATGACAACACTTGGCTAACAATCTCGTGGCGCTCAAGGACGATAGACATCGTCGCGTTTGAAAAATACCTAAGCTTGCTATTGAATTCCTATTATCCTCCCAGGCCTTTAGGATATTTTATCCTCTGACGGGCGTAAAGTGTTTTCCATGGTAACACAACAAGCATAAGCTATATATTCCATTTATGCAATTTTAGGAAAACATTGTGATACAAAAACTGAATATTTAATTAGTCTCACACATTAATTAGCACCACCGCCTTCGGTATAAATATCCTATTATCCTTGGCACATAATTAACTCTAATTAATTATAACAGTGTTAGAAGGTATACTGATTATTTAATACTATTGAAAATTATAAGTTTTTTCTAAATTGTTTAACAAATTAGTGAACTATAAATTACAGTAATCACAACGGGAATTATTAATTAATATACCCTTGGACAACCCGGCCATCCTCAAAACATAATCATTATAATGAATGGTACAGTCGAGTGCATAAAATTGTGCCAATATAATGCGTAGGATTTATGTGGATAAGAAAATACAAAACCGCCTCTGCCAAGCCATGCTTACATCCCTAACTTGATTCGAGCACTCCACTTAATGTTTGTTCTTACTTCCCTCTTTTCCTTCGATCCGAGCCTGAAACTGACCTTTGTTCATTGGTTATATAGTTTTGAGTGACAGACTTTTGACTTCAAACCAATACTAGGCGAACACATCCAGGATCCGTTGTGGGCAGTCGTAGCGAAGCTTGCCTTCCAGACACTCAGGTGAAATGGTTTATTACTCGCCGCTCACCTAGGCCTGACGTGTATTCATAGGTTAATGTGTTTGTAACTGACTTGAATTCAAATCAATAAGGGATATGCTTACCCAGGGCTGTATCGAACACGATGATTAGGAGATTCTGCCAATATTTTAATAAAGAAAAACATTGTAGGAAATCAGAAACATCGGCACGTGGCATACAATACATAAATAACTATTGCCATCTTCTTCCTTATGCTTCCTATGCGCTAGGTAACAATGTTTGATCTACAGGAATAACGACAGATTCTTGGTATATGTTTATACAGTACCTTCGTTTTATGCCACGGCCACAACCGTCTTATATGCGCATCGGCCGAGACGGCAGTGACCTCTCAGTATTATGCCACTGCGCAGAAGCGACACAAGACGTGTCAAAGGTACGTTTATAGCTTTCAGCTCTCAGTCGTTGCTTTGTTGTCGTGTTGCAAAGTGTTTCGACAATAAGTGTGTTGTGGGTGAATTTCTTAGGAATGTTATTCTCTTATTAGTCAAGGAAATGCCTGCCAAAAATTCAAATTTAAACAGCGTATTTTTATGCACTATACATATGTGAAAACTGAATCATACAGACAGGTGTGTAGGCAGTTTCAACAGCAATTTCCTGGTTATTCAGTTCCGGGAGCTGTTTGGGCAATATATTTAGGGCAATAGGATCGCTAAACGCAAAAAGTAAAGCTTATAGGAACAGTCCCCACACCATAGACGAACTTAAGGGAAATATAAAAGAAGAAATTATCAACATTACGCAACAAGAGCTTATGCGTGTGAATGGTAATTTCATCCGACGACGTCAAGAATGTCTTCGCGCAAATGGACACCACTTTCAACAACACTTATAACAAGATTAGTATTCAATACATGTATGTTACTAACACTCGTGAGTAAGTAACTTGCAGTTACGGAACGGAAAACCCTGCAGTGTAGTAGACTGTATGCGATCCACAGCCTTGGCATAAAACGAAGAAATGTTGCAAATGAAAGAGGTGCAGAAACCTTACGTTTATTAAATATTGTTATGTAAACTTCATCCAAATAATTGAATAGTATGCGAGATATTTCGACATTTAGTTTTGCGTCTTTAATTCACTTCTTTCTCGTAAAAAGTAATTAGATGCAATATATAATTTCCTAAGTGGGACCTAAGATATGTTTTATATAAATTTTCATAAAAACCCGTTTTAGCAGTTTCTGTTTGAAAACATGAACTTACACATACAAAAGGATGTTTTGGTTCAGGTTAACTACTACTTTATAAGAATTATTCGTCCAAATTTACAGTTGCCTGGAAATTTTAGTTTCCGTTTTATATTGTATGTCTCTGGGTATACTTCAAAACTGCTGAGCGGTCGTATTGTGGCCCGCCATGATTGCGTGTATGCGTGATTCGCTTGCTGTGTAGTGGCCTCAGTACTGTTCTGCTGTTTCACTCAAGGAACGCAGCTGTGAAGCTTGGCAGTTGCTATCTTCTGTTCGCACTGTTAAGGCTAGAATTATCTCAGTGTGCATCTCAAAATGAAAGTTTATACAAACATCTGTGTTATGTGTGAAGAATTAGTATTCTTGTTATTGTTCCTGGGTTATTAGTCCACTGCTATGCCTACCAAAATAGTCACACTTGAACAAAGAATTTTTATGTACGATACATAATGTGACGCAGTGGCTATAGCCCAAGTTTATGGGAAGGTTGGTGCTATGCAGTTGGAGATAAACAAAGACAGTAACCAGAATCTTCTGGATGTTTCTTTCCCCACACTTCAGAATGCGTGTCCAGATAGTTCTAGAATTTTCTGTGTAAGATTAGAAGCGTTCCGAGTGTTTCCGTGAGAGGAGTCAGTCAGTTGAGTCGATCAATGAGTGGGTACGCCCACAGTCGTGAGCGCGTTTCTATTGCGGGATCAAGTGCAATTCTCCGAGTGAGTTGGTGACGACTGCTATGAAGTACAAGTGCTGCTGCGGAGCGGGAGTTTACAGAAATCTTGTGATCGACTCCCCAGCAAGTGAACCGTCCGAAAGAAGAATCCACGTCACAAGAAAGCGAGGTAACGGGGAAATTGAATTAGTTTACATTAGTGAAGTGACAGTGTGAGCTAAGTGATGTCGCAGTGAAAGTTGAACCAGATCAAAACTGAGTCAATAAGAACTGAGAGAACTGATAGTTGAAAAACTAGACAAAGTCGCACTACGAAAAACCGTATCATGTAGACGGGTTGGTAAACAAGTTCAAGAGACGTTTTTAGTATGCCAGTCTCAAACAGAGATTCTGTGAGATTTTGGTTAATAAGTTTAGAACTATAAAGCGAAAAACACATGTTCTAATGAAAGTTAAAATTGATGCAATTAGTGCATTATTCGAACGCTCTCTAAGAAGTCTCTTAAGACGTATTTCGCAGCAAGTGGATGTTTCAGAAACCTCTGTTCATACAGGGCTTGAAACCTTATAAAGTGATTATTGTTCATGAATTAAAATCTCGTGACGACCAGGAATGCCAGAAATGTTTCAATCCTGAAAGATACCACTTTCAACATCACATATAACAAGGTAGTAAACAAGGTAGTACTCATAGTTCACATTACTATTATTCATCAGCATGTAACGTGGCAGCTTTAGAATGGAAAACTTCAGCTGTAGTAAACAGTACGCGGAACACGCATACACGCGATCCGAGCCGGGCCATAAAACGACCGCTCTGCATGTGTGTAAGGAATAGGATTCAACGCGGAGGGGGACATAGCACATCGACCTACATAGATACTTTGTAGCTGAGCTACACCAGGAGGGAGGAATGAGGTGAGAGGAAACAGAGGGTGTCGTCCTGCGTTGTGTAGTGGCAACTATTCCAGCCTCTAGTTCCCGAGGTCGCGGATTTAAATCTGGCGGAGGGCGACGAATTTTTTTTGGGGGGGGCGTAAAAATCCTTAGCATGGCTGCCTTCGGACGGGAAGTATGGCCGGTGGTACCGTGTCGTAGATTTACGGCACGTAAAAGAACCTCAAGCCTGATAAAGAGGGCTCTGAGCAAAATTACCGTTATTTTACGCCCAATACAGAATGGTTCGCTAAGGACCACAGCAGTTAAAGAGCGTCCATAAATAAAACTCAATTTAATTTTAATTGAATGGGCACTAGTGCAGCCGGCTTCCTTCCCCCTGTGAGCTGACACATCCCCTGGGGATCCTGGAACCCAGAGACTGTGCCCATTCCGGGGGACAAAGTTTCCACAGAGCATCCTTTTCCTCTGCCATGCATACGCCGAGACTTCCCGCCGGCACGTACACAGTGAAAGAGACCAAGCGGATGAAAGGTGAAGTGAAATAAGAATAGAGGTTGAATGGAGGGTCAGGAAATTCGGGGGACTTAATGATCCTTCCGAGCATTCACCCAGCGACCCGGAGAAAACCTCGAAAAATTCCAGGTCAGTACCTCCCGAACGCGGCCCACAGACGTAACCGCCAGTCGGTCTGTATGTGTGTACATACGTGAGTGTAGAAACAACCTTGAAGCACATTCATCATGATTAACAAATGAAATAAATTGCATGTGTACAGAAAATCCTGTGATTATATCATATCAGATTTTTTTTCTATATCAACAGTAGATCTCTTTGAAACGGGATGATCTGTGTAATAAAAGCTCGCGCGCCTCAAAATATTCCGTTGCAGTGACAGTGATGGTATCCGAAAGCGATATTGCAGGCGGGGGAATATCGTGGTCCATTTCCTAGGGACGCACCTTGCAACTATGACGAGTGATATAGTGGAGGAAATCTCTCTCGAAGCCGCTATAAATTCCACATCTGGGTGTCGAGGCCGAAACTGGGTCGTCCTGGTGGAAGGCGCCGACCAAATGTTTCGAAGTTTGTGGCAGCAATTTCATATGCTGTTAAGGAGGGTGACAGCACTAAATGTAAGACGCCTCGCTGCTATAATTACGCTAGTCTAACTTGGCTTAACTACTATAACGGGTGTAAAATACCCTCGACTAAGTGCGCCGCAAACTGCAATGAATTATGCTATTAACTGAAACACGTATACAGATTATACTGATTGTGGAGTATCAAAATGTTTTCTCTACTCACTCTTCTACAAACTATGCTTACGAAAGTTTATTCTTCTCCTACTTCATGTTAAAGCATTTGAAGAAATTCTCTTACTCTGCATTACGTAGAAGATACAAGGAGTAGGTTTAACTGATAATCAAATTCATCCTAAACGATGTCCTTAAAATTCCGTTACCTTTGCATCAACACAACAAATCTGAAGTCTAGATTCACATGAATGTCTCTAGCCACTACCGTTTATCATATCATATATCATCATAGCATCAATCTGTAGATCCTCTGGTGTGTTGGGCCAGCTTAAGCGAGCATTGGACGTGAAAGAAAAATTTTGCTCAGAGACCTTTATCAGGGCTTGAGGTTCTTTTACGGACCGTAAATCTAGACACAGGACCACCGGCTTTACTTCCCTTCCGAAGGAAGCCATGCTAAGAACTTTTGCGCCCGAAAAAATGCATCACCCTCCGCCGGGTTTGAACCCGCCACCTCGGGAACTGGAGGCTAGCACGGAGGACGACGCTAATCTAGGATGTGATGACATTAAAACTACATAATTACATTGTGCACAATTTGGAAAATAAATTATAACTCTTATATAGAGTATCTCAGAGCTAAAAATTACAAATTAATGTTATTTATATTCAAAACATTTAAAAATATGTATAATGGCCACTAAAATATTTATATTGGTATTTAGTAGTATATTATTTTGAATGAATGAAATCCTCCTCTGTATAGAAGGTGTGAGTGATAAGGTATATTTCTAATGTTAACTTGAATTTACTTTTATTAGTTTTCAGTTCCTTTGTAACTAATGGAAATGAATTAAATAACACTACGCCATTGTATTAAACCGTTTTTGGAATACTTGTACGTTATTCCTTTACCTGTGTAAATCTTGTGTATGTCTAGTTTGTTTGTTGTACATATCTGAAGTTTTTTAACACCTCTGGGTGGTGGATTACAATTAAAACTACGGCTAGAATATACTCATAGGCTAATGGTAAAATTCCAAAAGTTTTTTTTTGCAAAAGACGTTATTCCATAAGTCATACCCGAATGGAAATAAACATCATACGGTTTTTAGAATGCTTTTATTTGTAAAATTAATTAATGATCTGATTACAACGCAGAGGTTACCTTCAGTAGGATGTAGTCAATATGGTCTTTCTAATTCATATTATGATCCATAGTAAGACCAAGAAATTTTATGTTATAAGTTTCAGTGATATCATTACCTTCATGTTTAATCCTTATGTCTGCAATGCTTTTAGTTTTTGTGCGAAAATGAATATACTTAATTTTTCTTTTCAAAATTTATACGAATCTTCTTACTGTCAAACCAATTATTTAGTATGCTTAAAATACCATTGGATAACTCTGAGGTGTTGATTATGTGCCCCTTAAGAGCGTTCAATAAGTCCTTAGAAAATCCGAGAAAAGCCAGTCATAGCATCAAAAAAAGTTTGCTTTTAGTAAGCGTCATCTCTTACTAGATGGAGTAAAAGTTTCATCTATATCCATTGCGTGGTTTCGTTGCCATAGGCGATTGAAGCAATAAATTTGTATTTATTTAGAAAGATGGGAAAAAAACGACTTTCGTGCGGTGATTAAACACTTACATTTAAAAGGCTTAACAGCGAAGGAGATCAAAGCCGAGTTGGATGAAGTTCATGGTATATTTTCTCCTGTGTTTGCAACAGTTTACAATTGGGTAAATGAGCTTAAACGTGGCCGTACAGCCACAAAAGATGAACATCGTTCAGGACGTCCAGTGGAAATTACTTCCTTGACAAAATCCACGATATAGTTTTGAGTGATCCACAAACCAAAGTTCGCGAAATACTTGAGACCACATGCATTTCTCAGTGCGCAGTGTTTTCAATTTTGTACAAAAATTAAGCCTGACAAATACACTATGTGATTAAAAGTATCCGGACACCCCACAAACATATGTTTTTCATCGTACCTCCATTGTGCTGCAACGTACTGCCTGGTACTCATTATCCGCGACCTCAGTAGTCATTAGTCATCGTTAAACAGCAGAATGGGACGCTCCGTGGAACTCACAAACTTCGAACGTGGTCAGGTGATTGGGTGTCACTTGTGTCACAAGTCTGTACGCGAGATTTCCACTCTCCTAAACATCCTTAGATCCACTGTTTCTGATGTGATAGTGAAGTGGAAACGTGAAGGGACATGTAGAGCACAAACGCGTACAGGTCGACCTCGTCTGTTGACTAATAGAGACCACCGACATTTGAGGAGGGTCGTAAAGTGTAATAGCCAGACATCTATCCAGACAAAAGCACAGGAATTCCAAACTACATCAGGATCCACTCCAAGTACTATGACAGTTAGGCGTGAGGTGGGAAACCTTGGATTATATGGTCGAGCGGCTGCTCATAAGGCCACACATCACGCAGGAAAATGCCAAACGACGCCTCGTTTGGTGTAAGGAGCGTCAACATTACACGATTGAACAGTGGCAAAACGTTGTGTGGAGTGACGAATCACAGTACACAATGTGGCGATCCGTTGGCAGGGTGTGGGTATGGCGAGTGCCCGGTGAACGTCATCTGCCAGCGTGCGTAGTGCCAACAGTGAAATTCCGAGGTGGTGGTGTTATGGTGTGGTCGTGTTTTTCCTGGAGGGGGCTTGCACCCCTTGTTGTTTTGCATTGCAGGATCACAGCGCAGACCTACATTGATATTTTAAGCACCTTCTTGCTTCCCACTGTTGAAGAGCATTTCGGGGATGGCGATTGCATCTTTCAACACGATCGAGCACCGTTCATACTACACGGCCTGTGGCGGAGTGGTTACACGACAATAACATTCCTGTAATGGACTGGCCTGCACAGAGTCCGGACTTGAATCCTATAGAACACCTTTGGGATGATTTGGAACGCCGAATTCGTGTCAGGCCTCAGCGACCTACATCGATACCTCTCCTCAGTTCCGCACTCCGTGAAGAATGGGCTGCCATTCCCCAAGAAACCTTCCAGCACCTGATTGAAAGTATGCCTGCGAGAGTGAACGCTGTCATCAAGGCTAAGGATGGGCCAACGCCATATTGACTTCCAGCATTACCGATGAAGGGCGCCAGAACTTGTACGTCATTTTCAGTCAGGTGTCCGGATACTTTGGATCATGTAGTGTATCGCGGCAAATTGGGTGCCGCGTTTGCTCTCAATGGAGAATAAACACAATCATATGATCGATTCGGAGGCTGGTTTGGCACTTTTCCTTCGTAATTCTGAAGAGTTTCTGCATCGATACATAACTGTGGATGAAACATGCATACCTGCTACACTCCAGAAACAAAAGTACAGTCGAAATAGTGGGTTTTTAAATGCGAACCTGTGCCAAAAAAGGCAAAGGTATTGAAATCAAGGTGATGACCTCGGTTTTTTTTGGAAACACGCGGAGTCATCTACATCGATTATTTGCAGAAAGGAGGAACGATAAGCGGAGAGTATTATGCTTCGTTATTACACCGGATGAGCGAAAAAGTCAAGAAAAATGCCCTCATCAGGCAAAGAAAAAGATTCTCTTCCATCAAGACAATGCACGGGTGCACACCTGCGAGTTTCGATGACGAAAATTTGGAATTAAGGTTTGAGTTACTACATCATACCGTATTTGGCCCCTAGTGACTTACTCCCAGACTTAAAAATTGGCTCGGCGGAAAACAATTCACGTCTAACGAGGTGGCCATCCCCAAACAGAGGGACTTCATAATTCCTACTTTTTGGATGACTTAAAACAGTTGCAGAAAGGCTGTGAAAATATATAGAGCTAAAAGAGATTATGTTGAAAAAAAATCTATAAAAAATAATTTGCTTTTTTAAGTTATTCTGAAGATTTATTGAACGCCCTAATATTGTATCATCCGCAAAGAGAACTGAATGAGCATGTTTATTTATTACTCTGGGAGATCATTTACTTTTATATATTAAAAACTGTTATTAAGAAAGCTAATATTTCTATCTTCTTTATTGTAATCTAAAATCTGGATAGATCGTTGTAGAAATTGTTTGATTATATAGGGTGTGCTAAAACTAGATTTCCTGAAAAATTCAAAGGAAAAGCTATTTTTAATTATTTTATTAAGCTTTAATATTACAAGTACTGCTAAAATAAACACAACACGGATGAACTAACGAACGGTTACTATGATGATGAAAAATTCACCACTAAGTGTCCCTATAATGCATCAGAGAGGTTGAACTCGATTATACATGTATAATTAACCAACACTTTAGGGAGAGCCACTTCACACCTTGTACAGGAGACCGAATCTTTAGCAAGATGTTCAAAATGCCATGCTCTTTCCACGACTTCGCAAAAAAGAAATGAATATCGACAGGACTTAAAATATGAAAAAGCACGAAAATTCAAATCAAATAACAACGTTAAATGGCTGATGCTACAAAACTTATGGTTTACCAGTTATTCAAAAATGTACAAATTTGCTTCTAAATCTTGAGGACTTTGAAGGCTATTTCCAAAAAATTCTGAGTATAAATTTTTTATGCAAATGTTTTAAATCTATGGTATTATAATAAAACAAATAAAACCATTTTTGAAAAAATAAAAAAATACTTTTTTCATATTAAGGGTTAGTCTTATTGGAGAGATGTTCTTAAGAGTCTTCTTGTCGTATCCTTGGAAGATAATAACTTCTAATACTACTTTAATATTTATCAAAGATTTTGTTTTCGAGCTCTGTTGTTCACATACACCTTTTTTTAAAATAATTTTTCAAGTGACTTCAAAACGTGTACTTCCGATGAAACGTGGATATCAAATTTCTGGGTTGAATACGATACTTCTTCCACTTACTATAAGCGAGCAGCAGAGAAAGTAAAAAATCAACATGACATATCCAGAACGGGATGACTCAGGAAATGGTATCTAAAATCCCGGATTCAAACCCTGAGGTAACGACCATCCCGATCAACGATTTTTACTTTCTCTACTACGTATAGTAAGTAGGGAAAGTATTGTATTCCACCCAAAAATTCCATACCGAGATTTCACCGGAAATACATGTTTTAAGACCCCCTGAATCCAAAAAAAAGCATTTTTGGAAACATGTCCGTGTGTCTGTTTGTTTGTGTGTGCGAACAGTAGGATAGACACCAAACTTGGTATTTAAGTTCACTATCTTCCAGAGATGCGACACGAAGGTTTTCAAGAAAATCCCCCACCCCAGATTACCCTTTACATGTAACATTTTTGAAAATGTTAATTTTCTCAAAAATGACTAACGATTTTGATTAAAATACCACATGTTTAAGATATTTTCATGACAAATAAAATGTATATCTTGAATTTTCTGGGAATGTCTCCAAAAGTATTCTTCATTGTGAACGACTTTTGCATAACTGGTAAACCATAAGAGATAGACAAAATTTTACTACACACAAAATGTAGATCGCGTTAAAATACACAATTTATATCATATACATTTTTTTGTTGGGTGAACCATTTTCGAGATATTGCTTGTTATTCCCCTAAGTTTTCCAATACTTGTACTTTTTCTCAAATTCGTTATTCATTTTTTTTATCCTGGTAATGCAAAGAGAATGGAATGCTCAGCATAGCAACCAACTCTTAAAATATTTGACTATCGCTGCAATTACCTTGCATCTACAAGAAAATTAGCAATAAGATTAACATATCGATTAGCATGAAGCATATGGAGAATAAGCGTTTGTAAAAATAGTTTGTACAAGAGTAGAGAAAGTCATGTGAGTGTAATACATCAGATTTTTTTTTATTGTGATGTGGTTCTCTGGTTTCATTGAATGCTGGGATTGATTCTTACTCACCTCGAAACTTCCCAACCCTATATTCCCTCTCATTTCAATTTCTTTTTCGTTTTTTAATGTTCAAAAACTAGCGCAATGGACGGTGGTGTACAGCTTCGGAGGAAAAATCTTTCCATCCAACATTAGAACCTTCTCTCTGAACTTGTTTTTGAGGATTGGGATAGGGACATAGAAGAGGCCGCGACGCAAACCTTTCAAAAGAGAGGATTCAATGTACTCAACTGGCGTCTCGCCGTGGTAGCTCAAGCCATTCGAGCGTCGACAAATGAGATCCGAAGATACGCGGTTCGAGTTTTAACTGTGGCTTTGAATATTTTATGTCTGATTCAAGTTAACAGCTTTTAAATGTGTTAACAACGTTTTTTAAGTTCTATATAAAGTTTTATGTATGTAAGTACATAATTTCCAGATACACTACATTTTATTACAATTTTTTCATTTTTTTCATTTTAGAACCTGTAACCCGGTATAAAATTATTTTAGAAACTTCAGTGCTTGGAAGTAGTATTAAAAATGAATCCCACACTAGAACCAGCTTTAATTATTGTTATAAATTGATGATGTGATTAATAATAATAATAATATTAATAATAATAATAATAATAATAATAATAATAATAAGTAAACAACCAATAGCTGTTCTTGAGCTTAATCCCCTAATGTCGCCGTTGACCTAAAATTTGGTCCAAGATAAACATCTATGTCAAGTAGGTATACCTTGCGTTATGTAGATATATTTTTTTTCAAATTTAACCCAGCAACACCACGAATTTTATAGAAATTACTGACACAGTTATGATGTTAAAGCACTAAAATCACATTTTTAGTGCAATTTGCAAAAGATTGGAGCTCTGACCGTCACAATCTGAGATGTAACTAAAATTGTCCCAGCTCCTGTATTAAAACAGCAGTAAAAGAGCATTCGGAAATGGAGCCGTGAAACAGGGTGGCCATTTGCACAAAAAGAAAGCACCGACAACAAAGGAACGTGATGAGCGCAATTAAAAGAGTACCTTCTTCAGTCTTTGACATCCTTTATTGAGGTACTTTACAGTCCTATTGTGCTACATTTGCCCTTTGCGCTCGCATTTCCCGAAATGATATCCAAAAAGTAATTCTCAAAGCACGTCACAGCATTCCGAGTTCATTACAGCCATGTTCGCTCGCCTTTTTTTCCCCGTGACATTCATTAAAACACAAGTGTCGGCGACGGTTGGAGAAGAGACGCGGCGTAAAACGCCCACCTTACGCGTCACGGAAGTGCCCGGCACGGAGGGGGAGGATAATAAAAACAAAACAAAATATTGCACACGTTGCACTGAACAAACATCCCGGAAACAAACTTCGGGAGGAGTATTTCTGTCTCTAATTAAAATCTGCCCTCAAGAGTAGACACTGGTGGGGGTAATATTACATGAGGGGTCGGAACCATAAAACCTAAGGGGTTGTTTTGCATGGGAAGGGTTCTATCGTCTACAATCCCCCCTTTATTCAAATCAAGCTCGGAAACCATGCGTAATATGATGTGGATCCGTATAGGGGGAAAATGCTTGTCTGGATCCAGGAGCTATCTAATCCATTTTGGTTCTTGGCCTGACAAGAAAATGGCGTCGTGACCGTGCATACGTATCTCTCTATTATAACTGCAATGAATAATTTCCGTATATTAAATCAATGTATAATATAACAAGTTTGAGTAGAAAAGATTTGCTATAAGACGAGCGTAATTAGGATGCATGTTAGTCAAAGTCATTAGTGACAGCAGAATGCAGAACGCATTAACGTTGTAAGTTCATGGAAGGCAGTTAGGCTATGAGTTTAGCACCCTTCAACAGGTACGGAGCCAATTCTGGAAATTGGAGAGGTGAAGGTAGATCCGAGAGTTTTAATTAAGCCCCTAGTGACAGTGTCGCATTCGAGTTTTGAGATCTGGTGTATTGTAGAATCTTGGGTGAATAAAATGTAGGTGGAGCTAAAATTAATAAATAGGGGTGCATTTAGATCCGGGGTTACTCTGACTAGTAGCGATAGACTAATTGTGCACACGTTGACTACTCTACTCTGGCAGTGTCGGTGGCACTTGCTTGTGTGATATTTTAAGCGCCCAGTGACGCGCTAGCGAGGGATACTACAGCGAGTTAAGCATCTTATTTTCTTCCATTGCAGAAACAGATATTTCCCACCGTAACTTTGATTCTGCACAAGTTATCCGGTTTAATAATTCAGCTGTTACAATTTCAAGTGCTACGATTCATGATTAGTCTACTTCATCTCAAATGGTCAGCAACTCACTTTAATAACTCAAATAGTAGTTCACAATAAATTTCTCAGTCAATTTAAACTGGTGTTGTCCTCCACAGCACATCCACGCATACCCTGAGGGAAAATATTCATAGCTCAGCCACTGGAGCAGACGGCAGCAGAGTCAACAGCAAATAAGGACAGATAACTACATTCGTATTCCAAACTGTCATCTTTTGGCATAATAAACAACAGCTTCAAACTGGTGACCATCGCGAGGTTGTAGCAACCATCGCTCTCATATCACCCTCGCATGAAAATATGAAAATTTAAACTTTAAAACTATGTATTTATTTCTCGAAAAAAGTAACGAAGTATGTAATACTTTTTGTTGTAGAAATCAATTATGTTTTAAACAATTAAAACTCTTAATCCAAAAATATACTTAATATACAGACATATTTTCATCCATCTTCCAAGAATGTACGAAAGGAACTGAACAAAAGTTGCATTACGAGGAACAAAAGTGTAAGAAAATAACACCATGAGAATGTCAAAGTTTTAAAATTGCAAACACCTACGTATGTCAATTTAAACGTCGGATTCGTACCCTTAAATGGTTTGCGGTAGTAATCAAGTTTAAGCACCAATTTGAAGCTGTTTTATACCACGCACGTAATGGGTGCCAATTTGCGGGAGATATGTTTCTATGAGTGTTCGCCCCACGTACGGTACAAACTTTCCGGTGGCCTTCGCTTCACGTTTAAAAATCAACTTTTTTATTTTAATGTTTATTTACTTGTGTATTTCACGGCTTCGTTAGCATTTGGTAGAGCAAGTATCTCTTAACAGGGTTGGTACGGCTAAAGAATGAAGGCTTACACAAATTATAATTGTATTTAACTTTTTTTTTATTAATCCTTCACACGATTAAATAACACTTCACTGATGTATCCTACTATAGATCTGTGAGATTATTGTTAAATGCACTTTTTAATACCCAAACTTTATATTATTCTCACCGCAATAACAATGTCTCACATTGAACCTGTATCGTACCGCTCGGGTACGCAATCTTGTAGCGTCTATCGCCTGAATTTGCACATTTTCTCTATTTCTAGTCCCTGATTGGCTAAGCCTACTCCAATAGAATACCTTTATTTAACTTTTAGCTTTTCTAGCTTTTTATTGGCTATTTATAAACTGTTTTAAATATTACATTATTATTGTTCCAAGAACTATTAGTAACCTTTTTTTAACTTTCTAATTTATTGTTGTCTCAAGGTTACCTCATTGTTAGCAACTTTCGGCTTCTACTTTGTAATTCTGTTTGCTACAGAAAGCAGCTTGCTGCATTGTTAAACTACGTAATGCATTCACAACATTTTTATACCTGTACATAATAAAATAAACATAATACAATGACCCTAATATAGACTTTATATGTTATATTATACACATATTACTTTAAGGCGGGTTGTTATTTTTTATATTATATAATTAGAGTGATATAATTTAAGTGATAAAAATACTGCTTCAGGTTAGAAAGGCAAAAGCGCAGTTGAATTCTGATTTTACAGTAATTGGGGATTTTTTCGATGCACGTATTTAAAAAGGTAATTCAAAACTCTTTATCAAAAAACCTTAAGCAATCAATACTTTGAAGAGATTTGTAGTTAACCCCCTACATACAGATAACTTCTCTGCTTTAGCGGTAGAGCGGGACGATATCTTCTATTAAAGATGAAAGATGACGATCGATGTCATAGGCTCCATTAATAAACTTGCGTCTTGCTGCACAGTTGAAGATGAAGTAGCCGGTATATCAGGGGTTAGACTGAAACTCTCCAAGGCGCCTGTTACTTTAGACTACACAAGCATCTCGCACAAAGCGTCGTATATTTTGAAATAATAATAACAATAATAATAATAATAATAAACTTATAAATTAATCTTCCCCATCTAGAGTTTGATACATATAAAAGCATATCGAAATTAGGTGTGAATTTATTGAAAAAAATTGTAATGTGTTGCATTCACATTGCTTTCTCTGCTGCGATGGCTTTGAAATTCCGTTCTCTATTCATGGACACGAGAAAGAAAGAAAGACGAATGCGATTTGCAGCTGAGAGAAATCTAACGTATTTGGAAATTTAAACTGATAGCAAAGAATATCTCGGAAATGGCTTACGCCACAGAAAATTTCCTTTGATACAAATTGTGTGTTTTTTAACACATCCAAATTTTTTTGGACTAAACTTTTTCTACCTCTTAGTTTATTAACTATACCAAAAAGCATTCGCAATAATCACAGACTTTTGGGCAATGAACATTACGGATCAATTAACAAAGAAAGGCGCAATACAACAAATAAAACCTGTAGGATAAATAGAAACAAATAAACAATTAAATAACATTAAACAACATTTCCAAAGAAAGCAGAGACTTGGTGAAGAAGATAAATTAAAAGATAAAGATTATAAGAATATTAAAGATAGCGTTGATATACAAAAAATGCGAAGGAAGACTGCAGTGGCCTTATTTAGGATGTCAACTGGCCACGATTGCCTCGCAGAACATCTCTACAAAATACGATGCCTACCTACAGTGCACTCTCTGTGATGATGTCATCCTGAACAAACAACATCTCGCCAAATGCAAAGGCCTTAAAAGTGATAACTTAAAGACTTTATATTGGGAAGCCAGAGGGGAAAATGATGCAGATCAATTGATCCCCAGTGCCATTGGTGAACAACAACAACATAATCACCCTTTTCCTAGAGAATTTAAGATACACATTTTATGATTAAAATAGCATAAATATATGGCATCTTAATCAAAATCGTTGGAGCCATTTTTGAGAAAACAAAATTTTTCGAAAACTGTTCAATGTAAGGGGTAGTTTGGGGTAGAGGATTTTCTTCAATATCTTCATGTCGCATCCTTGGAAGGTCCTGAACTTAATTACCAAGTTTGATATTTATCCGACATCCTTTTTATTTTCTCTACCATGTACATGATAGGTAGAGAAGGTAGGTATTGTGTTCCACCCAAAAATCCTATATGGAGATTTCACCGGAATACATGTTTTGAGGCACCCAAAGAAAGAAAAAAAAAGCATCCTTAGAAAAATGTCGTATGTGTGGTTGCGTGTGTCTGTGAACAGCGTAACTCAAAATGAAATGTCGGATAGATTCCAAATTTTGTATTTAAGTTCAGTGCCTTTTAATGATGGGACATGAGGATTTTCAATAAAATCCCCACCTCAAACTACCCTTTACATGTGACATTTTTCGAATTTATTGATTTTCTGATAAATGCGTCTAACGATTTTGATTAAAAGACCACATATTAAAGATATTCACATGACAAATTGTATATCCTGAATTTTCTGGGAATAACTTGTGAAGTGATATTTATTCGGAACGAAGTATATACAATCTTGCATAATTGAAAAGCATTAAACGACAGAGAAAGTGCACTATACAAGAAATGTAGATATCTTCATATATTTCAAATAACTTTCTTGTAGCATCAACCGTTACCGAGATTCCGATATTAATGGTTCCAATTGTTCAATCCTATCCACTCTTTTTAAGTACTGTAATTTTCAGTTGCTTCTCGCGATGCCATGGAAAGAGTATGGAATTTTAAACCCTGGATATAGCGCCCAGTTCTAAAACATTCGACTAATGCAGCTATTTCCGGAAAAATTTATTTCGATTAAAATGAAGTATATAGGAGATTAGATTTTCGTAAGAATAATTTGTATACCCACTAATAAGTGACAGAGAATAGAGGAAGCCATGTGAATTTAATACATCAGATAATTTAGTTAAGCTGTTCACACACATTCTCTCAAGAACGTTTTTCTAAAAGTGATTTATTTGGTTTGAAGGTGTATCAAAACACGCATTTCCGATGAAATCCCGACATTGAATTTTTGGGTGAAATGTAATACTTTCTCTATCTACTCGGTATGTGATAGAAACAAATAAACCAAAATACAAAGAAACAACACAATTCTACCCTCATCCCTGCTAACGATAACGCAAAGTTCTCCTTTCTGTGGCTTAATAATGATATAATCTTAATTGTGCATGGTAAAATATCCTATAAAATATATCACAGTGGAATACATGTTATTCATCCAAGAGAGGAAAGGGTGATGTCTAGAAGGAAGATATTCAAACCAGGTTTTCCCAACGTGCTTTCCTTATATGCAACTCGCTGCTGCCTCACACTCCCAGTTTCATTTCCGGTAGCACGTGGACTTCCGTATCCGGCCGGACCTACATCCGATGTCACCTGAGCGAAACACCCTACTCTGGCACCGGAATTCCGTTCCTCTCTGCGGTATGTCGATGACTTAGGAATGCAGGAAACGTGATCAGCCATTAATGTGAACACTCGGGAAATGGGTGGTGACCCTCTCGTTCGGAAATTCCAGATCATCTGTCTTGTAGAATTACCGCGGTTGGACTATGAAACTGATAGCGGATAAAACCCTATCACAATTCGCCAATGTCACTTCCAGATCTCAGAACTAATGCGGGGAATGTCAGGATTCATTTGTCCTAACTGCGGATTCAAGGGTTTCTAGGATAAAACTTTTATTATATCTAGAGCTATGAGTGACTCCATAAAAAGCAACATTATTTCCTCCATAATCACAGTGTAAGGGGAGACGATGTACCTTTCTTCTACCTATAGTATGAATGAATATTAATTTATTTGAGCACTAAGTTATTACATATTTAGACTGCCTTCTCTATTTGGCCCTGGCCACTAAGATGAGCAGTCATTGTGAATTACAGTTACATGTTGATGCATTTAGTAGTTCTTATATTCATTTTTATTTACATTATTTTTCCTCTTTTAACCGTCAATATCCATTTATTTTTTTACTTTCGTTAAGTATTTACCCATATTTTTACAGTTTTATCTAGAATTGTATATATATCTTTATCCCTATTCATTCCATACCATAAACTTTCTTTTCTCCAAATCTCTGTTTCTTTGCATTCAAATATAATATGTTGAATATCTTCCCTTCCCCCGCATAATGGACATTCACCTTGTGCATAGCCGCTTCGCTTCCCTTTTAGCCTCCATATTCCTGCCCTTAACCATGCTATACCTCCTCTTTCTTCTTTATTTATATTGTTGACATATTTCTCTCTTTCCCAGTGTTTTTTATGTTAACATAAAAAATCAAAGATCTCTTCTCAGTTATCTGACTAAATAATTGTATCTCTATGTCCTCAAATCTTCTTCTAATACTCTTCCTACGTATAGTAAGTAGGTGACGTATTGCATTTTATCTAAAGTTCTATGTCGAGAGTTTACCGGAAATACAAGTTTTGAGGCCCTCTGAAACCAAAAAGGTGTTTTTAGAAAACGGTCCGTGCACATGCATGCGGGTGAAGAACACAATTCTAAAACGAAAAGTCGGCTAGGCGCGAAACTTGCTATTTAAGTTCAACGCCTACCAAGGATACGACACGAAGATTTTGAAGAAAATTTCCCCAGCCCAAACTATTCTTTACATCGAGCAGTTTTCGAAAAGTTTTAACCTTTTAAAATGGTTCTAACGATTTTGATTAAAATACCATATATTAAAGATATTTACGTAACAAATAAAGTATATATATTGAATTTTCTGGGAATAACCTCTGCAATGCTCTTCATTCCGAAGCAACTTTACGTAATCTTGTATTAAGTGGTAAACTTTTAACGATAGATGAAAACTTTGCTATACAAGAAATGTAGATCCATTTGAAATACAAACCTTATTCCAAATAACTTTTTCTATGACATAAGCCATTTCCGAGATAAATGGTTAGCATTGCTCAATATTTTGTCCTTCTTTTCAAGACCTGTCGATTTTCAGTTGTTTCTCGTGATTGCATGGAAAGGCTATGGGTTTATATTCTAAGTCCCTCACGTAATCTCTAGAATGTTTTACTACTTCAACCCGATAAAATGACAGCATAGAAAACAGTATATTTCAGAAATCCTTAATATCACCTGGAAGTCATCTACAAATAACAAAGCTGGCCGAATTTTTAATTTTAGATGAATAATTGATTGAACTGCTACGGAGGGGACTTGGCACCGATCCAGAGTAGATATTGAACCTATGCCCCACGAGGGGAGCAGGAGGGATGAGGTGAGAGAAGACACCGGGCAGGCGGAACCAGGAGCGACGGCACAGCAATGACAGGGTCTCTAAGTTAGAGACATCCCGGCAGCCAGCCGAAAGCCGAAGGACGGAGACAGTCATAAATAATATCCTTTTTTTGCTGCCACACTGCACCATAACACCTTCGCCCACATTTCCGACCCTGAAAGAGACAAACGGGATGAAAGATGAATGAAATGAAGAATGAAACAAATGACGGGATAGGAAATTCGGGGGATGAAAGAACACTCCAGCATTTGCATGACGATCCTGAAAAAAAAAACGAAAACAAAGTAGGGGTGAGAGTGGACGGTCGCCAGGATCGATCCCGGGACCTCCCGAATGCAGCCACGGACGTAACCGCCTGAGCCTCCCGCTCGGTATGAATAAATGATATTTCATACTATATGGGCTATCCTGAAGCCAAAAATAACATTTCTAAATCTCTGCCCATCTCTCTGTGTGACTCTGTTCACTTCATTCACTCGTATTACTGGAATTGTTATTTAGCCTGACAGAGCAAGGGGTGAAAATAACAGTTACACACGGCACAGTGTGCCAAGTATAATATTATAAATAGTTAATTTCTAGCAAAATGCACAGATGGACTAAGGTTATTAAGATATTATGGTTGGACATCCATTTATTTTTCTACGTTGTGAAACCAATAACTAGTAATATAAACATCTTCTTTTGAAGCCGGGCGAAGGCCATTTCTTTTTGAAGTCGCACCCCATGCTTAAATGTCTGCTGTTGATTCTGATGCTGGCTGCTGCAGTGATTTGCTACGAGATCTTTTTCTCAGGGTATGAATGAGCGGTGGGATAGGATAACACCAGTTTAAATTGACTGAGAAATTTAATATGATCTAATACTTGAACTATTGAAGCGAGTTGCCGACCGTTTGAAGATGAAGCATGAAACCAATTTGAATCGTAATACCTGCAACTATAACACTTGGCTTATTATACCTGCTAACTTCTGCAGTATAAATTCTACGGTTTGAATTAACTGTCACTGCAATAAAAGAACCAGTAGCGCAACTTGCCGTGAGTCGCTAAAATGCTTACCGGTGGAACTCCTCGTGGCTACCGCTAAATCTTCCTCACACAAGCGCGTCACTGGGCGCTTAAAATAACGCACAAGTATCCAGAGTGTGGCGAATGTATGCACGAATGTGTGCACGAACGAGTGCACACACTTATATAACTTAAGCTCCGTCCACTTAAGAGCTACTCCACCAAGCCTCCTCCTTGCGCAAAGCCCATCTTACAATTCTTACGGTGCGTTTGTTCCCTTGTGGCTCTAGGGTACCTCCCCGATTTTCAGGATTTGATTACCTTTCTCTTTTACGGAATTATGGTATACGGGACTGTTCAAACGTACTGAAATCTTCCCCTAACAAGTTACCTTTTTTCTACGGACAAATCTTTCAACTTAGGTTTATTACTTATACTGGATTCAATGTGCGGAAATTATTTATTGTACGAGGGCTGATCAATAAAGACTGAGACTGATTTTTTCCTGTAGCTTTCTTGAGAGTTTCCTGTCTCTACCATGAATATTTGAAAATAGCGGGGTTTCATGAATAATGTCCATAGGCGTCAGCACTCTCGCATGGGTAGGTTGGCAGTAATGCGTATATTGTTGATCCTACTTGAATTTCGTATACCACAAAATGAGAGAAGCAATAAAATCTTGTTTTCGTTTAAATCATACAGCCTCTGAAACTTTGGAAAAGCTGAAGCAAGCATATAGTGAAGATGCACTACCTCGTGCAACAATGTTTAGGTGGTTCAAGGACTTCAAAGTAGAGCGAGTCCTCTGAGCTAAGCAAGGTGGGCCTGGTGTTTCGGCTTCTGCTATGACTGAAGTCAACATCAACACAGCTGCTGTGATTGTTATTCCCCCTTACAATACTGCTACAGCAGCATACTACACATCAGTATTGGCTACACTGAGGAAGCACATTGCAAGGAAACGTCCAGAACTTCATTAGAATGGGTGGCAACTTCATCACGAGAACGCATGGCCTCACGTCGCAAATCAATTCCAGGAATTCAACATCATCCGCGTACCGCATCTGCCTTATAACTCCAATCTTGTTCCCTGTGATTTCTTTTTATTCCCATCACTAAAGGCAAAGCTCCGGGGCATTCGATTTGAGAGCACTGAAGCGTGCTGAAGAAAAGTGAGGCGATTCTCAAAGACCTGACAAAGAATGGCCTGCACCATATGTTTGAGGACTGGCAGAGACGCTATAGAAGGTGCATTCAAGTAGGAGGGGACTACTTTGTAAAAGATCATGTCAACATTGAAATGGGGTAATAAATACTGTGAAAAAAAATCAGTCTCAGTCTTTATTGATCAGGCCTCGTAACTATTTTCCTATCTATTATTTCTTTATTTAATTATTTATATCTTCCTGTCAATAATTGCGGTATCACTTTCTTGCAAAGCATGAGCCGTTGTGTCTTCCACGCTCCAAAATAAACCTTTCAAAACAATATTAGGTTTTCAACTAAGAATTATTCACAGAGGAAGGTCTTGACAGCTGACCAGATAGATAAAACATCTGTTTTAGTCAGGAGTTGTCATTGATTGCAGACTCATACCTTACAGCTGAATATAAATCCTATTATCTATACTTTGTGTGCCACAAAACGCACCTTTCACTTTACCGCTCTATACCGACTGAATACCAATTGTTCGCATAAAGTGAAGATGTGGAGTCATTGGTCCTTGAAGCAGATGCATGATTGCAAACACCTGCGTGTAATGGAGATGGAAGATAGCCGGAGCTGTTTGCCCTCTATAAGCTGGGGAGGGGGTGCGGCAATTACTGGGAATATGCAGATGGCTGGATAACGATCAGCCCTCGCTGCACCATTATGCTTCCTGATGATTGGTGGTTGCGTCTCAAGTAGTGGTACCTGTCTTTCTGGCACAACTACTTTAATTTAATGGGGTAAAGGACGAAAAACCATCTAATCATGTGCTATGGGAGAAACAATGTGGTTTCCAAAAGTAAAGAGTTCCTAAAATACAACCATGCTTCCAAGAGAGAATACATAAGCTCCCTATTACCTATAACGTTTCATACACAAAAACGTCTTGAAGTAAATTGGATTTCCTCTGCACCGACATGGTTTAGACTGTTTCGAATTCAAATTCCTGATCTATTTATCCTTCCTTGGTCATTTAACTTTGTTTTTTGTCTCGCAGTAATCTGTTCGTGTTATCTTTTTTTGCTGAGCGCCTCTGTTATTGTTTTGCTATTTTGAATTTAGTCCTCCGGCTAGCTATTATTACTCAGTCGAGCAAATCTCTCTTGAGCAGGGCGTGTAAACGGAAAGGAGTTGCTACTAAAAGATAACAGTAATAAAAGAATTTGTTTTTACACTTTTGTTGCCGTCACACTTAATTAATTTCACATATTTAATCTTGATACACGCCTGACTGAAACTGTTATATTTTCGACTTTAACTACAATCACTTATTTGCCGCGCACTATTAATTCGCATATTCCACATTTTGTAACTAACTTTACGACGCGAGAAATTCTGTAGAATTGCGTAATGTGTACCTCATGAATGCTTCCTTAGAACTACCTGACGTGTAACTCGCGAGAGAGATTTCTTAGAACTGCGCGACGTTTACCTTGTGAATGATTCTGTAGAACTGCGCGATACTTGCTTTTGGCTCAAGAATTTATATTCTCTCACCCCGATATGCCTAAACATTATAACAGAGCTGCTATTGGTTAATAAATCGCGCCAACATTAGCGTCTATTTTATAAGCCAATCATAATTACTAATACATATGCTCTAGGGAAGATATTCCCTCCATTTCTAAAGAAAGGCACGCTACCCTGACGTCATTTGTTTGTCTCTTCTAATTGATAAACAACTCACCCCATTGCTTCATTGTTACCCGCTCCTATTGTCAGTTTCAGTGAACCCGTGTAAACTTATTTCCTAACAATGCTTATAGCTAACAAACATCTAAAATCATTGTCATACAATAATGTTAATTTACACTACAATCACAATTGTTATATAAAATACTGCCTCATTTGGGATCGATAATTCAACTCCCATCTCTGTATAATTCTCCCTCTACTTAGCTATTATGGTATATAGATCTTCAATATTCAGCAACTGCGTTTTTTATTTATTTTATTTATTTTTTGTGCTCCATTTACATGTCGCATTTAAAATCTAGGTCATAGATTGGAACAATCTTGGAACAATTGCTCATGGCAAATATGTTCACTCGTTTACCGATGATGTCAACCTTTAGTTTGTCTTTGAATTCTCTCTCTCTTTCTCTCTCACACCCTTTTTGTACTTCCAGACTCTGAGGAAGATAGGCAATAATCCTAGCTAAAGAAGAATTCCCACCCTCCAGCCGGGAATTAATTCCGGATTTGGAGCCTAGCTAACCACTAGACCACAGAGGCAGTCTTATCTATTGTTGTATATCCTACTATTGGTTTAAGAAATCTCATTTCTGTGGACAGTAATTTGGCTTTATGTTACGTAATATCTACGTTTCCGCACAATGCATAATTCCATTATTAACTTTGTTATGTTAATGCCAACTACACATATAGTAAGTGCAGTCATGAGTTATAATCTAAGGAGGGAGGTCCAGTAGGAAGGACAGCAAAACGATGGCGAGATCAATATGATGGAGGCAGAACAGACGGAAGGATCTAAGTCTTAAACCACAAGATTATTTTGTGTTTTAAGCACGTTTAAGAAATTCAGGTATGTAAGAGCAATTTTTTACAGGAATAATTACGTATTTACCTAGATCTATTACAAACATAAGATCGTTCAAATCCGCCGGGACTGCCAAACGCCGGAGGTACTATTCGGAAGCGATATGAGTGCATGCGGTGGGAAGAGGAACTAAACAAGTAAGCGAGGCAGTAGGACAGTCAGGTAAAGTAAACATTCGCAATTCGAATTGGATTTACTAGGGAGGCTGAGGGCTAAAATGTAGTACTGTTTTCATTATGCAACTGTATATTCCGATCACCTGGCCCCTCACACCCCGCTGATTCCTAGCCTTGATAACGCTACGCATGTCAACAAAAACAGTGACGGCCTCCTCCAAGCGCACTCATATCGTAGCCGATTACCCCAAACTTACACCAGAAACGTTTCCTTTCAAATTTTCATTTCAAGCATCATAAGTGTCCATTACCCTGTGGTGCCTCATGTACTAAGAAAGTCAGATGTTTAGAATCGAGTCGCCTTTTCCTTACATTGTTCTATATATTAAAAATGGTAAGGCGTATCTGTACCAAAGCATTATGAACAGTAGGTAAAAACTAACGCAAAACGAAACGTCGGATAAATACCAGACTTGATTTAGTTGGTAATATCCAAGGAAGCGACATGAGAAAATGTTCATTATTTTTTACTATTTAAAAATAACCGATGATTTTACTTAAAACGACCTTTATTATGTTAAATCCTTGCAGGAGTATAAATGTAGACATATATTGAATTTTCTGCGAATAGCCTGTGAAATATTCTTCACTGTGAATGAATTTTGTCCAATTCTGTAGCACTCATAAACAATAAGAGAGACACAAAAGCTTACTGCAGGAAAATATGTAGATTCTTAAAATCACATGTAATTTTCAGTGGCAATTTCTGTGGCATTATTCATTTCCTAGATGTTCTTTGTTATTTGTTTGAATTTTAATACTTTATAGATTTCGAAGTCCTAAGTAGTCATGTTTCTCGTGGTCATGCAAAGAGTAAAACTTCAAAACCAGCATAAAGCGACCCACTATTTAAAAATTCGTCTGTGGCTTATACCTACAATGAACGAAAAGTGCAATGAAATTTGTTCCTGCTATTGTTCATTTCCATTAGCACGAATTAGATAGAAAAAGTTTTTATAAGAACAGTTTGCAGAAACAATTTAAAATAAGCGATAGTGCATAGAGAAAGGATATGAATTTTATAATTTTGTTTATTAGTTTATCGTCCTTTAAAATGATTTACTTGCATGTTCGTAAAAAGCCTCAAGGAGAAACTTTTCCCAGAACTATTTTTGCATAATTTGTGTCCGTATCCTATACTACATTTTTCTGCATCAGGAAATGCATGCCCTTTGCTACCACCTGCCCTGGTGGAACATACTGTATTGAACATAACGACGATAGTTCGATGAAGTGCAGACCTTGAGCTACATTTAGCTTGATACGTTCTGCCACTCTAGCACTGCATTCAACTTCTTCATGCATTAATATCATTTGTGTGGTAGAAATTTACAATGGGTTCATTAGTCGATATACTTGCACGTCGATTCTGCCACTTATTTCATGTAGGTGCAAATTTAGCTGTTTTACCAGAAATCTCAACCTCCTGCACTACCGAGTACGTGACTTAGATCATGGCTGTTTCGTACGAATAACGAATGATGCCACACACTAAATGACACAAGGGGACTGCACAAATAGGGCTATTTATCTCTACGAGGGGCATTATTTATATTTTGAGCCTTGGCAACCCTGAATGTTGTAGGTGCCATCTGACATTTCCAATGGAAAGTTTGATATTTTTTAGCATAATCTACTTCAAACATTTGGTCAATAGAACATCATTTGTTTTGTTTACACTAACTTGAAAATTGTGTGTCAACAAAAACATGAAATTAACTCGTGAAAATATTCGTTCAATGATTTTTACGACTTTCCACGTAAGACAAGAGTGCATCGATCAAGTAACTTCCACATTTGGCGACGAAGCTCCATCCTTTGCCACTGTGAAACGCTGGTATAACGAATTTAATCGTGGCTGTCGTTCGCTCAATGATGAAGTTCGTGAAGGTCGTCCAAAATCATTTTTGTGCCAGAAAACATTGATGCTGTACAAAAACTAATAATGAAAGATCGTCATGCAACATATTGTGAGATTGAGGCAACCCTAGGCATTAGTTCAACCTGCATATATAAAATATTGCATGATTATTTAGCCGTGAAAAAGGTTTGCTCTCGTTGGATCCCATATAATTTAACGCAATCTCAAAAAGATGCTCGTGTCGATTGCTGTACACAAATGCTCAAGAAATACAATGGCGGTGCCTCAAAAGACCTATATATGATTATAACAGGTGAAGAATTGTGGATATATGCGTATGAGCCGGAACATAAACAGCAGTCGACTACATTGGTGCTTCAAGGTGAGCAAATCCAACAAACGTTGTTCGCACTCGAAGCACTTCGAAGCAAATGGTCGCCTGCTTTTCAGCAAAACTGGCCACGTGGCAACAGTGCCTTTAGAGGAACGTAAAATGGTCAATGCCGAATGGTACATAACCATTTGTTTGCCGGAAGTCTTCGGTGAAGCAAGAAAAACCAACAAGAACCGTAGGATCGTTCTTCATCAAGACAATGCGAGCGCACACACATCTCGTCTAACAACAGAGTATTTGAAGGCTCAAAAATCGAATTGATGAGTTATCCGCCATACAGTCCTGATTTGGCACCCAATGACTTCTTTTTGTTCCCAACATCAAGAATAAATTGCGTGGACAACGATTTTCGTTGGCAGAAGAAGCCGTTGATGCCTTCAAAAACCATGTTTTGGAGGTGTTTCAAGAAGACTGGAGTAAATACTTTGACAAATGGTTCAAACGGATGCAAAGTGTATTGATCATAAAGGAGAATATTTTTAAAAACAATAAGGCAGTTTTCAATCAGATATTAGTTTGTTTTAATTATTAGGTTCAAAATATAAATAGTGTCCCTCGTAACACACTGAGTCAGATAAATCAAGAACCTACAGTAATTCTCATAATATGAACAAGAAGTTAAAGCTATTATAAATAAGGTAAAACATGTGGCAAAAAACTCTCCTTTTTATATATTAATTGTTTAATGGTCTGTAAAGGAAGCTGGAAATATGTTTGGGGATTAATCACAATTCGCCCAGAATGCCTTCTTTGAATTACCCTGATCGTCTTCTATATTTAAAAAGTTGAAATCCAGGATGTTGCAGAAAATTGTAGAGCAGAAAGGCAGTAAGTACCATTGTGATGTTAGGAGCATGATATTGAGATGCAGTATAAAACAGGAGGGTCGCGTGAGCATAATTGAAAATGGTTTGCATTAATTTTTAAAGAGAATGTTCTAGAATATTATTTATAAGAACATTAACAAACATGTGCAGGCTAAGAACTCGGGACAACCTAAGAGTGAAGTGAAGTGAAGTGCACTGTGCATCGGGTAGGGTGGTGTGAGGTGGCACATTGGGGTGTTGTTTACCCGTGAGACCGTGTACAACCCGCTTCATAAATAGAGGTACAGTATATATGTGTCTTACTTCGCTTTCCACGAACACTGGACTGTACATTTTACAGTAGTAAATAAGGCAGCGCATTGGCGTCTTTGTTTACGTCAACAGTACTGTGTTTATGGATCCCTATAGTTCGGTTGCGCATACATTGGTTGCTAACTTGTCCCGGATTCTTAGTCTAAATTGGCTCAGGCTCAGAATTAAATTTATTTACATTTTATTTGAAGTTAATTTGTATTGCTGTTTTATATGCTTGAGTAAGAGGGACTCTATTATGAAACATCTTCATTGGCCAGTCAAAATATGACACACCCGATAAGCATGCAGGTATTGTCTCAATAATGAGTACTGGTACACAATGAGAAGCTAACCATTATGTGCGCGTACTCTACTGAGCTACTCTTTGTGCTGGACAAGACAAGCGTTCGGTATTACCGTCCAATAGGCTTCATATCAGACACATTTACGGACAGTAACTAGTAATGTACAAGTGTGCGTTTTGTTTACATCCGGTGCGCCACAAACAGGTTTCACATTCAGAGACTCTAACATAACGGATTTAATGTTGACAATGTAGCGCAGTAAATCGCTTCTGCGACTCATTGTTTCTATTCTCAAAAAGCTTATTTTGCTACTGCCTCTCTACTCTAGAACTTTGTGCACATTGAGCTTCTCTTACTTAATGCATGCACTGGGTGAGCAATGCTTGACGGAACCGCGGGACTGCCCGGCTGCGCTGGCTATATCGGCGATGGCGGGAACAACATTTCCCCTCCACTGCACAAGGCTTCAGTGCGAGTTGAAATCTGTGAAGTAGCAAATACAGTCAACTTCTCATTACAGGAAAGTCATGACGTGTTTCAATATAGAGTTATCACTAACAACATAGGAACCCTCCCTGGATTTATTTTTATCTCTGGGGCATTAAAAGAGAAAGGTTACAAAACAAACCTACACACTTTAGATGAATTTGAAACTAACATTCGTCCAAAAATTGCTGCTATTTCTGAGACGGAACTGCAGAGTGTAACGAGCAATTTCCTAAGCTTGTGTCAGAAATGTATGAACAACGAAGGGAGGCAGATCCAGATCTCCTTAATATACGTGGGTAATTTACTTTTGTTTTTAAGTGATTATGTTATTTAGAGATAACTTACGCGACAAATCGTACTATATGTACTCGGCACCCGCACCGCCGAGACAGCAGCCAGCTTCGCCGGTCGGCCGCACGCCGACGAAACCGGTTGCGTGAAAGATTGTTCAAACTGTGTAAGCAGCAAGCAAGAAACTGCAGTATATTGGAGAAAAATAACCACTCACAAGGATTGGAAGTTGATTGAAGAAGCCAAAAGCAAGAAAGTAAATGAAAAGCAAACATCTTTAACTTTATGAAGACAAAGTATTTGTTAGATATCATTGCGTGGGGATAATAATGAATATTACTTCTCTACTACGTATAGTAAGTAGGGGAAGTATTGTATTCCACCTAAAAATTCGATACCGAGATTTCACCGGAAATACATGTTTTGAGACCCCCTGAATCCAAAAAAAAGCATTTTTGGAAACATGTCCGTGTGTCTGTCTGAACAGCATAACTCAGAAACGGACAGTCGGATAAACACCAAACTTGGTATTTAGGTTCAGTATCTTCCAGAGATGCGACACGAAGGTTTTCAGGAAAATCCCCCACCCCAAACTACCCTTTACATGGAACATTTTTCGAAAATTTTAATTTTCTCAAAAATGGCTCTAACGATTGTGATTAAAATATCATATGTTTAAGATATTTTCATTACAAATGAAATGTATATCTCGAATTTTCTGGGAATGTCTCCAAAAGTATTCTTCATTGTGAACGACTTTTGCATAACTGGTAAACCATAAGAGATAGACAAAGTTTTACTAAACCAAAAATGTAGATCGCCTTAAAATACACAATTTATGTCGTATACATTTTTTTTTGTTGAGTGAACTATTTTCGAGATATTGCTTGTTATTCCCTTAAATTTTTCCAATACTTATACTTTTTCTCAAATTCGTTATTCATTTTTTTTGTCCTGGTAATGCAAAAAGAATGGAATACTCCACATAGCAACCAGCTCTTAAACGCTTATAGCTAATTCCCCTTGCATCTACAAGAAAATTAGCAATAAGATTAACAGCTCGATATCTCGCGTAAAATGAAACATATGGAGAATAAGCGTTTGTAAAAATAGGTTGTACAAGAGTAGAGAAAGTCATGTGAGTGTAGCACATCAGATTTTTTTAAAACAGTTTAGTGATCGAATAGCATTATAGTGCTTTACGATAAAGAATTGATAAGCACATAATTTGCTGAGGGTGGTTATAAGGATCTTTCGAACGAAACCTAAAGGAAATTAGCTTTACAAACTAATTATATTTGATTGTTTTTATATAAAAATAAGTATTTATGTGATGGAGTAATAGCCGATGTTGCCACTAAGAGTCATCTGTATCTTCTGAAGCAGAAATGGCATTGAATAGCAGCTCTTGTGGTTACGTTTGTTAGTGTGAGCAGAGGCAAACTGTTGAAGTTACGTTGTCCAGTTGAGAAGTTTCCTAACCTTCTTTAATGGAGACACAAGAACACTGGTGATAAGTCATCAAATAATTTGAATAATAAAACGAGTGAGTGTGCTAGAGGGTTTAAAGGGAATTAAAGTTTATATGAGTTGTTAAATTCCTCAGAATCAGGCTTGTGTGTTCAAGCTATTAATTCACAGACAGAGAGAAAATAAAGTGAATATTCTGCTTTTAACCTGGTGGAATTTATGATGGAATGGGCAGGTAATGATTGTGATAAGAGTGGCACATAAAGACGAGGCCGATGATTGCTTTGATGAAGTAAGCTATGGAAAGCTTACTGAAATATGCTGTTACTCAAGAGGGCAAAGGACAGAGAGGAGGATAAAATAAGATTCACGGATTGATGTCACCTATAGGCTGCTGTTATAGGAAGGAGGAAGAGTATGAAAGAGGAAAAAAACCTTAGAAATTGATATATAAATTAGGTCAGAGAGGGCAAAGGAAGTATTGAATATGATTAGGAAGTGGAAAAGACCTAGAGGTTTTTCACGACTAAATCTGGGAAACCCATACATCATTTTAAGCAACCGTCTGAATGTCCAGGAACAAAATTTTTAAAAAAGCCTGATGTATTACATTCACATGACTCTCTCTAGCCACACCATTTATTTTTATATAGCTGCTGCAAACTATTATTGCAACATTATTCAGGGGGCCTCAAAACCATATATTTCCGGTATCGAATTTTTGAGTGGAATGCAATACTTCCCCTACTTTTTCTACGTAGTAATAGAAAAAGTAATAAGGTGTGTGTAACAAAACTACCATACATTGGAAGAACTAAAAAAAATACCAGGGCGAGAAATTCCCTCAATTTTGGATTACATTTCAGTATGAATGAAATATGTAGATAGAGGACACCATTTCCAAAATCTCTTATGATAAGGTATGTGCTTGTTAACACTGTAATTTTAACTATGAGAACGAGAGGCGGTTATGGGGATATTATAAATGTTTCGACGGAAGTCGTAGTTCCGATGCCCGGGCGGTTGCCAGAGTGTAAAGGAATAGCACTGTAGTACCTTATCTGCGAGTATTTTAGTCAAGCATAATTCGAAACCTTTGATTAAGGATACCATCTGTAAAAATCTGATGTGTTACACTCACACGACTTTCTCTACTCTTCTACAAACTATTTTTACAAACGCTTATTCTCCATCTACTTCATGTTAATCGAGATAAACATTTGCAGACTCTATCTTATTGCTAATTTTCTTGTAGATGTAAGGGGAATATATATTTACAAGGGCAATATAGAAATACAGTAGCCTTTAAGCACATACATATCTATTAATAGCCCGTTGCTAGGTGCAGCACCATTCCCTTTGCTACAGATTAATACTCTTTGCATATCCAAGACAAAAAATGAATAACGAATTTTCATTTGAGAAAAGTATTGAAACATTTAAGGGAATAACAAGCAATATCTCGAAAATGGTTCACTCAACAACAAAAATGACATAAATTGTTTATTTTAACGCGATCTACATTTTTTGTGTAGTAAAATTTTGTCTATCTCTTATGGTTTACCACTTATGCAAAAGTCGTTCACAATGAAGAATACTTCTGGAGACATTCCCAGAAAATTGAAGATATACATTTTATTTGTCATGAAAATATCTTAAACATATGATATTTTAATCAAAATCGTTAGAGCCATTTTTGAGAAAATTAAAATTTTCGAAAAATGTTCCATGTAAAGGGTACTCTGTGGTAGGGGGATTTTCTTGAAAACGTTCGTGTCGCATCTCTGGAAGATACTGAACCTAAATACCAAGTTTGGTGATTATCCGACTGTTCGTTTCTGAGTTATGCTGTTCAAAGACAGACACACAGACACACACGGACATGTTTCCAAAAATACTTTTTTTGGATGCAGGGGGTCTCAAAACATGTATTTCCGGTGAAATCTCGGTATCAAATGTTTGGGTGGAATACAATGCTTCCCCTACTTACTATACGTAGTAGAGAAAGTAAAAAGATAGTGGAACTAATTTTAAAATATGCATGGAATTTTGTCTATGCATTATACATTAACCGTAATTGATGTAATGAAATTTCAAATGATTTGCATTGAAATTGTGGATTTTTTAAATCTTACAAATGGGTAACCTTAATACCAATAGTAAATCTCACAGCTGATAAGAACACAGGCTAACATGGAGGGATACAAAATGTTTTTGTTTACATTAAGTCCGTTCTTGGGTTGAATCAGGTGAATAACATCATTGTGCGCAATGTAGCATTCGGTTGATGACCTCAGGTTTAAAGCAACGCTGCATTTGGAAACTCTTAACGTAGGTTTAACGAGTATTCTGACTGTGGAATTAACTTGTCCTGCATGTGTGGGGTAATGCAAGCACTTCCAGAGTGGTGTAATTCTGTGCAGCTGACACGAGCTCTCAAATGTAGCGTGAACACTCACCTGAAGAAGACTAGCAGAGCAAGCGCCTCATTTCCCAAGCTAATGGCGGCCCTGAAACAAACAAGGTACCAGATGTTACTTGAAAAGCAAACAAGAGCAACGATTTTCATGCCATAAATCAACAGACGCCGCAGTGATAAAGAAAACATGGCTGTTGGCTGTGCAAACATTCCCTCAAGAATGAAAGGAATCATTTAAGAATTTCACCGAATCTTCAGAACAAGGGCCCCAGAGGTGGAAATTAATTAAAGTCTCTGCTAGCAGTTCACTTTTAATCGACGCCCAGTATTTGCTTTCTCTTTCTCTTGCTTCGCTTTCGGTTAGCGCGGGATTCCCGGGTAGAAAAAGATAACTACTCGCTGCTGGTTCGATAATTGTAAATTCGATACTCCAGTCCAATTAATTCAGAAGAGGTCTGCTTCCAACAGTTTTCTCTATAAACAGTGATAACCTCGCTTCACCCGGGCTCTGCACCCAAACGTGTGGATTTCATCAGCTAAGTAATAGAAGCGTGCTCATTCATTTCTGAAAATGGTGCAAATTAATTAAATATTTACACAGACGCTATGCAGTAAATACTTATTAATTTAGTGCTGATGGGAATAGCAAACCCTTCCTCAACATAGTATGTATACACAATTAGTATGTTGCTTATATCTGTGGACTGCAAACGTGCCTCTCTTCCTATGAAGAGGATTTCACTATCTAATTACAGAAAATTGCAGGTAAAATCCTGCTGGGAGTTTGTGATACACTAAATATAGTTATTTTACCTGTTGTAAAAACCCTTATAGATGACATTCATACGTCTTTTTCTACCTAATCCTCAACAACAAATTCTTCTTACAAAAGCTTATTGCTTTCTCTAACAGTGCATAGTAGGGAGAGAAAGTATTGCTCACCACCCAAAAATTCTATACCAAGATTTCATCTATGATATATGTTTTGGGTCCCCGTGAATCCTCCAAAAAATCAAGTTTTAGAAAAATATTCCTGTGTGTGTGAACAGCATAACTCAAAAAAGTCGGATAAATACCAAAAATGCAAAGTTTTTCAAGGAAATCCCCCATTCCAAACTGTCCTTTACATGAAACGTTTTTCGAAATATTTCATTTTCACAAAAATAGCCCAAAGGAGTTTTTTTTAAATAATAAATATTAAAGATGTTTACGTGGCAAATTAAATGCATATCTTGAATTTTCTGGCAATAGTCTGCGAAGTCCACTTCATTCGGAAGGAAGTTTGAATAATCTTGTAAAACTGATAAACGTTAAGCGATAGACGAAAACGTACAACACCAGAAATGTAGATCTCTTTAAAACACACAATTTATTTTCAATAACTTTTTTGTAGCACCAGCCATTTCCGAGATATTCGTTATAAATGGTTCGAATTGTTCAATACTTAGCTATTCTTCTAAAGTCCTGTTGACATTCGGCTGTTTCTCGCGATTACATGGAAACAGCATGGAATTTGAAGGCCAGCATATAGCATCCATTTCTTCAACATTTGACTGTCGCTATTCCCTTTGTATCTACAACTAAATGTGTAATGCAGCCATTTCCGGAAATTTCTACCTCGATTAGAATGAAGTAGACAGGAAAATAAAGTTACGTAAGAATAATTTGTATACCAATAATGAGCGATAATGGTATGGGAGGTGTATGTGAACGTAACATCAGATTTTTTCTACTACCTAAAGTTAATCGACAAACATTCTCAGAAATAGTTATTTCATATTTCGTAGAACAGATACAGAAAGTTGAAGCAATAGATCTTAAAGGAGCAGATCATGATTTGATGATTTTCAAATGACGTACTTTTTGCACGACATCGCGAGAAACAAAAGAATGGTGACCAAACATATAAAATATACTTTAACTTAGTTGAGTTTTCAATGTTACTTTACGTTTCTGTTCTTTTCTTGCGTGTAACGTGTAATAAAACGCGCGCAAACAGCCTCTTCTCTCTTTCGGTCGCTGGCTAGCTATTGAACACAAGATTCCTTTATTATTGCACGTTGATGCTCTCAGATCGCACTATGTAACCAGCACTGTACGCGACAACGAAAGCTAACTCACCCGCAAGCACGGATCACTTTTATATACTAGCAGAGCTTTCTGTAAAGTTCGCGGGGAAAGGAATAAACATCCAGAAATATTTCCTTGCATCTCGAAAGCGTTCCTGGAATCCACGTCAGCCAACGTGCCCCCTCCTCTCTCTCCATTCAAGTACTTGGCCTGCTAGTGCTGAAGGACATGGCGCCATTCGCGACTGTGGAGCATGGCTTCGTCACAATATATACTATTGGATAATTCAAATAAAGTGCTACTACTATCTTGGAAATAGTTAATGCCACAAAAAATGTATTTTATAATATAAATTATAAATTATTACGAGCTTTAAATTGCTGTGTAGTAAGGGTTTGTCCCTCTGTAATGATTTACCAGTTATAGTACAAAGTTTTACAAAATCCATTCCGAATGAAGAGGACTTTTCAGGATATTCACAGAGAGCTCAAAATTCAGTTTATTAGTCAAGTAAATATCTTAAATTTTATGAAATGTTAATAAAAATCGTTACAGAGTACTCAAAGGTACATTTCAGGTAAAATCTGAACATCAAACTTTTAGGTGGAATACAATACCTCCTACTATAAATAATTGGGAGAAAGTAAAATGGTTTAAAAAATGTGTGTTATGTGGAGAACATAGGTATTAATTTTTAAGTATAATGAAGTCACTTCTTTTAAAATAATTAAAGAAAATGAAATAAAACTGCAAATAAAAACCTTTCCAGGTAACAAAATACTGCGTTTTCTTCTGCAGAAATTGAGGTATTTTACAAAATTTTTAAGTTCAGAATTAATGAACTACTGCATGAATTAAAACGTTATTATTATCGAGGGGGTTATTACGACAGTTATTTCTCTAGAGACCGAGATCAGATTCAGACAGTTGTGTTTATATTTGTGTGCTCACTGAGTTTCTGGGTCAAAATATAACAAATTTAATATATATATATATATATACTTTAAATTTTGGGAGGAGAGCTTTTATCGGGATCTAAATGAGATCACCTATGAGATCTATAATGTTATTCTGTGGATCAAGATGTTAGTGACGTAATAGGAGAGGGAGTAAACCCGGTATTACCTTGTGTTAGCGTGTAGGACGCTCTCTTCTAGCGTCACCAGTGAACAGTGCAGACATGTGTGATAGGCATGGCCGCTTCGTCAAGCAGGAAGGTAAAATGTATCGTCTTTAATTTATATTATATTATTACCATCTAAACTTATACCATGTGAATTCTTAATGTAGGTAGTTACTTCCTTCCTGAACCATGATGATTTTATGAATATTTGGGTAGTTTCCAGGTGATTTAGGAACTTTATCAGCTTGCCCCTTCGGACCTCGTGTTAGTTTAATGTGGTGATTTAGATTTCGGTACCATGCTCTACCCCCCATAATTATGTGAAAATAAAAGAGGTTACGACAGTATGTCTATGTATGTGTGTGTCTGTGTGTATGTGTGTGGGGGGCATGTATCCCCTTTCAGATGCAAGCCGCCGTCAGCATATGACTGGTTCATAGAGCGAGAAAAAAAATCCAATGTATCATACATAATTCACGCGGAAGCTATAAGTTGTGAATATGAACGGTTACCTCATGCTCAAAGACGAAGGCTGAAAGAGACTGTAAAAACATATTAACAGCTTTCTATTCGACAACAAACCGCAGGTGAAACAATTATTAATTATGAATGCAAAACACATATTGATAAGCACGGCGACATGTGTTTTTAAAGTGGAGTCCCTTTTATGAGTCGTGTTTAAGAGTCCCAATTGTTCCCGAAAAAAGCCCCGTTTGGGGAAAATGCCTAAGATAGAAATAATGCGTACATCCGAGAATAACGGAGACCGCCAATCGCGGAAGAAAATGTCACTAATATCACATTATAAAAGTGGTGTAACTTTATAAATCTAAAGGAACTAGAAAAACATTCGATTAAGTCAACCAAATTATAGATATAGGTAAAACACAAATTGATGAACCATACATCCCCTTTATAGACTATGTTAAAGCGTTTGATATGGTGAAAAGAAATATTCTATGGAAAATCCTACGTATCTTACCACGTAATATCGTATAAAAGTTATTCAGTGCCTATGTAAGGAAACGAACATTATTGTATGAACCAAGAAAGGAAGGAATAAAAATAAACCTGTTATAAATCAGGGAGTTAAACAAGGTTTCCTTCTTACTCCTGCTTTTTAAATATATATTTAGACCAAGTCATCAGAGATTGGCAAGATAATTTACCTTTGACAAGGAGACGCACTTGTTTAATTTACCTTTCGCAGATAACCAAGCGATATTAGCCTATAATGAAGGCGACCTTCTTCAAATGGTAATGCACACATTATATAAAATGATGAGAAAATAATCTCCATATTCAGAGGATAAATCTAAAATAATTGCATTCTGTGGCAAAGAAAAACCAACAAGGGCTGAAATAATAATGAATAAAGTCCTAAATTTAAAACACTGCCCTTTACCAAACTGCCCTCTATACGGAAAACGTTTCGACATTTTCATTTTCTCAAATTTTCCTCCCAATGATTTTGACTATTATACCATATATTTAAGATATTTGCATGGCAAGTAATATGTATATATCTTTAATTTTCTACGAACAACCTGTGAAATCCGAAGAAGCTTTGTTTAACTTTGTATAACTGGTAAACCATAAGACAAATACAAAGATTTACTTCACAAAAAATGTAGATATTTTTGAAACACAATCATTGTTATTTATTGCTTCAATTAGTTTTTCTGTCGCATCAGCAGCTTCCGAGGTTGTTATTAGTTTGAATTTTTAAAGCTTATCATTTCATTTCTTGAAGAACAGCCGACCCCTGTTGTCTCTTTTACTTAATTAGTTACTTAATCGGCTTACCCTCCTCTTATATAGTGCTTACTTCCCTGGGACTTACAACCGTGTCTAGGGAGCAGACGAACATTGAATCAGAGAATGAAGAACCCGGAAGGAAGAATCGGCCCGTAGCCAAGTATGGAAGTGAAAAAGGAACACGTTATGGAATGTAGGCGAAATTGATCAAAGGAAAGATGATGTGGAAGAATTGGAGGAATGAAAGGCGGGGGAAGCCGCAGAACCCGAAGAAAATTCGCCCAGTCGTCTCTTCGCCCACCACACAGTTGTCTCTCACGATGTCATAAAAAGGACATGGCAGTTCAAAGCATTTTTAAACATTTAGCTATTCCTCCTTGTTTCTATGGTGAAATGTGTAAAGTTTATTTCAATTGACTTTAAGTAGATAGAAAAGTAAGCTTTTGCAAGAATACTTTGCAGATGTTATATAGAAATAAAGAATAGCGAGTAGAGAGAGTCATGTGAAAGTAACACCGGATCATTTTTAATTTGTTTTTTATAATTTTAGTTGCGGGGAAACAATTTGAATGGTATTTTTTCGTGGTTCCTCTCAGACGCGAAGGTAACTTAAAATATCGGATTGGATATTTAATACCACGACCCCAAGTTCCACCTTAAGTCTAAACAGCAATAGTAAAAATGAAAATAGATGGTAATAGCGAATGCTCTGCCATTTACTCACAGATAATGAAAACGGTTAGACTGGACAGCAACCTAATGTCATCTGCTCGGCACGTGTAGAAGCAAAGATACAGTTGCCTAGCCTCAGCTCTCTGTGGACATGAGACGAAGCAAGATAGTATGGTACAGGGATGAGAGCTAGAAGTCTGTCCGCCACACACCAAGCTACGAAATTTTTCCTAATAGATACGTCGTGATATGGCCACGTAGTTAAAGCGAAAATCTAGTTACATTAAAGAGTCTTCCTCTGGACCCAAAATTAATTCATGGGCTTACCTGGCAGTAGTTTGTTTATTTCAATTCAAAATAAGCCCTACTTGTGTCACACGAGCCCCAGTTGTTACTGTACCTTTATTTGTCATATGGACAGCTCAAATGTATGTTCTTAATGCGGTAAAAGAAGAAAAATAAGAATTTTATTCCATGTAAAAAAGTGTTTGGTTTGGAGAAATATGAAAATCTTCGTGTTACACTCCTGAAAGACGCTGGTATAGGGCAAATCCTAAATGCAGTCTTCAAAAATTAGTGTTTGATGGGAGATATCTCAGCGATAATATTCGATACAGCCGTTGTCAGGGTAATATTATTAGTTATGGAAAGAGAAGCAATTATACCCAGAGGTCAAACACTAGTTACTTTGGTTCATAGTACGTAACAATTGGAATTAAATAACACCAACGATCAAGCGCGACATATATTGATCCACATAAAAAGGAAACCTGTACATCGGCAATTAACACAACCATCCTCAACTCTGACCCCACAGTATTCAGCTGTACTGTAAGCCATAGCTCCCTTCTCTGCAGGTGATATACCGTAATTTAGGATGATTGGCTGCTTTTTGTCGGTATTCAGGTCCGCTAACAGCTAAGTACAATGCGCTGTGATTGCCAGGAGACTTTGGTTAAGTTAACAAGGTCAATTAAAGTGTGTCTCGACTCCTCCGAAGAAATGTCCGTCGGAGCTGGTGGTGGTGTATTTTGTGGCAATTTGAGAGCCGGTTGAGACAGCTGCAGGAGAAGATTTGAAGTACAGTTGAGTAGGCGTCGGTGATGGCGTGGAGGTACTGGAGCCCGGCTTTGATGTTGGTAAGCGGCGGAGATGAGAGTTGGAATATGCAGAGTTGACGGTGGCGATCATGTTTGCGAGGTTTTCTTCCAGGAAGGTCATGCGGGTGCCGAGGTTCAGGATCTCTGTGTGGAGATCCTAGACCACATCTCGCAGGGGTTCGTCGGCGGAGACTGCAACTGGCGATGGCATTGTTGTCATCTATGCTGGCGCTGAGAAGGGTGGTATGGTAACGGCTGTGCGGATGGAGGGCAGGCCCATCCTTAAGACTGCGCGGTAGTGCCATGGTCGGCGAGCTCCAGACGTATAATTTTGTCCCGTGGTAAGCCATAAATAACGGCACTATGCTTCTCAAGGGTCATAGGCAGCGAAGACGGCCGCGGCTGAGATAGCGATGATGGTAGGTTTTCCACGGGAGGAGTTGAATCCAGTGGGCTGGTGTGGTAGCGGCTGCCGCATAGTTTATATTTCTGGCCGATGCTTAAGCAGGCCCGAGTAGCGGCGGTGAGAGGTGGAGAGGTGGCCCTCCCGGTAGATGCCGAAGCAGCGTCCGGCGAGTCCACAGCGGTTGAGAAAAGAGTGGTCACAGGTGCCGACGGTTGAGCGGCGCCCTCGGCGGATGCCAGGGAAGCGGCGGAGGTTTCTTCTGGCGCAGGATCGGCGACTCGGCGCTGTTTCTTCTTCATCTTCTTCCCTCTCTAGTCTCAGTCGTTACACTTAGTTTTAGAAGTCTGATACAAATTTTTAATGCACTGTAAGTTCTCTGTTTAGAATACTACAGAATTATTTTAGAATAAGCATGTGTTTCGAAATTTTAAGTAGTGTACATAGCAGGTGATAAGCCAGCGTAAGGTTTTCAAACTGTGCTGTGGGACCCACCCCAGCTCCATCCCAACAAACCTCTGTGCGCAATACTTGCTAATTAGAAAGCAATTTATAAGTTTGGGATTTTTGAGAAGGTAACATGGAAGCTAAAATATCAGCTTAAATTCTTGCACACCTGTTCCATTTGGCATTTGGGAAAAAACTATAATTTATGGTGCAGGTTTATATACTATTTATGCAAGTTTTGAAGTGGTCGTCGAAGACGGTATTTAGATCCTTTCTGTAGAAGCGATTTTGAAAATCGTAGAAAATAATAGAACTGATTGATGTACATCAAAAATAACTTCTTTATACTTTTTCATTTGTATAGCCTCCCTTATTTTTGTTCACATCTTTGGCAAAATTGTTAAATAATTCGTTGACGTTTCACTGAAGTTTTAATCTTTTCTAACATAAAACACTTCCCAACCGGGACTTCAACCCTAGATTGAAAAGTCATAACGCCGAACGCAAAAGCATTTTCTATGCTTTTTATCCGATTGTGCTTTTTGTGATCAATACGAACATGCCTTTATACCAGAATTCTCTATGCGTTTTTGCTTCAAGAAAACGGATGGGAATACTGCACTTGAAGCAAGGGGGTTTTCTTGTGCATCAACGAAAACCACTGCAGTCGGAGTTTGCAGTTGCATCCTCCAGGCTAGGAGATGAAACACCCACGTTTTCTGCGATATTCAGTTGAGTAATCTAGTTCAATTTATCTTTAATGTCCAAGCTACCATAAACGTGGCAATAATGGGTATGAAGCCAGTGGAATAACGAAACTGAGATTTAACACCCTGCCAACTGAAACCCATCTTGAGCGGAAAGCATCGCAGTATTAAGCTTCTGTTTTTTTTAATATAACTTTAATAAATTTTTACTTCAGAATGAGCTAAAATTACAGATATTTTATATTTCTGGATTATTTTAAGTCGTCAGCCTGCATGAACGCATTAAGAGAATATATACCGAAGATATTTTTATCTTCCAAAATCTTTCTTGTCTTTATTGATAATTTGGTTTTTACAATTACGTTTCATTGCGGTTAATTTAATTTATTATTATGTGCAGACTGATATAGCTTTATGCCAAAAATTGTTATTAGAAACATAACATTCCTTGCTTATGTTTCATTTATGCAAACTGTTAAGTGGTAGATGTTCCATAGGTCTGTATCCGTTGCCCACTAGTAGCCACATACCTATTTAAAGAGACAAAGCCTCGACTCTCAATGTGCAGGAATCATCTACACTGAAGCTGTTTCAATAATATACTAAGTGTTATAACCCTTATAATAAGAACTGTAGGTTTTTCTAAATCCTACAAACCTTTCTCGAGAAACTTCCACTAAAAATCACCCAGTGTAAAAATCGGTGGAGAAAAAAGCAAACAAACAAGCGAAACCTCTAACATTAGAGAAGTCGTAAATAGTGACCAATTAGAGGCATAAAAACTACAACTTTAGCACTACAGTCCTTGTGAGCCTTGGCCTAACAATCCGACTGCCAACCTCACGCCCATGTACGCAGGCAGAAGTGGACGATCATCCAGCCGAGACGGGGTACCTTCCCCAGGCCGAAACATTGTTTTTCGTGACCTACAGGCCGCTGTTTATCGTAGTTCAATTGCATCACGAAAAATCCGCAGTTATATATGTAGGCTCAAATTCTAAAACGGTCTAAGCGTTAAGCACGGAAGTTATTAAATACTATCATCGAGGCTATGATTTTACATCGAGGCTAATTTTCCCCCTTAATTTACCGTTTTTTGGCCTTACATTTTACACTTCTGCATTTGTCATTCTGTATGAATGTTATTAATATACGGCAAGAACTGAAGTATCATCTGTGGTGTCCTTGCCACACTTGGGAAATAATTCATACAGGACGATACATTAATTATTATGTAATTAAAAGAAACTTTTCGTTTATCCTCTTCGGCTCAAGTGGCAAAGTACTGAAACTGAATAAATAAAAACATACATCCGATTTGAGCGAACGATCCTCAATCCAGATCAACAAGTCCGCTTGACATAGGAAGTTTGATTGTAATACCTTACAACCAAACACATTTTCTTCATCATGTTTTTAGATTGTACACCAGCCTTTTTCAGTTTCTTTGCATTTGTGCAGCATTTAACAATATATCTGGTTAGGTACCTTTCGGTATAAAGGTAATCCATAAAGAAGGGCGCGGTGTAACTTGGTACTTAAATCTGTAGCGTCACCTTCTCAAAGCATCAACTTTCCTCCTCAAATCTTGCATAATTTCAGACTGTTGATTGGCAAGTTCCTTACATCATCCCAAAAGGTACCAGATGCCAGTGATAATAGTAATCATGACATAAATGATAATTACAATTAATATCCGCTTATTTAACGACGTTTAGTGCAACAAAAACAAAACAACCATAATAATAATAGTAATACTAATAATAATACAGGGTTTCTGGATATCAATGGTGAGGATTTACGAGTTCATTATGAACTAAGTATTATGTGTAATTGATTAAAAGTCCTTTTAATTAATCCAATAACTCAAAATGGTTATGTTGGCATGTTACTTTTCCATCGTCATAATAAACTCATTGTTGCAAAATTTAAGATTTTTGGATTGAATGTTGGTATATAAACACATTCTGCATACAAATGATCTGTGTGGAACATTCCCAGATTGGTTTCTTTGTGTTTAAATGTTTTTGGAAATGTTTATAGATGTGTTATAGAAGTGCTCGTTGCTTTCTTCAAACTGTTCCCTTATGTTTTTGTGAAATGTTTACTGTACAAGAAAAAGCCGCATGTGTCTTATGGTTGGCGGAATACACATCATTATGGTACAGCGGCAATTCAGACGTGAGTACAACAAATAGAATAATATCAGGCGATGGCACAAACTTTTTAAGGAGAAAGGCTGTGTACAAAAAGGAGAATTAACAGGAAGGCTCAGAACATCAGAAGAAGATGTCGAAAGAATGAGACAATGCTGTGTTCAGAGTCTTCAGAAGTCCGTTCCACGCAGCATTCTACAATTCGGTCTTCCGAAGTCAACAGTGCATGATGTCATGCGGAAGAGATTGAAATTGCATGGCTATTCTTAGGGCTGAATTCGCTGCTACCATGCTACAAAGAATTGACAATGAACCACAACTTCTTAAGAATATCATCTCCGATGAGACCACGTTTCATGTAAATGGTTGTGTTAATCGGCACAATTGCCGAATTCGGACCTTGCAAAATCCACGTGTGATACACGAACACATTAGAGCTTCTCTCAAGGTGAAAGTTTGGTGCAGCCTTATGTACAACAAGATTCTTGGTCCATTCCTTTTTGTTGAAAAACCATCAACTCCATTGCATATATGGACATGCTACAGCATTTCCTATTTCCTCAAATCGAGCAAATAGAAATGCGGTTGCAAATAATATTTCAACCAGTTGGAGCAGCATGCCATTTCGCAGCCCATGTCCAAGAAGAGTTAAATAATCGATTTCCAGACTGATGGTTTGTCACATATGGGCTATGTCAAGAATGAAGTCTACAGTGACAGAATTGGGAATGTTGGCCCTCTAAAATAAAGAATCACACAAGCAATTGCAAGTATTACGCCAATGTTCTTGTCAGAGTGTGGGTTGAAGTTGAATTTTGCTTAGACCTCTGTAGTGCAGTGAATGGTATCTACATTGAAACAAACTAAGGTTACTTGGAAACTGTTTGAGTTATTTAATTAATTAAAAGTACTTTCAATCAATTATATATAATAATTAGTTCACGGTAAACTCGTAAAACCCCACCATCCATTCTCAAAACCCCTGTATAATAATAAAACTGCATGCGATAACATATTTGTATCTAAATTATTATCAACTATAGTAGTCACCGAAATAAATATACTAAAATTATGTCTCTTTCTTGATCACTTTTCCGCCAACGAGATTCTTTCGTTTTGAGTATATCACACAGTTGATCAGCGCTTGGAGCTCCATGTTCCTATTCCATGGTGGTATTGAATTTAGACTTAGTCTTCATGTCTACTTCAGGAAAAAGAGCGATACAAATTTTCTGGCTGTCATTTTAATGCTATGCAAAACTCATTACTCACCTGCACCTCCCTCTACAAGGTCGAGCTGCTAATTATATGACATTGGACTAGTCCATTTACATCAACTGGAGTAGAATTGATTAGGAGAGTATTTATGAGGCTTTATTCCATGCCGAATATAACTTCATTCATTGTTTTTATTTGAATGTGTTTAAAGCCAGTGTTACAGAGTAGTGATAATAGCTGGTTAGAGTCAAATTTCGGTTAGGTATATGCTATGTAGAAACCTGAGGAAATAAAAAACCTGATGTGGTACATTCACATAACTTTCTCTATCCTGTATCTTTATTAGTGGGTACAGAAACTATTCTTACTAAAGCTTATTTTTCTAGTACATTTTAATCCAAATAAACCTTCGCAAAAATAGCTATATAACACCTTTCGTTACAGATACAAAGAGAACAGCGATAGTCAAATGTTTAAGAACTGGATGCTATATACCGGCCTTAAATTCCATACTGTTTTCATGCAATCGCAAGAATCAACTGAGATTTAGAAGAATGAATGAAAAATTCGAAAATTTAATAACGGATATCTTATAAACGGCTTGTGCCACAGAAAAACTTAATTGAAGTAAATTGTGTGTTTTAAAGAGATCTACATTTCTTGTGCACTCCGTTTTCGTCCATCGCTTAATGTTTACCATTTATACAAGATTATACAAAACTCCTTCTGAATGAAGAGGACTTTAGAGGCTATTCCCATAAAATTCAAGATATACATTTTATTTCTCGTGTAAGTATCTTTAATATACGATGTTTTTATCAAAATCGCTCAGAGTTATTTTTTAAAAAAGTTCCAACGTTATTTGGAGTGCGAGGATTTAGTTGAAAAATCTTCGTGTCATATCTTTGGAGGGTACTAAACCTACAAGTGTGGTATTTATCCGAATTTTCGTTTTTGAGTTATGCTGTTCATAAACACACACAAACACGGACCTTTTTTTAAAAATGCTTTTTTAGGATTCAGAGGGCCTCAGAAGTGTATTTACGGTGAAATCTCGTGTAGAATTTTTGGGTGGAATGCAATACCCTCTCTACCTATTAATTACGTGGCAGAGAAAGTAAAATGCTATGGAGATTTAAGGGAATGTGACACTTTTGCATCAAGAGAGATACCTGCAAAAGGAAGCATAGCTTTCTTGACATTGAGGCGATGTTTTCATCAAAGACGTGTGCAGAGATACGATTATCTAGGGTTTGCTGATTCACCTAGTATTTCGGGACCCATGCAAAGCTTGTATCAGAATAACTCTTAGAATTTGTATGAATATTTAAGTGGTGGAAGAGTCTCTTTGATAGATTTCCTCTGTATCAATTACTTTTAAAAGCCATATCCACACAGAAGTGAAATCATGAGATTCGGCAGAATGAGTGCTGTTTGCATATTTACAGCTCTTTCGACGTAACATCTTGCTAAAGAGTTAATCTTAATGTATTCTAAAGATGAAAGAACGTGTTTCTGCTTGTGCTACAGCGTTCCTTGCTGCCCGACTTTGAACTCGAGCACCAGGTCGCCATAGCAACCCATACTCCAGCCCCTCGTGATGATTGGCTTTATTGGTACAGTGTGCTCGAGCATGGAGTACGTATCAGTGTCCAGACAGAGTTCGAGAGGGAGACTCAAGTGGAGAAGTGCGGGAAAAGACAAGTAGTACTTGGTCACAGTAGTATATGGGGATTCTGCTGATGGTGGCTGTTCTTCCGTTTCTTTCGGAAAATGTAGCCTATGGTGAACGCATTCCGATAACACATTTCCAAACAATAATACTAATTTGTAGTAATTGAACTGTGTAATCTACGAGGGGAGATCGAAATGTAATGGACAATAATTTGTTTACAAAATGTTTAATAGTTAAAACAACAACAAAAATCACAAATGAACTTACACCTTTTATCTACTTTTCGACATAGTCACCAAATTTCTCAACACATTTCTCCCCTCGTGATACTAGTTTCAATATGCCTTGTGCGTTTCCTTGGAGTATAGCCATCTGAGGACTGCTGATTTCGCTTCAGCATCTGTCGCAAAGCGTTGGTTGGCCAGAAATTTCTTAATTGGAACAAATACATGAAAGTCCGACGGTGCAAGGTTCGGACTGTATGGTGATTTTCTGACAAACAGCAGCAGAAACATGGGGGCGAGCATTGTCATGAAGAATTTTGACATCGCCAGCATTCATGTAGTGGCGTTTGTCACGATGGGCACGATGAAATTCACCAAAGCTTGCATGTAGGCTGCAGCATTTACAGTGGTTCCGTGTTCAGCAAAGTCCACCAATACAACACCATGCATATCCCAGAACACCGTCACAAGCACTTTCCTAGCAGATTGAGTCACTTTCTTCACTGGAGAACCAGCATGTTTCCACTCCATACTTGCCTGCTTGTTTTCGGACGTGTATGCCCACGACTCATCAGCAGTGGCAATCCTTTTCAGAAAGACATGCCGTTCTGCGTTAGGTGATCCAAGCTATTCGCTGGCCCTTGTGGTTGTCTGTCAGGTTGTTAGGCACCCAGCGAGCACTAACTTTACTAAATTTCATCGTGTAATGAACAATATCGTACACTGCACCATAGGAAATGTTGAACAGTTGCGATAAGGTTTGCAGTTGCACACACCGGTCGTTCAAAATTGCCACCTCAATGCCTCTGACGTTCTGCGGGGTTGCAGCTGTTAGCGGCCTCCCGGAGCGTGGCGAATCACTAAGGTTCACGCGGCCCTCTAGAAAGAATGCACACCACTTGGAGACATTGCTACGGTCTACACAATCATCCCCAAACACGCCCCATCCCCCCAAAATAACAAACCCAAATTAAAAGTAAATAAACCTCTTATATAAGGAGTTAATATTTGTCCCTTGAATATCAATCGGCTTGTGCCTTTTGGCCCACAAATATCGAATCATACTCTCTGCTCTTCACACGTGGACGACATCACATGCGCGCATCTTTGTTGCGTATTTTACGCTTCTCTCGCTAGAGCTGCACATGAAACAAAAATACCCTTTGTAGTGAAAACCTCAATCTATATCTGTGTGAAATTGGAACATTTCAGCTGCAATACCAAGGCAAAAATAAAATTATTGTGCGTTACTTTTCGTACCACTCTGGTAGGCAGAAATGGGGAACTTAGTTTAGATACTGATTTTAATTACAGTAAAGACTTATATAATGAACCCTAGGTCAAGGAAACCAGTGCCTCTTTATTAAAGTTACATCCTTAGACATTTATGCCGTTGTTTATGTGTGACAGTATATTGCGATACAAGTGCGATAAGTGCATCATTACAGTACTTGCAACGTCTTGAAAGAAGACCAGTTATCCCTGATGCCAAAAAGGGAGACTTGTTATCTTTGTTGGGCTTTCTGGATGCAAAGTACCGTGCATTTTACCGTAAAATTTGTGCATAATGTACAAATAACATTAATTTGAGACTGGCTAAGCACTGATTTCTATGTTGTATTTCTAGAAAATATGATTTCACATACAGACCTTTCAAATTTCATACGTAACACAAATTGTGAGTGTATATTTTCTGTTCCAAGCAGTTTCTATAATAGTGTTGGTGAGAAAGTGTTTATAAATTTGTTTTTTGCTTCCCCTGAAGATGTTTATGGATGTTACTTACTTTCTATTTTAATGCCTCAAATATGTAATGAAAAATAAGCTTTAATGTTTGTAGTAACAATACAAAAATAAATATAATGGCTAGAGAAAGTATTGTGAATGTAACACATAGAATTGTTCATTACAAATGAATTCCCTTAAAAAATATGGCAACGAAAAATACATGCGCTGGTGATTGTAAATTTATGAAGTTGACAAATCTTTGCCTCCCAGAGAATACCTCAACGTGATGTTTGTTTTCCTGATGTCACGAAACTGCCAATATTTCCTTTTCTAAGGACTCGGAATGTAAATAGACGCTGTAATTTCATCTATATTCTACTTTATTATATGGAAATATTGTATAGTACAAACGCGACGTGTTTGTCATCTTCAAAAGCTCTTTATAAAATCTGCGTTCAACATCTGAACGTCAGCATATGATTCTTCGTAATATGCTTATTGTCTCTCCTTTGATTTCTCTGTGTGTAAGAAAGAAGGGCTGGAGAGAAGAATTGCCGATGCGTACTTTTTGGTCTATTGCTAATGTATTTCCTTTCTGTATTTCCACTGATGAATAAATACCCTGAATATACGAGCGTATTTGAAGGAGAAATGTAAAAATTTATGCCGATATATTAGAAATAGGTTTACGTAGATATGTTAGGTACTCTTAAATCGATGGATATTTTGAGGCAGTATTTTTAACACTTAAATGATTTCAGTCTAATTATATAATATATAATTCAATAACAGCCCGCATTAAAGCAATGTGTGTATGTAACAATAATAAAAAGTGTATATTACAGTCATTGTATATGTTTATATTATTGTATACATGTTCAATAATGTTATGTGAATGTATTAAGTAATTCAATAATGTAGGAGCTGTGAGAATAATAGGTTAAAAGTTGCTAACAATGAGGTAATAATGAGGTAACCTTGAGGCAATAATGAGTAAGAAAGTGTAATAATGCTACTAGTCATTCTTGGAGCAACAATAATGTAAATTTTTGTAACAGTTTATAAAATAGCCAATCAACAACCACAAAAAGCTTTACTTAAATAAAAGAGTATTCTATTGGATTAGGAATAGCCAATCAGAGACTTGAAATATAGAAATTTACATATTTAGGCGTTAAAAATCAATTCAGTTGCTTGCAGACAGTGTTCCTAACCGGACGCGAGACACGTCCTCGAGAAGTGAAGTCAAATTATAATCTGTGTAAGCATACATTTTTCAGTCGCACCACACGCTGTTAAGACATTCATGTCTCTAAAAATAAATACTGACGCAGCCGAGGCAAATATAAGTATATAATATTACTAAGTTAATATTTTTTAAACATCGGGGCAAAGGCCACAGGAAAGTACATTTAGGGCGAATGCCACCGGAAGCTTTTTACCATACGTGCGGTTGCAACTACTTCAAGTTCGGCTGCCCAGCAGTCGAAATATAATACACCTTCTTCAAACTTGCATTCTATACGTGAAGCAACAACCTACTTCTAAAATGGCTCCCAATGCGTGGAGCAAATAGCAATAAAACAAAATAACAACTTCAAATTGGCGCCCAAAACGTGGGGCAAATAACAAAGATACTATCTATTTCTATTTCGCGATTTTCTTCTTTAAAAAAAATCGTTGAAATATCCAATGGTTTAGTAAATTAAGCTAGAATGGACATCATTATTGCTGATATCACCCTCAACACTTTGAGGTATATTTAAAATATACATTTATTTATAATTAAATATAATCTATATAATAAATATTATAAATCTCTATAATTGAAGGTAGATAAGTAATTTGAATGCATTATTTTCATCATTTATTCATATAATTAAAATACTTTATAGCTTAAGCTACGCGAGTTAATATAAAAATGCAACGTTTCGAGACACCATAGTCTACGCTTCTTAGAAATATGCCACCTGAATGTGAGAAGCATATTTTGTTGTCCCTTGGATGATGTTGTTGAATTAGTATTATTTGCCCCAAGTATAGATATAAATTTGAAGATGTTTTGTTGTAATTGTTATTTGCAACACGTATGGAAGACAATTTAAAGTAGGAGTTGTATTATATTTCAACTGTTGGGGAGCCGAAGTTGTAGTAGTTGCAACCGCACGTATAGTAAACAGTTTCCGCTAGACTTCGCCCCAAATGTACTTTCAGGTGGCCTTTCCCCCAAGTTTAAAAAAAATATTAACTTTGTAATTTAACTGTTTCTTTAAATATTTAATATTTATGTTTGCCACGGCTGCGCCAGTATCTCTTAGAGACACGTTTCTCTTGGCAGGGTTTTGCTGCGACAAGAATGTAGGCTTACACAGATTATAGATTTTACTTCACTCCTTTTATTGATACTTGATACGATTTAAAATAACACTTCACTGATATACAATGCTGTGATACTCTTTTTATTAATTAATTGCACTTTTTAACACGTAAACTATTATTCGTTTCACACGAATACGTATTAAATCTCTCGAGAACGCACAAGCAATGCATCCAGTTATGAGCACTGTCTGATTTCAGCCGTTTAAACTTGTAAATTTCTGTATTTCACGTCTCTGATTGGCTATTCCTACTCCAATAGAATACCTTCATTTAAATAAAGCTTTTTCTGGTTGTTGATTGGCTATTTTAAAACTCTCTCAAAATTTACATTATTGTTGCTCTAGTAATGACTACTGGCATTTAAAATTTAAAATTCGTTATTGCCTCAAGGTTACCTCATTGTTACCTCATTGTTAGCAACGTTTAACTTATTATTCTCACAGCTCCTACATTATTTAATTACGTAATGCATTCACATAATATTATTGAAACATGTTTACAATAATATAAGCATATGCAATGACTGTTACATACGTTTTACAAATTATTACATACACATATTGCTTCAAAGTGGGTTGAAATATAATTTGACTGAAATCATTTAAGTGTTAAAAATACTGCCTCAAATGACACATGGTGTCGAAGCTTCCATCTCTCGAAGCATTGCATTTTATTTTGTTACTTCTTAAGACTTGGGATGAACTATTTTAATGACAGCGGTAGCCTATAAATATTTACGTCATATTATTATTTAGATAATTTGAAGTTGTTTTGCCGAATGGGCGTTATATTCACTAAAATATCAGTATTGCGGATGAACCGATTACACATTATTTAATCCTTTGATGTGAAAATATTTTGTTAACTATTTGGGAAAGAATCTCGCAAAATACTTTGAAAGTTTATTCTCATCTATAGGGAGTTTTATTTTGTTCAATTCTGTGTATGAAACAAAAAATCTGATCTTAGGAGTACACTTTTGGAATCTTTATTATAGCTAGTGTTGTCTAAAATTCATTTCTTTAAAAGCAGCGTATCAAAGCACCTTTCATTAAAAACAAAAGGACTTTGCGGTGGTATTTCTAGACGATTCCTCAAAGTACTCAACAGATTATGATAAAAATTAAAAATGAATACAATTTTAAATGAGACAGTTGATGTTTCGCATACATGCAACTCCATTTTTACATCCACTTCCTATTTATCGGGATAAATGTTCGCTATAAAACCTTTAATACACAAGCAGGAGCATAAAGAGGTTGAGTCGGTAGCAAACTGCTTAATAGCGGTTGCATGAACTCGTAAGAGACAATTACCTACTTAATATTTCAAAGCGAACTACTGTATTAAAAAACTGAAGCAAACAACAGCGGAAATTTGTAGATGGTTCATATCAAAACTTATTTTATCTTAAATTAAACATTACTTCCTCTACCACGTACGTAGTATTTAGAGTAGCTATTGCATTCCAAACAAAAATTCGATACCGAAATTTCACAGCAGTTGCAAGTTTTGAGGCACTCTGAATAAAAAAAAGGCATTTTTAGAAGTAAAAGGTCCATGTGTGCGTGTGGTCTGTGAGCAGCGCAACTCAAAAACGAATTCGGATGAACAGTAACTTGATATTTAGGTTGAGTACCTTCCAAGGATATAACACGAAGCTTTGAAGATTTTACCCTTTTCATGAACATATTTCGAGATGTCGATTTTATAAAAATGGCTCCAACGATTTTAATTAACATACCGCATATTAAAGGTATTTACATGGCAAATAAAATGTATAGCTTAAATTTTCTGGGAGTAACCTGTGAAGTCCTCTTCATTCGGAACGAATTTTGTATAATATTTCGTAACTGGTAAACGTTAAGCGATAGACGAAAACGTACTATTCAGAATATGTAGATCTCTTTAAAACACACAATTTATTTCAAATAACCTTTCTTCTGGCATCATCTACTTCCAAGATATCTGTTATTAGCGGTTCGAGTTGTTCCATACTTAAGCCATTCTGTCCTGTCGAGTTTCAGTTGTTTCTCGCGAAAGAATTTTAAGACCAGAGTTCTATTTACAGAGTGTAGCAGAATGTACGGCACAAATTACAGGACACATTCCTCACACGTAGACGAATAAATTATGTTATATGAACATGGGTCTGGAAACGCTTTGTTTTTTCCACTCATTAATCATGGGAAACACACAGGAATAGAACGTACCAGCATACCACATGCAACTCTTTCTCGCAGGAGATGTTCAACATGCCCTCCATGAGCATTGATACTTGCATCAACCCACCGTCGTAGTGAAACCCGGATGCGCTGATGTATCCCTGGAGTATTGTGTATGGTTTCGCAGCCTTCCATAATACGAGCACGAAGACTCTTGAACATCTGGTACTGGGGTTCGATACACAATAGCTTTCAAATGCCCCCACAAATAAAAGTCCAGTGGGTTTAAGTTCGTATCTATACGCAATGTGTAATGTAGCCATTTTGGAAAGGTTTCTCTCGATTAAAATGAAATATATAGGAAAATAAACTTTTATAAGAATAAATTATATATGCATTAATAAGCAAAACTCAGGTGAATGTAACACATCAGTTTTTATTAATATTCTTCAAATTTTCTCCATAGTAAGCTTTTGTGTGGGTGTTATATTTTCTCATTTATGGAAATTCGCTGAAAATAGTGAGGAACTTAGAAAACCTTTATAGAAAATTCAAAATATGTATCCTTTTTATTGTGACACCTGCATCATAACAGCTATTTTAAATTTACAACGTAGCAGCATTTTTCCATGTTAAGAGGCGTTTGGGTGCGGAGTTTCTTGAAAATCTTCTTCCTATATCCTTAAAAGAACCCCAACTTAATATGAAATTTGGCATTTAACCTGCTTTTCATTCATGGTAAGACAATTCACTGATATACCCTAAGGCACAAGGGTCTTTCTTAAAAATTGTGATCGAGTCCGAGAATTGCTCTTTCACAGTAAGCGATGGAGTTCATAAAAACCCGTAGATTACTGCAGTGATGTAGAAAGAATGGTGGATAAACGTTACTCAAAATTGTTAAAAAATCAGAATCCAAATGGATGTTTAACTAGAAGACTCTCCGGGAAGGGGCGGGAAGGAGTTGGAAGGAAAGCGGAACATTTTAAAGCAACGTGAGCCAGATGAATGCTCTATGGCGTTTTTCTTGCTCCCGGCACAGAGAGAGGTATTAGTGAGAAGTCACTGATAAGCGAAATGTTAGCGGAGGAGTGAGAATGCATGTTGCGCTTTGCATCATATATTATGGAAGGGAGAACACAAAGAGTAAAAGTGGGTAAAGAACTGTCCGTGAGAGACAACGTAGCTCGGGTGTGCCTCAAGGCTCAATACTGGGTCCCTACTTTTTCCTATTTTTGTTAATGATATACCTATAAATATTAAATGTCAGAAAATATTGTTTATAGATGATTGCATTATTTAGAATAAACATTTTGAATCTTGTAGGTGAATCCGCGCTTCAGGGCGATTTAAATGAAATAAGTAATTGTGTAATGGTCTTCGCAGATGACCAGATATTAATAACGAAAAGTGAAGAATAACTTCAAAGGATGAAGTACAAACTAAATTTAATATCAAAAATATTAAAGTTATGGCATTTAAAGGTACTCACTCGGTCTAAAATAATTATAGAAAATAAACGTATAGAACAAGTGTAAATATTTAATTTTCAATTACATAATGGGAACAATTAAGAGAACACTGAAAAATAAAATTAGAAAAGATTCAATAATAAAATTGTATAAAGCAATGCCCATCCCCACAGTAACTTATGGGTCTGAAACATGGACGGTGACAGCAGAAAATAAAAGAATGTTACAGACAGCTGAAATGAAATTAGGAGGATACACAAGATTGGATAAAAATCCAAACAACGAAATAAGGCAAAAGTTAAAAATAGAAGAGTTAAATAAAGTAATAATAGAATATAGAACTTACTGGAAACAACACTTAGAAAGAATGCCATTACATAGGATACCTCGAGCAACATATAACTCCAGACCCCAAGGATACAGAAAGCCAGGACGACCAAAAAACAGATGGACACAACAAGATTTTGGAGCCGGAACAGGCTAAACGGCCTAAAACCGTGAAGTAGAAGAATTAATTGGGCTGCTACAAATGACCATGAATACTAGGAAAAGTTAAGTCCATTGGTTTAAGCAGATCTAAGTGGGAAATCTTTCATAACTATCACATGGGCGGGCAAGAAGTTCCGCAGGTCGACAGCTGTAAATATGTGGATGAGACAATCAGGTAAATTCTGCATCTAGGAAAGCGTGGAAAACTTTACATTTCTTCATGAGGGTGCCGAAAAAGGTGAGCACAAAGTTCAGGAAATTGTCGAAAGAAAACGTTTTCCACGCTCTATTTCCAGAAAATTCAAGATATGCATTTAAATTGTCGTGTATATATATTTAGTATATGACATTTGAATCAAAATCGTTGGTGCAAGTTTTAAGAAATTTCGAAACATCTTCCATGTAAAAGGTAGTTTGGGTGGGGAATTTTCTTCAAAATCCTTGGAATGTGTTAAATACCAATTTCGTATTTTACCGATTATTACTTTCTCTACTACGTATAGTAAGTAGGAGAAGTATTGTATTCCACCCAAAAATTCCATACCGAGATTTCACCGGAAATATATGTTTTGAGACCCCCTAAATCCAAAAAAAGCATTTTTGGAAACATGTCCGTGTGTGTGTCTGTATGTCTGTGTGTGCCTGTGAACAGCATAACTCAGAAACGAACAGTCGGATAAACACCAAACTTGGTATTTATGTTCAGTATCTTCCAGAGATGCGACACGAAGGTTTTCAAGAAAATCCCCCCACCCCAGATTACCCTTTACATGGAACATTTTCTCAAAAATGGCTAACGATTTTGATTAAAATATCATATGTTTAAGATATTTTCATGACAAATGAAATGTATATCTTGAATTTTCTGGCAATGTCTTCAAAAGTATTCTTCATTGTGAACGACTTTTGCATAACTGGTAAACCATAAGAGATAGACAAAATTGTACTACAAAAAAATGTAGATCTCGTTAAAATACACAATTTATGCCATATAAATTTTTTTTTGTTGAGTGAACCATTTTCGAGATATTGCTTGTTATTCCCTTAAGTATTTCAATACTTATTTTCTCAAATGGGAATTTGTTACTCATTTTTTTGTCTTGGATATGCAAACAGTATTAATCTGTGGCAAAGGGAATGGTGCTGCACCTAGCAATCAGCTATTCAGAGATATGTATATGCTTAAAGGATACTGTATTTCTATATTGCCCTTGTAAATATATATTTCCCTTACATCTACAAGAAAATTAGCAATAAGATAGAGTCTGCAAATGTTTATCTCGATTAACATGAAGTAGATGGAGAATAAGCGTTTGTAAAAATAGTTTGTAGAAGAGTAGAGAAAGTCATGAGAGTGTAACACATCAGATTTTTTGTTTCATAATCATGTTGTATACACACGCACACACACACACACATGACAAAACACGGAGCTTTTTCTAAAAATGCCTTTCTTTTTGGGTTCAGAGAGCCTCAAAACATATATTTTTGGTATAAATTCGACATCGAATTTTTGGGTGAATATAAAACTTCCTCTGTTTGATGCAAGTACGTAGTAAAGAAAGGTAAAAATGGAACTTTATGTATGCCTTTACAGGAAATGGGCATACTGCTGTTTCCATTTCTGACAGAGAAACACAACATGCATTATGTCGAGTTTCCTTTGAAACAGCCAGTAGCTGTCATCTGCAATATGATGTGCTCTATGTTTGGCTAATATGGAAGAAAATTCGTAGCGCAACCTGACGTTGAAAAAGAAATACTTGACTCCATAATGTTAGCATTACTGTCAAGAAAACCCGACGTCTTCTCTCTGTCTCTCTCATTCACTCAGCCACAGGTAGTTTATTTTCTGATGCCAAGAGCCGAGAAGCTGTCACGCTCCTCCTTCTATCCAAATCCCTTGCCTCATTGATGCGATAACGGAGGTAAAATTTTTATATTTTTGCTTGCAAATAATATCGAGTATAGTATCAATGTACCATTCGTACGCCTGGGTAGACACAAAGCCTCATGTATGTAGCCTGAAGCCAGCTGTGTGTTGCTATAGAAACCACGCGTTTCGCAATCTTTCACAAAAACACGATCAGAGAGAAATATCAGTGCTTCCACATCTCCCTTAGTCACCGGACATGTACCCGCCTTTTCTTTGTCAAAAACTGAAAGCACTGTCATCATTCTGAAAATTTACAGGAAACGGGAGCGCAACAAGGAGTTATGAGATCCGAAATGAGCATTCATTTTGATAAATGGACAAGGAAACACAGACATTCCTAGAAGTACAGTAGTAGATCATAGAAGTACACTATTTCAGGACCGAGAAGGATGGCTCACGCGGCAACGCCCGTGGCCCTGTTTCGGGAGGTCCTGCCCCCACTCCGATCCAGGCATTTTTCGTGGTTTCCCGGGGTCAAGAGGCAAATGCTGGGATGGTTTCTTCTCTGCCACTATTTTCTTTCCGCTATTTCCTTTTCATTCCATTTCCTTCTCCTCTTTAAAATGTGCTTCTACGTTTCATGATGTATGGCGATGCTGGACAGATGGCGCGAATGCATGCCTACTGGAGAGAGTATTCTCCGTGGACTCCAGAAGGCTACTCGAGTGCTGGGTCGTCCATCGGCCCTCTCTCGGCGGCTCTAGCAATGGGACGGATCTGTGAGGAGCCTACGGCCTGTAGCCTCCTGTGTGCTGTGTGGTTTCTTACTTCATACCTTTCCCCTGGGGGTGCAGGCACAATAGACCTATGAAGGTCGCGGTGCACAAGGTGTCCCATCCAGTTCAACTACCTATACCTATATGTGACTTTTGTTTTCTGCAGTTTTGCTTTTTTTGTAAATTACCCTTTCTGTTATATATTACCCGTTTCCTCAGAAAGTAGTAAGGTAGCTAAAGTAAATTTATGCAGATAAAAACACCTCTAAATACTGCTGTGCATATATTTTGGTGTTAATAACATGGGTGGTTATTTAAAAAAATCTAATACTTTAATAAACAAAAATGTTAAGTAAATATATATATATATATATACATATATCAGTGAACTTAGAAGACATGCATCTACACTCTAAATATTTCAGTCAGAAATTTCAGAAATTAAATAATTTCTGAGATAATGCGTCTTTAATTTAGCAAATATAATATTGGTGGAATAGGGGCTTTTAATTTCCCCTTAATAATCCACGCGTTCTCTTTTAGTCATTCTTGAATGAGGTAGTATTGCTTGGAATAGTTAATAAAATGCGGAACGATAGACAAAGTATTTTATAGACTATATTATTTATTACAAACAAATGACATTTCATATATGTATTTGGGAGATCATAAGAAACACTCTCAAAATGTTTGAAACTCTAAATACAAATTTGAAAATATTCTCGTTTATTAGTGCACGTTTACCTGGAAAACCAATCCTGCAATTAAACTGTACATTTACATACGCTAACGTTTAAGCCTGCAAGTATTTGCACCAAGAAGTGTCACAAAAACAGGATGGTGCTGGTCTGAAAAATGGATGAGGCACAGATGTACAGTTGTGCTTTTGAGGGCTTCTCCACTTCCCCATTCTTCCCGATCAAGCAAGTCAACCTCTTCCAAACACCGATCACTCAACAATCTATGGATCTCTCCTCTCCGGGTTGTTCTTGACCTGCCCCCATGAGGTGGCCATTCCCCATTCTTCCCGATCAAGCAAGTCAACCTCTTCCAAACACCGATCACTCAACAATCTATGGATCTCTCCTCTCCAGGTTGTTCTTGGCCTGCCGCCATGAGGTGGCCATTCCAAAGGAGTCTTAGCCACATATTATCCTCCATTCTTGTAACATGACCATACCATTGAAGAGCTCGTCTTTCAACTCTTTACACCACTCTCTTCTCCATATCCATCATCTGCCTCACCCCCTCATTTCTCTTTCTTTCTAATTTGGATGCTCTGGTCTTGCGTCTCAGATCTGCTGTCAAATTTTAGACTTTTTGACCCTCTACCGAAGTCCAGCTTTGAACACCATAGGCCATTATACTTTCCACAACCGCCTTCAGAATCCTCTTCTACGTATAATTCAACATGATCCTACTTCACATTACCTACTCCATGCAATAGTTCTTAGTGTTTGTACTAATCTACTACCTACTTCGGCTTTACAACTCCCTGATTCATTAATAAGTGATCCTAAATATTTGAATTTTTCAACAGTGTAGTTCCTTGGGATAGGGAGATGTCTCGACCACGCCCTCCTACTACAAAGCATTCGGTTTTTCACATATTTACACGTAATCCGCCTATTTCAGGGGCATCCAGTAGTTTTTTTCATCTGCAATAATTCATAATAATGAGTATATTGTGCCACATTGGACGAGTATTCTCATACCTCAACAAAACCGATTCTATTCTTTTAATGTTAGTTGGATGTACATTTTAAATAGAGTTGGAGACATACTACAACCCTGTGTCAGACCTTTATCTTCCCCGCATTAACAGAAGCCTGACACTGTTTATACAGCAGCCGGATAAGTGAAATCATTGGTTACTCACTATGAGGCAGTATTTTTAATACTTGAATAATTTCAATTAAATTATATATTATGTAAATTCAATAACCGCCCGCCTTGAAGCAATATGTATGTAATAATTTATAAAAATGTAGTATCATTCATTGCAAATGCTTATATTATTGTAAACATGTTCAATAATGTTATGTGAATGCATTTTGTAGTTTAATAATGTAAGAGCTGTGAGAATAATAAGTTTAACGTTGCTAATAATGAGGTAACAATGAGATAACCTTGAGGCAATAATGAGTTTGATTGTTTAAATGCTACTAGCCATGATTAGAGCAACGATATTATACATTTTGCGACAGTTTAAAAATAGCCAATCAACAGCCAGAAAAAGCTTTAATTAAATGCAGGTATTCTATTGGACTAGAATTAGCCAATCAGAGGCTTGAAATACAAAAGTTTACAGGTTTGGACGGTTGAAATATATTCAGTTGCTGGCAGACCTTGGTAGTGACTGGATGGAAGATGTGTTTTCTAAAGAAATATTACGTATTCGCGTTAATCGTAAAGTAAGTATACGCGTTAACAAAGTGTTAATATTAAATTAAAAGAATCTCATAGCTCTTAATATCAGTGTAGTGCTATATAATTTGTGTCAAGGATTAATAAAAAGAAGTGAATATAAACTTAAAATCTGTGTAAGCCTACATTCTTGTCCCACCACACCCTGCCTAAGAGAGACTTGTCTCTACAAACATTACTGACGCAGCCGAGGCAAACATTAACATAAATACTATCTATAAAAGCAGTTTAATAACAAACTTAAATCATATCTTTTTTTAAATTTGGAGTGTAACAACAAAAATACATCTTCAAATCAGCTTCTCAAACGTAGCAGCATATTACGTAACAAACAATCTCCTTCAAATTAACGCCAAGTTTTCCAAGTGTGGAAATAAATAAATAAAGAACGTAAACTAAACACTTCCTCAAGTTTGCTCCCATACGTGGGGCACACCTCAACTATCAACACCTGCCGTGCGATCCAAAAATTTAGTTGATAGGCACCGAGTCATAAGCGTTTTCTAAATCAACAAATATGAAATTAATTTCTTCGACCGTAACATGTGACTTTTCTGTAATGTGCCTCAGACTATAAATGTGATCCATGCATGATTTTCCTTTAGTGAATTCTGCTAGGTTCTCTAACATTTTTTCTTCAAAAGTGCCTTCAACTCTGTTTGTAGCAATACTACTAAAGATTCTACTAATGGATGAAATGACATTGATTCCTCTGCAATTTCCAGGATTTTTACGCTTTCCTTCTTATATATAGGTGTAACATATATGACATACACCAAATCTTCGGTATCTCATCACAAGGCAGAGGGGTTTTAGTAAGTAAACCATCAAGTTAGGGACGCATCGAGGGCTGGTGGCGAGAGTAGGTGGAAGCGCTTGTGACTCTGCAATGTTCTCTGTAAACAATAATTTTGTACAATTTCAACCTACTTCGATAAAAGGTAGACCAGAATCAAGATTATTAGAAGGGAAACAGCAATGTACGAGTATGTTTAGTTATTCATAGTGAGCAATGAACTTACCTCATGAGTTAATAAAGCCATTAATATACAGAAATGCCTTTTCTTTTACATCGAAAGCTATAAATTGTTTAAAGCGTATGACACAGATCCTCAAAAATTTCTGATCCATAGATTGGGGCTGAGGGGGTTGTATGTCCACTTTCCTCATTCTTCCTTTCTAATTATGTCACATGTTTGTTGTATTTCATTAAATTATAGGTTGTTTAAGATGATTTAAACACGCTTTTAAATTCTAATGTTACATCTTATGGTTTTGCCGTCGTCGTACATAGTCTAGGGGTAGCATGCTAGCCTCTAGCTCCCGAAGTCTCGGGTTCAAACACGTCGGAGGTCAATGAATTTTTTCGGACGTAAAGTACAGCCGGCAGTCTTGTGTTGTAGATTTAAAGAACCTTAAGCCCGATAAAGAGGCCCGTGACAAAATTTCCGGTCTTTCATGTCCAATATTCAGGGTTATTCAGAAAGAAGGGACAGATTTTAAATATTCATTTTTAGTGAACGACAATAGATAGCGACACATACAAAACATCATTGGATAGAGGAAAGCTCAAAGTTTTAAGCCCCGTCTATTACTTCCACCCAGTGCCTACAGCGGAGCTGTTTCTCTTTACAAGAAAATGGCGACGCCACAGGAAAAGTCTTTTGTGTACTGCATTATGCAAATAGTGAATCCATTGTTTCATTGCAGCGTGCATTCGTTGTAAGTTCAACAAAGAGTCGCCTCGTCATAAAAAATTACACTTGATACAATAAATTAGTAGAAGATGGTTGCGTATGCAAACGGAAAAGCGCCGGTCACCTTCGCATAACAAATGGTGTTCATTTTGAACACACAAAATAAAACTTTGAACTTTTTTCCATTCAGTGATGTATCGCATGTGTCGCCATCTATTGCCGTTCATTAGAAATAAATATGTAGTCTTTTCCTTCTTTTTGAATAACCCTATAGAATGGGACGCTAAGAACCATAGTAGTTAGGAGCGTCTATAAATAAAACTCTATCTCTGATGGTTTCGTCGTTTATGCCGAAGTGCTCCATGCCCGATTCCCTACAAATAATGCTTATTGTGATGAAGGTTTTGATGTATGTAGTCTTCTTTACTTTAGATATATTGCACAGTTCTCCACTGGTCTATACATGCATCGAATAAATGGAGCAGTCGCCAAGAAACCGTCTGTTGGGAGGAGGAGTGTCCGTCATAATACTGTGACATTTGGTCACTAGGCTAATGTTTGTTTGTTGGTTGGGAAATGTATGTACTAGTGTTTGGGTTGGTAACAGAGATTGGATGATATTAGGATAGTGAGGGAAACCGGTTCGTTAGAAGATAGCGTCAGTTGCTTCCTCTATCTTGCAAGGGAGCACCCCTGTAGGATGGCCACATCATGATCGACTCGTCGCCAAAGGCAAAGCAGGTGATGTTGTATCTATTTATATTTAATACACTTTTGACCATCTAAAGTTTTGGCATGTGATTTTCAGTAGCTATTAGATCCTTCTCTCCTCCCACACCAAGATGTAGACATATTTTAGACATTTTTAGGCATGTAATGATTTAGTTCAGCTCGCCCCCGTCGGACCTCGTGTAGTTTATTGTTTGATCCTGTTCTCGATACCTATTGCTCTACCCCCATTGTGCTAAATCATAATGAGGTTACGACAATACCTGATGTCACCTATACTCCGCGCGCTAACACGATTGCTCTGTTTACTTACTAAAACTCCTCTGCTTGCTCATCACCCTCAAAAATCTAATTAAACATTTTGTAAATAAGTATTTTTAATAAAGAGTCCATATATCCATATTTCTACCATTATTCCACTGGGACCACTGGCTCTACCATTCTTTGTTTCATTCAATTCCTGATTTACTTCTTCCTCTGAAACAGGTTCCATCAATTGCACTATATCAACAATATATTTAGAATGTTCACTTCCCTGTCCATTCTTTTCTGAAAAGTAGGCTTTCAAAATATTTCTCCCATTGTTCCATATCACAGCTAAGTTATTTACATTTTAATAGAAAATTTAGAGGTGTAGTACAAACAAAATACCGTGCAAACATATTCTAAAAGGTTTAATCTATGAAATAAGAATGTTAGAAAAATAATTTTTTGCTAAAATTTACCTACATCTTCCTTTAAGCAGTTTATAAAGCAAATATATGCTTCTATGCAAGGTCGGCAACCGTTCTCGACATTTTTCATTACTCTTAAAGAGTATTTATCTCATACATATTTAACACTTCTCCAGAGATTCGTTCCTTATGCAAATATATGCTCTGTGACTCTCACAAACTTCCGAGAAAACAGTATTGACTCGGGAGAACAGGAATCGAATCTGTAACAAAAACAAGGTCTGCAGAAGGCGACAAGTATTCCGTCGCTGAATACAAATTCTGCTAAACAGTCGTGTAATGAATACTTAAGTGAGGGGCGCACACAGCGAGTACTGGATTTATTCTCATATTCACTCTCGCATTAGAGATTAAAACTCTCAAGCGGAATAAAGCAGAATGGTTTGTTGTAATTCTACTTGTTATTTGGTAGCGCCATTTTCTTGTTTTCTCTAGTAATAATTCACTCTCTTCATTTCCTTAAAAGTGTATTTCATTTTCGTACTCTGAATTATATAGCACTGCAGTAATTCCTTCCGTCTCTTTTGGAATAAAAGATTTTCGCTCCTTCGTCCAGAGAAACAACGCAAACCGACTGCATAGAATTTGTTTACATAAAACTGAAAATTCAAAAATTCATGTGTGAATGGGGCAGGGTGCAGCGCTCATGGGACAAAAAAATCAAGGAGGCGAAAGCGGATATTTCGGAAATAATTACTTCTACAGAACTCTGTGTGGAAGGTGATGTCATCCTCTCAGGTTGTTGTTCTATACACAAATATAAATAACAAATTCAATGTTTCAGCGATCATTTTAAAAGAAAACAAACAAATTCTACGCTAAATTCGTTTTATTATAAGTCAGATACGGAATGATTAAGTGAAGCCACTAAGTCATACTGAAGCACAACACAAGAATTAATCTAAATTATTTTGTCATCTGCACTAGCTTCTTTAAGCGCCTCGTCACGGAGAAATTTAGAACATTTAATTTTGTAGAAATAATTATTTTCAAATGAGGCTGCGAAGCCGCAATAACGGCTGAATAATTGGCCACACACACGCCTCACATTGCTATGGTTGTCAGCTTCCATATCCTTGCTTAAGCATCTATACCAACTCTTTACTCTTTACTTTAATTTTACTAATTCTTAAGAAGTAGTTTGAGCCATGACATACTTCAATAATAAATGTTTATTGCATGTTATTTATTATCACTGGGTGCTTTGATAAGTACTTGAAGGTTTTGCGTCTAACAGTTACAAGATATTTTATCTTCAATTTTACATTAAGTGTAAAATAAGTAAGCATTTAAGTGAAAATAGTAAGTTTTGGTTTTAGTTACTTTCATTAAGCATTTTGCTGATAGCATACGCAAGAATTGACTTGGGAGTTAATCAGTATTAAAAGAGTTTTCGTAAATCAAACGGAAGAGACAGAGCGTGTATTCTGTTCTGCGATGGACTTGACCTTACCCGTAAACTGCTGTTTACCCACCCATCTGTAAGGGAAAAATATCTCTGCATTTCATAGCATTTTTATACTTATCTATGAAACAGAACAAAAGCACTCAATGAAATTTGTATCTTGTTTAAAGGATGTCATCCATAGTTCTTCTCGCGGGATCAAACCCGGTGGAGGGCGGTGGATTTTTTCGGGAGTAAAAATCCTTAGCATGGCTTCCTTCGGAAGGGAAGTAAAGCCGGTGGTCCTGTCGTAGATTTACGGCACGTAAAAGAACCTCAAGCCTGATAAACAGGCCTCTGAGCAAAATTACCGGTCTTTCACGCCCAATGTAGAATGCGACGCTAAGGACCACAGTAGTTAAAGAGCGTCCATAAATATAACTCAATTTTATACCTCATCTGACTAGTATATTTCTATATTTAATAATAAAATGAAGCAACATACAAAGTGTTTTTGATTTTATGTTAAGTTTTAAATTTGCTATGTCGATAATGTTGAAACTACATCACTTTGACTTTAAAGGTGAGTGGTAGAAACGTTTTTGAGGTGAGGTGAATGTGGACATTCAACTGAAGACAGGGTGAACCCAAGTCTCGAAAGCGCTTCTACCTTTAATGCTTATCGACATAGCAAGTTTAAAACTTAACATCTTTTCGATAGCTTGTTTTTTCCCGAGGTAAACTTTTTCCTATTATTTCTTAATGTCACCAGACATAGTATAGGAGCTTGTGGAACTTTGTCGTTTTTTCCAGATTTCTGCCAGCTTACACACTGAAGAACAACACTACTGATACAGCAGTGTAGAATTATTTTTGCAATAAGGCGTTCAGACAATAGATTTGTTAGATTTTATCTATATTTGTTTATTATTTTTTATTTTTGGCACGATTATTTTAATTGTAATATGCATTCTGTTAGTAACTGTTAGTGTTCGCTTCATGTCTTACTGTTTCTATATTTTTACTTTCTCTACTACGTAGAGTAAGTAGGGGAAGTATTGTATTACACCCAAAAATTCGATACCGAGATTTCACCGGAAATACATGTTTTGAGACACCCTGAATCCAAAAAAAGCATTTTTGGAAACATGTCCGTGTGTGTGTGTCTGTGTGTCTGTGTGTGTGTGTGTGTGTGTGTGTGTGTGTGTGTGTGTCTGTCTGTCTGTGAATAGCATAACTCAGAAACGAACAGTCGGATAAACACCCAACTTGGTATTTAGATTCAGTATCTTCCAAGGATGCGACACGAAGGTTTTCAAGAAAATCCTCCCACCCCAGATTACCCTTTACATGGAACATTTTTCGAAAATTTTCATTTTTTCAAAACTGGCTCTGTCATCTGTTTAAGATATTGTCATGAGAAATGAAATGTATATCTCCAATTTTCTGGGAATTTCTCCAAAAGTATTCTTCATTGTGAACGACTTTTGGATAACTGGTAAACCATAAGAGATAGACAAAATTTTACTACACAAAAAATGTAGACCGCGTTAAAATACACAATTTATGTCATATACATTTTTTTTTGTTGAGTGAACCATTTTCGAGATATTGCTTGTTATTCCCTTAAATTTTTCAATATTTTCTCAAATGGGAATTCGTTATTCATTTTTTTTGTCTTGGATATGCAAAGAGTATTAATCTGTGGAAATGGGAATGGTGCTGCACCTAGCAACCAGCTATTAAGAGATATGTATATGCCTAAAGGCTACTGTATTTCCAAATTGTCCTTGTAAATATATATTCCCCTTACATCTACAAGAAAATTAGCAATAAGATAGACTCTGCAAATGTTTATCTCGATTAAGATGAAGTAGATGGAGAATAAGCATTTGTATAAATAGTTTGTACAAGAGTAGAGAAAGTCATGTGAGTGTAACACATCAGATTTCGTTTCGTAGTATTCCTGTTATACACGCATTTGTATTATTCTGTTTAGGCATTTATTAATTTTTTTTATTCCCTTTGTCACTGAAGCCTTGCAAATGTTGCAGAGAGAACAATAATAATAATAAATTTCACCACGATAAAGGGGACTTGAACATATTTTTAGACATGACAGAAATATACACTGCCGTTTGTGAAAATTGCAACACCAAGAAAGAATTTCCCGAATAACTCCAAACTTGGTGGAAGTGTAGAAGTGTGTACAAGCAATACGTGATTACGTTTGCACAGAGATGGGGTACACGTAGGCCGAGCAGAACTCTCTCGTGTCGGTACGACAAGGTCAGTGTTGCACCCAGTATAGTAAGTGCAGAGCTGTGAAACAAGGTGGAAACAATAAATTGTAGATCAGTATGCCTCGTCGACGTTAAAGGGAGCCATATTGGCATGTGAGTGAGCTCGAACGGGGCAGAATGATCGATCTACGGGAAGCGGGTTTGTCATACCCTGACATTTCGGCTCGTACAGGGCATGCTGCTACGACAGTGGTGCTTGTGTGGAAGCAGTGAATAGATGAAGGTCGTACGCAGCGAAGAGCGGGTACTGGACCACGGAACATGACCACAGCAAGGGATGACCGTCAATTCGTCCGCATGGCCATAACGGACCGTACAGCTTCATCCAGTGTTGGCTCGATGCTGGAGCACTGTAACAGGTGTGAACTTGTCTGCATCAATGGTTCGTCGCCGTCTGCTGCAGGTTGGACTGGTTGCATGCATGCCATTACGTCGGCTTCCATTTTCTAGAAACTGCAAGCTCCTCCAACTGCAATGTGCACGTGAACACCGCCACTGGGGTGCTGAATGGCTAAATGTGGTCTTTTCGGACGAGTACCGCTTCAACATACCTACAGTGATGGCCGAATGCGTTCCGGCGTTACCGGTGAGCGCAACCTGGAGGGCTGCATAGTTGAGCGGCATAGCGGACAAACACCAGGTGTGATAGTTTGGGGTGCCATTGGTTACAACAACCGATCTCGCCTCCTACGAATTGAGGGCACTTTGGACAGCAACCGGTACCTAACGGTGTTTGTGGAGCCTGAGGTACTCCCCCTGCTTCAGGCATCTCCACAGGCCACATTTCAATAGGACAATGTCCGGCAACATATTGCGAGGAATGCACAAGCCTTCTTCGAAGAGCGACGGGTACCATTGCTTCCCTGGCCTGCACCTTCACCTGACATATCGCCAATCGAACATGTCTGGTATATGATTGGTCGGCACCTGGTGCGTCACGGTCCTCCAGTAACCAGTGTCACGGATTTTTGGGCTCGTATACAAATTGCGTGGAGGGAAATCCCTCAGGAACTTATTCAGAACCTTTTTGATTCAATGTTACGGCGTATAAAAGCTCTAATTGCAGCATATGGAGGCCACAACAAATACTGAATATTAGGGCTCAAAGGTCATGTATAGATTTGAAAAGTTTATCATTTGTTACTTGTTATATACCTAACCTGTGGTATTGTATTCATGCGTTTCCTTCTTTGTGTTGCACTTTTCACAAACGGCAGTGTATATCTGAGAAAATATGAATTAATTAAAATTTTACATTGTAGAGGCATTTTTTGAAATTGAGGAACTTGCTTGTACGCTTTTGTCATAACGATTTTTCGTTTTTGAGTTGTGCTGTTCACTGATCGATTGACTGAGTGACATTTTGTATTCGTAACATTTTTTTTTCCGGTGGAGCCTGAACATCAAATGCTTGAGTTGAATGCAGTATTTCCTGCCATATACTTAAGTGACAGAGAAAATAAAATAATATGTCCTGGAAAGTACAGGATGTTTATAAAATTTCGATACATTTGAGAATAATATCTATTGCAGTTTCCACGTCCAAAGCGGGAGGGATGAAGCGAAGGAAGCACAAAGACTACAGGCCACAGCGACGCATGGAAGTACCTAAAAGTTCCTGTTTCGAAAATCCTCCCACCACTGGAGCTGCTCAGAGAGTGTGATCAACGACCTGTCAACCAAGCAGCCCTCTACTGTCCACTGGCCTCTTTCTTTCAGGCATGCATCCGCGCCATTTATCCGGCTTCGCCACACACCACGAAACTTAGAAGCACACCTCAAGCATGAGAAGGGAACGTAATGAAAGGAAATTAAGGAAAGAAAATCGTTGTAGATAAGAAACCACCCCAGCATTCGTCTACCGATCAGGACAAATGTGGAATTTGTAGTGGACGAATCGGCATCTTGGCGGTTTTTCTGCGGTTCCCCACTCATTTGGCACGGCTGTTTGCGAGCAGCTCGCTGCCAGATTTCCACTTATGTGGATTGGTAGGGAATACCTACATATTTGGTGCCACCTGCTCATACTTATCTTTTGACAAGTATGTGATGAAGTAAATGTTTCTTACTGCTACGTATGGAAAGTCAGTTTGAAGATGGTGTATTAAAGGAGTTGTTTTATATTTCAACTGTTGGGGAGCCGAATTTAAAATTCCTTGCAACCGCACGTATAGTTTCCAGTAGCCTTCGCCCCAAATGTATTTTTAGGTGGCCTTTGCCCCAAGTTTAAAAAAATATTAACTTTGTAATTAAACTGTTTCTTTGAATATTTAATATATATGTTTGCCTCGGCTGCGTCAGTATTCTTTTAGAGACATGGATATCTTGGCAGGGCGTGATGCGACAAGAATGTAGGCTTACGCAGATTTTAAGTTTTAATTCACTCCTTTTTATTAATCCTTGACACAAATCAAATAGCACTTCACTCATATCGAGAGCTGTGAGATTCTTTTATTTAATACTTGCACTTTTTAACACGTATACTATTTTCATCTCACAGGAATAATTAATTTCTCGAGGGCACATATCGCCTCTGGTTATGAGCACTGTCTAGAAGCAACACGTCTGGTTATGAGCACTGTTTGGAGGCAACTGAACTGTTTTCCACCGCCTAAACTTGTAGATTTCTGTATTTCAAGTTTCCGATTGGCTAATCCTAGACCAATAGAATACCTTCATTTAACTAAAGCTTTTTCTGGTTGTTGATTGGCTATGTTTTTAAACTGTCTCAAATATTTACATTATTGCTGCTCTTAATGTCTAGTAGCATTTAAACTTCCTTACTCATTATTGCCTCAAGGTTACCTCACTGTTACCTCATTGTTAGCAATGTTTAACTTATTATTCTCACAGCTCCTACATTATTAAATTACGTAATATATTCACATAACATTATTACACATGGATACAATAATATAAACATATGCAATGACTGTTACATAAATTTACAAATTATTACATACTCATATTGCTTCTAGGCGGGCTGTTATGGAATTTAAATTTATATGATTTGACTGAAATCATTTACGTGTTAAAAATACTGTCTCAGTGACCAACTCCATTGCTCATCTTAAGGAAGATATACGGCAGCGATGATGAACATCAGATCTAGGAAGGGTATTTTGAGCAGCGTTGTGTCGCTGGGAACAGTGTGTGAAACTGCACAGTGGTGATGTGGAGCTAAGAAAGAACTGTAATGCATTAAATGTTGCTAAGTGTCAGAGGCCTTATTAGTCTATTTGCTCGTATCTAATACCTGTTTTTTTGTAAACTTCCAGTAGTACATCGTTGGTAAGACAAAAGATTTAACCCTTAAAATTTGTTTAAAAAACCGGATTGGCCTCAAAATTTTTGATTTCTCATTTCACATTAAAATAGATACTACTAGCTAATACTGCTGTCTTAATAACTGTAAATGTATTATTATAAACGATATTATAAATATATACAATATAATATACTCGTACTACCATGACTTACAATGGAACATTACAGGCTTCGTCAAATAAGTTATTTTTTGTCATACTCCGAATGTATATCCTTCCCATATTTACCCTTTGTATAAGTTTATTACTATTTGAGAGCAGACTAGTTTTGTTGTGTTAGAAATTATTTATTACTGATTATATCCTATGTGGTACGAGGGAAGTCCAGAAAATAACCTCCGTTCATGCATAGCACGAGAAGTAGTGCGGGTAGCGCCGCCATTTCCACATCAGCGTGTACAGTGGTTCAGTACGCCTCTAGCTGTGAAGGTAGAGCATCGTACTGTCGTGTGTTTGCTAGTTATAACGTAACATGAGCGCCGAAATAACAAATCCCGCCAAGTGTGAAGTGCAAGCGAAGTGCGAAAAAGCTAATAAGAGCAATCCAAAACAAGTGTCGTGGTCTTCTGACATATGGTGGCGTGTTTTTGCATGACAACGCTCGCCCTTAAAAAACACAAATGAACTTTTGGCCAAGTTCAAATGGGACGCTTTTGACCATCCCCCGTACAGCCCGGACTTAGCACCTAATGACTTCCAAATTTTCCTGTATATGAAAAAGAGGCTTGCAGCTCAGCATTTTGGCAATGACGAAGCGATTCAAAACGGCGTGACAGTTTGGCTTAGTTCATAAGCGGCAGAATTTTATGCAGAGGGTATGTGAAAAGGTATGAATATATATGGAGACTACGTAGAAAAATACAGGAAAGCTCTAGTTTTCAGTTGTATATAATAAAACCTTTGTATGCATACCGGTTTCGAGTTTACTTCAAAACGGATGTTACTTTCTGGACAGCCCTCGTATTTCTATAGAAAATAAATAAATAAGAATTGGAGCTGCGGGTTGTTTGAAACTGCAATACGGGAAGTCCAGCGTTCGATTTCCTGATTTAGGGTTGCGTTCATGATTTTTTCAGGTCGGCCAATTGGGGTGAATTATATAGGGTGAACCTTTTAAGTTGATACTACAATATCTCCAAAACTAAGCGTGTAGAAAGATGTGTCTTGAATAAAAGTTGCTCGATATTACGGGGGGAAGTAAATGCCATTAGTCTTGTTTTGTTTGAATGACATCATGATGGTCATTTTAGGATCATTTTAATATTTTAGATGGAAACCTACAATTAGAGTAAATTTAAATTGACTCGAAAATGACCATCACAACGTTATCCAAATAAAATACGACTAATGGCATTCACTTTCCCCCTATATTATCAAGCAACTTTTATTCAGATTTCTTTCTACAACGCTTAGTTTTGGAGATATTGCACAATCTCAACTTAAATGGTCCACCTTGTAGGATACTGTTGCAAATTTTCCTGCCTCATTTCCTTGTCATCTTTCAGGGTTGCAGAACCAGGACGTACGGACGATGATGTGCGGCTTATGCGGTTGATGTGCATATTGGTGAGGTGAGAACTGTTTCTGCCTGTACCTGCCTTTGAGGATAAGCGGGACCACCGAAGAAGCGGGCGGGGATGTTTAATCTTGAAATGTTAGGGACCCCGTCGCCAGCGGATCTGGCCGCCCGTCGTACTCTCTGACCTCATTCTTCTCTCCCGGAGATTTAGTAGCGCAATGGACCTAGACTTCGCTGCAGTGCTGAAATTCTCCTATGTTTCTAAACCCTATCCCTACCTCTTCCTAAGGACACTATAAATCACATTAAGTTGGAAAAATGTGTCCATAGTCCAAATGAACCAGGACTTAAGTTAGCAATTAATTACGGAACGTGTAAAGATATCGCATATATATTTGTTGTTTTCATGATTAATACGCCCGATAGTAATATTTACGCTGGAAAAGAGAAAATTAAAAAAGTCAATGGATTGGAGGGACAGCTTTAATAAAAACCAACTGCAAAAGCCAATCAAAACAATATAAATCAGGCGATTGCTGAGGCGCAAAAAAGTAATAATAGTGGGGCTTTATCATCAAAACATATCGCTGCAATTGTTTTGTTTTATATGACGTCAACACGGCGGAATGTAACGCTACATTATTACAAAATACAGCAGAGGATTATCTGCTTCTAAAGCTTGTGGCCAAAAATGTATGAGAGATGTTTGGAAATTATCCACATGTACCGTAAATCGAACTCGGTACCGCCAATCAATCACGCAAATGGAACCACGTCGAGACGAAATCATAAGAAACAAAAGAGCAGCAACGTTTCTATGCAGAGCGACAGATCCAGCCTACACTTTGTGAATATTTCCTTTTGAAAGTCTCCTTTTGTGAAAGCGCCTTAGGAATTATTTATTTCGTTTTTGTCTTGAAGTTTGTACCGAAGTAGTAGCTCTGCGCTTGTATTTCTGCAAATATATACGACGCGAATTTTTAGACTTATGAACCTACTTATTTGATTTCGTATAGTTCTCTTCAACATTTTAAAAATGTATGCTTATCTTTCAACTGTTAAGAAACAAGGTCGACTATATTAACTTTTCGGTTAAGAAGATGGTAGACTTAGAATTTGATCTCCACTCTACTACGTATAACAAGTAGGGGAAGTATTTCATTCCACCCAAAAATCCCATACCGAGATTTCACCGGAAATACATGTTTTGAGGCCCCTGAATCCAAAAAAGCATGTCTGTCTGCGTGGATGTATCTGTGAACAGCATAACTCAAAAGCAAAAAGTCGCATAAATACCAAACTTGGTATTTAGGTTCAGTATATTTCAAAGATGTGACAAGAATTTTCAAGAAAATCCCCCCACCCCAGTATACCATTTAAATAGAACAATTTTAGAACCTTTTCATTTTCTCAAAAATGGCTAAGATTGTTTCATGACAAATGAAATGTATATCTTTAATTTTATGGGAATGTCCCCAAAAATCCTCTTCATTCTCAATGGGTTTTTATAACTGGCACATCGTAAGAGATAGACAAAAAATGTCCACACAAAAAGCGTAGATCCCTTTAAAGCACAAAATTTATATCATATACATTCTTTTGCTGTGAGATATTCCGAGATACTCCTTATTATTTGTTTCAATTTTCCAATACTACTTTTTCTCAAATGGGTATTCGTTATCCTTTTTTATCTCCTGAACATGGAAAGGGAATGGAATGCTCCACATAGCAACCAGCTCTTAAAATATTTGACTATCGCTACTATATTCCCTTGCACCTACAAGAGAATTAGCAAAAGACGGAGAATAAGCGTTTATAAAAAATAGTTGTAGAAGAGTAGAGAAAGCCAAGTAACACATCGGATTTTTCTTTCTTTCTTTAGTTTTTAATAGCCTTTAACGCCCATTCTTACAGCACCATAGGGGTGGAATGATGTTGTGTAAGATTATTAAGTTCTGCTTTATGGAGGAATTTAAGGGATGTAGTTTCTCGGAATAATTTCCTAGAATTAAAGATTTTACTTCTCAGATATGTGTGTGGATCAGAGGTAAATAAATACCTAATTAATCCGTAAAATTTAAAGGTGCATAACACGGAATGGCCCCGAAACAGGGGCAGAGCAGTAGGCGTGTCCCTTTGTGCTTCTAACGTAACCTCTGGGAGGTAGGAATGAGAGATCCGAAGAGTGACCAGATCCGTGAGGCGACGTGCGCAATAGTGAACGGAGTCCCTAACGTTTTCAGATGAAACGCATCCGCCGCGGCTCAAGCCCGCATGACTGGGGTGAATGTTAACTGCCTACTGTAAAGACTAAGGCTTCTTCATGGTGCATTTCAAAACTGAAAAACCCACAAGCCCCAAACAACTGTTATGAAACAAGGCCTAGTATATTAACCGTTCGATTAAGATGAAGGTGTATGTACAATATAACCAGTGTTTTTTTTATTTCTCTCTTTCTTTAGTTCTTTAATAGTCTTTAACATGCTTTCTTACAGCACCACGGGCGGTAAACACTGATGTGGTGTAGGATGATTAAGTTCTTTCTTATGGAGGGAATTAAGGCCCGTAGTTTTCGGGAGGACCAGATCCGGGAGACGATGTGCGCAAGGGAAGGGGATCCTAACGTTTCCAAACCCCTGGGGCCCCCTTAAGGGGAGCCTACTCAGTGAGCAGTTCGACCGACTCCAGGGATAAACCTTCACAACGTGCACCTCCACGTCCAACCGCAACACGCCGAAAGCCGTCGTTTGCTCCTTCAAACCTGAAACAATATGAAGGAAATGATAAACAGGAAAATCGTGGCAGAAGAGGAGTTATAGCAGCATTTGCCTACCGACCCGGTAAAACCACGAAAATGACCAGAATGGACGCTCGAATCGAACCTGGGATCTCCCAAATGCGAGTCTCACATGCTACCACGGAGCCATTTCGCTCGGTAAGACCATCGACTATGTTGGCTGGTACCGGAGATTGAACCTGGGACTTCCTGAATACGAGCAAGAGTCATTACCTCTCAGGTAATTCTGCTCTTGGGGTCGCAAGAGAAATGGAACTGAAATCCTCCGAGAAGAAAACCCTCGCAATATGTGTTGATGCAATTAAAGGTGAACAAAGTGCTATATGCACTACATGTAAACGTATGCTGTTGAAGAGCTGCAAAGTCGAACCACTCACCTACCACTGCTGAGAAGTGATTTCTCAAACACTGATAAGGGGGTGAGGTTGCACTTCGCCATTGTTAAACTCTAGAGTGCGGTACTTAAACTTGTTCAACTTCCCCTTAAAGTCGAGATATTAAGATAAGCACGTAACTCCGTGAACCGAATCGAATAAGCCTGCACGGTAGACGTGGGTAATGCTGAATCTGTCTTCTGCGCGGACTGGATTCTTTACGTGTCTGCTGCTTTTACTGTTATTCACATGATTTTTAAGTTCCATTTATACCCTGCCTTTAACTACATTGGTCTTATCGGTGGCCTTTCCTTAGTAACTCGTTTATTCTTGTCGTTGGGTTTCTTACACTTTGGTTTTTAATCATTAGAACATACACATATTCACTCTCTCATTCATACTTCCAGACTCTGGGGAGGATAAGGTATAATCTTGGCTAGAGAAAAATTCCCATCCCCTCCGCCGCCAGCCGGGAATCGAACCCGAGACACCTAGCACAACAGGCAAGTGCTCTACCGACTGAGCTACGGGACCAGCTCACATGTTGTTTATCTGGGATTTTCTTATAAACATTAAATTTACAGTCTCGTCATGGTTCCAGACTCTGGGGAGAATGGGTAACAATCCCAACTAAAGAAAAATTCCCATCCCCTAACCGGGAATCGAAACCGTGATCTATGGAATTGCAGACTGGCATGCTAATCACCAGACAACAAAGGAAGTCTATAGCTGTAACCAACATTTTACTTTCTCTACCGCTTCGCTGTGGTAAGTAGAGGAAGTACACTATGTGATCAAAGGTATCCGGACACCCCACACGTTTTTCATCTTAGGTGCATTGTGCTGCTACCTAATGCCTGTTACTCATTATCCGCGACCTTAGTAGTTATTAGACATCGTGAAGCAGCAGAATGGGACACTCCGTGAAACTCAGGGACTTAACATAGTCAGGTGATTGGGTGTCACTTGTGTCAGAAGTCTACGCGAGATATCCACACTCCTAAACATCCCTAGGTTCACCGTTTCTGATGTGATAGTGAAGTTGAATCGTGAAGGGACATGTACAGTACAAAAGCGTACAGGCCGACCTCGTCTGTTGACTGACAGAGACCGCCGACATTTGAAGAGGATCGTAAAGAGTAATAGGCAGACATCTATCCAGACCATCACACAGGAATTCCAAACTGCATCAGGATTCATTCCAAGTACTATGACAGTTAGGCATGAAGTGAGAAACCTTGAATTCCATGATCGAGCAACTGCTCATAAACCACACATCACGCAGAAAAATGCCACACGACGGCTCGCTTGGTGTAAGGAGCGTCAACATTACACGATTGAACAGTGGCAAAACGTTGTGTTGAGTGACGAATCACGGTACACAATGTGGCGATCCGATGGCAGGGTGTGGGTATGGCGAATGTCCGGTGAACGTCATCTGCCAGCGTGTGTAGTGCCGACAGTGAAATTCGGAGGGGGTGGTATTATGGTGTGGTCGTGTTTTTCCTGGAGGGGACTTGCACCCCTTGTTATTTTGCGTGGCATGATCACAGCGCAGATCTACATTGATATTTTAAGCACCTTCTTGCTTCCCACTGTTGAAGAGCAATTCGGGGATGGCGATTGCATCTTTCAACACGATCGAGCACCTTTTCATACTACACGGGCTGTGGCGGAGTGGTTACACGACAATAACATTCCTGTAATGGACTGGCCTGCACAGAGTCCTGACTTTAATCCTGTAGAACACCTTTGGGATGTTTTGGAACGCAGACTTCGTGTCATATCTCACCGAGCTACATCGATACCTCTCCTCAGTTCCGCACTCCGTGAAGAATGAGCTGTCATTCCCCAAGAAACATTCCTGCACCTGATTGAAAGTATTCCTACGAGAGTGAACGCTGTCGTCAAGGCTAAGGGAGCGCCAAAACCATATTGACTGCCAGCATTACCGATGGAGGGTGCCACGAACTTGTATGTCATTTTAAGCCACGTGTCCGGATACTTTTGGTCACGTAGTGTATTTTATTCCGTCCAATAGAAATAAATATTTTGAGGTATTCTGAGCACAAACATGACAGTTTTAGATAAAGAGTCCTATTTTGTTTGTCTGCCGGTGTGAACAGTATAAGTCAAAAACGAAAATTTTGATAAATTCCACTATTGTGCATTCCTGGGTTTGTTTACGTTGGGTTTTCCTTATAAACATTAAATTTACACACACACATTTACACTTTCCTGATACCTCCAGACCGTAGGGAGAATGGCGAACAATCCCAGATAAAGAAAAATTCCCATCTCTCAACCGGGAATCCAACCCCTGACCTCTGGATTTGAAAGCTGGCCTGCTAATCACCAGACAACAAAGGAAGTTTATTTTGATTTGTTCTTGTACTTTTGAGGGTTATTCTCGGTATCCTCTCCCTGTTTTGTTTGCAGACTACTATAATATAGCTGAAACCACCATTAGGATTTCTCTACCACTTCCCTGTGGTAGCTAGTGGAAGTATTTATATTCCATCCAATATAAATGCACATTTTGAGGTCCTCTGAACAAAAAATGACAGTTTTAGATAAAGGGCCCTATTTTGTTTGTCCCGGGATGAATGGCATAAGTCAAAAACAAGAATTTTGATAAATTCGGAAATTAATGACACAGTTTAAGTTTTTTTCCTTTAAATGTAAGCTGTCGTTTTTCCGGTTTTTGTTTCAGAAATGACTAACCATTTTAATTAAAATACAATATATTTGATAATTAACTGGAAGTGTTTATCTGGATTTTCTTGTGAATTACTCTGAGAACTCCTCTTCATTCTGATTGAATTTTGTATCATTGTACGAATTAGGAAATAGACACAAACCTACACAAGGAACACGTAAGGCTCGTTAAAATGCACAATTCAAGAAAAATATTTTTTTTAGCGTTTGCTAATTTCTTAAAAACTTTGATGTGTTACACTCACATGACTTTCCCTATTCTTGTACAAACTATTTTTACAAACGCTTATTCTCCATATGCTTCATGTTTATCGAGATATCGAGATGTTAATCTTCTTGCTAATTTTCTTGTAGATGCCGGAGAATTGGTAGGCCTTAAGCGATAGTCAAATATTTTAAGAGCTGGTTGCTATGTGGAGTATTCTATTCTCTTTGTATTACCAGGACAAAAAAGAAATGAATAACGAATTCTCATTTGAGAAAAAGTATAAGTATTGGAAAATTTAAGGGAATAACAAGTAATATCTCGAAAATGATTCACTCAACAAAAAAAAAATATATATGACATAAATTGTGTATTTTAACGCGATCTACATTTTTTGTGTAGTGAAATTTTGTCTATCTCTTATGGTTTACCGGTTATGCAAAAGTCGTTCACAATGAAGAATACGTTTGGAGACATTCCCAGAAAATTTGATATATACATTTCATTTGTCATGAAAATATCTTAAACATATGATATTTTAATCAAATTCGTTAGAGGCATTTTTGAGAAAATTAAGACTTTCGAAAAATGTTCCATGTAAAGGGTAGTCTGGGGTGGGGGGATTTTCTTGAAAACCTTCGTGTTGCATCTCTGGAAGATACTGAACCTAAATACGAAGTTTGGTGTTTATCCGACTGTTCGTTTCTGAGTTATGCTGTTCACAGACACACACACACGGACAGTTTTCCAAAAATGCTTTTTTGGATTCAGGGGGTCTCAAAACATATATTTCCGGTGAAATCCCGGTATCAAATTTTTAGGCGGAATACATTCCTTCCCCTACTTACTATACGTAGTAGAGAAAGTAAAAATATCATGTTGCATGCTAATACTTTCCCCAAGGAGCAGACTCTTATAGGACAGAGGGGGTTCAAGTTGTTATAGAAAAGCGTAGTTTCGCCTATATATCATATATATATATATATATATATATATATATATTTATTCCTATGGAAAATTAAGTACACCCGTGTGTAGGACAAGGTTGGAAAGTTAGAATGAAGTTACGGCATTGAAAATCGCCATTGCGGTGTGTCATCTTAAAATGAATTTGACATCATCTTGGGGTTTGCGAGTCAGTTGGGGAATTTAATATCCTGCTGGAATGTTGCCATGGTAGCCCAGCTCCCTAAAGCATAAATACGAAAACCGGAAGATCTGTGGTTCAAATCCCGGCTATGGCATTGAATTTTTCATGTATTCTTCCTAGTTTAGAACTGGTAAGGATGGCTTTGACTATGAGTGCCGTTATGAGTGATAATAATAATAATAATAATAATAATAATAATAATATAATAGATTTATCCATCGAATAATTTATCTGCTGAAGCTTCTGAGGTTATCAGCCTCAAGCTAATCTAATGAAAATGTTAGATCGGTTATAGGCTGTAAATCAGAAGATACGTAGAATAAGAAACAGACAAAACGTATTCCTATAAACAGAATTAGATGGAACATCGTAAGATCATCTTGACTAGAATAATTTTAGACTTCCTTTCCATGTCCTTTAGACATAAAATATACTATGTCTGTTGTGCATTTCAGCGCTGCAGATAATATTTCTCACCCACCGCTTACTCTACAAGGTTGAATCTTTAATTATGTTAACTGAGCTAGCTATCGCCATCTGTTTACACCAATCAGAGTAGAATTTAGTGAGCAAAAGTATTTCCTAACCTTCTCTTCGTTTCACAACCGACACCGAGTATAACAACGCCCATTAGTTTATGTTTGTTTTTTGGGAATTGTTTCAAGCCAGTCATAGAGAGACATGATATGGTTTGGGTGAAACTAGCATTGGTTAGATAGAATGGAAATCTTACGGAATAAAGAAGCACTATAGCGATTTAAGGAAATGGGTGACTGTTTTTGCTCTCAAGGATACATCACCTACCAACACATGCTTGAATGTTCGCGATTCTTATTTCTTCCTTCCATTGCAAAAGCCTCTTATACCAGGACTAAACATTTGAATGCTGTTTCTGAATGTTGTACATAACCAAGCGCTTTTTGGTTACGCTTAAATCATCCCTACGTTAAAATATATCATAAATAACGTAATGTGGTTCGTATAATTACCATTTATATGAGCAGTATAAACATAAAGGATATTGCGCGAAGGTTTCAAGGGGCAAAGGAAGTCATATTATTGTTGAACTCTTAATTTAATGTAAGAGGCTTACTGAAGAAATAGAAAAACAAGTTTTGAGAAAATATGATAAGATGTATGTTTTAGTTTTCCTCCTCGGAATAAACCATAGGATCATAGGCAAAATTTACTGCACTGAATATATATTACATATGTGCTTCATTTCAGATCGAAAATAAACCAACAGGCAACGGCTTTAGATTGCCTTAAGTTGAATGGCTGAGAAATAATCAGTAAGGAAAAAAAGGAAAGTAGCATGGTAGCAAAGAAACAAGACAAACTAAAGATAGGATCAACAAGAAAAGAATGATTTAAAGCTACAAACCCCCACCCCCACCTAGAGCGACAAAATCCTGACAACTCGACGCCTGCAGATGGCATTATTCCGACGCAAGAAATGTTGGTCCACACGCAGCCCAAATCAAAAGCATCAAGCGACTGCCGACTTAAGCTCTGAAAATGCGGAGCACAGTTGTTGAGAAGGCCAATAAATTATCAGTTCCTGTCTTAGGGGAACGGGGGCGGGAACACCCCTAGATGGATGGTTCTCCAGACCTCTCGATGGCTGAAAAACCACCGATGTATTTATCTATAAATAAGTCAAGGAGGGAAATTAATAACGCCTATGATTTACGGCAGATTAGAGTTCAGTAAATTTGATTTCGGACGTGATTTATGAGCAAGAGTCTCTTAAAGTAGGGGAGGGGGCATCAAGTAAGGCATATCTCCATTATGAAGATTATAAAACTAAGACCGTGTCGATTACACTGCAAAACGGGTCTATATGCCGTATGTATTTTCGAAGAAAAACTACCAGAAGGTTGTGGGCAATTGTACAAAATGAAATAAGGAAAGAAAGAGAGGGACGGAAAGAGAAAGAAAGAAAGAAAGAAAAAAGAAAGTAAGAAAAAGAAAGTAACAAAAAAGAGAGAAAGATGGAAAGAAAAAAACGAGAGAATGGAAGAGACAAATATAGAAAGAAAGCGAGAAGGAAATAGAGAATAAAAAAGAGAAAGACATACAGAAGGAAGAAATAAACAAAAGAGAAAAAAGGAGAGGGACGGAAAGAGAAAGAAAGAAAGAAAGAAAGAAAAAAAGAAAGTAAGAAAAAGAAAGTAACAAAAAAGAGAGAAAGATGGAAAGAAAAAGAACGAGAGAATGGAAGAGACAAATATAGAAAGAAAGCGAGAAGGAAATAGAGAATAAAAAAGAGAAAGACATACAGAAGGAAGAAATAAACAAAAGAGAAAAACAAAGGTAAGAAAAGATAGCGAGAAAAAAAAAGAAGAAAGGACCAGCCCTTATGATTTTAAAAAAAAAATCAGTAATTCCCAGTTCTTCATCATTCAGCACGACCGCTGCATCGTCCACACCTTGTTCACCTGCCTTCGTCCACACAGGTTATCACTGCTGTAGTGGTCAGCACGCCGAGACAACGAGAACACTTAGAAGTGGTTTTTGGGGTCGAAAGCGCTTCTGATCTTAGGCAATCCCACGAGAAGTTACGAATTTATCCGATAAAACGTTTATTCATGCCTTAACGACCTTTGTTACCCGTGTTGTTTTAGAGGGGGTGTGTCCGGTGAAACCTTGATATATAGGTTGGACCATTTAGGTTGAGATTCTACAACATCTCCAAAACTAAGCTCTGTAGAATGAAATGTCTTTCATAAAAGTGGCTTGATATTATGGGGGAAAGTAAATGCCATTAGTCGTGTTTTATTTGGAGGACTTGTGATGGCCATTTTAGGGTCAATTTGATTTGACCTTAATTGTAGGTTCCCATTTAAAAAAAATTGAGTTGACTAAAATGACATCACAACGCATGAAGTCTGGTTACCAGTTACGTTTCGGTTGATATGGGCGTTGCATACACTAAAGATTTCAAGAACCCCCACAAGTAGAAGTTGAATGTGTAACATGTGGGGATCTGTGGCCAGGGAATGGGACCACCACGATAGACCCATTTTTGGGGGGAATACAATATCCAAATGTTCGCGATCTCCCAGAAAAAAATTCGGAGATGCACCATCATGTTGCAACATCATGTTTTGCCTTATTCCTACAGGAACAGATTCCAACACTTATGGTAAACACCTTTGTAGAAAGGTGAGATACCTCTGCTCATTTAGGTTCCCAGATAATAGTTATGGTCCGATAAGCAAATCTGAGATTATGCCTCCACAAAGGTTTATCCCAAACCGATCTGGTGTTTTCTCTCAATGAAAAGTCGAGGATTTTCTACAGCCCAGTAATGTCCATGATAAACTGAAGTTAGTATATCTCCGATCAGCTGTATTTCCTCAGTAAATACGAGGGCTGATCAACACACACTGAGACTGATTTTTTCCTGTAGCTTCCGTGATAGTTTCGTATCTGTAACATAAATATTTGAAAATAGCGGGTTTTTATGTATAATGTTGGCAGGCGGCAGCACTCTCGTATAGGTAGGTTGGTAGTAATGCTCTATTTTGTAGACCCTACGTGCATTTCGCATACCAGACCATGGAGGTGATGCATTTTTAAATCGATTATCACCGGTGATGAGTCATGGCTGCATCATTATGATCCTGAAGGAAAACAAGCCAGCACAGTTTGGAAATCGCCAGGTTCTCCAACACCAAAAAAGACAAAAGTTGTTCCATCTGCAGGGAAAGTGATGGTGATCACATTTTTTGACTGTAATGGAATGATTTACCAGCATGCAGTTCGCCCTCACGCTACTGTTACTGCAGCATACTACACGTCAGTATTGGCTACACTGAGGAAGCACATTGCAAAGAAACGACCAGAGCTTTCTCGGACTGGGAGGCGACTTCATCATGACAATGCTCGGCCTCACGTCGCAAATCAAGTCATGCAGTTTCTGGCTCAACATTACCTGGTTACCACATCCATCTTATAGCCTCGATCTTGCACCTTGTGACTTTTTTTTATTCCCATCACTAAAGCAAAGCTTAGGGGTATTTGATTTGAGAACTCTGAAGCAGTGCTTAGGAAAAGTGAGGCGATTCTCAAGGACCTGACAAAGAATGGTCTGCAGCACGTGTTTAAGGACTGGCAGAGACGTTATAAAAAGTGCATTGAAGTAGGAGGGGACTACTTTGAAAAAGATCGTGTAAACATTGAATTGGAGTAATAAACATCTGTGAAAAAAAAATCAGTCTCAGTCTTTGTTGATCAGCCCTCGTAAAATTGACTGTGTAAAATAGGGATCGGCATCACACTTCTGCAGCAACCATTGGCAAAATACCTGGTGATCAGCTGGTTGAAGAGCCTGAACTTTGTACGGACGGCAGGGATGCAGTTGCTGTTTCTGTACTTCTCTCTAAAGAGCAAGATGCGCCACATTTATTTGGAGCGCTAATTGGCGCGTACCAGCTCCAGGCGTTTCTTCGGAAGGCACAGTCCTTACAGATGTATTACAGCCGTAGTCTAAAGCTACCAGATTCCCTTAGGCGCCTGCTCTATTGCCCTAAATGTTCCATGATGAGGGTAGATTAGGAAATCGTTCTTCATACACCCGATGTGCAGAACATTGCTTGAATGTGCTGCCTAAGCACAAGAGACACGTAGTTAGGACAAAATACGTGGACAAAATACGTATGTTTCCCATTCAAGAGCAACCTCGAAACAGTCCGAGTCATAAGTAGTCCTTGAGTAGGTGACTGCCTTTTGCCCCTTTACCTGAAAGCTAGGACAGGTTTGCTGATTACGAACAAGGAGAAACCGATTTGTTTTCATGACAAATACCTGTCAAAAACACCCTCTGGGGTGAATGTGGGCAGCACACTAGTGCTTCTTGCGCTGCCTAACCTCCAAATGATGTAATTTGCAATGTTGCATAAAAACATACCTAAAAGTTTCGAAGCTGCGACATGAACTTCACTATTTCAAGTATAAGCTCTAAGACTGTTATATTCATTTTGTACCGTTTCGAAACATACTGTATATTATATTTATGAACATGTATGTTTAGTTGAGTTTACAGACGGGATACCTAGCATAAAATAGTTATATACAGTGCGGTCGTTTTAAGGTGAGGCTACAGAATGGTTATATGCGTAACACGCTATGCCGCGACTGGCGGTGCAAGACGCGTTCAAGATTCTCTTTACCAGCTGTACTTCAGTCGCTGTTTTGTGTTCGTGCTGTAAAGAGACTTATGCATTGCGCATCTAAGATGAAAGTTTGTTAAGACATCCGTGTTGCGTGTGATTTGCTTAAGAGTGTAAATTTCTTGTTATCGGTCCACTGCAATGCCTGCCGACAAATGCACGCTTAAATAGCGGATTTTTTTGTGCGATACGTGCGTAAATACCGAATCATGTAGACACGTGTGTAGACAATTTCTTGAAAAATTCCAGTTCCAGGTAGAGAAACTTTCAGACGTCTGGTTAATAAGTTTAGGACAAAAGCTAAACCTAAGAAGGAAAACGGGATGTTCTAACGGAAAGGATTGACGAAATTGGTTCATCTATTTGTGGAGAACGTAAAAACTAAAGTTTGTAGGAATAATCCCCAGACCATAGACGAATTTAAGGACAATATAAAACTGAAATTATGAACATTGCGCAAGAGGAACATACATGTGAATAGAAATTTCATCCGAAGATGCCAGGAATGTCCTCATGCAGATGGACACCACCTTCAACACCACTTATAACAAAGTTAGTACCCATTATAGTGCATGTTACTATTACTCGTGAGTTAAGTAACGCGGGAGATATGATAAACAAGGTTTTGTATGCGGAGAATTCATACGCAGCGATCCATGGCCTCACCATAAAGCGATCGCAGTGTACACCAACTTTCATTAGGAGCTTTTAACAACTTGATTAATTTAGCATTATATTTTAGTTGAAAAACTAATTATTTATAAAACTCTTCATTTTAAAATATGTTTATAGCTTATTTATGCAAAATTTTAAATAGCAATGTAAACAAACATAAACTAAAGAATACTGGAGCACATTCTCAAACATTTACCAGAGCATGCTACATATAAATGCAGTTACTTTTAATCTTAAGCATCCCCAAACACTGTTACATTTATTGCAAGTGTATGTTTTATACGTTTAATGTTGCAACGAGAGCGTGTATTTAGATGTACTTTTTTGTATAACATACATGTTCCACCTTTTATTTGTTTACAGAGATAGGTTCATTAACTGACGCCCGGTGAAATCTCGACAGTTCACTTTTTACGGTGCTTTTGTTGTCACATGGGAATCGCATCAGATCAAAAGGATTATTCTCTCTAGCGCTTCTGTTGGTAGTATGCCGGCTTTATTAAATACATATGACGTCGAGAGCAGCGCTGCATCCCTCACTGATAACACAATTCAGCGCCTATTTCGCAGAATTTAGAAGCGTAAGGCCTTTGCCAACTTAATTCCACACCTGAAATTTTCTAACCGAGGTCTCATGCTGTGTTGTTCCTAGATATACGCATGTTTTACTTGCAAAAAACATAGGTTAGGATACTTCGTAAAAATTAAGCACATACTTTCACTTGATAAAACAGTAGGAATGGCCACTTTTGATGAGACTCAGAAGCTTGAAGTCACCGTGCTTTAAATTTAAAACATTCGATGTGCTACACTCATATGACTTTCCCTACTCTTGTATAAACCATTTTTACAAACGCTTATTCTCCATATGCTTCATGTTAATCGAGATATCGAGATGTTAATCTTATTGCTAATTTTCTTGTAGATGCAAGGGGAATTGCTAGGTTTAAAGCGATAGTCAAACATTTTAAGAGGTGGTTGCTATGTGGAGTATTCCATTCTCTTTGCATTACCAGGACAAAAAAAAATGAATAACGAATTTGAGAAAAAGTATAAGTATTGGAAAATTTAAGAGAATAACAAGCAATATCTCGAAAATGGTTCACCCAACAAAAAAAAATGTATATGACATAAATTGTGTATTTTAACGCGATCCACATTTACGTGTAGTAAAACTTTGTCTATCTCTTATGGTTTACCAGTTACGCAAAGGTCGTTCACAATGAAGAATACTTTTGGAGACATTCCCAGAAAATTCGAGATATACATTACATACATATATTCATTTGTGATGAAGATATCTTAAACATATGATAGTTTTATCAAAATCGTTAGAGGCATTTTTGAGAAAATTAAAATTTTCGAAAAATGTTCCATGTAAAGGGTAATCTGGGGTGGGAGGATTTTCTTGAAAACCTTCGTGTCGCATCTCTGGAAGATGCTAAACCTAAAGGTGGGAACACGTAATGAACCCAGGAACATCCTTGAACATGATCATTTTGGTGGTCCGGGCGTTATGGTTTGGGGAGGCATAATGTTGCATGGGCGCACCGACCTCCAAATCTTTGATCACGGTACGCTCACTGGTCAACGTTATTGTGATACGTACTTCTTCCCCATGTGCGTCTTTTCAGGGGTGCAGTCGGCCCTGACTTCATTTTTATGGATGATAATGCGCGACCGCATCGAACAGCGGAGGTGAAGGATCTTTCGGAACGAGAGGATATTCGGTGAAAATCGTTCTCCCGATTTAAACCCCATCGAACACGTGTGGGATGCTTTGGGGAGACGCATTGCAGCACATCCACATGCACCAACGACCATTCAGCAGTTGTCAACAGCGCTGGTAGAGGAATGGAACGCCCTACCACAAGAACTGCTTACCAACCTTGTGGCCAGCATGGGAGCACGATGCAGAGCATGCATTGCTGTCCGTTGTAATCATACACCCTTTTAAGCATCACGTATCTGTTTCTGTAAATCTAGACAGTCATCATATGTCGTATGGACCTCAGTGTAGCTTATGGTCTATGAATAAAAGTGGCATTTCTGTTCGTCTCATTGCATATTCCGTTTAGTTGCTACTGTAGCATACCGTAGCAGGTGCCTCTATATATGATTCAAGTTTCATCGAGCTATGTTACTTGGAAGTGTCACAGCATGCGAAGATTACTTTCGTCCTTAGGTTTTGCACACCAGTATATAGACGAACATAATTGGTGGAATTTCCGAGGTATTGCTAACCGTTATTGGCCACGAAAAAATGATAAATGGAATAGTCTGCAAAAATATGCTCACAAACGAAATGGAGACATCAGTACGATATTTATTTACTATTTGGAATCGAGTAACAGTCTTCTGAAGATAAATTTACATAGTTTGTTTTCCTTGATTTTCCAGGTTTTCGAACAAATATTTAACAACGCATTACGCTGTTCACTAATAGACTGCTATAACCCAATTTTTGTCTAACAGCCCGTTATTCTTCCATAAAGTCAACAGAGTATAATGCTGTATAAACAGAAAGTTCAAAGGATCATAAGACTATTAACCGGTAATAAATATCATGACATACTAACAGTCAATAAATACTCAAAATGAAGCAAATATGGTGAACTAGGGCTGATAAGGCAATGTTTGTCATCGAATAAATAGCATTCGACTGGGAAATGTGACGTCAACACAAAGCGGCCTTTTAATTTGCTGATTGGAAGCGGGGATGATCCCAAAGGGCAAGCAGCGTGAAAAAATTCGTGCGGGTCACAGAAAAACAGGCGTTCGCCATAAGCAAGTAAATAATCGAATGTGCGCTGCAGATTATTAGCATGCTGCAACAGTTGGTTCCCTGATTTTCAAAAACTGGATTGTTATTGCCGAGCAGAGAGATACAGCTGTTTCATTAAACGCGTGTTCACCCGCTCATAGCAAATAGTACTTTGGGCATGCAGTGTAACCAATATTCAGTTAGCCACTGCATGTTATGAACAAGGGTGGAATTTTGTGGTGAGGCTTATCTCACTTCCTTCAATCTGACGTCAATAATGCGTTTTGCATCAGTTGCCGCAGTGATTAAATCTTAAGTGCACTTAATTTTGTTAATATTGCCAAATTTACCTCATGGAGTTTATTGATTTCGAAACTAATGAAGGAAATTGTGTGATGCGTGGTTGGTATGTTAACATTGGAGCTAAACCAAAACAAATCTTTTAAAGCTCTAGCTTCTCAAATCATAGATCCCGGGATCGATTCCTGACTGGGGAATCGAACGTGATTCTATTACTGATGCATTCCCTATTCACCACAGAGTGTGGAATTATGAATGTGGAGTTGCAGTATTTTTAACACAAATGATTTCAGTCTAATTGTATAAAATATAAATTCAATACAGCAATATGTATATGCAACAATTTATAAAAGTGTATAATACATTCATTGTATATTTTATATTATTGTATCCATATGTAATAATGTTATGTGAATATATTACGTAATTTAATAATGTAGGAGCTCTAAGAGTGATAGGTTAAAGGTTGCTAACAATGAGGTAACCTTGAGGCAGTACTGAGTAAGATAGTTTAATAATGCTATTAGTCATTACTGGAGCAGCAAAAATGTAATGTTACTGACAGTTTATAAAATAGCCAATCAACAACCAGAAAAGCTTTAGTTAAATGAAGGTATTCTATTGGAGTAGGATTAGCCAATCAGAAACTGAAAAGGAGAAAATTTTACAAATGGAGAGTTCAGTTGCCTGCAGACGCGTTACTAACCAGACGCGAAAAGTGTCCTCAAGAAATATAATATGTATTCGTGTGAGACGAAAAATAAGTTTACGTGTTAAAAAGTGTAATTAATTTATAAAGAGAATCTGATAGCTCTCTATATCAGTGAAGTGTTATTTAAATCGTGTCAATCATTAATATAATATGTATTCGTGTGAGACGAAAAATAAGTTTACGTGTTAAAAAGTGTAATTAATTTATAAAGAGAATCTGATAGCTCTCTATATCAGTGAAGTGTTATTTAAATCGTGTCAATCATTAATAAAAGGAGTGAAGTAGAATTATAATTTGTGTAAGCCTACATTCTTGTCGCATCACAACCCTGCTAAGAGAAACGTGTCTCTAACAAAAATACTGACGCAGTCGAGGCAAACATAAATATTTAATACTTAAGGAAACAGTCAAATTACAAAGTTAATATTTTTAAAAATTGGGGCAAAGGCTACCGGGTACCATACGTGCTGTTTCAACTACTTCAAGTTCGGCTCCCCAACAGTTGAACCACAATACAACTTCAAGTGAATGTAGTGTGCTTTATTGCAAAAGTTATTAAAATCCATGTTAAGGTAACCAACATTTAAGTGAACAAGGGTACTAATTTAACTCTCTTTAGATTATAAAACTATAACCCTGATATACAAGTTGAAAAATAAGGTTTAATTATGTGAAATAAATAAATATAAAAAGCAACCATAGTTGTTTTCCAAGGACTATATAGTCATAGAAGTTAAGGGACTATACAAGGCGTACTTTTAAAGTAAGTACCGATCATTTACGAAACAAGCCTTCCAGCCACTCAGGATAAAAATTTCCGTGCTCCTCCCATTTCGCCCCTCGCCTAGGCCTTACCGTTGTTCATTTGTGAACATTATTTTTCAAATACTTTATTATCGTTCATACTTACACTATGTCTGCACACAGTCACCAACGTTATTCAGACACTTGTCGTAAGAAACTAGTTTTGTATGCCTTGTCAAAGAATGATGCCGTCTGTAATGAAAATCAGTCTGCACTTCTTGGTTCACAACAGTCCGGATTTGGCACCAAGAACTTCTCATCAGTTTCTTCATTTGAAGAAATTCCTTGGTGAAAAATATTTGAACGACAATGATTTTAACCGTGCCTAGGCCAGAGGCCTGTAGAGGAGCAGACGAAAATTGAATCAGAGAATGAAGATTTGGGAACGGGGGATCGGTCTGTAGCTACGTAGGAGAGTGAGAGAAGAGGTTGATATGAAATGAAGGCGAAATGCATGGAAGGAAAGGTGATAGTGGAGCAATTGTTGGAATGAACGGCGGGTGAAATCAGAAAACCCGCCCAGACGCCGCTTCGTCCACCACAAATCCCATATGCAGCTCCCTGGAATCGAACCGGGTTATCTTGGTAGGAGGCGATCGGTCTAACCACTCGGCCACGGCGCCGCTTCATTGTTTTATAAAACTTATAAAATAAAATTGTTTGGGATATTCATTGCTATTGGTCAAAATTTCCAATAAGTACAAAGTTTTTGAAATGCTGTCATTCATATATTTCTCGCTATGCCATTGAAAGTGTGTGGAATTTTAAAGCCAGATATAGCGGCCCGCCTTTTAAAGGAAGGCTTCAGCTTCCTGTATCCCGCTCCTGCCTACAACGAAGTGTGAAATGAAACCATTTCTGCAAATGCGTATCTTGATTAACTTGAATTAAATGGAAATATAAGGAGGTGTAAGAATGCTTTGAAATTATAAAGGGCAGCGGTTGGAGAATATCGGTGAATGTAATACATAAATTATTACAATTCATCCTCCATTTAAAACAAATTCCCTCTCTTTCCCTCTCTCTTTCTCCCTTCCCCAAATTATTACTAACTACGTACAGTAATTAGGGGAAGTATTGCATCCCATCCAACAATTCGATACCGAGATTTCACCGGACATATGTGGTGAGGTGTGTATGTGTGTGTTAGTGTGTCTGTCTGTGAACTAGAAAACGAAAGGTCGGATAGGCACCAAACTTAGTATTTAAGTTCAGTATCTTCCAGGGATACACACGAAGATTTTAGGAAAATGCCACCACACTCCACTACCCTTTGCATCGAACGTTTTTCGATTTTATAAAAAAATAGCTCTAAGATTTTTATTAAAATACCATATATTAAACATATTTACATGATAAATAAATGTATATCTTAAATTTTATGGGAATAACCTTTGAAATCCTCTTCACTCGGAAGGAAATTTGTATAATCTTGTTTAAGTAATAGATGTACTAGCATACTACACAAAAATGTAGATCTCTTTAAAACACACAATTTACTTTAAATAAGTTTTTATGACGTAAGCCAGTTTTCAGATATCCGTTATTAATGGTTCGAATGGTTCCTTTCTTCTTTAAGGTCCTTTCACCATTCAGTTGTTTCTCGCCATTGCATGAAACAGTATGGAACTTTCTTAAACATTTGACTATCGCAGTTCCGTTTGTATCTATAACTAAATGTGTAATGCAGCTGTTTCTGCCAAGGTTTATTTGGATTAAAACTTAGTGCATATAAAAAAATCTGAAATGTTACACTCACATGACTTTCTCTACTCTTGTACAAACTATTTTTACAAACGCTTATTCTCCAATGCTTCATGTTAATCGAGATGTTAATCTTATTGCTAATTTTCTTGTAGATGCAAGGGGAATTGGTAGGCTTTAAGCGATAGACAAATGTTTTAAGGGCTGGTTTCTATGTGGAGTTTTCCATTCTCTTTGCATTACCAGGACAAAAGAAAATGAATAACGAATTCCCATTTGAGAAAAAGTATAAGTATTGGAAAATTTAAGGGAATAACAAGTAATATCTCGAAAATGGTTCACTCAACAAAATATGCATATGACATAAATTGTGTATTTTAAAGCGATCTACATTTTTGTGTAGTAAAATTTTGTATATCTCTTAGGGTTTACCAGTTATGCAAAAGTCGTTCACAATGAAGAATATTTTTGGAGACATTCCCAGAAAATTCAAGATATACATTTTATTTGTCATGAAAATATCTTAAACCTATGATATTTTAATTAAAGTCGTTAGAGCCATTTGAGAAAATTAAAATTTTCGAAAAATGTTTCATGTAAAGGGTAATCTGGGATGGGTGGATTTTCTTGAAAACCTTCGTGTCGCATCTCTGTAAGATACTGAACCTAAATACCAAGTTTGGTGTTTATCCGACTGTTCGTTTCTGAGTTATGCTGTTCACAGACAGACAGACACACACACACGGACAGCTTCCAAAAATGTTTTTTTCTGAATTCAGGGGGCCTAAAATCATATATTTCCGATGAAATCTTTGTATCGAATTTTTGGGTAGAATACAATACTTTCCCTACTTACTATATGCAGTAGGTTTAGTAAGAATAGTTTTTTACTTACAAATACATCAGATTTTTGGAGGGTTTTGGGATGCATCAAAACGTGAATTTACAGTAAAAGTCGACATTGAGCTTTTGGTTCCAATGGTATATTCCCTCTAACTAACATAGATAAATGGAAGAGGATGTACTAGAGAGGCAGAAGCGGGTGAATAAGAACAAAGAAGGAACAGTTATTTCTTTTCTTCAACGTTTATTTTACTTTACATTAAAACAACTCTTTCAAGAGAGCAGACAAGCAGAAAACTCTCCAATATACATAGTGGATATTATGCTGATAAATTTCATAGCTCTTGTAATTAAGATAGCGTTAACCCAGGAGAGGCCGGTGAATTTAATTAAAAAGTATTCGGAATGTTCCATTATGCAGATGGGTCACCACGGGATAATCCTTCCGAGTGTGGAAACTGTTCTCAGTAACAGTTATTTCTAAGGTCCAGCTCGATCACTGCTCTCCTCGGTTGGTGGAGCAGTCGCAAAAAGCGGTGGCAGTATCATCTGTTACATACACTCGCTGTCCCGATCTCCTCAGGGGGCTTCCCTTCAAATTAAGGGGAAAAAGGGAATAAAAAAGGAGGAAAAGAGTTCCAGCAGTGGAAACCGCGAGTGGCATGGGTTTTGCACGTTGCCTAAGCGTCACACATACACGCACACATGTGTGTCTATCTCTGTATTTACTTTTTTGTACTGCAGGCAACAGTACGATTTATTGCACAATATTACTCAGTGGATACAACTTCTTGTTCATTTTAAAACAAACGCAGGCATCAAAATTCACACTCTAGCAAATACTATTCCAATGTTTGTGTCTAAAAGCGTACTTAATTATAGCTTTCAGATATACAGTAATTGCTCGAGTGTTCAATCGTATACTTACAGGAAGCAGGACAGTGATTTTGAAGTAGTTGGTTTGTTACGTTATTTGCACCACGCTTTGGACGTCAATTTGAAGTAGTTTATATTGCAGTAGTTGTATTATATTTCAACTGTTGGGGAGCCGAACTTGTAGTTGCAACCGCACGTATAGTAAACAGTTTCCGTTAGCCTTCACCCCAAATGTACTTTCAGGTGGCCTTTGTCCCAAGTTTAAAAATATTAACTTTGTAATTTAAACTATTTCTTTAAATACTTAATATTTATGTTTGCCTCGGCTACGTCAATATTAGTGTTAGAGACATGTTTCTCTTAGCAGGGCATGATGCGACAAGAATGTAGGCTTAGACAAATTATTATTTTACTTCACTCCTTTTATTAATACTTGATACGATTAAAATAACACTTCACTGATATAGAGCGCTGTGAGATTCTTTTTATTAATTAATTACACTTTTTTTAACACGTAAACTTATTTTTCGTCTCACACGAATACGTATTAAATCTATGGAGGATGTGTCTCGCGTCTGATTAGTAAAACTGAATTTATAAATGTTTCTCCTATTCAGTTTCTGACTGGTTAATCCTAATCCAATAGAATACCTTCATTTAAATAAAGCTTTTTCTGGTTGTTGATTGGATATTTTTATAAACTGTCACTAAAATTACATTATTGTTGCTCCAATAATGACTAATAGCATTATTAAACTATCTTACTCATTATTGCCTCAAGATTATCTCATTCTTACCTCATTTTAGCAACTTTTAACTTATTATTCTCACAGGTCCTACATTATTAAATTACGTAATACACTCACATAACATTAATGAACATTTATACAATAATATAAGCATATGCAAGGACTGTTACATACATTTAACAAATTATTATATGCACATATTGCTTCAAGGCGGGCTGTTATTGAATTTACATATTATATAATTAGACTGAAATTATTTAAGTGTTAAAAATACTGCCTCAGTTTTGATAATTATTTCACAACTGAAAAGCACCGTTCTTCCCGACGGATATAACCCACAACACACCTAATCCCTAAATGAGAAAGTTTGAGAAATACCTTATAAAGCCTGGACATTAGAGTATGAACATGTCAGAATCATAAAAGAAATTACTTGCGAAGAGGGCATTGAATTTTCGTTGAAAATGCCATGGTGTAGAAGACAGAGCAAAACATAAACAACATATTCAGTATATAATGCTTAGATATATATATGCAAAACTAATTTATACAAATACTGCACATGTGTGCTAAGGTAACAAAATCTGTGTTACACTCACATCACTTTTTCTACAAACTATTTTTACAAATGCTTGTTCTCCATATGCTTCATGTTAATCGAGATATCCAAATGTTAATGTTATTGCTAATTTTCTTGTAGGTGCAAGGGGAATATGGTAGACTTTTAGCGATAGTCAAATCTTTTAAGAGCTGGTTGCTATGTGGCGCATTCCATTCTCTTTGCATGTCAGGACAAAAAAAGCGAATAATGAATTCCCATTTGAGAGAAGGTACGAGTATTGGACAATTCAAACAAATAACAAGGAATATTTTGGAAATGGTTTACTCGACAAAAAATGTATAGGTTATAAATTGTGTGTTTTAACGACGTCTACATTTTTTGTGTAGCAAAATTTTATCTCTCTCTTACGGTTTACCAGTTATGTGAAAGTCATTTAGAATGAAGAGGGCTTTTGGGGACGTTCCCAGAAAATTCAAGATACACATTTCATTTGCCACGAAAATATCTTAAATACATGATATTTTAATCAAAGTTGTTAGAGCCATTTTTAAGAAACTCAAAAATTTCGAAAAATGTTTCATGTAAAGGGTAGTCTGGGGTGGGGGGATTTTCTTGAAAATCTTCGAGTCGTATCCTTAGAAGATAGTAAACTCAAGCACCAAGTTTGGCGTTTATCCCAATTTTCGTTTTTCAGTTATGCTGTTCACAGTCACAGGACCCTTTTCTAAAAGTGCTCTTTTTTGTGTAGAATACAATACTTCCCCTACATACTATAATAATAGAGAAAGTAATAAACTCTCTAAAATACTTAATAGTTCGTACTTTGTTGTAAAACAGACCTTATTTTAAATGTATCCCTTGTATATAACTGCATATAATAAAACAAATAAGTCATCGTCATTACTAATTAAACAGAGAAATCTTCCTATTTTGTTTTCAGTACGACTACGTACTTTCGGATTCTATTAGCCAGCATCGCATAAATGTTTTCAAACGCAAGGATGGTTTTAATGCCCTCAGAATTTACACGCACACCGTAAGGCGAGAGAACTAATATCTGTTACTTTCATTAAAATCGGCTGCTGGTACGTAGTTGCCGCTTTACCAGTAGTGTTTATAATTGATTTTACACAAAGCGAGCTTTGTTGTATGAATGTTTCTCACAGCAGGCTTTTAAAACTGGCGCTATGGCCATATGACACCCTCAGGCAGACCATTGTTTCTGATTACACTGCATGCATATTCAACACGTTCTCTAGGTACGTCTCCTTGGGGTAGAACACGCTATTTATTTCAAATGGACCTCACAACAGAATGTGGAACTATATCCCCAAGTTGTATACCAGAATGCAGAAGGTATAGCTATACCAAAAACGTTTTACACTGGCGTTTGACATGAAGTGTTTGTATAACTTAAAAGGTTCTTGATTCATTTGCAGAAATGATACAGGTTTAATATACTCAATTCGCATGGATTGTTATTTTAATTAATCACACTTAAAGAGAAAACCCTATGTTTCATTTGCTTGATTTTCCATACTCTCTATCGTTTATTTGGAGTTATACAAACTATTCTTACGAACGTTTCATTGAGTAAACCTTTGCAGAAATAAAACATTATAGATTTTGGAAAGATAGAATCAGACGACTGAAAAATTCATTGTCATAGCCGGGATTTGAACCACGCAAAGATTAACACAATAGTTAACGAGTGAACATAATTGACAATGGGCAATTGTTCCAAAGACAAAGGTTCCCAAGGTAAGCTTAGGTGATGAAGGTGGCATAGAAATGGAACAAAACAAATCTTTGGAAAACGTTGATAACTGGTAGGAAAGTAGCATAAAGTTTGAAGAACTGGGTAAAAAAAAATCCAATACGTTACACTTACATGGCTTTCCCCACTCTTGTATAAACTATTTTTACAAACATTTATTTTCCATCTACTTCATGTTAATCGAGATAAACATTTGCAGAAGCTATCTTATTGCTAATATTATTGTACGTGAAAGGAGAAAATGGTAGACTTTAAGCGATAGTCTGAAGTGGAGCACTTCATCCTCTTTGCATGACCAGGACATTAAAAAGATAATAAAATAACGAAAAATGACACACAATATTCCAAACAAATTTTTTTGTGCTATAAGCCATTTCGAAGATATACGTTGTTAAAGGTTCGAAATGTTCAATACTTTGTCATTCTTCTAAACTCCTTTCGAAGTTCAGCGTTTCTAGATTGCATGGAAACGATAGGGACTTTTAAGGCCAGTATGTAGCGTCCAGTTCTTAAACATTCGACTACCACAATTTCCTTTGTAGCTATAACAAAATCTATAATGGAATTAACTGTTCTTCCACACAAGTCATGTGTTCGTCAGGGTGGAAAGGTAGAATCAGTCGAGTGAAAAATTCAATGCCAAAGCCGGCATTTGAACCACGCATCTCCCGGTCTCCGTCCAGTTGCTCTAACCACTGAGCTACCAAGGCAACTTGCCGGTAGGACATTAAATTCCTCAACCAAATTTGATTCGCATTTTTTCCGGTAAACCACAAGGAGATTTCAGTTGGTGAATTTAATGTCCTACCGGCAAGTTGCCATGATAGCTCAGTGGTTAGAGCAACCGGACGGAGACCGGGAGACCCGTGTTTCAAATTCCGGCTATGGCATTGAATTTTTCACTCGTCTGATTCTACCTTTCCACCCTGTCCAACACGTGGCTTGTGTGGAAGAACAGTTAAGTCCATTATAGGTTTTGTTATAGATACAAAGGAAATTGTGGTAGTCGAATGTTTAAGAACTGGACGCTACATACTGGCCTTAAAAGTCCCTATCGTTTCCATGCAATCTAGAAGCGCTGAACTTCGAAAGGGGTTTAGAAGAATGACAAAGTATTGAACAATTGGAACCATTAACAATGTATATCTTCGAAATGGCTTATGGCACAAAAAATTTGTTTGGAGTATTGTGTGTCATTTTTCGTTATTTTTTTTTTTTTTAATGTCCTGGACATACAAAGAGGATGAAGTGCTCCACATAGCAACCAGACTATCGCTTAAAGCCTATACCATATTCTCCTTGCACCTACAAGAATATTAGCAATAAGGTAGCTTCTGCAAATGTTTATCTCGATTAACATGAAATAATGGATAATAAGCGTTTGTAATAATAGTTTGTACAAGAGTGGAGAAAGCCATGCGAGTGTAACGCATCAGATTTTTTACCCAGTTCTTCAAACCTTATGTTACTTTTCTACCAGTTATCAAATGTTTTCCAAACATTTGTTTTGTTCTATTTCTATGCCGCCTTCAACATCTAAGGCCACATAGGGAGCTTTTGTCTTTGGAACAATTGCCCATTGGCAATGATGTTCACTCAACTATTGCGTTAATCTTTGGGGCTACTTTCTATACATTAAAATTTACACACACACATACACACACACACATTTACACTCTATTCATATCTCCACACTCTAGGGAGGATGGGGAATAAACCTGGATAAAGGAAACTTCCCACCCTCCTACTTAGGGTTCGAATCCGGACCTCTGGAATTGGAGGCTGGCACGATAAAGAGGTAGTCTTTACGGACATTTGTCTTAGTGTAGCATACGTTTTTAGAATTGCTTCACAATCATCCATCTAGCTCCTTTAGTTGCTGTACTACCATTGTATTATACAGCCGAGGTTATGTTCTTTGCTGCACTTTAAATTCTCTAAAAGTGACGCGAAGCCTTAGATGAACGTTTCAGTCTGCCACGCACATTATTCACAATTTTCTCTGGCATCAGTGGTCGATATTTTCTACATTCACTCAGAAGAGATCCTGCACATTCCATTTTGTCGCGGTAATCTGTTCGTGTTATCTTTTTTACTTGGCGCCTGTTATTGTTTTACTATTTTGAATTTTGGATTCTTTGTCCTCCGGCTAGCTATTATTACTCAGTCGAGCAAATATCTCTAAGCAGGGCGTGTAAACGGAAAGGAGTTGTTACTAAAAGATAACACTGACAAAAGAATTTGTTTTCCCACTTTTATTGCCATCACACTTAACTAATAGTTCACATCTGTAATCTTTTTACACGTCTGACTGAAACTGTTGTATTTTCGAATGTAATTACTGTCGTACGCGTACTTTACATTTTGTAACTAACTTTACGACGCGCGAGATTCTGTAGAATTGTGTAATGTGTACCTCGCGAGAGATTCTTTAGAACTGCCTGACGTGTATCTCGTGAGAGAGATTTCTTAGAACTGCGCGATATTTGCTTTTGGCTCAAGAATTTATACTCCCTCACCTCGATATGCCTAAACATTATAATAGAGCTGCTATTGGTTACTAAATCGCGCCAACATTAGCGTCTGTTTTATAAGCCAATCATAATTACTAAAACATATGCTCTAGGGAAGATATTCCCTCCATTTCTAAAGAAAGGCACGCTACCCTGACGTCATTTGTTTGTCTCTTCTAAGTGATAAACAACTCACCCCATCGCTTCATTGTTACCCACTCCTATAGTCAGTTTCAGTGAGGCCGTGTAAACTTATTTCCTAACAATGCTTATAGCTAACAAACATCTAAAATCATTGTCATATAATAATGTTAATTTACACTACAATCACTCTGGCATTCACAGTGTTGTGATATAAAATACTGCCTCAATTTTCTGGATTAAATTATGTATTGTCAAATTCGTTGAGAGTTCTCGCCTTCCAAATCTTGCCCTGCCGCCGACCAGTGCATACGAAAATAAACAAACTGTTTTCAATATAATATTAATTGTGCAGTGTATTCAAGAGTTTTGATTGTTGGCGAGTACTATTCCAGTCTGCATTAGTTATAATTAAACGAGCTTCATTTTCAAAAGCATCTTGAAATGAAACCCTCTCAAAGTTTATACCTTATAACTATTTTCTAGGTTCACTTCTATAGGAATAATCCAGTACTTACAATTACAAAAGCTGCAGCTCTAATCGTGTTATTCCTTTCATCGGATATTCTTCATTCTGTTTCTCCCCTCTCTCATTATCCTCGTTGCTGTCCACTCTCTTACTCTCACTCCTTTTACCCCTCCCTCTGTGCAAAGTTTATGTGATATGTTCTAAAAACCGACAACAAAACTACTTTACTGGAAGTTTAATAAAAATTAAGCGCAAGTAAAATGTTTATATGGCTGTGAACTCATAATACATGGACAAACATTTACTACATGGAATGTGTTAGGCTTATTAAGAAAATAAATATCTGTCATTTTTTCTTAGCGTTAGCCGTTTTGGTAATATTCCATCTTACAGGTTTGCGCTTTCCAAACTGCGTTTCCTGCTTGAAACCTTGCAGTAATTCTTTGACTTAGCATCCCAAGAACTATATTTGAATACTCAATTATAGCTTAACTTGAAATCATTGAATGGCAAAAATGAATAATGAATTACTGACGCAAATAGAAGAACCACATTTTATGTGAATAATATATAATGGATGTGTCATTTGCCAGTCACAGCCGCAGTGGTGTGAGCCGCATTAGATTTATAAAAAAGTCATGATCTGTTTACTTTAGAACGGCATTTAAGTATTAAGAGATACATAACATATATAACATAAAGCCCCATGTATATTTAAAAAACAATAGGAAAAACAGTATTATGCTATAGAAAACTATAACTTCTGCTTCGAAAAGTTTCTGCGCTTACTACTTGCTGAAACATTCAATCCATTTGGGTTTATTTCTTATATACGTACATATTTTATTATTCAGGGACCTAGTAAGATTATTTGTTTAATTTAGACGTATTATCATCTCATGCCTGGAGGTGCGATAGCCAACTGAGAGATCAGTTAGCATGCGCTAGGATAATGATCGCCTTAGGCCAGGCTTCCAAGCAGGATTAATTTGATCTAGACCTGTCTGTACTAAGATCATGCTGCAGGTGCCGACACTGCATTTATGGAATATGCTGCGAGCTAAAACTTTGAATTAGAGCTCTAACACAATGCCCTTTGGTTTATATCAGACCTTGTCGGCTGTGAAACTTCTATGGTTCATTGTCAGGAATAAAACTAAGTACCCACCAAGTCCGGTTATTCATCAACATCCATGTTTGAATATTAAAAGCAGTGCTTCGAGTGTACGGGGTCCAGATTTAATCGGCCATTGCCGTCAGTCGTTGTCCGCGCATGACGTCAATACTTGAAGCTTTATCCTCAGTGTCTCTTACAGTAAACAAGCGAAAGATGAGTGAAAGGAGTGGTGACAATAGTTTCGAGGTGACTTTAGTGAAATAGGACTTGTATCGCACCTTTCCAGTATTTACATTTGGAACGTCTTCCGCCTGCGTTTCGTAAACTCGCATGCTGATAGTAACTCAAATATTCGGACGATTTTTGTAGCGAAGAGTGTCTCGTCTTAGCACTCAACCATGCAAATACTGTGATCGGTGATCACCTCAATCTCGCTTGCAAAGAACGCACAAAATGTCCTAGTGAAAATCAGTTCTGCACCGCCACACTAAATCAACCCGTTTACGAAGCCGAAACGCATGCAATCCGAGATTCTATTTCGCACCTACCTTTTGAGACAAGAGGCTCGCTGAAGTAATATTGTAATTCATTTAAACCAACCTCAAACTATGTTATAAAAGTTTGCACAAATGGTGTCATTACATATTTCGTTGTAGGAGCATAAGAGATACAGGAGCCTGAGGCGATATGAAATCTTTAAAAATGGATCCTACATGCTCTCTGAAATTTGACTTTTTGTATGACCATGCAAACGAAATTCAAAACATAAGAGTATTTAGAAATTCAAATCAATACAATGAATACTTTGGAAACAGCCATCTTACAAAACAAGATAGACATAAATCTACATATTATTGTGAAGTAAGTTTCTGTATATTTCTTACGTTTATCAGCATAAAAATTACGCAAAATCCATTCCCATAAAATTCATTATATATCATGAAATTGACTTAATTACATGGTATTTTAATCCAAATTGTTGAAGCTATTTTGCGAAAAACAAAAATAAGGAAAATGTTTTTTTGCAAACCTTCGTGTTCCGTCAATGGAAGTTTTTTTCTTAATTCATCTACGAGGTCTCAAAACGTTTATTTCCGATGAAATCTTTGTATGAAATTTTTGAATGGAATGCAATTCTTCCTCTGCTTAATATAGCGCGGGAGAGAAAGTAACAAATGGCGGCTTAACGCTTCGAAAAAATACCTTTAGGGTATTTAACAACTGACTATTACAACAACAATACAAAACACTTATCCCACACAACGTAACGTTTTAACGAGTTCTACGTAACTGTATAGTTAAGTTTTTGTCTTACGGCTTATCAGTTATTGAAAATTATACAAAATTCATTCCAATAAAGAGGACTTCACAGCTACGGAGTACTCGCAGAAAATTGAAGATATACATTTTGCATGCCTTGCAAATGGTTGGAGCCGTTTTTGAAAAAAAAATAATAAAGAATAAAAATAAAAAAGAAAGAAAGAAATATTTCACACTCATATGCGCGCACGCACCACACACACGGACCTCATTCTAAGAAAGAAAAGAAGGGGCTTATGTATTACATTTACATGGCTTTCTCTATTTACTATCCTTTAATTTTTACAGCTTTTACAAACTATTCTTACGAAAGCCTACTTTTCTATTTACTTCACGTTAATCGAGATAAAATCTTTGCAAAAATGGTTTCATTACACCGAGGCAGTATTTTTAACACTTAAATAATTTCAATCTAATTATATAATATGTAAATTCAATAACAGCCCGCCTTAAAGCAATAGGTGTATGTAACAATATATAAAAAGTGTATATTACAGTCATTGTAAATGTTTATATTATACGTACATGTAATAATTTTATCTTAATGTATTACGTAATTTAATAATGTAGGAGCTGTGAGAATAATAGTTTAAAAGTTGCTAACAATGAGGTAACAATGAGGTAACCTTGTGGCAATAATGAGAAAGGAAGTTTAATCATGCTACTAGTCATTATTGGAGCAACAATAATGTAAATTTTGAGACAGCTTAAAAGTAGCCAATCAACAACCAGATAAAGCTTTAGTTAAATGAAGGAACTCTATTGGACTAGGATTAGCCAATCAGAAACTGAAATACAGCAAAATTTACAAACGAGAGACACGTCCTCGAGAAATTTAATACGTATTCGTGTGAGACGAAAACAGTTTTACGTGTTAAAAAGTGGAAGTAATTAATAAAATAATCTCACAGCTCTATATCAGTGAAGTGTTATTTAAATCGTGTCAAGCATTAATAAAAGGAGTGAAGTGAAATTATAATATGTGTAAGCCTACATCCTCAGTCGCACCACAACCGCGCAAAGAGAAACATGACTCTAACAATAATACTGACGCAGCCGTGGCAAACAAATATATAATATTTTTTTAAACATTTTTTTGGCGCAAATGCCACCGGAAAGTACATTTGGGGCGAAGGCTATCGGAAAGCGGGTACCATACGTGCGGTTGCAAGTTTGGCTCCCCAACAGTTGAACTACAATACAACTCCTACTTCAAATTGGCTTTCCATACGTAAAGCAACAACCTACTTCAAATTGGCTCCCAAAGCGTTGGGCAAATAACGATACAATAAAATAACTTCAACCATTTCGTTGAACATACAAGGAAGATAGAAAAAAACAGAATGTACACACAGATGCTTAAAAACCGGGCTGCTATACGCTGGCCTACTCTTTATATGACGTCACGAGCGACAAATGAATAGCGACGTACTTTTAAACAGCGACGAGTATTGTACATGTATTGCCGATGAAATGAAGATATAAAATGTTTGGGTTAATTATAGTTATTCCTCTACCTACTATAAGTAAATGCGTGTTACAGAAAGTAAAACTCGTGGACTAACAACAGAATATCCCTTATGCCGATAAAAGGATCTAATTCGAACGATTAGTACTTAATCAGTCAAGAAGAAAGAAGAAACAAACACCAAGTAATTGATATCCTAAAATGAATTCTCCATATGCTACAAATGAGAGTATAGGGACTACTAAAAATCATAAGTTACTATACAACTTCTAAAAGCTATCCAACCTTATTTTGAATTACCTATATAGTATCTCCAAATTATTAAATACCTACTTGCCTAATAATTTCAGCAACTGTTTGGCCGATTAGGGCACATATTGGTACACTTCAGCTTTGGCGAAAATAATACAATACTTTTATGACGTCAAAAGGCTGAATCTGCCCATATTTCAATTCCTTAGGCACAAATTTGCACAGTTTGACCAATCTGAGAGAACTTTTTTCTCTTGCGGTTAAAACAGAAGTGAAAATTGGACACTGGTGAGTTTCAAAAACCATCTATATCCCTTATTTTCAACACCTTCTTCCAGAATACGTTCATACAACTCTGGGTAAAACAGCTAGTATTTTATAAATTATGACTTTGTTTAAAAAATAATAAGAATTAGCTATTTGCTTTTGTGTTTAAAAATAGAATCTGGATTAAAGAATGTGGGTTACCATTTTAAGAAATTATTAAACGCACTTTATGTGGTCTTGATATCCGCCAGTAAATGAAACATAAGCTGAAGGCATTGCTTTTTCCCCTTCAGGCGAAGAAAGTTTCTTTCGCGTGAAGCTGCTTTTTTCCCGAGTTAAGCTATTGGAAGTTTTTTATTTCTGTTCTCTTAAGAACGCCCTATAATCATATTAATAATACCTTATCACTTTTCAAATATCCGGACTTTAAAAATAAACATTTTAGTAAATCTTTATCTTCAGCTTTGTCTACAACCTGAAGGATATATTGCAAAATTCGGGAGATATTTTTCTTTAAAAGGCTCTGCTCTTAATGGAGTTTTGAAGCTGTTTGTAATTAATTTCGTCTGAAGATAATTTTCAGGTTAGAAGTCTGAAAGGAACTGGGTCGAGAACATCTGTGAATTTTATATATAAATTTGTACAACTAGTGCTACCAAATTTTCACTGATGGTTAATCAATATTTCCAGAATTGGCTGCATATAAGAAATTCTGTTTTATTTAAGTATACTGATTTTAATCCTTACGTAAATATTTTGTATATTTCTGGTTCACTTTTCTCAAACTTGTAGTCCGTTCAAAGCAGTTTAAAGTCTGGTTAATTTATGGTTATTTTGACTCTATGTGTTAAGATGCTTATCCTTTAAACCAGACTTTAATATTTGTTTTAAAATAGTTTACTTTCCATTAATTGTAATTAATTTCTTTCGTGAACTTCACTTTTGGATTAGATACCGTTATTAATGGCTTGAATGGCGTTTATTCAAGAAGTCGGTACATCTTACGACTTTTGCTTTCGCAAAAATACATTATAATTTAAGTTTATTAGTTTCTGAGAAAAGTGTACCTGCTATTTACAATTTTAAGGGGACAAGGAGGTCTGAACACATGGAAATTACACCTTAAGTGTGCTAAATTAACACTGCTCTTTAAGTTCTCAATGGTTTTCCTGAAATTTTTATGAATTATTCTATACACCGTGACAGTTAATTTTAAGTGGTTGTTTGCATTGATAACTTATGTAGTTGAGTCCGGAGAAATTATTTCATTCAGTAGAAAAATAATAAAATTTACTCTTAAAGCATATAAATTCATGTATCTACCTTTTTCTCTGGTGTTGCTTGCATTACAGAATCACACTTTTGCATGCTTGTTCTTAGTATAATCAGCTATCTTCTTATATAAGTTCACTAGAAATTGAAAAAAAAAGATTATTGCAACGTTGTTGCTTTCTTAATATCACTAATATACATTATAAAATCATGATTGTGGTTCAGAAAGTTTAATTATGTGATGTGTACATGTACTAAAAATTTCAGCTCTGTACCTCTCAAACTTTCTGAGAATGTTGTTTTGAGAAAACTGAATTTAAAGTTTGAACATTAAAATTCTGACACACTTCTGTACATTCCAGGGTCATAATCATATGCACCTTCATTCCTGGATTGCTTCAGATTTTCTGATTACCTTCTCTTGGTCCTGATCTCTTTTGTTGGTTGCTGAGCTGCTCGCTGGTCATGATATAGTCGTTCGTTGTTGAAAGCTACAAAAATGTTCTAAAAAGGGGCGTTGCATGACAGCTTTGAAGGAATGCAGACTAGCATTTAAATGCTATTTAAATGCCTTAAAACCTCTTAACACCCAAACAATATATATATTTTTTCTGAAACTGGAAGTAATAGAGATTTTATTAGTGCCTAAAACCAAAATGTTATTTTTTACCATTTCAGAGTACCCTGTCTTCTTAAAAGGCGTCACATCAATATTAAAGTTAATGTGTTGCTTCTATAAATAAATAGACAGACACATGGATGGATGGATACCGGGCAAGTCTTCTCAGACTGCGGATTGAGAAGTAACGTAGTCCCGGCGTTGTACTGGCAATGCTGTAAACACTGTCCACTGCATCGCGTTGTATTAATTTCGGTCGAAATGACTGCTTTGCAGCGCTTTGCGTGCAGTAACTTGCACAGTGTGCGCGTTGGCCTTCAGTGGTGAAAGTTCCAGGTTCAAATACTGCCACTTGAAGGTACTTTTTAAATAATCTACTTTGTGTTATTAGTAAATTTAACAAGAACTGATAGTTTGCCATGAAAGTGTCGTTTTACTTAGTTTAATTATGTGAATTTCATTAACACACAAATTGTTACTTGCATTAATGAAACATCATAAATAAATGCATACAGCATTACAATTATAACTTGGCATCATTCAATAATATTTTAATATTTAAAGCCATTTTTTCATAAATTATCCATATAGAATATTTTTTAATTTAATTTAACCATTGTATGAGTACAAAAAATTCTCAACAAAAATAACAAATAACATAAAAAAGTAAAATTTTTAAAATGTTTTCCTCCCCCGTGTATTAACCCCTGAGGTTATGAATTGTGCCCAATTCAATTTCGATTTAAAGTTTTTTCAAAGCATTGGTTCTACTTAAAGTAATTTTTCTTACAAGTAGACAGATTCGAGTTTTTCTTACCATATAAATGGAATCTGTCTACTTGTAAGAAAATACTTTAGTATATAATAATAAATTTAATAATATATATATATCTTACAGAATTCATAAAAAATAATTGGAATACACGAACATATGTATTTATTATTTAGACCCTTTTAAATTTTCCCCTTTAAGTTATTATACCTTATATAAATAAGGATGTTAATTAATACGTATAAGTAAATAAATCTTCCTTGATAAGATGTTATATATTTAAAAGGTTATATATTCATTAAGATTCTTATTATACTTTGATCAAGGATTTTGCTTCATCTTATATTGACAAGTAATTTATACACAAAAAATTTATATTTAACCAATGAGTTTAAACTTTCTTTAAATGAAAAAAAAAGGTTAATAAATTGCGTCATTCTCCTCTTAGCGTGTGCCCCGCAGCGATGAAAATGATGTCATAAGTCCAACGGACGTCACACTATGTTATACGCTTGCTCTAACGTAATGCTGCCAACATATGAATAATGCCACCGAAGCCGGTAAGATACTCAGCCTCAAGGTGTAGCCGAGAGATTGAGCGCCCTCGGCCTCAAAGCGTAGCCGAGGGATCTGCACGTCTAAAACTCGAATGATTCACGTTCGCAGAAACAACAGCACATCGCATATTTAGTGTATTTCACTTTTTATTTAGGTTGGCAGTACCCGCTTTGCATGTGATTTATCGGAAAAATGGCTACTTTGTTGTGTTCCTCACGCGATTTGCCTATATAAGGGGGGCAGGTGGGCACCAGATATAGAAGAGACCACAGCATGTTCTACACTCACTCCTAAGGTAATTTATTCGCTTTCCTTTTGATTTTATAAGTATTTTCAACGGGCATACTTTAAGAGGAGATTAGCTTTAAATTGTTCTGAGAGTTTACAAAATGCAGTAATCTTCACCGTGATTTTCCAGCATGTTAACCATTGCGCTACTAGAGCACGTTAACAAGTACCACTGTAGCTGTAATAAGCGGACCGGTAAATGCGATGTCAGCACCTGCATTTCGCATCGTCTGTAAAATACATGGTTGTCTAGTTACCAATCCGCAGGATGAGAAGACTCACGCAGTATATAATTTTCTGCTCATTATTTTTCCCACCTATTTGTAAAACAATGTTCAGAAAGTTGCAGAGAAAAGTTAGTACCAAAATAAGTACTTTGAGTTTAGGAGCATGGGGTCGCAGATGCAGTATATTAACACGAGTGCTGCATGAACATAATTTAAATCCGACTTTATGAAACATCTAAATACATTTGCCAGTCAAAATGAAATGTAACACACACGACACTACTGTCTCAATTAATGAGTACTGGTACACAGAGAGAAATTAACCATTGTCACTCCTTGTAGAGTGTTCAGTATTACCGCACCATGCAGTTAGGTTTCACATCAGCCACCTAGCGACAATGATCAGTGAATGTTGTACAAGAGTGCGTTTTGCTTACATTTGACATCCTAAAAACAGTTTCACAATCGGAGACTCCAACTTGACGAATCTACTTAATGTTGACGCATGTAAAAAGTTTTTAAAACCCGTGTTTCTCTTCCCAAAGTCTTTATTTTGGTATTGTCTTTCTGCTCTACAATTTTTGACAAATTGATTAATCACCAGTGAAATCTTATCAAGTAATTCCTCAACAGAGATTCTAACTCGAAATCTCTTGAATACAGTAGAAGGCTACTTCCACAGACAGATCATGAATTTATTGTCCAGCTAAATCTATCTTAGAGGTCCCAATTTCAGGACGGATATCTCTTTTTAAGTAGATATTCTTAATTCCAGTTATTGGTCGACATTTGTATATCGTTTTGTAAGGGTTCACATCTGTTGAAAATAACAGGTGAACTTATGGATAGACATCCTACATTGTAGTTCCAGCACTATATTATTCAATAATTAATTTTTTTCGTTCTGATACAGATTTGGGAGTTTCAAGCAGGAAAGTAGCTTTGACTTCGTTTCTGAAACACAGATGGCACTAGGATCGTAACGAGTGATGAATCAGGGGAAGCGTCAACTTCCGGACGGTGTGGCAGATTTCAATCTTGATCGTGATTCCATTTATCCCACCGCATTTAGGAGACGTTCGGTTCCATTTCCCCCATCAAGGAAGTGCTTTCCAATAGATGGAGCACTTTAAACACCCGGGAGAGGGGGGACGTGGACGAAGTGAAGTTACAGTGGACTCGTTTCTTGAGATCTGGACCAAGAATCGCCACCTAGGGTTCACTTATCGAAACGATCTATATATTGATGGGATCTTCTCCTCTGTTAGAATATTTTTCTTGCTATCCTCGTCTTCCTCACCTCTCTATTCTCTCACTCGCCTAAAGTAGAAAAAGTATTGCACACGATCTACTTCTGCATCAACCTGCTTCCTCCTCGGGTTTCAAATCTAACCTGAAGCAGTGAAACGTATGTAAACAACTGCTCTTCGAAGGCTAATAACTTAGCTCACTGCGGAGAAAGTTTCCTTAGGCAGTGTGGCTTACATATAAAAACTTAAAAATTGGGTTTATAGTTAACTACGCAGGTTTCATGGCGATTTGTTAAAAAAAATGGTAGAAGTGGCCAATGTAGTCTGATTGTTACAATTATTTCATAAACAGCTGTTCTTTTAACTCATTATTGTTTTAAAACTAAAACATGCATTAGTATTCATGGAACATTATATACATAAAATGTTTTCAGGGTAACTAAAGGATATCAGTACATTTCAAGCGTGACTGCTTCAGCAGCCAGTTGGAGTTCCACTTCTTGTGTTTCATTCAGTTATCTAGTAACTGAATCCAACTTGTCCACCACTAAACGAAGAAGAGAATACACTGTACCTAGTTACCCTGTCCCGCTAGAGTAGCCAGCAACTTGACATCTGTGATTTAAATTTATGTATTGGGATCAAATAAAAATCTCCCAACACACTATAACAAAAAAGGTATTAAACCAGTTGAAATAGCATGAAAACTATATCATACTTAAATTTCGTTAGGGCGATTCTTCAATAAATGAGGACACCTGTCCTGAAAGCCTACGAACCTTGATGAATCCCTCAATGACATAGAGGCCAGAGTTAAGAAATCTAGAGTGTTACCGAATTGCAATCTACCCATGTACAAGAAGCGTAAAAATGTGAAACATAAAGCATATAAATCATCCCTTGAAAATCTAAAGACGAAAAGAATATCTTTCGACTGCAACGGCACAAGGTCTGTCTGGATTTGTTTTGCGGAAAACATAACTAAAGTTTTCTAAAGACCAATGCTTCACTCATATAGTTGCGTTAAACTCTTCCGCTGCCGTGGTGAACGTCGGAACCCCGCCCTTCCCTTCGGGAAGATGTTGGGATTGGGTTGAACTCCGTGGAGCAGTAGTCCCGATACCCATGGGGATTGGGTGCGTCTGGGCAGTTTTGCTCAGGTGGAGATAGGAGACGTCTCAAAGTTCTCTGGTACCAGCTTGGAGAATTGGTCATTATCTCCTACACCGAGGTTTGGTAGCCTTCTGTGACGCGCGTAAGTGACGCAACCTTTTCCGTAGGAAATCAGCTATTGGCCTAATGGACAAAAACTTACCGAAGGAGTGACATACAGATAGCGCGCGCCTTCTTTGGTTCTAGAAGCGGAACTTTGGCTGCAGGTATACCTTCGCCTCAAACAAACGGACCTGTGACTGACGGATTATGAACACGTTGACAGAATAAAAGCTTCTATAGGAATGGAATACACAGCCTTATATCATTGGGGAAGTGTATAATTGCTACAGAGATTGCTTTTCAAAAACCAATGTTCATTGGCTGCCCCTCATAAATGCACAATTTGATTTGGGAAACCTCCACTTAATACTGTCAGTTAAGCGTGCTCGGTACTATAATTGCTATTTTTTTACCAGTTTCATCCAATTTGACAGTTTATAACAAGTTTTTTCAACATAATGAAAATGGAAAATACATTTTCGTAGTTCTATATACTTAGCTTTCCAAGAAAATGAAATTCGATACATACATAAATTGCCTCACGTGAAGAAAATGTTAAACTCTTCAGTTTCATTGTATTTCTGAAGTATACTTTATTAATGCAACATATTAAATTGTGTGCGATATTAAACATTCTCTTAGATAAAATAATACTGTATAACCATAACATGTTTCACTTTCTTAAAATCATTTATGTGTTAAATTAACAAAATCGTATAGCCAAACCTACACTTCATATACAGAAACATATATTTAGATATCTTCATCCACCTTCAAAGAAAGTAAGTCTATTGAAAACTTGAAACAAAGTCAATAAAAATGTCATCATTAATAACACCTGGCAAACAAATGTAAGAAAAGATTACGAGAAACTGTAAGCCTTCCATCTATATGTGGCGTTTGGGCATTTACATAACCAAAAGGTGAAAACTAAAATTGGATCATGATTCTACAATGAGAATTGTTATATAAAAACTTCTAAAATGTGACTATTTTTAGGAAATTGTTAGGTACCCTTAATAATTTTGCATGTTGACTTTTATGACAAATCGCTTCTGTAATCAAAATAAAGATTAAAGAAATATTAAATTAATTTTTTTTAATTTATTATTAAATTATTATTAAATCAAAAATTTAATTTAATAAACTAAAAATCAAAGAAACTGTGGCAAACTTACAGGGGAAAAGCCACCATTACAGAATGGGAGGAGGTAAAATGTTTTGCAGCAACTGTACATTCTTAGTAGAAGGCAATCAGAATGTTAACTAAGTCAGCTGTAGGGGACCACTGTAGATAACTATTTATTAAAGACAATATAATGAAATAAAATTGTAAATAAAAATAAAATTTACATTAATGTAAACAATATTATACAAGTGCCACGTTATATGGTAAATGTAGTGGAAGCTAGCTAGCCGTGCAACTTAGTAATTTAGGTGCCTGAAGGCACGTGGTGCCATGTGGAGATATCTCTAGGATGACTCAAAGCACATCCATTCATATTGACATTTTTATGCTTATTTCAAAAACCCAAATAAATAAAACTGTCATATAATTTTCTGTGTAACGAATATTTTTTGCGTTACTAATGTTTGAAGCTAACAATGTATACAAAAAAACGAAACAAAGTGCAAATATAAAACTGGAAGACTTTTTTCCTCTGAAACTACGAATGACAGAAAAAAATTATATGACAGATTTGTAGTTCCTTGACATGGATGCAACATAAGATTTTTTTTTAAAAAAAGCATCATGTGTTGCATTTTGCATATACCCATAATTTTATATTTTGAAAATTAATAACTTGAAAACTAATAATGATTTGGGATTGAAATTCACAAAACAACTATATCTAAAGAAGACGGACATGTAGTTAAAACGTCAGCCCAATTGAATGGATAGTTTAGAAAATAACAATTTCAGTTGTGCATCCCCTTAAATAAACCAGCACCTTATTGTCCCTTTTTTCACCTTATTTGAGCACCTTTTCCCTTCCTTTTTTCATCTGAAATTTGCACCTAAAATCCTAACCCTGGGTATAAGGCATTCTCTTACAGCAATTCAACACTCGCACCAGAAGGAAGGCGAGTAGCCGGAGAGGGATGTCCGTCGCACCCTGTGCATTCTTGATGCGCTAAATTTTGTAAAAAATGATAATACATTTTATATTCAAAATAATTTGCGTTCTTATTATACCACCAGCAAGACAATCAGTAGGCTTACAATAACCTTGAAGCTCGTCCAATTATGGCTATTAAATCCCAGTGCAAAGCTTTCTTGCTTCCAGAAAGGTGTATATTACGAGACCATAAAAATATTTAATACTCTCTCTAATGATCTTAAGAGAAAAATTGACAATTTCAATGTCTTTAAAACTGCTGTTAAAGAGTACCTATGCTCAAAAGCATATTATTCTGTAAAAGATTATCTGAATGACAAATTGTCCTGATGATAACACTTATATAGCTCTGTAAGTAGTATTAGTAAATATTAATGACAATTGCCAGTCATATTTGATGCCTGCTCTAGAATTTATGAAGCTATTTAAATGTGTGTATATTAAGAACTGACAGTAAATGCTATGCATTACAAATCAAATAGAACAAAGGTAAAATCCTAGTGAATGTTAAAATAACTGTTCTTGTCTATACGTATGTTAACCTTATAACAGTAAGGAGGTATTCAACTCTGTACAAAATTACACTTGATTTGTTTCATTTTGTATATAATATGTCTTTATTTTATTTTAAATGTTCTGTATACTATGTAATATTTATGTATATATGTAACTTTATTGTACATTTCCTTAACACGCATATAATATGTGTATTTTATTTCAAATGTTCCATATTCTATGTAATATTTATGTTTATATATAATTTTTCTACATTTCCTTGACATGTTCTATGTTCACAAGCCTTTATGGCTGCTAGTGAACTCACAGAATGCAATATAATCTAATCTAATACATCTCCATTAAATATATTTGAATTAAGAATAGCAGCGTTTAAAAGGGTTATCTCTTTGGTTCATTAATAAGACTTTTTATTCGATTGACGAATTTTCCACAGTGAAATAAATTTATAATTTAAAATTGTATTTTATGACCTTATATTAACAATGGTAATTGCACAATATTATAGTGCTCAAAGGCAGTAATATATACAAATACAAAAGGAAAGAATGGCTGCTATATTTTCATAAATTAATGTAGACTTCAAATAACTCAGTGTAAAAAAGCGTGCTTTTTATAAATGCTTTGTATATATTTTAAAGCCGAAAGTCAAAGTCCATGACCCCAGCAACTAGTTTTGTTAGCGTATATACATATCTCGAAATTCAAACAACAACGATCATTGGCTCTGAACAGTTGCTGTGACGTAAGCAGGGAGGCGTAAACATTCCAGAAACGCCAGCGAGCTCTCCAAAATCCTGCTGTATAAATACAGGCCCTCCATCGACAGTAAATAAAGCCACAAATATGTAATTACATTCCTCTATGTAGCAGTAGCAAGCTAGCAGACCTTTTCTGAAGAGAAACTTTGTACACATGTAGCGAATAGGGGCTGGTTTCTATACATACCTTTGCTACTTACCATAATTAATGTGGATGTCAGTGGCGGCTCGTAGGTAATTACTGCATTGAACAACTGGTAGTTATATTGCAGGTAATTTTTAGACAGATTAACAGTTGTTTTTAACCCTCTCCATACAAAGCTAACAAAATCTGATGTGTTGCAATCACATGACTTTCTCTACTCTTGTACAAACTATTTTTACAATCGCTTATTTTCATGTTAATCGAAATGAACAGTTTAAGAAAATCTTATGCCAAATTTTCTTATATGTGCAAAGGGTATATGGTAGGCTTTAAAGGACGGTGAAATCTTTTAAGAGGTGGTTGCTATGCGGAGCATTTCATTCTCCTTTGCATGTTCAGGACATAAAAACAACAACAACAAAAACCAATAACGAATCCCCATTTGAGAAAAAGTATAAGTATTGGAAAATTCAAACAAATAACAAGGAATATCTCGGAAAGGTTCACTGAACAAAAAAAGTATATGGCATAAATTTCGTGTATCCCTTACGGTTTTCCAGTTATGCGAAACTCATTAGAATGAAGCGGACTTTTGGGGACTTCCCAGAAAAATCAAGATATACATTTCATTTGTCATGAAAATATCTTAAACATATGATTACTTTAATCAAAATCGTTAGAGCCATTTTTCAGAAAATCAAAATTTTCGAAAAATGTTCCATGTAAGGGATAATCTGGGGTGGGGGGATTTTCTTGAAAACCTTCGTGTCGCATCTCTGAAAGATACTGAACCTAAATACCACGTTTGGTGTTTATTTGACTGTTCGTTTCTGAGTTATGCTGTTCACAGACACACAGACACACACGGACATGTTTTCAAAAATGTTTTTTTTTTTTGGATTCAGGAGGTCTCAAAACGTGTATTTCCGGTGAAATCTCGGTATCGAATTTTTGGGTGGAATACAATATTTCCCCTACTTACTATACGTAGTAGAGAAAGTAAAAAACAGGTAGGTTAATTTACGCGCACTGAATGGAGGAAATTTAACTTTTGACTAGGACAGAATGAATAGAATGTGGTCAGAAAAAAACACTATCGTCATAAATATCTGTAACTCATTTATTGAGTATTCCATAAACCGCATTAAGTGCTTAGATACACATTTATTACTCAAGCCGAGCTTTTTTCACAGCTTTTGCTTCCGCTCTTTGCAATAAAGCTCTTATAGGTTAACAGCGATAGATTTCGTAATGTTACCATGCAAAATTCTTTGGGTAATTTACGAAGAGGATAAAGATTTTCAAGACTTAATCATGGTACAAGAAAAATAGGCGTTGTAGGCTTCAATTTTTATTGTTCCTCCATGTATAATAAATTAGTGGATTCTCTTTTGTCCCCCAGGTTTTATAAAGCAGATAGTAAACGGCTGAACTTTATTGGCAATTACTAATGAAGAGGGCGGAGAAACAAGCATTAAGCTCTCTTCTTCGTTCTGAACGCGAATGTTGGTCGTTTTTCATTGCGTATTGCGCACTAGGGAATTGTATAGGTGAACAGATGAAGAATGAAAATAGCTTTAAAAACTTTTGAGCCCACGTTTTGTAGTAGTGTATTTCAATACAACTGTGGCATGTGCATCTTTGGAGAACGAACACATTTTACATAAAAAAAATCTGATGTGTTACACTCACATGACTTTCTCTACTCTTGTACAATCTAATTTTACAAACGCCTATTCTCCATATGCTTCATGTTAATCGAGATATGGAGATGTCAATCTTATTGGTAATTTTCTTGTAGATGCAAGGGAAATATGGTAGCTTTTAAGCGATAGTCAAATATTTTAACGCTGGTTGCTATGTGGCGCATTCCATTCCCTTTGCATGTCCAGGACATACAAAAATGAATAACGCATTTGAGAAAAAGTATAAGTATTGGAAAATTTAAGGAAATAACAAGCAATATCTCGAAAACGGTTCACTCAACAAAAGAAATGTATATGACATAATTTGTGTATTTTAACGCGATCTACATTGTTTGTGTAGTAAAAGTTTGTCTATCTCTTATGGTTTACCAGTTATGCAAAAGTCGTTCACAATGAAGAATACTTTTGGAGACATTCCCAGAAAATTCGAGATATACATTTCATTTCTCATAAGAATATTTTAAACATATGATATTTTCATCAAAATCGGTAGAGCCATTTTTGAGAAAAATAAAAGTTTCGAAAAATCTTCCATGTAAAGGGTAGTCTGGGGTGGGGGGATTTTTTTGAAAACCTTCGTGTCGCATCTCTGGAAGATACTGAACCTAAATACCAAGTTTGGTGTTTATCCGACTGTTCGTTTTTGAGTTATGCTGTTCACAGACATACACACAGACACAGACACACACACACAGACACACACACGGACATGTTTCCAAAAATCCTTTTTTTGGATTCAGGAGGTCTCAAAACATGTATTTCCGGTGAAATCTCGGTATCGAATTTTTGGGAGGAATGCAATACTTCCCCTACTTACTATACGTAGTAGGGAAAGTAAAAATCGTGAATATGAAAAAATTCTATAAAACAAGGAAAGCCAGTGTGTTACATGCACATGACATTCTCTACCCACTAAATTGTATTAGTACATAGCTACATTACACATATCGTTATATATACAAAGGGAACTGCGATAGCCAAATGTTTAAGAACTGGTCGTTATACACTACCCATAAAATGCCATACTCTTTCCATGCAATCGTGAGAAACTATTGAATTCGACAGGACTTTAAAAGAACGACAAAGAATTCAACAATTCACAGCATTAATAACGGATATCTGGAAATGGCTTATGCCACAAAAAAGGTTATTTGAAAGAAGTTGTATGTTTTAAAGAGATATATCTACATTCATTGTGTAGTACATTTTCATCGATCGTTTAACGTTTTCCGGTTATAGAAGACTGTGCAAAATTACTTTTTAATGAAGTATTCTTCCCAGAAAATTCAAGATACAAATTTTATTTGCCATGAAAATATCTTGAATATATGATACCTACGTAATCAAAATCGTTAGAGCCATTTTTGCAAAAAAAAGTTCATGTAAAGGGTAGTTAGGGCGGAGAATTTTCTTGAGAATCTCGTGTCGCATCTTTGGAAAATACTGAACTAAATCCCAAGTTTGTACTAGATGTACTTTTTGTTTTTGAATGCTGTTCACAGACATACAGATACACATAATTGTTTTTAAAAATACTCTTTTTGTGATTCAGGGGCTTCTAAACATACATTTCCGTTGAAATTTCGGCATAGAATGTTTGTGTGGAATACAATAACTCCTCTACTTACTGTAAGTATGTGGTAGAGAAAGTAATAGGTTTTTGTGAGAATAATTAGCCTTGTAGATGAGATAAAAATAAAAGACGGTGATTAGAGAAGGCCACATGAATATAACACACAGATTCTCTTTTCTCTTGCCTCGAGTCATTCATTATGCTGTTCTGAAGTTTAATTATATTTATTTTATTAGTGAGTACATTTTGTTTTTGTGAATTCAACTTAGCGGCAAATAATTTCCATATAGAAAGTTCTTTTGAAATGAGACCATAAACAAAAGAAATCAAATAATGGAAGGAAGGAAATAATAATATACCATAAAAAATGAGGCATCCAAAGGACTTAGCAGCAAAGAGAGAGGGTGGATTGTAAGACGTTCCCTCCAATGTGAAACAATAGTGTAGCTACATATGACATTCTGTCAATATAATTAGAAGAACTGTTTGAATCTAATCGCAATATTACTCTTGTTGGTGACCTCCTTTAAGATAAAAATACATACATTTATGCAGACATTTAAGCTCGGAATGACAAAGCGTCCATCTGGGTAGCTCAGTTGATTAGGCGCTGGCCTTATGCTCCCAAGGTCGCGGGTTCAAACGTCCCAGAACTTTGTTTTCTAGCGACAACCTCATGTCAGTAGATTTACTAGCAGAACTCCTACGAGACGAAATTCCGGCACACTGGTGGAGCTGATATGATCCTGGGAATTGCCAGCGTCGTTAACAACAAAATATTCCTTTTAGGGATGCCATAGTATGTCCACGCGTATTCTGAATGTTGAAAGATAAATAGCAAATTTAATATCCTCTTGAAATTTAATTCCTTAGGAAGTTTCGTCTTTTCATGACTATTCCATTCGTACGCTGCGTATTTGACATTGACCAACAATGTTTAGCCTCAGATATCGATCAATCATGATCGTTTAGCATATAATATGCTTAAAGTAAGTCTGCTCTTACAGAACCATAATAGTGTTAGTATGCATGGATGTGCAGGCTATATCATCCATTTTGTCATTCATCAGTTCTGGAGAAATTACGAAATCGTACTACCTCAACATCCACTTCGTCCATTTCAGTTTCCAGTACCGAAAACTAGCAGATTTCTTCCAATTTCGTTGCTTTTAATCAATGAAAATAGTGTCCAATTTCAAATAAATTATGTCCTTGAAAAAATTATCTATTGTTTAGGATTTTAGTTCAGCTCAAGTTTTAAGATAACTCTTTTCTCATTCACACTATGGATAGCATCGGTTAGTGCTCCATGCAACTTTGATGGTTCATACATTTAACATACTGTAAACTGATAGCTGATACAGTGTTATTTGGTTATAAGAACACATAAGCAATTATGATTTATATAATTTGTTTTATTCATGGAATAATCTTAATAAATTCCACTCGAGGTTACGAGTTTCATCAGATAAATGCGTGACCTCTCAGGGGATTACCTGCCATAAAACATGTTTGACCTTAAACTCAACCTTTTTCCCATAATTACTTTCTCCACTATGTATAGTAAGTAGGGGAAGTATTGTATTCCACCCAAAAATTCGATACCGAGATTTCACCGGAAATATAAAACATTTTTGGAAACATGTCCGTGTGTGTGTCTGTGTCTGTGAACAGCATAACTCAGAAACGAACAGTCGGATAAACACCAAACTTGGTATTTAGGTTCCGTATCTTCCAGAGATGCGACACGGAGGTTTTCAAGAAAATCCCCCGCCCCCAGATTACCCTTTACATGGAAAATTTTTCGAAAATTTTAATTTTCTCAAAAATGGCTCTAACGAATTTGATTAAAATATCATATGTTTAAGATATTTATATGACAAATGAAAGGTATATCTCGAATTTTCTGGAATGTCTCCAAAAGTATTCTTCATTGTGAACGACTTTTGTATAACTGGTATACCGTAAGAGATAGACAAAATTTTACTACACAAAAAATGTAGATCGCGTTAAAATACACAATTTATGTCATATACATTTTTTTGTTGAGTGAACCATTTTCGAGATATTGCTTGTTAATCCCTTAAATTTTTCAATACTTATTATCTCAAATGGGAATTCGTTATTCATTTTTTTGTCTTGGATATGCAAAGAGTATTAATCTGTGACAAAGAGAATGGTGCTGCACCTAGCAACCAGCTTTTAAGATATATGTGTATGCTTAAAGGCTACTGTATTTCTATATTGCCCTTGAAAATACAAAACAAGGGGAACATAGTATGCCTTCAGCGATAGTCAAATGTTTTTAGAACTGGTCGCTATGTGTAAAATGTAATTCTCTTTTCATGTCAAAAGATCGATTCCGCAAATGTTTTTCTCGATTAATATGAAATAGATGGAGAATAAGATTTCGTAAAAATAGTTTGTACAAGAGTAGAGAAAGTCATGTGAGTGTAACACATCAGATTTGTTTTAAATACTATAATTCTGGTACGCCACAATGCAATTCGCAGAGTTCAATAGCGCTCCACGCTTCTCCGCAGGCGGTCAATGATTCGCAATAAATGAGATACATCTTATTTGTCGGTAGCTTTGATCGTTGACAAGTGTCAAGCATCCTTAGCTTCCTCCACCACTATCCATCATGCCCTAATAATGCTCAAGCTACACAATCACTTGTCAGCCCTGGGAAAATCTTATTTGAATGATGCTTTTCTGAGGCCAGGTTTGACATGTCATGATTAACAAGACATGACAAATCGACAGCCAGTCCCGCGCTGCGTAACGCAGCAAAAATGTATCAAAAGATGATAAATCATCTTACTTGAGAAGTTATACGGTTCAAACTCATGAGAATATCTATAACAATGCTTTGGGGGATTTGAAATTGCTTTCCATGACAAGAGGGAAAGGCGATTGCAATGTACTTTCCGTAGGGACATTTCCAAATATATTATGGTTTAGGATGATGGCAGTTTAGAAAGTAGAGTAAGTGAAGCTGTAAATTGGTGTGTCAAAAACAATACTTTAATTTTTAACGAAGGAGTGAGACTACCTCTGCAATCGAGCGGTCGTCAGCACCTCTTAAAACGGAGATCCCGGGTTCGAATCCCGCTGGAGCGAGGAACTTTTATTTAACCTCAATGATCCCCTATCCTCCATAGAGTCTGGAAGTATGAGAGTAGGTGTGTTTAATTGTTTTTCAAGTCAAGTCTCCCGATATGTCCACACAATTTAAAGAGGCTGTGCAGAAGAAAAGATATTGCAGTGCGTTCCTTACATCGCCGGGCCGTGGATTGCTCCTGTCTATTACACCGAGAGGTTTTCCTTTCTAAAATTCCGATGTTACTTACTCATGAGTACATGGACTACAATGAATACTACCTTGATATAAGTGGCGTTATACATAGTGACCATCATTCAGACATTACTGAAATCTCTCGTCGTCACGAGGTTGTAATTCATGAAGAATAGTCACTCAGTGGAGTTTCAATTTTTAAAGTTCAGCATTTCTACAAACAGAACGACTTTGAATCACCCATTTGCTATGTAACACGTCCTAGACGCTTCTTTGGAGAGCATTCGAATGATGCACCAATTTCGTCATTTTTTCCTACCTGAGAACACTTCTTTTTCGCTTCTTAGGTTATCGCTTAGCGATCCCATTAGCCTAAACTTATCAAACAGTTACAACAGTTTTTACTTTCTCTACTACTCTGCTTTATCTACTCATTTTTTAAAAAAATCTCCGCGTGTGTCTGTGTGTCTCCCTGTGTGTGTGCCTGTGAACAGAATAACTCAAAACCAAAAGGTCGGATAAACACCAAACTTGATGCTTATGTTCAGTACCTTCCAAAGATGCGACACGAAGACTTTTAAGAAAATCCTCCTCCTCAGACTAACCTTTACATCGAAGATTTTTCGAAATGTTATTTTCTAAAAAATAATGATTTTGACTAACATGTCATATATAAAAGATATATACATTGTGAATTAAATGTATATCTTGAGTTTTCTGAGAAAAGTCTGTGAAGTACTCTTCATTCAGAAATAATTTTGTTCAATTGTATATAACTGGCAAACGTTAAGCTGTACAGGAAAACACACCACATATAAAAAAATCTGATGTGTTATACTCACATGACTTTCCCTACTCTTGTAGAAACTATTTTTTTGAAACGCTTATTCTCCATGTGCTTCATGTTAATCGAGATATCGAGATGTTAATCTTATTGCTAATTTTCTTGTAGATGCAAGGGGAATTGGTAGGCTTTAAGAGATGGTCAAATATTTTAAAAGCTGGTTCCTATGTGGAGTATTCCATTCTCTTTGCATGTCCAGGACAAAAAAAGAATAACAAGTTCCCATTTGAGAAAAAGTATAAGTATTGGAAGATTTAGGGGAATAACAAACAAAATCTCGAAAATGGTTCACTCAACAACAAAAATGTGTACGACATAAATTGTGTATTTTAAGGCGATCCACATTTTTTGTGTAGTAAAATTTTGTCTCTATCTCATGGTTTACCAGTTATGCAAAAGTCGTTCATAATGAAGAATAATTTTGGAGACATTCCCAGAAAATTCGAGATATACAGTTCATTTGTCACAGTTACACAGACACACACACAGACATGTTTCCAAAAATACTTTTTTTAGATTCAGGGGGCCTCAAAACACATATTTCCGGTGAAATTTCGGTATCGAATTTTTGGTTGGAATACAATACTTCCCCTACTTACTATACATAGTAGAGAAAGTAAAAATGTATACTTCTTTGAAACAGACAATTTATTCCAAATAGCGCTTTTTATGGCATAAACAATTTACAATATATTCGTTATCAATGGTTTGAATTCCTGAATTCTTTTTTAAAGTCATTCCCATAGTTACAGGTACAATTACAATCATAATAACTACATTATCTTATTAAGAGATGTTTGAATTGCCCCTCTTTATCCACACATTTCTTGAATATTCTCAGGAAATTCTCATTTACACTCAAGTGAATTTCTCGTCTGTTTTCTTTTAGTTCCTCCAATACATGGGAGTTTGTTCTATACACTTTATTATTTTCTGCACCACATATCTACTTGGTAGAGAAGTCATTGCATTCCACCTAAAAATTCGATACTGAGACTTCACCGGAAATACATGTTTTGAGGCACCCTGAATCCAAATAAAACAATTTTGGAAACATGTATTTGTATGTCTGTATCTGTGTTTCTGTGAACAGCATAACTCAAAAACTAAAAGGCGGATAAATACCAAACTTGGTATTTGAGTTCAGTATCTTCCAAGAATGCGTCGACACGAAGATTTTCAAGAAAATCTCTACCCCAATTACCCTTCACATGGAACATTTTTTGAAAATTTTGATTTTCTAAAAAATGGCTCCAACAATTTTGATTAAAATATCATGTATTAAAAATATTTAATGACAAATACAATGTATATTTGAATTTTCTTTGAATAGCCTAAAAGTTTTCATTCGGAAGGAATTTTGTATAATTTTGTACTACTGGTAAACGTTAAGCGAGAGACGAAAGCGTAGCATACAAAATATTTAGATCTCTTTAAAACACGCAATTTATTTCAAATGAGTCCTTTTGTAGCATAAGCCCTTTCTGAGTTATCGTTATTAAACTTTCGAATTGTTCAATACCTATTCTTCATAAGTCCCATCGATTTTCAGTTGTTTCTCGCGATTGCATTGAAGCGTATTAGAGGGTAGAGAAAATCATATGAATGTATCACATCAGTTCCCTCAGGGATGAAAATCGCATACAATAAATCAGGGGATCTTGAGGGCCAATATTCTTTACTACATACGCTATCTTCAAACATTCTTGAATTAAACTTAACGACTATCAGCAGTATGCTAGTAGCAAAAGTCCTGGTGTAGAAACCCAGATTGACATTCTACGTCGGTCAACTGTTGAAAAAATTGTGTAACTCAATCCTGTACCTCTCTGCAATTATTGTTTGTTCAGAAAATATTATTCTGTATGCATTTACAGCAAACCACACACCAATTTTTGCGTCATGCAACGGTATCTCGTGTGTATCGGGTTTCTCTGCGGCTCACTATCTGCCATTTTACGGTGGAACATAACCATGTAAATGGAGCCATGTCGTCAGAGAGAATATTAAGCGTGCGCCAGTTACTTTATCATTGGCATTTCGCAAAATCCAATTATAGAAACTTAACCGAGTCTGATGATCAAGTGAAAAATAAACTGTGCACGACAAATCTCCCTACAATACAAGAATTAAAGGCGAGAATTTCAAATACTGAACGCTCCAGTGTGAACGCAAATTTTCTGAGAAGATGCCAGAAACGCTTGGATAGAGAAGCATAACATTTTCAACATCTCTTATGATAAGGTATATACTTATTATATAATTGTAATTGTAACCACAACTATGAGAATGTGAGGCGGTTTCAGGAACATACGAGGGTTGTCCAATAAGTAAGTTTCTCTATTTTATAAAACAATTGATCATGCTGAATTAATTTTATTTATACTGTACAACCTTCTACTACCTTTTACATAGTCAATATGTTTTTCCAAGCATTTTTGGCACGTGACACAAGTATTTCCAAGCTAGTGTTGTACCAGGTTGGGTCCTGTGCTCGCAACCAGCTGTTCACTGATTTGAATTCATCCTCGATGTTAAAAGTGCTTACCTTTGAGTTGGAGGACCATGTGAAAATCACTGGAGCAAGCTCCGGTGAATACGGAGGATACGACAAAACTTTCAAGTTGAATCTTGACCCAGGCGGAGTTCTGAAGGTTCAACTGGGAAGTTTTCTCGCATCCTCCATATTCACCAGATCTTTTCCCAAGTGATTTTCACATGTTCCTCTGATTCAAAGGTCATCATGGAGGTAAGCACTTTAACAGATTAATCAGAAGTGAAGCAGAAGTGGGGTCCTGTGCTCGTAACACGTGAAAATCACTTGAGCTCCGCCTGAGTCAAGATTCAACTTGGAAGTTTTCTCGTATCCTCCATATTCACCAGAGCTTGCCCGAAGTTATTTTCATATGTTCCTCCAACTCAATCGTAAGCACTTTTAGTACCGCTGATGAAGTCAAATCAGTGAACAGCTGATTGCGAGCACAGGACCCGACCTGGTATAACACTGGTTTGGAAAAACATGTTGACTATTTAGAGAAGTAACAGAAGGATTGTGCAATATAAATAAATTAATTCAACATGATCAATTGTGTGTAATGTTTTTTTTTATAAAATAGGGAAGCTTACTTATTGGACGCCCCTGGTAATAACTGTTTCGGCGACAGTCCGAACCGTAGTGGCCGGCACGTGAAACGCCGTGCAGTGGACATAGTGTCAAAGAAAAGCACTGCATTGTTAAATAGTAAAGCGTGTATATTAATAAAGAAAGTTCAGTCAAGAATACAAGCAGCAGAAGTGAAATTTTTAAGGTCAGTGGCAGGATACAAGAAACACGGATATAAGGGAAGAAGTAAGGATAGTTTAATGGAAAGAGATTAAAATATATAGAAAAAATGGAAAGAACATTCAAGACAACCAAATAACAATATAGAGTTAAAATTGCTTCAAAATATAAACCAAGGGACACTGACCAATAAAGAAATGGACCAACCAATGAAAAGTAAGCCAGAACAGGCTATAGCCTACATCTTCTGGTAGATTATGACATTTTTTACGTAATAAGCTTTTGAATATTTCTTATAGTTTACCAGTTATACAAACTTATAGAAAACTACCTGAATGAAGAGAATTTCACAGGCTAACCCCAGAAAACTCAAGATTTACATTTTATTCCACAACTAAATATTTTGAATACTGCAAGAACATCACTTAAAATGTTAGATGCAATACAAACTACAGCCCCTCGGATAGCACATGGTGTTTTTGTTCCAGCCCAAATACCAACATGCAAAATGAAATAAATGAACCACCAATCGCAATTAGAAGAAAAGAACTCAGTCTAACGTACGCTCTCAAGGTGGCAGCAGTGGAAGATTTAAAGGAAAACGCATATATTTCTTAATAAAATAAGTAGAATATTGTCAAATCACAACTGCTTTTCCATCTCAAGATATAGAAAAACACCTTCATGAAGTTAACTTAAAGAGTTCCTTCTATGGTACTGATCAACCCATCCTTTGCCATTCCGCCTTGGACAATCACTGCCTCCCATAATCAACATGTAACTCAATACTGTCACCAATGAAAAAAAAGAACAATTTATCGTGAATTATTCAATGAAATACGTAATAAATATGCACAACACATACTAATGTTTACGGACGTCTAATGTGCAGTGGTAACACTGTGCTGTAATCTACCCAGATCACAGTACACCATTTTCAAGTGAACTCTATGCAATTAAACCAGCTGTATCCCTGAAACCTATTCTCCAACGTCATTCTTGATCTTTTCCGATTCCAAAAGTTCACTGCTTGCAATTCACAATCTATCATCCAACATTCTGGAAAAATAATGTCAGCTGCATCATCACAAAGTTTGACACAAGAGGTGAAAGAGGTAATCTTAATGAGGGTATTCGCGTTCCAGATCGGCTGACCAGGCAGCAAATCCACGAAAATCCCCTTAAACGATCCAATTTGGAAACATGTGAAAATAAGGATACGTCAAGAATGGAAAACATCTCCAAACTGCGAAATATAATGTCCAGTGCTGAAGCTCAACTGCTTATGAAGAATCTATCTAGACAGGACCAAGTTTCAATATCCGACTAAGAATAGCCCGCTCCAAGATTACTCACAGCTATCTTCTAAAACGGGATCAACCTCAGTCCCGCCAACAGTGTAACGTACAATTGACCATCAAACACATTATTACCGAGCGCCAACTTCACAACCAATGGCGACAGCACTACCCAAAACTCCTCTCCTGTCTCAAATTAATTCAGTTCTTAAAAAGCATAAAGGATGGCTCCGTAGCTCAGTCGGTAGAACAACTGCCTGCTGTGCGAGGGATCCCGGGTTTGATACCCGGCTGTGGGTGGGAATTTTTCTCTAGCCAAGATTATTCCCTATCCTCCGCAGAGTCTGGAAGTAGAATGAGTGTGTGAATGTGCGTGTATAATCTAATGATTAAAATAGGCCATACGTTCCATAGGAAATGGCGCCAATAAAACCACTGTAGTTAAAGACGGGGTATAAATGTAACTTAAAAAAATCTGATATGTTACTCTCACATGACTTTCCCTACTCTTGTGCAAACTATTTTTACAAACGCTTATTCTCCATATGCTTCATGTTAATCGAGATATCGAGATGTTAATCTTATTGCTAATTTTCTTGTAGAAGCAAGGGGAATTGGTAGGCTTTAAGCGATAGTCAAATATTTTAACAGCTGGTTGCTATGTGGAGTATTCCATTCTCTTTGCAATACCAGGACAAAAAAATGAATAACGAATTCCCATTTGAGAAAAAGTAAAAGTATTGTAAAATTTAAGGGAATAACAAGCAATATTTCGAAAATGGTTCACTCGACAAAAAAAGTATATGACAAATTGTGTATTTTAACTCGATCTACAATTTTTGTGTAGTAACATTTTGTCTATCTCTTATGGTTAACCACTTATGCAAAAGTCGTTCACAATGAAAAATACTTTTGGAGACATTCCCAGAAAATTCGAGATCAACATGTCATTTGTCATTAAAATATCTTAAACATATGATATTTTAATCAAAATCGTTAGAGCCATTTTTGATAAAATTAAAATTTTCGAAAAATGTTCCATGTAAAGGGTAATCTGGGGTGGGGGGATTTTCTTGAAAACCTTCGTGTTACATCTCTGTAAGATACTGAATCTAAATACCAAGTTTGGTGTTTATTCAACTGTTCGTTTCTGAGTTATGCTGTACACAGCCACACACACCATGTTTCCAAAAATACTTTTTTTGGATTCAGGAGGCCTCAAAACATGTATTTCCGGTGAAATCTCGGTATCGAATTTTTGGGTGGAATGCAATACTTCCCATAGTACTAGTAGAGAAAGTAAAAAAGCATAAAGATGTATAAAATATATAATAATTTGCTCTAATTCCAGTGTTCATGTACAAACAAATGTGAAGTCGTGAGATGACGTTAGGTTAAGCGAGTACAAAAAGCGTATTTTAATAAAAATCATTAGTCATTTTTAGACTATAAGGAAATGTTTTCCATGTAAAGGATAGTGCTTCGGGATATTTCCTTGAAAATCTTGGAGTTTAATCTTTGGAAGGTACTGACTTTAAATACCAAGTTTGTTACCATATTATTTCTATGGATGGAATACAATACTTCCTCCAGAGTTAAGTGGTTGAGAAGGAAAATACGAAGTGATTTTTGAGATTAGCACGCTTATATAGACTGACACTAGAACATTTCATTTTAACGGTTTTGCATAGTTTGGTGCAGCCATTAAAATACTTCAACCAAGATCACCGCATTTCATATAACAGCAGTAATATATCCACTTCAACCGGATGCTCTTTTCCTCCATATCTAAATAAATGAGCGAAAATTTTCTACTCGGTTAACGTTGGTTTTAACCGCTTTGTTTGCATTTTAAAATGTAATGCAGTGAGAACAAAAGCTACGGAGTATAAGAATAAACTTGGTTTTAACGCGGGCATAAATTAATGTACTTGGCCGCTTTTATAAATCAAAATCAGCGAGAAAAATTAACATAGTGAGCGCAGGACAACCGTAATGGCCGTGGATGGCATAACAATGGAAATAACTTGAAAACTAACTTTCTACGTGGCGCGAAAACTTTGCCACATAAATCACAAAAAGATAACAATTAATGGATCCCTTTATTGTTGTGCAAATGATGTATTCTCATTTCCGTGGATTAATATTTATAAGTAAGTGGAGACTGACACGGCATGCTTTCACGAGTTTTCCAGCAATTTTTTGGTGTTGTTTGAGGATAAAGTGGCTGTGAAAATTACAGTTGCGTGTTAGGAGTTTAATACAAACTGTCTAGATTAATTTATACTGTGGTAAATTTTAACGAACTCTTTCAGAGATTTATTGCTGGAAAATATTTATAGTAATTAGACAGAAAACACATTCTTGCTGAAAGTAAGCATGCGGTCCAACACCAAAAGATATCAGATTCAGCCAAAAAAAATTCTTCACACTTGCTGTATGAGAACTGTCGAAATAAAGGTCAGCAGGCCACTAAAATAATTTTTGCTTTTTCTAACACAGAGAAGGTATTGCATTCCACCCAAAATTCGATTCCGATATTTCAGCAGAAATACATATTTTAGACGCCTAAATAAAAATTCTGATGTGTTACACTCACATGACTTTCTCTACTCTTCTACAAACTATTTTTACAAACGCCTATTCTCCATATGCTGCATGTTAATCGAGATATCGAGATGTTAATCTTATTGCTAATTCTCTTGTAGATGCAAAGGGAATTGCTAGGCTTTAAGCGATAGTCAAATATTTTAAGAGGTGGTTGCTATGTGGAGTATTCCATTCTCTTTGCATTACCAGGACAATAATAAAATGAATAACGAATTTCCATTTGAGAATAAGTATGTGTTGGAAAATTTAAGGGAATAACAAGCAATATCTCGAAAATGGTTTACTCAACAAAAAGAATGTATATGTCATAAATTGTGTATTTTAACGCGATATACATTTTTTTAGTAAAGGTTCGTCTATCTCTTATGCTTTACGAGTTATGCAAAAGTCGTTCACAATTAACTATACTTTTGGAGACATTTCCAGAAAATTCAAGATATACATTTTATTTGTCATGAAATTATCTTAAACACATGATAGTTTAATCAAAATCGTTAGAGCCATTTTTGAGAAAATTAAAATTTTCGAAAAATGTTCCATGCAAAGGGTAATTTGGGGTGGGGGGATTTTCTTGAAAACCTTCGTGTCGCATCTCTGGAAGATACTGAACCTAAATACCAAGTTTAGTGTTTATCCGACTGTTCGTTTCTGAGTTGTGCTGTTCACAGACAAACACACACGGACATGTTTCCAAAAATGCTTTTTTTTGGATTCAAGGTGTCTCAAAACATGTATTTCCGGTGAAATCTCGGTATCGAATTTTTGGGTGGAATACGAAAAGCACTTTTGAGAAAAGATCCCTATGTGTCTCTGTGAGCAGCATAACTCAAGAAAGAAGAGCTGGATAAATACCAAACTTGGTATTTAAGTTCACTAGCTTCAAAAATTGCGACCGAAGATTTTCAAGAGTATCCCTCGCTCCAAACTGTCCTTTATGGAATTTCTGGCAAATTTGATCTTAGAGGGGCCACATAGAAATTGCGGAAGGAAGCAAGAAATAATGGAATAAATTACCTTAGGAGCGAATGTAGAAGTAGAAGTGATCTCGCCAATACCTGGTGCAAACCTGCCCTCCCGTTTTAGGTGTTTTGCTTTTATAGGAACACAACAAACGTAGCCATCTTCGCGCTAAAACAGACGCTTCATGGGAAGTGCCAACCTAAATGAGAAGTGAAATACGCGAAGTAAGGAATTTCTGCAAACGTGAATCATTCGAGTTTCAGACGCGCAGATCGCTCGGCTATGCCCTGTCGTCGCTTCGCAGTTACTGCTACACTCCTCTCCTTGTAAAAAACATCCCTCGGCTACGCTTCGAGGCTGAGGGCACTCAATCTCTCGGCTACGCCTTGAGGCTGAGTATCTTACCGGCTTATTTATTCATTTGTTGCCAGCATTACGTTAGAGCTATAGAATGACATACAGTGACATCTGTAGAACATACAATGACATTTGTAGGACATAACACATCACTTCCATCGCTATTGAGGACCTTCTAAAAACAATTTACCCGAATTTTTATTTGAAATTGTTCATTTTCTGAAATCTAGCTATAACAATTTTGTTTAAAATACTATGTATTAAAGACATTAACATGAAAAATAAAACATATATCTTGAATTTTTGGGGGATTTGTCTATGGAGGGCTCTTCATTCGGAAAGAATCTATATGTATATAATTTGAAGCTGTACATTAAATTATGCAATCTTGAAATTCCGAATTAAGAGTAGCATACAAATTGAAACTGTTCAGTTTCTACAATGTCACAAAAATATTAACTTCTAGAATTACTTAGTTAATTACCAAAATATTTGCCATATATTTGCACAGCAATTGGCTTTTTTAAGTTCACACCAGCCACCTATATTTATTGCAATCAAACAGAAAAACACAATCACAGCGTTAGTAACCATGTCACCAAATGTTTATCCGCTAAAAAGAAGACGGTGTCACAAGCTTAAAATTAAATACGCGCTTAAAAATAAATTATTATATACTGCTCGTTGTATCGTTGCAAAATATGCGACAATTACAACAATTGGCTGTTTTAAGTTCATAGACACCTACATTTGTTGCAGTCAAACAGAATAAAGTGCTTATTTATCACTAATACATTGATCACACCGTTGGTAACCATGTCACCAAATGCTTATCCGCTAAACTTATATTATTTTGTTCTGTTCATTGTGTTATACTGGTTTGCTTGATAATGACTCATCGTTAAAGAAGACGTCCACGGCAGCGTGGTATAGTGCTAAGGGATTCTTCAGCAATAAGATCCAGAATACGAATAATGGTACAAAACGTTCCTGAAAACATGCAAGTTCCTTAGACCGCGACATTATTCACAATGAAAACTGTATTGCACAGTGGAAATTTATTTACAATATTGTGTTTTAAGTAATGTGCACATATGTATATGAACATTATTTATAAATAGTTTCTGCTTTCAGCAATAATTACAGTCTTTAATTCGCATTTAATGCTACACTAATTTCATATAATCTTGCAATGGCGAAAATAGGCGAAAACGTAGTACACAAAAAATACAGATGTCTTAAAAACACAATTTATTCCTAATACGTTTTTGGTAGCATAAGCCATTTCTGAGATATCCGTCATTAATGGCTTGAATTGTTCAATACTTTGTCGTTCTTTTAAAGTCCTGTTGATTTTCAGTAGTTTCTGGTGATTGCATGGAAACAGTATGGAATTTTAACGTTTAGCGTCCAGTTCTTAAACATTTGACTATTTCTGTTCCCTGTGTATCTATAACGAAGTGTGTAATGCTATTATGAGGCATTTTAATTACATAATAGCTAAGGTTTATCTGGATTAAAATGAAGTATACAGATAAATTGTCGCGGGATCGTTCGTATTATCTTATTTGCTGAGCGCCTGTTATTGTTTTACTATTTTGAATTTTGAGTTCTTTGTCCTCCGGGTAGCTATTAGTACTCAGTCAAGCAAATCTCTTGAACAGGGGGTGTAAACGGAAAGGAGTTGTTACTAAAACTAACACTGATAAAAGAATTTGTTTATACACTTTTATTGCCGTCACACTGAATTAATCTGACATAATTACTTTTGATACACGCCTGACTGAAACTGCTACATTTTCGAATGTAACTATAATCACTTATATGCCGCGCTTTTTTAATTCGCGTATTTCACATTTTTTAACTCACTTTACGACGCGAGAGATTCTGTAGAATTGCGTAACGTGTACTTCATGAATGATTCTGTTTAAACTGCGCGACGTGTAACTCGTGACTGATTCTGTTGAACTGCGTGATACCTGTCTCTGGCTTCAGAATTTATACTCCCTCACCCCGATATGCCTAAACATTATAACAGAGCTGCTATTGGATAATAAAGCGCGCCAACATTAGCGTCTATTTTTATATCCAATCAAAATTACGAACACATATGCTCTAGGGAAGATATTCCCTCCATTTCTAAAGAAAAGCGCGCTACTCTGACGTCATTTGTTTGTCTCTTCTAATTGATAAACAACTCACCCCCTCGTTTCATAGTTATCCGCTCCTATTGTCAGTTTCAGTGAGGCCGTGTAAACTTATTTCCTAACAATGCTTATAATTAACAAACATCTCAAATCATTGTCCTACAATAATGCTAATTTACACTAAAATCACTCTGGCATTCACAGTGTTGTTATATAAAATACTGCCTCAAAATAAACTTTAGTGAGAGTAGTGGTTATAGTTAATAAACGATAGAAAGTAGAGAAAGTCATGTGGATGTAAAACATCAGATTTGTTATGTAGCTTAACATCGCCTTTAACCGGATAGTTCATACCAGACGATGAATGAATGAAAAAGATGAAATGATGCTCATATGAGTCCGGGGTCCGCTGAGCTTAGATTCACTTTTCGGGATAAAACTACAAAAAACGCCTTAACCTTGTAATTCAACCTAACTAAGACTCGAACTCGGGAACTCTAGAATTACAAGCCACCACGATACATAGAAGCGGGCTGTAAAACAATCTTAATTTTGTAGTAATCCTCTCATAAACCGGGGCTTTTATTCATTGTGATACGGGCTTGCTTGCTCATTTCATTGTTATAACTAAGGCTCGTAATTTGGGACCCGGTGTGCCCTGCAGCCAATTGGGGATACAGGCATAACGTAAACATCGCTAATACAACGTATACTCAGCTACAGTGCCTCTGGGATGGCAGGAGGTGTTTGTTGAAAATGAATACCGGTCGCTTAGCTACACAAGTCCGAAATTCTGAGCATTACTTACAAATAACCCTCTTAAATAGAAGAACAAAAACCATAAACCATAAAAGATTTAAAATAGAATATTGTTAGTATTAGAGGTTTTAATAATTTAAAGTAAAACGTTGGTCTTGTTAATCATTTGAATGTAGTGGAATATAATGTTTAATATACATTAATCTTCTCAACTTTGCAGTACCTATTAGTGCATATAGTTGTGCTAATTGTAAAGTAACTGTCACAATTATATGACTTTGGCAAGTGCAAATTTAATTTTCTCAAATATGGCTGTAATGATTTTGATTAAAATATCATATGTTTAAGATATTTTGATGACAAATAAAATTTATATCTTGAATTTTCTGGGAATGTCTCCAAAAGTATTCTTCATTGTGAACGACTTTTGCATAACTGGTAAACCATAAGAGATACACAAAATTTTACTACACAAAAAATGTAGATCGCGTTAAAATACACAATTTATGTCATAAACATTTTTTTTGTTGAGTAAACCATTTTCAAGATATTGCTTGATATTCCCTTAAATTTTTCAATACTTATTTTCTCAAATGGGAATTCGTTATTCATTTTTTTGTCTTGGATATGCAAAGAGTATTAATCTGTGGCAATGGGATTGGTGCTGCACCTAGCAACCAGCTATTAAGAGATATGTATGTGCTTAAAGGCTACTGTATTTCTATATTGCCCTTGTAAATACATATTCCCCTTACATCTACAAGAAACTTAGCAATAAGATAGAGTCTGCAAATGTTTATCTCGATTAACATAAAGTAGATGGAGAATAAGCATTTGTAAAAATAGTTTGTACAAGAGCAGAGAAAGTCATGTGAGTGTAACACATCAGATTTTTCCGTTTCTAATATTACTAAACAATCATTCTATCTTCTGCCGCTATTATTCCTGTACTTTACCCCGAGATTAAAAGTAGTTTAGCAAAAGAGAGAGGAAAATAAGAGGAGTAAGAATTCAAAACAAAAGACGGATAGTTACAAAACTCTCCAGATTTAAATCCACTAGGGTATTTTGAGCTGAAAAACGGAGAAAGACATACAAGAAGTTGTAGAATCTGTGCAGTAGGGTGGAAGATTTATGGGTTCCACTGTCCCAGAACAGAATAAGGTCGCAAATCGGAGCGGAACTAGTGCCTTCGCACGTATAGAAGAAAAACGTGCAGCCAACATAGGATTCAATTAATTATTTCTCCCATGAACGCTTTAAAGTCTGTGAATTTAATTTAAATAAGCACAATATCTAATTATATTACATTATATAAACAGTCATGAGTACAGTCATACGATTTTCTAAATTCTTAAGGCAATTCGTTGTGAAATTTTATAAAAACAAAAGGTGTACATTTTGGATTTCTTGACGTTAGCATGTTTCTTGCATGCTACACAATTTGCTTTCTAATATAAAAATATCGATTTAATTGATCCTTTTTTATTGATTTTTTCAGCATTTTTCACTATACAAAATGCTCTTTGAACACAGTTGATAACGTATTAGCTTGAAATAATCAGGAGAACTTCAGGAAGTATGAGTTTAAAGCATTTTCGCACACTAGCTAAAATATGTTAAATTATCCAGCTGAAATTATTTATATTCCATGGCACAAAATTGAAAGCGTTGAAAAATTCAATAGCATGTCAACAAAAACTTTTTTCTCTTAAACTAATTAAAATTAAAAAATGCCTGCACATACATTTCTTTATGTTTATATAAAAGCTCAAATTAAACATTTGGGACCAATATGTAGGGTACAAGGAACATTACAAACTACCATATCCAAAAGTGATTGTGAATAAAACACTAACATGCTAACGGTTTGGCATTGATCCTTAAAATTATATGTGCACTATATGTTTTTATGTGTTTATACCGTATTTATTGGCAGGAAAATATAAATAAAGAAATAATGCGATAGAGAAACAACTCCAATAAATAATTTCCGTATATTCAATCAATAATAATGTGACAAGTTTGAGTTGAAAAGATTTGTCCAAGAAAAAGTCATTAGCGAGTCATGTTAAGCAAAGCCATTAGTAACAGCCGAAGTAGGGAACATGTCAGTATAAAAGCTATTGGAATGCAGTTAAGGGGTGAATTCAGTACGTTTGACAGTCACGTATACCACAATTCTGTAAAAGAGAAAAGGAATGGAATTCTGAGATTCAGGGAGGTACTCCATAGCAACAAGGTAACAGAAGCACACGTAAGGATTATAATATTGATTCGGGTAACGAGGAATCTTGGTGGGGTAGTTCTAAAGTAGGCGCAGCTTAAGTTGATATAAGTGCACGCAATCTAAATCAGTAAGAGTTAGCGGTGGCCGCGAGGGGTTATGCCGGTAGGTATTTTAGCGACTCACGGCAAGTGATGCTTCTAGTTTCCTTTATTGCAGTTTCCTTTATTTCAAACAGCAAAATTGATACTACAGAAGTTAGTAGGTATATAGTAATCCAATTGTTATAGTATCGAGTGCTACGATACATAATTAGTTTTATTCTTTAGCTTCAAATGGTCACCAACTCGCTTCAGTAAATCAAGTATTAAATAACGTTACATTTCTCAGTCAATTTAAACGTGTTATCCTTTCAAAATATGCACACGCATTTTTTGAGAGAAAGATTTCATAGCCTAATCATTGTAGCAGCCCGGCAGCAGAATCAACATTAGATATTGAAGCAAAGGGTATGGCTTCAAAAACTGACGACCATCGTCCGGCTTCAGTCTCGAGTATATGGCAACACATACAGAAGAAAACTATGGAATTTCGATTTTGAGAGAAGCATTGCCTTAAATTTGTAGAGTATTTCTTATTTTCGCTACTCATGCGAAGAATGTTGCAATATCATAGGTAACACAATATCATGCCTTATAATACAAAACTAGGGTAAGTAAGGAAATTTAACTTTGAGAAAACGAGAAAATTACGTTTGAAATGTTTAAGGGGAGGTTGAACTAAGAAAAAGAAATAAAGAGAAAAAAAAACATTTTTAGAAAAATGTCCATGTGTGCGTGTGTTGTGGATTTTAGATTTAGATATTTATTTATTACAACATGTTCCATTACATTTTGGCAATACTACATACTATGGTTGGCTTCTTTGCATGAATATTTTACAAAAAACTATTACACTTTACTTCCAATGTTACTGTAAATAACCAATATGATTTTACATAGTTTTTAAATTTTCAAAATTAGTTTTATAAACAAATATGATAAAATATTTCTATACATTTTAATTAAAGCTTTTAATTAAGGCGGCCATATTCCATTTACTTTTGTTATCTTTCCCTAAAAAGTATTCTTTCATTGTTTAATAAAGTACATTCATATATTAGGTATAGTTTTACATAGATTTTAAATTTTCAAAATTAATTTGTTAACAAATATTATAAATCCTTTCTATATATTTTAATTAAATCTTTTAATTGAGATTCAGTATTTTATCTTTCTCTTTAAAAGTATTCTTTATTATTTAATAAAGTACTTTCATATACTAGGTGTTCTGTAGTCTTCTCGTTCTTTTTAACTTACACATAAGGTCATGAGTTATTTTAAATCTATGAAAGTATGCAATTGTTTTGGCATGAGCATTAAAAACGTTGTTATATTGGACGTTATGTTCTTTAGTTTCTATTCTGTTGTGTACGGTAGGGAAATAGGACTTCGTTGGTTTGCCATTTGATGTTAATTGCCATTCTCTTTGCCATTTCTCCTGATTTAAGTTCTGCAGTTGATTGTATATTTCTCATTTTGGCGTTTTATTGTAGCATACTTCTAGATCATTGTCATTTTCTGTCTACTTCGCTAATTGGTCCTTCACTTCACTACGAAAATGCCCACACGTGAATTTATCGATTTGAAATATATTTTCCAGTTATTTTTACTTCAAGTTTTGTATTCTGTGTATTAATTATCTGTGGTTTTTAGGGTTTTTGAAGGAGTCCAAAGATATTTGGCTAACCGTATGTATATAGTTGCAGAGGGGATCCCATTAACAGCGTCTTCCAATTTATGTATATTTTATATTCAGCTGACAATCTCATTTAAAATAAATATGGCTACGCCTGATCCCACTCCGTTTTCAATTTTGCTCCCGTCTGTATATACTTTCATCTCTAGATTTTTCTAGTGTGTTCTAATGCGTGTGTGTATCTTTGAACAGCATAATTAAAGCCAAAAGCCGGATAAATACCAAACTGGGTATTTATGTTCAGTATTTTCCAAAGATGCCACACGAAAATTTTCAAGAAAATTTGCCACCCATTTTCATTTTTTAAATTTTTTATTTTAGAAATTTTTTATTTTCCAAAACATGCTCTAAGGATTTGATTAAAACGCCTATATTAAAAATATTTACACCACAAATTATTATTTTGCATTTTCTGCGAATAACCTATGAAGTCTTCATTCGGAAGAAATTTTTTATAACCTTGTATAAATGTAGATCGCTAGAGAACTTGTACTCCAGACCTTCACCTGTTGTGTGTGTCACAAGTAATAACCTTGGCGAGTTCTTTGTAAAGACATGTTACCGTTCTAGGGCAAATAACTTCACTATTGATCATTTATGACCGCTTCCCTTTTGGGTACTCCCCTCTCTAAATTGTTTTAATACTTTTGTTATTGGACGCAAGTGGAGAGCTACATTTTTATGCTGATTTTGTTACTGTATTTGTGGGAAGATTTTAGGGGAATGTTCTGCAGGCTTAATGGGTTCTCCTTTTCTTTTAATCCATTTATACCCCATCTTTAACTGCAATACCGGCGGCCTTTTATCTTTGCAACATATTTCTGAGTTTTTTGGAGTGTTTTATACATTAGAAAACACACACACACACACACACATTCACACTCTCATTCATGTTTGCAAACTCCAAACTCCAGTGGAAGGACAGGGTATAATGTTAGCGAGAGAGAAATTCCCACACCAGCCAGGAATCGAACCCGGGACCCCTTACACAGCGGTAGGTGTTCTACCGATTGAGCTACGGGGCCAGTCAAATGGTTTCTGATTCATGGTATTTTAATTCTTGGCCGTGGAGGTTTTTGTTAAATAATTGTTAGGTAATATTACGTGATTTTTAATGTGTATCTCTGAAATTTGATTAAGGGCTATTTAACTCATTGTCGTAAACGTTGCTGTCTAATAATTGGCACTCTGAGTGTACCTTCCGTGGGATAATATATAGGGGATAGATATGTTTACGTTGATAAACCACATTAGTACAGTTTACCCTGATACCCTTGTGTGTGAAGTGCCAGTGTAATGGCCACAGATCAAACATTTCAATACGTCAAAGAACATTTAATTATATTGTTCAGCAAGATGCTTCAAGAAATATCTGTATTGTAACTGTTTTCTGCAAATTATTGTACTACCTTGCAAAATATGTAGAACTTAACCTTGTTAAATGGGAATAGTTGCTTGTCGGTAAATTAACTTTGTTGACCCTTACTTGTGGCCTCTAAGGGACATTCCTTCCACATTGCAATTTACAAGCAAAAATAATACAAGAAAACACACATACACACAACGAGCAAGTTCGATTTTTTTGGTTTGCTCAAACATGGCTCCAATAATTTTGATTGAAGTACCACATATTTAAGATATTCAGTAACAAATAAAACGTAAATCTTGAATTTCCTGGGCATAACAATTCCTCTTCGTTCGGAACAAATTTTGTACAACAAATAAAGCATAGGAGATGTACAAAAACGTCCAAAAATCTAATGTGTTATATTCACATGACTTTCTCTACCCTCTAGCACTTATTAGTGGGTATACAAATTATTCTTAGGGAAGTTTATTTTTCTATCCTCTACATTTTGATCAAGATAAAACTTTCCGGAAATAGGTACATTACTCATTTAATTATAGATACAAAGGGAATAGCGATAGTCAAATGTTTTAAAAGACCCTACATGCTGGCCTTAAAATTCCATATAGTTTCCACGAAGTCGCGAGAAACGAGTGAATATTGAAAGGACTTTAAAGAATGATGAAGTTTCAAAAAATTCGAATCCTTATTAACGGATATCTCGGAAATGGCTGATGTCACAAAAAAGTTGTTTTAAAGTAAATTGTTTGTCTTAAAGAGATCCACATTTATTGTGCAGTACTTTTTTGTCTATCACTTAACGCTTACAAGTTATACAAGTGTATACTTTCTTCAAAATTCCTTCAGTACAAAGAGAACCTCAATGCCTATTCCCAGAAAATTCAAGATGTACATTTTATTTTCCAGTAAATATCTTTAATATATGCTATTTTAATTAAAATCTTTTGAGCCATTTTTAGAAAAACGAACATGTAAAGTGTAGTTTGGGGTGGGGGATTTTTTTTGAAGATCTTTAAATTGCAACTTTGGAAGGTACTGAACTTAAATACCAAATTTGGTGTTGATACGACTTTTCGGTTTTTAGTTATGCTGTTCACCGACACACGTACGAGCGCACGTGGTCCTTTTTCTAAAAAGTCTTTTTGCATTTCAGGGGGTCTCAAAACATTTCCGTTGAAACCTCGGTATAGAATTTTCGGGTGAAATGCAGTACCTTCTCTATCTAGTAGGTAAGGATAGAGAAAGTAAAAATGTGATCTCTTTAAAATAAACAATTTGTTTAAAATAAACGTCTTTTTTGTGGCATCATTCATCTCCGGTATATCGTTATTATTGGTTTGAATTGTTCAATAGTTTTGTCACTTTAAATGCTGTCGGTATTCATTTATTTCTCACGAAGAGCATGGTATTTCAAGGCAAGTATATAGAGACGTGCTTTTAAACGTCTCACAATCGCCATCGTCTTTGTACCTAACAAACAGTTCAACAAATCCGTTTATGTAAATTCTTATCACAGTTAATTCAAAGTGCATAAGATTTTGTAAGAATAGTTTGTAGAAGCCATAAAAATAAACGATACTGGATAGAGATAGTCATGTGAATGTAACACATTAGACTTTTAACCATTCAGTTCATTTCCAGGATTGCACTGTGAACATTAGTGCTTATTCCGCTATAAAGACAAACTTACTTTATTAATTTGTTACAACAAATTCAGTTGTTTCAAACGAAATACAAATCCTGCTGTAGAGAATGGCGCTTACAACTAACAGCGCCATTGTCTAGACTAGCTTCTCATTTGTTTTATAAAAATGGAGGAGGAAATCAGTTGCCAGCTTGCACAGCGGTGTAACGTTCATTTAAATTTGGCAACGTTGGGCAACAAGAGGAACTAAAGCCATTTCCTTGCGCACGTAAACATTAAGCTTGCAATGTTCCAGTGCGATATAAAACTGCAGCGTTTATTTGCATAAACACAGCCTCTCTCCCCAAAAACCTGGAGTGGAAACATCTCCATCTCTCATGCATATTTAAATCTTCTGCAGGGGAAGTTCCGGAAAATAAGCCTAGTAATTGCCATAAATTAAATTTTTTCCAGATGTAAATTGCGTATGAAAGTAAGTAAATACAGACAAATTACATTAGCGTTCATTAAGAGTCTTTTTTAAAAGAAAGACAAGGAGGTATGCAAATGTGGGGGCACTTAAACTGGAAGTGCCAACGGTGTTGCTAGTCCTGTTTAGGTCTACTTTGTTGTATATAAACTTCTTTCAAGCAATGGACAAGCTCAGGATATCTGATAGAACAAATAAAATCGAATTATGCTCGCCAATTCCATTTTTACTAAATTTGGGAGCAATTCCCTCAAAGCATGACCGAGCTTCTGAAGGGCAACATTACAATTCAAATCTTATATTTTCATTCTACACTACCGTTTACTTCATGCCAGTTTTCATATTGCCGTTTAGTAGCGGTAATAACTTAATCTTCGTCTCCTGTTTCTGATGAAATCTCTCACATATGTAAACGTCGTAGCTGTCATTCAGTTTAATCACGGATGCAAATAATTCTTCACCCCTTCCTCTAGAAGGCTAAATTATATTTTAATTGGTTTAGCCTTTCCTTGTGTGCAAATCGCAACGAAACTTTTTCATATACGTGGTATCCTAACCATCCCTTTATTCCACATACACTATGTGATCAAAAGTATCCGGACACCCCCAAAACATACGTTCTTCATCTTAGGTGCTGTGTACTGCCACCTAATGTCTGGTACTCATTATTCGCGACCTCAGTAGTCATTAGACATCGTGAAACAGCAGAATGCGACGCTCCGTGGAACTCACGGACTTCGAACGTGGTCAGATGATTGGGTGTCACTTGAGTCAGAAGTCTGTACCCGAGATTTCCACACTCCTAAGCATCCCTAGATCCACTGTTTCTGATGTGATAGTGAAGTGGAAACGTGAAGGGAAATGTAAGCACAAAAGCGAACAGGGCGACCTCGTCTGTTGACTGACAGAGACCGCCAACATTTGAAGAGGGTCGTAAAGAGTAATAGGCAGACATCTATCCAGACTATCGCACAGGAATTCCAAACTGCGCCAGGATCCACTCCAAGTACTATGACAGTTAGGCGTGAGGTGAGAAACCTTGGATTCCAAGGTCGTGCGGCTGCTCATAAGCCACACATCATGCAGGAAAATGCCAAACGTCGCCTCGCTTGGTGTAAGGAGCGTCAAAATTACACGATTGAACAGTGGCAAAATTGTGTGGAGTGACGAATCACGGTACACAATGTGGCGATCTGATGGTAGGGTGTGGGTATGGCGAATGCCCGGTGAACGTCATCTGCCAGCGTGTGTAGTGCCAACAGTGAAATTCGGAGGTGGTGGTGTTATGGTGTGGTCGTGTTTTTCCTGAAGGGGCTTGCACCCCTGATTGTTTTGCGTGGCTCGATCACAGCGCAGACCTACATTGATATTTTAAGCACCTTCTTGCTTCCCACTGTTGAAGAGCAATTCGGGGATGGCGATTGCATCTTTCAACACGATCGAGCACCTGTTCATACTACACGGGCTGTGGCGGAGTGGTTACACGACAATAACATTCCTGTAATGGACTGGCCTGCACATAGGCCTAACTTGAATCCTATAGAACACCTTTGGGATGTTTTGGAACGCCGACTTCATGCCAGATCTCACCGACCTATATCGATACCTCTCCTCAGTTCCGCACTCCGTGAAGAATGGGCTGCCATTCCCCAAGAAACCTTCCAGCACCTGATTGAAAGTATGCCTGCGACAGTGAACGCTATTATCAAGGCTAAGGGTGGGCCAACACCATAATGACTTCTAGCATTACCGATGGAGGGCGCCACGAACTTGTACGTCATTTTCAGCCAGGTGTCTGGATACTTTTGATCCCCTAGTGTAGGTTATAAGCATCGTTCATTGGTTAGTTTGTATGTTTCTGTATTGTTTTTCAGGCCAGTCACACAGAGAACAGATATCGGCTGCATGGACGATATACATCGCCTTGATGCAAAATCAGCTTGTATTTCATACTCATTGTTTTTATATTGTTCTTTTATGCAATATTTAATAATGTCTCTCTATAAATTATTAAATATGTTCATTACTGTGATTCATCTGTAAATTTTACAATAATCTTTTTTACCTTTCTTATGAATAACTTATATCCGCTAATTTTGAACTGTTGTAATATTTCTTCTCCATTCAGAATTTTTGTTTTAAAAAATATGATGCGATAATAATGATAAATACTAAGGATTCCGGACAAGTTAGCAACCAGTGTATGTGCAACCTTACTTAGAGTTCCGTAAACACAGTACTAATGGTAAAAACAAACACGCCAATGCGCTGTCTTAAACAGTAAACTGCAAGCAATAGAATCTGTGATGGTAAAAAATGAAGTAGGACACATACATTGGAATGAGAGACAGAAGTGCATTGTACCTCTAATCACGAAGCGCATTGTACACGGCCTTACAGGTAAACAACACACCAATGCGCCACCTCACTCCACCCTTGCTTCACTTCACTCTTAAGTTGTTCCTGATTGTTAGCCTGATAATAGGAATAACATACAGCAAATAATATTTTACTTCCCTGAAAAGTGATTAAACACTAATTTTAAACGTATTTTGTATCGCATTTAATTAAGTGACCTTAGCTTACTTTGACCCCTTTCCAGTGGCGTAGCGTAAGGGTAGACTTTGAGACTGAGTCTACCCAAATAAATTGCTGAGAAACTAAGTAAATTTTTAAACATATAAATAAAGACAGCCTCAGAAAAGTGATGAAAAACTAATTAATACAATCACTTCACCGCTGCTTACCCCAAAGCCCCAAATCCTACTGCTAAGTGTCAGATTGTAGTGCTGCGTATTTAGGCAGCTTCGAAATCTCATGATGCGGCAGGAAAGTAGAGTAGAGACTGGGATGGCTGAGCGAGTGCAAGTATCATCAAGAGTGGACTCATATAGATTTTTCCATTAAATTTCGACCTCTCGTTGTAGGAAGACATGACTATATTTTGTTGTGCATTAAGGGCACAAAATCAGCAGAGACTTAACGCGTTTAATGAGGTCTGGAAACAGGACAACGGGGGTTGGAGACAACAGTAGGGCAAGCAGTGTAACATAAACTTTTAATTCCTGAGTTATTGGTGAACCAGCATTATGTGCGTGCAGCCGTGCAGTGCAGTACAGTGTTAATTTTACGTAAACCTGTGTATTGTTTTGGTTGTGCATGTTTTATTTATGGTTTAGAAATGTGGAATATTCCATCGATTTAATGGATTACTTATTAAAAACTCAGTTTTCGACACTATCTTATGAGAAAAGGTATGAACTTAAAGGCAAAAGACCAATTCCTAAGCTTGTCATTGTTCTCCAGGAAGAGAACCAATAACGGGCATTTCAAACATCCTGGTACAGTAAATTTAATTGGTTAACTGGCAGCTACATTTATAACAATGTGTGCTGCTTCGCATGCTTTCTTTTTGACGGGGAAAAGTGCTGAAGGAACGTCGAATATTAAAAATATTGAAAGAAAATCTTGCAATAAAAATCGCCGACTGGAGCATATATACTAGAAAATCTAAGTGAGTACCTACGTAGTTTTCATGATTTATAATCATACAATAGTTTGTCAGTATTTTGAAAGTTACACCTAATACTATATTTGTGCAATCTAGCTTAGTTTAAAACGTATGTTCAGTCAATTTCGGCAATTAGTAGTGACGCTAATGACTACTAACACAACAAATAATAATAATATAATAATAATAATAATAATAATAATAATAATAATAATGGAATCGTAATACAGAATTCACACTATTTTATGAAGCACTAACGTATGGGAGCTTGTGCATTATTTAAAAAATTCTAAATTTAGTTTTTAAAGTCTAGTATACCCTAGAAACGTTTTTGTTGCTTCACGCTTATTTAAAGTAGGTTGTATTATATTTCGGCTGTTGGGGAGCCGAACTTGAAGTTGCAACCGCACGTATGGTAAAAAGATTCCGGTAGCCTTCGCCCCAAGTTTAAAAATATTAACTTTGTAATTTGACTGTTTCTTTAAATATTATATATTTGTTTGCCTCGGCTGCGTCAGTATTAATTTATAGAGGGATGAGTTTCTTAACAAGGCGTGGTGCGGCTGAAGAATGTAGGCTTACACAGATTATAGTTTTACCTCTCTCCTTTTACTAATCCTTGATACGATTTAAATAACACTTCACTGATATAGAGAGCTGTGAGATTATTTATTAATTACTTGCACTTTTTAAACACGTAAACTACTTTTCGTCTCACACTGAATACGTATTATACTTCTCGAGGACGCGTCTCGAGTCCGGTTTGGAACGTTGTCTGCTAGCAACTAACTTCTGAATTTTAAATTTTGCTCCATTTCAGTTTCTGATTGGCTAATCCTAGAATGTTGATTGGCTATTTTATAAACTTTCTCAAAAATTACATTGTTGTTTCCAAGAATTACCTGTAGTATTATTAAACTTTCTAATTCATTATTGCCTCAAGTTTACCTCATTGCTATCTCATTGTTAGCAACCTTTAACCTATTATTCTCACAGCTCCTACATTATTAAATTACGTAATGCATTCACATAACATTATTGAACATGTACACAGTAATATAAAAATTAATATAATGACTCTTACATGCATTTTGTTTATTATATTATACACATATTGCTTTAAGGCGGGCTGTTATTATATTTTATATTATATGATTTGACTGAAATCATTTAAGTGTTAAAAATACTGCCTCAACTCAGAACACAGTATCAAGCTACGCCACTGGCTGTTTCCTCCAAAGCTAGGAGTCAAGTTACGCCCAGATACGTTACATAAAACTACGAAATAACTGTTATCTTATTTGTTATAGTTCCACAGCAATTATATATAGAAGTGATATTAACTAAAGCTGCTGCTTTCAAAGTTATTTAGCTTTATATTGGAGCGTCTAGCATCAATTTTAATTAAGACATGAAGTATGCTTTACTCGGCTCACTGCATGATGAATTTTTGAATGTAATCTTCTCTTTTAGGCAGATTACATTTACGCCATCGTCTTTTGAGTGAGAGGAGAGGAAGGAGGATTAACTAGGAACGCTGCTGAGGTTTCACATCATGCATAATGCTGATATAAATTAGAACACGGTACAGACAGACAGCACGCTTTGCTTTCCTTTGCAATCCGATGATTAAATGTATATTTGTATTATGTTTACTCTTTGCCCATTAGTTACAGAAGGGAGTCTCTTGAGAGATTCCAAACTCGTCCGCTACAAGTCAGATCTACCTTCCCTTAACACCAGTATAATAATAATAATAATAATAATAATAATAATAATAATAATAATAATAATAATAATAATAATAATAATAATCCACTGAGACATTGCTTACTGAAATGTCTTCGTAAATCTTGTGTGTTTGTATTTTAACATGTATAATTTCTATCTCCAGTAAATACTGAAAGAAGTACAAGGTAATACAATTGAGCCAAAAAAATTACGAACCGCCTGCGCGGTGTTTTTTCCTCGTCCAGTCCTCGGCGCTCGTTCCCGTCTGCCGCAATCATAGAAAGGCGCAGATGAAACCATACAACATTTTTAAAACTAAAACTTCTCTTTAAAGCTCTTTAAAACTTCTAAAGGCTTTACTTAGGAAACTATTCATCACTATCCATGATGGATAGTTTCCTAAAGAGGTGCCAAAAATGTATGGACGACGGAGGCCAGGATCAGCATTTCCTTTCATAAATTTGGTAAGTTAAGACGCACCCGCACGGAGAGCGGGAGAACCGTGTTCAAATCCCGGCTGTAGCGTTGAATTTTTAAAGGCCAGGCTAAGACCTATTAAAAAGTATAATTAATTTATACAATAACAATAAAAAATTCAAAAACCTTATTCCACAGCTGCGACAATGAGAGCCACTGCCACGAAATTTTCATGAAGGTTCTACCATATTGTAAACTATAAGTACATTTTATTCATTTTTCAATGTTTATAAATTAAACACCAGAAAATCCTGGCTCTGCCTATGACTAAATGGTGTAGGGGTGTCCAAAGAGGTTGACACCTCGCGCACTGCGACCTACTTGAGATCTATTGCGGCTACCATCACCCAGGAGGAAGGGATGACGTGAAGAAAACACGGGAGGTCGTGGAGATATAAGCTGATAGCTCAAGATTCGATGTGAACCTATTTATTTTTAGAAGCTCTTTCTCTTTTGAATCTGAAAACAAAACAAGAAGAGATGCAATACTGAAATTTTATAAAATATGACGGTATCTATTATAGCTTAAGGAACCAACCTGGACCTGGAATACGAGTGATAAAACAATAACTGAAGCGAATGAAATGAAATATTTGAAGTGTGTAGCCGGCTGTAGTTCTGAAAGATCACATTAAAAGTGAAACAACCAAAGAACAGGCTGGCCCCGTAGCTCAGTCGGCGGAGCATCTGCCTGCTGTGCCAGGGATCCCAGCTTCGATTCCCAGCTGGGGGGGAGATTATTTACTATTCTCCTCAGAGCCTGGAAATATAAATAAGAGTGTGAATGTGTGAGTGATATAATGATAAAAACCCAAAACGTGCAAGACCCAACGACAAGAGAATACGGGTTAACACCATTGCCGATGAGTAATAAGTTCCAAAGGAAAGGCCACCGATAAGTTCAATGTAGTTAAAAAAATAAAAGAACAATTAAAAATATGTATGACAAAATCATGGAATAAAAAAGAAATTTGTGATACGTTTACATGAATTTCTCTATCCTCTATTTTTGTTATACAAACTAAACCTTATCTTGCTATCTAATACATTAAGGCAGTATTTTTAACACTTAAATGATTTCAGTCTAATTATATAATGTAAAATAATACAGTTCGCCTAAAAGCAGTATGTGTATAATATATAAAATGTATGTAATAGTCACTGTATTACGTTTACATTATTGAAAGTTGCTAACAATGAGGTAACAATGAGGCAATAATGAATTTGGTAAGTTTAATAATGCTACTAGTAATTCTTGGAACAATAATGCAATATTTTAAAACAGTTTATAAATAGCCTATCAAAAACCAGAAAAGCTAAAGGTTAAATAAAAGTATTCTATTGGAGTAGGGTTAGCCAATCAGAGACTTGAAATAGATGAAATTTGCAAATTAAGGCGGTAGAAGCCAGTTGCTTGTAGACAGTGTTCCTAGCTGGACGCGAGACGCGTTCCCGAGCATTTAAATACGTATTCAGTGTGAGACATATAAAATTCATAACGGCGAGAATATTACACAGTTTACGTGTTAAAAAAGTGCAAGTAATTAATAACAGAATCTCACAACTCTCTATGTAAGTGAAGTGTTATTTAATCGTGTGAAGGATTAATACATGGAGTGAAGTATATGTGGGTTACAACCTACTTCAACATTTTAATCCAAATAAACCTTTGCAGAATAGCTACATTACACATTTCTTTATAAGTACAAAGGCAACAGTGACAGTGAAATGTTTAAGAACTGGACGCTATACGCTGGCCTTAAAATTCCATGCTGTTTCCATGCAATTGAGAAACAATTAATGTTGAAAGGACTAAGAGAATGACCAAATAATGAAGAATTCGAACCATTAATAACCGTTATTCAGAAATGACGTATGTCACAAAAAAGTTATTCGAAATAAATTGTGTGTTTTAAAGAGATCTACATTTGCTGTGTACTACGTTTTCGTCAATCGCTTAACGTTTACCAGTTATACAAGATTAGACAAAATTGTTTCCAAATGAAAAGGACTCTAGCGCCTATTCCCAGAAAATTCAAGACATATTTTATTTACCGTGTAGATATCTTTAATATGTGGTAGTTCAATAAAAATTCTCAGAGCCATTTTTTCGAAAATCAAAAATTTTTAAAAATGAAATGGAATAATGGGGTGGGACAATGCTTTTGAAAATCTTCATTTCGCATCCTTGAAAGATACTGAACTTTAATACCACAATTGGTACTTATCAGACTTTTTTCCGTTTTTGAGTTATGCTGTTCATAGACACACACACCCCTTTTTCTAAACATGCTTTTTTGGAGTCAGGGGGCTCAAAGGATGTATTTCGCGTGAAATCTCGGTATTGAAATTCTTTACCTACTATGTACGAGTGGTAGAGTGAGGCAGTATTTCTAACACTTAAATAATTTCAGTCTAATTATATAATATGTAAATTCAATAACAGCCCGCCTTAAAGCAATAAATGTATGTAATAATTTGTAAAACGTATGTAACAGTCATTGCATATGCTTATATTATTGTATCCATGTGTAATAATGTTATGTGAATATATTACGTAATTTAATAATGTAGGAGCTGTGAGAATAATAAGTTAAAAGTTGCTAACAATGAGGTAACAATGAGGTAATCTTGAGTAAATAATGAGTAAGAAAGTTTAACAGTACTACTTGTGATTCTTGGAGTAACAATAATGTAATTTTAGTGACAGTTTATAAAATAGCCAATCAACAACCAGAAAAATCTTAGGTAAATAAAGGTATTCTATTAGAGTAGGATTAGCCAATCAGAAACTGAAAAGGAGAAACATTTTACAAATTTAGAAGTTAGTTGCCTGCAAACAGTGTTCCTAACCAGACGCAAAAAGTGTCCTCGAGAGATTTAATACGTATTCGTGTGAGACGAAAAATAAGTTTACGTATTAAAAAGTGTAATTAATTAATAAAAAGAATCTCACAGCTCTCTATATCAGTGAAGTGTTATTTAAATCGTATCAAGCATTAAAAAAAGGAGTGAAGTAAAGCTAAAATCTGTGTAAGCCAACATTTTTAGTTGCACCACAACCCTGCCAAGAGGAACGTGTCTCTAACAATAATACTGACGCAGCCGAGGCAAACATAAACATATAAAGTAAAACTGAAAGTAAAACTGTTTACTATATTGCGGTTGCAACTACTACGAGTTCGGCTCCCCAACAGTTGAAATATAATACACCATCTTCCATCTGACTTTCCATACGTAGCAGCAACAAACATTTCTCAAGAGAAAGTAAATATCAAAGAATATGAAACTAAGTGGATAAATCAAAGAAAGCACAAACAAGACATGTAGATAGCTACAGGCAGAAATCTAAAATGCATGAAGAAAAAGGAAGAAGAATAAGAAGAAGAAGAAGAAAATGTCAGTTAGTTCCTTCAAAATAATCTATTAATTTACCGTCCCAAGATAGGTTGACCACCCCTACTCTATTGAAGGAAGTACTGCTATACTTAACGTCTCATTTATGACCACTTGTGTGACCTCGAACGTCTCTGTATGGCAGTCCGCAATGCTACTAACAAATATCACGCGTCAGTTCGTAGTCGTCAGGGTGTTCACCAAGTATTTGCTCCGTAACAAATGGCACAAAGAAAATTTACATCGCTCAGTGAACCAGGCTTTGTGGACCACTGCCTCGCTGATGGATTGCCGATACTGCTTCAGACAGCTTGGAGATACGGCAGCGGTTTTGACGGGGAGATTTCACCTGCTACTACCGCCCCCGGCACGGCGATGAAGAAAGAATCCACGAGGAAACGAGAGACACAGAAAAAATGACAAGGAACGCTTTTGAATAGAAAAGAAATTCAGTCGGTCAGGAAATGGGATTTGTGCTAGCGTTCTTTTGAGCTGAAGCATTTCTCTTGTGCAGCCTGGCAGTTTTTCAAAGGCAGGAAGAAATGGGGAGGGGGATCGCATCCCTTCGTCTTTTGGGCTTGAGGATAATGCCGGCGATTAGATTAACAGGACAACAGAGTTTGAAGGTATTTTTCACAGTCCAGCTTCTTTTCTTGCTGTTGTTGATCACTGTGACAACTTCAGCGGTGTCTGTCACAGTGCCTCCTTCGAATTAATAGGAAGAGGAATAAATCGCGATAAGAGTCCTCAGCAGCTTACTAGGCTTTTTTCCCCGTAATCCTTCTTATACATCCAATTGCAAGCATCGCTTGAAAAAGCCAGAGGTACAAAGAGTAGAGAATCCAAAGAGGATTGACTGAACATATTACAAACTCAACTTTCATTTCCCAGCATCTTCAAAACCCAAGGCTAGAAAAGGAGGAAGATTCCTCCAATAAATTTAATTTCTTTATACTTTCTAAAGGCAGAAAAGGGGGAAAATGGAATTTGCTCCTAATGTGAACTGTTTTCATCCGTTTAGGTAGAAACCTGCTAACCAGAGATGCCAAGAATAGAGATGGGAATATTTCAGTAAAAGCTCTGACCGTTCTTGTACCAAAAACACACCAGGTTCCAAATAACAGTAGCGTATATCGACGGATCCAACCGTGGCCTTCTATATGTGAATGACCCGATTCAGCGGTAAGGTGCACTTTGCGGTGGTACTCTGCGCGCCAATTTTACGGCACGGGATTTGCACGTATGGTCCCGGGTTCAATGCTAGCTCAGGGATTTGGATCTCGGGTAGTAGTTAATACGACCATTTCATTTTCCTGCTAGTTTATTTCCCGTCACCGTTTTAAAATTTGACTCCCGATATTACCTCGCCACACGCACACACGCGCGCAGTTCTTTATTGCTACGCTTCATGCTATCGCCACTATCCATCAATACATTTGTTTTTCGAAGGACCTCCAAGAACTACCACGAAGAAGACGTTCGAGGGTGGTCGGAAAAGTTTCCGACCTAATAAAGATACAAGACATTTTTTCAGATTTTTTTTTTTTTTATTTTTCAACATAGTCTCCTTGCAACTCTACACACTTCTCCCAGCGATGCTCCCATCTCTAACCCGTCCAAATAGTACTCGGCGTTTATCTCTGCAAAATAATTGTTCACGAAGGTGATTGCCTCTTCATTTGATGAAAACTCTGTCCTCCGAGTGCAATTTTCAAATGTGGGAACCAAAAGAAGTCGCTTGGGGCTAGATCTGGTGAGTAAGGCGGATGGTCAAGCAGTTCGAACCGTAATTCGTGGATTTTCGCCATTGCAACCGATGAGGTGTAAGATGGTGCGTTGTCTTGGTGAAACAGGATTTTCTTTTTCTGCAAATGTGGCCGTTTTTCCGCAAGTTCTGCCTTCAGCTTGTCAAGCAACGATGCGTAGTATGCTCCTGTAATAGGTTTTCCTTTTTGAAGATAATCGATTAAAGTAACTCCATGACTATCCCAAAAAACAGTCGCCATCACTTTCCCAGCCGAAAAAAAACTGTTTTTGCTTTTTTTTTTTGGAGCCGGTTGCCCCTTTGCAGTCCACTCTTTGTTTCGGGCGTATAATGGTGTATCCAAGTTTCATCCACAATAATTAATCGGCGCCAAAACTCGGATTTATTGCGCCTAAACTGCGCCAACGGAGCGTTGGAAATGTTCATTCGAACACGTTTTTGGTCAAACGTGAGCAAACACGGCACCCAACGCGCGGGCAGCTTTCTCAAGTCTAAATGTTGATTTAATATGTGACAAACACGTTCTTTTGACATGTTCATAGCCTCTGCTATCTCTCTCACTTTAATTTGGCGGTGTCTAGCACCATTTGGTGAACTTTGGCGATGTTTTCGTCGGTAGTTGCAGTATGTCTTCTCAACTCTCCTGTTTCTTTATTTCAAAATTCCCGTCTCCCCATTTCACTATCACCTGATTTCTGCCTTCTTTCTTATTGGATGCCTGAAGCTATCGCAATGAGAACATTGGCCCTTTTTCTACACATCTGATTTTCAGGCGATCTAACGGTACGCTTAACAATTTAGGGAAAAAACCATCCGTTTCCGACCGGTTGCTTGCTGTGTCTGTTCAGCCCATATTCACCTGTATATGCAATATTCACTTCCCAGTCTTATTTAATAATACTATTTCTACTGTTATTAATATTTATTTTAACTAAGGTTATAATTGTATCTAACTACACAGAACCTACTGCTTCAACTTCCATGATGTCATACTATCAGTGCATCACTTTATTCCTACCGGATGAAGTTTAGTCGAGTTACAACACTAGAATAAGCATTATGTTTCCTCTGTATAAAATGTAAACTGCGTCGTCAGTAATTATGCTACAAATTTTATCAAGAATACTGTTTCATACGGTGCAAATTGTTATGTTAGAATTCTATTTGATGATGAAACGAAGTGTAGGTATAATAATACCAAGGTAGAATTATTGTAGGAACATATGCAGGCTACAAACGTTCAAATAGTGTTTACTGATGCTAAGGAATAATTATTCTTTGAGTGCTACTACATCACAAGCATTCGTTCTCAATTCCTTGCTTTCTTCTTACAAAGACACAGTAGTTCTGTTCCCTGTAGAAAAGCATGATTCCATAAATGTTCTCGAGTTTAAAAACAGAGTTGTCAACCCGTTAACACAAGCAGGCTACGTACTCGTTTTTCTCATTTCAGACAATAGCCGTGTATACAGAAAATGTTTGAGACACTATGTGATTGGAATCTAAAAATCCCTCGGCAATCCCTTCAGTTTCCAGCAAAAAATATATTTGTTTTTTATGTTCATTTATTGTAATAAATATGAAACAATTAGCTAAACCAGATTTATTACTTTCTCTACTACGTATAGTATCTAAGTAGGGGAAGTATTGTATTCCACCCAAAAATTCGATACCGATATTTCACCGGAAATACATGTTTTGAGGCCCCCTGAATCCAATAAAAAGCATTTTTGGAAACATGTCCGTCTGTGTAACTGTGAATAGCATAACTCAGAAACGAACAGTCGGATAAACTCCAAACTTGATATTTAGGTTCAGTATCTTTCAAAAATGCAACACGAAGATTTTCAAGAAAATTCACCCAAGCCAGACTACCCTTTACATGGAGCAGTTCTCGAAAATTTTAATTTTCTCAAAAATGGCTCTAACGATTTTGATTAAAATATCACATGTTTAAGACATTTTCATGACAAATGAAATATATATCTCGAATTTTCTGGGAATGTCTACAAAAGTATTCTTCATTCTGAACGACTTATGCATAACTGGTAAACCATAAGAGATAGACAAAATTTTACTACACAAAAAATGCAGTTCGCGTTAAAATACACAATTTATGCCGTATACATTTTTTTTGTTGTTGAGTGAACCATTTTCGAGATATCGCTTATTCTTCCCTTAAATATTTCAATACTTATTTTCTCAAATGGGAATTCGTTATTCATTTTTTTGCCTTGAATATGCAAACAGTATTAATCTGTGGCAAAGAGAGTGATGCTGCACATCGCAACCAGCTATTAAGAGATATGTGTATGCTTAGAAGCTACGTTATTAATATATTGCCGTTGCAAATACAAAACAAGGGGAACATAGTACGCCTTAAGCGATAGTAAAATACTTTTAGAACTGGTCGCTATGTGTAAAATGTAATTCTCTTTGCATGTCAAAAGATCGTTTCTGCAAATGTTTATCTCGATTAATATGAAATAGATGGAGAATAAGCGTTTGTAAAATAGTTTTTACAAGAGTAGAGAAAGTCATGTGAGTGTAACACATCAATTTTTTTTCTGATTTTCTAAAGGCTTGTGTTGGTCACTTGAAAGAAATACGTGCATTGGAAAAATATAAGTACGTGAAATTAGCTCCAAGCTTAAATTTCTCTTTTCAACGTCTTTTGAGAAACCAAATGTCAATCTTGCTTTGAAACTCTTTAGTAAAAATATATAGCAGTCTTGAACGTGTTTGAAAACACATTGGGTAATAAAGAAATGTCAGGGACTGCTAAGTTCGTTTCCAATATAAACAAATGGTGGAAAATTGTAAATGTAAAGAAAGCACCTCTGAAAGGCAGAAACCCACTTGAAGCTTTCTTTAATCATATTTACTTTTTGACAGGATCTTTGTCATAGTTTAATGAATAGGAGAACACTTCATTACCGAGACCCTCAAGTTAAAAAAGTCGTAATTTTGGCAGCCTGACATCAGAAACATAGGCTGCTCTGAAACACATCACTGAAACTCTAGTTTTTGTTTGTGAACAAATACTTACCCAAGTAAATACAAAGTATGTCCTATTAGGAAAAATTCAAACAGACTATATGGAAAGTAGATTGGGTTAATACACACAATTTAGTGGAATAACTGCTAGATCTCTGAGACAGATGTTGGTATCAGAAAGGAAATTAAAGCTAGTTGGCTCAATTAAACTCAATCAGTGGTGACATTTCTATAAAATAACTTCTATCATTTTGCAGCAAAAATGCTGCAGAGGACAAAACAAAAGAATCAATGTAGATGAGCTGTACAAGAGTATGAAAGATTCAGTAGACTCCATACAAGTGGATGCAACTTAAAAAATATGATGTGTTACACTCACATTACTTTCTCTACTCTTGTACAAACTATTTTTACAAACGCTTATTCTCCATATGCTTCATGTTAATCGAGATATCGAGATGTTAATCTTATTGCTAATTTTCTTGTAGATGCAAGGGGAATTGCTAGGCTTTAAGCGATAGTCAAATATTTTAAGAGCTGGTTACTGGAGTATTCCATTCTCTTTGCATTACCAGGACAAAAAAATGAATAACGAATTTCCATTTCAGAAAAAGTATAAGTATTGGAAAATTTAATGGAATAACAAGCAATATCTCGAAAATGGTTCACTCATAAAAAACGTAAATGACATAAATTTTGTATTTTAACGCGATCTACATTTTTTGTGTAGTAAAAGTTTGTCTATCTCTTATGGTTTACCAGTTATGCAAAAGTCGTTCAAAATGAAGAATACTTTTGTAGGCATTTCCAGAAAATTCGAGATATACATTTCATTTGTCATGAAAATGTCTTAAACATATGAAATTTTAATCAAAATCGTTAGAGCCATTTTTGAGAAAATTAAAACTTTTCGAGAACTGCTCCATGTAAAGGGTAATCTGGGTTGGGGAATTTTCTTGAAAATCTTCGTGTTGCATTTTTGAAAGATACTGAACCTAAATATCAAGTTTGGTGTTTATCCGAATGTTCGTTTCTGAGTTATGCTGTTCACAGATACACACACAGACACACATACGGACATGTTTCCAAAAATGCTTTTTATTGGTTTCAGGGGACCTCAAAACACGTGTTTCCTGTGAAATCTCGGTATCGAATTTTTGGGTGGAATACAATACTTCTCCTACTTACTATACGTAGTAGAGAAAGTAAAAACGAGCCTGATTTATATTCCGGGATATGTTGTACGTAGTGAACGATACAGTGTGTTGCAGTTCTTGCGCGAATTTCTTGTGAATAACAAGAACATACTTGTCTTTAATTGACAGAGGAGGGTTGAAATGGCCAACATATTTTATATTCGAAGTCGTTGTGATTGTAAATATATAGAGCATTTGAGATATTAATTGATGAGGAATCTTTTTAAATGTAACAAATAAAGCATTTGTTGTTAATGACAATTGAGGAAGAACTGAATTTAGTACATTGCCTCTGCGACTGTAACGTGTAACAAATTAAATTAGCATAAAAATCATTTTCTAGAATTACAAACATATTACTAAATAATTATTGCAAATACAGGAACGATTTTCTATCTCATAAAAACAGGTAAAAAGAGAAAATTGGGGACGTTATAATAATAATATGCGCATCAAGCAGAGTAGATAAACTTCTCTCTAAAACCAACAAAGACATACTCCGAAGCCTAGGTACGCAATTTTTATATAGGTAAATATAGTAATTCCAGTGATTTGTTTTTCAGCTTATTGTTTTCAATACTCTAACTACGCTCCAAAGCGTATTTTTAACATTATGTACACCATAAACAATGTACAATTAAACAATTAATTACTTATGTAATTTTTTCATTGCAGAAACTTTGTGGCCATTAAATGCATTTAAATGTATAAAATACATCCAAAAGATGCAATAACGATCCTTCATTCCACTACCGTTACACCGTCCTGTGACGTCACAGTCGTGAGGAGCGAGTCAATATATAGCGGAGGCCACGGTCCAACATGTTCATATTCTACAATCAACGCCTTACAAATTATTTTCATGTCATCCTACATTTATACACAGGTTATAACTGTATTGAATATCGTGTATAGTTTGTCTCATCATGACACACGTGCCAGTAAAACTAATGACGGATTTACATAACAATAACGTAATACCGGTATTCCAATCTATCATAGCTTATAGAGAGGGAATGGACCCTTTTGTGATATTCTTTTCTTACGCAAGGAAGATACAAAAACCTCTGATCTTAAATTATAATTGCTTACCATGTGATAACAGCCTAGACCACGTCCCTAACACCTACACACTTCTCTCCCAGGAACGGAATGCATGCAAGCAACCGTGCTGCTAATCGGTTCAATGTACCAAGTACTAACCTATGGAATGCAAGGGGACAAAGCTAATGCCTCATAATTAATATGGCACTCGTGAAAATTGTCGCACAAATGAAGATAATCAAGATAAATTACTATTCATTTATTTACAACTTACCTATACTATGTACATTCACCCAAAACTTCAATATCGCTATTTCATCGGAAATACAGTTTTGAGGTCTCTGAATCCAAAAAGAAGATTTTTAGAGAAAGGTCCGTGTGTGTGTGTGTGAGACAGAGAGAGAGAGAGAGCATCGTAACTCAAAACCCACATATTGGATAAATACCAAACTTGGTATTTCAGCTAAGCCTCTTTCCAGTATGCAGGGGGAAATGTGCAAGAAAGTGTTCCAACCTAAACACAGAAAGATTTTCGTTAATTTTGAGTTTCTCAAAAATCACTAACGATTTTGATTAAAATATCACAGGTTTAATGCAATCACGTAACAAAAATCTATTCTATTTAAAATACTTGCTGGTCAGTATTATTGATACTTGATTCACTTATTTCTTGTAAGTTGAACAATGGAAACGTTTTCGAGGTATGTTCACCACATCTTCAGCTAAAAGTCGACAGTTACTGAAACAACTGTAGGATGTAGGTTGTGTTTATGAAGGGGGACCCGCGCACATTGCGACCACTTGATCTACTGTGGCTACACCCCCTGGTAGGCAGGAATGAGGCGAAGGGAGAGGTCGAAGGTAGACAGGCGATAGGCCTACAAAGACACGCAGAAGTCCGTAATATTTCCAGCGAGACATGAATCTTCAAGAGGGCGACGCAGTCACTCTAACTGGCGGGAAAGCTCTCTCTGGCGTATCGCGAGCACCGCAGGACCGGAAATTACACCTGAAACGTGAAATGGAGATGAGATGAGAGGAAATAAGGTAAAGAACTCAGCATTCGTCTTGGCGACCAGGAGAAAACCACGAAACATCCCATTTATGGTCAGAGTGGGCGGTCACCGGGAATCGAACCCGGGACCTCCTGAATGTGGGCCACAGACGTCACCGCCTGAGCCATCCCGCTCGGTGAAGCAAGCGTTAATGTCGATCGAACAAAATGAAATTAGTTTCACTGAGCATAGTGCTTCTTTTTATCCTAAAATAAAATATATCCTGGATTTTTCTGCGGATAACTGACGTGGGATAGCTAAATGACTATATATGTACATCAACGTCAAATAATGCACACTGTTCGTTTTATTCAAAGCTTCAAGAGAAATGCGACGTGCTACTTGCAAAGCTTGCATGTATGCAACTCGACAACGGAGGGCCTTCAGCTGGTCGTTAAAAATTCAAGGCCATAAAATGGCATTGTTGAACCAGACTAGCATCGCTTTCAGCTGGAAACACTCGACTCAATCCTTTTATTTTTATTCTCAAAACTGCTGCGTTGACATACCACGGCACAACCGTCACCGAAATTTCTTCCCCTTTCACGGGAATAAGCGAGTATTCCATTTTTATTAGCATTCGGCCTGCACGAGATATAGCATAAAATATTCATGAAACCTAAATACAAATGGCAGATATCGTTATGAATTGTTAATCGATCCGCTCTCTGCTGGACTGAAATGTGAAAGCTTTAAAAAAAAATTGGCAGCGGAAGTGAGGGAAAACATTAACAGTGGTGTTCGTGTCAGCCATGACATAGTCGCTGACAATGAAAGCGAGACGTCGACGACATTCAACTACTATCGACAAAATGGGCCAATATCGATCTCATTTCAATACTGGTCTCTTGGTTGCAGCTATAATCTGAATGGATGGGACTTAATGCTACGTTCACATGAACGACAGTTTAGAGGTAATAGCTTACTAAGGTCTTGTAAGCTTGTTGAGAAAACTGACTCTAGAGAAGTTCTGGCAATGCCGAGTTCCAGGGCAGAACTTGTAGCGGGAACATTCATTTCACGTTAAATATAGGTATAGCTTACACAACGCAACGGGACATAACGCGCACTGCGGCCTACATATATATGTTGTGGCTATCACCCCCCCCCGAAGGAAGGGCTGAAGTAAAGGAAACACAGTAGGCTACAGGCCGCAGGCAGACAGGCCACATAGACGCGCGAAAGTCCCTAACACTTCCAGGAACGAAGACCCGTCCCATTGCTGGAGCTGCCTAGAGACAATAAACGACCCGACTACCAAGCAGGCCTCTGTTGTCCATAGGAAGGACTCTTTCCTTTCAGCATGCAGCCGCGCCATCTATTCGCGCCGCCATACGCCACGAAACCTAGAACCACAGCTGAAGGATGAGTAGGAAACGGAATGAAAAGAAAATTATGGAAAGGAAATCGTGCTAGATGAGAAACCACCGCAGTATTCACCTATCGACCAGGGGAAGCATGAAAACCCGACACGTTACCGCGGAGCCATCTCGCTGGCTTCACGTTATATATAAGAAAATTATATAACAGAAAATTCTGTTGCATTCACATCAATTTTTTACTCGTTCTAAACTATTCTTACGTAGGCTTATGCTTCTATAGATAAACTCTCATTACCAGGAAGAGGGGTTTTAGTAAGAAACAAGCAATCGTGGTAGCGCATGGAGTATAGGTGGCGTTATTGTCACGGACACTCTCCTCTCCAACCCAAGAGACAGCTTCAACTTCGATGCATATAGAGCAGTGGACAACTGTGGCAATATGTCTAAAGTAGAGTTCATACATAAAGAACATCACAATAAGCATCGTTTGCAGCGAAATTTGTCATGCAACACTTCAGCACAAACCGTGAAACCATCAGATATAATATTAGAGCTCAAAGGACATTTAAAACATCATGTTAAACAACCTGTAGTTCAATGGAACACACGGAACATGTGACATTAGTAGAAAAAACAAATGAAACCTCCTCAGCTCCAAACTATGGATCAGAATTTTTCGAGAATCTGTGGCATACGCCAGTAAGAACGGATATTGCTTTAAAAACAGCTTTCGATATAAAGGAAAAGACTGATGTATATTAATGCTTTATTGAAATTATGAGGTAACATTATTGCGTGTCAGACAACAGGATATCCAAAGCAGTTTTAAATTATCAGCAATTTGGAGCCGGAATGGACTGGAGCTTAAATCAGAGAGTCAACACAATCAACTGAAGAATCAACAGTTAAATAACATATATGCTTTTTTCCCTTCTAATACTCCTTAACTCTGGTCTATCTGCTATTCAAGTAGAGTGTGCTGCCTTCAGAATGTACATCATATTTGTTTACAGAGTACACTGCAAGGTCACAAGCACTTCCACCTTCCCTCGCAGCAACCCTCGGTGCGTTTCTAACTTGACGGATTACTTACTAAACTCCATCTGCCTGCTCATTACACATTTACATATTTGGTCGTAGGTATAACAAGGATACAGAAGCCTAAAGGAATAGTCAGATTTTTAAAAACCAGATCGCTCTTTGGCAGCTTTGAAACTGTCTTGTTTGCATGACCATGAGAAAGATGGTTATTACGTTATTTTTTACCACGCTTTGGGCGTCAATTTGAAGTAGTTTGTATTGAAGGAGTTGTATTACATTTCAACTGTTGGGGAGCCGAACTTGAAATAGTTGCAACCGCACGTATGGTACCGCTTTCCGGTAGCCTTCGCTCCAAATGTACTTTCAGGTGGCCTTTGCCCCAAGTTTAAAAAAATATTAACTTTGTAATTTGACTGTTTCTTTAAATATTATATATGTATATTTGCCTCGGCTGCGTCAGTATTATTGTTAGAGTCATGGATGTCTTGGCAGGGTTGTGGTACAATAAGAATGTAGGCTTACACAGACTATAATTTTACTTCACTCCTTTTATTAATGCTTGACAAGATTTAAATAACACTTCACTGATAAACAGAGCTGTGAGATTCTTTTTATTAATTAATTACACTTTTTAACACGTAAACTTATTTTTCGTCTCTCAGGAATACATATTATATCTCTTGAGGACACTTTTTGCGTCTGGTTAGTAACGCTGTCTGCAGGCAACTGAACTGATTTCAACCGCCTGCACTTGTAAATTTCTGTATTTCAAGTTTTGTGATTGGCTATTCCTAATCCAATAAAATACCTTCTTTTAACCAAAGCTTTTTCTGGTTGTTGATTGGTTATTTTATAAACTGTCACTAAAGTTACATTATTGTTGCCCCCAAGAATCACAAGTAGTATTGTTAAACTCTCAAACTCATTATTGCCTCAAGGTTACCTCATTGTTAGCAACTTTTAACTTATTATTCTCACAGCTCCTACATTATAAATTACCTAATATATTCATATAACATTATTGAACATGTATACAATAGTATGCAACAATATAAACATATACAATGACTGTAGTATACACTTTTTTATAACTTATTACATACACAATTGCTTTAAGGCGGGCTGTTATTGAAATTATATATTATATAATTAGGCTGAAATCATTTAAGTGTTAAAAATACTGCCTCAACCAAAAGAAAACAACTAATAGCGACTTTCCACTTGAGAAGAGTGTATTTGAAAATTAAAGCCAATCACAAATAATATGTGGATAAAGCCTAAATCCACAAACATTTTATTTGACATAAATGGTGTGCTCTAACAAGATGTACGTTTTGTTGTGTGTTAAGATTTTTTGTATCTGTTATAGTTTACCAGTTACACAAAAATTCATTCAGAATGAAGAGGACCTTAGGGACTATTTCCAGAAAATTCAAGATATACATTTATTTGCCATGGCGTTATCTTTAATATACAGTAATATATAGTATTTTAATTAAAACCATCAGACCCATTTTTTAGAATATCAAAGGTAACAAAATGTTTTGCATGTAAAGGGTAGTTGGGGGGATTTTCTTGAAAATCTTCGTGTTGCATCTTTGATGGCCACCGAACATAAATTAGCAACTTTAGTATTTAATCGACTTTCCGATTTGGAGTTATGCTTTTCACAAACATACAGATTCGCATAGATGAACAGATTTCTATAAAAATGTATTAAATTGCAATATTCACATGACTTTCTCTACTCACCCTTCTAGAAACTATAAAGCTTATTATTCTAGCTACTTTTGTCACTCCAGATGAACTTTGAATTTGCATTTATACATTTCGTTGTACGATACAGTACGTAAAGCGAGAGTTAAGATTTTTCAAAAAGTTAACTCCACAAAAAATTTATATACATTGTGTGCTTTGACAATATCTATATAATTTTGTGTTAAGATTTTGTATTTCTCATGCTTTACCAATTACATAAAAGTCATTACCAATAAAGAGGAATTCACAGGCTATTCCCAGAAAACTCAAGATATACATTTTATTTGTCGTGCAAATATCTTAAACATTTGGTATTTCAATCAAAATTGTTACAGCCTTCTTTGAGAAAAAAAATAGCGACTTTTGTTTCCATGTAAAGCGTAGTTTCGGTAGGGAAGTTTTCTTAGGGATATTCATGATGCATCCCTGGAAGATGCTGAACTTAAACACCAAGTTAGTTTAAGTTTGTTTGTTTTCTACTTTCTCTACTACGTATAGTAGGTAGGGGAAGTATTGAAATTTATATCATATATATTTTTTTTTGTTGAGTGAACCATTTTCGAGATATTGCTTGTTATTCCCTTAAATTTTTCAATACTTATTTTCTCAAATGGGAATTCGTTATTCATTTTTTTGTCTTGGATATGCAAAGAGAATAATCTGTGGCAAAGGGAATGGTGCTGCACCTAGCAACCAGCTATTAAGATATATGTCGATGCTTAAAGGCTACTGCTTTTCTATATTGCCCTTGCAATTACAAAAGAAGGGGAACATAGTACGCGTTAAGCGATAGGCATATATTTTTAGAACTGGTCGCTATGTGTAAAATGTAATTCTCTTTGCATGTCAAAAGCTCATTTCTGCAAATGATTATCTCGATTAATATGAAATAGACAGAGAATAAGAGTTTGTAAAAATAGTTTGTACAAGAGTAGAGTAAGTCATGTGAGTGTAACACATCAGATTTTTTTTTTTTGTCCTGGTAATGCAAAGTGAATGGAATACTCCACATAACAACCAGCTGTAAAAAATTTTACTATCGCTTAAAGCCTAGCAATCCCTCTTGCATCTACAAGAAAATTAGCAATAAGATTAACTTCTCGATATCTCGATTAATATGAAGCATATGGGGAATAAGCGTTTGTAAAAATAGTTTGTACAAAAGTAGAGAAAGTCATGTGAGTGTAACACAGAATTTTTTTTCGTTTTTAAGTTGTGCTGTTGGTGGACAGAAAGAAGTATAATAACGTATTTTATCACGATTGAAATTTTGCTCCTATTACTGAGCGCGATATCGCCAACATAACAGATAAAATTATAATTTATTTAAAATGTCTGATTTGAAGCTAGTGAAAACGTTTTGTTAAAGAATTTCATTATCCATCATACCATTAGAAGAAGAGTAATCCAGAAACCAGATTTGGAGTATTCTAGATTGTACTTGAATAGTTTAAGCGACCAGGACTTTAACTTCGAAAAGATGGATCTGATGCTTTTGAAGTTGTGGTCGCACTAACTCTCACTTGCGTATGTACACTCGCTCAAACTAAAAGTGGCCCGTCTCTTGAGTTATTAAATGTTATCAAAGTCCCTTCGAGTGAGCCACGGTTCACAACCGTTAACTTCTGTGCGCCGCTTTAGCCAACTCTATAATACAAGCCACAAGGCGCTGATTTGGGTTACATACACACGATGCTTGGCACGGAGCAGTGGTTAAGCTATCTAACATCTACACAAACAGCTCGAGTTCGATTCTCCGTAGAGGATTTTTTATGTTTTACTTTTTACAGTTCGTTTTACTGTAATATTGTTCCGAACGATAACTGAATGCCATAGTTGCCATCTACCGGTATGACGGACTACTAACTATAAAAATAAAAACCCGTTATGTTTTTACTCATGCATTTTAAAATTAAAGGGAAAAAAGTCGAGTAGCTCCAAGGAGATTTGAACTTGCAAACCTAGGAACAATTGAGGCAGTATTTTTAACACTTAAATGATTTCAGTCTAATTATATATTCAATAACAGTCTGCTTTAAAGCAACATTTGTAACTAACAATATATAAAAAAGTGTATATTACAGTCATTATATATGTTTATATTATTGTAAACATGATCAATAATGTTATGTGAATGTACTACGTAATTTAATAATGTAGAAGCTGTGAGAAATAGGTCAAAAGTTGCTAACAAAGAGGTAACAATGAGGTAAAATTGAGGCAATAATGAATTAGAAATGTTACTTGTGATTCTTGGAGGTAATAATGTAATTTTAATGACAGTTTATAAAATATTCAATCAACAACCAGAAAAACTTTAGTTAACTGAAGGCATTCTATTGGACTAGGATTAGCCAATCAGAAACTAAAAAGGAAAAAAATTACACATTTAGAAGTCAGTTGCCTGTAAACAGTGTTCCTAACCCGACGCGAGAAACCTCCTCGAGAAGTATATGTATTCTTGTGAGACGAAAACAGTTTACGTGTTAAAAAGTGCAAGTAATTAATAAAATAATCTCACAGCTCTCTATCTGTGAAGTGTTATTTAAATCGTGTCAAGCATTAATAAAAGGAGTGAAGTAAAATTATAATCTGTGTAAGCCCACATTCTTAGTCGCACCAGAACCCTGCTAAGACATCCATGTCTCTAAAATAATACTGACGCAGCCGAGGCAAACATAAATATATAATATTTAATGAAACAGTCGAATTACAAAGTTAATATTTTTTTAAACTTGGGGCGAAGGCTACCGGAAACTATTTACCATACGTGCGGTTGCAAACAAAGTTGAAGTTCGGCTCCCAACAGTTGAACTACAATACAACACCTACTTCAAATTAGCTTTCCATACTTGAAGCAAATTTACATCTTCACAAAAACCTAGCTCTGCCATTGAGCTAAGAGTACTGCAGTAAGCGTGGCATTATAGCGAGCGTTAGTCCTACTCCATTTGACAACCATAAATCAATAAAGTGTGTTTTGGTTACAAACATTTAGTGTTAAAACACTCCGAAACGTGTTTGTTTGAAATATCCTATATTAATTCTTTTCTCGGAGGACTTTTATGACCATAGTTCCCCATTATAACTACTACAAGGATACACGCAGTCTTGTGAACAAATCTGGCTGTCCGGAGAACTCCGAAAGTACAAAATTCGAGCCGTCTCTCAAACACCGGCCAGTTATAAATTGATAAGTGCACCTACCTATAATGGACTTTCATGAAGTTTTGCTCTTCCATGTGTTTGCGACAATTATCTCAGAATTAGAGCTGAAGTGTTTGTTGTTTTTCTTGCGACATTTTATTTGTGTAAATCCACAAGCTAAAACGGTCAGAATGTCGGATTGCGTTATTTAAGCTCTCGACGTCGTAAATTGGCAGATGTGTAGAAAATGTCACGCGTTTTTAGCGCTTACGGTAACTCCTAGTTGCCTGTGCAAAATCTCTAATCAGAGAGAGTAGCAAGACGTGCTCGACAGCAGAAGGGGAAAAAGTGCTTCAAAAAAGACACATACAATGTCGGAAATAAACATATTGAAGAGTACTGGTCCAAACCTTACACGTGGGATATTTTCGGCAAAACGTACAAAAGTAAGCACTTAGGTAATGAGGCTTAAGTTGGCCTTAAACGGAGAATAGGTGTTGATAGAGCGCGGTTCATCACAGAATGTGTTACTAACCAAATAAAAATCTGATGTGTTACTTTCACATGTCTGCCTTCTATCATTTATCAGTGGATATGCAAACTATTCTTAAGAAAGCTTATTTTTCTATCCACTTCATTAAAATCGAGAGAAACCTTTGCAGAAATAGCTACATTACACATTTAGTTATAACATAGTCAAATGTTTAAGAATTGGATGCTATATGCTCGCTTTAAGAGAACGACAAGTAATGAACAATTTGAACCATTAATAACGGATATCTCATAAATAGCTTAAGCCACAAAAGAAAATTTATTTGGAATAAACTGTGTGTTTTAAAGATATCTATCTTTTGTGTAGTACGTTTTCGTCTATCGCTTAACGTTTACCAGTTATACAAGATTATATCAAAATCCTTCCAAGTGAAAAGGACTTCACAGGCTATTCCCAGAAAAGTCAAGATATACATTTTATTTGTCACGTAAATAGCTTCAGTATATGATATTTTAATCAAAATTGTTAGAGCCATTATTTATAAAATCGAAATTTTCAAATAGAGGTGGGGGAATTTCATGGAAATCTTCGTGTCGCATCCTTGGAAGGTACTCAACTTCAATACCACATTTGGTACTTGTCCGACTTTTCGTTTTTAAGTTACACTGTTCACAGACACACACACGGAGCTTCTTCTAAAAATGCTACTTTTGCATTCAGGGGGCCTAAAACATGTATTTACGGTGAACTCTCGGTATCGAAATTTTGGGTGGAATGCAATACTTTCTCTACTTACTAGGTGCGTGGTAGGGAAAGTAAATGACCTTTAGTAAGACTAGCTTGTTCACCCAAATAAAAAAGATAGGGGGAGAGAAAGTCGTGTCAATGTATCATATCCGACTTTTTTTTGTAGTACGCTTTCGTCTAACGCTGAGGCAGTATTTTATATCACAACACTGTGAATGCCAGAGTGATTGTAGTGTAAATTAACATTATTGTAGGACATGATTTGAGATGTTTGTTAACTATAAGCATTGTTAGGAAATAAGTTTTCACGGCCACACTGAAACTGACAATAGGAGCGGGTAACAATGAAACGAGGGGGTGAGTTGTTTATTAATTAGAAGAGACAAACAAATAACGTCAGAGTAGCGTGCCTTTCTTCAGAAATGGAGGGACTGTCTTCCCTAGAGCATATGTGTTCGTAATTTTGATTGGATAAAAAATAGACGCTAATGTTGGCGCGCTTTACTCACCAATAGTAGCTCTGTTATAATGTTTAGGCATATCGGGGTGAGGGAGTATAAATTCTGAAGCCAAAGACAGGTATCGCGCAGTTCAACAGAATCATTCACGATTTACACGTCGCGCAGTTCAACAGAAGCATTCACTAAGTACACGTTACGCAATTCTACAGAATCTCTGGCGTCGTAAAGTTAGTTACCAAATGTGAACTACGCGAATTAATAATGCGCGGCAAATAAGTGATTATAGTTACATTCGAAAATAAAACATTTTCAGTCAGGCGTGTATCAAGAGTAAATGTGTGAAATTAAAAAAGTGTGACGGCAATAAAAGTATAAAAACAAATTCTTTTATCAGTGTTATCTTTTAGTAACAACTCCTTTCCGTTTACATACCCTGTTCAAGAGATTTGCTCGACTGAGTAATAATAGCTAGCCGGAGGACAAAGAACCCAAAATTCAAAATAGTAAAACAATAACAGGCGCTCAGCAAATAAGATAACACGAACGATACCGCGACAACGCTTAATGTTTACCATTTATACAACATAATACAAAATACCTTCCAAATAAAATTATTGAAAGTATTCTCCAAATACTTCACAGACTATTCCCAAAAAATTCAATATATACATTTTATTTTTCACGTAAATATCTTCAATATATGGTATTTTAATCAAAATCTTTCAGTTAGTTATAAGAAAATCAAACATTTCGAAAAAATGTTTCATGTAAAGGTAGTTGATAGTGAGGAGATTTTCATGAAAATCTTGGTGTCGCATCTTTGGGAGATACTGAACTTAAATATCAAGTTATACTGTTCACACACACACACACACACACACACACACACACACACACACACGCATACACACGGATCATTTTCTATATATGCCTCTTCCTGTATCCAGGGGTCTTCAAAACATATATTTCCAGTGAAATCTCGATATCGAATTTTTGGGTAGAATGCAGTACTTTCTTTACCAACTATGTAGGTACGTGGTAAAGAAAGTAAAAATGTTTATGATAACGCCGTAATGCATCAATTCCCTATCCTATTAGTTTGTTCATCATCACGTCATTGTGTCATCGTTATTAAATAGAATGCAATTATTTTCAATTGCTTGATGCGAATGCTTCACATAGCTTAATGTTCTTATGTTCGTGACCCTGTACATAACTTACGAAGAAAATTAATTTCAAATAATGAAAATCGAGTCCAATAAGAAGTGTTTCACATCACTAAAATGTGAATGTTTAAATCCTCTATGTGATTTCTGGAACATAGTTCTTTAGAATTAAATATTAAATTCTGAAAAAATAACTAAGTATGCAATATGCTTTATTGCAATAAAATCAAATATGTAATATTTGAGGCAGTATTTTTAAAACTTAAATAATTTCAGTCTAATTATATAATATATAAATTCAATAACAGCCCGCCTTATATCAATATGTGTATGTAAAAATATATAAAAAATGTATGCAACAATCATTGTATATGTTTATATTATTGTATCCATGTGTAATAATGTTATGTGAATATATTACGTAATTTAATAATGTAGGAGCTGTGAGAATAATAAGTTAAAATTTACTAGCAATGAGGTAACAATGAGGTAACCTTGAGGCAATAATTAGTTTGAGAGTTTAATAATGCTAGTAGTCATTATTGGAGCAACAATAATGCAGTTTTTGTGACAGTTTATAAAATAGCCAATCAACAACCAGAAAAAGTTAGTTAAATAAGGTATTCTATTGGAGTAGGATTAGCCAATCAGAAACTGAAATGGTGAAAACTTTACAAATTCAGGAATCAGTTCCCTGCAGACAGCGTTACTAATCAGACGCAAAATTGTTCTCAAGAAATATAATATGTATTCGTGTGAGACGAAAAATAAGTTTACGTGTTAAGAAGTGCAAGTAATTAATAAAAAGAATCTCACAGCTCTGTATATCAATGAAGTGTTATTTAAATTGTATCAAGCATTAATAAAAGGAGTGAAGTAAAATTATAATCTGTAAGCCTACATTCTTAATCGCATCACAACCCTGCTAAGAGAAACGTGTGTCTAACAATAATACTGACGCAGCCGACGCAAACATAAATATTTAATACTTAAAGAAACAGTCAAATTACAAAGTTAGTATTTTTAAAAATTTGGGACGAAGGCTACCGAAAACTGTTTACCATACGTGCGATTGCAACTACTTCAAGTTCGGCTCCCCAACAGTTAAAATATAATACAACTCCTTCAGTACAACCTACTTCAAATTGACGCCCTAAGCGTGTTGCAAATAAAAAATACGTAACAAACTATGTTCTTCAAATTGGCTTTCCATACGTGAAGCAACAAACTTCTTCATATTTTAAATCATTAAAACCCTAAATCCAGAATTGTGCTTTATAATAAGAAAATGCTATTTATCTTTCTTTACCCATCTTCAAAGAACGTACCCAGATAATCAGAACTAAAAACAAGCACAACCAGGAGAGTTTTAAAGCGGCAAAAATGCAACGAAAAATGCAAAGATACCAGAAAGCCACGTTTTAAAATTTCACCACTTATTGGGCAACTAATATCCAAAAGGGTAAAAATGTAAGCATATCCTGATGCTACAAAGCTTGAAAATATTTTACTCTCTCTAGCACCTTCTTATATTATGTAGGGGAAGTGCTGCAAGTCACCATAAATTTTGATATGAAGATCTCAACGGAAAGACATGTTTTGAGGTCCACTGTATCATAAAGAATTAGAAAATGACTCGTGTGTGTCTGTACACAACACAACTCAAAAATGAAAAACAGTGAATACCGAACTTAATGTTTCAGTTCAGCATCTTCCAAGGATGTGATACAAAGAATGTTAATGAAACCTACATACCAGAACTAACTATTTATATATAATCGTTTTTACTTTCTCTACTACGTATACTAAGTATTTTATCCCACCCAAAAATTCGATACCGAGATTTCACAGGAAATACATGTTTTGAGGCCCCTGAATCCAAAAAAAAGCATTTTTGGAAACATGTCCGTGTGTGTGTGTGTGTCTGTCTGTGAACAGCATTAACTCAGAAACGAACAGTCGGATAAACACCAAACTTGGTATTTGGGTTCAGTATCTTCCAGAGATGCGACACGAAGGTTTTCAAGAAAATCCCCCCACCCCAGATTACCCTTTACATGGAATATTTTTCGAAAATTTTAATTTTCTCAGAAATGGCTCTAACGATTTTGATTAAAATATCATATGTTTAAGATATTTTGATGACAAATAAAATTTATAACTTGAATTTTCTGGGAATGTCTCCTAAAGTGTTCTTCATTGTGAACGACTTTTGCATAACTGGTAAACCATAAGAGATATACAAAATTTTACTACACACAAAATGTAGGTCGCGATAAAATACACAATTTATGTCATATACATTTGTTTGGTTGAGTGAACCATTTTCGAGATATTGCTTGTTATTCCCTTAAATTTTTCAATACTAATGTTCTCAAATGGGAATTCGTTATTCATTTTTTGTCTTGTATATGCAAAGAGTATTAATATGTGGCAAAGGGAATGGTGCTGCACCTAGCAACCAGCTATTAAGAGATATGTATGTGCTTAAAGGCTACTGTATTTCTATATTGCCCTTCTAAATATATATTCCCCTTACATCTACAAGAAAATTAGCAATAAGATAGAGTCTGCAAATGTTTATTTCGATTAACATGAAGTAGATGGAGAATAAGCGTTTGTAAAAATAGTTTGTACAAGAGTAGAGAAAGTCATGTGAGCGTAACATATCAGTTTTTTTTTATTTCCTCAAAAATGGCTCTAAGAATTTAGCATAAATAAGTGCATATTTTGGATTTTCTAGAAGTAAGGTGTGAAGCTATTTTTAATTAGTTGCATATAATTTTGATTAACTGTTTTTTGTTGCATTAACCACTTTTAAGATAGTTATTGATATTAGCTTTCCAATGCTTATACATTTTTTGACACCATGTTATCTGCAGTGTCATGGAAAGAGTATGGAATTTCAAACCCAGCATATAGCGACCCACTTTTTAAATATTTGACCATAAACTTCCCGTATTTCCTTTAAATAAAGCGGTATGTATCATGAAACCATTTTTATAATCGCTTAGGTCTATTACTTTGAAATAAATAGATAAATTAAGGCTGGGTTTGAAAATAATATATCATAATGGCTGGAAAGTTAATTCATCAATTAATTTCAGTACCGGGTACCCCTAAATACAGTCGATGAGGTTGACCACAGCCGGGGGTTGAAGCCGGTACCACTAGAATGTGAGCCACAAAAGTGGTTGGACCTGAGCGATATCGCCCACCTAACACTTATTTAAGAACAATCTCCACTTTACAATGTTAGATTGATGCTATAATATTTTTCCATACAGTTCAATAACATGGACTGTTACTTCATGATTCAACTGCGGTTCAGAAGCCGCGATGCCCAAGAATGCTACATTTGAAGAACGTTTAAATCTGATACAGAAAGGGGGGAAATATATAATCCTATTACGGTGGACTTTGAGTGGCCTCTAATCTAGATTAAAATGTCTCCAGGTTCTTTTTCCATTATCCGCTTGCTTGCTCACATGTCGTAGTACTTAAGGGTTTAGTTATGCAACCTGTAGTACCCCGAAGGACTGCAAAGTAATTACGTAGTATTCTTTAAACACATCAGCGGATGCGGGATTATATTTTCAACGTTTCAGCTTCCTATATCAGAAATCATTTATCTTACCAGCACTCCCCAGGTATCTCTTTTTTTGTCGTCAACCGTGGTGTAGGTCGCGGGTTCATAGCCGGAAGAGGGCAATGGATTTTTTTTTCCGGCGTAAACATCCTTTGCATGGAATTATTTTTTTTCATACAAGCCGTGTGTTGGACAGGTTGGAAAGGTAGAATCAGATGACTGAAAAATTCAATGCCATAGCCGGGATTTGAACCACGGATCTCCCGGTCTCCGTCCGGTTGCTCTAACCACTGAGCTACCATGGTAACATGCCGACACGACATTAAATTCTCCAACTGATTCGCATTTTTTCCGGTAAACCACAAGGAGATCTCAAATTGTATTGAGATGTTATACCGCAACCATTAATTGACCTAAGAGTGGTTGCAACTATAAAGCCCGGGACTTAAAGTACTTACAAAGAATTACGTAATGTTGATGTGGCAGTATGTATCCCATTTAATCTGTACTGTCTTTTAAACAGAAACGCGATATAGTCACCGTCACTAAGTGTGTCTGATGTGAATCCTATTGGACAGTACAGTAATATAATCTTGTTCAGTCAGTGCACGGATGGAATGTTTAGTTTCTCATTGTGCATCAGTACTCATTTGTTGAGACTACGTATACACTTGTGTGCTAGTTACATTTCATTTTGACTGGTAAATGATGTTTCATAAAGCCAGATCTCGATTATGTTCATACTGTACACCATTATTGTACTACATCTGTGACCCCGTGCTCATAATCTCAAAATGCTTAGTTTGGTACTGTCTTTCTAATCTATTTTTTGTGCACGTTTTTTCGGCATCAAATTTTTATATTTATTTTTTTGTAATACTTACCACTAAAAATTTGAAGTGATATTTGATAGATGTCATGTAAGTTTTAGGAGTGATGATGGGGTGTTCAAAAAGGTAAAATATACATGAGGTTTTCTTATCTTCAAGTCTAGCTGAACGAAATGCCACTTCAAGACCCCATCGTCACTTTCTCAAGACAAGTTTATCTCCACAGACAAAGTAGGGTGGGTCACGAAACCGGCTAATCCCCGGCACAGCGGCGGATAACGGTGTCTCGCCATTATATCTTGCTGTCACGGTGTCAGCTTAAACTATTTCATTTGTGAGATAACATAGAAGACAGGGATAAATAAAAGTGGGTACAGTTCAGATGCAATTCATAGATTAGCAGATGAGAATATTGTAGACATGATTTTTAGCTCCTTTGCTTTTTACTACTGCTGCCTAAGTCTCCATTGTGTTTTCTTACATTATGCCTTGGCGTTAGTTAAATAAACTTGCACTTAACCGCCAGCTTCCTAAAGGATACCTTCACTGAAATTTCTAAACTTGCAATATTTAAGCACATTATTTAATATTTTTAATACAGATATTATGCCATAATTACAAATGTGTTTTAAATTGCATGCAGATCTCATATGGGTTTAAAAATTTATTTTAATTGCTTTTATTATTCTATTAAATAAAACGTTTTCCATACGATTAAAAAATAACGCTAAAAAATTTTGACACATTTTTAATGCTTACAAAGAAAACTGGCATATAGGATGATTGTTACAGAAAATAATCTAAACTTTAAATGTCAAATGCATCATATTTTGAGTAATTTAAAATATAACAGAAATTATATGTTAATTACGTTCTCTATAACGTACATAATAGTTTTTTTATGAAACATTTATTGCCGAGGTTTCACTGGAAATATATGTTTTGAGGCCCCCTGAATAAAAAAAATTTACAAAAATGTCCGCGTGTGTGTGTGTCTGTGAGCAACATAACTCAAAAACAAAAAATCGGATAAATACCACACTTGGTATTTAGGTTCAGTACCTTCCAAAGATGCGACTGACATTTGCCGCCCCACTGCGATCGGTCTACCAATTTAATGTTATCCTGTTAATGATACTTCACCAAATAGTAAAATACCTGAATTTAGGGCAATTGTAAGACATTTCATTTTCACCTGCACTCTTGTCTCCTCTTTGTATTTTCAATACTTCGAAATATATTCATTGTGTACCCAGACAAAATTATATTCAACATAGGTGGGATGTTTTCAAACAGAAAAGAATGAACGATGCACTACACTCCTCTTTGCGCTATTCCATCATACTGCATTAACCTAGCGCGTTTTTGTTTCCCCCATCCTTTCTTACATTTTTATAGGTCCTTAGAGGACCTTTCATCCGTTCCTTTTTATCCTATTTACTACTGTTTCTGAACACCCGAGTAGTCTTAGCTGTTTCTTTTACTGCCTTACTAACACTCATTTTATTTGAATTATAATCTAACAACTTATTATTACTCTTCTAGTTTACCAACATTGCGTCTTTTCCTAGCTTTCCCCCCCATAACCATAGATAGTTATGTAAGATGTTAAATAAATGACCTACATAACACTTCACACTATAAACGCACCCACTTCCTTTCACGTGATGTTAAGTTTTACTGACTTCTACGTCGCGCCTGACCTGGTAGCTGAATAGATGGATGACTTTTGTTGTTATACACAATAAATGCAAAACGTTACAGAATTCTTTGAAAAACTGTCTGCAACACTCCTTTACATTTTCCCTCGCTTGGTCCACGTTGTAAATCCAATAACAAAACAGGTTTCTTGTTGGCAGACTTTCCGACTGCACAGGTACAAAATTTTCCGAAAATATTTAATTTAAAATTTTTAACGCTCATCTTATTAGAGGTAGAGAATTCAAACCAGACAGTATCAGCATTCTACTTTACTCTAGCTAAGAAAAAATAATTCTTCATTTTACCCTTTAGTGTACTACTTACTGCTGATAAGCACAGAAAAGCAAATATCGGACTTTTACTAAAAAAACCCGTTTTCTATATAAATTTCTGCCTACAAAAATCTATAAAATCTCTAAATGATATAATCTGATGAAGAAAAATATTCTGCATAGGATAATATGTTAAAAGCTGAAATATATAAAAATGAATATTTACAGCATGTTATTACTTATAGTACTTGGCGACAGCGCGAGAGAACAGGACGAAGCTAATGGCAACATGAATGGGTTAGATACAGCGATATTCCACTTACCTCCATGCTGTCTTTTGAGGATGAGACAATCTGTAGTACTGTACAAGAGTGCATTTTGTTTACACCTGACACGCCACAAACAGGCTTTACAATGAGGCTCTAAATCCGGTCCCACACTACTGAACATTTGGCATCAACATTAGCATATTGAGTCAACTTGGAAATCAGTTGAACGAACTCGATTTACTTAACATATTGATTGAACGTGTATCAGTGTTAATATTGAGCCCGAAACTGTTTTCTCGTCCTACCAGAAAACTTATGTTGGAATGATACTTCTTTGGTCTCGCGGTAGTTCCAGAACATTCGTATGTTCAGCTGTTCCTTCACTCTCCCGCTAGTCGCCATTTTGGTGAATTTTCGTATGTGCCATACCTTGGTCAGTTTAAGTTTTTGTTACAATGATATTCCAAGCCTTAATTGTGCTGGAATGGCTGCTCTAAAATCTGTCCTTTTTGTGGATTATAGGTTCTACCTTGCTCAAAATAAAGTTGAAGTCACTTCTACTCATTCTCAAAAATATTTGAAACCAAACCTATTCTCAATTTCATGCTCATTCAAAATATTTTCACGCCTGTGCCGATTAACCACAAAGGATCCTATCTACATTTTTCTTCCTACCAAGCAGAGATATAAATAGCAATAGCTCAATCCTCAACACTGGTGTCCATTATGCTTTTTGTTGAGAGGTTTTGCTCTCAACAATCAAGTCAACAGTGTGGATGGACTGTTAAAAATTAATAGTTGCATCGTGTTGAAACAGTTGTATACATTTAACATGTTAAATGAGCGTTTTGTTAATTGTTGAATGCTAACTATTGGCTATTGATCCAGGACGGGGCTTTCAGTGTGGTAGTGTCTCTGGATGTCGAGAAGGCCTTCTCGTCGACCTGGCATGCAGGTCTCTTGCATAAACTCATTCAAGTGGAGCTACCAATTTATGTTATACACATATTTCACGCATACCTCAAACACAGTTCTCTTGTTGTTTCCCCATAGGGAAAACATCTACACTCAGGCCAGTGCGAGGCGGAGTCCCCGAAGGCTCAGTGTTATCACCCATGCATTTCAGCGCTTTCATGGCCAAACTTGCAGCGCGTCAACATAGCCCAGTATGCTGATAACGTGCTGTTTCTCTGTACAGACAGGAACTTTATGAGAGCCTTCATCCGCATACAAGACACGTCCGGCTCATCCAAGATTGGTGCAGGTGTTGGCAGATGTCGTTAACCCGGACAAAAGCCACGCCATTCTCTTAGAGAAGCACCAACACCCTGCGAACTCTCCCACATTTACTTACATCTTCCGAAGAATTCAGTGGACAAATTTCATCATCTATTTGGGCATCAAGCGAGATTAGAGCCTAACTTTTAGGCAACGCACCCGGGACTTATCGCATCGGGCAATTGGAGCCACTGCCTCACTGCACCCCATGCTCAGTTCGGAGATGCCTGTTGCCTTAAAGCTACGCCTTTTCAGAGCCTTGATTATCCTACTACTATACGCTTGCGAAATGTGGAGCATGGCCCAAGACTCTAGTCTGTTGGGTCTAAAGGGATACAGAATAGCGGTCTCCGGACCATCTATTCTGTATGTCGCTCCTTCCCAGTGAAACTACTTCACGAAGCCTCATCTCTTCTATATGTGGAGAGTTAAATTAGACGCTGGGTCGCTAAAATATACGACAAATTTTCCATTTTATCGGAGTGTCCTCGTTATTTCTCTTAGAGATTATAACTCCAGATATCGGCGATTGAGGCAACACCGAATTTTCCACAATCCTTCCAAGGGTTTCTTGGAAACAAAATTACCAATAGCACCCACAATACAGAAAAAGTTTGGAAAACACGTAATACCAACGGCGCAGAATGGCCGTTGCACCCTGACTATCAGCCATCAAGTAGTAATGTTTCACCCCCTCAACATCACACTCACAATTCACCCTGCAACACCCATCCTCTCAACAAGTGGTTAAACTAATCGCCGGTAGCACACTTAATAACACTTCATCGGTTCGGGTGGACTTGACTGTTGAAGCTAAATTTTTAACAGTGTCGATCAGCCTGAACATGATATTTAATTTTGACGCATGTAATACAGTAAAGAAAGCTTCTGCGACAAATCCTAACATCAAAATGCAGTGTTAGGTACATTTTTTCCACTTCCTATATTAAACAGTCAATGTAACTATGTAGGTATGTGAGCGTATGGCTCCTACATCTTTGCACCGATTTCGAGCAAATTTAGCTCAGAACAAAAAGTAAGCAATGTGTGAGTGATAAAACAAAACACTGACAATGGAAGAGGAAATGCAAATTGTTTGGCGAAAGACAGTTTTGAGGATTCTCAGCTTCAATGGGCCTGTTTTCTAAATACTTTGCTAAAGAAAAGGTTAAATATTGCTATCTTTATTTATTTAGTAGCGGTAATTCAAAGACCATTCCTAATGGTAGATGGTGTTGCAAATTTTCAATGGGAGGCACTTTGGAGTATTTTTATTACAAATGGGAATTCCGAAATAAATTTTTTAAGACAAGAGTGAAAATACTGTAGGGGTGGTATCATAAAAATACCCTTAATGGAAAGTGCTCGACGGGAAGCAGTATTGAAGGTTCTCAGCACGAACGGGCCTGTTTTTTTTGAATACATTTGTGGAATAAACATATAAGTCATATCATCTTTAGTCTTTTAGGGGTAAAGATAGTGTAACATAAACCACCCCAATGAAAAAGGGGTGGAAAATGTTTGGCGGAAATTCGTTTTGTGGATATTCAGCACGAACTGGCTTGTTTTCTCAATAGTAAAATGAAAAATGTTGCTGTTTACGTTCTTTTAGAGGGTAATGCAAAAACCACCCCTAATGGGGAAGTTGAATACAGGATGGGAGGAAATTTGGAGGGTTTTCTGTACTAATGGGGGATTTGGCACAAAAAGTTAAGGCGAATAAATTGAAATAATTTAATATTATCACTATTGTCATTTATTTCATTAACTTAAGTGTAAATAAACAAATACCACGAAAATTGATGCTTTACCAAAATTGCCAGAGCCAAGTATTTCTAATAGTATTAGAATATTTAAGACTATACATACCAAAATTTCGCATTCTTGCACTTTAAGGCCATGATGGCTCCCCTAAAACTAAACAAAGGTAACGCAGGTCTCACCCTAATCCTCAATGTTTACACAGAGGTATACTGAAGCCTTATGTACATCTGAAATAAATCCCGTGATACAGAATACGAGTCAGCCTGTGTAGCGAGGTGAGACAGGTTAGATTTCCGGAGCGAGCATTTCCGGCTCAGGTGACATACTGCTTGATCGGAATGCATTACCAACCATGATTGTGGGATTCCCCCGCACCCTGATACTGCAACGTTTCACTAACAAGGTGTAACATGCATAAGAGTTCACTAAGGAACACAATTGCATTTATATTTATAAAAATATGTGTCACATTCACAAGACCTTCTCTACCCTCTGTCGCCCTATTAATGGGTATGTAAACTATTTTTAGGAAGGTTTATTTTCCAATTTCTACAGTAGTTTAATTAAGATAAACCTTTCCGGAAATAGCTGCATTACACATTTTGTTGTAGATAAAAAAATCTGATGTGTTACACTCACATGACTTTCTCTACTCTTGTACAAACTATTTTTACAAACGCTTATTCTCCATCTGCTTCATGTTAATCGAGACTCTACCTTATTGCTAATTTTCTTGTAGATGTAAGGGGAATATACATTTACAAGGGCAATATAGAAATACAGTAGCCTTTAAGCACATACATATCTCTTAATAGCTGGTTGCTAGCTGTAGCACCATTCCCTTTGCCACAGATTAATACTCTTTGCATATCCAAGACAAAAATGAATAACGAATTCCCATTTGAGAAAATAAGTATTGAAAAAATTAAGGGAATAACAAGCAATATCTCGAAAATGGTTCACTCAACAAAAAATGTATATGACATCTACATTTTTTGTGTAGTAAAATTTTGTCTCTCTCTTATGGTTTACCAGTTTACCAAAAGTCGTTCATAATGAAGATTAATTTTGGAGACATTCCCAGAAAATTCAAGATATACATTTTATTTGTCATGAAAATATCTTAAATATATGTCATTCTGTTTAAGTCCTGTTGATTTTCAGTTTTTTCTCGCGATACCATGGAAGCAGTTACACTATTTTAAGACCCGCGTATAGCGTACAGTTCTAAACATTTAACTATCGCTGCTTTTTACTTTCTCTACTACGTATAGTAAGTAGGGCAAGTATTGTATTCCACCCAAAAATTCGATACCGAGATTTCACCGGAAATACATATTTTGAGATCCCCTGAATCCAAAAAAAGCATTTTTGGAAACATGTCCGTGTGTATGTGTGTGTGTGTGTGTGTGTGTGTGTGTGTGCGACTGTGAAGAGCATAACTCAGAAACGAACAGTCGGATAAACACCAAACTTAATATTTAAGATCAGTATCTTTCAGAGATGCGACACAAAGGGTTTCAAGAAAATCCCCCCACCCCAGATTACCCTTTACATGGAACATTTTTCGAAAATTTTAATCTTCTCAAAAATGGCTCTAACGATTTTGATTAAAATATCATATGTTTAAGTTATTTTCATGACAAATAAAATGTATATCTCGAATTTTCTGGGAATGTCTCCAAAAGCATTTTTCATTGTGAAGGACTTTGACATAACTGGTAAACCCAATGCGATGGACGAAATTTTACTACAGAAAGAATGTAGACCGCGTTAAAATACACAATTTATATCATATACATTTTTTTGTTGTTGAGTGAACCATTTTCGAGACATTGCTTGTTATTCCCTTAAATTTTCAATACTTTTACTTCTTCTCAAATTCGTTATTCATTTATTTTATGTCCTGGACATGCAAAGAGAATGGAATGCACCACATAGCAGCCAGGTCTTAAAATATTTGACTATCGCTTAAAGCCTACCATATTCCCCTTGCATCTACAAGAAAATTAGCAATAAGGTAGAGTCTCGATTAACATGAAGCATATGGAGAATAAGCGTTTGTAAAAATAGTTTGTACAAGAGTAGAGAAAGTCATGTGAGTGTAACACATCAGATTTTTATAATAAGGAGACCAAGAAAACACTTACTTCTGGTAAAATATAGAGCTCTTAAAATACCAAATTGATGTATTGCATTCACAAGAATATCTCTATTCACTCTTCTACAAATTATTCGTAAAACAAATTTATCTTTTGTCTACTTCTTGTTAATATGATAAACTTTCATTACACATTTTGTTGTATGTGTAAGAATACACTAGGTTATGCGACAGAAATGGGATAGCTTTGTGACGACTTCGAAATGTTCTGCTCTTTGCATGACCACGAGAAAAAACGAATAGCGATCACTTGAAAGAATGCATTTGTAAATTCAAACGAATACCCAAAAAGTCTCGAAACCTGCTTACTATACCAAAGATTTTATTTGACATAAATTGTGTGCTTTAATGAGATGTACATTTTTCAGTGATAATATTTTATTATCTTACGGTTTACCAAGTATACAAACGTCATTCAGAGTGAAGAGGAATTCACAGCCTATTCGCAGAAAATTCAATATATGTATACATTTCATTTGTACTGAAAATACCTTAAACCTATGGCAATTTCATCAAAATCTTCAGAGCCGTTATTGGGGAAATCAAAAATTACAAACACGTTTTCATGTAAAGTGTAGTTTGATGTAGGGGAATAGTTTTGAAAATTTTCGTGTCGCATCCTTGGAAGATGGTGAAATTTTCAAGAAAATCCCCCCAACTCCAACTACATTTACATAGAACGGTTTTCGAAAACCTTGATTTTTCTAAAAAATGGCTCCAACGATTTTGTTTAAAGTAACATATTAAAGATACTTACATGACAGATAAAATTTATATATTGAATTTTCTGGGAGCAGCCATGAAGTTCTCTTCATTCGGAAGAAATTTTGTATAATCTTGTATAACTGGTAAACTTTAAGCGATAAACGAAAACATACCACAAAAATGTAGATCCCTTTAAAATGCACACTCCTGTCAATTTTACTTGTTTCTCGTAATTTCCTGGAAAAAGTACGAATTTTAAGGCTAGCACATAGCGTACAGTTCTTAAACACTTGCGTACGCTGTTCTTCTTGTATCTATAACGAAATGTGTAGTGTAGCTATTTCTGCAAAGCTTTATTTGGATTAAAATTTAGTAGATATTAAAAGCGTTCGTAAGAATAGCTTTTATACACATTAATAAATATAGAGGGAAGGGAAAATCGTGTGAATATATCACATAGATTATTTATTTGGATTCAGAGTATATCAAAACATGTATTTCCGGTGAAATCTTGTTATCGAAATTTTAGGTGGAATAGAAAGTAAAAATGGCTGAAGAATACACGCATAAATGACACAGATTTAACCCTACAACACTAGTGTTGTAACCGATTATCTCCGGCATTATCCACTGGCTGATAAACAGCTGAAATTGCAACATTAGCGATTATTAGTTGTCTATACTAATAAACGGTTCGCAAGCAGTGTAATATGACTGGTTGAATTCCCCTGGAATCACATCGTTATATTTACATCTAGAGTTATTTCACCTGTTTAAACACAACATCGTGCGAATAATTCAACATTTCTAGCCAATATTTATTGACGTATTCCTCTGTACCATTTGCATGAAGGTAAATATTTTTCTTTCAGCACAGTTTTTCTGTGCAGCTCTTTCCCGCTTGGCATAATTGATACTAGAGTCTGTTACCGTCCACACAAGATGCAATACCCAACTCGGACACGTTGTCGTTACGCAGATTTTTGTACACTGTCGTACGTAAAAAGTGACCCATTCCTCTAGAAGCAGTAGTGTTTTTCCCTTCCTAGGATTTCCACCTTCAGGTAAACTTTTGACTCCACCCAGCCGGTATCAGTTCACAGCGTGACTAACGTGAAAAATAATTCAGGAAAATAAAACTACTAGTGAACGATGTTTATAATCTATGTGAAATGAAAGGGTGATTCAGATACCACTCTATGAAAGAGTTTCGTTACGATTGGCACACAAGGAAAGGCTAAGCTAATTACAATAATTCGGCCTTCTATAGGAAGGGGTGATGATGATTATTATTTTAAGGCGTTCAACTACTGGGTCACAAGCGCCGTTCTAAAACACATTATCGCAAATGCCAGAGATAAAGATAAAAGTTAAAAATCGTAGCAAAAGCCTGCGGTATGAATCAAAATAAAACCATAGTAAAAGTCAGAGATAAATAGCAAGATATAAAAGAATCTGATGTGTTACACTCACATGACTTTCTCTACTCCTGTACAAACTATTTTTACAAACTCTTATTCGCCATATGCTTCATGTTAATCGAGATATCGAGATGTTAATCTTATTGCTAATTATCTTGTAGATGCAAGGGGAATTGATAGGCTTTAAGCTATAGTCAAATATTTTAAGAGCTGGTTGCTATTTGGCGCATTCCATTCTCTTTGCATGTCCAAGACATAAAAAAAATGAATAACGAATTCCCATTTGAAAAAAGTATTGGAAAATTTAAGGGAATAACAAGCAATATCTCGAAAATGTTTCACTCAATAAAAAACATGTATATGTCAAATTGCGACCTACATTTTTTGTGTAGTAAAATTTTGTCTATCCCTTATGGTTTACAAGTTATGCAAATGTCGTTCACAATGAAGAATACTTTTGGAGACATTCCCAGAAAATTCTAGATATACATTTCGATTGTCATGAAAATATCTTAAACGTATGATTTTTAATCAAAATGGTTAGAGCCATTTTTGAGAAGATTAAAATTTGCGAAAAATGTTCCATGTAAAGAGTAATCTGGGGTGTGGGATTTTCTTGAAAACCTTCGTGTCGTATCTCTGGAAGATACTGAACCTAAATATGAAGTTTGGTGTTTATCCGACTGTTCGTTTCTGAGTTATGCTGTTCACAGACACACACACAGACACACAGACACACACACGGACATGTTTCCAGAAATGCTTTTTTTGGATTCAGGGGGTCTCAAAACATATAATTCCGGTGAAATCTCGGTTTTGAATTTTTGGTTAGAATACAATACTTCCCCTACTTACTATACGTAGTAGAGTATATAAAAACTAAACAGGGAACTATCAATATGAGATCACCTGAGACCAGCATGACTAAAAACACAATTGAAAATTCACCTCTGACACGAACTGAAAAACCCTCTTAACCGCGTCAGTATTGTCCGCCAAGATCTTTGCAGGACTGGCCGGCAGTTGCAGAAAGTCCCAAAGATATGCAAGAGAAGTGCAACACAACAGCACCGATGGATATTCTCCACACACGAGAGAAAGAGGAACAGAGTCACCTTTAAACAGATAGGCGTGTGTAAAATTGCAGTGGCCAATAGGCAAAGAAACCAAAATTACTTCCTCGCTACGAGATACTCGATAAGTAACACAGGGAATAGGAAGGTGCTTCACTACTCGAAGGTTATTTCCGCGGAGAGCCACCACTCATCGCGCCAGCACGAAAGGACCGCTCTCCGCACAACAAACCGAAAGTCTTCCAACGTTACGCGAGATAGTACAACACTGGATTCGGTGGTCGCCGCCTTGGCTGACAAAACCGCCAGTCCATTCCCCGGTAAGCCAACGTGACCAGGTAGCCAAGCACACTCCACGTTAACTCCAGAAGCGTATAAAACATGAAGGGCTCCTGATTTTGCTGAACAGTAGGATGTAAATGTACACTCTGAAGTGCACTAAGGGAATCATTCCAAAATGAGACAAGCTCCCAAGTTTCTACAGCGCACATACAAAATGGCTCGGTATGTGGCATACAGCTCAGCACTATGAATGGATGTGCTACCAGGAAAACCGAGGGTATGGGTTGCGGTTCCATGAACCTAACACATCTATATAGGAAGGGGTGAAGAATTATTTGCATGTGTGGTTAAACTGAAGGTCAGCTACGACATTTACGTATGAGAGCTTTCTTCAGCGACATGGACACCAAGGTTAAAGTTGCTGCTGCTACTAAACGGCAATAAGAAAACTGGCATTAAGAAAACTGTAGTATAGCATGACATACAAGGTTTAGGTTGTACTGTTACCTTACGGAAGATCGGCCATACTTTGGAGGAAGTAAAGTATCCTGTCAATGTAATGGCTAGAATTATACTCGAAAAACAGGTGGCCTCGCTGGTAGGGGGCGGGGTAAGATTTTGTCAGTTCCAACATAAACAGCTCCGTTTTATGCACGCCAGTATACTAGAGCACCACTAATGGACAGAGAGAGGCAATTATGGATTTGTTTAATATCCAAGCCATGCTTCGACAAGTAACCAATGGCAAACAATTCCAGTCACATGGAATATTCAATAAGCGTTTGTCAACAATATATTGCTTCCGTATCGTCGCTTCTATTTGCATCAACGTAGAGGCAGCAATCCTCCAACATTTAACGAGTTTTACATTCATTCGTGTTTGTAACAAAATTTAAAATCTGATGTTTCACATTCACATGACCTTCTCTACCCTCTATCGCTTATTAGTGGGTAGGCAAACTATTCTTACTAAACTTTATTTTTATATCTACTTCATTTTAATCCAAATAAATCTCTGCAGAAACACCTACATTAAACATACAAAAGGAATAGCGATAGTCAAATGTTTAAGGACGGGACGCTATACGCTGGCCTTAAACTTCCGTGCTCTTTTCTTTCGCGAGAAATAACTGATAATTGACAAGGCTTTAAAGAATGACAAGTATTGAACAAGTCGAACCATTAATAATATATTGTAAATGGCTGAAGCCACAAAAAAACGGTATTTGAAATAAATTTTGTATTTTAGAGATATCTACACTTCTTGTGTAGTACGTCTTCGTCTATCGCCGAAGTTTACCAGATATGAAAAATTATACAAAATTCCTTCGGAAGAAGAGGATTTCACAGGCCATTTCCAGCAAATTTAAGATATACATTTTACTTGTCACGTAAATATCTTTAATATATGATATTTTAATCAAAATATTGTTAGCCATTTTTCAGAAAATCAAAACTTCGAAAAATGTTCCATGTTAAGGGCTGTTTATGCTGAGGGGATTTCGTTTAAAAATTTCGTTCAGTATCCTTGGAGGATACTAAACTTAAATATCAAGTTTGGTATCTATCCAACTTCTCGTTTATGCTGTTCACAGACACACAGACAGACAGGCATAGGCGCGAACGTGCACACACACACACACAAACCTTTTTCTAAAAATGCTTTTTTTTTATTTAGGGTGTCTCAAAACATATACTTATGATAAAATCTCGATACTGAAATTTTGGGTGGAATGCAATACCTTCTCCACCTACTATGTACGTGGCAGAAAAAGTACTAATAATGTTTCGATCCGAATTGTTATTCATGATAAGTTTTTTCGTATAAATTATACATAAACTATTTAGATTTCTATCCAGTTTTTGTTAGTAAAGAGCTCCTATGGAGGAAAACAAAACAGAATACAAAGCATCAGAATACTCCACCAGATGACGTGCTGTCGTCCTCCATAGTTTGGGGGTAGCATGCTGGCTTCTGCTTCCCGAGGTCGCGGGTTCAAACCCGCGGAACGCGGACTTTTTCGGGCGTTAAAATCCTTAGTATGACTTCCTTCGGAAGAAAAAACGTAGATTTGTGGATGTAGAGCACGTAAAAGAACGTCAAGCATGATAAAGAGGCCTCTGAGCAAACTTTCCGTTGTTTTATGCCCAAAAAAAGAATGGAGCGCTAAGAAGCATAGTAGTTAATCAGCGTCCAAAAACAAAACTCAATTTCATTTTCTAGACGACGAGCTTCAATAAGGGAAAGCGTAAACTACAATGAGGAATATCTAGAAAACAGCTAATGCTACGAATAAAGATATTTGTCACAAACTGTATATTATAACGAGTTTTACATTTCTATCGCGGAAAGTTTTTGTCCATCCCTTAAGAGTTTCCCTTGTGATAAAAGGTATGTACACCAAATTCAATCACAATTAGAATTACCTGACACCTCACATAAAATTCAGAGTGTATATTTGTAGTAGTAATATCTCAGATATACACAATTTTAATAAAAATCATTATAGCATTTTTGAGAAAGTAAAGGTTGTTAAGGCTAATCCTAATCCAATAGAATTCCTTCATTTAACTAAAGCTTTTTTCTGGTTGTTGATTGGCTATTTTTAAACTGTCTCAAACTTTACATTATTGTTGCTCCAATAATGACTAATAGTATTATTAAACTATCTTACTCATTATTGCCTCAAGGTTACATCATTGTTAGCAACCTTTACCCTATTATTCTCACAGCTTCTACATTATTAAATTACGTAATACATTCACATAACATTATTACACATGTACACAATATAATATAAACATATACAATGACTGTAATATACACTTTTTATATTTTGTTGCATACACATATTGCTTTAAGGCGAGCTGTATTGAACTTACGTATTATATAATTAGACTGAAATTATTTAAGTGTTAAAATACTGCATCATTATATACTTATAACTTATAATCAATATACCATTCTTTTAGTTCGTCTTCTAGTTTCTTAGTTTATAAAATTGCACAGGAATGAAAACAGACTGTTTTTCAGGAATTTTAAAATACGTATTTTACATGTCATGCATTTACCTCTGACCCGAAGTTAATCAACCGATTTGATTTTGAAGACTACCTATTGCGAACATGTGTACAGATAAAACGCACAGATAGTGCGCGGGGTTATTTACAATGAATATATCCAGGTAGATATAAGACATATAGTGCATACTTTTTATCTTTCACCGCCAGCTTACGGGGCCTTTGCAGCTAGGCAGTTTATTGCCACTCTATATTGGAGAGCGGCGTAACCAGATTAATTTAACTGTAGTTATATAAACTACTTTAAAGTGACATAACAGTCGAAAGCTTGTCCTGTGTATTACAGTGTGGTGAACTTCATTCAGACGTCTTTACGAGAGGCGAAATTTAGAAGGCGATACATCAGGTCTCACTAGTTCTATATTTTATACTATGCATGGTCAAAGTTGCAGCAAAGCGCAATGTGTTCAATGTTCTATGGCACAAATGTCCTGTGTAGACTTCAGAAGCTGTGCAACCTTATAAGAAATGCATGGACAAGTTTTCCAGTGATAAAAGGGAATCAGGGAGCACTAGAAAGCCAAAGTTCAACCAGCTACTGGAAACGCTATGCGCCTCATGTGTTTCATAACTGTATATTTCTATTATTATGTAGTGAAGGGGCATTGATGTGAAAATTCGACCATAAACCCCTGCCTGGATGTGATAAAATTACAGCAGTAACCCGTCCATTGCACCCCGGCGTAACTCAAGACGTTATCAACTCTGCCCAAACACTGAGGTCATCTCTCTCCCACCTAACTCGTCAAACCTCGCACTTTGACGTCCACCTTTTCCTGTGAAACTGTGTGGAAGTTATGTAGAAAAAAAGTAAATGTTTTATCTAAAGAGTCCAAACTTTTGAAAACATGAAATGTCAAAAGCGCTTTCCTTTGTTCATCGCCAGAGCTTTGACGGCGCGTAAAGGTATGCTGTGTTATCTCGGACTTACACGTAATGATACATTTTTACCATATGAGCGTCAGCGGTAACTAATACACTTAGCGCTTTTTTCTAGTATCTTGGGACAAACCATTGCTTAATTAGGTAAACATGAGCGGATACGGTTTTAAAATTTCTTAGAAACCGAAATTTTGTATTTGAAAATCGGAAATTACCAGTTGGTTCGGCTATGAAACAGTCTTTTAAATGGCCCTATACAGGATGATTTATGAAGAAATGATTTATTTCCTTAATTATTTCAAAACGAGTTATACTAGAGACAACTTATTATACCTGAAATACAGAGGAATTTTGGGAGATTATTTACCTCTATACCAAATGATGAAAATGTCCTCCATCCTGCATAAGGCTCAACTCAACACGTTGTTCAGTGTTACTGGCCAGTCGTTGGAGGACTCTGTTGTAATAGCTTGAATCTTCTGTGTAATGTTGTGCCTCCGATCGTCCAATGTCTGGGGATGTGTGGCATAAACGTGTATTTTAAGTAACCCCATAGAAAGAAGTCCCGAGAGTCACATACGGAGATCTCGGTGGCCACAGGGTCTCGGAAATTATCCGGTCGTCAAAGAAACTTGCAATTAGTGCCATGGATCCATTTGATGTATGACATGTAGCGCTGATTTCTGCTGAAAATATCCTTGACTCAGATCTACATCGTCTAGTTGCTCAGAAAATACCATGAAAATCCGTCAGTACTCTGCAGGTTCACATTCTTTTTTTGAAAAAAAAATTGGTCCCATTACTCTCTCTACAATATTGCAAACCAAACTCTGATTTTACTGGGTGTATAGGTGCTTCATAATAACATGTGGATTTTCGCTGGCCCAATAACGTTAGTTATTTGAGTTCACATAGCCGGATAAATGGAACCATGCTTCATCTGTGAACCATGTGATGGACAATATGGCAGGATTTTGCACAATGAACGCCTGAAACCAGCGACAATAATTCAGTCGTCTATCCTCATCTGGTTCCTGTAACTCATGGACAACCGTAATCCTATACGGTTTTAGACCTGCACTTTTCACAGCTCTCTGACACATTGAGTAGCTGTACCCTGTCTCCTGAGACAAACGTCTTAATTATTTTTTGGGTGAATGATCCAGTCGTGCTCTTACGTCAACAACCGAGGGAAGCCCAGATGAACGAGTTTTGCATTTTTCACTCACCAGAGATACAGTTGTTTCAAATTTTTTTTACCAGTCCCAATATTGTGTTTCTTTGGGGAGGATTCCGAGCACCAAATTCTCTCTCGTATGCCCTTTGAGTATCTGTAATTGAATTCGTAATCCAGTATTGCTTTACAAGGAAGAGTCGTTCATTTAATGTGTACTCCATTTTCACGTTGACTAGAACAAAATATCAAACAGTTGCCGACAATAAAACTAACAATAACGAATAAAACATAAACATCTGCGCATCTAGTGACAGGCAATCGAAACTCCAGAACATTCTGCTTAATTTGGTGCTAAAATTGGGGCATTGAATGAATTTCAAACAGAATAATTAAAGAAATAAGTGTGTTAGTTCTTCATAAATCATCGTATAGTATCCAAGTATCACCTTATAAGGAACAAAACCGTGTCATTAACAAGCAGAGGGTTTTTAGCACGTAAATAACAAGTTAGGAACGCATCGAGGGTGGTGGCGAGAGAATGTGGAAACACCTGTGACTTTGCAGTGTTCTCTGTAAACAAATATGATGTCCAATTTGAAGTCACTACATCCTACTTTGATAGTAGGTAGATTAAGGAGTTTTAGAAAAAAGAAGGAAATAAAGAAAAAGAATGTTTAGCTATTGATGGTGTACATAGATTAAATATATTAAGATTTAATTAAGACATTTATATACAGAAATCTGAGTTACACTGCATTATCTTTTACATCGAAAGCGTAAATTGTTTAAAACAACATCCGTTCTTATTAGCGTATGACATAGACCCTCCAAAAATTCTGATCCGTAGTTTGAGCTGAGGAGATTGAAAATACACTTTTCTCGTTGTGTCTCTCGAATAATGTTACAATTTCTTTGTGTATCATTGAAGTACAGGTTAACATGATGTTTTAAACATCCTTTGAGTTTGAATGTTGCATCTGATGGTTTCGGCATTTGTACTGAAGTGTTCTATGTCAAATTGTGCTACAAATGATGTTTATTGTGATGATGGTTTTTATGCATGAACTCTTCTTTACTTTAGATGTATTGCCACAATTCTCCACTGATCTACATAGGCATCGAATAATATGCATCGCAATGAAACCATCTGTTGGGTTGGGGTGGAGAGTGCCCGTCACAGTAGGTACCTAGCGTAACCTATACTCCGTGCGGTAATACGATTACCCTGCTTACTTACTAAAACCCCTCTGCCTGGTTATTAGTGTTAGCAATTATTTCAAACACATTAAATCCTTGAAAGTACTTATAGTTATCAGAAAGCGCAGAATGGTTTAGGCACTAGGGTATAAACGCCTATTGTGCTTCTAGAAACCTCCAGGGAAAAGCGTGAAGCGAAAGAGATAGAGGATGACCAGATCCGTGATGACAAGCTCCGGGCACAGGCGGGGTTCTTAACATCTCCGGATATTACATCCTGACCATCCCACACCGAAAACCGGGATAGACAGGACCACAAAATAGTTTCCATTGCCACACGCCTCACCCACCATCCACTCGCCTGATCCTTCGACTCTGGTACATAATAAGGAAATGAAATGAGAGGAAATGGGGGGGGGCAGAAAAATTCGCGACAATGCACCTCAGCATTCGCCTACCAAACAAGGAAGACCGCGATAAAATCCAAGGTCAGAATGCTCGACTTACGGTAATTAAACCCGGGACTTCCAAATACAAGCTTGGCTGTTATTGAGCGAAGCCATCTCACTCGATAAAACATTCCAGTATTCAGATTTCACCAAAAGGGGGTTGTTTATGACTTTGTAAGTGAAGTAGGTATTGTCTTTACGTTGTTTGCACCACGCTTTGGGCGTCAATTTGTAGTAGTTTGTATTGAAGGAGTTGTACCTATTATATTTCAACTGTTGGGGGGCTGAACTTGTAGTAGTTGCAACCGCACGTATAGTAAACAGTTTCCGGTAGCCTTCGCCCCAAATGTATTTTCAGGTGGCCTTTGCCCCTAGTTTAAAAAAATATTAACTTTGTAATTAAACTGTTTCTTTAAATATTTAATACTTATGTTTGCCTCGGCTGCGTCAGTATTATTTTAGAGACATAGATATCTTGGCAGGGCGTGATGCGACAAGAATGTAGGCTTACACAGACTATTATTTTACTTCACTCCTTTTATTAATATTGATACGATTTAAATAATACTTCAATGATATAAAGAGAGAGCTGTGAGATGTTTTTATTAAATACTTGCACTTTTAACACGTAAACTAGTTTTGTCTCACACAAACTACGTATAAAATCTCTCTAGGACGCATCACGCATCCGGTTACAGTCACTGTCTGCAGGCAACACATCTGGTTATGAGCACTGTTTGGAGGCAACTGAATTTATTTCAACCGTATAAACTTGTAAATTTCTGTATTTCAAGTATCTGATTGTCTAATCCTAATCTAATAGAATACCCTCATTTAACTAAAGCTTTTTCTGGTTGTTGATTGGCTATTTTATAAACTGTCACTAAAATTATATTCTTGTTACTCCAATACTCAGAAGTAGTATTATTAAACTCTCAAACTCATTATTGTCTCAAGGTTACCTCATTGTTAGCAATGTTTAACTTATTATTCTCACAGCTCCTACATTATTAAATTACGTAATGCATTCACATAACATTGAACATGTTTACCATAATATAAGCATATGCAATGACTGTTACATACATTTTACAAATTATTACATACACATATTGCTTCAAGGCGGGCTGTTATTGAATTTACATGTTATATAATTTGACTGAAATCATTTGTGTGTTAAAAAATCTGATGTGTTACACTCACATGACTTTCTCTACTCTTGTACAAACTATTTTTACAAACGGTTATTCTCCATATGCTTCATGTTAATCGAGATATCGAGATGTCAATCTTATTGGTGATTTCCATGTAGATGCAAGGGGAATACTCTAGGTTTAAAGCGATAGTCAAATATTTTAACGCTGGTTGCTATGTGGCGCATTCCATTCTCTTTACATGTCCAGGACATAAAAAAACGAATAACGAATTTGAGAAAACGTATAAGTATTGGAAAATTTAAGGGAATAACAAGCAATATCTCGGAAACGGTTCACTCAACAAAACAAATGTGTATGACATAAATTGTGTATTTTAACGCGATCTACATTTTTTGTGTAGTACAATTTTGTCTATCTCTTATGGTTTACCAGTTATGCAAAAGTCGTTCACAATGAAGAATACTTTTGGAGACATTCCCAGAAAATTCGAGATATACATTTCATTTCTCATGACAATATCTTAAACATATGATATTTTAATCCAAATCGTTAGAGCCATTTTTGAGAAAATTAAAATTTTCGAGAAATGTTCCATGTAAAGGGTAGTCTGGGGTGGGGGGATTTTCTTGAAAACCTTCGTGTCGCATCTCTAGAAGATACTGAACCTAAATACCAAGTTTGGTGTTTATACGACTGTTCGTTTCCGAGTTATGCTGTTCACAGACACACAGACACACGGACACACAGACACACAGACACACAGACAGACACACAGACAGACACACAGACAGACACACACACGGACATGTTTCCAAAAATGCTTTTTTTGGATTCAGTGAGTCTCAAAACATGTATTTCCGGTGAAATCTCGGTATCGAATTTTTGGGTGGAATGCAATACTTCCCCTACTTACTATACGTAGTAGAGAAAGTAAAAATACTGCTTTATAAGCAACTTCTTTTGGTTTTTCTTTCAATTTGAAATTATCCTCCACATTAGGACCTCTCAAGAAACTTGTTCTTTGTATCAATATACTTGCAAAGGAGTACGCCCTAGATGATCAGCCTAATGTAAGGTATATGTGGCAAAAAGGAAAGAAATGATTGGAAGAAAACCTCGCAGTAATACGTTATTCAATCTATCATGCACCTAACAAACAAGAAAAATTGCAGGTAAACCTTCGGCCATGTCGGTAAGCCCCAAGGAATTTGAATCTGATACCTCTTGGACGTAGGTCAAAAGAGCCCGTCTAAGCAGACTCGGTTGGGGTACAGAAATATCAATTAAATAAAATCAGTGTGTTCTGCCTTAAAATTACTTTGGTTATTACACATAATGTATAATGCTGTCTTGATTTGAAATTCCTCAGTCAAAGCAATACTCCCTTACGGAAGGGAAAACGTAAAAACTAAAATCTCCAATCTAGACCATTTGTGTCGAATCAATAGTAGTAGAAACGTGGCAACAAGATTTGCCCAATTTGGAGGTAGAATGAGGCCTAACTATTGCGTCTCCTCACCAATCAAGAGCGTTTCTTCCAAGGGAGGTGCCTATCTAACCTCTTGAACGGGATCTCTGCTAATCCCTTCTTCTAAGATGAGATGCCTTCTGAGGATGAAAAGAGGCACTTTAGAGTTTTGTTCTCTTTCTTTCAAAGTTGTATGTCAAGCACTGTGTGAAGAGGTTCAACAGAAGTTGGCCTGTTTCTACGTTTCAAAGAAAAACTACAGATTCTCGGCAACTACTTTCAAATTCTTTCTGCTTCTCCAACATTTCAGAATTCACATCCAATCAAGCTTGTTACACTTTCATTTTCTCAGTTTTTTATTAACTCTGTTCAGGAACTGTGTTGAGCATTGTAAATGCCTCTCAGCACAGAATTTATCAAGAGGAGCCAATTGTAACAGAGAAAAGAATCAAATTACTGTCACTGTTTTAGTCCGTAAATAATGTCCAATAACTAGGTTTGAACACGTACAACAATCCTTTTCGACACCAACATTTGTAGACTGATTCTAATTTCTATTCCTAAATCCTGTTTCTTATAGCCTTGCCCCGCAGAGGTGTTTCCTTCTTTCCCCCGGTTGGCTAATGTACACCTTTAACAAGCCGGTGCAGTGCAAGGATAGATGATAAAAGCGATATAAACACATTGTTATAATGGATGCATGTGCTTTCGTCAACGTGAAAGACAGATTCCGAAGAAACCTTCCATCTGTTTCTTGATAAGAATTTATATGCATTCCAGATGTACTAACTTTGTTACGTAATATGTTTAATTAATACGGTTATGATAATGTAAATTTGACAATTATCTTTGAATATATCAAGGTAAACGATCATGTTAAACAACGAACTATTCTGTATCGCACAACAGCCTATTTCACGACAGAAGCCAACGAAAGTTGACTAGTGCACGTGATCGTTAAGAGATACGAGGCAAAGTTGTATGAAACAGATCCTACAATGTAACCAGACGCATCAGAGATCATTTTTGTTTATTGTTACAAGGTGTATTAATCAATGAGCGCTTCCGATATCAGTGCAATCAGTACGTTTTCATCATATTTTACACACTGTAAAGCCGCATTCAAAATAAAATGTAAGCGCAAATGCAGCATAAACGCAAGACTTTGCACCCATTTACTTAATGGAAGCATTCACATTCAGACGTGTAACGTGTTATATAATCAAGAGATTGCAAACTACAAACTTTATGCTTACGTAGCATTCATAGAGGAAAAATTATGCATTTCTTCCTCCGTACATTGCCCGCTTCTGAACAGCACACGATCGCAATGCGAGATTTTACGCCATTTACTATACAATCATGCTGCTCTTCCATTTGGCGAAATTCTGACGCCACACGCTACTCCATTGTTTGTTTGCAACACCTATAAGAGTTTATTTATAAAAACTGGATTCATTTCTTATTAGAAAATTACTGTTTATGTTACTCAATTGGAAACTTACAATGCCTAGGAAGATTTCCGCGTGCAATTTACGAATCTAGAAACCAGTGTAACTTTCTTGCATTACATCTACGGCTGCATTGCGATAAATCTTACCTCACGCCTGTCCTAATGTTACGTTATTTTAACGTTACCTCTTCATTGCTAATTGTGCCTAAGAATGGAATACGTTTTGGTAATGCTTTCATTATACGAACCACATTCGTAGTTAAACGGTATGAGATACCTTTGCTATTGCAGAGTGCCTATTATGTTCCTTAGTTCGTCTGTCTGTGTGTAGCATTAAATATGTTACGAACCGCTGCAGGTACGGAGTTGAATTATTATATGCATATATACATATACACAGATTGCCTGTTTAAAATGTCATACACTTTCTAGATGTGGTAGTCAAGATAAGAAGTTAAAGAATCAAACTTTAGATATGGTGTATTGAATGCATGTAAACAAACTAAACTTTGTGCTTTCTGTAATACTGTTATTTTCTTTCGAAAACATTCTGGCAGTTTTTACGCACCCTTGATAAAGTGTTTGAAGGGCATTTCGAACATTAAAATTGGTACAAGCCATTGGAGTATATTTTCTCTAAGCATCTATAATAGCAACGTTATTATTTGATCTTGGTTGTCTAATTGTTATCAATTGAGATAAGAAAGCTGGCATATTTACACACTTACGCACCTGAGAATTATTGCATTAATAAACTGACCTGATGTTTATTTAGTCAAAGGAGGACACCACATTGCATACCTGAAACAGATAAAAAGAAGATATGTTTATGACAATCACACGACTTTTTCTACCCATTCCAAATTCACATACATCCCTTATATACTATACGTCTTACAAAAAGTTTAATCTATCTACGTTATTCTTCGTGAAAATAGTTTAAAAAGGAATAAGGAACTTTGGTTATATGCAAGTTATGGAAACAACATTAAACTACTTATATCGTGAGTTGAGTTTTGTTTTCAACGAGCTTCTGCAGAGGGAAAAAAAGACCAATCCACATTTTCAAGCTAGTTATATTAAAGTGTGTAATTTAACTTTTCAAGATTAAATTATACAAGGAATATTTCGAAAACACCTAATGCTACGACCACAAATTGTATATTTTAATATGGTTTATATATTTTTAGTAGTAATTTTATTCATTTAAGGTCACATTAATACGGAGTTATGAGCAACCACATTATGTATACCAACGTGTATAAAAAGTGGACCATTCCTCTATATTCAATATTGTTTTTCCCTCCGTAAGATTTCCGCCTTCAGGTAACTTTGTCTCCACCCATTCAGTATCTTATCTCTATGAGACTGACCTGAAAAACAACCCAGATGCACAAAAAAGGAAACAACGCACGATGTTATAACCGATATGAAATGAAGAGGTGATTGGCTACCGCCTATATGAAGAAACTTTCGCTAAAATTGGTACAAAAGGAAATTCTAAACCAATTCAACGCAATTCGGCCTTCTAAAGGAACGACAGCTACGCCATTTATTAGATAGTTCTCATAATGACATAGAGACGAAGACAACATTTTTTAGTGTTTATTTCTACGTTTTTATAATATTATATTTTATTTCTGCGCATAAAGTTACTTAAAGGTTGAGGCAGTATTTTATATCACAACACTGTGAATGCCAGAGTGATTGTAGTGTAAACTAACATTATTGTATGACAATGATTTGAGATGTTTGTTAATTATAAGCATTGTTAGGAAATAAGTTTACACGGTCTCACTGAAACTGACAATAGGAGCGGGTAACAATGAAGCGAGGGGGTGAGTTGTTTATCAATTAGAAGAGACAAACAAATGACGTCAGAATAGCGTGCATTTCTTTAGAAATGGAGGGAATATCTTCCCTAGAACATATGTATTAGTAATTTTGATTGGTTGACAGAATACACGCTAATGTTGGCGCGATTTATTAACCAATAGCAGCTCTATTATAATGTTTAGGCATATCGGGGTGAGGGAGTATAAATTCTGGAGCCAAAAACAAGTATCGCGCAGTTCTACAGAATCATTCACAAGGTAAATGTCACGCAGTTCTATGAAATCTCTCTTGCGAGTTATACGTCAGGCATTTCTATGGAAGCATTCACGAAGTACACATTACGCAATTCTACAGAATCTCTCGCGTCGTAAAGTTAATTACAAAATGTGAAATACGCGAATTAATAGTGCGCGGCAAATAAGTGATTGTAGTTACATTCGAAAATATAACAGTTTCAGTCAGGCGTGTATCAAGATTAAATATGTGAAATTAATAAAGTGTGACGGCAATAAAAATGTAAAAACAAATTCTTTTATCAGTGTTATCTTTCAGTAACAATTCCTTTCCGTTTACACACCCTGTTCAAGAGATATTTGCTCGATTGAGTAATAATAGCTAGCCGGAGGACAAAGAACCCAAAATTCAAAATAGTAAAACAATAACAGGCGCCAAGCAAAAAAAGATAACACGAGAGATTGCTGCACAAGGTACTCCGCCAGTAGGAACATGTAGCGTATAAAGTAACACTTCGGCAGCTCAGCCATATTTTGAGGAACTAATCTGTCCTGCCAATCCTGCGGCTTGAAAGCATGCTCAAGGAACAGAGCAGCTCTCGTTGCCAGAGGATGCGGCTACATTTGTCATTACCAGGTATTCGAATTTCTAATCATTAAAGCCAGGACGGAAGGAAATAAAGTTGAACTTTTTCTAAACCATAGGTATCGCAAGTAACCAAACATCTCCCATCCCTCGTATAGTCTTTTGGCGTTTGCAGAAGCTCAAACCGGTATTAATCTGCCTGTCAATGGCCCTTGGTTGCTGTTTTCTGCATTATTTCTAGTTTGAGTGTTGATAACAAGAATTCATGTGATTGGTCATTATCAACATACTCAGCTGTATTCCATTACGCCATTTTTAATGTATGTCAGCGTACATATTTCTATTTCCACTTATTTAAATTTTCAGGTACATAAATCTCAATAGGATTTAATGTTTTTTTTGACAATTATACAGATATCACATCTAACAATAAAATAACGGTAACTAAAACTAAGAATTAAACAGAAACATACAGAATGTAATATTTTATTTCACAATAACATTAATAACTTATATAATATTAAACCTTTAGCACTGATAATCAAAACTGGTAGATCAATACCCAAAATTAAAACAGGATGCTTAACTTAACAAATCAATGACGTATAAATGTAATTCTCGCTGACAACTGTAAATAAAAACGCAGTGTATTTTAAAACCCAAACTTAAAATAGAAAACAACAGAGCATACAATTTTCTAACACCGTTGTTAATGTAATAGCATCAAAGCATTTCATAATATTGTAACTTAGTCCAGTTTTAAATTGTTACTTCGTTAATGTGATCAACTTTTACTGGGACTTCACTTAGTTGTATCATTTCATTCTCTTCTTGACGCGTAACGAAATATGCAGGGCGTAGACTGTTCTTCTAGACGGTTTACTCGCTGGGGAGCCGAACACAAGACTTCTCTAACAGAAGTAGTACTCGCTGCGCATCATAGCAGTCGTCATAAACTCGTTAGAAGAACAGCATTTTTCATCGCACTCACTAACACGCTAACTCAAATGACTCTCACTCGCTCCAACGCTCCAAGACAGTGGAATCTTCCACTGAATATTCTAGAACTTTCTCCAACGCTCCAAGACAGTGGAATCTTCCACTGAATATTCTAGAACTTTCTGGACACACGTTTCGGAGGCGGGGAAGGAAACTTTCGGAAGATGTGGTTATCTGACGACAGTGCTTCCAGCGTTTACGCTGGGAGCGCTACTTACCTTTGTTTATCTCTGACTGCCCGGCGCCAACCTCCTTATAACCATGAGCTACAGCTGCTGCATCACAATATTTAGAGTAAATTCATAATGATAACGTATTGACCACGATGAAGCGCCAAATTTTGTTAACGTTCCCAACCCCGCAATGTTCACCGTACTACGTTATCTGAATCGTTAAAGCCGCTAGATGGAGCAACAATGAAGCATATACTGTATTTGCTTCTGATGTTGTTGCGTTATCTTGTAGCTCGTTCTGTTGTCTTGTGCGCCAGCTGCTCCAGTGGTAGAGCTATGAGTTTTTTCTCACGGTATGTGTGAGTGTAATGCGTAGGATAACACCAGTTTACTGAGGAATTTAATATGATCAAACGCTTGAGCTATTCAATCAAGTTGTCGACCGCTTGAAGATAAAGAAAGTAATTGATTATGAATCGTAGCACTCGAAACTATAACAATTGAACTATTACACCTGCTAACTTCTGTAGTATCAATTTTACGTATTGAAATAACTGTTTCCGCAATACAAGAAACTACTTGCGTAACTTGGCATGAGAGGCTAAATCTTACTCATATAAGTAGTCACTGAACGCTTAAAATAACACACGAGTAATCACCAGATTACGTCACGAATGTATGCACGAACGAAGCTGTGCACAAACAAATGTCGATTAGTACCTCTCTGATTTAGAATTTCGTGCACTTATACCAACTCAAGCTCCGCCTACCCAGGACTCCTCCCATTTAAGTTACTGCATACGTGGTCCAATCTCTAAACCATTACGTATGGGTCTCTGAACTGTTGCTATGGAGTCCTAGCTAAACTCTCAGAATTTCATTACCTTTGTCTTTTTTATAGTTCTGGCTACGTGACTCTGCAAACGTATTGAGCTTATAACCTAACTGAATTCCAAGAATCTTTAAGCCAATGTATTAAATCCCCAGCTGTTATTAATGACTAGTTAACTTAACTAGCTATAAATCTTCTTCTTTCCGGACAAATCTTTCAACTCAAGCATATTACATTATATATTGATTTAATATACGGAAATTATTTATTGTAAGTATTTCTCTATCATTATTTTATTTAATTATTTATATATTCCTGTCAATAATTACGTATCAATAATAATAATAATAATAATAATAATAATAATAAATTTCCATTTAATCAGAAGGAACTTTGTATTTAATCTATAAGGTTTTAAGTCTCACATTCAAAAATATGCTTCACCTTAAACGGTAATTTACACTGGTCACAGAGCGTGGGCCAATTTTTGAATAGCAGGTGGTTGTGGTATAATCTTGAAGGCCAATTGGTAATCGAGTATGAATGGTTTGTTCTCTTCTATTCTTATAAGGATTTGTTTGTCAGCGAGTACTGTGTTCATTGTTTAGGAGACTTTATTTGGGCAATTTTGAATCCCATCGTCATTTCAGAACTTATTGTTTACACAACTAAGATATTTGGAGTAATTTAACTTTAAAATATATGATGTTCTAATTAGAATACTTATGAGTGTATTTGAAAAAATTAAAATATGATAACCCCCAGGTAAAGGCTTATTTATCGTGAAGAATTTTCTTGATTAAAAGATGTCTGTCTCAAACATGAAATTTTACATTTTTCTCAATTTTCGTTTTTAAGGTTATGCTGCTCATACACGCGCGCGCCATTTACAAACTACATTTTTTAATTCAGAGCATATACAAAACTTATTTATCTGGTAAAATATCAATACTGAAATTCTTAATAAAAGTAGTGAAAGTAAACTGGCCCTTAAAATACTGCGACACTCCTGTGATACTGCCGAGCTTGGTGTCTTTCAGCGCCGGCCGACTGTCCGGTGGGACAGATAAGGAGACGGCGGAGCGATCTCCCCAGACGTAAACACCCGAAGCACTATCGAGAGATAATCAGATACTTCTATAAGCTTCTTTCTCCCCGCCACCCCGAACATCTTAGAACTCTCTCGAACTCCACTGGCTGTATAAAAGCGAACGTGCTCGAAGTCAGTGAGCCAGTGAGAGAATGAGTTGTACTTGACAAAGTGTTCGTTCTGTGATGAGTGTTGCTACTGCGAGAGATTAGGGAGGCATTGTGTTCGACGCCCAAGCGAGTGAAACGAAAAAAGAAGAGGTTGCTTCGCATGTATTTCATTACGCCGCTATGTCACGAGGAAAAATGAAGTGACACTGAAAGTCAAACTGGATCACATTGATGAAGTGACAATTAATGAAGTGACAGTGAATATTGGAAAAAGTCACTGAACTATGCCTACTGAACAAGCCAAATTGTGTTGTATGACTCATTTTAATATGAGAAGGTGAATTTTAGAAGATGCTAAAGCCATCTTCACTGAATTTTCAGGACACACAAAGAAAACAGCTTATATTATTTTATACAGCTTCTATAGTTGTGTAACAACTCCTCGCAATATTTAAGCAGTGAAGAAAGTTTATAATTTTGCCAATTATTATGTAAATGAGAGCAAAGTGAAAATTTGAAAAATAGGATATAGTAGTTTTTGGAATGAAATGAGGATTTAGGGTGTTCTGGAGGGAAATCATTTGGAATTAGTATTTTTTGGAAGGAAATATTCTGAAGTAATGGTGCATTTTGGAATGCATAAATCATGGTGACAGTAGTAATGTTGAATTTAGTACTCTTCGGAAAGAAATGCTTTACTAATAAGACTTCTTGCCGATACAGTATGTTTTGGAAAGAAAAGCAGATTTTATAATCCAATTTCCATGCCTTTTAGTATGTATTCCCATAATTTTCTTGCTAAAATCATATAACTCATTATGTAACGCATTAAAAGGCTTACTTACGTAAATTCCTTCAGAAAATGAAAATATAACCTTTTAGAATTCATCTTCTCATATATTCTTTGTATGTACGTGCCCGGAGAAAATACGTTTCTCTGATTTGTGGGAAGCTATTATAAAACCTGATGAGTTCATTAAAATACCGTAGGAAATTTTACTTTGTCAACGTAACAGGTTTGAGGATTTTAAGAACTGTGAATTTCCAAGACTCCAAGTTTTCCTTTCTTTGAAGAATAGGTTTTCTACACATGCTCCGAATATGGCAATTTAATGATGGAATTAATAACTTGACGAAATATAGTAACTAATACCCACTTTCTGTTCAATGTGTTTTAAATAACACACTCGTTTGAACTTCCCATAATGCACCGTTAGCGATCTTTTTTACCTAGTTAATCAGAAAAGTCAGAAGTTCACATTCCCTTAACTACAACATTTACATCGTAAACACTAATAAGAATTCGGAAGAACGAACTTCCCCAAGAGAGAATTGCCCTGCCAAAAGAAGGACGTATGGCCAGTTTGCATATTAATAACAATCCTTAAAAATAATTGATTCCATAAATTTCTGAGCGTTTTCAGCATTCCTGTATAAAAGAATCTGAAAGCACCGTCATTAAAAATTGTGAATTGAAATTCACTTCTCTTAAGCTTGATTTGTGTGAGGCAGAACTGAGCGGAAATGACATCGCCTTTTATATTCCACAGTTATTGTTCTGACGCCAGAGAATCAATTACATAGGTAGGTCACACACTTTTATTAGAAAACTCTTTGTTCCAAAGGTTTTAAATTTTCCTAGTTTTCTAACACGGCTGTAATTCATATATATGAGATTTATAGACAGCCGTAAATGTATGATTTATTAGTTTGATTCCAATCATCAATAACAGTTGTAATGGTCTAAAGTACTTACAGAAACTGCAGCACTGCTATAAAAACACAGCAAATATAAAACATTACTCCATCTATAGAGTTGAAATAAAAACATGTTTATGTATTTTTGCACACTGACAAAATCTGTTATCATAGGTAATGCTGCCAGTAATTTTTGAAACATTGATAAAATCGGGGATAACGAAGTGACAAGGGAATGCGGAAATCCAGAGTGACATTTACTAGGACTATTTCAGGAATAAAATGTAGCGATTTACCCAATAAACCCTATTATTAGAATACTGTCATAAAATATTTAAATTTACGCACAATATAAACGGCGTAGTTTGAAAATAAATCAGAATTGGCTGGCCGCACTTCGTTTGTTTTGTCGTTTCGATTTGATTATTTGATATTATTTATTGCCATCCGGCGTGGCTAGAAGTAGGTATGCAGTATTATAATGATGCAATAGCCAATTTATAGGTTATGGTTTTATTCACTGCAACAATATATAAAACATAATTATTGAATACAGACTTATCGAATCTGTAGGCATTGGAAGGAATTGTTCATTGTTTCTACTAATTTGGACGATTAAGTAGTAGGCACATTGTTTCTCAAATTGTGTACCACTTCGGAATGACGTTGTTCATTCAGTTGCGGCGTGAGATAATATTCTGATCTGTCAAAATATTGTGACGCAGCAGCTATGGCTCAAGGTTTGTCCGGAGGTCGGCACCGGGAGTCGGAGGGCGGATGATAACGGCCGATAGCTAGCGTAAACACAGGACGGGATATGGGCGGATAAAAAGAACCTTCTGGAAGCATCTTTTCCCCAACCCTTATTCCAAAAAGTGTGTCGAAATAGTTATAGAAGTTCGAGAAACTTATGGAAAGATTCAACTGACTATATAAGCGAGCGCTCTCGCGGGAGGCAGGTAACTGCGTGTCGAGCTGTTAAGACAGCGAGGGAGCTAGCGAATGTTTCGGGTGCGACATCAAGAGATGCTTCGAGCGAGTTGGCGACGGCTGTTGTAACGTACTACTGCGGAGCGACGGGTTGTGGAGGTCTTGTAATCGACTCCCAAGTTGAGGCAGTATTTTTAACACTTAAATAACTTCAGTCTAATTATATAATATGTAAATTCAATAACAGCCCACCTTGAAGCAATATGTGTATGTAATAATTTGTAAAATGTATGTAACAGTCATTGTAAACGCTTATATTATTGTATCCATGTGTAATAATGTTATGTGAATATATTACGTAATTTAGTAATATAGGAGCTATGAGAATAATAAGTTAAACGTTGCTAACAATGAGGTAACAATGAGGTAAACTTGAGTCAATAATGAGTAAGAATGTTTAACAGTACTACTTGTAATTCTTGGAGTAACAATAATGTAATTTTAGTGACATTTTATAAAATAGCCAATCAACAACCAGAAAAAGCTTTAGTTAAATGAAGGTATTCTATTAGAGTAGGATTAGCCATTCAGAGACCTGAAATATAGAAATTTACAAGTTTAGACGGTTGAAATCAATTCAGTTGCCTGCAGACAGAGTTACTAACCAGACGCAAGAAAGTGTATTCGTGTGGGACAAAAAGTAAGTTTACGAGTTAAAAAGTGTAATTAATTAATAAAAAAAATTCACATCTCTCTATATCAGTGAAGTGTTATTTAAATCGTATCAAGTATTACTAAAAGGAGTGAAGTAAAATTCTAATCTGTGTAAGCCTATATTTTTGTCGCATCACAACCCTGCAAAGAGAAACCTGTCTCTAACAAATACTGACGCAGCCGAGGCAAACATAAATATAATATTTAAAGAAACAGTTTAATTACAAAGTTAATAGTTTTTTAAACTTGGGGCAAAGGCCACCTGAAAGTACATTTGGGGCGAAGGCTGCCTGAAATTGTTTACTATACGTGCGGTTGCAAGTACTACAAGTTTGGCTCCCCAACAGTTGAAATATAATACATCATCTTCAAACTGACTTTCCATACGTAGCAGCAACAAAACTTTTTCTCAAAGTGAAGTGAACCGTCCGGCGTGAAGAGACTACGTCACTTAGAAAGTTAAGTGATGAAGTATTGAACTAGTTCATTTTAGTGAACTGAACTGCCAGTGAAACAATGACAGATAAGGACTTAGAGCAGTGACAGTGGGAAAAGACAATGGGAAAAATAGGAGAAAGTCTCAGTATTAAAATAGCAGACACTATGTTTATATCGTAAAGAGGAGGTGGCAAAGAGATTCGGATAAGATTGAGTGAATCTGGACCGTGATTGATATGGTTGTTCATTTGTGTGCACGAGTAAAATAGTGATTAAAAATACACTCCTTCACCCACATTCCTTCATACATTTGTTGTACGTATCGCACGTTCCCGCAATATATTGGCAGTAATTAGTGATAGTAAACGAGTTTGCATGCATAAACTTCGGTACCTACTCTGCTTATTGAAACCCGTAACAAGCATGCATACCAAGTATGCAAATACTGCATTCTGGGCTGAAAATTCACTACCAGGATACGAGCAGAGGAGCTGCAATCTAACCCGTTGCTTTCTCTACTTTAGCGACTAGTTGTGTAATACAATCGACGAATTGCATGGACAAATTAATAGGTAATGAACAGAATCTGTGTGAACTGAAAAGGAATCAGCAGATAAACGTAATGTGTGGATATACTCTATTCATATCAACAGAAAAGCTTTATAAAATAGCTCAACCTAACAATATAACACTTTCGTTTTTTATAATCGTTCTGTGTTGCTTTCGTAACCTGTTTTGCTCCACTTGAGCTTGTCTAGTTGCACTACACTCGGAGAGGAACAACGGTAAGTAGACTTCAGCCGGTTATCCCGGTCCGCATCGATGTCATCAACACTAGGCAGGCAATTAGCTGACGCTAAAGTGTAATGCGATATTGCATCTTTTGAATAGTTAACTTTTTATGCCTGCTACACAACATATGCTTCATAACCTTTCTTTCCTTAGAATACGGTACTGCAGATTAACTGCGAATTCGTGGACACTAGAGATTGCGAGTAAGGGTAAGTAGGTAAACATTTCCCAACAGCAGGAGATGAGAGAGTGGGATAGCATAGGGGGAGACCAGGTAGAGCGGTCGTAAAAGGCTTCTTCCCCCCCCCCCCCATCGCCAGTAGCCACGTCAATCTCCAGAGGGCAATTCAAGTGAAAATTGTAATCTTGCTTGTGAAATGTTGTTTTTGAGGATTATTCTGATTCCCTTCACCTTGTGTAACTATAGATTACTTTTTAAGTTCTATACCACGTAGAGGGTATTGAATTGCACCCACAAATTTCAACGGAACACATATTTTGAGGAACCCCTGAATCAAAACCAAAGCATTTATAGAAAAAGGTCCGTGTATATGTCTGAACATCACAACTCAAAAAACTAAAAGTTGGATAAATACCAAACTTGGTAATTAAGTTTAACATCTTCCAAAGTTGCAACACGAAGATTTGCAAGAAAATCCTTCCACCCCAACTACTTTTTCGAAATTGTTGACTTTCTCAAAAATGGCTGCAATATTTTGATTACAATAACACATATTAAACATATTTTAATGACAAACAAAATGTGTTTTTTGAATTTTCTGGGAATAGCCTATAAAGTCCTCTTCATTCGGAAGAAATTTTATGTAATCTTGTATAACCGTTAAACGATAAGCGATAGAGAAAAACCTACTACACAAAAAAATCTAGATCTCTTTAAAACACAATTATTTTAAAAACTTTTATTGTAGCATCATTTCCATGATATTCGTTATTAATAGGGCTGGAACCTCGATACCTTTGATATCTCGATACCCTCGATACTCGGTAATATCGAAGTATGTCTAATACTTTGAGCTAACCATTCGATACTTTTTCGATACTTATATGTGGTTAAGTTTTGCATTATTGAAAGCAGTTAACGCTTAACTTTATGCTAGGCAAGGAATGAAAGAAATCGAGGCTTCATGCCATTGCCTCACACGTGTCCCCAAAGAGTTGCTGGATTTTTGATAGACGTTTACTGCGTTTCCTGCGGGTGAAAGAATGCAACATTCCATAGACTCTTGTGTCTAAATGCAAAAAATTAAAAAAAACAATGGGGAAAGGAGTAGAGGTGGTCATGTACTGTCAGCGACTCAGGAGTTTAGCTGTATCCTTGTGGTTGACGTAAGCAAACCTGAGCCAGAGCTATATTGTTCTTCCCTCTCGCTCTATTGATTCACACCCTGTTCCAAAGGTACTTATACCCTTTCTTTCCCGGGAACAATAAATATTACGTGAAGTAGCATCAGTAGTACATTATATTACTGCATCAAACAATACAATTATGATCATACTTTCAATAAGTAAACCTGAAAACCTGCATATATGTAAACCAATATATTTATGACCATATACATGTGAAACATTATTTGGACTGCATCTGTTGACAATCGTTTTAAACTGCTGGTGTTAAGCTATTTGCATCGCAGGCAAGAAGCTTTCTAGTCCACTGCACGCTTACAGCTCAAGGATTAAGCCAATCTCGTGAGTCACTCACAGTAAGATGCAGCGTTAACTGAGTTGTGAATGAAGCTGATTTAGCTGACGCACTAAATCATGTTTCTGCAATATTCTGGCTTAGTGACTCACTAAAAGCCATTACATTTACCTACTCTGGTGAGCAAAATCTCTGAATCCAGCAGAAACAAATCAGAAGTCAAGACAAAAGATAATACAGCGCATGGAAATATTTGTTATTTTCAGTTGTTTTAATTTCATGAAAAATATATATTAGTTTATATTTTTAAGATTGCAGGATAAAGAATTGCTAGTATTTGTTTTTCTATGGATAGAACACCCTTAAAGTTTTTAACACAATATATAGTTACATAAAAAGGGAGCAAAGAAATTATTATTATTATTATTATTATTATTAACATTAGCCTTGACTAACAATAGGGTATATTAAACCTGTGTAATTATCAAGATAAAATCTGATATCTTACACTCACATGACTTTATCTACTCCTGTACAAACTATTTTTACAAACGCTTATTCTCCACATGCTTCATGTTAATCGAGATATCGAGATGTTAATCTTATTGCTAATTTTCTTGTAGGTGCAAGGGGAATATGGTAGTATTTAAGCGATAGTCAAATGTTTTAAGAGCTGGTTTCTATGTGGCGCATTCCACTCTCTTTGTATGTCCAGGACATAAAAAAATGAATAACGAATTCCCATTTGAGAAAAAGTATTGAAAAATTTAAGGGAATAACAAGTAATATCACGAAAATGGTTAACTCAACAAAAAAAAATGTATATGACATAAATTGTGTATTTTAACGCGATCTAAATTTTTGTGTAGTAAAATGTTATTTATCTTTTGTGGTTTACCAGTTATGTAAAAGTCGTTCACATTAAAGAATACTTTTGGAGATATTCCCAGTAGTATATTCGAGATATACATTTCAGTTGTCATGAAAATATCTTAAACATATGATATTTTAATCAAAATCTTTAGCTATTTTTGAGAAAATTAAAATTTTCGAAAAATGCTCCATGTAAAGGGTAATCTGGGGTGGGGGGATTTTCTTGAAAACCTTCGTGTCGCATCTCTGAAAGATACTGAACCTAAATACCAACTTTGGTGTTTATGAGTGTTCGTTTCTGAGTTATGCTGTTCACAGACACACACAGACATACACACGGACATGTTTCCAATTTTTTTTGGATTCAGGGGGTCTCAAAACATGTATTTCCGGTGATATCTCGGTATCGAATTTTGGGTGGAATACAATACTTCCCCTATTTACTATACGTAGTAGAGAAAGTAAAAACATTACTGTCAATATTAGAAGGAGTAATTTCGGAATTAACATGCTACAAAATCGGTACATGCTTTTATACTCAGAAAACTACTATAAGAGTATAACTCAGTGAACAAGCTATCGCCTCTACATTTTTTTTTATAAATTAAGTATCGAGTATTGGGCCCAAAAGTCATTATCCATATCGAGTATCGAGAAATAGAAGCATCGTCCCATCACTAGTTAATGTTTCGAATTGTTCAATAATTTGTTACTCTTTTGAAGTCCTGTCGACATTCAATTGTTTCTCGCAATTGCATGGGAGGATTATGGAATTTTAAGGCCAGTATACAGGATGAATCACCTAAAACTTGCACCGCAAATATTTCGGAAATGGAAAGTGCTATTGATGTGCTTTTCACAGCATTGATTGGTAGTTCAGGGCTCGTACATTTAGCCTATAAATAGATTTTAATAATACTGTGAAAGTGTATTTTTTGAGAAAACATACAATTTTTAAATGGAACAACGCCTAGTTACAGCAACATAATAAAGGTAGGGTAAATCAGAATGTCAATGGTCTTTGTTACAGGATTCTAGTGCAAGTAGTTTACGAGAAATCGTATTTTGAAAAGTTTCCATCCCAACAATTGTGTGTCCCATTCAACCTGCTTAGATGCTACGTACGATGTAATTATGTTTGTTTGCATTGTGTTTTCTGTTCATTGATTGCATTGCGACTTTCTGGTCAGTTAGTTTGTGACAGTTCAAGCAGTAAGTCGTGAGTGGAAGATGGGGTTTACTAACGCACAAAAAGCCGACATGCTCATGGTGTATGGAGAGTGTGGGAAGAATGCAGTTCGTTCCTGTACGATGTAAGCGGAAACATATCCCAATAGACGTCAACCATCTCGGCATTTATTAATCGACCTCTTCACCCAATTACGTGAAAGGTACTGTAACATCTAGAAAACTTAACAGAAACAAACAAGTGACTGGAGAAGAGGCAGAAATTAATGCTTTGGCTGCCGTTGCAGTAGATCCGCAAATTAGTTCCCGCACAATTGCACGTGGAAGTGGAATAAGTCAGGCAAGTGTACTGCGCATTCTCCATCGACATAGGCTCTATCCCTATCACATCTCTCTCCATCAAGAGCTGCATGGAAACGATTTTGAGAATCGGTGTTAACTTTTGTACATGGGCATTAAGACATGATACTCCAGATAAATCATATATCTTGTTTGGTGATGAGGCAACATTTACTAATCATGGTCAGGTAAACCGCAGAAACATGCACTATTGGTCTGTTGACAATCCCCGTTGGCTTCGTCAGGTGGAACGTCAGCGTCCATGGAGTTTGAGCATGTGGTATGGGATAGTGAGCCATCAGCTCATAGGCCCTTTGTTCATAGAAGGAACAATGAACTCGCACAAGTATCGCAGCTTCCTGACAGACCATCTCCCACAGATGCTAGAAGACGTTCCTTTGCAGACTAGGAGGAACCTGTGGTACCAACATGATGGCTGTCCAGCCTATAATGCACCCAAGTACTACAGCTTGTCTTAAGGGAGTGTTTCTAAATCGTTGGAGTGGACGAAGAGGACCTGTATCATGGCCGGCCCGTTCACCGGATCTGACCCCTTTAGACTTTTTTCTGTGGGGAAGGTTGAAAGACACTGTCTACAAGGATGTACCAACTACACCAGACGATATGAAACAACGTAATACTGCTGCCTGCTCTAAAATTTCCGCTGAAATTCTAAAACGTGTGCAGCAGTCTTTCCATAGCAGAATTGAAGCGTGTGTTGAAGCTGCCGGTCCTCATTTTGAACACATCCTTTGAAGGGCTATGTTCTCTTTGCTTGTAAGAATCCACAAAAGTATTGTAATTGCCTTTTGTTTTCCTTTAGTTTGTGCTACCACAGGTTGTACAAGTGTCGGTGCGTAAAGGATTCAAAATAAGATTTCTTGTAAACCACATAACTAGAATCTTGCAACAAACGCCACTGACATTCTAATTTACCCTACTTTTATTCTGTTGATGTAATGAGGCATTGTTCCATTTAAAACTTGCATGTTTGCTCAAAAAGTACGCTTTCTCAGTATTATTAAAATATGTTTATAGGCTAAATGTACGAGCCCCTGACTACCAATCAATGCTGTGAAAACTGCACATCAATAGCACTTTCCATTTCCAAAATATTTGCGATGCAAGGTTTAGGTGATTCACTCTGTATAGCGAACAGTTATTAAACATTTGACTATCGCTATTTCCCTTGTATCTATAACGAGATGCGTAATGTGAATAGATTTATAACGATTATAAATTATAGAGGTTAGAGAAAGTCATGTGACTGTAACACATTAATTTATTCTGGAAGAGATAACATGATCTGCAACTTTCAAAATATCTGTTACCCAGTTAGTTGATATTGCAGTGTTTGTCAGTAGTTTAAGCTGAGCACATGTACAAACTTTTAATAGAAAGCTTCCTGTTGAGCGAAAACACTTCCCTTGTGAGTGAAGAAGTGTCTTCATGTTCCCACTTGAGCTGAATGGTTGTTCTGCTATGTATCCACCGCCTTAATCCCATGTTCTTCACTCCGTCTTGCGGTAAGAGATGTTGCATCTTCCTCTCTATCTTTCTCCAGCATCATCTGTCCTGGCTGAGAGCCCCACAAGAGTTATTTGGTTTATATCACTGAGAATAGCTTTGGTTAGTGCTTCTTCAAGTGTTTGGCTACAGAACGCGTGCTAAAATGCCTAAAATCACTCCCTTCTCACTAACACATCATACCGACACGGAATACTTTTTGGTGCATCAGTATAAAATAACTTAAAAGCTTTCAGATAGAATATTTACTTCTGTGCTTAAAACTAGCATCAAAAGTGAAAAACTCTTTGAAAACGACAGTTCAGCACAGCGTACACTCGGGAGCAGAAAAAGTAAACCAATCCCCTGTGGTTTTCTTACGTAAGGTTCGAATATTTATCAAACCAACATAGCTTCCTTCCAGCCCTTATCACTTCTGTATGCCTGCCTTGAAACAAATCCCAAGAAACACAAATGAGCCAATGAAATGAAGGTGGTGTCTATAATAGCCTCTCTAATTGACTTATACTCTAATTAGTGTAAACAGGCACACTTAGCTAGCCCCAAGGATCAAGCGCTGAAATGCACAAAATATATTACTTTCTCTACTACGTATAGTAAGTAGGGGAAGTATTGTATTCCACCCAAAAATTCGATACCGAGATTTCACCGGAAATATATGTTTTGAGACCCCCTGAATCCAAAACAAGCATTTTTGGAAACATGTCAGTGTGTGTGTCTGTGTGTCTGAGTGTGTGTGTCTGTGAACAGCATAACTCAGAAACGAACAGTCGGATAAACACCAAACTTGGTACTTAGGTTCAGTATCTTCCAGAGATGCGATACGAAGGTTTTCAAGAAAATACCCCACGCCAGATTACCCTTTACATGGAACATTTTTCGAAAATTTTAATTTCCTCAAAAATGGCTCTAATGAGTTTGATTAAAATATCATATATTTAAGATATTTTGATGACAAATAAAATGTATATCTCGAATTTTCTGGGAATGTCTCCAAAAGTATTCTTCATTGTGAACGACTTTTGGTAAACTGGTAAACTATAAGAGATAGACAACATTTTACTACACAAAAAATGTAGATCGCGTTAAAATACACAATGTATGTCATATACAGTTTTTTCTTGAGTGAACCATTTTCGAGGTATTGTTTGTTATTCCTTTAAATTTTCCAATACTTATACTTTTTCTCAAATTCGTTATTCATTTTTTTGTCCTGGCAATGCAAAAGGAATGTAATACTCCACATAGCAACCAGCTCTTAAAATATTTGACTATCACTTAAAGCCTACCAAATCCCCCTGCATCTACAAGAAAATTAGCAATAAGATTAACATCTCTATATCTCGATTAACATGAAGCATATGGAGAATAAGCGTTTGTAAAAATAGTTTGTACAAGAGTAGAGAAAGTCATGTGAGTGTAACACATCAGATTATTTTTTTTGACAGAATGGTCTACAAGTAAAACTTCTAACATAGTGCACGCGAGCTAAAATCTTTCGTTGTGACCAACTTTGGTTTCACAGGGAAATTACCCTTTATATTTGCATATGTTTAATAACTTAGGTTGGTTTGATTAGGTTTTATTTTGCATTGTGTCCTCTTACTTTCTCTACTACGTATAGTAAGAAGGGGAAGTATTGCATTCCACCCAAACTTTCGATACCGAGGTTTCACCAAAAATAAATTTTTTAATGCCCCCTTAATCCAAGAAAAGCATTTTTAGAAGAAAATTCGTGTTTGTGTTTGTGTGACTTGTTTGATCATAACTCAAAAACGAAGAGTCGGATAAATACGAAACCTGGTATATTTAGGTTCAATATCTTTCAAAGATGCGACTCGAAGATTTTCAGGAAAATCCCCCATCCCAGACTATCCTCTACATGGAATATTGTTCGAAAAGTTTGATTTTTTCAAAAATTCCTCTAATGATTTTGATTAAAACATACATTTAAGATATTTTCATGAGAAAGAAAACGAATATCTTGAATTTTCTGGAAATGTCCATTAAGGTCCTCTTTATTCAGAATGGTTTTTGCATAACGGGTAAACCGTAAGAGATAAACAAAACTTTTCTACATATAAAATTTAGAGCTTGTTAAAGCACACAGTTTCTGCCACATAAATCTTTTTCTTTTGGAGTGAACCATTTCGGAGATATTCCTAGCTATTTGTTTGAATGTTCCAATACTTACTCTTTTTTCTCAATGGAAATTCGTTTCTGCAAATGTTTAACTGATTAACATAAAGTAGATGGAGAATAAGCGTTTGTAAAAATAGTTCGTACAAGAGTAGAGAAAATCATGTGAGTGTAACATACCAGAGTTATTACATGATTAATTTCTCATGGCGCTCGCATCATCTGTTCGCAATACAAATCGTTATACTTTAATTGGTCGCAATACGTTGTAGAGTTAATCTATACGTTATATTGGCAGCCTTCTACTTTCTTTAATCTAAAACGTTATTCTTTTATAAAGATTAAATGGCGGAAACTATGAATTCATATTCATAAGAAACTATAATGGAAGTGAAATTACAGAAGTAGCAGCAATAATAACACTAGAAGTACTTACCCAGATAATCCAGAAAGCAATATGATATAGCGTTTAATCGCTTCATTGGCTGATGTAAGGCAAAACATATTGAAAATAAACTGAAATTATTTTCACTGCAAATGACTAGTGATCCAACAAAATATCAAAAATTCTAACATCTCGCTTTTTTACTTTCTCTACTACGTATAGTAAGTAGGGGAAGTATTGTATTCCATCCAAAAATCCGATACCGAGATTTCACCGGAAATACATGTTTTAAGACCCCATGAATCCTAAAAGAAAGCATTTTTGGAAACATGTCTGTGTGTGTGTCTATGAACAGCATAACTCAGAAACGAACAGTCGGATAAAGACTAAACTTGGTATTTAGGGTCACGAAGGTTTTCAGGAAAATCCCCCCACCCCAGATTACCCTTTACATGGAACATTTTTCGAAAATTTTAATTTTCTCAAAAATGGTTCTAACAATTTTGATTAAAATATCATATGTTTAAGATATTTTTATGACAAACGAAATGTATATCTCAAATTTTCTGGGAATGTCTCCAAAAGTATTCTTCATTGTGAACGACTTTTGCATAACTGGTAAGCCTTAAGAGATAGATAAAATTTTACAACACAAAAAATGTAGATCGCGTTAAAATACACAATTAATGTCATATACATACTTGTTGTTGGGTGAACCATTTTCGAAATATTGCTTGTTATTCCCTTAAATTTTCCAATACTTATACTTTTTCTCAAATTCGTTATTCATTTTTTTTGTCCTGGTAATGCAAAGAGAATGGAATACTGCACATAGCATCCAGCTCTTAAAATATTTTATTATAACTTAAAGCTTACCAATTCCCCTTGCATCTACAAGAAAATTATCAATAAGATTAACATCTCGATTAACATGAAGCATATGGAGAATAAGCGTTTGTAAAAATAGCTTGTACAAGAGTAGAGAAAGTCATGTGAGTGTAGCACATCAGATTTTTAAAGTAATTTCTCTTGTTTCAAGAACCGCCTTCTTAACGTGAACTCAAGAATCAGTATAATATTATTAATATTTTACAAATTTCTCGAATGCCAGAGAAAAGGCTAATAAAACAGACCTTGCAATATACAGTTGGGGCTAGAGATGTTGGAAGACCACGCAGGTGCTGGGAAGATTCCTTCCGAGCCAAAAGAGGTTTATGACCTATCTTGAAGGTTGTTGTTGATAATAATAGTATTTAGGTTACAAAGTTTCTATTTTCCTGTCCTCCAAGAGGGTAGCGGGACAGAGCAGGATATCTATGCAGATGTCAGCACAGCTTTAACATATTCTAGTCCGAACAAGTAGACGGCGTAATTCTGGTTAAAATTATATTATTATTATTATTATTATTATTATTATTATTACCTTCATCATCAGACATGGAGATTTCTAAACATTAAAGAACTTTACGTAGCCAGATTAGTTTGAGTATAGACAACTTTAAGCCATATGCTGAGGAATTCCTATGCCTGACTACCACCACTACAGCAACAATAATGATATTGACAAGGATTACGCCATCTATCTTCGACCTCATGATGTTACAGCTGTGTCGCTATCTGGATAGATATCTTCTTTTGTCCCTGTACCATCTTTGTTAGCAAGAAAATAATAACTTTTGGTAACCTGGAATATCGTCATCATCATTCCATTATGACATTGGTGGTAGTCAAAAATGATTTAAATAAATTAACTTCGTTCCGACATGTGTGCGTGTATCCTCAAGAGGAGTTTAAATATGGTTTTCACGGCATTAAAAAGTAATTTATACAATTTTGAAAACTAAGAAATCCATTTTTTTAAATGAAGCAAAAACCGAGAGATTAAATATTTTGTCCAAAAATGAAAACGCATACCTTAGGAAAAAGATAGAGTAAAGAATAAATCGTGCTAATACGGTTTTATGAATTTTATTTTGTTCTGAGATTATGGAAGCCCTATTTAGCATACAATAGGAAGATGCTAGTATTTAAAATAGGGTACAAAAATTATTCTTTCTTTTCGTACAAAATTTTATGTTAAATGAAATATTTGTCCTGGTACTCGCTGTTATTGGTTTGAATTTTGAAGTACTTTACATTTTCTGAAGCCATAAACCAACATTGTTTTGTTTTTCATAATGTCACACAAACAATGGAATTTCAAAGTCAGCATATAGTGACCCGCTTTTTATTATTAGACTATCGCTTCAGTTACCCGTATCCTCCTTGTACCTACAACAAAGGCTAATGAAATCATTTCTGAAAGTGTTTATTTCGAAACCTAAAGATGACATAAAAATAAACGTCTGTAAAACTACGGCATAAAATAATTATTAAAAAACCAAGTGTTACATTTCTATAACATTCTTTACCCTCTATCGTTTATCAGTGGATAGACAAATTATTCTTACGAAAGCTTATTTCTTTATCCACTTCGCTTTGAGATAAACATTTACAGATATAGCTAAATTACACATTTCATTATAGGTAAGTACAAAGAGAACAGCGACAGTCAAATGTTTAATAGCTAGACGATATATGATGGCCTTCAAATTCCATACTCTTTAAATACAATTGTGAAAAACAACTGAACCTCGACCTGACCATAAAGAAGAACAAGGTATGGAACAATGCAAACCATTAATAACGGATATCTCGGAAATACTAATGCCTCAAAAAATTTTGAAATAAGTTGTGTGTTTTAAAGAGATCCACATTTTACTTTCTCTATTACGTATAGTAAGTAGGGGAAGTATTGTATTCCACCCAAAAATTCGATACCGAGATTTCACCGGAAATATATGTTTTGAGACCCCCTGAATTAAATTTTTTTTTTTGGAAACATGTCCGTATGTGTGTCTGTGTGTGTGTGTGTCTGCTTGTGAACAGCATAACTCAGAAACGAACAGTCGGATAAACACCAAACTTGGTATTTAGGTTCAGTATCTTCCAGAGAAGCGACACGAAGGTTTTCAAGAAAATCCCCCCACCCCAGATTACCCTTTACATGGAACATTTTTCGAAAATTTTAATTTTCTCAGAAGTGGCTCTAACGATTTTGATTAAAATAACATATGTGTAAGATACTTTCATGACAAATAAAATGTACCTATATCTTGAATTTTCTGGGAATGTCTCCAAACGTATTCTTCATTGCGAACGACTTTGTATTGGTAAACTATAAGAGATCGACAAAATTTTACTATACAAAAATGTAGATCGCGTTAAAATACACAATTTATTTCATATACATTTTTTGTTGAGTGAACCATTTTCGAAATATTGCTAGTTATTCCCTTAAATTTTTCAATATTTATTTTCTCAAATGGGAATTCGTTACTCATTTTTTGTCTTGGATATGCAAAGAGTATTAATCTGTGGCAAAGGGAATGGTGCTGCACCTAGAAACCAGCTATTAAGAGTAATGTCTATGCTTAAAGGCTACTGTATTTCTATATTCCCCTTACATCTACAAGAAAATTAGCAATAAGATAGAGTCTGCAAATGTTTATCTCGATTAACATGAAGCATATGGAGAATAAGGGTTTGTAAGAATAGTTTGTACAAGAGTAGAGAAAGTCATGTGAGTGTAACACATCAGATTTTTTTGTGTAGTACGTTTTCGTCTATCACGCAACGTTTACCAGTTATAATATAATTCATTCATTCAGAATGAACTTACAGGCGGGTGCCTGGGGTCAGAGCCCGTTGAGGAGCAGACACTCATGGATCAGACAGAACATCCAGGATGGGTGATCAGCCGATGCCTGGTATGGGATGAAGGAAGTAGATGAAGCGAAATGTTGGTGAAATGGATGAAAGGAAAGGTGATGATGGAGCAGTTGGTGGAATGAATGGCGGGGGAAACCGGAGATCCCGGAGAAAACCCGCCCAGACGCCGCTTCGTCCACCACAAATCCCACATGCAGGTCCCTGGGATTGAACCCGGTCCGCCTCGGTGGGAGGCGAGCGGTCTAACCACTCGGCCACGGCGCCGCCCCAGTTATAATATAAGATTATATAAAATTCTGTCCGAATGAACATGACTTCACAGGCTCTTCCTAGAAAATTTGAGATATACTTTTATTTGTTATGTAAATATCTTTAACATATTCGTATTAATCACAGACATTTTTCAGAAAATAAAAAATTTCGAAAAATCTTCCGTGTATTGTATCCTTGCAAACCACTGAACTTAAGTATCTTAGTTTGGTATTTATCCGAGTTTTCGTTTTGAGTTGTGTGCTCATACGCACACAGAGTTTTTCTAAAAACGTTTTTTTCGATTCATAGGATCTCAAAACATGTATTTCCGGTGAAATCTCGGTTTCGAAATTTTCGGTTGCAATACTTTCCTACCTACTATGAACGTGGTAGAGAAAGTAACAATAGTGGAAAGAGAAAGTAATGTGAATGAAACGCATCACATCCTCTGGTATGAACAAAAATGATTTTAGCGTAACGTAACATGCTTCGTGGAGCTCCTAATAAATTTTTATGCTTGAGGGTGGCACTGGAAATCATTATAACTGAATTTTAGACCAGCACAAAACCCAGAGAGTCTCGCTAACGTTGTGCAGAAATATGACTACTGGTGCAGCAGCGTATATGTACTCATTTGATATTCATGCTTTTTATTTAGGAAATGATCACGGCCTCTCACACCAAGCATCTAATTAAATTCGGTAACGAACTCGCGAACATTTATTTACTGCTGCAGAACGAAACATTTCAAATTATGTTCACGTCAGCAATGACATGTTTGACGGGACCATCAAAGCATCATATTTTTACAAAATATATGGAAATAAAATTACCCTCGTTATCGAAAGCTTTGCAACGGTCTATGCTCCTGCAAATGAAAGGCGTTGCTTTGCTTTGAGATTGTTACAAATATTTATAGACGCTTCCATGACAACTAGTGCAGAGTGTGTGTGACTCGAATTTAAATAAGGAATTTTAAACACTCTTAATCGTGTTAATTATCCCTTTCTCTACTACGTATGGCAAATAGGGGAAGTTCTGCATTCTATCCAAACATTCGATATCGAGATTTTACCGGAAATGCATGTTTTAAGGCGCCCTGAATCCAAATAAAGTATTTTAGGAAACGTGTGTGAGAGAAAGCAGCCTCTCTTAACTAATGCTGCTCAGATTGGTGTAAACAACGATAGGTAGCCTACCTGAATATAACATGATCAGCGACTGGACCTTGTAGACGGATGATTGGGTCAAAATTGGTTATCTGTATTGTTAAAATGCGCAAGGTACCAATATTTACGTCAAAACATTCCCCAACAGTAAACCTGGAAAGGAATTATAAAATTCTATATTACCTCCACATTCATACGGCGCTGTGGTGTGTGTTTGTGGGTGTCTTTTTAATCTTTAGGTCGCATTTTTTAAGATGTTGAACCTGAATACCAAGTTAGGTGTTTAACCAACTTTTTTATTATGTTGTGTATAGTCACATAGACACACACACACAATGCGCGGACATTTCTTTTCTTCTAAAAATTCCCTTTTTTACTTTCTCTGCAGCGTATAGTAAGTAGGGGAAGTACTCGATATTCAGTATCGAGATTTCAATGAAAATATATGTTTCGAAGTCCCCTGATAAAAAGAAAACTTTTTAGAAAAAAGTCCGTGTGTGTATCTGAGAGAGAGATAGAGAGAGAAAAAGAAAGAGAGAGAGAGAGAGAAAACTATGATAAATATCAAACTTGGTATGTAAGTTTCTTCCAAAGTTAGGACACGAACATTTTCAAGAAAACCCCCATCCCAAATTACTATTTACATGGAACATTTATTGGAATTTTTTATTTTCTAAATATGTCTTAACTATTGTGATTAAAATGCCATTTATTACAGATATTTACATGACAAATAAAATGATTACCTTGAATTTTCTGGGAATAGTCTGTGAAGTCCTCTTCATTGGAATGGAATTTTGTATAATCTGTAAACTTTAGGCGATAGATAAAAAATATACGGACACGATTTATTCCAAATAACGTTTTTTGTGGCATAAACCATTTCTGAGATATTGGTTATTAAAGGTTTGAATTGTTCATTACTTGGTCATTCTTTTCAAGTCCCGTCTACACTCAGTTGTTTCTAGCGATTGCATGGAAACAGTATGGAATTTGTAGGGCAGCATATAGCGTCCAGTTCTTAAATATTTTATTATCGCCCCTGCTTTTTTATCTGTAACAAAATGTGTAACGCAGCTATTTCTGCAAATGGGTTATTTAGATTAAAATGAAGTAGATATAAAAATAAGGTTCATTAAGAATGGTTTGTGATGAGGCAATATTTTTAACATTTAAATGATTTCAGTTCTAATTACGTAATACAAAATATAATAACAGCCCGTCTTAAAGCAATATGTGTATAATATAATATATAAAATGTATGTAACAGTCATTGTATTAATGTTTATATTATTGTGTGCATGTTTAATAATGTTATGTGAATGTATTACGTAATTTAATAATGTAGGAGCTGTGAGAATAATAGGTTAAAAGTTGCTAACAATGAGGTAACAATGAGGTAGCCTTGAGGCAATAATGAATTAGGTTTAATAATGCTACTAGTCATTCTTGGAAACAATAATGTAATTTTTGAGACAGTTTATAAAATAGCCAATCAACAACCAGAAAGAAGCTTAAGTTAAATGAAAGTATTCTATTGGAGTAGGATTAGCCAATCAGAAAATGAAATAGGGCAAATTGTACAAATTCAGAAGTCAGTTGCTAGCAGACAGCGTTACTAACCAGACGCGAAAAGCGTCCTCGAGAAGTTTAATACGTATTCGGTGTGAGACGAAAATAGTTTACGTGTTAAAAAGTGCAATTAATTAATAAATAATCTCACAGCTCTCTATATCAGTGAAGTATTATTTTAATCGTGTCAAGAATTAATAAAAAGGAGTGAAGTAAAAATTATGATCTGTGTAAGTCTACATTCTTAGGCGCACTACACCCTGCAAAGATATTCATGTCTCTACAAATAAATACTGACGCAGCCGTGGTAAACATAAATATATAGTAATTAAAGAAGCAGTCAAATTACAAAGTTAATATTTTTAAACATTGGGGCGAAGGCCACCGGGCACCATACGTGTTAGAACTACTTCAAGATCGGCTCCCCAACAGTCGAAATACAATACAACTACTTAAAATTGGTTTTCCATACGTGAAGCAAAAACCTTCCTCAGTGTACTAATCAATAAACGATAGCCCGCTGAGAAGGTCATGCGAATGTATCACATCAGATTTCTTTGGTTAAGGATCCCAAAATATGTATTTTCTCAATACCAAATTTTTTAGTGGAACACAATACTTCCTCTTACCCACTAAAGATAGGTGCTAGAGAAAGTAAAAATATTTACAGAGTTAAGATGAGTGTAAATTAATTAAATACTCAAGTTTAAAGCTCTATATTTACAGCTTATTTTAGTAAAGAATGAAAGAAAACTTGTTCAAGTGTAATTAGTTGACACATTTTCGATAACATTATATACAAGATATTCCCAGTTTACTGTTTAGACACTATTGAAAAGCAAACAATAAAGTGAGCCGACCGAAATTGTTGGTCATTCTGAAATGCTTGTTACGAAATAAAAAGTGACCCAATTACGCGTTTCCCCCTCCAAACTCACAACTTTGACGTTTTTCATTGCTACCTGATAGATGGCATGCGGGTTTTAATTACTCCAAAACTGCGATTTCTGTTGCGTACACATTGCCACTTAAATGAAAACAGGCTTCATCCGTTAAAAAAACCATTACTTGTCAGTAGTTTACACTTTGTAATTGTCAGCTCCAAAAAGGCGATATTCGGAATCGTCCTGAGGCCAAAGTTGATGCATTTTAAGGGGGAGATTTTGTTTCATTATGATTTTGCTACTGTTTTCTGCTACGCCATTCTCCAATGTAATACTTACCCAGATCCACGCACATTCTAAGGCCCTTGTTACATAGAAGAAAGGTTAACCTGCAACTCTATCCAACAGTATAACCGCAGCTACGTGCTGGGAGAAGGCGTCCAATTGGAGAGAAAAGGATTTATTAACACTTTTTCTGATTTTATGATGATAATAATATACATAAACGTATATCATTTTTCACAAAACCAAAAATCTTATGTTGTATTCACATGTGAATATAATTAGCTGCAGCGATGAACACATTTTTCAAAAGCGGATCGCTATAAGTTCCATACCCTTGCATGACTACGAGAAAACTGAAAAGAATATCGCGGAAATGGTTAACGTTGCAGAATATTTATTTGACAAATTGTTTGCTTTAGAGAGATTTTGTCTATCTCTTACTGTTTACCAGTTATACAAAAGTCATTCAAAACGGAAAGGACTTTACAGGCTATTCCTAAAAACTGAGAATATACATTTTATTTGTCATGCGAATATGTTAAAAATGTGGTATTTAATCAAAATCGTGAAGAGTTACATTTGAACAAATAAGAAGAGAAAAAAATATGATGTGTTACACTCATATGACTTTCTCTACTCGTATGCAAACTATTTTTACAAACTTTTATTCTCCATCTATTTCATATTAATCGAGATAAACATTTGCAGAAACGATCTTTGGACATGCAAAGAGAATTACATTTTACACATAGCGACCAGTTCTAAAAATATTTGACTATCGCTTAAGGCATACTATGTTCCCCTTGTTTTGTATTTGCAAGGGCAATATAGAAATACAGTAGCCTTTAAGCATAGACATATCTCTTAATAGCTGGTTGCTAGGTGCAGCACCATTCTCTTTGCCACAGATTAATGCCCTTTGCATATCCAAGACAAAAAATCTGATGTGCTACACTCACATGACTTTCTCTACTCTTGTACAAACTATTTTTACAAACGCTTATTCTCCATATGCTTCGTGTTAATCGAGATGTTAATCTTATTGCTAATTTTCTTGTAGGTGCAAGGGAAATATGGTAGGCTTTAAGCGATAGTCAAATCTTTTAAGAGCTGGTTGCTATGTGGCGCATTCCATTCTCTTTGTATGTCCAGGACATAAAAAAATTAATAACGAATTCCCATTTCAGAAGAAGTATTGGAAAATTTAAGGGAATAACAAGCAATATTTCGAAAATAGTTCACTCAACAATAAAAAAATGTATATGGCATAAATTGTGTATTTTAACGCGATATACATTTTTTGTGCAGTAAAATTTTGTCTATATATTATAGTTTCCCAGTTATGCAAAAGTCGTTCACAATGAAGAATACTTTTGGAGACATTCCCAGAAAATTCGAGGTATACATTTTATTTGTCATTAAAATGTCTTAAACCTGTGATATTTTAATCAAAATCGTTAGAGTCATTTTTTAAAAAATTTTCGAAAAATATTCCATGTAAAGGGTAATCTGGGGTGGGGGGATTTTCTTGAAAATATTCATGTCGCATCTCTGGAAGATACTGAACCTGAATGCCAAGTTTGGTGTCTTTCCGAAGTTCGTTTCTGAGTTATGCTGTTCAAAGACAGACAGACACACACACACACACACACACACACACACACACACACACACACACACACGGACATGTTTCCAAAAATGCTTTTATTGGATTCATGGAGTCTCAAAACACATCTTTCCGGGTGAAATCTCGGTATCAAATTTTTGGGTGGAATACAATACTTCCCCTACTTACTATACGTAGTAGAGAAAGTAAAAATGAATAACGAATTCTCATTTGAGAAAATAAGTATTGAAAATTTAAGGGAATAACAAGCAATATCTCGAAAATGGTTCACTGAACAAAAAAAATGTGCACGACATAAATTGTGTATTTTAACGCGATCTTCATTTTTGTGTAGTACAATTTTGTCTATCTATTATGGTTTACCAGTTATGCAAAAGTCGTTCACAAAGAAGAATACTTTTGGAGACAGTCTCAGAAACTTCAAGATATACATTTTATTGTCATGAAACTATCTTAAACATGTGTATTTTAATCAAAATCGTTAGAGCCATTTTTGAGAAAATTAAACTTTTCGAAAACTATTCCATGCAAAGGGTAATCTGGGGTAGGGGGATTTTCTTGAAAACCTTCGTGTCGCATCTCTGGAAGATACTGAACCTAAATACCAAGTTTGGTGTTTATCCGACTGTTCGTTTCTGAGTTATGCTGTTCACAGACACACACACAGACACACACACGGATATGTTTCCAAAAATGCTTTTTTTTTATTCAGGGGTCTCAAAACATGTATTTCCTGTGAAATCTCGGTATCGAATTTTTGGGTGGAATACAATACTTCTCCTACTTACTATACGTAGTAGAGCAAATAAAAAGTATTTTTGGAAACATGTCTGTATGTCTGTCTGTATGTTTATTTTCAGGCAGCGAGTTAAGAAAAGGCAATCATAACAACCAGCTGTTCGCGAACAATTTAGGATATACATTTTTATGTCACTATTTCAAACATGTGATATACCAACCAAAATCCGAGATCTATTTGGAGAAAATAAGAAATGAGAAGTTTTCCATGCAACGTATAATTATGGGGTATGAGGCAATTTCACGAATGGCTTTATGTCGCATTTTCGAAAGCCTGTGGACAGTTAAATACAAAGATTTGTATTCAATCAAGTTATCGATTTTAAAGTATACTATTCTCAGACAACAAAGACAGGCAAAACGTTTTCAAAAAACGATTGTGTTTTTCAGGTATCTCAAGATGTATATTTCCTATGAAATCTCAATACCAAGTTTTTGGTTGGAGCAAAATACTTACTCTATCCAAAATTATATACTTAATTTCCAAAACAATTTTATGCGCAATTCTAATACACGTTTTCATTTATTCACATACACTCGGGTGCAAAAAGAGTGCCGATATAATGAGCTGTGTTTTAAGTTGGTAAGTGATTAGTAAAGCAGCTCTTCTCCATTCAAGACTCCACCCTACCCCTTACCTAGTTCTAGCAACCCAAGTTGCTTGGGTACTTTCGCATAGGTTTTTTTCGCAATGGCGGAAGCGCACCAGAGTCTAGGATCCAAGGGAGTTTTAGATTCGTTGAGAAAACCAATCAATTCAGTTGAATATTAACTGTTTTTCCGTAGGATGGAAAGGTAGAAGCAGAATGAAAAGGTACTGAATCGACATTGGGGTATGTTATCTCAAGAGAAGTTGAGCATTCCTTTTTGTTTTACCAGGAAAGTTGAAGTCAGATGAAGAAATTCACGAAGTGTTTGCATATCGACATCGTAGCTTAGATGGCGGAGCGGAGGTACTGAATTTGAAGATCAGTGGTTCGAATCCCCACTATGGCATTGCATTTTTTTATTCTGATTCTACCTTTCCAAAGTTAATTCGGAGTTAGCACTGTCTTGAGTACATTTTATTATCAGAGTTTTGCAAGAAAAGGAATATAAAGAAGGTGCCAGTTCTTTTCAAGTAATGCGAAAAGGTTATGTTTTGGACCTTTTTTGTAATTTTTGGGGGGGGGGGATTCATTTCGTGTCATTTCCTTGCGATGCTTATTTGTGATGTATAATAATTCAAAATCAATATGTACATTATTCTTGCTCTTTTTCAAAATTATTGTCAGAAGGGAATAATAGTAATAAGAGGAAGAAGAAGAAAGAAAGAAAGAAAGAAATAAAGAAAGAAAGAAAACTACTCCTATTAAATGAGCTATTCAAAGTAAAATACTTTTATCTCTCATGAAAACTTTATTTATAAACTGATTTTCTTTTTATATATCCTTTAACTTTGCTTTACATCCCGTTGTGATATGTTTCTGATGCTTCTGGTGCCATGCATTTATAATTAAATTCGCTACCTGATCTCCTGTCCAGTAAATTCGTTCGTGGTATTTCTTCCACCAGTTTAACGCTTAACTTTGATATACTCCATAGCTCTGCAGTCCTCGCTGTGATATAACCTTGCTCATTAAGATAGCAATTTTCAGTTTGTTGTCCATATCTTTTCAAATGACATATATAATGAGAACGTTGTTTTCATCCAACCACTCCACATAAAGTTTGCCTTACTTCCTTCCCCCGGCTTCTTTCACTCTTGAGCCAGAAATGGATCTGTATTCATTGGTTAGGGTTTGAGTGCCAGAGTTCAGACATTAATCCAATTAGAGACGGATCTGGTGAGTGTCTGGCGAGTGCCTTCTAGCCACTCAGTTATAATGCTTCCGTTTTCCACCACTTTCACCGCTCGATTTGTTCAAACCAATAAGGGATTTACACAACCATGAGGTGTGGAACACAACTGCTAACATTACATAAAGAAAACACTATGGGAAACCGTACTTTTTTTGCACCGTATTGTACCTATTTTGTAGAGAAGTAATAGTTAACGGATAAACCCGTAAATCTGTTTATTAATAGAACAGACATTTGCAGAACTATTTTGTTGTAACCCATCTAAAGGTTATTAGAAATCTGATATGTTGCAAATGACTTTCTCTACTCACTCTTCTATAAAATATTCTTACAAACGTTTATTGTTCTGTCTACTTATTGTTACTCGAGGTATACTCTTATTACACATTTATATATCTTGTAAATATAAGAAGAAAGCAGTACGCTAAAACGATAGTAAGGATCGCTATGTAATGACTTTCAAATTCCAGAATCCTTGCTTAACTACGAGATTTCTTTTAAGATTAAGCTTTTTTATTGTTATTATTATTGAAAGTCTGCTTCTTGGGAAAAGTATAACAAACACAAAATTACCAATAGGTTTAAATTGTTAAACAGGGCAGTAAAGATAGAACAAAGCCATACAATGAAACAATGTTAATAGCAAGTACTAATCTTACGATTAGGAAAAAAATAATGAATTGAATGAAACATTAAGAAGTTTCGCAAATGTCCATGGCAACGAGAATTACATATTATTGTGGGCTGTTTTAAAAATTCACAATATGGTTTAGAAGAAGCCAGCAGAAGAACGTGGGAGGCTTCATTGAGGATAACAAGGACTATAAATCTGATTTCTTAAGAGAGCGACTAATCCTTTCAAAACAGACGTTCCGATTGATTTACTGCCTACGGTGTATAAGCCAAACATCTTGCAGGTGTCAGTAAAGAACTTGGGAATTGTTCCACCGGCACCTATTAACAACCCAATCACCACAATGTGACCAAAAGAGTGTAAGCGTAAGTATTCGAAAATTTTAATAACAAAGAATATCTCGGAAATAGTTAATGCTACACACACGTTTCACGTTTACTGTGTGGTTTAACGAGATCATCTATCTTTACAATTATACAAAACCAATTATAATTAAACATGTTTCATCAGAATGAGGAAGACTTCAAAAGCTATTGGAGGAAACTCAAGATATACACTTTATTTTGTTATGCAAATGTCTTAAACATATGGTATATTAATTAAAAACGACATGTTTTTTCATGTAAAGGATAGTTGGAATGGGAAGATTTTCATGAAAATATTCTGTTTCACCCTTAGAAGATGCTGAATTTAAAATATGAAGTTTGGTTTGTTATCTGACTTTTCATTTTTATGCTGTGTATAGTAAGACACACCTAGAGGTTTTATGGATTCTGAGGACCTTAAGACGTGTATTTCCGGTGAAATCTTGCTATAGAATTTGTGGATGGAATGCAAACACTTCCTCTATTACTACGGTAAAGAGAAAGTAAAAATATAGTGGAAATATTTCAGTTGTGTTTATTAACGTCCGGTAGAGATTGAAGACATGACTTGATGAACCTTAGTTGTCAGTTAAACGCAGCTTGAAATGAGAATGGCGCCGGCGACGTATAAATACCGTTGTGTTTGTGGAGGTGTAGTTTGCCCCACGTGTTACCGTTAATATGAACATCAGAGCTCAGCTCTAGAGCAAAGAGAGAACTGTTGGTACACCACACCCGCCACTGTTGTAATGGTGGGCATAAGTCAGCAGGGTGGGTTACCGCTGGCCGCGCCACCCAGCACTAAAGCATGCCATTTTATAGTTCCATTTCCCTCCCCAGAGAGCGAGCGCCACGGAGTTTACCCTCGCACTTTTATTAACACGGGGATGTAGGTCAGTAGTGCCCTGCACTCTTTGGTAGCTACTACTGTGTAACTTCTGTCGGGATAATGTATGCACAACAGGGATCTACGTGTAGTTTGTTGCTAACGTAGTTAACAAGATGGTACCTATGTGGATAGCTATTAAAGCTGAAAACGTGTTCTGTTTAAAAACATCCATATACATGATTAATACTTTCACTATCTCCTATATGCTATAGTAAAGGAAGTATTCAACGGGAGTGTCATGCAACACCTGCCCCATGATTAATCTGCATACGTTAACAGAGATGAGTTCAGATGGGTAAATGAATGACAGCGAAATAGTAAATAGTAGAAATATAAACTGTTATAATCTTATTTATGTAAGAAAGAAATATTGTAAGAAGACCGTGTTCAGAAAAGCGTGCTAACCGGTTCAAACAATTATTAACTTGGACTTTAGCAGCACAGGGAGTTGGAAAAGTGGCAGCTTTTGTAAGAGATAGGGCCCATGAGAAAAAGGGACAGAGGTACGTAGGTATTCCCAGATGTGTTATTAGCAGTACAGGGAGCTGGAGAAAGTGACAGACTTTGTGAGAGATAGAGCTAATGAGAGAAGGAGCCAGGGATACATAGGAATTTCCAGATATGTTATTAGCAGTACAAGGAGCTGGAGAAAGTGAAAACTTTCGTGAGAGATAGAACCGATTGGAGCAGTAACCTGAATTCGATCCAAAATAGCGTAGCACAAAGTCGTATAATGGATAAAAAACGAAAACAGTTGTCACACACTTTTTAACGACATAAGAAGAGATTTCCAACGAATTCTTCCGTAAAAAAAGAACCTTCCATATAGAACACGTTTTCATCTTTTCAAAATCCTTTTCAACTTTTTCTATTAACATATTAACTTTAAGATTTTGGCACGACTACTAAAATATATTTTATACTTTTAGTAAACGAAGTCTAATGAATTCTCATTTAATTGTGTCCAACTACAAAACCATAGGAAAGCATTTGATGTTATATTCACATTATTCTTCCACAAACTATAACAGCTTATGCTTCTTTCTACTTCGAGTTGATCGGGTAAACGTTTGCAGAAATGGTTTGATTATACGTTTCGATGGAGCTACAATGGGGATAAGGAGGCCGATATGATGGTCAAATCTTTAAAAAGCGGGTTGTTATATGCTGATTTAGAAATTCCACTCTTTGCATTGGTTCACGAGAAACAAAAGAACTATAACTTAGCACTTTAAGAAACGCTATACGAAATACATTCAAACGAATATCTTAAAAACATTTTCATTTCACATAGGTGCTTTTAACGAGAACTACCTCTTTAGTGTAGTAAGTTTGTATTTGTCTCTTACAGCTTACTAGATGTATAACATTATTCTGAATTCAGAATGATGATGCAACTTCGCAGGAATTTTGATATGTAGGTGTATTTTATTAGTTATGCAAACATCTTATATAATCAAAATGGTAAGAACAAACCTGAGGGAATAAAAAATGAGAAAGAACTTGCTTGTAAAGGGTAATTCGGGGTGAGAGATTGGCTTGGAAATATTTTACTTGAAATATACTGTACTTATACACATACGCGCACGCGCACACATAACCTTTTACCAAAGTTCTTGTTGTCTTAGGTTCTCAAAACAAGAACTTCCGATTAAATCTTGATTACTAATTTTTGGTTGGAACATACTACTTCCTATTATATTTGTGTGTGTGTGTGTGTACATGTGTAAGTTGACTTCACCGACTGGTAGCTTTTTAATGATTTAATTAATTTTGTTTGTCTGTAGCCGTACCTCATCAAATTATTGTACCACGATCTAAAATATTTGTTTGCCGAATTCTCCACTTTACCCAAGTTCTGGATATGCTGCATAGCCTTTAATTATTCTTTGGCGTGGAACAATCATCGGTCAGAATAGTCGTGTAATGCTTACTTTCTCTACTACGTACATAGTCGGTAGAGAAGGTATTGCATTCCACCCACAAATTCTATACCGAGATTTCAAAACTGTATCTTTTGAGGCCATCTAAATAAAAAAGAAGCATTTTTAGAAAAAACATGTATGTGTGTTGTCTGTGATCAGCATTAGTTGAAACCAAAAGTTCGACAAATACCAAACTTGTATTTTGGTTCAGTATCTTCTAAAAAATGCGACAACAACGCTTTACATGGAGCATTCTTAGAAACGTTTGACTTTTTACAAAAATGGCTTTGACATTTTGATTAAAATACCATAAATAAAGATATTTAAATGACAAATAAAGTGTATATCTTTAAATTTTCTGAGAATACCTATGAAGTTCTCTTCATTTGCAAGGAATTTTGTATAATGCTGTATAACTGACATGTAGATCTCTTCAAAACACACAATTTAATTCAAATAGGTTTCTTTGTGGCTAGGCCATTTCTGAGATATTCATTATTAAAGGCTTGAATTGTTCATCTCTTGGCCATTTTAGAGCCTGTCAGCATTCAGTGGCTTCTCGCGGTTACACAGAAACAGCATGAAATTCTAAGGCCAGCATACATCGTCCACTTTTAAAACATTTGAATATCGCTGTTCTCTTTGTACATATAACGAAATATATAATGTAGATATTTCTACTAAGGTTTATCTGGATTAAAATGTAATAGAAAAACACACCTTAAGAGTAATTTGTATAGCCACTAATAAACGTCAGAGGGCAGAGAAACTCATGTGAATGTATCACATCGATTTTTACTTTCTCTACTACGTATAGTAAGTAGAGGAAGTATTGCATTCCACTCAAAAATTTGATACCGAGATTTCGCCGGAAATACATGTTTTGAGGCCTCCTTAATCGAAAAAATCAGATGTGTTACACTCACTTCTCTACTCTTCTAAACTATTTTTACAAACGATTATTCTCCATCTACTTCATGTTAATCGAGATAAACATTTGCAGACTCTATCTTATTGCTAATTTTCTTGTAGATGTAAGGGGAATATATATTTACAAGGGCAATATAGAAATACAGTAACCTTTAAGCATATACATATCTCTTAATAGCTGGTTGTTAGGTGCAGCACCATTCGCTTTGCCACATATTAATACTCTTTGCATATCCGAGACAAAAAAATGAATAACGAATTCCCATTTGAGAAAATAAGTATCGAAAAATTTAAGGGAATAACGAGCAATATCTCGAAAATGGTTCACTCAACAAAAAAAATGTATATGACATAAATTGTGTATTTTAACGCGATCTACATTTTTTGTGTAGTAAAGGTTTGTCTATCTCTTATGGTTTACCAGTTATGCAAAAGTCGTTCACAATGGAGAATACTTTTGGAGACATTCCCAGAAAATTCAAGATATACATTTTATTTGTCATGAAAATATCTTAAACATATGATATTTTAATTAAAATCGTTAGAGCCATTTTTGAGAAAATTAAAACTTTCGAAAAATGTTCCATGTAATGGGTAACCTGGGGTGGGGGATTTTCTTGATAACCTTCGTGTCAGACAGACAAATACACAGACACACAGACACACAGACACGGACATGTTTCCAAAAATGCTTTTTTTGGATTCAGGGAGTCTCAAAACACGTATTTCCGGTGAAATTTCGGTATCGAATTTTTGGGTGGAATACAATACTTCACCTACTTACTATACGTAGTAGAGAAAGTAAAAAAGTATTTTTGGAAACATGTCCGTGTGTGTGTGTGTGTCTGTCTGTGAACAGCATGGCTCAGAAACGAACAGTCGGATTAACACCAAACTTGGTATTTAGCTTCAGTATCTTCCAGAGATGCGACACGAAGGTTTTCAAGAAAATCCCCCCACCCCCAGACTACCCTTTACATGGAACATTTTTCGAAAATTTTAATTTTCTCAAGAGTGGCTCTAACTATTTTGAATAAAATACCATAAGTTAAAGGCATTTTTATGGAAAATGAATTTTATATCTCGAATTTTCTGGGAATGTCTCCAAACATATTCTTCATTGTGAACGACTTTTGCATAACTGGTAAACCAAAAGAGATAGGCAAAATTTTACTACACAAAAAATGTAGATCGCGTTATAATACACAATTTATGTTATATACATTTTTGTTGTTGAGTGAACCATTTTCGAGATATTGCTTGTTATTCCCTTCAGTTTTCCAATACTTAACTTTTCTCAAATGGGAATTCGTTATTCATTTTTTTCCTGGTAATGCAAAGAGAATCGAATACTCCACATAGTAACCAACTCTTAAAATATTTGACTATCGCTTAAAGCCTACCAATTCGCCTTGCATCTACAAGAAAATTAGCAATAAGATTAACATCTCGATATCTCGATTAACGTGAGGCATATGGAGAATAAGCGTTTGTAAAAAATAGTTTGCACAAGAGTAGTGTAAGTCATGCGAGTGTAACACATCAATTTTTTTAGATAATTACAATAGTGACATTTTAAACCTTTGGCCACATGGCTATTTACGAGTAATATCATAAACGCCACATAGTTTTGACGTAATGCCGAGACCCCATACATATACTACAAGATAGAAGTGAAGTTGGTGAATATGAAGAGTCCTCAAACACAGGCCAACAAGATATACATATTCTGCGACCATCGAGAAGAATAATGTTCTCAGGTTGTTAATAATAAAATATGGATTAATTATAACTAATATGATTTTCCGGGCTGTTATGCCGTGGTCTGCTGAAGAAAGATTTCCCAGACGTTTCGTCCACAACTGCGGTGGACATCTTCAGTGGCGCGGACGAAGTCTTCTCGGTGAAAGTATCGCAGCGTCTGATGCGTTGGCCGTTAGTGCCGCTCTCTTTATAGTGTGGGCGCTCTCTGCTGATTGGCCCGCTGATATGAGGGGGCTGGCGCCGGCTGTGTTGTTGCTCTCTTCTGATTGGCTCGCAGTGTTTTTCGGTTTTGTATGACCTTTCTTGTTTTTGATGACTAGATGCCAGTTACTGTTGAGTTTCAATGCTTCTTCTTTCCTATTGAAATTATTGGGATGTTTATAAATCTCTATTACTTCGTGTTGTAGCCGGGTATGGTAATGCTTTATGGAGGAAACAATGTTGGTGTCCTGAAATCTAATAATGTGTTCGCCCTCGGCTTCAATGGCATGTTCGGCGACTGCCGATTTTTCTGTATGGCCCAGGCGGCAGTTTCTTTTGTGTTCGCTCAGTCTGGTGTTAGCGCTCCGCTGTGTGGTACCAATGTACACTGAACCACACGAACAAGGAATACGGTAAACACCGGCCGATGACAGGGGGTCTCGGGGGTCTTTGGAAAGCCCAGTAGGCTGTTTAATTGTCTTGTTTTGACGTTATGACGTTGAAGTATATGTTCAATACGGTCAGTGACATTTCTGAAATATGGCAGAAAGACAATGGACTTGCTTTTGGGTTGGTCCTGAGTAGCCGGTTGGGGCTTGGCCGGATGGCAGGCTCTTCTCACCTCTTGGACTGAATAACCATTTGATTGTAGAGCTGTTTCTAGGTGTCGGATTTCTTGTGGAAGTAAGTGTGGTTCACAAATACGGGAAGCACGGTTTGCGAGTGTCTTAATCATAGCACGTTTTTGTCTAGGATGGTGGTTGTAGTTCTTGTTAAGGTAACGGTCTGTGTGTGTGGGTTTGCGGTAGACAGTATGACCCAGCGTGCCGTCAGCCTTCCTGCTAACGAGTACATCTAGAAAGGCTAGTTGGCCATCCTTTTCTTGTTCCATTGTGAACTGTATACGCTGATTGATGCTATTTAGATGTAACAAAAAATCTTGAAGAGCTTGTTCACCATGGGGCCAGATGACGAAGGTGTCATCCACATAGCGGAACCAGGCTGTTGGTTTGAGTGGAGCAGAGTTTAGTGCCTTTGACTCAAATGCCTCCATGAAGAAATTGGCCACAACAGGGCTAAGGGGGCTGCCCATGGCAACACCGTCTATTTGCTCGTAGAATGACCGGTTCCACTGGAAATAAGTCGTAGTCAGGACATGGTGAAAAAGTGTAATGATATCATCAGAGAAGATGGGTTGTAACAACTTCAGAGTTTCTTGTACTGGAACCATGGTGAATAGAGACACAACGTCAAAACTAATTAGTAAATCCTTAGGTAGCAATTTGAGGTTGCGGAGAATTTGAATGAAATGCGTAGAGTCTTTGATGAAAGAGTCGGACAAGCCGACATGGGGTTGTAGAAGACCGGTTAGGTATTTAGCTATGTCGTATGTGGGAGAACCAATACCACTAACAATGGGCCTGAGCGGAACATCTGGTTTATGGATCTTGGGTAGCCCGTAAAGTCTAGACGGCTGAGCTTCGGACTTGGTAAGGCGGCGTTTGTCTTCCTTCGAAAGCGAGGAGTTCTTGATCAAAAGATTGGTTTTCCGTAGAATACGGGCTGTCGGATCACGTTTAATCTTATGGTAGGTTGCTGATTGCAGGAGTTCAGAGATTTTCTGTTGATAGTCTTGTTGGTTAAGAATAACTGTGGCATTACCCTTGTCCGCTGAGCAAACAATGATGTCTCGGTTGAAGTTCAGCTTCTTTAATGCAGTTCTCTCTTGATTGGTTAAATTACTGGTAGGAGGTTTGGCCTTCTCGAGAACCCTGGCAGATTCCCGGCGAATTTCATCAGCTGCAAGCCTTGACAGAACTCGTATTCCTGCTTCAATGTGAGAAATGATGTCTTCAACTGGCAACGTAGGAGTGACAACAGCGTAGTTACCTCCTTTAGCAAGGAGTGACGTTTCAGCAGGTGACAGCTGGTGATCAGATAAGTTCACTACCGTGCGGCAGTGGTTGAGAGTAGTCGGCGGTTTGATGGAAGCAGTAAGGCCATCAAACTTCTTCTTGTGACGAGTGGTCATGCTGTTGTGATTGTATGTCATAGAGCTGTAGGTGATTCTGTCAGTGGTGGTTGGTGCTATGATTAAGACACTCGCAAACCGTGCTTCCCGTATTTGTGAACCACACTTACTTCCACAAGAAATCCGACACCTAGAAACAGCTCTACAATCAAATGGTTATTCAGTCCAAGAGGTGAGAAGAGCCTGCCGTCCGGCCAAGCCCCGACCGGCTACTCAGGACCAACCCAAAAGCAAGTCCATTGTCTTCCTGCCATATTTCAGAAATGTCACTGACCGTATTGAACATATACTTCAACGTCATAACCTCAAAACAGTATTCAAACCTACAAGACAATTAAACAGCCTACTGCGCTCTTCCAAAGACCCCCGAGACCCCCTGTCATCGGCCGGAGTTTACCGTATTCCTTGTTCGTGTGGTTCAGTGTACATTGGTACCACACAGCGGAGCGCTAACACCAGACTGAGCGAACACAAAAGAAACTGCCGCCTGGGCCATACAGAAAAATCGGCAGTCGCCGAACATGCCATTGAAGCCGAGGGCGAACACATTATTAGATTTCAGGACACCAACATTCTTTCCTCCATAAAGCATTACCATACCCGGCTACAACGCGAAGCAACAGAGATTTATAAACATCCCAATAATTTCAATAGGAAAGAAGAAGCATTGAAACTCAACAGTAACTGGCATCTAGTCATCAAAAACAAGAAAGGTCATACAAAACCGAAAAACACTGCGAGCCAATCAGAAGAGAGCAACAACACAGCCGGCGCCAGCCCCTTCATACCAGCGGGCCAATCAGCAGAGAGCGCCCACACTATAAAGAGAGCGGCACTAACGGCCAACGCATCAGACGCTGCGATACTTTCACCGAGAAGACTTCGTCCGCGCCACTGAAGATGTCCACCACAGTTGTGGACGAAACGTCTGGGAAATCTTTCTTCAGCAGACCACGGCATAACAGCCCGGAAAATCATATTAGTTATAATTGTGACACCGGCCGTGAAAACCTACGTTCTTACAAAATATGGATTAACTTATTTCTAATGACTGGACATAGCTTTTTCTCTTTATGCAATACGCAGCATGCCCTGCTAACGAACTTGATTACAGCATGCAAAGGAAATAAAAAAAATTATTAATTGAGGGTTTTTATAATCTTTTCACACTGGTATCGCAAGTGGATCATATCGTTATTAACAGTTTCAATTCTATTTTGTTGTGTCTTCAATTGTCTTAGGTGCTAATTTGTGATCTTCTGTATACACTGTTTTGAATGAAATACCCACGGCATTCGTCTTATTTTACGTGCATTATTTGTGGAGTAACAACTATTTTCTACTCCATGGAAATCTCAAGGAAATGCCAAAGCCCTCTTTGAAGTCTTTACTTTTACAACTCCAATGTGTTGATACCGGAATTACTAACTCGTATAATTAGCGATTTTATACAGACGTGATAGGGAAACAGATAAATAATTACAATAAATAATGTCCATATATTGAATGAATGCATAATGGAAGAAGAAAGGATTACAACTTTGTAAAGTGAATAAGGAAGTCAGTAACAGGCAGATTACGGGTCCAGGAAAGGTTATTAGTTAAAGTGTAGAGCAGCTAAGGCAATTAAGCGTTCCGGCGAACTTAAGTGAAAAAGAAACCCATTAGCTCAAGGCTCAGATAGCTAGTATTCAAAACGGTAAGAAATAATCGATGTGTGAAACAGCACGTAGGCCAGTTAGAGAAAGATCAGAATGAGAAACAATTATTAGAATTTGGTAGTCAAAGAGCAAAAACTGTGTTTCAGATCCGTAAGGTTTGGCAACGCATAATGTAGGAGTTGGTGGAATAGTTCCAAAGTAGAAGGGACTTACTTAATTAAAGAGCGTGTACTGCTAAAATTAGCGTATTTTCTTTCAATTACTTTCGTGTACAGCCTTAGGGCTTACAGTCTTTTATGATGATCGGCGCTTGAGTTATCAGGCACTTAGCGGTAACCGTGAGGGATTTTGCCGGTCAGCATTTTAGTTACTCAACTTACGCTTCTGATTTCTTTTATTGCGAAACGGTTATTTCAAACCTTAAAATTTATACTGCATAAGTTAGCAGGTACAGTAATTCAATTGTTATAGTTTCGAGTGCTACGACTCATACCAGTTTCATTCTTTATCTTCAAACAGTCGGCAACTCGCATTAATAACTAAGTATTAGATCACATTAAACTTCTCAGTCCATTTAAACTGGTGTTATACTTTTACACTATACCCACGCATACCCTGAGAGAAAGATCTCATAGCCAACCACTGTGGCAGCGAGCAGTAGATACTGGAGACATCAAAGAATGATACCGGGTATTCGTCCTCAGTTATTGTATTATAGTGTGCCGGGTGAGGCATTTAAAACATGACCCTGTTATTAAGTGAACTTTCTAGGAATGAATAAAAATACCTCAGAAAAAAGTTGTTTTGGATGAAGGGGCTCATGTTATGGTATAGATAGTTTTGTAATGAATGCAGGTGTAGGGGGAGATACGGATACCACATAATTTTGATTGGACTGGTATGATATGTGATTTATCATTTAATAGTGCGTTTGAAGAGGCGCACAACTGCGTTTTGATAGTCTTTGAAGATAGTTGAAGGTTAATTATGAACAATTTGTGTTAAAGACAACCGAAATCATATTTGTCACGTATATCAGATGTTCAGGATTACATCACGAGTTCAAGTTGACCTTGAGTGTTGATACATGATGTGAAGCGATTCTGAGCAGAAAACAGTACACGATGAAATTCATCAGAACTCATCGCCGAGCATGCTCGTGTTATACGGTATTTCATGTCTTCGGGAATCTTGGCATACTTCTTGTTTTAACTTACCCTAGAGATAAATGTCCATTGATATTAAGCTCGGTAAACGTGAAGGCCATTTTGTGTGTCCACAACGACCAATCCAACGATCTTCAAATGTAATTACCGGTGTAATTATTCGTGCAGAATAGACTCGAAGTTTGTATCCGTATCTCCCCTACAGCTGCATTCATCATAAAACTATCTGTACGGCAATATATCTCTTCACCACAAGCATTTTAATATATCACTACAAATAGCCGTGTTAGTCAGATAACCTGTTTTAAATGTCTTACCTGGTATAGGCTTTGTAAATCCGTATTAGTCCTTAGTATATATAAATTCAAATTATGTGTTTTATGGCCCATGTCCATCAAAAAGAAAATCATCGGTTTATCAGCGGTAAAAGAAATTATCAAAACTGGTTGAGTGGTTTGAGATTACCGTCATACACACGCCCACATAAAAATTATCTCTCTTTAGAATACTAATATAGATGTCGATATCTAAAATTAAACATCTAGAGCAGATTCTGTGCCACTTTGTAAAGTTAAAGAACAACTCATTTAAGGAACAACTGTATTCACCTTGTCTTGGTAATGTTCTAGGCAACATTATGTGCACAAAAAAGTCTTGACAGACGGAAGCTGGAGACAAACCCCCACATATCCTGCAAGTCAGCCTCACAAAGATCAAATGTCTTTACAAGGTCAAAAAAAAAAGGTCAAACTTTATTTGTTTTTTGTTTTGTTTTTGCGTTCCGAGGCTCGCCAGGTTTTTTCTCTCTTACTATCATTTTCTCCAGCCCAAGCCATTGTGAGATAGCCTTAAGGAATGCGCGCGCACTATCTGCTAGTCTGAGTGGGAAACAATGACGCAACGTAACTTAGCCCGTTTTTTGTTCACTTCTTCGCTCTGAGGCAGTGGTTTCTTCTTTACGTTAGCCCACTAAGTGCTTTGGTGCAGATTGTTTTTCTGATATATCCGGTGCTTGAAACTTATGTTCTTTGAAATATTTTCTGTTGCAGCCAATGATTTCATCTCACTAACGATCCCACAGGAATCAAATACTAAGTATTTTACCCATCTGATGTCCTGAAATTTATAGTAGTTGATGTCTTTCGTGGGGAAAATAAAGTAAGACGCTGAAATTAGATGGTTTAACATTTAAGCTAATGTGTGGCATAGTATTACTGGAGTAAACGTCAGCGAAGGAGATATAGCCCCATTGAACTGGATACTCTATAGGACCAGCATTTCTACCGTCTGAGTACTGCCATAAATCCGCAAATAGAGAAGTCAGCTTGTCTCATTATTCTTTAATTGCAGAACCTAAAACTCCGTTGGCGTTATTGAATTAATGGGTTAATTTCTCTCTATGTCTCTCTTACAGACTCTCTCCCTGCTTTCTCTCCGCTTCCTCACTCTCACTTCTCTCTGTCAAACATAGATATTTTAAAGGCACTAAATATAGAATTTTCTGGGTTATTAATAACAATTAAATCACAAACACAAACACATATATAATGCTTTTTTTGCAACCAGAAATATCTGCTTCACATGTTAAAGGGAAAACAAGAATTAAATATTCAGAATCATAATATGCTAAACAAATCTGTATAAATACTTATGTGCAAAACCAATGGCCTATGTAGAAATGAGGAGATTTAGGTTGGTAATGAACTGTAACTTCATCTCACCGAGAATCGTCCCTCTTGTATAATTCTAGCCACTTCATTGGCAAGTTGCTTACTTCTTGCCAAAAACGTATTTTCTTGCTATATGGCTAGCTGTGCCGTTCAGTTAATAGTAATTATGATAATATTATAACATCTAAGAATAATGTCCATTTATGTAACTACAAATTTGATTACTTAGATCGCATCAGTCATCATGCAACATAGATATTAATTGTTTATATATAATATCATTTAAATTATTTATACGTAATTATCATCATTATGTTAGTACCTCAAAGCTTATTGACTAAAGCAGTTACTGGAGTTGAATAACACACGAAATAGTAGCCTCTTCATTGATAATTCTTCTACCATTGGGATTTGGTTCTTCAGTATATCTCAAGGCATGTTCAATGGCGGCAAGAGACTTCGTTTGCATGACTACTTAAGAAGTGATGTTTGACGTGGACATTGGAAATGTTAATATTGCAGGTAGCTCACTTCTCATCCATCCCTCTCTCTACAAGGTCAGTCGCTAATCATTTTATATAGGCCTAGTCCACTCTTACACCAATCAGAATAGAATTCTTTAAGACAGCTTATATATGAAACTTCCTTTCCCACAACGAATACAATATTGCTTATTGGTTCAAGTATACTCGTTCAAATTTATTTCAAGCTAGTCATAGAGAGAAGGTGTGGAATATAGTGTTAATTAGGTAAATGTGGAAATCTTAGAGAAGAAGAAAGCATTGTTGCAATTTGGAAGAATGGAGTACCTTTTGCACCCAAGTGTACATTGCCGGTCACAGAAATTGGCCAGTAGTAATTCTGGGAATTTTGTAACAGATAATTTTGGTTGGTACTAAAATGACAAAGCTACGCTGAACAAATGCAGGGAAATAGAACTAAAGTCAACCCCTCAAGAAGAAAAGGAGAATGCCATCATTTTCTCGCTATATTTATGTTGGCATTTATGCAGGGAGTATGTATCCAAAACGAAACAGCTTACTACACCACCCATCTTCCTTAGGGCCTTGTCCTAAGCAGTCCAGGATCTATTTGTTATTACTAATTAAGAAAATAGCATTAACAAAATGCTATGTTATGTACCTGTCGGCCACTGTTTTTGTTGACAATGCAAGGCTAGGGATCAGAGAGGAGTGAGGGTTAAGGCGATAGGAGAATGTACTGTCGCACAGTGAAAACAGAAATACATTTGCAGGCCTCAGTCTCGCCAGTAAACGCAACTCGGAACTGCGGACGTTTTCTTTAATTGAATGTCCTTCCGATGCCCCGCCCACTTATTCCGTAAGTGTTTGTTCCTCTACCCACCGAATGCACTGATATTGTGGCCAAATAGTTAGAAATGTTTTTAAAAAAGTGTTGGGGTTTCCCCCCTTTCTGGACTTTCGAAGCTGTGGGGTAATTTTTTGCACTTAGTTTTTCGGGTTTCGGGATGCCTCTTTTGTTTTGGGCAGCTCGGAAGTCTAATGAGAGCTGGGGAGTTCGACTCGTGCGACGGGGCAGCGAAGGTATTTTAAGTTTTCTACTGTGCGTGATTGTGGTATCACAGGTATAGGTACGTATCTGATTGTGAAGTTTGAAACTATCCAAATTCTATATGGTTCTGGTTGGTAATTCCTTTAGGTTTCACAAGATTTTTGAATGCAGAGGGTTCTCTTTTAGCTTCGAGTCTTAAATTATGATTATGCTTTTATAACTCAAGCCGGTTTAGGATTCGCCGCATATGTAAAATTTGTGTGCTTGGAAACGGCAATGAAGAACAAAGGTGCCCCTGAAAGCGGGGCGGAGCACGCAAGCAGACCACACTCCCCTTGTGCTTCTACCGTGGGCGTTGGTATGAGGGAGAGTTCCGAAGTGCAACCAGATCCGGATGACGACGGGCGCAAGCATGGACGGCGTCCCTAATGCTTCTAGATTGAACGATCCAACGCCACCCGTGCCCATCCATAGGCCCGAAGGAGCGCCTGCCCCAAACCACCCGGAGGCTGGTTCTAACCGGGCTGTCCCTGCAGCGCCGTCAGGACAGGGTCTACGGAGTGCACAGCCACCACAGCCAGAACCCATGTCGTCGCCTGGTCCTACAACCTTGAAATAGATGACAAGGAGGATTATGGGTATAGAAATGAGCAGCAGATGAGTCGTAATAGAAGATGAGCCACCCCATCAGTCACCTGCCGACCCGGGAAGACCACGAAAAACCCATGTGCCAGAGTGAGCGGTCGTAGAGGTTCGAACCCGGAACCTCCCGAATGCGAGTCGCACACGTTACCCGTACAACCTTTCTCAGTAAGAAAGTGGGCAGAATTTTGTTGTAATTTGTTATGTTGATGAAGGTCAAGTCGCTGCTGACGTGAAGCGTGGCGTTACTTAAATTTCAGGTAAAATATTTCGTAGGAAATACTTGAACTGGTTCTCCTCGTCGTCATCGTCGTTCTCCACCACGCCGTAGCGGGTCGTCTTCAGGAATCGATGTCAGTAGGAAACATGTCGTCGTATTCCAGGGTCATCTCGGCGAATCGATCTGAAATTACATACTGTGATTATGTCAGGTTAGGATACGGTAGTGGTGACACCAGGATATTGTCTTGAAAGAAACACTATTTTCACTTTTCTCACTCCGCAAGATTGTCTTATTTTCCCCAACAAGTGCGATTTCTTTAACACTGTCTTCCCACTATTATCTCTTAGTCCACTAACGTTTGTTCAGGCTAATTATCTAACATCTCGATGCTCTATCACCATTCTTTAGATTCGCGTGAACTTGAAGTAGTCACTTGACAAATATTAAATGATTTTTAAACCTGAATAAAAATTATCTCCGCGAATAATATTAGCACATTAGACAAACATTCCACAATAATTTCTCTGTGCGACACTTTAATTAATTTGGGAACTTAGCGAACTTTCTAACATCGGAGTACTACGTGTTACCTTATCGAAAAATCATGACAAACTGTGCGAAATCCACGTTTATGTTTACATATATCAACTTACAACTCGCCTCCGGAGTTTTGTACATGTAACCTCGTATTTTTATCTTCTCATTGCTTTTAACAATCATCCTGTACTTTTATTGGATTTCCGGTTGAAAATTCGAAACTTAAACGGTAAGAAAAGACCGTTGCCTACAGCAATGAACATTTTGAACGAAGCTACTATATTTTACTAAATGTTGCAGATTTTCTTACTCAATTATGTCTTTATTTATTGGACAATATTAATGATAGCTAAAATATATTTACACCTTTTGAAGGAAGGGATCTTGATTGATGTAGTTTTTAATCCAATTACTTTAAAATTGTTGAAAATTGTCAAATTGCTTGTTAATTAGTCATTACTAATTCATAAACCAAAATTATTTCAGAATTCTTTTTGTGCAGGTGTAATCATGCATAAATATCGCTACATACTTCACCATTTGGAATTCGCAAAATTATCTCGAACCTTGTTAATTAAGCTTAGTAATCAGGTATGTTTTATTCGGTAGTGTAATTCCGTGCCCTGCTCGTAATTGTGCTTTCATTTACGTTTTTTACTTCCTGTGTAACTTGGGGTGTTATTGAGGCTTTTATTGTATATTATATATATTATATATATATTATATATATATTACTCCTATTAAACATAGCAGATTGTTGAAGGGCAACTTGTTTAATTGGTCAGTTTTTCCAGACCCTAGTTTTAATTGAATCTATTTAGGGCACCTCGAAACTTTCCCACGATGTCAAACGATTCTGGGTGTGCTGGACGTGGCACACAGCTCTCACAAATAGTCAATACTGATGAACCAAATCGAGCAACATTAGCCCACGCGGTAGCGCGTGTGTCACATTCCAGAGAGACCCGTCATAATAAAACCTAATATTCTTGCTATTATTATTCGCTGCATTATTACACGTACTGTCTATGCATATATCCTGCTATTTAAACAAATACGCTCATTTATTCATATTAAGAGGTCCCGAGTTCGAATCTTGGTTATGGTAATTATTACCTTGATGTGATTTGTTCCGGGATTTTCCCTTATCCTACGAAAAAAAATCTGATGTGTTACACTCACATGACTTTCTCTACTCTTGTACAAACTATTTTTACAAACGCTTATTCTCCATATGCTTTATGTTAATCGAGATATCGAGATGTCAATCTTATTGGTAATTTTCTTGTAGAAGCAAGGGGAATATGGTAGCTTTTAAGCGATAGTCAAATATTTTAACGCTGGTTGCTATGTGGCGCATTCCATTCTTTTTGCATGTCCAGGACATAAAAAAAATGAATAACGAATTTGAGAAAAAGTATAAGTAGTGGAAAATTTAAGGAAATAACAAGCAATATCTCGAAAACGGTTCACTCAACAAAAGAAATGTATATGACATAAATTGTGTATTTTAACGCGATCTACATTTTTCGTGTAGTAACATTTTGTCTATCTCTTATGGTTTACCAGTTATGCAAAAGTCGTTCACAATGAAGAATACTTTTGGAGACATTCCCAGAAAATTCGAGATATACATTTCATTTCTCATGACATTATCTTAAACATATGATATTTTAATCAAAATCGTTAGCCATTTTTGGGAAAATTAAGATTTTCGAAAAATGTTCCATGTAAAGGGTAGTCTGGGGTGGGGGGATTTTCTTGAAAACCTTCGTGTCGCATCTCTGGAAGATACTGAACCTAAATACCAAGTTTGGTGTTTATCCGACTGTTCGTTTTTGAGTTATGCTGTTCACAGACACACACACACACACACAGACACACACACACACAGACACACACACGGACATGTTTCCAAAAATGCTTTTTTTGGATTCAGGAGGTCTCAAAACATGTATTTCCGGCGAAATCTCGGTATCGAATTTTTGGGTGGAATGCAATACTTCCCCTACTTACTATACGTAGTAGAGAAAGTAATAATGTCGGGTAAATGTAAGCTAGCGGGAACCCCGACCACTTTGAGCATAATTTCAGCATTTCGTTTCATTCACCGTTCTATGAGGAGAAACAGAGAAAGCTTTTAACTATAGAATAAATATTATAAATATTTTCCTAAAAGTATTTTCCTTAAACTTGCAAATAAAATACATTATGAGCAGGGTTATAATTTTTAGGTGCCCACCTTTTTTCTTAGGGTAAGTTAAAACTGTGCGGAAAGATATGACAGTGTAAAATTTTGTTTCTAGTTGCAAAAAGAGGCGTTTTTTCTCTCACCTTTTCCCTTTTTTGGGACCATTACTCCTTTTTGGCGCATTTATCCCATTTTCCCCCATCCATGCCCATAATCTCCTTTTCACCATTTTTTTTAAGGTTTCATTCCAATTTATTCTTTAACTTTCAATTAACGTCTCCTCATCTTACTATGCACGTGCGAATAGTAAGCCTACCTCTTTCAGTAAACGCCGCGCGGGAACTGAAAGCACACCCGCAACAATGGAAAATAATTGTGTTCGACGGAAACCTCTTTCTCTCGCTTTACCGCTATAAAGTTGCCCGCAATAATGCAATTGGCAATGAGTGATTCTATCCCACCAGAATCAGGAGCCGGCTGTTCGTGAACGTGAGATTGTTACTGTGAGAGACGTCATCTGTTTGCGTGGAGGCGAAGGCTGGGCACGCAGAGACGGCAGTAACCTCACCCGCGCAGTTCCGAGAATTATTAAGACCGGGTTCTGCTGGAAACTACTAGAAATAGCTGAGACTGAAGTTCTAGTATGAATGAGAGCATTCTGTAATTGTCGCGGTGTTATAAGAGAATGTGGACAGCGAATGGGCGCAAGAGTGAGTTGTGTGACAGTCGCATTGTGTTAGCAAGTGAACTAATGTTAGCTCTCCAAACGAGTGTACTAGTACTAGATTTTACCATGCCAAAGGTGTCCAGTGCTCGATTTATTGGTTCTGGCTGAGGAATTCATACACGATTTCATAGACACTGATGGAAATGTTATGCGATTTACTATTTGAGATTCAGGAATTTTTTTAAATGAAAAACACCAGGAGATCGCATCAAACAACACATTTCCAGCTCTAAGCATCAAATAAACAAGACTCTTCAAGCAAACAAATCACGGCAACCTCTATTACGAAATGCGTTTCAACAGAGTTCTTCAAAAAGTCAAAATTTGAAGGAATTAAACATTGATTTGTGTGCAGCTCTTACACAAGCAGGAATTCCACTCAATAAGGTGAACCAGCCAGCCTTCAAGGGATTTCTTGAAAAATACCCAAATATGTCAATCCCCGATGAGAGTACTTTAAGAAAAACCTACATGGAGCTACAAGAAACTACAACAAACCATAGAAAGAAACAAGGAGAAAGTGTCTGATTGCACTTTGGGAATCGTTGTGGATGAAACCGTAGACTCAATGGAACGATATGTTTTGAACATTTTAGTTTTTCCCGTAGCGGGGGAGAAAGTTAATCCCATCTTGTTAAAAATATATGAGCTGCAGAAAGCCAATGCCAGTATAGTTATGCAATCCATTATGGACTTCTGCCAAAAGCTCTGGCCTACTGGTATCGAGTTTGAAAAAACTTCTTCTTGTGGTTACGGACATACATGCTTTCAGCTGTTAACCAATTGAGAAACCTTTATTTCCTAACTTGAAGCATGTGACATGCTTGGCGCATGCCCTTCACAGGGTTTCTGAATCCATAAGGAACGAATACGAACATCGCAAATCAATTCATCTCTGCCCTGAAGAAGATTCTACTGAAAGCTCCAAGCCGTGTTGTTTAATACAAGGAAATCAGACCTGCCCCTTCCAAATTTCCCGGTCATTACTCGTTGGGGATCTTGGATTCAGTGTGCTGCTATGTTGTGTGAGAATTTTGACAAAATTAAAGAGTTTGTGCTTTCTTTGGATCCATCCGACGCAGTTGCAATTTCCAAGGCACAATTTCTCTGTTACCGGAGAAAATACATAGCCTGCAGCTACTAAACGATTGGAGAACAAGGCCTGGAAAAGGAAAAAACAATGGGATATTTTTACTTCCGTGAGGGAGCAGATAGATGGCTTTGCCAAAGAAACTTGAATCTGGTCCTCAGAAGAATCCAGACATTGAGAGTTGCCATTCCAGTGAATACAAGGTTTGCTCCACTGGTTTCTTGGATGTTGAAGGAAGATTTAGCATCTACAAAGACATTCTATCTCCTAATAGAAACAGACTTACTTTTAAAAATTTGGAGATGCTTAATGTCTTGAAGTACAACAGCTACACGTTTTTTCCTTCTTTTGATGAGTGATAATTTGATGTACTTGTTTGTAGTTCAATAAATTAGAATAGAGGAAAGAGAAATCGTTGAATTAGTTAAGGGAATGCACAACTGAAATTAACCCAAAATCTCAAGAAATCTAAAAAAAGAAAGAAAATTATCAAAAAATTCTACATTGCTTGTAGTTTTAGAATCCACTTTTATTTTTGACCTAGCGAACGCTTCAGAATTGAAACGTAACTTTTTAAATACCCTTGCGCATTTGGTTGCTAGGTGCTTATATTTTTAAAATTTCATTTTACGGCGTTTCTTATTTTCAGCATTTCTGCATATTCAAAATATTCCACACGATGTAGTTTTCATCCATTCAAATTGACATTTTTATTGTTATTTCAAAAACTCAAATAAATAAAATTGTCATATAATTTTCCTGTGTAATGCATAGTTTTTGCGTTACTAATTTTGAAGATAACAATGTATACAAAAAAAAAAACAAAAAAATGCACATACAAAACTGCAAAACTTTTTTTTTCTCAAACTAAGAATGGCAGAAAAAATTATATGACACATTTGTAGTTCCTTGACATAGAAGCAACATAGATTTTTTTTTGAAAAATGCATCATGTGTTGAATTTTGTATATATCCATAATTTTATACTTTGAAAGTTAATAACTTGAAAACTAATTAAGATTTTGGAATGAAATTCACAAAACAATTATATCTAAAGAAGACTAACCTGTGTTTAAAATTTCGGCCCAATTGAATGGATAGTTTATAAAACAACAATTTCAATTGTGCATCTCCTTAAATAAATCAGCACCTTATTGTCCCTTTTTTCACCGTATTTTGAGCACCTTTTCCCTTCCTTTTTTTCATCTGAAATTTTCACCTAAAAATCATAACCCTGATTATGAGTATTGGTTTTTGTTTTAACCCATAAATCTTCGTTTTAAAACACAACAGTTTTTCCTTTTATTTTCACTACCACACGTAAAAACGGGAAGTATTGTATTTCACCCAAAAATTCGATGTCATGATTTCACAAGAAATACATGTTTTGAGGATCCCTGAATACAAATATATTTTTAGAAAATGATCCGTGTGTGTGTGTGTCTGAACAGCATGATCCGAAAACTAAAAGTCTGATAATTATCAAACTTGGCATTTAAGTTGAACTTCTTCAAAAAATGCGACACGAAGATTTTCAAGAAAATCCCTCCCAAACCAACGAGGTTTTGCAAGGAACATTTTTAGATTTTCTTTTATTTCCTTAAAAATAGCTCCAACAATTTTTATTAAAATAGCATGTATTGAAGATATTTACATAAAAAATAAAATGTATATCTTGAATTTTCTGGGAATAGCATGTGAAGTCCTCTTCATTCAGAAGAAATTTTTAATAGCCTTGTATAACTGGTAAAAATTAAGCGATAGACGAAAACGCACTGCACAAAAAATGTGCATCTCTTTAACATAAACAATTTGTTCCAAATAACATTTTATGTGGAGTAAACCATTTCCGAGATATTCTTCTTAATGGTTCGTTTAAAATTCAGTCGACATTCAGTTGTTTGTTCCTCGCATATGCACGGAAAGAGTGAGGCCAGCTTATTGTGTCTAGTTCTTGAACATTTGACTATCGCTATTCACTTTGCATTTATAACGAAATGTGTAATGTAGCTAATTCTTCAAACGTTTACCTGGATTAAAATGAAGTTGATAGAAAAATAATCTTTTGTAAGAATAGCTTTTTCATTCATTCATAAATAGTACACGCTACAGCAAGTCAGGTGAATGGAACACATCAGATTTTTACTTTCTCTACTACATATAGTAAGTAGGGGAAGTACTCTCGATACCGAGATTTCACCGGAAATACATGTTCTAAGACCCCCTGAATCCAAAAAAAGCATTTTTGGAAACATATCCGTGTGTGTGTCTGTGAACAACATAACTCGAAACGAACAGTCGGATAAACACCAAACTTGGTATTTAGATTCAGTATCTTCCAGAGATGCGACACGAAGGTTTTCAAGAATATCCGCCACCCCAGACTACCCTTTACATGGAAAATGTTTCGAAAATTTTAATTTTCTCAAAAATGGCTCTAACGATTTTGATTAAAATATCATATGTTTAAGATATTTTTATGACAAGTAAAATGTATATGTTGAATTTTCTGGGAATGTCCCCGAAAGTATTCTTCATTGTGAACGACTTTTGCATAACTGGTAAACCATAAGAGATAGACAAACTTTTACTACACAAAAAATGTAGATCGCATTAAAATACACAATTTATGTCACATACATTTCTTTTCTTGAATGAACCATTTTCGAGATATTGGTTGTTATTCCCTTAAATTTTCCAATACTTATACTTTTTCTCAAATTCATTATTCATTTTTTTTATCCTGGACATGCAAAGAGAATGTACGCGCCACATAGCAACCAGCGCTTAAAATATTTGACTGTCGCTTAAATACTACCATATTCCCCTTGCATCTACATGAAAATTACCAATAAGATTGACATCTCGATATCTCGATTAACATGAAGCATATGGAGAATAAGCGTATGTAAAAATAGTTTGTACAAGAGTAGAGAAAGTCATGTGAGTGTAACACATCATATTTGTTTACATTGAACCAATAAGGAATTCAATAGATCTCGTACAATTGAGACAGTTAATGTCATTCTGTCCCACTCCGTCTCTAAGCGGTCTTGCTTGAGGCAATGATCTGTTCAATGCTTTATGCACTTATGCCCACGTTTGCTACAGGGCTCTTTGGTATCCAAGTAGCAAATTTCAATTTATGTCGCTTCCTTGATAATCAGTCCATCACCTGGTTGCGGTTCTTGTGATATCCCTCTCATTCTGTCTGGCTCCTGGAGGATTCATTTCTTGCTCGATTAAACAAACCGCTTGTCCTTTGACGTCCATTTTAGGGGCGCTCTTGAGATAATAAGGGAGGTGAACATTATGTGGCTACTTGTATAGCGGATAACCACCGCCTCCCCTTATCCTGCAACTAAAATTGGTTGCTTTGAATATGTAGAGCCTTTAGTAACAATAAGCTGATAGTGGGGAAGTGGTGCAGAGTAAACCGTCCTATAACTAGCAAAATGACAAGAAATCCATAGTGTATTGCGATAACGTAAGTGACTTAAAACTAGCGACAGGATTTTAATGAAATGGTACCCATATTAATTTGTTCGCTGTCAAAGTATGCTTATTTGGTATGCGAGTTAATTACTAAATTTTCAACAACTTACACAGTATTATGTGTTGCATATAATACATATTGGGACCCAAATTATCGGGAGGTCGGCGCCGGGCGGTCAAAGTAAACAACGATAACTGCCACTCGCCAGCGCAAACACCGGGTGCGCTATCGGCTGATAACTAGAACCTTATGTATGCCATTTCTCACTCCCTCCTCCAGAAAAGTGTCGAAATAGTTCTAGAACGTTCGAGAACCTCGTGGAAAGACTATATAAGCGAGCGCTCTCGCGAGAGGTAGCCAGTGCGAGGTGAGGACAGATAAAAACGAAACAGTGACAGTTGTAAGGCATGACAAGGCCACAATATTTTGCATGTTTTGTTAATAATCATAATAGTTCAGCAGTGTTCCAATTATGCTACATATTTGCTTGTTTTACATGAATGCTGCATAAGTATATTTTTTATTTTATACACTCTATCTTCATATGTAATTTACAAATATAATATTTCAAGACAGTGCCATTGAGTCAGTCTTGAAACTTGCCAACACAGAGGTAGCTCGCACGCAACGCAATAAATAACTCACGTCACATCGGTAAATGCCCGCCTTATCTGGTCATAGCCGTTACCTCACGGAACGAATGCTTGTGTTAAGGATACTTGGTAGAGATTTGGGTCTAAAAATTTGATTTTTTGTTGTAATGGATTATAATGGCATATGGAGCATACATATGTTTTCTTTTATTTGGATCTTTACGGGGTTGTTATGGCCAGAGATGTTAATACTATATCGGTAAGTCACAATGTGCTCACGTTGTTTTTTTTTTTTTTGCCATTTCCCATAAGTTGTATTTTTTTACACTTTTCTCAAAATCTATTTAACTTAGAAGTTTGAAATTGTTTATGGTTGACCAGAATTTTAAATGCATTTAGTAGGTTAAAGATTTTGATCCTAAATCGCACAGTTTCCACGAAAAATTATAAATATAAAAAAACTAACCCAAAAATTATTTTCTTGGGACTATTCTTTTAAAATTAAATTAGTCCCTCAATGGACCAAATAGTTAACCGGCTATTTTAAGAGGAGTTCTTATCTTTATGCTCAGAGAGAAGTACACTTATAAATGAAAGTAGTTTCTTTTATCAACTATAATACGATATTTAAATATTTTTATAATCAAAAGATTTAAAGCTAGCTAAAACTCTTGTCACTAGTATAAAAAAGAACCCTTCTTTAATAAGCAGTTGAAAATATATTGTCTTAGATAGTGTAGTTCTAGAGAAACATGGCTTTCTTTCAAAAAGCGTAAAAATACCCTGTAATTTCTACCAAGTGTCCTTAAGGAGACCTAGGATTTGAGTTCAATTGTGGTGGTTATACTTACAGGTAGTATTAAATCAGTTTAAATTTTAATGTTTGGTATATCTTAATATTCGTAAAAATGTAACCTACTAATTTACAGAAAGAAAAGCATTTCAAAGCATTGAATTGTTAATAGCTTTATAAATTTAATTCCCAAAATATTCAGGTTCTCAATCGTTTCCAGTTGAAATTTCTGGGCATTCAATTCAGTTGTGTAGTGCTTGCATATAGTAAAACCTTCATCATAGTAAAAATAAGCGATAAAGCTAAGTAGCAGAGGTATATTGTAACTCAAAGATCAATTTTGATGATTTAAGTAATTCTACGGATTTCACAATATCTTTATTCACGAATAGATCACATAAAATTGCCTTAGTTTTATTTTATGTCAATATGATGTCTTAATAGTTTTATATGTTGATATTCACAAACGTATCATGGAATTTTTCAACCATGAATACATACATATTAATGAGATTATTATATCTGACAGAATCAGAAAAAGTTTGAAAATACGAGACGAATTCGATTCTTCAACACACTTAACACTCGTATATTAAGTACTATTTTTTGGGTGATCGATGACATCATGTTAATGAGGTTATCTCATTAGTTGTTCATTAACAGCTGGTTGAAGAATCAAAATGACTGGCTACTACTAACCTTAAAAATACTTCATATGAATACCTGTTCATGACCAACTATATTTTGAAATAAATGCCAGATCTACTGAAGTTGAACACGATATTAGGAGCATTAAGAAGTTGCTATTATGGCTTAAAACTTGGAGTTGGAAAATGAAGGGGCATGGTAAATAGTATGTGCGTATTACCCTTCTCATAAGTCCAAATAAATATACGATGCTATATTCAAACATTGCTTAAATGAGAAGAATGGGATGAAGGTGGTCATTTGGGTAGCTTTTCCTGGTATACTGATGTGAAAATCAATATGATGTGCGAATGAAATTTATAAAAAATCTGATGTGTTACATTCACATGACTTTCTCTACTCTTGTACAAACTATTTTTACAAACGCTTATTCTCCATATGCTTCATGTTAATCGACATGTTAATCTTATTTCTAATTTTCTTGTAGATGCAAGGGGATTATGGTAGACTTTAAGCGATAGTCAAATATTTTAACAGCTGGTTGCTATGTGGAGTATTCCATTCACTTTGCATGTACAGGACATAAAAAATGAATAACGAATTTGAGAAAAAGTGTAAATATTGGAAAGTTAAAGGGAATAACAAGCAATATCTCGAAAATGGTTCACTCAAATAAAAAAATGCATATGACATAAATTGTACATTTTAACGTGAACTACATTTTTTGTGTAGTAAAACTTTGTCTATCTGCTATGGTTTACCAGTTATGCAAATGTCGTTCACAATGAAGAATACTTTTGGAGATATTCCCAGAAAATTCGGGATATACATTTTATTTGTCATGAAAGTATCCTAAATATGAGATTTTAATCAAAATCGAAAAATGTTCCATGTAAAGGGTAGTCTGGGGTGGGGGATTTTCTTGAAAGCCTTCGTGTCGCATCTCTGCAAGATACTGAACCTAAATAGCAAGTTTGGTGTTTATCCGACTGTTCGTTTCTGTGTTAATCTGTTCACAGACACACACACGAACATGTTTCCAAAAATGCTTTTTTTTTTAATTCAGGGGGCCTGAAAACATATATTTCCGGTGAAATCACGGTATGGAATATTTGGGTGGAATACAATACTTCCCCTACTTACTATACATAGTAGAGAAAGTAAAAAACTGTGAAATAAACAAGTGTAAATTGTTGGAGTAGCACAGTGGATGAGTTATTTAAGAGGTTAGCGCAAATAAAATGAAACATAAGGCCTCTCGAAGTGCTTAAATGTAAAATAAGGATAAAAATGAATTTTGGAGGATGAAATTTTAGCTTTCTGTTGCATGTCGTAAGATATATAAAACCAGAATTTGTATCTATCTTTAAACAGCAGGAAGGCAGAACCCGATATATTTTTTTGAAAACTAGAGACTTTAATTTTAGAAGCAAATATATATTTTTTCTTACATTTTTAAATTTTACAGTAATGAACACTTGCATAATTAACTTCTATACGCACCACTTCGTCAGTTTTCACCTCACTGTAGCTCGCTTACCATCCTGAAACCGACGCAGTGGAGCGTGCGGCGTTATCAGAAATGCTACACCTTAAGAATTACAATTGTGCGGTAACTTCGATTGTAAATTAGATGAAATCAATTAATTTTCCAAAGAAGTTGTATAAGAAAAGGCTCTTTGATTTCCTTTAAACTTTCTATAGCCTTAATCACGTTTTGATATTCACAGGCATTACAGTGTAAACTCGTGATCCAACATGAACTGTTTAATGACAATTTTGTGCTCAGAGATAAAAAGAAATCTAACTACAATGCTGTATTCACCGTTTCCACCACGACATGGGCCAAATTTGAAGAAGCCTTGGCTGAAACAAGTAAGAATATTATTGCTTCTCTTTCGTTGTGAAATTCGGTTTCATCAATTGGTTCAGTGTGTGTGAAACACAAATGTAGCATAATCTCCAGATAGGAAGCTGTTCTCTCAGTTCGCCGATTTGGGTCCATGCACCAAAAAATCCCTACAAGCTGTGTGTTTCGTGCAATGAATGGCAGATTTCCGTTGAAACATAAGACTGTGAGATTGAGATGATGACGCAAACAGCAGCAGATGATGGGGCAAAGTGCTGAGAACATGTGGTGACCAGACAGGACTGTCCTGATGCTATTCGTTTTCCTTGTCAACTGTTCTAGTGTTTGGGTCGCGAGAAGACGAATAGTCGTGTTGAGATATTTTCTATCTCAGGAAACACATTTCTACCTGCTCATGTGTGTGTTCGTTGCTGTGAAACAAAAATTATTATTGTTACATTCATATGACTTTCTCTACCCTCTTAAGATTTATTAATGGGTAAAAAAACTACTCTTCCGAAAACTTATTTTTCATTTCAATTGAGATAAATCTTTGCAGCAATAGCTACAGAACACGGTTCGTTATATATGCAAAGGAAAGGGCGACATTCAAATATTTAAGAATTGAACGTTATATGGAATTAATTGTTCTTCCACACAAGCCGTGTGTTGGACAAGGTTGGAAAGGTAGAATCAGATCACTGAAAAATTCAATGCCATAGCCGGAATTTGAACCACGGATCTTCCGGGCTCCGTCCGGTTGCTCTAACCACTGAGCTACCATGGCAACATGCCGGTAGGACATTAAATTCCCCAAGTGATTCGCATGTATCCGTGTAAACCACAAAGAGATCTCAATTGTATTGAGATGCTCAGTGGTAGCTCAGTGGTTAGAGCAACCAGATGGAGACCGGGAGATCCGTAGTTCAAATCCCAGCTATGGCGATAAATTTTTCAGTCGTCTGATTCCACCTTTCCAACCCTAGACGCTATATGTTAGCCTTAAATTTGCATACTGTTGCAACTGCGAGAAACAACTGAATGTCGACAGGACTTAAAAAGAATGACAAAAGTATTTACCAACTCGAACCAATAATAACGGATGTCTCGGAATGGCTGCTACTACAAAAAGAAGTTATTTGAAATAAATTGTATGATTTAAGGAGCTCTAGATTTTTTGTTTAGTGCGTTTAGTCTATCGTTTTAACGGTTACCAATTATACAACATTACACAAAATGCTTTCCAAATGAAGAGGTCTTCATGGGCTATTCCAATAAATTCAAGTTATACATCTTCTTTCTCATGTAAATGTCTTTAACGTATGGTATTTTAGTCAACATCAGTAGAGCCATTTTTGAGAAAATCAAACATTTCGAAAAATGTTTCAAGTAAAGGGTAGTTGGGAGTGGGGAATTTTCTTTAAAATCTTTGTCGCATCTTTGGAACATACTGAAGTTAACCACACGCGCGCGCTCACGCACGGACCGTTTTCTAAAAAAACGTTTTATTTTCATTCAGAGGACATCAAAATATATATTTACGGGGAAATCTCCATATCGAATTTTTTATTAGAATGTAATACCTCTCTATCTCTATGTACGTGTTAGAGATGGTAAAAAAAGCTTGGGAATTCTGATTTGGTCTTCATTGAAGTAATACATTGATCTTAAAAGTAAAAGGTGTGTTAATGACAGAGAAATCAATTATTTTAGTACAAACACCATCAGTTTGTTTGTAAACATGTAGTTAACGCCTCCTGCCTTCCATATCAAAGAAAAGGAAACGCAGGTCAAAGGAATTCATCGTAGAAGCCTGAAGAGAAAGACACTTGTGAAATCGTGTCAAATCAATGTTTGTGATTATATAGAAATAAAATTATATTTCTAAAATTAAAATTGATTATAAACTACAAAGTGTGAAGACGGACTGAAAGTGAAGCAGTATTTTTAACACTTAAATGATTTCAGCCAAGATATATAATACAAAATATAATAACAGCCCGCCATAAAGCAAAATGTGTATAATATAATACATAAAATGCATATAACAGTCATTGTATTAATGTTTATATTATTATGTACGTGTTCAATAATGCTATATGAATGTATTATGTAATTTAATAAGGTAGGAGCTGTGAGAATAATAAGTTAAAAGTTGCTAACAGTGAGGTAACAACGAGATAACCTTGAGGCAGTAATGAATTAGAAAGTTTAATAATGCTACTGGTAATTATTGGAGCAACAATAATGTAAATTTTGAGACAGTTTATAAATAGCCAATCAACAACAAGAAAAACTCTTAAGTTAAATGAAAGTATTGTATTGGAGTAGGATTAGCCAATCAGAAACTGAAATAGGGATAATTGTACACATTCAGAAGTCAATTGCAAGCAGCGATTCTAACCAGACGCGAAACACGTCCTCGAGAACTTTAATACGTATTCAGTGTGAGACGAAAATAATTTACGTGTTTAAAAAAAGTGCAAGTAATTAATAAATAATCTCACAGCTCTCTATATCAGTGAAGTGTTATTTTAATCGTTTAAAGAATTAACAAATGGAGTGAAGTACAAATTATAATCTGTGTAAGCCTACATTTTTAGCCGCATTACTCCCTGCAAAGAAATTCATGTCTCTAACAATAATACTGACGCAGCCAAGGCAAACATAAATATATAATATTTAAAGAAACAGTCAAATTACAAGGTTAATATTTTTAAACTTGGGGCGAAGGTTATCGGAAACTTTTTACCATACGTGCGGTTGCAACTACTTCAAGTTCGGCTCCCCAACATGTCGAAATACGATACAACCATTATAAAATTAACCTTCTTCAAAGGTACATAGTGGGTGGTGTGAATAAAAATAAGTTTGTACGTGGGAGTATAAACTCTAAGGCTAAGCTTTTTATTTAAGTTTAAACTCAGAAACGTATGAATAAAAGTTACCTTAAGTATAAATTCACACTCGGAGTTCATACGTCTTTTGACGTAGTTTAAGCCCACAATGTTGGCTAGAAAATAGTTTGTCGCTCATGTTTGTTTTAATCTTACGGTTTCTTGTTTTATTCTTTATTCTATGCTGCGGTTTTATTCCTGTTGCAGTAATGGTTTACCACGATTGCATTATACAGGTTTATTAAAAAAGATGGAACAGATTTTAAACACTTATTTCTATGAAAGAAAATGGATAGCGACACATACGACACAGCATTCAATAGAGAAAAGTTCTTATTTTTATGCCCCACCTATTAGTTGCATTTAGTGCCTACAGCGAGGCTGCGTTTGTTTACGCGAAAATGGCAACGCCACAGGAAAAGTCGTTTTGTGTGCTGCATTATGCAAAGAGTGAATCCATCTTTTCATTGCAGCGTGCAGTTCGTTGTAAGTTTAACAACGAGCCACCTCGACATAAAAAATTTCCAATTGATACAATAAATTCGTAGAAGATGCTGCGTATGCAAACTGAAAAGCACTGGTCTTCCTCGCATAACAAATGGTGCTCATTTTGAACACATAAAATAAAGTTGAACTTTCCTTTATTGATGTATCACATGTGTCGCCATCTATTATCGTGCATTAGAAATAAATATTTAAAGTCTGTTCCCTCTTTATAAATAAGTCTGTATAACGAACAATGAACATATCAGACATATTCAGTATTGAGGACGTCAATGAATTTAATTTAACACGAAGTTTTTGGAAGCGTGCTTAAAAAAATCCTGTGGTATTTTCCAAATTACGAACTCCAGCTTCAAGGAAAGAAAATAAAACTGCAATAAGTAATATTTGACATGAATTGAAGGTGCAGTATGGAAAATAAATGGCGGAAAATAAGATAATAAAAAAAAATTAACAACCTCAAAACACGTCGTATAGATTTTGCAGCGTTGCTGCGGAGTAGTACGGCTTCTAAAGACATCATTAGCAATGAATCCAAACCAAATCCTTTATAACCCAGAAGAAGAGCACCTATTGGACTTTTTAATCACTCTATACCATTTGAATTCCTCCAGATTCGATAACCATGCACTGGTCCCAGCTTTCACTCATAAAATGTTCTGCCAACCACCTAACGTTCTCTCTTTTAAATCTGTATAAACTCTTAGCTTATTTCCATCGTGACACACTGAATACACTTTTTAGTACGTAAGTTATCCACAATATATATTTTTTTTCTAATCCTTCTGTAATAGAGGCCAATGGGCTGTTGAAGGAGTAAATAAATAAAACAAAAATAAATTCAGCCATTAGTCTAACACACGTGAACAACGCAAGGTTGAGTCTGCTACTGAACAAGGCTAGCCTAAGAGAAACAGAAACTCGCCACCAAAAGTACATACTCTCTTTTATTCATACAATTTTCTGAGTTCATACCCCCTCTCGAGTATATAGTCCGGAGTTAAATTTGTACTCTCAGCTAAGTTTATACTCCAAACTTTTATTTATATGATTCGTAGTATGAGCTTCAAATTTGCTGAGCAAGAGCACATAATCGCTTTTATTCATACCACCCAGTGTCTAAATATGCACAAGATATGTGCTGTACGCGACTTATAGGCAGTTATATTAAATATAGATCCGGCTATTAATTATCTGAACTATTGTATCAGGTAAAAAAGCCATTATCTTTAACATACTGTATTATTTAAAATGTTTTTTGTCCTTGAAGTATTTCTCGTAAAACCTCGATGTAGAATTTTTCACGGAATATACTGCGTTTGTCTACTGTAGTTATGTGTTACAGAAAGTAAAAAAATTAAAATAAGACCTAAAACTAATAATTTACGAAGAAATATGTGGGTAGAGGATCGAATTAAATAATTATATACGTTCTGCTCGTGACGTCAAAGCCATTTATTGCAGACTGCAGCATTCGCTATGCAGAGTACGTACTTGTGGGGGATATGGCTGGGAAGAGAGTATACGTTGACAGGATTTTGGGAATTACTTAAATGCCAATTGGAAGATATGGATGGGGCATATAGACCATGGCGGAGAATAAAAGGTTCTCTAAAGTGTTATAAGGCCTTTGGAAGTAATGATAGGAACGAGGTGTACATTGAAGAAGGTGTTTGTTGTATTGTTATTTGCTTTAAGAAGGTTTTGTTTGCTTCTAATATGGAAAGTCAGTTTGAAGATGTATTATATTTCGACTATTGGGGAGCCGAACTTGAAGTAGTAGCATTCGCACGTATAGTAAAAAGTTTCCGGTAGCCTTCGCCACAAATGTACTTTCCGATGGCCTTTGTCACAAATGTTTTTTTTAAAAAAATAACTTCGTAATTTTTACTGTTTCTTTAAATATTATGTATTTACGTTTGCCTCGGCTGCGTCAGTATTTATTTTTAGAGACATGAATGTCTTAGCAGGGAGGTGGTGCAACTCAAGAATGTAGGCTTACACAGATTATAATTTTTAATTCACTCTTTTTTTTAATTCTTGACACGTTTTTTTAATAACACTTCACTGATATAGAGAACTGTGAGATTCTTTTGTTAATTATTTGCACTTTTTAACACGTAAACTGTTTTCGTCTCACACGAATACGTATTAAATTTCTCGAGGACGCATCTCGCGTCTGATTAGTAATGCTGTCAACAACCAACGCGTCCAGTTATGAGCACTGTCTACAAGCAGCTGTCTTGATTTCTATCGCTAAAATTGTAGATTTCTGTAGTTCAAGTGTCTGATTGGCTATTCCTAATCCAATAGAATACTTTATTTAACTTAAGCTTTTTTCTGGTTGTTGATTGACTATTTTATAAACTGTCACAAAAATTACATTATTGCTTCCAAGAATGAAGTAGCATTAAACTTTCAAATTCATTATTGCCTCAAGGTACCTCATTGTTGGCATTATTAAACTACGTAATACATTCACATAACATTATTGAACATGTATACAATAATATACATATACAATGACTGTAATATACACTTTTTATATATTGTTGCATATACATATTGCTTTAAGGCGGGCTGTTATTATACATTTTATTATATAATTTGACTGAAATCATTTAAGTGTTAAAAATACTGCCGCAACATCGAGAGGTGTGGGGTCCAAGAGAAGGTGTTACATGGTTTAAACTGGGAGTTTAGAGGTTAAAATGTTACAGGGGAGAGACAGAAGAATGGATTTGCTCTATATGCAGGAATAAAGAAGATGGAATCCATATTTTATTAAAATGGAAAGGCACGGATATATGAAGGAAAGCGTTTATCCAAACTAAATGGTTAAAGACTGCAAAAATAGTAGTAATTCAAAAATGTTTTGTTAATAATCTCAGATTATTAGCTTAGGGGAGTTCTTATTTAAAGTTAAGAAGAAATGGAAATGGTCGGTAAATTAAACTGAAGTACGTAGCACAAACTAGTTCGTTAATCATTAAGTATCATCATAGTGTGGTAACAGCAATGTATGAGCTAATAGTTACAGAAAGTAGTTTTACTAATTATCTTGTATGGCCCAGAATAGAACCTGGGGTAGCTCCAGGCTATATGAGCTCTGTAAACAGCTTAGTATAAATAAACAAATACAAGCTTGTTGGAGCGTTAATGCATGAGCTTTCAATAGGACTTGTTGTTTTAAATGAAATTAGCACCTGTAGCTCAGAAAAAAAACTGATGTGTTACACTCACATGACTTTCTCTACTCTTGTACAAACTAGTTTTATAAACGCTTATTCTCCAAATGCTTCATGTTAATCCAGATATCGAGATGTTAATCTTATTGCTAATTTTCTTGCAGATGCAAGGGGAATATGGTAGGTTAAGAGCGATAGTCAAATCTTTTAAGCGCTGGTTGCTATGTGGCGCATTCCATTCTCTTTGCATGTCCAGGACATAAGAAAGAATGAATAACGAATTTGAGAAAAAGTATAAGTATTGGAAACTTTAAGGGAATAACAAGCAATATCTCTAAAATGGTTCACTCAACAAAAAAAATGTATATGATATAAATTGTGTATTTTAACGAGATCTACATTTTTTGTGTAGTAAAATTTTGTCTATGTCTTATGGTTTACCAGTTATGCAAAAGTCGTTCACAATGAAGAATACTTTTGGAGACATTCCCAGAAAATTAGAGATATACATTTCATTTTTCATGAAAATATCTTAAACATATGATATTTGAATCCAAATCGTTACAGCCATTTTTGAACAAATTAAAATTTTCGAAAAATGTTCCATGTAAAGGGTAATCTGGGGTGGGGAGATTTTGTGGAAATCCTTCGTGTCGCATCTTTGGAAGATACTGAAACTAAATACCAAGTTTAATGTTTATCCGACTGTTCGTTTCTGAGTTATGCTGTTCACAGACAGACACACGGACATGTTTCCAAAAAAAAGCTTGTAAAGCAAGGGGGCCTCAAAACATGTATTTCCGGTGAAATCTCGGTATCGAATTTTTGGGTGGAGTACAATACTTCCTCTACTTACTATACGTAGTAGAGAAAGTGAAAAAAAAGTGTGTCTATGGACAACATAACTCAAAATCTAAAAGTCGGGTAAATACCAAACTTGGTATTTAGGTTCAGTATCTTGCAAAGATGCGACTCGAAGGTTTTCAAGAAAATCCCCACCCAAAACTACTCATTACTGGAGCAGTTTTCGAAAATCTTGATTTTCTAAAAATGATTTTGATTAAAATACCTATATACTAAAGGTATTTACACTAGAAATAAAATGTATGTCTTGAATTTTCTGGGAATAGTCTGTGAAGTCCACTTCAGTTGGAAGTAATTTTGTGTAACCTTGTACAACTATTAAACGCTAAGCGATAGACCAAAACGTACTATACAAAAAATGTAGATCTCTTTAAAACACAAAACCTATTTCAAATAGCTTTTTAGTGGCATCATCGATATTCAGTTGTTTTTCGAATTGCACGCGCTATTCTGTTTATATCATAATGAAATGTGTAATGCAGCTTTTTCCGGAAAGTTTTATCTCGATTAAAATGAAGTAGATAGGAAAATAAACTTTCGTGAAAATAATTTGCATACCCACTAATAAGTCCTAGAGTGTAGAAAAAATCATGTGAATGTAACACATTAGATTTTAAAAACAGTCGTACTCTTAATACAATAATTTAACAATGTGTAGCGGCTATTTGCTTACAATCACAGATATTAAGGCAGTATTGCACTCTGTTATTATCCTAAATAACTACTAAATAATCATAAATAACACTATCACAGTGATGGTTTTATTACTTTCTATACTACATACAGTAAGTAGGGGAAAAATTCATTCCATCCAAAAATTGGATACCGAGATTTCTGTGGCCCCCTAAATCAAAAAAGAACAATTTTATAACAAAGTCTGTGCATGTGTGTCTGTAAGCGTGTCTGTGAACAGCATAACTCAAAAACGAAAAGTCGGGTAAATACCAATCTTGGTATTTAATTTCACCATCTTCCAAAGATGCGACACGAGGACTTTCAAGACAATCCCCCACCCGCAACTACCCTTTACATGGAATACTTTTCGAAAACTATTGTTTTTTACAAATGATTTTAATTATATTAAGGTATTTACATGACACATGAAATGTATACTTGAATTTTCTGGGAATAGCCTTTGAAGTGTCTTCATTCGGAAGGAATTTTGTATTATCTTGTATAACTGGTAAAAATTAAGCAAAAAACGAAAACGTACTTGTTGATCTCTTTATAAAACGCAGTTTATTTAAAATAAGGTTATTGTGGCATAAGCCTTTCTGAGATATTCGTTATTAATGGTTCAAATTATTCATTTCTTGGTCATGCTTTAGAGTCCTTTCAACATTCAGCTGTTTCTCGCGATTACATGGAAACATTATGGAATTTTAAGGCCAGTATATTGCGTCCAGTTCTTAAACATTTGACTATTGCTGTTCTCTTTGTATCCTAACGAAATGTGTAATGTAGGTATTCCTGCAAAGTGAAGCTGTTTCGGAAACGTTGGCGGCATATGAAGTCGGCTGCTTCCTCGATGCGTAACAATTCTCTTCTTTCTCCGGCTAGCGTTGAGCAGTGTCGACTCTATAAGGTCTACAGGGTGTGGTGAAATTATATATCGATTTCGATAACAAAAACATCGGTTCTGGTGAATATTGACTTTATTATACTGCTATGTTACACACCTTTTTGAGCCACCTTTTTGTTAATTATCCGTGAGTGACATCGAGATGCTTTGTTAGTCGGCAGTATTAAGATGTATTGTAACGTTTTCCCTGCGTTCATAGCCTAGGCCTAACTTGTACGGTGCAGAGTTCAGCTAAGAGTGTTACTTGTCATAAGGTTCAGAGAAGAAGCGAAGTCATTAGTATTCTATGAATTTCGCCATGTCTGATTTCATCCCTACTCCACGTTCGATTTTCGATCAGGTGACGATCCCCTGTTTTCGGATTCGTCAGTTTGTATTCTTGACTTTACATTTACTGGCTAAAATTTCAGTTCTGCACAGCTTTCTCTTCCCACGGTACTATTTTCAATTTGTTTAATTTATGCTGTAGCACGTATGTATGGTTATGGCTTTTAAGCCTTTTCTCGGCACAAACCTCATGTTTCTTCCGCTTCGAAAAGAAACAAGCACTTTCCTCGTAGACCCTTTTTAATGGCTCTATGCTTTTGTATACATTTGCCGACGGACATTTTCCTTACCCAGGAAATGGGTAGGCCAGTGACCTGAACCTTACTTCCCCAAACAATTTGCAATGTTTCCGTATGAAGGTTTTTTCCTCTCGAATTATAATATTAAATACAATATTTTACATCTTTGTTTAATCTATACACAATTAAATCAAATACGGGGGCTAGTTGAACCGTATCAAAAGGTTTATTTGGATAAAAGTGTAGTCGATAGAAAAATAAGCTTTAGTATGAATGAATAGTTTGTATATCCACTAATAAAGATACAGGGTAGAGAAAGTCCTATGAATGACCTTTGTTTTAAATTCTTTTGAAATCCCGACACGGAATTGTTATGTTAGATACATTGTAATACAGAGGTAGAGTACGAGTTCATAGAAATAAACATTTTAAGCAAAGAGTATGCATAGCTTCAGTAACTGCTACACATAATCATCGAATTGATATCACAGCATCAAACAGTCTTGATTTTCATTGCCAATTGCACCAACGTGGTGCAAATATACGTTTTCATGCTTCAACAGAGCTGTCCAGCAAATTCACGGAAAATCATACGAATTGCAGTCGATGAACGATGAAATGAAGCTGTATATTGGGTTAAATAATTTCGATTGAGTAACTCATTTACACATGAACTTTAGTTCATATGATACAACTAAACCACTAATGTTGAGCATGCATAAAACGAGACAACATGTTGCTAATTATGGTTTGCGTAGCTAGTAGAGTTGACCAATTTATTGAACAGTTAAATATTGTGGGTACATACATGGCCATCCACATATTAGCATGAAGCATGGATTACCGTGCAATGAACATACAAAGGAGAAACCACAATACCTTTGAGATTACAAAGATTTAGTTGAACCTCATTACTGTAATTTTTACTTTCTCTACTACGTATAGTAAGTAGGGGAAGTATTGTAGTCCACCCAAAAATTCGATACCGAGATTTCACCGGAAATATATGTTTTGAGACCCCCTGAATCCAAAATACGCATTTTTGGAAACATGTCCGTGTATGTGTCTATGTGTCTGTGAACAGCATAATTCAGAAACGAACAGTCGGATAAACACCAAACTTGGTATTTAGGTTGAGTATCTTCCAGAGATGCGACACGAAGGTTTTCAAGAAAATCCCCCCACCCCAGATTATCCTTTATATGGAACACTTTTCGAAAATTTTAATTTTCTCAAAAATGTCTCTTAACGATTTTGATTAAAATATCATATGTTTAAGATATTTTATGACAAATTAAATGTATATCTCGAATTTTCTGGGAATGTCTCCAAAAGTATTCTTCATTGTGAACGACTTTTGCATATCTGGTAAACCATAAGAGATAGACAAAGTTTTACTACACAAAAATATAGATCGCGTTAAAATACACAATTTATGTCATATAAATTTTGTTGTTGTTGAGTGAACAATTTTCGAGATATTGCTTGTTATTCCCTTAAATGTTCCAATACTTTTTCTCAAATGGGAATTCGTTATTCATTTTTTTATGTCCTGGGCATGCAAAGACAATGGAATGCGCCACATAGCAACCAGCTCTTAAAATATTTGACTATCGCTTAAAGTCTTCCCCTTGCACCTACAAGAAAATTAGCAATAAGATTAACATCTCGATTAACATGAAGCATATGGAGAATAAGCGTTTATAAAAATAGTTTGTACAAAAGTAGAGAAAGTCATGTGTATGTATCACATCAGATTTTTACTTCTCCACTGCTTCAAAGCAAAATAATGACCAACAGTTTTCGCTTGTGTGTGTGAACAGTATAACTAAAAATATCATGTGTTACATTCACGTGAGTTTCTTTGCACTCTATCGCTTATTAGTAGGCATACAACTTGTTCTTACCAAAGTTTATTTTACTATCTAATTCATTTTAATCGGGATAAACCTTTCCGGAAATAGTTGCGTTACATGTCTCCTTATAGATGCAAAGCAAATAGGGATAGTCAGTTGTTTAAGAACTGGACGCATACGCTGGACGTAATATTCCACAGTCTTTCCATGACAACCCGAAAAACAACCGAAAATCGACATGGATTTAAAATAATGTCTAAGTATTGAACAATTCGAACCATTAATAGCGAATCACCGCAGCTCAGTTGGTAGAGCACCAGTCTGCTGCGCGAGGGGTCCCGGGTTCGATTCCCGATTGGGGAGGTGGAATGCCAAAGTTATTCCATATCCTCCCCAGAGTCTGGAAGTGTGAATGAGAGTATGAATGTGTGTATAATCTAATGATTAAAAACCAAAAGTGCAAGAAACCCAATGACAAGATCACACGAGTTACAAAAGAAAGGCCACCGATAAGATCAATGTACTTAAACGCAGAGTATCAATGGAACTAAAAAAAACTGGTATCTCCGAAATGGCTTATGACACTAAAAGAGTTCTACATTATTTTTTTATTTCTTTTGCAGTACGTTTTCGTCTATCACTTAACGTTTGGCAGCTATACAAAATTGTAAAATTCATTCTGAAAGAAGGGGGCTTCACAGGCTATTCCTAGAAAATTCAAGATATATATTTTATACGTCATGCAAATATCTTTAATATATGGTATTTTATTCAAAATTGTTAGAGCCATTTTTGCGAAAGTAAGAAATTTCAAAATAATTTCCACGTAGAGGGTAGTTAGGTGTGAGGGGATTTTCTTGAAAATCCTTATGTTGTATCTTTTGACGGTACTGAACCTAAATACTCAATTAGGTATTTATCCGAATCTTCACTTTTGAGTTATGCTGTTCACAGACACACACACACACACACACACACACACACACAGACACAGAGAGAGAGAGAGACCTTCTTCTAAAAATATTTTGGGGGCTTCAGCGGGCCTCAAAACATAATTTCCAGTGAAATCTTGACATACATTTTATGAGTGGAACGCAATACTTCTTGTACGAGGTAGAAAAAGTAAAAAATGAAAAGTCAAATAAATAATAAATTGGTATTTAAGTTCAGCGTCATCCAGGGATACGAAATATTTTCCAGAACATCCCCCACGCCAATCTATTATTTACAATTAAAAATGCTCAAAATAAAAAATAGATGTAATGATTTTTATTAAAATGCCGTATGTTTAAGTATTTTTCATGGAAAATTATAATATATCAGCTGAATTCTTTTGTGAATTGTCTGTGAAATTCTCTTCGATCTGAATGCATTGTGTATAAATAAACGTTTTATTTTCACATAACTGTTACAGTTTATGATACAACATAACTTTCCTATTATTCACTTATAAGTTTTTGTTAAAAACCACTAAAATTATGTTTACTCTGTGTCACAAAATAAGCTTATTAATGAGCTACATTAATAAATAAAATGATGAAGTCATAACAGTTATAATGCATTACACGAAAAAGACAGATTTCTTAAAACACCAAGTGAAGTCAAATGTTTGTGGTATTAGCAATTTCCAAGGCCATTCAAACAGCCTTTAACGACCCGTTATTTACACTTTTGTCTATCGCTTTAATGTGTAATGAAACGATTTCTCAAAACATATAACTCGATTAAAATGAAATAAAAATAAGTTTCTGTAAAAGTAGGTAATAGAAGCGAGACAGAAAAGAAATATATGATGTGTTACACTCACATGACTTTCTGTACTCTTGTACAAACTATTTTTACAAACTCTTATTCTCCGTCTGTTTCAAATTAATCGAGATAAACATTTGCAGAAACGATCTTTTGACATGCAAAGAGAATTCCATTTTACACACAGTGACCAGTTCTAAAAATATTTGACTATCGCTTAAGGCGTACTATGTTCTCCTTGTTTTGTATTTGCAAGGGCAATATAGAAATACAGCAGCCTTTAAGCATATACATATCTCTTAATAACTGGTTGCTATGTGCAGCACCATTCTCTTTGCCACAAATTAATACTCTTTGCATATCCAAGACAAAAAAAAAGAATAACGAATTCCCATTTGAGAAAATTATTGAAAAATTTAAGGGTATAACAAGCAATATCTCGAAAATGGTTCACTCAACAAAACAAATGTATATGGCATACATTGTGTATTTTAACGCGATCTACATTTTTTGTAGTAAAATTTTGTCCATTTCTTATGGTTTACCAGTTATGCAAAAGTCGTTCACAATGAAGAATGCTTTTGGAGACATTCTCAGAAAATTCAAAATACACATTTTATTTGTCATGAAAGTATCTTAAACCTATGATACTTTAAACCGTTAGAGCCATTTTTGAGAAAATAAAAATTTTCTAAAAATGTTCCATGCAAAGGGTAAAGAGGAATTTCTTGAAAACCTTCGTGTCGCATCTCTGGAAAATACTGAACTTAAATACCAAGCAATTTTGGTGTTTATCCGACTGTTTGTTTCTGAGTTATGCTGTTCACAGACAGACAGACACACAGGCACACACACGGATATGTTTCCAAAAACTCTTGTTTTGGATTCAGGGGCCCTCAAAACATATATTTACGGTGAAATCTCGGTATCGAATTTTTGGGTGGAATACAATACTTCCCCTACTTACTATACATAGTAGAGAAACTAAAAAACGATAATAGGATAGAGTGTTATGATAATATCGAATTCTGTGCTTGTTTGATGCATACTTAGTGCTATAGAATTAAATCCTTATGTAGAAAACACTTTGTTACTACAGGAATTTTGAAGCATGAACATTTATAGAAACATTCAATAGACAGTTTTTAATCTCATTTTGATGTATATTGCTATTCCTCAAATAAGTTTACCCGTAACACTTCAGTTAAAACTTTTATATATACCGCATGAGTCTTCTCATCCTGCGGATTAGTAACTAGGCATCTCTTCATTTTACAGACGATGCGAAATGCAGGTGCTGTCACCAGATTTACCAGCCCCCTGATTAGGTGGTGCTCGTTAACGTGCTCTAGTAGCAATGGTTAACATGCTGGAAAGTCATGGTGAAGGTCGGTAGTTCAAATCATGCCTGCGAATAAATGTGTTTTATATTCATTTCTGTTCATGTTTCGAGAACGTTCTAGCAAATCGTTATTTCTTTCCGAATTCACTAAAAAGTGGAGTTGCATATTCTGAGAAGTAACAGTTTGTGTTTTAATGAAACTCACATGCCAAACTCTAGTTCTCATTAAATTTACTAAACATAAAAAGTACCTTCAAGTGCCAGTATATGAACCGGGGACTGTTGCGCTACGAGTGCAAGTCAGTGCATGCACAGCGGTGCAAAGAAATCATTTCGGTCGAAATTGATACGACGCGATGCGGCATAGACCGTACAAAGCCGGGAGTGCATAACTTCTCAATCCGCAGACTAAGAAGACTCACCTGGTATATCTATACCGGGTTATCTCTATGGTCTTTAATGAGCTCTGCTTGGAAATGCTGAATGAAAAGGGAATAAGGAATTTTACCACTAAACAGAGATCAAAGTGTATCCTAGATGCATTAGTAGGAATCTGGATTACAAATATGAAGGGCATAACCAGTAAATCTGGTGTAATCTGAGGCAGTATTTTTAATACTTGAATAATTTAAATTAAATTATATAATAAGTAAATTCAATAACAGCCCGCCTTGAAGCAATATGTATGTAATAATTTGTAAAAATGTATGTAACAGTCATTGCTTATGCTTATATTAATGTAAACATGTTTAATAACGTTATGTGAATGCACTATGTAATTTAATAACGTAAGGGCTGTGAGAATAATAAGTTTAACGTTGCTAACAATGAGGTAGACAATAATGAGTTTGAGAGTTTGAATGCTACTGGTCATGATTAGAGCAACGATAAGGTAAGTTTTGTTACAGTTTAAAAATAGCCAATCAACAGGCAGAAAAAGCTTTACTTAAATGCACGTATTCTATTGGAATAGAATTAGCCAATCAGAGACTTGAAATACAGAAGCTTACGGATTTTGACGATTGAAATATGTTCAGTTGCCTGCAGAGCTTGGTAGTGACTAGATGGAAGATGTGTTCTCTAAAGAAATATTACGTATTCGTGTGAAACGAAAATTAAGTATACGCGTTAACAAAGTGCAAGTTTAAATTAAAAAATCTTACAGTTCTTAATATTAGTGTAGTGCTATTTAATTTGTGTCAAGAATTAATAAAAAGAAATGAATTTAAACTTAAAATCTGTGTAAGCCTACATTCTTGTCGCACCACGCCCTGATTAAGAGAAACGTGTCTCTAAAGTAAGACTGACGCCCGAGGCAAACATAAACATAAGTACTATCTATAGAAGCTGTTTAATAACAAAGTTAAATATTTTTTTAAACTTGGAGCGTAACAACAAAAACATCATCTTAAAATCAGTTTTTTCATACGTAGCAGCATATTACGTAACAAATAATCCACTTCAAAATTGACGTCCATACTTGGAGCTAAATAAAAAAGTAAACTCCTAGAACAATACTACTTCAAATCTGGTAAAAATATCCGGTGTTATTGTTTGTTTTCTTTACCACTTACTAGATGAAGTATTGTAATCGACCTAAAAATTCGCTATCTATATGTAACCGCAACTATATGATTGAATTCTCCTGAATAGAAAACAAACTTTTGTGTGTGTGTGTGTGAACATACTTTAAACCCAAGAACTCCGAATAACGTCTAGTATCTTTGGTAGATGCTACACGAAGTTTGGAGAAGCTGACGTGAATAACATGACGTATATGCTCAAATTTCCTGTGAATTCATCTTCGTTGGGATTTAATTTGATGAAACTGCGAAGTTATAACGGGTCTTCAGATTTATTCGTCATTATTAGTTCAGGGAGCCGCTTGTCCCATAGGGAAGTTGCGGAATTGAACGTCGGACTGCATGCTATTCCGACTTCGTAAACAGTTTGATGCACTGCAAAGGTGCAAAATGTTTTGCACGCGAGATGGAAGGTACCTCGTTTTATTATCATTAAAAGCTCATTCATCTGTTTTGCATTAAGGTTTATAAACAAAACACTGTTCTGTCTTGCAAAGTGGCTTAAACTACTGTGTAGTTCAAACATGTGAAAGGTATGAGACGTATTAACTGCATTCTTGGAGGATGTGACACTTGCGCTAAGGCAAAACATATTGCTTCAGCATGACGTTGCACCTCCACAGTTATGGAACAGCCAGAAATCACCTTGAATAGAACATTTACTGTAAGGTGGATTGGGCGCAGAGAACCATTAATGTGGCCTCCGCGCTCACCTAATTTACACAATTTATGTCATATACATTTTTTTTGTTGAGTGAGCCATTTTCGAGATATTGCTTATTATTCCCTTAAAATTTTCAATACTTATTTTCTCAAATGGGAATTCGTTATTCATTTTTTTGTCTTGGATATTCAAGGAGTATTAATCTGTGGCAAAGAGAATGGTGCTGCACATAGCAACGAGATATTAAGAGATATGTCTGTGCTTATATTGCCCTTGCAAATACAAAACAAGGGGAACATAGTACGCCTTAAGCGATGGTTAAATATTTTTAGACCTGATCGCTATGTGTAAAATGTAATTCTCTTTGCGTGTCAAAAGATCGTTTATGCAAATGTTTATCTGGATTAACATGAAGTAGATGAAGAATAAGAGTTTGTAAAAATAGTTTGTACAAGAGTAGAGAACGTCATGTGAGTGTAACACATCAGATTTATTATCCTGTATACTTTAGTATACTTAGTTTTGCAGAATTTGTATTAAAAATCTTACTGAATTGTTTCTCCTTCTTTTATACTTCCTAAATAAACACCTCTGGATACCACTATTAAAAGTTTTGTAGTGCGACTTTTTAAATTAATAAAATACAGTTATGTGAGTTTAAAATTAATACACTCAAAGCAAAGTTAAGGAGAGCTTTTCCTACTGTACAAAATTATATCCAACAGTTACTGTAACCTCTGAATGATAGTATTCTTAAAATTTTCGTATCTACTGTTTCCTAAGCACAGTATAGAGAAAGTCTGGTAATACCAAGGAAACAGTCAGCTGCATGTTTTACAAGAGATGAGGATACAAACTTTTATTGCGTGAATTATACTTATCAAGAAGGTGTGTCAGAGGAGCGTTAAGAGACATTCACCATTTCAGTATCATCTCTGAATATGCAAGCATGTGTTCGAAATACATGGCGGAGTTCGTTCTGTTGTACTCAACCATTTCGCCTATAAGGATTTTCTAAAAAAAAAAAAAATCTGATGTGTTACACTCACATGACTTTCTCTACTCTTGTACAAACTATTTTTACAAACGCTTATTCTCCATCTACTTCATGTTAATCGAGATAAACATTTGCAGACTCTATCTTATTGCTAATTTTCTTGTAGATGTAGGGGAAAATATATTTACAAGGGCAATATAGAAATACAGTAGCCTTTAAGCACATACATATCTCTTAATAGCTGGTTGCTAGTTGCAGCACCATTCCCTTTGCCACAGATTATAACTCTTTGCATATCCAAGACAAAAAAATGAATAACAAATTCCCATTTTAGAAAATAAGTATTGAAAAATTTAATGGAATAACAAGCAATATCTCGAAAATGGTTCACTCAACAAAAAAATGTAAATGACATAAATTATGTATTTTAACGCGATATACATTTTTGTGTAGTAAAATTTTGTCTATCTCTTATGGTTTACCAGTTATGCAAAAGTCTTTCACAATGGAGAATACTTTTGGAGACATTCCCAGAAAATTCAAGATATACATTTTATTTGTGATGAAAATATCTTAAACCTATGATATTTTAATCAAAATCGTTAGAGCCATTTTTGAGAAAATTAAACTTTTCGAAAAATCTTCCATGTAAAGGGTACTCTGAGGTGGGGGATTTTCTTGAAAACCTTCGTGTCGCATCTCTGGAAAGTACTGAACCTAAATACCAAGTTTGGTGTTTGTCCGACTGTTCGTTTCTGAGTTATGCTGTTCACAGACAGACAGACAGACACACACACACACACGGACATGTTTCCAAAAATGCTTTTTTTGGATTCAGGGTGTCTCAAAACATGTATTTCCGGTGAAATCTCCGTATCGAATTTTTGGGTGGAATACAATACTTCCCCTACTTACTGTATGTAGTAGAGAAAGTAAAAACTGCTGTGCTCAAAATAAAGAATTGACGAATTGCCGACAGGCATGCAGGAAAATAATAATTTCATTTGAATGGTTATGAAATTCGTTTTCAGCTTAGAGCTTGAGGCAGTATTTTTAACACTTGAATGATTTCACTCTAATTATATAATATATAAATTCAATAACAGCCCGCCTTAAAGCAATTAGTGTATGTAATAATTTGTAAAATGTATGTAACACTCATTTCATATGCTTATATTATTGTTAACATGTTTAATAATGTTATGTGAATGTATTACGTAATTTAATAATGTAGGAGCTGTGAGAATAATAAATTAAATGTTGCTAACAATGAGGTAAAAATGAGGTAACCTTGAGGCAATAATGAGTTTGAAAGTTTAATAATACTACTTCTGATTATGGAGTAGCAATAATGTAAATTTTGAGACAGTTTAAAAATAGCCAATCAAAAACCAGAAAAACCTTTAGTAAAATGAATGTATTCTATTGGAGTATGATTAACCAATCAGAGACTTGAAATACAGAAATTTACAAGTTTAGGCGGTTGAAATCAGTTCAGTTGCCTGCAAACAGTATTCCTAACCGGACGCAAGACACGTCCTCGTATTTGTGTGAGACGAAAACTAGTTTACGTGTTAAAAAGTGCAAGTAATTCATAAAAGAATCTCACAGCTCTATCATGAAGTGTTATTTAAATCGTGTCAAGCATTAATAAAAGAAGTGAAGTAAAATTATAATCTGTGTAAGCCTACATTCTTAGTCGCACCACAACCCTGCTAAGAGAAACGTATCTGTAACAATAATGCTGACGCAGCCGAGGCAAACATAAATATTTAATACCTAAAGAAACAGTCAAATTACAAAGTTAGTATTTTTAAAAAATTGGGGCAAAGGCTACCGGGTACCATACGTGTGGTTGCAACTACTACAATTTTGGCTCCCCAACAGTTGAAATATAATACGACTCCTTCAATACAAACTACCTCAAAATTGACGCCCAAAGCGTGGTGCAAACGTAACCAACCATCTTCTCAAATTGGCGCCCAATGGAATCACTCTTTGTATACTGCAGCAACAAACCGACTTCTCCTGTGGCGTTGCCATTTTCTCATAAACAAACCCAGTGCTGTAGGCACTGAATGATGTGCCGTTTGTGTTGCTATCTATTGTCCTAAATTAAAAATTGATATTTAGAATCTGATCCTTCTTTTTGAATAACCCTGTCTGAGTTACTCGCTACGAAACTCTGTTAGTCAGGTTGCTCTCCGTAAACACAAATATGCTGTATCTGTCGCACACCTTTTCACACAGTTCACAAACACGATTTACATCTGATTGGTAGGAGCTTTTTGTTTTACAAATCTTGTGGTGAAATTCATGGATGGCGAAGCGGGTCGCTGATGTCGGAGTTCGTATGATGTTCCCCTCCATTCGCTTTTCATCATGGCAGTGTTGCTGTAAAACTCGCTGCATATCTGCTTCTTCTTCTTCTTGTCCTTAAGTTCTTGGATAACACTTTGATATGTAACTGTAGATGGCAGTATTAATCCTGATTTACAGCGCTTCCAAGTAGAATGTTTCCCTGGTGAGCTCATATGGAACATTTCATTTGAAATCGAACGGAAAAAAAAAACAAAAAAAAAAAAAAAAAAAAAACTCGCATTTTTTGTTTGCCTTGTAATTTGCCCTATTAATCAGGGTTAACAAGGAAATCCTATTTAACAAATATTAGCATATGAAACCCAGCATTTTTCACGTTATTGAACGATAAGTGTATCGTGTTAATTCATTTTATCTCATTTAAGTGCGCATATCATTATACCGAATCTGCATTTTATTACAGCATATAGTAATTATTACTTTCTCTACTACGTATAGTAAGTAGGGATGTATTGTATTCCACCCAAAAATTCGATACCGAGATTTCACCGGAAATATATGTTTTGAGACTCCCTGAATCCAAAAAAAAGCCTTTTTGGGAACATATCCGTGTGTGTGTCTGTGAACAGCATAACTCAGAAACGAAAAGTCGGATAAACACCAAACTTGGTATTTAGGTTCAGTATCTTCCAGAGATGCGACACTAAGGTTTTCAAGAAAATCTCCCCACCCAAGATTTTCCCTTTAAATGGAACATGTTTCAAAAATTGTAATTTTCTCGAAAATGGCTCTAACAATTTTGATTAAAATATCATATGTTTAAGTTATTTTCATAACAAATGAAATGTATATCTCGAATTTTCTGGAAATGTCTCCAAAAGTATTCTTCATTGTGAACGACTTTTGCATAAGTGGTAAACCAAAAGAGATAGACAAAATGTCACTACACAAAAAATGTAGATCGCGTTAAAATACACAATTTATGTTACATACATTTTTTTTGTTGAGTGAACCATTTTCGAGATATTGCTTGTTATTCCCTTAAATTTTCCAATACTTATATTTTTTTCTCAAATGGGAATTCGTTATTAATTTTTTTTAAGTCCTGGACATGCAAAGAGAATGGAATGCGCCACATAGCAACCAGCTCATAAAAGATTTGACTGTCGCTTAAAGTCTACCATGCTCAGCTTGCACCTAGAAGAAAATTAGCAATAAGATTAACATCTCGATATCTCGATTAACACGAAGCATATGGAGAATAAGCGTTTGTAAAAATAGTTTGTACAAGAGTAGAGAAAATCATGTGAGTGTAACACATCAGAATTTTTTATGGTATTCACAAAAATCTATGTATAGTTTTTACCCATTTTAAGTGCCTCCGGATTTTTATAAAACTAAAACATTACTTTGAAATTGATCCATAGTACCATTAAGAGAAGCCGGAAATGTTAGTGAAGTGGTTATGTTAGGGTGTTCATAGTTATAACTAAAAGTGGATAAACGCAGCAATTAACGTGGTTCTTGCACGATGATTACCAAGCGCTTTGCAGCAGGATAACACATTTGATGCAAGAAAGGAACGTGATTTAGCAACCTGACACAATACTAACCAGCACGTCGTCTTTTATTTTCGTTTGCTTCAGTCTTCCGTGCCCTAGAAAGGTTAATAGAAGTGCTGTGAGTTAAGCTCAGGTTATTATTAATTATATTTTGGTTAGTGATACGTTCTTGTGAGTACTTCAAGTTAGGGAAATTAAAATCTAAATAACCTTTTATCAAGTTAAGGTATGTCCTAAGCTAGCACTGTAATATGTATAATACTGCTTAGTAAGCGCTCTCATTGTTTAACCCTAGACACAACAGCTTCCTTGACCTTCAGTTCCAAAAAAAACGCACGAGAGCGACCACGAGTGCGTAAAGTAATTTACTTCATTAATCATTTTATACGAAACCATATCAGTAACCATTACAGTAAAATGTATGTTTCACTGTGTTTAAATAACGGAATCTTACTATATATAATAAAATGACATTTCTTAATCCAAAACCACCTACACTTGAAAAAGTCCAAATTTCTTCACTTAAATAAAAGTAATAACATGTTTACTTATCAGTATGAAGTTAAAGTTTAGGGAATCAAAATAAAGCTCAATTTAAATTAATGATTTAAAGGTTTCAGAATTATAACAGCTTGAATTTGGGGATTTTTGGAAGATACGATAAATTTGAACAATTTTAATTGCAAAACTATGTGTTCTGAAGATTAAGAGTTTGCATAAAGCATGCATTGGGTATGTCTCGAAATACAAAGAAGGTTACATTTTGTTTACAAAATCAAGATCGATTTTCCATCTATTTCGAGCGGTTTGAAATGGAATGTCCTAATGCAAGCCGTGAGAGTGTATATTTTGAGATGCACAAAATTTGTTCAGGAAGGTTGCTTTTATCCTTTCAATATGCTTCAGGTTTATTTTAATGAGTTTCTCCCATATTAATTCCAGTCCGTATGTAAATATTGGGGTGTTTTTGGATTTGTAGAATGAGATAGTTGTGTCTATTGATAGTTGGCATAACTATTGGTTGTCTTGCTCTGATGTCTGTACTCTGAATAGCAGCAATTAATTTTTCCTTCAGTGTAGAGTGAATGTGTTTCCTGTCGTCTGCAGTGATATTCCTAAGTATATTAAGCTGTTTAATTTCAAGATACAGAGTATCTTTCGTGGCTTGACTTCCACGTAGTAAGTCGCTATTGGTTTTTTCTAGTGGTCGCGCAAAGAATATGGAATTTCAAATTATAGAAATTCTGAGGACACTATTGCTTTACCTAGCCTATACTTACAACTAAATGCGTAAATGTTTAATGGAGTGTATCTCTATAAACAAAAAGCAGATACCGAGCGGGATGGCTCAGGCGGTAACGTCTGTGGCCCGCATTCGGGATGTCCCGGGTTCAAATCCTGTGGGCCAACCAATCCTTCTGAGGTTTTTTGTGGCTTCGCTCAGTCGCCAAGGATTGGATATTTAATACCACGACCCAAAGCACCACCTTCAATCCAAAAAAATAGCAAAATGAAAAATAAGTGGTAATAGCGAATGCTATGCCATCTATCCAGAGACAATGTAAGCAGTTAGACTGGACGGCACCCTAATGCCATTTGCACGGCACGAAGCAGAAGATCCGGTAGCTATGCGCTGGGTCTCCGTGACAGGTGACGGAGCGGGTGGTTACAGGGATGAGACCTAGAAGCCTAACTGTCCATCACACATCTAAGAGTTATGCACCAACAGATCCGTCGCGATATGACCAAGGAGTTAAAGCGATGTAAAATAAATAGAGTAAAAAAAAAAGAAATAGAAGAAAGTAAGAGCTTGTGTAGGAGTAGAGTGCTGAAGGATGGTAGAGAAAGTCATGTGAATGAAGAATATAAAAATGTTCTACTTCAGGTTACCACAACAGACTGCATAATGCCGAAAGATGTACAAGTATAACAAACAGGGAATATTTTTATTTATATTAATGGGTTTTCAAAGCATCACATGACATATACGTTGCATTGACAAGAACTGAGGTGAGATGGAGGGGAGAAAGTAAGAGATTGAGAGAAGTGGAAACAGAGGAAGAAAGTGGGAAAAATATTAATCTTCGAGTTAACGCAATGGAGAGAGGAATTTCAGTTTGTAATATTAGGTATGCCAATTAATAAGAATAGTATTATTAGTGATAAGACACGAAATTCTCCACCGGTAAGGTCTGTCTGCAGTCCTGCTCGAATACACGTGGATGACACAAAGAAAGAAGGAAGCTTCAACTACGCGTCAGACCGTAAACAGCTGCACTCGAGAGCTACTACTACTGTTAAAGTGGGCTACTGCAGCATCGCATTTAAAATGCCATCAAGGCTAGTGTGGCGACACTTGTGGAAATGTGACGAGCCTGTCACAACTGAAAACACTCTCAGCTGTCTCCCCTTCTTTTTAATTCAAGACATCGAGAAGAGAGAAAAGGTGTTCTGCAGCAAGAAGCTATTTCTGTCCTACTTCCTTACCAAGCCAGTTGCAGGATCTCTGAAACACATGTCTTGAAATACTTTGCGTTTCTCGTTTGTTAGCTTTTTTTATTTCTTTATGTCAGTGATCGCCACCTGGCAAGATTATGATGCTAGTTGAAGTCTGCTTTGTAGGTGCCTTTGAACGCCTCGGTCATTTGCGGCTCTTGGCTACCAGCTGGAAAGCCTTTAGTTTATATTCCGATATCAACGATGACGTTATTTATACAAAGTGAACCAAACCACACGTAACAGTAATTTATTTCGGAAAATACAACATTAGAACTTTCCAGTCAAGAATATTTACAACTAAAGCACATGTGAATCTTTAATTTGATTTGATTTCATCAGTCAGCCTTAACCTGAAATGGGGTAAGTAGCCAGTAATTTTCAAATTTCAAATGGGAGTGGGAGTCAAAATGGAGCTCTTGAAAATAAAGAAATTTGGTAGAGATAGACAAAAACTTAGTGCTCAAAAAATGTATACCTCTTTAACACGCACAATTAAAATTGGGGCAGTATTTTTTAACATTTAAATGATTTCAGTCAAATTATATAATATAAATTCAATAACAGCCCGCCTTAAAGCAATATGTGTGTGTGTGTAACAATATATAAAAAGTGTATGTTACAGTCATTGTAAATGTTTATATTATTGTATACATGTTCAATGATGTTATGTGAATGTATTACGTAATTAAATAATGTAGGATCTGTGAGAATAATAGGTTAAAAGTTGCTAACAACGAGGTAACAATCAGTTAACCTGGAGGCAATAATGAGTAAGAAAGTGTAATAATACTACTTGTGATTCTTGGAAGCAATAATGTAATTTTTGTGACAGTTTATAAAATAGCCGATCAACAACCAGAAAAAGCTTTAGTTAAATGAAAGTATTTTATTGGAGTAGGATTAGCCAATCAAAAACTGAAATATAGCAAAATTTACAAATCTAGACGTTAGTTGCTTGTAGACAGTGCTCATAACTGGACGTGTTGCTAGCAGACAGTGTTACTATTCAGACGCGAGATGCGTCCTCGAGAAGTATAATACGTTTTCAGTGTGAGATGAAAATAGTTTACGTGTTAAAAGTGCAATAGTTAATAAAAAAGAATCTCACAGCTCTCTCTATATCAGTGAAGTGTTATTAAAATCGTGTCAAGAATTAATAAAAGGAGTGAATTAAAATTATAATCTGTGTAAGCCCACATTCTTCAGCCGCATCACGCCCTGTTAAGAAATTCATGTCTCTAAATATAATACTGACGCAGCCGAGGCAAACATAATTATATAATATTTAAAGAAACAGTAAAAAAAATTACTAAGTTAATATTTTTTAAACATTTTTTGGGTAAAGGTCACCGGAAAGTACATTTGGGGCGAAGGCTACCGGAAATTTTTTACCATACGTGAGGTTGCAACTACTTCAAGTTCGGCTCCCAACAGTTGAACTACAATATAACTCCTGCTTCAAATTGACTTTCCATACGTGAAGCAAAAACCTTCTTCAAAATTGCTGTCGCATCAGCAATTTCCAATGTGTTTGTTGTTATTGGACTGAATTTTGCAATATTTTCACACTGATTAAAGTGCTGTTACAATTCGATTGTTTCTGGCAACTTCATTGAAAATGTATGGAATTTCAATGCCAGGATATAGCAAAGATTTATTTATTTTTATTTATGTATTTAAGAATTCATTATCGCGTCGCCTCCTGTACCTTCCTCGCACTTAGAACTATGTAATGAAATTATTTCTGCAAACGTTTATCTCGATTAAAGTAAACAAGATAGCAAAATATGCTTTTGTAAGAATAGTTTGTATGTTTATAAGAAAATAAAGGATAGGGCCTACATTGAATGTAAGATAAGGTGTTTTACTTTCCCTATACGTAAATAAGTAGGTGAAGTATTATATTTCACTCAAAAATTCGAAGTCGAGATAATACATGTTTTGAGGCCTCCTAAACCCAAGAAAACATTTTTAGAAAAAGATGCTTGTGTCTGTGAACAGCACAACTATTCTTCGTGCGACACGAAGATTTTTAAAATAATCCTCCCATCCCAACTACCATTTGCATGAGACATTTTTAAATTCTTTTTATTTTCTAAAACATGAGTAAGGATTTTTATTAAAATACCATATACGAAAGATATTTAGATGACAAATAAAATGTATATATTAAATACATTATATTGTATATATTGTGAAGGGCGCTTCATTCAGAAGGAATTTTGTATAATCTTGTGTAACTCGTAAACGTTAAGTGATAGACGAAAATATACTTCACCAAAAAAATATCTCTTTAAGACGCACAATTGTCGTATTTGTTTCAAAGAGTTTTATTTTGGTATAAGCCATTTTCGAGATGTTAGAGATTCAAATTGATCCTTCATTCTTTTTAAGTGTTGTCAATTTTCACCTGTTTCTCGCAATGCCATTGAAGGAGTATCAAATTTTAAGGCCAGCGTATAGCGTCCAGTTCTTAAACATTTGACTATCGTTGTTCCTTTGACCTATAAAGTATAAGGGGCATTCAAATGAAACCTGGTCAGTGCGTCCAACTTTGCATTACAGGAAGGTGGCACCACGTAACTGCGTGTATGGTGGCACCATCTATTGGTAGAGCCACTGCAGCATGCGCAACGTTTGACGTTGCATAGCGACAGTGTGGTTTCACGCCGAAGAGAAGGTGGTCACACAAGTTATCGTCCACTACTGAACATGAAGGCGAGTGGGCAGGAACAACGAGGAGGGATTAGATTTTTAGCAGCGGAAGAAGTTGGAGGCCGTGAAATGTATCGACGGATGAAGGCTGTGTACGGTGAGTACAGTCTGTGTCGTTCAAGCATGGCGCAAAAGATTGCTTCAAGGGCGCGAGTTACTGGAAGACGATGCTTGTCCTTGACAGGCTCATCGCGTCATCACACCTGAGATGGTTGCGGAAGTGAAAGCTTTAGTCTTGGGCAACCTCAGAATCACCGTGGACGAGATCCATCGGTTACTGGGTATTAGCGTGGGCACCATTCACACCATAGTGCATAAAAACTTGAAATTTCGAAAAGTTTGTGCGCAGTGGGTTCCCCACCAACTGACCGCCGAACAGCGGAATACTCGAATGGCGCTGTCTTTGAGTCATCTGCAACGTTATTATGAGGAGGAATAAGGCTTTCTGTCGCATATTGTCACTGGTGACGAAACATGGTGTCACCATTTTGAACCGTAAAGCAAGAATCAGAAGAAGCAGTGGAAACATGCGACTTCGCCACCTCCAAAGAAATCAAAGGCCGTGCACACCAGTTCTGGCAAGGCCATGATGTCCTTTTTTGACCACAAGGGCCCGCTGCTTGTCGAGTTACTGGAACGGGGAACCACCATCAATGCCCAGCGTTATCAAGCCACTTTACAGAACCTTAGACGAGCAATCAAGTCGAAACGCCCAGGCATGTTGTCCAATGACGTTATTCTCCTGCATGATAATGCCCGCCCACACATTGCCAATTCGGTGAAGACGACATTGCAGCAGTTTCGATGGGAAACGCTGGAACATCCATTGTACAGTCCAGACCTTTCACTGAGTGACTTTTATGTTTATGGACCTCTAAAACAAGCTATTCGCGGATATTGATTCACAACGGACGACGAAGTGTGTGAATGGGTTCAGGCCTGGATCCAACAGCAGCTACTAGCTTCTTCAAAAATGGAATCGACCGGCTAGTGTCGCAATGGGATAAATGTGCCAACAGTTTTGGCGATTATTTTTGAGCTAATAAAATCGTTACTGTTACTTTACACAAGTGACCGGGTTTCATTTGAATGGCCCTCATATAATGCAGATGTTTCTGCAAAGGTTTATCTAGATTAAAGTCAAGTAGACAGAAAAATAAGCTTTTAGTAAGAATAGTTGGTATACCCACTGATAGACGATAGGGATTAGAGAAAGTCTTGTGAATGTACGCAATATATTCGATTTTTTCAAAAAAATCTTTGAGTATGTGGAAACAAAAGACTATAATATAAGACATTTTATGCTACCCATGGTATGCTGGATTTTGTCACAGAATAAGCAGAACATTTCGTTTTCATTTAAATCTCTGCTTAAAAGATGCATAAAGGAAAGGTTTGGCTGTGCAGATAAAATAGATAACTGAGATCTCATTTCGGTGCTTATTTGCTGCTCGTGAAAAGTAAAAACGTTGCGCCATGCTGCTTGAAAAGGGTGCTGTTTTTCATCGGTGGTTCAATAGATTCGGCCAACAGCTGCACGTGTTCACAAAGGTATTTGCCATATTCTCTTTCTGCTAAAATGTTTTAGCTGTTATTAGCATATCTCTTCTTTATTAATGAACGTTACCATCTCTGTGGCACACTTAATAAACAGGCCCGTTGCTCCCATTTGAATCGTTTTATTGAAGTTACGCCTACTGTGTTTTCCTAACTAGTTTTCCCGCACGGCAATAAAAACACGGCCATGCAAACTTTGGCCTCCTATTGGATATCATAAATCGAAGCGCCGTGTTCAGATCGATATGAATCTGTGCGGAACCATTGGCGAATATTGTATAGGCAGAGTTACGAGCAAGAACCGACGTTTTTATAGGGGCTGGAGCTCTATCACTCACCACAAAACTTCTGTGTGTAAAATACGACAGGAAAAGGCAAAGTGATAAGTGATAACGGCACCTGAAATTGTGCAGGGACAGGGTTTCCCACCAGTTTCAGCAAAAACTCTTGATTATTTGCATATGAGAGATTTGTTTCTTGAAGGTTATTAGAAAATTATATATGGATACATCTGTCCTATGGCATTGCCAACTGATGGGAAATTTCACTACACCTAGGGATATTTATACTATTTAATAATATAAGGGGACCACCCACGTCATAATGAATAAAGGGTAAACAATTAGGATACATATAAATAATGCAAGCAATTCACGTAAAATAAAACGATATATGTACGTTACAAAAATATACATTTGACGCAGTAATCTGTATCACAAATTATGTAAATGTCAGAGTGATTGTAGTGTGAATATGCATTGTTGTGTGACATTGATTTGAGATGTTTGTTGATTGTAATTATTGTCGAGAAGTGGGTTTATACGGCCTTACTGAAACTGACAATAATAACGTGCAATAATGTAGCGAGGGGGTGAGCTGTTTATCATTATTAGAGACGAGCAAATGACGTCAGAGTGGCGTGTTTTTCTTAGAATTTGGTGGAACATTTTCCCCAGAGCATATGTTTTCGTAATTTTCATTGGATATAAATATAGACGCTAATGTTGGCGCGTTTTATTAACCAATAGCAGCTCGGTTATAATCTTTAGGCATATTGGGGCGAGGAAGTATAAATTCAGTGTCAGAATCAAGTTTCACGTAGTTCAACGGAGGCAGTCATGGTGAATACATCGCACAGTTTATCGATTTGCAGGTTACGCGTAGCAAATTTATGAAAATTCTCTCGTGTCGTAAAGTTAATTACACAAAAAGTTGAAGTATGCGAATTAATAATGGGCAGTAAAGAAGTTATTATAATAGTTTCAGTTCGGCTAGTGTCAAGATTAATATGTGAAAGTGAATAATGTGTTAGACAATAAAAGTATAAAACAAATTCTTTTATCAGTGTTATCTTTGGATAAAAACGCCTTTCCGTTTACACACCTGTATAAGATAAGTGCTTGACCGAGAAATCATAGCCAGCCAGAGGGCAGTGAACCCAAAATTAAATACAATAATAGGCGCTCAGTAAAAGATAACACGATGTGACCGCGATAAATTGTCTTTTATACATGCGGCAGATAAAAATGAAACATCTTCCAACTACCACCGCAAATTGGCTACCACAACGTGGGGCTAACAAACAAACCATAATACCGCCGCACATTGTAAGAAAACAGTTTAAACAAAGAAGCGTGTTAGTCCGACAAAGCAATTAGTAATTGGAATTTAGCAGCTAGCCTAAGACTTAGGCAAAACCTGACTAAGAAGCACAGAGAATTGGCAAACTTGACTGTTTGTGAGAGCGAGAGGGCCAATGTTAGACAGAGACAGAGATAGCTTGGAAATTCCCAGATGTGTCGAGCTTGGTAGAGCATGAAAAATATAATTGACTTTATTCTCACACAACGCATCGGAGCGAAAATAAGCGTCTATTCGGTTACCTATAAAAGGATATGATCCGATCATCGAGAGACGTACTTCATGAAGGTCTGTCTGTGCTGAGAAGTTGCGTGTGACGAAATGTATATGGAATGTGAGGTAGTATTTATAACACTTGAATAATCTTAATTAAATTACATAATATGTAAACTCAATAACAGCCCGCCTTGAAGCAATATGTATGTAATAATTTTTAAAATGTATGTAACAGTAATTGCATACGCTTATATTATTTTAAACATGTTTAATAATGTTATGTAAATGCATTTATGTAATTTAATAATGTAAGAGCTGTGAGAATAATAAGTTTTAAGTTGCTAACAATGAGGTAACAATGAAGTAATCTTCAGGCAATAATGAGTTTAAGAGTTTAAATGTTACTAGTCATGATTAGAGCAACGATAATGTAAATTTTGTGACAGTTTAAAATTAACCAATCAACAGCTAGAAAAAGCTTTAGTAAAATGCAGATATTCTATTGGACTAGGATTAGCCAATCAGAGACTTGGAATACAAAAGTTTACGGATTTGGACGGTTGAAATATGTTCAGTTGCTGGCAGACCTTGGTAGTAACCGGATGGAAGATGTGTTCTCTAAAGAAATATTACGTATTCGTGTGTAACGAAAATTAAGTATACGTAATAACAAATTGCAAGTTTTAAATTAAAGAATCTCACAGCCCTTAATATCAGTGTAGTGCTATTTAATTTGTGCCAAGGATTAATAAAAAGAAGTGAATTTAAAACTTTAAATTTGTGTAAGCCTACATTCTTGTCGCACCACGCCCTGTCTAAGAGATATGTGACTCTAAAACAACACTGGAGCAGCCGAGGCAAACATAAACATAAATACTACCTATAGAAGCAGTTTAAGAACAAAGTTAATATAATATTTTAAAACTTGGAGCGTAACAACAAAAATACATCTTCAAAAAATCGGCTTCTCATACGTAGCAGCATATTACATAACAAACAATCAACTTCAAATAAACGCCCAAAGCATGGTGCTAAATTACGTAAACAACAACTTTAAATTGGTTTTCCAAGTGTGGAAATAAATAAATAAACAACAATTCAACAATAAACTCTACAACACTTGAAGAACAATACTACTTCAAGATGGCTTCCCAAGCATGGAGCAGAAATAAAACAATCTTCTTCAAATTAACGCCCATACGTGGGGCATACAACTTCAAGTGGCTCCCAAACGTGAGGCTAGTAACTTACGTGACAATAAATTACCTAAATAAATTACGTTAAATTAAAGCAACTATTTTCTCAAATTGGCACCCATACGTGGCTCAAACTATACCTACTTCAAATGCAAGCTATTGGAATTCATCAAAAGCCAACTGTAATGTATTTCCCCCATTATAGTGCTCTTTGGTTACTTATAGTGACATTCTGTTTATTCAGTTGTCATGAATTCCAGCAACTGCTCCTAAAGTATACGCATGGTAAATATGTGGTCGATGTTGTGTTAATTGCAGCTATTATTTTGGCAGTACAGGTATTCTCTTGCAGGACGTCAGCTGTTGAATTTATTGGGTATGCTGGGTAAAGGACATTGTGTTTCCATGTCTGTTTATTTGATGTTTTTTTAGTACTTACATTACGTATTCCACACTTTTTAATTCTTTTATAACACTGTTTTCCATTATACAGTACGATGCGATATTTAACGCTGGGAAGTGATTTAATCAACTTGTGTTGTTTAAAACAAGATTTGATTTCCTGACTGACTTGAAACTAATAATTCCCATTCTAAGGTGGCAGTACTTTAGTTTGTTGCAAAGTCGGCCACTTTGAATTCTTGGTGACTGCCAATAAATTGTTTCCCCTATAGTTGTTGCTCATTAAAATTCTGAAATGGCGGTATAGAATTCGGGGAATTAGTTAGAAGTTCAATTGAAAGTGAAAATGTACCTGGATAGGCGCGTTCATTGATTTTATCATTATTGCAATTGGAACAAATCCAGCTTAAACCCAAACACGTGGCTTATTTATATTTCTCACACCTCACCCAATATAAGAGTAGCTAGACATTATAAGGTCTTCAAGAAACTTTAGGAAGAAGCCGAGAGCCTCTGAAAATCAGCCATCAGACCGGACGTTTTAAAACGTTTAATTCTAAATGAAAATAAGTAGAGGTACAATCAATTATTAATTTAGGTTTAAACTATTGCAATAAGGAAATCCATGCGTTGACAATATACAAAAATTTTATCCTTATTTCTCAGGACATAATGAAACCAAGAGTTTCTCTATTACATCACATAAACCCTTACGTAATGAAGTATTCGTAGAAAAAGGTTTCTTCTATTCACGTCACGTTAGAATATATATTTTTACAATAAATAATCTCTTGTTCTTCTTCTCCCCCATTTCAGGTTCCAATTTCGAAGCTGTCTCCAGCGTTTCCTTGGCCGCCTCGATCTCTTGTTCTCTTGCGTATAATTTGAGGCTGCTTTTGGAAATCTTAGATGTCGCAATAATTCCAAGATCAACCAGTGAAAATTGTCAAACATTTTGAAAAATATGGATTTTGTGCCATAATACATTTTAGTGGTTTAAGACGGAGAAGTAATAATGTTGCAATCACTAAAATCTATACTGTCAACATTGTTACCTCTCTATCGTTAAAAGATATTTATTTTCTTTATTATTTATTTTTCAGTCCTTGTTGTTAAAATTGCTTTGTGGTGCAAATGTTTGCCAATTATTTTGATGAGTTCTCCAAGGATTGTTAAGTTGATAATAAATAAACATCCTGGAAATTACTAGGAAAGTAAAACTTACTAAGTTTCTAAATTCGTTTAAAATAATGTTTATTAAATACAAAGCGTAAAAACCAAAAGTATATACTTATCATTTTCTATTTTAGTAATTCTGTTTTGTTCGCATATAATGTGATAAGTCTTTAAGACATGTGTTTTGAACAAACATTTAAATTTGGTATTCACATTTTTGAAAGCTGTATTACAAGGAGATTCTCCTGAAAATTATATTTGTTGTGTGGAAATATTCAGAAGTTAATCAGAAAATCTGGACGTTTGTTATAACAAATGTCAGGCTAAAATAAGTTGAACTACTTTCTTAAGAGATGCATAACTTCCAAATTTCACAGCTTCGTTATCTTAAGCAATATGGAATAAGTCGCATGTATGCATATATATATATATATAAAGAATTTATAAATAATTCTTATAAGTAACAGATAAAGCACAGGTGATCGCTTTTATTAATAACGAACCATAGGGAAAAATAAGATTATTATAAAAACAATATAAACTACAATATTTAGAAAACGGATGTGTAGAATACGTTATTTATACCAATTGTATATTTAAGTGAGCTCTGTGTTTCGTTTAGTAAGATTTTGTGTATCTCTTATGATTTACATACTATACAATATTATAGAAAATTCAATCAGAATGAAGAAGTCTTCATAGATACGTAGGGGAAACTCAAAACATACATTTTATTAGTTATGGAAATTTCTTGACATTTTTTTAAGATAATGGGGAAAAAGGAACAAGTTTCTACGTAAACGATAAAAGATAAGCTACGGACGAAAGGAGGGGGCCCCAAAAATCGGGGCAGCGCACCGTAAGCAGGCCAGCCGATTTCTTGTGCTTCTACAATGACCCCCGGGAGAGAGGGATGAGGGAGTAGACCCGAAAGGCGTACAGATATGGATGACGACTTGCGCAAACGCATACGGGGTCCCCAATGTTTCCAGATTGAACGCCTCCAACGCCGTCCGAGCCTCCGGGTTCCCCTAAAGGAGCTCTCACCCGAAAGCACTCAGAGGCGGATTCCCTGGAGTACGTCAGGATGAAACTTCCACAGACAGCATAGCCACCGCCCAGCCGCAACCCGCCGAACAACGTAGCTGCTCCTACAACCCTGAAACAAATGGCAAGGAAGATGTTGGGTACAGGAATTTGGGGGGGGGACAGAGTGTCATGATAGAAGACGAAGCACTCCTGCCACCCGAGCAAACCACAAAAACCCATGGGCCAGAGTGGGTAGTCGCCGAGAATCGAATCCGAAACCTCCAGAATGGAGTCGCACACGTTGCCGCAACGCCATCTCACTCGCTCTACGTAAACGGTAGACATGCTTAAACAGTGTTTGACTCCAATATGAGATTTGGCACTTACCTGATCCTTCCTTGTTGAGTTGTGATGTTTATAGACACATACACACACATATTTGGGGGAAATTGTATACAGTAGCATGTGATGCCTGATAATAATACATTTTAGGATATTTATTATTAACTACTAGTATTATTTCACATGATTAACGGAGCAGTAAATGTGGCAGGAAGAGTAAATAATTTAATTCGAACTATAATGACGCCTTATCTGTCATCATTTCTCATTTTCAAATAACAATGTCAAGTAATGCTTATTAGAACGAAAAGAGCATTTTCCTGTGGTATAGAAACCTCCACAAGGACATACTGTATCATTGCTTTTAGGTATTAATAAATTGTCGCAGCCCTAGACATTAATGCAATTGAAACGTTATGCAAACATAAACAAAGGTTCACTGATTGCAGATTTAACTATAAATACTTGCTATTGTGTTTTGTTTCCGTAGCGTGATTTCCGTTTTGATGATATCACAACTCTGGAAATATTAAATCAAGGACAGTTTTGTTCAGGAAAATAAATATTTTAAGGATATGGCTTTCGGGCATTTTCGACATGACATTCAATGCCGTAACCGCAATGTTCTTACGTAAACAATGTTATAGCACGAGCGTGGGAAAGGTTACTTCTTTTATTCGAAAACCTAGGCAAATCCCAGCTTCGCGCATTGTAATCTATTGTTGCCGAACTGCCGCTTCCTTTTTATTTTCTTGAAGTAAGAATTAAAACCAAATAGAAGTAAATAAATAATCTTAATTAAGAAACCATTTTAAAAATTGTAGTGTAAAGCATGCAAGAATTGAAAATTTTCGAAACCTTTAACACTTCTCTTATTAAAGAGAAAGTAAGTGGTGTTTAATAATCGTTCTATTTTCTTACACTATTGTGATTCATATAATATGAATCAATGGAAAAGAAGAAATAAACGAAGCGCTTCAAAAAAAGAATAAAGTGTTTTAAAATTCTAACCACTAACAACAAATATTTCAGTAATGTTTACTTCCACGAAAATGTAACAAACTGTGTATTAACAAAACTTAATTTGTTGTTAGATAACCTTTGTCTATTTCTTTTGGTTTACGAGATATCGAAAATTATACATAAATAGTCATGGAAACATCTTAAATTTATGGCATTTTAAAAAAATCGTTAGAGGAAATCAAGTTAGGTCTTTTCCATGTAAACCATAGTTGAAAGGAGATGTTGAACTTAAATCCCAAGCTTGGTATTTATCCAACATTTAGCTTTTTAGCATACTGTTCACACACACACACACACACACACACACACACACTCACTCACTCACACAGGGCGTATTTATGTTTAGTCAGACAAAGGGGACTCCAGACCACACCGCCGCAATGGTGCTTCCAATGGTCCACCAAATCATTATGACAATGATGCCACAGTCCATGAAGGGCCTCGACCAGTCAACACAACTGCCGGCCTCACGCCCACGTACGCGCGCAGAAGTGGGCGATCGTCCAACCGATACGGGGAGATGATGTAGCCAGCATCATGCATCCTCCAGCCAGAATGTTGGCCTCCGTGGCCGGGATGGATGCCTATCACAGCACCTCAATTTCCTATACCCGTGGGTAGGATAGAACCAGAGCTCCACGCTCTTGCCCACAGTGTCATGGCTCAGCAACCAGCAACCAGGAACAGGTCACTCAGGTGAACCTGGGCGGAATGTAATCGCCACAGTACCTAGCCGCGAATGCGGCTTTACCTGTGTGATATAATAGGGAAAACAGTTTTACGCAAGCCTTTATGTTGGTGGTCAATGGGCGGGGTTTAGTTTTCTGCACTGCCATTGGCCGGGTCTCGGCGATCCCACCTTGGCGGACAAGCGTCCATGTGGTGACCAAGCCCAATACTGCTTAACTTTGACGACCGCATGCGTGTTCGTCAAGTCAAGCAGGCCGGCATGGCAGCAAAGTAGGATGGAATTTAGGTTATGGTGTAAGACGGGCGAGTCACAGCTAGACGGTCACTCATCCAGCTGGTGACCAACCCCGATACTGCTTAACTTCGGGGAACTTGTGAATTGTAGGATTGGTAGCCTTTTACCTCGGGGGCCCAAGGGGTCCTTTGGTAACCGGTAGCTCTTTCGTCGTCTTGGCGCCCTGTGGTCATAGCAACCCAAAGAGTGCACCAGGTCGTAAATTTCAACATCCCGCCTCAACGCACCAATGCCATCGCCTGGATCTACACCCCTGAAACATATAGGATGAAACAGATGAAAGGAAATGATGGGCAGGATATTCCTAGAGGATCCACCACAATATTCACCTATCAACTTGGGCGACCCATCGACCCCGGTACCTCCCGAATCCGAGCCTCACACGTTTCAGCAGTCATCTCGCTCGGTTCACATAAACAAATATTTTTATTCCGCGATCTCAAAGCGTGCATTACTTGTGTTTCTTTTAAGTTTTGTAACTTCCTCTATCACGTATAAACTAGGTAGAGTGGCTATTGCATTCCACCCAAAAGTACCTGATTTCACGGCAGATTCATCTTTTGGGGTTTTTTAGAAGCAGGTCTGTGTGTTTTTGTATGTGTGTATGTGTGAACAGATTAACTAAAAAGCGTAAAGTCGGATGAATACCAAAATTGGTATTTAAATTCAGTATCTAAGATGCCTTTCAAGAAAATTCTCCACCGTAAACTACCCTCTACATGGAACATTTTTCAAAATTTTTATTTTTTAAAAATGGTTATAACGATTTTGATTAAAATCCCATATATTAAATATATTTATATGACAAATAAAATGTATACCTTCATTCGGAAGGGAATTTTGTATAATCCTGTACAACTGGTAAACGTTACGTGATAGACGAAAGCGTACTGTACAAAAAATGTAGAGCTGTTTAAAACACACAATTTATTTCAAATAAGTTTTTATAGCATAAGCTATTCCTGAGATATACGTTATTAAAGGTTCGAATTCTTTATTTCTCGGTCCTCTTATAGTCTTCCAACATTCATTTGTTTCTCGCGATTTCATAGACACAGTATGGAATTTTAATGTCAGTATATAGCGTCCAGTTCTTGAACATTTGACTATGACTGTTCTCTTTGTATCTATAACGAAATGGTAATATAGCTATTTCTGCAACGGCTTATATAGAGGGTAGACAAAGTCGTGTGAATGTATCACATCAGATTTTTATATTTAAATGGTAGAGAAATGGAAGCACAAGGATACGTGATTGATCTGATGTATGTATATAAGATTTTCTGCTGAAAGAAGGAAGAGCATGCTAGTGCGAACCAAACGCCTATAGTTGAAGCTTTGTTCGTGTTGTTAGCATGTCAACAAAACATTGCCTTTGTTAGAGAGTTAAAATGCCTCGGGGCACACAAATAAAGCACATCTCCATCCCTGTGCCCCTGAAAATGAGATAAAAATATCTCAGTACTGTTCGCCAGCATTTGCAGTAATGCGATAAAATGCGAAAACTGTTGAGGCTAATGCGGGGAGGCCTGTTTTGGAGCGATTCCGTGAAATAACACTTCAAAGGATGTGATGCTGCGACCATTCTGTAATCTCTATGGCTTGATTCTGAATTGGACCAACTGCGGTGGCACAGCTGCAACCGCATTCGCTGTTTTCTCATTGGAGATACGTTCCGGCGCATAATGAAGCGCTTACACACGCCTGTAAACATCCAACACAGGCTCACGAATAAGCCAGCTCTTCTTAAATTTCAGATGCTGTATTTTCTGTTTAATTAACAGACTACCTGGGCATTCAAGTATTTTCCCTGTACTTTTTTAGAAGATCATTCTAATAGAAAACACTTGAAGCGTTCGAATCTAAATGATATTTTGGAACATAAAAGAAAGAAATAAAAATTCTAATGCTCTACATTCACATGTCTTCCTTTACCCATCGTTTATTATACTTTAATCTAGCTTTGAGGCAGTATTTATAACACTTAAATGATTTCAGTCAAATTATATAATATGTAAATTCAATAACAGCCCGCCTTAAAGCAATATGTGTATTGTAATAATTTGTAAAATGCATGTAACATTCATTGCATATGCTTATATTATTGTATACGTGTTCAGTAATGTTATATGAGTGTATTACGCAATTTAATAATGTATGAGCTGTGAGAATAAGTTAAAAGTTGCTAACAATGAGGTAACCTTGAGGCAATAATGAGTTTGAGAGTTTAAATGTTACTTGTGATTCTTGGAAGCATTAATATGATTTTAGAGACAGTTTATAAAAATAGCCAATCAACAACCAGAAAAAGCTTTAGTTAAATAAGGGTATTCTATTGGAGTAGGGTTAGGCAATCAGAGGCTTAAAATACAAAATTTTACAAAATTTAGGCGCTTGAAATCAGGTCAGTTGCCTGCAGACAGAGTTATTAACCAGACGCGAGATGTTTCCTCGAGAAATTAATTACGTGTGAGACGAAAATAGTATACGTGTTAAAAAGTGCAAGTATTAAATAAAAGAATCTCACAGCTCTCGATATCAGGGAAGTGATATTTAACTTGTGTCAAGGATTAATAAAAAGGAGTGAAGTAAAATTATAATCTGTGTAAGCCTACATTCTTGTCGCATCACGCCCTGCTAAGACTTCCATGTCTCTAACAATAATACTGACGCAGCCGAGACAAATATAATACATAATATTTAAAGAAACAATTACTTTTTTAAAATTGACGCCCAAAGCGTGGTGCTAAAAAACATTCGTAAAAAATAATAGAATTTCTCAAATTGGCTTCAATACGTGGGGCAAATAACAATAAAACGAAGAAATAACAACTTCAGCTTATACAATCTATTCTTATACTGATAGAAAGTCGTCTGAACGCATTACGTCAGAGTTTTTGAAGTGCTGTCACCATTCACTTGTTTTTAAATATTTGACTTCTACTTCAACTTCCTGAATTGGCTTTGTGGCTACAACGAAATATATAATGAAACCATTTCCTCAAACGTTCATCTCAATTAATATTAAGTAGATAGAAAAATAAGCTTTTGCAAGTATAGTTTATAGAAAACATACAAAAATAAACGATATTGGCTAGAGAAAGTCATGTTAATGTAAAACATTGCACTTTTATATCATAACATTCATATAAAAAGTGATGCTTCTATTCGCATTACATACTAAAAATCAATTTTGCCCGTTGCCGCCAGGCGGTTGTCTGCACAACATGTAAATACTCTGAAGCGAGTTTATAACCAGTGCCTTTCGCAGAGGACTAGCGGAAGAAGAGTGGAAGGAGTGGATGTCAACAGTTTCGAGGCCACCTTAGTGAAATGGGACTTCATACCTTTCCAGGATTTACATTTGGAAGTTCTTTTGCTTGCGTCTCGTAACCTCGCAGTCTCAGCATGTATGCTGGTAGGTAACGCAAACAACTGAGCGGGTTTTGTAGCATAAAGCGTCTCGGCTTTAATTATACAAATGCAACTTTTAATCCTTTTATATTACAGTCATTATATATGTTTGAATTCCTTTTCCACAACACACCCCTCCTGCTTACTTGAAGGGGAGTGGCATTCATCATCCGCCGAAGCTCAATTCTACCCGTCTTATCTCCACATATCAAATGCAAGGGTTAAATCCTCCCTAACTTCTCCTACAGTTCCTTTTTTGGTCAGTAATTATATTGATACGTGAATTCCTAGAAAGACAAAACTGTTCCTCCGGCTTAGCGCAGTGTGTAGAAAAGGAAGACAATAAAAAAAGGCATTCTTCGCTTGCATATGCGTCAACAATCTAATCACAAAACTCATTCTGATATTTGATCTTGACACTTGATAGACATCAAGTCATGCTTCCATTAGGCTGACTATAATTAGAGCGCAGTGACCTTGACCTCTAAGCAGTTTGGAAAGGTAGAATCAGACGACTGTAAATTTAATGTCACAGCCGGGTCCGGCTGCTCTAACCAACTAAGCCACCATGACAACATGCCTGCACGACATTAAATTCCCCCAACTGACTCGCGTCTTTTCCGGTAAACCACAAGGAGATCTGAAATTGTTTTGAGATGACATACCCGAATGGCGACTTACAGTGTTGTAAGTACTTTAAGTCCCTGGCTTCATAGCTGATGCCATAACTGTTTACAGGAAGATGCAAATAATTAAATAAAGAAATAATAGTAAGATAGAGAAATAATTGCAAAAAATAATTTCCGTATATTAAATCAATGTATAACGAAATATGCTTGAGTTGAAAGATTTATTCCGAAAAAGGCAATTAGCAAGCCATGTTAAGAAATGACATTAGCAACAGCAAGGAGCGAACGCGCTAACCATAAAGATACCTGGGATGCAGTTGGGTATAAGTTCAGTGCATTTGCAAAGTCATATAAGTGAAAAGTTCCTAGATTCAGGCGAGCCATAGCATAGCAACACAATCAGTTACTGCATGGTAACAGTCAGAGACACGCACGAACAGAGTTTAATGTTAGCCCAAGTGAGAAAGGAAAGTTGGTGAGGGTACTGAGATGTAGTCGGAGCTTGAGCTAATGACACTCTCTTGAGACTTACTCAGTTACTTACGTAACTAACTCGTGTGTTATTTTAAGCCCTCATATACACGCTTGTATCAGTAAGATTTAGCGGCAATTGCGAAGGGTTTTGCCGGTAAGCATTTTAGCGACACCCGGCAAGTTACGCTTCCAGTTTCTTTTATTGCGGAAGTAGTTATTTCAAACCGTATAACTAACACTGTAAAAGTTAGCAGGTATAATAATTCAATTTTTACAGTTTCGAATACTACGATTCATAATTAGTTTCATTCTTTATTTTCAAACGGTCGGCAGGTATAGCTCAAGTATTAGATCACATTAAATTCCTCAGTCAATTTAAACTGGTATTATCATTCACATTACACTCACACATTCCTAAGAAACTACTCATACTCTACCACTGGAGCAGCCGGCGACATAACATCAGAAACACTTAAAGCATACTGCTTGCCATGGTAGCTAAGTTGCTTAGAGCATCCGGACAGAAACGGCAATATCCGTGGTTCAAATCCCGGTTAAGGCATTTAATTTTTTAGTCGTCTGATTCTACCTTTCCAAACTTGTCCTACACACGGCTTGTATGGAAGAACAATTAATTCTAAGCAGGTATTGCTTTGAGAGCGAAATAGGAAAGAGGTTGACGTACTTCTTTGTACTGCCCTTGCTTAATGAAGACATTATTAAAAATTTCAGCTTGGCTTATTTGACATTATTATAATTTTAAACAGAAAACAAAGATACCATTTTAACCACCAAGGTTGCTCCGAATGCTTCAGGCTTCAACAACCTACAAAATTGTAAGAACTAATATTGTAGCGAATGTGTGTGCATTGTCGCATCGGACACATTATTGCTTTGTAGCATGACATTGTTGAACTAATTATTTGGATTGGGGTTTGAATTCCGTCCGACGCATCTCTGTCTCTCTCTCACTCTCTCTCTCTCTCCCTACCTCCCGGCCAGGAGGTGGAGAGAAAAAAGAGAGTGAGGGCAAGTAGAGGGACTAGCTTCTTTTGTTCTAGTGGCGTCAATCTAGTAGTAGCGTGGGTCAGACTTCTGTGCGTTTTCAGGGCGAGTGGATATAGCGTGTGTGTCTCGTGTGAGTGTGGAACATCTCCCTCCAATTTTTGTCCTGTAATCTTTTGTGTGTGATGTAGTGACACCAAGGCAAATTTATAATAATCCTCAGGTAATGTGTTAAATTTGAAATTAAGTGTATTTTGTTATGAATATTCCACGCCTACTTTAAATTTGTGCAGCTAAGTTCCTGATCTTCTTGCTGCCACTACAGTTATGCCTAATGCTTAATATTTTTAGCTGCAAAACCTTTTGTCCTCACCCGGTGTATGTCAATATTACCTCCATTCATCACATTTCTACCTTTTGTACGAATTCATAGTGACCCATCTAATGCACCTATTATAACCTGTACGGAGAAGTGAAAACAAATAATGATAAGTATTTTGATAGTTATTAGCAAACGGGTACGCCTCTGCAGCTCCTCTGTTATTCTTGTTCAACTGGTTACAAAGCTCTTCACTGTTTCCCCAGCATACCAGCGCATACACTTTTATACTTACAAATCAATTACTGTAGCTTGTTCTCAAAACATCATGTGCACCGTATCAAGCTAAACTGTTGTTGGACATTAATTAATCATAAGTCATAGAGTCAGCTATAATTATATCTAGATTTACTTCATGCAACTTAACTAATCTCTATTACTTCCAGTTTCAGAAAATACATACTCTTTAGGAGATAAGAGGTTTTTAAGACATTTAAGTATTATTTAAATGCTAGTCTGCATTCCTTTAAAGCAGTTATGCAACGCCCCTTTTTAAATATTTTTGTATCTTTTAACAACGAACGCCCAGCGCCTAGCGCGCAGTTCAGCAATTAACAAAAGAGCCCAGGACAAGAGAAGACTATCAGAAAAACTTCCAGCAATGAAGGTGCAGATGATTATGACCCTGGAATCTACTGCAGTGTGTCAGAATTTTAATGTTCAAACTTTAAAATTCAGTTTTCTCAAAGCAACATTTTTGCATACTATGTACCTTTTTTCTCAGAAAGTATGAGAGGTAGAGAGCTGAAATTTTTAGTACATGTAAACAACACTGTTAAACTTTCTGAACTACAATCATAATTTTATAATCCATAGTAGTGCTGTTAAGAGAGCAACAACATTGCACATTTTCCACACTTTTACTTTTTTGACTTTGCAAATAATTATTTTTCAGTTTCTAGTGAACTGAGATACATAACTAAAAAATTGAGGTTCAGAGGATAGCTGAATATACTAAAAACAAGGCATGCAAAAGTATGATTCTGTATTGCAAGTAGTATGAGAGAAAAAGGTACATGAATTCACATGTTGTAGGAGTAAATTTTATTATTTTTGTGCTGAATGAAATCATTTTGATGTACTCATCTACACAAACTATCAATGCAAACAACCACTTGAAATAATTTTCATATTTATAGAATAATTTAATAAAATTTTCAAGAAAAACCATTGAGAACTTTAAGAGCAATGGTAATTTAAAACACTTAAGGTGTAATTCCCCTGTTCAGACCACCTTGTCCTCTTATAACAATTGTCAATCCTCTTCCGCGGTGTTGCTCGCATACAGAACTACTCTTAACTATACAGAGCTAAAAATGGGACAAACACACAATGCATAGTACGCACCAGACTTATCAAATAATTCACTCTATTGCCATATTGCGGACGTATTTGCCTATTTACATTTCGCGTATTGTGTATTTAAGGTTGAGTGTTTGCGTAGTAGACCGCTCGCCTCTCACCTCTCAATCCCAGGGACCCGCATGTGGGATTTGTGGTGGACAAAGCGGCATCTGGGCGGGTTTTCTCCGGGTTCTCCGGTTTCCCCCGCCTTTCATTCCACCAACTGCTCCATCATCGCGTTTCCTTTCATCCACTTCACCATCATTTCATATCATCTACTTCCTTCTTCCCATACCAGGCATCGGGTTGATCACCGATCCTGGCTATTTTGTCTGATTCAAGAGTGTCTGCTCTTCGACGGGCCTCTGACCCCAGACACCCGCTTGTAAGTCCTGAGGGTGTAAGTAAAACAGAGAAAGAAGTATTGTGTATTTATTTATGATCAAATCCGTTTTTCTACACGGTCGTTCTTTATTACACTTTTAATATTACAAAAATTAACATTAATTAAGTCTACTGATACATACAACAGAATGTTAGTTCTCTGAATGAAATTTAGTACTCAAAACCCATTAAATTCATAACGTTTTACTACATTCTATAAACAGAAACCGAAATAAATTTGTTCTAATAGACATATTACAAAAATGGTTTTATGCGTTACATTCACATGGTTTTCTCTACCCTCTATCACATACTAGTGGGTATATAAATTATTCTTATGAAACTTTATTTTCCTATATACTCCATTTTAAGCGAGATAAACTTTTCCGGAAACAGCTGAAAATCGACAGGACTTTTAAAAACTTATTAAGTATTGAACCACTTGAACCATTAATAACGGATATTTCGGAAATGGCTACTGTCACAAAAGTTTTATTTGAAATAAATTGTGTGTTTTAAAGAGGTCTACATATTTTTATAGTATATTTTCGTCTATCACTTATCGTTTACCAGTTATGCAAGTCTACATAAATTTCCTTCCGAATGAAGAGAACTTCACAAGATATTCCAGAAAATTCAAGATATAAATCTTATTTTTCATGTAAGAATCTTTAATCTTTAATATATGGTATTTGAATCAAAATCATTAGAGCCTTTTTAGATTACGGCTCTAATGGGGCGGTTTTCTTGAAAATCTTCATGTCGCATCTTTAAAAGATACTGAACTTAAATGCTAAGTTTGGTTTTTATCCGTCATATATTTTTTTAGTTATGCTCCCAAACACATGCACACAAATTTTTCTAAAAATGTGTTGTTTTTTTATTCAGAGAGCCTCAAAACTTGTATTTCCTAAGAAGTCTCGTTTTCGAATTTTGGGATAGAAATACCTTCTCTTGGAAAACGTGACATGTTACATGATTCTGTATGGTTATGTAAATCTAAATGCTTAACGAATGCAGCTTTTTTGTTAGTAGGAATCTTTGTCTGAAGTAATGATAAAAAGTATTCTGATTTGCAGAACTGCACAGTTTTAATAATAAAAACGAAAAACAAAAACGCGCAACGATCTCGTGCCTAGAAATGAAACTCAGGTTCTAGCATTTGTTGACCATTTTATTATTTCAGGTTTAGAAAATGGTTATGTGAAATTTAAATGAAGAAAATTTCTGTTAATTAAAAGAAATATTGATTTTATTCATCAATTTCCATTAATTCATACTCTAAGAAAGAAATTATAAGTTTATGATAGCTCGAAGTATCGATTTCCCCTCTCTTACTTCTCAACTGCTGTTTGGAGTGGGAGAAGGGAAAGCGTTTCACTTTTCGTTTGATCCAGGCCAATTTGCCACGGTACATGCGGCGCTTGCGCGTAGACTGTCTATGATGTATGCGACACCTGGGTTGGAGTCGGCGAAGGGGAAGCGTTTCACTTTTCGCCTGATCCAGCCAATTTGCCCTACCGCGCCTAAAGAAGTTTCACTTCTAAACACAGATAAACGCTGGAAAGAAACAAGAAAGAATTTGCACACCGAAAATTATATTGATATACCTTAACTTAATTGATTTATTGTTGTTTACTATGCATTACTTTAGCTCGACATTATTTCTTCTCTTTTAAACTTGAGTGTTGGTTACCAGAAAATGGTGTAACAAAATTAGGTTTTATAACTTAAAATTGTCATATGTTATTGTTTACATCGTCACAAATACTAATTTAGTTTAATATTGCTTGACAGCTTGACTTGCATGTTATGCACATGTGTTCTGGATTTGAAGGTGTTTTTATCTTCCGTTTAGTTTCCACATCTCTATCTAAACATACTAGACGCCACCCAGCTCTTCACGTCTGTGGCTGAAAAACATGGACCAACAAGCAATACTCTCTATGTAAAACAAAGGAAAGGTCAACAATAATCTCTCCTAATAAACTCTACTCTCATTCGTTTAAACAAATGGAGATGGTCACCTCAATTTGAGGCAGTATTTTTAACACTTAAATTATTTCAGTCTAATTATATAATATAAAATTCAATAATAGACCGCCTTAAAGCAATATGTGTATAAAATAACATAAAATATATATAACAGTCATTGTATCAATGTTTATATTATTATGTACATGTTTAATAATGTTATGTGAATGTATTGGGTAATTTAATAATGTAGGGGCTGTGAGAATAATAGGGTAAAAGTTGCTAACAATGAGGTAACAATGAGGTAGTCTTGAGGCAATAATGAATTAGAAAGTAGTAATACTACTATTAATTCTTGCAGCAGCAATGATGTAATTTTTAGACAGTTTATAAATAGCCAATCAACAACCAGAAAAATGGCTTAAGTTAAATAAAAGTATTCTATTGGATTAGGAATAGCCAATCAGAAACTGAAATGGAGCAAAATTTACAAATTCAGAAGTCAGTTGCTTGTAGACAGTGTTCCTAACCAGACGCGAAACGCGTCCTTGAGAAGTTTAATATGTATTCAGTGTGAGACGAAATAGTTGACGTGTTTAAAAAGTGCAAGTATTTAATAAAAGAATCTCTCAGCTCTATATATCAGTGAAGTGTTATTTAAATTGTGTCAAGGATTAATAAATGTAGTGAAGTACAAATTATAATCTGTGTAAGCCTACAATCTTAGCCGCACTACTCCCTGTAAAGAAATCCATGTCTCTAACAATATTACTGACGCAGCCGAGGCAAACATAAATATATAATATTTAAAGAAACAATCAAATTACAACGTTAATATTTTTAAATTTGGGGCGAAGGCTACTGGTACCATACGTGCGGTTGCAACTACTTCAACTTCGGCTCCCCAACAGTTGAACTACAATACAACTCCTCCTAAAAATAAGACCTACTTCAAATTTAACAGATTAACGACTCAACCATGATAGGGAAAGGGGGTGAAAAAGGAGTTTGTAGCGCTAAAATGCACAGATCATAATCATAATATTTATGTCAACACGTTTCTTCGAATTGCACATGAAAACTAAGTATAAAATTACTGCCGTCAGGATTATCAAATTTATAAGCATTTGTCTATCTCAATAGTTTCTTTGGTTCATACGAATTTGGATATTATTAACATAATTAGTCATAATACATAGTGTTACATGCTGGGGTGAAGGCCAAAAGGTTCCCAGCAAATTATTAAATTTTGATCACGTCTACACGCACATGGAAAAGCTTAGCTACAAACGGCGTGAGTACCAGGACCTTGGTGACTACATTTCGATTACGTCGTGGGGTTTTTAACACTTTATACACAAATTTCACATAATTCTCAGTATCTGTGGTTTATTAGTAAAATAAATAGTGGCTCTACATTACACACAGGGAATAAAGCATTGAGGGGAGATGCCTCGCACACGCGACCTACTCCTCACACACTTATTCAGCAAGTGACGCTCAAACACCCAAAAAAGTAACGCTAACATATATCCCCCGTCTCCAACCCTGGCTAGGCACGCTAGCTAGAGCTGGCGAGTGTCATACCACACGGAACTTCCAACAAGCCGAAAGAAATAACGCTACCCACTTATACCACATCAGTAATAATAATAATAATAATAATAATAATAATAATAATAATAATAATAATAACAACAATGTGTAGTATATACACATATACTTTATTATTAAAATGATGAAATAAATGGACTATTATAATCAACGTTAGTAACATTATAAATGCATCAACAGTACTATCTGGTAAGAGCTTAAACAGCACCTGCGCAGCATTACACTCCGTACAGGTTTTGGGATGACGTAGGCAAATTGTCAATCAAGTGGTTGGAAGGTGAGACGGAAAGGTGACACTTAGGGAAACGGAGCTGCATATATCAGTACCAACTCAACTTTCCTCCTTTCCTGCCATATAGGGCCAGTTTTTCTGCCCCAAACGTAGTCTAATTATAAGGAACAACCTCCTGAACACGAGATTTTAACGTTCAAGGGTGGTGTTAGAGATAAGTCTGCATATTTCAGTACCAACACGACTTTCCTGCTTTCCTGCCATATAGGGCCAGTTTTTCTGCCCCAAACGTACGTCTAATTATAAGGAACAACCTCCTGAACACGAGATTTTAGTGTTCAAGGGTGGTGTTAGAGATAAGTCTGCATATTTCAGTACCAACTCAACTTTCCTCCTTTCCTGCCATATAGGGCCAGTTTTTCTGCCCCAAACGTACGTCTAATTATAAGGAACAACCTCCTGAATACGAGATTTTAACGTTCAAGGGTGGTGTTAGAGATAAGTCTGCATATTTCAGTACCAACACGACTTTCCTGCTTTCCTCCTTATAGGTCCAGTTTTCTGACCAAGCGTACGTCTAATTACAGTGAAAAGTCCCCTGAACCGAGATTTTAGTGTTCAAGGGTGGTGTTAGAGATAAGTCTGCATATTTCAGTACCAACACGACTTTCCTGCTTTCCTCCTTATAGGTCCAGTTTTCTGACCAAGCGTACGTCTAATTACAGTGAAAAGTCCCCTGAACCGAGATTTTAGTGTTCAAGGGTGGTGTTAGAGATAAGTCTGCATATTTCAGTACCAACACGACTTTCCTGCTTTCCTCCTTATAGGTCCAGTTTTCTGACCAAACGTACGTCTAATTATAAGGAACAACCTCCTGAACACGAGATTTTAACGTTCAAGGGTGGTGTTAGAGATAAGTCTGCATATTTCAGTACCAACATGACTTTCCTGCTTTCCTCCTTATAGGTCCAGTTTTCTGACCAAGCGTACGTCTAATTACAGTGAAAAGTCCCCTGAACCGAGATTTTAGTGTTCAAGGGTGGTGTTAGAGATAAGTCTGCATATTTCAGTACCAACACGACTTTCCTGCTTTCCTCCTTATAGGTCCAGTTTTCTGACCAAACGTACGTCTAATTATAAGGAACAACCTCCTGAACACGAGATTTTAACGTTCAAGGGTGGTGTTAGAGATAAGTCTGCATATTTCAGTACCAACATGACTTTCCTGCTTTCCTCCTTATAGGTCCAGTTTTCTGACCAAGCGTACGTCTAATTACAGTGAAAAGTCCCCTGAACCGAGATTTTAGTGTTCAAGGGTGGTGTTAGAGATAAGTCACAATTGTTTACAACAATAGATAGTATTAAATTATATCTAATATTACTGTGGATCCAAAAAGAACCAACGATCCTCTGGCATATCCGTAATTAATAAAACCACTTCATAACTATACAAAAATAAAGAGAGGTCCTAACTTGAGTTATTATTTTGAATTTTTTGAAATTATATTAATTTGTTGTCATGATGGATAACAATACAATAGAAAATGGAAATTATCTCGCCCGAATGGCAGTCATTTTTACTTTCTCTGCTATGTATGGTAAGATGGGGAAGTATTACGTTCCACCCAAAAATTCGATACCGATATTTCACCAGAAATACACGATTTGAGACCCCTGAATCCAAAAGCATTTTTGGAAACATATCCATGTCTGTCTCTCTGTGAACAGCATAATTAAAAAACTAAAAGTCAAATAAACACCAAATCTAGTATTTAGGTTCAATATCTTCCAAAGATGCGACACGAAGATTTTTAATAAAATCCTTCACTCCAAGCTACCCTTTACATGGAAAGTTTTTGAAATTTTTTATTTTCTAATAGATGGCTCTAACGATTTTTATTAAAACGCCATACATTAAAGATATTTACATGGCAAATAAAATGTATATCTTGAATTTTCAGAGAAATGTGAAATTCACTTTATTTGAAAGAAATTTGTATAATCTTGTATAACTGGTAAACTTTAACCGATAAATGACAACGTAATACATATAAATGTAGATCTCTTTAAAACACAATATTCAGCTGTTTCTCGCGATTGCATGGAAACAGTATGGAATTTTAAGGCTAGTATATAGTGTCCAGTTCTTAAACATTTGACTATTGCTGTTCTCCTTGTATCTATAACGAAATGTGTAATGTAGGTGTTTCTGCAAAGCTTTATCTGGATTAAAATGTAGTAGGCAAAAAAATAAGCTTTACTAAGAATAGTTTGTATACCCACTAATATATAGGATACAGGGTAGAGAAAGTAATGTGCATATAACACAAGATTTTGTATATCACAAAATTCTTATTAAGGTCAGGTTTAGAACTAACAAAAGCTACTCATATTTTGGTAGAATCCTTGCCTCTCCCTTCAGCCAGGAATTATGTTAGTGTAAGAATATTTTGTGAATTTAACTTTAGCTGCGTCCCTTTGTCGGTGCCTCTTAAATTAAAGTTTCCTTTGTTTGTATAACGATCCCTCTCGTAGCGAGTAGCTCTCCTCTGAAAGTTAAATAATTAATTACAAATTATTGAGGTACGCGACAATATGACATCATTATTTTTCCATAACAATGAACACATATTGTGCCTCGACTTTTATATAAATATATAGATATAGCAACCAATGCTTGTCCAGTTGCTGAAAATTTTCAGCTTCAATTTCCTTCAATAACGAGCTATATTGTTATAGAAAATACTTCATATTTTGTTAGTTACATAACTTTTTGTTGTTGAATAAAAGAGTCAAATGAGAAAATTTTTGTACATAGTTCCGCATGGTTATCCTTTCAAAAGCAGAAAAAAGCGAAGGATGTACAAAAGAATACGCTATGAACTTCCGCAGAACTTTTAATGGCCATTCGGTGGTGGGTGTGTCCATTGTGTTTGGCGCCACTGGTCATCGTAAATACCCTTCACGCTTGAACCTTCCGTCACGGTCCAGTACCGTCGCCGGCGATGCTTTCCGGGCGAGAAAAATCTCCAAGGCAATTTGATCAGAGCTGGACAAAACCAGTGTACCACATCATAGAAGATCGATAAATGAAGTGAAGGCGTAAACTCGTTTTGTATTGTAGGTGTCTGTGTTACCTGCAAGGTTTCTGTCTTTTTGTTTTCTTTTAATAGTTTACCATCCTTTAAAGGGACAAGGTACTCTGAAATGTTCAAAAATTACATTTTGTGTTTTAGGCAATAATAAAATCTCTATACTTTTGGGGGTTAAGAGGTTTTTAAGACATTTAAATGCTAGTCTACATTCCTTTAAAGCTGTCACGCAACGCCCAGTGACTACATCATGCCCAGTGAGCAGTTCAGCAACTAACAAGAGAGACCAGGACCAAGAGAAATGCTGAAGCAATCCAGGAATGAAGGTGCAGATGATTATCACCCAGGAATTTACTGAAGTGTGACAGAATTTTAATGTTCAAACTTTAAATTCAGTTTTCTCAAAACAACATTTTTGGACACTGGTGTACCTTTTTCTCAGAAAGTACGAGAGGTTGAGAGCTGAAATTTTCAAGTATATGCATAAAACATGTAGTTAAAGTTTCTAAACCACAATCATGATTTTATAATGTATATTAGTGATATTAACAAAGCAACAACATTGCAAAGTTTTCATATTTTTATTTTTTGGACTTGGCAATTTTATTTACAATTTCTAGTGAACTGGTACATATAATTAAATAATTGAGGTTCAGAAGATAGCAAATTATACTACAAACAACCATGCAGAAGTGTGATTCTGTATTGTAAGTAGTATCAGAGAAAACGGTACATGAATTCACATGTTTTAAGAGTAAATTTTATTATTTTTCTGCTGAGCGAAATAGTTTTTATGTACTCAACTATATAAGGTATCAATGCAAACAACCACTTGAAATAATTGTCATGATTTACAGAATAATTCATATAAAGTTCAGGAAAAATAATTTATAACTTTAAGAGCAGTGGTAATTTAACACACTTAAGGTGTAATTTCCATACGTTCAGACTACTTTGTCCCCTGGCAGATGACAGAGTTAAACATACAAAATAATATTACAAAAAATAAGTGCACAAATAATATTAATACGATGAAGAATAAACAATAATGTGAATAACTTTCTAACAACAATCATATTATTGTAGCTACTAGTGTAACATAACAGCTAAAAGTTTTGAAATTATTAATTGATTTACTATTTACATTGACGAATTACTTATCCTGTCAGTATAGCCAATACGTTTACCACTAGTATGCACAAAAGGTTTATAAAATTTCATTATATATATGTCCCCAGGCACCCGCTTGTAAGTCCTGGGGGGTGTAAGTCCTACATAAGAGGAGGGTAAACAGATAATGAATGAATGAATGAACATTATATATATGTATATATAGGAGGAACGTTTATAATTAATTATCCAACATTTATTTTATTTAGACTTTTCCTAAATTTCCTCACGGACAGAGGACAGCTCTGAATGACTACTACAGGCAATTCGTTTCATTTTTCAATATTTCTACTAACAAATGAGATTTCCCTGCGTCAGTTCTGTGCCTTCTTCCCTTAATTTTAAACAAACAAATGATCATAATACGTTGAGTTCTCCAATCTTTCACTAACGCCCACTCATGCACTTAAAACCAGCCTTAGCTTTAAATAATATGCATTACCGATGCCTCTTACGGCGAACTTTCAAAGCTTCCCATTTAATTTCTTCCCTATTTTTAGGCCCAAAATATTTGCTTCATTTATGAATTATATCATGTTTAGCAGAAACAAATCGTAGACCTTTTGATTTTGCCGAGGGAGAGTCAGAATTAGTTTTTTCATTTAAAAATAGTTTAAGTTTATTGGTTTAATACTAATCTTTCATGGGATAATTGCCTATTGATGTGAGATTAAGTAAACTCATAGACCTTCCCTGTATCTTTTCTAATGAATTAATTTGATAAATTCTATATGGGTCCCAACGTGCTGCTCAATATTCCATAACCGGACGCACTAAAAGACATGGGCAATTTCTCTAGACTTTGCGCTCCCCTTTTTCAGTATCCTTATTGTGAAATGTAATTTTTTCCACGCTTTCCCAAATGCAGAATTTACCTGGTCGTCCCATCCACCGTTATTCGCCAAGTATGACGAGATTTTGGTTCAAAATTCAAGCTTCCACACTTTTGTTTTGTATCTTCTAATAATTTAAAGCCTGATTTTCTAATAAACAAGGTTTTCCACATTTTCCAGCAAGCACACAAGAAGTCTCTGGTGATGCGATTTTTCAAAAAATCTTTCTGATATTTACAAGATAGGCATACAAAAGACAAAGAGATTCAGAAAGCGTTTTTTAAACATGTGAATCCTTCCCACACAATGCTGCACAAATTTGAAATAAGCGAACCTTTTTAGGGATTTTTCTATAGAACAGAAGAAATTTCTTTTCGTCTATAGTTAAATAAATAAATATGGGAAAAAATGTCGCTTTGAGTACCTTAGCAATATCTTAAGCGAATGTCAGGAAAAATGTTTATTGTACCAATTTAAATAACTTGACACGTAGGAATTTTATATAACTAACAACATTTATATATAAACAATAATTAATAATCACTAAAGTATTTGCACGGAGCTATATTAAGCTTTGTATTCAGTTATAAGATAACCTTCGAAGCCTGTGGTTAAATTTCAAAACAATGGGTTAAGAATGAAGTATTTTGGAAATTTCACCGTATAGCTGCCTTTATGTGTTAGATCATATGGGACGATGACTTAATGAAATGGGTTACAAATGAGTCCGGAGTCCATTGAGCTTAAAGTTACCCAACACTTGCCTTTTCAGGATAAGTCAAAACGCTGGAAGAGCTGTTACCCAAGTAACTCTAACCCAGATTTGAACACGGGACCCCTTGATTTCGAGATAGACTCGCTACCCAAACTACGGAGGTGGGCTTGTCATTTTCGTCCATAATACCGAAATCAGTAGTTTTAATTCCTGCATTTGTTTTTGTGGGAATATTTAACTACACTATGCCACTGGTCAGCAACAAAACGCAAGGTAGCGTTGAATTTAGAGCCGATCTTGTCCTCTCTGTCTCTACCAATTTATCATTTTGTCATTACTACGTTCCTCTGTTTTGATTTATGTCAAATCGATATTCATCGAAGTAGTCATACCAGGTTTATCTTGAATGACGGGACTGACTCATATGGCCTCGCTCTCCGGTAGTTTTGTGTATCCGTCTACAAATGGTAACGGTATTTAATGTCTGTTCAGCGATGTTTAGATAGTGGGTGAGGTAGCGTTTCCAAGCAGGTAGGGATTTAGCTAGTGGAAGGAGGTAGTGTGTACTTGGTCTGAGGGAAGTGAGGGGTAAACACGCCCGATAGTGAAAGACTGTAAGCTGTTTTCCACTGTGCATGCCACGCGCGACACGAGTTCAGCATACTGTGTACAACTCCAACCATCTAAAGTTGAGAGATAAGCCACCCCAACCCACAACGTAAAACTTTGCTCGAAAGGTGTCACATGTGGAATGCCAGATTTAATGTATTCAACGTTTCTGGCATTCCTAACACATTTTCAATTATTTTTAATTGCATTTATTTTACATCGCTTTAATTACGCGGCCATATCACGACGGATCTGTTAAGAGATACCTCTTGGATGTGTGGCAGACAGTTAGCCTTTTAGGTGTCATACCTGTATCATACCATCTTGCTTCGTCACGTGTCCACAGAGGCCTTAGTGCTAGATAACTGTACCTCTGCTTCTATACGTGACGGCAGATGACTGCTTCGACAAGTGTCCACAGAGACCTTAGTGCTAGAAAACTGTATCTCTGCACGTGCCGGGCAGGCGGCATTAGGGTGCCGTCCAGTTTACCTGCTTTCATTATCTGTGGATAAATGGATTCGCTATTATCGTCTATTTTCATAGAGTCGTGTAACTTGGGATCTTGGTATTAAACATCCAATCCGATATTTACCTTGGGACTGAGGGAAACCACGAAAAAAAAGTCAGATTGGTCGACCCACGGGATTTCAACAAGGACCTCCCGAGTGTCGGCCACAGACGTTACCGCTGCTGCTACTGCTACTCGGTTAATCTACATACAACTTGTAGGAAAATTTAGACACACCGGATCCGTGTTAGAAAACAAAAAACATTATGGTGGAAGAAAAATTAGATGAGATAGAGGCTACCGGGGAAATAAGTCCAACTGCATCGTATTACAACCTGTTTTTGATGAGAGAATAATTGACTGACCTATTCATTCACTAAATCTAAATCCATGTGATTATTATATGTGGGGAAATTTTAAAGATAAGGCTAATGCAAAAAATTAACAATGTTTCGGATGCAAAAATCTGTAGCGTTCAATAATGTATTCAGGAATTGCCAATCTTGTATACAAGAAGAGGAGTATCATTTTGAACACTTCTCATAACTGAAGAAGTAATATTTTTACGTTGTTTGCCCCACGTTTTGGGAGCCAATTTGAAGAAGGTTTGTTGCTGCTTCACGTATGGAAAGCCAATTTGAATTAGGAGTTGTACTGTAGTTCAACTGTTGGGGAGCCGAACTTGAAGTAGTTGCAACCGCACGTATGGTACCCGGTAGCCTTCGTCCCAAAATTTAAAAATATTAACTTTGTAATTTGACTATTTCTTTAAATATTATATATTTATGCTTGCCTCGGCTGCGTCAGTATTTCTTTAGGGACATGGATTTCTTTGCAGGGAGTAGTGCGGCTAAGAATGTAGGCTTACACAGATTATAATTTTACTTCGCTCCTTTCATTAATGCTTGATACGATTTAAATAACACTTCACTGATACAGACAGCTGTGAGATTCTTTTATGAATTACTTGCACCTTTTAACACGTAAAATATTTTCGTCCCACACGAATACGTATTAAATTTCTCGAGGACGCATCTCGCGTCCGGTTAGGATCACTGTCTACAACCAACGCGTCCAGTTATGAGCGCTGTCTACAAGCAACTGATTTGATTTCTACCGCCTAAATTTGTAAATTGCTGTATTTTAAGTCTCAGATTGGCTATTCCTAATCCAATAGAATACTTTTGTTTAATTAAGTTTTTTCTGGTTGTTGATTGGCTATTTTATAAACTGCCACAAAAATTACATTATTGTTTCTCCAAGAATGACTAGTAGCATTATTATACTTTCTTACTCAATATTGCCTCAAGGTTGCCTCATTGTTAGCAACTTTTAACCTATTTTTCTCACAGCTCCTACATTATTAAATTACGTAATACATTCAGATAACATTATTACATGTACACAATAATATAAACATATACAATGACTGTAACATACACTTTTTATATATTGTTACATACACATATTTTTTAAGGCGGGCTGTTATTATATTTTTTATTATATAATTTGACTAAAATCATTTATGTGTTAAAAATACTGCCTCATAATAAAGGCAAGCATATGCATAATATGCATATTGTTTCTCATCGTTGAGCATTATGAAGGAGAGAAGTAGTGGGTTTGTCCTCCGCTACTGCACGAACGAATACATATAGCCGTGCCCTGGTAGCGGAGGGCCTCCAATGGCGTCATTCAAGAGAAACCTGGTGGTATTTATAATACTTTCAATAAGGTTAAGGTGCTCTAAATAACATCTATTAATTGGATTAATGAACTTCCTACAACGTTTCCTCTGCCTGATAAGCACATGCAGAAGACGAAGCCTGGACATACATTTACTTAGAGTTTAAACTTCAAATAATATATATATATATATATATATATATATATATATATATATATGTGTGTCATATTAAAATAATTAACTTCGTGTATTGTTCAGTTTTTGCTTCAAAATGCAACACTTTAAAGACATCCTATTCTAGTTTATATCAGCGATCATTGATTACTTAAACAATTCTCTTGTATAAAAAACACGAATATAAAATTGTAAACGTAGGAAAATGTGCGTAGTACGTAGAAAATTCAACTAAGCAGAATATAAATTAGGTTGTTCAGTAACTAAATCAGAAGAAGGTGTTTTGTTGGAGTTATTTATTTTTTTAGCTCCACGTATGGACGCCAATTTTAAGTAGAATTGTTCTTTACGTTGTTTGCTGCTACGTATGAAAAGCCTATTTGAAGTAGTTTGTATTGAAGGAGTTGTATTATATTTCAACTGTTGGGGACTTGTAGTAGTTGCAACCGCACGTATAGTAAAGTTTCCGGTAGCCTTCGCCCCAAATGTACTTTCAGGTGGGCTTTGCCCCAAGTTTTAAAATAATAGCTTTGTAATTTGACTGTTTCTTTAGATATTATGTATATATGTTTGCCTCGGCTGCGTCAGTATTATTGTTAGACATGGAAGTCTTGGCAGGGCGTGAGGCGACAAGAATGTAGGCTTGCGCAGATTTTAAGTTTTAATTCACTCCTTTTTATTAATCCTTGACACAAATTAAATACCACTTCACTGATGTAGAGAGCTTTGAGATTCTTTTTATTAACTAATTAATTACACTTTTTACCTCGTAAAACTATTTTTCGTCTCGCACGAATACTGTCTGTGAACAGCATAACTCAGAAACGAACAGTCGGATAAGCACCAAACTTGGTATTTAGGTTCAGTATCTTCCAGAGATGCGACACGAAGGTTCTCAAGAAAATCCCTCCACCCCAGAGTACCTTTACATGGAACATTTTTCGAAAATGTTAATTTTCTCAAAAATGGCTCTAGCGATTTTGATTAAAATATCATACGTTTAAGATATTTTATGACAAATAAAATGTATATCTTGAACTTTCTGGGAATGTCTCCAAAAGTGTTATTCATTTTGAACGACTTTTGGTAAACTGGTAAACCATAAGAGATAGACAAAATTTTACTACACAAAAGATGTAGATAGCGTTAAAATACACAATTTATGTCATATACATTTCTGTTGTTGAGTGAACTATTTTCGAGATATTGCTTGATATTCCCTTACATTTTTCAATATTTTCTCAAATGGGAATTCGTTATTCATTTTTTTGTCTTGGATATGCAAAGAGTAATAATCTGTGGCAAAGGGAATGGTGCTGCACCTAGCAACCAGCTATTAAAAGATATGTACGTGCTTAAAGGCTACTGTTTTTCTATATTGCCCTTGTAAATATATATTCCCCTTACATCTACAAGAAAATTAGCTATAAGATGGAGTCTGCAAATGTTTATCTCGATTAACATGAAGTAGATGGAGAATAAGCGTTTGTAAACAAAGTTTGTACAACAGTAGAGAAAGTCATGTGAGTGTAACACATCAGATTTTTTTGGATTCAGGGGGCCTCAAAACATATATTTCCGGTGAAATCTCGGTATCGAATTTTTGGGTGGAATACAATACTTCCCCTATTTACTATACGTAGTAGAGAAAGTAAAAATAATGGCACATGTGGCAAAACAATTCATGCATTAGAGGGTTAAAATTATCAGAAGCCATTTGAAACCTATGCGATCTGTCTTAAATATGTTCTCGTTTTTTCATAACAACGTTATTCCAATAAAGACATAAAAAGCTAATAATTAGGTGCGTCATATTGGTTGCTTGTGCCAAACTCCCATTAAACCACAATACAAAAGAAAACCTTTTACATAGCAATACAAATAACTAACGCGGCAGCAATATGCGGAGCGTTTCCTAACCTCACTTTTTCCCCACTTGGCCAAAACAAAGCCCGTGCTTATTATTTATGTGCCGTCTGTGCGTACGTCCCAAACAGGCCATATAGAGGCCAGCGGAGGGATTTGTTGTTTAGGTCCCGGTAACTACCCTTGAGTCAATTCCCTTTTGTTTCATCCCCCTATGCTGGGACCTCTGGATCATAAGTTTTTCATGCCTTTCTCTGTTGGCTTGCCCGAAGCGGGAAGACTAAACAATCAGTTGGTATACATTGTTGTGGTTTGAATTGTACACCTCGGTTACGACGCAATGGTTTTGACTTTCTAACTCTAAGAACGTAGGATTTAATAAAAAAAGGCTTCTAAGCGTAGCCCTCTCATACGTTGGTAGAAGAAATAGGTTGGTACGTACTTATATATATATATATATATATATATATATATATATAAATGTTTCATAAGAATTCGAAATCGATATTTCACCACAAATATACTTTTGATGCCCCTGGTTAAAATAAATTATCAAAAAATCCGCGTGCACGTGTGTGTGTGAACAATATAACTCAAAAACGAAATGTTGGATAACTACAAAACTTGGCATTTTAAGTTCAGTATCTTCCAAGGATGTGACCCGAAGATTTTTAAGAAAATACCCCTCCCCACTTTTATCTATGTTTTACATAGAACATTTTTCATTATTTTTTATTTATTCAAAACTTCCTCTAACGATTTGATGAAAATACCATATATTTAAGATATTTACATGATAAATTAAATGTACAATCCGTAAAACTAAAAGTAGCCGATCTCTTGAGCAGTTAAATGTTTTCAAAGTCCCTTCGAGCGAGTGCGAGGTTCACAACAGCCAAATGTTACAATTCTGTAGTGGATTGTTATCTTTTATATTTTACAACTTGTTTTACTGTAAGATAGTTAAGTAACAGTGCTTGCGTTATAAATAATTTTACTTACAAGTATAATTACAATAATGATAACATTTGTGGTTATAAAACTAACTTGAATACGAAATCTCCTTCCTACAGATAAATTAATGAAAAGGTTACCATTTATCGTTATAATTAACTACCAAGTAAATGCCACATACATAAAAAATTAGGAAAAGCTGATACACTTTTACTTCTGTATTTAACATAAAAGAGGGGAAAAACTTGAGTAGCTCCATGGAGTTTTGAACTTACAACCTCAGGAAGAGTGCTGCATTAAGCCTGGACGCAATTTAGTCAAACTCCATTTGAGAACCACAATGAAGTCTGCTTAGGTTACAAATATTCAGTGTTGAAACACTCTGAAAGATCTGTCTGTCTGAAATCTAATATATGAATTGTTTTCTCTGAATACTTCTGTAATTATAGTTGTGTTCCCCATTATAACAACTACAAAAATATACGTAGTCTTGTGAACAGTCTGGCTGTCCGAGCGTGTACAGAAGTACCCTCTTTAAAACACACAATTTATGTCAAATATATATTTTGTGGCATTTACTATTTCCGAGATATTCATTTCTGGTTTAAGTTTTCCAATACTTTATCATAAAATTTAATGTATGGAATTTCAGACCTAGCGTAGTGCTATCCGTTTTTTTTTTCTTAAATTTGACAATCGCTTCAGCCTCCTGTATTGCCTCTACTACTACAAAAAGGCTAACAAAACGAATTCCGGAAACCTTTATTTCGACTAACGTGAAGCAGGAGAAAAATAAGCGATAGTGGGTAGAGAAAGTCATGTGATCAGATCAAGGTTTTAGTATTTTTAAGGCTTGACACAGACAGTGGACGCTGGTGATTAATACATGAAAAAAAACATTATAACTGGGAAAGGAAATATGGGAAGAAAAAATGTTCCAGACCTAAGTTTAGGGTATCTACTCCAGAATTTGCTAGTTATGTGGGCTGGGGAGAACCTGAAAAATAAACCCAGTCAGGGAGAACGGTCCTAGCAGGATTTGAACTACCGAACTTCCTATCCATTCGTCTGTGCCTTAATGACCTCGGCTACTCATGTCGGTATGATAAAAAACATATTTTTCTATTTTCCCCTGAGGCAAACAGGCCAAAGAGTAATTCCAGAGAGAAAAAAAGATGGTTAGTGGTTGAATGGTTAGTTCACGGGTCAGTCATTGCTATATTCTTCTTCTTCTTTAACGGATTACGCTGCTCTTTGTAGGACTTACACCCCCAAGGACTTAAAAACCAATGCCTTGGGTCAGTAGCCTGTCGAAAAGCAAGCAAACTGTATATCATTCAGAACCAGGATGGGTAATCAGTCCAATGCTGGTATGACGGTGAAAAAGGAGGAAATGAAATGTAGTATGAAAGGGAAATTTGCGGATCAAATTATCCAACCTAACATTCGCATAGCGACCGAGGAAAACCGCGAGAAAACATTCGGTCAGATTGATTGGCCCCGGTGGTTTGAACCCCGGGCCTCCCGAATGCGGGCCACAAACGTTATCGCCTGAACCATCCCGCTTGGTCTCAGTCATTCAATATTGAGCAATCCAATTTCACAGTCCGCGTCAGTTGAACAAATCACTGAAATCTTGTCGAACTGAAATCAAAACTATAGCTGATTCGCTATAGTTTTGATTTGTAAGCTAAAGAAATATAGAAAGAAAATTTTCTTAAAGAACATAGAAGGCAGACAATGGTATACAATAAACTCAAATATAAATAATTAAATATCATTATTTCCATTTTGTTAATATCATTTGTTAAATGTTTCATTCAGCAAATAGTTTAGTAAATACCACGAGCGGGTTCGATATTAGTTACATAATTGCCCGAGGCGTAGCACTCGCCTAACTATCGGCAATATCGAACTTGCTCGTGGTATTACGATTATCGTGCCGAGTTGAGGCCATTTTCCGCTGCTAATGATAAGTCAAATGGAGTGAATTGTGTTCATAGATTACCGTACCCTGCAACCAGCAGATTATAACCTCATATGAAAATAAATCCCCCTTTTCCTAGAAAATACATTATGTTAACCTCGAGGAAGTATTTTTAACACTTAAGTGATTTCTGTCTAATTATATAATATATAAATTCAATAACAGCCCGCCTTAAAGCAATATGTGTATGTAACAAGATATAAAAGGTGTATGTTACAGTCATATATGTTTATATTATTATATAATATGTAATAATGTTATGTGAATGTATTACATAATGTAATAATGTAGGAACTATGAGAATAATAGGTTAAAAGTTGGTAACAATGAGGTAACCTTGAGGCAATAATGAGTAAGAATGCTTAATAATGCTACTAGTCAGTACTGGAGCAACAATAATGTAATTTTTGAGACAGTTTATAAATAGCCAATCAACAACCAGAAAAATCTTTAGTTAAATGAAGGTATTCTATTGGAGTAAGATTAGCCAATCAGAAACTGAAATACAGCAAAATTTACAAATTCAGAAGACAGTTTCTTGTAGACAGCGTTTCTAACCGGACGCTAGATGCGTCCTCAAGAAATTTAATACGTACTTTGTGAGAGACAAAAATAGTTTACATGTTAAAAAGTGCAAGTAATTAATAAACAAATCTCGCAGCTCTCTCTCTCTCTCTCTCTCTCTCTCTATATATATATATATATATATATATATATATATGTAACAGCGAAGTGTTATTTAAATCGTGTCAAGCATTAATAAAAGGAGTGAAGTAAAATTATAAACTGTGCAAGCCTACATTCTTCAGTCGCACCACTCCCTGCTAAGACGTTCATGTCTCTAAAAATAAATACTGACGCAGCCGAGGCAAACATAAATATATAATATTTAAAGAAACAGACAAATTACAAAGTTATTATTTCTTTTAAACATTTGGGGCAAAGGCCACCGGAAAGTACATTTGGGGCGAAGACTACCGGAAACATTTTACCATACTTGCGGTTGCAACTACTTCAAGTTCGCTCCCCAACAGTCAAAATACAATACAAACCATCTTCAAATTGGCTCCCAAAGCGTGCAAAAATAACGTAATAATAATTCTACAAAATCTTCTTCAACCTTCAGACTTCTGTACTTTTGTACCACCTTAAATCAATGAGAGGAGTTCAAGTGGATGAAAAAAACACAATATAATTATCGGTTCTACTTAGAACAAATAAAACCATTTTAAAATAAAAATTCTGATGTCCCAACATTTTTTTAACAACAATGTACTTTAAAATTAGCATTGCCAAACAAACAACCGAATTACAAATTAGGATTCTATTTTTATTTTCCAGTACTATTGTATTAGATGAAGTAATTTCTTTAATTGTTTTATTTTCACTTTATTCTATGTTTTATTTTTCACTGGGATTCAGAACTGCATTTTAACATTTTATAATGTACTACCAGTACCGTTTTAAGTTGTTTACATGGAGTTTTACAATTCATGTTCACTAAGTGTAATATCCAATGAATTTCTTGTAACTCTCACACTTTGTTCCAGTTTTTGTATAATTTTGTCTTAGACATAACTGACATCGGCCTTTTAAAGGTTTCACCTTTCCGTTTCTACACCTTACAATGTACACTAGGAGAGTACTGAACTGTTGCCACACAATTTCAAACCAACAATGCGTGCTAGAATAACTGAAAAACACAAAGGCAGCCAACATAAAACTCTCAAGATGCAGTAAATGTTACGATATGAACTGCTATGAGGGGTCTAAATGGACCCCAAATTGTGTTATATTTGTTTAAAATGTATTTATTGAACATTTTACGGAATTATTTTATGACAATAATGCTGATTAAATTTGTAACACATTGCAAGAATTTCAAAATTCTAAATTAAGTATTTCACTTATAAAACTAAAAGTTTAACACTGGGCATCAAGAGCAGTTAAAGAGCTTCCATAAATGAAAACTCAATTTATTTATTTTTCCGCATAGCAGTTTAAAGTTATTCGTTCCTGTATTCAACCGCGTTGGTCATTAAATGTTGCACAATCCTGCAGAGAGCTTAAAAAGCAATAGAACTTAAAGCAGGAATCTTTTGCTGTAAAAACATAGCAGCAAGGATTATATACACTAGTCGAGTGGAGTGGACTTAAAGATCTCTGGTTGAAAGCTCTTGTCACGAAAGGCTTCTTACTTGGTTTAATGTTTGAACACCTGAGCCGAGGAAGTTAATCGAAATGGTAATTAAATAATTATGAATGAACTATATGCTATTCGTGCAGTACGTTAGTATAATGTATGTAATATTAAATCTTACAAGAACGTCGAAAAAAACAACACAGAATAAACAGTAGTTTCCATACTTTATAGACCATATTTTATTAATAAATATTCAAGCCCAATCACAAACAAGATGGGGAAGAGTTAAGCTGCTACACAACATGTTTACTGGCCTAATGTGTGTGATCCATTCAGTTACCTTGAACCTTGGCAGCTATTAAATGTTATTGTAAACTAGATGTGCTCTGTGTGAATAAGGTTATCGCCTCGCCATTTTTACTTTCTCTACTACGTATAGTAAGTAGGGGAAGTATTTTATTCCACCCAAAAATTCGATACCGAGATTTCACCGGAAATACATGTTTTGAGACCCCCTGAAGCCAAAAAAAGCATTTTTGGAAACATGTCCGTGTGTGTGTCTGTGTGTCTGTCTGTGTGTGTGTGTGTCTGTGAACAGCATAATTCAGAAACGAACAGTCGGAAAAACACCAAACTTGGTATTTGGGTTCAGTATCTTCCAAGTATGCGACACGAAGCTTTTCAAGAAAATCCCCCCACCCCAGAGTACCCTTTACATGGAAGATTTTTCGAAAATTTTAATTTTCTCAAAAATGGCTCTAACGATTTTGATTAAAATATCATATGTTTAAGATAATGTCATGAGAAATGAAATGTATATCTCGAATTTTCTGGGAATGTCTCCAAAAGTATTCTTTATTGTGAACGACTTTTGCATAACTGGTAAACCATAAGAGATGGACAAAAGTTTACTACACAAAAAATGTAGATCGCGTTAAAATACACAATTTATGTCATATACATTTTTTTAGTTGAGTGAACCATCTTCGAGATATTGCTTGTTATTTCCTTAAATTTCCTTAATACTTATACTTTTTCTCAAATTCGTTATTCAATTTTTTATGTCCTGGGTATGCAAACAGAATATAATGCGCCACATAGCAACCAGCGCTTAAAATATTTGACTATCGCTTATAACCTACCATGTTCCCCTTGCATCTACAAGAAAATTAGCAATAAGATTGACATCTCGATATCTCGAGTAACATGAAGCATATGGAGAACAAACGTTTGTAAAAATAGTTTGTACAAGAGTAGAGAAAGTCATGTGAGTGTAACACATCAGATTTTTTGTGTATGTTACAGCCTTTAGCAAAACTTGATTCCTTTATTAGACGTCTCGAAATTATTAATTAAATGGCACAATGGATCATCCATAACATCTCAAATGCAGGTGCTCGCCAAAGCTAAATCATGTGTAATGTAGTAGCGGGAAAACATTGGTCTTCTGATAGATGCCCTACGCTGCAGTGTCCTGGTCTCCGGCTATTGCTGCTCCCCGGCTGCTGATTTCTCCATTCCTAATCAATTATTTACCTAGCTAATTTCACTGGTCTCCGGGTTTTCGTAGGTGAAGCAAATTAAAATACATTGCATTTCCCTTAAATATGTGGTTTATTATCACATAAATACTTGGGCGGCTTCTCCCATTTTAACAATTCCCTCCATAATAATAATAATAATAATAATAATAATAATAATAATAATAATAATAATAATAATAATAGTTAGGAACCTAGTCTAGCTGTACACACTTCCCATCCATATGCACACACGTGCATCCGTCGTCCAGAGAGTATCACTGTTTCGACGAGATTCTATAAGAGAGTGAAAATCTGGGGCTTTCTTCCCCCTTTTATACCCATATTTAGTGACGTTGACCTTCGCCATTTCTAATTGGTCCTCAGACCGCGTTACCTTATTATGTATGAAAATACTCTTTTCGCATACGCGCCCCAATGACGCGTTCAAAAGCAGATTCAATATTTATGTCTCTTTCCTTTCTATATCTATCTATTTCTCCTTATTGCTTCCAGTTCCTTGCTCATTAGCTTGGTGAAAGGTGGGCTCTACCTAGAATTATCTTTTACCTGGAATTAGCTAACTCTCCCGTTCCTTACCTATCTAAGTTACAATCTCCTTTTGTACATTTCTTGGTTGCTAAATATTCTTGCTGTATTATATTATTATGTACAATTATTGTTTGATATTGGTTTATATGTATATAGTATATGTGTGGTATATAAACCTTTCAATGTGATTATACAATGTCTATTTTATGAGTATAGGCGTTTCTCTAATTAGGTGTGCCTAGCACTTATCTAATTGCATAACTCTACCATTTTATTTGTGTTGCTTTTGAAACCGCGTGATAAGCAGCCACGTTCATTATAAGGTTTCTAATGTGATTAGTAATGTACACCATATGGCAAAATGTAAAATTACTGTAAACTGGTGCAGCTATGAGCAGGAGAATATATATAATTTAGATGGACCTTTGACAGTTGCTTCTCCACTGATATATGCAGCCTTCAGATAAATCAGCTGTAAATTCAACAATGAAGTCAATTTAAGGCACATCTGGCCAATTAGCAGGTTGCATAAATTTCTATTGGTGTTATGTAAATAAACGGAATCAACCCTGTGCTCTTAGCTTTGTGAAGGACTGCAGTACTCTGGTCACCGTAAAAAATTATGTAAATATTTGTGTCGTTTGGATGATTCATCCTTCTACAAACGCATGAATCCTCACTCATATTCGAGCCACAACACATATATACGGCCACCATTTTCGACTGAGATGAAGTTTTGTCTATGCTACCAAGTGACAGCGCCGCTTCGGTAACCCAGTTAATATGAGCAGAGACACTTGCGATTACGTCTCTACTCTGTTCAGGAGTCATGCTGGAGGAATTAGCTGGAAACGTCTTCTGCACAGCTAGGTAGAAGGGTATAGTAAGACCTGAATGTAAGGGAGTGAGTTAGGGGATGGAAGATATAGAAATAAATGTTAATTGCTATTGCTATTTATATGTGGCGAATTGAAGGTGTGGAATGTTGCCTACTTAACCCTTCAACTACTTACGGATGCGTCAATACGCTCTCAAGATAGTGGATCACATCTGTAGAATGGTTCTTACTTTGACCGCAATACACACAATATAATATACTTTTAATATTCAGATTTCTCATTTTAATTTAATGATAGATTTAACGGCAGAAAAGCGTTTAAACATTTAGTTCACTTGTGAAGTAGAATGTATTAGGTTGTGCATAGTCAAGCTATTCACTTGGCAGTAATGGCATGTCTTGATTTACTACATACCTTTGGAGAAAGTTCCGGAGTGAAGATCAAAGCTGAAACAAAAATTAATTCCACGTTAACCAAAGTTAGGCACAATGAGTAATTCAACACACTAATTTAAGCGAAATACTATTAAATCCTAACCTCACAAAAATTGCGTATTAATTAACTATCTCTTCTGTTACCTGTTGGTAGATAGAGGAAGCAGGTTTTACGTTCTACCCAATAACTTGATACAGTGATTTCTTTAGAAATGCAAGCTCTGATGTCCCCTGAATATTTTTCTCTCTCAAAAATAGCTCATAAGTGTTATTAAAATCTCATATTTCAAGATTTTAACATGATATATAAAATGTATTTTCTGGAATAGTTATGAGTTTTCTTTTTACTTTTAGAATGGTATATAGTTTTCTACAACTAGGAAACTGTAAGAGACAAAAACGTACCTCAAGAAAAGTGTCGAATTCATTTAAATTTGCGATATGATTCAATTAAGTTCTTTCGTTCCATTAGAAATTTCTAAGTTATTCACTGTTGTTTGAAATGTTCAGCATTTCAAGCATATACTTTCAAGTATCGTTCACTTGTTTCGCCTTAGTTCATGCAAATAATATGTAATATAAAGGTAGGAATATACAAAACAGCTTTCACGTGTACACATGCGTGCTCCTGTGTGCTCATTGGCATCTTGTAAAACCTGTGTTGAAACCAACACTCAACATTTATCGTGATGAAGTATTGAGGTAGTATTCTTAACACTTAAATTATTTCAGTCAAATTATATAAATACAAATTCAATAACAGTTCGCCTTGAAGCAATATGTTTATGTAATAATTTGTAAAATGTATGTAACAATCATTGCATATGTTTATATTGTTGTAAACATCTTCAATAATGTTATGCGAATGCATTACGTAATTTAATAATGTAGGAGCTGTGAGAATAATAAGTTAAACGTTGCTAAAATGAGGCAACAATGAGTTAACATTGAGGCAATAATGAATTTTAAAGTTTAAATGCTAATAGTCATTATTAGAGCAGCAATAATGCAAATTTTGAGACAGTTTAAAAATAGCCAATCAAAAGCCAGAAAAAGCTTTAGTTAAACGCAGGTATTCTATTGGAGTAGGATTAGCCAATAAGAGACTTGAAATACAGAAATTTACAATTTTAGACGGTTGAAATCTATTCAGTTGCCTGCAGACAGTGATAGTAACCGGATGCATGATGCGTCCTCAAGAAATTCAATACGTATTCGTGTGAGACGAAAATAGTATACGTATTAAAAAGTGCAAGTATTAAATAAAATAATCGCAGAACTCTTCATATCAGTGAAGTGCTATTTAATTTGTGTCAAGGATTAATAAAAAGGAGCGAATTAAAAATTAAAATCTGCGTAAGCCTACAGTCTTAGTCGTATCACGCCCTGCCAAGACTTCCATGTCTCTAACAATAATACTGACGCAGCTGAAGCAAACATAAGTATATAATATCTAAAGAAACAGTAAAATTACAAAGCTATTATTTTTAAATTTGGGCTATAGGCCACCTGAAGGTACATTTGGGCGAAGGCTACCGGAAACTGTTTACTATAGTGCGGTTGCAACTACTGCAAGTTCGGTTCCCCAAGTTGAAATATAATACAACTCTTCAATACGACCTACTTCAAATTGACGCCCAAAGCATGATGCAAATAACGTAACAAACCACCTACTTCAAATCGGCTTTTCATACGTAGCCGCAAAAAAACGTAAAGAACAATTTTACTTCAAATTGGCGTCCATACGTGGAACTAAGTAAATAAACAACTCCTATAACAAACTACTTCAAATATAGATAAGCAACCTTGTCCATAAATAATTTGTAGGATAGATATGAAGATAAATGATAATGGATAAAGAACTGTGTGACTGTAATACATAGGATGATTTAGTACCATGAATATGTGATAATTCTTTAGGAGCGTCATTGCCTGAAGCAACAGGGCATTATATCTGTGTTAGTGAATGTTTCTAATCGTCACGAATGCATAATATGGTCCATTTTAAAGGTGTTAAGAGAATTGCTGGCATTAGGAAACACGATCGGGACATGAACTCGTCCAAATACACCCTTCATTGCATACAGTCATTCAGTTTTTGACTACAGAAGCTCCTAGTGTAAGAGTGTGTGTATGAAGCTGTTGTTTGAAGAACATTATGGAAGTGAGTGTTGCACGACAACGCGCGCCTGTACATGCCTCGTACAATGTGCTAAGATTTGAAGAAAGCTCTAGAGAAACGTAAACCAGCATGAGTAAGTTTCATTTAGACAATTCTTCATTCTTGGGAGATTATGATATAGGAATGCATGTTAATTATGTAATAGGTACAATACCTACAATAGGTACTTCACTTCAGTAACTAGTAACTTATCTTATTTAGTAGAAAACTTTAGCTATATTCTTGGTTTATGGCAAATAAAAATAGAAGCTGTTCCATTTAGATTAGTGTGATAAACAACGCAATAACATAGATTTTGACTATGAAGATTTTATTCTCAGTAAGAAAATATGGCAGACAATAGAATTCAGTTTCTGAGACATCAGTTTTATCTTTCTCCTTGCCTTACTTATTGGAGTGAAATTATTCATAGCGGCAAAGGCTGTAACTTCCAAACTGAAGTGTAAAGGGTAAAGAAAGGTATGGATGAACAGAAGGGGTCCCAAACCAAGGCAGAAACCACAAGTAGGTCACAATGGCCCTTTTTGCTTCTCTGTGATCCCTGGAGGGACGGATGATGGGAGAGATACAAAGGGCGACCAGATCGTGCGCAACCACGGACGGGGTTCCTAAGATTTCCAGACCGAACGCAGCCGTCTCCACCCGGGCCCACTCACAGTCTCCTAACCCACGGGAGTCCCCCGATGGGGCATCCGGAGTCGGATCCTAATTGAGGGATTCCACAACGATGCTAGGAAAGAAACCTCTGCAGAGCGCACATACATCGCTCAGCTGCAACCCTCCGAACGCAGTGGCCTGGTTCTACAACCCTGGAACAAATGACAAGCAAAAATATGGGTACAGGAAATAAAGGGCAGAGAGTCATGGTAGAATATAAATCACCCCAGCATTCACCTGCCTACCCATGGAAGTCTCGAAAACGCCATGGGTCAGAGCGGACGGTCGCCGGGTTTCGATTCTAGGACCTCCCGAATGCGAGTCGCATACGTTACCGCGGCGACACCTCTCTCGATAACTGAAATGTAACTGTACTGCTGCTAAACCTTTAATTTTTAATGCTGCAATTACACAATCATGAGTTATGGAGATTTGAGCATGCGTATAATTTAGAGATCCAACCATGCATTGTCCAGCAATTTCTCAAATCACTCATTGAGAATTTTGAAATGGCAGTGATTATATGTTACCAAAATTATGTTTCGACAAGACATTCAGTATAGTGTTAGAATGGAGCCAAAGCAAAATGCATGGTCTTGTTGGGAGTCTAATATGGTATACAGATGGCTATGAAATGGATAATGGATCGGAACGTGAGTCCACGGAGGAGCAAGGTGTGACATATGTTGCTCTTGGTCGCAATACCACAATTTTCCAAGCCCAAGTTTATACAATAATCGAAACCTGCGTCAGAGAGAATCTAAAAAGAGTCTTTAGAGGCAGCACATTTGGATTATCTCTGATAGACAGCACTTAAATCCATTGCAAATTACCAGTAACATCCAAATTAGTCTGGGACTGCCTAACAAACCTTATACGGCTGGAAAAACACAAGATTACTGTGGGTGGGAGCCTGGACATAAGGGAATCTTAGGCAACAAAAAAGAAGATACCCTGTCAGGAAAGGATCATATAATCATTTACTAGACCAGATCTAGTTTTTGGCATTCCTTTATATACTGTACGAAAAACTATTGCTGAGAGGAGTAGTTAGTCACACTAAAGGCAATGGGTTGAAACAGAAGGATGCAGGCATGAATAAAATATCCTGCTTGTTTACTGAAGACTTAATAAAACTTAATAGAATTTCTAGAATCAGCTAAAGTGGAGGAGTTTTAATATTCCGTTAGCAATATTCACCACTACTTCTTGTATGTGTAGATTCGGTGTGCTTGGCTGTTAACATTTATATTGTAAAAATACTTTGTTGTTTTTACGGTTCCATAGATCATGTTTTGTGAATAAGGCATGAGAATTTTCTTATAGTGGGAACCGCGTAACACACCAAGTTTTTATGAAGACTCCAAAAATGTCCGAATCTGAAGATGCAGCAGGCCACTGGAGCAAGTAAACTTCAGTCTTACTTGGTTGTTCGCGCCAAGATTTTTCTAAGCAATTCCCTCAAGCCATCAAGAGAAGCCGTCATGTCAGATTCAGATGACAATTTTCCCCTCCGTGCAAGAGGCACCTCCTCTGCTATGATTTAACGTTGCCTCAAGAGATTCTTCTGAATTTGCCTTTCAAAACACTTTTAGAATACATGAGCTGCTCAAAACTTGCGTGGAAACTTCACCATTTTGAACTTTTTGGACGCTGAGACGACCTACTTTAGATTCTGCAGTCACCTACATCCTCCAAGCGAAAGAACAGTTTGTGGCCTACTTCCCTTCTAGTCTATTGCCTGTATATAATTGCGACTCGACATACCTCAACTTGAAGCAGGTACGCATTTTCTATGCACTCTTCAGGTAGATTTTTAGTAACTATAGGAAAAAGCAGCCGAAAATTTTGACGCAGGACCTTATTTCACTTTGCCACTACATAGTAAATAGAAGAAGTAATGCATTCCACCTAAAAATTCGATATTGAAATTTCACGGTAAATAATTGTTTTGAGGCACTCGGAATTAAACAACAGGCATTTTCAGAAAAAACATCTATGTTGTTGTCTGTATATATATGTGTATACACCATAATTCAAAAAAGAAAATCGAATAAATACCAAAATTGGTATCTTCCTAAGATCACATGAAGATTTTCAAGAAAACCCCTATCTCGAACTATCATTTACATGGAATACTTTTCGAAATTGTTTATTTTCTCATAATTGGCTCTTACGTTTACAGTTATGCAAAAGTCATTCAAACTGAAGAGGACTTTAGAGGCTATTCCCAGAAAATTCAAGATATACGTCTTATTTGCCATGAAAATGTCTTAAATATATGGTATTTTAACCAAAATCGTTAGAGCTATTTAAGAGAAAATAAAAATTTTCGAAAGATGTACCATATAAAGACTAGTTTGAAGTTGGGGGATTTTCTTGAAAATCTTTTTATCGCATCGTTGGAATATGCTGAACTTAAATACTATATTTGGTATTTAACAAACCTTTTGTTTTTGAGTTATGCTGTTCAGACATACACACACATGCATAAACGGACCTTATTTTTAAAAAAAATTGTATTCAGGGACCCCAAAACGTAACTTCGAATTTTTTTCGTAGAATGCAATGCCTTCTCTACTTACTATGTACGTGGTAGAGAAAGCAATAATTAATAAATATCAACATTAAGGATAGCTACAGTTCAGCTATTAGTCACCATGAGTTGTTTAAGACAAAGCCCCCGATTTAAACACAGTAGTTAAAGGGAGCTAAAGAAAAAACACACAAATGAGTATGTTTACAAAAAAAGTGTGATGTCAATTTTGATTGGTTTTTATACCCGATCAAGCTTGTTTCACAGTTCCTAACAAGGAACGCTTTCACAGTGTGCCGCTGACGTCATAATGTAGAACTCTTGCTTCGTTCATAGGGAACGCTAACACATGATCCAGTTTATAGCAATAGCTACCCATTCTGTATACACTAGGGAATAAACGACCGGGATAAGGGGTATACTTACTATGCATGCATCAAAACCAAAATCGAATATCTGTCTTAAAATTGTACTTTTTGTTATTTGTCAACCCATGCCGAGAGGGATCTACTAAGATGCTTTATAGATGCCAGATAACAAGTCAACTTAAGAAAAATGTTTTTTAGAAACTGGCTGTATGAAAAGAATGCCAATAAATTGTGTATCTTAATTAGCTCTACAATTTTAATGCAATAAGTTTTTGTCTAGCTCTTATAATTTAAAAGTTATACAAAACTATACAAAGTTCATTCACAATTAAGACTTAAAGAGAATAAGAGTATACATTTTATTATTCATGCGTATATCTTAAACATGTGAAGCCTTAATCAACATCGTTGGAGAAGCTTTTGAATTTTTTTAAAAATAACGAAAATTTCTCATATAAAGGATAGTTGGGGCTGCGGAATGTTTTGTTGAAAATCTTCGTCTAGCGTGCTTAACACAGTGAGTGACTTAAATATGGCTATGCCTCTCTCTCTATCTATCTATGTCTGTCATACTACACGATATTTGTTCTAAAGAAAAAAAGAATGGCTTCTTGGGTTCAGTGTACTTCGTAGCGTATTTCTGGTAAAATCTTGATATCGAATTTTTGTTTGGAATACATTGTTTCCTCTACCGAAACTAGGTTAGTACAGGAAATATCAAAATGAGTGGGTGAAGAAAGACCAACACTGAAATTTATCATGAACAGGAAACGGAATTGCCTGGGATGTTGTGTGAATAGAAACTGCTTGCTAAGAGATGCACTGAAAGGAATTGTGAATGGGAAATAGGTTCGGAAAAATAGGACAGCAAACGACAGGCAATACTGAGCTAGGAAATATGCGAAAACGAATATGAAAATAATGGAAGAATTATGACTGATTGATTGAACTTCAAGGATGGTGTCTCGAATCTGTAATGAAACATTTAATGTCTGATACCGAGCGAGATGGCTGCACGATTACGTATGAACTCGTATTCGGGATGTCTCTGGCTCGAATCCCGTTGGACCGGGCACCCAGACCTTGGGGTTTTTCGTGGTTTTCTAAGGTCGATAGGCGAATACCGGGATGGTTCCTCTTCTGCTACGAATTTCCTGTCCATCATTTCCTTTGATCTGCTTCATCTCTGTATGCCTCAGAGTTGCAGGAGCAGGCGACGGCAATTTGTGCGTAACGACGAAATATTTTGCGCTGCGTAATGGACCTCTCCCTAACGCTTGGACGACCGGCTGGTGCCCCTTCCTGGGAGGCTCGTACCTGGGACCACAGGTTTGATGATCTCTCGGGTCTACACTTCATCTCTTCCTCCCAGGAGTCACGTAAGCACAATCGGCCTACTGAGATGGCCTAAGCGCGGTGTTGAGCTCAAGTGACGGGGTCCCCCTCCACGTATTCTCTTATACTATGACCAGGTTAAGGATCCGGGACAAGTTAGCAACCAATGTATGTGCAACCTTACTACAGAATTCGCCTTATTTGTGCTGCCTTGTTTGCAGCAGTACGCTCTAGTGATGGTGAAAAATGTAGTAGGATACATCGGAATGAGAGACACAAGCCTTAATCTCTTAGTCACGAAAAGACGGCCTCACAGGTAAACAACACCACAATACACAACCTCATTCCACCTGACTCGATGCACAGTAAACTTCACTTCACTCTTACGTAAATTGTTCCAGATCCTTAGACTTCCTATGACTATTTGATATTGTATAGCTTGCCTCAACTTTGACAGTATGGTGGCAAATGGAATTTTCTGTCTCTATCTAACGCATATATGTTACAATTAGATTCATATTTTCCTATTCTCGCGCTGTCACCAAGTTGCTAATACCTTGGTGTAAATATAATGTTAAACTTTAAACGCATTATCCTAAGTAGAATATTTTTCTCCGTAAGTTTACGTAATTTTAGAGCCTTTATAGATTTTGTGGGACCAAATTTCTAAACAAAACATGTTTTTTCAATAAAAATCCGATATTTGCTGTTTCTATGCTTATAATGCAGTAACCAATAAAGTATAAGGTAGTACACAGCAACATTTTTAGCTAGCGTAAACTAGAGTGATGATACCTGCCTAGTTTGAATTTATATCTTTAATAAGATGAGCGTTATATTTTTGGAAAATTCTATACTTACGCAGTAAAAAGGTTAGTCAGCGAGAATTTTTTTTTCTTTCTTGGGGTGGCAACGGGCACCCAGCCAGAGAAAATGTTGAGTTTTTAAAAGAAGCCGGAATCCTTAAATTCTTGCTTTTATTGTATATGACAAACAAAAGTGAGACGCAAGGCATAAAGCAGTAAGGGTTAGGTATGTCTATAGCTTGAAGTGAAGTGTTATGTAGGTTATTTATTTAACATGTTACGAAATATTTATAGTTATGGAGGGAGAAGCTAGGAAGAGACGAAATGTAAAATAAAAATGTAAAATAATAATGGTGTTAGATTATTCAAGTAAGGTGTGTGTTAATAAGGCAGTAAAAGAAACAGCTAAGGCTACCGAGTGCTCGAAAACAGTAGTGTATAAGATAAAACAGGAGTGAATGAAAGGACCTCTAAGAACTCAAAAAAGAAAGCAAAAAGTGTGGTTGAAGCAAAAAACACTAGGTTAACGTAATAAGCACGGCGCATCCATCATTCTTTGCTGTTTAAAAACATTCCACCCAAGTCGAATGTAATTGTTTCAAGGGTAAACCGTCATGGTACCCTACAAGCTTAAAGCTTTCATAATTTTATATCTGCATGCCTTTTTATAATAGGTACATATTTTTATGCTTATAAAATGGTATTTCGAAATACTGAAACTACAAAGGAGAGATGAAGACAGGTGAAAATTAAATATCGTACAATAACCTTATATATTAGTGCAGATATTTCACTATTTGGTGATGTATAATTCACAAACATTAGATTGCTAGACCATTCGCAACTGAGAGTCAAAGTTGCAAGCGTACGTGTAGCACATTTGGCACCAGTGCGCCCCATTTAACTTGTACTGTCTTTTAAGCGCGAGACGCACTATAGTTTGTTTATTGTTTGAAACATTAAACGCTATATTTATTTTAAACCAACACTGCTTTTCATAAGAGATTTCTGTGTTTTGAGTTCACTGATGTGCCCAAATCGCACATCTGGAATAGCGCACCGCTCTAAAAGTCTTCAAATGCTTGCAAACGAAGAGGAGTTAAATACAGCCAGGGCTTTTTCTGCTCCACTTTCATGCGTAGAGACACAGTTTATGTTCCCAGGGGATCCTGTTTATTACCTGTGGAGCTAATTATGTTGACGGTGTTAGTTACCCAAGTGTTCCAGGTTCTGAGGCGTAAATAACTTGTTCCCCTGATCACAATTTGCCGCATGAGCGGCTCCCTTTACTATGTATATACATTTCAATGGCTTAACTATGCCTGAATTTAATTAACTCGCATTCGAGCTAAGTGGCTAAGGAAGAAGAAGGAAGTGCGTTTCGTTTCCATAGAAACCGCTATAGGAAAGTTGCAGAAACTTCTCAAGTGGTTTCATCACAGGTAGGAAGGAAGGTACGCGAGAGTTGGAGCTTCCGGCTTTCCGGTTTCCTCGGCTGTCCATCCTGTACGACCCAACAAAGAAGACCCTGTTTTTTGTTTTAAAATATGTATGATGCGAATTCAGAGCACTTTTTGTTTCTGCTCTTTGAACGGCTGATTAACTTCTGCTGAACACATAGTTATATAAAGGGTCTTTCAACAAGAGTGTCCTATCTTCAACATATGATAGCTGCCTTGTTATTGAGTTGCAGCAGTCATTTTTTTCATGTGGTTACATTTGTTATTGTGTGGTGTGGAATTTGGTATGGTGGAATCATTGGTCCATACGTTTTCCAAGATGTAGATGGAGAAACTCTGTGTATGGAGAAAGATATAAGGGAGTAATTTTGGCCTAAATTGGATGGTATGGATCACCGAAACATCTTCTTCCAGCAAGATGGTGCCACATGGCATACTGCTCTCGAAACAATCGATATTTTGAAGGAGACGTTCAGAGGTTTCATAATTTCCCGTGGTGGTGATGTTAACTGGCCCACGAACTCATGTGATTTAACGCCGTTGGGTTACTTCTTGTGGGGTTATGTTAAATCTCGAGTTTATGCCAACAAGCCAGAAACAGTAAATGATCTTATGAATAACATCACGCGTGTTATTTGTGAAGTTGGACCTAATTTACGTTCTTCTGTCATTGAAAATTGGGCCAACCGTATACACGCAACCCAACTAAGTCGCGGCGGTCACTTAACTGATGCTCTCTTCCACATTAATTATGTTCCAAAATAAAAAAATAAATAAACCTCTATCATTTATAGAACGTGTTTTATTTAAGTTCAAAGATAGGAGACTCTTGTTGAAAGACCCTTTACTTCAGAAACGAGACAACTAAGCAGCAAGTAATCAAAATACCTTAACTTTAATGATATTTAATGATTTTCGCATACAAGTCTAATGCTATCCGGCCGTTTCAATTACGAAATTTCATAATTTAAATGGCCATGGTGACGTTTATTTCACTAGGTTTTAATTTTTACATTTAAAAACCTTTACATTTTTAAGAATTAATCCTGGTTTTAAAATGTCAGCTGAAATCTTAACAAATCAAGGTGTCCGACAAGGGTGTAGCATATGTCCCATTTTATTTAAATTATATATTCACGATTAAAGTAGTTAGTTTGAAGGAATTGTATTATATTCCAACTGTTGGGGAACCAAACTTAAAATTCGTTGCAACCACACGTATGGTACCCGGTTTCCGGCAGCCTTCGCTCCAAATGTACTTTCAGGTGGCCTTTGCTCCAAGTTTAAAAAATATTAACTTAGTATTTTTATTGTTTCTTTAAATATTATATATTTATGTTTGCCTCGGCTGCATCAGTATTTATTTTAGAGACATGGATGTCTTGGCAGGGCGTAGTGCGACTAAGAATGTAGGCTTTCACAGATTATAATTTTACTTCACTGATTTAATTAACACTTCACTGATAGAGAGAGTGAGCTGTGAGATATTTTTATTAAATATTTGCACTTTTTAACACGTAAACTTATTTTTCGTCTCATACGAATACGTATTAAATCTCTCGAGGACGCATCTTGCATCCTGTTACAATCACAGTCTGCAGGCAGCTGAATTGATTTCAACCGCCTAAAGTTGTAAATTTCTATATTTGAAGTCTCTGATTGGCTATTCCTAATCCAATAGAATACCTTCATTTAACTAAAGCTTTTTCTGGTTGTTGATTGGCTAATTTTATAAACTGTCACTAAAGTTACATTATTGCTTCCAAGAATCACAAGTAACATTTAGACTTTCTAATTCATTATTGCCTCAAGGTTACCTCATTGTTACCTTATTGTTAGCAACTTTTGACGTATTTCTCAGAGCTCCTACATTATTACATATGTAATACATTCATATAACATTATTAAGCATGGATACAATAATATAAGGATATGCAATGACTGTTACATACATTTTACAAAGTATTACATACACATATTGCTTCAAGGCGGGCTGTTATTGGATTTACATATTATATAATTAAATTTAAATCATTTAAGTGTTAAAAATACTGTTTCACGATCTAATTTTGAGGTGGACAGATGAAATACAGTTCGAGATCAAAATAGAATTAGACACGCCTTTAAGTACTTTACTATGTGCTGACGATCAAATAGTTATAGAAGAAACAGAAGATAATCTACAAAGAGCAGTATAAGGACTGCGCCATAATGCAATGTATTATAACTTAACTATATCTATAAATAAAACAAAGACAATGTCTTTTAAAGGGAAGAATCCCGTTAGATCAAATATACTAATAAATTGTAAAATAAGAGGTATCTCACTTCAATTATCTAGGATGTGACATTAGTTTTAAATTTTACAAAGACATCGAGATGAAAGTTAATATATTTCAAACCATTTGTGGAACGTTTAGAAGAACTCTAGGAAGAATAACTAGAAAAGAAACACAAATTAAATTCTCATCATCAACACATTAATAATTTCTTTCTTTAATATTTTGTTCTAAGTTTTACGTGCTTGTATATTCTTTGATAATATTGTAGTATAATAATTAAGAGGATGTTAAAATACATATATTCATAATGTACACATGGTAGCGAACAAGTATATAACGTTATAGCATATAAAATATAATATGAGGGGGAAGGCCATTGTTGGCTATATAACCAGTAATATAAAATTACGAGAAATGCAGTAGTATCTACGTAAGCATGTAACAAACCTTGGATTCACAATTAAGATGATGGAAGTCTGTAAACATACATATGTATATGTAACAGAGTGTTATTGGATAGTAGCACCAATCTGGTTCATTGATACATGCCTATAATTCAAACACGTACGTTAAGAAGAACGGTTGAAGGGAACGCTAACAGAAGCCTGTCAGTGTTCAAGTAGGAAGGCCGTGTATAAGCTCATCTCTAAATAGACACTAAAACTACGTATTAAAGTCTACCAGTTATACCTATTTTAACAAAACAAAGGTGATAGCGAATATTTACATGTGATTTATCCAAAATACAAGTGAAATAATTAACAGAATACGTATGTGCAAAATATTTTAACATTCTCCATATCCAACCCTGACAAGATACAAGTGCCCTCCGACATAAAATACAGCAGCCGTGGCACAATTATAAACTAACGATTACGACATACTAACACACACAGAAGAATACAGATATACGATCATCAGATTTCAGTCTACCAGAACGTCGAGATATGTTACGACAGTACGGGCATCAAGACAACCTTTAGGTACGTAACACAGCATCCATCATCATCAACGTAGTAGGGTTCTTACAAAGGGGAACCGCTACAGTATGGCATCTAAATAACATAATGAAGTTGCTAATAATGTGTGCAAAGTACCTCCTGCTTGAGGTAAGTGGAAAACATTATGTAACTATGATTATCCTCTGAAAACTAAGAGGTTTTTCTTAATAACAATAATAATAAACTATATTAGTCATTCATGTTATATTTAACTCTATTACTATTATTGTTGTTGAGCAAGCGGCCTGGCTCGCAAGATTTTTTTCCTTTTATTGTAAAGAATTGGCTTAAATATTTGGCTTTGTGTTCAGTTTCAATATACACAATCCGTAATACAGCTCATGAGGAAAGCACAACATAACTAGCCCAAATTTAAGTCCTGGTTGGCATTAATTCCTGCAAAAAAAATTCCTCATTTCCTGAAAATCACGTAATTTGTTATATGCGTCTGTAATACTCAATGCTAATGTATTGCGATTAGCTTTGCTTTCCTCTGAAAACTTAATGCAAAACAAAGAGCAAAAAGTTTTGATAATTCCCCTACATCGTAACAGTGCCCCCGTCTCTGCAAGAAGTTCTCACAGGCGCGTTAACAAACATATGGCGCCGTTCAACCCTCAAGTTCCACCTGACTGACTGACTGACTGAGGTGATTCATTAAAAATGAACAAAATGTGATACAAGTAAAACGAACCATAGGAAGTTTGCCGCGATTGGAAGTAAGTAGAGTGTGCTGGATATTAACGATGTGCTACATGCCTAGATAAACCAGTTTATACAATTAATTCTTCGGAATGTGAGGAGAGAGAGAGAGACAGAGATAAACGGAGGGAGAGCTCGAAGGAGAAAACTGTTCGGAATTTCAGTACCAACGGAAAATCCTGGATTCTATATCCGTAAGATGTTTTGCAAATAGCTATACATGGTATGTTGAGCTTTTATTCGTTAATCACAGAATACCCTCCTAGGAAGAGGATTATAACCATACAGTCAATTTACATTGTAATGTGTCAAAGTTTTTTGAGAACTGCATTTCTGCTTGGAATACTTTTTATGTAACAAAGATAGATAGACTTTATACTCTAGCCACATTTTTAATCCTTGCAAAAGTTAACTGCTTATAATATATATATATATATATATATATATATATATATATATATATATATATTATATGAGGGCGATGAAAATATTTTGAAGGTGAATATGTGATGCCACTATTATGCGACAATTTGAAGCAGGAATATAAATGCCACCTTTTTTCGTTGTCTCCATAATCTGCTGTTGATTCTGCTGCCGGCCTGCTTCAATGGTAGAGCAATGAAGATATGCGTGAATGTATTCTGAAGGACAGCACTAGTGTAAATTGACTGAGAAATATACTGTGGATTAACATTTGAGTTCCTGAAGCGAATTACCGACCGTTTGAGATGAAGAAATAGACTGATTCTTAATTTTAGCACTTGAAACTATAACACTTGAATTATTAGACCTGCTAATTTCTGCAATATACGAGCGGCACTATTTATATTTTGATCCTAATAATTAAAACAAACTAATTTCTGATTGAAAACAGCTTTATTGTTTTTCAAAATATTCTCCTTTATGATCAATACACTTTTGCATCCGTTTGAACCATTTGTCAAAGTATTTATTCCTCTTCTTGTGATACCTCCAAAACATGGTTTTTGAATGCATCAACAGCTTCTTCTGCTTCGTTGTCCACGCAATTTATTCTTGATGTTCGGGAACAAAAGTAAGTCATTGGGTGCCAATTCAGGACTGTATGGCGGATGACCCAAAAATTCAATTTTTTGAGCCTTCAAATACTCTGTTGTTAGACAAGATGTGTGTGCACTCGCATTGTCTTGATGAAGAACGATCCTACGGTTCTTGTTGGTTTTCCTTACTTCACCGAAGACTTCCGGCAAACAAATGGTTGTGTACCATTCGGCATTGACCATTTTACGTTCCTCTAAAGGCACTGTTGCCACATGGCCAGTTTTGCTGAAAAAGTAAGCGATCATTTGCTTCGAAGTGCTTCGAGTGCGAACAACTTTTGTTGCATTTGCTAAATCTTGAAACACACATACAGTCGATTGCTGTTCACGTTCCGGCTCATACGCATAGATCCTTGATTCGTCACCTGTTACAATCTTATACACGTCTTTTGAGGCACCGCCATTGCATTTCTTGAACATTTTTGTACACCAATCGATACGAGCATCTTTTTTAGATCGTGTCAAATTATGTGGGATCTAACGAGAGCAAACCTTTTTCATGGCTAAATAATCATGCAATATTTTATATATGCTGGTGAAACTAATGCCTAGGGTTGCATCAATCTCACAATGTGTTGCATGACGATCTTTCATTATTAGGTTTTGCACAGCATCAATGTTTTCCGGCACAACTGATTTTTGAACCTTCACGAACATCATCATTGAGCGAACGGTGGGCACGATTAAATTCGTTATATCAGCGTTTCACAGTGGCAAAGGATGGAGCTCCGTCGCCAAATATGGAAGTTAGTTGATCGATGCACTGTTGCCTTGATAATCCACGTCGAAAGTCGTAATAGATCATTGCACGAACATTTTCACGAGTTAATTCCAGGCTTTTGTTGACACATAATTTTCAAGTTAGTGTAAAAAAGAAATAACGCTGTATTGACAAAATGTTTGAAGTAGATTATAGTCAAAAATGTCAAACTTTCCATTGAAAACGTCAAATGGCACCTACAACATTAGGGTTGCCAAGGCTCAGAATATAAATAGTGCCCCTCGTAATTTTACGGTTGGAAATAACTCTTTCCGCAATAAAGAAACTAGAGGCGTAACTCGTTGTGAGTCGCTAAAATCTTTACGGGCAGGATCCCTCGAGGCAGCCGCTACTCACACAAGTGCGTCACTGGACGCTTGAAGTATCACACGAGCAAGTACCGCTGGTGGTACCAGAGAGAAACTAATGTGTGCACATCGGACGTCTATTCGTACAAATGAAGGTACCAGCGTAGGGTAGTGAATGTGTGCACGAATGTTAAGCACCAGAGCCGGTACCAGAGTCAGAGTAACCCTCGGATCTAGATGCATGAACATTTATTAATTTTAGATCCGACGAAAGATCTTTACTCTCACCAACATTCTACCTTATCCGTTGTCAAATCTTAAAACGGCCAATATCCAAATGTGACAATGTTACTAGGGTTTAGCTAAAATTCTTAGAACTTCCGTCGACGCTCTAATTTCCAAAATTGGACTACGTGCCTGTGTAACGTACTTAACTCTAAACTGCCTCCCCAGAAATCCTTAAGCAAATGTGCTTGCTACTTCAGTCCACTAATGACTCTGGCTAACCTGACTGCCTAATTACTTCCATCTTTACGGACAAATATTTCAACTCAAACTTGTTACATTATGCACCGATTTAAAACACGAAAATGATGTATTGCAATTATTTCTTTACCTTACTATTATTTCTTAATTTAATCATTTATATATTACCATAAAAATTACAGTATCAAATTTGATACTGATCACAGGCACTGTTTAACTTTAAAAGTATCTTTAATCTTAGATTTCTCGAAACTTCTTTACCAGCATGCCAAATGTATCATGCAGGGAAATTAATTTCTTCACCTTAGAGAAAATTATAACAAGTATTCTATAAAAACCATAGGCATAGCATATTAATTAAAACTAAATAACATTCTAATTTTAAAATTAGTAGCATAATTAAAATACATTTTGCTGATTACAAAAGGTAGTATTTAAAATCATTTATAAATGCTTCATAATATTTCAAATTATCTTGTCAAAATTTGTCACACGATGCCCGCTTCCATAATTGAAGATATTGCTGCCCCAGCAAAAATTTAATTTCTAACATTTTTATCTAATAAAGATCTGTGAATAACACAGACTCCAAAATTTGAAGAAAATGTACCGAAAAGTTTGGAAATTATTTTCGCGTTTTATATGTACCGTTAAGTCAAAATTAACAATGAAGGCGAAATATTCTGTTGGTAAGTAACGTGGGCCTTGAAATAGTGGGGAATGTATTTCATAATGTATTTATGACAAGGCAGAGAACATTTTTAATATGTCCTTTAAGCAAAGCTCTCACACCAAAGCAGTATCTCGTCTCGAAGTTTATACGAGTTGCAGGCTGCATCTAGTTATGTATAAGGAACTAACTTTAGAGTTCTAGTATGCAGTACGTTTCGAAACTCCATGCAACAAGAGAAAGGGAATCTTATATCACTAGCATCTTGCCTTATGCTGGTATCACTTTTGCAGATTTTTGAATTCCCCGAGTGTACATGACAAGCAGGGATGACAGTTCCCCCCTTCTCCTCGCTTCCAACTCGTCGCTGGGGAACACAAGAGTTGGATATGAAGCGAAGCTCTCTGTGCAAACAGCTGACTGACGCTACAGCTTATACTCCAGAGTAAAGATCTAATATTTTTAGCTTGACATCTAAAATGCCTGACAGGCGGTTATGGATGTTATATGACGTAATATCGGAATCAAGTACATTCAAATAAACTTCATGCATGCGAAGTGGCTTTCAGAATTATTGATACACTCGAATTTTAAACAGTTAAAATGTTCTTCTGTTACACCCTTTCAAATTCCTTTGCTGTAGAAAGGTATACGTGTATGAAATTAGCACTTGCTGCCTTATGGTTAAGCTTTGTATATCTTTCGTCAAATCTTTTACCTAAATTAACTGTAATTTAATTTTATTTGAGGAAAATCTCATTGCAGCAGCAGTTTTTTTATTTTTTATTTATTTATCTTTTTATGGGGCGGTCCCACAACCGCCACCCCGGTGACGATAATCCGCTAAGGCTACATCGTCTCCCGACGCACATGCTGTTAGTATCTAATTGTATGCATGGGGAGGTGCTGGGGTTAATGAAATGGATTGTAGCATAAGTTGGGACGGGTTCCGCTTGAGCACCCCGGTTAGTAGCGTTAGTATTCGTGCTGGCATGCGAGCGCGTCAATGTGATTGTTGGGCAACACCCATGAAACAACCCTGTGATTATAGCTGACATGGGGCCACATAAAATAAAACGGTGATTGACACCTATGTTTACAATGGTTCTACAAACAAAAGCCTAACTTATCTAGGATATTTCGATCTAGAATTATTTTCATTTCGATAAAAAACGTCTATGACAAAATAAACATTAAAATATGTTTAATCACGCTTTTTAAGGTAGTGACTCATATAATTTAAATTCAGAAATATGTGAAATATTACAGGTCAAGAATAAATCTTCTAGGAATTTACTTAATTTGAATCTGATCCTACACAGATGTAGTAATAATTACACGACGTATATTTATGTGATAAGAGTGTTATTTCATATACTGTTTGAGATTTTCGATTTTCAGTTGTTTTCCATGATGTCATGGATAGAGTATGGAATTTTAATTCAGCGTATAACGTCCAGTTCTAAAACATTTGACTGTCACTAGTCCCTTTGTAACGAAATAGGTAATGCATCTATTTACGGATGTATCATGGGGGTTTCACAGATATAGGCAATAACAGCTGGAGCCGTTGGATCTTAGTAGAAGCACAACCCCCTATAGGGCTGACACACAGGACGAGAATGCACTTCACACAGGTGTATTGCATACTATATTTTTGACAATAGTCATTAATAAATTAAAATTAATTATTAAAACAGTTGCACATGATGGTTCCAGTAGCATGCTCACCTTGGTGATCGATTATCCATGCCTGGTTATTGTCCTTAAACAAAGAATCAATAACTGCAGTTCATACTTAGCTGCTACATGAATTAAACCGCAAATAACATTATTAAATAAAACCAAGATCAGGTAACATTGAAATGTTAAAATTCAATTACAAAATATCACTACATTCCAATTGTACAAACAAATCTGATGTGCTACACTCACATGACTTTCTCTACTCTTGAACAAACTATTTTTACAAACCGTTTATTCTCTATATGCTTCATGTTAATCGAGATATCGAGATGTCAATCTTATTGCTAATTTTCTTGTAGATTCAAGGGGAATATGGTAGGTTTTAAGCGATAGTCAAATCTTTTAAGCGTTGGTTGCTATGTGGCGCATTCCAATCTCTTTGCATGTCCAGGACATAAAAAAAATGAATAACGAATTTGAGAAAAAGTAAGTATTGGAAAATTTAAGGGAATAACAAGCAATATCTCGAAAATGGTTCACTCAAGAACAAAAATGTATATGACATAAATTGTGTATTTTAACGCGATCTACATTTTTTGTGTAGTACAATTTTGTCTATCTCTTATGGTTTATCAGTTATGCAAAAGTCGTTCACAATAAAGAATCGTTTTGGAGATATTCCCAGAAAATTCAAGATATACATTTTATTTGTCATAAAAATATCTTAAACATATGATATTTTAATCAAAATCGTTAGAGCCAATTTTGAGAAAATTCAAATTTTCGAAAAATCTTCCATGTAAATGGTACTCTGGGGTGGGGGGATTTTCTTGAAAACCTTCGTGTCGTATCTCTGGAAGATACTAAACCTAAATACCAAGTTTGATGTTTATCCGACTGTTCGTTTCTGAGTTATGCTGTTCACAGACAGACACACACACAGACACACACAGACACAGACACACACACACAGACACACACACACAGACACACACACGAATATGTTTCCAGAAATGCTTTTTTGGATTCAGGGGTCTCAAAACATGTATTTCCGGTGAAATCTCGGTATCGAATTTTTGGGTGGAATACAATACTTCCCCTACTTGCTATACGTAGTAGAGAAAGTAATAAACATATTACAAGTTAGAGGATTTAATATACTTTATGCATATATATGAACAAAAATAGGCAAAACACGAGGTAGTTTAAGTTAGCAGCACCGAATACAGAAAAATTAAACCTTTCATTATGACGGAAAGTGCATGAAAAAACACTATAGTCGAAAAAAGAATTTACTTATCTGCACCGCGCATCTTTGCTCCTAAGTAAAGGATAGGCACGGATGTCAAAGCTTAGGAGGTCTGCAAACTTTCATATAATTAGTTATTTGCTGAAAATGATTCTGCGTTGATTAACAGCTGAATAAAATCCATTTTGTAAAATCAGGATAATTGTTTGCGAGATAACTATAATACTAACTTATTAAACGTCTTCGTTGCTTCCCCAAAACGCGCCAAAAGTGGACCATCCAGCAAGGAAACCTGGAGGTGAAATGACAGTGATTTTTGTTCAAGTACTTTTATTCGCAGGTTTTGTTCTGGGACTTGAGTCCCATGGACTCAAAAACACTAGCACTCTACAATTTTAAGCCTGAAAAATTGCTCACTTCAGTAAAATTTGAGGCTACTTCTTAGTACTCTTAAATAATATATTGTGTTTATCTCTCCTAGTTAATTTCTCCAATATACGTACCTATTACGTAATGTAAGTAAAATTAGATATCGAAATTTAAATAGAAATACACGTTTTGAAGTCCCATGAATAAAAAAAAATTAAGAATATGATCGGCGTGGGCGAGAACAGTATAACTCAAAAACGAAAAGTTAAACACCAAACTTGGTATTTAGGTTCAGCAAATTGCAGGCATGTGACACGATACGTTGAAGAAAATCCTCTCATTCTAAACTACGCATTACACGGAGAAAAATGTCATTAGTTTTTATTTTATTCAAAATGGATCTACCATTTTGAATAAAATCACATATGTTCAAGCTATTTGCTTGACAAATAAAGTGTATATCCTGAACTTTCTGCAAATAGCCTGTGAAATCATGAAGTTCGTCGGTACACAAACTATTCTTACTAAAGCTTATTTTTATATCCACTACATTTTAATTCATTATCTGCATTACACATTTCGTTATGAATAAAAAGATAACAGCGATATAAAATGTTTAAGGACTGGCGCTATATGCTGGACTTAAAATTCCATATTGTTTACATGCAATCGCGAGAAACAACTGAAAATCGATTAGAGTTTAAAATAATGACAAGTATTGAACAATTCGAACCTTTAATAATGGATATCTCAGAAGCGACTCATGCCACAGAAAAACATATTGGAAGTAATTTGTGTGTTTTAAAGAGATCTACATTTTTTGTGTGGTACAATTTGTCTATCGCTTAACGTTATACAAGTTTATACATAATACCTGTCATTCTGTCATCTAAATATATTTTATACATGGTATTTTAATCAAAATTGTTTAGGCCATTTTTAGATAATCAAAATTTTCGAAAAGTATACCATGTTGACGGTGGGAGTATTTTCTTGAAAATCTTCGTGTTGCATCCCTGAAAGATAGTGAAGTCAAATAGCAACTTTGGTGTTTATCTGACTTTTTGAATTTGAGGTATGCTGCTCACATACACACACGCAGATATGTTTCCAAAAATGCTTTCTTTGGATTTAGGAAGCCTCAAAACATGTATTTTCGATGAAATATCGGTATCCAATTTTTGGATGGAATCCAATACCTTCTGTGCCTACTATGCAGGTACGTGGTAGAGAAAGTAGAAATGTAGATAACGTCAAAGCACATAATTTATGTCAAATAATTCTATGGTGTTAGCTATTTCCGAGGTATTCTTTATTATTGCTTTGAATTTTCAAATACTTACACTTTTTTCATGCCGTAAACCATTATTTGTTCTTCTTCATAACCTGCAAAGAGCATGGAATTCCAAAGCCATCAAATAGCGACAGCTTTTTAAAAATCTGACTATCGCTTTAGCCTACTGTAATCTTCTTATGCTTACAACGAAATGTGTAATGAAGGTTTCTCTCTATTAACAACAAATACATACAAAATAAGCTTTTGTAACAATAGTTTGTAGAAAAGTGGATAGAGAAATCATGTGAATGCAACACATCGTTTTTTGTTTTGCTTTGCTTTTAAAGCGTGTTATGAATATACTGTCGACGTTTTACCAGCTCCTCTAGCACGGAATTTCATTTCAATAACTGCAGGGGTTTTACCGATACCCTTTAAAATTAATTCTCGAGGGTAATCAAAGTACATGCCATGGATAATCGATTTATATATCACGTTACTTTGAACGAGGAAGCTGCGCGAACTCATGCCATTCTCGCCGTTTATTGTTACATTAATGCTGTTATTTGCTTTGCTACTCTTGCTGTTGAGAATATCGTTGTTGTGCTCATTTAATCCTATATACTGCGCCATTAAATTGTGTGTTCAGAATGGAACCACCTCTTAATAGATTTAGAATGATAATATCTCAATTTACAAACCAAACTATCTTTATTGACACTCTAACGGTAGATATTAGTAAGCAGTGTGAACACACTCACTACTTTCTCTTCCCATTAAGGATTCTATAGTCTTCGCTTCTTAAATTGTATTCGTGTAAACCTGTACATGAAATATAACCCCAGAGAAAATTCCGTATGTGCAGAAGTCACTGAAACCCCAGTTTGTTTTTGCTAACTTCGATAGTGATTTTCGGGCGAACGTTCAAGATTTTCACCAATTTCGTCTAATGTTTCTTCTGTTAACACTGTACGTCTTCGCGTGTATTTTTTGTTTTGCACTGAACCAGTAGTCTCAACTTTATTCTGAGGCAGTATTTTTAACGCTTAAATATTTTCAGTCTAATTATATAATATCTATGTAAATTCCATAACAGCCCACCTTGAAGCAATATGTATGTAATAATTTGTAAAATGTATGTAACAGTCATTGCATATGCTTATATTATTGTAAACGTGTTCAATAATGTTATGTGAATGCATTACGTAATTTAATAATGTGGGAGCTGTGAGAATAATAAGTTAAACGTTACTAACAATGAGGTAGCAATGAGGTAACCTCGAGGCAATAATGAGTTTGGGAGTTAAAATGCTACTAGTCAGTATTAGAGCAGCAATAATGTAAATTTTGGGACAGTTTAAAAATAGCCAATCAACAACCAGAAAAAGCTTTAGTTAAAAGCAGGTATTCTATTGGACTAGGATTAGCCAATCAGAGACTTGAAATACAGAAATTTACAAGTTTAGACGGTTGAAATCAAGTCAGTTGCCTGCAGACCGTGATAGTAACCGGATGCAAGATGCGTTCTCTAGAGAAGTATAGTAATACGTATTCGCGTGAGAGAAAACATAAATATACGTGTTTAAATTGCAAGTAATTAATTAAAGAATCTCACAGCTCTCTATATCAGTGAAGTGTTATTTAAAATCGTGTCAAGAATTGATAAAAAAGTGAAGTAAAATTATAATCTGTGTAAGCCTACATTCTTATCGTACCAAAACCCTGTTAAGAGAAACGTGTCTCTAACAAATACTGACGCAGCCGAGGCAAACATAAATATATAATATTTAAAGGAACAGTCAAATTACAAGGTTAATATTTTTTTTAAACTTGGGGCAAAGGCCACCTGAAAGTACATTTGGGGCGAAGTTTACCGGAAACTGTTTAACATACGTGCGGTTGCAACTACTACAAGTTCGGTTCCCCAACAGTTGAAATATAATACAACTCCTTCAATACAAACTACTTCAAATTGACGCCCAAAGCGTGGTAAAAAATAACGTAACAAACTATCTTCTTCAACAGTAAAAATAGTATGTTTATCAATAATGACTGCTTCCTTTACACTAATACCTTTCCAGGTCAATTTTACAGTTTGATCTTGGAAGCTAATATAATCACTTAAATTTTTATACCTAACAACCATTTGAAGTTGTGAGATGTTTTAAACCCAATACCGGGTTAATTTGTGGCACTTAAAAGAAATTATTCTAAATTTCCTATTCCTTGCTTTAAGGTCAACGTTGAGGGCACGTAGCTAAGTCTGAAAGCAAAATTAGGTTTGGGATGATGTCAGCGCTACCGGATACGAAGTTGTTCCATCAAAAGCCCTGGAGTGAAATGCTCCAATAGTAACCTGCGGTGCCTGCAAGATCACAAAGTTTAGCAGAAGCCATGCTCTCTGTACTCACCTATTACACCATGTTTCCTCATTCATCCGTCTCCTATTTTCATACCCTTGGTTCCGTTTATATTGCGAAGGCTTGTTCACACGGAGCAGATTTTGAATGTTGTCTGTTACCGCGGAGATATGTCGAGGCAATTTTCTCTGCGGAAATAATAATATGTTACGTATTATTAATAATTAAGTATATTATTATATTCTTTACGTTATCGTTTGAGTAATTATATTAGATTTATTGCTAGTTTAACACATTTCAGCGATAATTTTGGTATATGTGGCAAAGAGATTTTCCACTGAACTTCGTTTCATGAACGACAACCGCATCACACACAAAAGCTAGGGAAAGTTTCGAAAAATCACAAAGAACTTTTGTTAAAGTGCGCATTATATAGTCATAAGTTGCTACTTTCCGGATATTACCAAGGTATTTCTCAAGAAGGGAATTCCTCTTTGTGTTAAATCACTCCCTTAGAAACTATAGGGAAGAACTGAATCCCTTCCAGAGTTATAGAATTTGGGAAATCGCGAGAACTAGACAATAAGAAAATTTAACATAAAATACGGACTGAATGACCAGCATGCTGTATAAGCTGAGATCTATAAGAAAAATCTGATGTGTTACACTCACATAACTTTCCCTACTCATGTACAAACTATTTTTACAAACGATTATTCTCCATATGCTTCATGTTAATCGAGATGTTAATCTTATTGCTAATTTTCTTGTAGGTGCAAGGTGAATATGATAGACTTTAAGCGACAGTCAAATCTTTTAAGAGCTGGTTGCTATGTGCAGTATTCAATTCTCTTTGCATGTTTAGTACGTAAAAATGAATAACGAATTCCCATTTGAGAAAAAGTATTGGAAAATTTAAGGGAATAGCAAGCAATATCTCGAACATAGTTCACAAAAAAAATGTATGTGACATAAATTGTGCTTTTTAACGCGATCTGCATTTTTTGTGTAGTACAATTTTGTCTATCTCTTATGGTTTACCAGTTATGCAAAACTCGTTCACAATGAAGAATAGTTTTGGAGACATTCCCAGAAAATTCGAGATATACATTTCATTTGTCATGGTAATACCTTAAACATTAGATATTTTAATCAAAATCGCCAGAACCATTTTTGAGAAAATTAAAATATTTGAAGAATGTTCCATGTAAAGTGTAGTCTGGGATGGGGGATGATTTTTTTGGATTCAGGGGGTCTCAAAGCATGTATTTCCGGTGAAATCTCGGTATCGAATTTTTGGGTGGAATACAATACTTCCCCTACTTACTATACGTAGTAGAAATAAAAATCACGATGTTCTGTTAACTCGCTCACCGAACAAATATGCACTACCTAGTGTAAACATTCCGCGCCAGAAACAATAGGACGTGCAACGATGTAAGGAAAGAATTTCATGAGTGCGACGGGAACTAGTTCAAGTAAAGAATTTGTGTTGATTACGTAGACGTAAAATTTACTAGCGTCAGAGAAACAATTCCACGTTCCGAAATCGGTGCGTGTCGAGTCAAAGAAGCGTCGAGTGCGCGAATAAAATAGTTTAGTGAAGTAATAATCTCCAGTAAACAAAATGTTTACACTAAATCATAATCCAAGGTCCATCAAGGTGGAAAGCGTGAAATTCTCGCTAGGAGAACATTGTAAAGTGTTATTATTAACAACTTAAAGTGGTTAAAAGTAAAAATCTTCGGTTCAAGTTCATTAGTGCCCTTCATTCCAGCAAGTCGTATGAGGCACACCTTGATATATCCATCCAGTTTCATGCTGAACAAGATTTCTTGCAGCCGACTGCAGACGTGGACACAGAAATTCTATGCAGCAGCTGGAAAGGAAGGCACGATTTCGTATCTCGCGGACTCAACTAAGAATCACAGGTTCAACATTTCATATTTGACGAAGTCAACATCCATCTACTGTTCCATTCCAAACCAGAGTGCCTCTCACTGTAAATAAACTGTATTATCCGATTTTAGTTCGCAATCTCCGCCTAACGGCGGCTTCTTCTTCTCGCACGTGCTTGCTACTATCACTTACATTGCCTAATCTACAAAAGGAGCCCTGCCTGAAAACATAGCTCAAAATGCAACCTGAAGTAACAACGATTTTATAAGCACGCGGAAATGTACATTTTACTTACGTTAATCACAATTCTCAGGCAAAGGTACAACATCCAAACCCGAATTCTCCGAAGATGTTTCGGCTACCATCAGGAATCAGCACTATCCTCCAAGTTAATGACAAGCTTATCCACAACACTGTCGCACACAAAACGAGTTCCCGGATTTTATTCTCCTCTACTATTATGTTGTATTATGCCTGTTAATATTCCCTGCGAGCGTTGGTTACACTTTACACTGAAACGGCTGTAAACTCGGATGTTAGTTTCGTAATACCCACTAGGGCAAGTGTTAGGTATTTTTCTAATGGTCAGCTGAATACCTACATTAAGTATTGTCTGTTTTTGCCACTTTTTAACGGTTTCCCGCTTCTATGTTTGGACAGTTTATTCGCACTACATGCACCTTCCTTTGCCATGAGAACTCAAATACCAACTGACTAAATCATAATATTTGACCTGAGCTGAGCAAACTTGTGCAGGCGTATTATGAACACTGTTCGCTAATCATATTTCCTGTGTTACACAAAGTGTTTATTCGGTACTCAGCAGCTTTGGGAATTCATTACTGCATTTCTCGTATATGCAAGAGAATGGCAGCCATCCACACAGTTGGTAATTAACAAGCAAGATACTCCAGCGTTAGTGGAATAGCAGACGCCATTAGGAAAATAAAATTTTGAAATCTATTTAAAAGTTAGTACATATCTACGAGGGCTGATCAATAAAGACTGAGACTAATTTGTTTTCACAGATATTTATTACTCCATTTCAATGTTGACATGGTCTTTTTCAAAGTAGTTCTCTCCTACTTGAATGCACTTTTTATAGCGTCTCTGCCAGTCCTCGAGCACATGGTACAGGTCATCCTTGGTCAGGTCTTTGAGAATCGCCTCACTTTTCTTCAACACTGCTTCAGTGCTCTCAAATCGAATGCCTCGGAGCTTTGCCTTTACTAATGGGAATAAAAAGGAATCACAAGGGACAAGATTGGGGCTATAAGGCAGATGCGGCACACAGTAATGTTGAATTTAGCCAAAAATTCGACTTGATTTGCAATGTGAGGCCGCACGTTGTTGTGATAAGTTTTGGATGTTTCCTAGCAATGTGCTTCCTCGGTGTAGCCAATGCTGACGTGTAGTACGCTGCTGTAACAGTGGTGATGGTGGGACCAACAATCACAGCAGCTGTGTTGATGTTGACTTCAGTCATAGCAGAAGCCGAAGCACCAGGCCCACCTTGCTTAGCACAGAGGACTCGCTCTACTTTGAAGTCTTTGAACCACCTAAACACTGTTGCACGAGGTAGTGCATCTTCACTTTCCAAAGTTTCAGAGGCTGTATGATTTAAACGAAAACAAAATTTTATTGTTCCTCCTGTGTCACCTTCCTTTTGTGGTATGCGAAATTCAACTAGGGGCAACAATACACTACCAACCTACCGATACGAGAGTGCTGTCGCCTATGCACATTAGACATGAAACCCCACACTTTTCAAATATTCATGGTAGAGACAGGAAACTCTCAAGAAAGCTACAGGAAAAAATCAATCTCAGTCTTTATTGATCAGCCCTCGTATTTACCTTCAGCAATGTGTTCTTATGACAACCGTAATAAAATGTGCAATTCTATACTTTTCCTACCCCAATATTTCATGGTACGATACGTTTATTAAGAAACTGTTTACTTTGGCGTAAGAGGGTGTGTTTAGGTTCTTCACAAGCAGAAGCACGTGCTTTTGTTTACACCATAGGGAACTATGGTTTGGAATGAACAGTAGTAATTTCGTTGGGTTAGGCAAAGTTTATGCGGTTGGTTATCTTTCTACATTTATGCTGCATTACTAATGACAAATAACTGCAATTGACAAGAGAGAAACTGCTGCATAATAACTGTTCTTAATTTCTTTTCATATTTTTTAGGTTTCTTAAAACTTTACACTGTAAAGTACGCGGAAATGTACATTTCATTTACGTTAATCACAATTCCTAGGCAAAAGTGCAACACCCAAATTCGAATTCTCCGAAGATGACTCGGCTGACATACAGGAATCAGCACTAACCTCCAAGTTAATGACAAGCTTATCCACAACACTTTCGCACACAAAACAAGTTCCCGCATTTTGTTCACCCTGCTTCTCTTGATTGATGCGACTGGCCTCCCACGGCACTGCTATACGAATCCCAATCAGCCCAAAGTTTCTCCCTTAGATACCTAATATTAAAGCGGTGTCAATGCGAATATCTTATGCCAACCTTTACTTATTAAGAATGTTTGAAATTATGGCCTGTTGTATCTACATAGGTTTTACACCTGTTAAACAATTATCGAACACTCATCGAATTTCTGAGGCCAATATATTAGAAAACATACGCAGGATACTGTCATCTAATTTATCAAACCTGTGGGGATCTTTTTTATAAACTTTAACCATGACCCATAGATAATAATCCATGTATTTACATCTGGAAAGCAGGCAACTCAATTATCCGTCATAAAAAATGTGTTATGTTAATTGTTGTGTCGCGGTATCGTTCGTGTTATCTTATTTGCTGAGCGCCTGTTATTATTTTACTATTTTGAATTTTGAGTTCTTTGTTCTCCGGCTAGCTATTATCACTCAGTCGAGCAAATCTCTTGAACAGGGTGTGTAAACGGAAATGAGTTATTACTAAAGATAACACTGATAAAAGAATTTGTTTTTACACTTTTATTGCCGTCACACGTTATTAATTTCACATATTTACTCTTGATACACGCCCGACTGAAACTGTTATATTTTCGAATGTAACTATAATCACTTATTTGCCGCGCATTTCACATTTTATAACTAACTTTACGAAGCGAGAGATTCTGTAGAGTTACGTAACATGTACTTCGGGAATGATTCTGTTGAACTGTGTGACGTGTAAACCGCGAATGATTCTGTTGAACTGTGCGACGTTTGCCTTGTGAATGATTCTGTAGAACTGCGCGTTACCCGTCTCTGGCACGGAATTTATACTCCCTCACCCCGATATGCCTAAACATTATAACAGAGCTGCTATTGGTTAATAAATCGCGCCAACATTAGCGTCTATTTTTATATCCAATCAAAATTACGAACACATATGCTCTAGGGAAGATATTCCCTCCATTTTTAAAGAAAAGCGCGCTACTCTGACGTCATTTGTTTGTCTCTTCTAATTGATAAACAACTCACCCCCTCGCTCATTGTTACCCGCTCTTATTGTCAGTTTCAGTGAGGCCGTGTATACTTATTTCCTAACAATGCTTATAATTAACAAACATCTCAAATCATTGTCATACAATAATGTTAATTTACACTACAATCACTCTGGCATTTACAGTGTTGTGATATAAAATACTGCCTCAGCTGTAATGTATGGTTTTTCTCTATTTTACGCCGATTTAACCAACTTGCGTGATGATATCTCGACGAATCTATAAGGAGATACGATCGGTGTTGCTTCGTCGCGTATCTACAGACGCCTTAGTGCTAGGCGACTGTAACTCTGTTTCTATGATGGACAAATGATCGGCACGTATCCACATAGACTTTAGTGCTAGGCAAGTGTATCGCTATTTCTACACGTGCCTTGCAGATGGCATCAGGGTACCGTTCAGTGTACCTGCTTTCATTGTCTATGGATAGATGGCAGAGCATTCACTATCACCATCTATTTTAATTTAATTGTTTTAGGGTTAAGGTAGTATACTACTTCGTAGCATACGTATTCAATCCGGATTTACCTTGGTGGCTGAGGGAAACCACGAAAGTTAGTCGTTTCACGGGATTTGAACCCGGGACCTCCGGAATGCGCGCAGGATGGTTTGTTATGTGAGATGTGCTATCCCACATAAAGTAACCATGCACACCTTGCAGGCACCTATCAACTTTTCATGGTTTCGTGAAAAAAAAAATAGATTCGACAAATTTCCATTGCACTGATAGCACACAACATTCCTGTCTTTACACCATGCAGTGGTTTCTGATGTAATTGGTATCCATTTTGACTGCTCCAGTAACTATTATTTTGTGTGTTCACATGACCTGATAGACGCAGCCAAGCCCCATTAAACAAATATAGCAGATGAGCATATCCATCATGCACAGACTATAGACGCTATTTGCAATAACGAAGTTATGGAATATTACGCAGATCCATCAGTGTTTGCACTACTGTTACTCTATAATGCTTTAATTTTACATTCCGAACAGCTATGTGTGCAAATTAAACTAAAACGCAGGTTTGAAGTGCTAAGCTAGGTAGTTATATTCTTGGAAATTCTTTCCATGAAAGTCTCGGTTAGAACCGTTGGCTATCTATGTTTCTTTCTGCCTAACACAGACTAAATATGTTCACATTTCTCTAACAACTATAAATTGCAGATGTGTTAGGAACGGAGACACCAGGAATTTCTATATTCCATAAATTGATTGTCCATATGACACATCAAGCAAAATTTAACACAATAAATGCACGTTGATTTGTAGCATACACGATGGCAACCGCAAGCAATAACACATTCAACAGATAATTTGCTCTTACTATACAGCATGTTAAACATTATCCTCCACAACCGCGTGAGCAACGCTACCGCAGAACGAGGTTTCTCAATCCAATACCTGCCACGCATTCTCCAATCCGTCATTAAGATAACCCAAGTTATGATGTTATACATTCAAGATTCTTTTCTGAGTTACTATAGACATATGTCACTAAGTTTTTATGAGAGAAGACGTTGGTTTACACAAACGAGCATGACTAAACCACAAAACTGATTTTAGTGATATTTTTTCGGAGGGGGGGGCGCTGTTTTTTAATAAAGTTTTTATCAAAGGCTATGGTGAATATTAACGTCTACTTACTTGAATTGCTTAATATTTGTGAGCAATTAAAGTCAAGGAAGTGGACTGAGAGTGTGTGCTTAAAACCATTTGGTCTTGGAATTTATTTTATTGGCGGCTTTTAAAAAATTATATTTTTTATTCCCTCAAACATTTTATTCCTCTTGTCAAAATGTCAAAAATATGATACTTTAATCCAGATCTTCAATGACTTTTTTAGAAAAACAATGAAAATTATTTCATATAAAAAGTAGTTGGAGTACATGGATTTGTTGGAAAAATTCCTACTAAAATATTTATTTATTATTATACAGGGTGAACCATTTAAGTTGAGACAATATCTCCATAACAAAGCGTTGTGGATAGAAATTTCTTGAATAGAAGTTGCTTGATATTTTGGGGAAAAGTAAGTGATATTATTCGTGTTTTATTTAGAGGACGTTGTGATGGTCATTTTAGGATCAATTTAATTTTTTTTAATGGGAACCTACATTCTGTATGTTATTTTCTCATTAGAAAATGGTTTTTAAAAAGCTGTTCATTTTGTAATGAGGAATAAGGAAGCAAAATAAAAAAAAATTGGGTCCCAATTACGAAACGTAACTTGACCCTCAAATGACCAGCCATGGATGGTAAGAGCAATTGCAAAATACTTTATACAAATGTTGTTTAGTATTTTTATGAGGAGTGAGAAAACATCATAAAAGGTATTTAAAAATTATATATATATTTATTATTTATATATAATTTGTTGTTAAATTCAAGTCAACTCAAAAAGTTTATTTCCAATCAAATCTCGATATCGAATTTTTGGTTGAGTATAATGCTCTGTTGGTGGAGAAAGTAAACAATTAACCCAATTGTCTAATGCCACGAGACGTTATTTTTAAATTTTGAAAATACTTAATTTATCAAAAATTTATGTTTGCAGTTGTTTAACGTTAACTTTCAGAATATTTAAAACCCTAGTAAAACTATAGAAAAATTACTAGATATGACTAAAAGTCACTTAATGTACTTATATTGGCAATTAGATGTGACGTAAAAAAGGAACTTATAAGCTCGCACAGCCCTGAAATTATTACTAATTATTCACCCAGGCACTTAAATTATTTCCAAACTTAGTTCAAGTCACAATTGAATTAATACCAAAACAGTCAGATCTTGTTAAACTTTTATAACGTGAACAAAATATTAAAAGTTAAAAGTTTCGGTCTAGTGCTGAAATCACTAAGTGTAACCACACCTTAATCTGACGTTTCTGTAGCCACAAAGAGAGAAAATTATGACAGTGCTTACACTACAGTACTACAGTAAAAATGTGAGCTTGCAATTTGGCAGATAACTTCACGAAATGACAATCCCGCTACGTGTAACCGGACCTTAATGTAACGTTACTATGGGCAGAGTTAAGAGAGCGAAATTATGACAGTACTTATACTGCAGTAAAAATGTGGCAGCAAGGTATAACGTATTAACAAGCCTGCTATGTGTGACAGCACCTTAATCTGAAATTCCTGAGGGCGGAGTTAAGAGAAGGGAATTATGATATAGAGCTTGGATTGCGTTAACAATGTGAGTTCCTAATGGAAGTAAATGGCTTTCAGAAACTTGGCGATGGAAGACACAGTAACAAATGAGATGACCAAGCCAAGGGATGAATTGATTTTTCAGGTGAGCGAATTCTACTTAAAGGGACGGCAGAACGGGAATACAAAGGGCGTTTCCAGAAATACGAGCGGTCGTTTCTACCATTGGATTAAATTTAATGGGGGCTATAATCCGCCCTCTTGGGAGAGCTTTAGGGGAATAATAGCACGCGCGTCATTTCACAAAATATTAACGACTGCATATTATACCCCATTATATTCAAAGATGCCTATTTAGAGACCACCTATATTTCAATGAAAAGATATTTGTAGGTCCAGTTTCATTTCACTGCTAAGTAGGCAAATTATGAAAAATGTTTAAAATATGAAGTTGTAACATCAATTATTATTTCCGTAAACCTCCAGTATAGAAACTGAATACTTCTACTCTTTGGCTTTGACGTAGAATATGAAGTATTCCTACATATAGCATTTTAAAAACATTCTAGCGATCAAACAAGTGGGGAAGTTTTATCATTTTTAATACGTAAAGAAAGAAACAATAATAGCTGCTCTTCAGTATTTGAAATTGTTTTTTCTACATTTTTGGATGCATGACCATTTGCGAGACTCGCATTCGGGAGGCACAGGCTTCGATTTCTCTTGTACCTATCACTCTTACTTGTTTTTTTTCATCGATTTACTTTTGGTATGATTATATATTATCAATATTCCTGTCCACCATATCAATTCATATTCAAGGATGTATGACTAGAGGCGATGGACAGTGGCATGCAGCGTATGGGCCATTCCACTTCAAATCGTCAGAAATAGAAGGAAAATCGACCTTGCATTTTTTAACATTTAAAATTCTGTATTTGTAGATGGCGGCACCGTGGCCGAGTGGTTAGACCGAGGCGGCCCGGGTTCAATCCCAGGGACCCACAAGTGAGATTTGTGGTGGACGAAGCGGCGTCTGGGCGGGTTTTCTCCGGTTTCTCCCGCCATTCATTCCACCAACTGCTCTATCATCACCTTCCCTTTCATCCATTTCGCCTTCATTTCGTTTCATCTATTTCCTTCATCCCATACCAGGCATCGGGCTAATCACCCATCCTGGATCTTCTATCTGTTGCATGAGTGTGTCTGCTCCTCGACGGGCCTCTGACCCCAGGCACCCGCCTGTAAGTCCTGGGGGTGTAAGTCCTACATAAGATGCGGATAAACGGCGAATGAATGAGTGTAATTGTAGACAAGCCCTATATAATATGCAACCTCTTAACATTTAGAACATCATAGTTTTGCAATTAGAGTTCTTCAAATTTATCGTATCTTCCTAAAATTTCCAAATTCAAGCTGTTATAACTCTGAAACCTTTAAATCAAAGTGTAATTTGATTTCCAACTTTAATTTCATACTTTTATTTATGTGAAGAAATGTCTATTTTTTCAAGTGTAAGCGATTGCGGATTAAGAAAAATAATTGTATTATATATGGTAAGATTCCGCAATTTAAACACAATTAAACAAATATTTTAATGGTTACCGATAAGACTTTGTCTAAAATAATTAAAGGCTTAAATTGCTTTACGCGCTCATGGTCGCTCTCGCATGTTTGTTTGAACTGAAGGCCAAGCAAGCTGCTGTGCATGGTTAAACAATGTGAACGCTTACTAAGTCGTATGCGGTTCTGAGTATTTACTCACAGATTCACAGAGCGCTTGATGATCGTGCATCAACTACGTAAGTCGCCGCATTTATTCACTTTTGGCGTTACAATACGAACATCCAAACATACCACTTTACCAACATTGCCGACATCTTTTAATGACACTATGGATTATTCTCAATCTAGTATTTTAGTTTTATAAAAACCCGAAGGTGCTAAAAATAAGTAAAAACTGTACACATACCTTTGTGAATATTATAAAAATAATTAGTGTAATCTGTAATGAAATGCGGACTTTTATCTACAACGTAAGATTCGGTACAATATTCTGAAACAAAGTGTTCCGTAGCTACGCACATTTAAAATGCGACAAAATGAATTAATTTCATACATTTATCGTTCAATAACACGGCAACCGTTAGGTTTTATATGCTAATTTTTTATAAATTGGGAGTGTTTTAATGTTATTTATTTAACATTAATTGTAGCCCCACGTTGTGGTAGCCAATTTGCTTATAATGTTTGTGTATTTGTGTTTACTTCACGCGTTGAAGCCATCTTGTGACGTGATTCATTTGTTAGGTTTGTTAGCTCCATCTGGTGTTAGCAATTTGCGGCAGTATTAGTTTTTGTTTGAAAGCATGATACTTTTATTTTATTTAATTTTTTTGTTCTCTGTCCTCCGGCTAGCTATTATCTTTTGGTCAAGCACTTCTCTTTATACAGGTTGTGTAAACGGAAGGGAGTCTCTTATCCAAAAATAACACTGATGAAAGAATTTGTTTTACACTTTTATTGTCGAACACATTTACTGTCACATTTACACATTGATCTTGACACTCGCCAAACTGAAACTGTTATAATAACTTCATTACTGATAATTCTTAATTCGCGTACTTCAACTTTTTTGTATAATTAACTTTATAACACTTGAGATTTTTCATAACTCTGTTACGCGTAACCTGCAAATTGATATCCGACGTGTGCCGTACAAATACTTTCGACGAACTGACTGACTGAAGGCGACGTGTACTTTACAAATATTTTCGATGAACTGACGGGGTCTTTACCTCTAACCTACCTTTTTATACTCCTACACCCAGATATGCCTAAAGATTATAACTGAACTGCAATTGGCTAATAAAACGCGCCAACATTAGCGTCTATTTTTATATCCAATGAAAATTATGAATACATATGCTCTAGGGAAATGTTCCAGAAGATTCTAAAAGAAAAACGCGCCAACATTACGTAACTTCCTCGTTTCCAATAATGATAAACAGCTCACCCCCTCGCTGCATTATTGCACGCTATTATTGTCAGTTTCAGTAAGGCCGTATAAACTTACTTCTCAACAATAATTACAATCAATATACATCTCAAATTAATGTCACATAAAAATGCATATTCATATTACAATCATCATTTACATTTAAGTAATTTGTGATACAAATTACTGCATCAAAATATACTTTTCTTAGCACCCCTTATTAATAGGAGAAATTACAACCCAAACAGAAAATGAGGTTTTTTGCCGTTCGATTTCACAAGGAATATCCCGTATGCAGTACATATGCTTTGAGAAAATTAAAAGGCGGAGGGGTACGTCCTGGGTATGTTCACCCTAGAAACGTTAAGGACCTCCTGCGCTTGCGTCCGTCGCATCAGGTTTGGCTGTCCTTCGTACTCCGTCGCCTCAGCCCATCCTCCCAGAAGTTTATTACGGGTAATATGCCTAGCCTTACCCGAAAGATTAAAATCCTCATCTGTTCCTTCCTAATACAAAACACGTATTCATGATGTTAAGCCACGCAAATTTATGATTACGTCAAATAAAACAGGGATTGTTTACCAAGGGTTTAATAACGCCAAAAAATATAATATGTTACAACCACACGACTTTCTCTAACCACATAATTTATATTTGTATTATTAGTAAAAAGAATAAAAAAAATATTTTTCTAATTCCTATTAATCCTGATGTTTTCCGAAGTGGTTTAAATATACATTTTGTTGTAGCTACATAGAAGCATACAAGACCCCAGTACGTCAGCCATATGTTTAAAAAGAAGCTGGCTATATACCTGCATATAATACTCATTTCATGGTCTCATGGTAAGCAAAAAGATAACATTTGAATAATATGAGCTTGAAATAGTGAAAGGTTCCTACCATTATGTTGTAAATACCTCGTAAATAATTTTAAGAAACTATATTTTTACTTTACTATATATAGTTAAGTAGTAGTATGGCATTTCAATAAAAAATTCGGATGTGCTACACTCACATTACTTTCTCTACTCTTGCACAAACTATTTTTACAAACGCTTATTCTCCATATGCTTCATGTCAATCGAAATGTTAATCTTATTGCTAATTTTCTTGTAGGTGCAAGGGGAATATGGTAGTATGTAAGCCATAGTCAAATCTTTTAAGAGCTGGTTGCTATGTGGCCCATTCCATTCTCTTTGTATGTCCAGGGCATAAAAAAATGAATAACGAATTTGAGAAAAAGTATTGGAAAATTTAAGGGAGTAACAAGCAATATATCGAAAATGGTTCACTCAAAAAAAAAATGTATATGACATAAATTGTGTATTTTAACGCGATCTACATTTTTTGTGTAGTAACATTTTGTCTAGCTCTTATGGTTTACCAGTTATGCAAAAGTTGCTCACAATGAAGAATACTTTTGGAGAGATTCCCAGAAAATTCGAGATATACATTTCATTTGTCATGAAAATATCTTAAAAATATGATATTTTAATCAAAATCGTTAGAGCCATGTTTGAGAAAATTAAAATTTTCGAAAAATGTTCCATGTAAAGGGTAATCTGAGGTGGGGGGATTTTCTTCAAAACCTTCGTGTCGCATCTCTGGAAGATACTGAACCTAAATACCAAGTTTGCTGTTTATCTGACTGTTCGTTTCTGAGTTATGCTGTTCACAGGCGCGCGCGCGCACACACACACACACACACACACACACACACACACACACACACACACACACACACAGGGACATGTTTCCAAAAAAGCTTCTTTTTGGATTCAGGGGGTCTCAAAACACATATTTCCGGTGAAATCTCGGTATCGAATTTTTGGTGGAATACAGTACATCCCCTACTTACTATACGTAGTAGAGAAAGTAATTAGATGTCGACGTTTTTCCGGAGGTGCATGATTTCTGGGTCCCTGAACCCCCCAAAAAAGACTTTTTAGGAAAAGGTCCATCTCTCCCTCTCTCTTTCTCTTTCTCTCTCTTTCTCCCTTTGTGTGTGTATGTGTGTGTCTGAACGGCATAACTCAAAAACAAAAGGTTGTATGAATACCAATCTTGGTATATCAGTTCAGTATCTTTAAAAGATGCGTCACGAAGATGTTAAAGAAAATCCCCCACTCCAAATTGTTGATTTTCTGAAAAATGGCTTTAATGGTTTTGATTAAAATACTATTAGTTATATTTTCATGACAAATAAAACTTATATCTTGAATTTCCTCTGAATAGCTTGTAAAGTTCTCTTCTTTCAAAAAAAAACTTATATAATCCTACATAACCGTTAAACGTTAAACGATAGACAAAAACGCATTACACTAAAAGCGCAAAGTTTATTTCAAATACATTTTTGTTTGTAGCATCAGCCAACCAAGAAATCCGTTATTAACGGTTTGAGTTAGCCATTTTAAACGCCCTGTCAATTTTCCCTTGTTTCTCGTGGTGTCATGGAAAGAGTTTGGAATTCTAAGGCCAGGTATAGCGTCCAGTTCTAAAATATTTGACTATCGCTATTCCCTTTGTATTTATAACGAAATGTGTAATGCAGGTATTTGGGGAAAGATTTATCTGATTAAAATGAAGTAGATAGGAAAATAAACTTTCATAAGAATAATTTGTATATCCACCCAAAGCAATAGAGGGTAGAGAAAGTCATGTGAAACGTAACATACAGGATTTTATTGTATCTCTTACAATTTCATAGTTGTACAAAACTGAATTTGAATGATCATCAAATGATATTCACAGAAAATTCAAGAACTGCATTGTGTTTTTCATATCAACACGTTAAGGATATAATGTTTAAACAAAATCCTCAGTCATTTATAGAAACACGAAAATAACGAAAAGATTTTAAGGGATAGTTTGGGGTAAGGCGAGTTTATTTTTATTTTTATTTTTTAAGTATCTCGTGTCGCATTCTTGGAAGATACTGAACTTAAATGACACTTTCTCTCTCCCTCTATCTCCCTCTCATTCTTAAAGCTTAATCTGCCTATTCTCTGGGCACGAATTTTTTTTTAGTACAGCTTGTATCATTTATGGGTTTATTAATAATTGCAACCACTAATGTAACTTTATAGCTTCTTCTGTGAAATAATTCTGATTAGGATATTAGTAACAGTTATTCTCATGTATAAGGGTAAGTTGAGCACAACTTGTTCAGAAGATATATCAACGGTTACTGCAAAATTTATTTTGGCGTTTACTAAAAGTTTAAGCCTTTATCCGCTACTGTTATGTAATATATTGAATACGGATATCACCATACAATGTTTTTAGAAGTGGAGCTTTTAATGGCGGAGCGTAAATTCGGATGCCCATAAAGCTATTCATTAAACGCCGGTAGAGGTCTCTTACTGCAGGTGATGGTAACACAGGAAAGGCTGAGAATATTCTAATGTTCCTGACGTATTAACGGAGAATGATTATCTACAAGTCTTTAGAGGTCGTGTGCGATTTAGGGAGAGAGCTGGTATTGTTCAATGGAAGACAACACCAAGCCCTTTGGCACTCGGGCAGGACAAATAGAAGAATAGATATAGAAGGACCCAGATGTAGCTGACAAGTGGTCAGATGCAAGAGTGCGTTCAGGGACCGCATCGCTATGGAAAATATCGATACTTTTTCGATATTTTCGAGCATCTGAATGCAGATAAAATGTCTTCTTCTCAGTGTGGGAATAACGTCATATTATTCATAACAATGTAGATGTATCATACACATGCCTATATTTTTCCTGTGAAACAGGGAATAAAGAACTAAATATACGGAAAACAAACTCATTTTGCTAGGTTTTAGATGAACACTAAAGCTTGGAGAAGTTGGTACTTAAGGAATACTGTTTTTTTTAATTATTTCCTTTATTTATATTTTGGCGGATATTGAAAAACAAGAAATTATATGTAGTTTCAAGAAAAAAAGATCATTAATAGATTATAAATATTTTAAAATGGAATGGGGGAAAGAACGATACATAGAAATATGTCATAAAGGGGTCAGAATGGAGTATGTATGGGCGAGGACAAGTGTAAAGAATTTAAGTGGTTTAACAGGGAGAAAAAGGGGGATTAGATGACAATTAGCATTATATTCTGGAATGCGAGGACACGGATAAAGTAAAAGAGAATATAATACAAGAGAAATGGAAAAATTTACCATAAGGGCTAAAAGTTAGGAAATTTTTTAGAACAAGATCAAATTAATAAATGGAGAAAGCAGGAAAGTAGTTAGGAAAAATTAGGTTGAAGTGATTAAAAGAGACGTGAAGCAAATTGTAGAAGATACGGAAAAAGCGCGACAAGGCCAAAAGGTAAATAGTGGAAAATTATACTTCGCCATTATAAACAGAATGTTAAATACAAGGGGAAGAGAAATAATAAGCAATTCCATTGTATTGTAAACATTGTATATATTGCATGTAAGTTCAAATTAGACAACAAATCAATCATTCATTCATATGTTTAAAATATTTCCATGATAAAACGTATATCCTTAATTTAAAAAAAGTACGAGTGGTGTTTTAAATTAAGTACCGTTTTAATATGTTGCAACTCTTGTACTGCAGTTGCAATTTTGCGCGATCATTCCTCCATTCTTTAGGAAGCCAGACGTAGCTTTGAGCGATCATCACTTTGTAATTTCCTGTTGTTAGAGCGTTTGGAAGTATTCAAAACAATCGAACGGTCTACCAACTGCAAAGCAGGATCGCCAGTTGTGTGAGGATTGTTTGAAAACAGTAATAAATGACACAGCCAAACAAACTCAATATCTGATCGCATAATTTGGTTGGGACAATTCGACCACTCTCCCCACAGTCCGGATTTGGCACCAAGCAATTTTAATCTATTTCTTCATTTAAAGTAATTCCGTGATGCAAAACATTTCAACGACGATGATGTGGTGAAACAAGAAGTGCAGTCTTGGCTATCACAGGCGGCATCATTCTTTGATGAAGGCATACAAAAACTGGTTTCCCGTTACGACAATTGCCTACATAACAGCGGTGACTATGTAGAAAAGTAGTGTAAGGTAATAAATGATAAAGTATTTGTAAAATAACGTTCTTTTATTTTTTAAAAAATTATCGGTACTTACTTTAAAAATACTCCTCGTAGATTTCATTAAACAATTTACATACAATAAAAATGTTTGTGACATTAACCATTTGCCAGATATTCTTTGTTAGTGGTTTGAATTTTCAAATACTTGTACTTTTTTCAAGTCGTTAGTAGCTATTGGTTTTTTTTTCTCGTAGCCCTGCAGATAATGGAATTTCAAAGCGAATCTCTTAGCGAATTGCTTTTTAAAGACCTGACTATCGCCTATCTTATCCTTTTTATAAGAAATGTGTAAATGTCAAACAAAATCTTATTTATACTAACCAAAAGTATAGAAGAGCAAAAGTTTGTATTAAAAGTTTGTAGAAGAGCACGTAGGGAAAGTATGTGAGTTCAACACATCAGATGCTTTAAATCGTTTGCTTTCTTTCTTTTCTTTGTTTCCTCCCTCTTTTGGAGTCAAAACGGAACCATAAAAAGCTACTAATGCTTCCGATTACTTAAGAAAATATTAAATATGCAATAAATGTGGTCCGTTTCCTCAGAGCGCATTAATGTTGTTGTTGTTTTTGTTTTTGTTTTTTTGTTGTTTTTTTTTGCCTCAAAGTTTTTCACTTTCTTTTAACACCAGATTCTACGCCGTTCTTGTCGAATCTCTCTATGATTGGCTTAAACAGATTCGAATAAAAACAAACATGAAACAATGAGTGATGTTATATTCGGTAAGAGTAAAAGTATCACAAACAGCTTCTCTTAATGAATTCCACTCTGATTGATGTAAACAGGCTACTCCAATACAATATGATAAACGACGAGAACTTTTAAAAGGAGGTCGGGTAATAAACTAGTTACTTATAGAAATAAAATGCGCAACAACCCTAATATTCATGTCTAAAGTTTCTCAAAAAGCAGATATAGAATTTGAGTCTAACATTGTCGGCATCAGATAAGAATGTAGTAGCACAAAGGCTGCTGAATTGTGTGATGTACCTCATACAACCGAATACCGTTAGTGGAAAAATTATCAAGAAAGGTGACTTCACTGCATGTATTTGTAAACTTCAATAACTAATATTGTCCACAAGCATTTATAATTATAAAAAATGTTAGTGATAAATTATATATAAACTTATTCTTCATCTCTTTCCTCTTTAAGGTACGGCTATGAAGCCCGTTTCGACACATAGACACCTTCCCTTCAACGCCGGCCTTCTGGTTTATATTTTAATGATTGTTTTGTAATTCTGTCATCATTCATTGTTTCTGTGTGTTGAAACCACTGCCATTTGATATGTATTTCATCCTCTAATTTATATATGTTTAACTCTTCCTGTATTTGCGTGTTGGGTATATGATCGTTTAATGTATATTCCGATATTTGTCTACGAAATTGCATCTCGGAAGTTTCTAATCTCCTTTAAAATGATCTATTGAGGGTCCAATTATCTTAACCATACAAGAGGAAAAGGACCGCCAACATCTTGTAGAAGCTATATTCCATCTTTATTTCTTAAGTGTTCTTTGTATAATTCAACACATGTTGAAAGTTATTACGTTTCTTATCTGTATTTTTTCACAGAAAGTTCAGCATCCCAAGTAATTAAAGTTGTTGAAATTATATATAATGATATGTATTACTATGACATAATGACACTTATACCCTTGGTACTAACATTTACTATCGTTATTCTTATTAATGTTATCATGATTGTTAACTAAATGTACTCAACTATCTAAAACATACTGTAGCGAAAAATCGTTGTGCATCATTTGTAGCTGGAAAACGTTGTTCCTCAGGTTGATTCCCTCTGCTGCAGTGTTCTTGTCTTCGGCTATTGCTGCTCGTCGGCTGCTGTATTCTCCATTCTTAATCATTACCTATCTAGCTAATTTCACGGGTCTCAGGGTTTTCAGGTGAGGCAAATTAAAATGCACTGCATTTGCCTTAAAAATGTGGTTTATTGTCCAATAAGTATTTATGCGCGGCTAGATTTTCCCATTATAACAATTCCCACCATTATAATAAATTAGGAGCCTAAACTAACTGCACACGTCTTCCCACCAATAAGCACACACGTGCATTTGTCATTCAGAGTGTAACACTGTGTGTCGACGAAAGAGAGAGAGAGAGAGAGTAAAAATCTGGGGCTTTCTTCCCCTTTTTATATCCAAGCCTAGTGACGCTTATCTCCCCGCCTCAGAATGTAACGACGTTTCTAATTTGTCCTCAGACCGCGTTACCTTATTATGTATGAGAATATTCTGCTCCAAATGATTTTGCATACGCGTCCCCATGACGCGTCAGGGAGCAGATTCAATATCTCTGTCTCTTTCCTTTCTCTATCTGTCTCTTTCTATTTCTCCTTACTGCTACCAGTTCTCTGTTCATTAGCTTGGTGAAAGGTGGGCTCTACCAAGAATTAGCTAGCTCACCCTTCCTGTCCTTATCTAAGTTATAATCTGCTTTGTACATTTCTTGACTGCTAAATATTCTAACATCTTTCTTGGTGAATTATATTATGTACAATTCTTTTTAATATTGATTTATATGTCTATTGGATATGTATGTATATGTGTGGTATATCTCATATCCCTTTCAATACACATCACATTTACATTGTTTCCTTTCTTTCGTAAGCAATTCCATCAAGTGTCTATAATTCTACAAGAGGGTGATAGAAAGGTGACGCATAGAGATGGCTGAGCTACGCATTACAATAGCAACCTAAATCGTCCCGTTATTACATAAGCCACATTTATATGCACTCAAATGTACTATAATTATCAGAAAAGACAGTAATCTTCATATAAACGAGGTATTTATTAGCTGCCACTACGCAGAGAGACAGAGACAGAGGTAGTACACTGTCTCTTTCCCTCACTCTCGCTCTTTATGTGCTGATCGGTCACTGACTCAGAGTGATCTGCACTCCTGCGCAACCTGCACTTACCCTCCTTCGGTGTGTTTTCGACCGTAATGAAATTGATTGCCGAATCACTTTTCTAGCAGGAATCTTTTGGGTCAAATTCTCTATTTCTAATATATTTCGTACTAAATCGTGCCACACTTATTTTATTTTCCTGCTTTCTTCGTTTAATTGGTTGTTATAAACTCTAGTTATTTAAATAAATGTCCAGGCAAAACAGAGAATTGAATTAAAGTTTATAAAAACTGTAACTTTAGGTTGTTAGGTCTACTATGAATATTGCTTTAATTAAAAAAAATAGAATTCTTAATGTGATCCTTCTTTTGACTTGCATATTCTGTTTGGATTCCGGTTCTGCCGGTATATTACCTAAAATCATCGGCAGCATTCCAAGTAATTTACCAGTAACAATGAAGTGTTTCTCCATTGCGGTTTTAGAGAGTTAAAGCTTATAACTTATAGAACATGTAGATGCAAGCTATTGCAGTATTCTGAACTCTGGTAGATTTCACTACAAATAAACTCCCTCATAGCGTTAAGGCTCACTGAACGATTTGGAAACGATAATAGAGACATAGAGAAAATAATGTTTTCCCAAAAAGAAGCGCAATATTTTACTCTGCAAATGTAGGAGAAAACCAGTTTACAAAGACATGGTTTGAATCGAAAGCAATGTTTTCACTTTTATTGCCAACTAACAGATAGCGGCAGTGAACTGCGAGTTTTGTGGATGAGGCCCTAGTAACTCAGCTTGAAGTCGTTAAATGCCGAAACGGAACATTAAGGTATTAAATTGCGAACTAAAGTTTAAATAATTAAACAAAAGCTTAAAAAGAGGGAAGTGGTAATCTCCGAAAATTTGTTAAAGCACTATACAAACACAAACAGCTTCGCGATAACATATGAGTCATGCATTCGTGTGATCCGGGTTCGATTACCGTCGACCGCTCACTCTGATCTTGGTTTCTTCTCGGTTTTCCGTGGTCGGTAAGCGATGCTGCCGTGATTTCTCTTCTACCGCGATTTCATTTCCCTTTCATTTTATTTCCCCCTCGTGAGCTTCCAGTTTCGGTGAGGCGGTGCCGGACAGAGTGCTCGCTCCAAGGAAACAGTATTCTGGACACCAGAAGGCTGCCTGGTTACAAGGGTTGCTCATCTGAACGGCTGCAGTAGAAGGTCGGGTCTTCGAAAATTTGGGACTTCCGTGCCTCTCTGAGGCCTGCGGTCTGTAGCCTCCCTTCCTCCTGGGGGATGATAGCCGCAATAGCACTGGTCACAATGGACGAGGTGTGCCTCTCTGCTGTATACCCTATAGAAAGCATCATTAAAGCATAAAGTCTGGAAAAGAATATATCCTAGGTCTATTTCATTGCTTATTTTTCTGGTGCAAGTTTTATGTCATCTTTTCAGATCAGTGCAATCAGTGCAATGGACGCGATTGGATTGTGAAGTGGAGGAGATTCGGTACCGAACCAGGAATAAGGATATTGTACCGATGTACCATATGGGGGCGTCCCCGTTAAGGAGGGATGAGGTGAAGGGCGGCCGGAACCAGGAGTGTCGGCGCAGCAATGACAGGGTTGCTGCAGTTCCAGATTGAGATGCCCCGGCAGTCGGGCAGGCTGACCGGTGACCCTATCGCACACAGGATCCCCCGAAGGAGTGGTCCTTATACCACGACAACCAACCGAAGGCCGAGGGACGGAGAAAGTGAACAGAGAGCATACCTTTTTCCCTGCCACGCTGCACCGAAACACCATCACTAACACTTCCAACCCCGAAACAGGTGAGGTGAAGGATGAATGATTAATGGGACAAAATGGAGGGAGAAGAAATTCGGGGATGAAAGAAACCACTACAGCATTCGTCTGAAGACCTGGGAAAACCCTCGAAAAGAAAAACTGAATCTAACCCGGTACCTCCCGAATACAGCCGGAAGATGTTATCGCCTGAGAGTGCAATAGATACTTCCTCTGTCTTAGGATAAAGTGAAATTGGAGAAATGCATTGGACTACATTAAAACTTCTGGTATAATTTTACCGTTTTCTTCAGTAATTCATTTTTACTTTCTGTACCAGTTATCTACGGCACTACACTCAAGAATTCTATATCAAAATTTCATCGGAAGCACGTTTTGAACCCAAAAAGGCATATTTAGAAACTTGTCTGTGTATATATGTGCGTGTGTGTGTGTGTGTGTGTGTGTGTGTGTGTGTTTGAGCAGCATAACTAAAAACGAAAACACTGATAAATACAAAACATCATACATAAGTCAAGGATCCCGCTTTAACATGCCAGACAAATATTTTCATGAAAATCCTCCCAAAATACCATTTAAGAGGTTCTAGCGATATTGTTTAAAATATAATTTTTTTGAGATAATTGACATGACTAATAATTGCAGATGTGATTCTTCTGGACGATTATCTGATTTTTCTTAACACCGAAACTATAAAATATTGGTAAAGACTTGCATAGGACAGTTGCGCAGTTCATTTCAGTATGCTGTTTTTGGATATAGAATAGGATATGACTAATTAACGGAAGGGACAACTATCACCTCGATCCCTAATGGAAGAAACAGATGAGTTAAGCGAATCGCAGGAGACATATAAGTTGCAGAGCAAGCCGGCCTAAGTCGACAGAGAGGTGCCGAGTGCCCTAATAATTCCAGGCTTGATCACCCGTCACAGAAGGGTCGCTCGAAGACCTAGCAGCGGAGGCTTGAGAGCCTTCCCTTTAGTGGGGCCGAGAAGAAGTTCCAAATTGCAAGCCTCTGCGCCATCTGCACGACATCTACCGTACCAGCTGTTCACTGATTTGACTTCATCATCGGTGTTAAAAGTGCTTACCTTTGAGTTGGAGGAACATGTGAAAATCACTTGGGGCAAGCTCCGGTGAATACGGAGGATATGAGAAAACCTCCCAGTTGAATTTTGACCCAGGCGGAGCTCAGAAGATTCAACTGGGAAGTTTTCTCGCATATCCACCAGATCTTTTCACATGTTCCCCTGACTCAAAGGTCATCTTGGAGGTAAGCACTTTAACACCGTGACGAAGATAAATCAGAAGTGAACAACTGGTTACGAGCACAGGACCCGACATGGTACAATATTGGCTTGGAAAAACTGTGTCACGTCCCCAAAAATGCTTGGAAAAACATGTTGACTAAGTAGAAAAGTAACAGAAGGATTATACAATATAAATACAATTAATTCAACATGATCAATGTGTGTAATGTTTTTTTATAAAATAGGGAACATACTTATTGGAAGTCCCTCGTATAACCGAGGATCCTGAGAACACAGGCATATAGTGCCTACGCTACCACCTACGCCGCCCGGTCAATTTCCTTCATAATCTAAACCCTATACCATACAACTTTATCCCGTATCTCCAAGTGCACTAGTCACCTCTCATTGGCTGCTGTAGTAGAATAGGTTGTGCTATACAAACTAGCTCCATATTTAATGTGATCATTTATCTTAAGATATGCAAAGAGAATTATCAAATTTACATTTTCATAACAGTGTGAATCAAATATGTTACGTAATAGAATTAATGTATCTGGAGTTAACGTAAATTCTTATCTATAAATAAATAGCAGGAGTATCCTTCGGTTTAAACCTGCCTCTAAGGATGAGGAAACCATATGTATATAACATGACAGAGTATTTTTATCACTTTTGTATTGCACAGGGTTCATTTATCATACATGATCTTTCAAAGGTGTACTTAAGCCAATCAGGAGAAAGTGTAAGGAAAGGGAGCGGCGGAAGAATACCTGCCAGTGGGGCTAGATTAAAAGAAACAGGGTTTAAGTACACAAACTCTATATTTACGACTAAACCTATTGATTTTTAGTTTCTATACCACGTACCTCGTTGAAAAGGTATTGCATTTCACCAAAAATATGAATACGATATTTCACGGAGACACTGCTTTGACGTCCCCTGAATCAAAATAAAGCATTTTTATAAAAGTGTCCATATGTGTGTCTGAACAGCATAACCCAAAAACGTCTTCCGTGGTGCAGTGGTTACCATGCTAGCCTCTAGTTCACGAGGTCGCAGGTTCAAACCTGGCGGAGGGCGATGGATTTTTTCGGACCTAAAAGTATTTAGCGTGGCTTCCTTCGGAAGGGAAGTAAATCCAGTAGTCCCGTGTCGTTGATTTATGGCACGTAAAAGAACCTCAAGCCTGATAAAGAGAGCTCTGAGCAAAATTACCGGTCTTTCATGCCCAATATAGAATGGGACGCTAAGGACCACAGCAGTTAAAGAGCGTCCATAAATAACTCAATTTAAATTTGCGTAACCCAAAAAGAGAAAGTGTGATTAATACCAAACTTGGTATTTAGGTTTAGTATCTTCCAAATATGCAACACTAAGATTTTCAAGAAAATCCCCCAAATAAACTACCCTCTTCATGGAATATTATTCGAAATTTTTTATTTTCTAAAAAATGACTAACGATTTTGATTACAATACAATATATTAAAGATATTTACATAACAAATAAAATGTATATCGTGAATTCTCTGGGAATTGCCTATGAAGTCCACTTCATTCGAAAGGAATTTTGTATAATTTTTATAACTGGTAAAGGTTAAGTAATAGACGAAAACGCATACACAAAAAATGCACATTTCTTTAAAATACACAATTTATTTTAAATAAGTTTTTTGTGTCATAAGCCACTTCCGAGATATCCGTCATTTGAAACTGTTCACTTCTCGGCTATTCTGTTTAAGTTCTGCCAACATTCACTTGTTTCATGAATTTCAAGGCCAGCGTATAGCGTTCAGTTCTAAAACATTTGACTGCCGCTGTTCCCTTTGTATCTATAACGAAATGTGTAATGCAGTTATTTCTGCAAACGTTTATTTGGATTAAAATATAGTGGATGGAAAAATAACGTTTGGTAAGAATATTTGTATACCCACCAATAAACGATAGAGAAAGTTGATGTGAATGTATTACGTCAGATTTGTGTTCATATTTCACATGCAAGTGTTTCTGGTACTGAATTACAAAAGTTTCCTCGACTAATTAGGGCTAATCTCTACGACTGGGTAGCAGTACTTATAAAATAGCATATTCTCCGAGGATCTTCTATATCCTGAGTATAAAAGCTAGGAATGTAATATAACAGCTGTTTACTTGTACAATGTCCTTTGTTTGCACTATCTCTATTATTTTTTTCAGAAGTTTACGAATCAGTAAGTTTAAATAACAATGATAATTAAACCTTTGTAGTCAAAGCAATATAAATATCGCACTATATGAATCACTTTGGCTTGTCGAGTATCACTTCGGCTTTTCCAACACAAAAGAGATATAACCTACAAACGTGGATGCAGCGCAAACGTGAATAACGTACATCTCTGAAGCCTTTCGTGTGTTAGCATAAAATTCAGTTTTATGTGTGTTTACTGTACGAAAATTTAGATTCCTATTTATTTCGACGTTACAAAAGCTGTACAAACAACAGGCTGCGATCTAAAAGCCTTCTGTAATATTTTTCAACAATGCTCATACCTCACTTTGTTTCTCTCTCAGTAATGGTAGCCGTTGTTGGTTTCTATTACCCAGATTAGGTTTCTGAAGAACCCTTATAAGGGTGCCAACCATATGCAAGCTTGCGTGGGAAATGGTGAACCAAGCGAAACAAAAGCCAGCTAGTTTTCATATCAACACCAAAAAGCTTTCTGTAATTTTAGCAACATTAATATCGTACCTTCCACTGAAGGGGAGGGGTAAGAGGGGCCAGCAAGTATGCAAGCTGAGAGTCATATTTTACCACTGGCTTTAATTTAAAAACGATTTATGTGCAATCTAAAACGTTTCATGTTATCTCTTAGTTATGCCAGATTCCAATAAACGATATATGTACTCGTAATTTCTGATGCAAATTGATGTATCTAGTAAGCATTATTCTTTTAATTCAGGAATTCAATAAAACTGTGCTGAGTTATCGTGTTATTGTCGAATTTCTTGCGAATCACACTGCGTCAGTTCGAATCTCGTTGAGCTGCCTGGCTTAGAATTTTAATCAGGATGATTTCTTTGTCCTTAGTATGAATTAACTTTATAGTTAACTTCTGATTCTGCCTGCTGTGCGAGGGGTCCCGAGTTCGATTCAGAGATGGGGTTGGGAATTTTTCTCTGGCCAAAATTATTCTCTATACCCCCCAGTGTCTGAAAGTATGAATGAGTGTGTGTGTGTGTGATCTAACATAGAAAACCCAAAGAAGAAATCAGAAATCCAATGACAACTGCATACGATTTAACACCATTGCTGACAAGGCAATATGTTCCAAAGGTATAGGGCCGCAGATATGAGCATTGGAGTTAAAGGCGGGTATAAATGGAACGATTAGAAAGAAAAGTTCATTTGAATCGCTTTAACTGTGTAAAACTTGCCGGTTAAAAATGGCATTAATCCTACAACTAACCTAAGCCCATCTCTGTGGTATGGGGGCAGTGTGTCTGCTTCGTATTCCGAGTTTGAACCTCGGTTGGGATCAATTACCTGCATAGGAGTTTGGTTTTTTTTCCCTTATCCTGAGAAGATGAATGTCGGGTAGAATGTAACATGTGTTTATCGGAGGGGGCACTTTCCGAACTGCGATCATTTTTATCTATTGTGTCTACACACAACCCGGGGGCAGGAATAAGGTGAAGCAACTGTAGGAGGTTTCAGGTCCGTATGCAGAGAGACCTACAGAGATGCGCAGAAGTACCTAACATTTCTGGTTTGAACACCACGCACCAGTGGCGAGGAATTCCAAGAGGGCGACGCAGCGACCTTAACGGGCGGGACAGCTCACTCTGCGTTCACGCGGAGAAATTTTTCCAACGCGCATGCATCCACGCCAACACCGCAGAATCCGAAAGCATACCTGGAACGTGAAAGGGCGATGAAATGAGAGGAAATGGGGGAAAAGTAGAAATCGTGGTAAAATACACTACCCCGACAGTCGCCTTGACAACTAAGGGAAAATCACGTTCACTCATCGGCCGACATGACCTACCCGGTTAAACGACGTTAAACTTCAAGAAAGGGGGGGTATCCATAACCGAGCGTGATGATTTTCACGCTGTGTATGCGTGATTGGTAGAATAGCTATGAAAAAAATTCTGATGTGTTACATTCACATTACTTTCTCTCGTTTTTATACATATTCTACAAACTGTTCCTGCTATATATAATAGGGTAGGTAGGTAGGTATCCTTCTATCTACTTGAAGTTATTGAGATAAACGTATGCATAAATAATTTCAATACACATTTCATTATAAGTACCCCTAAGAAAATGAGATAGTCAAATGTTTAAAACTGTTTGCTAGGTCCTGGCCTTAAAATTCCGTGCTCTCTCCATGACATTGTGAGAAACACCTGAATAGCAATAATTTAAAGGAAAGGCATTGAAACATTCAAATAATAATAACAACGGGTATCTCCAAAACGGCCAATGCTACGAAAAGACTGTATGAAATAAATTGCGCATTTTAAACAAGTCTAACTTCTTTGAACAGTAGCTCTTTGTCTATCGCTCATGATTTACCAATTATACAAAGCTATACAAAATTCCTTCCGAATGAAGGGAACTTGACGGCCTTTCCAAAAATTAGGCACATTTTTTTTTAGAAAATAAAAAATGTCGAAACTTTTTCCATGTAAAGAATAGTTTGGAGTGCGGTGACATTCTTCAAAAATCTCGTGTAGCATCTTTGGTAGATAATGAACTTAAACACCAAGTTTAGTTCGTTTTTGAGTTATGCTGTTCACACACACCGTCCTTGATAAAGGTATTTTTTATATTCAGGGGCTTCAAAACGTGAATCTGGACATAGAATTTCTGGATGGAATATAATAATTTGTCTACTTATTACGTAACTGGTAGAGAAAGAAAAAATGCTAGCATGTAAACAGTCGCATACAGACCGGATGATTTGTACCGCTTGCTTTTTTTATTTCAAGAGATTTTATCTCAATTCTTTTTTCTGTAATGTTGTATAGCTCCAAGTAAGGGGCGAGAAAAACACATGTCTGCATGCTGTGTAGTCTTTGAAACTCAAAGTTAAAAAGCACGTGATCTAGTAAACGTTGTATGACTGTTTCATTAGCTGCAGGCATAGAGCTTCATTTTCAAGCGTGCCTCTGCTATTTTGTTTCTTTCTTTTTTCTAAATTAACGTCTGTGTTTCTCCTTTTTGTAAACGTGAATGTTAAAACAGCCATTTCATCAGATACCTTTATATAAAACTTACCCCTCTACTGAGGGTTTTCAAGCGAGTTTCTACAGCCGACACCCTTTATGTCCCCGTCCACCCTCAGACACTTCATCCTGTCCTGCCAGTCATCGTCAGTATGACCTCTTCTACACGCTGTATGTATGGTCTTCTCGCCTCGTGTTTTTACTTTCATGCTTTTCCTTGTATTCATGTATACTAACGCTGTGTTTCTCAACTAAAGAGACCTAACCTGAAGCAGCATTTTTAACACTTAAATGATTTCAGTCTAACTATATAATATAAAATATAACAGCCCGCCTTAAAGCAATATGTGTATAAACAACATATAAAATGTATGTAACAGTCATTGTATTATGTTTATATTATTGTGTACATGTTTAGTAATGTTATGTGAATGTATTGTGTAATTTAATAATGTAGGAGCTGTGATAATAGAAGCCGAAAGTTGCTGACAATGAGGTAACCTTAACGTAATAATGAATTAGAAAGCTTAATAATACTACTAGTAATTCTTGGAATAATAATGTAATTTTTAAAACAGCTTATAAATATCCAATCAAAAACTAGGAAAGCTGAAAGTTAAATAAAAGTATTCTATTGGAGTAGGATTAGCCAATCAGAGACTTGAAATAGATGAAATTTGCAAATTCAGGCGGTAGAAGTCAGTTGCTAGCAGACAGTGTTCCTAACTGGACGCGAGACACGTCCTCCAGAAGTTTAATATGTATTCAGTGTCAGATGAAAACACATTACGTCGAGAATATTATTAAGTTATAAAGTTTGTGTTAAAAAGTGCAAGTAATTAATAAATAATCTACAGCTCTCTATATCAGTGAAGTGTTATTTAATCGCGTGAAGGATTAATAAAAGGAGTGAAGTAAAAATTATAATTTGTGTAAGCCTACATTCCTTAGCCACATCACCCCCTGCAAAGAGATACATGTTTCTAGAAATTAATACTGACCTGGCATTAAAATACAAAGTTGATTCCTAAAAGTTGGGGTGAAGGCCACCGGAAAGTAAACCTGGGTGAAGGCCACCAGAAACTTTGTACCGTACGTGGGGCCAACACTCTAGTAAACAACTTAAAGTTTGGCTTTCCAACAAAGAGACATTCAACAATCTCAAACCCCACATTGGGTACGATTTTGGTTCTTTTTCTCCTTGCTGTTTTGATTTATACGCCTCTCATGGTTTGCAAAAGCTTCTTTAGCTGGAAAGTTGTGAAACGAAATAAGACATATTTTCCCTTTCCTATATTTGTACATTATATTGGCTGACTTCTGCACGGTGTTGTTCATTTAGCGTTATCCAGGGGACACCACGAGGAGGCAGGTACTTTATCCCCCTAATCCTTATAATATTAAGATCTTATTATAAATTACTCCAAACAAAACTTCAACACATAATATTACTGTGGAGTAAATGGTAACGAGACAGCAGACTTTCTGGCCAAAAAGAGTGCAGTGTTATGTTCAAAATCTATAGTCTTGCGGACTAGATATGAAACTAAAAATGTCAAAATTAATGCAGAACAAAAATACCAATATAATATTCAAAAGGAAATTACTAACAAAAAATACACCAACATAAAAGATATAGTAATAAAAATAAAAAATGTCCCAAGGAAAGAAGCAGTTGCTCACTTCAGATTAGACACTAGACATGAACTGTCTAGCGGAACATCTATATAGATTTGCTTTTATGAATAACAAAGCATGTAAAATTGGCAACACTGATAAGATTTTAAATGGAGAACACCTACTAGAATGCCCAGAATTGAGGAAAGGTATACCAGATGGGAAGATACAAGACTAGCAAGAGAAACATTTATGGATCAGAATCCTGCACATTAGATCATCATCATCATCATCAACAACAACATATTTTTCCCTTTCCCTCCCAACAAAATATCTTGCTCTATTTCTACTTTTAAAAAGTCTGATGTGTTGCACTCACATGACGTTCCCTACTCTTGTACAAACAATTCTTATAAACCCTTATTCTCCATCTACTTCATGTCAATCGAGATAAACATTTGCAGAAACACTCTTATTGCTAATTTTCTTGTAATTACGAGGGAAATATGGTAGGCTTTAAGCGATATTCAAATCTTTTAAGAGCTGGTTGTTATGTGGAACATTCCATACTCTTTGCATGTCCAGGAAAAAAAAAATACCAATAACGAATTCCCATTTGAGAAAAAGTATAGGTATTGGAAAATTCAAACAAATAACGAGAAATATCTCGGAAATGGTTCGCTGGACCATGTTATATGAATAAATTGTGAGTTTTAAGGAGATTTGCATTTTTGTAGAGTAAAACTTTGTTTATCTCTTACGGTTTATCAGTTATGCGAAAGTCATTCAGAATAAGAGGATGTTTGGGGACATTCCCAGAAACTTAAAGATATACATTTCATTTGCTACGCAAACATCTTAAACATATAGTATTTTAATCAAAACTTTTAGAACCATTTTTGAGAAAATCAAAATTTTCGAAAAATGTTCCATGTAAAGGATAGTTTGGGGTGGGGAATTTTCTTGAAAATCTTTGTGTTGCACCTAAATACTCAATTTGGTGTTTATCGGACTTCCCGTTTTTGGGTTATGCTGTTCAAAGACACACACCTTTTTCTAAATATACCTTTTTTGGAATCAGGGCTCCTCAAAACATGTATTTCCGGTGAAATCTCGATATCGAATTTTTGGGTGAAATGCAATACTTCCCCTGCTCACTACACGTAATAGAGAAAGTAAATAGGTGCCCTTTATTTCCATAACTAAGGTTCTATAAAATAGAGAAACTTGGCACCTGGTGCGCTTTGGTGTGCAATGAGGAATATTGCTTAGCATGTGTACAGTTGAAAAACAAAAAGAGAATTCTGATGTACTGCACATACAGTACTTTCTCTACTCTGTCTCCTACAAATTATGCTATGACATGCTAGTTTTCCATCTACTTCTTGTTAATCCAAATAAACCTTCAGATTTACACAGTAGGTAAAGTAGGATGCAGTCGGTAAAGCGATAGTCAGATTTTTAAAGAGCATGTCGCTGTGTAATGGCTTACAAATTCCATGCTCTTTGCATGTCCACGAGAAAAAAATGACGACTTTCATTTGAGAAAACTATGATTATTTGAAGATTCAAATCATAATAATAAATGTCTTCGAAGTAGTTAACACCATAAAAACATTTGACAAAGTGTATGCCTTAACGGGACCTACTTTTTACTTTTTCTACTACGTATAGTAAGTAGGGGAAGTATTGTATTCCACCCAAAATTTCGATACCGAGATTTCACCGGAAATACGTGTTTTGAGACCCCCTGAATCCAAAAAAAAGCATTTTTGGAAACATGTCCGTGTGTGTGTCTGTGTGTGTGTCTGTGAACATCATAACTCAGAAACAGTCGGATAAATACCAAACTTGGTACTTAGGTTCAGTATCTTCCATAGATGCGACACGAAGGTTTTCAAGAAAATTCCCCCACACCAGATTACCCTTTACATGGAATATTTTTCGAAAATTTTAATTTTCTCAAAAATGGCTCTAACGATTTTGATTAAAACATTATTAATTATTTAAGATACTTTCATGACAAAAAAAATGTATATCTTGACTTTTCTGGGAATGTCTCCAAAAGTATTCTTCATTGTAAACGACTTTTGCATAACTGGTAAACCATAAGAGATAGAGAAAATTTTACTACACAAAAATGTAGATCGCGTTAAAATACACAATTTATGTCATATACATTTTTTTGTTGAGTGAACCATTTTCGAGATATTGCTTGTTATTCCCTTAAATTTTCCAATACTTATACTTTTCCTCAAATTCGTATTTCATTTTTTTTGTCCTGGTAATGCAAAGAGAATGGAATACTCCACATAGTAACCACCTCTAAAAATATTTGTCTATAGCTTAAAGCCTACCAATTCCCCGTGCATCTACAAGAAAATTAGTGTGAGTGTAACACATCAGATATTTTACGGAATAAGAACTTAGTTTATATCTTACGTTTGCCAGTTATGCAGAAATTAAGAACATTTCAGAGACAATTTCCAGAAAATTCAAGTTATGCTTTTGATTTGTAATGGAAGCAATCTTAAAACATACGGTATTTTAATCAAATTGTTACAACCATTGTTGAGAGAATCAAAATAATGGAAAATTTGTCTAAGTAAAGCGTAGTTTGTGGTTGAGGATTTTATTGAAAATCTTCGGTCGCCTTCTTCGTAGAAGCTGAACTTAAACACGAAGTTTGGTATTTAGGAAACTTTTCGATTTCGAGTATGCTGTTCACAGTCTCACACTCGGAGCTTTATCTAAGAATGCATTTTTTGATTGACGGAGTTTCAAGAGGTGTGTTTACGGTGACATCTCGTTATCGAACTTTTGGATGGAATATAATACCTCCTCTACTTACTATAGGTAAGCAGTAGAGAAACTAAAAATGTGGCCCTTTCCTCTGGAAAATATGTAATATGTACATATTTTCTTACATAAGATTTCATATTTATCTAAATAACACTAGAGTGCACCAGCAGCAATACTTCCTGTAGTATAACAGGCTTAAAACAAATAACAGATCGATGTTATATTCATGGCCGTGTGCACCATTCTCGTTAAACAAACCCTTCAGGGACCTTCAGCTTACCGCGATAATCATCAAACAGCGTGTACCAATGTTCACCGCAGTTTAGGTGACCGTGGTTACCTGGCAGGCGCTCACCTTGGTTGAGCGCACCGTTCATTGCAGGTAAACTCTACTGAACGCACCCGGATGTACATCATGTCATCTGTTTTTCACTTGTTCTACCTCTTTGCTGAAGCGTATGCATGTAGTTCAGCGTGCAATGGCGGAAAGCAAAAGCAGACTAAAAATTATCTACTGTTTGTTAAATTTAACGTGAAATACTTAAGAAAAGATAGAAAATAGAGAGATAGAAGCAATAACTTTAAGATGGACACGTAGGAAATGTTGGCCTTACAACTGATTAGAAAAATATGCTGAACTTTATAGACTTTTTTATTTTTCTTTCTTTCTTTCCACACTGACTACATTCCAGCTACCTTGGTCGATATTCATTTACTGAAAAAACAGGCAGAATGACGATGACGATGGCTACCTTAGATTATAGTCTTCGGCACTGACCTCTTCAGGTTACCGGATTCCTATATCTGTGCAATTAAAGTACATAATATTCTTGGAGATGTATTAATTCCACTAAATCCATTCATTACTCCTCTTATTTCTGCCTTGTTCTTGAAACTATTCATCAGATGATATAATTATGTTATGTAACGCCGTGATTCTGTGGATTTTCGTTACATCTTGGGTCAGGATATTTATGACACCTGTCGCAGGAATAAAAAAGATCTTAAGCATTAAAAATGATAAAGTACGTTAAACTAACTTTATCAGGATGTAGTTCATTGGCGAAAATGGAGTGTATCTATTTGTTGGGAATTCTAACTTATATCGTTCCGCCATTTTAACATTTCAGCACAAGAGTAGGAAATAATCGGAGGTTCATGGCCGGTTAGATTTAACCGCGGTAAAACCCTCGATAAACTTTTACCGGCGTCGATGCACCACAAATGACCGTTCACCGCAGTAAAATCCATATTTTACCACGGTAAAATCTTAATTGAGAATGGTGCACACGGCCATCAGTGTAGAAAAGTAGCTGGAATCAGAAATAGTTTGATGAAGTTTGCTCTGATTGGTTCAAGCAACTAGAACTGGGTTGGCCCTGTATGACATGATAAGCGATCTTTTAAAGGGAGGGAGAGAGGTTGAGAAAGGATTCACCTGCAGCATTAAAATAGATATCACCCACAATATTTATTCAAACCTTTCTTCTGAGGCAGAATGGAGAAAAACTCTAAAATTATTGTCGCCATCATATTTAGCGGCGCAAGAGGCTGGTGAGTTGTGTTGCATACGTTGATGAACCGAGTCCTATTTCAAGAAAAATGTAGGTTATAATTTCGATCCAAAAGCCTTTGTTCTTTAAGCATTTAGATACTTTAATAATAATAATAATAATAATAATAATAATAATAATAATAATAATAATAATAATAATAATAATACTGTAACTGTCCAGCTTTTCAATTTCACTTCTTTTAAGTCTTCAATGTCACTTCGCTGTTTTGATCTGGTTGAACTTTCCTGACACTTCACGTAGTTCACACGGTCACTTCACTAATGTCAACCAGTTCAATTTCCCAGTCACTTTACTTTCCTTCTAGATGTAGCCAGTTCTTCCGGACGGTTCACTCGTTGGGGAGTCGAACACGAGACTTCTTCAATCTCTCTTGCAGCGGTACTCACTGCACGTCACAGTTGTCACAAACTCACTCGTAGAACCACACTTGATGTCGCACCAGAAATGCACTCGCTCACTGTCTCAACTCACTGAGTCTTCTCGCTTATGTAGTCAGCGGTACTGTCCATAGAACATTCTAGAACTTTCTGGAGACACATTCTGGAAGCGGGGGGCAAAACTTCCAGAAGACTCTCGTCATCTGCTGATAGCACTTCTGATGTTTACGCCGGGTGAGAACGCGACTTATCTTCGTTTATCTCCGACTGTCTGGCGTCGACCTCCCGATAAGCTTGGGTCATATTATTATTATTATTATTATTATTATTATTATTATTATTATTATTATTATTATAGAACGTAACACATTGTAGTGAAACAAAACCATCCTTAAATAGACTCTTTTAGTTAGCCTCCTAATATTTTCATGATTATTGACAATTAACGAACGGTACTCAGCTAGAAAGAACGTAGAAAACCTCATTATTCTCCACCTATCTTTCGGGGTGAGGTAAGCAACTTGTCAAACAATAGGACAAGTGAAGTGTGACTCTTTTAGAACGAAGCTATTTGGGTGGTTCCTATATGGGCTACCTTTTATTGTTCCCTTATACAGAGTGTTTCAGGACCTTTGCAAGAAACTCTTAGGAACGATAAAGCTCGCAAAGGTGAACATTTTTGTCAATCAACCACCATCCTCCGGTAGGATAAGTATAAGAGGCACAGCCAGTACACTTTAACTCTTGTTTGTTTACAACCGCTGAATCAAGTGACATCGCCTCTTTCTTGTCCCCTAGTCTGGTTACGTCTAAGATACACAGCCCGGCTTAACTCAAAACGAAAGATCCCAGCAGATGTGGCTGTTCTTGCTGTTGAAGTATCCGTCTCATGTAAAGCAGCCCTCATCGGTAAACAAGGCGTGCGCGGAAATGAAGGATTTGCGATACTTTGTTGTAGAAACTATTGAAATACTGAACACGAGGTGCAAAGTCGTTCGGCTCCAGACCCTGTACTTTCTGAAGGTGGTATGCGTTGAGCTGTTGTTCACAAACACCACTCGTAAGGGACAAGAAATAGGAGTTTTCACTTGATTCAGCGGCTGTAATCAAAGTCAAAGTGCACTGGCTGTGCCTTTCACACAGGATACGCTTCAAACGGGGAATAACTCCGTAACGATGCGTCGAGGATGGTGAAGGCTTGATAAGAAATGTTCCTCTATCGTTCTTCAGAGCAGAGGTCGTGAAACATTCTGTACTGTTCAAACAAACTCGACAACAGCCTGTAGTCACATTGAGGTGATAGGAAGTTCAGTAAATACAAATGAGGAGCGTGCAGCGGGAGCTTGAATAAGGAGGTAGAAGACAGTCGATATAATTATATTTTAGTAAACGAACGTGCTTTTACACTTCCGTTATTAAAAAGGAATGTAGAGCGTGGTTGTATATCAAATATTACACTTATAATCATGATTATAAACTAATTGAATAATGTGCCATTCTTCGGATTGTATACAAACTATTTATGCAACCCTGCCATTATAAACAGGTTGTTACTGTATTCAATATCATATATAATTGGCGCATAATGGCAATGTTAATAGGCTACATCACAGACCGTAACACCTGCTCACTTCTCACCCAGGAAGGGAATGCATGCATGTGGCTGTCTTGTTTATCGGTTCAGTTCTATGGGTGTCGAATTATTTCATTATTTATTTCTCAAAATTTATAATGCTAAGAATGCATAAAATGTAAGATAAACTTAACATGACACTCGTGAAAATTTTTACACTCCCTATCGTTCGTGCCACAAAAATTCATTGGTGCCATAATCAAGATTATCAACCTGTTGCATAAATTACTATTGTTATTTATATACGCCTCAAAATTAATTTATAGTTTCACTTCTAATAGTTTATAACATGTTAAAATTAAATGTTTAAAGCTAATATTAACATAGGCTAACATCTTCGATGTCGCTTTTATTATCGTTGTCAACTACATCATTATTACTTCCATTTTAACCGTAATCTGAATGATCAGAACGAGAGAGAGAGAACGGGAAAAAGGCTATCTCCTGCCCTAGCCAGAAACAAACTCACTTCCCGTATCCACGGAAGCAGAAAGTGGAAGAATGAAAAGAACATGGATGGAAGAAATGGTGGAGGCCACGAGGGACTACAGACGTAAAACGACTTTGGAATACTGTACCAGAGAAAGGCATGAGATTTGCTTTTTTTAACAAGAGAAAAGTCCCCAAACGCCCATTTAAATAAAGAGGGTTCTGCATCTTAGGTTCTGAAATCTTCTAGGCAGAAACACAAATCTTCACAGATTTAGGGATCGAACCCGAAACATAGAACCAGCAACTCGTTGGACTGACTTTCATGCTGTACTGGAAGGGGAATTTATAAGTGTACAATTTTCACGGGAGCAATATTTCTAAAACACTACTTATGTTCCGGTGCACGTTGTATAATTGTGAAGATCTAATGCGCTTCTCGTGTATTACTATTTACTACCGCGTGCCTGTCGAGATTTCACCCTAAATACATGTTTTGAGGCCCCCTGTATCCAAAAACACAATTAAAAAAATCTCTCGTGTGTATGTGTGCATGTGTTGTATACAGCATAACTAAACAACGAAGTCTCGCATAAATATCAAAGTTGAGTATCGAAGTTCAATATCTTCCAAAGATGTGACACATTGATTTTCAAGAAAATATCCCCATTTTAAATTATTCTTTACATAGAATATTTATTAATTTTGTATTTTCTCAAAAATGGCTAATTATTTTCGTTAAAATACCATATTGTGACACTGCAGCTATGCAGCTTATCGGGAGTTTGGCACCGACCAATCGCACAGTTGGAGAGATAAATAGAGATAAGCAAACACCATAGCGCTCTCGCCAGCTAACACCAAAAGCGCTATTAACAAATACCCGGATTCTTCTGGAAGATTCTTTCTTCCCGCTTCCTGAGAAGTTATGGAACTCTGTGGAAAATTTCATTGCTATACAATAAGTCACAGTTCGAGAGAGAGAAAGAGGGGGAGAGAGCTAGAGCTAGTGGGTGCGTTTCTGGTGCGAATGAAAGTGCTGTTCTCTGAGCGAGCTTGTGACAAGAGATTAGAGATGCCTTGTGTTCGACTCCCCAGCGAGAATAGTAGTGTTTTATTACGCTGCTAGGTCACGAATGATGTGAAGTGAAAGGGAAAATCGAACTAGTTCACATTAGTGAAGTGACAGTGAGAACTAGACAAAGTCATATAATGTGAGAATAGCCTGTGAAGTCCTCTTTATTCGAAGAAATTTTCTGTAACTGATAGACAAAATCTTAGTGCACAGAAAATGTAGAACTCTTTAAAATAGACAATTTCTTGCAAACGTTTTGTTTTTGGATGAATCAGCCATTATGGAAATTTCCGTTTTTATTTGTTTGAAATTTCCATAATTCAGTTGTTTCTCGCTATGTCATGGAAAAAGTGTGGAATTTAAGGCCAGCGTATAGCGACTCCGTTTAAACATTTGCCTATAACTTAGGTTTATGTAACCCTCTATCTACAACAAATGTATCATGAAACTATTTTCGAAAGCGCTTATGTGGATTAAAATAACGTAGATAGAAGAACAAGCTTTCAGAAGAATTGTTTGTAGTAGACTATAAAAATAAATGATACTCGGTAGAGAAAGTCATGTGTATTATAATTTTTTCCAGGAAAAGTTTTTATCTTGCACAAATTGTAACTTTGCATTACACCGAATTATATTCCGGTTATAATTTATACAGAGCTAAAGAATTTAAATTTTCATCATGGGAGCATTCACATAATGATTCGATTATCATTTATTCTATTAAGCGAATCAATCACTAACATTTTAAATAAATTGGTTGAAATTTTTGGAAATTAACTACTTCATTACTGAATATCCTTAATAGTCAGGTCTCAAAAGAGAAACAAATAATAAATAAAACATACATTAAAAGAAACCGACTACGTTAATACTATTAGAGAAACACATGTTTTAAACACATGTATGTACAAACGCATGAAAATATTTTCGACCAGAAGCCTAAACCTGAGAGAGTATGATCTACTGGCTTAATACATTTGAAGTTCAATGTTTATTAACGTTATGCGTATATGCAATCAGGAATACCCGGATGTCATATTTATGACCACTTATAAAACGTTTAAACCAGATAACCGTGTTCAGATTTCCAGCGGGTATTATCACCCCGCAGATACTGATTTATTGCACTTTAAATATTTTTCATGCCTTTGTTTCTACTCAGTGAGAGAAACATGTAGGCGAGCTTTATCACTATTTGTTTAGATTACTGTTTATTTTCCATGAAGATCTAATTTCCTCAAATAGAAACTATTATTAAACTATTATTTTATACACTTCCTGTATAGCAATGCCTTAATTTAAAGTAGAATATATGGCACTAATTACACGTTTCCTTCCAATATCGTTTAAAAACGTTCAGTTTGTCCATACTTAAAATTTGCAACTTTTCTCGAAAATATTAGGTTTTATATGATCTAGTTTTGTCCATTTCCATTAAAAAATTTATTTAAGAAGCCTACAGATTATTCTCTTGTTTGGCATTATAGCACTTTGTCTTTCCAAGTACATTGTTTCCCTTTTCCCACAGATCCTCTGTAAGTTCCATAATTTATTTTGTAAATCATAATCTTTGTCCTTATTAATATTTCTTAGACGTTTGTAGGGAACACCTACCCATAACGAATAAGATATATATATATATATATATATATATATATATATATAAAATCAAGAGTCAAGTGAAGTCTGACTCCTTAAAATTGGACAATTTAACTCTAATACCACGCTGAGTAATTGCCAATCAAAAGACAGGTTACAAATATTGGCGCGAATGTTCGCGTCAGGACATTTCTATATAAAAGCAGGAAGTCGCCACAGAAATTGACACACTCTGCTTTGCTACTGATGGTGAGACATGACGCTGCATCTGATATGTGTTGCGAAAGGTGGGAGAGACAGCGTGTGATGATAAGAAATAGCTTTCGTCAAAAATTGGCGGGGATAGGAAATAGCTCAGTTATGTAAATAAGGAAATAGCGTTTCTAACCGTTTTACCACTTTTTATTTGTTGCTTCTGGAATTAAGTCCATTTTTAAAAGTAAAACACGTTGTCGTGATCTGGCTTCAACTCACCCCTGTGATTGCAACGATAGGGCCAGGATTTATTTTCAGCATATCCAAAAACGAGAGTACGAGCAGCCGGCAGACAATAAACCCAGGACACTCAGATGATGAGAGGACTCACGTGACCAGCTCGCATCCTGCTACACGGTTGAAGGATTTTGCCTTTTTGGCAATTCATTTTTATTATCATTCTTACAAGAATTTTCCTCGAAATGCCATTACATTGCTTAACCAACTGATGTTATGAAATCGTGTCTCCCGCATAATTATATCATTAGGTGATGGCTATAGAATAGCAATACACTCATTATGTTGACGAGCAATTGCAACACGGTTTCTACCTTACCGCGTTGATGGAATTTTTTTATTTTATTTGCAGTATTTTTAAAGTACAGGAACCAAACAAAAAATATCCCTTCGATTTTTTTTTCAGTTAATCTGTAGCAAAGTTTTGATCAGTCGCGATATACTAGGTAGTGATGATAACTTCTCTTAGGTAGAGATACTAAAACAAAGGGAAACCTAGGCAATAAGCCTGCTTGAGCGAGGTTTAGAAGGTATTGTCTACTAACCAAACCTAATACATGCGAATCTATGTAGATTGCATTCAGATACTCTGTAAATGAATTAAAACCCAGGAGAAATTATTAATAGTTGAAAATATTCATAATAGTCTCTATATTTAATGGTTTTAAAGTGTGCCACAAATTATACGCTGAATAATATTTCAGGTTTTATTGACTTTTAGAATTAGCAATGAGTTGTTCTGGAAATGCCAGCTAAAGAAGATACGAATTATTATAAAACAGGTGTAAATATACTTGATAGTGAAGAACACGTGTTAATGGTAATCAGAATGTTTATTTCTTGGTTTTCTGCTTCAGCTACACTTCCTCAAAGCCCATACTTGGCCCTAATAATGGTTAAGAGTATGGCATGCAATCTGTGTTTTGACAGAATATGTATTTTTATTTTTTAATCATTTTATATATATATATATATATTTAATTGTAATTAATCACACTTTTAGAGAGCTTAGCCTGGTCTTGGCATGTTTTTAATATAGCTTTTATTCCCATAAGCACCCAGTGTTAAAAAGTACTTACGATGGCAGGTCGCCATTGAGATTGTCATCTCTAGTGATATGTGTGCCAAATTGACCCTCCCCGGAGAAATCTACTTTAGGCGACTGGGCTGTGCTAAAGGAAGGCTGACATGTACGGGAACAGAAGTGAAACGACTATGGTAGTGGTTCTCAAGCAGACGACAACAACAAGAAGAAAGGGCGCAGTTATTTTGAGCTAAGTTACGAGGAAAACAACAGGACAACGTTTAGATAGAAGGCATTCTGAACGGTATTTATTAAGTTCATTTTTGGCTTAAACTATTCAAATTCTGTTTAGTAATTCTTCACCGGGAAAAGATTGATTGTCTGAACTATAGACTTGTTGCTGTTAGTTTAGAAATATATCGGTAAATGTGAGAGCAGGAAGCAATTCTGTAATTATTGTAATTTAATTTAAAGCATTGAAGCCGTAAAGAATGGTGAACGAATAAGGGTTTGTTTATTGTAATTATCTATGTTATTGAAGTGTCAGTTTATTAAATGGAAGAAATTTGGCTTGTAAATTAAATTATGGAATATATTTTCAAGCAGCAATCTGCCATTATTTCTAATTTACTCCACTTCCTCTTGGGTCAAAAGACCACGTTTCAGATGCCTTGGTAGTTTATCTGGGAAACGATCTGAGTCAATTGGGGAATTCAATGTCTCACCTGCATGTTGCCACAGTAGCCCACTCAGAGCTGGAGAATTGTGTTCAAATGCTGGCTGAGGCATTGAATTTTTCAGTTGACTCTATATTTAAAAAGTGTAGTTTTATGCTTTATCAATCAGAGTGAAGTAATTACTGAGGCATGGAGTGAGATGGCTTAAGGGGTAACGTACGTGGCTCCCACATACTATCATAGAGCTGTTAATGTTTCGTTCATTTGCCATTGTGGATTGTCAATACCAGTACCTAAAGATCCACTCGCAGAACAAAAATACATAGAAATAAAACAGATGGTAGCGGAAAGCAGGCACAAATAAGAACATCTATATACGAGTTATCCAAGCAGGTGGTAAACGATAGGACTATATAACTAACGTCATCTGTCCGGCATCACACTTATTGCGTGAACAGCAGTTACATGATAAAAATATGAAAACTCCACACATATACATTCTGCGATTAATTTAAAGCCAACAAACTGGACGTCACAGGAAGGCTACTGTTTAACAGAGTCCATCTAGAAGTAACTAACACAAGCACGTGATATAGGAAGGCAATTGCGGAATTAAGATTACCTACCAACCATATACCCAAATATAGCGAGATGTTGAAGTCAGAAAACGATGGAGGGGCTTGTTCCAAGACCCACTAGTTACCAAAACTAATTGTGGCAGGTTTTGTCTACAATATTTTATCCATATATGGCCTATTTAATGATAACCGTTCTAAACATAAAGAACATAACTTTGTAATCTGGCTCCTCCGAAGCCTATTTTATGTGTAAATGAACGAGGAGACATTTACTAAAAACTAATCAAGACGATTACTCTAGGTTCAATGCTTCACTTAAAGCCTATGAAAGATAATGCTCTTAGTTGCACATTCGTTTTCCTGTACCACTAGCTTCCATTGCTAATAGATGATCTTAATTGCGTAATCGGCTTCCTGGTTGCTGCTATTGAATTTTGGCTGAATAGACTTTGTTATCGTGGTACTACTGATTATTCTTTAAGCCTACACATAGCTTTATGATGCTGTATTAATAAGCTTAGTCGCGTAATCGCCTTCCTGTAACATATTCTTAGGTAAGATGGTCTTAGATGCGTGATCGTCTTTGGATACAGTCAAATTTTATTTTTATTTTGCTCTGATGGTAGAGATTTGGATTGTGGTATTGAATATCCACACTTAGCAATTGGAAAACCAGGAAAGGAAAAAAAAGTCAGATTGACCGGTAGAGGAGCTTTGAATCTGCGACCTCCCTAATGCCAGTCATGGAAATTGACGCATAAGGATTCACTTTTGTTATTGGAAAGCATGGACTAATTGTCCTTTTCTGGGCTATAGCGTAATTTCCTGCATAATTATTTAATTTACGTTAAATATGTCAAACATATGGAAACTTATTGCGGCATATTTGCTTAAACTGTATTTTTTTTTTAAATTCCGTATCTGTCCATTGACCACATACATTCCAAATACACAATTCAATTAACCTGTGGTTTTCAGTAAATTTAGGCTATAAAAAGCTAAAAAACCAGATTTTACAGCTCAAAAAATATATTTTTCCAATTAATGTAAAGATCTTTCCTTGTTTATGGCTATCTTCAAAATGGGAGGTGAAAACGTCCTTGAAATAAATCTGTAGGTACACCTGGTGAGACAGATCTGTTGGACCTACCACACTGCCATTGCATCCTGTACCTCTCTACTCATCACGGCAGATTGCAGTAACCAAATTTACATGAGAATGAAGCCGCTGCTTTTTCATCCAATAGCTTCTGAATAGCCCCCCCCCAAAGGGCTTCACGAGGGCTTCAAATCTCCCAGCAGTGGGGAACCTACACAAATACAGAGAATCGAACCGGGGTCGCTTCACCGCAGACAGCTGAACAAACAAAACACATTTAAATATCTTAAAATGATATTCAGTAATTATACTTAACTGTAACAGTGTTGTATTATATACACAAGAATATTACATTCGTGATGAGACAGCAAAACTCAGATTTAACCTAGAAATTTAAGACCCAAAATGAAGTGAAAGTTTGCAGTTAAAAGTTTCTCTTACAAGAATCCTGCAGACGGCTGTCTAAGGTCATAGGGGAGGGGGAATGTACTTGCATATTAATGTACTAGACAGAAAGTAAGAATTTAACTCAAGCGAGCGGTTTGATGGAAATTCAGTCTTTGCGTTTCTAGTTCCCTTACATTCATGATATATCTTTGGCATTACACTGAATCAGACTGATAAGAAAAAACGGTTCACGAATAAGAAGAATGTTTCGTGGAGAAATCAACTTATTTTCTCACAAAAAGAAAATCTTATATGCCACACCTCCCGACACTATACCTTAGTTTATCTTGAATGACGCGACGGCGACCTCGCACTAGATAACCTGGCTCATTCGTCCGCGGAGGGTAAAGGTATTAGCAGTTCAGTCTAAGCGTAATGTATAATGGGAATAACATTACGTGTCGTCTCGAACGGTGTCATCTGTGGACTGTCAACTTGAATGTATCACCGTTCTTAAAATATCCACAATGCATAGTTTGTTAGAAGTTAAACAGACTGAATCGGTGTTATAGAAAAAGAAACCTATCACAAGGAAAAATTAAGACGAAATAGGTGCTCTCCTGGAAATAAATGCAACAAAAACGCTAGCTCACATTACAACATGTTTTTGATAACAGATGATTGACTGACCTGTTCTCTCTCCTGATCAAGTCCACACGATTATTGTCTGTGGTGAATGCTAAAGATAAGTTCATACAACATATACCTATATGCTCGACGAATGCATTTTCCAAATTTTGGCTATAGCAACCCGTCGAGTGTTCAGTTTCAATGTGTATCAGACACATGCACTTGCAACCAGATGCAACCTTGCGGGCTGGCCCGGTTACCTGGCTAATGGTCAGCTGCCTCTCTTTCTGTCCTCTCCTAGGCTGAAGTTAATTGAGGACAACACGGGAGTTCAACGAAGAGCAAAAATTAGAGCTCATCTTTAAGTCAGGTGGACAACGTGCTTGGCAGGTGCGTAGCGCTAAAATGTGATGCTTTGATTGGTTATATTTTTACTTTCGAACCATTATACTTATTTTATGTATCATACACTTTTTTGTACTCAATTTTTACATTTGGGTGGAACGTACTGCTTTCTTTGGCATTAGTAAAATGTAAATAATGGAAACAATTCTACCTGCAACGTTTCCATTTCCTCTTACGTATCTTTATTACGGCTCAGTCTGTATTGGCAACAAACCCATACGCTGAAACATTGTCTCTAATTTGGCTCAACTCAATGTTAAATTATTTTTATTATATCATCATTTGATTTCCAACATTTATCATTTAAATTCTCTCTATTTAAAGCATTTAATTAGCATCATTATATCCAAATGATTCCACAAATGAATTACCCAGTTATTCATAATGAAACCAATACTCCAAATCGATTCAGCGTTCTGTTTGTGGGTATCGACGGTCTTGGTGGTGAACGATATACGGTTGGGCAGGTTTGTTTTTATCGGGCCTCGTTATCACCTGGCCAGAATTTCACAGAACACAAATGGTTATACCTTTGGTCAACATCGAAAACAACCAACCGCTAAGAGGGATGCACTGCTGTATCGATTCTTCGTGGCAACTGCGTCGGATGCAACAGGTTCACGCAACATAAACACAAATAACAGAAAGTAACAGCTAAAACTCCTGTTTGTGCAAATTGGATTAAAACTGCCAAATGGGGCAGTGAGGTGTGCAGTGCATTAGAGTCGTTCGCAATTAGTTTACCCCGCTGTGAGCAAAATGTTAAAGTTGTGCTGCCAAGTCATGTTTTGAGATTGGGCTCGCTGACTAAAGGTTAGCACGAGTTCTTGTTCACAAAAAATTATTTTTTCGTTCGTGGCTGACATTTCAACCAGTCGGGATGACAATGTTGCCATTTTTAGCGCCGAATTTCATGCAGAGACCGACAATAAACATAGAATTGTATTCATATGTCACTGGGCACACTAGGGAGCACAAAGTGACCCATTTAGGACCGTGGGACTTAAGTTGGTGCTTCGAACTCTCTAAGCTTCACCTTTCTACCTCTCCTCTTGTGTATAATTCCAGCCAGTTGATAGGCAATTTGCTTCCCAAAATGTCTTCCAAAAATGAGTAAAGCGTAATTCTGCCTTGGTAGTCGAGTATCTATGTTAAAAATAATCGAGCCATTTGCTTAAGGATTTGTAACTATTAAAAACATACCAGTTTTGCAACAACAAAAATAGCAAAAGGAAGGCTACCGAAGGTTCTAGTTTTCTATCATCAAAACAGTAGAGCAAGAGGAACTCCCTTATACAAATAACAAAATGAGATTGATACTGGAATTACCAACTTAAACGATTAATAATTTCAATAGACATGATGGAGAGATAGCTATATAATTTCAATGAATAATTTTATGTATTAAACTCAATGTATATCGTAAGAAGAACGAGGTACAATTCTGCCAGTGGGTAAGATGTCATTACCAGGCTAGTTACGTTGGGGCAAAGCAAGTAGTTAGAAGTCAGAGTAGCTAAGGCAATTAAGTGTTCTGGTGAACTCAGTCAACAAAAACCCCATTAGTTCAAAGTTCAGGTAATAGGAACTCAGTACTTTCAGAAATCAGAGAGTTGCATGAAAATGAACATATACCAGTTCTGAAAATTAGAAAGGGAAAGAATTCTTAGAATTTGGCAAGTAAATGCTGAGTAAAAGTTGCATTTCAGATGCGAATAACAAACTTAAGATTTGGCGACGTATAACGTAGGAACTTTGGTGGGGTAGTAATGAAATAGGCGGGACTTAAGGTTGATAAAAGAGCGCGTATTTCTAAAATTAGGGTCTTACAATCTGTTACATTTTACAGAAGGTTTGGATGTGTCGATTATCGACAGTCCGTAGCTCTAAAAACCGCAAGGGGATACGCCGTTTAACATTTCAGCGATTCACGGCAACTTACGCTTCTCGTTATTACCGAAATAGTTACTTTAAAACGTAAACTTCTTGATAAAATTTAGAAGCTATCAGATATAATACTTCAATAGTTACAGTTTCTCGTGCTAAGATTCAGAAACAGTTCAAACTGTCGGTAACTCGCTTCAAAATGCTCAGGTATTAGTCTACATTAAAAGTATCAGTCAACTTAACTATTGCTGTCTATTTCACACCTACCCACGGTACCCTCAGAGAAAGATCCCATAGCTTATCACTGTAGCAGCCATCAGCAGATTCATCAACGACGGATGTTGGAGACGGCATCAAAAGTGTCTCACATCAAAGGAAAACATCTTCATTTCGAAACAGGTCAGTCCGAGCCTAGTCTTTGTTCAATAATAGTAATAATAATAATAATAAACGTTTGACATAAATGTTATGGCTATTGTGCATTTCAGTGCTGGTAGTAACTGATTTCTCACCCACTCCATCCTTTTGACGTCAGCGGCTAAGCATGTTACATTGGGCTAACCATCTCTACTTCTTTAGGCGAATCAAAGTAGAATTCATTAAGAGCTTATTTTTGATCTCTCCTTAATTTCCACATCTCTAAATGGTTATGTTTATTTACTTGGATTTATTTCAAGCCTGTCATACACAAGGGCTGCCAGGCATCTACTGTTAGATAAATATGGAAACCTTATGGAAGAAAAAGCTGGCCACTTTGCTACTCCCAGGTATATATACGCAATCAAGTAATGTGGGAGAACCGAAATATTACAAGAAAATTTCTAGCACGAGTGCTTAGACGCTTTTCTGTTCAACAACATTTCAAAGTAATAAAACACATATCTGCAAATATTTATAGGTATGGAAAGGTAGAATCAGATGACTGAAAAATTCAATGCCATAGCCGGGATTTGAACCACGGATCTCCCGGTCTCCGTCCGATTGCTCTAACCACTGAGCTACCATGGCAACATGCCGGTACGCCAGTAAATTCTCCAACTGATTCGCATTTTTCCCGGTAAACCACAAGGAGATCTCAAATTGTATTGAGATCTCATACCCCAATGGCGACTTACATTTTTTGTAAGTACTTAAGTCCCGGGCTTTATAGTTAGAACCACTATTAGGTCAATTAATGGAATTAATTGTTCTTTCACACAAGCCGTGTGTTGGACAGGGTTGGAAAGGTAGAATCAGATGACTGAAAAATTCAATGCCAATGCCGGGATTTGAACCACGTAGAATTTTTCAGTCATCTGATTCTACCTTTCCAACCTTGTCCAACACACGGCTTGGTGAAGGAACAATTAATTCCGTTTATAGGTATATTATAATGAGAAAACGACGCTGATCTACGAATGATGAATTATTTAATCTCGGAGCTTATCTTTTTTCTTTGGTATACTTCTTCCGAAATATTTCTGTTCTCCTTCCTACAACGTTTTCTTTGGTGTAAAAATATAGTTCCCGTCAATATAATTTCGTAAAGCTTCACGTGTGTATCGTTAGCGTATTCACGCCACACTCACATGCCGGAAAGTAAATTTTTAGAAACTCGGCGTATTTCAAACAATACCTACGCGCTCAAAATCCCAGGTGTAGAACGTTGGTGCTAATCTAAATGATGAAACACATGATAATAATTGGAGCCAAGAGTGCAGCTCTGTTTATTAAGGAAATCGCTTGCTTAAACTGCTGCTTTTCTTAGTTGCTATGAGACAATAACGCTGTGCTTATTCCTTCCTTGATCTCCAAAGATTATTACCACGTGGTCAGCAAACGTCAGTCACCAACTGAAGGTGCTAATAATAACGAGATTTTTCTATAAAATCTGAGGTTTGCACAGAAATTCCTTATATATTACCGTGTATGGGGTTTTGAGTCTCGGTGATGGACATGCCACAGCCATCCACTCCTGCACCCTGACTTCGCTTTCTACTTTAAGGCAATCCATTGATGAAAATTCTAAAATGCGCAATTCTTGAACTATCAACTAAAAATTTTTATGTGATAATTTGCAGTGCTTTACAAATAAAATAACAGATTTGGAACTTCTAAACTAAACCATTTGTGTGATATTTACTGTTTACTGAAATTTTAGGTTCTTATTATGCACTTTTTCCAATGCTTGTAAAGGAAATGCTGGTTTCGGGTAAAACTTTAATTTATGCACTATTAAACCATAATAAAAGTGTACTTCATTTTTATTGAGAAATGCTGATTATTTTAGCCGTAAAAATTCTCAAATAATGATGTCATGTTTACCTCATTTTTTGCATAAATGCAAAATGCACAATCAATATGCATTAAAGTACATAAACAAAGTACATGCGCAACAGCTTTATAATTTTTCTAAATTACTTCACAAATATCAAGCTATGAAATGCTGAAAAGAGAATATTACTTAAGTATAGAATGTAGCAATTTCGAAAATCTACTTTATAAGCATTTTTGAAGGAAATTTCACCAATGGATTGCTAACAGACACAACTTGATAAAGGCATTCCGAATGAAATATCTTAGTTCGGTAAATTGCAACGTTTTTAGAATAGAAGGTTTTTATTTAAAAATTACTACCCAGAGCAAATAAATGGCACATTCTCTTATAATAACACTTATTTAATAAACAGAGTAGTTGAAAATTAACTCCAATGTAGGAGAGTTTCACCTGATTATTACATCAGATAAACACAGCCGACTGCGCGCGCGCTCTCTTTAGTATGTCTGTATGTTAAAATTATATTTCCATTACTGCTGATTATATACACACACATACATAAATGACTTGCTCAACAAAATCTATAATGAAAGGTTGTTTTTATATAAAATGACTAAAGCAAACATTAAATATATTGATGAGGGTAGCGACAGGTCAGTAATGACATTTTCAGGGTGGACCATTTAAGTTGAGACTGTATAATAAAGTAAATGCCATTAGTCGCGTTTTGTTTGGAGGACGTAATGGTAATTCTAGGGTCAATTTAATTTTTTTTAAAATGGCAACCTACCTTTTTTTATTGTCTTCTCACCCCTCACAAAAAACTAAACAACATTTGTATAAAGCACTTTGCAGTTGTTCTTATACCAACTGAATGGCTATGTACAAAGAGCGCAATGAATGTTTTGATGCCATTTGAGGGTCAAGTTAAGTTTCGTAATTAGGAACCAACTTTTTCCCCCTTATTCCTCGTCACAGAATAAACAACTTTTTATAAACCATTTTCTAATGAGACAACAACATACACAATATAGGTTCCCATTTAAAAAAAAGTAAATTGACCCTAAAATGACCAAAACGTCCTCCAAACAAAATATGACTAATTACTTTCCCTTGTTATATCAAGCAACTTTTATTAAAGACATCTCTTTCTACAACACTTAGTTTTGGAGATATTGCAGTCTCAACTTGAATGGTCCACCCTGTATATTTATTACCAAAGAAAATTTAGTCACTCTTTAAGCCTCCTCGGTAACGTGAGAGGCTCGCATTCAAGAGGTTCCGGGTTCTATTCCCGTCGACCGCCCGCTCTGACTACGGATTTACGTGGTTTTCCCAGGTCGAATGCGAGTTCTGGAGTGGCTTTTCTCCTACTACGGTTTCTTTGCCTCATTTCCCTTTAATTCAGTTTCGTTCTCATGTTTCATGTGTGCTTCTAGATTTTGGCAGTACCGGGCAGGCGCGAATGCTAGCTACAAGGGAAGACACTAGTCGCTGCTAAGTTGTACGAGTAGTTATCGCCCTCTTTGGGCAGCTGCAGTAGTGGGACGGGTCTTCGAGCCAGGAACTTCTGGCGACCTCCGCGGTTCTCTGTGGCCCATACGCCTGCAGCCTGTAACTCCTATGATTCCTACATTTTATATCCCTTCCTCTTAGGGGGTGGTAGACGCAGTAAGTCGCAGTGCGTGAGGTGTCCCCCCTCTGCTGTATACCCTATACTCTTTAAGTCTCTACTAGATTTCTAACGCTACAATCGGATTTTGTAATACCCAACACCGCATTTGAGTTGAATGCCATTTTCTAACGCTTTCAAAAAGTTTGGCTGGAAATGTCCTATGCCAAATGTTCCACACAGTGAAATTTTAAACTTAATACCGCACCGTTAGAACAACACAGCCACAACTAAAAGATTACATCCATTTTGTTATTCTCTACCAAAAATGAAAACCACCATATTTTGGACCGGTTTTTGGTCAGTGTTGCAATTCCGAATATTCTGTTACTATCATGAATCAAAGCTCTCAAATGCAATTATCTCAAAACTGTTTTTTGAGTTGTGGCAATACTGTTCTAGGTATGCGATATATCCTTTAAATATCCATTTCGTGTATCTAACCTTAGCGCACAAATTCTCATATTAATCTTATGCTAGTTTTATCTAAAACTGCCATTCCTATTAAACTATCATAAAGTTGTATTTTTTGGACTCAATATCTCAAAAACCACTTCGCTGCAAAAAATGTTTCCATGATAATTTTATCCCTGTGACCTTTCGGAATATGCACGAAGCATTTCAAAAAATTTGGATGAAAACTCCAAAGTGTTAAGAGAGTAACATCTTGAACGAGTAAAAGTGGGAAGAAGAATTCCTGAGACGCGATTCTTAAAATAAAACTAATTTAAATCCACATTGTTACTTGTTACTTACAAATGTAAACACTCACATTATAAAAAGGGAAAGCACATCTTTGAAATTATACATTTTAAATACCTTTTTGTAGACTTGAAGTCCAGAAGTTTATTTTCCCTGAGATTTTTATCTAAATTTCAGTGATGTATTCCCTTAAGCTGTGTGGGAAAGGTAACGAAATCACTTGAGACCTTGCATAAAAACTGTTTAGGAGAGATACTAAAAGGATCAAGAAATGCGAAAATGTTAAGGCAGTTGGTTCTTATTCGGAGAAGAGAAGCAAAGTGGAAGGGACAGAATGTAAGAGACTGTGTTTGCAGCAAAGTGTCTGCCCTTCTGACTGATTGAGGAGTAGAACATATCATGGAGGCGCTCTCGAAACCGGGGCAGAGCACCGCACAAAAGCCAATGTGGCTCTTTGTGCTTCTAACGTGACCCCTGAGAGGGAGGAATGACGGGGTACAGATCCGGGTGCGATATGCGCAAGCACGGACGGGGTCCCTAACGATTCCAGGTTGAACGAATCCGACGTCGGTGAGCCCTGCCCACAATCCGCGAGGCCCTGGGAGTTCCTATAGCCCAGGGATATCGCTGCAGAAGGCGAGTTTGTTCAACTGTTGCCTTTCAAAGCGCACCTCCAGCGCCCAGCTGCAACACACCGAACGTTGACTGGTCCTTAACCCTGAAATAAATGGTAGCAAATGATTGGGAAGGAAATTGTGGTCAGGAAATTCATGGTAGAAGAGAAACGATCACAGCATTCGCCTACCGACCCGGGAAAACCACGTAAAAACCCATAGTCGAGGGCCGACCTGAAGGGAATCGGATCCGGGACCTCCAGAATGCCACTATCACTAATTACCGCTGAGCCATCTCGCTTGTTGACTGATTGAGGAAAGCAGTCATAAAGTGTGCCCATATTCAGATTATTAGGCCAATAAAGTCATTGAATTGAGATACCTGTATCACTCATTTGCACAGAAGTCTTTCAGATTGTCAACACCTGCATTAACGCCACACATTATCTGTCACAAGCTTTGTAATATAACCTGCTGCATTCCTGGCGATGACAGGCGATTAATATCTTTTGTCAAAAGGTCGCTTCTCTTTGTAATCAATTGGCGTTTCATACGCGATGTTATAGACAGAACTGAAAACAAATCAAGTGGAGTTAATTCCGGAGATTGGGTGAACCATTTCATAAACAAACTCAAAAACAGCGGCTCCTCTTAGCGTAAATCCCTCTGTATTGACATTCAGTGAAACGGCTTCAATGTTACAAAAACCGATTTTAAAACAGGAAGATATGTCAGCAACAGAAGGATCAAAGACTGCAAATATTTCTATTTCTACATTGCTTTTGTACAAGAAGGGACAAATGTATGTTGACTAAACCCTCGTCTATAGTTTAGTTTACAGGACAATATCGTTAGCCCTGCAGCGAAGTTGTGCAGGTACAGTGCTTTTCTTCCACATTGCGGCCACCGCACGGCGGCACGGGCGCCGGCCGCTACAGCTCGGACTGCACCCGAAACAATTATTATATCCGCGCAACCGCCTACGTTCTCATATTTACAATTACACTTACAATGATAATAAACACGTACCTTAGCACAACAGGGTTGTAAATGCTCTTCTCTATCTTCAAATTTCTGGCATCTTCTCCGAAAGTTTTAATTTACACTCGAGAGTTCAATGTCTGAAATTCTCGCTTGGTGTTTTCTTTTAGTCCTTGCAATGTATGAGATTTGTTGCATATAGTTTATATTTCACTTGTTTCACAGTCAGAACTAACTCGATTACTCCCCGATTGCCGCGAGAGCGCTCGCTTATGTACAGCTGCAGTTTTCGTACAGTCATTCTGAATATGCTGGAAAGCCCGAGAATAACAGAAGGATCGTGAACGATTACCTTATGGCTCGAAGGCCTTCACGAAGTTGTTTACATCAGTGGCTAGTGTTGTATAGAAGGTCACAGCATTGGCGTCTGGTTTCGTCACAATAATAATAATAATAATAATAATAATAATAATAATCTGTCGCATAAAATATTCGTCCTCTCTCCCTCTCTCTTTCTCTCTCAGACCTTTTTAAGAATGTTTTTATTAAGGGACCTCAAAATATAGCATTTGAGTTAAAATCTCGATATTATTTATTTCTTCCGAATGCAAACTCCCACTATTTATTATAGGGAAGTCATATCACTGAGATAATCAATGACAATAACATAGTTTCTCTTGAATATTATTTTACAGTTTTATAAAACGATATACCTTCAGTAAATAATATTACCTTCCTTTTGTAGCCTCGATGTCATTATAGCTACAGTTGAGGCATTGAGATAACTTTTGTTATTTATGGCTCAAAACGTAAGAAAATAAAAGCTCTAATACCGCCTTCTCACCAGGAGTTCCATGTGCATCCTTCTCATTCCCTCCAGTGGTTAAGATTCACTAGGTCTCCACGCTTTTTTAAACTTTTGCAAAGTAAGCCCAACGCTAAAATTAAATGTTTATTTTAATAACAAAAAGCGAAACAGGGATTAATGCTGTGTGTTCCCAAGACAGTATAAACGACTAACATGAAATTGTTTTTAAAAAGGGTATGTTCATAAATTTACCACAGAGTAATGTAGCTCTGCTGCGTAAAGCGGAAAAGGCGAACACTTACAGGGACCTCTTCGCAAAAAACAAGTGACAGCAGGGGAGTTGTGGTTGCACATGGTAAACACACATTTGCTTTTCATTTTAATTACTTCTTCACAACGCCACAATCATTCTTCAAATAGCTTCCAGCTGCTTCTGGGATGACAGAAATACGTTGGTATGAAGGAAAATAATCAGCAGATATATGTTTATTGCTGTCATGACTAACAATTTTCATTTATAATACCTCAAGAGTAACGTAAAAATAAAGAAAAATCCATATTTCTTTATCACCAAAGTAGTTTTAAATTAACAAACCTGATGGGTGTCATTCACAATGCTTTCTCTACCCATTTTTCAAAAACTATTCTTCAAAAAGATTATTCTATACATTTAATTGAGGTATTCATCTTCAGAAATGGCTTTAACACTTTTTACTTTCTCTACTACGTATAGTAAGTAGGGGAAGTATTGCATTCCACCCAAAAATTCGATACCGAGATTTCACCGGAAATACATGTTTTGAGACTCCCTGAATCCAAAAAACAAGCATTTTTGGAAACATGTCCGTGTGTGTGTCTGTGTGTGTGTGTGTGTGTGTTTGTGTGACTGTGTGCCTGTGAACAGCATAACTCAGAAACGAACAGTCGGATAAACACCAAACTTGATATTAAGTTCAGTATCTTTCAGAGATGCGACACGAAGGTTTTCAAGAAAATCCCCCCACCCCAGACTACCCTTTACATGGAACATTTTTCGAAAATTTTAATTTTCTCAAAAATGGCTCTAACGATTTTGATTAAAATATCATATGCTTAAGACATTGTCATGAGAAATGAAATGTATATCTCGAAATTTCTGGGAATGTCTCCAAAAGTATTCTTCATTGTGAACGACTTTTGCATAACTGGTAAACCATAAGAGATAGACAAAACAGTACCACACAAAAAATGTAGATCGCGTTAAAATACACAATTTATGTCATATACATTTCTTTTGTTGAGTGAACCGTTTTCGAGATATTGCTTGTTATTCCCTTAAATTTTCCAATACTTATACTTTTTCTCAAATTCGTTATTTACTTTTTTATATCCTAGACATGCAAAGAGAATGGAATGCGCCACATAGCAACCAGCGTTAAAAGATTTGACTATCGCTTAAAAGCTACCATATTCCCCTTGCATCTACAAGAAAATTACCAATAAGATTGGCATCTCAATATCTCGATTAACATGAAGCATATGGAGAATAAGCGTTTGTAAAAATAGTTTGTACAAGAGTAGAAAAAGTCATGTGAGTGTAACACATCCGATTTTTCTTGTAGCTACAAGAAGAATAAGGAATGCGGTAGGCTTAAGCGACAGTCAAATGTTTTAAGATCAGGTCGCTCTTTGAGGCTCTAAATTCTGTTCTTTTTGCATGACCAGGAGTATCGGAAAACGAGTGAGATGGCTCCACGGTAACGCGAGAGACTCGTATTCAGGAGGTCCCATTTCCGGTGGCTGCCCACTCTGACCATAAATTTTTAGTGGCTTTCCCTGGTTGGTACAAGACGAATACTGGAGAGATGTTTCTACCCGGATTTCCTCTCTTCCACATTTCATCTTATATTATTTCCTTTTCATGTTTCAGGTTGACTCCAGAGCTGTGGTTCCGTGGATGTGGACCAGATGGCGCAGAGAATTGCGATTTAGAACTTCTTCTAGACCCTGCTAGGTAAAGCCTGTCGAACCTCCACTATAGGGTCATGTTTCCCTCGGAGGGGCGTCTCCGAGAGGTCCTCCCGTGGCCGGGTGGTCAAGCCTGTAACTACAGGGTGAGATAAAAAACTACGAATCGGCTGCTCGGTGTTTTTCCTGTCCGCATCCTCGGCGCTCGTTGCCGTCTGCCGATAGAAAGGCGCAGATGAAACCTGCTACATTTTTAAAACTACTTTTACTTAACAACTTTATGGAAGGAGATGCTGAAACTGGCCACCGTTTCCTTACGTTTTTGGCACCTCTTTAGGAAACCATACATCACTCGCCGTAGTTCGCGTTGAAAAATGCTGGCAATTTCCTGGAAGATATTTTGTTTTAATTCTTCCAGGCTGTGTGGCTTTGTCTTATACACTTTGTTTTAAGTTACCCGAGATAGAAATCGCAGGGAGTTAGGTCGGGCGACCAAGGGGCCACAAATCTCTACTAATAATTTTGTCCCCAAATACACTTTTAATTTTTCTCATCCAAATATTGGCCGTATAAGCTGTTGCAGAGTCTTGTTGTAAAAAGGCAAAATCACGTTCCCTGGCTGTTAATTCTCTTTTTAAAGGGGCAAAAATTGTATCCACATATGTGAAGGAGACCGGGAGATACGTGGTTCAAATCCCGGGTATGGCATTGAATTTTTCAGTCGTCTGATTCTACCTTTCCAATTATTATTATTATTATTATTATTATTATTATTATTATTATTAGTATTATTATTATTATTATTATTATTATTATTATTATTATTATTATTATTATTATTATTCGTATATACAATTAAATTCGTTACTGCTTAAAGTGTACGTCTGTAATTAGGCTTATTTCCAGAAATAATTTCTAGTTTTAATTTTTCCTTGGCTGGACTGCTGGATGTTCATGCTGCTCTTTGTCTACCATGCCCCCATGCTGAACTGCAAATACTGTTATTCTCTGTGGTCGTGTAAGTTAGTCTACCGTAAGATAATTTAGGTACAATAAGACTTACTAAATATAAATTACAAAGCATCGTCTCTATAAATTTACAAATAATACATAAAATGCTGTTGTTTAATACTGTATCAGCTGACAGATAATAACGCTCATTTCAATCTTTATTTTTGTTAATCCATTTATTCCCCAAATAAATTATTGAAGATACTTATTTTGGATTTAATTTTATTTGAGAATAAAAAGTTACCGTTTATTAAAGGAAGGGAATATAGGGTATGTTTTGCTAATTTTTATCTTTCTCTGCTGCGTACAGAAAATAGGGGAAATATTACATTCCATCCAAAAAATTCGATGTCGAAATTTCCCCTAAAATATATGTTTTGAGGCTCCCTGAACCCAGAAAAAGCATTTTAAGAAAAATATCCGTGTATGTGTCTGTGAACAGCGTAACACAAGAACGAAATGTTGAATAAATACCAAAGTTGATATTTAAGCGCGGTACCTTCCAAAAATGCCACACGAAGATTTTCAAGAAAATCTCCCAAACTACCCGTTACATGCGACATTTTTCAATTATTATTTTTATTATATACTTATTTTACTTTCTTCTAAACGGCTCTATTGATTTTGATTAAAATGCCACATTCAAAATATTTACATAACAAATAAAATGTATATCCTGAATTTTCTGAATAGCCTGTGAAGTCCTCTTCTTCGGAAGAAATTTTGTGTAATATTGTATAACAGCTAAACATTAAGCAATAGAAGAAAACGTACTACACAAACAAATATATATTTTTAAAGAATGTAGTATATTTCAAATAACTTTTTGGTGTCATAAGCCTTTTCGAGATATCCGTTATTACTGGCACGAAATGCTCAATACTTTTCATTACTATATATTCAAGGAGTTCAATACTACTCATTCATTTATGGTCCTGTATTTCGCGTTGCCATGGAAAGAGTATGAAATTTTAAGGCTAGCGCATAGCGTCCAGTTTTAAAACATTTGGCTATCGCCATTCTATTTATATTTTGTGGCAGTAATTTGTATCACAATAATGTAAATGCCAGAGTGATTGTAGTGTAAATAAGCATTATTGTATGACATTGATTTGAGATGTTTGTTAATTATAAGCATTGTTAGGAAATAAGTTTACACGGCCTCACTGAAACTGACAATAAGAGCGGACAACAATGAGCGAGGGGGTGAGTTGAATATTAATTAAAAGAGACAAACAAATGACGTCAGATTGGCGCGCTTTTCTTAGAAATGGCGGAAATTTCTTCCCTAGAGCATATGTTTTCGTAATTTTTGATTGGATATAAAAATAGACGCTAATGTTGGCGCGTTTTATTAACCAATAGCAGCTCTGTTATAATCTTTAGGCATATCGGGGTGTGGGAGTATAAAAAGCTAAAGTCAGAGGCAGATTTTGTCAGTCCTGTAATACGTTCATCAGTTCAACATAAGTATTCGTGAGTTATACGTCGCGTAGTTCAACGGAAGCATACATAAAGTACACGTTACGCAATTCTACAGAATCTCTCGCGTCTTAAAGTTTGTTATAAATGTGAAACACGCGAATTAATAATGTGCAGTAAATAAGTGATTATAGTGATATTAGAAAATATAACAGTTTCAGTCTGGCGTGTATCACGAGTCAATATGTGAACTTAATTAATTGTGACGGTAATTAAAGTGTAAAAACAAATTCTTTTATCAGTGTTATCTTTGAGTAACAAATCCTTTCCGTTTACACACCTTGATCAAGAGATATGCTCGACTTAATAATAATAATAATAATAATAATAATAATAATAATAATAATAATAATAATAATAATAGCTAGCCGGAGGACAATGAACCCAACATTCAAAGTAGTAATACAATAACAGGCGCCCAGTAAAAGATAACACGAAGTGACCGCGACAAATTGGCTTCCATACGTGGTGCATATAAACATGAAGCATCTTCCAACTACCAACAAATAAACCACTTCAATTTATAAGGTAATGTGTAGTGGAGGTATTTCCGGAAAGTTTTTATCGATTAATATGAAGTATATAGGAAATGACGTTTCGTAAGAATAATTTGTATGCCCACTAATAAGCGATAGAGGGTAGAGAAAGTCATGTGTATGTAACACATAAGATTTTTCAGTTAAATTTCAACTAGTTTAGGTATATAAACGTATGGGTTATTATCTTTCCATGTAATGCTTTCATTCTTAGAGCTGCGTCATTGGCAAATTTTCGTTTGAATGTAGATCCTTATACCTCAATGTATTCTACCCGCAAAGTCTTATGATGATATCCTCTTTAACGACGTAGATCGACCGCTCGCTTTAAAATGCTTAAGAAATGAACGTTTTAATGTTGATTATAGCTTGAAACAAATCATATAACTGAAGCGAATTTAAGAGCAAAGTATTTTACTTTTCAACTGGGAATAAGTCAATTGTAACGGCTGTATTTTCCTACACAATGAAATTACTTTTTTCTACTGTAAATGCTACATTTTTATATTAAAGAAGAAAAATTAAAAGCATTCATGAGGGTAAAAGGAGAAAAAAAGATATTAAAAGTTCCATTATTTCTATATGCATTGTATTTGTTCTAATTTTACGAGAGTTGTAATCACTTTCATAAAGCCAAAATGCATTAACAGAAGAGCACCATTCTCTCCACATTCTGTGGAGTAGTGTAGTAACAGCTATTTCTATAAAATAAATTATTCTCCATAGTCCTGTTATATTAATGTATTCACTAACATCACTTATTTTGCCTCTGCGCGCCACTGAATGACATTTCGCGTTTACTGTGCTACAGTGGTGAAAATAATGTCAAATTTCGAAGCTATGATTCTGATGCTAATGTCACTTGATTTGCTTTGCCCACATTAGAATTCAAATAACAGAGAAGTGTACAAATACCTAAGGTCACAAAAGTTAAGCATTTAATGAAATATCTGTTCTTTCTTGTGTAATTTGTGTCTTTACGTTACTATATCCAAGTTAGAAATATCAGCGAGAATAAAAAGGGTTTTACAGGTTACTAACTGAAAACTCAAGGTTTTTATTTTATACACCATGTACTGCTGCTTGAGCTTGCCTGGTTTGTACCAGACATGAATTGCAGAGGGGAAGGATAGTGGCAAGCTCACCTTCAGCCGGTTAGCCTGGCACGCATGGATGTCAGCAGTAGACTGGTAAGCACTTCCTTTTAAACTACGTGCCATTATCGCGCCTTCTGAGCGGTAAATGTTATTTCTTGCTGTTTATATATACTATAGATAGAATAAGATCTCTAGCTGAATCTCAAAAAAAAATACACATAAGGAAATTAAGACAGTGAATTTCACTGCAATAATTAACATAAAGCAAATCTACGTAAACCTATATCCCACCGTTTAATTTAAAAATCTTTACACATAAAACACACGTACATAGAATACAACCTTGGAGATTTAGTGCGCAAATTATTGGTATTTCAAAGTGAAAGAGTCATTTTTGAGAAAATAGGAAATATCGCAAAAAAATATTCGTGTAAAGCGTTATTTGGAGTTGGGGTAATTCCTGAAAACCTTTGTACTAAACAATTTTTTTTTCTGTGCTTACAAATCACTATTCGCGATTTACATGGACTTCAAAAGTATAAATCCACATCCCATTATTTTCCACACACTATAGTTTATAACCATTTGGATCTATACACCTTTTTTGTTGTTTGTCTAATTGTTTGCGTTTTTATAACGAACAAGGATGTCGAATTATAACAGATATTTTAAAATAGCAACACAACGTAAGATCCAGTAATGTTTATAGCCATAGCCCTTCAGCAGTTGAAGATAACTAAACACATTATATAAAGAATAGCTTCATGTACCCACAAGATATTGTGCCAATCTTACGGGACAATATTTTGAGAAGCGCAATGTAAGCAAACTGCATCGCTAATCTAAACCTCATTTTACAATTTCCTTCTATTATTTCATTTATACATTTTGGTTCATAATTATAAATCTCTGGTTTATTTCACTTGCGTTCAAATTTATTTAACACTCGTAGTATGGTGCCTGTGCATGAAGCCTTTTGTTTACACAGAGTGTTTCTCTCCATCTGATGAAGGGTTGTGACTAGAAACATTATTAAAGCTTGTGGTGTGTTGGTTATAATTGCACATCCTATCTAGTTTTATACTATAAACCTCAAATCGAGGTAACACGTTTTCCTTTATACAGCGCATGGAAATCTACACAGCAGTGGTCAAAGGTACAGTATAGTAGATGCCTCTTCATTACAAAATGTCGCCAGTTATCTCTATATAGGAACGGTCGTTAAAAAGGGATGGGCCAAAGAACTTGTTTCCGACATCTGCATGAAACAACTTCACAATCTCTACAACACTCTGCATATCAAAAACGCTCAATTTCATAAGTACGAGGATGCTTTTTAAGAGCCGACTGTGCATGGTGTTCGCACAGGATGTAAGGTAGCGCCGATTCAAGATCAGCCATTCTCGGCCGGTCCTCCACCACTCTGCCAGTAAGTTTCAATTCTTTGTCTATGCTGGTTATTTACTTGTGAGGTGCGTTCCGTCATTCGGAAATGTGTGTAAGTGGTGCGGACTGTTCGATATAGGAAGGAGGAACGTTCATGAGGATCGATCTAGACGGCCTACTGTCATCAGTGAAGAGTTGACACAAAAAGTTGATAACTTTCGTGAAAATAGGCGCTTCACTATTCACGAGGTTCATCAACATTTCCCTAAGGTTTCAAGGTCAGCAATTTATGCAATTGTTACTGACAAACTTCCATACAAAAAAATGTGTATAAGATGGACTGGCGGCAGAGTTCTGTAATGACGGTATCCAAACGCTGGTGCCACGACTGAGTAAGTGTTCAGACATTAATAGTGTAGGAAAATAAAACAATGTTCATATTTTCATTTTCTATAAAAATTATGTTCATAAATAAAATATTGCATGTGTCATAAAAAAGATAATTATCTTTGAATATATATATTTATAAAATTTAAATTAATTGTTTATTTTTAAAATGAAAATGCAATGTTTCTTACTTAAAAAATCCGACGTGACGCATTCACAAGACTTTCTCTACCCGTTATCGTTTGTTAGTGGGTATACAAATTATTCTTATTCAAGCTTATTGTTCTATGTACTCATTTTAATCCAAACAAACCTTTGTAGAAACATCTATATTACACATTTCGTTATAGATTCAAAGAAAACAGCGATAGTCAAATATTTAAGATCTGGACGCTATATGTTGGCCTTATGTACACTTTCCATGCATCGCGAGAAACAGCGAATTTCGACAGGATTTAAAAGAAATGCTTGTGCCACAAAAAAGGTTCTTTAAAGTAAACTGTGTGTTTTAAAGAGATCTACATTTTTTCTGTGGTACGTTTTCGTCTATCGCTAAGTGCTTACTGGTTACACAAGATTGTACAAAATTCCTTCCGTATGAAGACGGTTTCACAAGTATTCCCAAAAGATTCAAGATATAAGATGTCTTTAATATAACGTACTTTAATCAAAATTTAGGGTAAGAAGATTTTCTTGAAAATCTTCGTGTCGCATCTTAGGAAGGTACTGAACCTAAATTCCAAGTTTGGTACCTATCAGGCTTTTCATTTTTCTAATAAAAGTTCTTTTTTTGTATTCAGGAGACCTGAAAAACGTATTTCCGGTAAAATTGGATTTTGAATTTGTGGGTGAAATGCAATCCTCTACCTACTATGTACGTGGTAGAAAAAGTAAAAAGCAATGCTTTTAGATTTTTGTTGTCCTATTCCCTCTATTGTGTTTGGAAGCAAAAGATGTTAATCTTGGGATTTTCAGAAGAGAACGTGAAACATTTTACCTTTACACAGTACCTACTATTTCAAAGCTTAGCGTTACTGTTGCTGGTGAATGTAACGAATTTAAACAAATAGGAAGAGCGCTCGACAGAACTGGAAATGGTTGAGGAATATGTTCAGAGGCTGCCGACAATTAACACTGTATTGCGCTAGAGTTGCGCCACAACGCAGAGGCGGCCCCGACGCGACAAACGGCCGGGAAGGGGGGGAGAGAGTGGATTTGCTTATTGTTCGCACCACACAGGATGGTTCAGAAGCGCGTACTTGGGGTAGCCATCTGCAGCACTTTGTGGCATTATTTGGTTACGTAACAAAGACTAACGATATGCTCTAACATGCAGTATTGTTGAGGTGATATTCAAATAAGGTATTTGATCTGCTGCCATCAGCTTCACAATATAGTTACTTAAGGGTTTTACGTCCTAAGGCTTGAAGGCTCCCAATCATACTAGATTAAACGAGTATATATGCCTACTAAGTAGAAAAATGTTATTTGTAGGACGCACTGTATCGTTCTTTTATTTATAATTTATTTAAGAAATTTACCATAGGTATTATTAAACATCTATGTTACATTCACATGACTTTCTCTACCAATTATCGTTAATTTTACAAACTAATTCTTACGAAAGCTTATTTTTCTATCTACTTTATGTTAATTGAGTTAAATCTTTGTAGAAATACTTTATTTATACATTTGGTTGTAGATACAAGAGGGATACATGAAACCGAATCGATAGCCAGATCTGCTGGGCTAGAAATTCTATTCTCTTTCAATAACAAATGAATAGCGACAGCACTTTAAAAAAGAATTAATGTGGTGCAATTACATGTGTCTTTCTCTACATACTATTTGCTTATTTTTATATAGTGTCTGCAGACTACGTGGCGCCATGACCGAGTGGTTAGACTGAGTGATTCGATCTTCTCCGGGATGTATGTGGGATTAGTGGTGGACGAAGCGGGGTCTTCTCCGGTTTTTCCCGCCCTTTATTCACCTTTTCTTTAATCTATTTTACCATCATTTCATATCATCTCCTCCTTCGCTCTCATACCAGACTTCGGGCTGATCACCCATCCAGGTTCTTCTATTCCATCCAAATAGACTATCTGCCCCCCGACAGGTGTTTAACTCCAGGCATTGGCTTGTAAGCCCTGGGGGGTTCAAATCCTCCAAACGAGGAGGGTAACTGGAGAAACAAGACCTACAGACTACTCCTATAAAAGTGTTTTCTTCTCTTTGATTCAAGTTAGTTGAGATAAACGTTTGTATAAATAGTTTCATTAAACACATTTCGTTATAGATACAAATGGTTTAGCCATAGTCAAATATTTAAAAGCGGGTCGCTGTATGATGTCCTTGAAAGTCCATGCACTTTCCAGCACAGAGAAGAAACAACTGAAGGTAGGGCAATGCTATAAAGAAATGAAATTGCGAAGTATTGAAACATTTAGATCGTTAGCAACGGACAGCTCGGAAATGGCTGATGCCACAAGAAAGTTATTTGAAATAAATTGTTTTCTAAAGAGTTCTACATTTTTTGTGTATTCAGTTTTGGTCTCTCTTAGTTTACCAGTTATGCAAAATTCAATCACAATGAAGAGGACTCAATGCTATTCCCAGAAAAAATCGGAATTATATTTATCCTGTAAATATCTTAAATATATGAAACTTTAATAAAAATCGTTATAGCCCTTTCTGAGAAAATCAAAAGCTTAAAAAGCTGTTCATGTAGTAAAGGATAGTTTGAGGTGGGTTATTTTATTTAAAAATCTTCGTGTTTTACCTTTTAAAGATACTGAAATTAAATACCATATTTGGCATTTATTCAACACTTCGTTTTTGAGGTATGGAGTACACACACATACACACACACACACACACACACACACACACACACACACACACACGGGCGTTTTCTAAACGGGGTTGGCTTTTGTATTCAGAAGTTTTAAAACATGTATTTCCGATTATCTCTCTCTCTCTCTCTCTCTCTCTCTCTCTCTATATATATATATATATATATATATATATATATATATATATATATATATATATATCACTGGAATCATGCAGCATTCAGCAAAGCGTAGAAATTGTGAAAATCTATTATCAAAATGCATCATCTGTACGCCAAACCTTCCGTGTATTGCGTGAAGTTTACGGTGTGCATAATCGTCCCTGCAAGAGAACGATTCGGCGTTTGATCGATAAATTTGAAAGAAGTGATTGTATCAGCGATTAAAGAACGCCTGTACGTAATCAATGTAAGCGCTCCAACGAAAAGATAGGCGCCGTTCGTGAGATTGTAGCGAGAACGGAAACAAATCAACTGCTCGTCGAGCGCAAGAATTAGGGCTTTCGCCGACCACAAGTTAGCAAATTCTGCATCTGGACTTGGAAGTTTCAAGCTTAAAAAATGGTCTGAACTCAAGAACTAAAGTCCAGAACTAGGTTGCGCCGTTTATTCGCTGACTGGGCTATTGAGCAATTGGAAGCTGACCAGGATTTTTGTCGAAAAATCATCTTCAGCGACGAAGCCGACTTTTGGATGGAGGTTGTGTTAACAAACAAAATTGCAGTTATTGGAGCAATCACAATCCAATGCAGATTCAAGAACGACCACTTCATCCCCAAAAGGTTACTGTGTGGTGTGCTTTTGGTATGTTGGAATCATTGGTCCATATTTTTTCCAAGCTGAAGATGAAGAAGCTCTAACAGTCAATGGAGAAAGATACTGGGCTCTTATAAGGGACTATTTTTGGCCTAAATTGAATGGTATGGATCTGAGAAACATCTGGTTCCATCAAGATGGTGCCACATGTTATATTGCTCTCGAAACAATCGATCTTTTGAAGGAGAAGTTCAGAGGTTTCATCCCGTGGTGGTGAGGTTAACTGGCCCCCGAGGTCATGTGATTTAATGCCGTTGGATTACTTCTTGTGGGGTTATGTTAAATTTCGAGTTAATGTCAACAAGTCAGAAACAGTAAATGATCTTATGAATAACATCACGCGTGTTATTCGTGAAGTTGAACCTAATTTACGTTCTTCTGTCATTGAAAATTGGGTCAACCGTATACGCACAACCCAACGAAGTCGCGGCGGTCACTTAACTGATGTTCTCGTCGACACGTAATAGCATTAATTATGTTCCAAAATAAAAAAAGAAATAAAACTATCATTTATAGAACGTGTTTTATTTAAGTTCAAAGATAGGACACTCTTGTTGAAAGACCTCATATTTAATAATAAAACACGGGATTAGAAAAACAATGTAATATTTGTGTAAGAGTGAAAATACACCTTCCTCAAAGGAGATTAACCGTTCATTATTGGTAATTATACAGCACCACTACCTAAGAGAAATCAACAAGAAGAACCAGCTCATAATTAAATTAACGTCAAGCACATTACCGTTATTACTTTCTCTACTATGTATAGTAAGTAGGGGAAGTATTGAATTCCAGCCAAAAATTCGATACCAAGATTTCAGCGAAAATACATGTTTTGATGTGCCCCGAATAAAAATAAAGCATTTTTTGGAAACATGTCCGTGTGTTTGTGTGTCTGTCTGTGAACAGCATAACTCAAAACGAAAAGTCGGATAAATACTAAGTTCAATATATTCCAAGGATGTGACACGAAGGTTTTCAAGAAAATTTCCGCACCGCAACCACCCTTTACATGGAACATTTTTGGAAATTTTTGTTTTCTAAAAAATAGCTGTAATGATTTTGATTAAAATACCATATATGAAAGATATTTATATGACAAATGAAATGTATATCTTGAATTTCTAGGGAATAGCTTAGGAAGTCCTCTTTATTCGGAAGGAATAAAGAAACACACGAAACAAAAACACAATTTACTTAAGATAAGCTTTTTTGTGGCATTAACCGTTTATGAGATATCCGTTATTAAAGGTTCAATTTGTTCAATAGTTATTCTTTTAAAGTCCCATCGTTTTTAAGTTGTTTCTCGCGATTGCATGGAAACAGTATGGAATTTTAAGGCCAGTGTCCAGTCCTTAAACATTTGACTATCGATGTTGTGTTTGTATTTATAACGAAATGTGTGATGTAGCTATTTAGCTATTTTTGCAAAGGTTTAGTTGGTTAAATGTAGTATGTAGATATAAAAATATCTTTAGTAAGAATGGTTTGTATGCCCACTAATAAAGATGGAAGGTAGGGAATGTCATGTGAATGTATCACATAAGAATTTTTTTTGTTTCAACTCGCATTATAACGTCCGCCAACATAGATAACTATTACTCTTTCAAGACAACAATTACTTTGTTTCAAGGACAGTCATTTTTTATCCATCTTCTGTTCATACCCTTATGGTGTAAAGCTTTATTTTCCTGCATTCATACTGGTGACTTGCCTGCGTGGTTTGCCTACCTCCAAGTGTGAACTATATTAGATCCTCTAAGTTCTGATATAATTATTTTTTCAGACTTGGAACATGTTCATATTTGTTAGTTGAATTTTACCATTTAAATTTTACTTGGGCTTTTATTTCCTTTTATTTGTTAATATTTATTTACGATGTAATTCGTGAAGTTAGAGGCAGTATTTAAATACCTGAATACTTTCAATTATACCTTTATAATTAATAAATTAAATAACAACCCGCCTTGAAACAATATATATGTAATAATTATTTAAATGTATGTAACAGTCATTGCATATTTTATTGTAAAACATGTTTTATTATGTTATGTGAATACATTATATACTTTAATAATGCAAGAGCTGTGAGAATAATAAGTTTTAAGTTGCTAACAATGAGGTAACCTTGTGACAATAATGAGTTTTAGAGTTTGAAGTATTACTAGTCATGATTAAAGCAACGGTAAGGTAAATTCAGTTATAGTTTAAAATTAGCCAATCAATAGCAAGGAAAAAGTTTAAGTAAAATGCAGATATTCTATTGGACTAGAATTAGCCAGAGACTTGAAATACCGAAGTTTACGGGTTTTAACCGTTGAAAGTTGCTCAGTTGCTGGCAAGCCTTGGTAGTGAACAGATGGAAGATGTGTTCTCTACGTGTGAATCGTAAAATATGTATACGCGCTAAGTGAAAATACTGAAGATTCTCACAGTTCTTAAAAAGTGTAGTGCTTTATAAAAATGTCCAAGAATTAATAAAAGAAGTGAATTTTAAAAAACTTAAATTCTGTGATGTCTACAATCATTGTCATACCGCGCCCTGCCTAAGACGCATGACTATACAAACATTACTGACGCAGCCGAGGCAAATTTAAACATGAATAATATATAGAAGCGGTGTTAATAACAAAGTTAAATATTACAGTGTAAAACTTGGAGTGTAATAACAAAAACACATGTTGAAATCAGCTTCACATACGTATCAGCATATTGCGTAATAACAGTAACTATTACGTAATCAACACATTCAAACCGACGCCCAAAGCGTGTTCCAGGAACTACTTAAATGCAACTGAATAAATATTACGTAAAATACAATTACGTAAGCAAATATCATCTTCAAGTTAAGCATTACGTTAACAAATTACTTATTCAAGTGGATATATATATATATATATATATATATATATATATATATATATATATGTGTGAAGTCGGAGTTTTATCGACTTTCCACACGTCAAACTAAAAAACGTATTGTTCAACTCCATTGGAAAGAATGCTTTCATAGTTTCCCAAAATTTGTTCCCTGAACAGGTTGCAGTATTTTGGTTCCAATATCAGCATCTCTTCCTAAATCTTCTCTGGTTACTGAAAGAGTGAGCCTCCTTCTTGCCAGGAACGAGCAGTCCAAGAGGATGTGGGAGGTAGTTTCCTCATCCTATATGCACATGCTACGGATGGGGCCATCCTTGTAAAGTACTGCTTTACGTAGATGTTTCCTGAAGTGACCATGTTTAGAAATAATGCAACTATTTTCCTTATTCCTGTTCTATCCAACCTCAGGAGAGATGAGGAAAGAGTGTTGTATGGACCTAAGACCAGTTTCCTGGCTTGTCTTTGTCCAGATAGGTTTGCCATCTGAGTTGGTGCGCTTTCCTAATCCATGCTTTTACGGTTTTGGTACTACGCGTACTGATTCCAACCACGGATTCAGGACCAACATACCCCTTTTTGCCAACTTATAGCCTTTTCATTTCCGTAGATGCCTGATGCCAGCGTTTCAAACCTGTTGCGAGAAGATAGGACAATCAGGTACTAAGACATTCCCGAACCAGTTTTAAAATTATCTGGTCTAAAGAGTGTTTTTAAAGCACTTTGACTGTCTGAGGATGAGAATTTCTCTATTATTTTCATTTAAATACTATATACATGTCTTAGGTTCATTGGAAAACCTCGACTTCGTCTCCTATTTTCAAACTCTTCCTCGTTTTCCAATGATTTAATATAGCTCATGCACATACGTGCAGTAAAACAGACAAAACACGCAGGTAGGTAGGTAACCAGCACGGAGTTCAGGAAATTTAACTTTCCACCATGAACGGAAGTAGATCGAGAAATCTATCGTCGAAAAAATTATTAAAGCATTTTCTTAACGTAGAACCAAAAAACCAGCATAAAGATTATTTTTATCTAATCTCTGTCGCTCTAAAGCTGATATGGTAATTACAGCAAATATATTGAGTATTTCTTGTAGTTAGAATATTAGCTATGTGCCAAATGCACGCCAGTATACTAACAGGTATGTAGGGGACACGACCTATAGATCAATTGTGGCTATCACCTCCAGAAGAAAGGGATGAAGTGAAGGAACCACGGCAGGCTACAGGCCATAGAGACGCGTGGAAATCCCTAATAGTTCTAGGCTCGAAGACCCGTCCTACTGCTGGAGCCGCCTAGAGGGGCCGATGAACGACACGTCGACCGAGCAGCCCTCTAGTGTCCACGAAGAGCATTTTTTCCTTTCAATAGGCATCTGCCCCACACGTCAAGAAACCTAGAAGCACACCGGAAAGATGAAAGGGAAAGGAATGAAAGGAAAATAGTGGAAAGATAGATGAGAAACCACCCGCCATTTTATAGACCAGGGAAAACCACAAAAAATCCACGGTCAGAGTGGACAGTGGCCTCTGTAGACATATCTCGAAGCTGACATTTGTTCGTCAAGGTACAGTTGCTGTACACATGCCTCTGTAGACATATCTCGAAGCTGACATTTGTTCGTCAAGGTACAGTTGCTGTACACATGCCTCTGTATACAAATCTCGAAGCTGACATTTGTTCTTGAAGGTACAGTTGCTGTACACATGCCTCTGTATACAAATCTCGAAGCTGACATTTGTTCGTGAAGGTACAGTTGCTGTACACATGCCTCTGTATACAAATCTCGAAGCTGACATTTGTTCGTCAAAGTACAGTTGCTGTACACATGCCTCTGTATACAAATCTCGAAGCTGACATTTGTTCGTGAAGGTACAGTTGCTGTACACATGCCTCTGTATACAAATCTCGAAGCTGACATTTGTTCGTCAAAGTACAGTTGCTGTACACATACATCTGTAGACATGTGTCTAAGGCTGCATCGGTTCGTCACAGAAGCAGCGGTACAGATGCTGTACACATGCCTCTGTGGACATGTGATTAAGTAAGATGGTATGGTAGAGAGATGATACCTAGAGGATAACTGTCCGCCACACACCGATCCATAACATCTCCAAGAGATCCATCGCGATATCACCACGAAGTTAAAGTGACGTAAAATAAGTATTTATATATAGAGAATTTTGGTTAAAATAGTGTTTGTTGAAGATGTTTTCATTAATAATAAAATTTATATTTTGAATTTTCTGTAAAGAGAATGTGAAGCTGTCTACATTCCGAATGAATTTTGTATCATGTTGTACTGGTAAACCACAAAAGCTCACTAGGTACACAAAAATGTAGCTATCGTAAAAACAGGTGATTTGCGTTCAAATGTGTTAAGCCACTAATTATTTCTGAGACATTCTATGTAATTAGTTTAAATTTTTCACTACTTCTGCTATTTTTAAGTGTTAATTTATTTAGGTTATGCCATACAAAAAGTATGAAATTACATAGTCACATTTTAAAATCTGACTATATTTACAATCTCCGGTACATCCTCGCACCTACAAAGTGTATCATGAAAGTATTAACTATTTCTGCAAACGTTTATCTATATTACTATCAAGTATAAAAAAATCAAGTTTAGTATGAATAATTTGCAGAAGATATATGAAAATAAACGATAGTGTTAGAAAAGTCATGTGAATGTAACACGTCAGATTTGTTTCTCTCATGCTATGAGTATTGGTAGAAAATTAAGAGAATATTTCGAACATTGTATCAGTGGGATATTTTAAACAGCAAATACAAATAAGTTAATTATCACACCAAATAAGCCTTTAAACACTATTCTGCGTCTAACGTTGAGAAAATAATACATTTTGCACATTCATACAATTTTACAAGCAAATTTGAACTTTTATCACATTTTATATGATAGTCAAAAACATTACTATATACCTATGAACTTTCAGGAAATTATATTATGTACAGCTCAAAGGATAATATTTTCTAACAATAACTGATTTACTTTTAAAATATGGTGCACTCAGCACGTCAGATGAAACAGCTATTTCACTCCGCTAAGTGCTTTGCGTGCCGTGTGCAGAATTCTCCTTGTGTAGTGAAAAGTGAAATAAGTTAAAATAGAAAAAAAAATAAAAGCACGGAAATAATTAGCACTAAAAAAACAGCGGGGAATTGCATGGCTACTACTGCAAAAAGCTGTCTCTCCACACATAGAAAAACAAATGAATCCTGTTGCCGCATACCTCTTGACGTATTGCAACGCAGTTACCAAAAACGCCTGTGGAATTTTTTGTGTCGACCGCACCATAAAAGGGCTAGTCAAATGCTTGTCAGAACCCTTTAAATGTCACTGATGTAAATAACTGTCACAATTTTTTTGAAAATAACACTTTAAATTTACTTTCAGTTTAAAAAAATGGATTGGAATTTGGCAAAAACTAGGTCAGGCATTTATGTGTGTAAATAAACGTTGGTGTCAGGTTGAATTATGTGGTTATGTGTAGAAAAAATCTGATGTGTTACACCCACATGACTTTCGCTACTCTTGTATAAACTATTTTTACAGACTCTTATTCTCCATCTATTTCATATTAATCGAGATAAACATTTGCAGAAACGATCTTTTGACATGCAAAGATAATTACATTTTACACATAGCGACCAGTTCTAAAAATATTTGATTATCACTTAAGGCGTACTATGTTCCCCTAGTTTTGTATTTGCAAGGGCAATATAGAAATACAGTAGCCTTTAAGCATAGACATATCTCTTAACAGCTGGTTGCTAGGTGCAGCACCATTCTCTTTGACACAGATTAATACTCTTTGCATATCCAAGACAAAAAATGAATAACGAATTCCCATTTGAGAAAATAAGTATTGGAAAATTTAAGGGAATAACAAGCAATATCTCGAAAATGGTTTGCTCAACAAAAAAATCTGTGTTACACTCACAAGACTTTCTCTACTCTTGTACAAACTATTTTTACAAACGCTTATTCTCCATCTACTTCATGTTAATCGAGATAAACATTTGCTAATTTTCTTGTATGCTAATTTTCTTGTAGATTTAAGGGGAATATATATTTACAAAGGCAATATAGAAATACAGTAGCCTTTAAACATACACATATCTCTTAATAGATGGTTGCTAGGAGCAGCACCATTCTCTTTGCCTCAGATTGATACTCTTTGCATATCCAAGACAAAAAAATGAATAACGAATTCCCATTTGAGAAAATAAGCATCGAAAAATTTAAGGGAATAACAAGCAATATCTCGAAAATGGTTCACTCAACAAAAAATGCATATGACATAAATTGTGTATTTTAACGCGATCTATATTTTTTGTGTAGTAACATTTTGTCTATCTCTTATGGTTTATCAGTTATGCAAAAGTCGTTCACAATGAAGAATACTTTTCAAGACATTCCCAGAAAATTCAAGATATACATTTTATTTGTCATGAAAATATCTTAAACATATGATATTTTAATCAAAATCGTTAAGAGCCATTTTTGAGAAAACTAAAATTTTCGAAAAATGTTCCATGTAAAGGGTAATCTGGGGTGGGGTGATTTTCTTGAAAACCTTCGTGTCGCATCTTTGGAAGATACTGGACCTAAATACCAAGTTTGGTGTTTACCGACTGTTCGTTTCTGAGTTATGCTGTTCACAGACAGACACACACACACGGACATGTTTCCAAAAATACTTTTTTTGGATTCTGCAGATCTCAAAACATGTATTTCCGGTGAAATTCGGTATCGAATTTTTGGGTGGAATACAATACTTCTTCTACTTACTATACGTAGTAGAGAAAGTAAAAAATGTATAGGACATAAATTGTGTATTTGAACATGATCTACATTGTTTGTGTAGTAAAATTTTGTCTATCTCTTATGGTTTACCAGTTATGCAAAAGTCGTTCACAATGAAGAATACTTTTGGAGACAATCCCAGAAAATACAAGATATACATTTTATTTGTCATAAAAATATCTTAAACATATGATATTTTAATTAAAATCGTTATTCATTTTTAAGAAAACTAAAATTTTCGAAAAATGTTCCATGTAAAGGGTAATCTGGGGTGGGGGATTTTCTTGAAAACCCTCGTATCGCATCTCTGGAAGACTCTGAACCTAAATACCAAGTTTGGTGTTTATCCGACTGTTCGTTTCTGAGTTATGCTTCACAGACAGACGGAAACACGGACAGACACACAGACAGACACACACACACACGGACATGTTTCCAAAAATGCTTTTTTTTGGATTCAGGAGGTCTCAAAACATGTATTTCCGTGAAATTCGGTATCGAATTTTTGGGTGGAATACAATACTTCTTCTACTTACTATACGTAGTAGAGAAAGTAAAAAATGTAAATGACATAAATTGTGTATTTTAACGCGATCTACATTGTTTGTGTAGTAAAATTTTGTCTGTCTCTTATGGTTTACCAGTTATGCAAAAGTCGTTCACAATGAAGAATACTTTTAGAGACATTCCCAGAAAATTCAAGATATACAGTTTATTTGACATGAAAATATCTTAAACATGTGATATTTTAATCAAAATCGTTAGAGCCATTATTGAGAACATTAAAATTTTCGAAAAATGTTCCATGTAAAGGGTAATCTGGGGTGGGAGGATTTTCTTGAAAACCTTTGTGTCGCATCTTTTGAAGATACTGAACCTAAATACCAAGTTTGGTGTTTATCCGAGGATTCGTTTCAAAGTTATGTTGTTCACAGACACACACACACGGACATGTTTCCAAAAATGATTTTTTTTGGATTCAGGGGATCTCTCAAAACATATATTTCCGGTGAAATCTCGGTATCGAATTTTTGGGTGGAATACAATACTTCCCCTATGTAGTAGAGAAAGTAAAAAAACAACAACAACACCACATACACACACCCATAAGATTTCAAGTTCATTACCATGTTACTAGTGTTATGCATTTCAAATAAATAAACATTATGGAGCTGATATTGAAGATGAGCTTTCATGAGTTAACTTGTGCGTTTAATTAACGGCGAAGCGAGAACTGAAAGCGCCATTGAAATGTCAGATTGATAGGTTTAGAGAAGAGCGACATAATTGAAGTTCCTATTACGGGATCTGAATCCGTATCTATCACCATTCACAGTTTAAACGGTCAGTTCTGAATAACCACGTGTGGGGAAAGGAGATCTGTCAGATGCAGTTGACGAATTCAAGAAAATCAATGAGTATTATGAAATATTATAACCAAAACGGAAAATTAAAATTTCATTTCTCTCAATATAAAAAGAAATGAAATAATAAATAATGTATGCCCTAAAAAAAGCAAAGGGAGTTTACAGTTCGCAATTTATTATCTCAAAAATGCCTGCCTCGCACCAGTCAGGCAATAACTTCCCTGAAGAGGAGTGCTAAAACGCTCTCAAAATTTTGGATTTTGTTTTAATAATCCTCAAGACGTTCATTGTAAGATTTCCCAATACGCCTAAAATCTAGTAACTGACTGAAAAATATGCATTCAAATTTCGAAATAAAATATTTTAAAAACTGAAAAACTATTTATCCATTATTTACATATTTATTAACGCCTAAAAATTAATTTATAAGAAAATTTCCTTAGATATTATGTTATTCACATTCTTGTTCTTTTCCCTTTCGGTTGTGTACTTATCACACAATTTATACGCTTCCTACAGACCAGAGATGTGTACTCCATTTCTTCTTTGTTATACGAAGTGTGTTTTAAAAAGGAAACAAAAAGTATTTCGCTTTTAATGGAACACAATAAGAAACAGCGAAATTAATGCGCGCAAACATGAAAAACTCCCTCGGCTTTACTTTTTTTACATCTTCTTAAGAGGTCATTCTGTCAATTTACTACTCTTTTGTTTTTTTATTTTTCTGTTCCTGTTTAATAATTACCGTTTCTCATTTTACCAGTTAACGTCCTGCCTGTATGCTCCAAACACCTTTTATACTACTGAAAAATTTAAGAATTGATGTTGCTCATTAAGGTATGTACATAAAATATTTCACTAAATATAACATACTAACAGGAATGACAGAACAAAATTTTGAGGCATGTTCTATGATTTATTCAACGGTGTTGTAATAAGTTAATTTTGTCTAATGTCTTTTTATTATTCTCGTTTTCCTACAGAGTTTATATATTTGATGTGCTATGATTTAGCGTATCGATACTATTTTTCTCTGTGTTACTTTGATCAATATTAACACAAACGAATGCTCAGTTTACTTTATGCATTCTTATTTTACTGTTAATCCTTTACAAATTTGATTATAATTTTACATTTATGTTGAGTCAAAAGACAGAACCTGTTTATAAATTAAATGTTTTTCTTCAAAATGTTATAAAAACCTAAATTACAAATGTATAAACGCTACAAAAACCTAATGAACATATAAAAATACTAAATTTCTGATTTTAAAATGTTAAACATCACCACGCCTCTCTATACTTGAAGTATAGAAGAAGACATTTTATTGTATAGGGAAAGAAAGGATATGTTTGAATTGTTAAAAAATTAGAGAAACTGACGTCAATGTTAAATATCAGATGCTTTTACTCTTTCCTGCAGTTTGTAATTTATATTGAGTACTCCCGGAACGTAATCTTTGAGTCATCCTGTGGCCAGGAGCACGTTCCATACGCTGGCCACACTTCAACCCTCTGGGTCATGCATCTGCCTCTACTGTAAGCCCCTCTGTCCTCTTTTGTTCTGGTCCCTCACCCCCTTAGTAGGGTATTTCGTCATCAAACTCAAGCGACTTTTGCTTTCATTGAAATCTCCCGGGAGACAGCCAGCCGCCTGCAAAATAAGGGCCTACCTCGAGGATCCCGTTCATGGACCTTACCCTTTCATCGGTCCGCGAACTTGTTGAGACATGAAAGGATGGGAAATTAAATTAATAAACTTGCAGTTTGATCATATCGCTCTGCGGCTATGAAGTCTATAACTGATTGGCTTAGAGCAGAGTTCCCATACCCTAGACCAAAGTGGTAAAGTGCTTTTACCTTTGTATTCCTTTGTTTTAGTTACCATATTTTCGCTACTCCTGTTTCATTCGATTTTTATTATTTCTTTCCAAATATTTGCCAGGCATCCTTAATTGATTCCATTTCTTCACGTTAGTGAAGAATGGCGCCTTCTCTCTATCCGTTTTCTCAACTTCAATATACTTCTACAATTTTCCTTTGATATACAACTTTTTGGTCGACCGAACTATAATACGCTGATTACGTGTGACGTAACTGAACTGTAATGGCATACATAATACTTCAGCGACTCATTATGATCTTACTCCGCAGTGCGCGCAGCTTCCTTATGGACCATACATTTTAACACCTTAAAAGCACAGTCCACTGGGATCCATTCCCATGATAAACGTTTATAATAATTAAGATTCTAATAAACTGAGTTCATTTCCTTTGCTTCAATGTGTAACTTTCAGGTTACCTGCAAACAATCAATAAATGCGGCATGGACTCAACAGTACTGGCATTTTTATAAAACTCCCAAACATGCTAAACGTCCTACCATGAGTGCTATCATCCGATCAGCATTTAATTACGCACATTCCACAAGGTAGGATCATTCTCTAAAAGCTCAAAGTTTTGAAATTCTACTGTGGTCGACCAAAAACAGTCGTATGCAACTTGACTAGAATGGTAATCAAGACGCTCGCATGAAAATTACGAAACGAGCGGTAGTGAGTTGCATAAACGTACTCGTATCTTAATTACTACCACTATAGCCTTGTTGCATAATATACTATTGCCCAACGAGTGAAATGTCTCCGCTTACATTCGGGAGGCTGTTCGTTGTATTCCCGTTTGGTTGACAACTCTGACTCGGTTTTTTTTTCTCGTGGTTTTCTGTGGTAGATAGGCGAATGCTGGCGTGGATTATTTAATGCCGCGAGCCTTCCTGTTCCCCATTTCCCATCATTTCATTTCCTTATAGTTCAGCTTCGAAGGTTCAGGCGAATGGATAACGACGAGGCATATGGTGGTAGAGTTTGCTTTGAGAAACTGTCTCTCTGGGGAGAGGTAGGTCTGCAGAGTGGTCCCGCCAGCGTCAGGATATGCAAGATGTCCGGAAAAAAGATTCCAATATTTACAGAGGAGGTAGTATGCAACAAAAGAAAAACAGTTCCTATAATTATTGGTTGTAAACTTAATATCTGCTGAGTTATGGTCTAGTACACTACCATCAATGATCACCATGTCTTTGATCTACTCTCCACAATAAGTGCTCGATGAGGCCGCCATCCATTGCAGTGCATCCTTTCACCCTGCCTCTCATGGAATCACGCATTCTTTGGAACACTTCTGGTTGTTGCCGAATTGCGTTACAGACATTGAGCACGCGTTCTCGTAGTATCTGCACATCATTTATAGGAACTACATACACCATGGTGTTAAAATGTCCCAAAGCCAACAGTCTATAGGGTTAAGGTGAGAATAACGGGAAGGCCCAGGTATTGGCGCTCCCCGACCAATCCACCGCTCATGAAAGACTCATGTTAGCTGTCGCCTAACCCTATAATGGAAATGGGTCGGTGTCCCGGTCCAGAGAAGGACAAGAAAACAAATTACAGTACTGCAGTGTCACAACAAAGCATGCACCAGACGTAACATACCTGACTGATAGAGCAATGCGTATGTAGCACGCAGTGGAATACTGTAGGCTAACTACTCTTGTGTTCTATTCTTGCTTGATACACCGTGTACAAACACGATGTGCTGAATAGTAACAAATCTCTACGTACAATGTGTTCTCATTTGCTTCGTGCCAAAGCACCCTGAGTACTAGATGTGCTCTTGTAGAAAATAAGACAATAACTCAGAAGATATTAGGTGTACGACGAATGTTTATACGAACTATTTTTCTTCTTTTGTTACACACTACCTCCTCTGTAAATATTGGAACCCTTTATCTGAATGTCAGAGACCCCGCCTGCTTCCGAAACTGCCGCTCTATATCTGGTCACTCTGTGCACTTTCACCCTTTCCTTATGGATATTTCCAGAAATACTCTACTATTTCCTCTTTCTTTTGGATACTTGAAATTACTAATGCCGTGGGGTTTTACTTTATCACTCATATAAAACGCAAGCTATTGGAATTCACAAAAACCACTGTGAAATATTTACTCCATTATAGTGCCCTCTGGTTACTTTTGGTGACATTCTGTTTGTTCAATTGGCATCAATACTAGCAAATGCTCCTAAAATATACACATAGTAAAGATATGGTCATAGTTGGTGTTAATTGCAGCTGTTACGTTGACATTACATGTGTTGTCTTTCAGGACGTTAATTGTTGAGATTAAAACAAGTAATCCTTGGTTGGGTAGAGGTCGTTGTGTTCCACGCGTGCACTTATTTGGAACTATAGGTGTTAACACACAGGGGTTCCACCCTTTTTTATTGTTTTTACAACACAATTTCCCATTAAATGCAATATGATGCTATACTTAGCGCTGGGAAGTGATTTAATCAACTTGTGTTCTTTCGAAAAAGATTTGATTTTCTGACTGACTTGAAACTAGTAATTCCCATTGTAATGTTTGCAGTACCTCAGTTTAGTCGCCACTTTGAATTTTTGAGAACTGCCATTAAATTGCTTCCCCGTATAGTTAGAAGAGGAAGTAGTGTATTCCGCCCAAAATATCGATATAGAGATTTCGCCGGAAATTGTTTTCAGATCCATAAATTCATACAAAGTATTTTTACAAAAAGACCTGTATGAGTACGTGCGTGTGCGTGGGCACGCGTAAGTGTGAACTGCATAACTCAAAAACGAGGTCACAAATGAGTTGAAGGTCACAAAATTACGCGGGAAGGCCTTTCAGCATGAAGAAGTCTCGCTTTCTTTTGGGACTTTTGAAGTGAACATGTCTCTGCCAGTTCATTTCTAGGATAAAATTCTCCAGAAATATTTAAATCCGTTGCGTGACACGAACCCTATAATTTTCACTTTCACAACGTTATTTTTGTTTCTTTTTTTCAGTGGCCACTTCATTTATTCTAGAGCTCATGGTGTCCGATAACATTTTCGTTTTAAAAACCGTGAAAATAAAATTACTAAAAACACAATTAATTTAAAAGGGATGGTAAATAAAATCCTGCCGGTGCTGTCAGCGCTATTCTTTTGTTTATATTCATGACATACGCAAACAACTTAATGCTGCAGAGTTTGGATTTCGCACGCAGCCTGTTGGGGAACATTTGAATTAATTTTGGTTTTATTTTTATTGGTATCCTCACATCGTGGCAAAACCTTTGTTTTGCGAAACAGGAAGCGGACATATTGTTCAGCTGCAACATCCGGCTAGCCAGTATAACAGGATCTGCTACTGGTAAAGATATCTCCCCGTTCCAGCAGATGTGGCAATCTTTCGTTAAGCACGCTCGTTTTTTCCACCCCCCCGTTTTTTATGCCAACATAGCACACACGCTGGAAGGCGGGCGAGCGAACTTAGCAAAAGGCACTGCGCAGAAAGGACAGAGTGGGGAGGGGTTATGGAATAAACTCCCTATCCCAACTTCAAATGCCTTAAGTAGATTTTAATGAAATTTCGTCCAGGTTTCATTTGAAACTTTTTACAGTACTTTCTACGTTAATTTTAAAAAATTACCTGGTACGCATCCGTAGAGAAAACTAGGAATTACGTAAATATTCTGTTGAATGCATTTGTAGTTCTAAATATCCTGCTTTGACAAGTATTATAGGTCTTTTTCGAGCCCTGTTTTCAGCATTAAATTACGTTTAAGGCGACGTTCTTGTAGTAACTATAATTCTGTTCGTTTTTTAACATGTAAAATTTTCGAGCGTAATATTTCTCTTGGTGCGTTGCATTTGCAAATATATTTAACACATATATGTATTTAAATATGAATTGAGGCGTTCGACTAGAAAGGATACATAGAAGAAAAATAATGTGAGAAAAATGGAAATGATTGTTTATTTCTGTAATTTCTCTGGGATGTATTTGTTTAGAATACTGTGCCATTATTTACTAGCTGCATCATTCATCGAAATTCCTCAGATAAAGTAATACTGGCATATTTCAAACATTGAATAAAAAATGTAGCCTTTGCTATGAGTCCTTAAAGAAATGAAGGTGAAATGTATTACTTGAAACTAAATTTAATCCTGCACTAATAGAAAACAGGCTTTGTGGGGAATTATATCATAACTTTATACCTAAATTAAGTGGAGTTTCATTTATGGACGGTTTAACAACTGTGGCCCTTAGCGTCCCATTCTAAATTGTGCATGAAAGACTTTGCTCAGAGGGCTATTCAACAAGCTTAAGGTTCTTTTAGGTGCCGTAAATCTACGACACGGGACCACCGGCTTTACTTCCCTTCCGAAGGAAGCCATGCTAAGGAGTTTTACGCCCGAAAAAAGCCATCGCCCTCCGCCGAGTTACCATGCTAAGCTCTAGTTCCACACGGAGGATGACACTTTATAACTAGCAAGAGTATTATAGAATAATATCAAAGTCCACACTAATTTGCTGTTCAATCTTGGTTTACGAGCATTCCATCGATGAATACTATACAAGGTTACTACAAATGGTTCATTTATTTTCAAAGCGCTGTATTTTCCGCAGTATGAGGCAGTATTTTATAACTTAAATGATAAGTCTAATCACTTATCAGTCTAATTGTATAATATAAAATATAATAACAGCACGCCTTAAAGTAATATGTGTATGTAATAATATAATATATAAAGTGTATGCAACAGTCATTGCATTAATGTTTATATTATTATGCACATGTATAATAATGTTATGTGAATGTATTAAGTAATTTAACAATGTAGGAGCTGTGAGAATAGAAGCCGAAAGTTGCTAACAATGAGGTAACCTTGAGATAATATATTAGAAAGTTTATAATGTAATATTTAAACCATTTTTAATAAAAGCCAATCAACAACTAGAAGAAGTTTAAGTTAAATAAAAGTATTCTATTGGAGTAGGATTAGCCAATCAGAGACTTGAAATACAGAAATTTACAAATTTAAGCGGTAAACGCCAGACACAACTAGACAGCGTTCCTGAGCACTTCGATACGGTACAGGTTAAGTGTGAGACATTAAACTTCATTACGGCAAGAATAAAAATATAGAAAGTGCAATTAATAAATAATCTCACAGCTCTACAGTATGATATATCAGTGAAGTGTTATTTAATCGTGTGAAAGAGAAGCAAAAATAATAATTTGTGTAAGCGTTCATTCTTTAGCCACACAACCCCCTGCTAAGAGATACGTGTTTCTGCAAATTACTACTGACCAGCCGAGGCATACAAATATAGTGTTCAAATAAACATTCAAATTACAAAGTTGATTTTTAAACGTGGGGGCGAAGGCCACCGGAAAGTGAACGTGGGGCGAAGGCCACCGGAAACTTTGTATCGTACGTGGTGCAAAATACTTCAAGTGTTACACGTACAGCAATGTTTAATACATCAAAAGAACCATAAACACGAAGTTTGGCAGCATGAGTGTAGCGCCTTTACAAATTGGCGACAGAAAACCAAAAGATTTTTATGTGCTGGAATATGCGAGACGTACGTCTGTTATAGCAGTGTAACGCGAATTCAGAAAGGAGTACGGACAAGAACCGCCATTATACAGAGCATTTTGCGGTGGTATTGGCAATTTAAGAACACTGTTGGTGAAGCCTACAAAGCTCTGTTCCCTTGACCCCGCAGGTCACCTGATCTAATGACTTCTTCCTTTGGGGGTATGTTAGGGACCGCGTTTAGGTACTCTCAAGGCCAAGAACACTGGTACAGCTCAGGAACGCATCGATGCTGTAGTAATGATGCTACAGAATGTACGGAACAAACTGGATCACCCCTGGATGTGTGTCGTGTTACCAAGGGCACACACAGAACATTTGTAGTGTGTGAGGAGAAAACGTGGTAAGATTATGGTTTTTTTATGTGTCAATCATAACTGTACGTGTAATACTTTGGAAAATATAGTCTTTTCAAAAATAATTAATCATTTATGGTAACCCTGTATGATCTTTATTAAAAAATCTGATGTGCTACACTCACATGACATTCTCTATTCTGTATAAAATATTTATACAAACGCTTATTCTCCATCAACTTCATGTTAATCGAGATAAACATTTGCATAAACTGCTAATTTTCTTGTAAGTGTTAGAAGAATATGGTAGGCTTTAAGCGATAGTCAAATCGTTTAAGAGCTGAATGCTATGTAGAGCATTCCATTCTCTTTGCGTGTCCAGCACATAAAAAAACGTATAGCGAATTCCCATTGGGGAATAAGTGTTGGAAAATTCGAACAAATAACAAGGAATATCTCAGAAATGGTTCACTCCACAAACAATGTGCATGATATAAATTGTGTGTTTTAACGAGCTCTGCATTTTTTGTGTTACCAGTTATGCAAAAGCCATTCAGAAAGAAGAGGAATTTTGGGGTCATTCCCAGAAAATTCAAGGTATACGTTTTATTTGTCACGAAAATATCTTAAATATATGATACTTTAATCAAAATCGTTAGAGCCATTTTTGAGAAAACCAAAATTTTCGAAAAATGTTCCATGTAAAGGATAGTCTGAGATGGATTATTTTGAAAATTTTGGTGTCGCATCCTTAAAAGATACTGAATCTAAATACTAGGTTTGGTATTAATCCGACTTTTCGTTTTTGAGTTGTGCTGTTCAAAGGCACAGACACATACACATACCTTTCTCTAAAGTGCTTTTTTTATTCAGGGAGCCTCAAAACATGTATTTCCAGTCACATCTCGGTATCGAATTTTTGGATGGAAAGCAATACTTTCCCTACTTACTATATATAGTAGAGGAAGTAAAAGTTTATTCAAAATTCTGACATCGTCTACCTTCTTTTGGTTTACGCCTGGGCGTGCAGCCTTTTAAATAGCGAATTTTAGTGTTATAAAAGGAGATTTCCATAGAAAAGTTCAAAACTTAAGGTTAAAGAAAGAACAACAATTTGTAAATTCATATTTTAAATAGGTACACCATCACCAGTTTTCAGTGTATATCACTGCAACTTTCACCAAAACAAAGCAGACAAAGGGCGGATAAAATAATGCATTCTGCATAATAAATGCGCGTAAGCCTGGGTGTTCCTTTTACAACGCCGTCTCAATTTCTCTACGTCTTTTACAAAATCGCTTATAATTGTGGATATATTAAGATTTTTAAAACAACGAAACAAGATTTTGTGATCTTTTAAACGGATAGATGGTCATAATGGTAAATCCTTTCATTTAAAAATATTTTAATTTTCGAAAATAATCCGAGCATTACAGTGAAAAAATAAACATCAATATCTGCTCTAGTTTTAACCATTATTTAAAATTCTGCGTGTAAATGATACCAGTATTTAGGTAACGAATTTTTCACTCCTTTAGGAAATAGTGTCCCACATAACTCAGAAACTACTATATGAATCTGAACGTGCCACCTTTAAGGTATACATTAAAAGGGTATATCTATGTATACATAGAAAGTTATAACCAAGTAAACTTTGAGTTTTGAGCTAAAAGCATGGTGTCTATGAGTATTACACCTTAAAACCCGTATATGTTTGCAAAATTTGTTTCGAGAATACTTTAAATATTTTAAAAAGTAGATCAGGTACTAGTGAGGAATAATAAAAATCTTGCCTCCATTGACCACTTTAAATGCTAAGACAAGATACTCAAATGGTAATTTATAAACATTTATTATAACAGCTCTGATTATTAGATATAATCAGCTGCATACATTTTAAACTTTATCTTTGTATGGGAGTTATTTCTCAGTTTAGTATACGAGGGCTGATCAACAAAAACTGACAATGATTTTTTTCTCAGATGTTAATTGCTCCATTTCTATGTTTGCATGATCTTTTTCAAAGTAATCTCCTCCTACTTCAATGCACGTTTTATTGCGCCTCTGCCAGTCCTCGAACACATGGTGCAGGCCATTCGCTTTTCTTGAACACTGCCTCAGAGTTCTCAAATCAGATGCTCCTTAGCTTTGCTTTTAATGATGGAGATAAAAACAATTACAGGGTACAAGATCGAGCTATAAGGTGGATGAACATAGGTAATGTCCATGTAGCCAAAAACTGCACTTCATTTGCGACGTGAGGACACGCGTTGTCATGATGAAGTCGCCAACCAGTCCGATGAAGTACTGGTCGTTTTCTTGCAATGTGCTTCCTCAGTTTAACCAGTACTGACGTGTAGTAACGGTCGCAGCAAAGCCGAAACATCAGGCCCACCTTGCTTAAGAAAGAGAACTCCTTGAACCACTAACACTGTTGCAGTAGGTAGTGCACCTTCACCGTATGCTTGCTGCAGCTTTTCTTAAGTTACAGAAACTGTATGGTTTAAATGCAAACAGAATTTTATTGCGCTGTACTGTTCCTCTCGCGTCACCTCTATTCTGTGGTATGCGAAACGCAAGCAGGGTCTACAAAACAGAGCATTACTATCAACCTACGGATACGAGATTGCTGCCGCCTAAGGACATTATACAAAAAACCAATCTCCTTTTCAAAGCTTTCAAGAAAGCTACAAGAAAGAATCAGTATCAGTCTTTGTTGATCAGTTCTCATATATTTTATTTAGGCATACTTCAACTGTGTGATTACTGCAGCTGTCGCTTTAAGAAGAACATCATAAATCTACGCTTGAGCGGAAATCATGTGGGAGTGTAAGTAACATATACTATCAGAATCACCGTCGCCACTATTATTTGATATTTTAGTAAATAATATTATAATGCAAATTTTAGTAAGCTCTCTAAACTTTTTCTTAATCTTGTACTAATTTTAACCAAATTTGGAACACGTTGACTATTCCCTTGAAAGCTTACACAAATTTTCAGCCCTGTTTGTGCAACGTGCGACCAAAAAGTCTTATATTTTTAGGTTCTTTCTATTTAAACTGCATGTAATTTTATTTGCGACACACATGATCGTGGGCTCTAAGCTCACTAAAATTTGCCCAGCTGTAATAATCGGTAGCCTGTCTGCCTAATAATACGCAGGCGGCATTTCGCATCTTGACTGGGGGCGAGTTACCAGTAAGAGGACTTTTTTCTGCATTTTCTCTTTACGTAGAAAACTGTAACTCCCAGTCATTTCTCCATTCTAATCATCTCAGTAGCGCTAGGATAAAAGAGAGGTCAATTTATAGGAAAATAGCATATGCAGAAAGATAACAGTTTTTTAGTAGCTGGAAAAAACACTACAGTTTCACCTTTGAATTCTCCTAAATCCTACCACGGAGGCAATTTTGTATGGACATTCACAGTACACTAGGTCCTGGAATTTCTGACCCAGTTTTAGCCTAACTAGCAGAACAAAATAAACAGAAAGCTCTGTTGAGTGTAGCATACTATTTACGTAGGTAAGTTACCAAAATTAGCTACTGGCACTGTTTTGTTCGTTTGTTTATGCAAATGAAACAACTAACGAACCATACATATAATAGAGAAGTTGAAATTCATGAGCTCCATTACTTAGACTAATGAAAAAACAAAATAACTAAGAGTACTATTGTCAAATGAAAAAAATAAAATATTTACCTTTAAATAGTGACTGTGCTGTTGTAAACAAATCACTATAACAAGACAAACAGCTAATGCCAACAGAAGAGAATGAGAACCTGCCTAACGTCTAAGTAAGAGAAGTTAAAATCTTAAGAAAAGAAACTTTAAGAAATTTCTGATGTGTTATACTCGCATGACTTTCTCTACTCTTGTACAAAGTATTTTTACAAACGCTTATTCTCCATATGCTTCATGTTAATGGAGATATCGAGATGTCAATCTTATTGCTAATTTTCTTGTAGGTGCAAGGGGAATTGATAGGCTTTAAGCGATAGTCAAATATTTTAAGAGCTGGTTGCTATGTGGCGCATTCCATTCTCTTTGTATGTCCAGGACATAAAAATGAATAACGAAATCCCATTTGAGAAAAAGTATTGGAAAATCTAAGAGAATAACAAGCAATATCTCGATAATGGTTCACTCAACAACAAAAATGTATATGACATAAATTGTGTATTTTAATGTGATCTACATTTTTTGTGTAGTAAAAGTTTGTCTATCTCTTATGGTTTACCAGTTATGCAAAGGTCGTTCACAATGAAGAATGCATTTGGAGACATTCCCAGAAAATTCGAGATTTACATTTCATTTGTCATGAAAATATCTTAAACATATGATATTTTAATCAAAATCGTTAGAGCCATTTTTGAGAAAATTAAAATTTTCGAAAAGTGTTCTATGTAAAGGGTAATTTGGGGTGGGGGATTTTCTTGAAAACCTTCGTGTCGCATCTCTGGAAGATACTGAACCTAAATACCAAGTTTGTGGTTTATCCGATTGTTCGTTTCTGAGTTATGCTCTTCACAGACACGCACACGGACATGTTTCCAAAGATGCTTTTTTTGATTCATGGGTCTCAAAACATATATTTCCGGTGAAATCTCGGTATCGAATTTTTGGGTGGAATACAATACTTCCCCTACTTACTATACGTAGTAGAGAAAGTAAAAACAGTTTTGTTAGTTTGTCCTAACTCTGTAAAATGACATCTAAAAGTGGCATTCTGCAACTTGATTAGTGTTAAGGAAGGAAAGAAAGTTAGTACTTTTATAAAAATTATCACTTAATTGAACTGACATGTTTTTTGTGTTAATATTCTGACTTCGTCCAGTTTTTTAACTGTCACTGGTTTAATCTAGTTCATAGTGCCGCTTCACTGATGTAAACTAGTTCATTTTACCCCGGCATTCAAATTTATCGTGACGTAGCCTCTTCTTAGGATGATTTACTTCAGTCGCTGGGGAGTCAAACACAAGAAGTCTCCAATCTCTTCTGCAGTAACAGTACTCGCTGCACGTCACGGCAGTCGTCAGAAACTCGTTAGCAGAACAGGACTTTTTGTCGCACAAGAAACGCACCCGCTATCTCGTTCATTCACTGACAACTCGGCCAACCTCTCTTGCGAGAACGCTCGCTTATATAGCCAATGGAGTCTTCCACAGAACATTCTAGAACTATTTGGACGCGTTTTGGAGAAGGAGGAAAGAAATTTCCGAGAGCGCGACTAATCTTTGTTTATGTCCGATTGCATGTCGCTGTCCTCCCTATATATTTGTTTTTGTCCTGCTTTTCAACACAATTGTGACTATTATGCATTGCTACCATATATAGAAATTAAAGGCTGGGCGTACAGCTGGACCGCGTTTTGTTAGAAGTTTCAAAATATTTGCATTTATATGACCCCATTATGCATATTATTACCAGCAAATTTTAAGTTAAGATCAACATAAAACTCAGTCTCCCCACTTCTTATTAATGCATCAATCTGTAGACATTACCAAGCCGTTTTGAAAACAATACTATTGACATCAAATCGCAATTACGTGCTCTTAAACAGAGATTTCCTTGTTTCCCTTAGTTGATCTTTGAAAGGATGAAGTACAGGATCACGAAAAATTAATATTCAGTATGAAACCCCTTTTCTGATGTACGTGTATCTCCCTTGTATATCCCCCCCTTGTAAATATACCTGATACTCACAAGTTGCAAGCTTAAAGACAGTTTTTAAGCTTCTAGTAAACACTCCGTGAAACAAAGGAGGAACTTCAAACACAGTGATTCTCTTTGTTATGTGGTTTTCTAATGCTAGGGAAATAGTTGATTGAGGATTTCAGAAAATGTTACTGTAATTTTTGTTGACTAAAAGTACAGTGACTTTCTCTAAATCTGGTAGGAGAAGCAATGTGTGTGTGTGTGTGTGTATGTGTGTACAGCATAATTTAAAAAGAAAAGTAAAGAACACCAATCTTATATTGAGTAAATTTAAAATTACCAGCCAAAGATTTTAGGAACTTTTGCCATACAAAGTATCAAATGAACGATGTTTAGTTTCTCTACAACTTGGCTAGAAAGTAGGGAAAGTATTGCATTGTACCCAAATCTTGCTGTCGAGATTTCAATCAGAAATACACGTTTTAAGGTTACCTAAAATCCTTCCAAAAGGCATTTGTAGAAAGAGCAATGTGCGTTCGTGAAAAGCATTGTTCATATACGAAAAGTGGGTCAAGTAGCAAACTTAATATTTACTTTCAGCATACTCCAAGGATGCAACATGAAGTTTTTTAAGAAAATCCTCCAACACCAAAGTACACTTTACGCGTAACCTTTTTCTTTTTATTTATTTATTCATTCTTACTTTCCCTACCACATGCACAGTAGGTAGAGAAGGTATTGCATCCACCCAAAAATTCGATACACAGATTTCATCGGAAATGCATGTTTTGAGACCCCCTGATGCAAGTAAGGCATTTTTGGAAACATGTCCGTGAGTGTGTTTGTCTGTATGTGTACAGCATAACTCAAAAACAAAAAGCCGGTTAAATACTAAACTAGATATTTAAGCTTAGTATCTTCCAAGGGTACGACACGAAGACCTTTCAAGAAAATCCTCCAACACCAATTATCCTTTACATGGAACATTTTTCGAAAATTTTTATTTACTAAAAGCGGCTCTAACGATTTTTATAAAAAATACCATATATTAAAACCTTTACATAGCTAATAAAATGTATATCTTGAACTTTCTGGGAATAGGCCCTGAAGTTTGCATTCGGAAGGAATTTTGTATAATCTTTTATAACTGATAAACTTTAAGACGAAAATGTACTACACAAAAAATGCAGATCTCCTTAAAACATACAATTTATTTCAAATTAGTTTTCTTGCGTCATAAGCTATTTCTGAGGTATCCGTTATTAATGGTTCGAACTCTTCTTTTCTTGGTTATTTTTTAAACTTCTTTCAACATTCAGTTGTTTCTCGCGATTGCATGGAAACAGTATGGAATTTTAAGGCTAGCACATAGCGTCCATTTCTTAAACATTTTACTATCACTGTCTTTTTCAGTTCCATTTATACATTGTCCTTTCCTTTGGAACTTATTGTCTAAGGCAATAGTGTTTATTCTTATTCGCTTTTCGTTGGGTTTCTTGCACTTTGGGTTTTAATCATTAGTTCACACACACACTTTCAGACTCTCATTCATACTTCCAGGCACTGGAGGAAGGGAATAATCTTGGGTTAGAGAAAATTTCCCACCCTCAGGCGGGAATCGAACCCGGATCCCTCGCACAACAGACAGGTGCTCTTCGACTGAGCTACGTGTCATCGGCTATCGCTGTTCTGTTTGTATCTATAACGAAATGTGTAATTCAGCTATTTCTGCAAATATTTACTTAGATTAAAATGTAGTAGTTAGAAAAATAAGCTTCAGTAAGATTAGTTTGTATATTCACTAATAAACGACATAGGGTAGAGAAGGTCATGTGAATGTATCGCATCAGATCTTCTACTTTATTTTTTCTAACAATGCCTATAACGATTATGATTAAAATATCATAGGCTTAAGGTATCTTCACACAAATAAAACGTATAACTTAAATTTGGCTATGACTTTAGCTTATTGTATTGCTTTTATATCAAATGTGTAATGAAAGTTTATCTCCATTATAAGAAGTAGACACAGGAGTAAGATTTGTAAAAATGAGTAGAGAAATTAATGTGAATGCAATGTTTTTCTCAATTTTTTTCTTGCAATTTTAAATGAAGTATCATACCTTTGAGATATTATCATACATATTTTTACCTTTCTGTGAAAGCCTGAGAAAACGTTTTCATTCTCATTAAGTTTTATATAACTGAGAGAACATAAGAGAAGGACAAACGCTTCAGAAAAAGCTTAGAGCGCGTTATTTATAGTGTAACATTTATTGTCAAACTAATCTCGTATGTTTACAGGCTGTCATTTTACACAAGGTAAAACATTTCATTTATAAAGAATGAAATAAAATTTATGTGTTGTGTTTAGTTAATATATGCAAAGTTAAGTAATTAATTTATAAATTATTTAGGTGACATTAATTGTTAATTTGTGTAATTGAAGTTTAGATGTTATAGAAATTGTGTCATATGATTTCTTTAATTCTCTAAGTGTGTTTATTACCATATCACTGATGTTCTTTATAGAGTTGGAAACTCTTGAAAGCATACGGTTTTGCTTGCTCTTAGCGTTAATGCTATCACTTTTATCTCCTATAGTGATATTTGGATATTTTACAAGAGGGTAATACACTTTCTGACTGAAGCTGTTTCGTAGGATTAGGTACTTCCGAAGTATTCGATGTTGTTGTTTCAGTTTTTAAGTATTTTGTGAACTGAATAAATAGCGCTAATGCCTTGATTTTCACTACATCACAAATCCGTTTTTCTGTCAGCTTAAATTATATTTCGATGACATTTTCAGCGTTACACAAATAGCCAACTCAGTGTATGCAAAGTTAATTCTAAAAATTCCGCATACATAAAGCCTATAAATAGAAAAATATTGAAATTCGCCTCAATATTTCAACTGAATTATCATTTTTATTTATGTATGTTAAAAATTAGTATTTTCTCTCCATTAATTTGCTGCAAAGTTTGTTAAAAGTATGTATGAACACTTTCTGTTCTCCCTGTTTATAGATGCAGTGTTTGTATTATGCTAGGATTGAATAAAACAACGAATGCAACTCATCTATAATAATCTGTGTTATCCCATTCGTGAAATTTACCGTATTGGTGATTAGACGCATGCTATAATCTAAACATAAATATTTTGATACTATACCTATTGGTTTACAAGTTTCACGTATTTACGGTGAATCAATTCTTCTCTGTTTTAGCCAACGTATTTATGTTAGAATTAAACTCTCCCAAACTCCATTAATATTTTTTAATAGTACAGTGCCAGTTACATTTTGGCACCTGTATTTGGTCCTGCTTAAGGGAGGTTTGTGTTCGCAGTAACATTATTGTCTAAATAGCTTTTGTGTGTTTTCATCACGAAAGCAGGAAGACTGCAAAGTATACTGGGTTGAAGGGGTATAAGACCATCCTTCCATGAAGCACTACGTTCTGAGTAGCTAAATATAGAATTATAACCATAGATAAAATAAATATTAATAACACTAGGAATAGTATTATTAAATAAGACTGGCAAGTGAATATTACATCTACAGGTGAATATGGATTGAAAAGACAGTTCCAACAACAGGCCGGAAATGGAGTGGTTTTTCTCTTATTCCAACCGAGTGAGAAGAGTATACGCTTTGTTAGTGTACCGTTAGGTCGTCTGAAAATCACATGTGTAGAAAACGGTCAATGCTCCCAGATAGCTACATGCATCCAATAAGAAAGAAGGCAGAAATCATGTGATAGTGAAATGGGGAGTTGGGAATTTTGAAATAAAGAAACAGGAGAGATTAGAAGACACACTTCTTCTTCGTGGTAATTCCTTGGAGTTTGTTCGGAAAACAAATGTATCGGCGGATAGGGGCGATAGATGAAGCACGGCAGTAAAGAAATCCGCGTGAATGGCGAGGTAATAACAGGACTCAGATTTGAAAACGGTGACGGGAAATAAGCTAAGCACCAAAGAAAGAAAGTCAAGATAAAAATAACTGCAGTTCTATCATATACGGAATAAGACTTGCCGTAATTCCCCCTATTTGTATTGCATAGGATGTTGAAATAAGATCTGTAAAATTAATAGGTATTATTACCTTCTCTACCACCAGCGTATAGCAAGTAAAAGTATTTAGAATAACTTTGTTGTTGGAATTTAATTAATATAACTAAGGATTGTATTCCAACCTAAAGTTAGTTACCGAGATTTCACCGGAAATACTGAATACAATAACGGCCATTTTAGAAAAAGTTATGTACAGCATAACTGTAAAGTAGTTCGCAAATAACTTGGCAAGAAAATCCTCCAACCAAAACTACTCTTTACTGCTTCTTCTTCTTTCTCGGTGTATCCCCCCCACCGTTTATAGAGGACTTACACCCCCTGAACTCACAAGAGAATGCCTGGGATCAGCCTACCAGGAACAGATAGACTATCGGATTGAAGAACCAGGATGGGTATTCAGCCCGAAGCCTGGCATGAGAGCGAAGAAGATGATATGAAATGACGGTGAAATGGATGAAAGGAACGGTGATCAAGAACCATTTGGTGGAATTAATGACGGAGAAAACCGGAGAACCCGATGATAACCCGCCCAGACGCCGCTTACATCACCAGAAATCTCATATACAATTCCCTTGGATCGATCCCGGGCAGCCTTGATGAGAGGCCACGACGCCGCCTCGCTACTCTTTACAAGGAAAAAATTTCGATAATTTCAAAACGAGCTGTGACCATTTTGATTAAAATACCATTATTTAAAATATTTACATGAAAAGATATGCATATCTTGAATTTTTTTTTAAATTATGTGAAATCCTCTTCATTTGGAATAAGTTTTATATAGTTTAGTATAACGGGTAAAGCATAAGATATAGAAAAATGCTTACTACATAAAAATTGAGGCAGTGATTTTAAGACTTAAATAATTTCAGTCTAATTATATAATATGTATAATTCAATAACAGCCCGCCTTAAAGCAATATGTGTATGTAACAATATATAAAAAGTGTATATTACAGTCATTGTATATGTTTATATTATTGTATACATGTAATAATGAGGTAACAATGAGGTAGCCTTGAGGCAATAATGAATTTGAAAGTTTAATGCAGCCTGTAATTCTTGGAAGCAATAATGTAATTTTTGTGACAGTTTATAAAATAGCCAATCAACAACCAGAAAAAGCTTTAGTTAAATGAAGGTATTCTATTGGACTAGGATTAGCCAATCAGAGACTTGAAATACAGAAATTTAAAAATTTAGGTGGTAGAAATCAAGTCAGTTGCTTGTAGACAGCGCTCATACCTGGACGCGTTGGTTGTAGACAGTGTTTCTAACCGGACGCGAGATCTGTCCTCAAGAAATTTAATACGTATTTTGTGTGAGAAAATAGTTTACGTGTTTAAAAAGTGCAAGCATTTAATAAAAGAATCTTCAGCTCTCTATATCAGTGAAGTGCTATTTAAATCGTGTCAAGAAGTAACAAAAAGAAGTGAATAAAAAATTAAAATCTGTGTAAGCCTACATTCTTCAGTCGCATCACACCCCCCCATGCTAAGCCATTCATGTCTCTAAAGAAAATATAAATACTGACGCAGCCGAGGCAAACATGAATATATAATATTTAAAGAAACAGTCAAATTAAAAGTTAATATTTTTAAATTTTTGGGACAAAGGCTACCGGGTACCATACGTGCGGTTGCAACTATTCAAGTTCGGCTCCCCAAAAGTTGAAATATAATACAACTCTTTCAATACAACCTACTTCAAATTGACGCCCAAAACGTGGGGAAAATAACGTAAAGATGCTAACTTCTTCAAAATGTAGATTTCTTTAAAACACACAGTATATTTAAAATAACTTTTTTTGTTGCACCGGCAATATCCGAGGTATCGTTATTATGGGTTTGAAACGCTTAATACTTTTGTAAGTTATTTTAAGAGTACTGTTCATGTATACGTGTTCCTCGCGATGTCATGGAAAGAGTTTGGAATTTCAAGGTGAAAGTTTACTGACATCTGACTATTGACCCTGTTTTGTGTATCTCTCTTGTACCTAGAACGAAATGTGTAATGAAGCTATTTATTTCAATTAATAAGAATTGGATAGAAAAATAAAATTTCTGAGAAAGAGTTTGTACTAAGTATATAAAAAAATCTTATGTGTTACACTCACATGACTTTCTCTACTCTTGTACAAACCACTTCTACAAAGGCTTATTCTCCATATGATTCATGTTAATCGAAATATTAATGTTATTGCTAATTTTCTTGTAGATGCAAGGGGTATTGGTAGGCTTTAAGCTATAGTCAAATATTTTAAGAGCTGGTTGCTATGTGGAGTATTCCATTCTCTTTACATGTTCAGGACATAAAAAATTGAATAACAAATTTAAGAAAAAGTATAAGTATTGGAAAATTTAAGGGAATAACAGGCAATATCTCGAAAATGGTTCACTCAACAAAAAAGATGTATATGACATAAATTGTGTATTTTAACGCGATCTACATTTTTTTGTAGTAAAATTTTGTCTATCTCTTATGGTTTACCAGTTATGCAAAAGTCGTTCACAATGAAGAATACTTTTGGAGACATTCCCAGAAAATTCGAGATATACATTTCATTTGTCATGAAAATATCTTAAACATGTGGTATTTTAATCAAAATTGTTAGAACCATTTTTGAGAAACCTAAATACCATGTTTGTGTTTATCCAACTGTTCGTTTCTGAGTTATGCTGTTCACAGACACACACACGGACATGTTTCCAAAAATGACTTTTTTGGATTCAGGGGGTCTCAAAACATGTATTTCCGGTGAAATCTCGGTATAGAATTTGTGGGTGGAATGCAATACTTCCCCTAATTACTATACGTAGTAGAGAAAGTAATAAATATTAGTGTATAGTGAAATTCATGTGAAATGTAACGCCTCAGATTTTATTTTTAATACATCTTTGCAGTTGGAGTTCCTCCCAAAAGAACGACATCTATAACGATTTCACCGATTATAAGTTGTAAGTTACATTTTGTCCTAATGTTGTGCAGGAATGGGCTAAAGCTTTGATTATGATACTCTCCAATATAGAACGAGGTCACTGATGCTTTCAGTCTGGCTTGGCCATGAATTTCCATTGACGTTTACGTAACTTTTTTCACAAAATTAAAGCAGGCCATGGAAAGTTTGAAATAGTTTTCTGTCAACTAGATGAATCACTTGTGCCTGTCCAAAGAGAAGATGAAAGAGAAGACCATTTTCAGCGTCACTGCATTTCCTTTTCCTTTCCATTAAACCAGGCGCTGCGATCGCGATAATGAGAGCGCGACTGCAGGAGAAAAATGGAACACGGAGAACAGAAACTCCGCGCTAAAAGGAAGTAGTTTTTAAGTTTTCAATAACATTTTCAAAGTAATTATCATCAAAAGTAAGGAAAAAAGCTAAAAAGGAGCTATTTTAATGGAACTAATAAGACTGCTTGGCTCCCCCCAGCTAAATGAGAAACGTTTCATTGTGGATAATCAGGGAAGTGAAAACTCTTTTAAGGTCCAATTCTCTTAAAAAGAATGGAAATCGAAATCAGCAATTTGATTTCTTTTTAAAAAATCTTATGTGCAACGCTCGCGCGATTTTCTTTACTCCATTATCAATGCGCAAGTATCCTTTTTACAATGCCTTTCCTTCACACTGTGGCCAACGCAAATCGGTTCGCACAACGGCCGCTGCGATTGGACTCCCGCCGAAAGAGTTACAACATTCCCGCAGCTGCCGGATGTTCTTATATTTAACGTTACATTACAATGAAACAAGCACATACCTTATCACAAGGTATGTTGAAAATGTCTTTCTCTCTGCATAAATTTGGCTTCCTCCAAGGCAATTTTCATTCATACTGGAGTTTAATATCCGAAATTGAGTGAATTTCTCGCCCAGTGTTTGCTTTCAGTTCTTTCACTACATGGGACATGGGGTTTGTTGCATATAACTTATTTTTCAAATCCCCCCTAGATAAAAATCACATATAGGGGATCCTGAGGGTCAAAATTCTTTATTAATTACCCTATCTTCAAAATCATCAGCTGTATGCGCAGTAGCAAAGTGTTGCTAGAAAAATCCAAACTGACATTCAAAGTCCAGTTAACCGTTCAAAAAAAATAGTGTAAGTTATTCCTGTACCTCTCTGCATTTATTGCTGGTTCAAAAATATGTCCTATTATTCTCTATGCATTTACTGCACATCAGTTTCCGCGTTGTGCAAGGGAATCTCATGTATAAAACCGGGTCTATCTGTACTACAATATCTGTTATTTTGCGATGAATCATAGCCATGTAAACGGAACTATGCTTCGTTAGAAAAGATTATACTGCATGGGTCATTTCGCAATATGCAATTACAGAAATTTACCCAATTCTGATGATCATATGAAAAATAAGGTGTGTGCAACAAATTCCATAAATTGAAAGAACTGAAAGAAAACATCAGCAAAAATTTCACTCAATTTCGGATACTGAACTCAATGCAAATGAAAATTTCCTGAAAAGACACAAAAAAAAAAAGACTCGGCAACATTTCCAACTCCTATGATAAGGCATGTGCTTATTATCATTGTAATTGCAGCTATGAGGACGTGAGGCGATTGCGGGGATATTATAACTGTTTCGGCGGGGGTCCGAGCTGTGGCGGCCGATACGGGAGAAACGGTGCATTGGCCACAAAGTGAAGGAAAAGGCACTGTATATTGTATTGTGTGAAAAAGATCTATCAACATCATCATTACGTTAGAACAAGTGTTTGCCTAGAAACTGTAGAAATTAAGACTTTATGAACTATGTTGCATGCAGAGTACCAAAGTCAGTCAGTCGTACCAGTCAGTCGTTTATATTAGTAACTTTTTAAACCTAACTAATTCATGAAAAAAGAGCATCGTTTATTGTTGCATGCTTCATTATATAATGCGCAAAGATCAGGAGATAATTTTGAAAATATCCAACAATAAGGGATCGGTTTCAACAATTGATTTTAAATTTTAACACGTTAATAGTTTAGCATTTAAGTCACCACAAATTCAGTTTCATCGAGAAATCTTGACTGTAACATTGTGAAAAACTTCATATTAATATTGGTTAGCCTTTGTCATGAGTACTTGTTAATACTACATCAAGTTTAAGTGCATTAATTTTGATAAGAGGTATTATATTTTATTTTAAACTTACTTAAGTGGTTTCACATAAAATTATGATTTGTGGTCTCATAAATATACGAAATTTATTTTAGGTGTGATTACGTTTGTACCTTGTATTTGTCATTATGTTCTGTTATATTTTTTCAATAATATTATTTTCTATTTTAAGGCATTTAGAAAATTTACGGAAAAAAAACCTAAGTTGTTGATATGGAATTGCTATATTTGGAGCTTTTGAATTTTGTTCCTAACCAAGAGCCGTGCATCATGATGAATTTGAGAACTGGCAAAAGGAGGAATTTTTAAAGCGATACAGACTGTCTAAAACCGTCGTGTACAGGGTTCTATGGTCAACACGAGAGGTTAGAATACTACCAACGAAACATGTCTTTTTCTCCTTTGCTACAAGGGTTAATTACTCTGAGATTTGATGCTACCGGCACATTTCATTTAATGGTAAAGATATATATCACGGAGTGGCCCCCGAAATCGGGGAATAGCACCGTACGCAGGCCAGTCGGCTCTTTATGCTTCCAACGTGACTCCTGGGAGGGAAGAATGAGGGAAGAGACACGAAGGGCGACTAGATCCGGATGCCGACAGGCACAAGCAAGGACGTTTCCAGATAGAACGCATTCGACGACGCCCGGCCCCTGCCCACAAGCCACCAACCACCAGGATTCCCCGGAGCGGAGTCCCATGCTGAAGAGACACAGCGACGCCAGGGAAGAAACCTTTACAGAGCGCAAGCCACCGCCCTGCCGCAAGCCGCCGAACACCGTCCCTGGTGCTATAATCCTGAAACAGATGACAAGGAAGATGATGGGTACAAAAAATGAAAGGAGAGTCTGGTAGAATATAAACCACCCCAGCATTCGCCTGCTGACCCGAGAAAACTACGAAAAACCCATGGGTCAGAGTGAACGGTAGCCGAGGATTGATCCCGGGACCTCCTGAATGCAAGCCACAGACGTAACCGCCTGAACCATCCCTCTCGGTTCATTTAATGGTAGATTACATTGTTTGGCATTTCTAAAGCTGCCATTTGTGGGTTTAACCGGAAGGTTTCCGAAGCAAACAGAAATTTATATAAAATCTGCTTTATTATTAATCATTAACACTTTTTTCCATTTTATTTTCAATACCCCTCAATCCACCACTGAGTTTTAACCCGTTCTAAACGCCTTCGCTCCTGGTGTTTTTGGTGCTCCGTTTTGTGTAACCATAAAATTGCTGTAGTTGCTTACTGGACCTCGGAGAACGCGTGCATTGCAATTAAATTCCTCGCGAATTTTCTCCTATGTTGCATCCTTCGCCTTTAATTTGAGTCCTTCGGCTTTTCTACACTGGATAATTCCTCTACACTTAGTAACCAGTTCTTTAATTAAGGCCTTTTCGAACGGCGAAACATTAGTTCCTCTAGAAAAATCACATGGCAATAATTATTAATGAACGTAACTAAATTTCTGCTACAGAAATACAGAGCATTGCGATGTGTAGAGAAAAGCACATCTGCGGGCGTTCAGAAGTTCGGGCACCGTTTTCTTGAAAGCAGTAATCTTTGACGTAAATAAGATGTTAGCTAATAATTCGCTATAAAATGTTGATGAAACACAAAAGTTTTAATATTATGTTAAACCTTTAACACAATTTTAAGAAACAACATCTTACGTCGTTTTTAAATAGGTTCGGAAACCGGTCTCCTAAGCATTTCGGAAGCGGTTAACGCTACAGAATAGTTTTTTGATACAACCTTTTATTATTATTATTATTATTATTATTATTATTATTACTTTAATATAACTTTTAAAAATTCTTACTAGCGGTCTTATTCGGTGCAATACGACTTGTTTTGTCAATCTCCGTGATCTAGGGGTACCATACTAGTCTTGAGTTCGCGGATTCAAACTCGGCGGAGAGAGATGGATTTTTGTTTCGTAAAAAATCCTTAGCATGGCTTCCTTCGGAAGGGAAGTAAAGTCGGTGGTCCCGTGTCGTGGATTTACGGCACATAAAAGAACCTCAAGCCTGATAAAGAGGCCTTTGAGCAAAATTACCGGTCTTTCACGCCAAATATAGAATGGGACGCTAAGGACCATAGTAGTTAAAGAGCCTCCATAAATAAAATTCAATTTCTGACGAATTTTTTTTTTTACTTTCTCTACTGCGTATAGCAAGTAGGGGAAGTATTGCATCCCACCCGAAAATGCGATACCGAGATTTCACCGGAAATACATGTTTTGAGGTGCCCTGAATCCAAATAAAGCATTTTTGGGAACATGTCCCTGTGTGTGCTTGTGTAGGTATTTGTTTGTGTGTATGTCTGTCTGTAAACAACATGACTCAAAAACGAAAAGTCGGATAAACACCAAAGTTGGTATTTGAGTTTAGTGTCATTCATTGATGAGACACAAAGATTTTAAAGAAAATCTCTCCACCGCAGACTACCCTATACATAGAACGTTTTTCAAACATTTTGATTTTCCCAAAAATGACTAACGATTTTGATTAAAATTTATGTTGAATTTTCTGGGAATGTCTCCAAAAGTCCTCTTTATTCTGAATGACTTTTATATAACTGGCCGTTACAGGTAGACAAAATTTTACTACATAAAAATTGTAGAGCTTGTTAAAACACGCAATTTATGTTAATACATTCTTTTGTCGAGTGCACCTTTTCCGAGATATTCATTGTTATTTCTTTGAATTTTCCAATACTTATACTTCTTCTCAAATCTGTATTCGTTATTCTTTCTCTCTCTCTGTGTCCTGGACATGCAAAGAGAATGGAATGCCCCACGTAGCAACCAGCTCTTAAAACATCTGACTATCGGTTAAAGCCTACCATATTCCTCTTGCACCTACAAGAAAATTAGCAAAAACATAATTTCTGCAAGTGTTTATCTTGATTATAACATGATGTAGATGGAGAATAAACGTTTATAAAAAAAGTTTGTACAATAGTAGAGAAAGTTAGGTGAGTGAAACACTTCAGAGTTTTTAAATCTGGGATAATGGGTTAATTAATCTATTTTAACCCTTCTTCAACTATACGATTTTTATGCTGAATTCTCCCTTTACCCTCTAGGGCGGCTGTTGTGTACCTTAATATATTTGTATGATCGGGCTAGGGATCCGGGACAACTTAAGAGTGAAGTGAAGTTTACTGTACATTGAGTATGATGGAGTGAGGTGACGCATTGGGTTGTTGTTTACCTGTGAGGCCGTGTACAATCCGCTTCATGATAGAGGTACAATACACTTGTGTTTCTCATTCCAATGTATGTTTCCTACTTTATTTTCCACCATCACTAGACTGCATTGTTTACAGTAGCAAATAACGCAGCATCTTTTTACATTAGCAATTTCTGTTTACAGAACTCTATGGTAAGATTGCACATACATTGTTTGCTAAATTGTCCCGAATCCTTAGCCTGTTAATAATAGGCAAAAAAATCCCTGCTATTTACAACACCAAGAATTTGCTACCTCCGAAGGCAACAATTTAAAATTCTGGGGCCTGGCATATAGTCAGAAGCATGGAGAAAAATCATATTTTCAATTGCTAATTATGAATATGGGTTGAGACGTTGCTGATGCTATGCTGAACACAATTCTCTCTCTCTCTCTCTCTCTCTCTCTCTCTCTCAGTATATGTTGAACATACATTCGTAATGAACTTGTGTACAAACCTTCACAGGAAAAGCAGCAACACTTTGGATCCGGGAGTTTGACTTCATGCTTCTGTAGAGTTAAAATAAAAGTGCTTGCCCGCACCATACACACGCAGAGTGATTTTTGTCTTTATAATATTGCTAGCTGTTTGTTCGAAGCTGCAGGGTAGCTTATTAAACTCAAATGATGAATTAATTTTATTAACCTCTTCTGTTCTTTACGAGATTGTTGTGCAATGATCTAGAAGATACTTATATCGAATCCTCCCCTTTATCGCTTATACTTGAATTTCGTACAGACGTGGCTATTCCGAATAACGAACGAAAAATCCCTACCCAAAAAGATGTGAAGCATTGGAGAAGATCTAGCTTCCTTAATTTAGAAAAGCTACAAACGATATGCCGCTATATATGCAAAATTCAACAAGCCACGTGTCTTTGTTGTACGCGGCGGGACCTGCAATAAAAGGAATTGAGACTATTCTGGCCACATGTTTCCGCAAAACCTTCCTTCTGCCTCTTTTGAGGGTGTTGTTGCCCCACGTAAGGGAACCAAACTTTATGTGGTCTAACCCCACTGTTGGAGAGCCAACTTGCAGTAGTTGCAGCCCCTCGTATGAGAGCCAAACTTGAAGTGGTTTAATTGTTGTAGCGGTTGCACTACGTATAGGCACCAATTTGGAGCTGTTTTAGACCACGCACGTAATGGATGCCAATTTGCGGAAGATTTTTTCTAGGGGTATTCACCCCACATACAATACAAGCTTTCCGGTGGCCTTCGCCCCACGTTTAGTTTTCCGGTGGCCTTCGCCCCCACGTTTAAGAAATCAACTTTGTATTTTAATGTTTATTTAAATATTATATATGTATGCCTGGGCTGCGTCAGTAGTAATTTTCAGAACACGTATCTCTTAGCAGGGCTGGTATGGCTAAAGAATAAGGCTTACACAAATTATAATTGTATTGTATGTTTTTTACTAATCCTTCACACTTCACTGATGTACCTACTGTTGAGCTGTGAGATTGTTAACTGCACTTTTTTTAACAAGTAAACTTTATATTATTTTCACCGCAACGAATTTTCATGTCTCTCACTTAACTTGTACCAAATGCTCGGGTACGCAATCTTGTAGCGTCTACCGCTTGAATTTGCAGATTTTCTGTATTTCTAGTGATTGGCTAATCCTACTCCAATAGAATACTTTTATTTCACTTAAAGATTTTCTAGTTTTTGATTGGCTATTTATAAACTGTTGTAAATATTACTTTATTGTTCCAAGAATTATTAGTAGTCTTTTTAAACGTTCTAATTTATTATTGCCTCAAGGTTACCTCATTGTTACCAACTTTCGGCTTCTACTTTATAATCTGTTTGCTACGGAAAGAAGCTTACTTCAATTCTCACAGCTCCTAGATTGTTAAACTACGCAATACATTCACATAACATTATTATACACGTGCATAATAAAATGAGCATAATACAATGACTGTAATATACAGTTTATATATTGTATTATACACATATTGCTTTAAGGCGGGTTGCTATTATATTTTATATTATATAATCAGACTGATATCATTTAAGTTTTAAAAATACTGCCTTACTTATCAATGTTGCATGTATGTGTAAACGTTGAGAAACCACAGTAAATACAGCAGAAAGTGCGCTCTTAGTGCAGTACGGCTGAGTTGAACAAAACAGTTCGGCAACGTAGGCATGTCACCACTGACTTTCCCCAAGCTACAAAGTTATTGGCACCATCCAACTGCAACCTTCCGCAAGTTGTCAAGTCGTTAGAGAAGAATAGGTGCCTTATTTACTTGTTTACATCTTTCAAACGGTATATCATTTGTTCCTTTTCTGAATTTTGTAAAAACTTTGCCTGGCAATTTACTGTGGATTGTGAAAGAAGATGTGTGGAAAAACGATACACTGAAACCGATCAGCTGAAAGAAAAAAAAGCAGTTCATGCAGCTTTTCAAAGCATCGCCTCTTATATGCTTGCGAATTCACTTGGGAAATCGAGGCGCATTAACTTATGCTACGAACATGGAAGAACCGACATAGGTGTTTTGGATCCATAGGAGGTAAGCTGTAAATAATTATGTTCGACCATGTGAAAATGTAGTATTTAGACGACTGGTAGCAGTACTTTAATGGGCCTCATTAAAGTAACCTTTAATTACAGTATAGGTATTCGACCAATCAGAAGAATAACATTGTGAAAGCGCAAGTATCGATTATTCTGCGTAGTAAATCTCACAACGCTAGCAACTTTGTTTGACATAGGTGCTACAAGGTTATTGTACTGTAACCATAGATAAAGGAATAACACATCACTCAAACCAGAAACGAATACTTATGAACCTTTAATTTAGATACATGGTCGAGCATAAACAGTCGTATGAAATTTGACTATAATGGTGATTAAAACGCTAATATGATAATCGTTAATCTCGCTTTGCCTCGCTCGCCCGATTAATAATACTCGCGTTTTAACTACTACCATTATAGCCTCGTTGCATAATATACTAATATAGTTTCAAAGTCAGAGTAAAGGGACTTGCCGCCCACCCTGTAGAGGATTAAGATAGGGATTAGGATTACACTACGGAGGGGACACCTGGCACCTCGACCCACACAGGGATCTTTTATGCATACATCCCCGGGAGGAAAGGATGAGATTAAGGAACCGCAGGTGACGTATGGACTGCAGGACCGGCGGACGCAGGCGGCAGAAACGCGCAGTTACCTGACCGCCAGTCGGAGAGCGCTCAAGGCAGCCCTCCAAAGCCACCGGCGGGTGGCTCACTGGCTCCTCTCCATCGGAGACTCGGTGGCCTCCGTCTGGCGGGGCCAAGAAGAGGCTAAACACACAATCTAGCGACTCGGAGAAACTCCTGAAAAAAACATGAGTCAGGAAGGTCGGCCGCGGGAATCAAACCCACGACTACCAAATGCGGGTCACAGACGCAACCACCTCGTTTATAGACGCCTAACTACACAGTGATAGAGGTAACCCTGAGATGTAGTGTTGATCGACATATTTTCATGGCATTTAAAGCAATGTTGAGCTCGCAATATTATCTTCTATGACAAAGCACATATTTTTCTCTCTATACATGAATGGGACAAAATAAAAGCTGTGACCTTATTTACTTTAGCTCTGCTAAGAGCTCCATTGAAACATTGTTGTTCTTGTCTAAGAACCTTTGCGGATTTTTGTGTGCAATCTTTGTAATTTACTTTCACAAACACGAATAGCAAATGATTATGGTTGTCGAATATTCAGACTATAGTCAACCTTTTTCATTTGTGGTGTTTATTCATTTGGTGGTGCACAAAAGTCTTTGCGCCTATGGCCCAAAGTTATCGGGCAGGCGGGAATAAACAAAGATAAGTCGCACTATTGCCCGGCGTAAACACCAGTCAATGTCGTCAGATAACCAGAATCATCTGGAAGTTTCTTTCTCCCCACCTCTAGAACGTTTATCCAGATAGTTCTAGAACTTTCTGTGAAAGTTTCCGTTGGCTGCGTAGGTGAACGTTCTCCGAGAGTCAATCAGCTGAGTCGGCCAATGAGTGAGTAATCAAGCTGATGAACGATCAAGTGCTCCGAGCGACTGCTGCGACGTGCAGCGAGTGTTACTTCAGATCGAAAGATTGTAGAAGTCTTGGTTTCGCTCCCCAACGAGTGAACTACCCAGAAGAAGAGGGTAGGTCATGCGTATTTCATTACGCCGCTATGTCACGAAGCAAGTGAAGTGAGACGGGAACATTGAACAGTTCACATTAGTGAAGCGACTATGAAAATTAGGTGAAGTGTCACTGAGAACTTAGAAAAGTGGCAGTTGAAAAACTGGACAAAGTCACAGTATAATTATTTAGTACAGGTACAGTGGTAAAAAACGCGGTTACATTGAAGTAGATGGTTTGTTGTATTATTATTTTTAAATTATTTGCACCACGCTTTGAGCGTCAATTTGAAGATGTTTGTTTGTATTGAAGGAGTTGTATTGTAGTTCAACTGTGGGAGAGCCGAACTTGAAGTAGTTGCAAACGCAGGTATGGTAAAAATTTCCGGTAGCCTTCGCCCCAAGTTTAAAAATATTAAGTTCGTAATTTGATTGTTTCTTTTAAATATTATATATTTATGTTTGCCTCGGCTGTGTCAGTATTTTTATTTTTTTGCTAGAGACATGGATGTCTTAGCAGGGCGTAGTACGGCTAAGAATGTAGGCTTACAAGATTATAATTTTATTTCGCTCCTTTTTTTATTAATTCTTGACACAATTTCAATAACATTTCACTGATATAGAGAGCTGTGAGATTCATTTATTAATTAATTACTTGCACTTTTTAACACGTAAAAATATTTTCGTCTCACACGAATACGTATCAAATTTCTCGAGGACGTGTCTCGTGTCCGATTAGGAACACCGTCAACAACCAACGCGTGCAGTTATGAGTACTATCTACAAGCAACTGACCTGATTTCAACCGCCTAAATTTGTAAATTTCTGTATTTAAAGTTTCTGATTGGTTAATCCTTGTCCAATAGAATACCTTCATTCAACTAAAGCTTTTTCTGGTTGTTGATTGGCTATTTCAAAACTGTCACAAAATTTATATTATTGCTGCTCCAATAATGACTAGTAGCATTATTACACTTTCCTACTCATTATTGCCTCAAGGTTACCTCATTTTTAGCAACTTTTAACCTATTATTCTCACAGCTCCTACACTATTAAATTACGTACTTCATTCACATAACATTATTACATTATACAATAATATAAACATATACAGTGACTGTAATATACACTTTTTATACATTGTTACATACACATATTGCTTTAAGGCGGGCTGTTATTATATTTATATTACATAATTTGACTGAAATCATTTAAGTGTTAAGTACCGCCTCAAAATTCAGAGGATATACAGCAAAATCTTCTTACAAATGGGTTATTAGAATGACGTAAGCAGATCAGTTTGTCTTTTATTTCTTGTGTCTTCCGTTATACGTTGCTAAATTGTGACTATCTATGTATAAATACTTGTAACGAAATATCCGTGCTTTACTTTCTCTACTACGTATATTAAGTAGGGGAAGTGTTGCATTCCACCCAGAAATTCGATACCGAGATTTCACCGGAATTACGTGTTTTGAGATCCCGAATCAAATAAAAAAAACACTTTTAGAAAAAGATCCGTGTTTGTGTCTGTGTGAACAGTATAACTCAAAAACGGAAAGTCGAATACATGCCAAACTATATATTTAAGGTCAGCATCTTTGATAGATAGGACACGGCGATTTTCAGGAAAATACCCTCACTACAGACTATCCTTTACATGAAACATTTTTCAAAAATTTTGATTTTCTCAAAAATCGCTCTAACGAGTTTCATTAATGTATCATATATAAGATATTTTCATGATAAATAAAATGTATCCTATATTTTCTAGGAATGTCACCAAAAGTCCTCTTCTTTCTAAATCACTTTTGCATAACTTGTAAACGGTAAGAGATAGACAAAATGTTAGCACACATAAATATGTGAATCTCGTTAAAATACACAATTTATATCAAATAAATTATTGTTTTGTTGAGTGATATTCCTTTTTATTTATTTGAATTTTCCAATACTTATACTTTTTCTCAAATAGGAATGTTCTGGACAATGAAAGAAAATGAATGCTTCACATAGCAACCAGCGCTTAAAAGATTTGACTATCGCTTAAAGCCTACCATATTCCCCTTGCATCTATAAGAATTAGCAATAAGATTAACATCTCGATTAACATGAAGCATATGGAGAATAAGCGTTGTAAAAATAGTTTGTACAAGAGTAGAAAAAGTGATTGTGACATATCAGAATTTTTTGTGTTATTTTACATGCATTTTCTGTGGAGTATTTCCTACTCCGTGGCATTCTCAACCAAAATTCAAAGCCTTCACAAGCATGTTATTTCACGACTCCAGCATGTTCGCATTCTAGGCAGGGTAAATAGTTTAGGCTTTGTCTTTTAGAAGCTCTTATGGCATGGGAGGAACAGATTTTTTTTCAATAGTGAAAGAAATATCAAAGTCCGCTGAATAATTTCCGAGATTACCCTAAACACACACATACACACACAAATAATATTTGTATAGATTTAGAAAACTCAAATAATGAACTTTATTACAACACGCAAAGAAAGTACGAAATTTTCTTGCATAGGTATATTATTATTATTATTATTATTATTATTATTATTATTATTATTATTATTACTATTATTAAAGAATGTTGGAACACACAAGCTATATCTGCAGAATTAGAATAAAGGTTGCTCTTAGCATAAATCTCTATTATCTGAATAAAACGCTAATTACACAAAAATGTCACATAATTATCGTACCATTAATAACCAGAATTAAATTCCGTCTTGTTTTGCAGTGTCGCTTTGCCCTCAGAGCAGGACACAGAAAATTTGGCAGGTTATTCATCTGAAACGTGTAGCAACTACAAAGTTATGGACGTGTGTAGAACTGCTGCTGCAAGCTGAAAATTGGAACAAATGCATTGGGCAACCTTGAAACATACCTGCCTTCTGCTAATCATTTCTTTGGAACCTAAAAAAAACATTTCAGCGGGTTTTTCCCAATGATGAGTGCCTGTGTAATAGAAAGATATGCAGATAAAAGTGGACACTATGACTATGACCAGGAAACACCGCGCACCTCGACCAAACGCGATTCTTCTCTGCTTACCACCCCAAGAGGAATGGATGAGGTGAAGGAGTCGCAGGAGGCCACAAGTAGACCGGCGGACAGAGACGAGCAGAAGTCCCTAACGGGTCCAAACTTCATAACCCGGTCACTCCGGTGAGCTGCACAGAAAAGGCTTCTCTCTGGCGGAACCGGAGAGAACTGGACTCAACAGAGACGGCTCAGAGAAGGCTGTTATCTTGTAGTGTTGAGCAAGTCAACGAGCAAATATCTGCGCCATCTATTCTACAACCCATTTAAACATGAAAGAGGAAGCGCAATATTAGGCAATGAGGGAAAGGAAAGTCATAGAAATGAACCACCCCAGCATTCACCTTGTAAACTAGGGAAACCCACGAAAAACCCATGGACAGAGTGATCGGCCCCAGAAATCGAACCCAGGACCTCCTGAATGCGAGCTTCTCACGTTGCCGCGGAACCATTTCGCTCGGTCAGTGGACTGCAAGTTAAAAAACACCTTTGTATTTGTTTTGAAAACCATTAATTTATTAAAGGGCATTTAATAAAGCTTCGTTTATATTTATTTTGATTTCCCTTCGTAATGCCATTTACATAGAAATTCGCTGTTTCCTGGTGACGTCACCGTCGACATGCAACATATTCTACTCAGAGAACTAAAGCGCTTACATTGTTATAGTTTTATTACCTTCCTCTTGCCTAAAATATCGCTCAAGGACAATTTCAGAATCTCATTAGCACAACTCCATTTTCTGCGCTTAGGTAGAAGCAGAGTTGCCAATCTTACTCTCCATGAAGTGGTCATGTACACAACACTTTCTCAAGTACGAAGCCTGACATTTCCCAGATTTCTAAGCCTCCTACGGGTAGAACAAATACACCTGCAAAAGAACTTCAATCTACAGCCATAAAATATGAAAGACAAGTGGGCAGCTCTAATGTGGAAGCCAACTGTATATTTTCCTTCTCTGTCCCTCTCACTCTTAGCAACAGAAACACTCAGAGCGCCGCAGAGCAGTTTATGGCACGCCCCCGACAGATAGCGTTCCATTCGCAACAATGGATGAGTGCGTTACGTCACATAAATTTCTTGTGTGTTCAACACAAATCAGCTGGAGTGTGCTAAAAGGGAAAACTTTGCGGTGTCTATCACATTTTTTCTTGTTTGTTTTGTGGCTGAGAGCGTCCTTTTGTCATAGGTAGTTTTATGACCACATTATCGCCAGTTGTAGAACGATATAGGGCGTGGGTTCGAGCACCTCCCATCATAACTCTTCCAAAAGCATTACAACAGCAAATTCTGGTAGCCGACGCTTACGTCCTATTTCAAATTAGGGGTCTTCGAATAGAACGTCCAGAAAAACATTAAAAAACTACCCGAATTTGAAGATAAATCGACAATCAATACAGTACATGCAACATAAAAGTTAATTTTAAATTTATATGTCTTTATGTGCGTATGCATTAGTGACGTATTTTCCTTAGCGATAGGCAGTCTCCTTTGCATTGAGATTCATGGCAGCATTCTTTTCTTAGGACTTTCCTGCATAATGAGGTTCATTTCACTAAATATTTGCCATTTAACTGCTTGTCGATATGATTATAGGATTTTTAAATATATTTTTCTCTGCGGTATATAATATAATTTTATCCATGAATAAATTAAAGACTAGCTGTTTGAATTTTACATAAACAGCTTTAGTTTTGTGGCCATATTAACGAAATCAACAAACCATGGCAAAAAGCGTGCAAAAAGCTTTCTTAGATGAGATTGAGGAGAGGCTCAGAAGGCTTTCAAGGCAGTCCTAAGAAATCTATGCAGTGGGTGAGTCGAGTACTAGCAATTCCAACAATGCCAGTATGAATGTATGCTGTAGCATGTGGACTTGAACACTTGGTAAGTTGTTTTGCGGTAGCTTCCACGGTTATTCTTCAATTTAAGTAATAACCCAAAATTATTTTGTATACCGCAGAGAAAATATATAAGTCTAAAACATCTATAATCACTTGTGTGCTCCCTGATGTCTTTTGTTCACTTCGGTTGCGAGGTTTGTGGTGGAATACAGAGCTGTTTAGAATAGCCTAGGAAGCAAACACTGATAGTTTTACTTTAGTGCATTTTCGGCATCGTCTTTTCTCAGTGACAGCTGGACTCTTAAACGTACACTATCGTGCATACAAAGTGGTCCATTCCCTAGATCGCCATAATATTTCTCCACTATAAAGTTTCTTTCTTAACGTAATCAACTTTTGACTTCACCCAGTCGGTATCAGTTCTCTATGTGACTGGCCTGAAGAACAATACATGAACACACCGACTAACCTATGTACAATGTTTATAATCTATGGAATGACGGGGTCGTTATGATACCGCCTCTGTGAAAGAGTTTTGCTACGATTGGTACACAACGAAATGCTAAACTAATTTGCAATATAATTCGGCCTTCTAGATAAGGGGTGAAGAAATAGTTTCTGAACAAATACGACATTTGCATATATGAGAGTTTTCATCAGTGACATGGGGACGAAGGTTAAAGTTATTGCCGCTACTAAACGGCAATAAGAAAACGGTAGTGTAGCATGAAAATATACGGTTTAAGTTTAATGTTACCCTTCTGCAGTTCGGCCAAAATTTTTGGAGGTAGAGTACCCTGCCAATCTAGTGACTAGAATTATGCTCGAAACAGAGGTGGTCACGCTGGTAGGGGGTGGGGCTAGAGTTTTTCAGTAGGAATCCATCTCCGTTTCATTATAGACCACATTTTATGTACGCCAGTAAACGCAGTCTACAATTTTCGTTGGATCCAATACTATAAGTTTACAAAGTTTCCTTTAGATAGGTCAAAGAATATTGATTTTTAAGCAATGGGTCGAAAATAAGGGTAGCGAACACTTTTGAAAAGATAGAATAGCATATTTTGGCAGATTAGAACACCCGAGGTTTATCAAAACCATACCAAAATACTCTCAGTATACTGTACAACAATATCATAAGAAAATTTGGTGATATGAACACGATATGCAACTTGCTTCTCTTCCAATAACCTAATTTAAAATTTTTGAAGCTTTCTTTTTTATGAATTTACTGAAGTCATTCAAAATTTGTCATGTTGACAAATTTTTCTGGTACTAGTACTTAACGAAATGGAATAAAACTAGGTGATATTGATGTGAAAACCACTACGAACTACGTACTGAATTTTATAACTTGTGGAAATATTTTATGGCAGATGTCCGTCAGGAAGAACAGGTGAAGGCGAACGAATCATAAGCATTGTTTCAGTGGTATTCGAAATGACCCTGTACACACTCATACCTACAAGTTCTCTTTCTGTTTTATTAAGTATTTCCTCAATGCCTCAAATACTTCCAGAATGAGGAAGAGTTCCAACAATTGTGGAAGTCGAAATTGCGGTAATTAGCACCTACATATAGCAGAGGTGGCAAAATGTTCAGGAGGGAGTGAATGCCCCAACAGATGGAACGACATGGGCTTTTGGGTGCTAAAACTACCGAATGCAAAAGGTTTGCGGAGAATCCTGTGCATTGCGCAAGACATTTTAGAAAAGTTAACAGACTCTAACGGTCTTTGAGTGAGAAAATGAACCTATTAATCTGTTCGAATATGTGAACTTTATTGCATTATATTCCACACTTATATTTGAGTATTTTATTGTGCTATGAGTTTTACAAATTTGATTGTCTACTGCACTTTGACCCTGGTCACTCATTCAGTAGAAAATCACTACAGTTTATTTACATTTTACAATTTCTTATCAATAAATTATCTCGCTCTTTTTTTCATGTCCAATTTCCACTTGTTTTTCACTTTTCATTTATTGATTACTTAACCATCACACATTCACTATAGTTTTCCATTCAAAGTAAGATGCGCTACCTCTTACTTTTCTCTTTCCACTGTCCAAAGCCATTTATTTTTTACTTTACACAAAAACTGTCCAATGCTTCTAGCGTCCTTGCATATCATTTCAATCATAAGTGTATTTCCATCCCCCTTCAACCACTTCTTATTAAAAAATTCTTTTCTCCAATTTTTTGTTCATTGGCACTTAAATACTATGTGTTCAATGTCTTCATTACCACCACATATCGGACATTGGTTCTGAGGAATACCCTGTCTTAGCCCTTTTAGCCTCCATGCTCCGGTTCTTACCCATGCAATAGATTCTCTCTCTTCTTTATTTACTATGTCTATATATTTTTCCCTGTATTTTTCATTGGCCTATAATAAACTAATGAGCACTTTACGGCAATCTCACTGAACATGATTTGTATTTCTATATCTTCCAGTCTTTTCCTCGCCTTTTTCCAAAAAATTTTCACGTTATTTTCTCTCCTTCTCCATATATCTCCTAACCCATTTTTCTCCAAAATGTTCCGTAATTTACTTACTCGTCCATCATTCATTAAGCTATTCTCTTGTTATTCAATACATTGTCTTAACACATTACTTTTTCCTAGATTTAAACTTCTGAACCAAAGTTTCAAAGCTCTTTCCATTATCTTCCCCTTAGTTGGCACCCTGGCCATCCCTAATTGTGCTACCTGTCTTACAATTGACTTCGGTAGCCCTAGTATTTCTCTACAAAACATCCTGTGCACCACATCTATACTTTCCCATCCTCTATCTAATCTCCATATTTCTATACCATACATCATTTTTGCCTCCGTACTTACATAGTACTGAGTTGAATTTTACAAATTCTGTAAAACATACACCTTGTTACCTTACGTAATGATGCTGCAAAGTCTCCTTTATTGAAGCATGTTTAAGCACAAAGCTGCAACCCTCTGGGCCTTCGGAACGTTCCGTTCAATTGAATCAATTGTAGTGTCAATTTTTGTTGTCAACGGTTGATGGGAGCTCATAGCTATTCTCATTAATCCAGAATGGACTTTTAAACATTTTATATATTCAAAACATACTAGTGCAAAGAATTTTGCAAGGTGTAAGTTTGAAAAATGTTTTACAGAGATTCAGAGTCTAGTCTGAATCGATTCTTTTATTTTCGTTCTTGCTCGTAGCGTTACATTTTTGTTCCATGGCGGCAGTAATATAAGGCTTAATATTCATCTCTACAATAGAAGAAACACTTGTCATAAGTATTGCGTCTGTTGTGAATTAAGCCTTACCATTCACCATTACATCTACAAGATCGGGTCATAATCCCTGTCACAGTGGACTAGCTCACCTCTGGTTGTTTCCACCAATCAGTTGCACTTTGTCACCATGTCTCTTACTCATATTATTAAAACGGAGGTGCCTAAACTAGGAAGCGGCCGGAGCTAGGATCTGGGATGACGGCATTACCGATACAAGCATTTATTCGCAAAAGTCAAATTCGGGTATACCGGCTTTAATTAACAAATGTTTGCCATCATCATGAATTTTTATAGTCATATGTTTTCAGAAATCATGCTTGAGACAGTATTTTTATCCCTTAACTGTTATCAATTTAACTATATAACATAAAAATAATAGTCCGCATATAAGCCATCATTAATTGCTATAAGGTGTATTTTGCAGCCATTGTATTACGTTATTTATCGTATATATGTTTAAAACATTATACGAATGTATTTCTTAGTTTGGAAACTTAGGGGCTCTGAGGGTAGAAGCAAGCTGCTTTTTGTAGCAAACAGTGTCAAAGTGATAAAGCAGAGGATGGCTAATAGCAAGTTGTAACCTTGGCAGAACAATAACTTAGAAAGATACGGAAGGCTACCAATAGTCGATGGAAAAATACTGATGTAACGTCAAAAAGTTTGTAGTCACGTGGGTGCAAAGAGCCAATGAAAGTCAAACTAAAAGTGTTCAGCTAGAGTAGGCTTAGCCAATAAGAAAATAGAAACATTAAATTTAAAATTTTAAGCTATGAACGCTAAGGGGTAGCGTACCCAAACCAAGTCATTTCAGTAGATAAAGCTCAGAGTGTGCAGATGTGAAATATTAGTGCAGTGCGGAGAAGTTAAATTTTGATCTTTAAGAAAATGTAGTTAGGAAGAGATAATTTAAAACTGTAAAACACATTTCATTTAATATTCGCAGAGTATAAAGTTGCGTGATTTATAAATTTTTTTAACGCGAATAAGGAACTTAAGAATTCTCTGTAAACTGCAGTTCGTTAGCACACTTAAAAACTTAATATCTTACAGCTCCTTAGGTAAATACTTCAATAATTTGTTATTATTTGTTATATTATTCAACTGCCCTCAAAAAGTAATAAGGAAGTGAAAATTTAAACTATAATTTGTGGAAAGTGTGTGAAACTATTCTACAGCAGTACCACCCTTGTAAAGAGATACTTGGTCTACCAGATATGCACCTGACGCAGACGAGGCATAAATTAAACAAAGCCGTAATTAATTAAAAATCACAAATTACTACATACGAGAACCAACCGCATGTTTTAATGAGTTAACACAAATATCGTAATTATTGTAGAAGGAAAGATAGATAAATTTTCTTGACATCCATACATAACAGATTAGTCCCATTTAATTCGATCACGCTTGCCTGGTCATTAAACACACCAACACTACTATCATATAATTCCCGTGATGCTTCAAATAAGTCCCTCACAAAATATTACCAATAGATACACGCTGGATACATAGGAAATGTAAATAAGCTCTGAACAAACTAACAATTTAGGTAAAAGCTAACAAAATTAACAATTTGGATAATTAATTTGGGGAAAGCTTGACGAGAATCACAAGAACTAAAATAATTAAATGTTACCCGAAACGGCTAAGAAAACTCGCACACTACATATAAGAATCAAATGATCAGCCAAAAACAAGTAGTTTGCATATGTAAATCACCCTATGGTACAGCGAAGAACAACTACGTTTTAAAGTCGAAACATGTGCTTAACGGAGAATAGCAACGGACAAACCCAGATAAATAATTCAGGTATAAAGGTTTAAATATTCGACTTACTAAACCGAAATGTGTTCACTCAAACTGGCAGAATAGAACTCCCGAGACAGGTGAATCCGACCGGGACCAGACACCGAAAACAATCGGCATAGCACATAGTAGAAATTCAGTCGGTAAGCAACAGCGCTCAACGGCAGCTACCGAAATTATTTGGATTTGTTAGCCTAAATAACACAATAAGACTGAAACTAATGTACAATTAGTACATTAAGAGAGGCTATTTCCAACCTCTCCTTCGCTGCACACCGAACGTAACATGGCTCATTCATTCAAGCTTGTTTTTGATATGTTTGAGGCAGTATTTTTAACACTTAAATGATTTCAGTCTAATTATATAATATAAAATTCAATAGCAGCTCGCCAGAAAGCAATATGTGTATGTAACAATATATAAAAAGTGTATATAACAGTCATTGTATTAATATATATATAAATATATATATTATTGTATACATGTGTAATAATGTTATGTAAATGTATTACTTAATTTAATAATGTAGGAGCTGTGAGAATAATAGGTTAAAAGTTGTTGATAATGAGGTAACAATGAGGTCACCTTGAAGCAATAAGGAACTGGAAAGTTTAATAATACTACTAGTAATTCTTGGAGCAACAATAATGTAATTTTTGAGACAGTTTATAAATAGCCAATCAAAAACCAGAAAAACCTGAAAGTTAAATAAAAGTATTCTACTGCATTAGGAATAGCCAATCAGAGACTTGAAATACAGAAATTCACAAATGCAGGCGGTAGAAACCAGTTCAGTTGCTAGTAGACAGCGTTCCTAACCGGACGCGAGACGCGTCCTCGAGAAGTTTAATACGTATTCAGTGTGAGACGAAAACAGTTTACGTGTTTAAAAAGTGCAAGTAATTAATAAATAATCTGACAGCTCTCTATATCAGTGAAGTGTTATTTAAATCGTATCAAGGATTAATAAAAGGAGTGAAGTAAAAATTATAATCTGTGTAAGTCTACATTCTTCAGCCGCACCACTCCCTGCAAAGAGAAACATGTCTCTAAAATGAATTATTACGCGGCCGAGGCAAACATAAATATATAATATTTAAAGAAATATTCAAATTACAAAATTGATTCTTAAACTTGGGGCAAAGGCCACCGGAAAGTAAATTTGGGGCGAAGGCTACCGTAAACCTTTTACCATACGTGCGGTTGCAACTACTTCATCAAGTTTGGCTCCCCAACAGTCGAAATACAATACAACTCCTGGGATCAATAAAACCTACTTCATGTTTCCAGCCAATCACAGGGAGAACTGATAAGGGCTGGGTGGAATCTGGTATTAAATGAATGTGGAAAACTTACAAATAAAGCACCACTGTTGTGATTTGGATGAATGTGCCAGATTTATTTATTTTACATCCAAGCGTACATAGTACGCAACTACAGGCCCTGAGTATGTTCAAAACGCTCACTTGCGAACTTGAATTTCAATTTTAACCCCTCTGCATATCCTGGTTTACACGCAGACCTAACTATTCTGCAGAGTTTTATTTACCACCACGATATTTGTCTGTTTACTAAGTAAGGGTTGCATTGTGAAAGCTTGCACCTGCGTTATCTTTAACACGCAAGCCCAAAGCATCGATTGCGTTTTGTTTATAGCAAAAATCACGCGACGCCTTGAGTGGAACGTATCATTTGTTTGTTGTCGTGGCAACTGCGGAAAGGGGAATGTCGTTTGCATATTAATGGAAAGGGAGGGAGTGCGGCCATTGCATTTAGGAGGAAAACAATTCAGAATCGGAAAGCGCCTATTCGGAAGTAAATGCATTCTATCGCAGCGTCGCATTTTTATCGAATTTAATGCGAGAAAATATTATTTTAGCATATTTACAGCACGTAAACCACAATGGGTTGGGGTTCAGTGGTCCAAAGCGATATTTGTATTGCATACCTATGCCCGGAAATGCGTCATATGAGCGGTAGAGACCAACAAAGATTTTTTTATACCGTGATTCCCATGTCACCTAACAATATTCACAAATGTGCTTCCGTTATGAAGAATGGAATGAATTGATGTGCTCATAGCGACACAATCAACTGAAATCTGGATTTTTAGGTGCGTTCGCCACTGCAAAAGGTAAATTAAGGGTAACAATAGGTGAAATTTCTAAATTTTGCAGCTTTTATCAAAACGTTATCCACGTTGAGGCAGTATTTTATATCACAACACTGTGAATGACAGAGTGATTGTAGTGTAAAGTAGCATTATTGTATGACAATGATTTGAGATGTTTGATAATTATAAGCATTGTTAGGAAATAAGTTTACACGGCCTCACTGAAACTGACAATAGGAGCGGATAACTATGAGCGAGGGGATGAGTTGTTTATTAATTAGAAGAGACAAGCAAATAACGTCAGAGTAGCGCGCTTTTCTTTAGAAATGGAGGGAATATCTTCCCTAGAGCATATGTGATCGTAATTTTGATTGGATATAAAAATAGACACTAATGTCGGCGCGCTTTATTAACCAATAGCACCTCTGTTATAATGTTTAGGCATATCGAGGTGAGGGAGTATAAATTCTAAAGCCAGAGACAAGTATTGCACAGTTCAACAGAATCCTTCACGAGTTACACGTCGCGCAGTTCAACAAAATCATTCACGGGTTACACATCGCGCAGTTTAACAGAATCATTCACGAAGTACACATAACGCAATTCTACAGAATCTCTTGCGCCGTAAAGTTAGTTACAAAATACTCGAATTAATATGTACGGCAAATAAGTGATTATAGTTACATTCGAAAATATAAAAGTTTCAGTCGGGCGTGTATCAAGAGTAAATATGTGAAATTAATGAAGTGTGACGGCAATAAAAGTGTAAAAACAAGTGTTATCTTTTAGTAACAACTCCTTTCCGTTTGCACACCCTGTTCAAGAGATTTGCTCGACTGAGTAATAATAGCTAGCCGGAGGACAAAGAACCCAAAATTCAAAATAGTAAAACAGTAACAGGCGCTCAGCAAATAAGATAACACGAACGATACCGCGACAACGTTTTGTTACAATAATGTGTGATTTAAATTTCAGGCAGATATATTTTTGAGAAAATATTAGCTTGCTTCTAATATGCTAATTAATCATATGTTGCACACAATAATAAGATCTTTAAATACAATTTTGTAATAATTAATCCTTAGTGTTCCAATTAATTATGTCATATCTTGATAAATTAAAAGTTTAGCAAAAACCATATGCTATTTTTTTAAGTTGTACGTAGACCTTTACCTTTATTTTAAATTCTAATTATATAGATACTGTTTCAAAAGAATCATCTGGAGCTCAATTTTAAAGGTACCTAATTATAAATTTATTTATGACAATCCTACACAAATATTAATAATTTTGACTTCGTTAACGGGGAAACATTCAACCGCAATCCTAAACGTCTGTGAAATTATGACTTCACCGTGTAAAGCTCAAATGTGTATGTGGAGTTAAAGAATTTAGAATATTATTCAATTTTAAATGCGAATAAGTACGGATCATCCAGAAGCGGATACCAGACCATGCAGTTGAAATTACTGGAGCACCGCCTAGGGTCCATACTTTGCACCCTATCGGTTTAAGGCTAAGCATCAGGGATTGCGAAAGAAAAACTTGGGATCGAAGCCAGAACTGTGATAAAGAGAGGTCACGGTTGGCTGCTGTAAGTGTTGAAAAACATTGGCTTCTAAAGCCAGGAGTCGATGCCAGCACTCTCAGCAGATGCTGAAAACAGGGACTCCTTAATTTTCGTAAGCGAGAAACTCCATGATATATATCTGCATTGAACACTTTCCGTTTTCAACAAAGAGAGAGAGGTCATATGTACCTCTCAAAGAAACCACGGTATAGAAACCTGTCGTGAAAATTCTCTAAACGACATGTGAAAAATGTCATCTGTGCATTAGGTCACGATAGACGAGGTCAAAATATGCAGCTAGAAGGTAGGAACTGACCTTTACATCATTTCGCCCTCCAGTTCTTAGAGGAAAGTGGCACGCATGCGCTTCCTGACAAATGTGTCATAACATTTTATTACCAATAATCTAGAAGCTTCAGCAGAGAAGGTTGTTTTAAATGTCAGATAAATGTGTAATAATTCTGAATGGGTAACCCAGCGAACAGGTGAATAGGTTTAACTACCTGGGCTATGATGTCTCCGATTTAAAGAATATCGTTTTAATATATTTAGCAAATTTAACTTCACATGCCGCAAAGTTAAGAGACCATTAAAAACACCAGAAGAGAAACTACACTAGAGGTTTACAGAGTGGCAGCCCGTGTACTGCTGTATTACTGGGAGTTTTGGGTTTTAAATAGAAGAGAAGAATAGATCTTCCATCTCATGAACCACCGCTTGTGTCGACAGTGTGAGGCAGTATTTTTAACACTTAAAATGATTTCAGTCTAATTATATAATATATAAATTCAATAACAGCCCGCCTTGAAGCAATATGTGTATGTAATAATTTGTAAAATGTATGTAACAGTCATTGCATATGCTTATATTACTGTATCTGTGTGTAATAATGCTATGTGAACATATTACGTAATTTAATAATGTAGGAGCTATGAGAATAATAAGTTAAAAGTTGCTAACAATGAGGCAAACCTTGAGTCAATAATGATTAAGAAAGTTTATTAGTACTACTTGTGATTCTTGGAGTAACAATAATGTAATTTTAGTGACAGTTTATAAAAATAGCCAATCAACAACCAGAGAAAGCTTTAGTTAAATGTAGGTATTCAATTGGAGTAGGATTAGCCAATCAGAGACTTGAAATACAGACATTTAGAAGTTTAGACGATTGAAATGAATTCAGTTGCCTCCAAACAGTGGTCATAACAAGACGTGTTGCTTCTAGACAGTGCTCATAACCAGACGTGAGGTGTGTCCGAGAGAAATTAATTACGTATTCTTGTGAGACGAAAATAGTATACATGTTAAAAAGTGCAAGTATTAAATAAAAGAATATCACATATCTCTATATCAGTGAAGTTCTATTTAATTTGTGTCAAGGATTAATAAAAAGGAGTGAATTAAAACTTAAAATCTGTGTAAGCCTAAATTCTTAGTCGTACCAAAACCCTGCCAAGAGAAACGTGTCTCTAACAATAATACTGACGCAGCCGAGGTAAACATAAATATTTAATACTTAAAGAAACAGTCAAATTGCAAAGTTAATTTTTTTTTAAACTTGGGGCAAAGGCCACCTGAAAGTACATTTGGGGCGAAGGCTACCGGGTACCATACGTGCGGTTGCAGCTACTTCATGTTCGGCTCCCCAACAGTTGAGATATAATACAACTCCTTCAATACGACCTACTTCAAATTGACATCCAAAGCGTGTTGCAAACATCGTAACAAAAATACATCTTATTCAAACTGGTTTTCAATACCTAGCGGCAACTACCTACTTCAAATCGGCTTTTCCATACGTGAAACAACTCCTACTTCAAGTGTCAAACCGTGCTCATCGTTCAATACATCAAAGACTGTCCACAATCCCCCACCCCAAAAAGAGTGCTCCATTTTAAACAGTATGGAAATACTTAACAATGCAACTTTAAGCAAACATGTTATCAGTTTTGAAAACTCTATCATTAGCACAAGGACAAATATCCATTGAGAGAAAAACCAACATAACTACTACCTTACCTAGTACAGTGATATCGCAATGTATACACGGACCCAGGGCTGCATAGTCGACAGCCAATAGTTCGTTTGTGTTACTGGTGTGGTAGAGTAGCAATCTGTGAGCTCTGTATTTATGTTTTGTTCTACTTCTGACGCTACTGTCTACAGTTCCAGGTTACCTGTGGCACTCCCTTCTTCTCGCAGCAGTGTCGATACAAGTCGAATACTTTGTGAGCCAAAGGGCATTTGTCCTAGCTCCCATCATCATGTACAAATCTATCTAGAAACCTAATGTATATGGTCGCGATATAATTAAGGTTCAAGCAACTTACATAAAAAAATCTGATGTGTTACACTCACATGACTTTTTCTATACATGTAAAAATATTTTTACAAAAGCTTATTCTCCATCTACTTCATGTTAATCGAGATATCAAGATGTTAATCTGATCGCTAACTTTCTTGTAGGTGCAAGGAGAATATGGTACGCTTTAGGCGTTAGTCGAATCTTTTAAGAGCTGATTGCTTTATGGAGATTTCCATTCTCTTTGCATGTCCAGGACATAAAAAACCCAATAACGAATTCACATTTGAGAAAAAAGTATTAGCATTGGAATATTCAAACAAATAACAAAGAATATCTCGGAAATGGTTCACTACGCAAAAAGAAAAGAAACAAAACGTATATGACATAAATTGTGTGTTTTAACGAGATCTACATTCTTTGTGTACAAAACTTCGTCCATCTCTTACGGTTTACCAGTTATGCAAAAGCCATTCAGAATGAAGAGGACTTTTGGGGACATTCCCAGAAAAAGATATACATTTTATTTGTCATGAAAATAACTTAAATATACGATATTTTAATCAAAAGTCGTTAGAGCCATTTTTGAGAAAATCAAAATTTTCGAAAAATGTTCCATGTAAAGAATAGTCTGGGTTGGGGGAATTTTCTTGAAAATTTTTGTCGCATTGTTGCAAGATACTGAACCAAAATACCAAGTTTACCGACTTTTCGTTTCTGAGTTATGCTGTTCACAGACACACATCCACTCTCATGCACGGACCTTTTTATAAAAATGCTTTTTTTGGATTCAGGGGGTCTCAAAACATGTATTTGCGGAGAAATCTCAATATCGAATTTTTGGGTGGAATCCAACAATTCCACTACTTGCTATACAAAGTAGAGAAAGTAAAAAGAAAAAATGAAAGAAAGAAAAGATGATATAAGCAGCCCAAAATTAGGTTTTTGAGAAGTGTAGCCAGCCGTACATTCATAGATAAAATAAAAAAATAAGATTCTAAACTCGTTACAAAATGTTTAAACAGGTGGATAAAACAGAAGAGTTTAAGAATTTTTGGAGAGGACATGTCCAGAAAATGAAAGAAGAAGTTACTATAGGAAAAGGAATGTTGGTATGTCGAAGAAGAAATGGATTCAACTTTTTAATTGAAAATCTATGAGTCCCTAACAAGCCTTAACCCGAGAAAGATTATGATAATGAAGTTTGTAATGTAAAGAGTATTTTTGGAATAAAAAAGAAACTTCGATCGCATCGACAGCCAGTATCTTGGGTGCAATAAAAGAGGTCCATATAGAATGGGCAATGTTTAGTTGGTAATGAAAAGTGCAGCTTTAGCAATACCTCCCTCTTGGCGATTATTCTGGCCACTTGTTTCGAAAGCTGGGAAAAGTGTAGCACTCAATAAATTGTCTTACATTCTTCTTGCTTTTTTTACTGATTCTTACTAGGTATATACAGCACAACAGGCAGTTGACACTGAGCATATATTAATTGAAATAACTGGGAAAGGAATTTGAGAAAGAAATGTTGCAGACTTAAGCTTAGGGCTTAGGTTATGAGGATTGAGAAAAAGCTGCAAAAAACCTCAGTTACTGAGGCCGTCATAGTGGAATATAAACTGCGAACCTCACGTTTACTAGGCCGTGCCTAAATGACCTCGAGACCACATGTCGGGCCTGCTAGATGAATACCGTTAGTTCATAAACAATAAGCAGGTCGCCGCTAAGTTTGTTATCTCGAGGGAGCTGCCTTGGTGGGTATCTTTGGGAAACAACTTGAGTCAATTGGGGAATTCAATGCCCCACTGGCATATTGTCACAGTAGCTCAATGGTTAGAGCAACCGCACGGAGAGCGGAAGAACCGTGTTCAAATTCCAGCTGTGGCGTTGAAGTTTTCAGTTGACTCTACATTATTATTGAGGCTAACAACAACAAAAATGATTAGGTTAATAGTCCATTTAGGTGAAATGTTACTACTAGGGACATATCAGTGTCATGATGCAGCAACAAGAATGATAATAACAGTAACAACAGTAATAAAACGAATATTTTGGCAAGGAATCAATACACGAGGTTTATTCCAAAACTAAGATCTGGTAAACGTATTTAACGGATGGTAGGCCTGAATGAAGTTTCACGCCTGCAGCGCTGTCTACCGACTCCTGAGGAACCAACCGCAGTGCTGGTGTGACGCAGGGTGTTTGCCAATCGGTGAGAGCAGATCGCAATGACCGCAACAGTCGTAGATCCCGCCAGTTGTGAAGTGCGTGGTTGATTAGATGTTTGCTGGCAAAAGGATTGTCAGCTACGGACATCCATCGTGAGTTATGCCTCGTGTATGGATTGGACATAATGAGTGACAAACAGGTTCGACACTGGTGTGGAGAATTTCGAAATGACCGCACAAATGTAAACGATGAACAGCGGAGTGGTAGGCCCAGTATTCAAACCGACGACATCGTTGAGCAGGTGAACCAAAAACTTTGAAGTGAAGATTAGTAGTCTGGATGATGAATTCCCAAATGTTACTCGAATCTCACTTTACAGGTCACTGAACAGCTTGGATATCGGAAACTTTATGCGAGGTGGATGCCAAAACTGCTCACCGGTCAGCACAAAGAGCAACAAATGCGTAGTGCACGACGGCTTTTTGGAGCGCTATAGACAAGATGGAGATGGTTTGTTGTCCCTAATTGTTACGGGCAATGACACGTAGAATCGAAACAACAGTCAATGCAGTGGCGCCGTTCCGGTTCACCGAAACCAAAAAGGTTTAAGCAAACGCCGTAGACGAATCGCAAAATAGTGGGTATCGTGTTTTGGGACGAAAAGGACGTCCTTTTGATTGATTTCATGGACCGTGGGTCAACAACTACAGTTGACCTGTACTGTGCAAGGCTTACTGAGACGTGCGATCCAAAATCGACGCCGCGGGAAACTGTGTCTAGCATCCTCCTCCTGCACAACAACGCACGCCCGCACACCACTGCCAAAACCAAAGAGAAGATTCAAGAGCTTCGTTGGGAACTCTTTGACTAACTTCCGTACAGTCCCGAACTAGCACCAAGCGACTATTTCCTCTTCTTGCATTTGAAACGGTGGACATCAATTTCAAACCGACGATGAACTCAGGACGAGCGTTACAAACTGGTTCAAGTCGCAGGCGGCAGACTTCTATGCCGAGGGGTTATAGAAGCTGATGCAGTGTTACATCAAGTGTATAGCTGTGAACGGCGATTATGTAGAAAAATAGGTGTATATATATATATGTACATATTACTGTCAATAAAAACCTTGAGCGAAGTTGCTATCATGAGCAAACGAACCTTAGATTTGGAATAGGCCTTGTATCTCCTGTACGCTTATGGTTTTCATACAACAAATTATTCTTTTATTGACGCTGGGTTGAGATATATTTTACTTAATAATGCTTTCACATTAAGCAGTAAGTGCATAGTCACATACAGTGCCGAAACAACGTCCAAATGTTAGGTCGTAGTAATGAGCTCTTGCGATGGAAACAGGAATTACCTACAAGCTTTCAAGCATGTCTGTCAGATGACGAGAAACTGCAAACATGCAAAATGGAGTACCTAAAAGGCTGATTACTATGGACAAGAATGTGCATTTTAGTATATCTTAGAGTAACAAAGAACAATCAGGTAGCAAAGCACAAACCATTATTCATTATGCACAGTAAAATCACAGGTAGCAGTAAGTACTAAGCACTATGTTAAGTGCCTATAAAAGCATGAAGTGTTACTATCAAGTAGGTAACGGAGCATGCAATTACGTGTTAAAATAATAAAAAAATACACACACTCACATTCTATGGCGCTGTTTTTTTCTAAAAATGCTCTTTTTTGGATTCAGGTGCCTCAAAACATGTAATTTTGGTGAAATCTCGACATAGAGTTTTGCGTTGAGTGCAAAAAGGCTTTTTGCATACTTCAAATCGTGTGTTTCTTATATAGAGTCTTTGATTGGCTTACAATACTTCCTCTAGAGAGAGTAAAAACTCAATATTTTGAGGGTTTCAGCCAAAGATCGCCATAATTATCCCTAATAAGCAATTGTTTCCAAGTGAAAGCAGCTACTGTGTTTTTAGATGTTAAATGCGGAATTTAATTACAACAAAAAATCTTATGTGTTACACTCACATGACTTTCCCTACTCTTGTACAAACTATTTTTTCAAACGCTTATTCTCCATCTACTTCATGTTAATCGAGATAAACATTTGCAGACTCTATCTTAGTGCTAATTTTCTTGTAGATGTAAGGGGAATATTTATTTACAAGGACAATATAGAAATACAGTAGCCTTTAAGCATAGACACTACTCTTAATAGCTGGTTGCTATGTGCAGCACCATTCTCGTTGCCACAGATTAATACTCTTTGCATATCCAAGACAAAAAAACGAATAACGAATTCCCATTTGAGAAAATAAGGATTCAAAAATTTAAGGGAATAACAAGCAATATCTTGAAAATGGTTCACTCAATAAAAAAATTTATATGACATAAATTGTGTACTTTAACGCGATCTACATTTTTTGTGTAGTAACATTTTGTCTATTTCTTATGGTTTATCAGTTATGCAAAAGTCGTTCACAATGAAGAATACTTTTAAGGACATTCCCAAAAAAATCAAGATATACATTTTATTTGTCATGAAAATATCTTAAACATATGATATTTTAATCAAAATGTTAGAGCTGTTTTTGAGAAAATTAAAATTTTCGAAAAATGTTCCATGTAAAGGGTACTCTGGGGTGGGGGATTTTGTTGAAAACCTTCGTGTCGCATCTCTGGGGGATACTGAACCTAAATACCAAATTTGGTGTTTATCCGACTGTTCGTTTCTGGGTTATGCTGTTCACAGACTAACACACAGACACACACACGAACGTTTCCAAAAAAAAATTTTTTGGATTCAGGGGGTCTCAAAACATATATTTCTGTGAAATCTCGGTATCGAATTTTTGGGTGGAATACAATATTTTCCCTACTTACTATACGTAGTAGAGTAAGAAATAAGTAATAATACTTTTCTGTGTTCACTGCATTTGTTTCAGTACATTACCCTGTAATCTTTTTAAAATGTTTTCGGATATTTGCATAGACATTTCATTTTATGTAGAAATCATCTAGACTTTGGTTGTGAATCATACGGTACATACATATGTGAAGTTCATGACACGCATGAACAACTCTAACCCTGGGAATGATGACGTAACATTTCCTCCCTACCTCCTAAACCAACCACTGCTGGCTGAAGGCATGACAAATAGACAAACAGTGTCGATAATTTCGTCAGCAGCGCTCTGTTGCAATAATAACCATAGACATCTGCATATCATCAACACATGCGATGGGAAGAGCACAATGCTAGAATATTTAATCATGTGACTATTGCAAACAAATATTTGTTTCACGCCGTCAATATTTAATACTAAGAAGGCTAAATCAACCTTAACCAGCAGCATTTTTTAAAACACGGTTAGAGGAGAACGTAACAAAAGAGCACGCATATAAAACTAAATGCATCTGCAAAGTTTAAAAATCAGAGAGTAACAGGTTGAAACGAAGAGGAAGGCGTGAAGTTAAATCGGGGACTCTATGTGGACCGAAAAAGTAGTTGCTAGATGCCCAGGATATGAGTGCACCTTGGTGAGGGCGCCACTGTTTTGTTGACAATGCATAACGTCAAGTCGTCAGAGAGAAGCGAGGGGCAAGCCGATATTCAGTATCTACACTCGGCTAACTATGGGGTGTTTTAGTGGGATGTCCCAATTTTTAATTAGCTATGGTCTGCGTTCTTACACGACTTTTAAATTGTGCGTGCACTACAATGATGCATGAAGTCAGGAGTTTTAATGGATGCCAGCAGATGGTACATTGCTGTCGATTTTGATACGTATCGATATTCCCTGTTGTTTTCACATAACCTTTAAAATGGAGTACACAATATATCAGCGTGTATTTATTGTGAGGAATTATTGGCTCACCAATCTGTTACCACCACACAAAGAGCTTACCGACGTGAGTACGGTGTTAGTGATGATCCCGATGGAAATATAATTTTAAGGTTAATGAAGAAGCTGAAACGAACGGGTTCATTAGTCAGTGAAAAAGGCATGAATCATCCGCCGGCATCAGTGTCACAGCACTCTGGAGGTTTTAGTACGTGACTGCTACAGTTTCCACAAAAGTCTTTACGCGTTTCTCACAAGAGAGCGGATACTCGGTAACGATGTGCCAAAGAGCAGCAAAGCGTGCAAAACTCAGGTCATACAAAGTGATAGCAGTACACGAGCTGAAAAAGCTCGACAAAATAAAGCGTGTGTGATACTGCAATTGGTTCCTCATCTTGATGGAAAGAAATCAAGACATACTGAAAATGGCGATGAAGCTCGGTTTCATCTCACAGACTACGTAAATTCTCTAAACACAAGGATATGGGCATCAGAAAATTTTCATGTGCACCACGAGACATCACTTCATCCAGAAAAACTTGCGAGTGTGGTGTGCAATATCCGATAACAGGGTCATTGGACGAATATTCTTTGACAAAACTGTAAATACGAATGTGTATGAGAATATTTTCACGGAATTCGTGGATCAACTAGACAACATGAACTTACTAAGGGATATTTACAACAGGATGATGCCACATGTCTCACCTCTAATGAATCCATGGCACACATCAGCAGCTTCTTCGAGAACCGTGTTATTTCTAAGGTTTGTGGCCTCCAAGACCACAGAAGATTTTTTTTTGGGGGGGGGGCATCTCAAGGAAAGAGTCTACAGAAACAACTACGAACCATCCAGGATCTCCGGACAAATTTCACAGCCCAAATAAAGAATATCGACGTAGACATGCTCGGACGTGTATCTGAAAGGATGATGAAACGGGCAAGAATGTGTCTCCAGGAGGAGGGAGGATACCTCCAGCACATCTCGTAACTATCCTTATTTCTCCAAGAAATAACCTCTCATTTACACTTGTTACGTTTATTTTGTGTTATTTAGTCAAAGACTAGATCTAATTAAAATTAGGACAACCCACCGAAATACTTGTGTAACACAAGCCAAAAGGCACCGATTTGGGCTACGTCTTCACTGTGCTTAACATGAAGCAGTGATTATGGTACAAGTCCTACGCAAGCAGCTTGAGTCGATTCTCCGTAGTGGATTGTTATCTTTTATTTTTACAACTAATTTTACTGAATATAGTTAAATAATATTACTTGTGTTACTTCATTTTTCTTACAAATATAATTACAATAATGGCGAAGTTTGTGGTTGTAAAATTAAACTGATTGAGTATGAAATCTCCTCCCGACCGATAAATTAATGTCATGGCTGCCATCTACAAGTATTATGGACTATAAACACAAAACATGAACAAAACCTGTTATGTAAACTCAAAGGGGGGGGGGATTGAGTAGCTCCACGGAGATTTGAACTTGCAACCTTAGGTACGCCAACTCTCTGCCACTGAGCTAAGAATGCAGGTAACAGCGGCATTCTAAGGAGCTTTAGTCATAGTCCATTTGAGTACGACAAATAAAAAATCCGATGTGTTACACTCACATGACATTCTCTACTCTTGTACAAACTATTTTTACAAACGCTTATTCTACATATGCTTCGTGTTAATCGAGATATCGAGATGTCAATCTTATTGCTAATTTTCTTGTAGATGCAAGGGGAATTGCTAGGCTTTAAGCAATAGTCAAATATTTTAAGAGCTGGTTGTTATGTGGAATATGCCATTCTCTTTGCATTACCAAGACAAAAAGAAATGAATAACGAATTTGAGAAAAAGTACAAGTATTGGAAAATTTAAGGGAATAACAAGCAATATCTCGAAAATGGTTCACTCAACAAAAAAAATGTATACGACATAAATTGTGTATTTTAACGCGATCTACATTTATTGTGCAGTAAAATTTTGTCTATCTCTTATGGTTTACCAGTTATGCAAAGGTCGTTCGCAATGAAGAATACTTTTGGAGACATTTCCAGAAAATTCGAGATATACATTTCATTTCTCATAAAAATATCTTAAACATATGATATTTTAATCAAAATCGTTAGAGCCATTTTTGAGAAAATTAAAATGTTCGAAAAATGTTCCATGTAAAGAGTAATCTGGGGTGGGGGGTTTTTCTTGAAAACCTTCGTGTCGCATCTCTGGAAGATACTGAACCTAAATATCAAGTTTGGTGTTTATCCGACTGTTTCTGAGTTATGCTGTTCACAGACACACACACGGACATGTTTCCAAAAATGCTTTTTATGGATTCAGGGGTCTCAAAACATGTATTTCCGGTGAAATCTCGGTATCGACTTTTTGGGTGGAATGCAATACTTCCCGTACTTACTATACGCAGTAGAGAAAGTAAAAGGTGTGTTTTCATTACACTCTGAGACATCACTCTGTTTGAAATCCCGTATACGAATTATTTTCTCGGAAGATTTCTGTGATTATAACTGCGTTTCACATTACAACCACTACAAAAATATACGTAGTCTTGTGAAAAAACCTCGCTGTGCCAAGCGCTCTCGGCAGTACCCGGTTGAGCTCCGTCTCTCAAACGCCGGCAGTTTTAAATTGACCGAGTGCACAGTTGCCAATGAAAGTCCTTCCGATAGCCCACCCACTTGTTCCGTAACTGTTTAGCTTCATTTCCCAACGAACGTACTCATATCGTGGCCGACTAGTACGTATCTACAAAAGACCTCATGTTCACAGAGTGGGTTTTCCACAATTGTCTGATATTTGAAGTCACCCATTCGACACGCTTCTTTATGGACTGACCTAAAAAAAAACACGAAATAAAATATAAGTGTAGCCAAAAAGAATTGTACCTAATAATTTTGCTGCGATTGGATGCAAATTGGGTGATATGCGCCATTTCGGTAGTTCCCAACGTTGAAAGGTAAGTTTGGCACCGAAAAGGCAGGTTGCCGTGCTCCTATTTCAGCATTTTAAAATTATAAATTCATCATTTTATAGCATTTTTAAGAATACCATATAATTGTTAAACAGGTTTTGACATTACGTTAATGTTAAATTGAAATTATGTAAAGCGGTAATAGTGAAATAAAAATGCATAGAGTAAATTAAATTTTTTAAAAATTAATATACGTTAAAGCAACAGAGAATACGGGTTAAGGTAAACGCAGAAAAAAACAGAATAATAATAAAAAAACATAAAATTAACTTGTCATTCAAGCGCAATTAACCTATAAAAATACCTCAAAATTTTGTTCTGCCATTCTTGTTCTTCTGTCATTAATATTAAATTGTATTTAGTGAAATACGGTGCGTTCATAGATCGGCAGAACCATTCCGCGGCGGCATTGAACCGCGTGTGAAATGGTTCGCCTCCCTCCAGAGTAGTGCTAAAGCAACCGCACTTTTAACGTTCTTCACTGAAAAGCGTGGTTTTATCTTCAAGATCACGTTTCGGCTCAGAAAAATAGATACTGGGCTACCGAAAATACCTATATTATTCATGAAGTTGAGGTTTGATGCGCTGTGAGTGCGCGTAGAACTATCGGTCTCACATTTTTCGAGAAACAGTTGATCTACACGTTTATTTAAACTCAATTTTAAATACATTTTTTCTGAAACTAACAAAAAAATGAAAGATTGTGTGGCTGGTTTCAGAAGGATTCAGCTACAGCGCACACTGCTGCAAAATCTATGCACGAATTGGGAAATGTGTATGGTGACAGAATAATTGGTCGAGAATTGTGGCCACCTTGTTCCCCGGACCTATCTACATGCGATTTTTGTTTATGGGGGAAGTTAAATAATAAAGTGTACGCATCAAATCCGCACACGTTAAAAGAATTGAAGGACAACATTCACGTGAGAAATACCGGCAATCAGTCAATATGAGCTTTTACGAGTAAACCAGAATTGTTTTCGAAGATATAAGGAATGTGTTAGCGTTGAAGGTCATCAATTTCGACATCTGTTGTGATGCAGGTAAGCCTAATGTAAGTTAGTACAATAGTTAGTGTTCCGTACCCATGAGTTACCGGGCGTTTACGTGTAACTCTGGCGGAAGGCACGCCAATCCTCACCCAGTTCAAGGCTGCTGCGGAACGGTCCAGTCGATCTACGAACGCATTAACTTTCAGCACCTCTGCTGTAGGTAGGATACAAAATAAACAGAACTGCTTAAGTAAACACTATGTTTCATCTGTTTCATTTTAATCGAGATAACTCTGTACAGAAATAGCTAAATTACACATTTCGTCACAGACACACGCGGAACATCGATAGCCTAATATTTAAGAACTGGGTGCTATATATTGGCATAAAAATTGCATACTCTTTCCATACAATCACGGGAAACAAATAGATGTCAACACTACGCAAAAATGAATCACAAAGTCTTGAACAATTCGAACAATTAATAACGGGTGGCTTATGCCACAAAAAGGTTATTTGGAATAAATTGTGTGTCTTAAGAAGATTTACATTTTTGGTTTAGTATGTTTTCGTTTACCAGTTATCAAAATTCGTTCCAAATGAAGGCACTTCACAGGCTATTTCCAGAAAACTCAGGGTATGTATTTTATTTGTCATGTAAATATCTCTAATATATGGTATTTTAATCAGTCTTGATAGGCAGGTTTTAGAAAAGCACTAATTAGGAAAGATGTTCAATGTAAAGGGTAATTGGGGTAATACTGAAAATTTTCGTGTCGCATCTTTTGAAGATACTGAATTTAAATACAAAGTTTGGTGCTTCTCCGAGTTTTCGTTTTTGAGCTACGCTGTTCACATATACACGCGCACACAGAAAACCACGGACTTTTTTCTAAAAATACTTTTTATGGGGGGATAACGGTTCCTCAAAGCATATTACCTACACAATGACATCGAATTTTTGTATGGAATACAACGCTTCCCATACTTACTATATTAACGTAAAAATTAACTTTTGGCACTGCGTGAAACAAACTATACCACAGTTTGAATATAAAATTATGATACTCTAAAGTCAAAGACGTGAAATTGATATTAATGGAGAGTAAAGCGCAATCATCTTCATTTCTGATTAACTCTGTTTTTGAGATACTTTGGTTGACCGACATATATCCGTGTTAAAGTCAGTAAAACATGTAGGAAATTGAAGTAGGAATGACCCACGTATGGGAACCAACTTGAAGAAGTGTGGATGATTTACGTTGGAGTTTTGTTTATTTAGCTCCACGTATGAACGTCAATTTTGAAGTGGATTATTTGTTACGTAATAAGCTGCTACGTATGTAAAGCCGATTTTTAAGGTGTATTTTTGTTGTTACGCTCCAAGTTTAAAAAAATTACTATTTTTAACTTTGTTATTAAACTGCTTCTATAGATAGTATTTATGTTTATGTTTGAATCGGCTGCGTCAGTCTTACTTTAGAGACATGATTCTCTTAATCAGGGCGTGGTACGACAAGAATGTAGGCTTACACAGATTTTAAGTTTAAATTCACTTCTTTTTATTAATCCTTGGCACAAATTAAATAGCACTACACTGATATTAAGAGCTGTGAGATTCTTTAATTTAAAACTTGTGCTTTGTTAACGCGTATATTTATTTTACGATTCACACGAATACGTAATATTTCTTTATAGAACACATCTTCCATCCGGTCACTACCAAGGTCTGCCAGCAACTGAACATATTTTCAACCGTCCAAACCCGTAAACTTTTGTATTCCAAGTCTCTGATTGGCTAATCCTAGTCCAATAGAATATCTGCATTTTACTAAAGCTTTTTCTAGCTGTTGATTGGCTAATTTTAAACTGTCACAATATTTACATTATCGTTGCTCTAATCATGACTAGTAACATTTAAACTCTCAAATTCATTATTGCCTCAAGGTTAACTCATCGTTACCTCATTGTTAGCAACGTTAAACTCCTTATTCTCACAGCTCTTACATTATTAAACTACACAATGCATTCACATAACATTATTAAACATGTTTATAATAATACAAGCATTTGCAATGTCTGTTACATACATTTTTACAAATTGTTACATACATATTGCTTCAAGCCGATCTGTTATTGAATTTACATATTATATAATTTAATTAAAATTATTCAAGTGTTAAAAATACTGCCTCAAATTAAACCTAACCTGTGCTAAACTTTCAGATTTTCAGTAACAGTGTACAAAAATAGCTGATTTTCATCTTTTCCAGCGCTGTTTTACTCAGCATAAGAAATACTCGCTATCACGTCGATTTCCACATAAAACCTGCACAATGAAACGCGCCAGTTCAAGACAGCAAAATGCTCCAGATTCTCTTCTCTCCGAATGAAGGAAAACAATACGCATTTACTTTCCTTAAAACAAAAGAGAGGAGGAATAAAATAGAGTAAAGCAAAAGGAGAAAGAAACTTTACTATCCCTTCTTCATGTTATTCATTTCTTCGCTTCGTTTTAGTTTATTATTTTAGTCTTATTTCCCTTCTGTCTTTCTCCCATTCATTCAGACAGATTTTATTACTTTTCTTGCTCTGTTTATTGCTGCTTTTCTTTGCCTTGTACAAGAAAGGAGGAATGAAAGCTTTCTCATATGTTAGATAAGTACTACAGCAGAAGGCTGGGGAGGAGCAGAATGGTGGAGGGGCATCCCTAGCCGCTAAGATTTCACTTGAGAAAGTTCTTCGGATTAGCTCGTCAGTCCCTTAAGTACGCTTTAATCAACATTAACTTAAAAATCCGTTTCTGGCTAAGAACGAAGAGACTATAAAAACTTTTAGCTTTAGACAATTTCTCCTTTTACTGCACACAGGGCGTAAATAAATTGGTGTCGAATATTTTGCGGACGTATTCTAAATAACAAAAAGTTGAAAAATTTTATATAAAAATCTGATGTTGCGCTCACATCACTTTCTCTACCCTCTGTCACTTATCAGTGGGTATACCCGGAAATCGGGAATATCTTTCTGTAACATTTCGTTATAAATGCAAAGAGAATAACCATGGTTAAATGTTTTATAACTGGGCGCTATATGCTGGCCTTAAAATTCCATATTCTTTCCATGACATTGCAAGAAACAACTGAAAATCGACAAGAATGACTCTTGAATAATCCGAATCATTAATAACGAATGTCTCGTAAATGTCTGATTCCACAAAAAAAATTAAATTATGTATTTTATAGAAATGTTGTATAAAATGCCTTTGAAGTGAAGAGAACTTCACAGGTTATTCCCAGAAAATTCAAGATATACATTTTATTTGTCTCGTAAATATCTTTAATATGTGGTGTTTTAATCCAAATCGTTAGAAATATTTTTGAGAAGATAAAAGATTTCGAACACTTTCTAATGTAAAGGTTAGTTTGAGGTGCAGGATTTGCTTGAAAACCTTCGTGTCGTATCTTTGAAAGTACTGAACCTAAATACCAAGCTTTGTATTTCTCCGACTTCTCGTTTTGCTGTTAATACACACACATGCACATGCGGACCTTTTTCTAAAAATCTGATGTGTTACACTCACATGACTTTCTCTACTCTTGTACAAACTATTTTTACAAACGCTTATTCTCCATATGCATCATTATAATCGAGATATCGAGATGTCAATCTTATTGGTAATTTTCATTAGGATGCAAGGGGAATATGGTAGGTTTTAAGCGATAGTCAAATATTTTAACGCTGGTTGCTATGTGGCGCATTTCATTCTCTTTGCATGTCCAGGACATAAAATAAAATGAATAAGGAATTTGAGAAAAAGTATAAGTATTGGAAAATTTAAGGGAATGAAAAGCAATATCTCGAAAACGGTTCACTCAACAAAAGAAATGTATATGACATAAATTGTGTATTTTAACGCGATCTACATTTTTTGTGTAGTAAAATTTTGTCTATCTCTTATGGTTTACCAGTTATACAAAAGTCGTTCACAATAAACAATACTTTTGGAGACATTTCCAGAAAATTTGAGATATACATTTCACTTCTCATGACAATATCTTAAACATATGATATTCTAATGAAAATCGTTAGAGCCATTTTTGAGAAAATTAAAATTTTCGAAAAATGTTCCATGTAAAGGGTAGTCTGGGGTGGGAGGATTTTCTTGAAAACCTTTGTGTTGCATCTCTGGAAGATACTGAACCTAAATACCAAGTTTGTTGTTTATCCGACAGTTCGTTTCTGAGTTATGCTGTTCACAGACACACAGACACACACACACACACAGACACACACACGGACATGTTTCCAAAAATGCTTTTTTTGGATTCAGCGAGTGTCAAAACATGTATTTCCGGTGAAATCTCGGTATCGAATTTTTGGGTGGAATACAATACTTCCCCTACTTACTATACGTAGTAGAGAAAATAAAAATTACTTTTTTGGGGGACTCAGAGTGACTCAAACATGTGAAATCTTGATGTTGAACTTTCGGTGGAGTGCAATAACTTATCTACTTATTATGTACGTGCTAGAGAAAGTAATAGGTCTGAAAAAGAGCATTTTAAAGTTACATCACTTTATTGCTGATGTTATTTCCCACGCTACCGATATGTCCAAGATATTCGGAAGAACCACGTCCCAACAACTGACGACTGAACGATTATTGCTGGGGATAATTTTCAAGAGTTGGTCAGTGTAACATCTGTGGCCCGCATTCGAGAGGTCATGGGTTCGATTCCCGCGGCCGATCTTCCTGACCCACGAGTTTTTTCGGGGATTTACCCGGGGTCGTATAGGCGAGTGCTGGGAAGATTCATCACATCCCCCGAATTTCCTGTCCTTCCATTTCACCTCCATTCTCATTTCACTTCACCTTTAATCTGCTTGGTTTGTTTCAGGCTTGAAAGTGTCGGCGGGAGTCTTGGCGTTGCATGGGAAAAGTATGCTTTATGTAACCCTTCGTCCTCTGGAATGGGAGTCCCGGTCTCCCCAGCGGGATGTGATAGCCTGCAGACAGGGAGGGCAGCCGATTGCACCAGCTGCCATCCGGGGAGTTTCAATCTGTAAACGTAGGGACCGTGCTCTTTGTGGCGTGCCTCTTGGTCCGGCCGTACTCTGTCTCCTCTCACCTCAACCCTCCCTCGCGGGGGCAACGGCTTAGGCACAAAATATCTTGTAGTTCGAGGTGCAAAGTCGCCCTCTGTACCTAGCCCTACTCCTAATAAACTTGAATAAAGGGCGACTTAAATTCGCCCCCCCCCCATAGAGGAAATGAACCGCGGACAATCCATAAGAGAGTGGTGAAGGATAGCACTACCTGGACCTAATCGCCAGCCCTGCTTTGATTCATCCCATAAAACTGCGTACCTTAGGTAACCTTTTGAAAATTCCTGGAGTATTTTGCACTTTTGTCAAATCAGGTTACGATACCTCTCTCACATTGCCAGCATCAGTTACAGGAGTAGTATAAACAAAGCAGTTGAAATGTACATTCGGTGAATCAACCTTCACCAGTTTATCTTTGAAGAAATCGATCATCCAAGAATTACCAACTGTCCATCATTTCTGAAAAACTGTGGGAGGTTTGTCCAGTTAGACTCGAAGGAAGGAAACAAGACCAAGAAGATGACCATGAACTATTCTACTCAAAATTTAGACCGATTGAAGTTTGTCCTATCATGCTTCATTAGGGTTTTTAAAAGCCCAAGTATGACTTACACTAAATGAAGGTACCATTACGTTTTCAGATCTACACCGTAACCGACAGGTCGACCAATGAATGCGTAGCTCCTAGGGGCAATCCTTGTATTTTACATGGCAGCGGTTCCCTTGGTAGGCCCCACTACGTTTATGATGATGGATGCTGCGTTACGTACCTGTAGATCGTTTTGAAGCCCGTACTCTCGTGATGTACCTCGACGTTCTCGTAGACTGGAATCTGATGATCGTATATCTGTATTCTTGCGTGTGTTTTAGTATATTGTAATTATCATTTTATAATTGTCCCACGGCTGCTGTATTTGTGTCGGAAAGTACTTGTGTCTTGTCAGGGATGGGTATGGAGAAGGTTAAAATATTTTGCACACACGTATTCTGTTAATTATTTTACTTGTGTTTTGCATAAACCACTTGTAAATATTCACAATTCACTAATTACCTTTGTTATGTTAAGATATGTATAACTGGTAGACTTTAATACATAGTTTTAGCGTCTATTTAGAGACGAGTTTATACATGGCCTTCCTGCTCGAACAGTGACAAGCTTCTGTTAGCGTTCCCTTCAACCGTTCTTCTTAACGTACGTATTTGAATTATAGGCGTGTATCAATGTACCTGATTGGTGCTACCATCCAATAACATGCAATAACAGTTTGTTACATACACTCACACACACATATAAGTGTGTGTGCGTGTGTGTATTTACAGACTTCCATCGTTGTAATTATGAATCCAAGATACGTTACATACTTACGTGGATACTACTGCATGTCTCATAATTTTATATTACTGGTTGTATAGTTAATAATGGCCTTTCCCCCTCATATTATATTTTATATGCTATAACGTTATATACTTGTTCTCTACCATGTGTATATTATGAATATATGTGTTTTAACATCCTCTTAATTATTATGCGTACAATATTAGCAAAGAAAATACAAAACACGTAAAATTTGGAACAAAAAATATTAAAGAAAGAGATTATTAATGTGTTGATGCTGAGAAGCTGTAAATTAGGTATCTTATTACATTAATGAGTTATTGTATTAGTTTGTCCGTGGCTAGTACGGTATGCTGCTTCAACATAAAATTTGCTTAATGTAAATGTGCATTTAATAAATAAGTAAGCTTGGTTTGAAAACGTGGATTTTCTATCGAACTGTATATAATGTAGGCTACGGCATCAATTCCGCAAATGATAACAGCAGTGGCATTTAACTCCATTTTCTATCAAGTATTATAACTTTTCTATTTGGTCTAATTATGTGAATGTTTATACTTCATGACTGTAACAATAACTGTTTTGTTTCTGGGGTTATAACCCCATGACAGAAATGCACTTTTTCCATATTTGTATCGACTGATTATTGTTGCAAGCTAGGACTTCTGTTTTGATGTGAAACAATAGCTTTAGTTGGCCTTTATTATATTATCATCAGCTTGAAAACAAAAGGGGCTTTCACACGAGAAAATGCTGGGAAATCGCAGATTTTACCATAAATTATGAAAAGCGCAGTAAATCACTAAATAATCCTTTTAAGGATTATATCAGTGGTAGGGGCTTAATGGAAATGAATTCGGTTTTTACTCCACAAATTGCAGGGGATCACACAAACATTTTTTGTAGCTTAACGCTAATCCTGTAGACTTAAATTATGGTGCATATGGACGATGAGAATCACTTCAAACACTCGTAAACACAATTCTGCGGTATGGCGTTTAGTACGACATTCACTATTCATTTTGAAGCCTTTATGATGTGGTTGATGTAAGGACGGACATTTGTCTGACACTCGAGTGTGGCATAAAAGCTTTTACATACTTTTCACTATATGGCAGATTTCATGTTTAGGTGTGTTCTATCTTATGCTTGTTCAAAACGTTACACACGATGGAGGTTTGATCTGATTCCTTTGCAATGTTTAATGCTCATTATGATAGATAAAAGGAATTAAAACTCTGTTATAATGTTAACTTTCTCTACTCTCACGTTCTCTACTTAAAGTTCACTATTACGCCCAAAAAATCCAAACCGAGATTTCACAGGAAATAAATACATGTTTTGAGACACTCTATACCCAAAAAATTTTTTAGGAAACGTCCGTGTGTGAGTGTGTGTTTATCTGTGAATAGCACAACTAAAAAATCAGATGTGTTACATTCAGATGACTTTCTCTACCCTCTATCATTTTATTGGGTATACAAACTGTTTTTACTAAAGCTTATTTTTCTATCTACTACACTTTAATCCAAATAAACCTTTGCAGAAATAGCCACAATTTACTTCAAATTATCTTTTTGTGGTATAAGTCATTTCTGAGATATACGTTACGGATGGCTTAGTGATGGATTTGAAATTCCACGCTCCACATGATATAGCAAAAAAAAAAAAAAAAATAAATAAATAAAAAAACAATTTCAACTTACAACTTAAAAAAGTATAAGTATTTGAAAATTAAAAATTTAGGAAAAACATTTTTTTATTTATTTTACTTCAACAATCCAAAGGGAATAGATTCTGAATACTAATGTGGTTGAACAATATGGAATAATATGACACACTAATACTTAAATAAAATAAACTTGATAAACGCAATACAACAAACAAAAGGAAACCGACAACAATTATATATACTATTATCATAATACTGCCAATTTAAGTTATGTAAATGCTTTCTTAAAATCTAAATGGAGTATTTAATGGCTGCCAAAGCAATATGTTTAGCAAAATCTTGGAAATGTTTTAACACCATAAATATTTTATTTGGCATAAATTGTCTGGTTTAACGAAATTTGCATTATTGTGTAGCCAGATTTTGTGGCTCATACAATTTTAGCAATTATACAAAAAATTCAGAATGGACAACTTCACAGGATATTCGCAAAAAATTGATTACACACATTTTATCATGCAAATATCTTAATCATATTGTAGTTTTTATACCTTACATTATTAATACCACATTGTTGTGAGGCGACTGTTGGTAACGTGGGATGGGGGCACTTCTGGGTTAGAGTAAGCATTTTTAGCTGTTGTACGCAAACGCAGTTGTGAGGACGCGGTTTGGTAGCGTGGCTATGAGTTATGAAACCACCGACCAGAACACATCATGTAGATTTTGGCACTTAAGGCGTCCTGGGTTACCAGGGGAACAGGGGATTGTGAAATATGAGTAAGAGTTGTTAAAAATAAACAGTGTGTAGTGCCGAATAAATCCTTTATATTTTCTCCTTATCCACAGACAACTTCAGTTCCGTCACGGATTCCTCTCATGCCAAGCGAGGAGTATCGTTGATATATGACTTAACTTTCTATCTTTAAGTAAACTGTAGGAGTAAGTATTTTGTGGTTTCATCAGTTACTGATTCGATGTCCGGTCGTGGCAGTAGAAGGATGGCTCCATAGGTCACCCAGTGATAGCATTTTTGGTGTTTGCGTTGGGCGAGAGCGCTGTTTATCTTTGTTTACCTCTCTGACTGACTAGCGCCGACCTCCCGCAGTTTGGGCCATACCACTGCATTGCAATATTAACTTATTGTGTATGCAGCGAGGTCGGCGCTAGGCAGCCAAAGAGATAAACAGCGCTCTCGCCCAGCGCAAACACCGAAGAGCTATCATTGGATAAGCCATGTTGCCTGCTTAGTCCCTCCCCATCTTACTGGTAGCATAAACGTTACATAACGGCGCTGTTGCCAACTTTTAATATGTAGTTATGTTACACCGGAGAGGCAGATAATGATTTGCATTATATAATTGAATGTGATGAAACTAAATTGTGGAGACATCAGTTTTTACCTAAAGAATGGGAGAATATTAACAAAGAAGTTAGGATAATGAAAATACAAAAGGAGAGGGATATTAAAAGAAAAGGAGAATATATGGAGGGGAGTAAGAGAAAAATGGTTTAGAAAAATAAAGCAAAGTGAATCTGTTATGACCCACCATGCATAAATAACCACGGTGTTACAATTCATGATGGACTAAAGAAAAAACTAGCAATTCAAAGTAATGTATTAGAAATCATAAGATTTTTGTATAGCATTATGGGAAAAAAAACACACATATTAATAATGGTGGAGGCGAGATGTTGATATGCTACAATATGATATTTGAAGTAGGTTACTTTTTAGGAGTTGTATTGTAGTTCGACTGTTGGGGAGCCGAACTTTAAGTAGTTGCAACCGCACGTATGCTAAAATGTTTCCGGTAGCCTTCGCCCCAAGTTTGAAAATATTAACTTTGTAATTTGACTGTTTCTTTAAATATTATATATTTATGTTCGCCTCGGCTGCGTCAGTATTGATTTGTAGAGACATGAATATCTTAACAAGGCGTGGTACGGCTGAAGAATGTAGGCTTACACATTATAATACATTACTTCACTCCTTTTACTAATTCTTGACACGATTTAAATACCACTTCACTGATATAAAGAGCTCTGAGATTATTAATTAATTACTTGCACATTTTAACACGTAAACTATTTTTGTCTCACACTGAATACGTATTAAACTTCTCGAGGACGCGTCTCGCGTCCGGTTAGGAACGCTGTCTGCTAGCAACTGAACTGATTTCTACCGCCTAAATTTGTAAATTTCTGTATTTCAAGTCTCATAATGGCTATTCCTACTCCAATAGAATACTTTCATTAAACTTAAACTTTCTTCTGGTTGTTGATTGACTTTTTATAAACTGTCTCAAAAATTACATTATTGTTGCTCCAAGAATTACCAGTAATATTATTAAACATTCTATTTCATTATTGCCTCAAGGTTACCTCATTATTAGCAATTTTTAACCTATTATTCTCACAGCTCCTACATTATTAAATTACGTAATACATTCACATAAAATTATTGAACACGTACATAATAATATAAACATTAATGCAAAGACTGTTTACATGCACTTTATGTATTATATTATACACATATTGCTTTAAGGCGGGCTGTTATTATATTTTATAATTTGACTGAAATCATTTAAGTGTTAAAAATACAGCCTCATAGTTTAGTCAAAATCATTAACAATAATTTTTGAGTAAAATAAAATATAACGATGATTTTCATATAAAAGATAGTTTGATATGGGGAGGTTTCTTTTCATGTTCGTGTCACAACTTTGGAAGACGCTGAACATATAATACCGGTTTTGGTGTTTAAACGACTTTTTGATTTTGAGTTATGCTGATCACTCAGAGAGAGAGAGAGAGAGAGAGAGAGAGAGCTTTTCCTTTAAATACTTTTTTTAATTCAGATAGCCTCAAGATCTATGATACCGGGCGTAGATTCCCGTCATACATCCTACACACCCATTCCGGTCTCCCATACAACGTGGACGTGGTGCAGGAGAGAACCCGTAGCATGTACACGAAAATCACTTACCACACCAACCAGCTGGTGCAATCTTTGGGCCGCTATGAGCATAAGGCGCCAAGGCGGATAAACAGCTACCGGTTGCCGAAGGACGGCTTGGGCCCCCAAAGCTGAGGTCGGTCAATCCCTCACCTCAAAAGCTCCCCCAAGTTAAGCAGCGTTGGGCTTTGTCACTAGCTGGATGAGTGACCATCTAGCAGCGACTCGCCCAGCTGCCAACTTGGATTCCCCCATACCATTACCTAGTTTTCCCATCCTGCTTTGCTGCCATGCCGGGCCTGCTTGGCTTGACGACCACACAAGCGGCCGTCCAAGTTAAGCAGTATTGGGCTTGGTCACCACATGGTTGCTAGTCCGCCCATGTGGGAACACCGAGACCCAGCCAATGGTAGGGCAGAAAGCTAAACTTCGCCCAAGACAACTATCAAAAGCTTGTTGATATCCTTATTACCTTCTTTGTCGCAAAGGTAAAGCCTCATTTGCGGCTAGGTACTGTGGCGATCACATTCCGCCCAGGTGAATCTGGGCGACCTGTTCTCGATTGCTGGATTGCTGGAGAGCCTCAAAACTTGCATTTTCGGTGAAATCTCGGGATCGAATTTTTGGGTGGAATGCAATACCTGTTATAGGTATGCAGTGGAGAAAAGAAAAGTTTAGCGAAATTGAAATGCTTACATTGGACAAACTTAAGAAACTTATCTCATTGATTGAAAACTTTAGAAATTAACGCTTTCAGTAGTACATCTTTAACAAGAAGTCATATCGCGGTGTATTGTGCCGTTTGTAGCAACTGCGAAACTATGAAGGAATGCCTAACCTCAAAAGCAGGGTAAAAACTAAAACCTTCTTTATAACGCTCGATCAAATCTTAAAACTGCCATATTTATGTATCCCCAACATATGGAACCAAATGATGGAGGAACCATACTAATGATCACCATTATCACCACTTCCTCTGAATACGATAATAAAGCTACGATTTATTTTTTTCCAGGACGTTCTTAAACGCTATCGTTCTTACATCATGTAGCCATAATTTGATACTCAGATCACTGGGTTTCCAGTTTTTGTTCCTCTGCCGCGTATATGTAGCAGGTAGAAGTATTATACTCGATACAAAAATTCTATACACAGGACTAACCGAAAATATATGTTTTGAGGGCCCCTGGATTCAAGAAAAAGAAAGAAAAAGCATAACTCAAAAAATACCAAAGTTGTCTTTTATGTTGAGCATCTTCCAAAGGATGAGAGAGGAAGATTTTTAATAAAGTTCCACCTAAAACCAAACTTTATATGGAAAAATTACTCGCTGTTTGGTTATTCTAAAAATGGAAAGAGGTGTTTAAAGAAAACAATATTCACAACACTACATGACATACGAAATTTATATCTGGAATTTTCTGGGAACATTTGTGGACACATCATAAATTTCAAAGGATTTTCAAGAAATACATCACCCTGTCTCCATAGAATAACCACAATATACAGAAACTACTGTGCAACAGAACAAAAGATCCTATCCCCAACGATAAATCAGTTGGTATATATCAAATTGTTTGTAATGACTGTAACCTGGTATACATAGAAAGAACCAAAAGAAATCTTGAAATGAGACTTAAAGAGCATAGGAGATGCATTTACCAAAAGCAGCCAGATAAATAAGCAACAGCACATCATTTCTGGTCCTCAAACCATGATATCACTCCGAACATAAAACTCTTAAAACCGATCAACAGCAGCAATGAATTGGACATATCGTCAAATACAGGAATCACCTAATGCAGCCTTTGGAGGTTCATCAGCCCGGCACCAGAGAACACCACTAGCCACACACATTCCCCGGACAATAACCGGCAAACTCAGTTGAAAACATGCTGACGATGGGAGCAAACCGTCTCCCGAAACGCGTTCAAGTAAGAACATTTTAGTGATGTAGTGTAACAACCTTCAACTCTCTTTATTTTAAAACATTTGTAAAGTTCTCTTCATTCTGAATGGATGTATTATATAATTGGTGAACCTAAGAGACAGAAGAAAACTTTTCCATATGAAAATTAGAGATCAAGATGTATATGAAATAATTTTTTCTGGAGCTAACCATTTTCTGTATATTCACTGTTATTGGTTTGAGTTTTCAAATACTTTCTACTCTTAATTTACAGTGCTAAGTATAACATTCAATTGTTTCTCTTGGTCATGAAAAAAATTAAAAAGAGAATTTTAAGACCAGATCATCAGCCTACTCCAGCATCTCTCTTATACCTGCTACCAAATGCTCAAGAAACTATTTCTGCAAATGTTTATCTCGTTAAACACGAAGCAAACATGAGATAACACTTTTATAAGACTAGTTTGTATACAAGAGTGAGTAGAATGCATAAGATGTTTACTTTCTCTGCCGCGTACATAGAAGGTATGATATTCCGCCAACAAATTTGATATAGAAATCTCTCGAAATACGCGTTTTGAGGTCCCTTCAATCCAAGAAACAAAAAGCATGTCTTGTGTGTGTGTTGATATTTAGGTTCACGGGAACAACATTACTCAAAAACGAAAAGTCGGATAAATACCAAACTTGGTATTTAGATTCAGTACCTTCCAAAACAGCGACATAAAGATTTTCGAGAAGATTTCCCCATCCCAAACTATCCTTTACACGGATAATTTTTCGAAACTTTTTATTTTCAAAAAATGGCTCCAAAGATTTTGATTAATATGCCATATATTCAAGATATTTTCATGACAAATAAAATGTATATCCTGAATTTTCTGGGAATAACCTGTGAAGTCCACTTCATTCGGAAGTAATTTTGTATAATCTTGTGTAACTGGTAAACGTTAAATGAAACGCAAACGTACTACACAGAACACGTAGATCTCTTTAAAACACAGTTTACTTGAAATAACTCGTTTTGTGACATCAGCCATTTCCGAGATATCCGTTATTAAAGGTTCGAATTGTTCATTTCTTGGTCATTCTGTTGAAGTGCTTCCAACATTAAGTCATTTCTCGCGATTACATGGAACAGTATGGAATTTTAAGCCCAAATTATAACTTCCAGTCCTTAAACGTTTGAATTTTGCTGCTCTCTTTGTATCTATAACGAAATCTGTAATGTGGATATTTCTGCAAAGGTTTATTTGGATTAAAATGCTGTAGGTAGGAAAATAAGCTTTAGTAAGAATAATTTATATACTCACTGAGGGTAGAGAAAGTCATGAGAATGTATCATATAAGATTTTTTTCGAATCTGCACCGTAACTGACAGATCAACCAATGAGTGCGTAGCTCCTAGGATCAGTCCTTGTGTTTTACATAAACTGTCCTATCTATTTCAGTTGTTTCTTGCGAGGTCATGGAAAGAGTATGGAATTTTAACGCCAGCTTATAGCCTCCACTTCTAAAACATTTGACTATCGCTATTCCTTATAACGCTCAGATTGAGGCAGTATTTTTAACACTTAAATGCATTCAGGCTAATTATATAATATATATATATATAAATTCAATAGCAGCCCGCCTTAAAGCAATATGTGTATAAAGTAATATATAAAAAGTGTATAATACAGTCATTATATATAAACATATATATATATATTTTTATATTATTGTATACATGTGTAACAATGTTGTGTGAATATATTATGCAATTTAATAATGTAGGAGCTGTGAGAATAATAGGTTAAAAATTGCTAACAATGAGGTAACAATGAGGTAGCCTTGAGGCAATAATGAGTAAGAAAGTTTAATGATGCTAACAGTCATTATTGTAGCAACAATAATGTAAATTTAGTGACAGTTTATAAAATTGCCAATCAACAACCAGAAAACGGTTTAGTTAAATGAAGGTATTCTATTGGAGTAGGGTTAGCCAATCAGAAGCTGAAATAGGGCAAATTGTACAAATACAGAAGTTCAGTTGCTTGTAGACAGCGCTCATAACTGGACGCGTTGGTTGTAGACAGTGTTCCTAACCGGACGCGAGATACGTCCTTGAAAATTTTAATGTGTATTCAGAGTGAGACGAAAATAGTTTACGTATTAAAAAGTGCAAGTAATTAATAAAAGAATCTCACAGCCCTCTATATCAGTGAAGTGTTATTTAAATTTTTTTAAGGATTAATAAATGTAGTGAAGTAAAAATTATAAACTGTGCAAGCCTACATTCTTATCCGCACTACTCCCTGCAAAGAAATCCACGTCTCTAACAATAATACTGACGCAGTCGAGCAAACATAAATGTATAATATTTAAAGAAACAGTCAAATTACAAAGTTAATATTTTTAAATTTGGGACGTAGGCTACCGGGTACCATACGTGCGGTTGCAACCACAAGTTCGGCTCCCCAATAGTTGAATACAATACAACTCCTACTTCAAATTGGCTTTCCATACGTGAAGTAACAACCTACTTCAACATGGAATCCTTATCTATAACGAAAGGTGTAATGCAGCTATTTTCAGAAAGGTTTATTTCGATTAGGTTTATGTGAATTAAAGTATACCCACTAATAAGCGATAGTGAGTAGAGAAGGCAATGTGAAAGTAACGTCAGATTTTTAATTAATTAAATGCCCAATCATTTCAATATAAACGTAAAATATATTTCATCTTTGAAAAGTTCCACCTAAAAAGAATCGACAGAAAAAAACCTATTGCTTTGCAATGTATTCATATGACCCTTTTAGCTTACTGGAGCCTGGATTCGGTACAACATTGCTGCAGGGAATTCAACTCGGTGTTTTCACTAAACGCAAACAAAAGAGGCAGATTTAGGCCTGTATGAACAGCAGCACAATAACGTGCCAGCAACATGCAAACAAAACAGTTCTATGCCATCCATATCTGCGGCATTATTCCAAAAATGTGTCGAAATAACGACGAAAGAAAAGAGAGAGCAGAAATGAGGAAAGACAATTTGAAGAAAAATAACGCTTTCCTTTTTATGGCACTGCCTTTTAAAGCCTCATATCGCCCCAAGCAACTACGGCGCTAAAAGATTCTCTGATGAAACCAGTGTGTCTTCAGAAATACGCCTCCAGAATTCATTACTGAAATAATTGAGCCGCGTTTTCCTTTCCAGGTAAAAATAACAGAAAATGTTAATATAGACTTGAACCTGGGGGTCACTAGTCGAGATTACACACATATTCAGTGGATTATGTTAATAAAACGGAAAGTATAAAGGGTACACAAAAAAATCCATTTCCGTTTATAGGTTCATTATTAAGAATGCATAATCTATTTTCATAATCTGTATTTAGTGTCTGTTATTGATAATTAAAAATAATTTTACACGAGTTTTTAAAGGTGCCATTTAGAATTTCATAGCTGCTTTTCTCGCTTTCTGTTTTTTTCTATACTTTTACCTTTCAAATGTTCTACAGTTGTTGTTCAACTTCCTTTAAATTCGTAAAGAAACACCTAAAACTATAACTATAAAATGTTGGGAGTGATTTTTATTTATAGGTTATCACTGCAAATATATAATTAAACAGTAAAAATGGTAAAAAATGATGTTGCTCTTAAGTTTATGAATTTTTGCTCAAAAGTAAAACATCAATAAAAGAATCTGTTTGAAACATTTTTCCCTGCGTGTTCATAAGAGTCAAAATACATATTTGTATTAGTAAAATTTTAATTTTTTCGTTGTATGGACCATTTTTGTTTACATTAAAATAATTTATTAAGCAATTAATGATTTGAAAACTACTGGGGATATTACAGTCAAAATTTGGTGTATGCTAATGATTTGGTGTTACTTATAATATACATTTAAAAAGCATGTGTTAATGAACGTAGAACTTATAAATTTTATGTATGCATACCCTTAACCGTCTCTATCTGTTAGCTTTTCAAAGTTAATTATTTTCTCTACCGCTTACCTAAGGAGGTATTGTACTAGACTATCAACCCAAAAGTCGATACTGTAACGGTATTACACAGAGACGCAAACTAGCAACAAGGGATTTTTGTAAGCAAGTGTGGTTAATTATATTAGCTTGGGAATCGGTGCCACTAAAACGCTGAGAACGTGGTAGCCAAGGCCGTTAGGAGATAGGTATCCTCAAGTGGATTATGAAGAGCAGATCCGACGTGTAAGTGCGTACTACACTGTATATTACTTGATGATATCAAGTCTTGTCAAAACTACTAAGTATTGTGTGGTTGTTGAAGTAGCCAGTCTTGGCCTTTAGAGCTTACTGTATTGAGTATATTACTTTTTATAAGATTTAATCGTCGGTCTTAAGCAAGTAGCTCCTATACTTAACTGCCCCTCCTGTGTAGGATTCGAGTCTAAATTCGATCTAGATTTCATTTTATGACGAAGCCAGTCGCCGATACCGTGACCTTCAACGCAACGCTAGCCGACAGATTAGTGGGAAGAGTTTCCAACTGAGTAAATGATTTCCAGGAGGACATTCTAGGCGTAAGGTGATCGTTCTGAATCCTTCCGTTGTTCTCGGGCTTTCCAGAACATTCAGCGTGACTTTTGGAGAACTCTATAGTATATAAGCGAGCGCTCTCGCGGTAGTGACTCAGTTGCGACTCGAGCGCGAATCGAGTGTGAAGTCAGCGGCGACAGTAGCGTTCCTGTTGCATTCCACCCAAAATTCAATGAGATAAACCACATTTTGAGGTTCCCTAAATCAAAAGCGAACTTTTTTATCAAACGCTCCGGTGTGTGAACAACATAACTCAAAAACTAAAAGTTTGATGAATACCAAACTTCATATCTTAAGTTCAGCATCTTCCAAAGGTGTAACAAGAAAATTTTCAAGAAAATTCCACCATTCGAAAACCGAGGGAGCTGGCTTCACGGTAAAGTGAGGGTCTCACATTCATGAGACCCGGGTTCGATTCCTAGTGGCCGTTCACTCTGACCACAGCGTTTCGTGATTTCCCTGGTTGAAATCCCGAATGCTGGTTTGATGTATTCTACTATGGCTCTCCTCTCTCCCCCATTTCTTCTCATTTCATCTCCTTTTCATGTTCACTCACGGCTGTAGCTCAGTCGGTGTCGGGCAGATGGCGCAGAATCTTGTGCTTTGGAAATGTTTCCCCGCTCCCACTGGAGGGACGCCTCCGAGCGGGCCCTCCGTGGCCGGGTGGTCAAGGCTGAAACTGTTAAGGAACTCTGTGTGCATCTCTGTTCACTTTCGCGACTTCGCTCTGTAACCCGTACCTCTCCTAAGGTTCCCTCCGTCCACTAGACCAGCCCACCATCCGAAACTACCTTTAAATCTACGATTTTGATTAAAATACCTTATGTTTAAGACAAATGAAAATGTGTATCTTGAATTTTCTGGGAATCCTATGAAATCCTGTTCATTCTGAATGATTTTTCTACAATTCATAAACCCTAAGAGTTCAGACATCCTATAACACAAAAAGTGTAGTTCTCTGAAAGCATACATTTATGTCAAATTAAATCTTTGTTTCTTCTACATTTCCGAGATAGCTATACTTTGTTACTGATTTGAATTTTCAAATATTTACCCATCTTTCAGGTGATAAGTCGCTTCGTTTTTTTCCTCGTGGTCATGCAAAGAGCATGGAATTTCAACGTTCTCACATACGGACACACGTTTCAGGATTTGACTATCGCTTAAACCCTTGTACCTAGAACTAAATATGCAATAAAACGATCTCTGTAAACGGTTAACATGAAACAGACAGAAAGAATTGTTTTGTAAGAATAGCTTGTAGAAGAATGGATAGAGAAAGTTATGTAAATATGACATCTTATTTTTCTACTCAATCTGATGCGCCTCGCCAGAATAAGGGTATCAATGGAAGCACAAGGATTCGTATTTATTTTTTGGTTATTGAAATCTAATAACTTTATCAAATTAATAAATAGTTAACAATCCTAAGTGACTCGTGATATTATGACTACTGAAAGATTCTTGGCACATTCAGTTCAAACTGAAAATGATGACGCAAAGAGTATCGTATAATAATCAGCTGATCATAATTTTTAAACGTTTACACATTTAGATAATTCGACTCTCCCTCGCTTCTTCCGCCATTTTAAGCAGCACTTTAAACTGCAATGCAGATCATTCATCAATATATTTGTGTTTATGTGCACGTTCTCCCTACGAATGCACTTAACATGTTTGCGACATTCCATTTCAAATCGTCCGAAATAGATGAAAAATCGACCTTGCATGTTTTAAGCGTAATAAAACTCTTTGTATTTGGCGGCAAGCCCAATGCAATGCTTTATGCAAACTCTTAAAATTCAGAACATCATAGTTTTGCAATTAAAATTGTTCAAATGTATCGTATCTTCCTAAAATTCGCAACTTCAAGCTGTTATTACTCTGAAATCTTTAAATCTAATTATTTAAGCCGAGATTTATTCTAATTCCCTAAACTTTAACTTCATATTAATAAGTAAACATGTTCTTATTTTTATTTAAGTGAAAAAAAATACTTTTTCAAGTGTAGGTGGTTTCGGATTAAGAAAAACACTGTTATTATATACAGCAAGATTCCGTAATTTAAACACCATCAAACATATATTTTATTGTAATGGTTACTGATAAGCTTTCATCTAAAATAATTAAAGTACAAAATTACTTTGTGCGCTCATGGTCGCTCTCGTACTTTTTTTTAACTAAAGTTCAAGGAAGCTGCTGTGCATAAGGTTAAACAATGAGAACACTTACTAAGCAGTATTATGCATATTACAGTGCTAGCTTAGGACATACTTTAACTCGATAAATGTTATTTTAGATTTTAATTTTCCTACTTTGATGGACTCATAAGAACGTATCACTAACCAAAAATAATTAATAATCACCTGCGCTTAACTCGCAACATTTCTATTAACCTTGCTAGTGCACGGGAAGGTTCAAAAAACGGAAATAAAGACAAAGTGTGCCAGGTTCTGAATCACGTGCCTTTTTTTGCATCATATTGTTGTCCTGCTGTAGAGCACTTGGTGATCATTGTTCAAAAACCACGTAAATCACTGTATTTATTTACTTTTTATGTTATAACTACGAAAACCCTAATATAACCACTTTACCAACATCATATTTTAGTTCTATAAGAATTCGTAGACGCCTAAAATAAGTAAAAACTGTATATAGCTTTTTGTAAATATTATAAAAATAATTAGTATATGCCGTAATGAAATGCGAAGCTTTATCTACAAAATGAAATATGGTACAATATTCTGAAATAAAGGGTTGGGTTTGGATTTACGTTGGGTTCTAGATGCTAATATTTGATAAATACGCATTCCTTAGCACCTCTTATTAATTGTAAAAATTACAACGGAAACAAAAAATGCGAGATTTTTTGCTGTATTCCACGTGGAATGTCCCGTTTATGGAATGGGTTGAAAAAGTTTCAAATGAGGAAATATCTAACCGAATGTTTACAAAGAATGCCCTAGAAAGTTTCACAGAACTATCCAGGAAATTTGTAAACAATAATTCAGGCGTACTGGTTTCATTATTGTAACACTTCAGACGCTGTTAATTGATGGAAACATTAAAATATGTCAGCACACATGTACGAGTGAAATGAAATTGAGTTTTATTTATGGACGCTCTATAACTACTATGGTTCTTAGCGTCCCGTTCTATATTGGGCGTGAAAGACCGATAATTTTGCTCAGAGGCCTCTTAGGTTCTTTTACGTGCCATACGACACGAGACTTCCCTTCCGAAGGAAGCCGTGCTAAGGATTTTTACGCCCGAAAAAATCCATCGCCCTCCGCCAGGTTTGAACCCGCGACCTCGGGAACTAGAGGCTAGCACGGTACCACTAGTCCACGGAGTACCACATGTACGAGTGCTTTGCTTAGACTAATATCCGTATGCGTCGTATAAATGCAAATTATTTCTAGATAACGTTCTCGATTGCTAAACCTCTACTGAAAAGAGGTCAAACTGATCTCGAAAAACGTCTGGTAATCTATCTCGTATATGAAATAATGGTGGAAACCGAAACTCCTATATCAAATATAAAACTCATATTTTAAACTAGTAGAAACAGATCTCTGTTCGTATTATTGCGATAAATGTGATGATTATTCTCTCTCCCCTTCCCCTTACACACCGTCACTCCCACTCTCCTTCAACCTTCAAACCCTTCCCCTCCATTTCTCCACTCGTTCAAATTCCATGTCATGAGATACTTTGAAAACCAGTAACAACACTACCTTTTTGGGTGTTATAATAAAAATGAAATTTGAATATCCGCTTTAACGTCTATAGCTATATAGAAGACGTTTGAGTTTAGAAACAACTAACTCGCTGAATATAGGTTTTTGCTGTAGGTTTTTAGTGATTTTCAATCTAGGAAACACAATCACATTTAAACTTCCAGATTCTGTGTAGGGTAGGGAGTGATCTAATCAAAGAAGTATTTCCCGTCCTACCTTTCTTACCACTGTCATACGATTGGAACGTGGTAAGCTGTTTACGTACACGAAAAGTTGTTGAACTTCGAAGCCCATTCTTGGTGTAGATAAATACCAAGATTAGTAAGGAACATTAATCTTACAAGCTTTAGTCAGTTTTCAAAAATCTTAATAATGAGGGAAATATTTCCATAAATTTTATTTTGCGTAACGTTAAAACCCGCACTTTGGGCTAAGTAAATAGCTTTCAGAATGTCGGTTTGGTCATTTTTATGTGAAAAGCTCCAACATACACACACACATACAAATAAAACATTATTTGACATAAACTGTGTACTTTAACGAGATCTGCAATTTTTGTGTAGTGACACTTTGTCTATCTTTTACAATTATACGAAACTAATTCAAAATTAAGAGAGCTTCACAGATTTTACCAGAAAATTCCAGATATTCATTTAATGTGTCATGAAAATAGATTTAAACATGTGGTATTTTAATCAAAATCGCATCTTTAAGAAACTTAAATTAGTGTTTAACTGCCTTTTCGTTTTTAGTTATGATATTCATAGAGATACACCATCACCTTTTGTCTTTTTGGATTCAGAAAGCTTCAAAACATGTATTTCCGGTGAAATCTCGGTAATGAATTTTTCGACAGAATGCAATACTTACCCTACTTACAAAACAGCAGATAAAGTAAAAATCTGCTGCGACACACTCACATGCCTTTCTCTAATCTCTATCCTTTATCAGTGATTATACAAGCTATTCTTAACTAAAATTTATTTTTATATGTACTACATTTTAATCCAAATAAACCTTTGCAGAAATACCTACATTACAATTTTGTTATAGATACAAAGAGAACACAATAGTCAAATGTTTAAGAACTGGACGCTATATGCTGACCTTAAAATTCCATACCGTTTCCATGCAATCATGAGAAACAGCTGTATGTTGATAGGACTTAAAGAGAATGGTCAAGTAATGGAGAATTCGAAGTATTAATAACGGATATATCAGAAATGGTTTATGCCATAAAAAGATACTTAAAATAAATTGTGTTTTAAAAATATCTACATTTTTTGTGTAGTACGTTTTCGTCTATCCTTTATTGTTTACCAGTTATACAAGATTATACAAAATCCCTTCCGAATAAAGGCTTCATAGCCTATTCCCAGAAAATTCAAGACATACATTTTATTGGTAATGTAAATATCTTTAATGTATGGTATTTTAAACAAAATCATACGGCCAGTTTTTTAAAAAATAAACAATTTCGAAAACTGTTCTATGTAAAGAGTAGTTTGCGGTGGAAGGATTTTCCTGAAAGTCTTCATGTCACATCTTTGAAAGGTACTGAACCTAAATACCACGTTTGGTATTTATCCGAGTTTCCGTTTTTGAGTTATGTTATTCACACACGCAAATACATACACACCCTTTTCTAAAAAAAAATGCCTCAAAACATATATTTCCTGTGAAATCCCGACATCGAATTTTTGGGTGGAATACAATACTTCCCCTAAACACTATACGTAGTAAAGAAAGTAAAAACTTATTTGTTACATTCATGTGACTTTTTCAACCCTCTGTCGCTTATTAGTGGGTATACAAGTTATTCTTACGAATGTTTAATTTCCTATCTACTCCATTTTAATCGAGAAAATCTTTCCGGAAATAACTGAATTAAACATTTGTTGCAGATACGATGAGAGCAGCGATAGTCAAATGTTTAAGAATCGGATGGACTCTATACGCTGGCCTTAAAATGCATGCAATCGCAAAAAACAACTGAATATCGAAAGGACTTGAAGAATGAAGAAGTATTGAACAAATCGAACCATATAACGGGTACCTAGGAAATGGCTGATGCCACATGAAACGTTATTTAAAATAAATTGTGTATTTTAAAGAGATTACATTTTTTTTTTCGTTTTCGTGTATCGCTTAACGTTTACTAGCTATATAAGATTGTAGAAAATTCCTTCCGAATGAAGTGGACTTCACAGGCTATTCCAAGAAAATTCAAGATAAACATTTTATTTGTAATCCACATCTTAAATGTCTTTAATATGTGGTATTTCCATCAAAATCGTTAGAGCCAATTTTTCGAAATATGTTCCATGTGAAGTGTAGTTGGGGATGGAAGGGGATTTTCTTTGAACTGTTCGTGTCGCATCTTTGGAAGATACTGAACTTAAAGACCAAGTTTGATACTTATCCAACTTTTGGTTTTTGAGTTATGCTGTTCACAGACACACAGACCTAATTGATACATATACAGATATTTTTCTAAAAATTCTTTTTTTTAATTCAGGGGCCTCAAAACATATATTTCTGGTGAAATCTTATTCTAATTTTTGGGTGGAATAATACCTTTTTCTACTTACTATGTACCTACGTGGTAGAGAAATTAAAAACGTAATCTCAGGGTCGCCACGGTTTTTACGTTAGTATCAATTATTCCCAAACTGAAAATTACTGAAAAATTTCGGTTACAGTTTTATTACATGTATAAATTCCAAATTATAAAATATAAAAGTAATAATAATGGACCAAAAGAGCAGAAGAAGAATACGTAAATGAATATATGATGTTCCACTAATGACCGAGGTTTCTGAGGGTGTTTTCTCCTGCACCACTCCCCACTTGCAATCACCTAGCACACACTCAGTTTTGCATAAAGGAACGGAAACGACGCGGACGGTCTGCTGTTTAGAAAACAGATCGATTTATAACCTCAAAAGAAAGAAAATATAGTGTTTTTACATGCATTTTGTCTGTGACATTTTTTTTGCATTTTGAGAGTCAGTAAAAACATAGAGGGCTTCGAGATATTCAATTTTATCTACAATGCATATTTTTATCAAAAGCTTTTAGCCCAACAAAAAAACTATTTTTCCAACGTTTCGCATTTGATCTGCGTTGTTCACAGATGAATACGCAAACTATTTCCCTAAAGCGCTTTTATTACATTCAGGACACTGATAACATATATTTCAGGTAAAATTGCGCTACTGAACTTTTGATTGAATACAACACTTTCTACTGGGTAAAGGCTAGAGAAAAACAGGTTTTTGTGAGGCATGAACTAGGCAACTTCATCGTATATCACTTTTATTTCGTCTTCATTCATTAACTTTTTTGGCCATGACCACGCAGGGGTATTCGGTATAAATATTTTATTTTCGTTAACAACTACTCCATTACTAGGCTTTATATTTTATAATAATAGGCATAATTATTGTGATTCTGGTCTATTACATTCAAACTCTTAAGTGTAATACTCCACAAGAAATAATTTCAGCTGTGTAATATACGTTTGTTACTCCTAAAATAGAGGCATTGAATTCAATGTTGATAACACATATGTCTGCTACGAGCTCTTGAGAAATTTATGGTTCCTCATTTTCAAATTCATTGCGTAGACGGTTCGTTAAAGTACACAGTTTTATTTGTCTTGACGACACTTCCCGTCGAAACACGCAAAACTTTAATCTCAAGTGTTATCTGGTCATTTACTTTCATGGTTATTGCATTAAGTATGGACACAAAAGCTTGTAATTCCCATAAACACCGATAAATGTTTGTCAGAAATACTGTCATTATGTAATACTACCATAATATACACAGTCCTGTGAGTACATAGGAGGCTGAGAAAACAGTCAGCTGTTTAGGAAGGTCGATATGCTAGCTATTCATATTATAAACTCTTTGCATGACGTCACGAAACCGTAGAGCTACCATTTAACGTTTCAAAGTGCACTGGTTAAAATATTGAAATAATCAAGAACACTAGCGAATATTTTGAAAAAGTTAAAGTCACAACTTTAATTTTTTCCTATTATTGTGTTTTTTGGTTTATAAAAAATCGTAAGATATTTACAGAACTATTCTTGGGAGAATGATTTTATACATACATATGCGACATGGAAGTTTTTGTTTTGAAAGGAATTTCATGAAAATCTTAGCCTTGCATTTTTAAAATATGCCCCTCTTAGATTGATGTTTATTTGCATATCGTTTCTGTATTACACCATTTCCAGACACCGACACACCAGACATGGAATATTTCTTTAAAATTACGTTGCTATTCCGAGACCTCAAAATATATATTTCTGGTATATCTCAATGTATAATTTTTGAAGTACTTTCACTGCGTTCGATAATGGAAGTGAAAGCAATATAGCAAATATAGGAAAACGCATTTATATCTATTACATATCACACTTTTTTCATTCAGAAACTGCTCCTATTTGACCAGTCATAGTTCCATAAACAGCTGTTGACATAGCAGAAAACAAACGCTAGTTTTACGCCAAGTTCACGGTGCTTGCAAATCGGTCCCATTTTACAGTCCGGGCGCCTGCGTTTAACGCGAAACTTCTGCAAAACCACTTAGGCAGAGCTCGTTATTTATATTGCCAAGATGCAGATGTTAACACTTACCGGCTCCAAAAGTTTTCTCCAAGCTTGATCACCAAAGTGTTTCACACAAACAAATCACAGCACAGTCGTGAAAACAAACTCGAAACGCGGTTAGTTGACAAGTGACGGTCGCGCGGACACAACCACTACGGACCGAGAGGTTCGGATGACTGAATACTGTGCGAACCTTACACCCTCTCGTTGCCTGATCAACTCTTCCCGCGCTGCTGTCGAGGGGTTGCCGCGCATGCGCCTGGTTTCCTCTCGTCTCTTTGCGATTCAACGCCTTCAAGTTACGACACTAATGGTTTTATGCTTGATGGGTAGGCTCAAGGAGGCTGAGCAGAGTTAACACGGCGTACAAGGAGGGGTTCGGAATTTATGATTTTTTTCAGAAGTTAACAGATCTGTGTTAAGAAGGATACAATTTAAACGGGTCATTTTGGAACCTCTGTTTTGATAAAAATACAGCAAATGTCATTTTGCGGGAACTGGAAATTGTTATTATCGTCATCATTAAGCCTCTCAAAAGGCTCGTTCCGGTCTCATGAAATCAATGTTTGCTGTATCCACCTTTTCTTCGGTTCAATGTTTATTTGGCTAAAGGTTCACAATTTAATACCAATTTTACCATGCGATAATCTTCCATTATATCAACATTTTCTTTCTATTTGGTTCTGTATTGGTGTATCTTTTCTATTAACTTAAAAATGCCGAGTTCCTTTTTATCTCATCACTTCTCGTTTTACATTCTCTACTACGTATACTAAGCAGGGAAAATATTGTATTCCACTAAAAATTTCGATGTCGTGATTTCACAACAAAAAGCATGTTTTGAGGCCCCTGAACCCCCCAAAATAAATTTTTACTGTCTCTACTAAGTATAATAGGTAGGGGAAGTATTGCATTTAAACCAAACATTCCCCACCGAGATTTCACCGCAAATGCATGTTTTGAAATGCTCTGAATGCAAATAAAGTATTTTTGGAAACATATCCGTGTGTGTGTGTCGTCTGTGAACAACATAAATCAAAAAGAAAAAGTCGGATAAACCCAAACTTAGTATTTGAGTTTAGTATCTTCCAAGAATGCGACACGAAGATTTTCAAGAATAGTCCCCCACCCCAGACTACCCTTTACATGTACGATTTTTCGAAAATTTTCATTTTCTAAAAAATTGCTCACGATTTTGATTAATATATCATATGTTTAAGATATTTTCATTTCAAATGAAATGCATATGTTGAATTTTTGAGAATGTCCCCGAAAGTCCTCTTCATTCTGAATGACCTTCGCATAACTGGTAAACCGTAAGAGATAGAAAAAAATTTATTACAAAAAAATGTAGATCTCATTAAAGCACGCAGTTAAGTCCTACACATTCTTTTGTCGAGTGAACCATTTCCGAGATATTGCTTGTTATTTCTTTGAATTTTCCAATACTTATACTTTTTCTCAAACGGGAATTCCTTATTGCTTTTTCTTTCTTTCTTTCTTTGTTTCTTTCTTATTCTGTGTGGACATGCAAGGAGAGTGGAATGTCCTACATAGTAACTAGCCCTTAAAAGATTTAACTATCGTTTAAATCCTACCATACTCCCGTTGCACATGATGTGGCATGTGCACAGATTATAGTAATAGCTGTGCCCTCTGGTTACCCAAGTTGGAGGTTGGCAGTTTATCCGAGGAGGGGCGTTTGAGGGGAAATAGTCTCATTGGAGGGGATATGGCGTTAGGACGCCACGCTTAACGAGTTTTTTCAAGTAGAGTCTGTGTCTAGTCTTCGCGGTGTTCAGATGTACGGATAGCTGCGCAACGATATGGCGTCCTCGTCCCGGCAGACACATGGGTAAGCACATATAATAAATCTTCCAATTATTCTTCTTCCTTGACTTTTTAATTATGGTAGTATAGAATCCTTGCCTCTCCCTTCAGCCAGGAATTATGTTAGTGTAAGAATATTTTGTGAATTTAACTTTAGCTGCGTCCCTTTGTCGGTGCCTCGAGTTTTAAAGTTTCCTTAGTTTGAATAACGATCCCTCTCGTAGCGAGTAGCTCTCCTCTGAAAGTTAAATAATTAATTACAAATTATTGAGGTACGCGACAAATTGGTGGAGTTGTCGCCGGGTAATTGGCGGAGGTGCCGAGCAATTAGTTTGATTTGTTTTGAGATTTAAGTGCAAAATTTTTTTTTCCCTCCAAATGTAACGGTTTGTCCTCCACGTGGTCGTGAAAAATGTAAAGTTCTTTCTAGCTGAAGGGTAAGGATTTTTATACTTGTATTTGTGATTCTCTTCTTCTAAATTTTGTTTCCATCATTTCTGAAAGTTTGGTGTCGAAATTTCAATTTTGAGTTCATTTTTGCATATTTTCCCATTGTCTGCCGGGTGACGCTAAAACTTCTGACTCCATTTTCCCCTTGTTTTGGCTTCATTTCCTTTAAATTATATCACTGTGTTCCGTTCTTTGTGCTGGTTATTTTAAAAAAAAATGTTTTTGTGAAATTTGAGAAGAAACGAGCGATATAGTAGTTGTTTCAAAATGTGCTCGTCACGTGTTGGCTATCCGTTTGCAAATCTTGTTTTCTGTGCTTATTAGCAGTGGTTTGGAAATGTATAACTTTATATTCCAGTGCTTGTGATTTCTAGCTATTTACTGCACTTTTCTGAGTTATTTTTCGTGTAACTTTTATGTACGCACGTGTGTTGTGTAATTCCCGCGTGGTCGTGCATTTCAGCAACAATTTTTAGCTTGTGAAACCAGTCTTCTTCAGCACGTGTTTTGGCGCGTTTCTTTGCGTGTGCATATCAGATTATATACATTTGATTTTAGAAAAAAAAGAGAAGTTTTGTGTGCTAGTTTAGAATTACAAGTCTGTATTCTGCTCTTTTTGAGAATCTTCGCGGTGGTCACAGTAAGTGTGACGTAGTTTTTTTAAGTTCCAGTTCGAGGTTTCTCACTGCAGCTATCATTTTGGCTTTCTTCCATATGTTCATTCTGCTTAAAAATCTTGGTATTGTGTCCAAGTGGCTTGTGTAGCCGTGTGTTAGTATAATTTTCTGATATTTCGCCGCGGGCGCTTAATTGTGTTCTTTCTGCAACTGTTTTATTTGGTTATGTTCTACTCTTGCTACTTACATTCATGTGTTGCTATAAGTGTTTAGTGTGGTGTAATCTGAATTGCTTGGTCCTACTGTTTGTTTATTGGTTGCGTTATCTTTTGTGCTGCAATCATGCATAAGCGACGTCCTGCACAGAAAGTTGATATAGTAATTGCTCCAGTTGGCGAGCACAGTGTGGTGGAATTTGTCCAGTGTTGGTACGACTGTTGCTCAGTTATCAGCTGGCTGCCGCCGGTCATTGGCCCCTCTCACATGGAGCATTCCAACGAGTTGTCGCCGTATGAGTTATTTTAGAATGTTGCAATGTTGGCTACTACTGCTATTGGCCGCTCTGAGAATGATGATAATTTTGCTTTACCGTTGCCAAGTTTGGTTTAATTCCGCAATGCATATTTTTAAGGGCAAATCTTTCGCAGTTACTCATGTAAGTAAAAGTTTCAGGGGCTACCAACCTTGCCAGTATCTACACCAAATTAGGTTTGATGTGCTTCTAATATGGACCAGTACGATGTGGATGTTGATGAACCAGCTGTACGTGTGTTACCAGATTTTGGACAATTTGCACGGGAATTTTGTGGTAAACGAGTAAGAGAAAAGAAAAAACATCACCTGTAAGTATGTAATCATTGTGAGTGCTAAAGTTTGGACGAATGAAACAGTTTTACGACTCACACAGGTATGCTAAATTTCTTGTTTCAGTGACTGATGCTTAATTAAGCTTTGTTTTTCAGGAATACTGTGCTATGAATGTCTCTGCTAAATTACAAGTATATTGTTATTTTGGGTGTAACTTAAATTTTGAATTGTGTTTTGATAACTGCAAATCATTTGTTTTGTTGTATTATGCTACAGGAATGTGTTTCAGGTGTACTATGTGCTTAATTGAGCTTTCATTTTCAGGAATGTTATGTGACAATATTGTTTTGAATAATGATGTGATGTTGTTTTGTTGCATTCGATTTGATATGGTTTGATTTGATTTTGACTCTATTTGATTTCCATAATGATGCTGTGATCTTTATTTGCAGAAATTTGTTGCATGAATAGTGTTTGTATGTATGTGTGTATTTGAGGTTATGTGATATAGGTGAGATTTGCCTCGGTGGGAGTGCCAAATTGTAACCCCGATGGCGTAGTGTGAGGTTATGTGAGAAATAAGAGTTGAGATTTGCCTCGGTGGATGTGCGTAAGAGTAACCCCGACGGTGTTGATGAGGAGAGATGAGAAGAGATGAGATGATGTCAGCTTCGGTGGAAGTGCCACAGTGTAACCCCGATAGTTGAAGTGTATGAATGTGTTGATTTTTCAGGAGGGCTACATGTACCTGGAAAGTTGATGTGATGATTGTATTGATTTTGCTTATTGGTGTTGCTGTAACGTGCCCAGTATAGCGTGTGTGATGAATTCACACGAGAGATTATATAGATGGCAGTGAATGTAATGAAAATAATTTTTTTTTCTCTCTGTTTATGCAACAAGTTTATTACCATCTTAGATAGCAAATTTTAATACCACCTGTTTTCCAGCTTAAATTTCTTGATTTTGAGGATGTAGATGCAACATTATAATGTCATGTTATTTGTGTAATTCCTGAATTAATGTGATTTTTTGAAGGTTATGTCTATGTCAGATGTTTTGAATTTACAGCATGTTAAATGAGACACGTAAGTGCAGATGTTTTGTTTTGGAGAGAAAATTGAAAGATGATGATGATTGAAGTAATGATCGAGATTGCACTATTACTATTACTGCTGATGATGTTCATGATGATTATGATTGAGTTGATGCTCATACTGCGATGAGAAAGACAATGATGTGGACAAGAAATTGTATTCATGACAAGAGTAGGACACTAGTAGTTGAAAGCATGTCACGTGGCGTAGTTTAGAAATGTATTGTGGATGTAGCTTGTAGTGATGTATACACTAGTTTGAGTAGATAGTTAAGTCAGTGTTGTGTGTAATTTGGGGCCATGGTCAGTGTGAATGAGTTCATTTCATCGTCATGTGTGATTGTCTTGTAAGTGCACTTACTTTCTTTTGTTAGTGATACCAGCTGGTTCTTAAGATGTAATATTGGGATCCCAAGATAAGGTTATGTTTCATTTCTGTCATGTTTATGTATTTTGAGTCTGTTTTACTGTTATTTGGATTATGAAGCATTGTAAGTTACACTTTGGATGGCAACTCTGTAAAATTTCTTTTTATGCCAATTTGTTCTAATTTTCTTTTCTCTTTACTTGCCCATGTCAAAAGAATTTTTAGTGTACACTTTTCATACTTTAAAATCTTTATTTGTAAAGGACATACCCTTCTTTTCTGTGTGATTCTTTGTGGGAGCATCCTGTTTATTGTATGGTGGTTTTGTTTTAGTATGCTACTGGGCAGAGAGCGAGAAGATGCACCAGCATCCCCAGAGCACACCAGAAGTCAAGAAACACCACAGGGAAGCTGTCGGGCAGCCACTACACTGCCGTGGCATAAGGAGCCACCATGTCGGGGGGCAGTCCAAGCCAGCGACTGCCCACCCTGTTGTCATCACCAGAGACCTGCGGTGCTAATCCTACACCAGGACAAATCGTCGTTGTGGGCACTGTCTAAACCACCCACAAACAGTTACGGCAGTTCACACCCTTTTGCGCAGTGTAGTGTGCCTGTGAACTAAGGCAGCGTGGTGTGTGCGTGTGCGGGATGCCAAAGCTAGTGCATTAACAATATTACGTCGACTGCACTTACATCGCTCTCGCTTCTCGCCACATCGCCCAGCAATATTGTTTCGTCGGCTGGGTGCAACCACACATATGTATTGCTCTTTTATTTTACATCACACATTTCTATGTCATTTTTTTTTTCGTATGTCTTTCTTTTGTTTTTTCCTGTATTTTGTACTTATGTTCTTTCTGTCGACGAGGACGTCGACTTGGGTGGCCAGGGGGAGATGTGGCATGTGCACAGATTATAGTAATAGCTGTGCCCTCTGGTTACCCAAGTTGGAGGTTGGCAGTTTATCCGAGGAGGGGCGTTTGAGGGGAAATAGTCTCATTGGAGGGGATATGGCGTTAGGACGCCACGCTTAACGAGTTTTTTCAAGTAGAGTCTGTGTCTAGTCTTCGCGGTGTTCAGATGTACGGATAGCTGCGCAACGATATGGCGTCCTCGTCCCGGCAGACACATGGGTAAGCACATATAATAAATCTTCCAATTATTCTTCTTCCTTGACTTTTTAATTATGGTAGTATAGAATCCTTGCCTCTCCCTTCAGCCAGGAATTATGTTAGTGTAAGAATATTTTGTGAATTTAACTTTAGCTGCGTCCCTTTGTCGGTGCCTCGAGTTTTAAAGTTTCCTTAGTTTGAATAACGATCCCTCTCGTAGCGAGTAGCTCTCCTCTGAAAGTTAAATAATTAATTACAAATTATTGAGGTACGCGACAATATAAGAAAATTAGCATTAAGATAATTTCTGCAAATGTTTACCTCGATTAATACGAAAGATGGAGAATAAGAGTTTGTAAAAATACAAGAGTAACACGAAGGTTTTCAAGAAAATCCCCCCACCCCAGATTACCCTTTACATGGAAAATTTTTCAAATTTTTAAGTTTCTCAAAAATGGCTCTAACGATTTTTATTAAAATATCATATGTGTAAGATATTTTTATGACAAATAAAATGTATATCTCAAATTTTCTGTAAATTTCTCCAAAAGTATTCTTCACTGTGAACGACTTTTGCATAACTGGTAAACCATAAGAGATAGAAAAAATGTAGATCGCCTTAAAATACACAATTTATGTCATATACATTTTTGTTGTTGAGTGAACCATTTTCGAGATATTGCTTGTTATTCCCTTAAATTTTCCAATACTTATACTTTTTCTCAAATTCCTTATTCATTGTTTTGTCCTGGTAACGCAAAGAGAATGGAATACTCCACATAGCAACCACCTCTTAAAATATTTGACAATCGCTTAAAACCTACCAATTCCCCTTACATCTACAAAAACATTAGCAATAAGATTAACATCTCCATAACTCGATTAACATGAAGCATATGGAGAATAAGCGTTTGTAAAAATAGTTTGTACAAGAGTAGAGAAAGTCATGTGAGTGTAACACATCAGATTCTTAGTTTAGTTTTTTTATAGTGTTTTAAAGGTTCCATTTTATTATACTGCATATACAGGATGAGTCTGAAGTCCACTGAAGAACTTCAGAGGGTGATTCTTGACTGAGATGGAGCACAAAAGTGTTCGAAAATGCACAATTTCCACTGTAGATTGCACTGAGGAAATTCAAACAAAGATCTCTGATACGCAGTATATGGCCTGAGTCCCATTCATGTCACAGTAGATTTCAAAGTGGCCTCCATGGGATGCAATGCACGCCTTCACACGTCGCATCATGAATTGCCTCACTCGTTCGAATGTTCCGGGCTGTGTCCGAATATCGTCACAGGCTACGTGGACACGCTGTTGAAGGGTCTGGACATCAGGAACAGGCTCACCCTACACAATGCTTTTCAGATGCTCCTACAAGTGAAAATCCAGAGGATTGTGTAGGCCATGCAACAGGGCCTCCACGTCCTATCCAACGTGAAGTCGTTAAGCTGTCGGCGAATGTTAATGCGTAAGTGGGCTGGCGCTCCATCGTGCTGCAGCCACATTGCCTGTCGTATTGCCGAAGGCTCATTCTCCAGTAATAGAGGCAGGGTGTTTTGCAGGAAGTTTCTCCATTCAGGCGTTGTGGAAGAAAAACTGGTCCAAATAGGCGTCGTCAATAATCCCTGCCCAAACATTGATGCTGAACCGTTGTTTATGAGACGCTTCAACCATTCCCTTAGGATTTTCTGAGGCTCACAGAAGACGATTATTCAGGTTAACGATGCCATCTCTACCAAAGGTCACTTCAACGATGAAGAGGATTGAAGACAGAATACACATAATGGTGATGGCCTGTTGCACAAAAGCAGCGACAGAATCTTTCCCGTGGAGGAAAATCCGCCGGTGATAATCCCTACACACGTTGGAAGAGGGATAATAGCGGTTATCATGTAGCATCAGATAATCGTCCTTTGTCGTTCACCATGTTGGTGAGCCAATTGCCTGGAGCTTGTACAGGGTTGTTCTGAATATCATGGAGAATATGTACCTCCAAATCTGGTGTACGCACAGTCCGAAGCCACCCTGAGCGTTCGTCTGTCTCAAAGGACCCATGCTCACACAAACGCCGAAAACTGGCTCTAAGTTCTGTGTAATGTGGATAGTGCTGTCTGTCAGGGTACATCCGTGCTGCTTCTCGACCGTTTCCACCTTGAGACAGAATGCGCCCAAATTAATTTTATAATGTGTTAATTTATTTAGTGTTTAATTTGATATATGAATGATATGTGTGTATAATGTGAACACCATGTAAATAGTCATTTTTACTTTCTCTACTACGTAGAGTAAGTAGGGGAAGTATTGTATTTCACCCAAAAATTCGATACCGAGATTTCACCGGAAATATATGGTTTGAGACACCCTGAATCCATAAATAGCATTTTTGGAAACATGTCCGTGTGTGTGTCGGTGTGTGTCTGTGAACAGCATAACTCAGAAACTAACAAGTCGGATAAACACCAAACTTGGTATTTAGGTTCAGTATCTTCCAGAGATGTGACACGAAGGTTTTCAGAAAATCCCCCCACCCCAGAGTACCCTTTACATGGAACATTTTTCGAAACTTTTAATTTTCTCAAAAATGACTCTAACGATTTTGATTAAAATATCATACGTTTAAGATATTTTATGACAAATAAAATGTATATCTTGAATTTCCTGGGAATGTCTCCAAAAGTATTCTTTATTGTGAACGACTTTTGCATAACTGGTAAACCATAAGAGATGGACAAAATTTTACTACACAAAAAATGTAGATCGCGTTAAAATACACAAATACATTTTTTTATATCCTGGTAATGCAAAGAGAATGGAATACTCCACATAGCAACCAACTCTTAAAATATTTGACCATCCCTTAAAGCCTAGCAATTCCCCTTGCATCTACAAGAAAATTAGCAATAAAATTAACATCTCGATATCTCGATTAACATGAAGCATATGGAGAATAAGCATTTGTAAAAATAGTTTGTACAAGAGTAGAGAAAGTCATGTGAGAGTAACACATTAGATTTTTTGTTGTAGGAGAGCTAACTCACAAAACCTTTTGAAGTGTGGATATTTGTTTAAGGGGAATCTAGGTATTGCTTACTAGCTCACAGTCATTTTTCTGCTTTCTCTGCAACTTAAGCTATAGCAAACAGAGGAAGTTTTGCTTTCCACCCAAATATTCGATATCGGGATTTCACCGTAATCCAAAAAGAAGCGGTTCAAGCGCGCGCGCGTTGTGCATGTGTGCTTAGCTAAAAAGATGAAATGTCAGATAAATACCAAACTTGGTATTTGAGTTCAACAATTTCACGTCCACTATGGCTATCGGTTTTCGTCGTTTCCCTAGGACGGTAGGCGAATTTTGGGCGGTTCCACTTTTACCACGACTTTCCTGTCTCTCATTTTCTGCACCCATCATCATCTGATTCAGGGTTGAGAGACCAGGAGATGGTGTTCGTTGAGTTGCGGCTGGGGGCGGTTGAAGCGCGCTTTATGAAGTTTTATCCCTGGCGTCGTTCGGACTGCTCACGGACCCACCACCGGGTGCTCTCGGAGTAGGTGCCCCTTCAGAGGCCCTCGCCGGGGTTTGGGGCTTGTGGATGAGCTTGAGCGGAGCCGGGTACTTTCGATCTGGAAACGTTAGGGACTCCGTCCACGCTGCGCACATCGTCTTCCGGATCTCCCCGGACCATTCGATTCTCTCCTCTCATTCCTCTCTTCTATGTGTCACATTCGAAGCACAAAGGGCCGCGTGAGGTGCTCTGCCCCGATTTCGGGCTCCGTTATATGTACCTTTGTACCTTTTTCAGAATCTTCCAGAATGTAACACGAAGATTTTTAAGAAAGTTTACATAGAATATATTTTATTATTTGTGATTTTCTCAGAAGTGGCTAACGGTTTTTAAATAATATATCACATGTTTAACATGTTTGCTGAAAGGTGTAGGAATTGCTGAAATTTCTGTGAATACCTGTGAACTTCTCTTAACTCTGAATGAGTTTAGTGTAATGTTATGTAATTGCTAAACCATAAGATACATATTATACATACACACACACTTGAAGATACAATTTATCAATCCTTTTATTCCATTAACCATTTCCGAAACACTTGTTCATTTATATGAATTTTCAGTTAAGTACTTCATTATTTTTTGAAGTAAGTATAAAGATTACACAGGCTATTCACAAAAAATGTCAGGATATATATTTTATTTGCCATTAAAATATCTTTAACATCGATATATGGTATGTGTAAACTTCGCATTCGGGAGGTTCCGGGTTCCATTCCCATCGATCACCCACTCTGACCTTGAGTTTTTCATCGTTTTCCCTGGTCGGTAGGCAAGTTCATGGATGGTATTTCATACATCAAGATTTCTTTCCCTTTCATTACGTTTCCTTCCCATCTTCCAGGTGAGCTTCTAGGTTTCGTGGTGTGTGGGGGTGCCGGACAGATGGCGCCGATGTTTGTTCAAAGGAAAGAGACCCCCCGTTGTCACTAGACGGCTTCCTGTACGACGGGTCGTTCATCACCCTCTCTAGGCAGCTCCAGGACTGGGACGGATCTTCGAAGCTGGAATTGTTAGGGACTTCCGCGCGACTATGTGGCCTCTGCCTGCGGCCTGCAGCCTCCTGTGGTTCTTCGGCTTCATCTCTTCCTCCTGGCGGATGGTAGCTAAAATAGATCTATGTAGGTCGAAGTGTGCAAGGTTTCCCTCTCAGTTGCATAATCTATACCTGTACCTATATGGTATTTTAATCAGATTTTAAAAGGAATGAAAATTGTTATATGTAAGGGATCTTTGGGGCGAAGGAATTATCTTAATAATATAACAGTTTCAGACATATTGAGTTTCAGACTCAAATATGAAATTTGGTATATATTGGAAACTTGGCTTTAAAGTTTCGAATCCCGTGCACGGTTACCGTACGCGCGGAATTTTTCAAAAGTTATTTTTGTGTGTCAAATATATGAAGCGGTTTACGGATCGTATACTAGTATGTGTATGTGATGTCTATATAATGTATGGTTTCATTTTATGGAATTCATTTATGAACAAACAGAAACATTTCTTTCATATAACACGTGATAACAACAACGGAAAAGTTAAGTTGTAAACTTACTAACTTTGTAAACCTCTTTTCTTTGATTTTGAAATGTTGTAAGTGGCGAGTGCTTATATTTTAGGAAAATGTTTGTTTTACACAAGGATATACAGTTATTTAATTTTAAGGGTGAGATCTATGACTATTTTACTCGTAATATGAATAGATTCCTATTGAAAATAATAGAAGTTGAAAGAAACACAAATCCATTTTCTACACCGTTATTTTGTTCTATACCTCAATATTTGAAAATATAGTCGACACATAAAACATTTAAATGTGCTGTAAATAGAGTTATGATTACGCGTTGTTTTCATATTACAAAAGTGTTAATTAAACATTTCCAGTAATATTGGATAAATAATGCGAACCATACAATTGAAGATCATGTTCCAAAATGTAACGAGAAAAATATATTTACCTATAGGGAAGTATAATTTTTGTTGTTGTTATTGTTGTATGTTGAAGCTTAATTCTCTAAAAGAGTATTATGGCAAATAAATGCTATGAATAAATGAATAAAATTGCTTTTTATTGACCAAGCACGCTAAAGCTTTTGCGTGCGCCGTGCTCCCTAAATTATATTAAATAAAATAAATAAATGTAGGTAATATAATACTGTATAAACATAAAAGGCATAGACATTTATTGTAATATTCTCACAAAAGCCTGGATTCTTCGCTATGAACCGAACCAACGCCTACTAGGAAGCGTTGACCGTAACAATAGAGATTCGAATGTAGATGACAGTGCTTATTCTGAGAGCCTGTTTCTAAACAACAAGCTTGTGACTGAAAATATGCGTGAAAATCCCGAGGAAAATTTCAATCCAGGCCACAAAACATTAAATCGAAGCTTTTGCCAACAACATATCGGCAGCAGTATGAGAAGGAACGCATTGCATTTAAAGACAGGTGCAAGGTAAACAAGCAGTGTTTCTCTTGTGAACGAAGATATGATCCCTACCATCTGGATTCTGTTTATTACACCGCTGCAGGTTTACGTGATGACTTTAGCAGCCAGAGCCGCTTAAAAAATTAATTTTCAGCGCTTAAAATTCAACAAGCAGCTCTTTTACAGAGCGAATACTAAAAATATTTGTTTGAATATTGTTTAGCCCCATTTCTTAACTAAATACGGCTCCGCAAGAGGTCTACACTGATGGTATATAAAATTATAATTGGGAAAGAAAATTTGATAGGCATACGTTACAGATCTGGTATTTTCTAGTTATGAAGACTGAGGAAAGCGGAATATATGATGAAGTAGTTCTTATTTTAGGTGTTGTATTGTATTTCGATTGTTGCGGAGCCGAATACTTGAAGTAGTTGCAACCTCACGTATGGTACCCGGTGGCCTTCGTCCTAAGTTTAAAAACATTAACTTTGTAATTTGACTGTTTCTTTAAATATTATATATTCATGTTTGCCTCGGCTGCGTCAGTATTATTGTTAGAGACATGCATTTCTTTGCAGGGAGTAGTGCGACTAAGAATGTAGGCTTACACAGATTATAATTTGTACTTCACTCCATTTATTAATTCTTTAAACGATTAAAATAACACTTCACTGATATATATATGCATATATATATATATATATATATATATATATATATGTGAGATTATTTATTAATTACTAGAATTTTTAACACGTAAACTTTTTATTTCTCACACTGGATACGTATTAAACTTCTCGAGGACGGGTCTCGCGTCCGGTTAGTAACGCTGTCTACAAGCAACTGACTTCTGAATTTGTACAATTTGCCCTATTTCAGTTTCTGATTGGCTAATCCTACTCCAATAGAATACTTTCATTTAACTTAAGCTTTTTTTTTCTGGTTGTTGATTGGCTATTTATGAACTGTCTCAAAATTTACATTTTTGTTGCTCCAATAATGACTAGTAGCATTATTAAACTTTCTTACTCATCATTGCCTCAAGATTACCTCATTGTTAGCAACTTTAACCTATTATTCTCACAGCTCCTACATTATTAAATTACGTAACACATTCACATAACATTATTGAACATGTACATAATAATATAAACATTAATACAGTGACTGTTACATACATTTTATATATTATATTATACACATATTACTTTAAAGCGGGCTGTTATTATATTTTATGTTATATAATTTAACTGAAATCATTTAAGTGTTAAAAATATTGCCTCAATAAAAACAAGAACCTCATTTATCCGGACTAGGTGGGACCGGAGGTATAGATTTACGAAAATCCGGATTAGCCGGAAATAAACTTTGATGTGCGGTAGTAAATTATGGATCACTGCAAAAGCAGAAGAAAAACAAAAGCATAAATTCGTCCAGAGAGAAGTCTACCATCCTTATCAGAGTGTCACGAACACTAATGAAATATAATCTAACACGCCTTAGTTTTGTTGTGTGACACTGACCATGGTAACACGGTATTTATTGTTAGCTGGAAGTGTGCAACCGACAGTGATCTCTACGCTGTGGTGCCAACATTACAACCCTATACTTTCATATGTATTTATCTAATGACGTACATTGGTGAAAGGATAAAAAAAAATCATTTTGGATAACCCGGAAATCCGGATTAATAAGGACGGATAAACGCGATTTTTTGTAAACTGTTCCACGTATACATATTTTAATAATAATAATAATAATAATAATAATAATAATAATAATAATAATAATAATAATAATAATAATAATAATAATAATAATAATAATAATAATACCTGAGCTGAAAATTTTATCCCTCGATTATTACAATTTTAAATAGTTTCCATTTCCGAATTATTTCCCAACTGCCAAATTACGTAATTTAAAATACTGGCAATTTACACCAGTATGAAACTTTGACCGAGCGAGGGGGGATCCCGGATTCAAACACCGGGGGCCGGCCAATATGACGAAGGCTTTTTCGTGGTTTTTCTCGGTTGCTAGAGTTGGCTAGTTGCATCCCCAATTTTGCAATCATCCTTTTCATCACAACATTTCATTTCTTTCTTCATCACCATACTAGGCATTGGGCTGATCACCCATCCTGGATATGCTATGATCCAGAGTTTGCTTGCTCCTCGACAGGCTTTGGCTTGTAAGTCCGTGGGGTGTAAGCTCCACAGAGAGGAGGATAATCAGTTACAGAAGTTATCGAAGTACATTAAATAAAGCTCATTCAGTGACCAACTAGAATTGAGATATTTACCGGAAGGAAAGACAGAGACAGACGATCGGCTTGACCAATTTATGCATAGATTTAACTAAGGGGGAGACAAAGTGTGTGCCATGAATAAGAAAAGGAGACATTGCAATCTAACTTATCAATGTTAGATTATTGTTGTAACTAGCAGAACCGGCTGTGTTCGTTATTTTAAATGTGAATACTTTCCTCTTATCTCCCTTTCTCGCTGTCTTTCTCTCCTTTACTATTTCCCTTTCTATCCCTTCTTTTTCCATCCCTATCTCCTTCCATCCTCGCCTCTCTATCTTTGCTTCTCTAGTGCAATTTACATGGCATGTGATGCTTTGAAAACCGCAGTTCTAATAAAAATTAAAATATAAACGAATGGTTTAATACTACACAAACTTGTGTTTCTTCCTTAGTCTTGCAATGCGATTGGAAGCGTGCTGTTCCACCCAAAAATTCGATACCAAATTTTAACCGGAAATAGATGTTTTGAGAGCCCCTGAATTCAAAAAAAGCATTTTTGGAAACATGTCTGTGTGTGTGTGTGAACAGCATAACTCAGGAACGAACAGTCGGATAAACACCAAACTTGGTATTTGGGTTCAGTATCTTCCAGAAATGCAACACGAAGGTTTTCAAGAAAATCCCCCCACCCCAGACTACGCTTTACATGGCACATTTTTCGAAAATTTTAATTTCCTCAAAAATGGCTCTAACGATTTGGATTAAAATATCATATGTTTAAGATATTTTCATAACAAATAAAATTTATATCTTGAATTTTCTGGGAATGTCGCCAAAAGTATTCTTCATTGTGAAGGACTTTTGCATAACTGATAAACCATAAGAGATAGACAAAGGTTTACTACACAAAAAATGTAGATGCCGTTAAAATACACAATTTATGTCATATACATTTTTTTTGTCGTGTTAACCGTTTTCGAGATATTGCTTGTTATTCCCTTAAATTTTCCAATATTTAATACTTTTTCTCAAATTCATTATTAATTTTTTTTATCTTGTATATGCAAAGAGTATTAATCTGTGGCAAAGGGAATGGTGCTGCAATTAGCAACCAGCTATTAAGAGATATGTATATGCTTAAAGGCTAGTATTTCTATATTGCCCTTGTAAATATATATTCCCCTTATATCTACAAGAAACTTAGCAATAAGATAGAGTCTGCAAAAGTTTATCTCGATTAACATGAAGTAGATGGAGATAAGCGTTTGTAAAAATAGTTTGTACAAGAGTAGAGAAAGTCATGTGAGTGTAACACATCAGATTTTTTTTATGCCCTGGACATGCAAAGAGAATGGATTGCGCCACATAGCAACCAACGTTAAAATATTTGACTATCGCTTAAAACCTACCATATTCCCCTTGCATCTACAAGATAATTACCAATAAGATTGACATCTCGATATCTCGATTATCAGGAAGCATATGGAGAATAAGCGTTTGTAAAAGTAGTTTGTACAAGAGTAGAAAAAGTCATGTGAGTGTAACACATCAGATTTTTTTCGAGTGTACCTTTCTGAGATATTCCTGGTTATTCGTTGAATTTTACAATATTGTACATTTCTCTCAAATGGGAATCCACAATTCGGTTTTTTTTTCTTTTTTTATGTCCTGAACATACAGAAAGAATGGAATACTCCACATAGCAACCAGCTCTTAAAACATTTGACTATCGCTTAAAGTCTACCATATTACCCTTGCACCTACAAGAAAATTAGCAATAAGATGGTTTCTGCAAACGTTTATCTCGATTAGCATAAAGTAGATGGAGAATAAGCATTTGTAAAAACAGTTTCTAGAGCAGAGAAAGTGATGTGAGTGTAACATATCAGACTTTTTCAATTTATTTTGTGGCTCATTGAAATACGTTTTTGGGGAAATAATTAAAATGGCATACAGAGTATTATCTTAGTGGAACATGTGATTGTATTACATTCCAGGTTTCATAACAATCCAGTGGGCTATTCTGAGAGAAAAGAATACACAATCAAGCATTTAATTTTTTTTTCACATAAATAACTTGAAAATACTATGTTTTTAAAAAGATTATGAGGGACATTTTTGAGAAAGTTAAAAATAAAGAATCTTTTCCGTGTAAAGGGTAGTTTGGGGTGACAGGATTTTTCTGAAAATCTTCATATTCCATCCTTTGATGATAATCAACTTAAACACCAAGATTGGTATTTAACCGACTTTTAGTTTTTAAGTTATGCTGTTCATCCATGCGCCACGCGCTCATCTTTTTCGACAAATGTTTCTTTTTTATTCAGAAGGCCTCAAAACATATACTTCTGGTGAGGTCTCCATAAGAAACTTTTTGGTGGAATACAAACCGCCTCTACCTAATTTAGATAGGTGCTAGAGAAAGTAAATTACACTATGCAAACAAAAATGATGTTAAAACAACTTCTGCATGCATTTTACAAATTTTATGATATACGAATTAGTAATTTTTTATGCTTAATTACTTCTAAAACAACAATATTATGATGATTCTATTAATATTCATGCATTAGCATATAGAATATTAGTCTTTTCTATTTTAATTAATAAATGCTTACAAATAGCCATAAATAAAAGCCTGTTCATTGGAAATCAAAATGGATGTATGAACGTCTATGTTATATTAACGGATTGTTAATTAATTTAATGTTATTCATTTTTAGTTTCTCTAACATTTACTTATAGTAAGTAGATGAACTAGGTATTGTATTCCACCCATAAATTCTACATACCAAATAAATGAATAATAATAATAATAATAATAATAATAATATGTAATAATAATTTTAAGAAAAGCTTCGTAGGTATGTCTGTGTGTATGAAGATGATTATTGGAAACCGAAAAGCCCGATAATTGCCAAAATTGACTTCAGCATCTTCCAAAGGGGTTAAAACAGTACACGTTTGATATTTACACGATTAATAAAAGGAACATTATAAAGTACTTGATGAAAAATGTACATTACGTTTCTTCTCTGTCATTAACCATGTTCGAGATATCCGTAGCCCTTGGTTTGAATTTACCAATAATTAACATTTTTTAAGTGCTTACTCGCCACTCCTTTGTTTTCAGTGATCATGCAAAAAGTATGGAATTTTTATATTGACACACGTAGGTACATAGTAGGTGAAGGTATTGTATTCCATACCGAGATTCATCGGAAATACATGCTTTGAGGATCCCTGAGTACAAGAAAGGTATTTTTAAAAAAAAGGTCCATGTGTATGTGTGTCTATGAATAGCATAACTCAAGAACGAAAAGACGGATACATATCAAACTTGGTATTCAATTTCAAAACCTCCAAAAGATGCGACACAAAGACTTTTAAGATAATCCCCCACCCTTGACTACTGTTACATGGACATTTTTCGAAACTTTTCATTTTCTAAAACTGGCTTTAACTATTTTAATTCAAGTACGTATATATTAAAAATATTTACATGTCAATTAAAAATATATATCTTTATTTTTCTGGGAATAGCCTGGGAAGTCCTCTTCATTCATAAGGAATTCTGTATAATCTTGTATAACTGGCAAACCTTAAGCGATAGACTAAATGTACTCCACAAAAAAATTGGATCTCTTTTAAAACTCAGAATTGATTTCAAATAACTTTTTGGACACCAGCTATTTCCGAGATTTCTTTCTTATTGGTTCGAATTATTCAATATACTCCTTTAAAGTCCATTTGGTTTTCAGTTGTTTCTCTCGCTGTCATGGAATGAGTGTGGCATATAGCTTATGGCGTCCAATTCTAAAACATTTGACTATCGTTATTCCCTTTGTATTTATAAGAAATGTGTAATGCAGCTATTTCCGGAATGGTTTATCTGAATTAAAATGGAGTAGATAAAAAAATCTGATTTGTTACACTCACATGACTTTCTCTACTCTTGTACAAACTACTTATACAAACGCTTATTCTCCATCTACTTCATGTTAATCGAGATAAACATTTGCAGAGTCTATCTTATTGCTAATTTTCTTGTAGATGTAAGGGGAATATATATTTACAAGGGCAATTTGGAAATACGGTAGCCTTTAAGTACATACATATCTCTTAATAGCTGGTTGCTAGGTGCACCATTCCCTTTGCCACAGATTATAACTCTTTGCATATCCAAGACAAAAAAAATGAATAACGAGTTCCCATTTGAGAAAATAAGTATTGAAAAATGTAAGAGAATAACAAGTAATATCTCGAAAATGGTTCACTCAACAAAAAAAAATATATGACATAAATTGTGTATTTTAACGCGATCTATATTTTCTGAGTAGTAAAATTTTGTCTATCTCTTATGGTTTACCAGTTATGCAAAAGTCGTTCACAATGAAGAATACTTTTGGAGACATTCCCAGGAAATTCAAGATATACATTTTATTTGTCATAAAATATCTTAAACGTATGATATTTTAATCAAAATCGTTAGTCATTTTTGAGAAAATTAAAATTTTCGAAAAATGTTCCATGTAAAGGGTAATCTGGGGTGGGGGGATTTTCTTGAAAACCTTCGTGTCGCATCCTTGGAAGATACTGAACCTAAATACCAAGTTTGGTGTTTATCCGACTGTTCGTTTCTGAGTTATGCTGATCACAAACAGACACAGACACACACACACACACACACACACACACACACACATACATGTTTCCAAAAAAAATTTTTTTGGATTCAGGGGGTCTCAAAACATGTATTTCCGGTGAAATCTCGGTATCGAATTTTTGGGTAGAATACAATACTTCCCCTACTTACTATACGTAGTAGAGAAATTCAAAAGAGACTTTCGTAAGAATAAAATTTTATACCCACTAATAAGCGCTAGGGGGTAGAGAAAGTTTGTGAATGTAACATATCAGATTTTTTTACTTTTGCTTCAGCCTCCTGTACTGACAGTATTTTTACAAATATTTATCTTGATTAACGTGAAAATAGCTTTCTATAAGAATAGTTTGTTGAAAAGGGATAAAACAGCGACAGCACACAGAGAGTCACGTAAATTCAGTTTTGCCTTCCGGTTATTCTGTTGCATTGAATATAGGATTTGTGCTTCTAGCGAAAGTATAAAATAAATTCTGTTATATGAAAGCGAACACCCGTTTTGTGCATGCGAGGCAAGCTGATGAAAGCTCTTGGGGTGTTAGCCAACAGTGATCTGCATACTTGCATAATATCATGTAAACTCCACTAGTGACACACCACTATTTGTCACAACAGTGAAATTAAACTGTATACCATTTGCAAACGCACGCACTGTCGCCTCGGCGTGTGTGAACACCCCTACACGTGTTTCTGCCGTGAACTATGGCTGCAATCTCTGTATTCCTTTCCCTCTATGTAGGAAATCAGGTTGCAATGTTTTATCTCAAGTGGCTGTAACATAAACAGGGGCCCTTTTTATCTTTCTTCACTTTTGTTACGCTTCTATGGCTTCAGATGTGCCCCACCTAGTGAAGTGCTGCTCTTGACTACATTGCGAGCGTTCCTAAAATAAATAGATGTAATTTTTTATCTCCCTTTTTCTGCCTTAATCGATCTGGCGGCGAGGAACGCGCCGTACACAAACCAAAAGGGTAGGAAATAAACATAAAGTTGAACTGTTTTAAAGAAAAGCGCTGAAACTGACAGCAGACCCAGAGGTGGTTCACTGTTTGCTTTGACTCTTTAAAAGGTTTTACAGTTCTTTGAAAAACACAATGTATGTGGCAATGCTAATTTCTGAGCAAGTGTTAAATTGTTTCTCACGGCATTTACTAATGTAGGGCGTGAAAAAAAACTGACTTTGCTTTCGATTCAGGTAGAGGAAGAATTGTACTCAACCAGAAAATCCTATGTAGAACTTTCACCGGAAATATATGGTTTGAGGTACTAAGCCGGTCATTTTATGAGTGCGCTTGGAGGAGGGCGCCACTGTTGTGTTGACAATGCAAGGCTAGAGATCAGACAGGCGTGAGGGCAGGGCAATAAGGAAATGTACAGCCGCACATTGAAAACGGTACATTTGCAGACCTCGATAGTAAATGTAACTACGGTCGTTTTCTGTACCTTATTGCTATTCGATGTCCCGCCCACTTGTTCCGTAACATCCCACCGAACGCACTCATATCGTGGTCGACTATTACTCTGAACTCTCTAGAATTAATGTTTGGTTAATGTTGGCAGAAATTCCTTAATCATTTGCATTCAAAACCAGCGTTGAATGAGTCAATCTTTTATTGGTTAAAACTGGAGTCCAACTCACATGCCTATCAACAATGGTCAGGCCAAGGTGAGCGGCGAAAGGGGAGGCAGAAATATATCACCTGAGTGGTTGGAAGGCATGCTTCGCAACACGCACCAGCCCCTATATGAGCCCATCTCGCATTGGTTTGATGTCAAAAGTAACATTGACTATGAGCACAAGTTGGTTTTAAATTGAGGCAGTATTTTAACACTTAAATGATTTCAGTCTAATTATATAATATAAAAACAGCCCGCGTTAAAGCAATATGTGTATATATAATATATAAAATATATGTAACGGTCACTGTATTAATGTTTATATTATTGTGTATATGTATAATAATGTTATGTGAATGTATTACGTAATTTAATAATGCTGGAGCCAACATTATTAAATGAGAATAGAAGCTGAAAGTTGCTAACAATGAGGTAACCTTGTGGCAATAATGAATTAGAAAGTTCAATAATGCTACTAGTAATTATTGGAGCAACAATAATGTAATTTTTTAGACAGTTAATAAATAGCCAATCAACAACCAGAAAACCTGAAAGTTAAATAAAAAGCATTCAATCAGAGACTTGAAAGTAGATGAAATTTGCAAATTCAGGTGGTAGAAGTCAGTTGCTAGTAAACAGCGTTCCTAACTGGACGCGAGACGCGTCCTCGAGAGGTTTAATACGTATTCAGTGTGAGACGAAAATTATTAATTATTAATTATCTCACACCTGTCTATATAAGTGAAGTGTTATTTAATCCTGTTATTAATAAATGGAGTGAAGTAAAAATTATAACTTGTGTAGGTCCACATTCTTTAGCCGCACCGCCCCCTGTTAAGAAATACATGTTTCTACAAATTAATACTGACAGCCGAGGCAAACATAAATATATATAATATTTAAAGAAAACATTAAAATTCAAAGTTGATTCCTAAACTTGGGGCGAAGGCCACCGGATAGTAAACTTGGGGCGAAGGCCACCGGAAACTTTGTACCATACGTGGGGTGAACACTCCACGAAACTATCTTAAGTTTTTGGCTCCCCAACAGTTGAACTTTCAAAACAACCTACTTCAAAATTAAGGAGTAGTGTTGCCAAACCTACTGATTTTTCAGTAGAAATCCTGATTTCTTTAGTTGTGTACTGATCTACTGAATTATTTAACGAAAGCGAGCAAATATCTTAATATTTTAATTGCTAAAACCAATAACAAAATTACTTTATAAAGCTGAGATCACAGTGCGGTCCTTTTATGGTGAGCCCAGGATCGCGCGTATGCGTGCTCCACACTGGGGGTTTTTCGTTCTGTAACTCCCGCGTTACTTACTCACGAGTGATAGTACCATGCACTACTAACCTGATGTTGAAAGTAGTGTTTATCTGCATGAAGACATTCCTGGCATCTTCGGATGAAATTTACATTCACTCGCAAAAGCTCTTCTTGCGTATTATTCTTAATTTCTGTTTTTATATCGTCCTTAAGTTCGTCTATGGTAGGGAATTGTTCCTATAAACCTTATTTTGTGGGCCTCCCCAAAAATAGGTGTAAGTTTTTTTCCTCCGCTAGAACATCTTGTTTTCACTTCTTAGGTATAGCGTTTAGCGATCCCTTTGTTCTAAACTTATTAACCAGACGTCCAAAACAGTTTCTCTACTTGGAACTGGAATACCAGGAAATTTCTCCTGGAATTATCTACACATCTCTCTACATGATTCGATTTTTACTATGCATCGTGTATAAAAATCCGATGTTCAAGCGTGAATTTTTGGCAAGCAATAACACTTTTTAAATGCCTTTCATACAGACAGACACAAACACACACAGCCAGATAACTTTTAATTTTTTTATGATTCAGGGGCCTCAAAACGTGTATTTCCGCTGAAATCTTGAACATCGAATTACGTACTATATGCAGGTGCTAGAGAAAGTAATATACCCACAACAATTCTGGCAAACATTTGTCACAATTAACAATAAGAATTAGATTGGATTCCGTTCTATGAATTCACTGGTGGCCATAGAGAACTATGAACATGGAACATTGCAAGGAAATACCAGATGAGTTACACCTACATGTCTTTCTCTACACCCTACCGTTTATTAGTGTGGCTATACAAATTATTCTTACGAAAGTTTAATTTTTTATCCAATTCATTCAAATCTAGTTAAACCTTTCTAGAAATATGTAGCTACATTACACATATCGTTTTAGATACAATAGCGACAATCAAATGTTTACGCACTGGGTGCTATATGCTGGCCATAAAATACAATACTCTTTCCATGACATCGCTAGAAACAACTGAAAATCGAAGAATGACGAAGCACTAAACAAATCAAACAATTAATAAGGGTTATTTCGGAAATAGCCTATGCTATGAAAATGTTATTTGAAATACATAGTGTGTTTTAAAGGGATCTATATCTTTTGTGTAGTACGTTTTCTAGGTATACGAGATAAGATTATATGCAAAATTTATATAAGATTATACAAAATTCCTTCGGAATGAAGAGGACTTTACAAGCTATTCCCAGAAATTGTCTACACACCTGTCTCATGATTCGGTTTTTACTATGCATCGTGCATAAAAATCCGCTGTTCAAGCGTGAATTTTCGGCAAGCATGCAGTGGACTAATAACAGAACATTTATACTCTTAAGAGAATCACACACAACGCAGATGTCTTGAATAAACTTTGACCTTCGAGATGCAATGTCAACTCCCTTTACAGCACGAACACAGCAGTGATTGAAACACAGCTGATAAAAATAGCCTTGAACGCGTCAAGTACCGCCAGTGGCACATCGGTATAGTGCCGAGGTCACTGCAGTACAGCGTGCTACGCATATAGCCGGTCTGTGGCCATACTTTAAAATGACCGCAATGTATTACGCAATAATCAGGTAGTATCTCTAAGGCAGTCTTGATAATGATTAACTATAGGCTATATGGTTATTAAATAACCTGAACACACACGCAATACAAACACATCACACCCATACGCCACACTCTGAACATACCTTTAAAACCTTCTTTATAAAACTAAGTAACAAAGAATAAATAAATAAAAATAAACCTCGAGCCCAGCCGGGGATGGAACCCAGCACGCTTGAAACATCAGGAAATTGTCCTAACAATTGAGTGATATTGTTATAATATCACTTTTAATGTACTTACTGAAATCTCCTGAAATTTTCGAACACTTCTTACTGAAATCTTGGCTGCTATGGTTAGCAACCCCTGATCAGGAACGAAGGGAAAAGGGGGAGTAAGATAAATATTATTAAAGTGCTAGAACCGGGTAAGGGTGGGTTTGGGCGTGGCACAGGGATTTTAATGTTCCCTTATCAACATAAATCACTGTTGGTTATATCGTCACGATTACATGCACTCGTCTAGAGGAAATATTGTATTCTAAACAAAAATTCATATGGAGATTTTGACGCAAATACATGTTTTGAGCACCCCTGAACCAAAAATGAGCTTTTAGAAAATGATCCCGGTTTTTGTATGTGTGTCTTTGAATAGCACAACTTAAAAACAAAATTTTGGAAGGGTACCGACTTGGCATTTAAGTTTAGTACCTTCCAAGATGCGACACGAAAATGCCTACCTCAAACTACACTTCACATGGAACATTTTTCGTTATTCCTTCATTTTCTTAAATGCGGTTCTAGGGATTTATATTAAAATAACAAATATTTACATGACAAATTGAACGTAATCTTGAGTTTTCTGGGAAAAACCTGCAAAGGCCTTCTTCATTTAGGAAAAATCCTGTATAATTTTGTATAACTAGTAAATCATAAGTGATAGAGAAAAGCTTAATATGGAAAAAAATTCAATGTTGCTTAAGACACACAATTTATTTAAAATAATCTTTCTGTGGTCTCTAGATATGCTATTATTTGTTTTAAATTGTCAATACTGTCATAATGATGTTACTATTCAGTTGCTTCTCGCGATGTCATGGAAAGACCATGGAATTTCAAGGTTAGCATACAACGACCCGATTTCAAACATCTGTCTATCAGTTCGGTTTCCTATATCCCCCTTGTGCCTACAACGAGATCTGTAATTAAAATATTTCTGTAAGGGTTTATTCTCCAATAAAAGATGCTAATAAATAATGTATGCATAGGATGTAATTATCGGAGGTAGACACTTCGCCATTGAACCAACTAGATCTGCTGTGGCTATACCCCCCAGGAGGCAGGGATGTAGTGAAGGAGCCTCAGGAGTTCGCAGATCCGCAGGGAGACGGATATCAAAAGATGGATTTCTTCCCTGTCGTTGGCGGGAAGAAATCTTTCCAAAGCGCAGCAATTATCCCATCTGGCCATCACGGAACCTGGAGACACTGCCTCAAGGACGAAAGGGAAAAAAGATGAAATGACACAAAATAAGGGAAACCAAAAATCGTGGTAGAATACACCACCCCAGCATTCGCAAAGGCGACCAGAAGAAAACCAGAAAAAACCCAAGGACATAGTGGGCGGCCACCGGTAATCGAATCCGGGCCACAGACGTTACCGCCTGAGCCATCCCGCTCGGCAATGTGTGCATAAGTAGAGGTATTATGAAAACTATAGTAAAAATCTGATGTGTTACACTCATATGACTTTCTCTACTCTTGTACAAATTTTTACGAAAGTTTATTCTGCATCTGCTTAATGTTAATCGAGATAAACATTTGCAAAAATTATCTTATGGCTAATTTTCTTGTAGGTGCAAGGCGAATATACAAGCTTTAAGCGATAGTCACATTTTTTAAGGAGTATGGTAGCTATGGTATGGTTGCTATATGGATGATTTAATTCTCTTTGCATGTCCAGGACATAAAAAAAACGAATAACGAATTCCCATTTGAGAAAAAGTATAAGCATTAGAAAATTCAAGCAAATAACAAAGAATATTTCGGAAATGGTTCACTCCGCAAAAGAAAAGAAAAGAAAAAGGATGCATAGGACATATGTGTTTTAACAAGTTCCACATTTTGTGTGTAGAAAATGTTTGTCTATCGCTTACGGTTTACTAATTATGCAAAAGCCATTCAGAAAGAAGAGGACTTTTAGGGACAATTCAAGATATACATTTTATTAGTTATGAAAATGCCATAAATATATGATAATATAATCAAAATCGTTAGGGCCATTTTTAAGAAAATCAAAATTATCGAAAAATGATTCATGTAAAGAGTAGTCTGTGATCGGGAGATTTCCTTAAAAGTTCCAATTTTGGCATTTATCCAACTTTTCATTTTTGAGTTATGCTGTTCACAGACACTCAGATACACACAGACCGTTTTCTAAAAGTGCATTTTTTGGATTCAGGGGGTCTTAAAATATATATTCCGGTGAAATCTCTGTCTCACATTTTTGGATGGAATGCAGTACTTCCCCTACTTGCTGAATGTAGTAGAGAAAGTAAAAATTAAAAATACGTGTAAAATTAATAAACACCACAACATTACTTAAAAATGAAGTCGACAGTAGCATTTGTCAGTATGTGAAGATCAAAACTTGTACGCATAAACTGAGGTGCGTGCAGCGGGAGCTACAGTGTCGCTGACCGTCTCGCTAGCTGCTGTGTAACGGGAGATAAATCCAAGAAAAGACATATACTAGAAATTAACGACATGAGAGGATGCAAATATGATTACATAAAATTAAAAAATTAATTAGTCTCCTTGGATATGAAAATTAAAGGGAATCGCTCTAGATAGAGTAACACAAAGGCGAGGGATAATGAAGACAATAAAACCCACCACTGCCCGAGACGAGGCTAGAACCCACGAATCTGCGGTTACTAGCCTCTTGCCTTAACGAGCTTGGCCACGGTACTCGTGGTAGGGGCTTGTAAACAAGTTAAATTATTCACTCCAGTATTTCTATGTATAGTATACCCACTGAAGCGTTGTGTGGGTCCCAGAGATACGGGGAGCTGTATTTACATTTTATGTATCAACCGCTTCGTTGATGGATACGTGCTACAAGATATGAGTGTAACTTTATTACCTTCTCTACCACTTATATAGGGTCGTTCTATAAATTAATAGAGGTTTATTTCCTTTTTTATTTTGGAATATAATTAATATCATTACGTGTGGAAGAGAACATCAGTTAAGTGACCGCCGCGACTTAGTTGGGTTGCGCGTATACGGTTGACCCAATTTTCAATCACAGAAGAACGTAAATTAGGTCCAACTTCACGAATAACACGCGTGATGTTATTCATAAGATCATTTACTTTTTCTGGCTTGTTGACATAAACTCGAGATTTAACATAACCGTACAAGAAGTAATCCAACGGCGTTAAATCACATGTCCTCGGGGGCCAGTTAACATCACCACCACGGGAAATGATGAAACCTCTGAACTTCTCCTTCAAAAGATAGATTGTTTCGAAAGCACTATGACATGTGGCACCATCTTGCTGGAACCAGATGTTTCTGAGATCCGTAGCATCCAATTGAGACCAAAAATAGTCCCTTATAAGAGCCCGGCATCTTTCACCATTCTCAGTTAGAGTTTCTCCATCTTCATCTTGGAAAAAATATGGACCAATGATTCCACCATACCAAAATCCATCACACAGTAACCTCTTGAGAATGAAGTGGTCGTTCTTGAATTTGCATTGGATTGCGATTGCTCCAATAGCGGCAATTTTGTTTGTTAACACAACCATCCATCCAAAAGTGGGCTTCATCGCTGAAGATGATTTTTCGACAATTGCTCCATAGCCCAGTCAGCGAATACACTGCGTAACCTATGGTCGTTGGACTTTAGTTCTTGAGTTAAGACCATTTTGTAAGCGTGAAACTTTAAGTCCAGATGCAGAATTAGTCAAGTTGTGGTCGGCGAAAGCCCCAATTCTTGCGCTCGATGAGAGATTGATTTGTTTCCGTTCTCGCGTACACTCCCAGGAACGGCGCCTATGTTTTAGTTGGAGCACTTACGTCAATTACGTAAAGGCGTTCTTTGATCGGTGACAGAACCACTTCTTTCAAATTTATCGATCAAACGCCGAATCGTTCTCTCGCAGGGACGATTATGCACACCGTAAACTTCACGCAATACACGGGACGTTTGGCGAACAGATGATCCATTTTGATAATAAATTTTCACAATTTCTACGCGTTGCTGAATGCTGCAACGTTCCACTATTTGTCAATAACAACTGTAACCATATGAAAAAAATGAGTGCTGTAACTCAATAACAACGGCAGCTATCACATGTTAAACACAGGACACTCTTGTTGAAAGACCCTTTGCATATAGTAGGTAAAGGAAATGTATTCCACCTAAGTTTCGCCGAAAATGCATGGCTTGTGGTTCACCGAATAAAAAAAAAGTTATTTTTAGAAAAACTTCCATGTCTGTATGTGAAAAACATAACTTAGAACAGAAATCTCGGTAAAATCATAGATTCAGTACTTAAATTCGAATCTTCCAAAGATGTGACAAGGGATTTTCAAGAAAATACCACACCCCAAATTACCGTTTACATGAAAGAATGAATGCTCGTTATTTATCGATAAAAATCTGATGTGTTACACTCACATGACTTTCTCTACCCTTGTACGAAGTATTTTTACAAAAGCTTGTTTTCCATCTACTTTATGTTAATCTTATTACTAATTTCTTGTAGGAATATTGTAGTCTTTAAGGGATAGTCAAATCTTTAAGGGCTGGAGCATGCCATTCTGGAGCATGTCCAGAACATAAAAAAACGAATAACGAATTCCCATTTGAGAAAAAGTATAAGAATTGGAAAATTCAAACGAACAACAAAGAATCAAGGAATATCTCGGAAATGGTTCACTCAAAAAAGTATATAATATAAATTGTGTGTTTTAACGAGAACTACATTTTTTGTGGAGTAAAATGTTGTTTATCTCTTACGGATTACCAGTTATACGAAAGTCATTCAGAATGAAATTTTACATTTCATTTGCTATGAAAGTTTCTTAAACATATGACATTTTAATCAAAATCATTAGAGCCATTTTTGGGAAAATCAAAATTTTCGAAAAATGGTCCACGTAAAGGGTAGTCTGGGGTGGGTGGATTTTCTTAAAAATCTTCATGTCGCATCTTTGAAAGGTACTGAACCTAAATATCAAGTTTGGTATTTATCTCGCTTTTCGCTTTTGAGTTATATTGTTCAGTTACACAGACATACACACGGACCTTCTTCTAAAAACGCTTTTGTTTTATTTAGGGGACCTCAAAGCATGTATTTCCAGCGAAATTTTGGTATCGAATTGGTTTGAATCCAATACTTCCCCTACTTACTATACGTAGTAGAGAAGGTACAAATGATTTTTTTTGGATTTAGGGGGCTACAAAACATGTATTTCCGGTGAAATCTCGGTATCGAAATTTTGGGTGGAATGAAAAACTTCCCCACTTTCTATATGTAGTAGAAACAGTAAAAATGTTAATTTCTTCGATTAAAATATATCTTGGGATATATCAACATGAAAATAATATGTTTATCATGAATGTTCTATGAATAGTCTGAAAAGCTCTGAATGAATTTTATAGAATTTTGTATAATTAGGAAATCATAAGAGATTGACAGAAGCTTACTGAGCGGAAAGTGTAGAGCTCATTAAAGTTCAGAATTTACGTCAACTGAATTTTTTGGTGCCCTTGACGTTTTCAAAATATTACATTAACTAAGTTCAGAAGGGTGCCAATTCGAACGGATATGCTTTTTTTTTTAAGTTCCCTTGTTTTACCAAATTTATGATACTGTGTTTTACCGTTTATTACCGCAATTACACAAAAGACATTACCGCAATTACACAAAAGACAGACACACACAAACAATCATGCTCATTGCTCATGGCGGGACTCGAAACCGCGACCTTCAACTTGGCGGAGAGCCGGAGCTATACACTCCAGCGACCACGACTACGAGGGCCGGCTTGCTTGAAAGTTTGCGATTATTAGTAGTAGTATTACTATCACTCATTGCTTAACTTGAAATCATTCCTAAGCAGAATGCATATACTGGACGCGAAAAACCAATCTGCAGGAAATTTTAGAGAGCAAAGTGTAGCGGGGATTTGGAAAATAGAACGTTTTCTGATGTGTAGGAACTTTGCTTAGGGTTTCGGGTTCAGAAAGATTCTTGCCGGCTACTCAGGTAGAGGATAAGGGATGGTGGGATTCTTATCTCAGGGATTGTGTGGATGGGAGATGAATTATACTCACAGCTCCTCTCAGTGGCCCATTTATTCTGATGATCCACACGTGTTGTCGTACCGAAGACCCTTTACACAAGACGCGTTCCTATCTGTTTTTCCCCGTTACAGTTTCTGTGCATCTGCCTTAGATTTAATTCTCTTTCTAAATTATACACAATATGACTTTTGTCATTCCTAGCTACCTTATCTCTCACTGTTATACTATGACGATTTCCTATCGTATGTCTCTTTCCCTTGTGATAATATAAACTGTTACACGTGGCCTATTTTCCCTATCTTTTACTACACGAAATATTTCATCTTCTTCTCCCTTGCTCTCCAAGACACAAAGTTTTTACATCCTCTCTCTAGCTCTTCACGACAAAGTTTTTACATCCTCTCCCTAGCTCTTCACGACACAAAGTTTTTACATCCTCTCCCTAGCTCTTCACGACACAAAGTTTTTACATCCTCTCTCTAGCTCTTCACGACACAAAGTTTTTACATCCTCTCCCTAGCTCTTCACGACACAAAGTTTTTACATCCTCTCCCTAGCTCTTCACGACACAAAGTTTTTACATCCTCTCCCTAGCTCTTCACGACACAAAGTTTTTACATCCTCTCCCTAGCTCTTCACGACACAAAGTTTTTACATCCTCTCCCTAGCTCTTCACGACACAAAGTTTTTACATCCTCTCTCTAGCTCTTCACGACACAAAGTTTTTACATCCTCTCTCTAGCTCTTCACGACACAAAGTTTTTACATCCTCTCCCTAGCTCTTCACGACACAAAGTTTTTACATCCTCTCCCTAGCTCTACACGATACAAAGTTTTTACATCCTCTCCCTAGCTCTTCACGACACAAAGTGTTCCATGTTTCGCGTGTCGAAAACTCGCTCCTGCTCCTAGACAAAAATCTATTTCACGCCTCTTTTCTAGTTTCATTCCCTTGCGTTACTATTCACGTGACTTTTATTATTCCTCATTGGCTATTTAGCTACTTTGGCTTTTCCTACTATTGGTTGAATTTCAGCAACCTTATGCTCTGCGAGCGTCTCTTCTGTTTCACGTTATTAACGGCTGATTTGATTTTCTGTCCGCATGAGTGCCTAGCGCATCCGTTTCATTGTTCCGCTTTCCGGCGAGTCTCCGACGATTTCAATAGAACCTAACTGTTTCTCCAGCTCGCCTTTCCTGTATTACTTAGAGTGTTTTGCCCTTTGGCAGATTTCCTTGTGTCTTTTCTTTTCCTGCGTTTACTTTCACATTCTGATTTATTTATTCGTGTCTCTACTTTATTTTATTTCATCCGTAATAATGTTTATTCCCCCCTTTTCTAAATCTTTAATATTCTCTTTTATCTCCTTCTTATTATTCTTATTTCCTTCCCTATTTTGTTTTATTAGCGGATTTGTCTTAAGCTTTTATTCTGGCTGTGATTATTATTGTACTCGCGGATCTTATCACTTCAAAAGGCAGCACTAAAATTAGTGTTTTGAGGATAGGAACAATGACTTTAAATTCCTAGAGGCAAGAATCCTCAAGAACGTCCCACGCATTTAGGCAGCATGAAACAGATGTTATAAATCGTAATGCTGGCTAGGTGGCCGAGTACAATTCGCATCTCGTAACGGCTTTCCTTACCATTGCCATCTTTTGTTGACTTTCTCTACCAAGCATCTACAGTAGGTAGAGGAAGTATGCATTTCATACCAAGCGAAGTGGCGCCGCGCTGACGTGTACGACTCGAGGTCCCGGATTTGATCCCGGCGACCGCCCACTCTGACCCATGGGTTTTTCGTGGATTCCCCAGATCGGCAGGCGAATGTTGATGTGGTTCATCTTCTACCACGACTCTCCTGTCCCTCACTTCCTGTATCCATAACCCTCTTTGTCACCTGTTTCAGGGTCAGGCGACGGTGCTTGGAGTGTTGGAGCTGGATGGTGGTGATGGCTTGTTCCTGATGTCGGCCAGGAACCACTCAGATGGATACCTGCTTCTGAGTACTTTCGGGTAGGCGCTCCGTCAGAAACCCTCCACGGAGGTTCGGGAACCAATGGGGACGTTCAATCTGGAAACATTGGGGACCCCTCCGTGCTTGCGTCCGTCGTCATTGGGATCTCGCCACCCTTCTTGTCTCTCCCCTCATCCCTCCCTATCACTGGTCACGGTAGAAGTACAAGGGGCCCGATGACCTGCGTGCGTTTCTCTGCCCTGATCTCGGGGCCCCCTGCGTTTGTCAGTATCTTTATCTTTACCATCGCTTCTACTCCAACTGATATCAAAATGTATCCAAATTAAATTTTTCAGTTCCCCTGAATCCATAAACGCTATTTGAGAAAAATATCCGGGTGTGCGTATGCCATAACTAAAATATAGCGGACAATCGGAGAGTTGGACTCTCTGGTTGCAATCTGGGAGTTTCGGGAATAGACGAGACACTCCTAGGAGGGAAAGGGAGCCCAGCAGTCTCTTCAAACTCCAGGGAGAAATCTGTCCATTGTTCAGAATCCACCGTGCTTTCACAACACACCAACCCCCGCTACCTTCTACAACCCTGAAACAGATGAAAGCAATTGAATGGAGACCGGAAATAACGGACCTGAAATTTGTGGTAGAAGGTAAAGCACTCCAGAATTCGTCTACCGACCAGAGGAAACCACGAAACACAGCCCAACGGTTATCGAATCCTGGACCTACTAAATGCGGGCACCACACATTTCCGCGGAACCATTTCGCTTGATCAAAATCGGCTAAGTACCAAATTTTATGCTTGAGTTAGATACTTTTAGGCATGTCAAGCTAAGAATATCAAGAAAGTACCCATCTCGAACTACCGTTTACTTAAAAATCTGATGTGTTACACTCACATGACTTTTTCTACTCTTGTACAAACCATTTTTACAAACGCTTATTCTCCATACGTTTCATGTTAATCGAGTATCGAGATGTTAATCTTATTGCTAATTTTGTTGTAGATGCAAGGGAAATATGGAAGGCTTTAAGCGACAGTCAAATATTTTAAGAGCTGGTTGAATAACGAATTTCCATTTCAGAAAAAGTATAAGTATTGGAAAGTTTAAGGGAATAAGAAGCAATATCTCGAAAATGGTTCACTCAACAAAAAAAATGTAAATGACATAAATTCTGTATTTTATCACAATCTACATTTTCTGTATAGTAAACGTTTGTCTATCTCTTATGGTTTACCAGTTATGCAAAAGTCGTTCACAATGAAGAATACTTTTGGAGACATTCCCAGAAAATTCAAGATATACATTTTATTTTTCATGAAAGTATCTTATATATGATATTTTAATCAAAATCGTTAGAGCCATTTCTGATAAAATTACAATTTTCGAAAAATGTTCCATGTAAAGGGAAATCTGGGGTGGGGGGATTTTCTTAAAAACCTTCGTGTCGCATCTCTAAAAGTTACTGAACCTAAATACCTAGTTTGGTGTTCATCCGACTGTTCGTTTCCGAGTTATGCTGTTCACAGACACACAGACACATTTCCAAAAATGCTTTTTTTTTGGATTCAAGGTGTCTCAAAACATATATTTCCGGTGAAATCTCGGTATCGAATTTTTGGGTGGAATACAATACTTCCCCTACTTACTATACGTAGTAGAGAAAGTAAAAATACTTTATTATTGTTTGTTTTCTTTAAAAATGTTTATTAAAGTACCATAGGTTGAAGATATTTATCTACTACTATAATAATCTGTGATGCTTTAGTTAGTTGTTACTAGGCAACAAAACCCGTACTTTATATTCTAATAAAACACGCTATCAAAACCTAAAATACGGGTTCAACAAAACATAAAATACACTTTAATGATGATTATGTATCTTATTTTCCTTTATAGTAATGTGCATTAAAACATTCTCCCCTAATTGATAGTTATTGAAATATTACAACCATTATTTCTTTCTCTACTACGTATAGTAAGTAGGGGAAGTATTGCATTCCACCCAAAAATTCGATACCGAGATTTCACCGGAAATACATGTTTTGAGACCCCCTGAATCCAAAAAAAAGCATTTTTGCAAACATGTCCGTGTGTGTGTGTGTGTGTGTGTGTCTGTCTGTGTACAGCATAACTCAGAAACGAACAGTCGGATAAACACCAAAATTGGTATTTAGGTTCAATATCTTCCAGAAATGCGACACAAAGGTTTTCAAGAAAATCCCCCACTCCAGACTACCCTTTACATGGAACATTTTTCGAAAATTTTAATTTTCTCAAAAATGGCTTTAACGATTTTGATTAAAATGTCATATGTTTAAGATGGTGTCATAAGAAATGAAATGTATATCTCGAATTTTCTGGGAATGTTTCCAAAAGTATTCTTCATTGTGAACGACGTTTGCATAACTGGTGAACCATAAGAGATATAGACAACATTTTACTACACAAAAAATGTAGATCGCGTTAAAATACACAATTTATGTCATATACATTTTTTTGTTGAGTGAACCATTTTCGAGATATTGCTTGTTATTCCGTTAAATTTTCCAATACTTATACTTTTTCTCAAATTCGTTATTCATTTTTTTATGTCCTGGACATGCAAAGAGAATGGAATGCGCCACATAGCAACCAGCGCTTAAAATATTTGACTATCGCTTATAACCTACCATATTTCCCTTGCATCTACAAGAAAATTACCAATAAGTTTGACATCTCGATATCTCGATTAACATGAAGCATATGGAGAATAAGCGTCTGTACAAATAGTTTTACAAGAGTAGAGAAAGTCATGTGAATGTAACACATCAGAATTTTTTGTAGTACTTATTAGAGGTACATTCTCTCTATTATTACAAGTATTTTTTCCACAACTTTGCCTGTAATTGAACTTTCTCCCCTAAGTAAGGGATCATCAATTTTCTTCTTACGCTTCACACATTTTTTGTATTCTTCTGCAACATTATTGGAGTTCTTAAAGTTTTCAATTTTCAATTTCGTATAACTACATTAAATAAACGTTCCTTTGCTTTTCTGGATGTATATTAATAGTTGCATCTTGCACCGATTTTAAAATTTGTGCTGATAAACCTGAAAATCAGCTTTTTGGCTCATTTTTACTTTTAATGCGCATATAAAACTAGCATCGAAAATTTAAGTTTGTTAATTTATCGTGCCTTTTTTTCCAAAGCCCACATTACTATTTACTACCCACATTACTCTGTCGTGTTCTAACTCGAGCCTCACGTTAAATAACCATTAGAGAGCTGATAAAATGTTGCGATTCGCTTTACTAACAAAACGTATAACTTGAATTTTCTGCGAATATCTTGTGAAGTCCTCTTCATTCTTAAATAGGTAATTTTATATAATTTTGAATAAGTGTTAAACCATAAGAGATGTACAAATCTTGCTTTAAGAATACATAGATTGTGTTAAAACACAGGACATATAATAATATTTGCTGTTTTTGCATTAACAATTCCGTAGATATTTGTTACTATTTTGAATTTTCCTACACACTTTTGGAAGTTTATTCAATATCATCCCCCTTATACATAAACAAAATATATTCTGAAACATTTTATCTCGATCAAATGAAGTAGTTAGAAAAGCTCTTGTAAGAACAATTTGTTGAAGTTATAAACGACAGTGGGTAGAGCATGTTATGTGAATGTAACACAGATTTCTTTCAGTTGCACTCTTTATCGTCGTTGAGCTCCTTATATTGATTGAAAGAAGAGCCATATAAATGTTATGCGTTTTATTCTTCTTTCTCCTACTACCATTCCTCTAATGTTTCTGAAACAATTCCACATCAAATTCTCCTGTTTTGAAGATTAGGCATAGATATTCTGTGCTAGCGTCAAAAATCAGCAATATCAGTTAATTACAAAAGTAACCCAAAAACCGCAATTATCCCGAACCAAAAGTATACGCTAATGTATTTATAATATGCAACCTCCTTTTAAGATATTATTTCTTTCTTACAATTCTTAGACATCTAAGTTTGATGAGGGTTTAAGAATGCTTTGTCTCTCCTCCGTATCTCCCTCTCTTCTTCACACAAAGCAAGAATAAACAGAGTAAATTTGTAGATGGTCGTCATTTTCCCCCCTTGTCGAGCATTATGGGAATTTGCCAGCGATAAACTCACACCCTGACTCCGCCTTCTTGAGCGTGTTCGCCAAAAAGGAATTGTTACAGTGCTCTGATCTCATTTTTCAGAAACACAGATAAAAAGAGGTCGCCCTATAACATAATGCAACTTGCGTTTAACGGACATTCTTCAAGTAGGCTTCTTCAGCGCTCTTGAGGTGTTTTGTTGATATATCTGGTAATTTCATTTATTTATTTAATCTACTGACCTACTGCCTAATGACATACAATATTTAAAATATGAATTATAAATAAAAATAACATGGTGATGGAAAGCAAACATGGCAACGATAATAATAGAAAAATAACAACAATAATAAAAACATTATTACCACATAGTCATTAAAATTTAAATTTAAAAATAGTATATAGTTTAACAATGTGTTTCCCATAAAGATGAATTCTTAAAATGGCTACAGAATATTTTATTTTTGTGATAATCTGGGACTAGGGGAAGTATTGCATTCCAACCAAAAATTCGATACCTAGATTTCACCATAAACACATGTTTTGAGGCCCCTTAAGGCAGTATTTTTAAAACTTAAATAATTTCAGTCTGATTATATAATAAATAAATTCAATAACAGCCCGCCTTAAAGCAATATGTGTATGTAATAATTTGTAAAATGTATGTAACAGTCATTGTATATGCTTATATCATTTCTAATTTTGAGACAGTTTATAGAATAGCCAATCAACAACCAGAAAAAGCTTTAGTTAAATAAAGGTATTCTATTGGAGTAGGATTATCTAATCATAAACAGAAAAGGAGAAACATTTTACAAACTTAGAAGTCAGTAGCCTGCAATCAGTGTTCCTAACCAGACGCAAAAAGTGTCCTCGAGAGATTTAATACGTATTCGTTTGAGACCAAAAATAAGTTTACGTATTAAAAACTATAATTAATTAATTAATAAAAAGAATCTCACAGGTCTCTATATCAGTGAAGTGTTATTTAAATCGTATCAAGCATTAATAAAAGGAGTGAAGCAAAATTATAATCTGTGTAAGCCTACATTCTTGTCCCAATAAAATCCTGCCAAGGGAAACGTGCCTCTAACAATAATGCTGACGCAGCCGGAGCAAACATAAATATATAATATTTAAAGAAACAGTCAAATTACAAAGTTAGTATTTTTTTAAACTTGGGGCAAAGGCCGCCTGAAAGTACATTTGGGGCGAAGGCTACCTGAAACTGTTTACTATACGTGCAGTTGCAATTACTTCATGTTCGGCTCCCTAACAGTTGAAATATAATACAACTCCTTCAATACAACCTACTTCAAATTGACGCCCAAAGCATGGTGCAAATAACGTAAAACAAAAACAAAACAAAAAAAACAATCCTCTTCAAATTGGCGCCCATAATTGTAGCTAATAAATAACTTCTTCACCCTTGAATCCAAATAAAGCATTTTTGGAAACATTACCTGTGTGTATGTGTATCTGCATGCCGATGAACACGATAACTCAAAGACGAAAATTCGGAGAAATATCAAACTTGGTACTTAGGTTCAATTTCTTTCAAAGTTACGAAACGAAGATTTTCAAGAAACTCTCCCACCTAAAACTACCCTTTACATGGAACATTTTTAGAAAATTTTGATTTTCTCAAAAATGGCTCTAACGATTTTGATTAAAATACCATATGTTTAAAATATTTTATAGCAAGTGAAATGTATATCTTGAAAGCTCAAAAGTCCTTTTAATTCTGGATGACTTTTATATAATTGGTAAACCATAAGGGATACATAAAATGTTACTGCATACAAAATGTAGATATCGCTAAAACACACAGTTCATGTCATATACATTCCTTTTGTAGATTGAACTATCTACGAGATATTCCTTGTTATTTTTTTGAATTTTCCAATACTTCTACTTTTTCTTTAAATGGGAATTCTTTATTCTTTTTTTACGTTCTGCGCATGCAAAGAGAATAGAATGCTCCACATAGCAACCAGCTCTTAAAAGCTTTGACTATCGCTTAAATCCTACCATATTTTCCTTGCACCTACAAGAAAATTAGCTATAAGATAGTTGCAAATGTTTGTCTTGATTAACATGAAGTAGATGTAAATCTACTCCTGTGCGGATAGTTTGCACAAGAGTAGAGAAAGTCATGTGAGTGCAACACTGCAGATTTTTGTAATTTATATTTCACTCACCATGAAACAAAATAGCATTTAATAGTTCCCCGTGCGCCAAAGATGATACACAAACAACAATTTCATATATTATCTGTACTACATTTAACCCAAATAAGCCTTTGCAAAATAGAAATGCCAATCTTTTTTTAACGCCCCTAATAAATGTCGCCTTTAACATCTCAGGTCAGGTCGGTGGCATTTTACCTTTGAAACAATTGCTCATCAGTAATGCTGTTCACTCGTTTATTTGTACAGTTGGATGGTATTATTTTGGGTAATTACATTAAGTTCATACACACACTCAGGCTCTCATTCATACCTACAGAATTTGGAGAGGATGGGGAATAATCCTGGCTAAAGAAAAATTCTCACCTTCAATTCGGGTATCGAACACGGGACTTCTGGATTTGAATTCCAGCTTGTTAACCAACAGACCACAGGGGCAGTCAAGATCTACATTTTGTATAGTAAGATTTTGTCTATCTCTTGTACAAAAGTCATTCAGAATGAAGAGGAATTCACAGGCTACTCCCAGAAAATTTAAGATATACGTTTTGTCATGCAATATTTATATCAAAATTGTTAAGAGCCACTTTTAGAAATAAAAATCCCTGAAAAATATTCCAAGTATAGATTAGTTTGGCATGGGGGAATTTTTTTGGAAATCTTGTGTCGCTTCCTCGGAACCTGCTGAACTTATGTATCAAGTTTGATAGTTAACCGGTTTTTCGTTTTTTAAATGGCTTTCGCGCAGACAAACACACACACCCAGATAATTATTAATTTTTTTATGATTTGAAGCAGTATTTTTAAAATGTAAGTAGTTTCAGTCTAATTATATAATATACGATTTCGATAACAGCCCACCTTAAATCAATATGTGTGCAATATATAAAAAGTGTATATTACATTCATTGTATATGTTGTATTATTGTATACATGTGTAGTAATGTTATGTGAATGTATTACGTAATTTAATAATGTAGGAGCTGTGAGAATAATAGGTTAAAAGTTGCTAACAATGAGGTAGCCTTGAGGCAGTAATGAATTAGAAGGTTTAATAATGCTACCAGTCATTCTTGGAAACAATAATGTAATTTTAGTGACAGTTTATAAAATAGCCAATCAACAACCAGAAAAAGCTTTAGTGAAATGAATATATTCTATTGGACTAGAATTAGGCCTAAGAAACTAGAATGCACCAAAAGTTACAAATTCAGAAGTAAGTTGCTTATAGACAGTGTTCCTAACCGGAGGCGAGATGCGTCCTCAAGAAATTTAATACGTATTTAGTGTGAGACAAAAATATTTTTCGTGTTAAAAAGTGCAAGTAATTAATAAAAAAGATCTCACAGCTCTCTCTATATGTCAGTGAAGTGTTATTTAAATCGTGTCAAGCATTAATAAAAGGAGTGAAGTAAAATTATAATCTGTGTAAGCATACATTCTTCAGTCGTACCACTCCCTGCTAAGACATTAGTGTCTCTAAAAAATATAATTACCGACGCAGCCGAGGCAAACATAAATATATAATATTAAAAGAAACAGTCAAATTACAAAGTTAATATTTTTAAACTTGGGGCGAAGGCTACCGGAAACTTTTTACCATACGTGCGGTTGCAACTACTTCAAGTGTTCGGCTCCCCAACAGTTTGAAATATAATACATCTTCTTCAAACTGGCTTACCACACATAGCAGCAACAATCCTTCAAATTGGCTCCCAAAACGTGGGGCTAATAAAAAAAACGTAAAAATTACTTCTTCAGATTCAGGGGCCTCAAAACATGTATTTCCGCTGAAGTTTTGAACATCGAATTACGTACTATAGAGAAAGTAATACACCCAAACAATTCTGGCAAATATTTGTCAGAATTAACAATAACAATTAGATTGGATTCAGTTCTACGAATTCACTGCTGGCCATAGAGAACTATGAAGATGGAACATTGCAAGGAGATACCAGATGAGTTACACATACAAGTCTTTCTCTACACCCTGCCGTTTATTAGTGGCTATACAAATTATTCATACGAAAGTTTAGTTTTTTATCCAATTCATTTAATTCTAGTTAAACCTTTCTAGAAATATGTAGCTACATTACACATGTCGTTTTAGATACAATAGCGACAGTCAAATGTTTACGCACTGGGCGCTATATGCTGGCCATAAAATTCAATACTCTTTCCATGACATCGCTAAAAACAACTGAAAATCGAAGAATGAGGAACCATTGAACAAATCAAACAATTAATAAGGGATATTTCCGGAAATAGCCTATGACATGAAATGTTATTTGAAATGGTGTGTTTTAAAGGGATCTATATCTTTTGTGAAGCACGTTTTCGTCTATCGCTTAACGTTTACCAGGTATACGAGATAAGATTATATGAAAATTTTTTATAGAAGATTAAACAAAATTCCTTCCAATGAAGAGAACTTTACAAGCTAGAAAATTCAAGAAATACATATTACTTGTAAATATTTTTAAAATACGGTACATGTTTAATCAAAATCGTTAGAATCATTTTTGCAAAAATAAAAAAATTCGAAAAAAGTTCCATGTAAACGGTGGTTTCATTCTGGAGATTTTCTTGAAAACCATCGTGTCGCCTCTTTGGAAGACTGCACTTAAATACCAAGATTGGTTTTTATCCAAGATTTCTTTTTGAGATATGCTGTTCACAGACATATCCATGGACATTTTTTCTAAAACTGATTTATTTTCTGGTTCAGAGGGCCTCAAAATATATATCCCGGTGAAATCACAATATGGACTTTTTGGATAAAATGCAATACCTTCTCTACCTACTAGACACGTGATAGAGAAAGTAAAAATAAATTTTGTTACATGTATAAACATCAAATAAGGATACAGTACGTATTAAAATAACTAAAGTTAACAACCAGAAGGGAAGCTCGTGCAATATGTACAGTTAGAGAACCAACAAAATGTACAGAGCTTAATTATTAGATATAAATACATATTACCAAACATAAATGAAACTCTTAGCTTTATTTTAACTGAAATATGTAGATAGAGGAATCTGATGTGTTACACTCACATGACTTTCTCTACTCTTGTACAAACTATTTTTACAAAGGCTTATTCTCCATCTACTTCATTGTTAATCCAGATGTTAATCTTATTGCTAATTTTCTTGTAGGTGCAAGGGGAATTGGTAGGCTTTAAGCGATAGTCAAATATTTTAAGAGCTGGTTGCTATGTGGAGCATTCCATTCTCTTTGTATGTCCAGGACATAAAAAAAATTAATAGCGAATTCCCATTTGAGAAAAAGTATAAGTATTGGAATATTTAAGAGAATAACAAGCAATATCTCGAAAATGGTTCACTCAACAAAAAAAAAGATGTATATGACATAATTTGTGTGTTTTAACGCGATCTACATTTTTTTTTGTAGTAAAATTTTGTCTATCTCTTATGGTTTACCAGTTATGCAAAAGTCGTTTACAATGAAGAATACTTTTGGAGACATTCCTAGAAAATTTAAGATATACATTTTATTTGTCATAAAAATATCTTAAATATATGATATTTTAATCAAAATCGTTAGAGCCATTTCTGAGAAAATTAAAATTTGCGAAAATGTTCCATGTAAAGGGTAATCTGGGGTGGGGGGATTTTCTTGAAAACCTTCGTGTCGCATCTCTGGAAGATACTGAACCTAAATACCAAGTTTGGTGTTTATCCGACTGTTTCTGAGTTATGCTGTTCACAGGCACACACACAGACACACATACAGACATGTTTCCAAAAATGCTTTTTTTTGGATTTAGAGGGTCTCATAACATATATTTCCGGTGAAATCTCGGTATCGAATTTTTGGGTGGAATACAATACTTCTACTTACTACACGTAGTAGAGAAAGTAAAACTCTAATGCGATACATTCACCTGATCTTCTCTGCCCTTTATCTTTATTAGTGGTTATACAAATTATTCTTACTAAAACTTATTTTTCTATCTACTACATTTTAATCCAAATTGACCTTTGCAAAATTAGCTACATTACACATTTCATTATAGATACAAAGAGAATAGCATTACTCCAATGTTTAAAAATATATGGTGGCCTTAAGAGTCCATACTTTTTCATGCAATTGCAAGAAAATCGATGGGACTTAAAAGAATGACAGGTATTGAACCTTTAATAACGGATATCTCAGAAACGGCTTATGCTACAAAAAAGCTTATTTTAAATAAATTTTGTGTTTTAAACAGACCAACATTTTTGTGTGGTATGCTTTCGTCTATCGCTTAACGTTAACCAGTTATACAAGATTACACAAAATTCCTTCCGAATGAAGAGGACTTTCTAGTCTATTCCCAGGAAATTTAAGATATGAATTTTATTTGTCATGTAAATATCTATAATATATCATATTTTATCAAAATCGCTAAGAGTCAGCTTTTATAAAATCAAAATTTTCGAAAAATGTTCCATCTAAAGGGATGGTGGGGTGGGGAATTTTCTTTAAAATTTTTGCGTCGCATCCTTGGTATTTATCCAACTTTTTGATTTTTGGTCATGCTGTTCACAGATACACACATACACGGACATGTTTCCAAAAATTTAATTCAGGGGGCCTCAAAACACGTATTTCCGGTGAAATCTCGGTATGGAATGTTTGGGTGGAATACAATATCTTCTCCACCTACCATGTACGTGGTCAGGTGAGTAAAAATGTAAGTATGAATGTGGGAGTGAATGTAAATGCGTTTTTATCCGACAATTAGTAAAAAGAACTGCAAAAACTTGCAGTCAAAAAGGTACTTAAAGGAGGCTATACTATTAATTCAACAATAAAAAGGTTTTGTTACAAATAATTTCTAGGATAGCTAAGAAAATAAATCATAAAACCTATAAAGCTTCAAATTTGTTACCGGTTAGAATGTTTATGTTAATGAACTTAGGGTCTGTACACTTTAAACTGGTTTTACGCAATTTATAATTTGCCAGTTGACATTGACAGTGGATTATTTCATTTTACCGGTTACTATGGTGATCTTCAATTAAAGCTTGTTTACTATTATTTCATGGTAACGAGTAAAAACAAATCGGATTGCTACAGATAATTCTATCAATGGAAAAGCCCTGAGGTGGGTGGACATGTGATAAATTATTCCATAGGTTTACAATAGGTTTTTATGGATTTCAGTTAATGACATCTGCAATTATTTGCTGTTTTAATGGGTATTTTGTTTAATTTTGTATAAACGCGCCCTCTTTAGCATTTAACAAAACTTGCATTTGCCATATAATTTTCCCCTTTTGTTACAATAATTCCCTTTCTATTTATTATTTTCTGTTTTTTGCCCATTATATTTTAATACCGTTTTCTTCTATTAGTGACAGTGAATCATTAATTATCCTTTTATTTAATCTTAATGTAAATGCAATATTATGCATTATTATTACTGTTACGATTATACCACGTAATAGAATGAACAGAACTGTTGTTTAATCATTCCAGTTATCGTTTTCATGTTTTTGCTACTTATAAGCCCCCTCTCTCCCTGTTTCTCTCTCCCCATTTATACTGGATGGAAGGGATATAGGAGGTGAGTACATAGAGACGAGTGAAAAATTATATCATTTTAGTTTGTTAATGGGCATTGTGGCTGTAAAAAAATTTGATGTATTGCATTCATATGACTTTCTCTACTCACACATCTATAAACTCTTCCTATAAAGACTCACTGTTTCCTCTGGTTCTTGTTATTAGTAATACTTTTTGATTACACATCTCGTTATATGTATATGAATAATATAAAACGTTACAGCGATACTCATTTTTAAAAAGAGGACTGCTTTATGATGGCTTTGAAATTCCATGATACTTGCATAAACATGAAAAAAAATGAATAGCGACTTACCATTTGAAATATAAAAGTTGAAAGTATTTGAAAATTCAAATCAATAACAAAGAATATCTGGGAAATGGTTAACTCTATAAATAATTTATTTGACAAAGTTGTATGATCCACATATTTACTTTCTCTATTACGTTCTTATAGTATGTAGATGAAGTATTGTGTTCCACCTAACAATTCGATGTCGAGATTTCACTGTAAATACCTGTTTTGTGGTCTCCTGAACACCAAAAAAGCATTTTTAGAAAAACGTTCGTGTGTGTGCACGCGCGCGTCTGTGAAGTGTATAACTCAAAAACGAAAAGTCGGTTAAAGACGCCAAACTTGGTATTTCAGATCAAGACTTTCCAAGGATATGACACGTAGATTTTCAAGAACTTCCTCCTTCCCAAATATGCACAATTTTTGAATTTTTTTTACTGTATCAAAAATGGCTCTAAACTTGGTAAAAAGCAAAGCTTAACAATTAGTCATGTGAATCCATTGATTTATCAAAAATATGTTACATTTCGAGCAAACTTGTACTCATAGAGAATTACTACTTCGCTCAGATAACTCGCAGTATAAGCTTGTTCTAGTGGCTACCCTAAATGACCCAAACTTGGTGAGGAGCAAAGCCTAATAATTGGCCATTTAAATATATTGATTTACAAACAGCATGTTACATTCCAAACAATGTTACTAAGCAGTTGTAAGACTTTTCTAAATTAATTCACAATGCAGAGTGTATTTTACACCAACTTCTTACTTTATAGGCAACTTCGTGCTCTATAGGAACTTTAAAATTCGAAAGGAGGCACCACATGAGAAAGTCATACACATGAATCCTAAAACTTTAATGAAATGTAACAATAAACAGCTTCAAATATCTACTAAAACATAAAGACTCAATACGATCAGGGTAATTTTACTTCCAAAATTGACTATGCAAACCCTGAAGAAGTTGTTAATTTGAGGAGTAGTTGTATTATATTTCTACTGTTAGGGAGTCGAACTTGAAGTAGTTGCAACCGCACGTATGGTACCCGGTAGCCTTCGCCCCAAGTTATTAACTTTGTATTTTTACTGTTTCTTTAAATATTATACATTTATGTTTGCCTCGGCCGCGTCAGTATTAATTTGTAGAGACATGAATATTCTAACGAGGCGTGGTGTGGCTGAAGAATGTAGGCTTACACAGATTATAGTTTTTACTTCACTACATTTATTAACCCTTGACAAGATTTAAATAACACTTCACTGATATAGAGAGCTGTGAGATTATTTATTAATTGCACCTTTATAACTCGTAAACTATGTTTGTCTCACACTGAATACGTATTAAACTTCTCGAGGACACGTCTCGCGTCCGGTTAGGAACGCTGTCTGCTAGCCAGTGAACTGAATTTGTACAATTTGCCCTATTTCAGTTTCTGTATGGCTATTCCAACTCCAATAGTATACTTTTATTTAACTTAGGCTTTTTTCTGGTTGTTGATTGGCTATTTTATAAACTGTCTCAAAAATTACATTATTGTTGCTCCAAGAATTACCGGTAGTATTATTAAACTTTCTAATTCATTATTGCCTCAAGGTTACCTCATTGTTAGCAACTTTTAACCTATTATTCTCACAGCTCCTACATTATTAAATTACCGTAATACATTCACAAAACATTATTGAACATTACATAATAATATAAACTAATAAAATGACTGTTACATACACTTTTTATATTATAGTATACACATATTGCTTTAAGGCGGGCTGTTATTGAATTTATATATTATATAATTAGACTGAAATCATTTAAGTGTTAAAAATTCTACCTCAACCTAAGCACGTTCACTCACCTGGACATTGGTAATCCAGAATAAAACATACAAAGATACACTTAACGTTACAAACCGAAGCGGTCCTATGACCTCCGAAGAAATCCGAATTGTTACGATGCACAGTACCTTCCTCCGCTAATATTAATTTCAGTCAACCATTGTTCTCAAACTTATAAAAACTGAAACTGAGTGTATATAAGTGAATATATATCCATAATTAGAAGCTCATAGGAAGATATGCGTACGATTATTTACTTGCATCAATAAATGGCTGCAATAGAGAAGCGGGATTAAGTGGAAGTGCAAACTTTAATTTTCTAAACAGTCTAATTTAACCGAACAAATTGCATTTACAGTACCTGAGAGTGACTGTTTAACTGAATAGACTGGTAGAGAATGGTTCAATGAAATTAATATTATTTACAAAAATAAAAGTATACACATGCACGTTCCTCTCTAAACTCATAATTTTGCTCCTGCATTGAGAAGATGGTTTGTTATATTGTTACTTGCCCCACGCTTTGGTAGCCAATTTAAAGAAGAAGGTTTATGCTTCACGTATGGAAAGCCAATTTTAAGTAAGTGTTGTATTGTATTTCGACTGTTGGGGAGCCGAACTTGAAGTAGGTTTGTTGTAACCACGTATGGTACCCGATGGCCTTCGCCCCAATGTTTAAAAACATTAACCTTGTAATTTGACTGTTTCTTTAAATATTATATATTTATGTTTGCCTTGACTGCGTCAGTATTATTGTTAGAGCCATGTTTCTCTTTGCAGGGTTGTGGTGCGACTGAAGAATGTAGGCTTACAGATTATAATTTGTACTTCATCCCATTTAATAATTCTTTAAACGATTAAAATAACACTTCACTGACATAGAGAGAGCTGTGAGATTTTTTTATTAAATACTTGCACTTTTTTAAACACGTAAGATATTTTTATCTCACACTGAATACGTATTAAATTTCTCGAGGACGTGTCTCGCGTCTGATTAGTAACACTGTCTGCTAGCAACGCGTTATGAGCACTGTCTACGAGCAACTGACTCGATTTCTACCACCTAAATTTGTAAATTTCTGTATTTCAAGTCTCTGATTGGCTATTTTATAAACTGTCTCAAATTTAGATTATTGTTGCTCCAATAATGACTAATAGCATTACTTAACTTTCTTACTCATTATTGCCTCAAAGTTACCTCATTGTTGCATCATTGTTAGCAAATTTTAACCTATTATTCTTACAGCTCCTACATTACTAAATTACGTAATACATTCACATAACATTATTACATGTATACAACAATATAAGCATATACAATGACTGTAATATACACTTGTTATATATTGTTACATACACATATTGGTTTAAGGTGGGCTGTTATTGAATTTATATATTATATAATTTGACTGAAATCATTTAAGTGTTAAAAATACTGCCTCAGATATGATAATCATTCACAGCTACTTAATGCTCCCCCCCTCTCTCTCTCTCTCTCCCATCTCCCTCTCTTTTGTAACAAAGGAACTGACTTTAGAACTGTTCACAACCAAAATGAACAAGTATTCATACAATTACTCGTATATAAAAAAGTAGAATCATTATGCTGCAGAGAAGATTCTTTTCTACCAAAAAGAAGATAACCTTCCATCGCATTTCCCTTGCAAACCCAGATGTAGAGAAAGCTCAGAACATCGCAGCTTCTTTGCTGCAAGAGAGAGAGAGAGAGAGAGAGAGAGAGAGAGAGAGAGAGAGAGCAGCGATTAGTTATAAATAATTATCAAATCAAGAGAAAAATTATGAGTTTAGAGAGGAATGTGTGTGTTTATATGTTTATTTTTGTAAATAATATTAATTTCAGTGTACCATTGTTCCCAAACTTATAAAGACTTAAACTGAATGTATATAAGTGAATATATATATATATATATATATATATATATATAATTTCAGTTAAGTAGACATTCTCAGGTAGTGTAAGTGCAATTTTTCACTTAAATTAGACTATTTACAACATTAAATTTTGCACTACCACTTACTGCCACTTCCTTCTCTTGCAACCATTTATTGACACAAGTAAATAATCGTACGCATACCTTCTTATAAACTACAAATTATATACACTGCTGTTTGTGAAAATTGCAACACCAAGAAAGAATTTCCCAAATAACTCCAAACTTGGTGGAAGTGTAGAAGAGTGTGCAAGCAATAAGTGATTAGGTTTGCAGAGAGATAGGGTACACGTAGACCGAGCAGAGCCCTCTCGTGTCGGTCCGACAAAGTCAGTGTTGCGCCCAGTAGTCAGTACAGAGCCGTTAAACAAGGTGGAAACAATAAGAAGGCCAGTATGCCTCGACAACGTCAAAGGGAGCAATATCGGCATGTGAATGAGTTCGAACGGGACAGAATGATCGGTCTCCGGAAAGCGGGTTTGTCATTGCGTGACATTTCGGCTCGTACAGGGCATGCTGCTACGACAGTGATGCGTGTGTGGAAGCAGTAGATAGATGAAGGTCGTACGCAGCGAAGAGCGGATGCTGGACCACGGAACATGACCACAGCACGGGATGACCGTCATCTTGTCCACATGGTCATAACAGACCGTACAGCTTCATCCACAGTGTTGGCTCGACGCTGGAGCACTGCTATAAGTGTGAACTTGTCTGCACCAACTGTTCGTCGCCGTCTGCTGCTGGTTGGACTGGTTGCATGCATGCCATTGTCCAGAAACCACAAGCTCCTCCGACAGCAATGGGCACGTGAACACCGTCACTGGGGTGCTGAATGGTAAAACGTAGTCTTTTCGGACGAGTCCCGCTTCAACGTGTCCTACAGTGATGGCCGCATACGCGTCCGGAATTACCGTGGTGAGCGCAACCTGGAGGGCTGCATTCTTGAGCGGCATAGCGGACAAACACCAGGTGTGATGGTTTCGGCGCCATTGGTTACAACAACTGACCTCGCCTCCTACGAATTGAAGGCACTTTGAACAGCAACCGGTACCCAACGGTGGTTGTAGAGCCTGAAGTACTCCCCCTGCTTCACATATTGCAAGGAATGTACAAGCCTTCTTCGAAGAGCGACGGGTACCATTGCTTCCCTGGCCTGCACATTCGCCTGACATGTCGCCCATAGAACATGTCTGAGATACGGTTGGTCGGCACCTGGTGCGTCACGGTCCTCCAGTAACCAGTGTCACGAATTTGTGGCCTCGAATACAAACTGCGTGGAGGGAAATCCCTCAGGAACTTATTCAGAACCTTTTTGATTCAATGTCACGGCATACAGAAGCTCTAATCGCAGCGCATGGAGACCACACCAAATACTGAATATTAGGGCTCAAAGGTCATGTATAGATTTGAAAAGTTCATCATTTTGTTACTTGTCATGTACCTAACCTGTGGTGTTAAATTCACTGAATTCACGCGTTTCCTTCTTGGTGTTGCAGTTTTCACAAACGGCAGTGTAGTATCTAATGACTTAAACTGAGGGATAAATAAATTTTCGAATGCGTAAAAGCCGAGAGGTTCAGAAGGAAATTTAGTAAAAGCACTTACGGTTTCTAGCATTTTTTCCCATGGGATCAAAACCCATTTTTACCCCAATTTCAGGTGTCATGCCTAAAACATTGCTCTACTAAATGCATGAAAACACCATGGAATAAAATGTTAAAAATCTCACTGCAGCTTTAAAAAACATTCTGGCTAATACAATGAAAAATACTGAAAAATCCCAGATAGCGTAAATTGTATTAATGTTTTGGTCGCGAATTTTTTCTCCCTTAATTTAGCTGCTAGGTTTTTTTAAGTGGAGAAGAACGTTTTTTGAGTAAAGCTTTCAAAAGCTTTTGTGTAAGTAACTCGCATTTATTTTCTTTTATAGAGTATTCCGTTCTCAATGGAATAATCTGCTGATTGTATTGACAGAGCCACGTACGTAACAATCTCAAGAAACAAATGGGACATTATTGTAGCGGCGCCATTAAACAACTGAGAGCTTCCAAGCAAACACACTAAACAGTTATTATGACTTCGTTTTCCAGTTGGCAGTATGTTATAATATAGCGAAGTCATGTCCTCTCTAATCAGAAGCCTGTATTTAAGTGGAAATGATAAGAAAAACATTTTATTATAATTTACAAATATGTTAACCTACACCTTATTTTGGTACAATCAGTACTATATTTTTATGACATGTCAATTTTATTCCCTGTCTATTTTTATCATTATTCTTCTTTATGACGTTATTTGTATTCTAATATAAAATTAAAGGTACACCTAGGGAAAATTGAGAGAATTCCTTAAAAACTCCAATTTTTGTTTATAAGTCTATTATTTAGAATGAATAATCTAGTTCCATAATGTGTATTTGATGTCTATGACTGTTGATTAGAAATAATTTTACGCGTATCACGCTCAGGGCCAGATAGTCGTTTAAACTTACCAAGCTGTTTTTATCGCTTTCTGTTTTTTTTTCAAAACTTTTTTAGGGCTCAAAATGCTTTACACGATACAATTTTTGTTCACTTTCCTTTAAAATTTTGTAGGGAAACATCCAAAACTATAAGCATAAAAGCGTTGGGAATGATTTTTCGTTATTGGTTACCTTTGAAGAAGTATTAATTACAATATCTAATCAATACACTATAATTAGTAAAAATAATGTTTCTGATAGGTTTATAATTTTTTCTCAAAAGCTAAAACATAAATAATAAAGATGTTTCCTATACTGTTTCTTAAATTTTCATTAGAGTTAATATACATATATATATTTTTATTCATATAATTTTATTTTTTTAACGTATGAAGCATTTTTACCATTGAATAATTAATTAATAACTTGAAAATTACTAGAGATATTGAAATGAAAATGTGTATACTTAATAATAATAATTTTGTAGGTTACTTTCGGTATAAATTTCAAAAGCATGTGCTAATAATAAATCATGTAACTGCAAATTAGCTGTTGCCAAGATATTAAAAGAATGGCTGATACAAGCGATTACACAATTGAGGAAGGTTTGATGGCCGCTGTGTGGGTTTATTAATGCCAAATCAATTAAAAATGCCATGGACAATTTCGTTGCGCAGTTTCTGAACGCAACACTGACAAATAAGAGTTGTTAGCGTGAGAAAAGAAAGAATTTTTAATGGGCAGTATTCGCGACGCGCCGAGAAGTGGAAGACTATCCACCAGACTTGGATTTTGTGCTGACGTGGAAAAATCTATCGCATAATCTCCGGTCAAATCCATACGGAAACGCTTCCTAGTTGGAGATACCGGAATCAACCATGAAGAAACACATCAAAGTGGATCTGAAAATGAAGTGCTGGTGTCCAGTGAATGTCGGTGAATTATCATATGATGATTTGGAGAGACGTGTTGATGTTTGTGATCGGATGCTGCAACAATTTCAAAGAATGGTTCAGAGCATGAGAAGGTGGCGGCGTATTCAGATGTGCAGAGACCATGGAAGGACATGTCAGATGTAAGGAGAAACATTTAAATAAACAAATAATTAGGCATGTACTAGGGATGGGATCTCGAATCACTCGAGTATCGAAGTATGTGTATTACTTTGAGATAAATCTTCAATACTTTTTCGATAGTTATAAATGTTTAAGTTTTTCATTATTGAAAGCTGCTGAGTTTAACTCTATGCTAGATAAGGAATGAAAGGAGTCGAGACTTCACGTTCCTGCCTCGTACATTTCCCCAAAGTGTTGCAGGACTATAGAGCTTGACTGTATTTTCTGTGGGTGAGTCAATGTAACATTCCATAGACTCTTGTGTCCAAACAAAAACCTGCAAAACAATGGGGGATGGAGCAGAGGTATTGATGTAACATGCAGTGTTAACTGAGATGTGAATGAAGCTGTTTTAACTGACGCACTAAATCACGTTTCTGCAATAGCCTGGCCTGTTGACTCACTCTCGATTAAATTTACCTACTCCGGTGACCAAAACATAGCGAATTCAGCCGAAACAAATCAGAATTTAAGACGTGAGATAATACAGCGCATTATATATTAATTTATATTTTCCAGATTCGAGAATAAAGAGTAATTTGCTAGTGTTTGCTTTCACTATGGGTAGAAAATCCCTTAAAAGAAAGTTTTCAGCACAAAATATAGGTACATAAAAAGGGAAGCAAAGAAATTATTATTATTATTATTATTATTATTATTACTATCATCATCATTGACTAACAATAGTGGATATATATTCTGTGGAATTATCAAGATAAAAAATGTCTGCCAATTGGAGAAAGTCAAACACGAACAATTTCGGAATTAGCATACAATACAAAATTGGTTATATGCGTTTATACACAGAAAACTACTAATGAAAACAAAGTTCATTGAACAAGCTATCCCCTTTACAGTTCTTTTATAAAGTAAGTATCGATTATCGGTGCACAAAAATTAGTATTGGTATGGGTACCGAGAAATAGTGGTATTGTCCCATCACTAGTATGTACTTTTGTGGATGTTTTAGATTCCTAAGATGTAAAGAGAATGATTTAAATAAATAAATAATGGGTATATAGACTCTGTAATTTATTGAAATGGCATTACATATTAAGGGTATTTTTCTAATGATATATTTATATAAATGTATTAATAAGATTTTCAGAAAAGACAGAGTCCTGCGAGGCTTAGAAGATAAAAAATTAAATTAAATTGGGTTTTATTTAAGGACGCTCTTTAAATACTGTGGTCCTTAGGTCTCATCATTCTATATAGGGTGTGAAAGACCAGTAATTTTACTTAGAGGTCTCTTTATCGGGATTGAGGCACTTTTACGTGCCTAAATCTCCGAAACGGGACCACCGGCTTTACTTCCCTTCCGAAGGAAGCCATGCTAAGGAATTTTATACCCGAAAGAAATCCATCGCCCTCCGCCGGGTTTGAACTCGCGACCTTGGGAACTAGAGGCTAGCATGATAACCTCTACACCACGGAGGACGATAGGCTTAGTAGTTTAGAAAACCTTCCACGTACGGCTTCTGGCCGCGCAATTAGTGAAGAAACAAAAAGACCTTATGACCATATTAAGAATACATGGATGTCGAGTATAATAATTTGTATAGGAATCTATGCTTGAAATACAACAAAAGCCCGGAAAGAAATCAATATATAACCTGATATTTTATTAATTATTATATTTATTATAAAAATTATTAAAAGTACCTAAGAAATTAAAATTATTTTCTGTTGAGCCTTTCAACTATTTTTCTCATTTTTCTTATCTATATTTATTCTTAATCCCCAGAACTTGACGCTTCTATCAATTTTCTAAACCTACGCCTAATTTAAGTCATACAATTATCTGCAATCGTTAATTATTCATCATCAAACAATAATATGCACACAGAATTTTCTCCTTCATAACATTATGCATTATAAAATGTTAAATTATCTGAAAACTGCTACTCAGTGACATGTTACCTTTTTGATCTAAGTACCTCAAAACTTGCATTCCCATTTCTGCTGGAAAGGCTGTGTGTAGGTTTCTTTCTTTCTAGGAACTGTCTCGTATACACGGCACTCAAATAAATATAAGAGCATTAAAACTTCCTTCAGAAGCTAATTATTAAAACAACTTTTCGCTAAGATGATGTTATTTTCATTCATCCTTTGTAGTTTAAAGTACCTTTTAATTGTCTAAAACGAAACAAAGAAAGAGAGAAGGGAGAAAATGAAGAAAGACTAAAAAGAAACACAACGTAAAATCAGCTTATGTAAATCAAAATATTTCAAGTTTGAAATTATTCAGCTTGCGGTTCTCTCTAGAAGAGTTCTATTTAAGAAAAGCTCTTTAGCTCCATGAATAACCTCTTAAAACCGTTTTTTGAATTACGTAGCTGTATACGTAACACTATATAAATGAAAACTAACCCACTCTGTATTCACTCTTAGGTTGATCCAGGTCAAAACAAACGCCAGGTGACCAGTGCACCGCTATAATATATCCTTCCGCCATTCGCACTAGAAATACTGTCACACTTTCAGACCACGTGGCGAGTACAAGCGGCACGTAGTGCAGAAAGGAACAGAGTCCTTATTTCGACAACTGAAATGGTGACCAGCATATTCTGTTAAGGGTTAAAGATGATAAGATTGATAGTTGCAACAAAATAAACGTTTGCACATATAATAATAGTTAATTCTAAAATAAATGAGCGAAAAGTAAAGTAACAGGTATGCGATAACCTAATTTATTCGCTCTCTGGAAGCGGCACTTTATTAATTGTTGATGGTTCATTTTAAAAAGGAAATTGTGCACTGTTACGCGAATTGCATTCTTCTGAAAATCACTACATTCTTGCATCGCGTATTTCATATGCTTTCTTTTTTTCCGGGTGTAATCACTTTTCTCGTTTCAGATTTTTCTGCACAAGCACTGTTTATACTTGTACTTGAAACATCAGTGAACTCAGAAGTTAATTTCACCATTTCTTTTGCAGAAAGTGTTGGATATTTCTCACACAACTTATAATAAAGATTCAACACTATTGTTTTTTCACCACTAGTTAATGGTTTGCGCGGCTAATGCTTTACGTAATTCGACGAAGACACAAGAGCAAATTCACCGTCCGCCATGATACTAAACACAACTGCTGGTTTCTGGCTGTAAACAATATTCTGCGCCTACCCGGATGTCAGGTGACTCATACAAATTGCGCCATGGGACTTGTAGCTCTGTTTTACGGTATAAATCAGAGTTAAATAAAACCTTAGGTATTTGTATAGAATATTATGCTATTTAAGGATAAATCCATTCTAAAATTCATAGATTAGCATGGGACTACTTTCCTGGGGGCATTGCTAGCGTGTTGCACCACGGTGCACTGACCACGTTGGTTTGTTTTGCTGCGGATCAACCTAAGAGTGAATATCTTTAACTTTTGATAGAGCAAGTTAGATTTAGATCTCATCTCAAGTTCATAAGGTAAGACAGCCAATCAAAGTTGTAAAAAAATCTAATTTAAATGTCTTTTGATATTTTGAATAATTAGGATCTGTGCAATAAGGTATGATACTTAATTGGCTTATTAATGCCAATAATGGTTAAAGAAGACGTACCCTTTATTTTATATATCTATTTTCCTAAACTGCAAAAGACGGTTTCTGAACTTACCCCAAGAAAAAGCACAAGAGAATCAAACAAGACATGCTTATAGCTCTGAACTCTAAATAATAAATGGGAACATTTTTTTTAAAACAAGATATTTAAACCTGCTTTTCTCAGTATGATAATTTTCGACATTCAAGCACAATTACTATTCCAATAATGAAGCCTAGAATGTTTAATACCCCCTAATGAGTGAAAGTATGAATTAAATTTCCTTAAATTCTGAACAATTTATGTACAGAAAAATTAATCTTGAATATTTTGTTTGAAAGAATACCATTTTTCTTAAAATACCATAAAAGAATAAAAGTCAGCTGTTTTCTAAACAATTGATTCATATTGTTATAAATGGAAGATTAGAAAACAACCTGTACAAATTTCAGGAACATAGCTCTAACAGTTAATTCATTAAGTGTACTAAAGATCTGTAAAAATAACATGGGAGATATATGAAAAGCTGTATAAACTTAAGGGCACAAAGATACTGACTTTTTTACATTTAGAAAGAAGCGACTACTTAAAATTTCATGGTAAAAATTGCCAGAAACATTAGAATAAGAATTCGATAACGGCTTTGCCTATTTTGCTCTTTAAATGCCCAAACGCAAGATTGAATTACAGGTTCATGTAGATAACCCCTTTCATTTTATTATAATCTTGTTTACTACATGTTTGCTAGTTTAAAATGCTCCACGTGATGCATATATTTGTTGTGTTTCTTTCCTATGCCATGATTGGGTAGAACACAATGAACACGATCATTTTGATGTGAAAAGCATCAGTAATCCTTCACGTCTGCAGAATAGCCAATATTTCCAAATCGTTAAATTACATATTGTTATTGTTGCTTTTCATAGCTAAGAGGAATAGAGTGTAGTTTTACATTCAGGGTTTTAATAATTTAATATGTGATTCTTTTTTAGGGATATAAAAGTATTGTATATTTTATTATTTTCTCCACAGATACTCTTAATGTTACAAAAATTTAATCTTTAGCCGTAAATAATTGTAATACAGAATTTAAAACTTTGGAGGAAATATTCCAATGCTTATTTTATTTTTTTGAAAATTATTTTCTTGTAAATAGGACAACGGAAATTAATTTCATATTTTAATAATATTGGAAAAAATCTGGGACAAAATTTTCAACAAAACTGTTTGACATTTACATAAATTAGCAGTTTCGGTAACGATTGTCTATAAAATTATTTTGTAAGAGATGTAGTTAAGCCAGATGGAGAAATATTTTTAACAAATCTGCTTTGAACAGACGGTGGTAGTAGTGGTGGTGGTGGTAGTAGCAGTGGAACTAGTACTGGTGCTAGTGATAGTGATAGCGATGATAATGGTAGTAGTGGGTAGTAGTAAAAGAGCTAGTCTTTGTAATAGTGATAGTGGTGGCCTTGATGGTAGGGTAGTGGTAATAGTGGCGGTAGTAGTGATAGTAGTAATAGAGTGGTGGTAGTGGTAGTGGCAAAAATGACATTAATAGTAGTAGTAGTGGTAGCAGTAACAGTGATAGTACTACTGTAAGATTTAGATATGGGAGTTTTTATAGAAATACATAATATTGAAATAAGAACTTATATAATTAGCTACATGGTACCACTAGTAGTAGTAGTAGTAGTGTTGTATGTGGTAGTAGTACTAGTACTAGTGGTAGTAACGACAGTGACACCAGTACTAAGTAGTAGTGGTAGTAATACTAGTACTAGTGGTAGTAGTGGTGGTAGTGATAGTAATACTAGTGGTACCAGTAGTGGTGGTGATTGTAATGATAGTAGTGGTAGTGATAGTAGTAGTAGTGGTAGTGATAGTAGTACTAGAGGTGGCAGTAGTGGTGGTGATAGTGGTGGTAGTGATAGTATTAGCGGTAAAAGTAGTGGTGGTAATGGTATTGTTAGTAAAAATTAGTATTATAGTAGTGGTACTAGTGGTAGTGCTAGTAGTACTACTAATAGTGGTGGTAGTAGTTGCAGTAATGGTTCTGGGGGTGGTAGTAATGGTGATAATAGTAGTAGTAGTAGTAGTAGTAGTAGTAGTAGTAGTAGTAGTAGTAGTAGTAGTAGTAGTAGTGATGAAGATGGTGGAGGTGGTGGTGTTGGTGTAGTTATGGCGGTGGTAGTTTTATTCGTTCTGTAGATCACAATTCATGATGCTGAACACCTCCCGAAAGTATTATTACAATATTTACACATATATACCTACAAGTGACTCACTCTGAAGACTTTATAAATTAGAATATTAAACATTATTAAACCTTATGCATTTAGTTATAATTTGAAAACTACTTTTAAACACATTCATAAAATTACATTATATGTAAAAACAATGTTGCAAAAGAATCTTTTCACCACAACTTCTAAATCTGTGCAGTGCAGGTATTTGCTTCAGATAATTAGGCAGTCTATTATAAAGCTGGAGGCAGGTATATACAGAAACGTTTTTCAAAGTTATAAAGTATCTTTGAGTTTGTGATATGATTACTTTTAATATAACATAACGTAATTAATTTAAATATAAGGTAAGGTTAAAATATTAAATAATTGTTAAATAAATGTGTACAGCCAGTTTTTTTTGCTAACATGTAACTACCTAACCGAATTGCTCTTTTTTGTATTTTAAAAACAGATTTTCCTCCTGTTGAACTTCCTCAAAGTATTATTCTAAAGAATAATATCCTTAGAATTGAACAACCCATGCTCATGTAGTTATTGATCATAATAAAGGATATTCCATCAGTATTGGTGTCATTATTTCCCTTGAGCGTCCATGTAACGCTTGGGGAGCAACTAAGAAATGCATATTAATACAGCCGACGACTAGCCAGGTATATCGTTAGCAGATATGCTAATTATCAGAAACTGTCAGTTGAGAGACACTGGTTTATCGTCAGTGCACTTATATTGATGACTCCCAACAACAGTAATTGTTCTTAAAGAAGAATTTTAAGGCATCTGCCTTTATTACAACGAAAGTATAGACGTGGCCCACTAACTTGAAGGCAAATTGACGCATGCGGAAGCAGATGAAGTGGCAAGGCCTGGCCGAGCTCTAACGAAACTGGTACTTCCTTCATGTTTCTACTGTTCAACCCTTTCCCTTGCACCTCCTAACTCATTCCTTTACTTTCATTGGCCCTGTAAACCGCTCTAAGTGAGAACTTTTTTTTCTGCTACTTCCGCTGGAATGACCGCGGAAATGGGGTATAAAGTACTTGGAAGAAGCTTCGCAGAGCGAGGACACTTAGAAATTACACAAGGGGGCAGAGATAAGTTACTTAGAAGAAAGAAAAACAAGGTATCCTGACATTGTCAAATGTAAATAATTTTAACTTATGTTAAAATATGAGTATTAACTATACTTGCAAATAAATAATGCATAAAATCTACAGGTCTTTAAATATGTATTATACTTGTATCGCTTATTTGTTCATTGGTAGGTTACTGAAAATGTATACCTGAATAGCATAAGGAATCACATAAATTGTTTTTCTGTTAAAGGCTTAAGCGTGAAATTTGTATTGACTCGCAGTTTTATATGATTCAATTACAGCATTCGTTTTATTTTCTTTGTCCAATTTTGGTAAGAAAGTATGAGTGAATACAGAAAAAGCCCAATTTTCTTCCAGCCTTTACAACTTTACATACTTCCTTATATTATACACTGCCGTTTGTGAAAATTGCAACACCAAGAAACAATTTCCTGATTAACTCCAAACTTGGTGGAAGTGTAGAAGAGTGTGCAAGCAATAAGTGATTAGGCTTGCAGAGAGATGGGGTACAGGTAGCCGAGCAGAGCCCTCTCGTTTCGGTCCGACAAGGTCAGTGTTGCGCCCAGTGTAGTCAGTGCAGAGATGTCAACAAGGTGGAAACAATAAGCAGAAGATCAATATGCCTCGTCGGCGTCAAAGGGAGCCATATCGGCATATGAGTGAGTTCGAACGTGGCAGAATGATCGGTCTCCGGGAAGCAGGTTCGTCATACTGTGACATTTCGGCTCGTACAGGGCATGCTGCTACGGCAGTGATGCCTGTGTGGAAGCAGTGGATAGATGAAGGTCGTACGCAGTGAAGAGCGGGTACTGGACCATGGAATATGACCACAGCACGGGATGATCGTTAATCTTGTCCGCATGGCCATGACGGACCGTACAACTTCATCCACAATGTTGGCTTGACGCTGAAGCACTCTAACAGGTGTGAACCTGTCTGCATCAACGGTTCGTCACTGTCTGCTGCAGGTTGGACTGGTTGCATGCATGCCATTACGTTGGCTTCCATTGTCCAGAAACCACAAGCTCCTCCGACTACAATGGGCACGTGAACACCGTCACTGGGATGCTGAGTGGCAAACTGTAGACTTTACGGACGAGCCCCGCTTCAACGTGTCCTACGGTGTCCGGCGGTACTGTGGTGGGCGCAACCTGGAGGGGCTGCATTGTTGAGCGGCATAGCGGACAAACACCAGATGTGATGGTTTGGGGCGCCATTGGTTACAACAACCGATCTCGTATCCTACGAATTGAGGGCACTTTAAACAGCAACCAGTACCTAACGGTGGCTGTAGAGACTGAAGAACTCCACTGCTTCAGGCATCTCTACAGGCCACATTTCAACAGGACAATGCCCGGCCACATATTGCGAGGAATGTACAAGCCTTCTTCGAAGAGCGACGGGTATCATTGCTTCCCTGGCCTGCACGTTCGCCCATGTCTGGATATGGTTGGTCATCACCTGGTTCGTCACGGTCCTCCAGTGACCAGTGTCACGGATTTGTGGGCTCGAAAACAAACTGCGTGGAGGGAATTCCCTCAGGAACTTATTCAGAACCGTCTTGACTCAATGTTACGGCGTATAACAGCTGTAATTGCAGCGCATGGAGACCTCACCAAAAAATGAATACTAGGGCTCAAAGGTCATGTATAGGTTTGAAATGTTTATCGTTTGTTACTTGTCATGCACCTAACCTGTGGTAGTATTCAGTTATGCCACCGAGCGCGATGACTCAGGCGGTAATGTCTGTGGCCCTCATTCGGGAGGCCGTAGGTTGCATTCTCGTGGCCGATCTTCCTGACCCATGGGTTTTTTCAGTTTTTCCCCGGGTCCCTAGGTGAATGCTGAGAAGGAGAATTAATTTCTTGTCCCTCTACCTCAACTCCATTCTCTTTCACTTCTCCTTTCATCCATAAATTTTTGGAGATAAAATTATATTTTTTATTTGGATTGTAGAACAAATAAATATGAATTATATTCATTGTAATAATAAATATATTTATTTAAATTTTATAAATAAATATTATCTACTTAAAGATAAACAATTATATCAATAACAGCTACAATGTTATACTTTTAGGGTTGCAGGTGTCGGCGGGAGGTTTCGGCGTATGCATGGCAGGGGAAAAGAACGTTCTGTGAAAAACTTCGCCCCCCGGAATGGGCGCAGTCTCCGTTCCAGTCCCCTCAGGGGATGCGTAGGCCCACAGAGGGAGATGGCTTTTTGAGCGTAGGTCTACCAGGGCAAAAGCCTTAGCCCAAGCCCCCTCCTGATCCCAGGGCTAGCGCCAGCCGAATGGCTCTCCAGTCGGCTGTACCAGTGCCCATCTGGGAAATTTAAATCTGTAAATTGTAGGAATCTGCTCTCTGCCTCTCGTGTTCCCTGGTCCGGCCGACCTCATCCCTTTCTACCTGGGGCCCCGGGGCATAGGTACAACAGATCTAAGTAGGTTGACGTACTACATCGCCCTCCGTGTTGAATCTTAATCCTAATTCAGTTATAGCACCACAGTACATTCCTTTGAAAAAGGAATTTCAATAATTCTTTCTATTTTTCTCGACCTATAGTTCCTTCTTTCTCGCATTTATAACAAAGAAATGTATCTTTTGTGAATAATACAAGAGTTTTGTCATAAATACGTACAATTTATGCTCCCAAAATTAAATAACTTGATTTAAACATGTAAAGTTCTAAACTAGAGGTGAGGGAAAAAAATTAAAAACATACTAGGTTCTAAATTACGGTTTCAAGGTAATAGCAAAGTCCCTCTGCACATATTTATTTGTATGTAAATATAACAAACAGCAACATACTCCGGTTCTCTTATAATTTTCTTATTCGTTTCCTTCGTATCCAATCGTTACTCTTCGTTCCAGGAGTATTGAACAATGATACTCGCCTCCTACCCACTCTCTCATCATACACGCGTGAATTCATAGCGTCCTGTTAAAAATATTACATATGTGTTACCTTTAAATCCGTAATTCACCCTTAACTCACATTCGTTTACAACTTTCCATACTGTGACTCATGCACGAAGTTACCTAGCCTTCGTGAACGTTCCGATTTGTATACGGGGCCTATATAAGGGGCTGACAAGCGGTCGGTTTGACATTTCAGTTATTGCAGTTAGTTAAGAATTTAAAAACTTATGAAGAGTTTGGACAGGTAATAAGTTCAGTGCAGTTCAGTTATGAGCAGTGATTCTACCAGTCAGATGTGTTCTGTTCTGAGCGTGTATTTACAGTGACTCAAGTGTATTGTGTTGTGCTACGCTAAGGCCTAGGCGATAAATAAGGTGTGTTTCGCAACAAAAGGTCGTTTCATTTGTTATAATACTAATGGTCATTAGTTTTAAACGCCTTAAATATTTGTATTACAAAGCCTCACCATCGTAAATAAGTCTAGTTGGCAAGAAGATTTCTAGTAGTGTTTCTCTTTACTGTGATAGAAAGGAGAGATGGTTCCAAGTTCTCGCATTATACACGTACGTGTAAATATTATATTAAAACCCAATTTACTCTTTACGATCAACAATGGAACAGTTTAAAAAATCTCATATGTACATTCACATGACCTTCTATACCCTCTATGAGTTACTAATAGGTATGAAAACTATTCCTATTAAACGCTTATGCTTCGAGATAAACCTTTGCAGAAATAGCTACATTACACATTTCATTTGAAATCCAAAGGGAATAACGACAGACAAATGTTTAAGAACTACGCTATACGTTGGCATTAAATTCACACACTCCTTCCAAGCAATTTCAAAAAACAACCGAATGTCGACAGGACTTTTAGGAATGACAAATAATTTCAGAATTCAAACCATTAATAACAAATATCTCGGAAATGTCTGATGCCACAGATGCCAAAATATTTTAAATAAATTGTTTGTTTTAAGGACATCTTCATTGTTTGTGCACCTAGTAAGTTTTCATCTATCGCTTAAGTTCACAGGCTATTCCCACAATATTGAAGATATAAATTTTATTTGTGATGCAAGTATCATTAATAATATAGGGTACTTTATTGAAAGTCGTTAGAGCAGTTTTTGAGAAAATCAGAAATCTCGAAAAATGTTCCAGTAAGGGGTTGTTAGATTGGGCGATTTTCCTGAAAATCTTCGTGTTGTATCTTTGGAAGATACTGAACTTAAATACTAAGTTTGGTAATTATCCGAACTTTTGTTTTTGAGGTATGTTGTTCACAGACACAGACACACACACACACACACACAGAGACAGACGGAAACGCATACATATGCACCTTTTTAAAAAATCTGATGTGTTACATTCACATGCCTTTCTCTACTTTCTGTCGTTATTAGTGGGCATACAAATTATTCTTACGAAAGCCTACTTAATTTTAATCGAGATAAACACTTCCGGAAGTAACTGCATTACACATTTTGTTATAGAAACAAATAAATATGGTCGGTAGAGTACCTGCATGATGTGCAAGGGTTCCTGAGTTGAATTCGTAGCTGGGGGGGGAGTTTTTCTCTAGCCAAGATTATTGGCTATTTGGAGGTATGAATGAGATTGTGATTGCGTCTGTGATCTAATTATTAAAACCTAAACAAGAGAGTTAACACCATTGCCAATAGACAATAAGTTCCAAAGGAAAGGCTGCCTAACCAATGTAATTAAAGGCGGGGTATAAATGGACTAAAACAATCGAAGCTTTTATAATACGGATATCTCAGAAACGGCTTATGCTATTAAAAATGTTTATTTGAAATGCATTGTGTGTTTTACAGACATGTACATTTTTTGTGTGGTACGTTTTCGTCTATCGCTTAACGTTTACAAGTTATACAAGATTATAGAAAATTCTTTGCGAATGAAGAGGACTTGCTGGGCTATTCCAGAAAACTCAGTATATACATCTTATTTGCAGTGTAAATAGCTTTAATACATGGTATTTTAATCGAAATCGTTAGAACCATTTTTTAGAAAGTCAAAATTTTCGAAAAATGTTCCGTGTAAATGGTTGTTAAGGGTGGGGGATTTTCTTGAAAATCTTCATGTCGTATCCTTAGAAGATATCTCAAATACGAAGTTTGGTGTTTATCCGACTTTTCGTTTTTGAGTTATTGTGTTCACAGACACAAACGCTCGCGCGCGCGGACATGCTTCCAAAACTCCTTTATTTGAATTCAGTGGGCCTCAAAACATTGAGGCAGTATTTTTAACACTAAATGATTTCAGTCTAATTATATAATATGTAAATTCAATAACATCCCGCCTTGAAGCAATATGTGTATGTAATAAATTGTAAAATGTATGTAACAGTCATTGCACATGCTTATATTATTGTAAACATGTTCAATAATGTTATGTGAATGCATACATTTAATAATGTAGGAGCTGTGAGAAATAAGTTAAACGTTTCTAACAATGAGGTAACTATGAGGTAACCTTGAGGCAATATGAGTTTGAGAGTTTAAATGCTACTAATCATTATTAGAGCAGCAATAATGTAAATTTTGAGACAGTTTAAAAATAGCCAATCAACGACCAGAAAAAGCATTAGTTAAATGAAGGTATTCTATTGGACTAGGATTAGCCAATCAGAGACTTGAAATACAGAAATTTACAAGTTTAGACGGTTGAAATCAAGTCAGTTGCCTGCAGACCGTGATAGTAACCGGATACACTATGCGTCCTCGAAAGAAATATAATACGTATTCGTGTGAGACGAAAAATAAGTTTACGTGTTAAAAAGTACAAGTATTTAATTAAAGAATCTCACAGCTTTCTATATCAGTGAAGTGCTATTTAATTTGTGTCAAGGATTATTAAAAAGGAATGAATTAAAACTTAAAATCTGTGTAAGCCTACATTCTTAGTCGTACTAAAACCCTGTCTAAGATAAACGTGTTTCTAACAATAACACTGACGCAGCCGAGGCAAACATAAATATTTAAAGAAGCAGTTTAGTAACAAAGATAATATTTTTTTAAACTTGGGGAAAAGGCCACCTGAAAGTACATTTGGGGCGAAGGCTACCGGAAACTGTTTAACATACGTGTGGTTGCAAGTTCGGTTCCCCAACAGTTGAAATATAATACATCATCTTCAAACTGGCTTTCCATACGCAGCAGCTAATATAATAACCTTCTTCAAATTGGCATCCATACGTGAAGCTAATAAAAGACAATACCTTTCTCAGCATGTATTTCCGGTCATATCTTGAAATCGAATTTTTTTATGGAATGCGATAGATCCCCTACTTTAGGTAAGTAGTAGAAAGTAAAATGACTGTTTGAGCAAAGCATACTGCGTAAATGAAACCGGTTTGTTTAGGGTTTACAGAACGTCTTTCCTTAATACCCATATGAGGGACGAAATCAGGACTTGCAGCAGAGTTGCGAAACTCTAAAGGGATAGCGAAACTTAACAGCTGTGTATAACTCGCTATCCACCGAATCTGCGTCAAGCAAAGCTTTCCACTACAAAGCAACTCCCAACCCACAGTCCGGCTCTTTGATCTTTGGGCCATACAATTGCAGACCAGTCCGCGAAAAAAGTTCGCAAGAAAGATCAGAGGAAGAACACGTGCGCTGAAGAGAAAAGCTTTGCAATTAGTGCTGCCAACATGGACGGTTTGCATGCTGCACGATCCTACAGGGGTGTCCATGTGTCACACACGTATCAGTAGGTACGTATTTGAGGAGCTTGGGCCCCAAAAGTTAACAAATACTTCTGGACAGTATAAGATAACAATAAAACGGATTTATACTGTTATAGAACACGTGGTTTTAATATTTCACACAGAACACAGATTGCAATATGCCGTATATCAACTAAATGAAATATATAGAGAGCTTAACATGAGTATATCCATAGACAAAACAAAAGTAATGGCATTCTATGGCAATTAGGCTTTAAGGTCAAAGATTATGATTGAAAACTGAAATAAATAGTTTCTGCTTCGTATGAAAAGCCAATTTGTAGTAGATAATTTCTTTTCGTTATTTGCACCACGCTTTGGGCGTCAATTATGAAGTAGGTTGTATTGAAGGAGTTGTATTATATATCAACTCTTGAAGAGCCGAACATGAAGTAGTTGCAACCGCACGTATGGTATCTGGTTGCCTTCGGACCAAATGTTTAAAAATATATTAACTTTATAATTTTGACTGTTTCTTTAAATATTATATTTTATGTTTGCCTCGGCTGCGTCAGTATTATTGTTAGAGACACGTTTCTCTTTGCAGGATTGTGGTGCGACTGAAGAATGTAGGCTTACACAGATTTTAAGTTTTTCTTCACTCCATTTATTAATGCTTGACACGATTTAAATAACACTTCAGTGATATAGAGAGAGCTGGAGATTTTTTTAATTAATTACTTGCACTTTTTAACACGTAAACTATTTTTTTTTCTCACACAAAATATGTATTATACTTCTCGAGGACGTGTCTCGCGTCCAGTTATGAGCACTGTCTGCAAGCAACTGACTTGAATTCCACCGCCTAAATTTGTAACTTTCTGTATTTCAAGTCTCTGATTGGCTATTCCTAATCCAATAGAATACTTTTATTTAACTTAAGCTTTTTTCTGGTTGTTGATTGGCTATTTTGTAAACTGTCACAAAAATGACATGATTGTTGCTCCAAGAATGACTAGTAGCATTATTACGCTTTCTTACCCATTATTGCATCAAGGTTACCTCATTGTTACCTCATTGTTAGCAACTTTTAACCTATTATTCTCACAGCTCCTACATTATTAAATTACGTAATACATTCACATAACATTATTAAACATGGATACAGTAATATAAACATTTACAATGACTGTAATGTACATTTTTTATATTTTAGTTATATACACATATTGCTTTAAGGCGGGCTGTTATTGATATATATATAATTAGACTGAAATCATTTAAGTGTTAAAAGTAGTGCCTAAAGTCAGTACGATAGAACAAGTGTCTCCTTCCAGTATTTAGGATGTGATTTAATATATGGCGAAAATGATGTAAACAAAAAGTTAACAAATTTCTAACAAATTGTGGAAGAATTCACCAAACATTTAAAAATAAGGTCAGAGATCGGACAAAACTAAGATTTTATTTGTAGCAGGTGGCTCAACCGCGCCGTATTTGATGCGTGCAGATAACCTTTCTGCGTTAAAAGAGTTGCAGAATTCAACAGGGTAAACATAGCTCAGTGGGGAACAGGAGCATTAGCACCCTAAAAACTCACTACTCCTACTCCTACTACACCAGCGGTTCTCAGAAACGTACATGTGGATACACGGAGACAGTTGGAATATCATATCAATGAACAGAAGCAAAATTTCGATCTCCAATTCAATGAGCGAAGTCAACATAACGGTACCGTTAGATGATGATGATAGTAACAATAACATTTATAATAGTAAGTGAAAAAATGGCAGTGAAACACTGTATGCTCTCATATTTGTTGGTTACAGACCGTAATGATAGGCAAGAATAACGTAAACACAATTAAAAATATATCCATGGGTGGATGTGGTTAGGTCAAATACGTTCTAATTATTTGTCAATCTAAAAAGTGAGTTTATATCCTCGAAAATAAAACCTGTGTAAACTGAATGGAAAATATTCTAAGAACTTGTCGGTCTATTTTTGCCTATCATCACGGACAGTACACTCTAGTGCAAGGGTCTATTTTTGTCTATCATCACGGGGTGTACACTGTATTGCAAGTCGGGGAAGTGCCTCAATATGCGCGATCCGCCCATCGACTTTGAGGATAAACAAGAGTCATAAAACGTAGCTCGGCTGTCCCCGTGGCTCGGTCTGTAGAGCACTTCCTGCTGTGCGACGGGTCTCGGGTTCGATTCCCGGTTGGGGGTTGGGAATTTTTCTCTGGCCAAGATTATTCCCTATTCTCCCCAGAGTCTGGAAGTATGAATGTGTGTGGATCTAATGATTAAAGCCCAAAGATTACTAGAAACCCAAATGCGAGTTAATACAATTGTCTATAGGCAGTAGCATATTCCAAAATAAAGCAGCTGGTAAGACTACTTTAGTTAAAGGGGGGGTATAAATGGAATTTTTTTAAAAAAAATCTGATGTGTTACACTCACATGACTTTCTCTACTCTTGTACAATCTAATTTTACAAACGCCTATTCTCCATATGCTTCATGTTAATCGAGATATCGAGATGTCAATCTTATTGGTAATTTTCTTGTAGATGCAAGGGGAATATGGTAGCTTTTAAGCGATAGTCAAATATTTTAACGCTGGTTGCTATGTGGCGAATTCCATTCTCTTTGCATGTTCAGGACATAAAAAAATGAATAACGAATTTGAGAAAAAGTATAAGTATTGGAAAATTTAAGGAAATAACAAGCAATATCTCGAAAACGGTTCACTCAACAAAAGAAACGTATATGACATAAGTTGTGTATTTTAACGCGATCTACATTTTTTGTGTAGTAAAATTTTGTCTATCTCTTATGGTTTAGCAGTTATGCAAAAGTCGTTCACAATGAAGAATATGTTTGGAGACATTCCCAGAAAATTCGAGATATACATGTTATTTGTCATGACAATATCTTAAACATACGATATTTTAATCAAAATCGTTAGAGCCGTTTTTGAGAAAATTAAAATTTTCGAAAAATGTTCCATGTAAAGGGTAGTCTGGGGTGGAGGGATTTTCTTGAAAACCTTCGTGTCGCATCTCTGGAAGATACTGAACCTAAATACCAAGTTTGGTGTTTATCCGACTGTTCGTTTTTGAGTTATGCTGTTCACAGACACACAGACACACAGACACACAGACAGACAGACACACAGACACACAGACACACAGACAGACACACACACGGACATGTTTCCAAAAATGCTTTTTTTGGATTCAGTGATTCTCAAAACATGTATTTCCGGTGAAATCTCGGTATCGAATTTTTGGGTGGAATGCAATACTTCCCCTACTTACTATACGTAGTAGAGAAAGTAAAAAAATCTGATGTGTTACACTCACATGACTTTCTCTACTCTTGTACAATGTAATTTTACAAACGCTTATTCTCCATATGGTTCATGTTAATCGAGATATCGAGATGTCAATCTTATTGGTAATTTTCTTGTAGATGCAAGGGAAATATGGTAGCTTTTAAGCGATAGTCAAATATTTTAACGCTGGTTGCTATGTGGCGCATTCCATTCTCTTTGCATGTCCAGGACATAAAAAAAATGAATAACGAATGTGAGAAAAAGTACAAGTATTGGAAAATTTAAGGGAATAACAAGCAATATCTCGAAAACGGTTCACTCAACAAAAGAAATGTATATGACATAAGTTGTGTATTTTAACGCGATCTACATTTTTTGTGTAGTAAAATTTTGTCTATCTCTTATGGTTTACCAGTTATGCAAAAGTCGTTCACAATGAAGAATACTTTTGGAGACATTCCCAGAAAATTCGAGATATACATTTCATTTCTCATGACATTATCTTAAACATATGATATTTTCATCAAAATCGTTAGAGCCATTTTTGAGAAAATTAAAATTTTCGAAAAATCTTCCATGTAAAGGGTAGTCTGGGGTGGAGGGATTTTCTTGAAAACCTTCGTGTCGCATCTCTGGAAGATACTGAACCTAAATACAAAGTTTGGTGCTTATCCGACTGTTCGTTTTTGAGTTATGCTGTTCACAGATACACACACAGACACACACACACACACAGACACACAGACACACACACAGACACACACACGGACATGTTTCCAAAAATGCTTTTTTTGGATTCAGGAGGTCTCAAAACATGTATTTCCGGTGAAATCTCGGTATCGAATTTTTGGGTGGAATGCAATACTTCCCCTACTTACTATACGTAGTAGAGAAAGTAAAAAGGGCTTGCTCACGCTAATTTGCCAGTCCCCGCTGACCAGTGTTTACTTGGAATTGCCCCGTTGAGTTCTGCCACTCTTTTAACGCACAAAGGGATATGTGCACACTTGAAATACGACACGGCTGGGCCACCTGGTATATGGTCATAGTCTCATTCTATATGAAAGTGACAATTAAAGAAAAACATAAAAGTAAACTTCAAACAGCTGAAATGAGATTCTTATGCTCAGCAAAAGGCTGAACAACAGAAGAGCATGAGAGAATTAGAGAAGAATTATGTCTAAATTCATCATAGACTTAATTGCTAAACACAGACAGAAATGGACAAGACACTTGACCGATCGATCGGACGACCAAGGAGACGATGGGAAATCTGAGAAGGAACAGGATTTTACCTAAATCATGGTTGGAAGATGAAGAGTTATATTGTTGTAGCATTATTTCTTTTAATTGCTGCAAAACAATTGCGGTGTTATCTACTAAGCTCTTTACTATTTCTCTATTCTGCTCCATTTATTTGATTTGCTTCCTCTTTTGCATCAAAAGTACAAAATGTCAAATTGGCCATTTTCCTCTTCCCAGTTCCTTAAAATACTCTTATAGAATTCACTTTTTTATATTGTAGTATACGGCGATATAAGGTTGGTAAGTGTTTTTAACAAATCTAGGGAAAGAGTATTTTATATTTCTGAGTATTTATATATTGTATTGTAGTTTATTGTATACATTTCAGGTTACAAATTACAAATTTTGTTACATTTATTTTTATGCTTCTACTTTATTATGTACATTTCTGGTACCAACACCTTACGTTGTGTTGCCTAGCCAGTAAAGCTCCCTGGCCTGCAGCACTGCTGTGAAACATTTACTTCTGTTTGAGAAACCCTGATTACAATTTATTTCATTTTATGTTGCCTCTCTCTTCTTCTCTTTGACTTTTCTCATCCATTTCTCTTTCATTTTTATTAAAATATCCCCCACCTTCCTATTTCTTTCTTTCTGCTTGCTTGTTATCATTTTCAATGCAACTAAATCACCTCCCATGTTATTCCATTTCTTGTCCCAGATTTTCTCTCTCCACTTTTTTTAATCTTCACATTTGACTACACAATGTTCTACATTTTCCTCACCACCGCAAAATTCACACATTCTTTATCGTTAGTTCTTAAGCCACTTAACAATATCGTTCCCGCTCTCATCCAAGCTAACTCTTCCTTTTCTCTTTTATTACACTATTCTACATATCTTTCTTTATCCCATATCCTCCACCCTTTCACGCACTTAAATCCAAAAACCTGCACTGTTGAGATTCTGCTATACACATGTATATTACATACTATTTTTGGGCGATTAATAATAATTATATTAATTGCAGTGGTGTCTAAAACTTAAACCCATTTCTTAAATAACCTTGCTCCGTTGACATGTGTCCTTCCATGCTCCATTTCCTACACTTTCCCCTGATTGGCTAATGAATGGTGATGAAGAAGACAAACAAGCCCTATGCAATGCAAGGTCAGGCGATAAAAGCGGTATAAGCCTTCTGTCATGCTGTATACACATGCTTTCGTCATCCTGAGAGGCAGGTGTAAACCGAAGTATCCTCCTATCTATTAGCTGATAAGCATTCCAGATACACGTAATATATTTGATTCATACGGTTATGAAAATGTAAATTGAATTTTTCTTCAAATATATTAAGATGAATGATCTTATTAAATATGGAACAATTTTTTTAACGGAGAACAACCTATTCCACAACAGCAGCCAATGAGAGGCGGTAGTGCACGTGGCAGTTCAGAGATAAGGGGCAAAATTATAAGGAACAAATCTTAGTTGCTCATTAACACTAGGATGCACAGTGTTTCCCTGTCCTCTCTAACGCCCAGAGGTGTCATTTTGACCCTTACTGTATAACATTAACATTAATGTTCTGCATTATTATTTCAAGGTTCTATTTGTATTCTATTATTCTATTTTAATGTTTTGCATGATTTATAGCCAGTTAAGATACAGAATGGTGAATAAATATGCAGCAAAACAAAAATACATCAATTATTAAAAAATAAAGAAATTTCACAGAAGCACGTAAAACACCAACAAGAGTAAGCAAATTAAGGGATTTGTTTAGTTTTAAATGCATACAAAATCGAATTATTCATTTTTACAGCAATTTTAGATATTCATTCGTCCACATAATTGACACATTTGTATTCAGTTATCTTTGTGAGTTTTCTACAAAGCATCTTCTTACAAAAGTGCACTTGGTAGTAGTTTTAAATCCATAGAAAAATTAAATTATTCATGTTTACAGCAATTTCAGTTAGTTGATACTTCCACAAAACTGACACATTTGTATTCAGTTTTCTTTGTGAAGTTTTCACAAAGCATCTTCTTACAAACAGTGGACCTTGCAAAATTTAAGAATATGAAATTTACGATGTTTCTGTGCTATTTCGCCTTCATTTTCACCTCCGTTTTCTTTTCATTATCGTCTGTGGTTCTACTTACGAATGGAGCGACTCTTCACATGTTCAGAGCGTAGTTCCTCTACAAGTTGCTGAGAATCAGTATCATTACTATTAGACGATTCATTTTCTCTAGTTATCTGCGGTATAAACCCTTCTTCTGAGTCGTCAGAAAAAAAATTTCACTACCATCTGAATCATTCTCCAGATCTCTTTATAACTCATCTTCATGTAATAACGTTTCCGATACATTTCAATCTTACCTTTGCAACGCTAATTCTTACAAGCGAATGACAAACAAACGTACGTCGTATAGTGAGCATTGTTGTGTGTTCATATTACAATAATAAGAATAAAAGTTGATTATTACATCATAAAATAAGACGGCTTCAATAAGGGAGTGCATGTAATAAACTGATTTTTGCAAGAGAATGACAAAGATAAATCACATTGAGTCCATTGTTGTCCATTTATACCGAAATAGTATGAAAAAAGTTAATTATTACTTCATAAAGTAAAGTACTGAAGTATGGGAACGCATGAATTAAACGTAAGGCATATCAATAAACCAAATTGTGGTATTGTCTTAAAGGGATCAATATGATCAATCTAGGCGTTAAAGGTAAAACCTGTAAAAAATCATATTCAGTTGTGCGAAATGCGCTATTTTAGTATAATGAAAATACATTCCAAATGAATAAAACCCATAAAACGAAATGTTGATCCAATCATTCTGTGAAACGTAGCTATCACTTAAAAGGGTCATTTTGATTCCTCTGGGCGTTCTAGTTTTAACAGCTGGTTGAAGTATCAAAATGAGATGACGTTATCAACCTTAACAATAATGCTTGACCAATTCTATTATCAAATAAAGGCCAGATCGACTGCACTCGAGCCACGAAAGTTCATTGCCTAGTGTTCGAAAACATTAAGAAGCTGCTATCACGGCTGAAAACTTGTCAAACGTTGAAAACACGTGGCAAATAGGTTGTTTTTTTATTAATAATACCTCCGCATCAAGGTAAGATAATGTATTCAAAACAGGTTAGCTTAGAAGTATCAGATGAAGATTATTCGGATATTTTCGACTGGTATGTTGATGTGAAGATCAACATAATGCACCAATAAAACACACATTAAAAAATAAAAACATAATTAAGACAGTGAAGACTGAAATAGTAAAAACATTCACTAAAACTCTAATTATCCTCCAAGTGTATAATAGTAAAACCTTTAAAATCTTATGGCTGCTATACGGGGTGTGCCAATAAAATGTCTCGGTTTTTAATGTTTGACATTTCGCTAAGTTGGTAACATATACTTATATACTCATATACTTGTTGTGCAAGCTTGGGAGAAACCTTTATTATACTTTTCACCACGGCTGGAAGAATTAGAATTGCTACATTTTATTTGGAAACAGAATCTATGATACTGACATTTAGGTATTGCAATGAATTTAATTGTCGAGTAGCATCATCTCCAAAGATAATATTGCGTATTGTAATAGACCGAGATCGGCGAGGACGCAAGAAAACATTCCAGCAGTACGGTTGTCAGCCAATTAGTGTCAAAAAAAAATAGGACACCGAAGACGTGCAAGAGAACTGAGGGTCCGACGTCCATCAGGAGGATTTTGAAACTAGAGCACAAACTGTTCCCGCATAAATTGCGAGTGAAGTAGTGGTGGTCCTATCGAAAATGTTGTTATAAATGGATAATTCTCATTGGGAAATATTTCAAAAGCAGTTGCTTGCATTAAAAGGTGTTCTCATATCTTTCTTTTGTAAGTTTGCACCAATATGATACATCAGTGTTCAATATTTTGGAAGCTATGCAAGTTTTAAATCAGGTACATTTTATTGGCGTATCCTGTATGAGCAAGATCTATAGGCAGCATAGGTCGTAAGTTAGATTGGGAGCAACGAATGCGGAAAAACAGACTTTCCAGGCATGTTATGATCAGGCGTGGGAGTTTATAAGCATTTGGCTTCAAGTTATCAACACTCGAACCATTATCACTACAAAGAATGCATAAAAACAGTGATCAAGGGGCACTGACAGGCAGATAAAAACATCTGTACCTCAAACTTCAAAATGCTGTACGAGGGATGGAGTTTGTTATCTGCGATGTACATGCCTATAGTCTAGTAACAGTTCAACTATGGTTCCTTCCGTCTTGGCTTTAATGCTTAGAAGTTTCTATGCCCGGTTATGATAGAGAGTAAACTTATGAAAAAACACGATCGCCCAAAAATATCATTATTTCACAGAGTTGTACCTTAAATCTGTAGCGGCTATTCAGGTGAAGTATATGAAGTGCACTTCACCCGTTTTTTTTAATATCAAACTCATTATCATCATTATCATTTTTTTTCGTGACAATGTTAAGACTCTCTTGGGGTTGTCGATCTCTTTGTTTTTATCTGTTTTTCCGGCAATGCTATTCACGCTTCAAAGAGTTGACTTTATGTCCGTTAGAGCGCTATGTCTGCAGCGAACGAAATCACAACTTTAATTAAGGTTTGGTATCTTTGACGTTGAACTTCTTTGGTAAATTATTTCCAACTCTTCACGGTTGTTATAACTGTGACGTATGCTAGTGAGATTCTATTTTGAGAAACAGTGGCATATACAAAATGCAGCTGTAGGTTTCTCTTTAACTCGTCAACTCCCTTAGCGGATAGAGTTGGCAGAACATAAGTAATTTGACGTATTTTGTATGTGTGGTTTCTTAACATGTAATAATATAACACGCGCTACAATTTGAAATTTGGTACCTGATGGTGTAAAGCTATTTAGAAGTATAGCACTTCTTGTGCTGTGAAAGTGATATATGTATGCGTTTAGGGACATAATGTTGATATTACAAGACAGACCGTTTGGCAGGTGGAAGGACGAAGACAAAAAATACCTTTAAACTGCGGAAGGTCAATGATTTAATAGAACTAAATGCTAGAAGGTGAGGCAGTGTTTTTAACACTTAAATGATTTCAGTGAAATTATATATTATATAAATTCAATAACAGCCGCCTTGAAGCAATATGTGTATGTAATAATTTGTAAAATATATGTAACATATGCTTATATTATTGTATACATGTTCAATAGTGTTATATGAATGTGTTACGTAATTTTATAATGTAATAGCTTTGAGAAATAAGACAAAAGTTGCTAACAATGAGGTAACAATGAGGTAACCTTGAGGCAATTATGAATTAGAAAGTTTAAATATTACTTGTGATTCTTGGAAGCAATAATGTAATTTAGTGACAGTTTATAAAAATAGCCAATTAACAACCAGAAAAAGCTTTAGTTAAATGACGGTATTCTATTGGATTAGGAATAACCAATCAGAGACTTGAAATACAGAAATTTATAAATTTAGGCAGTTGAAATCAATTCAGTTGCCTGCAAACAGTGTTCCTAACCGGACGCGAGACACATCCTCGAGAGTTTTAATACGTATTCGTGAAAGACGAAAAACAGTTTACGTGTTAAAAAGTGCAAGTATTTCATAAAAGAATCTCACAGCTCTCTATCAGTGAAGTGTTATGTAAATCGTGTCAAGCATTAATAAAAAGAGTGAAGTAAAATTATAATCTGTGTAAGCCTACATTGTTAGTCGCACCACAACCCTGCCAAGACATCCATGTCTCTAACAATAATACTGCCGCAGCCAAGGCAAACATAAAATATATAATATTTAAAGAAACAGTAAAAATACATTTGGGGCGAAGGCTACTGGAAACTGTTTACTATACGTGCGGTTGCAACTACTACAAGTTCGGTTCCCCAACAGTTGAAATATAATGCAACTCCTACAACAATATAACATCTTCAAAGGGAAGTGGAAAAAAAAACCCAGAGAATCATACAACCTTCATTTTAAGGACTCGTGGTTTCAACAATACCCATGATTATGCAGTAGTGTGACATTACAAAAGCTCATCTGTTGGCCATGCCATTTGTTCAGTAATGTATTTTGTGTCTGGAATACACAAGGATTTTGTGAATTCAAAAATGTGACGCGTGAGTTTAATAAGTATAAAGATTCTGAGGAGCATTTAAAACGTAAATTGCAATTGAAAGCTTTCGGAAAAAGCACAGTATAATCGCAGATGCGCTAACGGAAATACAAGACTGTGCATACTTCGAATCAACGAACATGTTTTTTTTTAGATCGACAAATCTTCAGGCAATCGTTAGGGGCTGTGCTATACTTAAGCGTTCAAGAACTTTCATATAGAGACCATGACTAGAGAGCTTCCTCTGTAAACCATGGGAATTTTAATTTTTAGTTTGGTATTGATTATACCTTCAAAAGTGCATCTGTGGAACGCAGTTTCTCTTGTCTGAAAATATTTCCGCGTAGTGCAATGTCACAGCGTCGGTTAGCATTTCAATACACCAGTTATCCAATGTTCCAAACTCATCGAGAACCAACCTTTTCATGAAGACATTATTGATAAATATGCCAGCTAAAAGACAGGAGGGTAGATTTAATTTACAAGAAATAGAATGAGTTTAGATAATTTTATTAAAGTGTTTTAATTTGTTGTAGTATTTAATATTCATTTGTAGAAGAAATAGTAGAAGCAGTAGTGGTATTTATAGCAGTAACAATAATATGTTACGAATATTAAAATAAAGTATAATAATAATTTTTGTTATGCAATATGCCATCACTTCCCCACCCCTTTTTACTTTCTCTACTACGTATAGTAAGTAGAGGAAGTATGGTATTCCACCCAAAAATTCGATACCAGGATTTCACCGGAAATATATGTTTTGAAACCCCCTGAATCCAAAAAAAGCATTTTTGGAAACATGTCCGTGTGTGTGTCTATGTGAATATGTGTTTGTGTGTCTGTGAACAGCATAACTCAGAAATGAACAGTCGGATAAACACTAAACTTGGTATTTAGCTTCAGTATCTTCCAGAGATGCGAAAAGAAGGTTTTCAAGAAAAGCCCTCACCACAGACTACCCTTTACATGGAACATTTTTCGAAAATTTTAATTTTCTTAAAAATGGCTAACGATTTTGATTAAAATATCATATGTTTAAGATATTTTTATGACAAATGAAATGTATATCTCGAATTTTCTGTGAATGTCTCCAAAAGTATTCTTCATTGTGAACGACTTTTGCATAATTGGTAAACCATAAGAGATAGACAAAATTTTACTACACAAAAAATGTAAATCGCGTTAAAATACACAATTTATGTCATATACATTTTTTGTTGAGTGAACCGTTTTCGAGATATTGCTTGTTATTCCCTTAAATTTTCCAATACTTATACTTTTTCTCAAATTCGTTATTCATTTTTATGTCCTGGACATGCAAAGAGAATGGAATGCGCCACATAGCAACCAGCGCTTAAAATATTTGACTATCGCTTGAAACCTACCATATTCCCCTTGCATCTACGAAAATTAGCAATAAGATTGACATCTCGATATCTCGATTAACATGAAGCATATGGAGAATAAGCATTTGTAAAAATAGTTTGCACAAGAGTAGAGAAAGTCATGTGAGTGTAACACATCAGATTTTTACTATGTCCACCACTACTTAAAATACGCACACATTCGCAAAGCAGGCATTTATGAGTGGGTGAAAGCAGCTGGATCCCGGAGAAATATTTTCCACAAGTGAAGATTTGCAGATGCCAGACATAGTTAGGTCGTTTATTCTTCGGAGAGGTGTTGAATTATGCGTGCACTCTCTCCAAAACAGAATGAAGCTTTTGACGATATCTTACCACTTTACTTTTTATACGCGTTGGAGCCTAATACTTTCTTCTGTTTTGTTGGAAATAAAAATTCCAGATGTTTTCAATATAGAAAACGTAATTTGCGAGTGAGATCAGCGTTGTAGGTAACGTTTAAGGAACGCTGTGCTCGCTTCACTTGTTGTAAGTTATTGGCAAGTGCCAGAGTGTATATCCTGATACAAGAGTAAACCGGGATATATCAAAGGAAACTTTAGGGAAAGACGTAAATTTTTCTTTTGTTTCCAAGTTCCTCGGAGAAACATAATTCAGAGTTCATCGAGGAAAGTGCTTCTGGAACATGAACGTTTTCGGATAAGGCAGACCTGATCCTTAGGGACTCGATAAGGTGTGGTTGTCGAAGTTAATGCATGCCTGCAACTTGGGAGATATTTAATGAGTTATCAGCTGGGATGTTTACTAAGAAGTGCTTTACAACAAGATGTTCTGGAAAGATATAGTAAACTGTTTGGGTATTAAAGTTGGATACGCATGTTTACGAAAAACTTAATTCGATACCTTGAATAATAATAATAATAATAATAATAATAATAATAATAATAATAATAATAATAATAATAATGGTTGGGGGAATTACAAGAGGATTCCAGAAAATATTTTACAAAATTATAAATTAAATATATGATTTCTAATACACACAAGGGTTTCTCTACCCGTTACCCTTTATTTTCATGTGTGTTCTGGAAGTATTCACATAAAATTTTATTTATCTATCACGTACCTTGTAGGCAGAAGAAATGTAGCATTAGTTAAGAGATAAGGGAGGAGCCCCAAAACCGGCGCAGTGCACCGCATGTGCTTCTACCGTAACCCCTTGGGAGGTAGGGATGAGAGGAGAGACTTAAAGGGGATCATATCCGGGTGACGACGTGCATAAGCCAGGACAGGGCCCCTAACGCTTCCAGTTCGAACGCATACAACCTCAAGCCCCTGACCCACTGGGGGCCACCACCCAGCCGCAACATGCCAACACCATCGCCTTGTCCTTAAACCATGACACAGATGATATTGAAGGAAATGATGGGTACAGAAAAATCGTGGTGAAAGAGGAACCACCATTGCCTACCGACCGGGGAAGTTTTGAGTGGGCGGTCGCCAGGAATCGAACCCAGGACATCCCGAATGCGATCCCCACCTGTACCCCGGAACTTCGCTTGATATTCCATCCAAAAATTTGATGCCAGTATCTCAACGGCATCGAGGTCTCTGAATCCAAAAAACTTTTTTTTACTTTCTGTACCACTTACCTAGTGCAATAAGGACGGTGTGTGTGAGTATGAACAGCGAAACTCAAAAATGAAAATTTCATAAGTGCCAAACTTGATATTTAAGTTCAGTATCTTTCAAAGATATTCCAAAAATGTTTTCAAGGTACTCACGCAACCTCAAACTTTCTTATTGGAAAACGTTACTATATTTTGGATTTTCTTAAAATGGTTATAACGATTATGATTAAAATGCATTTGTTTAAGACATTAACATGACAAAATGTATCGGTGTCTTGCATTTTCTGGAATTATACTTTTAAGTAATCTACATTCGCAATGAATTTTGTTGAAATTGTTTATACCGGGTAAACCTAAACGCATAAACTTACTAAAGAAAGATTTAAATAATCTTAAAGCACACAATTAATTCAAAATAACTTACTTTATGGCTTCAGCCATTTTTGCCGCACTCAGGAGGTCCCGGGTTCGATTCCTGATGGCCGGCCACGTACTATGTGGCTTTTCCGTGGTTTTCCTTTAGTCACCTAGGCGAATACTAGGGTGGTGTATTTTACCACGATTTCCGTTTTCCCTTAATTCTTCTCATTTCGTCTCTTTCCTTTTAATCTTTTAGGCATTGTCTTCGGATTCCATGGCGTGGCTAGTGTCGGGCAGATGGCAAGGTTGCCGTATGTTGTAAAGGATTTCTCCCCGCAAAACGCTAGGAAGCGTTCGTCCGCTTGCTAGTCACTTCGTCGTCCTCTCGCGGGATTCTTCGCCTCTGCTGGTGAAGGCGGGTGTTTCAACCTGAGCCGGCCCTCGTAGCCGTGGTCGCTGGAGTGGTCGCTCCGGCGCTCCGCCAAGCTGAGGGTCGCGGGTTCGAGTCCCGCCTCGGGCATGGGTGTTTGTGTGTGTGTATGTGTGTTGCGTAAATAAGCGCTATAAAACAGAAGAACACAGTAGCATAATCTGGGAACGACAAGGGAACTTTACAAAAAAAAAAAAAAAAAAAAAAAAAAAAAAACTGAAATATTGCGGACTTCCGTGTGTCTCTGTGGGCGTGTGCTCCTGCGGACCTGCGACCTCCTGTGGCTCCTTCACTTCCTCCGTGCCTCCCGGGGAGTGTAGTTACAATAGATCTAGCTGGTCACGGTGGCGAGATGCCCCCTCCGTTGAATTACCTCTACCTCTGCCTCAGCTATTTTTGAGATATGCATTATTGGCTTGAATACGTCAGTCCTTTATTATTGTTTTAAAGCCCTGTGATTTCTCAGTTATTTGTCGCGACGTGATTGAAACACTATGGATTTTTCACGCCAGCATACAGGGACACGCCTTAAAAACTGGCTATGGATTCGTTTTTCTCCATTTCCCTTCTATCTATAAAGATATGTGTAATGGAACTATGCCATGGATTAACTCGAATAAGATGAAATAGATAGAAACATAAGCTTTCGTAAGCATAGCTTTCAAAGATATATAAAAATAAAAGAAGTGGGTAGAGAGTGTAACACATCAGATTTTACTTCCCATACCTACCTGTTATCAAACGGGATGCGTGGCGGTTACGTCTGTGGTCCGCATTTGGAAGGTCCGGGGATCGATCTCCGGCGACCACCCATTTTGGTTCATGGGTTTTCGTGGTTTCCCCGGGTCGCCAGGTGATTCCTGGTGTGGTTCAACCTCTACCGCGACTCTCCTTCATCTCATTTCCCGTCCCCATCAAATTTCATGTCATCTGTTTCAAGGCTGTAGGACCAGCCGCCGGTGTTCGGCAGGTTGCGGCTGGGCGGTGGCTTGCGTCCTGTAAAGGTTCCTTCCCTGGTATCGCTGCGGTACCGCTCGGTTAGGTCTCTCATCAGCGTGGGGCTCCGCTCTGGGGAATTCTGGAGGGAAAAAGTGGTGGTGGATTGTGACAGGGACCGTGTGGCATAGGATGCGTCCATTCTTGCGCTTACCTACTATTGGTAGGTAAAGCAAGTATTTACAATCATTTCAAAATATGTATCATTTCATTGGAAATACGCGGTTTATGTTGTCGGTAGATCATAAAAAATTGAGTAAACACAAAGATTTATAGATTCCGTTTAAGGTTGGCATACAAAGATCTCCAAGAAAATTCTTCCACCTCAAAATACGTTTTACGAGGATTTCTTGCTTAGTTTTTAAATTCTAAACGTAATTCTAATAACTGCGATTAAACGTTATGTGTTTGAAATATTAACTTAAATAAATAACTCATTAACCATATATACACTACGTGATCAAAAGTATCCGGACACCTGGCTGAAAATGACATACAAGTTCGTGGTGCCCTCCATCGGTAATACTGGAAGTCTATATGGTGTTGGCCCACCCATAGCCTTATGGTAGCGTTCACTCTCGCAGGCATACTTTCAATCAGGTGCTGGAAGGTTTCTTGGGGAATGGCAGCCCATTCTTCACGGAGTGTGGAACTGAGGAGAGGTATCGATGTAGGTCGGTGAGGCCTGGCACGAAGTCGGCGTTCCAAAACATCCCAAAGATGTTCTATAGGATTCAAGTCAGGAATCTGTGCAGGCCAGTCCATTACAGGGATGTTATTGTCGTGTAACCACTCCGCCACAGCCCGTGCAGTATGAACATATGCTCGATCATGTTGAAAGATGCAATCGCCACCCCCGAATTGCTCTTGAACAGTGGGAAGCAAGAAGGTGCTTAAAATATCAATGTAGGTCTGCGTTATGATCGTGCCACGCAAAACAACAAGAGGTGCAAGTCCCTTCCAGGAAAACACGACCACACCATAACACCACCGCTTCCGAATTTCACTGTTGTCACTACACACGCTGGCAGATGACGTTCACCGGGCATTCGCCATACCCACACCCTGCCATCGGTTCGCCACATTGTGTACCCTGATTCGGCACTCCACACAACGTTTTGCCACTGTTCAATCGTGTAATGTTGACGCTCCTTACACCAAGTGAGGCGTGGTTTGGCATTTTCCTGCGTGATGTGTCGCTTATGAGCAGCCGCTCGACCATGGAATCCAAGGTTTCTCCCCTCACGCCTAGTTTTAATTGTACTTGGAGTGGATCCTAATACAGTTTGGAATCCCTGTGTGGTGGCCTGGATATATGTCTGCCTATTACTCTTTACGACCCTCTTCAAATGTCGGCAGTCTCTGTCAGCCAACAGACGAGGTCGGCCTGTACGCTTTTGTGCTGTACATGTCCCTTCACGTTTCCACTTCACTATCGCATCAGAAACAGTGGACCTAGGGATGTTTAGGAGTGTGGAAATCTCGCGTACAGACTTCTGACACGAGTGACACCCAATCACCTGACCACATTTGAAGTCCGTGAGTTCCACGGAGCGTCCCATTCTGCTGTTTCACGATGTCTAATGACTACTGAGGTCGCGGATAATGAGTACCAGGCAGTAGGTGGCAGCACAAGGCACCTAAGATGAAAAACGTAGGTTTATCGTGTGTCCGGATACTATCAAATAGTATATATATATATGTATATATATATATATCTTGTACTGTTTTTGGAAATATCGTGTGAAGTTCCTTCGTTCTAATAGAATATCTATAATTCCATACAGCTATTTAAGTATTGTTAAACGTCCGCTGTTACGTCATACGTCACTAAGGGGGTGGTCACTGATGATGCATAAAATACCGTTATAATTCATGAAGGACATTTTGGAAGAAAATGTTCCAGGCCTAACTTTAGGTTATCTCTTCGGCATTTGCTAGTTATGAGGACTGAGGAAGACCTTAAATAAAGCATTTGATGTGTTACATTCACGTGACGTTCTCCACCTCTGTCACTTATTAGTGGAAACCTTATTTTCCTACCTACTTCATTTTAATCGAGATAAACCTTTCCGGAAATAGCTGCAATACATATTTCGTTATAGATACAAAAGGAATAGCGATAGTCAAAGTTTTAGAATCGACGCTATATGTTGGCCTTAAAATTCCATACTGTTTCTATTAAATCGCGAGAAACAGCTGAAAGTTGACAGTACTTGAAAAGAGTAAGTATTGAACAATAAGAGTTATACAAGATTATACAAAATTCCGTCCAATGAAGTGGGTTTCAGATGCTATTCCCAGAAAATTCAGGCTATAATTTTTATTTGTCATGTAAATATATTTAAAGATATGGTATTTTAATTAAAAATGTTTAGTAATTTTTCAGAAAATTAAAAAATATTCCTTGAAAAATGTAGTTTGGGATGGGGGTTTTTCTTAAAAGCTTTAGTGCGGCATCTTTGGAATATGCTGAACTTGAATAATAAGTTTAGTATTTAACTCACTTTTCTTTTTGAGTTATGCTGTTCACAGACACACACACACCATAGATATTTTTTCTAAAAATTATATTTTTGAATTTAGGAGTCTCAAAACATATATATCCAGGGAAATTTCGATGTTGAATTTTTGTGTGAAATATATGTCTTCTCTACCTAATATTTACGTGGTAGATAAAGAAAGTCAGTCAAGGAGGACCGTTTGAGAATGGTGTTGTTTAGAAGGAGTTGTATCATATTTCAACTGTTGGGGAGCCGAACATGTAGTAGTTGCAGCTGCACGTATGGTAAACAGTTTCCGGTAAACTTCGCCCCAAATGTACCTACTTTCAGGTGGCCTTTGCCCCAAGTTTAAAAAAATATTAACTTTGTAATTTGACTGTTTCTTTAAATATTATATATTTATGTTTGCCTCGGCTGCGTCAGTATTATTGTTAGAGACACGTTTCTCTTAGCAGGGTTTTGGTGCGACAAGAATGTAGGCTTACACAGATTATAATTTTACTTCACTCTTTTACTAACACTTGATATGATTTAAATAATACTTCACTGATATAGAGAGCTGTGAGATGTTTTTATTAAATACTTGCACTTTTAACACGTAAACTATTTTTTCTCACTCAAAATACGTATAAAATCTCTCGAGGACGCATCTTGCATCCGGTTACAATCACTGTCTGCAGGCAACTGACTTCTAGACTTGTAAATTTTGCTATACTTCAGTTTCTGATTAGCTAATTCTACTCCAATAGAATACCTTCATTTAACTAAAGCTTTTTCTGGTTGTTGATTGGCTGTTTTATAAACTGTCACTAAAATTACATTATTGTTACTCCAAGAATCACAAGTAGTACTGTTAAACTTTCTTACTTATTATTGACTGAAGGTTACCTCATTGTTAGCAACTTTTAACTTATTATTCTCACAGCTCCTACATTATTAAATTACGTAATATATTCACATAACATTATTACACATGTTTACAATATCATAAGCATATGCAATGACTGTTACATACATTTTACAAATTATTACATACATATTGCTTCAAGGCGGACTGTTATTGAATTTACATATTATATAATTAGACTGAAATTATTTATGTGTTCAAAACGCTGGCTCACGTTCTGACGGGATTTGAATCCCAGACCTCTCCTTCAAGAAGAGTCCTCGGCTACCCAGTCGGTCAAAACCAAAAGAGACAGACAAAAACTTACTCCGGGAAAAATGTAAAGCTCGTTGAAATATACAATTTGTGGCAAATAAGTTTCAGTAGCATTGCCGAGATTTCGCTGTTGTTCTTTTGATTTTCCAATGGTTGAAGTAACGTAATGTGGTGGTTACAGTTTTATTTTACAAGAATGCAATACATTGAATTTTATTAAACTCCGTTTAAGTAAATCCAATTCTTGCACGTCATTTTCCGGTTGGTTTATGTAATCAGGCGTTGGATGGTATGAGTTATAGACAAAATGAGCACCCAAGGTTCATCATGTGAAGAAATCATGCAATTCATGCTGACGATGTTTTAGGTATGCGCTGAGGCTACTGCTTGGTTAGCTGAGCTACAGTATTTAAAGTGATGTTTTTTTAGGGTCGCGGGGGCCCCTTGTCACGTGTTTAGCCAGACTCTAAAATGGAGCATTTTTTGAAAACTGATTTTCTCAAAAATGGCTCTAACGAGTTTAATTAAAATATATGTTTAAGATATTTGCATTGCAAATGAAATGTAGATCTTGAATTTTCTGGGAATGTACCTAAAGGTCCTCTTCATTCTGAAGGACTTTTTCATAACTGGTAAACTGTAAGAACTAGACAAAATTTTACTTAACAAAAATATAGTTCCCGTTAAACACACAATTTATCCCATGTAAATTTTTTGTTGAGCTCACTATTTCCAAGATATTCCTTGTTATTTGTTTGAATGTTCCAATAATTTTTCTCAAATGGGAATTCGTTATTCACTTTTTTTTCTGTCCTGGTAATGCAAAGAGAATGGAATGCGCCACATAGCAACCAGCTCTTAAAATATTTGACTATCGCTTAAAGCCTACCATATTTCCCTTGCATTTACAAGAAAATTAGCAATAAGATTGTTTCTGCAAATGTTTATCTCGATTAACATGAAGTAGATGGGGAATAAGGGTTTGTAAAAATGTTTTACACAAGAGTAGAGAAAGCCATGTGAGTGAAACACATCAGATTTTTTAGCTATGCTGTTTACAGGCGCACACACAGATACAGAGACGGACATATTTCTAAAAATTCTTTTTTGGATTCAGGGGCATCAAAACATGTATTTCTTTTGAAATCTCGATATCAAATTTTAGGATAGAATGCAATACCTTCTCTACCTACTATGTACGTGGTTAGGAATGTACAAAATTATTGCCAAACACCTTTGTGTATTCCACGTATGGACTTATATGTAATTAAAATTGATATTTCCCATGTAAACCTATTTGTACACTGATGTTAACAAAATGTTATCTTGTCACTGATAATGGTTAGAAATACTGTAGTCCAAGGTTTAGTACATAGTGTACCCTAGCGAAGATTCTGTAACCAGTCAACTTTGTATCCGCTGTCTGTCAATACAGACCGCAGTGATGATTTGGTATATTTATAGGGATGTGAAATGGCCAAAGAGATTTTTTTTCAAGACTAAGGTTTGAAGGTTGAAGAAAAGCTTTTTCTTTTTAAGTGTTCGAAAACGAAGCCCAATATAGTATGTTCATTTTGGGTCGCTGTAGCCAGAAAATTATCTAAGTTTCATGTTTCCTTTTTTGCCTTTTACGGCGTTTTGTTTGTCTCTTATTGGTCCCTTTTAGTCCTTTTTTGGGTCTCAACCGCCTTTTTTTTTCAACTTTACAAACTGGCTATAGTTTGCTGCTCTTTCTCAATTCGAATTAATTACAAGGATTTATATACTTTATTTACATACTCTAACAGTTATGCAATGTCTTATATATTTAATACCCAACGTTAAATGCAGTTGCTGCACGTTACTGGAATAAATTTTTAAAGTTGTCAAATTCCCCTAAAGCACTATTTCGAGTATATCAAACTAACAGAGTTCTAGTCGCAGCTGGGCCCATTTTAGAACACCTTCACATAAGAAGCATTCTCCAGAGAAATAAATTATTTTACAGAAAATAACGTTAGGAAGGAATTAACTCAAGGATTTAGTACACTTACTATACGAATAACACCACTAGTCTTCTTGCAGCTGAATAACAATAAATATATTAATGCAAATCCTTAACAGCGTTAACAAAGAAAATTACACTTGCCATTTCTCAATAAAGATTTTAACTTCTGTCTTTCTTGCACCATGCTTGCGCATTTAATACAAGCCCGCTCTAATAAAATATAATTTAGCCGCTCCACACATAAGAAGCTAAATTTAGAAGTTACTTACAATCAGAATACACTGTAAGGAATTTTAACAAGCCGAAGGAGTGTAGAGCCGGTCCTTCCAAGACAAGAGCACGAACAAGTCTCCCAATCTGTGGCAGAAGTCTTTCTTCTTCAATGGTTGTCGGCTCACCCTCGAGGCACACATGAAGGTAGGTCTGGGATGACGTTGACGCGACAATAGAGCCTTCTATCCTGGCTGATAGCGCGTATCCTGGTGAGAGCTGAGAAAATGTCTTCCACCGGTAGCGAGACTTGTTACGCTGGCTACTGCTATGTTGATCTCCAAGTTGTTCTTATATTAACGATGGGCCATGCCTGTTAATACAGCTACTCAACTTGAGGGGGAAAGAGCCATATATTGGCTCGCTACTTTAACAAACAGATTTACGCACTGTATGTTTTATTCCAAAATAATTTTGTAGTTCTTAATGTTTAACTCTATTTCAAAGAATAAAATTAGGATATACTGATAAATTAAGTGTACCAGTCTCTCACTGCAGTACGTATGTACTAATGTATGTCAAGATTCCATAAATAACACACTTTGGGGGGAAATGACACACATTACATTTTAACAATGGTTGACGTAATGATGTTGATGCCTAATGTTATTCATTATTCAAATATTGAATTAAAAATAAAATTAATGAAGGAATTCACTAATCTTCATAACATGTTTACATTCTTTTTTCCAATTATTAGGTCTATTTAGAGGTCTTTTCAGGAAACTTATATGTCTTCAACTCCCGAGCCATGACTCTTTTTTTCACGCCCCTTTACGTGCAAATAAACATCACAATGGGACTGCGTTTCTTCCGAAGGAAACCTTACAAAATACATTTTTACCTGAAAAGGTCCATCACCCTACACTGGATATGAACATGCGATCTCCGGAAGTAGGTGGTAATCAATACACCAAGGAAGACATTGTAGTGTTTAATTTATCTGTACGTTTATTTTACTCTCTTTCTCCAAACCTTGGCCAAAATAATCGGGTTGCCTTCCATATTACACTGGAAATATACGCTTTGAAATACTCTGAAGCAAAAACAGAAGTCCGTCCTCACGCTTGTGCATAATATAGCACGAAGATTTTCACGAAACTCCCCTCACACTGTACTAGCTATTGCGTGGAAACTTTCCTGTGATACTTTTATTATTTTCTCTACTACAAATAAGGGAAGTATTGTATTTCAAACAAAAGTTCAATTTAGATATTTCACCGGAAATATTTGTTTTGCAGCCTCTGAATAATAAAAATCATTTTTAGAAAAAGGTCCATGTGCATATGTGTGTGTATGAGTGTCTGGACACTATTACTAAAAAATATGATGTATTACACTCACATAACTTTCTCTACTCTTGTACAAGCTATTTCTACAAACGCTCATTCTCCATATGCTTCATGTTAATCGAGATATTGAGATGTTAATCTTATTGCTAATTTTCTTGTAGATGCAAGGGGAATTGTTAGGCTTTAAGCGATACTCAACTCCTTTAAGAGCTGGTTGCTATGTGGAGTATGCTATTCTCTTTGCATTACCAGGACAAAAAAAAAATGAATAACGAATTTCCATTTCAGAAAAAGTATAAGTATTGGAAAATTTAAGGGAATAACAAGCAATATCTCGAAAATGGTTCACTCAACAACAAAAATTTATATGACATAAATTGTGTATTTTAATGCAATCTACATTTTTGTGTAGTAAAATTTTGTCTATCTCTTATGGTTTACCAGTTATGCAAAAGTCGTTCACAATGAAGACTACTTTTGGAGACATTCCCAGAATGTCTTAAACATATGATATTTTAAACAAGATCGTTACAGCCATTTTTGAGAAAATTAAAATTTTCGAAAAATGTTCCATGCAAAGTGTAATATGGGGTGGGGGAATTTTCTTGAAAACCTTCGTGTTGCATCTCTGGAATATACTGAACCTAAATACCAACTTTGTGTTTATCAGACTGTTCGTTTCTGAGTTATGCTGTTCAAAGACAGATACACACAGACATACATGTTTCCAAAATGCTTTTTTTGGATTCAGCGGGTCTCAAAACATATATTTCTGGTGAAATCTCGGTATCGAATTTTTGGGTGGAATACAATACTTAGTAGCAGAGAAAGTAAAAACGAAAGTCGGTTAAGTATCAAACTTGGCATTTAAGATCAGCATCTTCCAAGGATGCGACACGAAGGTTTACTTATTATTTTTCCAAAATGGCCCTAATGATTTTGATTAAAATACAGTATGCTTAAAGTAGGACAAAATACATGTCTTGAATTTTCTGTTAATAGCCTGGGAAGTCCACTTCGTTCTGAATGACTATTTTTTATAATTTTTAAACTTAAAGAGAGACAAAACATTACTACACACACACACAAACATATAGAGCTCGTTAAAATACAGAACTTTTGTCAAACATTTTTGTGACATTGAATACCTCGGAAATTTTTTTTGTTATTCACTTGAATTGTGAAACACTTTATAGTTTTTTCTACTGCTAAGTCGCTGTTTTTTACTTTCTTTAACAGTGCATAGTAGATAGAGACGGTATTGCATTCCATCCAAATATTCTACACCGAGATTTCACCGGAAATACATGTTTTGAGGCCCCCTAAATAAAAAAACATTTTTAGAAAAATGCCCGTGGGGTGTGTGTGAACAGCATAACTCAAAAACAAAAAGTCGGATCAACACCAAACTTGGTATTTAGGTTCAGTATCTTCTGAAAATGCAAAACAAAGATTTTCAAGAAAATCCCTCAACTAAAACATTTTACATTGAACAGTTCTCGAAACTTTTTATTTATTTTTATTCATTTCTTTATTTAATGACGTACTTACATTAAAGTCGTTCTTTGCTAATTTCTACCGGTTTTTGTTATTGTTTTTGTGGAAATAACGAGTTTTGAGTTGCATATAAACCAACCACAAATGATCCTTTCACTAGGAGAAACAAGTTCAATGGATTTGTGGGTGTTAGGATCCGAGGTTAGGACTCACATATGCTACTAATTTGTTCCAGTTTCATGTTTCCAGTTTGCGACTAGAGGGAGCACTAGCTCCTGTTTAAGAATACCTATGACTGAATTTTTTAACTTTTAATCTAACAATCCTAGCTATCTGAAATGTATACTATATGTGCATTTTAATGCAAAGAAGCCTCAGCCATTTTGTTGTAATGGTTTAAAATATATGGACAAATTTGTTTGTTATTTTATTACGTCACTTAAAAAATCCCTTGCTGAAAAAATATTGAAATTTTGGCCTGATATTGTAACCCTAGGATCATAATACATACGAGTTTTAAAATTGCCCTATGTTTATCAGCATTTCATATAGTTTGTGCTCTAAAATGTTTTAAATCTTTCACTACTTATTTGGCATTTTTGTGTTTTAAAATTAAAAAAAATGCTTAAATTCATCTAGAAAAAAAGGAACAAAACTGAGCAATTCTTATTCATTGTACCGCTGTGAAACTGTGTTAAAATTGCATTCTTCTTATAATAAAAAGTATTCTACAAGCAGCATTTTATAGGAAGAAAAATGCTGAAAATATCAATAAAGAGAAAAGAGCTATTTAAATTTGAATGCATAACTCACATTTAAATCTACAGTTTGGTTACATATTTCTGTCCTCTCCTCTATTGCTACTTTTTCTATCCTTATCTTCTTTAGTTGTTGCCAATGGCAATTATTATAATCAAAATTTAAATGTTGCTGCTGATTTCATAGTAAATATACATATACTTTTGGTATATAATAATAAAATTAAAAATGTTGCTGGGAGAAAGTACAACTAAAAGCGTAACGATTGTTGAACTCAGTTTTACAGCCCATTTTGTTTTCTGTGCCTATCTATAGACTTTCCTTTACCTTGAAGAAACATCAAGATGTTTCACTTTTTGGGCATGTGTCATGTATAGGAATGATGTCAATTGACATGCAGTGTCTTAGGACGGCAAAGACTATCTTTTCAAAAGTCTCTCTATTGAGGCAGTATTTTAACACTTATATGATTTTAGTCAAATTATATAACATATGAATTCAATAACAGTCCACCTTAAAGCAATATATGTATGTAACAATATATAAAAAGTGTATATAAGTGTAAACATTATATATGTTTATATTATTGTATACATGTGTGTTAATGCTATGTGAATGTTATTACGTAATTTAATAATGTAGGAGCTGTGAGAAAAATGGGTTAAAAGTTGCTAACAATGAGGTAACCTTGAGGCAATAATGAATTAGAAAGTTTAAATGCTACTGGTAATTCTTGGAGCAACAATAATGTAATTTTTGTGACAATTTATAAAATAGCCAATCAAGAACCAGAGAAAAACTTAAATTAAATGAAGGTATTCTATTGGAATAGGATTAGCTGATCAGAAACTAAAATATAGCAAAATTTACAAATGCATAGTTCAGTTGCTTATAGACAGTGTTCCTAACCGGACGCGAGATGTGTCCTCGAGAAATTTAATACGTATTCAGTTTGAGACGAAAATAGTTTACGTGTTAAAAAGTGCAAGTAATTAACAAAAGAATCTCACAGCTCTCTATATCATTCATTCATTATCTATTTACCCTCCTCTTATGTAGGACTTGCAACCCCCCAGGACCTACAAGCGGGTGCCTAGGGTCAGAGACCCGTCGAGGAGCAGACAGAACATCCAGGATGGGTGATCAGCCCGGTGCTTGGTATGGGATGAAGGAAGTAGATGAAACGAAATATTGGTGAAATGGTTGAAAGCAGTTGGTGGAATGAATGACGGAGGAAACCGGAGAACCCGGATAAAACCCGCCCAGACGCCGCTTCGACCACCACAAATCCCACATGCAGGTCCCTGGGATTGAAACCGGGCCGTCTTGGTGGGAGGCGAGCGGTCTAACCACTCGGGTACGGCGCCGTCTCTCTCTCTATATCAATGAAGTGTTATTTAAATCGCGTCAAGCGTTAGTAAAGAGAGTGAAGTGAAATTATAATTTGTGTAAATCTACATTCTTCAGTCGCACCACTCCCTGCTAAGAGATTCATGTCTCTAAAATGAAATACTGACGCAGCCGAGGTAAACATAAATATATAATATTTAAAGAAACAGTCAAAATTACAAAGTTAATATTTTTAAATTTGGGGCGAAGGCTACCGGAAGCGTTTTACCATACGTTTGGTTGCAACTACTTCAAGTTCGGCCCCCCAACAGTCGAAATATAATACATCTTCAACCGGGATTTCCATAGTATCAGCAACACAACTTCTTCATATTGGCTCCCAAAGCGTAGGGTAAACAATATAAACAACTGGAGTTAATTGTTCTTTCACACAAGCCGTGTGTTGGACAGGTTGGAAAGGTTCAAATGTTCAGTGGTTCAAATCCCGGCTATGGCATTGAATTTTTCAGTCATCTGATTCTACCTTTCCAATATAAACAACTACTTTACTGTAGGCTTTAGAAATGACGAAGCATGGCGAGTAATAATATTTTCCTGTTAAAGCAAGAACTGAACACTTTTTGCCAATTTCTTAAAATTTCAGTCGTTGGTATCCTTGATGCCACAACCATCTTGAATAGTATCTACAGTGAAGAGTAGAATATGGAAAATAGGGATCATATGCCGTGTCCGGAATCGAGAACGTGAAAGTTAAAACTCGGCCAAAGTGAGTGTAGTGCATAAGATTTGTTCTTTCCCAGCGTCTTAAACATCTTTGCAACAGATTTTAGTGGAAAACAGGTGTATTTTGTAACCTTAAACGAAGTTGTTGATGCATAAAAGAAGGCAATTTACTTACAACTTGCATCTCCCGAACAAGTGTCTAGAAATACACAACGTCTCTGCGATACTGTTGGGCGACTGTTTATAACTGACTTCTAATTCCTTGTTTGTTTTATAGGTGAACAATCTTGGTGTTTCCCTTGCGAGTTAAGGGAACCTAGCGCAGCGTGGCTTTCCTATCTTGGATCTAGGGTTTACATTCTATCTTGTAATAGCAAACAACTATGGTCCTTCCACCGAAAGGATGAAGTGGAAGTAAACAAACCGAAAATGTATTACTCCGCGGCAAAGCACATGCAGTGCTTCGCTTGCAGGCGACGTTAATGCCAAAGTAGGAAGGCATTGGGTAATAAAATGGCTTGATTTAAAGTGTTTCAAGCTATATTACTCTACCGCATACTTGGTCGCTATGTATCAGAATCAAGATTTGGCAAAGTGGCTAAATTCACGAAATGTAACAGAAATGTTTGTTTTAGAAGTACGAGGTTTCTATTCAGTGAAAGCATACTACAGTTCTCAGAAAATTAACACAATTTTATTTTTTTTAATTGTATGAATCTACTACACACCACTTAAAATCTGCAGTAAATATTACAATTAGGTCCCGGGTTCGATCCCCATCGACCACCTACTCTGATTTAAGGCTTTTCATGGTTTTCCCTGGTCGATAGCTGGAGTGGTTTTTCATATACCACGAATTCCTTTCCCTCATTTCTCTTTCATCCCGTTTGCTTCTCATCTTTAAGGTGTGCTTCTGGGTATTGTTGTGTGTGGCGGCGTCGGGCGGATGCCGAGGTTCTATATTCCAAGGAACGATATTAACCGCGGACACTAGAGGGCTGTTTGATTGGAGGGAGCCGGAGTAATTCCAGTAGTGGAACGGATCTTCGAGCCAGAAACATTAGGAACTTCCGCGCGTTGCTGTAAGTATTGCAATTAACCCGTATTTTTTAATAGTTATATAAATACCCTACGAATACCAATTAATGACAATGCAAATAAAATGATAATCATGATTTTTCTGTAACTCAATGAACCGTATACCAGGATGTGCTGTTTTTATTTTTGGAGCGCATGTATAAATCTTCCAGCCGCTGATAGGAACAAGGTCACGTTACTTTTCATCTGTCAATGTATCTGATAGTATTGGAGGGAGAAAATTCAGACAGTAGAGTCTTTGGCTTTCATTCGAGAGGTCGGGCTGTTCAAATCCCGGGTGCTTTCTAATCTGACTGGAGTTTTAGTCTTGATTTCCTGTCACCAGATAAATAAAGGATTATATTCTCAATAATACCTCCCAAAGTTCTACTCACAGAAAAAATAAAGATAAGTATAACAAATGGTCCAGGAAAAATATGTCACTAACTTCTCCCAATAAATACATCAACATAAATGTTAATTACGTTAAAGATGCGGTACACCAATTAACCATTACAAAAATATCGTCAATGTTTAGAAACTAGTAGATTATATTAAGATTCGCGAAGGCGACTGCGCAGCTAAAGCATCTGTCTGACCTTTCATTTCATACAGGTATGTGCCATGGAACGGTATTTACACAATGATCACAAATATACAATTTCCGATTAATTCTATAACAACTAACTAGGTGAGACAGGAAGGTGACTGCCCAATCAGAGTCAGTTATTTTTCACGCACTGAATTACGTAAAACCTACTTATGGTTATTGCACAAGTGCAACAGAAGGTTTGCATGTAGAATTAGACGAACTTCGCCTTGAGAAACGAAGTTTCTGCCCCACGTATGGAAAGCTAATTTGAAGTAGATAGTTATTTGTATTGTATTTCAACTGTTGGTAGCCGAACCTGAAGTTCGTTGCAATCGCACGTATAGTACCCGCTTTCCGGTAGGATTCATCCCAAATGTACTTTCCGGTGGCCTTTGTCCCCCCCCCAAATGTCTAAAAGTATTAACTTTGTAATTTGACTGTTTCTTTAAATATTATATATTTATGTTTGCCTTGGCTGCGTCAGTATTATTGTTAGAGACAAGTTTCTCTTAGCAGGGTTGTGGTGCGACTGAAGAATGTAGGCTTACACAGATTATAATTTTACTTCACTCCTTTTATTGATGCTTGACACGATTTAAATAACACTTCACTGATATAGAGAGAGATGTGAGATTCTTTTAATTAATTACTTGCACTTTTTAACACCTAAACTATTTTTATCGCACACTGAATACGTATTATACTTCTTGAGGACACATCTCGCGTCCCGGTAGGAACACTGTCTGCAAGCAACGCGTCCAGTTATGAGCGCTGTCTACAAGAAACTGACTTGATTTCTACCACCTAAATTTGTAAATTTCTGTGTTTCAACTCTCTTATTGGCTATTCCTACTCCAATATAATACTTTTATTTAACCTAAGCTTTTTTTCTTGTTGTTGATTCTCTATTTTATAAACTGTCACAAAAATTACATTACTGTTGCTCCAAGAATGACTAGTATCATTATTACACTTTCTTACTCATTATTGCCTCAAGCTTACCTCATTGTTAGCAACTTTTAGCCTATTATTCTCACAGCTCCTACATTACTAAATTACGTAATACATTCACATAACATTATTGAACATGTATACAAAAATATAAACATTTAAAATGACTGTAATATACACTTTTCATATATTGTTACATACACATATTGCTTTAAGGCGGGCTGTTATTGAATTATATATTATATAATTAAATTGAAATCAATTAAATGTTAAAAATACTGCCTCAGACTTGAAGTACGCAAAGAATAATTAAATATAAAGTATGCAACAAAATACCTGGCTTACAAGACTCATCATCGTCATTATTATCATCTTCGAAAGATTAAGCTTCGAAAGACTTGTTTTGGTCGCGTGAATTGTGTGTTTGCAGTATCCAACCTTTCTTCGGTCTGCCAATGTTTCTCTTGCCTATAGGTTTAAAAGACACATATTACGATTCTCCGGTTAAAATCTGAAGTTTTCTAACTTGTAGTTAATGCTACCTCTTGGTTAAATGGAGGAATCCGTTTTACGAACGCAAGGCAACTGTAGGGTAGTTAATCTGTAGTTTGTTAACAATTTGGTATGTTTGGCAACGTTTTCGTGCGGAATTTCACGTCACTTAGGTGGAAACTTGTAACATCAGATCTTTAAAATAAGCTTTCTCCTGTAAATTTCTTGAATTCGCAAACTGATTTTTGTAAATAATAAAATCTAAGGTTTCTATTAAATTAGTTAGAGGAATTTCGTGATTATTATGAGAAGTTTCTGATGGCCGAATGCATTCAGAAACGTCATAAAGCATACTTGTTAATATTACGATTTGTATAGGTTAAGTAGTGGCACATTTCTAAGGATTATGTCGTTAGTTCGCATTAGATTAGGTTAAGTGCGTTTTGGTATGTTTAAAAAAGACTGTTTTGCCGTTAATGTAATTCTTGGAGGTGGTGTAAAATAGGTGTATAAGTACCATAGGTATACTAGTTACAGCATTTCAGACTATTAGGTTATGTAGGATTTTACTCTCAATATGATTTGGGTTAACGGAAAAATAGATTTTGCATATAATACCAGAGCGGATCGAAAAGTAACGCACAATAATATTTTTTTAAAAAAAAAATTTAATAGCTAAAACAAAACAAAAAAATAGCAAAAAAACTTACACCTTTTACCGACTTTTCGACATAGTCACCAAGCTTCTCAACACATTTCTACCATTGTGATACCAGTTTCAATATGCTCTGTTCGTAGAAGTACGTTTCCTTGGAGTGTAGCCATCTGCGGAATGCTGATTTCACTTCCGCATCTATCGCAAAGTGTTGGCCGGCCAGGAATTTCTTCATGAGACCAAGCAAATGAAAGTTCGACGGTGCAAAGTCCGGACTGAATGGTAGATGCTGGAGCACTTCCCAAACAAATTTGGTGATTTTATGACAAACAGCAACAGCAACATAGGGGTGAGCATTGTCATGAAGAAGTTTGACATCTTCAGCATTCATGGTGTGGCGTTTGTCACGAAGGGCACGGCGCAACTTCACCAAAGTTTTCATGTAGGCTGCAGCATTCACAGTGGTCCCGTGTTCAGCAAAGTCCACCAATACAACACCATGCATATCCCAGAACATCGTCACAAGCACTTTCCTAGCAGACTGAGTCACTTTGAACTTTTTCTTCAATGGGGAACCAGCATGTTTCCATACCATACTTGCCTGCTTGGTTTCGGGCGTGTAGTGATATGCCCACGACTCATCACCAGTGACGATTCCTTTCAGAAAGGCATGCCCTTCTACAGTGTACCGCGATAGGTGATCCAAACTCGTCATCATTTGCTGGCCCTTGTGGTTGTCTGTCAGGTTCTTAGGCACCCAGGAGCACTAACTTTACGAAATTTCAACGTGTCATGAAGAATATTGTACACTGCACTATAGGAAATGTTAAATTGTTGCGATAAGATTCGCAGTTGCAGACGCCGGTCGTTCAAAATTGCGCCCCAATGCCTCTGACATTCTGCAGGGTTGTAGCTGTTACCGGCGAGGCGAATCACTAAGGTTCACACGGCCCTCTAGGAAGAAAGCACACCACCTGGAGACATTGCTACGGTCCATACAATCATCCGTATACACGCCACGCATGTCCCTGTGAATACCACTCGGTTTATGCCCTTTGGTGCACAGATATCTAACCACATCTCTCTGCTCTTCACACGTGGACGATAGTAACATTCGCGCCATCTTTTTTTGCGTAGTTCACGCTTCTCTCGCTAGAGATGCACATGAAACAAAAAGTACCCTCTATGGCGAAAACTTCAAACTATATCTGTGTGAAATTGCAACATTTCAGCTGCAATACCTAGGCAGAAAAAATTACTGTGCGTTACTTTTCGATCCGCCCTCGTATAAGAACGCGTTGGAAGCGTAGTCTCTCTTGATTCTAACAAGCGCTAACATCTCGTATTGTATTGGTGTTGCTGTTAAAACACTGGAAACTGATTAGAGCAGGTATGAAATGGTTTACCTGATTCGCATTAGTATCCTACTTACTTTATTTCTTCAAGGTGCTTGATGTCACGGAGGTATTAGCCACAAGGCTTCCTCCACCACATTGATATTTTTGACGGTTACATTTAGGAAACAATTTCGACAAGTATGAGTTAAAAGCAACCACAAACTCAGGAAAAGTTTGTTGTGCTGCTACAAATTATTACAGACATAAGTGTGACAGAAAATAGAGCCATAGTTCAATTTTAGTTAACCTGAATCATTTCCCAACTTTCACCCCTCTTCTCGACTTTATTTTTCGAGAACTTATTTCTTTTATATCAATAATGTCTAAGCCTTTACCTCGGCATCCCTACAAGAGGAATTAAGAAGGGCTTTCGCTATATTAAAACATTTCAGAATATCAAATTATATAGGTTTCACTGCACGCTCCGTGTAGTGTGAATGAAAGTACTAATAAATGCTTACGTTTAGAAGAAAACCTTCACAAACAAAAAACAGAAAGCCTATATTTCGCCGTTAATATACTGTAAATTAGTATGGAAATATATTGGATGATTTCGGAGTATTAATTTATATGAAATTTGTTTTTTGGCTTCCTATAGGTTAGAAGGAAAATAGGATATTTTGGAATATAAGGCTAAGTTTCGCTGTTAGTTTTAAAGCTTACTTAATAAATAGGTTAGACATACGAATGTTGGGTTAATACAAGTTACATTATAAATTTAATACTGTTATTCACGTTAGAAAACGAAAATGATATGCAAACTATAAGAATAATATTGGAGGAATTATGCAGCAGAAATGTAATGGAACTTAAAGGAACAGTGCAACCTTCGGCAATCTACGTAATAAGGTTTACGAAATTCACCCAAAATTACACTTTCGGAAGTCCATTATTTCGGCTTTCCTCCTGTTATATAAATGCTGCTCTAATGTTTTGTCTTGGAATCGGAATCGATTATCAAGCGAGGCCGAAGGTGCACCATTTTTGCATGGTTACCTCCAAGTTAGTACTCTAACCACTACCCAAGGTGGCAGTTAGTTCATCTTTAAGAAGAAATACCGGCTAGCAGAACGTCATAATACGAAAATTTGCCCTGACTTCCAGTTAATATACACTACGTGATCAAAAGTATCCGGACACCTGGCTGAAAATGACGTACAAGTTCGTGGCGCCCTCCATTGGTAATGCTGAAAGTCAATATGGTGTTAGCCCACACTTAGCCTTGATGACAACGTTCACTCTCGCAGGCATATTTTCAATCAGGTGCTGGAAGGTTTCTTGGGGAATGGCAGCCCATTCTTCATTGAGTGCGGAACTGAGGAGAGGTATCGATGTAGGTGGGTGAGGCCTGGCACGAATTCGGCGTTCCAAAACATCCCAAAGGTGTTCTATAGGATTCAAGTCAGGACTAGGTGCAGGCCAGTCCATTACAGGGATGTTATTGTCGTGTAACCACTCCGCCACAGCCCGCGCAGTATGAACCAGGTGCTCGATCGTGTTGAAAGATGCAATCGCCATCCCCGAATTGCTCTTCAATAGCGGGAAGCAAGAAGGTGCTTCAAATATCAATGTAGGTCTGCGCTATGATCGTGCCACGCAAAACAACAAGGGTGCAAGCCCCCTCCAGGAAAAACATGACCACACCATAACTCCACCACCTACGAATTTCACTGTTGGCACTACACACGCTGGCAGATGACGTTCACTTGGTATTCGCCATACCCTGCCATCAGATCGCCACATTGTGTACGGTGATTTGTCACTCCACACAACGTTTTGCCACTGTTCAATCGTGTAATGTTGACGCTCCTTACACCAAGCGAGGTGTCGTTTGGCATTTTCCTGCGTGATGTGTGGCTTATGAGCAGCCGCTCGACCATGGAATCCAAGGTTTCTCACCACACGCTTGTCATAGTACTGAGAGTGGATCCTGATGCAGTTTGGAATTTTTGTGTAATGGTCTGGATAGAAGTCAACCTATTACTCTTTACGACCCTCTTAAAATGTCGGCGGTCTCCGTCAGTCAACAGACGAGGTCGGCCTGTACGCTTTTGTGCTGTACATGTCCCTTCACGTTTCCACTTGACTATCACATTAGAAACAGTGGACCTAGGGATGTTTAGGAGTGTGGAAATCTCGCGTACAGACTTCTGACACAAGTGACACCCAATCATCTGACCACGGAGTGGTTTGCGAGTCCCACGGAGCGTCCCATTCCGCTGTTTCACGATGTCTAATGACTACTGAGGTCGCGAAGAATGAGTACCGGGCAGTAGGTGGCAGCACGATGAATCTAAGATGAAAAACGTATGTTTGTGGGGGTGATCACATATTGTGGAATCGGAAATTTAGCCAGAGATCGTAATACAGGCCCTCAGAGGCTTATAACAAATATGTATTTTGAGAGAAATCTTATAGAGATCAGCTTCAGTATCCGTTTAAACCATCACAATTTATTACTTAAAGAAACTACAACTTAACGTTACAAGGTAACGGATATCACATGTCAGGAAGCTGCTTCCTGAAAAGATACTAAAAAACCAACAAACTGTTGAATATAGGATTGGAAGCGTATAAAAGGAAGAGATTAGGAAAACTAATTGTCAATAAGTTTAATGAAACTTAATTATGGAAACATTTTCACAGATAACACCAAACCAGAATATGGAGTAAAATATGATACAATCTTATCTAATGAAGTTCAGACGGATATTAGATCTCCGGCCACCAGTATAACAACTGGCAATGATAAAGCAGATGAACAGAGTCAAAGCAACCGCTCGGAGATTTCAATGTTGCTCTTCATATCTGCACAGAGTCAACACAACATGGAAAATACAACAGTGTGAACGCCAACGTACCAAACTCTATAACGCTAGAAGATCTTCCATTATACCTTGCTGTTACAAATACTTAAATAAAAAATATCAACAAATTATAATTACTTTATGATTTTGAGTAGGAAACTGGACTAAAATGTTAACTCATCCCAACTTGATTACCAAAGAAGCTAGCCAGTGTATACTACATGCAAAATTGATTGCTTTTTACTTTCTCTATTACGTATAGTAGGTAGGGGAAGTGTTGCATTCCACTCAAAAATTCGATACCGAGATTTCACCGGAAATTCATGTTTTGAGGCCTCCGGAATCCAAAAGAAGTATTTTTGGAAACATGTCCGTGAGTGTGTCTGTGAACAGCATAACTCAGAAACGAACAGTTCGGATAAACACCAAACTTGGTATTTAGGTTCAGTATCTTGCAGAGATGCGACACGAAGGTTTTCAAGAAAATCCCCCCACCCAATTTTTATTTTCCCAAAGACGGCTCTAACGATTTTGATTAAAGTATCATATGTTTAAGACATTTTTATGGCAAATAAAATGTATGTCTTGAAATTTCTGGGAATGTCTGTAAAAGTATTCTTCATTGTGAACGACTTTTGCATAACTGGTAAACCATAAGAGATAGACAATGTTTTACTACACAAAAAATGTAGATCGCGGTAAAATACACAATTTATGCCATATACATTTTTTTTTGAGTGAACCATTTTCGAGATATTGCTTGTTATTCTCTTAAATTTTCCAATACTTAAACTTTTTCTCAAATGGGAATTCATTATTAATTTTTTTTTCTTGGATATGCAAAGAGTATTAATAGTGCTGCACATAGCAACCAGCTATTAAGATATATGTCGATGCTTAAAGGCTACTGTATTTCTATATTGCCCTTGCAATTACAAAACAAGGGGAGCATAGTATACCTTAAACGATAGTCAAATAGATTTAGAACTGGTCGCTATGTGTAAAATGTAATTCTCTTTGTATGTCAAAAACATAAAAAAGAACAACAAATTCTCAGTTGAGAAAAAGTGTAGGTATTGGAAAATTCAAAGAAATAGCAAGGAATATCTCGAAAATAGTTCACTTTACAAAAAAAAGTTTTATGCCATATACTGTGTGTTTTAACGAGATCTACATTTTTATGTAGTAAAATGTTGTCTATCGCTTGCGGTTTACCAGTTATGTAAAAGTCGTGCAGAATGAACAAACCTTTTGAGGACATCGCCAGAAAATTCAAGATATACGTTTTATTTGCAATAAAAATGTCTTACACATATGATACTTTAATAAAAATCGTTGGAATCGTTTTTGAGAAATTAAAAATTTTCGGAAAATGCAACGGTTTGTTTGGGGTAGGGGGAGTTTCTTGAAAACTTTCATGTCGCATTCCTGGAACATATTAAACCTAAATACCAAGTTTGGTGTTTATTCGATTTTTCGTTTTTGAGTTATGCTGTTCACAGAACACAGACACAAAAGACATACACACGGACATGTTTCCAAAAATGCTTTACTTTTTTATATCCTGGACATGCGAAGAGAATGCAATACTCCACATAGCAACCAGCTCTTACAAGATTTGACTATCGCTTAAAGCCTACCATATTCCCCTTGTACCTACAAGAAAATTAGCAATAAGATAGAGTCTGTAAATATTTATGTCGATTAACATGAAGTAGATAGAGAATAAGCGTTTGTAAAAATAGTTTGTAGAAGTGCAGATAAAATCGTGTGAGTGTAACACATCAGATTTTTTAATTATGGACGCTATTTAACTACTATGGTACTTAGCGTCTCATTCTATATTGGGCGTGAAAGACCGGTAATTTTGCTCAGAGCCCTCAGGCTTGAGGTTTTTTTACGTGCCGTAAATCTACAACACGGGTCGACTGGCTTTACTTCCTTTACGAAGGAAGCCATGCTAAGCATTTCCGACGGGTTTGAACCCGCGACCTTGGGAACTAGAGGCTAGCATAGTAACCACTACACCACGGAGAACGACTTCTATATGCAAGACTGCATTATCAATTTCTTATATACTTAGAGAATATTACAGTTTTGATTTCCATAGGAAAAAGGTATAACACTCCAAACATTATTGAAATTCTAAACGATACACGAAATATAAAACAATTATTGTGGTCTTAAGGGATGTACAGTTTTTCACTGACATCTGAAATTATTATTTTGGCTATTATCATTCAAGTAATTCCGAATTGCTTTACAGTGTTTCATATTCTCTGAGCATTTGATATTCAAGATATATGACATATTGTAACAAATCAGAACACAGTTGCTGCAAAACACACTTTATTTCTCACTTGGGTACTCAGCATAGCACAAACATTACACTTAAGGCACTTTTGACATACACTCAGAACAGAACACAACTGAACCATCGAATCACAACTGAACTACTGGCCCACAACTAACAGCGTGTATTTCCAGTAAACTCTCGTTATGAAATTGTTGTGTGAAATGCGAAATATCAGTTTACTATATGTATGCACTAGAGAAAATAAAAGTTGAGGAGATTAAAGTTTGTCTGCTGGAATCATAGACTCTCATAGACGTAAACTGTAAGGTACAAAAAGGAAAGGCTCCTCCCTTGATTGGGTTCTTGTAAATGTTCGATAGATGCAGACGTCTAGAAATATATTAGTTAATTTTGGAAGCTATTTCATTCTCCCAGCTCAGAAGCCTAAAATAGCAATTTTCCACGAAAGTCAACATGTTTTAAGATATCACATTTTCGAGAGAGTAGAGAGCGTTTTGTTGATTCTATAAGTACTCCTGCTAGCTTTTCGACTTCGCTAGGCTACAGAAATAGTATAGTTGTTTGAGTAAATAAGAACGCATGGCATTCCCTGTTTTCAGCGAAGTGAATCCCATTCAACTCGTCTTTCAAAGCCTCCTAAAGATCAAAGTCTCCAGAGAGGAATGCTTCGGGTCAAGTTTCAAAGATGACTCTCTTCTACCTTCTTGGCTTTATGCGAGTGGGCACGTTTAGAAAACTTGTCTTTGTGAAGGTCACCGTATTTGAGATGTGTTTTCAGATAAATGTTTTTGTTGTGATTCTGGTTATAAGAGCATCAGGGAGTAGATCTTTGTGATTCTTTCTTCTGTTGTATACTGCAGCTACCATTTCAAAATTAGGGTCTCCAAGAATGATGGTGCCACTTCAGAGGCTGGTGTGAAGTCATATAATACAAGGGGCGTCCAATAAGTAGGTTTCCCTATTTTATAAAAACCATTACACACAATTGATCACGTCGAAATAATTTTATTTATATTGTACAATCCTTCTGTTATTTTTCTACATAGTCACCATGTTTTTCCAAGCATTTTTGGGGATGTGACACAAGTTTTTCCAAGCCAGTGTTGTACCAGGTCGGGTCAGCTTACAATTAGCTACTCACTGATTTGACTTCATCATCGGTGTTAAAAGTGCTTACCTTTGAGTTGGAGGAACATGTGAAAATCACTTGAGGCAAGCTCCGGTGAATACGGAGGATACGAGAAAACTTTCAAGTTGAATATTGACCCAGACGGAGCTCAGAAGATTCAACTGGGAAGTTTTCTGGCATCCTCCATATTTACCAGATCTTTTCCCAAGTGATTTTCAAATGTCTCCCTGACTCAAAGGTCATCTTGGAGGTAAGCACTTTAATACAGTGACAAAGATGAATCAGAAGTGAACAGCTGATTACGAGCACAGGTACAACACTGGCTTGGAAAAACTTGTGTCACGTCCCCAAAAATGCTTGGAAAAGTATGTTGACTGTGTAGAAAAGTAACAGAAGGATTGTACTATATAAATAAAATTAATTCAACATGATCAATTGTGTGTAATGTTTTTTTTTATAAAGTAGGGAAACTTCTTATTGGACGACCCTTTTAGATTGAAAGTCATTTTAATTAGTATATGTAAAGGTATTGAACAATACATTGTTTGCTCCACTTAGGTATATCTAAGTATAGCTGATTCAAAGCAGGGGGACACCTCGCGCTGCGACCTGCACAGAGCTATTGCGGTTACCACTCCCCTGGAGGAACCAGGTGAAGGAACCACAGGACTCTACAGACAGTAGTAGATCAGCTACTGAGATACGTGAAAGTCCTTAACATTTCCAAGCTTGCAGACGTCTCACTGTTGAAGACGCCGGAGAGGGCAATGAACGATCCACCAATCAAGCAGCCTTCTGGTGTCTATGGGGAGTATTCTTTCCATTGAGCATGCTTTCGTGTCTTCTGTACGGCACCACCATACACAACGAAACTTAGAAGCACACCCGTAAGAAGAGAAGGAGGCGGAATGAAAGGGAAATAATGTATAGGAAATCGTGATAAAAAAAGACCATCCCAGTATTCGCCTGTTGACCACGGGAAAACCGGTCGCCGGGATCGAACCCGGGATCTCTCGAATGCGAGTCATATACGTTACCGCAGCGCCACCTAGCTCAGTGCTTTCTTAGGAAAAAATGTTTAGAAATATTTTTTTTATCTTAGAATAAGGAAACGGGCTTGGAAATTAAAATTTAATTCTTTATTTATACATAAATCATTAAATTAACTAAAAATTCATTAAAACCAATCCGCAATGTGATAGAATAGAATTTTGTTAAATTATAAGTTATGAAAAAAATTCACTATGTTTGATTTTGGGTAAGTAATTTACTTTTTCAGAAATAAATTATTTAAATTCAGTAACTGATCAATATACAGAATGCACTATAGCATCTTCATTATGTGTGACCAAAATTATTAAGATATTAGGAAATGTAAAGTGCATATTATGTAAGTAAAAGTATTGTTCTCTTAGCCTAATCATAGACCAGCTATTTTCTACGGTACACGTTTTAAGAGAGGAAAACCTTGTTGCCGAAAGATGGTGGTGAAGTTGGCACCCCTGTGTGTGTGTAGCACGTGTTCTCGCCGGCTGCACACCTTTACATCAGCAACCCCTCTTGGGAGAACTTGCTCCCTCATGTCATACAACCGGAAACATTACCTTACAACCACACACGTCAACTGGACAACCACCTTCTTTGTCACATTCTGGGAAACGTGCCCATACCAGTTCATTCATTAGTTCTATGCTTTCAGACCTCAACATTCACAGACCTCTTCAGTGTATTATAATAGTGCATTTTATAGAATGGAGGAAATATTTAAGTGAAAGGGGGCCATGAAATAGCATATTGCGATATGACTCTAGGAAGTGCATTTTTATAAAATTGGTGAAAGGTTTGAAAACACTCGACTTCTGTTATGCATTTCACGCAATTTTTGTGCAATCGTGTGTATTATATATTTATCTACCTTAGTTACGTAATATCAATTTTACGATACTAACAAAAAACCGTTTCACTATTCACTACCTAATTAGTTTCGTAATGAAGCTTCTATTACGCAACGATTTTTTAAGCTGGGCTTTTCAGTTCCAGGTTTCTCGCTAAAGTAAGTCAGCATTAGATTTGCCGTTATACTTTAAACATTTTTTTTTCAAACACATATTCAAATTTCTTATATTTCACTTCATACCGAAGTCGAAGTTTAATTCCAAATTTGGAATTAAACTATCTATAATAGAATTAGCTGCGTTTTCAATATATTTTTCATAACTCGTTTTTCAAAGCTTATTTAATTCACCTAGTACTCATGTTCTTCTGTTATAAACAAGAACCTAACAAACAAACTGTCTATCAAAACATGCATGGCCTACTACACACATGTATCAACTATGTATCGATGTAGGGTACTGTTTCTATGAGTCCTAATACTATATCTGAAATAAAAATGCAATTTACCAAAGTAAATAAAAAAATCGACATTATATAACTAAAGTAGATAAAACGTTGTACGATACACATATCGTAACTATATATGACAATACTCGAGTGGTTATCAAACAAGGCTTGCGGCCTCGTTTGTCAATCTTACAATTTCATATTGTAATATATAGTTACGATATTCGTATCGTAAACTACTATGGATGAATTATTGATAAAGAAAAGCACTTACGAGATCACCTCGGATTTTCTGTACACAATGTTCTCAATATAATAGCTATAAATAATAAAATAGTTTATAAGATACTATACCTCAGGAGGCTTTGATTTTATTATTGGATGTCTGATGTCGTGACTCAAAGCGGGTTGTTTGAAAATAATAATATGGACGATAGTAGATATTCAGTACTTCAAAAAGTATTTGAAGAATGAAGGGCATTATGAAGACGCAGACATTGAAGAGCATGGAACATTTTGTTGTATTTTACTACCGAATTTGACTCACATTTTAAAACAAGGAATCACATTTTAGACACATTACTTTTTGCGGGTGACCAGGTTCTCATAACTAGCTCAGAGGATGGAGTACTAAAATGCTTGTATATTTATTAAAAAATATTATAAAAATTATACCTTTAACATATCAATCAAGAAAATCAAAATGTTAGCATATGTTTAGATTCCTTAAGAGCCAAAATAATTCCGGATGGAGAATCCGTTGAATATGAGAATACTTTAATTACCGGGTTGCAATATCACCTATTTTTTTTAAAAAAAGATCTTTTTAATACACTTAGCAAGTTTAACTATATGCCTATGTGGGACATTTAAGAGAAAATTTTAGAAAAGAAACTAAACTAAAGTTTAACAATGTGATGACATTTTCCCGTATTACTGCATGGTTCCGAGTTTTGGGTTTTAACTACAAGAGAAGAAAAGATTATAGATGTAGCCGAAATGATATTCTTTAGAAGTGTGGTCGGTTTTACACACTTATATAGAAGAAAAATTGATCTGTTACACACAGATAGCTTTCTTTACTTTTGTACAAACTAGTTTTACAAACGCTTACTGTCCATCCACTTCCTCTCAATCGATATATCGAGATGTTAATCTCATTGCATATTTTATTTTCTTGTAGGTGCAAGGGGAATATGGTAGGCTTTAAGCGATAGTCAGATCTTGTAAGAGCTGGTTGCTCTGTGGAGAATTCTACTCTCTTTGCATGTCCAGGACATAAAAAAGAATAACGAATTCCTAAAGTATAAGTATTGCAAAATTCAAACAAATAACAAGGAATATCTAGCAAATGGTTCACTCGGGAAAAAAAGTATAGGACATAAATTATGTTTTTTAATAAGATAAACATTTTCTGTAAAGAAACATTTTGTCTATCTCTTACGGTTTACCTTTTATGGAAAAGCCATTCAGAAAGAATAGGACTTTTGGGGACATTTCAGAAAATTCAAGATATGCATTTTATTTGTCATGAAGATATCTTAAACTTATGGTATTCTAATCAAAATCGTTAAGAGCCATTTTTGGGAAAACAAAGTTTTCGAAAAATGCTCCATGTGAACGGTAGTCAGGGGTGGAGGATTTTCTTGAAAATCTTTGTGTTGCATCCTTAACAGATATTGAACCTATCCAACTGTTTGTTTTAGAGTTATGGTGTTCACGGACACACATTCACACAGATTTTTTTCTAAAATGCTTTTTCGGGTTCAGGGGGCCTCAAAACATGTATTTCCGGTGAAATATCGGTATCGAATTTTTTGGTGGAATGCAATACTTATACGTAGGACAAAGTAAAAATTGAAGGTGTTAGAAATAGGTTAATAAGCTATGGATAAAATGAATCAATTTCAAAATAACTGGAAAGAACATGTCCAAGGAACGAAAGAACACCACATCAAGATCACATTGGATTATGTCGCAGTAATCTGGCTCATGTTATCTTATTTGTTGAGTGCCTCTTGTTTTATTATTTTAAATTTGGGTTCTTTGTCCTCCGGCTAGCTATTACAACTCAGTCGAGCAAGTGTCTCTAAGCAGGGTGTGTAAACGGAAAGGAGTTGTTGCTATAAGATAACACTGATAAAAAAAATTTCTATACTTTTATTGCCGTCACACTTAATTAATAATTCACATATTTAATCTTTATACACGCCTGATTGAAACTGTTATATTTCCGAATGTAATTACTGTCGTATTAGTTGCCTCGTACTTCACATTTTGTAACTAACTTAACGACGTGTACCTCGCGAGAGATTCTTCCAAACTGCATGACGTGAGATTTCTTAGAACTGCGCGACACATGCTTATGGCTCGAGAATATATACTCCTTCACCTCGAAATGCCTAAACATTGTAATAGAGCAGCTATTGGTTACCAAATCGCGCCAACATTAGCGTCTGTTTTGTCAGCCAATCACTACTACTAACATATATGCTCTAGGGAAGATATTCCCTTCATTTCTAAAGAAAGGCACGCTACCCTGACGTCATTTGTTTGTCTCTTCTTAGTGATAAACAACTCATCCCCTCGGTTTATTGCTACCCACTTCCATTGTCAGTTTCAGTGAGGCCGTGTAAACTTATTTCCTAACAATACTTATGGCTAACAAACATCTAAAATCCTGTACATACAATAATATTAATTTACACTACAATCACTCTGGCATTCACAGTGTTGTGAAATAAAATATTGCCTCAATTATGAGCCGAAAGGTAAAACGAATGTTGGTAGACCAAAGAAGAGAGGATTGAACTTTTAATGGAAAACCTGTGAGACGGAACAAGCCTTAAAAGGCAATGTTGTTGTTGATTATGATGATTTGTGGAATACAATACCTCCTGTAGTAATTGGTACAGTAATTAATAGCATTGGCAGTTAATGAAGTCACTTTGAAACTGTTCCATCAGATTGTATCCACTTCATAATATATCACTTTATTGTAGGCCAAGGACGTTTTTGCAATTCTTCATACCTCTAGCTAAACGAAGGGGTCAGGGCCATCTGTAACTTGAGCACCATCAAACCTGTTCCAACAAAAGCTGTTTAGTTTCAGATTAAAGAGGCCGATAAATTTCTGTTTTGTTTAAACTTTTTTCTCCTCCTGGGGCTGGTCGGGATATCAGCGTAGATAAAGTTCGGACCACATTGTTTGCTTTTTTATTTTATTCCGCTTCCATCGCAGCTCTTCAGAATTTATTCGCAATGCCGACAGTGATGATAACGTTGGAGATTTCGGTGGCAGGGGAAATGCCAGAAATTCAAGCCGCCAATCCAATGTTGTTAATGAATGTTCGTTTTCCAGTTTCGCCGTTTTTGTATATATATACAAATGAAATTTTATCGCCAGCGGGATGGTAAAAATGAATTTATTCCTGCACCATCAGAATTGGTGCAGGCTGGAGATAACACTGAGCAAATAAAGAAATAAAGGTTCGATTTCCATCGTATTCTGTTTGCTTATAGGAGAAATGTGCGGTCATTTAGAAAATGAATTGCATTACACGTGCAAACAGTCAGCTTTTAACACAGGTTATAATCTTATATTTAAAACCACTTATTTTAAATCCGGCTTTAAGTAATTTTAAATGGGGCTTCTGAAATTCCTTGTTTAATGTGAGAATAAATTACAAAACTGGAGTATAAAGTCTAATGCATCACACTCACTGAATTTCTTTAGCCATTAAAGCTTCACATAATCCCTTATATTATATATGAGGCAGTATTTTTAACACTTAAATGATTTCAGTGTAATTATATAAAATATAAATTGAATAACAGACCGCCTTAAAGTAATATGTGTATTTAACAATATATAAAAAAGTGTATATTACAGTAATTGTATATGTTTCAATTATAGTATCCATGTGTAATAATGCTATGTGAATATATTACGTAATTTAATAATGTAGGAGCTGTGAGAAATAGGTCAAAAGTTGTTAACAAAGAGGTAACAATCTGGTAACCTTGAGGCAATAATGAGTTTGAGAGTTTAATAATGTTAGTTGTGATTCTTGGAAGCAATAATGTAATTTTAGTGGCAGTTTATAAAATAGCCAATCAACAAACAAAAAAGCTTTAGTTAAAAGAAGGTATTCTATTGGATTAGCAATAGCCAATCAGAGACTTGAAATACAGAAATTTACAAATTTTAGGCAGTAGAAATCTATTCAGTTGGTTGCAGACAGCGTTACCAACCAGACGCAAAAAGTGTCCTCGAGAAATTTAATACGTATTCGTGTGAGACGAAAATAGTTTACGTGTTAAAAAGTGCAAGTAATTAATTAAAGAATCTCACAGCTCTCTATATTAGTGAAGTGCTATTTAAATCGTGTCAAGCATTAATAAAAGGAGTGAAGTAAAATTATAATCTGTGTAAGCCTACATTCTTGTCGCACCACAACCCTGCCAAGACATCCATGTCTCTAATAATAATACTGACGCAGCCAAGGCAAACATAAATATATAATATTTAAAGAAACAGTCAAATTAGAAAGTTAATAATTAAACATTTTTGCGGGGGGCAAAGGCCACCGGAAAGTACATTTTGGGCGAAGGCCATCGGAAAGCGGGTACTATACGTGCGGTTGCACCGAACTTCAAGTGTTCGGAGTGTTCGACTCCCCAACAGTTGAAATATAATACAACTCCAATACAAACTACTTCAAATTGACACCCAAAGCGTGGTGCTAATAAATAACGTAACAAACCATCCTCTTCATAGAATACATGATTCTTCTTTTCACGATACGTTATAGGTTATAAATGGAGATGTGCACACTGTGACCTATATAGATCTGTTGTGACTGCCACTCTCCAGAAGGAAGGGACTAAGTAAAGAAACTACAGGAGGCTACAGGCCACAGGCAGATATGCCACAGAGACGCGCAGAAGTCCCTAACAGTCCCAGGCTCGAAGACCCTTCAATTGCTGGAACTGACTAGAGAGAGCGATGAACGACCCGTCGACCAAGCAGCCCTCTAGTGTCTATTTCCTTTGAGTAAGCATCCGCGCTATCGTCCAACACCTCAATATACTAGAAGCACATCTGAAAGGTGAAAAGGAAACGGAATGAAAGGGAAAGTTAATCGTGGTAAATGAGAACCCATCCCCAGTTACTCCTACCGACCAAGGAAAACCACGAAAGTCCGAAGGTTAGAGTGAGCGGTCGATGGGAATCGAACTCGGGATCTCCTAAATGCGAACGTCGCAGGTTACCGCGGTTTTCTTCTATTTCCGAATAAATCTTTTACTAGAAAAAATCCCAAATTGAGCAATATGGACTTCATTTTCACGCTAAAGAAAACAACTCATTGAATATCTTAAATAAATTTTTGCTACTAATGAACCCATGGGTGAAAAAAGAATAATCACGTAGGAAGTTTTAAGAGATCCCATGTAAAAAGTCCAAGAGGAAAAGGGCTATTGCTACAAAAATTTATTTGACATAGATTGAATGTTTCAATGAGCTGCACATTTTCGCGCATTAAGTTTATGCCTGTTTCTTATTGGTAGTTGGTTATACAGAATTTATTCAGAATAAAGAGAGTTTTCATACTGTTCATAGAAAATTCAAATATGGCTATAACCAGTTTAACGGAGAGGACAGCTAGAACCTCGACCCCAATGAATCTGTTGTGCATACACCCCCGGGAGGAAGGAATAAAATGAGTGAACCGCAGGAGACGTATAGGCTGCATAGCAGACCGGCGCAAAGCGATAGAGACGCGCAAAGTTCTCTAATAGTTCCAGGCTTGGTCCTCTAATTTAAAGCAGTATTATTAACACTTAAATGATTTCAGTCAAATTATATAATATGTAAATTCAATAATAGCCCTCCTTGAAGCAATATGTGTATGTAATAATTTGTAAAATATATGTAACAGTCATTACATATGCTTATATTATTGTATTCACGTGTAATAATGTTATGTGATATATTACGTAATTTAATAATGTAGGAGCTGTGAGAATAATAAGTAAAAAGTTGCTAACAATGAGGTAACAATGAGGTAATCTTGAGGCAAAAATGAAAAAGGAAGTTTAAAATGCTACTAGTCATTATTTAATCAGCAATAATGTAAATTTTGAGACAGTTTAAAAATAGCCAATCAACAACCAGAAAAAGCTTTAGTTAAATGAAGGTATTCTATTGGAGAAGGATTAGCAAATCAGAGACTTGAAATACAGAAATTTACAAGTTTAGACGGTTGAAATCAATTCAGTTGCCTCCAAACAGTGCTCATAACAGGATGCTTTGCTTGTGCGTCCTTAAGAAATCAAATACGTATTCGTGTGAGACGAAAAATAAGTTTACGTGTTAAAAAGTACAAGTAATTCATTAAAGAATCTCACAGCTCTCTATATCAGTGAAGTGTTATTTTAATCGTAGCAAGTATTAATAAAAGGAGTGAAGTAAAATTATAATCTGTGTAAGCCTACATTCTTGTCGCATCACGCCCTGCCAAGATATCCATGTCTCTAAACTAAATACTGACGCAGCCGAGGCAAACATAAATATTTGATACTTAAAGAAATAGTCAAATTACAAAGTTAATTTTTTTAAACTTGAGGCAAAGGCCAGCTGAAAGTACATTTGGAGCGAAGGCTACCGGAAGCTGTTTACTATGCGTGCGGTTGCAACTACTACAAGTTCGGCTCCCCAAAAGTTGAACTGCAGTACAACTACATCTCAAATCGGCTTTTCAATACGTGAGGTAAATAACAATACAACGATACACCTTGTTCAAATTGACGACCAAAGCATGGTGCAAATAACGTAACAAACCATCTTTCTCAAATTTTCTCTAGCACAGTCGAGAAGTTCCAACTCGCAAGCCTCTACCCCATCTGCCTGACACCCACCGAGCCACAGCCCCGAAGTCAACCTGAAACATGAAATGGAAATGAAATGAGCGGACATCCGTAGTAGAATACACCATACCAGTTATGGCCTGTGCCAACCAGGGTAAACCACGAAAAACCCATGACCAGTGTTGGCGGCCACCGAGAATCGAACCCGGGACCTCCCGAATGCGAGCCTTACACGATACTGCGGAGCCATCTCGCTCGGTCAAAATTCACCATATGCATTTTATTGGTCATGCAGATACCTTGAAATGTGATATTTTATCAAAATTAGAGCATTTTTGAGAACATGAAATATAAGTACTTTTTTTCATATAAAGGAAGTTGAAGTGCCTAAACATTGTCTAACTCAAATATGAATGTTGGTATTTATGCGTCTTCTTGTTTATAAGATGTTCAAAGATAGACATGCTGATACACAGATGTACGCACATACACACGCACGTCGACCTGTTCTAACAATACTTCCTCTGCTTGCTATAAGTTGCAGAGGAAAATATTTTTATTGAGTTCATTGCTTCTTAAATCATCTATTTCCGCTGAAACCTCGATATTGACTTGTTGGTTGAAATACAACACTTCCACTATGCTACAGGATTGGATTGGATTGGGGGATTCGGTACCATCCAGGAATGAGGGTATTGAGAGAGAGGGGAGAGAGAGAGGGAGGGAGAGAGAGGGAGGGAGATATGAAGTAAATGGAGAGAGTGTCTGGCACAGCAAAGACAGGGCACCTAGGGGGTCCAAATTGAGACGCCCCGACAGTCACCCGCCCCACACAGGGTCCAGGGCTGGTCCTTATACCCCGACAACCAGCCGAAAGCCGAGGGACGGAGGAAGTTCACAGAGAGCATCTTTTTCCCCGGCCACGCCGCACCGAAACACCATCGCCCACATTTCCAACCCTCAATCAGATTTAATGGGGTGAATGAAAATGATTAACGAGACGGTTCCACACACGTTACCGCCTGAGCCATCCCGCTCGGTATGCTACAAGTGAAGGTGGTGAAATTAAAAATACAGACCTCGTTTTAAGTTTTATTAAAACAAAATATCAATGTTGTGTACCAGAACATTCTATTCTATCTAAATCAACATATTTAATTAAATTAAGGCAGTTCTTAAAGATATTCTTTAATTTTGTATATAATTCATGAATTTTGATTCCTTAGAAGGGAAGAGTACCCTTTTAATTATTTTTTCTGCGCTCTTTAGGATTTACGTTCACCAGTGGGATTGCTTATTTCGAAAAATGCACAGTTTAGAAGTTTATGCTTTGCTTTAAAGCTTTTAAGGGAACTATATTGCAAATATTGGCAATGTTTTCCGTTTGATGACTATGATACGGTGAGATTGTTATCAAAGTTTCTGTTAACTATTTGCAGTTATTTAAATTGCAATTTCTGAAAAAACTATTTTAAAAACAAATAATAATTTTCTTATGAATCTTCTATGGTATAGCTTTGACAATTTTTATATACACTCGCGACATTTTTCCAATAATATGAATCCTCCGTGGTTTAGATATCTCGTATTATGTCAATAACATAGTTAATACGACCATAAGATATGTGGAAGAACTAAGGAATTTGTTTAAAAATTATGTCCATTTTGCTACAAGAAATAAAACTATGAAAGTATATCGGTATAGACACGACGTATCGGTGCATATTCAGGAAAAAAATGCACTGTAATATCTTGTTTTATTTTCAGAGAAAATGGTCCTAAACGTAGTATATTTAACGTAAAGAAATAGGCCATTTAATTTACCCTTAAAATATGGTAGTTCTTAAATTTATTTCAAATTTGGTTTTTCTTATAAGCTCCAGACTCCCGAATATGTCAATTATTGTCGCAATTAATTAATGTTCGAATTGTTGGTGAAAAACGTACACATTTTTAATTCAGTTTGATGTTTTAAATCTCTCATTACTCTTAATTGAAGGTAACTAACGCGTAACCACAATGGTGCGCATAAAGGTGTTGGTAATTCAAGACTTCCGCGCGTCCCTGGCATGGCATGTAGTCTCCTAAGGTTTCTCACCTCAATCCTTCCTCCTGGGTTGTGATAGCCACAATAAATCTGTGCTGGTCGCGGGCTCCAGGTATCCCCCTCCGTTGAATCACCTGTAAGTATAGGTATAAGGGGACCAATAGAGACCCATTGTGGCTACCACAACCCAGGAGGAAGGGATGAGATGAAGGAAACATATGAGGCTACAGACCTTCATTTACAGACATGCCACAGAGACGCGCAGAAGTCTTGAATCACCTATAGATATAGGTGATTCAACGGCGGGGGACACCTCGCACAGAACAACCCTTCCGAGGGGGAAGGAATGAGGTGAAGGAATCATAGGAGGCTACATGTCTTGTTTGCAGACAGGCTACAGAAACGCGCGGAGGTCTTGAATCACCTATAGGTATAAGTGACTCAACAGAAGAGGATAGATACCTCGTGCACTGCAACCTGCACAGATCTGTTGCGGCTGCCATCCCTCTCAGGAGGAAGGGATGAGATGAAGGAGTCATAGGAGGCTACAGGCCTTGGTTTGTATACAGGCCACAGAGACACGCGGAATTCCCTAACATTTCCAAGCTCGCAGACCCGTCTTACTGCTGCAACCTCCGAGAGAGGGCGATGAACTACCCACGAATTCAAGCAACCCTCTGGGGCCACGGGGAGTACTCTTCATTGCGCATGCATCCACACCATCTATCCGGTATCACTATACGCCACGATGCCTAGAAGCACACCTGTAAATTGAGAAGGAAATGGAATGAAAGGGAAATTATGGAAAGGAAATCGTGGTAGAGAAGAATTCATCCCAGCATCTGCCTGTCGGTCCAGAGAAACATTGGGATCTCTCGAACGCGAGTTGCACATTTACTGCATCGCCACTTCGTTCGACACAATGGTAAGCGCTTTAATATCTTGACGATAGATGTTCATTTTTCGAAGTCACCAGAGAAAACAGGATATCACCTAAAATTTCTCTAAAGTGAAATCCATGAGTTACAATAATCATCACATAATAACATTATTATCCGTGACTTCTAAACTACAATTGGATGGATTATGGTTTCGCTCGTTAAAATCTCCGAGAGAAGACCGACATGTTTCTATATAGCTTGATCGGGGAAATGACAGATACAATATTAGTAGCTTAGCCAGCTTAGTACTTTAACAACCGTTGTTGGGAACAGTTGAGGATCTGACCCAATCCGATTAGCGACGTGTCGATAGTAATCTAAGGTTCGCAGTTGGGTAAAAGACAAAGGGTGCCGAAAAAAGTTAAGCATTGTGGGAACGAAAGTAGCAGCTTAAAAGCTATAATATTTCTCGCTTCTAATCGGTAGTGGCAGTAAGTATACATTTTGGGTGTTCACAACATTTTGGACAGACAGTCCTGAAAAATGTAAACTAATAGCTACTGCATAATAGTTATGATTATGAATAAATTAAAGCAACAGCAGCCTCTCCTAACAACGGTGACAACAACAAAATAATAATAATAATAATAATAATAATAAAAATAATAATGGAAAGGTAGGGTCGGTCAACTGAAAAATGCAATGCCATAGCCGGGATTTGAACCGCGGATCTTCCAGTCTCCGTCCGGTTGCTCTAACCACTGAGCTACCATCGCAACATACCAGTATGATATTAAATTAGCCAACTGATTCGCATTTTTTTCGGTAAACCACAAGGAGATTTCAAATTGTATTGAGATGACATACCCCAATGGCGACTTACAATGTTGTAAGTCCAGGGCTTCACAGTTTAAACCATTAGTAGGTCAATTAATAGAATTAATTGTTCTTCCGCACAAGCTATGTGTTGGACAAGGTTGAAAAGGTAGAATCAGACGGCCAACATCATATTACCATGGTAACTCAGTGGTTAGAGCAACCGGATGGAGACCGGGAGATCCGTGGTTCAAATCCCGGCTATGGCATTGGAATTTTTCAGTCGTCTGATTCTACCTTTCTAACCTTGTCCAACAAACGGCTTGTGTGGAAGAGCAATTAATCCCAATAATAATAATAATAATAATAATAATAATAATAATAATAATAATAATAATAATAATAATAATAAGGCATAACTTGTTTGACAAAATCTTTTTAAGGACGTTCATTGTGTACAAGATTAACTGAGCCGTGTTAGGGCAAGAACGAAGTAGTGTGTAAATTAAATTCTAGTTGAGATTATGGATGATATGAAGAACCGGGAGAAGTTTCCCGCTTGTGCACGCTAACTACTTCTACTACAGTGACCCTAACTTTTGTCTTTGTGTGCTACCACCTAGTGACATTGACGTAAAATTATAGTGACAGTATAGAAACAGGGTAAACGTGTGCATGACCGTATGTATTTGGTCCAATAAGGTAATACCAGTTGCATATGCACAGAAGCTCCTTAAAACGTGCACAAGTTAAAAAGTGCTAGCGACTGTGTTGCCATGTCTTACCGAGTTTAGAGGATTAGTATAGTAGATTTAAAACCGTAGAGTTTAAATTACCGCATATACGTTACATTTAATAGCATTCAAAGGAAAATAGCCAACAAATCCTCAAGGTGGCAAAAGTCAATGTGTTCATATGCTCTTATGCACTTATATAGCTGCTGCACAGCATTCAACAACGCGTAGAAATTGTGAAAATTTATTATCAAAATGGATCATCTGTTCGCCAAACCTTCCGTGTACTGCGTGAAGTTTACGGTGTGTATAATCGTCCCTGCGAGAGAACGATTCGGCGTTTGATCGATAAAATTGAAAGAAGTGGTTCTGTCAGCGATCAAAGAACGCCTGTATGTAATCGACGTAAGCGATTAGGCGCCGTTCCTGAGAGTGTACGCGAGAACGGAAAGAAATGAATTGCTCGTCGAGCGCAAGAATTGCGGCTTTCACCGACCATAACTTGGCGAATTCTGCATCTGGACTTGAAGTTTCACGCTTACAAAATGGTGTTAACTCAAAAACTAAAGCTCAACGATCATAGGTTACGCCGTGTATTCGCTGACTGAGCTATGGAGCATTTGGAAGCTGACGGATTTATGTCGAAAAATCATCTTTAGCGATGAAGCCTACTTTTGGATGGATGGTTGTGTTAACAAACAAAATTGCCGCTATTGGAGCAATCACAATCCAATGCAGATTCAAGAACGACCACTTCATCCCCTAAAGGTTACTGTGGGGTGTGGATTTTGGTATGGTGGAATCATTGGTCCATATTTTTTCCAAGATAAAGATGGAGAAGCTCTAATTGTCAATGGAGAAAGATACCGGGCTCTTATAAGGGACTGTTTTTTGCCTCAATTGGATGGTATGAATCTCAGAAACATCTGGTTCCAGCAAGATGGTGTCACATGTCATACTGCTCTCGAAACAATCGATCTTTTGAAGGAGAAGTTCAGAGGTTTCATTATTTCCCTTGGTGGTGATGTTAACTGGCCCCCGTGGTCATGTGATTTAACGCCGTTGAATTACTTCTTGTGGGGTTATATTAAACCTCGAGTTTATGTCAACACGCCAGAAACAGTAAATGATGTTATGAATGGCATCACGCGTGTTTTTCGTGAAGTTGGACCTAATTTACGTTCTTCTGTGATTGAAAATTTTCGTCAACCGTATACGCGCAACCCAACGAAGCGGTGGTCACTTAAGTAATATTCTCTTCCACACGTAATGACATTAATTTTGTTCCAAAATAAAAAAAGAAATAAACCTCTATCATTTATAGAACGTGTTTTATTTAAGTACAAGGGTAGGACACTCTTGTTGAAAGACCCTATATATACCCTAAGAGATTAATGCTAAGCTATAAGGAAGCTTACGAAGCGGCGTCTGGGCGGGTTTTCTCCGGGTTCTCCGGTTTCCCCCGCCATTCATTCCACCAACTGCTCCATCATCACCTTTCCTTTCATCCATTTCACCAACATTTAGCTTCATCTACTTCCTTCATCCCATACCAGGCATCGGGCTGATCCCCCATCCTGGCTGTTCTGTCTGATCCATGAGTGTCTGATCCTCGACGGGCCTCTGACCCCAGGCACCCGCCTGTAAGTCCTGGGGGTGTAAGTCCTACATAAGAGGAGGATAAACAGATAATGAATGAATATAAGGAAGCTTATCTATAAATTCGTATTATCGCTTCATTTATCGTATGTTTCAAATTAATATTTCATTACTTTACAGACTGCCGCAGGTGTGATAGGATAGATACTCCTCTTACCTATAACAGTAACATCGTGAAAACTGCACGGCACCACGAAAACAATTTCAAATAGTAGTCAGTTTCTCTTGCATGGCGCGACTGTCAGCCAGTCAATGCCACGGCACTGTTAAAGAATCCGTTGAAGCAATATCGAGGGTTGATCGCAATCTATGGTAACAAATTTAAGACCCTCTTACCTTATGAAAAACCACGCCTCCGCCAGCAGTGATGTTCTATCTGGCAGTCTGCTTGAGCTATCAATCTGCAACATAGCTTCCACTGGAGCAAACTGCTAGAAATACAGGGATGTCCAGTTTATTCTAATCCTCCTGGCAGTTTTCCAGAGACTATCCAAAGTTCGCGGCCGTCTGCTTCCAAGGGCTGTTTTCAGTAACCCAAATGCACAAAACTCCATCAGTGATGCATCGGATGACAACACGGATGTCGCTGAAAGATATGGATTGTATTCCCATTTCTCTCTCTATGCTCTCCAAAAATTTGTAGGTTGAAGTAGACGTATGGTTTGATGCGTTATCTTGATACAACCAGCTGTATTTACATCTGCACCATAGAGAGTAGGAATTGCTGTATGGAAAATTGGTATCAGGACGTTAGTCCGATAATCTGTCGAGTTTATTTTCACATTTTTATGTAAACGACGAATAGTTAATTTGCCATTGTAACTGTACCTTGGTATTACCATGAACCAACGGGGAAAGTGTCGTTAGTTTCCTCATATCAACTTTCAAAATTTTATCTGCCCTTGTCCGGTAATACATAGCCCAGGATTTGTTGCAGCCACTTAGATAAATATATGCTTCATTTAAAAAGACAATAAACATCCACTTATCACGAACTACAGTGCAATTTAAACAACCTGAGACTCCTGACATTTCACTCCAAGCAGAGAAATGGGAGAGCTGCGTTGCCACGTTGTGTTAGAGCATGTGTCAGCTGTTTAGTGGCGCGCCGAATAGCAAACAGCTCGCTGGGACGTAAGGCTAGTGAGCAGTAGTAGCCACGCTAACATGACAACGTCTTACCATTCAAAGTTCAGCTTTTGGGCGAAGGGAAAGGAGGGTGGTGGCACCTTACTTGCTAGAGCAACAACGGCGGTGGGGGGGGAAGTTGCCAGGAAACACATCCTTCCAGGAGGTATCAGAAGTCCCAGTTGTTTTAAATTCTACCGTAGATATCGTCCATATAGCATTCTGCTGTTAAAGGTAGGTTCTGCAATGTGTCTAGGCAACAGCTTATATTCCCGTCTCTTAGGGCACTTTTCTAAATTCAAATCCTGGTTGATTATGGTGTTCATAGTAGTAACAGAGATCCCTAATTTCAGTGCAATGGCCTCGAGTTGCAGGATTTGGTCCAGAGGCATGGACCTTCACCTTCCAAATTATCTCCGGGGTGCGATTGGCGGTCTTCCTTGTTTCTTGCCCATTTGAATAAGTCTTGATGTGGCCTTACCTCTTTTGTTGAGTGCACACGAGATCACTTTTTTGGATATGGTAAAATCAGGCCTCTTCCACTGCTTAATAAGCTTAGACCACAGGTATTTTGCATCGGAAAGGGCAATAATGCATCCTTATCAGAATGGTTCTATTTTTGACGGCATTTAATACAACAAGAAGAGCATACAACTGAACAAACTCAATAATGCACTCATATTGCTGAACTTTCATTCGGTTCCACATGTTTCAGCGAGGAGCTATTGTTATTATAGATCGTGAAGAACCTTCCGTAGCGGCGGACAGGCCTGCCTTTTCTCCCTTAGATAATACAAACGATCCGTAACAACATGAATACGTTACCCTTACCTTTCGTTATAAATGTGTTCGAAACGATGCCCCTTGTAACTATACAAGCTTGGCGCCTGCTGAACACATTGAACTCTTGCCGAAATATAGGAAAACTGTCTTATATTTATGTCGCATAAATTATATCTGTAAGCATGCTATATCTCTAATATGGTGACTTTAGATCTGAAGAGCGAGCCAATTATTCTGTCATAAACAACAAGTTCCACTAAGAGGTAACATTTTCTTGGATTTATTTCTACTGCAGTCCCTAGCTCGCTTAGCTCACATGCTTTTTCTACCCTAATTCGTTTATTATCGCTATATAAAAGTTAGTATTACGAAAGTTTGTTTATATGTATCTACTTCATTTTCATCTATACGAAGCGCACTATTTATATTTTGAGCCTTGGCAACCCTGAATGTTGTAGGTGCCATCTGACGTTTCCAATGGAAAGTTTGACATTTTTTACCATAATCTACTTCAAACATTTTTTCAATAAAGCGTCATTTGTTTTGTTTACACTAACTTGAAAATTGTGAGTCGACAAAAACATAGAATTAACTAGTGAAAATGTTCGTGCAATGATTTATTACGACTTTCGACGTGGATTATCCAGACAAGAATGCATCGATCAACTAATTTCCACATTTGGCGACAAAGCTCTAACCATTGCAACTGTGAAACGCTGGTATAATAAATTTAATCGTGGCCGCAGTTCGCTCAATGATGAAGTTCGTGAAGGTCGTCCAAAATCAGTTGTTGTGCCAGAATACATTGATGCTGTGAAAAAACTAATAATGAAAGATCGTCATGCGACATATTGTGAGATTGATGCCACCCTAGGCATTAGTTCCACCAGAATATATAAAATATTGTATGATTATTTAGCCCCTGAAAAAGGTTTGCTCTCGTTGGATCCCACATAATTCTCAAAAAGATGCTCGTGTCGATTGGTATACAAAAATGCTCAAAAAATACAATGGCGGTGCCTCAAAAGACGTATATAAGATTATAACGGTGACGAATCATTGATCTATGCATATGAGCCGGAACGTAAAAAGCAGTCGACTGTATGGGTATTTCAAGATGAAGCAAATCCAACAAAAGTTGACTATGCGAGCGCACACACATCTCGTCTAACAACAGAGTATTTGAAGGCTCAAAAAATAGAATTGATGGGTCATCCACCATACAGTCCTAATTTGGCACCCAATGACTTCTTTTGCTCCCGAATATCAAGAATAAATTGCGTGGACAACGATTTTCGTTGGCAGAAGAAGCCATTGATGCCTTCAAAAACCATGTTTTGGAGGTGTTTCAAGAAGACTGGAATAAATGCTTTGACAAATGGTTCAAACGGATGCAAAAGTGTACTGATCATAAGGTAGAATATTTTGAAATACAATATAGCAGTTTTCAATCATAAATTAGTTTGTTTTAATTATTAGGCTCAAAATATAAATTTGCAGGAATAGTTATAATACATGTTTTGTTATCCATACAAAGGGAATAGTGACAGTTAAATGTTTAAGAACTGAAGTTGTATGCTCGCCTTACTCTTTCATACAACCGTGAGAAGCAACTAAATGTGGACAGAACTACCAAAGAATGACAAAATATTGGACAAATCGTACCATTAGTAACGGGTTTCATGGAAATTACCTATACTTAAAAAAAATAAAATAAACCGTATGTTTTAAATAGATCTACAGATTTGTGTAATGCGTTTTCGTATGTTGTCGGATCTTTACCAGTTTTAAACACAAGATTATATAAAACCCTTTCCAAATGGATAGGACTTCACAGGCTATTCCCAGAAAATTCAAAATATACATTTCAATTGTCATGTAAATATCTTTAATATATGGTGTTTAATTTAAAATCATTAGAGCCATTTTTGAGAAAATAAAAAATTCGAAAACTGTTCCAAGTAAAGAGTAATTGAGTATGGGGGATTTTCTTAAAAATCTTCGCGCTGCATTTTGAAAGATACTAAACATAAATAGTTATTAATTAGAATAAATGGTTATGAATCTTTTAAACCGTACTTTAAACAGTTTAAAATTCTACCACTATTTTGAGTACATATAAATTACGTTATTATGTATGCTAAAAGTCTAGTGAAACCCCCCAACTAAACAAAGATGTGCACAAACATTTTACTCGAAGCCAAAATGTCTTTTATATGAATTCATGCAGGGATATTTATGGAAATAAAAATATCATCCATGAAGGTTCCAAATTCTTTAACTCACTGTCAACGTATTTAAAGAGAATATATGATATAAATCATTTTAAAAAGTCACTCAAAAAGCATTTATTAACGCACTGCCTTTATAACTTGCAAGAGTTTTTAAATCACAGCACAAGCATTCTTTAAATATGCATCTATTTCTTATAGCTCTTGTTATTCTTGTATGTTAATAATTATAATTTGTACAAGTAACAAGTATTCTGTATATAATTTATTTTTACCATTTGCATTGTACAATTAAGTACAATTAGCTACTATTATCTTAAATATATTATTATTATTATTATTATTATTATTATATTATTGCAATTAACATTTGAGGCAGTATTTTTAACACTTAAATGATTTCAGTCTAATTATGTAATATATTAATTGAATAACAGCCCGTCTTAAAGCAATATGTGTATAAAATGACATATAAAAGGTATGCAACTGTCATTGTATTAATATTTATATTATTGTGTACATGTTTAATCATGTTATGTGCATGTATTACGTAATTTAATAATGTAGGAGCTGTGAGAATATAGGTCAAAAGTTGCTAACAATGAGGTAACCTTGAGGCAATAATAAATTAGAAAGTTTAATAATGCTACTGGTAATTCTAGGAGCAACAATAATATAATTTTTAAAACAGTTTATAAATAGCCAATCAACAACCAGAAAAAAAGCTTAAGTTAAATAAAGGTATTCTATTGGAGTAGGATTAACCAATCAGAAACTGAAATAGAGAAAATTGTACAAATTTAGAAGTCAATTGCTAGCAGACAGCGCTCCTAACCGGACGCGAGACGCGTCCTCGAGAAGTGTAAAACGCATTCAGTGTGAGACGAAAATAGTTTACATATTAAAAAGTGCAAGTAATTAATAAAAGAATCTCACATGTCTCTATATCAGTGAAGTGTTATTTAAATCGTATGAAGGATTAACAAAAGGAGTGAAGTAAAAATTATAATCTGTGTAAGCCTACATTCTTTAGCTGCATCACATGTTCAGAGATACATGTTTCTACAAATTAATACTGACGCAGCCGAGGCATTCAACCATATCAAATTGGTTTTCCAACAGTGATTCAAATCACACTTTCTCACACTTTGACGTGATCTACAATAACACTGTTATACTCTGTATATTGTATGATTGAAAATAAGTAAATAGAAATATAAGTTTGGGTTTATCCGACTTTAGAGTTAAGCTGTTCACAGACACACTCACAGATAAACACACACACAGACGAACAGACACACACACACACACACACACACACACACACACACACACACACACAGATTCTTTTCTTAAATGACTATTTTCTTCAAGCGCCCTCGAAACATGTATTTCCAGTGAAATCTCGGTACCGAATTTTTGGGCGAAATGCAATACCTTCTCTACCTACTGTATACATGGTAGAGAAGACAAAAAGTAATCAATAGATTTGTATACTGTCTCTCTTTTATAGTGATTAATGTTCTGACTTCTAAACCCAGAGACACCGGGTTCAATTCCCGGCTCGGATGGGGAATTTTTCTTTATCCATAATTGTTCTCTATTCTCCTCAGAGCCTGAAAGTATAAGCGTAAGAGTGAATTTAGTGTGTTTCATGTTAAAAAGTAGTCAAAATGTTAAGTAACCTATAGCGAGAGAAAATACCAAGAACATTATTTGTTTCTAAAAACAAAGTCTCCATAAGTGGTCATAGAAGTTAAAGGGCTGGAAAGATGATGACAATATTAATAGTAGTAAAACATTCGTGCCTGATTAGAGAAATACGTTTTTAAACACAAGTTTTCATAATGTAAATGACGTTTACAGTTCATCCTTCCATCTCCATAGCAAACATTTTCTAAACACATCCTCGCGATGATCTAGTAGGCTACAAAGATTTCTCCGAGTAGGATGCAAGCTAATGTTTTCAAAACGCTGTTAAGGCAAGTAAAAACTTGCCATGTGCGGAGGTTGTCACCAAGGGCAGTACTCCAGCCAGGTGGGGATCAGATCGGCACATCCATCATCTGGAGGCAGATGTTCCCCTCCTCTCTTTCATCATCCGCGCCCTACCCTTCGTTTTTTAGTCCTTTTCTCTCTGCACAAGTCTGTCTTAATGATATATACTACACCGTCTATGGCAGCAAACTAGACGTATTTCAGTACACAGTGTAGAATAATTGCCAAAGAAAACTAACAATATATGAAGAGAGAAAGTTGTGTGCTTGCTGAATGTATCAATTACTAGGATTCCAATATGGATATTTTTGCTTTTACTTTCTGTACCACGTAGCTAGTAGGCATAGAATGTAAGAATTACATTCCACCCAAAAATTCGATACCAAGATTTGACCGGAAATTCATGTTTTGAGGCCCCTGAATTCAAAGATGCATGTTTGGAAACATGTCTGTTTGTATGTCTGTGTCCGTGAACGCCATAGCTCAACAACGAAAAGACGGATAATACCAAACTTGGTATTTAGGTACAATATCCTCCAAAGACGTCACAATAAGATTTTCAACAAAACTCCCACACCAAACTACTCTTTAGATGTAACTTTTTTCGAAATATTTTATTTTCTAAAATATAGCTATAACGACTTTGATTACAATACCATTTATGAAAGATATTTGCATGAAAAATAAAATGCATTTCTTGAATTTTCGCGGAATAGCCTATGAAGTCCTCTTCATTTGCAAGGAATTCTGTATAATTTTGTTTAACTGGTGGTAACTGTTAAGCCATAGATGAAAACATACTACAGAAAAAATGTAAATCCCTTTAAAACATACAACTTATTTAAAATAGGTTTTTTTTGTGGCAAAAGCCGAATTCGAATTGTTCATTTCTTGGTCATTCTCTTAAAGTTCTTCCAACATTTAGTTGTTTCTCGCGATTTCATTGAAACGGTATGGAATTTTAAGGCCAGTTCTTAAAAATTTGACAATCGCTGTTCACTGTATCTATAACGAAATGTGTAATGTAGCTATTTCTGCAAAACTTTTATTTGAATTAAAATGTAGTAGACAAAACAATAAGCTTGAGTCAGAATAATTTGTATACTCACTAATAAATGAGGGTAGAAAATGGTCGGTGTGTGTGTCTGTGTATCAGTGAACAGCACAGCTCAAAAACGAAAAGTGTGAAACGGCAACTCTAGGCCGAGCCCGAGAAATATAATTATAGATAATTTGATTTATTAATTTTTATTGATGTTAATTCATGCTATGTACATATCTTTTTCTTGTTACTGCTTGTATAGTTTAAGAAGGGTGATTTAACGATATGTCTGTATTTAGGTAAATAATATTAGAGGAGTTATAAATTGTTTAATGTAGATAATTTAAGCGCTATGTTAAAATACTGTCCACGACGAAATGTTTTAGCTACAGGAATAGTGTCTTCGAAGGCCGAAAATCTAGTTTTACGATGTCTCTCTGGTCGCAGGGGCATTGTTCATACAGCGAGGGTGTAGAGTCTTTGTTCCTTTATAAGATAATTCGCCGTGACCAAGAGAGAGAGAGACAGCTAGCTTAACGGTAAATTTAGGAAAAGCCGCGCTTTATGTTAAACGTGGACCAATGAAATCCCTGTAAGTTTATATGAAATAGTGAGACGCGTCGAGTGGCGCTAAAAATGGACCAATAGGAATGGAAGCAGCCCCAGAAGCCTGCGACTATAAATGGATCTGTTAGGAACAAATTCGAGGCATTTTGTCATTTGTGGGTCATTTGTCATGTGGTCAGGGAACATTTTGCTAAACTACTGGCAGGGAGAGATGCTGCAGGATGTTTGAGAGATATCGCGACAAAAGGGAATGAAGACAGTTTTCGAAACACACGTAAGAATCGCCACTCGTAAAGAGATAATAAGCATATTTAAACTTCGCGTCATATCCGCGCCGTGTTTCAACAGCGGTGGACAGTATTTTAACGGCGGCAATATCAGTGTTGTGTACTACGTGGATTAGCTAAATAAAAGAAACTGCAGTGTCATCTTTTCGTAACCAAAGCACGTCTATTTCTCCTTTTACCACCACCCGAGATCTACGCTTCCTTTACCAAGGATAAGTCCATGCTCCCACATAGTTTAAAGAAAATTACTGCAGCTAGCCGAGGATAAAAAAAATGCAGAGAACCAGCACACTGCGAACATCTGGAGCCAACATGGAGGATGCAGCAAGGTAAGCCGCGAGCAACGGACATCAACAAGAACCACAACTTCGGACAGGAAGTGACTGCCGCAAGTGGGATAAGTGCTAAACTTGGTATCTAAGTTCAGCATCTTCCAAAATGAGACTTGAAAATTTTTAAGAAAATTACTACACTTTACGTAGAACATTTTTCGAAAATTTTGTCTTCAAAAAACTGGCACTAATGATTTTGATTAAAATGCCATAAATTGTAAGATATTTACATGACAAATAAAATTTATATCTTGAATTCTTTGGGAATATCCTACGAAGTCTTCTTCGTTTGGAAGAAATTTTATATAATCTGGTATATCTAGTACACGTTAAGCAATAGACGAAAACATACTACACAAAAAATGTAGATCTCTTTAAAACATACAAATTATTTCAAATAAGTTGTTTTGTGACATAAGCTATTCCTGAGATATCCGTTATTAATTGTTCGAATTGTTCATTATGTGATCATTCTTTTAAAGTCCTTCAACATTCACCTCGCGTTTCCATGAAAATCGTATGGAATTTTAAAGCCAGCATGTAGTGTCCAGTTCTTAATCTTTGACTATCGTTGTTCCCTTTGTATCTTGGGAAGATGTTTTGTTGTATTGTTTTTTGCCCCACGTATGCAAGCTAATTTGAAGAAGACGATTTATTACGTTATTTTCACCACGCTTTGGGCGTCAGTTTCTATTGAAGGAGTTGTATTATATTTCAACTGTTGGGGAACCGAACTTGAAATTCGTTGCAACCGCACGTATGGTATCCGGTAGCCTTCGTCCAAAATTTAAAAATATAAACCTTGTAATTTGACTGCTTTTTTAAGTATTAAATATTTATGTTTGCCTCGGCTGCGTCAGTATTATTGTTAGAGACACGTTTCTCTTAGCAGGGTTGTGGTGTGAATAAGAATGTAGGCTTAAACAGATTATAATTTTACTTCCCCCCTTTTATTAATGCTTGATACGATTTAAATAACACTTCACTGATGGAGAGAGAGTCTTTGAGATGTTCTTATTAATTACTTTCACTTTTTAATACGTAAACTATTTTCGTCTCACACGAATACATATTATATTTCTTGAGGACACCTTTTGCGTCTGGTTAGTAACGCTGTCTGCAGGCAACTGAACTCTAAATTTGTAAAATTTTCTCCTTTTCAGTTTCTGATTGGCTAATTCTACTCCAATAGAATACCTTCATTTAACTAAAGCTTTTTCTGGTTGTTGATTGGCTATTTTATAAACTGTCACTAAAATTACATTATTGCTTCCAAGAATCAGAAGTAGTATTGTTAAACGCATTATTACCTCAAGGTGCCTCATTGTTAACAACTTTTAACTTATTATTCTAACAGCTCCTACATTATTAAATTACGTAATATATTCACATAACATTATTAAACATAGATAATATAAACATTTACAACGACTGTAATATACACTTTTTATATATAGTTACATACACATATTGCTTTAACGCGGGCTGTTATTGAATTTATATATTATATAATTAGACTGAAATCATTTAAGTGTTAAAAATACTGCCTCAATCTATAACAAATGTGCAGTGTAACCATTTCTGCAAAGGTTTATATGGATTAAAATGAGGTCGATAGAAAAATAAGCTTTAGTAAAAACAGTCTGTATACGCACTAATAAAGCCAATGGCAGAGAAAGTCATGTGTACGTACCACGTCAGATTTTTTATGTAGTTTTCGTTGCAGAGTTTAAAACAAGAGGTTTCGGGATTTTTCCTCCCGTATAGGAGTCGTCCTCCGTGGTCTAGTGGTACCGTGCTAGCCTCTAGTTCCCAAGGTCGCGGGTTCAATATCATGGCTTTTTTCGGAAGGGAAGTAAAGCCGGTGGTCCCGTGTCGTAGATTTACAGCACGTAAAAGAACCTAAAGCCTGATAATGAGGCCTCTGAGCAAAATTACCGCTCTTTCACGCCCGATATAGAATGGGACGCTAAGAACCATAGAAGTTAAAGAGCGTCCACAAATAAAACTCAATTTCAATTTTCCCGTAGAGGATGCAAATAGTACAACACATAAGTCTCCTTTTTGTATAAAATCTGATGTGTTACACTCATATGACTTTCTCTACTCTTGTACAAACTATTTTTATAAACGCTTATTCTCCATCTACTTCATGTTAATCGAGATAAACATTTGCAGACTCTATCTTAATGCTAAGTTTCTTGTAGATGTAAGGGGAAAATATATTTACAAGGGCAATATAGAAAAACAGTTGCCTTTAAGCACATACATATATCTTAATAGCTGGTTGCTAGGTGCAGCACCATACCCTTTGCCACAGATTATAACTCTTTGCATATCCAAGACAAAAAAATGAATAACGAATTCCCATTTTAGAAAATTATTGAAAAATTTAAGGGAATAACAAGCAATATCTCGAAAATGGTTCACTTAACAAAAAATGTATATGACATAAATTGTGTATTTTAACGCGATCTACATTTTTGGTGTAGTAAAATTTTGTCTATCTCTTATGGTTTACCAGTTATGCAAAAGTCGTTCACAATGAAGAATACTTTTTGAGACATTCCCAGAAAATTCAAGATATACATTTTATTTGTCATAAAAATATCTTAAACATATGATATTTTAATCAAAATCGTTAGAGCTATTTTTGAGAAAATTAAAATTTTCGAAAAATGTTCCACGTAAAGGGTACTCTTGGGTGGGGGGATTTTCTTGAAAACCTTCGTGTCGCATCTCTGGAAGATACTGAACCTAAATACCAAGTTTGGTGTTTATCCGACTGTTCGTTTCTGAGTTATGCTGTTCACAGACAGACAGACACACACACGCACACACACACAGACAGACACACGGACATGTTTACAAAAATGCTTTTTTTGTATTCAGGGGATCTCAAAACATGTTATTTCCGGTGAAATCTCGGTATCGAATTTTTGGGTGGAATACTATACTTCCCCTACTTACTATACAGAGTAGAGAAAGTAAAAATGCATACTCAGTGAAACACGGTGCATTATGCAAAAAAATCTGATATTTTACATGCACATGTATTTCTCTACTCTATGTTATTTAGGCATTAATGGATATAAAAATTATTCTTACGAAAGCTTTTTTTTCTTTCTTTATACTTCATGTTTATCAATAAGACCCTTTGCAGAAATAACTACATTACAGATTTCGTTATAAATGTAAAGGGAATAGCAATAATCAAATGTTTTAGAACTAGACACTATATACTGACCTTAAAATTCCATGCTCTTTCCATGCAACCGCGAGAAACAACTGAATGTCGACAGAAATTTAAAATAATGACGAGGAATTGAACAGTTCAAACCATTAATAACGGATATCTCGGAAATGGTTGATACCACAAAAGAGTTATTTGAAATAAGTTGTGTTTTTTAAAGAGATCTACATTTGTATGAAGGCTAAATGTTGAAAATTGCCAAAATTAACAGTTTTAGTTTTTTGTGCGGGCTTATTAACTGGAATTTCCTCTTAAATTTGGTATATATTTTATCACCGTAGACAAAACTTATGTTATATGCTTTTAAAATAGTGCCGTTTTATACTATAAATTTTGAACAGAAAAGAATCATAACTCCTATACTGTTGGAGTAGAACTGTAAAGCTTAGCCCATCTTTTAGGAGAACTTTTGTTCTACAAATTGGTACTACTGTTAAAATATGACAGCTTCTTTGTGCTCAAGCCATTCAGTTTCTCTTTTTGCAAGTATATGTGCGTTTGTTTTCTTCATTTTTATTTTCTCTATTACGTATAGTAAGCAGGGGAAGTATTGCTTTCCACACAAAAATTCGATATCGAGATTTCACCGGAATACATGTTTTGAGCTGCCCTGAATCCAAACAAGGCATTTTTGGAAACATGTACTTGTGTGTGGTGTCTGTCTGTGTAACTGTGTGTCTGTCTGTGAACAGCTTAACTAAAAACGAAAAGTCGGATAAATACCAAAATTGGTATTTAAGTTTAATATCTTCCAAGGATGCGACACGAAGATTTTCAAGAAAATTTCCTTACCCCAGATTACCCTTTACATGGAACATTTTTCAAAAAGTTTGATTTTCTCAAAAATGGCTCTAACAATTTTTATTAAAATATTATATGTTTAATACATTTTCATGTCAAATGAAATGTATATCTTGAATTTTGTGAGAATGTTCCTAAAAATCCTCTTCATCCTGAATCTTTCGCATAGCTGGTAAACCGTAAGAGATAGATAAACGTTTACTACACAAAACATGTAGATCTTGTTAAAACACACAATTTATGTCATATAAATTTTTTTTGTCGAGTGAACCATTTCCGAGAATTCCTTGTTATTTGTTTGAATTTTCTAATACTTTTTCTCAAGTGGGAATTTGTTATTCGTTTTTCTATGTCCTGGACATATAAAGAGAATGGAATGCTCCACATAGCAACCAGCTCTTTAAAGACTCGACTATCGCTTAAAGCCTACTATATTCCCCTTGCACCTACAAGAAAATTAGCAATAAGATTACGATTAACATGAAGGAGATGGAGAATGAGCGATTGTAAAAATAGTCTGTACAAGAGTAGAGAAAGTCATAGGAGTACCACACATAAGATATTTGGCTTTAAACAGCTTTGCCTCTGAATAACATTTTCTAATATATTTGATCCGTTTTATTCAGAAGCTGTTGAAGATAGCTAAATAAAATTTTAGAATGATAAAAAAACATCTAAAGCTGTTTGTGGATCTACTTTGGTGTTATAGGTGGTTAGACAACGGAGGGGACGCTTCGTGTACCGCGACCTACAGAGATCTATTGTGGCTATAACCCGCAGGAGGAAGGGATGAGGTGAAGAAGCCACAGGAGGCTACAGCCGTAGGCAGATATGTCGCACAGACGTACCGAAGTCCCTACCATTTCCATAAACTTGCACACATCTTCCACTGCTGCAGCCACCGAGAGAGGGCGATGAACCCTCTGGTATCCACGGGAATACTCTTTCCGTTGAGCATGCATCCGCGCCATCTGTCCAACACCGCCATACGCCACGAAACCTAGAAACACTCCTGAAAGGAAACCACCCCAGCATTCGCCTGCCGACCCCGGGGAAACCACGAAAAACCCATGGGTCAGAGTGAGTGATCGCCGGGGATAGAACCCGAAACCTTCCGAATGCGAAATGCACACATTACCAGACGCCACCAGACGCTTTGGTGTTAATGACATTTTTAAAAGAATAATTGCTGATGGATGTTAATCAAAAGATTTTCTTAACTATGAATGTTAATCATAGTTAAGAAAATGATCCTATCTTTATTAATAAACAAACATAAAGTTAGATCCATGTTCGTAGAAGGCACATATGTATGTATATCCTGTGAAACTTTCTGTCACATATATTTTAAATAATTACTGAGTTGTCGCGGTAACTTTCGTGTTATCTTATTTGCTGAGCGCCTGTTATTGTTTTACTATTTTGAATTTTGAGTTCTTTGTCCTCCGGCTAGCTATTATTACTCAGTCGAGCAAATCTCTTGAACAGGGTGTGTAAACGGAAAGGAGTTGTTACTAAAAGATAGCAGTGATAAAAGAATTTGTTTTTACACTTTTATTGCCGTCACACTATTCATTTCACATAATTACTCTTGATACACGCCCGACTGAAACTGTTATATTTTCGAATGTAACTATAATCACTTATTTGCCGCACATTGTTAATTTGAGTATTTCACATTTTTGTAACTAGCTTTACGACGCGAGAGATTCTGTTGAACTGTGCGACGTGTAACTATGGCTTAAACCTGTCTCTGGCTTTAGCATTTATACTCCCTCGCCCCGATATGTCTAAACATTATAACAGAACTGCTATTGGTTAATAAAGCGCGCCAACATTAGCGTCTATTTTTATATCCAATCAAAATTACGAACACATATGCTCTAGGGAAGATATTCCCTCCATTTCTAAAGAAAAGCGCGCTACTCTGAAGTCATTTGTTTGTCTCTTCTAATTTATAAACAACTCACCCCCTCGCTACATTGTTACCTGCTCCTATTGTTTCAGCGAGGCCGTGTAAACTTATTTCCTAACAATGCTTATAATTAACAAACATCTCAAATCATTGTCATGCAATAATGCTAATTTACACTACAATCATTCCTCAAGGTAATGGATTAGAGATGTAGCGGAATAGGGTTTTTAATTTCCCCTTGAATTCCTAAGCTGTGAGCATGTAAAGTTAATGGAGCAATGTGAATTTTGTCAAATGAAGCAAGTAGTGTGAAATTATTTAAGGAAAGATGACCCGATATTTAATCTCTCAGCTGTAAAACGATACTGAAATGTAAAACCCGGCCGGTCGCGCCCAAGATAGAATCTGTAACATGATACTGGAGTCAGAGGCACAAGGGATTCCGATTTGGGGCAGGTAGCTTCAGGGTTAAAGTGGTAACTCTGCCCTTTATCGGCTTCTGCAAAGTATTTAAGCCGATCAAAGGGGTTAAATTCTTGCCTGTGAGGTGATTTTAGGGCTTTAATTTTGAAATTAGACATTTCCACTGTATCCTTGGGAAAATAAGAGGCAATTTTTACCTGTATTAGTCTTGTAACAAAAATAATTATATAGATGTGGTAAAACCGTTACGGAGTCTACTTAAGTTGAGTAACTTACAGTAAGGTGTATAAATGGACTACTTTTAAAACAGAAATAACATGTTAAACGTTATCTACTTTGGTTGGAAAACCACGGAATTCTTTGACACCTTTGTGCTAAAAACTATGGAAAAACACAGTGCTATGTTATTTTACTTAAAAAAATCTGATGTGTTACATTCACATGATTTTCTCTACTCTTGTACAAACTATTTTTACAAAATCTTATTCTCCATCTATTTCATATTAATCGAGATAAACATTTGCAGAAACGATCTTTTTACATGCACATAGCGACCAGTTCTAAAAATATTTGACTATCGCTTAAGGTGTACTATGTTCCTCTTGTTTTTTATTTGCAAGGGCAACATAGAAATACAGTAGCCTTTAAGAATCAACATATCTCTTAATAGTTGGTTGCTAGGAGCAGCTTCATTATCTTTGCCACAGATTAATACTCTTTGCATATCCAAGACAAAAAAATGAATAAGGAATTCCAATTTGAGAAAATAAGTATTGAAAACTTTAAGGGGTTAGCAAGCAATATCTCGAAAATGGTTCACTGAACAAAAAAAATGTGTATGACATAATTGTGTATTTTAACGCGATCTATATTTTTTGTGTAGTAAAAGTTTGTCTATCTCTTATGGTTTACCAGTCATGCAAAAGTCGTTCAGAATGAAGAATACTTTTGGAGACATTCCCAGAAAATTCAAGATATACATTTTATTTGTCATTAAAATATCTTAAACATATGACATTTTAATCAAAATCGTTAGAGCCGTTTTTGAGAAAATTAAAATTTTCGAAAAATGTTCCATGTAAAGGGTAATCTGAGGTGGGGGGTTTTTCTTGAAAACCTTCATGTCGCATTTCTGTAAGATACTGCGCCTAAATACCAAGTTTGGTGTTTATCCGACTGTTCGTTGTTGAGTTATCACAGACAGGCACACATACAGACACACACACACGGACATGTTTCCAAAAATTCTTTTTTGAATTCAGGGGGTCTCAAAACATGTATTTCCGGTGAAACATCGGTATCGAATTTTTGGGTGGAATACAATACTTCCCCTACTTACTATACGTAGTAGAGAAAATAAAGATAGGTTTTATATTGCGTTTACTAATGTTTACTAACCGAGAACATAGGCCGACTGTAAAAGTCCTACGAGCAAACATTTGTGACATACACTATTTTTTAGGCAGCCCTGAAATTTGTAAGAATGTAGATGTTTTGTTCCATTTTATCGATTATATAGGTCACAGATAAAAGAATAACGATTCAGATCAAAGAAAGTACAAGGCTGCCAACAAGAAACAGGTTAACTGCCCAACACATAACGGTAAATTGAAATATGGTGTTTTGAATTGTAAACAGCTAATGCGAACGCCATAAGAAATTAATCATGTAAAATGGTATAATGAAATTTAAAGACTAAGTAAACAAACTCGGTTTGTTAAACATGGAGAAATACAAACAGTAATTGTCATATGATTGGATTGATGCAAACGTTATAACAATGGAGTGGCTTTAATTCGTGTGTCTTGTATTAAGAATTGTAGTTTTAGTTGCAACCGTCTAAAAACATTTAGAGCTTTAGATTATTTCTCTAGTGTGATAATCTTCAGTGTGACCAACTTTGGTTTCAAGACCAATCACATGGCAATTACCCCTTTTTATTTGCATATTTTTAATAACTCGACTTGGTTTGATTATGTTTTACTTTTTATTGTGTCCTTTTATGATTAATTACTCATAGCGCTCGCATTATCTGTTCATAGTACAAATCGTCCTACTTCGGTTGAGGCAGTATTTTTAACACTTGAATAATTTCAGTCTAATTATATAATATAAAGAAATAACAGCCCGCCTTAAAGCAATATGTAAATGTAACAATATATAAAAGGTGTATATTACAGTCATTGCATATGTTTATATTATAGTATACATTTAATAATGTTATGTGAATGTATTATGTAATTTAGTAATGTAGGAGCTGTGAGAATAATAGGTCAAAAGTTGCTAACAATGAGGTGACAATGAGGTAATCCTGAGGCAATAATGAGTAAGAATGTTAAATAACACTACTTTTGATTATTGGAGTAACAGTAATGATATTTTAGTGATAGTTTATAAAAAAGCCAATCAACAACCAGAAAAAGCTTTAGTTAAATGAAGGTATTCTATTGGATTAGGAATAGCCAATCAGAGACTTGAAATACAAAAATTTACAAGTTTAGACGGTTGAAATTAATTCAGTTGCCTGCAGACAGTGCTCATAACTGGATGCGTTGCTTGTGCGTCCTCGGGAGATTTAGTACGAATTTGTGTGAGACGAAAAATAAGTTTACGTGTTAAAAAGTGTAATTAATTAATAAAAAGGAATCTCACAGCTCTCTATATCAGTGAATTGTTATTTAAATAGTGTCAAGCATTAATAAAAGGAGTGAAGTAAAATTATAATCAGTGTAAGCCAACATTCTTAGTTGCACCACAATCCTGCCAAGAGAAACGTATCTCTAACAATAATACTGACGCAGTCGAGGCAAACATAAATATTTAATACTTAAAGAAACAGTCAAAATTACAAACTTAATATTTTTTTTTAAACTTGGGGCAAAGGCCACCTGAAAGTACATTTGGGGCGAAGACTACTGGAAAATGTTTACCATACGTGCGGTTGCAGCTACTAGGAGTTCGGCTCCCCAAAAATTGAAATATAATACAACTCCTTCAATACAAACTACTTCAAATTGACGCATAAAGCGTGGTGCAAACTCCTACAACAAAGCAACATCTTCAAATTGGCGTCCATACGTGGTGCTAAAAATAACGAAAAAAAATACACCATTACCATAAAATACCTTGTTCACAGTTTATCGCAATTCGTTGCAGAATTCAGAAGAAACTGGAATGGAAGTGAAATTACGAAATCAGCAAAAAGAATAATACTACAAGTGCTTACCCAAAAAATCCAGAAATAAATGTGATATAGCATTTAATCACTTCATTGGCTGATGTAAGGCAAAACATGGTGAAAATAATTTCACTGAAAATGAGTGCTTCGAATAAAAAAAAAACATCAAAACATGTGAAATATTGCTTTTTAACGTCATTTCTTTTGTTTCAAGAACGCGTTCTGAACGTCATAGGTATCTCTTGTTTCAGGAATCAAAAATATTACTGACATTTTATAAATGTCTAAAACTAGTATATGGCACACGCGTTAAAAGTGCTTTTAGCCCTTGTATCATAATGTATTACTATGTGTATAAAAAGACCAGTCCACGTCATGAATCATAATAATTATCTATGATACAATTACGCACGAAAGGTTTTACTAACGAGGGGGGGTCAATTTAGAATACAACTGAAGGGAATGCTGCAGAGCCACGATTTGCCTAAAGGTGCAGGTGCAAGCCTGTGCCACTCGCGGGGGGCTCTCATCCCCCGGGGCCGCCTTGGCTCAGAGAGTAAGACTTCGAGGACTACTAAGGGTCACATAGTGCAACTTTAGTCATGGGTAATGTTTTACGGATCTTACTAGGGCGTCAAAGTATTCTTGTATGTTAATCTCGTTCCCCCAGGTCGAAGGTTCTGCCAAATACGGTCAGCAGTCTTTAGTGTTTATTTTCATTGGTTTCGTATATACCTAGTTCTTGTATTAGGCCATATCTATTCTTTACTTGCTCTTGTAGAGGTTAAAGCTTGAAACGTACTCTTTTGACCCAAGAGGAAGTGGATTAAATTAGGAATATTTGCAGATTCCTACTTGAAAATATATTCTATAAAGTAATTAACAAGCCGAATTTCGTCCATTTAATAAACTCACACTTCAATAGCATAGATAATCACAATTTACAAACCCGTATTCATTCACTATTCTTTACGGCTTCAATGCTTTAAATTAAATTACAATAATTACAGAATTGCTTCCTGCTCTCACATTTACCGATATATTTCTAAACTAACAGCAATAAGTCTATAGTTCAGACGATCAATCTTTTCCCAGTGAAGAATTACTAAAGAGAATTTTGAAACGTTAAGCCAAAAATGAATTTAGAAATACCGTCCAGAATGCCTTCTATCTAAACGTTGTCCTGTTGTTTTCCTCATAACCTAGCTCGCCGTCGAAGAAAGATTGTTTGTCTTGTGGACAGGACGTTGAAGAAAGCTGGAACTGATCCGGCGCATGCGCAGTCGACGACGACAATTGCCAGACGTACTGCGTGACTCAAAATAACTGCGCCATTTCTTCTTGTTGAAGTCTGCTTGAGAACAACTCCCATAGTCGTTTCACTTCTGTTCCCGTACATGTCAGCCTTCCTTTAGTACAACCCAGTCGCTTAAAGTAGATTTCTCCGGGGAGGGTCAATTTGGCACAAGCTTTGGCTCTTAATAAATTCTTCAAGTTGTGGAATATTAATTCCTGATGTAGGAGATATGCCTGTGCTATCGGCGGTTGTTTAACTACTACTCGTATTATCATACTCTGGAGTGTTTGTAACTTATTTATGTGCGTTTTTGCATCAGCCCATACCGGGGCTGCATAGGTAATGATTGGCCTAATTAAGGTTTTGTAAGGCTTTTGTACTTCACTGACATGACAGATTTAATAGGCATAATAGTATTTATAGATTTGTCTTCTAATTTTCCGCAAATAACGGACAACTAAGAATAAGTATTCTATACAACTCGTACAAAAGTAGCTTTATTGTCTCGTGGAACTCGGTAATGACCACTACAAAACTATTTATATATTATTTTGACGTAGAATGTCTTTTTACCCACTTTAAAAAAACTGATACAGCCAAATTAAATAACCCCAAATTACAGGGAGATAAAACTCCCTAGTTTTATATTTTTTAGAAATATTTTATAGTACCTCTCCATCAGGAGGAATAGATCTGTTTGGTGATGAGTTATCAAAAGTGGGTCAGTGACTTCCCAGATTAAACCCTCAGTCCTGCACACATAAATCTTCTCGCTTTATATCTGCTATATTGTTTACATTTATAATTTGTTTGTCTTTCCAATCATATTATGTTTTAATTCACTTTTACAAACATTTGTACTCTTACTACAATAATTTCGTGTAGGTTTGTACTAACTATAACCGTAACATACCGTACAGTTAAATATAATACTAGAAATAGCAATTTTTTCAAATTGCCCAGGATTATCTAAAACAGCGAATATTTTCCCCATCCTGATAGTGAAGATATGGAAAAAATTTATGTGTTTTATGTTTTTGAATTACATAAGAATACTTTTAAAGGGATTATCTCTGGTTATTTGACAAATAATTCTTTTCATTATATTAATCAATGTTTTAATAGTACTATAGTTTTAATTTTTTAAGTTTTTTATTTAAACAACCCATAATTTCAAATAGCAGCATGTTTATATTGCACATCCCGTACAGTTTATTGACTATGCCTATTACACTAATAAGTGTTCTCTGTCTGTATACAACAAACTTTAAGCTATAGCTTATGGAGATTAACAAATAAATACAGAATATTATATTAGTGTAGTTACAAGATAAATTAAAATTTCTATTAATGAAAATCATATGAATGCGTAATGAAATTGGTTTTACTCTCATTGGTCTATGTGAATAACAGCTGACTACAGTTCAGCAACTTAGAAGCTTGGGAAGAGTAACTCACATAGTCATGTATTCTCACTCTCTAACTGCCTTGGGCGGGCATGTCTCTTCTTCTCTGCCTCTGAGTCGCTGCTTAAACACCATACGTCATAATATCACCTAGCCCGTGTCTTACTTTATTTTATTCTCACAAAATCGTTTATCACTTAATCACACAGCTGTTGTAACTGTCCAACTATAGAGGGATAAATAAAGAAACAAGAGCATTACAACAAACAAATGTTTGTAGAATGCTGCGACGGGTCACACAAAGAGCAAGGTGCAGCGGGTGAGAAAACAAATATTTGCATATAACTAGCGATGGCATTTCACATACATACGGTATTATCATGAGATATCTTCCAAAATTTAAAACACACTATTTAGGCTATTTCACAGCCTTCACTCCTCATCTATCTTTTAAAGGAAAAAAGTTCCACGCTGATTGATTTTCATACTACAAATTATTTCAACTGAAGTTTTACAAAGCACACTAGCGGCTTTATTTTTTTACAGTGAGACCAGTCACACAGCATCACCAGCTCGAAACTGTGCTCTTTAACATACCACTTACAGAACTAGAATGAATGATTTTAGCTTTTGAGTTATCACGATGTAAACAAGATACTAATAATTTTTCTACGCTATAAAATTACGGTGCTCACGACAGTGATGTAACACTTGTTTCCCGCGTATCAGCCCACTTCCTCTTTAAGACACCTCATTGGATACCTCAGTAGCTAAAGACATAAGACAAGTAGAGTGGGGGCGATTTATCCCTCCTGAATACTCGCGCAGTCCTTAGACCGAGAAATTTTACTAAGTTGTGATACTATAGCTTTAGTTGTGGTAATTTTGCAAAATAAACATATCCCTAATGATGAATACGAAATGTAGTTTAGGATGTTTATTGGCTCAAAGTAAAATTTACAAATTAAACAGATAGACTGCGCATTTTGGAGGTAGAATAGCATTCATTTCTGTCAGATATTTTACTATAAATGTAGCGAGTGCAGATTATATAACATACGGAAGTAATAAAAATAGGAAGAGTCATGGCTGTTATAAAACACGTAATAGCAGACAGCGAATGGTATCCTGTAATCTGCAGTAATTTTTAAATATTTTCCCCTTTTTATGCGCACCTCGCAGCTAAACAAGCAAAGTTTTGCGCTTGCAGTATAATTTCAAAGTCGTAACCATAAATCTTCTCATATGAAACTTAATGAGAGAAAGTGCCGCTAGACGGCGTTGGGAGAGCCAGGGGTACCAACTTAATGTATCGAGCGTGTTGCGACCTGTAAATCAAGCCTGATTGGTGCCATTAACACCCTAGGTCGTGGTAATTGCTGCGCACTCCAGTAAAAAAGGGTATTGGAAAAGTTGGGGGTGTGGAAAACCCGAGAAATAGCAAAACGGAATTACCGAGAAGAGTAGATTCGCGCTGTGCGTTTCACGGCAACAGCTGAGGGCAACTGTTTTACGTATACAGTTCCAGTTTTAGGGGAATCACATTGGAAACCCATTGTTACCTTTGTTATTGAATAGTAGGGTAAGTCAAAATTACACTATGTAGGGACAAGATTGATGTGTGTTACTTTCTCTGCCCCTTGACAACATAAAGCAGAGGAAGTATTCCGCCTACCAAAAACACCGATATTGGAAATGGCAAGTTTCGAGGTATGCTGAATAAAAAAATCTCATATGACTTTCTCTGCTGTTGTATGACTCTCTACTCTTGTAAAAACTATTTTAAAAACGTTTATTCCCCACCTACTTCATGTTAATCGACATACACAGTTGCAGAAATTTTCTAGTAGGCGCAAGGGAAATATGGCAGGCTTTAAGCGATAGTCAAATATTTTAATAGCTGGTTGCTATGTGGATCATTCAATTCTCTTTGCATGTCCAGGACATAAAAAACGAATAACGAATTCCCATTTGAGAAAAAGTATAAGTATTGGAAAATTCAAACAAATAACAAGAAGTATCGGGGAAATTGTTCACTCAAAAAAAATTTGGCATAAATTGTGTATTTTAACGCGATCTACATTTTTTTGTGTAGTCAAATTTTGTCTATCTCTTACGGTTTACCAGTTATGTGAAAGTCATTCAGAATGAAGAGGACTTTCGGGGTCATTCCCAGAAAATTCAAGATATACATTTAATTTGTCTCAAAATATCTTAAACATATGATATTTTAATCAAAATCGTTAGAGCCATTTGAGAAAATCATAATTTTGAAAAAATATTTTATGTAAAGGGTAGTCTGGTGTGGGGAATTTTCTTAAAAATCTTCGTATCGCATCCTTGGAAGATACTAAACATAAATGCCAAGTTTAGTATTTATTCCATTTTTCGTTTTTGAGTTATGCTGTTCACAAGCAGACACACAGACAAACACACACACGAACGTTGTTTCCAAAAGTGCTTTGGATTCAGGGTACCTCAAAGTACGAATTCCGGTAAAATCTCGTATCTTATTTTCGGGTGAAATGCGATACTTCCCCTACTTACTATACGTAATACAGAAAGAAATAATAATTTTTTGGGGGGAAAGACCTATGTGTATGCGTAATTTTAAGCGCTAAGGGACATCCAGAGCAGAAATTAGGTCAAAATTTTATAAAATTCAAAAATTAATTTCTATGTCCAGAAAATACTTTGAACCTTTACATAATGTGGCTTTTGCTTTCAGAGTTTTTTAAGGCTTGAATAAGCGAGAATTTAAATTCCCAAGAAAACAGTACTTAATGACCTGTGTTTGCTTCCAATTACTTTCATTTGAATTTTATTTTACTTATACTTTTGCGCATTAAAAATATTCCACACAATGTAGTTTGTAACTAATCGTGTTCAAATATTCAGGGAAAAATTAGAGAGCATGGAATTAATAAATTGGCGTATGGCTTTTATTACAGTTTTAAATTGCTCAAGCTATTTCATAATTAATTCTACTACTAAAGATAAACTGTTTAAAAAATTGTATTTAAAGGCTTAATTTTTTTCTGAAAAACCAGAAAAGTGAAAAAAATGTATATTTCAGCTTTGTAAATGGACATTTAAATAATATGATGGTGATATTTTCATCTTTACAAAATTACGATTTCTGCATCATGGGAAACACATAATAAAAGAAAATACAATTTTTTCTAAAAAAAACATTAATGGCATCTACATATAGTTTAAAACACGTTTATAATGGCGGTGTAACAGTGAGTAACTAAATTTTGAAAACACCTACATAAAAACTGAAAGATTTAAAAATTTCACCTTTGGGTATTCTTACGGGTATATATAATGAAAATATTAAATTTGCAAATGCTGCCAAATTAGCTTAAACTTTAGTCATATATTCCTTCAACATAACTATAGCAAGTAATTAATTTTTACAAACCTATATGTTTAACACCCCATTAAAAAGGTCTAATGTTATACATTCACACGACTTTCTCTATCAATAACAAATTCACACTTATTCATTATATCTTACAGTATAATGAATGCGTGTGCAAAGCCAGTAAACGCATCCCAACCCGGTACCTGGGCAGGGCCCTCGATCGGCCTTCAGAAGAATAGTCGTGCGGAACACTATGCTTCTTCCCCGCTCCAAAATATTCTTTTGGGCCGTTTCGAGTAGGTTCTACTAGTGCCGTCAACGAGTCAAAGAGTTTGTACAGTGCCCAGGGCAGTTCAGTTGTGGTTCAAATCGACAGATCAGTTGTGTTCTGTTCTGAGTGTATGTCAAAAGTGTCTAGAGTGTAGAGTTTATGCTACGCTGAACACTTAAGTGCCAAATAAAGTGTGTTTACCAGCAACTGAAGTTTTCATTTGTTACAATACTTATTCATCACAGTGTTTTTTTTTCATCCTCACTATGATACTCACGATATACCTTTACCTAGCAATTGTTTCAAATTAAGCAAAATGGTTCCTATACGTATAAACAGAATTCAAGCTATGGAAACAAAAGAAAGGAAAGGGGGGAAGCTATAACTTTCTAGCATGTTTGGTGGTGCTGAGGCAATGTTTCAATAACGGCTAAGGCTAGGAAAAAATAGACACAAACTCTTTATTTTAATAAGCTCTACATTTTTACTTTCTCTACTTCGTATAGTAAGAATTGTACTCCAAACAAAATTTGATGTCGAGATTGCACTGGAAATATACGCTTTGAGGCCATCTGAACCAAAAAGAAGCATCTTTAGAAAATCTGAAGTGTTACACTCCACATGACTTTCTCTACTCTTGTACAAACTATTTTTACAAACGCTTATTCTCCATCTACTTCTCGTTAATCGAGATAAACATTTGCAGTCTTATCTTATTGCTAAGTTTCTTGTAAATGTAAGGGGAATATATATTTGCAAGGGGAATATAGAAATACAGTAGCCTTTAAGCATATACGTATCTCTTAATAGCTGGTTGCTAGGTGCAGCACCATTCCCTTTGCCACAGATTAATACTCTTTGCATATCCAAGACAAAAAATGAATAACGAATTCCTATTTGAGAAAATAAGTATTCAAAAATTAAAGGGAATAACAAGCAATATCTCGAAAATGGTTCACTCAACAAAAAAATGTAGGATGACAAAAATTGTGTATTTTAACGCGATGTGCATTTTTTGTGTAGTAAAATTTTGTCTTTCTCTTATGGTTTACCAATTATGCAAAAGTCGTTCACAATGAAGAATACTTTTGGAGAAATTCCCAGAAAATTTAAGATATACATTTTATTTCATAAAAATATCTTAAACATATGATATTTTAATCAAAATCGTTAGAGCCATTTTTGAGAAAATTAAAATTTTCGAGAAATGTTCCATGTAAAGGGTAGTTTGGGGTGGGGGAATTTTCTTAAAAATCTTCGTATCGCATCTCTGGAAGATACTGAACCCAAATACCAAGTTTGGTGTTTATCTTACTGTTCGTTTCTGAATTATCCTGTTCAGTCACACACAGACGGATGTGTTTCCAAAAATGCTTTTTTTGGATTCAGGGGGCCTGAAAACATATTTCCGGTGAAATATCGGTATCGAATTTTTGGGTGGAATACAATACTTCCCCTACTTACTATACGTAGTAAAGAAAGTAATGTTGATTTTGTTTAAAATACACAATTTATTTCAAATAATTTTTTTTAGCATCAGGCATTTCCGCGATATCCGTCATTAATGTTTTCTAATGGTTATGCTAATTACTTCTTTCCCGTCCTGTGAATTTTAAGTTGTTTCTAGCTTGGAAAGGGCACGACATTTTAAGATTTATAGCGTCTAGTTCTAAAACATTATCGCTATTCCCTTTGAAACTATAAGAAAATGTAAAATGTAGCTATTTCCGGAAAGGTTTATCTCTATTAAAATGTAGATAGGAAAATAGATTCTCGTAAAAATAATTTGTATACCCATTAATAAGCGATAGAGGGTAGAGGAATTTATGTGAATGTAACACATTTTTTTTCTTTTGGCCATGCAAAGAAATGGAAATTTAAAAGCATTAAATAATAACCAGCTCATAAAAAATTCTAACTATCGCTTAAAGTTACTGTATTCCCGAATCCAATTATACCTACCAGGAAATTTGCAATAGAAATTTCTACAAATGTTTATGTAGATAGAAGAACAAGCGTTTGTAAGTTAGTTTGAACAAGAGTGAGTAGAAAAGATCATGCGAGTGCAATACATCAGATTTTTAATGTGGTAAGCCTTTGTCTATCTATAAGAATTCTCTTCTGTAGAAATTGATTGAAATAAAGGGAAGTTCATTCAGAGCATTCAAGATAAATATTTTACTTCTTACGCCAATTTCTTGATCATGATTTTAATCAAAATCATTAGAGCCGTGATTTTGAGAAGATAAGAAAATAACGAAAACGTGTTTCATATCTTCTGTGCACAGCCTGTGAAGTCCCCTATATTTGATTGAATTTTATAGAATTTTTAATTACAAGGTATCCTTAAAGGATACACTAAGCTTACTGCAGGAAAAGTGTAGAGATAATTAAAGTACACGCCAAATAAATTTTTTCAAAATATTCCACTATGAAGAATACCATTCGGAGCGTCACCTAACGTACATGCTTTTCATGCTTTTCCCCCTTTTTACTTTCTCTATTACGTATAGTAAGTAGGGGAAGTATTGTATTCCACCCAAAAATTCGATACGAGATTTCACCGGAAATATACATTTTGAGACCCCTGAATGCAAAACAAAACATTTTTTAGGAAACATGTCCGTGTGTGTGTCTGTCTGTGTGTCTGTGTATCTGTGAATAGCGTAACTCAGAAACGAACAGTCGGATAAACACCAAACTTGGAATTTAGATTCAGTATTTTCCAGAGATGCGACACAAAGGTTTTCAAGAAAATCCCCCCACCCCAGATTACCCTTTACATGGAACATTTTCCGAAAATTTTAAATTTTATCAAAAATTGTTCTAACGATTTTGATTAAAATCTCATATATTTAAGATAATTTCATGACAAATAAAATGTATATCTTGAATTTTCTGGGAATGTCTCCAAAAATATTCTTCATGGTGAACGACTTTTGCATAATTCGTAAACCATAAGAGATAGACAAACTTTTACTATACAAAAAACTGTGGATCGCGTTAAAATACACAATTTATGTCATATACATTTTTTCTGTTGAGTGTATCATTTTCGAGATATTGCTTGTTATTCCCTTAAATTTTCAATAATTATTTTCTCAAATGGGAATTCGTTATTCTTTTTTGTCTTGGGTATGCAAAGAGCATTAATCTGTGGCAAAGAGAATGATGCCGCACATTGCAACCAGCTATTAAGAGAGATGTATATGCTTAAAGGCTACTGTATTTCTATATTGCCCTTGCAGATACAAAACAAGGGGAACATAGTACGCCTTAAGCGATAGTCAAATACTTTTAGAACTGGTCGCTATGTGTAAAATGTAATTCTCTTTCCATGTCAAAAGATCGTTTCTGCAAATGTTTATCTCGATTAATATGATATAGATGGAGAATAAGAGTTTGTACAAGAGTAGGGAAAGTCATGTGAGTGTAACACATGAGATTTTTTTCTTTCTATTGAAAGAGTTTGTTACCAGAAATAAACCTTAGGAAAGTAAAGTTCCCCCTTGCCAGGCACTCCCTCGAAAGAGAAAATAATATGGGTATTATAGTTTAAATCACTGCATGAATTTACAATATGTTTCAATTTATTTTAGGACCCAGAAACCCCACCCCCCAAAAGGGAGAAGAATGCATCCTCCTTACTAAGCATATCCTTAATTAACACGCCATTGTTTCCGTACCACTTTGCTATCGTGTTTTACCCTTTTACAGCGGGTATCGCAATTTTAGTTTTTTCCCTTCCTTCCGTTGCAACATCAGGAGGAGGTTAGGATACCAAAAGTAAGCCAAGTAGTAAATTGTAAAGAATGAAGTGATTTAAAGCGCGATAAAAAGAGGAAGGAAATAAAAGCAAAGAGGAGAAAACTGTGGTTTTCGGTTTAGCTTTGTACAGATAATGCTGAAGATACGACCTTGCCTGCAGGTTACTATCAGTGGCGTTACGTCAGACTAAGTAAGCATACAGAAGTACGGAATGGCTCAGGGAGTAACGTCCGTGGCCCGCATACGGGAGGTCCGGGGTTCAAATCCGTAGGCCGACCAACCTGACTGGTATTTTTCGTGGTTCCCTCAGTCGCCAAGGTCAATACCGGAATGGGTGTTTTTTAATACTATACCCAAAATTCCACCTTAAACCTAAAACAATAGTAAAAATGAAAAATATATGATTCAGGTTGCGTACTGTCTACTTAATTTATATTGGGTTACAAAATGTTATTTATACATATTACTAATGGATTCTGTGGCAGTATTTTATATCACAACACTGTGAATGCCAGAGTGATTGTAGTGTAACTTAACATTATTGTATGACAATGATTTGAGATGTTTGTTAATTATAAGCATTGTTAGGACATAAGTTTACACGGCTTCACTGAAACTGACAATAGGAGCGGGTAACAATGAGCGAGGGGGTGAGTTGTTTATCAATTAGAAGAGACAAGCAAATGACGTCAGAGTAGCGCGCTTTTCTTTAGAAATGGAGGGAATATCTTCCCTAGAGCATATGTGTTCGTAATTTTGATTGGATATAAAAATAGACGCTAATGTTGGCGCGTTTTATTAACCAATAGCAGCTCGGTTATAATCTTTAGGCAAACGTCGCGCAGTTCTACGTAATCATTCACAAGTTACACTTTACTCAGTTCAACAGAATCATTCGCGGGTTACACGTCACACATTTCAACAGAATCATTCACAAGTTACACGTCGCTCAGTCCAACAGAATCATTCGCGGGTTACACGTCACACATTTCAACAGAATCATTCACCGGTTACACGTCGCGCAGTTCTACAGAATCTCTCGCGTCGTAAAGTTAGTTACAAAAATGTGAAATACGCGAATTAATAATGTGCGGCAAATAAGTGATTATAGTTACATTCGAAATATAACAGTTTCAGTCGGGCGTGTATTAAGAGTAATTATGTGAAATTAATTAATTGTGACGGCAATAAAAGTGTAAAAACAAATTCTTTTATCAGTGTTATCTTTTAGTAACAACTCCTTTCCGTTTACACACCCTGTTTTAGAGGTTTGCTCGACTTGTAATAATAGCTAGCCGGAGGACAAAGAACCCAAGATTCAAACTAGTAATACAATAACAGGCGCTCAGCAAATAAGATAACACGAAAGTTACTGCAACAATTCGTTGATTCTTCAATATTTATAGTAATTAGGTCTCGGCTGAATCAGGTCTAGTTGGCCGAGCAATCTCTTATCAGGGCGTGGTACGGGTAACTAAAGTTTAGTTCTAGTAACATACAAATAATAAGATCAACGGTTCGCTAGCTAACATTAATGATTTAAGTCACTTGTACTGCATATTTATATCAAGGATCTACAGGTTAGGATCTATTAATGTGGTGTATTTTCACGCTGTAGTCTTTATATTAATCAAGATACTTTTTCGGCGGAACTTACCCTTCACTACTTTTTCTAACAAGGCATTACACGTCTACACCATAAGAATTCACCACCACAACTAAACTAGTCTTGGGTACGTTCTTCCTGACTATACTTTTTAAATTCCCTACCATCTCACTCTCACTGTTTTCCAGTATATTATTCGTTTTATCTTACACGTGACTACATTCAAAATTCTTACGCTAACAACGTTCTCTGCTGTTGAGTTAAACAACTATCTCGATACAGCTCACTATTGCATTCTCACAACAATGTTAACGCTAGTGTTACTTCTCCTAGGGTTTGCTTTTTATGGCTGTCGATTTCACACAAACTGTTGCCTTCCTAGTATCTTACAGCTCCAGCTTTTATACACATCACACAAAAATGTTTTACACTTATTTCCAATTGAAGAAGGTATCATATTTTATTAGCTGCACGTATGGACGCCAATTTGAGAAGATGGTTTATTACGTTATTTTTTTACCATGTTTTGGGCGTCAATTTGAAGTAGTTTGCATTGAAGGAGTTGTATTATATTTCAACTGTTGGGGAGCCGAACTTGAAATTCATTGCAAACACACGTATAGTGCCCGCTTTCCGGTAGCCTTTGCCCCAAGTTTAAAAAAATATTAACTTTGTAATTTGACTGTTTCTTTAAATATTATATATTTATGTTTGCCTCGGTTGCGTCAGTATTATTGTTAGGGACACATTTCTCTTAGCAGGGTTGTGATGCGACAAGAATGTAGGCTTATACAGATTATAATTTTACTTCACTCCTTTTATTAATGCTTGATACGCTTTAAATAACACTTCACTGATATAGAGAGCTGTGAGATTCTTTTTATTAAGTAATTACACTTTTTAACACGTAAACTTATTTTCGTCTCACACGAATACGTATTATATTTCTTGAGGACACTTTTTGCGACTGGTTAGTAGCACTGTCTGCAGGAAACTGAACTGATTTAAACCTCCTAAACTTTTAAATTTCTGTATTTCAAGTCTCTGATTGGCTATTTTTACTCGAATAGAATACCTGCATTCAACTAAAGCTTTTTCTGGTTGTTGATTGGCTATTTTAAACTGTCTCAAAATTTACCTTATTGCTGCTCTAATAATGGCTAGTATCATTTAAACTTCCTTACTCATTATTGACTCAATTTTACCTCATTGTTAGCTCTTTGTTAGCAGCTTTTGACCTATTTCTCACAGCTCCTACATTATTAAATTACGTAATGCATTCACATAACATTATTGAATATGTTTACAATAATGTAAGCATACGCAATAACTGTTACATACATTTTACAAATTATTACATACACATATTGCTTCAAGGCGGGCTGTTATTGAATTTACGTATTATATAATTTGACTGCAATTATTTAGTGTTAAAAATACTGCCTCGCAATAATATACTGCATACACTATCTTTTACAGACATAATTACATAAGATTATTTATCAGTGGTAGGCGGGTTATTATTTTATTACATTAATATAGATATTACATCAAGGTAATTGCTTAAGCCTAGAAATACTGCCTCAATGACAACAGGGCTCAGCCATCTATCCACAGATAATGAAAGCAAGTAGACTGGACGGCATCCTGCCCGGCACTTGTAGAAGTAGAGATACAGTTACTATGCACTAAGGTCCCTATGAACACGTTCGCGATGCCATTTACCCCTTACAAAAGCAGAGGTACAGTTGCTGTGCACTAAGGCCTCTGTGGACACGTGAAGAAGTAAGATGGTATTGTACAGGGATGAGACCTAGAAAGCCAACTGTCCGCCACTCATCATCCACGAGTATCTCCCAACAGATCCGCCGTCGTGATACGTCCGCATCCTTAAAGCATAGTAAAATAAATAGACGACGCAAAGCAGTTATCTGTGTGATTATAAATGCGTAGTCTTATTTTAAGGTAATCTGAACTTTATTTATCCACTACTGTAACCTATGAATATTCTGACACAGCTTCTAGTCCATATTTAGTTTTCCCTGCACGTCTCATCACAGTTTGATACTTAACTTCTTCTTTCTTGCGGTCGCTCGTAAACTTGTCGAACTCAGGACTTTCCTTCTCTCCTCACCAAGACAACTACTACTTTTCCGATCGCTGAATAAACAGCACAGATCTGTTGTTGTAGACCCACAACAAAATAAGACCGCGAGCGCCACATTCTAGAACATTCAAATTAGGCCAGGGAGGAGAGGAGTTTTGGAAATTTCTACCCCCGTACAGAAGTTCGGACAGTTCGGTAAACTGAGATCACTCCCCACCCTCTTTCTCTCTCTAACCAACGATACGCTAGCCGGCTACAAGACAATGTCCCGCACAAAGTGGACCAAGCAGCCAGAGGCGACCACTACAATATATTCAGTACTGTCTATGCAACAATAAACCCGTTACTACAATTTTTGTGGTAATTTTGGATTTTTATAAAGAAATAATACTAATGAAACCAGAAATCACATTTTTAAACATTTTGTTTGTTTATTTGTGTGTCATTGCACGCCAGAATGACCAAATCGATTGTTATGAATCTTGGTAATAACATAACATAGATCCTACTTAGAAAACAGGCAAAATGGTATCTTAATTATCCTATAAGTTTTAATGGGGCCAAGAATCTCTAGCCACGCTTTAGATCCAGTTTTTTATTTATACCTATAAGGAATTCGACAACCTTTATTATTTACAAAATATCTGCTAGTATGAATGTTAAAGAAGTGATACACATTTGAATTAGTACTTGTTGAAATAGGATTTATACATTTCAATTGTAAATTTTTCATTTGAGCTTTGTATGTTTTTTTAAGCCAGCTTTTTAGTTGCACAATAATGCTCGGAGCGATGAGATTCTCTTCTTCTTTCTCAGTATATGGCTTACATAACAGCTGATGGCTATTACGTACAAGTTACTATGCTTGTGCTGTTATATGGACATGAATATAAACCTTATTTAGCCAAATGATCACGATATTTCGATTACAATGTTTTGTGGGTCATTGTCGTCTGAGTGCACATGTACTTAGTATCAAAATTCCCTGCAAGCTCGTTTTTAAGTCATCCTCCGTGACTTAGGGGTACCAAGCTAGCCTCTAATTGCCGAGGTCGTGGGTTCAAGTCAAACCCAGCGGAGGGCTATTGATCTTTTCAGGGGGCGTGAGAATTCTTAGCATGACTTCTTATGGAACGTAATTAAAGCCGGTGGATCCATGTTGTAGATTTACGGCACGTAAAAGAACCTCAAGCCTGATAAAGAGGCCTCTGAGCAAAATTTCCGGTCTTTCACGCCCAATATAGAATGGGACGCTTAAAATCATGGTAATTAAGGAGCGCCTATAAATAAAACTCAACTTAATTTTCTGAAAGTTTTTAGGTAGTGTATGGTACAGAAATAAAGCAACTTTGTTCATATATACAACAAATAGATAATAAATATATGTCGCTGAGTACACTCACACCAATTGCATACTTTCGAAATACCATTCCAACAAGTCATTTTCCACTAATCATAAAATGAAAATATTACAAACACTATTTTGCTACAGCTATGGTTGTATATATTGTGACCACGCGCACGAGGTTACCTGCGGGCCACCCATAAACATCTCTTGGCGCGGCACCTGGGTGAGGCCTACGACCGGCCGTCGGAAGAATAGCCAGTGCGGCACAATAGCCGATGTGTGTAGTTTACCTGTTCCAGAACATTCCCTTCGGCAATGTCTAGTAGCCTCTCTTTCTAGAATGTTCAGATTTATATGCGAGGGGTATATAAGGAGCTGCTCTTGCCCAAGAGTTCAGTTCGGTCAGTTAAGAACTGAGGAAGTGAAAAGTGGATAGCGAAAGTGAACAATGCCGGAGCAGTGGAGTTGTGATTTGATTCGATGAATCAGTTGTGTTGTGTTCCAAGTGAGTGCCAAAAGTGACTCAAATGTAATGCTTGTGTGTTTTACAGAAACTGGCGTTCTTACTTGTTACAACATAAAACAAAATTATTGTTTCAATGTTTGCAAATATCCTATCACGGAAACAATATAGTGCACAACGCATTAGAAATACCAGGAAGAGCCATACCTTTACGTAGTGTTAAGGCTTTTAGTTATATTGTGTTATTAACTCCTTAAATATGGTTTCGAAACAGCATATAATATATAAGTTGTACAGAGTGAAAAAAGAGCGGCGAGGATAAGAGGCAGAGGGGAGTAAAAGGAAGAGATAGTGAATGGACAGAGTGAGAGGCACGGAGCTGTAAAGAGAGTTAGAATAAAGAGAGAGAGAGGAAGAAACAACGAAACAGAGAGAGAGAGAGAGACAGACGAATCTCTGAATTCAACACAATAATGCGAGCAGAATTGTGGTCTCTTTTAACGAACAATATAGAAACTAAATTCATTTATCTTTTGGAATAATTAAAGCGGTTTATTTTGCGAATATTAGAATTATCAAGTTCATTATCAGTCTTCTCTGGAATTAATTAGGTTGTCACAATACGACTTTGGCTGCAGGACATACAAGGCGTGTTTTTAAAGTAAACATCGATAACATTGTTTTTCAAATACTTTATTATCATTCATTACCCTACATCTTACACTACTTCTGCGCATAGTCACCACCATTATTCAGGCGCTTGTCGTAGCGGGAAACCAGTTTCTGTATGCGTCAAAGAATGATGCCACCTGTGATGAAAGGCAAGTATGCACTTCTTGTTTCACAACATCATTGTAGTTAAAGTGTTTTCCATCAAGAAATTTCTTCAGCTGAAGAAACAGATCAAACTGACTTGGTGTCAAATGTGACTTGTGTTTTATGGTTATACCAACCTGCTCTGAAATGTACACTCATTTTAGCAATTGGGACATAATTTTTAAAAGCCACATTTACTTAAAAAGTTTTGATTTTAAATGTTATGAGGTCTGTATCCATCAATGTATCTCCACATTAACAATAAATCATCAGGAATACTTTGATTAACTGGCTTAAACCCAAGTCGAAGCAATGCCAATATGCCGTACGGTCATAGCAGCGTACTCAGATGGTAAATCAATATAAGATATAACAAAATAGATAATTAAATGCAAATTAATGAAAATACATAAAAAATGTCAACATCACCATCGTTTATGAAGAAAATCGTTGGTGGAACCAAGAAACTGGGAATAGATCTTACATGGTATCAGGCACAACGGAGATACAACGAAAGTAGTATAACAAGTAAAGAGGATTTTGCGCGTCCGCTGAAAAATGAATCTAGAGAAATGGGAAAGAAAATTACGTAACTTTGTGGAGTTCCATATAAGCACCCCCGATAGTACCTAATGTGACGGAACTGCCATCAATGAGCGGGAGGATTGTGGAAAGTTTGGTTCCATTACTTTATTGGGAGAAGTTTTTTTCAACAACAGCGGAGGTTGTGGAGTTCTCCCATTTTGGTACCAGAGGCCTCTGAAGTTTTCGTCCCAGGTTTTCGTTAAGTTGGTGTATCTCTGTAAAAAGGTGCTACTGGATGAAGTTATGAAGTCTGAAGAATCCTTGAGTCTTCGTTGTATGTAAAGATCCGACTGTGGCGTTTTGCTTTACCTGGAATTCTTTCGGTTTTTTTTTGGGGGGGGGAGTTTTATTTTTGGGGGAGCAATCTGATATTATCCATACAGCCAATGACAAAAACTAACAAAAGAACAATTGCATATAGATTTACAGGGAATACTTACATGTAATCCTCACATTACAGTGCACTTATGTGAAAATTTGACATTTAAGTGTTGATATTCAACTGGTTTAAAAATTTATCATCGAAATGTATATATCGACCTTTTGAGTCGCAAATAAGTGAGCAACACTACATGGAAGATTGATGACCAAAGTCACTATCTGATCAATGTATTCCTGTCCATCTTTTCTTGCATGGAAAGAATAACCATTCACAATCTTCTACGTGTCCGCAAAAAGGAGAATCTTTAATATTAATTCTATAAAGATGTTTAGCAAGGCATACATGATTGAATTTCTACCGGGCTTTGGTTGTCATTTTTCTTGATGCTTGCAAATTGTCATACGTGTTTTTCATGTACATCAGGATGCATTGAAAAATAATGTTTGCCTTTAATCCATGCTGAATTTCTCCAACATTCACTCCAGGAATTTTTAACTTTATTTTTAACCAAGTGAGTCAGGTCCAGTGAAAATGCTTTAGATACAAATGACCAGATATAGTTGCAGATTTTTCTAAATTATCCACAATTATATTTCCAGTGATTCCTGAATGGGCTTTAACCCCAACTAATATTTATTTCTCCCTTCGTGTTTAATTTCTGTATTCTATTTAGTATAATAAATGCAAAAGGATGAATGCTCTTGTTATGATTTAGTCTAGAAATACATTGTAAGAAGCTTTTGGAATATGAGAAAACTAAGATGGTGTTTTATTCGACCAATCGGACATACTCTTAGGCTTTAAGTATTGCAAGAATTACTACGTATAGTAAGTATTGTATTCCACCCAGAAATTCGATAGAGATTTCACCGGAAATATATGTTTTGAGACCCCCTGAATCCAAAAAAAAAACATTTTTGGAAACATGTCCGTGTGTGTGTGTCTGTCTGTCTGTCTGTGTGTGTGTCTGAACAGCATAACTCAGAAACGAACAGTCGGATAAACACCAAACTTGGTATTTAGGTTCAGTATCTTGCAGAGATGTGACACAAAAGTTTTCAAGAAAAACCTCGCACCCCAGGTTACCCTTTACATTGAACATTTTTCGAACATTTTAATTTTCTCAAAAACGGCTCTAACGATTTTGATTAAAATATCATATGTTTAAGATATTCTCATGACAAACGAAATGTATATCTCGAATTTTCTGGGAATGTCTCCAAAAGTATTCTTCATTATGAACGACTTTTGCATAACTGGTAAACCATAAGAGATAGACAAAATTTTACTACACAAAAAGTAGATCGCGTTAAAATACACAATATGTCATATATATTTTTTTGTTAAGTGAACCGTTTTCGAGATATTGCTTGTTATTCCCTTAAATTTTCCAATACTTATATACTTTTTCTGAAATTCGTTATTCATTTTTTTATGTCCTGGACATGCAAAGAGAATGGAATGCTCCGCAAAGCAACCAGCTCTTAAAATATTTGACTATCGCTTAAAGCCTACCAATTCCCCTCGCATCTACAAGAAAATTAGCAATAAGATTAACATCTCGATTAACATGAAGCATAAGGAGAATAAGCGTTTGTAAAAATAGTTTGTACAAGAGCAGAGATTGCCTACTGATTGCCTTTGAAGCAATCAGTAAGTATGCGAGCAGCAATAGAGTATTTGGAATTTAATTCATTTAAGATAGATGTGTTCTCAATGAACTGTCTGTAAACGGAATATTCAGTTTCAGAAGACAAAGATAGTGAAAATTAAAACAAGGTGGTTTAGTGACGTGCAAAGTTAATTTTTTGTACTGATTGAAATTAGTGCAAGAATTACTCAATGGAGAGGTAGGATTATGAATTAAATATGTTTTCCAGGCAAAGTAGAGCTAAACTTCAAAATATAGCTCTTTGGATTTACTGATTGATTTATAATAAGTTTACCACATAGAGCCTGGATTCCAATATTTAATAGAGGCTCTCTCATTAGTTCTGTTGAGAGATTAGCAGTGCATCTTCGACATCTTTCATCACAAATATTTGTTTTGAAATTTCCTAAATAAGATCAGAAATTGGATAAGAGTCCTTGTTTGATCGGATAAAAATTAGCCTTTTTAAAAAAAATTTTAATTTATATTACCCAGATTTCTAAGCACGGTATTTTTAAGTGTTAACTGACCCTTCCTTTGTTTATCGAGAGTTCATGTTTAGTACGCTTGTACGTATTTATTTTATAAACTGCTTATTATTGTCTCCCTCTCCTGTGTCTAAAGAACACACTGTTGGCACTGTCTTTATCTAGAGGTTTAGCATGAACTAAGTGGATAGACACATATTTATATCAATTCTCTATAGAATCACTATGAAAGATAGAGCAATTTATACGAATGTTTTCCATTCAAAGCCATTCGAAAGTGTATGCACGCCACTATACAGGTCTACTGCGGGCTTAGCAACAAAATTTGTTTCTCAAGCCAATTAACTCCGCTGAACTTTTCCTTCTCTTTCTTACCATATACCAGTATGAATGTGGTAGCTATTACAATTTTTAACAGGAAATATGAAAATGGTCAACATATACCTATATTTGAAATTACCTCCGGTAATAAAACACAGGAGGTGCTGTAGAATTGGTTCTTTAAAAAGTTTATCTAAATATCTTAGTCAACTTCAATAACTCTACTTAACGCGCATGTACTAATGCTTAAGAAATTTCCATTCACTGATTTCCAAATAATTATATTAAATTCTATCTAAGAAATTTAATAAATACCATTTGCCATATAAAATCCTAGTGAATAATTCACATAACCTTTACAAATATATAAATATATCATAAATTGATACTCACCAATGCTTAAATACTGATCTCGCCTGGTTGAGAGTAGTGACATATAATATAATTGTATATATGGCTTTGAAATGTATTGTAAGTATTTGTTATAAAATTAATAGCCGTGTTTAATAAATAACGAATTAAAGTGTTCAAATTCCCACGAGAGGAAAGAAACAAAGTACCATTCACTTCGTCGCGTTTGATACCAACATATTGTTTCTCATGTGTGCATACTGTCATATTTTGCGAGCTTTTAACTATAATTGCATTACGTTCTCTTAGTTTTCATTGTCATAAGTAGTGGCACAATGAAATGCGCACGACGGAGCCTCTTCTGGACCTAGCTTCTTCTTCATTGGGGAGTCGAACGCAAGACTCGCTAATCTCTTGCAGTAGCACACTCATGCACGTCGCAGCGTCGTCACAAACTCGGTCGGAGAACAGTACTTTTGTCGTACCAGAAACGAACTAACTAACTTGCTGATTCGCGAGAACCCTCGCTTATATACTGCTGGAAATTCCCACCAAACATTTTAGAATGCTCTGGAGGAGGAGGGTAAGGAAACCTCCAGAAGATTTTGGTTATCTGTGAATAGCGCTTTTGGTGTTTAAGCTGGGTGGTGCGCTGACGCCTCGTATCTCTGTTTGTCTCTCCAACTACCCAGCGTTGACCTTCCGATAACTTCGACCATAGCCGTTGTATCACAATACGTTTGTGTTGGGGGTTGCTGTATTATGTAGAAAATTTGGCAAGATAAGGTGCATGCTTGTGTGTACATTAAATATAAATTACTTACATGTTATTAATATATATATAGTAGTGGAGCGAGCAGTATAGAATCTATTTGAATGCTGAGGGATTACATCAGATGTGTTAATCTAGAAGAAAGTGTTTGAAGCTCGGTTACCTCAACATGGTATATACGGGAAAACGGAGTCAGCATTACCTAAAGTATTTATACCGCGGGAGGTTAGGTCGTCTATCACTGTAGTCTGTCTGCCTGTGACGAGTGTGTGACCCGCCGTCTGACGTGCGCCCTCGGCCGAAGGCTATAGCTGAGACGGGGTGCCTCATACACCCCCGCCCTAATGAGTCAACATCGTAACAGTTACTCCCGTCTCGACAGTAGTTATCTAGGAAAGAATGCTTCAACCTTAAGTTCTGCTTGCAGGGGCTTTCGCCCTGTCTCAAGTTGCCCGTCTGTGGGCCTTATGTACGCTATAGTCAAATACAACCTCTAGGATATATGCATCCCTTGTACTTTAATTCGCTACCCTATCCTGGAACGCCACTCCGAACCTATCCAACCACCCTGGAACCAAAGCACTCTCCATCTCTGAGCTATCCACCTCTAGAGTAAGCAACTACTGAGGTAACTACCCCCAGTAGGGATTCTATAATATTCAAACTGGGAATCATTCAGATATCACGAACTCGGGTATAAACAAGCCAAGAAATCGACCAACCGAGATTCGAATTTGGGTCCTGTGTAAGGTAGGATGAACCTATTTGCCTAAAAGTACTTTGCATTTTGCAAGCGTATCTATTTGTGTGGAGGTTTTACAGGTGCATTTTGTGATATGTGTAAATCTAGGAGATTCCACAGTATTTTATTTACTTTTGACGTTAGCTCTGTATAAATTCGAGAGGATACCTTGGGTGGAGTCAAGGCATATGTGATGTACCTGGTCACACGTCATGACAATATATGTAAAATATAAAAGTGAATAATAATATGGTCTTCAACAAAATTGCAAATGCTGGGATTAAGCATTTAAGGATTAATAAGGAAGGAAAAAAACACTATCTATGCTGTGGTAGCGAACGCTAGTCATTCACGCTACTACACATGTCAAGCATAAACTCTTCATTATGGAAACGGCATGCAAGATGGTTAGCTTACGGCGGATAGCACATCTTGCAATACTTAATAATAATAATAATAATAATAATAATAATAATAATAATAATAATAATAATAACCCTATGGTGCTATAGCCCATAAAAGACCTTAACCTGCTAACCCGACTTCCGGCCTCACGTCCACGTACGCGCGGTAGAAGCACGGGGAGGTGATATGGCCAGTATCATGCATCCCTCAGACAGAATGTTAGCCACCGTGGCCGGATCGCTGCTATCACTGCTTCTCACTTTCCTCACGATGGTGTGTGGGCACCGGTCATATACCGGGGACATAATATCCAAACCTTCATGGGCGGGGTTTAAGTCGGGCTCATTCAGTGGCCGGGAAACAGAACTCCACACTGTAATACACAGCGTCACGGCGTCACTACATCCTTAGTGAAATAAAACGAGTATGCAGTTGATTGTTATAAGCACAGTAGTTATCTCTTAATTAGTGAACTTTTGTGATAATTATCATTCTCGCGTGAAGAAATAATCTATTATTGCTTTCTCCACTACGTACTTAAAGTAGAGAAACTATTAAATTCCAACCAAAAATTCGATATCGAAATTTCACCGAAAATAGATGTTTTGGGGTCCCCCGAAACCAGAAAAGCATTTTTAGAAAGAGGTCCGTGTATATGTGTGTGTGTGTGTGTGTGTGTGTGTGTGTGTGTAAAAGCACAACTTGAAAACGAAAAGTCCGTTAAATTCGAAAGTTGGTATTTAAGTTCAGGACCTTACAGGCATGCGACACGAAGATTTTTATGAAAATCTCTCCACCCAAATTCCTCTTTACATGGACAAGTTTTCCGCGTTTCTTATTTTCTGAAAAATGGCTTTACGTTTTGATTAAAATATCACTTGTTTAAGATATTTTATTGACAAATAAAATGTATATCTTGAATTTTCTGGGAATAGCCTCTGAAGTCCTCTTCATCCTGAAACTCTAAGAAGTACACATAATCTTACTACAAAAAATGTAGATTTCCTTAAAGCACACAAAATATGTCAACTTTTTTTTGTGGCATTAATCATTTCGAGATATTCTTTATTATCAGTTTGAATTTTCAAGTACTCATAGTACCAGTTTTCTCAACAGAACTGTAAGACGCTATTTCTTTGTTTCTTTTTCATTTTCATACAGAGAAAATAGAATTTCAAAGCCATCACATAGCGATAGGCTTTTAAAAGATTTGATTATGATTTTAGTATACAGTCTTCTTCTTATAGTTACACCGGAGAATATAAAAGAGCAATGAAGGTTTACCTGCATTAACAATAGAATTTTATGAGAATAGTTTGTATAGGATGAAGAGCGGTGGTAGACTTAGCACCTCTATCTATTAGGATCTTGTGTTCCTAAGGCCCTGATGGGGCGCCCCGGAAGGGAGGGTTGAGATGAGAGGAGACAGACACAGGGTGGCCAGAGGAGGCACGGCAGAGCAGAGCGCAGGGTCCCTACCTTTTTCCAAATTCCCCGAATGTAGCTGGTACAACCAGCACCCCTCCCCCGCAAGCTCACACATCCCATTGGAGGGTCTGAAACTCGGAGACCGCCCCTATTTCAGGGACTAAGTGTTAGATAGAGCATCCTTTTCCTGCCATGGAACACCGAGACAGCCGCCGTCACTTACAACCCTGAAACAGATAAGCAGATGAAAGGTGAAGTGAAATGAGAATGGCGATGAAATGAAGGAACATAAGACACAAGTGGGCTGCGTCCCCTTGTGACCCAGGGGGGCGGGCGTCAACCCAATGACACTCCCACTCCCGAGTGCTTTTCCATGGGCCGGCACCTGGTTGTCTAAACCGACCCCCCATTACAGGGTGTAAGCTGATACGCCACATAAGCGCGTCAATCACCGGAAAGGGAAGACTACCAAATAACGTCGGTAGGGCCGACAGTCTCTAGCAAAAGTCTACTAGCTATCCAGAGCGGTACGGCAGGACCTTAAGGCGTCTCACATCCCCGCCTGGATGGGAAACCGCCCAGACGTACCCAATCTCCCATGGATATCGGGAACCACTGTCCCGCCGAGTCCAACCCAATCCAAATGACATCCCTACGGATGCAGCTTGGACTTTGGCCCAAAGTACTTCTAGTAACGTCAGGAGTATCACGAGTGCTCAGGGTCTGCAGCACCCGTATCAAGGCAGGTGAAGGGGTCGAATTCCCCCTTTCCAATATTCGCCTAGCTACCCGGGAAAGTCCCGAAAAACTATGGGTCAGGAATACCGGCCGCTGGAATCGAACCCACGACTTCCCGAATGCGGGCCACTGACGTTGCCGACTGAACATCCTGCACGATATAGTTTGTATAAGAGTGAATGTAGAAAGTTACGTGGATGCAACACATAATTTTTTTTTTTCAAAGATGTAGGCTTGTTATATTTTAATTCCACAAAAAGGAAGCATTGCGCAACGCAATGTTAAATATATTCCCCCCATTACTTTCTCTACAGTCTTCTTTCGTCTGTTTCTTCTCTCAGCGAGGGCCTCTCTTACTCCAAGTCATTCCGCCACTTACCAGTGGTCAAAATATCCCCCAGAGTTGGAGCTCACATAGTGAAAAACTCCTTGAGATAACAAAGCAGAAAAACAGAAAAATGATGAAGGCTTCAGCATTTTATCTTATTTGTCCAGGAAAGAATCATAACAGCTGTCTAGGAATGGAAGCTATCAAGGGAAACATTTATAAAGGAAAAGAATTATGTGTTTTTTTATATTTAATAAAATCCCTATAGGAATTAGCTTCCTGCTTTGTTATACTGATAGTTTAATCCACATTATAAAATGTCATACCTATAGATACGAAGCATGTATTCATAATGATTCATATTTTCCACTTATGGACAATTACTGCACTTCAAACCCAGTCTCCTCCAGTCTTCTACATTTTTACGGCTTCCTCTTCGGTCCGTAAATGAGTCCTTTATATTGTCTTTTACCTGTTATTTTCTCCCTTGCAGTAGCTCTCATCCATTATACCATTCTATTTATTTTCCCTTACAGATCGTTCGCCCACTCTTTCCAAAAATAAATAAATAAATAAAATAACGCACAAACCACTTTTATTTCTCAATTTCAAACACGTTATTCCTCATTTCAACACGTAAGATACTTCCAATATTTCCTCACTTTGCCGCGACATTAAAGTTTACGTATTATCCAATGTCAGAAAGCACATCACTAAACTCTTCTTATTTATTCGCGATGGTATAGAAAATGTTTCTTTTCCAATTAAAAGCTCTGTTTTCTATTGATCTCTACTCTCTGACTTGTTAATAGCCGCTCATGTTATCCCAAGAATTTAAAATTGTCCACTTGCTCCACTGCCTCATCTCGAATTTATAATTATATCTTCTTTGCATTCCCTCCTTAGATACACGTATAGCTGAGGAGAGTATTGTATACCACACACTTTGTCCATAACGACATATTAATGAAAATAAACGTTTTGGGATCTCCTAAATTTAAAAAAATAATTTTTAGGAAAGGGTCCGTGTGTTTAAGTGTACAGCATAACTAAAACAAAATGACCTATGAATACCAAATTTAATATTTAAATTCAGCACCTTCCAAGGATAACACACGAAGATTTTTAACAAAATCATCCCACTTCAAATTGAAACTATATGGAAATTCTTCCTTATACTTTTATTTCTGAAAAATGGTTCTACGCTTAGGATATTTCCATTACAAACATAGTATATATCGAAAATGTTTGACACTGGCCTGTAAAGTCATCTTTTTTATTGTGAATACTTCTTGTACACTTCTTATTACTGGTAAACTGTAAAAGAGACAAAAGAATATGTGATACATTCAAATGACTTTTCCATTCTCTATCCTTAGTGGTTATAAAACTATTATTACTAAAGCTTATCTTTCTATTGCTACATTTTAATTCACATAAACATCTGCAGAAATATACAACACACATTTCGTTATAGATACAAAGAACAACGATAGTCAACTGATTAAGAACTGGACGGTATACGCCTTAAAATTCCATAGTGTTTCCATTCAATCGGGAGAAACAACAGAATGTTAACAGGACTTGAACATAACCAAATAATGAACAATTTGATCCATTAATAACGGATATCTCGGAAATTGCTTATACCACAAAAAACTTATTTGAAATAAATTGTGTGCTAAGAGATCAACCTTTTTTGTTTAATGCGTTTTTGTTTACCAAGATTATACAAAATTCCTTCCGAATGAATAGGTCGTCACAGGTTATTCCCAGAAAATTCAAGATATGTATTTTAATACAAATCTTTCCGGCTATTTTCTAGAAAATAATTTTTGAAAAATGTTCCACATAAAGTGTAGTTGGGGTGGGAGAGGTTTCTGTAAACCTTCGTGTTGCATCTTTGGAAAAATTCGAACTTAAATACCAAGTTTTCTACTTATTCCACTTTTTGCCCTCGAATTATGCTGGTCACAGACACACAGTCACACAGTCACACACACACAACACACGGACCTGTACTCGTGTTGTTGGTGTTTCCGTTTTTTGGACTGGATCCTGTGGTGGCATCTTGTGGTGGAGAAATGTACTTCCAGAGAGGATTTGGTGGCGGCAAATCAAAATTCATTAGATGTGTGTTGTGTTTTAGAATGATGATCTTCTCCCATGCATCTAATTCGGCTGCAAATTTGGCTGGTTTGACTAATGTAATATTGGGTTTGATGTTGTGATTAGTGATCCAAAAATGGTGTGAAACTGCACACGGGCCAGTCGAATTAACCTTCTGATGATGGGAACAACGGTTTCCCGAAACATGTTAAGTGAGTAAACTTAAGTAATGTTAGTGTAACAATTCCGACTCACCTTTAAATAAATTCAATACACATCACTGTTTCTAGCTCCTTTTCATTACAATATCAACGTAATTTAAGACCAACAAGTCACAAGAAGCAAAAGTTATAATTGGCCACCACGTTGAAAAAATACAAGTCATGGCAGAAAACAAGGTAAGATTAGAAACCCTAAATTTCAATACAGATTTCAGTGGAATAAAAAGTGACATCAAAAGATACCAAAAAATTGAAGAAAAAACAAAAAACACATTTGCGGACATCCGTTTTTTAAACCTATGCATACAAAGCAAAGTCACACCAAAGTTTGTAAGGAGAATTGTAAAATATGAAAAAAACAGCAAACACCAAACATCAGCCGATAAAAAAGTAATAATAATTGAGAGAAACAACCACTACGCAAAATTACAAAAATTGGAACTGGAATTATATGCTCTTCACCTTAAATTAACGGACACACTCGGCTACCCACTTTGGCAAAACATGCAATCAAAATTCCTCACTATTCTTAGCTACGGGATGAAAACAAAAACGCTGAAATTAAAGAAAAAACTAGACATACTACGCCGGAAGCAACATTCATATAAACCTAACCTAAAAAATGAAAAAACGACGTCATACCCAGACGTAATTAATCTTTCAAATGTAACTTTCACCAAAGCAGAATTATCGGCCTAAAAACCTTGGCCTAAAAACATGTGTTGGCTACACAAAAACAACCGATGAAATAGTCGCAGACATTGAGATTGCTACTTACAACCTAAATGAAAATAGTAAAACCACTATAAAAAAAGAATGTGAAATGGTTCTCCAAGAAATACAAGCAGATAAACATAACAATTTCCCAACCAAACATGTGATCAAAACATTAAAATCAAAACCAGTAGTATACACAAAAGCTGACAAGGGAAATAAACTAGTTGTACTGCAAAAAGATGATTATATTGCCAGAGTAGAAAATATGCTGCAACAAGAAAATTACATACAAATTCAAGAAGACCCATTAAAATTACATTTAAAAGCCTTCAATCAAACCATCCAGGAAAGCAAAACTATAACAGACACTGATAAATCTAGATTAAAACCAGATCACCCCACTTTACCAAGAATGTATGCTCTAACTAAAATACACAAACCGGGTAATAAGATGAGACCAATCGTCAGCAATATTGATTCTCCTACCTACAAACTGGCAAAATGGTTAGTACAGAGATTCTCTTCACTACCAAAATTCAATAGCAAAAACATAATGAATTCAGAAGATTTAATACAGAAGATAAAATCCCTGGAACTCGAACCAGAAGACAGATTAGTTTCCTTTGATGTCACTGCACTATTTCCAAGTGTTCCTACAGATCAACTCCTGCGTCAATTAAAGAAATGGCTACAGCAGACTAACCTACTTGAAGAAGAAATAGTAGACCTCATACAACTTACCAATTTATGCATTGCACAAAATTGTTTTAGTTTCAATAAGAAGTTCTATCAACAACCAACTGGTTTAACCATGGGCAACCCACTTTCACCCTTCTTGGCAGATTTATTTATGAGCTACTTAGAAACACACATAGCAACTTCCTTTCCATACATGTTTAAAGTTTGGCACAGATATGTTGACGACATTTTCGCTGTTGTCCCTAACAGGTTCATACAAGACTCCTTAGCCTTACTAAACCTACAGAACCAATCAATAAAATTCACCATAGAAATAGAAAAAGAAGGTATGCTACCATTTTTAGACCTAAAAATCATCAGAGAACAAAAGAACCTAACCTTTGGCATATACAGGAAGTCAACACACTCTACTAATTACATAAAAAATAAGAGTTTCAATCCAACCACACACAAACATGCAGTACTAAACAGCCTAACACATAGACTGGTATATACCCCCTTAAATAAAAAAGAATACCAGTTAGAATACCAGCATATAGTAGACACAGCAATACATAATGGGTACAACAAAACAACTATTGACAAAAAAATTGCAAAATTCAAACGACAGATGCACATCAGAAACACAACAAATCTCAGCCAGCAAGATAAAGAGCTAAAGTTCAAGAAATTCACATACCACCCAGGAACTTTTCACAAAATTAAGAAGATTTTCATGAAACATCACATCAGCCTAGCTCCACAGAACAAATTTAACATAGAGAAATTACTTTGTAACAAGTTAAAAGACCCCATTCCACAAGACAAAAAAGCTGGAATCTATAAAATCAATTGTTCAGATTGCAATAAAGTATACATAGGTAAGACAAAAAGAAACCTAGAAACTAGGCTAAAGGAGCACATGAGATGTATTAAATACAAACAAATGGACAAATCTGCAGTTTCACACCATTTTTGGATCACTAATCACATCAAACCCAATATTACATTAGTCAAACCAGCCAAATTTGCAGCCGAATTAGATGCATGGGAGAAGATCACCATTCTAAAACACAACACACATCTAATGAATTTTGATTTGCAGCCACCAAATCCTCTCTGGAAGTACATTTCTCCACCACAAGATGCCACCACAGGATCCAGTCCAAAAAACGGGAACACCAACAACACGGGCCAGTCGAATTAACCTTCTGATGATGGGAACAACGGTTTCCCGAAACATGTTAAGTGAGTAAACTTAAGTGATGTTAGTGTAACAATTCCGACTCACCTTTAAATAAATACTTTAATAATGTTGGAGCTGTGAGAATAGAGGCCGAAAGTTGCTAACAATGAGGTAAGAATGAGGTAACCTTGAGGCAATAATGAATTGGAAAGTTTAATAATGCTACTAGTAATTCTTGGAAACAATAATGTAATATTTAAAACTGTTTATAAATAGCCAATCAACAACCAGAAAAGCTGAGAGTCAAATAAAAGTAATCTATTGGAGTAAAAATAGTCAATCAGAGACGTGAAATAGAAGAATTTACAAATTTAAGCGGTAAACGCCAGTCGCCAGAAGGCAACGTACCTGAGCAGTTCGTTTGCTCGGTACGTATTCAGTGTGAGAGATAAAATTCATTAAGGCGAGAATATTATAAAGTTTATCTGTTAAAAAGTACAAGTATTTAATAAATAAACTCACAGTTCTCTAAATCAGTGAAGTGTTATTTAATCTTGTGAAGGATTAATAAAAGGAGTGAAGTAAAATTTATAATTTGTGTAAGCCTACATTCTTTAGCCTGCAAAGAGTTACATGCTTCTACAAATTAATACTGATGCAGCCGAGGAAAACATAAATATATATATAATATTTAAAGAAACATTAAAATACAAAGTTGATTATTAAACTTGGGGTGAAGGACACCGGAAAGTAAAGTTGGGGCGAAGGTCACTGGAAAGTAAACTTGGGAGGAAAGCCACCGGAAAGTAAAATTGGGGTGAAGGCCACCGGAAAGTAAACTTGGTGCAAAGGCCATCGGAAACTAAAGTTGGGGCGAAGGCCACTGCAAAGTAAACTAAGCCACCGGAAAGTAAAGTTGGGGCAAGGGCCAGTGGAAAGTAAACTTGGGCCAAACACCATCGGAAAGTAAAGTTAGGGCGAAGGCCACTGGAAAGTAAACTTGGGGCGAAGGCCACCGGAAAGCAAACTTGGGACGAAGGTCACTGCAAAGTAAACTTGAGGCGAAGGCCACCAAAAAGTAATGTTGCGGCGAAGGCCACTGGAAAGTAAAGTTGGGGCGAAGGCCAACGGAAAGTATACTTGGGGCAAAGGTCACCGGAAAGTAAAGTTGGGGAAAAGGCCACTGGATAGTAAAGTTGGGGCGAAGGTCACCGGAAAGTAAAGTTGGGGCGACGGCCACCGGAAAGTAAAGTTAAGGCGAAGGTCACTGGAAAGTAAACTAGGGGCGAAGGCCACCGGAAACTTTGTACCATACGGGGGCAGTTACTTCATCAAGTTTGACTCCCTAACAGTGGAACTGCAATACAATACAACCTACTTCAAATTGGCTTTCCAACAGTGAGGCGTTCAACTATCTCACTGGACGCTACAGGCCGTAGGTGTATAGGCCTCAGAAATGCATGGAATTCCCTGACAGTCCCAGGCTCGAAGACTGGTCCTACTACTAGAGCTGTCTAGAGAAGGCGATGAACGACCCGTGGTCCAAAAAGCCTTATAGTGTCCTTTGAGCAAACATCCGCACCGCCATACGCCACGAAATCAAGAATTACGACTGGAAGATAAGAAGGAAACAGAATGAAAGGAAAATTATTGAAAGGAAATCGTGGTAGATGAGATACCACCAGCATTTGCCTACCGACCACGAAAAACACAAGGTCAGATTGTGCAGTCGACGGGAATCGAACCCGCAACATTCCGAATATGAGCTTAGCACAACTAAACTAGGTATTTAAGTTCAGCTGCTTCAAAACATGCGGCACAAAAGGTTTACAACAAAATCTTCCCACTCCAAGCAACCCCTTATATGGATTAACTTGGTTGTTTTTTATTTTATCCAAAATGGGTCTAAAAATTTCCCCTGAGTATACCCCATATGTTCAAGATATCTGTATAATAAAGAAAATCTATATACTGAATTTTTCTGAGAATAGAATTTCTCATTCTGGATGATTTTCATATAACTGGCAAACCGCAAGAGATACACAAAATATAACTTCACAATAAATGTAGATCTCGTTAAAGAACAGATTTATGGAAAATAACATTTTTTTGGGCATTAACCATTCCCGAGATATTCTTTGTTATTGGTTTTCATTTTAAAATACATATCCACTACCTTTTTCAAATGCTAAGTAGCTATTCGTTTTTTCTCGTGGTCAATGAGTATAGAATTTAAAGCTATCACATACCGACATAGTTTGTGGAAGAGTGGGTAGAGAAAACCATATGAATGCAATAATCCGATTTTTACTTTCTCTATAAATTACATAGTATGCAGATATGGCATTGCATTCCAACCAAAAATTCGATACCATATTTTACAGGAAATATGTGTTTTGAGATCCCCTGAATCCAAAAAGAGCATTTTTAGAATAAAATCTACGTGTGTGGATAAATACTTTGTATTTAAGCTCAATATTTGCCAAAGATGTGACTCGAATGTTTTCAAGAAATCTTTCCACCCCCAAAATTTTGAAATTATTGATTTTTGCAAAAATGGATCTGAACTATTTTGATTAAAATACCATATATCCAAAACGTTTACATGAGAAAAAAAAGTTTATTTTGAATTTTTCAAGGGGTAGTCTTTGAACTCCTCATTCGGAAGGAATTTTGTATAATCTGGTATAAATGGTAAGTTAAGCGATAGACAAAAACGTATTGCACCAAAAATGTTGATGTCTTTATTTATTACAAATAAATTTTTTGTAGGATAAGCCATTTCCGAGATATCCGTTATTAATAGTTCGAATAGTTCAATTTTTTTTTCTTTTAAAGTCCTGAAAATTTTCAGTTGTTTCTCGCGACTGCATGGAAACAGTATGGAATTTTAAGCCAGCGTAAGGCGTCCAGTTTTTAAACATTTGTCTATCGCTTGAAGACGGTGCATTGATAGTTCCACTGTTGGGGAGCCAAACTTGATGAAGTAACTGCCCCACGTATGGTATACAGTTTCCGGTTCCCCTCAATGTTCACTTTCCGGTCGTCTTTGCCCAAAACGTTGTAATTTGAATGTTTCTTTAAATATTATATATATTTATGTGTGCCTCGGCTGCTTCAGTATTAATTTTGTAGAAACATGATTCTCTTAACACGATGTGATACGGCTAAAGAATATAGACTTATACAAATTATAATTTTTAATTCACTCCATTTATTAATCCTTCACACGATTAAATAACACTTCACTTATATAGAGAGCTGTGAGATTATTTATTAATTGCACTTTTAAACACGCAAACTTTATAATATTCTCGCCGTATCGAATTTTTTGTCTCACACTGAATACGTATTAAACTTCTCGAGGACGCGTCTCGCCTCTGGTTAGGAACGCTGTCTGCTAGCAACTGACTTCTAACGCCTGAATTTGCAAATTTCATCTATTTCAAGTCTCTGATTGGCTAATCCTACTCCAATGGAGTACTTTCATTTAACTTACGCTTTTTCTGGTTGTTGATTGGCTATTTATAAACTGTTTAAAAAATTACATTATTGTTGCTCCAAGAATTACTAGTAGCATTAATAAACTTTCGAATTCACTATTGCCTCAAGGTTACCTCATTCTTATCTCATTGTTAGTCACTTTTGGCCTATATTCTCACAGCTCCTGCATTATTAAATTACGTAATACATTCACATAGTATTATTAAACATGCACACAATAATATAAACTTTAATACAATGACTGTTACATACATTTTATATAATGTTTATACACATATTGCTTTAAGGCGGGCTGTTATTTATTTGATATTATATAATTAGACTGAAATCTTTTAAGTATTAAAAATACTGCCTAACGCTGTTCCCTTTGTATTTATAACGAAATGTGTAAATTAGCTATTTCTACAAAGGTTTATCTCGATTAAAATGAAGTAGATAGGAAACTAAGATTTCGTAAGAACAGTTTGTATACCCACCAATAATTAGGAGGTAAAATCCCCCGAATTTCCTGTCCCTCCATTTCATCTCCATTCTCATTTCACCTCACCTCTCATCTACTTGGTTTCTTTCGGTTGCAAGTGTCAGCGGGAGGTCTCGGCGTGTGCATGGCAGGGGATGCTCTTAGTAAACCTTCGTCCCCCGGACTGCGAGCGGTCTCCGGGTCCCGGGCAATCAAGTCCCCTGTCGTGTCCCTGGTCTGGCCGCCCTCTGTCTCCTATCAGGAGACTCCCCGTCAGGGATCTGGACACAAATATCTATGTAGTCGAGGTGCTAAGACCCCCTCCGCTTCTAGTCCTGTCCTACACCCACAAATAAAAATAGAGAGTAGAGAAAGTCTCGTGACTGTAGCACATAAATAACTTTTTATTTTCTCTACTACGTATAGTAAGTAGGGGAAGTATTGTATTCCACCCAAAAATTCGATACTGAGATTTCACTGGAAATACATGTTTTGAGATCCCTGAATCCAAAAAAAGCATTTTTGGAAACATGTCCGCGTGTGTGTCTGTCTGTGAACAGCATAACTCAGAAACGAACAGTCGGATAAACACCAAACTTGGTATTTAGGTTCAGTGTCTTCCAGAGATACGACACGAAGGTTTTCAAGAAAATCCCCCCACCCCAGAGTACCCTTTACATGGAACATTTTTCGAAAATTTTAATTTTCTCAAAAATGGCTCTAACGATTTTGATTAAAATATATGTTTAAGATATGTTCATGACAAATGAAGTGTATATCTTAAATTTTCTGGTAGTGTCTCCAAAAGTATTCTTCATTGTGAACGACTTTTGGTAAACTGGTAAACCATAAGAGATAGACAAAATTTCACTACACAAAAAATGTAGATCGCGTTAAAGTACACAATTTATGTCATATTCATTTTTGTTGTTGAGTGAACCATTTTCGAGATATGGCTTGTTATTCCCTTAAATGTTTCAATACTTATTTTCTCAAATGGGAATTCATTATTCATTTTTTTGTCTTTGATATGCAAAGAGAATTAATCTGTGGAAAAGGGAATGGTGCTGCACCTAGCAACCAGCTATTAAGAGATATGTATGTACTTAAAGGCTACTGTATTTCGATACTGCCCTTGTAAATGTATATTTACCTTGCATCTACAAGAAAATTAGCAATAAGATAGAGTCTGCAAATGTTTATGTCGATTAACATGAAGTAGATGGAGAATAAGCGTTTGTAAACATAGTTTGTACAAGAGTAGAGAAAGTCATGTGAGTGTAACACATCAGATTTTTTTAATACGTACAACCTTAATCATAATTAGTTTCATTTAATACAGTTGACTTTAGTGGTAATCACTAAATTAAATAAACTGTGGCACTAACTTCATTACATCTTCATGAATGTTTAATGAAGGTTGACGTAATGCAATTACCAACTTGCATGCATAAAACAATAGTTTAGCTGTTGCATAAATTAGGTAAAATACGCTGTGAAAAGGAGAGTTTTACTTCCTTTGACTTGTGTGTGTGTTCGTTCCGCGGCAGGAAAGATGTACTGCAATCCCAAAAGGAATAAATCATTGCAGTTTAGATTCAAAAGAGAATGAATAACAGCGGCGCTAAATACAAACACTGAAAGCGCTTCCTTTGAACTGCGTCATCATCACGGACCTTATCAGTCCCTCTGTGTGCAATGAACGTGTCCACCGCCTCTTCATACGTAATCAGTGTCGCAGGATTGTTTCGGTTGTGAAAGCCCATGGGATGTCCCATGTTTGTAGCCTGCCCTACAACGAGATTTGCTGAAAGGTTTCATTTCCTGCCTATCCAGGTGAGAGAAGTGCAAACTGGAGCTCCATTTCGGAAACTCGTGTGGATCAAGCTTGTTTGTTCATTGTTTTGTGTATATCTGTTGGCACCGCTAGGGGACTGTCTAAATAAACACAATAACATTAATGTTAAGCAACGTTGTTCCTTTATTTTATCATTATGTACTCTTCCTCTTCTTTTGTTCATTGCGAATAAGAAAGAATAGTTACTTCTGCATTTCCTTACGAGTGAAACGTTTACGACGAAGCCCAGGAAAAAGTTTATTTTAGGATACCAGTAACGAAATGGCACTTTCTTAACATCGTGTTTTGACAATAGTTTTTGATCCACTTTCCGTTCATGCTGTGATGATAGAAGGTTCAATTTCCTGCATCCAGTGCTGGTAACCTAAATTGCCTAAATCTTTTGTTTATTTTACTGTACGTATGTGCATGAACTATATTAAGTCCGCTTTCTTTTGGTATATTTACTATTGCAGAAATGGAATATAATTATATTTGATAGCCGAGTTTTACTATTTAAACCTAACCTGAGTTTCAACTTCCTTTTATTTTGTTAACATTTACATACTATTTAATTCATGCCGCAGCTAAGTTGAACTATAAGTTATTTATTTTTTAAAGGTCAACAACCAGAGATGGATAATAGATCGCCAGTTTCCCAACTAGATTAATGTTAGCGGCATTGCTACTGGAACCACCATATTCAACAGGTGATAGTAATTTTATTTTTGCGTACGTACCACTTCTATCATTCACTACTGTTGACAAAATAGTATGCAAAACACATACCTTAAATGAACTATAGAATCTCGGAAGTACAAAATACGAGATGAAGTCGAGATTTTTCTCTTTATCGACACAATACAAGATCAGTGTTGTCCACGAACTGCTACCATCTGATAACAATATAACGTTATGAGGATATAGCCTGATACAAATATAACAATTTCCACTAACGAAGCACTATATCATTTACGGCTATATTTCTAACAACCGGTTTTAATAGTTTAGAGAAACCCAATGCAATATAGGGAACCCCATTACATGACGAAAAACTCGGAGTGGGGTGTGCAGTAAACGCACAGAGGATAATAGAGCCAATACTCTTAGTAGACACTGTAAACGCCAAACGTCATTAATGACTTTCTTATTCAATTGTTGTTTCACACCTGCCGATGTGGGCAACAGTTGGAAAGGTAGACTCAAACTAAAAAATTCAATTTGAACCACGGTCTTCGGGTTTTCGTGCCGCTGTTCTAGTCGTCTGAGCTACCATGACAAAATGCCCCAACTAAGCCGCATTTTTTTCACAAGGTATTCTCAAATTCATTTTGAGATAGCATGCTGCAATGGCGACTTACAATACATATGAAACTAAACACTGTAGTACTTGCGAAACTGTAAGTCACCATGTTACCTTAAATGAATTTGAGAACGCCTTCCGAGATAATCTTTAAAAATGCCAAAATTTATGATAATGACTTAAAAATAAAAAGTGTAATTATTTCTCTCGAACAAGTTCCAGATAATTAAAATCTTAATTAGATACATTACGATATAGAATCCCGGTTTGGGATTAAATCTCCCCCTTCTGCGTAGCAAGGGCATGCACAAACCATTACACTACGAAAACACTGATTGAGAAATGAGTCTATGATTTCTTAAACCCGTTTCGGTCCTACACTGAACTGCATCAGGCTCGTATTTCGGTTCTAATGAGAATGGCAATTAAATAAGCAAACGTATTTATTTACTCTTGTCCATTTTCAGTCAATTACGTATAGTGACGTGATAAAATGTGGTCCGTAATGGAATGTAGCTGATTGTGTTGCTATTGACAATGTAGCCCCACCCTCTGTCAGCTTGAGCTGCTCTGTTCCTCGAGCATAATTCTAGCCACTGGATTGGCAGGGTACTTTTTAACACTTAAATGATTTTCAGTATAATTATATAATATATAAATTCAATAACAGCCCGCCTTAAAGCAATATGTGTATAAATAAAAATATAAAAAGTGTATCTAACAGTCATTGTAATAATGTTTATATTATGATGTACATGTATAATAATGTTATGTGCATTTATTACGTAATTTAATAATGTAGGAGCTGTGAGAATATAGGTCAAAAGTTGCAAACAATGAGGTAGCAATGACATAACCTTGAGACAATAATGAATTGAAAAGTTTAATAATCCTACTAGTAATTCTTGGAAAAAATAATGTAACATTTTTAAAACAGTTTATAAATAGCCGATCAACAACTAGAAAGGCTGAGAGTTAAATAAAAGTATTCTATTGGAGTAGGATTAGCCAATCAGAGACTTGAAATAGAAAGATTTACAAATTCAGGCGGTAGAAGTCAGTTGCTAGTAGACAGAGTTCCTAACTGGACGCGAGACGCGTCCTCGAGAAGTTTAATACGTATTCAGTGTGAGACGAAAATTCATTACGGCGAGAATATTATAAAGTTTACGTGTTAAAAAATGCAAGTAATTAATAAAAAGATTCTCACAGCTCTCTATATAAATGAAGTGTTATTTAATCGTGTGCAGGATTAATAAAAGGAGTGAAGTAAAAATTATAATCTGTGTAAGCCTACATTCTTTAGCCGCATCAAACCCTGTTAAGAAATACATGTTTCTACAAATTTAATACTGACGCAGCAGAGGCAAACATAAATATATATAATATTTAAAGAAACATTAAAATACAAAGTTGCTTCCTAAACTTGGGGCGAAGGCCACCGGAAAGTAAAGTTGGGGCGAAGGCCACCGGAAACTTTGTACCATACGTGTGGCCGTTACTCATCATGTTTGGCTCCCCAACACTGGAACTACAATACAACTCCTCATAAAAAATACACCTCCTTCAACGTGTGATGGTCCGTAATGGAACGCAGCTGATTAGATTGCTATTGACAAATGTAGCCCCACCAGTCTGTTTGCGTGAGCTGCTCTATTCCTCGAGCATAATTCTAGCTACTGGATTAGTAGGGTACATTACCTCGTCCAAACTATGTACAAACTGCCAAAGGGTAACATTATAAGCTACATGTTCTCACGATTGCAATACCATTAAGGTAATGCTTCGTTGAATTTACGAGCAAAATAGGATAAGATATAATATAATACAACTATAAATAAACCTGGAAAGCTATTTGCCTTCGTCACCATGTCGCTGTTGAAAACTGTCATAGAAATGTCGTAGCTGTCGTTCAGTTTAAAAACACACGCAAATAATTCTTCATTCCTTCCTCTCGAAGGCCGAATAATGTCGTGTGGGGTTAGCGTTTCCGTTTGTTTCAATGTTACAAAATTCTTTTATATAGGCGGTATCTGAGTTACAAATTCATTTCAGATCATTCATTAGTTTGTTTTTGTGTTCACGTTATTGTTTTTCAGATAGAATTCACACCAGCTGGTGGATTCAAAGGATGGTTTCCTGAAGGTGGAAATATTACGGAGGGAAAAAACCTTATTGCGATATAGGGGAGTGGGCGACCTTTTATGCAGTCAGTGTAAATACACTACGTGATCAAAAGTATCCGGACACCTGGCTGAAAATGACGTACAAGTTCGTGACGCCCTCCATCGGTAATGCTGGAAGTCATTACGGTGTTGGCCCACGCTTAGCCTTGATAACAGCGTTCACTCTCGCAGGCATACTTTCAATCAGGTGCTGGAAGGTTTCTTGGGGAATGGCAGCGCATTCTTCACGGAGTGCGGAACTGAGGAGAGGTATCGATGTAGGTTGGTGAGGCCTGGCACGAAGTCGGCGTTCCAAAACATCCCAAAGGTGTTCTATAGGATTCAAGTCAGGACTCTGTGCAGGCCAGTCCATTACAGGGACGTTATTGTCTTGTAACCACTCCGCCACAGGCCGTGCAGTATGAACAGGTGCTCGATCGTGTTGAAAGATGCAATCGCCATCCCCGAATTGCTCTTCAACAGTGGGAAGCAAGAAGATGCTTAAAATATCAATGTAGGTCTGCGCTGTGATCGTGCCACGGAAAACAACAAGGGGCGCAAGCCCCCTAGGAAAAACACGACCACACAATAACACCACCACCTCCGAATTTCACTGTTGGCACTACACACGCTGGCAGATGACGTTCACCGGGCATTCGCCATACCCACACCCTCCCATCGGATCGCCATATTGTGTACCGTGGTTCGTCACTCCACACAACGTTTTGCCACTGTTCAATCATGTAATGTTGACGCTCCTTACACCAAGCGAGGCGTCGTTTTTTCCTGCGTGATGAGTAGCTTATGAGCAGCCTCTTGAACCATGGAATCCAAGGTTTCTCACCTCACGCCTACTGTCATAGTACTTGGAGTGGATCCTGATGCAGTTTGGAATTCCTGTGTGATGGTCTGGATAGATATCTGCCTATTACTCTTTATGACCCTCTTCAAATGTCGGCGGTCTCTGTCAGTCAATATACGAGGTGGGCCTATACGCTTTTGTGCTGTACATGTCCCTTCACGTTTCCACTTCACTATCACATCAGAAACAGTGGACCTAGGGATGCTTAGGAGTGTGGAAATCTCGCGTACAGAGTTCTGACACAATTGACACCCAATCACGTGACCACGTTCGAAGTTCGTGAGTTCCACGGAGCGTTCCATTCTGCTGTTTCACGATGTCTAATGACTACTGAGGTCGCGGATAATGAGTACCAGGCAGTAGGTGGCAGCTCAAAGCACCTGAGATGAAAAACGTACGTTTGTGAGGGTGTCCGGAAACTTTTGATCACATAGTGTATAGGATTGAGATATTTTTCAGGTATACAGTTAGCTGGTTCTGAAAACATTGGTTACAACCCAATTCTGAAGCGTTTGGCTCTGCAATAAATAACTAATTATAGATTTCTACTAAGGTTCTTTATCTAAACTATCCCTAATTTTATACAAATTTCAATCGAATTTGAAACCTGTCGATAACTCCATAGGTGCTGTGGTTAATCTAAAAACTGAATTCTCTCCACTTAATTACCAATAATTTTCTACCGTTTTCAATAAATCCGAAATGTGTTCGGTAGATTTTCTTCAAACATACAGAAGCATAGAACGATGAAACGATACAATAGGTACTCCGCCGTATCAAAGGCACCTGAAAGAAAAGTAAAGCAGGGTCATCAGTATCATCAATATAGTCAAAAAGTATCTAGATAACCAAACGAACATGCTAGTCTCTGGTTACCGGGGTCGCGGGTTCAATCCCCGCAGAAGTTGATTTTTTCGGGTGCAAAAATCCTTACATGACTTCCTTTGAAAGGGAAGTAAAGCCCGGTGACCGTAGATTTACAGCATTCAAAAGAACCTCAAGCCTGATAAAGACGCCTCTGAGTAAACTGTCCGGTCTTTCGCGCCCAATATAAAACGGGATGTTAAGAACCATAGCAGTTAAAGAGCGTCCATAAATAAAACTCAATTTATTTTAACTAAAAGAACAAATTATCCACCGCACCGCAATAAATCATTTTTGCCCTACAACAAATATGCTCGATATTATTACGAGAAAAAAGAAACGTTTATAACAGTCAGGACGAATAATAGTGCGAACAAACTACATACATTTCACTAATGATAAATAATAGTTCACCTGTAGTATTACCTATAATAGCACAGTCGTAACATTACAGTTTTTGCAGTACATGTTTCATTCGTGAAAGCGCAGCACTGCAGAAAACATTTGTAATGGTTGCATTGCGTGTCTGCCCAGGCTTGAGAGTTACGATTATCCCTAATGTAGTATTTTTTAAGGATAGCTTTAGATGCAAAAAACAATTTTCAGATTTTAAGCAATCAATTACAATTTCTCCTACCTGCAAATTAAAGCCCTAAATGTTTTTCAATCTTTGTCTCCTCATATGAACTATAGGATGATTTATGAGCGTGACACATTCTGTTCGAAATTTAATCAATGGCCCAATTTTAGTACGAAATTAAGCAGAATGTTCTGATGTCTCAATTGCCTGTCACTAGATGCACAGATATTCATGTTTTATTCGTAATTGTTAGTTTTATTGTGGAAAACTGTCCTTGAGATTTTGTTCTAGTCAACGTGAAAATGGAGTACACCTTAAATGAACGACTCTTCCTTGTAAAGCAATACTGGATTATGAATTCAATTACAACTGCTCAAAGGGCATACCAGAGAGAATTGGTGTTCGTAATCCTCCCCGAAGAAACACAATACAGTGACTGGTAAACAAATTGGAAACAATTGGATCTCTGATGAGTGTAAAGGGCAAAACTCGTTCATCTAGGCTTCCCACGGTTGTTGTTGACGTAAGAGCAAAACTGGATCAGTCACCCAAAAAATCATTAAGACGTTTCTCACAGGAGATAGGGTAGAACTACTCAATGTGTCAGAGAGCTGTGAAAAGTGCAGGCCTAAAGCCATACGGTTGTCCATCAGTTACAGGAACCAGATAAGGATAGACGACTGAATTATTGTCGTTAGTTTCAGGCATTCATTGTGCAAAATCCTGCCATATTGTCCATCACATGGTTCACAGATGAAGCATGGTTCTATTTATCCGGATATGTGAACTCAAATAATTCACGCTATTGGGCCAGCGAAAATCCACATGTTATTCATGAAGCACCTATGCACCCGGTTAAAATCGGAGTTTAGTGCGCAATATCCACACAGGGAATAGTGGGGCCAATTTTTTTATAGAAATGTAAACACTGCAGAGTATCAACGGATTTTCATGGAGTTTGCTGAGCAACTAGACAATGTAGAGCTGAGTCAAGGATATTTTCAGCAGGACGGTGCTATATGCCATACATCAAATGAATCCATGGCACTAATTGCTAGTTTCTTTGATGACTGATAATTTCCAAGAACCTGTGGCCACCGAGATCTACGGATTTGAAATTGCCGGACTTCTATCTATGGGGTTACTTAAAATACAGGGTTTATGCCACACGTCCCCAGACATTGGACGATCTGAAGCACAACATTACACAGGAGATTCAAGCTATTGGCAACAGAGTCCTCCAACGAGTGGCCAGTAACTTGGAACGACGTGTTGAGTTGTGCCTTATGCAGGATGGAGGACATTTTCAACATTTGCTATAGAGGTAAATAATCTACTAAAATTCCTCTGCATTTCAGGTATAATAAGCTGTCACTAGCATAACTCGTTTTGAAACAATTAAAGAAATAAATGTATCAGTTTTTCATAAGTCACGCTGTGTTATCTTCCTTTACTAGACCTTTTCTCCATTCACCATTATTTTTCATACATTGTCTCACACAATTCTTTTCTCCTTTTTAAATTCATTTTCAGGACTGTTCTTCCTCACTTACTTTTACTTAAAAGTACCCATTCTTTAATTCTTGCTTAATCCATATTTCAAATATTTCCAATCATATTCCTCTCTTTCGGCAAGATGTAACAATTATGCAATGACAGTTTGATTTCTAATAGAAAAGTTAAATATAGTCATTGCAAAGCCCGCTATAAATTACGAGTTTAACAACATTTCCTAAATGCCAACTGCAATTATACACAGCTACCAGAGTTGAAATCGCAGCAAACAATTATCATAAAGTGTTATGTGCCGGAACCATTCTAAGAATACCTCCATAGGAAGCATTCCCCCAGAGTAATACTTTGTTGTTTCACAGAAATAACATGAACGGAGTTAAGACAAGGATTTAACGCACTTCTCCAAAATAAAACTACTAATAGCTTGCAGCTGAATAACATCAAATATATTCACATGAAAATTTAACCATGTTAACAAAGTTACACTGCTACATTTTAAATATTATTCTGTCCTTCTTGCACCATATTCGCAATTTAATATAATTCAACACAATTCTAATCTTTCAAAAGAAATATGAACTCATTCCAATAAACATAAGTTCGCCGCCCCACACATAAGAATTAATTGTTGAAGTTACTTACGACCGAAAAAATATATGTGTAATTTTGACTAAGCCGAAAACTGTGGGGACGGCCGCTTCCAAGACGCAGAGTCCGAAGCACGGAGAGGTCACGTGATGATGTTGGTGACGTCACAACTTTAGCGCCGTCTATGCTGGCGAGCGCACGCATCCTGGTGAGAGCGGTAGTAATGCAGCTGGTAACAAAACTTGTTACACTGTTGCTGGCTTGGTTTGTAGCAGGGCCCGAATCTGTACTCAATAACTCCAGAGTGTTGTGTAACTCCCATATCTGCTAGGGCAGCTACTCAAACTTGGGGAGGGAGCTATAATTGGCTCAAATGTAATGTACTATCATCCCATTATACGTTATCACATTGAACAAAGCATTTCACTTATCTTTAAGTTAGTTCTAGTGAAGGCTTCGTTTATTATAGGAAAGTATCCTCAGTATGACTTTTGCCAACTTACGTTACTTTTTCTATGAACATTATAATTTATAACGGATACACGAGGATTTGTCGTTGATAGAGAAACTCGTCTGAACATATTGTGACGGTTATCATTTATTTTTTAAGAATGTAATAAATACAATTTTGTAAAGTTCGAGATATTCAGGACAAAATTTGCTAAGTAAATCTATAACTTTAGCTTAGAATTCTTGCGAGTCGTTTTCCGGATGCTTATGCAACCAGGGGTTATGATCGTATGATTTTTAGGGAAATTATAACCTCATTTTCGATGGGTAAACATACAAATCATGCTGACACCCGCTTATATCAGTGCTGGCTAAAGTACTAGTCAGCATACTCCTCGGGTACGAGATTTAAACTTAAGAATTTGTTTACGGCTGGGGCTCTGTCTATCACTTGTCTAGCAAGAATCCGTGACGATCAGCTCTTTAAATTTATGTTGTGCTAGCTTACGACGAAGACGGAACACCGGACCTCTTCCGTCAACCAGGTACTGAAAAGATGTCTGACTCTCTCCCTCTTACAACGTACTTTAGGTTAGTGATCAGAAAGATTAAAACCACTCTTGGAATCAGAATTACATGTCTAATAGTGTCACGGTTTCACTACTTTTCCAGTTACCGCAACCTTTCCCCTCTCGATGGCATCCCTGAGCTAGGACCCCTCCTCGTCATCTCTGGTATAAGCGCTGGTTTGCGCAAAGTGACCTTACATCACAGTATAGGGTAAGGGTATAGTGTATACAACGGAGGGAGACAACTCGCGCACTGCTACCTACGCGAGTCTGTTGCGGCTCCCACACACTAGGGGGAAAGGACGAAGTGAAGGAACCACAGAAGCTTACAGGTCGCAGGGAGACAGACTACAGAGACGTGTTGGAGTAGGGAAACCACTCCCACTACCGGAGCTGCATAGGGAGAGCGATGAACGACCCCTCGAACCAGGCGGCCCTCTAGTTCCAAAGGTTTTCTTGGAGCAAGCATCCACGCCACGAAACCTATGAGCACGCCTGAAACACGAGAAGAAAACGGAATGAAAGGGAAATGAGGGAAAGATACCTGTGTTAAATGAGAAATCACACCATAATTCGCATACCGACCAGGGAAAACCACGAAAAACCAAAGTTAGATGGGCGGTCGACAGGAATCGAACCCAGGATCTCTCGAATGCAAACCAATTCGCTCTGATGTGAAAGTATAAGTACACATTTTTTCTTTTGCTTCTAAATAGTTACGAGGCAAAAATGATCGTGGATAACGCAACGTGCATAGTGGAATTGTAGAATCACTTTTAAATAAAAAGTATACTATAATATATCATGTATTGCGAATTGGGAATGGGTAGAGTAATTTATTCCTTTATTTTATAATTTCTGTCACACAGTTTACTTCCTCACAGAAGTTAATAGCTATAAAAGAGCCTTCAGAATTACTTAACCAAGCAAACGTCTGAAAAATCAAGGGGAACCAAGTGGTGAAAATTATTTAATATCTTCAACACAGGAGTGTGCTATTATGTCGGCGATGATAACGAGAGAGATAGGATGACAACGATGATAAGGAAATAAAAGTTAGATGGAATGACGTCTGGGCTAGGGCGTACAAATGACGTTGTAACAAAGGAACATCGTGCAATGAGGGGGGCTATAATGGACAAGTACCACCTCGTTTCGTGGATTCCTAATGTTCATATTACGAGGTTACCGTAACATGGCTGCCAACATAAAGAAGGGAGGAACTAAAAAAAGGAACCCAAGGTTTTCATTTCGCTGCGAATAAACGCACGTTAGTAAGCGCTTCTCTTTTTACGGGCCTGTTTCTGTAATTTAACTTTCATGCAACTTGGGGCTGCGAGCAAAATGAATTCGGACAACCGCTGCTGTCTCTGCTCCTAATGGATGCGCCTTCTTTTTTTTATTCTCCCAGCTTCAACAAGGAGCTGTGGTTAGACTTTGTACGACCTGTTTGTGGTTTCTACCAGCGATTAGAGACTATTAAATTACCTTTTAGCCTTTCAGCAATGCTAACGTGTTATCTTCTATCTCTTTACGTTTCGAAACAAGAAATGTGTATCCTGAAGTTCAAGCTGCTTTAATACGAATACAACATTTCAAAATAATATATTCAAACTATTGCAAAATAATATAAATACTCATTCGAGACTTAAACCTCCAATTTTCGTTATATAGCATACAAATGTAAATTCTTATAAGTATACGATAAACATTTTTTAAACATATACCACTGAATCAGCTGCACCAATTTATTTTTTAATTTATGCATTGTACTAAGCGACATTTGTGACTTACCGTTTCTTGAATACCTTCTAATGGCTGATTTGTATAACCCTTTATAGAGGAGGGATAGATAACTCAGTGCATTAGTGTTTTATGGGACAGCATGCAATCGCTATGTTTGTCGATTCCAAAAATATCCCACCCTAACACTGGGAGCTACAGCAGGACTTTTAGCTGATTTTACAAACTTTTATTCTTCAGCATACATTCCTACACATCTTTGAAAACGCCCCTAAAGGAAGAACTTATTACATGCATCGGTTGACAAAACTGTTTGAAAACAAAATGTCGGATCTACGCAGTGCGGCCAATTGCATTTAAGCCGTCAGTCAATGTTGTACAGCCTTGTAAAAAAATGCTACGTATTAGGTAGATAATTTCTCTTCTGTTACAAACTACGGTATATTTCAGTCCATACAGTAATTGTAATGATTGATGCAGTTTATTTGTTTGAATTAATACTAAACTGTGCTCAAAACACTGTATAAAGCTGCAGAAAGCGTGTAAAGAATTGAGGTGGGGTCAAGTTCTGCGATTACTAATTCGTATAGGAACCTCAGCTCACAAGGTAGCATTGGCCAAATGGTGTTATCATGGTTGCTTTAACACTGTGCCACTTGAGTTCTGGTTCAAATCCTTTGGGTTAAGTTGAAACCTTTTATTACCTTTTGTTTCATCTCTTTGGGCCTATAATTTGATATTATGATATAAATAACATTTTGATAACATTATAAGTGTGTACAAAATTATAATCACTATGTTTTCCACAGCAAAGAAGCAGAACCGCAAAGCCCAAATCATCCACGGGCATTCATACGTGAAGAATGCGAGCAGATTGCACCGCACATGTTACAGCATGCAAGAAGGTATCTCCAGCAACGTACACAAATGTGCATTGATGAAGCGTGTCGTCATTTTAAACATTTACTTCGTTAATGAAATCCACGCATTTTAACAATTTATTACTCTGTTTACCCCTGAACTTAGCACATTTACAACTCCTTTGTCAGTAGAAGTGAAACATAAGGTTTAAACATGAAACAAAAACTGTTAGATTTAATATCGTCGATATCCGCCCAAAAGAATGAAAGCTAACTACGTAACACGGTTTACAGCACAGATAAGGTACAGACTATTACGGTACACATGATACACGATTATCTGCTTGTAATTGTTGTGTCTTTGGTTCACAGGAGAGCAAATAACAGAAATAAATGAATTAGTATATTAAAATGCAGAAAATAAGCACAATGAGAACTGAAAAAAAATATCAAAAACAATTTGCTGCTTGTATTAGATTCGAACCTCCGGAGCTAACCTTTGCTTCATCATATTCCCGCAGTTAACCCACTCGACTAACTCACTCTCTCAAGCTCTTTGGGAGAACATTCCTCTACCTCCTTGCAAGTATTATATCCATGAAAAGCCGGCTTTTTAAGCCTTTTGCTGTTGCTTGGTTTTCATTCAGACTTTTAATCATTAATGCTAGTTGCGTATAGTACCGAATAGAAGAGTGAGCTACAATAACAGTTTGTTTGCTAAAAGAGTCGTTCTTTTCACATTAGACTATAAACTGCGGGTTGCATAGATACGAATACCTAGGGACAGCTGACTCACCCGGTATATATTTGTAACTTTGTGTTCTTGTTTTGAGTTTCGTTTTAATTTAATACACAATATCTTTATAGATACTTTTATATCTTTATATTTTAAATATATATTTTTTTTAAAAAAAATATCATGCGTTACATTCCCATGACTTTCTCCGTTCTCTATCCATTATTAGTGAATATACAAATTATTCTTACGAAATTTTATTTTCCTATCTAATTCTTTTTAATCGAGATAAATCGTTGCAAAAATAGTCATATTACACATTTCGTTATGGTAATTTCGTCATAAAGGGAATAGCGACAGTCAAATGTAGAACTGGACGCTATAAGCCGGCCTTAATTTTCCTACTGCTTCCATGAGATCGCGAGCGCGCGCGCACACAAACACACACACAAACATACATACGACACGCATACACGCACGTAAGTATTTCTCTTTTTATTATTGCTATAGAGTTTTTGGTTAAACAAATACCTTTACGTAGTTCATCATAAGAAACATTTTGTATGCTTATTATCAAACTTTCATATAAGAAAATGTGGGTATAATGAAGCTCTGTTGAGCAATCAGAAACACAATGTATATAAAACAACTTTGAAATCATGTAGCCCACGAAATCCAAACGATTTTACAGAAAGTAATTGCGTTTGCATAGAAATAGATCTCGAATTCAAACAAAACGTACTTTTCTGTTATTGTCACCAATGGATATATGAGGGCTATATATTAGCTAAACTCCCTCGGTCAGCGTTTATGGATAGCCCAAGTGTAAATTGGTCTTTCTACACCAGCATTTTATTGATCATTTAATTAAACTGCTGGCTCACCAGGTGTGATAGTTTTCACTCACACGTGCACATCTAACGGTCCATATGTCACCTTTCATATTACAGAGTCTCTCACAATAGACTGCACAATGCGAACGATCAACCATTGCACCCATTTATTAAATATTATTGCGCGAAAAACTGAAGTTGGTCCGGAAAAAATAAACAGACTTTATAACTTATATTTGGAATAGAAGTTTCAAACGTTCAACAAATTATGCAGGCAATGCAGAAACAGCCCCATTATTGAAAACCAGACATTTTTTCTACTTTTCTTTTTTATTGTTCTTGATTTGTCTTTATAAAGACAAAGTCAATATGGTTATTTTTTACTAACAGAGAAATAATTGAAATACTAGAGTTTATTTAAGTGTTTCATTTACATCTCAGTTTCTTTAAAAGTCATATTTCATCTACAGAAAATAGCCACAAACGGCAGAATTTCTTATTTTATTATATTGTACCTTTATTTCTTGAAACACAAGTTTCATTGACTACGTATAGCGTAGGACTTTTCTAAATAAATACTTGATCTGTAATAATTGTAAATCTTTAGATTTAAATTTCTCTCTTAATTTTTTCTGGCACGAAGGTATTTACAGTATAAGTTTTACTTATTCTACCACTCACTATGGTAGATATTAAAAGTATTTATTTCATCCAAAAATATAAAATGTACTGTGTTACATACACATGACCTTCTCTACCCTTTATTATTTATTAGTGGGTATACAAACTATTCTTACTAAAGCTTATTTCTGTCTACTACATTTTAATCCAAATAAACCTTTCCAGAAACAGCTACATTACACATTTCATTATAGATACAAAGGGAACAGCGACAGTCAAATGTTTAAGAACTGGACGCGATACGCTGGTCTGAAAATTCTATACTGTTTCCATACAATCATGAGAAACAACTGAATGTTGAAAGTAATTTAGAGAATGACCAAGAAATGAACAATTCGAACCATTAATAATTGATATCTCAGAAATGGCTTAAGCCAAAAAAAATTCTTCTTTGAAATAAATTGTGTGTTTTAATGAGATCTACATTTCTTGTGTTGTAGTTTTCGTCTATTGCTTAACGTTTACCAACTTTACAAGATTATACAAAATTCTTTCCAAATGAGCTGGACTTTAAAGGCTATTCCCAGAAAATTCAAGATATACATTTTATTTGTCATGTAATAGTAGTAGTGGTATTTATTAAGTATTTAGTATTGCATTAATTGCATAACACAGCCACATGGGTCATAAGACCGTACATGCTCTCTACAAAAATACCTGGACTGTATACGTGACTTGCAGTATCGACCAGAAAACAACTATATTTTATAATCACCACACTATATACATACATATAAAATTGAAAAAAAACACTCTGAATCACACACTCAAACACACACACACACACACACACACACACACACACACACACACACACACACACACACACAGTCGCGCACAAGTACTCAAGCACCACGTATATTTAAAGAAAATTTACATAAACAGCTTATCTCTTAGTACATGCACTTCCATTAAGTATGTGCCCAAGCTTGGCCAGTTTTGGCTGTTTAGAATCAAGTCCCAGCATGCTGTCCTCCGTCTGTTGGAAGCCAAAAATACTTCCGGTAATAATTTTTTCCTACTACCCTCCGTCTGCACGCATGCTGCCAAAATATGCATCCAGTCTTCTTGTTCCCCGCATAATATCTTTAATGTATGGTATTTTAATTAAAATCCTTTGAGCCAATTTTTAGAAAATAAACATTTTCGAAAAATCTACCATGTAAATGGTAGTCTTTCTTTAAAATCTTCGTGTCCCATCTTTGTAATTGCGATGACATACGTTATATATTTATTTAATTTGTTGAGCCCCACGTTTGGGAGCCAATTTGCGACGGTATTACTTATAATGTTTGTGTATTTGTGTTTACTCCACGTGGTGAAGCCATTTTGTTACGTGATTCTTTGTTAGGTTTGTTAGCCCCATCTGGTGTTAGCAATTTGCGGCAGTATTAGTGTTTGTTTGAAAGAATGCTACTGTTATTTTATTTAATTTTTGGTTCACTGTCCTCCGGCTAGCTATGATCTTTTTGGTCGAGCACTTCTCTTTATACAGGTTGTGTAAACGGAAAGGAATCTTTTATCCAAAGATAACACTGATGAAGGAATTTGTTTTATACTTTTATTGTCGAACACATTCACTATCACATTTACACTTTGATCTTAACACTCGCCGAACTGAAACTGTTATAATAACTTCATTACTGATCATTCTTAATTCGCGTATTTCACTTTTGTATAATTAACTTTACAACACTTTAGAATTTTCATAACTCTGCTACGCGTAACTTGCGAATCGATAGCCGACGTGTACTTTACAAATATTTCTGCTGAACTGAAGGCGACGTGTAACGTACAAATATTTTCGACGAACTGACGGACTGAAGGTGACGTGTAGCATACAAATATTTTCGGTGAACTGACGGACTGAAGGCGACGTTTAATATACAAAGATTTTTGATGAACTGACGGACTGAAGGACTTTACCTCTAACCTAGCCCTTTTTATACTCCTACACCCCGATATGCCTAAAGATTATAACTGAGCTGCTATTGGCTAATAAAACGCGCCAACATTAGCGTCTATTTTTTATATCCAATGAAAATTATGAATACATATGCTCTAGGGAAAATGTTCCAGCAAATTCTAAAGAAAAACGCGCCAACATTACGTAACTTCCTCGTCGCTAATAATGATAAACAGTCACCCCCTCGCTGCATTATTGCACGCTATTATTGTCAGTTTCAGTAAGGCCGTATAAACTTACTTCTCAACAATAATTACAATCAATAAACATCTCAAATCAATGTCACATAAAAATGCATATTCATATTATAATCATTCTTTGCATCATATGCCCCACTAGAAACATAATTATAAATATTTACAACTTGTTTGGAAATTTTATAATTGAGTTTTTAGTCTCCTAAATCTTGGAACACACGCTATCACTTTCACTTAACACTTCACACGTATTTCACACACGACTATGTTTTTCCTTTATCTTGCCACTACTTACTGGCTCTGGTCTAATGTGTTTAGACATTAATCTGACATCACAATTTTTTATAGCAAATACTGTACCCTGAATTATTTAGTTACTGTTACAAAATTGGTTTACTCTCTTATATTGTTGACAAAAATTTATGCATTCAAGAATTTTTGTAATTATTACACATATTTACCAAAAATATTCACCCTCTACACAAAAATATATTTACATCTCTTAAATCAAGACACTGTTTCACATTTTCTGTTTGCTACATAAGTATTTGTTTTAATTATTTTTACCCCATTTTTGTTGTTTTGTACTTTATATTCACAATACTCTTGGAATGATATCTACGTACTTTTACTTTAATATAACATCATGCTTCATTTCAAATGCTGTTACAGTTACTAAGAAAATGTTATTTTCTTTTTAAAAATTTAGTTATGTCCAAAATTTTATTTCTCCTTTCTCATGACATACATACATAATTAACCCTCTTACGTTCCAATAAATTTCTCTGCAGGTCATCTTTAACTATCCAGCATTTACTTTACATCTCATTGCTATTCACCCTCCTGGATCAAATTGTCTTTGGCTAAACATTACTCGTAGCCGTATCCTAACCTTCCAAAATTTGTTCATGAATCGCCTCTTAAAGGATTCATATGGTATTTCCTCCCCTGATAACATTTGAAAACAATCTAAAGTTTCCTGAACAACACATCTTTTAACAACTGTCATTTTCAATTCTTCTACTATCTCTTTAATTTGAGAGTACTCTGACAAATCTGTCATAAGCTGTACTGGATTGGAGTTTTCCTTTTGAACATCTTGGTACTTGTTAATTTCAGAAGTTAACTTTTGATTATTTACAGGCAAAACTTTAACTTCTTCGTACAATTTATTTCTTTGCATTACTGACTCCTTCTGTATTTCTGATATCTCCCCTCTGAAATTAACTTGCGCCTGATTCACATCTACATTCATAACCTCTTTCATCTCTCTTATCTCACTTGAAATATTATTCATTCTACTACCTGACTCTGTACATTCTACATCAACATGTTCAGTTTTAGTATTAACCTCACTTTTTTGTTACCTATTTCCCTGCTCATGTCTAGCATTTTCTTTGAAACTTCCCCTATCTCATTTGCTATCATTTCCTGATTTTCATTTCTCATTCTCATCATACTACTATCTAGCTCCATGAATTTCTTTTCAATTTCTTCCCTATTTTGATCTAATTTATGCTCTAATTTCTCATTACTCTTACCAATTTCTTCCCCTCAATTGATCTGTAATACTCTTAACCATATCTTCCCTCAATTCCCTATTATTCTTTTCCATACTCTGAGTTAGTTTTTGTTCTAATTTCTCATTATTCTGAGTTAGTTTTTGTTCTAAACTCCTATCAATATCTTCCCTTAATTGATCTCTAAAATTTCTCAGCATTTCCGTCATCAAACAATCATCAAAATTAACATTTCCTGCTGTTCTATTCTCACTTTCTGCACTAACATTTTCTCCCACAAATCCTACATTGTTTGAGCTATTTTCTGTAACCTGTATTGAATTACAGCTAACTGTTACACTATCCCCTTCCATCATTGCTTCTTCAATATTATTATTAGACATTATTTTCTTTATCCTACCGCTCCTAAGGTACATTTAAATTTTTACACTTTTTTTAGAATAAAAATCACACTTTTCTAACCTTTCTGATGCTATCTGCTGATGTTGCTTTGATTTCCAGCTTCCTGCCCATCTCTCCAAGATCATGTGTTGCTTCTGCGTCGTATTATGATGAATCTACGTCGTCTTGGTATCCTGTAGGTGAATTCCCCTGTTCATAATTCTCGGAATTATGATGTCCTCTCATCCGCGTCGTCTGTCGTCCCTGTAGTTGTTTCTGGAATCTGCGTCTTGTAGTTCAGCTCACTGCTCCATTCGTTCCACGTCCTGGTTCCTTTGCTCCTTCCTGGTTATTCTGCTTCTTCCTGGTTATTCTGCTCCTTCCTGGTCATTCTGCTCCTTTCCTGGTCATCGAGCCCCACGTTCTGGGTGCCAATTTGCGGTGATAACTTTTGTTTTATTTAACATTATTGTAGCCCCACGTTGGGGAGCCATTTTGCGGCGGTATTACTTATAATGTTTGTGTATTTGTGTTTACTCCACGTGGTGAAGCCATTTTGTGACGTGATTCTTTGTTAGGTTTGTTAGCTCCATCTGGTCTTAGCAATTTGCGGCAGTATTAGTGTTTGTTTGAAAGAATACTACTGTTATTTTATTTAATTTTTGGTTCACTGTCCTCCGGCTAGCTATTATCCTTTTGGTCGAGCACTTCTCTTTATACAGGTTGTGTAAACGGAAAGGAGTCATTTATCCAAAGATAACACTGATGAAGGAATTTGTTTTACACTTTTTATTGTCGAACACATTCACTATCACATTTACAACTTGATCTTGACACTCGCCAAATTGAAACTGTTATAATAACTTATTTACTGATCATTCTTAATTCACGTACTTCAACTTTTTGTACCATTAACTTTACAACACTTGAGATTGTTCATAACTCTGATACGCGTAACTTGCGAATCGATAGCCGACTTGTACTTTACAAATATTTCTGCTGGACTGAGGGCGACGTGTAACGTACAAATGTTTTTGACGAACTGACGGACTGAAGGTGACGTGTAGCATACAAATATTTTCGGTGAACTGACGGACTGAAGGTGACGTGTAATGTACAAAGATTTTTGATGAACTGACGGACTGAAGGACTTTACCTCTAACCTAGCCCTTTTTATACACCTACACCCCGATATGCCTAAAGATTATAACTGAGCTGCTATTGGCTAATAAAACGCGCCAACACCAAAAGGATAATAGCTAGCCGGAGGACAGTGAACCAAAAATTAAATAAAATAACAGTAGCATTCTTTCAAATAAACACTAATACTGCCGCAAATTGCTAACACCAGATGGAGCTAACAAACCTAACAAAGAATCACGTCACAAAATGGCTTCACCACGTGGAGTAAACACAAATACACAAACATTATAAGTAATACCGCCGCAAAATGGCTCCCCAACGTGGGGCTACAATAATGTTAAATAAAACAAAAGTTATCACCGCAAATTGGCACCACAATGAGGGGCTACAATAATGTTAAATAAATAACATTAATAAAGTAACCGCCGCAGAAGATACAGAACCTAAATACCGGTTTGGTATTTACTCGACTTTTCGTTTTTGAGTTATGCTGTTCATAGACACAGACACACACACCATCTTCGTCATCATAATCATCATGGCAACCTTGTATCAATTTTTGACGCTAATCAATTCGAAACGGTATCAGTAAACACCCTTTTTCATGTCTGTTATCGCAAGAACTCCATAGGATAATTAATTTGGTACGCTGGAAGATTTCTACTGGGAGTTGCCTTCTATTGGAAACAGAAATGGTGCCAAAGGTTGTATTGTAATGCTATCAGAACGTTGTTTATGGAACTGGTTACGGAAGAAATATCTGAGCCTTTATATTAACATGCATTTCTCTACCCATCATCGTTTATTTTTTATAGTTTATGTCTTCTATGAAGTATTCTTAAAAAAACTTATTTTACTGTGTACTTCATATTATCGAGATAAACATTTGCAGAAATAGTTTCATTACATATCTCGTTGTAGGTACAAAAGGAATACAGGAAACCGAGTAAATTACGTACTATGTTCACGATATCGCTAAGAAATGATGAATAGGGACGTCACTTTAAAAATATGGCGAAGTATTGAATAATTACAACCAATAATAACGGATCTCTCGGAAAGAAGAGGACTTCACAGACTATTCACAGAAAACTTAAAATGTACATTTAATTTGTCATGTAAATAGTTTTAATATACGATATTAAATCAAAGTTAATCAAAATTGTTACGGAGCGTTTTGAAAAAAAATCAAAAAGTTTGAAAAATGTTCTATATACAGGGTATTAGAATTGGGGAATTTTCTTGAAAAATCTTTGTGTCGTATCCTTGGAAGACTTGAATTAAATACCAATTTACGTATACGTAACCAACATTTCGTTTTTGAATTATGCTATTCACAGACACCACACACACCTTTTTGTTTGTATACGGGGACCTCAAAACATGTATTTCCGGTGAAACCTCGATTACGAAATTTTTAGTGGAATGCAATACCTGCTCTACCTACTAAGTACGTACTAGAGAAAGTAACTGCTCGAACCATTCGTGTTAGTTGGAATAATTATTGCTACACAAAAATGTAGATCACGTTAAAAGACACAATTCTTGTCACATATATACTGGTTGGAAAGTAACGTATATATTCCTTCCAATATATGCTTCATAGAAGTATTACAAACAAAATGTATAACGATATTTTGTTCTTTGATCAGCCGTTTTTAAAAAAAAAATCTGATGTGTTACACTCACATGACTTTCTCTACTCTTGTACAATCTATTTTTACAAACGCCTATTCTCCATATGCTTTATGTTAATCGAGATATCCAGATGTCAATCTTATTGCTAATTTGCTTGTAGATGCAAGGGGAATATGGTAGCTTTTAAGCGATGGTCAAATATTTTAACGCTGGTTGCTATGCGGCGCATTCCATTCTCTTTGCAAGTCCAGGACATAAAAAAATGAATAACGAATTTGAGAAAAAGTATAAGTATTGGAAAATTTAAGGGAATAACAAGCAATATCTCGAAAACGGTACACTCAACAAAAGAAATGTATATGACATAAGTTGTGTATTTTAACGAGATCTACATTTTTTGTGCAGTAAAATTTTGTCTATCTCTTATGGTTTACCAGTTATGCAAAAGTCGTTCACAATGAAGAATACTTTTGGAGACATTCCCAGAAAATTCGAGATATACATTTCATTTCTCATGACATTATCTTAAACATATGATATTTTAATCAAAATCGTTAGAGCCATTTTTGAGAAAATTAAAATTTTCGAAAAATGTTCCATGTAAAGGGTAGTCTGGGGTGGGGGGATTTTCTTGAAAACCTTCGTGTCGCATCTCTGGAAGATACTGAACCTAAGTACCAAGTTTGGTGTTTATCCGACTGTTCGTTTTTGAGTTATGCTGTTCACAGACACACAGACACACACACAGACACACACACAGACACACACACACACAGACACACACACAGACACACACACGGACATGTTTTCAAAAATGCTTTTTTTGGATTCAAGAGGTCTCAAAACATGTATTTCCGGTGAAATCTCGGTATCGAATTTTTGGGTGGAATGCAATACTTCCCCTACTTACTATACGTAGTAGAGAAAGTAAAAATACTGATAGTTTTTGTTCCAAACTAGATGTTTATTTCAACGAGAATGTAGGAAGATAATAGTTTGTTACTTCTAAGATGAGTAGAGTAATCTATTTCTGGCATAGTTTAGGTAGTAACTAGGTAACAACACACAAGGTTCTTAAATAATTAATCACATAAAAGGATATTCGAAATACCTTTATGCATACGTTTTGCCGACTGTAGGTAAAACTCGACAATATTGCAAGCAGGTCAAAGTAGTTCATGCAATCTGAACTGGCTTCCGCACGTAAACAAAGCAAACCTACATCATTCCTCTCCTTTATCTCAAGCGTGACTAGCGGTTTGGTTTTCCACACTCTCTTAATCCAAAATACACATAAAGGGCGATGTAATGTTTTGGTGAAAGAACAAGTAGAACTGTCATGATATTGGTTTACATTAGAACAATGTAAAAGTAAAGGAATGTCTTCAGCGTACAGTAAGGGCTTAACGATATAGTTGGTTTGTGTTTACATGTCAGAAGAATTATTTGGTTGATTACCTTACATTAGTATGAGTTACAAAACGCATTTAAGTTTAATGCTGAACGAGTTGATAAAAATATCTGTAGATTGTGAGTTTAGGTTTCAAAATGCATCATTAAAAGATTCAGATGCAATTATAGGAGGTAGCAGACACAAAACGTTTGATTACGCTCAATACACACACGCCACTGTGAAAGCGAAAGTGAAGCTTGTATGATGTCCTCCAACTGGTTTTGAAAGTGAAACTGACAGCCCCGCTACCATGGTCAGCAAAGTTACAACGTTGGCAACATGTCTTATAATTTCTCAGAAAGCTTAAAGGAAAAGGTCATAGATAAAAATGGAAGTTACAAAATGTGTTCCAAATAATGAGACCTCTAACTGGTCTTAAGGTGATAAATTCCCCTATATACACACTGTTTTAAGTTTAACCATTTTACGTTAACCATTTCCGAGTATTCTTTAATGTTGATTTGAATTTTCAAGTACTTATACATTTTTTAAGTGGTAAGTTGCAATTTTTTGTGACCATAAAACAACATGGAATTTCAATACATCACATAGCGATCCGCTTTTTAGAAATCTGACCATTTACCCAAATGTATGCTTCTTATACCTGCAAAAAATGTGTGAATGTGTAATGAAGATTTGTCTGAATTAAAAAGAAGTAAATACGTAGAAGAATAAGCTTTTGTTAGAATAGTTTGTAAATGAGCGAGTAGAGAAAACCATGGGAATGCAACACATTAGATTTTTCTACAGAGTTTTCAATACTACAGATGTGCTTGTTATAATGGATTATTAAGGGACGCCAAAACGGGACACGCGATAATATTTGGACTGTCAATTCTTCTTCCTCTAGCTGTCCAATAATTCTAGATGCTACCGAATGATGCTATTTACCATAGTTTAATTTATAGATCGCTATAGATCGCGTATAAGCGTAGTTCACTAGCATTACAGTGATCTCGGTATGTAACACAAGCGGTTAGTGACCGCTCAAAGCTATGTTTATCACTTGTATTACTCGTATACTGACAGTTCTGCCTTCTGTTCGAGCTGTAAAGACTAGAGTGTGTACTTTGTGTGTCTAAAAGCTGAACGTTTATTCAAGAATTCTTGCGTGTGAATTACATTAGATTACTCCTATCAGTCCACTGAAGTGCCTACCAAAAATTTTACACTTGAGTAAAGAATTTTCATGTACGATATATTTGTAAAAACCGGATCAGGCATGTTGACAGTTTTAGGAAAACCTCCCTGAATTTCGGTTCTAGGTAGAGAAACTGTTAGATGTTTGGCTAATGAGTTTCAAAGTGATCGCTAAACGCCAAACCTAAGAAACGAAAAAGAAGTGTTCTAACGGAGGAAAAAATTGACAAAATTGATGCATCAGTTGAGCGCTCTCCAAAGAAGTGTTTAAGACACAAGTGGTTTTTTCAAAAACCTCTGTTCTAAGACCAGCTAAACTTTTAAATTACAGAATTACAATTGTTCATGAATTGCAACCTCGTGACGATGAGGAATACCACGAATGTCTCAATAGAAATGGACGCCGCTTTTAACACAAAATTATGAGCAGGTTTTATAACCTAACCCCCCCCCCCTCCGGTGTGAAACACAGTGCGAGGAGCACGCATACGTGCGATCCGCGGACCGGCAATGTAAAGAACGCACAGTATGTTTTAAGCTAGCCAATACTTGTCAACATCTGCTGGTAGATATCTCCCTATTGCTCCTTTGTTGTCCTCACCTTCAAATAAAATGCCTGTCATTCAGAAACTTCTTTAGATGAAAGTCAATAATAAAACCCCTAGGGGGTATGTTTGCATTGTTCCCTACCAAAAGTTTCGATGAGCTTTTAGAATCTGGTGCTGTATTTGTCCAGAGATTGTCGTCATGGAGTAGCATAAGGTACAACAAGGAACACAAAAGTTATTGAAAAATAAATTATCGGATACGTTCATTTTATGCTCAACTATATATCAAGTGGTGAATACATCAGAAGTGCTTCACTTTCTTTTTACTTTCCCTACTACGTATAGTAAGTAGGGGAAGTATTGTATTCCACCCAAAAATTCGATACCGAGATTTCACCGGAAATACATGTTTTGAGACCCCCTGAATCCGAAAAAAGCATTTTTGAAACATGTCCGTGTGTGTGTCTGGCCGTGTGTGTGTGTCTGTGAACAGAATAACCCAGAAACGAACAGTCGGATGAACACCAAACTTGGTGTTTACGTTCAGTATCTTCCAGAGATGCGACACGAAGGTTTTCAATAAAATCCCTCCACCCCATATTACCCTTTACATGGAACTTTTTCGAAAATGTTAATTTTCTCAAAAATGGCTCTAACGATTTTGATTAAAATATCATATGTTTCAGATATTTTTATGACAAATGAAATGTACATCTCGAATTTTCTGGGAATGTCTCCAAAAGTATTCATTGTGAACGAGTTTTGCATAACTGGTAAACCATAAGAGATAGACAAAAGTTTACTGCACAAAAAATGTAGATCGCGTTAAAATACATAATTTATGCCATTCACATTTTTTTTGTTGAGTGAACCATTTTCGAGATATTGCTTGTTTTTCCCTTATATTTTCCAATACTTCACTTTTTCTCAAATTCATTATTCGTTTTTTTTATGTCCTGGACATGCAAAGAGAATGGAATACTCCACGTAGCAACCAACGCTTAAAATACTTGACTATCGCTTAAAACCTACCATATTCCCCTTGCATCTACATGAAAATTAGCAATAAGATTAACATCTTGATTAACATGAAGCATATGGAGAATAAGCGTTTGTAAAAATAGTTTGTACAAGAGTAGAGAAAGTCATGTGAGTGTAACACATCAGATGTTCTTATTTCATTTATACCCCGCCTTTAACTACATTGGACTTATCGGCGGCCTTTCCTTGGGAATTTATTAGCCATTGCCAATGGTGTTAACTCGTATTCTGTTGTTCGCGAGTTTCTTGCACTTTTTGTTTTAATCATTAGATCACACACATTCTCACTCTCTTTCCTACTTCTATACTCTGGGGAGAATAGGGAATAATCTTGGCAAGAGAAAAATTCCCATCCCCAGCCGGGAATCGAACCCAAGACACCTCGCACAGCAGGTAGGTGCCCTATGGTTTGAACTGCAGGGCCAGCCTCATGTTTACGTTTCTACCATTGCTATTTTTACTTCCTCTACTACGTATAATAGGTAGGGAAGGTATTGTATTCCATCCAAAAATTCGATACCGAGATATATGCTTTGAAATATATGTTTAGGGCTCCTTGAAAAAAAATACACTTTTAGAAAAAGGTCCTTGTGTGTGAGTGTCTGTCTGTCTGTCTGTCTGTGTGGTGTCTGTGAACAGCATAAACCAAAAGCAAAAAGTCGAATAAAATCGGATCTTCCAAGTATGCGACACAAAGATTTTCAAGAAAATTCCCCACCCTAAAATAACCTTTACATGCAGCGTTTTTCGAAGCTTTTGATTTTCTAAAAATGCCATATATTAAGGACATTTACATGATATTGGCATGACAAATAAAATATATATCTTGAATTTTCTGGAAATAGCTTCTGATGTTCCCTTCATTCGGAAGGAATTTTGTATAATATTGTGTAACTGGTAAACATTAAGCAATAGACGAAAACGTACTATACAAAAATGTAGATCTCTTTAAAATATACTATTCACCCCAATTAACCATTAGAGCCATTTCTGAGATAGCCTTATTAATGGTTTGAATTTTTTATTGCTTGGTCATTCTTTTAAAGTCTGTCAACATTCAGTTGTTTCTCAAGATTGCATGGAAACAATATGGAATTTTAAGGTGAGCATATAGAATTTGTATCTGTAATGAAATGTGTAATGTAGCTATTTCTGCAAAGGTTTATTTGGATTAAAATGTAGTAGATAGAAAAATAATCTTTAGTAAGAGTAGTTTGTATACTAACCAATAAATGATAGAGAGTAGAAAAAGTCATGTAAACGTAAGATTTAGGATTTTTATCATAGGTAATCCCGCAAATGGGTCTTATGAAACTCGTAACCGCCAATGGAATTTATTTCTGAATAAAATGTAACAGATTGTATAAATAATAATTGCTATCTCAATTGTGTTGTTTAAAATCAAATCACGGTTGCATCAGCCATCAGATCACTAAATAAATACTAATACTAAATTAATGAACAATCGAATGTGTTTCTGAGTATTAAACGATCTTACTAATAGTGGGAATGAAAAAATAGTTAACATTAAAATTAGTATATATAAACTAAAATCAAACAACATACTTTATTTGGATATTGAGACTATTTGAATGTGCAAAATTTTCAAACGTGAAATTCGAGGAGTCTGCTAGTTTTCAGTAAGGAAAACTGAAATGGATGTTGAGGTAGTAGAATTTCGTAATTTTCTCCAGAATTGATTAATATTCATTCATTTATTATGTGTTTACCCTCCTCTTATGTAGGACTTACACCCCCCAGGACTTACAAGCGGGTGCCTGGGGTCAGAGGCCCGTCGAGGAGCAGACACTCATGGATCAGACAGAGCATCCAGGATGGGTGATCAGTCCGATGCCTGGTATGGGATGAAGGAAGTAGATGAAACGAAATGTTGGTGAAATGGATGAAAGGAAAGGTGATGATGGAGCAGTTGGTGGAATGAATGGCGGGGGAAACCGGAGAACCCGGAGAAAACCCGCCCAGACGCCGCTTCGTCCACCACAAATCCCACATGCAGATCCCTGTGATTGAACCCGGGTCGCCTCGGTGGGAGGCGAGCGGTCTAACCACTCGGCCACGGCGCCGCCTAATTGATTAATAGTGCTGCTCATTTATCTGCAGATATGGCCTCAGTGAAGTTGCGTTGGTGTGGCTGTTACTTTCATTATTAATTCTTGATCCTGTATTCTAATCTGAATATGTTTGATACTGTTGTCGAGATGAAGAAGGTTTTTATATCTTTACGTTATTTGTACCACGCTTTGGGCGTCAATTTGAAGATGTTAGTTGCTTCACGTATGGAAAGCCTATTTGAAGTAGGAGTTGTATTGTTGGGGAGCCGAAAACACTTGAAGTAGTTGCAACCGCACTTATGGTACCGGGTAGCCTTTGACCCAATTTTTAAAAATATTAACTCTGTATTTTTACTGTTTCTTTAAATAGTATATTTATGTTTGCCTCGGCTGCGTCAGATTTATTTTACAGAGATGGATGTCTTGGTAGGGTTGTGGTGCGATTTAAGAATGCAGGCTTACACAGTTTATAATTTTTAATTCACTCCTTTTATTAGTGCTTGATACGATTTAAAGAACACTTCACTGATATAGAGAGCTGTGAGATTCTTTTTATTAATTAATTACACTTTTTAACACGTAAACTTATTCTTCGTCTCACACGAATACGTATTAAATTTCTCGAGGACGCATCCCGCATCCGGTTACAAACACTGTCTGCAGGCAACTGAATTGATTTCAACCGCCTAAACTTGTATATTTCTGTATTTCAAGTCTGTGATTGGCTATTCCTAATCCAATAGAATACATTCATTTAACTAAAGCTTTTTCTGGTTGTTGATTGCCTATTTTATAAACTGTCACTAAAATTACATTATTGCTTCCAAGAATCAGAAGTAGTATTGTTAAACTCTCAAACTTATTATTGCCTAAAGGTTACCTCATTGTTACATTATTGTTAGCAAGTTTTGACCTATTTCTCACAACTCCTACATTATTAAGTTACGTAATACATTCATATAACATTATTGAACATGTATACAATAATATAAGCATATGCAATGACTGTTACATACATTTTACAAATTATTACATACATATATTGCTGAAAGGCGGGCTGTTATTGAATTTACATATTATACAATTAGACTGAAATTATTTAAGTGTTAAAAATACTGTCTCAATGACATAGTCTATTAATCACTGCATACCGATATTATTTCGGTTCCGTAACGAGCTGACGTTTTATTCTGCACTCTTAATCGTGACTCTTACTCGCATTACGAAAATGGAGGTGCCTAGGAATTGGTCGCACCTTGGATAAGGGATGACAACAAGACCTATACAAGGTAACAAGCATTTGTTCACAACAGTCAAATTCGGGTAAACTGGATTAATTACGAAATGTTTGCCACAGGGCAATATACATCATCATATCCAGCATGAAGACACTGTCCACACTCAAAAAGTTTCAAAAACCATTGTTATTACGAGGCGAATGACGTTTGAGCTTATTTCGACAAAGTCACCACAAGAATTGAGACACTTATCATATCGTGGGATCAACTTTTGTATTCCTGTGTCGTAGAAGACTGCCGCCTATGAATGGAACTAGCGTGTGACAGTCGCTTTCAGCTCTTCGTCGTTGTCAAAACGCTGACCGGAGAATACGAATTTCTTGAGGTGCAAGAAAATGTGGAAATCGCTGGGAAGAAGATCAGTACTGTATGGTGGATGATCAAAAAGCTCCCAGCCGAACTCCTGCAGAACAGTTGCTCTGCACATTGTCATGAAGCAGCACAGCACCTGCAGTAAGCATTTCACGCCTCTTGTTTTGAATGGCACGCCGTAATTTCTGCAGTGTTTCAGAGTGACGGTCAGCGTTCACTGTTTCATCTCTGGGCAGGAAGACAACGAGGAGAAACCCGTTCTGTCCCACAACACCGTGCACATCACTTTCTGCACCAACACAGTCTGTTTGAATTTTGCCTTGACCGGAGATCCACTGTGACGACAATGCATTGACTGGTTCCGGGGTAAAGTGCGAAACCCACATCTCATCGCCCATAACGATGCTGTCGAGGAACTCGTCGCCGTCATCATGATACCGCTGCAGAAATGTCAGTGCTGTTTCCAAGTGTTTCGTTTTGTGCTCTGGTATTAGGTTTTTCGGCATCCACCTGGCACACAATTTTCTGAACAGTAGGTGCTTAGTGACAATTTCATGCAACAAGGATCGCGATGTCTGCGAAAAATAACTACTGACCTCCGTAATCGTGAAACGACGGTTCTCAAGATGCGCTGCCGCACCAGCTCTACAAGGTTTAACATTGATGAGGGACAGTCGCCCACTGCATTCTTCATCATGAACTCTTTGACGACCTTTGGAAAACTGCCTAAACCAGCGACGCACCATCGGTTTGCTCATGATGTTCGCCCCGTAGACCTGACAGAGCTGACGATGAATTTCTATTGGCGCTATGCTTTATGCAGTAAGGAGCTCTAGTACGACAGAACCTCGCAGGCGACGGGAGAACGAATAAGAGCTGCCATTTCGGGCCACTGCTGCCGCGCTACCGGCACCAGGCGGGACCTGTCCGGCCGGCTGTGAATGATACGTTATAAATCTGTTACGCATGCACAATTTTCCCGGTTAAATACGTTTACTTTAAAGGAATCAACATCGGGAATCATACTTTCTTCATTTGCGTGAACTCGTACGTGAGTTCACACAAATGATCTAATTATTGCAGAGGTAGAGATAAGGTAAATTATCTTAACATTAATACACAATGGATTTGCGCCGGTTAGATTGATCGCTACAGAGCTTCACCTCACGCTTGCCTGACCTTAAACGGATCAACACAACTAAGAAATAATTCCCGTGATGCTGAAAAGCAGGTCCCAGACAAAATGCAGATAATTAGATAAACGCTGAACATAAACAATTTACGTAAAACCTGACAGAACTAACAATTTTCATAAAGCGTAACAGAATAAAAATAATTAAAACAATTAAATATTACTTAAAACCGCTAAAGAAACTCGCAGACTATATATGACCAGGACAAAACAAAATCAATGATACATAGCAAATATAATACCGTCTATGGCTCCGCAAAATAACGACATTTTAATGCCGAAACATCTGCTTATCGAAAAAAATGGCTAACCTGGGTGAATACCTTAGCCAGTAAGCCATTTTAGCTATTGAAATATTCGGCTTACTAAGCCAAACAAGAAACTCTCCAAGGGAGAGAGATGTGTCCTCTCTCACTGGCAGAATAGTACTCCTCAAGCGAGGTGAAGCACGACCGGACCCCGACACCGAAAACAACCGGCACGCTACACACGGTGAATAACAGAAAATGAATCGGTAACAATACCGCTTAACGGCAGCGACCGAAATTATTTGGAATTCGTTAGTCGAAATAACCAAATGGGAAAGAAACTAATGTATGATCAGAACAATATCAAATATACAGCTAATGACTGGGATAATGGCTTTAAATTTATAGTTTTTATTTCATCGCCACTATTACATTCTCTACTACGTATAGTAAGTAGGGGAAGTATTGTATTCCACCCAAAAATTCGATACCGAGATTTCACCGGAAATACATGTTTTGAGACCCCCTGAATCAAAAAAAGCATTTTTGGAAACATGTACGTGTGAGATCTGTGCGTCTGTGTGTGTGTGTGTGTGTGTGTGTGTGTGTGTGTGTGTGTGTGTGTGTGTGTGTGTGTGTCTGCCTGTGAACAGCATAACTCAGAAACGAACAGTCGGATAAACACCAAACTTAGTATTTAGGTTCAGTATCTTCCAAGGATGCGACACGAAGGTTTTCAAGAAAATCCCCCTACCACAGATTACCCTTTACATGGAAGATTTTTCGAAAACTTTAATTTTCTCAAATATGGCACTAACGATTTTGATTAAAATATCATATGTTTAAAATATTTTTATGACAAATAAAATGTATATCTTGAATTTCCTGGAAATGTCTCCAAAAGTATTCTTCATTGTGAACGACCTTTGCATAACTAGTAAACCATAAGAGACAGACAAAATTTTACTACACAACAAATGTAGATCGCGTTAAAATACACAATTTATGTCATATACATTTTTTTGTTGAGTGAACCATTTTCGAGATATTGTTTGTTATTCCATTAAATTTTTCAATACTTATTTTCTCAAATGGGAATTCATTTGTTGTCTTGGATATGCAAAGACTATTAATCTGTGGGAAAGGGAATGGTGCTGCACCTAGCAACCAGCTATTAAGAGATATGTATGTGCTTAAAGGCTACGTATTTCTATATTGCCCTTGTAAATATATATTCCCCTTACATCTACAAGAAAATTAGCAATAATACAGAGTCTGGAAATGTTTATCTCGATTAACATGAAGTAAATAGAGAATAAACGTTTGTATAAATAGTTTGTATAAGAGTAAAGAAAGTCATGTGAGTGTAACACATCAGATTTTATACAATTTTTCTTAGTTTGACAATACTGAAGGAATGGAACTGCAGAAATTTTGATAATGGGTTACTCAACATTTTGTAAGTGCTCATTCTGTATATGATGCATATTTTTGTCGTTTTTTTAAATAGTCAAAGTAAATACATACCCTTTCAACATACTGGTGATCTCGTTATACAGTGTGATTCTCTCGCTAGAGGCCCCAAACGTTTGTCTATATGTTGGCCATTTATGTGAATTTTGTGATGAAACTTTGTGTATATATACCTTGAACAATGTAATGTAGTGCCACACTCCTCCCAATAGGCTTGGGCTGTTTCAATGACACGAACGTCTCCACGCGCTGTACTCCAGTGTAGGGCTTGGGAGCAGCATCGACAATGTCGTACACAATTTCAGAACGCAAGTTTCTCTGGCAAACGTGTTCATTTAAATCGTGTCAAAAGGGCATTTTGGGCCGAATTTGGTACGCGACGTGTGCCCTCAAAATGTTGTATTCAGAAATTGGTAACAAAGTTAGAGACGATTGGAACCTTGATCACACAGCATGCAGGCGGCCGGAATGTGAATGTGGGTTTAATGGAAGATATAGAAGAGCGATTATTGGCGTCACCATCAAAATCCTAGCAACGACTTTCCCAAGAAATGAATGTCATATTCTGCGTGCCAAAGAGCTGCTAAGAAAGCAAACCTCCATGCTTACCATGTGACGTATGTTCTAGAATTGCAACCGACGGACCATGAAAAACGTGTGCAGCTCTGTGTATGGTTTCAAACCCTTTTAATCAGAATCCTGGGACTTTGGACTTTACTTGGTTCACGGATGAAGCGTGGTTTCATCCGAGTGGCTATATAAACTCTCAGAACACGCGTATATGGGCACAAACAAATCCTCATGCCCTACATGTAGAACCTCTACATGCACAGAAAATTTGAGTGTGTTGCGCAGTGTCAGGTAGGCGTACTATAAGCCCTATTTTTCATGAGAATACGGTAAACACTGAAGAATGCATTAGAATATTCACTGACTTTGTCAATCAGTTAACAGATGATGAATTAACTCACGGATATTTCCAACAAGATGGTGCAACAAGTCACACGTCACGTGCAAGCATGAGGGTAATTAAATGATTTTTTGAAGATCAAATCATCAACTCTTTGGCCACCAGGATCTCCTAACCTAACACCACCCGACTTCTTCCTGTGGGAATGTCTGAAGGGAAAGGTATACAAAATAGACTACTTACAATTGCAGAGTTGAAAGATGCTAAACGTGAAGAGATTGAAGCCATTACTGAGGAGACTTTAATAAACGTATTCCAGAATTTTGGGTGACGTGTAAAAACGTATTTAGATGTGGGAGGGGACCATTTCCAGCATTGGATGTTACAGTGCATATTTCAAGGTATGTGCACACAAATTGTCATCACAAAACTCACATAAATGGCCAACAAATAGACAAATGTTTGGGGCCTCTAGCGAGATAATCACGCTGTATTAGTAACGAAAATAATGAAATGGTTTTGTCAATAACAAAGAAGTGGATATTTTTGAGAAATAACCCTAAACGTTTAAACTCTTTGGAAGGTTCTCCATAAGAATTACCCTTAATTTTGTATAACTTTCAGCCAAATTTAAAAATCCTGGATAAATACTCTACAGTTGGGCTAAGATCGTAAGCTTTTTAGCCTGCTCTTCATGTGTGTTTTTTAAAAAGGAAATTTAAAAAGAAAGGGAAAGAAAAGAACATTGAAACGCATCAGTAGCCTAATATATAAATGAAGTTCATACAAATGTCATACTACAAGAATATAATAAAACTACGTGGTTTTAGTTAATTTTATATCTATAACTTAGCTGTAGAAGGTACAGGAGTATTGTATTCCATCCAGAAATTCTAAACTGAGAATTGGCCTGAAAAAAAACGTATAAAAATATCCGCGTGAGTGGTGCTTACGTGCGCGCTTGCTCTTGACTGTTTGTGTGTGTGTGTGTGTTTGTGTATGAACGTGTCTGTCTGTAAGCTGCATTACTTAACAACAAAAAGTCAGATAAGTGACGTATCTTATATTTGAGTCGGGCAAGACAGGGATTTCTAGATTTCCAACAAAACTCCCCCAGCATAAAGTACCCTTTACATGGAAGCTGTTGGTTATTTTACATTTTATGACAAATGCTTTGGACGATTTTGATCAATATATCATATGTTTAGGATATTTTTAATCCTAAAACAGCCTCCATTCTGAATTAATTTTGTAAAATTTGAAGCCATATATGAGTTAGACAAAACCTGACCGCAGAGAAAAACGTAGAGCAGTTAAAATGCATACTTTTTAGCAAATATTGTATGTTGCACGCTTATAGGTTCCGAAGTACGTAATCTGATGCACATACTTGAAAGTTTTTACCCTTCATTTTACCCACCATTCTAAGAGCTCTTTAGCGTAGTTAAACATTTGAATGTTGTTTCTGCATGTTCTGTACAACTATGCACCTACTTATTAATTTGAAACGATTGTTAGGTAAATATAAATTACCGTAAATAACGTTACGAGGATACAAGAATAAGTTTTAACATGAATACTATAATGGTTATATGCGAATTTGTCATGCCAGTGTTCACATCAGATTTTCCCTGAAATATTTAATTATGCTAAACGAATATAACAAAGAACCCTTTCCTGTATACAAGAGATTAAGTAATGTTTGGATTACCTAACCACTGTGCCTGTAGAGGAGCAGAACTTGATGTCATCAGATTATGGAGTAGCAGGTGTCGAGGCGGTCATAGGGAAGATGCTACACTAAGTCGTACATCACGTGAGTACACCTGCACCGTCTCCAAGGAAATACTCTATTGGTCCTGCGAGATAACTGCTCCCAAATGGGCGCATTCTTCACAAGTCAGGCGCATAGGTGTCCCAATCATGCTAGAGACAGGCAAAATGTAAGGAAAAATTTACTAAAACGTTATTAAATATATATTTTAGGGCCCAAACTTATACCCTTATACTTTAAGAGTTGGAGCAGGTTTACTTCGAGGCAGTATTTTTAACACTTCAATTATTTCAGTCTAATTATATAATATAAAATATAATAACAACCCGCCTTAAAGCAATATGTGTATTTACCAATATATAAAAATGCATGTAACAGACATGTATTAATGTTTATATTATTATGTACATGTTCAATAATGCTATGTGAGTGTATGACGTAATTTAATAGTGTAGCAGCTGTGAGAATAATACGTTAAAAGTTGCTAACAATGAGGTAACGATGAGGTAACCTTGAGGCAATAATGAATTAGAAAGTTTAATGATGCTACTAGTTATTCTTGGAGCAACAATAATGTAATTTTTGAGACAGTTTATTAAATAGAAAATCAACAAAAAATGGAAAAAGAGCTTAAGTTAAATAAAAGTATTGTATTGCAGTAGGATTAGCCAATTGAAATGCAGCAAAATTTACAAATTCATAAGTTAGTTGCTGGTAGACAGTGTTCCTAAACGGACGTGAGACGCGTCCTCGAGAAGTTTAATACGTATTCAGTGTGAGACAAAAATAGTTTACGTGTTAAAAAGTGCTAGTAATTAATAAATAATCTCACAGCTCTGTCTCTATATCAGTGAAGCGTTATTTAAATCGTGTCAAGAATTAATAAATGGAGTGAAGTACAAATTATAATCTGTGTAAGCCTACATTATACAGCCGCACCACGCCTTGCAAAGAAATCCATGTCTCTAACAATAATACTGATGCAGCCGAGGCAAACATGAATATATAATACTTAAAGAAACAGTCAAATTACAAAGTTAATATTTTTAGTCTTGGGGTGAAAACTACCGGAACCTTTATTATTCTAAAATACGTGCGGTTGCAACTACTTCAAGTTCGGCTCCCCAACATTTGAACTACAATACTACTCCTCCAAACATAACCTTCTTCAAATTGGCTTTCATACGTGGGGCAGAAAAAAAACGCTACTTAAACTTCATTAGTTTAAAGATAGCTTTTGTAGATTTTGCCCATATTTAATAAAATATCAAATGCGATACAACAAATTACAAGGAATTTATGATTTTAAACATTCTGAAACCCTAAATCTTATAAATAAAGCTTCCTTTCTCCTTGCTTAATACTAATCACAATATGCTATTAAAAGCTTCGGTTCTCGAAAATTAAAGCCCTTCAAGAATAGAAGTTAGCACGTTACGTCACGTAGAGAAAATGGTACGTCTTCTCAGCTATACCTAATAGATTTTCCAGATGCGTTTTTTGGAAAGAGTGGCTTTCTTAAATGTGTTTTACAGAAACTGCCCGAATATCCAGAAAACCTGGTTCATTACAAAAGAAATTATTTTAAAAGCAAAAAATCGCAAATCTTACAAAGTATAAACGTGAAGATATTCATTAAATATGAAGATTTTACCAAAATATTATGAAATATTAAATTTCTTTGTCACATGCATTGAAATCTACACAGTGTAATCTATACGTAAATAAATCTGTTCCCATAATCATAGCAAGCATCGCTTAGAATATGACATTTCAAATGTTACCTTATTTTTATCATGACTAATAAATACATAGAGCATTATTTTCCATAACACTTCCATTATTCAAATTTATAAAACTGTTAAGTAAATACTTATGAGAAAACAAATATAAGTAACTGAGTATTAATTATTAGTTCTGATACAGAATTTAAATGAGTTGAAAGAGACGTGTGAATTTAAAATTATTTAAAAGCAAGTGAGAATACAACTTCCAAAGAGGTGAACAATGCTTGAAACATTTATCATACTATGTATTATTGTGTTAAACATTTTGAATTAAGAATTGTTGGAAAATCGTTGCAGACTGAAGAAATGTCATACTCATTGCTGAGCAGAATGCATTTAAAATCATATAAATAAGCAGTGCACACTCAAAAAATTAAAGTAAAACTTCCAAAAATCTTTATCACGTAACAATAGCTGGGAGCAACATTCACTGGATTAAGTTTGTATACCGCCAACCTGCACGGCGGTTAAAATATTACCAACTTATTTACTGCAGCGGTAATTTCAAATAAGGCAACCATGAGGTACAGAGTACGGGGCGACCAGATCCAGAGCCAGAGCAGAGAGCTGAACCCAGTACAACTCCCACACTACTACAAACCACATAACAGCTTCAACATGGCACCTCATTCTGTGGCTAAATATTTCCACCTCAGTCCAAATGTTGTGACTAAAAGTACTCTATATTCTAGTGTATTTCATAATAATAATAATAATAATAATAATAATAATAATAATAATAATAATAATGAACGTAAGTTTAACTACAAACCCATAATTATTATTTTAGCTATTATTTTACAAAGCACATTTCTCTAATTTCTACTAATGTGATAAAATAAGTGACAGAAATGCTTTCAACATACATTTTGCTGTAAGTGTCGGGAGCATACAGTAAGCAGAGGCGACGCTGTTTAAAAAGCACATTTATACATTCCACCTTCATATTACATTTATACTTTTCCATGAAATAGTAATAAAATAATGTTGATATATTGCACTCATACGACTTTCTCTACTCTTCTAAAAACTATTTTTCTAAACGCTTATTCACTATGTACTTCGTGTTAATCGAGATACATATTCGCAGAGAATACAAATGATTTGCATTTTATGGCTATATACGATATATATTTCTAATGATTTTTGTAACATTTCAACTAAAAAAACATTAATTTATCTGAATATTATCTTAACGTTTACATGGAGTCTTGCTCTTAAAATACCCCAGAGAAACTAGTCGTAGGCAGAGATCTGAGGTCATTTCCGGGCATGATTTTCAAGAAATCAATGTCTTGCTGTTTAGAATAAAATGCTATGTTATTAGCATTGAGCTAATGTGTGTGTTAATTTACACAAATTATATTTGTTAGAAATGTGTAAAGATTTGACTTCATTGCATCACTCTGTGCTTAATTCAGACAGATATCAAGGATGCAATGCGAAGACTATCCAAAGAAATTAGTTAATATTGAGAATATTCGTTATTTTATTCCCCTAATGGTGGTGATTAACTATGCCCAATTAAAGGTGTGTTTTGAATTTTCAGCAAATTAACTCTTTACTGATTAACTGTTCTTCCGAACTTGCCGCGTATGGGCTAAGTTAGGAAAGGTAAAATCAAATTGAAAATTTCAATGCCATTGCTGGGTTTGAATAATGAAAATTCGGTTTAGTGTGCCACTGCTCTAATCAACTGAGACGTATGGGCATGTTGCCATAGTAGCCCAATTAGTTAGAGTAACAGAGCGGTAAGCTGTTTCAAATCCCGGCTGTGGCATTCGATTTTTCAGTCTTATTCTACCTTTCCAACTGTTTTACTCTTAGGGTCGGTTTCACCAACAGATGTTACATTTTAACACAATGTTAAACTGACTTAACACCGAAGTTAACACAAATTCTGTTTCGTCAAACAATGTTAAATTTAACAGCATGTTAAATGGTATTAAATTAATATCGCGATACCCCTGTGTTAAGGCGTTTAACAAATGTTAGGAGTTGGAAAATGGCTACCGCAAACTAAGCTATTGAGGCGAGTTTGCTACAATTGACATTTTTAGTGCCATTGCTAATAGAATTTATTATTATAATAGAATTTAATAAATTTGAAACCCTGAAAAAGGAGGAATATTTAAAGCAATATGAGGCGTCATCAGTACCTATGGTTATATGGGAAATATGAGAGGTTAGAATACTACCAAGAGAAGCGTGCCTCTTTCTCCTAAGCTACAAGTGTTAATTAGGTACTTAGATTTTATGCAATTAACATTTTTCATTTACTTGGTGGGTGAAAATGCTGGTATTTCCAAAGGAATTGCTTAAAGAATCAAACACTATTTTTTTTCGGGTCTGCTTGATTAATCAGCGATAACACACTTTCCTCCATTTTGGTTTCAATGCAGTTTTCACTACCAGTTTTAAACAGTTTTACACGTTCTTTGCACCTAACGTATCTGGTGCTGCACTTTGTTAGCATAAAATTGCTGCAGTTGCTTACTGATCTTCAGAAAAACGCATGCATTCCAATTAAATTACTCACGAATTTTATCCCAGGTTGGAATTTTGTCCTTTAATGTAACACCGTCAGATTTTTCGTAGTTGTTAATACGTCTACTTATTAATAAGGTGTTAATTAACTAGTTTCAAACGGTGAAACATTTATTTCAGTTGGCATCGCGATTCTAACCTCAAACAATCGCGAATATCGCATGGCAATAGCCACGAATGTAAATAGTCGTCTGCCACTGACACAGAGAGTGCAGAAACGTAGACAAAAGTGCATCGGAGCACGCTCAGAAGCAGTGTAGTTCGGCCACCGCTTTCTCGAAAGCTAGCGTTCGCAGTTGTCTTTGACGTTAACAAAATGTTAGCTAATAATTTGCTGTAAAAGCTTGATGAAACGAAAAAGTTTTAACCTTGTGTTAAACTTTGAACATCATGTTAACAAACTAGATGTTAGAGCATTTTTAACATCGGTTATTGAAATTGGCCCTTGGTGAATTCCATATATCTCATTAACCACGTCCGAAAAAAATATCTTTTCAAATTTTTAAGTAGCGAGCTTCAAAATATTAAATGTGTTATTACTTTCTCTACTATGTATACTAAATAGGGGAAGTATTGCACTCCACCCACAAATTTAATACAAAAATTTCACCGGAAATACATGTTTTGAGTTGTCCTGAATCCAAATAAATTATTTTTGGAAATGTCCGTGTATTGTGTCTCTGTTTGCGTGCCTGTCTGTCAATCTGTGAACAGCATAACTCAAAAACTAAAAGTCGGATAAATACTAAACTTGATATTTGAGTTTCTTCTAGGATGCGACACAAGAATTTTCAAGAAAATCCTCCCACCCCATACTACCCGTTACATGAACATTTTTCGAAAATTTTGATTTTCTCAAAAATGCCTTTAACGATTTTGATTATAATATCACGTGTTTAAGATATTACGGCAAATGAAACGTATATCTTGAATTTTCTGGGAATTTCCCCAAAAGTCCTCTTTATTCTGAATGACTTTTGCATAACTGGTGAAGCGAAGGAGGTACACAAAATTTTACTACACAAAAATGTAGGTCGCGTTAAAACACAGAATTTATGTCATAAACATTTTTACTTTCTCTACTACGTATAGTAAGTAGGGAAAGTACTGTATTCTACCCAAAAATTCTATACCGAGATTTCACCGGAAATACATGTTTTGATTTCCCTGAATCCAAAAAAAGCATTTTTGGAAACATGTCCGTGTGTGTGTCTGTGTGTGTGTGTGTATGTGTGTGTGTGTGTCTGTGAACAGCATAACTCAGACACCAACAGTCGGATAAACACCAAACTTGATATTTAGGTTCAGTATCTTCCAGATATGCGACACGAAGGTTTACAAGAAAATCCCCCATCCCAGATTACCCTTTACATGAAACATTTTTCGAAAATTTTAATTTTCTCAAAAATGGCTCTAACGATTTTGATTAAAATATCATATGTTTAAGATATTTTCATGATAAATAAAATGTATATCTCGAATTTTCTGGGAATGTCTCCAAAAGTATTCTTCATTGTGAACGACTTTTGCATAATTGGTAAACCATAAGAGAGAAAATTTTTACTACACAAAAAATGTAGAGCGCGTTAAAATACACAGTACACATATACATTTTTTTTGTTGAGTGAACCATTTTCGAGATATTGCTTGTTATTTCCTTAAATTTTTCATTACTTATTTTCTCAAATGGGAATTCGTTATTCTTCTTTTTGTCTTGGATATGCAAAGAGTATTAATCTGTTGCAAAGGGAATAGTGCTGCACCTAGCAACCAACTATTAGGAGATATGTATGTGCTTAAAGGCTACTGTATTTCTATATTGCCCTTGTAAATATATATTCCCCTTACAAGGAAATTAGCAATAAGATAGAATCTGCAAATGTTTATCTCGATTAATATGAAGTAGATGGAGAATAAGCGTTTGTAAAAATAGTTTGTACAAGAGTAGAGATAGTCATGTGAGTGTAACACATTAGATTTTTTTGATCTGAACTATTTCCCAGATATTCCTTGTTATTTGTTTAAATTTTCCAACATTTATACTTTTTCTCAAATGGGAATTCGTTATTCGTTGTTTTTTTTCCTGGATATGCGAAAAAAAATGGAATGCTCCACATAGCAATCAGCTCTTAAAAGATTTGACTGTCGCTTAAAGCCTACCATATTCCCCTTGCACCTACAAGAAAATTAGCAATAAGATAAATTAACAATAGCAGCTATTACTGAAAATGTTTATCTCAGTTAACATAAGTAAGTAGAGAATAAGCGTTTGTAAAAATAGTTTGTAGAAGAGTAGAAGGAGTCATGTGTGTGCATCAGATCAGATTTTTTTGTGCTATCTACCACATTTTAATCAAAATAACCTTTGCAGAGATAGTTATATTAAATTTCGCTACAGATACAAAAGGAAATAGCGATAGTCAAATGTTTAGGAACTGGACAGTATATGCTGGCCTTAAAATTACATACTTTTTTCCATAAAATCGCGAGACATAACTGAAAGTTGAAAGGAATGTAAGCGAATGACAAAGAAATGAACAATTCAAACCATTTATAACGGATAGCTCAGAAATGGCTTATACCACAAAAAATTATTTTAAATAAATTGTGAATTTTAAGGAGATCTACATTTTTGTGTGGTACGTTTTCGTCTGTCGCTTAACGTTTTCCAGTTATCTCGTACAAGATTATATAAAATTTCTTCCAAATGAAGTGGACTTTACAGGCTATTTTCAGAAAATTCAAGATATACATTTCATTTGTAATGTAAATATTTTTAATACATCATATTTTAATCAAAATCTTTAGAGCTAAAATTAGAAGGTAGCTGGGGTGCGGGAATCCGCTTGAAAATCTTCGTGTGGCATCTTTGGAAAGTACCGACTTAAATACCAAGTTTGATGCTGATCCAACTTTTCAGTTTTGAGTTACGCTGTTCACAGGCTCACAGACACACACGAACCATTCTTTCTTTTGGATTCAGGGGCTTCAAAACATGTATTTCCGGTGAAATCTCGATATAGAATTTTTGGGTAGAGAAAGTCGTAACACGTTATTACGTAAATTATACAATTCATACCTATTAGGTAAGTGCAGAAGTTGGTTTAGTTGAATCACATTATGAATTTATAGTACATATTCATATTTGTATTGAAATAAATCCTGATTTAAGTATGAAAGTTTGTATTTCCTTCAATATTTCACTTTAGAATTATTCGGTTCTCTCTGTCTCTCTCTCTCTCTCTCTTTGTACTTGCAACACATGTCATAAATACCAATGCCTTTTTATGGGATAGGTTTTCTGATAGACATCTGATGGCGGGCGGAAAACGGGATAACAGTCACTTCTAGGAATCTATACTTCATTACAAGTAGTCTTTCAATAGAACATTTTTCTGTTAAATATGATACTCCTTTAACAAAATGTTATAGTTGGCTGGTTTATAGGCCGCCCTATGTAGCATCCATTCGGCGCAACAAACTTACCGGAAACAAAGTACCAACTTTCTCCCGATCGAAGATTTATAGCTCTATATTTCCTGGGCAGCCACCCAAGAAAAAAATTAATATAAAACAAGTCCGTTTAAACTTGGCTCGGAAGTTCACAAAGTCTTCGACGTTGCAGCGGAAATTTATAAACATCCGGTTACATGTATTGATCTTTCGGAATTCATAAAGTTCATGACCTACTGTACAAGCTATCTTCAAAAATAATAACCTTTAAACAGAACTGGCAGCCCTTTCACTACATTGTTTTTCTAAGCCCTTAACTAACTGAGAGAAAACAGAGAAAATAAACAAACCCCTACTGTGGCTTCCCTTTCCGTACAGCGGAAAATAATTTCATTTGTAGTGATGCCACAACACGAGTAGTTGCTGAGTAAAACAAACAGTGGAAAAAAGGCAATGACTGATAAAACGCATACGATCTATAGTAAATGTATTTAGCAAATAAATGAAATGAAGTGTTAAATAAACCAGAACATTTCAGAAGTGTGTTTCTAGAAACTATCAGATCCAGCGTAACAGAAAATAGAAGCAATTTGATAAATGGAATGGAATGTGAAGCGGAGGGCATGCGACACTGATTCAGGAAGTCTGGACGTTGAACCATACGCCCCCACGAGGGAGGTTGCCCCTGGGAGGAAGGGATAAGGTAAAGGGAGACACGGGGCGGCCGGAACCAGGAGCGAAGGCACAGCAATGACAGTGTTTATAAAGTTTCCAGATGTAAACGCCCCGCAGACGGACAGGAAGACCGGGGACCCCACCTCACATGGGGTCCAACGCCCCCAGGAGGTGGTCCGTATAACCCGGCAACCAGTTCACAAAAAATATCCTTTATCCCTGCCACGCTACACCGAAACACCATCGCCGACACTTCCAACCTTGAAACTGACCAAACGTGGTAAAGGACGAATGGAATTGAGGGCAGGAAATTTGGGGGATGTAATGATCCTTCCCAGTATTCGCCTGGCCACCCCGGATCCGGAAGATCGGCCAAGGGAATCAAAACTGAGACCTCCCGAGTGTAGGCCACAGAAGCAACCACTTGAGCCATCTCGCTCGATAATTTGATGTAAGTAGAGTATTTATTATATTAAAAAAATCACTGGTAAATTGAAGGTTTTTTCTTGTCTCTTCTCACTCTCACACTTCCTCATCGCCTTTACTTTCCCCTGCCTCTCCTCTTCCCACTCTTCTTCACTCTTCTCTATCTCTCCCTCCCATTCTGCATTGATACTCCTAATTCCACATATTTTTGAATCCATTTATAACAAAGAATTCATTTTCGTAGTCCTGCGTACCAAACTCTCAAAGAAAATACATTTCAAAAAACAAGGTATGTTTGAAATTTCCGTGTAATGCAAACTTTAAATTTTAAAATTTTGCATATTATTTCTCGAATACAATTCTTTACTAGGCATTGAATTTTGTATAGCATTTAAGCTTATTCTGAATACTAATTATGTATGTAACAAGTTGAATTTGATAAAATTGTATCATCCATTAAATTATTAAACCCGTAAATCTGAAACTTCATTTGATGTCAAAAAAAGACCACTTAAAATAATGTATACCGCATATCTCGAAGGAATTTCACAAAAATTGCATAAGAAACATTTTCAGTGGGCAAAACTTTAAATGGAAAATATAGTGAAAACGAGCAGTTTTTGTAGTCACCATATACGAATGATATTGTGACTTTGTCCAGTTTTTCAATTGTCACTGTAAGTTCTCAATGCCATTATTTTGTTTGTTTGTTTCTCTAGTTTAACTTCACTCGGAGTTCCCTTCACTCTATCACTTCACCAAAGTTAACTACTTCAATTCCTGTCACTTCAGTTTCTTCGTAACGTAGCGTCTTCTTCCGGACGGTTCACTCGCTGGAGAGTCGAACACAAGACTTCTTTAATCTTGACTTGAGTGACTTAAGACACTCACTGCGCGTCACGGCAATCGTCACAAACTCGCTCGGAGATTCGCACTTAATGTTGCACCAGAAATGCACTCTCTAACTCGCTCACTAACTGGCTCAACTTATTTAACTCCTCTCGTGACAGCTCTCGCTTATATGGGCAGTGGAATCTTCCACAGAGCATTCTACAACTATTTCGACACGCGTTCTGGAGGAAGGGGTGGAATAAACTACCAGAACTGTGGTTATCTGCTTATAACGCTCCCGGTGTTTACGCTGGCGAGCTGCACTTATCGTTGTTTACTCCGGCTGCCCGACGGCCGACCTAATGATTACGTTTGGCCATACCTGCTGCGTCACAATTAATTCCCTAAATGCCAATCCTGATGTATATATTTGGAACAAAGTAAGAGTAATTTCGGCCAGTTCTTTGCCGTTACATCTTATATGGACCGTTTTAATTGTTTCCTGTTGGAAGAAATAAGTTATCCTTTACTACGGCCCTCTCCACTCCAAAAACAAAGTCCATAGGTAAGAATCAGGAGAAAGTGGTGGCCAGTCAATGTCACCACATCGCCCTGACCAATTTTATGGTAGAATGTCCTCTAACTAGTTCCGCATAAATATACCAAAACAATGAGGTGTTCAACTTTTGATCACGCTCTGCAACTTCAGTATTGCTTTAGAATCAACTTTATTTTTCTTTTAATAAATTCCACGCTCAGTTACGTATTACACGTAAGTTTTGCGAATTAGGTTTACATTGTAACCCTAATATTAAAGTTTTTGTAACAATTACAGAAAGCATAACCCCCGTTGTATACTGTATATCTACTTTAGAATCACCCTGTACAGTTTATAGCTAGAACATGTTTAGGATAAGATAGGATTAGAGCGGAAGGGAACTGAGCACCTCAACCTACGCAGATCTGTTATACCTAGTCCCGTCGCAGCGCCCCGGGAGGGAGGGATGAGTTGAGAGAACAGAGGGCGGCCGGACCAGGAGGTACGACAGGCAGAGGGCAAGGTTGCTACCGTTTAAACTCCTCGGAAGCAGCCGGCTCCCCTACCCCTGTAGGCTTACACATCCCCTGGGGGGCCCGAGACCCGGAGACTGCCCCCATCCGGAACATTCTTTTCCCCTGCCATGCACACGCCGAGACCTCCTGAAAGGGACTAAGCAGATGAAAGGTGAAGTGAAATGAGAATGGAGGTGAAATGGAGGGATAGGAAATTCGGGGTATATAATGATCCTTCGCAGCATACCCCTGGCGACCCGGGGAAACCTCCGAAAAAACCCGTGGGTCAGGAAGATCGGTTGCGGGATGGAACCCACAACCTCCCGAATGCAAGCCATAGACGTTACCTACTGAGCCATTACGCTGGTTAGGCATGTTTAGATCTTGGGCCTTCTACGGCTTAAAGACAGAATTTTCATTTTAAAACTTCCCAGTGTAAATAAATATTTTTTTTTTAATTTAATTAAAAAGAATAGATCAATTCAGACATTGAAGTGATAGTTTAAACTGTTTTAAATATTTACATTCACTTACTATAGGGGAAGTAGGAGAAGTATAGCATTCCACCCACAAACCCGATACCCTTTTTACTGGAAATACATGATTTGAGACCCCCGAATCAAAAAAAAAAGATTTTTAGAAAAAGGCCCGTATGTGTGGCTGTGTCTGTGTGAATGTATTTCTGTGTATCTGTGAACAGCAAAGCTAAAAATGAAAAGTCTAATAAATAACAAACTTTGTATTTAGGTTCAGCATCTTTCAAAGCTGCGACACGAAGACTTTAAAGAAAATCCTGCACCCCAGCCTACCCTTGACATGGAACATTTTTCGAAAATTTAGATTTTTTCTAAAATGGCTACAATGATTTTGGTTAAAGTGTCATACATTTAAGATATTTTTATGACAAATTAAACGTATATTTTGAATGTTTTTATAATGACCCCAAAAGTCTGCTTCATTTTGAATAACGTTTGCATAACTGGTAAACCGTAATATATATACAAAGTTTTACTACACAAAAATTATCTTCTTCAAACATATGTGCAATTTTTTTGTTGAGTGAGCCATTTCCGAGATATTCCTTGTTATTTATTTGAATTTTCCAATAGTTATACGTTTCTCAAATGGGAATTCGTTATTCGCTCTTTTATGTCCTAGTAATGCAAAGAGAATGGATTGCTCCACATAGCAACCAGCTCTTAAAATATTTGACTATCGCTTAAAGCCTACCATATTCCTGTTGCATCTACAAGAAAATTAGCCACTTCTGCAAATGTTTATCTAGATTAACATAAAGTAGACGAAGAATAAGCGTTTGTAAAGATGGTTTGTACAAAAATAGAGAAAGTTATGTGCGTGTAACACATCAGATTTTTATATAATAACCCAATTATCTCAAAGCATTAATGTATTCTGTATGTTATGGTCAATTGCTATTTTATCTTGTTGGCACACTTTTCTAGAATGTCATACATAAGTTTCATATTTCTGTTTTCGTGTTTCATACAAAGTTAAGAAGCGAGTTTAGCTGATTTTAAAACTGCTTTCTAAATTTCTTATAATAAGCTTTCTATTACTGATATTAAATAGTTTGGGATAACTTTATTTCTTAGAGCATTACGTAAAATATTTTTAACTTCTTTAGGTTTTTAGTAAACCCATTAATAAATAATATGTGGGTAGATTGTATTCTCCTCTGTTTTTAGTTCTTTTAAGTATAAGAAATGTATATATTTACAGAATCTTCATTTCTTAAACCGATTATATTGATTTCATTTGTTCAAAGAAATAAAATTTAACAGCAAAATTTTGGTTACATTGAGGCAGTATTTTATATCACAACACTGTGAATGCCAGAGTGATTGTAGTATAAACTAACATTATTGTATGACAATGATTTTAGATGTTTGTTAGCCATAAGCATTGTTAGGAAATAATTTTACACGGCCTCACTGAAACTGACAGTAGAAGTGGGTAACAATGAACCGATGGGGTGAGTTGTTTATCACTAAGAAGAGACAAACAAATGACGTCAGGGTAGCGTGCCTTTCTTTAGATATGGAGGGAATATGTTTCCTTGAGCATATGTGTTAGTAATTGTGATTGGCTGACAAAACAGACGCTAATGTTGGCGCGATTTGGTAAACAATAGTAGCTCTATTATAATGTTTAGGCATTTCGGGGAGAAGGAGTATATATTCTCGAGCTATAAGCATGTTTCACGCAGTTCTAAGAAATCTCTCGCGAGGTATACGTCACGCAGTCTTGAAAAATCATTCACGAGGTACACGTCACACAGTTCTATGGAATCATTCACGAGTTACACGTCGCGCAGTCCTGAAGAAGCTATCCTGAAATGCAAATAATACAGTTTGGAAGAATCTCTCGCGTCGTAAAGTTAGTTACAAAATGTGAAGTACGCGGCAACTAATGCGACAGTAATTACATTCGGAAATATAACAGTTTCAGTCAGGCGTGTATAAAGATTTAAGATGTGAACTTGTGACGGCAATAAAAGTGTGAAAATAAATTCTTTTATCAGTGTTATCTTTTAGTAACAACTCCTTTCCGTTTACACGCCCTGCTCAGAGATATTTGCTCGACTGAGTAACAATAGCTAGCCGGAGGACAAAGTACCCAAATGTTAAAACAATAAACAATAACAGGCGCCCAGTAAATAAGATAACACGAACAGATTACCGCGATAACATGAACATAAGTATAAAATGTGCTTAAGTTTTGAACATGGGTGTACTTGTGTACGGTTCCACTAGCCTCTTTGTGCAAGTATAAGGACATATACTTATATAACTTCACCGCTGTATCTTTCCAGAACTGCTTCTTGGGGAAACACTGGGCGTGCTGCTTAAAACTTTTAGAATCCACTGGCGGAAGTTTGTTTTCTTGTGTCACTGCATGCAAAGTTTAAATGGGCACACCAGAAAGGGAAGACGGGCAGGCAAATGATCTCTAGAGTCGGCAATGGCGTGAGAGGGGAGGGGGTCCTGGCTATAATAAATGATAATGCGAGGGGGCGCAGGGCAGGGCAAGCAGCAGATAGCGAAAAGTATAAAGGTAAGGTGCAATGAGGAGTGAACTCCAGATAAGCTTTTGTTATTTCGTTGTTATACTTAACACTTTGAAGTGCAGCATTCTTTGTAATGTCAAAGAGCATTCGCATCTAAAAATGATCTGCTATCATCTTTTCTGTTACATCAGCGGTTATGTAATTATTTGTTTCTGTTTGGATTATTTATTTTCACTTCTCAGGCCATGATGTGGCATCACCTATAACACAAGCATTTGTTTGAATCATCCAGGTTCTCGATGTTTTTTTACTTTCTCTACTACGCATTCTAAGTGGGGGAAGTATTGTATTTCACCCAAAAATTCAATACCGAGATTTCACCGGAAATATAAGTTTTGAGGCCCCCTGAATCCAAAAAAAGCATTTTTGTAAACATGTCTGTGTGTGTGTGACTATGTCTGTCTGTGTGCCTGTGAACAGCATAACTCAGAAACGAACAGTCGGATAAACACCAAACTTGGTATTTAGGTTCAGTATCTCCCAGAGATGCGACACGAAGGTTCTCAAGAAAATCCCCCCCACCACAGACTACCCTTTACATGCAACATTTTACGAAAATTTTAATTTTCTCAAAAGTGCCTCTAACAATTTTGATTAAAATATCATATGTTAAGATATTTTCATGACAAATAAAATGTATATCTCGAATTTTCTGGGTATGTCTCCAAAAGTATTCTTCATTGTGAACGACTTTTGCATAACTGGTAAACCATAAGAGATAGACAGCATTTTAGTACACAAAAATGTAGATCGCGTTAAAATACACAATTTATGTTATAAACATTTTTTTTGTTGAGTGAACCATTTTCGATATATTGCTTGTTATTCCCTTAAATTGTACAATACTTACTCTTTTTCTCAAATGGGAATTCGTTATTCTTTTTTTTGACCTGGTAATGTAAAGAGAATGGAATACTCCACATAGCAACCAGCTCTTGAAATATTTGACTATCGCTTAAAGCCTACCATATTCCCCTTGCATCTCGATTAACATAAAGCATATGGAGAATAAGCGTTTGTAAAAATAGTTTGTACAAGAATGGAGAAAGTTATGTGAGTGTAACACATGAGATATTTTTTTTAATTTACTTAAAGTCGCGCTAACTGCATGGTCATATGCGACTCATCAATTAATTACATTAATTCATAGTTAGACAATCAGTAACATGTTCACATAGAGAACATAAAATATATAATGGAATTACAGCGTTAATTTTAACATGGTCGAATAAATATTAATACTAAGTTTGGTATTCAAGTATGAACGAGAAATAATTAAATATTATACTGAAGCATTTTATATTTTGTTAAAAAGACCGATATTCTGCAGGAATTTCTTTAGTTTTAGATAGGCCACTTGAGCATCTATTGCAGTGTGGAAGAAGAGGAAATCTTTTCAGTTATCATATTGTTGGCATTTGCATAGTAGATGCTTAACAGTGAGTCTTGTAGTACAGAAACAACATTCAGGAGGTGGTTCTTTGGTGAAGAGGTGAAGGTGAGTGAGTTTTGTATGTCCGATTCGTAATCTAGCATCAATTGGTTGGTCTTGGCGGTTCAAGGCAGTGTCTGGGAAGGGACTGGTGTTTTCCTCTCTAGTAGCATGAGCTTACTGTTTGAGATCTGGTTCCATTGATGCTTCCAAAAACTGTGGATCGCTCTTTTAAAGTGTGATGCAGGATCCTGACACGGAATTTTGACGGATTTGTCAACCAATGGATGACGAGTGGCTTCTTTGGCTGCTAAGTCATTTTGTTCATTTCCTTTAATGCCGGTGTATGATGTAATCCAGACAAAGAATCGGTGTTTTTCTGAACCATTTATTTACTTTGTTTTAGGCTTCCTTATATAGTGTTCACCTTCCTCAGTTTTATTGCTTTTACGTGAGCTTAGGGCATTATGGAAACTATGGTCAAAGTTGTTAGATTATATTAGGCTAAATTAACGCAGATATGGAGTAGGAACTCAAGCAATAACACTGAAATCCATAGTCTATTTTACTTTTAGCCATGTTTATAATTTCTAGTTGAATAGAACTCAATATTAAGATTTGCAAGAGAAAGTAGGCTACTAACTAGATTCTTTCCTAGAATATATTCCATTGGTTTAATTATCTACAAATGGAGTACCTAATAGCACCAGCAGCTTCTCCTCTGCTGTATAGAAAGTATTATCTCTATAGGAGGGATAAAAGCATAAATAAAATGATAAACCTATAACATCCTTAAATTTAAAATAAGTTTAAAAGGGGATCTTATTAATGTATCTGTTTGTCAAGATTTGTTTGTTTACCTATGCGCAGTCTTTCCCCTTTCCCTCTCGCATATTCTGAGCCTGAATTTGGTGCTTATTCCCGGAGCACGCGCTTTTAGGCCACGTTCTTTTAGAGCCTGAACATTTTCAACTAAGTTTCGAAACATTTGTACCCCATGCTAGGAATATAGCGTTTTTCTTCCCATTTTAGAGAGGTAGAGTTTTACATAATACAAAGTAACTTGAGCTGCGAATTATAGTTATAGGTAAAAACATTGTTTTTTGTTGGTTTTATATGTAATATGTAATTTAAACTAGCAGACAAACAAAACTGCTTGTCAACATCAGTTATAATGCTACAATGAACGTTTCTTTGTATTGTCATGAACATTTGTGATAATACCCAATTTCTATACTTTCATTCTCATTATCACCAAATGTGACCATTATTCACTGTATATCTTCATCTAGTTTTGCTACCTGCAGAAAAATTTAATTCTCCCATACTTCATAAGCATGTCCCCTTCCCGGTTTGTTCCCCTTTAGATGGACTCCTAGGTCTCGAATCACGGCGAACACACGAAACAGTAGATGTTTACCTGTTGCCTGTTCACTTAAGACTGCAATACTGCCATCGGCGCACTGGCTTACGTTGCGTATGAATGTCATACGAGATTTGCGCGGTTCCGTACAATCAGCTTTAAAGTTATTGCCTCAAACATAAACATACCTGAAATTGGCTAAAAATCAAGCCAGAAAGGTCGTTTGGATAAAAAGGGCGCGAGTTGTTCTCCTGTTGACGCAGAATGTAATAAATGTAAATGTAGAGTTTACATTATAACAGCAACTTCGCGGGGTTCTTACTTTCTCTACCACGTGCATATTAGGTAGAGGAGGTATTGCATTCTACCCAAAAATGTTATACCGAGATTTTGCCAGAAATAATGTATTGAGTGCCCCTGAATGAAAAAAAGCAGTTTTAGAACAACCTCCGCGAACATAGCTCAAAAACGAAAAGTCCGATAAACACGTACTTAGTATTTAGGTTCAGTATTATCTAAAGATGTGACACGAAGATTTTCAAGAAAATCCCCCACCACAACTACTCTTTACATAGAGGACCTTTTTGAAACTTTTTATTGTATAATAAGTGGCTCTAACGATTTTGATTAAAATACCATATATTAAACATATTTACATGACAAAAAATGTATATCTTGAATTTTCTGGGAATAGCTGTAAAGTCCTCTTCACTCAGAAAAAGTTTGTATAATCTTGTATAACTAATAAACGTCAAGCGATAGACGAAAACTTAGTATACAAAAACTGTGTATCTCTTTAAAACACACAACGTATGTTAAATAACTTTTTTATGGCATAAGGTATTTATGAGGTATCCGTTATTAATGCTTGGAATTGTTCATTACTTGGCAATCTCTAGTTCCCAAGGTCGCGGGTTCAAACCTTGCGGAGGGCGATGGATAAAAAATTTTGATGTTTTACACTCACACTCACTTCTCTACTCTTGTACAAACTATTTTTACAAACGCTTATTCTCCATATGCTTCATGTTAATCGAGATGTTAATCTTATTGCTAATTTTCTTGTAGATGCAAGGGGAATTGGTAGGCTTTAAGCTATAGTCAAATATTTTAAGAGTGGTTGCTATGTGGAGTATTCCATTCCCTTTTCATTACCAGGACAAAAAAATGAATAACGAATTTCCATTTGAGAAAACGTTTAAGTATTGGAAAATTTAAGGGAATAACAAGCCATATTTGTCTATCTCATATTGGATTACCAGTTATGCAAAAGTCGTTCACAATGAAGAATACTTTTGGAGACATTCCCAGAAAATTCGAGATATACATTTCATTTGTCATGAAAATATCTTAAACATATGATATTTTAATCAAAACCGTTATAGCCATTTTTGAGAAAAAGGGGAATTTTCTTGAAAACCTTCGTGTCGCATCTCTGGAAGATACTGGACTTAAATACCAAGTTTGGTGTTTAACCGACTGTTCGTTTCTGAGTTATGCTGTTCACAGACAGGCACACGGACATGTTTCCAAAAATGCTTTTTTTGGATTCAGGGGGTCTCAAAACATTGTATTTCCGGTGAAATCTGGGTATCGAATTTTTGTTTGGAATACCATACTTCCCCTACTTATTATACGTAGTAGAGAGAGTAAAAAAGTATGTTTTTACTTGGAAATTCTCTTAAAGTCCTGTCAGCCGTTTCCCGCGATTGCATGGAAACAAAATGGTATTTTAAGGCCAGCATATAGCGTCCAGTTCTTAAACATTTGACTGTCTCCTTTTATCTATATACAAATGTGTACAAAAAGATTAAATTGAGTTTTACTTGTGGACGCTCTTTAACTGCTGTGGTCTTTATAATTGTGCGTATTTTGCTCAGAGACCTCTTTATCGGGCTTGTGGTTCTTTTACGTGCCGTAAATCTACAACACGGGAACACCGGATTTACTTTCCTTCCGAAGGAAGCCATGCTATGGATTTTTACGCCCGAAAAAATCCATCGCCCTCCGCCGGTTTGAACCCGTGACTTCTGTAACTAGACGCTAGCATGTTAACCACTACACCACGAGGACAACAAATGTGTATAAGTAACTACTTCTGCAAATATTTATTTTGCATTAAGAAGTGAATATAAAGGTAAGTTTTAGTAAGATAAACTTGAATACTACTAATAAACGATACAGGGTAGAGAAAGTCAAGTGCGTGTAAAGATTCTTTTAGATATAATTAATTTTACAAATTATATTAGAGCTGAATTTACTATGCCTAATTCTGCAGGTAGCATCTGCTTTTACTCAAGTGCAAAACTAAAAGATAAAACTTGCTATTTAGCGTTACTGAACGTGTTTTATGAACCAACCTGCATTGACAAACTACTTAAAAGCAGTGACACATATCTCAGTAGGGATAATGTTTCCATAACGTGTAATTTCACTACAAGAAGTAAATAGATTTGAATCGCCGTGTCCCACTTTGCTCTGACAACTCTAATTTTATTTCAATGAATATTAAGGTCCTCGTTCTAAATAATTTTGTATACTTTTGTATTACTGGTAAGAATTAAGATATACACACAAAATAACTGCACAAAACTGTACATAGATATCACTAATACACATTAATTATGTCAAATACATTTTCTGAACTATTAAATATTTCTAGGGTATAGTATTGAATTTCAAAGTTAGCATACTGAAACCGCTTTTAAAGATTTTACTATCGCTTCAGACTTTTGTATTTCCCTTGTATCTTTAAAGAAAAATTGTAATGATGCCATTCCTGCAAACGTATATATGATTTAATATAAAGTAGATATATTAAGCTTATTTAAGAATGTTTTGTAGCAGAATGGTTAGAAAAACTCACGTGAATGTATCACATATTTACCACAGGCAGAGAAGGTAGTGAACTCCACACAAAAATTCGATACCGAGATTTTACCGGAAATAAATGTTTTGAGATCCCTGAATTCAAAAAGAATGTTTAGAAAAAGGTCCGTGTATGTCTTTGAACAGCATAACTTAAAAACGAAAAATCTGATAAATACCAAACTTGGTATTTAATTTCAGTACCTACCAAATATATAACAGGAAGATTTTCAAGAAAATCCCCTCCCTCACAAACTACCTTATATATGGAACATTTTCGACATTTTTAATATTCTTAAAAATAGCGTAACGATTTTGATTAAATCATCAAATATTAAATAAATTTATTTCATAAACAAAATGTATATTTTGACTTTTATCGGAATAGCCTGCAAAGCCCTGTTCATTGTTAAGGAACCTTCTATAATCTTGTGTAACTGTTAAAACACAGGCGCTTGGGAAAAAGCCATTACACAAAAAATATAGACCTCTTTCAAACATACAATTTATTTTAAATAACTCTTTTTGTGGCATCAGCCATTTCCGAGATATCCTTGTTAATGTTTTGAATTGTTTAATTGTTTATCTTTTGAAGTCTGACGACATTCAGTTGCTTCTCGCGGCTGCATGGAAAGAGTATAGAATTTTAAGGCCAGCATATTATAGCGTCCAGTTGTTAAACATCTAACTGTCGCATTCCATTTACCTACATTTATAAGGAAATGTGTAATGTAGCTAATTCTGCAGAGGTTTGTCTCGATTAAAATGAAGTAGATAAAAACAATAACTTTCCTAAGAATAGTTTTGATACCCATTAATAAATAAAGAGGGGTACGGAAAGTCATGCGAATGTAACACATCAGATTTTTACTTTCTCTACCACGTAGATAGTAGATAGAGAAAGTATTGCATTTCACCCAAAAATTCGATATCGAGATTTCAGTGGAAATAGGTATATGTTTTGAGGTCCCTGAATCCAAAAAAAATCATTTTTAGAAAAAGGTCCTTATGTGTGTATGTATCTGCCAACAGCATAACCCAAAAACGAAAATTCGAATAAACATCAAACTTGGTATTTAGGTTCAGTACCTTATGAAGATGCAACACTAAGATTTTCAATAAAATCCCCTTAACCTAAACTACCCTTTACATGGAACGTTTTTGAAGTTTTGATTTTCTAAAAAATGGCTAACGATTTTGATTAAAATATCATACATTAATTATATTTACATGAAAAATAAAGCATACATCTTGAATTTTCTGGGAATAGCCTGTGAAGTCCCATTCATTCAGAAGGAATTTTTTATAATCTTGTATACCCAACTAGTAAACGTTAAACGACAGAAGAAAACGTACTACACAATAAATTGGGATCTCTTTAAAACACACAATTTATTTCAAATTAATTTTTTGTGGAATCAGCCATTTCCGAGATATCCTTCATTTATGGTTCGATTTGTTCAATACTTTTGTCATTCTAAGTCCCATCGATTTTTAGTTGTTTTTCACGATTCCATGGAAACAATATGGAATTTTAAGGCAGTATATATCGTCCCGTTCTTAAACAATTGATTATCGCTGTTCTCCTAACGAAATGTATAATATAGCTATTTCTGCAAAGAATTATCTGTATTAGAATGAAATAGATATAAAATAAACTTTCATATGAATAGTTTTAATACCCGTTAATAAATGAAAGAGGGTAAAGAAAGCCATGTGAATATAAAACTTAATACTTTTTTGGAGTATTTCCCAAAATATTTACTAAATACCAGAACGCGAGACACAAAATTTGGCAAACGTGGCAGAAATGTAAATCAGGCGTAAGTTTATTTTCACAATGATTTCAGATAGAGAAATACAGTCGCTTTGGGGTTGCGTTACGAAGGCGTGTTTACAAAGCAGTCGGTTTGAGGGCTTTATGAAGTCCTCGGCAGTAATATCCTCACAGTTAAGTTCTAGTTGGTCATGACGCAGTTTCTCAGCCGTATAGAGTTACTTACCATATCATGGACAAAGGACTTCTATTCAGTGCAGGTAGCGCTTCCGGCGAGTCCCAGAGGTAAACCCGGCTTTGCCTGACATTCATTACCAACTTGTTACGACCTTTCATCTCTCTAAATTCTCTTGCCCTTAGAGTCCTGCTATTTTATACACAATAATATCTGTACTGCTGCTCGCTAGCATTAAGAAATATTAGAAAATGAATAAGAAATTAGTTATTTGTTAGTGCTATTACTTTCACTGCCACTTATTTTAAGTACACAGAAGAGGTGCAGTTCAGCCAAAATTTCTATAACGAGTTACACCAGAAATACATGTTTTGAGATCCCTAAGCATAAAAATAATGTTATCTTTGCAGCAAATGGGGCACTTTAACAGTGAAGAATCAATTGATAAAATTATGAGTCGAAATGATATTAAAAGCCTTCACTTACATCAAGATGGGACGATCATTTCGAGGTTATCAAGACCTCATCATCAGCGTTTGAAAGACGTTATTTCGACTCATAATTTTATCAAAAAAATCTGATGTGTTACACTCACATCACTTTCTCTACTCTTGTACAAACTATTTTTACAAACGCTTATTCTCCAACTACTTCACGTTAATCGAGACTCTATCTTATTGCTAATTTTCTTCTAGATGTAAGGGGAATATATATTTACAAGGGCAATTAGAAATACAGTAGCCTTTAAACACATACATATCTCTTAATAGCTGGTTGCTAGGTACAGTACCATTCTCTTTGCCACAGATTAATACTCTTTGCATATCCAAGACAAAAAAATGAATAACGAATTTCCATTTGAGAAAAGTATTGAAAAACTTAAGGGATTAACAAGCAATATCTCGAAAATGCTTCACTCAACAAAAAAAATGTATATGTCATAAATTGTGTAATTTAATGTGATCTATATTTTATGTGCAGTAAAATTTTGTCTATCTCTTATGGTTTATCTCTTTTTTTGAGCAGTACGTTTTGGTCTATCGCTTAACGTTTACCAGTTATACAAGATTACACAAAAGTCCTTGTGATTAAAGTGGACTTCATAAGCTATTCCCATAAAATTCAATATATAAATTTTATTTGTAATGTAAATATCCTTAAGGATAGTATTTTAATCAGAAACGTTAGAGCCATTATTAAAAAATAAACAATTTCGAAAAACGTTTCATGTAAAGCGCAGTTGTTGGACATTTTTCTTGAAACTGTTTTGTCTTTGGAAGGTAGTGAACTTAAATACTAAAATTGGTATTTATATGACTTTTCGTTTTTGAGTTATGCTGTTCACAAACACACACACACATACACACATATGGAGATTTTTCTAAAAATGCCTTTTTTATTCAGGGATCATAAAACATGTATTTCCGGGGAAATATCTGTATCAAATTTTTGGGTGGAATGCAATTAGTTTCTCTACCATAATAAAACAAGAAAAAAACTTACTACAAACAAAAAGGTCTTATTGAAGCACACAGTTTACGTGCAATATCATTTTTGAGTCATTAATCAGTTCCAGGCTATACATTACAGAACTCTAAATTGTTAAATCGCCCTTTGTTTGTTTCTCGTGCTATGAATGCTTATGCAAAGAGCGGCATTTCAAAGTCAGTATATAGCCTTTAAAACATTGGATCATTGCTTTAAGCCTCCTGTGTCCCTCTTGTACCTAAAACAAAATGTGTAATGGAGCTATGCTCTTCTCAATTAACACGAAGTTGATAAAAGAATAAGCCTTTATATGCATTGTTTGTACAGAGTGGATAGAGAAAGATCGGTGAATGTATGGGTCTGTAAAGAGCATATACACTGCCGTTTGTGAAAATTGCTACACCAAGAACGAAACCATGAATTCAATGAATTTAATACCACAGGTTAGGTACATGACAGGTAACAAATGATAAACTTTTCAAATCTATACATGACCTTTGGGCCCCAATATTCAGTATTTGGTGTGGCCTCCATGCGCTGTGATTAGAGCTGCTATACACCGTGGCATTGAATCAAAGGTTCTGAATAAGTGTCTAAGAGATTTCTCTCCATGCAGTTTATATTCGGGCCCACAAATCCGTGACACTGGTTACTGGAGGTCCGTGACGCACCAGGTACTGATCAACTATATCCCAGACATGTTCGATGGGCGACATGTCATGCGAGTGTGCAGGCCAGGGAAGCAATGGTACCCGCCGCTCTTCGAAGAAGGCTTGTACATTCCTCGCAATATGTGGCCGGGTACTGTTCTGCTGAAATGTGGCCTATGGAGATGCCTGAAGCAGGAAGTAGGTACTTCATGCTCTACAACCACCGTTAGGTACCGGTTGCTGTTCAAAGTACCCTCAATTCGTAGGAGGCGAGATCGGCTGTTGTTACCAATGGCGCCCCAAACCATCACACCTAGTGTAGTCCGCTATGCTGCTCAACAATGCTGCTCTGCAGGTTGCGCTCACCACGTTATCGTCGGACATGTCTGCGGCCATCACTGTAGGACACGTTAAAGCGGGACTCGTCCGAAAAGACTACATTTTGCCAGTCAGCACCCCAGTGACGGTGTTCACGTGCCCATTGAATTCGGAGGAGCTTGTGGTTTCTGGACAATGAAAGCCGACGTAATGACATGCATGCAACCAGTCTAAACTGCAGTAGACTGCGACGAACCGTTGATGCAGACAAGTTTACACCTGTTGCACTGCTCCAGCGTCGAGCCAACACTGTGGATGAAGCTGTGCGGTCCGTTATGGTTATGCGGCCAAGATGACGGTCATCCCATGCTGTGGTCATGTTCCGTGGTCCAGTGCCCGCTCTTCGCTGCGTGCGACCATCATCTATCCACTACTTCTACACACGCATCACTGCCGTAGCAGCATGACCTGTACGAGCCGAAATGTCACGGTATGACAAACCCGCTTCCCGGAGACCGATCAATCTGCCCCGTTCGGACTCGCTTACATACCGATATGGCTTCCTTTGACGTTGACGAGGCATACTGACACCTACTTCATTGTTTTCACCTTATTTGACAGCTCTGCACTGACTACACTGGGCGTAACACTGACCTTGCCGGACCGACACGAGAGAACTCTGCTCGGCCTACGTGTACCCCATCTCTCTGCAAACCTAATCGTTTATTGCTTGCACACTCTTCTATACTTCTACCAAGTTTGGAGTTATTCGAGAAATTCTTTCTTGGTGTTGCAATTTTCATAAACGGCAGTGTATAAAAAACGAAAAGTCAGGCCAAAATTACTGTAAAAACGTTTCAAAAGCATATTCATAATGGATGTCATCTTAATATTCTCATGAATACCGAGCTGCAACTATACACCATTAAAAACGATTAAATTATTAAGGAAAAGATAACCACATGGTATGATAGCACTGTAGCTTATGCTACAAGAACGTTAATAAGTTAGGAAACAAATATAGGTATGCCATTTTCTGAATTTGTGTCAGTTATATGTCGCCTTTAACATCAAGGGTAACATCGATGTTTTGACTTTGCTAATGTGCAATTGTATCAAACTATAAAACTTCTTTAAGAAAGTCAATGAAAATTATTTTTCTTGGAGAGGAATTAGATCAATTTTCTCATCCAGAACTCCTTTCCAGTGTATTTCTTCAAAATCTAACAATACGATTTAGAAAACCAGAATAAAAGAGGGCTTGTGTGTGTGTGGGTGTGTGTGTGTCTGTGTGTGTGTGCGCGTGCGCGCGCTTGCCTATTTTATCTCTTTCGCCACTGAAAGGTAGTCTGCTCTTTCTGACGGACAAAGGCTATAAGACAACTTCCAATTAAATTCCTAAATAATTGGAACACTAAACAGGAGTTTATAACATTGGTATACTGGAATACAAATATTTGTGACATAAAAGGACATGCTGTCGTTTTTGGTTAACAGAAAATGCACGTAAAGTGTGTCTATTATACTATTCGGCACGAGTAACTTTAACAGTTTCAAATATCCGCCACTGTTAGTTCATGTTTACGCCGTCGGGGCTCCTGTCCATTACTTCTCTCCCTCGGGCCATGAGTGTCTCGCTACAGTAAAAATATATTCCTGCCATGACGTCAGACATATGGCCGTGGCGTGCTTAGCTGGCAGTCTATTTGGTTATAATCATGAATAAATGTGACCTTTGTTCCAAACCTTATATAAGCACAAGCGTTTAAAGTATGGAGTAAAGACGGAATTTTATGTTACATGTGCTGTGCGCGGCCTATTACTCCAGAATAGATCACAATTAAATATCCACTCTAAATTATGTCACAAAATGGAGAGAACTAAAACAATTAGATGCTCAGTCATAGGCTGTAATGAACAGTTTTATAGATTTTATCGGCACTTACACTTGTGCCTACCATAATATCTTGGGAACAATAATCTCATATTTATTTATTAATTACAAAAACTTAAGGTTAACCCAAAGCATCAAACTTATAAGAAACAATCACGATAAAAGTGTTTGTACTTAAATGCAATCACCTTTTAAAAGCCTTCCATTTTACAGTATTGTACATTGCAAATAATACTGCTAAAAGTAGCATTTTAGTTTCTTTTTTATCCTATAGATAGGTACCTAAGTTAAAAATGTGTTAAGCTGTGTGTTGGATCTGATAGATTCCTTTAGCCCAAGGGTAGACGTAAAACGGTTTCTAACCCGTCTCGTCTTTTAACTGCCTACCTTACACAGCATTCTTATTATTAACATTAGAATTACAATTTACGGGAATTTGTGCCATCTGCAGAATAGATTAGTAAAGAAATTGAAATTCATGGACAGTTTACGTACGAATGCTCAACCTATCACAACAGCTGGCCAAGCATAGCCATATTAATGACGCCATGATAGGTAATGCCGCGTCATATTAATGACGTCATGACAGGAAAATATTTTTACTTCGGTGAGACACTCATTATCGAGACCCGGGCTGGAGAGGATATATAAAATTACCAGCAGGATTTAGCTTTGATAGTTTGAGGGTGATTCGTAGGCCATTGAAAGTTGCGAGTGGCGTGCGGGTTTTGCACCCAGGTAAGTGTAACGATGTAGTTTGATTTTGGTTACACGAATAATTTAAATCCGTGGTAACGCGTGCAACTCACATTCGGAAAATCCCGGGCTCGATTCCCCCCGATGGCCCGCCCTGCTCCATGGCATTTTTTCCGGTTTTTCCTCGGGTCTCTGGCGATTGATAGTGGTTTCTTTTAGCTCACGAATTTTCTGTCCCTCTATTTCGTTCCATTCATCATTTAATTCATTCATCAACCCGTTACGTCTGTTTCAGAGTTGCGGCGAGGTTGCTTCGGTGCGGCGTGGCAGGGAATTCTCTGTGGAATTTTCTCCGTCCCCCGGCTTTCGGCTAGTTGCCGAGGGTAAACGGACCGTCCCTTCGGATTTGGATGTTTGAGCCTTGTGTGGGCACGGGTCCCCGGTCTGCCGGGGCGTCTCAATCTGGAAACTGTAGCGACCCTATCATCGCTGTGCCGTCACTCCTGGTTCCGACCTCCTGGTATCACCTTTCAGTTTCTCCTCCCTCCCGGGGGCGCCCATTGTGAGGACATAGGTACAATATCCTCAATGAAGTAGTACAGTGTTCACTCCGATCATCAGAAAAAAGGGGGATCATTCATCGTAAAATATCTTCTAGATTACTGAAGAACCATTTCGTAAAGAATTCGAGGAGCAGGTAAATGCAACTAATTCATTCATTCAAATAATTGATCTTTTCAAATGGAATATCTCATAATAAGGTTAATGTTCAGCACGATTACTCCTAAAAAAAAGTCTGATTTGTTACACTCATATGACTTTCTCTACTCTTGTACATACTATTTTTACAAACGCTTATTCCCCATATGCTTCATGTTAATCGAGATGTTAAGCTTATTGCTAATTTTGTTGTAGATGCAAGGGGAATTGGTAGGCTTTAAGCGATAGTCAAATGTTTTAAGAGCTGGTTGCTATGTGGAGTATTCCATTCTCTTTGCATTAACAGGACAAAAAAAAAACGAATAACGAATTTGAGAAAAAGTATAAGTATTGGAAAATTTAAGGGAATAACAAGCAATATCTCGAAAATGGTTCACTCAACAAAAAATTGTATATGACATAAGTTGTGTATTTTAACGCGATCTACATTTTTTGTGTAGTAAAATTTTGTCTATCTCTTATGGTTTACCAGTTATGCAAAACTCGTTCACAATGAATACTTTTGTAGACATTTCCAGAAAATTCGAGATATACATTTCATTTGCCATAAAAATATCTTAAACATATGATATTTTTATCAAAATCGTTACAGCCGTTTTTGACAAAATTAAAATTTTCGAAAAATGTTCCATGTAAAGGGTAATCTTGGGTGGAGGGATTTCCTTGAAGACCTTCGTGTCGCATCTCTGAAAGATACTGAACCTAAATGCCAAGTTTGGTGTTTATCCGACTGTTCGTTTCTGAATTATGCTGTTCACAGACACACAGATAGACAGACAGACACACAGACACACACACGGACATGTTTCCAAAAATGCTTTTTTTGGATTCAGGGGGTCTCAAAATATGTATTTCCTGTGAAATCTCGGTATTGAATTTTTGGGTGGAATACAATACTTCCCCTACTTACTATATGTAGTAGAGAAAGTAACTAGGAGTTGTTTTACAAATACTCTGTAGGAGTATAATAACTGTTATAATTACTACTAAATGAGTTTAGTTTACCATAGAATTCTGTACACTACTTCGAGCTATTCAAAAGGATACAAATATATCTGCAGAAAATGTGTTCTTATATGAGAGCCAATTACGCGCAACATCCTTTAGTTCTGGTTGTAAAGTGATTTTCAAGTAGCGTATTTTTCAAGAAGGAGAAGAGGGACTCTACAGAGAATGGGCAACACTTGAAACTTTAAGTTTGGGGATTGTTGTGAGGTTTATTGGCTTCATTGTCATCCTACTTCCATACAAACAAGAACAACCCATGTAAGGAGTTATTCTACTATGAAGAGGAACGCTAATGATGAAAAATATCATGTGCTTTTCTTTCTGTTTTGTAATACTTCCACTAAACCTTCCTTTATTTAATATTTATGTTTGTTATATTACAGTATATTTTCTCCCATTATTCACGAAGTTTGTATAAAACCAAAGACCAATTATGTTTTGCTCATACTATATTCTTTCTACAGAATTTATACAATGGAAATTAAGACACGGGATTTATGTACTCCACATCAACAAGGTGTTTTCTATCTGTTTTTAATTTTATTTAAGAGTACCTACAGCTGCAATTGTTACCATTTTAAACAACTGAAAACTTAGTTCTTATTAACTACAGTTACCTATTATGCTTTTATCATTGGAGACTTATAAACCCCTATTCACGTGATCATTTAAATGTCCATGAGCACACGGTCTGAATATTATAATACGGAGCGAGTGGCGTCGCGCTGATGCATGCGACTCGCAATACGGAGGCCCGGGATCAATTCCCAGCGACCACCCACTCTAACCCATGGCTTTTTTCTGGAATTTTTCCCAGGTCATCAGGCGAATGCTGGAGTGGTTTTGTTTCAACCCCCGAGTTTCCTGTCCCTCCATTTCGTTCTATTCATCATTTCCTTCATCCTTCACCCCAATAGGTTTGTGGACCGTCTCCGTCCCTCGACGTTCGGCTAGTTGTCGGGTATACGGATCGCCCTTACGGAGGTGGACCCCCTGTGTGTAGCTGGGTTCCCGGTCTGCCTGTCCGACTGTTGGGGTATATCAATATGGAAAGCGTAGGGACCCTGCCATTACTGTGCCGTCACTCCTGGTTCCAGCATCTCGTATCGCTTCCCTCCCTCCCGGGGCGCCCCTTATGGGGCGTAGGTAAAATATCCCCACTAGAGTGTTGTCCTCCGTGGACTAGTGGTACCGTGCTAGCCGGTTCAAACCCGGCGGAGGGCGATGGATTTTTTCGGGCGTAAAAATCCTTAGCATGGCTTCCTTCGGAAGGGGAGTAAAGCCGGTGGTCCCTTGTCGTATATTTACGGCACGTAAAAGAACCTCAAGCCTGATAAAGAACCCTCTGAGCAAAATTACCGGTCTTTCACGCCCAATATAGAATGGGACGCTAGGAACCATAGTAGTTAAAGAGCGTCCATAAATAAAACTCAATTTAAATTCCATCCCCACTAGAGCACTGCCGAGTCCCTCCGATCATTGGGAAAAAAATTATAATTTTCAAACTACTTTTACTGAACACTGACTTGTCTTACACATTTGCGTATTAAATACGTTCCATACGAAGCAGTTTGTAACCAATCCTTTAAAAGTTTCATTAGAAATACAGGAAACTAATTTGACAAAGGAGGTAAATTGTGAAAATAAATTATATTTACAAAAAGAGTGAAAAACTTCTACATTTGCGTTTTGTGTATTAATATTTAAATTATATGTTTTGTTTTTACAACTGATGATTTCTGCATCGTTTGGAGCATCTGCTTACTTACAATAAAACAATCAAAACGCCTTTTACTAAAGAACTGTGCATGGTAGTGCAACATATGACAAAATGTTTATATTAGAATAAATACTGCAAGATTTAGGCATTTCACATATGTATATTCTTAAAAATGCATGCATTTTATAATACGTATTCTGTATTTGTTATTACATTCTATACTCTTTATTTAAGCTACAGAAATTTGCATGTTTATTCCGCAAATTAATAGTAAGAAGCATTATTTATTGTCTCTTTCAGTTAAGCATAATGAATGCTTTCTGGAATGGTTTTAATACAGATTTTATTCTGGTTAAACAAAAGTAAACAGGACGCTAGAACAAGAGCCAAATAATGAAAGAGCTGGTTGCTCACTGCTGGTCTTGATATTGTGATCTGTTTACATGGACTGATGAAGAACAAAAGAACGGTCATAACGTCTAAAATTTCACTGGCATAACTACAAATTAAATAGAGAAAGAATATTAAAAAGTTTCAAAAGTGGAACTACTATAACCTGCATTTATCCTCTAATTAAGTACCTTTGTGAACAGGTTGATGTACTGCGGCGATGCAGAACTGTTTTTCATTAGGACATTTTGACATCCTTTACACGTGAGATGAATGTGTCAACCGATCACCGAATTTGCATGTTTGAGTGCTAAGCCGAGATAGTGTGTGCTACAAAAACCGTTAAGTTATTTGAGCTACCTATCAGCATACATGTTGAGATTGCGAGTTTAGAGACGCCGTTCCAAACGTAAATACTACGTTACAAGCCCCAATTCATTATGGTGACCTCAAAACTGTTCACGTCCATTCCTTCCAATCATCTTTCGCTAGACCTCTGCCGTAGGTATTACTTCAAAGTATTGACGTCTTGCGCAGACAACCAATTGGCGGCAACGGCCGAATAAATCTGGACCCTGTGTAATGCAAACGATCCGAAATAATATTACTATGTAGTGCTTACGTTATCATTAAAAAAGGTGCTCCAAACGATGCCCCTCTACGTCTATACAAATCCGGCATCTGTTGAAGGCATTATTGAACACTCGAGAAAATTCTGCAACCCGAATATTGGAAAACGCGCGCCTTTTAATTCGGCAAGCGTAAGGTATTTCCTTGAATAAACTTTTTCTTCAAACATTTCCCACAAATGACACTTTCAAGTATTTAGAATAATGAGAATATGCAAGCTATTCAATTGTTCCATCATGTGATACCGCAATTATTAACTGTATGAAGTAATTGTATAAAAACATGACAGGGAGATAGATAAACAACTGTAATAAGTAAGTTTCATATATTAAATCAATGAATAACGAAAGAAGGAAGGGTTACAATTTTGTAAGTGAATAAGGAAGTCAGTACCAGGCAGATTACGTGTTCAGGAAAAGCAATTAGAAGGTAGAATAGTTGAGGTAATTATGTTTCTGCAAACTCAAGTCAACAAGAAACACATTATCCCAAGGTTCAGATAACTGGAACTGAAGACGTTAAGAAATAAGCAGTGACTGAAACTGCATATGAGTCAGTTCTGAAAAAATTAGAAAGGAAAAGAATTCTTAGAATTTAGCAAGTCAAAGAGTAAAAGTTGTGGCAACGTATAGCGTAGGATCTTTGGTGTGATATTGTAAAGTAGGCGATACTTAAACTAATAAAAGAGAGTGAATTGTTAAAATTAGCGTTTTTTGGCTTTCGTCTTGCATGTACAGCCTTCAGTCTTTTACAGCGATTCGGCAGTCCGTAGAGCCTAAAGACCTCATGTTCTCACTTACTTATGGCCGTGTGCACCATCCTATATTAACAAACCCTTCAGGGACCTTCAGCTTACTGTGGTAAAAATTTGACCGGGGTAATCATCACACGGTAGTACGCCAATGTTTACCGCAGTTTAGGTGACCGTGGTTACCTGGCAGGCGCTCCTTGGTTGAGCGCAACATTTATTGCAGGTAAATTCTTCTGTATTATGTACATAATATCGTCTGTTTTTCACTGCTTCTACCTCTGTTGAAGCACATGCATGTACTTCGGCGTACAATGGAGGAAAGCAAAAGCAGGCCCAAGTTTCTCTGTTATGTTATTAACTTTAACATGCAATTCTTAAGAAAAGATAGAAAGTACAGGGATAGAAGCAATAACTTTAAGATAGACACATGGGAAAAGCTGGCCTGATAATTGATTAGAAAAATATGCTGCACTATTATAGACTTTCTTTCCACACTGACTAAATTGTTGTTATTTAGTCGATTTTCACCTAATGAAAGACAGGCAGAAAAAGAGAGAAAAAATATGTTATCCCCAAACAAGATTTGAACCCAACACCACGATGACAAATTCAGATTTCAGACTTCGGGATTGACCTCTTCAGGTTACCGGATTCCTATATCTGCAATTAATGTACCTAATATTCCGAAAATGTACTAATTGCACGAAATCCATTCATTACTCCCCCTATTCGTGGAACAATGCTTCAACTGATATAATTATGATGTCTAACTCCTGATTGTGTGGATTTTCGTTACGTCTTGGGTCAGGATATTTAAGGCACCTGTCGCACAAAAAGGCCTTAAAGCATTAAAAATTTCAAAGTAGCTTTATCAGAATGTATTTATTGGCAAAAATGGAATGTATATATTAGTTGGGAGTTCTAACCTGTATCGTTCAATACAAGTGAAGTTGGAAATAACTGACGAAAACCGGCTGTTACTGGCCGGTCAGATTTAACCGGTAAAATCCTCGATAAACTTTCACCGACGTCGATGCACCACCAATGACCGCTCACCGCGCTAAAGTCCATATTTTACCATGGTACAATCTTGATTGAGAAAGGTGCACACGGCCATTAGAGATAGCCGGAAGGGATTTTGCTGGTAAGCATTTTAGCGATTCGCGGCAACTTGTTATTACGGGAACAGTTATTTTAAGCAGTAAATTTCATACTTCAGAAGTTAGCAGATATAATAATTCAACTGCTACAGTTTATTGTCCTCAGATTCAGAATCAGTTTAATACTTCATCTCCCACGATTGGCAACACGCATCAGTAACTCAGATATTAGCCCACATTAAATTTCATAGTCAATTTAACTGGTGTTATATATCCCCACTCCACCTAAGCATATCCTGAGAGAAAGGAGTTAAAGGGTGGAGTGAAACATCTCATAGCCAACCACTGTAGCAGCCGGCAGCAGATTCACCAGCAGATATTGGAGACATCAAAAATGCCGCAGAGGGGTACGTCATAACATCAAAAACATAATAAATGCAATTATTTTCTTGGACTTCCTTGTACTACAATCTCTATCTTGTCTAATTTTACCTGGGTTATAACTTGGTTGTCTATGTTTCCTTTTGTATAACATGGGCTCATTATGTATAATGGTTTTTAACGAATACAGAGGCTTTTTTGCAATCTATGACCCCTTACCTTATGAAAACCCGCGCTTCCACCAGCAGTGATGTTCTATCTGGCAGCCTTTAGCTTGAGCTATCAATCTGCAGCACAGCTTCCACTGGAGCAAACTACTACGAAATACAGGGATGACAAGTTTATTCCCTTCCTCCTGGCAGCTTACCAGGGAACATTCAAAGTTCCCAGCCGTTTGCTTCCAAGGGCTCTTTTCAGTAACCCAAATGCACAAAACTCCATCAGTGATGCATCAAATGACTTAACATGGAATGTATTTCCATTTTCTCTCTCTCTCTCTCTCTCTCTCTCTCTCTATATATATATATATATATATATATATATATACATATATGTATATATAGAGGGTGTTTCAGAAATACTTTTACAAACTTCGGGTATGGGTTCCTTACACCACAAGAAGGAAAAAAGTTCATATGAACATATGTCCCAAAATCCTTTGTTTTCTCCTTATGTGTTCAACACAGTGGTACACGTATAACATACAAAACTCATAATAAATGCTCCAAATGTCCTCCTCTTGCTTCTATGCATGCCTGTACTCGTCAATCATGGAATGTCGCACCTGTGAAAAACTCTGGGATGGTGTCGAATGGTTTCGCAGGCTTCCATGGCACGTCGATGAAGCGTTTCTGCATCCGAGATGGCTGCTCCATAAACCAATGATTTAAGATGCCCTCAGAGGTTGGGAGAACGTGCAGGCCATGGAACCGGTCCTCCTCTGCCTATCCCTCCATGCTGTCACGTGTGATGTACCAGATGCCACAGCCAATTGTCTTGTACTGATACCTGGATCGTCTTCGACACACTTTAACATCTGTTCTTCGCGTTCCGGCGTACGAACAACTCTTGGTCTTCCTCGATGATTAGTCCGTGGTGCAACGGTTTCTGTCTCAGCAAGGCGACGATAAACAGCGACCAAGGTTGGATGACTCGGTTGGCTTCGGTCTGGAAACTCCATCTGATAGAGCCGTGCAGCCTCGCGTCCTTTACTATCGCGCGACCATACATAAAAGTCCTGTCTGCCTGTTCACGAAATGAATATCCAGCCATGGTGAAACGAATCACGTGCAGCTAACTCACTACATGTACACAATTGAAACGTTGAAGACAGACTAATGGCAAACGTAAACAAGTCTCCAGGCAACACTTCGCCATCTACCTTATTTAGTACAATGGGTCAACTCCTTCTATGAATGCATAGATAAATGAAGTTTCGAGGTTGAACCCCGAAGGTCGTTGAACTCACACTTTCTTTGTGACAAGAATAACGCAAAAACCAAGGATTATGGGACATGTGTTCATATGAACTTTTTTTCTTTCCTTTGGTTTGAGGAACCCATACACGAAGTTTGTAAAAGTATTTCTGAAACACCCTTTATATATTATATATATTCTCCAAAAATTTGTAGGTTGAAGCAGACGTATGGCTTGATGCCTTATCCTGATGAAACTAGATTTTATTTACATCTGGACCTTAGAGAGCAGAGATTTCTGCAGGAAAATTGGTATCAGATTGTTAGTCTGATAATATGCCAAGTTGATTTTCACATTTTTATGTACACGACGAATGGTTATCATGAAACCAATGGGGGAAAGTTTCGTTAGTTTCCTTATACAAACTTTCAATTTTTTTCTCCCCATGATCGGTAATATATCGGCCAGGGTTTGCTGCAGCAACTTAGATAAACTTATGCCTCATCTAATCAACAAATATCCACTTTTAACCCGCTAGATATTGTTCATACAGCTTTCTGCTGTTAGTGGCATGTTCTGCAATGTGTTTAGGCAACACTTATATCCCCGGATCTTATGACACTTTTCTAGATTTAAATCCTGGTTGATTATGGTGTTCACAGCAGTAACAGGCATCCCTAATTACAGTGCAATGGTCCTCTGAGTTGCAGAATTTGGTCCAGAGGCATGGGCCCCCACCTTCCAAATTATCTCCGGGTGCGACTGGTGGCCGGTCGTAGATTTCCCGGTTTCTTGCCCTCTGGAATAAGTACTGATTTTGCCCTACCTTTTTTGTTGAGTGCACATGAGATCCTTTCTGGGATATAGCAAAACTACGCCTCTTGCACTGCTTAATAGTCTTAGAATACATTTTTTTTGCATCGGAAGAGACAATAATCTACCCTTATCAGAATGGTTTTGTCTTTGACGCCATTTGATGCTGCAAGAACAAGAGCACACAACTGAGCAAACACAGTGGAACACTCATACTGCTGAACTTTCTTTTGGTTCCACATGTTTCAGTGCGGAGCTAGTACTGATATTGTTACCATAGATCGTGAGAACCCTCGGTAATAAATTGTGGATTTGTTAGGAACGGTGATCCTAGAAAATAAACTCAAGTTGACAGTCCATATGCGAGCAAAGGTTAACACAATAAACACACGCTGTTCTGATAAACACACCCTGTTCCATATAACTCATTGTCACTAGCACGAATCTCCTCTCATTGGCTACTGCCTTGAAATAGATTGTTGTGCGACACAGTTCCTTATTTAACATGATAATTTAATTGAATATATTAAAAATATTTATCAAATTTACATTTTCATAACCGTATGAATCAAATATATTACGTAATAGAGTTAATGCAACTGGAATAATGTAAATTCTTATCAGTAAATAGATAGAGGATACCTGCCTCTCAGAATGAGAAAAGCAGGTGCACAGAATGTTTATATCTCTTTTATCGCCTAATCTTGCATTACACAAGACTTGTAAATCGTCATTGAAAGGTGTTTAATAACCAATATGAGGGAAGGGAAAGAAAAAGGAGGGCGGAAGAATACACTGCAGCGGGGCAATGTTATAACTTATAAGAAATAGAGTTTAAGCATGGGGTTAGCTGCAAGCCGCGAAGACGAACATATTTCACACACTAGTATTGAAAACGAAATGGGTATTGACGTATAACGTACCCAGTTAGAATCGGTACTTTCAATAAAATAAAAATAAATTTCAGGATAAAGGACAACAGGGATGGGAAGAAGCAGGTTTCTGGACCATTCCAGTAATCCTGATATAACTGGTAATTGGGGAAATTAATATGAATGTCAAACCAACAGTAGAATAATTGGGCAAAATGCTAAAAACCATCATCAACAAAATAAAATAAGTAAGAAGCACAGAAAATAGAACTGAGAAGGAAATTGACGGCAAATTGGAAAAGATGAAAGGTAATTTTGGAAGAAAAGTAAAGGAAGAGATAACAAAGTACAAGAGAAGATTCACACGTTTGGAAGATATGGAGGAAGTCGAGAAGAATAAGGAAAGAAGAACGTTGCAAGATGCTGAAGATCTTTCACAAATAAAATTTAAATTAATACATTGGAAGAGAGTAATGCTGTTAAAGAATGCTTCCGTTCCTAAAAGAAACGTAAACTGAAAAGATCATGGCTTTCTAAAAGTGCTCGAAGTTCTGTAATTGATAGGCATTAAAAACTCGTGCTTGAATGAGGAGTATTAAAAAAGAAGTTTCTGTAAAAAGGTAAACTTAATAAAGAAAAGAAGTATAGGGTAGTGTGAGAGAAAAGATTTCTCTGAGGCTGCATAGGGAGATAAAAATAGAATGGGGAAAAGAAAAATACATAGAGATGTGTAATAAAATGGGCCCAGAAGGATTTGCATGGGATAGAACTGGAGTTATGAATTTTAAAGTTTGAAGAAGACACACAAGAGTTTAGTAAAATGTGCAATGTGTAGGGACCTCCTTGTTTACTTACTGTATTGAAAGTTATGGCGAGAACAGGTATGGAAACATAAACGAAATAATTTATATGAGGAAATATCAATTATAAAGACTTTAACTGTAAAAGGAAAAACAAATATAAAAATTATAGGGAACTATAAGGTCTTTCAACAAGAGTGTCCTATCTTTGAACTTAAATAAAACACATTCTATAAATGATAAAGGTTTATTTCTTTTTTCATTTTGGAACATAATTAATGCCATTACGTGTGGAAGAGAACATCAGTTAAGTGACCGCCGCGACTCTCTTGGGTTGCGCGTATACGGTTGACCCAATTTTAAATGACAGAAGAACGTAAATTAGGTCCAACTTCACGAATAACACGCATGATTCATTCATAAGATCATTTACTGTTTCTGGCTTGTTGACATAAGCTCGAGATTTAACATAACCCCTACAAGAAGTAATCCAAAGGCGTTAAATCACATGACCTCGGGGGCCAGTTAACATCACCATCACGGGAAATGATGAGAACTCTGAACTTCACCTTCAAAAGATAGATCGTTTCGAGAGCAGTATGACTTATGGCGCCATCTTGCTGGAACCAGATATTTCTGAGATCCATACCATCCTATTTAGGCCAAAATAATCCCTTATAAGAGCCCGGTATCTTTCTCCATTGACTGTTAGAGATTCTCCAGCTTCATCTTGGAAAAAAAATATGGACCAATGATTCCACCATACCAAAACCCACACCACACAGTAACCTTTTGGGGATGAAGTGGTCGTTCTTGAATCTGAATTGGATTCTCATTGCTCCAATAGCGGCAATTTTGTTTGTTAACACCACCATCCATCCAAAAGTGGGCTTCGTAGCAGAAGATGATTTTTCGACAAAAATCCGGGTCAGCTTCCAATTGCTCCATAACCCAGTCAGCAAATACACGGCGCAACCTATGGTCTTTGGGCTTTAGTTCTTGAGATAACACCATTTTGTAACCGCGTAACTTCAAGTCCAGATGCAGAATTCACCAAGTTGTGGTCGGCGAAAGCCCCAATTCTTGCGCTCGACGAGCAATTGATTTGTTTCCGTTCTCGCGTACACTCTCACGAACGGCGCCTATGTTTTTCTTGGAGCGCTTACGTCGATTACGTACAGGCGTTCTGTGATCGCCGACAAAACCACTTCTTTCAAATTTATCGATGAAACGCCGAATCGTTCTCTCGCAGGGACGATTATGCACACCGTAAACTTCACGCAATACACGGAAGGTTTGTCGAACAGATGATCCACTTTGATAATACGTTTTCACAATTTCTACGCGTTGTTGAATGCTGTAACGTTCAATGGCTATTTTTCAATAATAACTGTAACCACATGAAAAAATGACTGCTTTAACTTAATAACAACGGCAGCTATCACATGTTAAAAATAGGGCACCTGTTGAAAGGCTCTTTATTTAGGCACAGTTAAGAGAGAAATGGATAAGAAGGATATAGAGGAAGGTATATGGTGTGAAAGTCATAGAAGAGCAATAGGTGTGATAACCGAGGGGATGCCTTAGATGGCAACGTCTGCGGCCCGCATTCGGGGGTTCCGGGTTTGATCCCGGAGAATGCACATTCAGCCACATGGGGAAGTTTTCCCGGGACGTCTGGCGACTGGGGTTTCATTCAGCCCCCGAATTTCCTGTCCCTCCATTTCGTTCCATTCAACCTTCATCCCATTGGTCACTTTCAGTGTTGGAAGTGTCAACGATGGTGTTTCGGTGCAGCGTGGCAGGGGAAAAGAATGCTCTCTGTGAACTCTCTTCGTACTTTGCCTTTCGGCTGGCTGGCAGGGTATCCGAACTTCTTGAGGGGCATTGAGCCCGGTCTGTGTCGGGTGGGGTATCCAATTTATCTGTCCGTCTGCCGGGGTGTCTACTTCTGGAAAATTAGGAACCCTCTCATTGCTGTACCGTCGCCCCAGGATCCGACCGCCGGTGTCTCCTCTCGCCTTATCCTACCTCTCGGGGACGCCCCCTCGTGTGATGTAGGTACAATATCTGCTCTGGGTTGGTACGAGTCCCCTCCTTTCAAGAAGATAAGATAAACAGAGTTGATAAATATAAATAAGAGTAGGGTAAGGCAGTAGAAACGATGGTCACCAACACATTAATACCCTGGAGTTGCGCGTATTGGAAGAAATAAGTATAAGCATGCAGGGGATAAATACGACTACCTCAGTTTAGATTATATTTTGTAATATATTGTATATAATAGTAAGTTATGCATATAATGTTGCAATGGGGAAAGAAATATATATCTAAATAACTACACACAGTAGATGCACTCAACATACAACTTCATATAATTTATTCTCGATATATGACATACAAAAAAAATCTGATTTGTTACATTCACATTACTTTCTCTACTCTTGTACAGACTATTTTTACAAACGCTTGTTCTCCATCTACTTCATGTTAATCGAGATAAACATTTGCAGACTCCATCTTATTGCTAATTTTCTTGTTGATGTAAGGGGAATATATATTTACAAGGGCAATATAGAAATACAGTAGTCTTTAAGCACATACATATCTCTTAATAGCTGGTTGCTAGGTGCAGCACCATTCCCTTTACCACAGATTAATACTCTTTGCATATCCAAGACAAAAAAATGAATAACGAATTCCCATTTGAGAAAATAAGTATTGAAAAATATAAGGGAATAACAAGCAATATCTCGAAAATGGTTCACTCAACAAAAAAGTGTATATGACATAAATTGTGTACTTTAACGCAATCTACATTTTTTGTGCAGTAAAAGTTTGGCTATCTCTTATGGTTTACCAGTTATGCAAAAGTCGTTCACAATGAAGAATACTTTTGGAGGCATTCCCAGAAAATTCAAGATATAGATTTTATTTGTCATGAAAATATCTTAAACATATGATATTTTAGTCAAATCATTAGAGCCATTTTTGAGAAAATTAAAATTTTCGAAAAATGTTCCATGTAAAGGGTAAACTGGAGTGGGGGGATTTTCTTTAAAACCTTCGTGTCGCATCTCTGGAAGATACTGAACCTAAATACCAAGTTTGGTGTTTATCCGACTGTTCGTTCATGAGTTATGCTGTTCACAGTCAGACACACAGACACACACACGGACATGTTTCCAAAAATGCTTTTTTTTGGATTCAGGGGGTCTCAAAGCATGTATTTCCGGTTAAATCTCGGTATCGAATTTTTGGGTGCAATACAATACTTCTCCTACTTACTATACGTAGTAGAGAAAGTAAAAAGGTTTGTTTCCATAGGCGCGTGAGCTAGGTTATCGCAAAGAGAGGTCTTTCAACTGCATATCTGCTACGAATCAGATCCGGCGGCCCTCAGATAAATCTGTAATATGGCATACCGGATTGCTTACGCGGTCTGAATATACCATTGTACCCCAAATTCAATTCTCAAGCTTTAAATATTTGTGTTGTATAATAACATACAAAACCTAAAGTGAAAATTGTGCAAAATTAAATCATCTTTGTGAAACTACTTGAAGAACATTAGGAAAACTGTAGGACAGAAACGCTACTTAAGATTTATAAGTCTTTTTCAGTTTTGGTTTTTTAAGTTACTTAGGTTTTTAAGTGCTTATATTGTTACACAGATGCAAATCATGGCTTCTAACAAAACCAAACAAGAATAAAGAATTGGGTCAGGAGAAATGAAGCTTCTCATATTCGGAGCTAGTTCTACTCCACTGAATAAAAATATGATGCGTTACACTCACATGACTTTCTCTACTCTTGTAGAAGCTATTTTTACAAACGTTTATTCTCCATATGCTTCATGTTATTCGAGATGTTTATCTTATTGCTAATTTCTTGTACATGCAAGGGGAATACGGTAGACTTTAAGCGGCACTTATATATTTTAAGACCTGGTTGCTATGTGCAGTATTCCATTCTCTTTGCATGTCCAGGACAAAAAAAATGAATAACGAATTCCTATTTGAGAAAATAAATATTGAAAAATTTAAGGGAATAACAAGCAATATCTCGAAAATGGTTCACTCAACAACAAAAATGTATATGACATAAATTGTGTATTTTAACGCGATCTACATTTTTTGTGCAGTAAAATTCTGTCATCTCTTATGGTTTACCAGTTATGCAAAAGTCGTTCACAATAAAGGATACTTTTGGGGACATTTCGAGAAAATTCGAGATATACATTTCATTTGTCATGAAAATATTTTAAACATATGATATTTTAATCAAAATCGTTAGAGCCATTTTTGAGAAAATTAGAATTTTCGAAAAATGTTTCAAGTAAAGGGTAGTCTGGGTTGGGAGACTTTTCTTGAAAATCTTTGTGTCGCATCTCTGGAATATACTGAATTTAAATACCAAGTGTGGTGTTTTCCGACTGTTCGTTTCTGAGTTATGCTGTTCACAGTCACACACACGGAGATTTATTCAGGGGGTCTCAAAACATATATTTCCGGTGAAATCTCGGTATCGAATTTTTGGGTGGAATACGATACTTCCTCCTACTAATTATACGTAGTAGAGAAAGTAAAAAAAGGAGACGAAGGTGTTAGAAAAGAAGAGAAACTCGAAAACATTTCACAAAGAATAAAAGAATGACGTAACACTGCCGGTGTGAACCGAGCTATCTCGTGGATGACCATGCCCTTCATCGCCGGCGATCCAATGTAAATATCAGAAGTGCTAACCAGATTTATCGAGATTTTTTTGGATCTTTTTCCCCCGCCTCTCGAGAATTCTCAGGAAAGTCTCGCAACTATATAGAAGCAAATGTGTTCGTGAGAGTGAATCAGTTAGTGAGGTAGTGACTTGTTAAGTTTTACTCAGTGTGTTCTAGCCAGAGCGTGTGACTAGCGCGAGCGTTGAGTCCTGTGTTCGCATTTAATAAGCGACTGGAAAGAATAAGAGGTTTATTCATTACACCGCTAAGCACAAGCAAAAGAAAAGGTGAAGCAACAATACAAATTTAATTAAGTTACACTGGAGAGGCGAAGTGATAGTGAACTAAATTATCTCATTCTAGAAAAGTAAGGAGACAGTAAAACATTAAGTCACACCAGAAAAGCGAGGTGACACCAGTAACTACATTCAGTCACACTGGAGAAGCAAAGTGACAGTGCAACTGAACTATATCACACTAGAAACGTAAAGTGGCAGTAAATATATAGTTAAGTCACCCTGGAGAAGCGATGTGATAGAGAAACTGAACTATGTTACACCAGAAATGTGAAGTGACACTAAAAACTTAGTTAAGTCACAATGGAGCAGCGAAGTAACAGAGCAACTGAACTATGGCATACTAGAAATGTGAAGAGGCAGTAAAACTTTAGCTAAGTCACACTGGAGCAGCAAAGTGAAAAAGAAACTTAACTATGGCACACTAGAAATGTGAAGTGATAGTGAAAACTTAGGAAAGTCACACTAAAGAAGTGAAGTGACCGTGAAACTGAACTATGGCACACTAGACGTGTGAAGTGACAGTAGAAACTTAGGAAAGTCACATTGAAACAGTGAAGTGCCCGTGAAACTGAACTATGTGGCACTAGACATGTGAAGTGACAGTAAAAACTTAGGAAAGTCACATTGAAAAAGTGAAGTGACCGTGAAACTGAGCTATGGCATACTAGACATGTGAAGTGACAGTAAAAGCTCAGGAAAGTCACATTGAAACAGTGAAGGGACCGTAAAACTGTACTATGTTGCACTAGACATGTGAAGTGACAGTAAAAACTTAGGAAAGTCACATTTAAAAAGTGAAGTGACCGTGAAACTGAACTATGTCGCACTAGACATACGAAGCGGCAGTAAAAAATTAGGAAAATCACACTGAAGAAGTGAAGTGACCGTGAAACTGAACTATGTCGCACTAGACATACGAAGTGGCAGTAAAAAATTAGGAAAGTCACACTGAAGAAGTGAAGTGACCGTGAAACTGAACTATGTCGCACTAGACATGTGAAGTGACAGTAAAACCTTATCTAAGTCACACTGGAGAAACAGAGTAACAGAGAAACTGAATGATATCACTAGACATGTGAAGTGACAGTAAACACCTAGTTAAGTCACATTGGAGAAGTGAAATGACAGAGTAACTGAACTATTTCACTAGAAATGTAAAGTAGCGGTAAGCACTTAGTGAAGTCATGCTAGAGAAGCGTAGTGTCCGTTAAACTATACTGTGTCACACTAGAAAAGTGAAGTGACTCTAACAACTGAATTAAGTCACACTAAAAAGTGAAGCGACAGTAAAAGTTTATTTAATCACACTAGAAAGTTGAGGTGACCGCAAAAATTTAATTAAATGATTCACCCATACTAGATAAAGTGAAATGACCGTAAAAACATAATTAAGTCACACTGGAGAAGCGAAATTATAATGAGAACTGAAAAAGTAAAACATCAATAGAAATGGAAAGATCCCGTAAATGGAATCCCAATCACAACCATAACAGTCCAAAAAGATCAGTTTGGAAGACCAACAAAAAACTGGCAGGATGAATTTGATGGAGGTGGAACATACCAATGATGATGATGACCACAGCTGAAACATGGAGAAGATATATATCAACACTGTGAGCAACAGCTTAGCACTAACATCACGTCTTACAGTGTTCCTTTTGCCCAAGTTCATTCCATACTGCATTCTCTATCCATAAACAAACATTAAACATTCATACAGACGAGATTGTGCTTCGAGATTATGGATCCATCGATATATCAGTGCAGGTTGTTTTGGTTGTACATTACAGCAGGCCATGAAATATTCAGTGCTGTGTTTCTAGCTGGCCGAGGGCGTAAATCTGAAGCACATGTGCTGTTAAAAGTTGCAGTGAACGCCGCAAAGTGAGAAATGTCTCACTCTCAAACTGCCGACGTGAATCACCCAGGCCTGCCATGGACAAGCGGCTGGGAGAGGGTGAAGTATGGATTAGGATGAACCATATGACCTCGCGTACCACTTCAGATCTCATAAAGTGGAGGGAATAAGTCACAATAAATGACGAATCTAACGCCTTCTTAACCTGTTGCGATTTGTTTGTTTTTATGCTTTACATATACAACAGCAACACCACTGGGTATGTTAGTAGGGAAACAAGAGAGTTGGCTCCGCGGTAACATGTGAGGCTCGCTTTCAGTAGGTCCAGCTTTCAATTCCCGTAGTGGACAAGTGTTTAACGTCCGTTCTCTCTAAATGTGGCAGTGACATAGATGATATATAAAATGAAATGATAACTGGGAAAACAAATTTGGAAAGGAAAGTTCCAGGACTATTTTTAGCATAGGTCCCGGCATTTACCAATTATGATTGCTGAGGAAATTCTGGAAATAACCTCAGTCAGTGAAGACGGTAGGTAGTGGCGGGATATCCACCTCCTGTTCGCTATTCCGTGCTTTAACGACCTCGGTTACTCATGTAGGCTCATTCCCGTTGAACTACTGCTCTGACCTTTTGTATTTCATCGTTTTCCTTGTTTGACAGGCGAATGCTAGGGCGTTTTATATCTTCCACGACTTCCTCTTCCCTTAAATTCAGTTTCCTTCTCATGTTTCTGGTGTGCTGCCAGGTTTCATGGTGTGATATAGATGCTTGTTCCAAGGAAATACTGGACAGTAGAGGGCTGCCTAGGTAGCATGGGTCGTACATCGCCCCCTCAAGGCGGCTCCGGCGGTAGATCGGGTCTTCAAGCCAAGAAATGTTAGGACTTCTGTGCATACCTGTGGCATGTATCTGTGATCTGTATCCTCCTGTGGTTCCTTTCCTTCATCCATTCCACCTGGGGGGGCGGTGGCTCGCCGTATGCGGAGTGTCAAAAAGAATTGTGTCATAAATGTACACATTACATTACATTCAGGTACGTTCTTAACATTTTTTCTTGCATTGTGATGCTATTGAACATTTTATGAAATAATCTCATGCACCTTCAGCACTCTACTCATGGTCACTCTGAAAGTTTTGAGAATGGGCAACGATGAGTAGTGGTAAGCCAACGCAGTTTTCCTACCTTCAGACTGAAGTTCAGCTAGCAACATGTGCAAGTCTGGTCGCGCTTCAAAAATGTGCTTCGTCAGCACCGCGTGGTATCGTGCCATGCACTTAACTGTCACTTTATGTATCGCGCCAAAGTCTCTTTTTTTTCTTTAACCCTCGTACGTGAACGTTTCTAGTCGTCTTGGTTCTTGAGTTTCTGGCGTGGCGGTGTGGTTATCGGTCTTTCCTGTTCTTTGGCTCTGCCGTACGTGAATATGTTCACTCGTGTTAGTTCTTGAGTTTAGGGCGTGGCGGCGCGTCTATCGCGTTTGTTTTGCTGAGCTGGTTAAAAAATTTTCTGGTGACGGAGGTCAGTTGTTGTTTGGCGGTACGTAGAGTGATCATCAATAAGGTAAGATCTCCGAACTTGCGACTTTTTATGATTTAATTTTTGCATTAAACTGGCCGTATTCTGATCGCTTGTTCTTGTCTTTGTGGTGTATACTGGAGAGACTTTGGTGCTTTAATTATCTTGTGTGACCACAGGAAACAAAATAGGGCTGTCCTATTTTACTTTTTTCCGTTGTTAGTTTCCCTGTCATTGTGTTAAAATATCGTACATGTGGTTTACGTTGATTAATGCTTTGTTTCTTGAAAATACCATATATTTGTAAAATTATGCAGGGTTTATCACTTACAGGGCAATTCCACATATATAATTGTCGTAGAGCTTGGGTAGAACTACAACTAAAAAGGGATATTATTATTTTAATATAATTAACTGTTGCGTTACATTTGCCATTTTGATATGAAAAGCCCTTTAGTGGGTCATTTTTGCTTTATGTCGTTTACAGTTACATTTTCCTAAATATTTCGTTTTCTTAAAAGGGTGTATCGTTGGTAGTTCATTCCCTGACTGAATTTATGGTGACCCAAGTAATGTGTTGTATGTGGGAAAGCTGATTGACTATAGGTAATCATTATTAGATATTTTTAGGGAAATTGATTGCGTTTTTACTTAATTCAAATTTGTTGATATAAGGTATTTTATTCGTATTAAAAAGTGTAATTATTTTTCGGATTTTGATAATATAAGCTTACCCACATTCAAAGTTTATGGTTAGTCAGTTGGGGCAAGGTTTTTGCTGTGGGATCATTCATGAATATTAGGTATTTTGTTCTTTTATAACTTCTTTTAATTTTGTTAATATATTATTATTGAGAGGAAGTGAAAGGTTAATATACTTTTGGTTGTGGTTTCACTTTGGCATTTGCCCGGTATAGTATTACTGTGGGACATAATGAATTATATATTATATATAATATGATTTAGTTCTTTTGAGCTCACTTTATAAAAGGATAGAAAAACTGTACAGCTACCAATATAATTGCAGCAGTGTGGTTATTTTATTTTATTACACATAGTTTCGTTAAATTTTGTATTTATTATATGGTATAATTGTTTATTAAATTGTGTATTATTTTTTAATTTTTATTCAGTTATTACAGCGTTTTTTTTAGTTGGTATTGTATTGCTGCAGTTAATTTTGGTTTCTGGTTTAAGACAGAGTAGTTTAAATATTGTTGTTTTAGTAGAATTTTAAAGGGTATTAAATACACACACACATATATATATATATATATATATATATATATATATATATATATATATAGGCATACATGTTAGCCAAGGGTGGGCTCATTGATGTTTTAATATTTTATCAATTCTTTCTGTTTTTTTATTGTTTTGTAATCATATACCGGGCATAATTTAAAAGGTTAAATGTTATATAGGCACACAAGGGATGCCATTATGATATCTGAAGTACTTACTTTACTGTTTGTTTGGTTTTATCTTTTTAATAAAGTGTTCAAATAACTTTGGCCTGGGCTTACTTTGTTCTGCCCTGTGTCAGGTACTTGGTCGGACCTCTGTTATTCTTTGAAATACTTAGGTGGTATCACCCTCCCATCTATTTATAAAGTGCCTACTTTGTCGTTCTAGATAAAGAATTTAGGTTCTTCTATTTACTGCATAATCGGTATGATTTAAGATTAAACCTTAAAAGCATAACGACATAACAGTATGTAAAGCAGTGTTGCTATGCCATACGCTAACATGGATCTCAACCGAGAGCTTTTCCGTGCTATTATTTTCTATGACTTCAAAGTTTATTTAGGGGAGAGAGAATCCTTGAAAGACTACATCGTGCATTTGTGGATCCACCATTTATCGATGGTATGCAGAGTTTATGAAGATAAAGACCGAGCAGGACGACCGCCTACAGCAACAATGGATGAAAATGTGGTGAAAGCAGAGAGCATGTTGTGAGAAGATCATCCTTATACATATGGTCAGATTCAAGAAGTCCTAAATATTGGATCGGCAACAGTGAAAACATTCCTGAAAGAAACATTTGACGTCAGGAAGCTCTGTAGTCGCTGGATCCCCCAGCACCTCTCAAACAGCACGTGTGCAATGATGCCAGGAAATGGTTGAAAAATACAATGGAGGAAGCTCCAATAACATATTTAACATAGTAACAGGTGGCAAAATCAGGATTTACCAGTATGATCCAGAAACTAAACGACAGTCATCGGTCTGGGTCTTCCCAGGAGAAGATGCCCCAAAAAAGCGAAGCGAAGGAAAATTGTTGGCAAGAAGATGATCTGTGCATTCTTCTCAGCAAGTGGCCACATTGTGACGATTCCACTTGAAGGACAAGAGGCTGTTACTGCAGATGGTACACCACAAAATGTCTGCCACAAAAGTTCAGTCAACTGAGAAAAAGTGTCCTAAGACTGGTCTGCACGGAACTTTGTTGCACAATGACAATGCCTCTGCCCACAATGCACAAGAAACAACCCAATTTCTGTAGGAGTCAGGGATCAGACATTTGTCCCATTCTCCCTACAGTCTATAGCTGGCCCCATGCAACTTTTTTCTATTCCCCAAAATGAAAGAAAAAATTCGGGATCAAGGATTGCAGCCACTTGAACCCCGTAGCTGCTTACGAAGAATTTATTTGCACTCTCTCCAAAGAAGAATGGCTTTAGCATTTATAATAATAGTTTGTAAGGATGAAACAGTGTGTAGAATGCAATGGGAATATTTTAAAAGGATGCAATTATCAATTTTAAACTTTTAATATTTTATTTCATCCATTATCAAAACTTTTGGAGTGACCATATGTAATTAATTACTCTTAAAGCTAAATCGTCTTCGAACAATAACTTAATCTTCACTTGATATAGTTAACATTGCTTATTTAGCACCTGCGATTGTTTTCCCCTCATTAAAAATATCTGATGTTATACATTCATATGACTTTCTCTATCCTCTTATCGTTTATTAGTGGAATATACAAATGAGGCGGTATTTTTAACACTTAAATGATTTTAGTCAAATTATATAATATGTAAATTCAATAACAGCCCGCCTTAAAGCAATATGTGTATGTAATAATTAGTAAAATATATGTAACAGTCATTGCATATGCTCATAATATTTTGAAAACGTTTAATAATGTTACGTGAATGCATTACGTAATTTAATAATGTAGGAGCTGTGAGAAATACGTTTAAAGTTGCTAACAATGAGGTAGCCTTGAGGCAATCATGAGTTTGAGAGTTTAAATGTTACTTCTGATTCTTGGAAGCGATAATGTAATTTTAGTGACAGTTTATAAAAATAGCCAATCAACAAACCAGAAAAAGCTTTAATTAAATGAAAGTATTCTATTGGAGTAGGATTAGCCACTCAGAGACTTGAAATACAGAAATTTACAAGTTTATATGGTTGAAATCAATTCAGTTGCCTCCAAACAGTGCTCATAACCAGACGTGTTGCTTCTAGACAGTGATCATAACCGGACGTGAGATATGTCCACGAGAAATTAATTACGTATTCGTGTCAGACGAAAATAGTATACGTGTTAAAAAGTGCAAGTATTAAATAAAAGAATCTCACAGCTCTCGATATCAGTGAAGTGCTATTTAATTTATGTCAAGGATTAATAAAAAGGAGTGAATCAAAACTTAAAAATCTGCGTAAGCCTACATTCTTGTCACATCACGCCCTGCCAAGACTTTCATGTCTCTAACAATAATACTGACGCAGCAGAGCAAACATAAATATTAAATATTTAAAGAAACAGTTTAATTACAAAGTTAATATTTTTTTTAAAATTGGGACAAAGGCCACCTGAAAGTACATTTGGGGCGAAGGCTACCGGAAACTGTTTACTATACGTGCGGTTGCAACTACTACAAGTTCGGCTCCCCAACAGTTGAATTACGATACAACTCCTTCAATACAAACTACTTCAAATTGGCTCCCAAAGCGTGGTGCTAATAATAATACGTAACAAACTTTATTCTTCACAAACTACTCTTACTAAAGCTTATTTCTTTGCCTACTGCATTTTAATCCACATTTCGTTATAGGCACAAAGGGAACAGCGATAGTCAAATGTGTTAGCACTGGCCGTTATACGCTGGCCTTAAAATTTCATATTGTTTCCACGCACAGAAATAATGGAAGCAGACAGCATCTCAAGAAAATAGCCAAGTATTGAACTACTCGTTTAACGTTTACCACCTATACATGATTATACAAAATTCCTTCGAAATAAGGACGGCTTCACAGGCTATTCTCAGAAAATTCGAGATTTAAATCGTATTCGTCATGTAAATATCTTAAATATATGACATTTTAATCAAAATCTTTAAATCCATTTTGAGAAAATCAAGTATTTCCAGAAATTTTCCACATAAAGGGAGCGGGGATTTTCTCTAAATGATTTGTCTCGTATCTTTGGCAGATACTGAACTTAAATAAAAAGTTTGGTATTTAACATTTTGGTTTTGAGTTATGCTGTTTACACACACCATACGTGGACGTTCTTATTTATTTATTTACTCACCGAGCTTTTAAAGTGTACTCCGTGTGAAATATATCTAACTCCTTAACTACTAGAAAAAAGTAAAAACAAAAGGAAGAAGAGAGAACTCGATAGAATGTGGCGATATTTCTACCTGATTACACCTGCACAAAAAGGAAGTCTTAAATAATTATAGTTTATGAATTATTAATCATTAATTAATAATTAATTTTCTACAATATTGAAGATATTTGGTTAAGAACTACATCAACCAATAGCCCTTAAAAAGTATAAATATGTTTTTAAGTTTCACTAATATTGTTCAACAAATAAAGGCATAACTGCATTAGAAATTTTGCAGGATTTCTAGCAAAAGACGCGCAGGAGTGAGAAAAGTGAAAACAGTGTTTCTCTCAAAGTAATATCCTGTTGTCACCACTCCAGCACCCTACCCTGACATAAGCACAGTAGGGAACTTCAGATTGATTCGTCGACAGCTGACCCTGAGATGAGAACAGCGTATGCTTCCTGCTGACATCGGTGATATCGATTCCTGAAGACTACCCCCTACGACGTAGCGGCAAGGAAGACAACGACGCAAGGTAATAACCAGCTACGACGTGGGAACCGTTACAAGAGATTGCATATAAATTATTGAAAACAAATTCATTTTTTCATGCTCCTAGCTTCGGACTGAGATAATAAGTGGAGGTTCTAAAGAAACAGATCGTTTTGATTACCATTAAAGAAATAATGCAAGTGACCAACTCGTAGACATTTTATGAGCATAATTAAGCTATGTCCAGTAACAACCAGTTTTGGGAAGGTGAGCAGATTAGTTTCAATAATCCTGATTTAAGGAGATTGAAAAAATAAAATTTATGACTGTGTTTTTTTTCTGGGATCATCATTATATATGAAATCATGTGCTTTGTTCCTAGCTACCTTCCAGAATTCATTCACGATAGGAGGCAGTTTATGATTGTGCTGATTGAGCCGCCAACTTCTGAACAAAAAACGCTGTGAGCCATATCGAATGACTGATTTAGGGTCCTAAACCGCAAAGCGTAGCCATTTTTGAGGACCCTAACCCAAAAAACGTAGCCAAAGGATGTGTTTTATAAGTAGAGGAGTGTGGGATCTGTATGGATAAATACCAATGAAAAATGATGACAGTTTATTTGGTGGGATAGATACGGCAGGTAACAGGTGTGTTGGGAAGAAGTAAAAATATCGCTATTCTCGCGGATTTGTTTAGCGGATTTCGCTACTACTCATGGATTGACACTTTCTTCCGTGCATGCGCAGTAGTAACAAAATGAGTACTTTGTTGACATTTAGGATTTATTTCTGTATAAGGAAGTGTCTTGTAAAGGTAGGGTTGGTGGGTTACAATCTTTCCAACTGTTAAAACTCGTCTTAAACTGCGTAATATAGGTACGCATTTTTCTTCTTTAAATAATTTTTCTTTCGTATTTCATTGGAGGGTATATATGGAACCGTTATCGAAAACATTAAGTTCCTAACGTCGTATATATTGTTTTACACAGACGAAGAAAAATGCTTAATCAACTGTGCGAATGATTTATAACGTTCATGGGAAATGTTAATAATGATATTCAAATACCTTGTAATACTCCCTTTCACTAACAATAGCTAATAAGCCTTGAGACTTCAGCGATTTCGATCCATCAGCAGTTCTCCCGCCTAGAGACGTGAACCATTTTCGAAGTTCGTCTCGTAATATTTACTTAGGCGTGTCGAAGCACAAATCTCCCGATCCAATCTGCTTCTGCTCTTTCGTACTCCCAGAACGGAACGGAAGAGGAAGGCTATTACCTCTGAAAGCAATTCACCGACTTCATTACACAAAACGAAAATATTCATCTCTCATTTCCAACGAGCTGCACTTCTACATTTCCACAAAATACTTAACTATGTTGCTTTCTGAACATCAGTAACACAACTGTCTTAATAAATCACCCAAAAATTGATATTTTTATACTTATATGACGGCTTCAAGGTCATATCAACGGCTTTGCCATTGAAACAATTTGCTCATTAACAATGACGTTCATTCGTTTACGTTATATATCCTTTGGGTTGTTTACGTTGGGTTTTCTTTAACATTAAGTTCACACACACACACACACATTTACATTTTCAGTCATATCTCCTGACTCAAGAAAGGATGGGGAATAATCATAACTGTGTCGCGGTATCGTTCGTGTTATCTTAGTTGCTGAGCGCCTATTATTGTTTTACTATTTTGAATTTTGAGTTCTTTGTCCTCCGGCTAGCTATTATTATAGGTCGAGCAAATCTCTTAAACAGGGTGTGTAAACGGAAAGGAGTTTTTACTGAAAGATAACACTGATAAAAGAATTTGTTTTTACACTTTTCTTGCCGTCACACTTTATTCATTTCACATAATTATTCTTGATACACGCCCGACTGTAACTGTTATATTTTCTAATGTTACTATAATCACTTATTTGCTGCACGTTATTAATTCGCGTATTTCACATTTATAACTAACTTTACGACGCGAGAGATTCTGTAGAATTGCGCGACGTATGACGCGTAAATGATTCTCTTAAACTTTGCGACGTATAACTCGCGAATGCTTCTGTTGAACTGAGCGACGTATAACCTGTGTATGATTCTGTTGGACTGAACGACGTGTAATGCACGAATGTTTCTGTTGAACTGAGCGTTACCCGTCTCTGGGTTTAGCTTTTTCTACTCCCTCACCCGATACGCCTAAAGATTATAATCGAGCTACTATTGGTTAATAAAAGGCGCCAACATTAGCGTCTATTTTTATATCCAATCAAAATTACGAACACATATACTCTAGGGAAGAAATTCCCTCCATTTCTAAAGAAATGCGCGCTACTCTAACGTCATTTGTTTGTCTCTTCTAATTGATAAACAACTCACCCCCTCGCTACATTGTTGCCCGCTCTTATTGCCAGTTTCAGTGAGGCCGTGTAAACTTATTTCCTAACAATGCTTATAATTAACAAACATTTCAAATCATTGTCATACAATAATGCTTATTTACACTACAATCACTCTGGCATTTACATTGTTGTGGTATAAAATACTGCCACAACAGAAAAAAGTTTAATTCTGTAGCCGGGCATCGAACCCAGACCTCTGGACCAGACTACAAAGGTAGTCAAAATAGAATATTATACAAGTATATTAATTGCTATTCTACTGGCATGACGTAAGCACAAAACGAATGAATAGTGTTTAAGAATACCTTGCATATCAACCAATGGCAGCTTAATTACAGCGAACTGATAAATACTTATCCGATAATTATATCTTCTCTCTCATTTATTTCCAAATCCAGGAAATTCGAAACATAAGGACAGATTTACGGAAGCACAACATGGTGCAAATTGTTAATATGTAATTATATGTTTATTTTTCGTGAAGTTTTATTATTAATTGGAATTTCCTGTTTAAGGGGATATTGGTACCAAAATAACAATAATTTTCAATTTTTTCAGAAAAACTATTTTTAAAAGAAGCAGTATCTTCAACCTGCCTAGAATATACCCAGTAAATATTACGTGTGAAATCAGTCTGAAATTGATGAAATCCAATTGATAAGCGAAGAGCAATAACTCCAACAACCGTGTTCCCAAACTTCAAACAGCTTTTTCTTCAAATTGCAATTGTTATTCTTTGAGGTATACTTTGCAGTAAATATCTATGAATCAGCTATAATGCTTTTTTATTCTTTGTAATCATCAGTAATATTTTTTATTTTTTTCTAAATACAAAAAATAATACTTTTAATCGATATTAATATTTTGGGAAACAAGTGCATAAGTTTACTGCCTATAAATAAAACAAGTGGCACACCAAATTTGAGACCTCTATTTTAACACTTTACAGCCTAAGACAAAATTAATGAGTAGCAACCAGAGAGTTCAATTCGGAAAACATCGGAAGCATTCGCTGACGCAGCGTTCACAATACACGATTTAATCACCCTTCCTTCATTTCATAGCTATGCCATAAGTAGGAAAATGCATTTTAGGGTAGTTGTAAGCGTGGTAGCCGAGCAGTGAGATGCTGTGACTCGTACTTGGAACAACCTGGTTTCGAATCATTGTGTCTATACTTCTTTTTATTATTTAAACTTTAATTTAAAACACCATAGTTCCTTCTGTATGACTAAATATCCCAACTTAATTATTGAATTCCAGCATGATGACCACCCTGTCCACACAAGTCAGCAGGCCTCAATCACAAATTTTAATCCTATGGAAAATGTTTGGAGAGGTGAAGAAGGTTTTGTAGTTAAATTGACCTGAAGGAGAACGCAAGACAAAAGAGATTTAGTGGGATCAAATACAGAATGATTGGGAGAAAGTATACTCTCGTGAAAATTTGCCTAGGAATTTGATATTATCCATGCCCGTAGAAAGAGGGCAGTAATAGAAGCAGAGGGTTTACACACCCGATATTAAGTTTATTTCTTTGTTTATTAGCTTTTTCATTTAGGAATATAATATTTAATTATTTCATAGTTAGTTTGAAAAAGGAGAGTATTTCATTGTTTATGTGTGAACATAAATACCTTGAAATCAAATAATACTTAGCAATTGGAAATTGTATTATAATATGTGTAATAAACCCTACGTTCTTCTAAACAAAATGTTCAGTGTTCAATGTTCTCTGTCCAAGCGGGGTTGTGAAGCGCCTTAATGTACTCCGGTACCGACCTGGAGAGCCGGTAGATGGCCTGCTATTGGGCTGTCGACACCATCGAAGCTGTTCGGTAGCCTTCCCCTTTGGGGGTTGACTTGTGTAAGTGGTAAGAACAGGTAAAGATGATAATAATAATAAGCTAGCAGTAATCCCTACTGATCAAACGAATAAAGATACCTGAGTTTGGTTTACGTAAATTGATTTAATATTAATTATAGTTGTAATAAAAGTTGTACTATCTACTTCCACCCTGTAATGGGGGACCGGATTAAAATTCCAGGTGCCGGCGTACTCGAAAAGCCTTCGGGAGTGGGAGAGCCACTCGATTTTCACCTCCCTCCCTGGGTCCAGTGGGGGCAGCAGCCCCTGCTGTACTTTCTTACTGGGCACTGTAAATAACTTTATAAATCACTGGAAAACACTTACACACTGCTCCAAGTGAAACACGCTGGAGTACTAAAGCTGCGCCTTGCTTTTAATGTATATAGTATATCTATTTATGATATCATGAGCTGCCACTTGGTACTATTGCCCTCACTCTTCCGGAGAGCAGAACACTCCGCAAACGTTTTCTCATCCGAGGCCTAGAGTATTTGGTCCGATAAGGTAATTATGTCGTAACAGTTGCGCATGAGATAATGCTCCTTAAAACGTACACAAATCAACATGTGGTACCGACCCCGTTGCCGCGTTCATTACTTTAGAGGAGTAGCGCGCTAGATTTAAACGCCGTGGGTTTTAAATTACCGCATAGCAACGTTTAATACTCAAAGAAAAAATTACCAATAAATCCACAAGATGTCAAAAGTTAGAGTGCTCGTAAGCAGCAGTCGTCTCTGCATATAAATCTTTCTTGACAAATATATGAGAGTTTGCTTTCTCCATTATTGATTTGATCGATTTTTTGGTGAGAATTTTCTGGTAAAAATGATCAATTACACAAATAAATTAAATTTTATAAGTTTAAAATCACTTCTGAATCCTATGGTGGGTATACTTTGGTGTTAATAACATGTATAGTTATGCTAATGAAAATTAATTACTAATAAATGCTAATCAAAATATGCTATAATTCCGAAAAGTTTCATATCTTCCCTAATAAACAAACTTATTACATATACTTTAAATTACGTAAACATTTCAGTTTGATATTTAAATGGTTTCTGAGATAATGGGTCATAAAGTAAGAAGATTAAGGAAACTTCCCCTACGATTTGGTCAAGCTTAATGCATTGAATTAGTTTGTTTCAAATTAAACAGTATTGGGACTGGCATCGTAGCTAAGTCGGTAGAGTACCTGCTTAGTGCGCCAGCGGTCCCGGGTTCGATTCCTGACTGGGTTGGAACTTTTTCTCTAGCCTAAATTATTCCATATCCTCTGGAAGTATGAATGAGAGTGTGCTCTAATGTATAAAAACGCCAAGAAAACCCAGAAACTATTGAACATTGCAGCTAAACGCGTGGTGGCTCATGCGACCGCCCAATCTGACTCACGGGTGCCACGTGGTTTCCTCGGATCAGTGGGCGAATGCTGGAATGGTTCATCTTCTACCTTTTCTTCATTTGTTTCAGGGTTGTAGGAACAGTGTCGGAGTTCAGTGGGTTGTGGTTGTGCGCTCTGTGGTAGTTTTATCCTGGTGCCATCCAGGGACAGTTCGGCTGGAACACGTCTCTGGGTACTTTCGGTGGGAGGTCCTTCAAGGAACCCTCGGGTCCTCGGGCGGCATTGGAGGCACTCAATTTGGAAACATTATGGACCCCGTCTAGCTTGAGCCCGTCGTCATCCGGATTTGTTCGCCTTTCGGGTCTCCCTCTTCATCCCTCCCTCCAGGGGGGGCTGGCTTGCGTGCGTGCATTGCTCTACCCCGGTTTTGGGCCCCCGTATTTTTCCACAACAATCGATTCACCGTTACCCTGAGATCAAAATCATCCCCATTGCGTTTTTAAAGTAGGTACACATTATAAGAATCCCATTTCCTCCCCTTCGGGATCCTTTGTCCTGACGGTCGGGGCATCCTTCGGGCTAGCCTTTCTTTGCCCTAGTAAGTATTATTATTATATTATAATAATTGTTAAACTATCATTGTGATATAAGTTCTACTTGCTGCGTAAATGAGTATGTTCGTTGCATCAAATGTACTGCAGTATATTCTGCACAACGTTAGCATTTTCGCAGATGGGCCTATCCCCATTAGCTCTTCAATGCAGCTCTGTTTGACGAAATATACTTAAAGAAAGCAGACGTCTTTCTGGAAATTCCTGCATATAATGTCTGCGAGCTTCGGTTACATTCCCACATGTTTCTCCATAGATTAAAACCATATCTGTGTATTCGTCATCTTTGAACACCCCAGCCGTTGTAGATTTGCTGACAGCAACTCTAATGCTGCTATATGAAACACTAGTTTACAAGTGTAAGCCCGAAATGAACAACATTAACGAAGGAGACCCATCAAAATGCAACCAGTGAGTAGAGCAGGGCCAGCGCTTAATGACATGTGGCGAGCTACTTTCCGGTTCTCTCTCCGCAGCCTGGAATAACCTGTCGGCAAGTAGGAGTGCCCCTTTGGAAACTAATGATTAGGCATCCCATCCACCATCATTGCAGGCGGGACCTTTAGGGGTAGAAAGTGCGGCGCTGGTAAAAGTAAATGTGCAAATAGAATTTCGTAACCTACTTAATACCTCCATATGATCGAGGTTAATTGCAGATATGCTTAACGATACTGTGAAAGCCAAAGAAGGAGTTTGGGATAAACTTAAAACAAATTAATCACACAGAATTCAGCATTTCATTACATTTCGTTAGTCGAAAACGGAATGACACCATAGGAAGAAAGAGTATAAGTTATTCAAAGGTATATTAATATGCTCGAAATTGGGAGCTTATTTCATTTACTTCAAGAGCGGCATTAGTGGACGACGAGGTCCTGTGTTTTGACAATGAGGATAGCCTACAAAGCTGACTTATGATTAGTAAAATAAATAATGCGATAATTTCCAAAACTAAAGCAAACACAATCGCCTTCTAGAAAAGAACAAAAATAGTAATACTTGTAGATGACTCTTCATAAAACAAAATATAGGCTGTTATGTGACGTATGAAGAAGATCGAGATATAGAGTGATTTACAGATATTCGAACTGTTCGAAACTCCTATCAGGACACCGGCAGAAATTTCCTCCGGTCTGTTGATAAACTTCAAGAAGGTACCGATCGAGTATAAAAGAAAGAGTGATAGCTGACCGAGTCGTGTACGACTCACTTAACATATTATATTTTAATCAAAGTCGTTTGAGCCATTTTAAAAAAATCTAAATTTTCGAAAAATGTTCCATGTAAAGAGTAGTCTTGGGTGGAAAAATGTTCTTGAAAATGTTGCTGTCGCATCTTTGAAAGATGGCGCACCTAAATCCCAAATTTGGTATTTATCCAACTTTCCGTTTTTGAGTTATGCCTTTCACACACGTAAACACATAAGGACCTTTTTCTAAAGTGTTTTTTTGGATTCACGGGGCCTCATATTAAAAAGAGAAAAATTGAAACTTTATCTTACAATGGCTCTACCACAAATATTTGCGGAAGCGAGGCAATGACTCTTAAAGTAAAAGATAAAAACAAAATCTAAGCAGTGGAAATGAGATTCTTACGCGCAGTGAAGAGATGACAAGAGAAGACGGTATTCGCACGAAGAAATAAGAGAAGAGCTGGGAATTAAACTATTACGCCAACTAATACAAAATTATAGGCAAAAATGGGTAGATCATTTTTTAAGAATCACTTACAGAAGAATTGTTAATACAAGTTTTAAACTATAAGCCTAGAGGACACACATGGTTGGATGGCCAAAGAAGCGTTGAAGAGAGTAGATGTGAGATCGGAAGCAGTTGTGTAATGCCGCGATGGTAGAACAAGTTTGAAGCTGTATACTTTACATGCTTCCGAGTTATTGTCGTATCTCGTAGCTCGTTCTGTTGTCTCGAGCTCTCTGGCTACTCCAGTGGTAGAGCTATTAGCACTTTCTCAGGGTTTGCGTAAGTGGAATGTAAAGGATAACACCAGTTTAAATTCAACAAGAAATTTAACATAATCTAATACTGAGCTGTTGAAGCGAGTTGCCGACCGTCTGAAGATAAAAATGAATCTGATTATGAATCGTGGCACTCGAAACTATAACGAGTGACTTTATGTACCTGCTAAATTAAGCAGTATCAATTTTACGGATCGAAATAACTTTCGGCAGCACAAGAAATAGAAACGTAATTGTCGTGAGTTGCCAAAATGCTTACCGGCAAAACTGCTCGCGATGGCCGCTAAATCTTATGCCAATGCTTTAGTAGGCGCTTAAAATAACACATAAGTCGTCACAAGCTTCCAGAGAGATGAATGTATGTACGAATGTGTGTACGAAAATAGTACACGAGCGTATGTGTGTCTGATTACATTTGCACTCACTTATTGCACTCAAGCTCCACCTACCTATAACTGCTCCCACCAAGGTTACTTCCTACATGGGCCAATCTCTAAACTGTTACGTACACGACTCCAAACTTTTGCTATGGGGGCTGGCTAACCTCTCAGAATTTAGTTACCTTTCTCTTTTCCAGCGTTCGCTTCTCGCTGTTGCTAATGCCTTTTCTAAACTTGACTTGCTAACTATCTTCTTTGTGGCAAACCTTTCAATTCAAGCTTATTATGTTATACATTGGTTTAATACACGGAGATTATTTATTGCAATTATTTCTTTATCTTATTATCATTATTTATTTATTGTTTATATTTTCCCATCATTAATTACATGTAGCCTAATCCATGTGGGAAGAAGACGACGTATATGTGAGTTTCTATTCCATTTAAAAAAATGCCGAACACATTTTGTCTCCAAGTTATCTTCACAACCATTAGGTACATTCATCAAGCATGGCAGAATTGTGACTGACCTCTCAACTTGGGCCGCCTAGAAGGTGCAGCTACGCCAACTCGGCGCAGATGAAAGTGGATATGAATATGAGAATGATCTGCGAGGGGAGACCTCAGATTGAAAAGCCATACCTATTTGATAAGTCCTAATCTAGAACCGAGCTTGGAACTCCAGGAATAACAGATACAGTTACTGATCACAAAGAATCCTACAAACTTTCCTACAAGAAAAACAGTAAATATAACGTATTAAACATTAGCTGGCTACTCGACGGTTACCCTTTAAAACTCCAATGACGATTTACTTTGATTTACCAAGCAGGTTCTTTACAAAACCATTATGCAATGATATAGAGGGTTCTTATACTGAATCTCGCGTTTACTCCTCATAATGTTCTCTCATACGGTCCGATTATTCCAAATACGGATGAAAAAATCCCCCGATATTCCCTCAAAAGGACAAAAAACATCGGTAGGACGTCTGACTTCCTTAACCTCTGTCCCGAAAGTCTTTCAAGCGCTGGAAAGGATGTATAGCGTATATGTACCCTTTGGGGTTAAAGAATCCTGGTTGGAATGGTCGAAAAATGGTTTAGATAATTATAGTAAAGGTAAAGTTACGTATCAGGGAGAGGCCATTGGAACCTGGATAGAACACCCCAAGCAGGCCAGTCGGTCCATTGTCTTCCAACTGGCTCTTGGGAGCGAAGGATGCCGACGAGCGCAATAATGGACGGGGTCTCTAACGTTTCCAGATAAACGCATCCGACGCTGCAGGGTCACTGCCCAAAAGTCACCAACCTCCAGAGTCTCCCGGAGCGAGCTGAGAAGAAACCTACTGAGTGGTACCGCAGCGACGCCAGGAAAAAAGCCTTTACAGAGCGCAAGCCACCGTCCAGCCACAACCCGCCGAACACCGTCGCCTGGTCCTACAATCCTGAAACAGATGACAAGAAAGATGATGTGAACAGGGAATGAGAGGAGGCAGATTCGTAATAGAAGATTACTCACTCCAGCATTCGCCTAGCGATCAGGGTAAGCCAGAAAAACCCGTGGGCCAGAGTGAGTGGTCACCAGGGATCGATCCTGGCACCTACGGAATGCGGGCCCAGAGTGACTGCCTGAGCCATCCCGCTTGATATATAATTATAGTAGGTTATATTTTACCGAGCTGGATGGCTCAGGCGGCAATGCAGGTGGCCCGCATTCGCGGGTTCGATTCCCGGTCACTCTGACCATGGGTGGACTTTTCGCGGTTTTCCTCTGGCCACCTAGGGTGGTGATTTCTCTTTTCCCTCACTTCCTTTCATTTCATCTTCACGTTTCATAGTGTGGCTAGTGTCGGATAGATGGCAGGGTTGCTGCGCTTTGTAAAGTATTTCTCCTCCTAAAACTCCAGGGTGCATTGGCCGTTTGCTAGGGTCGCTTCGTCGCCCTCGCGCGGGATTCTTTTCCTCTGCTGGTGCCGGCTGGTGTGTCAAACTGGAAATATCAGGGACATCCGCGCGTCTCTGTAGATCTCCTGCAGCTCTTTCACTTCATCCCTGTCTCCCGGGGGTGTAGTCACAATAGATCTAGTTGGTCACAGTGGCGAGGTGTCCCCTCCGATAAATACCTCATGGGTTACATTTTAAACCCTTGTACCTTCTTGCTGGTCCCATAGTTATAAAATTTCGCACTTCCAGGCCATCAAGTTAACCTCTTCGGAAGAGACTGTCGGCGTCCATCGAGGAAATAACCTTCTCAGACAATACAAAATATAGCTTCATAATTTCTAATGTTAGAAGGTTTCTCTCTGTATATAATTATTTCGCACGCCCTTCTAACGAACCTGATTACAACATAAACACAAACGAAGGAATGTAAAAGTTTCTTTCATGAGGATTATTACAAAGTTTTGGGATCCAGAGCTTCACTACTCTACAGAATTAGAATAAAGGTCGTCACGCTTCTAACGCTCCCTATATGGCCTATAACCTTCGAGGGTTACCGTATTCTACCAAGAGATGAGTGAACTCATTTCTGAGGTAGAAACGTCCAGTGGGCTGAATCCGTTGCCTGCGATGTGATAAGGATGACGGTGGAAAGAGAGGATCCACAGGTTTTACCGTGGACTCCTAACCACGTTGAGCCTTTGGGATACTTCGACTTAAAATCGCCACCCGAGAGCTGGAATTCGAACACCGGACTCTCACGGACGAAACCACTCCAATACCCGACCCTCATTAAAATAAATCTTACTCGGAGGTTTTAACAAGTGTTTCATTACATCTACAGTATTGGCAATTAAAGAAACAATTATAATCCGAATCGGTTGTCCCTTTTTAAACGCTGCCTTCTGTTTGCTGAAGTCATATGTAATAGCCATATATGTATTAGGGTCGTCAAATAAGTAAGTTTTCCTGTTTTGTAAAAAACATTACGCACAATTGGTCATGTTGAATTAATTTTATTTATATTGTACAATCCCTCTGTTACTTTTCTACATAGTCAACATGCTTTTCCAAGCATTTTTGGGCACGTGACACAAGTTTTTCCAAACCAGTGTTGTACCATATCCCCCCAGACTACTCTTGACATGCCACATTTTTCGAAAATTTCGATTTTCTCAAAAATGGCTCTAGCGATTTGATGAAAACACCATATATTTAAGATATTTTATGACAAATAAAAGGAAAATTTTGAATTTTCTGGGAATATCACCAAAAGTCTTCTTCATTCTGAATGACTTTTGCATAACTGGTAAACCGTAAGATATAGACAAGATTTTACTACACAAAAAATATAGATCTCGTTAAAACTGTCGCAGTAATCTCTCGTGTTGTCTTATTTGCTGGGCGCCTGTTATTGTTTTATTATTTTAAGATTTAGGTTCTTTGTCCTCCGGCTAGCTATTATTACTCAGTCGAGCAAATATCTCTGAGCAGAGCGTGTAAACGGAAAGGAGTTGTTGCTAAAAGATAACACTGATAAAAGAATTTATTTTTACACTTTTATTGCCGTCACACTTAATTAATAGTTCACATCAGTAATCTTTATACACACCTTTATACACATACTTCCGAATGGAATTACTGTCGTATTGGTTGCTGCGTACTTCACATTTTGTAACTAACTTTACGACGTGAGAGATTCTTCCAAACTGTGTGACATTCTCCTCACGAGGGATTCTTCAAGACTGCGCTACGTGTACCTCCTGAATGATTCTGTAGAACTGCGTGAAACATGCTTATGGCTCGAGAATATATACTCCTTCACCTCGAAATGCCTAAACATTATAATAGAGCTGCTATTGGTCACTAAAGCGCGCCAACATTAGCGTCTGTTTTGTCAGCCGATCATAATTTCTAACACATATGCTCTAGGGAAGATATTCCCTCCATTTCTAAAGAAAGGCACGCTACCCTGACGTCATTTGTTTGTCTTTTCTTAGTGATAAACAACTCACCCCCTCGCTTCATTGTTACCCACTCTATTGTCAGTTTCAGTGAGACCGTGTAAACTTATTTCCTAACAATGCTTATGGCTAACAAACATCTAAAATCATTGTCATACAATAATGTTAGTTTACACTACAATCACTCTGGCATTCACAGTGTTGTGATATAAAATACTGCCTCAAAACACACAATTTATGTGATATACATTTTTCTTCCAGTGAAACATTTCTGAGATATTCCTTATTATTTGTTTGAATTTTCCAATGCTTATACTTTTTCTCAAATGGGAATTGGTTATTCTTTTTTTTATGTCCTGGACATGCAAAGAGAATGAAGTACTCCACATAGCAACCAGCTCTTAAAACATTGACTATCGCTTAAAGCCTACCATATTCGCCTTGCAATTATAAGAAAACTAGCTATAATATAGTTTCTGCAAATGTTTATCTCGATTAATAAGAAGTAATTGGAGAATAAGCGTTTCTAAGAATAGTTTTATAAGAGTATGGAAAGTTATGTGAGTGTAGCACATCAGATTCTTAATTATTATATACGTATAGTTAATTAGATCTTATCCTTATCTTGGCATGTTTTAATATACAGTCAACTGAAAAATTCAATGCTACACCCGGGATTTGATCACGGTTCTCCCGTTCTCCGTGCGGTTGCTCCAACTATTGAGCTACTGTAACAACATGGTGGTGAGACATTGAATTCCCCAATTGACCCAATTTGTTTCCCAGATATACCACCAAGCCATCTCACTATAGATGACAATATCAATGGCGACCTACCATCACAAGTGCTTTAATACTGGGTGCCTTATGGTTTTATTTTTAATTATATATGTATACAATTAGTTGAAATTAGTTATACCTTTTAGAGACCTTAGCCTGATCTTGGCATGTTTTTAATATAGATTCAACCGAAAAATTCAATGCCGGAACGGGAGAACTGCGTTTAAATCCCGGTTATGGAATTGTATTTTTCAGTTGACTCTATATATATCTTTCAGTAATTTATGAAATAAAATAAGAGAATGGTTTATAGCTCCATGTCTATCTGTAGAATTTTCAATAATCAAAGAATTATCAAAATCTGTTCCTACATAAAAATATTCCATCTTTATAATATTAATGTAGATTACTGACGAATAATAGAAATATGTTTATGTTTTATCTGCACTAAAATGAAAATTTGTATTGGAACGAACCTTGTTACATTACAGACTGCACACCATACTTGGAGGACAGTATGAAATATCTGGGCTATTGGAAATTCCACATGTGGCAGATACTACAAATTCTGTGGCTTGTTCAAAATCGCGACACCATTTTGTGGTAATATATGTATGCACATATTACACTTTACTAGACTTTCTTTTATTTAATCGCTCATCACTCATTTGCTGTGTAAATAGCGATAGCTGTTATTGATTCCCCTTCTAATGGGGGCTATTGAGAGAAACTAGGGAGCAAATTCTTAGAATCGGAATGCGTACCAATTCCGAAGCTTCCCAATTCTCTGAAATATATCCTCTTGATCCGATTGTACAAAAACCCTTCTTGTTCGATGCAAATCCTTTACCGCATTGGTTGAAACAGGACACAAAGTTGCCGCCATGTTTCTTGGTTCTAAGCTCGCCTTGGAAATTTCGACACTAAGAGGATTGTAAAACGTAGTAGCTCTAAAACCTGAGAATTTTCTTGTAGCGTTCCACGCTTTCACGCCAGCTCGGATTTCCATGGCAACCACTAAACCTCCAGAGGCAATGCTCTTGACAACCCGCTTTCTTTTGTTTTAACAGCACATTAAGTAAAGCGTACCAGCGTGGTTTTTGTTTACTAACCTAGGTTAATGGAGTACGCTATTTGTTTCCTTAACGGTAAAGATCACTTAATATACATGCAATAAAAGCCAAAGTAAATAGTTGAATGGGTAACAGAATACGTCATTACTTTTCCTGTATGTAATGGCGGTTGAAAGCTCCTGCTTTTTTATGATTAAAGGAGAAAATAAATGTAATGCTTTTTATTTTACTAATAACATACTGCCTTGCAGTTTTTGTGCTTTTTGGGTGATTAAAAGGGAATACAAGCACGTTGTTTTTTTACTTTCTCTACTACGTATAGTAAGTAGGGGAAAGCATTCCACTCAAAAACTCGATACCGAGATTTCACCGGAAATACATGTTTTGAGGCCTCCTGAATCCAAAAAAGGTATTTTTGGAAACATGTCCGTGTGTGTGTGTCTGTGTGTCTGTCTGTCTGTGAACAGCATAACTCAGAAACGAACAGTCGGATAAACATGTTGCCATGCTGGACTATCTAAACTCTCGAAAATACCTTGTATTTCTCTTTTTCAGAGTTTTGACCTACGTGACTGTGTAAGCGTAAATTCAGTATAAGCTAACTGCGTTCCTAGAAATCCTTAAGCTAATGTGCACACGGACATGTTTCCAAAAATGCTTTTTTTGGATTCACGGGGTTTCAAAACATGTATTTCCGATGAAATCTCGGTATCGAATGTTTGGGTGGAATACAATACTTCCCCTACCTACTATACGTAGTAGAGAAAGTAAAAAAAAAGAAGGTGTAAGTGGATAGGGCACACAATAAGAAAACCAGATAAAACGGTGGAAAGAATGACTTTGGATTGGAATCCTCAGAGGAGTAGAGGAAGGGGAAGATCAAGAAACACATCGAAGAGAACAGTTATCAATAAAATTGTTAAAGAAGGGAAAACGTACCAATGAAAATACTCTGTGAATGTTCTATGCTGATCATAAGGTTATACAAGGATTGATTCAGAGAGACTAAAAATGGTTGCCATGACTCGAAATTTGAAACATCGGCTCTAGCCTATCGTTTCAAAAGATACTAATCAATTGGAGCATACGGAACTGTTTCAGAAGTATTCACCCCTGAGCATTTCTGTATTATCCTGCTTTCAGAGTTCTAGGCAAAACATTGTCCTTTATTTTCTGTAGTTCCTCTTATAGTAGAGAAAGTATAACATTTAACCTAAAAAGTCAATATCAAGTTTCCATTGGAAACATGTGATTTGGGGTCTCTGAATCCAAAAAGACACTATTAGGTGTGGTCTTTAAATTCTACAACCTCCAAAGATGCGATACAAAAATTTGCAATAAATCTTGTACCTTAAAATATCTTTACATGAGAGAATTTTCGTTATTTCTGTACTGAAAAGTGATGCTAACGATTTCGATTGAAGGGTCATACATATATATATATATATATATATATATATTTTGTGCCATCCCCCCTCCCCTTTTCACGGCTAGATGGAAAGTTAGCTTATTACAGAGAGAAAGTTCCAGAAAGATGCCGTCACCCATAAACGTGGTTCTGGTAGCAAGACATTAATGTCTCCAGAGCCATGATGCCTGGCTAGTCAACGTCATTGCTCGCTGTGCCATCTACATCAACGGCACCATTGCTAATCTGCCCCGGCAGGACGACAGTTAGTCTACAAGGAGGAATCGAGCAGACAGCCAGCGAGAGCTCTAAGCTCTGTAGTATTCAGCGAGTTTCGGCGTATGCAGCCAAGTGTAACGTTTCGGCACTTTCCAAATTTAACATAATCTTTTCTTTCGTAATTTGTCTAAATTTATATCCTAGCCCTTGGCTGCAATATTATTTCATGGGAGAATCATTCATTGTAATTCTGGCATACTTATTTGTGATGATAGCAAAATTTAAACATTTTGTATTGTTAATGATATTTTAAAACTTCATGTTGTGAAAGAGAGAAATTGCAAGTTGTATTTTGAAAGCAATATTAATCTTGGATTCTTGAAAGTTAATAATGTTTACAACCTTGAATATAATTCTGTTAAAGTATAAGACTGACTCTATAAGAAATCGTTATTAACTTTGTTTGTTGAATAATGTGAATCCTAGCTCCAAAGTATACTTCCTCAGTCCACCATTATTATACATTAATCCTAATGCCTCAGGGCATGTGTGTGTGTGTGTGTGTGTGTGTGTGTGTGTGTGTGTGTGTGTGTGTGTGTTAGAGACGGTATTGCATTGCACCCAAAAATACGATACGGACATTTCACCGAAAATATATGTTTTGAGGTCTTCTGAATAAAAAAAAGCATTTTTAGAAAAAATGCCATGTGTGTGTGTGTGTCGGTGAACACCACACCTTAAAAACGAAAGGTCGGATAAATACCAAACTTAGTATTAAGTTCAGTTTCTTCCAAAGATGAAGATACGAAGGATTTCTAGAAAATCTCCTGCCCAGGCTTCCCAATTTTTAATTCTCTAAAATTGGCTCTAACAATTCATATTATATATATAGTTATTAATGGCAAAATAAAATGTAAATCACAAGCTTCTGGGAATAGCCTGTGAAGTCCTCTTCATTCGGAAGGAATTTTGTATAATCTTGTATAACTGGTGAACGTTAAGCAATAACCAAAATGTACTATACAACAATGTGGATCTCTTTAAAACACAAATTTATTCCAAATAACTTTTTTGTGGCATCGGCCATTTCCGCTTTTAATGGTTTGAATTGTTCATTACTTTGTCATTATTTAAAGTCCTTTCAACATTCAGTTGTTTCTCGCGATGTCATGGAAAGAGTGAGGAATTTTAAGGCCAGCATATAGCGTCCAGTTCTCAAAGATTTGACTATCACTGTTCTCTTTGTATCTATGATGAAATGTGTAAGTAATATAAAAATAAGCTTTAGTAAGACTAATTTGTATACCTACGAATGAGGGATAGTGCGTACAGAAGGTAACGTAGATACAGGATGTATTTGTATTGGTGTCGTGTATTTGGGGACGTGCTCCGACATCAAAACAGTAAAAAAGGTTCATATGAACATGGGTCTGAAAATAATTTATTCCAGAGTTACAACACAAAATCGAAAGTTACAAAAATTGCTCGAAGTGGCTTCCTCTGCTTCCATACATGCATTAAGCCTGCGTTCCATGCTCTGGTGTACTATGTTCAAAATTCCTGGTGTGTTTTGTATTTGGTCAAATCCAGTTTGGATACGTCCCCTCAAAATGTCAACGTAAGGTACAGGAGTCACATAAACCAAGGACTTCAACTGTCCCCAGACGAAGAAATCCATTGGATTCAAATCAGGCGATCGAGCAGGCCATGCATGGGTCCTCCTCGACCAATCCATCTTTGCGGAAATCGATCATTCAAAAACTTACGAACTATCATACTGAAATGAGCTGGAGCACCGTCGTGTAAAAACCACATTCGTTGGATGATATCCAGAAGCACATTCTCAGTAAGTGAGCAACTCATTTCTGAAAAACTGGAGATAGGTTTGTCCAATCAGACTCGGAGGGAAGAAGTAGAGACCAATAAGGTGATCATGAATGATTCCAACCCAAACGTTGAGAGAGAACCTCTGTGATGGTTGTCCTGTACTACTTCATTAGGATTTTCAAATGGTGTTATGAAAATTGAAGATGCCGTCGCGAGTAAAATCAGGCTCATCCGTGAATAAGCTGCAGCTAGGAAACTCATGAACACAACGCATTGCTGTAACACGCGTTGACAGAAACGTCTTCTTGGCTCAAAGTCCGCCTCATTTATCTCTCAAATGCGCCATTCTCTCTCAAGCGTTGGTGAATTCGTGCGAATGTTCTTACACACGGTAACTGCCTGTTAGGGTACCTTTCTGCATAAAGTTCACGTGCTCGTGCTGCATTGCCGTCTGCACGGCCATAGGTGTAGTAATATACATCTGTTCACACATGGAATACATATTGTTTGACCTATAACAACGAAACGGTTGTTTTTCAGACCCATGTACATATGACCTTTTTTTTACTGTTTTGATGTCAGGAACACGTCCCCCAAATAAAGATACACGCTGTGAAAAAATATATGTATACGTGCGTCGGTGAACAGCATAACTCAAAAACGAAAAGTCGATAAATACCAAACTTGTACTTAAGTTCAGTATCTGCCAAAGATGAAGACCCGAAGATTTTCAAGAAAATTTCTCCACCCCAAACTACCCTTTACATGGAAATTGTTTCGAAACTTTTTTGTTCTAAAATTGTTTTAACGAATATTGATTAACATATCATATATTAAACATATTTACATGACAAATAAAACATATATCGTGAATTTTATACAATCCTGTATAACTGGAAAACGTTAAGCAATAGACGAAAATGTAATACACAAACGATGTAGATCTCTTTCAAACACACAATTAATTCGATAAGTTTTTTGTGGCATCACCCATTTACGAGATATCCGTTATTAATGGTTTGAGTCGTTCAGTACTTTGTTAGGCATTCTTTTCAAGTCCTATTGATTTTCAATTAAATCTCTCTATATCATGGGAAGAGTATGGAATGGAAAAAAGCGTATAGCGTCCAATTTTAAAACTTTTGACTATCGTTATTCCCTTTGTGTCCATAACGAAATGTGTAATGGAGGTATTTCTGGAAAGATTTATCTCGATTAAAATGAAGCCGATAGGAAAATAAACCTACTTAAGAAAAATTGTGTACCCATTAATAGCCAATTGAGGACATATTAAGTATGTGAATGTGACACATTACATGTTTCCTGAATGCTTGTTTATATTGTCTTGCACTTTTCAATAATTTGCTTTTTTCTATTTTTTAAAGTGTCGTAATCATTCATTTGTTTTGCGCGATGTCATAGAAAAATATGACATTTCAAAGGCTGTATTTAGCAACCCCTTTTTAAAGAATTGACTATCGCTTCATATGTTTGTAATAAAGCATACATGTAAACGTCTACCTCAATTAATACGAAGCGGATAGAAGAAAAATGTCTATGGCGATACATTTACATTAAATTCTCCACTCTCTATCATTGAGTAAACTATTCTTACTAAGGATTATTTTTCTATATACTACATTTTACTCCAAATGGAAATAGCAGAAATAGCTACATTATACAGTTCGTTAAAATGCAAAAGAGACAAGCGATATTCAAATGTTTAAGTTCTGGACACCATATGCCGACCTTAAAATTCCATACTTCTACATAAAAAGTCGAGAAACAATTGATGGGACTTAAAAAAGAATGACAAAGTATTGGAAAAATCGAAGCATTAATAATAGATATCTTGGAAATTCCTGATGCTACGAAAAGGTTATTTGAAATAAATTCTGTGTTTTAAAGAGATCTACTGTTTTCGCTTAGCGTTTACTAGATATACAGGATTCTACAAAATTCCTTTCAAGTGAAGAGTACTTCACAGTTTAACACTAGAAAATCTAGGATAGCTATTTGTCATATAAAATTCTTTAACAGTATATGGCATTTTAATCAAAATTGTTGGAGCCAATTTTTAGAAAATCAAACATTTCGAAAAATTCTCCATGTAAAGTGTAGTTTGGGTTGGGGGAATTTGGTTGAAGATCTTCGTGTTGCATCTTTGGAAGGTACTGAACCCAAATGCCAAGTTTGGTATTTATACGACTTTTGTTTTTGAGTTATACTGTGAACAAATATACACGTACACACAGACACACCCGGACCTCTTTTTAAAAATGCTTTTTCTGGATTCAGGGATCCTCAAAGCATGTATTTCCGGTGAAATGTCGGTATTGAATTTTTGGGTGAAATGCAATACCCTGTATGCCTACTATGTAGTATGTGGTAGAAAAAGTAATAAGCTTTTGTAAGGTATTTTGTGGAATCTATGACAGTGGCTGGAGAAATACTGGTTGGATATTTTACTAGAAGGACAGCAAAAGGAGCGATGTTCTCAGATAATACCGTTTCTTTATTTATAGACGCTCTTTAACTGCTGTGGTCCTTAGCGTGCCATTCTATATTGGACGTGAAAGACCGGTAATTTTGCTCAGAGACCCCTTTATCAGGTTTGAGGTTCTTTTACGTGCCGTTAATTGAAGCAATATTTTATATCATAGCATGCTGTGAATGCCAAAGTGATTGTAGTGTAAAATAATATTATTGTATGTACAGGATTTTAGATGTTTGTTAGCCATAAGAATTGTTAGGAAATAAGTTTACACGGCCTCACTGAAACTGACAATAGAAGTGGGTAACAATAAACCGAGGGGGTGAGTTGTTTATCACTAAGAAGAGATAAACAGATGACGTCAGGGTTGCGTGCCTTTTTTAGAAATGGAGGGAATATCTTCCCTAGAGCATGTATGTTAGTAGTAGTGATTGGCTGACAAAACAGACGCTAAAGTGGGCGCAATTTGGTAACCAATAGCAGCTCTATTATAATGTTTAGGCAATTCGAGGTGAAGGAGTATATATTCTCGAGCCATAAGCAAGTATCGCACAGTTCGGAACAATCTCTCACGAGGTGCACGTCGCAGAGTTAGTTACAAAAATGTAAAGTACGCTAAGTAATGGTGCGCGGCAACTATAACGACTATAGTTACATTCAGAAATATCACAGTTTCAGTCAGACGTGTATAAAGATTAAATATGTGAATTACTAATTAAGTGTGATGGCAATAAAAGTGTAGAAACAAATTTTTTTATCAGTGTTATCTTTTAGCAACAACTCCTTTCCGTTTACACGCCCTGCTTAGAGATATTTGCTCGACTGAGTTATAATAGCTAGCCGGAGGACAATGAACCCAAATTTAAAATAATAAAACAAGAGGCGCCCAGTAAATAAGATAACACGAGCCATGAGAACTGCGACAAAATCTACGACACGGGACCATCGGCTTTACTTTCCTTCCGAAGGAAGCCATGCTAAGGATTTTTACTCTCCGCCGGGTTTGAACCCGCGACCTCGGGAACTAATGGCTAGCATGGTAACCACTACACCACGGAGAACGACAGATAATACTACAATGCGTGGTTTGAATATTTACGGAAACCTGAGGTAACTGATTCATCTGGTATATAATTTTGACAATTTTACATATTATAACGTAAACGATTAAAGTAGGCTACAAATTAAGCAACTGGCGTTTTCACTCTCTACGTGGTTGCTATGACAAGAAGGGTGTACATATCTTTGGAACATCACTGTTTCACTTCCAAGCCATTAGCCGGTTGTAATTATCCCGTGTCAGTTGGTACCTAGTGAGTTGGAAGCAAAATGAGCGTGGCCAAGAGCAGCCATAATGTCCTACAGTGATACACATTCCCAATAGATGTCGGGCCTTGTATCCGTCTTACTGAAATTATTCGAGGCCTTTGTGCCCATAAAACGCATTGTTTTATACGGCAGATACACGTGGTTTATCTTTGACAAACTGAAACATTTGTAAACAAAGGATTGTTTAGGCCACATCGAAATGTCTTTGCTACTTCAAACTGTGCGTTAAGACTTATCTACTTTTGAAGAGTCAACCGTATACCATTATTTGAATATGTTTCCCGATGTTCATTTGATTACTTCCGATAGGTTGTTATAATAGTAACGGAAAGCAGTCAACAACACTTGGAGGGATAAAACCACTTAATGTTTCCCTTAACATCTTTATCAGAAGTAGTTCTTCTTCGTCTTTCTCTGCTTAACCTCCTCTTATGTAGGACTTACACCCCCAGGACTTACAGGCGGGTGCCTGGGGTCAGAGGCCCGTCGAGGAGCAGACACTCATGGATCAAACAGAATATCCAGGGTGAGTGATCAGCCGGATGCCTGGTATAAGTAGATGAAACGAAATGAGGGTGAAATGGATGAAAGGAAAGGTGATGATGGAGCAGTTGGTGGAATGAATGGCGGGGAAAACCGGAGAACCCGGAGAAAACCCGCCCAGACGCCGCTTTATCCACCACAAAACCCACATGTGGGTCCCTGGGATTGAACCCGGGCCGCCTCGTGAGAAGTGCCGCCTATCTGAAGTATTTCTATTTGAAAATTCGTATGTTGCGCGTGTAAGACAGAGCATGCACCAGCCTCAGGCTGGCAAAATTCGATACGGAGTTTTCACCTAAAATGCAGGTTTTGAAGCTACGTGAAAGCAAAAAATCTGATTAATACGTTTACATGAATTTTTCTAATCGCTTTATTAAAATATTCTTAATAAAGCTTAATTTTCTGTCTCTACATTTTAATCCAAATAAATGTTTGTAGAAATAGCTACATTGTGTAATTTCTTTATGTATACAAAGAGAACAACAATAGTCAAATTTTTAAGAACTGGACGCTATATGATGGCCTTAAATTCCATACTGTTTTACGAGAAACAAGTGAAAACCGATGAGACTAAAGGAATAAGCATTGAACAATTCGAACATTTAATAACGGATATCTCAGAAACGGCTTATGCCACAGAAAAAAAAGTTTTAAGTAAATTGTGTGTTTTAAACAGATATACATTTGTTTTGAAGTATGTTTTCGACTATCGTTTGACGTTTATCAGTTATACAAGATTATACAAAACTCCTTCCGAATGAAGAGAACTTCACAGACTATTCCCAGAGAAATCAAAATATACATTTGATATGCCATGTAAATATATTTCTTCTTCTTCTTTCTCTGTTTAACCTCCTCTTATGTAGGATTTACAGGCGGGTGCCTGGGGTCAGAGGCCCGTCGAGGAGCAGACACTCATGGATCAAACAGAATATCCAGGGTGAGTGATCAGCCGGCTGCCTGGTATAAGTAGATGAAACGAAATGAGGGTGAAATGGATGAAAGGAAAGGTGATGATGGAGCAGTTGGTGGAATGAATGGCGGGGAAAACCGGAGAACCCGGAGAAAACCCGCCCAGACGCCGCTTTATCCACCACAAATCCCACATGCGGTTCCCGGGATTGAAGCCAGGCCGTCTCGGTGAGAGGCGAGCGGTCTAAACACTCGGCCACGGCGCCGCCGTAAATATATTTAATATATGATATTTTAATCAAAATCGTAAACAGTAATTTTTTAAAAAATTAAGATTTTCGATAAATGTCTATGTAAAGTGTACTTGGGGTGGGGAGATTTTCTTAAAAATCTTTGTGTTGCATCTTTGGAAGGTACAGAACCTAAATACTACGTGTGGTATTTATCCCATGCTTAGTTTTTGAGTTATGCTGTTCACAGTCACACTCACATGGACCTTTTCTAAAAATAGTTTTTAAGGAGGCCTCAAAACATGTATTTTCGATGAAATCTAAGTATAAAATTCTATGTACGTGATAAAGAACGTAAAAGGAACTTCTTAAAATAAATGCCTGTGTATATGAGTGAGCAGAATATCTCAAAAACGAAAAGATTAAGTTCCTCCAAATATGGGACTTCACCCTTACTTGGAAAAATGTACGATATTTTTTATTTTTAAAAAAAAGACTCAAACGATTCTGATTAAAATGTCATAGTTTCGAGATATTTGTTGGCAAGTAAATGTATATTTTGAAATTTCTGAAAAGTGAAGTGTGATTCATTCGCACTTAATTTTGTGTACGATCGTATAACTGGTAAGGAATAGGTAAACCTAGTGCACAAAAAATGTAGCTCTCCTTAAAACACACAATTTATGTCAAAAGGTTTGTGGATTAACGATTTCAGATATAAAGTTTTTATTGATTTACATTTTTCAGATACTTTATATTTGTTTTGAAGTGTTAAATCACGATTGGGTTGCTTCTCGTGGTCATATAAGGAGTATGGTATTTCAGAGCCAGTATATAGCGACCAGTCTTTTGAACATTTGATTATCGCTTCAGCCACCTCCTCTAGTGGTTAAAATGCCAGCTTCTGGTTCCTGAAATAAGTAATTCGAAACCAGTGGAGGGTGATGTCTTTTTTTTCGTGCATAGAAGTGCTTAGCATGGATTCTTTCGGAAGCAAAGCGAAGCTGTTGGTCTCGTGAATGCTTATTTACACGCAAAAAACGTCATACCCTGAAAGAGAGAACTACTTCTCTCCTGTGGCGTTATCTATGGACCAATCACCTGTCACCATGTGCACCTAGTGGCGCAGTCAGTGACTAGAAATCCATATCATTACAGAAAACACTGCTATTGTCCCTGTATGCCAACAGCATGAAAGGAAATTCATTCAGCCACCTGTATTCCCTTTGTAAAAATAAGTAAGAAGAATGGCAAGAAAATCATGTGAACATAACATAATATTTTTACCTATGTGCTGTTTCTTTGTATGTACCAAACCTACACTAAGATATACTCACTGCGAGCTTAATTTTATGCGTATATAACTATATCATCAATCATCAAACCTGTGTTGGTATGTTCCGGCAATTATTGTAGCTGCTGTAACCATCTCTTCCATGGACGTCTCTGGTCTCCTTTTTCTCATTTTGGTCGATAGTTCAAACTTCTCCTAGGCATTCTATTGATATCCATTCTGCAGACAGGTTCATGTCATTGTCTTCTATTCTCTTATATTTTCTCTATAAGCCTAAATACTTTCAATTCCTTAAGGATATCTTCATTGCGTTTCTTATCCATTAAAATGTTTCCTGCTACAAATTGTAAATGTTTCATTTCTGCAGCTTCAATTCTTTTAATTCGTTACCTATTTGGAGTCTTATTTCTGAGTCATACAATATTACAGGTACTGCTATACTTGGCAACATTGTAAGTGTGTAGCCTTTCTTGATTTCTTACCATGTGTTTGTTCTTTCCAAGGTGTCACATAAGTAATGGAACATTTGTAATTTATTATTTATATCATCTCTTTATTGCAACCTAAAAACAGCTAGATATTTGAAGTCTTTTACTTGTTCTAGTGTTCTTTCCTTTAACACTATTTTTTTTCTTTATATTTGCTTGTCAGATTGGGCGAGAAATTTATAGGTTATAATCTTATGCTATGTTATTTAATTTTTTGTTTTTTGTTTTTAGGTCATTCTATGATGTAGCCTTTATAGCCTGGTCATCAGCAAACATGAGCGTATTAACAGGGATGTTACTAATAAAATATATTAGGGTCATTTACTATTTTCTGATAACTTCGTCAATCTATAAATTAAAGATATGGGTGAAATAGAACACCCTTATTTTAGTCTCTGATTTATTATAATTCCGTGTTTTCTACACTTTATTTGAATGGTTAAGTTTGCATATAAGTTTTGAATAGTCGTAATAATTATATTTTGGGAAGCCTCTTTCAGTTAATATGTACCACAAGATTTGTCTTTCTACTCTGTGGAGAGCTTTTACATACTTCATAAAGGCTATATAATAAAGCATAAATGATTAAGAATTTCCTTGAAGTGCAATATAAAGATTTACAGGCAGAAGAACAGTCAGGCCTTAGAACAAATAGATCAACGACTGATCATATATTTCAGTTTACAACAGATGATAGAGAAGAAATCAAAACACAACCTTCTATTTGTGTTTCATTGATATAGAAAAAAACAGTGGTAATGTAGTATTATCACAGTTATATTTAGCTTAAAAATTGACGGAAATTAGACCTATTTTGATAAGAGCAATTGAAAACCTTACAAAAATGCATATGTAAAAGTAAAAATGGGAAAATATTTGTCAAGCGGACTTCATGTTAATAAAGGATTACGACAGAGATTATAAAATTTACACAGAAAAAGCTATAGAAGGTTGGAAAAATAAGTGTAAAAATATGGGAATTCCAATAGATGATGACTCAAAAGTTGGCTGGTCCTCATAGCCGTGGTCGCCGGAGCGTATAGCTTCCGTGCTCCGCCAAGTGAGGGTCGCGGGTTCGAGTCCCGCCATGGACATGGGTGCGTGCGTCTGTCTGTGTGTGTGATGTATGTATAATGTCGGTAATAAGCGGCAATGTAAACAGTATAACACAGTAATCATAAACTGGGTAAACAAGGGAACTAAAGAAACTATATACTCCCTGCAACTTGCGGATGATCAACTTATTCTGGTCCAGGAATATGAAGACTTAGAATATCTCGCAAGGAAATTGATTCGAGAATACAGCAAATGGGGCCTAAAAGTAAATATGGATAAATCCAAATACATGGCCATTGGAGATGTACATCAAGGAAGACGAAATGGGGATAATTGAACACACAGGAGAATATAAACACCTAGGAGTAAAGCTCACACAAGATGTTAAACAAGAAAAAGAAATAAAATGAAACGTAAACTCAGGAAAGTATGCTATATCTACTTTTAATAGTATATTATGGGTTGAAAATGTATCAAAAGAAACTAAAACTACAATTTTTAAAACAATAGAAGTATTAAAATCTGTCTCCAACGTGTGGACTCCGAACTATCATGGAAATAATTGTTCTTTCACACAAGCCGTGTGTTGGACAGGGTTGGAAAGGTAGAATCAGACGACTGAAAAATTCAATGTCATAGCCGGGATTTGAACCACGGATCTCCCGGTCTCCGTCCGGTTGCTCTAACCACTGAGCTACCATGGCAAAATGCCGGCACGCCATTAAATTCTCCAGCTGACTCCAATTTTTCCCGGTAAACCACAAGGATATCTCAAATGTATTGAGATGTCATACATACCCCAATGGCGACTTACATTCTTTGTAAGTACTTAAGTCCCGGGCTTTTAGTTTCAACCACTATTAGGTCAATTAATGGAAATAATTGTTCTTTCACACAAGCCGTGTGTTGGACAGGGTTGGAGACAGCTGCAGAATTTAATGGCCTACCGGCATGTTGCCATGGTAGCTCAGTGGTTAGAGCAACCAGACGGAGACCGTGAGATCCGTGGTTCAAATCCCGGCTATGACATTAAATTTTTCAGTCGTCTGATTATACCTTTCTAACTCTGAACTATCAGTTAAAAGGAAAATTATTCGCAATGGAAATGGCTTATTTGAGATTTGCTAGGATATTGAGACAGCATTTTTTATCGCTTAACTGATATCATTTTAATTGTGCAATATAAAATAATAGACTGCCTATAAGCATAAAGAATTACTATAAAATGTATATAACAGCCATTTTATTATGTGTATTTATTGAATATATATGCATATGTATATATGTGTATAAATTGTTAGTCGAATGTATTTCTTAGTTTAGTAACGCAGCAGCTTTGAGGGTAGAAAGCAAGCTGCTTTTGTAGCAAACAAAGTCATAAAGTAGAAAGCTAAGGGTGGTTAACAATAAGGTGTAACCTTGAGAGAGAGCAATAACTTAGAAAGCTAAGAAGGTTACCATCAGTCGATGGAAAAATACTGGTGTAACGTCCAAAAAGTTTGTAAATAGCCACGTGGGTGCAAAAAGCCAATCAAAATCAAACTAAGGGTGTTCTGCTAGAGTAGGCTTAGCCAACCAGAAACTAGGAAGATTAAATTTGAAATTTTAAGCTGTGGAACTAAGAGGTAGCATACCCAAGCAGTTCAGTTCAGTACTTGTAGCTCAGAGCGCGCAGATGTGAGAATTTAGTACAGAACGAAAAAGATACATTTTGACCTTTAAAAATATAGTTAGGAACACCTCACAGCTCCATACTTAGATACGTCAGTAAATTTTTATTTTATATATATATATATATATATATATATATATATATATATTATTCAACTGCCGTGAAGAAGTAATAAATAAGTAAGCATTTACAATTATAATTGGTGTAAAGTGGGTAAAGTTATTCTGCAGCCGTACCACTCCTATTTAGAGATACTTGCTCTACAAGATATCACTGACGCAGCAGAGGCATAAATAAAAATAAATTATTCCACATATAACTTTATTATTAACACACACACATACGGCACCCGACGCAATATCTAAAAGAGAAAAAATTAGAAATGAGATAACAGAAAATATGAATGTTCAAAATTTAATTTTAGATTTTATTCAAAAGAAGCCATTAGAATGGTATGGTCATGTTAAAATAAGAGAAGATGAAAGATTACTCAAAACAATAATGGAGTGGAGCCACCAGGAAGGAGAAACGAAAGACCGCATAGCACGTAAATTCAAGGAGTAAGACATATATATATATATATATATATATATTTATATATATGTATATATATTTATATATACATATAAAAATATGATGTTAAAAATTAATTTCTTGTGGAATACTTAAACGAAATATCTAATTCTGTTAAGAGACCATGAAATCTATCTGCTGTCTACAGTGTAGCCAGATTGTGCTTGTCAAGCATATGGGTTGTATTCGCCACTGAAGCACTGTGAACGCATTACACGTTGAGAGGACAGCAGCGTCTATCGATAGAGCTAGTTAGAGGAACATTAGCAGAGAACTGCAGTTGTCCACTCACTCTTACCAACGGGATGGCACTTCACTAACTGGATTACCCCAGTCTATTGCCAACCTCAGCACTGCTAAGTGAGTTAATTTGACCGTAAGTGGTAGCAGCGGTTTAATTTGGAGAACATCTTGTTCTCACAAAGTTGGTACCGCCGTCCCCCCGCCCTTCTCACCGAGGAGTCTGTCATCAGTGCTGCCAACTAAACATCCTGGTAACATGCCTTCATTAACAACATAAGAGAAATTCTTGCTCTACAAGGTTAATTGGGCCCTTAAGGAATTTCATAAGCGACTTAAAATCTTCTGAGGCATTCTGTGCAATATTCTTGGCAGCAAAATGAATAGCTTATATAACAACTGTGACAGAGGAGCCTGTGCCCCTTTAAGGCTGGCATCCGTCTCCGTATCACTAATTACCTTTCTCTTTCTTTGTTAATTTAGAACTCAAAAACAATCCAAAGGGTCATAATAATTTGAGTGTGTAGTTCAACGTATCAGATTCATGGTCGCCTAGGGATGGGGTATCCAATAATTTCATTAGTTGACTTCTGGGTTAGAATTTTTGTAATATATTTCAGTGCTCTAACGTTTATTATTTTAATACGTTTGGTCAAATCATCGTAAAGAAACGTGTAACATTTCATATGACCAATTTTTATCAGCCTATTTTTAATAATATATACATCCAAATAGATTTTAAACCTTAATTGCACATATGATGTTGTTTTAGGTTTTAATACAAACAGGGCGACGGAAATAAATTCTGATTTGAAGAAGTTAGTATTCAAAATAAAATGACATATCATCACATAATGGACGGCTTTATCTTGAATGACGCAACTGACGTTCACGGGTATGACTCATAGAGGGTATCGCGTTCGATGGCCTTGCTCTGCGGTAACTTAGCTCAGCGTAAAAATAAAGTAATGCCGTTTGCGGTTCAGAATGTATTAGTTGGCATGGATATTGGGAATAACTCTGTGTGAAGTTTTTTGTTTTTCTGGCATACTTTAATATTTTGAATAATCTTATTTCTTGAATTATTAAAGGCGAAATAGTTGAAGAAACGATTCTACGTTATCCTATAATACTAACTATTAATTACTAATAACTATTACTAACTTTAATGAAGAATAGAATAAGCCAAAGATAAGCATACCGGACATGAAACTTTATATCTGCAATGTGAAGTGGATTATCTGACGAAGTCCACTGCTTCTGTATGTTATTTATGCTTGTCTTGTAGTGCTGGCTATTTCCTAAGTACATATGTTGTTTAACATGATTTGTTTATAACAGGTCATTTGGAGCTGTTAACATTACTCCCTCTTCTTATTCTTCTTCTATAACGGATTACCCTCCTATTTGTAGAAATTACACCTCCAAGGTCTTACAAGCCAATGCCTTGTGTCAGTAGCCTGTCGTGGAGTAAGCAAACTCTGGATCATAGCATATCCAGGATGGGTCATCGGTCCAATGCTGGTATGGTGGTAAGAAGAAGGAAATGAAGTATAGAGATGAAGGGGATGATAGGAAAATTCGCGGATCAAATTATCCAAACCAGCATTGGTCTAGCGACCAAGGACCGGCGGTTAGAATGGTCCCCGAAATTTGAAACCAGAATCTCCCGAATGCGGGCCACAGACGTTACCACCTGAGCCATCCCTATTGGTTAGCAGTTAATACAGCAATTATATTATGCAGTTTAATGTGAATCTTGCAAACAAGGGACGTTTTACCTGTTTTTTTTTAATTTTAGGACCATTAACCGAGTAGGTCACATGGGACGATATGAAATGGGTGAAACGATGTTCAAATGGCCCCAGCTTCCATAGAACTTATAGTTACCAGACATTCAACTTTCAGGATAGGACTAGGAGCAGAGGGGGACTTAGTACATTGACCTACGCAGATCTTTTGTATCTAGGTCCCTGACGGGGCGTCCCCGGGAGGAAGGGATGCGGAAAGAGAGGGCCCGGACCAGGGGGCACGACAGGCACAAGGTCCCTATCGTATATAGTTTTAAACTCTTCGGAAGGCAACTGTGCAACTGGTTCCCCTTCACCCTTAGGGCTTAAACATCCACTGGGGGGTCCGGGACACGGAGACTGCCCCCATGCCGAGGGAAGGTAGGTTTTCTCAGAGCATCCTCTTTCCCTGCCATGCACACGTTTCTGAGACCTTCTGGCGAACTTGCAACCCTTTAAAGACACCAAGCAGTGCAAGGTGAAGTGAAAAGAGAATGGAGAGAAAAGGAGGGATAGGAAATTCGGGTGATGTAATGACCCTTCTCAGAATTCGCCTAGCAACCCGAAAAATCCATGGGTCAGGATGTCATCCAGGGAATTCGAATCCACGAGTTCCAGAATGCGGGCCACAGACATTAGCCTGAGCCATTCCGCTCAGTCAGGATAACGGAACATCCCGAAAAAGCCTTATCTTAATTCACCTTCTCCAAGATTCTAACTCGGGACCTCTTTAATGCTACCCCACACAAGGAAGGTGGTTATCAAGGGATTTAAGTCCAATAGCATCGAAGAGCTCTGTTTTCATTCTTAGGCACCAAAAGATGTCAATATTCCTTTTGCCTTCTGGATTAGAACTTAGTATCTGTGGGATATTCTGTCTTCCTTTGTTTTCAACGTGGTCTCTACGTACGCTTCTAAATATTAACTGAGTTAGCCGTTTCCTAGGGGACTTCATATTTCTTCATTAACCCTTAACACTTCGGTACTCTTAAAAGATTCGTCTCTTCCGTCGCATTCAACATACGAGTTTCGCTACCATATAGCCCACATGGAGGTGCCACAAGCTTTTTATTATTTTTTTCAGCAGATTTACACGTACCTTTAACTACCTATTTGTATTTTATAATACTTTCTGGTTTTTATAAGAAGTAACAAATTTCTTCCTGACCAGAAAATCTAATATAGATGTTAAATGCAAATTGTTATATGACAATGAACAATTTTAACGTAAACAATTTTGTAACACAACATAATTTTGTAATGGATTGTTAAACTTAGTATTATATTACCATAGTACCACCATAATACACTGCCGTTTGCGAAAATTGCAACACCAAGAAAGAATTTCCCGAATAACTCCAAAATTGCTGGAAGTGTAGAAGAGTGTGTAAGCAATAAGTGATTAGGTTTGCAGAGAGATGGGGTATACATAGACCGAGCAGTGCCCTCTCGTATACGTCCGACAAGGTCAGTGTTGCGCCCAGTGTAGTCAGTGCAGAGCTGGAAACAATAAAGTGAGTGTCAGTATGCCTCGTCGACGTCAAAGGGAGCCATATCGGCATGTGAGTGAGTTCGAACGGGGCAGAATGATCGGTCTCCGGGAAGCGGGTTTGTCATACCGTGACATTTTGGCTCGTACATGGCATGCCACTACGACAGTGATGCGTGTGTGGAAGCAGTGGATAGATGAAGGTCGTACGCAGCGAAGAGCGTGTACTGGACCATGGAACATGACCACGGCACGGGATGATCGTCATCCTGTCCGCATGGCCATAACGGATCGTACAGCTTCATCCACAGTGTTGGCTCCACGCTGGAGCAGTGCAACAGGTGTGAACGTGTCTGCATCAACGGTTCGTCACCGTCTACTGCACGTTGGACTGGTTACATGCATGCCATTACGTCGGCTTCCATTGTTCAGAAACCACAAGCTCCTCCGACTGCAATGGGCACGTGAACTTCATCTCTGGGGTACTGAGTGGCAAAACGTAATCTTTTCGGACGAGTCTTGCTTCAACGTGTCCTACAGTGATGGCCGCATACGTGTCGGGCGGTACCGTGGTGAGTGCAGCCTGGAGGGCTGCAGTGTTGAGCGCCATAGCGGACAAACACCAGGTGTGATGGTTTGGGGCGCCATTGGTAACAACAACGGTTCTCGCCTCCTACGAATTGAGGACACTTTGTAAAGCAACCGGTACCTAGCGGTGGTTGTAGTACCTGAGGTACTCCCCCTGCTTCAGACATCTACACAGGTCACATTTCAACAGGACAATGCCCGACCACATGTTGTATAAGCCTTCTTCGAAGAGCGACAGGTACCATTGCTTCCCTGCCCTGCACGTTCGCCTGACATGTCGCCCATCGAACATATTTGGGATATAGTCGGTCGGTCCCTGGTGCGTCACGGTTCTTCAATAACCAGTGTCACGAATTTGTGGACTCGAATGCAAACTGCGTGGAGGGAAATCCCTCAGGTAAGCAAGAAGAAGCCCTGAGCAGAACAGAAGAAGGCTTTGGATTGCACCCTCGTCGTGCAAACGAGAAATTGCATCAAGGTAACATTGACTGTGAGGTCGCTTCAGAAGATACCGGGTTCACCGCATGCCTTGTGGTCACATTGGAGCATCTCCAACACAGCTAAAGCTGAACTCCATTTTAATTCAACCAAGGAGTGATTGGTTTCAAGATTAATTTCCATTCAAAATCCATAATATTAGTAAGTATAAACTCATATCCACCGAGGCGTCGCTACACCTTAACAGAGAGTCGACTAACCAGTTGTGTTGTATTCCGAGTGTGTGCCAAAGTGACTCAAGTGTGGTGTTATGTTGGGTGTCTTGGATAAACAGAGTGTGTTATTTGCAGTAACTGGTGCTCTCATTTGTTACAATATTATAAATTTAAAGCACTCTTTCATCTTTGGAAATAAGTGAAAGTCGCAATATGTAAGGTCTATGGAGCTCTATGGCGGGTGCAGCAGAACCTTCGTGAAATGCAGGCGAACTAATTTCCTCTGCATTTTGTGCTCCGCGGTACCCAAACCGTACACTCCTTAAGATACCTTTGCCAGATTTTCTTAATCCGTCGCATGTATTTTTCCGCGTACGGTTCGGTGTATTTTCACTAACAGTTTGCCGGTTCGTCGCCAGGGGTGAGTCGTACCGCCCTGCCTATCGCTTGTTAGTGGATTAGGGCTAGAGCCACCGTCATTTCCTGGCGTTCGGTCCGGCTTGTCCAAAAGCACGGAATAGTTGTGCTCTGGTACATCGACCTGCACATCTTGGTAAGTTTTCTCACGTGTTTCATTCTTATATGAATAATGTAACTCGCTATGGACTTCACATTTCTGACCATGTTCTTTACACCTGCTCAGCTTTTGTGTGGCAGCTCTCTTCATTGATTTACAATTCTTAGCCGGAAGTTGAAGGTAATTAATAATTGCGACTTAAGAAGTGCAGTTAAGAGTTTCTCAGTAGATTTATGGAAGTTATACTGGGTGGAAGGGGACTATTCTATTAATTTAAACCAGTTCCAGATCTCATTATTTGGAACATATTTTGTATGTCTCCTTTGTTTCCTATGGCCAGTTTCTGCGGAGATATATTAGATTTTTCAACAACATAAAACGAACACGTTGGCAACGGCGCAGCGCGCGGTAGCCGAACGGTGACTGGTAGCGGGGGTGGCGCTTTCCCTTTCAAAACCAGAATTAAGTCAGCACGTAAACAGGTTTCACTTGTGGTGCATGAGTGTAGATAAACGTTTCGTGTATTCCTGGCTAAACGTCCACAACAAATCGCTGTTGAAAATAATACTCCCTGGTGCTGTGACGGTTTTCTTCCGCCCATAAATTGGTGATATGAAAATTGAAAATGCCATTTTTAAAAGGTAGCTTTACTTGAAGACATAATTAGTTGTAACATACCTCCAGCTTGTTATCGGAACTAATTAACAAAAGCCAGCCTAGACGCATTATCCGCTGTTGTGAGACACTGCACCCTTTGGATATGATGGGGCCGCATTAACTGTTCATCTACAAGATTTAAAATTGCTTCCTCTACGGCCGCGGTATTTCATGTTCGCCCTCCTTCGCGTGTTGGCTGTACGCTCCCTGAGATTTACGAGATGCCAGATTAAAAAATCTGATGTGTTACACTCACATGACTTTCTCTACTCTTGTACAAACTATTTTTACAAACACTTATTTTCCATATGCTTCAAGTTAATCAAGATGTTAATCTTATTGCTAATTTTCTTGTAGATGCAAGGGGAATTGGGTGCCTTTTAAGCGATAGTCAAATACTTTAAGAGCTGGTTGCTATGTGCAGTATTCCATTCTCTTTGCATTACCAGGACAAAAAAATGAATACGAATTCCCATTTGAGAAAACGTATTGGAAAATTTAGGGAAACAACAAGCAATATCTCGAAAATGGTTCACTCAACAAAAAATGTATATGACATAAATTGTGTATTTTAACGCGATCTACATTTTTTGTACAGTAACATTTTGTCTTTCTCTTATGGTTTACCAGTTATGCAAAAGTCGTTCACAATGAAGAATACTTTTGGAGACATTCCCAGAAAATTCAAGATATACATTTTATTTCTCATGAAAATATCTTAAATATATAATATTTTAATCAAACTCGTTAGAGCCATTTTTGAGAAGATTAAAATTTTCGAAAAATGTTCTATGTAAAGGGTAATCTGGTGTGGGGGGATTTTCTTGTAAACCTTCTTGTGGCATCTCTGGAAGTTTGGTGTTTATCCGACTGTATGTTTCTGGGCTATGCTGTTCACAGAGGGATGCACAGACAGACATACACAGACACACACGGACATGTTTCCAAAAATACTTTTTTTGGATTCGGGGCCTCAAAACAAATATTTCTGGTAAAATCTCGGTATCGAATTTTTGGGTGGAATACAATACTTCCCCTACTTACTATACGTAGTAGAGAAAGTAAAAATGGCATCTAGTAAACCTTGTGCTGTACATATGATTATCCACTAAAATACCTTGAGTTCTTTTATCTTTTAACCGGCGAGCTTCAATGCGTAGTACGATGGTATTCAAATAATGACTCTCCTTCTAGTGGACTGACATAAGCATGGTTTGGTTTTAAGTCAACGACCGCGAAACGCTTATTGGATGATGAAAACATTGCTTCCATGCTGTTAGTGTAGGCCAGTAGCTGCCAAGATGACTTGTTATTTCGCTAAAACATTACACCACCCTTTCGTTGTGTTTCTTTGGATTATGGATTATGTATAAAGCAAGGCCGCTATTCCCCCACCTCTCAATTCAGTTATGCTGTTTTGGTTAGTCCGGGAGTCGGGTCTCACACTTGACCTAGGAATTTGCCTATGTATTCTACCACATTACGTCTGCAAAATGGTGTTCAGAAAATGATTAATTAATTCAAAACTCTGGATGATGACACACAGTTACTACAAAATCTATGTCATAAATAGGTTACTCTACCCATCTTACAAGTAAGAAACTCTTACTTTCATACATTCTCGTGCAGTGAACCATGTAATTTGGAAAAACAACTCTGTTTTTCGAAAACGGCTGATCATAGAACAAAATGCTATTATAACTTTTTGTTTGTAACACCTCTAGGAAGTACCTATTGAATGTAATACGTTCCTTTTCACATGTATATTAATAAATCCTATCCCTTTTATTGTGTTATTGAGACAAGACAAAAACTACAAAACAAGATCTGAAATAAATACAAAGTCTTCCACGGCCGGAGTCAATCGATAAAATATTAAAATCTTCCAGGCTGGAAGGCCGTGGTCTAAGGGTAAAATTACTAGCACCCGACTTTCGGCCAACTCTTTTGTTGCCATCTTCAAGAGTGTAACACCCAGGACAGCTTGATAACGACTACCAACTATTGGGTAGATATTCCACAATTTATAGCTCACGCCAAGGTCAAAACTGAAGCATGATTGGTGGGTCTGCAGCGGCGTGCCATCGCTGGTACCCACGTGGAATTGAGCATAAATTTTTCTTCCTTTTTATTAAGGTTGTTGGAGTGTTTATAAATTTCGATTGCTTCTCTATGAAGTCTAGCGGGATAATATTTTGTTGGAGATAGTACTTTCGTGTCTTGATATAGCATACGATGACCCATAGTAACAAAGTGTTCAGGACTGCAGACCTATCTGTTTGTGCAAGGCGACAATGTCGCTTATGCTCTGTTATTCGGGTATTTATACTAAGTTTAGTTGTTCGATGTAAACAGAGCCGCATGTGCAAGGTATTCTATATACACCCCTTAACACCTAAGGGGATCTCTCTTATCTTTCGTAGATTTTTAAGTTTGTTGAATCTTTCTGGTTGGTTTAAATGTTGTATTTATTTTGTGCTTTTTAAGTATTTTTCCAATGCGATCTGTGATGTTTGTAACATAAGGTAAGAAAACTTTATATGTAGATAATTCGTGGCCTTGATATGAATTCTTTTTAGGGTAAATTGCTTTGTTAAAATCTTTGTTCGCGAATCCATTTTGTAACATAGGCAACCTAAGGTGTTATATCTCCTCACTTAAGTATTGCCCTGTACAAATACGTTTGGCTCGGTCCACTAGGGTTTTGATTAATCTTCTCTTTTTTTGTGGATGGTGATTGGAGCTTTTATTTAAATATCTGTCGTTATAGATAGGTTTCCTATAAACAGTGGATCACTGTCTCATCCTGTGACACCCTCTGGATGAATTATTTCACCTACTTAATTTTGTCACAAGGATAGATCAATGTGGAGAGGCTGCCTACTCCAGCACCTCGATTACAATAAACTGCTCTTTAGTTCCTTTCTTTTTCGTTCGATCTTTCGTTGTTTGATTCCACGATAACCGCGCATCATTTCGTGGAGACGATTTCGAAGCTCATCATCGAATGCGGTCGTCCACTATGGACTTGATCAAGCACAGGTTGCCGGACATATTTCTTTTAACATCCTGGTCCACCATCTTACTGCACTGACGTCAACCGTTTTCGTTCGGCGATGAATTTGGACAGGCTCTAAACCCTCAGCTGTCAGAAATTCAATGACAAATAGCTGCTTCAAGCTTATCTCTGTATATGTCGCCATTTTCTTCAATTCTCAGCATACTAGCGACACTGGGGAACAAAGAAAACTACTGCAATACAAAGAGGAAAAATGCAGCTTCTAGATACAAGAATTTTGAAAATCGGTTAACAAATAGGAGGGTTATAGCCATGAAGGTATTACATTCCTATTGTACACGTTATATTGAAGTTTGGATAAAATTTGCCGAAGTGTTCTAAATTTCGTTAATATTGTAAAAAAATTTAAGGGTAATCAAGAAAACAATCTGTCAATTTATGACTTACATAGCCAAATGCTTCCGAATTGAGGTTACATCTGGTACAGTATTTGTTGGCGGGTTCCAGTCTAGACTCTGGATCTGTATCTGGATCAAGACGCTCTCCGTTGATCCGGTCATCCCATACACTGTAATTTGTAATTGCCGGATTTTAAGTTACCGCTCCATTAAATCAGTTGCCTGGTGTGGCAAAAGTGATTCTTGGCTGAATATTAGCTCTTTTGTAATTACCGGACTGTTATAGCACGTGTTACGGTTTAGAATTTTGTTAAAACTTTATGATAGTTTGCTAGGTTTGTCCTGTGTATTTTAAGTAATTTTAAAATACCTGTAGCTCAGTTATTGGCATTCTAATCTTATACAAATTAAACAGTAATAGCCATAATAATGATGTTTACTGAAAAGTGATTTATTTTCTTTAGGACAATTTGAATAATAAAATGTAGAATGTTATTTACCTTTTTTACTTCAATCTTACTTACTCACGATTTTCTAATTTTTTTCGTTGATTCTTTACATTATTTCACAGTTCATTATTAATAATTTCTTTTCCTTATAATGTTATACAATATTCCTTACAATTTAAATCATTTGTTTTGAGCATTGCCCAGGATGCCTTCTTCTTTTAGAAAATTCCTTAAGGTAATAAAATTTTGAACGTTGTTTATTTACTAGCCTAGTTGCTACGTATAACGAAATGAATTATAAATTATATGCAAATTCTATAAGTTAAACAAAACACATTTTGATATAAATAACATATTTACAATGCAGTTCATTCTTTACCATATTTCTACTATAGTTTTCTCTTTTGTTGACATTTGTATTTTATACTGTGTTTAAAATATTGAAAATGCAACATTTTTCGTTCATTTTTGTTACATAATACAATTTTAAATTGATTTTTCATAATATAAGCATTCAATGCAAATATTAATGTTTATATAGTATTTTTAACAATCTTAGTTTATAATTTTAACACATTATATTCATAACAATCATATAGTGTCAAGTGTTGTCCATCTCTTGGAATCTGTAATTCCAATAGGGTTTTAACTCATCTAACATATATGTTGCTTTCATCTCGTTTAAATACTTTGACACATCCGAAGTTCTCTGAACCACGGTGCTAACAGTTACTGCAGTTAAATGCACATGCTATGAGTAACTGCGGATGTTTGATGCAGATTTGTTATACGAGGATAATCCAGGAAGTTATAAACGTTTGGCTTTAATAAATTAAAAAGAAAATATTTTATTTGAAAAAAGCATGTTAAAAATTGAGACTTGCTACATTTCTCCACATAATTACTTCGGATATTTAAGCATTTGTCATATCTATCCATGATCTTCACAATTGTAGTTGACTCCCGTCAGTCCATTAAGCCAAGATGTTCGGATGGAATTTCACTAAGCAAAGAACGAAAATGCTTGGGAAAGAAATTTGTAAATCACCTAGGGTTATGTGTCTATCTCGCACGATTTTGTACATCCAGGTCAGCTTCATGCACATTCGTTCATTCATTATTGAAGACTTCAGACCACTTTCTCGCACTTCTTTCGTTAATCACAGTATCACTACACACTTCACTCAGTTGACAGGGAATTTCTGCAGCTTTTAACCTCCCAACATTCAAAAATTTAATACCTACCATCTTGCAGTCGACGGTCTTTGTATCACACAGTTCATTTTAAACAATCACAGAATGCACAGTAGACGGTTATTTCGACCGACATTCACACAACACTAGAAAAAGATATCAGGAAACTATTAGATCTTGGATAGAAGCCTAAGGCGATCTGCGCAGCGGGAATGAGCAAACGATAGTTAGATTCTGGATCACCCATATGTTAATACCATCATTAATATTTTTGGCACAACTGTGGTAAATATATACGTATATACACGTTTGTAAATCAGGTAGTTTGAATTATTGCCTCAACTCAAGACTAAGATCAACTTTTTCCAATGAACCGTTTTTCCACTTCGGATGGAAATTATAGTGAGAAAATACAAACCCTTCTTCGCAGAATATATAAGAGCAAACCATTTGGTATTTAATGTCTTTAAGGCATTGCTTAACACGTTCGCTTTTCAACCTACTGCAAGTAAGGGAGTGAATGTTGTTTTCTTTTCTCCCTCAGTGGTCATCTTTATAGAAGGGTATTTTTTTTAATTGGCAGATATGAGAAGAAGTGATTTAATTTTTTACTCCCACCACTGTTATCGGATTCATTGACCCATTTTTCGGGGTTTCGGGAGAAACGGAGAACCACAAAAATCTGACTGCTAACTGAAGCAGTTTTAACTGGCCAAACCACAAGGGAAACTGTAAAACAGGATAACTTCGGTTAGAAAAATCTCCCACTTCCGTGATGTAAAAGGTAGCGTGGCTCCTGGTAATTAGAAACCTCGTTCAGGATGATATGGCGCCATAAAGGTTATCCCTTAGCTTGAATAACCAAATATAATGCATCTTGTCCCTTTTGATCCAGGGTTCAGTGACAAATTTGATGTAGAAAATAAACCATGTAATAAATGTTTGAGAAAAAACTACGCTGACCTGTTACAGTCATGGTTGTACCTTTACTGTTCTATGGAAGTGAACTCCGAACGTCAACTAAGAAACCAAAAATAAGAAAAAAAACACATCAGAAATTACAATTATAAGCGGATTTAAAAGATGCAAAAAAAATAAATTACATAGAAATGAAGATGATAGAGATGCATTGCAGATATTTAATATGAACGACAAACTGACAGATACTGTATGGAGATACAGTCTGACAGGGACAGACCCAGAAAGAGATGGCAGGGGAATCTTTGAAGAAGATATCTTTATTATATCTTTAAGTGCAGAGGAAGAAAAATGCAAATATTAATAAAATCACGTGTTAGTATTGCTCAAAAGAGATCATTCCTCTCAGCCGTCAGAGAACACATCTCTTTTGCTCCCGGCGCAGAGAGAGGAACTCTCTGAGAAGTGTAGGGCAGTTGAAGAAATGGGAAAGTCGAAGTTGCTGACTAGCGAGGCAAGGGGAATATATTGATCTCTATGGCAATGGTACGTTATTAACACCTATGTAAATGAAACTAATGATATTGTGTATTGTTGTAATGCCAATAATCTTAAATTTAAGCATAATAAAGCTTTAGATTTAAAAATGAGTATTAAACAGGACAATAGGAACAATACTGTAAAAGTTTTACGTATATATTTGGAAGATGTTCCTGGATGGTACAGTGAATTACGTGACTAAGCAAACAGATATTTATGATCAAACTAAACTACCTTAATCTAGAATCGTTATTGAGTGTGTGTTATGCTTATGTTTATAGATACCTTGTACGTAGTGTTATCCTATAGGGCAATTATTACTCTGCAGACTGGCTATTAATTTTACAGAAAAGGTGCATTATATTGATTTGTGGAGCTCAAGCACGAATACACTCTAAACCACTCTTTGAAAAATTACGTATTCTTACTTTGCCATCAGTGTAGGTTCTTGAGTGTCTTCTTTATGCCAAGATGAACTATATATATGCATATGCCGGTGAGTCTTCTCAGCCTGCGGATTGAGAAGTTATACAGTCCCTGCCTTGTACTGACTATGCCGTAAACACTATGCACTGGCCGAAATGACTGCTTTGCATCGCTGTTTATGCAGTGATTTGCACTCGCAGTGCAACACTGTGCGGTTTGGCCTCCAGTGATGGAGGTCCCACGTTCAAATATTGCCACTTAAAGGTACTTTTTATGTTTAGTAAATTTAACGAGAACTGATAGTTTGATATGGAAGTATCGTTTTACATAATTGGTTTAATTATATGAATTTAATTAAAATACGGATTGTTACTTGTTGGAATATGCTTTAATGAACATCATAAATAAATGCATATAATATTATAATTATAAATTGCAAGCATAAGGCATTATTAAATAATATTTTACTATTTAAAACTATCTTTTCATACAAAAAAAGTCAATAAATTCTTCTGAGAGTATGCAGTACATACAAGATAGATGACGTTTGCAAGCCCATATTATGATTGTTGTAAACTTCTCTGGTTCCCAAACTAGTGCATTTAACAGTGGCTATGACATCATGTCGGACCATAACACAGATAAACTTTTAAAATTTACCCTTACCCTCCATGTGGTTGTAATAGGTGTTCGAACTGGTCACCATGCCGGCAGATGCAAGATCTCAGTCTAGCCATCATCGCCAGCCTAGCCCGGCGCAACATGGCCGGTGTGATGTCACAAGCTAAGATGATGCGTTCCCTGAGCTGTTGAGGGGTCATTGGCCGCTCTGGAGCACGATATTTTTACCACATAAGAAGAAACCTAATAGGGTTAGATCTGGTGAGCGTGCTGGCCAACCTATTGGTCCATGCCGTCCGATCTATCGTTCAGGGTAGGTGGCATCGAGATAAGCTGTTACACGGCGGGCGACTGAATGAGCTGGCGTCCCATCGTGTTGGTGCCACATAGTTAGTCGGTTCTGCAACGGCCCTTCATCCAGAAGAGTTGGCAGCTGGTGTTGTAGGAGGTAGATATGTCGGTTTCCAGTGAGTTTGCCATCATAAAAATAAGGGCCTATTAGGTTATCACCGAATATACCAGCTCAAAAGTTCAAACCCCATGGGACTAGAAGGCTGCCTCTTACATCCAATGTGGGTTTACAGTGGTCCAATAATGCATGTTGTGGCGATTTACATGGTCTGTCTTGTAGGATCCAGCTTCGTCTGTAAATAACACAGTTGTCAAAAAATGTGGATCTTGTTCAGTTTGTCATATGTTCCACCTAATTAACCCTACTCTTCGTGCATGGTCCGGCTACAGTACCTCCTGGTGTAGTTGAAGTCGATAAGGGTGAAACTTTGCATGATGTAGTATTCTCCACGCGGAAGATTGGCTAATATTGAAACGCCCGTGAATGTCCGTCGTAGCACAACGTGAATACTGAATGACATAGTCACAGGATCCGTCGTTGCTTGTTTACAGACACGGTTATCTTTTCGTGGGTATGGTGTCTTGTGCACTGTTCCTGATTCCAGAAGGCGGCTTGCAACTCGCAAAAACGTGTGATCTGTAGGAAGTGTTCTCTGCGGAAATCTCTGTTGGTATAGACGACCTGCCTCCGTTGCATTCTACTGCGCTTCCCCGTATACTAACAACATGTCCAGATACTCTATTCGAAATCATTGTTCCACAGTGAGCACGAACGGCTGGAACTTCATATTTATAGGCAAATCACTTTTTAGCGCATTCGGAAAGAAATCATAGTTTGTTAGCACGTCTGTAGCACATGAACAGAAATGAATAAAAAACCTCATTTATTTGATTTGATTTCACCACGTCTTTCCAGCATTTTAACCATTGCGCTATAGAGCCCATTAACAACAAGCACCATTGCAGCCCTAATAAGTGGGCTGGTGAATGCGGCGCCAGGTCCTGCATTTCACATCGTTTCCAAAATGCAGGGTTGCCTAGTTACCAACCCACAGAATGAGAAGACTCACGCGTTATATATACTCGTATATGGAGAAATGCAACTATACTTTAGCAGAAAAGAGCTTAGACTACATTTCTTTATTTAAAAAAAGAGGTTCTTTAAAATTATTTCTTTATATCTTAGAAGCTTGTCTATGATACGTTGAAGAAAGCAAGTCGAACTACATTGTTGGCTAATCCTCCATATAGTGCAAGATTATATTTGATAATATAAGCTGGTCGTAATGTTAATTATTATTTTTGAAATTGGCCTTTCAGTGACCATGTTGTTATCCGGAATTAAATAAAAATATATAAACCCGACCCACCTTTCACTTCACTTCACTTCACTTCACCGTGAAGCAGTTTTGTATTGTAGGAGTTTGCACCACGTATGGACGTCAATTTGAAGTAGGTAGTTGCTGCTACCTATTGAAAGTCAGTTTGTAGATGATGTATTATATTTCAACTGTTGGGGAGCCGAACTTGAAATTCATTGCAATCACACTATAGTACCCGGTTTCCGGTAGCCTTCGCCCCAAGTTTAAAAATATTAGCTTTGTAATTTGACTGTTTCTTTAGATATTATTTTTATGTTTGCCTCGGCTGCGTCAGCATTATTGTTAGAGACACGTTTCTCTTGGTAGGGTTGTGGTGCGACTAAAGAATGTAGGCTTAAGTTTTAATTCACTCCTTTTTATTAATCCGTGACACAAACTAAATAGCACTTCACTGATATAGAGAGCTGTGAGATCCTTTTATTTAATACTTGCACTTTTTAACCGTAAACTATTTTCGTCTCACACGAATACGTATTTAATTTCTCGAGGACATATTTCGCGTCTGGTTATGAGCACTGTCTAGAAGCAACTGAAGTATTTTCCACCACCTAAATCTGTACATTTCTGTGTTTCAAGTCTCTGATTGGCTAGTCCAATAGAATACCTTCAATTAAATAAAGTTTTTCTGGTTGTTGATTGGCTATTTTATAAAATGTCACTAAAATTACATTATTGTTACTCCAATAATCAGAAGTAGTATTATTAAACTCTCAAACTCATTATTGCCTCAAGGTTACCTCATTGTTACCTCATTGTTAGCAACGTTTAACTTATTATTCTCACAGCTCCTGCATTATGAAATTACACAACTTTATTGAACATGTTTACAATAATATAAGTATATGCAATGACTGTTACATACATTTTACAAATTATTACATACACATATTGCTTCAAGGCGGGCTGTTATTGAATTTAAATATTATATAATTTGACTGAAATCATTTAAGTGTTAAAAATACTGCCTCAACCGCCGTTCACCAGCAGCTCCCAGAAAACACTCCGTTGCTGCACTCTTACTTCACACAGGCTCTGTGATGCTACAATTATCTAATTGGAAGAAATGTTCAGTATATCTGCCTTTCTCTGCCAAGTAAGCCTTATATAATACCGACAATTATTTTTTTCTAATTTAAACGTGTAAGGTGGTTCTGAAGGATTTATTTTCCTTTGAAGGTGTCTGTAACTTCACTTAAATCTGCCCATATGTACTGTCATCGGTAATGCGATTAAAGTGTGCCTCTGCTTATGAACAGAAAAGCATTTAAAAATTACAGAATGGCATGTCGCTATACTAAACTGTTTGCATTTTAATTTTGAATGGAATAATTGTATAAGCTGTTGATTTTAAACAGTCGATTGTGTACGTAGCCTGTTGCTTTGTTACACGTTTTATCTGGAAGAGGATATGACCACAGGAGTGTGCTATGCACACATCTAAATCACGAAGTTTAATGATTCTCTCTTGCACTGCTTTGAATGACAAACGGAACTGTTTCACTAATGTGACTATGGGCGAATTGATATTCAAGTTTCGCCTTATGCGTACATATATCAATACAGAATTTAATTCTTGCTTTAAAATTAAAAATCCGCCGCTGCATTGATGTTTTTGCAGCAGTAATTCTGATTGCTTTCCCATGTGAGGCACACTAATTCAATAAATTGATTGTGAACTCTGCATAACGGAATGCAATTGCATTATCCAATTAGCAAACACGCACAAAAAATGTTTAAATTCTTTCGGTTCTGGAACCTGCGCTACTATTCTGTAATTGAAATTTTAAGCGCACATACAAGTGGATACAGTCCTGTAATAAAGATAAACTCGGCTTTGTTCTCGCACTTGGAATCCTGCAATATTGAAAATTAAAAACTTTCGATTTTAGTTGAAACAATTGGCTAGTAGCGATGGACTTTTGTGAGCTAGCAAGGCAAACGGTAAGAGTTGGCCAGATATATTTATTTTTCTATCATAATTATAGAAAAATGTTTTGTCATATATGACACTGGATTTTTACTTTCTCTACTACGTAAAGTAAGTAGGGGAAGTATTGTATTTCACCCAAAAATTCGATACCGAGATATCACCGAAATATATGTTTTGAGACCCCCTGAATTCAAAATAGAATTGTTGAAAACATGTCCGTGTGTGTCTGTGTGTCTGTGTGTCTGTGAACAGCATAACTTAGAAATGATTAGTCGGATAAACACCAAACTTGGTATTTAGCTTCTGTATCTTCCAGAGATGCGACACTAAGGTTTTCAAGGAAATCCCCCCACTCCAGATTGCCCTTTACATGGAACATTTTTCGAAACTTTCAATTTTCTCAAAAATAGCTATAACGATTTTGATTAAAATATCATATGTTTAAGATATTTTCATGACAAAGGAAATGTATATCTCGGATTTTCTGGGAATGTCTCCAAAAGTGTTCTTCATTGTGAACGACTTTTGCATAACTGGTAAACCATAAGAGATAGACAAAATTTTACTACACAAAAAATGTAGATCCCGTTAAAATACACAATTTATGTCATATACATTGTTTTTGTTGAGTGAAGCATTTTCGAGATATTGCTTGTTATTCCCTTAAATTTTACAATAGCTATACTTTTTCTCGAATGGAAATTCGTTATTCGTTTTTTTTTTTTGTCCTGGACATGCAAGGAGAATGGAATACTCCACATAGCAAGCAGCTCTTAAAATGTTTGACTATCGCTTAAAGCCTGGCAATTCCCCTTGCATCTACAAGAAAATTAGCAATAAGATTAACATCTCGATATCTCGATTAATATGAAGCATGTGGAGAATAAGCGTTTGTAAAAATAGGTTGTACAAGAGTAGAGAAAGTCTGTGAGTGTAACACATCAGATTTTTTCGTAGAACAAATTCATGGCTGTTTGCTTTACCGTACACTTGCGCATGGGTAGTTCGCAATTGGTTTGAAACTCAACCTTACTTTATCTTCTACGAATGATTGGTTGATATGATTGCTAAGGAGAAAACGTTATGTTTTCCCAAAAAGTGTAACAATCCTACTGCAAGTTCCATTTTTAAACATTAACATATATAAAGTTTGAATACAGCTTAACAATGACCTCATTTCAGATAGATATACAACGGAGGGTTTTCGTTGTTTTTTTTCGATCTCCCGCACGTCAGCCTCATTGTGTAACCCCATCATTTCAGATAAGGAAATGCATATGGGACATTCCATGTAAAATCGAACGGCAAAAAACCTAGCAATTTTTTGTTTGCGTTTAATTTCTCCTATTAATAAGGGGTGCTAAGGAAAGCATATTTACCAAATATTAGCATCTAAAACCCAACGGTTGTCAGGTTGTTGAACGAGAAATGTATCGTATCAATTAATTTTGTCCCGTTTAAGTCCGCATAACTCCAGAACCCTTTATTTGAGAATATTGTACCAAATCTCATTATGCAGGTAAAAGTCCGTATTGCATTACAACATATACTAATTGTTTTTATAATATTCACAAAAATCTATATAGAGTTTTTACTTGTTTTAAGAGTCTCCGGATCTGTATAAAACTAAAATATTAGTTTCGGAATAATCCATAGTGCTATTAAGCCAGCAATGTTGGTAAAGTGGTTGTGCTAGGGTGTTCATAGTTATAACATAGAAAGTGAATTAGCACAGCAATTAACGCGGCTGCACGATGCTTACCAAGCGCTCTGCAGAAGGACAACACATTTGATGCAAGAAAGGCACGTCATCCAGCAACCTGACACAATACAAACCAGCACTTCGTCTTTATTTCCATTCGCTTCAGTCTTTTCGTGCAGTAGCAAGGTTAATAGAAGTGCTGCGGGTTAAGCGCAGGTGATTATTAATTATACTTTGGTTAGTGATACGTTGATCAAGTCCATCAAGGTGAAGCAGTACGTTCTGAGTAGGGAAAATAAATATTAATAACAGTAGGAATAGTATTAAATAAGCGAGTGTTACTGTAAATTAGAATAAGGGTTGTGTGGACAGTGCCATCAGCGGCCGGAAACGGGTGTTTTTTTTCCCTCTATTGTTAAGTGCCCCGTTAGGTTGCCTGGACCGCAGATGTATAGAAAAGGGTCAATGTTCTCAAAACTCCGAAAGCTTTAGACATCCATTGAAAGAAACTAGAAATCAGGTGATACTGAAATGGGGAGATAGGAAATTGGAAATAGAGAAACAGGAGAGTTTGGAAGACACACTTTGTCGTGGTAGTTCATTGGAGGTGGTTCTTAGAAAATGTGTCGGCGGATAGGTGCGAGGATATGAAGCGCAGCAATAAAGAAGTGCGCGCGTGTATGTTTCGAGAACATATCAGGAATCATATTTTACAACGCTGACAGGAAATAAACGAGCAGGAAAATAAAGCAGTCGTATTCACCACTAACCCGAGATCCAAGATCCATGCAAATCCCTGCGCTAGTACCGAACCCGGCACCATTCCTGCAAATTCCGTGCCGCCAAATAGCCACGTACACCTGCAAAGGAAGGGAAATTAAAATATAAAGAAGCTTTTATCAAGTTAGGGTATGTCCTAAAATAGTACTGTAATACAAATATACTGCTTAATAGGCGTTCTCATTGTTTACAGCCTTAGGCACAGCAGCTTCCTTGACCTTCAGTTCAAAACAAACATGCGAGAGTGACCATGAGCACGTAAAGCTAATTTAGGTACTTCTTTAATTATTTGAGACGAAACCTTATCAGTAACCACTGCAGTATAATATATGTTTGATTATGTTTAAAGTGCGGAATCTTACCACATATAATAAAATTATATTTCTTAATCCGAAACCACCTGCACTTCAAAAAGTCTAAATTTCTTCACTTAAATAAAAATATGAACAACTGTTTACTTGTCAGTATGAAATTAAAGCTTAGGTAATCCAAATAAAGCACGATTTAAATAACTAGATTTGTACGTTTCAGAATTATAACAGCTTGAATTTGGGGATTTTAAGAAGATCGATAAATTTGAAGAATTTTAATTGTAAAACTTTGGTGTTCTAAATTTTAAGAATTTGTATAAAGCATTGTATCGGACTTGACTACAGGTAGAAAAGTTTGTTTCATTAAAAAGAATGCAAGTTAGATTTCCTATTTCTTTCGGAAGATATGAAATGGAATGTCCCATGTGTGAAATTGTACCAAAAATTTTGAAAACTTAAAAGCTTTATGTTTTAATAAAATTACACGAACTCTATACTTAAGAAAACATATCATTTCTTCACTGGGGGAAATCACAGTACCATTAAATTAAAGCTATAAATGAACAGTTGCATGGTATAGGCCTATTTCACTAAAGTACAAATGACTATTTGTGCGGATGTGTGTGTGGCATACAAGTAAAGTGTATTTAGCATAATTCATGAAATCACAATCACAACTTAAATCTATCAATATTAATATGGAGAAAAATTGTATTTATCAATTTATGCACTAAAATATTAAGGCAATGGGATAATTTCTCATTTAAACAACCTTTAAGAACAGCACTATCATACAGTTTTGTAATTTTTAACTCTATTAAGATATCACCCGTGCATTAAAACTTTGCTCCATTTCTTTATTTCGAATTATTCTTTAACATTCATTCCTTTTTAAGGCGAAACATTCTACAAACAACGAAGTATTGTTGAGCTGGTCTCACCGAACAGCAGAGAAGTCGGAGTGTGCTCCATTCACAGGTCCCGAGGCGACTCTCTTGGCTCCAAATGCGGGACGGTTCCAGGCTGGAAGAAGGGATGCTTTTGTGCGCAACCCTAGCTCTATACAAAGTGGCAGAATTATAGACCGCCAAATACAATATCTCATGTTAAGGGTATTCGCTACGTCTATACAAAACAGCTGTAAGATGGCTTATCGATGCATTTTAAATGTACCTGAAAGTAATGGGAACTTAAAAGTGATTTGTGTGATGAGCCTCCTAAAACGTAGGAATTTTAGACCTAATTGTTTCTCAAAATGTCTTCTAAAGTGTCACCTAAATATAACTTGTATACCATATCATCCTTTTAGGTGCTTACTTGATTGCTGTATTTCATTTCCTGCTTTTCAATTAGACATTTAATAAGGTAAATAGCTTCAGCTTAAACAATTGAAGGAATTTTAAAATGTTTTAGAAATGTTTATTAAATTAGTTTGGGTATTACTTTCTTCAGCGTCTACCTAGAGTAGATAGAGGAATTATTATTTTATTACACAAAAATTCGATGTGCAGATTTCAGTGGAAACACGTTTTGGAGGCTTCCTGAATACAAAAAAGAGAACTTTTAGAAAAAATGTTTTGTGGATAGCATACTCCAAATTTAATAGTTGAATTGGCATCTTCCAAAGATAAGATACGGAGGTGTTCAAGGCAGTCTCCCTGCCCAGAAGTCGACTTACATTGAAAATAGTTATTTTTTATTTTCTCAAAAATGGCACTAACGATTTTGATTAAAACACCGTATGCTTGAGATTAAGATGACTAATCAATACGTTTTAAATTTACTGTGAATACCCTTTGAAATACTCCATTTTCCTAACTTTTTTACAATTATGTATAACTATGAAATTATAATAGACAAAGCTTACGACAGGGAAAGCATAAAGCGTATTAAAATAAACATCCTAGTAATTGTTTTAGAAATATTGAAGCAATTTTACACTATTACCAAGTGTGATGTGTTATCACACTTAGTACATGCTAGAACCCTGCGATTTTTCTTCACTTTTCATTCTATTGCAAGAACTTATTATCACGAATAAACATTTGAATGCCGTTTCCGTATTTTGTACCTTCCTACCATTTATTGCTTAATTTGCAATTCATGGCTAATTAAAACGATATACTATGAAGTTACGTGCTAGGCTATTAATTGGCTGGCGCCGATAGGCTGCCTGGTAAGAGATAAACAGAGATAAGTAGACGGAGCAGCGCTCTCGACCAGCATAAACACCGGAGGCGCTATCGAGAGATAGCCAGAATCTTCTGGAAGTTTCCCTTCTCTCCTTTCTCTGTACATTTTAGACTGTTTTGGGAAATTTTCACTGGTTATATAAGCCAGCGGGTTTGTCAGGCAGTTAATGAGCTATAGTCTGATTTTAAAAAGAAGAAACATAATAGATGTCAAGCAAGAGGAGGTGAAGGGTAAGAGGGGAAAGTCGTTGCTCTGGAAACGTAAACAAAGGTTGTCACACTGGTTACAGTGTATCATGGAGGTGTATCATTTACTCCTCAGGTCAGTTATGGTTATACAACCGAGTTTGCTTGGACGTTCAGTTGCGTTGTATGTGTTGTTAGCCTGCTTTGTTAAAGTTCTTCTAAAGCTATGGAAGCAGGACTTGATGGAGGTAGAGCGAGGATTCATGGCCCAAGACAAAGATAAGCTTCAGGACGGGCGTTACATTGCACAGCCAAGCTAGCCAGTTCTTTTCTCTTAGGGAATTCTTCGAGCTGAAGAGCAAAATATGCTACTTTACAACGAACCTCTTATTCCTTTCAACCAAGTGAAGAAATGGACTGCACGTGCTCTTAAAATAAGTGAAATAACCGTTTTAGATATATATATATACGATGCAATACATATTTATTATAGACATATAAGGATCATTCAAATGAAACCCGGCCACTTTGTAAAGTAACGGTAATGATTTTATTAACTCAAAAATAGTCGCCAAAACTGTTGGTACATTTATCACATTGCGACACTAGCCGGTCGATTCCATCTTTGAAGAAGCTAGTAGGCTGCTGTCGGATCAAGGCCAATATCCATTCACACACTTCGTCGTCCGTTGTGAATCGATGTCCGCGAATAGCTTGTTTTAGAGGTCCATAAACCTGAAAGTCACACGGTGAAAGGTCTGGACTGTACGGTGTATGTTCCAGCGTTTCCCATTGAAGCTGCTGCAATTTTTTCTTCACCGCATTGGTAGTGTGTGGGCAGGCATTATCATGCAGGAGAATAACACCATTGGACAACATACCTGGGCGTTTTGACTTGATGCTCGTCTAAGGTTCTGTAAAGTAGCTTGATAACGCTGGGCAATGATGGTGGTTCCCCGTTCCAGGAACTCGACAAGCAGTGGGCCCTTGTAGTCAAAAAGGGACATCATGACCTTACTAGAACTTGTGTGCACGGCCTTTGATTTCTTTGGAGGTGGTGAAGCCGCATGTTTCCACTGCTTGCTCTGACTGACTCCTCGTTGTTCCTGCTTACTCGCCTTCATGTTCAGTAGTGGGCGATAACTTGTGTGACTACCTTCTCTTCGGCGTGAAACCACACTGCACACGCTGCAGTTGCTCTACCAATAGATGGTGCCACCATACATGCAGTTACGTGGTGACACCTTACGTGTAGTGCAAAGCTAAACGCACTGAAGCAGGTTACAATTGAATGTCCCTCATATGTTTAATATGTATTACATAGATATATATTAAATATAAACATATCTATTATTTTAATAATATTTAGTTGTATTGCACAATCTTGAGAGAGATACTCAACTGCACAGTGCAGGTTTTCGCTACACCTGGCAGCATTGCACTTTTCCACGTGGACAAAGTGAAGGCTGCCAAGTGACTTTTTTAAAAATCAGACTATAGCGAACGTTTTATGGAGCAACAAAAAGTGCAGTACTCCGAGCGAGTTTGTGGCTACTGTTGTGATGTACAGTGAGTGCTACTATTGCAAGAGGTTATAGACGTCTTTTGTTCGATTCTCCAGCGAGTGAATCATCCGAGGAAGGGCTGTTTGCTCCTATTCCACTACGCGGCTACGTTACGAAGAAAAGTGGTGACAGGGAAGGTAGACGTAGACCAGATTAGTGAAGTGACACACTGAACTAAGTGAAGCCACACAGAAAGATGAATAGGTTACGTTAGTGAAGTGAGAGTGAAAACTGGACAGTGACAATATATTATAGTATATGAATAGCATAATACACTTTTTGACGAGTGTTTTTTTTATCCACTTAACGTTCATGCTGTCATGGTGGAAAGTTGATTTTCCCGTATTCAGTGCTAATAAACTAACCTACCTGCATGTTTTGTCTACTTTACTGCACGTATGTGCATGGGTTATATAAAATCCTCTAACTTGATATGTATTTATTATTGCAGGCACAGATTATAACAATATTTAATATTCGAATGTCAACATTTAAATCTTACCTGAATCTTTACTTCCTTTTTATTTTTTAATGTTTGCTTGCTGTTTAATAAAATTCACGCATCAGGTAAGTATTAGCTGCAAGTTATTGATTTTTAAGGCCAATCATCAGGCTGGATAATCGATCACCAGTTCACCACCAACGTAAATACTTGTGACCACTATGTGCAACAGCTGTTAGTAAATTATTAATTTTATTTTCGTGCAAATACTATTTCTATTATTCATTATCATCGAAAAAATAGTATGCAGTAAACACGTTAACTGCACTGGAGAATCTCGGAAGTAGAAAATACTCGACTTTGTCTCGTTCTTCTTCGCTCTCCAATGAATTTATCGCATTTGTATCACAATATACGGATTTAACATATATGTGAGCTTTTTATTGGTAAAGAAAGTTGTGTGAATGTGTTGTGTCTTTTTATATACACATCAAACACCACAGATAATTCTTTTCTACTACAATCATCAATAGTAGTACGATGACTGTTCTTATGTTTAATTTCTTAATGCAATAAATTATCCTAAGACTTCTTATTGAATCTCCTGAAGAAAGGCTAACGTCCACGTGTGCTGTACCTCTGTATAGGAGCATTTTTATTCTGGTTGGTGTAGAGTAACAGCAAAATCACGTTTAATGAATTGATCCAGTTGCACAGCAGGGACAGCCATTAGCAGATAGACAATAATTTAATTGTATGTACCCAGGCTCCGAGATACATACTGAATTGGTGACGGTATCACCACTGCGCGGAAAAGCGTTATATGCTCTTTCCATTGTGGACAAAAAATTCCAAAGTGATATACACTAATATAACTACTTTAAAAAAATCCGATCTATTTTTATTAGTGGGTATATAAAGCATTCTTACTCGGTCTTATTCTTCTATCTACTATATTAAATCCAAATATACCTTTGCAAAAATAGTTACATTATACACTTCGTTATAAATACAAAGAGAACAGTGATAGACAAACTGGACGTTATATGCTAATCTTAAAATTCCATGCAATCGCGAGAAACAACTGAAAAGCGTTGGGACTTGATGACAAGTATTGAACAATTCGAACTTTAATAACGTATATCTTAGAAACCGCTTATGCCACAAAAATAACTTATTATGATAAATTGTGTGTTTTAAAGAGATCTAAATTTTTGTATAGTACGCTTTCCTCTGTCACTTAAAGTTTACAAGTTATACAAGATTAAACAAAACTCCTTCCGAATGAAGAGGACTTCCTAGGCTATTCTCAGAAAATTCAAGATATGCAGTCTATTTATCATGTACATATCTTTCATATACCGTAATTTAACCAAAATCGTAGGAACCAATGTTTAGAAAATCAAACCGTTCTAAAACGTTACATGTAAAGGGCAGTTGGGGATGGATGATTATCTTGAAAATGTTCGTGTCGCAACGTCGAAGATACTAAACTCATACACGAAGTTTGCTGTTTTGTCACCTGACTTTTCGTTTTTGAATTATGGTGTTCACAGGCACACACACACGGACATGTTTTCCAAAAAATTTTTTTTGTATTCACGGTCTTCAAAACATGTATTTCCTGTAAAATCTTGGTATCAAATTTTTGGGTGCAATGTAACACTTTCCCTCTACGTAGCAGAGGGATTTATCCTTTCGCTTATTAGTGGGTATACAAATTATTCTTACGAAAGCCTTTTTTTCCTAACTGTTTCATTTTAATCGAGATAAACCTTTCCAGAAATGTCTGCATTACATATTTCATTAGGATACAAAGGCAATAGCGCTAGTCAAATTTTTAAAACTGGACTCTACACGCTTGCCTTAAAATTCCATACTCTTCCAATGATATCCCGAGAAACAACTGAAAATCTACAGGACTAAAAGAATGCCTAAGTATTGAGCAATTCGAACCATTAATAACGGATATCTCTGAAATGGCTGCTACTACAACAAATTGATTAAGATAAATTGTGTTTTAAGGAGATTTACATTTTTGTGAAGGGCATTTTCGTATATCGCTTAACGTTTACCAGTTATACAGGATTATACAAAGTTCCTTCCGAGTGAACAGGACTTCACGAGTTATCCTCAAAAAAGTTATTTAATAGATTTAATTTGTTATGTAAATATCTTTAATACATGGTACTTTAACCAAAATCGTTAAGATAATTTGTGATGAAAAAAAAAAGCGAAAAATGTTCCATGTGAAGTGTAGTTTTGGGGTGTGGATTTTCTTGAAAATCGCCGTGTGGCATTCTTGAAAGCTACAAATACCAAGTTTGGCATTTATCTGAATTTTCGTTTTGAGTTATATCATTCATATTACTTACACCTTTAGAATTGCATTCTAACATCATCTCCATGAATATAAAACCCGACATACACATACGCGCGCGTGCGGGGATCTTTTACTAAAAATACTTGTTTTATCCTGGGGTCCTCAAAACATGTGCTTTCGCTAAAATCTCGATATCTTCTCTACTTACTATATAAGTTGTAGAGAAAGTAATATTGATTTTTAAAAATTTATTTTAAAATATTTTTGGTTTTGTACTATATTTTTGACTAAGCGTTTGTGCTTAGTGCCTTAGGGAAAAAAAATTATGTGTGGGCCTTTCTCTACCCACTATAATTTTTTACTGTTTTATTTTTTCTAAATCCCTATGATCATGTCGGAGTCCTTGATTTGTGTAACAACTGATTATGTGTAACGTTAAACAGTTGTGTTTGCTAATGTTGTATTTTAAAAAAACGTATAACATACATACATACACACATACTCTCACATTCATACTACATGATGATTATGGTTAAAGAAAAATTCTCCGCCACAGCCACTGCGCACACTGACCACCCAAGGCAGTCTATTCTCATTTTGTTTCCATAGATATTCTAAAAGTTATTCAAAAAGCTTTTCTATTTACCTTCCGTTAACAACATAAATGCTAACAGCGGAACAGTGGTGTTGTAGGTAGAGCGGAGGCTGAGGTGAAAGTCAACTGTTGAGAAGGCGTGCCAATATATTTAGGTCAAGATACCACCTAATAATTAAAAAAAATCTTATTAAAATGTAGAATATTTAAAGGAACAGCAGTGAATATTTTGACAATTTTGAGTTTTGCAAAAAAATTCATATATTTATATTCATATTTATACTTTATTCTCGGAGGAGGTGTTATCGATGTCGTTCTCATAGGAGGCAATTTCATGTACAAAGACAAATGAAGAATTACCAGGGCGGATCGAAAAGTAACGCACAATAATTTTTTTACAAAACAGTTTAATAGTTAAAAAAAATCACAAATGAACCTACATCTTTTACTTACTTTTCGACATCGTCACCAAGCTTCTCAACCCATTTCTCCCATCGTGATATCAGTTTCAATATGCCCTGTTCGTAGAAGTCCGTTTCCTTGGAGTATAGCCATCTGCGGACTGCTAATTTCACTTCCGCATCTATCGCAAAGCGTTGGGTGGCCAGAGTTTCTTCAAGGACCAAAAACATGAAAAGACCGACGGTGCAAGGTTTGGACTGTATGGTGGATGCTGGAGCACCTCCCAAACAAATTTGGTGATTTTCTGACGAACAGCAGCAGCAACATGGGGGCGAGCATTGTCATAAAGAATTTTGACATCGTCAGCATTCATGTTGTGGCGTTTGTCACGAAGGGCAGGGCGCAACTTCACCAAAGTTTTCATGTAGGCTGCGGCATTCACAGTGGTCCCATGTTCAGCAAAGTCTACCAATACAACACCATGAATATCCCAGAACACTGTAACAAGCACTTTCCTAGTAGATTGAGTCAGTTTGAATTTTTTCTTCACTGGGGAACCAGCATGTGTCAACTCCATACTTGCCTGCTTGTTTCGGGCGTGTAGTGATATGCCCACGACTCATCACCAGTGATGATTCCTTTCAGAATGACATGCCCTTCTACGGTGTACCGCGTTAGGTGATCCAAGCTCGTCATCATTCGCTGGCCGTTGTGTTTGTGTGTCAGGTTCTTAGGCACCCAGGGAGCACTAACTTTACGATATTTCAACGTGTCCTGAACAATATCGTACATTGCACCATAGGAAATGTTGAACTGTTGCGATAAGGTTCGCAGTTACACACGCCGATCGTTCAAAATTGCCGCCTCAATGCCCCTGACATTCTGTTGGGTTGCACCTGTTACCAGCCTCCCGAAGCGTGGCGAATCACTAAGGTTCACACCGCCCTCTAGGAAGAATGCATACCACCTGGAGACATTGCTATGGACCATACAATCATCCCCATACACGCCACGCATATCCCTGTGAATATCACTCGGTTTATGCCCTTTTGCCCACAAATATAGAACCACGCCTCTCCGCTCTTCACACGTGGACGACATTAACATGCGCGACAACTTTGTTGCGTAGTTCACGCTTCTCTCGTTAGAGCTGCACATGAAACAAAAAACCCTCTATATTGAAAATTTCAAACTATATCTGTGCGAAATTGCAACATTCCAGCTGCAATACCAAGGCAGACAAAATTTATTGTGCGTTACTTTTCGATCCGCCCTCGTGCAATATCGTACACGCTTATTTCAGTAGAAAGAAAGTTCTGCGCTCTTTTCATCCCATATAATTCACATATGGAACGATCATTAGGATAAATTTGATTGAAGTATGATGTAATAGAACAACCGAGCGAGCTGGATCCACAGTATGTGTGAGGCCGCATTCAGGAGTTTCCTGGATCGATTTCCGTAGATCACCCACTCTGACCTTGGGTTTTCCCTGGAAGGAAGGAGAATGCTGGCGTGATGTCTCATCTACCGAACTTTATCTTAGATTATTTATCTCTCATTCCGTTTTAGAATACTTCAGATGTGCTTCCAGGTTTCGTGGTGTGTGGCGGTGTCGGACAGAAGGCGCGGAGGCTTGCTCCGAAGAAAGTGTTTACCCACAGACACTAGAGGGCTGCCTGGTTCTACTGGACATTCACCACCCTCTCTGGGCAGTTCCTGTAGTTGGAGGCCTGTAGCCTCCTGTGGTTCCTTCACTTCAACCCTCCTCCTGGGAAGTGATAGCCTTAGAAAACTTCACGTAGGTCACAGCGCTCCAGGTGTCCCCTCTCCGCTGTGTACCGTATATGCCAGAATAGCAACTACTCTATGTATTTATTTTATTTTCACTTTCTTTTTTAAGCTTGAAAGCGGATATACCACACACACATATATACAAGAATTCTACATAGTAATTATATAATTCACCAGGAAACGTGTTGAAATATTTAACAACCAAGAATTGTACAAAGCAGATTGCATGAAACGGGCGAGCTAGCAAATTCCAGGTAAAAGATAATTCTAGGTAGAGCCCACCTTTCACCAAGCTAATGAACAGGGAGCCGGTAGCGGTAAGGAGAAATAGAAAGAGACAGAGAAAAGAAAGAGATGGAGATAATGAATCTGCTTCCTCACGTGTCATGGGTGCGCGTATGCGCAAAACTTTAAATAGAATATTCTCATACATGTTAAGGTAACGCGATCTGAGGACCAATTAGAAATGTCGTTACATTTTGAGGCGCGGAGGTAAGCGTCACTAGGCTTGGGTATACAAAGGGGAACAAAGCCCCAGATTTTCACTCTCTTCTAGAGACATCTCATGACACAAAGTGCTATTCTCTTGACGAAAATGCACGTGTGTGCATACGGGTGGGAAGACGTGTGCAGTTAGTTTAGACTCCTGATTTATTCAAATGGTGGGTATTGGTATAATGGGAAAAGCTAGCCGCCCATAAAATATTGATTTGATAATAAACCACATTTATTAAGGGAAATGCTGTATATTTTAATTTGCCTCACCTACGATAACCCGGATACCCAAGAATTAGCTATATAGATCAAGATTAGGAATGAAAAACACAGCAGCCGAGGAATATCCATAGCCGAGGACAAGAACACTGCAGCAAAGGGCACAACTAAAGGAACGACGCTTTCCAGCTACTGATCGACGATTTCCCGCTACAAGCTCCTCGTTTTTCCATAGTTCAACACGTGTTTGTATACATCGCAATTCACGCTTAATTTTCGTCATCGCAACAGTCTAAATAACTACCACGCACACGCACATACGCGTGCGCCTTAAGTGATTTATTTCGTTTTTTTTTACTTTTTAAATATAAATAATATAATTTAGCTGCTAGATTCTGTTATTCAATGCTTCACTATAATCAATTACTTATTTTCATTACTTTTACTTAAATTGTTAAGTAAAAACGTATAGTTTACTTCATTAAGCACCTTTTTGTATTTAATAGTTATAAAATTCCATATCTATTTAGTGTTAGTGCGTAATAAGTAGACCTGGAATTTTTAGACCCTTAAAACTCCACATTTAGGCACGAAAAATGCTATTATATTTTAGATTTTATGCATTTAAAACGTATTTTCACTTTCAAAAAGTTTAAAGATGCAATTAGTTTGTGGACATTAAAAATTACAGAATAATATAATAAATAAATATCCTAAATTCGTGTGGCTAGATGTATTCTATTATGCGTTTAATTATTTATATATGGATGGTAATACGAGACATAATAGCCTACAAAGTTTAAAAATGCCTCTCGAAACTAACTGATCACAGTGGAAATGCACCATACATAATAGATATATCATTGTGCTCTAAATGTCCTACGCTACATGAAGTCACCCCATCACAAACTTATATGGTTAAGCAATGTAAAAGAACTGTTTGAAACATATTGCAAAAGCAACAGAGAAAGCATGGAGAAATCTTGCGAATATGTGCATACAAATAGTTAATGAAGGGGGACCAGTATGCGAGTCGCGAAATAATGGGAAATGTGCTATTTGAAAGAGATTTCTGCCATACTGCAGTCACCGACCAGTACCAAAGGATGTCAAAGGGGCCTAGAGAGTGCAAGTACTGTTCCTTTTTCTACAAAACGAATGAATCTACCTGCTAAGGCGTTAAAATAAAACAGAATAGCTCATTCCTATAACCAAATTGTTACAAAGTATTTGAATAAAACGAATCTCATGATATAAATACTTCCTTTTTTGGGATGCTACAAGAAAAAAGTTAATGAAACAATAGGTATCGTAAAATAAGCACTTTTAGACTCTAAAACCTTTCCATAGATTTATATTTTATATGAAACTTGAAGATGCTTAACTAGTTTTAATTTTATAAAATTAATGAGTTGAAATGATATTAAAAGTCTTCACTTACATCATGATGGTAAAAGATGGACGATCGTTTCGAGGCTATCAAGGTCCCATCGACAGCGGGCGATTTTCAATCTATTATGCACAGTAAACTACAAAGGTCATGCAAAAAAGGACTTTCACTTTAAAGAAGAAATTATTTAAACTCAGTGAAATTAACATGAATTATACTAGGTAAAATTATTCTTCAAGATTAAATATAGTAAACCAATCCAGTTAAGGCTTTCTGTGAGAAACAACTGCAACTGCTTAATTATGGTGGAAAAACTTGTATTAATTTTTCAAGAAACCCAGATTATTATATAGCTGATATACTTACAACTCCTAATGGATTACCTGACTTTGATAAAACTTTAATTAAAAATAAATGTGCCTCCGTAGTAAAAGCAATACAAACATGTAATAATAACAGCTCTCACTTAAAACTTGTTAAAGAACTTAACAAAAAACAGATAAAGGCAATAAAATAGTAATTTTAGACAAAGGAGAATATCACAACAGAGTAATGAACCTGCTAAGCTCAGAAGATTACAAAACAATACAGAAAGATCCTCTTAATAAATGTGTAAAAGATGTGAACAAAGCACTTTCTAACAGTATGCTGATCCCAGTGCCTAAGAAAAAATATCTCAAGGTCAATAACCCTACACTGCCTAAATTATACTGCTTACCAAAAATCCACAAAGCAAATAACAGCATGAGACCTATCATTAACAATATAGATTCTCCTAACTATTTAATAGCAAAATGGCTTGTGGAAAAATTTAATTTGAGAGCTTAAGCATTAAAAATACATTAGAGGTTACTACAAAACTGAAAACTGTATCACTATCTGAAGATCACACCTTAGTTTCCTTTGATGAATCTTCACTCTTTACCACTGTACCTACTGGAAAACTACCTGAGTTAATAAAAATTGGCTTTATACTTATGATACTGAAGAAGAACTAGTTAAAGAAATAATCAATTTGACAGATATCTGCATAAATCAAAACTTTTTTACTTTTGACACAGAAATTTATTAACAGACACATGGTCTGGTTATGGGGAGTCCTCTATCACCCATATTAGCAGATTTATATATGAGTTCCTTGGAGACAAAAGTTACTAGTACCTACCCACACTTATTTAAGTTTTGGATTAGATATGTGGACGACATACTAGTTATTGTTCCTAAGTTACAAATAGACACAGCTTTGGATCTGTTTAACAAACAAGATATCTCTATTAAGTTTACTACGGAAACAGAAGAAAGTATGTGTTTACCTTTCTTGGATATTATAATTTTAAGAATTAATAATCAGTTAGAATATGGTGTATATCGAAAATCTACTCATGTTGACAATTACATTAAGAATAATTTTTGTAATCCTGTACAACATCAATATGCTGTTTTTCACAGCTTGATTCATAGACTTGTCAACTTACCATTATCCAAACCAGAATATTGGAAAGAATTTAAACATATTCAACAGACAGCTTTAAAGAATGACTTTGATCCCAAGACGATCAATAATATGGTTAAACCTTACAAATATAAAAAATATGATGTGTTACACTCACATGATTTTCTCTACTCTTGTACAAACTATTTTTACAAACGCTTATTCTCCATCTACTTCATGTTAATCAAGATAAACATTTGCAGACTCTATCTTATTGCTAATTTTCTTGTAGGAGTAAGGGGAATATATATTTACAAGGGCAGTATCGAAATACAGTAGCCTTTAAGCATATACATATCTCTTAATAGCTGGTTGCTAGGTGCAGCACTATTCCCTTTTCCACAGATTAATACTCTTTGCATATCCAAAACAAAAAAATTAATAACGAATTCCCATTTGAGAAAATAAGTATTGAAAAATTTAAGGGAATAACAAGCAATATCTCGAAAATGGTTCACTCAACAACAAAAATGTATATGACATAAATTGTGTATTTTAACGCGATCTACATTTTTTGTGTAGTAAAATTTGTCTATCTCTTATGGTTTACTACCAGTTATGCAAAAGTCGTTCACAATGAAGAATACTTTTGGAGACATTCCCAGGCAATTCAAGATATACATTTTATTTATCATAAAAATATCTTAAACATATGATATTTTAATCAAAATCGTTATAGCCATTTTTGAGAAAATTAAAATTTTCGAAACATCTTCCATGTAAAGGATAATCTAGATTGGGGGGATTTTCTTGAAAACCTTCGTGTCGCATCTCTGGAAGATACTGAATCTAAATACCAAGTTTGGTGTTTATCCGACTGTTCGTATCTGAGTTATGCTGTTCACAGACACACACACACACACACACACACACACACACAGACATACAGACACACACACGGACATGTTTCCAAAAATGCTTTTTTTGGATTCAGGGGGTCTCAAAACACGTATTTCCGGTGAAATCTCGGTATCGAATTTTTGGGTGGAATACAATACTTCCCCTACTTACTATGCGTAGTAGAGAAAGTAAAAGTTACAAGAGATCAGCACTCTCAACAGCATCAAAGAACAGCCATCGGTGTTTAAAAAATGGACTTATCACCCTAAATTATTCATGAAATTTGATAAAAAAGGACCTGTGGAATAAATTTAGCTCCACAGAATAGATTCAGTATCAATATTTTTTTAAATAAGCCAAATGTCAATGTCAAAGATAAGAAAGCTCTCTCTGGTATTTATAAAACAAAATGTGATCATTTTGACAAGTTTTACATTGAAAGAAGAAAACTTAACCTCTTAATCCGTCTTAAAAACTGCAAAGGAAATATTAAACTAAAACAAACTGAGAAATCATCTGGGTCACACCATTTTTGGAACACACAACATGAAATTGGTCAAGACATTGAACTGTTAAAACCCATACCAACTCATCTATTTTGGATGCTTGGGAAAAAATATTTATTATTAAAAACAATTCACAAGTTTTAAACTTTAAAATTCCGCCGTTGGATGACGTCACTCACCTTCTGGTTCAACCTCAGAAGAAATTAGACCAATATGGAGCCCATCCGACTTCAAGTTCCACCTCACAACAAGTGATGTCAGTACAGCAGCCTTCTGGTTCACCTTCAGCAGCTACGAAAACTACCACCTGAGGTCTTTCCAATCGACTACATGGGTACATACATTTGGTGCCTTTGGAGCAGGGTTCAGTCGACTCCTGCTGATGATGACGCCTTGATAGCCTCGAAACGATCGTCCATATTTTACCATCATGATGTAAGTGAAGGCTTTTATTATCATTTCGACTCATTAATTTTATCAATTGACAATTCACTGTTAATATTGTCCCAATTTTAACATTGATAGTTTTAATTTATTTGTACACATAATAATAAGAAGCATTTAGGCCTAGTAGTAAGTAAACTTTTAAGTTAAGATATATATTTCCTTTAAATTTTTTATTCAAACCTAAGCAAGTATCTAACTGTTTTAGTTGCTTTCATTAAACGCTTCCCTAAAAATACACGAAAATATTATTTTGGGAATTAAACTTCTCTAGCAAACATCTACCGCAATCCAACGACAATCGGATCATTTTACTCTGTGACGGGCATGACGTTACCCACAAATGTGTGCTTCTCCACCTATTACAAGGGAGAGCATACTGTTGCCAAACTTCTCAGCAATTCAAAGTGTTTTCCTATAGATCTATGAAAACAGTGTCCATAATTTGTTTTATCCCTAGTTGAAACACGACATCTTTACGTCTTCCACTCCTATAATGGATATTTGTAGGTGTATTTCTTACCGCTAACCAGTTATATACATTAATTAACAGTGGAAAAAACTTCACAGTCCATTTAAGGAAAATTCATGATTTACATTGAATATCATTGCAGTATTTAAAAAATTATTTCAGAAATAAAGATTAAATAAAGTACTAGACAATTTTTTCATGTAGAAAGCAGTTTGGTTTGGGAATTTTTGTAAAAATTTCAACTTGTATATTTTTAAAATGTCTGCTTTAAATATTATGTTTGGTATTAATAACACCTGTCGTTTTAATTGGACGATTCACGAGCGTGCACAAATGTATTGTTTCCAAAAATAATAGTTAATTAGTTCCGATGCACATTTATGTGTCCAATATTTCTACCTTAAGGAGACTAAAGTGAAAGTAAGTTTTTAAAGCTAGAGCAAACAACACACCAAAAAATAACAATTTCTTGAAGATTATTCAGGTACATTAACATGTTATATTTGGGCAGCTAATGTATTTTGTTTTATTTACAGTAGTACATAAATAAAAAGCAAACAGTAATGAACACGTATTTTAATGAAACAAAAATCACAAATACCATTCTCGATTAAAATCGTTTCGGATTTGTTTCAATTCACAGGCAATCAAGGCCTTGCTGTTCGGAAATATTTAATAAAAACTGAAAAATAATGGGTACAGGACCGAAATAAACAATAAACTCAATTCCAAAATTAAATTTTTCCCCGTTACTGTTGATTACATTCTCCGTTCTGTCACTTACGGTTTTGTCTATACTTTCTCGTTATTGCAGCAAACAAGATTATTGCCAAACTGTTTTCATCGCAGCTGGAAGCATGCGCGTTATAAAATTTGTGGAAGTACTTTCCATATAAGCGCCACAGTCTTCATACCTTCATATATAAGAAAAAATTGTCGTGCATTTATTGATATATTTACTATCCTACATAGGTGCATGATCACACGAGTTAGTCGAAAAGTAAGTTTTTATAATCTTTTTTCTCTGTTTATTTTACGTCGCTTTAACTATGTGGTCATATTGCGACGGGTCTATTGGGAGATAGCTTGTGTGGCGGACAATTAGCCTTCTATAAGCCTCAACTCTGTACTACAAAATTTTGCTTCATTACGTGTCCACAGAGATACGTGTACAGCAGCTGTGCCGCTGATTCTATATGTACCAGGTAGATGGCATTAGAGTGCCTCCAATCTACCTGAATCATTATTTGCGGATAGATGGGAGAACATTTGTTATTACCGTCTATTTTCAATTTTACTATTGTTTTAGACATAAGTTGTAACTTTGGGCGGGGTGTAAAATGTCCTATCCGGTATTTACTTTGGCGACTGAGGGAAAACATGAAAAGAAACCGCTCAAATTGTTCGGTTCACGAGATTTGAACCCTGTAGCTCCTGAATGTGGGCCACAGACATTACCATTATTATTTTATAGCTCACAAATCCTTTATCTTCTATTCAGTAACATTCATATGGTTCTTGTAAATTACATGGGGATTACTATTTATCTAAGGAAGAAAATAGCAACTTGCTCATTAAATCATCGCTTCTTTCACTACGGTGTTACTAGAAAATAGGTAAGTAGTTGCCTTTGCATACAAGCGAAATAAGTCTGAAGGGGTAAATACGAGCGGTTTGTACGGGCTGTATGGTGGATGAGAAATATGCTAGACGCAGAAAATGCCTGTAGAATGGGGGTCTTGCGTTGTGGTGCAGCAACTTCACTGCTTGTTCAAGTTTTTATTTTTAAAAAAAGTTTTATTTAGGGTCGTTTTAACCTTCCTAGGTTTTATCACGACCTTTCATGTACAGTTGTTTACATTATTGGATTACGGTATAATACACACATGTATACTTACAGGTTACAGTTTGGTTAAAAGTACTAATATATATTAATTAGTTTAAGAAAAATAATTACTTTCTAGACGAAATTGAATCATTGAGTGCTGCAGAAATATTTCTTGGCATACCAACCTGACTACGTTGATTTTCAAATTTTGTACATGTTAGTATAATATGTACTACTGTTAATGCTGTTTTACATGTTTTAAAAATTAGTGGAGAGCTTCTATTTAACAAATAAGAGTGTGTCAGTTTGGTATGCCCAATTCGTAGTCGGGATATTACAATTTGGTTTCGCCGCTGTAGCTGTCTTATTGGATATTCTTGAGTTGAAGTTCCACGTACATCATGAAGTTTACTTGTAGAATTGTTCTTCCAGCTGGTCAGCCATTCTTTGTGTATTTTCTTCTTAAAGTGTGCAACTGCATCTTGGAGAGGTATTTTGATATCAGTATCTTGTGTTGGTAGTTCTGTAGCTTGTTTTACTGCAGTATCGGCTCTTTCATTATCGGGTATGTTTTTATGTATCCACATGAAATTGAGTGACTTTTATAAGTTATAAAGGATGGTAACAAGATTATGTATTTCGTTTACAATACTATTTGTAGAGAACGTGTCTTGTATTGCATTTATTCAAGTTAATTAGGTTATCAACGTTGAATAGCTTTCTTAAGACACAGGTCACCTGATAAGCAACCATTTTCATGGAATCATGAAACTGAGAAACGTCTTTTCCTGAAGGTTCTAAAATGGGAACAAGTGCACTAATTAAATACGAGAGGTCCGCGTTTCAACTCCAGGGACGGTTCTTCCTGACTGAGGTTTATCCTTGTTACCTCAGTCTTCACAAATGGTAAATGTCAAAACTTAGGCCTATAATTTGCGAGGGGAATTTTCTTGAACATGTTTCCGTCACTTTCTCAGAAGACGCTGAACTTAAATACCAAATTTGATATTTAATGAATTTTTCCTTTTATATATGCTTTTTCAAAAATGTTTTTGTTTCATACTATCTCGAATTTCATGTTTTTCCGTCTCCAAACCAGTATGTCAAATTGGACTTTTTCATTCATTTACTTTCCGTACTCCAACACCAATATATGAAATCATTGGTCCTGCAATGAGCATATAAAAATATGACTATGTCCAATTGTCTCCTCCGTGGTGTAGTGGTTACCATGCTAGTAAAAAATGGATTTTTTTCGGGCGTAAAAATCCTTAGCATGGCTTCCTTCGGAAGGGAAGTCCTTCGGTGGTCCCGTGTCGTAGATTTACGGCACGTAAAAGAACCTCAAACCTGATAAAGAGACCTCTGAGCAAAATCACCTGTCTTTTGCGCCCAATATACAATGGAACGCTAAGGGCCACAGCAGTTAAAGAGCGTCCATAAATAAAGCTCAATGTTTTAGCTTCCGCATCCAACATAAGAATATTTAACTAATATATAAAGTATTTAGACATAGTATGAAACAAAATAACTGCAGGAAGTTGTTTTTTTCAGGACACGTTTCGATGTTCCTGCCTCAGCTTCACTTCAGTCTTAAACATCTCTCTCGTCCTGAAAAAACTCACTTTAGTATACAGTAATATAAATAATGTTTCGGTAACTCAAAACATGCATTTCCCGTGAAATATTGCTATCAAATTTTTGGGTGGAACACAATATTTCCTCTAGGTAAGTACTCGAGAAAGCAATACGGCTTTGTAAGAATAATTTGTAGAAGCTAAATAAAAATAAACGATTGTAGGTAGAGAAAGTGTTGTGAATCTAACACATCAGAACTTTTTCCCTACCTTTGGTTCGGTTAACTTCGAAAATAATGAAAAACACGTTAAAGGTAAGGAACAAAATTTACTTTAAATAATTATTAAGTAATGGTTTTAGGCAGTATATTTTAACACTTAAACAATTTCAGTCTAATTTATGTATATAAATTCAATAACAGTCCGCCTTAAAGCAATATGTGTATGCAACAAGATATAAGGAGTGTATATTACAGTCATTGTATATGTTTATATTATTGTATACATGTAATAATGTTATGTGAATGTATTAATTAATTTAATAATGTATGAGCTGTGAGAATAATAGCTTAAAAGTTGCTAACAATGAGCTAACCTTGAGGCAATAATGAATTTGAAAGTTTAAATGCTACTAATCATTATTGGAGCAACAATAATGCAAACTTTGTGACGGTTTATAAAATAGCCAATCAACAACCAGAAAAAGCTTTAGTTAAATGAAGGTATTCTATTGGAGTAGGGTTAGTCAATCGTAAACTGAAAAGGAGAAACATTTACAAATTCAGAAGTCAGCTCTGCAGACAGCGTTACTAACCAGACGCAAAAGTGTCCTCAAGAAATATAATATGTAATCGTGTGAGACGAAAAATAAGTTTACGTGTTAAAAGGTGTAATTAATTAATAAAAGGAATATTACAGCTCTGTATATCAATGAAGTGTTATTTAAAATCTTATCAAGGATTAATAAAAGGAGTGAAGTAAACTTATAATCTGTGTAAACCTACATTCTTGTCGCATCACAACCCTGCTCTAACAATAATACTGACGCAGGCGAGACAGATATAAATATTTAATACTTAAAGAAACAGTCAAAATGCAAAGTTAATTATTTTTAGAAATTTGGGACGAAGGCTACCGGAAACTGTTTACAATACGTGCGATTGCAACTACTTCTAGTTCGGTTCCCCAACAGTTGAAATATAATACAACTCCTTCAATACAAGTTACTTCAAATTGCAAAGCGTGTTGCAAATAAAAATACGTAAGAAACCATCTTCTCAAATTGGCGTCCATACGTGGAGCTGATAACCATCTTTCTCAGTTTTAAAAATGCACAAAGCAGATCTAAATTATAATGAGACAGCTCAAATATGTTGTCCGTAGAAAGATATAAAGCGTGTTAATCTTAGTTTTCGGTGCAGGTAGGTTATTTAAACTGCACGGTATATTTTACAAAAGTAATTCATGTACCGAGAATTACTCTCAGTGCCTCTTATAACTGCATAAGAACAGACTTACTATGGAGCTGGCCTTCTCTCAAGTCTTTTAATCTCGGAAAGTAAACAGTCCCTTTTAAACTAGGAAAATAAACATTATTACGCTGGAAATTAGCATGTGAATATCTTGGAGAAGGTCTTCAGGGACCAGAGGCACACTAAAAGAGTCTTAAAACTTTGCACACTGCTAGAAACTGACGAAGGAAGATGGGGGGGGGGGGGGGACTAAGCTCATAAAGCGGATATGCCCTCTGAACGTAGCACTTCAATATTGCCGTGCGTTTTGTAGAATCGTAAAGTGTTTTGGGACTCGATCGTAAATCTAATGTTTATTTCCAAAGATGGCATTTAGATTCTGCTTCATTCGAATTCTAGAAGGAAATGGCGCCTTTATAAAAACTGTTCCAAAGCTTAATGTTGGTGAATGTACAGCTGAGAGCCATGTGACACATTTCGTTAGTTGGTTACTTTGAGAAGCCTATATAGTTACATTATGTAAAACATTAAGTGATTATTCTACTCGAGTCTCGTTCACCTGATACTGTTCAGTAATTTTTACTTTCTCTACTACGTATAGTAAGTAGGGGAAGTATTGTATTTCAGCCAAAAATTCGATACCGAGATTTCACCGGAAATATATGTTTTGAGACCCCCTGAATTCTAAAAAAGCATTTTAGGAAAACATGTCCGTGTGTGTGTGTGTGTCTGTCTGTGAACAGCATAACTCTGAAACGAACAGTCGGATAAACACCAAACTTAGTATTTAGGTTCAGTATCTTCCAGAGACGCGACACGAAGGTTTTCAAGAAAATCCCCCACCCCAGATTACCCTTTACATGGAAGATTTTTTGAAAATTTTAGTTTTCTCAAAAATGGCTCTAACGATTTTGATTAAAATATCATATGTTTAAGATATTTTCATGACAAATAAAATGTATTTCTTGAATTTTCCTGAAATGTCTCCAAAAGTATTCTTTATTGTAAACGACTTTAGCATAACTGGTAAACCATAAGAGATAGACAAAATGTTACTGCACAAAAAATGTAGATTGCGTTAAAATACACAATTTATGTCATATACATTTTTGTTGAGTGAACCATTTTCGAGATATTGCTTGTTATTCCCTTAAATTTTTCAATACTTATTTTCTAAAATGGGAATTCGTTATTCATTTTTTTGTCTTGGATATGCAAAGAGTATTAATCTGTGGCAAAGGGAATGGTGCTGCATCTAGCAACCAGCTATTAAGAGATATGTATGTGCTTAAAGGCTACTGTATTTCTATATTGCCCTTGTAAATATATATTCCCCTTACATCTACAAGAAAATTAGCAATTACATAGAGACTGCAAATGTTTATCTCGATTAACATGAAGTAGATGGAGAATAAGCGTTTGTAAAAATAGTTTGTACAAGAGTAGAGAAAATCATGTGAGTGTAACACATCAGATTTTTTATACATATGAAAATGAACAAAATGATCAAATGTGTAATGTGTTATATGTTACTGGGGTCTATGGTAGGCAATTGTTCTTTCACACAAGCCGTGTGTAGGAAAAGGTTGGAAATGTAGAATCAGGCTGAAAAATTCAATGCCGTAGTCGGGATTTTGATGCTGAGTTTTGAGTGGTCGTAGGTTCCGATCTCTACTTCGGCTCTGAATCTCGATCTTGAATCTACCCGTTGTCTCGTACCTCTAACTTGTAATTGCGTGATTTGAAGTTACCGCTCCAATAAGTTGGTCGGTATTATCGTGTCTGCCTGGGATGGCAGAAGTGATTCTTGTGGTATATTATCTCTCAGTAAATGTTAAGACTATATTAGTGTGCGTTACACTACTATCATTTTGTGAAAGCTTTATTTTAATTTACTAGCTTTTTCCGGTGTATTGTAAGTGATTTTAAAATACGTTTAGCTCAGGCATAAGCAATCTTCTCTAATCAAGGATTTTATTACGTGTTTAGGAAAGGTAAGGAAATTTAAATCATTTGCAGCAATAATAGTGGTATCCACTAAAAAGTGATTTATTTTCTTTTAGGCCATTGAATAATATAATGTAGAACTAATATTTTACCTTTATATTTAAATTTTACTTATTCTAATTTTCTCTTTTGTTCACTGATTCCTTGTAGCTTTATAGACATTTTATGTTTGTATATGCAGCAATGCAATATGCGTTACAATTTAAATAATTTTCTTTGAGGTTTGCTCAAGATGTCAGCTTCGCAGCGAAAATTTTCATAAGGTAATAAAAAACATTTAACATTCTTTACTTTCTAACTTGGTAGCTACGTGTAACGAAATAAATTATAACTTATACACAAATTCTTTACGTTAAATACATTACAGTTGGATATGAATAACATTTACAATATAAACTCACTCTTTAACACACTTCTATTTTAGTTTTCGCTTTTGTTAACATTTTAATTCCCTATTGTGTTTAAAATATTGCGAACTCAATGTTTTCTTTCACTCTTATTAACGTATTTTCTCTTTTTACGTTATACAATTTTCATTTTGTTGCTTTCACATGAAAACATTTTAATTAATTTTTCATATTATAAGCATTCTTTGTAAATATCAAAGCTTTTATATAGAATTTTCCAACAATATTAATTTATAATTAATACAATGTATTCATAAGAATGATAAGTATTGTCTATCTCTTTGATTTGCAATTTTAATATGGCTTTACCTCATTTAATACATATTTTACTTTCATCCATTTAAATTCTGGGTCAATTAGAACCACGGATATTGCGGTTTCCGTCCGGTTGCTCTAACCAATTGAGCTACCATGGCAGCGTGCCAGCACGACATTAAATTCCAACCCTGACCTACCTACGGCTTGTATAAAAGAACAACTAATTAACCATTGATTGACTTAATAGTTGTTTCAACTATGAAACCCGGGACTTAAAATACTGACGACAATGTAAGCCGACATTGGAATATGTCATCTAAAAATCAATTTCAGATATCATTGTAGTATACCGGAAAAAATGCGTACAAGTTGTAGAATTAATATCGTGCCGGTCTGTTGCCATGGTTGCACAGTTGATTAGAGCATTCGGACGAAAACTGGAATATCCATGGTTCAAAATTGGCTATGAAATTCAATGTTTCAGCCTGATTCTATTTTCCAATGAGGGTGTAATTGCCTTAAAGTTTATGAAAGTTTATTAACATCTAGGTGCCGTATAAGTATGACTTTACATATTTGCCACCGAATGAGTAGGCTTCTCAGTAACGCGAGATTCGGGAGATCCTGGCTTCGATTCCTTCTCTGATTTTTCCCAGGTTGGTAAGACTGTACGATATCTCCAAAACTAAGCGTTGTAGAAAGCAACGTCTTGAATAAAATGTGCCTGATATTATGGGGGAAAGTAAATGCCATCAGTTGTGTTTTATATGGACGACGTTGTGATGGTTATTTTATGATCAATTTTAATTGACTCTAATTGTACATTCCCATTTAAGAATATTAAATTGACCGTAAAATAACCAAATTCCTGGAAACAAAACACGACTAATGGCAGTTACTTTCCCCATAATATCAAGCAACTTTTATCAAATTATTTCTTTCTTTTAGAGATATTGTCTCAACTTAAATGGCCCACCCTGTATATATGTATATATTGTAGATTTAGTTTGGTAGGCCTGACTTGAGTCGACCTTCCCGGAATGAGTTGGTAGTCCTGTTCCTGTACAGGAAGAATAAACTCAAAGTTGGCAGCATTACATTTGGTCTAGAAATATCCAGAATATTCAAGTAGCTTATGTGACGTTTTGACAGGAAGTAGCGTGATAACAAAATAAGTAAATAATAGGCTCTCTTTAGCTATCAAGTCTTCGTAATGCAACGAGTGGTTGCTAGATCTGCCTCGCGGCGAAGATGCATTTTTGGCCAAGGATGTTTATGGTTAAGGTAACATCTTTTTACTTTCTCTACAACGTATAGTAAGTAGGGGAAGTATTGTACTCCACCCAAAAAATCGATACCGAGATTTCACCGAAAATACATGTTTTGAGACCCACTGAATCCAAAAAAAACCATTCTTAGAAACATGTCCGTGTGTGTGTCGTGAACAGCATAACTCAGAAACGAACAGTCGGATAAACACCGAACTTGGTATTTAGGTTCAGTATCTTCCAGAGATGCGACACGAAGGTTTTCAAGAAAATCCCCCACCCCAGATTACACTTTACATGGAACATCTTTCGAACAGTTTAATTATCTCAAAAATGGCTAACGATTTTGATTAAAATATCATATGTTTAAGAAATGTTCATGTCAAATGAAATGTATATCTCGAATTTTCTGGGAATGTCTCCAAAAGTATTCTTCATTGTGAACGACTTTTGCATAGCTGGTAAACCATAAGAGATAGACAACATTTTACTACACAAAAATGTAGATCGCGTTTAAATACACAATTTATGCCATATACATTTTTTTTGTTGAGTGAACCATTTTCGAGATATTGCTTGTTATTCCCTTAAAATTTCCAATACTTATACTTTTTCTCAAATTCGTTATTCATTTTTTTTGTCCTGGACATACAAAGAGAATGGAATGCGCCACATAGCAACCAGCTCTTAAAAGATTTGACTATTGCTTATAGCCTACCATATTCCCCTTCCATCTTCAAGAAAATTAGCAATAAGATTAACATCTCGATTAACATGAAGCATGGAGAATAAGCGTTTTTAAAAATGTTTGTACAAGAGTAGAGAAAGTCATGTGAGTGTAACACATCAGATTTTTTTTCAAGTCCTGTCAACATTCAGTTGTTTTTGTGATGTATGGAAAGAGTATGAAATTTTAAGGCCAACACATAGCGACCAGTTCTTAAGCATTTGATTATTTCCTTTGTGTATATAACGAACTGTGTAATGTAGCTATTTCTGCAAAGGCTTATTTGGATTAAAATGAAGTAGATAGGAAGCAAACTTTCCTGAGAATAATTTGTATACCCACTAATAAGCTATAGAGGGTATATAAAATCATATGAATGTAAAACATCACAATTTGTTTATTTATGCCACTTATTAAGCAGCAGAATTTTATATGAATCCGCCAACGATGCGGTCAAGCGGCCAAATGAAGTCGCTGTTTGTCCCACCATTTTGGTTAAACATTTCCGCGGCTACTGTGCACCATTTTCACATAATAGTAACTTATGCAACAATTGTAGAATCTGGTTCTGACGCTAGGGAATATTTGTCGCACTCACTGTGAATAATTTTCACACGTGTAATATTAAGATTATGCACGAGTTGGATACAACGTTTTATGCAGTCTTAGCATTATAAACTGTATAAAATAAATCATGAAATAATTTCGCATTCATAGCTGATATAAGTAAGAGTGCCTTCATATGTTCGTAAATGAGAGGTTAACTTCTTTCCCTGCATTTCATTGTTATTACTTGGCGTGGTGAATCGATAAGCAAAACAACAGCTTGCATGTATTTCCTTCCTGGGAGAGACGTGAGCAGATATTTCGAAGGAAATGTAACCTATTATCAGCACAGCATGGTAAGTAATTATAAATTCATATATTAATTATTCTATATTTAATAGTGTAGAGAGGTTCGCGGAAAAGAGCATCACAAAATGGTTTCATTTTCTCTCTATAAACCACAGAAATTTGGAATACTGGCATTATACTCAGTACTATAGCAAGTACTTCGTTATTCCTATCATTGACACGCGTGCTATAATGAGCCAACTAGACACGGTATTGAATATATAAAGAACCTGTTTATAATCATAGGGGTGCATTATAATAGGTATTATATGTAACAAACTAGAATGGTAGTAATTAAGACAAAAGTATGTTTATGAAACTCGCTACCGCTCGTTTTATAATTTTCATACGAGCGTCTTAATCCATTATGGTCAAGTTTGCGTACGACTACTTCAGCGTATTTGCGAATAGTGCAACAGATGTGCAGCAGTGTTGAGTCCACACTGTATTTATTGGTGTTTTGCAGGTAACATGAAAGCAACACATATTGAAGCAAAGTAAATGCTTCAAGGGAAATTATATTGAACACGGTTTGGTTTATTCTAAATGCGCATATTTTATTGTTATCTGGGAAATGATTCCCTCTGGAATGCTTGAAGTTGGGTTAATGCTTGTTCGATCCTAGCACTACTGGAGCTGCGCACGCCACCGAGTAATGCATAATGAGTCGCTGAAGTATTATGAATGCCTTAACAATTCAGTGTGGTGAACCATAAACTAGTAGTAGTAGTATTTATTAAGTATTTAGTATTACATTAATTGCATAACACAGTCGCATGGGTCATAAGACCGTAAATGCTCTCTAGAAAAATACCTGGTCTGTATACGTGAGTTGCAGAATCGACCCGAAAACAAATATTTTATAATCACCACACTATATACATATAAAATTGAAGAATACTCTGAATCACACACGCAAACACACACACACACTCACACACACACACACACACTCACGCACACAAGTGCTCAAGTACCACATATATTAACAGAAAATTTAAATAAACACCTTATACCTAGTACACGTACTTCCAATAAGTATGTGCCCAAGCTTTTCCAGTTTTGGCTGTTCAGAATCAAGCCCCGCATGCTGCCCTCCGTCTGTTAGAAGCCAAAAATACTTACGGTAATAATTGTTTCCTTATACCCCCCCGTCTGCACGCATGCGAACAATAAACTAACTTACTGGAGGCCGGGCCCCTAGCTCGGTCGGTAGAGAACATTCCTGCTGTGGTGAGAGGTCCCGGGTTCGATTCCCGGCTGAGGGACCTGGAAATGTTTTTCTAGCCAGATTATTCCCTATCCTCTCCAGAGTCTGGCAGTATGAATGTGTGTGTGATCTAATGATTAAAAATCCCAACTGCAAGAAAATTAATGACTAGAGAATACGAGCAAAAACCATTGCCAGTAGGCAATAAGTTCCCCAAAAAAGTCTGATATGTTTCACTCACATGACTTTTCCTACTCTTGTACAAACTATTTTACAAACGCTTATTATCCATATGCTTCATGTTAATCGAGATATAGAGATGCTAATCTTATTGCTAATTTTCTTGTAGATACAAGGGGAATTGGTAGGCTTTAAGCTATAGTTAAATATTTTAAGAGCTGGGTGCTATGTGGAGTATTACATTCTCTTTGCATTACTAGGACAAAAAAAAAGAATAACGAATTTGAGAAAAAGTATTAGTATTGGAAAATTTAAGGGAATAACAAACAACATCTAGACAATGGTTCACTCAATAAAAAAATGTATATGACATAAATTGTGTATTTTAACTCGATCTACATTTTTTGTGTTGTATAATTTTGTCTATCTCTTATGGTTTACCAGTTATGTATATTCAAAATATACATTTGGTTTGTCATAAAATATCTTAAACATATGATATTTTAATCAAAATCGTTAGAGCCGTTTTTGAGAAAATTAAAATTTTCGAAAAATGTTCCATGTAAATGGTAATCTGGGGTGGGGGGATTTTCTTGAAAACCTTCGTCTCGCATCTCTCGAAGATACTGAACCTAAATACCAAGTTTGGTGTTTATTCGACTGTTCGTTTCTGAGTTATGCTGTTCACAGACACACACACACACACACGGACATGTTTCCAAAAATGCTTTTTTTGGATTCAGGGGGTCTCAAAACATGTATTTCCGGTGAAATCTCGGTATCGAATTTTTGGGTGGAATGCAATACTTCCCCTGCTTACTATACGTAGTAGAGAAAGTAAAAAAAAAACTTAGTGGATGGTTTTCTACAAGTTTTCTAGTTTCCGAAATAGTAATATGATAGGCTTAATTTATTTTCGTAGCACTGTATTCAAATATATACACTACTAATACAAGTTTATACGCAAAATTCTCTAACCACGTCGTAACCGCAAAGTATAAAATAATTGGCAGGGTGTGTAATTGTGGATAAAGCAAGCCATTAGGGAAGAGCTCTGTGCGCACGCATGTATGTGTGACAATAGAATTCCGGCGCTACTGCATTGTTTTCACAGTAATCCCCTCTCTCTGCACTCCAACAAGAGTAGCAGCATTAGGTTAAGGGGCCAGACAGCGATAGTCGGTTTACAAAAAAGCGAACATCCATCTCCATGGCAACAGCCTGTGAGAAGGGGGGTTTTAGCTTAATCCGTGAACTGAGTCACTCGTGCCTTTACTGAATCATCGTCAACGTCTCTCCCCTACCCTGGGTTCGATCCCCAGCACTGAGTCAACATTGGAATGTGATCTAGCGTGACGCATCGTGAGTGAGAAACGTCATTTGTCGCACAGATGTCGCTATCTCGACTCCCTGTGGAGGCAGATTGGCTGAATTATGGGAACATCACAAAGGACATATTGTGTGAAAACTTAAAGCATGTGTATGAGATCTTTAAAAGCACATGTAATTTCGGTAGAGTTTTCGCTGTAGAGTTTTCTAAAGCCTAAAATTAGATTTAAGTGTGTTGTGAACATAATTTTTTTCACTTTTGCAGGCCATATAGGCATCACAATTTTATTGGATATTGTTCCTAATTTTATTTAATGTATATTTCCAGATCTAAGGGCATTCTCCATTGAGTATTATCTAACCACCAATGACCTATTAATTTGAAATTTCAAAGTTAACAATACTGCAATACTTCACTTTATAATTCAACTGGTTTCTAAGCTACTGACTTAAATAAGTTAGCCATTTAATGAAATTGTCCACCTATTATAGATTTTGCAATGTAAATGTAATAAAAGCTCTTTACAATTATATAAAGACATATTCCATAATTTTCTATATTATCATTTTATCCTGATATGTTTAAAACAAGGAATACTTAAAATTAATTTAACACTAACAAACTATTTTGCGTTTTATGTCACAAAGTGATTGTGGTAAAAATACTAAATGAATATCTTAAAATTGCATCATGCTGAACGTGAAAAATAGATTTTAAAGGAAATAAATTTAAAAAAAGTATAAAAGATACTTAATTCCCTTTAAAACTGGAAGATCTAAACAATGATTACATGTTTTGAAAGTATACCGTTTAAATTTACTTTTAACTCTAAAACGTAAATTGTCAGTGTTTGGTTATTTTGTTATTTTTACCAGGGGCATTCCCGTACGTTCATTGCCTTTGCAATCTTTTCGTGTTTCTCAATTTTATAAAATTCCAAAAGAAAGAATGACTCTTATGAGGTATTTTACTTAGAAAGCATTGGCCAAAGACATAATCCTGCATTTAAGATAAAATATTTAAATCTGAAGCATATTTCAACCGGTTCTGAGAGTTGCAGCATGCTTGTCGTTGATATTTGGGTTCATATACCAAGCATTTCAAAGATTTTGGTACACAATTTAACCGCACCTTATTTAAGGTGTGCAGATATCCCTACGTGCATTAAAAGAGTTGCGGAACTCAACGAGGCAATTCCAAGTAAACACAGGTTAGCGAGGAAATGGCACATTAGCGTGAGAACTGTCGTTCTACTCCCCTTGTTTATCAGCGAAGACTTTGAGCATATCTCGCTCATTGAGCAGCACTACCCAGCTTGCAATGGAATCTACAGTCAGTGATGATAGACAAAAACAGACTCTTGCTATAGTATGCACTCCGTGCTGATGGACAAAAACAGGCCGAATAGGTCTTAGAATGTTTTCCAGTTCAGTTACCAGACCTTGTGTTCACGGGAATAAATTCACTTTTTATACTGACAAATAATTAAAATGTCTGTTTTCAACATACCGTGTCCACCCATTGCCATTTCTTTAATTGCATTTACGCTGTTCGTGTCTAACTTTAAGAATATATCCACAAACATGAGAGCACACAGTGTTTCACTGCTATTTTTGTTAGTTTGCTATTATTAATATCATTACCATCGTCATCATCGTCATATGGTATTGTTATGCTAACTCCGCTCATTGAATAGGTGTTAGAAATGTTGCCCCTGTTAACTGATACGCTGTTCCAAACGTCTCCGTATATCCATAAGGACGTCTCTGAGAACATATGGTGATGTAATACTAGTAATAGTTGAAGTAGCGGGTCTTTAGGGCACTAATCCGCCAGTTCCCCACCGACCTGTGTTTATTTGTAATTGCCCCGTCGAGTTCTACAACACTTTTAACGCACGAAGGAACATCTACGCCGTCAAATACGGGTAGATATACAGGGTACTGGTTAGTCAGCTAATGCAAAATTATTTAAAAGTATGAAATGAGGTGTTGCATGCATACATAAAGAAATATGTTATCAAACATAAATGCATAAAAGCATAGAGTAAAATAGATATCTAATTCATTCATTTATTTACATTGGTAATTGAAAATGTTAACAATTAATTGTGTAAAACAGCTTTAAAATGTATATTTTATTCAATATAGTACTTTATTCAGACTGGCATGTGCTTCAGTACGATCTAAAATAATGAACCCGCCCCCTGATAACAAGTACCAGTGCATACAGAAACTACTTCACCTTTATTGTACGACGGTTGTCATCCAAAATACCGCAGTTTGGGATTCATCACACACTTGTTTGTTTACATATTCGCACTCTCCCCTCGACCCCAGTATTCCAAAAATTGTTTATCCTGTATTAGACATGTAACCTACGGTAGGGAGCATGTAATAAATTTACTTCAACAAGCTCTTCATTTCCTGAACTGTACACATTGGTAAGCAGAATATCAGCAAGTATTTTTTCCACGTCACCCGAAGGAAGTAGGCTTAAGGAGTTCCACTCCGAGAATGACGAGAACAGATACCTAATGAAAAGCTTGTTCTGGTTAACGAGAAGGGATCCCCAGGATGCAAGTCTGCTTGGCATGTACCTAAAGGTTGTCAACAGCTCTGTTAACATCTAAACTTGGTTAATTATTCGTGTATCTCTATGATACCCTTGCTTTTATTGCGCTTTAAAACATGCACATTCGCTACATTCCGCAGAAATTAAAATTTGCAAGGCTAAACAGTCTAGGGGAAGAGTAGGATAACCAGGACAGTGTGGCGAAAAAGGGTACGGACGGCAGTTCCAGCAGGAAACCTTTTCTGGAATTTTTTGTAAACCACAGTTTTAAAATTTCCATCTCATCACTTGGGCCTCTATTATAACATCCGTTATAATACTTTTGATACGGTTCTTTCATACTAGCCGTGTTAGGCAAGAAGTTTAAAAATGCAGTGCCACGGCCAGGATTCCATCCAGGTAAGCTATTTCCCCTTGAGCTACCATGGCTAGATACCCGCACGCGTATTTAACCTTGTCTGATAGCCGTACGCGGTAAAACTTTACGGCAATCCGTGGTTCGATTACAGGCATTGGCATTGAATTTTAAAGGTCCGACTTAACCTTCTAACTTGTAATATTACATAACTACATTTGCACAAATAACGTCACGAGTGCATTTTACTTTTTCTACCGTATATAGCCAGTAGGGGAAATATTGCATTCCACCCAAAATTTCAATACCGAGATTTCGCGGAAATACATGTTTTGAAGCACCGTGAATTCAAAAAAGGCACTTTTAGAAAAAGGTCCATGTGTGTGTGTCTGTGCGGCTGTGAGCAGCATAACGCAAAAACGAAAAGTAGGATAAATACCAAAGTTGGTACATAGGTTCAGTATCTCTGAAAGATGCGACACAAAGATTTTCAAGAAAATCTCCCAATCCCAGACCACCCTTTACATGGAAAATATTTCCAAATGTTTGATTTCCTCAAAAATGGCTCTAACGATTTTGATTAAATATTATATATATCAGATATTTTCATGATAAATAAAAATGTATATTTTGCATTTTCTGGGGATGTCCAAAAACGTCCTCTTCTTTAACTGTTAAACCGTAAGAGATAGACAAACGTTTTCTGCACCAAAAATGTCGAGCTCCTTAAAATACACAATTTATGTTATATACATTTTGTTTGTGAAGTGAACCATTTCCGAGATATTACTTGTTATTTATTTGAGTTTTCCAGTTCCTATACCTTTTACTTTCTCTACTACGTATAGTAAGTAGGGGAAGTATTGTATTCCACCCAAAAATTCGATAATGCGCATTTTTAGAAACACGTCCGTGTGTGTGTCTGTGTGTCTGTCTATCTATGTGTGTGTCTGTGTGTCTGTGAACAGCATAACTCAGAAACGAGGAGTCGAATAAACATCAAACTTGGTATTTAAGTTCAGTATCTTCCAGAGATGCGACACGAAGGTTTTCAAGAAAATCCTCCCACCCAAGATTTCCCTTTACATGGAACGTTTTTCGAAAATTTTAATTTTCTCAAAAATGGCTCTAACGATTTTGATTAAAGTATCATATATTTAAGATACTTTTATGACAAATAAAATGTATATCTCAAATTTTCTGGGAATTTCTCCAAAAGTGTTCTTCATTGCATAACTGGTAAACCATAAGAGATAGACAAACGTTTACTATACAAAAAATGTAGATCGCATTAAAATACACAATTTATGTCATATACATTTTTTATTGAGTGAACCATTTTCGAGATATTGCTTGTTATGCCCTTAAAATTTCCAATACTTATACTTTTTCTAAAATGGGAATTCGTTATTCATTTTGTTTTGGCTCCTGGTAATGCAAAGAGAATGGAATACTCCACATAGCAACCAGCTCTTAAAATATTTGACTATCGCTTAAAGCCTATTAATTCCCCTTGCATCTAAAATAAAATTAGCAATAAGATTAACATCTCGATATCTCGATTAACATGAAGCACATGGAGAATAAGCGTTTGTAAAAATAGTTTGTATAAGAACAGAGAGAGTCATGTAAGTGTAACACACAAGATTTTTTGTATAGTAAGATTTTGTCTATATCTTACTGTTTACCAGTTGTAAAAAGGTCTTCATAGGCTATTCCCAGAAAATGCAAGATATGCATTTTATTTGTCATGAATATATCTTAAACATACGCTATTTAATTAAAATCGTTTGGTCCAGTTTTAGAGAAAAACAAACCGTTCGAAAAAAGTGTATATAAGGAGTAGTTCGGAGCAGGGGGTTTTCTTAAAAAATTTCGTCTCGCATATTTCTAAGATATTGTACTTTAATATTAAGTTTGGTATTCAAATTCGTTTTTGAGTTACTTTCTTCACATATACACACACAACGGAATGTTTCCCAAAAATTTGATGTGATACATTCACATGATTTTTATTGGTGGGTATACAAATTATTCTTAATAAACCTTATTTTTCTATCTACTACATTTTAAACCAATAAACCTTTACGGAAATAACTACATTGCACATTTCGTTATAGATACAAAGGAAACAGCCATAGTCAAAGTTTAGGAGTGGACGCTATGCTCTGGCCTTAAAATTCCACTCTTTCCATGCAATAGCGAGAAACAACTGAAAATTGAGGGGACTTAAAAATAATGAAGCATTGAACAAATTTAAGCATTATTAAGGATATCTCGGAAATGCCTGATGCCACAAAAAGGTTATTTGAAATATTTTACGTATTTTAAAGAGATCTACAATTTTTGTGTTACGTTTTCGTCTATTGCTTAACGTTACACAAAATCATATACAATTCCTTCAATATGAAGAGTACTTCCTATGATATTCCCAGAAAATTCAAGATATACATTTTATTTTTCATGTAAATATTTTTAATATATGGTGTTTTAATCAAAATCGCTATAGGCATAATTTATAAAATACAAAAATTCGAAAAATATATTCCACGTAAAGTGTAGTTTCGGGGGGAATTTTCTTTAAAATCTTCCTGTCGCATTCTTGTAAAATACTGTACTGAAACCCCAAGTTTGACATTTATCCGAATTTTCGTTTTTTAATTACACTGTGCGCAGATACACACACACACACACACACACACACACGCACACAGACAGGATTTTTTTTCTAAAAATGCTTTTTTGGGATTCAGGGAACCTCAAGACATGCATCTTGTTGTGAAATCTAGGAATCCAATTTTTTGGTGGAGTGCAACACCTACTCTACATACTATATACGTGGTAGAGAAAGTAAAAATACCTTTGTGAGTCTCAAAATATGAATTTTCCGGTGAAATGTCTGTATAGTTAGATTAGCCGCCACAAGGGTTCCTGAGTTCAGAATGCACATTGATACCATTCTGTTCGATATAAGTAGTGCTGTTTAAGCATAAATCATTAACACAGTGAACTGAGTCTAAAGAGTTAATACCAACGACAAAAATAAGAGTAGATATATCTAACCCCAAATCCAAGACGTCTAGCTGTCCTTAGATATGAAACATCCTACGACACTAATACTTCCTCTCTTGTCAACAGCAACATTTCAGCAAATTTCTTAACGAGTATTGGTTGCTTATTCCTTGAAAGCACTCCACTCTTTCCTGACTAGGTGGCTGGAGCTCTTCTATGACAACCGAATATCCGCAATGCTGTCTATAATTCCAAGCAACTAGACAGTAATATATCAGACGGGCAGTTCAGTAATAAAACGTCATAGCACATATTTACAAACACAGTTAAAATATAATGCACCAAAATTGTTTGCTGACCTAAATACACGTGATGCGTTAGTCTATGGATGATGCAAAAACTATGTTGAACATTTACTACCGTAGTGTATTTGTTTGAAGCTCTTTATATACGCTGTATGACGAACAGAGCCATTAAAACTACGTATTCCCTACCATGCATAGCGACGTACCCATAAAGTATGTCGATCTATGAAGGATATAAAAAATATACTAATTGACAATTGTTTGTGTGATGGATGTATGATCATAAAAATCCATATCGATTTTACAAACAAAAGTAGGTTAAATAAGACGGTTTGAAAATTCCCAACAATACAGTAATTCATTTAACAAAAGCTACAGGATACTGGGGCGAGGTGGCGCCGTGGTAACGCCCCTCACATTCAGGAGGTCCCGGGTTTGATCCTCGGCGACTGTCCGCTCTGAACCATGGGTTTTGTGGTTTTCCCGAATTGGCAGGAGAATACTGGGTTGGTTCCTGTTTTACAGCAGCTTTCCTGTACCCATCATCTGCTTCTTTGTCATCTGTTTTAGGATTGTAGGACCACATGACGGTGTTTGGTGGTTTGCAGCTGGGCGGTGCCCTTGGTTGAGGTTTCTTCCCTATCGCTATTAGGGGTCTGCTCAGTTAGGAGCCACCTCAGACAGGACCGCCGGAGGTCTGGAGGCTCTGGATGTGTTCCCTTTGGAAATGTTACGGACGCCGTCCATGCTTGCACCCGTCGTTACCCGGATCTGGTCGCCCTTTAGGTATCTCGCCTCATCCCTTTCTCCCAGGGGTGATGGTAGAATCGAAAAGGGCTTTTGTGGTGCTGCCCCGGTTGCGGCAGACCCTCTAGCTATTTATCCCATCATTGCCATTATAATATCTTAACGTCACAATATCCTACTGGTTGGCCTCGTAGCTCAGTCGCAGCTACCTGTTGTGCGAGGGACCCTGCATTCGATTCCGACTTGCGGAGGTGGAAATTTTTCTCTAGTTAAGATTATTCTCTATCCTCGTCAGAGTTTGGAAGTATGATTGAGAGTGTGAATGTGTATGTAACTAATGAATAAACCTCAAAGTTTACCAGAAATCGAACGACAAGTAAATTTGTGTTAACACCATTGCCTATAGGCAATAATATGTTCCAAAGGAAAGGCATCGAAAACACCACTGTAGTTAAATGCGAGGTATAAATGGAACTGTAAAAATAGATATACAACTGTGGTGACGGCTGCGCAACGCAGAGATCCTATAATCTGATTCAGTTGTTTGCTGTACCAGCTATATCATATATTACGTCATTACTAGCACTATGGCATGAAGAATACTACTTAGACTAGTCGGATAGATAACTTCTGTAACTTCTTTTGAGTGTTGGTGACACAAAAGATAATCTTATTCGTGTTTCTTTCATGGCTGTTCCTTTAATTTGCCTTTAGGTACTTTTACATAGTAATATGGGTCTATTCCTACGATTAGTATAATTATCTTGATGAATTGCTCAAATCACCAGTTAAAATGGCTGCCATATCGCTACATGTTCACCAGTTTCATACACTTTCAGACGTCTATTACGTTACGATTTCTTTTATAATTTTGTTCCAAGCAAGGCTACAATTGCACATGTGAAGATTATGACGAGACACACAATTACCTGATACCACCCCTTCATCCATGGAGTAGTTCAGTCAATAGTTATAGCAGACCTTTCTGGCCTATTTCTTGTTCTATATTATAATGATTAATTCTAAAACTAGAACCGTATTATGCGATGCTTACAACTTTGTGGTACATCGATTTGGAAGGTGTGCTCAGCAAAAGATACAATCCGTTTTTGTCTGTTTCCTCTCATGTAATACAGAGCTTTCTTGCCAAAACTATACCGAACGCACGGTATTTTGACTCTCGAGGACTGGGTGTGTCGCGGCCGCCCGAGGACATACTTTAAATTCGCTCTCATATTGGTATACAATCTAACCTTATAGAAGACGCAGGAAACGTCGTCCCCTTTCACCTAAAAGGAATTGTATCGGGAAAACACATTCAAATTATTTAGTTCCTCCACAGTAGGAGGAACTTAGACAGCCCCACAGATGATAGTCCCTCTAACACTATTAAATCTGGTGAGCAAGAGTGCCATACACCAGCAATGATGAACTATTTTCAAACACTTCTTTAATTTTATTCATGAAATCCGCTGCTTTATGAACAGTTGCAAAATCCTGTTGAAACTACACATATCGCAGCGGGGATGGAAGGGCTGACAAGTAAGTACCAGGTGCTATCTCACCTGGATGCTATCTCGGATCTCAAAAGTTCTCTGCCGAGCTGCTTATCGTAGAGCTGAGGAGAAAGTCCTACCCTAGCTAGCTTACTTGGTACTTCTCAAGACTATGTAGGTGAATGCAAATAACACACTGGGTTTCTCTGAAACAGCTTAATTTATTCAAATATAATGCCCATTGAGGCGGCTAGCAGCTTTCCCCTGCTAAACACTGAAAATGATATAAAACCGTTACATTTCATGTTCTCGCTACTGTGAATTATTATATGGACCAGTCTAACTGCGTCACACGATGTTTTCCATCCACATACATGCATTAAATCTTCCGCCTAACGTCATATGTATTACATCGCTAATAATCACCAGGACTGTTATAGAGAGGGTGAGTACTAAACTTGGGACATCCTTCCCCTTTTATATCCCCCTACTATGATGGCAGAACTCGCGCCTTTATATGTAACAACTATTCTCACTGGTTATCTTCTTAGAGTGATATGAAAATAAAATGCTCCAATTTTAGAGGTCAAGCTTCCCTTTGACATCTCTGGTAAAACCCTCTATCTTCGTCTCACTCTACAACTCGGTTTACTCTTTCTGTTTTTCTAAATCCCTTGACTTTCCAGGAATTGGACCTCTAACTCTGTCTCACTCTAACCTCGGACCTCTCTCACTCTCTCTCTCTCTCTGCTTTCTGTGATTTAGCCTAAAACCTGCTTGCATTAAAGTATGTGTGCCGGTGGACTTTTACCCTTGTTGCTAGCCCACCTGGTTGCTAATTACAATGTTCCTTGCATGCTTGCTTTCGCGTTAATTATACAAGTTACTTTACAGTAAAGGTAGTTCTCAATTTTATTAGTTATTTTTATTATTTTCAATATTCTATTTTATTGGGTATATGTCCACTTACAGTATGATATCTGTAAGCTGCTGAAAAAATGGAGTCAAATGTCTTCTCCTTTCCGATAATACGCCTTGCGCCAGTCACAACCGAAACAGTGGGGAGCGCCATTCCCAGACGCCGAGAATCAAAACACCGCGCGTGCGGGATCGTTTTTACGTGAAAGCTCTGTGATTTTCTTTAGAAACGGTCCCGCGGTGCTATGTTGGACCCCAAAGCTATTCCTTACATATTTAACTCAAAATCATGTAACAATCCTACCCATTATTACTTTCTCTACTACGTATAGTAAGTAGGGGAAGTATTGTATTCCACCCAAAAATTCGATACCGAGATTTCACCGGAAATACATGTTTGAGATCCCCTGAATCAAAAAAAGGCATTTTTGGAAACATGTCCGTGTGTGTGTCTGTGTGTCTGTCTGTGTTTCTGTCTGTGTGTCTGCCTGTGAACAGCATAACTCAGAAACGAACAGTCGGATAAACACCAAACTTGGTATTTAGGTTCAGTATCCTCAAGGGATGCGACACGAAGGTTTTCAAGAAGATCCCCCACCCCAAATTACCCTTTACATGGAAGATTGTTCGAAAATTTTAATTTTCTCAAAAATGGCTCTAACGATTTTGATTAAAATATCATATGTTTAAGATATTTTTATGACAAATAAAATGTATATCTTGAATTTTCTGGGAATGTCTCCAAAAGCATTCTTCATTGTGAACGACTTTTGCATAACTGGTAAACCATAAGAGATAGACAAAATTTTACTACACAAAAAATGTAGATCGCGTTAAAATACACAATTTATGTCATATACATTTTTTGTTGAGTGAACCATTTTCGAGATATTGCTTGTTATTCCCTTAAATTTTTCAATACTTATTTTCTCAAATGGGAATTCGTTATTCATTTTTTTGTCTTGGCTATGCAAAGAGTATTAATCTGCAAAGGGAATGGTGCTGCACCTAGCAACCAGCTATTAAGAGATATTTTCCCCTTACATCTACAAGAAAATTAGCAATAAGATAGAGTCTGCAAATGTTTATCTCGATTAACATGAAGCATATGGAGAATAAGCGTTTGTAAAAATAGTTTGTACAAGAGTAGAGAAAGTCATGTGAGTGTAACACATCAGATTTTTTTAGTTACCTATGTCTTACTGCTTTAATAAACGTTTAAGTATGTAAGACTCGCTTATAATATTGAATATGTCTGGTGTGTTATCAACAACACGCGCAACATGGTTAAATATAGAAAGCGAGTTTTCCCCACTACAACATTATATTGTTCTAAAAACTTATGTGCCGCATTCACATGACCTTCTCTACTCACTCTTCAAACAACTATATTTACAAGTTCTTATTTTTCTGTTGATTGTTAATCCAGGTAGACGTTCACTTCAGATTTACAGGGTTCGTTATGCCATTAAGCAGATAAATCCATAGTCAGATTTTTAAACAGCATGTGATGCATGTAAAATGTCATGCTCTTTGTAGGGCCACCAGAAAAAAACCAAATATCGACCTTCCCAGTTGAGAAAACTATAAGTATTTGAACGTTAACTAATAACAAGAAACATTTCCGAAATAGCCAACTGCATTTAAAAGGTTGTTTGACATAAATTATTTGTTTTAATGAGATCTCATTTTTGTGTAATAAGATGTTATCTACATCCTACCCAATTACTTATACAATAGAGATGACTTATGGGCTATTCATTTAATTTCAGATGAAAACGTCTTAAACATATAGAAATTAAATCAAAATCGTTAGAAGCAGTTTAAGGAGAAGAAAAATAACGAACAATTTTCCATGTTTGGGGTGGAGGGATTTGGAAGGGATTTTCTTGAAAATTTTTGTTTTGAGTTCTTGGAAGATGCTAACTTAAATACAAAGTTTCATATTTAACCAATGTTTCCTTTTTGAGTGATGCTGTTCACAAACACACGTACACACATTTTTACCTTCTCTACCACATACATAGTAGGCAGAGAAGGTATTGTACTCCACCCAAAAATTGGATACCGAGATTTCAATAGAAATACATTTTGAGGAACACTGAATAAAGAAAGAATTTTAGAAAAATGCTCGGTGTGGGAGTCTGTGAACGTATAAACCCAAAACAAAAAGTTGGATAAGTACCAAAGTTAATATTAAGTTCGATCTTCCAAAGATAGGACTTGCAGATTTTCAAAAAAATTCCTCCACTCTCAAATACCCTTTACATGGTATATTTTTAGAAAATTTTAACTTCCTAAAAAATTACTATAGCGATTTTGATTAAAACACCATATATTAAAGACATTTACTTCACAAAGAAAACGTATATCTTGAATATTCTGAAAACAGGCTTTAAACACCTCTTCACTCTGAAGGAAATTTGTATAATCTTGTATAACTGGTAAACGTAGAGTGATAGACAAAAACGTATCACATAAAAAATGTAGATCTGTTTAAAAGAAACAGATTATTTCAAATACGTTTTTTGTGGCATAAACATTTTCTGAGATATCAGTTAGTAATGGTGAGAATTGTTCATTTCTTGGTCATTCTTTAAAGTTGTTTCAACATTCAGTTGTTTCAGTTGTTTTTTGAGGCCAGCATATAGCATCCATTTCTTAAACATTTGACTATCGCTGTTCTCTTTGTATCTACAATGAAATGTATAATGTAGCTGTTTCTGCAAAGGATTATTTGGATTAAAATGAAATAGATAAAAAAATCTTATGTGTTACACTCACATGATCTCTACTCTTGTACAAACTATTTTTACAAACGCTTATACTCCATATGCTTCATGTTAATCGAGATGTTAATCTTATTGCTAATTTACTTCTAGGTGCAAGGAAAATAAGCTTTAAGCGATAGTCAAATATTTTAAGAGCTGGTTACTATGTGGCGCATTCCATTCTCTTTGAATGTCCATGACATAAAAATGAATAACGAATTCCCATTTAAAATAAAGTATTGGAAAATTTAACGGCATAACAAGCAATATCTTGAAAATGGTTCACTCAACAAAAAAATGTATATGACATAAATTGTGTATTTTAACGCGATCTACATTTTATGTACAGTAAAACTTTGTCTATCTCTTATTGTTTACCAGTTATGCAAAAGGCATTCACAATGAAGAATACTTTTAGAGACATTCCCAGAAAATTCAAGACATACATTTCATTTGTCATAAAAATGTCTTAAACATTTGATATTTTAATCAAAATCGTTAGAGCCATTTTTGAGAAAATTAAAATTTTCACAAAATTGTTCCATGTAAAGGGTAATCTAGGGTGGGGGGATTTTTTTGAAAACCTTTGTGTCGCATCTTTGCAAGATACTGAACCTAAATACCAAGTTTGGTGTTTATCCGACTGTTCGTTTCTGAGTTATGCTGTTCACAAGCACATACAGACACACACACACGAACATGCTTCCAAAAATGCTTTTTTGGGATTCAGGCGGTCTCAAAACATATATTTCTGGTGAAATCTCGGTATCGAGTTTCTGGGTGGAATATAATACTTCCCCTACTTACTATACGTAGTAGAGAAAGTAATAAGCTTTAATAAAAATAATATGTACACTAACTAATAAACGATATTACTCAGAGAGTCTCAAAACGAATATTTCCTGTGAAATCTTGGCATAAAATGTTTTGATGTAATGCAATACTTAACCTACTTACTATAGGTAAGAATTCTAAGGTACAGGTGCAGTAAAGGGGATAGCAATGGTAGTTTCAGCGGTACTGACATCCCAGAGATTATCCTATTCTACCCTGAGAAAGAGGTATCTATTACTGCTTCGCTGTGGTAATGGTTTTGCGGTGGACACAAAGCTATTGAAATGTTCTGTTTGCGTAAACACTGGACACCTCGGATTACAATAGATGTTCCTTGTTACGTGCAGAACTTATCTAATTACGTCTGAATAGCCGTGCAGATTAATACATTGTTTGTGGAGCCATTTTATTGGGAGAAGGAGCATAAATTGAACTGGAAATCAATCTCTACTTCATTGCACATTTTGAATCTTTAGAAAAATAATACGGGTTTTGAGTTGAGAGTTTATTTATCTAAGTTTAAATACAGTTCTGATATATTTTTACTTTCTCCACTACGTATAGTAAGTAGGGGAAGTATTGTATTCCACCCAAAAATTCGATACCGAGATTTTACCGGAAATATATATTTTGAGACCCCGTGAATCCAAAAAAAGCATTTTTGGACACATGTCCATGTGTGTGTCTGTGTGTGTGTATCTGTGAACAGCATAACTCAGAAACGAACAGTCGGATAAACCCCAAACTTGGTATTTAGGTTTAGTATCTTCCAGAGATGCGACACGAAGCTTTTCAAGAAAATCCTCCCACCCCAGATTACCCTTTACATGGAACATTTTTCGAAAATTTTAATTTTTTAAAAAATGGCTTTAACTATTATGATTAAAATATCATATGTTTAAGATACTTTTATGACAAACAAAATATATATATATATATATATATATATATCTTAAATTTTCTGGAAATGTCTCCAAAAGTATTCTTCATTGTGAACGAATTTTGCATAACTGGTAAACCATAAGAGATACACAAAATTTTACTACACCAAAAATGTAGATCGCGTTAAAATACACAATTTATGTCCTATAAATTTCTTTTTGAGTGCACCGTTTTCGAGATATTGCTTTTTATTCTCTTAAATTTTCCAATACTTATACTTTTTCTCAAATGGGAATTCGTTATTCATCCTTTTTTGGTCCTGGACATGAAAAGAGAATGGAATACTCCACATAGCAACCAACTATTAAAATATTTGACTATCGCTTAAAGCCTTCCAATTCCCCTTGCATCTACCAAAAATTAGCAATAAGATTAACATCTCGATATCTCGATTAACATGAAGCAATGGAAAATAGGCATTTGTAAAAATAGTTTGTACAAGAGTAGAGAAAGTCATGTGAGTGTAATATATCAGATTTTTGTAATTATTTTTCTGCACATAACTTCTCTACTACTTAACAATAGCAAGCATGGGAGGTTGTTGTATTTTACCGAAAAACTCAAAATGTAATACAAGAGCGAAATATAGGATGGATATCGAACTTTATATCTTAATTCAGCGTCTTAGTATACGATACGGAATTTGTGAAACAAATCCTACACCGCAGACTACCCTATTGGACAATTTTTCGTTATTCTTGATTTTCTCAAAAATGGCTCTTAATGAATTTGTTTAAGATGGTTACACGATTATTAAAATGTACATTTTAAATTTTCTGGTAATACTCTTAAGAAGTCCTGGTAATACTGAATGAATTTTGTGCAAATGGTATATTTTAAAAACTTCCCGCAAAAAGAATGTATTTTTGTTAAAACACAAAATATATATGACATCTCTGTGGATTGGTAGTTATCATGCTATCTTCAAAATCCAGAGGTCCTGTGTTCGATTCTCGGCTGAAAGTTGGAAGTTTTCTTAAACCAGGATTTTCCCCATCCTTCCAAGGAACTAGAAGTATGAATGAGAGTGCAAATATGGTGGGAATTTAATTTTTATAAAACCCGAATAAACAAACCCAAATATACACAATACTAAACGAATGAACATCATTGCCGTTGAGAAATTTTTCCAAAGCCAAAGCAGATATGATCTTAGAAGCTGAAGGCGGCATATAAATGGAAGAAAGAAAGAAAAATAAAACAATATTTATATGAAACAAACTTGTGTGACATTAACCGTTTTGTAGATGTTGAAGTGGTTATTTGTTTGTAGTTGGAAAATATTTCATGTTTATCTGCACAACGTATGGAAGCCAATTTGTCGCGGTCACTTCGTGTTATCTTATTTCTGAGCGCCTGTTATTGTTTTACTACTTTGAATGTTGGGTTCATTGTCCTCCGGCTAGCTATTATTATTATTATTATTATTATTATTATTATTATTATTCAGTCGAGCACATCTCTTGAACAAGGTGTCTAAACGGAAAGGATTTGTTACTCAAAGATAACACTGATAAAAGAATTTGTTTTTACACTTTTATTACCGTCACAATTAATTAAGTTCACATATTGACTCTTGATACACGCCAGACTGAAACTGTTATATTTTCTAATATCACTATAATCACTTATTTACTGCACATTATTAATTCGCGTGTTTCACATTTATAACAAACTTTAAGACGCGAGAGATTCTGTAGAATTGCGACGTGTAACTCGCGAACGATTCTGATGAACTAAGCGACGTTTAACTTCTGAATGGTTCTGTTGGACACAGCGACGTGTAACGCGTGGATGATTTTGTTGAACTGGGCAATACTTGCCTCTGGCTTTAGCTTTTTATACTCCCACACCCCGATATGCCTAAAGATTATAACCGAGCTGCTATTGGTTAATAAAACGCGCCAACATTAGCGTCTATTTTTATATCCAATCAAAATTACGAACACAAATGCTCTAGGGAAAATATTCCCGCTATTTCTAAGAAAAGCGCGCCAATCTGACGTCATTTGTTTGTCTCTTCTAATTAATATTCAACTCACCCCCTCGCTCATTGTTATCCGCTCTTATTGTCAGTTTCAGTGAGGCCGTGTAAACTTATTTCCTAACAATGATTATAATTAACAAACATCTCAAATCAATGTCATACAATAATGCGTATTTACACTACAATCACTCTGGCATTTACATTATTGTGATACAAATTACTGCCACAATGTTAGTCTTTACTGGTTGTAATAACATATTTCATTGTGTTTGAAGTACTACGCCACCCTTCAATTATTTCTCACGGTCATGCATAAACAGGAATTTCGAGTCAGCATAGAGCAACCTGCGTTTTAAAGATTCACTATCGCCTCAGTTTCGTGTATCCCTTTTGCACCTGAAACGAAATATATAATGAAACCATTTCTACAAACCTGTATCTCTATTAACATGAATAAATAAAACATTTTTGTTGTGATACGTTCACATGACCTTCTTTACCCCTCAGTGGGTATACAAATTACGTTATTGAAGCTTATCTTTCTATCCACTACATTTTAATCCAAATAAACCTTTATAGAAGTAGCTACATCACACGTGTCATAGATATAAAGAGAACAGCGATAGTGAAATGCTTTAAAACTGGAAGCTATACCTGCCTTAAAATTTCATACTGTTTCCATGCAATCACGAGAAACAAATATAATCGAAAGGACTCAAAAAGAATGACAAGTATTGAACAATTCGAACATTTAATGACGGATATCTCAGAAACGGCGTATGCAACAAAGAAAACTATTTGTAATAAATTGCGTGTTTTAAAGAGATCTACGTTTTTTGTGTAGTACGTCTTCGTCTATCACTTAACGTTTACCAGTTATACAAGATTATATAAAATTCCTTACGAGTGAGGAAGACTTCCTAAGCTATTCAAATTATCATAATATTTGTAATGTAATCATGTCTCATATATTGTATTTTAATCAGAATTGTGTAATTTTTTTAAATCAAAGTTTCCCAAAAATGTTCTTATGGCATCCTTGAAAAATAATAAACTCAAATACTCAGTTTGGTATTTATCCGAATTTCGGTTTTTGAGTTATGTTTAACACAGACATGCGTACACACGGACATGCTCCTCAAAATGCTTTATTTGGATTAGAGGGCCTCAAAACATTTATTTCCGGTGAAATCTTGGTATCGAATATTTGGGTGAAATGTAATATCTTCTCTAACTACTAAGTACGTGGTAGAGAAAGTAATGTTCGAAATCCTTCTGCTGCATACTAGTGGAAAATAGCCATAGCAAAAAATTGCGTTGACTAAATTATGAGCTTTTCGGCGACTTTCAGATGTAAAATATTTAGCTAAATCAGCAGAAATAAATGTATCATTTCCTTCAACAGGTTATCAAATAAAATATATGAATTTACCTGAAAAGCATAATTACCAAACGGAGAGTTGAATCAGACACAACAATTCAGCGCTATGGTGGGGCTGACCGGTGAGGTAGCTCCGTGGTAATAACATGGGAGGTTCGTATTCGCGAGATTCCAAGGTCCCGTCGACCGCCCACTATGACTTTGGGTTCTTTCATGATTTGCCCTGATCGGTAGGTGAATGTTGAGGTGATTTCTCATTCCGTTTCATTCTCACATTTCAGGTTGCTTCTGGGTATTGTGTTGTGTGCAGGTCCCGGACAGATGGCGCGGATGCTTGCTAAAAGCAGACACTAGAGGGCTGCTTGGCCGATGGGTCGTTCATCGCCCTCTCTAGGCAGCTCTAGCAGTGGGACGAATCTTCGAGCCTGGAAATATTAGGGATATCCGCGTCTCTGTGGCCTGTCTGCCTGCGATCTATAGCCTCCTATAGTTCCTTCACTTCATCCCTTCGTTCCGGGTGTGATAGCCATAATAGATCTATGTAGGTTACAGTGCGCAGGGTGTCCGCCTCCTCTGTATAACCTATACCTATATCTATGGTGGGACTGGAACCATGGAACTTTGAACTTCCGTTCTCAACGCGCTATTAAACTTCATCTGATTCAAATATCACAGTAAACCTACAAGGTGATCTCAAATATTGTAATTTTTTATTATTATTTATGGGCGCTCTTTAACTACTATGGTCCTCAGCGTCCCATTCTATATCGGGCGTGAAAAACCGGTAATTTTGCTCAGAGGTCTCTATCAGGCTTGAGGTTCTTTTACGTGCCGTGAATCTACGATACGGGACCACCGACTTTACTTCCCTTCCAAAGCAAGACATGCTAAGAGATGTTTGACCCGTGACCTCGGGAACTAGAGGCTAGCATGGTAACCGCTACACCATGGAGGACAAAAATATTCAGATGTACCATACCTTAAATGTGGATTACAAAGTTTCTAGTACTTTTAATTTACGGACTTTAATTGTTAACCATTACAATTATTAAGTTTGGATAACTGACCTCTCCCATTTATCATGTTAGGTTGAAGTTGAAAACTTGAGTCATATTTAAAAAAATCTGATGTGTTACACACACATGGCTTTCTCTACTCTTGTACAAACTATTTTTACAAACACTTATTCTCCATCTATTTCATATTAATAGAGATAAGCATTTGCAGAAACGATCTTCTGACATGCAAAGACATTCTACACATAGCGACCAGTTCTAAAAATATTTGTAAATGCCTACTTGTTCCCATTGTTTTGTATTTTCAAGGGTAATATAGAAATACAGTAGCCTTTAAGCATAGCCTTTAAGCATATCTGGTTGCTAGGTGCAGCACCATTCTCTTTTCTACAGATTAATACTCTTTGCATATCTAAGACAAAAAAAATGAATAAGGAATTCCCATTTGAGAAAATAAGTATTGAAAAATTTAAGGGAATAACAAGCAATATCTCAACAAAAAAAATGTATATGACATAAATTGTGCAAAAGTCGTTCACAATGAAGAATAGTTTTGGAGACATTGCCAGAAAATTCAAGATATACACTTTATTTCTCATGAAAATATCTTAAACATGTGATATTTTAATCAAAATCGTTAGAGCCATTTTTGAGAAAATTAAAATTTTCGAAAAATGTTCCATGCAAAGGGTAATCTGGGATGGAGGATTTTCTTGAAAGCCTTCGTGTCGCATCTCTGGAGGATACTGTACATAACTACCAAGTTTGGTGTTTATCCGACTGTTCGTTTCTGAGTTATGCTGTTCACAGCCACACAAACACACGCACACACACACACAGACACACACACGGACATGTTTCCAAAGATGCTTTTTTGGATTCAGGGGGTTTCAAAACATATATTTCCGGTGAAATCTCGGTATCGAATTTTTGGGTGAAATACAATACTTCCCCTACTTACTATACGTAGTAGAGAAAGTACAAATTCAATACCACGATCCGGACGTGAACTACGTATCTTCGGCTTTTCGTATCCATGCTCTACCACGGAGCTACAATAGAAAGAAGGTTTTCCACACAGGTTGAACCCTTCTTAGATTACACGTGTGAAAGAGCAAATATCATAGGTAATATCACAAGATATTTTGAGGTTAGTGAATAAGTTTGCAAATGTGTAGCATGAGCGCATTATGAGAAAAAGTGCAAAATTTCCAGTGACATCACAATTTCAGGAATAAGAGTTATATATAAGTAATCCCGTTATTACAGGCGTGTTTTTAAAGTAAGGACGTATGATTTTTATTTGAAAAATAGAACATTATTTTCCAAATAACTAATGATAACTTTATTATCATTCATTACCTTACATCTTACACTATTTAGGCGTTTGTTGTAACGAGAAACTAGTTTTTGCATGCCTTCACAAAGAACGATATTGTCTGTAATAAAAGCCAGGTCTGCACCTGTTGTTTCATAATATCATCGTCGTTAAAATGTTTTCCGCAAGGAAATTCTTCAGATGAAAAAACTAATGAAAATGGCTTAGTATAACATTCCGACTGTAGCGAGGGTGGTCAAAAATCTTGAGTTTGCTTGGATGTGTGTGGCCAGGATTCATCACTGATCTGCCTTCACAGTCATCGGCCGTTCGATTGTTTTGAACATTTCGAAACGTTCTAGCAACAGGTAAACACAAAGTGACGATAGCTCACAGCTACATCTGGCTTCCTAATTAATGGAGGAAGTGATCGGGCGTGCTTGAAATTGTGATTTCGGCGCTACAGCGGCAAAATATTAATATGTGCTTACTTTAAAAATATGCTTCGTATTGTAAAACATTGACAATACGTAATGTCTTCTTATGTTCTGTTAAAAGCACATCTCCTCATCGTCGCATGTTGTACCGTTAGTACCAACTGCTGAATTTGGAAACAAGGCCTAACAGCTGTTCTCAATTCAGAACATCCTTGAGAGATCGACACATTCGGGAGGTGCCGGGATAGATTCCCGGTGACCTCCCACTCTTATTCATGGGCTTTTGTCCCGGGTCATCGTGCAAATTCTGTAGTGGTTTCTCTCTCATCCCCCGAATTTTTTCTCTCCGTATCCTTCCATGAATAATTTCATTCCTCCTTCACTCGTTAGGCCCCTTTCAGGGGTGAAGTGTCGATGAAGGTGTTCTGATGTGGCGTGGCAGGAGAAAAGGATGCTCTCTGTGAACTTCCTCCAAACCTCGGCCCTCGGCTAGTTACCAGGGTGTGTGGACAGCCCCCTAGGTTGTGTTTGGACTCTTTGTCCCCGTCTACCTGTGCGACTGCCGAGGCGTCTGAATCTGGAATCTGTAGGGACCCCTATCACTGCTGCGTCATCCCTCCTGGTGTCTCCTCTCCTCTCACCTCATTCCCCTCCGGGGGGGCCCCTCGAAGGGCATAGGTAAAATAACCGCATTCACTGGATCGGTACTGAGTCCCCTTCACACAAGCACAATGGATTCAACTGCAGCACTTCAAAAAAGTGTAAAGTATTTGATAATTAAACAACGAATCTCTCGGAAATGGCTAACGCTACAAAATAGTCTTGGTTTAAAAGCAATCTACATCTTTGGGCTATTAAATTTTCGTCTATATATTATAGCTTATCAGATACAAAAGTGTACATAATTCTCTCAGAATGAAGGGATCTTAGTGTCCATCCTCGAAACATGCTGAACTTAAGCACAAAATTTGCTGCTTATCCGATATTTCGTTTTTGAGTTATGCTCTTCGTACACGCGTTTTCCTAAAAATACTACTTTGCATTCGGGGACTTTAAAACCTTGCTTCTGTTGAAATCTGTATATGGAATTTATAGGTAGAATAAAATACTTACTTAATATTTCTAGGTGGCAAAGAAAACGTTCAAAGATGAAACGGAAAGAGCAATATTTATTACTTTCTCTATTACGTATAGTAGGTAGGGGAAGTATTGTATTCCACCCAAAAATTCGATACCGAGATTTCACCGGAAATACATGTTTTGAGACCTCTTGAATCCAAAAAAATCTGATGTGTTACACTCACATGACTTTCCCTACTCTTGTACAAACTATTTTTACAAACGCTTATTCTCTATCTACTTCATGTTAATCGACATAAACATTTGCAGAGTCTATCTTATTGCTAATTTTCTTGTAGATGTAAGGGGAATATATATTTACAAGGGCAATATAGAAATACAGTAGCCTTTAAGCATATACATATCTCTTAATAGCTTGTTGATAGGTGCAGCACCATTCCCTTTCTCACAGATTAATACTCTTTGCATATCCAAGACAAAAAATGAATAACGAATTCCAATTTGAGAAAATAAGTATTGAAAAATTTAAGGGAATAACAAGCAATATCTCGGAAATGGTTCACTGAACAAAAAAAATGTATATGACATAAATTGTGTATTTTAACGCGATCTACATTTTTTCTGTAGTAAAATTGTGTCTATCTCTTATGGTTTACCAGTTATGCAAATGTCGTTCACAATGAAGAATACTTTTGGAGACATTCCCAGAAAATTCAAGATATACATTTTATTTGTCATAAAAATATCTTAAACATATGATATTTTAATCAAACTCGTTAGGGCCGTTTTTTGAGAAAATTAAAATTTTCGAAAATTCTTCCATGTAAAGGGTAATTTGGGGAGCAGGGATTTTCTTGAAAATCTTCGTGTCCCATGCTTGGAAGATACTGAACCTAAATACCAAGGTTGGTGTTTATCCGACTGTTCGTTTTTGAGTTATGTGTTTTGTCTTGGATATGCAAGGAGTATTAATCTAAGGCAAAGGGAATAGTGCTGCACCTAGCAACCAGCCATTAAGAGATATGTATGTGCTTAAAGGCTACTGTATTTCTATATTGCCCTTGTAAATATATATTCCCCTACATCTACAAGAAAATTAGCAATAAGTTTAACATCTCGATATCTCGATTAACATAAAGCATATGGAGAATAAGCGTTTGTAAAAATAGGTTGTACAAGAGTAGAGAAAGTCATGTGAATGTAACACATCGGATTTTACTTTTTCTCAAATTGGTTGTTCATGTTTTTGTCCTGGTAATGCAAAGAGAATGGAATACTCCACATAGCAACCAGCTCTTAAAATATTTAACTATAGCTTAAAGCCTACCAATTCCCTTTGCATATATAAGAAAATTAGCAATAAGATTAACATCTCGATATCTCGATTAACATGAAGCATATCGAGAACAGGCGTTTGGAAAAATGATTTGTACAAGAGTAGAGAAAGTCATGTGAGTGTAACACATCAGATTTTTTATTTTTGAAATAAAACTTAATAAACTGCAGGACATTTGACCATGTAAAAGCTGCCATTATAGTTTGAATCTCATGCAATTGGGTGCAAATGACGCAGGAGGCATAATTATCGGTTGATTATCCCTTCTTTTAGATGCGATAATTATCTCGTGATCAATAGGCGATTTGTTGATATACATATACAAGCTGTTCTTAATTGCTGTTCGTCCATAATGTGCTTACGTAATTTGAGTGGCACAGTCTGTTAGTGCATTTGCTCTAAGTTGAAATATGGAAAGTAAAAAGAGATGGCAGTATGTTCCGCACGACAGTTGGTAATCCTTAACTGCCTAATGTCAAAACCTTTATACGGAAACTCACCATTGAAAAATCTGGGTTAGGTTGAAGAGAACAACCAATCTCCGCTTGTAACAATACGAAAGTCAGAGAAGCAAGGACGGCCGAATATATCAGGACAGTTTCTATATTTCACTGCCAAAAGTGCAACTGGCAGGAAGTACAGTCCGGTGCAAAATACCGTGCCGATGCTTTTGGTTTCCTATAAGGCTTTTGTTTACTTAATGTTGACAGAATTTCCTTATCAGATGTGTTCCACACTATCCCAATGTGCTTATTGGTTTGAATAAACTGAGCGCTGAAGGGAATGGGAAACAGAAATCTTTCATCTGAATGGATACAAGGTACTCGCCAGACATTCTTTAAATCTGTGCGTCTTGTTGGTCTGATGTCAGAAGTCTGGCACTCAAACTCTAACCAATGAACAACGGTCGATTTCCGGCTCAGGCGCGAAGGAAATGGGGAGGAGGGAGTAAGACAAGCATTATGCGATAGATTGATATTTATTTTTATCCTGTAGAGGTTACAAACCATAAGATAAGTCATATAAAATAATTTAAAATGAAGTTCACATTGGCTTGTAAACAAAGTCCTCTTTATTATATATGTCATTTGAAAGGAATAAAGGACATAGACAACGAACGAAAATTATTGCCCCTAATGAGAAGGGTTATACGCATTGTGGGAAATTGAGTTATATGAAATGAACCATGTAATGCTTTAAAACGGTTTAAAATCTCTTTTATATTAATTTTCTTGCAAAATTCTGATAACATTTATTTATGATACTACTAATTCCGAATTAACTATTAAAAGATAAAATGAGAATAAAAATTTAATAGCATAGTCGGGATTTGAACCAACTATATTCAACCTCTTATACCGCTGCTCTGCTGTGTGAGCTACGACGTCGATATGAAAACACATTCTGAAATTCTCCATGCGACTCCAATTTTCCTGGTAAAACATAACGCATCCTTAGCTTCTCTTGAGATTTACACACTTTTTCATTCTGCTTCTACCTTTTCAGCCTACGGAAGAACAATTATTTAAACTGAATTGAGTATGCTTTTTCATCGAATCTAAAACTGCCTTGGATCCTTGTTTCTGGTGCACATGCGCCCCATCGCGAGAAAAACGCTATGCAAATCCGCCAATCAACTTGGGTTACTAGAACTAGGTAAGGGGTTTGGTGGAGCCATGAATGGTGAGGAAACCCTTACCAACATAAAACGCAGTCCATTACATTGGCACGCTTTTTTGCACCCAAGTATACAACTATATTGACAGATTAGGCAGTGAAGGGCGGCTGTAACTTGGTTTCTCACCACTCGGAGCTTTATTAGAGCATGCCGTCTCCTTGACCGGTCATGTAGCGTCAAAATTTCAACTTAAACCTCACGTACCGTAGTAAATGTTTTAGCAAAATATATTTCAGTAAAATTTCATCAACTAACTACTCCGACATATGCGTCGGAACCACTGTTTTAGTACAAAGCGCAAATTGAAAGGACAGAAAGTGTTTATTCTTCTTCTCCTAAATTTGTCTTCTCTGTCACTTCGGAAGCGGAGGAATTTATTGTACCGAGGAGAAAGGAGAAAGCGAAGTTGGAAAAGTAAATTGCACCAAGCTCCTTTACATCAAATTTCTGCTTTATCTTCTTCCTGGGCGTCTTAGATTCGAGAATAAAACAAATAGTATGTGTTACATTCACACGCTTTCTCTACTCATTCTTATAAAACTTTATTTGTCTATCTACTTCCTGTTAGTCGAGATAAACTTACACTACACCTTTACACATTTCGTTGAAGTAGTTTAATGTGATAGATTTCAAAATATCTGATGTGATACACTCATATGACTTTCTCTACTCCCTATCGATTATTAGTGGGTATAGAAATTATTGTTACTAAAGCTTATTTTTCTGTCCACTACATTTTAAACCAAATAATCCCTTGCAGAAATAGCTACATTACACATTTCGTTACAAATACAAAGGGGACAGATACAGTTAAATGTTTGAGAACCGGACGCTATGTGCTGGCTTCAAATTCCATACTGTTACCATGCAATCGCGAGAAACAACTGAACTTTGACAGGACTTTAAGAGAAAGGCTAGGTAGTGAATAATTCGAACCATTAAGAGCGAATATCTCAGAAATGGCTTATGCCACATAAAAACGTATTTTAAATAAATTCTGTATTTGGAGATCTGTATTTTTTGTGTAGTATGTTTTCGACTCTCGCTTAACGTTTATCAGTTATATAAAATTATACAAAACGTATTCCTAATGAAGAGCACTTCACAGGCTAGTCCCAGAAAATTTAAGTTATACATTTTATACGTCATGTATATATATATATTTAATATATGGTATTTTAATCAAAATTGTTAGTCATTTTTTAGAAAATCGAAATGTTCAAAAAATGTTCCATGTAAAGGTAGTTGCGCTTGGAGCATTTGTTGGAAAAAACCTTGTTTTATCCCTGGAAATCCAAATCCAAAATCTTAACATAACTAAACCATATGATAAATTAAATCTTACTTTTTATGAATTTTATTCAGATAAGAGAAAAATATACCCACTGAACTTAAATATAAAGTTTAGTGTTTATCTGAGTTTTCATTTTTCAGCTGTGCTGTTCACAGATACACATGCGCACGCGCCCTTCTCAAATCTCGATATCAAAAGTTTCGGTGAAATGCAATATTCGTAGAGGTAGAGGTAGTGGTGATTCAACGGTGCGGGACACCTCGAGCAGTGCGACCTGCACAGTCTATTGCGGCTACCACCTCCCAGGAGGAAAGGAATGAGGTGACGGAACCACAGGAGGCTACATGCCGTAAACCGACAGGCCTCAGACACACGTGGAAGTTCGAGATTTCCAAGCTCGCAGACCCGTCTTACTGCTGGAGCCGTCGAGAGAGAGAGAGCAATGAACAACCCACTAAACAAGCAGCCCTCCCGTGTCCACGATAAATACTCCTTCCATTGAGCAGGCATCCGCGCCATCTTTTCGACACCGGTATACCCTACAACACTAGACGCGGACCTGGAAAATCAGAAGGAAACGGAATGATGGAAAGGAAATCGTGGTACAAAAGAAACCACCCCAGCATTCAACTGTCAACCCGGGGAAACCACGAAAAACCGATGGGCCAGAGTGAAGGTTCTCCGGGATCGAATCTGGAACCTCCCGAATGCGTGTCGCACATGCTAGTGCGACGCCACATTGCTCGGTCTACCTACTTGGTACGTGATAGAGAAAATAGGTATTGTTAAGTAGGTAGGTGGGTAGGCAAGGTGTCAAAATATTAAATTCATTACACAAACACTTAGTGCATGGGTCACTGATCATCAAGCAGAGCGGTTCTATTGAGTAAACAGAGCAATCCTGTTACTACACAGAGTATAGGTGACGTCAGGTAATGCGACACACACACACTTCTGCGCTCCCAACAACCGGTTTTGTAGCGACTGTTCCAGTTATTCGCTGCATATAATATACTAGTGGAGTATTAGGAAAATATACCTAAAGCAAAGAAGAGTTTATAAATCAAAATTAACATCATTTGTGATGGTATGTAGCAGGGAACACTTCAGCACAAATGACGAAGCCATAATGTATAACATAGGTGTCAAAACACATTTAAACAACACTGTAATTCAATTAAACACAGCGAACGTGTGATATTAGAAAGGAACAATGATGAAAGTTGGCCTTCAGCCTCCCCAGCCCTAAACTAAGATCAGAATCTTTCGAGCATCCTTTTTTCGTACACTAATAAGAGCGAATATTGCTTTATAAATGTACAGTTTTTGAAAAGTTTGTTTCGTAGCTTTCATAAACTAATTGCGCACTATTAGTTGCAAAGATACATTGCTTTATTTCTTCTAAAACTCATTAATCTTGGTTTACTTGCTTTGAAACAGGTTGCAGTGCCTTCAACTCTGCATTACATTTATTTACAGAGAACACTACAAGCTCACATCGCTCCTATCTTCCCTCGCCGTTCCTGACTTGATGATTTACTTACTAAAACCCCTCTCCCTGCTAATCAACAGGCATACTTAAGATAAATGTTATATGTAAAGAAAAGAAAAGGAGAGACAAATAGTCTCTGACTAGTTGAATAAATATAATCTAGCTTCGAGGACTTTAGCCAGGAAGCTACCCATGTTTTTTCCAGTTCCTGTGGTTAGCCAGTAGATCCCACCATGCCAATCTCCTTCTATAGTTGAACTTAAAACTGTGCAAAAATTGGATAAAGGTTCTCCTTCACATGTCAGCCTTCGCTTGATTTCTCCTCTTTGTGAAATGTAGATTTAAAAATAAATATAATTATAGATGTTAGAATAACAACATATCTGAACCATACCAGTGCTGAAGAGATCGGACGGCTCATGACCCGAGCTTATTCTAGCGAAGTAAATACTTAATGCTGTTAAAGGCAAGTGATTCAGATAACAAGCAAAACTACGTTGTGTTTTATTTCTTTTTTGAAGCGAGCGACACAGATCGGTCTACATATTTCTTCTAATATGGAGTTAGCCGTGTGTATGCGGCGCCACACTGCGAGTGTATTCAACCCCTTAATATTCTGGTCAGGGGGGATGAAAAAGTTTGTGCCACATGTGGTCCAGACTTGGTGCTCTGCCAACATTCTGGACACAGCTCAAGGCGATGGTACTTCTCATTTCCAAGGTCCCCTTATTACGGTTCTAAGCTCCCTCGATTATGAACGTGATGCGTGTCCACTCGCCACAAAAACCATAATTTTCATACATTAGACAGAGGAGAGCAATTTTTGGGAATAACAACTTTGTCCTTAAAACTCTGCATCCAAGCCACAGTATACTCTTACTGCAGTGGCGGCTCGTACATTTTCTGAAAGGAATATCATGGAAGGTAAATGTCGCCGATAAGAATAACTGAAATTGAAAGGTAGAATATAAAGCCCGACATTGGGCTTACGGCATTGCAAGTCGCCATTGGGGTATGTTATCTCAAATATGATTTACCGGGAAAATTGCGAGTCAGTTGGGGAATTTAGTATCCTACCGGCATGTTTCCATGGTAGCTCAATTGGCTAGAGCAACCGAACGAAAACCAGAAGATCCGTAGTTCAAATCTTGGTAATGGTATTGAATGTTTCAGTCTGATTCTACCTTTAAACCCTTATCATACACACGGCCTTGGGTGAAAGAAAAATTAATTAATGGAATTGAAAAATTCAATGAAGATAAGCAGAGTGAATAACTCAATGCCATAGCTAGGATTTGAACCATGGCTCTCCTGGTCTCCGTCCGGTTGCTCTAACCAATGAGCTGCCATGGCAACATGCCGGCATAACACCAAATTCTGCAACTGATTCGTATTTTTTCTGGTAAATCGCGAAGAGATCTAAAATTGTATTGAGATGACACACCCCCAATGGCGACTTACAATGTTGCAAGTACTTTAAGCCTCGGGTTTCATAAATTCAACCACAATTAGGTCAATTAATGGAATTAATCGATCTTCCTTTCCAACAATTAATTAGTTATAAAGAGGTGACATTGCTTCGTTTCTACAAATTTTAACTAGTTTAGTTTATTAGTTCCACATAATTTTAGTAGAAAATTCATTTTCATTATCATATGTACCCAACTTTCAGAAAATATCTGCGAAGGTTTTTACGGCCGGAATTTATTGACAAACTAATAACATGTTCCTGGCTGGAAGCCCGTGGTCTATGTGTAAAGTATTTCACACCTGACGTTTCGCTCAATTCTTTGGTTGCCATCCTCAAGGGTAGGACTCTGGGCAGCTTAGAAGCGACTCCCAATCTAGGTGTTGGCAGGCTGAGGGCAGACCGATGTTGTGTATGAAAGTGTACCTACCCCACGTTAGGGCTTAACCATTTAAGAGATGGTATGATGGGTGCAGAATATCTGTATGAATAAGGTTGTCTGAGGCGGCAAACACATTTATAATTCAGGCCAAGGTCAGAAATGGTCCATGGTTAGTGGGTCTGCTCACCTTGGCCTGAGTTATAATTGTGAAGTGCTTGCCACTTTGTGGACAATCATTGTATAGCTGCCCAGATGGCAACCAAAGTACTGACCGATACATCAGGTATGAATAACATTACGTATAGACCACCGCCTTCCAGCCCGTAAGCATCAGTTACTAGACAACGGTGTGACAACTGCCATCAGTGACAAAACACTTTATGGGTGGTGGGGGAAAAATATCTGATCTGTTACATTCACATGACTTTCTCTACCCTCTATCGTTTATTACTGAGTATACAAATCATTCTCAAGAAAGCTTAATTTTCGTATCTAGTTCATTTTAATAGAGATAAACCTTTCAGGAAATAGTTTCATTATACATTTTGTTATAGATACAAAGGGAACACCGATAGTCAATTTTTTTTAGAACTGGACGCTATATGCTGGCCTTAATATTCCATATTATTTCCATGACATCGCGAGAAACAGCTGGAAATCAACAGGACTTCGAAAGAATGGCTAAGTACTGAACAATTAGAACTATTAATGACGGATATCTGGGAAATGGCGGATACCACAAAACTGCTATTTGAAATAAATTGATTTAGATATCTGCATTTTTTGTGCAGTACGTTTTCGTCTATCGCTTAACGTTTACTATTATACAAGAATATACAAAATTCCTTCCGAATGGAGAGGACTTCAAAGACTATTCACAAAAAATTCAAGATATACATTTACATTGTCATGTAAATACCTTTAATATATGCTATTTTAATCAAAATAGTTACACAAATTTTCTGTAAAATAAAAAGTTTACAAAAATGTTCCATGTAAAGGGTAATTGGGGCGTGGGTATATTTTTGAAAATCTTCGTGTCGCATCTTTAGAAGATATTGAACTTAAATGCCAAGTTGGGTGCGATATTTATCCGACCTTTCGTTTTTAAGTTATTGTGTTCACAGAAACACACATACAAACGGACCTTTTTCTAAAAATGTTTTTGGGGGGTTCAGGGGACTTCAAAACATATATTTCCAGTGAAATCTCTACATCGAACTTTTGTGTGGAATTCAATACTTCCCCTAAATATACGCGGTAGAGAAAGCCAAAAATCATAATAGTACGTATGTCGTTATAGGATGGATTATTTGTGAATACTAGCGATAGGATGCTCCACTATTTCTCGATACTCGATACCGATACTGATACTGATTTTTGCTAACCGATACTCGTTACTTAATACTCACGTAATAAAACAGCTGAAAAAGCAATAGGTTGTTCGCTGAATTATGCTCTTATTAGTAGTTTTCTGTGTATAAATGTATGTAAGAAATGTATTGCATGCTACGAAGGTTTTCAAGAAAATCCCCCCACCCCAGATTACCCTTTACATGGAACATTTTTCGAAAATTCTAATTTTCTCAAAAATGGCTCTAACGATTTTGATTAAAATATCATATGTTTAAGATATTTTCATCACAAATGAAATGTATATCTCGAATTCTCTGGGAATGTCTCCAAAAGTATTCTTCATTGTGAACGACTTTTGCATAACTGGTAAACCATAAGAGATGGACAAAATTTTACTTCACAAAAAATGTAGATCGCGTTAAAATATACAATTTATGTTATATACATATTTTTTGTTGGGTGTACCATTTTTGAGATATTGCTTGTTATTTCCTTAAATTTTCCAATACTTATACTTTTTCTCAAATGGGAATTCGTTATTCATTTTTTTGTCCTGGTAATGCAAAGAGAACGGAATAATGCACATAGTAACCAGCTCTTAAAATATTTGACTGTCGCTTAAAGCCTACCAATTCCTCTTGCATCTACAAGAAAATTAGCAATAAGATTAACATCTCAATATCTCGATTAACATGAAGCATATGGAGAATAAGCGTTTGTAAAAGATCAGATTTTTTATCTTAATAATGCTACAGATTATAATACATCCCCTATAATAATAATTTCTTTGCTTCCCTTTTTATGTAACTGTATTTTGTATTGAAAGCTTTCTTTTAGATAATTTTCATCTATATTATGGATATTAGTTGTACGGTAAACCTGTAAACTCATGACCCAAGTTTGACTTGCGTAAATACAAACTAGCAGATGGAAGGAAAGAATCAATACTCGTATTTCCATGAATTGTAAATTCTCATGCTAATCTTTGATTTCTTTCCGCTGGATTCACAGATTCTGGTCACCAGGGTGTAATGTAATGGCTGAGAGTGACTCACTAAGCCAGGCTATTGCGGAAAATGATTTAGTGTGTCAGCTGAATCAGCTGATACACTAAGGTATGACTTAACGCTGCATGTTGCATGAGTATACCTGCTCGTTCCGCCATTGCTTTCTTCTAGACATTGCTTTCGTCTATGGAATACGAGGGGCACTATTTATATTTTGAGGTTAATAATTAAAACAAAGTAATTTCTGATTGAAAACTGCTATATTGTTTTTCAAAATATTCTCCTTTGTGATCAATACACTTTTGCATCCGTTTGAACCAATTGTCAAAGCATTTATTCCAGTCTACTTGAGACACCTCCAAAACATGGTTTTTTAAGGCATCAACGGCTTCTTCTGCGAACGAAAATCGTTGTCCACGCAATGTATTCTTAATGTTCGGCAACAAAAAGAAGTCATTGGGTGCCAAATCAGGACTGTATGGCGGATGACCCATCAATTCGATTTTTTGAGCATTCAAATACTCCTACGGTTCTTGTTGGTTTTCCTTACTTCACCGAAGACTTCCGGCAAACAAATGGTTGTGTACCATTCGGCATTGACCGTTTTACGTTCCTCTAAAGGCGCTGTTGCCACATGGCCAGTTTTGCTGAAAAAGCAGGCGACCATTTGCTTTGAACTGCAAACAACTGCGAACAACTTTTTTTGGATTTGCTTCATCTTGAAACACCCATACAGTCGATTGCTGTGTACATTCCGGCTCATATGCATAGATCCATGATTCGTCACCTTTACAATCGTCTTTTGAGGCACCGCCTTTGTATTCCTTGAGCATTTTTGTACATCAATCGACGAGCATCTTTTTGAGGTTGCGTCAAATTATGTGGGATCCAACGAGAGCAAACCTTTTTCACGGCTAAATAATCATACAATATTTTATATATGCTGGTGTAACTAATGCCTATGGTTGCCTCAATCTCACAATATGTCGCGTGACGATCTTTCATTATTAGTTTTTGCATAGCATTATGTTTTATGGCACAACAACTGATTTTGGACGACCTTCACGAACTTCATCATTAAGCGAACGGTGGCCACGATTAAATTGGTTATATCAGCGTTTCACAGTGGCAAAGGATGGAGCTTCGTCGCCAAATGTGAAAGTTAGTTGATTGATGCACTCTTGTATTGATAATCCACGTTGAAAGTCGTAATAAATCATTGCACGAACATTTTCACGAGTTAAATCCATGTTTTAGTTGACACACAATTTTCAAGTTAGTGTAAGCCAAACAAATGACGCTTTATTGACAAAATGTTTGAAGTAGATTATGGTCAAAAATGTCAAACTTTCCAATGGAAACGTCAGATGGCAGCTACAATATTCAGGGTTGCCAAGGCTCAAAATATAAATAGTGCCCCTCGTATGCATGCAACGCAGTCAAGGTCTGTCAAGAACTATAGTCCAAAAATTATTTGGAGGCACGTGGAAGGCAATAACGTAGTCTCGACTCTTTTCGTTCCTTATCTAGCATAAAGTTAAAGGCAAGAGCTTTCAATAATGCAAAACTTAAAAATTTAAACGTATCGAAAAGGTATCGAATGTTTAACTCAAAGTATTAGATATAGTTCGATAACACCAAGTATCGAGAGTATCGAGGTATCGAGGTCCAATCTCTTGCTAATACTATTATAATATACGAGTGTAAGGAATAACTATGAAATACAGTTGTGTGGGTGTTATACACGTAGCAAGATTGAGCGATTTATTAGTACCGTTAACCTATTCTCTCTAAAAACGAGTACAAATTCAATGTACTGCTCGTGTATTCTGGAGGGGTACTTAAGCTCTACCACGATACTTGCGGTTTGCTCTCTTGTTAAGTATTTCCTTCATTTGGTTTTAATTAATTTTCAGTGTTGCTAATACCGCGCTTCTTGTTAGAGGCGCTGCGGTAGACAATACGAGAAGAATGTGCGGAATAACACCGCTGTTATTTTAGCATTCCAGGCGGTCTTTACAAACTCGCATCGACAAGGTAGCGTCTTTTGTTTTACCGCATCGAAATGAATTACAGACGAAGCATTTTCTTTCCTTGAGAACGTGGTTTACCAGAACCAGACAGTTTAATTTCCTGCGAAACGAAACTCGCAAAACCTTTTCTCTACGTGTATTCTCATAATTACTTATTTATTAGCAAGTATTTCAGTGATTAACCTAAGTAAACATAACAAACATTAAATTAAACAGTTCTTTTGCAAGTATTGGAATTTTTGACATGCCTAATAATCATAAGTAAATATAGGCTATACAACGATGCGAACTACATAAATATATTTTGGCTACCATTCTCCCAGGAGGAATGGATCAAATGGAGGAACAAAAGGAGGCCACAGGCCGCAGACAGACCGGCCACAGAAACGCGCGGAAGTCCCTAACATTTCCAGGCTCAAATACGTTCCACTGCTGGAGCTGCTTAGAGAGGTGATGAACGACCTTCGACCAAGCTGCCCTCTAGTGTCTTTTCTTTGACCAAGCATCCGTGGCATCTGCCCGGCACCGCCACGAAACCTAGAGGCTTACCTGAAAGTGAAAGAAAGGGAAATGAGGGAAAGGAAATCGTGGTAGATGAGAAGCCACCCAGCATTTGTCTATCGACCAGGGAATACCACAAAAACCCAAGGTGATTGCGGGCGGTCGACGATTATCGAACCCAGGAAGTCTCGAATGCGAACCTCACACGTTACCAGCAGCCATCTCGTCGGTATCATAATTAATTAGTGATGAGATATTACTTGGGTGCGTGGCGAGTAGTTACCAAATTCCAAAGATGTTTTACGCTAGAATTACCATCACAGAAATCTATACAAAGTGTTTAACTTAATACAATCTGTAAAACCATGCTAAAATGTGTTAAAAGTAATTACGTTTCTTGCGGTTGTATCACATTTGGAAATAAAACAGGCATCAGGTTGTCATTTGAAATTCCATCCACGTGCAAGAATGAATGAAGCAGAATTTCATAATTTCTAGATTTAATTAGTGATCAAATTTCCTTTTTCAGAGCATTCAGCTACTCAGGTAGAGCCATACAATGCAGCTTTCAGCTTTCATTCAATGTTTTTCTTAAATGTAAAATATTTAAAAATGACACTGATTTCTTATATTTGAAGCAATTTTGAAATTACTGATTTCAGACTATTAAACGATAATGTGGAGCTAGATTATTTGTATTAAGAGCAGCCCCATTGCTTGCCCGGCTAAGAGCTGGAGCAGGAAACTGGAAAGGAATGGAAATCTCTCTGTAAGAGAAAAGTCTGGGATTCTAGCACCTATAAGGAGGGAAGACAGCTAGCACCATCGAGAATACTTCTATATGCAACGAGTGAGCAGTAAAGCGTCCATTGTTTTCGCTGTTTAGGCACCTGTTTGAGCGCGGTGTGTTCTTAGTTCGAGCCCTTAATAATTATGAAAATAATTACGTGGCGGGTACAGCTATCGAGTATCATATATTGCCGCATTAGAAACAAAAATGCTGCTTGAATCTGTGTGTATGTGATATTAGCACCATCTTTAAGGGTATAGTTGTGCTCTGGGCTCGTGTCCCCGCGGGACGAATTGTGAGGAGGGAGGAAAATCAATCTGAGTTACGCAGCGAACAATAGGGTCTTGTCAGCATTCAATGCAGCATTCATTTAGCCTACTTTGCTCAGTGTATCCAAATATCCCATTGTATTGGATAAGGGATTAGCTCGACCAGTAATATAAAGTAGGCTGCATGTTATTTTTACCTTCTCTACTACGTATAGTAAGTAGGGGAAGTATTGTATTCCACCCAAAAATTCGATACCGAGGTTTCAACGGAAATATATGTTTTGAGGCACCCTGAATCCAAAAAAAGTATTTTTAGAAACATGTCCGTGTGTGTGTGTGTGTGTGTCTGTGAACAGCATAACTCAGAAACGAACAGTCGGATAAACACCAAACTTGATATTTAGGTTCAGTATCTTCCAGAGCTGCGACACGTTGACTCCGTAGTTTGTACTCTTGTATCATCAATGGTATTCCTTCATTATTCACACTAATCAAATGCTGTTTCCAATTCACCTTGGATTCTTCAATTTTATCATTTACTGTATATCTTCCCGTATATCTTTATTTCGAAAGAGATTTCTTTGGTCCAACCTTTTACCCTTCTCAGAAATCTCATTTCCGCTGCTTGTAACTTACTTTTATATTTCTCGCTCATATTCAATACGAATATATTCCTAATTTTATTATTACCTGACCTAACTACCTTTGTCTGCTACTGGACCAGGGTAGCATATTTGCATCTTGTAGCTCAAAGCATGCTGGGACTCAAAATGTTTGAGAAACACCTCTCTGGAGATTGCATTGAATCACAGCCGTTGTAACGCGCTATATTACAGAGGGCATGGGGAATACTTGATTATTGCAGGGGACTTGTTTAGTCAATGTTCAGGAATGGAAAATGACGTCACCCGAAGGGATATATACTGTGCATAATAGGGGTGAGTGCAATCACAGGGTGATGGGGTCGAAACTCGCCTTGGGCTTCATTTTATATATTTCCCGACAAAAATGCGTGTTCATTCGCGTGAAAACAGTTTTACATTGACTTTCCATTCACATGCCCCGTATTTAATATTGACCAATAACGTTTAGCAATGCCTCGGATATCAACCAATTAAAGTCGTTTATCTTATACTGTTCTTGTAAAGATGCGATTTTATCGGATAAAGTGTTCATCTGGTTCTTAATCATAATAATATCAGTATTGTTACGCGGCGGTTATGCCGCAAGGTTACCGGGAGGTCGGCGTTTCCACCCGGCGTGAACACCAGAAGCGCTATCGGCTTCAGAAAGCTCTAGAACGTTCTGTGGAAGATTTCACTGCCTATATAAGCGAGCGTTCGCGCTAGCGTCGGTTGAATTGGTCAGTGAGCGAATAAGCTAGTTGGTGCGCGCGTATCTACTGCGACAAGTGCGGTTCTCCGAGCGAGTTGGGTCGACTGCTGTGATGTGTAGCAAGTGCTACTGCGGAGCAATAGATTGTAAAAGTCTTGTATTCGACTCCCCAGCGAGTGAACCGTCTGGAAGAAGAGGCTACGTCACGAAAAAATCTGATGTGTTACACTTACATGACTTTCTCTACTCTTGTACAAACTATTTTTACAAACGATTATTCTCCATATGCTTCATGTTAATCGAGATGTCTATCTTATTGCTAATCTTCTTGTAGATGCAAGGGGAATATGGTAGCTTTTAAGCGACAGTCAAATCTTTTAAGCGTTGGTTGCTATGTGCGCATTCCGTTCTCTTTGCATGTCCAGGACATAAAAAAATGAATAACGAATTCGAGAAAAAGTATAAGTATTGGAAAATTTAAGGGAATAACAAGCAATTCCTCGAAAATGGTTCGCTCTACAACAAAAATGCATGTGACATAAATTGTGTATTTTAACGCGATCTACATTTTTGTGTAGTGATATTTTGTCTATCTCTTATGGTTTACCAGTTATGCAAACGTCGTTCACAATGAAGAATACGTTTGGAGACATTCCCAGAAAATTCGAGATATACATTTCATTTGTCATGAAAATATCTTAAACATATGATATTTTAATCAAAATCGTTAGAGCCATTTTTGAGAAAATTAAAATTTTCGAAAAATGTTCCATGTAAACGTAATCTGGGGTGAGGGAATTTTCTTGAAAACCTTCGTGTCGCATCTCTGGAAGATACTGAACCTAAATACCAAGTTTGGTGTTATCCGACTGTTCGTTTCTGAGTTATGCTGTTCACAGACACACACGGACATGTTTCTAAAAATTCTTTTTTTTTGATTCAGGGGGCCTCAAAACATGTATTTCCGGTGAAATCTCGGTATCGAATTTTTGGGTGGAATACAATACTTCCCCTACTTACTATACGTAGTAGAGAAAGTAAAAAGTGATGTGATGGGTAAATTGAATTAGTTCATATTAGTTAAGTGACAGTGGGAACTAAGTGAAGTCCTAGTAAAAATTGAAACAGATCAAAACAGTGACAGTGAGAACTGAGAGATACAACAGTCACAGTATGCAGTGATTAATGGCCACCGTCTTCCATCTCAACAGACAGTATCAAACATTACGGGCTCAACAATTTATAAAAATAATAGTTCACGCCAAGGCGTCTTCATTGAAGACATTACTGCGATAAATCAATATCACCATTCACCAGTTCTGGAAAAATTATGAAATCCTACAACCTCAACATTCTTCAGTCGCTATTACTGAAACAGATACAGGCAGATACTTAATCACCACTGCGGAGAATTCCGCCACATCTAAGAATCACTCACAAACAGCGGGTTTGCTTCGGCGGTACCAGCCACCATGTTCACCATTATGCCCCAATAAATAGTGCCACCACAGCATTAAATCCTTTCTATTCCTCTTCGTTTTTCCTTCCAACTACCTATTTATCTTTGTTTTTCCTTATACCTTTATTCCTGTTTCGACCTCCCCCAAAAAATAAACGCCCCTGCTTGAAAGTTCCAATATAAGACAACGCTCACTTAAACCTTCCGACCAATCATATTTCATTATTGAACGTAATGTTATCCCGCCATTTCAGTTTGCTTTCGACCACATCACTCTGCTACACACCAATTGCTCCGAATCACCCAAGCCAATATTAATGGATTTTAAAATTGACAGTATACACGACCTGCTCTTGGATGTAGCCCAGGCTTTTGGTAAAGTGTGGCAAGATGGCCTTATGCTCAAACTCTTTCCTGTAGGCCTTCCCCAGTACTTGCTGGAAGTTGTTGCTGGTTTTCTTTCGTATCGACAGTTCGTCGTCCGTATAGATGGCACATGCTCCACACCAAAATTCATTCTGGCTGGTGTTCTCCGAGGCTCCATCTTGGCTCCACTTCTGTCCGAACCTCGAGCTTGCAGAAGTGGCGTTGTATGTCGAGGACACAGTATTTTACTAATCTGACCACTATCTTCACACTGCTGTTGTTGCTTTGCAGAATTCCTTGACCCCTTATTCACTGGGGGTCTATCTGGCGTATTTCACGGAACCCCTACAAGACAGAGGCCAAAGTTTTCTCTCTCCGTATGATTCGTTCACCCCATCCTTGTATGTCCATAACACATGTACTCCTTGGTTACTTCCTCCTGTTCCAGTGAAGTATCTTGCAGTGTTTTTCGACACCACCCTTACCTGGCACCCACATCTCAACCGTACGTTAACCTTGCACCAGCCTAGCTTTCTCAGCTCTATCCGCTACTGAATAGACGTACATCTCTTGGACTTGATTCCTGTCTATTGTTATACCGCTCCCTAATTCTCGTATTTTCTCTCCCTTTTCTCTATATAGTACTTCATCATCCAACCCATACGCCGTTTCTTCTTCCGCCTACAGGAGGTTCCTGGAGCTGTGGAGTAATTTCTAGCCTTCAGAACACGCCAACGAACGCGCCTCAGTAAAGGACTTCCTGAAGAAATACTAGCTCCATCTCAAGCTCCGAAGACTCCGACCTTTAGTTTCTTAAGGACTGTTGCGTTGTACAGTTGCATTGTATCTGTGATCCATTGTGCTATTTTGTCGAATATTACGTTCAAGGAGCTAGATTCATGAGCTTTCTGTATATTGATCGATCTTTTCTAAATAAATTAAATGTTACTAAACTCTTGCCTTACGTATGCAAAAGGCAATTACCAGAGAAACCGTAAAATAATCATAATCATCCCTAGGAATTTCTAAGCACTAAATCCAGGACAGAAGAATACAAGGTTGAACTGTCACTGAACTTTTTGGCGTCGTCTGCAGTATCTGGTGTTGATTTTCCTGTGGGGTGCTACAGTGGTTGGCTATGACATTCTTCTCTCAGGGATGCCTGAATATATTTTAAAAGGATAACACCAGTTTAGTTCGCTGACAAATTTTAATATTGATTCAAATATTGTGTTTGATAAGAGTTGACGACTGTTGAATTACAGGATTCATTACTTCTATAACAATATTTAACCGAAGCGTCAGCGACTTGCCGTAAGTCGCAGAAATATTGCTCGGAAAGATCCCTCTTAATGGCCGTAAATCATCCTAACATTAGCGCGTTCATGTGCGCTACACAACTTAGAAATTACACACGAGGTCATACATCTGTTATGAATGTGTGCACGAACGTGTTTGATTTAGAGTGTGTACTCTTTTCTTAACCTAAGCTCCTCCCACAGATCAATACCCCTACCAAAGTTCCTTCTAGCGGGCCCAATCTTAAACCTCTAAGTATGCATCTCTGACATTGTTACGATACCTCCCGGAATCTACGAATTTTATATAACTTTCTTTTTTACAGAATTTCTACGCACGTGCGTTGGCAAATGCATTAAACTCAATTTCTAACTGACTTTCAGGCTTTAAGCTAAAGTATTCCATCCTCGGTTGTTACTAATGACTTTCGTTAACATGACTCGCTAATGAACTTTCCTCGACAAATCTTACTACATTATACATTGATTTACTGTATGGAAATTATTTATTGCAATTATTTCCCTATCCTACTACAATTTCTTTATTTAATTATTTATATTTTCCCATCAATAATTACGGTATCGGCCTGTTGATGATGATGGACACGAATTCATTTGTAGTCGGTAATGAATTTGTTAACTTCTACAAATGTCATCAACTCAGGTACAATTTTTATTCCAGATTAGTTTAATATCATTAGCATTATAACAAAAATTAATTGTTATCGTCTCATTTACCTAACTTTCCAATATAGTAATTTCCAAAAGGAAAACCAAAATCCAGTCACAACAGTGGTGCACCGCTGTGAGATGATTCCTTGGTCAAATTTTTACCGTGGTAAGGTGAAGTCCTTTAAGGGTTTGTTTAACGTGATGATGCACACGGCTGTAAATGGTAATTTTAACTGAACATATTTCTAAGCTTGTTTGCCTCACGGTCAGCAATTATGTGAAATATGAGGAAATTTAAAAATGTAATACTTCTAGTGTTTGCATATTATTTCCCGAATACAATACATTGATATCAAACATTAAATTATGTAAAATTACAATTTTCCCAGAAAAAATAATAAAATATAACTCCTTTAATTTTCTAAAAATCATATCTGCATTGAGTTACTAAATTAATTTATTAAAACGATGCTTGATATAAAACCTTGAATGCTAACATCACACAAAATTAATTTTGTTTTGAAAGGACTTTGAAATCTCGATGACATTTAAATCCAGAATTTTAGAAGTTCTCTAATAGAAAAAATGTAGAAGTAGAAATTTGATGGCCAAACTGTGAAAGTATGAACAGTGGGCTAGAAATGAAATGTTATTGTGGTTGGGAAGCGGGTCAACAAAGCATAGTGTTTCCAACTTTGCTGAGTGAGTCATTCACATTCTCTAATTGAAGGAAAATAAGACTATAAAACCTTACAGCGAAGAAAACCGTAATTCAAGTTACTATTGCTAATACATCCAACTCCACAAATCAGACGCGGAAAGATGTATGATATTTGGCATGATCAAACTTCTCTTAGCTCAACCAATAGGACTTGTTTGTTTTGTCAAACTGAACTCAGTTCAGGCATTATCGGGTTAAGATAACCGAGCGGGATGGCTCAGGTGATGTCCCGCATTTAGGAGATCGTGGGTTCGATTCCCGTGGCCGACCTCCCTGATCTATGGGCTTTTTCGGAGTTTTCTCGGGTCGCCAGACGAATGCTGGGAAGTTGTTGCGCCTTCATTGCCCGATATTGTGTTTCATTACACGCCAACATTTGTGAAGCTTCAGAGACAGCAGGGTGAAACCTGGAACGCGCTCGCTTCGTGTGGGGACAGCCAAAGGTTAGGACTCCTCGCCCCCCAAGGGACATCCCACTTTGCAACCCCGTGCAGTCCTCCCAGGTGATAAACCCGGGCACGCTGCTGACCGAGCCCGGATTGCAAGCCCGAATTCGCAAGGCTCCCTGAGCGAGGGGTTTACCCTGACATCGGTCACTTGGGCTCCCGCAGCATCCCCAAACTTCAAGGCTTGCGGCGCTGCACCGAGGAACCGACGCTTGTCGTGAGGGGCTTCGTGAGAAGGGTGCAAACCATGTCAGGAAGTACGCCACTGCTCATGGTCGCGCGCGCAACCTGCCGGCAGCTCCCTCGCGTTTTCTAAGAGGTCGTGCCTGGTCGACGCTCTTGCCGAAAATAGGCCATTAGCTTCCATGCACAACTCCCGCCGCGCCTCTTCACGACGAGCTCCATATGCACACAATAGACCAGTTCATCCGTAAACTAGCATGTGACCTTTTCAGAAGCACAGAAAGCAACTACAATCCGCTCATTTCAAACCTAGGTAAATACGACCCACTCACCGATAAACATAAACGCCCATTATTCATCTTCCACAGAAGGCCCAAGGATGATGTCACTGCTGATGACATCCTGGATTACTCCACAACCTGGTTCCCTAATAAGCAACATCCCCCCAGATCACAACCTTAAACTAAAGCATTAGCATTCCAAACTCCCCCTACACTCCACTACCCATTACATCCTCCCCAACACTCCCAGCATGAAACCCACTAACCCCCTACTCAACACTAATACACCCTGAAACCTGAGATACCCACGCAATCACACACACAATAACACACTCAAACTTACCATGCACCAATAACCACACTCAACATCCCACTAATCTGCAACTCACATACATTGCACACACAATAACACACTCAACCTTACCACACACTAAACCTACCATGCACCAATAACCATACTCAACATCCCACTAATCTGCAACTCACACATACACAACACACACTCACTTCCCTGTCTGGTATTCAGGGCGAGAGCCATGTTTACCACACAGGAATCGTACACACAGCACACGCGGCATGATTCATTGCTCGCACACATCAACAACACTAACCAGAGTGCATATTGCGGGATCTGCAACCTTTTCCTACCAATCTCCGGTGGGGGAGTTTTTAGTGGGTATGGCCATCCGTCATGATGGCGAGTCCCACACACCCCAGCCCCCGACTCCCATCGGGGCTGGACAGCACGCAACATGTGTTTTTCTCCTCCACTCGAAAAAAACCAACATTGAGTATCAACTCCGCCGTCTCGCCGCCCTGGAAGCTTCTGTACAGGACCTTCACGCCATCATCACCGCCTTCCAGTCCTTTACCACCTGCTGCCTGCAGCGTGTTGACAGCGCCGACTCCGCCATCAGTGGCATGGGAGCATCCACTGCCTCCCTGCCTCAGACGACAACACCGCCAGCTCCAACTGACTGCCAGGAGGAGCTCACATTCACAATCAACGGTCTCTCGGAACTTTTGAAAGCCCTGATCACGACGACGGCCGACTGGACTCCTGTACTCTCGGACCTGAGGAGTGGTCAGGAAAAACTACGCCTATTCATGACATCACTGCAGAGCCATATGATTTATGGTACCGGACCCTTCCGACCAATGAGCGCCCCTACATGGGCCGCTCAACAGTACCCAACTCATCATCAATAAAGACGAATAAAGTTCCTCACCCAATCCCGACACTCCCCGGAGGGCAGTCAGGGCCTCGGTCATGGCTGTTTCCCAGTCATCTCCGTCACCCGGTGCCGGCGAAATAAGCTGGCAGCTTACCTTCCGCACTATCGGGGGTGCTATCGCGGAACCCCACCACCTTTCCTTACTACTCCTTCCAAACTCTCTCCTGAAATTCTCTCTCCCAAGGCATTTTATACATTTTCACTTCAGACATGGCAGATACAGCAGCAACAACGGTCCCCGCCGCGGCTCAAGCGCAGGCTTTGAAAAAAGAAGGCCAAGGCTCTTCGGCGAAGAAGCCCAGAACCAAGCCAGCACATCCTCGCACCTCCGAGATGGTGAGCAACGCCATCAAGAGCCTGAAGGAGAGGGGTAGGCCATTAAGTAGTACATCGCTGCCAACTACAAGGCCGACTCCGAGAAGCTCGCGCCGTTCATCAAAAAGTACCTGAAAGCCGCCGTGTCATCAGGAGAGCTAGTGCAGACCAAAAGCAAAGGCGCTTCCGGCCCCTTCAAGCTCGCCTCGGCAGCGAAGCCCGAGAAGACTTGCAGCCGCTGCGCCTTCCAGGGGCAGACCAGCAGCGCCCAAGGAGAAGAAGGCCTCACCCTCAGGAAAGGCCAAGCGATCAGCATCTAAGGCGTTGCCTAAGAAAGCTGCCAAGAAGCCGCCCGAGAAAAAGAGGGCTGCTTCGGCGCCCAAGCCGTAAAAAGCTCCTTCCAAGGCCAAGAAAGCCACGAAGATGCCGACGAAGAAGCCAAAGGCTCCCAAGCCAAAGAAGGCTCAAAAGGCTAAGGCGCCCAAAAAGGCCAGCCCCAAAAAGAAGTGAGCCCTCGAGGCAACCCTATCAGAGCGGCAGCCCTTCTCAAACTGTCCCCATACCCCGAATGGGTTAATTGGGGGAAAACGGCCCTTATCAGGACCATCATTCCGCTTCGGAAAGGGCAATAGTCACACGGTCGATCAACGCTGACTAACTCGTGCAAAATCCCACGCTAATGTATGTCGGCGCAAACAAACATTGCTTCATTTGGGTGGGAAGGAAGCCGCTGGTGCAAAAATGAATGCGATTCACAAACGGTCTGACTGCACGTGGGGGTTAGCAACCTAATTCAACTAGCCGGGGGAACCAATTTCTTGTCCCTCCGTTTCATCTCCATTCTCATTTGACTTCATCTTTAATCCGTTGGTCTCTTTCAGGATTGGAAGTGTTCGATGATGGTGTTTCGGTGCAGCGAGACGGGGAAAAAGGATGCTCTTTGTGACTCTTCATCCCTCGACTTTCGGCTGGCTGCGGGAGTATCCGAACCGAACCCCTCTTGAGAGGCGTTTGACCCCATCTGTGCGGGGTAAGGTCCCGGTCTGCCTGTCCGTCTGCCGAGGAGCCTCTAACTGGAAACTTAGAGACCCTGCCATTCCTATGCCGTCACTCCTGTTCCGGCCGCCCTGTCTCCTCTGCTTCATCCTTCCTCCCGAGGACGCACCCTTGTGGGTACAACATCCCCTATGTGTATTAGTGCCGAGTCCCCTCCGTTGCCAATCCAGTTCAATCCAACCCAATCGATGAGGTTAAGATAAGCCTCTTTAGATCTCCTCAACCACCTTCAAAGAACTATATTGAGCATTTTAAATTGAACAAAATCGTTAGTGGAGCAGGTGCCAAAACTGCAAGGAAACAAGCCAGGAAGAAAACAAAATTTTAAGTTTTAAATTATCTCATACTATTTACATATACCTGTGTATATCCATCTAGAAGCATATGGATATTAAATGACCAGAAGTCAAAATTCCAACTGGATCCAGATTCTCCAACGTTTCAGATATTTTAAGTTAAAAACGTAATCATTTTTTGAAATGTTGTAAAAAACTCATTGTCGAGTACAGTTAACACGAGCAATAACTAGGTAGATGCACGTTATTTAACAGTAAATTAAGAATTCGTGCAGGCATCGTCTTTCGATACCGGAACGAAGAGTCACGATTTGTTGCGAAAGAACACGAATCAGGCAGGTAACGCAACAGAGCGAGAGCAAAAGTATTTTGGTGTTGTATGGATTATGCGTGAATACTTGTAGACATATTTAACTGTTGTTTTGGTACTGAGCTGGTTGGAACTGTTACAGAATAATAACAACTTCTCGCACCTCCAATCCCTACCTCTTTAACACGTTGGGAAATTTGCGACATGCCAATGATGGAAACAGTGTATGTTGCCAATTAAGGCACGAGATGTAAAAGTGGTACTAATGACTTGAACTAATATACAGGGGATTATAACGCGTCTATTTAAACATAGGAAAAGAATTACGCCTCAGCTGTTTGTACGTAGTATCCACATAGGTTACAGCGCACCTGTTGGAAATGGTTAGTTGAGAGATTGTACGTGAGGAAAAGCAAATATTTGAGCGATGGAGCCAGGTGACCACATGATATAAACAGAGCTGGCTTGTCTGTCCTTTGATTGCCCTACTTCATGGCTCAATTAAACACGAGGCGCCTGCACTAGGTTAAACATTTTGTAATTCCTTACGCTCGGCTTGCCAAACGCTAATGAGACGTGGGACTACAGAAATAGAGGTAATTATAGCCAACGTGTGTAAATATCCTAAAGAAGCTCTCGTAATTACACGGGGAGTCAAGAAATGAGTGTGAACATAGTGTAAGGGTTCATCATTAGATGCGTTCGCTACTGTGTGTATCCATTAGCATTGCTTTGTCCGTCCGTCTTTGTACTTACGAAACAACTGACGAACACATACCTACACTGACGTGGATAAAAGCTGGCCCATCACCCTAGGTCGAAAGTCTTTTTCCTGCCTTATATGACCAACCTTTGACTCCACCCAGTCAGTGGCAATTCTCTATGTGACTGGCCTAAAAAACAATTCGGAGACAAAAAACTAACCAATGAACGGAGGTTTGGATATCGCCTCTATGAACGATTTTTTGTCACGATTGGTACTGAAATGCTCTCAGCTACCTTAATTAATATCCTTAAGACTGAGCTCGTTAAGGATAGTCGTTAGTAAAGAGTCGAAATAGGTTGTACTCAAGTATAGCAGCGGATGCTTGGATGATTTCAGAGAATAAGTCCACTGAAGAAGAAATGGAGGTTTATTAATGAACGCACGCGGTGTCCTGTAGACCTCTCTCTTGGTACAAGTCCACCTCGCTTGCCATTGAGGACTATTTATGCAACTCTGAAGGCAAATACTGAGGGTGTTGGCTCATGCAAACACAGTTACATAAATATATACATTTGAGAATGTTCATGGACAATGTTACATAATAGTTCTTAACATGGACATAGATGCGTGTACAGCTCCAGCCTCTTCAGGGATAGGGATAGGCTAAATTTACAGCATCTTTCAGCGCGAGATAGCAACGGACTTTCAACCAGATACAACTAGTTGACCAGGAATGCACCTATGCTAAACTTGGCGTAACCTAAGAGAAAAAACATTGTTAAATCAACTGCAGACCCTGCGTGAGCAATTATAACTGAAAGAGGAGGATAAACTGTTCATCATGTACCAGTACCTCTTTCTCGGTATCATTTCCAACCCACTCAACACAGTAAGCTAAACGCACGGTTTAACTAGTAAGTTAAGCTAGTCACATTTTTAAAAATCGGTCGCAATGTGATTCCTTTGAAATTCCTTGCATGCCACAAGAAAAAGAACCAGTAGCGACTTATCATTTGAGGCAGTGTTTTTAACACTTAAATGATTTCAGTCAAATTATATAATATATAAATTCAAGAACAGCCCGCCTTAAAGCAATATGTGTATGCAAAAATATATAAAAAGTGTGTACTACTGCCATTATATATGTTTATATTATTGTATGCATGTTTAATAATGTTATGTGAATGTATTACGTAATTTAATAATGTAGGAGCTGTGAGAAATAGGTCAAAAGTTGCTAACAATGAGGTAACCTTGAGGCAATAATGAATTTGAAAGTTTAACAATGCTACTTGTAATTCTTGGAAACAATAATGTACTTTTCTTTGACATTTTATAAAATAGAAAATCAACAACCAGAAAAAGCTTTAGTTAAATAAAGGTATTCTATTGGACTAGTATTAACCAATCACAAACTAAAATGAAGCAAAATTTACAATTTCAGAAGTCAGTTGCTTGTAGACGGCGTTCCTAACCGGACGCATGATGCGTCCTCGAGAAATTTAATACGTATTCAGTGTGAGACGAAAATAGTTTACGTGTTAAAAAGTGCAAGTAATTAATCTCACAGCTCTCTCCATATGAGTGAAGTGTTATTTAAATCGTGTCAAGCATTAATATAAGGAGTAAAGTAAAATTATAATCTGTGTAAGCCTACATTCTTCAGTCGCAACACTCCCTGCTAAGACATTCATGTCTCTAAAAAAGTATAAATACTGACGCAGCCGAGGCAATCATAAATATATAATATTTAAAGAAACAGTCAAAATTACAAAGTTAATATTTTTCAAACCTTTTTTGGGGCAAATGCCACCGGAAAGTACATTTTTGGGGCGAAGGCTACCGGAAACTTTTTACCATACGTGCGGTTGCAACTACAAGTTCGGCTCCCCAATATTTGAACTACAAATTAACTCCTTTTTCAAATCGGCTTTCCATACGTAGCAGCAACAAATCTTCTTCATACTGAAAAAATTTAAGTATTTGAGAATTCATCCATCAATTAACAGAGAAAATCTGGAAATGCTTAACGTCACAAAAATGTTATTTAAACAAATTGTGTGTTTTAACAAGATGTACACCTTTTGCGTAGTAGGATTATTGTTAGCGTTTATCAGTTGTACAAAAGTCATTTAGGATGAAGAGAACTTCTCAGGTTATTCCCAGAAAGTTCAGGATACACATTTTATATGTCATACAAATGTTTTAAACATATAGCATTATAATCAAAATCGTTAAATCTATTTATGATAAAGTCAAAACTAAGGAACATTTGCGTTTATAACAGGTAGTTTCCGCTAAGGGATTTTCTTGAAAATCTTCTTGTAGCATTCTTGGAAGGCGCTGGTTTTAAATACCAACTTTATGTTTAACTGGCCTCTCATTTTTACTTTCTCTACTACGTATAGTAAGTAGGGGAAGTATTGATTTCCACCCAAAAATTCGAAACCGAGATTTCACCGGAAATAAATGTTTTGAGACCCCCTGAATCCAAAAAGAGCATTTTTGGAAACATGTCCGTGTGTGTGTCTGTCTGTGTGTCTGTGTGTCTGTCTGTGTGTCTGTGAACAGCATAACTCAGAAACGAACAGTGGGATAAACACCAAACTTGGTATTTAGGTTCAGTATCTTCCAGAGATGCGACACGAAGGTTTTCAAGAAAATCCCCACACCCCAGACTACCCTTTACATGGAATATTTTTCGAAAATTTTAATTTTCTCAAAAACGGCTCTAACGATTTTGATTAAACTATCATATGTTTAAGATATTGTCATGACAAATAATATGTATATCTCGAATTTTCTGGCAATGTCTCCAAAAGTGTTCTTCATTATGAACGACTTTTTCATAACTGGTAAACCATAAGAGATAGACAAAATTTAACTACACGAAAAATGTAGATCGCGTTAAAATACACAATTTATGTCATATACATTTCTTTTGTTGAGTGAACCGTTTGCGAGATATTGCTTGTTATTCCCTTAAATTTTCCAATACTTAATACTTTTTCTCAAATTCGTTATTCATTTTTTTTATGTCCTGGACATGCAAAGAGGATGGAATGCGCCACATAGCAACCAGCGTTAAAATATTTGACTATAGCTTAAAACCTACCATATTCCCCTTGCATCTACAAGAAAATTATCAATAAGATTGACATCTCGATATCTCCATTAACATGAAGCATATGGAGAATAAGCGTTTGTAAAAATAGTTTGTACAAGAGTAGAGAAAGTCATGTGAGTGTAACACATCAGATTTTTTTTATGTCCTGGACATGCAAAGAGAATGAAATGCGCCACATAGCAACCAGCGTTAAAATATTTGACTATCGCTTATAACCTACCATATTCCCCTTGCATCTACAAGAAAATTACCAATAAGATTGACATCTCGATATCTCGATTAACATGAAGCATATGGAGAATAGGCGTTTTTAAAAATAGATTGTACAAGAGTAGAGAAAGTCATGTGAGTGTAACACATCAGATTTTTTTTCAGTTAGCACGTTCACTGGTAGACAACGCACACATCTAAGAAGGTATTTTTGAATTGTTTATTTTAGGAATCAGGGTCTCAAAACTGTATTTCAGGTGAAATTTCGGTATAGAATTTTTGGATGGAATACAATGTAAGGAAAGTAAGATAAAAGTTCTGGTGTGTTATATTCTAATGACTTTCTGTACCCAATATGGTTTATTTGAAAATAGCTTCGAAACGGCCTTATTTACTTCTACTTTAGGTATATTAGTCAAGAGAAACCTTTGCAAAAATAGTTTCATTTTACAGACAGAGGAAACCGAATCGATAGTCAGATGTTTAAAAGTGAGGGGCTATATGCTAGCCTTGGAATTCAATAACCTTTCTATGACATCGAGAAACAACTGGATAGCGACAGCGCTTTAAATCATGTCAAATTACTGAAAAATTCAAAGCAATACTTATAATATGAATATACTAGAAATGGCCGATGCTACAGAAGAAGTAATTTTTAAAAAGTGAGTTTTATTTATGGACACTTTAACTACTACTGTTCTTAGCGTCCCATTCTATATTGGGCGAGAAAGATCGGTGATTGTGTTCAGAGACCTCTATCAGGCTTGAGGTTATTTTACGTGCCGTAAATCTAGACACGGGACCACCAGCTTAACTTCCCTTCCGAAGGAAGCATTCAAAGGATTTTACGCACGTAAAATCAATCGCCCTCCAGCGGGTTTGAACCCGCGCCTTCGGGAACCGGAGGTACCACTAGATCACGGAATACTTTGAAATATGGGATATGTTTTAAAGAGAGCTACACTAAATTGTGTTGTTTTTTTACTTTCTCTACTACGTATAGTAAGTAGGGGAAGTATTGCATTCCACCCAAAAATTCGATACCGAGATTTCACCGGAAATATATGTTTTGAGAACCCCTGAATACAAAAAAAAAGCATTTTTGGGAACCTGTCCGTGTGTGTGTGTCTGTGAACAGAACAGTTCACACACGTCAGAAACGAACAGTTGAATAAGCACCAAACTTGGTATTTAGGTTCAGTATCTTCCAGAGATGCAAAACGAAGGTTTTCAAGAAAATCCCACCACCCCAGACTACCCTTTACATAGAAGATTTTTCGAAAACTTTAATTTTCTCAAAAATGGTTCTAATGCTTTTGATTAAAATACCATATGTTTAAGATATTTTCATGACAAATGAAATATATATCTCGAATTTTCTGGGAATGTCTGCAAAATTGTTCTTCATTGTGAATGAGTTTTGCGTAACTGGTAAACCATACCAGATAGACAAAATTTTACTATCCGAAAAATGTAGATCGCGTTAAACTACACAATTTATGTTATATACATTTTTTTTGTTGAGTGAACCATTTTCGAGATATTGCTTGTTATTCCCTTAAATTTTCCAAAACTTATAGTTTTTCTCAAATTCGTTATTCAGTTTTTTTTGTCCTGGTAATGCAAAGAGAATGGAATACTCCGCATAGCAACCACCTCTTAAAATATTTGACTATCGCTTAAAGCCTAGCAATTCCCCTTGCATCTACAAGAAAATTAGCAGTAAGATTAACATCTGATTAACATGAAGCATCTGGAGAATAAGTGTTTGTAAAAATAGTTTGTACAAGAGTAGAGAAAGTCATGTGAGTGTAACACATCAGATTTTTTTCTGTGTCTTAACACTTCCCAGTTATACAAAACCATACAGACCTCCTTCCGAATGAAGAGGACTTCATAGGGTTTTTTTCCGGAGAATTAAAGATATGTATTTTGTTTTCATGCAAACATGTTAAATATTTGGTATTTTAATAAAATATCGTTATACGATTTTTGAAAAAATAAAAGTTGCGAAAATGTTACCATGCAAAAGCTATTTTGGGAGGGGTATTTTCTTGTGTTGCATCCTTGAAGGAAGCCGAGTTTAAATACAAGGTTTTGTATTTAACCAATTTTTCTTGGAACTTTTCATAAAAATATTTTTTGAATCAAATTTTTGGTTAGAATGTGATATTTCCTCTACTTAGGTAAATAGGAGAAAGTATAAAGAAAGTGTAGACAGGGTTCAAGTTTGGTTTAAATCGGTATACGAAACTGTGCAGATTATACAAGGAGAATCTTCTAATCATCTACAATTTTCAGGTGAAGCTCCAAATAATGTATTAGAATTTTTGCATGCAATAAGATTTTGAAGAAGAGCCCGTCTACACAATTTAAATGCTATATCAGCACCGGAACTAAGTAGTTGAATGTATCGGACTGAACTACCTCACTCTGCGGTAGCCTAATTCACTCACATACTGAGGCTAACGATTTTGACAATTCAGTTTTGTATGGTGTATAGTGGGAATAACGTTATGTGAAGCTGTCTGTTGACTGTGGTTACTGTGTATGGTTATCACAGTGTACAGTACTACATAACAACATGTGTTCGAACGTAGTCAGATGTGAACTGTCAACTTGAATGTGTACAGAAATTCTCTGGTTTCACCATTGCTAACAAATCCGTCATTTCACTTTCCTCGTGACGTAGCCTCTTCTTCTGTACGGTTCGCTCGCTGGGGAGTCGAATACAAAACCTCAACAGTCTTGCGCTCTGCAGGAGCATCCGCTGTACCCACAGCAGACGCCACAAACTCGCTCGGAGAACGGCACCCCTCGTCACACCAGAAACTCACGTGCTAGCTCGCTCGCTCATTGACTCCTGGCTCAACTCGCGCGAACGCTCGCTTATATAGGCATGTGTTTACTTTGGCGAGCGCTACGTATCATTGTTTATCTCCGACTGGATGGCCTGACCTCCCGATAAATATGAGGTATACCTGCTGTGTCACAATGTGTCAGTCACATTACAAAAATATCACTACCTCACTTAACATTTCAAACCCGCGTTTCAGTTTCATCTGCACATAGGGTGTAAGGTAAAGGGTATACAACGGAGTGGGACAACTCGCACACTGCAACATACACTAGATCTATTGCGGCTATCACTCCCAGAAGGAAGGGATGAAGTGAAGTGATCAAAGGAGGGTACAGGCCACAAAGCGCGCGGAAGTCCCTAACAGTTTCTAACTAGAAGATATGTCGCACTACTGGATGTGCCAGAGAAAGCGAAGAACGGCCAGTTCAACCAAGCAGCCCTCTATAGTCACGGAGAAATACTCCTTCCTTGAAGCAAGCACCCGTATCATCTGTCCAGCACCGCCAAACACCGCAAAACCTAGAGCACGCCTGAAAAAAGAATGGTTAGGAAACGAGAGATAGGAAATCGTTGTAGATCAGAAACCACTCCGGCATTTATCTACCGATTGGGGAGAAATACGAAAAAGCAAGGTCAGAGTGGGCAGTTAATAGGAATCGAACCCACGACCTCCCAAATGTGATCCTCAAATGTTACTGCGGAACCATTTCGCTTGGTTTCATTTGACAATATAGCTGTTTGGAAACTAAAATTAAAGCGATATAGAGTAACAGTAGTGCAAACACTGATGGATCTGGATAATATTCCATGACTTCGTTATTGCAACTGGCTTCTACGTCTATACATGATGGATACGTTGATCCGGGTTTGCTATATTTGTTTAATAGGGCTTGCCTGCGTCTCTCAGGTCACGTGAACACAGAACAATGGAAACTAGGGCATCAGAAACCAACACTGTTGCAAGGACGGGAGTGTGGTAGTTGTCAATGCAACACGAATTATTTTCTTTCGCGAAATCATGAACTGATAGGCACATGAAAAACTTGCTGGCTCAATTGACCAGAGAAAAATTGATTTGTATTTGTGGACGCTCATTAACTGCTGTGGCCCTAGGCGTCCCATTCTATATTGGGCGTGAAAGACCGGTAATTTTCCTCAGAGGCCCCTTTATCAGGCTTGAGGTTCTTTAACGTGCCGTAAATCTACGACACTGGACCACCGGCTTTACTTCCCATGCTAAGGATTTTTACGCCCGAAAAAATTCATCGCCCTCCACCGGGTTTGAACCCGCGACCTTGGGAACTAGAGGCTATCATTCTTTGACCAGAAAATTATACAAGTAGAACGCGATTACTTTATGCAGGATAATACAACTACACTTACAACAAATCAGTCTTTGGAAACATTACAGTATATTTTTGATAACTGAATAATTCACCGATGGTCTCTTCCTCTTTAGATCTATATCTATATACACGCTCGACGAATTAGAAGATGCATTATCCAATATTTTGGCTGTAGAAACTCCTAGAGTGTTCAGTAATGTATCCAGCACATCTCAGTCTTACTAGGCAGCTTTCATAACATATTTTGACGGTTATACTTTTAAAAGAATGTGATAAATGTAATTTTATAAAGTTCGAGATGTTATGAAAGAATTTAAGTAAATCCATGAAGTTGGCTTTAGAATTCCGCGAGTCATTTTCTCGAAGCTTATGTAAACAAGGGTTTGGGGTATGTTTTTTAGGCTAGTGATTACGTGGGTTATCCTTATCATGCTGACACTCGCTTACGTCAGTACTAGCTAAAGCACTAGTCAGCAAACCCTCGGTCGATCACTTGCCTAGCAGGTCTCTAATGACAGCTCTGTAAATGTATTTTGTGATAACTTACAATTTCGATGTAAGCCTTAGGCACGACGAAGATGGAACGCCGGACATCCAGCTCTACTAGGTAAAACTGCAGTAGTCTAACTCTTTCCCTCTTGCAATGTAGTTAGGCTAGTATTAGAAAGATTAAAGTTCCTCTTGGAAGTAGAATCATAGTCTAGTGGTGTCACCCTTTCATAATCCTTCCTGCTACAGCACTCTATAACCCTCTTGATGACATCCCTGAGCTACGTACCCGTCCTCGTCATCTCTGGTAAAGGCGCTGATTTGAATAAAGTGACCATTACGTCAGAATATTCATATTTTTTCGCATCTATGGGAGAAATAGAGCTGGTCCGCTGCTACTGCAAGAATGGATTCGTATAGTAGTGGAGCGGTGTGCTGCTAGTCGTGCCATTCAAAAGAAACCTAGTATATCGTAGCCTCACATTGCTGGGAACGAATCAGTATTGTATTGAGACAACATTTAGGAAGGCGTTGAAAGTATGGTGCAAGGTGAATCTAGATTGACAGAACGCTGATGCCTCACAGCGCAGAATATTAAAAAGAGACCAAAGTGAAATCAATGGGGTAAGCGATCTTGAGAGTTCATGCAGACGATCCCCCTCAGTTGTGAATAAGAAGCAATTTTGCTACCAGCCAGGTATGCAGCTTAAGCTGAGGTGGAACTAATTGTTCTTTCACACAAGCCGTGTGTTGGACAGGGTTGGAAAGGTAGAATCAGATGACTGACAAATTCAATGCCATAACCGGGATTTGAACCACGGATCTCCCGGTCTCCGTACGGTTGCTCTAACTACTGAGCTACCATGGCAACATGCCGGCACGCCATTAAATTCTCCAGCTTACTCGCATTTTTCCCGGTAAACCACAAAGAGATCTCAAATTGTATTGAGATGTCATACCCCAATGGCGACTTACATTGTTTGTAAGTACTTAAGTCCCGGTCTTTTAGTTTCAACCACTATTAGGTCAATTAATGGAATTAATTGTTCTTTCACACAAGTCGTGCGTTGGACAGGGTTGAAAAGGTAGAATCAGATGACTGAAAAATTCAATGCCATAGCCGGGACTTGAACCACGGATCTCCCGGTCTCCGTTCGGTTGCTCTAAGCTGAGGTACTTATAGACTAGGGCTTAGGCATTTAGGATAGAATAAAGGGCTGAAGGCATGGGCAGGAACGTTACCTGAAGTTCTCATTGTAACTGTGCGAGTGCTCCCCCATTGAGTTACGTCAATCGTGTAGCACACAATATTTCCCGATGTTACAACATAAGGATATATATCATAGGATGGTTTATGTAGAAGATCTAAAAATACAACCTTGGACCAATCACTACAAATACAGATATAATTACATTTTATACATAAGAGTGTGAAGAAAATCTTTACATATACTTAAAGTTTTGTAGCAACGGATAGAAATCTGAGGGTATGTTGAATCGGATTTTAAAAATTCATTGTCATGGTCGCTACTCCAACCACAGATATCCGGATTTCCTACGGACGCTTTACCGCTCGCTGTGCTACCGCGACGAAATGAACGACACGTATTAAATTCCTTTTAACAGATTCAAGTATCCTGCATGATTTATTTATTCTTTGATATCGTCACCCGGTGACTTCAAATCTGCAATTACTTTTAATTCCGGGGTTCTAGCTAATCCTAGCAAATTATTGAGATCACCTTGGGGGTTCATCGGAACTAATGAATCAGACGATAGGAATTTAATGCCCATACGGGCATCTCGTGTTGGTAACGAAGTAGTCCACCCACTCCCAGAATATCCTGGGCAGAGTGCAGTAATAGGGGCGGCATGTAGTCAATAAGGCAGTATGCCATCAATATACCACTTATTATATGAGGATTCCATGACCTCAGCCGCAAATATTTTTGTAAAGGGCCCTTCAATTGGTCCCAAGGACTTGAGTGCATCTCTTAACAGGCCTCTCAACAGGGGAAAATCCCCATGTATATGCCAAATACCTTCGTCCCGCAGGCAGCAGCGGGACTGTTGTGGACTGATAAGCAATAATAATAACAAACTATTTCACTTAAAACAAAATTAGATAATCAGCCCGATCCGGGTGCTGCAGTATAACCTATTCTCGGGCTGAGGCACGGTTCTGACCGGGTCGGGCCTAAACATTTTGGCTCGTGTACACCTCTACTCAAAAACGAACAGAATGACATGGAATCTAAGTGGAAGGGAAAGAGACAGGAATATTCGTGGTGGTATGTAATCCGTACTAGGAAAACTACAAAATAAAACAATGAGGATCTATCCTGGGAGCTCTCCCAAAACTGCTACTTCCTAGACCATCTCACTCGGTTGCCTATCCCTAAAACTGCGATAAAGATGTTATGCTTTTCAACAAAAATATCTTTGGATAAAAAGTTCATCGCTTCTTAAATACGTAAGCGTGAGGAAAAGAACTTGGTGAGAAAATAGGCTGTTTGCTGAAAATGTAATGAGCAAGGAGTGCCACAAAGCCGTTGTATCCTTTTCACAGCGAATGCCTCTTCTCTTCCTTTTGAAACGCTTTGATGTAGCAAAGACAGGCGAGTGTGCTACGGCTGGTCGAGAACGGGAGGGTAAAATTTCAAAACTGTGGCCCACTGCTGATGTGTTGTACAGATGTACAGCATTATCCTATTGGATGTTTAACAGGGTTCCTGCTTGTTCCCTGAGGAGGAAATAAAATGTTGTAATCCTGTGCCACAGAGCTTGCTTCACCGCAACATCGCACTAGGGAGCTGTGTGCTAATCGACAACCCGTCAGTTCATTGATCCACTCAATCCACAGGTTCGTTCTGCGCTTTTAAAACTAGTTCGCTAAGCATACCAAACAAGGTTGTTCGGTAAATCACGGCAACAATAGATTTATACATTTCTGTAAATTTATATATACATATATATTTATAGGAGACATTCCGAAATATTAAAATATAATATTATACGAGTAAATAGAGAAAATATCTGTGTGAGTGTGGGTTGGTGTATTAAGGATAATCTCAAAAACAAACCAACCGTTTTTGGTAATTATTTCACCATTGAAAAGCCCAATTCTTTCTTATGAATATGGTTCGTAATAGTATTTTATGCAACAAGTACCTAGTAAATAACACGCGAATGTGTTTTTGAAACGAGCTGTACAGAGTTTCATAATTTTCATACAAGGTCTTAATTGCCATTATATCAAGCTGCATACGACTGTCTTTGATCGACCACCAACTTTGAGTTTTTACGAAAAGATCTGACCTTGTTAATTGTATATAATTAAATGTTGGTTTGATGGCAGTACCTTGAGCGTGTTTGTAATTAGTGTAACAGATGGCAGTACTACTGAGTTCACGTTGTGTTTATTGATTTATATCGGTAACGTGAAATCAAGTGATATTGAAGCAAAGGAAATGAAGTCAATTTATTAGAATATTAAAGTTAGAATAAACACAATATATTTTATGGTTTATAATTAAATGAAGTGTTATAAACTGTGATGTTAGATTCATTATAAAATAAGTTGAGTCCGTTGGTTTTTACTCACATAACATATGTGCTAGGATTTTCTTGCTGTGAAGTGCTTTCGGAAGAGACTGTTCTTCCATCCTCAGCTGAAAACCGACTGAGTTCAGCTTCTCTCCCCTGAACCCCGATATTTAAATTACTGTAGTTGTTACCCATTTGTGGTGAAATTACTGTAATTTGAGGTGAAGATTGGGAACTCTCTTCTCCTCTTCTGTCCTCTTCTACAAGCTACATCAGATGCTTTAATGCAGCTTATCCAAAGAGCTTGTAGAATAGAAGAGAGAAGAAAAGAGAGTTCCCAACCTTCACCACAGATGACAGTAATTCCAGTACAAATGGGTAACAACTATTTCCAACAGTGGGCAGTAATCTCATTTTTGAAACAAATCCTGGGGTCAGGGGAGAGGAGCTGAACTCAGTCGGTTTTCAGCTGAGGATGGAGGAGCAGTCTTCTTTGAAAGTACTTCATAGCAAGAAAATCCAAGCGCATATGTGATGTGAGTAAAAGCCCAATGACTCAACTTGTTTTATAAATAATTTATTTTATTTTAAGTACACACACTTCATTGTTTATCTGGGGAATGAAGGCCTGTGAACTGCTGTTTTGAAGGTACTGAAAGTTATGGGCTGCGCGCCGATTAAGATTATATCATTCGCTGAAGTATTATGAATGCCATAACAGTTTAGTTTCCTCACATGTAATCAGCGTATGGTAATATGGAAACAAAAAGGAAATCATAAATCATTAAAAGATTATAAAAGCCCTTGTACTTGAGTACGAACAAATTGAAGTTATAAAAGAATGCGCTTGCAAAAATATATTTGATTTTTAGTTGAAAATGCCATGGGGTAGAAAATAGGTGTTGTTACTCCACATAAAACGCATGTAAAATAAAATAAATTCCACGGATATTTCATTCTAAGTAATATATGTTTAGATGGCCACGATTTAGATACTAACAGACAGCAAAACAAAAGTGAATCGAATCTGCTTACCCATGCTATACCAACCAATATTTCAATGACCCTCAGTTATGCTCTATTTCCTTTGTATATTATGATCAAAATCGTTAGCATGGTGTGTTAAATAATTGTATGCAGAATATTGTGAATAGTCAACTTAGAAATGAGTGAACATAATTTATATAATTAACAACTTAGAATAAGATTTTTCTGGATGGTCGTAGACTATGCGTCTTTTACAAAGCTGATAACCTGGTGATCTGGAAGTGGGGAATCTACATTTTCATCAGCTTTAGCTCTATTTCTATATTCCTTTATTACATTTAAACCCCTTTACTAAATCTTGAGATGCAGTTGTTTGTTAAGAAACTAAAGATATGAACTAGGGTTAGATACCCTATTATTTTTATCATAATTGTATATGTTAAGTGTCTATATATTAATGAAAACTGTGTACCTTTTATATTATTAACTATGAGAGGACAAGGCACAAAGTTTTAAAATGTCGCCTACTGTGATATCTAACCAAGCGGGATGACTCAGGTGGTTAGTCTGTGGGCCGCATTCGGGAGGTCCCGGGTTCGATTCCCGACGAGCGCCCACTCTGGCCTATGGGCTTTTCGTGGTTTCCCCGGATCGCCAGGAGAATGCTGGGATGGTTCACCAGAACGCCCTTCGTGCTTGGATTTTCTTGCTATGAAGTGCTTTCGGAAGAGACTGTTCTTCCATCCTCAGCTGAAAACCGGCTGAGTTCAGCTTCTCTTCCCTGAACCGCGGGATTTAAATTCAAATATGAAATTACTGTCCTCTGTTGTGAAAAGTTGTTACCTATTTGTGGTGAAATTACTGTTATGTGAGGTGAAGGTTGGGAACTCTCGGGTCCCTCCCTCCCTCCCAAGGGTCATGTGGAAGCACAATGGGCCGACTGGCCTGCTTGTGATCCTCTGCCACGGTTCCGGGGGCCCCTCCATGATAGTACCTTTACCTTTATATCCGTTTTAAAAGATAAAAAAGCAAACGTTATCCATCCATCCATCCATCCACCCACCCACCCACCCACCCACCCACCCATCCACCCATCCACCCATCCATCCATCCATCTCATACACACACGTTACACTTACCTTTTTTAAAAATGGTTTTCTTAGTTTCAAAGGATATCAAAAGTTTCCGCTGAAACCTCTAGATATCTCTAATTATTGAATGGAATATAATTACTGCTCCACCTCAATTAAATGCTAAAGAACGCAACGAAAAATAAATAAATAATTAAATAAAAAATTCTGATGTGTAATTATAATAGTAATTTCTCTACAGATATTACTTATCTTCAGAGATTTCTATCATTCGCAAAAAAGCTTTTTGCTTTGTTTGGTTTATGTGTGGTATGGCAGTTGATCAAAGAATTCAATTACGACATTTCAATGGGGGCATGTAAAAAATCTTTCTTGCAAAATGGATCCTGTGAGCATATGCTGCGTGCGCGCTTAAAAACACAAAGTCGAGTAATTACCAAATATTATAGTTAATCAGGTACATTTTAAGGATGTAAGGTAGAGTCTAAAAGAATTTATCCCAAATAATCCGTTACATGGACAGATTTCGTTCTTCTTTATTTACCTAAAACGTATTAACATACATGTTTGGGATACACATAAAAGAACTGAATTCTCCATAAATGATGTAGGAAGGCTTCTTTGTTCTTAATGGGTTTTTGTAACTGGTGAGGCAGTATTTTTAACACTTAAATGATTTCAATCAAATTATACAATATAAAATATAATAACAGCCCGCCTTAAAGCAATATGTGTATAATATAATATATAAAATGCATTTAACAGTCATTGTATTAATGTTTATATTATGTACATGTTCAATAATGTTATGTGAATATATTACGTAATTTAATAATGTAGGAGCTGTGAGAATAATAGGTTAAAGTTGCTAACAATGAGGTAACAATAGTTTAACCTTGAGGCAATAATGAATAAGAAAGTTTAAAAATGCTACTTGTAATGTAAATTTCGAGGCAGTTTATAAATAGCCAATCAACAACCTGAAGGAAGCTTAAGTTAAATGAAGGTATTCTAGTGGGGTAGGATTAGCCAATCAGAAACTGAAATAGGGCAAATTGTACAAATTCATAAGTCAGTTGCTTGTAAACAGCGTTCCAAAACGGACGCGAGATGCATCCTCGAGAAGTTTAATACGTATTCAGTGCGAGATAAAAATAGTTTACGTGTTAAAAAGCGCAAGTAATTAATAAAAGAATCTCACAGCTCTCTATATCAGTGAAGTGTTATTTAAATCGTGTCAAGAATTAATAAATGTAGTGATGTAAAAATATAATCTGTGTAAGCCTACATTCTTAGCCGCACTACTCCCTGCAAAGAAATCCATGTCTCTAACAATAATACTGACGCAGCCGAGGCAACATAAATATATAATATTTAAAGAAACAGTCAAATTACGAAGTTAATATTTTTAAATTTGGGGCGAAGGCTACCGGGTACCATACGTGCGGTTGCAACTACTTCAAGTTCGGTTCCCCAACAGTTGAACTACAATATAACTCCTACTTCAAATTGGCTTTTCATACGTGAAGCAACAACCTACTTCACCGGGAACACAAAGATATGGAGAACTTACTAAGGGTAAAAGCTTCTCATTTAAATATATAGTTAATGCCAGGAAACATTTTTGTAATATTATTATTTCTGAGATATTTAATTCAATTTGCTTAAATTTCCCAATATTTAAGCGATACACTTTGAAAAGTTACAAAGCTGTAATTTTGCTTCTCTATAGCTTATGCAAACAGTGTATAAAGGCTCGCACATTTATCTTACTTTTTGAAAATTTACTGTTTTCTTTTCTACAGGGAGCCTGAACGCAAAGGGTAAAATGATGTACAAATGAACCCAGAATCCGTCAAGCTGAGACTTATTTGGCTTTTTGTGTCATGAGGATAAGGGGACGTAGGACGTAGGAGTGGAGGGGGCTTAGCACCTCACTTAAGGAGATCTTTTGTGTCTAAACCCTTAACGGAGCGCCCCCAGGAAGGAGGAGTGAGATGAGAGGAGGCAGAGCGCGGCCGGATCAGGAAGTACAATAGAGCAGAAGGCAGGATGCCTGCATTTTCAGGCTGAAACTCCCCGGTGGAAGCAGGTACAACCACCTCCGTTTCCCCTTGCAGGCTTGAACATCCCACTGGGGACCCGGGACTCGGAGACCACCCCCATTCCGTTGGAAGAATTCCTTTTTCCCTACCACGCAGGGCCAAGACTCTCGCCCACACTTGCAACTCTGAAGCAAGATGAAAGGTGAAGTGAAATGATAAAGGAGTGAAATATAGGGGCAGAAAATTCGGACAGTAATTAACATTCTAACGACCCGGGGAAACTCCGAAAAACCCATGGGGGACAATGGAATCACGATCTCACGAATGCGAGTCACAAGCCCCACCGCCTGCGCCACCTTGCTCCGTAGGATAAGGGAAAATTCTCTAAAATAAAGCTTATTCAAGAAACCCGGTCCTCTAATCTAGAAGGCAGAGTTATATCATCGTTGGCCAACCTATTTTGGAGCCTGGGCCAATATATTTATACAAATTTTTTGAAGGGCGCATCTAATTAAATTTATATTCATAATTATTTTTAATCTGAAATAAAGTATCAGATAAGTATTAGTGAATTATTCAGGTAAGTTTAGCTGAAGGCCGATGATTAATACATAATGTTGTCTGTAACGCGCTAACAAAGCACAAACATTATTATAATATTGCTATAAACTTAAAATTACAATTACCTATATATTTGTAATTTTAAAATTCTTCGATCTAGGAAGTTGCGTTGCCTTCATCCTCCCATTATATATAAAACACCAGGTTTGCATTGAAACCTTTTTGTGATGAATATTTAGATAAAAAAGTAAGCTTTTGTACAAATAATTTGTAAAACAACTATGAAATCTTTGAAAATGGCTGGAAATAGCTTTGTAACCTTTCCCATTAGCGTGTTAAACTCTTTAATGATTATTTCGTAAACTCTTTTTTCCAAGCTAGCTTAATAAAATAAAATATGCAGAGGGCTAAATGTTACATTAGCTCATAGTGAATAATAGATCTAAATATTAAAGAAAATCCCTCAGAGATACAATTGATATGCAAGCCTCTGGTAGGAAAGGGAAAATTACGAAATAAAATAAACAAAATAGCTAATAGCATCCTTTTTATGGAAGTTTTGCTTATTAAATTCATCCATTTATTGATTCAAGTGGCTTTGTGCCTCTTTTGCAGCCATAGATTCCCGCCCTTAGGCTTTTTCAAATTGCCAATACGTGGAATAATTCATTTGTTGCGCGATTTGATAATCTGCATTGAATAAACACCTGCCTCGCCAATCGCAGAGCTCTAACTGCTGTTTCTGTATCCCAGCTTCGTTTTGTGCAACTCATTTTCACTAGGTTCGTTAGTTCGAGTCCCACTGGGATCGTTCAGCTGTTCAAGGCTTTGTGATACACAGAAATGTCCGGGATACGAGTCCATATGAAGTTTACGTCACCAGTTTAAACCCAACAGCTGCTGTCATTCCGTGAACATGTGATTTGATATCTACTGAGTGAATAACCAGAAAAAATCTGGTAAGTTACATCCACATGACTTCCCTACTCACTCTTCCACAAAGTTATTAGTTAATCCAGATAAACTTTCATTATAAATTTAAACATTCCGTTGTAGAATACAGAGCCTTAAGCGACAGTCATACTTTTGAAAAGCGAGTCACCATGTTTAGGCCTTTGAAATTGCAAGCTCTTGTATGATCATTTCCACGAGAATGAAACGAATAGCGACTTCCCAACTAATAAAAGGATAAATTGGAAAGGTGGAATCAGAAGACTGTAAAATTCTATGTCATCGCCGGTATTTGATCCACGGGTCAGCCGGTTTCCGTCCGGTTGTTCTAACCACTAGCTACTATGGCAACATCCCTGTAGGACATTAAATTTCCCAACCGATTTGAATTTTCATAGTAATTTAATGTCCAATCGACATGTTGCCATAGTAGTTCAGTGGTTAGAGCAACCGGACGGAAACCAGAAATCCATGGTTCAAATCCCGGCGTGGCATTGATTTATTCAGTTATCTAATTCTACCATTCCAACCTTGTCCAATTCTTGGTTTGTGTGGAAGGATAATTAATCCAAATTAATAATAAAGAACTTTTCGAAAATGGTTAACTCGATAAAAAGAAAGTATTTGATACAAATTTTCTTTTAAAGAGATCTACATTTACATCTACATTTTTGTTCAGGAAGGTTTGTCTGGCTCATATGGTTTACTAATTATACAAAATTCATTCAGAATAAAGAGAACTTCAAGATTATTTCCAGAAAATTCAAGATTTACACTTTATTTGCCATAAAAGTATCTTAAACATACGTATTTTAATCTAAATCGTAAGCGCCATTTTTTATAAAATCAAAATTTTTGAAAAATGTTCTATGTAAAGGGTAATCTGGAGTGAAGGAATTTTCTTGAATATTTTCGTATCGCATTTTTGGAAAATAATAAACCCAGTCCGAAATTTCGTATTTATCCAACTTTTGTTTTTGAGTTATGCCATTTACAGGCTGACAGACAGACAGACAGACAAACACATTGACATGTTTCCAAAAATGCTTTATTTGGATACAGGGTACCTCAAAACATATATTTCCAGTGAAATCTCGATAACCAATTTTTGGGTGGAATGCAATACTTCCCCTACTTACTATTCATAGTAGAGAAAGTAATAAGCATTAGTAAGAATCATTTGTATACCCACTAATGAAGATAGATGGTAGAGAAAGTCATGTGAATGTATCACATTAGAAGTTTTTATTCAGCAAGCCTTAAAATGTGTGTTTTCAATGAAAACTCGGTATAGAATTTTTGGGTGGAATACACTACGTTCTCTACTTACTAGAGGTAAACAAAGAAACTAAAAGCTTTACATGGTTAATTAACAACATTTTGGAGAACACTTTGGGGACGCAATGATTTAAAATATGCGAAATATGCACAAGTGGCAAAGGTGGCATCTCTATTTCACGATAAAATGTTACGCGTGTACAACAAATGCCAAGTATTTCAAGCCAGACAAAACTTGAACTATGTTATTCCAAGACTTCAACGACATATGTTGAAGTGTACGTGGTCATACAAGATAGCGTTCCGGGTCACTCCAGTTTTCGCATATACTCTAAAAGCGGGTCATCACTGTCTCGACAATCAACACACAACATTAAACATAAACAAGTTTAAAAACATGTTGAGAAACATATTGAGTTAGTTGAAATCCCTATTAACATTCTGTCTCCACTGAGGCACAGTGTAACATTGATATTGTCAATATAAATTTACAATAATTCGTTTACATCAGTGATCACGCGGATTCTGTTCACGAAGATCTAGCCTTTGTATTTGAGGCAGTATTTTTAACACCTAAATGATTTCAGTCAAATTATATAATATGTAAATTCAGTAACAGCCTGCCTTGAAGCAATATGTGTATGCAACAGACATCGCATATGCTTGTATTATTGTAAACATGTTCAATAATGTTATGTGAACGCATTACGTAATTTAATAACGTAGTACTGTGAGAAATAGGTCAAAAGTTGCTAACAAAGAGGTAACAATGAGGTAACCTTGAGGCAGTAATGAGTAAGAATGTTTAGTAATGCTGCTGGTCACTATTGGAGCACCAATAATATAATTTTAGTGACAGTTTATAAAAGTAACCAATCAACAACCAGAAAAAGCTTTAGTTAAATGCAGGCATTCTATTGGAGTAGGATTAGCCAATCAGAGACTTGAAATACAGAAATTTACAAGTTTAGACGGTTGAAACGTCTGGCTAGTAACGCCTGCAGACGGCGTTACTAGCCAGACGCAAAAAGTGTCCACAAGAAATATATTATGTATTCGTGTGAGACGAAAAGTAAGTTTACGTGTTAAAAAGTGTAATTAATTAATAAAAAGAATCTCACAGCTCTCTATATCAGTGAAGCGTTATTTAAATCATGCCAAGAATTAATAAAAGGAGTGAAGTAAAAATGACTGTGTAAGCCTACATTCTTGTTGCATCACAACCATGCTAAGATATCCATGTCTCTAAAATAAATACTGACGCAGCTGAGGCAATTATAAATATAATATTTAAAGAAACAGTCAAATTACAAGGTTAATGTTTTTTTAAACCTGGGGTAAAGGCCACGCGAAGGTACATTTGGGGCGAAGGCTACTGGAACGCGGGTACCTACGTGCGGTTGCAACCACTTCAAGTGTTCGGGTCCCCAACAGTTGAAGTATAATACAACTACTTCAATATCTACTTCATGGTCACAATGTGTACTTGTTGGAAGAGGGACAAGGATAAAACAAGAAAGTTATGGGTGTGCTCTTTTCTAAGTACCAGAAACAATGTAAATGGCATATTGTTTGAACTGAAGGTTGAGGGTAGATTCGGCTTCAGGAATAATTTGCTAAGAATATCGAAAGGACAAGTTTCAATATGTTGCTAACTGTAATTTAACCAGCAGTAATTGTAAAGCAGGAGCCGAATTTCTAAACAGCCATATCAGCTGTTGTAATACTACGTTTTACCTGCTTCTGTTTCTATATTCTCACAAACGGACAAGCTCATGACTGTAAACACTCCGTTATCTTAATTTTATTTCCATAGTCTTTTAGGGATTGAAGAAGGTGTTTTGTTACGTTATTATTATTATTTGCCCCACGTTTGGAAGCCAATTTGAGAAGTAGATTGTATTAAAGGAGTTGTATTATATTTCAACTATTGGGGAGCCGAACTTGAAGTTTGTTTGCAACCGCAGGTATGGTAAACAGTTTCCGGTAGGCTTCGCCCCAAGTGTACTTTCAGGTGGCATTTGCCCCAAGTTTAAACAAAATATTAAGTTTCTAATTTGACTGTTTCTTTAAATATTATATTTACGTTTGCCTCGGCTGCGTCAGCATTATTGTTAGAGATACGTTTCTCTTAGCAGGGTTGTGATACGACCAAGAATGTAGGCTTACACAGATTATAATTTTTACTTCACTTCTTTTATTAATTCTTGATACGATTTGTATAACACTTCACTGATAGAGAGCCGTGAGATTCTTTTATTAATTACTTGCACTCTTTAATACGTAAACCACCTTCGTCTCACACGAATACGTATTACCCTTCTCGAGGACGCGTCTCGTGTCCGGTTACGAACACTGTTTGCAGGCAACTGACTTCTGAATTTGTAAATGTTTCTCCTTTTCAGTTTCTGTTTGGCTAATCCTAATCCAATAGAATACTTTCATTTAACTAAAGCTTTTTCTGGTAGTTGATTGGCTATTTTTATAAACTGTTACTAAAATTACATTATTGTTGCTCCAATAATGACTAATAGCATTATTAAACTATCTTACTCATTATTGCCTCAAGGTTACCTCATTGTTACCTCATTGTTAGCAACTTTTAACTTATTCTCACAGCTCCTACATTATTAAATTATGCAATGTATTCACATAACATTATTACACATGGATACAATAATATAAGCATATGCAATGATTGTTACATACATTTTACAAATTATTATATACACATATTGCTTCAAGGGGGCTGTTATTGAATTTACATATTATATAATTAGACTGGATTTTTTAAGTGTTAAAAATACTGCCTCAGGATATATCCCAAATTATGCGTCTTGCATGAATCTCATTAATTACCTCTATTGTATTTTCTATAGTCCACTCCCTTTTGCTCTCTAGAACTGAATGTAGTAAGCAATTAATAGTATGCACGGACCAGTTGTCTATATCATGTGTGGCCGAAGTTAATCGTGTCTACACGAAGTTAGCCGAATACACATCGCACTTACCATGTTTTCCGCGCCGGTGGAAAACAATTTTGTTTAGCCAAGACATGTTGAATCAACACGTTACGCAAGTCTTGTTGGTCAGTGGGGACACTTGCTTACCGCCGACAAGTTGTGCTCAACGTGTTGAATTAACACGTTTTGTTAATTGCTGAGGCAGTGGAGAACAACCTTAAGAAGAGAGCAGTGGACCGCTTGAAATTTGCATGTCCAAGTTGCAAAGCGCTACGCACGCTATGATACTGTGAGACTCCAGCCAACGATGCTGTGACCTTCAACGCAACGAGCCGACAACTTACTCTGTATTCACCTTTAGATTGATCCGCGTCAAAACAAACCCCAGGTGACCAGTTACCGTTATAATGTATCCTTCCGCCATTCGCACTAGAAATACTGTTACACTTTCAGACCATGTCCTTATTTAGACAACTGAAACGGTGATTACCGATAGTTGCAACAAAATAAATGAGCGAAAAATAAAGTAATAGGTATGCCATAACTTAATTTATTCGCTCTCTGGAAGCGACACTTTATTAACTATTGGCGGCTCAGTTTAAAAAAGAAATTGTGCACTGTTACGCGGATTGCATTCTTCTCAAAATCACTACATTCTTGCATCGCGTATTTCATATGCTTTCTTTTTTTCCGGGTGTAACCACTTTTCTCGTTTCAGATTTTTCTGCACAAGCACTGTTTATACTTGTACTCGAAACACCGGTGAACTCAGAAGTTAATTTCACCATTTCTTTTGCGGATAGTGTTGGATATTTCCCACATAACTTATAATAAAGATTCAACACTATTGTTTTTTCACCACTAGTCAATGGTTTGCGCGGAATGCTTTACGTAATTCGACGAAAACACAAGAGCGAATTCACCGTCCGCAATGATACTAAACACAACTGCTGGTTTCTGGCTGTAAACAATATTCTGCGCCTACCCGATGTCAGCTAACTTATACGAATTGCATCATGGGGCTTGTAGCTCTATTTTACGGTACAAATCATCGTTAAATAAAACCTTAGGTATTTGTATAGAATATTGTACTAGTTAAGGATAAATTCATTATGCAATTCAGAGATTAGCATGGAACTACCTTCTTGCGCGCGTTGCTACCGTGTTGCACCACGGTGCACTGATCACGTGGGTTTGTTTTGTCGCGGATCAACCTAAGAATGAATACAGTTTACTGGGAGAGTATGTCCAACTATGTAAACAATTCCAGGAAGGCTTTCTAGACGTAAAGTGATCGTTTTGGATTCCTCTGTTGTTCTCGAGCTTTCCAGAATATTTAGAATGGCGTTCCAAAAACTCTGCAGCCGCATATAAGGGACTGTGCTCGCAAAAGTAAAGTGGAGCTGTTGAGAAGCTGGAGTCAGTCAGTGAACGATTCTCCGAGCGGTGACGACTGGTGACGACTGGTTTGATGTGCAGCGTGTGCTACTGCGGAGTGACGGGTTGTGGAGGTCTTGTGTTCGACCTCCAAATGAAGTGAACTATCCGGCGTGAAGAGAAGAAGGAAGGACGAAGCCTCACGAAGGAAGAAGTGAAGGGAGGAAAATTGAACTAGTTCACCTTGGACAAAGCAACATTAGTGAAGTGAACCCCAGTGAAGGCGAACTACATAAAAATGAACCAGCAACAGTAGAACTTCCAATAGTGACAGTTAGAAACCTAGACAAGCACAATACTATTCACTTTGTTGTCCAAATCCCTCTTCCTATGAATGTCATCAGAAGGTATTCCAAAAGAATTAACTACAATTCTGCAGGAGAAAATAAATCCATTGTTTTATTGACATTAGAAGCTGAGGCTGTATTTTTAACACTTAAATGATTTCAGTCTAATTATATAATATATAAATTCAATATCAGCCCGCCTTAAAGCAATATGTGTATGTAACAAGATATAACAAGTTTGTATTACAGTCATTGTGTATGTTATATTATTGTATACATGTGTAATAATGTTATGTGAATGTGTTACGTAATTTAATAATGTAGGAGCTGTGAGAATAATAGGTCAAAAGTGGCTAACAATGAGGTAACAATAAGGTAACCTTGAGGCAATAATTAATTTGAAAGTTTAATAATGCTACTTGTGATTCTTGGAAGCAATAATGTAATTTTTGTGACAGTTTATAAAATAGCCAATCATCAACCAGAAAAAGCTTTAGTTAAATGAAGGTATTCTATGGGACTAGGATTAGCCAATCAGAAACTAAAATGGTGCAAAATTTAAAGATTCAGAAGTCAGTTGCTTGTAGACAGTGTTCCTAACTGGACGCGAGATGCGTCCTCGAGAAATTTAATACGTATTTTTTGTGAGACAAAAATAGTTTACGTGTTAAAACGTGCAAGTAGTTATTAAAAAAATCTCACAACTTTCTCTGTATCAGTGAAGCGTTATTTAAATCGTATCAAGCATTAATAAAAGGAGTGAAGTAAAATTATAATCTGTGTAAGCCTACATACTTCAGTCGCACCACTTCCTGCTAAGACATTCATGTCTCTAACAAAATATAAATACTGACGCAACCGAGGCAAACATAAATATATAATATTTAAAGAAACAGTCAAACTTACAAAGTTAATATTTTTAAACATTTTTGGGGAAAAGGCCACCGGAAAGTACATATTTCTTTTAGGGCGAAGGCTACCGGAAACCGGGTATCATATGTAGAGTTGCAACTTCTTCAAGTTCGGCTCCCCAACAATCGAAATATAATACATCTTCTTCACACTGGCTTTCCATACGTGGGGCAAATAACAATACAATATACTTACTTCTTCAAAGCACAATACAAAGGCAGGGCTACTGCCTGGATTATGTTTCTGTTTGTGGTTGTCGTCAGCAGTACAGCGGTTACCACGACCGAAGTTAACATGGGAAACTGAATATCAGATTACTATCAGGGAGATGCAACTTTATCCAACCTAACTGTATTAAACAAATGATCTGTAACTTTTATGAGGATCATACCTACTATTTTAACCCTCCTCATCTTCGAAAGTTGTGTTTTTAATCACTGCACATTCAAATAGTATCAATTTCCAAATAATCGATGATCCTAAAAAGTGCTCATCATTGTGTTGTGATTACTGCATATCTTAATTTTGAGGTTAACTATTTTCTGTCGGTAGTACTGGATAATATTCCGTAACGCATCCGATGTTCATTCATTCGGTATGCCATGTTTTGACAGTTGACACAATGGTGATTTGATTTTACACAACACAAGTAGGTAATTATTATCTGTGTAATCTGTCACATTTGATTCATGGAACAGTGTTATTAAATGCCCCTCGAGGTTACGAGTTTCATCACATGCATTCATCACCTAGCAATTTAACTCAAATTCTCTTCAGCGTATTACTATTAATTCTTATTATCACTGTTAAACATAATCCATGTGTCGGTCTGATAGTTAACCTACAAAAGGTCTCTATGATCCAGACCCTCATACTCCTATAAAGTTTTGTCTCGTATATACTTGGGAATTTAATTCCTATACAGAGGAATATATTCAGAGAAAGGAGACTATTATTAAAGTTATCATCACCAACACTCTTATTACTAATTATTATTATCATCATTATCATAGTAATTTTATAGTGAATTATTGTTATCAAGATAAGACACGTGCTTTTTAAGACTATAATTTTTAAAACAACTAATGTGTTACACTCAAATGACTTTCTCTACTCTTGTACCAACTATATTTACAAACGCTTATTCTCCATATGCTTCATGTTAATCGAGATTTTCTTGTAGATGCAAGGGGAATTGATAGACTTTAAGCGATAGTCAAATATTTTAAGCGCTGGTTGCTATGTGGCGCATTCCATTCTCTTTGCTTGTCCAGGACATAAAAAAAAAAATTAATAACGAATTTGAGAAAGTATAAGTATTGGAAAATTTAAGGAAATAACAAACATAATTTCGAAAATGGTTCACTCAACAAAAAAATGTAATGACATGAGTTGTGTATTTTAACGCGATCTACATTTTTTGTGTCGTAAAATTTTGTCTATCTGTTATGGTTTACCAGTTATGCAAAAGTCGTTCACAATGAAGAATACTTTTGGAGACATTCCCAGAAAATTCAAGATATACACTTTATTTGTCATGAAAATATTGTAAACATATGATATTTTAATCAAAATCGTTAGAGCCAGTTTTGAGAAAATTAAAATTGTCGAAAAATGTTCCATGTAAAGGGTAATCTGGGATGGGGGGATTTTCTTGTCAACCTTCGTGTCGCATCTCTGGAAGATACTGAAGCTAAATACCAAGTTTGGTGCTTGTCCGACTATTCGTTTCTGAGTTATGCTGTTCGCAGATACACAGACACAGACACACTCATGGACATGTTTCCAAAAAAAGAAAATTAGGATTCAGGGGGTCTTAAAACATGTATTTCCGGTGAAATCTCGGTATCGAATTTTTGGGTGGAATACAATACTTCCCCTACTTACTATACGTATTAAAGAAAGTAAAAATACCGTGTTTAGGTAAGGGTCGTGAGGCCTACGCGGATACTAGCATTTCCTGCAATGATCTCCTGATCTGAATCCTCCACTGTTGAAGAATTTGTTGTATGCTGAACCAGTCCTTCGAGTGCAGATTTTGTAACAACGTCTGTCTGCATGATTCCTCTCATGCTCATAAAATGATCCTGGAAATGCATCAGGTCACCAGTTCATGCTTAGAATGCCAGTCAAATGTTGTTATGCAGATTATTATACATAATATCTAATTTTAAGATCTATAATACATAGGAAGATGCACATAAAATCCTTTTGTTCCTTGACACATCAACAACAATTCTTCTGTTTTGGTTCTATACCTCCCTACAATTTTCGTACTATGCAGAATACCAGTGCTTTGATTTATTAACTTTGATGCGTGTTTGTTGAGGCAGTATTTTCAACACTTAAATAATTTCAGTCTAATTATATAATATGTAAATTTAATAACAGCCCGCCTTAAAGCAATATGTCTATGTAATAATATATAAAAAGTGTATATTACAGTCATTGTATATGTTTGTACTATTGTATACATGTTCAATAATGTAATTTAGTATTGTTGGAGCTGTGAGAATAATAGGTTAAAAGTTGCAAAAAATGAGGTAACTTTGAGGCAATAATGAGCACAAAAGTTTAACAATATTACTAGTCATTATTGGAGCAACAATAATGTAAACTCTGAGACAGTTTATAAATAGCCAATCAACAACCAGAAAAAGCTTATTATAAATAAAAGTATTATATTGGATTAGGAATAGCCAATCAGAGACTTGAAATACAGAAATCTACAAATTAAGGCGGTAGAATATCAAGACAGTTGCTTGTAGACAGTGCTCATAACTGGACGTGTTTGTTGTAGACAGTGTTTCTAACCGGACGATAGATACGTCTTCGAGAAAATTTAATACGTATTCGTGTGAGACAAAAATAGTTTACGTATTAAAAAGTGCAAGTAGTTAAATAAAAATATCTTACAGCTCTCTCTATATCAGTGAAGTGTTATTTAAATCGTTTCAAGCATTAATAGAAGGAAAGAAGTAAAAAATTATAAATCAGTGTAAGCCTACATTCTTCAGTCGCACCACAACCCTGCTGACATCCATGTCTCTAAAAATAATAGTGACGCAGCCGAGGCCAACATAAATATATAATATTTAAAGAAACAGTTAAATTACAAAGTTAATATTTTTACATTTTTGGGACGAGGGCTACCGGGTACCATACTGCGGTTGCAACTACTTCAAGTTCGGCTCCCCAACAGTTGAACCACAATACAACTAGCTTCTCAGTGTGTGTGTGTGTGTGTGTGTGTGTGTGTGTGTGTGTGTGTTTGACATTGATGCCTTCTGCACATGATCCTACGAAGCGTGTTTAAAAAGTAAGTACCGATAATCTTTTAAAAGTAACAGAACATTATTTTCCAAATACTTTATTATCATTCATTACCTTACACCGTACACTACTTCTCCACATACTCACCGCCCTATTCAGGCACTTATCGCAACGGGAAACCAGTTTAAGTATGCCTTCGTCAAAGAATGATGCCGATTGTGATGAAAGTCAAGTCTGCACTTCTTGTTTCACAACACTATTGTCGTTAAAATATCTTTAACCAAAAAAATTCTTCAGATGAAGAAACAAATGAAAATGCTTTTTGCCAAATCCGGACTGTAGGGAAGGTGGTCAAATTTTCCGAACTAAATGATGCGATCAGATCTTGAGTTTGTTTGGCTGTGTGTGGCCAGGCATTGTCTTTCATTATTGTTTCCCCATAAACCTCGACAATTGGCGATGATTGTTTCCTGGCGTACCATTTCTCGCAATCAAAAAGCGGATCACTGATCTGACTTTACTCGGCGAGGCGTTCCATTACTTTGAATATTTTAAAACGCTCTAACAACAGGAAAACACAAACTGGCTACTGCTCACAGTTGCGTCTGGCTTTCTAATGAATGGAGAAGCTGAGTCGTATACTCAGATTCGCTACTGCAGCGGCAAAATTTTAAAACGGTAATTACTTTAAAAACACGTCTTGTATATAGCCTTTAGAGATGTAAATAATCATTTGTGCTACAAATGATGCTCTTAAACTTAACTGCCAAGAGTTCCAAACTTACTTTTAGGTTAATCTTTTAATAGAGAGAATCATACTAGTAATACATAAACCATATACTTGTTAAACCTCAGGACCATGTTGCCCCTTCCAGAGTCCTTACTAAAATACATCCCCACGTAAAACGTATACCCTTGGGGTACCTACAATTAGTGTTTCGGTGTTGACTGGTCATATGACAAACATTCTATTATCTTTGCTTTAAAAGTTATAGCATCACTTTAGCCTGATATAAACACAATTATCAAAGCAAAGTAAGCAAATAAAAGCAGAATTCTAAGCCCAGTTTAACTTAACTTAATTTAATTTCAGTGCTTAACCCAGGATATTCGTAACTAATTATTACATTTTAATTTTAATGACATCCCTGGTATCTAATTAATTGTTCTTTAACACAAATCGTGTATAAGACAAGGTTGAAAAGATAGAATCAGAGTGAAAAATTTAATGCCCTACGCGGGATTTGAACCACGGTCTTCCGATTTCCACCGCTTGCTCTAACTGACTGAGCTAACAAGACAACTTGCCGGTATTAAATTCCCCAACTTGATGATATCCCATTAAGTATTTATTATTTTCTCTACTACGTATATTAAGAGGGGAAAGTATTGTATTCTAATCAAAAGTTAGATGTCGAGCATTTTTATAAAAAGGTCCATGTTTTGTGTGTGTGTGTATGTATGAACGCGTAGACTTGGATAAATACCAAACATGGTATTTAACTTCAATAGCTTCCAAAGGTGTAACACAAAGATTTTCAAGAAAGCCCCCCACCCCAAACTACACTATACATGCAAGAATTTTGTAAATTTTTATTCTCTAAAAATGTCTGTAACGATTTTGATTACTTCTTCTTTCTGTATTTACCCTCTTTGGGGGACTTACATCCCCCAGGACTTACAAGCGAATGCCTAGAGTCAGAGACCTGTCGAAGAGCAGACACTTTGGATCAGATAGAATATTCAGGATGAGTGATCAGCCGATGCCTGGTAAGAGAGCGAGGAAGGTTATATGAAATGATGGTGAAATGGATTAAAAGAAAGGTGATGATGAAGTAGACGGTGGAATGAATGGCGGGGGGAACCGGAAAACCCGGAGAAAACCCGCTTTGTCCACCACAAATCCCACATGCGGGTGCCTGGGATCAAAGCCTTGGTAGAGACGAGTGGTCTAACTACTCGACCACGGCGCCGCGTGATTTTGATTATAATTCCATATAGATATTTACGTATCAAATAAAATGTATATCTTGAATTTTCTGTAAACAGTCTGTGAAGTCCTCTTCATTAGAAAGCAATTTTGTATAATCTTACATAAACGTAAACCTTGGAATATGGTTAAGCATGTTGGGACCCGTATAGGATTAATCAAGCTGATTCTTTAGGAAAGATACAGGGTTAAATACAAAGGCTTAAACGTTTTGGAGCTACAAAAGGGGAAGAGATTAAATGCCTTTAAATGTTCAGCGTAAGAGGTATAGGTTATACGCATTATTTAAAGCTTATGCTGGTTTAAATGCATTGGTGGGTATTAGTGAAAGGCAGGAGAACTCGACGTATTACAGAAGAAACGATCATTTGTGTAAAATTAAGGGAACAAGGTACAGAACCGACGTAGGTAAATTTCATTTGTTAGTAGAACCATTGAAAAATGAAACAAATTGCCAGTAGTAGCCTTTCAGGGCCGTTCTCTGTCCGTGAGGAACTTTAGGAATAATCTGAAGAGAATAAATGTTGGATAATTAATTATAAACGTTACTGAAATGATCATTTGAAATTTTATAAACTTGTTGTGCATTCTAATGGTAAACTTATTGGCTATAATGACTGGATAAGTAATTAGTGAATGTAAATAGGAAAGTAATTAATGATTTCAGAACTTCTGGCTGGTATATTACACTGGTAGCTACAATAATGTAATTGTTGATAGAAAGTTATTCACATTGTTGTTTATTGTTCATTGTATTATTATTGCTTATGCACTCATTTTCTGTAATATTATTTTGTATATTTAACACTGACACTGTGTAACACATTCGCAGTGAATAAATACATACATACATACATCCATAGAGACGAAAACCTTCTACAAAAAATCTGATGTGTTACACTCACATGACTTTCTCTACTCTTGTACAAACTATTTTTACAAACGCTTATTCTCCATCTACTTCATATTAATCGAGATAAACATTTGCAGACTCTATCTTATTGCTAATTTTCTTGTAGATGTAAGAGGAATATATATTTACAAGGGCAATATAGAAAAACAGTAGCCTTTAAGCACATACATATCTCTTAATAGCTGGTTGCTAGGTGCAGCACCATTCCCTTTGCCACAGATTATAACTCTTTGCATATCAAGACCAAAAAATCTGATGTGTTACACTTACATGACTTTCTCTACTCTTGTACAAACTATTTTTACAAACGCTTATTCTCCATATGCTTCATATTAATCGAGATATCGAGATGTCAATCTTATTTCTAAGTTTCTTGTAGATGCAAGGGGAATATGGTAGGTTTTAAACGATAGTCAAATGTTTTAAGCCTTGGTTGCTATGTGGCGCATTCCATTCTCTTTGCTTGTCCAGGATATAAAAAATGAATAACGAATTTGAGAAAAAGTATAAGTATTGGAAAATTTAAGGGAATAACAAGCAATAGCTCGAAAACGGCTCACTCAACAACAAAAATGTATATGACATAAATTGTGTAATTTAACGCGATCTACATTTTTTGTGTAGTAAAATTTTGCTTATCTCTTATGGTTTACAGGTTATGCAAAAGTCGTTCACAATGGAAAATACTTTTGGAGACATTCCTAGAAAATTCAAGATATACATTTTATTTGTCATGAAAATATCTTAAACCTATGATATTTTAATCAAAATCGTTAGAGCCATTTTTGAGAAAATTAAACTTTTCGAAAAATCTTCTATGTAAAGGGCAATCTGGGGTGGGGGATTTTCTTGAAAACCTTCGTGTCGCATCTCTGGAAGATACTGAACCTAAATACCAAGTTTGGTGTTTATCCGACTGTTCGTATCTGAGTTATGCTGTTCACAGTCAGACACACAGACAGACACACAGACACACACACGGACATTTTCCAGAAATGCTTTTTTGGATTCAGGGGGTCTCAAAACATGTATTTCCGGTGAAATCTCGGTATGGAATTTTTGGGTGGAATACAATACTTCCCCTATTTACTATACGTAGTAGAGGAAGTAAAAAATGTAGCTCTTTAAAACAGAATTTACGAAATTGCGACTTGAGGGCGTAGTTTTCAGGATCAGAAGGTAGAGCAATATCAAAAAGTTCGGTTTAACTATGACCAGCGTACTGAGCGGTATTTTAATGACTTCAAGTGGCTAGTTTTTGGTTTACATGGCAGGGCTCATAAACTGAATTTTTACAATTAACACTAGTATGAAGATTAAGAAAAGTGATTAGCCGTCAGGCCTTACCTTAGGAGAATTGTCGAAAGTATGTCATCGGCGAGCCTACGTACGGGTCCAGAGTGCCTATGGTGCCTATCTTGAGACTCGGAGATCAGACAATAAAAAGCCCGCGAGGGGTCTCTCGGACTCACTTAAATAACAAATTAATATCTTGTAGAATGACGTCAAATTGTCATAGCGGCTTTACCATATATGGTGTGCCGGTTCCCAGGATTTACGTGGGTCGGCAGGAAAATTCATACCGGACGCACTACATCGCAAGCTGCAGATGTAACATAGTTCCAGGGCTTTCCATCAGGAAATTGCCTTACTAGAACATCCCTGGGTTCACCATAGGAACTGGTAGCTACTTACATCCCGTCACGTACGCAGCTTAACAAAGCTTCTATATGTTAAGAGGATATAAAAATGAAATTTCGACTAAATTCTGAATATCTTAAAATCAATGAAATATTATCAAAATAAATGCTTTCGCTGATGACATACGTGATTAACTATTTTGTTGCCTCAGCTATTTCCGAGATATTCGTTATTAATGTTCGAGTTGTTCAATAATTAGGCATTCTTTTAAAGACCTGTCGATTTTCAGTTGTTTCTCTCGATGTCATGTAAACATGGAATTTTAAGACCGGCATATAGCGTCTTAAACATTTGACTGTCTCTTTTGCCTTTGTATCTATAACGAAGTGTATTTGAAGCTCTTTCTGTAAAGATTTATCTCGATTAAAATGAAGCAGATAGGAAAACAAACTTTCGTAAAAGTAATTTGTATACTCACTAAGATAGAGGCAAAGAAAGCCATGTGAATGTAACGCATAGGTTTTTTTAAAACACGATTTTAAAGTCAGTAAACTATTGACTTCTGCGAGCTTAAATAAATAGTTAAAATGAAAAAGAGGGAATGGTAATAATGAAGTGAAAAGAGACAAAGAATAATGATAGAGGGATCTCAGCATATAAGGGTATAACACTGCGGGTTGTCCCGGTATAAAACAGAATCACCTTGTAGCTGTTGTATGCTGGAGTGTAGGATCTTGCTTGTCAGAGCTTTATCTCTGTTGTGTCCACCAAGATGGGTTGCGAGAGCTGGTTTCGTCATTTCAACAAAAGACGCTTGTTCTCGTTTAATTGCTTGCTTCCCTCAACAGCAATCGATAGCACCCGCAAGACAGTCAGTGGTGGCTCCTGTAGATATCGCCTCTGTTTGCTAGTGAATTAATTCTCATTTCTTGCATCTGTGTAAAACAAGGGCTGAAAACTGTTTGATGGCTTTTAAAGCCGAAAATGTCTGCAACATTTTTAAAGTAGACATAGTCAACTCGTGGAATGAGCATTTACCGACTCTAGCGTACTACCCATTAAGGATTTTCTATTACAGAGAAGATGGACTCCACTTGCAAATGTTACTTAAGAAAAACTAGTCTAAGCCCGTCTCTATGGTATTGGGGTAGCGTATCTGTCTCACAACCAAGGTCTGGAGTTCAATCCCATTTAGGGCGAGTTATATAAATAATTTATACACCACGACTCTCCTCTCTCTCATTTCCTGTATCCTTCATCTTCTTTGCCATCTGTAGGTTGTAGGACCAGGCGACGTATTCGGGGGGTTGCGGCTGGGCGGTGGCTTGTGCTCTGTAAACTTTTCTTTCCTGACGTTGTTGCGGTACCGCTCAGTTAAGTCTCTCCTGCCAGTGGGCTCCACCCCGGGTAGAGATTGTTAGCTTGTAGAAGGGACCTGGCTGCGTCGGATGCGTTCTCTCTGGAAACGTTAAAGATCCCGTTCACGCTTGATGCATATCGGCATACGGATCTGGTCGCCCTTCGGGTCTCTCCCTTCACTCTTCCCTCCCAGGGGTCACGTTGAAACCAAAAAGGGTCATTCCGGCCTACCTGCGCTGTTATGCCCCGGTTCCTGGTGCCCCTTCTTGATACGTAGCCTACTTTTACCTATAAGCTCTGTAGACTACGAGCTCATCATAATTTCACCCATTTCATTCATTCGTTGTCCGATATGACCTACCAGATTAAAGGACGTTAAACTTCAAGCAAGCCCTGACCCCCGAAAGTCTAGTAAAATCTCTGGGATGTAGATGGTAAGTTTTACATAATTTGCATTTACATGCCAGGTTGGAAAACAAATTAAGTTTCGTATATTGTAAAATATGATAACAGATTATTTACCTTTGGTATACTTGGTATATACCTGAATTAATTAGACGTGGAAAAATTATTATAATTCTTACTGTTGATTGAAATCGCATATATTTCTATGTGTATAAAAAATGTCACAAAACAACAATCTCCATCTCGTCGCTTAGTGATATAATTTAATAAGTTTAAGAAAAGCAAGCATATGCGTTTATGGGTATAATAATTACATTCGTTAATCATTTTAATACAGTCTATAGGACTTACAAAATATATCTTACTTACTCAATATATCAACACGCTTGGAACGTGGGTCAAGTTTTTTTTTGTGTTGTGCTGCCTGATGCTTATGAGGCTCCTGTTCGCTCGTTTCTTTTCCCTTTTTGTTTTCCGTTTATGTTATACGAGGGGTGAACAGAAACTAAAGCTACAAAGCCGATGTTCCCGGAGTTAGTTCGTTATCGACAAATTACTGGTGTGCGATAATTCTAATTCATGTGGTTGGCAACTGTGCAGAGTTTCAGCCAGCCGCCAACTACAGCGCTAGTTAGCGACTCGTTTGGAAAACTGGCGTTGCAAAGAAATCCGCTCCGTTATTCGATTTGGCGAAACATGTCACAGAAGTGACATTAATATCTCTCAGCATGTCGCAGAATGGTGTCGAAAGTTTGCGGTCGGTAGAGAAAAAGTCACCGACGGGGATCGCAGTGGCCGAACCCAGCACGGCATCAACAGATTTGAACATAATTTGCGTGGAGGAGCTGATTCAGGAGCACAGGAGGATCACGTTACGGGATATGGCGGTAGAAGTGAGAATGTCGTTCGGAAGCGTTCGCCACATTGTTCACGATATTCTGCAGTACCAGAAAGTTTGTTTCCGATGGGTTCTATGAAATCTGTCCAACCAACACCAGGAGAAGCGCAACATTCGCAACGATTCTCCGCGGAAGGGAACAGTTTTCTTCACCACATTGTCATGGGTGATGAAATAAGGATCCACCACTACACCACAGTAGTAATGGAGTGGAAATACCCCTTTTCTTCAAAGACAAAGAATTTTAAGCTGACGCCATCTACCGGGAAGGTGAAGCCACAGTTTTGGGACAGCGCGGGTGTTATACTCTTGGAGGTTTTGAAAAGAAGGCACATAATGACCGCTGACCAATACTGCGAGACGTTCACACAATTGCGCGAGTCAATCAGGAGGAAACGGCAAGAACTTTTCAACGAGGGCGTCATATTCCTCCACAACACGCGACCTCAAACAGCTCAGAAGACTACCACGCTGTTGAAGCAGTTTTGCTGGTACATCATCGACCACCCTGCCTACAGCCCGGATCTCGCTCCAAGCGACTTTCACCTTTTTCCTCACTTGAAGGTGCACCCATGATGATTCGCTTCAGATGACGAGGTGAAACACTTCGCGACAACGTGACTGAACACGCAAACTCAGTGTTTTTACCAAGAGGGAATATTCAAACTCATCAAGGAAGCGACAAGTGTCTAAACCGATATGGGGATACGTCGAAAAATAACCTGATGTATGTACTAACAGTAGGCTATATTGGTTGTATGAAATAAATGTACACGTTTCACTGCAGTCTTTCTAACCTTACTTTCTGATCACCCTTCGTATGTTTCTTCTTTCTATTCTTCTTTTGTGTTGTTGGTGTATATGTTCCTTTTTGTTTTGTGTTTGTCTTCCAGGTCTTTTTATGTTTTTTCTTAGGTTTATTGCATTTTTACATTCTCTACTACGTATAGTAAGTAAGGGAAGTATTGTATTCCACCCAAAAATTCGATACCGAGATTTCACCGGAAATACATGATTTGAGACCCCCTGAATCCAAAAAAAGCATTTTTGGAAAAATTTCCGTGTGTGTCTGTGAACAGCATAACTCAGAAACGATCATTAGGATAAACGCCAAACTGGTATTTAGGTTCAGTATCTTCCAGAGATGCGACACGAAGGTTTTCAAGAAAATCCCCCCACTTCAGACTATCCTTTACATGGAACATTTTTGAAAATTTTAATTTTCTCAAAAATGGCTCTAACGATTTTGATTAAAATATCATATGTTTAAGATATTTTCATGACAAATGAAATGTATATCTCGAATTTTCTGGGAATGTATCCAAAAGTGTTCTTCATTGTGAACGACTTTTGCATAACTGGTAAACCATGAGAGATAGACAAAATTTTACTATACAAAAATGTAGATCGCGTTAAAATACACAATTTATTCATATACATTTTTGTTGTTGAGTGAACCCTTTTTGGAGGCATTGCTTGTTATTCCCTTAGATTTTCCAACGCTTATACTTTTTCTCAAATGGGAATTCGTTATTAATGTTTTTTGTCCTGGTGATGCAAAGAGAATGGAACACTCCATATAGCAACCAGCTCTTAAAATATTTGACTATCGCTTAAAACCTACCATTTTCACCTTGCACCTACAAGAAAATTAGCAATAAGATTAACATCTCGATTAACATGAAGCATATGGAGAATAAGCGTTTGTAAAAATAGTTTGTACAAGAGTAGAGAAAGTCATGTGAGTGTAACACATCAAATTGTTTGTTTTGTGTTTGTCTTCGAGGTCTTTTATGTTTTTGCTTAGGTTTATTGCATTTTTTGTATAGTTATATTCTTATATTGGGCTAACTATCTTTATAATTATTTATTGTCCCTTTATGGAGTATTTTGGGAATATTTACCGTTTTGTGTAACTTAGGCACCGTTTTATTTTTCTTTTAAAGTGTAATTTTACTGTATGTGTTTTATCAGCTATTTTTATTGTATATTTTATGGTCAATTAAATTTTGTTCCTTTTGATATTATTTTACTTTTCTTTTTTCTCTGTGCTCGTTTTTCTTTTGTTTATGCTGGTTGCTATATTTTATATACTGTTGTAAGTGCCGGTGCCTTGGATTTTCTGTTTTCGGCTTTTACATATTTTATTGCCACTCATTTGTCGCTTTGGTACCGCTTTCATGTTGTTGCCTCTTTTTTATGTTTGCCTTCCCGGGAGGACCGCCGCTCCAGTGCTGTTCTGCCTTAAGGACGAAAGTTTTTTGGGGGCCAAATTTTTGCACCGGTTGGTATCTAGCTCCTCTACATCTCCTACGAGATAACACGTAGTGATGGGTAGAATAAGTCGGAGTCGTTTTAAAGGAACGCTTCCTCCTTTGGAAGTATAAAGTAACCATTCCACTATTTGGAACTGGCACTTGATGTACCAGTAGATACATTAGAAGAGATGTAATAATAAGGCCGATTTTGTTATACAGCAATGAAATTTGGGGATGAGAAAAGGCAGAGCATGTAAATAAAACACAGTCAGCATTTCGGAAAAGTGCTCTTGGAGTTTCATAAGGCACTTCAAATTCTGGGGTGTTGAGGGAGGTGGGATGTTATGAAGATAAAATACGCTGTAAAATTAGAGCATTGAAGTACTGGCTGAGGCTGATGCAGAGAGATTGTTCCACACTACGGTCAAAATGTTGTGAATACCAGCGAGAAAATCTTTCTCCTAAGTTTTGGGTAGCTGATTTGGAAAGAGGTTTGAGGAGAACAGGGATGGCGTCAGTATGGACAAGAGTTGAAATAAATGACAAAAACATATGGAAAGGTGTCAAAAGAAGACTAAGAGATATCAACCAACAGGAAATAGAATCGGATTGTAAAATTAAACCTTCTCTAAATCTAGCAAATGAAATAAAATTGAATTGGGGTTCAAGAGACATTAACTTAGTAAGAAAGGAAATTGTATGGTTTATACTGGGAGGACACAGAAAATGACTGACAAATCTGGCACGAGAATCTGCGATTTCTGTGATTTGGATGAGGACTGGGTACATATTTTGACGGAATGTGCACAGTAAGACAACCAACGAACAATTAAACTCAAAGAAAAACTCTTACGTCCTTATAGAACTAGAATGGCATGTTGGGATCCACTGGATGACCAGAGGAACTGGCAAAACGTGGGCAATTTCTTGGCTAAAGTGCGCGAAGCTAGGTCAGATTTGTTCAGTTAGTCAAAGACAATTTACCTCTATTTTCCTGTTTTTTTTTGTTTCTTTTTAAATTAGCTGAAGCTGATAAATGTTACTTCCAGTGTGGTCAACGTTTTTTCTGTTGAAAATGTTTGTACTTTACATTGCGCTTTTCTTATCCGCTTCGTTGTTGAATATCCCATGAGGTAGATTAGTAGTCGTCAACAGAAAAATAGCTGTTAATGCTGCACATGCAGGTGTAGCTAAGACCAACTATTTGTAATTTGCATTATTCTGTATTTGTTAATCTTTTTTCATGAAGGTTGGATAGTACCTTAAGAATTGTCTACTAAACTTCTAAAGCAGTACAATTTTTATCCCGTAGACTTGTGGCAGAAGTGTAAATAAAATAAAAGTAAATCGGAGCATGCCATTTTTTTATTAAATTTTTAAAGTATTCCACTTTACAATAGCACACAAATCGCTCCTAGAGATTATGAGTATATTTAAGCTTATATGTATATATTTTATATTCGTTGAAAACACATTTAATATAAAATAATTTATCTCCAAACTGTTAATAACCTAAACGTTTAAAGGCTTGTTCACAACCAACGATCACGGTAACCAGAACAGAACGACAGAGTTGAAATACGTGTATTCTAATGGGAGCATTCACAATGGACGAGAAGCTTTTCTGGGCCCCGGAACGGAAAGGAACGCTTGCCTAAGTTTTAACTTTCTCGTTCTTGTTGCAGGGCACGGTATATTAGACCCAAATTGTTCATATTATACTCCTCACTATAGAGGTTTCGCGGCCGTGACAGGAAACAACCGGTAGTGCTGTCTATATTCTCAAGCTGGAAGCATGGAACTGGATGAAATTAGTAGTAAATATGCTTCCTAACCTCGGATCCATTAAACGTTGGTTCTTCTAGTGAAAGCGTCATATATATTTTGTTTATATGCAACTAAAACTGGCTATTGACTCAAGAATAATGACAAAGCTACAAAGAACAACAAAAAACCGGTGGAAATTAACAAAGAACAATAAAAAAACCATTATGTCATTAAACGAATGAAAGCTGGTACTATTAGAGGTATCGGAAATGTAATGGATATGCATTTAGATAATGTTTATTCTATCGAAATTTGACGTTGCTAACCCGCATTAAGTTGGTTGAATTGGAAGCAGGTACAAAAATATCACTTGCCAGTTAAAAACAAATTAAATCCCAATGCGCAAAATCGACTTTCCACTTTAAGATCGATTGGTCATACATATGTACTCCTGTTCTCTTTACCGAGCTGTTGCGAACCAAAATCTGGTATGCTGCATTGCTTCCCGTTCTCGGGCCTTAACACGCAATAATGCAATATTTTACTAAGTATATAAACATAAACTTCAGTCTTAAATCCGTAGCGTTGCGTTCCTTTGGTTATATTTGCTTTACAGCAAATTAATTATATTCATGTACGTGAGGTATACATTGCTACATATTATAATAGTATTACTTTATAGTTTATTATACAACTGGTATAAAAGCACAACATACTAACATAGAGCCATTAAGTAAGTTTATTTATTGGCTCCACGTATGGACGCCAATTTGAAAAAGGTTATTATATCTTTACGTTATTTACACCACGCTTTGGGCGTCAATTTGAGAAAATATTTGTTGCAGCTACGTATGGAAAGTCAGTTTGAAGATGATGTATTATATTTCAACTGTTGGGGAGCCGAACTTGTAGTAGTTGCAAGCTCAAGTATAGTAAACAGTTTCCGGTAGCCTTCGCCCCAAGTTTAAAAAATATTATTACTGTTTCTTTAAATATTATATATTTATGTTTGCTTCGGCTGCGTCAGTATTATTTTAGATGCATGGATATCTTGGCAAGGCATGATGCGACAAGAATGTAGGCTTACACAGATTATAATTTGACTTCACTCCTTTTATTAATACTTGATACGATTTAAATAACCTTCACTGATATAGAGAGCAGTAGTATTAGTCCCGGATGAGCCAATTGGATTAACGATAATCCTGCCGCTAGGGGCGCTAGTGTCGCTAGTGTCGCTGCGTGCGACGGCGAGGGCAAGTTTGAAAAGCGCCCTGAGCGGAAGGATTATCGTTATTGCAATTGGTTCATCCGGGACGACTTAAAAGAATTGAGGATTAGGGAAAGATGGAGGAAAAACAGGAGGTGACGTGGAGTGTTTTGATTGGTAAAAATAAGACGAAATGTGCTTGGTTCGTTAATTCGGGTGGAAGAAGAAGGAAGGAAGATGAAAGAGTATGGAGGACACGTGATGGAGAGGAGCTGGGTGGCGAGGTGTTGTGTGTGCGGAGGTTGGGACTGAAAGAGGGAAAAGATGGCGAGCGAGGGATAAAAAGTATAACAGAAAGTGACGTGTGAAGTTGTGATTGGTGGGAATAAGAATTGATGTTATTGGTGGAAAGGAACAAATGAAAGTTGTTGATTGGTAAGAATAAGAGAGATTATGATTGGTGGAAAAAAAGGTGTGGGAGTGGGGTATGTTGGAGGTGATGGGAAAGGTAAGTTTTGCTAGCAACAAGATTTGCAAAAGCCTGTGGAGAACTCATCAGCAATTTTTGAACGTTGGATGGTGGTTTTCTTGAGTGGATAGAGAGATGGGGCGATATGAGATGCGGTGGCGAAAATGGGAACTAAACAAGATGGTTGAGACAAGAAGTTTAAGGACGAGGAAATTTCGAGGTTAGTGGTGAACATGGCGGTTGCAAGAGGTGGGGGCAAGGAGACGCGGTGGTGAGAATGGGAACTAAAAGAAGTTGGCGGTAGCAAGAGCTTAGAAGAGCAGATTTTGAGGTTAAAATAGTGGGAACTAAAAATGGCGGAAGGTCGGCGACAAGGAGATGCGGTGAGAACTAAACAAGATGGCGGACGCAAGAGGAGGGTAAGGAGATTTGAGGTTACAGTACCAAAACACCAAAGGATATATTGCTACGCCAAGCAGGTCCGAAAAATAATTATGCGTGTGGTACTTACCTGTTACTGGTGTTGATGCGTCACCAAAAGCGCAGTAGCTTCACGCGACGCGACACAAATAAAAGCACATTGTTTTTGAAGATGCTTAACCAGCTTTAAGATCAACCAACATCACTACGCACTGATATACCTAGGTTTTTTAAAGCGGTACAGACGCCCTTTGCACAGACGTAATTTAACTATACCAAAAACCTGGTACTGGACCATTGTCTGTGCGGAGGTCGGGACTGAAACAGGGAAAAGATGGCGAAGGAGGGATAAAAAGTATAACAGAAACTGACGTGTGAAGTTGTGATTGGTGGGGATAAGAAGTGATGTTATTGGTCGAAAGGAACAACTGAAAGTTGTTGATTGGTAAGAATAAGAGAGATTATGATTGGTGGAAAGAAAAAGGTGTGGGAGTGGGGTATGTTGGAAGTGATGGGAAAGGTAAGTTTTGCTACCAATAAGATTTGCAAAAGCCTCTCCAGAACTCATCAGCAATTTTTGAACGTTGGATGGTAGTTTTCTTGAGTGGATAGAGAGATGGGGCGATATGAGACGCGGTGGCGAAAATGGGAACTAAACAAGATGGCGGAGACAAGAAGTGAAGAACGAGGGGATTTGAGGTTAGTGGTCAATATGGCAGACGCAAGAGTGGTCATCAGCAGTCGATGTGCGTGGCGATAGGCCCGCTGCGATTAAAGAGCTGCAAACTGCGCGAAACTTGAAAAATATTGCCCGGCGTGACGCAATGCGCGGCGCACGCGTTTGCCGTAAACCGTTACAGTTGCCATACTTATATTATGGGTTTTTTTAATTTTTTTTTAATTTTTTTTATTTTATTTTATTTATTTGTTTCAAGTTTGTTTTTTTTATTGTTTTATTTAATTTTTTTTATTTTATTTAATTTTTTTATTTTGTTTAATGTTTTTTATTTTATTATTTTTATTTTTTTTTAAAAAATAACTAGTTTTTCGGGGATTTCTCTGGTTGGTAGACGAATGCAAGCTCTTTCTGCTTTTTCATAGGTTTTCCCTGGTTGGTAGGCGTTTGCTGTAGTGGTTGACGAAGCCCTTTCTAATTTTCGTGGTTGTCCCTACCCGGTAGGCAAATGATGAAGTTTTCCCTTGTTGGCGCACGGATACTAGGCACATACCTGCGCACACACACACACACACACACTATAATAGTAGCGTATAAAATTTTAACAAACAAAATCTACACAATGACAAAATTGAAAATGTATATATATTTTAACACAAAAGTGTGCAGTGCAAACGATTTTCTAGCCCCTAGTGAGTGTAAAATTGCGTTTACTTCACTTCTTTCAAACTGCTTAAAAATCATATAAATGGTTGTTTCACGTCATAATAAGCCTATATATACCAAGAATACTGAGTTTTTAAAAAGTCAAGAAATTGGATTTTCTAGCTCCAAGTGAGCGTAAAATCGCGTTTACTTCACTTCTTTCAAACTTCGAAAAAATCATATAAATGGTTGTTTCACGTCATAATAAGGCTATATATACCAAGAATACTGAGTTTTTAAAAAGTGAAGAAATTCGATTTTCTAGCCCCTAGTGAGTGTAAAATTGCGTATACTTCACTTCTTTGAAACTGCGTAAAAATCATATAAATGGATGTATCAGCTCATAAGCCTCCATATACCAAAAATACTGAGTATTCAAAAAGTCAAGAAATTCGATTTTCTAGCCTCTATTGAGTGTAAAATCGCGTTTACTTCACTTCTTTCAAACTTCGAAAAAATCATATAAATGGTTGTTTCACGACATAAGCCTATATATACCAAGAATACTGAGTTTTTAAAAAGTCAAGAAATTGGATTTTCTAGCTCCTAGTGAGCGTAAAATCGCGTTTACTTCACTTCTTTCAAACTTCGAAAAAATCATATAAATGGTTGTTTCACGTCATAATAAGGCTATATATACCAAGAATACTGAGTTTTTAAAAAGTGAAGAAATTCGATTTTCTAGCCCCTAGTGAGTGTAAAATTGCGTATACTTCACTTCTTTGAAACTGCGTAAAAATCAAATAAATGGATGTATCAGCTCATAAGCCTCCATATACCAAAAATACCGAGTATTCAAAAAGTCAAGAAATTCGATTTTCTAGCCTCTATTGAGTGTAAAATCGCGTTTACTTCACTTCTTTCAAACTTCGAAAAAATCATATAAATGATTGTTTCACGTCATAATAAGCCTATATATACCAAGAATACTGAGTTTTTAAAAAGTAAAGAAATTCGATTTGCTAGCCCCTAGTGCGTGTAAAATTGCGTATACTTCACTTCTCTCAAACTTCGAAAAAATCATGTAAATGGATGTATCACCTCATAATAAGCCTCTATATAGCAAAAATACTGAGTTTTCAAAAGGTCAAGAAATTGGATTTTCTAGCCTCTATTGAGTGTAAAATCGCGTTTACTTCACTTCTTTCAAACTTCGAATGAATCACAAAAATGGTTTTTCACGTCATAATAAGCCTATATATACCAAGAATACTGAGTTTTTAAAAAGTCAAGAAATTCGATTTTCTAGCCTCTATTGAGTGTAAAATCGCGTTTACTTCACTTCTTTCAAACTTCGAAAAAATCATATAAATGGTTGTTTAACGTCATAATAAGCCTATATATACCAAAAATACCGAGTTTTTAAAAAGTCAAGAAAATGGATTTTCTAGCCCCTAGTGAGTGTAAAATCGCGTTTACTTCACTTCTTCCAAACTTCGAAAAAATCATATAAATGGTTGTTTCACGTCATAATTAGCCTATATATATATATATATATATATATATATATATAACCAAGAATACTGAGTTTTTACAAAGTGAAGAAATTCGATTTTCTAGCCCCTAGTGAGTGTAAAATTGCGTTTACTTCACTTCTTTGAAACTGCGTAAATATCATATAAATGGTTGTTTCACGTCATAATAAGCCTCTATATAACAAAAATACTGAGTATTCAAAAAGTCAAGAAATTCGATTTTCTAGCCTCTATTCAGTGTAAAATCGCGTTTACTTCACTTCTTTCAAACTTCGAAAAAATCATAAAAATGGTTGTTTCACGTCATAATAAGCCTATATATACCAAGAATACTGAGTTTTTAAAAAGTGAAGAAATTGGATTTTCTAGCCCCTAGTCAGTGTAAAATTGCGTTTACTTCACTTCTTTAAAACTGCTTAAAAATAATATAAATGGATGTATCACCTCATAATAAGCCTCTATAAACCAAAAATACTGGGTATTCAAAAAGTCAAGAAATTCGATTTTCTATTCTCTATTGAGAGTTACGATGTCGCTGGTGATGGTGCGGTTGGCGGGCATATTTGACAGTTTATTGCAATGCGTCCAACAAGGGCAGATCCACTTGTTGCTCGCGTCGAAAGATTGTGCGTGATTTTTCTCAGATTTTATGCTCCTCACAACACAAAATCACTACACACGACACTCATAGTTTTAAATATTTGACACTGATGTTGAAGTTGAGGCGGGGCACTGTTTTTAACTCCACACGCGCTTAATAAATCACATAGCCGTGCGGAAATACTTAACCTTTCGCGAAAAGCCCTAGTGGGAGTACAAGCTCATCCACTATTAGCAACATGTAGCAAGCGTTATAGTTCTGCTGACGAAGTATCGGAGAAAACAGTAAAAAGATCGATTCTCATGTGCAGTAAAAGCAGCAGTGCGTGAATGACCGTGTCAGCGAGAAAATCTTTTAAATGCGGTTTTATGGTCGACGGTGGGGAAAAGTGCAGCGGTGAATGGATGCACCGTGTGACCGGAAGTGCAACGGAAATGTCTGCGATTACAACTTAGCAAGTTGTGGCGAAATAAGGCGTCAGGATATTTAATGAGACACTTAGCTCGACGCGCATGCTGAAACTGCGGTTGCAATAAGCGAACTTATAAAAACCCAGTGACAAGAACAGACGGTTGTAGTGAGAAACGGGAGCGATAGTGGATTTTGCTGAAAAATCGTGCTATTTAACGTCATATAAGTTTAAGAGCAATACGCGCACATGTGCGGGTGTCTTAATCGATCGGTATTGCCCATCCATTTATATGATTTTTTCGAAGTTTGAAAGAAGTGAAGTAAAGGCGATTTTACACTCAATAGAGGCTAGCAAATCGAATTTCTTGACTTATTGAATACTCAGTATTTTTGGTATATAGAGGCTTATTATGACGTGAAACAACCATTTATATGATTTTTTCGAAGTTTGAAAGAAGTGAAGTAAACGCGATTTTACACTGAATAGAGGCTAGAAAATCGAATTTCTTGACTTTTTGAATACTCAGTATTTTTGGTATATAGAGGCTTATTATGACGTGAAACAACCATTTATATGATTTTTACGCAGTTTCAAAGAAGTGAAGTATACGCAATTTTACACTCACTATGGGCTAGAAAATCGATTTCTTCACTTTTTAAAAACTCGGTATTTTTGGTATATATAGGCTTATTATGTCGTGAAACAACCATTTATATGATTTTTTCGAAGTTTGAAAGAAGTGAAGTAAACGCGATTTTACACTCAATAGAGGCTAGAAAATCAAATTTCTTGACTTTTTAAAAACTCAGTATTCTTGGTATATATAGGCTTATTATGACGTGAAACAACCATTTTTATGATTTTTTCGAAGTTTGAAAGAAGTGAAGTAAACGCGATTTTACACTCAATAGAGGCTAGAAAATCGAATTTCTTGACTTTTTGAATACTCAGTATTTTTGGTATATAGAGGCTTATTATGACGTGAAACAACCTTTTATATGATTTTTTCGAAGTTTGAAAGAGTGAAGTAAACGCGTTTTTACACTGAATAGGGGCTAGAAAATCCAATTTCTTGACTTTTTGAAAACTCAGTATTTTTGGTATATAGAGGCTTATTATGAGGTGATACATCCATTTATATGATTTTTTCGAAGTTTGAAAGAAGTGAAGTATACGCAATTTTACACTCACTAGGGGCTAGAAAATCGAATTTCTTCACTATTTAAAAACTCAGTATTCTTGGTATATATTGGCTTATTATGACGTGAAACAACCATTTATATGATTCTTTCGAAGTTTGAAAGAAGTGAAGTAAACGCGATTTTACACTCAATAGAGGCTAGAAAATCGAATTTCTTGACTTTTTGAATACTCAGTATTTTTGGTATATGGAGGCTTATGAGCTGATACATCCATTTATATGATTTTTACGCAGTTTCAAAGAAGTGAAGTATACGCAATTTTACACTCACTAGGGGCTAGAAAATCGAATTTCTTCACTTTTTAAAAACTCAGTATTCTTGGTATATATAGCCTTATTATGACGTGAAACAACCATTTATATGATTTTTTCGAAGTTTGAAAGAAGTGAAGTAAACGCGATTTTACACTCACTAGGGGCTAGAAAATCGAATTTCTTCACTATTTAAAAGCTCAGTATTCTTGGTATATATTGGCTTATTATGACGTGAAACAACCATTTATATGATTTTTTCGAAGTTTGAAAGAAGTGAAGTAAACGCGATTTTACACTGAATACAGGCTAGAAAATCGAATTTCTTGACTTTTTGAATACTCAGTGTTTTTGGTATATAGAGGCTTATTATGACATGAAACAACCATTTATATGATTTTTACGCAGTTTCAAAGAAGTGAAGTATACGCAATTTTACACTCATAGGAGCCAGAAAATCGAATTTCTTCACTTTTTAAAAACTCAGTATTCTTGGTATATATAGGCTTATTATGACGTTAAACAACCATTTATATGATTTTTTCGAAGTTTGAAAGAAGTGAAGTAAACGCGATTTTACACTCACTAGGGGCTAGAAAATCCATTTTCTTGACTTTTTAAAAACTCGGTATTTTTGGTATATATAGGCTTATTATGTCGTGAAACAACCATTTATATGATTTTTTCGAAGTTTGAAAGAAGTGAAGTAAACGCGATTTTACACTCAATAGAGGCTAGAAAATCGAATTTCTTGACTTTTTGAAAACTCAGTATTTTTGGTATATAGAGGTTTATTATGAGGTGATACATCCATTTATATGATTTTTTCGAAGTTTGAAAGAAGTGAAGTATACGCAATTTTACACTCACTAGGGGCTAGAAAATCGAATTTCTTCACTATTTAAAAACTCAGTATTCTTGGTATATATAGGCTTATTATGACGTGAAACAATCATTTATATGATTTTTTCGAAGTTTGAAAGAAGTGAAGTAAACGCGATTTTACACTCAATAGAGGCTAGAAAATCGAATTTCTTGACTTTTTGAATACTCAGTATTTTTGGTATATGGAGGCTTATGAGCTGATACATCCATTTATATGATTTTTACGCAGTTTCAAAGAAGTGAAGTATACGCAATTTTACACTCACTAGGGGCTAGAAAATCGAATTTCTTCACTTTTTAAAAACTCAGTATTCTTGGTATATATAGCCTTATTATGACGTGAAACAACCATTTATATGATTTTTTCGAAGTTTGAAAAAAGTGAAGTAAACGCGATTTTACACTCACTAGGGGCTAGAAAATCGTTTGCACTGCACACTTTTGTGTTAAAATATATATACATTTTCAAATTTGTCATTGTGTAGATTTTGTTTGTTAAATTTTTTATACGCTACTATTATAGTGTGTGTGTGTGTGCGAGTATGTGCCTAGTTCCGTGCGCCAACAAGTGAAAACATCATTTGCCTACCGGGTAGGGACAACCAAGAAAATTAGAAAGGGCTTCGTCAACCACTACAGCAAACGCCTACCACCCAGGGAAAACCTATGAAAAACCAGAAAGAGCTTGCATTCGTCTACCAACCAGAGAAATTCCCGAAAAACTAGTTATTTTTTAAAAAAAATAAAAAAAATAAATAAAATAAAATGAAAAACATTAAAAAAATTAAAAAAATTAAATAAAATAAAAAAAATAAAATAAAACAATAAAAAAACAAAATAGAAACAAATAAATAAAATAAAATAAAATAAAAAAAAAAATTAAAAAAAAAATTAAAAAAACCCATAATATAAGTATGGCAACTGTAACGGTTTACGGCAAACGCGCGCGCCGCGCAATGCGTCACGCCGGGCAATATTTTTCAAGTTATCGCGCAGTTTGCAGCTCTTTCATCGCAGCGGGCCTATCGCCACGCACATCGACTGCTGATGACCACTCTTGCGTCTGCCATATTGACCACTAACCTCAAATCCCCTCGTTCTTCACTTCTTGTCTCCGCCATCTTGTTTAGTTCCCATTTTCGCCACCGCATCTCATATCGCCCCATCTCTCTATCCACTCAAGAAAACCACCGTCCAACGTTCAAAAATTGCTGATGAGTTCTCGACAGGCTTTTGCAAATCTTGTTGCTAGCAAAACTTACCTTTCCCATCACCTCCAACATACCCCACTCCCACACCTTTTTCGTTCCACCAATCATAATCTCTCTTATTCTTACCAATCAACAACCTTCAGTTGTTCCTTTCCACCAATAACATCACTTCTTATCCCCATTAATCACTTCACACGTCACTTTCTGTTATACTTTTTATCCCTCGTTCGCCATCTTTTCCTTCTTTCAGTTCCGACCTCCGCACAGACAACACTTCGCCGCTCCTCACATCTCCGAACCAGATTGCCGGCAAGAACAGATCTCGTTCATTCACACCTCCACGGTTCGCTCGACAGTAGCTACTGTCAACACCTACGTCGTACACTTTTTTGACCGCTTTCGACCGGCTATGAGAACCCTGCTCCTACGTACGCTAGCGACCATTACGATGGTCCAGTACCAGGTTTTTGGTATAGTTAAATTACGTCTGTGCAAAGGGCGTCTGTACCGCTTTAAAAAACCTAGGTATATCAGTGCGTAGTGATGTTGGTTGATCTTAAAGCTGGTTAAGCATTTTCAAAAACAGTGTGCTTTTATTTTTCTCGCGTCGCGTGAAGCTGCTGGGCTTTTGGTGACGCATCAACACCAGTAACAGGTAAGTACCACACGCATAATTACTTTTCGGGCCTGCTTGGCGTAGCAATATATCCTTTGGTGTTTTGGTACTGTAACCTCAAATCTCCTTACCCTCCTCTTGCGTCCGCCATCTTGTTTAGTTCTCACCGCATCTCCTTGTTGCCGACCCTCCGCCATTTCTAGTTCCCACTATTTTAACCTCAAAATCTGCTCTTCTAAGCTCTTGCTACCGCCATCTTCTTTTAGTTCCCATTCTCACCACCGCGTCTCCTTGCCCCCACCTCTTGCAACCGCCATGTTCACCACTAACCTCGAAATTTCCTCGTCCTTAAACCTCTTGTCTCAACCATCTTGTTTAGTTCGCATTTTCGCCACCGCATCTCATATCGCCCCATCTCTCTATCCACTCAACAAAACCACCATCTAACGTTCAAAAATTGCTGATGAGTTCTCGACAGGCTTTTGCAAATCTTGTTGCTTGCAAAACTTACCTTTCCCATCACCTCCAACATGCACCACTCCCTCACCTTTTTCTTTCCACCAATCATAATCTCTCTTATTCTTACCAATCAACAACTTTCAGTTGTTCCTTTCCACTAATAACATCACTTCTTATCCCCACCAATCACAACTTCACACGTCACTTTCTGTTATACATTTTATCCCTCGCTCGCCATCTTTTCCCTCTTTCAGTCCCGACCTCCGCACACACAACACCTCGCCACCCAGCTCCTCTCCATCACGTGTCCTCCATACTCTTTCATCTTCCTTCCTTCCTTGCTCTTCCGCCCAAATTAACCAAACAATCACATTTCATCTAATTTTTACCAATCAAAACACTCCACGTCACTTCCTGTTTTTCCTTCATCTTTCCCTAATCCTCAATTCTTTTAACTCGTCCCGGATGAACCCATCACCTCCAACATACCCCACTCCCACACCTTTTTCTTTCCACCAATCATAATCTCTCTTATTCTTACCAATCAGCAACTTTCATTTGTTCCTCTCCACCAATAACATCACTTCTTATTCCCACCAATCACAACTTCACACGTCACTTTCTGTTATACTTTTTATCCCTCGTTCCCCATCTTTTCCCTCTTTCAGTCCCAACCTCCGCACACACAACACCTCGCCACCCAGCTCCTCTCCATCACGTGTCTTCCATACTCTTATCTTCCTTCCTTCTTCTTCCACCCGAATTAACGAACCAAGCACATTTCGTCTTATTTTTACCAATCAAAACACTCCACGTCACTTCCTGTTTTTCCTTCATCTTACCCTAATCCTCAGTTCTTTTAACTCGTCCCGGATGAACCAATTGCAATAACGATAATCCTTCCGCTCAGGGCGCTTTTCAAACTTGCCGCCGCCGTCGCACGCAGCGACAGTAGCGACACTAGCGCCCCTAGCGGCAGGATTATCGTTAATCCAATTGGCTCATCCGGGACTAATACTACTGAGAGCTGTGAGATTCTTTAATTTAATACTGGCACTTTTTACCACGTATACTTATTTTTCGTCTCACACGAATACGTATAATATTTCTCTAGAGGACGCACCTTGCATCCGGTTACTATCACTGTCTGCAGGCATCTGACTTGATTTTAACCGTCTAAACTTGTTCATTTCTGTAATTCAAGTCTCTGATTGGCTAATCCTACTGCAATAGAATACCTTCATTTAACTAAAGCTTTTTCTGGTTGTTGATTGGTTATTTTATAAACTGTCTCAAAATTTACATTATTTCTCTCTAATAATGACTAGTAGCATTTAAACTTCCTTACTCATTATTGCCTCAAGGTTACCTCATTGTTACCTCATTGATAGCAAATTTTAACTTCTTATTCTCACAGCTCCTATATTATTACATTACGTAATATATTCACATAACGTTATTACAATGGATATAATAGTATACAATAATATAAATGTATACAATGACTGTTACATACATTTTACAAATTATTACATACACATATTGCTTCTAGGCGGGCTGTTATTGAATTTACATATTATATAATTAGACTGAAATTATTTAAGTGTTAAAAATACTGCCTCAGCCATTAAATCACAACACCTGTTGATGCAACAGTAGACATTAATTTATGGTATAGCATTCCGCTGGATATAATTTGCTTTAAAATGGCAATGCCTTATGCCATTGCAATGCAATACTCCCTGTTTATGAGTAGTGAAGTAATTCCGGCAGCATTCCGGAGTAAATCACTGCAAGTAATTTCGCAAATACTCAGGAGTGGAAAAGTTGTAGTACTTCCAATAAATCTGTTCCACCAAAGATCGGAATTACTTCCTCGGATTGGAGCTGGAACTTCTTCCTTGCAACGACTACGACTGCGTAGTGGAACTGCTGGAAATAGTTCTAATAACATGTTCCAGCCTGGTAATAGCAGCGCCAGCGGCAAGGGCATGCTTAGCTACGTCTTCCTTATGACGTCAGGATAATTAGTGACCTCTTGGATAACGTCAGCATGCTCCAAGACACCTGATTGACTGCTTGGTGGACGACGGGGATAGCAGCGCCAACGGTCGGCGGCCTGCCTGGTGGTCTCCCGGAAAAATAAGGCAAAACAGTGCACAACTAAGCATCAGCGAGGCGAGTTCGTTTTGAGAGGCCAGCAGCTCATATTGACCAGGAGATGTAAGCGGTGTGCACGACACACTTTCTGACATTTTACAGATTTAACACAACAGTATTTGTGTGAGTAGTTCTCTAAATTTAATATTTGTTCCGGTAAAGCATATCTCATTGTCGCCCGGAAATGGAATATTATTAGGCCGTAGTAGAATTATCATGCTGTTTTATGGCGACGTTTAGCGAGATAGAAAATCTACGCATTTCCTGCATTCAAATTTACCTTTAAAACAAACTTGCAGTGAAAAAATTTAGGTTGTAGTGCTAAAATCTGGCTATAACGCTAAAATTATTAAAGAAAAGTTTTAAAGTGAATGTTATAACAACTAAATATTATCCGGAAATTTAAATAATTAATTGGCATTGTTCATTGTTTGCTATGAATTAATAAAATGCTGTAGAGAACTGTTCTTCGTGGTAATTCATCCCGAATTCTTTGTCACATTAGACCTTTAGTCATCCCCGATTTTACACCCTTTGGGAGAAAGGGAGATAATTCTACAAGTAGAACTATTTGGCTTCCGTACTTTAATAGTTATCGTAGCACAGATTGATTCAACAAACAAACAAATTGTACAGAATAAATGTCACACGAGGCATGGATCCACCAAAATGGTCCTGAAAGCTTATACAACTTTCACAATTGGCGTTCTGATAAATCCAAATTATCTACATATAAGGATCAAATGACCAGGCAGAAACATTATTTTACGTAGTTAGAAAACTATGTAAATTTTCAAACTGTTTAACATAGTAAATATAAATCAGGTCTATGGCGGAAAAAATATATACATTTTAGTGCCGAAACTTATGCTTAACGAAAAATGTAACGGACAAACGCAGATGAATAAGCCAGCTACCAATTTAAATATTCAACCTATTAAGCTGTACAAGAAACTCACCAAGAAACAGATGTGTGCATTCATACTGGCAGAATAGAACACCTTGAGCCAGGTAAAGCCCGACCGGGAGCAGGCACCTAAAGCAACCAAGACGCCACATTGGTCGACTAACAGAAATTCACCGCACAACGGCAGCTACTGAAATTATCTGGAATTCGTTAGTCATAATGATGCAACATGAATGAAACTAAAGCGCTATCAGCACAAGTATGCCTGAAAGGAAAACTATGTATGTTCCGTGTTAAAGAATTAACATTTTGGCAGTAAAGTTACAGAACAAAATTTGCTCATATAATTTTGCCTGAACTTTTTACTGCTATTTATTTAACTATAAGTCGTTCAAAATGGAATAAACCAACTTCATTTCAATCACTTTTCTCATAAACGTTCCATTTTCATATTGAAAGCAATTTACCTACCTAGTGCACACATTAAGATAAAAATTAATATTTGAACCATTAATGCCTGATAAATCTAAGAAAAGTGGTTAGAACACAAAGGACGTTCTAGGCTTCTGGTGGCAGAGTTTGCTCTTGGCACTTGGGCCAAGCTACAACAACATAAAAATGTAAGTATTTTTTCCAAAATGCTCTTAAGACAATTTATCCAAATTTTTACTTGGCCTACTTTAGTTCTGAACCATTTGCTGCATATATTTATATATAATTGTTTGCTTTATTAATTTGAAAGATGAATTACTTACTTCACTCCTAGTATCTGAAGTTTCATGTGACTTAACACTTCATTTTCTTTCACAAATTCATTTATACTGCTGAAGTTAGACATGGTAGGATGTTTCCTTATTGCACAGAATAAATAGCAGACAGAACAGACGTGGAACATTCTGTCATTCTCGCTATGTTTCAATAAGGTTACCTATTCAGAGATCTCCTTGAATTTCACTGCTGCCACGACAGCGTTGTTATGTCGAATTCGTTCAGACTCGTCTCAAGAGGGCAGGAGGTAAAATAAAGAAAGGGTTGACAATCATGATTATCACTTGTCACTTACTGCGTGTCTGAGAATACACTTAAAGATAAAGGTACTGCCTTCTAAATAATTCAGTATTTATACATTAATGCGAAACGTTCCGCTTAACATCACTACTAATAAAATTAGGTATGCACAAAATGCAAACATTAAACGAAAATAAATAGGTGACTTTAAATGCACTAGAGTTATTTTTACTACTCGGGTAGATGGATTCCAATTTGCATTGATTTATGGCGAATCCCACCTTCTTCTTGTTGTATACTGGCTGAAATTTTAGAATCACTTAGCGTTGTCCTGTCGAACGAATATACGAAAGCGCACGAGCTATTATCTGGTTTCATGGTATTGATAGCAGAAGCACCTAAATCGCCTTCTGCTTGAGTGTTTGGGACGGTTGTTCCAATGAACGTTAGGAGGGAATGAGGGAGAGAGTGAGGTAGCTCCAGAGCAGGTGTAATGAATGGACAGCAACGAATCTGCAAAAACAGGCATTTTTTCCCTCTGCAACTTTTTCTGGGTGCGCAAATTTGCTCTCAATCTCTATAACTGCCATAATAAGCTAGTGAACCACAAAAGTCATGCTCATCAACAAAACAATGTGACAAATATGTAAGACTCAACCTCAGGCGTGTACTCCTTTAGATCATCCTCCGTGGTGTAGTGGCCACTATGTTAACCTCTAGTCCCGAGGTTGCGGGTTCAAACCCGACGGAGGAGATATATTTTTTCAGGTGCAAAATCCTTAGCATGGCTTCCTTCGGAAGGGAAGTAAAGTCGGTGGTCCCGTATCGTAGATTTACGGCACGTTAAAGAACCTCAAGCCTGATACAGAGGCCTCTGAGCAAAATTTCCGGTCTTTCATGCCCAACATAGAATGGGACGCTAAGGACTACAGCAGTTAAAGAGCGTCCATAAATAAAACACAATTTAATTTATACTCCTTTGGTGCAGAGGATGAAAACATGTTATATGAATATGGTTATGAAAATTTGATATTATCACCTTACAGCTCTGCTTTACATCCTTTCTTACAAATTCTAATACACATGCTACTCGCCATGACCATCGTAGCAACCCTATACAGGAATCATACAATTACAAACATTTGTTTACTTCTGGTTAGTGTAATTCAAATACGATGAATGTGACTTAAATCGTTTCTAAGGTTCCTCGTGCGACGCAATTCATTATTTTTTGGCACCAACACACTACATTCTCCAGGGATACGTCCGCATATTCAGGTTTCAATACGATGGCGGGTAGATGTATGTATCTGTGCTAACGGAGACCATATTGAGATCTTTCTTTCCACATTGTATGCTATTTTTATTTTATAATCAACTACAGTAATTAAGTTTGTAGAACTAGGACTGTGACAAGGGAGAAAAGTATTTTCCACACTCAAATATTTTCATCCTGTGAATGATGGAAAAGTGTTTTTGAAACTCTTACATATATTATTGTTACATTCTGCATTTTTGTAACGGGGAACTATGTAACAAACTGGCATATTTAAATTTTATTGGCAATTAATTGGCTACCAGACTTCACACGGGTAGCTTTCGAATGACTTAATTTACTTTGTTTACCTCCACCTGTACTTTATGCAATTATTGCATATTGATCTAGAATATTTTGAATCCTCCTCTTTACTCATAATTTTAATTTTGTGCAGGCAAGATGTATCTAATACTGAATGAAAAATTACCTGATATTAACGCAAAAGGGTGTGAAACATTGGCAGAACTTTGACTTCCTTAACCTCACTCCCATAGTATTCCAAGCTCTGGAAATGCTGTATACTTATAAGTACCGATTGGGATGGTCGAGTAATCTTTTAGATAATAATTTTAAACCGTTGTATCTTCTCTTTCGTCCATAGTTATTTAATTAACATAAAGCTACATAATTTTTAAACAATATACCATGTTCTAAAAAGAGTATTCCATATTGTGAGAGGTGATAGTATGGATTAAAACAAGAAAAACATGTCGAGTAAACATGGGCTCTAAAATGCATATCTTAAGAGCTATTATACTTGTTCATCTTTGCTAATGTGAAACATTTCTTCTACGATGGGCACTATTTATATTTTGAGCCTAATAATTAAAACAAAATAATTTCTGATTGAAAACTGCTTTATTGTTTTTCAAAATATTATCCTTTGTGATCAATACACTTTTGCATCCGTTTGAACCATTTGTCAAAGCATTTATTCCAGTCCTCTTGAGACACCTCCAAAACTGGTTTTTGAAGGTATCAACGGCTTCTGCTGCCAACGAAAATCGTTGTCCACGCAATTTATTCTTGATGTTCGGGAACAAAAAGAAGTCATTGGGTGCCAAATCAGAACTGTATGACGGATAACCCATCAATTCGATATTTTGAGCCTTCAAATATTCTGTTAGATGTGTGAGCGCTCGCATTGTCTTGATGAAGAACGATCCTACTGTTCTTGTTGGTTTTCCTTACTTCACCGAAGACTTCCGGCAAACAAATGGTGTATACCATTCGGCATTGACCGTTTTACATTCCTCTAAAGGCACTGTTGCCACAAGGCCAGTTTTGCTGAAAAAGCAGTCGACCATTTGCTTCGAAGTGCTTCGAGTGCGAACAACTTTTGTTGGATTTGCTTCATTTTGAAACAACCATACAGTCGACTGCTGTTTACGTTCCGGCACATACGGATAGATCCATGATTCGTCACCTGTTACAATCTTATATACGTCTTTTGAGGCACCGCCATTTTATTTCTTGTGCATTTTTGTACACCAATCGACACGAGCATCTTTTTGAGATTGCGTCAAATTATGTGGGGTTCAAAGAGAGCAAACCTTTTCACGGCAAAATAATCATGAAATATTTTATATATGCCTGTGGAACTAATGCCTAGGGTTGCCTCAATTTTACAATATGCCGCGTGACGAAACTCATTATTAGGTTTTGCACAGCATCAATGTTTTCTGGCACAACAACTGATTTTGGACGACCTTCACGATCTTCATTATTGAGCGAACGGCGGCCACGATTAAATTCGTTATACCAGCGTTTCACAGTGGCAAAGGATGGAGCTTTGTCGCCAAATGTGGAAGTTAGTTGATCGATGCTCTCGTGTCTTGATAATCCATGTCGATGGTCGTAATAAGTCATTGCAAGAACATTTTGACGAGTTAATTCCATGTTTTTGTTGACACACAACTTTCAAGTTAGTGTAAAATAAACAAATGACGCTGTATTGACAAAATGTTTGAAGTAGATCATGGTCAAAAAAGTCAAACGTTTCATTGGAAACGTCAGATGACACCTGAAGCATTCAGGGTTGCCAAGGCTCAAAATATAAATAGTGCCCCTCGTATTACAAGCTCTACAGCAGGCAGTAAACAATGAGGACACATCACTCTGTTATTTTCCTTGGACACAGCATGCAGTAAACATCTGTTAGTGTTGTTACTGTAAAGCGTATTCGCAGTTCTGGATAAGTGCAACGCGTATTCTTATTAGCTGTAATGGAATCAGTTTGTGATTTGATTAGTTTGTGAAATGCTTTTACATTGCAGTTTTATCTTTAACTCGTTGGTGTATGCAGCCTCTATTAATGACGTACAAACACTACAGAAAGGCGTCATCAATGCCTGCCAGAACATCTGTGACCAATCTGGTGTGGTGAGAGTGTGTGAGTCCCTAAGACGTCGGACAGAGGCATGCCCTACCATGAATGGGCACTATACTGAGCATCTCTTTTAGCAATAGTTCACAAGAGCGGGTCGTATGCAATCACAAGCAGATTACATTAGAAGCTATGCTGTTTCACAGTAACAGAAGCTACTCATGCGTCCTCATTTGTTTACTGCATTCTGTAGGTCACACGTAATAGCAAAGAGCTTGCAATAGAAGAAGTATTTCACAATAGTGAAGATGAACAAGTGCGCATAGCGCTTAAGGTATGCATTTTAAAGCCCATGTTTATTAGACATTTTTTCTTGTGTTGGTCCGTAACACCGCCTCTCAAAATATGGAATAATTTTTCTTTGATGTGCTGTATATATACCCTTAACATACACAATGAAATAGAAGCGAAGCTGGTGAATATAAAGATTCCCCACTCCTAGGCCAACAAGTTAATCTCTTACATAACTACAACCATCGAGAAAAATCATTTTCTGAGTTGTTAATTATAAAATATTGGTTGACTGATTTTTACTTTCTCTACTACGTATAGTAAGTAGGGGAAGTATTGTATTCCACCCAAAATTTCGATACCGAGATTTCACCGGAAATACATGTTTTGAGACCCCCTGAATCCAAAAAAAAAGCATTTTTGGAAACATGTCCGTGTGTGTGTGTCTGTGTGTGTGTCTGTGAACAGCATAACTCAGAAACGAACAGTCGGATAAACACCAAACTTGGTATTTGGGTTCAGTATCTTCCAAGGATACGACACGAAGGTTTTCAAGAAAATCACCCCACCTCAGAGTACCCTTTACATGGAAGATTTTTCGAAAATTTTAATTTTCTCAAAAATGGCTCTAACGATTTTGATTAAAATATCATATGTTTAAGATATTTTTATGACAAATAAAATGTATATCTTGAATTTTCTGGGAATGTCTCCAAAAGTATTCTTTATTGTGAACGACTTTTGCATAACTGGTAAACCATAAGAGATAGACAAAATTTTACTACACACAAAATGTAGATCGCGTTAAAATACACAATTTATGTCATATATATATTTTTTTTGTTGAGTGAACCATTTTCGAGATATTGCTTGTTATTCCCTTAAATTTTTCAATACTTTCTCAATTGGGAATTCGTTATTCATTTTTTTGTCTTGGATATGCAAAGAGTTATAATCTGTGGCAAAGGGAATGGTGCTGCACCTAGCAACCAGCTATTAAGAGATATGTATGTGCTTAAAGGCTACTGTTTTTCTATATTGCCCTTGTAAATATATTTTCCCCTACATCTACAAGAAAATTAGCAATAAGATAGAGTTTGCAAATGTTTATCTCGATTAACATGAACTAGATGGAGAATAAGCGTTTGTAAAAATACTTTGTACAAGAGTAGAGAAAGTCATGTGAGTGTAACACATCAGATTTTTAATGTTAGCTGTTCACAATATTTTCCCTTTATACAATTACTAAACATTCCCTACAAGCAATCTTCATTATAATCCAAAGGAAATAAAGTAACTCTTTCTTACTTGAGGGTTAATAAAATATGTTGCCTTGAAAGATTCGATTCTCTTTGGTTTTGCTATGTTTTAGTTGCAAGATCTTGACCATCTACATATACATTGTTTGGAATTAAACATATAAGGCATTTGTCTTACTGTACATGCAAATTCTGTGGAATAACACCATCCATTTTCTACTCCGTGACATTCTGAACTAAAATTCTTCCTTCGCAAACATATTCCTTTATGACTAGAATGTGTTCGTATTCAAGTACAAGGGTTTTGTAAATCGGTTTCAATGCGTAGTAGTTTTTTAAACAAGGTTAGAAATTGTTTCATAGACCATATCTGCCAGAAAGAATTGAGCTTTTCATTGATGGAAGAATTATCAAAATCAGTGGAATGGCTTTTGAGATTACCTTACAAACACACATCCACAAACATACATATTTTCTTGTATATAATACCAATATAAGTAAAGATTGGAGCTATTAAAGCAAAATAAATGAAGTACCGATTTTATTTGACAACTGCTGGTAGTTCTATTGTCCTTCGGTCATAGTTACATTGTTATAATGAAATAAATCAACAATCGGTTATCCGTAACTTATCTGAACTCCATCGCATTGCACTAACCCTATCGTAATCACAGGAATAGCGAGTAAAATATGTTGGCACACCCAGTATGACCGCTTAATTCTCGCTACCTGGGGTATATATATTTATCTATATCGTGCGCGGTATATTAGCCCCGAAATCCCACTAATGCTTTGGTGTTTGCCCCAGAATAATCCTCAACAGACCGAGATACAGCACGTATTTTAATCAGTCATGCAGATGAACATTTCCTCTTGGGTTTAAATGTAGATTAATAAAGTACATCTATCATATGACCAGAAATATTTTTGTATAATTAGGCGTTACGTAAAAAAAAAAAAATCTGATGTGTTACACTCACATGACTTTATCTACTCCTGTACGAAAAATTTTTCAAATGCTTATTCTCCATTTACCTCATATTAATCCAGATACATATATGCAGAATTTGTCTTATTGCTAACTTTTTTGTAGGTGCAAGAGTATGGTAGGTTTTAAGCGATAGTCAAATGTTTTAAGAGTTGATTGCTATGTGGAGCATTTCATGCTCTTTGCACGTCCAGGACATAAACAAAACAAAAAAAATCTGATGTGTTACACTCACATGACTTTCTCTACTCTTGTACAAACTAATTTTGCAAACGCTTATTCTCCATATGCTTCATGTTAATCGAGATGGTAATCTTATTGCTAATTTTCTTGTAGATGCAAGGGGAATGGGTAGACTTTAAGGCATAGTAAAATATTTTAAGAGCTGGTTGCTATGTGGAGTGTTCCATTCTCTTTGCATTACCAGGACCAAAAAAAAATGAATAACGAATTTCCATTTGAGAAAAAGTATAAGTATTGGAAAATTTAAGGGAATAACAAGCAATGTCTTGAAAATGGTTCACTCAACAAAAAAATGTATACGACATAAATTGTGTATTCTAACGCGATCTAGATTTTTTGTATAGTAAAATTTTGTCTATCTCTTATGGTTTACCAGTTATGCAAAAGTCGTTTACAATGAAGAATACTTTTGGAGACATTTCCAGAAAATTCGAGATATGCATTTCATTTGTCATGAAAATATCTTAAAACATTTGATATTTTAATCAAAGTCGTTAGAGCCATTTTTGAGAAAATTGAAATGTTCGAAAAATGTTCCATGTAAAGGGTAATCTGGGGTGGGGGAGATTTTTTTGAAAACCTTTGTGTCGCATCTCTGGAAGTTACTGAACCTAAATACCAAGTTTGGTGTTTATCCGACTATTCGTTTCTGAGTTTTGCTGTTCACAGACACATACACGGACATGTTTCCTAAAATGCTTTTTTTGATTCAGGGAGTCTCAAAACATGTATTTCCGGTGAAATCTGTGAAATACAACACTTCCTCTGCTTACTATACGTAGTAGAGAAAGTAAAAAGACTACGTAAGACCCACGCGCGTTAGAAGAGAAACATTTTAGGTTATACCATTTGTTGACGATTTTATTATTTCAGAATTACGAAAAGTTATGTGGATTTTTAATTGAGGAGAATTTAATTTCTTTCATTTATCAATCCATTTATTCATGCCCTAAGAAATAAATTACGGGTTTACGATAGCTGAAGTAATACAAATATGTAATTTAGACTGTAAATTTTCTAAATAACCAGAGAATACTGCATCCATGGGAGTGGCGTTCGCTTTGTCAGTGTTCAATTTTAACTTGAATGTTTCATCCAATAATCGTATCAGTGGTCGAAGTTGATGTTGAAATCACCACTCATAATGATTGACATTTGGTCCAGATCTAAATACAATAGTTGTATTGTATAATATGCAAGGCTCTAATGACTCCCTATCTAAGTATTAATGCAGTACACGCGGCGCATGCCGTAGATTATCTATGACGTATGCGACGGAGAGAGCAGAAATAATTGTCCCTCTCTTTCTTCTCAACTGACGATTGAAGTCTCTCTAGTGTAGTAGTATTTATGTTGTATTTATTTAACATTATTGTAGCCCCACGTTGTGGTAGCCAATTTGCGAGTGTTTTCTTGTAATGTTTGTGTATTTGTTTACTACACGTGTTGAAGCCATCTTGTGACGTCATTCATTTGTTCGGTTTGTAGCTCCATCTGGTGTTAGCAATTTGCGGCAGTATTAGTGTTTGAAAGAATGCGACTGTTATTTGTTTTAATTTTTGTTTACTGTCCTCCGGCTAGCTATTATCTTTTCTTGGGTCGAGTACTTCTCTTAATACAGGTTGTGTAAACGGAAAGGAATCTTTTATCCAAATATAACACTGATGAAGAAATTTGTTTTACACTTTTATTGTCGAACACGTTAACTATCACATTTATACATTGATCTTAACACTCGCCAAACTGAAACGGTTATAATAACTTCTTACTGATAATTCTTTTAATCCACGTACTTCAACCTTTTGTATAATTAACTTTACCATACTTGAGAATTTTCATAACTCTGTTACGCGTAACCTGCAAATTGATATCCGAAGTGTGCTGTGCAAATACTTTCGACGAACTGACGCGAATGCGACGTGTAGTATACAAAGAATTTTGATGAACTGACGGACCGAAAGACTTTAGCTCTAACCTAGCCTCTATTTATACTCCCACTCCCCGATATGCCTAAAGATTATAACTGAACTGCAATTGGCTAATAAAACGCGCCAACATTAGCGTCTATTTTAATATCCAATGAAAATTATGAATACATATGCTCTAGGGAAATATTCCAGAAGATTCTAAACGGAAAAACGCGCCAACATTACGTAACTTCCTCGTTTCCAATAATGATAAACAGCTCACCCCCTCGCTGCATTATTGCGCGCTATTATTGTCAGTTTCAGTAAGGCAGTATAAACTTACTTCCCCACAATAATTACAATCAATAAACATCTCAAATCAATGTCACATAAAAATGCATATTCATATTACAACCATTATTTACATTTAAGTAATTTGTAATCACTAGATCAGGCCAACTCACGCGTTTCACTTTTCGTCTGATCTAGGCCAATTTGCCCTACTACGCCTAAAGAAGTTTCATTTCAATAACAGAAAATAAAAGTAATTATTACTCTTCAAACTACAAGTAATTGTTATCAACAACTTTGGTACGCTTCCCAACAGTTTAATTTGTCGGCGATCATTTCTGGTTATAAAGGCAAGGAAATTTTGAATGGTGCTCTAAGATCTTCAAGATTGTCGAAACCCCCTCCTTGAGGAGTATTGTTTTAAGAATTTATAAATAGTATTCAGTTACAGATAGCACAGTTCACAAATAATGTTCTTACAGTATAATACTGTTTTTCCACATCCTACTCAAAAACATAGGATACTTGAACTGATTTGAGTTACGAAAGTTTGTAATTTTTGTACGCTTTTTACAAAAGAAAATAAGTTTCAAACATTTTATTTAACATAAAATATAATCGAATTTTCATTTCTTTAACAAACTGATTGTTAGAAATGTTGCTAATGTTTATATCATGCGAACTTGAAGCTGCAGAGAAAGCATCAAAATAGATTTTTCATCCAGATAAGACAGATTACTGTTTCAGATATCTTCTTCGGTTTCTTCTCTTGCCCACTTTACAAGTTCATTATATTCTTTTTTGTATTTAACTCTGAACTTATCAGACAGAATCTCCAATATCAAATTATTATCTGCTAGCTTCTGTATATCATGATGTGGCGTGTATGTTTGCGTATTGTCACGCCAGATACATTATTGCGTCGTTGGCGACAGTGTTGTTGGGATGATTCTTTCGGCTTTGAGTTTGAGTTCGTCTGGCGTGGCGATCGCCACCTTCTGGCTGGCGATCCTGGCCAGGGGTGGAAAGAGTGGGGGAAGTGAGTCTTACTTCTTTGTGTGTTGTGTGTTAAGCGTCACTTTGATCCGAGTGTCTGGTATGTGAGGTATGTGAAGAGTGTGAATGTAGCCTCGTGTGTGTGGCATCTCCCCTCAATTTCTTCCTTTGTCTTTTGCGTGTGATGTAGGGACACCGTGCTTATACTGAATAAACCACAGGTAATGTGATTAATGTGAAATTATTTGTATTTTGTTATGATTATCCCACGCCTGCTCTGGGATGTGTTGTTTAAAATCCTGGTTCTCTTGCTGCCTCTGCAACTATGCCTCTCAATGTGCATGCTATGGAAACTAAAATTTAATATCTAGCTGTAAACCTTTAGGCCTCACCCCAGTATGTAGCATTTTTGGTTGCCGGCTCCGTGTATAACAATATGGAATAATACTTATGTCGCTTTCCGAGCTCATGTTATTGAAGCAGTATTTCTGGATGGGGAGTGGGTTGATCATGTAGTTCTCTGATGATCTGGTAGTCTCGGAAACTGTAAATTGTAATTGCCCGATTTGAATTTACCGCGCTGATAAAATCGGTTGCTGGTATCGTGTCTGCCTGGTTTGGCAGAAATGATTATTGGTGCAGTTATTGTTAGAATACTACAGCGAGTGTTGCGTTTTAGAATCCTGTTAAAGCTTTATTTTAATTTACCCAATTTTTTATTTAATTTAAGTGATTTCAAATACGTAAAGCTGAGTTAATAGTAATCCAGTCTTATTCAGGGTTACTTTACGTGTTTTTAAGGTGAGAGATTTAAATAAGAACAGTAATAAAAATTTTCAGTGAAAAATGTTTTATTTTCTCATGGGCAATGTGAATGATAAAACTAGAACAAGTTACCTTATTTAATTCAGCTTTACTTACAATTTTATAATTATGCTTGCTGACTCTTTACATTGAATCAACAATTTATTATTGATCGCCTCTTGCATCCAATGTAATATAGTTTGCCTTGCGAGTAAATATTAGAACTGAGCGTTGCTCAAGGCATCTTGTTGTTTGTGAAAAATTTTCTTTAAGTAAAGGAAAGAGTGAATGTTGTTTACTTATCCCAGCTTGGTTGCTAATCATAATGAAATAAATTATAATTTTTGTACAAATACTAGAATTAAATAAATCACACATTAATATAAATAGTATGTTAACAATTCAAATTCACTTCTTAACTTATTTCAGTTATGATTTTCTCTTTTATTAACCTTTTTATGTTATACAGTGTTTAATATATTGCGAATGCAATGTTTTTCGCCGTTTCTTTAAAACGTATTTCCTTTTTGACGTTATTGATTTCTCCTTTATAATTTTATTAATACAATTTGCAATTGATTTTTCACAATATATAAGTACTTTTTGCAAATATTATTTTATATATGGTATATTCTAACAATATTAATTGATAATTATTACATAATGTATTCATAATAAGATATGTGTGTGAATCGTTGCCCATTCCTTGAATTCGTAATTCCGATATGGCATAGCAATTTATTAAATACATGCATTATTATATTTCATTTTAAAACAGACTGTGTTATTATTTAATTTTGGATTTAAGAAACCCATATGTTACACTAACTGTAAAATGGCGACCACACAGAGCTGTATATTTATGAGTATGTCCACGGCAATGGTTTCTGGCAATGCAGTTTTTACTAAATCGATTCTTAGTAATTCCGAATTAGGAGACCTTGATCATTAATTCGTATTGCATCTCCTACACTTAAAAAATGACAAACTATGGACACAAGGCAGGTAGCGGAAAAATTGTGTATGAAGCTTTTATTGAAAGCTTATTTTTTGAACGTGCGAGTTCAACTCGCCTGCCAGCTCGTTATGAAACTTTCTCGCACATACAAAAATGTATCGCTTTCTATATTTGCATAATTACTTTTCCAAAATTTTAAATACTATTCAGTTGCACACAACACATTTAAAAAACTGTCTTAAAATTATTTATAAAATTCTTAAAGTTTATTTACAATTCTATTTACTTCAATTCAAAAATTGTCTTATTGTAATAAAAAAATTGTTTCTTAAATTTCTAAATTCTATTCAGTTACACATAATACAATTCAGCATGACTTTCACAATCATTCAAGTGGACCCACCTTCAAAATTCCACCGAATGACTAGTTATCTTTTTGGTAGAAAACGACTTTAACGAACTCTGAGTTATGTTTTCTTTTTCGCTTACAATACCCCTACTTCCTGTTCTAAGAATTAAAAGCAAGATTGGTTTTTGGACTTCGTCTATTATCTGTGCTTAGGATGCTACACTTAAATCCAGAGATCTCAGGTTCGATATTTTGTTTCGAAAGGTGGCTTCCCAGTACGTTTGCTAAAAAATACATTATGGTGCACTTCTAAGCAGGAAAACCGAAAATTCGTATAGAGACAAAAATACTGATGTTAAGGTTTTAATATATTTCCATAATTTCGCGATTATTGCTTTAATATAATGTACTAAACATTCTATGCTTGATAACGTTATAATAACATTATGGCGTTACGATAATGTAACCAACATAATTGATCTAACGTATCACAACTCATAACTGAACGGCACTGACACTGTCCACTTTTCGCTGCAAAACTTCTTAACCGACTCAACTCAACTCACTGGACAGAGCAGCCCCACATACAAAGCAAAATGTTCTAGAATTGGAACCTACCCGAAACGGCCCAAAGAAATCCTCTGGAGCGGGGAAGAGGAACAAATGGATATGGTTCCGCACGGCCATTGTTCTGAAGGTGACCAGACATTAGCCCCATCCGCGGGCAGGTAGACAGGGCGGGAGGCGCCCGCATCGTGGTTCGTAGATTTATAGACAATGTAACAGTTGAAAATCAATGTTAGAAAAGCAGGTTTTGGGCACAAGGTTAATAAGTTCTTAAAATTTACCCTAAATAAAACGAATGTACTAACAAATACCATTTCAGTATAATTTTTTTAAAAATATCTGATGTGTTGTAATAGCAGCATTTACTCTACTACTATAATTTGCTGTAATATCTATTCTGCAAATTATTTGTAAAAAAAACTGTTTTTTCTACTTCTCGTTAATCTCGTTGATTAAAATATCTATGTATAAGATATTTTCATGGCAAATGAGATGTATATCTTGAATTTTCTGGGAATATCCCCAAAAGTCCTCCTCATTCTAAATGACCTTTGCATAACTGGTAAACCGTCAGAAATACACAAAATGTTATCACACAAAAATATAGATCTCGTTAGAACACAAAATTTATGTCATATACATTTTTTTTGTCGAGATACATTTTCGATATGTTCCTTGTTATTTGTTTGGATTTTCCAGTACTTTTTCTGAAATGAAAATTCGTTATTAATTTTTTTATGTCCTGGACATGCAAAGAGAATGAAATGCTCCACATTGCAACCAGCTCTTAAAATATTTGACTATCGCTTAAAGCCTACAGTATTCCCCTTGCACCTACAAGAAAATTACCAACAACTTTCCGCAAAAGTTTATCTCGAATAATATGAAGTGGATGGAGAATAAGCTTTTGTAAAAATAGTTTTGCAAGAGCAGAGAAAGTCATGTGAGTGCAACACAACAGAATGATTAGGTTTTTTGTGTTATAGTTCCCATAATATACAGAGCGGTAACATCTGTGGCACGCATTCGGGAGATACCGTGTTCAAACTCCCGTCGACCAATCTGACCGAATGCTTTTTCGCGGTTTTCCGCGGTCGCTAGGCGAATGTTCTGTTGCATAATTGGATCCGCGAATTTTCCTAACATCTGTTTCATCACTACATTTCATTTCCTTCTTCTTCACCGCTATACCTGGCATTGGGCTGATCATCCAATACGAGCACAGGACCCGATTGGTACAACACTGGCTTGGAAAAACTTGTGTCACGTCCCCAAAAATGCTTGAAAGTACATGTTGACTATGTAGAAAAGAAACAAAAGGATTGTATAATATAAATAAAATTAATTTAACATGATCAATTGTGTGTAATTTTTTGTTTTTATAAAATAGGGAAACTCTTATTGGACGCTCCTCGTATATAGTTTACAAATCGTCGATTTATCCCCATCCTTATTTTCCACCCGCCTACCCTGTAATTCTGTTTCTTTCTATAATAAAAAACTATGTGCCTTATTTCAAAAATGACGCAAACCCTTAGTTCTAATGTGCACGGAATAACAGCTTATCTAAACAAAACGCCAGACAAACGACGCTCGAAACTCTCGAAGTTTAATATCGCACTCTGTTCACAGAAGTTTAAAGGTTATTTCTGACGCATATGTTACTTCTCTACAAGTTCGAACAAAAGTGAGGAAAAAGGACTCCCTTTGGTACTTTTATCTCTGTTGCTGTTTGTGAACGACGCCATGCGCGAAGAAACACTTTTTGTATACTCTGTGCTCACATCACCGGAACGATATAAACTGCATTATTTGCCAACGTTTATAGAGACAGAGAATGCGCTGCAAGAACGATATGAAATAACTTCTGTATTGTATTCCCAGTCTGTGTTTTAGCTTTCTACGCATTATTGGAAACAAGACGACCAAAGTTATTTGACAGAAGATGGAATATCATGCAAATGTAAATAAATGGAAAGTATAGAGAGCTGTCATTTATTTATATACAGGATGCTACGGAATTCAAAATCGAGCGAGGAGGCGCCGCGATAACATGTGCGACGCGCATTCTGGAGGTCCCGGGTTCGTTCCCCAGCGACCGCCTGCTCTGGCCCATGGATTTTTCGTGGTTTTCCCGGGTCGCAGGCGAATGCTGGAGTAATTCATCTTTTACCACGACTCTCCTACCGCCCCATTTCCTGTACCCATGATCTTCCTTGTAAACTGTTTCAGGGTTTTGAGACCAGGCGATTGTATTCGGCGGGTTTCGGCTCCACGGTGGCGTGCGCTCTGTAGAAGTTTCATCCTAGGTTATCCAGGGACTAAAATTGAGTTTTATTTACGGACGCTCTTTAACTACTATGGTTCTCAGCGTCCCATTCTATATTCGGCGTGAAAGACCGGTCATTTTGCTCAGAGGCCTCTTTATCAGACTTGAGGTTCCTCTATGTGCCGTAAATCTACGACAAGGGACCACCGGCTATACTTCCCTTCCGAAGGAAGCCATACTAAGGATTTTTACGCCCGAAAAAATCCATCGCCATCCGCCGGGATTGAACCCGCGACCTCGGGAACTAGATGTTAGCATGGTAACCACTACACCACAGAGGACGACATCCAGGGACTGGAACCCGCCTTTAGGGTTTCAAGCGGGGCCTCCGGAGGCTCGGCGCCCATTAGAGTGGCCTCGAGCGGCTATGGAGGCATTCAATCTGGAAACATTAGGGACCCCGTCTGCGCTACTCGATTTTATTACATTTAACAACTAATTCAATAAAGTTTATTATTAGTCCAATAAACTTATTATACAAGTGGTTTAAATCCATTTACACCTTTATTTAATTAATATACTTTAAAATAACGCATTACATTTTCTATTTAATATATTACATTTTTATATAATATCTAATAAGTACACATCTTTAACCTCTAATAAATTTCCCTTATCAAAAACTTTAATTTGAAAATGAACCTAAAAGGGAACCAAAATTTCATCCTGATGTAATACTTGAAGGTGTTGGTAAATCTACTAAGGCATTATTAGAAATGTTGATGTTGTGCCCATTGTTATCCGGGTCATGGTAGAAGCACAAGGGGCCGGCTGTCCTCCGTGCGGTGCTCTGACCCGGTTTCGGGGACTCCCTCCATTCGTCCGTACCTTCACCTTCATCTTATTCTTTCAAAGGATAAACTTTCCGAAGTTACAGAGGAGTGCAGACAAGTACTTTGATATAGGACACTTATAGTCTTTGAGCTCATGGTTGTTTGCAATAGAACAAAATCAATAACGAGCCAGTGGGACACTGATAAAACTTCCTTGAGTTGCTGCCACTTGCAGGTAATCGTGGCTATGCATGTTCAAACATTCTACGTGAATATCTCCGTAACATATACTTAAAAACTTTGAAAGATACGCCCGCTGTATGAAAAAACAGCTTTTAGGGTGTTTGGACCAATTCACAGATAAGCACATCAATGACTGCGCTATTACTATAGCAAACTGTTGCTTGTCTCCTTGATACGCATGATTCTCGATGAGAAAGTGAAGTCAGTGATATACTGGCTCTTGCTGACGGAGCATATTTCCAGAAAAAAGCTGAGCTCATAGCATTGAAAATACCTTAGTAGTAGTTATTTTTAAAAAGAAGCTGTATTGGAGTGGAAGTCAGTACCACATTTGTATTAAATCTTTATTTATTTGATTTATCAAACGAATATTGAAATAAAAAATCATAGCTAATTCAAAAGTTTGTCGTCACAGACCATAGGGTCCTATATCATCCTATAACGTCCCACTGTAACCCTGAAAAGTTTGTCGGTTGAATTATGTAACATTGTGTATATTATGCAGATACATGCAGTAACCAATGGTGTTATTCTCAGTTTTGTTATTATACAATTGACTTTATTTTAAATACTGTTCATTAAAAGTGTTGGATCATTAAAGTACAAGATTTCTGACAGCACGTACATTACATGCAATTCGGTTTGCCAAGGCTTTCCATCAAGCTATACATGCACACCCCAATTGTTTGTCATATTGCTTTTTCGCAACACCAAAAAAGTTGTTACGCCGGCAGATTGGCATTACTCCCGCCACCTGTCACAAGCCAGTGTGTTTACGTTTCTCTTAGCCTGATGAACGGTTTTATAAGTGCCATATAATTGAGGAGCATCGGAACAAAACGCACTAACTCCAGCGGATGAAATACTTTTTGATACGGATTTCCCCGTATTTCTATAGCGCTGAATCGCCCTGTGCAATTCATTTATTTCAAATAGCATTCCTTCCTGTCGTAAAATGGCTTCGAAGTACAGCGTTTGGTTCAGAAAGAGCTTAGTTCACGAAGACGAATGGAGCAAAACGAACGTTTTATAGAAGCAAGGAATTGCTTACACGACACTATGTACTTACATGACTTTGACTGCTGTATTTGCGCTCTGTGGAACTAGAAATGCACGTGTTGTTACCAAACACTTCAGATATCGCTTCCTTTGGTCTTCTTAGCAGCATTACGTCATGCTAAATGAATAAACAAATGAAAACGAATCTCCTTACTTGATGTTTGAGAGAGAGAGAGAGAGTTGTGTCACGGAAGCAGTAATAGTAGATTTACTAAAGCAGTTCAGTAGTTACTGAAACACTTTATTAATTAATTTATTCATTTATTTATTTACTGAAGTACTTCAACATGAAATAATTCTTGCAGGTAACGAGAATGGTACCAGAAAGAGAATGATAATGCAGGAAATGATGAGAAGCAAAGAAGTAAAACTGAGATAAATACTGTGGTTGACTCAGGTTAATGGTTTTGTCCTCGAATTGCAAGTGTACAGTGGGATGGAGAGCTTCTGGACTACAATGTAAACAGCTTGACACCAGCAGTTTAAAAGTACTGTCAGCAAGTTCAGTCAAACTGTAATGTTTCACATGAGTATGGTCATAACTATCTTGCTTTGCATGTATAGGGTTGTCTCATAAGTTCGCTCGCTTTTCGTTACGTTTCAATCACTAAGAACGCCTGGGAACACATCTCACCCGCAACATAGCTACGACAGCGTAGTTGCCGAACTTTCCGTTTACAAATTTTAAACACAAGGAAGTTCAAAAGATAAATAACTACGGCAGTTATGTTTTGTAAACGAAATAATTATTTCTGCAGTATGCACCATTATTTTCGACAATATATTGTCAAGTTCCTGGCTACAGTAGTACGAGCTAAATTGAGCTCCAATACCAACACCCGAGGTGTAATTTGTGGATTGTTGACTATCGTTTCATAAATTCATTCTACGTCCGTAACCATTGGCCGTCCAGACCGAGGTTTGTCTTTTAGGGAGAAATTCCAGCTCGAAATCGACTAAACAACTTTTGATATGTTCGCTTCGTACTGCGTCTTCCCCGTAGACAGCACACATTTTCTGCCGGCATTGTGAGGCGGTTTTATCCTTACAATATTAAAACAGCATAAGATGTCGGAAATGTTCCTTTTTTCTTTCCATAGTTCGTAAACACAAGTTCACGCTGTTCCATCCAACGTCAGTCATAAATACACACTGGCATATCCAATAGTGAGTCTGGTTTCCTTCTCTAAGGCCTAGGGGTGGTTAGGCAACTAGAATAACTTCAGTATACAGAGGGTTCAGGGCTTTCAGGCGCTATAGATGGGACTTGCGACCAAAACGAACGAACGAACGTATGAGACAACCCAATATGAAGGTTTTACAGATTTACTTATTGAAAGTATGATTAAAATTGTTTTGCTTGCTGCGGTAATATAATATATTATTAACCATACTTCGCGTAATATTTTTTGTCCCGGGTAACAAAGGTTAACTTACCTTTGGAACTGGGTGTAAAACAATACAGCAAGAGCAAAAAACAATAGAGCGCTGGGTCATGTTTGCTTGTCAACCAAAAGGTCATAGCTAAACGCCTGAGTCAAACATAGTAGTTTAAGTTATGTCATTAAACGTATTTTTGCTTTCTCTACTACGTATAGTAAGTAGGGGAAGTATTGTATTCCACCCAAAAATTCGATACCGAGATTTCACCGGAAATACATGTTTTGATTCGCCTAATCCAAAAAAAAGCATTTTTGGAAACATGTCTGTGTGTGTCTGTGAACAGTATAACTCAGAAACGAACAGTCGGATAAACACCAAACTTGGTATTTAGGTTTAACATCTTCCAGAGATGCGACATGAAGGTTTTCAGGAAAATCCCCCTACCCCAGATTACCCTTTACATAGAATATTTTCCAAAATTTTTAATTTTCTCGAAAATGGCTCTAACTGTTTCTAAAATATCATATGTTTAAGATATTCTCATGACAAATAAAATGTATATCTTGAATTTTCTGGGAATATCTTCAAAAGTATTCTTCATTGTGAACGACTTTTGCATAACTGGTAAACCATAAGAGAAAGACAAAATTTGACTATACAAAAAATGTAGATCGCGTTAAAATACACAATTTATGTCATATACATTTTTTTTGAGTGAACCATTTTCGAGATATTGTTTGTTATTCCATTAAATTTTCCAATACATTTTCTCAAATGGGAATTTGTTATTCATTTTTTTTTGTCTTGGATATGCAAAGAGTATTAATCTGTGGAAAAGAGAATGGTGCTGCACCCAGCAACCAGCTATTAAGAGATATATTTATGCTTAAAGGCTACTGTATTTCTATATTGCCCTTGCAAATACAAAATAAGGGGAACATAGTACGCCTTAAGCGATAGTTAAATATTTGTAGAACTCGTCGCTATGTGTAAAATGTAATTCTCTTTTCATTTCAAAAGATCGCTTCTGCAAATATTTATCTCGATTAATATGAAATAGATGGAGAATAAGAGTTTGTACAAGAGTAGAGAAAGTCATGTGAGTGTAACACATCAGAGTTTTTTGTATTACTCTCGTGCAAATACATGCAATGGAATGCCTGCAAAGAATACTGAGATGACATTCTGTGTTGTTTTGTCTTTCATGCTAGCTTTTTTTTTAAATAACATTATTCTTCATATAAAGCATTAAGATCCAAATCTAATTAAATGCTTTCCATCCTCTAAATCATTCATATAACCCACTGAAACGCAGAATTACGTTTGAGTGTATACCTCAGGTATGGGGTTTAACCATCCAAAGCAAAGAAGAAGGGTGTTGACGCATTCTTGCAGAAGAGGTTCAGAAGTGAATGGAGACGTGAGGCTGAACTGCAGTATTATGTAAAGGCTGTGGGTGATCAGTCTGCATTCTGCAGTGAAAACCAGAATGAAGAAGAATTTCATTTGTATTTTTTTAAATAAACATTGACATAAAAGTTTTTACAGAAAAGGTGACAAATTAAATTTAAAGACTCACTTCCCCCTAAATGCACAAAACAAAGTATAAAACTGCCTTTTTGGGTGAAATTCCAATTGTTTCTTAAAATTATATACTTAGTGTTTTTTATTCAACGCTACATTATAGAATTGTGCCTGCATTTTTATTTTGTCTGTCAGCTATCAGAGTGGACCATTTAAGTTGAGACTGTACAATATCTCCAAAACTAAGCCTTATAAATTGGAATGTCTTTAATAAAAGTTGCTTAATATTATGGGGGAAAGTACATGCCATTAGTCGTGTTTTATTTGGAGGACGTTATGAAGAACATTTTAGGGTCAATTTAATTTGACCTTAATTGTGGGCTCCCATTTAAAAAAATTAAATTGACCCTAAATGGCTCTCATAACGCCCACCAAACAAAACGTAAAGCATTTACGTTTCCCCATAATATCAAGCAAATTTTATTAAAGACATTTCTTTCCACAAAGCTTAATTTTGAAGATATTGTACACTCTCACCTTAATTGATCTACCCTATATATTGTGATCTTTCAGAATCTGTATTACTTGTTTCCCAGCCTTGGTTTTTTATGGCTAAACAAATCAATGTATATATTTATACATATATAACGTTTATAAATAAGTACAATATGGCTATACACATCGTGTTATAGACATAAATGTAAATATAGACCTATATACCGGTTGAACCACTTAAAACTACCATGTGAGTATTTATGAAAAAAAAGGAGTTATTGCTTTAACTATTGTCCACAGGGTCCGTAACCTAACCCATAAGCATTCTAAACTTGCTAAAGAATTAGATACGGAAGAACGTCCTTTTTGTTGGAATAATGCTTAATGACCTCAAGAAAATAAAACTTTATACTAATACATTGCCAATGTTTTTAAGATTCTAAATTCAGTAATAGCAAGAGATTCAATACCGAAGTGCGCACACACGTTTCCTCCACGGCCGGGAGCAAGGACACGTTAGTTTTCCTGCCACTATGTATCTGATAGTCTATGAGGTCAGTTCAGTTATTACAAGTGGCGTATTTTACTCTGCTTTCAACATTTTTTCTAATGAACAATCGTATTTATTTCTTATTAGTTTGAGTTATCTCGTTCAAGAATCTATATTCAAAGGCTATTAGAGAGAAAACTCCTAGGTATAAAACTTTCAGATCGTACAACAATCTGTTATGTTTATAACTCATCTCACGCAAAGAATATTGGAACGTGTATACCACTTTCTCTATCTATAACAAATTCACCTGTTTAAATTCCTGATATATGATAGAATTCGAATAAAACAATTATATCGGCATTTCGTTATTATAAGATAGATTTTTGTCCAAGAATGATTTCACACATAGCAATTTTTCACCTCTATAGTATGGGATGAGTATGTGGTCTCGAGTTCGAAACTAGTTTCCGGGTTTTTCCCTTATCGCCAGAAAGCGAATGTCCCAATCTATCGTCAAATGACTATGAGCAATGCGACCTTGTACTCAAATGCTTCTCATCTTTGGGGAACCCGAAGGAACGCAAGAGAGGCTTGCAACAAGTTACCCCAACAGACGTCACCCAGCCCGCACCACGTTTCCAAGATTGGAGAGGCGTTTGACTGAAACAGATACCCCTGTGAACTTCCGCCATAGTTTGAACTTTTTCCAAGAGTTCGGCATCATATAACCAGGCAAAGCATAAACGGTATCGAAGTTGGCGGCAGCCATTTTGAACACCTTGACATTTTATCTGTTTACTTATAGTATTTCAGTTTTGTGTTTTACTGCTTTCCAAAATTCTATACGTCCTCCCTAAATTCATTTCAGGGACACTGGCACGTAAACAAAGTGTTTCCTGACATGGATTTATTAACAAAATATGATCACATAGTACCCATCTACTTGTACCTAAAAAGAAATGTGTAATTAACTAGACATACACATTTAAAAACTTGCCTAAGACCAAGCTAAGGTCTATTAAAAGTACAATTAATTTATATAATAACAACAAAAATAATTAAAACCCTTAATAATAATAATAATAATAATAATAATAATAATAATAATAATAATAATAATAATAATATATAAGCACCCAGCACTGAAGTACTTGCAATATGCAGGTCGCCGCTAAGTTTGTCATCTCGAGGGAGATGCCTTGGTAGGTATGTCTGGGAAAACAACTTGAGTCAACTGGGGAATTCAATGCCCCACCAGCATGTTGTCAGAATAGCAGAGAGCGGGAGAACCGTGTTCAAATCCCGGCTGTGGCGTTGAATTTTTCAGTTGACTCTATATTAAATACACATTTAACTTGATTAGTATGAAGTATAGAGAAAAATTAACTTTTATAATAATGTTTTGTTGAAAAGTTATAAAAATAAACGATGGTGAACGTAACACGGATTTTTCAACAATGTTTCCAATTCAATTTTTTGTTGGGTTCGATACCCGGCTGGAGGGGGTAAATTATTCCGTATTCTTCCCAGATTCTGAAAGTTGAATGACAGTGTGAATGTGTGTTTGTGTATGATCTAATGTACAAAACCCAAAAAAAGAGAAACAGAAATCCAACAAAAGCCATTCTTATGAAAGCTTATTATTTTATTTACTTCATTCTAATCGAGAAGTAGCTTTGCCAAAATAGCTACATTACACAGTTTATTATAAATGCAAAGGGAACAGCGATAGCCAAAAGTTTAAGAACTGGCCTTAAAATTCAATGCTCTTTCCATACAACCGCCAGAAAGAATGTCGAAACCCAATGTCGACGGGAGTTTAAAATAATGACAAAGCATTAATAATTCAAAACATTAATAACGGATATTTCGGAAATGGCAGATGCCACAAAAAAGAGTTATTTGAAATAGATTGTACGTGTCAAACAGACTACATTTTTTTGTGTTGTACGTGTCTGTCTATCGGTTAACGTTTACCAGTTATAAAAGATTATACAAAATTCCTTCCAGATGAAGACTTCATAGGCTATTTGTTGAAAATTAAAAATATGCATTTTACTTTTTATGCAAATATAAGTAATACGTGGTACTTAAATAAAAAACGTTAGAGACGTTCCTGAGAAAATAAAAAATGTTGAAAAGTATTCCATGTAAAGGGAAGTTGTAGGTATGAGCATTTTCTTGAAAATCTTTGTGTCGCATTTCTGGAAGACGCTGGCTAGTTGGTAGAGGACCTACCTCTATGCGCGGGGTCCCGGGTTCGATCCCAGGCTCGGAGATGGGAATTTTTCTCTAGCCAAGATCATTCCCTATACTCCCCAGAGACTGGAATTATGAATATGTGTGTGATCTAAAGTACAAACAGCCAACGTCAAGAGAATACGAGTTAACTCCATTGCCAATAGGCAATAAGTTCCAAAGGAAAGGCCGGCTATAAGTCCAATGTGGTTAAAGGCGGGGTATAAATGGAACTAAACAAAAAAATATATTGAATTTAAATACTTAAGTTTGGCATTTATTTCACTTTTCGTTTTTAGTATCCTGTTCATATACCAACCTTTTCCTAAAAATGCTTTTCTTCGAAACAGGGGGCCTCAAAACATGTATTTCCGGCGAAATCTCGATATCGAATTTTTTGGTGAAGTGCAAGTTCTGTTCCGTGCGTTCGAACTCGGATACATCCCTTGGAGGTAGATATTTTCAATGTTCTAGTTATATTTTATATAAACAACTCAGAGGGCCGGTTACCTTTACATATTGTACTTAGTTCCTTTTTTTACATATTTTATAAATTTACATACATGATATGTCAGTATCAAATTGAAACAAATCGAGTGTGCTTAAAAATGTGCTTAAAAATTACGAGCTTAAAAGGGGGGAACCCCAAAATGCATGTATTTCCCATGTAGGTATAATGCGATGTAAAGAACATGTCTGTCTAATTGATAAATCGGCCATTTACTTTTATTGTTATTTGAATGCGTGGCATAGGGCGTAGTTTCAAAAATGATATTTGTTTCAATTATTCGGATTTGCCAGTTTTATTATGAAGATTAATGATTCAAAACCCTAGTCTCTTCCTAGCTGGATACCAATTCCATATGAGCGCAGAATAAAATATGCTTAATTGGGTAATGCTGAAATCCTAGTGATTTATATTGAGAGCATTTAGCCAATCCGGATCAATGCAAATTAGCGCTTTATGTTGTGTATTAGTTTACAAACCCCAATGAGCATTTGAGAACATTTTGTAATTCCATACGCACTGTGCCTTTCATATTGAAAGCATAGTTTTACAATCCGTGAGTGCGTTATCCATTTTATAATATTAGCTTTAATTGTATAGTAATGTGGCTAGAAAAAAGAATTTCGAAGTCGTTTAAGCTTATTTACATCAGTACAGGTATATACACCATTATATTATTCCCTCTCTCTCCCTCTCATTCTTTGTATTTTTCGCACATGCTTTGGCCTCGTAAAATTACAGATTACAGAGCTTAAAATTGCATCTCAAAATCCTCATTACTTTGGAGCTTCTTCTTCTTCACCAAGGATTAAACCTTCCATAAGGGTTTTTTCCTGGGTCTTCCGTGAGGCAGTATTTTTATCACTTAAATGATATGAGTCTAAGTATATAATACTGAAAATTAATAACAGCCCGCCTTAAAGCAATATGTGTATAATATAATATATAAAGTGTGTATTACAGTCATTGTATTGTGTTTATTTTATTATGTACATATATAATAATGTTATCTGAATGTATTACGTAGTTTAACAATGTAAGAGCTGTGAGAATAGAAGCAAGCTGCTTTCCGTAGCAAACAGAATTACAATGTAAAAAGCCGAAAGTTGCTAACAATGAGGTAACCTTGAGACAATAATAAATTAGAAAGTTAAGGGCTACTAATAATTCTTGGAACAATAATAATGTAATATTTAAAACAGTTTATAAATAGCCAATCAAAACTAGTAAAACTAAAAGTTTAATAAAGATATTCTAGTGGAGTAGGATTAGCCAATCAGGGACTTGAAATAGAGGAATTGTACAGATTCAGGCGGGAGACGCTACAAGGAAGCGTGCCCAAGCAAGTTTGGCTTGGTACGGGTTCAGTGTGAGACGTGAAAATTCATTGCGGTGAGAATAATATAAAGTAAAAACTGTAATTAACAATAATCTCACAGCTCTATAGTAGGATATATCAGTGAAGTGTTATTTAATCGTGTGAAGTATTGATAAACAAAGTACAATACAATTATAATTTGTGTAAGCCTTGTTCTTTAGCCGTACCAACCCTGCTAAGAGATACGTGCTTTACAGATTACTAATGACGCAGCCGTGGTATACATATATATAATATTTAAATAAATAACATTAAAATAGTTATTATACATAAAGTAAATGTGGGGCGAACACTCCAAGAAAAATGAGAAGGATGGTTTGTTGCGTTATTTGCACCACGTTTTGGGCGTCAGTTTGAAGAAGGTTGTATTGAAGAAGTTATATTATATTTCAACTGTTGGGGAGCCGAACACTTGAAGTAGTTCCAACCGCACGTATGGTACCCGGTAGCTTTCGTCCCAATTTTTAAAAATATTAACCTTGTAATTTGACTGTTTCTTTAAGTAGGTATTAAATATTTATGTTTTCCTCGGCTGCGTCAGTATTACTGTTAGAGACACGTTTCTCTCAGCAGGATTGTGATGCGACTAAGAATGTAGGCTTACACAGATTATAATTTTCCTCCACTGCTTTTATTAATGTTTGATACGATTTAAATAACACTTCACTGATATATAGAGAGAGAACTGTGATACGTTTTTATTAAATACTTGCATTTTTTAATACGTAAACCATTTTTGTCTCACACAAATACGTATTATACTTCTCGAAGACGTGTCTTGCGTCCGGTTAGGAACACTGTTTGCAGGCAACTGACTTCTAAATTTGTAAATGTTTCTCCTTTTCAGTTTCTGATTGGCTAATCCTACTCAAATAGAATACCTTCACTTAACTAAAGCTTTTTCTGATTGTTGACTGGCTATTTTATACACTGTCACAAAAATTAGATTATTGTTGCTCCAAGAATTACAAGTAATATTATTAAATTCTCAAACTCATTATTGCCTCAAGTTACCTCATTGTTAGCAACGTTTAACCTATTATTCTCACTGCTCCTACATAATTAAATTACGTAATACATTTACATAACATTATTGAACATGGAGACAATAATATGAACATTTACAATGACTGTAATATACACTTTTTATATAGTTACATACACATATTGCTTTAAGGCGGGCTGTTATTGAATTATATATTATATAATTAGACAAATAATTAAGTGTTAAAAATATTGCCTAAAACAATCTCCCGCAAAGTTGACATTCATTACGTGCGTGGTCTAAAACACCTTCAAATTGGTGTCTAAACGTGGTGCAACTGCAACAACAATTAAACTACTTTATCCGACATTTCGTTTTCTTTATGTATGTAGTATGTAGTGTTCTAGCCACTTTTGGCTGTCTGCTATTCCTTCATTGAGGTTAAATACCCTTAATTGTTTTCTTATACCATCATTTTTCTTCTATCTCTTCTACTGACTCCTAATACTGTTCTTAAAAATCTCATTTCCGCTGCCTGTAATCTTATTTTATCTCTATAAGTCATTTTCCAGGTTTCGCTACTGTATAGACTAACTGTAACTGCCATGGTTTTATAGAACGTCATCATCGTATCTTTTCTCACTTTATTTTTTAAGGTTATTTTAATTGTTGCACATATTTTTGAAAAAAAATCTATTTTAGTTCCAATATCTGATTCTTTAATATCTGATACTGAAGATCCTAAAATTTAAATGTGTTAACTTGTTCAATTATATTATTGTCTAATACAAGTTTAAATCTTAACTTTGGAGCTACGGTATATATTCACGTTTGGAAAGAAATTCTATAGTTTTGAACAGAAGTCTATGAACGTTTTACAGTTATAGCAACTATGTTTAACTAATAAAACATATAGCACAATATTTTAAAAAATCTTTTCGGATAAGTACTAAAATTTGAAAAAAAAATCCCACTACTTTTACTTTCTCTACTGCGTATAGTAAATAGGGGAAGCACTGCATTCCTCCCAAAAATTCGATACCGAGATTTCACCGGAAATACATGTTTTGAGGCCCCCTGAATCCAAAAAGTACCTTTAGAAAAGGTCTGTGTGTGGTATCTGTAAATAGTGTAACTCAAAAACAAATATCGGATAAATACCTAACCATGTAATTAGGTTCTTTAAAGATGTGACACAAACATTTTCAAGAAAATTCCCCTATCCTAGACTACGCTTTATAAGGAACATTTTAAGAATTTTTTTTCCCAAAAATAGCTTCAACAATTTTGATTAAAGTATCATATATTTAAGGTGTTTTCATGATAAATGAAATGCAGGTCCTGAATTTTCTGGGAATGTCCCCAAAAGTCCTCTTCTTTCTGGATGACTTTTGCATAACTGGTAAATTGTAAGAGATTTTTCTACACAAAAAACGAAAAGGTCGTTAAAACACACTCATACTTTTTTTTGTCGAGTGACCCTTTTCCGAGATATTCCTTGTTATTTGTTTGAATTTTTCAATACTTATACCTTTTCTCAATTGGGAATTCGTTATTCGTTTCTTTATATCCTGAACATGCAAAGATAATGGAATGCTCCACATAGCAACCAGCTCTTAAAAGATTTGACTTTCGCTTAAAGCCTACCAATTCCCCTTGCATCTACAAGAAAATTAGCAATAAAATGATTAACGTGAAGTACGTGAAGTGCAACACATCAGATTTTTTCAAGACATTTTGGCACTGCCAAAAATTAATATTTAAGATTCTTTTCGCCGACTTATGGCTTAGTAGTTATACAGTTGCGTTTTGTTAAATTCATAAAAAATTGGGCAAGTTTACTTTAAAAATTCATAGCAGTGGCGATATATATTATAATTTAAAAGTTCTATTTTACATGAGAGCCTGTTTCCTAAGCTTTAATTAGGTGTATGAATGAAGTTTCTAGCCCAAAATCTAGTACAGCGTTTGTGGTTTTGAAATTTGTAAAGCGTAGACATTTCATTTTTTTGAGAAAAAGAGTTGTAAAATTAAGATCTTATTCAGTGTGACAAACCATTTACTTGAAAATTTTAAGTAATGAAGACATTCTTAATAAAATTATATAAAGCTATATATACTTTAATAACATTAAAATATTAATACCTACCATCACTGTCAACCCATTCAATCTTAGAATGAGAAGCACTGGGTTTATGAATATTCACCGTTTGCTTATCAGTATTCCCCAGTCTGAACACTTTCACTGTTGTCATTGCATTGTTTAGTGTTCTATTACTGTGAAACTTCCACTTTCCTGAATAAACATTAGTTTTTGTTACCCATTTAACTCACAATTACTCACAAATGCTAACAGCCCTGAAATTTGTAAACAAACGATGTCTCCACGGAGTGGTATGTCAAAACCCCTATAAATCCTGAAATACACCATTCGCTCTTAGTTTCGTCTGTTGAAAGCATGAGGAAATGTTTGCAGATGCCATTCTAGCTTCAAGGAGGGAGATTTGAGTCAGAAAAGGTAAAGGAAGGAGGAGAAAAGTAACTCAGAATATGCTGCCACCCACCTTTTTGAAATCCGGGAGTGCAAGACACATTTAAATCCATTTAAACAGAAAGCACTGTAGTTTCATAAAATACCAAAAACCATAGTTTAAACTCTTCGAGGATAAACGGCTTTTTAAACGTGAATATGTATGGAGATACAAGTCATAAAAGCGGCATTTTATTTTCCGGAATCCCTTTACACGAAAGGAACCGAAGACGAGTGTTACGTTTCTACCAGTAATACAAAATCATTTATAGTAGGCGTTTACATATTATATTCAATATATAATAACTAGAGAAATATGAAGGGAAAAAATCCAAAAATATGATGAAGTATATATTGTAATGCCAAAATATCTTACACTTTAAATGTATAGAGTACGTTACACTTAGTCAGTTTATAAACAATAGGTCATATAAAATTTTGTGCATGTTTAATAATAGAATAACAAATGAAACATAACAAACTACATTCATTCATTATCTGTTTACCCTCCTCTTATGTAGGACTGATACCCCCAGGACTTACAAGCGGGTGCCTGGGAGCAGAGGCCCGTCGAAGAGCAGACACTCATGGATCAGACAGAGAATTCAGGATGGGTGATCAGCCCGATGCCTGGTATGGGATGAAGGGAGTAGATGAAACGAAATGTTGGTGAAATGGATGAAAGGAAAGGTGATGATGGAGCAGTTGGTGGAATGAATGGCGGGGGAAACCGGAGAACCCGGAGAAAACCCGCCCAGACGCCGCTTTGTCCACCACAAATCCCACATGCAGGTCTCTGGGATTGAACCCGGGCCACCTCGGTGGGAGGCGAGCGGTCTAACCACTCGGCCACGGCGCCGCCAACAAACTACACAATACCCTTAAATTTAGGAAAAAAGAAAAGGAAAAGAAGCTATTGGTTATTTTATAATTGCTTAATATTAATTATAATATGCCACTAAAACCATTGGTTCAGGAAATAAAAACTCAAGCATAGAGGGCGTTTAATTTCTCAAGTGATGTTGGAAAGAGAAAATACTGCATTTTCTTAAATGTACCTGACTTACTGGAAAGGATGGTGCAGGTTTTACTATAAGTGTTACCTAGAGTGTCTTGAGCTTTATAAATACTATTTATTATTTATTACTCTATTTATTTTACGTCGGTTTAACTACATGGTCATATCGCGACGGATCTGTTAATGGATAACTCTTAGATCGAGGCATTAGCCTTCTAGGTCTCATCCCTGTAACCACTTGCTTCGTCACGTGTACACAAAGATCGTAGTGCATAGCAACTGGATATTATGCTTCGTGTCGTGCAGATGGCATTAGGGTATCGTCAGTCCACCTGTTTTCGTATAGAAAGGTGGACAGTTAGCCTTCTAGGTCTCATCTCTGTAACCATGCCATCTTGGTTCGTCAACCGTCTACAGAGACCTTAATGCATAGCAACTGTATCTTCTTCTTCATGATCATATCAGTGCAGATGTAATTAGGGTGCCGTCCAATCAACCTGCTTTCATTGTCTGCGGGTAGATGGCACAGCATTCGCTATTACCACCTATTTTTTCCTATTTACTATTGTTTTAGACTTAAGGTGGAACTTTGGGTCGTGGTATTAAATATTTACCTTACCGGCAGAGAAAAACCACTAAAAATACTGTCAGACTGGTCGGCCCACGGGATTTGAACCCAGGACCTCCCGAATGTGGGCCACAGTGTTACCGACTGAGCCATTCCGCTCGGTCCCCTAAATGTGTTTAACAGAAAGCTGCCAGAAAAAAATGTTTGGAAAGCGGGGATCATTGCCAACGGAAATTATTTTAAAGGCGAAAATTTATAAACCGTACAAAACATTATGCCATTAATATTTACTATTGAATATATGTATTGTTAGCATTTATATTATCTGTATCCATTTTTGTGGGACTTGGAGAATGATAATGTATAAGGAGAGAACGCGTAAACTTCGGGAAGCTTCCTTTAGTGTATACGCATGCGCAGTAGGAACAGACGCGATAGTTGGCGTGGGTAAGCGGCAATATACAGCCAGCCACAGGAGAATGTAGATCAGCTATCCTCAGAAAGTAGGAGAGGCAATGGTTTCTGTCGGAATATCCAGGTTGGATTCTCAATCTTTCAATAATGTAAAGGTGAGCCTAAGTAAATCAAGATGTGTGATCTGAATTGTCTGTCTTTGTCTTTATTCTTCTCTTAGACAACTTTAGGTGTTTACCTAGATACCTTCAGCCCACCAAGGGAGTGTTCTACTACTATAATGCTGTAATCCTGGTTTCCTTTTTCGTCTCTAGAGATATGTGTTAGGTAGGAGTTTTCAGGTCATCGTAATGGCCTGGTTCGACGTCCGACGAGGCAGTTTGAGAGATGACGCCTAGAACATTCATTCATTCATTCATTATCTGTTTGCCCTCCTCTTATGTAGGACTTACACCCCCAGCACTTACAAGCGGGTGCCTGGGGTCAGAGGTCCGTCGAGGAGCAGACACTCATGGATCAGACAGAATATCCAGGATGGGTGATCAGCCCGATGGGAGGAAGGAAGTAAATGAAACGAAATGATGGTGAAATGGATGAAAGGAAAGGTGATGTAGTAGTTGGTGGAATGAATGGCGGGGGAAACCGAAGAACCCGGAGAAACCCGCCCAGACGCCGCTTCGACGCCTAGAACACTAGGTTGTTTAACTCATGTTGCTGCATGTTGGTGGAGGCAGCAGCTTTGTTGCAAAGTGTACGTTACAGCATGACGAAATATGAGAATTTTACTTATCTATTATCAAATATGAAATTTGTTGTTACGAACATTGAATTCTACACACTACGAAAGGTGAAAATGCTTGTCCATTAGTAATATACTACGGTATATTTCGTAAGCGATTGAGCAACTTAACATAGGCTATTACCTTTTGAAATATGTAGACTGCTTCCACCTTAGCAGGTTTAATGACCATGAAATTTCAAATGAATTTCAAAACATTGGAGCGTTATAATGCACAACAGTCAAATTATCTTTCTGGTGGTAGAGTGCAGAGCAATATGTAGCGTTCCTCAGTCGGTGGAGCACCAGCCTGTTGTGCTGGAGATCCCGGGTTCGATTCCCGGTTGTGGGATGGAAATTTTTCTATAGCCAAGATTTTTCCATATCTTCCCCAGAGTCTGGAAGTATCAATGAGAGTGTTAATGTGTGTAGGATCTAATGATTAAAAACCAAAGTGCAAGAAACCCAACGACAAGTTACACGAGTTAACAATAAGTTCCAAAGGAAAGGCCGCCGAAAAGATCAATGCAGTTAAAGGTGGGATATAAATGGAATTAATATAGCGTTATTTCTGGAAGCTTCACTGAGTAATACTTTGCTTACCGAACGGGATGGCTCAGGCGGTTGCGTCTGTGGCCCGCATTCGGAAAATCCTGGCATCGCTTCCCGGGGACTGTCGACTCTAACCCATGTGTTTTTCGTGGTTTCCCCGGATCGCCAGGCGAGTACAGGAATGGTTCATCTTCTACCACGACTCTCCTTCCTTTCATTTCTTGTATCCATCATCTTCCTTGTCATCCGTTTCAGGGTTGAAGGACCAGGCGGTTTGCGGCTCGGCAGTGGCTTGCGCTGTGTAAAGATTTCTTCCCTGGCGTCGCTGAAGTACCGCTGAGTTAGGTCTCTCCTCAGTGTGGCGCTCCGCTCCGGGGGACTCTGGAGGTTGGTGGTTTGTGGGCAGCGACCTGCGGCGTCGGATGCGTTATATCTGAAAACGTTAGGGACCCTGCACATGCTTGCGCCCGTTGATATTCGGATCTGGAGACCTTTGGGCTCTCTCCTCATCCTTCCCTCCAAGGGATCACACAATGAGCCGACTGACCTGCGTGCGGTTCTCTGCCCCGTTTCCGGGGGCCCCTCCGTGATAAGTACCTTTACCTTTAATATATGGCTCATTTTAGGTGATTCAACAACCACTGCAAGAACGGAGATGAGTTTTTAGTAATAGAATTTTGAACATAATTGTTAGTCAAAACATTTCATATCTGGTTGAAATCGGTAAACATCAAGGTCAGTTTAGGTTGTGAGACTCCTAAAAGCGCTACTCTTTAGGTGAAGGCTGCACGCACTAAGTTGAAATTCTATAGGCAGGAGTTCGACAGATTTCAAATTTGGTTAAAATCGGTATAAAACTAAGGGTTTAGGGCATTGTGTATACAACGAAGTGGAACGCCTCGCCCATTGCGACCTCCGAGTAATCTATTGTAGTTATAACTCTCAGGAAAACGGGATGAAGTGAAGGAACCACAGGAGGTAACAGGTCGCAGGCAAACAGGTCTCAGAGACCGCGGAAGTCCCTAAGAGTTCCTGGCTCGAAGACCCGTCCCACTACAGGAGCCGTTCAGAGAGGACGATTATCTCTAGTGTCCATGGGGAATACTCTCAGAGCAATCATATGCGCCAACTATCCGGCACCGCCTAACGCGGCGAAACAGAGAAGCACCTGGTGCATGAGATGAAAACGGAATAAAAGGGAAATGAGTGAAAGGAAATCGTGGTAGATGAGAAATCATCGCGGCATTTCACTACCGACCAGAGAAAACCACGAAAAACCCAAGGACCAATGGACGGTCGACGGGAATCGAGCCCGGAACCTCTCGAATGCGTGCCTCACTTGTTATTAGAAGCCATCCCGCTCAGTAAAACGAAGGGTAGTTTAAATCAAAAGCCATTGTCATATTCTATCAATTACATAGCCGAACGCTTCCGAATTGTGGTTACAGGCGAAGCCTTCCGAACCGAGGCTAAAGGCTAGCTTCGCTAACTATAACAACTAATTCTATCAAGTATTTTAATTGTATTTCAGGAACAAGTGGGATACAAAAGCGACGAAAAGATTTTTTAAACGTAGTATTTGCCATATTAAGGCATAGGAAAGAACCAGTGTCTTCATACTGTTTTTCTAGATCCTCCTATCCTCCCGCCCGATGCAGTTTATTTAAATTTAAACTCAGAAACGTACAGATAAAAGTTAACTGAGAATAAATTCACTCTCAGAATTTATACTTCTTAATTAACTAATGGTTTGAAACCTCAACTTATCAATAAATTAATTACTGGATATAAAAAGAGACATAGCTTACATATGATTAGTACCCTACAAAATCCGAATAAAAAGGATTTAATATACAAGAAGTTTACATACCACCCAGTGATGTTCAAATTTTTTGAAAAATTATTCAGAAAATATCAGATCCAATGGGCACCTCAGAATACCTACAGTTTAAGAAATATGCTGAATACACCTTTGATTAACAAAACTGATAACTTAAAAAAATAGGAATTTACCAGATCTTATGTCATGATTGCCAAGGCTCATATATAGGTAGAACTAAATGGAATTTAAAAATAAGATTAAGTGAACACTAAAGAAATATAAAACTGAAGCATATAGATAAATCAGCAGTGGCCAACCATTTTTGGAACAGTAACCATGAAATGGGACAAGATATAAAACTATTAAAATCTATACAGATTCCTTCACACTTGGAAATTTGGAAAAAGATTTTTATTCATCTCAACATTAAGAATACTTTGAATTTTGAAATACCGCCTACAGACTACTTAATGCAGCTGATCCAATCAGATTAAAAGAGAGAAAAAAGAAGACAGATGAGTTCCCAACCTTCACCACAGATGGCAACAAATCCAACACCACCAGTTTTCAATTCTTCACAACAGAGGGCATAAGAATCGTCTGATGAAATACTTCTTGGGGTTAGGGGAGAGAGCGGTCCGGTAGTCGGCCGTAACTGATGATGGAAGAAACATATCTCCCGAAAGCGCTCCTTAGTTAACATCTAGCGCTAATGTGATGGGAATTAATAAGTAACGACTTAGTTAAATTATCATATGATAACATCATAATAAAAAGTACTTCTGTTCATTACAATCAACATAGTTTAAGCTCACATTGTTGGCAAGAAAGTACATTATCACACATCCTTGTTACCGCTGCGACTTTTTTTCTTGTTGTAATATTGGTTTACGGTTGCATTGAAGTTACAGTTATTCAATAAATTATTCTTCTGCACTTTAAAAAATTCTAGCAGCCAAATTAATGGAGGGAGGAATCTAATTTTTTGGACGTAAAAATCAAATGGTAATGCAGTTTACGTGTTTTGGAGGTTTCTCAGATCGTTCGTTTTATCAGTTTTATACATTTTTGAAAAATAGGCCAAAATTGCAACTCTTTTGTTCGTGATGTTTTCAAAATTATCTTACATTATTTTATTTGACGGAAGAATAAAATGTCAAAGTTGGAAATTTTCAACGTTTTTATCTTAATTCTTAATTTTTGGCTCGCTTTTTACGACTTCACGCATTTATTTATCCACTATTTTAAAATACATGTCGATGAAAGTGTGTGAATGTATGCACAAAAGTTGCTCCACCCAATCTTGAAGGATTATTTTAAAAACACCAAGTGCAAATAAGTTGCAATTTTGGCATATTTTTCAAATACGCATATAACTGATAAAGTGAAGGATCTGAAAAATCTAAAACACGTAACTGTATGGGTAAACGAACAACGGTGTTAGCATGTCAGATACACTGAGTTATTGAGGACGTTGATGAACTTGAGTGATGTTTGATGAAGATGAAGTTTTTGTGAGCGTGCTTAAAAATATCCTGTCAGTTTTCCAAATCGGAAACTCCAGCCGCAAGAGAAGAAAAGAAAACTGCAATAAGCAATATTAATGAATTGATGGTTCTGCAGAAAATCAAATAATCAAAAAAATGTACAACACGAAAACACATTGTTTAGATATTTTGCGCTGTGGAGTCGTAGAATTTCTAAAAGGCACCATTAGCCTGGAGCTAAATCAATTCTTGATCACCCAGAAGAGAGAACGTGTTGGATTCTGTTTAATGACTCTATACACATTTGAATGCTTCGTGAATCATGCACTGATCCCGGCGAAGAGATATCAATATTTATAAGCGCCTCTTTACTATTGCGCAGCGACTATGCTCGTAAATTACTTCATGTTTATGCATTGATCCCCGTGGTTTGATAGCTTTCTGATATACGTATAGTCTTGAGCACCTTTTGCACATGGAAAAAAAAACATTTCCTTTGCCACTCCAATGTGGCATGTTTTAAGAGCCTCGGCTGTTCTTGGAAATTTAATCTACAGGTTAGTTCTGGTAGTGATAATGTTCATTACCGTAGAAATGGTTTTCCTTAGGTAAATAGGTACACATCCAAATCCTCTCCAAAACCCATCTAAAATCCTGGGGTTACCAACATATTTCAGAAAATCACATGGGAGTTGTTCAGATGAAAGGGATCCTCTCCTGGTTTCCCTGCTTTCAGCCCAAAAATGTTCTGTCAACCAACTAACATTCTTTCATGTGTCATTTTTATAGCGACGCACTGAATACGCCTTCCTAGTACGTAAGTTAACCATAAGTTTAATAATTATGTTCAAACTCGTGAACAACACGAGGTTAAGTCTGCTTCTGTCTAAGCTCAACCTAAGAGAAGTCTAAACTCACCACCAAAAGTGCATGCTCTCTTTTATTCATACAATTTTCTGAGTTTATACTCCCTCTCGAGTACATACTCCAGAGTTAAGTTTGTACTCCAAACTTTTGTTCATATTGTTATATACCGAGCTGAGGCAAAAAGGTTTTGCTGCTAGGTATTAAATTTTAGTTACCCCAGCATAAACATTGGGGGAAGTAACTGCAGAGGCAGCGAGGAGACCAGGATCTTAACTACACTTTTAAGAGCAGGCGTGGGATATTTATAACAAAATACACACGATTTCACATTAAATACATTACCTGTGGTTTATTGAATATTAAACATAGTGTCTCTATATCATTCACAAAATATTAAAGGAAAGACATTGTGGGGAGATGTTACATATGATTTACACACTATTCCATGGCAGGCACTGGCCACTATGCTAACTGACACCACGCTACACACACCACAAAATGGAACTAGTAACGCATTACTCCCCCTCACTCCACCTCTGGCCGGGAGGTGAGGAGAGATTCCGCGTCGGACGAAATTTAAACCCCCAAGCCAAAAGAATTACAACCGACAATACTACCGCTACAAAACAATAATGTGTCCGACGTGACCATGCACACACATACACGCCACAAATGATTCGTAATATAAACCTCAAGTTTGTTGAGTAAGGGAACTTACTTTTATGCATATAACCCATTGTTTTTATCTGCTTATTGTCTATTCACTGGTGTTTTAGCCAGGCAAGGAGTGGGGTATGTGCTCCGGTCTAGGTGGCGCCTAGTTTCTTGTTGGAAGCAGTATTGCTGCATAAAGACTATCAGGTGTCTTTTATGTTTTAACGACCCTCGGTTGGGCAGGTAGTGTTCCTCCGCCTGTCACAAACAGTTTTGAATATACACTACTCACTTATACTGCATTAACTGATCATTTGCATCTCTTGATTTTGTTTTCAAATCTCTGGTTATAAACACAAATAAGATTGATAATTAAACACAGCATATTCTAAAAAGAGGAACATTATTATAAGTATTCTTACAAAATGAAAAGCTTTGAAGAGGAGAAGAGAGGAGGAGAGATAAATCGCTATTCTATAATCATTTAAAAATAAATAATAGCGTAAGAGAAATTTTGTTGGTAATATTTTACTTTTATGAATGATTTAATTATAATGAGATGTCCAAAAGCTAATAATCAAAATTTTAAAATGTGAGTGTGTGCGAGTGTGTGTGTGTGAGAGAGAGAGAGATATTACCCTCCTAAAGGGGATGTTCTTAAAATATGTTTTTGATAGGTTATGATATTTACAAAATCGGAAGCTCAGATTCGTTTCAGCAAGACAAGATACAATAAAACATCATAAAAACGTAAACATAAAAATCTGATGATGTTACTCTCACATGACTTTCTCTACTCTTGTACAAACTATTTTTACAAACGCATATACTCCGTCTACTTCATTTTAATAGAGACTTTAAGCAACAGTCAAATCTTTTAAGAGTTGGTTGCTATGTGGAGCATTCCATTCTCTTTGTATGCCGAGGATATAAAAACTCGAATAACGAATTCCCAATTGAGAAAAGTGTAAGTATTGGAAAGTTCAAACAAATAACAAGGGATATCTCGGAAATGGTTCACTTTTGTGTATCTTTTACGATTTACCAGTTATGCAAAAGCCATTCAAGAAGAAGAGGACTTTTGGGGACATCCCCAGAAAGTTCAACATATACATCTTATTTGTCATGAAACTATCTTAAATATACGATATTTTAATCAAAATCGTTAGAACCATTTTTTAGAAAATCAACATTTTCGAAAAAAGTTCCATGTAAAAAGGGTAGTCTGGGGTGGGAAGGATTTTCTTGAAAATCTTCGTGTCGCATCTTTGAAAGATGCTGAACCTAAATAACAAGTTTAGTATTTATCCAACTTTTCGTTTTTGAGTTATGCTGTTCACAGACACATAGACGCAGATACGAACCTTTTTATAAAAGTGGGGAACTTCAAAACATGTATTTCCGGTAGAATCTCGGTATCTAATTTTTGGGTGAAATGCAATACTTGCCCTACTTACTATACGTAGTGAGTAATAGAGAAAGTAATAAAAACCAAACTCAAGTGAGTTGTTATTAAGAAGTGAGACTTAAAGGGCATTAAAGGGGATAATTCCTAAAGATGGTTATGGAATACTAGGGCCCTCTTTAAGAATTAGGGAAACTTTGATATTAAATTAAATTGCGATAGGATAAATACTTAAGAAATACACGCATTTCCCTTACTATCTCTCATGAATGTGTGTAATAACTAAAAGGCGTAATTTGTACACACTTTTTTATGTTTAACTCCCATTCTTACCATATATGGCACCACCGCGACCGACACTGATAATACATGAAATTAAGTAATTAGGTAAGAAAGGAAAGTTCTGGGCCTACGTTTAGGGTACCTCCCGGCATATGTCCGTTATGAGTATTGTAAAACCTGAAAAAAAACTCTAGTCAGAGAGTATGTGTTATGTAATATTTCAATGTAGTATAAAACCCACGCCTTTCTCTTAATTCTACACACCAAGGTCCAGGACTTTTGCTGCCAACGAGTTGTGCCCCCATGTGCGTGTTGGGGTGACCTAAATTGATAATTTTCTGGTAACCTTTTAGGTCTTCACCCAAACATGTAACAATATCAGACAACATGCGTATTGCTCAGATAGAACTGGAGTGACTAAAATGGTCAGAAGCCATGGAGAGTGAAAATGGAAAGAGAAGTAAAATGAGGTTCAAAAAGGAGAGTGAAAAGATTAGGAGAGAAAGATAGAAAAATCTCGCATTTATGCAATAACACAAAGAAGCTACGGATTTTGTTAGTAGTGAAAATCATTTAATAGCATCTCACCTAATATTTTCCACCAATACACATTTTGTTCTAAGTACGAGTATCAAGCCATTATAATCTAATGTTTTTCAAGGAGAACAGTAATTATCAACGAGGTGAGCTACGTTCCCAAGCAAGAATTAATTTCTCTCGCGCTTTAGCGTATTAGAGATCTAAGAATGCCTCATTGTCATTGTTTACAAAGGACGTAACAAGCTTTCGTTAAGACATAAACACGGCGCCTTGCATTACGACAGCCTTTGTGGGGAACCTTGTGGGCTGTTTGTGTAACACTGGGAAACACAATTACACAGGCGGCTGAGTGTTTAAATGTTACGACTAATAATGTTCAAACTTCACTTAACTGTCAACATAACCTCTGAGTTTAGCTTAAGAGAGTGTGGGTAATTTATTGAATATCCAAGTGCACAAACCTACGAGACGATGCAGCAAGTATTCCTACGAAAAACGATTTGTTTCCAAAAACAGAAAAATCTTGTGTTACATTCACATTACCTTCTTTATCCTGTATCATTTACTAATGGGTATAAAATTATCTTACACAGGCTTATTACTTTCTCTACTACGTGTAGTAAGTAGTGGAAGTATTGCATTCTATCCAAAAATTCGATACCGGGATTTCACCGGAAGTGTATGTTTTGAGGCCCCATGAATCCAAAAAAAACTTTCAGAAAAACTTCCATGAGTGTGGGTGTGTGAACAGCACAACTCAAAACTAAAAGTTGGACAAATGCCAAACTTGGTATTTGAGTTTAGTACCTTCAAAGCAAACGACACCTCCCATCCTAGACTAATGTTTACAAGAAGCACTTTTTGAAAATTTTGATTTTCTCTATAATAGCTCTAACGAATCTGATTAAAATTTGATATATTAAAAATTATTTTCATGGTAAATGAAATGTATATTTTGAATTTTCTGCGAATGCCCTCTTCGAACTGAAGGACCTTTGTATAACTGGTAAACACACACACACACACACAATTTTGCTACACAAAAATATAAATCTCATTAAAACACAATTTACATTACATACATTTTTTTTGTTGAGTCAAGCATTTCCGAGATATTTCTTCTTATTTGCTTGAATTCTCCAATACTTATACTTTTTCTCAAATCGGAATTCGTTATTCTTTTTTTTTCCTATATCCTAGACATGCAAAGTGAATGGAATGCTCCACGTAGCAATCAGCAAGATATGATTATCGCTTAAAGCCTACCACATTCCCCTTGTACCTACAAGAAAATTAGCAATAAGATAGTTTCTGCAAATGTTTATCTCATTAATATGAAGATGGAGGATAAGGTTTGTAAAAATAGTTTGTACAAGAGTAGGGAAAGTCATGTGAATGCAACACATTAGATTCTTTTTCCATCTACTTCATTTTAATCGAGATAAGCCATTTTGTTATAAATACAAACAAAATAGCGATAGTCAAATGTTTCAGAACTGGACAATATTGCTGGCCTTTCCATACTCTTTCCATGCAGTCGCGAGAAACAACTGAAGGTTTACATGACTTAAGAATGACAAAGTTTTGAACAATTCAAACCAATAATAAAGAATATCTCGGAAATGGATTATGGTACAAATAAGTTATTTCAAAAAATTGGGACTTAAAAGAACTGCATTTCTTGTATGTTTTCGTCTATCGCTTATCGTTTACCCGTTATACAAGGTTTTAAAAAAATTCTTCCGAATGAAGAGGACTTTATAGGCTATTCCTGGAAAATTCAAGATATGTGCTTTATTTGTCATGTATATATTTTTAGTATATGGTATTTTAATCAGAGTCGTTTGAGCTATTTTTGAAATAAACGAAAATCCCCAAAAATCTTACATGTAAGGGGTAGTTTGAAGTAGGGGTATTTTCTTGAAAATCTCCCCGTTGTATCTTTGGAAGATATTGAATTTAAATACCAAGCTTGGTATTTATCTAATTTTTTTGTTTTTGAGTTATACTGTACATAGGCACACACATGGACCTTTTACTAAAAATTATTTTTTTATTTAGGGGCCTCAAAACATAACATGAAATTTTCGGTATCGAAGTTTTCGGGTGAAATATAATACTTCCCCTAGTTACTATACGTGGTATAAAATTACAATGCAGTGATCGTAATAAATGATGCATAGGATATTGCAATACAGTTACAGTAAATATTTCTATCACTGAAGAAGTGATAGTGATGGCGAACCTTGGCGGCAAACTGGCGTATTATTGCAAATTGGAGAGTTATTACACTAGTGCGTATTACGCTGAAATGCATTCACTTGTCGACATCATGAGGGCAAATGTAATTGTGCAGGGAAATGAAGACACTATATTATAACATAAGAACAAATGAGATTCAACTTAGTCGTACCAAAACGACATAAAACGAAATAACATGCAGGAACATTTTTAAAGAGAGATGAGATATTTAATCATTAGGAGAATATTCATAGAAAGTTAATAATAAATTGTCATGGTATCAGGCTAAGGATCCGGTACAACTTAAGATTGAAGTGAAGTTTTCTGCGCATCGAGTATGGTGAAGTCAAAAGGTACATTGTGGTGTTGTTTACCTGTGAGGCCGTGTACAGTCCGCTACATGACTAGAGGTACAATATACTTGTGTCTCTCATTACGATGTATATGTCCTACTTTTCCCACCATCACTAGGTTGTACTGTTTGTAGTAGCAAATAAGGCAGCTTATTGCTTCTTTGTTTACATCAACAGTACTGTGTTTACAGAAATCTGTAATAATGTTACACATACATTGCTTGTTAACTTGTCCTGGATCCTTAGCCTGTGGTTAATTGATAAGAACTAATAGACTGTAAGAACTATGCATCGCATTTATTTATTATTATTATTATTATTATTATTATTATTATTATTATTATTATCATTATTGTTAGTTATGGCTTGGTATGGAAAACTGTGACTATGACCGACGCTTAACAATAAAAGAGCGAGGAGAAGAAGTATAAGTTATAGCTTGGTGAAGAACAAGTGTTGGTTTCAACCTAATTTGTAGGCTGACACAAATAAGTAAATAAAAATAATTTTGTCGATATTCGAAATAATCCCCTTAGAGTTACTTACTAATTCCAAAAATTATATATCTGGATACTGTTTAATTCTTTTTTAGGTTTAACTCTCGGACGTGCCGTGTTCAATATTTATTTCACTCAACCATATGAAAGGCATGTATTTGTACAAAGAAATGTTATAATCAAATTCCCCCATGTCCGAAGTATGCGCTTGGTATGAGAGTATTTCCAAATTGTAATTGGTCCCTACATTCTCCAACGATTCGCAGATATGCACTCTTACGTTATCTTGGAGAAGCAGTAACTCTCACTTTTGGAGACAATATGTTAAACAAGTCATGTAGCAATGATATAAATATACTACGTTCATGGCAGTCTTTTCAAAACTCTTCCAATGATCTAGGTCTTCCGGGGCGTTGATTCTTTTCTAGAACTGTACGACCTTCACAAAAGCATTTCGGGCAGCGGAAAACTTTTGTGAGTTGATGTGTGCGTGTGTGTCTGCATGTGCGTGCATGCGCGCAGAGGTTTTAAAACTGGAACATTGTAACAAAAGATGTTCTGCTTTAACAGCTATCCCTGTAGTGCAAATAGATTGTGCCAATATTGATTTTTAATCATTCAAAGTAAGATTCAAAGCCCTGTCCAGATAGAAACTTCTCAGTAATTAAGTTTGCAGAGAGTCAATTGTAAACACATAGGAAGAATAAAGCTTGGATTATCCTATAAAATTGATCACTGTAGAGCGTTGATTATAAGGCATTTGATTCCAATTTCCTGAATGTATAATTTATGCATCTGCTGCATTTTGCATACAGATTAAGCAGAAATTAAAATATTTCTAGCCTACTTCCATGCCACTGTTATAACCGCTATTGAGATATCCTTTGTCTTTAGGTGCAAAATGCGAATGTTTTATGCAACTATGGAGAAGCTAAAAGAGAATAAGCAGCAGGGAGTGTCATTTTTATTAAAAATGGACTGAATGACGTTCTGGGATCAAAGGTCAAAATGACAGCTCATTGTCTTCTCTTCCACTTGCCCATTACCTCAGGCAGAAAAATCTTATACTCAAGAGAGCATAAGTTTTAGAGATAAACAGAAATATATTTTGTTTAATTAAATACATAATAGTGTGACGGTTATAGTTTTATTTTAACAGATTTTGATAAATATGTTTTTATACAATTTGAAATATTCAAGGAAAACTTGGATTAGTAACTACAAGAAATCTTTAGATTTCTTGCTAGTCAATTCCCAGATGTTGAAGTAAGCAGAGATTAGATGACACGTGGTTTAGGGGTAAGTTACGTAATTTTTGCTGACATACGCTTACTTCAGCTACTAAATAGGCAATAATCAGCATTTTGTTGGGGTATTTAAACATATGGGGTTTTGATGGTGGTCTCTTGACCAACCATGTGCTTAGCTGGAACCTTTGCAGTTCAGTTCTTTAAATTCATTTAATGCTAATTTGCAATCTCGACGTAAGCGCTAGGCCGACGAAGATGGACTGCTTGACCTCTTACACCGCGCAGGAAAATGAATTATTTTTGTAATTATTATTTTTCTTTTGGAAACGTAGTTTAGGTTAAAATAGGTAAATTAAAGATTATAAAGTTTGGGAGCAGAAGTTACATGTCTTATGATGTCATCCTCTTACCATTCTTCCAGCTACCGGAATCTATGACCTCGTGACGCTACCCTACGCTACGTCGCCACCCTTATGTCGCATCAGCAAGAAATTTTAATAAAATACACTGCGTTTATGTTTGTATGTATTTTCTTAAAAATACGTTACTGTTTTTTTATCAAAGTGTTTTTTACTTGTTTTACCTCGAGAAAAATTCTTGGAAGGGTTTAAGTTACCTGCCGTACAGTTAAATATTTGCGGTACTGAAGTATGCTCAAATTTTAAGTTACTCGTATAAAAGCAACCAAAAATTAACAGTTTTTATTTTTATATTTTACAATTTAGTGAAAAGAGCTGTTCTACATTGAATTATACATTCAAGTTATAATCCTACGTCAGTATTAAAATTCAATACGTCTAAAATAAAACTATTACAAAAATTCCATCATAAAATTTTAATGTTTTTCAAGTTTGAAATTGTCTATCTTTAGAAAACATTTAAACTAGTTTGTGTTTTGGGCACCAGGGTTGCGCAATAGTTTCGTTTCCGGCTCTCATGCTGGGCATCGCGAGTTCGATTCCCAGGCTCTACGGTGGCGATTTTAAGTCGGCCCTATCGACGCCTTCACCTCTGACTTGCTCGTGTAAAGTATCCTCAAGGCCCAACGTGGTCCGGAATCCATGATAAAAGCTGTAGGTCCTTTCATTCCGCCGTCATGCTCGTTATCATCCTATCTTTGGAGATAACAGATTCCGCCCGCTGAGTACCTCACTTCAGAAATGGTTCCAGTCATCGCTTGATGGAATGAGGTATCCCTCGAAGGTCATATGCCATATATGGGAAGTGTTAGAAACGATGACGACGTTTGTATTTTTAGATCTATAAGAGGTAAGAAATGAAATTTTGCACAATTCTTGATTAATCATTAATAAAATATATCCTGCAGAAAGGTTTCCCTAATAGTAAATTTAGATTTGACTTTTGTAGACCAGTTAAATAGCAAAAAATAAAACATTTTATGAAGAAATTATCAATGTATAATTTTTATTTCAAGTACTTCAGGATTTTGTGATGAGTTCGAACATTACAACTAGAAATTTATAACGGAGAGTTGTAGGGTTTGGAGTTTTATAACTAGCTGATTATAGCATCGCATTTTCACCCAAATTGTTATTAATCAGAATGAATCTAGGGCAGTTTTACAGATTAACTAAATACGCAATAAGCCTACTCTAATAGTTTAAAGGTGGATTTTATGATATCATTAATACGATTAAAATCAGAAAGAACTAGTCTTTTTAAACACATAGTAACATGATGCAAATAAAATAATATATAATTTGAATAATAAGGCGTTATAAACAAAACAAGTCTTTTTTAAAACAGGTACTCTGAACATCGTCAAATAGCATCGTTCACAGCACACTACAGGTGTAACAAGATCAAACAAGTTTCGCCTGTCCGCTATATGATTAGGCAACTACTTCGGCAGTAGAGAGTTGCGGATCAGTATGTGTGTGTGCGGTAGGCGCTCAATAGGAGTTCTCGAGTACTGTGTTTTTAATTTTGACCAAGGAACCTTGCACGGGTACCTGTGAACCCGAGTTGTGTCGCCAGCGTTATTAATAGCAAAATATAATAATAATAATAATAATAATAATATATTTTTATTGTTCCTGTGATGAGGTGGTAGCGCCATCTAGCATGCAAAGGGACAAGGCTCGATTCCTGGCCCGAAGGACGTTTGTTGTAGAAAAGCAACGTATTGGGATAACGATGCATAAAAGGTGTGATAATTCACAACCACCACAACCACTACCACCACCACTACTACTACTGCTACTACTACTACTCCTCGATTAGTATTTCTGGTAGGCATGGCTGCCTACAAAGCAGAGTTGTAATTTAACCCGACCCATTTAACAAACCATGAGGATGTTTTAAATAATCCCACTTAAAAAAACTGCCAAAATCCCAACAAAACCCATCTACGTATATTAATGTATAAGAATTTAATTAACATACAACAATTTACATAATTAGACTTATACAAACTAAAAAGAACCATTGTATTTATTGAATGAAAGTATTTATTGTCACCAGAAGCTATTTTATTAATATTGTATTTTAACTTGTTTTACAATATAAGAAGCACTGTTAAATAACATTGACACTCCCAGAAAAAAACTTTAGCTTCATGTGTATTACTTATTGTAGAATGGTAATACTGACTTTACATTGCCATTTAGTCCCTTTTGGAAACATGCACAAATTTGTGTATCTTCACTAATTTTTCAGCTCTCTTCTCTCCTAAATAATTTCTTAATTTTAACCAAACAAGTCCCTTGTTGGAGAAGATTCTCTGAATGGATACAATACTCATTTAGCAAATTCGTTATTTGTCGCTGAAATTTGGAGTTTTAAAATTGATTTATATATGGACTACCTAAAAATATGTTTTAAATACACACGTATTCCTCATTTAGTAGCGTATGTATGTACAAAGTTTCAGGAGGGCATTCTTTCAAATATATTTAAAAGAAAACCTTTTCTCAATCGGAGCCCTCATGATAAAGCAGCGCAGAGGCTTCCGCCTGGAGTGTGAGCAGAGGGGATGGAGCGGCGACTCGCAGCTGTTATGAGTTACCCAAGGTTATTCTTCTGAGTCATTTCCGGATTAAAAATACGAACAAACCCTTTCATGGCAAACCAGATTAGAGATTTCCTTCCAGAGAGGATCAATCCAGAATGTTTAGTTTGTGGAGAGAGACCACATTCTTTCGTTTATGAATTTAATCTCTTAAATTAAGTTGTGAATATTCATAAATGATTAATATGAGATACCGTACCGTTACAAAACGGTATGATTGTTGCTTTAGCCCCTTAAAAATTAGCAAACATGTTCAACAGAAAAGAGAATTTGGGACCAGTGACTCCTAAAATGCTTTTAAAACTGAAAATGAAGGATTTAGAACTGTCCTCAAAACTAAGAGTTTGCGCCTCCTGCCCTAAAAAAATTTCAAATTCCAGTTACGATTGAAAACAAGAGTGACGTTTGTGAATCTAGTGTTGCTGGACGTAGTACCTATGACATCCGGTTAGGTCAAGTAAAATGAAAGTAGCTCATAAAGTAAAGAAGGTACTTCGTATTAATCAGTCACAGCAGAAAAACAGCACTCAGAAGTAATTCAGAAATTGATAAATTTTATAGTACATGAATTTTCACAACTACACTCCCTTTACAATAGTATGCTTAAACAAGGGATTGTGTTAATTGTGCAAGCCAGTGATACCAACACAATCACTGAAAAATAGCCAATGCATAAGCGGTAAGTAGAAAAAACAGCATGTTAGTATTAAAATAGTATTATTCATAATCTAAAGGCTTTTAAGAATTGTTAAATCCCTATCTCCGTAATGTTGTTGCTGTTGTTTTCTAATGCGCTGCATTTGACACGAAAATCATTAGCATTCTTGCTCTGCAGTGCTTTGCTGTCCTGAAATCTTCACTTTGTAATGCAATGCAATCTTGTAATGTTAAATTGTATTATTTTCTGTAGCCAAATGAAATCTCAGACAGCTAGATTTAACTATAAACTAGCTAAAGTGGGACACTGGTTCTGGCTGCCAAAATAGGAATATTTAATTTACCTTTTTTGCCGGTTTAATTTATGGTTCTTTTTCACTAATGAAGTAGTTATAAGCATGGACTAGTGTTTTGAATAAATTAATCATAAGATAGTTTAAACTACTTAAGTGTCAATTAAAAACTATAAAACGCATAAAATACAGTTCAATCCATTTTTTAAATACCCAGTTTTTTAAACCCTGCTACAAAGGGATCCAGGTTCGATTCCTCCCCAGAGTATATTTTGTCGTAGTAAAGCTTTCGTACTGTGTTCGACATTGAGCGTATGTTATGTCACTTCATTCCTATACTGCTGAAGGCAACGCAAACCACCGCAGGATAATCTTGTCTAGAGTGTCGATTGCTGTCCACAGCTTTTATCCTAAGGAGACAGATATCTTATGATTATAGTTGTTATTGTTATTATTCTTCATATTATTATTTATCTTGTTAGGAGAAAGTGTCCCTTACGAGACGTAATAATTGAAAATTGAATAAATAATACTGAGGTTGGAAAGGTAGAATCAGATGACTAAAAAATTCAATGCCATAGCCGGGATATGAATCAAGGATCTTCCGGTCTCCGTCCGGTGCTCTAACCACTGAACTACCATGGCAACATGCCGACACGACATTAAATTCTCCAATTGATTCGCATTTTTCCCGGTAATCCACAAGGAGATCTCAAATTGTATTGAGATAACATACCCCAATGGCGACTTACATTAATTATAAGTACTTTAAATCCCGGACTTCATAGTTTCGACCACTATTAGGTAAATTCATTTTTCATTCATTATCTGTTTACCCTCCTCTTATGTAGGACTTACACCCCCCAGGACTTACAAGCGGGTGCCTGGGGTCAGAGGCCCGTCGAGGAGCAGACACTCATGGATCAGATAGAACAACCAGGATGGGTGATCAGCCCGATGCCTGGTATGGGATGAAGGAAGTAGATGAAACGAAATGTTGGTGAAATGGATGAAAGGAAAGGTGATGATGGAGCAGTTGGTGGAATGAATGGCGGGGGAAACCGGAGAACCCGGAGAAAACCCGCCCAGACGCCGCTTCGTCCACCACAAATCCCACATGCAGGTCCCTGGGATTGAACCCGGATCGCCTCGGTGGGAGGCGAGCGGTCTAACCACTCGGCCACGGCGCCGCCAGTATTAGGTAAATTAATGGAATTAATTGTTCTTCCACACAAGCCGTGTGTTGGACAAGGTTCGAAAGGTAGAATTAGACGACTGAAAAATTCAATGGGATTCAGTCATCTGATTCTACCTTTCAATAGTGGTTGCAACTATAAAGCCCGGGACTTAAAGTACTTATAATTAATGTAAGTCACCATTGGGGTATGTCATTTCAATACAATTTGAGATCTGCTTGTGGTTTACGGGAAAAATGCGAATCAGTTGGGGAATTTAATGTCGTGTCGGCATGTTGCCATGGTAGCTCAGTGGTTAGAGCACCCGGACAGAGACCGGGAGATCCGTGGTTCAAATCCCGGCTATGGCATTGAATTTTTCAGTCATCCGATTCTACCTTTCCAACCCTGTCCAAAACACGGCTTGTGTGAAAGAACAATTAATTCCAATACTGAAGTATTACCATAATTTAAAAAGATTAAAGCTTTTATGGCCTATTGCCCTCTTCTCGTGTTATTCTCTAAACTAATAAATTCATTTTAGACCACATTGTTGTACAACGCAAAACACAGAAAATATATTTCTTTGTAGATACCTCATAGGAGTCCTACATGGCATAGTGGGTTGAAGCGTGTTACACGGTTCCCAGCCATGGAAAGTACGTGGGTTTGATCCCATCCGTGACGTTGCAGATATTTTGTACCAAAGTATACAGCCGTGCCCATTCAGCATCCTGATGCAGTGTAGGAGCTACGATATTTAGCGGTCTGTATGTCACGAAAACGCATTGACGACCTATTCGATCTATATGTGAAGTGTCTTACATATTTCAGTATTCGGAAGGAATACTGTATAATTTATACAACTGGTAAAACATATGAGATAGACAAAACATTCATATAAAACAGCATTTTATTGTGAATTGCACTTTATTTGTAGCACGAGTCATTTCTATGATATCCGTTACTATTAGCTTGAATTTTTTCAATGCTTCATTTTCTTAAAGTGCCGTTAACTATGTTGTTTTTCGGATGTTATAAAAAGAATACGAAATTTCAAAGTTAGCAAATAGCGACCCACTATTAAACTGTTGGCAATCCACTCGGTTTCTTTTATCCCCTTGTAACCAATAAAACTGTTTCTGAAAATGTTTAAGCCAATTACACAAAATTTGTTCCTATATCTAGCTTAAACTATATACAAATTACCTAGGTATTTTTATGTGCTACCTCAGCTAGCATGACGGCGGGGCGATTTAGCTACGCTGAACACATCATTGTCTACCTTAATCTTTTATAAGCCGAGCGGGATGGTTCAGGCGGCAAAGTCTGTGGCCCGCAAGTGGAAGCTCGTTGTCGATTCCCGAGGCCGACCTTCATGACCCATGTTGTTGTTTTTTTTTAGGTTTTCCCCGGGTCGTTAGGCGAGTGTTGGGAAGGTTCATTACATCCCCGAATTCCCTGTCCCTCCATTTCACCTCCTTTCTCATTTCACTTCACCTTTCATCTGTGTATTTATGGGTTGGTGGGGGTCTCGGTGTTACATGACAGGGGAAGAGGATGCTTTATGTAACACTTCCTCCACAGAATGGGGCGGTCTCAGGGTCCCGGGCCCCCAATTGTATGTGCAAGCATGCAGGAGGGAGGGGGTCAGTTTACCTGCTCCCATGTGGTGAGTTTTAATCTGAAAATCCCTCTGCACTGTCGTGTCTCCTAATCCGACCGCCCTCCGCCTCATCTCACCTCAGTCCTCCATCCCGGGTGTTCCCCGTCCGGGGCTTGGGAACAAAATACCTTCATAGGTCGGGGTGTTAAGTCCTACTCCGCTCCTAGTCCTAACCCTTTATAGTGTTTCCTCTCCCCCTTCTTGTCGTCCTCCAGGTGTAGTGGTTAACATGCTTGCCTCTAGTTCAAACCAGATGGAGGGCGTGGATTTTTTCGGGCTTAAAATCCTTAGAATGGCTTCCTGCGGAAGGGGAGTAAAGCCGGTGGTCCTGTATCAAGATTTACGGTACACAAAGGAACCTCAAGTCTAAAAATCTCCGCTCTTTCGCGCCCCATATAGAATGGGACGCTAAGGAGCGCAGCAGTTAAAGAGCATCCATAAATAAAATGCAATTTAATTTAAATATTTCCCTCCTCTTCTCTTTGCCAGCCTTTTCTTATATCTAGGTTTCCTGTCCCTTTTTACTTTCTCTACTACGTATAGTAAGTAGGGCAAGTATTGTATTCGACACAAAAATTCGATACCGAGATTTCACCGGAAATACATGTTTTGAGACCAACTGAATCCGAAAAAAGCATTTTTGGAAACATGTCCGTGTGTGTGTCTTTGAACAGCATAACGCAGAAAGGAACAGTCGGATAAACACCAAGCTTGGTATTTAGGTTCAGTATCTTTCAGAGATGCGACACGAAGGTTTTCAATAAAATCCCCCCACCCCAAATTACCCTTTACATGGAATATTTTCGAAAATTTTAATTTTCTCAAAATTGGCTCTAACGATTTTAATTAAAATATCATATGTTTAAGATATTTTCATGACAAATGAAATGTATATCTCGAATTTTCTGGGAATGTCTACAAAAGTATTCTTCATTGTGAAAAACTTTTGCATAACTGGTAAACCATAAAAGATAAACAAAATTTTACTACACAAAAATGTAGATCGCGTTAAAATACACAATTTTGTCATATACATTTTTTTGTTGGGTGAACCATTTTCGAGATATTGCATGTTATTTCCTTAAATTTTCCAATACTTATACTATCAATCAAATTTTTTATTCATTTTTTATGTCCTGGTAATGCGAAGAGAATAGAATACTCCACATAGCAACCACCTCTTAAAATATTTGACTATCGCTTAAAGCCTACCAATTCCCCTTGCACCTACAAGAAAATTAGCAATAAGATTAACATCTCGATTAACATGAAGCATATGGAGAATAAGCGTTTGTAAAAATAGTTTGTACAAGAGTATAGAAAGTCATGTGAGTGTAACACATCAGATTTTTTCTTTTGCTTTCCTTCACAGGTCCCCTATGTTTCTGATTCTCTTTTCCCTCACCCCGTTAACATCTTTATGGTTACAATTTTGTCCACCAGTTTGTCGCAGTTTTTCTCCCACAATTTTTGCCTCCATAGAGTTAATTTCTTTACATTCTATCAGATAATATAATATTGAATTGGATAGAAAAATAAGCCTTTGTATGGATATTTTATAGTAACTGTGTAAAAGTAAATGCTAATGATAAGATAAAATCATGTAAATGTAATAATACATCAGAATTTTATGCGAGGCGTGTTTCTAACATTAACTTTCTCTATTCATTAAGAAGCCAGACGCAGGTGTGAGCGATCATCACTTTGTGTTTTCCTGTTGTTAGAGCGTTTCGAAATTTTCAAAACAATCGAACGACCCGCCGACTGTGAACTTAAATCAGTGACTCGTTTTTTGAATGCGAGAAGTTTTATGCCAGCAAACATTCGTCGTCAAATGTATGAGGTTATAGGGAAACAATAATGAGTGACAATGCCAACTCAAGATCTGATCGCATCATTTGTTTGGGAACAATTCGACCATCCTCCCTGAAGTCCGGGATTTGGCACCAAACTAAGTTTACCTGTTTCTTCTTCTGAAGAAATTCCTTGGTGGAAAATATTTTAACGACGTTGATGTTGGGAAACAAGACGTGCAGACATGGCTTTCATCACAGTCGGCATCATTTTTTGACGAAGGCATACAAAAACTTGTTTCCCGTTACGATAAGTATCTGAATGGGGCGGTGAATATGTGGAGAAGTAGTGTAAGGTGTAAGGTAAAGAATGATAATAAAGTATTTGGAAAATAATGTTCTGTTATTTTTAAAAATATACCGGTAGTTGGTTTAAACCCCCCCCCAGTGTAATTAGTTAAAGCTGATAACAAATGTAAACCTGAACGCGCTCTAGGAAATACACCGCTATTTAGAAAACCATCATTGTATAGAGCAACATTGCCTGTTTATTTTCTATTGAGGAGTACGCAACATGAGCCATCAAATTAAAAGCGAATTATTTATCCAGATGCGTGTGTAGTGGGCCGTAACAATAAAGGCCCGCCGCGCCGAAACCGCGCCTGGTGCGGTGAGCACACTAACCGACAGATCCACCGCGGTCGGCCTGCAGCATTACACCGCTCGCTAAATTTTGCAGCAGATGTCGTTAGCGTTTCGAAGCTTTATTAATCTTTTACCGCCAATGTGTTCGGTATTATGAATACGCTCTTTAATTATGGAACTAAGCCCCTGTTGCATTGTTTATAAATCAGGGAATGGATTAGATTTGCATTTGGCAGTGTAATAATGAACATAATCACGAGTGTGTAAAATCATCTGGGGCAACAGACCCAATGTTATCAATAGATAACGTGAATTTTGATGCTATTGTGATTTTTAGAGAGACGGATAAGGAACATTTTGGGATAAATAATACCGCGGAAACTTGGTAATTCGAATTACCAAAATGAAATCTGATGTTTTATATTCACGCGAGTTTATCTACCCTCTTCGTTTATTAGTGGATGTACAAGTTATTCTTACGAAAGCTTCTTTATCTTGAGAAAGTCATTTTGTTGTAGGACTTTGCACCATGCTTTGGGCGTCAATTTTAAGTCGGTTGTATTGAAGGAGTTGTATTGTAGTTACACTGTTGGGGAGCCGAACTAGAAGTAGTTGCAACCGCAAGTATGGTAAACAGTTTCCGGTAGCCTTCGCCCCAAATGTACTTTCAGGTGGCCTTTGCCCCAAGTTTAAAAAAAATATTAACATTGTAATTTAACTGTTTCCTTAAATATTATATATTTATGCTTGCCTCGGCTGCGTCAGTATTTGTTAGAGACAGGTTTCTCTTAGCAGGGTTGTGGTACGACAAGAACATAGGCTTACACAGATTATAATTGTACTTCACTCATTTTATTAATGCTTGACACGATTTAAATAACACTTCACTGATATAGAGAGCTGTGAGATTCTTTTATGAATTACTTGCACTTTTTAACACGTAAACTATTTTTCGTCTCACACGAATACGTATTAAATCTCTCGAGGATGTGTCTCGCGTCCGGTTAGGAACACTGTTTGCAGGCAACCGAACTGATGTCAACCGTCTAAACTTTTAAATTTCTTTATTTCAAGTCTCTGATTGGCTAATCCAACTCCAATAGAATACCTTCATTTAACTCAAGCTTTTTCTGGTTGTTGTTTGCCTATTTTTAAAATGTCTCAAGATTTACATTATTGTTGCTCCAATAATGACTAGTAGCACTTAAACTTTCAAATTCATTATTGCCTCAAGGTTACCTCATTGTTACCTTATGGTTAGCAACTTTAAACTTATTATTCTCACAGATCCTACATTATTAAATTACGCAATATATTCACATAACATTATTACACATGGATACAATAATACAAACATACAGAATGACTGTTACATACACTTTTACAAATTATTATATACACATATTGCTTCAAGGCGGGCTGTTATTGAATTTATATATTATATAATTACACTGAAATCATTTTAGTGTTAAAAATACTGCCTCAATCTACCTCATTAAAACAGAGATAAACGTTTGCAGAAACAGCCACATTACACATTTCATTAGGATATAAAGGGAACAGCGATAGTCAAATGTTTAAGATATGCTGGCCTTAAATAATTCCATGCAATCGCGGACAACTAGTGAATGTTGACAACAGGACTTTAAATATAGACAATATATTGAACAATTCGAACCATGAATAATTTCTCAGAAATTTCTTATGCCAAAAAGAAATTTATTTGAAATAATCTGTGCATTTTAAAGAGATCCACATTTTTTGTGTAGTACGTTTTCGTCCATCGCTTAACGTTTACCAGATTTCAAAATTCCTTTGCATGAAAAGGACTTCAGAGGCTATTCCCAGAAAATTCAAGATATACATTTTATTTGTCATGTAAATGTATGCCATTTTAATAAAAATTGGTAGAGATTTTTTTTAAAAAAAAGTTTCAAAATGTTGTTGTTTGGGGTGGGGGATTTTATTCAAAATGTTCGTGTCGCACCTTTGGAAGATACTGTACTTAAATCAAGTTTGGCATTCATCCGGCTTTTCCTTTCTGAGTTGAACTGTTTACAGATACACATAGACACACGCGGACCTTTTTCTAAAAATTGTTTTTGGGCTCAGGGGGCTCGTCATCAAATTTTTGGGTGGAATACTATACTTGCTCTACTTATTATACGTAGTATAAAAGGCAAAAATGGTGTAGACAACAAACACGGTTATTCAAAAAGAAGGAACAAACTTTAAATACTTATTTCTAATGAACGACAATAGATGACCACGCATGTGATACTTCACTGATAGAGAAAGTTCCAAATTTTATTTCGTGTGTTCAAAATGAGCACCATTTGTTATGCTAGGACGACCAGTTTGCATACGCAACCATCTTCTACGAATTTATTGTATCAATTGTAATTTTTTTATAACGAGGTGGCCTGTTGAACTTACAACGAGATGCCCGCTGCAATGAAACAATAGATTCAGTCTTTGCATACTTCAGCACGCAAAACAACTTTTCCTGTGGCGTCGCCATTTTCTCGTAAACAAACCCAGCGCCCTGTAGGCACTGCATGGAACTAATAGGTGCGGCCTTAAAACTCTGAACTTTCCTCTAATCAATGATGCGTGGTATGTGTTGCTATCTATTGTCGTTCATTATAAATGAATATTTAAAGTCTGTTCCTTCTTTTTGAATAACCCTGTATATACACTGCCGTTTGTGAAAATTGCAACGCCAAGAAGGAAACTCATGAATTGAATGAATTTAATACCACAGGTTAGGTACATGGCAAGCAACAAATGATAAACTTTTCAAATCTATACATGATCTTTGAGCTCTAATATACAGTATTTGGCGTGGCCTCCATGCGCTGCAATTAGAGCTGATATACGCCATGGCATTGAATCATAAAGGTTCTGAATAAGTTCCTGAGGGATTTTCCTCCACAAAGTGTGTATTCGAGCCCACAAATCCGTGACACTGGAGGACCGTGACGCACCAGGTGCCGACCAACTATATCCCAGAAATGTTCGATGGGTGACATGTCAAGCAAACATGTCAGGCCAGGGAAGCAATGGCACCCGTCGCTCTTCGAAGAAGGCTTCTACATTCCTCGCAATATGTGGCCGGGCATTGTCCTGTTGAAATGCGGCCTGTGGAGATGCCTGAAACAGGGAGAGTACCTCAGTCTTTACAACCACCGTTAGGTACCAGTTGCTGTTCAAGTGGCCTCAATTCGTAGGAGGCGAGATCGGTTGTTGTAACCAATAGCGCCCCAAACCATCACACCTGGTGTTTGTACGTTATGCCGCTCAACAATGCAGTCCACTAGGTTCTGGTCACCACGGTACCGCCGGACACGTGTGCGGCCATTACTGTAGGACACATTGAAGTGGGGCTCGCCCGAAAAGACTACATTTTGCCACTCAGCACCCCAGTAACGTGTTCAAGTGGCCATTGCAGTCGGAGGAGCTTGTGGTTTCTGGACAATGGAAGCCGACATAATGGCATACATGCAACCAGTCCAACCTGCAGCAGACGGCGACGAACCGTTGATGCAGACAAGTTCACGCCTGTTGCAGTGCTCCAGCGTCGAGCCAACACCGAGGATGAAGCTGTACGATCTGTTATGGCCATGCGGACAAGATGACGCCCATCCCGTGCTGTGGTCCAGTACCCGCCTTTCCCTGCGTACGACCTTCATCTATCCACTGCTTCCACACATACATCACTGTCGTAGCAGCTTGCCCTGTACGAGCCCAAATGTCACGGTATGACAAACCCGCTTCCCGGAGACCGATCATTCTGCCCCGTTCGAACTCCCTCGCATGCCGATATGGCTCCCTTTGACGTCGACGAGACATATTGGCACTCACGTTTTGTTTCCACCTTGTTTGACAGCTCTGCACTGACTACACTGGGTGCAACACTGACCTTGTCGGACCGACACGAGAGGGCTCTGCTCGGCCCATGTGTACCCCATCTCTCTACAAACCTAATCACTCATTGCTTGCACACTCTTCTACATTTCCACCAAGTTTGGAGTTATTCGGGGGCCAGCTCGTCACAAACGGCAGTGTGTATTGCAGTCAGGAGGGCGTATTACACAATAAAACAAAAAAGATACCGTACAAAAGTAACAACAGATTACAATGATAGGCCTAATGATATCATGAATCGTGCTAACAAGTTCGCCATGAGTACATCAGGTATAGAGCGTTGCAGGCACAAGAGCGTATGTTTTATATAAGATGTGTAAGCCTTTTTTCATATATCAAAATCTGAACCGCACTTAAGCTCCTCTATCGCTTGAGGCAGTGTTTTTAATACTTAAATGATTTCAGTCAAATTATATAACATAAAATATAATAACAGCCCGCCTTAAAGCAATATGTGTATGTAATAATGTATATAAAAGTGTATATTACAGTCATTGTATATGCTTGTATTATTGCATACATGTGTAATAATGTTATGTGAATGTATTACATAATTTAATAATGTAGGAGCTGTAAGAATAATAAGTTAAAAGCTACTAACAATGAGGTAACAATGAGATAACCTTGAGGTAATAATGAATTTTAAAGTTTAACAATACTAATAGTATTGGAGCAACAATAATGTAAATTTTGAGACAGTTTATAAAATAGCCAATCAACCGCCAGAAAAAAAGGTTAAGTTAAATAAAAGTATTCTATTGGATTAGGAATAGCCAATCAATGACTTGAAACACAGAAATTGTAAAAATTTAGGCGATAGAAATCAAGTCAGTTGCTTGTAGACAGCGCTCATAGCTGGACGCGTTGGTTGTAGACAGTGTTCCTAACCGGACGCGAGATGCATCCTCGAGAAATTTAATACGTATTCGTGTGAGACGAAAATAGTTTACGTGTTAAAAATTGCAAGTATTTAATAAAAGAATCTTACGCTCTCTATATCAGTGAAGTGTTATTTAAATCGTGTCAAGAATTAATAAAAAGGAGTGAATTAAAAATTATAATCTGTGTAAGCCTACATTTTTAGTCGTATCACAACCCTGCCAAGCCATCCGTGTCTCTAAAAATAATACTGACGCAGCCGAGGCAAGCATAAATATACAATATTTAAAGAAACAGTCAAATTACAAAGTTAATATATTTAAATTTGGGACGAACGCTACCGGATACCATACGTGCGGTTGCAACTACTTCAAGTTCGGCCCCCAACAGTTGAACTACAATACAACTCCTACTTAAAATTGGCTTTCCAACAAAGCAACAAAACAAATCTCACAGCTCTCTATATCAGTGAAGTGTTATTTAAATTGTGTCAAGTATTTTTAAATTTAGTGAAGTAAAAAATTATAATTTGTGTAAGCCTACAACTCCTCCTAAAACAATTCAACAACTTCAAATTGGCTCCCAAACGTGGAGCAGATAATTAAAAATACAAACAAACCATCTTCTTCACGCTGAAGTTACTGATTCTACACATTCGTTCAGAGACTTACTTTTGAGTGGAGTAGGGTACACAGTTACTCTGAGAAGTAGTCCATTGTCATGAACCTTACTTCTCAAGGCAAAAAGTGCTATTTGTAGAACATTTCAGTTTTAGAATTATAAGTTTGCCCAATTTTCCAGTACAGACCCCTCTCTCCCTGCCGTATTACATAACTCGGCATCATTCCGCAGTTTTTTTCTCGAATTAAACAAAATTATGTTAAAATAAAGGACGATATTCATGTGCAGTTTACATAGAAAATTCAAATAACAACACGCTTGAAATACCCAATTTTCACACAATTGGTATGCAACATTACGAGAATATTCTACGTATACGAGTTTTGTAGCAACATCCTTCAGTGATTCAGCAAGACACAGAATTTTTTTCAGATTATTTGCAAGACAAACGATTAACCTCCAACCTAGAATTTTATATCTTATTACATATCATATATAAAACAACCCGCTTATCGCCAATGTGTTAAGTTAATACGTAATATCTGAAAATATCACTTGATAAGCTTCAGATATCATGTATTATCTTGTATTTAAACAGAAAGCTAACCTCAAGATCTTGGATATGGTTTAGGCTTAAATTTTCATGCCAAAGCAAACGAGCCTATAAGATGCAAAACTCGCCTTATTCAAAACTTAAACAAGAATGGGTTACGGGCGATTTCATGATCTCGTTGTTGTTTACTATAACCTACAAGATGTATTTTACAGCAAAACTCTCCTAATCCCTGATTTATAAGGGGTCAAAAATCTTCGTAAAATGCATAACTCACCTCATCCATCATTATAATTTGTGCAAAACTGGCATGATCCGTCCCCAATCTAGCTTTATCCCTGATTTATGCATATTGTAATGGAACATTTTAAACAACATTCGTCTTCTTTGTGGTCGGAACAATAATGGTAATATTGCATTACATCTCATGGTTTCTTAAGTCCTGCAATAGCTTTAACGAAGCTAACTCGCATAATTGAGTCCGGAGAAGTTGTACAGGTGTTGGAAAGGGGCAAAACCCGAAAACATTCCAAGCATTAAGAAAAGATGGTAAAAAAATCTGATGTGTTACACTCACACGAGGTTTTTACTCTTGTATAAACTATTTTTACAAGCGCTTATTTTCCATCTACTTCATTTTAATCCACCCACTGACTGCTTGTCCCAAACAACACTTCCTGTAGCGTCGGAGACGCTATCCCCTCTCTAAGATTCCTAACTTACCCCCACCCCAGACCAACTGTCATCTCGAATCTCGGTGACCAGAGACGTATATCCTATCATCTTTGCATACGCCACAATATGGTTTTGTCAAACGTTCCAGGCCAAGCTGCTTATTACAACAGACAAATCTATGTACCATTTCACAGTTTTGTATGGTTCTTCTAAAGCACAGCTGGCGAAATATGTTTTCATTTATGCTTGGAGCGAAAATGAGAACCAAATCCAAAAAAAATCCAACCAAATCTGCTCTGATGTATATAATCCCTTGTGCTTCTCTGATTTTTCTGACGCTACTGCAGTACGATTGTTAATGGATGTACCGACCGAAACAAAAATACAAGCATGGTCGGCATGTGTTCTGTTGCTGTCAAGGAAAACTCAAAACGTTGGGAAAGTAGAATTGATTATCCCCAGTAGCGGGCACTCATTTATACCACCCGATCGAGTGTTTCAGCTCATCGAAAAGGAAGAAAGAACAAAGGATTCAATCGTATATCCTGAAGAATACTTTGAAATACACCAACAGTTTGGATCTGGCTGAAAATGTTACTGTAAAAGATTGGAAACTGCTGCAGGAGAAACAGTGAATCCACCCAATTCTTGGAAGCCACCCAAAAAATCTAATGTGATGCACTTCAAATTCCAGCCTGTCAAACGTATCATTATGAGAACAACTTCTGGTGCAGTAATGGTGCTTGGGGAGGTGCATTATCGGACAGATTTATGTGCCTTTAAAAGTATTTTAAAACTTGGAAAGAAAATAGAACATTTGATTCCAGAGGATGTAGAAACTGGTGCTGCAGTGAATAAAGCAAAAATAAATGATGTTGATATGTTACTGAAGAAACATTTTATTGACAATTGCATTTTACAAAAACGTTTAATGCCAACCAAAAATTGATTCACATACAGAAAATAGTGAATACTTATGCCAATATCCCTTAGAGGAAGTGGATGAGGAACTTAGAGTTTAAGAACAAATTTTCAGATTTTTAAATTTTGTTTTTCGTTCTGGTTCCTATAAAACACCGAAAAAATGTCAATAGAATAAAGTTTCACTTTATAGAATTTTATTTTGTCAAATAGTAATTGTCAAATAGTTTCTTCAAAACTTTCCTTAGTCACACCCTTAAACTGCAGATCTGGCCTTATCCAAAAATTAAAATTGGTTTATGTTCATGTTTTTTTATTTTTAACTTAGCTCGACTTAGGTTATTTAACACTACAAAAAGTGTGATCTAACAGCACTTTTACTCGGTTTAAGAGCCCGATAGTTTCGGTTCTGAAGTTTTTTTTTTTCATTTTGGGAAAATTGATACTTTTAAAATGTTCACGCTATTTAGTTTTTCTTGCAATGTAATGGAAACAGTATGGCATTTCTTCAAGGCCAGTATATAGCGATCACTATTTAAGCATTTGAGTTATCTCAATTCCCTTTGTATCTATAACGAAATGTGTAATAGTCAGCCATGATATGAATGCGTGGGGTTTAAAGACGAACTAAGCGGTTTCGAAACAACTGGCCAGGGCACCGGAAGGACAGCCAATAAAAAAAACATCCGTAGTTCCAAGTTACATTTACTAGCAGGCTGATGCCTGTACATGTACTGTTGTTTTCATTGTGTGACTATACATTTCCCTATCGCCTTGCCCCTCACTCCTCTCTGATCCCTAGCGGCGCCTTACACCAAGCGAATTCATATCATATCCACTAATAATGAAGTTATGCATGTAAATATTTACCTCAATTAACTTGAAGTAGATAGAAGAATAAACCTTTGTAAAAATAGTTTGTACATGCTAATTAAAAAAGGTTCCAATGTAATACATTCACATGATCTTCTCTACCCTCTGTCATTTATTTACAGATATACAACTTATTCTTAAGAAAGTTCATTTTTCTACCTAATACATTTTAATCCAAATAAGCCTTTGCAGAAATAGCTACATCACATATTTCGTTATAGATATGAAAAAACAGGATAGTCAAATATTCTAAGAACTGGACGCCATATACTGGACTTAAAATTCCATACTGTTTCCATGCAATCGCGAGAAACAACTGAATGTTGACAGGACTTTGACCATTGAACAATTCGAATCTTTAATAAGGGATATCTTAGAAATGTTTTATACAACAAAAAGTTCTTTGAAATAAACTGGGTGTTTTAAAGATATCTACATTTTTGTGTAGTATGTTTTCGTCTATCTTCCTATAAAATTCAACGTATACATTTTGTTTGTTACATAAACATCTTTGAAAAGTGGTTTTAGAATCCAAATTATTTGAGCCATTCTTTAGAAACTCTAAAATTTTAACAACTTGCCATCTAAAGGGTAGTTTGGAGTGTAGGGATTTTCTTGAAAATTTATACGCCATATCTTTGAAAGATACTGAACCTATGTACGAAATTTGATATTTATCCGACGTTTTGTTTTTGAGTTATGCTGTTCACAGGCACGTATGACCAGGTTTGTAAAAATTCTTTATTAGGATTCAGGGGACCTAAAAACGTGTATTTCGGGTGAAATCACCACATTGAATTTTTGAGTGGAATACCACATCTTTTCTACCTACTATGTACGTGACAGAGAAAGCAATAAACGATAGTGGGCAGAGGAACTCGTGTGAATGCCATATTGTAGAGTGTATGTGTGTGTATTGTCACGTCAGACACATTATTGTGTCGTTGGCGGCATTATTGTTGGGGTAATTCTTCCGGCTGTGGGTTTGAAGTTCGTCTGCCGTGACGACTCGCCACCTTCTGGCTGGCGATCCTAGCCAGAGGTGGAGAGAGTGGGGGAAGTGCGCGTTACTTCTTTGTGCGTTTTATTTTCAGCGTCACGTTTTGTTGAGTGTTGAGTCTGAAAGGTTGTATGTGAAGTTGCGTGAATGTAGCCTCGTGTGTGTAGCATATCTCCTCAATTTATTCCTTTATCTTTTGTGTGTGATGTAGGGGCACCGTGCTTATACTGAATAAACCACAGGTAATGTGATTAATGTGAAATTCTGTGTATTTGGTTATAACTATCCCACGCCTGCTCTGGAATTTGTTGTTTAAGATTCTCCTCTACACTATGCCTCCCAATGTGCATCTTGGAGTAGCTAAAATTTAATATCTAGCTGTAAACTTTTTGGTCTCACCGCGGTATATAACAGTACATAAGACGTTTAATTATATATTCAAGTCTATGATACAATTTTAATGTTTCACGTACACTTTGTCAGACATCTGCACAGACTGTAACAGTTATTAGTAATTATAACAGCAACGGAAACTGGTGTCTTTGCCTAATATATGCAAAGCTCCATTCCACCTTGTCTGTGTCAGATTCCAGCCAGGCGTGAAATCTTTTCTCCAACTTCACCTGTAACAGCGCATACAGTTTGTATGCAAAGCTATCCTTATCCGCGAGTTTGAATCTACATATTTATTAAAGTAACTACACCCCAAACTCCATTTCGCTTCCAATTTTCCAACTTTCAAGATAAGAAAGGACTCGATCGCAACGTTTGCAGGAGGCGCCCAGCGGTAATATATCGTCACTAGAGGTTATAGGTATTTTTTGTTCGATCTCTCACTTTCTCTCCCGCTCTGTGATTTCTTATTGCTTTGGAATTACTTCGCGCAGTGGGCGTGATGCGCATTGCGATGTTACTTTTTGTTTCCAGAGCCCCCTGCTGGGATTATGTATGGAATGAAACATTCATCTCTAGAGGTGTACGTTATGTCACGTGGTTTGCCGAGTGAATGATGTAGTGCAGCTTATGTTTTGTGTTGCTTAACGTGCTTACACCAAGTACAGGATGTAAAGCAAAACTTGCGAAATGTGTTTTTTATTTTATTCCCAAACTTAAGCGATAAAATTCGCAATCGTTTTATGTTGATGTACTGTTTTTAATTTGTGAGTGAAGTAGTGGGTAATCTAAGTTTTCTAATTTTCTCCTCCACTAATTCCTACTTCACATGAGGAGTGTGTAATTTGACAGTGAATAGATTAATTAACATATACAGGGTGAACCATTTAAGTTGCGACTGTGCAAGATATCAAAACTAAGCGTTGTAGAAAGAAATGTCTCTAATAGAAGTTGCTTGATATTATGGGGGGAAGTAAATGTCAATAGTCCTGTTTTATTTGGAGGACATTGTGATGGTCATTTCAGGATCAATTAAATTTTTTATTTTCTCTAGTACATGCAGTAAGTAGTAGAATTATTGCATTCCACCCAGATTTCGCCATAAATACACGTTTTGAGACCCCTTAATAAAATTATTTTTAGGAAAAGTTCTCGTGTGTGTCTTAACAGCATAACCAAAAAACAAAAAGTGAGATAAATACCAAACTTGGCATTTAGGTTCAGTATCTTTCAAAGATGCAACACGAAGATTTTCACTAAATTCCCTACACCCCAGACTACCGTTCACATGGAACATTTTTCGAAAACTTTGATTTTCTGTAAAATGGCTCTAACGATTTTGATTAAAATATCGCATGTTTAAAATATTTTTATGGCAATTGGGATGTACATCTTGAATTTTTGGGGAATGTCTCCAAAAGTCCACTGGATTCTTAATGGCTTTTTCATAATACTAAACAGTAAGAGATACGCAAACGTTTACTCAACAAACAATGTAGATCTCGTTAAAACTAAACTTTATGTCAATTACATTTTTTTTGTAGAGTGAACCATTTCTGAGGTATTCCTTGTTATGTGTCTGAATTTTCCAATAGTTATACTTTTTTCTCAAATGGAAATTCGCTATTCGTTTTGATGTCCTGGACATGCAAAGAGAATGGAATACTACACATAGCAACCAGCTCTTAAAAGATTTGACTATCGCTTAAAGCCTATCATAAAGCCATTAACAATAAGATAGTTTCTGCAAGTATTTATCTTGATAAACATGAAATAGATGGAGAATAAGCATTTATAGGAATAGTTTGTATAAGAGTAGAGAAAGTTATGTAAGTGCAACACATCAGGTATTTTTTAAATGGGATATTTTATGTTGTGTTCTCACTCCTCATAAAAAAACCAAACAACATTTGCTTAAAGCACTTTTCAATTGTTTTACACCAACGTAAATAACAGTGAAAATTCCGAATGACTGTGTATGAAGAGCGCAATGAATGGTTGAACCATTCATAGATGGTCGTTTGGGCCAAGTTAGTTTCGTATTTGTGAATCAGTCTTTTTTATTCTGTTTCCTTATTTCTCATCACAAAGTAAACCACTTTTTATAAACCATTTTCTAACGAGAAAACAACATACAAAATGCAGGTTCCCCTTTAAAAATATTCAATAGGCCCTAAAAAGACCATCATAACGTCCTCCAAACAAAACACGACTAATGGCATTTACTTTCACCCATAATATCAAGCAAGTTTTATCAGACATTTCTTTCTACAACGCTTAAGTTTGGAGATATTGTACGGTCTCAACTTAAATGGTCCACCCTGTATATCAAAGTGATTATGATGTAGCATATAAGGAGGTTTTCTTGATTAATTTAATTGTGTATTATTTCATGGCTTGACAGTTGAGGTGTCGGTTTAGGGTTGGCCGGTAATGGTCGTTAAATTCGGTATCAAAAAAGCAGATTCATAACGGACGCGTAGAATGTTCCAGAAGAGCTGTTGCTTGAGAATCACAAACTTCGCTTGCGCGGAGACTTCCTTGCTTGCTTGTGAGTGGTCCACGCGAGTCAGTCTGTTTTGTGCAGTCGATAGAGAAGGAAGTCGTCACCTTCGGACCAGCCATTTTGTGAGTTGTGGCCGGGATGACGCTACGTTTATTGTAAGTCCATTTCTCACTTAATAAAATGTGTACCTTTTACATTTCAGCTTTAGCTTTTATTTAACTGCAATATCTGATCCAGTGATCTCTCCCCTTCAGTATTAAACATGTAGGCTTGAGAATTATAGATTTTAAGTGGTAGTTTGGGTTTACATCACCTCTCGTAGCCAAGCGAGAGCTCCCTAATTGCTTTAAATGACGTAACCTTTGGGATAATATAAATATATAATGTAACAATATATATTTATTTTATAAAATAAGACAATGATACCATTTCATCCGGTTTTGTATGTTAAAATATCCACTTGTTCGATGCAGGAGAATACTCTTAAATCACAGTTACATATGTTTATAAACACGGAACATTAGAAACGTAACAGAAAAAGACTGTAAACATATTATGTTTTTACAGGCATTATTAAGCTGCCAGGATTAGGGGCTGGAGGAGGATTTCCCTACCAGTATCATAGGCATTTTAAAGATACTTAACCTCCGGAAGAGTGAGATGAATGGAAGGATACGCAACGAGGTTTTGCAACCAGGTGAATCTTTGTAACGTAGATCGCAGAATTCCATAGTGCCCTTCACCCCCAGGTCGACAAAAGGACAGTAAGCCTGTGGTCCCAGTAGTGGCCACATCGGGGCAAATCTTCACAAATGCCACAGATACGCAACATGCACAAGGCTCTTACCACATCCTGTGAGAGACCTTAGATGATAAAACGACAGGAAGGGTAGGCAAACGGAAATGTTGGAAATTGCAAGAGATGGGTCGAGGGAAAACACTTAAAATCCCTTGACAGGTTTGCTGGCGCTGGGAATTGAACCAGATCTCACCAAAGCGACTACCTATGGCATGTAGGTTGTGGTTCATTCACCTCATCCCTTCCTCTTGGGGGGTAGTAGATCTGTGTAGGTTGCAGTGCGCGAAGTGTCCCGCTCCGTCGAATCACACACACACGCGCACACACACATATATATATATATATATATATATATATATATATACATATATATGTATGTATGTATGAAGCACACTGTTTTTATACGTGGCCGATAAAAATTTTCAACCTTTTAAATCGTTGCATGTTTTAACATGTATCAACTACCTCACATCAAAAGGGCACAAATATCATGAAATAGCTATAAAGATGCAGGATTTGAAAGAAATTTGTCCATATGTCATCATGACGTCAGTTTGACCCAATTTTCAAATACAAGTTGCTATGAACCGTCCATCCATAGCAGAATAAATAAGTAAAAATAAAAAATCCCATTTGTAACAATCAATGGCTTCTGTTATTGCCATGTTTTAGTATCTATTCTGCAAATTATTGTAGAACGATTAAATTTTCTTCTCTGTTAATCTGGTTTGTAGAATTTTTATTTATTGGTTTATTTTATTTTGTTTATTAATTTATTTCTTTTGGGGGTGGACCGGAATAATTTCTGGTGTTACGGTATAAAGCATCTTAGCAAAGCTTATGTCTCCTTTGCACGGCTTCATTAGAAACAAAAAACTGATTTATTTTAAGCAAGGTTATTTAGACCGTTCCTTGTATTTCAAAATGGGGATTCTTAATACTCTGAGTTGCGGCATTCCACTGTAACATAAATAAAAGTTTGACTTATTAAATAAGGTATTATCCAGGCTTCTCGGCCTATCACAGTCACAGTTACAGTCACTGTCGAAACTTCTGCCAGAACACTTCGACCTCGCCACTGCCACTGAAGATGTCTGCCGTAGTCACAGACGAAACGACTGGGAAGAAGGAGTCCAGTAGACCACGATCCTGAAGTCCGGATAATACTTTATTTAATATTGACACCGGTCGTGAAAAGCCTACAAATTTTGAAGAGTATAAATTATTTTAAAAGCGTTTGTCTCCTAGATTCTCCAAAAAATACAAGAACTGTAATCTCTGGCACTTTAGCTCTTAAAATCCAATTTAAACTCTGTAATTTATCCATAGTTCAAAGCAAAATAGCCGAATGTATACGAAACACTTGGAACATCTGAAACTCAATGGGGTAGGGAGATAAATCAGCTGCATTATTCAATTTTTATCCTAAGTAGAGATAATATATATCCAAAATGCAATTCTGTACAGTATTCTTAATGCCTTTATAGGTTATTACTACGTACACTACGTGATCAAAAGTATTCGGACACCTGGCTGAAAATGACGTACAAGTTCGTGGCGCCCTCCAACGGTAATGCTGGAAGTCAATATGGTGTTGGCCCGCCCTTAGCCTTGATGAAAGCGTTCACTCTCGCAGGCATACTATCAATCAGGTGCTGGAAGGTTTCTTGGGGAATGGCTGCCCATTCTTCACGGAGTGCGGAACTGAGGAGAGGTATCCATGTACGTCGGTGAGGCTTGGCACGAAGTCGGCGTTCCAAAACATCCCAAAGGTGTTCTATAGGATTCAGGTCAGGACGCTGTGCAGGCCAGTCCATTACAGGGATGTTATTGTCGTGTAACCACTCCGCCACAGCCCGTGCAGTATGACCAGGTGCTCGATCGTGTTGAAAGATGCAATCGCCATCCCCGAATTGCTCTTCAACAGTGGAAAGCAAGAAGGTGCTTAAAATATCTGTAGGTGTGCGCTGTGATCGTGACACGCAAAACAACAAGGGGTGCATGCCCCCCCAGGAATAGCACGACCACACCATAACACCACCACCTCCGAATTTCACATTGGCACTACACACGCTGGCAGATGACGTTCACCGGGCATTCGTCATACCCACACCCTGCCATCGGATCGCCACATTGTGTACCGTGATTCGCCACTCCACACAACATTTTCCTACTGTTTAATCGAGTAATGTTGACGCTCCTTACACCAAGCGAGGCGTCGTTTGGCATTTTCCTGCGTGATGTGTGGCTTAAGAGCAGCCGTTGGACCATGGAATCCAAGGTTTCTCACCTCACGCCTAACTGTCATAGTACTTGGAGTAATCCTGATGCAGTTTGAAATTCCTGAGTGAGGTCTGGATAGATGTCTGCCTATTACTCTTTACGACCCACTTCAAATGTCGGCGGTCTCTGTCAGTCAACAGACGAGGTCGGCCTGTACGCTTTTGTGCTGTACATGTCCCTTCACGTTTCCACTTCATTATCACATCAGAAACAATGCACCTAGGGATGTATAGGAGTGTGGAAATCTCGCGTACACACTTCTGACACAAGTGACACCCAATCACCTGGCCACGTTCGAAGTCCGTGAGTTCCACTGAGCGTCCCATTCTGCTGTTTCACAATGTCTAATGACTACTGAGGTCGCGGATAATGAGTGCCAGACAGTAGGTGGCAGCACAATGCATCTAAGATGAAAAACGTATGTTTGTGGGGGTGTCCGGATACTTTTGATCACATAGTGTATGTCTTCTGTAGCTTAATGGTAAGGAGGTTTGCCTGCTTTGCGTTCGATGCCTCACTAAAATATTTTTTTCTTTCTCATTAGTCCTTAATGGTTAATGTTATTCTCATTTTTCTGTTGTTTTGTCGACGACAATTATTTTTACGCTTTCTGATTGACATTCATTGCGATGAACTGAGAATGCTCTCGAGTGCCCAGACACCGCCTGAAATAATGCAAATCTACTGTTAAAATTAAATAAAACTTTGAGGAACAGATTAACAAAACATCTTATCACCAACGCAGCTGTAAAATCCGCAGAAACGCCTGCAAAAAGTAAAACATGCATGCACTAAAATTATTTATACTTGTATTGGATTGGGAGGTAATGTGTATGTTTCATCTATTTAGACATTTGTCAAGGTTTATTCGCAAGGATTTTTACTATCTCTATATAACTATAGTAAGTAGGGAAAGTACTGCATTTCACCCAAAATTTCGATGTAGTGCAGTATATGTTTTTAGGCCCTCAGAACACAAAACAACTTTTTTACTTTCTCTATTACGTACATAGAAGAAGATGATGCATTCCACCCAAAATTCGGTACCAAAATTTCACCGGAAATGCATATTTTAAGACCCCGTGAATCTATTCGTACTTAAGTTCGGTATCTTCCAAGGATGCGACAAGGAGGACTTTCACAAAAAAACCCAACCCAACTAACCCTTAAATGGAAGAGTTTTAGAGAATTTTGGTTTTATATAAAATGGCTCCAGCGATTTATACTAAAATACCATATATTAAAGATTCTTACATAAAAAATAAAATGTATATCTTGAAGTCCTCTTCATTCGGAAGGAGTTTTGTATAATATTGTATAACTGGTAAACGTTAAGCGATAGACGAACGCACTACACAAAAAGTGTAGATCGCTTTACAACACAACAATTTGTTTATAATAAGTTGCTGTTTTTGGCACAAGACATTTCTGAAATATCCGTTATAAATGCTTCGAATTGTTCATTCCTTTGGCATTCACGCCAGTCCTGTCAACATTCAGTAGTTCCTCGCGATTCCATGGAAACAGTATGGAATTTTAAAGCCAGCATATAGCGTGCAATTATTAAACATTTGATTATCGCTGTTCTCTTTGTACCTATAACGAAATGTGTAATGTAACTATTTCTGTAAAGATTTATTCGGATAAAAAAATAAGCTTTAGTAGCATTAGTTTGTATACCCACTAATTAAGGAGAAGGTAGAGGAGGTCAAGTTGATGTATCGCATTAGATTTTTAGAAAAATGTCCGCGCGCACATGACTAAAACGAAACTTTGGATAAATACCAATCTTGGTATTTAAGTTCAGTGTCATGCAAAGATATGACACGAAGATTTCACGAAAATCTCCCCCCGCAAAATTTCACATGGAAGATTTTTTCAAAATATTTTATTTTCCAAAAAATACCTGTAACGATTTTGATTAAAATACCATATATTAAAGATATTAAATGAAAAATGAAATATGTATCTTGAATTTTCTGGGAATAGCCTATGATGTCCACTTCATCCGGAAATACTTTCGTATAATCTTGTATTAAGCGATAGACGAAAATGTACTGCCCAAACAAATGTAGATCCCTTTAAAGCACACAGTTTGTTTTAAATAACCTTTTTGTGGCATTAAAAATTTCTGAGACATCCGTTATTAATGCTTTGAATTGTTCAATATTCATCCATTTGATTAGCCATTCTTTTGAAGTTCTGTCAATTTTTAACACTTTTTCGCTATTGTATGGAAAGAGTATGGACTTTTAAGGCCAGCAAATAGCTTCCAGATCTTTAACATTTGCTTATCGCTATTCCCTTTGTATCTGTAACGAAATATGTAATACAACTATTTTCGGAAAGATTTATCTGGATTAAAAGTAAGTACACAGGAAAATAAATTTTCGTAATATTCAATTTGTATACCCACTAATAAGCGATAGAGATTCAAAAAATTATGTGAATGTAACGTATCAGAGTTTAATTTTATACATACAACCAAGTCCATATTGCTTCATTTCAGATTGTTCCTAGTCAATCATAAATAACGTAAAATGGATAGAAGAATCACATTTTATAGAAATAGTTTAATAAATAAGGGTTGATTTGAGATTCTATGTGACGAATTAGATTTTTATTTTCTCTATCACGTTCATATTTGGCAGAGGAGCTATTGCATTCCAGAAAAAAATTTGAAATCGGGATTTCATCGGAAATACACATTTTGAGCCATTTCGGTTATTAATGCTCCTGTTGACATTTGCTTTTTTCTTGCGATTTCAAGGAAAGAGTATGGAATTTTAAGGCCAGTGTAAAGCGTCAAGGTCTTAAAATATTTGTATATCACTGTTACCTTTGTATCTATAACGCAATGGGTAATGTAGCTATTTCTGCAAATGTTTATCTCGATTAAAATGAAGTTTACAGGCAAATACGCTTTCGTAAGAATAATTTCTATACCGACTAATAAACGATAAAGGTTAGAGAAAATCGTGGGAATGTAACACATTAGCAGCAGTAATTGTTATTGTAGTTGTACTTCTATACGTAGAACGTGCATTACCACGTAGTTTGCTATATTTCTGCAATAGAAAATAACAGAATTAAGATTGTCAACTCTTATGGTAATAGAAAAATTCAAGACTATGTGACACAAACTGGTACGCCTTATTATTATATCTGAGTCTTAGATCTTCTCCAGCATGTAACATTTTGAGGGGCTACTTCAGATATATGCACATTGAAAACTTGGTTGCAAGAGAAAGTTTCCCCCTTGTAGAGAGATTTAGCAGGGATTTCGAGTCGGCACAGTGAAGTGGCTTGTTATATGCAGGATATCCGTGACGGCGCGCGTCTTAGCAACTACACGGTGGCCAAAAAGCTTCTCCCCTATGCAATCACTTTAGCAGAAACTGTAAAGTAAAGCGAAGCCACGTTTTATGAAGCTGCTCTGCTAAGTAAGCCAGCAGTTACTTGAGTGCTCTCCAACTAATACAAAGTAGAAAAGCAACAAAAACATTTCTACAGAAGTTTGATGGTAATTTTATCACCAGTGAAAGCAAATATCTCCGAAGACAAAGATAAACTTACTAGCGAGCAAGAGAATAGTGAACAAGAGAGACATTGTCACGACGTTTGGAATAAAGTAGTAAAACTTTCGCTACTAGTTTGTTTCTATTAGAAGGATTCAGGATTAAGAAATTTATTTTAAGCGAAATCGTCAAGAACCAAAGCCATTACAGATGGCCTGTGATAATCGAACTCGCTTGTTTAAGTTGGCTCTCATGGGGAGATTAGAATAACCAGACTATGGATTTGGATTAGACGGGATGAGGTGAGAGAGAGTACGAAAGATGGCCAAATCTAATAGTGACAAGCGTAACACAGACTGGTCCCTAACATTTCCAGATTGAACATCCCTGGCCGCGGCTAGATGACCTCTCTATCCTGACTCATAGGTTAGGGAGAAAGTTACATGTCAGGGAAGAAACAGTTCTCTTAACATAGTGCATACGCTGCACACCATCGTCCAACACGCCTAACCCCTAATACCCTTAAGGTGAAATGAGCTATAAGAAACTTTATAGTATTATATAACTCACCCCAGCATTCGTCTGCCTACCTGGTAAAACCACGTAGACACCTAGGACCAGGGGTCAAATAAAATAAAACAAACAACCTATTAGACAGATATAAATCAGGAGGGATATACGAGAGCTCAGATTAGTTATACTAATGATTTTTTTTGTGTGAAATATGTGATACTTCCTTTTCAAACAATAAGATTTACATAAGAAATCTACCGTTTAAGAAATGGAATCAGTAACCTCCGAGATAGATTGGAGCAAAAAAGATTATATTACCTCTTGAAGTATAATGTATAAATGAAATATTATGGCTTCTTTCTGAAGCACTAAGATTTGTCGTAAAAGCATTGTACACAATATTTATCACATTACTTTGCAACACGTTCCAGTATAAAGACGCGTTTAAGCCTGCTGACAATTCAAAAGAAACTGAATCGATTTTGCCTTTGCACTATTTCTTGTAAAACGAACAAGCATCGCAGAACTGGCTTGTGAAATTTCGTAGAATCGTAATTTTTGTCGTGCACTACATGTGACTATGCCAGGCACTGGCTCGCTTCATTCGTCTCGTCCATAATCTAACTCACACTGCATGGTGGTGAGGTAGTATTCATGGTAGATGGCAGTATTAGTTTGCACAGAGATAAAACAAGGTGAGAGGACGAATAATAACAATAAAATAAATTAAAGTGGGTGTGTTACATTCACATGACTTTCTTTACTCACTATCGTGTATTTTTATATGGCTTCTACAAACCATTCTTACGGAAGCTTATTTTTCTATCTACCTCATATAAGTGGCGATAAACGTTTGCAGAAATAGTTTCATTACGCATTTTCTTATAAATACAAGGGGGATAAAGTAAACCAAAGCGGTGTTTATGGCATTGCGAGAAACAGTTTAATGACGATTACTTCAAAAACGACAAAGGCATTGAAAATTTCAAACGAATAAGAACAGATATCTCGGAAATTACTGATAACCCCCAAAAAATGCTATTTTAAGAAATTGTGTGCTTTAAAGAAATCTACATTTTCTGTGCAGTAAGTTTTTTACTTTATCTACTACATATAGTAAGTAGGGGAAGTATTGTACTCCACACAAAAATTCGATACCGAGATTTCGCCGGAAATATATGTTTTAAGACCCCCTGAAACAAAAAAAAGCATTTTTGGAAACATGTCCGTGTGTGTGTGTGTGTGTGTCTGTGTGTGTGAGTGTGTCTGTGTGTGTGTGAACAGCATAACTAAAAAACGAACAGTCAGATAAACACCAAACTTGGTATTTAGGTTAAATATCTTCCAGACATGAGACACGAAGGTATTCAAGAAAATACCCACTCCAGATTACCCTTTACATGGAACATTTTTCGAAAATTTTAATTTTCTCAAAAATGGCTGTAACGATTTTTATTAAAATGTCATATGTTTAGAATATTTTTATGACAAATGAAATCTATATCTCGAATTTTCTGGGAATGTCTCAAAAAGTATTCTTCATTGTGAACGACTTTTGCATAACTGGTAAACCGTAAGAGATAGACAACATTTTACTACATAAAAATGTAGATAGCGTTAAAATACACAATTTATATCATATACATATTTTTTGTTGAGTGAACCATTTTCGAGATGTTGCTTGTTATTCCCTTAACTTTTCCGATACTTTTTCTCAAATGGGAATTCCTTATTAATTTTTTATGTCCTGGACATACAAAGAGAATGGAATGCTCCACATAGCAACAGCTCTTAAAACATTTGACTATCGCTTAAAGGCTACCATATTCCCCTTACACCTACAAGAAAATTAGCAATAAGATTAACATCTCAGTTAACATGAAGCTTATGGAGAATAAGGGTTTGTAAAAATAATTTGTACAAGAGTAGAGAAAGTCATGTGAGTGTAACACATCAGATTTTTTTATATCTCTTATTGTTTGCTTCTTATACAAAACTTTCCAGGTTATTCCCATAAAATTCAAGATATATATTTTATTTTACATGTAAATATTTTAAATATATTGAATTTTAATCAAAATCGACGGATTTATTTTTGAGAAATAAAAAATATTGAGAAGTCATTCTATGTGTAAGCTAGTTTTGAGTAGGGATCTAACTTGAAAATCTTCGTGTTGCAACTTAAATCAACTTAGGTATGAACTTAAATATGAACTTTAGTATTTATACAACATTTCGTTACGTTGATCACAGACACACACAACACTCACACACACACACACACACACACACACACACACACACACACACACACACACACACATGGACCTTTTCTTAAAAATGTTTTCTTTTATCCAGGGTGCACCAAACCATGTAAGTCGTGAAATGTTTGGGTGAAATGAAATACTTTCTCTACCTAAATAGATACATGGCAGGGAAAGTGAGAATAAATTCCATGCTTAAGATTCCAAATGTATTGTTCCAGAAACATACCCTAAATGTGATCAATATCGCAATGTCTGGTATTTTAAATTATGGACAAGATTTCTTTACCTGTAATGGCCTGGACCCAGGAATCACGTATCAAATACCCGTACTAGTGGCAGATGGAGTGTGTTTTGTAAAATATGGTGTCTTCGAATTTTATAACAAACTTACATGAGTAGATGTATATCCAACGGTTAGTAAATTCTCAAGGATTTGTCTTACCATTTATTTGATATTAAAGGTACTGAAAGGTATTTTGGTTACAATTTTACACACACACACACACACACATATATATATATCCTTTAAACCTTTCTTGAATAGTAAGTCTGAACATTTAACTTTGTATACCCGAATTTTTATATTCATTATCCTGGCTCAATTAAGAAATATTTTATGACTTATTATGCATAATTTGTGAGCATACTTTTTCAGTTTCATTTCAGTATTTAATTGACCACACAGATTTAAAATAGATCGGCCTCCACTATTCCCATAGCCACCTAGCGCTCTGTTTTAGCACTTGATTTTATTAAAAAAACTATTATAGCTGTACAGAAAACCTAATCAAGCATTACAAATCACAAGTTTATACAAACACCATTAAACGTTATCACGTATAAAATATTATTTTTAGCATTAAACGTATGTAAAGCAATCAGAGGTTAATACATACACAATGAACTAATACAAGAGAATTTCAGTCCAAAAATTAATGTTTGTTGAGCATTACTTTTTCCGGTATCTGAATGATTCTGGGTAACTATTGAAACATTAATTCACATTAATTCAGAGTTCCATAATTTTTAGAGCATTATATGTCAAAATCCCCGACTTTTTTACCAAACAAAATTGATTTACCTGACTTTTATCATGTATAAATAATTTGTCTGACTTTTCCTGAGAAATTTTGATTTCCCTGACTTTCCAGGCCTGTGTGAACCGTATTCCTTTTTAATTATCAGAGGATGTCGTAACATTTGTTACAAAGTAATGAAATACCATACTTCCACCTGCTATCCTTAGCATACTTTAGCGCAGCCCCCATGTATGCGGCCGAGGCAAGTGGCTGGTACACTGCCAGCGTTCACCCCTAAGAGTTAAAGCTGTTTAATTCGTAAATCACCTATGATACCCCTATCTCTCTTAACAGGAAGTGTGGCAAGTGTTTCGTATGTACCTAAGGCTTACAATGTTCTATGCACAGTATTATTTTGTATAAGTACATGGAAATGGCCTAAAGGTTATATAGGATTTTTCTTGTATTCGTGGTTTAAAGGTGGTCATTTTTACCTCTTTTATACTTTATATTAATATAAACTCTACTGGAAGAATTTAAACGTTTTTTTTTTCATTTACATATGAATGTTTAAATGAAACATTAATCGTGAGCGGGCCTAACATGGACAAAGTATACAAATGTCATTCTCAGTAAAATTACATTGTCACCACTAATTTCATTAATAACATTCGCCGCATTAATCATAATAACGTTTAAACTTTTAAATAATTTTAGAAGAGAAACAAAGGGTTTACAAATTTATTTCATTATAAGATTCTTAATCTATACTTTTATTAGTTCTAATTGAATAGTTATTTATTTTTTTGACCCTGATAGAAGATTTACTATACTTTAAGTATATGTGCTCTAATTTGCAGCTACGGAATGTGTAAGTAATATTGAAAAAATTCTGGTTAAACTAAAATTATTTTAAGACAAACGGACGTAATAAACTTTGGCAGAAAATCTCAACTGAAAGAATGGATATTTTAACCATAGTCAGTGCAAGAATCTGTTCGCCAATTTAGGTAATATGCACAGTTTGGCTTTCAGATTACTCTCGAAAATATATTTTTCAGTTAAACAGAGTATAATAATAAATCATTATGCAAACAAGCACTTGACTTGAAATTGTTACTAAAAGATTAAATTTTTCTGTACTTCAATAGATACCATGCGCACTCTGTACTTGTTTGAGTGTACTAAGCGATACGAGGCTCGCTAGCTCATAAGAGGGCTGGCTTTGCTGCCAACACTTGATATGGCATTCGCCGCTAGGAGCGCTAGTCTTTTATGCGCAAGCAGTGAGGCCTTAGGCTTAGACGGAATACCAGCTATAAGCAGGAATTCAAGATTTCCTGCAGGCATGCATTCCTAACAGGCAGCTTCTAATATCAAATTACGACCTTTCTAAAGTCTATTTATACGCATATTAAGAAATTGTCCTAAGTTTGTGCATCCAAAGTACTTCATTGAATTTTAAAGTAATTGTTTTCAAGAATGCAATTACTTGTATTGGTTTATTTATTATACTTAGTGTTTATCCATGGTAGTAGAGGAAGCACTGTAGTCCACCGAAAAGTTCAGTATAAATGTTTCACTGAAAATAACATGTTTTGATATTCCCAGACCCCAAAAAGCTTGAGAGTGTGAGTGTGTGTGCATCACTATCTTCCAAGGAAGTAACATGAGCAATCCCAAAAAAATCCCCCCTTCAAACTGTATGGGAAAATTTCGGTTTTTTTTTATTTTCTCAAAAATGGATTTAAACATTTTGATTAAAATGCCATAGATTTTAAGATTTTTGCATGACCAATAAAGTGTATACCTTAAATTTCTGTGAATAGCCTCTACATTCCTCTTCATTGGAAATGAAGATTATATATTTCTGTATAACTGGTAAACCACGATAAAAACTTCTTACATGAAAAATCTAGAGCTTATTGAATATTTTACAGTTTATGTAAAATGTATTACTTTCTCTACCACGTACATAGCAGGTAGAGAAGATATTGCATTCAATCCAAAAATAAGGTTCGTATGTGTGTATGTGTTTCTGTGAACAGCATAACTCAAAAATAAAAAGACTGATAAACGGCAAACTTTGTCTTCAAGTTCAATACCTTCCAAATATTTTCAACAAAATCCCTCTACCCGCAACTACCTTTATGTAGAATGCTTTTCGAAAATGTTTTTTCTCTAAAAAATGGTTGTAAGAATTTTGATTACAATACCATATATTGAAGAATATTTGCATGATAAATAGTATGTATATCTTGAATTTTCTGGGGATAGCCTTTGAGGCCCTCTTCATTTGGAAAGAATTGTTATAATTTTGTATAACTGGTAAACGTTAAGCGATAGACGAAAACGCATTACACAAGGAATGTAGATATCTTTAAAATACACAATTTAATTCAAATAACTTTTTAGGATGAGTCATTTCCGAGATATCTGTTATTAATAGTTTGAATTATTCAATACTCGTCCTTTTTCTTAAGTCCTGGTAACATTCAGTTGTTTCTCGCGATTGCATGGAAACAGTATGAAATTTTAAGGCAGCGTACAGCGTCCAGTTCTTAAACATTTGACTATCGCTATTCTCTTTGTATCTATAACGAAATGTGTAATGTAGCTATTTCTGCAAAAGTTTATTTCGATTAAAATGAAGTAGATATGAAAATCACGTATAGTAAGACAGTTTCTATACCCACTAGCAAACGATAGTGGGTAGAGAAAGGAATTATCACATAATTTCTTTTTTACTTTCTTTACCGTTTATCCAAGAGGAGGCACCCAACAGTTCAATATAGATGTTTCACTGAAAATACATGTTTTGAGATTCCCAGACCCCAAATAGCAAATGTCTCTCTCTCTCTCTCTCTCTCTCTCTCTCTCTCTCTCTGTATTTTTCTAAATCCTCCAAGGAAGTAACGCGAACATTCTCAAGATAATTCCCCACTCCAAACTACATGGAAAATGCTTCGGTGTTTTTTTAAGAAAATAAAAAAATGACGAAAGCTTTTGGGGTGGAGGTATTTTCTTACAAAGCTTCCTATTGTATCTTTGAAAGATGCTGCTTAAATACCAAGTTTGGTATTTATGCAGGTTTTCGAGTTATGCAGCACACATACACAAGCACAAACTTTTTCTAAAAATGCTTTCTTTATTCAGGCATCTTAAAACATGTATTTACAGTAATATCTCGGTATCAAATTTTTGGGTGGAATGCAATACTTCCTCTACTTACTATAGGTAAGCAGTAGGATAAGTAAAACGCTTTCAACCAATAAATGCCTCTATTGATAATATCGATACATCTTGTTTTTTTTTTCCCCCTGTAGTCCTCATATATTACGTCACGCCCCTATACTTATTTATACACCCCTGATTTATAATGTTCGTGTTATATGCTACGATGCAATTCATAGTATCATGGATGCCCATTTCCTTTTTTTATAATAATATGATTTATAACCTAAAAAGCTTCACCGATGTTTAAAAGAAATTCCTTATAACCTGAAATGCATAACCATTTTTCCTTTTTTATCGCACTTAAGCGGTAAAACAAGGAGTTTGATATGCTTTGATGCATAAAAATGCGCATTTGTTATTTAAATAGAGTACATAATTTAGATCTATCAAAAGTAGAACTAAGAAGTAATTTTTAAAATTGCCCCTGGTATATCCCTTAATATTGATGAATAAATACATAGATAGACGCATCAAAAACAAAAAAATTGATGTGTTACATTCACATGACATTCTCTACCCTCTATCAATTTAAAAAGGTATAAAATTTATTCTTACGAAGCTTATCCTTCTATCTGTCGAGATACACCCTTACAAAATAGCTAAATTACACATTTACTTATAAATGCAGAGGGAATAGTGTTAGTTAAATGTTTAAGAACCTAGCCTTACTCTTTCTGTGCAATCGCGAGAAACAACTGAATGACAAAGTATTGATCAATTCGAAACCGTTAGTCACAATACCTCGGAAATGAATGACGTCACCAGAAAGTTATTTGCAGTAAATTGTGTGTTTTAAAGAGAACTATATTTTTGGTATAGTACGTTTTCGTCTATTGCTCTTATCCAAGATTATACAAATTTCTCCGAACGAAGAAGACTTTACAGGCTATTCCCAGAAAAGTTAATATATACGTTTTATTTGTCGTGTAAATGTCTTTAATATAAGGCATTTTAATCAAAATTGTTAGAGTATTTATTATGAAATAAAAACTTCGAAAAATGTTTCATATAAAAGGAGCTGTAGTGGGGGATTTACTTGTAAATCCTCGTGTTGCGCCTTTGGAAGATACTAAACTTAAATATCAACTTTAGTGTTTTGTTTTAGTTATAATGTTCGCAGACACATATATACATAAACGGAACGTTTTCTAAAAATGCTTTTTTGGAATTCAGGGGATCTCAAAACATGTATTTCCGGTGAAACCTCGGTATCGAATTCTCCACCTACTATGTACGTGATAAAGAAAATGAAAATGTACCTACAGCGTTTTCCCTATAATTTGATTACGCACGCCAAGGATTAGACTAGGATTAGGTAAGTCTAGGACTAGGATTAGGACTAAGGTTAGGAGTAGGAATAGGGCTAGGATTAGGATTAAGAATAGAAGTTGCACTAGGACTAGGATTAAGTCTATAGGTAGAACTGGGAGCGGAGAGGAACTTAGCCCTCGACCTACGAAGATCTTTTGTATCAAAATCCCTGATAAGGCACACCCGAGTCAGAGATGAGGTGAGATGAGACAGAGGGCGGCCGGAACAGGTGGCACGACAGGGCAGAGAACAGGGTCCCTACCTTTTTTCCATTGAAAGTTCCCGGTTGGCAGCTGGTACAACCAACTCCCCTATCCGTCTAGCGGTTCGGGACCGCCCCCATTCCGACAGACGAAGGGTTACATAGAGCATCTTTTCCCTTGACATGCAATGTCGAGACTCCCGTTGACACTTTCAACTTTGAAGCAGACCAAGCAGATGAAGGGTGAAGTGAAATGAGAATGGAGGTGAAATGGAGGGACAGGAAACTCGGGGATATAATGGACCTTCCCAGCATTCGCTTAGCGACCCGGGGAAACCCCCAAAAACCCAAGGGTCAGGAAGGTCAGCCGCGGGAATCGAACCCACGACCTCCCGAATACAGGCCACGGACTTCGCAGCCTGAGCCATTCCACTCGGTCACGCACGCCAAAGAATGCTCCCGAGTGAGAAAACTAGGAATGCTAATTCGCTGTAATGCGCTATGAAACTCAATATGTTATAGTTGAAAATGAAAATATAGTTTTGCGTTTTGAGACTATCTGCAGACTGATATATAAATATACAAAGATATATTACGAATATAAAATTTTATAGAAAGTTATATTAAAGTTACAACATTCAGAGGATTCTAAAGTCTTAAAATGGAACTTGCTTATTACAGATACAACCATTATTAGATTTGCATGCTTATTTTTAATTTCTTTACTACAATTACCTAAGCGAAAGCAGGGAAAGCAGAGAAAGTACTGTATTCTACCCAAAAATTCGATATACAAATTTCGCCGTAAACACATCTTTTAGAATTGTAGAAACAAATCAGATGTGTTACACTCACATGACTTTCTCTACTCTTGTACAAGCTATTTTTACAAACGCTTATTCTCTTCATGTTAATCGAAATAAACATTTACAGACACTTATTGCTAATTTTCTTGTAAGTGCAAAGGGAATTTGGTAGGTTTTAAGCGATAGTCAAGTCTTTTAAGAGCTGGTTGCTATGTGGAGCATTTCATTCTCTTTGCATGTCCAGGACGTAAAAATACGTATAACGAATTCCTGTTTGAGAAAATGTATAAGTTTTGGAAAATTCAAACAAATTACAAGCACATCTAGGAAATGATTCACTCCACAAAACATGTATATAACATAAATTGTGTGTTTTAACGAGATATACATTTTCTGTGTATAAAAGTTTTGTCTATCTCTTACGGTTTACTAGTTATGCAAAATTCATTCAGAATAAAGCTGACTTTTGAGGGCATTCCCAAAGATTTCAAGCTATACATTTCAATTGCCATGAAAGTATCTTAAACATATGGGGTAAACCGTACTAGATGGACAAATACTTGTCACACATACATGTAGACCTTTTTGAAACACACAGTTTGTTTTAAATAACTTTATCTGTAGAATCGGCACTTCCCAGATATCCGTTATTATTTGTTTGAATTTTTCACACTTTTATCATTTTTATTTTGTCTAGTACGTACATAGTACGTAGAGAAGGTATTGCATTCCACCCAAATATTTTATATCGAGATTTTACCGGAAATATATTTTGAAGCCCCCTGAATTCAAAGAAAGCATTTGCACTTTCTCTAGTATGTACAGTCGGGTTTAAAAACCCGTGCCGATATGAGGAACTGTGGTTTAAGTTGGCAATCAATAAGACGACTCTACCGCACCTTCCATCCTTCATTCGATTACAGAGGTTAACGCTTGAATGACGAACCAATAAGAGCCGGACTCATTCAGGGGCTAGTGTGGACAGTCTTTGGAAGGTGTATTGTGTCAACTATTCAGGTGGCATATACTGATTCCCCACCCCTTTCATAGCCCAGCTAAGCCTGACCTTTCTCCATATGCTAATGCTAGCGTATCCGACTTCAGCTAAAACCAATTAGAAGATAGCTCACTTAAGACACTAAAAGTAACCAAAAGCATCGGCACTATTTTGGGGAGAGGGCACTCGACTGTACATAGGCGGTAGAGAATGTATTTCATTCCACCAAAAATTCATACCGAGACTTCACCGGAAATACTCTTTTGAGGCCCCCTGAATCCAAATAAGGCATTTTTGAAAACGTCCATATGTGGGTGTGTCTGTGTCTATAAACAGCATAACTCGAAAACAAAAAGTCGGATAAAAAGCAAACTTGGTATTTAAGTTCAGCATCTTTCAAAGATACGACACGAACATTTTCAAGAAAATTCCCCCAATCCCAACTATCTTTTAACATGGAGCATTCGTCAGAATTTCTGATTTTCTCAAAAATGGTTGTCCTCTCGATTCGAAAGGACTTTTGTATAACCTTGTATAACTGGTATAGATGAACACGTACTACACCAAAAATGTAAATCTCTTTAAAACACATAATTTATTTAAATAAGTTTTTCGTGGCATCAGCCATTTCTGAGATATCCGTTAATAACGGTTCGAAATGTTCATTACTTGCTCATTTTCTTAAACTCCTGTCAACATTCACTTGTTTCTCGCGATGTCATGGAAACAGTATGGAATTTTAAGGCCAGCATATAGCGTCCAGTTCTTAAACATTTGACTATCGCCGTTTTCTTTGCATCTATAAGGAAATATGTAATGTAGCTATTTCTGCAAAGGTATATATGGATTAAAATATAGTAGATAGGAAAATAAACTTTAGTAAGAATAGTTTGTATACCCATTAATAAACTATAGAGGGTAGAGAAATTTGTGTGAATGTATGACATCAGAATTTTTTGAGCGTTATCGCTATTCAGCTGTTTTTCGCAAAGTCATGAAAAGAATATGCAATTTCAAGACCAGTTTATACCAAATAGCTTTTAAATATGTGGCTATTAATTCGGCTTCTTCCTCTCCCCCCCCCCTGTGCCCTCAATGAAAAGTGTGCTGAAACAATTTCTACAAAGAGGTAGATAAAAAGCTAAACTGCCATAAGAATGCTCTATAGAAGCTGTATAAAAAGAAACAATAGTCATGTGAATGTAACACACTATGTTATTATTATTATTATTATTATTAAAGTCAATATTAATGCTATTATTTACGATAGCTACACTTCCGTAAAAGCTACGCGACTTCAAAGTTGCAAAAAACAAACAAAATGCTAAGAAGAGCTTCAGAGAACTAACGGAGATTTTTAAAACGTAACAAATACACTGTTCTATTTCCATGTGAAATTATAAGTAAGAACCCCCAAAAAATATGTAATAGCATATCACCTTGCAAGCTGGAATTCTGAAGATGCAAGAATTAATGCAACCTTAAGGGATAGTGTAATAGTAACTCCGTTGTAACAAACTCATTTATCCCTTTCATCAAAAATACTTGCATCAATCAATGGAGACAAGCATGGAAAGCCACATCTAGAAGCAAGTTACACGATGTCTACATTTCCTAGTCCAAACTTCAACACTATCATTTCAACCGCAAAAACCAAGTTGTATTAACTCGACTACGTATTGGACATACTTCTATAACACACAAACATCTCCTCAACCGTGACCTTCCGCCTGTGTGCGACCTCTGCAGATCCAACCTCACAGTTCATGATTTCGTTACAACCTGCCATGGCTACGTAAAACACAGAGAAAGATGTGACATTCCCCACAAGATACCAGACGCCCTAAATTCAGCACAACAAAGAACTTTAAACTTCATGAAAGTGACAAAATTGTATAACAATGTGTAGCACACCTATCTAGAGAATTTAATGTTGTTTGTACTATTATTGTTTAAAGTATTGAATTTTCATTGTAATCATGTTGTGTATTCTAAAGTAGTCGCGATATGACTTTAAAGTTGAAGCGACAATGAAGTATATATATATATATATATTATTGTTGTTAAGTTACTCTATTCGAATTGAAATACAAATTGAGGCAGTATTTTTAACACCTAATGATTTCAGTCTAATTATATAATATAAAAAATATAATAACAGCCCGCCTTAAAGCAATATGTGTATGTAACAATATATAAAAAGTGTATATTACAGTCATTGTATATGTTTATATTATTGTATACATGTTCAATAATGTTATGTGAATGTATTACGTAACTTAATAATGTAGGAGCTGTGAGAATAATAGGTTAAAAGTTGCTAACAATGAGGTAACCTTGAGGCAATAATGAGTAAGAAAGTGTAATAATGCTACTAGTCATTCTTGGAGCAACAATAATGTAATTTTTGTGACAATTTATAAAATAGCCAATCAACAACCAAAAAAAAAAGCTTAAAATAAAAGTATTCTATTGCATTAGGAATAACCAATCAGAGACTTGAAATACAGAAATTTACAAATTTAGGCGTTAGAAATCAAGTCAGTTGCTTGTAGACAGTGTTCCTAACGGACGCGGGATGCGTCCTCGAGAAATTTAATACGTATTTTGTGTGAGACAAAAATAGTTTACCTGTTAAAAAGTAAAAGTAATTAAATAAAAATATCTCACAGCTCTCTCTATATCAGTGAAGCGTTATTTAAATCGTGTCAAGCATTAATAAAATGAGTAAAGTAAAATTATAATCTGTGTAAGCCTACATTCTTCAGTCGCACCACTCCCTTCTAAGAAATCCATGTCTCTAGCAATAATACTGACGCAGCCGAGGCAAACATAAATATATAATATTTAAAGAAACAGTCAAATTCCAAAGTTAATATTTTTGGGGGGCAAAGGCCACCGGAAAAAAAAACATTTTTTTGGAGCGAAGGCTACCGGAAATTTTTACCGTACGTGTGGTTGCAACTACTTTAAGTTCGGCTCCCCAACAGACTAAATATAATACATGTTCTTCAAACTGGCTTTCCATACATAGCAGCAACAAAACTTCTTCAAATTGGCTCCCAAAGCGAGGGGCAAATAACAACGTAAAAATAACAATACAACAAAATAATACTTCTTCAAATTGACGCCCAAAACATGGGGCAAATAACGTAAAGATACTATCTACCTCAAAATAAAAGATGTAAACTGCATACAAGAACTACCGTTGCTTTGGAGCTAGGGAAAGTGCATTGGAGAATCTCATTAGAAAACGCTCGACTTCGTATCGTATTTTCAAACTCTCCTTCATTCTCCAATAAGGCAGTTTCCGCAGTTGTATCGCAATATACTATTAAATGTTACTTTTCAGTGTGTATAAAACCCTCAGTTATGTAATTAAATAGCAAGTAACGTTTTTAAACAAACATAAAGGAAACTGCTTCAGAAATCGCTCCATGGCTTATTTAACTTTATTATCACTGAATGAGGACACGAATACGCTATTCTTAGTAACCCACACCCATTCAGCAAGCCGGCGAACTTGCATTTGTTTACTTTGAGCCTCCATCCCTGATAATGCGTGTATATTCTCAATTAAAATGAACATTGAACACCTGCATTCAACTAAACATTTGATCCAAAACCTTTAAAAGTAGAAATAATCAAGATATCTAAAAAGCATCTGGTGTGTTACATTCATATGTCATTCTCTATCCTCTATCATTTATTAGTAGGTATACAAATTATTCTTACGAAAGTTTATTTTTCTATTTCATTTTAATCGAGATAAACCTTTGCAGAAATAGCTGCCTTACACATTTTGTTATAGATACAAAGGGAGCAACGATACTCAAATATTTAAGAACTGAACGCTATACGGTGGCTTAAAACGCCATACTGTTTCATGTAATTGACAGGACTTGGCTAAGTATTGAACAATTCGAACTATGAATAATGGATATTTCAGAAATGGCTAATGCCACAACATAAGTTATTTCAAATAAATTGAGTGTTTTAAAGAGATCTCCGTCTTTAGTTAGTTGAGAAAGTTAATTTGTCTTTACGTTGTTTGCCCCACGTATGGGCGCCAATTTGAGAAAAGATGCTTTGTTGTATTGTTATTTGCCCCACGTTTTGGGAACCAATTTGAAAAAAAACTATTTTGTTGTAACTTGTTTGCAACACGCTTTGGGCGTCAATTTGAAGTAGGTCGTATTGAAGGAGTTGTATTATATTTCAACTGTTGGGGAGCCGAACTTGTAGTAGTTGCAACCACACGTATAGTAAACAGTTTCCGGTAGCCTTCGCCCTAAGTTTAAAAATATTATTAACTTTGTAATTTTGACTGTTTCTTTAAATATTATGTATTTATGTTTGCCATTATTGTTGCTCCAATAATGACTAGTAGCATTTAAACTTGCAAATTCATTATTGCCTCAAGGTTACCTCATTGTTAGCAACTTTTGACCTATTTCGCACAGGTCCTACATTATTATATTACGTAATACATTCACATAACATTATTACACATTGATACAATAATACGAACATATACAATGACTGTTATATACATTTTTATATATTGTTACATACACATATTGCTTTAAGGCCGACTGTTATTGAATTATATATATATATATATATATATATATATATATTATACAATTAGACTGAAATCATTTTAGTGTTAAAATACTGCCTTATAGTATCGATTATCGTTTACCAGTTATAGAAGATTATACAAATATCCTTCCGAATGAATAGGACTTCACGGGCTGTTCCCAGAAAATTCAAGGTATACATTTTATTTGTCATGTAAGTACCGTTAATATAGGATATTGTAATCAAAATTGTTACGGCAATTTTTCAGAAAATAACGAATTTCAAAAAAAAATCTGCCACGTAAATTGTAGTTTGGGTTGGGGATATTTTCTTGAAAACCTTCGTGTTACGTCCTTGGAAGGTAATGAATTTGAATACCAAGTTTCGTGTTTTTGTTTTTGTGTTATGCTTTTCACAGTCACACCTTGTTCTAAAAATGCTTTACTTGGATTCCGGGGTTCTCAAAACATGTATTTCCGGTGAGATATCGGTATCAGATTTTTGAGTGAAATGCAATACCTTCTCTACCTACTATGTATCTGGTAGAGAAAGTAATTAATGTATGTCTTTAGTAATTGAATGAACATTCTTAATTTAGAGTAACTGATTTGCGATGTAAAAATTGTTGCAATTCTCGCCGTATGATTTCATAGCTAACAGTCTTAGAGGAAGTAAAGCCTGCTGCGACTGCACAATGCAAGACAAAGCCAAGACAAAACCTAATCCATCGCTTTGTTTTCTTCCTCTCTGAACAGAAAAGATTAATTAATCTCATTAATAGATTTGGACGTCAATTTATGTTTATGAAACCGAGCGAGGTGGTACCGCGGTAATGTGTGTACTCTCATTCGGGAGTCCCCGATTTGATCCCCGCCCACTCTGATCCATGAGTTTTTCCATGGTCGGCAGCGAATGCTGGGGTGGTTTCTTCTTTACCACGATTTCCTTTCTATCATTTTACTTTCATTCCGTTTTCTTCTTATCCCTCACGTGTGTTTCCGGGAATTATGCAAGAAAGGTAAACTGTATAAATATAGAATTAACGAAACCATTATTATAGCTTAAAACAGAATTAGTTAAAAATTGAGAACAGGAGCTAAATTCTGATTTATAGCTTTAGAGTAAGAAATTAAAGTACTAATGTGCATACACAATAGGAATTAATATAATTAAATAATGATATATTGTTAAAGTAATTAAAGGACTTAATTTATATAATGGATTTTATGAACTACATATTTGAGAGAAGGGTGAAGGGATGTTACTTAGAATAAATAACTGGGGCTAGACGGTTTTAATTATTATTCACTATACTGAATACTTAGTATTCAGAAAAAAATATATAAAATAAATCTGTGCTGGCTATCAGTGCAGATACCATTGGATCAGTAGTTAGGTCATTAGTTTTTGTTAATATTAGAACAGTTATATAGGTTAATAACTGGTTTCCAGTTCTTTATATTACTGGATTGCAGTAAACAACAATAATTGACTTAGTGCAAGTGGGAATTACTATTTTAGTTTATACATATTACATTGCAATTTATTTTATCCAATTGCATTAATTCTATTCACTTTATCATTTTCTGCATTTATTTCAGTTACTAGTATATAAGTTATATCTGTAAAATAATGATGTATGGTAAAAATAAATGTGGTAAATAAAATATCAAGTTTGCAATATATGCCCTGGTATAGGGAACTAGATGCCAAGGACGTCGTATTACATATTTCATTTTACTTTATTTTATTTTTGTGCTACTAGGTTTCGTGGCGTGTGGTAGTGCCGGACAGATGGCGTGGATGGTAAGTTAAGCAAATAATTGCAATAACTTACGGATATTAAATCAATATAAAATGTAATAAGCCGGAGTTGAAGGATTTGTCCGGAGAGAAAGGTCATTAGCGAGTCATGTTAAGGAAGGGCATTAGTAACAACCGAGTAACGAAAGCGTTAGCATAAATATTCCTGACTGCTTGGTTGATGGGTCGTTCATCGCTCTCTCTAGGCGGCTTCAGCAGTGAGACGAGTCTTCCAGTTTGGAAATGTTAGGCACTTCCGCGTGTCTCTGTGACATATCTGCCTGCGGCCTGTAGCCTCCTGTGGTTCCTTCACTTCATCGCTTCTGGGGGTGTTAGCCCAATAGATCCATGAAGTCCCAGCATGCGAGGTGTATCCCTCCACTGAATAATCTATACCTATTTTATGAAAGGCGACAACTTAAAATAAAATATCGTCACATTATAATGGCACAGAACCTCAAAGCAGCGTCCATATAGGGCTCTAAAGGAAGTCGTATCCAGCCTCTGAAGAAGACATTATTGATGGATGAATATTTGAGGAGACCATCTCTATAGACATATTATGAATTATGATGCATTAAGGAATATTGCCAGTGCTTTGTTATTCTAGCGTCACTATCATGAACTCGGGTTCTTTGTCATCCTCTAGGACCCTCGTCTGCTAAACCAGCAGATGGCCGTTTTGTCTCGGAGTTCCTCTGCTAAATGAAGGTTCAGTCGCCAGCCGCAAGGTCATGAACTTGCCGCGACTGCCCATTTTCAAATCGACCTGCTATTCCTGGCAACATTCCACCAGTGTTTTTTACAGAGCAACCCCGTGCCGCAGATGTTTGTATAAATTTTCAGAACTGGCGGCGGATAAATGGCTCTTTCCTTCTGAGTTACTTGCACATCTTTCCTCATTAATGATTCCACGAGGTTCGAGTCCCCTCTGACCAGAATAATTCGCTTGGCTTTTCTCCTCTTCTCAAGCATCCTGTATCTTGTTTAAACAAGCTTTATAAGACGTTTACAAACAAGCACGTGGCCTAATTATAATAATTACTATTCACTTAAACCTTTTTAAAGTTGCTTAAAACGTTTATGTAGAAACGACACTGGAAATTCATCACCGGGTTGTCATTCATGGGAAGTTAACATGGCTACTGCTCCAAAGTTAAGTTTACAAACTTCATGAATCATTTTCTCGAGAACTAACCATACATAATAATGTAAATGTTTTCTAGACGTACATTAAAGTTTTATCGAATCTCTTTTATTGGTGTATTTCGTTTAGTAATTCAAATAAATTATATTAAAATAGGTTTACGCAGGTTAAAAATGTCTTTGTTTACCTGTAGTGTTGAATTGGATTTATTTTCAACTAAATATCGTCTCATAACTATGATTACATATTGTACAACCTCTAATTCAAATTATTATTGTTCCCACTAAAAATAGAAATAAAATCATCTTAACTAGTCACAATATCGCCTTCTAAAGTTGTTGGCCTAAATATTTTTAGTCGTTTACACACAACTCCAGTTAATTGTGCATTAGCGATCATCACATTTATATTATATATTCATCCCTATTTATATTTGATACCGTAATTACAAACAGGAGGATATAAACAGTAACAGAAATATAGTAAGGTAAGGAAATAATTATCTTCCGTATACTATATCAAAATAAAATGCAATATGCTTAAGTTCTAAGATTTGTCCGGAGAGAAAGGTCATTAGCGAGTCATGTTAAGAAAAACCATCAGTAACAGCCGAGTAACCAATGCGTTAGCACAAAGATTTCTTGAATGCAATTAAGGGGTGAGTTCAGTACGTTTGCAGTCACGTAGGTATGAATTCTGTAAATTATAAAGGAAATGAAATTCTTATATTCGAGCGAGGTACCTCATGAAAACAGTGTCAGATACGCATACGTAGAGTTTTAAGTTTGTACCACGTGAGTAGAAACACTGTTAGTGGTAGCGATGGATAGGCGGAGCTTAAGTTAAGAAAAGAGCATGCATTCTAAATCATACTTATTTATTTAATCTTATTTACTTACTTACTAAATCATGTGATTTACTCGTGCGAGGCTCTTGTAATTACTCATGTGGTATATAGATTCATTTTAAGTTGAGTCGCGCCCAGTAACGCCCTTGAGTAGAAGGATTTAGCGGAAATTGTGAGGGATTTTTCCGCGACTTACAGCAACTGTCGCATCGCATAGTTATTATTCTAGAAATAATTTAATTCTTCAACAGTCGCCGACTCTTTTCAGAGAGAATATGAGTCAATATTAAAATTTATCAGCGAACTAAACTAGTGTTATCCTTTCACACTACACTCACGTATATCCTGAGACAAATAACTCATAGCCATACCGCTGAAGCAGCTGGCGGTCCAAACAACACAGAACAAGCTAGGAGATGACATCGTAGAACTAAAAAACAAAGCAAGTAACATTAAACGCTATCTTAATTGATACAATTTCGAGAAAGCAGCATCAAAAATTTGTAGCAAAGGGTACCGCTTCATATTTAACCACCCAATTATTTTCTAATATTTTCCTTCCTTCAAGTTCCCTGTTTACCATTCTTGCCCATTTCTGTCTCACTTTACCGAAGTTTCCTACGCGCTTTATGTTTTCTCATTTTAGAGCGAAAACTTTCCTAATTAAAATTTCCCCATCTGAGTATTTCCATTTTTGTTGCCATACCTTTTCTCTCCGTGTTTTTATTTTATTGCAGTGTAATACACAGTGAAATGCTACGTTTACTTCTCCATATATTGGACATTCCGATAATTATTTGTCGTGTCTTAGACCTTTAAAATTCACGACTTTATTTTTTGTCCACGCAAATTCTTCTCCAACTGCTTTATCGTAAATGTGTATATATTTTATTCCTTCTCTATATTACCCGTAGGAAGTAGAGGAAATATGGCGGTCTATCCAAAAACTAGATACCAAGATTTCATGAGAAATACATGTTTGAGACTCCCTCAATAAAAAGGAAGCGTTTTGGAAAGAGGTCCGAGGACGTGTGTGTGTGTGTGTGTGTGTGTGTGTGTGTGTGTGTGTGTGTGTGTGTGTGTGTTGGTTAATTAAATATTTGTAGTTATATGGGTATGTGTGCTCCTCTTCCATTGATTTGTACGTCTTAATGTAGATATAGGAGCCGATGGAATGTTGCTTGATTCACCTACAGAAACAGTCATGGACAGGGGCAAACAATGATGCAACCAGCTATATTTTGTTGAAACATGCTAGGCAACAACATGAATCATTGTCCTCGGCCAGCCCAAAGTGAAACACAACCGTCATAATTATATCTGTAACAGAATTTGAAAATTAAACATTTAGAATTTTCGAAAAAGTATTGGCAGAGTTATCACAAAGTATTATATATACTTCGTCACAGTATCGACGTTTCGACTCTCATCTCAACTTTTAAGTTTAAGCATTATGTTGTAATACAGACTTGGTAGCAATGATACAATATGCTGTCATGTAATGATTATTACATTTTCTACTGGATACCAGTACGTAGAAGGTACTACATTCCACCTAAAAATTCGATATCGAGATTTCTGCGGGAATACATGTTTGCAGCCACCCTGAATAATAAAAAAGAATTTTTAGAAAAAGGTCCGTGTGTGTGTGTGTGTTTGTGTCTGTGAAAAGCTAACTCAAAAACACAAGAAAATCCCTACCCCAAACTTTAGATGGAACATTTTTTCGAAATCATTGACTTTCTAAAAAAAAATAAAATCTGATATGTTACACTCACATGAATGTCTCTACTCATGTACAAACTATTTTTCCAAACGCTTATTCTCCATATGCTTCATGTTAATTGAGATATCGAGATGTCAATCTTATTGCTAATTTTCTTATGGATGCAAGGGGAATATGGTAGGTTTTAAGCGATAGTCAAATATTTCAAGTGCTGGTTGCTATATGGCGCATTCCATTCTCTTTGCATGTCCAGGACAAAAAAATGAATAACGAATTTAAGAAAAAGTATAAATATTGGAAAATTTAAGGGAATAACGAGCAATATCTCGAAAACGGTTCACTCAACAAAAAAAATGTATATGACATAAATTGTGTATTTTAATGCGATCTACATTTTTTGTGTAGTAACACTTTGTCTATCTCTTATGGTTTAGCAGTTATGCAAAAGTCGTCACAATGAAGAATACTTTTGGAGAAATTTCCAGTAAATTCGAGATACACATTTCATTTGTCATGAAAATATCTTAAATGTATGATGTTTTAATCAAAATCGCTAGAGCCATTTTTGAGAAAATTAAAATTTTCGAAAAATCTTCCCTGTAAAGGGTAATCTTGGGTGGGAGGATTTTCTTGAAAACCTTCTTATCGCATCTCTGGAAGATACTGAACCTATACACCAAGTTTGGTGTTTATCCGACTGTTCGTTTCTGAGTTATGCTGTTCACAGACACATAGACACACACACACACACACACACACACACACACACACAGACACACGGACATGTTTCCAAAAATGATTTTTTTGGATTCAGGGAGTCTCAAAACATGTATTTACGGTGAAATCTCGGTATCGAATTTTTGGGTGGAATACAATACTTCCCCTACTTATTATACGTAGTAGAGAAAGTAAAAAAAGGCTCTAAAATTTTATTAAAATATCATACATTAAAGATGTTTATAAGTACAAAACATATATATTAAAATTTCTAGGAGTAGTCTTTGAAGACCTCTTTATTTTAAGGAATTTTGTACAATTCTGAGCCATTTCCGAGATATCCGTTATTAATGGTTGGAAGTCCTTTTGAAGTCCTGTCGATTTTCAACTGTTTTTCGCGATGTCTTGGAAAGTGTGTGACATTTTAAAGCCAGCATTTAGCTTCCAGTTCTTAAACATCTGAATATGCTGTTCTCTTTGTATTTATAACGAAACATGTAATGTAGCTAATTCCAGAAAGGTTTATCTCAATTAAAATGGAGTATATAGGAAAATAAACCTTCGTAAAAAACTTCTATACCCACTAATTAAGGTTAGAGGGTAGAGAATGTCATATGAATGTATCACATTTATTTTTTTAACAAAACACGACTAGAAATTACTTTTATTGTGCGTGTTTTGTAAAGATGACGTCAACAATGAACTTTAGTCGTGAAATACGTACTCATAATAAATTTCATTCCATATTTTAGACTAATTCCAAAACCTCGAAACCTCTTACAATGTTACCTATGATATCACTAATCTGCATGATATCGGATGGCTGAAAACTAATAAGTGATTCTGACTCACTTTTTTATACTGATTTCAGAACTACTTTTAGTTTTTTTTCTATCACGTACAGTTTTTTCACAATTTCACTTCAAAAATATAGAGATATAGAGATATAAAGATATTGCTTCCGCCACTACACATAAAATTGGGCTTGATGAAGCAATTTGTAAGGGCTCTACCATAGAATGGACCCTGCTTCAAGTACCTTTCCAAGACATTTCCCTTCATTCCACAAGAGAAATTAAAGGTAAAATAAAGAAACTGATGGAGGATGAAGATTTTAAGAAGACAATAAATGAAAGAGAAATATAAGCATGGACCGCCTTCCGATCAGTTACTGAAAAATTCTTAGGCAATAACAAAGATCCTAATTACAAGGCCATTGTCGAAACAATGTTGGAAAATTTCAAGAAGATGAGTTGTAACATGAGTGTAAAGGTGCATTTTTTGCATTTACATATCGTATACTTTCCAGAAAATCTGGGACATTATAGTGAAGAGCAGGGTGAACGTTTTCACCAAGATATTAGGGAAATGGAGAGGAGGTACCAGGGGAGATGGAATGAAACTATGATGGCCGACTACTGTTGGATATTGAGGAGGGGTCTGCAAGGAAGTCAAAGAAGGGAAAGTTTGAAAAAAATTAAATTAAACACTTTGGCTTCGTGCTTTCTTAAAATGTAGTCATGAAATAAATTAGTGGAGTTCTTGAGAGTATTCTTAAAATGTTTCCTGAATGAAAACTTACCTTGTGTGAAATGGTATTTGAATACTTTTCTGCGCTCATTAGTAAAGTTATCAAAACATTACTTCTTATTTTGTGCAAAAACCTGGCGTGATAGAAAATAACGGAAGTTATTTCTGGAATCAGCATAAAAACATGATTCAAGAACACCTCCTTTAAGAAATCATCTGACAAAAAGTTTGAAAATGCAGACTAGTGTAATCTATAAGAACGGAAAAGCAGGCAATGCGATTCGCTCCTGATCTTCTTATTGTCCCAAATGCACCACAGCCCTGCATCGGAACGAGAGCAGCACGTGACGTCACTTCATTACCATTTTCCAATTTCCGCGAGCCCTTAAAAAGTAATAGCGATCTTTTAAAGCAAATTGCGTCCAGGACAGAAAAAAGGGAAAGAGCAAAGCATGCACTAAATGCAGAGCACTCAGTTCGTTCCTGCCGCCATATTTTTCGTGTCATAATAACAGTCAAAATTTTACTTTATGGGCGAACTCTGCGGAAAAGTCGTATAAATTTTATGGTGAAAACTAAAACATTCTTTTTCTTTGGAGATCAGAGGAGTGTAATACCCTCTTTTGTTTACCCGCATGGCTTGCGTGAGGCAACTGCTAAGACCAGATAAGCGTTTGGACACGTTTGCAAATGAATTAAACAGATGAGTCCACTATGTAAAAGCTTACGTAGCAGTTTCTGTATCTAAAGCAAACATTCGTTGCTGTAAAAGCTAAGGGCTTCAAAGCGAAGTTGAGGATTATAAATTAAATTATGTGCAACCAACAGAACCTAGACAGGTCTCATAAAGAGTTTTATTAAGTGTTACACTGCTATTCCATTATTTTTCTCTGTCACATATTTATATATCACCATTTCAGTAATTCTTAACGTAACGTATTTAAAACCCATATACACCATTGTGACCTTATCCATATTTTGCACGCGTGTAAGAAATTTTCAGTATCCCGAGCATTGATTCTGCTGGCTAATTAATTAGGATAGGTACGCTTCAAGAGATGTTGGTGATTTACAATTTACTCCTTATGTGTGTATTGTCACGTATACAGTTGCAGGCAGCAAGATACTTAGTCATAGATTCGATATTTTACTATATTGGCCAAACTCTTACATTTTAATACATTTGGTCATTTTTATATTTCATACACTTTCTTGACTTGGAATTCTAGTTAAAGTTAATTTATGACAGGAAACCGTGGTCTGTTACTTCCTTTGACATTTCAAAGGGATGTTACTGTAGCATCACTTCCTGAGGTGTACGTGTCTTTTTGCAGACTTTTAGCTGCACCTTAAACCACGATACGTCACATAGAATGTTCTAGAACATTGACGTATCGAGCCATGATTGGCCGATATATTTCAAACCTAGGGCGGTGGCACACCATATTTGGTAAGGCTCATGGCATAATTGTCGAGACCCCCTAGGCAGTAACTTTCTTTATAAGGAGCTGCAGACCCTTACTTAGCGTCGTTCTGATTCTGAACTTGTCACCTGTCCATGCTGCTGGACCTGCAACTGCAATACCTGACAACTCTCGTAAGGTAAGATCCCATTAGGGAAGTTCACCATACTTTATTGAACACTTAAAGACTACACAAGAATACAGTAATGTAATGTGTTGAACCTTCAGCTAATTTCCGTCTGAATGCTTAGTCCCTTCAGGACTACATTTGTATATTTTATACAGGTCTCCTCTAGACCGAAATCTGGGGACTGAATCCCAGCATCACTTCATGTTCTCGCTAACACAATAAAATGGACCACCAAGAAACATTGCTGGTTATTTGTTTTGCTATCTACCTTCATATTTAAGCTACGTTCCCCAGTCACAACCCTTAAGGTTGCGACAGTATTATACTATGCATGCCAGGGAAGCAAACGATACAAATACCGGTAGATTCAAAAGAATTAATATTACTTTTATATTTCACTGTGAAACAAAAAAAGAAATAAAATGTATATTTTAGTTGGCCCCCGGAAGGGAGGGATAAGGTGAAGGTAGACACTGGGTGGCCGGAACCAGGAGTGACGGCTCAGCAATGACAGCGTACCAACGGTTACCGCCTACACAGGGTCCAACGCTCTCCCTAGTGGGCGGCCCTTATATCCCGGCAACTAGCCGAAAGCGGAGGGAGAAGGTGCAGAGAGAGCGTCCTTTTTTCATGCAACGCTGTACCGAAACATCATCGCCGACACTTTCAGTCCTGAAATAGACCAAACGGGGTGATGGATGAATGAAATTATTAATGGAACGAAATGGAGGGACAGGAAATTCGGGGGATGAAAGATACCACTCCAGCATTCTCCTGACGACCCGGGAAAACCCGAAACAAAACCATGGGTCAGAGTGGGCGGTCGCTGGAATTGAACCTGGGACCTCCCGAATGCGGGCCACTCCCTGAGTCATCCCGTTTGGTATATTTTAGTTACTTGAAGTAAGTGAAACCATGTAGTTTATGAACTAGAGCAAATAAATACTGCGTATAGATATACTATTAAAAATTAAATTAAACTGAGTTTTATGTATGGACGCTCTTTAACTGCTGTGATTCTTAGCTCTTAATCAATATTGGACGTGAAAGACCGGTAATTTTGTTCTGAGGTCTCTTTATCAGCCTTTAGATTCTTTTACATGCCGCAAATCCACGTCTCGGGACCACCGGCTTTACTTCCCTTCCGAAGAAAGCCAAGCTAGGTATACCATTGTATAAGTTGTAGATATAATAAATTGTATAATTAATTTAATACCAATTTAAAAACAAGTATTTTACATAACAATCTGTCTCTGTTATCCCTTTTATTTGTCGCTATAACTCTGTACCAAAGCTGCCCAAGATATTATTATTATTATTATTATTATTATATTATTATTATTATTATTATTATATAACCTAACGGGTGCATGTTATGTTTTTCATAATATGTGTTTAGTATCACATGCTATATGGCATGTTCAATGTACCCGAGCTTTGCTGACTTTGGGACCCACCAAACAAAATAAAATAAACTTTTATTATTATTATTTATTTATACTAGCATTAATACAAAATAATATGGCTAAGCATTCAACCCAGGCTAATAACTTACGGTATTCATATCTAAAATTTCCTTATTCCCTAAAACATTCTGTTTTTATAACCCTTAAGTTTATGTTTGATTTACTTATTCTTTTATTGTACAATTATATTTCGTAATTATTATTATTATTTAATCATAGCTTTATAAAGGAGCTCTTCTGCATAATAGAACACCAACATAACCTCAACACTGCCACGTAAATTTAAAAATGTAATGTGATAATTCTCAGGAATTTCTCTATCCATGACAATTTACATATATCTATGTGTATTATAGTATTCATGTATGTCTTCTTTCCAGTTGCGTTATTCATGATAGATTTTCGATTAGGAATAATTTCAAATCAAACAATAAGTCCTTAGTTAGAACTTGCTGAAACAGCATTAAAATATTTAGCCGTAGTAACAGGCTCTTTTAATGGGAAGATAAAAGGATCGCAAACTTTCGAGCACACTCATCAGATGAGATACTTGAAATAGTGTAAACATGCAACATCGAATATGTCGAAGACTACTAACGTATCGTCCTCCGTGGTCTAGGGGTACCATGTTCCCGAGGTCGCGGGTTCAGACCCGAAGGAGAGCGATAGATTTGTTCGGATGTAATAAGTATGAAGAGAACTTATCAGACCATTCTCAGAAAATTCAATATATATATATATATATATATATATATATATTATTTTATCACATAGAAATATCTTAAACATATGGTATATTAATTAACATCATTACATATATTTCAGAAAATAAAATATAACTAAAATGTCCATGTAAAGAGTAGTTTGGGGTGAGGGGATTTTCTTAAACTCTTAGTGTTGAAATTAAACACCAAATTATTTCTTTTTTTATTTCGGTGAACTTCAAAACATTTATTTCAGTCAAATCTGGATATGAATTATTTTGGGTAGGTAGTAGAGAATATAATACTTCCTTTACTTGTTGTGGTTAAGTAGTAGAGAATGCAAAAACACCTGAAATGCTGATAATATTAATTTAATTACATATTCAATCAAACTCTAAACTATTACCACTTAAAAAATTTCAAATGAAATCCCTGTACGCTTTAACTTAAAATAATACATCTCATTGCTTCAAACGCAATAGCTGCTAATGACTGAGTATGTATAATTTAGTAGTACCAATAAATATGCCAGAGGCTGGTGAATACAAGGGTAAATTAAAATATAAAGCTACAAGAATTTGTTTGTTACATTCATGAGATCCCACAGAGGGCAGAGCTCTGGGATATTGAACACGTAATACATCAAACAACCTTCACTAATCATATTATGCTTTTTAAATAAAATATGTAATCAGTATATTAGCTTATGTGTTAATTAACTTTAGTAATTACTAAATAACTGTATACTATTGCGACTTCATCCAGTTTTTATTGTTACCTCACTAATGTGATCCAATTCGGTTTTCCTTGTCAGTTCACTGTCACTTCACTTTCCTCGGGACGTGGCAGCGAAATAATTACGCGCGTCTTCTTCCGGATGGTCCACCCAATGGGGAGTAGAACTCAGGATTTTCTAATCTCTTTCAGAAGGAGACTCCTGCACGTCACAACAGTAGTTACAAATTCGCTAGAAGAACAGAACTTTTTGTCACATCAGAATCGCACTAACTCACTCACTGACTTACTGAAAAAATTTACAGAATATTCTAGTATGTTCTGGAAGCGGAAAGAAGGGAAACTTCCAGAAGATTCTGGATTTCTGACGATAGCAGCAGTTGTCGCGCCAGTGTGAAAGCATGCCGGCCCCTTTGACAAGCCATCTGGATTGTTAGTGGCCTAGGACGCCGCTTTAGAACAACTGGCCCGCACAACAATGCCCATACAACAAACTCTTTATGTATACCTTCTCACATTTCTGTTAAATTTCCTTTCGTCGGCTTTCGAGTAGTTTCCCTTTCCAGAAGTTTTCGCTGTGTATGCGGGTATGGTATATACAAGTGAGCAGCTTGTGCTTTATAACCCCAGTCACCGCTCTGACGTCAAGAGGCGCGCTCACCTCAGGGTTTGGCACAAGCTCCGCAGCCGGCCGCAGCACCAAAGCCAGGCCGTTCCTTCGGATACTACCGCAAGCGACTCAACTTCAGCACCCGCAACAGGGACCTACAACGCAGCTCCACCGAATATCGCCGCCGGCGCTTGTAGCGCCCGAACGTCGCAGCAGATGGCCCCACGCGACAACACTGGTGTTTCTCTGGACATCACCCCGAACAAGAAGGCCGCTTCAGCGCCGTTGCGTTCGGGGTGCAGAGGAACCTGGCGACACAGATTCTCCTTGAGCAGCTCCAACAACGCTGGCCTTCAATGGTGAAGGCGACCAGGATTGTCTCAAGGAATGAACCGTCTCCACTGGTGCGCCTTATTTTCCTCAACAAGGCGCAATACGACGCCGCTCTTAAGACGGAATTGGAACTTCTCGGTACCACGATCCTTTTGAAGCCAGCCGCACACAATGGACACTACCATGCCGTCGATGTTGCCAGTATGGGCACTCGACGGCACAATGCAGCAATTCACCACGCGGCCACTACTGTGGCTCACCGGCCTTGACGTCCACCTGGAAGCAGCATGATCTTTCTCGCCGTAGAAGATTCTGCCCCACCTGCTGCAGGATGGATCACTTTACAGGCCAAGCTTGCTGCCCGCTTTACCCAAGAAGGGCAGTATCACAACAGCCGCAACAAGACGCATCACCCCAAACACCACGCACTCGCCGGGACGGAAGCAACGCAGACAACATCACCAACACGCACACAACCACCACACTGACAGCCATAGAAACATCAATCACCGAACTTCTAGCGGCCAAAGCCACTATACAGGCAGAGGTTGCCAAACTGAACCAGAAACTGGAAACGTTTCGGCAGGCCGCCAACCGGCGGTTTGCAGGTATTGAAACGAAACAGCGCACTTTAAAACGGACCTACGCCAGCGCCACAGGAAGTCTCAACAGAATCAGGGCTTCAATTGATGAGCTATCCCACTACGATGATCCAGATCTGCTGCCATCCGTTCAGCGAAAGTTTTACCGCATCGAAAGCTATCTGGAAGAAGACCACGCTACCGCAACCACTGACGACCGGGCCGAGCGGTTGATGGCCATCGAGGCCTCAATCGCCGGCATCAGAGAACAGCAACTACGGACCACTACAGACATCACCAACAGCCTCCGCAAGCTAGGACAATCACCAAAGCTGGAGGAGGGATACCAACTAATAGGCAACTTTATGGAGCAACATGTCCTACAACAACCAGCTCAACAAACAGATGCCACAACAGATAGACGCCACATCACCACCAACACTGCACAACAGCCACAGCCTCGAGGTAACAGGCCCGGGCACGGAATCCAAAATCAAAGCAAAATACTTTTATAGCACCACTGTTCTAGGTTACTGTCAGGGCCTTGGCCATGACTTTTACCTATTCCCCACTGAGGAGTTCGTCCATTTGGAGTTCTCCGTATGTAGTAATCACTCACGAATCGCAGGTTTGCTACGGCGGCACCAGCCAACATGACACCAATTATATCCCAAATAAACAGAGACACCACAGTACAGCATCCTTTCTATCCCTCTTCCTTTTTCCTATCAAATACCCTATATATCTTGTTTTTTCTAAATCCTTTATTCCTGTTTCCCCCCCAAATTGAGGTAACATCGAGTCCTCCGCAAGGCATGCGGGCACTCCCGGTAACATAGGAGCATATACAAGCAGCAGCTAAAGCTAAGCTCCTCTAAAATCCTTCCAAGAGTTGCTAGGACGCAAAATTCACATTAGCACCCCTATAAAACAAAACGATTTAGAAAACACATAACACCAGCGGTGAAGAAGGGCGTTGCACCCTGTCCAGCAGCATCATGGAACAATATTGCTACCCCATTTCACTCCCTCACCCTCACTCTCACCCGTCACCCTGGACCTTCGGTGAACCCGCGGTTCCATTTCTACTTTCGAATCCTAATTCAGTCCGTCTTCCAAAATGTAAACAACCAAACTCAGTCCCGTTTTCCAGAATGTATACAACCTCAGTCGGTCCTGCAGGAAATGAATATTAATCTAGTTATAATGCATAAGTTTTCTTCCCATTTTTAAAAGACTTGGGACTTTCAGTAGACCTATACTGACTGCAAAACGTATTGCAGTTTTATGTTTCACCAAAACCAATGTTAACCGCAAAATCAAATGTTATATATATCTATATATAATATATATTGCCCTAAAGAATACATATAACAATTTTGTAAATCCACACACAAAATAAATGAAAAATCGGTATATTATTAAAATATTATAATTCTAATAAAATGAAAGATTTTGAAAATTGCCAAAATGTGTACTTTGTCATAACGTTTGTATCCCGCCTCTACGAGGGGTAGTGTGTTCTACCTCACATTCAAGAGGTCCCGAGTTCGAATATTCCTTGGGGCGAGTTACCTGGATAAGGTTTCTTCCGAACTTTCCCTTATCCTGAGAAGAACTCGAGAAATTCTAAGCTCTAGAGACCCAGTGCTTATTGAGCATCATTTCAACCACTTCGTGCATTCATTGTCCGACATTACCTAGCCGGTTAAATGGCGTTAAACCATATTAAAAAGTGAAGAGCTACCAGTAATATCGTGGCCACAACCAAATACTTTTTTCAGTGCCACTATCGATTATTCATAACAGTGATGCCACACCATTTTACACTTCACTATTCTCAAAATACTATTGCGGTTTTGGTCTGTATGCTACGGGACTAAGTTGGGTTGTCGACAGTATATGCCAGTGGACTAGTTGAATTGTTGACCTATATACTACTGGACTAAGTTGGATTCTCGACAGTATATGCCAGTGGACTAGTTGAATTGTTGACCTATATACTACTGGACTAAGTTGGATTCTCGACAGTATATGCCAGTGGACTAGTTGAATTGTTAACCTATATGCTACGGGACTAAGTTGGATTGTCGACAGTATATGCCAGTGGACTAGTTGAATTGTTGACCTATATACTACTGGACTAAGTTGGATTGTCGACAGTATATGCCAGTGGACTAGTTGAATTGTAGACCTATATAATACTGGACTAAGTTGGATTGTCGGCAGTATATGCCAGTGGACTAGTTGAATTGTTGAATTATATGCTACGGGACTAAGTTGGATTGTCGACAGTATATGCCAGTGGACTAGTTGAATTGTTGACATATATGCTACGGGACTAAGTTGGATTGTCGACAGTATGCCAGTGGACTAGTTGAATTGTTGACCTATATAATACTGGACTAAGTTGGATTGTCGACAGTATATGCCAGTGGACTAGTTGAATTGTTGAATTATATGCTACGGGACTAAGTTGGATTGTCGAAGTATATGCCAGTGGACTAGTTGAATTGTTGACCTATATACTACTGGACTAAGTTGGATTGTCGACAGTATATGCCAGTGGACTAGTTGAATTGTTGACCTATATGCTACGGGACTAAGTTGGATTGTCGACAGTATATGCCAGTGGACTAGTTGAATTGTTGACCTATATGCTACGGGACTAAGTTGGATTGTCGACAGTATATGCCAGTGGACCAGTTGAATTGTTGACCTATATACTACTGGACTAAGTTGGGTTGTCGACAGTATATGCCAGTGGACTAGTTGAATTGTTGACCTATATGCTACGGGACTAAGTTGGATTGTCGACAGTATATGCCAGTGGACTAGTTGAATTGTTGACCTATATACTACTGGACTAAGTTGGGTTGTCGACAGTATATGCCAGTGGACTAGTTGAATTGTTGACCTATATGCTACGGCACTAAGTTGGATTGTCGACAGTATATACCAGTGGACTAGTTGAATTGTTGACCTATATGCTGCTGGACTAAGTTAGGTTGTTGACAGTATATGCTACAGGACTAAGTGGGTTGATGACAGTATATGCCACGGGACGATTTGGATAGTTGACAGCGTATTCTACGAGACGAGTTGGATTGTTCATAGTATATGCTACGGGACGAGTTGGTTTGTTAACATATATGCTACGGGACTAATTTGGGTTGTTGACAGTATGTGCTAGTGAACGACTTAAATTGTTGACGTATATTGAAGTGGTATACTTCTGTTATATTTATTTGTTGAGCCCCACGTTTTGGAAGCCAATTTGCGATGGTAAATTTAAAATGTTATTTGTGTATGTGTGTTTACTCCACGTGGTTAAGCCATTTTGTGACGTGATTCTTTGTTAGGTTCGTTAGCTCCATCTGGTGTTAGCAATTTGCGGCAGTATTAATGTTTGTTTGAAAGAATACTACTGTTATTTTATTTACTTTTGGTCCACTGTCCTCCGGCTAGCTATTATCTTTTTGGTCGAGCACTTCTCTTTATACAGGTTGTGTAAACGGAAAGGAGTCTTTTATCAAAATATAACACTGATGAAAGAATTTGTTTTACACTTTTATTGTCGAACACATTCACTATCACAATTTACACATTGAACTTGACACTCGCCAAACTGAAACTGTTATAATAACTTCATTACTGATCATTCCTAATTCGCGTACTTCAACTTTTTGTATAATTAACTTTACAACACTTTAGATTTTTCATAACTCTGCTACGCGTAACTTGTGAATCGATAGCCGACGTGTACTTTACAAATATTTTCGGTGAACTGACGGGGTCTATCTCTAACCTAGCCCTTTTTATACTCCTACACCCCGATATGCCTAAAGATTATAACTGAGCTGCTATTGGCTAATAAAACGCGCCAGCATTAGCGTCTATTTTTATATCCAATGAAAATTATGAATACATATGCTCTAGGTATAATGTTCCAGCGAATTCTAAAGGAAAAACGAGCCAACATTACGTAACTTCCTCGTCTCTAATAATGATAAACAGCTCATCCCCTCGCTGCATTATTGCACATTATTATTGTCAGCTTCAGTAAGGCCGTATAAACTTACTTCTCAACAATAATTACAATCAACAAACATCTCAAATCAGTGTCACATAAAAATGCATATTCATATTATAATCATTCTTTACATTTAAGTAATTTGTGATACAAATTACTGCATCAATATGCTACGAGACCAAGTCAGTTGTCGACAGTATATGCCAGTGGACTAGTTGAATTGTTGACCTATATGCTACTGGACTAAGTTGGGTTGTTGACAGTATATGCTACGGGACTAAGTGGATTGTCGACTGTATATGCTAGTGGACAAGTTGTATTGTTGACGTATATGCTACGGGACTAAGTTGTATTGTTGACAGTATATGCTACGGGACTAAGTGGGTTGTTGACAGTATATGCTACGGCACTAAGTGGGTTGTCGACTGTATATGCTAGTGGACAAGTTGTATTGTTGACGTATAAGCTACGGGACTAAGTTGGGTTGTTGACAGTATATGCTACGGGACTAAGTGGGTTGATGACAGTATATGCTACGGGACGATTTGGATAGTTGACAGCGTATGCTACGAAACGATTTGGATTGTTCATAGTATATGCTACGGGACGATTTGGTTTTTTAACATATATACTAGGGACTAATTTGGGTTGTTGACAGTATATGCTAGTGGACGACTTAAATTGTTGACGTATATGCTACGAGACCAAGTTCAGTTGTTGAAAGTATGTGCTACGAGATGAGTTGGATTGTTGATAGTATATGCTACGGGACGAGTTGAGTTGTTGACATATGCTACGGGACGAGTTGGGTTGCTGACAGTGCATGCAACGGCACGAGTTGAGTTGTTGACGTATAAGTTATGGGACTAAGTTCGGGTTTTGACAGTATATGCTACGGGACTAAGCTGTGTTATGGACAGCATTTGTTACGGTACAAGTTGGATCGTTGAAGTATATGCTACGGGACGGACGAAGTGGGTTGTAGATAGTATGCTGCGGGACGAGTTGGGTTGTTAACAGTAAATGCTACGGGGCGAGTGGGGTTGATGATAGTATATGCCACGGGACGAGTTGAGCTGTTAACTTACATGCAACGTGACTAAGTTGGATTGTTAACAGTATATGCCACGGAATGAGTTGGGTTGTTTACAGTATATCCCACGGGATGATTAGATTGTTGACAGTATATTCCACGGGACGAGTTCAGTTGTTGACTTATATGCTACGGAACTAAGATGGTTTGCTGAGGGTATAAGTTACAAGACGAGTTGGGTTGTTTACAGTATATGCTACGGGACGAGTTGGGTTGTTTACAGTATATGCTACAGGGCGAGTTGGGTTGTTTACAGTATATGCTACGGGACGAGTTGGGTTGTTTACAGTATATGCTACAGGGCGAGTTGGATTGTTTACAGTATATGCTACGGGACAAGTTGGATTGTTGACAGTATATGCCACGGGACGAGTTCAGTGGTTGACTTATATGCTACGGAACTAAGTTGGGTTGTTGAGGGTATAAGTTACAAGACGAGTTTGATTGCTTACAGTATATGCTACGGGACGAGTTGAGGTGTTTACAGTATATGCTGCGGCACGAGTTGGGTTGTTTACAGTATATGCTACAGGGCGAGTTGGGTTGTTTACAGTATATGCTACAGGGCGAGTTGGGTTGTTTACAGTATATGCTACGGGACGAGTTGAGGTGTTTACAGTATATGCTACGGGACGAGTTGGGTTGTTTACAGTATATGCTACAGGGCGAGTTGGGTTGTTTACAGTATATGCTACGGGACAAGTTGGATTGTTGACAGTATATGCTATGGGACGTGTTGGGTTGTTTGCAGTATATGCTATGGGACTAAGTTGGGTTGTTGACAGTATATGCTACGGGACTATGTTGGGTTGTTGACAGTATATGCCACCGGATTAAGTTGGAGTTTTGACGTATATGCTACGGGAGTAAGTTGGGTTGTGGACAGTATATTGTTACATGCTGTGTAGATGGCCTGAAAGTTCACCTGAAAATTAAATTAATTCCTAGTCAAGCTACCAGCCAAGTGTGACGTAAACAACAATGTGTCTGGTAATGACAATGTAGAACATAATTTACCCCCCCCCCAATTATTAATACGCCACAATATGCTATGGGACGAGTTGGGTTATGCCATTGCATGCAAGAAGATAACCGGACCTAGTTAGGGCGTTTCACCAAACCGTTAAACTCATCGCAGCTAGTTACCCCTAATAACACTCCATCGGGCTACCCTCAGCCTGCCAACTTGTGTGTGCGTGTATGTACAGTCGAGTGCAGTCGACAACTGAGTGCAGCGAACAAGTTGGGCTACGTTGACTGTCTGACGAATAAAGTTGTTCGGCAGCATATATATATATATATATATATATATATAAATATGTATAAATTTGTGAGGTCTTGATTCATAAGAGCTACTCTGAAGGAATGGTTTGGGTTAACAATGGGTAATCAATCCGAATTACCTACATCTGTTTTGTACGTTTAATTCAAACCATTCCTTCACTGTAGGTAGAATGGATCAAGACCTCACAAGTCAGTAATAAGGGATAAACAAATGCTCAGGATGCGTAACTCCAGAGATGAAATTACCAGAATGCTAAAATGAATTTAAGGATTTTAAGTGTTAAATTTATACATTAACTTACCCATGTACCCATTTGTGACCATAAATGTGTGCATAAATTCACAGCGAACCAATAAATCGAGTTAAAGATACTGATAAAAACACAACGTATACAACACAATCGCCTTCCTCACCACACGATTGTTTATACTAAGTACCAACCTAACCGCTCAAAGTAGAAGCTAAACCCCAGAATAGGCAACCTAGCATATGGAAAAAAAAATAGGAAACCTAACATTTGTAAATGGAGAGTTCCATAGCCATAGAGGAGGAAGAAGAAGAGCGGCAAACAATAGCTGAATTACTAACACTATAGGATGAAAACAAATTATGATGCGACCAAAGTTGAGAAAACAGCACAAGCTTATGGTAACAGTGTTGTAACAGACAAGGTTTACGTGGCAGTAGCATTAATTTGTTTTTCTACATGTGGAGGCAACTTTTTTGTAACACTAGCAGCGCAATGGTCCACTGTTTGCTACTCACTATGACCTCCGCTTTTTCTTCTCTTCATTTTAACATTTAACTTTGCAACACCAACAAGTGGGGTAACTAGCAAACAACACGAGTGGTAAAAACAAGTGGAGTAACACTTGTTCTGGCTGTTGTTCTGGTTAAACTATATTTTAAAAGTAAATCCCCTATCATAAAAGCAAATTACCAGCTGTGTTGTATATAACACTTTCCTAATTACCATAGATATATAATAATGTTTCTGATTATCAGATAATACGTCTAATTTAATTCCAAGTTGCATGCAGAATTATGACCCATAAGCTCTGTACTATATATGTTCTCAACTTCTGCATTTATTATCATATTATCTGAGAACGTCTATATAACACAAGTGTACAAAATACTACACAAACACACACTACATTGAACTCATATCCGAATTCAATATCCGAAATTGAGTGAATTTCTTTTAGCTCTTCCGATTGAGCCACTGGATACATGCAATGTTAAGTACACGCCCACAAGGTACTCACTAACTCGAGAAACAGCTTTCAGGAGAACTCCAAGGAACTCGAGATCATGACTTGGTAAAACTTTTATTTTGAATACTCAATCCAACTATGGGTAACATACATTCAAACAAAATAGCTAACAAAGCCCAATTTAAAACACTGGTATGACGTACATTCAAGGACCTAAGCCTGTCAAACCAATAATTGCAACATAAATAAGCGGTTCTTACACCACTTAGGTTATGTGGAAAAATTAAACAAATGTTATTAAGTACTTTAACACCCAAAATGTTAAGGCATTCGAAAAGTAATGGCTAAACTGCTATAACATTTCGAAAAATTTATTGAGGTTACTTTTGACATTACGAACTTCATATTTTATAGTTTCCTGCCAGGTCAACAATACGTTGCCAAATCCTTAGAAGACGGCACACTTCATCTGCAGCACCATTTCTAGATATTTCTCTCATTGATCGATCTAGATCTCTCTGGATGTCAACTCTTGATTGAAATCGAATGCCTCGTAGAGGTTCTTTGATATTTGAGAATAAATCATAGTTACAAGGGCTCATGTCTAGTGAATTTGATAGATGTTCGAGTACTTACCATTTCCACTTCTAAACAAATTCCTCACTATTGTGACTACAAGACAACGAGCATTATCATGTAACAAAATAGGACTCCCAATGGCCTGAGGTCGCTTACGACGCCATGCTGGGCGCAAATGATGTTCCAAATAATGGGAGTAGTAGTCTCCATTTACTCTTATACCATGAGGTACAGTATGTCCTAAGATTAAGCCTTCGTAACCGTAACACACAGTAATCATCAGTTTCGAAGGATCCTCAATGCTCGGCATCTTGTTGGGCGTGGTGATTCTGTATGTCACCATTCGCTTGATTGTCGTTTCAGCTCAGATTCATACGAACGTATCCATGTCTCATCCATTGTGATAACGCGACGAAGAAAGGCCTTGGTGTTCACATCGCTCCAAATGCAGTTTTGCTGTCTCCATTCGCTGCCACTTTTCAATTTCAGTTAGTGTGTGCGGAACCCAGTGGGCAAAAACTTTTCGCATTTTCAACTTTTTTTCTTAAAATGGTATAGACAGTCGACGCTGCAATACAAAGTTGTCTGGTAACCTTCACACATATCTAGTGTATCTCATCTTCCAATGAAGCCCTTAGAATCTGAAGATGGAGATCGTCCTTAGCAGCAACGGTCTACCAGCACGTGCTCTATGTTGACATTCCTCTCTTGACGAAAAGCTTATACCTATCCTGCAATATCTCTAAAGAGAAGAAGACAAAAGGGCATTTTTTCCTCTTGAAACTTGGATTTCTATGAAGCAGTTTTGTACATATCTACTGAACATAGTTTTAGGGCGGTATTACTTGCGGAATGTGAGAAACAGTGGATGTATTCACAAAATATTACTGCTTCCAGATTTTTAATATTACAGATTTATACAACAGAGACTGCTCAACAACATATTGCAAGATTACAATTGTCACCACTAGAATCTTTGATTTACAACAGTGTTGCCATTACTTTTCGAATGCCCTAGGGTAAGCTAACATACATTTTGATGCATCACCAAGTTAAGCAAGCTTTAACTGTAAAGTATTTCACGTTTCAATCTAAGTAGCACTGCAGCGTAAAGTAGTGGCTGGCACTGTTAAGCTTATGTTGAGAAATTAAACAAGTGCAATTGAATTTACATTTGCAATATTATACTGAGTAACACTGCAGCATAAAAACTGTGGCTTGAACTATTAAGCAAATACTGAAGGAGTAAGAAAATGTCATGAAATACTTTAACCTCCAAATGTGAACTAACATATAAACTTGCTGCCTCAACAAGTGAAGCAAATTTATTGTTAAGTATTTTACTGAGTAATACTGTAACACACACACACACAAAACGAAACTGTAACTTGCACTACTAAGTGTATATTGAAAGGATAAGTAAATGTCATTAATGAAGTGTTAAGAGCACAATTTACCGAAAATACAAGCTTAGTCAAAGGTGTAGCCCATGATTCATGAACAATAAGGACTGTCGCTCAGTAAGCATGGCCTAGAGCCTGACATGATAGCTCACCTATACACCATTAGCACAATAGATTTCGCCCATATAATCTCAATAAAAAAAACTGCCTCGGAAAGCCACCCAAAAGAAGCCTCGAGCTTAAAAACAGCATACACATTAAAACTAATAAAATCCAAACACAGGGCGATCAGTTTGAAATAGCCTCTTTTATTCCTGCACAAATTAACTTGAGCAAGCCGGCATACTCAACGAAACCCAACAGCCACCACAAGAATCTCCTCTGTCAACTAGACAATCGGGCAAGTAACACACTAAGCTTCCTGCCAGCACACTTGACCCCCCTCCCGAAATCTCGCAGGCCGACAGGCGTACAACAAGAAGTAATCTAAGCTCGCAAAATTCTAAACCAACCGGCACGCAATGTATGGCTTTGTTGCATATACTTTATTTTTTATGGGATCAGTGTAAGGTAAAGTTCTGTATGGACTTTGCAAAATGATAAAGTAATTGAGCCACACTTAATAATAGTCTTCTCTGACGAAATGTAATTCCAGTTTATGGCTATGTTGAGGCAGTATTTTTAACACTTAAATGATTTCAGTCTAATTATATACTATATAAATTCAATAACAGCCCGCCTTAAAGCCATATGTGTATATAACAAGATATAAAAAGTGTATATCACAGCCATTGTATATGTTTATATTATTGTACACATGTATACTAATGTTATGTGAATGTATTACGTAATTTAATAATGTATGAGCTGTGAGAATAATAGGTTAAAAGTTGCTAACAATGAGGTAACATTGAGGCAATAATGAATTTGAAAGTTTAACGATACTACTTGTAATTCTTGGAAGCAATAATGTAATTTTTGTGACAGTTTATAAAATAGCCAATCAACAACCAGAAAAAGCTTTAATTAAGTGAAGATATTCTATTGGAGTAGGATTAGCCAATCAGAAACTGAAATATAGCAAACTTTATAAGTTCAGAAGTCAGTTGGTTATAGACAGTGTTCCCAACCGGACGCGAGATGCGTCCTCGAGAAATTTAATATGTATTTAGCGTGAGACGAAAAATAGTTTACGTGTTAAAAAGTGCAATTATTTAATAAAAAAATCTCACAGCGTTCTCTCTCTCTCTCTCTCTCTCTATATATATATATATATATATATATATATATATATATCAGTGAAGTGTTGTTTAAATCGTGTCAAGCATTAATAAATGGAGCGAAGTAAAATTATAATCTGTGTAAGCCTACATTCTTCATTTGCACCACTCCATTCTAAGACATTCATGCCTCTAAAAAAAAGTATAAATACTGATGCAGCTGAGGCAAACATAAATATATAATATTTAAATAAACAGTCAAAAATTACAAAATTAATATTTTTTAAACATTTTTGAGGGGGGCAAAGACCACCGGAAAGTACATTTAGAGCGAAGGCTACCGGAAACGTTTTACCATACGTGCGGTTGCAACTACTTCAATTTCGGCTCCCCAACAGTCGAAATATAATACATTTTCTTCAAACTGGCTTTCCATACGTAGCAGCAACAAACCTTCAAATTGGTTCCCAAAGCGTGGGGCAAATAACTACTTCAAATTGGCGCCAAGCCGCGTGGGACTCGAACAGACAAGAATTGGTAAGAGAAAAGCTGAAAAGTAGAAATCAACGAACATCAGAGAATCATCAACATCATCCAAGGACAGCAACAATTCTTTCAGGAGTACGGGGCCGGAAGTCAACAATTCAACTACAATCTACGAGGGAGCACCAGAATAAAAAAAAGTTTACTAACAGCCATAATAAAAGGTCAGAAAATTTCAATTTATATATTTATATAATTGTCAAAATAGTTCAGAAAATATATTGTTATTAACATAATTTCATGCTGTTAAGAAGCGGTAAATTAAAATTGAGGAATTCAAAACAAAAGATAACAAAAGAAAATATACAAAATAAAATGGAAACAGAAAACAATGAAAACATGGAAGTAGTAGAGGACAGGTCAGCCATTACGGAGTACAATGTATAATTTACAATCAGAGCTAGAAGAAACAAATAGGTTAAATGTAGAAGAACAATCATCTGTAAATTCACAGTTAGGTACAGAAAGAGATGCTGTCACTCACACATCTAGGACACAAGAACAAGAATACTTATCACAACAAAATATTATGTGCATTCTAAAAGCAAGAAATGACTTTAATAATAAGTTAACTGAAATGAGAGGAGAGTTAAAAGAAACTAGTAATAAGATAATTGAAACTAGTACGGAGCTGAGAGTAGAATTAAGTAAAGATTTAAATAATAAGCTAACTGAAGTGAATAATAATATAGCTGAAGCTAGTACAGAGTTAAGTAATAAGTTAACTGAAACTAATACAGAGCTATGTAGTATCAAAATTGATCTAGCTAAGCAAATAGAAAATATAATATTTAAACAAACATTCAAAAATCACAAAGTTAATATTTTATGAACATTTTTTTCTGGGGGGGGGGGCAAAGGGCACCGGAAAGTACATTTAGGGCGAAGGCTACCGGAAACTTTTTACCATACGTGTGGTTGCAACTACTTCAACTACTTTGCCCAAAACGTGGGGCAAATAACAATACAACAAAATAGCTTCTTCAATGTTTCGTCGCAAGAGAAGAGATATTAGAGCACAGAGAAACCTCGTTTTACATATTAACTTGTCTGATGCGAAAATTTATGTGCATTAAATGCATACAGAATAACACAACCATTGCTTTTGAACAAACAATATATACGGAGATATACAGGAATGTCATATAGCATGTTTTTGAACTGCTGACCGACATTCAACGTCATTGTTCCACAAGGCTGCTACTATGCTTGCCATTAATGAGTCCTTAAATGTTATTCAGGATGTTTTTGAAGATACGGTAATCAGTAAGGGATTATGGCCCTCACATACCTTGATTTAACTGTATGCGATTTTTATTTATGAAGCAACTTGAAAAATAAAAAAACATCCACACATTGGAAGAACTAAAAGAAAACACCAGGTGAGAAATTCGCTCAATTTCGGGTATTGAACTCTCGAGTGTGAATGCAAATTTCCTGAGAGGATGCCCAAAAAGGACATTTCAGCATATCTTATAATAAGGTAAGTACTTACTACCATTGTAATTGTAATTAGAAAAATTGTAACTATTACATGTTCCTCTTGACCACTTTAGGGATCATTCCTTTTAATGCTATTCAAGTCCTCCGTATAACGTGTCAATATTGATAAAATTAAGGATAAAAAAATAAAGAAAACACAGGACACACATAATACAAGAAATAATTTAAAACCAAAGGATTTATAATATGTTTCTTACAAAATAACTTAATAGCATCACTAAAATGTTGCGGTTCCGGCAAAATTACACATCTATTGTGGGTAGGCGGAGCCGAGGAGACCGGCGCGAGAACCTTCGAGCGCTGGCCGCAGTGTGAGGGAAAAGCACTGTATTTAACAAAATACAAGAAGGAAATAGAGGACACATCAAGGCCGAGAACTGGAGTGTAGAAGTTAAAGGGTCAAAGAAATGGTTTTATACAGGGGGAGTGTCCATTATGTGAAGACGAGAAAGACTTAGAGTTTTGGATAAAATAAATTGGAAAAAAAATGTTTCAGGCGTAAATAAATTAATAAATTTTGTATTTGAATTTGTTTTCTTAAATAGAATAATGACTATGCAGTTCCATCCTTCTGTATGTTCTGAAGGATTATGACCTTTCATAACCTGTATCAACGCTTTAGGAGAAAAATGGTTTCCAGTACGTGTAATCCTCAAAACAGAGTTTACCAGATAAATTAATTTAAAGCTAGTCCTAATTGCAAGATGTTATTTCGGAGTGTCTATATAGCATTCACAAATCGAATAACTTCTTGTTACTAATGATGTCACAAGCTTATGTCGCTTGTAACAAACGAAACAAAAGGAAACTCCTTCCTTATTTGCTTTAATTAGCTAACTTACATTGTTTTCTCGTGTTACCTCCTTCATTATAATTAATTACGAACATTCCAGTATTGCTGGAACATTTCTTCGTGTTTGTGGGGTTTGTAATTCGTTGTTTTTCTTCTCTTCTCCAGATGTTTACTCTACCGCCTGAGCTAATGCTGAGGGGCATACAGGTAACTTGCATACAGTATGTTAGTTAGCAAACAAGCTAGTTTTTACTTCCTCTACTACGTGTAGTAAGTAGGGGAAGTATTGCATTCCATCCAAAAATTCGATACCGAGATTTCACCGGAAATACATGGTTTGAGACCCCTGAATCCAAAAAAAGCATTTTTGGAAACATGTCCGTGTGTGTGTCTGTGAACAGCACAACTCAGAAACTAACAGTCGGATAAACACCAAACTTGGTATTTAGGTTCAGTATCTTCCAGAGATGCGACACTAAGGTTTTCAAGAAAATCCTCCCACCCCAGATTACCCTTCAAATGGAATTTTTTCGAAATTTTTAATTTTCTCAAAAATGGCTATAACGATTTTGATTAGAGTATCATATGTTTAAGATATTTTCATGACAAATGAAATGTATATCTCGAACTTTCTAGTAATGTCTCCAAAGTATTCTTCATTGTGAACAACTTTTGCATAACTAGTAAACACTAAGAGATAGACAAAATATTACTACACAAAAATGTAGATCGCGTTAAAATACACAGTTTATGTCATATACATTTGTTTGTTGAGTGAACCCTTTTCGAGATATTGCTTGCTATTCCCTTAAATTTTCCAATACTTATACTTTTTCTCAAATTCGTTATTCATTCTTTTTATGTCCTGGACATGCAAATAGAATGGAATGCGCCACATAGCAACCAGCACTTAAAATATTTGACTATCGCTTAAAGTCTACCATATTACCCTTGCACCTACAAGAAGATTAGCAATAAGTTTAACATCTCGATTAACATGAAGTAGATGGAGAATAAGCGTTTGTAAAAATAGTTTGTACAAGAGTAGAGAAAGTCTTGTGAGTGTAACACATCAGATTTTTTTATTTTAACAACAGGTAGTGTTTTAATAATTCACTCGTTTAAAAATGTAAACGTCTTCCGGTGAATTCAACACATCGGTTAAGGAAAACAAATAATGAAGGAGGCATGTAGTGTTAATTCTTGCTTGGATGTAACAGTATTAATTCAAAGTGTTATAAAATTCGTACACGTTAAGGACTGAAACACAACTAACAACACTACGTGGTACGAAACAAACGATTTAATTATAAAAGATTTAAAATAAATGTAATTATCAAATATTTAAGCTATGAGTGGGTTAGAAGATATCAACTCGTAGTTTGATGAGGCCCATATAAGTGTGTCTCACTTATACTTACATTCCTACTGCTGAACAGAACATCGAGTTACAAAGCGCAAGCAAGGAAATGTTATTTACATTAAAAATTAACAATAACATAATCTAACTTCACATAAACTTTATATGTAAAGCGTTTAGCATTAGTTTTACCAAAATACTAAATTTTCAGGGAAACGTTAGCTGTCTTCTGTCATATTAGAATCAGGATGGTTGTTTTATTAGATAAAATTCGCTATTGGATTATGGCCGGTATTACTATATACACATATACAGGGTGAATCACCTAAAACGTGCACCGCAAATATTTCAGAAATGGAAAGTACTGTTGATGTGCAGTTTTCACAACATTGATTGGTAGTCAGGGGCTTTTAATAATACTGAGAAAGTGTATTTTTGTAGCAAACATGCAGTTTTTAAATGGAACAATGCCTATTTACATCAACAGTATAAAGGTAGGGTAAATTAGAATGTCAGTGGCGTTTGTTGCAATGTTCTAGTGCAAGTGGTTTACGAGAAATCTTATTTTGAAACTTTTACGCACCAACACTTGTACAACCTGTGGTAGCACAAACTAAAGAAGAACAAAAGGGAATTGCAATACTTCTGTGGATTCTTACAAGTAAAGGGAACATAGATCTTCAAAGGTTGTGTTCAAAATGACCACCGGCAGCTTCAATACACGCTTCCAGTCTGCTGCACATGTTCTAGCATTTCAGCGGAAATTTCATAGCAGCAGTAATACGTCGTTTCATATCGTCTGGTGTAGTTGGTACATCCTTGTAGAGAGTGTCTTTCAGCCTTCCCCACAGAAAAAGGTCTAAAGGGGTCAGATTCGGTGAACGGGCCGGCCAAGGTACAGGTCCTCTTCGTCCAGTCCAACGATTTGGAAACAACCCGTTAAGACAGACTGTAGTACTTCGTGCACTATGGGCTGGACAGCCATCATGTTGGTACCACAGGTTCCTCCGAGTCTGCAAATAAACGTCTTCTAGCATCTGTGGCAGATGGTCTGTCAGAGGCTGCGATACTTGTGCGAGTTCATTGTTCATTCTATGAACAAAGGACCTATGAGCTGATGGTTCACTATCCCACACCACACGTTTAAACTCCATGGACGCTGACGTTCCACCTGACGAAGCCAATAGTCAACGGACCAATAGTGCATGTTTCTGCGGTTTACCTGGCCATGATTAGTAAATGTTGCCTCATCACTAAACAAGATACTTGATGAATCTGGAGTATCATGTCTTAATGCCCATGTACAACAGTTAACACGATTCTCAAAATCGTTTCCATGCAGCTCTTGGGAGAGAGATGTGATACAGTTGGAACCTACATATGTCGATGGAGAATGCGCAGTACACTTGCCTGACTTATGCCACTTCCACGTGCGATTGTGCGGGAACTAATTTGCGGATCTCCTGCAACGGCAGCCAAAACATTAATTTCCTCCTCTTCTCCAGTCACTTGTTTGTTTCTGTTACGTTTTCTAGGTGTTACAGTACCACTTTCACGTAATTGGTTGAAGAGGTTGATTAATAATTGCCGAGATGGTTAACGTCTATTGGGATACGTTTGCGGATACACCGTACAGGAACGAACTGCATTCTTCCTACACTCTCCATACACCATGAGCATGTCGGCTTTTTCTGCATTAGTAAACCCCATCTTCCACTCACAACTTACTGCTTTAACTATCACAAACTAACTGACCAGAAAGTCGCAATGCAATCAATTAACAGAAAACACAATGCAAACAAACATAACAACATCGTACCTAGCAACTAAGCAGATTGAATATGACAAATTATAGTCCGGGTGGAAACTAGATTTCTCGTAAACCACTTGCACTAGAATCCTGCAACAAAGACCATTGACATTCTAATTTACCCTACCTATATTCTGTTGATGTAACTAGGTATTGTTGCATTTAAAATTGTATGTTTGCTCAAAAAATACACTTTCTCGGTATTATTAAAATATGTTTATAGGCTAAATGTACGAGTCCCTGACTATCAATCAATGCTGTGAAAACTGCACATCAATAGCACTTTCTATTTCCGAAATATTTGCGGTGCAAGTTTTAGGGGATTCGCCCTGTACACTGCAAAACCTTTATTTACTTTAAAACATCATTACGTGTAATAAGGAACTATAGCGCTATAGTTATTTTCATGAATATATGGCATATTTTGTCACTTTTGTTCCATGTTTTTACTCTCTGAAGTCGCATCACATGTATCTTATCCTTAGCGTCATGGAAACGTTCGTTCCGTTGTCTTTCCGCTGCCAACTTTCGAAATCTCAACATAGCTGAAAATACAGTTGAGGGCGTATTGAGGGATCTGCACGTCTAAAACTCGAATGATTCACGTTGGCAGCAATTCCTTTCAAAAGTCGCCAAAACCCGCCAAAAACGATTATATAAGAACGGTCGCATAAAAGGGAGGATGGTTGGGCAGAGTATAACCGCCGGAGCAACATTCATTGCACCAAAATGTTCCTCATTAAACAAGGACTTCTCTGGATAGCAAATCAGGCAGTACACTTAAATAATTTCAGTCTAATTATATAATATGTAAACTGAATAACAGCCCGCCTTGAAACAATATGTGTATGGAATAATTTGTAAAATGTAACAGTCATTGCATATGTTTGTATTATTGTATCCATGTGTAATAATGTTAGGTGAATATATTACGTAATTTAATAATGTAGGAGCTGTGAGAATAATAGGTTAAAAGTTGCTAACAATGAGGTAACCTTGAGGCAATAATGAGTCTGAGAGTTTAATAATGTTACTTGTGATTCTTGCAAGCAATAATGTAATTTTAGTGACAGTTTATAAAAAATAGCCAATCAACAATCAGAAAAAGCTTTAGTTAAATGAAGGTATTCTATTGGGGTAGGATTAGCTAATCAGAGACTTGAAATATAGAAATTTACAAGTTTAGTCGGTTGAAATCAGTCCAGTTGGTTGCAGACAGTGTTACTAACCAGACGCAAAATGTGTCCTCAAGAGATTTAATACGTATTCGTGTGAGACGAAAAATAGTTTACGTGTTAAAAAGTGCAAATAATTAATAAAATAATCTCACAGCCCTCTCTCTATATCAGTGAAGTATTATTTAAATCGTATTAAGCATTAATAAAAGGAGTGAAGTAAAATTATAATCTGTGTAAGCCTACATTATTAGTCGCACCACAACCCTGCCAAGACATCCATGTCTGTAACAATTATACCTACGCAGCCGAGGCAAACATAAATATATAATATTTAAAAAAAACAGTTGAATTACAAAGTTAATATTTTTAAACTTGGGGCAAACGCCACTTGAAAGTACATTTGGGGCGAAGGCTACCGGAAACTTTTTACCATACGTGCGGTTGCAACTACTACTAGTTCGGCTCCCCAACAGTTGAAATACAATACAACTCCTACTTCAAATCGGGTTTTCCATAGTGAAACAATAATCTTTGCAAAAAGAACCCCAATTTCGTAACTAAAAAGCCTCTATAATCCAATTCCGAAGTAGTACCAGTTTATTAACATTTTAGAAAATTTAAATTGTATAATTCCCCACCCCAAAAAAGGAGCAAATACAAGGTATATATCATCCTCAGAGCTAGAAAGTATTTGTCTCTACAATAAAATGAATTTTAGTACATAGTCTATTAACATAGAAAAAGTGTTCATTTTCATTGTGCAGAAAGAACAAGTTATACATCCAAGTTTGCGGTTTACGTGTTGTGATGTTGAAAACGTTTCTTATTCTTCTAGTGTGGTCTTAACAAATTTATTTTACATGCGCTTGTCAGAGCAATTTTTACTTTCTCTACTGCATATATTAAGTAGGGGAAGTATTGCATTCCACACAAATATTCGATACCGAGATATCACCGAAAATACGTGTGTGCCTGTAAACAAAATAACTCAAGAACGAAAAGTCGAATAAATACCAAGATTGCTATTTCGGTTCAGTGTCTTTCAAGGATGCGACAGGAAGATTTTCAAGAACATCCCCCATCCCGGACTATCATCTACATGGAAAATTTTTGATTTTCTCAAAAATGCCTTAACGATTTTTATTAAAATATCATATATTAAAATGTTTTCATCACAAATAGGATATATATCTCGATTTTTCTCTTCATTCTGAATGGCTTTTGTATAACTGGTTATCCGTAAGAGATAGACAACGTTTTTCTACACAAAAAAATGTAGATCGCGTTAAAACACACAATTTATGTAATATATATTTTTTTTTGGAGTGAACCATTTCGGAGATACCACTTATGATTTGTTTGAATTTACCAATACTTATACGTTTTCTCAAACTGGAATTCGTTATTCGTATTTTATGTCCTGGACATGCAAAGAGAGGAATGCTCCACATAGCAACCAGCGCTTAAAATATTTGACCATCGCTTATAACATAGCATATTTGCTTTGCACCTACAAGAAAATTAACAATTAAATAGCTGTTGCAAACGTTTATGTCCATTAACATGAAGTAGATGGAGAATAAACGTTTTTAAAAATAGTTTGTACAAGAGTAGGGAAAGTCATGTGAGTGCAACACATCAGATTTTTTGGTATAATAACTGAAATTTTACTAAAATGCGTTTTTATCTGTCGGAGGAACCAAATGTCAAGGTCAACAATAAAATTTTTAACATTTTACTGAACTTTATAATGCATTTCTTGTCAATTTAAATAATATGTCGATGAGAAGTCGTGTGTTACATAAAATGTTATCGTATCAAGTATATTATAAAATGATTGGTAATTATGAGGAAAAACTGATATTATATGGCGGCTGCTAAACCTTAAGAATGCTTCAATTTTAATTCCAGGCTTCTTAAAAAAAAACGCGGATTTTTTGTTAGTAAACTTATCGCACACTAGTTAATACTTAGTTAACGTGATGTTTTTGTTTCGAAGTTAGCACTGTGCTAGTAGAGGGCGATAGTATCGTTAGGATTGACGATGTTCCTTTATTTTGAGGTTTGGATTTCTTTTACGTTACATCTGGAGTGACATATACAATGGCAGTAAAGTACATTCTACGACGTGAGGGCAGCTGTGTTGTGGAAGTGTGGAGGACGAAGGGTTGCTTGAGGTTTTAAGGGAATTCTTATTTATCACGGTGTGTTAAGTAGACAATGTATTTGTGATATTTGCGATTAATGCTAATTGGAATTCTAATTTATTTCGTTGTCGAAAATATGTCAGTATTAGAAGACAAAAGAAGAGAAAATATCCCGTTTTTAAATCAGTGTATTTTAGAGACTTTCTTAAGTGCCATAAAAGTGAATCATTTGTTTAACTTTGTCGATTCTGATTCTGGAGCACACACACAGAGTATTGAAGGAGTTGATTGGGCGGTCAGGTGAAGGCTCCTAGGTATGGAAGGAAAAATAAACTTTACAATGGATATTTAACGGAATTCGTGTTTAAGAGAGCCTATCCGGACCATCTAGATCGTGCGCATAAATTCAACACAATTGGAATTGTATCCTCTACTCCATATTTCAGAGGTGAGTACTTGTGGTTTTACTGTAATATAGCGTGTATTTGAGCCTTAAAACGAGTAGGAGGCGAACGTAAGAGTGAAACCAATGGACGGGATCTTCTGATTCCCCGAGGTTAGGCCTAGGTTAGTGTGTGTAAAGAAGCTCGTTTTGCCGAATATTCGGTTTTAGCAATTTGCAGGTGTGGGGTATAATAAAAAAAATCTGATGTGTTACACTCACATGACTTTCTCTACTCTTGTACAAACTATTTTTACAAACGCTTATTCTCCATCTACTTCATGTTAATCGAGGTAAACATTTGCAAACTCTATCTTGTTGCTAATTTTCTTGTAGATGTAGGGGAAAATATAGTTACAAGGGCAATATAGAAAAACAGTAGCTTTTAAGCACATACATATCTCTTAATAGCTGGTTGCTAGGTGCAGCACCATTCCCTTTGCCACAGATTATAACTCTTTGCATATCCAAGACAAAAAATCTGATGTGTTACACTCACATGACTTTCTCTACTCTTGTGCAATCTAATTTTACAAACGCCTATTCTCCTATGCTTCATGTTAATCGAGATATCGAGATGTCAATCTTATTGGTAATTTTCTTGTAGATGCAAGGGAAATATGGTAACTTTTAAGCGATAGTCAAATATTTTAACGCTTGTTGCTATGTGGCGCATTCCATTCTCTTTGCATGTCCAGGACATAAAAAAAATGAATAACGCATTTGAGAAAAAGTATAAGTATTGGAAAATGTAAGGGAATAACAAGCAATATCTCGAAAATGGTTCACTCAACAAAAAAAATGTATATGACGTACGTTCTGTATTTTAACGCGATCTACATTTTTTGTGTAGTAAAATTTTGTCTATCTCTTATGGTTTACCAGTTATGCAAAAGTCGTTCACAATGAAGAATACTTTTGGAGACATTCCCAGAAAATTCGAGATATACATTTCATTTCTCATGACATTATCTTAAACATATGATATTTTCATCAAAATCGTTAGAGCCATTTTTGAGAAAATTAAAATTTTCGAAAAATGTTCCATGTAAAGGGTAGTCTTGGGTGGGGGGATTTTCTTGAAAACCTTCGTGTCGCATCTCTGGAAGATACTGAACCTAAATACCAAGTTTGGTGTTTATCCGACTGTTCGTTTTTGAGTTATGCTGTTCACAGACACACACACACACACAGACACACACACAGACACACACACACACAGACACACACACGGACATGTTTCCAAAAATGCTTTTTTTGGATTCAGTGGGTCTCAAAACATATATTTCCGGTGAAATCTCGGTATCGAATTTTTGGGTGGAATGCAATACTTCCCCTACTTACTATACGTAGTAGAGAAAGTAAAAAAACGTTGTGCCTTAGTAGTGTTTGCGTATCAGGTGGTATGTGTTGAAGCCTTGTTTTCAGAGCTTTTTACTTTGTGCTACGTATAGTAAGTAGGGGAAGTATTGTATTCCACCCAAAAATTCGATACGAGATTTCACCGGCAATATATGTTTTGAGACCCCCTTAATAAAAAAAAACATTTTTGGAAACATGTCCGTGTGTCTGTGAACAGCATAACTCAGAAATGAACGGTCGGATAAACATCAAACTTGGTATTTAGGTTCAGTATCTTCCAGAGATGCGACACGAAGGTTTTCAAGAAAATCCCCTCACCCCAGATTACCCTTTACACGGAACATTTTTCTAAAATTTTAATTTTCTCAGAAATGGCTCTAACGATTTTGATTAAAATATCATATGTTTAAGATATTTTCATGAGAAATAAAATGTATATCTCGAATTTTCTGGGAATGTCTCCAAAAGTATTCTTCATTGTGAACGACTTTTGCATGACTGGCAAACCATAAGAGATAGACAAAATTTTACTACACAACAAATGTAGATCGCGTTAAAATACACAATTTATGTCATATATATATATTTTTTCTCTGAGTGAACCATTTTCGAGATATTGCTTGTTATTCCCTTAAATTTTCCAATAGTTATACTTTTTCTCAAATGGGAATTCGTTGTTCATTTTTTTGTCCTGGTAATACAAAATAATGGAATGCTCCACATAGCAACAGCTCTTAAAATATTTAACTAACGCTTAAAGCCTACCAATTACCCTTGCATCTACAAGAAAATTAGCAATAAGATTAACATCTCGATATCTCGATTAACATGAAGCATGTGGAGAATAAGCGTTTGTAAAAATAGTTTCTACAAGAGTAGAGAAAGTTATGTGAGTGTAATAGACCAGGTTTTTTTAAGAAGTGTGTAATTAAAATTAGGCTTACATTGAGGCATTTTTAAAAATTTGGAACCGCCATATTGTATAGCTCATCGTTATAATTTTTAAACACTTCACATGGAAAAAGTAAAATATATATAATGAATTATAAAACTAGTCAATGAAAAATCTTGAAAAATGCCAGAAATTGTAATATCCTTTGTTATTTAAAAATATAACTTTCCTTTGTTTGATTTGGCTGCTAGAAATTCTTAAGTTGGAGACGTATGCATCTGTTTATCTAAAGCATTTGGAACACTTTCTGGCCATTAAAATCTACAATTAAAATATCTTGCATACGGATTTTGAGTGTTTTGTTTAGCATTTCGCCTCACTGGTGAATTATGTTAAAGAAATTTAAGGTTTGTTATTTACTAATTAGTTATAAGGTTTTTGTGTTTTTCTTAATTTTGCATTTTGACTCACTTATTTAGCTTTGACGTATTTTTGTGGATTATGCATGTTTTTCCCTACTATGACAGTTGGTGGATCATTGGTTATTTATTAGTTTGCTTCATGAGGAGGTATTGATTTTAAAAAACTTCTTGATATTCTAAATAATTCCAAGGACAGTACTGGTTTGTGTAATATGCTGCATTTATATTGTTAAGGTTGCCATCTGCCTCGTTATTTTTAAAAGTTTTTATTTATATCTGGCATATATTAAAATAATTACAATGACCTATGTGTTTTATCACAGTTTTATATTTTAAGACTTTCATTTTAAATTAAAACTATAGTGGCAATTCTCTCTACCACAGATATGGCTTCAAAGGTGCATTATTTAAGGATAAAAATTCTTAAGCTATTTTGTTAGTTCATAGCTTAAGATCGTTCTAAATAACTTCATTGTTTAATACAATTTAGGATTATTATATTTTAATAAGTGCTATGAGATATTCCTTATGTAATGGAAAGAAAGTTTTTAAAGTTTAATACATAAGTAATGAAGGTAGAACGACATCAGCACTTTAATTAAAATGCAGCGGGTTAAATTATTTTAAGTAACTGAGGAAATATTTTCAGAAATTAAGCTAGATTTGCATTAATTTCTATATTTTAAAGGAGAGAAGATGCATCCAACCTTATCAATCTTATGCTTGTATTATTACATTAATATGTGTATGGATATGTACATTTGTGGTTTAACGTTAAGGGAATGGTTAAGTTATTTGTGTATTGCAATTGCACGAAAATATATTTAAGGAGACGCCTAACTAAAAGTTGTTTACCGTACTGAAGATTGAGGAGAAACCTGACTAACGGGCACTGAACTCCTGCCGTCGAATAGGGCACCCCACCGCACACACATCAGACGTCAGTTATCCATCTCGATTTCCATCAATTGGATCTACTATTAGTGTTGGGAGGGAAAATTTGGTCGAAGTCATGACACGCTTCACTCCAGTGAGTGTTGTCTCACATTGTTCCTTGTAGCATATGTTCTGTGTCATTTCCTATTGGACGTAACATATTTTGGAAAGCTTACAACTTTTTACTTTCTTTACTACGTATAGTAAGTAGGGCAAGCATTGTATTCCAACCAAAAATTCGATACCGAGATTTCACCGAAAATACATGTTTTGAGACCCCCTGAATAAAACAAAAGCATTTTTGAAACATGTCCGCGTGTGTGTCTGTGAACAGCATAACTCAGAAACGAACAGTCGGATAAACACCAAACTTGGTATTTAGGTTCAGTATCTTCCAGAGATGCGACACGAAGGTTTTCAAGAAAATCCCCCACCCCAGATTACCCTTTACATGGAACATTTTTCGAAAACTTTAATTTTCTCAAAAATGGCTCTAATTATTTTGATTAAAATATCATATGTTTAAGATATTTTCATGACAAATGAAATGTATATCTGGAATTTTCTGGGAATGTCTCCAAAGTATTCTTCATTGTGAACAGTTTTTGCATAACTGTTAAACCATAAGAGATAGACAAAATTTTACTACACAAAAATGTAGATCGCGTTAAATTACACAATTATGTCATATACATTTTTGTTTTTGAGTGAACCATTTTCGAGATATTGCTTGATATTCCCTTAAATTTTCCAATACTTATACTTTTTCTCAAATGGAAATTCGTTATTAATTTTTTATGCCCTGCGCATGCAAAGAGAATGGAATGCGCCACATAGCAACCAGTAGTTAAAAGATTTGACTATCGCTTCAAACCTACCATATTCCCCTTGCACCTACAACAAAATTAGCAATAAAATTAACATCTCGATTAACATGAAGCATATGCAGAATAAGCGCTTGTAAAAATAGTTTGTACAAGAGTAGAGAAAGTCATGTGAGTGTGACACATGAGATTTTTCTACCGTGTACATAGTAGGTAGAGAAGGTATCGCATTCCACTCAAATTTCGATACCGAGATTTCACCGGAAATATATGAAAAAAAAAAAGCATTTAAAGAAAAAGGTCCGCTTGCGTATGAATGTGTGTGCCTGTGTTTCTTTGAAGAGCATAACTCAAAAATGAAACGTCGAATTAGTACAAAACTTAGCATTAAAGTTCAGTATCTTGCAATGATGCGACAAGAAGATTTTCAAGAAAACCCCCCACTCCAACTACCCTTTACATGGAACATTTATCGAAAGCTTTGAATAATCTAAAAATGACTAACGATTTTGATTAAATGCCATATATTAAATATATTTATATGATAATAAACCTACATCTTGAATTTTCTGGGAAGAGCCTGTGAAGCCCTCTTAATTCGGAGGAAATTTTGTATAATCTACTATAACTGTGGGCGGCGCCGTGGTCGAGTGGTTAGACCGCTCGCCTCCCACCGAGGCGGACCGGGTTCAATCCCAGGGACCTGCATGTGGGATTTGTGGTGGACGAAGCGGCGTCTGGGCGGGTTTTCTCCGGGTTCTCCGGTTTCCCCCGCCATTCATTCCACCAACTGCTCCATCATCACCTTTCCTTTCATCCATTTCACCAACATTTCGCTTCATCCACTTCCTTCATCCCATACCAGGCATCGGGCTGATCACCCATCCTGGATGTTCTGTCTGATCCATGAGTGTCTGCTCCTCGACGGGCCTCTGACCCCAGGCACCCGCCTGTAAGTCCTGGGGGGTGTAAGTCCTACATAAGAGGAGGGTAAACAGATAATGAATGAATGAATACTATAACTGTAAACATTAAGCAATAGACGAATACGTATTGCACAAAAAATATATATCTCTTCAAAACACATATTGTATTTCAAATTAACGTGTTTTGCGCCATAAGCAATTTCTGAAATATCAGTTATCAATGGTTCGAATTGTTCATTTTTTGGACATTCTCTTAAAAGTCCTGTCAACATTCAGTTGTTATGCACGATTGCGTGGAAATAATATGGAATTTTAAGGCCAGTATACAGCGTCCAGTTCTTAAACATTACACTATTTCTGTTGCCTTTGTGTCTGTAATGAAATGTGTAATATAGCTATATTTGCAAAGATTTATTTGAATTAAAATGTAGTAAATAGAAAATAAATTTTATATGTTGCACTCGCATGACTTTCTCTAAGCTTGTACAAATTATATTTACAAACGCTTATTTTCCACTCACTTCATGTTAATCGAGATGTTAATCTTACTGCTAGATCTCCTGTAGATGCAAGGGGAATATGGTAAGCTTTAAGCGATAGTCAAATCTTTTAAGAGCTGGTTGCTATGTAGAGTATTCCATTCTGTTTGCATATCCAAAGTTTAAGTGTAGGAAAATGCAAACAAATAACAAGGAATATCTCGGAAATGGGTCACTCGAAAAAAAGTGTATATGACATAAATTGTGTGTTTTAATGAGATCTACATTTTTTGTGCAGTAAAACTTTGTCTATCTCTTACGGTTTACCAGTTATGCGAAAGTGATTCCGAATGAAAAGGACTTTTGGGTACATTCCCAGAAAATTCAAGATACATATTTCATTTGTCATAAAATATTAATCAAAATCGTTAGAGCCATTTTTGAGGAAATCAAAATTTTCGAAACACGTCCCATGTAAAGGGTAGTCTGGGTTAGGGAATATTCTTGAAAATTTTCATGTCGCATCCTTGTAAGGTACTAAACTCAAGTACCAAGTTTGGTATTTATTCGACTTTTTGTTTTTGAGTTATGCTGCTGACAGACAGATAAGACACACGAACGTGTTTCAAAACATGTATTTCCTATGAAACCTTGGTATCAAATTTTTGAGTGGAATGTAATACTTCCCCTACTTACTACACGTAGTAGAAAAATTTAATAAGCTTTAGTACAAATAACTTATACAACCACTAATAAACGATAAAGGGTAGAGAAAGTTATGTGAATGCATCATATCGGATGTTTTTGTAAAAGGTTAACAGAAAACATTAGTAGTTACAACATTCATTTTCTAGTTTGGAATTATTTAGCGTAATGTTAAAAAGCATGTACATAAGATATTAAACCACACAGTGCTTATTTTAAAATTTGAAATGACCTAGCGTAATTTTGTATAACATTTTTAAAAAAGGATTAATTTTTAGTGTAGATATTTTGTGATGTGCAATGAGTTATCGCAATTCTCACAAACTTTTAACAGTAATATACTTCATTTCAAAACAAAACTAAGTTTAAACCCGTAAGTCTTTAACTCACTAGGTAATCATGACTGCGCATAATGATTATATATGTGAACCATTAAGAAATAATTATCAAGAAGTATCCGTTATTGTATATTATATTATATAATACAAAAAAATATAAAATTAGTGCATGTTTTTTAAGATTATGCAAAGCTAAATTGAGTTATCTAATCGATGCAATAGCTTACCAGAAAATATCAAAACAACAAATCTAAAAATTTTAAGTATAAGGTTAAATACTGGTTTATAAATATTTTTTATTTAATAGGTTTATAATTATTCTTCACATTATTGTACAGTGAATATTTACCGCATAAGTAAAGGCGAATGCACCAGTTTTTAAGAGCGGCATAATAAAAGAATATGCGTAAGTTGTACACAATGTTTTATGTAATTCTAGCATTATAAATGTGTAATAAATTCCAACATTAAGAATTAAATTTTATTTTAGTTTCTTTTTAGGAAAACATTAAGTCATTTTTTCATAGCAACTGAGAAGCTTACTTAGTTGTTTGCTTATAAAATTTGCTTCTAACAAATTGTTTACTGAACGCCATAAATATGCAGAAGGTCAGGATACTTTTAAATAAATCTCTAAACTTTCTTTATACTTAAAGTTTGCAGCTTTTGTATTAGTTTTCATTGATTCAGCCACAAACGAAAGATTTGTTTAATATAAAACTATAAGTAACGCATGTTAATAGCTGGAATGAGTCAAATTTGTAGTAAATCATATTGGCATATGAATCAGCTTTTGCTTTAAAGGTATAATGGTAGGCAATGATATAAAGCAAATAATTTTGTCTCTAAAATAAAACGTAATCGTTTCTATCGATGGCTCAAAAATTCTGATGTGTTACTTTCATATGATTTTCTCTACTCTCTATCGCATATTTGTGGGCATTTAAATTATGCTCAAGAAAGTTTATTTTCCTATATATGTAATTTTAATCGAGATAAGCCTTTGCAGAAATAGCTGCATTACACATTTCGTTATAAATATAAAGGGAACAGCGATAGTCAAATGTTTAAGTACTGGACGATATACGCTGGCCTTAGAATTCCATACTCTTTCCATCGCGAGAAGCAACTGAAAATGGATGGAACCTGTATGGTTGTGTTGACAAATTTGAACCACTTAAACGGATATCTCTGAAATAATTGCTTTCACAAAAAGTTTGTGTTTTATAGAGATTTGCCTTTTTTTAGTGAAGTGCGTTTTCGTCTATCGCTTAATGTTTGCCAGTTATACCAGATTATATAAAATTCCTTCCGAATGAAGAGGACTTTACAGCTATTCCTAGAAAATTCAGGATATACATTTTGAAATGCTAATATCTTCAATATATGGTATTTTAATATATGGTCATTTTTTAGAAAATCAAATTTCGAAAACACTTTTATGTAAAGGGTGATTTGGGATCAAGGGATCTTCTTGAAAATCTTCATGTGGTATCATTGGAAGTTGCTGTACCTGAATACCACATTTATTTATCTATTAAATAAAAAATTATTTATCTTCTAAAAATGCCTACTTTTATTCAGGGGACCCCTCCCAAATTTTTGGGAGAAATGCAGTACCTTCACTAACTACTAGTTATGTGGTGCAGAAAGTAAAAAGGAATTAAAAGGGTGAAATAAATGAAGATTTTAGAATTTTGCGAGTTAAGAGGGAATTAGTGCGGAATCGATTATAAATGCATACGTTTCAATAGATTTATCATGTCATTGCTGCTATACCACCCATGCTAGAAAGATACCATTCTGCATGAATTTGACTATCGTAACAACGTGTTTAGAATATTAGGATTGCAATAAAATCCTTTCTAAACGAATATATTAAATCTAAAATTATTATGTGAAGTGCATTTTCTAACGATGTGTATTGTGTGCATATGCTTTACTGGATCAATATATTATATATTAACGTAAGATTTAGCTATCTTAAACTCCGTCTATAGCTGCCGCATTCCAACGGTTCTCCGAAATTAAACAAGTTCTGAATAGATAAATAAATAAAAACTGCGATAACGAATGATAGATTGTTATTTCCTTACCTTTTGAGAATTGTTGTTCACGAATGCGTCTTGGGGAAAAGAGACTAGCACTTCAGTAATTTACAACTAAGCACACACAAAAAGCATTACGTTCACTAACACTTGCACACGAGTAAGAGCCACTTCTGCCAAGTATATCCTGGTTAGTTTTGAAGAAACATACTTGTTTTAACAGAGTTACGATAAAATGATCACTAGTATGCACACAAAAGATATAATTCCAAAACGTTCCATGATAATGACATTTAAAAAGCAATAACGCTGCCGGAAAGCCTTATCCATTTTGACGCACTTTGCCTCTGTTCTGCCTGGTGGTGAAACAAAACATGACTGCACGCTTTAGCAAGCATGGTGTAGCTCTAGACAGGGGTTACACAGTCTAAGTTGCCATAGGCTTGTGTTTATTCATTCATAGATCATTTATTTGGATTAGATATCTGGTGTGGGTTCATAGGCCCTCTTAATTTTGTAATTATGATACCCTTCTTTAGGACGTGAAAACTTTATATACATTACTGACAATATATCAAACAGTTTCGAAATAATGCCGCGAATTTTGAAAATAAGTTTGTCCATTGTTAATTTACTTTAGTAAAATTATATAAGGCATATGTTGTGCTTTTCTGCAATCAATGACTTTATCAATAAAACATAATAATTAATTTGGAATACCTTTTTACTTTCTCTACCACCATCCAAAAATTCTATACCGAGATTTCACCGAAAATACATGTTCTGAGTCTCCTTAAATAAAAAATCTGATGTTACACTCACATGACTTTCTCTAATCTTGTACAAACTATTTTTACAAACGCTTATTCTCCATATACTTCATGTTAATCGAGATGTTAATCTTATTGCTAATTTTCATGTAGGTACAAGGGGAATATGGTAGGCTTTGAGCGATAGTCAAATCTTTTAAGAGCTGGTTGCTATGTGGCGCATTCCATTCTATTTGTATGTCCAGGACATAAAAAAAATTAATAACGAATTCCCATTTGAGAAAATAAGTATTGGAAAATTTAAGGGAATAACAAGCAATATTTCGAAAATGGTTCAGTTAATAACAAAAAAAATTCTGATATGTTACACTCACATGACTTTCTCTACTCTTGTACAAACTATTTTTACAAACGCTTATTCTCCATCTATTTCATGTTAATCGAGATAAACATTTACAGACTTTATCTTATTGCTAATTTTCTTGTAAATGTAAGAATGTATTTCTATATTGCCCTTGTATATTTACAAGGGCAATATAGAAATACAGTAGCCTTTAAGCACATACATATCTCTTAATAGCTGGTTTCTAGGTGCAGCACCATTCTCTTTGCCAACAGATTAATACTCTTTGCATATCCAAAACAAGAAAATGAATAACGAATTCCCATTTGAGAAAATAAGTATTGAAAAATTTAAGGAAATAACAAGCAATATCTCGAAAATGGTACACTCAACAAAAAATGTATGACATAATTGTATTTTAACGCGATCTACATCTTTTGGTGTAGTAACACTTTGTCTATCTCTTATGGTTTACCAGTTATGCAAAAGCCGTTCACAATGAATAATGCGTTTGGAGACATTCCCAGAAAATTCAAGATATACAGTTTATTTGACATGAAAATATCTTAAGCATACGATATTTTAATCAAAATCGTTAGAGCCATTTTTGAGAAAATTAAAATTTTCAAAAAATCTTCCATGTAAAGGGTAATCTGAGGTGGGAGGATTTTCTTAAAAACCTTCGTGTCGCATCTCTGGAAGATACTGAACCTAAATACCAAGTTTGGTGTTTATCCGACTGTTCACACACACACACACACACACACACACACACGGACATGTTTCCAAAAATGCTTTTTTTGGATTCAGGGGTCTCAAAACATATATTTCCGGTGAAATCTCGGTATCGAATTTTTGGGTGGAATACAATACTTCCCCTACTTACTGTACGTAGTAGAGAAAGTAAAACCGCATTTTTTAGAAAACGGTTCTACCCCAAACTATCCTTTACATTGAACATTTTTCGAAATTTTTGTTTCTCTAGAAAATGACTATCGACTTTGTTTAAAATACCATATATTATAGATGTTTACATGATAAGTAAAATGTACATCTCGAATGTTCTGGGCATTTTGTATAACCTTGTATAACTGGTAAACGTTAAGAGACACACAAAATGTAGATCTCTTTAAAAGTCATCATTTATTTCAAATAACTTTTTTGTGGCACAAGGCATTTCCGAGATATCTTTAATGTTTCGAATTGGTCAATACTTTGTCATTATTTTAGGTCCTGTCGATTTTTATTACTATGTCATGTTTGCATGGAGGAGTTTGGAAGTTTAAGCCAGCATATAGGGTCCTGTTTTTAAACATCTATCACTGTTCTCTTTGTATCTATAACGAAATGTGTAATGTAGCTATTCCTGCAAAGGTTTATATCAAATAAAATAAAATTATTCCTAAGAATAATTTGTATAACCACAATAAACGATAGAGAATAGAAAAGTGATGTGAATGTAACACATCAGATATTTTATATTCCAGTTTAACAGAAATGGTAGATAGAGAAAGCACTGTAATTCATCCAAAATTCTCTATCGAGATTTCAGCGAAAATACATGTTTTGGTTCTTCGCACATCAATTATGAATTCAAACAGCACAACTCAATAGCGAAGAGTTATATAAAGCCCAGCGTCCTCTAAGGATGCGATAGTGAGATTTTTACAAAATTCCTTCACCGCAAACTACCTGTACAAAGAAAGGCCTTCCTTCTGTTTTTATTTTCTCAAAAATAGTTCTAAACTGTTTGATTGCAACCTCGTATACTTTAGATATTGACATTAAGAATAAAAGGTATACCTCGAATTTTCTGGGAATAGCTGTATGTTCCTCTTCATTCTGACTAAAATTTGTATTCATTTGTGTAATTGGGAAATAATAAGACCTAAAGAAAAACGTACATGGGCAAGCATACTGATCTAGTTAAAATCCCAATTTATGTCAAATAGAGTATTTGTAGGTTCAACCGTCTCCAAGATATTCCTTTCCGTTAGTTTGAAATTCTCAATACCTCCACCACAAATTTTTAAAATGTTAAGTCACCATTCTTTTGTTTCACGTGATGTCGTGTGAAGAAGCTGGATACTGGAGCCTGAAGCAATGTTCATATAATAAAACATCCGATGCGTTCCATTCACATGACTGTCTCTACTTTCTTTTATTAGTGGGTAGAAAAATTATTCCTACCAAAATCTATTATTCTATCAACTAGTAGCTGGCTTTACCATAGTTTCCCCGCAATTGAGAGAAACTACTGACTGTTGACAGGCTTTTAAGAGAATGTCCAAGGAATGAGGGATATCTCAGAAGCGGCTTATGCCGCAAAGAAGTTTATTTGAAATAAATTGAGTGTTTTAAAGAGATATATATTTTTGTGTACTGCTTTTTCTTCTATCGCTTAACATTTACTCTATATAAAAGATGATACAAAATTCTTTCCGAATGAAGAGGTGTTCAAATGCTAATTCAAGGTACATATTTTATTTGTCATGCAAATATATTAAATATATGATATTTTAATTAAAAACATTAGAGCCATTTTTTTAGCAAATGAAGTAGAATTTATTGTCCATACGTTGGAGTTGTTTGCACCACGTATGAAAAGTCAGTTTGAAGATGATGTATCGTATTTCAACTGTTGGGGAGCCGAACTTGTAGTAATTGCAACAGCACGTATAGTAAACAGTTTCCGGTAGCCTTTGCCCCAAATGTATCTTTAGGTGGCCTTTGCCCCAAGTTTAAAAAATATTAACTTTGTAATTAAACTGTTTCTTTAAGGTTTAAATTTTTATGTTTGCCTCGGCTTCGTCAGTATTATTGTTAGAGACATGAAGTCTTGGCAGGGCGTGATGCGACAAGAATATAGGCTTATACAGATGATAAGTTTTAAGTCACTCCTTTTTATTTTTCCTTGACACAAATTAAATAGCACTTCACTGATATCGAGAGCTGTGAGATTATTTTATTTAATAATTTCCCTTGTTAATACATATACTATTTTCGTCTCACACGAATACGTATTTAATTTCTCGAGGACGCATCATGCATCCGGTTACTATCACTGTCTGCAGGCAACTGACTAGATTTCAACCGTCTAAACTTGTAAATTTCTGTATTTCAAGTCTCTGATTGGCTAATCTCACTCCAATAGAATACCTATTTAACTAAAGTTTTTTCTGGTTGTTGATTGGCTATTTTTATAAAGCGTCACTAAAATTACATTAATGCTTCCAAGGATTACAAGTAGTATTGTTAAACTTTCAAATTCATTATTGCCTCAAGGTTACCTCATTGTTACCTCATTGTTAGCAACATTTAACTTATTATTCTCACAGCTCCTACATTATTAAATTACGTAATACATTCACATAACATTATTACACATGGTTACAATAATATAAGCATATGCAATGACTGTTACATACCTTTTACAAATTATTACATACACACATTGCTTTAAGGCGGGCTGTTATTGAATTTACGTGTTATATAATTTGGCTGAAAATCATTTAAGTGTTAAAAATACTGCCTCAAATATCAAAAATTTTGAAAAATGTTCCATATTAAGGGTAGTTTCAAGTGGGAGAATTTCATTGTAAATCTTAGTGTCGCATCTTCGGAAGATACTGAACCTGAATGCCGAGTTTGGTATTTATCCGGCTTTTCGTTATTGAACACGCGAACCTTCTTCTAAAAACGTTTCTTTTTGGATTCGAAACCTGCATTTTCGGTGAAATCTCGGTATCAAATTTTTGGGTGGAAAACAAAACCTTCTCTACCTACTATGTACGTGATAGAGAAAGTAAAAACTAGTTCATTATATAGTAGCTTTGAAACTCCATAGTTGCGTGACCACGAGAAACAAAATAATGGTAACGTAGTACCTACTTAAGAAACGTATGAAGAATTGAAAAGTCCAAACCATTAATAACGAATGTCGCGAAAATGTTTAATGACACAGAAAATTTTTTTTGACATAAGCTTTAACGAGATCTATTTTATCTAGTAATATTTTGTCTATATAGTTTACCTGAAATATAAAATTATTAAAAATTCTTCAAAATCAACAGAAATTCAGAATATTCCCAGCAAATGCATGATATCTATCACGACAGAGGTGGTTTTCCTACAATAACCGTTGTTGCCAAGCTTTTGGTCCTACGAGTATGCATAAGTTCAATAAACAAACGGTAATGGCAACTGAAGAAGATGGTATCTTTGCGTTATTTGCACCACGCTTTGGGCGCCAATTTGAAGGAGGTTATTTTTTTAGCTCCACGTATGGGCGCCAATTTGAGAAAGGTTAACTTTTGGAGGAGTTATATTATAGTTCAACTTTTGGGGAACCGAAGTTGTTGTAGTTGCAACCGCACGTATAGTAAACAATTTCCGGTAGCCTTCGCCCCAAATGTACTTTCAGGTGGCCTTTGCCCCAAGTTTAAAAAATAAAATTACCGTTTCTTTAAATATTTATGTTTGCCTCGGATGCGTCAGTATTTGTTAGAGACACGTTTCTCTTAGCCAGGGCGTGATGCGACAAAGAATGTAGGCTTACACAGATTTTTTTTAACTTCACTCCTTTTTATTAATTCTCGACACAAATTAAATAGCACTTCACTGATATCGAGAGCTGTGAGATTATTTTATTTAATTACTTGCACTTTTTAACACGTAAACTTATTTTTCGTCTCACACGAATACGTATTATATTTCTCTAGAGGACGCATCTTGCATCCGGTTACTATCACGGTCTGCAGGCAACTGACGTGATTTCAACCGTCTAAACTTGTAAATTTCTGTATTTCAAGTCTCTGATTGACTAATCCTACTCCAATAGAAACCTTCTTTTAATTAAGCTTTTTCGGGTTGTTCATTGGCTATTTTTAAACTGTCTCAAAATTTACATTAGTGCTGCTCTAATAATGACTAGTAGCATTTAAACTCTCAAACTCATTATTGCCTCAAGGTTACCTCATTGTTACCTCATTGTTAGCAACTTTTAACTTATTATTCTCACAGCTCCTACATTATTAAATTACATAATGCATTCACATAACATTATTACACATAGATACAATAATATAAGCATATGCAATGACTGTTACATACATTTTACAAATTATTACATACATATTGCTTCAAGGCGGGCTGTTATTGAATTTACATATTATATAATTTGACTAAAATCATTTAAGTGTTAAAAATACTGCCTCACAACATAATTCTGACTTGTGTCTAACAATGTAAGTTAACTTATACTCTTGATCCCAATATAACATTTTTAATTTCTGTTATACAGATAGGTTCAAAGTGCTATATGTTGGCAAATTCTATAAGTAAGAAATTAACTCTTAGATCCACAAAAATCTAATGCTCTAAATTATTCATAGGTTACAAAATAGAATTTTTTGTCTTATACTCTTACCCCTTGGCAGGGAAGGTAATGCAAAATATTTTAAGCATGTGGAACTGTAATAAAAATCGTTAGAGCCATTTTTGAGACAGTCAAAATTAATTTTTTTTCCGTGTAACGAGTAGGGGATTTCTGCTTAAATATCACGTTGGGTTTGAATTCAACAAAACTGGTTTATTGTGAATTCAGTAGATCTCAAAGAATGTAATTCCACTAACAACTTGGATATCGGACTTTTTGGGTGGAATGCATTAATACCTTTGCCTAGTACAAGTAAACAAATTTAACATTCTAATTATTTCAGATAATATAGGATTACAAATTTCAAAATCATATTTCATATTTATACGCAGCATTTAATTTCAAATCCTAGCCTTCCAAATCATGCTGATGCCGTATGAGATTCTAATATTTAATCTAAATAAAACAAGTGCCGTCCTGCCATCTGTTAAGAGCCTTCCGAAACAAGGATTTCAGCACAACAGCGACATCTCTTGTTTGTACTTAACGTACTCGGTAACGTGGTTGCGAAGACCTTGGTAGATGGCACTGCAATATATTCTGTGTTCCTGCGCCATCTATGTGTAAGCCAACCAATCATTACAATTTATCAATAAATAGTGGCACATCAGACGCGCTGTGAGGACTCCAATTTTATGGATTACACAATTTGAATAGAGCTTTTCATTATTACGTACTTTTCAGCAGAAAATGTTGCATCTGTGTAGCAATTATCTGAAGGCTAGAGAAAGAGCAGCATAGGTGTTTTAAAGTTTATGAGAAATGACAAAAAGAAAAGCTACAGTACACTCGTACTTTGTCCTAGACCGTTTTCTCCAGTTTTAAACTTCATCTGGCGATTTTAAATGAAGTACCATTGATATGAAAAGCGCATAATATTTTTCACTATACTATCCACCCTTAAAAGATTCCCGAAATAAAGCACTGTACATACTTTGAAATGAATGTTTTAACGTCCCTCTTTAGCTTTTATTGATGTCATTACTTTTGTGTTGGCTGTATGGTTAGCAGCCAAATAAATAAATGTATAAAAGGAAAAACAAATGTCATTGCTAACATAATGCAATTTTTTATACAGCATGGGCCCAAAGTAGAACTTTTAACATAGCACACGAACTAAAAGTTTTACATTATCACCGTAGCGCGATAAGATTTTGAGGCAGTGTTTTTAACACTAAAATGATTTCAGTCTAATTGTATAATACATAAACTCGTAACAGCCCGCCTTAAAGCAATATGTGTATGTAACAATATATAAAAAATGTATGTAACAGTCATTGTATATGTTTGTATTATTGTATCCATGTGTAATAATGTTATGTGAATATATTACGCAATTTAATAATGTAGGAACTGTGAGAATAATAGGTTAAAAGTTGCTAACACTAAGGTAACAATGAGGTAACCTTGAGGCAATAATGAGTTTGAGAGTTTAATAATGTTACTTGCGATTCTTGAAAACAATAATGTAATTTTAGTGACAGTTTATAAAAATAGCCAATCAACAACCAGAAAAAGCTTTAGTTAAATGAAGATATTCTATTGGATTAGGAATAGCCAATCAGACACTTGAAATTCAGAAATTTACAAGTTTAGGCGGTTCAAATCAATTCAGTTGCCTGCAGACAGTGTTTGTAACCGGATGCGAGATGCGTTCTCGAGAGATTTAGTACGTATTCATGTGAGACGAAAATTAGTTTACGTATTAAAAAATGCAAGTAATTCATAAAAAAAATCTCACAGCTCTCCATCAGTGAAGTGTTATTTAAATCGTGTCAAGCATTAATGAAAAGAGTGAAGTAAAATTGTAATCAGTGTTAGCCTAGATTCTTAGTCGCACCACAACCCTGCCATGACATCTATGTCTCTAACAATAATACTGACGCAGCCGAGGCAAACATAAATATAATATTTAAAAAAAACAGTTAAATTACAAAGTTAATATTTTTTTAGACTTCGGGCAAAGGCTACCGGAAACAATACAATACGTGCGGTTGCAACTACTAAAAGTTCGGCTCCCCAACAGTTGAAATATAATACAACCTACTTAAAATTGACGCCCAAAGCGTGGTGCAAATAAGGTAAAATACTATCTACTTTAATTTTTATGTCACTCCATAAATTATAACAAATTTTGGTTCCATGGCCATAGCAATTACCCTTTGTATTTGCACATCTTTAATAATTGAACTTGGTTTGATTATGTTTTATTTTTCATTGTATTTTTACATTAATTCCTCACGGCGGTCGCATTATCTGTTCGCTGTACAAGTGTCATACTTCAATTTGTCGTAATTCGTTATGGGGTAACTATACGTTATATTGTGCTTTGTTTGATCTAAAAAGTTATGCTTTTATCTACCTACATAATGATTAAATGACTGCAAATGAATGAATGAAATTGCAGACGCAGCAAAAAGAATAACACTAGAAGTACTTATTCAAAAAATCCAGAAAGCAATATGATGCAGCATTTAATCGTTTCATTGGCTGGTGTAAGGCAAAACATGTTCAAAATAATTTCACTGAAAATGACTGCTAGCGAATGAACTAAACATCAAAGCACCTGACATCTCGCTGTACACGAAGGTTGATCTCGTTTTAAACGTGATTTATCTTAGTTTCAGGAACGAATATAATATATTATTCACATTTTACAAATTCGAGCATTATCTAAAAAATAATGCATATATGCTACACGTGTTAAAGTGGTTTTATTTTTAACAATTGTGTCATAATCTACTAAACAGTCAACTTTTTCTTGCTCTCAAAACTATAGCAAAATGACCATTATATAAATGCTAAACAAGAAATTATTGGATTTGTAAGTATTATATGCGTGATCTTAGGAATTTGCGTGGAATTTTACGAGAAATGAGTGAAGTTTGATAGTATTAAATCCATCACTCAATTCTTTTAAAAAAATTAACACAGATTTAAAATTCTAAGAAGCAATTGACATACTTTCAAAATCGTAGTGTAAATGGTTACCTAGTTATAAATTTTAAAAAAAAAATAATAATAAAATAAGAATCCATAAAATGCCCTTTGAGTTGTAGATATACTGTTGAACTTTATATTTTAAGCACACCTAGTTATAAATTTATAAAAAAGGAAAAAAATCTATAAAAATCCAAGTAAAATGTACTTTTGAGTTTCAGATGTAGTTTTGAGCTGTGTATTTTTAAACGCATTCTCTAAATATGAGTTCATTAAAACTGCTCTTAGTTTTAGAGAAGTATAAAAGCTTAAGGAGTATTTTTTAATGTGAGAATTTTTACAAAATTCTCAAAAGTGGATTTGAAAAATTTAAAAACGATGCGAGTACAATTCATACAATAAAAACCTAAGAAATTCTTGGAAAACGCATTTCAGTCATATGGTGTATCAAATTTCAGCCCATTCTAATTAAAACGGTGTTTAAAATAGCATTCTGAGTAGAGTATAGAATAACACATACTAAGAGAATGGAAAAAATCTGAAAACTTTGAGTCTTAACTAAGAAAGAAATTAAGTATAAGCAATTATATAGAATCTTCCTAATACTTATAAAATGGCAATGGCTGCAGAACTTCAAACAAAGGTTCCCTTACTCTGTGGTTAGTGCTGGTGTAAGATTTTCTACTGCTGTGTGAAAAATTCAATTAAATATAAAAGAAATTTTGCAGAGAGACAGTGGACTAGGTGACTTGCCCATTAAAATTGCTGCAAATGATTCTTTTAATATCGTATGCTCTACAAGCCGATATGGTAAGATTACATCGCTTTTGTTACTTTCAATTAAAATGTTTGTTCTTATGGAAATTTGTGGAATTCATTATCTTAGTTTGACTTGAAATTGTCATATTGTACAATTTATTAATATTCTTTAATTCGTGTATTACTTTTTACATAACTTCATTGCTAAAAATTAAAACCGCATCATCAACAAACATTAATGTATTTAGTGTGCTTTATCCTATATTAATATCACTATGTACTTTAATTATATATATATATTTAAAAATAGGGGATAAACTGTATCCCTGTTTAATCCCCTAATTTATTTTAATCCCATTTGTTAGTTTCCTATTTAATTCATTAACCATTTTATTTTCTACATATAAAATTTGTATAACTTTAACTAAATGATCTAGGTATCATTTTGTTTTTAATATATGCCATAGTATATTTTGGTCTACTCAATCGAAGGCTTTTTCAAAGTCCACAAAGGCAAAATGGATCTGTTTAGTTAAATTCTGTTCTTTTTTGTATGATTTGTTTCAAGATGAATATATGCACACATGACTTTCCTTTTCTGCATCCAATTCTTTCTTTCATTATGTTTGTTTCTGATTTTATTCTTAATCCATTACATATGCATATAACAAAATTAAAGTTTTATTCCGTTATGGCGCTTCCTGTCTTAATATATGATAGTGAGACATTGACGATAAGAAATAAAGGCTACAGTAAATTACAAGCAGCGGAATGTTTTTCCTAAAATCTGTTAAAGGTTGTCCGAGGAGAAGACCGATTTAGAAACGAAGTAGAAACGAAGACATTATAAATGACTAAAACATTTAATCCATTAGTTAGTGAGATAGAGAAAACTGGCTTCGGCATTTGAAAGGAATGACAGCTGAAAAAATTCCCAAACAAATAATGGAATACTTGTATAAACCAAGAGTATGTAGGCTAATGGGACGACCTAGGAAACGTTGGATGATGTGGAACCAGTACAAGTAGTAGACTAATTCATGATTGAAGAAGAAGAAATCGCTTTTGTAGCAGACCTTGTATTCATTTTAATGACAAAATTGAAGATTAATATTTTAATTGTATTTCACCCGCCAGTCCTATTAATGGGTAGATAAATTCGCAACTGTTACAAATAAGTTTCCCCTGCTTTTTAAGTTTTGTGGTGATAGACTTGCTTGTTATGACGTTAAAACTTTCTCAGCACATCATCAATTCTCGTTAGTGCAGTTGACAGCCCATTTGTGCAAATGAAGAAAACATTAGCAGATGACGTTAACGACACTAGCAATATGATCTCTTTACGGTCAGTGATCCTTCTCAAGTTCACATGCTAGCTTATGGAATAGATCATGGCCTGAATTTCGGTGAAGGGCACGCAATATTCTGTCTTGGACCGCTTAACAATTTCGGTCTTTCAACATGTTTTGCTAGGAATGCCACAGTTGAGGGTGTCTGTCGGAAATTTCGTTACAAATGCAGTAAGTAACCAAATTAGTTTTTGAACCTATTAAACAGTAAGGATATCAGAGAAAGCCCATTGGCTCGAGGAAGTATTTTAGGCTCCAGCAAGAATTAAGCATTTCATTAGTAAAAAAAAAAGCAAAAAAAAATCTAATGTGGACCAACATGTGTCTTTCTCTACCCGTTATCACTCATTTAATATTTGCTCTAAAAATCTTCTTACAAAATGTATTTGAAATTTTATTTTAATCATCTGTATTGTGAAAATGTTAGATTACACATGCAAAAGTGCTGAAAGTTATAGTATGACCAAGATGATAAATCTATACATGTATGTGATCAATTCAAGTTCAGATTTCACCGGAAATATATGTTTTGAGTACCCTGAACCGAAAGAAAAAATATTATTATAAAAAGCTTCCATGTGTGTGTGTGTGTACGTGCATGCGTACCTGTGCCTGTGAACAGCATAACTCAAAAACGAAAAGTCGAATAAATATCAGATTTTGTATTCAAGTTTAGTGCCTTTCAAAGATGGACACGAAGGTATTCAAGAAATCCTCTCCACCCTAACTACCCTTTGCGTGGAATATTTTCGAAAGTTTTTATTTCCTCAAAAATGCCACATATTAAAGGTATTTACATGACAAATAAAATGTATATCCTGAATTTTCTGGGAATAACTAGTGAAGTCCTCTACACTCCTCTTTAAAACACAGTTTATTTCAGATAATCTTTTTGTGGCATAAGCCATTTCTGAGGTATCCCCTATTAATACTTCGATTTGCTCAATACTTGTTATTCTTTTAAACTGCCTTCGATTTTCAGTTGTTTCTCGTGATTGAATGGAAACAGTATGGAATTTCAAGGCCAGCATACTGTGTCCAGTTCTTAAACATTTCACTGTTCCCTTTGTATTTATAACGAAATGTATAATGTAGCAATTTCTGCAAAAATTTATCTGGATTAAAATTAAGTAGAGATAAAAAATGTCAATTGTAGTTTGTACACCCACTAATACAGGGTAGAAAAAGTCATGTGAATGTAACAAATAGATTCTTACAAAATAATAAAAACTGATTCAACTATAGAAATGTATGTAGACATTTTTAACAGGAATGTTGATTAGGACAGTGTAAGTTGAAAGGTCAGGGGGAAATTTCAGAACATACATGTCCAGTTTGTGAGGATAGAGCAGGTGGGTTCCATACTTTAATGGAATATGAAGAAAGCGGTGTATCGAGGAAAACATTAGCAACAGAAACATAATCATAAAGCAAATGATTAATGGTTAAATACAGCTGAAGAGTTTAGAAATATTCACATGGAATGTTAGGAAAAAATCTGATGTATTACATTCACATGATTTTCTCTACTCTTGTACAAACTATTTCTACAAACGCTTATTCTCCATATGCTTAATCGAGATAAATATTTGTAGACTCTATCTTATTGTTAATTTTCTTGTAGATGCAAGGGGAATATGGTAGGTTTTAAACGATAGTTAAATATTTTAAGAGCTGGTTCCTATGTGGAGCATTCCATTCTCTTTTCATGTCCAGGACATAGAAAAAATAAAGTATTTTTGGAAACATGTCCAAGTGTATGTCTTATGTGTCTTTGTATGTGTCTGTCTGTCTGTCTGCCTGCCTGTCTGTCTGTCTGTCTGAGAACAGCTTAACTCAAAAACGAAAAGCTGGATAAACAACAAACTTGGTATTTAGGTTCAATATGTTCCAGGGATGCGACATGAAAATGTTCAAGAAAATCCCCCACCCCAAACCACCCCTTACATGGAATATTGTTCGAAAATGTTTATTTTCTCAAAAACAGCTCTAACGATTTTGATTAAAGTATCATATGTTTAAGACATTTTTATGGCAAATAAAATGTTTATCTTGATTTTTCTGGGGATGTCCCCAAAAGTCCTCTTCATTCTAAACGACTTTTGCATAACTGGTAAACCGCAAGAGTTTTTTCTTTGAATTTTCCAATACTTACACTTTTTCTCAACTGAGGATTTGTTGTTCTTTTTTATGTTCTTGACATGCAAAGAGAATTACATTTTACACATAGCGACCAGTTCTAAAAACATTTGACTATCCCTTAAGGCGTACTATGTTCCCCTTGTTTTGTATTTGCAAGGGCAATATAGAAATACAGTAGCCTTTAAGCATATATATATATATATATATATATATATATATATATATATCTGAATATCTGGTTGCTAGGTGCAGCACCATTCTCTTTGCCACAGGTTAATACTCTTTGCATATCCAAGACACAAAAATGAATAACGAATTCCCATTTGAGAAAATATGTATTGAAAAGTTTAAGGAAATAACAAGCAATATCTCGAAAATGGTTCACTCAACAACAAAAATGTATGACATACATTGTGTATTTTAACGCGATCTACATTTTTGTGTAGTAACATTTTGTCTATCTCTTATGGTTTATCAGTTATACAAAAGTCGTTCACAATGAACAATACTTTTGGAGATATTCACAGAAAATTCGAGATATACATTTCATTTGTCATGAAAATATCTTAAACATATGATACTTTAATTAAAATCGTTAGAGCCGTTTTTGAGAAAATAAAAATGTTCGAAAAATGTTCCGCGTAAAGAGTAATCTGGGGTAAGGGGATTTTCTTGAAAACCTTCGTGTCGCATATCTGGAAGATACTGAACCTAAATACCAAGTTTGGTGTTTATCCGACTGTTCGTTTCCGAGTTATGCTGTTCACAGACAGACAGACCCCAGACACACACACGGACATGTTTCCTAAAATGCTTTTTTTTTTATTCAGGGGGCCTCAATACATATATTTCCGGTGAAATCTCGGTATCGAATTTTTGGGTGGAATACAATTCTTCCCCTACTTACTATACGTGGTAGAGAACGTAAAAATGGAAATGGTTAATGGGTACGTACTAGCAGGGATCATAGTATACGAGAAGTCTGTGTGCTATACGACTAGCTTAGTTACCTTAATAACGCTTAATTAATTTAGTAATAACTTACGACTAACTGTCTGCTCCATTTTATTGTACACATAATCCTCTGCGCCTCCAAGTTCTTTGTGACATTTTCTTCCAAAACAAGTTAAAGTATTCTGTACTGGTTCGAATTCAGTGGTTCTGTAGTGCCTCGCGGCAACCTTCATCTTGAAAATACCTCACAACGAGTTATCAGGTGTCGTCAGGTCAGGGCTGTAAGGAGTCATGGGAGTGGTGCTGGAGATATTGGGGACACAAGGTTATCGTCTGACAAATTAGTAAGAGCGAAGTGAGCTGGAGCTTCGTCTTGCTGTATCTACAGCGCCTCCATTAGTACCGAGCGAGGTGGTGTCGCTACAACATGTGCAACTCGCATTCGAGAGGTCCCGGGTTTGATTCGCAACGACAGCACCCTCTAACCTATGACTCTTTCGTGTTTCATCCTGGTCAGCAGACAAATGCTGGGGTGGTTTCCTTTCTAGATGACTTACCTGGCCCTCGCCTCCTTTATTGACATCTATTACAGTGTTGCAGGACCAGGCGAAGGTGTTCGGTGGGTTGCAGCTGGACGGTGAATGTGAAGTAGTTTAATTTTAGGTGTTGTATTGTAGTTCAACTGTTGGGGAGCCAAACTTGACGTAGTTGCAACCACGTGCAATTTAAAGTTTCCGGTAGCATTCGCCCCAATGTTTAAGAATCAACTTTGTATTTTTATATTTCTTTAAATATATTTATTTATGTTTGCCTGGGCTGCGTCAGTATTAATTTGTAGAAACATGTTTCTCTTTGTAGGGAGTGATACGGCTAAAGAATGTAGGCTTACACAAATTATAATTTTTACTTCACTCCATTTATTAATCCTTCACACGATTAAATAACAGTCATTGCATATGTTTATATTATTGTAAGTATGTTCAATAATGTTATGTGAATGCATTACGTAATTTAATAATGTAGTAACTATGAGAATAATAGGTTAAAATTTGCTAACAATGAGGTAATCTTGAGGTAATAATGAGTAAGAATGTTTATTAACAATAATATAATTTTAGTGACTGTTTATAAAATAGCCAATCAATAACAAGAAAAAACTTTCGTTAAATGAAGGTATTTTATTGGAGTAGGATTAGCCAATCAGAAACTGAAAAGGAGAAAATTTCACAAATTTAGAGTTCAGTTGCCTGCAGACAGCGTTACTAACCAGACACAAAAAAGTGTTCTGAAGAAGTATAATATATATTCGTGGGAGACGAAAAATAGTTTACGTGTTAAAAAGTGTAATTAATTAATAAAAAGAATCTCACAGCTCTCTATATCAGTGAAGTGTTATTTAAATCGTATTAAGCATTAATAAAAGGAGTGAAGTAAAATTATAATCTGTGTAAGCCTGCATTCTTGTCGCATCACAACCCTGCTAAGAGAAACGTGTCTCTAACAATAATACTGACGCAGCCGAGGCAAACATAAATATTTAATACTTAAAGAAACAGTCAAATTACGAAGTTAATATTTCTTTAAACTTGGGGCGAAGGCCATCTGAAAGTACATTTGGGACGAAGGCTACCGGAAACTGTTTACTGTACGTGTGGTTCGGCTCCCCAACAGTTGAACTATAAAATTACTCCTTCAATACATCTTCAAACTGACTTTCCATACGTAGCAGCAATAAAAGCTACTTCAAATTGGCTCCCAAAGCGTGGGGCAAATAAAAGTACAACAAAGTCAACTTCTTCAAACATTTACAGATCCATAACATTTGTGGTCCAAAGAGATCCCGAGATGTTATTCCTGCCCACATATGCTGTGGCTTGTGTTAAGTTCGGAAATGAAGTGAGAATTTTCCTTCGACCAAAAAAACATTTGTTTCGCGTGCTACGGTATATGACACATATATTTATGAACATAATCTTGGGTATTGATATATCGATTTGGAATGTTTCTAGAAAACAGACATGCGACAATGCGCTTGTTCAAATCTGCGTCAGACATCTCGTTGATGAAGGTCATGAAGGCCTCGGGGAATGTCAATCGTGGAATGTCTAGCTCAGCAGCCAGTTTGCGATGGATTTTACGGGGAGGCGCTCAACACCTCTTTATCGCATGTCTCCAGGCGCGTGTTCTTGCCTTTATTCATCGAGTGGTCTTTACACACTTCCTATCATAAACGCCTCTCTTTTCCAGGAAATTAGTGTCCTTTTTGTCGATGGAGGCTATTTAAACCGTTTCGAAAAGTGGTTTAGTATAATGCTTATTATCTCTCCTTTGTGAGTATATCCGTGTAGCCATATACTCGCAACTAACCTCTCTTCAACAGAAAATGAACTTGTATCTACCATTGCAATGACTGAAATCAGGTTAACAATATACAATATAACCAATAATACACCAACAGTATTAATAATAATTAAAACATAATATTATAAGATGTGCTAATAAAAAAATCTGATGTTACACTCACATGACTTTCTCTACTCTTGTACAAACTGTTTTTACAAACGCTTATTCTCCATATGTTTCATGTTAATCATGATATGGAGATGTCAATCTTATTGTTAATTTTCATGTAGATGCAAGGGTTTTAAGCGATAGTCAAATATTTTAACGCTGGTTGCTATGTGGCTCATTCCATTCTCTTTGCATGTCCAGGACATAAAAAAAATGAATAACGAATTTGAGAAAAAGTGTAAGTATTGGAAAATTTGAGGGAATAACAAGCAATATCTCGAAAGCGGTTCACTCGACAAAAGAAATGTATATGACATAAGTTGTGTATTTTAACGCGATCTACATTTTTTGTAGTAAAATTTTGTCGGTCTCTTATGGTTTACCAGTTATGCAAAAGTCGTTCACAATGAAGAATACTTTTGGAGACATTCCCAGAAAATTTGAGATATACATTTCATTTCACATGACAATATATTAAACATATGATATTTTAATCAAAATTGTTACAGCCATTTTTGAGAAAATTAAAAATTTCGAAAAATGTTCCATGTAAAGGGTAGTCTGGGGTGGGAGGATTTTCTTGGAAACCTTCGTGTCGCATCTCTGAAAGATACTGAACCTAAATACCAAGTTTGGTGTTTATCTGACTGTTCGTTTCTGAGTTATGCTGTTCACAGACACAGAGACACACAGACACACACGGACATGTTTCCAAAAATGCTTTTTTTGGATTCAGGGGGTCTCAAAACATGTATTTCCGGTGAAATCTCGGTATCGAATTTTTGGGTGGAATAAATGCTTCCCCTACTTACTATACGTAGTAGAGAAAGTAACTAGTAATGTATAGGGATAAGGGACTACAGGAACACACAGTAAGGTATTCATCATTGGAAGTGGGGTGTAATAATTGTATTTCAACTAAGGTTTTGTTTGCATAAATTATATATATGGGGTACCTGCTGGATAAGGGGTCAGGGCCAAATCATTTAGTAGTACGTATAGTCGTGGAAAAAATCATTGAGTGCATCCTGAGAGCAGGTTTCATTCCATCTGCACTTCGGTTTGAAGCGGGGTTCACACCATCCATTTCCAAGCGTTACGATAGTGGTCATAACAATATCCATGGTAATCCTTGTCGTCTTTCCAGCTGGAAGGAGCATGTATTAAGAATGGCCGGCTCCTTCAAGATTTGCTAGGGAAGCATTGTTTTACAGACATTTGGTAACAGGGAATTGGACAACCCCGAAGAAGATGGAAGGATGAAATTGAAAATTATCTATAATACAGGTCGTCTGGTCTAAACCGTGTTTTGGAAGAAGACAATACAATGTATCCTAGTTGGAGTTTTACACAAGTTCAGTGTTTTGTGAAACACATTGCAAGTGTGAACGAAGTTCTGTTAACTTCGTGAATTTTCGGGAGCCCGCATCGATACTTTGAAGTTTTACAGAGCTCTGGCTTTTCCTCCAGTACTCTACAAGATGGATACAGGCGGCTGAAGCGATAGTCAAATATTTAAAAAGGCAGTCCATATATCCACATTCTTTGCAGCGCATCATGGGATACAAAAGAATGCAACTTAGTACTTAAAAATATTTGAAAATTCTAACAGTTTATTGGCCAATATCAATTACGGGGCTTATAAATTTATCGTCGACGAAAGGGGAGGTAAACAAAAGAGTATGGTAATTACCTATATCCAATGAAAAAAAAATCCAAGAATACATCCCAGGCTCCAGGAATTCAAAAAGAACCTTCTTATCGATATTGGTAGTCTCAAAATTTGAGCTTTAAGTGTAATGATACATTTTAAGGATTCTTAAAATAGAGAGTCATTCATAAGGAAGTATATTTCAGACTTTTACTTCAAAAAATCGTGAGAGTCAGAAGCATATAGCGGGAATTTCAAAGGTTTTAAAATCAGTATTAGAACTCCATTCAGTGGGATAAAGCAGTGCTGTTTGTATAGAAAAAAAATTACTTACTTTATCTACTCATTCTTCAACAAACTATTCCTACAAAAGATTATCCTTCTACCTACTTTATGCTAATCGAAAAAATTCTGTGCAGAAATGGTTTCACTACTCATTTCCTTGCAGCTACAAGGGGAATAATGGAATGCAGATAGTCAAATTCTTTACGAGCGGATCGCTATGCAATGCCTTTGACATTCTGTTCTCTATGCACGACTACAAGAAAAAAACGAATAGTGATTTTGTAATTAAAAGGTATAAAATGTTGCACAATTCAAACCTATAATAAATAATTCCAAAATAAAATTAAATTATATTGAATTTTATTTATAGACGCTCTTTAACTGTTGTGGTCCTTAATGTCCCATTCTAAATTGGGCGTGAAAGACAGAAAAGTTTTACTCAGAGGCCTCTTTATCAGGCTTGAGGTTCTTTTGCATTCCGTAAATCTAGACGGGACCACCGGCTTTACTTTCCTTCCGAAGGAAGCTATGCCAAGGATTTTTACGCGTAAAAGAATCAATCGCCCTCCGCCGGGTTTGAACCCGCGATCTCGGGAACTAGAGGCTAGCATGGTAACCACTACACCACGGAGTACGATTCGAAAATGGTTAACGCCACAAAATAACATTTATTTGACAAATTATGTGATATAAAAACATACACCTTTTGTGTAAGTAAGTGTTTGTCCCTCACAGTTTACAAATTATAAAACATTAATTCAGAATGTAGAGTGCTTGACAGGGTATTCCCCGAAAATTCAAGATATACATTTTATTTGCAATATTAATATCTTTCATATATGGTATTTTAATCAAAATCGTTAGCCATTTATGAGAAAATACAAATTTTCGAAAAAAGTTCCATGTGAAGGGTATTTGGGATGGGGGGCATTTACTTGAAAATCTTTGTGTCGCATCCTTGGAATATACTGAATATAAATACTGTAGCATATGTGTATGTATTGTTGCGTCGGACACATTATTGCTGTGTGTAATATTGTTGAGCTAATTGTTGTGTCTGTGTGTTAAGTTCTTGTCAGCCGCAACAACTTCATCTTCCTAGTTGGGGGGGTGCAGGCAATTGAGGGAATAGCTCTCTTTGTGTGGTGGCTTGGCGTCAGTTGTAGCCAGACTAGTCATGTGTGTAAGAGTATGCGTTTCCATGTGCGTGCGTGGGGCATCTCCTCCAGTGTTTTGACTGCAACCTTTTCGTGTACAATGTAGGCCACCTTAATTTCTAATAAACCTGACCATAATGTGAATTCAAATGTAATTATTTAAAAGTATTCCACGCCAGCTTTAGTTTTGTGCAGCAAGTTCTTGGTACCTTTCGGTTGCCTCTGTTTACGTCCCCCAATGTTTATGCCGGAGTAACTAAATTTAAGATTTTAGCTGCAAACCTTTTGGCCTCATTTTCTAAAAATGTTTTATTTTGGATTAAGAGGCCTCAAAACATATATTTCCTGTGAAAACTCGACATAGGATTTTTGGGTGGAGTACATTACTTCCTAGAGAAGCGAAAGTAAAAACGAAAAGTAGGTTAAATAACAAACTTGGTATTTAGTGCAGCGTCTTCCAAGGATAATATTTTCAAGAAATTCCCCCCAAACCCAAACTACTCGTTACATGGAGAATTTTCGTTATTTTTAAGTCTCTCAAATGACTTTGAAACTTCATATGTTTCAGAAATTTTCATGACAAATAAAATGTATATCTTTAATTTTCTGGAAATAGGCTGTAAATTCCTGTTCGTTCTGAACGATTTTTGTATAATTAGTAAACAGTAAGAAACAGACAAAGTCTTACTGCATAAAAACTGAATGTCAAATAAATTCTTTTTTGTGTACTAACCATTTACAAGATATTCTTTGTTATTGATTTCAAATTTTGAATAATTTGTTTTTCTCAACTACAAATTGCTGCTTTTTTATCTTCCCTTTCTCTTTTGTATACATACCAAGAGAGCCTCATTCTTCTTATACCTAAAACAAAAGTATAAACGAGTTATGTTTTATCTGTATTAACAAGAAGTAGATAGAAGAATAAGCTTTTGTAAGTAGTGTCAGAGAAAGTCACGTGAATACGATATATCAGCTCTTTTTTATTTCTTCTTTAAATATCTGTTAATTGTTCCGTTAATACGAGTGTTCCTATTTGTTTTTCAATACATCATTCGAAGTTCCTTTGATAAAACTTAAGGCAGTATTTGTAATACTTAAATGATTTCAGTCAAATTATATAATATAAAATTCAATAACAGCCCGCCTAAAAGCAATATGTGTATAATATAATATATAAAATGTAGGTAAGTCATTCTATTAATGTTTATATTATTATGTACATGTTTAATAATGTTATGTGAATGTATTACGTAATTTAATAATATAGGAACTGTGAGAATAATAGGTTAAAAGTTGCTAACAATGAGGTAACAATGAGGTAACCTTGAGTCAGTAATGAATTAGAAAGTTTAATAATGCTACTGCTAATTCTTGGAAACAATAATGTAATTTTTGAGACAGCTTATGAAATAGCCAATCAACAACCAGAAAAATGCTCAAGTTAAATTAAGTATTCTATTGGAGCAGGATTATCCAATCAGAAACTAAAATAGAGCAAATTGTAAAAATTCAGAAGTCAGTTGCTAGCAGACAGCGTTCCTCACCGGACGCGAGACGCGTCCTTGAGAAATTTAATACGTATTCAGTGTGAGACCAAAATAGTTTACGAGTTAAAAAGTGCAAGTAATTAATAAATAATCTCACAGCTCCCTATATAAGTGAAGTGTTATTTAATCGTTTAAAGAATTAATAAAACGAGTGAAGTAAAAATTATAATCTGTGTAAGCCTACATTCTTCAACCGCACCACACCTTGTTAAGAAATTCAAGTCTCTAAAAATAAATACTGACGCAGCCGAGGCAAACATAAATATATATATATATATATATATAATATTTAAAGAAACAGTCAAGTCACGAAGTTAATATTTTTTGAACTTGGGGCGAAGGCTACCGGAAACTTTTTACCATACGTGCGGTTGCAACTATTTCAAGTTCGGCTCCCCAACGTCGAAATACAATACAACACCTTCCTCAAGCTTCTTTTAAAATAAATCAGTATGTTTACATAGTTTCTCTTCAACCTCCTCCATCTATCATGTTCTTTGTCGTTCCGTCCAAGGTAACTCGTGAATTTTGAACCGTACATAGGAAAACAATGGATAATCTCCAAACGTAAAAAGTCTTCAAATATTACGCTTTTTTCTCGTGCAAATGTCAGTTTACGGCCCTAGGATGCAAACTTCGTTTTGCTGTTAGATAAACCCAACAGTTACTGGAGACTAACGTATCAGTGAATGAATTACACTTTATCGAGAGATCTAACGCACAAAGTTGATACCCTTCGAGAATAGGTACTTTAAGCGTGGTATTTTCTATGATAAAGCAGCATTTGTCGCGGTAATCTGTTCGTGTTATCTTTTTTACTTAGCGCCTGTTATTGTTTTACTATTTTGAATTTTGGGTTCTTTGTCCTCCGGCTAGCTATTATTACTCAGTCAAGCAAATATCTTGAGCAGGGCGTGTAAACGGAAAGGAGTTATTACTAAAAGATAACACTGATAAAAGAATTTATTTTAACATTTCTATTGCCGTCACACTTAATTAATAGTTCACATATTTAATCTTTATACACGCCTGGCTGAAACTGTGATATTTCCGAATATAATTACTGTCGTAATAGTTGCCGCGTACTTCACATTTTGTAACTAACTTTACGACTCAAGAATTCTTCCAAACTGTATAATGTGCACTTCACGAAAGATTCTTCAAGACTGCATGACGTGTACCTCGCGAAAGATGTCTTAGAACTGCCTGATGTGTACCTCGCGAATGATTCCTTAGAACTGCGTGAAACATGCTTATGGCTCGAGAATATATACTCCTCCCTGAAATGCCTAAACATTATAATAGAGCTGCTATTGGTTACCAAATCGCGCCAACATTAGCGTCTTTTTTGTAAGACAATCACAATTACTAATACATATGCTCAAGGAAATATATTCCCTCCATTTCTAAAGAAAGGCGCACTACCCTGATGTCATTTGTTTGTCTCTTCTAAGTGATAAACAACTCACCCCATCGATTCATTGTTACCCATTCCTATTATCAGTTTCAGTCAGGCCGTGTAAACTTATTTCCTAACAATGCTTATGGCCAACAAACATCTAAAATCATTGTCATACAATAATGTTAATTTACACTACAATCACTCTAGCATTCACAGTGTTGTGATATAAAATACTGCCTCACATTCAAATTATTTGCCGGAACTCCGTTGAAAACAATTGCCTATTTGTAACTGTTGAGGCATCCATCATTCCTTGATTTTCTGTGCGGTTTATAAATAAAGTGTTCTTTGAAATGGGCTTTACAGTTAAAGCTGAAGTATCATGGTAATCACCAAGAGAAATCTCATACATTTCTAGAGCAGTCAACTTCCATTTGACTCCAAGGATCTGTGTTTCACCCTAGCAGAAGAGATGAGAAAAACAAAACGGTAACGCCTGCAGTCATATTGAATTACACAAAGACTCAGGAAATAAGCAGTGATCCTTTTGTAACGTTAGAAATTCAGCTGGCAGATAAACTTTTACTTTCTCTAACTCTTCCCAAGGAAGGTGGTATCGCATAGGATCCAGAAACTCCACATCACGATTTAAACCGAAATGCACGTTATAAGCTTCCAGAAAATGTTATTGTGAACAGATGAAATAAGTATAAAGCCTGGGTATTTCAGGGGACCTAGGACAGATTATATGATTTTCTACATTTGTTTTTCAATATTTTTAAAATTTAGTATGTTGGTTTCCTTCATTCTAAATTGCATCATGTGTAAATTTCATTAAAATTTATGAAGTAGTTTTTCAGATATGAGTTATTTTCTGTTTTTCATATCACGATGTTTTTAAATTATGAAATACTCCTTGCGGAAGAAATTTTATTTTTCATCAGTACCACTTTGTCTCATTAATATTTGAACCCCTATCAAATTATCCTAGTATTCTTTTTTCATTTTGTGCTTTGAATTGCAAATTATTAATTATAATCATTAATGTAGAGATCACAGCCTAAAAAGTAAATTTTTTTACGATTAATAGCCCACTGTGCCCAAGTTTTACATAGTAGCCCAAAAGTGATACTACAACTTCTTTAGATAGAACAGTATGCCAAGTTTCATGCAAAACTATGGAAAACTGTTCCGCATGGGACATTTGACATAATGAAAAATGGCATTTCGAGAAAATTTAAGTTATGTATTGAAAACATTTATACAGGCTAATGTACCTGGTGTAGAGGGTTAAAATTGTCCAGAATCATAGCTCTTTCCTTCCTCCTTCTAAATGTGCAAATTTCATTAAAATTAAGGAACTACTTTTTCAGATAAGAGTTATTTTCTGTTTTTCATATCACGATATTTGAAAATTATGAAATACTCTTTTCGACAATAGGTAGTTTAATTGTGGTATTTTCTATGATAAAGCAGCATTCAAATTATTTCCCGAAATTCCTTTGAAAACAATTGCTCCTTTGTAACTGTTGAGGCATCCATCATTCCTTGATTTTCTGTGCGGTTTATAAATAAAGTGTTCTTTGAAATGAGCCTTACAGTTAAAGCTGAAGTATCATGGTAATCACTAAGAGAAATCTCGTACATTTCTAGAGCAGTCAACTTCCATTTGACTTCAAGGATCTGTGTTTCACCCTAGCAGAAGAGATGAGAAAAACAAAACGGTAACGCCTGCAGTCATATTGAATTACACAAAGACTCAGGAAATAAGCAGTGATCTTTTTGTAACGTTAGAAATTCAGCTAGCAGATAAACTTTTACTTTCTCTAACTCTTCCCAAGGAAGATGGCATCGCATAGAATCCAGAAATTCCACATCATGAATTAAACGGAAATGCACGTTATAAGCTTCCAGAAAATGTTATTGTGAACAGATGAAATAAGTATAAATGCCTAATACAGTATTTAAGTTAGGCATCTCTTAAGTATATTAGATAACAATTTTCATGGAATTTTCTTGACCTGGACAACCGTTTATATCCAAATTATTTCGATATGCTGTTAGTTTATGAAAGATCGGTTTTAATGGTTACGAATGAAATGTTTTATGTTTAGGACATCAACCAAGCGGGATCGCTCAGGCGCTTACGTCTGTGACCCGCATTTGGGAGGTCGTGGGTTCCATTCCCGTGACCGATCTACCTGACCCATGGATTTATGCGAGAGTTAACCATGATCGCTAGGCGATGCTGGGAAGGATTCTCACATCTCCAGAGTTTCCTCTCACTCTATTTCATCTCCATTTTCATTTCACTTCATCTTTCATCCATTGGTGTTTCGGTGCAGTATGGCACGGGAATAGGTTACTTTTTGAGACGCTTTCCTTATCTTTCGGCAGCTGCCGGGAGTATTCTAACCCTCTTGAGGGGCGGTGGGGTCCCCGGTCTGCCGGGGAGACTCTATCTGGAAACTTAGAGACCCTACCATTCTGTGCCGTCAATCCTGGTTTCGGCCGCGCGGTGTCTCCTCTCGCCTCATCCTTCCTTGCGAGTACGTCCCTTTTTGGGTACAATAATCTCTCTGGATCGGTGCCGAGGCCCTCCGTAGCCGATTCAATCAGGACATCAACTTTGAGGCAGTATTTTTAACACAAATGATTTCAGTCTAATTATATAATATAAAAAATAACACCCCGCCTTAAAGCAATATGTGTATAATATAATATATAGAGTGCATGTAACAGTCATTGTATTATGTTTATATTATTATGTACATGTTTAATGATGTTATGTGAATGTATTAAGTAATTTAATAATGTTGGAGCTGTGAGAATAAAAGGCGAAAGTTGCTAACAATGAGGTAACAATGAGGTAACCTTGAGTCAATAATGAATTGGATAGTTTAATAATGCTGCTAGTAATTCTTGGAAACAATAATGTAATATTAAAACACTTTATAAATAGCCAGTCAAAGACTAGAAATGCTGAAAGTTAAATAAAAGTATTCTATTGGAGTAAAATTAGCCAATCAGAAACGTGAAACAGAAACATTTACAAATTTAAGCGGTAAACCCCAGTCGCTAAAAGGCAACGTATCTGAGCAGTTCTTTCGCTCGGTACGTATTCAGTGTGAGACATAAAATTCATTACTGCGAGAATATTATAAAGTTTACGTGTTAAGAAGTGCAAGTAATTAATAAATAATCTCACAGCTCTCTATATCAGTAATATAATCGTGCCAAGGATTAATAAATGGAGTGAAGTAAAAATTATAATTTGTGTAAACCTACATTCCTTAGCCGCATCACCCCCTGTAAAGGGATACATGTTTCTACAAATTAATACTGACGCAGCCAGGCAAACATAAATATATATAATGTTTAAAAGTAAACTTGGGGCGAAGGCCACCGGAAAGTGAACGTTGGGGCAAAGACCACCGGAAACTTTGTACCATACGTGGGGCAGTTACTACATCAAGATTGGCTCCTCAACAGTCGAACCACAATACAACGCCTCTTAAAATGCACCTTCTTCAACTTACGAATAAAATATAGACATTGAAAAATATATAAAAATGTGCTTATACGTTCTTTAAGAAAGTCTGCTTTGTTTCTTTAGCTTAAACATCAGAAGAGCTACTGTCGAGTAGTCAGTCAGCTTTCACACCCGCGGGTCCCGAATTGGTTTCAGGTCGAGAGGAACTTTTTTTAACTCGGATTATCTCCTACCCTCCATAGAATCTGAAAGAGTGGATGTAAGAGTAAATGTGAAAATGAGTTTTAAATAACAAAAATCTTCATCAAAAACACCATCAAATTGTCAGTCAAAGCCTCCCAAATGACCATAGGAGTTATAAGGGACTAACGAAATGAACCGAATAAAAAAGTAAAAAACAATTTTCAATCAGGTGCGACAATTTCATTCCGACAAGATTTCAAAGGTAATGAACTAATTAGACATTTTCCTTTTGGTCAATGTACGGTCTCATTCACCATTCAAAAAACGAAAACTTAATCGATAGCTTTAAGGATATTTCTCAATAGCTAATCATTGATAGTCTTTTTTCTACATTCACTTCTTTATTTCTAGGCTCACTGATTCAATTCGACTACGAATCGAGAAAGCCTATTCTCATTTTATAATTAAAAACAAATGAACAGTTTTAAGCATTTGATTATCGCAGTTCCCTTTGTATCTATAGACAGAGAGCCAAAAAACTACGAACCGGCTATGCGGTGTTTTTCCTTATGGTGAAACTGAGTAAATTAAATTAAGTTTTTACTTATAAACGTTCTTTAACTACTATGGTTACTAGCGTCCCATTCTATATTGGCCATGAAAGACCGGAAATTTTGCTCAGAGGCCTTCTTTTACGTGCGGTAAATCTACGACGCAGGACCAGCGGCTTTACTTCTTTCGAAGGAAGCCATACTGAGGATTTTTAGAATCGAAAAATCCATAGCCCTCCGCCATGTTTCAACCCGCAAACTTGGGGACTAGTGGCTGCATGGTACCCCTAGATCACGGAGGAAGACATAAAATAACTGAGTAATCAAACTCTTTAAGGGCACTGGGTAGTGATTTGGGTTCAAAAATCCATTTTTACTTTCTCTACTACGTATAGTAAGTAGGGGAAGTATTGTATTCCACCCAAAAATTCGATACCGAGATTTTATCGGAAATACATGTTTTCAGACCCCCTGCATTAAAAAAAAAAGCATTTTTGGAAACATGTCCGTGTGTGTGTCTGTGTCTGTGAACAGCATAACTCAGAAACGAACAGTCGGATAAACACCAAAGTTGGTATTTAGGTTCAGTATCTTCCAGGGATGCGACACGAAGGTTTTCAAGAAAATTCCCCCACCGCCAGATTACCCTTTACATGGAAGATTTTTCGAAAGTTTTAATTTTCTCAAAAATGGCTCTAACGATTTTGATTAAAATATCATATGTTTAAGATATTTTCATGACAAATAAAATGTATATCATGAATTTTCTGGGAATGTCACCAAAAGTATTCTTCATTGTGAACGACTTTTGCATGACTGGTAAACCATAAGAGATAGACAAATTTTTACTACACAAAAATGTAGATCGCGTTAAAATACACAATTTATGTCATATACATTTTTTTGTTGAGTGAACCATTTTCGAGATATTGCTTGTTATTCCTTTAAATTTTTCAATACTTATTTTCTCAAATGGAAATTCATTATTCATTTTTTTTGTCTTGGATATGCAAAGAGTATTAATCTGTGGCAAAGGGAATAGTGCTGCACCTAGCAACCAGCTATTAAAGAGTTATGTATGTGCTTAAAGGCTACTGTATATCTATATTGTTCTTGTAAATATATATTCCCCTTACATCTACAAGAAAATTAGCAGTAAGATAGAGTCTGCAAATGTTTATCTCGATTAACATGATGTAGATGGAGAATAAGCGTTTGTAAAAAAATAGTTTGCACAAGAGTAAAGAAAGTCATGTGAGTTTATCGCATCAGATTTTTTGTTTTGCATCTTAAAAAGGGAGAAAGTTTCCTATTTTATATATATATATATACATATATATATACACAAATAGGTAGAGGTATCTGCATATTTAAGACTTCAAATGGTCCATTTAAATATGGCGGCGTGCTGAGTCACGCCTTCTTAGCTGGTGGAGCCAACTTTGTCACTTTTCTTTAAATGAAGTTGTCCGTTACTCGAAACTTTACAAACTTAGGTACACTTTTCTTCAAAACTGCTGAACCTATTTTAATGAAAATTTTACTGTAGTTACCGAAGAATGTTTTCTACAAACCTAGCCTGTTATTATTATTACTATTATTATTAGTAGTATTATAAGAAAAATTCAAGGTATAAAATAAAAAATATATATTTCTGTAAAAAATACATAAAAAGCATTTACCCAAGCTTAGAATGTTTTTCTTGTATGCAGTTAGAATTATTTAAGCATATTTAGGTTACGAATTTAGAAAGGACATTGCTTAGGGCTCTAAAATATTCAATGAATATACTTGAATATTGCTGAAGTTAAGTGTGCCGCAAATATTAGATAAAATATTTTTTTAATAATGTGTAAACAGTTGCGACTTTCTTTGTGGTCATTTTAAATAATTGCATACTTATTGTTTATATCACTGGAATAACAATAAAGCACTCTACATTCATGCCAAATTTTGTTTTAATCTGAGCAGTAGAAGTCTAGAAATGTTCAACTAAAGCTATGTACTGAAATACTAAAATTGCATAAGAATCGGTTTCCCGTCCCCTTATGAAATCATTCCAGAAGTTTTCTAAACTTTTGAATTAATATTTGCATTCAAAGGACAATTCTTCATGGATCTCTTTAAAAAATGTGAACTCCTCTCTAAAAGCTTAGTGTTTGAGGAACGGTAAAGTAACGTTGTATTTATAAATAGTTTTGTGGAATCGTTATAAAAGCATAGTGAGTAAATAAATTCTGATGACTTGTGCTTGACGTTCTTAAACAACTGCGCCATACAGTTAATTACGTACCACTGCATTATTTGTGGAGTACCACAGTTTTGAATGTAAGGCATAAGGAAGCAAATAGTATAAGATTTCTTTTTCTGCGGGAGTCAAGTACAGTGCTATAATTCTACCCTGGTAATATGCTCATCGTGGGGAAATAATCTCATAACCACGCTTTATGAAATATCCAGCTTTAAGAACACCCCTAGCACAGCTTCCCTCCCGGCTGCAGTTTTTCCTGCACGTGTTCTCCCCTTCCCATTTTCTTAAATTCCAGCAATTCCTCTCAGCCAAGGATATTTCTCTCTTTTCATTTCCAAGCTCGCTTGTGGTTTGTCCTATTTTTTGTTCCCGCCGTGGTAAACACTGCGCCTTCGACAACCAATATTTTCTGTGTACATTGGTCTGTCTTAATTTGTACAAGGGCTCCTTACATTGGTGTCTTAAAGGACACGGAATGCTCTATTGCCACAGTTTCAATTCTGAATATTTCCTCTATCTTTCCTCATAAATAACTGATGAAACACTTACCAAATGTTCGTATTACACAACCCTTTTATACTACTACTTAATCAAGGTAATATCCCATGTACAAGGAGAGCCAAAAAACTAGGAACCGACTGCGCGGTGTTTTTTCTGTCCGCGTCCTCGGTGATCATTGCCGTCTGCTGCCATCATACAAAGGCGCGGATGAAATCATACAGCATTTTTAAAACTACTTTAAAGGCTTTACTTACCAACTGAAACTGGCTACCGTCGTTGTCCATACATTTTTGGCACCTCTTTAGGAAACTATCCATCACCCGCCGTAGTTCACGTTGAGAAATGCTGGCAATTTCCTGGCGGATATTTTGTTTTAATTCTTCCAGGTTGTGAGAGTTTGTCTTGTACACTTAATGCTTTAAGTTACCCCAGAGATATAAATCGCATGGGGTTAGGTCGGGGGACTCAGGAAGCCACAAATTTCTACTAATACTTCTGTCCTCAAACACGCTTTCAAATTGTTCTCATTGAAATATTGGCCATATGAGCTGTTGCAGAGTCTTGCTGAAAAATAACAAAATCACACCCTCTGTTTGTTAATTCTCTAAAAACAGGTGGCAAAATTGTATTCACGTATGCACGGGCTTCAACTATTGACTCGAAAAAAACAAATTCCAATTTTTTTCTGGTTACCAGCAATAAAGTTGGTAAGTAAAGCCTTTAAAAGTACTTTTAAAAATGTTGTATGGTTCCATCTGCGCCTTTCTATGATGGCGGCAGATGGCAACGAGCGCTGAGGATGCGGAAAGGAAAAACACCGCGCAGCCGCTTCATATTCTTTTGGCTCTGCGAATTTATAATACTTTTAAGTGCTAAACAAGTTACAACACCTTCTTAGTTTCTATACCACGTACAGAGTAGGTGGAGAAGGTATTGCATTCCATGCAAAAATGTTCTACCAAGATTTTACCGGAAGTACATGTTTGGAGGCCCCGGAATATAAAAAAAAATATTTTTAGAAAAAGAGATCCGTGTGGTGTCTGTAAACAGCATAACTCAAACGAAAAGTCGGGTGTCTTGGCATTTAAGTTCAGCATCTTCCAGGTATATTAGAAGAAGATTTTTCACCCCAAACTACCCTTTAATTAGAACATTTTTCGAAATTTTTAGTTTTCTAATAATGGCTCTAACATTTTGATTAAAATATCATCCATTAAAAATGTTTACACGACAAAATGTATATCATGGGTTTTATTGGAATAGCCTGTGAAGTCCTCTTCATTCGAAAGGAGTTTTCTATAATCGTGTATAACTGGTAAACGCTAAGCGATAAACAAAATGTAATACACAAAAATCCTAGATCACTTTAAAACTGAGAATTTATATAAAATAATTTTTTGTGGTATAAGCCATTTCTGAAGTAGTCGTTGTTAATGGTTCGAATTGTTCATTACTAGATAATCTCTTTAATACCTGTCAACATTCAGTTGTTTCTCGCGATTAGGATTAGAATTGTAATTAACTTTTTTTTGCGCCTTTACTCTAATCCAATAATTTTTTTTTAGTTTATATATAAAATAGTATTTATTATTATATTATTATTATTTTATAGACATTATGTAGTTATTTTATCTGAAAACATTGATGTAATTTAAAATGTAAATGTGTTTGTGAGGATAAATGAAAAGTTTGAATGTATGTCCCGGTCTATTAACCAAAATGCCGGGATAGTATATTCATATTTTATTTATTTGTTTATTTATTTTGTTTCCCGCGATTGCATTAAAACAGTATGCGATTTTAAGATCGGCATATAGCGTTCAGATCTTAAACATTTGGCTATCGCTGTTCCCTTTGCATATGTAACGAAGTGTGTAATATAGCTATTTCTGCAAAGTTTCTTTGGATTAAAATGTAGTAGATAGAAAAATAGCTTGTATACCGACTAATAAATGATAGAGGCTAGCAAAGACTATGCGAATGCATCACATCAGATTAAAGCTTATTTTAATAACACTTTTTTCTTTCTGCTCTGGATTCAAAACGCGATTTCTAGTAAAATCGATATATCTAAATAGAAAGGAATACTTCATCAACCTAACATAAGTGATACAGTAATTAATATAAGGAAAAGAATAAAACTACGTTTTAATAATTTTAGTTAAAATAAATAAGTATTCGAATCTCAGCAAAGAGTAAAAGCTAAAGGTGCGGAGAACTGGGACATAACACTACAAATAGTCCGCAAAGGTCCTATTTGCTTTACAGTGGCCCTAGGAGGGAGGGATCAGAAGAGATCTGAAGGGCTACCAGATCGTGAAGACGACGGGCGCAAGCATGGACGTGGTATCTAACGTTTCCAGATCAAACGGATAAATGCCGCCCGGGCTCAACCACAAGCGGTCCCCCGGTAGGCGCCACTCGGAGGCGAGAACCTAACTCAGCAGTCCGCAATGATGCCAGAGAAGAAACTCCTATAGAGCGCGCAGACACAGCCCAACCGCAACCCGCCTAAAACCGTTGCCTGGTTCCTACAATCCAGAAGCAGATTACAAGGAAAATGACGGGGGCAGAAGAGACATGGTAGAAGACGAACCACCCCAACATTCGCCTGCCGACCAGGGAAACCACGAAAAACCTGCGAGTCAGATTGGGCGGTCGCCGAAATCGATCTGGGACCCCTGAATGCGAGTCGCACATTTTACTGCAGTGCCATCTTGCAACAAAGAGTATCTACCTGACATTTCCTGCTGTTCTTCCTTCCTGTTTTTACTTTAATTTTGTTTTTTCTTGTCAGAGATTTAAATATCGAGGTCGGCTCTGTTGTATCTTATATGTTTCGTTAAACTGAATTTTCACAAATAATTCCAACACAGTCGAAGAAGAAAATCAACATCGCCTTTCTACCAGACGTAATAGTTACTAACTTGTTTGTTTGTACTTCGAGAATTTGGATTGTTTGTCTTCCGAATGCTAATGAAGCCATGATCCATCACTGGTCATCGTGTATTCAAGGAAAGCTTTCCCATCCCTTCCCATTTGCATACTGTTCCTATCACATCAATTTCGTTTCTTAACATGTTAAATTCAAACTGTGTTTTTGTATTTACAAAAACAGTGTTTATGTAGACTCTGGTCAATAACATATCTGCAGCCTCTTACTGACATGGAAAATTTCGGTTTCTATTTGTTTTTCCACCATATAGGTATAGTAGGTAGAGGAAATGTTGTATTCTACTCAAAAATGTAATCTAGATTTCACCGCATGTGTGTATGAACAGCAGAACTAAAAATCTGATGTGTTACATTCACATGACTTTCCCTATTGCTTATTGGTGGATACACAAATTATTCTTACAATATCTTCTTTTCTTATATATTTCATTTTAATCGAGATAAACCTTCCCGGAAATAGCTGCATTACACATTTCGTTGTAGATACAAAGAGAACAGCGATAGTCAAATGTATAAGAACTGGATACTATATGCTGGCCTTAAAAATCCATACCCTTTCTAGGACATCGCCAGAAACAACTGAAAATAAACCGAATTGAAAGTAATGACCAGTACTGAAAACAGTTAGAACATTCAATAAGGAATATCTCGGAAATTACATGCCACAAAAAGTTATTTGAGGTAAATTAAGTGTTTTAATTCTTTGTGTGTCTATCGTTTAAGTTAGTTTACTCAAGATTATACAAAATTACTTAAGAGGACTTCACAGCTATTCCCAGGCAATTCAAGATATACATTTTATTTTCCAAGTAAAGATCGTTAATATATATAATTTTAATCAAAATTATTAAAGCCCTTTTTGAGAAAATAAATTTTGAAAAGCAGATTCGCTTTAAAATCTTTGAATCGCATCAGTGGAAGATACCAAACTTAAATATAAAGTTTAGCATGTATCCTACTTTTCGTTTTTGAGTTATCCTGTACACGACACAAACACGGATCTTTTTACTTTCTCTACTACGTATAGTAAGTAGGGGAAGTATTGTATTACACCCAAAAATTCGATACCGAGATTTCACCGGAAATATATGTTTTGAGACACGCTGAATCCAAAAAAAAAGCATTTTTGGAAACATGTCCCCGTGTGTGTGTGTGTGTGTGTGTGTGTGTGTGTGTGTGTGTGTGACCAGTATAACTCAGAAACGAACAGCCGGATAAACACCAAACTTGGTATTCAGGTTCAATATCTTCCAGAGATGCTACACGAAGATTTCAAGAAAATCCCCCACACCAAATTACCCCTTACATTGAACATTTTTCGAAAATTTTAATTTTCTCAAAACTGGCTCTACCGATTTTGATTAAAATATCATATGTTTAAGATGTTTTCATGACAAATGAAACGTATATCTCAAATTTTCTGGGAATTTCTCCAAAAGTATTCTTCATTGTGAACAAATTTTTCATAACTGGTAAACCATATGAGATAGACAAAATTTTACTTCACAAAAAATGTAGATCGCATTAAAATACACAATTTATGTCATATACATTTGTTTTTGTAGAGTGAACCATTTTCGAGATATTGCTTGTTATTCCCTTAAATTTTCCAATACTTTTTTCCCAAATGGGAATTCGTTATTAATTTATTTATGTCCTGGACATACAAAGAGAATGGAATGCGCCACATAGCAACCAGCTCTTAAAAGATTTGACTATCGCTTAAAACCTACCATATTCCCCTTGCACCTACAAGAAAATTAGCAATAAGATTAACATCTCGATTAACACGAAGCATATGGAGAATAAGCGTTTGTAAAAATAGTTTGTACAAGAGTAGAGAAAGTCATGTGAGTGTAACACATCAGATTTTTCTATAAATATTTTTTCGCAAAACGTGTATTTCCGATGAAATCTCGGTATTAAATACTTCCTCCTTTTCATTCTGAACGAAATTTTTACAAGCATAGTAAACTATGAGAGAGAGAGAGAGAGAGAAACATCCTATTGCACGAAAAATGTATAGCTCATTGAAATATATAATTTATGCAAAATAAACCTTTTATAGTGTTAGCCGTTTTCAAACTATGCAGCCTCTATAAAGCTTCTTAAGTGATTCCGTTTTTTATCCTCATGAGTCTATTGGCAAAAAAAAAAAAAAATTACTTCCATTCTGTGTAAACTTCCTCTGCAATCGAGTGGTCAGCTTTCTGGTTCTCAACCCAGAGGGTCTGAGTTGAATTCTCGGCTAGGGCGGAGACTTTCCTTTAACCAGAATCACTTCCTATCTCCAAAGAGAATTATGAATATGGGAGTGAATGTGAGTGTGTATTGTTAAAAAGTATAAAAATAAACGTTAAGTAGCCTACATTTAAGCGAGCAATAACGCCCTGAGTTAGGTCAAAGCTCTCAATATGACCAAAGAAGTTAAAGGTGCCATAAAAATTAACCAAACGAAAATTATATTCCTTAATATGGGACTAAAAATGTTAACCTAATGTATGAATACAGTAATGTATGATAAATGAATGTGAAACACTAGACATTTTATAATTTTTACGCTCCTAAGTAATTTCTACATCGAAATCGGCATAGGGAAAAATATTTCGGAGAGAAATAGAATCAGAAGAATTTGGTGTTTATCGCACTTTTCTTTTTGAGCTGTGTACAATGACCTCTTAAAGCTACATTTTTTGGGGTCCAGTGGATCTTAAAACGTGCATTTGCGGTGAAATATCAATATGGACATTTTGGATGTAATACTTCACCACCTTAGGTAGGTGGTAGGGAAAGTAGAGAAATAAAAGCAATGCTAAAAGCCTGAACACTGTGTATACAAAATGTAAAGTGTTCACTTCAGTGTATGTTATTCATTCAAACTATTTGTCCAGTTTCTCAACTGTAACTTCTCTGGATTCTCAAATGTCACTTCACTAATGTGAACCAGTTCAGTTTCATCGTCACGTGAGCTTCCTTCTTGACGTAGCGTCGTAATGCAATACGCATGGCGTAGTCAAATTCTTCTGAACGGTTCACTCGAGAGAGAGTCGAACACAAGACATCACCAATCTCTCACGCAGCACTCACGGCACGTCACAGTTGTCACAAACTCCTTGCAGAATCGCTAACTCGCTCTTTAACCGACCGACTGACTACATAACTCAACTGGCTCACTCTTCTCACGAGAACGCTCGCTTATACAGATAGTAGAATCTTCGACAGAACATTCTATAACTATCTCGACACACGTTCTGGAGGTGGGGCAGGGAAGAAACTCCCGGTGTTTACGCTGGCGAGCGCTACTTATCGTTGTGTATCTCCAACTGCCCGGCGCCGACCTCTCGATACTTGGGTCATATCGCTGCATCAATACCGAGTCAGTTCTAAATTATCGATAATTAAGAATGAATTTGCTAAAAAGTAGAATTGATTTTATGTGTGTATATACAAACAGAAGTTTTCCCTTACGGAAGCTACTAGAGCTGCTCTCATAAAATTACTTGCTGCAAAAGTGCTGTGCTGTTTTGAGCCTGCGGGGTGCGAACTCAGGAACGCCCAGTCCCTATCTCAGTTACAAGTAACCCACTATTATATTAACTTACTCTTGTACCTGCCCTAACCTAATTCTACACTTTGCAGCGTCATAATTACTAGCAAAGCATGGTGTTTTGTACATTTTATCGCTTACGACGGGAGCAGGCTTGCCAATTTAACGCTAGGTGTGATAAAATCAGCTGAGCCGTAACTGAATTACCCTTACAGAACTTTTAGCAAAATTTATAGATTACAGTGTTTAGACTTGAGAATAAAATTATGTTATAGCCTTCCGCAATATAGGTAAGAAAATTGCCTCTGTCTCCCATTCTATCCGCTTCCCATGTAGTTACTACACCGATCATGGAAAGAGGATATATATATATACTCAGCGCAAAGATGTAATTCTTTGCACGCAATACAAATCCACACGTTACATAGGTTCCGACCAAATTTTGACACGCGATAAACTTGGAATTTAATATTCCATTCCTGAAGATGTTTCCTTGTAATAATAATAATAATAATAATAATAATAATAATAATAATAGTAATAGTAATAATAATAATAATAATAGTAATAATAATAATAATAATATTTGTTTCCTACAGTTGAAAACAATCTTCTATGGTGAGGCAGTATTTTTAGCACTTGAATAATTTCAATTAAATTATATAATATGTAAAAAATTAAATAACAGCTCTCCTTGAAGCAATATGTATGTAATATTTTTTAAAAATGTATGTACCAGTCATTGTATATGCTTATATAATTGTAAACATGTTCAAAAATGTTATGTGAATGCATTAATTAATTTAATAATGTAAGAGCTGTGAGAATAATAAGTTTAAAGTTGCTAACAATGAGGTAACCTTGAGGCAATAATGAGTTTGAGAGTTTGAATGCTACTATTCATGATTAGGGTAGCAATAACGTAAATTTTGTAAATAGCCAATCAATAGCCAGAAAAAGTTTAGTAAAATGCAGGTATTCTATTGGACTAGGATTAGCCAATCACAGACTTAAAATAAAGAAGTTTACGAGTTTGGACGGTTGAAATATGTTTAGTTGCCTGCAGACCTTGGTAGTAACCGGATGGAAGATGTGTTCTCTAAAGAAATATTACGTATTCGTGTGAAACGAAAATTAACTATACGCGTTAACAAAGTGCAAGTATTAAGTTAAAGAATCTCACAGCTCTTAATATCAGTGTGGTACTATTTAATTTGTGTCAAGGATAAATAAAAAGAAGTGAATTGAAACTTAAAATCTGTGTAAGCCTACATTCTTGTCGCACCACGCCCTGATTAAGAGAAACGTGTGTCTAAAGTAATACTGACGCAGCCAAGGCAAACATAAACATAAATACTACCTATAGAAGCAGTTTAATAACAAAGTTAATATTATGTTTTTTAAACTTGGAGCATAACAATAAAAAAATACATCATCTTCAAATCGGCTTCTCATACGTAGCAGTATATTACGTAAAAAACAATCTTCTTCAAATTGACATCCATGCGTGGAGCTAAACATCAAAACATAAACTCCAAGAACATTATCTACTTCAATGGTGCGTGACCAACTTAACAACAATAAATAAGTCGAAGATAACATGAATACATTCAGTAATATTGTACTCAATAGTTCGGAATATACAGTCCATAAAGTATACATTGATGTTGAAATTTAACTTCTATACACGTTCTTCTCTCTCTCTCTCTCTCTCTCTCTCTCTCTCTCTCTCTCTCTCTCTGACTCTTTTAATACACGGTGGACCATTTAAGTTGAGACTGTACAATATCTCCAGAATTAAGTGTTGTAGAAAGAAATGTCTTGAATAAAAGTTTCTTGATATTATGGGAGAAAGTAAATGCATTAGTCGTATTATATCGGAGGCTATTGTGATGTCATTTTAGGGTCAACTCAATTCTTTTAAATCGGAACATTTGTATAAAACACTTTGCAATTCTTCTTATACCAATAAATAACAACTAAAACTCCGAATGGCTGTGTACGAAGAGCACAATGAATAATTAGACCATCCATGAATGGTTATTTGAAGGTCGTTACATTTCTCATTGGGAGCCAATTTTTTTATTTTGTTTCCTTATTCCTCATCACAAAATAAACAGACTTTTATAAACCATTTTCTAATGAGAAAACAACATACAAAATGTAAGTCCCATTTAAAAAAATTAAATTTACCCTAAAATGACCATCACAATATTGAGGCAGTATTTTTAACACTTAAATGATTTCAGTGAAACTATACAATAAAAAATATAATAACAGCCCTCCTTAAAGCAATATGTGTATGTAACAAGATATAAAAAGTGTATATTACAGTCATTATATGTTTATATTATTGTATACATGTTCAATAATGTTATGTGAATTTATTACGTAATTTAATAATGTAGGAGCTGTGAGAATAATAGCTAAAAGTTGCTAACAATGAGGTAACCTTGAGGCAATAATGTAATTTATGTGACAGTTTATAAAAATAGCCAATCAACAACCAGAAAAATTTTTAGTTAAATGAGGGTATTCTATTGGACTAGGATTAGCCGATCAGAAACTGAAATCGGGCAAATTGTAAAAATTTAAGCAGTAGAAATCAAGTCAGTTGCTTGTAGACAGCGCTCATAACTGGACGCGTTTGTTGTAGATAGTGTTCCTAACGGGACGCGAGATGCGTCCTCAAGAAATTTAATACGTATTCAGTGTGAGACGAAAATAGTTTAGGTGTTTAAAAAGTGCAAGTATTTAATAAAATACTATATCTGAAGTGTTATTTAAATCGTGTCTAGAATTAATAAATAGGAGTGAATTAAAAATTATAATCTGTGTAAGCATACATTCTTCAGCCGCACCACGCCTTGCAAAGAAATCCTTGTCTCTAACAATAATACTGACGCAGCCAGGCAAACATAACTATATAATATTTAAAGGAACAGTGAAATTACAAAGTTAATATTTTTTAAATTTGGGACGAAGGCTACCGGTACCATACGTGAAGCAACAACCTGCTTCAAGTTCGGCTCCCCAACAGTTGAACTACAATACAACAAAACGACTCCTACTTCAACGTCCTCCAAATAAAACACGACTAATGACATTTAATTTCTCCCATAATATCAGGCAACTTTTATTAAAGACATTTCTTTCTGGAACGCTTAGCTTTGGAGATACTGTACAGTCTGAACTTAAATGATCCACCCTGTATAGAATTTTTACTTTCTCTTACTTATAGTTGTTGGAGGAAGTAGTATATTCCACCCAAAAATTCAATATCGAGAGTTAATGGTAAAGGCATGTTTTGAGGTCCCCTGAACCAAGAATTTTTTTTAGGAAAATGTCCGTCTGTGTGTCGTGAATAGAAATAAAAATGAAAAGTAGGTTAGGTAGGTATTAAACTTAGTATATAATTTCAGCATCTCTTGTGGTTGTGATGTGAATATTTTTAAGAAATTCTTTTTACCCTAAATTATCCTTTACATAGAAATAGTTTCGTTATTTTTTATTTTCTCAAAAATGGATGTAACGCTTTTGATTAGAATACAAGTTTAAGATATTTACATGAGTACTTAAGTATATATCCTGAATTTTCTGCGTATAACCTGTGAAGTCCTCTTTATTTGTAATGAATTTTGTATTTCATATAACTGGTAAATTATAAGAGATAGTTAAAAACTCTCTGCAGAAACATGTAAAGCTCTATAAAACTTATTTGAAATAACTTCTTCTTTGTAGCAGCTGTTCGTCATCATTGGTTTGAATTTTTCAAGTGCTGTCACCATTCATTTGTTTTTCTATCAACCGTTGTCCGTCGCTTTAACCTCTTGTATCTTCTTTTACCTACAACATAATGTTAATGAATACCTTTCTGCAAGCGATTATCTCGACTAACATGGAATAAATTGAAAAATGGCTTCTGTAGGAATAGTTAGTAGGACCCATGTAAAAAGTAAACGCTTATGCCTTAGAAAGTAATGTGAATGTAACACGACGAAGTAACAGGCCTCCTCTTGCTTGTCCTCCTTATTCTTCTTTCACTTTTATTTTTTTATATTTTAATATGTATTAACACCGCAGAAAAAGAAGTTTTATTATCATTTAACATCGCAACATAAAAATTGTATATAGTGAAGGAAAGGGAGGTAATGAGGGCGAGTTTGGGAGAGAGGAGGTAAAGGAAGAGAGGAGAAAACAGACAGAGGGAGAGAATATTATTTGTATATAACGAAATAACGCAAGGAGAGCTGCGGACTCTATTAGTACAACTAACAATACACAAATTGCAATGGAACCTATTATTAGATCTACCCCATGACGCTACCGTATATGCAGAGTCTTGGCCTGCCAACCCGACTGTCGGCTTCACGCCCACATACGCACGGGAGCGATGGGCGTACATCCCAACCGATACGGGAGGATATGTGGCTAGCATCACGCATGCCTTAGTCGAAATACTGGCTCTCGAATTCGGGGGCGTTGCCTATCGCAGCTCCTAACTTTCCTCACTATGCTGAGTGGGCACCGGTCCTATACTTACTTAGTAGGCTTACCCTCCTCGTATGTAGGGCTTACACACCCAGGACTTACAATTGCACCTAGGGTCAGAGGTCTCCATAGGAGCAGACAAACGCTGAATCAGAAAATGAAGAACCCGGAACGGGGGATCGGCCCGTAGTCAGGTATGAGGGTGAGGAAAAAGGATGATATGAAATGAAGGCGAAATGGATGAAAAGAAAGGTGATGATTGAGCAATTGGTGGAATGAACGGCGGGGGAAACCGGAGAACCCGAGAAAATCCGCCCAGTCTCCGTTCGTGCAACACAAATCCCTCATACGGGTCCTGGGATTAAAACTGGGCCGCCTTGGTGGGAGGAAAACGGTCTAACCAGTCTGCCACGGCGCCGCCCCGGTCCTGCACCCGGGCTTAAAATCCACTAAGCACCCCTGCCACGGCGCAGGACTATTGTTATATCTACCCATAAATATTCCATGATACTTTAAAGATACTATTGGTTCTCTTGATTATTGAATCTTGGGTGTACAAAAATCTCTTCATATTAAAGTTATATCATATGTGGCAAAAGTAGAGTAGCAATGTAAACAAATACATGTGTTAATTGTCTTTTGCACTTAAGTCCGCGCAAGTTTCAAAAGCTTATTTGGACTACCAGCAGATCTATTTCTTGAATTAATGGCAGAAATTCTTCCATACGTGCTTGGAGAAAAAATCTGATTTGTTACACTCGCATGACTTTCTCTACTCTTGTACAAATATTTTTACAAACGCTTATTCTCCATATGCTTCATGTTAATCGAAATGTTAATCTTATTGCTAATTTTCTTGTAAATGCAAGGGGAATATGGTGGACTTTAAGCTATAGTCAAATCTTTTAAGAGCTGGTTGCTATGTGGCGCATTCCATTCTGTTTGCATATCTAGTACGTAAAAAAATGAATAACGAATTCCCATTTGAGAAAAAGTATTGGAACATTTAAGGGAATAACAAGCAATATCTCTAAAATTGTTCACTCAACAAAAAACATGTATATGACATAAATTGTGTATTTTAACGCGATCTACGTTGTTTATGTAGTAAAATTTTGTCTATCTCGTATGGTTTACCAGTTATGCAAAAGTCGTTCACAATGAAGAATACTTTTGGAGACATTTCCAGAAAATTCCAGATATACATTTCATTTTTCATAAAAATATCTTAAACATATGATATTTTAATCAAAATCGTTAGAGCCATTTTTCAGGAAATTAAAATTTTCGAAAAATGTTCCATGTGAAGGGTAATCTGGGATGGGGAATTTTCTTGAAAACCTTTGTGTCGCATCTCTGGAAGATACTGAACCTAAATACCAAGTTTGGTGTTTATCCGACTGTTCGTTTCTGAGTTATGCTGTTCACACACACACACACACATATACACAGACACACCCACGGACATGTTTCCAAAAATTGCTTTTTTTGGATTAAGGGGTCTCAAAATATATATTTCCGGTGAAATCTCGGTATCGAATTTTTGGGTGGAATACAATACTTCCCCTACTTACTGTACGTAGTAGAGAAAGTAAAAATATGATGTGTTACATGCAAACGGGTTTCTCATTATATCTCTTATATGAGGTTTTCTTACAAAAGGTTATTTTCTGTCCACTTAATCTTAAGTTGCATTACATATTGCTTTGTAGATACAAGAGGGATACATGAGGTTCAGGATATAAAATGTATTAATCGTGCAGGTATCTCAAACATACAACATATTATTCAAAACTGCAAGAATCTTTTTGGGGAAAATAAAAAATAACGAACGATTTTCCATGTAAACCGTCTTCATTCTGAAGGAATTTCGTATAATTTAGAATAGCCTAGAAACTGTAGATTAATTGAATATTCCTACATGAGGGCACTTAGATGTAGGTTATGACAATTTTTGTGGATAAAATAATTTTATAGATATCCCTTGCTGTTAGTTTGAATTTTTCAGTATTTTATGCCACATTATTTGAATGGCTAAATCACCTTTCTGTCGTTTTTCGTGAAGTAATATCACCTTTCTTTCGTTTTTCGTGAAGTAATGCAGAGAGTATGGAATTCCAAAACCAGCATACAGCGACCTGCTTTATAAAGATCTAACTATAGCTTCAGTCCCCTCTATTGCTCTTGTGTCTACAACGAAACGTGTAGACAGAAGAGCACGTGTAGCGAAATTATTTTTGCAAATGTTTATTACGATTAACATGAAGTACATAGAAAATAAGCTTTTGAGGACCAGAGATTTTCTTGGAAATCTTGATATCGCATTCTTGAAAATTACTTAACTTTCAAGTTCTGACCGACAGTTCGTTTTTGAGTTATGTTATTCACAGATAAAAGTTAGGCGGACACACACACACACACACACACACACACACACACACACACTGATGCTGATTTGCGTAAGTGCACGATCAGAAAATATTATCTCAGGGCGACTAGAATTACCGCATTGAAATGAACAATAAAATTACATTAATTCACACATTTATTTGTCTCACTTGTAATATTAAACTTCACAGCCAAGAATGTGCATTTGGAGCGAAGGCTGAGAGCTTTGAGGGAGCTCGTAGCGTAATAGAGTTTGAAGATGTGATACGAAGTATTTTATCTCCGAGTTTCTGCAAAGCGCAGATGTACTGTTTTTTCGATAACAGCGATTAATAGAGATACTTGCGCGAGAATAGAATTAATCATAGTCAGCTGTTCAAAAGCAGTATCGAGGTCTAGCGTGCTAGTCTCTGCAAACTGGTGGTAGTGATGACCAAGTCTACGACTGAAGGCGACATGACTGCTTGCACCGAAAGAGTTATACTTAAATGTTGCGTGAATTAAATCGAAAGTAAATGTTAACAAATGAAGGGAAGTAAAGGCTGTAAGATTTAAGTTATAAAATTGAAATGTCAAATATGATTATATCGTATGTCTGCAACAATAAACATACATATTAAAGTCGGAGAATCGTAGATAAATAGAGATAAATAGAGATAAACCGACCCGGAGGCGCTCTCGCACAAGGTAAACTCCAGAAGCGCTATCGACAGGTATCCAAAATCTTCTGGAAGTTTTCCTTCCTACCAGAGCTTTCTGGAATTCTGTGAAAAATTTCATTGTCTATATAAGCGAACGTTCTCGTGGGTGAGGGAGATAGCGAGTGCGTTTCTGATGCAACAAAAGATGCTGTTCTCCGAGAGACTTTATGACGAATGCTATGACGTACAGTGAGTGCTATTACTGCAAGAGATTAGAGAGGTTTTGTGTGCGACTACCCAAACGTTGCTTCACGAAGGAAAGTGAAGTGACAGAGAAAATCGAACTAGATCACATTAGTGAAGTGACAGTGTGAACTAAGTGAAATCGCAGTGAAAGTTCAGCTAGATCACATTATTGAAGGGACAATAAAAATCTAGTGAAGTGACAGTTAAAAAAATGGACAGAGGCACACTATGTTTCTAAGATATGAAATACTGCTTCAACATACATTAAATTTTTCTATTTGGAGGGAGGATTTGAAACTGGGTATTTTGATGAAATTTCAATATAGAAATTTTGGGTGCAACACAATACTTCTTCGCCTACTATAGATATGTGGTAGGGAAAGTAAAAATCGACACACATTGTGAATTTAATGAGCTCCATGTTTTGCTGTCCCTTCTGGTTTCATACTTGAATAAAATTCAATTAGAATGAAGCCTATTTTCAGAAAGCTCACTATATACGAGTACATTTTATTCATATCACGAATATCGTTAGAGCAATTTTTGACAAAATACAATATAGCAAACATTTTCCATTTGGTGATTGTTTGGGGGTGTATCACGTCATTCAAGATAAACCCGTATTTATTGATTTCTCTTGCAAAAAGGTGGGCTACTTTAAACCTTATAACAATCACTACACCTTAGAAGAAGCGAAACCAAATATATTCTATAGCAAAAGGATTTACGAGCTCATTAAATAAAAAGCGTTGAGTATAATCTTATCTTTGACAGCTACTCCATTGTATTTTTATTACCCACTGTCTTTATTATCACCGTCTTCTGAACGTCTACGTGTGCTGAAACCCCATACTTAACGTTCAATAACAAAATAATTCCAGATTATAGCATACGGTTAGTTAAGATAAAATCAGCATTCACAGGATATGAAACCTGACCTCGGTTACTCAGATAACTAGGATGAAAGTTTTGCAAATTACAGACTATACTGTACTATGGCTGCAGAATATGCCTCTTAGAAAACATCGTTCACTGCAGTTTAAAAAGCACATTTATGTCTTATTGATTATAATGTTTTACTTGGATACTCCTGCAATGTTTCATGCACAAATTACATGCAAGACTGGAAGAAATATTTTCAAGGTATGTGTAACAAATCAGCACAGATATAATGCCTACTTTCAGATTCAAATATCCAGCAAAAGATGGGAAAAATATTAAGTATTGCATTCACATCACTTTATCTATTCGTTCTTCTACAAATATTGTTGCAAACTCCTACTATTCTAGCCGCTTCTTGTTAGTCGAGGTAAACGCTCATTACACATTTACACATTTCATTGATGTATAAGAAGAATACTGCAGACTCAATTGATACATGCTTAAAATTCTGATGTGATACATTCACATGAGCTTCTCCGCCCTATATCTTTTCTAGCGGGTATACAAACTATTTTTACTAAACCTTATTTTTTATTCTACTATATTTAATTCAAATAAATATTTGCAAAAATAGCTACACTACACATTTCGTTATAAATACAAGAGAACAGCGATACTGGATGCTAAAGGTTGGTCTTAAAATTGCATGGTGTTTCCATGAAACAATTGAAAATCTATTGGACTTTGAAAAAATTACAAGTATTGAACAAATCGAACCTTTAATAACTGATAACTCTAAAACGGCTTATGCCACATAAAGCTTATTTGAAGTAAATTGCTTGTTTTAGAGATATCTACATTTTGTGTGTGGTAGGTTTTCGTCTATAGCTTACCGTTTACAAGTTATACAAGATTATATAAAATTCCTTTCGAATGAAGAAGACTTCGTAGGCTATTCCCAGAAAATTCAAGATAAACACTTTATTTGTTATGTAAATATATTTCATTTTGGTGTTTTAATCAAAATCGTTATAGCCATATTTTAGAAAATCATAAGTTTCGAAAAAACGTTCCATGTAAAGGACAGTTGTGGGTGGGAGGATTTTCTTGAAAATATTCGTGTCGCATCCTTGAAAGATCTAAACTCAAATAGCAAGTTTGGTATTTATCAGACTTTTCGTTTTTGAGTTATGCTGTTGACAGATACACAGACAGACACACACCATACATGAATATATTCCCAAAAATGCTTTATTTGAAATCCAGGCGCCTCAAAACATGTATATCTCGATATCACATTTTTGGGTGGAATGCAAACTTCGCCTACTTACTATACGTAGTAGAGAAAGTAAACAACGAATGCCTATGTGGCTTCAAAATTCCATGTTTCCTGTAAACCACGAGTAATACCGAATAGCGACTTAACGCTTTAGAAAAGTATGAGTATTTGAAAATTGAAAGCAGTAACAAAGAACATCTCGGAAATATGTATTCGACATATGTTGTGTGCTTTAACAAGATCTGCAGTTTTTGTGTGGTAAGATTTTGTAGATCAGTTAAGCAAAAGTCATTCAGAATGATGAGAAATTCACAAGATATACACAGAAAGTTTGATACACATTTTATTTGTTATGCAGGCATGTTAAAAATATGGTATTTTAATAAACTTCGTTAGTCATTTTTAGGAAATTACAATAAATAAATAAAATAAGAAGCGAAAATGTTTCCTTGTAAATGGTGGATTGGAGTGGGGTACTTTTCATTTTTGAGTTACGGTGTTCCACCCCACACACACACACATTCACACAAGCCGACTTCTTCTAAAAATGCTGTTTTTTTAACTCAGGAAGCCTCAAAACCTGTGTTTCTGTGAAATCTCTGTACTAATTTTTGGGTGGAAAGCAATGCTTCCTCTAATTAATATAGGTAAGTAGTATATAAAATAACAAAAATCTTACGTATTTTAATTAACATGACTTTCATCACTCATTCTTCTAAAAAATATTCTTGCAAAAGCTTATTACTTTCTCTACTACGCATAGTAAGTAGGGGAAGTATTGTATTCCACCCAAGAATTCGATACCGAGATTTCACCGGAAATATATGTTTTGAGACCTCTTGAATCCAAAAAAAGCATTTTTGGAAACATGTCCGTGTGTGTGTGTGTGTGTGTCTGTGTCTGTGTGTGTCTGTCTGTGAACAGCATAACTCGGAAACGAACAGTCGGATAAACACCAAACTTGGTATTTAGGTTCAGTATCTTTCAGAAATGGGACACGAAGGTCTTCAAGAAAATCCCCCCACCCCAGACTACCCTTTACATGGAACATTTTTCGAAAATTTTAATTTTCTCAAAAAATGGCTCTAACGATTTTGATTAAAATATCATATGTTTTAGATATTTTCATGACAAATAAAATGTATATCTTGAATTTTCTGGGGATGTCTCCAAAAGTATTCTTCATTGTGAACGACTTTTGCATAACTGGTAAACCATAAGAGATAGACAAAATTTTACTACACAAATGATGTAGATCGCGTTAAAATACACATTTTATGTCATATACATTTTTGTTGTTGAGTTAACCATTTTCGAGATATTGCTTGTTATTCCCTTAAATGTTTCAATACTTATTTTCTCAAATGGGAATTCGTTATTCATTTTTTTGTTTTGGATATGCAAAGAGTATTAATCTGTGGCAAAGGGAATAGTGCTGCACCTAGCAACCAGCTATTAAGAGATATGTATGTGCTTAAAGGCTACTGTATTTCGATACTGCCCTTGTAAATATATATTCCCCTTACATCTACAAGAAACTTAGCAATAAGATAGAGTCTGCAAATGTTTATCTCAATTAACATGAAGTAGATGGAGAGTAAGCGTTTGTAAACATGGTTTGTACAAGAGTAGAGAAAGTCATGTGAGTGTAACACATCAGATTTTTTTTCTACTACTTCTTGTTAATAAACTTTCATTACAGATTTACACATTGCGTTATAGGTATAAGAAGATTGAATCAGCTAAAGAGATAGTCAGATTTTTTTAAAAAACGTTTCTCTATGCAATGCCTTTGAAATGCCATCCTCCTTGTATGACCAAAAGAGAAAATTAATAAAGACTTACCACTTGAAGATAAGTACTAGTAGGTATTTTAAAACTGAAATCAATAACAAATGTTTAGTATTACAAAAATAATTTATGACGTATAAATTCTGTGCTTTAACGAGCTCTTCATTTTTTGTGTAGTAAGGTTATATTCAAAATGCATATTTCATTTTTCATGTATCTCAAATACATGGTATTTTAATAAAAATTGTTGGAACTATTTTTGCTAAAATAAAAAAAAAATATCTAAAATATTCTTTTGTAAAGGTTTTGCCTATCTAGAATTTTTTACAATCTTCACAGTTGATGTGGTATATTCCTGATTTGAGGGTATCCAGAATTGTGTTTTTGAATGGTTTGTTCAGCAAATTGTTCAGACTGTATCTTTTTTGAGGAGCTAATTGGATCCCAGACTTATTGAATATTTCCTGAATTTCCATGGATGTTAAGTGAGCTTTTTATATTTCCAGTTACTATCACAGATTGTCTCAGGAGTAGTTTCTTTGAGTTTACTGCTGTGTTTGAACGTCTTAAATATTGAACTTGGTTTGAAGCTGTTTGCCACTGCAATTTCCAGTATATGTTGGCGTTCTTTTGAATATTCTTCTCTGCTTAGAGGGATATTTAATCTATGGATTAGACTTTTGAAAACTGCTAGCTGGAATGAGATCAGATTACATTCATTCTTTTTAATGTAATTATCCACATGTGTTGATTTTCTGTGGATTCCAAATGAAAATTTCTCCTGGTCTCTGATTATATACATTTAAAAATAATGTGACGTATGCGATCACTTGCCTTCTTGGGGTAAAAGAATATTCTTAAAAATCTTCGTGTAACATCTTTGGAAGATATTTAGCTTAATACCAATTTTGGGTTTTTCGAACTGTTTGTGTTATTCTGTTCACAGGACCCTTTTGTAAACGTGTTTTCTTATTCAGGGGGCTTCATAAAAACTCTTTAAGTATTTGGATGAAGTGCAATTCTTGCTCTGTCTACTAGCTATGTGGTAAGGAAAGTAAAAATATACCGTGTTACAGTCTCACTATTTTCTCCAAGCACTATCATTTATTTTCGTAATTATTCTATAAATTACTGGCGGCCCCGTGGCCGAGTGGTTAGACCGTTCGCCTCGCACCGAGGCGGCCCCGATTCAATCCCAGGGACCTGCATGTGGGATTTGTGGTGGACGAAGCGCCGTCTGGGCCGGTTTTCTCCGGGTTCCCCGGTTTCCTCCGTCATTCATTCCACCAACTGCTCCATCATCATCTTTACTTTCATCCATTTCACCATCATTTCGTTTCATCTACTTCCTTCCTCCCATACAAGGCATCGGGCTGATCCCCCATCCTGGATATTCTGTCTGGTCCATGAGTGTCTGCTCCTCGACGGGCCTCTGACCCCAGGCACCCGCCTGTAAGTCCTGGGGGGTGTAAGTCCTACATAAGAGGAGGGTAAACAGATAATGAATGAATGAATTCTATAAATTATTGCTACAAAAGCTTATTTTCTACCTACCAATTTATCGATTTTTGGATGACCTCGTTCTGCATTACCGCATGTGAATGACATACTGTAACTTTGTCCAGTTTTTTAACTGTCACTTCTCTCAGTTCTCACTGTCAAAGTTTTGATTCTATCACTTCACTAGTGTGAACTAGTTCAATGTCCCCGTCACTTCATTTTCTTCGATCACAGCCTCTTCTTCCAAATGGTTCACTCTCTGGGGAGTCCAACACAAGACATCTACAGTCTCTCGCTCCGTAATAGCGCTCGCTACACGTCACTAACTCGTTCGGAGAACTGCACTTGATATCGCAGCAGAAACGTACGCTTACTGGCCGACTCAACTGACTGGCTCTAGCGAGAACATTCGCTTATACAGCCAATAGAATCTTCCACAACATTCTAGAACTATCTGGACACATGTCCTGGAGGGGAGAAAGAAAGTTCCATAACATTCTGGTTATCTGACGCTTCTGGTATTTACGCCGGGCCTGAGCGTGATTTATCTTTGTTTATCTCGGAAACTGCATGGTGCCAATCTTCCAATAACCTTGGTCCTAGCTGCTGCGTCACATTAATTTGTAGTTTAGTTAAAGTTGTTTAGTATGGCGTACATAACGTTATGTGGCTGTGTTTACTGTGTATAGTTATCATGATGTATATATACTACAAATAAAAATAAACAAATAAAATCTGATTACACTATCCCAGGACTTTGGTCACTACACCGTGACATCAATTCAAAATTTACCTTTATTCTCACAACACATTTACATTTTATATTACATCGAATTTTTTTCAGATAAAATAACTGTAAACTACAAATGTCAACAAAATAATAAAGAAAGAGAATAGAAATAATTAGATTAGAGTAAAGGCATAAAAAGTAAAAAAAAACTAATTACAACCGTACACATACTACGGGACAATGTGTGTTTATTGCATTAAGTTTCAGAACGTAGTCACATGTGAACTGCAAACTTGAACTTTGTGGCGGATTCATTTGACGCCAATATGGAGAGCTGAGTATGCTCTATCTCAGGAATCCTAACAACGGATGGGAAATGTGTTTTGGTAAAAGAAGAAATTCAAAGGATCGTAACAGCTTTCAGTTCTACTTGCACTGAATAAATGAACATCACTGTAAAGTCGTCGTAAGAAATAAAACAAATACACTAGATAGTAAGGTAAATCACTTTCCAGACTTCAATTATCAGTTTGGAAGTGAGGTATGTCGTGGGACGCCACAATCGCTTGTGTTTAATAAGCTGAGCGGTTTTGGGCTAGTGGCGTTGGTTAAAAATGATGTAGCCGAGAAATAAACCGTTCGGCTATTTAAATTAGTAAATGCATTGTAATAAAGACATGAACAAAAACTATTCAACATAAATGAACAACATGAATGATATTGGAAATTAACTTAGGTTATGGTTATACTTAGGGTCACTGAAAATTTTGAGAATGGGCAACAATGAGTTGTGGTAAACCAAAGCAGGTTTCCCTAGCTTTAGATTGAAGTTCAGATAGCAAGCATGGGTGTGCTCCAACAACGTGCAACGTCAGCACTTTTGTGTATGTGCATGCACGTGTTGTTATGCCATGCGTCCCCATCTCCCCCTTCCGTTGTCTCAAGAGGCTCTGAACAAACAATAGCGGCGGTCCATTGCGCCGCTATTGCACAAAAGGATTCGCATACTAGTGCTGTGGTAATGACGGACACCCAGTCGCGTCATTCAAGAGAAACCCTGTATTTCATGTTAATCAAGTCTTGTAGGTACACAGGAGCATACATAAGACCAATAGTTAGATGTTGAAAAAGCATCTCTATATACGCTGGCCTTAATATTGCATACTCTTGTATTATGTCAAGGGATATAAAATTTTTTTTAACTCGCCTTTAAAACATTGGGAAATTCACACACTCAAAAGGGATTGTTCCCAGATGCGTAAGGCGACAAAAACGTTTATACGCCCCCATGGAAGTATTCGCCTGCACTTTAAAAGTTTCTAGCAGCCAGATTAATGGAGGAAAATACCTAATTTCTTTTTGGACATAAAACCAAATGATAATACACTTTACGTTTTTGGTGGTTTTCCAGATCGTTTATTTTATCAGTTTTATAAATGTTGGAAAATATGTCAAAATTGCAACTCCTTTGTACGGATGTCTTCAAAATTATCTTATATGCATTGAGTAGAGCAATTTTTTGCTCATTATTTGAGTTTGCGATGAAAGCAGGATTTTATTTGACGGAATGTTTCTCATTTTCGGCCCACTTTTTACTACTTCACGAATATATTTCTCCACCAGTTTAAGTCCTATATCAATGAAACTGTGTGAATATGTGCACAAAAATGCTCTAACCAATGAATGAAAGATGATTTTGAAACCCTGTCAGGGTATGCTGCATGAGAGGTAATGTGCGTCAATTTGGCGTCACAGGATTTGTAGGAGTGGTCCCGGGTTCGATGCCAGCTCAGGTTCTCACATGGATCTTGAATCTAGGGTTGGTGGTTAATGCGTCTGGTTTGTTTTCCTGCCTTTTTACTTCCCGTCACCTTTTAAAAACCTGACTCCTGATAGAACCTCGTCACACACATGAATTTCTTTGAGCGCCACCTTTTACTGCTGTATTTCAAACTATCGCCCTACCCGCCGACACTCACATTTTCTTTTAGAACAACCTGCAAAGAAATACCTGAATAAGTGCTTTTCAAAACTCTCATGTTTCTTTATTTTAAAGATCGCATGATTTCTACCTTCTTTCTTACTGGATGCCTCTAAGTTTCCACATGAACTCGAATTCCTGAGATTTTTTTCTACGCACCTGTTTTTCAGGCGACCTAACGGTATTTGAACAAAGACGTCTTCTATCCTTGCTTGGCTACAATGGGGAGCAACCCCGCTTCCTGCCTGCTACCTGCACTGTCTCTTGAACCCATATTCATCTTTACAAGTGGTATTTATTTCCCTCTTATTTAATAATATTATGCCTACTATTACTAATATTTACTTTCACATTATTATGGTTTTATTTTATTTTTATTTACGCAGAACGTACTGTCTGAAACCCCACGTACAAAAAAGTTATAATTTTTGCATAGTTTTCAAAAATGCATAAAGCTGATAAAAGAAATATCTGAAAAGCGGCCAAAACACGTAAACTTCGTTACCATTTGCTCTTATGTCTTCCCTGCATTAATTTGGCTGCTAGAACTTTTTAAAGTGCAGAGGAATACTTTCTTGAAGGGGTGGATATCAAACTGCAGATGTATATTAACCAGATGTGTATTTTTTCCGCACAAAAGTCTGTCTACCTCTTGTAGTTTCCCAGCTCTATAAAATTCAATAAGAATATAGAGAACTTTGCAGACTACTTAAAGAAAGCTCAAGATGTAAATTTTATTCTTCATAGAGCATTTCACGCGTTTATTTTAATGAACCGTTACAGCCGTTATTGAGAAAATGAGAGATAGCAAAAATGTTTCCATGTAAATGATAATTTGGAGTGTAGGTATTTGTTGAAACTCTTCAATTGGCTTTTTAAACAATTACTACTTCAAGTATTTATCGGACTTTTCATTCTGAATTATGCTGTTCACAGGCACACAAACATTTTTGTGCGGTTAGATTGCTTTAAAACGTGTAGTTTTGTGAAATTTCGATTGAAAATTTACCTCAAATTGAATAATTTCTCCCTTACCACAGTAGGTGGTAGAGGTAGTAAACAGAAAAATGAAAAAGCGGTTTTCATGTAAGGACCTATTATTCGCTTCAGTGTCACCCCAAAGTTATTTCTACCATTGTCAAAACATTTCAACGAAATTAGCAGCAATGACTCGCCGATTTCTTTATCCAAAAGCAAAATTGCCAAGATTTAACAATGTTCTCTGGTGTTAACAAACATACAATAGGAATCCAGGAATGAAAGAAGATTTGTTGCCAACCTCAATACATTAAGATGTTGTGGGAGCATGCAACAAATTATCTTTTGCACTACGGGTAAATAAACACGATGTTGACCATTGTTATGAACTTACGTAAAGTAGAATTGACAGTCCTGGCGGCACCAAACGAGAAAACAAAATATACCAAAACAAAATCTTGTGCATTATGGTTGCAACTAAAGTGATGTAAGAAAGGTGAATATAGAACTTTTTAGGGCCGGTTGTAAGCTGCGGTTCCCAGCAGCAGTAGTGAAATTGGAGATGATACATTGCGGTTTGAGTCTTGGTGGATACATGGAATGGTCTAACATAAACCTGAACGGATAACATAATTATATACTCGAGCGTAGATTTTCGCATTTTAAAACGTAAATTATAGAGCAGGATGGTTCTGTGGCAACATGAGAGGCTCGCATTCTGGAGGTTTCAGGTTCGATTTCCGTCGACCGCCCATTCTGACCTTGGGTTTTTCGTGATTTTCCCTGGTTGCCATAGGCGAATACCAGAGTGGTGCATTATATCATGGATTTCCTCTCTCTCCCATTTCTCTTTCACGTTTCAGATTGACTCCGGGATTGTGGTTCGGTCGGTGTTGGGCAGGTGGCGCAGAGGCTTGCATTTGGAACTTGCTCTCGGCCCTGCTAGAGGGAAGGCTGTCGAACCTCCGCTGCTGGGTCGTGTTTACCCGGTTTCACTAAAGGAACGTCTTCGGGCGAGCTTTCCATGGTCGGGTGGTCAAGTCTGCGCCGGCCTCGCTCTGCAACCCATAGTCATTTGCGAATCTCTCACCTCATGTGTTCCTCCAGGTAGGACGCAAAAAAGATTCATAGGAGGTTGAGGTGCTGGGTGTCCCCCTCCGTTAACTAGACTTATCCTAATCTATCCTACCGAGCGAGATGGCTCCGCGGCAATGTGAAAGGCTCGCATTCGGGTGGTTCCGGGTTCGATTCCCATCGACCGGCCACTCTGACCTTGGGTATTTCCTAGATTTCCCTGGTCGGTAGGAAAATTCTGTGGTGGTTTCTCATCTACCACGATTTCCTTTAGTAATTTCTCTTTCCTTCTTATCTTTCAGGTTTCCACTATGTCGGGCAGATGCTTGTTCTGGACACTACAGGGGCGTTATATCGCCCTCTGTAGCAGTGGGATTGTTAGGGATTTCCGCGCGTCTCTGCAGTCTATCTGCCTGTAAACTCCTGTGGTTTCTTCGCTTCATCCCTTCCTCCTGGGGGATGGTAGCCACAATGGATCTATATAGGTCGCAGTGGACGATATATAACTTATAACCTATAAACAGTTAAGTTCAGATAATGTAACATCTTTCGCCATTCTTCTAGTTCCTTCGCCGTACTGTCAAGATAATGATGAAGTCCTTGTTCCAGATTGATTAGTCCGTTTCATCTTTGAGATTTCCGAGACTATCGTTTTATTTTCCGTTTTTAACTATTGTGGCGAATTATTAATTTTATTGTCATTGCCAGATGCACTGTTATGCTGTATTGTTGCTATCAGACATAACATTATTGTGTCTCTTTAGTTGTTTCGGCTTAACGGTCTTTCCTTTCGGTCGGTCTTTCCTTTCGGTGTGGACCACCGAAGATGGTCACTCCAGTAGAAGTGGTCGTTGGAGCCAGTCGTGTGTGTGGACGGTCTACGGTTCTGTGACATCTCCCATTGTGTTTCCTTTGTTCATCATGTAGAGTCGCCAAACATTTGTAAATAAACCCCATGTAATGTGTGTTATGTGATCTTTCAGTGTAATATAAAACCCACACCTTCCCCTTAAATCCACACGCCAAGCTCCCGGACTTTTTGCTGCGAGCGGGTTGCGGTCCCCCCCACATGTGCGTGTTGTGGTGACCTAAATTAATAATTTTCTGGTAACCCTTTTTTGGCCTTCAACCTACTATGAAGGGAAATAATACAAATATTTAATACTTCACCTATATGGAATAAACACCGTAATCGAAAGTACAGTGCGGTCGTTTTAAGTTAAGGCCACAGACCGGCTATATGCATAGCACACTGTGCTGCAGTAACCTCGGGACTTTTACGAGCTCAACTGGCGACGCATGAGACTTGTGGGCTATCTTTATCAGTTGTGCTTCAGTCGCTGCTTTGTGTTCCTGCTGTAAAGAGAGCTGTGCATCTCAAAGGTGAAAGTTTATTCAAGACATCTGTGTTGTGCATGATTTGTTTAACAGTGTCAATGTCTTGTTATTAGTCCACTGCAATGCCTGCCAACAAATTCATGCTTTCACAACGAATTTGTAGTTTCGGAATTATGTAGACAGATGTGTAGACAACTTCAGGAGATGTTTCCTGGTATTCCAGTTTCAAGTAGAGAAGCTGTTAGAGCCTGGTTAATACGTTTAGGACAACTGGATCGCTAAACGCGAAACGTAAGAAGCGAAAACGAAATGTTCTAATGGAGAAAAAAATTGACAAAATTGGTGCACCTATTTGTAGGAAACCCTAACAAATGACATTTCTTTGAACAATCACCATATCATAGACGAACTTAAGGACAATATAAAAACAGAAATTACACAGGAAGAACAATGGAAATTTCATCCGGAGATGATACCACTTCTAACACCAGTTATAACAAGATTATTACTCATTATAGTACATCTTACTATCATTCGTAAGTAACGTGGAAGTTACGGAACGGAAAACCCCCACATAATAGACAGTGTGCGGAGCACGCATACGCGCGATCCATGGCCTCACCATAAAACGACTGCACTGTATATCAGCTAGGGAGTTGATGAAAATAGCCTCAAAATCAAACGCAGTACTTGATTTTGTAACTGGTTTCATTGTTAAAATAAAATAATGTTAAAACGTCATTAAAGCGACTCGTATTTCAAAATATTTTATCACTGCTTTTTATTTGTTTCTGTGATGTGGGGTCAGCGTGTCTGCCTCACATTCAACATGTACCAAGTTCGATCTCGGAAATGTCACTTAGCATAATAAGACTTCAACACAAAAGGCTGCTTAGTAAACTTAAACAAAAAAGCTAAACGATAGGAAATCGTATATATCTGCCCCAAAATTATAATGGTACTTACTCAAAAAAATAAACGAATGTGGAAAACGCGTTATAAGTTATCGTGTGATCAACCACACGGATAAAATATAATAGCCTATACGGTTTAGAATTTTATTTGTTTGTATTGAATGAACGTCCCAGTGAGCCAGGGATCAAAAGAAACATATCAATTAAATTTCATATATTGAATTTGTCAAATTAAAAACACATCGGATATAATAAAGCATAAAGAATGATATGAAAACAATCTAACGAAACATTTCTGTGGTTTGTATTTGAAGAATTTTCATAATTATAATAAATAAATTAAATTTATAATACTACAAACATTTTTGGTGTAAATTTCTAAGTCGTATTCATTTAATTTTATAATACCTTGCATTTAAATGCATCTCAATAGCTTAAAGCAAAGTTTTAAATGTTATTTACGAAGCTATGTTGAGTAGACAGGCGACCTTGGGCTAGTTTGTATAGCAAGACGTTTGTTTTGTGTTTTAAATAATAATAGTCGAATATTTAAAATTCCAGTTACAATTAAAAAAAATCTGATGTGACTTTCAGATGACTTCCTCTATCTTCTATTGCTTAGTAGGTATACAAATTATTGCGAAGGTTTATTCTCCTATCTACTTAGTTTTAATCGAGTTAAACCTTTGCAGAAACAGCTATATTACACGCTTCGTTATAAATGCAAAGAGAATAGCGATAGTGAAATGTTTAAGAACTGGATATGCTAGCCTGTATACTCTTTCTATTCAGTCGTGAGATGCACAGAAAGCCACAGGAGGCCAAAGCCCCCTTTGCAACCCAGAGGAGAGTGCGTTATTCGAGTGACCCTCCCATCCACGAAGGCCTTTCCTTTGGGTCGGCACCTGAAAATTTTAATCCGACTCCCCCTTGCAGGGCGGAAGTAGAACGCCAGTTACGCGCGTCAACCCCAAAAGGGAAAGACCTCGGAGTGGTCAACAGCAACCTAGCACATTGTCTACCGGCTATCTAGGGTGGTCCCACAGGGCCATGAGGCGTTTCACAATTCTGCCTGGACGGAAGACCGCCCAGACGTATCCAATCTCCCATGAGTATTGCATACCACTGCCCCGGCGAGTCCAACCCAATCAAAACAACTCCCTAACGAGAGGGGCTCGGATGTTTGGACCAGCGTACCTCTAGTAGCATCAGAAATGCCACGATTGCTCAGGATCTGCAGCTTCCGCCCCATGACAGCTGAAGATGTTATGAGGAGTCGCGAGATACAACTGAATATGAACAGGACTTTAAAAGAATGACTAAGTATTAAACATTTGAACCATTATTGAAAGATGTCTCGGAAATGGATTATGCCACAAAAAAAAGTTATTTGAAATAAATTGTGTAGTGCGTTTTCGTCTATCGCTTAATATTTGCCAGTTATAGACACAAGATTATACGAAATTCCTTCCTCGTGAAGAGGACTTCACAGGCTATTCCTAGAAAACTCAAGATAAACTTTTTTTTTATTTTTCATGTAAATATATTTAGTATTCTCATCAAAATCGTTAAAGCCATTTTTGAGAAAATCGAAATTTTTTAAAAATGTTCCATGTAAATGGTAATTGGTGGTAGGAGAGTTTTCTTGAAAATCTGTGTGTTGCTTTATTGGAAGGTACTGAGCTTAAACAAGTTTGATATGTATTCGACTTTTCGTTTTTGAGTTATGATGTTCGCGTGCACACACACACACACACAAACACACGGACATTTTTCTAGAAACGGTGTTTAAGGGCTAAGGTCCAAAAACACATATGTCCGATGAAATCTTGACATAGAATTTTTGGATGGAATACCATACTTCCGCTGCTTACTATTCTAGTAGAGAAAGTAAAAACCAGGAATATTACTTTGGATTTGCTTCCATACTACAAATTATGTTTCCTATATTAGAAAGAATGCAAACATTTTAAAATATGATTTGAAGAAAAAGGATAAGGAATGTAAATAATATGCAGGTCAATGTACCTTTATTTTCAATGTACTCAAGCAGGTTAAATTAATTTTATTAAATTGCTTTCCACTTACAGAATGCTGATGTTTTAATTTAAAAAAGCCGGTCCGTAAATGTTTCCATGACAACTTCAGGACAGCCTTTAAAGAATCATTTTATGGACTGTCTTGAGTCCATAAGGCAACCGGTTTGGGATCATGTGCCAAAATAGATATGTATGAGGTACGCAAAATAAGGCTTTAGTGTATTTAGTGTTCCTGGACGAGACATAAATAGAGGCTATTAAAGCTTTTACGTATATGGTTCACATAATAACTTTAAAAACTCTCTTATTTATGTCAGCAATTTAAAGTTGTATGTTAGGTATTCTAAATTAAGCTTTAACCTTGTAAAACTGAAATAAATCAGTTATCAAAGTTAAACTTTCAGTTGTAAACGATAGTCCACGTTTAACCTTAGGGTATAGGATACATTGGAGGGGATACGTCGTGCACTGCGATCTATGTGAGATCTATTGAGGCTAATACTCCCCTATAAAGAAGCGATGAAGTGAAAGAACCACAGGAGGGTACAGGCCACAGGCACACAAACGACAGAGATGCACAGAAGTCTCTGACAGTTCCTGGCTCGAGAACCGTCCCACTACTGGAGCTTCTCGGAGAGGGCGATGAACGACCTGTCCAACCAAGTAGCCCTCTGGTGTCCACGGATAATACTTTATCCCTTGAGCAAGTATCCACGACATCTGTCCGGCACCCCATACACCACGAAATCTAGAAGCACACCTGAAAGATGAGAAGGAAAGGAATGAAAGGAAAATGAGAGAAAGGAAGTCTTGGTAGATAAGAAACCAAACCAGCATTTGCCTATCGACTAGGGAAAACCACAAAAAAGCCCATGGTCGAGAGTAATTGAACCCAGGACATCGCGAATGCGAACTTCCCACGTTACCACGAGCCAACTTGCTTGGTGCGTTGAACCTTACTAAACAAATGACTATCAGTTCATAACCATAATGTGCCAATTACATTTGTCCCTCTGTTATATATTAGCACATTATTAACAAGAGAAAAACAGCAAATAAAATAGAACTTAAAAGTCTAATTTTTATAATAAATAGTAATTACTGTTACATTTTGGGCATCCTATGAATAAGGTTACAGAAGGTGCTGCGTTGATTTTTTTTAAACATCCCTAACGTTGCCAGATGCTTTAACTTAGGCGTTAAAGTGCTATCTTTGAGCTCGCTAGCAGTCCACGAAGCAACTGAATAGGAGGCATTTACTAAAAAGAATACTTACACTTACATAGAATAATACATAATTATGAAATGGTGGAAACGTATATATTATAAATTTCATGCATTGAGCTGGTGTAATAAAATACCGAAAACAGATCAAAATCGTATAATAGATTATAAAAAAAGTCTGTCAATTTATATTCTACTCGCAGTGTCATGTACATTCAGTGAATTTAAGACTGGCCGGCGTTTGAGAGACGGAGCTGTAATCGGGTACTTCCGTATGCGCTCGGGCAGCCAGATTTCGTTCATAAGATTGTGTACATTCTTGTAGTAGTTATAAAGGGGAACACAACTATAGTCACAAAAGTTTGAGAAAGTAATTAATATATGATATTTCAAATAGACAGGTGTTTCAGAGTGTCTCAAAATTGAATATCTGTAACCAAAACACACTTTATTGATGAATAATTCTCAAGTACTTCTTGACCTGAACCTCCGGAATGTAATCTGCCTACGTACGTACCTAACCTAACGCTCGTTTCAACAGGTTGCATGTTCAAATCCCCGTGAGATTACTCAGCTTTGTTATTCCCTTTCATTTTAAATTCACGAGTAAACATATAACATATATTTTTATAATGTGCCGTTTATCTAGTAGTCCATCATACTGGTGGATGTCAACTATGATATTAATTTTTGGGTTGAGAGGAGTCAATTTAATTTTATAACCATTATTATAATTATATTTGTAACAAAGCAACATTATCTAACTGCATTACAGTAAAATGAGTTGTGCACCACTGGGTTTTCTCATAGCCAGAGATATTAATTGCCGTGAAAAGGAACTATTGCTTAGGAGCTAAAAAATTGCAAACATTAAACGACACATACACTATATCAGAGGTGGCGAAAACGTGACTCGCGAGTCATTTTGATTCGCAAGCGCCGTTCCCTCTCTGCAACCGTCCCTTTGTTTTTAACATGCTGCTGAGTGATGCAGTGCGTGTTGCATACCTGGTGACTCGCGGCAGGAAGTCGTTTTCGCCATCCTTGCACTATGCGATCAAAAGTATCCGGACAACCCCACAGAAATAAGGTTTCATCTTAGGTGCATTGTGCTGCCACCTATTACCTGGTACTCATTATCTGCGACCTCAGTAGTCATTAGACATCGTGAAACAGCAGAATGGGACGCTCCGTGAAACTCGCGGACTTCGAACTTGGTCAGGTGATTTGGGTGTCACTTGTATCACAAGTCTGTATGCGAGATTTCCACACTCCTAAACATCCCTAGGTCCACTGGTTCTGATGTGATAGTGAAGTGGATACCTGAAGGGACATGTACAGCACAAAAGCGTACAGGCCGACCTCGTCTGTTGACCGATAAAGACCGCCAAAATTTGAAGAGGGTCGTAAAGAGTAATAGGCAGACATCTATCCAGACCATCACACAGGAATTCCAAACTTTATTAGGATCCACTCCAAGTACTATGACAGTTAGGCGCGAGGTGAGAAACCTTGGATTCCATGGTCGAGGGGCTGCTCATAAGCCACACATTACGCAGGAAAATGCCAAACGACGCCTTGCTTGGTGTAAGGAGCGTCAACATTACATGATTGAACAGTGGCAAAACGTTGTGTGGAGTGACGAATCACGGTACAAAATGTGGCGATCCGATGGCAGGGTGTGGATATGGCGAATGCCCGGTGAACGTCATCTGCCAGCGTGTGTAATGCCAACAGTGAAATTTGGAGGTGGTGGTGTTATGGTGTGGTCGTGTTTTTCCTGGAGGGAGCTTGCACCCTTTTTGTTTTGCGTCGCACGATCACAGCGCAGAGCTACATTGATATTTTAAGCACCTTCTTGTTTCCACTGTTGAAGAGCAATTCGGGGATGGCGATTGCATCTTTCAACACGATCGAGCACCTGTTCATACTGCACGGGCTGTGGCGGAGTGGTTACACGACAATAACATCCCTGTAATGGACTGGCCTGCACAGAGTCCTGCCTTGAATCCTATAGAACACATTTGGGATGTGTTGGAACGCCGACTTCGTGCCAGGCCTCACCGATCTACATCGAGACCTCTTCTCAGTTCCGCACTGCGTGAAGAATGGGCTGCCATTCCCCAAGATTGAAAGTATGCCTGCGAGAGTGAACGCTGTCATCAAGACTAAGGGTGGGCCAACACAATATTGACTTGCAGCATTACCGATGGAGGGCGCCACGAACTTGTACGTCATTTTCAACCAGGTTCCGGATACTTTTGATCATGTAGTGTATGTTAACAATTTATTTTAAACTGTTGTATTCCTTAACAATTCTTTGATCAGCTTGCTTTAGCATTTTAGAAAATAACACGCTCAAATACAATATAATATACAACTTCACTTTTCTACATTTAAAGTTGCCATAGCAATTTAGGATTTTTATTAAAGAGCAAAGAAAAGAATGGAAAGTTACATGAAGTGCGAAATTATAAAGCTTCTCCCGTAAAAGAATTCAGAAAACACCAAGAGTTAAAAGTTTGAATTTCAAAGCTTACTAAACAGGTTGAAAAATAATTTGAAAAAGGCCGAAAGAATCACTGTTGGTGATTTACGCTAAAAATCTCGCTGTCACGGTGTCTAGTAGTTAACGGCTCGGTCCCTGGCCGAATAATCCTTTTGGTGCCTGCCCAGGAGTTGCTGGAGTCGTCCACGAGCATGCTGGCGCCAGTGGCGTGTGGCAAACCAGCCAATTAGAACTCCTTTACGTTGTGGAGTGATGCCCTATGTCATACATGACTATATGTTCTTCGAAGCTTCAGATGTTGACTGTCTCTGTCGATGCATGACGTCATCAGTTCTGAAGCATTGTGACGTACTTTATGCTGGTTGCAAAGCTCTGACCAAGGGTAGAGGGGAAAACGGCACAGTTGTAAAACATAAACGATATCAGTATACTATGAAGAATCGAACTCGAGCTACTTGCGTAGAAAATAAGTAGCTTAACCACTGCTCCGCGCCAAGAACAATGTGGAGGTAGCCAAAATCAGTGACTTGTGGTTTGTATTACGAGTTAGCCAAAGCGACGCACAGAAGTTGACGGTTGTGAACCGCGCTCACTCGAAGCGACTTTGAAAAAGCAACTGCTCAAGAGCCCGGGCACTTTTAGTTTAACCGGGTGTACCTATTTGGTTATCAGAGAAAGAGGGTATTCATGTCACCCCTGAAAAACAGAGGTGGTAGTAAATGCCTTACCCCAAATTCTTCTTGCCCTAAAGATCAACAGCAAAAAATTAAGGAAGATGATTTATTGCACTTTTAGTAAGAAATACCCCTATTTCATATGCACAAAACTAAACGATGCAGGAAAAGAAAGAACACGAGGGAGGAAACGTTGAAAGACGAAAATGTAATTAATGGATACAAAAGAAGTAATTAATAACTTCGCAGTACGCCAAGAGAAGGTTTTTTGCCTAAAAGCATTTTGAAGTGCATCTCAGCGAACAGAGAAAAGGTGGTAACCTGAGGCTACGAAGACGTGAAACTTCTAAAACGTAACCAAGAGAGAAAGAAATTGAAGCTGAAGGCAAAACCTTTCTATTTATTCAGGACTTTCCCGCTACCAGCTGCAGGTTTCAGGAATTGTGGCGGAAAACGGTCGTTGGGCGACTTTTGTAGCTGGAAATCGATGATCCTAGGGTCGTTGCCTGTTGCAGTGTTCTTCTTCCTCGGCTATTGGTGCTCGTCGGTTGTTGAGTATTCCATTCCTAGCTATAATTATTGAATCTCAGGTTCTAGTGGGTGAGGCAAGCTAAAATACACTGCGAGTTTCCCTTAATCAATGAAGTTTATTTCACACTTTGAATAGTTATGGGCTGCTAGCTTATCCCATTCGTATAATAATAATAATAATCCCACCACTTTAAGTTAGTCAGCAGCCTAGCTATATTCACACGCACCCCACCCTTGTGCACCCACGTGCATCTGTAGCACCTCCTGTTGACGTGACTTTTCGATGAGATATAATCAGAATATGAGCGGGCTGTGAGGCTTTGTCTGCCCTTATATACGGGAGCCCAGTGACGCTCCTCTCCGCGTTTGAAAATGTAACAACGTTTCCTATTGGCTCTCAGGCTGCGTTACCTTGACATGTATGAAAATGTGCGGGTTCAGATCCGTGCGCTTGGGCGCCATGATGTAGCGTGGTACCGCTTGGTGCCAGGTACGGTCTTTATGATTTCTTGGAATTCTGCTAGCCTGCCCGTGTTTTACAATCAGCTCTGTACAAATGTTAGGTGTTGAATATTTTAACATGTTAGTGAATTAAATTATTGCTGTACAATTCTTATATGTATGGTTCCCCTTTCCTATGTACAATTCCTCTATATATGTATAATATATCCCCTTTCAGAATGATGCAAAAGTACTAGACCTTAAAGATTTTAAACACAGTTAAAAAAGCAATAAACTGCCAAAAACTGAATCCCGTTTTCAATGGCACAGAAATTATTTTTGAGAAGCTTCATTTTGTGTGTACATTTGTAGGAAAAACTTATTGAGTGCACTCTGAGAGCAAGGCCCATTCTATCTGCGCTTCGATTTCAAGCGGGATTCACACGAGTCCATTTCCAAGCGTTCTAATAGTGGTAAAACCAATGTCCATGGTAATCCTTATTGTCTGTCCAGAGTCTTAAAGCACTTTTATCGTATTTGTTACATGACAATGAAAGAGGGTTGATGGAGCAGGTTAATTTACTTCCCCTCTTTCTTCTAAGCTAATGTGTCACTAGATTACAAGCATATGTCTGTCTGATGTCGTGCTCATTAGTTGTTATACAAATAAGAGGAGCAATCAAAACCCGTTGACAAACACGTCTAATGAACTGAACCCGTGTAAGCCATCGAGTACCCGTAAAACGAGAATTGACCTAACCAAGAATTTCATAGCTATTTTATTGCTTTACTTCTTAATTGGAGTGAGAACAGAACCTTTGAAAGGTTTAGAGCAAATAGCTCAGAGGTAAAGCACGTGCTTCGCGCACTGGTAGCAAGTGTTCAATTCTCGGTTATTGCCATCTTTTCCCTAGTTTTATATTTTCCTTTTCACCTCGATAGCATATATCGTGTTCTTACATTAAATCTATATATCATTTCCATAATTACATAAATTTGTGCACTTTTGTTATTCCTGCTAAAATAACTAAAAATGAAATTAAATATAACTCATGTTTGTATGTTATAAAATGCGTATTATAATGCAGTTGTGTTTTATATCATACCAACTACTGGCGATAAGGCCCAGTAGTTTTGTCATGCGTTCATGCGACACCTGAACGTAGGTATATTGAAATACTCGAACATGTTTTCCTCCCTTCTGCCGAGAGCATTATCCTCAAGGAATTATTATATTCCAGCAGAGTAACCATTCGGCCCATACGTCAGCCAGAGTTCAAAGCTGGTTTTCGGATCGCACGGACATTTTTGAGTAGATGTCACAGCATTCGAAGTCATCACATTTGAATCCCATAGTATATGTTTGGGCGAAAATAAAGAAGGGGCTTTCTCTGTGTCCCAGGTTCACTAATGCTACACAGCCTTAGTAAGCCGTGAAAGACACTTGGGAATCCCTAGCAGAGAATACCAATTATTTCAGAAACGTGGTGGATTGCAAGTCCCGAAGATTGCGGGCGTAATAAGAACTAGCTGAGGCCATACAAAGTATTGGACATTTGTTCTTCTTTCTGATTGCCTGAGTTTAATTACTTGCGACACCATGTCCGAGTGGTTAGACCGCTCAATCCTCACCTGGATTCAATCCCAGGGATCTACATGTGGGATTTGTGGTGGACAAAGCGGCGTCTGGGAGGGATTTCTCCGGTTTCTCCCGCCATGTTTCATTCCACCGGTGCTCCATCACTTTTCTATCACTCATTTGCATCTATCATCTACTTCCTCACTCTCCTCCCGGGCGAGTGGCTCATGAACAACCTTCGTCTCTCCCTTTCTGATCCGTAGGCCCTCTACCCCGTGTGTTATCGTAGTCCAGGGAAGTGTACGTTATCGGCTTGGGTGGGCGTTATAAGGGCAGCTCTGGCTCAGTTGGGCTGTTTCCGGCTTGTAGTTAGTTATGTAGCTTAATTAGACTTGTTTCTATTTTTTTACGTTTAAAAGTGACGCAGCTCAGATCGCTATGTAGAATTAAGGTTTTTATTTTTATTCTTTTTTATTTTTCAAGAACATCAGATAAATAACACAGAATCACAGAATGAATACAGGCCTAGAACGTAATCTCCATAAGTATTCAAAGTGACTGTATAAAACGTGCATGAATAACAAATTACACACTGATTGCCAGGTTCTAGCCTGAACCTTAAACCCAGAAAGATGGCACTGAGCTACTTTTACGACGTAAAGTGGTATTCTCTCCGTATAAAATCATGTAACCAACGTTTAAAATCGAAAGGTTTGGCTCTGTATTTTATTATCTACTTGTGCATTTTTGCGAAGAACCATTCTTTGAATTACTTCCTCGGTGGTTATTTTATTCAATGACATAATACATTGTATCTTAACTGGAATTTTACATAACTCTGTAGTGAAACATATAGCACATGTGAACCCAGCTGTTACGTGTATTTCCATGAAGCCGTATCGATACTTTCCAAGTTTTACAGTGCTCGATATTTTTTCCAGCACTGTACCATAAAATGGCCTAATCTCTCAAACACTTAGTGCAGGTTCGACTCCGAGTTAAATGTTTTCTATATTTTTCTTGTTTAGAACAAAGGAGGTATAAAACAATTCTGAAATCCCTTTCTTACTTTCTCTACTACATTATTTAAAAGGAAATATAGTCTTATTTAACTGATTGGCTTCTCTTTGTAGGACTTATACCCAAGACAATGCCTTGGGTCAGTAGCCTGTCGAGGAGCAAGCAAACTCTCGATCATAGCACATCAGGATGGGTGATCACCCAATGTCCATATACACATAGTACTACCTACAGCAAGTATTGCACTGTTTGCTGACGATACAGTGATCCTTACTTCTCATTGTTCCATTGATACTGCATTTGTAACTCTATACAATCTTCGCTCAACATTTTTCTTCACTGGTTGCCTCGATGACGAATTGCTCTCAATCCCAGTAAGTATCTAAAAAGCTTTTCACATTACGTAGACCTCATACTCCAGCAACATTCGACTCTACGACACGGAGGTGCCATGGTTGCCTTCTAATCGAGCAGTGAAATATTTGGGCGTTCACCCTGATCGGCGGTTAATATGGCAACACTAAACTCATCAGGCATATTCTCGTCTCCATAAGCTTTATTCTCTCTCCAAGTTGACTATACTCTGCTACTATACAAGAGCATTTTGCGGCCACTTCTGATGTATGCCAGTCCCATATTGAGGTGTGCTTCTCCTACTAAAATCCAACACTTCATGTGTTCCAGAACAAGGTTTTGTGTATATCTGTGAACGCTTCATTGTGCATCCGGAATGCACAACTACGCATGAATTGGGAATCAGTGACATACGAGAGCACATCTCTACTACGACTCCCAACTTATATGTTCCCCTTCCTCGAGTTCCTGGTACACTGCGATCTACGCGAGGTCTATTGTGTCGCTACCCCCAGGAGGAAGGGATGAAGTGAAGGAACCACAGGAGGCTACAGACCACAGAGAAGCACGAGAACAACAATTCCTGGCTCAAAGACCGGTCTCAATACTGGAACTGCCAAGGGAAGGTGATGAACGACCCGTCGACCAAGCAACCCTCTAGTATCCACTGAGAATACTCTTTTCTTTGAGCAAGCATCCGCGCCTTCTGTCCGGCACTGCCATACACCACGAAACCTAAAGACACACCTGAAACATGCGAAGGAAATTGAATGAAGGGGAAATGATGGAAAAGAAATCGGGGTAGATGATAAACCATTCGCCTACCGACCAGGGAAAATCACGAGAAACCCTATACCAGAGTGGTTGACGGAAATCGAACCGCAGAGCTCGGTGATTGCATCTAATACATGTTCCTCAATAAAGTGGGCCTCCTGAGCTCTACGTACGGGCATACAATTTTAGCACAGCAATAAACCTCATTAATTACGAACGTATCTTACAGAAGATAAGACGCGGAAAACGAAAGGCATCTCATTTAATATTCAGTTTGTTATGGTCGCTGGGCACAATACATAGGGGGCTGGGTTCGCAACCTGCGCAAAGCCATTGTTCAAAACCACCTTGCCGCAGGCCCATCGCGATATGTATATACTTACTTCTCTCTACTTCATTCCAGCTGGAAAATACAGGTTCGAATCTCGTGTTAGTTCAACTATTTAGCTTGGTTGTATTAATCTCTCCATGCTAAAGTAATTATTTCTCAACAGAACGCAGATTGTTTCTACATAGTTTCTGCAGCTATTAATTTTGCAGCGAACTTTCTCTTCAAACATTAATGAGCGTGCAAGCTCCGGCTAGTAGAGAATTTAGAGAATGTTGTAAATTACATACACAGACTTTGCCCTTACAACATAATTTAGGTTAGAAATAAGTTTTATTACATTATTTGTATTTTAAGTACCATTGCTTTAAGTTGCCTCTTTTGACCCCTAATGCACCTGTTTCCATCATCACCTTTGTGCCTTAGGATTTATGTGGCATCTCTGCTTAGGCCTGCCTAAATTTCTTTTACCTCTTTGTGGTCTTCAGTCTGTCCCCTCATGAACACAGAGAATGAATTTACCCTCATTTTATGAATACACAATAATAATAATAATAATAATAATAATAATAATTTATTGAAGTACTAAGACATTACATGCATTAGATATACCACTGAAATCAGTCCTGGCCACAGTTCAGTTGGGCAATCCATTATATGCTGCAAACTACAATAAACAGGGTGTCCATAAAATCCTAAGAAATTTTTGTTTTGGTCCGCTAAAACACAAACATTATATTAAGATAGAGTAGGACGTTATAAACCCTAATGTAGTTCAACCTGTCCAGCTTCATTAGAGAGACTTAATAACAGGTGGACTGATAGATATGATACTAATACAGACATACCATAGTCTCTATTACTTTATATAACATTTGTATACAAAATCTGATGTGATAAATTCACATGACTTTCTCTACCCTCTATCTTTATTATTGGATGCAAACTACTGTTACTAAAACTTATTTTTCCATCTACTACATTTTAATCTAAATAAACCTTTTCATAAATAGCTACATTGCACACAAGAGAACAGTGAGAGTAAAAGTTTAATAAATTGGATGCTACATGCTACTCTTAAATTTCATATTGTTTCCATGCAATCGCGAGAAATAATTGAAAATCGATGGGACTTGAAAAGAATGGACAGTATTGAATAACTCTAATCTTCAATAACGAATATCTGAAAAATAGTTTATGCCACAAAAAAACCTAAAAATAAATTCTGTGTTTTAAAACGATGTACATTTCTTTTGGAGTAGTAGTAAATTTGGTTTATAACGTTTACCAGTTATACAAGATTATACAAAATGCTTTCCTAATGAAGACCACTTCAAAGGCTATTCCCAAAAGATTCAAGATATACATTTTATTTATCATGAAATATCTTCTTCATATGTAGTAGTTTAATCAACATCGTTAGACCCATTTTTTTAGAAACTCTAAATTTCGAAAAATGTTCCATGTAAAGTGTAGTTTGAGGTGGGATAATTTACAAGTTTGGTATTTATCCAACTTTTCGTTTTTTGAGTTATGCTATTCACATACGCACACGGACATGTTTAAAAAATGCTTTATCTGGGTTCAGGGGGTCTCAAAACGTGTATTTCCGGTGACATCTCGGTATCGAATTTTTAGGTAAATTGCAATACCTCCCCTACTTACTACGGACGTAGTAGAGAAAGCAATAAACATAGAATGTGGAATAGAACTTTTAAATTCTCATAATATATTTGAAAATTATAAATTTTCAAATGAAAAAAAATATTTTCTTAAAAATTGATAAAATGGAATTGACCCTATCTTTCCGTGTACTCTTTAAGTTCTAAAACCGGCGGAGGGCGTTGGATTTTCTCGGGTGTAATATCCATAGAATAGCATCCTTCGGAAGTGAAGTAAAGCCGGTAATCCCGTGTCGTAGATTTACGGCACGTAAAAGAACCTCAAGCCTGATAGAGGCCTCTGAGGAAAATTACCCGTCTTTCACGCCCAATATAGAATGGTATGCTAAGGTCCACAGCACTTAAAAAGCTCCATAAATAAAACTCAGCTCTTTTCAAGTCTAAAAATCTCAATCCGTCTTAGCATTTGAAGAAGATATTTTGTTGTAGGAGTTGTATTATGTTTCAACTGTTGTGGAGCCGAACACTTGAAGTAGTTGCAACCGCCGGTAGCCTTCGCCCCAAGTTTTAAAAAATATTAACTTTTTAATTTGACTTTTTCTTTAAATATTATATATTTATGTTTGCCCCGGCTGCATCAGTATTAATGTTAGAGACACGTTTCTCTTGGCAGGGTTGTGGTGTGACTAAGAATGTAGGCTTACACAGATTATAATTTTTCTTCACTCCCTTTATTAATGCTTGATACTATTTAAATAACACTTCACTGATATAGAGAGCTGTGAGATTCTTTAATTAATTACTTGCACTTTTTAATACGTAAACTATTTTCGTCTCGCACGAATACGTATAAATTTCTCGAAGACGCATCATATCTGATTAGGAACACTGTCTGCAGGCAACTGAACTGATTTCAACCTCCTAAACTTTTAAATTTCTGTATTTCAAGTTTCTGATTGGCTATTCCTAAACCAATAGAATACCTTCTTTTAACTAAAGCTTTTTCTGGTTGTTGATTGGCTATTTTATAAACTGTCACTAAAATTACATTACTGTTATTCCAATAATCAGAAGTAAAACTCAAACTCATTATTGCCTCAAGTTTACCTCATTGTTAGCAACTTTAACTTATTATTCTCACAGCTCCTACGTTATTAAATTACGTAATGCATTCACATAACATTATTGAACATGTTTACAATAATATAAGCATATGCAATGAGTGTTACATATATTTTACAAATTATTACATACACATATTGCTTCAAGGCGGGCTGTTATTGAATTTACATATTATATAATTTGACTGAAATTATTTTAAGTGTTAAAAATACTGCCTCACTTTGGACTGCTAGGATGCATTAAATAATGAGTTTTGGAGGCTTATTCAACAGTCCTCAAATAATACAATATTTTCTGCAGCTAGAAATTAATAAAACTCTATGACGTAGTCTGAAATAGCTGTGCAAAGGGCCACAAAGGGTTGTAAACCATGGCTGGAAGCGACTTCGACACTGGCGAATAACGCCATGCTTTGTTTCTTGCCTAGTCCAATTGTTCTCTGAAGTGACTTGAGGTACTCTGAACATATCGCAGCTATAAACATGGTAAATTGCCTACCGTTGAAAATCTAAAGGTGCTAATGTTTCTCTGTGAAGCTGTTGGCATCTATCGAGCTGTAACTTGCGTGATGAAGATAACCTCTCAGTTTCAGCAGACGCCAAACCCAGACACAAAAGGTTATTACACCTGTACCGTTGTCAGCTGTTCCTCAACAAAAAATCTACAATTTCTTTACGACCCAAGCGAATTTCACACTACCAGGGCATAAAATCTTAACGGGTTTACTGAGTTATACAAGCAGGATGACGATTTCCAAGTGCTTAATGATACCTTTTGTGCAATATTTCTTTGCTAAACCATTGTGCCGCCCATTCTTTCTGTTGGCGCCACAAGAGCCATATGCCAATTATAATAACCGTCAAATTGGCGGGTTCGAGTATCTAAAGACATTAAAACCGGCCAATATGTACTTCAGGCAAGAAATTTGACCTTTCTTAAGGTTTTGCATTCCATGCGAGTGTCAACTATTCATCTTTACGTTACCTAGGAAGGTAAGAAGTACTGCACTCCAGGAAGAAATACGATGTCTGGATTTCAACCGAAATGCATATTATGAGGCCTCCAAAAAAGATATTTTTAGAAAAAATTCTGATGTCTTGCACTCGCTAGACGTTCTCTACTCTTGTACAACATTTTTACAACGATTGTTCTCCATCTACTTCATGTTAATCGAGATATCGAGATGTTAATCTTATTGCTAACATTGTTGTAGGTGTAAGCAGAATATGATGGGCTTTAAGTGAAGGTCAAATCTTTAGGAGCTGGTTGCTATATGAAGCATTTCATGCTCATTGCATGACCAGGACATAAAAAAATCTAATGTGTTACACTCAAATGACTTTCTCTACTCTTGTACAAACTATTTTTACAAACGCTTAGTCTCCATATGCTTCATGTTAATCGAGATGTTAATCTTACTGCTAATTTTCTTGTAGATGCAAGGGGAACATTGTAGGTTTTAAGCGACAGTCAAATATTTTAAGCGCTGGTTGCTAAGTGGTGCATTCCATTCTCTTTTCATGTCCAGCACAAAACAAATGAATAACGAATTCCCATTTGGGAAAAAGTATTGGAAAATGTAAGGGAATAACAAGCAATATCTCGAAAATGGTTCACTCAACAAAAAAAGTGTATGACATAACTTGTGTATTTTAACGCGATCTACATTTTTGTGTAGTAAAAGTTTGTCTATCTCTTATGGTTTACCACTTGTGCCAAAGTCGTTCACAATGAAGAATACTTTTGGAGACATACTCAGAAAATTCGAGATTTACATTTCATTTGTCATAAAAATATCTTAAATATATGATATTTTAATGAAAATCGTTAGAGCCATTTTTGAGAAGATTAAAGTTTTCGAAAAATGTTCAATGTAAAGGGTAATCTGGGGTGGGGGATTTTCATGAAGACCTTCGTGTCCCATCTCTGGAGGATACTGAACCTAAATACCAAGTTTGGTGTTTATCTGACTGTTCGTTTCTGAGTTATGCTGTTCTCAGTCACACATACACACACACACGGACATGTTTCCAAAAATGCTTTTTTTTGGATTCAGGGGGTCTCAAAACATATATTTCCGGTGACATCACGGTATCGAATTTTTGGGTGGAATACAATACTTACCCTACTTACTATAGGTAGTAAAGTAAAAAAACGAATGACTAATTCCCGTTTGAAAAAGAGTATAAGTATTGAAAAATCAAAGAAATAAGAAGGAATATCTCGTAAATGGTACACTCCACAAAAAATGTATATAACATAAAAGGTGTGCTTTAACAAGCTCTACAATTTCTATGTGGTAAAATTTGCCTATCTCTTACGTTTACCCGTTATGTAAATGCCATACAGAAAGAAGACATTTGAGGACATTCCCAGTAAATTCAAGATATACATTTTATTTGTCATGAAAATATATTAAATATGATATTTTAATCAAAATCGTTAGAGGCATTTTTGAAAAAATAAAATTTTTTCGATAAATGTTCCAAGTAAAGGGTAGTCTGGAGTGCGGAGATTTTCTTGAAAATCTTTGTCACATCTTTGAAAGATACTGAAGTTAAATACCAAGTTCTGTTTCTGAGTTATGCTGTTCACAGACACACAAATACATTAAGAACCTATTTCTGAAAATGCTATTTTTTGGATTCAGGGGCCTCAAAAATGTATTTCTAGTGAAATTCCTGTATAGAATTTTTGGGTGGAATACAATACTTCCCCTACTTACTATACGTAGCAGAGAAAGTAAAAAAGAACTGTGTGTAAAAACGCATAAATCAAAACCGAAATGTTCTGATAAATACAGATCCCGGTATTTAGGTTCTTGAATATTACAAAGATGCAACACGAAGAAAATCTTCACCTCAAACCATTCTTTACGTGGAATATTTTTGGAAGTTTTCAATTTTTTTCAAAAATGATTCTAAAGATTTGATTAGAATGCCATATATGAAGGATATTTATATGGGAAATAAAACATATATCTTGGTTTTTCTGGGAATAGCCGTAAAGCCCTGTTTATACGGGAGAAATTTTAAATGATTTCGTAATACAGAGTCAACCGTATGATATAGAGAAAAACTTACTACACAAGAAAATGAAGATATTTTTAAAATACACAATTTATTTCAATAAATTTTCTGTTGCATCAGCCATAACCGAGATATCCTGGTTTGAATTTTTTATTACTTTGTCTTCTTTTAAAGTGCTGCCGCTCTTCAGTTGTCTCTAGTGATGTCATGCACAGAGTATGGATGGGTGATCAGGCCAATGCCTGATATAGCGGTGATGAAGAAGGAAATGGAATGTGGTGATAAAAGAGATTATATTAAAATTCTCGGATCAAACTGCCTAACACAACATTCGGCTAGTGACCGAGGAAAAACGCGTAAAAACCTTTTGTGAAATCGATCGGCACTGGGACCTACAGATTGCGGGCCACAGACGTTACCATCTGAGCCATCCCGCTCGGAAAAAACTCAAATTTTAATAAAATCGAAGCAAACGCGGCCTAAGTTAAATATTATAATCGAGTTAAGGTTGAAAACGCCGTCACTCGTAAAACTAATCCTTACTGGATCTTGAAAGTAAACGAAGAAAGAATACTATACAGGGTGGACCATTTAAGTTGAGAATCTACAATAACTCCTAAACTAAGCGCTGTAGAAAGAAATGTCTTTAGTAAATTTGCTTGATATGGGGAGAAGTAAATGCCATTAGTCTTGGTTTGCTTGGAGAACGTTATAAAGTCATCTTAGGGTCAAATTAATTTAACCCTAATTGTAGGTTCCCACTTAAAAACTTTAATTGACCCTAAAATGACTATCATAACATCCTCCAAATAAGACACGACTAATGGTATTTACTTTCCTCCACAATATCAAGTAACTTTAATAAAAGACATTTCTTTCTACAACGCTTAGTTTTGGAGATATTGTACAGTAGCAACTTAAATGATCCACCCTGTATAACACCAGCTGGCTTACCCGATGTTGTACAGTGCCTTTTAAGACTTCAGTAACGGTTTATTTAATTACATTTACCTTACCCCGTGTTCTTCTATGTAAAATCCTTCCCTACCTTATAACTGTAATCCCCTAAGTGATTTTCATAATAATAAATGAGAAATCCTATGATATATACGGAAATTGGTAATTTTAATTTTTTATTTCCTTAGCCTCCCCACTCCAAATTCTGGATATGTTGTATACGCTCTAAGTATCTTTAAAACATGAAGGAATTATCGATGTTTTCGAGTAATATTTGGGTAATAAGAGCAGATAAAATGTTAAATCTTCATCATTTCGTTTTGATTTCGTAGTTATTGATAATATAAAAGCTCCAAAGTTTTCACACAATATAGAAACATCTGACATAATTCAGAGGTAAAACTGGTGAATATGAATTCCCCACCAATTCAACTTTGTGAAAATGGCACATTATAGCTTCAGAATGTTTCTTTCTAGTTTTATGGTTTCCCAGTTATGGAAAGCTGGATGAGAATTAAGAGTATATTACAGGCTATTTGGAGAAAATGTAAGCTATACATTTTGTCACGGAAGTAACTCAGGTGTATTATATTTAAATAATTCTTCGTTTTTACTTTCTCTACCACATACATAGCATGTAGAGAAGCTAAAGGTAAAGTTACGTATCACAGTGCTTCCATTCTGACCCCTGGGAGGGAGGGATGAGGGAAGAACCCGAAGGACAACCAGATCCAGATGCCGACGGGCGCAAGTATGGACGGGCTCCCTAATGCTTCCAGACAGAACGCATCCGCCGCCGCTGCCGGCCCCTTTCCACAAGCCACCAACCTACAGGGTCCCAAGAGCGGAACCCCACGCTGAGGAGAGACCTAACTGAGCGCACCGCAGCGACCCAGGGAAGAAACCTTTACAGAGCGCAAGCCACCGCCCAGCCGCAACCCGCCAAACATCGTCGCCTGGTATACAACCCTGAAACAGATGACAAGGAAGGTGATGGGTACAGGAAATGATAGGAAGGAGAGTTATGGTAGAAGATGAACCACCTCAGCATTCGCATGGCGACCCGGAGAAACCAAGAAAAACCCATGGGCCAGAGTGGGCGGTCGACGGGAATCCATTCCGGGACCTTCCGAATGCGGGCTACAGACGTAACCACTTGAGCCAACCCACTTGATAGGTAGAAAAGGTAATGCATTTCACCCAAAAATTTGAAACCGAGATTTCGCGGGAATAACATGCTTTGAGGCCCCCTGAATAGAAAAAAAAACATTTTTAGAAAACGGTCTGTGTATATGTGTGTGTGTGTGTGTGTGTAGAACAGCATAACTCAAAAACGAAAATTCCGATAAACGCCAAACATGGTATTTAAGTTTCGTACGTTTCCAAGATGCGATACGAGGATTTTCAAGAAAATCCCCCCACCACAAATTACCTTTTGCATGGAATATTTTTCCAAAATTTTTAATTTCTAGAAATGGCTCTAACAATTTTGATTAAAATATTGTAAATTAAAGATCCTTACATGATAAATAAAATGTATATCTTGAATTTTGTGGAAATAACCTGTGAAGTCCTGTTCATTCGGAAGGGAAATTTTATAATCTGCTATAACTACTAAACGTTAAGTGATAGACGAAAACTTTCTACACAAAAGCGTAGATCTATTTAAAACATGCAATTTATTTCAAATAACTTTTGTTGTGGCAGAAGCCATTTCCGAGATATTCGTTATTAATGGTTCGAATTGCTCCATACTTAGCCATTTCTTAAAGGCTGTCAATTTTCAACTGTTTCTCGCGATATCATGGAAACATATGTAATTTTAAGGCCAGCATACAGCGTCCAGTTCTTAAACATATGACTATCGTTATCCGCTTTGTATCTGTAACGAAATGTGTAATCCAGGTATTTCCGGAAAGGTTTATCTTGATTAAAATTAAATAGGTAGAAAAATAAATGTTGGTAAGAATAATTTGTGAGCTCAACAATAAACATAAAAGGTAGAGAAAGTCATTTGAGTGTAACACAGAACGTTTTTTTAATGACTAACCTCGTCTTTGTAGGACTTACACCCCCAAGGACTTAAAAGCCAATGCCTTGGGTCAGTAGCCTGTGAGGAGCAAGCAAACACTGGATCAAAGCATATCCAGGATGGGTGATCAACCCGATGTCTGTTATGACGGTGAAGAAGAACGAACTGAAATGGAGTGATGAAAGGGATGATAAGAAAATTCGCTGATCAAATCAACCAACCGAGCATTCACCTAGCGACCGAGAAAAACCGCGAAAAAACCTTCGATGAGATTGTTCGTCCCCGGGGTTTGAAAACGGAATCTCCTAAATGTGGGTCACCGACTTTACCTTCGGAAATCAGTCACAGAACGATTCTTACTTTTTCTACTACTTATCTCTCGTAAACACAAGAAATACTGCATTCCATTAAAAAATTCTGTACCAAGATTTCATCGAAAATGCATGTTTTGAGACTCCCCCAAAAAAGACCATTTTCACAAAACGTCTGTGTGTGTCTGTCTTGTGAACAGCATAATTCAAAAGTGAAAAGTCGTTACATAACAACCTTGGTATTTAAGTTCAATATCTTCTAAGATTATGGTTCGAAGATTTTCAAGGCAATTTCCCATTCAAGTACACTTTACATGAAACCATTTACGTTATATTGTTTATTCCAAAAATGTCTTAACGATCTTGATTAAAGTAGCACGTGTTTAAACTATTTGTATGGCAAACGAAATGTATATATAGAATTTTCTAAGAATAGCGTGCAAAGTCATCATTCTGAAGAAGGTTTTTTTAATTGCCCCACGTTTAGGCGCCAATTTGAAGAAGTATTGAAGGAGTTGTATTATACTTCAACTGTTGGGGAGCCGAACATGTAGTAGTTGCAACCGCACGTATAGTAAACAGTTTCCGGTAGCCTTCGCCCCAAGTTTTAAAAAATATTTACTTTGTAATTTGACTGTTTCTTTAAATAATATATATTTATGTTTGCCTCGGCTGCATCAGTATTATTGTTAGAGACACGTTTCTCTTGGCAGGGTTCGGTGTGACTAAGAATGTAGGCTTTCACAGATTATAATTTTACTTCAGTCCTTTTATTAGTGCTTGATACGATTTAAATAACACTTCACTGATATAGAGAGCCGTGAGAGTATTTTTATTAATTAATTACACTTTTTAACACTTAAACTTATTTTTCGTCTCACACGAATACATATTAAATCTCTCGAGGACACTTTTTGCGTCTGGTTAGGAAAACTGTTTGCAGGCAACACGTCCAGTTATGAGCGCTGTCTAGAAGCAACTGACTCTAAATTTGTAAATGTTTCTCCTTTTCAGTTTCTGATTGGCTAGTCCTAATCCATTAGAATACCTTCATTTAACTAAAGCTTTTTCTGGTTGCTGATTGGCTATTTTATAAACTGTCACTAAAGTTACATTATTGTTACTCCAATAATCAGAAGTAGTATTATTAAACTCTCAAGCTCATTATTGCCTCAAGGTTACTTCATTATTAGCAACGTTTAACTTATTATTCTCACAGCTCTTACATTATTAAACTACGTAACACATTCATATTACATTATTGAACATGTATACAATAATATAAGCATATGCAATGACTGTTACATACATTTTACAAATTATTACATACACATATTGCTTCAAGGCGGGCTGTTATTGAATTTTCATATTATATAATTTGACTGAAATCATGTAAGTGTTAAAAATACTGCCTCAATTCTGAATGCCCTATGTGTATCTACTGGTAAACCGTAAGAAATAGACAGAATCCTACTATACAAAAGATGTTGATCTTGTTGAAGCATACAGTTTGTCATACAGTTTGTTAAACACTTTTTTCATGGGCTAACCATTTCCGAGATATTCCTTATTATTGGTACAAAAATATTTTTTTATTTCAGTACTTCCTTTACCTTAGAAAGTTATAGGTAAACTACAAATGTAATAGTTACTTTCAGTTAATTGATATTGTGAATCAGCTGTTTGAACGTCCCACTATAGACATTTATGTACCTTATTTCATGTGGAGTTCTCATACATTTTTAGACGCAGCACGTGCTGGAGGAGGATACAAAAGGAATTGCAGCCGATTGATGTGAATGAGTCCAAGGTCATGACGATGTCGAGTGATAAAAGAAACCTCACTAACGGCTGCTAGAGCAACAATTTCGCATAACGAGGAAGCGCCGTTATTCTTTTGTGCGCCCTAATTGTAGGTGGTTCTTTTTTTTTTCGCTTTACACTTCGCTACACTGAAACGACGCAACAATTGGAAGCTTGAGAGAAATATGTATTTACCTTAACATTTGTTTTTCTGCTGCTATGGTAACCAATGACGTAAATTGGGAAACAAAGATAGCAGCCTGATGGCACAATTCTGAATACATTGGAATTGTTTATTCCCTAGCTGATGACCTATCTTGAGACTTTAAGTGCTTTTCGATATTGAATTTTCGACAAATGCTATAGAAACAGGATCCGGTTTACGTTTTTTTTCTTTTTGTCATTTAAATGTCGAAACCCAACTTTATTTACTTGTAGTCTTAGATTGTTTCCCGATTTAAAATGATCCTGGAGCATTCTCCACCCCCTACCTATAGTGGTAAGAGGAAACACACTATTTAAACCAAAATTTCGATGTCGATAATTTCTCCGGAAATCATGTTTTGAGGCCTCTTTAATTAACAAAAGGAATTAGAGGTCCGTGACCAATGCGTGCGTGTGCGACTGAGGACCATAACACTAATGTTCAATAAATACCAAGCTTGGTATTTAAGTTCAATATCCTCCAAGGATCAGACACGAAGATTTTTAATAGTGATGGGACGATACCATTTCTGATACTCTATACCGATACTGATTTTTGAGCGCGGATACTCGATATTCAATAAAAAACTGTAAAGGCGTTAGCTTGTTCCCTGAATTATGTTATTAGTAGTTTTCTGTGTATAAACACATTTAGCCAATTTTGTATTGTATGCTAATTCCGAAATTGTTCCTGTTTGGCTTTCTCCAATTGATAGAATTTTTTTTAATCTTGATAATTCTACACGTAATATATCCCCTATTATTAGTCATAGCTACTACTACTACTACTACTACTACTACTACTACTACTACTACTACTACTACTACTACTACTACTACTACTACTACTACTACTACTACTACTACTACTACTACTACTACTACCACTACTGATAATAATAATAATAATAATAATAATTTTCTTACTTCCCTTAATATGTAACTATATTTTGTACTGAAAGCTTTCTTTTAAAGGATTTTCTATCCTTGGTATGGAAATTAGTCATGCGGTATACCTGTAAGCTATTGACCCAAGTTTGAATTGCGTAAACCAAACTAATAGATCGAAGATCCATGATCTGTATTATCTCACGTGTTAAGATTTGATATGTTTCTGCTGGACTCGCAGTCTTTGGTCAGCAGAGTAGGTAAATGTAATGGCTGAGAGTGACTCACTAAGCCAGGCTATTGCAGAAAGTGGTTTAGTGTGTCAGCTAAATCATGCACGTTGCATGAGTATTTTTATTCCTTCCCCCGTTGTTCTGCAAGTTGTCATCTAGAATCTGCGGAATGTGCATGCAACGTAATCAAGCTCTGTTAAGAGCTATAGTTCAGAATCGCTCTGGAGGCACATGGGAGACAAAAACTTTCAATAATGCAACATTTAAGAATTTAAAAGTATCGGAAAGGCATCGCTGTTTATGTAGGACTTACACCCCCCAGGACTTACAGCCGGCTGCCAGAGGCCCATCGAGGAGCAGACAGAAGAACCAGGATGGGTTGATCAGATGAAGGAAGTAGATGAAACGAAATGAAGGCGAAATGGATGAAAGGAAAGGTGATTATGGAGCAGTTGGTGGAATGAATGGCGGGGGAAACCGGAGAACACGAAGAAAACCCGCCCAGACGCCGCTTCGTCTACCGCAAATCCCACATGCGGGTCCCTGGGATTGAACCCGGGTTTATCTCAAAGTATTAAACATACTTTTATACCACCAAGTATCGAGGTCCCATTTTTCTGTTTTTAATAGAATCCCTCTAATTACCCTTTACATGTGTAATATTCTTATATTTCCATATTTTTATATTTCCTAGACAGAAAAATAAGCTCTCGTAAGAATAGTTTATAGAAACTATATCAAAGCAAACTATAGTAAATTTGGGAAGTAATGTGAATGTAACATATCAGATTTGTGTTATTTTACTCTCACGTTTTCCATGTACGTTCTTGAAGGCGAATGAAGAAAATTTAAAGAACTTTTCTTGCTGTCAATCATAGTTTTTGGTTTAGGGTTTTAATAATATGTCTGACTGATTTTTTGAAGATTTGAAGTGCTGCAGAAAATTTGATATTTGACTGGAAAGAAGTCAACTTTCTGAAGTTGTAGGAGTGTTGGTATGGAAATTTCTACTAACAAAACCAACTCGGTGGCAATAACTAAGAAACTATTTAAAATGCATCCATTGAAATATTGTAAAATGAAGTACTTTCAGGAATAATAAAATCAGATTATCTACCCTCTAATTATTGTTACAAAAGCTTATTTTTCTATTTATTTCAGTATAATCGAGATAAACCTTTCCGGGAATAGCTTCATTACACATTTCGTTATAGATACAAAGGGAACAGTGATTGTCTAATGTTTATGAACTGGAAGCTTTTTGCTTTTCCTGCTCACTCCTTCAGGAATTGGGATAATCTGACAAGGACTAAAGAATGGCTTATGCCACAAAAAACTTATTTGAAATAAACTGTGTTCTAAAGAGAGATAACAATTTTTGTATAGTGCGTTTTCGTCTATCGCTTAACGTTTACACTTATACAAGCTTGTACAGAATACAAGGATATTGCCAGAAATTTCAAGATATACGTTCTATTTTCCATATAAATACTTTTAATATATGGTATATTAATCAAAATCACTAGAGCCACTTTTAGAAAGTCAGATATTTCAAAAAATGTTTCATGTAAAGGGCAGCTTGGGATGGGGGATTTGCTTGAAAACCTTCGTGACGATTTTTGGAAGATACTGAACTTAAATGTCAAGTTTGGTATTTATCTGACTTTTCATTTTTGAGTTATGTTGTTCACAGACACACATTTACAGATTCATTCACGGACCTTATGCTTTTTGGAGTTTTGGGGGCCTAAAAACGTATATTTCCGGTGAAATCTCGCAACATAGAATTTTTGAATGGAATGCAGTACTTCTCCTACTTGCGTAGTAGCGAAAGTAAAACTAGTTAAGTAATGACCAAAAAATGGCCCACTGTCTTAATGCTTGCTGTTATTTGGGATTTCATGTGCTATACAAGACAATTCCACTCACTCCAGATGAACAATGCATGTGACGCGTTTAGTTTGAACTAGCTGGCTTATCCGGCGTTGCATGTGTGGTTTTATAAAATTAGAATGGCGATTCATTTGCATTATCTTCTCCCGCATTCTTTATAAAATTATTGTACAATGAATGCTCCCTTTCCGCTTTTAACAGTTGTCCTCGTAATAACTAGGACTGCGACATCGGAGTCGTTACGTTTGTTTAGAGGCGTCGTGTAGTCGACTGTTTACAGCGAACGGGTTATCTGTACAGCTGAGTCAAATGTATCACCGCACAGTGTTCACGTTGCCAAAGGAAAGTGTATGAAACTCACAACGATGCAAAAGTATAATATATTGGAGTTTGAGGAAAATGTTTTCTCTATTATTAATGAAAACGTTTGCTGCAAACCGTGCGATAGCAATTGCTTCTGCGCATAGTAGATCGAGTAACGTGCGAAGACATGTCAACACAAAAACACACAAGCGTTGTATTGCAAAATGTGAGGATAAACTTTTACAGCAAGGGTCACCTCCTCTAATCAAACGTTTAACGGTATTTATTTCTGCTGATAATCCATTATATAAACTACAGGATACAACGCAGCGGGTTGTAATTCATTGCAATAAATTGACATAAAATTTTATCCACGTGCACATTGTGACGTAAGGTGTTGCATTAATGATTTAATAAAGATATATTTAAGTTATATAATTCAGCTGTATATCTTATATTTAATAATGCAGAACTAAAGTAAATGTTCGCGGAACATGCGTAATTTTTCTTGTCTAGACTGTACCGCACGGAGACAATATCAGCCCTTGCCTTCCTATTCTATACGCTTCCTTCCACGTAGCGACTCCGATGTCGCAGTCCTAGTAATAACCTAATGATGAACGAGAACTCCCGTGATATTTATGGAATTGGCTATTACTCTCTTATTATCGTAGGGGACTCGGCACTGTAAGGGTACTGTTCCTATGTCCCACAAGAGGCGCCCTCGGGAGGAATGAGGAGACACCGAGCGGCCGGAACCAGGAGTGAAGACGTAGGGTCCCCACAGCTTCCAGATTGAGACGCTGCGACAGTCAGATAGGCAGCTCGGGAATCTGCTTCACACAGAAGGTTCCAACGCCCCGTTTCGAAGGGGCGGTTCGTGTACCTCGGCAACCTGCCGAAAGCCGAAGGACGGAGAAGGTTTCACAGAGAGCATCTTTATTCCCTGCTACGCCGCATCGAAACACCATCGCCGACATTTACAAACCTGAAACAGACCTAACGGGGTGAAGGATGCATGAAATGATCAATGGAACGAAATGAACGGACAGGAAATTCGGGGGCCGAAAAAACTGCTCCAGTTTTCACCTGAAGGCCCGGCAAAAGCCGCGAGAAACCTCATGGGTACAGTGGGCGGTCGCCGGTAATTAACCCGGGACCTCACAAATGTCTGTTCCAAGTGTTATTGCTGCACCACTTCGCTCGGTGAATTGATAATATTTTTTATTTCCGTAATCTCTCTGCGATAATGTTTACTTTCTCTACTAGTATAAGTAGGGGAAGTATTGTATTCCACCCAAACATTCGATACCAAGATTTCACCGGAAATTCATGTTTTGAGACCCCCTGAATCCAATAAAAGCATTTTTGGAAACATGTCCGTGTGTCTGTGAACAACATAACTCAAACGAACAATCGGATAAACACCAAACTTGGTATTTAGGTACAGTATCGTTCAGAGATGAGACATGAAGGTTTTCAAGAAAATCCCCTTACCCCAGACTACCCTTTACATGGAACATTTTTCGAAAACTTTAATTTTCTCAAAAATGGCTCTAACGATTTTGATTAAAATATCATATGTTTAAGATGTTGTCATGAGAAATTAAATGTATATCTTGAATTTTTTGGGAATGTCTCTAAAAGTATTTTTCATTGTGAACGACTTTTGCATAACTGGTAAACCATATTAGATAGACAAAATTTTGCTGCAAAAAGAATGTAGATCGCGTTAAAATACACAATTTATGTCATATACTTTTCTTTTGTTGAGCGAACCGTTTTCGAGATATTACTTGTTATTCCCTTAAATTTTCCAATACTTATACTTTTTCTCAAATTCGTTATTCATTTTTTTATGTCCTGGACATGCAAAGAGAATGGAATGCGCCACATAGCAACCAGCGTTAAAATATTTGACTATCGCTTATAACCTACCAATTCCCCTTGCATCTACAAGAAAATTAGCAATAAGATTGACATCTCGATTAACATGAAGCGTATGGAGAATAAGCGTTTGTAAAAATAGTTTGTACAAGAGTAGAGAAAGTCGTGTGAGTGTAACACATCAGATTTTTAAAATTGGCTAACTCCGTAGCTAAGTTAGTAGAGCAATCGCCTGCTGTGCGAGGAGATCTGGGTTTCGATTCCCGGCTGGGGGAGGGAATTTTTCTCTAACCAAGATTACTCCCTATTCTCCCTAGAGTCTGGCAGTATAAATGAGGGAGAGAGAATGTGTGTGTGTGTGTGTGTGTGTGAGAGAGAGAGAGAGAGAGAGGTGTAAACATGTGATCAAAACCCAAAGAATACCAGAAACCCAATAACAAGCGAACACGAATTAACACCATTGTCTATATGCAATAATATGTTTCATATGAAAGGCTGTCGATAAGACCATTGCAGTTAAAGGCGGTGTATAAATGGAACGAAGAAAAAAAATATTACCTTTTATGGTGATGAAGGAATAATCTAAATGGCCGATTAGATAATCACAGTAGAAGAAATCTTAGTTTTGCAACATAACATTATGGTATTTATAAATAAAGTGGTATTTATTTTGCCTTCATGCCTTGATTACCAGCCAGGCATTAAATAATTTTAAATCCTGAAGAGTTACTCTCAGCCCAACGCTGGAAACTAACAAAGTGAGAAACCCATTAACTGTGGTATTTCAATGCTGCTGTAATTGCAAAAGAATGTGGGGTTAATCTGAGCTAAAATAAACAGAAAATTAACACATGGACTAAAGTACTAAGCCGCTGTTTCTTCCAAAGACAAAAAACTTGTAACATATTACTTCTGTTCTTGTGTTGCGATGTAGGTGCAAATAATAATAATAATAATAATAATAATAATAATAATAATAATAATAATAATAATAATAATAATAATAATAATTATTAAGTGTCCGTTGGAAGTGTGCACATTTCATAAATTCCTACAAAATAAAAAATCATAGCAGGTAGAAATCTTTGAGGAATGGGGAGTATGTGAATTGTGATAACATTGGATAAATGGGATATTGTGTTATTGTTTCTAACGCTCCCCATATGGTACCCATATGCAGGTTTTCCTGCAGATCTTAATACTAAGTTCTATCATCACAGTTTTAGAGGATTTGAGGAGAATATAAACACATTCTTAAAATGACGCATTGCAGCAAATAAGATTGTTTAGGGGGGGGCATAAGAAAACATTGGCGAAAGAAAAATGTCTACAAGAGGCGATGAATGACTGTACACGTGGACGCATCACAAGATTTGACCACAGAAATGTGTTCTACAGAAATAAATTATCCAGAACTTAACATACTTATTTTAAATGATGTGTAGACTAAGGACTTAACGCCTAGCTGTTAGATAAGATTATAATTTTAAAACATCTGATGTGTGGCACTCAAATGACTCTCTCTACTCTTGTATAAACTATTTTTACAAACGCTTATACTACATCAATTTCATGTAATCGAGATAAACATTTGCTAATTTTCTTCTGGGTGCAAGGGAATGTGGTAGGCTTTAAGCGATAGTCAAGTCTTTTAAGAGCTGGTTGCTATGTAGCGCATTCCATTCTTTTTTGCTTGTCCAGGACATTAAAAAAGAAAAAGGAATAACCAATTTCCATTTGAGAAAAAGTATAAGTATTCGAAAATTTAAGGAAATAACAAGCAATATCTTGAAAATGGTTCACTCAACAAAAAAATGTATATCACATAAATTGTGTACTTTAACGCGATCTACATTTTTTGTAGTAAAATTTTGTCTATCTCTTATAGTTTACTAGTTATGCAAAAGACGTTCACAATGAAGAATGCTTTTGGAGACTTCCCAGAAAATTCAAGATATACATTTTATTTGTCATGAAAATATTTTAAACATATAATATTTTAATCAAAATCGTTAGCAATTTTTGAGAAGCTTAAAATTTTCGAAAAATGTTCCATGTAAAGGGTAATCTGGGGAGGGGTATTTTCTTAAAAACTGCGAATCTTCGTATCGCATCGCATCGTGTCGCATTTCTGGAAGATACTGAACCTAAATACCAAGTTTGGCGTTTATCCGACTGTTCGTTTCCGAGTTATGCTGTTCACAGACATACAGACACACACACGGACATGTTTCCAAAAATTCTTTTTTTGGATTTAGGAGGCCTCGAAACATGTATTTCCGGTGAAACGTCGGTATCGAATTTATGGGTGGAATGCAATACTTCCCCTACTACTATACGTAGTAGAGAAAGTAATAAAACTTAACCAAATCTCATTTGAGAAAAAGTATAAGTATTGGAAGATTCAAACAAATAACAAGAAATATCTCCGAAATGGTTCACTAAAAAAAAGGATATTACATAAAGTGTATGTTTTAACTAGCTCCACATACTTTGTGTATCTCTTCCGGTTAACAGTTTTGCAAAAGACACTCAGAAAGAAGAGAACTTTACGAATATTCCCAGAAAATTCAACTTATATTTTATTTATCATGAAAATATCTTAAACATATGATATTTTAATCAAAATTATTAGAGCCAATTTTGAGAAAATCAAAATCTTCGAAAAATGTTTCATCAGGATATTCTTGAAAATTTCTGTCGCAACTTTGAAGGACACTGAACCTAAATACCAAGTTTGATACGTATCCAACTTTTCATTTTTGAGTTATGCTATTCAAAGACACACACATACACACAGGGCCCTTTTTAAAAGTTGTTTTTATTCTGGGGGCTTCAAAATATGTATTTTCGGTGAAATCAGGTATCGAATTTTTGGGTGGCGTTAAGTCCTTAGTCTACACATCATTTAAAATAAGTATGTTAAGTTCTGGATAATTTATTTCTGTAGAACACATTTCTGTGGTCAAATCTTGTGATGCGTCCACGTGTACAGTCATTCATCGCCTCTTGTAGACATTTTTCTTTCGCCAATGTTTTCTTATTCCCCCCCCCCTAAACAATCTTATTTGCTGCAATGCGTCATTTTAAGAATGTGTTTCTACACGCAATAGACAAAATAAAAATAAACAAAAATATATGGTATGCAGCATAATTCAGGTTATTAAAAAACGAATATGGCTGACGCCTTATGTCAGGGCGGTCAACGTTCTACTTGAGTCCTAGATACACTATGTAATCAAAAGTATCCGGACACCCCCACAAACATACGTTTTTCATCTTGTGTGTATTGTGCTGCCACCTACTGCCTGGTACTCATTATCCGCGACCTCAGTAGTCATTAGTCATCGTGAAACTGCAGAATGGGATGCTCCGTGAAACTCACGGACTTCGAACGTGGTCAGGTGATTGTGTGTCACTCGTGTCAGAAGTCTGTACGCGAGATTTCCACACTCCTAAACATACATAGGTCCACTGTTACTGATGTCATAGTGAAGTGGAAACGTGAAGGGGCATGCAGCACAAAAGCGTACAGGCCGACCTCGTCTGTTGACTGACAGAGACCGCCGACATTTGAAGAGAGTCGTAAAGTGTAATAGGCAGACATCTATCTAGACCATCACACAGGAATTTCAAACTGCATCAGGATCCACTCCAAGTACTATAACAGTTAGGTGTGGGGTGAAAAGGCCTTTGATTCCATGGTCGAGCGGCTGATCATAGCCACACATCACGCAGGAGAATGCCAAACGACGCCTCGCTTGGTGTAAGGAGCGCCAACATTAAACAATTGAACGGTGGCAAAACGTTGTGTGCAGTGACGAATCACGGTACACAATGTGGCGATCCGATGGCAGTTTGTGGGTATGGCGAATGCCCGGTGAACGTCATCTGCCAGCACTGTGTAGTGCCAACAGTGAAATTCGGAGGTGGTGGTGTTATGGTGTGGTCGTATGTTTCCTGGGGGGCTTGCATCCCTTGTTGTTTTGCGTGGCACGATTACAGCGCAGAGCTACATTGATATTTTAAGCACCTTCTTACTTGCCACTGTTGAAGAGCAATTCGGGGATGCCGATTGCATCTTTCAACACGATCGAGCACCTGTTCATACTGCACGGGCTGTGGCGGAGTGGTTACACAACAATAACATCCCTGTAATGGACTGGCCTGCACAGAGTTCTGACTTGAATCCTATAGAACACCTTTGGGATGTTTTGGAACGCCGACTTCGTGCCAGGCCTCACCGGCCTCCATCGATACCTCTCAGTTCCGCACTCCGTGAAGAATGAACTGCTATTCTCCAAGAAACCTTCCAGCACTTGATTGAAAGTATGCCTGCGAGAGTGAACCTTATCATCAAGGCTAAGGATGGGCCAACACCATATTGACTTCCAGCAATGCCGATGGAGGGCGCCACGAACTTGTACGTCATTTTCATCCAGGTGTCCGGATACTTTTGATCACGTAGTGTATATAACCAAAGAAATCACCAGCCAAACTATTTAAAAAGGACGCAGTATTTCGGTCTTCTGCTGGTTTTATTAGTCATCATATCATAGGTAATATTCTTTTCTTCAGTGCAAAGGTTGATCGTCAGATTTCTTCTCCACCTTCTTCTTCTTCTAATTACGTATAACCTGGATGCACCTACTTAAGTGTAAAATTTAAGCACTGAACGGTGCTTTTATGGATATAATTTATATAACATGCGTCTGTTATTAAACGTTGCAAAGTTCTGTACTGAAATAGTAAGAGAACAACTGTAGTTACGTTTTAATATGATTTGGGCGTACTTGTCTAAATCAAACAATTAATTTTGTTTTGTTCTTCTACACAGATCTTCCTCTAAAAATAAAACCCTATTTAAACAGATAGCACTTACAGCACTAATTACAACAAACGGTTATGTAAGACCTAATAATTAATAATAACCTAATAGTCTAATAATCTAACCTAATTGTAATTAAATGATCATATAATTAGCCAAACTAATATAATCATAACTAATATAATATAATATGATAAAATATAATATAATTAATACTTTAATCAATGCGTCAATTAGTGATTAAATGATCGACGTACAAGGTTTGAACACCTCGAATATAAAAACAAGGCATCAACGTAACAGATACAATATAACTATCTTCCCAATATATGTAACACATGCGTTTGCGGAGGTATTGCCGACGATGAATGGAGCCAACAACCTGAATATTACCATATTTTTGTGACTTATCTTTAATGCGGGGAAAAATGTCGAAGTTGCACTGTCTCTCGAGGTATATTGCAATCTCTATAAGGTTTTTACTTTGAGAATTATCAAACATAAAAAATCTGATTTGTTACAGTCAAATGACTTTCTCTACTCTTGTACAAACTATTTATACAAACGCTTATTCTCCATATGCTTCATGTTAATCGAGATGTTAATCCTATTGCTAATTTTCTTGTAGGTGCAGGGGGAATATGGTAGACTGTAAGCGATATTCAAATATTTTAAGAGCTGGTTGCTATGTGGCGCATTCCATTCTATTTGCAGGTCCAGTACGTAAAAAAATGAATAACGAATTCCCATTTTAGAAAAATTATTGGAAAATTTAAGGGAATAACAGGCAATATCTCGAAAAGGGTTCACTCAACAACAAAAACGTACATGACATAAATTGTGTATTTTACGCGATCTACATTTTTTGTGTAGTAAAATTTTGTCTATCTCTTATGGTTTACCAGTTATGCAAAAGTCGTTCACTATGAAGAATACTTTTTGAGACATTCCCAGAAAATTCAAGATATACATTTTATTTATCATAAAAATATCTTAAACATATAATATTTTAATCAAAATCGTTGGAGCCATTTTTGAGAAAATTAAAATTTTCGAAAAATGTTCCATGTAAAGGGTAATCTGGGGTAGGGGTATTTTCTTGAAATCCTTCTGTCGCATCTCTGGAAGATACTGAACCTAAATTCCAAGTTTGGTGTTTATCCGATTGTTCGTTTCTGAGTTATGCTGTTCACAGACACACACACACGCGCACATGTTTCCAAAAATGATGTTTTTTTTGGATTCAGGAGATCTGAAAACATATATTTCCGGTGAAATTTCGATATCGAATTTTTGGGTGGAATACAATACTTTCTCTACGTAGTAGAGAATATAATAACGAATTCCCATTTGAGAAAAAGTATTGGAAAATTTAAGGGAATAACAAGCAATATCTTGTAAATGGTTGACTAAACAAAAACAATGTACATGACATAAATTGTGTATTTTAACGCGATCTACATTTTTTGTGTAGTAAAATTTTGTCTATCTCTTATGGTTTACCAGTTATGCAAAAGTCGTTCACAATGAAGAATACTTTTGGAGAAATTGCCAGAAAATTCAAGATATAGTTTCATTTGTCATGAAAATATCTTAAACATATAATATTTTAATCAAATTGTTAGAGCCATTTTTAGAAAATTCAAATGTTCGAAAAATGTTCCATGAAAAGGGTAATATGGGGTGGGGGGATTTTCTTGAAAACCTTCGTGTCGCATCTCTGGAAGATACTGAACCTAAATACCAGGTTTGGTGTTTATCCGACTGTTCGTTTCTGAGTTATGCTGTTCACAGGCACACACAAGGACATGTTTCCAAAAATGCTTTTTTTTTTGGATTCAGGGGGTCTCAAAACATATATTTCCGGTGAAATCTCGGTATCGAATTTTTGGGTGGAATACAATGCTTCCTCTACTTACTATACGTAGTAGAGAAAGTAAAAAGCGAGGTTTCATATGTTTTAATGTTTTGTTGATTAGCTAGCGGTCATTTTCATGAAATTAGTTTCAATGTTTTTTGTCTTACACCAGGCAATGGAGCGATTAAATGCTATATCATATTGCTTTCTGGATTTCTTGGGGAAGTAGTTCACTTCCATTTCAGTTTCTTCTGAATTGATAATTTCCGCCATTTACTTTTTATGTAGGTTAGATAAATGATGACGTTTCAGACCAAACAAAGCTGCTAATATAACCTATAGGTTAACTATATAACGAATTGCAATAAATTGAAGTATGACGATTTGTATTGTGAACAGATAATGTGAATGCCATGAGAAATTAATCCTTTAAAAAGACATGCTGAAAAGTGAAACCTAATGAAACCAAGTCGAGTTATTAAAATTGCAAATACAAATGGCAATTGCCATGTGATTGGACTTGAATCTAAAGCTTTTAGCTCGTGTGCTCTGTATTGAAAGAGCCCATGCTGTCTAAAAATAAATTTTTGTACAATTTGCTCTTACAATATAGTAATTAATATTAATCGAGAATTTTTATTCACATTGATTCAAGTTCTACTTTAAAACAGTGCTAAATATTTGCTCCTGATTACGGTTTATTTTCATGCAGGACTGCGGATGTCTATGTTTCATTTCCGCAGTTGTACTTCGTATTCTAAAACTTTTTTTTCTGAAATGTGACAAAAGCTTAGACAGTGCATAATGGCATTTTTTTCTTTCAGCATCTCATTTAAATAAATGTCGGGAAGAGGATGTATAATGGAGACACATTGGTTGCACACAATTCTTTTCTTTAAGTGACATCATTCGATGGGCAGCGGGCCAAGCGCTCAAGTCAACAAATAACTTTGTATTTGAAGTATCCGGCTGCGGAGGAGCATCCTTTCTTATGGAGATGTTTACGGCACATCAAAAGGAGATTTGTAAACATGTGATTACGTATGTGAGGTGAAGGAACGGATATAATTCTTAGTCATCTTACGCCACATTCGCTTACTGCCTGAACTAACAAATTGGCTAAACTGCACTGGAGTTATTTTAAAATGCAATGTGTGCTGTTAATATTTACAAACGAAAATTTACCCTTTGGTACATAAAACATTAAACATTTTAATTTCAAGCGCGTAAATATTTAATTTGTTAATGCATCAACTGATTCAAAATAATGCATTCATCGTTTAGATTAAACAATTTTTACTTTCTCTACTACGTATAGTAAGTAGGGGAAGCATTGTATTCACGCAAAAATTCGATACCGGGATTTCACCGGAAGTACATGTTTTTGAGACTCCCTGAATCCAAAAAAAAAAAAAGCATTTTTGGAAACATGTCCGTGTGTGTGTCTGTCTGTGAACAGCATAACTCAGAAACGAACAGTCGGATAAACACCAAACTTGGTATTTAGGTTCAGTATCTTCCAGAGATGCGACACGAAGGTTTTCAAGAAAATCCCCACACCCCAGACTACCCTTTACATGGAACTTTTTTCGAAAATTTTAATTTTCTCTGAAATGGCTCTAACGATTTTGATTAAAATAGCATATTTTTAAGATATTTTCATGAGAAATGAAATGTATATCTCGAATTTTCTGGAAATGTCTTCAAAAGTATTCTTCAAAGTGAACGACTTTTGCATAACTGGTAAACCATAAGAGATAGACAAAATTTTACTACACAAGAAATGCAGATCGCGTTAAAGTACACAATTTATGTCATATAGAGTGTGTTTGTTGAGTGAACCATTTTCGAGATATTGGTTGTTATTCCCTTAAATTTTCCAATACTTATACTTTTTCTCAAATTCGTTATTAATGTTTTTGTCCTGGTAATGCAAAGAGAATGGAATACTCCACATATCATCCAGCTCTTAAAATATTTGACTATAGCTTAAAGTCTGCCAATTCCCCTTGCACCTACAAGAAAATTAGCAATAAGGTTAACATCTCGATATCTCGATTAACATGAACCATATGGAGAATAAGCGTTTGTAAGAATAGTTTATACAAGAGCAGAGAAAGTCATGTGGGTGTAACACATCAGATTTTTCTACTTTCTATACTATCTACTTGGATTAGTTAAAACAACACCTATCGCATTGCATTCAAAAACGAAATCAAGATTTCATTGGAAATACATATTTTGAGGCCCCTCCGCACACAGCACAACTCAAAAACGAAATTTCGGATAAATACCAAACTTGGGATTTAAGTTCATCTCCCAAGGATGCGACTTTTTATTTTCTCAAACGATTCTAGCTTTAGTTAAAATACTATGTATTTAAGATATCAAATTGTCTCATAAATAATGTAGGATTTTAAGTTTGGCGTTTTATAACATAGAATTGATTTTCTTTAGTTTGCCAATGCTATTTACAGGATGCTATGGATAGTATTGCGTATACTGTGAGAATGTGTCAATCGTCAGTATTAATACACAATCACAAAATGGAAGTTACAACGTTTGAGATTAGAGTCCTCCTAAAGCACTACTGGAAACAAGATATCTTGGAAATGGTTCACTCGATCAAAAAAAAATGTATGCGACATATACTGTGTTTTTAAACGAGATCTACTTTTTTGTGTACAAGATGTTGTCTATTTCTTACGGTTTACCATCGAAAAACCATTCAGAATGAAGACTTTTGGGGATATTCACAGAAAATTCGAGATATACATTTAATTTGTCATCAAAATATCTTAAATATATAATATTTTAATCCATATTGTTAAAGTCATTTTTCAGAAAATCAAAATTTTAAAAAAATGTACCATGTAACGGGTAGTCTGGGATGGAGGATTTTCTTGAAAATCTTCATGTCACATCTTTGAAAGATACTGAACCTAAATACCAAGTTTGATATTTATCCGACTTTTCATTTTTGAGTTATGTTGTTCAGTCACACATCCAAACAGCCATACACACAGGAACCTTTTCCTGAAAGTGCTTTTTTGAATTCAGGGACTTCAAAACGTGTATTTCTGGTAAAATTTCGGTATCGAATTTTTGGGTGGAATGCAATACTTCCTCTACTTACTATACGTAGAAGAGAAATTAAAAATGAATTGTCTGTATATCGGACAAAGATTTGCGACGTAGCGTATTCTGTTAATACAAAAATAATGACTGCTTAGATCTCCCAAGGGCAGTAACGAGAAGAGTAGTGCACATGTGCGGTAAACAAGAGAGCTTGGGTACAAACTAAGCTTGAAACGAAGCTAAAAAGTAAGTTTTCCTACCAAGACGCGGCCCATTCCTTATTTTGCTGATATAGCGTGCTATAGGATGTGCTGTTCGATTTAAAGTATAAAAACATCCAAGCAGGCTTTAAGGCTGTACAAGCAAGTTTCGAGGAGATAGCAGTGGCCACAGGAGCTCTGTCAGCTTTTGCATCTGAAAAGGATATCCTTTCAAGCTTATCCACCAGACTTGCTTGTGTTCGCGTTTCCGTTGCTCCGGTTGGCAATATTTGAACACAAATATAGTCGCAATAAGCACTTACGAAAGCTACATACTATTAAAATAATACAAGAGCTAATAGCTTCCTGATAATTTAAAAATCTGATTTGTTACATTCACATGAATTGTCGCTAATTAGTGGGTATTATCAATTATTCTTACGAAAGTTTCACTATATATTTCTTTTTAATCCAGATAAACCTTTCCAAAAATAGCTACATTACACATTTCGTTATAAATACAAAGGGAATAGTGATGATCAAATACTTTACAACTGGACGCCCTATACGCTGGCTTTAAAGTTCCATTTTGCGAGAAACAACTGAAAGTCGACAGGACTCAAAAGAATGACAGTACTGAGCAATTCGAACCATTAATAACGGATGTCTCGAGACTAGCTGATACCACAGAAAAGTATTTGAAATAAAGTGTCTGTTTTAAATAGATCTACATTTTCTTGTAGAGCGTTTTCTCTATCGCTTAACATTTACCATTATGTAAATATCTTTAATGTATCGGTGTTATTTTAATAAAATCATAAGAGCCATTTTTCTCAAAATAAAAACTTTCATAAATGTCCCATGTAAAAGTATTTTGGGGTGGAAGTATTTTCTTGAAAATCTTTCTGTCGACTCTTTGTAAAACTCTGAACTGAAATACTAAGTTTAGTATTCATCAGACACATAATGTTTATTATGCTGTTCACAGAGACGATCATACACACACACATGCACACACGCACGCACGCGGAACTTTTCCTAAAAATACTCTTTTGGATTCACGGGTCTCAAAACATGTATTTCGGGTGAAATCTCGTTATGGAATTTTTGCTTGGAATGCACCTTTGTAATTGGTAGAGAAAGTAAAAATTTGATCTTAATGAGTGTCTTCCCATAAGTATTGCTTCCAAAACAAATGTAATAATTAAACAACAGAAAATGTGACTTTTAAAGGGACAATACGTTATCGAAGATAACTGGTAAAGAAAGTCTAAACTTCGTGATTGCAATGTCGAGGGGGATAAATAGGGACAGGAGCTTTATTCTCTAATGTTCTTCTTAATATGTGCGCATGTGTGCATTAAAAACCTCCATAATATGCAGATAAATGAGCCTATATAAAAATATTAATATATCATATTGACGTAAAATAAAAAAATCTGATTTGTTACACTCACATGACTTTCACTACTCTTGTACAAACTATTTTTACAAACGATTATTCTCCATCTACTTCATGTTAATCGAGATAAACATATGCAGACCCTATCTTATTGCTAATTTTCTTGTAGATGTAAGGGGAATATGCATTTAAAAGGACAATATAGAAATACAGCAGGTTTTAAGCATAGACATTACTCTTAATAGCTGGTTGCTAGGTGCAGCACCATTCTCTTTGCCACGGATTAATACTCTTTGCATATCCAAGACAAAAAAATGAATAACGAATTTCCATTTGAGAAAATAAGTATTGAAAAATTTAAGGGAATAACAAGCAATATCTCGAAAATGAAGCACTTAGCAAAAAAATGTATATGCCATAAATTGTGTATTTTAACGCGATCTACAGTTTTTGTGTAATAAAATTTTGTTATCTCTTATGGTTTAACAGTTATGCAAAAGTCGTTCACAATGATGAATGCTTTTGGAGACATTCCCAGAACATTCAAGATATACATTTTATTTGTCATGAAAATATCTTAAACATATGATATTTTAATCAAAATCGTTAAAGCCATTTTTGAGAAAATTAAAATTTTCAAATAATGTTCCATGTAAAGGGTAATCTGGGGTGGGGGGATTTTCTTGAAAACCTTCGCGTCGCATCTCTGAAAGACACTGAACCTAAATACCAAGATTGGTGTTTATCCGACAGTTCGTTTGAGTTATGCTGTTCACAGACGCACGCACAGACACACACACACGGACATGTTTCCAAAAATGTTTTTTTTGGATTCAGGGGATCTCAAAACATATTTATGGTGAAATCTCGGTATCGAATTTTTGGGTGGAGTACAATACTTCCCCTACTTACTATACGTAGTAGAGAAAGTAAAAATTAAGGTAGTTTTATGCTATCTCGCTGTGAATAAAACTATTTCGTGAATTATTTAAATAATAAAATTTTTATGTTTAATGTTGAAGAGTTAGAGTACATACAAGAAGAAGGCCTTCAGCTTTTACAGCCACCATACCACTGAATTTAATGAGCTAAAGTTTCAACTGTAGAGCGATTGCGTTTTGCAGGAATTTTTTCGGAATTAAATTTCTAAACGTATTAAAGGTTTAATATTTTCAACTATTTTCCTTTCTGTAAATTACTGGGTTATATTTTTATAATTCTTGATAGATACTAAACAGTATAATTTAATCTAAATTTAACACTACATATAAGTATAACCACCACATTAGAACTAAGTTCCGAGAACACCTTCATACCGGGAATCCCCGACCAAATAAAGCGGGGATTCACCTATATGAAGTGAGGTATTTATTGATTGCGTGTCATTGTTGCCGAGTTTCATGATTGACTCCATGTCATGTATTGTTTGGAAATATCGTATGTGTAAATCAAACAAATAGATAAAGAGAATAGAATAAAAATATATTTGTAAAAATACATGCACAACAAACAATTATGCAGCATAATTTGCGGACTGTGAAATATTATGCTTGTTAACAAAATATGCATAATGTACAACATAAATTGTTGAAAATTTAGTAATTAAGCGACATGCCAATTGAATATACTTTTTGATAGCAGAGAAGAAATATGCATTTACATTAAAATCCTGTAGCTAATGTTGAATGGCTTTTCAAATCTATTTAAGTTTCCCAACCTTAAGCCCGATTTCGTAGAGTGTGGAAGAACAACGCTCGTTTAATGATTATTAATCATTTATTAATTATAGTTAACAACTATAGGTATATAGTTGTAACAGTTATGCAATGTCTTATATTTTTAATTCCCAAAGTTAAATGCAGTCATTGCACGCTGAGGCAGTGTTTTTAACGCTTAAATGATTTCAGTCTAATTATATAATATATAAATTCAATAACAGCCCACCTTAAAGCAATATGTGTATGTAACAATATATAAAATTTGTATATTACAGTCATTTTATATGTTTATGTTATTGTATATATGTTCAATAATGTTATGTGAATGTATTATGTAATTTAATAATGTAGGAACTGTGAGAAATAGGTCAAAAGTTGCTAACAATGCGATAACAATGAGGTAACCTTGAGATAATAATGAGTAAGAAAGTTTAATAATGCTACTAGTCATTACTGGAACAATTAATGTAATTTTTGAGACAGTTTATAAAATAGCCAATCAACAACCAGAAAGAAGCTTCAGTTAAATGAAAGTATTCTATTGGAGTAGGAATAGCTGAATTTGTTAAAACATGTGAATATAAGAATCTCAGTACCTACCCTTAATCATTTATAACATCTTTTTCTTATAATTCGTGTACTTAAATAGGTTTCCATGAGAAACAGTATAGTTCCAATCACATTGCTAGCATAAGGAAGGGGCCACTGTAAATTCGTATAAGATCACAGCGGGTACAAGTCAGGGAGAATTAGAGATATGCAAATTCCTAGTGGAGAAATGGAAGTTGTTAGCTTCTACAAATTTGCAGGTTGTTGAAGCATTCTGATCAACTTCAATACAGGTCGGTGTAGTTAAAAATATTATTTTTATTTTTAGTTTAAAGTTATAACATTGTCAAAGTATGTCAGGTTTTTAACAAGTGTTTGTCAAGGAATGATAATCCAAAGAAGTGGGTAAAGTATGACTTGATGTCTGTCAAGCCTCTAGTCAAAAGTGTTGTGCTGTTGAACCTTATAGTTGTGTACTCCAAAAAATCTAGTAAATCACATTACGTAAGTTGCAAGGAGAGGAGAGGGAGGGATGAGCGCGTTGGAGGGGGAGAGAGTAAATGAAAGAGGATGAATTGAAGGAGAAGGAGAAACTCCGCTTTTAGCCAATAATGTCAGCAGAACTGTGGGTTTTCTTGAAAAATAAAGCAATGTTTCTCGGTTTAAAACAGTGCTTCAATACACTTCTTTTATCTCTATTTCTGACAAGAAGAAACAACCAGTAGTTCCTCTTCTTCACCGAAAAAAAGGACAACAAACTGGAGGTTTGGTTGAGTAATTAACATTCTTTTTTTTTTTTTCTTCTTTTCATACAATAAAATATAAAATCTGCACTGCAATAAGTCAACTATATAGAACACAAAATTAATAAAATCACGTTTCCAAATCTGTAACGGCAATCTAATATTATACCGAGACTTTTTATGGAGCCTGAAATTGAATTTTCGGCTGTTCTCAGTGAAAGTAAAAAACCAGAGGCACATCCTGTTCCCTTTTTACGAGGATGTTTGATGGCGCCACGTGTAGGCAGAACAGTTTTATAGCCAACCAAAGAGCCTTGTGTTCACAACTTGATGCCAAACATATTTAGGGTATGCATTATCGTTCACAGATAAAAAGCAAGTTACTAAAAGTGTTTACAAGCCTACTTTCTAAACCAAATGGTCACTTTCTAGCCATATAAAAAGACAGAAAATGAGCTTCTAAAACCTAATGACATTTTAAGTATTAAGTTGTCCTATAGTCAGATTTTAGTTCCATAGATGGCAGAAGTAACTATCTGTATTTAATAGTGACTCTAAGGGCATTGTTTGAATGGAATCACGATCGTTGTCTGAGCTATAGAATAATCCCCAATATTCATTGCGTATTATACATTTAACACTGCATAAATCTTATACTTAATACTTAACAATTAATGACAACGACATTAAAGGTATCGAAATGTCCTGTCTTAACTATGTTAATTGATGTCCATTATGCAGAACTATTCAAGATAATTAGCTGAATTTTTAAGGTATGTTGAGCAATCCTTTGCAGTTGATTGATGAAAAATAATCAATTTCTCTTTATAAGTAGCAAAGTAAAGTTTCATTAAAACAAAACTTATTTAACTGCAAAAATGTATGCTAAGAATTTCAACACTTTGTACAACTTAGATCCACAGATAAGATGCATTTGTGTTGAAAAATTCAGTTCTTCCTAAATTGCATTTAAACAAGATGAAAGCCCTAAAAACTATACCAGCATTACTTTCACTAATATTTGTAACTATTTAAAATTATATTACCTCTATGAAAGTTATGCCCAAAAATGAGTGGAAGACCTGAAATATTCATAGGCAATTAAAAACTGAAAAAAACGAAAATTACCATTTCGACTTCCCTTAACGCAAAGCCTTCCATGTTATTCACGCCAGAATTTACATTGCTCGTTACACTAACTGGGGTGCTAATGCGGGACCCACTAAGAAGCTCATAACAGCATGAAAGACCCAACGTAAGCTTTTAACCTATGCTTAGTAAGCATGCAGCAATATTACACAGAATAATGACGTGTGTATGAGAGGCAATGTGGTTCCTGGAGATGATAGTCGCAAGGGGGGTGGTATGTGTGAGGCTGCCTCAGAACAAAACTATTATGTTACATTCGCATTACTTTATCTACCCTCTATCATTTATTAGTGGGACACAAACTATTCTTGGGAAAGTTTATTTTTCTATCTACTTCATTTTGACTGAAATAAACCTCTACACAAATGGCTACATTACACATTTCGTTATAGATACAAAGGGAACAGCGATAGTTATACCTTTAAGAACCGGACGCTATTCGTTGGCCTTAAAATTCCATATTCACTCCGTGCAATCACGAGAAACAACTCCAAAGACTTTAGGAGCATGACAAAGTATTGAACAATTCCAACCACTAGTAACGGATATCAGGGAAGTGGCTGATGCCACAAAAAATTATTTGAAATAAACTGTGCTTTAGAGAGATGTAATTTTTTCTGTGGTGCGTTTACGTCTATCCCTTAACTTTACCAGTTATATAAGATTACACAAAATGTTTTTGAATGCAGACGGCTTCACAGGATATTCCCAGAAAATCCATATATACATTGTGTTTGCCATGTAAATATCTTTAATATATGGTATTTTAATCAAAATGTTAGAGCAATTTGTTTAGAAAATTAAGATTTTGAAGAATGTTCCATGTAAAGGGTAATTGGGGGTGAGGAGGATTTTCCTGAAAATCTTCGTGTCGTATCTTTATAAGGTGCTGCATTTAAATACCAAGTTTTGTTTATCAGACATTTCGTTTTTGAGTTATGCTTTTATAAAACTGCATTCTTTGAGCTCAGGGTACCTCAAAACATACTTCCGGTGAAATCTCGGGATATAACTTTTGGGTGGAGTATAATACTATCCCCAAGTTACTATACGTAGTAAAGAAAATAAGAATAAACAAAAAATTTAAAGAGTTATTGCTTATTAGGTTTCATACTTGTACAAGTATCATAAACTGCAAATAAGGAATAGTTCGTAAGTCTAACTATTGGCGGGTTGGCTGAAGTTGTGTGTTGATGTTTTGTTATATTGTGTTTGTTTGCGTCTTCACGCAATAACAGCCAGATCTTTATAGTGTGCTTTATTATAAGTTTTTAAAATATTTATTTTAAGTAAAGTATGCAACAGTTGCAAACAGTCAGTGACTTACCGTGGTTAACTGTCAATAAGGAAAAGGGCCTCCATTTCCATCACTTGAGGCAGTTTTTAACACTTAATGGTTTCAGTCTAATTATATAATATAAAATATAATAACAGCCCCCCTTAAAGCAATATGTGTATAATATGATATATAAAATGTATGTAACAGTCATTGTGTACATGTATAATAATGTTATGTGAATGTATTAAGTAATTTAATAATGAAGGAGCTGTGATAATAGAGGCCGAAAGTTGCTAACAATGAGGTAACACTAAGGTAACCTTGAGGCAATAATGAATTGGAAAGTTTAGTAATGCTACTAGTAATTCTTGGAAACAATTTTGTAATATTTTTAAAACAGTTTATAAATAGCCAATCAACAACTAGAAAGGCTATAAGTTAAATAAAAGTATTCTATTGGAGTAGGATTGGCCAATCAGAGACTTGAAATAGATGAAATTTGCAAATTCAGGCGGTACAAGTCAGTTTTTAGCAGACAACGTTCTTAACCGGACGCGAGACGTGTTCCCGAACATTTTAATGCGTATTCAGTGTGAGACGAAAATTCATTACGGTGAGAAAATTATAAAGTTTACGTGTTTAAAAAGTGTATGTAATTAATAATCTCACAGCTCTCTATTAGTGAAGTGTTATTTAATCGTGTGAAGGATTAATAAAAGAAGTGAAGTAAAAATTATAATTTGTGTAAGCCGCAATTCTTTAGCCGCATCACCCCCTGCTAAGAGATACATGTTACTACAAATTAATACTGGCGCAGCCGAGGCAAACATAAATATATATAATATTTAAATAAACATAAAATACAAAGTTGATTCCTAATCGCTGGGGCGAATGCCATCGGAAACTTTGTACCATACGTGGGGCAGTTACTTCAAGTTTGGCTCCCAACAGTCGAACTACAATACAACTTCTCCTTCAAAATAAACCTACTTCACACTATGAATGTATGAGCAATAAAATGTATCTAAATTAAATTTAGGAACCACAGGGAAAAGCTACCGAACGGGATGGTTCAGACGGAAACATCTATGGTCCGCATTTGGGAGGTCCTTGTTGCATTGCAGGTGACACGCCCACTCTGGCCATGGGTTTCTTCATAGTTCTCCTCCTGGTCGCCTAGGCAAACGTCAGGGTGGTATATTCTAGCACGATTTTTCGTTTCCCCCATTTTCTCTCATTTATCTCTCCATTTTACGTTTCAGGGCAGATGGTGTGGATGCTTGCGCAGTGGAAAGATTTCTTCACTTGAACGCCAGGGTGCGTTGTTCCGCCCATTAGGTCGCTTCGGATGTTCAAACTGGGAATATTAGGGACTTCTGCGCGTCTCTGTGGGCTTGTCCGTCTGCAGGCCTGAGACCTACGGCTACTTCACCTGATCCCTACCTCCAGGGATGTAGCCGCAATAGATGAAGCTCTCGAGATTTTGCTCACAGCAGCTCCGATTCGATGTTTGTGGCTCGGACTGAAATTTCCTCCAGGTTTGCCGCATATTATCAGCCATAAGCTTGGTTTGAAACGAGCGCTTAGGATAAGCACTACTATCTACTCTAGGTGTAGATAGGGGTCACTGTCCGAAAAACGCATCCTAATTCTACATAGAAGAGTTAGTTTTCTCGCATTCTGTATAACCTTCTCTGTAAAGTACCAAGGTACTAAAAAAGAAAGAATTTAACGTAAATAAATTCAATAAGAATAATAAAAGGTTTCTGTAGCCATTTAACTCACGGTAGATTAATACGAATTCATTATTTTATTACTTATAGTAAGTAGGGGAAGTATTTCATTCAACCCAAAAATTCGATACCGAGATTTCACAGGAAATACATGTTTTCAGGTGCACTGAATGCATATAAAGCATTTTTGAAAACACCAAACTTGATATTTGGGTTCAGTATCGTCCAGAGATACGACACGAAGGTTTTCAAGAAAATCTCCCACCCCAGATTACCCTTTACATGGAACATTTTCCGAAAATTTTAATTTTCTCAAAAATGGCTCTTTTGATTAAAATATCATATGTTTAAGATATTTTCATAACGAATAAAATGTATATCTTGAATTTTCTGGGAATGTCTCCAAAAGTGTTCTTCATTGTGAACGACCTTTGCATAACTGGTAAACCATAAGAGATAGACAAAATGTTACTACACAAAAGATGTAAATCGCGTTGAAATACACAATTTGTCATATATATTTTTTTTTTGGTTGAGTGAACCATTTTTGAGATATTGCTTGTTATTCCAACCAGCTCTTAAAATATTTGACTATCACTTAAAGCCTACCAATTCCCCTTGCATCTACAAGAAAATTAGCAATAAGATTAACATCTCGATTAACATGAAGCATATGGAGAATACGCGTTTGTAAAAATAGTTTTTACAAGAGTAGAGAAAGTCATGTGAGTGTAATAAATCAGATTTGCCTATACTCCAACTAAAATTCCATATCAGTACTTCATCGTAAATACGTGTTTGAGGTTCCCATTTTAGAAAAGGTCCCTATGTTTGTGTGTGTGTGTGTGTGTGTGTGTGTGTGTGTAAATAACATAGCTCAAAAACACAATGTCATACAAAAACCAAACTTAGTGTTTCAGTTCAGTATCTACTAAAATGCGACATGAAGGTTTTCAAGAAATCCCCCAAACAAGATGTCTTTTTTATACCAAGCGTTTTGTTAAACTTAATTTTCTGAAAATTTTGTAACTATTTTGTTTAAATACCACATATTTAACATTTTAAGTGATAAAATGTATATATGAAATTACCTGTGAAGTCTGCTTCATTTTGTTCTATTGTTATAATACTTTTTTATTTGTTCCTTTTCTTTCTGTTTTTCAATCTTATACTTAAATTGGTCCATAAACTGCTCACGGACACAGGATATCCAGAAATTCGCTCACCCACTCTCCAAGATCCTATTGCACGAACAAATCAGCGGAAAATCTTATGTATTGTAGTTATACGTATGAACATGCATTTGTAATAGTACAGTGACACGTGTAGGTATAGGTTATACAACGGAGGGGGACACCTAGCCCACTGCGACCTATATAGATCTATTGTGGCTTTCACCCACCTGGAGGAAGGGATAAAGTGACGGAACCACAACCACAGGAGGCTACAGGCCGTAGAGACGCGTGGAAATCCCTAACATATAAAGATTCGAAGACCCTTCGCACCATTGGAGCTGTCTAGAGAGGTCGATGAACGACTCGTCAACCAAGCTACCCTATAATGTCCACGGAGAACTATTTCCTTTGAGCAAGCATTTGTGTCATGTGTCCGACACTGCCATACGCCACGAAACTTAAAAATGAGAAGGAAGCGAAATTAAAGGAAAACGATGGAAAGGATAGTGGTAGATGATAAACCACCTCAGCATTCGCCTACCGGTCAGGAAGAACCACGAAAAATTCAAGGTCAAAGTGGGCGGTCGACGGGAATCGACCCTAATACCCCTAATCCCCATAATTCCTAATACCAGACTCGCTCGTTACCGCGGAGCCATCTCTGTCGGTCTGATCGTGTAAGTGGTAACACATGAAATTTTACCTTTTTTTAGCATTATAGCAAGTATAGAAAGTAGGCATACATTCCACCCAAAAATTTCATATAGACATTTCACCGGAAATATACATTTTGACGTTCCCTGAACCCAAAAAGAGCATTGGTATATGTGTATTTGTGTTTCTGAGAAGAGAGAGAGAGAGAGAGAGAGAGAGAGAGAGAGAGAGAGAGAGAGAACATCATAACTAAGAACCGCAATGTCAGCTTTAGTATCTGCCAAAGGTTTTCAAGGAATTCTCCGCCGCAAGCTACCCTTTACATGGAGAAAATATAGTTATTTTTATTGTTTTCAAAGATGTCTAAGGCTTTTTATTAAAACACCTCGCGTTTAAGATATTTACATGACAAATAAAATGTATATCTTTAGTTTTCGGCACTACACGAAAAGTTTGTTCGTTTTAAAACACACAATTTACTTCTAATAACCTTTTTCTTTCATAGCATTAGCCATTTCCCTGAAATTCGTTGTCACTAGTTTGAATTGTTAAACAATTTTATCACATTTTGAAGTAATGGCATCATTTAGTTTTTTCCACTCTATCTCATGGAAAGAGTATAGAATTTCAGGCCAGCATATAGCGATCCAGAGTGGAGGGTATTGAAAAGCAAGAAATTATAAGTAGTTTCAAGGGAAAAAGTTCATTAAAATATTATAAATATTTTAAAACTAAATGGGGGGAAAAGAAAGATACATCGAGGTAGGCCACAAAGAAGCCAGAATGGAGTATGGATGGGCGAGGACAGGTGTAATAAATTTAAATGGTTTAACAGGGAGAAGAAGGGGGAGAGTTGTATAGTATGTATGTTTTGGAATGCGATTATACAGATAACGGAGGAGAAAATTTATACTAGAGAAATGGGAAAATTTACGAACAGAGCTAAAAGTTAGAAAGATTTTTAATACAAGTTCAAATGAATATATGAAGAAATCAGGAAAATATTTAGAAAAAATTAGGTTAAAGTGGTTAAAGGAGACATGAGGCAAACTGGAGAAGATATGGAAAAACAGTAACAAGGCAAAAAGCTAAATAGTGGAAAATTATACTTGCCCATTTTATATATATATATGTATATATACAACAGAATGTTAAATATAAGGGAAAGAGAAATAATAAGCAACTCCATTGTATTGTAAACATTGTATGAATTGCATGTAAGTTCAAACTAGACATAAAATCATTCAGTCATCCATTAAATGTTTTATAACGACCCGCTTTTTAAACACCTGAGTGTCGCTTCAGGCTCCTTATGCGTCATCGAAATGTGTAATGAAATTATTTCTGTATACATTTATCCCAATTGACATTAAGTAGGTTGAAAAATAGGTCAAATGATAGTGGACGAAGAAAGTCGTGCGAATGCATTATATAATATCTTGTTAGTGTTGTGAGTACAATTTATTGTGTATTTTGAAAATATAAACGTTGAGTAGGATTTCCTTGTATCCATTTAAAGTAGGACGGAGAACATTTTCAGCAAATTCTGTGAACAATTCGTTTATGCGGAGAAATTAAGGCTGCCAACTTCAAGTATTTCTCGGAATGAGAGTTCGCTGGCAGGCTGATGAATGGACCAGGAGTCTGGGTTGAGGATAACTCTCTTCTCCTATTATCTCCTCGAAACCGCTACTTCAAAATCTCTCATGAAAATAACTGATATTAATTCTGTAGAGACATTTATCTCAGACTTTAATTCGATCTCGCCTTTAGAGAATTTTGCTGCAGTTTTTAATGTTGAATGACGAGGCAAGGAGCAGCATTTCAATTGAAAAGGCTATTAAATACTTTAAATTAGTGCGTGGCAACTTTTAGCTATGAAACGGAAAATAAATATCAGAAGAAGCTCCAGAAGAAGCAGCCTTGGATAATGAGCTTGGGTAGGTTATAATTATTACTTTAAATGTCATATTTTCACTTCTCTACAACTTACCTGTTAGAGCAAGTATTGTGCTGTACCAAAAATGTCGAGACGTCATCGAACACATGTCGTCCACGGTGGTGCAGGGGTACATGATAGCCTCTAGTTCCCAAGGTCGCGGGTTCAAACCCGGCGGAGGGTGATGGATTTTTTTTTTCGGTTGTTAAACTTCCCAGCAAGGCTTCCTTCGGAAGGGAAGTAAAATCGGTAGTCCCGTGTCGTAAACTTACGGCACGTAAATTAACCTCAAGCCTGATAAAGAGACCTCTGAGGAAAACTCCCGGCCTCTGAAGTAGGTTATTTGCATCACGCTTTGGGCGTCAATTTGAAGTAGGTTGTATTGAAGGAGTTGTATTATATGTCAACTGTTGGGGAACTGAACTTGTAGTAGTTGCAACCGCAGTATAGTAAACAGTTTCCGGTAGTCTTCGCCCCAAATGTATTTTTACTGTTTCTTTAAATATTACATATTTTTGTTTGCCTCGGCTGCGTCAGTATCATTGTTACAGACATGGATGTCTTGGAAGGGTTGTGGTGCGACTAATAATGTAGGCTTACACAGATTATAATTTTACTTCACTCCTTTTATTAATGCTTGACATGATTTAAATAACACTTCACTGATAGAGAGCTGTGAGATTCTTTTATTAATTACTTGCACTTTTTAACAGGTAACTATTTTTCGTCTCACACGAATACGTATTAAATCTCTCGAGGATGTGCCTCGCGTCCGGTTAGGAACAATGTTTGCAGGCAACTGAATTGATTTAAACCGCCTAAACTTGTAAATTTCTGTATTTCAAGTCTCTGATTGGCTAGTAATACTCCAATAGAATACTTTCATTAAAATAAAGCTTTTTCTGGTTGTTGATTGTCTATTTTATAAACTGGCACTAAAATTACATTATTGCTTCCAAGAATCACAAGCAGCAATTAAATTTTCTAATTCATTATTGCCTCAAGGTTACCTCATTGTTAGCAACTTTTGACCTATTTCTCACTGCTCCCACATTATTAAATTACGTAATACATTTATATAACATTATTGAACATGTATACAATAATATAAGCATATGTAATGACTGTTATATACATTTTACAAATTATTACATACACTTATTGCTTCAAGGCGGCCTGTTATTGAATTTATATATTATATAATTTGAGTGAAATCATTTAAGTGTTAAAAACACTGCCTCACCTTTCACGCCCAATATAAAACGGGACAATAAGGAGAATAGCGGTTAAAGAGCGTCCATAAGTAACACTGAATTTTGTTTTATCATCGAACGCTTCCCTCCACAGAAAATAACAAAAGCGATGTTTAAAAAAAGTCTATTAACCTGTCTTTGTGAGCTCCATAACACAAAATATTGTATGCGCTATATTTAAATGGCATTTTCTACTCGCTCTTCTACAAATACTCTACACAAACTTATTAGTCTAGCTACTACTTCTTTAATCCAGATAAACGTTTAATTCACATTTGCACATTTCGGTCTACGATACAGCACGTAAAGCGAGTCAGCTCCTTCAGAGTGTGTCACGATGTGATGGCTTTAAAATTCTATGCCCTTTACAAGATGAGGCAAAAAATATCTGATGTGATACATTCACATGGCATTCTCTACCCTCTATCGTTTATTAGTGAGTACACAACCTATTCTTACTAAAGGTTATTTTTGTATTTACTATATTTTAATCCAAATAAGCCTTTGAAGAAATAGCTACGTTACACATTTCGTTATAGATGAGAACAGCGATAGTCAAATGCTTAAGAACAGGACGCTATATGCTGGTCTTAAAATTCCATACTGCTTCCATGACATCGAAGGAAAGAATTGAATGTTGAAAGGACTAAGAGAATGACCAAGGAATGAACAATTCGAATCATTAATAACGGATATATCATAAAATGGCTTACGCCACACACTCAAACGCACAAAAAACGCATTTGAAATAAATTATGTTTTTAAAGAGAGCTACATTTTTTTCTACACAAAATTACACAAAATTCCTTCCGAAAGAAGAGGAATTCAAAAGCTATTTCCATAAAATTCGATATATGCATTTTATTGGTCATGTAAATATCTTTAATATATAGTATTTTTTTTTATCAAAATCGTTATAATCATATTTACAGAACCAAAATTTTCGAACAATGTTCCATGCAAAAGGTAGTTAGTGTGGAGGGATTTTCTTGAAAATCCTCATGTCGCATTCTTGGAGGATACTAAACTCAAATACAAAGTTTGGTACTTATCGTACTTTCGTTTTTGAGTTTTTTCTAAAAATGCATTTTTTGGATTCAGGGGCCCACAAAACACGTATTTCCGATGAAATCTCGACATTGAAGTTTTGGGTGGAGCACCATACTTCCCCTTATTACGCAGTGGAGAAAGTAAAAGAAAAACTTCTGTTAAATTCGCATAACTTTCTCTAACCTCCATCGTTAATTGATGGTTATACAAATTATTCTTAAGAAGTTTTATTTCTTTATCTACTTCATTTTAAACGAGAGACAAACCTTTACATACATTACACATTTCGTTATAGATAGAGGGAATAGCGATAGTAATATATTTAAGAACTGGACGCTATATGCTGGCCTTTAACACTAGAACGCCGCGAGGGGTCAAGTTGATCTGTAATAAGAATGTAATCTCTACATTTTGTAGAAAACACTAAATCATCACAATTTCCTATTAGGAAATTTATTCATTTATCCTCTCACTATACTCACCAAAATGGATTGTTTCCTGACATTTAATCCTGACAGTTACCTTAAACGCCTAAGCTATGCTTTTTACTTTCTCTACTACAAATAGTAAGTAGGGGAAGTACTGTTTTCCATCCAAAACTTCGGAAATGTTTTGAGGCCCTGAATATAAAACAGCATTTTTATAAATAGTCCGTTTGTGTGTGTCTGTCTGTCTGTGTGGCTGTGAACAGCAAAACTCAAAAACGAAACGTCGGATCAACGCCAAACTTGGTATTTAATTTCTGTACCTTCCAAGAATGCGACACGAAGATTTCCAAGAATATCCCCCGACCCCAGACTAGACTTTAGATGTAACATGTTTAGAATTTTCTAAACGATTTTGTTTAAATGCCACAATTTAAAAGTATTTACATACAAATAAATGAATATCCTGAATTTTCTGGGAACAGCCTGTTAATTCCACTTCATCTGGAAGAAATTTTGTATAATCTTGTATAACTGGTAAACGTTAAGCGATAGTCGAAAATGTATTAGATAAAAGCGCAGATCTCTTTAAAATACACAATACATTTATAATAATTTTTTGTGGTAAAAGCCGTTTCTGAGATATCAGTTATTAATGGCTTGAATTGTTCATTTCTTGGTCATTCTATTTAACTCCTGTTAACATTCAGTTCTTTCTCGCGATTGCATGGAAACAGTATGGAATTTTAAGGTCAGCATAAGCGTCCAATTCTCAAAAATTGCACACTGTCGCTGTTCCCTTTGTATCTATAATGAAATGTGTAATGTAGTGTTAGTGCCAAGTGTCATGCAATAGTTTATTTAGATGTAAATTTGAAGTAGTTGTATTGAAGGAGTTGTATTATATTTCAACTGTTGGGGAGCCGAACTTGTAGTAGTTGCAACCGCACGTATAGTAAACAGTTTCTGGTAGCATTCGCCCCAAATGTACTTTCAGGTGACCTTTGCCCCAAGTTTAAAAAAAATATTAACTTTGTAATTTAACTGTTTCTTTAAATATTATATATTTGTGTTTGCATCGGCTGCGTCAGTATTATTGTTAGAGACACTTTTCTCTTAGCAGGATTTTGGTGCGACAAGAATGTAGGCTTACACAGATTATAATTTTACTTTACTCCTTTTATTAATGCTTGACATGATTTAAATAACACTTCACTGATAGAGAGTTGTGAGATTCTTTTATTAATTACTTGCACTTTTTAACAGGTAACTATTTTTCGTCTCACACGAATACGTATTAAATCTCTCGAGGATGTGTCTCGCGTCCGGTTAGGAAGACTGTTTGCAGGCAATTGAATTGATTTCAACCGTCTAAACTTGTAAATTTCTGTATTTCAAGCCTCTAATTGGCAAATCCTACTCCAATAGAATACCTTCATATAACTAAAGTTGTTTCTGATTGTTGATTGGCTATTTCTTAAACTGTCACTAAAATTAAATTATTGCTTCCAAGAATCATAAGTAACATTTAAAATCTCAAACTCATTATTGCCTCAAGGTTACCTCAATTGTTACCTCATTGTTAGCAAATTTAACTTATTATTCTCACACTTCCTACATTATTAAATTACGTAATGCATTCACATAACATTATTAAACATGTTTACAATAATATAAGCATTTGCAATGACTGTTACATACATTTTACAAATTATTAGATACACATATTGCTTCCAGGCGGGCTGTTATTGAATTTACATATTATATAATTAGACTGAAATTATTTAAGTGTTAAAAAGACTGCCTCAATACCCAGCTGATAATAATACAGGGTACAGAAAGTCATGTGAATTTTTTAAAAAATGCTCCAGTATTTGGGAAATAAATTATTAACTTTTGAAAAATCAGGAATTTTGGGGAGCACAAAAGATCATAAGTTTTCTACATTAATTAGAGGTTATCCCAAAAAAGCTCTATGATATAAGCCTTTGTAGTCTGAAATAGTATCTAACCTGAAATCTATATGTGAATAATTTTAAGAATGCATCGTGTAGAGTAGTATTATTTGAACAAAGAATTTACACAATAAGAATCAACATTTAAATAGTCCTGCAAGTTGGAATAGCAAAAACATTATCTTATATATTGTAGATTTTTCAAACTTCAGATATGCTTAAGCTCAGCAATGATTTGACACGAAGATTTACAGGAAAATTTTCAGGAATACCATAAACTACAGTTTACGTGAAAAAGTTTTTGAAGTTTTGATTTTCTCAAAAGCGACTAAGGATTTTGGTCAAAATAATGTATGTTTAATATATTTTCATGACAAATCAAATGCATACCTTGAATGTTTTGGGAATAGCCTGTTAAGTCCTCTTCATTCTGAATAACTGTTGCATAGTTGGTAAACTGTAAGAGATAGACAAAAATATTAGTGGTTTGCATTTTCAAATAGTTATACTTTTTCATATGGAAATCGTTTTTACTTTCTCTACCCTGTAATAGTAGGTAGAGGAGATATTGCATTCCACCCAAACAATTCGATACCGAGATTTCATCACAAATACATCTTTTGATGCTCCCTGAATCGAAAAAACATTTTTGGAAAAAGTCCTTGTGTGTATCTGTTTGTGTATAACTTAAAAACTAAAAGTCGGATAAACACCAAACTTTGTATTTATATTCAGTACCTTCTTTAGACGTAACACAAAGATTTTCAAGAAAATCCCCATCCCAAACTACCCTTTACAGGGAAGATTTTTCGAAGTTTTTTATTTTCTAAGAACTGGCTCTAAAGGTTCTTTATTAAAATATCTATATTAATGATATTAAGCGCAAATAAAATATACATCTTGAATTTTCTGGAAATAGCCTCTACGTTCTCTTCATTCGGAAGGATTTTTGTATAATCCTGTATAACTAATAAACGATAGACGAAAACATACTGGACATGAAATGTAGATCTCTTAATTTAATCCCATAATTTAATTCAAATAATTTTGTAGCATAAGCCATTTCCGAGATAGTTTTTTTAGTTTTATTTATAACCCGCCTTTAACTACATTTGTCTTATCAGCGGCCTTTCTTTTGGAACCTATTGGCAATGGTGTTAACTCTTGTCGTTGGGTTTCTTGCGACCCCCAGCCGGAAATTGAACCCGGAACTCCCTGTACAGAAGGCAGGTACTCTACCGCGTGAGCTACGGGGTCTGCCAGTTCGAATTGTTCATTAGTTGGGCGTTCCTTAAAGTCCTTTCAACATTCAGTTGTTTCTCGCGATTGCACGGTAGGACTATGAAATTTTAAGGAGAGCATATAGCGTCGAGTTCTTAAAACTTGATTATTGCTGTTCCCTTTGTATGTATAACAAAATGTGTAATGTAGCTATTTCTGCAAATGCTTATTTGGTTTAAATGTAGTAGAGAAAAGTAAGTTTTAGTAAGAAGTTTGTGTATACATAGTAAGCGATAGAGGGTAGCGAAAGCTATGTGAATGTAACACATTACATTTTGTTTACTTTATTACCCATAAATTCTAAACAGAGTCTTCTTCAGAAATACAGGCCACCTAAATACAAAAAAGCGTTTTTAGAAAAAGGCCCTTGCGTGTGTGTGTTTGTGTGTATGTGTGTATGTGTTCAAACATTTTAGGTAATGAAAATCCGGGTCCTGTTCACAAGATATTTTGGTTCAATAAGAAGAGCTCCATATTTCTTTCTATCAACTCTCTGGATAGATTTCCTACTGCTGAGACGTCGAAGGATGCGAAACGGAACCCAAGACGGTGAGTACATTGGATTACAGCTGCTGAGATTGCCTTTTCTTAATTAAATACTAATTTGTTGTTACCACGGCAACATTTAATCACATATCCTGTAACAGTCTTTCTCTGCTGGTATACGATGCATGCGAGATTCTCCTCTTGCTTCAGTATCCTTTGTGACAGCATTTCCCAACGTATTAATCAGTCTCCGAGTGGAAATTAAATGAAATATAATATTTTTTTATCTTCTACAGTTTCTTTTAATTTCTTTACCACCTACCGGTACTACATAAGAGGAAATATAACATTCCAACTAAAATTTATTATCGAAAATACTCGGAAACACACGTTCTGAGATCTCCGCGCAACTGGACCCGGCACTTTGGTGGGGCCCTAGTCCAGCCTTCAGAACACTAGGCCGCAAAAAACCCATTATATGCTGCTTTCCTCCAGTTTTTAGTACTCCAGATACTCTTCAGATGTTTCCAGTAGCTTCCCCTTCTAGAATATTCCATTTTGCATGCGGAGCCTATGTAAAGTGATTATGTTTCGACGGATTATGTTCCGAGTCAGAAGTGTCAAATGTAAAGTTTGTGCTAAGCTGAGCATTTCAGTGACAACTGGTGTTCTCATATTTTGTTAAAATATCAAGAAAAAGAACCGTGCGTGAGTATCTGTCCACCCATGTGTATCTCACTCTGAACAACATAATTTAAGAACAAAAAGTTGGTTAAATACCATACCAAATGTTCTTCTGCACTAAATTTTATCCATCCGTTAGGATTGTTACACAAAGTTATACAAAAGTTAAATAAAGGGAAAATCAGGTCTTCATCGTCTAAACCGTTAACGTCACTTTTAAGAAAATAAAAAATAATTAATTATTTCCATGTAAAGGGTAAGCTGGGGTAGGGAGTTTACTTGAAGACCCTCATGTCGCATCCTCAGAAGACGCCGAACTTGACACAACTTGATATTTAATCGACTTTTCATTTTTGAATTATACGTTTACACACAGACACGCGCAAGCGCAGACCTTTTTTTTCTAAACTTGCTGTCTTTGTAATCAGGGGTGGGAAGGTGGCGCCACGGTAACATGTGTGACTCGTATTTGGGAGGTCCTGGGTTCGATTTCCGCGATCGCACTCTCTGACCCATGGTTCTTTTGTAGTTTCCCCGGGTCAGTATGTGAATATTGGAGTGGTTCCTCTTCTACCACGACCTTCCTCTACCTCATTTCCTCTACCCATCATCTCCTTCATTGTTATCTATTTCACGTTTGCAGGAGCACGCCACGGTGTTTGTGGGTTTCAGCGTTGTAGAGGCTTCTTCTCGAGCGTCGGTCAGGACAGTCGGGACCCGCCTCCGAAGTGCGTCCACCATAGGAGGACCGCCAGAGGTTAGAGCTTCGTGGATAGGTCGGGCGGCAACGGATCGTTCCACCTGGAAACGTTAGGGATTCCGTTGAGGCAGTATTTTTAAAACTTAAATAATTTCAGTCTAATTATATAATATGTAAATTCAATAACAACCCGCTTTAAAACAATATGTGTATGTAACAAGAAATAAAAAGTGTATATTTCAGTCATTGTATATGTTTATATTATTTATACTTGTAATGATGTAATTTGAATGTATTACGTAATTTAATAGTGTAGCAGCTGTGAGAATAATAGGTTAAAAGTTGCTAACAATGAGGCAACCTTGAGGCAATAATGAGTAAGAAAGTTCAATAATGCTACCAGCATTATTGGAGCACAGAAAAAGCTTTAGTTAAATGAAGGTATTCTATTGGAGTAGGATTAGCCAATCAGAAATTGAAATATAGCAAAATTTACAAATTTAGGCGGTAGAAATCAAGTCAGTTTCTTGTAGAAGCGCTCATAACTGGACGAGTTGGTTGTAGACAGTGTTCCTAACCGGACGCGAGATGTGTCCTCGAGAAATTTTATACGTATTCGTGTGAGACAGAAATCGCTGTACGTGTTAAAAAGTGCAAGTAGTTAATAAAAAAATCTCTCAGCTCTCCCGCTCTCTCTCTCTCTCTCTCTCTCTCTCTCTATATATATATATATATATATATATATATATATATATATAGTTATTTAAAATCGTGTCAAGCATTAATAAAAGGAGTGAAGTAAAATTATAAACTGTGTAAGCCTACATTCTTCAGTTGTACCACTTTCTGCCAAGACATTCATGTCTCTAATATACATATAACTGACGCAGCCGAGGCAAACATAAATATTTAATATTTAAAGAAACAGTCAAAAAATACAAACTTAATATTTTTTAAACATTTGGGGTAAAGGCTACCGGAAACTTTTTACCGCTACTACTTTAAGTTCGGCTCCCAACAGTCGAAATATAATACATCTTCTCCAAACTGACTTTCCATATTTAGCAGCAACAAAACTTCTTCAAATTGGCTCCCAAAACGTGGGGCAAATAATGTCTTCACCGTTCATAATTGCAGCCGTCGTTATCCGGATCTGGTCGCCCTCATCCCTTCTTCCCAAAGTCATATTAGAAGCAACAGGAGCCGTTGCGGCCTGCTTGCGGTGCTCTGCTCTGTTTCGGGCACATCTCTGTAATATGTACGTTTACCTTTACCTTTGTAATCAGGGGAACTGAAAATGTATATTTACAGCGAAATCTTGCTTCAAAGTTTTGTGCAGAATGCAATACTCCCTCAAATTACTATAAGTGGGAAAGTAAAAATCACACACACATAATTTAAAATGTAATTTTGTTCAATGATCGCCATGATTATGGGTTATTCATCCAAAGTTGTGTGACCCATTAGATTATTATTTATTCTTTTTCCATTATATTTTGAGTTTTACAGTCTTAGTTTATTACAAAATATCTGATGTGTTACTCTCACATGACCTTCTTTACTCTTGTACAAACTATTTTTAGAAACTCTTATTCTCCACATGTTTCATGTTAATCGAGATATCGAAATGTTAATCTTATTGCTAATTTTCTTGTAGATGCAAGGGGAATTGCTAGACTTTAAGCCATAGTCAAATATTTTAAGAGCTGGTTGCTATGTGGAGTATTCCATTCTCTTTGCATTACCAGGACAAAATTTGAGAAAAAGTATAAGTATTGGAAAATTTAAGGAAATAACAAGCAATATCTCGAAAATGGTTCACCCAACAAAAAAATGTATATGATATAATTTGTGTATTTTAACGCGATGTACATTTTTTGTGTGGTAAAATTTTGTCTATCTCTTATGGTTTACCAGTTGTGCAAAAGTCGTTTACAATGAAGAATACTTTTGGAGACATTCCCAGAAAATTCAAGATATACATTTTATTTGTCATGAAAATATCTTAAACATATGATATTTTAATCAAAATCGTTAGTCATTTTTGAGAAAATTAATATTTTCGAAAAATGTTGCATGTAAAGGGTAATCTGGGGTGGGGGGATTTTCTTCAAAACCTTCGTGTCGCATCTCTGGAAGATACTGAACCTAAATACCAAGTTTAGTGTTTATCCGACTGTTTGTTTCTGAGTTATGCTGTTCACAGACACACAGACAGACACACACACACACACACACACACACACATACACACACGTGCGGAAATGTTTCCAAAAATGCTTTTTTTGGATTGAGGTGGCCTCAAAACATGTATTTCCGGTGAAATCTCGGTATCGAAATTTTTGGGTGGAATACAATACTTCCCCTACTTACTATACGTAGTAGAGAAAGTAAAAAATTTAATTTTCATAGGTCTGACATAATTTTCTCATTCTCAGACCATTGTCTGACAAACTCCAGCCATGCATGTGAATGCAGGTAGTGTGCAAGTGTATGTGACTTCTCGCCATTGTTTATTCAGAACCAAATGCAGCCAAGATTATCTTCGGGTTCACTGCAGTCAAATGGAGCCGGTGTGATAATAAATCCAATGTGGGAACGTGAATCATCGTTCTTTTGGGGAGAAATTTGCCGAAATATTACCACAACCTTCATATATAATTTCTTCCAAGAATTCTTGGTAGTATTTCTTTTGAGGAACGTTCTGAGAGGTGTATAAATGACTTTATCATATTTAAGGCAAAATCATTTGTAGCTTCTTTAAACTGACATTCAGTTGTAAATATTGAGGCAGTATTGTTAACACTTGAATAATTTCAGTCTAATTATATAATATATAATTCAATAACAGCCCGTCTTAAAGCAATATGTGTATGTAACAATATATAAAAAGTGTATATTACAGTCATTGTATATGTTTATATTATTGTATACATGTGTAATAATGTTATATGAATGTATTACGTAATTTAATAGTGTAGGAACTTGAGTATAATAGGTTAAAAGTTGCTAACAATGAGGTAACCTTGAGGCAATAATGTATTTCAAAGTTTAACAATACTACTTGTAATTATTGTAAGCAATAATGTAATTTTTATGATAGTTTATGAAATAGCCAACCAAAAACCAGAAAAAGCTTGAGTTAAATAAAAATATTCTATTGGATTAGTAATAGCCAATCAGAGACTTGAAATACAGAAATTTAAAATTTAGGCGGTAGAAATCAAGTCAGTTGCTTGCAGACAGTGTTCCTAACCGGACGCGAGATGTGTCCTCGAGAAATTTAATACGTATTTTGTGTGAGAAAATAGTGCAAGTATTTAATAAAGCAGTCTTGCAGCTCTCTATATCAGTGAAGTGTTACTTAAATCGTGTCAAGAGTTAATAAAAAGGAGTGAATAAAAAATAAAATCTGTGTAAGCCTACATTCTTCAGTCGCACCACCTCCATGCTCTGACATTCATGTCTCTAAAAAAAATATAAATACGATGCAGCCGAGGCAAACATAAATATATAATATTTAAAGAAACAGTCAAATTACAAAGTTAATATTTTTAAATTCTTGGAACGAAGGGTACCGGGTACCATACGTGCGGTTGCAACTACTTCAAGTTCGGCTCCCCAAAAGTCGAAATAGAATACATCTTCTTCAATATATATTTTACACTGAAATATTTGTATGTAGCAATACCATATTGAAATAGAGTAACGTATTTGTTTTACTCTCTCTTTATGATTCCCTCTGTGTAGTCTGTGCGGGTTATACACTCATTTCCATGTATGTGGTCATCGAAGCTTTGGGAAGCATTCCACCGACCTTTACATGTGGAGTATGTGTAATAAGGGGGAGGTGAGTGTATCTGTTTATCTTTTTGCACACGAAATGGCGTCCTGGTTTACGTACACAATTCTAGATTATTCACCTCGGAATATATAACTTTAAGCTTTACTCCTTATCACTTATAATAACTATGTTTAAAGATATTACTAAACAAAAGCTATTTTGCACATATTTCCACGAAAACATATCTTAATGATAATATAATGTAAAACTGAGTAAATCATACTTTTGTTTTCAAAGAAGAAACCGTTACTAGGTATTATTTTATAATCTTTCCAATCTTTATTCTTGTTCAATACCTGATTTAGGCACCTAGACACTGAATCACCCGTCGCCTTTGAGGTTCTTTTGCATGCCGTAAATCTACGACACGATACCACGATACTTCCCTTCCGAAGAAATCCAAGCTAAGGATTTTTACGCCCGAAAAGATCCTTAGCCTTCCGCCGTGTTTGAACCCGCGACCTCGGAGGACGACGTGAAATGTGAAAACATTTGAATTTACAGTCAGACTTCTTCTAGCACCTAAGTGATTCAGTGTCTAGGCGGCTAAATCAGGTATTGGACAAGAATGGAGATTGGGTAGATTATTAAAATAAAGTCTAGTAAATGTGTCCACTTTGAGAGTAAGAAGTATCATGCGTTTACATTTTAAATTATGTTGCCATTAAAAATCTTTTTTATGAAGATGTGCAAAACAGGGTTTTATTCGTTACATACTTAAACATGGTTATTATAAGTAATGACGAATAAAGCTTTTGCTTAAAGTTATATAATCATATTGAATAATCCAGAATATTGCATGTAAAACAGGACGCCACTGAATGCGCGAAAAGGTAAACGATACGACACCTCCTCCTTGCTATACATACTCCACGACTGAAGACCAGTAAAACGCCTCCCAAGTCCTCGGTGAGGACATAAATGGAAGCGAGTGTACTTACATTAAGGCAATGCTTTTCTGAAAACCCAAAAATCTTTTTTATGATTGCTTTGAATTTTTTATCATACACTCAGTAGATAAAACATATTGGTGCACGCAACATTTTAACGAACTACATCAAACCGTTGTTAAGATATTTCTTTTATTCATAATTAATCACTTTTTGATATGCTAACTTGAAAAGCTCCTTGCATCCCATGATTTATCGTATCGCTCCCAAATTTTTAAATTGAGCTTAGTATACGAATTTGAAAAACGGTTGCGCAGGAATTTCTCAATTTTAATTGCTTTTAGAGAAAAGAACACTCTGTATAAATATTGTTGAATTTTTCAACTTTTTTTAGGGTGAATTGTGGAAAATAATTAATTCATACTGAGATACTTAATGGTTTTAAGTGGGAGACAATTTTAAATCATAATACCTGAAAACCTGGAAATTTAAACTTATAGGCTATAAACTATGGTACAGAGTTAAAAGTTCATTGCAGCACTTTACTTAACTGGTACAGGATCGATTAAATAACCATTTGTGGCTTTACAATTGTTTATATTAAAACACCATTGCAACATAATGTACAGTTTATAATAAGTACAAGAATAGTATAAATACGCCCCACACAAAAAAAATCAACTTTTTTACCGAATTCCACAGCTGCATTGCCTTAAGTGTATATTCTGTGCCCTTTAACTAAGGCAGAGAATGTGTAGTATGCGACATACAATTAGCATTAGGAAGTGTTCCTTCAGTTTTGAAAAACTTGACGAACTTAAGCGTTTGAGAAACTTAACGAATGCATCCAAGTATCACTTACAAAAATTTTCCAGTACGGTTATTTTGCCTATATTTCATGATTTTTGTAATATTAAATATTAAAAACTAAACATGTCTAAATAGCAGGGGTATACGTGCAATCTTAATTTAACTCTCGGGAAACAAAATAATGATCACGCCAGTTCCAAAATTTAAATTATTTAAACTTGGTTTAAATTATTGGCTAATTCACATGAATATAAAACATATTTTGGAAGTCTATAGACATATTATAAAGAGAGAAGTGTGTGAGTCTGTGTGTTTAATTTTATTCAACAGCATGCCCCATTACATAGTAATATTATTACATACTGCGGTGAGAGCCAAAAGGTTTACCTTTCTGTGTTATGTGTTAGCGTCACTTTGGTTTGAGAGTAGAGTGAGTGTGGATGTATGTGAAGAGTATGAATGTAGCTCGTGTGTGTAGCATCTCTCCTCATTTCTTTCTTTATCTCTTTTGTGTGTGATGTAGGGACACCGTGTTTATATTTAATAAACCACACTTAATGTGATTAATGTGAATTCTCTGTATTTTGTTATAAATATCCCACGCCTGCACTGGACTGTGGTGTTCAAAGTTCTGGTCCTCTCGCTGTCTCTGCAGCTACGTTTCTCAATTTGCATGCAGGGGTAATTAAAATTTAGCTGGAAACCCTTTTGGCCTCACTCCAGTATGTAACGCAAACAATTATCTATATGAAGTATGTGTAATGTAATTATATAATTGTAATTCCTTTCCCTGTGAGCTTATTCTCTTATGTTTGCTTTCATTAACTTTATATAGAATTTTTAACAGCTTATATTAATTCCTATTCCTATCAAGAACATACCATATTTACATATTTTCATAGTTGTGTAAAAATCTATTGATCTAATAAATCTCGTGAAACGTTGAAGGTGGTTGCTGATGAGTTGATAGATGTGGGCCAGTATGCTCCGCTCAGTATTATGGCTCGTGTCATTCAGTTTATTTGTGCACTATCTTTCCATAATGATGTATTAAGTTGTCAATAGTTTGTTCCCCATCATTATACACGCAGACCGCGTTGTTTGTAAATTTAAATCAGTTGCGGTATGATCTTAATTTTCCATGACCTGTTAACATCATGGAAAATTAGAATCACAACGCACAGATTTAAACTTAATTGTGTGTGAGAGAGAGAGAGGGGGAGAGAGAGAAAGAGAGAGAGAGATCTAAAACCACTCAAATAAACCTTTAAAGGAAAGAAAATCATACCATTCAATTAAAAAATATTTTAGTTAAACTACCCAGGGATTATTCCTTTTAATGCTCTTCAAGTTTCCCTTCTTAATACACCTGTACTTCTGATTTTGATAATCATTTAACCTCTGAAAAGCCCTATTATTTCTGACGAACACGGCTATAATGCACCTAATTTCAATTCATAAACTGTTAAGAAACTAATAATGATTTACAAAGCCTTCGTTGAGAATTACTTGGAGCAGAAAGTAATTGCTACTCAGTGGAGTATGCGTGTAGAAACAAAAGTCGGTTACATTTTTACTTTCTCTACTACGTATAGTAAGTAGGGGAAGTATTGCATTCCACCCAAAAATTCGATACCGAAATTTCACCGGAAATACATGTTTTGAGACCTCCTGAATCCAAAAAAAGCATTTTTGGAAACATGTCCGTGTGTGTGTCTGTCTGTCTGTGTGTGTGTCTGTGTGTGTGTCTGTGAACACCATAACTCAAAAACTAACAGTCGGATAAACACCAAACTTGGTATTTACGTTCAGTATCTTCCAGAGATGCGACACGAAGATTTTCAAGAAAATCCCCCCACCCCAGACTACCCTTTACATGGAACATTTTTCGAAAATTTTAATTTTATCAAAAATGGCTCTAACGATTTTGATTAAAATATCATATGTTTAAGGTATTTTCATGACAAATGAAATGTATATCTCGAATTTTCTGGAAGGTCTCCAAAAGTGTTCTTCATTCTGAACGACATTTGCATAACTGGTAAACCATAAAAGATAGACAAAATTTTACTGCACAAAAAATTTAGATCGCGTTACAATACACAATTTATGTCATATACATTGTTTTTGTTGAGTGAACCGTTTTCGAGATATTGCTTGTTATTCCCTTAAATTTTCCAATACTTATACTTTTTCTCAAATTCGTTACCCATTTTTACTTTCTCTACTACGTATAGTAAGTAGGGGAAGTATTGCATTCCACCCAAAAATTCGATACCGAGATTTCACCGGAAATACATGTTTTGAGAATCCCTGAATCCAAAAAAAGCATTTTTAGAAACATGTCCGTGTGTGTGTCTGTGTGTGTGTGTGTCTGTGTGTGTGTGGGTCTGTGAACAGCATAACTCAGAAACAAACAGTCGGATAAACACCAAACTTGGTATTTGGGTTCAGTATCTTCCAGAGATGCGACACGAAGGTTTTCAAGAAAATCCCCCTACCCCAGACTACCCTTTACATGGAACATTTTTCGAAAATTTTAATTTTCTCAAAAATGGCTCTAACGATTTTGATGAAAATATCATATGTTTAGGGTAATGTCATGAGAAATGAAATGTATATTCGAATTTTCTGGGAATGTCTCCAAAAGTATTCTTCATTGTGAACGACTTTTGCATAACTGGTAAACTATAAGAGATAGACAAACTTTTACTACACAAAAAATGTAGATCGCGTTAAAATACACAACTTATGTCATATACATTTCTTTTGTTGAGTGAACCGTTTTCGAGATATTGCTTGTTATTTCCTTAAATTTTCCAATACTTTTTCTCAAAGGCGTTATTAATTTTTTTTATGTCCTGGACATGCAAAGAGAATGGAATGCGTCACATAGCAATCAGCGTTAAAATATTTGACTATCGCTTAAAAGCTACCATATTTTCCTTGCATCTACAAGAAAATTACCAATAAGATTGACATCTCGATATCTCGATTAACATGAAGCATATGGAGAATAGGCGTTTGTAAAATTAGGTTGTATAAGAGTGGAGAAAGTTATGTGAGTGTAACACATAAGATTTTTATTTTTCTATCACTCACCTAGTAGATAGAGAAGGTATTGCATTCCACCCAAAATTTCGATACAGAGATTTAACGGAAAATACATGTTTTGAGGCACAATGAACATAATGTTTCTTAAAAAAAAAGGTCCGTGTGTGTTGGGTGTGTGTGTGCATGTGAACCACATAAAGTTGTACCAACACCAAACGTGGTATTTAAGTTCAACATCTTCCAAAGATGCGACACGAAGATTGCCAAGAAAATCCCCCTACCCCAAAATAGCTTTATATAGAAACTTTTTTCAACATTTTTTTATTTTCTAAAAATGGCTCTAACGATTTTGATTAAATATGATATATTAAAAATATTTACATTAAAATAAAAGGTATACCTTGAATTTTCTGGGCTTAGTTCTTGAAGTCCTCTTCATTTGGAAGAAATTTTGTATAATCTTGTATATCGTGTAAACGTAAGCAATAGACGAAAACATACTACACAAGAAATGTAGATCTCGTAATTTATTCCAGATAACTTTATTGTGGCATCAGCCATTTCCAAGATATCGTTAAATTGTGGTTCAATACTTAGCCATTATTTTTAACCCCTGTCAACATTCAGTTGTTTCTCGCGATTGCAAACAGTATGGAATTTTACGGCAGCGTAAAGCGTCCAGTCCTTAAACATTTGACTGTCACTGTTCCCTTTGTATATACAACGAAATGTGTAATTTAGGTATTTCTGCAATATTGTTTTTGGAATAAAGTATGTATATAAAAAATTCTGATGTGTTGCACTCACATGACTTTCACTACTCTTGTACAAACTATTTTTACAAACGCTTATTCTCCATACGCTTCATGTTAATCGAGATATCGAGATGTTAATCTTATTGTTAATTTTCTTGTAGGTGCAAGGGGAATATGGTAGTATTTAAGCGATAGTCAAATCTTTTAAGAGCTGGTTGCTATGTGGCGCATACATTCTCTTTGTATGTCCAGTGCGTAAAAAATCTGATGTGTTACACTCGCATGACTTTCTCTACTCTTTTACAAACTATTTTTAGAAATGCTTATTCTCCATATGTTTCATGTTAATCGAGATGTTAATCTTATTGCTAATTTTCTTGTAGGTGCAACGATAATATGGTAGGCTTTAAGCGATAGTCAAATATTTTAAGAGCTGGTTGCTATGTGGCGCATTCCATTCTCTTTGTATGTCCAGGACATAAAAAATGAATAACGAATTCCCATTTGAGAAAAAGTATTGGAATATTTAAAGGAATAACAAGCAATATCTCAAAAAATGGTTCACTCAACAAAAAAATGTATATGACATAAATTGTGTATTTTAACGCGATCTACGTTTTTTGTGTATCTCTTATGATTTACCAGTTATGCAAAAGTCGTTCACAATGAAGAATACTTTTGGAGACATTCCCAGTAAATTCGAGATATACATTTCATTTATTATGAAAATATCTTAAACCATGATATTTTAATCAAAATCGTTAGCCATTTTTGAGAAAATTAAAGTTTTCGAAAAATTTTCCATATAAAGGGTAATCTGGGGTGGAGGATTTTCTTGAAAACCTTCGTGTGGCATCTCTGGAAGATACTGAACGTAAATACCAAGTTTGTTGTTTATCCGACTGTTCGTTTCTGAGTTATGCTGTTCACAGATACACACGCACATGTTTCCAAAAATGCTTTTTTTTGGATTCATGGGGTCTCAAAACATGTATTTTCAGTGAAATCTCGGTATTGAATTTTTTGGTGGAATACAATACTTCCCCTACTTACTATACGTAGTAGAGAAAGTAATATGCTTTAGAAAGAGTAGTTTGCAGATCGCTAATAAACGATTGAGGTTGGAGAAGGTCATGTGAATGCATGACTTTGGATTTTTTTCCAAGCAATGTACACAGGTGATCCTGATGCATTTCTTACGAAAACACATGATAGAGCATAAAAAGGGACAATCCATCCACTATATAATGGTAATAATCGTATATTATATTTATTTCTTTAATTGTCATTTATAAAATACTGCAAATCTCTGTAAACAAAAAGTGTTAAAACCTCTAAATAGCTTCTGGATGTCAAAATCTTCTAATAACCCTATTGAAATCTAATCGATTTCGTTAGATGGCATACTAAAGGATTGTATTAAGAGAGAAAATTGCTAACATTATAAATTACCAACTGAGAAGATCGTTTTTCTCCACGGTAACAAACTACTCATAAGCTTTATTTTCCAATGAGGATAAATTGGTGGCCTTGGAGTGCGGAATCTTCACATTAACCAGCTTTACCTCTATTTATTGTATGCGTTAATGTTTCTGCATTATGCGAAAACTATTTAGTTTTTGTTTTATTAAATAATTTTGGGACCATGATATGGTAAAGAGGTTTAAATCTTCACCTATTGTGATTATCTAAAAAATCTGATATGCTACACTCGCATAACTTTCTCTACTCTTTTGCAAACTATTTTGATAATCATTTATTCTCAAGAGGAATATGGTAGTCTTTAAGTGAAAATCGAACCTTCTAAGGGCTAAAAAATTGAGTGTTATTTATGGACGCTCTATAACTACTATGGTGCTTAACGCCCATTTTATATTGGGTTGTGAAAGACCGGTAATTTTGCTCTAAGGTGTCTTTATCAGGCTTGAGGTTCTTTTACGTGCCGTAAATATAGACACGGGACCCCGCAATTACTTACCTTCCGAGGGAAGCCATGCTAAGGATTTTTACGAAAAAAATCCAACGTCCTCCGACGGGTTCGAACCCTCTATGTGGAGCATTCCATTCTCTTTGCATGTCCAGGATATAAAAACGAATAACGAATTCCCATTTGAGAAGAAGTATAAGTATTGGAAAATTCAAACAAATAACAAGCAATATCTCGAAAATGGTTCGCTTAAAAAAAAATCTGATGTGTTACACTCACATGACTTTCTCTACTCCTGTACAATCTAATTTTACAAACGCTTATTCTCCATATGCTTCATGTTAATCGAGATATCGAGATGTCAATTTTATTGGTAATATATGGTAGCTTTTAAGCGATAGTCAAATATTTTAACGCTGGTTGCTATGTGGCGCATTCCATTCTCTTTGCAAGTCCAGGACATAAAAAAATGAATAACGAATTTGAGAAAATTATAAGTATTGGAAAATTTAAGGGAATAACAAGCAATATCTCGAAAACGGTTCACTCAACAAAAGAAATGTATATGACATAAGTTGTGTATTTTAACGAGATCTACATTTTTTGTGTAGTAAAATTTTGTCTATCTCTTATGGTTTACCAGTTGTGCAAAAGTCGTTCACAATGAAGAATACTTTTGGAGACATTCCCAGAAAATTCGAGATATACATTTCATTTCTCATGACATTATCTTAAACATATGATACTTTAATCAAAATCGTTAGAGCCATTTTTGAGAAAATTAAAATTTTCGAAAAATGTTCCATGTAAAGGGTAGTCCGGGGTGGGGGGATTTTCTTGAAAACCTTCGTGTCGCATCTCTGGAAGATACTGAACCTAAATACCAAGTTTGGTGTTTATCCGACTGTTCGTTTTTGAGTTATGCTGTTCACAGACACACACACAGACACACACACAGACACACACACACACAGACACACACACAGACACACACACGGACATGTTTCCAAAAATGCTTTTTTTGGATTCAGGAGGTCTCAAAACATGTATTTCCGGTGAAATCTCGGTATCGAATTTTTGGGTGGAATGCAATACTTCCCCTACTTACTATACGTAGTAGAGAAAGTAAAAAGTACGGAATATAAATTGAGTGTTTTAACGAGATCTACCTCTTTGTGTAGAGAAATGTCTCGCTTACGGCTTACCAGTTAGGCAAAAGCCTCAGAAATAAGAGGACTTTTAGGGACATTCCCAGAAAATTCAAGATATATATTTTAATTATCATGAAAATAAGTTAAACATATGATATTTTAATTAAAATCGGTGAGCAATTTTTGAGAAAATCCAATGTTCGAAACATTTTCTACGTAAAGGGTAGTCTGGGGTGGGGGGATATTCTTGAAAAACTTTGTGTCACATTTTTTAAAGATACCGAACCTAAATACCAAGTTTGATATTTAGCCAACTTTTTGTTTTTTAGTTATGGTGTTCACAGACACACAAACACCAAGGACCTTTTTTCTGAAAGTGTTTTTTTTTTGTATTCATGATATCTCAAAATATATATTTCCGACGAAATCTCGGTGTCGAATTTCTGGGTGGAATGCAACACTTCACCTACTTGCTATACGTAGTAGGGAAATTAAAAAACTACTCGACCATTCCAACCGAGCTGTTCTATCGCCGACAGGTACTTATGGGCTATGCGGCATTTCCAGATCTTGTAAGATTGTCGGAGGAATGAGGTTAAGAAAATCGGACGTTCCGTCGATGTTTCATACCCTTTTGCATGAATATCAGGAGATTTTCATCCGTTATTAGAACGGGTGTGTACAAAATTACAATTATAAGGGGTAAGGGCGTCGTATAATAATTTCATAATGAATGGAGAGAGGTAAATGGTCATCATTTCTCTTTCGACTTTAAAAAGATAACCGTACAACGTCGAATATCCAGATAGTGGTTAATATTACGAAATAAGTTATGTAACTTAGGCTGCATATATTTTGAGATCTAAATTTTCTCCCAAGAAAAGCTTTTAGGTACATTTTATACTCTCCCAGTAACAGTGATTGCAATTAGAAAAAAGGGAACTACCCGGATGGTTTATAAAAAGACTAAACGATGAAAAACAAAAGGTCTCTAAGTATTAATAAGTTTTCATTAAGGAGAAATTGCCTGAAAATCGTTTAAATGAAAGGTAATACTGTGCATTTATCCAACTTGTTTCTTATTCGTTTTTTTTTTTTTTTTTTTTTTACTTTCTCTACTACGTATAGTAAGTAGGGGAAGTATTGCATTCCTAACAAAAATTCGATACCGAGATTTCACCGGAAATACATGTTTTGAGACCTCCTGAATCCAAAAAAAGCATTTTTGGAAACATGTCCGTGTGTGTGTCTGTGTGTGTGTGTGTGTGTGTCTGTGTGTGTGTGTGTCTGTGTGTGTGTGTGTGTGTGTGTGTCTGTGAACAGCATAACTCAAAAACGAACAGTCGGATAAGCACCAAACTTGGTATTTAGGTTCAGTATCTTCCAGAGATGCGACACGAAGGTTTTCAAGAAAATCCCCCCACCCCAGACTACCCTTTACATGGAACATTTTTCGAAAATTTTAATTTTTTCAAAAATGGCTGTAACGATTTTGATGAAAATATCATATGTTTAAGATAATGTCATGAGAAATGAAATGTATATCTCGAATTTTCTGGGAATGTCTCCAAAAGTATTCTTCATTGTGAACGACTTTTGCATAACTGGTAAACCATAAGAGATAGACAAAATGTTACTACACAAAAAATGTAGATCGCGTTAAAATACACAACTTATGTCATATACATTTGTTTTGTTGAGTGAACCGTTTTCGAGATATTGCTTGTTATTTCCTTAAATTTTCCAATACTTATACTTTTTCTCAAATTCGTTATTCATTTTTTTTTGTCCTGGACATGCAAAGAGAATGGAATGCACCACATAGCAACCAGCGTTAAAATATTTGACTATCGCTTAAAAGCTACGATATTTCCCTTGCATCTACAAGAAAATTACCAATAAGATTGACATCTCGATATCGCGATTAACTTGAAGCATATGGAGAATAGGCGTTTGTAAAATTAGATTGTACAAGAGTAGAGAAAGTCATGTGAGTGTAACACATCAGATTTTTTTATGTCCTGGACATGCAAAGAGAATGGAATGCGCCACATAGCAACCAGCGCTTAAATATTTGACTATCGCTTAAAACCTACCATATTCCCCTTGCATATACAAGAAAATTAGCAATAATATTGACATCTCGATATCTCGATTAACATGAAGCATATGGAGAATAAGCATCTGTAAAAGTGGTTTGTACAAGAGTAGAGAAAGTCATGTGTGTGTAACACATCAGATTTTTTTTAGTTAAACTGTTCGCTTCGAAATTTTTACTTTCTCTACTACGTACAGTAAGTATATAGATAACTATATAAGTATAGGGAAGTATTGCATTTCAACAAAAAATTCGGTACCGATATTTCACCGGAAATACATGCTTTGAGGCGCCCTGAATTCAAATAAAGTATTTTTGGAAACATGTCCTGAGTTTTTCTGTCTCTGTGAATAGCATAACTCAAAAACGAAAAGTGGGATAAATACCAAACTTGGTATTTGTGTTTAGTATCTCCCAAGGATGCGACACGAAGATTTTAAAGAAAACGCCCCCATCCCAGACTACCCTTTACATGGGAAATTTTCGAAAGTTTTAATTTTCTCAAAAATGGCTCCAATGAGTTTGATTAAAATATCACATGTTTAAGATATTTTCATGGCAAATGAAATGTATATCTTGAATTTTCTGGGAATGCCCCCAAAAGTCCTCTTCATTATGAATGACTTTTATGTAACTGGTAAACCGTAAGAGATTGACATACTTTTTCTACATAAAATGTAGATGTGATTAAAACACAGAATTTATGTAATATACATTATGAACCATTTACGAGATATTCCATATTATTTGTTGGAATTTTCAATACTTACACTTTTTCTCAAATGTGAACTCGTTATTCGTTTCTTTTACATTTTTTTTCTTTTCTTTTAATGTCCTGGACTGACATACTCCACGTAGCAACCAGCTCTTAAAAGATTTTACTATTGCTTAAAGCCTACCATATTTCCCTTGTACTTAGAAGAAAACTAGCAATAAGATAGTGTCCGTAAATGTTTATCTCGATTAACATGAAGTAAATGGAGAATATGCATTTGTAAAAATAGTTATATACGTAAAGTTTAAGTTTGTTACCCATAGATTCAAATAAAAGTTTTGAACATTGTCAAGTACAGAAATAGAAACTTAAATTACAGTTTAGAAAATATACGTATTTGCTCTTTGTTTACACTTTGTTGGAAGTATGAATATTGTATGCAGACTCTTTCAAGCATTGTTAGATACAAAGAATAAAATCATTAGTATTATTTACAGGATTGTTTATAACATATTCTTTTATACGCTGTTTTAATCTAAAGCTGTTGCTTTCACATTTTACTTCAGTTGGTAGTCGGTTGTGCATATATAAACCAAATATAATGGATCTTTGTTTATATATTTTAAATTATAACTATTTTGGTGCAATCTAATTTACACGTAGTGTCGTGACCATGTGTTTCACTATTTTGTTTTAGGTTTGTGCAGTTCAGTCAGACAGATTACTATATATACGTACAAAGACACTACAGTAAATACTTTTTCTCTTTTGAAGACTCCTTACAGGACTCACGTTTTCCCATTTTGAACATTGTTCTGATACATTTATTTTGGAATACTAGAACCCTCTGGATGAGCCTATTACTACAGCCATCCCATTCTTCTATGCCATATTGAATGGGCGAGTAAATTAAGTCATGATATATAGTTTTGAGAACACTTATGTTAGATATTTTTACTGGTTACGAGCACAGGGCCCGACTTCTGGTTCATCTTCGTCACGGTGTTAAAGTGCTTACCTCCATGATGACCTTTGAGTCAGAGGAACATGATAAAATCACTTGGGAATTGATCTGATGAATATGGAGGATGCGAGAAAACTTCCCAGTTGAATCTTCTGAGCTCCCCTGGGTCAAGATTCAACTTGGAAGTTTTCTCGCATCCTCCGTATTCACCGGAGCTTGCCCCAAGTGATTTTTCACATGTTCCTCCAACTCAAAGGTAAGCATTTTAACACCGGTGATGAAGTGAAATCAGTGAACAACTGGTTACGTGCACAGGACCCGACCTGGTACAAAACGGGCTTGGATAAACATTTGTCACGTCCCCAAAAATGCTTGGAAAAACATGTTGACTATGTAGAAAAGTAGCAGGAGGATTGTAAAATATAAATAAAATTAATTCAGCATGATCAATTATTGTGTGTAATGTTTTATATAAAATAGGAAAACCGACTTATTGGACGGCCTCGTAGTATAAAATCATAGTCCTTTTCCCTCAAGCTGCGGCAACCGCACGAGGCTCTCGGCAGGCCGTTCGGTTCGGTAGCGGCCATGCTATGGCCACAGTATGATCTAAAAGCATTGTATTAGACAAGTTTGGCTACAATTGGAAGGATACACAGTGAGTTAAATAGATTGCTAACATTCTTATCTATTTTAATAAAACACTGTCGTGTTTCTAATTGCTAAGTAACTTAGAGATTTAAAGTTCATTCCCCTAGGAATCGCTCTTGCTTGTAGCGATTGCGCTGTGTTTGTAAGCAAAGTGCATGCTAGCTACCATTATTAAGAACATCTTTACACGTTTTATTAATAAAGTTCAGTAAAGATTAATACAAACAGGTACCGTTACTGCATATCAATGCAAAGGCTGAAATATTGGTACTGTATTAGCAGGGAATTACCTTATCTATATTTCTTCACTTTCCTTACGCGATAAACACGCAGGAGCGGGTTCTTATCTTGGAAACTGCTGGCATTATCGTAAGTAGTGCCAAGCGGGTTTTGAATTTATCTAAGAAAGCTCAAAATCGCGAGTTGCATTTATTAAAGCTATGCTTAACAACTACTGGTAATTCCTTGTGCGTCGTACTTCTCAATTTATAACTCGAGTATTCCAAGTAAGTGAGCTTTAACCATTGTTCTAGGTCATTGAGAGAGACCCACCATATAGAACTGTAGCGTCTTGCTGTGGATGGGTAAGGCGATTGCCGAACCTGGGTAAAATCTGACCTATTAGCGGCAGGCCAGATATTGTATAACTTACAATACTTCCTCTGTTTACTATAGGTGCAGTAGAGAAAATGTGTGGTTACTAAAATGTGACTTTTGTCTTAAATGTAGCCCATTAAGCGCTTTAGTATCGATTATTCATCTAAAGTCGTGTAACCCATTATTTTTCTTTCATATTTTTCCAAAACGTTTTTGACGTTATAACAGTACAGTCCCGGTCTTCGCCAATCCGGCCTTCCGCTTAATTCGACCTGATCGGCATAATAAAGTAAAAAATCTAATGTGTTACTCACATGAATTTCTCTACTCTTGTACAAACTATTTATACAAACGCTTATTCTCCATATGCTTCATGTTAATCAAAATATCGAGATGTTAATCTTATTGCTAATTTTCTTGAAGATGCAAGGGAATTGTAGTCTTTAAGCTATAGTCAAATATTTTAAGAGCTGGTTGCTATGTGGAGTATTCCATTCTCTTTGCATACGAGGATAAAAAAAATGAATAACGAATTTGAGAAAAAGTATAAGTATTGGAAAATTTAAGGGAATAACAAGCAATATCTCGAAAATGGTTCACTCAACAAAAACAATGTATATGACATAAATTGTGTATTTCAACGTAATCTACATATTTTGTGTAGTAACATTTTGTCTATCTCTTATGGTTTACCAGTTATGCAAAAGTCGTTCACAATGAATACTTTCAGAGACATTTCCAGAAAATTCGAGAAACACATTTCATTTGTCATGAAAATATCTTAAACATATGATATTTTAATTAAAATTGTTAGCCATTTTTGAGAAAATCAGCATTTTCGAAAAATGTTCCATGTAAATGGTAATCTGGGGTTGGGGGATTTTCATGAAAACCTTCGTGTCGCATCTCTGGAAGATACTAAACCTAAATACCAAGTTTGGCGTTTATCCGACTGCTCGTATCTGAGTTATGCTGTTCACAGACACACACAGACGGACATGTTTCCAAAAATGTAGTAGGGAAACTAAAACTACAGCTCAGGGTTTCCCAAAGTGGCGGCACTGACTCAGCTGTCTCGTTCATAAACTGACAATGCGACGTATATAAACAGACTCATAATGCACCCATGTATATTGAGGTCTACGGCTGTCGCATCATAAAGACCATGCGACGTGGTTTTAAGCTCGTACCGCACAGAGTATTGTGCGACTGTCGCGTCGCATGGTATAAATGCTTCCATTTAATTCAATGCACTTTTAGATCGCGTCACACTTATACGACACCAAATCGCATGCATTTATGGGGCCTAAGCAGCGTTCGCGCTTCTGGTACTACACAAAATGATTGTGCACTGTGCGACGGTATACTTGTAATATTATATTTAATTTGTTGAGCCCCACGTTCTGGGTGCCAATTTGCGGCGGTATTACTTATAATGTTTGTGTATTTGTGTTTACTCCACGTAGTGAAGCCATTTTGTGACGTGATTCTTTGTTAGGTTTGTTAGCTCCATCTGGTGTCAGCAATTTGCGGCAGTATTAGTGTTTGTTTGAAAGAATGCTAATGTTATTTTATTTAATTTTGGTTCACTGTCCTCCGGCTAGCTATGATCTTTTTGGTCGAGCACTTCTCTTTATACAGGTTGTGTAAACGGAAAGGAGTCTTTTATCCAAAGATAACACTGATAAAAGAATTTGTTTTACACTTTTTATTGTCGAACACATTCACTATCACATTTACACTTTGATCTTGACACTCGCCAAACTGAAACTGTTATAATAACTTCATTACTGATCATTCTTAATTCGCGTACTTCAACTTTTTGTATAATTAACTTTACAACACTAGATTTTTCATAACTCTGCTACGCGTAACTTGCGAATCGATAGCCGACGTGTACTGTACAAATATTTCTGCTGGACTGAAGGCGACGTGTAACGTACAAATGTTTTCGACGAACTGACGGACTGAAGGTGACGTGTAGCATACAAATATTTTCGGTGAACTGACGGGGTCTACCTCTAATCTAGCCCTTTTTATACTCCTACACCCCGATATGCCTAAAGATTATAACTGTGCTGGTATTGGCTAATAAAACGCGCCAACATTAGCGTCCATTTTTATATCCAATGAAAATTATGAATACATATGCTCTAGGGAAAATGTTCCTGCAAATTCTAAAGAAAAACGCGCCAACATTACGTAACTTCCTCGTCTCTAATAATGATAAACAGCTCACCCCCTCGCTGCATTATTGCACGCTATTATTGACAGTTTCAGTAAGGCCGTATAAACTTACTTCTCAGCAATAATTACAATCAACAAACATCTCAAATCAATGTCACATAAAAATGCATATTCATATTATAATCATTCTTTACATTTAAATAATTTATGATACATATTACTGCATCAACTGTCGCCCACTGGGCCATTATTAGCCGCAACTGGCCATCAATCGATTATTACAAAATGTAACAAGTAAAATTGTTCGATTCACAGATCCGTATATACTAACCACGTCATCCGACCAGACTACGGCCCGTTTAAGTCGGATAATTGGAATTGTACTGCAATATCATCTCATTTACAGTAGAGTGCAATAAGATCCTCTCCTTGTTTTGGTCTAACTTTGTACTCCGAATAGGAAGGATTCAGCTTTGCTTTCTCTGCTATTTACCTATAGACGTAAAGGAAGTATATTATTCCATCCAGAAATTCTACACTGGAATTCCCTGGAAATGTACGTTACAGTCTAGAAATTGAATCGAAAAAAAGTAATTTTTAGAAAATGGTGAATTAAAAAGATCTCTGGGAGACCAGAAGGGAGACTAGATTCGAATGGCGACGCGTGCAAGCATAGACGGGGTCCCTAACGTTTCCAGACTGCCCACAAGCCACCTAACTACCGGCGGTCCTCCCGGGAGGGGACGGGGCTCACTCGGAGGCGAGATCAAACTGAGCAGTCACGCAACGAGGCCAGGGAAGAAACTTCCAAAGAGCGCACAGACATCGCCCAGCTGCAACGCACCAAACACTGTTGTCTGGTCCTACAACCTGAAACACATGGCAAGGAAGATGATGGGTACAGGAAATGAGGGCAGCAGAGTCCACCTAGCATTCTCCTTCCGATCCGGGAAAACCATGAAAAACCTAGGGTTACGGTGGGCGGTCCTTGGGGATTGAACCCGGGACCTCCCGAATGCGAGTCGCACAAGTTACCGCGGTGCCACCTCGCTCGGTGCAAGTAGAGGTTAGTTTGTGCAGTGGATTTTCTTTAAAGCCTTCGCACCGTATCCTTGGAAGGTGCTGAATTTAAATACGAAGTTTGATATTCAACTGACTTTTGTTACTTTCTCTACTACGTATAGTAAGTAGGGGAAGTATTGTAATCCACCCAAAATTTCGATACCGAGATTTCACCGTAAATACATGTTTTGAGACCCCCTGAATCCAAATAAAGCATTTTTGGAAACATGTCCGAGTGTGTGTCTGTGTGTCTGTGTGTCTGTGTCTGTGTGTGTGTCTGTGAACAGCATAACTCAGAAACGAACACTCGGATAAACACTAAACTTGGTATTTGGGTTCAGTATCTTCCAGAGATGCGACACGAAGGTTTTCAAGAAAATCCCCCCACCCCAGAGTACCCTTTACATGGAAGATTTTTCGAAAATTTTAATTTTCTCAAAAATGGCTCTAACGATTTTGATTAAAATATCATATGTTTAAGATATTTATATGACAAATACAATGTATATCTTGAATTTCCTGGGAATGTCTCCAAAAGTATTCTCCATTGTGAACGACTTTTGCATAACTGGTAAACCATAATAGATAGACAAAATTTTACTACACAAAAAATGTAGATCGCGTTAAAATACACAATTTATGTCATATACATTTTTGTTGTTGAGTGAACCGTTTTCGAGATATTGCTTGTTATTCCCTTATATTTTCCAATACTTATACTTTTTCTCAAATTCGTTATTCATTTTTTTATGTCCAGGACTTGCAAAGAGAATGGAATGCGCCCCATAGCAACCAGCGCTTAAAATATTTGACTATCGCTTAAAAGCTACCATATTCCCCTTGCATCTACAAGAAAATTAGCAATAAGATCAACATCTCGATATCTCGATTAACATGAAGCATATGGGGAATAAGCGTTTGTAAAAATAGTTTGTACAAGAGTAGAGAAAGTCATGTGAGTGTAACACATCAGATTTTTTTTATACTGATCTCGAAGACATGGTGTCATGCGGAACTTTTTTTAAAACTGGTTATTTTGAGGTTCAGAGAATCCCAAAAAGAGAATTTTCCGTTAAATCTTGATATCAAGATTTTATGAGGAATACACTTCTACCATAAGTAATCGTGAATGGCGTAACGTGAAAAGAAAAATCTCTTGATTTCAATGCTTTAATACACAACGGATTTAAACTGAATTTGTTATTGGTTGAGAAAGTCATTTGAATACATCACAAATATTACTTTCCTTACTACGTATAGTAAGTAGGGGAAGTATTGTATTCCACCCAAAAATTCGATACCGAGATTTCACCGGAAATACATGTTTTGAGGCCTGCTGGATCCAAAAAAAAGCATTTTTGGAAACATGTGTGTATGTATGTGAAGCATAACTCAAACTAACAGTCGGATAAATACCAAACTTGGTATTTAGGTTGAGTATCTTCCATGATGCGACACGAAGGTTTACAAGAAAATGCACCCACCCCAGATTACCCTTTACATGGAACATTGTCCGAAAATTTTAACTTTCCCAAAAACGGCTCTAACGATTTTGATTAAAATATCATATGTTTAAGTTATTTTCATGACAAATGAAATGTATATCTCAAATTTTCTGGAAATGTCTCCAAAAGTATTCTTCATTGTGAACGACTTTTGCATAACTAGTAAACCATAAGAGATAGACAAAATTTTACTACACAGAAAATGTAGATCACGTTAAAATACACAATTTATGGGATAAACATTTTTGTTGTTAAGTGAACCAATTTCGAGATATTGCTTGTTATTCCCTTAAATTTTCCAATACTTATGCTTTTTCTCAATTGGAAATTCGTTATTCATTTTTTTTGTCCTGCTAATGCAAAGAGTATGGAATACTGCACATAGCAACCAGCTCTTAAAAGATTTTGACTATCGCTTAAACCAGTGTTTGTAAAAATAGTTTGTACAAGAGTAGAGAAACTCATGTGCGTGTAACACATAAGATTTTATTTAATATAGCTTCTAAGTCCTTTACAGACGTTATTATCCATATCGAGGGGCTTTTGTCTTTTTTTCGTTTGTAGTTTAGTTCTTTTTGGCTCTAGAGAAAGGGCGTTTCTGGTAATGTGACTCTCAGCACCTGTTATTTTCTCTGCTACGCCCGTGAAGAGGAGTTCCTCTTTAAAGGATGTGATTGCAGCATTCGAGCACAACATTTCTACTGTTATCTCTTGATGGTCCGGGTAGAGACGAGCAGTCGCAAGCCTGTCATTTCTTGTTGTTCTTCCGGTCATTCGCTCTCCAAATCTCTTCTGGTGCAATTGTTCGGACGGAACTTGGCTTCTTGTGTGGCACCAACAAACTTTTGCTGTGCGAGAATGTAGGCCAGTTATCCAGAACGTACGTATTTGCATTATTTACTTCGTCTTGTCCTTACTTTCTTGTAGTTCCTCCTCTGTCGTAAAGTTTTTGTTTCCTTCCTCGCACGTGATTGCTACGACGTACCATCTGAAAATGCAGTCTCGGTTAGAGATGGTGAGCTTCTGTCCTTGCAATATATGTAGAGTTAACCAGTGTATCCATGTTCTATAAGGTCAAAGCTGACAGCATGGATGTATGAATCTGAATAGTTTCAGATTAATAGAGGAAGTAGCAAACTTTACCTAGCGAGGTGGCGTCGCGGTAACGTCTGCGACTTGTATTCCCACTCTGACCCATGGGATTTTCGTTGTTTTCCCGGAGTCGGCAGGGAATAGTAGGATGGTTTCTTCTTTAGCATGATTTTCTTTCTATCATTTACCTTTCATCCGTTTCTTTCTCATGTTTTATGTGTGCTTCTAGGTTTCGTGGCGTATGGCGGTGTCGGACAGACTACTCAGTACAGAGTACTCTCTGTGAACATCAGAGGGCTGCTTGATCGATGGCTCGTCCATCGTCGTCTGTCTGTGGCTTTAGCAGTGCGACGGGTCTGCAAGCTTGAAAATGTTAGGAACTTCCGCGCGTCTATATGGCCTGTCTGCTTTCGACCTGTAGTCTCCTCTGGTTCATTCACCTCATCCCTTCCTCCTGGGAAGTGGTAGCCGCAATAGATCTATACAGGTCGCAGTGCGCGAGGTATTCCCCTCCGTTGAATCACTTACACCTATGACATTTTTTTATTTTTGCCCCTGATTATTTATCTTGTCGCAGTTCTCAATGCCTTGTGTTATCTTATTTGTTGGCGCCTCTTGTTTTAGTATTTTAAATTTGGGGTTCTTTGTCATCCGGCTAGCTATTATAACTCAGTTGAGCACGTATCTCTAAGCAGGGTGTGTAAACGGAAAGGAGTTGTTGCTAAAAGATAACACTGATAAAAGAAATGAATCTAAGACTTTTATTTCCGTCACGCTTAATTAATAATTGACATATTTTAATCTTTATACTCGCCTGACTGAAACTGTAATATTTCCGAATGTAACTACAGTCGTTTTAGTTGCTGCGCACCAATTACTTTGCATATTTTACATTTTTGTAACTAACTCTTCGACGTGCACCTCGTGAGAGATTCATCAGAACTGTGCGACACTTTTTTTTTCGAGTGGAGGAAAAAATGATTTAATCACTGACCTCAGCCCCGATGGGAGTCGGGACTGAGAGTGTGGGACTCGCCGAAAGATCGGCATACCCACTAAAAACTCCTCCACCGGAGAGGGAAAAGTCAGGAGTGAAGGTGAGGCAGTACTGCATTAAGCACCTGCGGATTCAAGGTGATAGGGATTGTTCGGCAGGCATAGCCTAAGCCGGGTGAAGGAAGGTGCCAGGACGCAAGCATGACCGAGGCCCTACTTGCGCCCTTGGGAATTTAGGGTGAGAAATATGTAGGAAGTTAGAGTGGATGTATGACAGGATTGTAGGGTGGTTACCTGGGTTTCCGACGTCCTCGGAGGTAAGTGGCCGGAGCATTCTCTGTGGGCCCCCATGGGGGTTTGTCTTGTTCCTTTGGCAGTCCTTTGTTTAGAACGTCATCCAGCGTCGTCTGGAGGGCTGTTACCTCCTCCTTGATGAGCCTTCTGACGTTCAGGTAATGTTCCTCTAAGTCGCGTGGCGCTATAGTTCGTAAATTGCAACGTCCTGGTATTAGTTTAGCTGCTAGTACTATGGAATGGTGGTTCTCTTGAAGGTAGTCGAGAGCTTCCTTCACTTACGTATGACTCGAAAATATATACTCCTTCACCTCGAATTGCCTAAACAATATAACAGAGCTGCTATTGGTTACCAAATTGCGCCCTCTTTAGCGTCTGTTTAGGTCAGCCAATCACTACTACTAACATATAGACTCTAGGGACGATATTCCCTCCATTTCTAATATTATCTCTTCTTAATGCTAAACAACTCACCCACTCGGTTTATTGTTACCCACTTCTATTGTCAGTTTCAGTTAGGCCGTGCAAACTTATTTCCTAACAATACTTATGGCTAACAAACATCTAAAATCATGTACATACAATAATATTAATTTACACTAAAATAACTCTGGCATTCACAGAATGTTATGATATAAAATATTGCCTCAATTTTCAGAATGCATTCACAACTTTCGTTTGGATGCATGGCCGTATTACGGAGAATTGCTTGCCTTGCAATGCGCTGTTTCTAACTGGTTCTGTTCCCCCTCCACTTTCCCTCCTCTTCCACTGCCAGCTAATCGGTTGACACGAAGTCTATGCTGTTCTGGGGCCTGATACTTGGGAGACTACGTGCTTTAAGGTGATCGTGTGTGACTACTGTTATAATGCCGAAAATTCCCGCGGTTGCGCAGACATAATTTTCTTATATATATAATTCCATTTTTTATAGATCTTAGCATGGTCTTGGCAAGTTTTTAATACAGAGTCAATTGAAAAACCACTGAGCTACTGTGACAACATGTCGGTGGGACATTGATTCCCCAACTGTTTCGAATTATTTCCCAGATAGACCACCAAGGCATCTCACTAGAGCTGATAACCTTGGCGATCTGCAATCGCAAGTACTTTATTATTGGGTGCTTATGGTTTTCGTGGCTCGCGGGCAGCCGTACGGTGGCCACATTGTGAAGGAAAAGGACTGTAGATACATCTCCTTAAAATGCACAGTTTATTTCAAATGACTTGTTTTGTTGTATGTATAAGCCATTTCCAAGATATCCAGCATTAATGGTTTGAATTGTTTAATACAAAATTGTTTATTCTTTTAAAATTCTTCCAATTTTGAGGTGTTTCTCGCGGTTGCATGGAAAGATTATGGAATTCTAAGGACAGATATAGCGTCCAGTTCTGAAACATTTGACAATACTGTTCCCTTAATATCAACGAAATGTTTAATGTAGCTATTTCTGAAGGATTATCTCGATTAAAATAAGTAGATAGAAAAATAAGCTTTCGTAAGAATAATTTGTATACCCACCAATAAACGATATAGGGTAGGGAATATCAGATGAGTGTAACACGCAGAATATTTTGTTTCTTCATGTTTTCCACTAAATAGCGCTCAAAGCAAGCATAGCATTTCCATTATGGACCTGAGAGACTGATTGATAAGCAGAAGTAGTTGGTATGAATGGATCATAGACACAGATAAACGCTTCAAGAAGTGAAGAGGCTATTAGAGCAAATTGAGTGCAGATCTGCCAGTCACAGCTGTCGGAAAGTGTCTGGTCCCAGGAATGAGCAATGATGCTGGACGTCAGCTCGACTTGACAACTCTCATGATACATTACCTCTCCACACATGCAATACTGGTATATACCCATTTGGGGATAGAAATAAACAGACTATACTTTTTAACTTAAATACAGTTTTGATTAAAAAAAATCTGATGTGTTACACTCACATGACTTTCTCTACTTTGTACAAACTATTTCTACAAACGCTTATTCTCATCTACTTCATGTTAATCCAGATAAACATTTGCAGACTCTATCTTATTGCTAATTTTCTTGTAGATGTAAGGGGAACACATATTTACAAGGGCAATATAGAAATACAGTAGCCTTTAAGCACATGCATATCTCTTGATAGCTGGTTACTAGGTGCAGCACCATTCTCTTTGCCACAGATTAATACTCTTTGCATATCCAATAGAAAAAAAATGAATAACGAATTCCCATTTGAGAAAATAAGTATTGAAAAATTTAAGGGAATAACAAGCAATATCTCGAAAATGGTTCACTCAACAACAAAAATGTATATGACATAAATTGTGTATTTTAACGCGATCTACATTTTTTGTGTAGTAAAATTTTGTCTATCCCTTATGGTTTACCAGTTATGCAAAAGTCGTTTCAATGAAGAATACTTTTGGAGACATTCCCAGAAAATTCAAGATATACATTTTATTTGTCATGATAATATCTTAAACATATGATAGTTTAATCAAAATCATTAGAGCCATTTTTGAGAAAATTAACATTTTCGAAAAGTGTTCCATGTAAAGGGTAGTCTGGAGTGGAGGGATTTTCTTGAAAACCTTCGTGTCGCATCTCTGGAAGATACTGAACCTAAATACCAAGTTTGGTGTTTATCTGACTGTTCGTTTCTTAGTTATGCTGTTCACACACAGACAGACACACAGACACACACACGGACATGTTTCCAAAAATGCTTTTTTTGGATTCAGGGATCTCAAAACATGTATTTCCGTGAAATCTCGGTATCTAATTTTTGGGTCGAATACAATACTTCCCCTACTTACTATACGTATTAGAGAAAGCAATATCCGATTTGTTACATTCAAACTTTTCGAGCTCACTCTTCTACAAAATATTTTTACAAAAGCGTATTATTCCGGCTCTTTCTTGTTAATCCATATAAATTTCCAATTCATATTTACACCTTTCGTTGTAGGATATGTTACGATTTATCAATAAATGTCATAAAAATCATGATGTGTACTCGCGTGCATTATATGTGGCCAATAATGGAATGGAGCTGTTTAGCTTGGCACCACCCCTACCAGCGTGACCACCTCTGTTTTCCGAGGATAATACTAGCCAGTAAATTGGCAGGGTACTTTAACTCCCCAAAAGTATGGCCGAACAACTTAAACCTATATTTTCATGCTACACTACCGTTTTCTTATTGCCGTTTAGTAGCAGCAATAACTTAACCTTGTCTCCATGTCGCTGATGAAAGCTCTTATATATGTAAATATCGTAGCTGTCGTTCAGCTTAACCACACATGTAAATGTGAAGTAGTATGGTTTGTTAGCCCCACGTTTGGGTTACAATTTGAAGTATGATATTTGTAAGTAGTTGGAAGGTGCTTCATGTTTATCTGCACAACGTATGGGAGCCAATTTGTCGCGGTCACTTCGTGTTATCTATTGCTGAGCGCCTGTTATTGTTTTATTATTTTGCATTTTGGGTTCATTGTGCTCCGGCTAGCTATTATTATTATTATTATTATTATTATTATTATTATTATTATTATTCAGTCGCGCAAATCTCTTAAACAGGGTGTGTAAACGGAAAGGATTTGTTACTCACAGATAACACTGATAAAAGAATTTGTTTTGACACTTTTATTACCGTCACAAATAATTAAGTTAACATATTGACTCTTGATACACGCCAGACTGAAACTGTTATATTTTATAATATCATTATAATCACTTATTTACTGCACATTATTAATTCGCGTGTTACATATTTATAACAAACTTTAAGACGCGAGAGATTCTGTGGAATTGCGTAACGTGTACTTTATGTATGCTTCCGTTGAACTACGCGACGCATAACTCATGAATACTTATGTTGAACGGATCGACGTATTACACGCGAATGCTTCTATTGGACTGACGAAATCTGCCTCTGAATTTAGCTTTTTATATTCATACACCCCGATATGCCTAAAGATTATAACGGAGCTGCTATTGGTTAATAAAACGCGCCAACATTAGCGTCTATTTTTATATCCAATCAAAAATTACGAAAACATATGCTCTAGAGAAGAAATTCCCTCCATTTCTAAGAAAAGCGCGCCAATCTGACGTCATTTGTTTGTCTCTTCTAATTAATATTCAACTCGCCCCCTCGCTCATTGTTATCCGCTCTTATTGTCAGTTTCAGTGAGGCCGTGAAAACTTATTTCCTAACAATGCTTATAATTAACAAACATCTCAAATCAATGTCATACAATAATGCTTATTTACACTACAATCATTATGACATTTACATTATTGTGATACAAATTACTGCCACAAATGATTCTTCACCCCTTCCTCTAGAAGGCTGAATTATTTGTAATTGGTTTAGCCTTTTGTTTTGCGCCAATTGTAGCGAAACTCTTTCACCCCTCCATTTCACATAGACTATAATCATTGTTCATTGTTTAGCTTTAATGCTTCTGAATTGTTTTTCAGACCAGTCGCATAGAGAACGGATACCGGCGGCCGGAATCAAAAGGATGTTACCTAAAAGTGGAAAACTTAAGGGTAGAAAAATACTATGGTGGTTTAGGGAAATAGGCCACTTTTTATGCATGACAATATACGTTTTCATTTTGCATACAAATATCGTGAACGTATGGTATTTTGATCAAACTCGTTATAGCCATTTTTGTGAAAAATTAAACGACATTTTTCCACATAAGTGTCGTCCTCCATGGACTAGTGGTACCGTGCTAGCCTCTGGTTCCCGAGGTCACGTGTTCAAACCCGGCGGAGGGCGATGGATTTTTTCGGACATAAAAATCCTCATCACGGCTTCTTTCGGAAGGGAAGTAAAGCCGCTGGACCCGTGTCGTAAATTTACGGCACGTAAAAGAAACTTAAGCCTGATAAGAGGCCTCTGAGCAAAATTTCCGGTCTTTCACGCCCAATATATAATGGGACGCTAAGAACCATAGCAGTTAAACAGCGTCCATAAATAAAACTCAATTTCATTTCATTTCCACATAAGTAAAGGTTTGGGTTATGAGTATTTTTTTAAAAATGTTATAGTGATTCGAATTGCTCATTACTCGGCCATTCTCTAGTATTCCTATCAACATTCAGATGTTTTTCGCGATGTCATAGAAACAGTATGGAATTCTAAGGCCAGCATATAGCGTTCAGTTTTTAAATATTTGATTATCGCTGTTCTGTTTGTATCTATAACGAAATGTGCAATTTAGCTATTTCTACTAAATTTTATTTAGATTAAAATGTAGTAAATGAAAAAAATAAGCTTTAATAAAAGTAGTTTGTATACTACTAATAAATAATAGAGAGTAGAAAAAGTCATGTGAAAGTTGTGGCAGTAATTTGTATCACAATAATGTAAATGCCAGAGTGATTGTAGTGTAAATAAGCATTATTGTATGACATTGATTTGAGATGTTTGTTAATTATAAGCATTGTTAGGAAATAAGTTTACACGACCTCGCTGAAACTGACAATAGAAGCGGATAACAGTGTGCGAGGGGGTGAGTTGAATATTAATTAGGAGAGACAAACAAATGACGTCATATTGGCGCGATTTTCTTAGAAATAGCAGGAATATTTTCCCTAGAGCATATGTTTTCGTAATTTTTGATTGGATATAAAAATAGACGCTAATGTTGGCGCGCTTTATTAACCAATAGCAGCTCTGTTATAATGTTTAGGCATATCGGGGTGTGGGAGTATAAAAAGCTAAAGTCAGAGGCAGATTTCGTCAGTCCAACAGAAGCATTCGCGTGTAATACGTCGATCAGTTCAACATAAGTATTCGTGAGTTATACGTCGCGTAGTTCAACGGAAGCATACATAAAGTACACGTTACGCAATTCTGCAGAATCTCTCGCGTGTAAAGTTATTTATAAATGTGAAATACGCGAATTAATAAAGTGCGGCAAATAAGTGATTATAATAACATTAGAAAACATAACAGTTTCAGTCTGGCGTGTATCACGAGTCAATATGTGAACTTAATTAATTGTGACGGTAATAAAATTATAAAAACAAATTCTTTTATCAGTGTTATCTTTGAGTAACAAATCCTTTCCGTTTACACACCTTGATCAAGAGATATGCTCGACTTAATAATAATAGCTAGCCGGAGGACAATGAACCCAACATTCAAAGTAGTAATACAATAACACAAAAGATAACACGACGAAGTGACTGCGACAAATTGGCTTCTATACGTGGTGCAGATAAACATGAAGCATCTTCCAACTACCTACATATATTCAACTTCAAATTGGCGCACAAACATGGGGCTAACAAACCATAATCATACTTAAAAGTATCACATATATTTACTTTCTCTACCACGTATAGTAAGTTGGGGAAGTATTGTATTCCACCCCAAAATTCGATACCGAGATTTCACCGGAAATATATGTTTTGAGACCCCCTGAATCCAAAAAAAGCATTTTTGGAAACATGTCCGTGTGTGTGCGTGTGTGTCTGTGAACAGCATAACTCAGAAACGAACAGTCGGATAAACACCAAACTTGGTATTTAGGTTTAATATCTTCCAGAGATGCGACACAAAAGTTTTCAAGAAAATCCCCCACCCCAGACTACCCTTTACATAGAAACTTTTTCGAAAATTTTAATTTTCTCAAAAATGGCTCTAACGATTTTGATTAAAATATTATATGTTTAAGATAATTTCATGACAAATGAAATGTATATCTCCAATTTTCTGGGAATGTCTCCAAAAGTATTCTTCATTGTGAACGACTTTTGCTACCTGGTAAACCATAAGAGATAGACAAAATTTACTACATAAAAATGTAGATCGCGTTAAAACACACAATTTATGTCATATACATTTTTTTTATGCGTGAACTATTTTCGAGATATTGCTTGTCATTCCCTTAAATTTTTCAATACTTATTTTCTCAAATGGGAATTCGTTATTCATTTTTTATCTTGGATATGCAAAGAGTATTAATCTGTGGCAAAGAGAATGGTGCTGCACCTAGCAACCAGCTATTAAGATATATTATGTCGATGCTTAAAGGCTACTGTATTACTATATTGCCCTTGCAATTACAAAACAAGGGGAACATCCTACGCCTCAAGCGATAGTCAAATATTTTTAGAACTGGTCGCTATGTGTAAAATGTAATTGCTTTGGCATGTCAAAAGATCGTTTCTGCAAATGTTCATCTCGATTGATATGAAATAGATGGAGAATAAGAGTTTGTAAAAATAGTTTGTACAAGAGTAGAGAAAATCGTGTGAGTGTAACACATATTTTTTGAGTTTAGTGTGCCCTAAAGTATGCATTTATAGGGAAATATAAGTGACTTTTTGGGGGATTACAATACTTTCTCTACCTGCTATAGGTAGTGTTGGAGGAGGTAAAATGGGAGTAGCGGCGGTATCAATGGAAAAGGGAACGAAAGCCGAATTATCCTTGTCACATTAACTTCTCTACCGGCGTCGACTGTTGCACAGTTCTATTTGCGTTTATTGAATTAAAATTGTGATGGGAGGACCACCCGGACGCGAGCGGAAATGTGTCAGCCCCACCTCCCTTTAAAACCAAAATAATCTCATCCCCACCGTTTCTCTCAACACTTCATTTCACAAAGCCGTCGCACCAAAATAAACCGCATTTTAATTGCAAAATAACAAGGCAGCAAAAATCCCTCTTTGTGTCAGGTTTGTTATCCCTAAATTAACGTGTATTACATTAGAAGTTATGTTTATTTGCTTTAGGCTCCCTAACTCCCTTTGAAGTGTTTCATTCAATACTTGGTTTACTACTATCTTTGTTTTCTTTCGGTAAGTGGCTAGAACTTCCAAGTTACCCTTGTCAAAGGAGAAATTCAATCAGGAATTCCGACAACAACTTGATTGTTTTCAGGATGAACTAAATGATGACCATGGTATGGACCCCATTTAGAATCTCCTTTGGGTTTAAGTTGCCTGGGTAAGGCTTTATTAAAGGGATTCCCCACATCTTGTAAAATGTATAAAATTCAACGGGATTATTATCCCAATATTGTTAAGTTTACTAATTTCATTACCAACTATAAAAGGAAGATTTTGATCTGTCTATCTTTTCATTGTAACACAGCTGCTTGAAAAGACAATGTAATTTAGTTTCCCTATCTGTGTAACCTTTATCGATTATGCAAAAAGCCTTCGATAGAGTAACAAGAAATATATTATGGGATATTTCAAAAGAGAAGGGCTTCCCAAATCATGTAATAAGACTTATACAAACTTGTTTGTTGAAGAAAAAATTAGAGTAAAATGTGGAAATAAAACACCAAAAGATAGAATAAATATAAATCAAGGTTGTCCTCCATTTTAATGTATACATAGACAAAATCATTAAAGAATTACAATATATTTAAAACAAAATTTTAAAATAGGACCGCCGGATTTTATCACGCTTCTCTTTATGGATGATCAAATAGCAATAGCAGCAGTTGAAAATAGTCTACAAAGAAGCGTATTTGGTTGAAGTCAAATAGCCTGAAGCAGTATTTTTTAACACTTAAATGATTTCAGTCAAATTTTTAAATACAAATTCAATAACAGCCCGCCTTGAAGCAATATGTGTATGTAATAATTTGTAAAATGTATGTAACCGTCATTGCATATGCTTAAATTATTGTATACATGTTCAATAATGTTATATGAATGCATTACGTAATTTAATAATTAGGAGCTGTGAGAAATAGGTCAAAATGTTGCTAACAATGAGGTAAGAATGAGGTAACCTTGAGGCAATAATGAGTAAGAATGTCTAATAATGCTACTAGTCATTATTGGAGCAACAATAATGTAAATTTTGTGATAGTTAATAAAATAGCCAATCAACAACCAGAAAAAGCTTTAGTTAAATGAAGGTATTCTATTGGAGTATGATTAGCCAATCAGAAACTGAAAAGAAGAAAATTTTACAAATTCAAGTCAGATGCTTCTAGACAGCGCTCATAACTGGACGTGCTGCCTCAGGCAGCGTTATTAACCAGACGCAAAAAGTGTCCTCAAGAAATATAATATGTATTCGTGTGAGACGAAAAGAAAGTTTGCGTGTTAAAAAGTGTAATTAATTAATTAAAGAATCTCACAACTCTCTACATCAGTGAAGTGTTATTTAAATCGTATCAAGCATTAATAAAACGAGTGAAGTAAAATTATAATCTGTGTAAGCGTACATTCTTGTCGCATCACAACCCTACTAAGAGAAACGTGTCTCTAACAATAATACTGGCGCAGCCGAGGCAAAGATAAATATAATACTTAAAGAAACAGTCAAATTACCAAGTAAATATTTTTAAAAATTGGGGCGAAGGCTACCGGGTACCGTACGTGTGGTTGCAACTACTTCATGTTCGGCTCCCCAAAAGTTGAAATATAATACATCTTCTTCAAACTGGCTTTCCATACGTAGCAGCAACAAATCTTCTTCAAATTGACGCCCAAAATCGTGGTGCAAACTCCTACAACAAAATAACTTCTTCAAGCCACAAAATGTAATTTAAAAATATCACAAAGTAAAACTAAAGTCATAACTTTCTATAGTAAAGAAAAAATAAGGATTAGGACAATTAAAAATGATGAAACAGTGGAGAAATTAGTGAATTGTAATTATTTGTTGGTATCAGTTGGCCTTAATACAGAGAGCGCCAAAAGACTACGAACCGGCTGCGCGGTGTTTTTCCTGTCCGCGTCCTCCGCGCTCGTTGCCGCCTGTCGCTATCATAGATAGGCGCGGATGAAATCATACAACATTTTTAAAACTACTTTTAAAGGCTTTACTTTCCAGCTGTATGAAAGGAGATTCTGAAACTGGCCACCGTTGTTGTCCATTCATTTTTGGCACCCCTTTGGGAAACTATCCATCACTCGCTGTAGTTAACGTTGAGAAATGTTGGCAGTTTCCGGGCGGATATTTTATTTTAATTCTTCCAGGGTGTGTGGGTTTGTCTTGTACACTTTGTTTCAAGTTACCCCAGAGATAGAAATCGCAGGTGATTAGATCGGGGGACCAAGGGGGCCACAAATCTTTACTAATAAACACACTTTCAATTGTTCTCATCGAAATATGTATGGTCTGTTGCAGAGTTTTGTTGAAAAAAGGCAAAATCACGCTCCCTGTCTGTTAATTCTCTAAACAAAAAGGGGACAACATTTTATTCACGTACGTATGGGCGTCAACTGTTGATTAGAAAAAAATTAGCCCTATAACTCCTTCTCTGCTCATGGGCAGCATACACCAATTTTTTCGTCATGAAGGAGTGCTTTATGAACAATATTAGGTTTATCAGAGCTCCTCGTCCGTGAAAAATATTAAATATGGGCCTATTTCGCCATTGTGTACATGTACACTATTGAGATTCCACTCATAAAATGTGCGCCTAATTACAGGTTCACCTGGTTGAAGAGCATGCGTCACAGTTATTTTATGTGGTGTTAGCTTCAGCAATGTGGTAGCTCTTCACGCAGAGCCATAAGATATGCCTGTCTGTTGTGTAAGACGCCTAAGTGATTTTTAGGGGAGAATTCATCATGTCGTCTAATGTTTCTTCGGTAAGAACCGCACGCCGTCTTTTAAATGTCTTAGCCTGAACACTTCCTGTGCCTGAAATTTACTGAAAAGTTCATGGATTGTTATACGGCCTGGAACTTTTACACCTAGAAATATTTCTGCAAATCGTACTTTCACTTGGCGAGCTGACTGAGTTAACACATACGAATCATAAATAAACACATGCTGTGCAGTAGAAAACTATACTGAGCCATAATATGCTTTGTGACTAAGTACTGGACAGAATAATAAATAACTCGTAATAATTGAACTACATCACATCACCGTCAATTCAATACTGCACTTCACACTGCAGAGCAAAACCACGTCAACAGCGCGACCTTGTTTATAGCAGCAGTGCGTTATCATGTTTCCACACGCTCAATGGAAAAACACCGCGCAGCCGGTTGGTGGCTTCTTGGCTCTCTCGTTACAAAAAATAAAATTAATAAAAAAAATTAGTTTATTTCAACAGATATGTGGGACAATAAAAAAGATCATTAACGAGAAGGGTAAGAAGAGTTGAAATTTTACATTCTTATGCTGTTATATGCATAATAAATAAAGCTCTCGAAAGAAAAATAGAGGCAACTTCTGAAGATACATAGCACAGTATCCTTTATTGGATAAAAGGAAGTAATCAAATTCGTAATGAAAAAATCTTCTATTACACTCACATGACATTCTCTGCTCTTGTACAAACTATTTTTACAAACCCTATTCTCCATTTACTTCATGTTAATCGAGATAAATATTTGCAGAAATGTTGTTCTAATATTCTTGAGGTGCAAGAGGAATATGATGGGTTATAAGCTATAGTCAAATCTTTTAAGAGCTGGTTGCTATGTGGATCATTCCATTCTCTTTACCTGTCCATGTTGAACCGTTGAGTATTTATGCAACCGTTACCCTCCGTAGGCGGGCAACCTTTAGACAATAATGAGTAAGAATTTTTAAGAATGCTACTAGTCATTATTGGAGTAACAATAATGTAAATTTTGAGAGTTTATAAAATAGCCAATCAACAACCAGAAAAAAGCTTATGTTAAATAAAAGTATTCTATTGGATTAGGAATACCAATCAGAAACTGAAATATAGCAAAACTTTCAAATACAGAGTTCAGTTGCTTGTAGACAGTGCTCATAACTGGACGCGTTGCTTGTAGACAGTGTTCTCCACCGGACGCTAGATACGTCCTCGAAGAATTTAATACATATTCGTGTGAGACGAAAATTAATAAAAAGGAGTGAATTAAAAATTATAATCTGTGTAAGCCTACATTCTTCAGCCGCATCACGCCCTGTTAAGACATCCATGTCTCTAACAATAATACTGACGCAGCTGAGGCAAACATACATATATAATATTTAAAGAAACAGTCAAATTACAAAGTTAATATTTTTAAACATTTTTGAGGCAAAGGCCACCAGAAAGTACATTTGGGGCGAAGGCTACCGGAAACTTTTTACCATACGTGGTTGCAACGAACTTCAAGTTCGGCTTCCCAACAGTTGAACTATAATGCAACTCTTTCAATACAACCTACTTCAAATTGACGCCCAAAGCGTGGTGCTAAAAATAACGCAGTAATACAACAAACATTCTTCTTCATAACTCAAAAACAAAAAGTTCGATCGGTATCAAACACTGTATTTAAGTTCAGTAACTTGTGAGGATGCGACAGGAAGATTTTAAAGAAATTCCTTCAATATAAACTACCCTGTACATGAACATTTTTCGAAATCTTTGACTTTCTTAAAATGGCTCTAACGAATTTGAGTAAAATACAATTTACATATTTAAAATAATTACATGACAATAATACGTATATTGAATAATCCGCGATGTCCTCTTTATTGTGAATTAATATTCTGTAACTTCTAAGGTGTAAAAGACAAACAAAAAGCTTACTTCACATAAAATTTAATTCTCGTTAAAACACACAACATATTTCAAATATATCTAGTGGCGTTACTCATTTCTAAGATAATCTTTTTTATGTTTATAATTTTCAAATGCTTATTCTTTTTTCAAGTGGTAAGCCGCTATTGGTTTTACTTTCTCTATGTCTATACCGAGGTTTTACCGTAATACATATTTTCATTTTTAGAAAAAGGTCATTGTGTATCTGTGTATCAGTTTGTGTGTGTGTCTGCTAACAGCATAACTCAAAAACGAAAAGTTGTATAAACACCAAACTTGGTACCTAAATTCAGAAGCTTCCACGGATGCAACACGAAGTTTTTTAAGAAAATTCCCCTGCTCGTAATAACCCTTTGCGTGAAATATTTTTCGAAATTTTTTATTTTTTAAAAAATGGCTCAAGCGATTTTGTTTAAAATCCCATATATTTAAGATATTTACATTACGAATAAAACCTGTATATTGAATTTTCTGGTAATAGCTTTTGAAGTCCTCTTCATTCGGAAGTAATTTCGTATAATCTTGTATAACTGCTAAACGCTAAACCATAGACAAAAACATACTACACAGGAAATGTAGATCTCTGTAAAAAACACAATTTATTTCAAACAGTTTTTTTGTGACATCAGCCGTTTCTAAGATATCCATTATTAATGGTTCGAATTGTTCAACACAGCCATTCTTTTGAAGTCCGTCGATTTTCAGCTTTTTCTTGCGATTGCATGGCAACAGTATGGAACTATAAGACCCAGCGTATAGCGTCCAGTTAAACATTTGACTATCGCTGTTCTCTTATTATGTGTAACGAAATATGTAATGTACTTATTTCTGCAATGGTTTATTTGGATTAAAGTGAAGTAAGTGGACGAATAAGTTTCGTAAGAATAATTAATAAGCGTTAGAGGGTGGAGAAACTTATATGAATGTAGCACATAACATTTTTCAAAACGTAACAGTCGCACTAGCCTATTGCATCCTTCTTATATTGTGTAACAATGTATAAATGTGCAATTTTCTCGATTATAAGAAGGTAGAAGAATCAATTTTTTGTAAGAATAGTTAGAAGAGTGAGTTAAGGAAATCATGTGAATGTAATAGGTTCCTTTCTTTTCTTTTTTTTATATTTTGAAGTTCTCATGTCACGTTCGTTATCTTTCTCGCAAGCATTGGAGGAATTTAACGCAATTGTGAGAGCAGAAAAAACGATAAAAATACTTGGCATTCAAGTATGCCAAGGTTTTGACAGCATTCTAGTAGAACTTTTGGAATTTCAAAGTTTGCCAAGCTTGATAATGACACAGATGGCGACCTAAAAATAAAAAGAGCACAACGATTTCAGAGAGATATTACAGCTACCTTTAATGTTTCTATGAAGTGTAGTAAATTACGTTGTACAGATGTGGTGAACATGGCCTACATACGAGACAACTTGGCAGACATTTAGTGTAGGCGCTGAAGTGAGAGGCATTAGCCCTGGTCTATGTGTGTGGCACCCTGTCAAAATGTCCTGCAACAACACTCTCTACGTCTTTGTGTTAGATGCGCCTCTAATCTCTGCTGCATGTGTTTTTTGTGGCTTTGAGCTAATACTCTTAAAAGCAAAACAAACTACAGCTTATGCATGCAGCTCTTACAGCATTAATGCATCAGCTAGAGACCAGAGCAGCGCTAGACCTTCCAAATTCTGAACTAAATATTCAAATCAATACCTAAAATGTTTCTGTTGTTTTGGTTTTACGTTCTGTAGCACGTACATAGTGTGTTGAGAAGATGGTTTTATTACGTTATTTGCACCACGCTTTGGGCGTCAATTTGAAGTAGTGTGCTGTATTGAAGGAGTTGTATTATATTTCAACTGTTGGGGAGCCGAATTTGTAGTAGTTGCAACCGCACGTATAGTAAACAGTTTCCGGTAGCCTTCGCCCCAAAGGTATTTTTACTGTTTCTTTAAGTATTAAATATATGTTTGCCTAGACTGCGTCAGTATTATTGTTAGAGACACGTTTCTCTTAGCAGGGTTGTGGTGTGACTAAAGAATGTAGGCTTACACAGATTATAATTTTACTTCTCTCCTTTTATTAATACTTAATACGATTTAAATAACACTTCACTGATATAGAGAGCTGTGAGATTCTTTTATGTATCACTTGCACTTTTTACCACCTAAACTATTTTTCATCTCATGAGAATACGTATTAAATCTCAAGGATGTGTCTCGCGTCCGGTTAGGAACACTATTTGCAGGCACCTGAATTGATTTCAACCGTTTAAGCTTGTAAATTTCTGTATTTAAAGTCTCTGATTGGCCAATCCTACTCAAATAGAATACCTTCATTTAATTAAAGCTTTTTGTGGTTGTTGATTGGCTATTTTTAAACTATCTAAAAATGTACACTATTGTTGCTCCAATAATGGCTAGTAGCATTTAAACTTTCAAATTCATTATTGTCTCAAGATTAGCTCATTGTTACCTCATTGTTAGCAACTTTTAACTTATTATTCTCACAGCTCCTACATTATTAAATTACGTAATGCATTCATATAACATTATTACACATGGATACAATACAAACATATACAATGACTGTTACATACATTTTTACAAATTATTACATACACATGTTGCTTCAAGGCGGGCTGTTATGGAATTTATATATTATATAATTTGACTGAAATCATTTAAGTGTTAAAAAATACTGCCTCAAGGTAGAGAAGGTATTGCATTCCATTCAAAAATTAAAACGGAGATTTCACCTGAAATGCATATTTTGAGGCCCCCAGAATAAAAAAAATAATATACTTAGAAAAAGGTCCTGTGTTGTGTGTGTGCAGTATAATGCAAGTATCTTCCTGGTATTTAAGTACCTCTCAAAGACAGGACACGAAGATTTTCAAGAAACTCCCCCCCCCACCTCAACCCAAACTACCCTTTTTTTACTTACTCTATTACGTATAGTAATTAGAGGAAATATTTCATTCCACCCAAAAATCCGATACCAAGATTTTTCAGGAAATACATATTTTGAGGCCTCCTGAATAAAAAAAGCATTTTTAAAAAAAGGCCCGTGTGTGTGTCTGTGAACGGCATAACTCAAAAACGAAAATCGGATAAATAGTAAACTTGGTATTTAGCTTTAGTATCTTTCAAATATGTGAGATGAAGATTTTCAAGAAAATTACCCCTCACCGACTACCGTTTACATGTAACATTTATCGAATATTTTGATTTTCTGAAAAATGGCTCTAATGCTTTTCATTAAAGTATCATATTTAAGATATTTTCATGATAAATGAAATGTATATCTTGAATTTTATGAGAATGTGCCCCAAAAGTCCACTTCATTCTGAATGGCTTTTGCACAATTGGTAAGGCCTGAGAGATAGACAAAGGTTTCGTAGATCTCGTTAAAACACACAATTTATGTCATGTACATTTTTTTTGTCTAGCTAACCATTTTCGAGATTTCCTTCTTATTTGTTTGAATTTTACAATACTTGTATATATATATGTATATATATATATTAAATAGGAATTCCTTATTCGTTTTTTATGTCCTAGACATACAATAGGAATTCCTTATTCGTTTTTATGTCCTAGACATACAAAGAGAATGGAATGCTTTACATAGCAAAACCACCTCTTAAAAGATTTGACTATAGCTTAAAGCCTACTGTATTCCTCTTACACCTACAAGAAAATTAGCAATAAGATTCTGCAAATGTTTATCTCGATTAACATGAAGTAGGAGGAGAATAAGCGTTCGTAAAAATAGTTTGTACAAGAGTAGAGAAAGCCATGTCAGATTTATCCCATGACTTAATTTAATAATATTCGTACCAGGGAATATATTTTGTTGTATTACTCGGAAGGGAAAATCTTTGAGTACTTAATTTTTAGGACATGGATAAATTAAGCACTTTTTATTTTTCAAAAAAGCTTTCCCTACGCTTATTTTTCAATTAAACACTTGTATTTCAATAATTGAATATTTTTAATATACATTTTTATATCATTTGATCTATTCGGCTACGAGTTTTAAAATCTTCACGCCAAGCATTTTCTGTTTTGTAGAAATGTGTCCCATATGACCTAGGTACAATTTAATATACGACTGAATATATAGGTTCAGTGCAAGATTTACTAAGATAAGGCCAACCAAGAGCTGAAATTAATGTAAGAAAACTTGCATCACGTTCCACAAGCATTTGTCCATTCATCCGATGACAAACCAGCAAGACGTTAGAAGAATTTTAGAATAGATTTGAATTTGAAACAATTTTAGCAACTGGAATGAAACTGAAGTGGTTCATGATTCGCTACACTGCTCGCAATGAAGCAACTTTCAAGTTAAATGGGAGAGCAAGCAAGCATAGTTGTGTTATAGATGGTATGATTAGAATCCTTATGCAAATCTTGAAGTTTAATAATTTTTTCTGGTGCCATAGTCTGGGCAGCTACATTGATTGTGTAATACGGTGAGTCGGTTTGTTTTTAACTCGCATCACATCTGGGCTTAGGTTTTTACTAAGAAGGGCTTTCGGAAGACTTTCTCCCATCCTGAGCTGAAGAACCACTAATTTCAGGTCTCTTCCCCTGACCCCCAAAAATTGATTCAATAGGTGATTTTGCTGTCCCATGTTGGGAAAAGTTGTAATCTGGTTGTGTTGAAACTACTACTGTTGGATTTTCCAAATTCAGAATATTCCCAGATTTGAAGGGACCTGTATGGTTTTTAATAGCTTTATGTCACGTCCTATCTCACATTAGAAGTCCAGAAGTTTAATATTTGTTTTAGTTTAATATTTCTTTGATGTTCACCCAAACGTGTTTTATGCTTCTCTGTTTGAAAACACGTTCAGAGAGGCAAACATAGGATTTTTACTTTCTCTACTACGTATAGTAAGTAGGGGAAGTATTGCATTCCACCCAAAAATTCGATACCGAGATTTCACCGGAAATACATGTTTTGAGACCTCCTGAATCCAAAAAAAGCATTTTTGGAAACATGTCCGTGTGTGTGTCTGTGTGTGTGTGTGTGTGTGTGTGTGAACAGCATAACTCAAAAACGAACATTCGGATAAACACCAAACTTGGTATTTAGGTTCAGTATCTTCCAGAGATGCGACACGAAGGTTTTCAAGAAAATCCCCCCACCCCACACTACCCTTTACATGGAACATTTTCGAAAATTTTAATTTTCTCAAAAATGGCTCTAACGATTTTGATGAAAATACCATATGTTTCAGATAATGTCATGAGAAATGAAATGTATATCTCGAATTTTCTGGGAATGTCTCCAAAAGTATTCTTCATTGTGAACGACTTTTGCATAACTGGTAAACCATAAGAGATAGACAAAATGTTATTACACAAATAATGTAGATCACGTTAAAATACACAACTTATGTCATATACATTTCTTTTGTTGAGTTAACCGTTTTCGAGATATTGCTTGTTATTTCCTTAAATTTTCCAATACTTATACTTTTTCTCAAATTCGTTATCCATTTTTACTTTCCCTACTACGTATAGTAAGTAGGGGAAGTATTGCATTCCACCCAAAAATTCGATACCGAGATTTCACCGGAAATACATGTTTTGAGACCTCCTGAATCCAAAAAAAGCATTTTTGGAAACATGTCCGTGTGTGTGTGTGTGTGTCTGTGAACAGCATAACTCAAAAACTAACAGTCGGATAAACGCCAAACTTGGTATTTACGTTCAGTATCTTCCAGAGATGCGACACGAAGATTTTCAAGAAAATCCCCCCACCCCAGACTACCCTTTACATGGAACATTTTTCGAAGATTTTAATTTCCTCAAAAATGGCTCTAACGATTTTGATGAAAATATCATATGTTTAAGATAATGTCATGAGAAATGAAATGTATATCTCGAAATTTCTGGGAATGTCTCCAAAAGTATTCTTCCTTATGAAAGACTTTTGCATAACTGGTAAACCATAAGAGATAGACAAAATTTTACTACACAAAAAATGTAGATCGCGTTAAAATACATAACTTATATCATACACATTTGTTTTGTTGAGTGAACCGTTTTCGAGATATTGCTTGTTATTTCCTTAAATTTTCCAATACTTATACTTTTTCTCAAATTCGTTATTCATATTTTTATGTCCTGGACATGCAAAGAGAATTGAATGTGCCACATAGCAACCAGCGATAAAATATTTGACTATCGCTTAAAAGCTACCATATTCCCCTCGCATCTACAAGAAAATTACCAATAAGATTGACATCTCGATATCTCGATTAATATGAAGCATATGGAGAATAGGCGTTTGTAAAAATAGATTGTACAAGAGTAGGGAAAGTCATGTGAGTGTAACACATCAGATTTTTTTTATGTCCTGGACATGCAAAGAGAATGGAATGCGCCACATAGCAACCAGCACTTAAAATATTTGACTATCGCTTAAAACCTACCATATTTCCCTTGCATCTACAAGAAAATTACCAATAAGATTGACATTTCGATATCTCGATTAACATGAAGCATATGGAGAATAGGCGTTTGTAAAAATAGATTGTACAAGAGTAGAGAAAGTCATGTGAGAGTAACATATCAAATTTGTTCTTTGATGTTCACCCAAACGTGTTTTATGCTTCTCTGTTTGAAAACACGTTCAGAGAGGCAAACGTAGGATTTTTACTTTCTCTACTACGTATAGTAAGTAGGGGAAGTATTGCATTCCACCCAAAAATTCGATACCGAGATTTCACCGGAAATACATGTTTTGAGACCTCCTGAGACCAAAAAAGGCATTTTTGGAAACATGTCCGTGTTGTGTGTCTGTGAACAGCATAACTCAAAAACGAACAGTCGGATAAGCACCAAACTTGGTATTTAGGTTCAGTACCTTCCAGAGATGCGACACGAAGGTTTTCAAGAAAATCACCTCATCCCAGACTACTCTTTACATGGAAGATTTTTCGAAAATTTTATTTTTTCAAAAATGGCTCTAACGATTTTGATGAAAATATCATATGTTTAAGATAATGTCATGGGAAATGAAATGTATATCTCGAATTTTCTGGGAATGTCTCCAAAAGTATTTTTCATTGTGAACGACTTTTGCATAACTGGTAAACCATAAGAGATAGACAAACTTTTACTACACATAAAATGTAGATCGCGTTAAAATACACAACTTATGTCATATACATTTCTTTTGTTGAGTGAACCCTTTTCGAGATATTGCTTGTTATTTCCTTAAATTTTACAATACTTATACTTTTTCTCAAATTCGTTATTTATTTTTTTATGTCCTGGACATGCAAAGAGAATGGAATGCGCCACATAGCAACCAGCGTTAAAATATTTGACTATCGCTTAAAAGCTACCATATTTCCCTTGCATCTACAAGAAAATTACCAATAAGATTGACATCGCGATATCTCGATTAACATGAAGCATATGGAGAATAGGCGTTTGTAAAATTAGATTGTACAAGAGTAGAGAAAGTCATGTGAGTGTAACACATCAGATTTTTTATGTAGTAACGTTGGTGGGAGTAGTGATATGTAGACGGAGCTTAAGTAATATAAGCGCGTGACTCTAATCAGAGGTACTTTTATTCATTCATACGATTGTGACACACTCTCTTGAGACTTGTTCAGTTAATTATGTGACTATCGTGTGTTATCTTAAGCGCCCAGTGACACGCTTGTATGAATAAGATTTAACGGCTATTGCGAGGGATCTTGCCGGTAAGCGTTTTAGTGACTCGCAGCAATTTATGCTTCGAATTTCTTTTATTGCAAAAATAAATTATTTCAAATCGTAAAACCAATATTGCAGAAGTTAGCGGATATAATAATTAAATTGCTATAGTTTCATATTCAGTCTCTTTTTTATTCTCAATTGGTCGGCCCATAGGCAACTATCGTGGCACCCGACAGTAGGATTAACACCAGATATTGATGCAAAGGGTACAGCTTCAAAGTTGACGACAGTAACTCGGCTTCAAAAATAAGGGCATGTATTCTAATCAGACAACATTCGTTCCTGCACACATTTGAGACACTCTTTCTTGAGAATTAGTCGCTTAATTCTGATTATTAGTGCGTTACTTTTAAGTGTCCAGTAACGCACTTGTGTAAGTAAGATTTAGTGACTTAGCGATTTAGCAAGGGATCTTAACCGGTAATCAGTTTAGAACTAGCGACAAGTTTTACGCTTCCGGTTATTTCATACCTTGAAGTGATACTGTAGAAGTTAGCTGGTATAATAATTCAGTTGTTATAGTTTCGAGTGCTAGGATTCATAATTAACTTCGTTCTGTATCTTCAAACGGTCGATAACTCGCTTCAATACCTCAAGTATTAGATCACATTAAACTTCTCCGTAAATTTAAACTGGTGTTATCCTTTACACTACGCCCACGAAAGATCTCGCAGCCAACCACTGTAGCAGCCGGCAGCAGAATCAACAGCAAATATTGAAACAAAGGATATGGCTTAAAAATTGACAGTAGCCTTAAATATACATTATCATTGGTTTGAGGCTACTATATTAAGAGAGATGCTCATCTAGATAATAGTTCTGTTTTTCTAAGACCTGAGGCCCGGCTCGTAACAACAACACAGCTTATCACCCCACTACGCTTAAATGTATGAAAATTTCTAAAAAATAACTTTACTGAATATATGGGCAGAGTGGCATGCGAACTTACACTTCGTGACTTTGCTATTTGGGGGAATATGAGGGACAAAGAATTGGCTACCAAACCTCTGAAGAGTCCAATTCGTTCTGACAGACAATGGGACTATAAAGACCTTCTAATTTCATTTCATGAATTACTAAAGGATTAAAAAGAATTTACAAAGTCCTTGTACTTGAATACAAACACATTCGTGTTATGAAAGAATATAGTAGTGGTATTTATTAAGTACTTAGTATTACATTAATTGCATAACACAGTCGCATGGGCCATAAGACCGCATATGCTCTCTAGAAAAATACCTGGACTGTATACGTGACTTGCAGAATCGACCAGAAAACAACTATTTTTAAAATTACCACATTATATACATAGATATAAAATTGAAAAATACTCCGAATCACACACACACACACAAGTGCTCAAGCACCACATATATTTAAAGAAAATTTACATAAACACCTTATCTCTTAGTACACGTACTTCCACTAAGTATGTGCCCAAGCTTGGCCACTTTTGGCTGTTTAGAATCAAGTCCTGGCATGCTGTCCTCCGTCTGTTGGAAGCCAAAAATACTTCCGGTAATAATTTTTTCCTTATATCCTCCGTCTGCACGCATGCTGCCAAAATATGCGTCCAGTCTTCTTGTTCCCCGCATAATGGGCAAATCCTCCTGCTATCATCATCAGCAATCTTGCGAGCTTTCCACCCTCCCAACCTAAGCCATGCTATTCCCTTCCTCTGTTTAATACCTAGTTCCAAAATATATGTTTCCTTACCTCGCCTAGTTTTTATTTCCTTTTGTAGCTCCAATGTTGATCTTTTTCTACACTCAGACTCCATTTTCTGCCTTTTTAAATCACATAGCCGTCTTTTGACTTTTTTCACGGCACTGTGTGTGTTTTCATTACCCCTTTGCCAGATATCGTTTAAACCAAGTTTTGATAATTCCCGTTGTAACCCCGCCGCCCATTTTGGATGCTCTATGTTGTTCATTCGATGACGATAACATAGAATATACTTATAAAGAAGGCATTGACCTTAATTTGAGAATGCTATGAGGTAGAAAATAGTTGTTACTACGTAGAATATACAAATTTGCTGCACAGAATTCCTTGCAATAAATATACACAGATGGTCACGACGTAACACTTCAGCAAACAGGAGACAGTTAAAAAGCGACAATTGATCATGCATTATATTTGTTTCTTTAATTCCCATTAATCAGATGCTGCAGAAGCGTGTAATGAAATCGTGTCAGAACCTGTGTTAGTGGATGTCAAAACCTAATAACTCTCATGTATGAATGATTTTTTATTCCCTTAGTATTTATGATGTAATAAAGTTCATTAGCAGGGGATGATAAATGATAACTGCCCAAAGAGAGAAAACAGCTAGATTTAGAAATAAGTTTTATGTTAATCTAGAAGATTATTTTGGGCTGGCTCCGCAGTTCAGTCGGTAGAGCACCTACCTGCTGTGAGAGGGGTCCCGGATTGAATTCCTGGCTGGGGGTGGGAATTTTCTTTAGCAAAGATTATTTCCTACCCTCCCTAGAGTTTGGAAGTATGAATGAGAGTGTAAATGTGTGTGTGTATGTGTGTGATCTAACGATTAAAAGCCAAATTACAAAAAAAAAAAAAAAACAACGACAAGAGAATACGAGTTAAACACCATTGCCAATAGGCAATAAATTTCAAATGAAAGGTCGTCGATAAGACCAATGTAGTTAAAGGCGGGGTGTAAATGGGACTAATAAAATCTGATGTGTTACACTCACATGTCTTTCTCTACTCTTGTACAAACTATTTTTACAAACGCTTATTCTCCATATGCTTCATGATAATCGAGATGCTAATCTTATTGCTAATTTTCTTGTAGATGCAAGGGGAATATGGTAGGCTTTAAGCGATAGTCAAATCTTTTAAGAGCTGGTTGCTATGTGGCGCATTCCATTCTCTTTGCATTACCAGGACAAAAAAATAAATAACGAATTTCCATTTGAGAAAAAGTATAAGTATTGGAAAATTTAAGGAAATAACAAGCAATATCTAGAAAGTGGTTTACTCAACAAAAAAAAATGTATATGACATAAATTGTCTATTTTAACGCGATTTACACTTTTTGTGTAGTAAAATGTTGTCTATCTCTTGTGGTGTACCAGTTATGCAAAAGTCGTTCACAATAAAGAATACTTTTGGAGACATTCCCAGAAAATTCGAGATATACATTTCATTTCTCAAGAAAGTGTCTTAAACATATGAGATTTTAATCAAAATCGTTAGAGCCATTTTTGAGTCATCTAAAATTTGCGAAAAATGTTCCATGTAAAGGGTAATCTTGAAAACCTTTATGCGCATCTCTGAAAGTAAATACCAAGTTTGGTATTTATCCGACTGTTCGTTTCTGAGTTATGCTGTTCACAGACATACACACGGACATGTTTCCAAAAATATTATTTTTGTATTCAGGGGGTCTCAAAACATGTATTTTCGGTGAAATCCCGGTATCAAATTTTTGGGTGGAATACAATACTTCCCCTACTTACTATACGTAGCAGAGAAAGTAAAAAAATACTATTTTCTCGATGTTCGCAACTATGTGTCTTTTCCAAAGAGGTGGCCTGGGAGTGATGAACCTTGCTTATTGTATATGTTAAGAGGTTGTGTATTATATTAAATTGATGTAGATTTTATGTTATTAAATAACTATGACCAAAATCGAGGCACAAAGGTTTAAAATTTAACTTGTAGTTTTCTAAAAAATTCTCGGCCATTCCGACCTAGGATTCTTCCTCAGCCAAAGGGTACTTGGTTATAGGCTATGCTGCATTTCAAGAACTTGAAAGACTGCTGGGGAGGGTTAAAGTATGCAGAAGTTTTGCCAACGTTTCACCCCTTTTGCGCGAATATCGTGATTTTTCATCCGTTATTTGGAATATTCGGCACTCTATAAAATTAAAATATTAAGGTGTCAGATGTAGGGTGTGCTTATTGGAAGGGGACACCTCGCCACTGCGATCAGCTTGATCTATTTTGGCTGGACTCCTGGGATGCAGGGATGAGGTGAAGGGGCCGTAGGAGGTCGCAGGTCTGCAGGCAGACAGGCCCGCGCAGAAGTCGCATTAGCAGAGGCGAAGAATTCTGAGAGAGGACGACAAAGCGACCCTAAACTATCTGCCTGACAGAGCCTACACCGCAGGATGCGGAGACACAGGGGAGGCGAACAGGGGAAAGCACGAAATAACCCTTGGTCAGAGAGGGTGGTCACGGGAATCGAAACCGGTCTTCCCAAATGCGGGCTAGAGACGCTGCTGCATGAGCCATTCCGCTCGGTATAATGAGGAGTAAAGGTCTGGATTACGTATAAAACCCTCAATATCATTGCACAATCATTTCATAAAGAACAGTAAGGTAAAAATAAAAATTAATTTGCCATTGGAATTTAAAAAGGTAACCGTCCAACATCGGGTAAGCCAGATAGTATTATATATAATGTTGTATACGTAAAACGCCGCAACCTGTATAATAAAATATCAAAATTCAAAACACACTTTTAATCGAATCTTGTTAAATGTTATTTCTTGAGTTTAAATTAATGTCGAAAAAAATTCCACATGTGAGCCGCTGCTCTCAGTATTCAGAACGTTTATTTTTTAAATGTCTCAGTTCCATATATAAGAGTCTGATGTGTTAAATTCACATTGCTTTTCCTATCCATACTCCACCTACTATTCTTACAAATGCTTATTTTATTATCTACTTTATTTGAATCCAGATAAAAATTTCCAAAGATAGTTCCATTACACATTTCGTTGTAGGTACATAAGAGATTAAATTGATACCCAAATCTATGAAAAGTCACTTTTTCTGCACTACTTCATGTAGAGGGTAGTTTGGGGTGAGAGGATTTTCTTTTATTCGACATTTCGTTTCTGAGTTGTACATCAAAACGTGTATTTCCGGTGGAATTTTGATATCAAAATTTTAGGTGGAATAACCTGTTTCTTTATAACCTTCCCCCGCTTAAATGTACTCTTCTGCACTCCCTTTCCTTCCTCTTTACCTGAATTGGCTAATGTACGCCTTTGAATGGCAATGATGACAACAATAAAAGTCCTGTGCAATGCAAGGTCAGACGATAAGAGCAAAATAAATACTCCGGCCGTGATAGATGCCATACTTTCGTCATCCCGAGAGGCAGCTTTTAACCGAAGGAACTTCCTACCCATTTGTTAATAAGAATTTACACGCATTTCAGAGGCATTAACTCTGTTACGTAATATATTTGATACATACAGTTATGGAAATGTAAATTTGACACTTACCATCGATCATGTTAAATAAGGAACTATTTTGTATCGCATAACAATTTATTCCACGACAGCAGCCAATGAAATTGTGCAAATTAGAGATCTGTACGGGCCAAAATTCTTAGGCCCGACTAGGGTCCGGTCTGAGGCAAGACAGAGAAGAGGTTATATAATACCACCTGACCCGGGCTCGTTTTGTCTAATTTTGTTTTAATTCAAATGTATTCGGCAGCTATTAAATTATTGCTATTATTGTTATTACTTATCCACGAAGCGTTGCTGCCTACGGTGCTAAGGGACTCGGGTTCGATTTCCGGTACCGACATGGGATTTTTTCACTTCTGGTGGGGTGGTAAGGGATGCTCTGAGGACCTGGAATTCTCTGTAGTAAACGCCTTATTGACCATATGGCGCATCTATTACTGCACTATACCCAGGACGTACTGGGCGAAGTTTGCAGCTACTGTGCTGTTGTAAAGTTATTCAAAATTGTGCAAAGCAAGCATTTGTTTGTTACCACCATTACTACCTTGATGGATGCATGCATTCTACAACATATGTACTACTCCGGGCATATGCCAAAAAATTAATAAATTCATTTTTTTCGCCTTATTTTTCTTCTACACAGAAAAGTTTTCCTTATTTTTTCATTCTCAAAATAAGATAATGATTTTTGTTAAAATACCACACGTTTAATGTTTTATACGACAAATAAAACCCTACAAAGATGTGATAAATTAATTTTTCTTCGCCTTTATTTTCCAGCTCGAATCTAGCCCGAAGGCTTAGCCCGAGCCCTTGCAGAGCTCTGTGAAAATGAGTTTAAGTGAGAGTTAAGAGATGTGCGGCAAAGGTATACCGGGTAGACCATTTAAGTTGAGACTATACAATATTTCCAAAACTAAGCCTTGTAGAAAGAAATGTCTTTAATAAAAATTGTTTGATGTTATGGAGGAAAGTAGACAGATAGATAAGGTATTATTGATTTCAAATTATTGAAGTTATTGCACAAGTATTTAGTGCATGGGTCATTTACCGTACACGCATATGTAAGATACAAGTATGGTGACAAATAAACTACGGAAAAATAAAACAAAACAAAAGAAACAAGAAAAAGGAAAATAGAGATAAATTACCTTTGTCTAACTGAACAAATTTGATCTAGCTTCGCGTACTTTAGCCAAGAAATTGTCCATGTTTCGCCAGTTCCTCTGGTCAACCAGTAGCTCCCAACATGCCAATATCTTTTTTGAGAGACTTAAGACTTTTTCTTTGAGTTTAATTGGTCGCTGGTTCTCCCACTGTGCACATGCCGCCAAAATATGTACCCAGTCCTCTTCCAAATCATAGAATGGGCAGATTCTCCTTCCAGAATCGTCAGTCATTTTCTGTGCCCTCCAGTCCCTCACTCTAAACCATGCCAATCCTGATCTTTCCTTTCTTCCTAAGTAAAGTATATATGCCGCTTTACCCCAATTCAATTTTATTTCATTTGAAAGATTTAGAGAAGGTTTAATTTTACAATCCGATTCTATTTCTGTTGGTTGATGTCTCTTAGTCTTCTTTTAAATCCTTTCCATATGTTTTTGTAATTTGCTTCAGCTCTTTGCCATGCTGACCCCATGCCTATTCTCGTCAAACCCCTTTCCAAATCAGCAGCCCAAAACTTAGGAGACAGGTTTTCTCGATGTTATTTATAACATTTGGATCGTAATGTAGAGTTATCCCTATGCATCAGCCACTACCAGTACTTCAAGTAAATACCATTAGTCGTGTTTTTTTGGAGGACGTTATAATAGTACTTTTCGGGTTAATTTAATTTTTACTTTCTCTACTACGTATAGTAACTAGGGGAAGTATTGCATTCCACCTGAATCCAAAAAAAGCATTTTTGGAAACATGTCCGTGTGTGTGTGTCTGTGTGTCTGTCTGTGAACAGCATAACTCAGAAACGAACAGTCGGATAAACACCAAACTTAGTATTTTGGTTCAATATCTTCCAGAGATGCGACAAGAAGGTTTACAATAAAATCTTCCCACCCAAGAGTACCCTTTACATGGAAAAGTGTTCGAAAATTTTAATTTCTCAAAAATAGCTCTAACGATTTTGATTAAAATATCACATGTTTAATATATTTTCATGAAAAATGAAATGTATATCTCGAATTTTCTGGGAATGTCTCCAAAAGTATTCTTCATTGTGAATGACTTTTGCATAACTGGTAAACTATAAGAGATAGACAAAATTTTACTACAAAAAATGTAGATCGCGTTAAAATACACAATTTATGTCATATACATTTTTTTTGTTTGGTGAACCATTTTCGAGATATTGCTTATTTTCCCTTAAATTTTTCAATACTTATTTTCTCAAATGGGAATTCGTTATTCATTTTTTTGTCTTGTATATTCAAAGAGTATGGTGCTGCACGTAGCAACCAGCTATTAAGAGATATGTGTATGCTTAAAGGCTACTGTATTTCTATATTGCCCTTGCAAATACAAAACAAGGGGAACATAGTAGGTCTTAAGCGATAGTCAAATATTTTTAGAACTGGTCGCTATGTGTAAAATGTAATTCTCTTTGCATGTCAAAAGATCGTTTCTGCAGATGTTTTCTGGATTAATATGAAATATATGGAGAATAAGAGTTTGTAAAAATAGTTTGTACAAGAGTAGAGAAAGTCATGTGAGCGTAACACATCAGAATTTTTAAAGAGGAACCTACAATTAGAGTCATATTAAATTGATCCTAAAATGACCAACACAACGTCCTCCAAGTAAAAGACGACTAATTGCATTTACTTCCCCCCATAATAGCAAGTAACTTTTATGAAAGACATTTCTTTCTACAACGCTCAGTTTTGGAGATATTGTAGTCTCAACCTAAATGGTCCATCCTGTATAGAACAGAGATCAGTAAACGCGCGAGTTTATCTAGTGTGGCAAGTAGGCCACCCTAGATCTATTAGAGAACACGTGTAACAGCAGAGCACCGCACCGACTGTATGCCACTTCTTGCCTATCGGAAAGCAGCGAAGAACATCTCCCTGGCGTTTAAAGAAGGGGGAAGTTGGCTCACGGCCTTTAAAATGAAACATGCGGCTCATTAAACGAACAGTCGACCCCTCGAATCCGACTTGTACAAACATTTGCTATGCAAATATATCCGAGGTGAGGGCAACACACTCTGGCATTCTGCGAGCGCTCTCTCAACAATAAGTGCTCTTATCGGCCTCATTTGGCCCCAATTACGCTATTTGAAGTTGTCATAAATGCAATATTTCGATTATCTGTCGATAGTAGCTCCTGCAATTACTTCGCACCATAATGCTAATGTTATAATCGATTGCAAACAAAATGCTGTGCGAGTGCAGACACACTCTAAAACAGTTACTTGTCGGGTTGTTAACGAGACTAGACCATCAAAGTCGTCATGGAAACCTTTAGCGGCATTCCGATTCAATGATTCTGCCTCGGATTGAAATTTCCTTGCAATTATTACTGATTTTTTCACAAAACTATACAAAGCATTTGATAAATAAAGCGCTTTGTATGTATTTTTTTATTTTACAACTTTTATAAAATAAATATTTAACAATAAAACAATGAGGTTATTTAATATACTGGCAGTTTTGAACCATTACAATGAAATAGTTTAAAATTGTGACACCATAATCAATCAAACTGATTGACATTATATAGTTTTATATAAATTTATGCTTTTGAAGAATTGAACTATCTTAGAGTATAGTACATCGAATAGTCGAGTGCTGTTTGTAAATCATTGGGTTTCTGGTAGTACAGTCTCCATTGATCGTATTGTGGATATTCCATGAATACGTGTTTCGTTGTTAACAGTATCCTACACTGGTGGCACATGGGTGATAAGATAAGAAGATAAGCTATGCGTGATCTTGGTATGGCCCATTCTCAGTCGGGATATTAAAACCTGATCTTGTCTGGAAAGAATTACTGAGATGTGTCGAAATATTCGATGTTATATCATGAAGTTTGCTTCTCGTGGAGTCAAGCTATGCCGTCTTCCACTGTTGGTAGAACTTCTTTTTAATGGTTGAGATAACATCATTGGCTGGTGTATTTATAGTTCGGTCGCTTAGTGAATGTTTAGTGGCTTCTTTTGCTGCCTGATCGGCCAATTCTTTGCCTTGTATTCCAGTTTGGGATAAAATTAAATTGATTTAAATTGTGTTCAGAACATAAATCACAGCTTGTTTAATTGCAAAAAGTTCACTTGAGAGGATGGTATAAAAATCTGGAAGTCTGAATAACATAGTATGGTCTGGATAAACAACAGCACAAGCATTTGTATTATTACACTTTGTTTGTATGTATTGTTGCTCACAAACCGTGTTCATACATAGCCTATAAACGTGAAGGAACTAACGTTTAATGTAAAAATCACACTTTTGAGTTATAATTAACACTTCTTACTACATTCTCTCTCAAAACAGCAGCTTGTGAGGCTGTTAGGCTGAAGAATAGTACTTTAGCCGATACTTGATCATAAAACAAGAAATGAAAGCAACATTGTTTATGTTAACCAACAGCTTTTGCAACATTAAATGTAATATATTCCTTCTCTTACTGCAGTCGAGATTCAATACTTCTAGCTCAGATTGAAGTTTCTCGGTATGTTCACCCATATAACAAGGTTGTTGTTTAGAAGCGAGCACTCAGAATAAGCACTGATATTTATATACGCATCTCGCATCGTTCAACGCTTTCTAGGAGACGTTGGTACGGTTCATAGCGTAGGATGCAGGCGGCTATGAGTATATGTCAACAAATGAGAGACATGGAATATAATCATATTTTTACTTTCTTTACTACATACAGTAAGTAGGGGAGGTGTATGTTGCACCCAAAAATTTGATACCGAGATTTTACCGGAAATACGTCTTTTGAGGCCCCGAATCCAAAAAAAGTAATTTATAGAAAAAGATTCGGCTATGTGTTTGTGAAAGCATAACTCAAAAACACAAAGTCTTTAAATAGAAGATTTTTCGAAATTAATTTATTTTCTAAAAACTGGCTATAACGATTTTGATTAAAATATCATATATTAAATATATTTACATAACAAATAAAATGTATATCTTGAATTCTTAGCCTTTGAATTCCTCTTCATTCGGAAGGAACTTTGTATAATCTTATATAATTGGTAAACGTTAAGCGATAGACGAAAACGCACCACACAAGAAATGTAGATCTATTTAAAACACACAATTTATTTCAAATAAATTTTTGTGGCATGAGCCATTTCTGAGATAACCGTTATTAAAGATTCGAATTGTCGATTTCTTAGTCATTCTCTTCTCTGTCAACAATCAGTTGTTTCTCGCGATTGCATGGAAACAGTATGGAATTTTAAGGGCAATATATAGCGTTCAGTTCTTAAACATTTGACTACCACTGTTCCCTTTGTATCTATAAGGAATTGTAAAATGTAGCTATTTTTATAAAGGTTTGTTTGGTTTAAAATATGGTAGATAGAAAAGTAAGCTTTATTAAGAGTAGCTTTTATATCCAATTTAAACGATAGATAGTAGAGAAAGTCATGTGAATGTATCACATTAGATTTGATTGTTGAACGTCTACTTTCAGCCTTCTTCTGGCTTTATTTATAGTTTCTTTCTTCAATGTCTATGCAATGAGGCAGTATTTTTAACACTTAAATGATTTCAATCTAATTATATAATATATAAATTCAATATCAGCCCGCCTTAAAGCAATATGTGTATGTAACAATATATAAAAAGTGTATATTACAGTCATTGTATGTGGTTTATATTATTGTATACATGTAATAATTTTATGCGAATGTATTACGTAATTTAATAATGTAGGAGCTGTGAGAATAATAGGTTAAAAGTTGCTAACAATGAGGTAACATGAGGTAACCTTGAGTCAATAATGAGTAAGAAAGTTTAACAATACTACTTGTGATTCTTGGAGTAACAATAATGTAATTTTTGTGACAGTTTATAAAATAGCCGTTCAACAACCAGAAAAACTTTAGTTAAATAAAAGTATTCTATTGGATTAGGAATAGCCAATCAGAAACTGAAATATATCAAAATTTACAAATCTAGAAGTCAGTTGCTTGTAGACAGTGCTCATAACTGGACGCGTTGCTAGCAGACAGTGTTACTAATCAGACGCGAGATGTGTCCTCGAGAAATTTAATACTTATTTTAGGTGAGAAAATAGTTAACGTGGTTCAAAAGTGCAAGTAATTAACAAAAGAATCTCACAGCTCTCTATATCAGTGAAGTGTTATTTAAATCGTGCTTAGCATTAATAAATAGAGTGAAGAAAAACTTAAAATCTGTGTCAGCCTACATTCCTCAGTCACAACACTCCCTGCTAAGACATCCATGTCTCTAACAAAAATATACAGACGCAAACATAAATATATAATTTTTAAAGAAACGGTCAAAATTACAAAGTTAATATTTTTTTTAAACATTTTTGGGGGGCAAAGGCCACCGGAAAGTACATGTGGGGCGAAGGCTACCGGAAAGCGGGTACTATACGTGCGGTTGTAACCAACTTCAAGTTCGGCTCCCTAACATAAGAATTATAATCCATAATCTTCAAACTCTTTCCATACGTTAAGCAAACATCTTCAGCAATTAATTAATGCATCATGTTGATTTTCACGCTGGAATATTAGACGAAACTAGCCGAATGACGTTCTTGGTTCCATTCGTCTCATGTAACCACTGTCGTGCCTTGATTTGGGTTTATTAAGAACAAATAAGTATATCCTATTTATCACGCGACTTCAATTTCCAAACTCAAAGTTTTCCGGCATGAGAGCAACGTTTTAGTGTCTTCGTAATACCAATGGCAATGAACTTTCGTGGCAAGACTTCAATCGATCTGGCGTTTGTTTGAAAAGAAGTTGGTCATAGAAAAGACATTTATGTGCAGTATTTGTAAGGTTGGTACTGATTGAGAAATGAGTATTTTAGAAGGAGTTGTATTATACTTCAAATGTTGGGAAGCCGAACTTGTAGTAGTTGCAACAGCACGTATAGTAAACAGTTTCCGGTAGCCTTCGCCCCAAATGTACTTTTACTGTTTCTTTCAATATTATATTTATGTTTGCCTCGGCTGCGTCAGTATTTGTTAGAGACACGTTTCTCTTAGCAAGGTTGTGGCGTGACTAACGAATGTAGGCTTACACAGATTATAATTTTACTTCACTCCATTCTTTTTAATAATTAATTACACTTTTTAACACGTAAACTTACTTTTCGTCTCACACGAAAACGTATTAAATCTCTCGAGGACGCATTTCGCATCCGGTTACAAACACTGTCTGCAGGCAACTGAACTCTAAATTTGTAAAATTTTCTCCTTTTCAGTTTCTGATTGGCTAGTCCTACTCCAATAGAATACGTTCATTTAACTAAAGCTTTTTCTGATTGTTGATTGGTTATTTTATAAACTGTCACTAAAGTTACATTATTGTTACTCCAAGAATCACAAGTAGTACTGCTAAACTTTCTTACTCATTATTGACTCAAGGTTACCTCATTGTTTGCAACGTTTAACTTATTCTCACAGCTCCTACATTATTAAATTACGCAATATATTCACATAACATTATTACACATGGATGCAATAATATAAGCATATGCAATGACTGTTACATACATTTTACAGATTATTACATACACATATTGCTTCAAGGTTGGCTGTTATTGAATTTACATATTATATAATTAGACTGAAATTATTTAACTGTAAAAAATACTGCCTCATGATAAACCATTTGATACATACCAGCTGTTAACAAAAACTAAATATATAACATTACCATTAACGTAAATTATCATTAATAGCACAAAAATAGTGTAAAACATACATGGGTTAACTATAGGCATAACAGAATCTCGGAAACAGAAAATACTTGACAACGTCTTGCAATTTCAAACTTCTTAGATACTGTTAAAAACCACTTATCACCCTTATATCGTGATATATTATTTACTGTTTGTTCTTTTTTGTTAGTAACTAGTTACTATGTATCACAGAGCAAAATAATGAACACACTATGGCTATAGGTAAACTGTAAACTGATATTCTCTTGTTTAATTTACATAAGGGGCCTTCAGATTTATTCTGTCTTTACCGCCAGTCAATTTAAATAAGCGAGCCCTTTGTCTCAAAGAGGGGTGCGGAATTACATGCGTTTTCGACTTCGTTAACAGGTTTATGTACTGCGGCAGTGCAGAACTTTTTTCACGACATTTTGTGCATCCTTTGCACGCGAAATGGAAGTGGCCACCGATCACAAAATTTGCATGGCTGAGTGCTACTTCGAACTGGAAGTATACGAGAAGGAGTTTATCGTTACGACACTGGCCGCTGTGTGAATTATTTTCTCAGTTTTTGCCCAGAATTTCATCAAGTCCCGAGACAAAACATGATAAAAAAACAACAAATATTTAAGTATTTATAACGCTTACTTCAACTGTTTTTATTAAAACATTTAAAGTTGTGTTATTAAAGCCGAGAGACTATACGCTAAAAACCGTCCAAATATTTCAGTTACCCATCAGTATACACTAAGATTGCGAGTTTACAAGAGGCAATCGAAAAACGTTCCAGTTGTAAATATTGGAAAGATACGATGCAAGTCCCATTTCACTAAAGTGACCTCGAAACACTTGAAATTCATTTCTTCCACTCATTTTTCGCTAGTCCTCTACAAGAGGCACTGCTAAAAAACTCGCTTCAACATATTGACGTATGTATATTCTAAAGCTGAATATGGAGTGAAACTGAAGTCTCTGCTAGTTTTCAAGACATATCCGCTACACTTTTAACAAACTTCATGGGTTTGAATATAAAAAAGTAGCCATTAAAAATAGTGACCTTTACAAAATATATAGGACGTTTGATTTTGAATAACAGTGGGATTCAGGCACAGTAAAACAAAATAACGTAAACAGTATGATAGCCCTTCTTAACTCACGATATTTGGTTATCTCTGCATATAAAGCTTCAAGAAAACTCAAGCTGCAAGATATATTTAGAGAATGCATGAGTTTTACTAACCCTGAATCCTGTAGAGGAAACGTGACTAAGAAATGCCTATGTGATTAATAAATTGTAATGGGTGATTCGACACCCCGACACTACAAAATTCTCATATTGTCGTAGTACCCGGTTTTTCTTGAATGACGCGGCTGGTAGCCCGTCACTCCCACGTCACCATTATACGAATCCATTGGTGCAGCAGCGGCGGACCGGCCTGCTGTTTCTCTCCTAGATCAAGCTAACATGAAACAGTATGAATGTTTCATCGTTTCATAGGCGTTTCCTATCGCCTACACAAGCTGACACCTATTGATTACCCGAAGAGTTTCTGAAGCCGGAATATTGGAAAATGGTCGCTGGTTACTGTCTTGTAATTCGTTGTTTATTGTTATTTGTAAACATTCCTTACAGATGAGAATCGCATGGATGTAGATTTGAAGAGCGAGCAGGCAGGCAGGAAGTTGTTGTATCATCAAAAACACGTAATGCAAGGCAGTGTTTTCTTGAACTTCCTTCCATATCTTCTGGGTCGGTTTAAATTCTTTTAACAATCTATAAGGTGTAGTTGTAGGGACGGTGTCACTGGAGAATTTCTGTATAAATTCAAGCTGACAATCCACACGAGGCTCCATTCGAGCAAAACTGTACAAAGTAAACACATACTTTTCTGTAGTATACAGTGTGATAACTATAACCGAGCGAGGTGGCATCACGATAACGTGGGAGACTCGCATTCGTGAGATCTCGGGTTCAATCCGCGGTGATTGCCCACTCTAACCGATGGGTTTTTCGTAGTTTCCCCAGGTCGGCATGGGTGGTTCATGTTCTACCATGAGTTTCCTGCCTCTCATTTCCTATACCCATCATCTTCCTAGTCATCTGTTTCCGGGCTGTAGGACCAAGCGACGGTGTTCGGTGGGTTGCGGCTGGACGGTGGGTGTGCACTGTATGGAGGTTTCTTCCCTGGCGTCGTTACGGGACTGCTCAGTTAGGACCAACCTCCGAGTGGGCTCCACCAAGGGGGACAGCAGGAGGCTCGGAGGCTTGTGGGTGTGCTCGGGCGGTGTTGGATGCGTCGATCTTGAAAAGTTAGGGACCCCGTCCGTCATCCGGATCAGGTCATTCTTCGAGTCTGTACCCACATCCCTTCCTCCCAGCGGTCACGGTAGAAGCAAAGCGGGCCGTCGCGGTCTGCTTGCAGTGCTCCGCCGCGGTTGCAGGGGGCCTCCGTTCGTCCGTACCTTTATCTTTACCTTTATGATAACTATAACTATTCTCGCTATACAGAATGTCAAAAAAATTAGATACAGAAATCCAAATGCTCTTAACCTCCGTAGGCGCGTGAGCAGGCTACCGGAGAGCGAGTTCATTTATGCCGATAACCGTGACGAGTCAGATCTGGTTGGCAGTCAGTCGCGACACTCAAGATAAAGATGCAATGGCCCAAATTCATTTATTACAATTTAGAGGAAGCAAATAGGAAAACAGGCTTTATTGGCTAATTTGAATACAATGTACGAACATGACATTCAATAGTTAGGGAAGTTTGTGTGATTATTATAAATATCTTGTCTTCTTTTTTACTTTTAAATAATGTAGCAAATTAGATTACTAAATATTACGTTTAAATGTAATCCTACAATGTTGGTAATGTAATGAATTATTTCCCTCACGGAGAGCTGCAGGTATTTTTCAACAGGCCTTCCAAACTTAGTCATTCAACCAGTCACCATCGTCAGCTTGGTGAATACATAATTACTGTAGGAGATAATGCATGTGGGGTCCAACGTTTTCTCACGCAGTCCTGCCTTCCGGAAGTTAAAGTAATTTACTTCAGCCATATCCTACACTCTGGATTGAACAAGGGAGTGTGCGAGTCATTGTGCTGGAGGTGAAACAATGAATGCTTAATCAGAGTAGTGAGCATCTTAAGATTTCTGACCTCTCTCCTTTTCTATCTTTCGCTCTCTCCCTCTGGCTCTCCTCTTTTTTCTCTCTCTCTCTTTTCGTCTTTCTCTCTCGCTCTCTCCCTTTCGCTCATTCTACCGTTCTCCTCTCTTCTTTTCTAACTCTTGCTCTCTCCTCTCGCTCTCTCTCTTTCTCTCTCGCTCTCTCCTCTCTCTCTTCCTTTCTCTCTCCTCGCTCGCTTCCTTCCTCTCTCTCGCTCACTTTTTCATTCTGTCTCTTGCTGTCTTCCTGTCTCTTTCTCGCTCTCTCCCTTTCTCTCGCTCATTCTAACTCTCCCCTCTCTCTTCTTTTCTATCTCTTGCTCACTCTTTGTCTCTCCTTCGCTCTCTTCCTTTCTCTCTCTCGCTCACTTTTCCCTCTCTCTCTCTTGCTCTCTTCCTGTTTCTCCCTTCTCTCTTTCTTTCTCTCTCTTCCTTTCTCTGTATCGCTCTCTCTTCCTCTCTCTACCTCTATTCCTTCCTTTCTCTATTTCCCTCTCTTCCTTCCTTTCTGTATTTCTCTTTCTTCCTATCCCTTTCTTTCTATCTCTCTTGCTCTCTTCCTGTTTCTCCCCTCTCTCTTCCTTTCTCTGTATCGCTCTCTCTTCCTCTCTCTACCTCTATTCCTTCCTTTCTCTATTTCCCTCTCTTCCTACCTTTCTGTATTTCTCTCTTTCTCTCTCTCAAATTCAAACAAGACTCAGATTATTATTCTAATTGTATTATACAGTGCACCATTTCATAGCTTATAGGTATACTAGCTTTCTATTTTTATATTTGATAAATCTAAAATTTCCAATTATGGAAACTAATTCTAATATAGAATTGAACATTTTTTAATTATTATAATAACATTTATACTTTACCGTTGGCAGTACTACTGAGAATCATTCAAACACAAGCTAATAGGAAAAATATTTGTTGCACTATCACTTCTCTTTTCCTCTGGTAAAATTTGTGACTAATAACTAACTAAAATTACGGTTTTATCTAGAACGCATTATACATGAGAATGTGTTTATACTTGTACATAATTAGAATAAACCGATTGATGATAACATCGAATGTCGTATTCGAGATAAGTTAAGGTTAATATCCTTATCCCGACCAACCTGATTGGTTTCTTATGTATTCCCTTACATACTGATGAATACCGAGTTTGTAAACAATTTACAAGAGCTCCAGCAGCAAAAAATACAATAAAACTAGCTGAACAACAGTTCAGAGGAGATTTAAACCTGATTATCATCAACAGAAAAAAACCTATGACACAGTAGGCAACCCTAAGGCCATATGCCTGTATTTAGCAAACTATTTATAATCAGTACGTTCAAACAAGGATGTCGCTAAAGCGACATTAAAAATTATTTATTTATACAGTTGAGTTTCGGGCCATCTAGAAGACAAAGCCATATCTCTGAGTAAATAAATCTACAAAATCCCATTTAAAATATATTGGCCAGGTTTTCGCCTTTAAATTGTTGCTTTCAAGTGCTTTCCGACTTTCTTGTCCATTATAAATAATTATCCTAATGTGCATTTATGGGCAAAAATATATTATTCTTTAGAACGACATTCTCTGAGAACCACAAAGGAATTATAAGCAAAAATAGCTGACAGTTATTTGTACAACTGAACTGCAGTTTCTCGCGACAATAAACCTTATTCTTAACAGATTCTTTTTTAATATCCGGCATTTAACTGCAAGTCATATTAGCGGTCTTTTACCATTGGAACATATTGCCTATCCACAATGGTGTCGGCTCGTATACAGCCATTGGATTTCTGATTTTTCTTTGTGTTTGGTAGATTAGATCACATACACATTCACACTCTGTTCACACTTACTCTGGGAAGGATAGGAAATAGTATTGTCCAGTGAAAAATCGAACCCGGAGTCTTCACACAGTAGGCAGGTGCTCTATCGATTGAGCCTTTATGTTCGATCCACTATTGCCATATATAAGTTGCCATATATATATTAATACTCCGTTTATTTTACGTCGCTTTAACTACAGGGTCATAACGTGACGGATTTGTTAGTGGATAACTGTTAGATTGAGGTGTGGGGAACAGTTAGCCTTCTAGATCTCATCCCTGTAACCACCTGCTTGTCACGTGTTCACAGAGACCTTAGTGCATAGCAATTGGATCTTCTGCTTCGTGCCGCGCAGATGGCATTAGGGCGTCGTCCTGTCTACCTGCTGCCTTCATATATAAAAGCGGACAGTTAGCCTTCTAGGTCTCATCTCTATAACCATGCCATCCTGCTTCGTCACGTGTCCACAGAGGCCCTAGCACATAGCCACCGGATCTTCTGCTGCGTGCCGTGCAAATGACATTAGTGCCGTCCAGTCCACCTGCTTCTATTGTCTGTGGACAGTTGGCACAGTATTCGCTATTACTACCTATTTTCATTTTTACTGTTGTTTTAGACTTAAGGTGGAACTTTGGGGTCGTGGTATTAAATGTCCAATCCGGAATTTACCATAGCGGCTGAGGGAAACCACGAAAACTTCTGTTAGATTGGTCGATCTACGAGATTTGAACCCGGGATTGCGGACCACCCGGTCTGTGGTCCGATTGTGGACCACAGACGTTATCGCCTGAGCCATCTCGTTCAGTTGCCATATATTGTTTAAAGCGTTTTAATCCACTATTACAATATTTCTGTTTCATTTCTGAAACTATACTTCAAGTAACACTAATTAACAGAAATAAATTCTCAACAATTACATAATTGCATTATAGATTCATATACCATAATGTCTTCTTTAGCATAGAATGATATAACCACAATGATGTTTGTATTTATTTATCTTTTCTAATATATATAATCTTTTGCATTACTCTTTATCATAAAAACCCAGACATTTTAGGACCAATGAATTCAATGAATTCTGAGCATCCATTAGAATGTCTTCAGGAATAAATATTTCCATTTACCCTTATGCTATCTGCCATAAATTTTAGTTCATTTATATCCATATCTGCAACACAACCAACATTGGTGCCACCATGTTCCCAACTAACAACGATAAAACTGAATATTTAATTAAAATAGTAATTACTTTGATTGCGTTTTAGTAATGGATAGAATATTATATACCACACTACATAAAGTATATTTAAAATTTTGTGAATAATATAACCCTCATTAAATAGTTTATTGAATATTAAAATATTATTTAAATTCTTATACCACAAGAAAGTATACTTCTACTCCATTTTCTATGAATGCAAGGAAGGACAAGGGAAAGCCACCATAAGATGCTAACTAGGCATACGTTGTAGCAGACACATAAAATATGCAAGAAGGGAATAAGATAAGCCATCATTGGCAAGTCGAGACTACCGTTGGCTCTAGACAGGTATATCGATGTGTGAAACGGTGAGAACTGCAGATGTGGCCTTGGCTAAAGCTCACATTCAACGTAAAGTCAGCTGTTCATTTGCTCTTATCTATGAAAGACAATACATAAAAATTGATAAAAATATTCATGACTTTGTTTATGTACAATTGTTTATTATTTTTGCTACCATATACATAGCAGGTACAGAAGATCCAAAAATTCTGTACCGAGATTTCACCGGGAAATACACGCATAATCCAAAAACTAAAAGTCGGATAAATATCAAACTTGGTATATAAGTTCAGTACCTAACCTAAATTGCGACAGGAGGATTTTCAAGAAAATCCCCCCAACACAAACTATCCCTTAAATGAAGCATTTTTCGAAACTTGCCATTTTCCCAAAAAAATGTCTGTAACGAATTTTATTAAAATGACATTTATTAAACATATTTACATGACAAATATAATGTCTATCTTGAATTTCCTAGGAATAACTTGTGAAGACCTCTTCATTCGGAAGGATTTTTGTATAATCTTGTATAGGCGGCGCCGTGGCCGAGTGGTTAGACCGCTCGCCTCCCACCGAGGCGGCCCGGGTTCAATCCCAGGGACCTGCATGTGGGATTTGTGGTGGACGAAGCGGTGTCTGGGCGGGTTTTCTCCGGGTTCTCCGGTTTCCCCCGTCATTCATTTCACCAACTGCTCCATCATCACCTTTCCTTTCATCCATTTCACCATCATTTCGTTTCATCTACTTCCTTCATCCCATACCAGGCATCGGGCTGATCACCCATCCTGGATGTTCTGTCTGATCCATGAGTGTCTGCTCCTCGACGGGCCTCTGACCCCAGGCACCCACCTGTAAGTCCTGGGGGTGTAAGTCCTACATAAGAGGAGGGTAAACAGATAATGAATGAGTGAATTGCATAACTGGTAAACGTTAAGCGATAGACGAAAACGTACTACACAAAAAATGTAAATATTTATAAAGCATACAATTTATTTCAAATAACTTTTTTGTGGTAGCAGCCATTTACGATATATCCGCTTTATTAATGGTTTAATTGTTAATTTCTTTCACAATTTGCGGTTTCTTGCGGTTGCATGGAAACAGTATGACATTTTAAGGTCAGCGTATAGTTCCAGTCTTATACATTTGACTGTCACTGTTCCCTTTGTATTTATAACAAAATGTTTAATGTAGTTATTTCTGCAACGGTTAAACGGTTAAAATGAAGTATAGAAAAATAAGTTTCGTAAGAATAATTTGTATACGCATTAATAAGTTTTCTTTTTTTAACTCCTCTGCTCAACATCGTTACAAAAGCTTATTTTCCTATATGCTTCATATTAGTCGTGAGAATCCTACACATTTGTTGTTGTCGTCCTCCGTTATTGCCGAGGACGCGGATTCAAACCCGGCGAGGGCGATGGATTTTTTTCGGGCGTAAAACTTCTTAGCATGGCTTCCTTCGGAAGGGAAGTAAATCCGGTGCTCCCGTGTCGTAGATCACACCAGTTAAGAGCGTTCATAAATAAAACTAAAAAAAAAAACACATTAGTTGTAGGTAAATGGAGGCTAAAGTGATAGTCGAAACTTTATAGAGTGATTCACTATAGCATGCTTTGTTACTCCATGTTCTTAGCATAAAAACTCGAGAAAAAAGGAATGGTGAGCTTTCAAACTGTCACTTAAAGTTTTATGTGATATTTCTCTATCCTCTTTGTTTATTAGTGGGTATACAAACAATTCTTAATAAAGCTTATTTTTCTATCGACTACATTTTTATCCAAATAAAGCTTTTGTAAAAACGGTTGCATTACATTTCGTAACAGCAATAGTCAAACGTTTAAGAACTAGACGCTATACATTGGCCTTAAAATCCCATACTGTTTCCATGCAATTGCGTGAAACAACTGAATGTTGATAGGCTTTAAAACATGGCTAAGAAATGAACAATTCGGATCATTAATAAGGATATCTCAGAAATGACATGCCACAAAAGCTTATTTGAATTAAATTGTTGTTTTAAAGAATATACATTTTGTATAGTACGTTTTCGTCTATCACTTAACCTTTATGATTATACAAGATTATACGAAAGTTTTTCCGAATGAAGAGGGCTTCAAAAGCCATTCTCAGAAAATTCAAAATATACATCTTATTTGTCATGTAAGTATCTTAAATATATGGTACTTTAATTCAAATCGTTAGCCATTTTTTAGAAAATAAAACAGTTGTCAAAAATGTTCCTTATAAAGGGCATTTGGGGTATCGGATTTTCTTGAAAATCCTCGTGTCGCGTCTTTAGAAGATACTACACCTAAATACAGTTTGGTATTTCCGACTTTTCGTTTTGAGTTATGCCTTTACTGATACACGACACGCTGACACACAAGAGAGGCAGACACACACGCGTGGACCTTTTTCTAAAAATGCTTTCTCTTTATTCAGGGAACCACAAAACATGTAGGATTTTCGGTGAAATCTCGGTATCGAATCTTTGGGTGGAATGCAATGCCTCCCCTTACTATACGTAGTAGAGAAAGTAAAAATTGCTTCGTGTGGAGCATTTTGAGTGTGGAAAAATGTTGAAAGAAAGGTTGCGAGAAAACGAAGTTTAAAGTTGGGCCTATCTATTCATAAACACGGGCCTGTCCATTTACAGTTTCAGTTTATTGGTAGTTTAAATGCGCCAAATGGAAAAAAAATCTGATGTGTTATACTCACATGACTACCTCTACTCTTGTACAAACTAGTTTTACAAACGCTTATTCTCCATATGCATCATGTTACTCGAGATATCGAGAAGTTAATCTTATTGCTAATTTTCTTGTAGATGCAAGGGGAATTGGTAGGCTTTAAGCGATAGTCAAATATTTTAAGAGCTGGTTGCTATGTGGCGTATTCCATTTTCTTTGAATTACCAGAACAAAAAAAATTAATAACGAATTTCCATTTGAGAAAAAGTATAAGTATCGGAAAATTTAAGGGAATAACAAGCAATATCTCGAAAATGGTTCACTCAACAAAAAAAATGTATATGACATAAATTCTGTATTTTAACGTGATGTACATTCTTGTGTAGTAAAATTTTATGTATCGCTTATGGTTTACCAGTTATGCAAAAGTCGTTCACAATGAAGAATACTTTTGGAGCTTTCCCAGAAAACTTGAGATATACATTTCATTTGCCATGAAAATATCTTAAACATATGATATTTTAATCAAAATCGTTAGAGCCATTTTTGAGAAAATTAACATTTTCGAAAAATGTTCCATGTAAAGGGTAATCTGGGGTGGAGGAATTTTCTTGTAAACCTTCGAGGCACATCTCTGGAATATACTGAACCTAGATACCAAGTTTGGTGTTTATCCGACTGTTCGTTTCTAAGTTATGCTGTTCACAGACACACACACACAAGGACATGTTTCCAAAAATGCTTTTTTTTGGATTCAGGGTGTCTCAAAACATGTATTTCCGGTGAAATCTTGGTATCAAATTTTTGGGTGGAATACAATACTTCCCCTACTTACTATACGTAGTAGAGAAAGTAAAACACGATGCAAAGTTTAGAATTCATATTATTGTCAAAAAATTTGAATCTTTTATCTTTCACATTTGTTGGTCAAGTTTCACAAATGCGTATCAAGTGTGATATTTATCCGACATTTCATATTTTCATTATGGTGTTTTTATGCATAGGCGCGCCAAACATGCACAAACACACACACGGACCAATCTCTAGTTTTCCCTATTCTCTATGTACATAGTAAGCCGAGAAGGTATTGCTTTTCACCTAAAAGTTCCATACCGAGATTTCATCGGAAATACACGCTTTGAGGCTCCTTGAATCTAAAGAAAAAAATACTAGAAAAAGTTCCGTGTGTGTATCTGTGTATCTGCCTGCGAACAGCATAGCTCCAAAATGAAAAGTCGGATATATACCAAACTTGGTATTCAGGTTCAGTATCTTCCAAAGATGTGATACAAAGATTTTCAAGAAAATTGTCCCAGTCCAAACTGCCCTTCACATAGAATAGTTTTCGAAATTTTGATGCACTAAAAATAGTTCTAACACGTTAATTAAAATATTTAAGATATTTACATGATAAATAAAATGCATATCTTCAATTTCCTGGAAATAACCTGTGAACTGTTCATTTGTAAGGAATTTTACATAATCTTGTATAACTGGTAAATGTTAGGCGATAAAGAATACGTAGTTCACAAAATTGTTGATCGCTTAAAAATGTACGTAATTTATTTCAAAGAAACTTTTTTTGGCATCAGCCGACATATTCGTTATTAATAATTCGATTTATTCTATGCTTTTGTTATTCTTTTTATGTCCATTCGATTTTGATTTGTTTCTCGCGATTTTGTGGAAACAGTATGGAATTTAAAGTTTAACATATAGCGTCCAGTTCTAAAATATTTGACTATCGCTGTTTTCTGTGTATCTGTAAAGAAATGTGTAATGTAGCTATTTCTGCAAAGGTTCATTTCGATTAAAATTAAGTAAAATTTAAAAAATCTGATGTGTTACACTTACATGACCTTCTCTACTCTTGTACAAAGTATTTTTACAAACGCTTATTCTCCATATGCTTCATGTTAATCAAATGTTATTCTTATTGCTAATTTTCTTGTAGATGCAAGGGGAATATGGTAGCCTTTAAGCGATAGTCAAATATTTTAAGCGCTGGTTGCTATGTGGCGCATTCCATTCTCTTTGCATGTCCAGGACATAAAAAAAATCTGATGTGTTACACTCACATGACTTTCTCTACTCTTGTACAATCTAATTTTACAAACGCCTATTCTCCATATGCTTCATGTTAATCGAGATATCGAGATGTCAATCTTATTGGTAATTTTCTTGTAGATGCAAGGGGAATATGGTAGCTTTTAAGCGATAGTCAAATATTTTAACGCTGGTTGCTATGTGGCGAATTCCATTCTCTTTGCATGTTCAGGACATAAAAAAATGAATAACGAATTTGAGAAAAAGTGTAAGTATTGGAAAATTTAAGGAAATAACAAGCAATATCTCGAAAACGGTTCACTCAACAAAAGAAACGTATATGACATAAGTTGTGTATTTTAACGCGATCTACATTTTTTGTGTAGTAAAATTTTGTCTATCTCTTATGGTTTACCAGTTATGCAAAAGTCGTTCACAATGAAGAATATTTTTGGAGACATTCCCAGAAAATTCGAGATATACATTTTATTTGTCATGACAATATCTTAAACATATGATATTTTAATCAAAATCGTTAGAGCCGTTTTTGAGAAAATTAAAATTTTCGAAAAATGTTCCATGTAAAGGGTAGTCTGGGGTGGGGGGATTTTCTTGAAAACCTTCGTGTCGCATCTCTGGAAGACACTGAACCTAAATACCAAGTTTGGTGTTTATCCGACTGTTCGTTTTTGAGTTATGCTGTTCACAGACACACAGACACACAGACACACAGACAGACAGACACACAGACACACAGACACACAGACACACAGACAGACACACACACGGACATGTTTCCAAAAATGCTTTTTTTGGATTCAGTGATTCTCAAAACATGTATTTCCGGTGAAATCTCGGTATCGAATTTTTGGGTGGAATGCAATACTTCCCCTACTTACTGTACGTAGTAGAGAAAGTAAAAAATTCTGATGTGATACACTCACATAACTTTCATTTTCCTATAAATGGCTCTTATGATTTTGATTAACATACCTACCATTATATCTGTATGTGGGAGTGTGATGACTCAGGTGGTAACGCTGTTACCCGTGGGAGGCCCAAGTTCAAAATCCCGGGGCCGACCAATCTGACCGTGAGGCAGTATTTTTAACACTTAAATGATTTCATTCAAATTATATAATAAAAATATAATAACGGCCCGCCTGAAAGCAATATGTGTATGTAACAATATAAAAAAGTGTATATTACAGTCATTATATGTGTTTAAATTGTTGTATGCTTTTGTATACAAGTGTAATAATGTTATGTGAATGTATTACTAATTTAATAATGTAGGAGCTGTGAGAATAATAGGTTAAAAGTTGCTAACAATGAGGTAACAACGAGATACTCTTAAGGCAATAATGAGTAAGAATGTTTAATAATACTACTAGTCATTATTGGAGTAACAATAATTTAAATTTTGAGACAGTTCATAAAATAGCCAATCAACAACCAGAAAAAAGCTTAAGTTAAATAAAAGTATTCTGTTGGATTAGAAATAGCCAATCAGAGACTTGAAATACAGAAATTTACAAATTTAGGCGGTAGAAATCAAGTCAGTTGCTTGTAGACAGTGCTCATAACTGGACGCGTTGGTTGTAGACTGTTCCTAACCCGACGCGAGATGTGTCCTCGAGAAATTTAATACGTATTCGTGTAAGACGAAAATAGTTTACGTGTTAAAAAGTGCAAGTATTTAATAAAAGAATCTCACAGCTCTCTATATCAGTGAAGTGTTATTTAAATTGTGTAAAGAATTAATAAAAACAGTGAAGTAAAATTATAATCTGTGTAAGCCTACATTCTTCAGCCGCATCACGTCCTGTTAAGAAATTCATGTCTCTAAAATTAATACCTACGCAGCCGAGGCAAACATAAATATATGCTATTTAAAGAAACAGTCAAAATTACAAAGTTAATATTTTTAAATTTGGAGCGAAGGCTACCGGAAACTTGTTACCATACGTGCGGTTGCAACTACTTCAAGTTCGGCTCCCCAACAGTTGAACTACAATACAACTCCTACTTCAAATTGGCTTTCCATATTTGGGGCAGAAACTTCCTTCTTCAAATTGACGCCCAAAACTTGGGGCAAATAACAATACAACAAACAAAAATAACGAAATAATATAACTACTCCTTTCTAAACCGAAGGTTTTTTCGCAGTTTTCCCCGGTCGCTAGACGAATGCTGGTTGGATAATTTGATCCGCCAATTTTCCTATCATCCCTTTCATCACTACATTTTATTTCCTACGTCTTCAGCGCCATACCAGGCGTTGGGCTGATCACCATCCTGGGTTTGCTGTGTTATAGGGTTTGCTTCCTCCTATAGGCTACTGACCCAAGGCATTGACCTGTAAGTCTCTGGGGGTATAAGTTCTACAAAGAAGAGGGTAATCAGTTAAAGAAGAAGATATATGTGTGAGAAAATTGTACATTTTCTAGAATAGCCTGTGAAGTTCTGAATGCCTTTTTATACAATAGCATCGTATAACTGCAAACCAGAACGGACAGATAAAAGCTTACTACACAAAAGTGTATGTCTTCTTAAAACACATCACCAGTATCAAATATTTATTGATTAACCATTTATAAGTTATTAATTACTATTGTCTTGAATTTTGCAACGTTTTATATATGTTTTTGCAGTAGTGACGCCATTCAAATATTTTTCGCGATGTCACGCAAAGAGCATAAACTTTTTCAAGCCTATTTTTAGATCTCGGTATCGCTTCATCCTCCTGTATCCGCCTTGTACCTACAACAAAATGACAGAAAACTCAGATTTTTAAAATATTTTTATAAAATATGTATAAAAATAAACGATATAGGCTGGGGAAAGTCCTGTTAAGGGAAAAGTTCATATTTCTGTTCACTGAATTTCAAATCCAAATGTAGTCCATCAATAATACAGCAAAATATAATACCTAGTTATTTCAACAATCTTATAAATGCCTTCCTCATGCCACTATATGTACAAACATCTGCAAAATGTTCCTGAACTATTTAAAGAGTAGACACTGCATCAATAAACGACACAGATCTGTGCATCTTCACCAAGACTTACATTTAGCAACGATGCAGGAAGCCGTCAATTACCCGATCGCCTCCAGCTTTGCATAAATATTCCTCAAAATCTTTCAGCTGCGTTAATACATTTAGATTTTCTAGGCTGAATAATCTTCAGCATCCTAAGGCAACTTCCAAAGATTATTGTTGTGAATCCCTGGTGTTCCTTGGCATCTTGATATAGCTACCTAAACTTACACTCTTCATTAGCAAGCGATACTTCCATGTATTGCTTCATTGCTTCATTTAACTTCATTGTATCGTTTAACTACTCCAGTTGAGGCAATATTTTTAACACTTCAATGATTTCAGTCAAACTATATAATAAGTAAATTCAATAACAGCCCGCCTTGAACCAATATGTGTATATAATAATTTGTAAAATGTATGTAACAGTCATTGAATATGCTTATATTATTGTATCCATGTGTATTAATGTTATGTGAACATATTACGTAATTTAATAATATAGGAGCTGTGAGAATAAGAAGTTAAACGTTACTAACAATGAGTTAACAATGAGGTAACCTTGAGGCAATAATGAGTTTGAGAGTTTAAATGTTATTTGTGATTCTTGGAAGCATTAATGTAATTTTAGTGACAGTTTATAAAAATAGCCAATCAACAACCAGAAAAAAGCTTTAATTGAATGCAGGTATTCCATTGGAGTGGGATTAGCCAATCAGAGACTTGAAACACAGAAATTTAAAAGTTTAGACGGTTGAAATCTAGTCAGTTGCCTGCGGACAGTGATTGCAACCGGGTGCAAGATGCGTCCTCGAGAGATTTTATATGTATTCGTGTGAAACGAAAAATAAGTTTACGTGTTAAAAAAATGCAAGTATTAAATAAAAGAATCTCGCAGCTTTTGATATTAGTGAAGTGCTATTTAATTTGTGTCAAGGATTAATAAAAAGGAGTGAATTAAAACTTGAAATCTGTGTAAGCCTACATTCTTGTTCCATCACGCCCTGCCAAGTCTTCCATACCTCTAACAATAATAGTGACGCAGCCGAGGGAAACATAAATATTAAATATTTAAAGAAACAGTTTAATTACAAAGTTAATATTGTTTTAAACTTGGGACAAATAAAAACAACGTAAGAGAAAACCCCTTCTTCACGGTCATATCGATGACTTTGAAGTGGAAACAATTTAATGTTGCTAGACTGCTTTCTCTACTACGTACTTATAGTAGGTAGAGAAATATTGTGTTCTACCAATAACACGATGTCCAGATTTCACCGGAAATACAGTTTTGAGGCCCCCTATACTAAAAAGACGTTTTAGAAGAATATCCGCATGTGTACGAGGACAACACCGAAAATATTTAGAAAATAAAACTTCGATTAGTTTTAAAAGAATGTAATTATTTATTGTTTTTCAAAATATTTCCCTTTATCATCAATACATTTTTGCATTCGATGAAACCAGTCCTTAAAGCAATGACTGAGACACTTCAGAAACAGGTCTTTATAACATTCCAGTACTTCGTCTGATAACGAAAAATGATTCCACGCATGTTATCTTTAATTTACAGAACGGGATGGATTGGGCGGTTATGCCTGTAACCCGCATTCGGGAGGTCGTGGGTCCGATTCCCGTGGTCGACTTTCTTGACTCATGAGTTTTTTCGGGGTTTCTTCGCCAGGCGAATGCTGGGAAGGATCATTACATCCCCCGAATTTCCTGCCACTCCATTTCATTCCTCCTTAGTGGTTTGGTCAGTTTCAGGGTTGGAAGTGTCGACAATGGAGTTTCAGTGCTCTCTGTGAACCTTCTCCGTCCCTAGGCTTCGGCTGGTGGCCGAGGTATAAGAACCGCCCCCAACGGGGGCGTTGGGCCCATGTGAGCGGGGCTGCCGGTCTGCCTGTCCATCTGCTGCGGCTTTTATATCTGGAAACGTTAGGGACCCTGCCATTGCTGCGCCGTCACACCTTGTTCCGGCTGCCTGGTTTCTCTCTTCACCTCATCCCTTCCTCCCGGGAACGCCAACCCCGTGGGTGTGTAGGTACAATATCCGGATTCTCTGGATCGGTGTGTCGCTTCACTTTTCCATTCCAATCTTTAAATTTTGGAAACAATAGAAATCACAAAGTGCTAGGTCAGCGCGCCATGGTGAAGGGTCCATAGTGCTGACCTTTACGGCATGTTAGTTTTGCTGTATGAGACGATGCGTAGTCGTGATGTAACCTTATTTCCCCTTTTGGGTCTTTCTTACGTTCTTTTTAAAATTTTGCGGTAAACAATAATAAATAGGAAAATGAAAACCTTAATGATATGAAACCTCTAATTAAATATAAACATCATGTTTGAATAAAAAGAATTGATGCTATAGATATTGGATGATTTAAGAATACTAAAGTAATTCTAAAAGTTAAGCTTATAGTGTATCAATTGACAGTAACAGTAATATAATGTCTTAGTAGCAATATGCCCCGTTTTAGAAAAAAAAAACTAGCAACCATCTTCTTACCAGCACTGCGAATTCGTCCGACTTTTGTAGGCTTAGGCTCTGTTTGAAAGACTCACTGAGCCGACTGACTTTTCTTATCAGGATCATAACAATGAATCCAAGATTCATCACCAGTAACGACATTCCAAACCAAATTTGAAGTGCCGTCTTGGAATTTTTTCTGTTTTTTCCTGCACCATTCGGGAATCAGTTGATGTGGAATCCATCGACAACAAAGTTTTCTGATCTAAAATGTTTTAGATTTGACTCATTTCAATGCAATGTCGCCAGAATAAATTCATAATATATCCGTCGACCTTCTTCAAGCATTGCTCGCACAGCGGCAATATTTTCCTCAGTTCTTGGGCGACATTTGCTAAGAAAAAAACCGATCGGTTTTGAATTTGCTCTGCCGATTATAAATTGTTGCCTTAGATGGGGATTCTTCGCCAAATGCATTTCTAAACCGATATTCACATTGTTTAGACATTAATGGCGATTTAAAATCGTAAAAATTATAGTCCGGAAATGTTGTCTAGTCAAATTCATTTTTGGGTGAACACAAATTGAACAAACTACAGGCAATCATCTCGCAAAACATTACAAAGTAGGTGTGAAATATAAACAAATTTCATTTGTTTTTAGAAATATGGCATTCTAAAATGTTTTAGATTCTCCTCTTAGCTGTCTGTATGTCTGTGTCTATAACAGTATAACTCAAAAACGAAAAGTTGGTTAAATACGAACTTTGTATTTAAGTTCCTCAACTTCCAAGGATGCGACAGGAACATATATAAGATAATCCCCACCCCGAACTACCCTTTAGATAGTAAAGTTTGTTTTTTATTATTTTAACCAAAATGGCCCTGACGATTTTGATTCAAATACTTTGTTTAAGCTATTTTCATGACAAACAAATGTTTATCTTAATTTTTTGGGGATTGTCCGTTAAGTCCTCTTCATCCTGAAGGATATTTGTATAACTGGTAAAGTGTAAGATGGACAAAAACTTACTACATAAAAATGGTAGATCTCGTTAGGACGCATTTATCTAAAATAAAATATTTTGTGGCCTTAAATATTTCCGAGATATACTTTGCTTAATGCCTTAAATTTCAAAATACTTTATACAAAAAATATGTATATGACATAAATGTGTATTTTAACGCGATTTACATTTCTTGTCTATTAAAATTTTGTTTATCTCTTATGGTTTACCAGTTATGCAAACGTCGTTCACAATGAAGAATACTTTTGGAGACATTCCCAGAAAATTCAAGATATACATTTTATTTGTCATGAAAGTATCTGAAACATATGTTATTTTAATCAAAATCTTTGGAAATTCTTTGAGAAATTTAAATTTTTCGAAAAATGTTCCATGTAAAGGTTAATCTGGGGTATTCAATTTTCTTGAAAACCTTGTGTTACATCTCTGGAAGTTTGGTGTTTATCAGACTGTTCGTTTCTGAGTTATGCTGTTCACAGACACACACACGGACATGTTTCCAAAAATACCTTTTTTGGATTCAGGAGGCCTCAAAACATGTATTTCCGGTGAAATCTCGCTATCGAATTTTTTAGTGGAATGCAATACTTCCCCTACTTACTATACGTTGTAGAGAAAGTAAAAATTCGTTTTCAAGCTTTCCTGAATAAAAAACAGGCATTTTAAAAAAATCTTATGTGTTACATGACTTTCTCTACTCTTGTACCAATTATTTTTTACAAACTCTTATTCTCCATCTATTTCATATTAATCTAGATAAACATTTGCAGAAACTATGCTTTGACATGCAAAGCGAATTACATTTTACACATAGCGACCAGTTCTAAAAATATTTGACTATCGCTTAAGGCGTACTATGTTCCCCTTGTTTTGTATTTGAAAGGGCAAAATAGAAATACAGTAGCCTTTAAGCATAGACATATCTCTTAATAGCTGGTTGTTAGGTGCAGCACCATTCTCTTTGCCACAGATTAATACTCTTTGCATATCCAAGACAAAAAGATGAATAACGAATTCCCATTTGACAAAATAAGTATTAAAAATTTAAGGGAATAACAAGCAATATCTCGAAAATGGTTCACTCAACAAAAAAATATATATGACATAAAGTATGTATTTTAACGCGATCTACATTTTTTTGTGTGCTAAAGTTTTGTATATCTCTTATGGTTTACCAGTTATGTAAACGTCGTTCACAATGAAGAATACTTCTGGAGACATTCCCAGAAAATTCGAGATATACATTGCATTTGTCATGAAAATATCTGAAGCATATGATATTTTAATCAAAATCGTTAGAGCCATTTTTGAGAAAATTAAAATTTTTTTCGAAAAATGTTCCATGTAAAGGATAATCTGTCGTGGGAGGATTTTCTTGAAAACCTTTGTGTCGCATCTCTGGAAGATACTGAACCTAAATACCAAGTTTGGTGTTTATCCGACTGTTCTTTTCTGAGTTACGCTGTTCAGACTCACGCACGGACATATTTTAAAAAATGCTTTTTTTGGATTCAGGGGGTCTCAAAACATGTATTTCCGCTGAAATCTCGGTATCGAATTTTTGGGTGGAATACAATACTTCCCCTACTTACTGTACGTAATAGAGAAAGTAAAAATTGAACTGTCCAAAATGACCACCACAACGTCCTCCAAACAAAACATCACTAATGGCATTTACTTTCTCCCATAATATTAAGTAACTTCTATTCAGGACATTTCTTTCTACAACGCTTAGTTTTGGAGATATTGTTCAGTGTCAACTTAAATGGTTCAGCCTGTATATAGTGTGCAGGAGAGAAATTAACAAATGCATAAACAGATATATTAGACATTTTGTCAGACATTCCAGAGTTTACCTCTGCTCTTTGATAGGAGGTGATGGACCAAACACCCTAAGGATATCAAACTAATTTACATAGTGATAAATTGAAGACTATTAATGAAAAATAATGATAATGATAATGAAGACAATGATGCCGAATACAAACCTTCAGATGAGCGTGAAGAGTTTGTTTTATTACGTATGGAAAATAAGTTTGAAGATGATGTATTGTTCTTTACGTTGTTTGCTGCTACGTATGAAAAAGCCGATTTTAAGTAGGAGTTGTATTATATTTCAACTGTTGGGGAGCAACAGTAGTTGCAACCGCACGTATAGTAAACAGTTTCCGGTAGCCTTCGTCCCAAATGTACTTTCAGGTGGGCTTTTCCCCAAGTTTAAAAAAATATTAACTTTGTTATTAAACTGCTTCTTTAAATATTTATGTTTGCCTCGGCTGCGTCAGTAGAGACACGTTTCTCTTAGGCAGGGAGTGATGCGACAAGAATATAGGCTTACACAGATTTTTAGTTTTAATTCACTCCTTTTTATTAAACCTTGACACAAATTAAACAGCATTTCACTGATATAGATATCTGTGAGATTATTTTATTTAATACTTGCACTTTTTTAACACGTATACTTATTTTTCGTTTCACACGAATACGTAATACATTTCTCTAGAGGACGCATCTTGCTGTTACTATCACATTCTGCAGGCAACTGAAAAGATTTCAACCGTCTAAACTTGTAAATCTCTTAATTTCAAGTCTGATTGTCTAATCCTAGTCCAATAGAATACCTGCATTTAACTAAAGCTTTTTCTGGCTGTTGATTGGCTATTATTAAACGGTCTCAAAATTTACATTATTGCAGCTCTAATACCGACTAGTAGCATTTAAACTCTCAAACTCATTATTGCCTCAAGGTTACCTCATTGTTACTTCATTGTTAGCAACGTTTAACTTATTATTCTCACAGCTCCTACATTATTAAATTACGTAATGCATTCACATAACATTATTACACATGGATACAATAAAATAAACTGTTACATACATTTTACATATTGCTTCAAGGCGGGCTGTTATTGAATTTACATATTATATAATTTAATTGAAATTATTTCAGTGTTACAAATACTGCCTCAAGCAAAAGATTTTTAGTTTACATATTATAGCTGTGCTGGAAGCTATGAGAGAATGGGATAAAGCATTAAAGGAGACACAGATTACATGCTTATTTAAATGATTTAGGATGCGAGACTTCCCCTTCTTTTAGAGCTGTTTTCATTCCAACAGCAAAATCGAACACGTTGAGCTTCTGGTTCATCGGTGCGTAATGTGCCTGTTACGGTAGCAAAACAAACCTGTTCATTGAGGCAAGTTGGTTCGTTTGAAGCTCCCGGTTGATTTCGTTCAATCGCAGTGTTAAATTCACTAAATTTACTCCTGTCGTCGCTAACGGCATTACTGCTGGAAAAATGTACCTTCTCTATGGACTTGCAGAGTGAAATAAGACTTGGATTCGTATCTAAGCCAGAGAAAATATTACATTCGACTCCAAAAAATTATTTTGCCTTTTCATTGGATATATCTCCACGCTTTGAGCCTTCCTGTATAAAAATTCCCTGTTCAGAAAATGGCATGCATTTATGACATACTGCATGGCTCAAAAACGATACAAGTTGGAGGTCTCCATAGGCTTGAGCCAAGCTCTAGGGCCTAGATCCGGCCTGAACACGGCGGACCGGTTTCAGGCTTAATTTGAAACGTATTTTTCGGACTTGGGCTTGAAAATAAACCTGTAGAAAAATTAGTTTATCATATATTTTCTTCCACATTGTTGAGATCTCGGAATAGCATAATTATCGTAAATGCACACATCCATAGTAGTAGAAATCTAGTAATAACAAATAAGTACTCGGTTCTACCAATTGCGAGAATAACTTAACAACAGTACGGCAGCTGCAAACTACTCCTCTCTCCGTGCAGCTACACCCAGGGCGGAGAGGTGGTCCTGCAGGTCGTTCTCCGTGGTGTAGTGGTTACCATGCTAGCCTCTAGTTCCCGAGGTTGCGGATTTAAACCCGGCGGAGGGCGATGGACTTTTTCAGGCGCAAACATTCTTAAATGGCTTCCTTCGTAAGGGAAGTAAAGCCGGTGGTCCCGTGTCGTAGATTTAGGGCACGTAAAAGAACCTCAAGCCTGATAGAGGCCTCTGAGCAAAAAACTCTGGTCTTTCACGCCCAATATAGAATGGGGACGCTAAGGACCACAGCAGTTAAAGAGCGTCCATAAGTAAGACTCAATCTTATTTGATTTTTACATCCTGCAGATTGCAGTAATGGGGACGGCATAACCAATAAGGGAGTATACCTTCAACATGCCGCTTACTGCATGTGGGTTCCATGACCTCAGCCGCCATAATTTCTGTCAAGTGGTTCCTCATTTGGTTCAAAGGACCTGAGTGTGTCCCTTACTAGTCCGCCTATCAGGGGAAATAATTCCCACGAGGTATCGGAAATTGAACCTGAATCCCTTCGTATCGCAGGCAGAGTGGACTGATGATGATGATAATAGTCAATGACTGCAAAATGATGACAAAATGACAATCGGGTTCGGGCTCGGTTAAGACGGGCATAACAATTTCCACCCGTGCAGATCTCTAATATAAAGCAAGGTTTTCAAAGGAATTCCCCACCCCAAACACCCTTTTACATTGAAAAATTCTCCATAAGATCTCTTTCTTAACAAAATTCCTGAGAGACAATGTTCACCTTAGTAAACGAACAGAAGAGAGAAGAGGAGTCCGATGTTCGACACTCTAATGAGCGAAGGGAAAGGAAAAGAAATTGAAATACCCGTCATTAATTGCAACGCTGCCTGCAGCGAAAAATTGAGGTGTGATTGAGAGAAAGCTGGACTAAGTCATAGTATGAGCTCCTTGTAACTCATTTTCTGCCTTACTTCCATTTCTTTTTCATTAACAGTGAGGCATAGAACAGCCATCTAAACTAGTTTTACAGCTAAACAAAACAGACAACTACAAACGAATTGTCGTTCGTCTTTATTCTTCACACTTTAATATTTATTAACACACACTTCCAAAAAAATCAGTTTTATTCCCGATTTTCAAAATATCACGCCACTCTGTGCAGAGAGAAGGAAAGGGAGGGAATGAGGCTAAGTGTGGGAGTGAGAGTGAAAAATCTGTCTCTACCTTCTATCTTTATTCGTATACAAACTGGTCTTACTACGTCCTTCTATTACATTTTAATCCAAATAAACCTTTGCAGCAATAACTACATTACACATTTCGTTATAGATACAAAAGGAACAGCGATAGTCAAATGTTTAAGAACTGGACGCGTATGCGGGCCTTAGAATTCCATTCTATTTCTATGCAATTACGAGAAACAACTGAATGTTCACAGGACTTTAAAAGTAATGAACAATTCGAATCATTAATAACGGATATTTCGGAAATGACTAAAAAAGCTTACCTATTTAAAATAACATTTTCCTTTAACCAGAATCATTCACCACCCTCCACAGAGTCTGGAAGTATGGATATGGAAGTGAATACGAGTGTGCTTCATGAAAAAATAAATCTGATTAGTTACACTCACATGACTTTCTCTACTCTTATACAAACTATTTTTACAAACGCCTATTCTCCATATGCTTCATGTTAATCGAGATATCGAGATGTCAATCTTATTGGTAATTTTGTTGTAGATGCAAGGGGAATATGGTAGCTTTTAAGCGATAGTCAAATATTTTAACCCTGGTTGCTATGTGGCGCATTCCATTCTCTTTGCATGTCCAGGACATAAAAAAATGAATAACGAATTTGAGAAAAAGTATAAGTATTGGAAAATTTAAGGAAATAACAAGCAATATCTCGAAAACGGTTCACTCAACAAAAGAAATGTATATGACAAAAGTTGTGTATTTTAACGCGATCTACATTTTTTGTGTAGTAAAATTTTGTCTATCTCTTATGGTTTACCAGTTATGCAAAAGTCGTTCACAATGAAGAATACTTTTGGAGACATTCCCAGAAAATTCGAGATATACATTTCATTTCTCATGACATTATCTTAAACATATGATATTTTAATCAAAATCGTTAGAGCCATTTTTGAGAAAATTAAAATTTTCGAAAAATGTTCCATGTAAAGGGTAGTCTGGGGTGGGGGGATTTTCTTGAAAACCTTCGTGTCGCATCTCTGGAAGATACTGAACCTAAATACCAAGATTGGTGTTTATCCGACTGTTCGTTTTTGAGTTATGCTGTTCACAGACAACACACACACAGACACACACATGGACATGTTTCCAAAAATGCTTTTTTTGGATTCAGGAGGTCTCAAAACATGTATTTCCGTTGAAATCTCGGTATCGAAAGAAGTTAATATGGGAGCTACACAAATGAAAGAAATTAAAAAAATCCGGTGCGTTACATTCATTTGATTTTCTCCACACTTTATAGCTTAATAGTGGGTATACAAATTATTTTTATAAAAGCATATTACTTTCTCTACTACATATTTGTAAGTAGGGGAAGTATTGTATTCCACTCAAAAATTCGACATTGAGATTTCACCGCAAACATTTGTTTTGAGCCCACTTGAATCCAGAAAAGTATTTTTAGAAAAATTTCCGTGGGTGTGTCTGTGCGTCTTTGAACGGCATAACTCAAAAATGAAAACTTGAATAAATATCAAACTTTGTGTTTAGGTTCAATATCTTCCAAAGATGCAACACGAACATTTTCCTGAAAATTCTTCCACCCCAGAATATCCTTTAGATAGAATATTTTTCAAAACCATTTATTTTCTAAAAAAATGGCCCAAATGATTTTGTTTAAAATACCTCATTTTGCATCACAAATAAATTTATTTCTTGATTTTTTTGGGAATAGCCTGTGAAGTCCTCTTCATTCAGAAGATATTTTGTATAATCTGGTATAACTGGTAATCGTTAAGCGAGACGAAAACGTACTACACAAAAAGAGTATATCTCTTTAAAACATACAATTTATTTCAAATAACTGTTTGTGGCATTAGTCATTTCCTATATATCCGATATTGATGATTAGAATTGTTAAATATTTTTCCATTCCTTTCAAGTCCTTTCGATATTCAGTTGTTTGCTATTACGCACACACACACACACACACACACAGACAACTTTCTAAAAATTCTTCTTTGGATTCAGGGGATCTCAAAAGTTGTATATCTGCACGCGCGCACACCCACACGGAACATTTTCTTAAAATTCTTTTTTGGATTCTGGGGATCTCAAAAGTTGTATATCTGCATGCGCGCACACCCACACGGAACATTTTCTTAAAATTCTTCTTTGGATTCTGGGGATCTCAAAAGTTGTATATCTGCATGCGCGCACACCCACAGGGACATTTTCTTAAAATTCTTTTTTGAATTCTGGGGATCTCAAAAGTTGTATATCTGCGCACGCACACACACACACACAAACGGACAATTTTCTAAAAATTCTTCTTTGGATTCAGGGGATCTCAAAAGTTGTATATCAGCACACACATGCACACACACACACACAGACCATTTTCTAAAAATTCTTCTTTGGATTCAGGGGATCTCAAAAGTTGTATATCTGCGCACACACACACGGACCATTTTCTAAAAAAACTTATTTAGATTCAGGGGGTCTCAAAAGTTGTATATCAGCACACACATACACACACGCACACACACACACGGACCATTTTCTAAAAATTCTTCTTTGGATTCAGGGGATCTCAAAAGTTGTATATCTGCATGCGCGCACACCCACACGGACCATTTTCTAAAAATTCTTCTTTGGATTCAGGTGATCTCAAAAGTTGTATATCTGCGCATGCACACACACACACACACACACTCACACACGGACAATTTTCTAAAAATTCTTCTTTGGATTCAGGGGATCTCAAAAGTTGTATATCTGCATGCGCGCACACCCACACGGAACATTTTCTTAAAATTCTTCTTTGGATTCAGGGGATCTCAAAAGTTGTATATCTGCATGCGCGCACACCCACACGGACCATTTTCTAAAAATTCTTCTTTGGATTCAGGTGATCTCAAAAGTTGTATATCTGCGCATGCACACACACACACACACACACACACACACACACACACACTCACACACGGACAATTTTCTAAAAATGCTTCTTTGGATTCAGGGGATCTCAAAAGTTGTATATCCGCATGCGCGCACACCCACACGGACCATTTTCTAAAAATTCTTTGGATTCAGGGGGTCTCAAAAGTTGTATAACTGCATGCGTGCACACCCACACACACACACACACCCACACACACACACACACACACACACGCGCGGACCATTTTCTAAAAATTCTTCTTTGGATTCAGGGGATCTCAAAAGTTGTATATCTGTACACACACCACATACACACACATACACACACACACACACAAACGGACCATTTTCTAAAAACTCTTCTTTGGATTCAGGGGATCTCAAAAGTCGTATATCCGCATGCGCGCACACCCACACGGAACATTTTCTAAAAACTCTTCTTTGGATTCAGGTGGTCTCAAAAGTTCTATATCTGCGCACACACACATACGGACCATTTTCTAAAAATTCTTCTTTGGATTCAGGTGGTCTCAAAAGTTCTATATCTGCACACACAAACACGGACCATTTTCTAAAAATTCTTCTTGGATTCAGGGGGTTTCAAAAGTTCTATATCTGCACACACAAACACGGACCATTTTCTAAAAATTCTTCTTGGATTCAGGGGGTTTCAAAAGTTCTATATCTGCACACACAAACACGGACCATTTTCTAAAAATTCTTCTTTGGATTCAGGGGGTCTCAAAAGTTCTATATCTGCACACACAAACACATACGGACCATTTTCTAAAAATTCTTCTTTGGATTCAGGGTGTCTCAAAAGTTGTATATCTGCAAACACACATACACACTCGGACCATTTTCTAAAAATTCTTCTTTGGATTCAGGGGGTCTAAAAAGTTCTATATCTGCACACACGCACCGGACCATATTCTAAATATTCTTCTTTGGATTCAGGGGATCTCAAAATTCGTATATCTGCAAACACACACACACACACACACACACACACACACACACACACTCGGACCATTTTCTAAATATTCTTCCTTGAATTCAGGGATCTCAAAGTTTTATATCTACACACACACACACACACACACACACACACACACACACACACCATCTTATAAATATTCTTCTTTGGATTCAGGTGGTCTCAAAAGTTTTATATCTGCACACACACACACACACACACACACACACACACACACAAACACACCGCACACGGGCCAATTTCTATTTTTTTTTTTTTTTTTTTGATTCTAGGGATCTCAAACACATTTCTGGTAAAATATCGGTATAGAATTTTTGGCTGGTATGCAATACCTAGCGGTAGAGAAAGTGAAAATGCATTTATGTTTTTCATTATTTTTAATCATATTAGATATCCTTTACGTAAATGTGTGTACTATATACATCTATTTGTGGGGGAAGACGATATTTTCCTCTTTCGGGTATGGTGGTAGAGATTAGTGTTATTTATATTTTATGTAGTATATCTCTAGCAAATTTAGCGGCGTCAGGAGTCATTGGTCACAAGATCCACAAGCAAGTACAGTCACGTTTTAGCACACAAGTTCCCAAAGTGTGCATTAGCAATCATGATCAGTTCATAAGACAGCCAACGAGTCGACTGGTTCCATACGTACGGCTGATTTTATTGCAAAAAGCATTCACAACGACTTCCTCATTCTGTGACAGACAAAGATCAAAGTTATTTACGCGACTCCATGGTAGGCCATGAGATTTTACGCCTCGCCATTTCACCCCGGAAACAAGCTTCTAAAGAGAGGAGCTGCCGTCCGTAAACAAGAAATTTAAAGCTGCGACATCAGCTAGAAAAGCTTCAGCTATTATTGTGGTTCTCAGTGAAAGAGCTGTTGAACCCTCTGCTAAAGTCTGTCCCTTAATTTTGCGTAACATGGAGATTCCTTTCGCTAACCTACAAAACAACACTGTGAATGCCTGAGTAATTTTAGTGTAAATTTACATTATTGTATGACAATGATTTTAGATGTTTGTTAACTATAAGCATTGTTAGGAAATAAGTTTACATGGCATCACTGACAATAGGAGTGGGTAACAATGAAGCGAGGGGGTGAGTTGTTTATCAATTAGAAGAGACAAACAGATGACGTCAGGGTAGCGTGGCTTTCTTTAGAAATGGAGGGAATATTTTCCCTAGAGCATATGTTTTAGTAATTATGATTGGCTGGCGAAACAGACGCTAATGTGGCGCGATTTATTAACCAATAGCAGCTCTATTATGAAGTTTAGGCATATCGTGGTGAGGGAGTATAAATTCTTGAGCCAGAGGCAAGTATCGCGCAGCTCTACAGAATCATTCACAATGTAAACATCACACAGTTCTAAGAAATCTCTCTCGCGAGTTACACGTCAGGCAGTTCTAAGGAAGCATTCATGAGGTACACATTACGCAATTCTGCAGAATCTCTCGCGTCGTAAAGTTAGTTACAAAATGTGAAATACGCGAATTAATAGTGCGCGGCAAATAAGTGATTGTAGTTACATTCGAGAATATAACAGTTTGTCAGGCGTGTATCAAGATTAAATATGTGAAATTAATTAAGTGTGACGGCAATAAAAGTGTAAAAACAAATTCTTTTATCAGTGTTATCTTTTACTAACAACTCCTTTCCGTTTACACACCCTATTCAAGAGATATTTGCTCGACTGAGTAATCATAGCTAGCCGGAGGACAAAACTCAAAATTCAAAATAGTAAAACAATAACAGAAAAAAGATAAAACGACAGGTTACCGCGACAGGTTCTAATTCTGATTGTCCTTTTTATTACTTTCTCTACCTCGTACATATTAGGAATAGAAGGTATTGCATTCCACTCAAAATTTCGATACCGAGATTTCACCGGAAATACGTGCTTTGAGACTCCCTGAGTACAAAAAGGCATTTTTAGGAAAAGGTTCGTGTGTGTGTGTGTGTATGCCTGTGAACAGCATAACTCAAAAAAGAAACGTCGAATAAATACCACACTTGGTATTTAGGTTCAGCACCTTCCAAAAATGCGACACGAGCACTCTCAAGAAAATCCCCCACCTCAACCTCCCTTTACATGGAACATTTTTCAAAACTTTTTATTTTTTAAAAAAATTGCTATAATGATGTTGATTAAAATATCACACATTAAAGATATTTGCATGACAACTAAAATGTATATCTTGAATTCTCTGGGATTAGCCTATGAAATTCTCTTCATTCGGAAGGAATTTTGTATAATCCTATATAACTGTTAAACGCTAAGCGATAGACTAAAACGTAGATACAAAATTGTAGATTTCTTTAAAACACATAATTGTCTTACAGCAAGTTTTTCTGTGGTATAAGCCTTTTCAGAGATATCCGTTATTAAATGTTAAGATTGTTTAATACTTGTCATTATTTTAGAGTGTCGTCGATTTTCATTTGTTTCTCACGATGGCATTGAAACAGTATGGGATTTAAGGCCAGCATATTTCACCTAGATCATAAACACTTGACTATGGCTATTCTCTTGTATCTATAACGAAATGTGCAATGTAGCTATTTCGGCAGAGATTTATTTGGATTAAAATGTAGTAGATAGAATTGTTTGTATACCCATTAATAAAGATAGAGGGTAGAGAAAGTTATGTGAATCTATACATCAGATTTTTTAATAAGTGATGAGAATAGTTTTGAAACTAAGAAATGAAGGGTCGTTTAGTGTCAGAAATCCAAATGGTAATACATTATTTCGTAGCATACTTTTATCGCGGAAGTCATATTATGATAACGCAAGCAAAATAAATACCATACAGCTTGTTCTATTTTAAGAAAAATTTGATTGGGTGCAATCATAACTTTTTCCGCTTATCACAAACCCAAAGGCATACCTTGTATATTATAGCATTCATTAAAAACTGATTCTTTATTCGTGTTACATCATTAAGGACACATTTTTGTCTATTTCAAATGGCAATACATCTCAGCCGATGAGACTTAAATTTAAAATAAATGTTCAAATACATTATACTTTTCAATTAAATAACATTTTCTAAAGTTCTTAGACTCAATTTAACATTTTAATATATAAACTAAATGATTTTAAAATCCACACAAAATAAGAATTATATTTTTACGCAGCTGACAATTTTATTTCTCTAATATAAAAGGTTTGGCTGCTATGGGAACAGTTTACTTGTAAATGGGGAGCATTTTGAATACCTTATCAAATAATAAGAGCTTTATTTGCTATAGTAGTTGTGTAAATTGCAGAGAAAATTGCTAAGCAAGCCAACAATTAAACTATTCCCATAGCAGCCAAACGTTTGTATAGAAAATAAAATTCTTCATGCAACTAAATAAGATAACTTCCATTCAGAAAATATGAAAAATAATATGATACCATTTACAATTTTTTCTTGATGACGTCATACGCTTTACAATAATGGCTGAAACTTTTGTTTCTGTTTTTTTTAATTTCCTTTCAAAATATCACATTTGATACGTCCAAGCATTTTTTAAAAAAAATAGTTAAGTTTAGTTTACTTTACATTTGCTTACTTATAAAACGCCTTGCGTATACCGTATGTCAAGTACGTGACATTAAATAGGCATTTAAGTTTTATTGAAACTTTTCTGGATTTACTTATGCAAAGTCACGTATATAATTTTATTCTTTTAACGTTGTTTTGTTAGTGCAACAGATATTTGCATAATTTTGCTCCTAATGGTTATTTTGAGAGCAATAAAAATACTGCCATGGACGTCTTTTTGTCTATGAAAAATTATTAATTGGAATGGTTTTAAACTAAATAATGAATGAAGCACAATGTTTAACTGTTAATATAGAAAGAGGATAAACTGAAACGAATTTTTACTGTCCTATTAATTCCACCTAATCAACTGCAAACCAAAATTTGTCTTATGTAGAAAATCATTTCATACTTATTTTTGTTTTATTGTTCTTGTTTTTAATTCCTTTTTTTTAATTATGTCCAATGCCTTATTGGAGAAGAGCATTTCACAAACCCTCGTACAAATACACTTAACCATAATTAATAACTTATCTCCAACAAATTCAAGAACTTTTCTCTTGTCAAGCAGCAAACATCCATCCAATGCAACTGCCAGAACTCGCTCATAAACACACGCGCCGATTCCTGTTAACTGAGCATGAATCAAGCGGTGGAATCAGCAACTGTCGCCCAGTTCAAAGCGACTATGAATTAGGTCTAATATAATTATTTTTTTTAACTAATACAATTTGTTTGCATTCAAGATGCTAAAAACACATTGGAATGCTTTTGCCACAATTTAATTTTGAAGTGAGCTCCTATTGGAAAAAAGTAGCAGAGTATTTTTAAACTTTTAACATGGATGGTACATAGGTAAGTAAACTTCAGTCAGGCGAAATAGAAACATGCAACATATATTTTAAAAGCGGTTAATTCTACAAAAAAGGTATTTGAAAAAATCATAGATGTTTGAATAAAATCTATTTCATTCCGTTGTAAGCTCCCGTCTATTTTTTCCATATTCATAAAAATTAAGACTTTACACGATGTACACAAAAAATTCAACGCGTACATTTCACAGTATCTCAAAAGTAATTTTAATTCAAATCCATAAGTTGTATTTTAAGAAAATAAAACATAACGTAAACATTTGCATGTATGAGTAGAATTTCCTGGAAATCTACGCCTTCCATCATTAAATGCTGCTTGATTAAGTTATGAAAGGTGGAATTAACCAAATTTTGATTTTTAGCTTTCCGCTTACAAAATGCACATAATACCGCCTGCGCACGCCTGTTTTTAGATCTCTGTATTTTGTTCAGGGACCTCAAAGATGTAGTTCTAGTAGCTTGGACAAAATGTAATATTTCCTTTAAATAGAGTAAAAAAAACTAATGTATTACATTCACATGACATTTTCTACCCACTACCTTTATTTTTATATAGGTTCCTCAAACTAATCTTACGAAAGTCACTCTTCTATCTACTTCATTTTAGTCCAAACAAAGCCTTTCAGAAATAACTGCATTGCATATTTCGTTATAAATACAAAGAAAACAAATGTTTAAGAGCTGGGCGCTATATGCTATCCTAAACTCTATGTTATTTTCATGCAATCACGAGAAACAACTGAATATTGAGGACTTAAAGGTAATGACAAGGTTGAACAATCCATACCATTAATAACCATTTCTTGGAAATAACTTATGTTATAAAAAGTTTATTCAAAATAAATTATGTGCCTTAAAGAGATATACATTATCTTTAGTAGTGCGTTTTCGTCTGCCACTTAACGTTTATGTTTGTGTTGTGCAAAATTCCTTTTGGACGAGGAGTTTTCAGTCTATTTCCAGAAAATTCAATATATACACTTATTTTTTATATTAATGTGTTCAATATATGGCATTTTAATCAATAACGTTAGAGAAAATCGAATAATTTTGTATGTAAAGGTAGTTTATGGTGGGGGAATTTTCTTGAAAGTTAAACACCAAGGTAACAGCAACGACTATTCGTTTTTGAGTTTACCGCAAACACACAAACACAAACACACACGGGCTGTTTTCTAAAAGAGCTTTTTTACTTTCTCTATTACGTATAGTAATTAGGGAAAGTATTGTATTCCACCCAAAAATTAGATACCGAGATTTCACCGGAAATACATGTTTTCAGAACCCCTGAATCCAAAAAAAAGCATTTTTGGAAACATGTCGTGTGTGTTTGTGTGTGTCTGTGAACAGCATAACTCAGAAACGAACAGTCTGAACAGAAACACCAAACTTGGTATTTAGGTTCAGCATCTTCCAGAGATACGTCACGAAGGTATTCAAGAAAATCCCCCCGCCCCAGATTACCCTTTACATGGAACATTTTTCGAAAATTTTAATTTTCTCAAAAATGGCTTTAACGATTTTGACTTAAATATCATATGTTTAAGACATTTTTATGATATATGAAATGTATATCTTAAATTATCTGGGAATGTCTCCAAAAGTATTCTTCATTATGAATGACTTTTGCATATCTGGTAAACCATAAGATAGACACAATTTTACTGCACCAAAAATGTAGATCGCGTTAAAATGCACAATTTATGTCATATACATTTTTTGTTGGGTGAACCGTTTTAGAGATATTGCTTGTTATTCCCTTAAATTTTCCAATACTTGTACTTTTTTCTCAAATTCGTTATTCGCTTTTTTTGTCCAGGTAATGCAAAGAGAAACGGAATAATCCACATAGCAACCAGCTCTTAAAATATTTGACTATCGTTTAAAGCCTAGCAATTCCGCTTGCATCTACAAGAAAATTACCAGTAAGATTAACATCTCGATTAACATGAAGCATATGGAGAATAAACGTTTGTAAAAATAGTTTGTACAAGAGTAGATAAAGCCATGCGAGTGTAACACATCACGTTTTTTCTTTTTGGATTCGTTTGTTTTTAGTTTACTGTACACATTTAAAGTTATAATTTACAAATTTTATTACATTTATTTTCATGCTTCTGCTGTATTATATACATGCCTGGTATCCTATTATCCAGTGTAGCTCCCTGACCATCAGCACTACTGTGCAGAATTTGTTTCTCTTTGCTAAAACTTCATTAAAATTTATTTAATTTAATCTTACCTCACCAATGTTTCCTCCTCTCTTCCTCTGTGACTTTCCTTATCCATTTCTCTTTCGTTTTCATTTAAAAACATCTGCTACTTTCCTATTTCTTTCTTCTTGCTTTCTTGTTAGCATTTTCAGTGCGCTAAATCACCCCCATATTAATCCCCTTTTTATTCCAGATTTTCCACCTCCATTTTTTTTAAATCTTTACATTCAGTTACATAATGTTCTACACATCATCACAAAATTCACATACCCCTTTACCGTTACCTCTTAGGCCACTTAAAAGTATCCGTTCCTGTCTTCACCCAGCCTAACCCTTGTTGTTCTCTTTTATTACACTACTCCATGTATGTTTCTCTTCCCAATTTTTTTTATTTTACTGTAAAATTCAAAAACTTTTGTTATCTATACTTCCCCATATCTCTTTGCTTTCAATATCTTCCACTCTTTCCTTCACTTGGAGAAACGTTTGGTGCTGTTGTTGTTGTTGTTTTTCCCCACGTTGGGCACCAATTTGAGAAGCGTTTGTTGTTGCTGTTTTGCCCCACGTTGGGCGCCAATTTGAGAAACGTTTGCTGCTGCTACGTATGGAAAGTCAGTTTGAAGTAGTTGGTTTGTTACATTATTTGCACCACGCTTTGGGCGTCAATTTGAAGTAGTTTGTATTGAAGGAGTTGTATGATATTGTCATAGTTGTTGCAACCGCACTTATGGTACCCAGTTTCCGGTAGCCTTCGCCCCAAATGTATTTTCAAGTGGCCTTTGCCCCAAGTTTAAATATTATTACTGTTTCTTTAAATATTATATACTTATGTTTGCCTTGGTTGCGTTAGTATTTGTTAGAGACAAGTTTCTCTTAGCAGGGCGTGTTGTGATACAACTGAATAATATAGGCTTATAAAAATTTTAATTTTAATTCACTCCTTTTTATTAATTCTTGACACAAATTAAATACCACTTCACTGATATAGAGAGCTGTGAGATTCTTTTATTTAATACTTGCACTTTTTAACACGCATACTATTTTCGTCTCACACGAATACGTAATTAATTTCTCGAGGACACATCTCACGTCTTGTTATGAGCACTGTCCAGAAGCAACACGTCTGGTTATGAGCACTGTTTGGAGGCAACTGAACTGTTTTCCACCCCTTAAATTTGCAAATTTCTGTATTTCAAGTCTCTGATTGTCTAAACCTACTAAACTAAAGCTTTTTCTGGTTGTTGATTGGCTATTTTTTAACCTCTCATTATTGCTGCTCTAATAATGACTAGTAGCATTTAAACTTCCTTACTCATTATTGCCTCAAGGTTACTTCATTGTTAGCAACTTTGAACATATTTCTCACAGTTCCTACATTATTAAATTACATAATGCATTCACATAACATTATTGAACATGTTTACAATAATATAAGCATATGAAATGACTGTTACATACATATTACAAGTTATTGAATTTACATATATAATTTGACTAAAATCATTTAAGAGTTAAAAATACTGCCTCAACTTGGATCCAAAAATCTGGACTGTTGTTTTCCACTTACAATCATATATCTTTCCTTCCTATTTCTTCCAATGCTTTCTTCAATCCTCCTCCCCAACTGTCCTCAGTTTTTATACTGTCTTGTAGTACCATACAGCTTCTTAATATATCTGCTCCTTTCCCTGTCAAACTTTTATACAAACATTTTGGATTTGTGGATACTATATACATGGCAGAGAAAGGAAAAGGTTATGGGCAATTAAAATTATGTCTTGTTTATGGAACCCTTTATACTCTTGGAAGTTCAATGTTTATATACAAAAGATAACCTGAAACAATATTCATAAATAGTGTTATAGATACAACAGGATAATACAATTAAAGTCCAGCACGCATACATAACATAACAGGTAGTTGTACTTGTTTTGCTTAAGTTTGAACCATTACAGCTGTTAATTTACTGTTAACCATTCCACATTTTTACGGAGTGTGGAGGACAAAGACTTGTCTATTTTAACACTAATGTCGAATGCACGAACCGCCGAGAGCATGCGGCACATTCGCCAACCGAAGCTGGACACTCGTACCGCCATTGTCTAGATACGAAAACGTTTCCGCCCTCTTATTTAAACATTCACTACCTTTGGGCGTAACATAATTTTATGCCTACCTTGTTTAAGCTAAATGTGGTGTAATGCTAACGTTAAGAGGTTTATAATCGAAACACAGCAGTAATAAACCTTACTTTGCCTTAGGGGAAGTCATTTCTTGAATTTTATATCGAACTACTTATTCTAAAGTCTTTTTTACTCTCTGTGCTACGCATAGTAAGTAGGGGAAGTATTGTACTCCACCCAAAATTTCAATAACGAGATTTCACCGGAAATATATGTTTTGAGACCCCCTGAATCCAAAAAAAGCATTTTTGGAAACATGTACGTGTGTGTCTGTGTGTGTGTATCTGTGTGTGTGTCTGTGAACAGCATAACTCAGAAACGAACAGTCGGATAAACACCAAACTTGGTATTTAGATTCAGTGTCTTCCAGAGATGCGCCACGAAGGTTTTCAAAAAAATCCCCCCACCCCAGACTATTAATTTTCTCAAAATGGCTCTTAACGATTTTGATTAAAATATTATATGTTTAAGATCCTTTCATGACAACTAAAATGTATATCTTAAATTTTCTGGGAATGTCTCCAAAAGTATTCTTCATTATGAACGACTTTTGCATAGCTGGTAAACCATAAGAGATAGACAAAATTTTACTATACAAAAATGTAGATCACATTAAAATACACAATTTATGTCATATACATTTTTTTGTTGAGTGAACCATTTTCGAGATATTGCTTGTTATTCCCTTAAATTTTTCAATACTTATTTTCTCAAATGGGAATTCGATATTCATTTTTTTGTCTTGGATATGCAAAGAGTATTAATATGTGGTAAAGAGAATGGTGCTGCACCTAGCAACCAGCTATTAAGATATATGTCTATGCTTAAAGGCTACCGTATTTCTATATTGCCCTTGCAGATACAAAACAAGGGGAACATAGTACGCCTTAAGCGATAATCAAATATTTTTAGAACTGGTCGCTATGTGTAAAATGTAATTCTCTTTGCATGGCAAAAGATCGTTTCTGCAAATGTTTATTTCGATTAATATGAAACAGATGGAGAATAAGAGTTTGTAAAAATAGTTTGTACAAGAGTAGAGAAAGTCATGTGAGTGTACCACATCAGATTTTTTACTTTCTGTGATGCGCATAATAAGTAGGGGCAGTATTGTGTTCCACCCAAAAGTTTCTGACACCAGGATTTTATTAGCAATGGAGGTTTTGAGGCTCCCTGAATTCAAAAATAACATTTTTAGAACAAAATACTCGTACGAAAATTCGGATAAATACCAAACTTGATTTTTAAGTTCAGTACCTTCCAAAGATAAGACACAAGGATGTTAAAAAAATCCTCCCACCGAAACTACCCTTTACATGAAACATTTTTCAACTCTCTCTAACATTTTTGTAACGATATTAATTAAAATACCACATATTTACGTGACAAATAACATGTATATCTTCAATTCTATGGAATAGCCTATATAGTCTTCATTCGGAAGAAATTTTGCATAATCTGATAAACTGGTAAACAAAAAAGTACCACACAAAAAAAATCTAGTCTTTTTGAAACATATAATTTACTTCAAATAACATTTTTCGCAATAATCATTTTCGAGATATTCATTATTAATGGTCCGAATTGTTCAATACTTTGTCGTCCTTTTCAAGTCCTGTCAATATTCAGTTGTTTCTCGCGATTGCTGGAAACAGTAGGCATTTTAAGTTCAACATATAGCGTCCAGTTCTTAAACATTTGATTATCGCTACTCCCTTTGCATCTATAACGAAATGTGCAATGCAGCTATTCCTGGAAAGGTTTATCTCGATTAAAATGAAGTAGATAGGAAAATAAGCTTTATTAAGAGAAGCTTTTATAGTCGTTAATATATGATACACAGTAGAGAAGGTCATGTGAGTGTATATAAACTATTTTTAAAATTTAAGTCGCCTGAAAATTGTATTTGATGTGAAAACTTGATACCATACAGAATTTAGTTAAAATGAAATGTAAGGTATGTAATCATTATTAAGCAATGATTAGTAACTATTTGTTTGGGTTCAGAAACTGATATTGCTACTTTCAGAGGTCGCGCTGCACCAATCAACGTGTGAATGTCTACTGCTAAGTCTCCCGTTGGCAGCAGCAGCAGCACCAAATTACAAGAATAATTGCTCTAAAGCGATGCTTATACTATATAGCATGTTTGTATTTTCTCTACTGCTTACCTTTGGTAGGTAGAAGTACGCTCAACACGAAAATTCGTTACAGAGATTTCACATACATGTTTCAACAATACTGTTTGGGGCGCCTGTGCATGTGGTTATGAGCAGCACAACTTAGAAATAAAAGGTGGGATGACAAAAAAGCTTCATATTTGACTCCATCTTTAAGGAATGAAAAACCATCTTTTATGAAATACCTCAGCCTAATTCTATTTAAACATTGTTCATTTATTTTATTTCTTAAAAATCTGATGTGTTACACTCACATGACTTTCTCTACTCTTGTACAATCTATTTTTACAAACGCCTATTCTCCATATGCTTTATGTTAATCGAGATATCGAGATGTCAATCTTATTGCTAATTTTCTTGTAGATGCAAGGGGAATATGGTAGCTTTTAAGCGATGGTCAAATATTTTAACGCTGGTTGCTATGTGTCGAATTCCATTCTCTTTGCAAGTCCAGGACATAAAAAAATGAATAACGAATTTGAGAAAAAGTATAAGTATTGGAAAATTTAAGGGAATAACAAGCAATATCTCGAAAACGGTTCACTCAACAAAAGAAATGTATATAACATAAGTTGTGTATTTTAACGAGATCAACATTTTTTGTGTAGTAAAATTTTGTCTATCTCTTATGGTTTACCAGTTATGCAAAAGTCGTTCACAATGAAGAATACTTTTGGAGACATTCCCAGAAAATTCGAGATATACATTTCATTTCTCATGGCATTATCTTAAACATATGATATTTTAAACAAAATCGTTAGAGCCATTTTTGAGAAAATTAAAATTTTCGAAAAATGTTCCATGTAAAGGGTAGTCTGGGGTGGGGGGATTTTCTTGAAAACCTTCGTGTCGCATCTCTGGAAGATACTGAACCTAAATACCAAGTTTGATGTTTATCCGACTGTTCGTTTTTGAGTTATGCTGTTCACACACACACAGACACACACACAGACACACACACACACAGACACACAGACACACACACGGACATGTTTCCAAAAATGCTTTTTTTGGATTCAGGAGGTCTCAAAACATGTATTTCCGGTGAAATCTCGGTATCGAATTTTTGGGTGGAATGCAATACTTCCCCTACTTACTATACGTAGTAGAGAAAGTAAAAAACGATCCCAAAACCACAGGCTTGGGACACTAGCATATACCAGGTGGGCCAAACAAGCCACTTTCTATATGGGAAACATATAGAGCTTATTGTGCAAAAGCAGCTGATTCAGTTGAATGACCGTGCTCACTGCAGTCGTAGCATTTCTATGGAAGGGTTGGTGACACTGGAATACTTACCATATTATCTTCCTGATGTCGCTTTGTGACCCTGGATTGTTTCAGAAGATGGAGCACTTGCAGATTGGAAGATTTCCCAATAAGAGCATCAGTAGTGCAGTCATGAGAAAGAACGCTGATGTTCGGCGTCTTCTACATGGGAAATAGTGTAAGACATGAACGGAGACTATTTGCAGAGCTCAAGGAAAATGGGAAGGTAACATATCAATTTTATTATTGTTTATATAGAATTATTGCCTTCTTACATGTTCAAATGAGTATAGTTTACAACTTATCACAGTTGTTCATCGCGGTGGTGTTGCAGTAGAGTACTTGCCTTCCAAACCGCGAGGCAAAAGTCCTGAATAGGCATCACCTTAAAGAAACGAATTTTAGATAGCCTCGTCGACAAGGACTTTGTTCTCATTTGCGTCAATATTAACTCTCCATTCCATTCTTTCCCTGGAGTGTTTTAGCAATATATAGAAAGATCCATATTGAGCTGTGAATAAAACAATAGAAAGTTAGTACCCTAATGTTACAAAAATTATTTTGTTTCCTACTGTCTGGAATTGTATGTTTTTCAATCTCCAAACCAATACATCAAATTGAACTTTTTCGTTCAGTTACTTTCTGTACTCCAACACAAACATATGAATACATAATGATAAATCTACTACGAGAATAACTTTTTATAAGCATTTTCCTTCATACTTCATTATTGCAAGTTTCCATATTAATTTTAAAATTTGAATATTGCTTAATAGCTCACCTTAATATATTTACTAAGAGATATTTCTTTTCATAATACTATTAAACTAAGACGTTGAAATAGTTGATAATTACTCCGACAGCGGCACCACTGCACAACAAACTCTTAAGTTTACCAACATGAATTACATCAACTCATATGAGCATATGGATCATATTACTGCATCCCTGTCCAAAATTATACGCATTACAATATTTAATAAATATATTAAGTATTTCCATATAGTGTGAAACAACTGCAGGAAAGTGTTTTTTTAGGTTTCCTTTGAATATTCCGATCTCAGCTTTGCTTCGGCCGTAAACATTTTACTCGTCTTGAGAGAAACTCAATTTCTATACAATTAAAGTGAATAATTAATACTAACGTTTTTCATTGCAACAAAATAATGGATATTTACATATAAAGCTACTGCAAAACTTGTATTTTCATAGTTTTTGCATAACTAATCAAGTTTCAGCAAAGTTTTAAAGCACATATGCCTGAAAAATATTTGACATCTTTCAAAAGAAAGATGTGAGATCTTCCTTTTCCAAATGCCTCTACATGGAATCAAAGTAGTCGTGGTTACCATGCTAGCCCCTAGTTCCCGAGGTCGCGGGTTCAAACCCGGCGTTGGGCGATACATTTTTTTCGGGCGTAAAAGTCATTAGCATGGCTTCTTCCGGAAGGTAAGTAAAACCGGTGGTTCCACGTTGTGGATTTACAGAACGTAAAAGAACCTCAAGCCTGATAAAGAGGCCTCTCAGCAAAATTACCGGTCTTTCACGACCAATATAGAATAGGGCGCTAAGGACCATAGCAGTTAAAGAGCGTTCATAAATAAAAAAAGAAAAGGGAATAACAAGAAATAAAGACGTAAACTATGTGCACATAAAAAATAGGCACGTCTCGAGAAACGTAAGTTGCAACAAAAGGAGAACTTAACATCGGGATCAGTTTTAGACTTATAAAATGCAGATTCTCGACCCTCCTCCAGTAGTGTATTCTAGCTTCAGAACCCCCTATCTCTTCTGTTCATAAATTCATATATTTCGTTCCAAGATCAATACAGAACACCACGCTGCTGAAAGGAACTAAACATGTGGTTTCATAGTACGCAATGCAAAACTTCAGCAATTTCTACTGTCAAAATGTTTTTTTTTTTTTGTGTGTTGCTGAAAATGGGAGCAGTTGGATCTGATATGACGCGCGCCATTGTACCATATTCAAATTAAGTGTAAAAAATCTGATGTGGTACACTCAAATGACTTTCTCTACTCTTGTACAGACTATTTTTACAAATGCTTATCCTCCATATGCTTCATGTTAATTGAGATACCCAGATGTTAATATTATTGCTAATTTTCTTGTAGATGCAAGGGGAATTGGTAGGCTTTAAGCGATAGTCAAATATTTTAAGAACTGGTTGCTATGTGCAGTATTCCATTCTCTTTGTATTATCGGAACAAAAAAATCTGATGTGTTACACTCAAAATGACTTTCTCTACTCTTGTACAAACTATTTTTACAAACGCTTATTTTCCATCTACTTCATATTAATCGAGATAAACATTTGCAGACTCTATCTTATTGCTAATTTTCTTGTAGATGTAAGGGGAATATATATTTACAAGGGCAATATAGAAATACAGTAGCCTTTAAGCACATACATATCTCTGAATAGCTGGTTGCAGCACCATTCCCTTTGCCACAGATTAATACTCTTTGCATATCCAAGACAAAAAAAATGAACAACGAATTCCCGTTTCAGAAAATAAGTATTGAAAAATTTAAGGGAATAACAAGCAATATCTCGAAAATGATTCACTCAACAAAAAAAATGTATATGACAAAAACTGTGTATTTTGTCTATCTCTTATGGTTTACCAGTTATGCAAAAGTCATTCACATTGAAGAATACTTTTGGAGACATTCCCAGGAAATTCAAGATATACAATTTATTTGTCATGAAAATATCTTAAACATATGATATTTTAATCAAAATCGTTAGAGCCATTTTTGAGAGAATTAAAATTTTCGAAAAATGTTCCATGTAAAAAATAATCTAGTGTGGGGGGATTTTCTTGAAAACCTTCGTGTCGCATCTCTGGAAGATACTGAACTCAAATACCAAGTTTGGTGTTTATCTGACTGTTCGTTTCTGAGTTATGCTGTTCACAGACACACACACACACGGACATGTTTCCAAAAGTGTTTTTTTTGGATTCTGGGGGTCTCAGAACGTGTATTTCCGGTGAAATCTCGGTATCTAATTTTTGGGTTGAATACAATACTTCCCCTACTTACTATACGTAGTAGAGAAAGTAAAAATCTGATGTGGTACATTCACATAACTTTGTTTAACCTCTATCTTTATTAGTGGGTACACAAACTATTGTTACTAAAGCTTATTTTTCTATCTATTATATTTTAATATAAATAAATCTTTGCAGAATAGCTACACTATATATTTCGTTATACAGAACACCGATAGCCAAATGTTTAAGAACGGGACGCGCTACGCTGGCTTAAAATTCCATACTGTTTCCACGCAATCCCAAGAAACAATTGAATGTTGACAGGACTTTAAGAGAATGACCACGTAATGAGCAGTTCGAACCATTAATAACGGATATCTCAGAAATGGCTTATACCACAAAAAGCTTACTTGAAATAAATTGTGTGTTTTAAAGGTATCCACATTTTTGTGTAGCAGTTCTCATCTAAATAGCTTTATTATATAGTATTTTAATCAAAATCATGCAGCCAATTTTATAAAATCAGTAATTCGAAACATTGCCCATGAAGGATATTTTGGGATAGGATTTTCTTGAAACATTTCGTGTTGCATCCTTAACCAATTTGTTACTTAATAAACTTTTGTTTTCGAGTTATGGTGTTTCAAGGCACACGGACACACACACACACACACACGAATCTTTTTCTAAAACTGCTTCTTTTGATTCTGGGGGTTTCAAAACTCAGATTGGTGTATTGTCTTTACGTTGTTTGCACCACGCTTTGGGCGCCAATTTGAGAAACGCGTTATTGCTTCTCTGTATGGAAAGCCAATTTGAAGTAGGAGTTGTATTGTATTGTAGTTGTTATGTTGGGGAGCCGAACTTAAGTTGTTGCAACCGCACGTATGGTACCCGGTAGCCTTCGCCCCAAGTTTAAAAATATTAATTTTGTAATTTGACTGTTTCTGTAAATATTATATATTTATGTTTGCCTCGGCTGCGTCACTATTAATGTTAGAGACATGAATTTCTTAACAGGGTGTAGTGCGGCTGAAGAATGTAGGCTTACGCAGATTATAATTTTTACTTCACTCCATTTATTAATCCGTGACACGATTTAAATAACACTTGACTGCTTTAGAGAGCTGTGAGATTATTTATTAATTACTTGCACTGTATAACTCTTAAACTATTTTTGTCCCACACTGAATACGTATTAAACTTCTCGAGAAGGCGTCTCGCGTCCGGTTAGGAACGCTGTCTACAAGCAACTCATTTCTGAATTTGTACATTTTGCTCCATTTCAGTTTCTGATTGGCTAATCCTACTCCAATAGAATACCTTTATTTAACTTTCAGATTTTCTGATTGTTGATTGGATATTTATAAACTGTCTCAAAATTCAACTATTGTTTCCAAGAACTACCAGTAGCATTATTAAAGTTTATTATTTATTATTGTCTCAAGGTTACCTCTTTGTTAATTCATTGTTAGCAACTTTTAACCTATTATTCTCACAGCTCCTACATTATTAAATTATATAATACATTCACGTAACATTATTAAACATGTACATAATAATATAAACATTAATACAATGACTGTTACAAGCATTTTATATATTATATTATACATATATTGCTTTAAGGCGGGCTGTTATTACATTTTATATTATATAATTAGATTGAAATCATTTTAAATATTAATAATACTGCCTCAAATCATGTATTTCCGGCGAAATCTCGGTATAGAGTTTTTGGGTGGAATGCGATACCTTCTCTACCTACTATGTACGTGCTAGAGAAAGTAAAATATCCTGCTGTTTCACGAGTCTAAAGCTACCTTGGTTTACAAAGGAATATGAACTCCCAAAGACTGCATATTTCGGCTGAAACAGTTTAGATGGAGATCTGCGTTTCTCTATAATTTTCTCTATGACTTACCTAAGGATAAATTCAGTGTGTAATCCAGACAATTGGAGGTTTCACTGCAGATACAAGATTTGAGATTTTCTGAACAAAAGAGCAGCAATTTTAAGAAAGTAAAATATTATTATGTGTGTGTGTGTGTGTGTGTGTGTGTGACAGAGGGAAAGATAAAGCAGTATTTTTCGTTTGTATTTATTTATTGTGCTAAGTTATTATAAGTGAATATTCTTGGAATTTAGCCCTGGCCCTTAAACAGTTATATCCATAATTTACGATACCTTCATTATACTAATCACTAATTTCTTAATTCCTAAACGTTACGTTGTTGTGAGTTTATCTGATATTTGAGCCTATTCACTGTCTAAATTCATTTATTCCTCCCTTTACTTAAATACTGCACTATTTTGGTTCTATCTTTGTAAAAAATTTCATTTATAGCTATACTTTAATCGATGTTAGACCATTTCTTATTGTTAATACACTCTTTCCTCCTAATTTATGTTTCTTTATACCTAAAAAGTATGTGTTCGACATCTCCTTTTCCACCAATAAGGGACACTGATTTTGTGGGATGCCTTTCCTTAAACCTTTTAACCTCTGTACTCCTTCTTTTAGCTACGTAATACTCTCTCTCTCTCTTCTATTAGTTATATCAACATATTTTCTTCTCTTACCTATGCATTTTTAATAAGTATATAAAACTCTAGGGAACACTTTTCTATCTCAGTAGATAGTATTATATTTCAATATTCCTAAATCCCTTTCTTGCCATTTCCCAGAAATTGTGCACATTATTTTCTCTTGCTCTCCATATCCCTCCTAATCCATTACTCTCCAATTTATTCTGAAGGCTATTTATCCACAATATTTTTAAAAACTTTTTTCTTGGTGTTTCAGGCACTGTTTTAACTATTTCTTTCGTCTAGATTTAAATTCTGAACCAATATTTCACTACCCTTACCTGTCAGTCTAGCCATTTCCATTTTCTCCACCTGGCTTAAGGTTATGTTAGGTAACCCTATAGTTTCTCTATAGAATATCCTATGTACACTGTCATGCATAAAATGTGGTCCATTTTCTTAAATCGCTATAGTGTCCGTAAGGTTTCCACCTTCAGTAACCAACTTTTGACTCCCCCAGTCGGTATTGATTCTCTATGTGACTGGCCTGAAAAACAATAAATGAATATGTAAACTAACCAATGGATGATGCTTGTAATATATGCGAAATGAAGGGGTGGATTGGTACCACCTGTACGAGAGTTTCGCTACGATTGGCACACAACGGAGGGATAAACCAATTACAATATAATTCGGCCTTCTACAGGAAAAGCTGAAGAATTATTTGTATGTGTGTCAAACTGAACGCAACTACAACATTTACATATATGAGAGCTTTTATCAGCGACATGGAGACGAAGGTTAAGATGTTGCTACTACAATAAGAAACCCGGCATAAAGCAAACGGTAGTGTAGCGTGAAAATATAAGGTTTTAGTTGTAAAGTTACCCTTCGGAAGTTCGGCTATAATTTGGGGAGATAAAGCACTCCGCCAATCCAATGGCTAGAATTATGCTCGAAAAACAGAGGTGGTCACGATGATAGGGGTGGGGTTACATGTTATTAATACCAACATAAACAACTAAGTTCCATTATGGATCACATTTTATGCACGCCAGTATACTTCATCTATGCATTGAAGTAGTTGCAACCGCAAGTATGGTAAAAAGTTTCCGGTAGCCTTTGCTCCAAAATACCTTCCGGTGGCCTTTGCCCCAAATGTTTATAAAAACATTAACTTTGTAATTTTGACAGTTTCTTTAAATATTACATATTTATGTTTACCTCGGTTGCGTCAGTATTTATATTTTTTAGAGACATGGATGTCTTATCAGGGTTGTGGTGCGACTGAAGAATGTAGGCTTACACAGATTATAATTTTACTTCACTCTTTTTATTAATGTTTGACACGATTTAAATAACACTTCACTGATATAGAGAGAGAGCTGTAAGATTTGTTTTTTATTAAATACTTGCACTTTTTAACATGTAGACTATTTTTGTCCCACACGTATTAAATTTCTCGAGGACGCATCTCGCGTCCAGTTAGAAACACTGTCTACAAGCAACTCACTTCTGAATTTGTAAATTTTGCTATATTTCAGTTTCTTATTAGCTAATCCTAGTCCTATAGAATACCTGCATTTAACTAAAGCTTTTTGTTGTTGTTCATTAGCTATTTTATAAACTCACAAATATTACATTATTGGTTCCAAGAATCACAAGTAGCATTATTAAACTTTCACATTCATTATTACCTCAAGGTTACCTCATTGTTAGCAACTTTTGACCTATTTCTCACAACTCCTACATTATTAAATTACGTACTACATTCCCATAACATTATTACACATATGTACAATAACAAATATATATAATGACTGTAATATACAGCTTTTATATGTTGTTTTATACAGATATTGCTTTAAGGCGGGCGGCTGTTATTATATTTTATATTATATAATTTTGCTGAAATTATTTAAGTGTCAAAAACACTGCTTCAACATTCCCATCCACCATCTAATCCCCACACTTCGGTACCATCATTTTAGCATCTAACTTCATATTGTATACTTTCTCCAGCCATTTAATATTTACATAAGGTGCTTTATATTCACAAACCTAGCTGACATCTCTCTTTTCTTCTGAAGCCCAAATTTCTTTTTTGTTTCTCCCATTTGCCGCATCCATCTAGTATGTAATCCTAAATACTTACATTCTCGTTCTATGCTATGTTCTTATCGAGCGGATGGTTCAGACAGTTACGTCTATGGCCTCCATTCGGGAGGTTTCCGGATCAATCCCCGAGGACCGACCACTCTTACCCATGAGTTTTCTCGGGTCTTCAGATGAATGCTAGGGTGGTTCATCCTCTAGCACGACTCTTCTTCCTCTCATTTTCTGCACACATCATCTTCCTTGTAGTCTGCTTCATAGTTGTAGGACCAGACGACGGTAATCGGCGGGTTGCGGCTGGGCGGTGACTTGCGCTCTGTAAAGGTTTCTCCCCTGTCGTCCTGCGGTACCACTCAGATCTCTCCTCAGCGTGGGGCTCTGCTTCTGGAGATCCTGGAGGTTGGTGGCTTGTGGGCAAGGACCATGCGGCATCGGATGCGTTTATCTGTAAACGTTAGGGACCCGTCCATGCTTGCGCCGACGGCATCCGAATCTGGTCGCCCTTCGGGTTTCTCCCCTCATCCTTCCCTCCCAGGGGTCACGTTGGAAGCACAAGGGGCCGACTGGCCTGCGTACGGTGCTCTGCCCCAGTTCGGGGGCCTCTCCTGATATGTAAATTATATTTACGTTATATTATATTCTTTACTTTTATCCATCCATTTTTCAAATTTACTTAATCCCCTTTTACATACCATAATCTGTGTGTTCTCTAGGTTCACACTAAGCTCCACTCTTTCTTCGCAAGGATTGTTTTGAATCAATCTGTGGTCGATCCTACCACTGGATCATTTGTGAAACTTAATCCTGGAATTTGGATATTATTAATGACGGCACAAAGCTATTATTTCTCCCAATTTCTAACAAAATATCATCTATAATAAATAAAACGGTACTGGATTTAATCTGCCTGAGGACTTTATTTTGCTGAATTTCACTAGTTACAACCCTTCAGCCTTACACTGAAAATATTTTCAATATACAGTGTTCTAAGGATATTCACCATATGGCTACTTTTCCTTTACTCAATTTTTGCCATCATAATTGTAGCTCTACTCGGCCATTGCGTTCTCTAAGTCTACAAAGGCCATGTACAATTAGTCGCTTTTAGATATTTGTCTGCTATCGTTTTTCTGATAAATTGTCAGCTGTTCTCCTACAGTGAGAGAGCAGTATAACTAAACAACGAAAACTCCAAGAGATATCAAATTCTATAGTCAAATCCGGCACCTTAAAACGATGCAAGCCAAAATTTTCATAAGAACCCTCCATCTCAAGCAAATCCTTTGGATAAAAGATTTCCTATATTTGAAATTCCATTGTATGTTTTCTCAAAAACGGGCAAAAAACTGATTAAAACAGCACAAATTTGAGGTATTACCTTAACAAATCTGTTGCTTGTAGCTATTAAGTCACCCTCATTCTTATTGAAACCTAATTGTAAAACTGTAAAATATGAATGAAATCCATATTTCTCTTCAATGACGCAACTGGCAGCCCGATGCTCTCAAGGCGCTGCTACTCGAATTTGTTGGTGCAGTTTCTCCCGTAGATAATGCTAATGATGCAATACAATATCAATATGTTACACTTACCACAACCACCACAACCATCATCATCATCATCATTCAAGGTTAGAGGATGCTCAGGTCCACCTTTACTTTGGTCTTTCCACATTTCATTTCACTTTGGAGTTATAATTTATAATTTGAATTGTATTCTTTCTTTGTACGTTCTTTTAAGTTATGTTTGCCAGTTTCTTTATATTGTTACAGCTTAATACATAAATTATAATATGTGTGTGTTCTAAAAGCTTCGTTTCTTATATAATCGTTCTAGTATACTGACGTGGATAAAAAGGACCCATAATGAAACTCTACTGATTATGTTGGTAATGACAAATGTACGTGAGATGCTTGAGCATAATTTCTAGCTACTGGATTGGCAGGGTACCCAGACAATGCTTCCTTGAATTTAGGTGCAAATATAAAATATAATAGAAACAAACACGAAAATATTTTTGCTTTCGTCTCCATTTTGCGGATGGAAAGCTCTCATATTAACGTCCTAGCTTTTGTTCAGTTTAATGACACATGCAAATAGTTCTTCACGCCTTCTTCTAGAAGGTCGAATTATGATGTATTGGTCTATCGTTTCCTTTTGCACCAATTGTAGCGAAACTCTTTCATGGAGGCGGAATCCGAACAACCCTTTCATTTCATATCGATTATAACATCGTTTTTGTGTCCGGATTGTTTTTCGATCAGTCATATACCAGGTAGCCCAATCGCACCGTATTTGACGTGTGCACACAACCCTTCGTGCGTCAAAATGTTGCAGAACTCAACGTGGCAATTCCAAGTAAATGCATATAAGTGGGGAACTGACGCAGTAGCGCCCTAAAAATCCATACCACTACCACTACCACTACTACTACTACTACTACTACTACTACTACTACTACTACTACTACTACTACTACTACTACTACTACTACTATACTACTACTACTACTACTATACTACTACTACTACTACTACTACTACTACTACTACTACTACTACTACTACTACTACTACTACTACTACTACTACTACTACTACTACTACTACAACGTTCCGTGTCCATAGGGATACATGAAGACCGTTGAAACATCGTATCAATCAACTGGAGCAAAATTTCGAAGACCTATTAAATGAGCGAAGTCAGCATAACAGTACCGTTAGATGGTGGTGATGATAATGATAGTAACAACAATATTTATGATAGCAAACGAAAAAATGACAGTGAAACTGCGTGTTTTCATGTTTGTTACTTATAGTCATTAACGTTAGAAGAAGATCGTACACACAATTTAAAAAATCTGATGTGTTACACTCGCATGACTTTCCCTACTCTTGTTCAAACTATTTTTACAAACGCTTATTCTCCATCTACTTCATGTTAATCGAGATAAACATTTGCAGACTCTATCTTATTGCTAATTTTCTTGTATATGTAAGGGGAATATATATTTATAAGGGCAATATAGAAATACAGTAGTCTTTAAGCATAGACATATATCTTAATAGCTGGTTGCTAGGTGCAGCACTATTCCCTTACCCACAGATTAATACTCTTTGCATATCCAAGACAAAAAAATGAATAACGAATTCCCATTTGAGAAAATAAGTATTGAAAAATTTAAGGGAATAACGAGCAATATCTCGAAAATCGTTCACTCAACAACAACAAAAAAAATATATATATGACATAAATTGTGTATTTTAACGCGATCTACATTTTTTATGTAGTAAAATTTTGTCTATCTCTTATGGTTTACCAGTTATGCAAACGTCGTTCACAATGAAGAATACTTTTGTAGACATTCCAAGAAAATTCAAGATATACATTTTATTTGTCATGAAAATATCTTAAACATATACTATTTTAATGAAAATCGTTATAGCCATTTTTGAGAAAATTAAAATTTTCGAAAAATGTTCCATGTAAAGGGTAATCTGGGGTGGGGGATTTTCTTTAAAACCTTCGTGTCGCATCTCTGGAAGATATTGAATCTAAATACCAAGTTTGGTGTTTATCCGACTGTTCGTTTCTGAGTTATGCTGTTCACAGACACACAGACAGACACACGGACATTTTTCCAAAAATGCTTTTTTTTGGATTCAGGGGGTCTCAAAACATGCATTTTCCGGTGAAATCTCGGTATCGAACTTTTGGGTGGAATACAATACTTCCCCTACTTACTATACGTAGTAGAGAAAGTAAAAATAGGTTTGAACGGATAGGGATAAGTCAAATAAAAATATATTTTAATTATTTGTCAGTCTAAAAAATTAGTTTATTCTCCCAAAAATAATTCCTGTGTAACTGAGTTGGTCTGTTTTTGTCTGTCATCACGGACTGTACACTCTATTGCAAGCCTGGAAAGTGCCTCTCAATCAAGCAATCCGTTCATCGTCTTTGCTGATAAGCAAGAGAACCACAAAGAAACTCGCCTGGGTACGTAGATCAGTCGGTAGAGATCCTGCTTATTGTGCGAAGGATCCCAGGTTCGATTCCCGGCTAGGGGTAGGAATTTTTCTCTAGCCAAGATCATTCCCTGTTCTCCCCAGCGTCTGGACGTACGTGAATCTGACCTAATGATTAAAGCCCAAAGTTTATTAGAAACCTGAAGACAAGCAAATACGAGTTATCCTATCGGCAATAATGTGTTTGAAAGGAAAGGCCGCTGATAAACCCATTGTAAAAGGCGTTGTATAAACAGAACATAAAACGAAAAGAAAGAAAAATAAAACGAAGCTGGCGCACGTTTATTCGCAAACTCCCCACTGGCTAGTGTGTACTTGGAATTGCCCCGTTGAGCTCTGCAACTGTTTTAACGCACGAAGGGATATCTACACACTTGAAATACGCCTCGGTTAGGACACCTGGTAGAGAACTGATCCGACTGGGTTGGTCACCTGAAGGTGCAAACCTTACGGAATGAAAAACATTGTTGCGATCTACGGGAATGGTCCACTTTATATGCATGTTAGTGTACATCCTTTTGCCTTTCTTAGAAATCTCATTTCTACTATTTGTACTTTGCTTTTATCCTTCTCATTAATAATTCCAGAATGCACTTGCATAAGCTATGACTAGTACTTCCATCATTTTGTGCATTTTCGTTTCCTTTCAGGTTTATCTTTCAATGCTCTATTGGTTGTTCCACATATTGCTTGGAATTTATCTAGCTTATTTTCAATATCTTTGTCCTTGTCACAGCTTATGTTGCCTAAATATTTAAAATCTGATGCCTGTTCTTCAGTTACGCCTGTATTAAATAGGTTAAAAATTGCTAACAATGAGGTAACAATGAGGTAACCTTGAGGCAATAATGAATTTGAAGATTTAACAATACTACTGGTAACTCTTGGAAGCAATAATGTAATTTTTGTGACAGTTTATAAAATAGCCAATCAACAACCAGAAAAAGCTTTAGTTAAATGAAGGTATTCTATTGGACTAGGATTAGCCAATCAGAAACTGAAATATAGCAAAATTTACAAATTTAGGCGGTTGAAATCACGCCAGTTGCTTGTAGACAGCGTTCATAACTGGTTGTTGACAGTGTTCCCAATCGGATGCGAGACACGTCCTAGAAATTTAATACGTATTTGTGTGAGACGAAAATAGTTTTACGTGTTAAAAAGTGCAAGTAATTAATTAATAAAAGAATCTTACAGCTCTCTATATCAGTGAAGTGTTATTTAAATTGTGTTAAGAATTAATAAAAACGACTGAATTAAAAATTATAATCTGTGTAAGCCTACATTCTTCAGCCGCACTACACCCTGATAAGACATCCATGTCTCTAACAAAAATACTGACGCAGCCGAGGCAAACATAAACACATAATATTTAGAGAAACAGTCAAATAACAAAGGTAATATTTTTTAAACATTTTTGGGGCGAAGGCTACCGGAAACCGGGTACTGTACGTGCGGTTGCAACGAACTTCAATTTCGGCTCCTAATAGTTAAAAATAAATACATCTTCAAACTGACTTTCCATCTTCTTCAAATTGGTTCCCAAAGCGTGGAGCAAATAATACAATAAACCTACCTTCAATTATTATTATTTTACACTTATACTTCGATATATAAGGGGTTCGAAATTACGCCGCTTTACGTCTATATAAGCCTGGCATTCGTTTAATATCTTATAGAGCACTAGAGGGATTTGTGCAGCCGAGATTTGGAAAACGCACGCCGGGTATTGTCTTTTAATTCATTGAGCGTATGAGAATTTGTTACATAAACTTTAACTTTAAGCATTTTCCAAAGAGCATATGAATTTATATACGGAGAGCGAGGAAATCAATCATCCCTTCATAAACAAATCTGATGTGTTACATTCATATGACCTTCTCTACCCCCTATCGTTCATTAGGGTGTACACAAATTATTTTTACGGAAGTTTATTTTCCTTTCTACTTTATTTTAATCACGATAAACCCTTCCAGAAATAGCTGCATTACACAATTCGTTATAAATACAAAGGGAAAAACTGGACGCTAAGGGCTGCCTTAAAATTTCACACTGTTTCCATGACATGGTGAGAAATAATTTAAAATTGGCAGGTCTTGAAAAGGATAGCCAGGTATTGAACAATTCCAACCATTAATTTGAGTATCTCGAGACACGCAAAAGAAGATACTTGAAATAAATTCTGTTTTAAAGAGATCTACATTTTTGTGCAGTACGTTTTTGTCTAACGTTTACCAGTTAAATAAGATCCTTCCCAAGATAGCGGACTACATAGTCAAGATGTACATCTTATTTTCCATGTAAATGTCTTTAATATATGGTATTTTAATCAAAATCGTTAAATTTATAGAAAATAAAAGTTTAAAAAACTTTCTATGTAAAGGGTAGTTTGGGGTTGGGGGATTTTCGTGAAAATCTTCGTGTCGCATCTTGGAAGGACTGAACCTTAATACCAAGATTGGTATTTTTCCAACCTTTTGTTTTTGAGTTGTGCTTTTTGAGGCAGTATTTTAATACTTAAATAATCTCAGTTTAATTATATAATATGTAAATTCAATAACAGCCCGCCTTAAAAGCAGTATGTGTATGTAACAATATATAAAAAATGTATGTAACAGTCATTGCATATTTTTGTATTATTGTATCCATGTTTAGTAATGTTATGTGAATGTATTACGTAATTTAATAATGTAGAAGCTGTGAGAATAAGTTAAAAGTTGCTAACAATGAGGTAACCTTGAGGCAATAGTGAATTTGAATGTTTAACATTACCTGTGATTCCTGGAAGCAAAAATGTAATTTTAGTGACAGTTTATAAAATATTGGCCAATCAGAGACTTGAAATACAGAAATTTACAAGTTTAGACGGTTGAAATCAATTTAGTTGGTTGCAGATAGCGTTACTAACCAGAAGCAAAAAGTGTCCTCAAGAGATTTAATACGTATTCGTGTGAGACGAAAATAGTTTTACGTGTTAAAAAGTGCAAGTAATTAATTAAAGAATCTCACAGTTCTCTATATCAGTGAAGTGTTATTTAAAATCGTATCAAGTATTAATAAAAGTAGTGAAATAAAATTATAATCTGTGTAAGCCTACATTCTTGTCGCACGACAACCCTGCTAAGAGAAACGTGTCTCTAACATATATTGACGCAGCCGAGGCAAACATAAATATATAATGTTTAAAGAAACAGTTAAATTACAAAGTTTATAATATTTTTCAAACTTGGGGCAAAGGTTACCGGAAACTGTTTACTATACGTGCGGTTGCAACTACTAGATGTTCGGCTCCCCAACAGTTTAAATACGATACAAATCCTTCTAAAGACATCTCCTTTCTGATATTACACATGCACACACACACACACTCAAACGGACCTTTTTCTAAAAAGATGTTTTTTTGGGTTCAGGGGCCTCAAAACATTTATTCCCGGTGGAATCTCTGTATTTAATTTTTGGTTGGACTAGAATACTGTCCCTACTTACTGTACGTAAAATAAATTTTAATTTTATTTATGAACGCTCTTTAACTGCGTCCCATTGTATATTGAGCTTGAAAGACAGAAAATTTTGCTCAGGCTTGAGGTTCTTTTACGTACCGTAAATCTACGACACGGGACCGCCGGCTCTATTCCCTTCCGAAGGAAGCCCTGCTAAGGATTTTTACGCCCGAAAAAATTCATCATCCTCCACCTGGTTTAAATCCGCGACCTCGGGAACTAGGGGCTAACATGGTACCCCTAGATCACGGAGGACGACTTACTCTACGTAGTAGAGAAAATAAAAAGCCCCGTAAAGCGAGGCAGCGACTTTCTTTGAGTTCTTTCTATGACAACACCTATTTCAACAATTTTTTTCTCTGTTGGCTCCTGTTTTCTTTTTACATAACACGGATGTAATCTATTTGAATTTTTCTGAAGACATAAATTGTGGGATGTTTCTGTACAAATTCGTGCTGGCAGCCCAATTGTGACACTGTTCGTGCAAAACTTAATACAATAAACACACTCTGTTCTGTAGTATACACTATGACAACCATACAGTAAAAACAAGCAGCACACGTATAACGTTATTTCCACGATAGAGCACGCCGTTACCCACACTAGAAGAATGAGTTAGGCTACCGCAGAGCGAGGTCATTCAACTTAATACCTGATACCAAAAAAAAACCCATCATTAAATATGAACCGGGTATAGTGTGAATAATGCAGATAAATCAGTGATGAATTTTAATTTTTATTATTTTTTCGAATTAAAACATTTTAATGAAACTGCAGCGTTTCAGCATTCTAATATTAATTCTGTTACAAGGAAATGTCTTATAAGGAATGCTTTGGAAACTAAATCTTCTTATACCCTTCGCATTCCGCCTCCTTTGGCTACCAACAAAGCACCCCTCTTTGTTAAATAAAAGCCTACATTCACAGAGGCTGTGTTACAAAAACCTTTGTTTCATTAAATTCTAACCTTTGTTTTACACAGAAGAATATGAACACCTATTGGATTTTCTTCTTGAAAGCCATCTCGACTGTCTTTGAGCAATACACAGCATGTTGAAATTTTATTGATGGAAGGAATTTTCATTTGTAACAAAATGCTGTAAGCACAAATCTTCTTACAGATTAACGGCCCTGTTAAAGAAGTGGTAGAAGCCAATGAAGTAAGCAATCGCGTGGTAGGCTACAGAGAGGGAAGTAATCGATTGGAGTGCCTTAAGATGCGATTTCATTGTACTGAATGCCGCGGCCCAATGGGAATAAGGCAATCCCATTAACACCGTATTTACCAGATACTAGCTTTAACCGCAGATTAAGTTGTAGAGTTTCAGATAGCCTGGTTAACATCACAAATGACTTGCCTTTATCTGCCGCAGCTTGCTTGGGTCTGTGCAATGACGAATGGTGATATAACTTGGTCAACTCTGTTGTCTAGATAGACACAAATAGATTGCGTAAACTAAGTAATTACGTAAACTTTGAATGGAAGTGCGTTTTAAGGTACATTTTACCACGTACATAATAGATAGAGAAGGTATTGCATTCCATCAAAAAATTCGATACCTAGATTTCACCGGAAATACATGCTTTGAGACCCATTGAATCCAAAAAGGCATTTTTGGAAACATGTCCGTGGGTGTGTGTGTGTGTCTGTGAACAGCATAAATCAGAAACGAACAGTCGGATAAACACCAAACTTGGTATTTAGGTTCAGTATCTTCCAGAGATGCGACACGAAGGTTTTCAAGAAAATCCCCCCACCACAGATGGCCCTTTACATGGAACATTTTTCGAAAATTTTAATTTTCTCAAACATGGCTCTAACGATTTTGATTAAAATATCATATATTTAAGGTATTTTTATGAAAAATGAAATGTATATCTCGAATTTTCTGGGAATGTCTCCAAAAATATTCATCATTGTAAACGACTTTTGCATAACTTGTAAACCATAAGAGATAGACAAAATTTTACTACACAAAAAATGTAGATGGCGTTAAAATACACAATTTATGTCATATACATTTTTTTTGTTGAGTGAACCATTTTTCGAGATATTGCTTGTTATTCCCTTAAATATTCCAATACTTATACTTTTTTCTCAAATGGGAATTCGTTATTCATTTTTTTGTCCTGGTAATGCAAAGAGAATGGAATACTGCACATAGCAACCAGCTCTTAAAATATTTGACTATCGCTTAAAGTCTCCCAATTCCCCTTGCATCTACAAGAAAATTAGCAATACGATTAACATCTCGATTAACATGAAGCATATGGAGAATAAGCCTTTGTAAAAATAGTTTGTACAAGAGTAGAGAAACAGATGACTGAAAAATTCAATGCCATAGCCGGGATTTGAACCACGGATCTCCCGGTCTCCGTCCGGTTGGCATTGAATTTTTCAGTCATCTGATTCTACCTTTCCAACCCTGTCCAACACACGGCTTGTGTGAAAGAACAATTAAATCCATTAAGAGTAGAGAAAGTCATGTGAATGTAACACATCAGATTTTTACAAAAAGGTCCACGTGTGTATCTACGAAAAAGCATAGCTACAAAACGAAAACTCGAATAAATATCAAACTTGGCATTTAAATTCAGTAACTTCCAAAAATGCGACACAAATGTTTTTAAGAAAAATCTCCCGCACCAGTACCCCTAACATGGAACATCTCTCAAATTGTTTTGTTTTCTAAAAGACGGCTTTAACGATTTTGATTAACACACCATATATTAAACACATTTACATGACAAATAAAATGTATATCTTAAATATTCTGGGAATAGCCTGTGAAGTCCACTTCATTAGGAAGGAGTTTTGTGTAATCTTGTATACGTGGTAAACGTTAAGCGGTAGACGAAAACATACTACACCAAAAATTTAGATCTCTTTAAAACTACACAATTCATTTGAAATATTTTTTTTGTGTGACATCAGCCATTTCCGAGATATCCGTTATTAATGGTTCGAATTGTCCAATACTTAGCCATTCTTTGAAGTACAGTAGATTTTCAGTTGTTTCTCGCAATGTCGTGGAAAGGTATGGCATTTTAAAGCCAGCATATAGCATCGAAAGCATTTGACTATAGTATTTCCTTTGCATCTATAATGAAAGATGTAATGCAGCATTTGCTGGAGAGGTTTAACTCTATTAAAATGAAGTAGATAGCAAAATAGGCTTTCGCAAAAATAATTGTATATTCCCATAGGCGATAGAGGGTAGAGAAACTCATGCGAATGTAACACATAAGATTTTTATCTTTGCTACCAGTTACATACATATAGTCTTTAGAATTATTCTGTCTGCGGTCTTCTAAGAACGAAAATGAAAAAGGCTCCTGCGCGTGTGATGTCTGATTCACCTAAAAACAAAACGTAAAATGCTTATTTAAGTTTAATTTCACTCCCAAACCCACACTTGGTATGTAAAATGTTTCGTAATTAGCTGTTTGGTTCCATTTTTACTTTCTGTACCACGTTCATAATAGGCAGAGAAGCTATTGCATTCCATCCCAAAATTCTATACGGAAATTTCTCCATAAATATACGTTTTGAGGCTCCCTAAATAAAAAAGAGCATTAAAGAAACCGCGTGTGTGTCTATCTGTCTGTGAACAGCATAACTCAAAAACGAAAAATCGGATAAACAACCACACTTGGCATTTAGATTCCGTACCTACCAACGATGTAAAACGAAGATTTCAAGGAAATCGTCCCATTCTAACTAGTCCTTACAAGGAACATTATTAGAAACTTTTGATTTTTTAAGAAATGTTTCTAATTATTTTAATTAAAATATCATATTTTAAAAATATTTATATGACAAATAAAACTTACATCTTGAACTTACTGGGAATAGCCCGTTAAGTCCTCTTATCGGAAAGAATTTTGTATAATTTTTGTGACTGGTAAACGTTAAGCGATAGACGAAAACGCACTGCACAAAAATATAGATCTCTTTAAATCACACAAATTACATCCAATACGTTTTTCTGTGGCATAAGCCGTTTCTGAGATATTCGTTATTAAAGGTTCGAATTGTTCAATATTTCAGTTGTTACTTCAGTTGTTTCTCGTGATTACATGGAAACAGTATGGAATTTAAGGCCAGCATATACCGTCCAGTTCTTAAACATTTGACTTTCGCTCTTCGGTTTATTTGTTTTAAAATATAGTACATAGAAAAATAATCTTTAGTAAGAATAATTTGCATACCCACTAATAAAGACAAGAGGATAGAGAAAGTCATGTGACTGTATCACATCAGATTTTTATTTTCCCTACTTCGTATAGTAAGTAGGGGAAATATTGATTCCATCCAAAAACTCGATATTGATATTTCACCGGAAATATAGGTTTTGAGGACCTCTGAACCCAAAAAAGCATTTTTAGAAAATGCTCCATGTATGTGTCTCTGTGTGTGTGTCTGTGAAAGCACAACTCAGAACGAAAAGTCGGATAAATACCAAACTTGGTATTTAGGTTCAGTATGTGTTAAAGATAAGACACGAAGATTTTCACGAAAATTCCCCTACCCCAGAATACCCTTTGCATGGAACATTTTTCGAAAATTTTGATTTCCCCAAAAGTGGCTCTAACGATTTTGATTAAAATATCATATGTTTAAGATACTTTTATTACAAATGAAATGTATATATTGAATTTTCTGGGAATGTCCCCAAAAGTCCTCTTCATATTGAATGGCTTTTATATAACTGGTACCTAAAAGATAAACAAAATTTTACTACACAAAAAATGTATACATCTTTGAAACACACAATTTATGCCACATGCATTTGTGTTTTGTTAAGTGAACTATTTTCTAGATATTACTAGTTATATTTTTGAATTTTCCAATACTTTTACTCTTTCTCAAATGGGAATTCGTTATTCTTTCTTTCCTTTCTTTATGTTCTGGACATGCAAAGAGATTGAAATGCTCCATATAGCGACCAGGTCTTTTCTATTGCTTCTAGCCATGTTTTGGAAAGAGAATTGAATTTTAAGGCCAGCGTATAGCCTGCAGTTTTTGAACACTTGACTATTTTTCGATCTGTTTCATTATGAAATAGGAATTTGATTTTTATTTATATGTTTATCTTTATGTAATGTTTGTATCTTATTTAGCTAAAACAAATCATAGCACTTTTGATTTTGCTGCTATTTCCCTTATATCTACACTAAATATCTAGTTTAGCTATTTCTGCAAATGTTTATCTCGGTTAATATGAAGTAGATGGAGAATAAGGGCTTGTAAAAATAATTTGTACAAGAGTAGAGAAAGTCATGCGAGTGCAACACTTCAGATTTTTATTAAAATAGCATAAAGAACATTTATTGCCTATATTGAATTTGTTGCGAATAGAAACAGTACGAGATAGAAAATTGTATGTATGAAAAAGAAACAATCTTGCTACACAAAAACTAGAAAATCGCTAAAACACGGAATTTATGTCCTTTTTGTCATTAACAACTTCCAAGATATTTGCTGCTGTTGGTTTCAAGTTTTCCAATACTTTAACACGCTGCTTTTGAGGAACTAAATCATTCTTTTGTGTCCCTTGATATCGTGCAAAGAGTGGAATTTGAAAGCCAGCATATTCCGATCCTTTTTAAGCTTTTGCTATCGCTTCAACCTCCTGTATCCCCCTTTTACGTTCCAGGAAATGAAATTATATCATTCCTGCAAATGCTTATTTCGCTTAACATCAAGTAGACAGGAAAATGATATCTTGTAATATTAATGTCTGGAAGAGATAACGGGCAGAGAAAGTCGCGTGCTTGTATTACATCAAAATTGTTCTGTATATTTTACTCCAAATTTTTCTCTCAAAATATTTTTTTTCTTACAATTACTTTGTCTCTCTTACGTTTGTACTATGGTAGGTAAAGCAAGTGTTGTATCCAGTCCAAAAAAGGATAATCGTAGAACAATCTAGTTTATGTGGGAGGGGGAGGGAGGGAGAGGGAGGGAGAGAGAGAGAGCAGCAAACATCAAAACCAAAATTCGAATGAGTACCAAGCTTCGTAATTAAGTCCAGTATGTTTTAAGGATAAACACGAACATTTTCACGAAATTTCCCCCATCCCGAGCTACACATTACAAAAAAAGCTTTTATTATTATATACTTTAAAACGCTGACATAAATAGTAAATTTGGATTTTCTCTAAGTAGGTATTAAGGACCTCTTCATTCGCATTGAATTTTGTATATTTGGAAACCATGAGTGATAGACAAAAACTTAGAGAATTTAAAGAACTTAGAGAGGAGGAGTTCAGTATTCCGGCCAAGGCTAGGCCTGATGCGCCTATTAAACCTGGAGGAAGAGACGAGACGAGGCGAGAAAGCACGAAGGGAGGTCAGATCTGATGGCGGCAGCCGGTACGGTACGGTACGCTACGGTACGGATCGCGGAGGGACCTCAGGAAGCGGGGCAGAGCACCTCATCAGGTCCATTGTGCTTCCAATGTGACCCCTGGGAGGGAAGGATGAGGAGAGAGACCCGAAGGGCGACCAGATCCGGATGACGACGGGCGCAACCATCGATTGGGGCCCCTAACGTTTACAGATATAACGCATCCGCAGCTGCACGGTCCCTGCCCACAAGCCACCAACCTCCAGGGTCCCCACGAAACGGAACCCTACGCTGAAGAGAGCGGTACTGCAGTGAAGTCAGGGAAGAAACTTTTACAGAACGCAAGCCCCGCCCAGCCGCAACCCGCCGAACACCGTCGCCTGGTCCTACAACCCTGAAACAGATGACAAGGAGGGTGATGGGTACAGGAAATGAAAAGAAGGAGTGTCATCGTAGAAGATGGACCACCCAAGCATTCACCTGGTGACCCGGAAAAAACACGAAAAACCCATGGTCTAGAGTAGGCGCTCGCCAGGGATAGATCCAGAGAGCTTCTGAATGTGGACCACAGACGTATCTGAAATGAAAGAGGGAAGTATTTTGGTAGCTCCACGGAGATTTATACTTGCAACCTCAGTACAACAGTAAATTAACTCTCTACCACTGCGCTAAGAGAGCTGCAGTAAGCGTATAACGAACTTTAGTCGTACTCTACTTGGGAACCATAAATAAATAATGTGTGTTTTGATTACAAATATTCAATGTTAATTTTCGTATATGAATTGTTTTCTCGGAAGACTTGTTATAGTTGTGTTCCCCATTATAACTACTACAACCACATACGCTGTTTTGTGAACAAAGCCTAGATGTCTCGAGCGCTCACGGAAGTGCCGTTTCAGACGCCGGCCACTTTAAATTGACCGAGTGTATATATATTCTTCTTTCTAAACTTTTTACTGTCTTATTCTTATTTGCGTCCTGTATGCCTCTATATAGCTAGAATAAAATGTGTATTGAAGCCACTGGAAAGACATTTATCATGATTTACAAGAGGTACAAAAACGAACATTTTTTGTATAATTTGCAGAATAGGTATGAACGTAAATTACGGTGAATAGAGAAAGTCGTGTGATTGTAACATTAGAGATGTGTTCCACTTTTTTCGTCGTTCCCTCACTGCAATCAATTTCTTTATCTCATTTATCCAACCTATTGTTACATTCACAGCAGCAAAAATTACACACCCTAGAAATCCTCATATCCGGGCTATGGGAAGAAGTTAGTATCTTTACGTTATTTGCACCACGCTTTGCGCGACAATTTGAAGGTGTTTTGTTGTATTGTTATTTGCCCCACGTATGGTAAAAAGTTTCCGGTAGCCTTCGCCCCAAATTTAAAAATATAAACTTTGTAATTTGACTGTTTCTTTAAATATTATTTATGTTTGCCTCGCCTGCGTCAGCATTATTGTTAGAGACATGGATGTCTTGGCAGGGTTGTGATGCGACAAGAATGTAGGCTTACACAGATTATAATTTTACTTCACTCCTTTTATTAATGCTTGATATGATTTATATAACAGTTCACTGATATAGAGAGCTGTGAGAATTTTTTTATTAAATACTTGCACTTTTTAACATGCAAAAACTACTTTCGTCTCATACGTATTAAATTTCTCGAGGACGCATCTCGCATCCGATTACAAACACTGTCTACAAGCAAGTGACTTCTGAATTTGTAAATGTTTCTCCTTTTCAGTTTCTGATTGGCTAATCCTACTCCAATAGAATACCTTCATTTTACTAAAGCGTTTTCTGGTTGTTGATTGGCTATTGTATAAACTGTTACAAAAATTACATTTTTGCTTCCAAGAATCACAAGTAGCATTATTAAACTCCCATTATTGCCTCAAGGCTACCTCATTTTAGCAACTTTTGACGTATTTCTCACAGCTCCTACATTTACATAACATTATTGACATTGTTTACAATAATATAAGCATATGCAATGACTGTAATATATATTTTTATATATTGTTACTACACATATTGCTTTAAGGCGGGCCGTTATTGAATTTATATATTATATAATTAGACTGAAATCATTTAAGTGTTAAAAATACTGCCTCATATGTCATTGCTTATATCTTGATCCAGGAAGTGATCTTCGTGAACATGACTTTAACTCTTCAGCACTTATCCTGCAACGGCGAATGACAAACAGTTTTGTGACACGTGCCCTTAAAATCTGACCTCAGAGTTGTGCCATATGCAGAGGAAAGCACTTGTTGTCACAGAACGGGTTCAACGATCATGTGCAGGCCATCAGAATCAATATGCACCACCTTGGCTGTTGCAGCATTCTGTCCATATGGACACGAGCCCTCGCCAAGTGAATGCTGTCATTAAATCACCAAGTCGTAACGCCCCCTTTCATGCGACTGGTGTGCCAACATAAATAAATACTATAACCAGCAACACCGCCCCCAAGTTTCGAACTCCAATCAACGTGGGTGCGATAATTAATTTGAATTTTAACAACGTAAGTTTTCTTTGCGGGATAATTTATTGAAAGCGAACCCTCCCATTTAGAAATTAACATATAGCGTAATCGTACTGTTATGAAAACACTGTCTTAGAAAACGGTGATGTATTGTTGATTATGTCTCCACTGTCCAACAATTAAGAAACAAAAGCAGTTATTTGAAAACTCTCATTACTTTTACTTTAACTTTAGTAATTATTTTTACGAAATCTGCAGTATCCATATTTCACCAAAAATGCACATTTTGAGCATGCAGAAGAACTTAACTTTATTCATAAACGAAAAGTTAAATATGTACATCCGAGTAGACTCATAGTCAGGAGGTTCGATCTCCGCAACCGCCCCTTGGGACTCATGGGTTTTTCGTGGTTTCCCCGGGTCGGCCAATACTGGAGTAGTTTAGTTCATCTTCTACCACGAATCTCCTGTCCCCATTTCTGTATCCATCATCTTCCTTGTAATCTATTTCAGGGTTATTGGACCAGGTGACCGTGGCGGCGGTTTGCGGCTGGACGGTGGCTCTGCGCTTTATGGAAGTTTCGTCCTGGCGTGGTCCAAGGACTGCCGTCTGTTCCTGCGTGTCGTCATCCGGATCTTATTGTCCTTGGATCTCTCCCCTCATCCCTCCTCTGGTGGTCACGGTAGAAGCACAAGAGACCATTTGGTCTCTTGGGGTCTTTGCCCCAGTTTCGGGGACCTCGTACTTTCGTCCATAACTTTACCTTTATATACCATATGTTATAATAGCGTAATTCTATTATGAGGCAAGCCTAAGATACGGAAAATTCATCGGAAATGCATGTTTTGAGCCCCGCTGTATACAGAAAAGGAGTGCTTCGCAAAAATTTTACACACCAGGCACTGCTTAAGCAAGACAGGCAAGGATTTTTTAAGAAAATTTCTCCACCCCAAACCACTCTTTACATGAAAACATTTCAGCTGACTTCCCATTTTCTCAAAAATTGCTATAACGATACCAAAAGATAATGCTTAAGATATTTGTACGATTTCTCTGTAATTAGCCTGCAAAAGCCTCTTTCTTGAAATGAATTTTGTTTAACTTAGCATACTTCGAAACTGCATGGATTCACTAGTAAGAAAAACTGACTTGTGATATTCGAAAAGTTGTACTTTGTTTACTGTATCGAAGAAGTAATCAAGTCCGTGTTGGCTAATTTGGGGTTATTTTGATAAAAACTCTTAACACTATATAGGAATCAGTTTTTTATGAATACTTTCATATAAGGGACTATGTGCCGTTATACAGCACATATTTGCGTTTGTCTGTGAACAACATTACTCACAAATTTAAAATCGGGTAAATGCAACATTTCATATCTGAGACGCATTGTTTAAGCATGTCCGAAGGAGATTATGAATACAGTATCCCAAATATAACCTATCTTTTATATAATTTTTTTCATCTACTTTCGACTTAAGGATTTGTCTTGAACTTTCTGTGAATAGCCTGTAAATTCTTCCTCTTAGGTGTTGAATTTTGTACAATTTTGTACATCTGAGAAAACATGAGATGGACAATCTCTATTAGCGCTTGTGTTTTTTTCATATATTCTGTGGTTTATATTTACACCTCAAATAGTAATCTTAACAAATATGCTTGAAAGTTTGAAATAATTGTTTTTTATTTCCATCGTCTTGTTCCCAAGGAAAAATATTTGAATGCTGTTTCCCAATATTGCAAGTAAGTAAGCATTTATCAGCTCAAAGTACTGTGACGGTTATCGTTTTATTTTACAAGGATTCGTTAAATCTAATTTTATAAAGTTCAAGATATTGTGCACAAAATTTAAGTAAATTCATGAAATTGGCTTAAGAATTCATGGAAGTCACTTAGCGAATGCTTATGTAAGCAGGAGTTAGGGGTATGGTTTTTAGGGGCAATGATCACCTCAGGTTCGAAACATGGGTGCATTATGGAAATCATGGTGAAACCCGCTTACGACAGTGCTGTCTAAAGCACTAGTCAGCATACTCCTCGGATATTTAAACTTAAGAGCTGTTTGTCGACTCGGGCCCTACTAGACACATACTAACAGGATTCTGCGACACCCAGCCTTTTAATCTTTAACCTACAATCTAAGCTACGCCGCAAGATCGCTGAAATATAGAACGCACAACTTCTTCGTATCCCAGGTAAGGTTCTCTCTTGCAGCCGCCTCATTGGTAGACTTGTTTGTAATGATATCGAGTAGAATTTCAGCCAAGTAAATCTTGCTGATATTGTGGCGAGCACATGGAGGTTTAATTTGGTAGACCTGATTGTCGCGACCCTCCCGTAATAGGTTGGTAGTCCTGGACCGGAAGGTATACTCAACTGTGGTGGGACGTGATCTTTCCAATAGTTTTCAGAACCTACAAGTAGCTTTGAGACGCATTGGTAGAAAGTAAGTGTGGAGATAGATGCTAATAAAATGACTGCTCTGGTATGAATTGGCCTCATTACCCAGTAAATCTTTGTAATGCGATGAGCGTAGTGGATCTACCTCGTGGCGAGGATTTAGTTTTTAGGTAAAGATCCTTTTGTTATTAGAACTATGTTAAAACTTAAATAACCTCTTCTTTTGGATTTTCCTTAACGTTAACGGTACACCTGTAAGTTGAAATCCTCCTATGCATGCTTTGGATGCCGTTATTAGCCATGCCCCTCTATTTGACATGGCCACAAGTATGAATAACCTAGTGAATTTCGTATATTATTGTAAGGCCGTGACAAGATGTTTATTTGTAGGGTAGAGTAGCACTCAATAATTACACTAAATTTAGAACCAGAGTTGCATGCCAATACCAACTTGATCATCCATTCTGCCAAAAATTAATTAAATTGCGTTTTATTTCTGGACGATCTTTAACTGCTGTGGTCCTTAGCGTCCCACTCTATATTGGGCGTGAAAGACCGGTAACTTTGCTCAGAGACCTCTTTATCAGACTTGAGGTTCTTTTACGTGCCATAAATCTACGACACGGGACCACCGGCTTTACTTCCCTTCCGAAGGAAGCCATGCTAAGGATTTTTACGCCCGAAAAAATTAATCGTCCTCCGCCGGGTTTGAACCCGCGGGCACTAGAGGCTAGCATGTTAACCACTACACCACGGACATCCCCTGCCAAGCTTTGCTATCCCGTCTGGAAACCTGAACTACATCCTCATTCTCATCCCATCTGGAAGAGGCGCCAGTTTATGGAATGTGACCTTACGTCACACTACATTGGGATAGAAATGCAGTGAATGGAAAGGTCAGGTTAAACCTAAAGAAAATAAAAACACAATCTGGTATGCTGATGTTTTTAAAACCAGACTTGGACTATGGCATTGGTACATGCTTTCATTTCGCTTGGGCATATATGCTATGGACTTTCAGACCAACATATTTGGTATTTTAGCTGGTACTTGAGTGAGTATAAGAAGATGCTATAGAAATAGATAGATTCTGATACTTTTCGATAGTTAGGCAAGCCTGAAGGTCCTCGATAACCACTTGGTTAAATCCAAGCTGGCTTTAGAATGCCATGAGTTTCTCACAGCACTGGCTACCCTCATTGAGTTTAGCTGAAATGGGTGACGGGGTATTTTAGGATTCTGGGCAACGAAAGGGCAGATGAAGCTGCTAAGAAGGAAACTTGGTAACCTATTGGACCTTAACCAGCTCTGGGGCTGTCATTAGGACCGGTTAAGCCAAGGGTGGCGAAAATGACTTCCTTCCGCGAGTCACCAAATATGCAAAACGCACTGCATCACTCAGCAGCGTGTGAAAAACAAACGGACGGTTGCAAAGAGGGAACGGCGTCTGCGAGTCAAAATGACTCGCGAGTCACGTTTTCGCCACTTCTGGGTTAAGCTATCAGGGACTGATTGCTCAGAGAACACGAGAAATAATGGAACTCGATTGTAGGTTTCAGGCACTCCCAAGCTGTCATACAGAGACTGGACAAATGCAAGCCTCAAGGACTGCTAAAATTAAGCAGGGAAAAAGCTCTCCAGGGCTATTGGCCTCTTTTTAGGACACTGTCTCCTTACAGAGCATCCGCACAGGGTGAAATAGCAAGTGATTCCTTCCGACCGTCTCAGCAGGCAGATAAGACAGCTCTCATCTATTCTTAGAGCGCCCGGAACTTGCTCTCCAAAGACCTCTCATTTTTGGAAGTCAATCTTCACGCTACATCACAAATAATATAATGTAAAAGGCAAACAGCTGTGTACATTACTGTTATAGTGTATATGATGGCCGTGTGCACCATCCTCGTTTAACAAATCTTTCAGGGACCTTCAGCTTACCGCGGTAAGAACTTTACCGGGGTAATCATCACACAGCTGTACACCAATGTTCACCGCAGTTTAGGTGACCGTGGTTATCTGGCTGGCGCTCACCTTTAGTTGAGCGCACCGTTCATTGCAGGTAAACTCTACTGAACGCACCCGGATGTGCATCACGTCGTCTGTTTTTCACTTGTTCTACCTCTTTGCTGAAGCGCATGCATGTAGTTCAGCGTGCAATGGAAGAAAGCAAAAGCAGACCCAAGTTTCTCTGTTACGTTATTAAATTTAACATCAATTCTTAAGAAAAGATAGAAAGTACGGAGATAGAAGCAAGAACTTTAAGATGGACACGTGGGAAAAGCTGGCTTTACAAATGATTAGAAAACTATTCTCAACTATTGTAGATGTCTTTTCTTTCTTTCCACACTGGCCAAATTCCAGTTAGCTTAGCGATATTTACTCAAAGACAGACAGAAAAATAAACAAAAAATACATTATATCCGAATAAGGTTTGAACCCGGAACCGTTTGAATAAGAGGCGTACACGCTACCCCGACACCACGATGACGACTTTAGATTTTAAATTTCGGTACTGATCTCTTCAGGTTACCGAATTCCTATACCTGTACTAACAAGTATTTAATATTCCTGAAAACGTAGTAATTGCACCAAATCCTAGGATTACTCTCCTTATTTCAGCCTTGTTCTTGGAACTATACTTCAACTGATATAATTGTGATGTGTAACGCCGTGAGTGTATGAATTTTCGTTACGTCTTAGATCAGGATATTTAAGGCACCTGTCGCACAAATAGGCCTTAAAGCATTACAAATTACAAAATACATTAAAGTAGCTCTATCAGGATGTATTAATTGCCGAAAATGGAGTGTATCTATTCTTTGGGAATTCTAACCTATACCGTTCCGCCATTTTAACATTTCAGCACAAGTAACGTTGGAAATAATCGAAGAAAACTGGGCGTTCATGGCCGGTTAGATTTAAACGCGGTAAAATCCTCGATGAACCTTTACCGGCATCGATGCACTACAAGTGACCGTTCACCGCGGTAAAGTACATATTTTACCACGGTAAATTCTTGATCGAGAATGGTGCACATGGGCATGAGTATGAGTATGACCAGGAAACGGATTCTTTGGCTTATCATCCTCAGATGGAACGGATGAGGTTAAGGAATTACAGAATGGCCGCAGGCAGAGCGGCCGAAAGAGATACCAGAGATTCTTAGTCTTTCCAAGCTTGATGATCCGGTCACACCGGCACGCTGCTCAGAAAAGCTTCCCTCTGGCGGAACCGGGTAAACTCGAACCACCTGAGATGGCTCAGGGAAGGTTGCCATCTGGCAGTGCCTAGAAGAACTTTCCAACAAGGAAGCATTTGCACCATCTGTCCGACACCGACCGACACTGTACAGCTCCAAAGCCTACCTGAAACATGAAAGAGGAAGCGAAATGATAGGAAATTCGTGTTAGAAGAGAAACCACCCCAGCATTCGCCTTGCCAACCAGTAAAATCCACGAGAAACCTATGGTCAGAAATCGAGTCCAGGTGCTCCTGAATGCGGCCCTCGTACGCTGCCGTTGAGCTATCCTATAGTATATAACGGACATGTGTAAAGTTGTTATGGATAGAGGTCTCTGAATTTCAGTCAGATTTTTAATTTAATTTTTAATAACTGCGAAAGCATAAAAACACTAAGCCTTATTACAGCGTAAATGTAAAACTCCTAAGATTAATTCCAAACAGCCTTTTTGTGAAATTAACTATTCCCAAAATATTTTGGTATTCCTTTGAATTGTTTAATATTTTAAGCATTGCACTTTCAAATTTTAATGGTTATTGTTTTGTTTGTTACTAGCTCATGCAAAAGTGTAATATTAAGATTTCATTTATTAACCTGCTTTTCAAAACTGACTGTTCTCTTTCTATAAAGAATATATTGCTGTAGTAGTGCTAATTGCAGACATTTATGATTAATATTTTAAAGTAGTTATTTTGTTGTAGGAGTTGTATTGTAGTTCAACTGTTGGGGAGCCGAACTTGAAGTTTGTTGCAACCGCACGTATAGTACCCGCTATTCTGTAGCCTTCGCCCCAAATGTACTTTCCGGTGGCCTTTGCACCCCACAAAATGTTTAAAAATATTAACTTTGTAATTTGACTGTTTCTTTAAATATTTATGTTTGCCTCGGCTGCGTCAGTATTATTGTTAGAGGTATGTTTTTCTTTGCAGGGTTGTGGTGCGACTGAAGAATGTAGGCTTACACAGATTATAATTTTACTACACTCCTTTTATTAAGGCTTGAAACGATCTAAATAACACTTCACTGATATAGAGAGAGCTGTGAGATTTTTTATTAATTACCTGCACTTTTTAACACGTAAACTATTTTTGTCTCACACTGAATTCGTATTTTACTTCTGGAGGACGTGTCTCGCGTCCGGTTAGGAACACTGTCTACAAGCAACTGACTTGATTTCTACCGCCTAAATTTGTAAATTTCTGTAATTCAAGTCTCTGATTAGATATTCCTAATCCAATAGAATACCTTCATTTAACTAAAGTTTTTCTGGTTGTTGATTGGATATTTTTAAATTGTCTCAAATTTTACATTATTGTTGCTCCAATAATGACTATAGCATTATTAAACATTCTTACTCATTATTGCCTCAAGGTTTCCTGATTGTTAGCAACTTTTATCCTATTATTCTCACAGCTCCTACATTATTAAATTACGTAATACATTCACATAACATTATGGAACATGTATATAATAATATAAATATATACAATGACTGCATTATACAATTTTTATATCTTGTTACATACACATATTGCTTTAAGGCGTGCTGTTATTAAAATTACATATTATATAATTTGACTAAAATCATTTAAGTGTTAAAAATACTGCCTCAATTTGCTTTGATTAACAGCAAATGAAGGCATTTTTTAAAACAATTTTTTAACATTTTTAACCTGAAATCGGCTTTACAATAGTCTCATAGTATATCGGAATTCTTCCACGAAGACATATCTTTTCCATATTTACAGCTATGTTTTAACCCGTGACAGTATTTTTTTTTTGTGTCAACACATATATTTCACTGAACTTCACCGCGCTTCAACAGTTTGTTTCAACACAATATTTGACGTGAACAAGGCAGGCTGGAGTATGAAAGAATTGGAACAACGCCCTCTCATCCCTGGATAGATTATAAAGCGATCTTAATTAGGGAGAGGCGAGTGTAGTTTATGTTCCGACGGTTATCTTTTAATTTTATGTCCCGTTTACTTAGCAATCTTATCAACTAGTCATTACCACAACATCCCTGTAAGTTATGTTACAAGCAGTACATAAAACTAGGTCGTGTTAGACCAGCGCCGGCTTCTATCGAATTCGTGATACATAATTATTTGAAATGTGTATGAATAATGGACTGGGGACAAGATTTTGTAATACATACAGAAGTAGCCGGCGCCACTAACATACATTACTTAACGGTTGCTTGCTATGAAATACGCAAACTAGTTTATCGTGTTGAATGCTATGTAGGATTTAACAGAGCGCTGGTGAATAAGCTTAAACATTTCAGTTGCTGTAATTGGAAACAGTGGAGTTGTTTATTGTTTAAAGAAACGTTCTCTACTGAACTATGCAGGATAGAGAAGGTATTTATACAATGCGTTTCCTTCACACTGTGGCCACCGCATGGCGTATCGTGCGTCTGTGGCGCAACTCGGAATCCCGCTGAAAGAGTTATATCTCCTCAACTGCCTGACGGTCTTATAGTTGCAATTATAATGGTGATAAACACATACCTTCTCATAAGAGATGTTCTCCGGAAATTTTCATTTACATTCAAAAGTTCAATACCGGAAATTGGCGGCGCCGTGGCCGAGCGCTTAGACCGCACGCCTCCCACCGAGGCGGCCCGGGTTCAATCCTAGGGACCTGCATGTGGGATTTGTGGTGGACGAAGCGGCATTGGGCGGGTTTTCTCCTGCGGTTTCCCCCGCCATTCATTCCACCAACTGCTCCATCATCACCTTTCCTTTCATCCATTTCACCGTCATCTCGTTTCATCTACTTCCTTCATCCCATACCAGACATCGAGCTGATCACCCATCCTGGATATTCTGTCTGATCCATGAGTGTCTGCTCCTCGACGGGCCTCTGACCCCAGGCACCCGCCTGTAACTCCTGGGGGGTGTAAGTCCTACATAAGAGGAGGGTAAACAGATAATGAATGAATGAATGAATACCGGAAATTGAATGAATTTCTGTCTGATGTTTTCTTTTAGTTCTTGCAATGTAGGGTTTGTTGCACAAATCCTATTTTTCAAGTTCTCCTGTAGATAAGAATCACATACAGTTGAATCAGGATATCGTGAAGGCCATCGTGTTTTGCCAAATACCTTATCTTCGAAAACTTCCTAATTAAATGTGACTTATCAGCTGTATGTTCGGTAGTAAAGTTTGTTTGAAAAATCCAGACTGATTTCAACATCAGTCAGCTCTTCAAAAAATTGGTGTGAGTCATTCCTGTAGGAGGGTAAGGGAAAATAAGAGAAAATGAATTCCACTGAGGTTTTAGTAAAGCGAAGTAAATGTTGCACAGTAGTGCTGAATGCCAAGGAGCCATACTGGCTGTGCAAGACAAACGGAGGTTCCAGGCATGTACATACAAAAGTAGGAATATGATGAATGAATGTATCAGAATATTGTAAATTGTAAGCTGGAATATGTAAAATAATAAAACTAAAGTCAATCCTATATCCCTCTGCATTTAAAAAATAACGGTTTTTTTATTCTGTATATGCATTTACTGCTTACCAATTTTCGCGTCATGCAAGAAAATTTCGCGGTGTAAAATCGGGTTTCACTGTACTCCAATATCTCTTATTTTGCGACGAAACATAGTCATATGAATGGAACCCTGCTATGTCAGAGAAAATATTAAGCGTGGGTCAATTAATCTCATCATTTTGCAAAATCCAATTACAGAAATGTACACGACTTTAATAATTACATGAAAAACAAGGCAACAACCCCATACATTGTAAGAACTAAAAGTAAACATCAGGCGAGAAAATCACTCGCCTTCGGATGTTGAATTCTCCAGTATGAATGAAAATTTCTTAAGACGATTCCAGAAGTAGAGGACATTTCCAACATATGTTATGATAAGGCATGAAATTATTATTTTAATTGCAATAATATAACTATGAGAGCGTGAGGTGGTTGCGGGTATATTATAACTACTTCGGCGAGAGTTCGAGCTGCGGCGGCCGGCGCGCAAGCAGCGTGGTAGCAGGTAGAGGAAGTAGTGTTGCATTCCAATAAAGAAAAGAACACCAAGACTTCACTTAACCATAAATACATGTTTTGAAGTCCTCTGAATCCCAAAGAAGCCTCTTTAAAAATTGTTCGCGCGCGCACTGAAGTTAAGCATTTTCCAGCGTGACACGAAGAAAATTTCCACCCATTAATACTCTTTACATGGAAGATTTTTTGTTACTTTGTTTATTTTTATTAAAATAACATGTTTAAAATATTTACATTACTAATAAAATGCATATATTACATTTGCTAAGAATAGTCTGCGAGTTTATCTTCATTCCAAATGAATTTTGTATAACTTAATGTAAGAAACAAACGCTTGCTTAGTAAACAAAAAACAACAAAAAAACCACCAGTGTGTCTCTTCATAAATCACATTTCCCTATCTTGTGGCATCAGCCAGTTTCTTCTTGGTACTAGTTTTGGTTTTTTAATAATTTTACATTTTTATAAGTGCTGGCACCATTTGTTATGTCATACAAAAGCATGGAATTTCAAAGTCAGCATATTTATAGGGACACACATTTTAAAGACTTGATTATCGCTTGAGCCTCCTGTATCACCTTTGTATCTACAACAAAATGCACAATGAAACTATTTTTCTAAACTTTTTTGTGTCTTAACATGAAGTAGACAGCAAAATAAGCATTTGAAAGAATATTTTGCAGTAACTATATCAGAAAATAAACTGCTGGGAAAATCGTATGAATGCAACATGGAGAATTTTTAGAAAAAACATTTAAATAGTGTTTTTGTCCGTGAATGTGTGAACAGCATAACTCAAATGAGAAGTGGAACAAATACGAAATTTCATAGTTAAATCAAGCATCTGTTAGGAAGTAAGGCGTCATTTACAGAAAATTTTACCATCTCCCTCTCTCACTCCCTCCCTCCCTAAAAAAACTTAAAGTGCAACGTGTATCATTATTTTAAGTCTTCAAAAAGACTGAAAATTTCATTACGAAAACGAAAGACTGAAATTTGATGAAAATGCAGGAAATATTATGACTTTGGTATTGCGCATTTAAAAAATATTTAAAGGCTTTAAAGACAGTATTGACAAATTAATTTTACTTTTTGCTACTGTGTATGTTTACATTTATATATAACAAGATAATATGGAATTAAAACTCCAATGATTTTAGCATTTTAGCTCTCCATTTTGAAGAAGGTAGTTTCTGCCTCACGTCTGGAAGCCAATTTGAAGTAGTTCTTATTTTAGGAGGAGTTGTATTTTATTTCGACTGTTGGGGAGCCGAACTTCAAGTAGTTGCAACCGCACGTATGGTAGCCGGTAGCCTTCGCCCCAAGTTTAAAAATATTAACTTTGTAATTTGACTGTTTCTTTAAATATTATATATTTGTGTTTGCCTCGGCTGCGTCAGTATTAATTATTGTTAGAGACATGGATTTCTTTGCAAGGAGTGGTGCTGCTAAGAATGTAGACTTACACAGATTATAATTTTTACTTCACTCCTTTTATTAACTCTTTAAACGATTAAAATAACACTTCACTGATATATAGAGAGAGAGCTGTGAAATTATTTATTAATTACTAGCATTTTTTAACGCGTAAACTATTTTTTCTCACACTGGATACGTATAAAACTTCTCGAGGACGTGTCTCACGTACGGTTAGTAACGCTGTCTACTAGCAACTGACTTCTGAATTTGTACAACTTGCCCAATTTCAGTTTCTGATTGGCTAATCCTACTCCAAGAATACTTTCATTTAACTTAAGCTTTTTTTCTGGTTGTTGATTGACTATTTATAAACTGTGTCAAAATTTACATTATTGTTGCTCCAATAATGACTAGTAACATTCTTACTCATTATTGCCTCAAGGTTACCTCATTGTTACCTCATTGGTAGCAACTTTTAACCTGTTATTCTTACAGCTCCTACATTATTAAATTACGTAATACATTCACATAACATTATTAAACATGTACATAATAATATAAACATTACTACAATGACTGTTACATGTATTTTATATATTATATTATACACATATTGCTTTAAGGCGGGCTGTTATTATATTTTGTATTATATAATTCGACTAAAATCATTTGTGTTAAAAAATACTGCCTCAATTTTTTTTCTCAGCGCTTTAGGTCGTTCAAAACGCTCCACATGATGGAGTTTTCATTTAGTTATGAAGATTTTCATGTTTGTCCCGAAAAGGCAAATGATCGAAATTTTCATATGAATGTTTTCCTTTTCTGTTTATTATTTCACGTCGCTTTAAATGCGTGGCCATATCGCAACAGATCTGTTAGAAGATACCTCGCGGCTGGATGTGTGGCGTACAAGCTCTTCTGGTCTCATCCCGTACCATACATCTAAGCGATCTCGTTCACAGAGACCACTGTACAGCAAACATAGCTCTGCTCTTGTGAAGGGCAGACACACGTCTTAACACACGTCCCTAGAGGCAAGTGTACAGCAACTGTGCCTTTGCTTCCACACGTGCCAGGCAGATGGTATTAGCGTACCGTCCAGTCTACCTGCTTTCATTGTCTGTGGTTAGATGACAGAGCACTCGTTTTGCTTCTATTTCTCAAGTTTTACTCTTGTTTTAGATTTAATGTGGACTTTGGGCCATGGTATTAAGTATACAATCCAGCATTTACCTCGGCGACCAAAGGAAACCACAAAAATAACCCAGTCGATTGGTCGGCCTATGGGACTTGAACCCGGGACCTACAGAATGCGGGCCGAAGACGTTACCATCTGAGCCATTCCGCTCGGTTATTTTATAAAGCGAAGGGGTTTTGAGTTATTAAGTAAGTTTTAAAGAAAAACTGGACTGAACAAATAAAACATTATACTGAATATTTCATTCACACATTGTGAAGTGACCAATATCGTTTATCAATACCTCGGATATACGCTTGCAAGGATCGATTTTATTGGACAAAACATCAACAAATGAATTTCATTTCATATAACATTTCAGCGATTCCCAAGGTGGACGTGAAAGCAACAGGCAATAAAACCAGCAGGAAATCTTAAGATGACCACCATCAAACAGAAACGAGGCAGGCGTTTAGAAGGCAACTTTAAGACCATCTTTCTGCCTTGAAATTACTTTCCACCAGTAAATTCGAACAAACCCTTGAAGACATTAAGGTATATCCCAAAATGTTAAAGACCTAAATAATCGAAACTCCAAAAAATTGTTTAGTAATACTGATTACATAAATTGAACTAGAATTTAACATTAGGTTTGTTTTGGTGTTTTGTGATATTAAGGTGCCTTTAATACCGATTCTACGTTTGTAATCTTTTAAAGTAATACCCTAAAATTTACTAGTATCTTATTGGTTGAATTATAGTTCAGTTTGCTTTTGATTCTGAAGTTAATAAAATTATTTCAAATAAGCATTCATATAAGCGTGATATTTCATTGATTTTCCTCAAACACATGTTGAAAAAAGTCTTATGTGGACAATATCTTCCTAATACACATTCATTATACAGGATAGACCATTTAAGTTGAGACTGTACAATATCTCCAAAAACTAAGTGCTGTTGAAACAAATGTCCTTCATAAAAGTTGCTTGATATTATGGGGGAAAGTAATGGCATAGTCGTGTTTATTTTGGAGCACGTAATGATAGTCATTTTAGGGTTAATTAATATTTTAAATGGGAACTCAGAATTAGGGTAAAATTAAATTGACCATAAAATAAGCATCACAACGACCTCCAAGTAAAACATGACTAATAGTATTACTTTCTCTTATAATATCAAGCAACTTTTATTAAACACATTTCTTCCTGCAACACATAGTTTTGAAGATGTTCTACAATCTCCGCTAAAATCGTCCACCCTATATACCTTATACATTACCGAATTCATCAAAAAGTGATTTCTTTATCCATGTGAAGATATTCGCGATACAGGTTTTGCCCAGAAATTATATATAATTAAACTATAATCATCGCATACAACAGGATGAAACAGCTTTCAGAAGTTTAACCAAAAGCATCGAGGAATAAATTTCGATGCCGAAATGACAACTCTTGAGAAAAACAAAGCAGAATCGTAAACTTTTAAGCATGTTCCGTTAGATGGTGCACTCTCACATTTGAAACGTATATTAAGGAATATTTCGAAAACGACTAACGCTACAGAAAAAAGTTATTTAGGATAAATAATACATTCACGAGAACTCTACATTTTTATGTACTAAGCTTTTGAGTATTTCTTAAGGCTTACCACTACACAGAGTAATGCAAAGTTCATTCAGAGTGAAGAGAATTTCGGGCTCTGCAAATACAATTTAAGACATAAATTTTTAGTTTAAATACCTAAGTATATGATATTTTAACAGAAATCGTAAGTAAGTTTTGGAAAAGTAAAAACATAAACGAAAATTTCTGTATGTAAAGGGAAGATGAGGCGAGGGGAGGATTTCGTGAAAATCTTCGTACCATATTATTGATAGATGGTGCCTCTCAAATACCAAGTTTAGAAACTATCTGAGCTTTTGTATTTGAATAGTGTTGTAAATATACACACACAGATCTTTATTGAGTTTTTTCAGGTACAGGAGACCCCAAAATATGCATTTCCCATGAAATACTGATATAGAGCTTTTGGGTGGTGAAGAAGTTATTTTGTTGTATTGTTATTTGCCCTACGCTTTGCGAGCCAATTTGAAGATGGTGTTGTATTGTATTTCGACTGTTGGGAGCCGAACTTAAAGTATTTGCAACTGCACGTATGCTAAAAAGTTTCTGGTAGCCTTCGCCCCAAATGTACTTTCCTGTGTTTAAAAAATACTAACTTTATAATTTTGACTGTTTCTTTAAATATTAAAATTTATGTATGCCTCGGCTGCGTCAGTATTTATATTTTTTAGAGACATGAATGTCTTAGCAGGGAGTGGTGCGACTGAAGAGTGTAAGCTTGCACAGATTTTAAGTTTTTCTACACTACATTTATTAATGCTTGACACGATTTAAATAACACTTCACTGATATAGAGAGAGCTGTGAGAGCTTTTTATTAACTACTTGCACTTTTTAACACGTAAACTATTTTTGTCTCACACAAAAAAACGTATTAAACTTCTCGAGGACGCATTTCGCGTCTGGTTAGAAACACTGTATACAAGCAACACTTCTGATTTGGTAAATTTTGCTTCATTTTAGTTTCTGATTGGCTAATCCTAGTCCCATAAAATACCTTCATTTAACTAAAGCTTTTTCTGGTTTTTGATTGACTATTTTATAAACTGTCACAAACATTACATTATTCCTCCAAGAATCACAAGTAGCATTATTAAACTTTCAAATTCATTATTGCCTCAAGGTTATCTCATTGTTACCTCATTGTTAGAAACTTTTAACCTATTATTCTCACAGCTCCTGAATTATTAAATTGTGTAATACATTCACATAACATTTTTACACATGTATTAAATAATATAACATATTCAATGACTGTAATATACACTTTTTATATCATGTTACATACACATATTGCTTTAAGGCGGGCTTTATTGAATTTATATATTATATAATTAAACTGAAACATTTAAGTGTTAAAAATACTGCCTCACTGGAATATAGTACTGCATCTTTCTACTATAGGTAAGCGGTAAAGGAAGTAAATAATAATAATAATAACAATAATAATAAGAATAAAAATAATAACCTTCCATACACGGGTACTTTTATGTATTTGATATCCGTTCTTTACAAATGAAAATATAATCAAAATAAAGTACGTCAATTTGGCGCACTTTTTATGCGGTCGCATGCAACTGTTTCGCCGTCATGCAATTAACAAGAGAACCTCGCATTTAATATTCCATGGATGCCTGATTCACCTCGCTTGAAATATGAGGAGACGAGCGGACCATAAAAGCTGCGAGCAAATGAAATATTAGCTGTAATGTATTCTTGCCGAACAGGTTAGAATAATGGACGTTAATTATCGAGAGCTTGTCATGTGCAACCCTGTGTAAACATTTAGTATTCCAGAAGGCTGTGAATATTGTTTACAAGCTGCTCTTGTGTAATAATGTTATGCATAGATACCGGTCACTTCCTTTTTCATTTTTTGAATGGATTAAGAACGATTGGCAGTGTCACCTTATTAGACAGTGCATTTTAATCTGAGATAACTTCTGAAATGATGAACGTGCCATTTGGTTCTTGCTAATGAACTTCTTGTAGTAGCAAATAGCGGTTTCTTAGTAATTATTTCTCTAAAACCAGATCTATGTGCATTTTTAAATTTAGAATATATTTCAGGTTTATTAATAATTTAGTCAACCTTCTGACTATAGGACGTTGACATCAGTAAGACAGGTGTCTTTATGATAATAAAGAAACAATTAAAATCAAGTTCGTACACAAGTCTGTCTAATGCAAACAAAAGTATATATCCTAAGGTTAAGCATTGTTATTGTAAGCTCATTCTGTGGTACTACATAGCAAAGCACAAAGGTACGGACGAACGGAGGGAATTCCACAATTGAGGCAGGGCGCCATGAGTAGGCCGCTACGGTGACCACCCCCCCCGGGCCCACTAGGAGGAAAGACCTAACTGTACATTCCTGCAACAACGCCAGGGAAGAATCCTCTACAGAGCGCTCAGCCACCGTCCAGCCGCAACCCGCTGAACACCGTCATCTGGTCCCATAACCCTGAAACAGATGGTAAGGAAGATGATGAGTAGAGGAAATAAGAAGCAGGAAATTCGTGGTAGAAGACGAACCCCCTCAGCATTCTCCTGCCAACCCGGGGAAACTACGAAAAACCATGGGTCAGAGTGTGCGTTCGCCGAGAATCGAAACCAGGACCTCCCGAATGCGAGTCGCGTATGTTACCGTGGCGCATATCTTACCGCAAAAGGGACTATGGGGGGTCATCTTGAAGACTTAGCGATGTCGTCGCGTGTCATCTCTTATGGTCTTCATCACAAACGAAGGCGGTAAATGACAGTTGCCGCGCAGGCAGTTGCGAAGAGGGGAAGAGAAGTAGTCGCAAGCAGGAGGTGGTTTACGACGATCAGGACGACACATTGTTTTGTTGTTAAATGCTAATAATATACATCTTATCTTATACTTCGTTGCCGGATTCTCCTTCGTGATCCTCACAATGGACTCGATTAATAACACGGAATTACCAAAGCTCAAACAGCAGTTAAGTTCACATAAACATGATCTTAAACATATGACTTCGACATGTCTACTGTCATATACTCAGATTATTCTATCTCACTTCTGCCCTTTATGACCATCGGTTATACAGGAATCACGTAACTATAAAGATCCTAAGACATGATAATCATACACTACGTGAAAATGACGTGCAAGTTTGTGGCGTCAATTTGGTGTTGGCTCACCCTTAGTCTTGATGACAGCGTTCACTCTCGCAGGCATACTTTCAATCAGGTGCTGGAAGGTTTCTTGGGGAATGGCAGCCCATTCTTCACGGAGTGCGGAACTGAACAGAGGTATCGATGTAGGTCGGTGAGGCCTGGCACGAAGTCGGCGTTCCAAAACACCCCAAAGGTGTTCTATAAGATTTAAGTCAGGACATTGTGCAAGCCAGTCCATTACAAGGATGTTATTGTCGTGTAATCACTCCGCCACAGCACGTGCAGTATGAACAGGTGCTCGGTCGTGTTGAAAGATGCAATCGCCATCCCCGAATTGCTCTTCAACAGTGGGAAGCAAGAAGGTGCTTAAAATATCAATGTAGGTCTGCGTTGTGATCGCGCCACGCAAAACGACAAGGGGTGCAAGCCCCCTCCAGGAAAAACACGCCCACACCATAACACCACCACCTCCGAATTTCGCTGTTGGCACTACACACGCTGGCAGATGGCGTTCACCGGGCATTCACCATACCGACACCATGCCATCGGATCGCCACATTGTGTACCGTAATTCGTCACTTCACACAACGTTTTGCCACTGTTCAATCGTGTAATGTTGACGCTCCTTACACCAAGCGATGCGTCGTACTTTCTGTAGCCACTATCGTTTATTTTTATAAAAACTATGCAAACTATTAATACCAAAGCTTTTTGTACTCTCGACTTCATGTTAATCAAGATAAACTTTTGCACAGCTACAGTTTCATTACACATGTCGTTGAAGGTATAAGGTGATAGAGAAAACCGATTCGATAGTCAGATTTTAAAAACCGTGTCGCAAGTATATGCTGCCCTAGAGATTCGATATTCTTTCCATGGTCTCGCGAGAAACAAGTAAATAGCGACAGCACTTTGAAGAAAGACAAAGTGTTTAATATTTTAAACCAATAACGGGTATTTTGGAAGTGACTGATGCTACAAACATGTATTTGAAATAAATTCGCTGTTTTAAAGAGATATCCAAGTTTGTGTAGGTTGTTTTTGTCTTAACTCTCATAGTTTACAGTTAAAGAAAATTGTACTTACGAAATGCTTTCTGAATGAAGAGGACTTCTCAGGCTATTCCCAGCAAATACAACATAAATGTCATGTAAATATATCGAATTTTTTTAAAAAAATAACTAAAGGCATCTCTGAGGATGCCTTTTCTAAAAATAATTTTTATTCAGTGGCCTCAAAACATGTATTCCCAGTGAAACATTGACATGAAGTTTTGGGTGAATATTTTAGGTAGTGGTAAATAAATTAAAAGATCCATTTAAAATAATCTACTATCGCAACAGTCGAGTGCACAGGGAGAGCTTATTCAATGGTCCATATCTCTGTTCTCTAGAGATGCTGGCGAAAGTTTGGTTACTTCGTATAATACCAAAGCTTACAATGCTTGAGTTTACTTGGACGGATTAAATCAATTAAGGATACAAACGATGCAACTTCCCTTCAATCACAAGTTCTGAATTCTATGGAGAAAGCGCAGGACTTACTTCAACTATCCCTGAAACTCTATTCTCCCATTCCAGCGACCGGCAGAGAGATAACTGATATTCTACCTGAACTATGGCAAAGCTGTTGGAAGCTATCCTACAAGTAAGGGTTGGCCATGCGAAGACAAAGCGGTCAGATTATGCTTCTGCCGAAACACATGGGAGAGGTACATAGATACCATGTCGGCATACTTTACGGAAGCTTCGCTGTAGATTGTTTACTGATATTGTTTCCTTTTAAACATAAACATAATACTTCAACTTTGAAAATCTAATGTGTTACACTCACATGACTTTCTCTATTCTTGTACAAACTATTTTTACAAGCGCTTATTCTCCATATGCTTCATGTTAATCGAGATATCGAAATGTCAATCTTATTGGTAATTTTCATGTAGATGCAAGAGGAATATGGTAGGTTTTAAGCGATAATCAAATATTTTAACGCTGGTTGCTATGTGGCGCATTCCATTCTCTTTGCATGTCCAGGACATAAAAGAAATGAATAACGAATTTGAGAAAAAGTATAAGTATTGGAAAATTTAAGGAAATAACAAGCAATATCTCGAAAACGGTTCACTCAACAAAAGAAATGTACATGACATAAGTTTTGTATTTTAACGCGATCTACATTTTTTGTGTAGTAAAATTTTGTCTATCTCTTATGGTTTACCAGTTATGCAAAAGTCGTTCACAATGAAGAATACTTTCGGAGACATTCCCAGAAAATTCGAGATATACATTTCATTTCTCATGACAATATCTTAAATATATGATATTTTAATCATTTTTGAGAAAATTAAAATTTTTGAAAAATGTTCCATGTAAAGGGTAGTCTGGGGTGGGGGGATTTTCATGAAAACCTTCGTGTCGCATCTCTGGAAGATACTGAACCTAAATACTAAGTTTGGTGTTTATTCGACTGTTCGTTTCTGAATTATGCTGTTCACAGACACACAGACACACACACAGACATACAAACGGACATGTTTCCAAAAATGCTTTTTTTGAATTCAGGGAGTCTCAAAACATGTATTTACGGTGAAATCTCGGTATCGAATTTTTGGATGGAATACAATACAATACTTCCCCTACTTCTATACGTAGTAGAGAAAGTAAAAAGTTGGTCGCCATAATGGCTGAACTCTTAGAAAAAGGTTATAGGGATTCTCCTGGAGAGCGTTCTAAATCTTTCTTTTTTGTTTAAATCGTTCTTTTTTGCACATCAACACCAGCACTTGAAAAAAAGTTTCTCTAAATCCAATAAGTAGTCGCCTGTGTCTTAGTTAATTATACTGATTGTGTAGTACAGTTGGGCTATAATAATTCAGTGCTTTGCCTTCACACTGAGGCCACTGCATGGGCGCCGGCCTCAACAACTTGGACTCCCGCAGAAATAGTTATAACATTCCCGCAACTGCCTCGCGTTCTTAGAGTTACAATCACATTGATAATAAGCACATTGCTTATCATAAGACATGTTGGAAATGTCCTTCTCTATTCCCACATTTCTGGCTCTTCTCAGGAATTTTTTTATTTTTTTTAGTTCTTACAATGTATGTTCGAAGTGTGGCATTACTGCAAGTTACTGATATTAAAAAAAAATGTAAAGTAAGGCTTTAAGCGTATTTTATTTCCCAATCTTATGCATACTGTATGATATTACAGCCACAAAATTGATGTTGTTATAAATGATTTTCCTTCGAAACGATTTCATGTTTTGGAGTTCTAAATTTTCTTATGTGTAAATAGATCGGAAATATGCAGAAAATACGCGATCGCGCAAATGGCATATTAGAGGAAGAAGTTCTAAAATGCGACAGGAAGTCAAGTATTTTCACTTTCGAGTTTCTGCAAAAGACTTAACTCATATATGTAGTAAATAAACTATTGTTTTAACGGTAGTGAACAATAGAAACATTTAACGAAAGTTAAATTAATTATTATCAGCTGTTCAAAAGCAGTATCAAAATCGACCGTGCTAGCCTCTGCGAATTTGTTATTCATTATTCACGCCAGGTAGTGTTGACCAAGCCTGTCATTAACTGAAGGATACATGGCTGCTTGCACCGAGTGTTATTTAAATGCTACATGAATTATATTGGAAGTAAATGTTAAAAAATAAGGGTAAGTAGAGACAGTAGGATTTAGATTGTAGAATGTAACTATCAAATATGATATTGCATGCTGAAACAATAAATATACTTATCAATAGTTGGAGGATTAAATGAATTATTAATATCCAAAACGCGCGGAATGCAGGAATTTCAACTCCCTAAGCATTATATAGAGGATACAACCTAAGTCAGATTACTAAAGAACAAAGATGTCCGATGCCCCATGTAAGGGCGGTCAACGTTCTAACTTCGAGTCCCTAGACTTACCAGGCGAGTCAGCTGTCTCTACCGAGTTTGGAAAATACGCCACCCTGCACGTCACTATTGCGTTTAAAGTACATTTTCTTCGCTTACGAACTTAGTAACTGATGTTTTTAGGTAGACGAAGTCTCAAAATTCAGTGGAAAATTGGTTTAAGGGGCATAAGGTACTCTGTACTAAAGTTGCAGCTAAAAAATACGACTCATTTACTAACAGCAGATTCCAGGATTCCAGCAAATTTTACAAGCCTTTACGTTACCATCTACATCTACATAGCTATTCAACTGATTAATCCCCCCTGATAAAATGCACCCATCATGTGTTTTCTGTATCAAAACCTTCAAAACACGGCGGAACTTTGTAAATAGAGACAGGATAGGCTACGATAAATTAGAGACACGTCTAAATCCGAAATGTACTGTCAAGACAAAGAGATTATTAAATAAATGTTTATTTCAATTTCGGCATAAATTATGAAACGTTTATCTCAAATAAATCACATAATAACTTATGAAATTTAAATACTCATGGTGGACATCCAGCAAGGAATTAAAACATTCTTAAAATGTTATAAATAACAAGGAAAGTAGTGAGTCCTGTGCGCCGTCTGGCAGGTAAGAGTTAAGGTTTAACCGCGAAGGTTCTCTCAACCAAGCGTCCAAGTGGGCGACTGGAATTATACTGGTGAACGTTATTCGCCAGTAACGTGGCTTCGAGTCATCACGCTGTTCAAGTTTTCTTTCGCTTCTTCTCATTAGCATAAATCGCTTGCATAATAATGTAGTTTTAGAATCCTCGAGTTTTTAACTAAATTGTAGTATAAATAGTATTTAGTATATTGTTAACAATATATATTTTGTAATGGAATGGGTATAATAATCTAAACACAAACTGTGATTTTATATCTTTCTGTCTCACTAGACCGGTACTTCACCGCAAAGTGATGTTTTGAATGTTGACTGCCTTCACTCATCTTGCGTATGCAGTTGTGAAAGCATACACTCACATTTGTGTCAGTACTTCGCTATGTATTCGACAGACGAGTACGTTGATATGCTTCTTATCTATGGAAAGACGCAACAGCTCAGCATTTTATCAGGAGAGATATTCAAATAGAGGACAAGCAACACCAAACATTTCCAGAATGTTGAAAGACCTCCGTACGACGTCGTCACTTATAATGATGTCTCCTGTGACAGACGCACCAGTGACATCAGGAATCTGTTTTGAATGTCATACAAAATAGTCCACATACTAGTACATGGGTAATTGTACAAGAGGTAAACGTTAGCCAATCTTCTGTGGTGCGAATACTGCGAACCAAAAAGTTTCATCAATATAATATGCACCTACACCGAGAAATGGGAGAGATTTTGAATCTCGGGTGCACTTGTGTGAATGGATGCTGGGCCGAGTGGAAAATAATATGGGGTTCATCTTCAGATGAATCAAGATTCCACAACAACGGGACAGTAAATCGCCACAACATTACTGGAGTGTTGATAATCCTCACTGGGTAAGGGAGGCAGCTTTCCAGGAGCAGTGAGGAGTGAATGTCTGGTGCGGAATCTTAATTAACCATCTTACTGGACCAGTTTTCTTCAAGGGGCATCCAACAGGAGTACGCTACCAGGATCTTCTCCGTAATGAACTCCCCTTGCTACTAGAAAATGTATCACTGCAAGAGCTATTAACGATGTGGTTTCAACGCCATGGTGCTCCAGGACGATGTCGTCTGCAATAATCTAAATGTGGCACATGCTAGTCGTTGATTAGACAGACAAGTGCCATTCTTCTGGTCAGTCAGATCATCTGATCTAACGTCTCTGGACTTATTCCTCTGGGGTTATATAAAGCAACTGGTTTATGCAGAGTAGTCAGAAGATCTAGAGAACCCTCGCCAAAGTATCACACCTGACATGTTCCACTGAGTCAGAATTTCCATGCAGCAGTCTGCTCATGTGTGCACTAATCAACAAGGACATCAGTTTGAGCGCTTACTTGCTAAAGGAGTCGTGTTCAAGCATTGGGAATCTTCAGTAATTTCAAACAAGTAAAACTTTGTTACAAAAGGGTCCTTTCAGGGCCACTGTAACCTTACACAGGAGATGATATTTATTACAGGATACATTTCTGTGCACTGCATCAAAGAACTCTACTATTGCAAATTCCATACTAAACACCGTGATACATAATTTGCTTTTTGCTTGAGATCAAATGTATATACCTATGTCGCGTTTAAACACTTGCCTAACTGTAGTTTAGCAAAAAGAAACACCAAACAATAGTAAACTATTGAATAAAAATAAAACATATTTGCATATTAAAACGATACTAATAGTCTGAAACATAATACTAGTTTAAACAAAGATTATTTATGAATATTACAACACATTAAAAGTATATGTCTCCTTAGACTCAGCTATGTATTACAAATGCATTAAAAGCATTGCTAAAGTTCATTACTTGCGTCAGTACTGAAAAGCAAATCATTGAAGTTTTAGACGCGTAGATCCTACGCTTCGTCCTGCCGTCGCTTCGCAGTTGCTCCCCTAATGCTCCATTCCTCTGCTTCTAAGAAACATCTCTCGGCTTAAGGCTTAAGGCCATCAACGCTGGGCTATGCCTTCATTCGTCCAACAACGGACGGAAGTATTGAATGGGCTACTATAAAATCTGCCATATTAGTAATCTTGTTATGTGTGAAACAAAAGATATCCATGTTAGTGTATAAATTGCGGATTGCATAAAACTGGATCGGTAGGGGCAGCAGACTCACCTGGTGGACTTCACATCGAGATGTCAGCACCGCCGGTACGGAACCCTCTGTTCAGAACGGCACGGTGGAAGCACCGCAACGCCGGCATGAACAGCTGGACACAACCATGGACCACGGGGATCATCGCAGACCCGCCGGCAACCGCCGAACCTCCGCCTCCACCGCAGAGGGAGCAGCCGGCCGCAGCAGGCTCCGCCCTCTTTCCCGAGCCGGCCCAATCAGGATCGCCTCGGCCTCCAAAGCTGAAAATGACATCCACTGCGACGCAGACCTCTCGGCCTTCTAGGCCGAATATGGCCTGTACTGCAACGCAGACCGCCGCCGCCTCGGTTCCTCGGGAATCGAGCACGCAGACGCCGTCAGTAGCTGACCCGGCCACTAAGCCTTCTAGGCCGAAGATGGCCACCGCCACGACGCAGACGCCGCCAGTTACTGACCGGGCTTCTCCCATGAATGCAGCCCAGCGGCCAATCACCGCTACCTCTGCCTCTTCACCGTCGGAGAACCCACCTACGCCAGCAACCGCTCGCCCAGCATCTGAACTGGGACGACAATCGACGCCGGCGCACACGCAGATAGATGGGCGCTATAGCGTCGTGATCTGTGGTGTGCCCAGAGACCTGCCACCTCATTATGTGCTGGAAGCGGCACAACAACACTGGCGCTCGGCAATACGGGCCTCGCGCATCTCTTCTGCAAGAGGCCCAACATTGCTGGTCCGCCTGCATCTGGGAGCCTCATCGGACGTGGAAGCGGCCAAAGCCACAGGTCTGCCCCTACTTGGGAGGACCCTGCGTGCAGAGGCCACTAGAGGTGATCGTCCGGTGCCCTTCCGACGCTGTTGTGCTTTTGGGCACACAGCAGAAGCTTGCAACGCTGCGCCCAGATGCCACTACTGTGGGTCAGGCTCCCTTACGTCAGCCTGCACCCATCACGATCTCAGACGACGCCGACGCTTCTGCGCCACCTGCTCCGGGAACACACACTTTACAGGGCAGGCACATTGCCCCCTGTATCCCCGGAGCAGACAACCTTCAAGACCAAGGACAACACCAGCAACTTCAACGACACCAGCACCGTCAACGACGCCAGCAACTTCAGACGACCACCAGACGCAGCCCTCAGGGAGGGCTCAGCACCTGACCAGCGGCATCACCGACGAAGAGCACCGCGGACTTCAACGCCTCCTGTCAGCTATACAGGCAGGCATACAGGACCTCACCTCACAACTGGCTGAGCTGAGCCGTGCAACCTTCACGCGCCTTTCGGCCGTGGAGACCAAGCAGCGAACTTCGGCCAGGGTGATAACTACGCTCACTAACAAGATCCACAAGCTTCAGGACGAAGATGGGGTTCTCGCGTCTGCCCAGCGCAAGCTGTCACCTTGTCGAGCCCTACACCGACGGCAGCGACGACCGGTCCACGCGACTGGGCGCCCTCGGCGCTTCAATTGCGGGGATTCGAGAGCTACAAACCAGCACCAACAACTCGATCCCCGAGAACTTCAAGGACCTCAACACCCACTACGACCACCTGCAAGAAGGATACATCCTAATCCGGAACTTCCTCGAATCCCACGTGATGCCACACCCCTCCCAATCCTCTTCCCACCCACATCCACACCGAAAACCCAAACGCCACTAACCTACATTACCACCAGAAATTCCAACTATCTTCTCCCTCACTTCGTTAGGGGGCAGGCTGGGGCTTGGTCAAGCCTGTCTCCTAGCAAACATACCTCACTCCACTGGCGACCGCACTGCGGCCCAGTTTTAACCATCACCTCGGACTGCGCGGGTGCTTTAGGCGGTACCGCAGCAAACCTTTCCTTTCAATCCGGTGGAGGAGTTTTTAGTGGGTATGCCGACGCCTCGGTGAGTCCCACACTCTCAGTCCCGACTCCCATCGGGGCTGGGGTAAGTGATTAAATCATTTTCTCCTCCACTCGAAAAAAAAAACACCTGGTATAACCAGAGAAATCACCAGACAACCTACTTACAAAATACGCACTATTCCCGTCTTCTGCAAGTGTTGTTAATCACTGCCGTATCATATATACTGCTCTATAGTATTCTTTTATTTGGTCCAAAGATTTGGTTATCACCTTCCTTCTCCGCCATAATCGCTGATTACCTATAACCTGGATACAGTTGAGTGTTAAATTAAAGACTTAATTTATATAAAATGCATATGTTAATAAAACATTGCACATTATAGTACTGTAATAGCATGAAGAACAACTTATAGTTACGTTTTAATATCATTTCGGCGTACTTATCTAAACTTATCTAAAACAAACAATTGAATTTCTTGGTTTTTTTCTACACAGATCTATTTCCTCTGAAAATAAAATTCCATACAACGCTCAAGACACCACCAATTAAACCACGATAATTATTAATATTTATTTAATTGCAGGTAAGACATAATAGTTAATAACCTAATATAATAATAATAATAATAATAATTAAATGATCGTACAACTAACCCAATTAATATAACCATAACTAATCTGATATAACCGAGCGGGATGGCTCAGGCGCTAACGTCTGTGCCCCGCATTCGGGAGGTCCCGGGTTCAAATCCCGTCGGTCGACCAATATGACTGAGGTTTTTTCGTGCTTTCCATCAACCGCCAAGGTAAAATACCGGATTGGATATTTAGTACCATGACCCAAAGTTACACCTTAAGTGTAAAACAATAGCATAAATGAAAAACAGGTGGTAATAGCGAATGCTGTGCCATCTATCCACAGACAACGAAAGCGGGTAGACTGGACGGCACCTTAATGCCATCTGCACGCACGAAGCAGAAGATCCAGTTGCTATGCACTAAAGTCTCTGTGGACACGTGACGAAGCGGATGGCTACGGAGATGAGACCTAGAAGGACTAACTGACCGCCACACATCGATCTAAGTGTTATCTATTAACAGATCCGTCGGAATATGTCCATGTAGTTAAAGCGACGTAAAATCAATAGAGTAACAAATAATGTGATATATACAGTAATATATTTAAAATAATGATATACAATATAAGTAATATTACAATCAGTGAGTCACTTGGTGACTAATGGTCGGCATACAAAGTGTGAACACATGTGAATATAAAAGCAACGCGCCAACGTAACGGATACTATATAACTTACCTTCCCAATACATGTAACAGGTGCGTATTTGCGGAGCTGCCGGTTATGAATGGAACCTAACATACCGATTATCATGAGATTTTAGTGACTTTGAGGAAATATTTTATATCATAACATGCTGTGAATGCCAGAGTAATTGTAGTATAAATTAATATTATTGTATGTACAGGATTTTAGATGCTTGTTAGCCATAAGTATTGTTAGGAAATAAGGTTACACGGCCTGACTGAAACTGGCAATAGAAGTGGGTAACAATAAACCGAGGGGGTGAGTTGTTTATCACTAAGAAGAGAGAAACAAATAACTCAGGGTAGCGTGACTTTTTTTTTTTTAGAATAACCTTCCCTAGAGCATACATGTTAGTAGTAGTGATTGGCTGATCAAAACAGACGCTAACGTTGGCGCAATTTAGTAACCAATAGGAGCAATATTATAATGTTTAGGCAATTCGAGGTGAAGGAGTATATATTATCGAGCCATAAGGAAGTGTCACACAGTTCTGAAGAATCTCTCACGAGGTGCACGTCGCAGAGTTAGTTACAAAAATGTAAAGTACGCGAAGTAATTTGTGCGCGGCAACTAAAACGACTGTAGTTACATTCGGAAGTATTGCAGTTTCAGTGAGGCGTGTATAAAGATTAAACACGTCAATTATTAATTAAGTGTGACGGCAATAAAAGTTTAGATTCAAATTTTTTTAGCAGTGTTATCTTTTAGTAACAACTCCCTTCCGTTTACACACCCTGCTTAGAGACACGTGTTCGACTGCGTTATAATAGCTAGCCGGAGGACAAAGAACCCAAATAAAAAAAATAATTAAACAATAAGCGCCCAACAAATAAGATAACGCAAGCCATTGAGAACTGCTACAACTTATCTCATAATAGTGAAAAAATGTCAAAGTTGTACTTTGGTAGCTTCGCCTATGTTGTAACCTCTATACCATGAGGGAAAAGTGGATAAAAAAAGAACACTATCATAAAAAAATAATTTCTTCTCACTGGAAATCGTTACACCTGACACATATCACACTTGTTGAGTAGTTGGTGAGGTAACATAACGAACTCTGCTCCACACACAACAGATTCACTTCCTCGCCTCCAGGCGCAGGGTTCTCGACGAGCATGTCTTATCGCTGTCTCATCTCGCTGGGTCCAGGGGGAGGGCGGCAACACAACGGAACCTGCCTAAAAAGGTACGCTTTAGTTGCCGATCCTGCAGGCAACTGGAAGCATCAGGCTCTCATAATAATTGTTAATAATAATAATAATAGTCATACTTTTTACTTTGCTTTTTCACAGAGCAGAAAGAAAAACAAGGAGGAAGAATCAGATATAACAAAGACCTCTTTCTTCTTGCATTTTAAGAAACTAAAGGGCAGTAATTATAGCAAATTTAAGGTTATCCATTTCTGAAAATAAGTAAAATATTTTGTGTACACTCACATGAATTTCTCTATTCACCATCATGTATTAATGGATATAGAATCTTTACAAAACTTTATTTCTCTATCCACTTCATTATTATAATAGAGAGAAAGCTTTCTGGAAAAGCTGCATTATACATTTCGTTATAAATACAAGGAAAATAGCGATAGTCAAATGTTTAAGAACTGGACGCTATATATTGGCCTTAAATTTCCACTCTTTAGATGACATCGCAAGAAACAACTGAATACCGGCAGAACTTTAAAATAACTCTAAGTATTGAACAATTCGAACCATTAATAGCGGATATCTCGGAAACGGCTGATGCCATAAAAACGTTATTTGAAATAAATTCTGCGTTTTAGAGAGATCTACATTTTTTGTGTAGTACTATTTCGTCTATTGCTAACGTTTACCAGTTATACAAGATTATACAAAGTTCCTTCCGAATGAAGAGGACTTCGCAAGGTATTCTCAGAAAATTCCATATATATATATATATATATATTGTAATTATCTTTATATTATTGGTATTTTTAATAAAAAGTGTAAAGCATTTTTTATAAAATAATTTTTCGTATAAAGGGTAGTTTGGGGTGGGAGATTTGTTGAAAAAGATGTTCGTGTCGCATTTTTGGAAGGTACTGAACCTAAATACCAAGTTTGGTATATCGTGGTTTAATGTTTACGTAATATGTTTTTACGTAAATTATTAGAACTTGAAGATCTTGTATTGTGCTGCTTTTGTTTTATTTGGTTACATAATTTTAACTGCCCCACGTATGGGAGCCAATTTGAAGTAATATTATTGTTGTTTTGTTAGCCCCACGTTTGGGAGCCAATTTGAAGTATTGTTACTAATGTTATTTATATATGTTTGTGTATATGTTTTTACTTCACGTGGTGATGCCATTTTGTGACGTAATTCTTTGTTAGGTTTGTAGCTCCATCTGGTGTTAGCAATTTGCGGCAGTATTAGTGTTAGTTTGAAAGAATTCTGCTGTTATTTTATTTAATTTTTGTTCACTGTCCTCCGGCTAGCTATGATCTTTTGGACAAGCACTTCTCTTTATACAGGTTGTGTAAACGGAAAGGAATCTTTTATCCAAAGATAACACTGATGAAGGAATTTGTTTTACACTTTTATTGTCGAACACATTTACTATCACATTTACACATTGATCTTGACACTCGCCAAACTGAAACTGTTATAACAACTTCTTACTGATCACTTTTAATCCACGTACTTCAACCTTTTGTATAATTAACTTTACCATACTTGAGATTTTTCATAACTCTTATACGCGTAACTTGCGAATCGATAGCCGACGTGTAATATTTCTGCTGGACTGAAGGCGACGTGTAATGTACAAAGAATTTTGATGAACTGGGGGCGATCTACCTCTAACTTGGCTCTTTTATACACATACACCCCGATATGCCTAAAGATTATAACTGAACTGCTATTGGCTAATAAAATGCGCCAACATTAGCGTCTATTTTTATATCCAATGAAAATTATGAATACATATGCTCTATTACGTAACTTCCTCGTCTCCAACAATGATAAACAGCTCACCCCCTCGCTGCATTATTGCACGCTATTATTGTCAGTTTCAGTAAGGCAGTATAAACTTACTTCCCAACAATAATTACAATCAACAAACATCTCAAATCAATGTCACATAATAATGCATATTCATACTATAATCATTCTTTATATTTAAATAATTTGTGATACAAATTACTGCATCAGGTATTATTCGACTTTCGTTTTTGGGTTACACTGTTGACACAGACATACACACGAACCTTTATCTAAAACTACCTTTTTGTATTCAGGAGACCTCAAAACGTATTTCCGATGAAAAATCGGTATCAAGTTTTTGAATGTAGTGCAATACCTTCTCTGCCTACTAAGTACGTTGTAGAGAAACTATATCCAAAGTAAATAAATAAAAATTCTTATGTATTGCATTCACAAGTCTTTATCTACTCATTATTCCACAAACTATTCTTACAAAAGCTTATTCTTCTAGCTACATCTTGTTAACTGAAATAAACCTTCAATACCCATTTACACGTTTTAGGTATAAAGTATACGCTAAAGCGATATATACAGGGTGGTTGGAAAGTGGATACCTATTTTTAACATAAAATATTTCAAGGAGTGAACAATTTATCATAACTTTGTTCTCTTTCAGTACAATATTAGGGTGTATCATTTGGGTTACATCTCGACGTATGTACCCGCATTGTCTACATATTTCTGGAATCTTTTAGGAACAACATTCACATTGTCTTGTGAGGCAGTATTTTTAACACTTAAATGATTTCAGTCTAATTATATATATAATTCAATAACAGCCCGCCTTAAAGCAACATGTGTATGTAATAATTTGTAAAATGTATGTGACAGTCATTGTATATGTTTATATTATTGTATACAGTTTAATAATGTTATCTGAATATATTACATAATTTAATAATGTAGTAGCTGTGAGAATAATAGGTTAAAAGTAGCTAAAAATAAGATAACCTTGAGGCAATAATGAGTAAGAAACTTTAATAATACTACTAGTTAAATGAAGGTATTCTATTGGAGTAGGATTAACCAATCAGAAACTGAAATAGGGCAAATTGTACAAATTTAGAAGTCAGTTGGTTATAGACAGTGTTCCTAACCGGACGCGAGATGCGTCCTCGAGAAATTTAATACGTATTCGTGTGAGACGAAAATACTTTACGTGTTAAAAAGTGCAAGTAATTAATAAAAGAATCTCACAGATCTCTATACCAATGAAGTGTTATTTAAATTGTGTCAAGGTTTAATAAACGTAGTGAATTATAATCTGTGTAAGCCTACATTCTTAGCCGCACCACGCCTTGCAAAGAAATCCATGTCTCTAACAATAATACTGACGCAGCCGAGGCAAACATAAATGTATAATATTTAAAGAAACAGTCAAATTTCAAAGTTAATATTTTTAAATTTGGGACGAAGGCTACCGGGTACCATACATGCGGTTGCAACTACTTCAAGTTCGGCTCCCCAACAGTCGAAATATAATACAACTGCTACTTAAAATTGGCTTTCCATACCTAACAGCAACAAACCTTCTTCACTTGTGATTTGGATGTCAAGGATCTCCCTGTTCGACGTGCATCTTTCACACTATCACTTGTCATTAATTTGATATGAGAATTTCTTTATTGTCTTCGGGCTAAGCGATGCTCTTACCTCCACCATCTCTGAAATTGCACCACTGACCTTAGCTCTCTCTTCTACGCTGAGTACATCCAGCCATTGTTTTGTTTTTACTCAATCACCCTCAGAAATAAGCAATGGTAAGCCTTATACTAGTCAAATTTATTTACATGCCAGCAAGAGTTACTATACTTTCTCAGATATTCTAACAATAGATATTGACTTTCCAATCACCCTGTAGATGTTTAAAAAGCGGGTTGCTGTGTGATCTTTGGAATTTCATTTTCATTGCATGACCACAAGAAAAAACCAATAGCGACTTTCTGCTTGAAAAAGGTATAAATACTTGAAATTTCAAACCAATAACAAAGAATATCAGGGAAATTGTTAATGCATAATATTTTATTGACCATAAACTTTGTACTTTAAAGAGATGTGCATTTTAATGTAGTAACACTTTCGGATTGCATTCAGAATGAAGAGATCTTCAGAGTCAATTCGAAGAAAAATTAAAATATGCATTTTGTTTGTCATGCACAAAACATCTCAAATATATGGTATTGTAATGAAAACCGTTAGAACCGTTTTTAATAAAATAAAAAATAACAATTTTTTTTCAAGTAAAGGGTGGTTTGAAGTGCAGGAGTTTTCTTGAAAACATTGTGTTGCGTTCTTGGAAGATGCTGAATTTAAATACCAGGTTTTTATTTTTGTTGTGGAATGCAAAGTAATTGCAGAACTTGTTCCTTCCTTCTTCTTTCCTTCCTTCATGTATAGCTACAGTTTGCTTGTTGCGACCTCACAATTTCGACCATATTTTCCTGTCTTCCTTTTGAATGGTAACTCTATGAAATTACCATAATCTATTATTTCCCATTTTTGAAGCATAGTATTTGAATTTTATATATACGTTTATATTTTTTTTTTCATTTCTAGAAAGCAGTTTGTCTTCTCTTTTTTTTTTTTTACTTTCTCTACTACGTATAGTAAGTAGGGCAAGTATTGTATTCCACCCAAAATTTCGATACCGAGATTTCCCCGGAAATATATGTTTTGAGACCCCCTGAATCCAAAAAAGAGCATTTTTGGAAACTTGTCCCTGTGTGTGCCTGTATGTCTGTGTGCCTGTGAAAAGCATATCTCAGAAACGAACAGTCGGATAAACGCCAAACTTGGTATTTAGGCTCAGTATCTTCCAGAGATGCGACATGAAAGTTTTTAAGAAAATCTCCCACCCAAGATTACCCTTTACATGGAACATTTTTCGAAAATTTTAAATTTCTCAAAACTGGCTCTAACGATTTTGATTAAAATATACGTTTAAGATACTTTGATGACAAATAAAATGTATATCTTGAATTTTCTGGGAATGTCTCCAAAAGTAATCTTCATTGTGAACGACTTTTGCATAACTGGTAAACCATAAGAGATAGACAAAAATGTAGATCGCGTTAAAATACACAATTTATGTCATATACATTTGTTTTGTTGAGTGAACTATTTTCGAGATATTACTTGTTATTCCCTTAAATTTTTCAATACTTATTTTCTCAAATGGGAATTCGTTATTCATTTTTTGTCTTGGATATGCAAAGAGTATTAATCTGTGGGAAAGGGAATGGTGCTGCACCTAGCAACCAGTTATTAAGAGATATGTATGTGTTTAAAGGCTACTGTATTTCCAAATTGCCCTTGTAAATATATATTCCCCTTACACCTACAAGAAAATTAGTAATAAGATAGGTTCTGGAAATGTTTATCTCGATTAACGTGAAGTCGATGGAGAATAAGCGTTTGTATAAATAGTTTGCACAAGAGTAGAGAAAGTCATGTGGGTGTAACACATCAGATTTTTTTTTTGAGTGAATCATTTTCAAGATATTGCTTGTTATTCCTTTAAATTTTCCAATTTTTCTCAAATGGTAATTCGTTATTCATTTTTTTTGTCCTGATAATGCAAAGAGAATGGAATACTCCACATAGCAACCAGCTCTTAAAATATGTGATTATCTCTTAAAGCCTACCAATTCCCCTTGCATCTACAAGAAAATTAGCAATAAGATTAACATCTCGATTAACATGAAGCATATGTAGAATAGGCGTTTGTAAAAATAGTTTGTACAAGAGTAGAGGAAGTCATGTGAGTGTAACGCATCAGAATTTTTTCTTTTAGGAAATGCCTACCCTTTTACTGATTTTAAAAATCTCATTTCAGATGCTGTGAGACTTATGAGCAGGCTAAGGTTCCGGGACAAGTTATTAACCAATGTATGTGCAACCCTACTACAGAGTTCGTAAACACATTATGTTGATGTAAACCAATATGCTGCCTTATTTGTTACTATAAACAGCACAGTCTAGTTATGGTGGAAAATAAAGTGTGATACATGCATCGGCATGAGATACAAGTGTATTGTAGCTCTAGTCACGAAGCGGATTGTACACGGCCTCACAAGTAAACAACACCCTAATGCACGACCTCACTCCATCCTGTTCGATGCACAGTAAACTTCACTTCAATCTTAAGTTGTCCCGGATCCTTAACATGATTATGAGTTAGGCCTTCATGTAAGCTGCCGTAATGCCCACCTCTATGGTGTGGAGGTAGCGTATCTGCCTTACATTCAAGGGGACCCTAGTTCGAATCTCGGTTATGGTGAGTGTCCTGGAGAAGGTTTTTTAGGGATTTCTTAGCAGGAAAAACCTAATATCGGGTAACTCTAAGCTATAAGGATCCCGGGCCCATTTGAGCATCATTTCAGCCATTTCATTTATTCACCGTCCGGCGTAATCTGCCCGGCTCAAGGAGGTTAATTAATCATCAAAGCTACCGTAATGGTCAAAGAAGACTGAACCAGTCGTAACTGTGTTTCGTTTTAGCAGACACTCCTCCTTAGAATGGGCACCAGAGAGGTGAATTTTAGTTTATAATTACATAATATCCTCTTCTGCACTTCAGGGATTAGACACTTCCGCCTTTTCCGTCTTTGCATTCCATCAACTACTCCTATCTTTTTATAGTACACCCTACGTCTCTTCTTCCTCGAGGATTGTTATCTTCCAATCTAGACCAGCATTCTTTACTCTTTCATTTGGTTCATGTGTTCTTCACAGTTCTCTTCATTAGTCCATTTATTTACGTTCACGTCTTCTCGAATTCTTTTATTTCTTATTATATATCGTCTTGTTTACCCTTTAACTCTTCTTAAAAACCTCATTTCTGCTGCTTGTATTTTGCTTTTCTCTTCTTTCTTTGAGTATGCAAGACACGCTTCCAAACATATGAGCAGAGGGGCTGCCATAGTTTTATATTTTGCTTTTTTATTTCCTGCTATAAATCTTATTTTCTGTGCAGTTATCTAAATCAAAATAACATCATAAACTCATTAGTTGAATTTTGAGGACTGTTCCAGTAATTCTTTTGTTCACAGCTCGTCTAGGAGAAGTCGATTCTGAAACAAAGGTCCAGGAAGACAATTTTCGTTAGTTTTTGAAGTAGGTATATTGTCGTATTGTTATTTGCCCCACGTTTTTTGGGAGCCTATTTGAAGTAGTTATTATATCTTTACGTTATTTTTGCACCACGCTTTGGGCATCAATTTGAAGTTGGTTGCAAGCGCAGTATGGTACCCAGTACCTTCGCCCCAAATGTTTAACAAATATATTAACTTTAATTTTTACTGCTTCTTTAAATATTATATATTTATGTTTGCCTCGGCTGCGTCAGTATTATTGTTAGAGACATGTTTCTCTTTGCAGGGTTGTGGTGCGACTGAAGAATGTAGGCTTACACAGATTATAATTTTACTTCACTCCTTTTAATAATGCTTGACACAATTTAAATAACATTTTACTGATACAGAGAGAGAGAGATGTGAGATTTTTTTTATTAATTACTTGCACTTTTTAACACGTAAACTATTTTCGTCTCACACGAATACGTATTATATTTCTCGAGGACACATCTCGCGTCCGGTTATAAACACAGTCTGCTAGCAACGCGTCCAGTTATGAGCACTGTCTATAAGCAACTGACTTGATTTCTACCGCCACCTTTGTAAATTTCTGTATTTCAAGTGTCTCTGAATGCCTATTCCTAATGGAATAGAATACTTAAGCATTTATCAGGTTGTTGATTGGCTATTTTTATACTGTCTCAAAAATTACATTATTGCTTACTCCAAGAATGACTAGTAGTATTATTACACTTTTTTACTCATTATTGCCTCAAAGTTACCTCATTGTTACCTCATTGTTGGCAACCTTTAACCTATTATTCTCACAGCTCCTACATTATTAAATTACGTAATACATTCACATAACTTTATTACACATGTACATATAATATAAAATATAATGATTGTAATATACACTTTTTTATATATTGTTACATACACTAATTGCTTTAAGGTGGGCTGTTATTGAATTTACATATTAGATAATTAGACTGAAATTATTTAAGTGTTAAAAATACTGCCTCATTTTGAAAGACAATCTGCCTAAAAGAAAAACCCTGGTCCTCCAGGTTGGGGGTTGTGAAAGTGTAGTGGTAGTCCCTCCATGGTCTCATAATCCAAGAACTCTTATTCATAATTTTTGTGAAGAAAAACAGCTGTTATTACGTAATAAGTAACTTTGTCCAGTTTTCACTATCACTTCACTAAGTTCTGTCACTTCATTAATCTGATCTAAAATGGTTTCACTTTAAGTTCAAAGGAGTTTTAAACAAAACCACGTGACAAGAGGACACCTCATTTGTTGGTACAAATCTTCCCGCTTAGGATATCGTCTCTTCCTTTATAAAGCAGTTCGGTTCAGCTCGTACATTTTGAGGTTATTCTTGGGCGAGAAATGTAAAAAATCCATTATTGTAGCAGTTCAGTTTATGAAAGAAAAATAACTAACTGTAGCGTTATAGCAGAGGGTTTAAGAGGCTATGCGCAGGCGCTGCAGTTTGTTTCTAGTTTCCGGATAAGCCATCAGTGTACTCTTTGTTACTTGTTGAGAAAATATTACTTTCGAGTCTCATAGCTGGGAATCTTTTGTCACTGTGGAAAACAAACGCAGAAAATGGAAAGAAGACAATTGTGTTAAGGGTTTTTAAAAATTCTGTGAAAAGGTCCCACGTTTAATCGTCAGTAAATATGATTTTTTGTTGTTTAGCAATAATTGAATTTCTTTGTTAGTAATGCAGAATAATTGTTGCTCAGATTGCTTGGATTGCTTGTTGCTCAGTTTGTTTTCTGTTGTGTTTTTTATTATTATTATATATTCTTTATTGTCGCTTCAACTGTAAAGGCATATCGCGACTACTTTAGAATACAGAAATGATTACAGTGAAAATACTTTATTTTAAACAGTAATTTTATAGGTATACTTTGTCTATATGTCAGCCCCTAATTGAGGGAAGTGTTATAATAAAATAAATAGCAACATTAAATTCTCTAGATAGGTGTGCTACACATTGTTATACAATTTGTCACTTTCGTAAAGTTTATTTAGTTCTTTGTTGTGCTGAATTTAGGGCGTCTGTTAGGCTGTTGGGGATGTCACATCTTTCTCTGTATTGTACATGTATATATTTATTTCCATATTGTATACAAAATTCTTAAAATTTTTTAATACATTACTTTGAGTTGCTATTTTTTCTTCCTTTGGTCCATCATGTATTTTAACTCCGTGGTTATTTATGCATGGTGGGTCATAACAAATTCATATTGCTTTATTTTTTAATGCATTTTTCTCTTACTCTCCCAGTATATTCACCTATTCTTTTTATATCCCTCTCCTTTTCTATTTTCATTATCCTAACTTTTAATACTTCTTTGTTAATATTCTCCCATTCTTTAGGTAAAAACTGATCTCTCCACAACTTAAATTCTTCACATTCAATTATATAATGCAAATCATTATCTGTCTCTCCACAAAGAGGACATCTATCCAAATTCGCTCCCTTCCTATCTCCGCTTAGCCTATGTGCACTTAATTTAGACCAGGCCCACTCTTCTCTCACTAACCTATTACCTACGTCCACATACTTCTCCCTTCCTTAGTCCACCTTTAATTGTCTATATTGTTCCAAACTTTTATTTCCTTCCAGACTTTGAAATAATTCTTGTTTCTCTGTATCTTCTATTCTGTTCCTCACTCCTTTCCATAAACCTTTAACTAACTCCTCTTTCTCCTCCCATACGTTACCCATTCCTATTTCCTGTAAAATTCTCCTTATTCCTTGAGCCTAGTTCATCCCAGCACTGGATTTTTCTTGGATTATTAAACATTTCCTCAAGATATTATGCTCATCCAAGGGTTTCAATCTATGCCAATATTTAAGTATCCTTTCCACCATCATGTTCTTGCTACCTACTCTTCCCAACTCCTACATTGCTGCTCCATTAGGTGATAAAATAGATAAACCTAACATACATTTACAGAACGTTCTATGTACTTTATCAGTCATCTCTCATCCTTTGTCACATCCCCAAATCTCTGATCCATAGATCATTTTTGCTTCAACTACAGCTTCGTAAACCATTTCCAACCATTTAATTTGCATATCTGGTATTTTCTAGGCTATAACGAGATGATGAACTGTGAGGTTGGATCTGCAGAAGTTGATCTGCAGATCACGGTTGAGGAGATGTTTGTGCGTTACAGAAGTATGCCCAATACGTAGTTGAGTTAATACAACTTGGTCTTTGCGGTTGAAATGATAGTGTTGAAGTTTGGACTCGGAAATGTAGACATCGTGTAACTTGCTTCTAGATGTGGCTTTCCATGTTTGTCTCCATTGATTGATGCAAGTCTTTTTGATGAACTTAATGAAATCCGTGTGTGGAATCTTGATATGCTGAGGGGGATGTTTGGTGGCTTCTTTGGCTGTCTGATCACCTGATTCGTTTCCCAGAATTCCGACATGAGACGGATTCCAGGCGAATAATGATGATTTACCTGAAATTAGTATTTAGTTGTACAGTTTCTGAAGTTCTTTAACGATATTTAGTGGGGTTGAGGTTTGTTGAAGGGATGGTAAAGCACTCGAGTCGGAGAATATTATGTAGGTATGTAGGTTATATGTTCCAATGAGAATAGAATTGCGAACAATTCACAAGAATAGACAGAAATATAGTTGGGAAGAATATATTGTATGGTGTAATCAGGGAATACCGCGTCTACATCCATCTAACCTATAGTTCTCATTATTGTCTTAACCCATTGGTTAAAGCAAAGGTAATATACTAATATTAGTCATTGAATTAATGATTTATAAAACCTAAAGATAAGAACAGTAATCTAGTATCAGATACTGTTCGGGTACCGTTTTATTTGAGTATGCTTACAATTAGTATTATGTGTTAGAGGTTTAGGATATAAGGCAAAATATAGGAATAAGACAGAAAATAATTAAAAGCTAATGATCCCCAAGCTGCGCAATATACTGTATTCGCATTCTCTCTGAAGCAATTTCCTCTCGCGAGTATTTAGTTCCCGTTATCCTCCACGTGATGCTAACATGCGCTCGGCGAGTGTAACATTAACTTTTGTTTACATATATTTTAAATTTAGAGTGAAACAGGTATAGTTCAACTTTGACTATCAATTCACCTTTGCCTCTTTTTTCCCCCGCTTCACTTGCTTTGGAGTCAACACAGGATCTCTTTAATCTCCTGCAGTAGTAACACTCAATGTATATCACAACAGTCGTCATAACTCGTAGGACGCTCACTATCTTACTCAAAAGATCCTTACAGTTATCTTTCGATACACTTTTGATATTTGCGCCGAGTTAGAGCCCTATCCGTAGGCTATCTCATCCGGCGACACGGCACCTTACCGATAAGCTCAGGTCTTAGCCGCTACGTCACCATATAAACCTTATAATTTTCCATAAATTGAGAACAGTGCGGACTTTTAAGCAATTCCAGCTGAAATGTTATAAAATACCTTTGAGGATTTGCATCGGAGGCTGGTAGATTGCCGGCACAAATATAGAGGTCACTTGCAGAGGTCATTTACAAGAAATTAATATTCTTTTTGTGATAAATGGCGTATTATTAGCAATAATTTAATATATTTTCTCATTTGCATAAATCATATCATTAATCTTTATTACACAATTGTAAAAGCATGGTTTTGTTGAATCATCATCACTGCAAGAATTAAGCAATTAGAAGTTCTGGCTTCACAAATCATCAGCCCAACGTTTCCTAGAACCTCCAACATCTCGTCGTCCTTTCGCTAGTAATGGGTATCTCTTCTCAGACCCTTTATCTATGCACTCAATCCATTTTTGTCTATGGACAATTTTTTATCGTATAAAGGTTATACTTTTAGTTACTCTGTTATTTCTCCATTTTTAATCCTATCGAGTTTGGTGCAACCCCTTACTTGCCTAAAGAACCTACACTACGTGATCAAAAGTATCACACCTGGCTGAAAATGACGTACAAGTTCGTGGCACCTCCATCAGTAATGCCCACCATTAGCCTTGATGACAACGTTCACTCTCGCAGGCATACTTACAATCAGGTGTTGGAAGATTTCTTGGGGAATTGCAGCTCATTCTTCACGAGTGCGGAACTGAGGAGAGGTATCGATGTAGGTCGCTGAGATCTGGCACGAATTCGGCGTTCCAAAACATCCCAAAGGTGTTCTATAGGATTCAAATCAAGACTCTGTGTAGGCCAGTCCATTACAGGGATATTATTGTCGTGTAACCACTCCGCTACAGCCCGTGCAGTTTGAACAGGTGCTCGATCGTACTGAAAGATGCAATCGCCATCCCCGAATTGCTCTTCCACAGTGGAAGCAAGGAGGTGCTTAAAATATCCATGTAGGTCTACGCTGTGATCGTGCTACGCACAAAAATAAGCGTACAAGCCCCTACAGGAAACACACCACCACACCAAACACCACCATCTTCGAATTTCACTGTTAGCACTAGACACGCTGGGAGATGACGTTCACCGGGCATTCCCCATACCCACACCCTGCCATCGGATCGCTACATTGTGTACCGTGATTCGTCACTCCACACAACGTATTGCCACTGTTCAATCGTTTAATGTTGACGATCCCTACGCCAAGCGAACCGTCGTTTTGGCATTTTCCTGCGTGATGTGTGGCTTATGAGCAGCCGCTCGACCATGGAATCCAAGGTTTCTCACCTCACGCCTAACTGTCATAGTACTTGGAGTGAATCCTGATGCAGTTTGGAATTTCTGTGTGATGGTCTGGATAGATATTACTCTTTACGACCCTCTTAAAATATCGGCGGTCTCTGTCAGTCAACAGACGAGGTCGGCCTAAACGCTTTTGTGCTGTATATGTCCCTTCACGTTCCCACTTCACTATCACATCACAAACTGTGGAACTAGGGATGTTTAGGAGTGTAGAAATTTCGCGTTCAGACTTCTGACACAAGTGTCACCCAATCACCTGACCACGTACAAAGTCTGAGTTACACGGAGCGTCCTATTCTGCTATTTCACGATGTCTAATGACTACTGAGGTCGCGGATAATGAGTACCAGGCAGTAGGTGGCAGCACAATGCACCTAAGATGAAAAACGTATGTTTATGAGCTGTCCGGATACTTTTGATCACATAGTGTACTCCGCTGTCCGAGTTCTATCTATCTGTTTTTGCGTTTTAACCCAAATTCACAACCTTAAAGTAATGTGGGGATTGTCAGAACTCTGTAATGTTTTATTACTTTCTCTGCTACGTATAGTAAGTGGGGGAAGTATTTTATTCCACTTAAAAATTGGATACCGAGATTTCACCGGAAATACAAGTTTTGAGACCCCTTGAATCCAAAAAATCTGATGTGTTACACTCACATGACTTTCTCTACTCTTGTACAAGCTATTTTTACAAACGCCTATTCTCCATATGCTTTATGTTAATCGAGATATCGAGATGTCAATCTTATTGCTAATTTTCTTGTAGATGCAAGGGAAATATGGTAGGTTTTAAGCGATAGTCAAATATTTTAACGCTGGTTGCTATGCGGCGCATTCCATTCTCTTTGCAAGTCCAGGACATAAAAAAATGAATAACGAATTTGAGAAAAAGTATAAGTATTGGAAAATTTAAGGGAATAACCAGCAATATCTCGAAAACGGTTCACTCAACAAAAGAAATGCATATGACATAAGTTGTGTATTTTAACGAGATCTTCCTTTTTTGTGTAGTAAAAGTTTGTCTATCTCTTATGGTTTACCAGTTATGCAAAAGTCGTTCACAATGAAGAACACTTTTGGAGACATTCCCAGAAAATTCGAGATATACATTTCATTTCTCATTACATTATCTTAAACATATGATATTTTAATCAAAATCGTTAGAGCCATTTTTGAGAAAATTAAAATTTTCGAAAAATGTTCCATGTAAAGGGTAGTCTGGGGTGGGGGGATTTTCTTGAAAACCTTCGTGTCGCATCTCTGGAAGATACTGAACCTAAATACCAAGTTTGGTGTTTATCCGACTGTTCGTTTTTGAGTTATGCTGTTCACACACAGACACACACACAGACACACACACAGACACACACACAGACACACACACGGACATGTTTCCAAAAATGCTTTTTTTGGATTCAGGAGGTCTCAAAACATGTATTTCCGGTGAAATCTCGGTATCGAATTTTTGGGTGGAATGCAATACTTCCCCTACTTACTATACGTAGTAGAGAAAGTAAAAAAGCATTTTTGGAAACCTGTCCGTGTGTGTGTCTGTGAACAGCATTACTCAGGAACGAACAGTCGGATAAACACCAAACTTGGTATTTAGGTTCAGTATCTTTCAGAGATGTGACACGAAGGTTTTCAAGAAAATCCCCACCCCAGATTAACCTTTACATGGAACATTTTTCGAAAATTTTAATTTTCTCAAAAATGGCTCTAATGATTTTGATTAAAATATCATATGTTTAAGATATTTTCATGACAAATGAAATGTATATCTCGAATTTTCTGGGAATGTCTCCAAAAGTATTCTTCATTGTGAACGACTTTTGCATAACTGGTAAACCGTAAGAGAAGACAAAATTTTGCTACACAAAAATGTAGATCGCGTTAAAATACACAATTTATGTCATATACATTTTTTTGTTGAGTGAATCATTTTCGAGACATTGCTTATTATTCCCTTAAACTTTCCAATACAAGAAAATTAGCAATAAGATTTAACATCTCGATATCTCGATTAGCATGAAGCATATGGAGAATGAGCGTTTGTAAAAATAGTTTTTACATGAGTAGAGAAAGTCACGTGAGTGTAACACATCAGATTTTTTTGGATTCAGCGGGTCTCAAAACATGTATTTCCGGTGAAATCTCGGTATCGAATTTTTGGGTGGAATACAATACTTCCCCTACTTACTATACGTAGTAGAGAAAGTAAAAACATACATAAGTGCATAAAGCATTTAAAATCGCTCTATTGCTTTAGGAAAACATAACCTAGTAGCAGCAGCATCCATAGTGAGCTTTAATTAATTAAGCTTACTATGTAAAATGTCAACTTCTCAAAGCAATTACTTATAACTTTATTAGAAGATTTCTTTGCAGTAAAGTAGTGTAAACATCCAGAGATTCTCGAAACAGTCGCATCTGAATCTCTATGGCGTATCTCTAGGTTCTGACATTCCAATTCGTGAATATTATTTTCCCTTTGCCTGTTTCATTCGCTTCATGTTTTTCCTGTCACCTGCATTTTATTGTTTTCCTGATTTAATTTGCAACTATGACTTTGGGCGCGCTGCTTTAATTTAGTCTTCTTTTCTTGCCTTACATTATGCTGAGGCTCGTTAATCAACCCAGGATACTTCTTCCTGAGCAGTTTAGGTTATAGATGGAATAGAACCAAATGCAACAAAATACCATTAAAAATCGATCCTACTATTACAGGATTCCAACGAGTCGAGCAACATGACATGACATGATCAATGAAGCTTGAGGCAGTATTTTTAACACTTAAATAATTTCAGTCTAATTATATAATATGTAAATTCAATAACAGCCCGCCTTAAAGCATTATGTGTATTTAACAATATATAAAAAGTTTATATTACAGTCATTGTATATGTTTATATTATTGTATCCATGTGTAATAATTTTATATGAATGTATTACGTAATTTAATAATGTAGGAGCTGTGAAAAATAGGTCAAAAGTTGCTAACAATGAGATAACCTTGAGGCAATAATGAATTTGAAAGTTTAAATGCTACTGTCATTATTGCAGTAGGAATAGCCAATCAGAGACTTGAAATACAGAAATTACAAGTTTAGGCGGTTAAAATCAGTTCAGTTAGGGCAAACAGTGTTCCTATCCGGACGCGAGATACATCCTCGAGAAGTATAATACGTATTCGTGTGAGACGAAAATAGTTTACGTATTAAAAAGTGCAAGTATTTAATAAAAACATCTCACAGCTCTCTCTCTATATCAGTGAAGTGTTATTTAAAATCTTATCAAGCATTAATAAAAGGAGTGAAGTAAAATTATAATCTGTGTAAGGCTACATTCTAAGTCACACCACAACCCTGCTAAGAGAAACGTGTCTCTAACAATAATATTCACGCAGCCGAGGCAAACATAAATATTTAATACTTAAAGAAGCAGTCATATTACAAACTTAATATTTTTAAAAATTGGGGCAAAGGCTACCGGGTACCATACGTGCGGTTGCAACTACTACAATTTCGGATCTCCAACAGTTGAAATATAATACAAATCCTTCAAAACACCTTTCTAAAATTGGCGCCCAGCTTCGTGGAGCTCGAAGAGACAAGAATTGGTGACAATAACTGGAAAGAAGAGATCATCGAACATCAAAGCACTACCAGAATCGACCAAACTACAAGACTTCACTTCAGGAAACTTCAGAAAAACTTAGGCAAACTTCAAGAAAATCCAGAGAATTTAAAAATCAACATCATCCAAGGAGACCAACAGTTCTTTCAGGAGTACGGGTCACGCAGTCAACAATTCAACAACAATCTACGAGGGAGCACCGGAATAAAAAGGTTTACTGTAACAGCCAGAACAAAAGGTCAGAAAATTCCAGTATTATATGTATAATAATTGTCAAGTTAGTTAAGAAAATATATTGTTATTAAGATAATTTCATGCTGTTAAGAAGCGGTAAATTAATATTGAGCAGTTCCAAACCAAATATAACAAAAGAAAATATACAAAATAAAATGGAAGAAAACAATGTAAATAAGGAAGTAGGAGAGAATGGATTAGCCATTACAGATTACAATGTAAATTTAGAATCAGAGCTAGAGGAAACAAATAGGTTAAATGTAGAGGAACAGTTATCTGTAAATTCACAGTTAGGTATAGAAAGAGGTACTATCCCTCACACATCTAGGAAACAAAAGCAAGAAAACTTATCACAACAAATTATGTGCCTTCTAAAAGCATAGCTGAAATGAGAGGAGAGCTAAAAGAAACCAATAATAAGATAACTAGTACAGAGCTGAAAGTGGAGTTAAGTAATAAGATAACTGAAACTAATAATAAGGTAACTGAAACAAATACAGAGCTATCTAGTATAAAATGATCTAGCTAAGCAAATAGAAAATTGTATGAAAGAAAGCAAAGCTGAAAGTAGGAGGTTAGAAATAAAAATAGAACAATCTTCCAAAGCACTTCAAAAATATATAGACTTAAAAGTAAACAAGGATTGCAAACAGCTAGAAGAAAAATTGTCAAATAATAGTGATAAAAATTTAAGTGAAATGCAGATAAAACTTACTAATATTAAACAAGGTATTCGTAATAAGCTAGATAAACAGGGGGAAGAATTAAAAACAATGATAGAAAATACAAATGCAGATCTTGTAGAAGTACAAATAGATTTAACAGGGGAAATAAATAAAATGCATGAAATGGCAAAAACAAATGCAGATGCAATAAAAGAAGCAAATACATGCAAGGACAAGTAAAGTCAATGATAGATGAAATTCAAAGATAAAATACAGGCAAGTAGCAAAGAAATTTATAAATTTAAAAATAGTTTTGAAAATTTAAGTACCAGTGTACCAAAGGTAAATTCAAATATAACTAGTTCTGCAAATGCTAATAAAATGCATGACAATAATGGAAGTGCAGAAAGAAGTGTATCACCTATGTTAACTAACAACACAAGAGACGCTACTGATTTTTCCATAGCATCAGCCTCTCACACAAAACAATAATGATGACACACATGTGCATGTACCAAATCAGATATCAAACTATTATTCATTGCTAAATGAATTACCTTTACCTTATTTTAATTTTTCCTCAAGTTCAGTACAATTTATACATGATTTAGTAGAATATTTTAAATTGAAGAATGTGCCTGAAGCATTAAAACTGATACTTGTTAGGAAATTCTTGGATAATAAAACCTTAGAATGGTTACATATGATAGCAGACAGTGAAATGAATTTTGAAACATTTCAACTTTTATTCATGAATAAGTTTTGGAATACAACTGTGCAACATAAGATTAGGGCAAGCCTAAGTTATTCACAGTATACTAGAGATGATAACTTATCAATGACAGATTATCTTATAACATATGCAGGATATGTTAGATATTTAACTCCAGGCATGCATGAGGAAGATTTTATTAGTTTAATTACCAGACACTACCCTCTACACATACAAAACTACAACTTAATTGCAAGACCTAAAACTATTTATGAGTTGACAGAGCTAATATATCATTAGAACAGCAAGGAAATAGTAATAGTAACGAAGTTTGGAGTCCACACAGACGAGACAGACAAATTAGGCGCAATAGACGTAATGATATGCCTTACAATACACGCTATCACCATGAAAATAGGAGAAATAATTAATTTCAGGGCCAAAATACACAAAATATCAGAGATTCAAGACAACAAGGGAAACAAGAACACACAAATTATGTAAGAATGGAAAGGATGAATCAGAATAATTCTACTTCACCTAGAGGTAATAATCGATTTCAGCATAAAGGAAGTATGCAAAACAGGGGGAACTGTATTCAAACAAGCAACACACATACAGAAGAATATACACATGGAGGACATAGCAATTACAGTGGGAGAGCAAGAGCTAGGGGGCGTGGATCATACACAAATGTAAATGATAATGAAATAATAGTAACTGCGGTACAAAAATGGCAATCCTGTAAATACTGAAAATACTCAACAGGAAAACTAAATTATGTATTGCCTGACGTAGATTCTGGTAATGCAGTACCTTCTGCTCTAAGCGGCAAGAAAAAAAATATCTACACACTTTGATTGTTACCGTCTAAATACAAACAAAGGGAATTGTGAAAACAAATATGAATCACCGTATATACAAACTATTATAGCAGGAAGGGAAGTGAATATTCCAATAGATTCAGGATCATCAATCTCTTATCTGCCTAGAAATTTTATGAACAACTGTTAAATGAAGGGATAAAACTCATGACAGCCCGAATAAACAATGTAGCATGTAGGGTAGCCATAGGTACAATGACCCAAACTATCAAATTTCAAGCATTGATACCTATACAAATAGCAGATATTACATTTGAGGTCATATTTTTAATAGTTCCAAACTTTATATGCGAAGTTATAATTGGGTGCGATGTATTAATAGAGCTCTCTGCGATAGTTGATTTTAAGAAGGACAGACTTGTATTATATAAAGAAGAAAAGAAGATATACGTGCCTTTTATAAAAGATAAATTATGCAGAGTACAAAGAATGGAACAAGAAAATGCAGTATATGAAGAAGAATGCTTCATACAAAATAGTAAATGTCCAAGCAAGCAGGGAAAACACTGATAGGTTATTGACCCTTAACTTCGAAGAACAGAACACTGACCTAACCAAAGGGAACCCTTATACAAAGAAAGCGATGGTAGAAGAAAATATACTAGAGCAGGTAGAAAATAGTTATGCAACAGAGATAGAAGACAGGAAAATACACACAGATACCCTCATGATAAATACAATACTGACTGACCGTGAAAAGATAATATATTTGGTGACACAGCAGATGATTTCTTAATCAGATACACTGATGATTTTCTAATAATAAGCCAAAAATTTGAGGAAGATTCAGAAAATGTAAATTATGTATTAAATAAATTACATGAACATGGTATGACCGTAAATATTAAAAAGTCAAAATTCTGTATACCTGAGACCAAATTCCTAGGATATGTAATAAATGAAGTAGGCATTCGACCAGAAGAAGAAAGAATAGAAGCCATATTAAAAATACCACCACCTAAAAATATTCGGCAGCTGCGACGTTTATTTGGAATTTGGAATTATGAAAATTTTTTTTTACCAAGATATGCTATAGAAGTAGAACCTTTAAGACAACTTCTAAAGAAAACAAATAAATTGAAGTGGACAGCAGAGCTACAAAAATGTTTTGAAAAAGTAAGAAAGTTATTTGCAAATGCAATATTGCTGGTACGTCCAAGAGATGAATTAGATTATGAATTTATGTGGAAGCATCTTGTCAGGGATATGCAGGAACACTAGGGCAAAGAGAACATGACAACACGTTTCGTGTAATAAGTACTCCTTCACGTGGCTTAACCAATATTGAAAGAAATGCATCAGTAACAATGTTAGAAATTGGAGCACTATATTTTTCATTACTAAAATTTAAGACATATATATGTTTCAGAAGAAAATATATACAGATCATATTAGCTTAACTTTCATTCAGAAATGTAAGTTATATAGTGGTAAGTTATCTAGAATGATTCTCGCTATAATGGAATTTTATGTAGAAATTATACATATTCCAGGCAAACAAAATACATTCACTGATTTAATATCAAGAATCAACCACAACAAACAATTTTCTGAAAGCTGTTCTAGACAACAATATGAAATGAAAGTGATTACGATAGATATTCCAATGAAGAAAGAATTGAAGAACCAATTTAAAAATATTAAAGAAGAGCAAGACAAAGACATTAAGCTAGCAAGTTTAAAAGAAAAAGCTCCGAAGATAGAAGAGACAAAGAATAGTACAATCGCTGTCAAAAATGGTGTATCATATAAGAAACATGGAAAGGACATAAAAAGGTGTAAAGTATATATTTCCAACAAGCATGGTGTTAGAAATAATAGAATAATTTCATTTAGGATTAATACATGCAGGTACAGAGAACATAAGCCGAACTATTTTGGAAAATTTATTTATCTCTAAACTAGGACATAAAGTAAGAAAATACATATCATTTTGCAATCTTTGTTAGAAAGCAAAACAAATTAATGTAGCTTAAGAATATACAACAAACTAGTACCTAGAGATAAACCAAGGTGTTTATTAAGTTTAGATTTGCATGGTCCAATGCTTGTAAGTACATTTGGGTACAAATTTTTATTTGTAAGCTATGACGTATTTAGCAAATATATACGAAATATATGCACTCAAGAATGCTACCAGCACAACATGTTTAAACAAATTAACAAAATTATATTTCCTGAGGAAGAAATAGTTCAGGCCATACTTTGTGATAATGCATCAGTGTTTACCAGCTCTAAATTTATGAATGGAATTAAAAATTTGGGAGTTAAACAGTATTTCTCATCAAGATATAGATCTAATGCCAATCCAGTAGAAAGAGAGATAAAAGAAATTGCAAACTATCTACGTGTAGTGTGTCATAACAAGCAGAGCAGTGGGTACTCATACATCAATATTATTCAAAATCTACTAAATCAATGCATAAATACAGTAACAGGATTTAAACCATCCATTTTCATCATGGAAAATTATACAATACATCGAGCCATAATGTACCAGAAATCATTGAAGACCAATCAGTTAAATTGCCAGAAAAAGAAGAAAGTTTTAAATTAGCATTTTTAAAAATACAAGCAATGGCCCAGAAGAGAAAGCAAAAACATGAAGAAAGAAAAATAAGGGTTTGGAAAATAAAGATAGGAGATCAAGTGTTAGTAAAGAACAAGAGATTGTCAAATAAGCTTCGTAAAGAATATTGGAGGTTGTTTCTGAGCTACATGGTCCTTATGAAAGAATAAGTATATTTGGAACAGATACATATGAACTTAGAAACAATAAAACAAAAACAATAATTGGAAGATTCCACAAACAAATGTTAAAGCTATATAAATGTAAACAATCTGAGGCACAAGAAGAAAAAGAAAATAAAGTATCTGCAACATAAAAGGGGAAGGCAATGTAATTTTATAAAAAAATTGTATAATAACATCTTTACTAAAGTAACTAATTGTCAATATAACAAAAGAGAGTTTAGGAAAAAATATGTAATAGAAGAAAAACCATTTTAGTAAGAAAAACAAAATAAATCTTAAGGGCAACTGCATTTATATTGTACAAGGTATAAATTGTAAGAAAATAATAAAAATGTTTAAGAAATAAGTTGTAAAGAAAGGATAACAAGTGTTAATATCACTAATTAAATGTTAAATGTATAGCAAATAAAATGCTTAATAGTGGCTATGTTAGTGAATAAATAAACTTCACTCAGGTCATTGACCACCAGATCATTGACCTCACACCAGGTCATTCACCTCAAAGTGTCGAGCAACTGAAATAACAAAATGAAGTATTCTGCTATACACGAGTGTAGTGAAAAACCAGTGAGTGTTAAATAAAAGTGACAGTGAAAAATAGGAAGTGCAATAATAAAAAGGTTGTGTTTCTTTCTTTCAGAAGACTTTCAGAAAGTATTTTAAAATTTTAAAAAAATAAGAGAACAAAAAGAACAATATTTAAATATTTCTAAAATGGGTCATTTTTAACACTTAATAATTTTAGTCCAATTATATAATATGTAAATTCCATAACAGCCCGACTTAAAGCAATATGTGTATTCAAAACTATATAAAAAGTGTATATTACAGTAATTGTATATGTACAGTCATTCATTACAGTCATTAATAATGTAGGAGCTGTGAGAAATAGGTCAAAAGTTGCTAACAATGAGGTAACCTTGAGGCAATAATGAATTTGAAAGTTTAAATGCTACTAGTCATTATTGGAGTAGGAATAGCCAATCAGAGACTTTAAATACAGAAATTTACAAGTTTAGGCGGTTGAAATCAGTTCAGTTGCCTTCAAACAGCGTTTCTAACTGGACGCAAGTCACGTCCTCGAGAAGTATAATTCATATTCGTGTGAGACGCAAATAGTTTACGTATTAAAAAGTGCAAGTGTTTAATAAAAACATCTCACAGCTCTCTCCCTATATCAGTGAAGTGTTATTTAAAATCGTATCAAGCATTAATAAACGGAGCGCAGTAAAATTATAATCTGTGTAAGCCTACACTCTTAGTCACGCCACAACCCTGCTAAGAGAAATGAGTCTCTAACAATAATACTCACGCAACCGAGGCAAACATAAATATTTAACACTTAAAGAAACAGTCAAATTACAAAGTTAATATTTTTAAAAATTGGGGCAAAGGCTACCGGATACCATACGTGCGGTAGTAACTACTACAAGTTCGGTTCCCCAACAGTTGAAATATAATATAACTCCTTCAATACACCTTTCTCAAGCTATATCGTAAATGAGAGTAGATAATACAAGTCACATACGTTTACGTAGGTGTTCAAGTTGACTGCTAGACATCTGTGTGTATTCGCGTGACGTATTACTTTTTACTTTCTCTACTACGTATAGTAAGTAGGGGAACTATTGCACTCCAGCCAAAAAGTTGATACCGAGATTTCATTGGAAATGCATGTTTTGAGGCGTCCTGAATCCCAAAAAAGCATTTTTGGAAACATGTTCGTGTGTGTGTCTGTGAACAGCAACTCAGAAACGAACAGTCGGATAAACACCAAACTTGGTATTTAGATTCAGTATCTTCCAGAGATGTTACATGAAGGTTTTCAAGAAAGTCCCCCCACCCCATATTACTCTTAGTTGGAACATTTTTCGAAAATTTTAAATTTCTCAAAAATGGCTCTAACGATTTTGATTAAAATATCATGTATTTAAGATACTTTCATGACAAATGAAATGTATATCTTGAATTTTCTGGGAATGTTTCCAAAAGTATTCTTCATTGTGAATGACTTTTGCATAACTAGTAAACTACAAGAGAGAGACAAAATTTTACCACACAAAAAATGTAGATCGCGTTAAAATACACAATTTATGTCAAATACATTTTTCTTGTTGAGTGAACCATTTTCGAGATATTGCTTGTTATTTCCTTACATTTTCCAAAACTTATACTTTTTCTAAAATGGGAATTTGTTATTAATTTTTTTTGTCCTGATAATGCAAAGAGAATGGAATACTCCACGTAGCAACCAGCTCTTAAAATATTTGACTGTCGCTTAAAGCCTACCAATTCCCCTTGCATCTAAAAGAAAATTGGCAATAAGATTAATATCTCGATATCTCGATCAACATGAAGCGTATAGAGAATAAGCGTTTGTAAACAGTTTGTACAAGAGTAGAGAAAGTTTTGTGAGTGTAACACATCAGATTTTTGTATCACTGTCCCTTTCTATATTGTTGCTGATATTACAACCTAGATATATTCGATACTTATTCCAGACTTTGATCCTCTAGAACAACTTTTATAGCACATAGTTTTGCCTTTACAAGCCATTATCTTTGTTCTTGTTGTTGATATCTCAAAATCATATAATTTACATAATTTATTTAACTCGTGCAAGGAATTGAATCCTCTTCTATTAATTATCGCAGCACGGATTAAAATTTGTTCTACTTGAAAGGATAGTATGCAAAGTGGTTGAGCGTCCAGGTTGGGATATGGTTTTGGAAAAAGGAACTTACGACAATATGTTATGCCATATTATGAATAGTATAAAGTATGAGAAAGTCAATTTAGAGGTAGATTCACATCCGATGCAACCTCGCTTCTTATGGATTACAGAGAATATTTGAATCTTTCTTAGAAAGTTTGAATGCTAAAATTGTTTTACTGCGTCGCTTAATGATTGCGTATAATTCAGGAATTTACATTTTTGTTTTATAGGAACCGAGCGGGATGACTCAGGCGGTAACGTCTGTGACCCTCATTCGGGAGGTCGTGGGCTCGATTCCCGTGGCCGACCTTCTAACCTATGGGTTTTTTGGGGGTTTCCCCTGATCGCTAGGTGAATATCGGGAAGGATCATTAAGTCCCCCGAATTTCCTGTCCCTCCATTTCACCTCCATTCTCATTTGCTTTCACGTTCCATCCGCTTGTTCGCTTTTAGGGTCATACGTGTCGGCGGGAGATCTCGGCGTGTGCATGGCAGGTGAGGCAGATGGTTTGTTGTATTGTTATTTGCACGCTTTGGGAGCCAATTTGAAGAAGATTTATTATATTTCGACTGTTGGGGAGCCCAACAACCGCACGTATGGAACAAAGTTCCGATAGCCCTCGCCCCAGATTTACTTTCCGGTGGCCGTTGCCCCAAATTTAAAATATTAACTTTGTAATTTGACTGTTTCTTTAAATGTTATTTATGTTTGCCTCAGCTGCGTCAGTATTATTGTTGGAGACATGGATTTCATTGCAGGGAGTAGTGCGGTTAAGAATGTAGACTCGCACAGATTATAATTTTTAATTCACTCCTTTTTATTAATTTTTGACACAATTTAAATAACACTTCAGTGATATAGAGAGCTGTAAAGTTGTTTCATTAAATACTTGCACTTTTTAAACACGTAAACTATTTTCGTCTCACACTGAATACATATTAAACTTCTCGAGGATGTGTCTCGCGTCCGATTAGTACCGCTGTCTACAGGATACTGACTTCTGAATTTGTACAATTTGCCCTATTTAAGTTTCTGTTTGGCTAATCCTACTCCAATAGAATACTTTCATTTAAATAAAGCTTTTTCTGGTTGTTGATTGGCTATTTTATAAACTGTCAAAATTTACATTATTGTTGCTCCAAAAATGACTAGTAGCATTATTAAACTTCCTTACTCACTGCTTCAAGGTTACCTCATTGTTAGCCACTTTTAAGCTATTATTCTCACAGCTCCTACATTATTAAATTACGTAATACATTCACATGACATTATTGAACATGTACATAGTAATATAAACATTAATACAATGACCGTTAAATGCATTTTATATATTATATTATACACATATTGCTTTAAGGCGGACTGTTATTATATTTTATATTATATAATATTTGCCTGAAATCATTTAAGTGTTAAAAATACTCGCAGGGGAAAAACCTGCTCTGTGGAAACCTTTATTCCTCGGAATGGGGGCAGGGGTTCTGGGCCCCCCAGGGGATGTGTAAGCCCACCCTGCAATCTGCCTGTCGTGCTCCCTGGTCCAGCAGCCCTGTCTCCTCATATCTCATTGTTCCCTCTCGGGGCATAGGTACAAAAGATCGATGTGTGAAGTCCTTCTCTGCGTTGGATCGTAACCCTAATCCTTGGTGTATAGGATCTGTGAAGATACTTTTTTTCTTCAATGAAAAACCTTATGTGCTACTTTTGTTTCTGTCTTTTTATTTGAGATTTCTTCATTTCTGAATATGACGAGTTTATTATTTAAACCCGTTAACATGTTCAGTTTATTTTGTGCTTATAATAAATATTACAAAACTGTCTAACGCCAAATAGTACCTGATTTGTCATAATGATTGTCCGTTGTCTTTTGCAAGTAATCCCTTAGGAAATAAGCCTAATGCAAACTCTTACCTCTCAGTTTGAGTTAATTTATCTTCTCTGAATAAATTAAATAAAACTAAAAACAATATAGGTAATATGTGTCAAATTAATCCGTCCACATAGAGGATTGAGGGAACTGTTAAGTAATACTAATGCTTTGGTGTACTTTTTAACATCCTGTGTGTACCTGAGGATACTAAACCTCCAAAAATGTCATATATTTCCTTTAAGGGAGGTAAAAGTAAAGGTACATACTACGGAGGGTCCCCCGCCACCTGGGCAGAGCACCGAATGTAGGCCATGAGTCCTTTATGCTTCTACCGTGACCTCTTGGGAGGGAAGGATGAGGGGAGAGACCCAATGGGCGACGAAATCCGGGTGACGGCTTGCGAAGGAATAGACGAGGTCCCTAACGTTCCCAGTTTGAACGCATCGAACGCCGCTTGAGCTCACACAGAAGTCCCTCGAACGGGCGCCCGCCCGAGAGCCCCCAGATGCGGGTTCTAGCTGAGCAGTCCGACCGATACCAGAAAAAAAACCTCTACAAATCGCAACTCCACCGTCCAGCCACAATACTCCGTCACCTGGTCCTTTAACCTGAAATAGATGACGATGATGATGATGATGATGATGATGATGAGTCGCCCTAGTATTGATCTACCGATCCGGGAATTAAATTGAGTTTTATTTATAGACGCTGTTTAACTATTATGGCTCTTGGCGTCCCATTCTATATTGAGCGTGAAGGAGTGGAAATTTTGCTGAGAGGCCTCTTTATCAGGTTTGACGTTCTTTTATGTGCTGTAAATCTACGACATGGAGTCACCGGCTTTACTTCCCTACGTTGTAAAGAAAGGGTAACAAGTGCCAATATGCCTAATTGAGTGTTAAATGTAGCACATAGAATATTCAATAGCGGCTGTGTTAGTGAATGAATAAACTTTACTCAGATCATTGAACACCAGATCATTGACCTTACACCAGGTCGTTGACCTTTAAGTGTCGAACAGCTATACACGAGTGTAGTGAAAACCAGTGAGTGTTAAATAAAGTGGCAGTGAAAAATATCAAGTGTTAGAATAAAAAAGGTTATGTTTCTTTCTTTCAGGGGACTTTCAGAAAATATTTAAAAATTTAAAAGGACAAAAAAAAAACATAATTTTTAAATATTTCTAAAAGGGGGCAATTTGAGGCAGTATTTTTAACATTTAAATGATTTCAGTGTAATTATACAATATAAAATTCAATAACAGCCCGCCTTAAAGCCATATGTGTATAAATAACATATAAAATGTAACAGTCATTGTATTATGTTTATATTATGTACATGTGTAATAATGTTATGAGAATGCATTAAGTAATTTAACAATGTTGGAGCTGTGAGAATAGAAGCTGAAAGTAGCTAACAATGAGGCAACCTTGAGGTATTAATGAATTGGAAAGTTTAATAATGCTACTAGTAATTCTTGGTACAATAATGTAATTTTAAATGAAACAGTTTATAAATAGCCAATCAACACCTAGAAAGGCTAAAAGATAAATAAAAGTATTCTATTGGAGTGGGATTAGCCAATCAAAGGCTTGAAATAGATGAAATTTGCAAATTCAGGCGGTAAAAGTCAGTTGCTAGTAGACAGCGTTCCTAACCGGACGCGAGACGCGTCCTCGAGAAGTTTAATACGTATTCAGTGTGAGACGAAAATTCATTACGGCGAGAATATTATAAAGTTTACGTGTTAAAAATTGCAAGTAATTAATAAATAATCTCACAGCTCTCTATACCAGTGAAGTGTTATTTAATGGTGTGATGGATTAATAAAAGGAGTGAAGTAAAAATTATAATCTGTGGAAGCCTACATTCTTTAGCCGCATCACACCCAGTTAAGAAATACATGTTTCTACAAATTTAACTGACGCAGCCGAGGTAAACATAAATATATAATATTTAAAGAAACATTCAAACTAGCTTTCCATACGTGAAGCAACAAACTTTTTCTCACCTTCCGAAGGAAGCCAAGCCAAGCTAAAGTTTTTTATGCCCGAAAAAAGTCCATCGCTCTACGCCGGATTTGAACAAGACACCTTGGGAACTACAGGCTACCATGGAACCATTAGACCACAGAGGACCCGACGAAACCACTAGAAACAGAATGGGCGGTCGTCGGGAATCGCTGAGCCGTCTCGCTCGTCTATTAAGGCTAGACTAAACTGTGAAAATTTCCAAAACTAAATTTTTAGTTCTATATGTAATCTTATAATGAACTTTCCTCTTTAATTCGATATGTATTTTATCATTATTGACAAAATACTTATATTTTAAATATACGTATCTCTCATTTTCTATCTTAATTTTGCACTTCACTGGCGAAATTCATAACTCTTACCACTTTTGTAGCAGAAAGGTAGATATTACCTCGTCTTTTTTTAGCAAGGTTTGTTCTTAGAAACTGATACCAGTTCTAAATATGACAGCTTACAAATGTCCAAGCAATATTACTTTTCTTTATAAATTTGAGTTTGTTTACTCCATTTTTGCTTTGAACAGTGTTTTCTTTGAATAACATGTTCTTATATAAATGACCCATTTTCTAAGGAAGTATTTAAGATAGCTAAATGCAATGTTGATATGATAACAATACCGCAATGCTGTTACGTATATACGAGGTGTGATCAAAAAGTTTCCGGAATGGCGTCATAAATACTACACAACAGTTTGTTTTGTCTAACCCGCACTGTCACCCTCAAAGTAGTCTCCCTGGGAGTTGATGTATTTGTCCCAGCGCTTCTGCCACTGCTGGAAGCACCTCTGGAAGTCCTCTTCTTTCAACGTGTTCAGAGCCTTCTGCGATTCGCGATGGATGACATCAATGTCCTCAAAACGGTGTTCTTGGAGCCGCATTTTAAGTCGCGGGAAAATAAAAAAAGTTCGCTGGTGTCAAGTGTGGAGAACAGGCGAGATGGGGAACAGTATGCATCCTATTTTTATCCAGAAATTGACGAACAGGAAAGGCTTTGTGCGCGGGCGCATTGTCATGATGCAGGAACCAGTCAGCACTCCTCCTTTTCTCCGGCCGTTTGGGTCGCACATTCTCACTTAATCATTGTAGCACTTGTTTGTAGATCACTTCGTTCACTGTTTGACCCTGCGGCACAAATTCATTATGTACAATACCTTTAATGTCAAAAAACACAATCATCACTGACTTCACTTTGGATCGAACTTGTCTGGCCTTTTTCGGGCGTGGAGATGAAGGACTCTTCCATTGTGAAGATTGTTGCTTCATTTCTGGATCGTACCCATAAATCCATGTTTCATCACCAGTAATAATTTTCTCCACAAACTGTGGGTCATTTTGTAGCTGTTCTTTAAATCTGTGCAGGCAATCCCTCGGCTTTCCTTTAGGTCATTTGAAAGCAGACACGGCAGGAACTTGGCGGCAATTCTTCTCATGTCCAAATTGTCTTTCAAAATGCTTTGAATACTTCCAAAGGGGAGTCCCAATGAGTCAGAAAGTTCTATTATTGTAATGCGCCTATCATTTAAGACCATTTTCCACACTTGATTGATATTTTCATCAGTTTTTCTGGAACAGGGTCCCCCGAACGATCTGCATCTTTAACTGATGTCACACCACTTTTAAATTTCGAAAACCACTCAAATGCTTGAATTTTGCTTATAGCTTCCTCTCCATAAACTGTTCTTAACATTTCATAGGCTTCTGTTGCAGTTTTACCAAGTTTAAAGCAAAATTTGATGTTCGTTCTTTGTTCTTCGTAATCTTGACATTTTTGCTACGCAGAAAAATAGCAGCTTCTGCGAAACACGTGTTCACTTCAGAGCGTCTACCTCGTCGCTGCATAGTCACAGGAAGACACGTGAGCTCTCATTTTTATCGGGAAGGAACGCTGCATGTGCAGTCTGGGTAATAATTAAAGAAATCTCAGCGTCAGTATTATTGTGAAGCCATTCCGGAAACTTCTTGATCACACCTCGTACATCTGTGGTAATAAGTTGGTTAGTTATATTTTTAAAAATCTTAGTATGTACATTCACATGACTTTCGCTACCTCTGTCATTTTTTCATGGATATATATACACTATTCTTACGAAATCTTATTTTCTATCTACTTCATTTTAACCATCACAATCCTTTGTGGAAGTGCTACATTACAAATTTCGTCATAAATATAAATAGCGATAGCGATAGTCAAATGTTTAAGAACTGTGGTAGCCTTAAAATTCTGTACTCTTTCCATGCAACCGGAGAAACAGCTGAATGGCAACAGGACTTAAAGAAGTACACAGAACTGAGTAATTCAAACCGTTAATAACGAATATTTGAAATGGCTAAGGACACAATAAAAGCAATTTGAAAATAAATTGTGTATATTTTAAAGAGATGTACTTTTTTGTGCAGTGCCTTTTCGTCTATGGTTTAAGGTTCACCAGTATTCAATATTCCTTCCCAATGAAGACTTCACAGGCTACTTCCAGAAAATTCAAGACATAAAATTTATTAGTCAGGTAAATTTCTTTAATATATAGCATTTTAATCAAAATTGAGGCGCTTAGAATAATAACGGCATATCCCAACCAACATCGAATTTTGAGATAGAAGCATGACAATGCATAGCTGCCATCTACCTTTCATGTGATGAAGTATCAAACGAATTGGGATATGCCAAAGCTCTCATTTTCCATCTTTAAAATCTGTCCGTAGTGAAAACGAGAGTAAAAATAGTGCTTTACTTTATGACCGCTACACGTTCATGGCGTTGTAGTGAACGATAGTGAATATGTCACCGTCCGCAGATGTTATTCCTGAATCTCCAAAAAAGGAAAGAAACAAGTGAGAAAGGCAACTCAGTGGGTAATAAACACAAGAAAGTTGTGCAGAAATAGTGGTAAATCGTATGTAACAAAAACGTCCATAGATGTTGATGGTGCTTCTTTGTTTTTACATCCATTATTGTAGATCACATAATCCTGAGATTGTTAAATTTGGTTTATGTGAAGTGTATCAAAAAGTTAATTTTAGGAAAAGAGGTAAAAATTCATTGTTTCATTGTTTAAGTTACAGCAGAAGTACAGTGAACAGAGAAAACTAAATACGATGACCTGATGAAATTATTGAAATATGTACCATCCATCTATCATGATTTTTACAAGAGTCTTTGTCATGCTGGTGTTAATGATGACAAAAATGTGAAGATTTGGAAATAGAGCTGGATTAGCTATTTCAAGATGTTAATTGAAAGAAAAGTCAATTTTACACCAGTTTTTCTGTTTTGTATATTTGTTGTTCTAATAAACAACACAAACTCAGGAAAACCATTAATCACATTGGTTCAAGAAATCTCTTAATTTGAATACCCAGAAAATATCAAGTCATAATATTAACTACTTTCAACGCTTTGGAAAAAAACAGAAAATGACATTTATCTAAAAATGAACTTTGGTTGGGATGTGCCGTTATTATTCTAAGCGCCTCAATTGTTAGTGGCATTTTTGAGAAAATAATAAAAAAATATATAAAAATGTTCCATGTAAAGGGTGGTTTGGTGTGGGAAGATTTTCTTGAAAATCCTCATGTCGCATCTATGGAAGATACTGCACTTAAATACCAAGTTTGGTCTTTAGCCGGCTTGTCGTTTTTGAGTTATGCTGCTCACAAGCACTGGCACACACGCATATACACAGGGACCTTTTTCTAAAAATGTTTTCTTTATCCAGGGGACATAAAAAAGCATATATTCACAGTGAAATATCGGTATCGAATTTTTTGGTGGAATACAATACCTCTCTACCTAATATGTATGTGGTAACGAAAGTAGAAATATATCTGAAAAATTTTAATACAAAATATGTGAGAGAAAATTATTACATCTTCATATCTTATATAATAAACCACAATAATGTATAAGAGTAGGTCAATGAGCATGCACGGCATGCAATTATATTCTGTAAACATTTCGGTATAATATGTTAAATAGTTTGAGATAATGGTTCACGAGGTTAGCAAATTTAAATTCGCGAGATAAAACGTTTAATTTTCCCTTGTCTTCGAAACGTAACTCATTATGGTCTGATGTGCCATATTTCATACAAAGGTGTTTGTTTTAAGAGTTTAAGTTTTTAATGTCTTTTTTTTCTAATTTCAAATTATAGTAACCTTCAGCAATAGAATGTAGGTATTATTAAATTTTATGTTGTAAAAATGTTACATTTTTAAATAAAACTCTGGTCTTTTCATTTTATTTTAAATAATAAGAAGCAAACTTCATATATGCAGTCAAGCGTGCCATCACACCGGTTACTTTACTTGGACCCTCCCCGTCCTTTAGCCCAGTCGCTCGGAATCGAACTCGCTTCGGGGATAGTGCCGGTGAAAGGGATAGAAAAGCCGGTTTAGCAATGGGAGGAACAGTGGTATATGCAGCAAAACAATTCCGGCAATAAAGGGTTTTGTTTTTAGAAACATTTAAATTATTAAATTAATGACAATATTTCATTTTTTTCGCCGTACATATAAGATGTGGCAATGAATATGGAAAAAATAACTTTTCCACAAAATGTACTATTACTTCTAAAAAATTTCACATTCAATTGCAAGTCGAAATGAAAAAGAAAACAGTTAACACCCACAAGAGATAATAATACATATTACGTAGATTTCCATACCTAACAGGAACTCCTGAATCAAACATTTCTATCTTTAATTGGCAATATACCCTTGCGCCTATTTTCACCTTCTCATTTCCCTTGACCTGGTTGCCATAGTAACACTACGCCATGTTCTCTCCAGAGAAGAAATAACTGCATTATGTTAACTGTTTCTATGGTAACTAAGTTTTCATGGTGTATTAACATCGGCTGCAGCGTGCGAGAGATTTCACTTCGTCTCTTTCTCGCAGGGGCCCATTGACCTTGTGAGAAAACTTCGGTTCCGGAAACATATACGTGTTTCTCATTTACACCACATGATCACAGCTTGCTAAATGGGGGCTTTATATTGCTATATCTTGTCTTCATCTTGGGCATGCTTAGCTTTTTATAGGAGTTTCATTACTTCGGTTTCTATTTTTGGTGATCGAAAGTTGGAAATGCACAGAAACATGTGTTCATATGAGATCATCCGTTTATGCTATAGCAAGGTTTCGTGTGGTTAATAACGTCAGGAATCTTATCTCATTTACAGTGCCTAACTTTATTATTTTAGCAGATGTTTCAGACAGTAATTAATTTCGGATTCAAGAAAGGTATATCCTGGTCTGTTTCATCAAAATGATGAATGACATCAGCCATCGTTTCCTTGGACTATTTATTACTTTCTCTACTACGTATAGTAAGTAGGGGAAGTATTGTATCCACCCAAAAATTCGATACCAAGATTTCACCGAAAATATACGTTTTGAGGCCCCCTGAATCCAAAAAAAGTATTTTTGGAAACATGTCCATGTGTGTGTGTCTGTGAACAGCGTAACTCAGAAACGAACAGTCGGATAAACACCAAACTTGGTATTTAGGTTCAGTATCTTCCAGAGATGCGACACGAAAGTTTTCAAGAAAATCCCCCACCCCAGATTACTCTTTACATGGAACATTTTTCGAAAATTTTAATTTTCTCAAAGATGGCTCTAAAGATTTTGATTAAAATATCATATATTTAAGATATTTTCATGACAAATGAAATGTATATCACGAATTTTCTGGGAATGTCTCCAAAAGTATTCTTCATTGTGAATGACATTTGCATAATTGGTAAACCATAAGAGATAGACAAAGTTTTACTACACAGAAATGTAGATCACGTTAAAATACACAATTTATGTCATATACATTTTTTTTGTTGAGTGAACCATTTTCGAGATATTGCTTCTTATTCCCTTACATTTTCCAATACTTATACATTTTCTGAAATGGAAATTCGTTATTCATTTTTTATGTCCTGGTAATGCAAGGAGAATAGAATACTCGACATAGCAACCAGCTCTTAAAATATTTGACTATCACTTAAATCCTACCAATTCCCCTTGCATCTACAAGAAAATTAGCAATAAGATTAACATCTCGATATCTCGATTAACATGAAGCATATGGAGAATAAGCTTTTGTAAAAATAGTTTGTACAAGAGTAGAGAAAGTCATGTGAGTGTAACATCAGATTTTTTTCCACAACCAGTCTTTAGGCACTATAACAGCCTATTTAGTGTGTTTATATTGCTTATAATAGAGCTCTTCTCCCATTATTACATTAACGGAATTTTTTTTTCTGCCTCGCTTTCTCACTGTTTACTCCACTCTGTCATGTCCCTGTATCTCCGCCTCTCTCCCCACTATGCCAACACTATAATTTATCCCTTCCCCCTCTGTGTGTTGCATTCCACTTTCTCTCGGTCCCCTACTCTTTTCTCCATCACAATCCACGACCATTTCTCCCCTCTCTGTACAACATGCATTTCTTGTGATGTTTTGAATACCAATAATAATACTTTTTTTACTGGAGTATGATTAAAACTTAAAAAGTAAAAGGTTCAATTCTACACAAAAACTTGTCCTCTCAACCTTGTACTTAGAATGTTCCCAGAACTATATTGTTCCTCGTGGTAGACGGTTTATACACATGGATAATGGTAAGGCAAATTTTATATACATTCTTAAATATTCAGCCAATCGATGTTCTGTAAGTACCACTTCTTCCTCTGTGTTTTATGTCATGTGGTCACGCGACGGATCTAATAGGAGAGAGCTCGTGGCTCGATGTGTGGCGAACAATTAACCTTATAGGTCTCATCCCGTGTCCACAGAGGCCTTAGTGCTAGGCAGTTGTACCACTGCTTCTATACGTGAAACTTTGACACACGTTCACAGATGCTAGTGCTAGGTACTGTACTTCTGCTTCTACACGTGCTAGGCAGATGGCATTAGGGTGCCGTCCAGTCCATCTGCTTTCATTATCTGTAAACAGGTGACAGAGCATTCGCTGTACCATCTATTTTTAGATATAAGATGGAAATTTTGGGTCGTGGTATTAAATATCCAAGCCGGTATTTAGATAAGCGACTGAGGGGAACCACGAAAAAACCCCAGTCAGTTTGGTCGGCCCATGGGATTTGAACCTGGCACTTCCCGAATACGACCACACACATAACCGCTTAAGCCATCCCGCACGAAATAAGACTGAATAAACACACTATGTTTATAAGATTTCGTTATTTGGAGTTTTTCAATAATTGTGGTCGATATATTGAACAAAGAGGTTAAAATCTATATAATAAGAGGGACCTAAGGTGTGTTAGATGCAAAGTTTCACATGTAATACACACACACACACACACACACACACACACACACACACACACACACAACGAAGACAATGTTTGCCATCACAGCTTCTAGAGTCCAATAGGGGAATGTAGACCTGCTTGGATGTAATGTTGGAAGCGGGGTGTCATACAATGGGTTCTTTTTGTCTAAGATTCGGCAAAGGAGATTAATTGCCCTGGAGAAAGGTAGAGGGGAGGGGTACATAAGAGCGAGGCCTTAAGAGTAGGAGCACTGTACATATTTGTAATATAATTATAATTCATGCTTATTATTATTATTATTATTATTATTATTATTATTATTATTATTATTATTATTACTTTGTTTTTCTTTCATTATGTATAATAGCACATACCTATATATGGCATGTACGGCAAGTAGGCCCATGGATTGTTGTATTGTACAAGCGTAGACTGAAACGGTTCACAATAAAAGTCCTCCACCTCCACCTCCTCCTCCTCTACTACTACTACTACTACTACTACTACTACTACTACTACTACTACTGCTACTGCTACTGCTACTGCTACAGACATTCATTTTTACTTTCTCTACTACGTATAGTAAGTAGCGGAAGTATTGTATTCCACCCAAAAATTCGATACCGAGATTTCACCGGAAATATATGTTTTGAGGCCACCTGCATAAAAAAATCTGATGTGTTACACTCACATGACTTTCTCTACTCTTGTACAAACTATTTTTACAAACACTTATTCTCCATATGCTTCATGTTAATCGAGATATCAATCTTATTGCTAATTTTCTTGTAGATGCAAGGGGAATATGGTAGGTTTTAAGTGATAGTCAAATATTTTAAGCGCTGGTTGCTATGTGGCGCATTCCATTCTCTTTGCATGTCCAAGTCATAAATAAATGAATAACGAATTTGAGAAAACGTATAAGTATAGGAAAATTTAAGGGAATAACGAGCAATATCTCGAAAACGGTTCACTCAACAAAAAATGTATATGACATAAATTGTGTATTTTAACGGGATCTACATTTTTCGTGTAGTAAAATTTTGTCTATCTCGTATGGTTTACCAGTTATGCAAAAGTCGTTCACAATGAAGAATACTTTTGGAGACATTCCCATAAAATTGGAGATATACATTTCATTTCTCATGTGAATGTCTTAAACATATGATATTTTAATCAAAATCGTTAGAGCCATTTTTGAGAAAAATAAAATTTTCGAAAAATCTTCCATGTAAAGTGTAGTCTGGGGTGGAGGGATTTTCTTGAAAACCTTCGTGTCGCATCTCTGGAAGATACTGAACCTGAATACTAAGCTTGGTGTTTATCCGACTGTTCGTTTCTGAGTTATGCTGTTAACAGACACACACACACACACACACATACACACACACACACGGACATGTTTCCAAAAATGCTTTTTTGGATTCAGGGGGTCTCAAAACATGTATTTCCGGTGAAATCTCGGCATCGAATTTTTGGGTGGAATACAATACTTCCCCTACTTACTATAAGTAGTAGAGAAAGTAAAAAAGCATTTTTGGAAACATGTCCGTGTATGTCCTGGACATACAAAGAGAATGGAATGCGCCACATAGCAACCAGCTCTTAAAAGATTTGACTATCGCTTAAAGCCTACCATATTCCCCCTCGATTAACATGAAGCATATGGAGAATAAGCGTTTGTAAAAATAGTTTGTACAAGAGTAGAGAAAGTCATATGAGTGTAACACATCAGATTTTTAAAAGATCATTTATGGTTTCTTTGCGGTTTTATACACCTTAGTATCCTTCATTCAAAATCGAAAATTACCAGAGAATTTCTAGTTTAGTTTTATACGTATCTGATTTTAGCTGGGGTGAAATACTTTTCGTTTTGCTTTCTTTTTCGCTTCTCCTCTTCGCTTTGGTGTGCCTTTTCCTGGCTTGCATACAAAGGGACATGGATTTGATTTTTAGAACATGAATTCTTCCATCCCGAGTTAAGGGTAGCTGCGTGTAATGCCTTTTCATTCTCGTACTACAGAAGGTAATGATAAACCAAGCACGCCTTTGGATCGATCCTCAAAACATCCATAGATAATCGCTGTTGTTATCATCTCATTATTAGGTTGTGTTAGTGTGCAAAGAACGATTATGAGACGGCAAATTAAGATAGAATAACGTTATCTTAACAATATGCAACCAGACTGCTTCTGTTGTCTGGTGGTAAGCATGTAAACCTCCAAATCTAGAGGTTCCGGGTTTGATTCCTGGCTGGAGGTTGGGGGCTTTTCTTTACTTAGGATTATTTCCAATCCTCCCTAGAGGATGTGTGTGTGTGTGTGTGTGTGTGTGTGTGTGTGTGTGTGTGTGGGTGAATTTAATGTGATGGCCAGCTCAAAGATTGTAACCGTAACAGAACGTAACACCACTGTAAGTGAATGAACGTCGTTGCAGATAAGCCATTATTCCAAAGGTAAAAAGCTACTGATATAACCAGAGATGTAAAGGCGACATATAAACGGAGCAAAAAACAAATCAATCGGCAAGGCATAGAAATGGAATAGTAATCTAAAGAAACCCCAGTTTGTTGAACTAATGTTGGTAGGAATGTCGGAAGTTCTTTTATTGAGACAAGGCGATACCGTATGATTGATTGCGATTATGCGCAGCACTCTGTTGTAAATCGTAGCTTGTAATGTCTAGATTAAGCACTTCCCTTGCATTTGCGCTATGATTATTCACTAAGTAAACTAGAAATGGAAAACAAAAAACTGACATAGAGCAATAAAAGCGCAATGAAAGCAAAATAATGAGCAGAAGCGCTGATAAAAGAAATTGAATTTGAAAATTAGGATTTAAAAATGCATTTTAACTTCCCTTACCGCGTAACTAGTAAGAGAGGAAGTATTGCATTCCACCCAAAAACGATTCGAGATTTCACTGAAAATACATGTTTAGAGGCACCACAATAAATACATTTTTAAAAAGGTCCAGTGCCTTTCTTCTGTGTGTTTACTTTCTCTAGTACGTTCAGGCAGTATTTTTACCACTTAAATGATATCAGTCTAATTATATAATATAAAAATGTAATAACAGCCGGCCTAAAAGCAATATGTGTATTTAATAATATATAAAAAGTATGTTAGTCATTGTATTATTTTTATATTATTATGTACATGTATAATAATGTTATGTGAAAGTATTACGTAGTTTAACAATGTATGAGCTGTGAGAATAGAAGCAATGCTTTTCGTAGCAAACAGAATTATAAAGTAGAAGCCGAAAGTTGCTAATAATGAGCTAACCTTGAGACAACAATACATTAAAAAGTTTAATAATGTTACTAATAATACTTGGAACAATAATGTAATATTTAAAACAGTTTATAAATAGCCATTCAATAACTACAATAGCTTGAAGTTAAATAAAAGTATTTTATTGGAGTAGGATTAGGTAACCAGAGACTTGAAATAGGGAAATATACAAATTCAGGCGGTAGAAGCTACAAGATTGCGTACCCGAGTAGTTCGGTATGATACGTGTTCAGTGTGAGACAAGAAAATGCATTGCGGTGAGAATAATATAATGTTTTCGTATTTAAAATACAATTAACAATAATCTCTCAGCTCTACTGTAGGATACGTCAGTGAAGTGTTATTTAATCGTGTGAAAGATTAATAAAACAAAGTAAAATACCATTATAATTTGTATAAGCCTTCATTCTTTAGCAGTACTAGCCCTGCTAAGAGAAACGTGCTCAAAAAATACTAATAAAGAAACTGAGGCATGTATATATATAATATTTAAATAAACATTAAAATACAAAGTTTATTTTTAAACGTGGGACGAAGGCCACCGGAAAGTTTGTATCGTATGTGGGGCGAACACTCCAAGAAACATATCTCCCGCAATACGTGGTGCAACCGCTACAACATACGTGAGGCTTAAACACCTTCAACGTTTAGTAAGTAGGGGAAGTATTGCATTCCACCCAAAAATTCGATACCGAGATTTCACCGGAAATACATGTTCTGAGGTGCCCTGAATCCAAATAAAGCAGTTTTGAAAACATGTCCATGTGGGTATCTGTCTGTCTGTTTTTCTGTGAACAACATAACTCAAAACGAAGAGACTGATAAATACCAAACTTGCTACTTGAGTTTACTACCTTCTAGAGATGCGACACGAAAATTTTCAAGAAAATCCCCCTAACCCAGACTACTCTTTACATGAAACATTTTTCGAAAATTTTAATTTTCTCAAAAATGGCTGTAACGATTTTGATTAACGTATCATATGTTTAAGATATTTTATGGCAAATCTTGAATTTTCTGGATGTCGCTAAAAGTCTATTCATTCTGAATAAATTTCACTAAATGTAGACCGTAAAAGATGTATGTCTCGTTAAAACACACAGTTTGTCAAACTGTAGAGAAATTATAATGATAAATGAAGTAAGTTATAATGAAGTTTTAGAAAAGAAAAGTAAAGGTTTCACAACAGTGTTGAGGGCCAGAGAGCTACATTGGCTGTCCAACACAAAGTAGGATACCAGGCACGTACATAATAAAGTAAAAGCATGAAAATAAATCTAACAAAATTTGTAAATTGTAACTCCGAATGTTTACCATAAACTACAAACTAAGATAAACTATAAATTATAAATATAACTATAAATGTATAGATATACATAATAAATATAATTATGTATTATAATATTAATATATGTTATATAATTTATTACATATTGTTAGTATATATACTATATAATGGGTGGAGAAAGTATTGTGAATGTAGTTCATTGGCTTTTTAACCAATATAAGCTGTGTGTTACAACATCTACATTTTCTGATATATTCTTTGTTATTGGTTTTATTTCTCAAATACTCCACACATTATTTAAACTGTTAAGTCACCATTCGTTTGTTTCTTGCGAGGTCATACAAAGAGTGGAGTTTCAAAGCCAGCATACAGCGAAGCTTTTTTTCTTTTTTAGATTTGTCTGTCACTTCACCTCTGCATTCTCTTCTACAAGGAAATACCTAAAGAAACTAGTTCTGCAAACGTTTATGGCGATTAACATGAAGTAGATAGAGAAATGTGCTTTTGTAACAATAGATTGTACTCCATCAAGTTTGAGGTAAGTGCTACTAACAAAGCTGAAACCCTTTCTTTCTATAGTAAGTGTTTGTCTATATGTCATGGCTACCTTATATAGTTTAGTTTCTTTATGTAGATTTTATGAGTTAATTTGTAAGTGTTTTTTTATTAGCATCAAACGAGCAGGCACCCACATATCCCAAAAATATGCCACTACTGAGTATAGGATATTGTAAAAATATTTACATTGACAAACTCTTTTAGGTCACGTTAAATCACACTAAATCAATTCCAAATAGTACCATTTAATACTATGTGTTATACTTATGCTAAGTCGAGACGCGCTGTTCTCGTCACTTAAGCACGTCGTAATCCCGACTTAAGGCGGCTATTAACGCCATCTGTCTGGCACACACTGACTCACGTGCTTCAAATGACCATCGCCACGTGTCTTCGTGGTTAACGGCGCTAAAGAAGCTGCAGTTCTTAGCCCGTCTGAGCAGGCAACTGTTAATTAGAGACCATGTTAAACAGTTGCAGAGTTTAAAAGCGTAATGAGTTGCCTTTTGTTGATTTTCTCTGACATAGCGGCAATCTCATTGATATTGTCCCTTCAGTGTAGACATCCCTTCGTGCTTTCTACTGATAGAATGGTTGTCTATATCTGCGTGCTAGCCGGCGCTAATGGGCCACGTGGTAAAATCAAAGTATATACGTATTAATTGCATAACTTATATGATTAAACGAGTTAATTGTTATCTTGATACAATTAAGTACACCAAATAGGGAGTGTAAAAGAAATAGAAAGGTTTGTAGAGGGAAGAAATAGGAGTGAATAAACAAGAGGTTAATAAGAAACCGAATGTATTGAACGAGCAAAAGAGAAATGAAAGAGTTAAAATAGGGGATTCGAAGAAAATCTGGGGGGGGGTTGAAATGAAGAGGAGTATGTAAATTTGAAGAAGGTTTGTTGCTGCTTCGTATGGAAAGTCAGTTTGAAGAAGATGTATTATATTTCGACTGTTAGGGAGCCGAACTTGAAGTAGATGCAAACGCGCATATGGTAAAAGTTTCCGGTAGCCTTCGCCCCAAATGTACTTTCCGGTGGCCTTTGCCCCAAGTTTAAAAATATTAACTTTATAATTTGATGGTTTCTTTAAATATTATATATTTCTGTTTGCCTCGTCTGCCTCAGTATTTATTTTTAGAGACATGAATGTCTTAACAGAGCGTGGTGCGCCTGAAGAATGTAGGCTTGCACAGATTATAATTTTACTTCACTTCTTTTATTAATACTTGACACGATTTAAATAACACTTCACTGATAGAGAGAGAGAGAGCTGTGAGATTTTTTTTATTAATTACTTGCACTTTTTAACACGTAAAGCTATTTTCGTCTCACACGAATACGTATTAAATTTCTCGAGGGAACATCTCGCGTCCGGTTAGGAACACTGTCTACAACCAACGCGTCCAGTTATAAGCACTGTCTACAAGCAACTGACTTGATTTCTACAGCCTAAATTTGGAAATTTTGCTATATTTCAATTTCTGATTGGCTAATCCTACTCCAATAGAATACCTTCATTTAACTTAAGCTTTTTTCTTGTTGTTGATTGGCTATTTTATAAACTGTCTCTAAATTTACATTATTGTAGCTCCAATAATGACTAGTAGCATTATTACTTTCTTACTCATTATTGCCTGAAGGTTACCTCATTGTTACCTCACTTAACGTATTATTCTCACAGCTCATACGTTATTAAATTACGTAATACATTCACATAACATTGTTACACATGTATACAATAATAAAAACGTTAATACAATGACTGTAATATACACTTTTTATATATTGTTACGTACACATATTGCTTTAAGGAGGGCTGCTATTATATTTTATATTATATAATTAGACTGAAAGTATTTAAGTGTTAAAAATACTGCCTCAAATGCTGTTCAGAAGAAATGCAATAGCAAAGCATAATAATTGTTAAGTTTATTTTATGGTGCTAACAGTTGCCGGGGCCATACGAAGAAAACAAGAAAATGAAGGCATTGAAACAGAGAAATGTGACACAAAGAAGATAGAAACATTTAGAAGCAGTTTTTAGGGAGACAGCACAAGAAATATGAAGAAGAGTAAAAGTAGAAGGGAGAAGCGAGAAAAGAAGAAAGTTAGGTCAAAAGAGTCCTACTATGAAGAACGTTGACCCGGAACGTTGGGATTTATCGTCCTTTGGAGCACCAAATCGCCAAATTGACGCCCCTATCTCGAGCACATTGGGGCACCCGAATGTAAACACCATCCATGTTTTCCTTGACCTAGGTACGTACGATTCCAAAAGAGAGAAGATATAAAACTTTTTTTTTTGTGAGGAAGTGGAGCCGCGAGGACTGGCGCGGCGAGGCGCAGGCGCTGACCTGTACCCCCTCGTGGAGTTGCCGTCGAGCACTGGCCAGTTCTTCTCCAGACTCTGACGGGACCGCTGTACTTCTCGTCGCGCAGAGTGAACCTGTGTCTGCTACGTGCGTGTGCATTGTGTGATACCTAATGACCGGCAAACATTTCATATGCTAAACTACGCGTGCTAGCCGTATGGGAACAAGCATTTTCAATGTGTAGAATGGAATAGAGTGGAAAGCATTTTCGTATTTAATATTTTGGTAAAATATTCCTAAATTGCATATATTTTCATATTTTCCACAGGCTTCTTTTTATAAATTTACTTAAAGGTCTTTATACATCTTTTACACATTTAATATTGACTTTGTTTGAAAATTTTTAGAAAACTACTAAATTGTGAGGTTAAACTATGCTTCATTATAGAGTTCACACCTTTCTGATAGCGGGAAAAATAATAGTTTTGCAAAAAGTTAAAGCGTTGCTTATAATCTAGGTTCTGGAAAACGTGATGCAGCAATAAACAGATATTGTGTTCTCATTTATCATCACGCCATTGTCTTTTGTTGTTTTGTCCACGATAAAGTGAAGAGAATTATTAGGAAAAAGGGTGAAGTTGTTTGTAACGTTATAGAAATACTTATCACAGCGAATCTCCATTACAAGTGTGTAAACTATTTAGATTGAATGAATTTTTCAGATAGAATATCGATTATAGATGTATTGAAATGTGGACGTCATACAAAGTATTTTAAAAATAAAAATAGTCGATTTGTTTTCGCGAAACCGTAAAATATCACATGTTTGATGTCGATAAGGCAGTTTGCTTACTTTTATATTAATGTAGGTATATTTTTTTTTGAGAAAGGCATTATGCATAACTTTTCAACATTACTGCTTACTGAAAATTGTCTACAGTCTTGCTAACTTTGATACATTGTCCAACTAGTACAATACACTACAGTGTTTCTCTAAACCAAATTAGACTTTGTATTTTTTTTGCTATAGAAATATTCAGAGATCAATAAGTACCACTTTAGTTTCGAGGAATACAAATACTCAGCAATTTTAAGAATTTAATTCCTTACTAATTTAAAGAATTTTGGTGATTAAACAGCCTCAGTAATATTGCTCGAGATAACTTATCGAAAAAAGTATGACTGCGGCCATATACGACACCAATTAGTAAAATATCCAAACTCAAATATTTATAAATTTAATTGAAGTACTCAAACATTTATTTCTTTCGTTCTTGACCTTCTCAACTATTTAATACTTAAAAGATAGTTAATTGTTATTATGAATATTTAATAAAATATAAAGACGTACAAATTATAAAATTTCTGGCTATATTTTTTAGATTAAAAGCAGAATTGCTAAACAATTGCTGAAAAAATATTTAATAATCCGAAAATAAGCTGGCACATGCGTCATGAAAGAGTACTCTTAATTAATTTTGATTTCTTAACTCGCTTCGTTTGCAAAGAAGGCAAAAGCTTTGTTTTAGCCGATTAGAATAAAATGGATTAATGATATTCAAAGTGGTTTGAAAGGTCACTCAGGGAAAGGAGACATGGCTCGAGCAAAAGTTTAGTATCTGAAAGCCGAAATATTTGCACTAGGTGTTATTTTAAAAAAATAAATAACGCAACAAATAATGTGAGAATAAACAGGAATTGTATACTCCCGAATCAATGTTCAAAATAAGCATTTAGATATTTTGAATTTTCATTCCATATTGCATGTGATAGAATAAATTTTCCTAAATGTTAAGTTTCCGAATAATTTTGTCGCTATTCTCGCAACACAGTCCTGAACATTCTGTTTATTTTAAACATCCTGTCTTGTAAATTAAAATTTATCAGCAAGAAATGTAGAAACCTTAATGAAGCTGTTGCTAAAAGCCAACGAGGACTGGAAAATATCTCCAGAGAGTTTCACTATATTAAACTTTTTATGTGGGTAAACATTTTGTGCTGTCTTTTGTTTTAAAGGTTTTACGAGGCAAACATGTGACTGTCGTTTTTCTTTCTCATTCCTAGAGCAAGCCATTAGCATTTACGATCCCCTTACCATTTTCTTGAATTTTCTTCAGCTAAGAATAATTTTGTTATTCTCTTGACCTCATTAAGAATGTTAAAAGTCTGCCTATCTCAAAGGATGCACCGTAACCATGACATTGTTGAAGAAGGAAAGATTGTATATATCTGATTCTACGCAGACATAACAACCTGCGGAGTAGTGGTCATAATACCAGTAATTTAGAGGTAAACGTAAAAAGCTGAACATATGTTTATTAGCTCTGTAGACAGGACCACATTTATGGGTATATTCTTGCCAGAAAGTTCATGTTTAGAGTGTAATTTACTACAAAGAAAAAGGTGCATTGAACTCCAACATGAAATGTTGAAAATCTTCCGATCTTTGGAAACATATTGCAACGTAACAGAACGGATAAACAAAATTCACAAAATTCTAAAGTGAAACTGTTTTAAGGCAACTTAACTGCGAAAAACCCAACAAAAAATCCACAATTTTCATTTGAGAGACCTGAAAGTAATATCGCAAACAACATTTCAATGAGGTATCTGTGTTTGTTTCAGAGATACTATTAAACGTTTTGTTCTGGATTAGTTAATTTAAATGTGTTAATTAAAAACTCCCACGTGTCAAACAATTTGTATATCCTAGTCAGAATTTTAATTTGCCTCTAACAGACCATTATAAAGAACTCTACATTGGAGTTTTTTTAAATTCAAATGAAACTGTATGTATTCTATTATGAATATAAACATATTAAAATATTTAATAAACATTAATTGTTGCATTTAAAGCAGCTATGTGAATCTTATAAGTTTTACTGAAGATTTTAAGTGAATCGGTCAACAATTTTGACCCGTGGAGCATTTTAAAGAATGAAAAATGATGAGAACAAGAGTTTTAAGAGAAACGACATTTAAAATAATTGAATATTTATTCAGAACTGAGTTAAGGAAAACGATATTATAAATTCAAAATGAAGGTATGAAGTATAAACGTAATAAAAATATAAAACCACAAATTTTGCATTTTCCAGATATTCAACATATTTCACAGGTGCTTTGCCCTAGTGTCTTATCTTTGTTTATTTCCTAAAAAGTTTATGCCTAGGTGAAATTGAGGATAAAGAATTTTACAAACGTTTTAGGCAGAATCATGGGAAATAAGCTTAAGGAACTTTTCAATGCGTTTAATTAAAATACGAAGACAATCATTGTTTCGTTTTGAATTTCCTCGTGTGGCTTCCTTTTCAGATTTTACATTTGCACGTTTTATGCGACCTTCGTTTAAAATTGAACAATTTAAGTGCTACCATTTGAACATATGTTAAAGATACAGATATTACTATTCACGTGTCTCCTATCTTTTCTTCTGTTTTCGTATATGAGATGTTAAGATATTTTCTGGTTGAAGTTTTTATCTTCTAAACTTGCACAGCTTTATGTACGTAAATAAAACATTTCTACCACATCTTAATATGCATAACGAAAACATCTGTAAAATTTCAGCAATGCAAGCTTATTAGTTTCTTAACTAATATTAATTATCACTCGATATGAAGAGACATATCAAACATTTCATTCTTCCCTGACAGATGTTTACCTATAAACAGAATTTATCTTGAATTTTAATAGCCTATGAATAGTGTTCCTAAAAGCTACTTTAAGCTTGCTCTTCTAACATTTGTTTAAACATTTAATCATACTTGAACGAATCAAAATATACCAAGCTCATTGTTCCCCAAAACAAGGTCACTTTAAATGTTGCGCTATTTAACATTTTTAACTTATTTGAGGAATCAATCAAGTATATTATACACAACAGCAACTGAAAAATAAGGAATAGAGCAAATAAAAATCCACTACCTTTAGACCATAATTCAGATTACTTTATTGTACTTATACGCTTCACTTTTATGCTACAATGGCATTTTCTAAATATTAGCTATTAATTACCCATGCATTATTTAGTCAAAGCATTTTATTACACTTAAAACCCATTTTTTAAAACTTTTTCAGCACTTTACACCATTTAGAACTCTCTTCTTACCACAGTTTTTAAAATTTATGTACTTGAAACTTTCAGGGTAGCGTCATATATTAAGGAGTTAAAAAAATATTTGTGCAGTCATTAAAACTTGATAAATAGTTTGTAATAAAATATTTTTCACGATTTATATTCGTATACCTGAAATATTCAATAACACTAAACAAGTAAATTATACTATATAAAACCATTGACTACAGTCAAGTTTATAAATTGAAAATAAAGAACATTTTTCTATTACACAGTTAAAATTAATAAATTCCTGAATAACAGTTTATTTATATTGTTCTTTTAAGTTCAAAATAAATGTTTAGGGCACATAATTAACCGATGTATTAGAGAAATAAGTTGTGTTATTGCATTGAGTTAATTTTAATAGAATTAATATAACTGGACCTAGCTCAATGAAAGGATTCCATTTGGTTTATTTTCTGCACACACGGTAAAAATTGCAGGTTAATGTAAAGAAAAGTGAAGCTTTTTCAGTTTTTCACAGATTTCCTGCCTGAAGTCCTTTTCTTTTTTTAACGTGCCTTTTGAAAATTTCCTCCAATGGTTTTAAACAACAAACGTGTTGCATCATTTTTTGTGATGGAATTTTTTATCCTAGTTCTTCAAATGTAAATGTATAGGTTGTCTTAATCTGCCAATACTGTCCATCAGCTTTATCTCTGCTCTGTTCGGAGTTACATCTTACCGGTGATATTAGGTTTTAGCTCGCCCATAACGAGCGAGTTTTGATACAGTTTATACCTAGAGCAGGGGAAGTCCCAAGGATATTGGTCAGCAGTCGCGGGGAAGGCCACAAATTTGTGCTATTAGTTCCCGTCCTGCCTGAACACACTTTTGGTTTATTACATCGAAACAATGGACCTATGACCTGGGTCAAACACAATAAGTATCATAAAGATGTATACATAACAGTGGAAATCTCAGGAATTAATTTTAATTTAAGCAAACACTCAAATATTTAATTCCAAAAACGCCAAATCACGGCAACGGTCATCACTTGTTTTTTATGTCCTTGCGTGAGAAACAAAAGAATTGTTCCAAGCGGTCTCGGGTGCAAATACCGTGGGCTGTCCAATTGACTGGGGTGTTATTCATCGCTTCCTTCAGTCGTTAAAGTAAATACCGGATTGAATATTTAATACCACGATCCACATGTGACGAAGCAAGATGGTATGGTAAAGGGAAAAGACCCAGAAGACTTAACTGCCCACCACAAACCGAGCCACAGGTATCTCTTGATAGCTCCACCGCGATATGTCCATGTAGTTAAAGCGGCGTATAATAAATAGAGAAAGAGAGGGAAAAAACGTTGTTCGTAAAAGTATTGAGACATGTGACAAATGGTTACTGTGGAATGTTCACTCTAACCGTATACAAATAAAAGAATAAAGCCAGTAATTACAGTCGTTAAAATTCAAAGATAATTATTGTCGTTAACCACAATATTTCTTGGTTTAACAATGTCCAATTAAAGAAATGCCTGCAGCGAGTATTGTTTGTCAGATCATTGCTTTATTAGAAATAAGAGAAAAATGAAAATCGTGATCTAATTTTCTAGAACATTAAGTTCAGTCTATTACACAGCGTTTTAATGTGATCATTTATTATTGTAGTATATTACTTGGAACGGACGAAAAGACATTTTGAACCTACTTCAATGGGACACTAATTGTTTCAGTACTTTTTGCACGACGTTAAAAAATAAAAAAAATCTTAGTGCGAAATACAATGTTGCAGATATCAGTTACTGAAAGTATATTATGAATCCGAAAGAAATTAATTTAAAATTAAAAATTATATAATATCTTATAAACACAAACAATGCTACTGGTAAACAAATCATTCTTAAGGGGATGTAGATTGACCGTTTTTGTACAGTTTAGGAATGAGACCTCGATACCGTTGATACCTTGATATCAACTATACTCCAGGGTTGCTGGAGTATTGTTATTGATAGACCTTGACTGCGTTTCCTGTGATGAATCGATATAACATTCCATAGACTCATATCTAAATGAAAACATGCAAAACAATGGGTGAAGCAGCAGAGATACTCGTGTAACATGCAGCGTTAACTGAGCTGTGAATAAAGCTTATTTAGCTGACGCATTAAATCACGTTTCTGCAATAGCCTGGCTTCATGACTCACTCTGTCATTACATTTACTTACTCTGGCAACCAAAATATGGGAAGATGTGAGATAATACAGCGCATGGGAATATTTGTTATTTTTTGTTGTGTGAGTTTCACTTAAGATTGCAAAATAAAGAAGAATTTCTAATATTTGTTTTTCTGTAGACATAAAATCTTTAAAAACAAACTTTTCAGCACAAAATATAGTTACATAAAAAGAGTAGCAAATAAAAATTTGCTGCCAATCGGAGAATGTCAAACAGAACAATTTTGGAATTAGCTTAAATACAAAATTGGTTATACGCGTTTATGTACAGAAAACTGCTAAACAGGGCATAATACAGTGAACAAGCTGTTGCCTTTGCAGCTTTTTATAAAATGAGTATCGAATATCGGGTAATAGTGGTATCGTTCCATCATGAGTACTGATAATTATGCATGAAATATCTAGTTTCAAAATCCATCAGTGATGCCATGAAGTCCCGTTACATGACATTTCAGAGTCCTCAATAAGATTAAGAACTTCAAAACTGTTTTCATTACTGTTTTGTTCTACGTTTTTGAAGCATCAGCATACTCCAGATGATACAATTGTTACCCAAGTTTCTTAAAAATTCTAAAATAATTACTATAGACCAAACAAAAAAGTGTTAGAAGTGTTTTCCCTTTAATTATGATATATACAGTTTACAACCAAATTCGTAAAATTACTAACTAAGTTGTTGCAGCAAAGCTAATTTTCTCAAAAACTAAAAAATTAGTAACAAAACTCCGTTTTCAACGTTCTGCAATGTCTATTCGCACAAGATATATTTAGTACAACAAAGGTTTTACTTGTTGATGATGTTGTTGATTATCTTTAAAACTGTTGGAGATATTTTAATGAAAACTTATCTACACTATATCCATTGCATGTTTAATTCTTAGCAAGCATAAAAAAATGAAGTATGATCAGAGTTGTATAAATTAGCAATTACACCCTTAAGATAATGAACAGATTATTTAGAACTGTTGAGTTGCTATACATTCGTGTTATTTAATGGCACTAAATGTGGTGGAAGCATTTTTAGTGAATATTAAAAGCTTTTAAAGCTAGTATAGGCTTTAAATGAAAACTAACTCATTGAATTATGAAGTGCTTTTGATAAATCGCTTTATTACTTTCTCTACTACATATAGTAAGTAGGGGAAGTATTGTATTCCGCCCAAAAATTCGATACCGAGAAATATATGTATTTAGGCCCCCTGAATCCAAAAAAAGCATTTTTGGAAACATGTCCTTGTGTGTGTCTTGTGTATGTGTCTGTGAACAGCATAACTCAGAAACGAACAGTCGGATAAACACCAAACGTGGTATTTAGGTTCAGCATCTTCCAGAGATGCGACACGAAGGTTTTCAAGAAAATCCCCCCACCCCAGATTATCTTTTACATGAAACATTTTTCGAAAATTGTAATTTTCTCAAAAATGGCTCTAACGATTTTAATTAATTCATATTCATAATTCATATGTTTAAGATATTTTCATGACAAATTAAATGTATATCTTGAATTTTCTGGGAATGTCTCCAAAAGTATTCTTCATTGTGAACGACTTTTGCATAACTAGTAAACCATAAGATAGACAAAATTTCACTACACAAAAATTTTAGATCGCGTTAAAATACACAATTTATGTCATTAAATTTTTTTTGTTAAATGAACCATTTTCGAGATATTGCTTGTTATTCCCTTAAATTTTCCAATACTTATACTTTTTTCAAATGGTAATTCGTTATTCATTTTGTTTGTCCTGATAATGCAAAGAGAGAATGGAATACTCCACATAGCAACCAGCCCTGAAAATGTTTGACTATCGCTTAAAGCCTACCAATTCCCCTTGCATCTACAAGAAAATTAGCAATAAGATTAACATCTCGATATCTCGATTAACATGAAGCATATGGAGAATAAGCGTTTGTAAACAAGAGTAGAGAAAGTCATGTGAGTGTAGCACATCAGATTTCTTTTCATTTTAAAAGGACGTATAAAATTCTGGCACTGAAATTGCATTTCTCATTTCGAGTACACAAATGTTTGATTTGGATTCACCCACCACGAAATTGACAAAATATTATAAAAGAGCCTTCATTTAGACTTGAAGACAATATATATATTATTTCAGCCATTACATTAATTTTTCTGATCATTAACCTCAAATGGTTTTACTACTTGTTTAAGAAGAACAAAATTAGCAGTTTTAAATGTTCACTATGTTGCACATGAGATTGTTTTACACATATTATGTTTTCCTTTACACTAACTTCATATTTTTTTTCTTAAACGGTAACATTAATTATATGCGCAAGTATCAAAATCGTGATTTCTAAAACAGTGAGAAGAAAGAGTAAATTCTAAAATATTCATCAATTTATTTCCTATTTTTTATTTTTCTATTAATGTATGTTCTTCTCTCGTTTGTGTTCTTGATATATATGAACTGCCTTTTAAGTACCCTTAAGACTGTGTTACAATTGTTTTACTTACAATATTGGGTAAGTTTCTTCAGATACTTTATAAAGATATGAGGAGCAGTATTTTCTAGTTCATAAGAAGAATACAGGAGACAACTTGAACTTTAACCTTCCCAACACTCTTTTGATTTATGTATAAAGTATTTGCGGCAAATACGAGCGTAATAAATACAAAAACAATGAAACAAAATCTATCCGCATTTTCCCAAAATGTAAACGAAAATATAACCACAGGAGTATAAAAACAAGCTACTTTCTATGAGTTGTAGATTACTTTCAAATTGAAATTTCTGCATTTTAAATTGCAAATAATGCTGATGAAGATAACTGGGTGGCCTCTTCAATAGGCTTGCACATAGGCTCTTAGAGCCCATTGGGTCTCATAGCTTAGGCATTACTCAAGTCCAATGGTTCGTATAAAACGGACCACGTCCTTGATATATGCCCTTATCTCCTCAGTTTCCAAAAAGAAGGACCCTAGGGATACATATCTGTGCATAGCGAAAGCTTCGCATTCACATAGCATACGCTGTGAGGTCTCAAAGTCCCCGGCACATTTCTGATATAAAGGGTCTTATGTAAGCCCCATTATGTGTAAATGTCTGCTCAGAGTGTTGTAGCCTGTAAGGTGGCCCACAACTCCTCTCAGCTCCGATGTGGTCAAATTCAGAGAAACTCACACACTTTCCGGTCAGATCCCCATATCAAAGCATGTGCCTGTCTGGCAGTGGTTTCAAGATAAGCCCTCGCCGTAAGCTGGATTATCCCTTACTTGGCAGTTCTAGTCGACGACCCACAGAAGGACTCAGGCCAAATAAAATTGAGCTCCAATCCTCTCTTTGCAAGAGTGTCTGCCCTCTCATTTCCTCTAATACCAACGTGCCCAGGAACCCAAAGAAGCGTAACCGGGTAGCTGGTACTTCCACTGACATCGCCACACCAATATAGATGTATAAATTGCATATAATAATATATGCCCTTCTCAGATATTTTTAATATATAAACCCTAAAATGGGAGATTAATAAATACTGAATTACCACAAACTTTTGTCTCTAGATGTTTTTTATGTCGTTGAGAACACATACCCAGGTCATTCATTTGCCTCGCATAAGCCAATCGTAAAATTCAAGTTTTTCTGAGGTATTCCTGAAAGAAATGCTGCATTATTTATAAACGTCTTCTTTTATGTTCTAATTTTGTCGTGTTTTATACTACTTCAGGAGGGTAGACAAACATTCAGAATATACAATAAAATTACAGTCATTGCATCCGAAAATGTTTCTATTTTGGGTTATTTATGTTATGCAATTTTTATACTGACTTTATTTTGACATAGGATTTTTATTTTAAACCACCGCCTTATTTAAAATTCTCCTCATGGAGCATATTTTAGTCCCACGTAAAAATGAAATTCGTTCTGTAGGATTTTGACTGATTGACCCATTGCTTTTTAGAGTTTAAAAGGTTGTTCGTATAGTAGTTGATGTAAAGGAAATATTAATTATTGGTAAAGTTTGATTAATTTCTATTTATATATAGAATCACTTAAAGCTTGGATTTCTTAGATGAGCTGCAGTGGATATGAATTTGAAGTTTGCCCATAAAAAGGTCTTGTCGACACTTCAAATTTGGTTGAAATCGGTATAAATCCATAGTAATTTGTAGTGAGTACCCATCTTAAAAGTTTTAATTCATAAAACCCTTAAAGGTTTGGAATATGGATCTCAAAATGTCCCTTTTAACATACTTTACCTATCGTGGTACAAAGGAACACAAGCTGAAATTTAAAACCATTAATTTACAATACTGTCATAAATACTCCTATCCATTATTTCTTATATATATATATATATATATATATATATATATATATATATATATACACGTAATCTAGTTTGTAAATTAAAGAAAATCTGGGATTCATGTCGACATTGGCCTGTTGCTTTTTTTTAATATTTTCAATTAATTATCGTGACTGATAACCCCAGAAAAATCTGTCAAAAGACAATTGTTGCATTTCAGTAATTGTTTTCTTTGTAACTCGCACACGTGTGATACAAACCATGACAAATGTACCCATATATACTCCATTACATTAGGCTTGCACTCATTCCGAATGACGAACCCTACCTTAGTCGGAAGGACGGGATGGACATGAAGGTGTGTCGTGTTGTGCAAGTGAGTGTGGTCCGACGATGGGGTGATGGAGACTTCTAACTGTTCCGCGTTCGAGGACCGTCGGGTGCTACTTGCAGGTAGCTTCCCAGGCAGTACGACCACCGTGCCGAGTGCCAACTTAACCTGCCCGGACTTTACCGACGACCTCGCCACCAACGCCACCTACAGTCTGAACGTCACGCAGACGCCGCCACCGCCCGTCATCAATTCCTTCTATTTTTATGAGGTGAGTACTTGGTGCCTTCAGCGGCGGCTTGTGCATGAAAATATTTTGGTTCCTTATTTCCATATTTATGTATCTAAAGAATAGAAAGAAAATACATAATGTAAATAATAAAAATAGTCTTCCAACTAGTAACAAAATATTTTAGGAGTATATGAGAAATTATTTTACTGATTATGTTTACTGTTTGTCACTATAAAGAGTGGAATTAAGCTAAGTATGTTTCTGTAGTATTTATCGTCCTTTGTTGCTACATACGACACTCCAGGTGGTGGACAATGATGGCACTGAAATTAAATTATAATTGGGAAAGGTAATTTGGGAAAAAAACATTTCAGGCCTAAGCTCAGGGAACCTTCGGGTATTTGCCACTTATGAGCGGTAAGGAAACCTGGTAGAAGCCTCGGTTAGGGAGGACTGTCCTGACGGGATTTGAGCCGCAACCCCCCCCCCCATTCACAACTCGTGGTTTAACGACCTCAACTACGCGTATCGGTCAACTAAGGGTATAAAAACAAGTTGAGTGAGTTTTTGTTTCTAAAATGATATAAATACTTCTAAATAACTTTTTATTGTAATTGCAAGTAGGTGACGCAACATATCATCTTCAGTCCCACCCCCAAAAAAACATATTTGCCTTTTAAGCAAATATGTAGATATTATTTGTACACTTACAGCACTAATACAAGAGCAGTGATTTCCTTTAATGCTCTTATTGTATTCATTTTTATTTTGTGAGAAAGTATAGGTTCTAGTCATCCAGTTTTATTTTCATTACAAATAAATACATTTATTGAATGATCACATAACTTTTCTGCAGTAGAACATGCGTATGATTAATTAACTATAATACCAATATTTATTGCTGAAAGGCTGTAGAACATTCTAAAAATATTAATAGAAGATACATATTTCTTATCTGTACAACTCATCTCTGTAACTTGTAGTTCATCTCTTAAATGAATATTTTACTTTCCTGTATTCATAAATATAGAATATTGTGACATCGCTTCTATTTGACCTGCGATGCGCAGATATGACATAAAGTCCCTTTGCAAAACCGGCGTCTATACCAGAAGTGACCGCACTTGGCACCTTCACAGGATGGGATGAGGACGGGGATGTAGTTCAGGTTTCCAGACGCAAGAGCTAAGCTTGGAAGAGGGTGGCCGGGAAGGAGTAGCGGTGAAGGGTGGCAAGTTATTGAACTTGTAACTTGTAGCTTAATTAACAACAAACATGCAGCAAGATTTAGTTAAAGTACTATGTTATTCTACACTACTACAAGCATGTCAGCCAAGGATAAGGTTGTCAGAGACAGTCAGGATTACCTAGTATGTGATTGAGGTTTGACGTTCCATTTTGCGGCGTTATTGAAGATTAGACTATAAGATTAAAAACGCAGTGTTGCAGGTTCCTGTTAGCTCGTGACTAGCATAGTCTAGACGTTGTTAATCTCTTTCTCCAACAATCCAATTCTTATGTACATCTAAGTATATGCCACTGGTTTGTACAAAGTGGCACGAGAAGCACTGTTGTTCTGTTTTCAAATAAATTTCAGCATTTTATAATGGAACCAAAACATCCGTATGCATACCTCCATGATCTCTCAGATAAGTTCTCTCAGTTTTCGCAGAATTTTTGGCGCTATAGTTTGCGTCGGACCCGTCCTCTCTAATTTTTTCGAAGACTGCGTCGTTGGTGGAAGACCCGGGTTCGATGCCCGCTCGGGTTGGAGTCGAACTCGGTGTAGTGGTAGAGATAGAAGTAATGCTAAAATTCACTGGACCTCTTTTCTGCATCAGACGTGGCTTCGTCTTGTGGTTCTGGCTGGTTGATTTAATCTCGCTGTTACTCTGGCTGGTTGGTTCTCAGCGGTGATGTTTGCATGGACTCTGCCTATCATGATGGTTAATAAGCTCGTCGATCTCAGAGGTGGTACTAGGAGCTCAGAGGAGAATTTACTACTCACTGTAATGTTTGGTCTATGGCTATTTATTGTTACTTCCTCACTCTAACACTACATAATGTTCCTCTTCACTTATCACCATTTGCGCGCCAATTTCGTTTGACGGAGTATCGTGGATTCCTCGGCAGTGTCTAAAAGCCAACTGTTTTCAACTGTTCAACTCTTTAGCTGTTCACATCTAAAAGTCAACTGTGAACTGCTTTATTTTGGGGTAAATCTCGATTATTTAAAGATCATCTAAAATCCCACCTAAAATTTTGGTATTGGATTTCTTATTGGTCAGTTTGTATATATCATGTGACCTTTTTCCCGGGCTTCTCTTGGTAAACTGCCGTTCTGTGTTATATTTGCCTCGCTCCATACTTCCGGAGCGGCAACAAATAGTCATAAACACTTACCCTAGACTAACACAAAAGATTCCGTTTCGCTGCACATGCGAACCGCATATTTCTACCCTAACTGCAGATTTCAAGGCATTCTAAACTTAGTTAAACAGAAATATTATGTACACGACAAATATCACATTATACAAAAATTACTGTTTATATGGTTTTCACATTGTACATATATATAATTTGTATATAAAATTTACACTCAAACATTTAGCACATAATAAAATTACTTCGGGCACATTCTGTCTCAAGTTGTAAAGGCGGTGTGCACAGCGTTCTTCAACCAAAAATTTGTAACCTAGCACATTTTACGGACTCGTGCTATACCTAGGCTTCATGATCGCCATGGAAATTTTTCAAATCCACGTTTAGGTGAAGTTCATTAAGGCGCAACAGCTCACATCACTGGCAGAGATGCAATCAGTTCGCAGATCAGTAAGCAACTACATATGCACTACGATATCTGGCGCTGGACTTGCTTCTCTAGCTGTACTTACGGCAGTAATGCCTACTTTGGAATGCGTATTCTTACTAGATTAAAGCGGATTCACTAAAGGAACAGGAAACTTAAACGCTAAAACTTATTCAGTTTAATGAACCATTTCTCGTTTATAAACAAGATGCATACCTCTCAAATAAGTGGTGTGGCCAGCTTTACAGAACTGGTCTCATTTTTACTGGAGGAGGAAGAGCAAAATGAATAATCGCTGTTGTCATCTCCCAGCGAAACAATAATACTGTCGTTCTCGTTATCCACTATGCCATTCTTCTAGCATTCTTTTCTACATTATGTAATGTTTTCAAAGGCTCTGCCAATTTGTTTTAATAACCAGCGTTGTATTGCGCAATTTCTGCAGCAGCGATGAGTCACCATGTGTTACTTGGTAACCATTATTTTCACCTTGGCCAAGGCTGGTTCTGTGGGATTCAGATCACACATGTACGGGGGCAAGCGAATGACGATGTGGCAAAGCGAAAGCAAAACTACCACAATTTTCATTAATTTTGTTTATTGCAATCACTTTGCAGAGTTATAATTTACCCATGGAATTGTCGCAATGAATCTCTTTGTTTTGTTACCAGATATCACAGCAGTTTCGGGAATTCTTAGAAAAGGTTTGTTCACTTCTGCAGTGTGATTATCTACAGTGTGATTATCCACAGTGTGATTGTCTGCAGTGTGTTATCCACATTATAATTGTGGATAATCTACTGTGTGATTATCAACAATGTGATTATTTAAATGTGATTGCATACAGTGTGACTGCTCACAGTGTGATTATCCGTAGTGTGATTGTCTACGATGGGATTATCAACGGTGTGATTATTCATACTATTATTATGCACGGTATGATTATTCACAGTGTGATTATCTAAGCGCAATTATCTACAAATTGATTAAACGCCCTGTGGTTATCTACAGTGCGGTTACCTACAGTATGATTATTCATGGTATGATTATCTGCAGTATGATTATCCTCAGTATGATTATCCTCAGTATGATTATCTACAGTGTGGTTATCCACGGTATGATTATCTGCAGTATGATTATCCTCAGTATGATTATCCTCAGTATGATTATCCTCAGTATGATTATCTACAGTGTGATTATCCACGATATGATTATATACAGTGTAATTATCCTCAGTATGATTATCTATATTGTGATTTTCTAGGGTGTGATTATCCACAGTGTGGTTATTTACAGCATGATTATCCACGGTGTGATGATCCACAGTATAATTATGCTCAGTGTAAGGTTATGTTATTTATACAACAATGTCCGATTAGTTAACAGCATGTACTACTGCCTGTTCAATCGCGTTTTAGCTTGTAGTAGTGGTAATGGTGGTGTTGGTTGTAGTGGTGGTGGTGGTGGTGGTGGTGGTGGTGGTAGTGAGGTTAATAGTAGTGGTGATGGTGGTGTTGGTTGTAGTGGTGGTGGTGATGGTAGTGGTAGTGATGTTAGTAGTAGTGGTGATGGTGGTGTTGGTTGTAGTGGTGGTGGTGGTGGTGGTAGTAGTAGTAGTGGTGGTAGAGGTAGTAGTGGTGATGGTGGTATTTATAGTGGTGGTGGTAATGGTTGTGGTGGTAGTGATAGTGGTGGTGATATCAGTAGTAGTGGTGATGGTGGTGATAGTAGTAGTGGTAGTACTGTTAATGGTAGTGGGAGCGGTAGTGGTGGTGGTATTGATAGTGGTGTGTGGTGTGGTAATGGTTGTGGGTGTAGTGATAGCGATCGTGATATTAGTAGTGGTGGTGGTGATCATGGTGGTAGTAGTATAGTAGTACTATTAGTGGTAGTAGTGGTGGTGGTAATGGTTGTGGTGGTAGTGATTGTAGTGATGATATCAGTAGTGATGGTGATGATGGTGGTAGTAGTAGTGGTAGTACTGTTAGTGGTAGTGGTGGTGGTGGTTGTGGTGGTGATGGTGGTGGTATTGATAGTGTAGTGGTGGTGATATCAGTAGTGGTGGTAATGGCGATAGTAGTGTGGTAGTACTGTTAGTGGTGGTGGTGGTAGTGGTAGTAGTAGTAGTAGTACTAGTGGTCGTAGCAGTTATGGGTGGCAGTAGTGTTACAGTAGTGGTGGTGGTGATGGTGGTAGTGGTGGTACTAGTGTTATTGATGGTTAGTGTTGGTAGTAGTAGTAGTAGTAGTAGTAGTAGTAGTAGTAGTAGTAGTAGTAGTAGTAACAGTGGTGGTGTTGATGGCAGAGGTAGTAGTGGTGCTAGTGATAGTGGTACTGGTGAAAATGTGTTATTACATAATTTGTTGCAACAAATTGTTAACTTTTGGAAAGTTTATTGCAATGGGAATGTATTTCTTTGCGAAAGTGAAGGTAATTATGCTAAAAGCGTAACAGATTCGAAATTAAACATTGTACCTTTCGTAGATCTAGTGTGTTTTAACCCTACAGAAAATAATAGCAGGTTTAAAATGATGTTTACATATACTCTCCATATTCCCCCGTTAGCTCTCTCGTGAAGTGTTATTAAAAACAAACGCGCTGTTGCAATAAAACAATGACTTTAAAATCAGAGTTTTAGCTGTAAAGCAGCTTTTATCTTTTTATAATAGTCGTGCAGTACGGCGAGTACATTAGTGTCAAATGCTGCATCTGAAAACATAATTTTAAAACAGTTCCGACCATTAAAATTAGTAATATCTGTTATTTTATTCATATTATCTTTAATAAATTACGAAGACTTCTTCCTCTGTTAATGGCTTTCATCCCATTGTACTACTCAATTATGGCTATAAATTTTTGGCTTGTGTTCTGACCAATAGAATTTGACTTCTTCTGGGGAACCTCATTCATCCTTTACACCATTGTGATATTACAGGATGAAACATATTTGATATTGTGCGTGGCAACGTCTGTGGCCCACATTCCAATCGGTCCGGGTTCGATTCCCGGTGACCGCCCATCCTGACGGACGTTTTCGTGATTTTCCCTGATCGCCAAGGAGAATGCCGGAGTGGTATATTCTGCCACGATTTCTCCTTTTCCATTTCCTTTCATTTCATCTCCATTCCACGTTTCAGCTGTGCTCACAGGCCCTGCGGTGCTGGCAGTGCCGGGCAGATGGCGTAGATGTATGCGCGTAGGAAATAGGAAAAAAGTTGCAAAGGTAGAATCAGACGACTGAAAAATCCAATGCCATAGCCGGGATTTGAACCAGGGATCTCCCGGTCTCCGTCCGGTTGCTCTAATCACTGAGCTACCACGGCAACATGCCGGCACGTCATTAAATTCTCCAGCTGACTCGAATTTTTCCCGGTAAACCACAAGGAGATCTCAAATGTATTGAGATGTCATACCCCAATGGCGACTTAAGTACTTAAGTCCCGGGCTGGAGAATTTAATGGCGTCCCGGCATGTTGCCATGGTAGCTCAGTAGTTAGAGCAACCGGACGGAGACCTGGAGATTCGTGGTTTAAATCCCGGCTGTGGCATTGAATTCTTCAGTCGTCTGATTCTACCTTTCCAACCCTGTCCAAAACACGGCTTGTATGAAAGAGCAATTATTTCCAGGAAAAAATTTCTCCCCGTGAAAGTGAGAGTAAACTGTCCCGCCCGTTAGGGTCGCTGCATTGCCCTTTACTGATTCCTCGCCACTGGTGTGCGGATGATCAAACTGGAAAAGTTAGGGGCTTCTACGCGTCTCTGTGGGCCTGTCTGGCTGCTGTCCTTGGATGAATACAATGGTCGAAGTGCGCAGGTGTCCCTCTCCGATAAACACATACTACACTCTAATCTTTCTAAAAGAGACTTGCATTTAAATGTTCATTATTTGCGGCTCGTTTCTTTGATAATTTAATTATGCCAAATTTATAATGCCAATCACTTTGTATTAAACAATCTACAATTAAATGTAAAATATTTTCCAAGAAGCACTCAATTTTGATAAAGCTAATGGACTTTCCAAGTTTCCGTTCTTTACATCACGCCTATTTAATGCGAAGTGAATTGAGAAAGGAGTTTTATTCACGGCTCGATGACTTTTAATTAACAAGACTTTAGCGATACAATTTACATTATTTTCCGCCTTCAAAAAGACATTTCTCACTCGAAGAAAGGAATCTGCCAGCTAGTGGGGAAGTAATAGGGAAGGAAAACGAGAAATAAGACGATCTTGTCAGACGCGCGGAAATATCTTACTTGTAAAACGAATCTTCCTTCCTAATTTTCCTTCTTTTTCTGTGATTGTTGCTTTAAATTTGTCTCCGTGAAAAGTTCACTTAAACGGAAAAGATTCCATAGCTCTCGGCAACTCCTGTTACTTTTTACTTCGTTCTCCCCTTTTCCACAGCCTCTTATTCAGAATTTCCTTCCTTACATTCCTTTGCTATTACCGTAGCTCTTTTAGGCATTTATTTTCAATTCTGTCTTTCCTGTTCCTCTCATTGCATTTGTATTTCTGCTTGCTCAGCTTATCTGCCTATTAAAGTAAAGGTACCGAGAAACGCAGGGGCAGAGCACCGCAAATAGGTCACAGCGGCCCTTTATGTTTCTACCGTGACCCTGGGAGAGTGGGAGGGATGAGGGAAGAAACACAAGAGCCACCAGATCCGGGTGACAACGGGCGCAATCATGGACGGGACCCTTAACGTTTCCAGATCAAACATATCCGCCCAGGCAAACCCACAAGCTCCTATCCGGGGAGTCGTTCGAAGGGACGCCTGTCTGAGAATACCCTAGGCGAGTCCTAACTGAGCGGTTCCGCAACGACCCCAGGGAGGAAACCTCCACAAATACGTCATCCACCGCCCAGATATTAGGATTTTTCTCACTTTTCATTGCACTGTTGTCTATTATTATTATTACTATCATCACAATCACCATCGTTGCTGTTGTCGTTAATGTTGTCTCCCAATACACGCAAAAACCTTTCCAGCGGACGAATTAGGAGAGAGTGTTAAGGAAGTTATCTTGTAAGGCTAAGAATATTGAGGTATGGCCATAAAGATTTAAGCAATAACAATGGAAGAATGCTATTGTACTGAAATAAAGATAAAACTACTAATTCCACTTTAAATATAGCACCGACAGAAAAATTACATGGCTTCCATATATTAATATACGCTCATTTTGAGAAAGATGTTCTATTGTTGTATTATATTTCAACTGTTGGGGAGCCGAACACTTGAAGTAGTTGCAACAGCACGTATGGTACCCGGTAGCCTTTGCCCCAATTTTTAAAAATATTAACTTTGTAATTTGACTGTTTCTTTAAGTATTAAATATTTATGTTTGCCTCGGCTGCGTCAGTATTATTGTTAGAGACACATTTCTCTTAGCAGGGTTCTGGTACGACTAAAAATGTAGGCTTACACAGATTATAATTTTACTTCACTCCTTTTATTAATGCTTGATACGATTTAAATAACACTTCACTGATATAGACAGTGAGCTTTGAGTTGTTTTATTAAATACTTGCGCTTTTTAATGCGTAAACTATTTTTATCTCACTCGAATACGTATAAAATCTCTCGAGGATGTATCTCGATCCGGTTACAAATACTGTCTGCAGGCAACTGAACTGATTTCAACCGCCTAAACTTGTAAATTTCTGTATTTCAAGTCTCTGATTGGCTATTCCTAATCCAATAGAATACCTTCATTTAACTAAAGTTTTTCTGGTTGTTGATTGGCTATTTTATAAACTGCCACTTTTATTATATTATTGCTTCCAAGAATCACAAGTAACATTATTAAACTCTCAAACTCATTATTGCCTCAATATTACCTCATTGTTACCTCATCGTTTGCAACTTTTAACCTATTATTCTCACAGATCCTACATTATTAAATTACATAATATATTCACATAACATTATTACACATGAATACAATAATATAAACATATACAATGACTGTAATATACACCTTTTATATATTGTTAAATACACATATTACTTTAAGGCGAACTGTTATTGAATTTATATATTATATAATTAGACTGAAATCATTTAAGTGTTAAAAATACTGCCTCAATTTAAACACTAAAAAAGAATAGAATACATAATAGCTACAAAATATTAATACTTCGCTGGGGATTTTAAATTACTGGCCTCGCCAATAAGCATCTTTAATTGAAAGCCACTCTTACACAGTTATGTGAAAGAAATACTACAATGCTAAAGAAAGTTGCTACATTAAGAGATTGTAAACTGAAGAGTATAACAGCTTTATTAGGAACTGACAATAGATCGTCCATAGATGCGGAATTTTTATCTCAAGTGAGCCTGAAAGCTACACTCGATACCGAAGTAAGTAAGCGAATTTGGAGCCATTGTTAAAAAGCATAAACAGGAAGGAATTTAAATCTATTACACAGAATATTCGACAAGAACAGGCAACTTTGAAATTGGTTTTATTTTTTCTTCCACGTAATTGCAGTAAGTAGAGGAAGTATTGTATTCCACCCAAAAATTCACCGGAGATGGATGTTTTGAGGCCCCTGAACAAAAGAAAAGTATTTTTAGAAAAAAAGTCCTCGTGTATCTCTCTCTCTGTCTCTCTCTCTCTTTCTCTCTCTCTCTCTCTCTCTCTCTCTCTCTCTTTGTGTGTGTAACTATATACCAAACTGGGTATTTAAGTGTTCTGCATCTTCCAAGGCGTCACAAAAAAAATTAAATTGAATTATATTTATGGACGCTCTTTGAGGCAGTTTTTTTAACACTTAAAGCTATATGGGTATGTAACAATATATAAAAATCATATATTACAGTCATTGTATATGTTTATATTACTATATACATGCAATAATGTTATCTGAATGTATTACGTAATTTAAAAATGTAGGTGCTGTGATAATAATAGGATAAAAGTTGCTAACAATGAGGTAACGATGAGGTAACCTTGAGGCAATAATGAGTAAGAAACTTTAATAATGCTAATAGTCATTATTGGAGCAACAATAATGTAATTTCTGTGACAGTTTATAAAATAGCCAATCAACAAACACAAAAAAGCTTAAGTTAAATAAAAGTATTCTATTGGATTAGGAATAGCCAATCAGAGGCTTAAAGTACGGAAATTTACAAATTTAGGCGGTATAAATCAAGTCAATTGCTTGTAGACAGAGCTCATAATTGGACGCGTTGCTTGCAGACAGTGTTCCTAACCGGACGCGAGATGCGTCCTCGAGAAGTATAATACGCATTCAGTGTGAGATGAAAATAGTTTACGTGTTAAAAAGTGCAAGTAATTAATTTAAAAAAATATCACAGCTCTCTCTATATCAGTGAAGTGTTATTTAAATCGTGCCAAGCATTAATAAAAGGAGTGAAGTAAAATTATAATTTGTGTAAGCCGACATTCTTCAGTCGCACCAAAACCCTACAAAGAGAAACATGTCTCTAACAATAATACTGACGCAGCCGAGGCAAACATAAATATATAATATTTAAAGAAACAGTCAAATTACAAAGTTAATATTTTTAAACATTATTTTGGAGGGGCAAAGGCCACCGAAAAGTACATTTGTGGCGAATGCTACCGGACAGCGGGCACTATACGTGCGGTTGTAAAGAACTTCAAGTTAGACTCCCCAACAGTTGAACTACAATAAAACTCCTGCTTCAAATTGGCTTTCCATACGTGAAACAAAATTAACTAGGTATTTCAAATCGGCCCCCAAAACGTGGGGTAAATAACAACAAAACAACTTCAATTTATGGACGCTCTTTAACTGCTGTGGTCCTTAGCGTCCCATTATATTGGGCGTGTAAGACCGGTAAATTTTGCTCAGAGGCTTCTTTATCGGGCTTGAGGTTCTTATACGTGCCGTAAATCTTCGAGACGGGACCACCACGGGACCTACTTCCCTTCCGTAGGTAGCCATGCTAAACGTTTTTACACACGGAAAAGTCCATCGCCCTTCGCCGGGTTTGAACCATGCGACACGAATATTTTCAAGTAAAGTCACCACCCGAAACTACACAAGGAAAATATTTTCAAAATGTTTGCTTTCTCAAAAATGGCTCTAGCGAATTTGACTAAAATTTAAGGAATTTTTGACAAATGAAACATACATCTCGAATTTTCTAGAAATAGCCTCTGGTGTTCTCTTCATTCTGTGTAGCCTTTGTATAACTGGTAAATCTTAAGAGAGAGACAATCTTCATATATGAAAATTATGACACGTTACATTCACGTGATTTTCTCTACCCATTCTTCAAAAAACTATGTTTACGAAAGCTAATTCTTCTACCTATTTCAGGTTAATCGAGATAAACATGTGAAGAAATGGTTTTATTACATCTTTCCTTCTAAGTACAGTGGGAAAACGGAAATACTCAAATCCTATAAGAGTTGGTCGCTATGTGATGGCTTTGAAATTTCGTTCTCTTTGCACGTCCAGGAGAAAAAATCCGATGTGATACATTCACATGACTTTCTCTAATCTCTAATTTTATTTTGGGTATACAAACTATTCTTAATAAAGTTTATTTGTCTATCTACTACACTCAATACAAATAAACCTTTGCAGAAATAGCTACATTACACATTTCGTTATAGATACAAAGAGAACAGTGATAGTCAAATGTTTAAGAACTGGACGCTGTATGCTGCCCTTAGAATTCCATACTGTTTCCATGCACTCGCTAGAAACAACTGAAAATCGACGCGACTTTAAAAGAATAAGTACTGAACAATTTGAACCTTTAATAACGGATATCTCAAAAATGACTTATGCCACAGGAAAACTTATTCTAAATAAATTATGTTTTTTAAAGAGATTACGTTTTTTTGTATGGTACTTTTTCGTCTCTCGCTTAATGTTTACCAGTTACACAAGATTATACAAAATTCCTTCCGAATGAAGAGGCCTTCCTAGGCTATTACCAGAAAACTCAAGATACATTTTATTTGCCATGTAAATATATATCATATATGGTATTTGAAAATCGTTTGAGCCATTTTTTAGAGAATCAAAATTTTTGAGAAATATTCCACGTAAAGGTTAGCATGGGGAGGGGGGAATTTTCTTGAAAATCTTCGTGTCGCATCTTTAGAAGATTTTTGTTTTCTTTTTGTTTTTGAGTTATGCTATTCACAGACACATACACATATACGGGAATTTTTCTAAAGACTTGTTTTTCGGATTCAAGGGGTCTCAAAGCATTTATTTCCGGTGAAATCTCGGTATCGAATTTTTGGGTGGAATGCAATACCTTCTCCACCTACTACATACGTGATAGAGAAAGTAAAAAACGAAAAAGACCTCTCATCTATCTGAAAATTCAAACCAATAACAAGGAATATCTTGGAAGTGGTTAACTCCACACAAAAAAGAAGAATTACATAAATTGTGCAGTTTAACGAGATCTACATTTTTTGTGGATTATTTTCATTTAATTTACTCGTTCCATTGTTTATCATTCTTGTGATTTAAATAGAAGTTTGTTGACCAATTGGAAGCGGAAGAATCCTCCGCCACTTCCTGGTTTACGTAATAATTACCGTTCCAATTTCAGGCATACAATTTTCTAATTTTGGTTTTGAGATTCCTGCTCGATTTTCTCTGTAATTTATAGAGGGCGTAGAGCAATTCCTCCTCAATTAAATCTATCATCACGGGCTATTTAAATGCCAGGCCTCAGGCTTGTTCGACGTCGAGTTTCGAAATTTGCATACTTTAAGGTCTTTTCAATAATATTTAATAATTGTAATGCCTATAATTAACCGATGAAATGACGATTAATTTGTTCACGACACATGAAACATTATTAAGTGTGACAGATGCTGTATATTAAAGTACAGGTTGCTTCATATCTTGTCAGTCAAGAATAATGTATTCTTCCTCTGACGAAGGAATGTGTTAAGAATATGCAAGCGTTTTCTTATTCAGAGATAACATACCAAATACTAAGAACCTCCTGAAGGCTGTTCTTATTGTAAATATTTCAATACATGTGTAAATGTAACGTCAGACACTATTAATTTGAACTTTATGCTTTAAGCCTTATAACAAAAAGCCAGTTATCATTTAACCTTTGAATGTGAGAAAATTTCATCAGTTGCAAAAATATGGTTTGTTACATTCATATGATTTTCTCTACCTCTATCGTTTATTTTGTATTTGTATTTTATTTCCATAATGCTACACAAAATTCTTACAAATTTTAATACATTACTTTGAGTTACTATTTTTTCTTTCTTTGGTCCATCATGCATTTTAACACCGTGGTTATTTATGCATGGTGGGTCATAACAAATTCATATTGGTTTATTTTTGTAAAACATTTTTGTCTTACTCTCCCCATATATTCTCCTATTCTTTTTATATCCCTCTCCTTTTGTATTTTCATTATCCTAACTTTTAATACTTCTTTGTTAACATTCTCCCATTCTCTCTCTCCACAACTTAGTTTATTCACATTCAATTATATAATGCAAATCATTAGCTGCATCTCCACAAAGAGGACAGCTATCCAAATTCGGTATCTCCCCTTAGCATATATACACTTAATCTGGACCAGACCCACCCTTCTCTCACTAACCTATTACCTACATCCACATACTTCTCGTTTCCCCAGTCCAACTTTAATTGTTTATTTAGTTCCAAACCTTTATTTCCTTCCAGACTTTGAAATAGTTCTTGTTTCTCTATATCTTCCACTCTGTTCCTCACTTCTTTCCAGAAACCTTTTAACTAACCCCTCTCTCTCCTCCCATAAGTTACCCATTCCTATTTCCTGTAAAATTCTCCTTATTCCTTGAGCGCAGTTCATCCCATTATTGGATTTTTCTTGTATTGTTCAACATTGCTTCAAGATATTATGCTCGTCCAATGATTTCAATCTATGCCAATATTTAAGTATCCTTTCATCCAAATTATTCTTACAAAAGTTTTCTTTCCTATCCACTTCATTTTAATCGAGATAAACCTTTCCGGAAAAAGCGACATTACAGCGGCGTTATCGTTATAAAGGGAATGCCGATAGTCAAATGTTATAGAACTGGACGCTATACTCTAGCCTTAAAATTCTATGCTCCTTCCATGCAATCGCAAGAAACAACTAAAAATAAATGGGACTTAAAAACAATGACAAAGTATTAAACAAATCGAACCATTAATATCTACGAAATGGCTGATGCCACGAAAAATTGAACTTGAAATAAATTGTGTGTTTTGAAGTGATCTACACTTTTTGAGTAGTAGATTTTTGTCTATCACTTAACGTTTACCAGTTATACAAGATTAGGTACACAAAATTTCTTCCGAATGAAGATTTCACTGGCTACTTTCAGAAAATTTGAGATATACATTTTATTTGTCATGTAAATATCTTTAAAATATGGTATTTTTATAAAAATTTATAAACAATTTTTTAGAAAATCAAACATTTCGAAAAACGTTCCATGTAAAGGTAGTTCGGGATAGGGGGATTTTCTTAAAAATTTTTGTGTCGCATCTTAGGAAGGTACTGAACCTAAACACCAAATTTGGTATTTATATGACTTCTCGTTTTTGAGTTATGTTGTTCACAGGTGCACACACCCGTAGACTTTTATAAAGGTGTTTTTTTTGGATTCAGGGGCTTCAAAACATGTATCGAATTCTTGGATTGAATGCAATAGCTTCTCTATCTCGTGATATAAATTGATGCATTTATTAAAATACCGAATTTGGATGGTATCCATGTGTGTTTCAACAAATATCTATATATATTTCATTAAGACGGTGCCAAAGCACGCCATGTGTATCTATCTCAATAAGGATACGGCTAAAAAACATACACTGACAAACCACATACGAGTCATTCTCCTCCTCCTTGTTTCTTGCGAATTGAAGTAAAATAATTCAAAGTATACTTCATTTATTTTAAGTAACAGCATCACTATATAGTGCTGAAACATTGTCAACGTGACAATGATAAAACAATCGAAGTTAATATCGATACATTCGTCGAGCATACTTAGATTTTCGATTTTATGCTATCTAAATACACAATATTATCACTTTCTTTTCTACATACCTACGGTGTAGGTAATAGGTTATACGAGGCTCATCCAGAAAGTAAGGTTCCCAATTTTGTTTCCTTTTAAGTAAACGTATTTAGCCGAGAAAATCGCACATGCCTAACAGATCTATGACGTGGCAATCATATGCCGGCCGCGCAGATCCCGTCTGGTGCCAGTAGCGCGGCAGTAGTGGCCCGAAATGGCGGCTCTTATTCATTCTGACCTACGAGATTCGGTCAGTGACAAAGTTCCTTCCTGAACAAAACATAGCGTCGATTGAAATTCACGTCAGCTCTGTCAGGTCTACGGAACGAACATTATGAGCAAACACATGGTGCGTCGCTGGTGTCGGCAGTTTTCTGAAGGTCGTCAAAGTGTCCATAATGAAGAGCGCAGTGAGCGAAGGTCCCTCAGCAATGATGATCTTGTTGATTACGGAGATTCACGATTACGGAGCTCAGCAGCCATTTTCCGCAGATATCGCGATCCTTGTTGCATGAAATTGTCACTAAGTACCTGCTGTTCAGGAAATTGTGTGCCCGGTGGATGCCGAAAAATCAGACACCCGAGCACAAAACGAAACGCTTAGGAGCCCTGGCATTTCTGCAGCAGTATCATGATGACAGCGACGAGTTTCTCGACAGGATCGTTACGGGCGATGAGACGTGGATTTCGCACTTTAGAAACCAAGCAGTAGTCAATACATTGGCGTCACATTGGCTCCGGTCAAGACGAAATTCAAACAGACCGTGTCGGTGCAGAAAGTGATGTGCACGGTGTTCTGAGACAGGAAGGCATTCTGCTCTTTAACTTCCTGCCTAGAGATGAAACAGTGAACGCTGACCTTTTCTGTGAAATATTGCGGAAATTGCGACATGCCATTCAAAATAAGAGGCGTGGAATGCTAACTCGCAATAGATGAGAAGTCACCACAGCATTTGCCTACCCATGGAGGGACTCAAACCCGCAACCTCAGCTTGGTGGAGCGCCGGAGCTATACACTCCGGCGACCACGGCTGCGAGGGCCAGCATACTTTGATATATAAAACTTTTTTGTGGAATAAGCATTTCTGAGGTATTCCTTGTTATACGTTTGAATTTTCAAATAATGAAGGGACAGAAGAATAAGCCTATGCAAGAATAGTTTAGAGTAAATAGAGAAACACATAAAATGTTTTTGTATTAAGCTGCAAATTTGTAGAAGGATTTGAATATCTGTTTCACTATAGTAGTAAAATATACCGGTTGTCCCAGAGCACCTATATCAACCGTTTTTCTTTAAAACTATAAGATATTTGTTCGCAAAAACAACTTGATAACCAAAACCTATGTAAAGAATGATTGGTGATATTTTCATTTTCCGGAATAAACCGGAAGCAGGGATACTCGTAGTCAACTTTGAAATTTTAAATGGGAACATGGGTTGCTTATGGTATCATTGGATAGCACTTTTAAAATGAAACAACTTTTATCAAAACTTTTCTTTTTTGTATCTTCTAATGCTTACTCACAAATGAACGATAGACTTTCTCGCCATCAACATTTTGCACCAGTCGCTTAATGGTGTGCCTGGCTGTATGGTACTGGTTACCGAGTGGCTTCAATAGGTTAGCTGCCCGGCTCACTTTTCACTCAGCAAGATCTTAAACAGTTGCTTCCTGGACGGTGGATTGGACGAGGAGGACCAGTACATTGGCCGGCCCGATCATCATTGGGTAGTGCTTTTAAAACTTTACCAAAACTTTTTTCTATCTTCTATTGTTTACTCACGCATAAAAGACAAAGTAAACAAGTTAATGACATTTACTGTAGTACCGATGATTGTCAATACTCACTCTAAATGTTCAAAATGTCCACCACACTGTTCTCCATCACTACTAACATCATTGATGTCACGGAGAAGTTCATTAATGCTGAGAGACGCACAGGGTGCTCGAATTCCTTCTTTCATATCTTGTCTAGTTTTAGGACGCACCTGGTAGACAATGTCTTTAATTCTCCCCTATAAGAATAAGTCGTTTGGATTTTAGTCAGGAGATCGGGCGTACTGGCCCTCCTCGTCAATCCACTGTCCAGGAAACAACTGGTGAAAAACTTGCCGAGCCTTAAGTGAAAGGTGAGTCGGACAAACATCCTGTTGAAGCCACATCGGTATCCGTACAGCAGGGCAACTGGTGCAACATTTTGACGACTTCATTTTTGGGTAAACACTAGAAGACAGAAAAAGAAAAGTTTTAATAAAAATTGTTTCATTTTAAAAGTACTATCCAATGATGCCTTAAACAACCCATTTCCCATTTAAAATTTCAAAGTTGACCACAAGTACCCCTACTTCCGATTTGAAATACCAACAGTCGATTCTTTACATAGATTTTGTTTGTCAAACTGTTTTTGCAAGCAACAAGTATCTTATAGTTTTAGAGAAAAATTGCTGATACGGGTGTTCTGGGACACCCGGTATTATACAGTCTATGCTCTTAATATGTATCGTTTGCTGTAAAATTGTATTTCTCTGCTATGTTAAATATCAAGTTTATAACTGACTAGCAACTGAGAAAAACCACGAAAACGTCTGAGTCAGGCTAGTCATTACGCGAGATGGGAACCCGGGACCTTCCAGTTCTGAGCCATCTCATTCAGTTTCCACTGTTTTTTTACTTTCTCTACTACGTATAGTAACTAGGGGAAGTATTGTATTCCACCCAAAAATTCCATACCGAGAGTTCATCGGAAATACATGTTTTGAGACCCCTGAATCCAAAATAAGCATTTTTGGAAACTTCTCCGTGTGTGTGTCTGTGAACAGCATAACGCAGAAACGAACAGTCGGATAAACACCAAACTTGGTATTTAGGTTCAGTATCTTCCAGAGATGGGATACGAAGGTTTTCAAGAAAATCCCCCACCCCAGATTACCCTTTTTCGAAAAGTTTAATTTTCTCAAAAATGGCTCTAACGATTTTGATTAAAGTAGCACATGTTGAAGATATTTTCATTACAAATGAAATGTATATCTCGAATTTATGTCTCCAAAAGTATTCTTCATTGTGAACGACTTTTGCATATCTGGTAAACCATAAGAGATAGACAAAATGTTACTATACAAAAAATATAGATAGCGTTAAAATACACAATTTATGTCGTATACATTTTTTTTGTTGGGTGAACCATTTTCGAGATTTTGCTTGTTATTTCCTTATATTTTCCAATACTTTTCCTCAAATGGAAATTTGTTATTCACTTTTTTTTATGTCCTGGACATACAAAGAGAATGGAATACTCCACATAGCAACCAGTTCTTAAAATATTTGACTATCGCTTAAAACGTACCATATTTCCCGTGCATCTACAAGAAAATTAGCAATAAGATTAACACCTCGATTAAATGAAGCATATGGTGAATAAGCGTTTGTAAAAATAGTTTGTAGAAGAGTAGAGAAAGTCATGTGAGTGTAACACATCAGATTTTTTTCTGTATGTCAGTGCTGGAATTTTTAATGCTATGGAGTGAATAAAGACATTAGTAGAATTGGTTTTTATATTCCTAAATATCCAACAATTATTACAGGGATTATTTGAATCTATTCATATTAAAACTCATCAGCAATGCTTTCAAACCGTGGTTATGCAGATTTATTACGCGGCGAGATATGCGATGTTTTGAGCCGTATAATTTATTATTGACGGTCACGTGTTGACAAACGCTTTTCAAGAATTCCAACTGAAATGTATTGGTGACAAATTTGCATTCATGCGTTGCTAATAATTATGTACGTGCGGTTTTAGAATGGTTGTGACGTGATTACCATCCAAAATTTGGCGCTGATTAAACCACAGCAGTTGTTTCGACTGACCCTGACATACAGCCGGGCGAGCAAATCACAAGTTCGAGAACGGAACATTAACCAAGCGGAAGACATAGGATAAGAGCTTAGGAAATGAGATTAAATTAAGACATCGTTTAACAAGCTCAATTTCAGTCCTGGAGATATTGCAACCTCGCCCACACACAAACTCCAGCATTGATCTTTTAATTTCCTGGAAACAAGAGAGCCACAGAAATATCTGGGGGAAATAGGTTCAACAGCTTATCCAGACTGGCAGAACATTTCCCGATTTCCTAATGGCTAAGGGTTTCGAAGGGCGGTGTAATTACTTTTTTATGATCCCTTGATTTCCTTAGCCGTATCGCTAGCTTTAGTTATGTATTTTTCGTTTCTTCTAATGTTATTAACATATTTACTTCCTCTAGTAAGTAGGGGAAGTATTGTATTCCACCCAATTATTTCATGACGAGACTTCACCGCAAATGTATGTTTTAGGGACCCTTGAACCAATAAAAAAAGTAGTTTTAATAAAACGTCCATGCGTGTGTCTGTGAACAGCATAACTGAAAAAAGAAAAGTCAATTAAATGCCAAATGTAGTATTTAAGTGGAGCATCTCTCAAGTATTCGACACGAAAATTTTCGGAAAATTTTCCCATCCAAAACGACCTTTTATGGGACATTTTTCGAAAGTTTTGATTTTCTCAAATATACCTCTACCAATTTTAATTAAAATACACGTTTACGATTATTTCATTACAAATGAAATGTATATCTTCAATTTTCTAGGAATAGCCACTGAACTCCTGTTCATTCTGAATGACTTTTGTGTAACTGGTGTATGTAAGTTATGTCAAATGTAGATCCAATTAAAGCACAGAATTTATTTAAAATTAATTTTATTCTGGGTTTAAACATTTTCCAGATATTTCCTTGTTATTTGGTTAGAATTGTCAAGTTTTTCTACCTTTCTCAATCTGGGAGTCTTTTTATTTTATTTCCTTCATCGCCATGTAAAAAAGAACGCTCTTAAAAGATGTGACTTTCGCTTAAAGCCTACTGTATTCCCCTACCTCCACTGTACCTACAAGAAAATAATAAGTCAATTTCTGCAGATGTTTATCTGGATTATCATGCAGTAAATACAAGAATAAATGTTTGTAAGAATAGTGTGTACAGAAAGTCAGGTGAGTGCAATATATTAGGTTTTTATTCTGAACTTTTCGTCATCGCAGCGCTTTTTTGCAACATTTCGATTCTTTGACGTCACATGTTAACCATTCCAAGAGTAGCGATATTATTCCACAGGGTCGTTTCATAGCTAGCAGAACCCGCAGCTCTGGTCGCGTTATTGTGTTAAATACAGAGATTATTCTCTGTGTAACTTTCTACTGTCTATCACCCTCACTTTCACCGAACACTTTTTCCATTTTTACCTCTCCTTTTTCCCCCGTCTTCTTCTCATTTTAAATTGTCTCTCCCTCACCCGCCTTCAGTTCCTCTATTTCCTTTATTCTGTTCAACTTGCTGTCATATTTTGACAGCCAGTAATAAAACCTTTCTCTGCCGTGCTAATAAGCATTAACAAAATTTAAAAGAGCAGAAGGAGGAGAACAGGTGTTTCGTTTATCAACTGTTTTGTTCAAATTGCATCTCATTAAGATAGTCACATAGATGGCTTTTACTTCCTCATTAATGAAAGAGATCGGATGTGCTGCATTCACAAGAATTTCAACACTCACTCTCTACAAACTACTCTTACAAAAGTTTATCCTTATGTTTACCTGTTCTTAATCGAGATAAACTTTCATTACTCCTTTACACACTTCATTGCAAGTACAAAAAAAATACAGTAGTGGTCAGATTTATAAAAAGTGAGTCGCTATGTAATGGCTTCGAAGTTCCATGCTCTTTGCATGATCACGAGAAACAGAAAGAATGAAAAGAAACAATTTAACGTGTAACACTCACATGACTTTCTCTACTCTTGTACAATCTGTTTTTACAATCGCGTGTTCTCCATAAACGTCATGTTAATCGAGATATCAAGATGTTAATCTTATTGCTAATTTTCTTGTAGATGCAAGGGGTTTTAAGCGATAGTCAAATGTTTTAAGAGCTGGTTGTTATGTGGAGTATTCCATTCTCCTTGCATTCCCAAGACAAAAAAAAATGAATAACGAATTCCCATTTGAGAAAAAGTATAAATATTGGGAAATGTAAGAGAATAACAAGCAATATCTCGAAAATGGTTCACTCAACAACAAAATGTATGACATAAATTGTGTATTTTAACACGATCTACATTTTCTGTGTAGTAAAATTTTGTCTATCTCTTATGGTTTACCAGTTATGCAAAAGTCGTTCACCATGAAGAATACTTTTGGGGACATTCCCAGAAAATTCGAGATATACATTTCATTTGTCATAAAATGGCTTAAACATATAGTATTTTAATCAAAATCGTTAGAGACATTTTTGAGAAAATTAAAATTTTCGAAAAATGTTCCATGTAAAGGGTAATCTGGGGTGGAGATTTTCTTGAAAACCTTCGTGTCGCATCTCTGGAAGATACTGAACCTAAATACCAAGTTTGGTGTTTATCCGACTGTTCGTTTCTGAGTTATGCTGTTCTCAGACAGACACACACACAGACATGTTTCCAAAAATGCTTTTTTTGGATTCAGGGGACCTCAAAACATATATTTCCGATGAAATCTCGGTATCCAAATTTTGGGTGGAATACATTACTTCCCCTACTTACTATACGTAGTAGAGAAAGTAAAAAAATCTGATGTGATAAATTCACATGACTTTCTCTACCCTGTATGGTTTATTAGTGGGTATAAAAATTATTCCTACCCAAGATTATTTTTTATTTGCTACATTTTAATACAAACAAACTTTTGCACAAACAGCTACATTATACATATGTTGTGGTACAAAGAGAATAGCAACAGTCAAATGTTTAAGAACAGGACGCTTTATCCTGGTCCTAAAATCCCATACTCTTTCCATGCAATGGCGAGAAATAACTGAATGTTGACAAGGCTTTAAGAGAATTATCAAGAAATGAACAATTCGACCTTTAATAACGGATATTTCAAAAATGGTTTATGCCACAAATAAATTTATGTGAAATAAATTGTCTTTTAAAGAGATCTACAGTTTTTGTATAGAACGTACGTTTTCGTCTATCGCTTAAGCTTACCAGTTATACAATATCATACATAATTCCTTCCGCTATTCCTTCGAGGCTATTCCCAGAAAATCCTATATATACATTTTATTTGTCATTTTAATACCTTTCATATATGGTATTTTAATCAAAATCGTTAGTGCTATTTTTAGAAAATCTAAAATTTCGAAAAATGTTGCTTGTAAAGGGTAGTTTAGGGTGGGGGAATTCTCTTGAAAACCTTCGTGTCGCATCTTTGGAAGATATTGAACCTAATACCAAGTTTAGTATTTATCTACTTTTCGTTTTGTGTTATGGTGTTCACAGACACAAACACGGAAATGTTTCCAAAAATGCCTTATTTGGATTCAGGGTCTCAAAAAATGTGTTTCCGGTGAAATCTCGGTACCGAATTTCTGGGTGAAACGTAATAGTTCCCCTACTTACTGTATGTAGTAGAGAAAGTAAGAAGTAGAAACGAATAACGTCTTGCCAATTGGGAAAGTTCTATGTAAATTGGAAGCAATAGCAAAGAATATCTCGAAAATAGTTAATGCAACAAAAACGTTATTTGATATAGATTGTGTTGCTTTTTGGTGTACTAACATTTTGTCTATCTCTTACGATTTATTAGTTACACAAAAGTCATTCAGAATGAAGGGCACTACACAGGCCATTCCCAGAAAATTCATTATTCATCATGCAAATATCATTAACGTATGGTATTTTAATGACAAATCGTTAGATCCATTTCGAGAAAATCAAAACTAACAAAATCTTTTCCATGTAAAGAGTAGTTTGGTGTGGATGAATTTTCATAAAAGTATTCCTTTTTCACGTCCTTTAAGGACGCTGAGCTTAAACATCAAGTTTGGTATTACACCGACTTTTTGTTTTGGAGTTACGTTCTTCACGCACATGCCTGCGCGCACACATGAATCTTTTTCTAAAACTTATTTTTCTCGATTCAGAGGACTAAAAACTATTTTCAGTGAAATATCTGAATCTAGTTTAAATAAATGAATTTATTTGAATAAATTGTGTGCCTTAATGAAATCATGTTTTTTCTATGGAAACGTTTAGTCTCTCATACGATTTAACATTCCGAATGAAGAGTTCTCATACGTTATTTTAAGATAACCTATATTATACTTATTATGCAAACATTTTTATGATATAGTATTATAAGCAAAATCGCTAGAGTTATTTTTAAGAAAAACGAAAATGTCAAAACTGTTTTAAGTAAAGGGTGGTGTGGATGGGAGACTATCTTCAATATCCTCGTATGGCAAGTTTGGTGTTTATCGAACATTTCTGTTTTGTTATGCTGTTCAGTCATACACCATGAACTTTTTCTTAAAATGCGCTTTCGTTTTATTCACGGGGCCTCAAATCGTGTATATCTGGAAAACCTCCATATCAAATATAAACTATATCAAGGTATAGTCGAGTGTATAGAAATGTGCTGATGCTTTATGTTTCTTATAATGTTGTTGTTTATTTAACGATGGCAGAAAGCTCCTATATGTGTTCTATACCAGTCCTGAATAATCCAATCTAGTATTCGGTTAAATCCAAGTCCAACATACACACGTTAGCCTATAAATTAAGGTTAGAGCTGGGTAGCAGGCGAAGGGGAAGGAATACGGAAACATTTCACCTAGTGGCTGGAAGGCAAGCTTCACAACGACGGTCCACTGGATGAATTGCTGTTGTTTTGGTTTGATGTTAGAGGTCCGGCATTCAAGGCTTAACTTAGGAATACAGGTCGATTTCAGGCTCAAGATCGAAGAAAAGAGGGAGTAGTGTAGTCTTTAAGTACGTTGGAGGACTCGGGAGACCATCTCACCTCGAGCATCAGAAGTATTCTCTGATATTCCTTATACAAACAATAAGAACTCACGGACACAAATACTCAAACCCATGGCGAGATTCGAACCTGCGACCCTTTGCGCGAAAGAGTGCCGAAGTCAGATGCTCTAGCGACAGCGGCTAAGTATGGCTCCTAAAGGGGAGTAAAACAATTATTAAGTGCAGTACTTGATCAGTTAATGGGTGGGAGCTGTCCGCGGCAACACCGGTTTAGTTTTTCTTTACTACTGCGTGTCATGTCGGCACCATTCCATGCACTCGACTGGACATGGTATAGAAAGCAAAAATTCCCCCTCGAAATTCCCGTTGAAGTCTTGATATCGAATTTTTGGATGGAGTACAATACTAACTCTACATACTATACAAGAACCTCGTTTATTCGTCTGGGTGGGACCGGAGGTATTCCGGATTAACGAAAGTTCGGATAGTCTGGAAACAAACTATTAAATGAATATTAAATGCTAATCTATACAACAATTTATTTTGGCACTAATAAGAATCAGAAAAAACTCTTTTTGACACAAATTCGTTATTGTAAGCATTTTTACTTTCGCTATCACGAATAGAAGAAGCAGAGAAAGAATTGCATTCCACCAAAATATTTGATACCGGGGTTTCACAGGACATGTGTGTTTTGGGGATACCTAGATAAAAAAATCTGATGCGTTACACTCACATGGCTTTCTCTACTCCTTTACAAACTATTTTTACAAACGCTTATTCTCCATCTACTTCATGTTAATCGAGATAAACATTTGTAGACTCTATCTTATTGCTAATTTTCTTGTAGATGTAAGGGGAATATATATTTACAAGGACAATATAGAAATACAGTAGCCTTTAAGCACATACATATCTCTTAATAGCTGGTTGCTAGGTGCAGCACTATTCCCTTTGCCACAGATTAACACTCTTTGCATATCCAAGACAAAAAAAATGAATAACGAATTCCCATTTGAGAAAATAAGTATTGAAAAATTTAAGGGAATAACAAGCAATATCTCGAAAATGGTTCACTCAACAAGAAAAATTGTATATGACATAAATTGCGTATTTTAATGCAATATACATTTTTTGTGTTGTAAAACTTTGTCTATCTCTTATGGTTTACCAGTTATGCAAAACTCGTTCACAATAAAGAATACTTTTGGAGACATTCCCAGAAAATTCAAGATATAAATTTTATTTGGCATGAAAATATCTTAAATATATGATATTTTAATCAAAATCATTAGAGCTATTTTTGAGAAAATTAAAATTTTCGAAAAATGTTCCATGTAAAGGGTGGGGATTTTCTTGAAAACCTTCGTGTCGCATCTCTGGAAGACACTGAACCTAAATACCAAGTTTGGTGTTATCCGACTGTTCGCTTCTGAGTTATGCTGTTCACAGACACACACACACACACACACAGAAACACACACGGACATGTTTCCAAAAATGCTTTTTTTTGGATTCAGGGGGGTCATAAAGGTATATATTTCCGGTGAAATCTCGGTATCGAATTTTTGGGTGGAATACAATACTTCCCCTATTTACTATACGTAGTAGTGCAAGTAAAAAATAATTTTTAGAAAAAGGCTCGTGTGTGTCTGTGAACAGCATAACTCAAAACGAAAAGTCGGGTAAATACCAAACTCGGTATCTTCCAAAGATGCGACACGAAAACTTTCAACTAAATCCCTTCACTCTCAACCATCCCTTACATGGAACATTTTTCGAAAACGTTTATTCTCTTAAAAATACTATAAGGATTTTGAATACGATACCATATATTTTAGACATTTACGTGAAAAATAACGTATTTTTCTGGGAACACCCTGTGGTCTGTTCATTCGGAAGGAACTGTGTGTAAAAGGCTAAGCGAGAGACGAAAAGGCACCACACAGGAAATGTATATCTCGTTAAAACAGACAGTTTATTGCAAGTAACTTTTTGTGGCATAAGCCATTTCAGATTTCGGTTATTAATGTTTGGATTAGATCAATACTTGGCCATTATTTTTAAGTCCCATCGACTTTAAGCTATTTCTCGCGATTGTTTGGAAGGAGTATGGGATTGTAAGGCCTGCAGTTCTTAAACATTTGACTGTCACTGTTCCCTTAGTATCTATAACGAAATGTGTAGTGTAGTTATTTCTGCAAAGGTTTATCTCGATTAAAATTAAGTAATCTCGATTTAATTTCTATACCCACTAAACAAACGAGGAGGGTAGAGAAAGTCATGTAAATATAACACAAATTTTTTCCTGAAATAGTTGTTTGAAACTTGTGTTGCGTTTGAGAAGTAAAAAAATTAAATTAGACAAATAAGGTAAGATTTTATAGATTAGGATTAAGGCATTATTTTTAATACTTAAATGATTTAAGTCTAATTTATAATATAAAATTCAATAACATATAAAGCAATATGATAATAAATAACATATAAAAGCTATGTAACAGTCACTGTATTATGTTTATATTATGTACATTTTTAATAATGTTATGTGAATGTATTAGGTAATTTAACAATATAAGAGCTGTGATATTAGAGGCCGAAAGTTGCTAATAATGAGGTGAAAATGAGATAACCTGGAGGCAATAATGAATTGGAAAATTTAATAATGCTACTAGTAATTCTTGGAGCAACAATAATGTAATTTTTGGACAGTTTATAAATAGCCAATCAACAACCAGAAAATCTGAAATTTAAATAAAACTATTCCATTGGAGTAGGATTAGCCAGTCAGAGACTTGAAATAGATGAAATTTGTAAATTCAGGCGGTACAAGTCAGTTGCTAGTAGATAGTGTTCCTAACCGAACACGAGACGTGTTCCCGAGCATTTAAATACGTATTCAGTGAGAGACATATAAAATTCATAACGGTGAGAATATTATAAAGTTTACGTGTTAAAAAAAGTGCAAGTAATTAATAAAAGAATCTCGCAGCTCTCTACATAAGTGAGGTGTTATTTAATCGTGTGAAGGATTAATAAATGGAGTGAAGTAAAAATTATAATTTGTGTAAGCCTAAATTCTTTAGCTGCGTCACCCCTGTTAAGAAATACATGTTTCAAAAAATTAATACTGACGCAGACGAGGCAAACATAAATATATATAATATTTAAAGAAACATTCAAATTACAAAGTTAATTTTTTAAACTCAGGGCGAAGGCCCCCGGAAACTTTGTACCATACGTGGGGCAGTTACTTCATCAAGTTTGGCTCCCCAACAGTTGAACTATAATACAACTCCTCCAAAAATAAACCTTTCTCAGGATATAGGTAGATCAGATTACGGTAAATTTGATTAGATGGATAATGTTTATTGTCAAATTATTACATTTATTACACAAACAGCTGGTGCATGGGTCATTTATGGTACATGCATACTTAAGATAAGCAAAAGTAGGTAAACAAAAATCAATCCGGAGTATATACACGCACACCGCCGTTGGGAAAATTGCAACACCAAGAAGAAAACGCATGATTTCGATGAATTTAATACCAGAGATAAGGTACGTGACAAGTAGCAAACGATAAAGTTTTCAAATCTATACACGACCTTTGAGCCCCAATATTCAGTATTTGGTGTGGCCTCCATGCGCTACAATTAGAGCTGGTATGCGCCGTGGTATTGGATCAAAAAGGTTCTGAGGGATTTTCCTCCACGCAGTTTGTATTCCAGCCCACAAATCTGGTTGCTGGAGGACCGTGACCCACCAGTTGCCGACCAAACATATCCCAGACATGCTCTATGGGCGACATGTCAGGCGAACGTGCAGGCCTGGGAAAAAATGGTTCCCGTCGTTCTTCTAAGAAGGCTTGTACATTCCTCGCAATATGTGGCCGGGCATTGTCCTTTTGAAATGTGGCATGTGGAGATGCCTGAAGCAGGGGGAGTACCTCAGGCTCTACAACCACCGTTAGGTACCGGTTGCTGTTCAAAGTGCCCTCAATTAATAGGTGGCGAGATCGGTTACTGTAACCAATGGTGCCCCAAAACATCACATCTGGTGTTTGTCAGATATGCCGCTCAACAATTTAGCCTTCCCGGTTGCGCTCACCACGGTACCACCGGACACGTATGAGTCCATCACTGTAGGACACGTTGAAGCGGGACTCATCCGAGAAGACTACATTTTGCCACTCAGCACAGCAGTGACGGTTGTCACGTGCCATTGCAGTCGGAGGAGCTTGTGGTTTCTGGACAACGGAATCCGACGTAATGGCATGCATGCAACTAGTCCAGCCTGCAGCAGACGGCGACGAACCGTTGATGCAGACAACTTCACACCTGTTGTAGTACTCCAGCGTCGAGCCAACACTGTGGATGAAGCTGTACGTCTGTTATGCCATGCGGACAAGATGACGGTCATCCCGTGCTGTGGTCATGTTCCGTGGTCCAGTACCGGCTCTTCGCAGCGCACGACCTTCATCTATCCATTGCTTCCACACACGCATCACTGTCGTAGCAGCATGCCTTGTACGAGCCGAAATGTCAGGATATGACAAACCCGCTTCCCGGAGACCGATCGTTTACACCGTTCGAATTCATTCACATGCCGATATGGCTCCCTTTGACATCGAGAGGCACACTGGCAGACTCTGTATTCTTTCCAACTTGTTTGACAGCTCTGCACTGACTACACTGGGCGCAACCCTGACCTCGTCGGACCGACACAAGAGGGCGTGTACCCCATCCCTCTGCAAACCTAATCACTTATTGCTTGCACACTCTTCTACACTTCCACCAAGTTTGGAGTTATTCGGGAAATTCTTTCTTGGTGTTACAATTTTCTCAAACGGCAGTCTATATATACTACATTTTGAAGTAGTAGAGAAAGTAAAACAAAACTAAAACGCGGAATTCCCGTTCAGGAGCACAGCGTATGTATACAGGTGTATCCGGCCTATACGCTTGACATTACAAACTTTTATAACTTTAGTTGTATCAAATCCAGATAAAAAAAACATTTGACATATGATTAGTAGGTCTTTTGTCCGTTATGATTGCAACAATGACAATAACAACATAGATCATAATATTAGGCCAGATTAGAAGGTGCAAAGTTGGACACTATAACAGGTTTTCTGTATTCTGGCTGAAACAAAATCGTGTGAAGCGTGTACAACAAAATTATCGCCATAAATCTAACCTTGGTCGTCACGACAATGACCCCTCCTATGTAAGTATTATGAAATGGCACAGACAGTTTTCATTAGTGCACACCATACATTTAATTTTGATAGGTCTGTTTCAACACCACGAGTTTGATACCAGGAACGACAATTATGTTTGTTAACTTTCCCATTTACATGGAAACTTGCTTCATCAAACAGATCAAGTTCTGATGAAAAAGAAGAAGAAGAAATCAGCTGCAACCGGGACATAATAGGTTAGAAGTAATGGAAATATTTAAGTAAGTGTGAAGTTAACCACAAGCATGACTAAGCTTTTTATATTATTACATTTGAATCTGTATTTAAGATATATGTTATCATTTGCTGTTTGTAAACTTTGGGGAAAGTTTACCCATAACATATAATTGTAGTTTTGTCCAACTATATCTTTCTACTTTAGTAATAATAATAAAAAAAATCTGATGCGTTACACTCACATGACTTTCTCTACTCTTGTACAAACTATTTTTACAAACTCTTATTCACCATCTATTTCATATTAATCGAGATAAGTATTTACAGAAACGATCTTTTGACATGCAAAGAAAATTACATTTTTCACATAGCGACCAGTTTTAAACATATTTGACTATCGCTTAAGGCCTACTATGTTCTCCTTGTTTTGTATTTGCAAGGGCAATATAGAAATACAGTATGCTTTTAAGCATAGACATATCTCTTAATAGCTGGCTGCTATGTGCAGCACCATTCTCTTTGCCACAGATTTATACTCTTTGTATATCCAGGACAAACACATGAATAACGATTTCCCATTTGAGAAAATAAGTATTGAGAAAATAAGTATTGAAAAATTTAAGGGAATAACAAGCAATATCTCAAAAATGGTTCACTCAACATAAAAAATGTATGACATAAATTGTGTACTTTAACGCGATCTGCATTTTTTGAGTAGTAAAATTATGTCTATCTGTTATGGTTTACCAGTTATGCAAAGTCGTTCACAATGAAGAATACTTGGAGACATTCCCAGAAAATTCAAGATATACATTTTATTTGTCATGAAAGTATCTTAAACATATGATATTTTAATCAAAATCGTTTGTTATTTTTGAGAAAATTAAAATTTTCGAAAAATGTTCTATGTAAAGGGTAATCTGGGGTGGGGAATATTCTTGAAAACCTTCGTGTCGCATCTCTGGAAGATACTGAACCTCAATACCAAGTTTGGTGTTTATCCGACTGTTTGTTTCTGAGTTATGCTGTTCACAGACAAACACACACACGGACATGTTTCCAAAAATGCTTTTTTTTTTGGATTCAGGGGTCTCAAAACATGTATTTCCGGTGAAATCTCGGTATCGAATTTTTGGGTGGAATACAATACTTCCCCTACTTACTATACGTAGTAGAGAAAGTAAAAATAAGCACACTTTATCCAGAAAAGCTTCGTCCTCTTCAATTTTATCCAAAACGGCTGCGACAAACGTCTTCCGTTTGTTTTTGTCGTAGGAACAGTTTCGCGGCGTAACTGAATCTTGTTGCCCTTAGACGTAATCTTTTGTGGATTGCATCATGAGCCATGGACTGAAGAATGTACTACACTGGGGCGTCGAATTGATTTCTTCGAATTCTTACGAAGGCCGTACGTTCCTTTCCACATTTTCCGCAGACACATTCTGCTTACTTTCCACGTGTAGACAAAAGACTACAGTTTGTCGTAACTGTTCCAATTAATAATTGTTACTTAGGAGGAGACAACGTCGTGACGGCTAAGGTTAAATTCACGGCGATAATTTTGTTGTACGTGCTTCACAGCTTTTGTTTTAGCCAGTCCAAGAACACCAACACCTTCTGTTGTGATGTCCAAGTCGCATCTTTGCACAGTCCTACCTAACCTAACAATGTGATCATTGTTGTCATTGTTGGAATCATAAATGGCAAGAGACCTACTTATATAAATTTTTTTAACTGAACCTGATACAACTGAAGTTATAAAAACCGAACGGGCGGTCTCGGGTTCAAATCACGTGGGCCGACCAATCTGTCGGAGGATTTTTCGTGGTTTTTCTTAGTCGCGAAGGTAAATACCGGATTGGATATTTAATACCACGACCCAAATTTCCATCTTAAGTCTAAAACAGTAGTAAAATGAAACATAAGTCGTAATAGCGAAAGCTATGCCATTTATCTACAGACAATGTAAGCAGTTAGACTGGACGGCACCCTAACGCCATCTGCACGCCACGAAGCAAAAAATTCGGCTGCCATACCCTGGGGTCTCTGTGGGCACGTGGCGAAGCAAGATGGTATTTCCAGGGATGAGACCTAAAAGGCTGTCCGCCTTTCTGTGTGAGGGCGGCGGTTGGACTGGACGGCATCCTAATGCCATCTGCACGGCTTGAAGCAGGTGGTTACAGAGATGAGACCTAGAAGGCCAACTGTCCGCCTTTCTGTGTGAGGGCGACGGTTGGACTGGGCGGCACTCCAATGCCATCTGCAAGGCATGAAGTAGATGGTTACAGGGAAGAGACCTAGAAGGCTAACTGTCCGCCTTTCTGTGTGGGGACGGCGGTTGGACTGGAAGGCACCCTAATGTCATCTGCACGGCATGAAGCAGGTGGTTACAGAGATGAGACCTAGAAGGCTAACTGTCCGCCTTTATATGGGGGCGGCGGTTGGACTGGACTGGATTGCACGGCAGGAAGCAGAAGTTTCGCTATGCACTAGGGTCTCTGTGACACGTGACGGACGTGTGGTTACAGAGATGAGACCTAGAAGGCTAACTCTCCGCCTTTATATGGGGGCGGCGGTTGGACTGGACTGGATTGCACGGCTCGAAGCAGAAGTTTCGCTATGCGCTGGGTCTCTGTGACACGTAACGGTACGTGTGGTTACAGGGATGAGACCTAGAAGGCTAACTGTCCATCACACATCGTTCTAAGAGTTATCCACCAACAGATCCGTCGCGATATGACCAAGGAGTTAAAGCGAGTAAAAAATAAATAAATAAATAAACAAAATAGAGAGTAAAGTTACAAAAATGTGTAATGTTAAACGTATAAGGCAGGCACCATGCACTTTTGTTATCTTGGTGTATATCTCCTAAAATTTGTCTTCCTAAATTAATCTGTTTTACTTGGAAAACCGGGTGTTGTATTAAGCTCCACGGTTTGAGAACCGGACCTGTTTACTTTGGCACATTAAATGCAAGAGTAGCGGCGTAAAGTAAAGAGTTTAGCATGCTTACTGTGCATTTGTCCTACAGCACAGAGTGCAACGTCAGCTATATGTTGTACTTAACTTGGGGCAGTTGGCAACCCTGGCTTCTCTACTTGAATATATATGACACCCTGCTGTTAAAGTTGGCCGCTCGCTCCTATCTACTTCTTGAAAGACAAACTGTGTCCTCTTTGACAACACGTAGGAGTGAAGCCATTGTTTATGTACTGTGAAATCGCAAAGCATCGCCATATCTAACCACATTAGCTTATACAATGCCGTACGGATGCAGTTACTTAAAACGAATAGTCAATAAAAATGGGACTGGAATGGCTACGGTTATCGATGCCAGCGAGCATTTAATATTCACAACGTCCTAGAATCGCCACATAGTTCATTGAATAGGCAACCCAAAGCACACCGTGCGGCAGCGATGTTAGACCAAGCTCATTTTGTGGCTTCTACGTTAGTTAATAAACCACCTCTCCCTTTTGTGTGGTTCTGGACACAGTGGTGTACAAACTCTAAACGGTATGAGATATTTGCGTTCTATCAAATATAATCAAGCAACTATAACCTTATTTTAAAATTATAAATTGTATATAAATATGTGTTATTACTTTCTCTACCCTTACCTGGAGTAGGCAGAGGAACTGCTACATTCCACATAAAATATTCGATATAGATATTTTACTGAAATTCGCGTTTTCGAGCTCCTGAAATTAAGAACGTATTTTAGAAAAATCTCTACCCACCATCATTTTATATAGCCTCTACAATTTATTCTTGCAAAACTTATTCTTAACACTGTATAAAAAGTTTCATTATACAATTCTTTATAACTAAAAAGGGGAAAATAATATTCCAATGTTTAAAAGCGTGTCACTATATGCTGGCATTAAAATTCCATACTCATTCCATGACATCGCCAGAAACAACTGAATAGCTACAGCACTTGAAAAAGATGAAAAGTGTTGTCAAATTCAAATAAATAATTACAACGGTCGAAACTGTCCAATGCCACAAAAATTTTATGAAATAAATTGTATTTTAAACAGATCATTGTGCAGTAGGAGTAGGGACGGAGGGGGACATAGTACCTCGACCTATAGGACTTTTGTGTTTAAGCCCCTTACAGGATGCCCCCGGGAGGAAGGGGCGAGGCGTACACAACCCCCGGGAGACCCGGGATTCAGATACCGCCTTCATTCTGGGGACAAAGTGTTACACAGAGCATTCTTTCCCCGCCCCTGAAACAGTCCTAGCAGATGTAAGGTGAAGTGAAATGAGAATGGAGTTGAAATGGAGGGACAGGAAATTTGGAGGATGTGATGAAGTTTCCCAGTACTCGCGTAGCAATGACACCATCAAACCTATGGCGTACCAGCCCAGGTCGACCGCTGCACTCCCACATCTGCCCACTATAGGCGTCATTGGTGAGGGGCAGTACTGGAGTTTGGGGGACGCGGTCAGGCCATCAGATCCCTCCCGGCCGTTTAAGGCGGTCTTCTCAACCAGGGCCACTACGTCTCCATCTCGTAACCTCTCAATTGGCCTTTCAGGGACCTAACGAAGCTGAGTGCACACCGTACCAGACCTCCCAGCTACCACTGCGCTACGAGGGCAGACAAGCATTTGCTTAACGACTCGGGGAAACCCCCCCAAAAATACCATGGATCAGGAAGGTCGGCCGCGGCAATCGACCTCCCGAATGCTGGCCACAGACGTTACCGCCTGAGCCATCCCGATCGGTATACACTGTGTCGTAAGTAGTTTTTGTCTATATCATGGTTTACCCCATATACAAAAATCTTTCCGAATGAAGAGAACTTCACAGACTATTCCCAAAAAATTCAAGATATACATGTTATTTGTAATGTAAATATCTTTAATAGATGATGTTTTAATCAAACTCTTTAGAGCCAATTTCGAGAAAATGCGGAAATTTTTCCATCTAAAGGGTACTTTGGTGTGGGAGAATATTGTTGAAAATCTTCGTGTTCTTGTTTGGAAGATATTGAACCTAAATACCAAATTTAGTATTTATCCTGGTTTCGTTGTTTACCTACAAGGTTCACACCCACACGGAGCTTTTCCTAAAGGTTTCTCAGGCTCAACAAAGTAATCCTTTTTTTTTCAGCATGTCATCTTATGAATCTTAGTCAAACACCTCTCCATTTTAATGTCGCTAGCAGAACAGTATACGTCCAAATGTTTAAAATTAGAGTCTGTCTGTCTATAAGCTTCAACCTCATCATTTGATGTAAATCTTCGTCCGCCTGGCCAGTTCATCAGATTTGGGAACAAAAAGTAATCGCTGACATTCAAATCTGGGGAATGTGGCAGACGTAGAAGTACTCAAAACTGAAGGTCATGCAGTTTTGCAGCAATAAGCCCAGACGTGTGTGTAGGCGCATTATCATTATAAAGGAGAACATAGTTTTTTCCAAAATCTGATTATTTATTCTCAGTAATACTCCCCATGCTGGTTCTTCCCTTCTGGAGGTGGTCTATGAGCACCACACCACGAGAATGTCAGAAAATCGTAGCGGATATAGCCGTTTTACTTTCCTTGTTGCAATTTTATCTATTTTACCCACTTTTGAACTGTTCCTTCGTCCCTGGCATGCATTGAGGAATCCATTCTACTGATAAGAAACATCGGAAAGCCTCACTGCAATTTCGTTTAAACAAATTTAGACACTCTTGAAAAAAAAGTTAATTGGAATGTGTATTCATCCCATTGTTAAAGTCCTACCCATCGAGCGGAAAGCTTTCTCATACCCAAAACTTCGTGAACAGTGCAGTGGACACGACCTATCGAGGTCTTGGCTATGTCAGCCAACTCGCGTACTTTCAATCAGCAATCACTGGGTACGGGGTTGTGAATCTTTGTTATAATCTCTGAAGATGTTATTTTCTATACGTTATTTGCCCCACGTTTTGGGCGTCAATTTGAAGTAGATAGTTGTTTCGTTTTGTTATTTGCCCCACGTTTTGTGAGGCAATTTGAAGAGCGTTTGTTGCTGCTACGTGTGGAAAGTCAGTTTGAAGATGTATAATATGTCGACTGTTGGGGTGCCCTTCTTGAAGTAGTTGTAACCACGTATGGTACCCGGTAATCCTCGTCCCAAATTTAAAAACATTAATTTGTAATTTGACTGTTTCTTTAAATATTATATATTTATGTTTGCCTCGGCTGCATTAGTATTTATTTTTAGAGACATGAATGTCCTAGCAGGGTGTGGTGTGACTGAAGAATGTAGGCTTACACAGATTTTTAAGTTTTTCTTCACTCCATTTATTAATGCTTGATACGAGTTAATTACACTTCACTGATATAGAGAGCTGCGAGATTCTTTTGTTAATTACTTGCACTTTTTAATACGTATACTATTTTCGTCTCACACGAATGCGTATTAAATTCCTCGAGGACGCATCTCGCGTCCGGTTAGGAACACTGTCTACAACCAACGCGTTAGGTTATGAGCGCTGTCTACAAGCAACTGACTTGATTTCTACCGTCACATTTGTAAATTTCTGTATTTCAAGTTTATTCCTAATCCAATACAATACTTTTATTTAACTAAAGGTTTTTTCTGGCTGTTGAATAGGCTATTTTATAAACTGCCACAAAAATTACATTATTGTTGCGCCAAGAATGACTAGTAGCATTATTACACTTTCTTACTCATTATTACCTCAAGGTTACCTCTTTGTTAGCAACTTTTAAGCTATTATTCTCACAGCTCCTACATTATTAAATTACGTAATACATTCACATAACATTATTGAACATATATACAATAATATATACATATACAATGACTGTAATACACACTTTTTATATATTGTTAAATACACATATTACTTTAAGGCGGGCTGTTATTGAGTTTATATATTATATAATTAGACTGAAATCATTTAAGGGTTAAAAATACTGCCTCATGTCATAGGATGTAGTAGTTTTGGGACACCGTGAGCGCACCGTGACGACGTTTAAATTTATCAGCCCACTTTTAACCGTTGAAAACGAAGGGAGAGAATCTTTTAATGTCGAATCGAACTCCTTTTGTAGTGGCTACATTTACGCGTCTGAAACTTCGCAGCGAGCCATCTAAGAGATACATAATTATTATCATGATAATTTGATCTCTGAATCAGGCCGAGAACTTTTAGAGTATCCCTCTTGTGTTTCTTTTTTCATTCATTCATTATCTGTTTACCCTCCTCTTATGTAGGACTTACACCCCCCAGGACTTACAAGCGGGTCAGAGGCCCGTCGAGGAGCAGACACTCATGGATCGGACAGAGCATCCAGGATGGGTGATGGGTATGGGAGGAAGGAATTAGATGAAACGAAATGTGGGTGAAATGGATGAAAGGAAAGGTGATGATGGAGCAGTTGGTGGAATGAATGGCGGGGGAAACAGGAGAACCCGGAGAAAACCCGCCCAGACGCCGCTTCGTCCACCACAAATCCCACATGCAGGTCCCTGGGATTGAACCCGGTCCGCCTCGGTGGGAGGCGAGCGGTCTAACCACTCGGCCACGGCGCCGCCCCTCTTGTGTTTCTGTGTGTGAAAAATATCTCTCGTTCATTTTCTCAAAGATAGCGCTAACGATTTTGATTAATATAATACATTTTATTCCTCATGTCAATACTTCATAGGATCATATAGAATTTTCTATTCACAACCTGTAAAACATTTTCTAATTATTTTATATAACTATGAAACCATAACGCATAAGCAACAATTTTACTTCAGAAAATAAGCCGTCGTTGCCTTTAACGTTCCCCATATATGACTGATGACCTTTGTAGGTTACCTTATTCCACCAAGCGATGACTGGGCCTATTTCTGATGTGGAGGCACCTAGCGGGGGAATCCGTTACCTTTGATGGTGGGGTGATGATGAGGATGGCGGTGATCCCCGGACCTCAGTACAAGAACCGGAAACGAAACCCCTGCGCTACTCCGGCGCCCTCAGAAAATATGCAATTTTTGTTAAATCACTTTGTAGCTTTAGCCCTTTATTGGTCGCAACTTTGCATTATTTCAAGTACACACCTTTGAAATATTGTATCTTTTTTGTTTCCCACTGTTCCGTTCTAACAGGGTTAAGTGCCAACTTCAGCTCGCTATGTTTACTAGCGCTAACTACAACGGGTTTGATTAAAATACCATATGTTTACATTTGACTGACTAATAAAATGTATAACTTGGATTTTATGCAAATAATCTGTGGATATATGAATGTATATAATTCGCATGGCTGCTAAACCACTGAAAATAGACAAGGTTAGCCACAAGAAAAATGTAGATCTCTTTAAAACACAAATTTAATATAAATATATATGTATATGACATTAACAATTTCTGAAATATTCACTGCTCTTGGTTTGGATTTTCAATATTTTTCATTCTTTGAAGTGCAAACTCACTATCACTATCAGTCGCCCAAATAAACCGTCCTTTGTAGTTTTGCGTTTCCCGCATATATAGGTGCAAAAGAAGTTTCTGTATCATTGCTGTTCAAAAGGGTGGTGCAGATAAAAAGCGAAAGGTCACTGAGGTATTTATGTGGTAGTTTCTACTGATAAAAGTCGTGGTCACCAGCATGGAGTTCGAGCTAGGCCATTCAGACCAAAAGGTAACGTTAACCAATAACGAAAACACGGTAATAGATGCGTTCCGTGCGCAGACGCACCAAAATGCAGCTGGGCCTCGAAGGACAGGTTTTCTTTAGGGCAGAAAGAATATTAAGAAATTATGGATCATTCCAGGTAGAATGTGGGCCTCAGAGACCTTACATCAATTCGACCAACAAGGCGGGCATTTTATTTGCACATGCTTATTACGAATAATGCAGTAATAGAAAAAAAAATTAATTCCAATGTACCTTAAAGGGAACATAAATAAACTTTCGGGCCCAATTGGTGTGATATAGTTGTATTAATTGTAGATTAATTGTCATGGAACTAAATACTTAATACGTGTGTTCAGCATTGCGTTATGCTGGAAGTCAATATGGTGTTGGCCCACCCTTAGCCTTAATAACAGCGTTCACTCTCGCAGGCATACTTTCAATCAGGTGCTGGAAGGTTTCTTGGGGAATGGCAGCCCATTCTTCACGGAGTGCGGAACTGAGAAGAAGTATCGATGTAGGTCGGTGAGCCCTGGCACGAAGTCGGCGTTCCAAAACATCCCAAAGGTGTTCTATAGGATTCAAGTCAGGACTCTGTGCATGCCAGTCCATTACAGGGATGTTATTGTCGTGTAACCACTCCGCCACAGCCCGTGCAGCATGAACAGGGGCTCGATCGTGTTGATAGTTGCAATCGCCATCCCCCAATAGCTCTTCAACAGTGGGTAGCAAGAAGGTACTTAAAATATCAATGTAGGTCTGCGCTGTGATCGTGCCATGCAAAACAACAAGAGGTGCAACCCCCCTGCAGGAAAAACACGACTACACCATAACACTACCACCTCCGAATTTCACTGTTGACACTACACACGCTGGCAAATGACGTTCACCGGGCATTCGCCATACCCACACCCCGCCTTCGGATCGCCACATTGTTTACCGTGATTCGTCACTCCACACAACGTTTTGCCACTGTTCAATCGTGTAATGTTGACGCTCCTTACACCAAGCAAGGCGTCGTTAGGAATTTTTCTGCGTGATGTGTGGCTTATGAGCAGCCGCTCGACCATGGAATCAAGGTTTCTCACCTCACGTCTAACTACCATAGTACTTGGAGTGGATCCTGATGCAGTTTGGAATTCCTGTGTGACTGTCTGGATAGATGTCTGCCTATTACTCTTTACGACACTCTTCAAATGTCGGAGGTCTCTGTCAGTCAACAGATGAGGTCAGTCTGTACACTTTTGTGCTGTACAGGTCCCTTCACGTTTCCACTTCACTATCACATCAGAAACAGTGGACCTAGGGATGTTTATGAGTGTGGAATTCTCGCGTACAGACTTCTGACACAAGTGACACCCAATCACCTGGCCACGCTCGAAGTCCATGAGTTCCACGGAGGCTCCCATTCTGCCGTTTTAAGATGTCTAATGACTACTGAGGTCGCGGATAATGAGTACCAGGCAGTAGGTGGCAGCACAATGCACCTAAGATGAAAAACGCATGTTTGTGGGAGTTTTCGGATACTTTTGATCACAAGGTGTATGTAGTCTCACATTCAAACACCAGACTCTGGGCTTACAGTGAAATGTTTTTGTTTAAAGGCAACCTTCTGAAGCCCAGTGGGGAGTTGAGCCGGAACACCTCATATATCTGGCATTTTCTCTACTGAATGAGCTCTGGGATCAGTAATAGTAGTTAAAGTGTTCTTTTCAAGCATAGGTCTTTCATGGTGGTCTTCTCTCCATCGGTATGGAGTCCGTTTTGCAGTCCTGCTGAGGAAAACCGAATAATAATATAAATAATTTAGTTTTTCTTTAGGTTATATAACTGATTTCATGAATTTTAATTTGTATCTTAGAATAATTTTGGCATTCGCGCTATCGAGTATAAACTAACTTTAACTAAGGACGGCTTGTGTGGGCAACTCGGTATATTATGCTCAAATTTATAGCCATCTCATAGTGGTAACCATTACTTCAGCGTTTAAGGTGCTTTTATTACAAAAAGGAGCACTGAGAATTTCATGTGGTGTACCATCCAGGTCACATACTCGACTATTTTTATTAAACTTTGGTATTATCGCTGCAGTTAATTTTTGTCTTGAATTGTCTTCTTTATCTTCCTTTTCAATGGATAACCCTCCCCTTTGTGGAACTTACACTCCCAAGGACTTATAAACCAATGCCTTGTATCGTAGCCTGACAAGGAGCAAACAAACTCTAGGTCAGAGCATATCCAATATGGGTTATTAGCCCAATGTCTGGTATGGCAGTGGAGAAGAAGAAATGTAGTGATGGAAGGGATAATAGGAGAATTCGCGTATCAAATTATCCAACCCGGCAGTCGCCTAGCGACCGAGGTAAACCGCGAAAAAACCTTCGGTCTGGCGTTACCGCCTGAGCTACCCCGTTCAGTTGTCTGCTTCATATGATGAAAAATATTCATAACTATAAACCTTGCTCTTCAATATACAATTATAGTATTAGAAACCGTTTGAATATACACCTTAATGAAATATATACAGTATTACGTAAAATAGCTTTCGATGCTTATGAATGAAAATTTTCAATCTTAGAACTCTCCCGCTAAATATTCTTAGATCGACATTCAAGGCAACTTTGACATCCAACCCTCTTCTCAAGGTTACCTTTATAATTGAAATTTGTTAAACTTGGCTCGTTTTTCCTGACGTTACTATCCATTCCAGTATTGACAGGAATAAATCAGGTACTTATCTATTTATCTATCGATAGGGTCAAGCTTTCTAAAAATATGAGTATCGCTTCAGCCTCCTGTAATTACAATGAAACGTATAATGAAGCTATTTCTGAGACGTTTATATCAGTTAACTGAAGTAGAAGCTTTTATAAGAATATTTTGTCGAAGAGATATAAAAATATATGACAGTGATTTCAGAAAACTATATGTACGTAATGTATAATAACTTTTTTTCTCTACCATTAACATAGTAGGTAGAGAAGGTTGAGGCAGTATTTTTAACACTTAAATAATTTCAGTCTAATTATATAATATATAAATTCAATAACAGCTCGCCTTGAAGCAATATGCGTATGTAATAATTTGTAAAATGTATCTAACAGTCATTGCATAAGCTTATATTGTTGTAAACATGTTCAATAATGTTATGTGAATGCATTACGTAATTTAATAATGTAGGAGCTATGAGAAATAAGTCAAAAGTTGCTAACAAAGAGTTAACAACGAGGTAACCTTGAGGCAATAATGAGTAATAATGTATAAAAGTGCTACTAGTCATTATTGGAGCAACAATAATGTAAATTTTGAGACAGTTTATAAAATAGCCAATCAACAACTAGAAAAAGCTTTAGTTAAATGAAGGTATTCTATTGGAGTAGGATTAGCGAATCAGAAACTGAAAAGGAGAAAATTTTACAAATTCAGAAGTCAGTTGGTTGCAGACAGCGTTACTAACCAGACGCAAAAAGTGTCCTCAAGAAATTTAAAACGTATTCCTGCGAGACAAAAAATAAGTTTACGTGTTAAAAAGTGTAATTAATTAATAAAACAAATCTCACAGCTCTCTCTCTCCCTCTCCCTCTCTCTCTCTCTCTCTCTCTCTCTCTCTCTATATATATATATATATATATGTCTCTAAAAAAATATAAATACTGAAGCAGCCGAGACCAACATAAATATATAATATTTAAAGAACAGTCAACATTACAATGTTAATATTTTTTAAACATTTTTGGGGCGAAGGCTACCGGAAACTTTTTACCATACGTGCGGTTGCAACTACTTCAAGTTCGGCTCCCCAACATAAGAACTACAATACAACTCCTACTTCAAATCGGCTTTCCATACGTGAAACAACAAAACTACTTCAAATTGGCTCTTAAAACGTGGGGTAAATAACAATACAACTACTTTCTCAAGGTATTGCATTTCATTACATTTTTTTACTAATATTCGATACCGAGATTTCACCGGAAATGCATGTTTTGAGACCCCTGTAATCCAAAAAAAAAAAACCATTTTTACAAAATGTCCGTGTGTGCGTATCTGGGTGTCTCCCTCCCTCTGTATGGCTGTGTGTGTATCTTACAAAATGCGACACGAAGATTTCAAGAAAATACCCCATCCCAACTACCCTTTACATGGAACATTTTTCGAAGGTTTTTATTTTCTCAAAAAGGCTCTAATGTATATCTTGAACTTTATGGAAATAGCCTGTGAAATCCTGTTCATTTCTGAAGGAATTTGTATTATCTTTTATATCTGGTAGTTAAATGTTGTCCTCCGTGTTGTAGCGGTTACCATGCTATTCCCTAGTTGCCCAGGTCGCGGCTTCAAACCCAGTGGAGGGCGACGGATTTTTTCGGGCGTAAAAATCCTTAGCATGGCTTCCTTAGGAAGGGAAGTAAAGCCGGTGGTCCCTTGTAGATTTATTGCACGTAAAAGAGCGAAATTACCGGCATTTAACGCCCAATATACTATTGGACGGTAAGAACCACAGCAGTTAAAAAGCTTCCATAAATAAAACTCAATTTAATTTAATTTTTAAACGTTAGGCGATAGACGAAAACGTACTATACGGTACAAAAATATATATGTGTTTAAAACCCAGTTTATTTCAATTAAATTTATGACATAAACCATTTCCGAGACCTCCAATAATAATTTTTTAAATTGTTCAATACTTCGTCATTCTAAATCCTGTCTATTTTCAGTTGTTTCATAAATAAGCTCTGGTTTAAATTAATGAATGTTAACCTGCATGGCTTTATGTTTCAACTTTATTTTGAAGGGGCGATTTGGACCAAAAACATGTGCTTACCATTATCCACAGTGCTTTAGGATGGTTTTGGAAATGGACAGTATTGTCGAGCACAAGTGTAGCGGAAGTCTGTTCCAATAACGGCGCCACTGCTCGAGTAGAAATGGTGGCGGGGGGGGATAAGACGAACGCGGCATCGTTTTTCATGGCTAGCGTAGGCAGCGATGTTTGTTAAGGCTTGATTACACTGAGCAGCGCGCGTTTATTGCCACCCTTATGTGCGGTCAGTAATAAATTGTCCCCTTCTCACTTGCACGTCATTCAGTACAATGAAGTAGCCTGCAAACTCAGCACTACTGAGCTATAAAACGTCATTAGAACTGGCAACATCTGGCTTCGATTCCAGCAATAAAACAGTTTCCTTTGTTTCATTAATCTTTTATGATTCCAGATGAATAAGTATTTTATGAATCCTCTAAATCGTTATAGACCAAGTCTGGCATAACTGTAAACTAGTTTCTTAAAATATGTACGTTAGAGCATACATGCCATAATTTAAAAACAAAATTTTTGCATAAAATATTGACGATTATGAATCACTCAACACAGAAAAACGGCCCAAAAATAACTGCAGTCCTTCACATAAAAGTAACTCATACATTTCATGACCTTCCTTACCCACTATCATTTTTGTGTTTTTATTCTTTTGTTAAACGTTAACCTTCGCAGAAATAGTTTAATTGCAGTTAGAAGGGGATATGAAACTGTAGACAAATATTTAAGAGCGGGTTGTATGTTATATCCTTCAAATTCCATACCTTTCTTTGACTACGAGAAACAACAGAATAGCAGCAGCAGGTCAAAAAACAGCACAATTTAAAAATCCAAACCAATAACACCGAATATCACGGAAATGGCTGAAATTACAAAAAATTATTTGAAATAAGTGGGGTGTTTTAAAGATATTTACATTTCCTATTGAGGCAGTATTTTTAACACTTAAATGATTTCAGTCAAATTATATAATATAAAATACAATAACAGGCCGCCTTAAAGCAATCTGTGTATAATATAATATATCAAATGTATGCAGCAGTCGTTGTATTAATGTTTATATTATCGTGTACATGTTTAATAATGTTATGTGAATGTATTACGTAATTTAATAATGTAGGAGCTGTGAGAATAATAGTTTAAAAGTTGGTAACAATGAGGTAACAATGAGGTAACCGTGAGGCAATAATGAATTAGAAAGTTTAAATGCTACTAGTAATTCTTGGAGCAACAATATTGTAAATTTTGAGACCGTTTATAAAATAACCAATCTAAAAGCAGGAAAAAGCTTAAGCTAAATAAAACTATTCTATTGGACTAGGATTAGCCAATCAAAAATTGAAATAGAGCAAAATTTACAAATTCAGAAGTTAGTTGCTTGTAGACAGCGTTCCTAACTGGACGCGAGACGCGTCCTTGAGAACTTTAATACGCATCCAGTGTGAGACGAAAATTCATTACAGAGAGAAAGTTTACGTGTTAAAAAGGGCAAGTAATTAATAAATAATCTCACAGCTCTCTATATCAGTGAAGGGTTATTTAAATCGGGTCAAGGATTAATAAATGCAGTTAAGTAAAAATTATAATCTGTGTAAGCCTACATTCTTCAGCCGCATCACACCTTGTTACGAAGTCTAAAAATTAATGCTGACGCAGCCGAGGCATACATAAATATATATAATATTTAAAGAAACCTAAAAAAATACAAAGTTAATATTTTAAAAGGTAGAATAAGATGACTGAAAAATTCAATGCCATTGCCGGGATTTGAATCACGGATCTCCGGTCTCCGTCCGGTTGCTCTAATCACTGAGCTACCATGGCAACATGCCGACACGACATTAAATTCTCCAGCTGATTCGCATTTTTTCCTGTAAACCACAAGGAGATCTCAAATTGTATTGAGATGTCATACTCCATTTTCGACTTACATTCTTAGTAAGTACTTAAGTCCCGGGCTTTATAGTTACAACCACTATTAGGTCAATTAATGGAATTAGTTGTTCTTTCACACAAGACGTGTGTTGGACAGGGTTGGAAAGGTAGAATCAGATGACTGAAAAATTCAATCCAGTCATCTGATTCTACCTTTCCAACCCTGTCCAACATACGGCTTGTGTGAAACAACAATTAATTCCATTAATATTTTAAACTTAGGGCGAAAGCTAACGGAAAGTTTTTAACATACGTGCGTTTGCAACTCCAACAGACGAAATATAATACGCTTTCTTCAAATTGGCTTTCCATACGTGAAACTAAAACCATTCTTCACTATATAGTAAGTTTTGGTCTATCTGCTATTGTTTTCCCTTACACAAAGATATACAAAATAGCTTTAAAATACAGGGAACTTCATAGCTATTCCCAGAAAATTTAGGATATACATTTTATTTGTTGTGGTAATATCTTCCACGACTGCATTTTAATGAACTGCATTTGAGTTATTTTTGAGAAAATCAAAATGTAAAACTTTTTCCATTTAAGAGTGGTTTCGATTGGGGGATTTTTACTTTCTCTACTACGTATAGTAAGTAGGGGAAGTATTGTATTCCACCCAAAAATTCGATACCGAGATTTCGCCGGAAATACATGTCCTGAATCCAAAAAAAGCATTTTTGGAAACATGTCCGTGTGTGTCTGTGAACAGCATCACTCAGAAACGAACAGTCGGATAAACACCAAACTTGGTATTTAGGTTCAGTATCTTCCGAGATGCAACACGAAGGTTCTAAAGAAAATCCCCCACCCCAGATTACCCTTTACATGGAACATTTTTCGAAAATTTTAATTTTCTCAAAAATGGCTAACGATTTTGATTAAAATATCATATGTTTAAGATATTTGCATGACACATAAAATGTATATGTTGAATTTTCTGGGAATGTCTCCAGAAGTATTCTTCATTGTGTACGACTTTTGCATAACTGGTAAACCATAAGAGTTAGAGAAACTTTTACTACACAAAAAATGTAGATCGTGTTGAAATACACAATTTACGTCATATACATTTTTTTTGTTGAGTGAACCATTTTCGAGATATTGCTTGTTATTCCCTTAAATTTTTCAATACTTATTTTCTCAAATGGGAGTTCGTTATTCATTTTTTTTGTCTTGGATATGCAAAGAGTATTAATCCGTGGCAAAGAGAATGGTGCTGCACATAGCAACCAGCTATTAAGCGATATGTCTGTGCTTATATTGCCCTTGCAAATACAATACAAGGGGAACATAGTAGGCCTTAAGCGATGGTTAAATATTTTTAGAACTGGTCCCTATGTGTAAAATGTAATTCTCTTGCATGTCAAAAGATTGTTTATGCAAATGTTTATCTCGATTGATATGAAATAGATGGAGAATAAGAGTTTGTAAAATTAGTTTGTACAAGAGTAGAGAAAGTCATGTGTGTGTAACACATCAGATTTTTTTTTTAAAAATCTTCGTGTCGCATCATTGGAAAGAATTCAAATATCGGGGTTGATGTTTATCCCACTTTTCGTTTTAGAGTTATGCTATTCACAGAGACACGCGCCCCCGGACCTCTGCCTAAACAATGCTCTCTTTTTGTTTTAATTCAGGGAACCTAAGGTGAAATATAGCCATCCTATTTTTGAATGGAATGCACTACTTTCTCCATCTACTATTTACGTAGAAATATGTATCACTTTTTCACAACAGATAATCTAAGTTGATCGATTCAGATTAGTTTATTTAAACCATCACATTTTGGACTAGAAATGAATGATTATTTGAAGCTTTCTCAGAATAAATTTATTTCATGGAGGGATTCGTATACTATTTTTACTTTCTCTACTACATATAGTAAGTAGGGGAAGTACTGCAGTCCACCCAAAAATTTGATACCGGAAATACATGCATTGAGACCTCTTAATCAAAAAAAAACAGCTTTTTAGAAAAAGGCCCGTGTGTGACTGTGAATAGCATAACTCAAAAACGAAAAGTCGGATAAATACCAAACTTGATATTTAGCTTCAGTGTCTTCTAAAGATGTGGGACGAAGATTTTCAAGAAAATCCTCCTACCCCAGCTTGCCCTTTACATGGAACATTTTTCGAAAGTTTTTATTTTCTCAAAAATGCTCTAACGATTTTGAATAAAATATCATATTTAAGATATTTGTATGACAAATAAAATGTATATCTTGAAGTGTCTGCGAATCTCCACAAAAGTTCTCTTAGTTCTAAATGACTTTTGCATAACTGGTAAACCGTAAGAGATAGACAAAATGTTTCTAGACAAAATGACATGTAGAGCTCGTTAAAACAAAATTTATGCCATATGTATTTTTTGTGGAGTAAACCATTTCCGAGAATATTCCTTGTTATTTGTTTGAATTTTCCAATACATTTTTTGCTCAAATGGGAATTCGTTATTTGTCTTTTTATGCCCTGGACATGCAAAGAGAATGACATACTCCACATAGAAACCAGCTCTTAAAACATTTGACTATCGCTTAAAGCCTATCATATTACCCTTGCAACTACAGGAAAATTAGCAATAAGATTTCTGCAAATGTTTATCTCAATTAACATGAAGTAGATGGAGAATAAGCGTTTGTAAAAATAGTTTGTACAAGAGTAGAGAAAGTCATGTGAGTGTAACACATCAGATTTTTATTTTTCAGTTTATAAACCTTTCACGTTAGATGAGATTCAGACTAGTCCGGTGGTGAAAATTCTTGTCTGCAAACGGTTGCATAGCAGTCACAGAAACATAACATCGTCATCCAGGAAGTAACAGGAGTTCACCGGAGTATGGGCAACACCATTATAGCATAACTGCACCATTGTCAAATTTCCTGGTTGGCACTACGGTCTGACAAGACATTCCACAGTCATTCTCCTTACACACGATGCAACGAGTGAATCCTGTCTGGTCATAACTCAGAACCTATTTCCACTGCTCCAATCTCCAGCAAGGATGATCCAAACACAATTTGAAGTTATGTGCTGTATTCACCTTTGAGATATGCGGTCTGCCGCTTCTTTCGAAGTATCCAAGTTGGTAAGCATCTGTGCATAATGTTCCAGTGGAAATAAACAGCTGCCTAAAACTCATGTCTGTAGGTGACCATGAGCCATAACCTGTTTTGATAGTGTCACATTACACAGTTCTGCGATCTCTCTTGCTTAGAATTTTCCATCGCCCCAATGTTCACCATTCTCACTATGTCCATTCACCTTTCATAAGACGGATTTGGGCCTGTATAACATTGTGGCGTCTACCCTGACTAATGAGGTAGCAGCCCACAAATATCACCTTAATCAGTCTGATACTCTACACCATTCCCTTCTTATCTAGTTACCACAGTCACTGAAATACTTGAAGGTAAGACTGTTGTTACAGTTTATCATAGATTTAGTTCTAATGATGACAGATTTGGGAAATTTGTGTTCTAAATCAGGGAACTTTGGTAATTTTTAGATTAATATTAAATCACTGTATATTCGTGTATCTTATTCACAAACATTATCACTTAGTGCTTTGAAATTTTCAGGATATGTACATGAATACAAATTTTGTTCTTTATGATGCAGTTATTTTAAAACAATTTAAATTTTTTTTCTAATTTGCATCAAATTTTGATGATTTAGGATCTCCGCAGGAAAGTATGTGGACTGATAGTTCTTACAGTGTCGATGAGCTTACGGACCCACATGATTGAGCAAACAAGATGCTGAGCTTAAATAAGCTTATTTATTTCTGTAAGAACATTGCAAATTAAATAAAAAGTAATTCAGAGAAGCCTTCAAAATGTGTCCACCTTCGGCCTCAATGTCTTCCTGACATCATCGTTGCATCGATTGTGGAACCCCTACAACATGTGCGCTCACTGACAAATGTGGTCAAAGGCATCGTGTATACGCACAGTCAATTCTTTCTTGGTTTCAGCTGGGGTGGCATACACGACTCTCTTCACATACTCCCAAATAAAGAAAGAAGTCAAGCGGCGTTAAGTCAAGCGATCGCGCTGCCCATGCAACAGGTTCTCCTCTCTCTATCCACTTCTCCCTGCAGGTGTTTCTGAGTTCTCATTCTTCATGAAATGTCGTCCTCCGTGATGTAGTGGTTACCATGCTACCACGGGCTCAAAGCCGGCGGAGGGCGATGGATTTTTTTCGAGTGTAAAAATCTTAGCATGGCTTCCTTTGGAAGAGAAGTAAAGCCGCTGGTCCCGTGTTGTAGGTTTACGGCACATAAAAGAACCTCGAACCTGATAAAGAGGCCTCTGAGCCAAATTACCGGTCTTTCCCGCCCATTATAGAATAGGACGCTAAGAACCACAGCAGTTAAAGAGCGTCCATAAATAAAACTCAATTTCAATCTTCGTGAACATGTGGCTCCTAAACAATGCATCAGCTAACGTTGGTTGTTTAACAGAAAATGATCCTTATTGTAAGACCTATCTTTTCACAAAGTTTGTTCCAGAGGTGTTCAATCATCCTGTATATGGAAATAAGTATTTTTTGAGCAGTGAAACTTCATTTGAACTCTAGTAATAAAAGGATGGACATATTCAAAAGATATGGTATGGTTTTACTTTAATGTCCTCCGACAATAAATACTGAAATGCCATTGTCCTAATAACTACAGAATATTCAGAAAGTGCTCCAATATACAGTCATGTAATGATCATTTAAAAATTACTCCTCAATTTCAAAATTTAATTTCTAGTTTACATTGAAGTAGATTACAACAATTCTAGGTTAATTTAACACTCAACGTTCCTTTATTTAGCACAATGTTTTTCAAAATATCTTGCGATTTGAACCAAATCTATAGCAAGCTGTTTTCATTCAACTTTTTGTGATTTTTTGTACACCATGCAAGCCATCTTCACTGACAGCCGAACAAGTAGAATGTACCCACTAATTAGGCAATTAATTAAAATACCATAGTCTCGGCTATTTTCCCCATAAGTCCAAGTTTGACAAAAAAATTCTACAAATGAGAATGGTGCACTAATAATATCTAATTCCTTGCATATATCGGCGTTTAAAAAGTAGTAAACGAGAGAACTTACAAAAGTACGCACTTTTTATCTCATCAGTTTTTTCTTGGAGGCATCCATCACTGGTAACAAAAATGAAACGTAACTGAGGCCGATTTTCTCTTCCCTACGTGAAATATTGGTTTACGTTATCTTTAGTGTAGTCTTGCGCGCATTTGCTTGTAACCTCGGTGCGAGGCAAAGTTTATTATCCCGTCCCATCCGCGGTTGTGTTGATACATTGACGAAGCAATGCAGCATTTTCTTTCCATTAGCTCTATGTCACCATGAAGCGTGATATGTGTGAATTCTCCCTATACATTAATTGGGGAATTAATGCATTAATTATGAATGATCCAGCTGCTGGAACGTCTGAATATGTATGCTAAGTGTATGTATGGTTACGTCAATTCAATAATACTTCTATTTCTTTATAAGGACGTAGAAGTATCTTTGATGTAACACTTTTTATGGTTTGGAGCAATATGAAAAGTATTTGAATAAAGTATCCTATGTTCAAATTGTACCTACGTTCTCATATGAAAAATGTTTAAACATGCATAATATTATATTTTTAATTTATGTTTATAACGCATTTCAGTAGTCAGTTTGGAATTCAATATTCCGATTCTTGAGAAATATGACCCTTGTAGCAACCTTGCATACATTTATTGCAGCGCCTGGCATAGAACTACACTATGTGATCAACAGTATCCTCACCCACACAAACATACGTTTTTCATCTTAAGTGCATTATGCTGCCACCTACTGCCTGGTACTCATTATCCGCGACCTCAGTAGTCATTGGACATCGTGAAACAGCAGAATGGGACGCTCCGTGGAACTGACGGACTTCGAACGTGATCAGGTGATTGGGTGTCACTTGTGTCAGAAGTCTGTACGCGAGATTTCCACAGTCCTAAACATCCCAAGGCCCACTGTTTCTGATGTGATAGTGAAGTGGAAACGTGAAGGGACATGTACAGCACAGACGCGTATAGGCCGATCTCGTCTGTTGAATGACAGAAACCGCCGACATTTGAAGAGGGTCGTAAAGAGTAATAGACAGACATCTATCCAGACCATCACACAGGAATTCCAAACTGCATCAGGATCCACTTCAAGTACTATGACAGTTAGGCGTGAGGTGAGAAACCTTGGATTCCATGTTCGAGCGGCTGCTCATAAGTCACACATCGCGTAGGAAAATGCCAAACGACGCCTCGTTTGGTGTAAGGAGCGTCAACATTACACGATGGAACAGTAGCAAAACGTTGTGTGGAGTGACGAATCACGGTATACAATGTGGCGGTCCGATGGCAGGGTGTGAGTATGGCGAATGCCCGGTGACGTCATCTCCAGCGTGTGTAATGCCAACAGTGAAATTCGGAGGTGGTGGTGTTATGGTCATGTTTTTCTTGGAGTGGGCTTGCATCCCTTGTTGTTTTGTGTGGCACGATCACAGCGCAGACCTACATTGATATTTTAAGCACCTTCTTGCTTCCCACTGTTGAAGAGCAATTCGGGGATGTCGATTGCATCTTTCAACACGATCGAGCACCTGTTCATAACATCCCTGTAATCGACTGGCCTGCACAGAGTCCTGACTAGAATCCTATAGAACACCTTTGGGATGTTTTGGAACGCCGACTTCGTGCCAGGCCTCACCGACCTAAATCGATACCTCTCCTCAGTTCCGCATTCCGTGAAGAATGGGTGCCATTCCCCAAGAAACCTTCCAGCACCTGATTGAAAGTATGTCTATGAGAGTGAACGCTGTCATCAAGGCTAAGGGTGAGCCAACACCATATTGACCTCTAGCATTACCGATGGAGGGCGCACGAACTTGTACGTCATTTTCAGCCAGGTGTCCGGACACTGAACATTGAGCAGAATACACACCAAAGTCAGCCGTTTTAACTTAAAAGTTTATAATTGCTTTCCGGGCAAATAGGGACCTAAAGCCGAGAAAGGGTACTTTTTTGTTCGATGTTTTTTTACCTTAAAAAATCCAGCTCAATCTGTGATATCAGTGTGACAATTGCCCTTTATAAGTATCTTCGCAATTACACCTCATCTCTTGAAAACTTTATTCTAAGATATCTCTTAATCGGTTAGAAATCTGTGAGACGAAGGTTCTAAATGATGCTGTCGCGACATTAAAGGCCCAAATGTACTCATCTTGAAATCCAGTCTCTTTCAACTGTAATGTCATTGCAAATGCTTTAGAATTTTGTGGTTTTCTTTAAACCGAGCCTAGTTTCAGAAAACTGTTATTCCCTTTTCCACTACTGTTTTTAAGCAGGACCACCGAGTGCCAAACACTATTTGATGCAAACGTTCTGCTTCCTTGTAGAACAGTTTTCAGCTCGTTGCTATGGGAACACATCAAAACAAAAGACTATATCGTCTTGGAAGAGATCCAAACGTATCTTGACACTTCCATCGGATCCGTAGACTGATATCTTGGCAATCTCATCATGTGCAGTGGGCAAAAATATTATATTGACATAAAAGTGATGAATGGTTGGAGTTATGAACGCTGTTTCTGTATCCTTTACTGCATTTAACTCTGTTAAAGTTCCTCAATGATAAATGTGTTTTCTATATTACTTCTGTTTATGAAGCAATAAAATGCAAGAACACGGAAACAAGATTAATATTCATCTTTCTTTCTGTTTACGACTTTCACAACTACGAAAGTTACAACTATACAGGGCGTGAACTGAGTCTAGATACCCTCTGTGTAATGTTTTATAAATAAAACGTAAAGGGAAGCCATAGCTCACTAAATACAGGGGTATTTAAAAAGAAGGAACACACTTTACATATTACATATCACTTAAAGCCTACCATATTCTCCTTGCACCTACAAGAAAATTAGCAAAGATTAACATCTCGACTAACATGAAGCATATGGGAATAAGTGTTTGTAAAAATAGTTTGTACAAGAGTCGAGAAAGTCATGTGAGTGTAACACATCAGATTTCTTTTTCTGTAGGTTGGCTGTAACGGTTTGTGCGCGTGCACGTCATGTTGTTCCTTTGTCTCCGCTTGTGGAATGTTTGACCGATATCACTCCAGTGAGTATTGCATTGTTGCATAATAAGCATGGCTGCACCGCTCACCGTTTGCATGAAATAAAGCGTGTGTTATCCGTTTGTTGACCTCTGAAGGGTACCAGGAGCCAAAATCCATGGAAGACTTTTCGCAAATATTGGGGCGATGTTTACCCCGGCGAAATATGTACGAATGGACGTTAAAAGTTGTGAAGGATGAAAAAACAAGTGACGCCAACAATGAGCAAGTCCGTATCCTGATTCAGGGAGCCGAAGATTGACAGTCGACGAAGTGGCAAACCATTTCTTTTTTTGGTCCACTTAAAAATACTTATTTTCTGAGGGCATCAGAAAGCCTGTACAATGATGGACCATGTGCATTAATAATCAAGGAGACTACGTTAAAATGAGGTAATTGTAAGTTTCTATTGTTGTTATAATAAATTTAAAACATAATGTGCCGATATTTATTGACTTACCCTCGTACATACATCATATAGAATCCCGCCTGCTTATGCTGTACTTTCTCTCTTGTATTTCAGGTCAATAATAATCGATGCGTGGTAATTTAAAACTATGGACTGCAATAAGATTCCCCATTCCGTTTATTAGACGAAGCTGCTTTGTCACAGAAGATTAGACAAAAATGTTGACAAATACAGGGTTATTCAAAAGGAAGGAACAGGCTTTAAATACTTATTTCTAGTGAACACAATAGATAGCGACACATTCGACACATGATTCAATAGAGGAAAGTTCAACGCTGTGTTTGTTTACGAGAAAATGGCGACGCCACAGGAAAAGTCGTTTTGTGTGCTGCATTATGCAAAGAGTGAATCTATTGTTTCAGTGTGCGTGCATTTCGTTCACCAACGGCGGCTCATAATAAGACTGTACAATTGATACAATAAATTCGTAGAATTGGTTGCGTGTGCAAACGGAAAAACACTGGTCAATCTCGCATAACAAATGGTGCTCATTTTGACGACATAAAATAAAATTTTAAACTTTTCTCTATTCAGTGATGTGTCGCATGTGTCGCCATCTATTGTCGTTCATTAGAAATAAGTATTTAAAGTCTGCTCCTTCCTTTTAAATAACCCTGTATTTGTCAACATTTTTGTCTAATTTTCTGTGCCAAAGTAGCTTTGTCTAACAAACAGCATGGAGAATCTTATTGCAGTCCATAGTTTTAAATTACCAGCTATCGATTATTATTGACCTGAAATACAAGAGAGAAAGTACTGCGTAAGAGGGCGGGATTCTATATGATGCATGTACGAGGGTAAGTCAATAAGTATCGGCACATTATGTTTTAAACTTATTATAACAATAGAAACTTATAATTGCCTCATTTTTAACATAGTCCCCTTGCTTCTCAATGCACATGGTCCATCGTTACACACGCTTTCTGATGCCCTCAGAAAATAAGTATTTTTAGGTGGACCAAAAAAAGAAATAGTTTGCCACTTCATCGACAGTCAATCTTCGGTTCTCTGAATCAGGATACGAACTTGCTCATTGTTGGCGTCACTAGTTTCTTCATCCTTCACAGTTTTTAACGTCCATTCGTACACATCCCAATATTTGCGAAAAGCCTTCCATGGATTTTGATACCCTTCAAACGTCGACAAACGGATAACCGCACGCTTTCTTCTTTCGCGCAAACGCTGAGCGATGCAGCCATGCTTATTATGCTACAATGCAACACTCACTATAGTAATAACGGTCAAACATTCCACAAGCGGACACAAAGGGACAACATGACGTGCGCGCGCACAAACCGTTACAGCCAACCTACAAAAAAATCTGATGTACTACACTCATATGACTTTCTCGACTCTTGTACAAACTATTTTTTCAAACGCTTATTCCCTATATGTTTCATGTTAATCGAGATGTTAATCTTATTGCTAATTTTCTTGTAGGTGTAAGGGGAATATGGTAGGCTTTAAGCGATAGTCAAATGTTTTAAGAACTGGTTGCTATGTGGAGCATTCCATTCTCTTTGTATGTATAGGACATAAAAAATGAATAACGAATTCCCATTTGAGAAAAAGCATTGGAAAATTTAAGGGAATAACAATCAATATCTCAAAAATGGTTCACTCACCAAAAACAAAAATAAATATGACATAAATTGTGTATTTTAACGCGATCTACATTTTTGTGTAGTAAAATTTTGTCTATATCTTATGGTTTACCAGTTATGCAAAAGTCGTTCACAATGAAGAATACTTTTGGAGACATTCCCAGAAAATTCGAGATATACATTTCATTTGTCATGAAAATATCTTAAACATATGTTATTTTAATCAAAATCGTTAGAGCCGTTTTTGAGAAAGTTAACATTTTTGAAAAATGTTACATGTAAATGGTAATCTGGGGTGGGGGGATTTTCTTGATAACCTCCGTGTCGCATCTCTGGAAGATACTGAACCTAAATACCAAGTTTGGTGTTTATCCGCCTTTTCGTTTCTGAGTCATGCTGTTCATAGGCACACAGACACACACATGTTTCCAAAAGTGATTTTTTTGGATACAGGGGGCCTCAAAACATATCTTTCCAGTGAAATCTCGGTATGGAATTTTTGGGTGGAATACAATACTTCTACTTATTCTACGTAGTAGAGAAAGTAAAAAATTAAAAACAATGTGCGGATAGTTATTGACTTACTCTCGTAAAAAACATGCCTAATACAGTTTTTCTTGATAACATTTTTTCTCATTCCCGCCAAAAAAAAGTTATGTTAGTCATTTGGAGGAATCGTTATAATTGTTTAATAGCACAAGAAAACGCGTATAGGTTGTCTGAATAAATGCTATCTATGCACTATTACCGCAACTCTCCAGGTTTAATTGTAATTTATAGTAAATTGCAGTTTTTTTATTGGCAACATGCTGGACCGCAGATAACCTGGTTTTTTGGCGTGTTCAAGCTGCTAGGAGAGGGTGAAGCAATAACCTGATTGCCTAAAGTTTAGCAGATAGAAATATTAGGGGGTTAAATCAGAGGAACGAAGGGGGAATTTAAAGGGAAAGTTTACAGAACATATCCACACACTTTAGATGAACTTAAAAGTAACATTCGTCAAGATATAGCTGTTATTTCTCAGAAATAACCTATGATGGGCAACAGCGCTCATAACTGGACGCGTGGGTTGTAGACAGTATTCCTAACCGAACGCGAGATGCGTCCTCGAGAAATTTAATACGTATTTTGTGTGAGACGAAAATAGTTTACGTGTTAAAAAGTACCGGTAATTAATAAAAGAATCTCACAGCTCTCTATATCGGTGAAGTCTTATTTAAATCGTGTCAGGTATTAATAAACGGAGTGAAGTAAAATTATAATCTGTGTAAGCCTACATTCTTCAGCCGCACCACGCCTTGCACATAAATCCATGTCTCTAACAATAATACTGACGCAGCCAAGGCAAACATAAATATATAATATTTAAAGAAACAATCAAATTACAAAGTTAATATTTTTAAAATTGGGGCAAAGGCCGCCGGAAAGTACATTTGGGGCGAAGGCTACCGGGTACCGTACGTGCGGTTGCAACTACTTCAAGTTCGGCTCCCCAACAGTTGAACTATACAACGCCTCCTAAAAATTGAAGCAATATTTTTAACACTTAAAGATTTTAATCAAATTATATAAATATATATTTGAATAACAGACCACCTTGAAACAATATGTGTATGTAATAATTTGTAAAATGTATGTAACAGTCATTGCATATGCTTATATTATTGTAAACATGCTCAATAATGTTATGTGAACATATTACGTAATTTAATAATGTAGGAGCTGAGAGAAATAGGTCAAAAGTTGCTAACAAAGAGGTAACAATGAGGTAACATTGAGTCAATAATGAGTAAGAAAGTTTAGCAGTACTACTTGTGATTCTTGAAGTAACAATAATGTAATTTTAGTGACAGTTTGAAAATAGACAATCAACAACCAGAAAAAGCTTTAGTTAAATGCAGGTATTCCATTGGAGTAGGATTAGCCAATTAGAGACTTTAAATACAGAAGTTTACAAGTTTAGACGGTTGAAATCAATTCAGTTGCCTCCAAACAGTGCTCATAACCAGACGTGTTGCCTGCAGGCAGTGCTTATAACTGGATGCGTTGTGCGTCCTCGAGAGATATAATATGTATTTCTGTGTGTCGAAGAAATAGTTTACGTATTAAAAAGTGCAAGTAGTTAATAAAAACATCTCACAGCTCTCTCTATATCAATGAAGTGTTATTTAAATCGTATCAAGCATTAATAAAAGGAGTGAAGTAAAATTATAATCTGTGTAAGCCTACATTCTTAGTAGTATCACAACCCTGCCAAGACTTCAATGTCTTTAACCATAATACTGACGCAGCCGAGGCAAACATAAATATATAATATCTAAAGAAACAGTCAAATTTCAAAGGTAATATTTTTAAAGTTTGTAGGCTACCGGAAACTGTTTACTATACGTGCGATTGCAACCAACTACAAGTTCGGCTCCTCAACAGTTGAAACATAATACAGCATCTACAAACTGACTTTCAATTCGTAGCAGCAAACAACGTAAAGAACAATTCTACTTCAAATTGGCATCCATGCGTGGAGCTAAAGAAATAAACAACTCCAACACCTTCTTCAAAATCATACTACAAATTGGCTCCCAAGCGTGGGGCAAATAACAACGTAAAAATAACAATGCAACAAACCATCTACTACAACCGACACCGCTAGCAGCCTCCCGCAGCCGCACCTAGCAAAACCGGTCCCGCCGAGAATTGCTCATCCGTTATAATACTCTAAGATTTGCACTATTATGTTGAAAGATATGTAGAAATTAAATTATTCAATAAATTATTACTATTTTAACGTTTGTTTTTTCAATCTGTTTAACTGAGTTGTATTTTGGTAGAAACTAATCCTTAAGGTTTTACATGATTTGTTTCTGTTTCAGGAACAATTTGAAGCTATAGACAAAAAGTAAACGAATAAAAATAATAGCAATAATAATCATTAAATGTTGACCACTTTTGTGATTTTTTGGAGTATGCACGCCTTGAACTAGAAATGTAGGCACGCCTTCAACTAGAAATTACAGAGACTTTTGCTTGTCCTGTTCTAAATGTTGCTTTTCAGAAGAAGGGTGTTTTACATCTTAAAATTGTATGGCATTGTGGTATAATGAGCGGTTATACTTTGTTGTGACATGGTGCCATGTAATTACGTGCTAAGTAAATAAATTAAAAACAGGAAGTTTGAAAGAAATAAAACCTAAAATAGAGTTTCCAGTTTGCGAAGTTTATAATTTGCAAATTTGCAACGCTAATTTTTCAATATACGCGTTAGATATAATTTGCTTAACCACTATAACAGAATTAACAACAGTGAGGTGATGTTTTCAAATATTGTTTATTTGTTTGACGCGGAAGGCCGCCACTGATGAGTGTCGTCTACACGGTGATCACCAGTCACATTGCGTTCAACTGCTCATTATCCTCGAGCGCTCTCTGCAGGCAATCTGCTGCCCTGTATGTGTAATGACTATATACTGCACTGGCACAATGACTTTCACTTAAGGCACTAAACCCTCCGTACCTTCCTTACTCCACACAAAACAGGGTTTACTACTAGCTTAAATATCCTTGTCTTAAAGAAGAACACTCCATATGAATTCAAATACACATCAAATTTGCTTCTTACATACCCTAGCACCTGTTTGTAGGTCATGCAAGTCGATAATCAATATCGACATTTCACCCAAAATGCACATTTGAGGTCTCTTGCATAAAAAACCTGATGTTACATTTACATGACTTTCTCTGTCCAGTATACTTATTATCTTATGAAAGTATTTTTCTTTTCATTTTAATCAAGATAAATATTTTCGGAAATATATAATTAAACTGCTATATTTTTATTTATGATCGCTCTTTAACAATGGTTCGTTTGGAATTCCAAGAAAGGAGCTTAAAGGAAAATGGGTGGAGTTATAGTATACAAACTAATTTGGAAAATAGTGGTCTGGATGAAATTTGGAGAAGGAGGGAAAATAATGTTAAGGGTTTTTGGAAAAAAGCCAGGCGGAGGTTTGAAGATATAGAGATACAATATTTATTTAGTAACATTGGGAAGAAAAGTTCCTTGGAATCATATATATTAATAAAGAATGTATGGGCTAGAGAACAGTATGTGGATAACTCAAATAAGGAACAAATAGAAAGTATAGCCTGGGTACGAGCAGGTGTATGGAGACTAATAGGAATAAGAAATGGGTTCCCACAGAACCAGTGTCCAATATGTGGGGAAAGAGAAGGTTTAGAACATATCGTTTTTGATTGTAAAGGTACACAGCATTGGAGAAAGGAAACTATAAATGGGAAATGGTTAAAACTGGACAGGAAAGTAGCGTTAAGCAAGATTTTTAACAAGGATAGTAAAAAGGTAGGAGGGTACCTGTCCAAAGTAAAAAAGAAATGGTTATGGACAGTAAAAAGAGATGTAAATTAATTTCATCATGTGATGTTAAGTTATGTAATGATATTATCATGATTATAATATGAGTATTATTGGATTATTATTTTGGTATCATTACTATTATTTTTATTATTGTTATTATTATTATAATTTTTATGTTATAATTAAAGAGTGTAATATGGATGGAATATGGCAAGATAAAAGCTTGGGCTGATATATAGCCACATTCTAAGGAAGATTACCAGCACAAATAAATAAATAAAATAAACTATTGGTTCTTAGCGTCCCTTCTTTATTAGGCGTGAAAGACCGGAAATTTTGCTCAGAGGCGCCTTTATCAGGCTTGAGGTTCTATTACGTGCCCTAAATCTACGACACGGGATTAATGGCTTTACTATCATTTCGAGGGAAGCCATGCTAAGGATTTTTACGTACGAAAAAATCCATCACCCTCCGCCTGGTTTGACCCAGCGAACTCGGGAGCTAGAGGCTAGCATGGTACTCCTGGGCCACGGAGGACAACCCGGAAATAGCTGCAGTACACATTTCGTTGTAGATAAAAAGGAAACCGAATGGCTTAGGCGGTCTCGCCTGTGGCCCGCATTCAGGAGATGGTGGGTTCCATTCCCGCGGCGGACCTTTCTGACCCATGGTTTTTTTCGGAGTTTCGGAGGCGAATGCTAGGAAGCTTCATTACACCACATGAATTTTCTGTCCCTCCATTTCACCCCCATTCTCATTACATTTTGCCTTTGATCTATTTGTTCCATTTCAGGCTTAAAAGTGTCGGCAGGAATCTCGGCGTTGCATGCAAAAGGATACTTCGTGTAACCCTTCGTCCGCCGGAATGGGGGCGGTCTCCTAGTCCCAGGTCCCACATAGGGATGTGAAAACCTGCAGTTAGGAGGGGAGCCGGTTGTGCCAACTGCAATCCGGGGAGTTTCAATCCGTAAAACGTAGGGACCATGCCCTCTGCCCTGTAATTCCTCCTGGTGCAGCCACTCTCTGTCCCCTCTCACCTCACCCTGTCAGGGCTTAAGCACAAAAGATCTTGTAAGTCTAGGCGCTAAGTTCCTCTCTGTAGTTAGTCCTAGATACAATGGGAACAGCGATAGTCAAATGTTTAAGAACTGGACACTATACGCTGATCTTAAAATTCCATGCTGTTTCAATGCAATGGCGAGAAACAGCTAAAAACTTAATGTCTGAGTATTGAACAATTCGAACCATTAATAGCGGATACCTCGGAAATGGTTGATGTCACGAAATAGTTGTTTGAAATAAATTTTAAAGAGCTCTACATTTTTTATGTAGTAAGTTTTCCTCTATGGCTTAAAGTTAAGAATATACAATATTACTTACGATTGAAAAGGATTTACAGGCTAATACCAAAAAATCCAAGATATATTTGTCATGGTAATATCTTAATGTATGATATTTCAATCAAAATCATTAGCTTTTATTTTTTTATTTTTTTGAAAATATAGGGTAGTTTGGGGTGGGGGATTGTCTTGAAAATCTGGTATTTATGAGACTTTTCATTTTCGAGCTGTGCTAATATTCTTTCAACAAACTACCCTTTACATGGAAAACTTTTCGTTAATTTTTATTTTATCAAACAGTTTTGTAGTGATTTTATCAAAATACATTACGCTTAGGATATTTGCATGCATCTACATATTAATTTTTCTAGAATAACCTGTGAAGTCCTCTTCACTCGAAATTAATTTTGTCGATTTTTGGTATTACTGGTAAAACGTAAGAGATAAACTGAAACTTATTATAAAAATTTGATGTGTGTATTCATATGTCTATCTACTCATCCTTCTACTAACAATCCTACTTGTTAATACAGATAATTCTACGAACGGAGGCAGAGCACCGCAGGCAGGCCAGTCGGCCCCTTGTGTTTCTACCGTGATCTCCGGGAGGGAGGGATGAGGGGAGAGACCTGAAGGGTGACCAGATCCGGATGACAACGGGCAAAAGCACAGAGGGGTTCCTAATGTTTCTAGATTGAATACCTCTAATGCCGCACGAGCCTCCGGTGGTCCCCAGAAAAAACTCCCGCTCGAAAGCATTCAGAGGTGGGTTCCAGTAAGCAGTCCCTGGACCACGTCAGGATGAAACTTCCACAGAGAGCACAGCCACCGTCCAGCCGCTACATCGTTACCTGGTCCTACAACCCTGAAACAGATGACAAGGAAGATGATAGGCACAGGAAATGGAGGGAAAGAAGATCGTGGGTGGTAGAAAATGAGCCACCTCAGAATTCGCCTGCCGACCCGGGAAGCCATAAAAAAACTATAGGTCAGAGAGGGCGGTCGCCTGGCATTGAGCCCGAGACCTTCCGAATGCAGGTCTTACACGTTACCATGGCGCCAACTTGCTGGTGTAAACCTTATTACGCATTTACACATTTCGTTGTAAGTATAAGAAGTAGTGTAAGAGTAAACTAAAGCGATAGACAAACCTTTTCAATGCCGATCGCTATGAGATGGCTTTGAAATTCTGTTCTCTTTGCATAAACACAAAAAGAAAGAAAGAGGGAGATAAAGAGAGAAGAAAGGAAGAGAGAGACAAACGAAGGAAGAAAGGAAGGAAGAGAAGAGATAGACAGACAGACAGAAAGAAAGAAAAGAGACAGGCAGAAAGAAAGTGAGACAGAAAGAAAGAAAGAGACAGACAGAAAGAAAGAAAAGCGAGAGACAGACAGACAAACGGATAGATGAATTAACGATTTGTAGTTGAAAAAAGCATAAAGTGTTTGAAAGTGTAAAATACTAACAGAATAATATGTCAAAATTGGTTAATGCCTAAATAAATATATATATATATATATATATATATATATTACATAAATTGTTTGATGTAATGAGATCCACATGATCACGTAGTAAGATTTTGTCTATCTCTACGGTTTACCAGTTATACAGATTTCATCCTCAATAAAGAGGACTTCACAAGCTATTACTTGAGAGTTCAGAATATGAATTTTGTCATGAAAGTAGCTTAAACATATAGTATTTTAATCTACATCGTCCGAGCTTTTTTGAGAAGAAAACAACATAAAAAAGGGTAGTTTGGCTTCGGGTATTTTGTTCAAAATTGTGTTGCAGCGTTGGAAGTTTCATATCTAACCGCATTTTCGTTTTTGAGTTATACTCTTCAAACACACATACACACATATACACAGATATTTTTCTAAAAATACTTTTGGGAGATTCATGGTGCTTCAAAACATGTATTTCCGGTGAAATTTCGACATTGAATTTTTTGTTGGAATACAACACTTTCTCTGCTTAATATAAGTGAGAAAGTAAAAATGCAGATATCTTTAAAACACTCAATTTATTTGAAATAAATTGTGATACCAGGCATTTCCGATATATTTCTTGTTAATGGTATGAGTATTATAATTGCTTTTTCATTAAAGTGCTCTCACCATTCAGTTGTTTCTCGCAATTTCATGGAAAGAATATGAAATTTAACACCGGCACACAGCAATTTGCTTTCTAAAATTTTTACCTACGATGTAATGTGTAAACTAACCTATTTCTGCAAAACGCTTGCATGATGCGCGAAAGAAAGATATAAAATGTTGTGAAATATAACCAAGTGTACTTTTACGATCTTGTTACAGCATTTTATTATATAATAGGTTTATTACTAAGATGTTCAATCAAGTTCTTAAAGGAGATGCTGTAGACTTGAAAAATGTTATACACAGTACGTTCGCTTCCCCCTGCGGCTAGGCGAGGGCATGTAAGCGCAGAGCAGCTTGTCCGTACAACGTAGAAGACGGAGTCAGTTTTCATATATCTCTGCAGTGTATAAAGCGTAATGCAGTATAAAAGACATGTCATAGGTTTATTTTAAAACTGAAACCATACAAAATAACTACATTGATAACAATAAATGAGTAAGATAAGCTTGAGATTGATACACGTTGCCATCTGATGCTTCGCACTTACATGCGATCGCCCGACCAGCTGTCCGCAGGGGGTAGCGAACGCACTGTATTTCTGCTATTTATAAAAACAGGGAACAAGAAGGACCGCAATAATTATAGAGGAATAAGTGTTATGTCTTTTATCATTTGGATCTTCAGAACAGATTAGAGGAAAAAATTGAAGGTAAGATATCGGAGGATCAGGCAGGTTTTACTGTGGAAGGAGCTGCATGGAGTATACATTTAGTTTGTGACAGACAAGAAAAAAAAATGCAGAAACACTTCTGATATTCATTGAAAGCATACGACTCAGTTCCATAAAGAACTTTGGGAGGAAGAAGGATTATCAAGCGCTTTTCAAACCAAAGGCTTAAAACAAGTTTGTAGCACATTTCCTACAGATCTGAAACAGAGGAATAACTCAGTCGAGGAATGGGAATTCGACAAGAAATTGCATACTCACTATTTGCAGATGTTCAGGTTATAATTGCACAATGTCGTGAAGATGTGAAATTTATGGTAAGGAAACTTCTTGGAGCCTTTGAAGGAGGTGGACTGAAAGTTAATATGAGTAAAACTGAATTCCTGGTAATAGGTGGAAATGGATGTAACATTAAATTACCCGAAGGAATGATCAGGCGTCGCAGTGCTGACGATGCCCGGAATAACAGAGTTATCGCAGAATGCATGCAGCCATCGCAGTAGTAATAGTAGTATGCGGAAAATGATTACAACAGCATGGCAGCTGTAAACTCCGCCTCACTCCGTCCATTCACACCCAAGAAATTGCCTGTATCCTGCTTTTTTGGCCTTCCAATAAACTCAAGCCTTCTGTGTCATATGTCAATATATTTTCTACTATGACCTGAAGAATTCTCACTTTTGTGCATTGTTATTGCCCTACTCCATTATATGGTCAATGGGACCAATTAAGGATCCACTTTACAGAAAAAGTGGCATCTGAAGTCCTGTAATCCTGATGTAATAAGCGGAATGATGACATATTGCTTAGTGACCACATTCCGTCCCTATTACTGGACTCTATCCAACATTTCTTGTGTGTGAATGGACGGAGGGAGGCGGAGTTTGCAGCTGCCATGCTGTTGTAATCATTTTCCGCATTTATTTATTAGTACTACTATTACTACTGCGATGGCTGCATGCATGCTGCGATAACTGTGTCATTCCGGGCACCGTCAGCACTGCGAACCAAAATGTCTGATCATTTAATGTTTTTCGCCTTTATTTACCCTTTACATGGAGCAATTTTGCTATTTCTTATTTTCTTAAAAAAATGGCGATAATGATTAGAATACTATATATTTAAGGTGTTATTCACTTTTTTATGTCTTGGATGTACAAAAGAATGTAATGCTCTACATAGCAACCAGCTCTTAAAATATTCGACTATCCCTTAAAGCTTCCAATATTCCCCTTGCATCTACAAGAAAATTAGCAATAATTTTCTGCAAATGTTTATCTCGATTAACATGTAGTAGATGAAGAATAAACGTTTCTAAAAATAGTTTGTACAACAGCAGATAAACTGATGTGAGTGCAACACATCAGATTTTTTATTTTGTTTCCTTAATCCTAATCAGAATATAAACAGTTTTTTATAACCCATTTTCTAATGAGAAAACAACACAAAATGTAGGTTCCCATTAAAAAACATTTGACCTTATAATGACCTTCATAAAGTTCTCAAACAAAACACGACTAATGGCATTTATTTTCCCCCATAATATCAAGTAACTTTTATTAAAGACATTTCTTTCTACAATGCTTAGTTTTGGAGATATTGTACAGTCTCAACTTAAATGGTCCACGCTATATTTCACCGATATTACAAAGCTTCTTATGAATCATTCTGTATATAGGCAGGTAAACAATGCACATTTTTACTGGCTATGAACACTATGAATCTCCTATTCAACTGTTTCCGTTACTTGGGGAACATTGTTCTGTTAGCCGATACGTAACACATGAAAACGCGTGCCATTTGTATGGAGAAGAAATCAGTCGAGTGTGTTGCAAGGGTCGAGTATAGTTATTAAAAACTCCGCCTCCAGTTCATGGAGCACAGCGGAGAAATTGAGTTAGAAAATAGGCGAGTGAGAGAGAAGATGAAATGTGCTCTCCAACTTCACTAATTACTCTACTCCAGCCCATTGTTGGGATTCCAGAGAATATCGCGTCGGAATCTCCTTTCTGGCCTGCTTTCCTTGTAAGATCTAGGTCTACGTTACCTTAATTCCTGGCTACAGCTACTTTAGGGTTATCTGTTACTGGTAGAGCTCTCTTTCTTACCTCTCCTTCTCTCACGCTCTCTCCCCTCTGTTTCTCTTTCTCTCTCTTTGTAACGCCCTCGACATGCGACGTTTGAAAAATTGGCATTAAAACTGCATTTTCTGGAATGTTATCTTGGTAGAAAAATTGTTAATTTAGACAAATTTGAACCAATTTAGTTGGAAATTGTAACAATAATAATGACAATGATATAAAGTTAATTTTGTGGTCCTATGTACCTAAGTTTCCAAGAAAATAGATGTCTAAAATCGAATATCCAATCACGTGTGAAATTATGCAAATGGCGAATATTTGAAAATGTCAAAAACTTAAATTTTGCATTTCGTTCCACGAATAGTTAAATTTTGTGTAAAAATATTAAATTAAGTAAGGTTTTTAATTTTCTATAAGTCAATCTTGTGTACAGTTACAAAAACTCTAAATCTAAAACTACGCCTGATATCAAAAAAGAATCCTTTAGGTCTCATCTACCTTTAACTGAAAATCTAACAGAAATTGAGGGGAAACTACATCATGAGACATTTTAAAGTGATAAAAAATATAAGAAAATAAATGTTTAAAATTTCACCTCAGTTTGGCACATATCTGCATACCTGAATTTAAAAGTCACGTTTGGGCATTTAAATGTCAAGATAGTAAAACCACAATTGGATTCTTATTCTATAGTATCCGAGGATTGTTTTCTATAAAAATTTTAAACCAAAACTTATTATTTTTGAAATGTTATTAAACATTTAGTTTAGAGTATCCTTAATAAAATTAAAACATAACTAACGGCACATAATTGTATTATTTATTTGAACAGAAAACGTGGTGACCAGAAAACTCCAATAAACGATTCAAAATTACGTGCCCAACCCCTTACTGTTAATAAAACTTGTATAACTTTGCAAGTAAGGAAACATTTTAAGTACGGTATACTTAATAGATCTTGTTATGTAGTATTTTTCACATAACCCAATAATCAACAAAGACATTTCGATACTTAATTCATTATCTTTGGTGAAGTTATGCACTTTTTTATTTAAAGATGCGGCATAGCTTTTGTTTAAGGGTGAACCTAGGTTATGTTATATGCACGTTGCGTAGTAACTGGGTCACCCGTTCTCGAGTAAAATACCTGCATACAGGCATTTCCCTCCCTTCAGCCTCTTAAATCATTTGCACTGTTACCTGTAGGTTCTTTGATACATATTAATATGTTTCGGAGACAGTTGGCCTTAGTTGCGTAGCTGCCTTTCATTATGTACGGTGAAAATAAAATCAAGATCATAGGAATTTAACATAGGAAATCAGTCTCCGCTGTTGATTTTAGACAAATACAATTTATAAGAATATTTTTAAGATCATTAAAAAGGGAACAGAATCCAAAAGCAGCAAATTTATTTTTTATTAATTTAAGATAAAATAATATATGTTAACTTTTATTCATTAATTTTGTTTCATCATTACAACTTTGTAACAAATGAGAATGCAGATATGATTTTCCGTGGATGGAACTTTGGATCCTGGTCTTCAATATTTTGTCCACCGTTCATTGTCACTTCAGTAATTTGGTTTAGTTCAGTTCTCACTCCACTTCACTAATGTATCTACTTCAGTTTTCACTGCAACTTTACTTTTCCTTTCTCTTAGGGCATATTGAAGTACGCGTGAAGCAGTCTCTTCTTCGCCCCATTTCACTCGCTTGGGCGTCGAACACAAGTCATCTCTAATCCCTCGCAGTAGCAGCACTCACTGTACGTCGCAACTGTCGTCGCTACCTCACTCGGAGAATGCACTAAGTAACCAGTACTTGATATCGCTTCAGAGTTGCATTCACTATATCACTCACTGACTCATTCCCGAGCAACCTATACGTACAACTGCGAGAGTTTCTAGAAGCTTCGTGAGAGGGGAGAAAGAAGCTTTCAGAAATATTCCTTTATCCCTTGATAGGCTTCTGGAATTTACGTCGGGGAGAGAGCGCTCCTCTTTATCTCTCCACCCGGCCAGTCGGTCGGCGTTATCCACACATGATCTCCGCATATACCTGCGTCACAATATCCAAATTCGGTTTACCTGTGGAAAACCACGGGAATGAAAGTCAAGCCAGTTTGGCTATTTCCCCGAATTTGAACCCATGACTTAAAGTATGTGAGCCAACTCAACAACTGCTCAAACAAAGATAATTATTCGCTACTTTTAAAACCTCTACTCGCAATAATCTATCTATACATGTAATAAAAAACAGCATTTCTCTGCTAATGTTTTGATTTTGGATAAATAACTGATAAGGTATACTGTATGTTAACGAAGCCAAAACTGCGTTTCAAAATATGTGTGTCACACCTATGCTGCGTATCTTACTTATTTTTAATTTTGTACCAACTACTTATAGTAAGTAGAGGAAGTATGTCATTCCAACCAAAACTTTTATTTGAAAATTCACTGTAAGTTCACATTTTGAGGCTCACTGTACCCCGAAAAAAAGGAATATAATAAAAATCTGTCTGCGTGCGCGTGTGTGAAAAGAATAAATAAAAACCAAAACAAAAAATCAATGAAAATTGATTTAAGTACTTTAACATAATACAAAGAATATCTTCATTTTTGGATAGTAACATTAGTCTATCTCTTACGGTCATTTAGAATGAAGAGGACTTCAGAGACTTTTCGCAAAATTTAAAGAGAGAGATTTTAAATTTCATGCTAATATCTTAAATATAAGAATTTTGATATAGATGGTTAGAAGCATTTTGAGAAAATCAAAGTTATCGAAATATTTTCCACGTAAAGGGTAGTTTGAGATATGGGAATTTTCTTGAAAAATCTTCGTGTCAATCCTTGGAAGATATTGAAGTTAAAAAAAATACCAAGTTTGCTATTTAACCAACATTTTGTTTTTGAGTTATGCTGTTCACACGTATACACATACACACACCTTTTTCCTAAAAATGCTTTTCTTTTGAATTCAGGAAGCCTCAAAGTTGTGTATATGTGCTGAAATATGATTTCGAATTTTAGGTTGGAATGCAATTCTTACTCTGGTTACTATATGTAAAAGGTAAAGGTAAGGGTACAGATCATAGAGGGGCCCCGGAACCGGGGTAGAGCACCACAAGTAGGCCATAACGGCCTATTTTGCCCCCAACGTGACCCCTAGGAGGGAGGGATTAGGGGGGAGATCCGAAGGATGACCAGGTCCGGATGCCGACGGGTGTAAACATGAAAGTATGGGCGGGGTCCCTAGCGTTTCCAGATTGAACATATCCGGCGGCGCCCGTTCCTACCCACAACCAACCCCCATCAGTACCCTATCGGATGTAGCTCACTTGAGGTGAGAGACCTAACTGAATAGTCCCCGCAGCTACGCTAGGCAAGAAACTTCTACACACCGCCCAGCCGCAACCCGCCGAACACCGTCACCAGATCCTCCAGGTCCTGCAAACCTGAAGCAGATGATGAGGAAGATGATGGATACAGAAAATGAGGTATAGGAAGGTCGTGATAGAAGATGAATCACCCTAACATTCGGCTGCCCACCCGGGGAAAACACAAAAAGTCCATGGGCCAGAGTGAGTTGTCGCCGGGTATCGAATCCGGGACCTCCCGAATGCGAACCACAGAAGCTACCGCCTGTGCATTCCCGCACGGTCTTACAGTACGTAATCTGCAGAGAAAGTAGAAACTATAGACCCAACTTTGGGAATGTTAAAAACGATTGGTTTTGATTGTTAATTATCTACTACTGACTGAATATAAGCATCACAGGGAGAGAAGGGAGAGAGGAATTCCTCTAGTTGATGCAATAACTGGAGAAAATCCTGGTTTGTTTCAATTTTAATATAATTTATAACAAGTGTTGCATTGCTGTAACCTATGTATATGTAGTGTAAAGATTTCCCAATATATACCTAAATTTGCATGGCTTAATGTTACGTCAAACACGCAGCAATGGGGTGGTTTAGCATCACGTATAAGTAACAAGTTTAGTCATGGATTCAGTATGCAAATACGTGTTCAGTTGCTGTCTGTATCAACCATTTAAACAGCCACAATTCCAGGAGCTGCAGTGAAGGGAATCGACCATAAATCTCTGTAAATGAACTGGTTTGGTCGGACTATTACGTAGCAATGGCGTTTGCGTGTGAATTTTGCTTCCTTGGCCATTTGAAATTTGTTCCCTGCACTATCGCCAAATGCTAATAAACTGCAGGTGCCTGGTGTAAACGAGATTCCAGTTGAAAATCTCAAAGAGAATAGACACTATAAAGCAGCGCAGCAAGATTAACAAGTGTTGTGAATAATCCCAGAAAGCAAGGCAATATACAAGGCATAAATGATGTACGAGCAGAAAATTGCACATGTGACAGAAGACACGTATAATTTAATAAAGCTGGCTCTCTGACACTTTTTTGTTTTGTTTCATTACACGACAAATCTATGTTTATCCTTTAGGCAGTAGCAGCACACGTACAAAAGACCCCAGACTTCCGAATTGATTCCCGGTTTTAAAAAGTGTTATCCGAGTTGATTACCGTTTTATGTAAGGTCGCATTCAAGTTTATTCTATTAAATTTTCCTTCTCGTTTTACACAGCTTTCTTCCGCCGCTAAAGTAAACTTAAAGTGCGCAATAACACAGTTGGTCAGGTTTCTCATTTCTTATTTTATGAAGGTCTCTTTACCATCCGCAGATAACGTCTCTAATTAGAGTACCTTCTGACCTACCTTAACTAGCTATCAATGCTACCGGTATGTAACACATCTAACCGAGGTCGTTAAGGCACGGACTCGTGAACGGGAAGTCTGAGATCAGGACCTTACTCCCTGATAGGTTTTCCTCAATCATCATAACTTGAAAATGCGGGGAAGGTACCCTAAACTTATACCTGGAACTTTTCCTTTCCAATTATTATTTCATGAATCATCATGTCACTGCCTGTGGTGCCGTATCAAGTAAGAGCGAGCGCTAATCACTGTTAAAACGAGACAAATGTAAATACTGATACCGCATATTCAGTAACGGTCTCTACTAGAACTTTATATGCAAAGATTTTGAGAAATAAAGACGTTCTATTTCTATACATTCTTATGGAATTAGTTGAAATGCTGAAAAACACTTTTGGTGGGGGATTATTTTTACAAGAGTAACAAGAGCTCTGTAAATACACCTTAGAAGGTGAGGCAGTATTTTATATCACAACACTGTGAATGCCAGAGTGATTGTAAATTAACATTATTGTATGACGATGATTTTAGATGTTTGTTAGCTATAAGCATTGTTAGGAAAAAGTTTACACGGCCTCACTGAAACTGACAATAGGAGTGGGTAACAATGAAGCGATGGGGTGAGTTGTTTATCACTTAGAAGAGACAAACAAATGACGTCAGGTTTGCGTGCCTCTTCTTTAGAAATGTAGGGAATATTTTCCCTAGAGCATATGTGTTTGTAATTATGATTGGCTGACAAAATAGACGCTAATGTTGGCGCGATTTGGTAACCAATAGCAGCTCGATTATAATGTTTAGACATATCGGGTGAGGGAGTATAAATTCTTGAGCCAAAAGCAAGTATCGAGCAGTTATACAGAATCTCTCGCGAGGTACACATTACGCAGTTCTCGGCAACCTCTCACGAGGTACGCATTACGCAGTTCAAAAGAATCATTCGCGAGGTACACATCACGCAGTTCTCAGCAATCTCTCGCGAGGTACACATCACGCAGTTCTCAGCAATCTCTCGCGAGGTACGCATTACGCAGTTCTACAAAATCATTCACGAGGTTCACATCACGCAGTTCTCAGCAATCTCTCGCGAGGTATACATTACGCAGTTCTAAGAAATCTCTCGCGAGGTACACATCACGCAGTTCTACAGAATCATTCACGAGGTACACAGCGCGCAGTTCTCGGCAATCTCTCGCGAGGTACACATTACGCAGTTCTACGGAATCTCTCGCGTCGTAAAGTTAGTTACAAAATTTTAAGTAGGTACGCGACAACTATTACGATAGTAATTACATTCGGAAATATAACAGTTTCAGTCAGGCGTGTATCAAGATTAAAGATGTGAAATTAATTAAGTGTGACGGCAATAAAAGTGTGAAAATAAATTCTTTTATCAGTGTTATTTTTAGTAACAACTCCTTTCCGTTTACACGCCCTGCTTAGAGATATCTGCTCGATTGAGTAATAATAGCTAGTCGGAGGACAAAGAATCCAAAATTCAAAATAGTAAAACAATAACAGGCGCCAAGTAAAACAGATAACAAGAGCAGATTACTGCGACAAAGGAAAGTATTTTTTTTAATTTCTTCTTCCCCCCTTTCAAGGTTTAGTGTAATATTCACCCGTTCCGGTCTCTATCATCCATCCACCTCTTACGAGGTCTACCCACATCTCTCCTTCTAATCAGCCAAAAATAATTATCTTTGGTAAACTATTTTCTATCATTGTATTAAAATGATTCTTCCATAAGTTTTTTTTTACCACTTATAAATCCTAGTTAGAAATATGTATGATGGGAATCAACTCGGACATACCTCCATGGAACATTGTATGTTCTGTAATTATACCTTAGAAGGAAAGTAACAGGTTATTTTTCACGACTTATAAATTGGTACAGTGAAAAATAACTCCAGATACTTTAATACTTCCGAGAATCACGCCTGTATTTTCACAACGTATAACATTAAGTAATCAATCTGTATCGTGGGAATCAATTCGGAAAAGGCTTCAATGTAACGTTTTACTTCTAAGAATCATGCCTTAGAATGAAAGCAAGAGGTTTTCTTTCACTACATAACACCTAGTTAGTGTAGATATTGTAGGAATCAATCAGGACAGACGCACCGAAAAATCACTGTATTTCTGCAAATCACGCCTTAGAAGGAAAGTAATTTGTTTTCCACAATGTATAACTTTCAGTTAAAAACCTGTATAATGGGAATTAACTTCGACAGATGGACCTTTGGAACGGTATGCATCCGGGAATCACATCTTAGGAGGAAAGTAATAGAATTTTTTTTCACAACGTATAAACATGTACATAGAATCAATTCGGACAGGCGCTCGATACAACGTTGAACTTTGAGAATCACACCTTAGAAGCAAATTAATCGTTTTTTTTCACAACATAGGTAGGGGTGAGTTAACTGAAAAAGTTTTTCGGCCTTTTCCTTATTATCAGAAGACAGTTGTGAGACAGTAGAGGTGAGCTCTGTGAAACGTGTTAATTTGAGCATTCGTTGCATCAAATAAAATTACCTTGCTGGTCAAAGTCGTTAAACAGTTTGGAGAAAAATATACTAAGACCATCAGAGTCGGAACATGTATTGAGGTGGTACGTATGCCGTTATGCACAGCTTAAAGCGCAAAATAGTGGACAAAGAAACCAGTGCTCGTAGTAGTGGTAGCAAACAAAAGCATTTTTTGGCATTTTTTAATTTCTGTTTTCTTTTCCCCTTTCTTAAGGAACCATATAAAATTCCCAAGGTTTTTCCAACGTCTTAGCCGTGTTACTTGAACCTTAAAAATATCACAGATTAAAAACTGGTGCTGTGTTCCATAATACAATGCAGTCTTGTGGGACGCAACACATGTTACCTCTCTTTCTTATGAAAGAGAGGCGCTAACATAAGGTTTTGTAGAACTGGTTAACTCATGTACAACGCACACATTGTTTGATAGAATTTTATTTTATATTTTTTTCATTTGTGCCCTTGAACGTTTGAGAGCGAAAGCAAGCTTAAACTATCAAGAACTACGTATTATGTTAGTGGTACGATGTTTTAAAGCTAAAAATAATTCTAAATCGTCCCCCCTGTTGTGTACATATTCATGCTAATCTTTTTTTTTCATCTTCCACAAGGTGCCCGTCTATCTGTTTCGTCCTTAATTATATAATATATCCTTCGATTTTGTTCTTGGTCTTCCTACTTGAGGGTACTACACATATACACTACGTGATCAAAAGTATCCGGACACCTGGCTGAAAATTACGTACAAGTTCGTGGCGCCCTCCATCGGTAATGCTGGAAGTCCATATAGTGTTGCCCCACCCTTAGCCTTGATGACACGTTCACTCTCGCAGGCATACTTCAATCAGGTGTTGGAAGGTTTCTTGGGGAATGGTAGCCCATTCTTCACGGAGTGCGGAACTGAGGGAGGTATCGATGTAGGTCGGTGAGGCCTGGCACGAAGTCGGCATTCCAAAACATCCCAATGGTGTTCTACAGGGTTCAAGTCAGGACTCTGTGAAGGCCAGTCCATTACAGGGATGTTATTGTCGTGTAACCACTGCGCCACTGCCCGTGCAGTATGAACAGCTGCTCGATCGTGTTGAAAGATGCAATCGCTATCCCCGAATTGCTCTTCAACGGTGTTAAGCAAGAAGGTGCTTATAATATCAATATAGGTCTGCGCTGTGATCGTGCCACACAAAACAACAAGGGGTGCAAGCCCCCTTCAGGAAAAACACGACCACACCATAACACCACCACCTCCGAATTTCACTACACACGCTGGCAGATGATGTTCACCGGCATTCGCCATACCCACAGCCTGACATCGGATGCTACATTATTTACCGTGTTTCGTCACTCCACACAACGTTTTGCCACTGTTTAATTGTGTAATCTTGACGCTCCTTACACAAATCGAGGCGTCGTTTGGCATTTTCCTGCGCGATGTGTGGCTAATGATCTGGATAGATGTATGCCGATTACTCTTTACGACCCTCTTCAAATGTCGGCGATCTCTGTCAGTCAACAGACGTGGTCGGCCTGTACGCTTTTGTGCTGTACATGTCCCTTGCCGTTTTCACTTCACTTTCACATCAGAAACAGTGGACCTAGGGATGTTTAGGAGTATGGAAATCTCGCATACAGACTTCTGACACAAGTGACAGCCAATCACCTGACGAAGTCCGTGAGTTCCCCGGAGCATCCCATTCTGCTGTTTCACGATGTCTAATGACTACTGAGGTCGCGGATAATGAGTACCAGGCAGTAGGTGGCAGTACAATGCACCTAAAATGAAAAACGTATGCTTGTGGGGTATCCGGATGCTTTTGATCACATAGTGTAGGTATCATTTAATAAAGTTGTTGGTGGTCTTTCCTCTTTCATGTTTAATGTATGCTGTTATCAGTTATTTTTAATCCTAATAATATACGCAAATAAATTTTGTGTTTAAACCCATCACTTACTTTGAACTGCAAGGGTAAATAATATGTAACATACAAAGATATTTTACTGTAGACGCGTCCTAAAAATATGTTTTTAGTTCGATCGCTTGAGAATAGAATAGACCTAACGTGTGAAATATTTATCATTAATGCTGTTCTTCGCTTATTTCGATATTAAATACTACAGCTGTGGGGCAGTTCTTTAGTGTTTTTTTTCCTATTTCTTCTTCTGTGTATTATATTTGTTAAAAACTGCATTTATCCTTTTGAAAATGAACGTTAAAGTTTCTCAATATGAGGCTTTAGGACATAATTGTGAGGTATAGCAATATGTCAGGGTTCCTGGTTTGTTTGTTTGTTTGTTTTTTGCAGACAACTGCCTGTTTTAATTATATTTTTTTCAGAATCACCTATGACTGTTATAAAAAACTCTTTAGTTATGCAAAATAAAATCTCTATAAACATACTGAGTTAAAACATATAACACCTGAAAAGTTGGTGCGTTATCATCCACGTTTTAAAGTTTAGAAGCTAGATTTTCTTCTCCTCGTTTAATCACAGGCATTTCGAATGATTAAAAATAAGGCAAATTTTGATACATGATACACACAAGGTATGACTTATTCATACAAAAATCTTTTTCTGTTTAAATTCTCTTAGTCATAACAGTGTTCGTCAGAAACGGCTTGATAATGACTTTGTGCTGTTGGAAAACGCATTTTGTTGCACGTTAACATAAGTCAGCTGTTTACACATCAGATTGGTATTGAAATGTCGCTGGCCTATTACAAAGCTGGTTATGAGCACAGGATCCGACCTGGTACAACGCTAGTTTGGAAAACTTGTGTCGCTTTGCCAAAAATGCTTGGAAAAACATGGCGAGTGGAAGAGAAAATGGGAGTCGAAACTGGGAGTGTGGGACTCACCAATGCAGGCATACCCACTAAAAACTCCTCCACCGGAGTAAGAAAGGAGAAGGTTTGCAGCGGTACCGCCTAAAGCACCCGCGCATTCCCAGGTGACGGTTGAACTGGGCCTCAGTGTGGTCACCAGGGGAGTAAGGGATTGTTGCCGGGAGACAAACTTGACCAGGGTCCAGTCTGCCCCCGCAGCGAAATAAAGCAGAGAATAGTTGGTACTCCAGGTGATAATGTAGGATTAATGGCGCTTGGATTTTCGGTTAAATGATGTAGATTGGAAAAGGATTGAGATGCGTGTGTCATCACGGAGGTTTCGAGGAAGTTCCGGATTAACGTGTAGCATTCTTGTAGGTGGTTTTGTGGTCTTTAAGTTCCTTAAAATTCTTTCTGATGGAGTTGTTGGTGTTAGTTTGGAGCTCTCGAGGACGCCTAGTTGCGTGGACGGGTCGTCGCTGCCGTCGGTGAAATTGCATGTACTGCTTTTTATAAAATAGGTAAACTTGCTTATTGGACGCTCCTCGTATCTTTCGCTCTGTTTGCTTGTTTGTGTTTTTTTTAATTAAAATTTTCATGGTTCTCGATGTATAAATCGCTCTGAATAGAGTTTTCAGTCACAAAGCTTGAATAATTTCTCATATCTGAGCGAAGTATATACAAGCCATTTTCAAACACCGAAAAGATTTTTGTTAATCTTTTTTTTTTTTTTTTTTGTTTTTCTTTTGCTCTCCACGTAGTGGGTAGAGAAGTTATTGCATTCCACCCAAAAATTCGATACTGAGATTTCACCGGGAATATCTGAAACCAAATAAAGCATTTTTGAAAACATATCCGTGTACGAATGTTTGTGTGCCTGTGAAGTCGGATAAGCATCAAACTTAGTGTAAGGTTCAGTGCCTTCCAAAGGCGCAAAACGCAGATTTCAAGAAAATTTACATCCCGAACCACTTTTTTCATGGAAGATTTTTTGAATTTTTTTATTTTTCCAAAGATGGCTCTTAACGATTTTGATTGAAATGTCGTATATTAAGGATATTTACATGAAAAATAAGAAATATATCTTGAATTTTCCGTTAATAGTCTATGTGCTATTCTTTCGGAAGAAATTTTGTATAATCTTGTATAACTGGTAAACGTTAAGGATAGACGAAAACTTACTACACAAAACCTGTACAACTTTTTAAAACAAACAATTTATTTCCAACATTTTTTGTGGCATCAGCCGTTTCCGAGATATCGGTTATTAATTAATCAAATTGTTCAACATTTAGCCATTAGTTTTAAGTCCTGTAGGTTTTCAGTTGTTTCTCGCGATTGCATGGAAAGAGTATGGAATTTTAAAGTCAGCATATAGCGTCCAGCTCTTATACATTTGTCTGTTCCTATTCGGTTTATATCTATAACTAAATGTGAAATGTAGCCATTTCCGGAAAGATTTATCTCGATTAAAATGTAGTTAACTAGGAAAATAAACTTTCGTAAGAGTAACCGTTATACCCACTAATAAGTGATATAGGATAGAGAAAGTCATGTGAACGTAACACATCAGAATTTTTAAAATTTAATCTCACCAAATTCGGATGCAGTACTACATGAAAAGAGAAAAAGCTGTAATTAAAATTATTAAAACCTACTTCTGGTATAAAATATTTCTACTTAATTTGTAAAACGGTGTGTGTGTGTGTGTGTGTGTGTGTGTGTGTGTGCGCGCGTGTGCGTGTGCGTGTGCGTGTTGGTGGGGTTGGGTTGGTGTTTTTCGTAATATTTCACAATAACAGCTTTAAGTTGCCAAAGTTAAGATTTTCAAAATAGTATATCCCCCTGCTACAAGAGTTTCTTTGATATAAAACAAAGAGATCCACATTGTCTGTGCATATTTTGTCTCAGTTTTATGATTTTTAACATAAAATTTAAACAGATGCTAGAGGATGGTGTTCTCAGAAACTTTAATACATGCACTTTATTCTTTCATGTGGAGTATTTGATAAAACAGTTACTATTTTCTTCCAGGTAGAGGGCGTTCGGAAATGTAAGAATATCTTATTATAAGACGAGGGACTTAATACAACTAACCGAACGAGTTGGCTGCTGTAACGTGAGACACGCGTTCGGGATGTTTCGGGTTCAGTTCCCACTGACCACCACCCTAACCGTGGGTTTTTCGTAGTTTTCCTGTCGTTAGGCGAATGCTGGTTTGGTTTCTCTCCTGCCACGACTTCCTCTCCCTTAACTTTACTTCTGTTTCCTTCTCATGTTTTAGGTGCGCAATCTGGTTTCATAGTATAACGCAGTGCCAGACAGATGGAGCACATGCTTCCTCCAAGAAAGAGTATTCGTCTTGGACAACAGAGGGGTGCCTAGATTGTATGGGTCGTTCATCGCACACTCTGGGCGCTTCCGATGGTGGGTCGGGTTTTCGAGCCAGGAATTATTATTTATCTATTTGTTGTTTTGTTTAGTTTAATATCCTTTAACAGATTAGGTCATATTGGACGATGAATGACTATAACTGATGGAAATGATGCTCAAACGAACACGTGGTCCCGCAGAGCAGGCATCATCAGCAGGTAGCTTTATGGAGCTGACTTTGCCTGTTCCGCTCCCGTTAGCGTCTGCCACAAGGAAATCTGAGCAGCAGGCCGGTTTATAAACTCAGTGGCGTTTCCTGTAACTAAACGGGAGTAACTTTGCAATACAAATTGATTTGAAGAGCCGTAATCATATCGTTTTACGGAACTATATTGCATGTGAATATTATTATTATTATTATTATTATTAAATAATACAATTAGCAATGTTGAGTATGGCGAGATATGATTAATTTGTGCATCGCATCCTAGTAGGGATTATTTAATAAAAACACGATAATTCCTATGTTCAAAGGCAAAATAAACAAGTTGAGAGTCTGACCGGCATAAACAAATGCAATAATAGCAACAAATTACAGTATAACATGTACATTTTAGTTGTTACAATTAAGGTGATATTTCTTACTCTTGGTGTTTTTCATACTAATTTGCATGACAAGAAGAACAATGGCGCTGTAGATTAAACCTTTATATGGTTTAACACCGCATAACAAATTAAACACTTTATACCATTATGCTCTATATTTCCTCCCAAGCAGGTTTGAACCTAGTTGGTGTTGTTGACTTACGTGCTGTCCTTTTTGGTAAATGAAAACTACCCAACAGAACCGCCGCTGCACTGAAGGAGGGCATGAATGACGTAATTTCCCCTTTGTTCCTCCTTCAGTTGCTCCCATCACGCTTATATACTGAACAGGCAAGTTCCCAACCATCTGCTCGGTACTTGACGATAGCTGCTCTAGAGCTTAAAGTTATCTGACATTCATCGTTTCAGGATAAGAGGAAACCTTGTAAAAAACTGGCTGACTGTGAGGCAGACGCCCTAGACCCACGACAGAGGTGGGTTCAGGAATTATTGTTAGGAACGTGTGTGCGTTTCAGCAACCTGTAGTATCCTGTGGTTCCTTCACCTGATATTCCTCCTGGTGGGGGGGGCAGTACGAGATGTTCCTCTCTGTTGTTCCTTTTAGTATTACATCTAATTTTTGGTTTTTAACTTATCTTGTTGGCAGAGAGACACACAGACATGTGACATGTTATTTGTTTTTTTAATTCTGGGAACCTCAAAACATGTATTTTTGATGTGATCTTGATACCTTTGGATGGAATGCAATACTTTCTGCACCACAGGTGTTCCCAAGCGATAAGAAAGAAGCAATATTAACCCAGAAGAGTAAAGAAGAACACGCCAAGAAATACCGAACGTAAATCTAATGTCGGAATACACGACAAAAGGAAGTTGTCTGGCTAGGGACATAAATAAATGACAAGATAAAACCAGTGTTAACTCATTGCGTGTAGCATGTGAAATGAATGTACTTGTGTGTAATATAAACTACAGTGGAATTTACCGTTGTCACATCATAGATGTTTCGCGCATCTTTCTTTCATTATCTTCGGTTTCTTCGTTGATACTATTGACGTAACAAATACATGATAAACGTTGAATTCGGCAATAGGTATAATTACGCTTTTAATGTCAAATTGCCATGTAACACAAAAATTAAAATAAACGTAATTTATAACTATGTAGGATAATGCAGTACTGTTTAAATGCGAATTTAACAACAGAAAGAACCTATTTTGAAATATTCTCTAATTATAGTAGTATTTTACCTTCTCTACCATGCACATAGTAGCTAGAGAACGTATTGAATTCCAGCCCAACATTTTATATTGAGAATTCACCCTATATACATGTTTTGTTTTGTGTGTGTCTATGCCTTTAACACCATAACTCAAAAACGAAAAGTCGGATAAACCCCAAACTTGGTATTCACATTCATTATCTTCCAAAGATGCATTAGGAAGATTTTCAAGAAAATTCCCCATCCTAAACTACCCTTTACATGGAAATTTTTCGAAATTTTTTATCTTCTAAAAGTTAATCTGACGATTTTGATTAAAATGGTCTGTATTAAATATACTTACATGACAAATACACTATATATTTTTAATTTTCTAGAAATAGCCTGTGAAGTCCTCTTTTTCGGAAGGAATTTTGTATAATCTTGTATAACTGGTAAACATTAAGGGATAGACGAAACCGTACCAAACAAAAAATGGAGATATCATTAGAGCACATAATTTATTTCATATAAGCTTTTTTGTGGCATAAGTCATTTTTGAATTATTCCTTACTAATGTTTCGAATTGTTCATTATTTGATCATTATCTAAGTCCTGTCAACATGCAGTTGTTTCTCGCGATTCTATTGAAAGAGTATGGAATTTTAAGCCCAGTGTATAGTGTCCAGTTCTTAAACATTTGACTATCACTGTTCTCTTTGTATCTATAACGAAATATGTATTGTAGCTATTTCAGTTAGGGTTTATTTGGATTAAAATATAATGGATAGAAAAATAAGCTTTAAAAATTGAGTTTTGTTTAGGACCACTGTGGTCCTTAGTGTCCCATACTATAATGGGTGTGAAAGAGAGGTATTTTGCTCAGAGGCCACTTTATTAGCCTTGAGGTTCTTCTCACCGGCTTTACTTCCCTTCCGAAGGAAGCCATGCTAAGGATTTTTACGCCTGAAAAAAATCCATCGCTCTTCGCCGGGTTTGAATCAGCGATCATGGGTAGCATGGTAAACACTACACAACCGATGACGACAAAATAAGCTTTAGTAAGAATAGTTCATATATCCACTAATAAACGATATAGGGTAGAGAAAGTCAGTGAATGTATCACGAAACGAATATTTTCAAGAAAATCTCCAACCTCAACTACCCTTTACATGGAAAATTTTTCGAAATTTTTTATTTTCTAAAAAATAACTATAACGATTTTGATTAAAATAACATACATTAAATATGTTTATATGAAAAATAAAATTATATTCTGAATTTTCTGAGAATAGACTGTGAAGTCCTGTTTATTTGAAAGGCATTTTATATAACCTTGTGTACCTGGTAAACTTTAAGCGATGGACGAAAACGTACTGCACAACAGATATAGGTCTCTTTGAAACACAGTTTATCCCAAATAACTTTTTCTGTCATAATTCATTTCCGTGGTATCCGCTATTGATGGTCCAGATTGTTCAATACTCTTTTCATTCTTCAAATCCTTGTTTCTCGCGATTGCATGGAAACAGTATTGAAACTCAAGGCCAGCATATAGCGTCCAGTTCTTAACATTTGACTGTCGTTCCCTTTGAACCCTAACGAAATGTGAAATAAATCTATTCCTGCAAAGACTATCTCCACTAAAGTGAATTGGATAGAAAAGTAAGCTTTCGTTTGAATAGCTTGTATAGCCACTAATAAGCGGGTAATCAGCGGGTAATAAATGAAAGTCATGAGAATGCAACATATCAAATGTTTATACGACTATCTAAAGGAGGTATACAAAATTGCATACAGTTATCCCGAAAAGTACATCGTATGGAATATTTTAAAAATGAGAAAGCGTCGAGAATATTATGTAAACCTTACAAAATAGAATTTAGAAATGACAAAGCAAAAATAATCGTGCTTCTGGTTGAAGGAGTTTGTATTGCTATATTATTTGCACCACGCTTTGGGTGTCAATTTGAAGTAGGTCCTATTGAAGGAGTTGTATTATATTTCAACTGTTAGGGAGCCGAACTTGTAGTAGTTGCAACCGCACGTATAGTAAACAGTTTCCGGTAGCCTTCGCCCCAAATGTACTTTCAGGTAGCCTTTGCCCCAAGTTTAAAAAAATCTGATGTGTTACACTCACATGACTTTCTCTACTCTTGTACAATCTAATTTTACAAACGCCTATTCTCCATATGCTTCATGTTAATCGATATATCGAGATGTCAATCTTATTGGTAATTTTCTTGTAGATGCAAGGGAAATATGGTAGCTTTTAAGCGACAGTCAAATATTTTAACGCTGGTTGCTATGTGGCGCATTCCATTCTCTTTGCATGTCCAGGACATAAAAAAATGAATAACGCATTTGAGAAAAAGTATAAGTATTGGAAAATTTAAGGAAATAACAAGCAATATCTCGAAAACGGTTCACTCAACAAAAGAAATGTATATGACATAAGTTGTGTATTTTAACGCGATCTACATTTTTTGTGTAGCAAAGGTTTGTCTATCTCTTATGGTTTACCAGTTATGCAAAAGTCGTTCACAATGAAGAATACTTTTGGAGACATTCCCAGAAAATTCGAGATATACATTTCATTTCTCATGACATTATCTTAAACATATGATATTTTCATCAAAATCGTTAGAGCCATTTTTGAGAAAATTAAAATTTTCGAAAAATCTTCCATGTAAAGGGTAGTCTGGGGTGGGGGGATTTTCTTGAAAACCTTCGTGTCGCATCTCTGGAAGATACTGAACCTAAATACCAAGTTTGGTGCTTATCCGACTGTTCGTTTTTGAGTTATGCTGTTCACAGACACACACACAGACACACACACACACAGACACACACACAGACACACACACACACAGACACACACACGGACATGTTTCCAAAAATGCTTTTTTTGGATTCAGGAGGTCTCAAAACATGTATTTCCGGTGAAATCTCGGTATCGAATTTTTGGGTGGAATGCAATACTTCCCCTACTTACTATACGTAGTAGAGAAAGTAAAAATATTTACTTTGTAATTTGACTGATTCTTTAAATATTATATATCTATGATTGCCTCGGCTGCGTCAGTATTTATTTTTAGAGACATGGATGTCCTAGCAGGGAGTGGTGTGACTGAAGAATGTAGGCTTACACAGATTTTAAGCTTTTCTTCACTCCATTTATTAATGCTTGACACGATTTAAATAACACTTCACTGATACAGAGAGAAAGCTGTGAGATTCTTTTATTAATTACTTGCACTTTTTAACACGTAAAACTATTTTCGTCTCACACGAATACGTATTAAATCTCTCGAGGATGTGTCTCCCGTCCGGTTAGGAACACTGCTTGCAGGCACTGAAAAGATTTCTAGCGCCTAAACTTGTACATTTATGTATTTCAAGTTTCTGATTGGCTACTCCTAATTCAATAGAATACTTTCAATTAACTAAAGCTTTTTTTGGTTGTTGATTGGCTATTTTATAAACTGTCACTAAATTTACATTATTGTTGCTCCAATAATGATTAGTAGCATTATTAAACATGCTTACACAATATTGTCTCAAAGTTACCTCATTGTTAGCAACATTTAACTTATTATTCTCACAGCTCCTACAGTATTAAATTACGTAATATATTCACATAACATTATTACACATGGATACAATAATATAAGCATATACAATGACTGTAATATACACTTTTTATATATTGTTACATAAAAATATTGGTTTAAGGTGGGCTGTTATTGAATTTATATATTATATAATTAGACTGAAATCATTTAAATGTTAAAAACACTGCCTCATGGTTTATGATGTTTAAAAACAGCTTGGTGCACATTCAGGACCTTTTGGTGTTTTTATGCTCCTCGGCAGCTGATTATTTGAAGATTCCTTTGAAAGTTGGTTCACTTTAACGAAGGCAAAACACATATTTTTATTGGAATGTAGAAGACTTACAGGAAGACATTTAAATCGGTAAATGACATGTTTTAATAGGTCGTAAAAAGCTACACATAACTAATATACAACGTCTGTAGATTTTAGTAATGCGTAAAACCATCTTTAATAGGGGATGGGGTTGAAAAATGTTGTATGGGAGACCATTTGGAGGATTTTGAGTATGAATGGGAAATTTGGCAGAATGAAGATAAAGTGATAAGATTAAAAGGATTGGATACGAGCAATATTTAATTGCTTTAATGCATTTAAGGGAACACATCTATGAAAATGAAAAATATAAAACTCTGACGAATTTGCTTCACATTTATACCATCTATTTACTGTGATCAAGAATGAAAAAATAAATTTCCTCTTTATAGCTAAATACTTTACGCAGAATTAGTTTTTTGCATCTCAATTGCAAGAGATTTTTAAAACGCCCTATGCGTAGAAATTTTAAAAATTAATGTATTGGACATTAAAATTTTGCACTTATTTAATCTATCAATGATTTTTATGTATGTGAACTTCTTGTTTTCACCATATTAATAAAGAAAAAAAATAATACTTTTTTCACAATTGCTTTTTTTCCTAATTTTTTAAAATGAGAATTAAACATAATTTTTCATTCGAAATAAGAAAAATAGAATAAATATAGATAGGTAAACTTATTTGCAGTTACTCTTAAAACTATGTTTAAAATTTCATGCAAATTGATAGAAAATTGCATCGTGTGGGACATTTGGAAGTTAGGAAAATGTAGAAAGTATGGAAACAGAAAATTGAGATTAAATACATATCAAAATATTTTATAAACTCCCCAGCTCCATAAGGGGCTGCTTATTGCATTTTGCGTACCCAATAGACGTCTCTTTATTTAGTCTTTGAATCTTATTTCCCTTATATTTTATCCTATACATGCTACAGTATAAATATATTATAATTAGACGAAAGCCTAGCCCTACAAGTATCCTAACCTAGTTGCACTATACGTAGAAAATCGTGGTTGTATTTTATAAATACACGTTGTTATCTTAACACTATAAAATATATAAATTAGGGATTTAGTTGTGTGTACATAATAAACGTTCTTCACACGAAACACTATCATATTAATACTAAAAAGCACCAAATTCAATCGTAAACAAAAAAAAAATAATTTGATGTAATATATTCACATGACATTCTCTACCCTCTATGGTTTATTAGTGGATATATATATATATAACTTATTTCTCTATGTACTACATTTTAATCCATATAAACCTATGCAAAAATAGCCATTAAACATTTCATTATAAAGACAAAGAGAACAGTGCTAGTCAAATGTTTAAGAACTGGACGCTATATGCTGGCCTTAAAATTCCATACTGTTTCCATACAATCGCGAGACACAACTGAAATCAATGGGACTTTAACAAAATGACAAGTATTGAACTATTCGAACCTTTAACAATGTATATCTCAGCAACGACCTATGCCACAAAAATTTATTTTTTAAGTAAGTTATGCGTTTTAATAATATCTACATGTTTTTTGTGGTATAGTTTCGTCTATCGCTTAACGTTTACCTGTTATGTAAGATTATACAAAATTCCTTCCGAATGAAGACTTCCTAGGCTATTCCCAGAAAATTCAAGGTATATATTTTATTTGACATATAAATAATTTTCATATGTGGTATTTTAATTAGAGCGTTAGGGTCATTTTTAGAAAACCAAAATTTTCGAAGAAAGTTCCATGTAAAGGTTGTGGGGATTTTCTTAAAATCTTTGTGTCACACCCTTAAAAGATATCAAGTTTGGTATTTATCCTTCGTTTCGTTTTTGAGTTATGCCCTTCACAGACACAGACACACACACACACACACACACACACACACGGATATGTTTCCAAAAATGCTTTATTTGATTTCAGGGCACCGCAAAACATGTATTTCGGTGAAATCTCGGTATCGAATTCTTGGGTGGAGTGCAATATTTCTCCTACTTACTATATATAGTGGAGATAGTAACAATGCCGAGTAGGATAAAACATGAAATATATCCTAATGTGATAGTCAGTTGTCAGTCACGGGGTAAACAACATACCCCAACTTCCCTACACCTCAAAACAGTGCCAAATTTGAATACAGTATTGGTTTTATATCACAAGTAATATTAGATTTATCATGGTAGTGTGTACTCTACAGTGGGCGTGGTGGACATGACATATTCGTAAGGTTATTTTTTAATTTTTTGCAGTGGCGCTAGACCAAAACAATCTTGATATTATTGAAGTACAAAGTCTATATTATTTTTAAGACAAAAATCCAATTTTGAGATTTTTGTCAGTTTTGACCAATTTTCACAGATGTGCCCCCTTAAGTATAAAAATCTGATGTGTTACACTCACATGACTATCTCTACTCTTGTACAAACTATTTTTACAAACGTTTATTCTCCATATGCTTCCTGTTAATCCAGATGTTAATCTCATTGCTAATTGTCTTGTAGATGCATGGGGAATATGGTAGGTCTTAAGCGATAGTCAAATACTTTAAGAGCTGGTTGCTATGTGGAGTATTCCATTTTCTTTGCATCACCAGGACAAAAAAAATAACGAATTCCCATTTGAGAAAAAGTATAAATATTGGAAAATTTAAGGGAACGAATAATAAGCAATATCTCGAAAATGGTTCACTCACACAAAAAATATATATAACATAAATTGCGTATTGTAATGCGATCTACATTTTTTGTGCAGTAAAATTTTGTCTATTTCTTATAGTTTACCAGTTATGCAAAAGTCGTTCACAATCAAGAATACTTTTGAAGACATTCCCAGCAAATTCAAGATATACATTTCATTTGTCATGAAAGTATCTTAGAGATATGATATTTTAATCAAAATCGTTAGGGCTATTTTTGAGAAAATTAAAATTTTCGAAAAATGTTCCATGTATAAAGGGTAATCTGGGGTGGGGGATTTTCTTGAAAACCTTCGTGTCGCATCTCTGGAAGATACTGAATCTAAATACCAAGTTTGGTGTTTATCCGACTGTTCGTTTCTGAGTTATGCTGTTCACAGTCACACAGACACACACACGGACATGTTTCCAAAAAGGTTTTATTTTATTCAGGGGACCTCAAAACATGTATTTCCGGTGAAATCTCGGTATCGAATTTTTGGGTGGAATGCAATACTTCCCTACTTACTATACGTAGTAGAGAAAGTAAAAAAGGAATACTTAGAAAATTAGTGTCCACCAAAATCATCAAAGTATTTCTGCTACTAACAACTAATTTGTACCAGAGTCTCGGTTTATTTCCAAGTGTAGCAAGTAGGCTACAAGTGTGGAGGAATCGGCCTCCATGCAAGGTCGCCTCTCCCACCATCTCACGTGTGTGCGGGTTCGTTGCCACCGATTCTGATAGTCGCATACCTTGCATTATGACTCGCTAGTCTATGTATAGAACCTGAAGGTCTTGCAGTCCTACTTAGGACCACTACTGCAAATTATCCGCCCTCAGGATACTTCCAGCCTCGTCTTTATAGCTCCAGAAACATCCATCACAATGCTTTTCTCTCCTCATCCTCTCCCAGAAATAAAGAAACATCAAAGTTACATCTTAGCATAATTTATGTGCATGAAGCGCCGAGCCTCGCCCGAGAGCCGCCTTCATAAAAAAGTCAAAAGCAGTTTAAAGCCTAAAGCGTTCTATAAGAGGGAGGTATTAGCCACATGGAGAAATAGAGGTAAAGAACCTCAACATTTTGAATACACAATGGCTTAAAATTTAGAAATAGTGCACTTTTGGGGGGTCTAACAAACAGATTCCACAACGTTTCTCGTATTATCCCTGAAGGAGATGGCTCTCTCCCTCCCTTCATTCTCTCCTCTCTCTTTGTCCATGTGCTGATTCTAAAATCAGTAAACAATCTACTTTCTATGGACTAATTATATAAATTAACATGCAGTATCTAATTAAAAGGCTTAAAACAAAGTAAGAAATGCAAATTTGATGTGACACACGATTTTCTCTGCTCTTTACATATTCACATATGTCACTGTATTATGTATTATAACAATTACTGTGACCACTGTGGATAAATCCTACAAACGTTTGCCTAAACAAATTTAAAAGTAGACACCTTGAGTTATTGTAAGTTCCGAAAACAACATACAGCCGTTTACAGCACAAGTCTGTACAGCACATGTTTCTTACTACATAACTAGTTTATGAGAAAAGAGAAAAATTTCAAACATGCGTACCAAAATGCTAGAAGTTAAATTCAGTAAGAAAGAAGGTGGATCAATGGGGCAATTGCAGAAACTTAAATACACACGTTTTTTTCGTCCTTCCAGTGCCATAAAAATTCACTTTTATCAGAATCATTAGAGCACTTCTGAGTAAATAAAGAAGAAGAAGAAAAAATGTAAACCAAACTTTTTCTATGTGAAGTGTTATTTGGACAGATAACACGCCGCCTTGCATCCTTAAAAGAAGTATGATTAAATTATGTAATTAGATATACACAACATACCTTTAATTACGCTACACACAGAAAGATGTTTTCTAAAAATATTTCAGACTTGTATTTCCAGTTCACTGTAATATTTCTTCTACAGTAAGTAAGCGGTAGAGAAAGTACAGGGTGGATATTATAAAATGCAGAAATACAGGCTTATTCAAAAAGGAGTAGATTTGAAATTGCTATGCCAAGAATTGTGAAAGATCGAAGTGCATTTTGTATGTGACTGGAGGGAGGAAAGTTTAAAGTTTTATGAACACTGAGAATTTGTGCATTCAGCAAAAAATACATTTTTTCAAGAAACAGTGGTTCATTTCTTGCAATGAGATGAATGGAGATATACCACACACACACACACACACACACACACACACACATATATATATATATATATATATATATATATATATAAATACAAAACAAGAATTGTACACAATAATATAACTTAGCAGGAAAGATGTTAGAATATTTAGCAGCCAAGAGATGTACAAAGCAGATTGTAACTTAGATAAGTAAGGGACGGACGAGTAGCTAATTCCAGGTAAAAGTAATTCTAGGTAGGAGTACGCCTCATTTCACCAAGCTAATGAGAAGGAATTTGAAGGAATAATAAGAAATAGAAAGAGACAGATATAGAAAGTAAAGAGACAGAGATATTGAATTTGCTTACCCTGCGTCACTGGGACGCGTGCGCGAAAAGTTTTGGAGCACAATATTTTCATACATAATAAGGCAATGCGGTCTGAGGATCAATTAGAAATGTTGTTACATTTTAAGGCGCGAAGGTGAGCGTCACTAGGTTTGGGTATAAAAGGGGGAAGCAGGCCCCAGATTTTCACTCTCTTATAGAATCTCTTCGACACTCAGTAATACTTTCTGGACGACGGATGCACTTGTGTGCATATGGGTGGGAAAGCGTGTGCAGTTAGATTAGGCTTCTAATTTATTATTATGGTGGGAATTTTTAAAGATGGGAAAATTTAGCCGCCCATAAGTATTTTATTGATAATAAACCACGTTTTAAGGTAAATGGAAATGCAGTGTATTTTCATTTGCCTCACCTATAAAAACCCTGATATCAATGAAATTAGTTAGATAGGTAATTAACTAGGAGTGGAGAATCATTAGCCGCTGTTGCAGAACACTGCAACAGAGAGTATCAACCAAGAGGACCAACGGTTTCCCGCTATAGAGTAAACTGATTGGTTCCTACTTACCAAACTGTTTATGCCACTTGTAAATTTGCTAATGGTGAGGCGCCTGTTTGTTGAATCCATTACAGAAGTGACTAGTTACATTTGAAGTATTCACTTGCAGGAAACTGCAGCACAAAAGATTATTTTTCCTATGTTAACCATTTATCTATAGACAACCAAAACTTATGCGCCTGAATGGAACTTCTATACCTGCTTTTAAACTTCCCAATATCCATTGATGTGCGGACTGTGCTCCCGCCTTTAATGCTTTATTCGAAATAAAATTATGAAATATGTTCCTTCTTAGGACGCCCTGTACTCAAACTTTGTTATTTAGAGCAGCAATAACAGCCGTGATTAATTTATCTTTATCAAACCTTTAATTCATTAAACCGAAAAAGTGTGTTAAATTTATCCTATTCATCTCCATATTATCGGCGATAACGCTATGCAACAGTGAGGCAGTATTTTTAACACTTGAATAATTTCAATTAAATTATATAGTATGTAAATTCAATAACAGCCCGCCTTGAAGTAATATGTATGTAATAATTTGTAAAAATGTTAGCAACAGTCATTGCAAATGATTAAATTATTGTAAACATGTTCAGTAATTGTATGTGAATGCATTAGGTAATTTAATAATAAAAGAGTTATGAGAATAATAAGTTTAAAGTTGCTAACAATGAGGTAACCTTGAGGAAATAATGAGTTTGAGAGTTTAAATGTTACTAGTCATGATTAGAGCAACGCTAATGTAAATTTTCTGACAGTTTAAAAATAGCCAGAAAACGTTTTAGTAAAATCAGGTATTCTATTGGACTAGGATTAGCCAATCACAGACTTGAAATACAGAAGCTTACGGGTTGAAATATGTTTAGTTGCCTGCAGACCTTAGTAGTGACCTGATGGAAGATGTGCTCTCTAAAGAAATATTATGTATTCGTGAGAAACGAAAATTAAGTATACGCGTTAGCTAAGTGCAAGTATTAAAAAATCTCACAGCTCTTAATATCAGTGTAGTGCTATTTAATTTGTGTCAAGGATTAATAAAAAGAAGTGAATTTAAACTTAAAATCTGTGAAAGCCTACATTCTTGTCGCACCACGCCCTGATTAATAGAAACGTGTCTCTAAAACAATGATGACGCAGCCGAGGCAAATATAAACATGAATAAATCTATAGAAGCAGTTTAATAACAAAGTTAATAGTTAATATTTTTTAAACTTGGAGCATATCTACTTCAACAGTTGCTTCAAAGGTGTACCTTGGCAACAATCAAACTGTCTTTAAAATGAAAAAGAAAAAAATCCCCAAAATAGATATATAAATATGATTGTTATAACTAAAAGAAACACCACAAGGAAATTTATGTTGATATACTTAGACTAAGCATATGAAATAGCCTCTCTCAGAGCGGTGTCCTAGCATGTTATGACGGTAACGCTGCCAAGACAAAGAAATAGGCAGACATCAACAAGCTGGTATGGCTGTTTTAGATTCCTTATTTCAGAGACGGTTTCAAAATCCTCTATGGCTAACGATAACACAGCTTTTCATTAAATTAGCAAGTTCGTAATATACACAAGCTTAACTTCAGATGCTTACGTGTGTTTACATTCCGATATTTAGTAGATATTTTAGAAAACCCTTTTGTAACTGTTCGTGCTGCATCTTTGGAAGATACTGAACTTAAAATATCGAATTTGATATTTATCCAACTTTTCGCTTTGAGTTATAGTGCTTAGAAACTCGCGCGTGCTCAAACGGGGCATTTTCTAACAATGCTTTTTCTGATTCTGGGGGCCTCAAATCATATGTACTGGATGGAATCTCGGTGTCCAATTTTTGGGTAGAATGCAATACTTCCTCTACCTTTTAGGTATATGGTAGAGAAAGTAATAACTTTTTAAGAAAACCTTCTTACCTCCAAGCTACTTTTTACATGGGAAAATGTTCTATATTTATATTTGTTCAAAAATAACTATAACGTTTTTGTTTAACGTAGCAGGAATTTATACAAATACACTGCAGTCTTGGATTTTCTGGGAATAGCCTGCTAAGCACTCTTCATTCGGAAGGAGTTTTGTATGAGTCGTAAATTATAATGGCTAGAAGCAAATATTCGTCACAAAAATCCTAGATTCCTTTAAAATATACAGTGAATTTAAAATAACTTCTTTTATGGTATCAGCTATTTCCGAGATATCCATTGTTATTGTTTTCAATTTTTCAATACTAGTCAGTTGATTAAACTCTGTTGCTATTCAGTCATTTCTCGCGATGTCCTGGAAAGAATAATGAATTTCAAGGCCAGCATATAGCAACTGACTTTTAAATATTTGACTATCGCTTTAGCCGTCTGTATGCCCCTTGTATCTACAACGAAATGTATAATGAAACTATTTCTGTAAGGTTTTCTTTTTCGATGAACACGAAGCATATAGGAAAAAAAATCTGATGTGTTACACTCGCATGACTTTCTCTATTCTTGTACAATTATTTTTATAAACGTTTATTCTCCAGCTACTTCATGTTAAGCGAGATAAACATTTGCAGAAATTATCTTATTGCTAATTTTCTTATAGGTGCAAGGGGAATATGCTAGTATTTAAGCGATATTCAAATCTTTTAAGAGCTGGTTGCTATGTGGAACATTCCGTTCACGTTGCATGTTCAGGACATGAAGAAGCGAATTACGAATTCCCATTTGAGAAAAAATTTGGAAAATACAAACTAATAACAAGCAATATCTCGGAAATGATTCACTCCACAAAGAAAATGTATATGACATAACTTACATGTTTTAACGAGATCTACATTTTTTGTGTAGTAAACTTTTGTCTATCTCGTACAGTTTACCAGTTATGCGGAAGTCATCAAAGTTTATCAAAATCATCAGCGCTATTTTTGAGAAAATGAACATTTTTGTAAAAATGTTCCATGTAAACGGTAGTCTGAGTTGGGGGGGGGGATTTTCTTCAAAATCTTCGTGTTGCATCCTTGGAAGACAGTAAACTCAAGTAATAAGTTTGGTATTTATCCGACCTTTCGTTTTTGACTTATGCTGTTCACAGACACACACAGCATTCAGGGCACCTCAAAATATGTATTTCCGGTAAAATCTCGGTATCGAATTTTTGGGTTGAATGCAATACTTCCCTTACTTAGTATACGTAGTAGGAAAAGTAATAAGCATCCTAAAAATAGTTTGTGGAACTTAGAAGTAAACGATAATTGGTAGAGAAAGTCATGTGACTTTTCTGCTAATGCTATAGAAACGTTGTCATATTGCTTCCGTGGCTTATTTAGTTGTTACCAGAACACATTTCCAAAGAGGCTTTCGCAGCAGTTCCTCAATAATCGAATAGGTGGCATAAAAACCGGAGCTTAATGCTAGTAAGAAAGGAGAAAAAGCTTGGAACGGAAAGGATGGTGAAGACTTCAAAGGAAATAAAAATCAAAAAGAAGAGAAGGAGAAAAGAAGCACCACAAAAGAACGTAAAAGCACAAGAATTTGTGCAGTTATATTTTGTTTCATTGCATGGTTTTCAGAATGTACACTGGAGTGCATAAAAAGTGGCCCATTCCCCTAGATCACAATAGTGTTTATCTACTACTATAATAATTAGTGATGTTTTAGTTCGTAGTTACTAGGCAACAAAACCTATAAGTTATATTCTAACAAAACATAGAACATAAAATACAGCATCAACAAAACGTAAAACACATTTCAATGATTTCCATGCTATTTGGATTTCCATCAGAAACAAACGAAGGGTGATTTAGCACCAAAGATCTCTTAACCCTAGAGAGGTGGCGCGGGGTATTTTCTGACCTCAGTCAGTTTTATTTGCAAATTATATATGATGATTTCGGATACCTGAACCCTGCCTTTCCCTTACCTTTCGCTGCATTCCTTGGCTTTTGTTAGAGGTCATTAGCATTGGATTACAGGTCATACATTCCTAGAATATAGGCTATTTGTGTTCTTCGGCAGAAAGGAGGGCAGAAAATACCCCACGCCACCTCTCCCGTTGCCTGTTATGTGTCTCGTCTGCATATTGTTTCTGTAGTTACAGTGTGTTTTCAGCTGAATCTTAGAGAAGTTGTGATTATAATATATACGTATTTTTTAGTCTTAAACATAGTGCTGTTTTTATATCTCAATATAAATTACGATGAACATCAGGCAAGGTTATTAGCCCTAATAAGGGAAGTGGAAGAAGAAGCATTAGGTGGTGAAGGCAGTGAAACCGAAGATGAACTTGAAATATGACATTTCACTATCACAAAGAATGTGCAATATTTATGGAAAGGATCGAGTTACGGCATGGAAAATGGTTCAGCCTCCTCAAAATTCACGTACTCGCTCCCACAAGATAGTGACTCACTTACCAAGTGTAAAATCTACAGCTAAAAATGCAAAACCTCGTATAGAGTCCTGGAAGGTGTTTTTACCGACGATATGCTCCAAAGTATCGTTACATTCACCAATTCGGAAATTCAGAGGAAATTCAGTCGAATTTTCTGGGACTTAACAAGGTAACTGTCAATTCAAAGTTTTTGTTTTATTTTTTAAAGTAGATTTCTACAACCAACAGTTATTTTAATAATCATGTATTACTCGGTACATGTAAGCAATAATTAAACAAAGGTATCAATTCGCCCCATTTATAACAATCGTTTTATTCCTGGGGTCGCAAATGACCCCGCGCCACCACTAATGTAAGACGTACATACGCCACCTCTCTAGGGTTAAATGGATATCATTAGAAGCATGTGAATTAATGGTGAGTTTTAACGGCATCCACATGTTTTTGTTAAGCTTTTGTCCCTGTTACGGTTTACCAAATACACAAATTATACAACATTTATGCAGAACAAAGATGAATTTGCAGGCTTTTCACAGAAAATTTTAGACATACATTTATTTGTCGTGCAAGTATCTTAAAATATGGTATTCGAATCAAAACTGTTAGATATTTTTAAGGAAATCAACAATTATATTTTTTACATTGTAGAGATAATTTGTGGTGATTGTGAAATTTTCTTAAAAATATTTGTGTCGCATCCTTGGAAGGTGCTAAAATTAAAATACCAAGATTGGTATTCATCGGGCATATAGGTAGTTTTTCTTTTTCTTTTTAAGTTATGCTCTTCACAGTCAACACACACACGCACAAACCTTCCTCTAAAACGACCTTTATGAATTTAGGTGACCTTAAAACGTGTATTTTCGGTGAAATATTGATATGGAGCTTTAGGTGGAATGCTTATTCTATTTGCTATAAGTAAGCGATAAAGAAATTAAACAAAATAAGAAAAACGATAACAAGCGAGCATTTTTTAATTCGAGGTTGTTTTAAGTACTTCAGTGTATTGCGCGATATCTTTTGCAGAATTGCACACTTATCTAAATACTAAACTAACTTGCTTAAAGAGAACATCTGAGTTACATAAACAATCTTTTACCAAAATTAATTGATATTATTATGGTTCAAGCAAGCAGAGTCTTACACTTAGGAATGTACCGATTACTTACACCACATATCTAATAGTTATATATTACAGGATTATTACTTAAGATATAAATATTGAGTTTTGGCTTAAATTATTAAAAATATAATGTGTTGCACTCACAATACTTTCTGTGTAGAAACTATTTTTAAAAATGCTTATTCTCCATCTACTTCATGTTAATCCAAATAAACATTTGCAGAAACTATCTTATTGCTAATTTTCTTTTAGGTGCAAGGGGAATATGGTAGGCTTTAAGCTATAGTAATACCTTTTGAGAGCTGGTTGCTATGTGGAGTATCTCATTCTCTTTGCATGTCCAGGACATAAAAAACAAATAAACAATAACGAATTTCCATTTGAGGAAAAGTATAAGTATATAAAAATTGAAACAAATAACAAGGAATATCTTGGAAATGGTGCACTCCACAAAAAAATGTATATGGGATAAATTGTGTGTTTTAATGAGAATTACATTTTTTGTGTAGTAAACGTTTGTCTGTCTCTTACGGTTTTCCAGTTATGCAAAAATCATTCAGAATGAAGAGGACTATTTGGAACATTCCCAGAAAATTCACGATATACATTTCATTTGCCATAATATCTTAAATATATGATATTTTAATCAAACTCGCTAGAGCCATTTTTGAGGAAATCAAAATTTTCCAAAAATGTTCCATGTAAAGGATAGTCTGGGATGGCGGATTTTCTTGAACATTTTCGTGTCGCATCTTATACTATACTAGTAGAGAAAGTAAAAAACGAATAAGGAATTCTCATTTGAGAAAAAGTATAAGTATTGAAAAATTCAAACAAATAACAAGGAATATCTCGGAAATGGTTCACTAGACAGAGAAATGTATACGACATAAATTGTGTGTTTTAACGAGATCTACATTTTTTGTAGAAAAATTGTGTCTATGTCCTACGGTTTACCAGTTATGCAAAAGTTATTCAGTATGAAGAGTACTTCTGGGGACATTCCTAGAAAATTCAAGATATACATTTAATTTGCCATGAAAATATCTTAAATGTATGATATTTTAATCAAAATCGTTAGGGCTATTTTGAGAAAATCAAAATTTTCTAAAAATGTTCCATTTAAAGGGTAGTCTGGGGTGAGGCAATTTTCTTGAGAATCTTCATGTCGTATCCTTGGAAGATAGTAAACTCATATACCAAGTTTGGCATCCATCGGACTTTTCATTCTGGAGCTGTTCACAGAGAGACACACAGACATGTTTCCAAAAATGCTTTATTGGATTCAGGGCACCTCAAAGCATGTATTTCCAGTGAATACTCGGTATCGAGTTTTTAGGTGGAATGCAATGATATACATAGTAGAGAAAGAAAAAGTTAATTTGCTCAGAATCTAGAGTTATTCTTTAACCTTTTATTCCTATATTGATCTAGGATTTGCTTTCAGTACGTCTAATTCTGACTGCTGTTGTTCTAGTAAGCTCCTTGGAATTCATCTTGAAGCTGTCTTAGTTTGGAGTTCTCATATTAACTATATTGTAAACAATATTACTAATGGTATATATATGAACGGCATGCCACTAAAATTATGTCTAAGGACTCAATAACTATGGTTTACTATGAACAGATATACAGTCAGTTAAGTTACGGCACTATCTTGTGGAACAACCAATAACCAATAAATTACTTATTCTGCAGAAGAGGCCTCTTAAGCCCTTTGTACACGATCAAACTTTTTTTTCCAATTCAAGAGTTTACAAGAAAAATTGTCAAACATTTTTCAATATGTGACAAGATTGGACAAGACCTGACAATGTCATAAATGGTATCTACAAGTTGTCTGTTTTCAAATTGAAACCCTTCAGAACACATTAATAAATAATTTATCACGCACAAAGCATATTTGCATCACGGTATAACAGTTTGCAATGAAATACTGTTCTTTACTAACATTATGTAGCACTTTCACGTATTATATCCAATGAAATCACATTACGAGTGTGGAATACAATGGAAATAGCACCAACAAACAGGTTAACCATACTATATAACATTGCATTAACGTAAAGCCATTAAATCATTGTCAACTCCTTGATCGTTTAGAGCATGTCCTTATTTTTTTTTCAAGGAATTCAAAGAGTTTAAAAGTATTGGAAGCAATTGGACAAGAAAAGTTGTAAAGTTGTGATAACTCTTGAAACGTCTTGTAAAGTATTGAATTTGACGAAAATTTGATCGTGTACAAGGGGCTTAAGAATTATATGTGGGTTGCCTCCGAGAACACACTGCAAGTCACTTTTGTTGATCTAGACATACTTGCTTTACCATCGATGTACATACTGTCTTGTCTGTTATATGCCAGGGTTAATTTAAAGGACAATATAAGTTGAGGCAGTATTTTATATCATAACACTGTGAATGCCGGAGTGATTTTAGTGTAAATTAACATTATTGTATGACATTGATTTGAGATGTTTGTTAATTATAAGCATTGTTATGAAATGAGTTTACACGGCCTCACTGAAGCTGACAATAGGAGCGGATAACAATGAAACAAGGGGGTGAGTTGTTTATCAATTAGAAGAGACAAACAAATGACGTCAGATTAGCGTGCCTTTCTTTAGAAATGGAGGGAATATCTTCCCTAGAGCATATGTGTTCGTAATTTTGATTGGATATAAAAATAGATGCTAATGTTGGCGCGCTTTATTAACCAATAGCAGCTCTGTTATAATGTTTAGGCATATCGGGGTGAGGGAGTATAAATTCTAAAGCCAGAGACGGGTAACGCACAGTTTAAGAGAATCATTCACGCGTTACACGTGGCGCAGCTCTACAGAATCTCTCGCGTCGTAAAGCTAGTTATAAAATGTGAAATACGCGAATTAATAATGTGCGGCAAATAAGTGATTATAGTTACATTCGAAAATATAACAGTTTCAGTCAGGCGTGTATCAAGAGTATTTAAGTGAAATTAATGAAGTGTGACGGCAATAAAAGTGTAAAAACAAATTCGTTTATCAGTGTTATCTTTTAGTGACAACTCCTTTCCGTTTATACACCCTGTTTAAGAGATTTGCTTGACTGAGTAATAATAGCTAGCCGGAGGACAAAGAACTCAAAATTCAAAATAGTAAAACAATAACAGGCGCTCAGCAAATATGATAACACGAAAGATACCGCGACAAAGTGCTCAACATACCATAATTATAGACTAAAAACAAAGACAATATTTGCATAAGTAAATGTAAATATTACAAGACGAGAAATAGTTTCTTATACTGGCTTATAGATTCTACAATAATTTATCACCTAGGTTACGAACTATATTTAAATTCTTATAACAGATGGTACGTAAAACATTGATATTAAATCCTATAGGTATACAGGGATTTGTTCGCTATCTATGGTAACAAACTTAACATCCCTTTACCTTATGAAAAACCACGCCTCCGCCAGCAGTGATGTTGTATCTGGCAGCCTTTAGCTTGAGCTATCAATCTGCAGCATAGCTTCCACTGGAGCAAACTGCTACGAAATACGGGGATGTTCAGTTTATTCCCTTCCTCCTGGTAACTTTACAGAAACCATCCAAAAATCGCGGCCGCCTGCTTCCAAGGGCTCTTTTCAGTAACCTTAATGCACTAAACTCCATCAGTGATGCATCATATGACTTAACATGGATGTCGCTGCAAGGTATGGAATGTATTCCCATTTCTCTCTCTATGTTCTCCGAAAAATTGTTGGTTGAAGCAGACGTGTGGCTTGATACCTCATCCTGATGCAACCAGTTTGTACTTACATCTGCACCATAGAGAGCAGGGATTTCTGTATGGAAAATTGGTATCAGGACGTTAGTCTGATAATATGCCGAGTTGATTTTCCACATTTGTGTACACAACGAATGGTTAATTTGCCATTGTAACTGTAGCTTGCTATTACCATGAAACCATTGTGGAAAGTTTCGTTAGTTTCTTTATACCGACTTCCAAATTTTTTTCTCCCGTTGGTTGGTAATATGTAGCCCAGGGTTTGTTGCAGTCACTTAAACATATGCCTCATCTAAAAAGACAACAAACATCCACTTTTCACCAACTAGGTATCGTTCATATGCTTTCTGCTGTCAGTGGCACGTTCTGCGATGTGTTTAGGCAATAGCTTATACCCGGCTCTTATGGCACTTTTCTAGATTCAAATTATGGTTGATTATCCACAGTAGTAACAGAGATTCCTAATTATGCAATGGCCCTCTGAGTTGCAGAATTTGGTCCAGAGGCATCGCCTTCAGCTTCCAAGTTATCTCCGGGGTACGACTGGTGGCCGGTCGTGAATTTTCCTGTATCCTGCCCTTTGGATTAAGACCTGATGTAGCCTTACCTTTTATGTTGAGTGCACATGAGATCAGTGACAAAACCACGCCTCCTGCACTGCTTAATAATCTTAAGAACACAAGTATTTTGCATCGCAAATGGCAATAATGTACCCTTGTCAGAATGGTTCTATTTTTGACGCCATTTGATGCAGCAAGAACAAGAGCACACAGTTGAGCAAATACAGTGATACACTCGTACTGCTGAACTTTCATTCGATTCCACATGTTTCAGCGCGGAGCTATTGTACTCGTCTGATATTATTACCATAGGTCGTGAACAACCCTCCTTACAATATACACGAATTTTATAATATTTATTTTAATACGAACTTCTAATTTACTTGTATTTACGTTGCTGTACTGTACCGTCATGGCAATAAACAAATTATTATTATTATTATTATTATTACTTATTATTTACCAGCTTTGTAAATGATTATTTAGTTATTTTCTGCTCGCAAACTACAAAAAGCAATCCCTAGTGGTAAGAGAGCCCTTAAAGTCGCCCCTCGAAAGGACATATTTCACGCGATAACCACACATGTACTAGGTTTGCACGCTAGGTTCGAATCGGTGACCACATCACGCCTAGAAGCCGTCAGTGTAGCCACATCCAACATGGCAATAACTCATGTAGTCGACCGGCGGTAAACTGCATCTGAAATATGTAGATAACTATAGGCTGGATCGAAAATATGTGCTTGCTTCTGGAGCGTATATTACCTTTAGAAAGTTATGTGTATGTAATCATAGAGGAACTATAAGCCTCCAATTTGTCTTCACAGAGATACAAATAAACGCAGCTGTTGCCACAGAGGTTTAATTTGCTGCCGAAATTAAACTGTCGTCCACTAATGTTGTGAAAGAGAGGTAAATAATCTGTTGCAACTGCATTCGGTTTAAACAGCTATTTATTGCCAACTAATTATTTGAAAGTAGCTGGAATACCAGCCGCACGATGAGGCAGTCTCATTTTATAAAATTAATGATTTGAACTAACAGAGTAAATTCCTAAAATCATTGTGTTATTTACGGTTATGGACCAGTTTGGTGAAAAATGATTTTTACGGTGCCCAAGCATTAGAAAATTGTTATGATTGAGAAAACGTTTGAGCAAATGGGTGATAAGGGTTATATAAGGGCAGTATCATAATTAATAGCGCAAACCGAACGGTTGAAAGTACACGATTGTAGAAGCAGAAAAGTTCCAGTAAACATGGGTCTGCAAATGAGTCATGTGCTAGATAATTGCAAATGTGTGATTACAAGCCGCCACGACTTCATTAAGTAACATAGTCCTAATTAATACAAATGAATTTAAAACGTAGACGTTTCGTTTAATAATTGCCAATCTAAGTTGCCTCAAAATTCACTAACAGCTTAACTTAACAAGGAAAACAATTAAACCTTAGCAAGGTAAATGTTATTAATACTGTACACTCTTCCTTGTTAAAGGAGGTGTTCAAAGTGTGTTCTTGCACCTGGATGCAATACTGCACTCGTCTCTGCAGTGAGTTTAGAATTCTTTCAACATCCCGGATCATCTCGGAATTCTTGACAAGCACGTGCAGTTCTCTGCAACAGTACTTCAACGGTATGGAAGTGCTGTACACTATACAGAAAAATCCAAAGAATTGAGATCAGGTGATTGTGGAGGCCAAGGTACAGGCCCTCCTCGACCTATACATCTTGGGCCATATCTCCACGTTAAAATATGTCTTCTTACAGTAGCAGCAAAGTGTGCCGGTGCATGTATCACATACTCCAATGTTGCTGAAGGGGAACATTCTCAAGCAATTCATGCCAGTGGCGGCTCATAACCACATATTCGCAATAATAAATTTCACTCACGGCTTGATTGCAGACCCATGTTTACTGGAACGTTTTTGCTTCTACTGTCATATACTTTCAACCGTTTCAGTTTGCGACATTCATTATGATACATCCTGTAGTTCCCACGAAGTGTTTATTAATTGAAACGATAACAATAACAACTCCCCATATTTACAGGCTTCCATTAAGAACATTGTGGAATAGACAAATTATAAACGAATTCTGTATATAAAAAACCAAATAAAATTGAACCATTACTATAAAAGGATAACAATATAATGTCGACAGTTCAACATTGTTTTCACTTAATATGATACACAAGAAGAAAACTTAAAGGATGTAAAAGGACTGTTAAGCATTGTAATAGAAAATGTAGCTACTGAATCGAATTCATTCACACTCGTGTACTAATTCCCTCTTAACCTGCAAAATTCTAAAGCTTTCTTTTATAACACCCTAGTGTTTTTAGTGTTTTGTTTAGTTCTTCCTGTCTAAGCCACCCAAAGTTCGATATTCAGATTTTTCCAGAAATACCATTCTGAGATTCCCTAAAACTAAAACGTTAGTTGTGTGTTTTTGTGTGAAAGTGTAACTCAAAAAATGAAAAGACATAGATTTGAGAAACATAGCAATTACACGTAAGTCCTCTTATCTTCCAAAACATACAACATGAAATTTTTACAAATTTTCCCACTACCCTATACGCTTACGAGCAACATTTTTGTTACTCTAATTAATTGTTTGATTACGTTATACTGTGTTTGGTATTCTGAAGTAAAATGCATATCTTAAATTTTCTGGATATAACCTAACTGAATTTGATATAACCAGCAAACTTTTAAGAGCTAGACCGTCTTACCTAAGAAAACCTGTAGATCTCATTAAAATATACCATTTATATGTTATACATAATACGTATATAATGATGTATTATAATACAAGAATGTATATATAAGATACAAGTGGCATACTGTAATGAATTCTACAAATTTTCTTGTAGAAAATCACAGTAACTTAATTTATTTTGGACGCATTAGCTGTTTTAGAAATATTCCCAAGGTACGAGGCGTATTCCAAAACTAAGCTCTGGTGAACAATATTTAATGGATGGTAGGCTTGAATGACGTTTCACGCCTGCAGCGCTGTCTACCGACTCCTGAGGAACCTACCGCAGTGTTGGTGTGACGGAATAGGCATTTGCCAGTCGGTGAGAGCAGATCGCAATGGTCTCGACAATCGTAGATCCCGACAGTTGTGAAGTGCGCGGTGTGATTACATTTTTGCTGGCAAACGGATCGTCAGCTGCGGACATCCATCGTGAGTTATACTTCCTGTATGGACCGGATGTAATGAGTGACAAATAGTGTCGAGAAGTGTCACAAATGTGCACGATAAACTGCGGAATGGTGTGCCCAGTATTCGGACCGACGACATCGTTGAGCAAGTGAACCAGAAGCTTCAAAGTGATCGGCGTTTGATGATTAGTGGTTTGGCTGGTAAATTTCCAAATGTTCCTCGAGCCTAACTTTATAGGATTGTCACTGAACAACTTGGATATCGGAAACTTTGTGCGAGATGGATGCCAAAACTGCTCACCAGTCAGCACAAAGAGCAACGAATGCGTAGTGCACGACAGTTTTTGGAGCGCTATAGACAAGATGGAGATGGTTTGTTTCCCCACATTGTTACGGGCGATGAGACATGGATACGTACACCAACGCAGAATTGAAACAACAGTCAATGTAGTGGCGCCATTCCGGTTCACCCAAACCAAAAAAGTGTAAGCAATCGCCGTACACGAATCGCAGGATGGTGGCTACCATGTTTTAGGACGAAAGGGGCGTCCTTTTGATTGATTTCATGGACTGTGGGTCAACAATTACAGCTGACGTATACTGTGCAACGCTTACCAAACTGAGACGTGCGATCCAAAATCGACGCCGCGGGAAACTGTCGTCTGGCATCATCCTCCTGCACGACAACACACGCCCGCACACCGCTGCCAAAACCAAAGAGAAAATTCAAGAGTTTCGTTGGTAACTCTTTGACCACCCTCCGTATAGTCCCGGCCTGGCACCAAGCGACTATTTCATCTTCTTCCATTTGAAACGGTGGCTGGATGGACAATGATTTCAAACCGACGATGAACTCGAGAGAGCGTTACCAACTGGTTCAAGTCCTAGAAATAGCAGTACCTATATATATAGGTACATATTACTGTCAATAAAACATTGTCTCATAGCGAGGATGCTTTTAGTCTGACCAAAGGGACCCTAGTTTTGGAATACGCTTGTATATAATTTTATTTTCCGAAATGAACTGAGTTGTCTAACAGGAAATGCTTTTAAGTTTGCGATTCTTTTTTATAATTTTATTTCACAAGAGCTCTTTACTAAGACTATGCAGGAGTAGTCCATTCCTCTACGACTATAATTTCAGACTTTGTTCCTCCAGATTCGATTCCTATAAACATTGGAACGTTGTTTCTGTATGTTGTGTGTATACAAGCACTTATTGCTTAGTTCGAGCTTCTTTCTAGGCAAAAATGCAACGATAACAGACCAAACTAACGCTTTTATTTTGTATTCCAGCGTTAAAATATTTCCTTATGTTAGGTGAAAGTCGAAATTCTCATTCATGCTTACCACATTAATAAGCACATACTTACATAAGTTTAACACTCATTTAGGCATTAATATAATTTGCTTATAATTCTCTCATACACCTTTCGTTCTTGCTGAATCTAAGAAAAGTAGTGGAGAGCGCCGCAAATATTTTAACCTTCGTCTTTCATATAAGTGGTACCCATTAAATAGATTAACTTAGAAACATTGACGTCACAAGTTGCTGCACACACATCTATTCTATTTCAAAGTTAAACTGTATAATATACCTATATTTAAATAACGATTCTAAGTTTACCTAAAACGTTGCCTAAATGGTTAATTGTTTATAGATAAGTATATTTATTCCTTTTTTGTGTAGGGTCTTTTCTAGCGTAACCTATGATGGAGAAAAAATTAATATCGCGATTTCACCGCAAGTATGTATTTCAAATTCTCTACAAATTATATGTACAGCTTTTAGAAAAAGTATGTGTGTGTGAGAGAGAGGAGAGAGTTAGAGAGAAAACTACACAACTCAAACCGAATACTTATATGGATATCAAAATTAATACTTAAACAGTCAGTATTATTAGTGTGTTATGATGCTAAGCGAATATCCCTTTCAAAATAAACTTTACATGCAAGGAAGGTCTGTAATACTTATGGTTTCAAAAATAGCTCTAAGGCTTTTTATTAAAACATTATATTTGAGATATTGGCATGATAAATAAAACTTATAGCTTAAATTTTCTATGAAAAACCTATGAAATTCTCTCTATAATGTTCTACAACTTGGAGGTATTAAAAGAGTGTTAAAACACTGTCTTTGTACCTGTTCTCCCTTAATTTTTTTCCACCTAAAAATTCGATACCGAGATTTCACCGGAAATACATATTTTGAGACCCCCTGAATCCAAAAAAACGCATTTTTGGAAACATGTTCGTGTGTGTGTGTGTGAACAGCATAACTCAAAAACGAGCAGTCGGATAAACACCAAACTTGATATTTAGGTTTAGTATCTTCCAGAGATGTGACACGAAGGTATTCAAGAAAATCCCCCCACCCCAGACTACCCTTTACATGGAACATTTTTCGAAAATTTTAATTTACTCAAAAATGGCTCTTTTGATTAAAATATCGTATGTTTAAGATATTCTCATGAAAAATGAAATGTTTATCTCGAATTTTCTGGGAATGTCTCCAAAAGTATTCTTCATTGTGAACGACTTTTGCATAACTGGTAAACCATAAGAGATAGACAAAATATTACTACACAAAAATGTAGATCGCATTAAAATACACAGTTTGTCATATACATTTGTGTTGGGAGTGAACCATTTTCGAGGTATTGCTTGTTATTCCCTTACATTTTCCAATACTTATACTTTTTCTCGAATTCGTTATTCATTTTTTTTATGTCCTGGACATGCAAAGAGAATGGAATGCGCACATAGCAACCAGCGGTTAAAAGGTTTGACTATCGCTTAATACCTAGCATATTCCCCTTGCGTCTACAAGAAAATTAGCAATAAGGTTGACATCTCGATATCTCGATTTACATGAAGCATATGGAGAATAAACGTTTGTAAAAATAGTTTGTACAAGAGTAGAGAAAGCCATGTGAGTGTAACACATCAGATTTTTTTAATATACTAAGCACTACACGTTGAAATTGTAAGTCTTTGCTTTTTTGTTTCTCATCCCCTTCAATCGTAAGGCTAGCATTATGTTAACCTGATGTTGCCTGCTATCTCAACTTCCTTAGTGTTTCTATGTACAAGCAATAAAATGTGTATTAAAACTGTGTATTTCTTCTGTCGAACATTAACAGAAGTGGATATAAACTATTGTGTATATAATTTTTAGGATAGCTATTCGTTAAGAAAGTTTTGTGTTTGTTATACGTGACGTTTCTTTCCGTGGTATGAGGAACAAGAATAGGCATATAATATATTTAAACATCGACATTTTTTCTCTTTGTTTGCTTTTATTTCGAAACATTTGTTTAGGCATGTTGAGTTTCTCAAAGTACATAGAAGGACCTTGTATGCTGCTCTTCTAGACAGACATTAATCATACGAACAAAATCGGCCACTGTAAGCAACCACCTGTGAGCCATTAATAGAACATCAGACGGGTTTCATCAAGTTGTGATGGCGATGATTTGAGAACGCGCTCACGTCCCATCCCAGACCCACGCGCTACGGGACTTTAATGTAACACTTAACATGCTGTCGACTGACTTGATTGAAAACTGTTCTTCCGTACGTTCGCCACCAGTGTGGTACCTGTGAACAACATTGCCGTCACCGAGGAAACAGCTTACAACAGTGAAACTGAGAAACTTGCAAGGAAGCAAAATCGCTTTCATTTTGTTAACATGTTGCCAAATATATTGTAGCAATCCGGCACCGAGACCCGAACCAATGACATGTCAGAAAGTGTGGAAATGAGGACAGGTCGGGAATCGGTTGCAGTAGAATGCTGAGGTGGGTTTAGGCAGCATCAAAGAGCAATATAAACTACCCCCAAGTAGATCACATTCTCTCAGTGGGCCTCAGTATCTCTTAATCGTGACCACATGGAATAGCCAGAAAAGGCAATAATACAAGATTACGAGAAAACCAAGTTTCAAATCGCAAGCCCTATTATAATACTCATTTAGAAGTCGCATTGGGTATTTATATTCCCAAAAAAGGTAAGTATAATAAAATAAATCTTTCTTGTCGTATTGCTTTCTTTACTACGTATAGTAAGTAGCGGAAGTATTGCATTCCACCCAAAAATTCAATACCGAGGTTTCAGCTGAAATACATGTTTTGAGTCCCCCTGAATAAAAACACACTTGTTTGAAAAAGGTCCATGTGTGTGTGTGTGTGTGTGTGTGTGTGTGTGTGTCTGTGAACAGCATAGCACTAAAATAAAAAGTTAGATAAATACCACACTTGGTGTTTAAGTTCAATATCTTTCAAATATGCAACAAAAAGATTTTCAAGAAAATCCCCCACCCCAGACTACCCTACATGGAACATTTTTAGAACATTTTGATTTTTCCTAAGGTGGCTGTATTAATTTTGTTTAAAATATCATATATTTAAGATATTTTCATAACAAATAAAATGTATATCTTGAAGTTTTTGGGAAAGTCCCCAAAAGTCCAGCTCTTAAAGGATTCGACTATCACTTAAAGACTACCATATTCCCTTTGCACCTACAGGAGAATTAGCAACGAGATGTTTATCTTAATTAACATGAAGTATATGGAGAATAAGTTCAAAAAATAGTTTGTACAAGTGCAGAAAGGGTAATATGAGTGCAACACATATTTTATTCCTTAAGTTTGTCGAAAATTAAAGTGTTTGAAGTAGATATTTTCTTTACGTAGATTTGCACCACGCTTTGGGCGTCAATTTCAAGTAGTAGTTTTATTGTATGGTAAAGTCAGTTTGAAGAACGTGTATTATTTTTCGACTGTTGGGGAGCCGAACTTAAAGTAGTTGAAACCGCACGTATGGTAAAAAGTTTCCGGTAGCCTTCGCCCCAAATGCACTTTCCGGTGGCCTTTGCCCCAAATGTACTTTCCGGTGGCTTTTGCCCCAAATGTTTAAAAAATATTAACTTTGTAATTTGACTGTTTCTTTAAATATTATATATTTATGTTTGCCTCGGCTGCGTTAGTATTATTGTTAGAGACTGTTTCTCTTTGCAGGGTTGTATTGCGACTGAAGAATGTAGGCTTACACAGATTATAATGTTTACTTCACTACATTTATTAATCCTTGACACAATTTAAATAACACCTCGCTGTGAGATTATTTTATTAATTACTTGCACTTTTTAACACGTAGAGTATTTTCGTCTCACACGAATAGCTATTAAATTTCTCGAGGACACATCTCGCGTTCGGTTAGGAACACTGTCTACAACCAACGCGTCTAGTTATTAGCGCTGTCTACAAGCAACTGACTTGATTTCTACCACCTAAAATTTGTAAATTTCTGTATTTAAATGGCTATTTCTAATCCAATAGAATACTTTTATTTAACTTAAGCTTTTTCTTTTCTGGCTGTTAATTGGCTATTTTATAACCCGTCACAAAAATTACATTATTGTTGCTCCAAGAATGACTAGTAGCATTGTTACACTTTCTTACTCATTATTGCCTCAAGGTTACCTCATTGTTAGCAACTTTTAACCTATTATCCTCACAGCTCCTACATTATTAAATTACGTAATACATTCAGATAACATTCTTACACGTATATAATAATATAAACATATACAAAGACTGGAATATACAATTTTTATATATTGTTACATGCACGTATTACTTTTAGTCGGGCTGTTATTGAATATATATATATATATATATATATTATATAATTAGACTGAAATCATTTAAGTGTTAAAATTACTGAAAAGGAAAGGTTAACTATAAAGCCTGGAAACTAAAATCACTTCCAACTTTGCAAGTCGCTTTTGTGGTATAGCTCGAGTGCTTGAAAACACCTTGAAGGTTTACCAGGTACTTGAATGAAATGAGAAAGTTTATGCGTGCACTCAGATCTCAACACGGTAGTTATGATGAGTATCGTACGAAGCACCGAAGGTCCGAGGTATGAGAACCGGCGAGATTTCGATTTGTAGGTCTGATTCAACTTTCCAACACACGACTAGTGAGAATGAAAAATTATGAGTTCCAAAAATAACTTTGATTCCTTCGGAAATGACAAGTATTATATAGTACGTTTCATTCAACTCAAACATATTTGCACAGACATTGACACTGACCTTTGACACATCTGTGTTGTTCCTTGCTGTCACTTCAGAAGATTCAGAGTTCTGGGTCCGATTGTTGGATTGCAGGGATTAGTAATTTGTTCTGGTAGAGCTGAGGTTCTGGTTTTCAGGGTGGAGGACACTGCCGTGATGCTATTAATAATGCTGACGGCGAAGATTGAGTTATTATTTCTTTATTTTGTTAGGAATATTCCTATCTGGTCGGCCCGCCACCTTCGTCGTCAAAACCACTGTTATTATTGTCATCACTTTCGAAGTCGCTACTTATGTGTTCCTCCGACTAGCCCTCGAATTGCCTAGATTTCACAACTTCATTTCACACTTCAAACTTTCTGATTATTTTCTTCTTATTTTGTTTCATCAACCGTCCTCGTGGTTAGTTTTACCCGGCGTTTCTTTTCTTTTTTTCACGCCTTTCGCCAAACTTAGAATTTTCCCCCACCTTCCTTATGTTTCGTTTCGTTTTAAGTTCAAACGTATCATGTGATGTATATGCGATCTTTTATTGGTTACCATTTTTGTTTCATGATTTTATTATTGGCTACCCCCACTTTGACAACTTTCACGTCTGCTTCTTACAACTTATTTTGAGTCCCACGAATATTCTTAGATCGGAGATATGACACGTATGCTTTCTGACCCTGCTAAGCTTTGAGACAATTGTTAACTTCACGTCCGAACCAAAGTACAAAAGCGAAACTTCCGGTAGACTTCTTGTCGCCGATAGCAGGTACTTCTGCTTTCCTTTCGAGGAAAACAAAAATCCTTTTTCTGCCTTTTCAACAAAATCCATTCCTAGTATGAATTTACAGAGCGGACGTCTTTTTATTTTATAAATTGATTCGCTTTGTACCCTTTATCTTTTTTCAGCACATTTTTGTCGTTATGTTTGATTTCGATCGTATATTATTATTATTGTTGTTATTATTATTATTATTATTATTATTATTATTATTATTATTATTATTATTATTATTATTATTATTATTTTCTCTCCTGGGTCTCGATAACCGTCTTTAACATCCTACTTTGCCAAAGTTATGGTACATTAATTTAAGACTAGTATTCTTTTTGCTGATTCATCATACTAGTTTGTCAGAGGAGGGACGCTATATGCTTAATATGTCTTTTGAAAACACAGTTCTATGCATATGGTGAATAAAATGCCTGGGATATCACTCAAATGAGCCCTGGGATCAAAGAGCTGAGGGTTAACTAACAGCAAATTTCTTATATTAGCTTAAAAACACCTTATCCCAAAAGCTTACTTGAACTGACATTCTAACTCAGGCTCTCTGGATTAAATTGCAAGTTACGCATGCTAATTCCACATATCCGGGACACGATAATAACAATTCGTTTAATTTTTTGTTTTGTCCTCCTAACCAGATAAACAGACACAAATTTTAAGACCTAATGTACTGTGGAGGCCACAGTATTAAAAATGTTAGGGACGTCAGACTAGCCACATGTTTACTTGCTGCCGTGCAATCATATAAGAGCTTTGTTTTTCCTGTTAAGCAGTTGAATTCAAAACTGTTAGCTGCCACTGAACAAAAAATGGTTCTAATGTAGCATAAACGAAGTTTCTTTCTTAAAAGTTTTTTTAAGGATACTCGAAAATGATTTAAAATTGAGCAAACGTTTTCGAGAAAAAGGTGAACACATATGGAAAAATCCTAAAGCATTATATAATTAAATTCCAAATGCAGTTTCTGGGCGTCCAAATGCCAAAACGAGACTTTTAAATGACTATGCACATGGGTGAACAAATATGGTGTAAATTTTAAAACTTGATTTGCTTGTTGCCTTTTTCCTTTCTCTACTACGTATAGTAAGTAGGGGAAGTATTATATTACACCCAAAAATAAGATACCGAGATTTCACCGGAAATATATGTTTTGAGGCCCCTTGAATCCAAAAAAAGCATTTTTGGAAACATGTCCGTGTGTGTGTCTGTGTGTGTGTCTTTGAACAGCATAACTCAGAAACGAACAGTCGGATAAACACTAAACTTGGTATTTAGGTTCAGTATCTTCCAGAAATGCGACACGAAGGTTTTCAAGAAAATCCCCCCACCCCAGATTACCCTTTACATGGAACATTTTTCGAACATTTTAATTTTCTCCAAAATGGCTCTAACTATTTTGATTAAATTATCATATGTTTAAGATATTTTTATGACAAATGAAATGTATATCTCGAATTTTCTGGGAATGTCTCCAAAAGTATTCTTCACTGTGAACGACTTTTGCATAACTGGTAAACCATAAGAGATAGACAAAATTTTAGTACACAAAAAATCGCGTTAAAATACACAATTTATGTCGTACCTATACAGTTTTTTTGTTGAGTGAACCATTTTCGACATATTGCTTGTTATTCCCTTACATTTTTCAATACTTATTTTTTCAAATGGGAATTCGTGATTCATTTTTTTGCCTTGGATATGTAAAGAGTATTAATCTGTGGCAAAGATAATGGTGCTGCACCTAGCAACCAGCTATTAAGAGGTATTTATGTGCTTAAAGGCTACTGTATTTCTATATTTCCCTTGCAAATACAAAACAAGGGGAACATAGTACGCCTTAAGCGATAGTCAAATATTTTTAGAACTGGTCGCTATGTGTAAAATGTAATTCTCTTTGCATGTCAAAAGATCGTTTCTGCAAATGTTTATCTCGATTAATATGAAATAGATGTAGAATAAGAATTTGTAAAAATAGTTTGTACAAGAGTAGAGAAAGTCATGTGAGTGTAACACATCAGATATTTTAAAACACATTTGTAACCTTAAAATGTTTCACGTGATGCAAATTTTCTTTCAAATGTTCTGTATACATTCTTGAAGATGGATATAAAAATATATAAAAAACATATTTTTAATATAAAGTTTAGTTTTTAATTTATAGTCTTTTATAATTTAATATATGTTTTGAGTTTCAGAAAATTAAACTGACTTAATTTTTTTTCCAGGAAAACTTCTAGTTACAGAACATTTAATCTTTGATTGGATGAACTCTATACGAGGAAGAATATGTTAGGTTTAAAAGTTTAAAATTATCAAATGTTCATCACACGAGGCATTTCATACGCGACTCTATTTTCGTTTCTCAAAAATTATTTTCTTTGGAAAGTTAGGAGCATAAAAATAATTTTCAGATATAATTATGTTTGAATAAATCTGTAAAAATGAGTAGAAACTGGCAATTTCAGTACGAAGTAGCCTTACATGTAGGTACATAAATTTGGGCATGAGGTTTAGCAAATTCCATCTTTCTTTTATTCACTCTTTGTATAGTATTCATTTTAAATACTGCTACCAAAACGTTTACATAACAGGTTTATTGTTTGTGTAGACTGTTTTGAAATTCTTCTCATACTAAGATCTATAATACCATGGCAAAAATAGCATCACCAGGATAATATATAGTTGATCGTATATGATACCCAGAATTAATAACTCTGGTATTCACTAAGCATGCGGTCATAATTGCCCTTTCAGTAAATTAATGATGCAGCCAAGCACAAAACATCAACTGGAGTAATTAATGACTGACAGATTACATAGCTCCTTTGATGTGCAGACCATGGGGGTCATCCATGGGCTTCATTAGTAATATGTGGCACTAATCATGGGGGGGACATTCCTATGCACCCCCTCCTAGGAGACCTAGGCTAATAACCCGCTGACCATGATGAATTCTGTATACAAAGGATGCTGGACCTATCTCTGCATACTCCTGTTCAATCAAAAAGACGTTTATTCGCTGATCGTTGCTGGAGTGCCCTAGATCGATGTGATTGTCGAAGTTAGCGGTTTACAGTGCAGAGATAGCAAATTAACTGCAGCAAAACAAATGGCGAGCACACACCTTATGTTTACATTTGCAGAAGGAAACGTCCAATTAACTGGTTCGATAGCACAGCGGCTGCGTTGCTATGACAACGCATCTCTCGAGAGTGGTCCTTAGGGAATTCATTTGCTATCGTTTTTAATTTGGCCAAAACATAACACTGCTCTCATTTCTCGTTTTTACTTTCCTTACTGTTTACCTATATTGATTAGAATTGCATTCCACCAAAAGCCTCGATACAGTGATCTCACCAGAAATACCAGTTTTCAGACTTCCTAAGTTACTTAAAAACCATTTTTTACTTTCTCTACAACGTACCACTCAAAAACGCGATACCAAGATTTCACTGTAAATAATTGTATTGAGGCCTCCCGAATAAAACATTTTTTACAAAAAGGTCATGTGCGTGTCTGTGTATGTAGGTAGGTATGTATGTGTGTGTGTGTCTGTCTGTGAACAACGTAACTTAAAAACGAAAAGTTGGATAAGCACCAAACTTGGTATTTCGATTAAGTACCTTTTAAGGATGCAACCCAAAGATTTTCAAGAAAATCCCCCCTACTTAACTACCCTTTACATGGAACATTTCTCTAAATTTTTTATTTTCAAAAAAAGGACTAAAGATTCTGATTAGGATCGGGATTCTATGCGGAGAGGGACTTAGCACCACGACCTAAGTTGATCTTTTCTGTCTATGCTCCAGGGGGGGCGGATCAAGTGAGAGGAGACAGACGGCGTCCAGACCAGGAGGTAAGACAGGCAGAGTCCCTACCATCTCCAGATTTAAGCTCTGCGGATGGGCACTGGAGCAGCCGGGCCCTCCCCCTTTCTGTGGGGCTTATACATCCCTTGTGAGGTCTGGGACCCAGAGACCGTCTCCAATCCAAGGGACGAAGTTTTCCTGTCATGCACATGCCGACACCTTCAACCCTGAAGAAACCAAGTGTATGAAAGGTGAAGTGAATAAAGGTGAAATGGAAGGACAGTAAATTCGGAGGACTTAATGATCCTTCCCAACATTTCTACCATATACAGTAGGTAGAGAAAGTACTTATTGCATTTCACCCAAAAATTTGATATCGAGATTTCACCAGAAATACATGTTTTGATACTCCGGAATCCAAAAAAATGCATTTTTAGAAATGTTCTGGGAGTGTGAACAGCATACTAAACAAATCTGCTGAGTTACACTCGCATGACGTTCCCTACTCTTGTACAAACGATTTTTATAAACGCTTATTCTCCATATGCTTCATGTCAATCGAGATGTTAATCTTATTGCTAATTTTCTTGTAGATGCAAGGGGAATTGGTAGGCTTTAAGCGATAGTCAAATCTTTTAAGAGCTGGTTGCTATGTGGAGTATTCCATTCTCTTTGCATTACCAGGACAAAAAAAATGAATAACGAATTTGAGAAAAAGTATAAGTATTGGAAAATTTAAGGGACTAACAAGCAATATCTGGAAAATGGTTCACTCAACACCAAAAAATGTAAATGACATAAATTGTGTCGTTCACAATGAAGAATACGTTTGGAGACATTCCCAGAAAATTCGAGATATACATTTCATTTGTCATGAAAATATCTTAAACATATGATATTTTAATCAAAATCGTTAGACTTTTTGAGTAAATTAAAATTTTCGAAAAATGTTCCATGTAAAGGGTAATCCGTGGTGGGGGGATTTTCTTGAAAATCTTTGTGTCGCATCTCTGGAAGATGCTGAACCTAAATACCAAGTTTGGTGTTTATCCGACAGTTCGTTTCTGAGTTATGCTGTTCACAGGCACATACACACACACACACACACGCACACACACACACGCACACACACACAGGCACACCAACAGATACACACACGGGCATGTTTCCAAAAATGTTTTTTTTTAATTCAGGAGGTCTCAAAACATGTATTTCCGGTGAAATCTCGGTATCGATTTTTTGGGTGGAAAACAATACTTCCCCTACTTACTATACGTAGTAGAGAAAGTAAAAAGGAAAAGTCGGATAAACACCAAACTTGGTATTTAGGTTCAGTATCTTCCAAAGATGCGACACGAAGATTTTTCAAGATATCCCCCGCCCCAAACTACCTTTTATATGAAGCATTTTTCGAAGTTATTAATTTTCTAAAAATGGCTCTAACGATTTTTTATTAAAATACCATATATTAAAGATATTTACATGTATATCTTGAAGCAATAACATTGCCACAATGATAGTGAGACAGCTTGAAGCAAGTATATAGTTGCCACTTTTTGTCGTCTCCAGTATCTGCTGTTAATTCTGCTACCGGCTTCTCCAGTGGTTGAACTATGAGTATTTTCTCTCAGGGTATAGTGAAGGACAACACCAGTTTAAACTGACTTGAGAAATTGTTTGCGAACTAATATTTGAGTTATTAAAGTGTGTTGCCGTCCATTTGCGATGAAGAAATAGACTTGGTAACTTCTATAGCATGAAAATTACGGTTGGAAATAACTATTTCCGCAATAAATGAAACTAGTCGCGTAACACGCGATAGTCGCTAAAATGTTTACAGGTGAGATCCCCCGCGAAACCCGTCACTCACACAAGCGCGTCACTGGGCGCTTAAAATATCGCACGAGCAAGTAAGTACCGGTTTCGGTACCAGCGAAGAGAGTAGCTCTCGGATCCACTTTCACGCCTTTATTATTTTAGCTTCATCTACTTCATTATTCCTCACCAATGTTACTTTTCAGCATAACCAATGCCTCAAATCCTTAGGGTGCGTCTCTGTCAGTAGGGGCCTGGCTAAAAATCTCGGAGATATCTTCACCTCTCTAATTTTCAGAATTTCTGCTCTACGCGTCTGTATTAGTGCAGTGAACTCATAACCTTCAGCCTTCCAGGAATGTTTAACGCTAATGGTTTCTGTTTGTTTTGTTTAAGGGCGCTCAACTGCTAGGTCATTAGCACACTTGTAAAACGGATCATGGCAAAGGCCAAAAATAAAACTGAGTAAAAAAAACCAGAGGCAAAAGCCAGAGATAAATATTAATATGAAAACACAGCACAAGTCATACATAAATATAAATATAGAAAACTAAACTTATCAATATGAAACACCTATTAAGAAGACTAAATCTCCATTTGGAAATTTACTCTTGACAAATAATTTAAAATTCTATCAACCGCTTGCTTAACATCCGCTAAGACCTGTATTCGGCTGTCGTTAATGACTTTGCTTAACATGAATCTTAATTACCCTCTTCTCGGACAAATCTCTCAAGTCAAGCTTGTTACAATATACATTGATTTAATATAAGGCTTTATTATTTATTGCAATAATTTTTCTGTCTTACTATTAGGCATTTTTACTTTCTCTACTACGTAGAGTAAGTAGGGGAAGTATTGCATTCCACCCAAAAATTCGATACCGAGATTTCACCGGAAATACATGTTTTGAGACCCCCTGAATCCAAAAAACATTTTTGGAAACATGTCCGCGCGCGTGTGTGTGTGTGTGTGTCTGTGTCTGTGAACAGCATAACTCAAAAACGAACAGTCCGATAAACACCAAACTTGGTATCTAGGTTTAGTATCTTCCAGAGATGCGACACGAAGGTTTTCAAGAAAATCCCCCCACCCCAGACTACCCTTTACATGGAACATTTTTCGAAAATTTTAATTTTCTCAAAAATGGCTCTAACGATTTTGATTAAAATATCATATGTTTAAGATATTGTCATGAGAAATGAAATGTATATCTCGAATTTTCTGGGAATGTCTCCAAAAGTATTCTTCATTGTGAACGACTTTTGCATAACTGGTAAACCATAAGAGAGAGACAAAATTTTACTACACAAAAATGTAGATCGCGTTAAAATACATCATTTATGTCATATACATTTTTGTTGTTGAGTGAACCGTTTTCCAGATATTGCTTGTTATTCCCTTAAACTTTCCAATACTTATACTTTTTCTCAAATTCGTTATTCATTTTTTTTATGTCCTGGACATGCAAAGAGAATGGAATGCACCGCATAGTAACCAGCGTTAAAATATCTGACTATCGCTTAAAACCTATCATATTCCCCTTGCATCTACAAGAAAATTACCAATAAGATTGACATCTCCGATTAACATGAAGCAAAAATAGATTGTACAAGAGTAGAGAAAGTCATGTGAGTGTAACACATCAGATTTTTTATAATCTTGCATATGATGGCTTGAATTGTTCATTACTTGGTCATTCTCTTAAGGTCCTTTCAACATTCAGTTGTTTCTCGCGATTGCATAGAAAGTGTGGAATTTTAAGGCCAGTATAAAGCGTTCAGTTCTTAAAACACTTGACTATCACTGTTCCCTTTGTACTATAACGAAATCTGTAAGCTATTTCTGCAAAGGTTTATTTGGATTGAAATGAACTGGATAGAAAAATAAGCTTTAGGAAGAATAGTTTGTATACCCACTAATAAATAATAGAGGGCGAAGAAAGCTATCACATCAGATTTTTTTCCTATTACCCTTCATAGATGTTGACTCCCTTAAGTAGGTATATCGTAGTGCTTGCAAAGTTGGTAGACTGTATGCAGCATCGACCTGATTCTCATGCTGCCACTGCACAGTGAATACGTCAACAAATGTTCCATAGATAGGTTTAAGAAAGGCGCTACCGACAATAAGTTCGCGAAGTTGTCGGATGTTCAAAATCTCAGAGGTCATGGCACTGATAATGCTAGAGCACGAGTCCTCCTGGAGTCCTTTAGAAAAAGCAAGTCTCTTCAAAGAGGACAGCTATCTTCTGTCAACACATGCAACGATCAATACGATCCTTTGTTGAACTTGGGAACGAGGTTAAACATATTTCGTTGTTGTAGCGTCGCAAGTTTCCACCCCCGGCACTTGAATATCATTATCTCCCTGTTTATTGTATTGTTTGCTCCCACAAGAAAGACGAGCAACATACGCCGTTACTACTTGGATGAAAGGGTGGGTGCCAAACTTTCTGGAAACTACATTCAGAGACCATAAGGCATACATTTTGTACACTTGAGAGAAACTTAAGTGGATATCTCCACGGTTTTACTTTCTTTGTTCTAGGGCTTATCGCTTAATCGTCTAGCACTTTCGAGGAAATTGTAACAACTAAATATTCTTGCTTCAGCTGGGTGTTAAATATTTAATAATATATTATGTTTAAGGTAGATTGCCATACATATTACGAATTAATGATATGATCGAAGCCAAAGTACAGTTCCATGCCAAAGCCTTCGACCCTCTTGAACCTTCGGAAAAATTTGGCAAACTATTCTAGAAACAATTAATTTTGAAATAATAAAACTGAGTTGATAGGAATAATAATAAAACACTTATAAGGACGCATAACTTGCATAAGCATGCAAATCGTTATGGTTATTAGAAAGCAAAGGATACAGAGAAACACCAGATCCAGGGTGGCAGACGGGGTCCCTAACGTCATCAGATACTACATCCTGACGCTGACAGAACCACTTACAGGCCTATCTCCCCACGGAGAGGTCTCTCTGAGGGTTGTTTTACTGGAACGGCAGGGCAGACAGTTCCATGAAACAAACTCCACAGTCATATATCTCGCCCACCGTCCACTCGCCTATCCTTCGACTCTGAAACACGTTGAGGAAATACGGGACAGGAAAATTCGCGGCATTATGTAATTTATCTACTAACCAGAGAAAACCACGAAAAAACCAATGTAGAGCAGTCGGTTCAACTGGAATTGAACCTGGGACCTCCCAAATGAAGCCTCAAACGGTAGTGCGTGAACACACATACATAAATAAATTCAAGGTTATGACAAATTCAATTTATAAGAAACATTTGATGGCTTTTTATACCCATTATATGTTACGTTTTTCATCACACATTTTAGCCTGAAAATTATTTCCAATAAATTACCTACCTACCTACCTACCTACCTACCTACCTACCTACCTACCTACCTACCTACCTACCTACCTACCTACCTACCTACCTACCTACCTACCTACCTACCTACCTACCTACCTACCTACCTACCTACCTACCTACCTACCTACCTACCTATCTGCCTGCCTGCATGTAGGCCTTACATCCCCTAGAACTTACAACCGTGCCTAGGGTCAGAGACCTGTAGAGCAGCAGACAAACATTGAACCAGGAAGAATGAAGAACTGAGAACGGGGCCCGTTATGAGACAGGTATTAGAGTGAGAAAGATAATGATATGAAATGAAGCGAAATGGGTGAAAGTAAAGGAGATGTTGCAGCAATTGATGGAAAGAATGGCGGGAGAAACCGAAGAACCCGGAGAAAACCAGCCCTCACCCGCTTTGTCCTCCAAAAATCCTGTATGATCCCACCCGGGCCGCCTTGGTGGGAGGCGAGTAGTCTAACCACTCGGTCACGGCGCCGCCGTTCCAATAAATGAATAAAGACAAATTCAAATTTCTATTTTGTTTGAAACATATTAAGTCCATGCATAAACATATCGCACAATGAATTAAATGTCGTTTTGCAGTATACTAGAACTCAATGAAAATACACATTATATAACAGTGTTACATTGCTTACACATTGCTGAAACATTGTGAGGGCGCGCGAAAAGCTACCTCAGGCCACCTGTAAGCGTATCCCGGCCCCTGTTTGGGGTCCTTGATGGGCCTTCAGGATAATAGCCCATTATGTGCCGCTTTCCCACTCCAGAGGATTCCTTTGGGCAGTTCGTCCAGGTTCCCTTTCTGGAACATAGCGATTGTATGCAAAGCCTATATAAGGGGGCTGCTGTGCCTGTGCGTGGAGTTCAGTTAGTTGGGTCGTTATAAAGAGTTTGGACAGTACCGAGTGTAGCTCAGTTGTGAGTTGTGAACCAGCAGTTTATTTTGATTCAATAGACGGATTAATTGTGTTCTGTTCCGAGTGTAAGTGGTTCAAGAGTAAAGTTTGTGCTACGCTGAACGCCTAAGAGATGAAGTGTATTTAGCAGCATCTGGTGTTATATATAATAGCATATACAATTGCTAAAAATGTGCAATAACAATTTACACTTGAATGAAACTCTTTCTCGTTGTAAATAATCTGGTTTGCATCTTTAAGAGCATCTTTACAATTTAAATCTTTAAGGTTATTTATTAATTAAATATGTTTGAAACATTTAAATTTCTTTTCATTGGGAACTTTCAGTGCATTAAAATAAATTAACGTTCTCTCATAATACTCTATCAACTCTGTAAAAGTAATTTCTCTGCCCTGTGTAATAATTGTGAACGTCTGGAGTTTTAATCACAACTTTAATGTCTGCTACTTTAAAGATATAGGTAATATATACCATTCGGCCACGATATGAGTGCCCTTGGAGGAGGGCGCCACTGTTTCGTTAACAAATGCGTAACATCATTAAGACTAGGGACCAGAGGGAAGTGACAGGCAAGGCGATAGGGAAATGTACAGTTGCGCAATGATAACAGTACTGGGTTTTCGCGCCTCAGCCTTTCTAGTAAATGCAGCTCGAAACGTGGATATTTTCTTTACCTGAATGTCTTTCCAATGCCTACCCACTTTTCGTAACTGTTTGGTTACTCTTCTCACAGAATGCACTCATACCGCGACCGACTAGTGCTTAGTATGTGGGAACAGCACTTGTATATGAGAAGCATGGAGGAATAAACTCAGCTGTAGCATAAGAAAAGAAAACAGAAGAAGCGCTATGTTTCAAACCTTCTGTCAGATGAAGACGTAAATCCGACATGGAAAATTTCGAAAATGGCTAATGTTACGGTATAGACATCCACATAAACTGAGCATTTAAACGAGCTTTACATTTTCTTCTATAGTAGTTTTCCTCTATATCTTATGCTTCCCAGTTACACAAATCTACGTATCTTCAACGTTAATAAATATCGTTAGAACCATTATGAGAAAATAACAAATCACGAAAATGTTTCTATGTAAACGATAGCTTTGGGCTGGAGAACATAGTGAAAATCTTCATTTTGAGCCCTTGAAAAACAATACCTTAGTGCTATGCGACTTCCAGTTTTTGAGTAATACTATCCACACACAGACTCCCAGATCCTTTTTATAACCCTTTTTACGTTGGAACTCCAAGCAGGACTAACAGTACAATATATACTTGTTGGATGTATGAAATATTTTCTATACAAAAATAGGAATTCTACAGAATGTTAAATCAAGCCTTTTTCTTTTTGTTATCCTGTGATCTCAAAGTGCTTATTTACAAAGTGCTCTGGGTAGCCAGTGCTTGGGAAAAATTGCCTAATACCTTTAACTATGCGGTAAGAAAGTAATACCATACTACAGTGTTTATCTTAAATGACGCGACTGGCGGTCGCCGGTTCTGACTCGTAGCAGGTATCGGGTTGAATGACCTCGCTTTGCGGTAGCCTAACACATACCTACGTAGGGTAACGAAATTTACAGTTCAGTTATTTGGAATTGTACATAGTTGAAATAGCGTTATGTGAAGCTGTGTATTGATTATGTTTATGTACTCATCATGATGTATAGTCAGAACAGCGTTTCTTTATTCTTAAGATTTTCTGAGAAGTGGACTGTCAACTTGAATTTATACCTGAATTCCCTGATGTCACCGCTTCTAACAAATTCACAACTGTTGTAAGAAAAATTTAAACGGACTGAGTCTCTGTTGGACAAATAGAGACATAGACAACCAATCGTTCTAATCAAGGAAGAATTTGACAAGATAGGGTTTGTGGAAAGAAGTCCAAGAAAATCGCTGCCTTGCATTACAAGATGTTTCTGATAACATAATACCTTTGATATACTATCTCTTGGGAATGCTTAAAGATAAAGTTTATGCAACGAATCCCCTCCTCGACGGATTAGAAGACAGGATTCGGTGTACGTTTTCCAATATACCGGCTGTAGAAATTCACCGAGTGTTCAACAATGTTCAACTACCAGACTTGCATAGAAGCAAAATGGTCTCATATCGAACACCTTTTATAATGAAAAGTAAGCATAATATACAGAATGGTCCAAAAATATATACACTGTTTGATCATCAATAAGTTGTAATGAACTGAGAATACAAGTCGCAAATTTGTTGAAGCTGTAGCGTGGTGTCTAGGATTCAGGTGCCCTGGATGGTAATGTTTGTTTCGTTTATTTAAGTGACTTGATTAACAACACCAAATGGCGACTACAGGACTATCGTTCGAAGAATCCGGTGCTGGTTATCTCGAAAAGCGGCAGACATCGTTTTTAGCTGCTATCCGATAGCTGTTTTAGCTGCAACATAATGGTGCCCCAGCTCACTACCTTCAAAATTTCAGCGTGTATCTTAATGAAACTCTTCCTATACAATGGATAGGCCGAAGAGGTGCAATCGAATATCCAGAACAGCCCCCAGACCTAAAACTTCTGGACTATTTAGGCACCCTAGGCACCCTAAAAGATGTTTTGTATGGGGTAAAGCTACACACATTGGCTACACCATGCGAAAACATTGAATTATTTGATACCGGGCAGGTTAGTACGGGTTGTTCGTGGAACTGTTTGAAGACATCGAGTGTGTAACCCCTGCTAGTACCACTTCGAGCATCTCAAGTGATTTCGGTAAGTTGAACACTAAACTAAAACTTCACCAAATTTGAGCCTTATATATCAATTTTACACAAAGTTACTGATGATCAAACAGCGTATACATTTTTGTGACCCCTGTGTGTAGTTTTGTATTGTAAACATTATGCAGGAGAGAAACAGCCGGTCTGCTGCTACAGCACGAACGGATTCGTATGGTGGTGTCGTGGAGGTGGCGGGTCTTAGTGGTGTCATTCAAAACCTCGGTAGTTTTAGAAAAACAAATAACATTTGAACTTCAATTCTACATAAAGAGTTTGAAATAACTACTACAAAGGCTGGTGAATAACAACGTTCATATGGTATTGCATAAGTGGTGATACACGATTCTATTTCGTTTCCTCATTGCCTATAAATCATCAACAAATACCGTCACGCACAAGCTTTAGCACCCTAATATATTCTTTAAAATAAGCACCTGCTCTGAAATTTGGCAAACTTGCTCAAACATGTACATATTTCATTGGCTTACTGGATACAAAAGACAAGACCTACGTGCCACGGCAGTCGTTTTCTCTGCCTCCGGAGTTGCTCTCGTGCTCCAAAACAAGAAAGCATCTGTAGCATTCTAAAACGCATTAAAAACTTCCCTCCCGCTGAACGGATGTATATTTATGACGTTGCGTAAAGCGCGGTGAAGTTAATGATCGACTTGCCCGACTCGCCTGAGTTATGACGTGGAGCTACAAGATACCCGCTTCTTTTGTTTCAAAGAAAAGCTTTGGAGAATACTTTAATGCCACGCTACTTTCACACCCTTGCAGCCGCGAAGTGTTCCACATTTGTTTATTGTGATTTCCTCTGTTTTTTTAGATAGTCCTTTGCCTTCTGATCGTCTTAATAAATAACCTGTATAATGCGTGGCTCTTTAGGGCTTTGCATCTAAGTGGAGTTTCGAAGAGTACAAACTTCAAATCGCCCCACGCGTTTATTTTGCATTTTGGAAGATATTTTTCAAATTATTTCAAATTACATTTACGGATACAGTCGGCCCTGGGAGGATCAGGGGAGAGAACCGAAGGGCGAACAAATCCGGATGCCGACGGGTGTAAGAATAATTGGGGTCCCTAACGTTTCCAGATAGAACACATCCGACACCGCACGGTCCCTGCTCACAAGTCACCAACCTCCAGGGATCCCCGGAGCGGAGTCCCACGCTGAGGAGAGACCTAACTCGCGGTACTGCAGCGACGCCAGGGAAGAAACGTTTACAGAGCGCAAGCCACCGCCCAGCCGCAACCCGCCGAACGCCTTCGCCTGGTCCTACAACGCTGAAACAGACGACAAGGAAGATGATGGTTACAGGTAATGAAAAGAAGGAGAGTCGCGGTAGAAGATGAACCACCACGCATTCGACTGGCGACCCGGGGAAACCACGAAAAACCCATGGGCCAGAGTGAGCGATCGCCGGGCATTGATTCCGGAATCACAGACGTAAACCCCTGAGCCATCCCGCTCGGTTATGGATACAGTTACAAATATTATAAATAAAAATCTGATATGTTACACTCACATGACTTTCTCCAATCTTGTACAAACTATTTTTACAAACGCTTATTCTCCATATGTTTCATGTTAGTCGAGATATCGAGATATCAATCTTATTGCTAATTTCCTTGCAGATGCAAGGGGAATTGGTAGGCTTTAAGCTATAGTCAAATATTTTAAGAGCTGGTTGCTATGTGGAATATTCCATTCTCTTTGCATTACCAGGACAAAAAAAAATTGAATAACGAATTTGAGAAGAAGTATAAGTATTGAAAAATTTAAGAGAATAACAAGCAATATCTCGAAAATGGTTCACTCAACAAAAAAGTGTATATGACATAAACTGTGTATTTTAACACGATCTACATTTTTTGTGTAGTAAAAGTTTGTCTATCTCTTATGGTTTACCAGTTATGCAAAAGTCGTTCACAATGAAGAATACTTTTGGAGACATTACCAGAAAATTCGAAATATACATTTCATTTGTCATGAAAATATCTTAAACATATGATATTTTAATCAAAATCGTTAGAGCCATTTTTGAGAAAATTAAAATTTTCTAAAAATGTTCCATGTAAAGGGTAATCTGGGGTGGGGGAATTTTCTTTAAAACCTTCGTGTCGCATCTCTGGAAGATACTGAACCTAAATATCAAGTTTGGTGTTTACCCGACTGTTCGTTTCTGAGTTATACTGTTCATACACACGGACAGACACACAGACACACACGGACATGTTTCCAAAAATGCTTTTTTTTTGGATTCAGGGGGTCTCAAAACATGTATTTCCGGTGAAATCTCGGTATCGAATTTTTGGGTGGAATACAATACTTCCCCTACTTACTATACGTAGTAGAGAAAGTAAAAACATTTGCCTGTGTGTGTGTATTTTTTTCAGTGCCCATTTATTCAATATCATACCAATATCGAGGTGATATTTCGTAACGTGTGCGACTCGCATTTGGGAGGTCCCGGGTTCACTCCCGGCAACCGTCTACTCTGAGCTATAGATTTTTTGTGCTTTCCCAGGGTCTGCAGGCGAATGTTGTGGCGGTTTACCTTCTACCACACCTTTCCTGTCCCTCATCTCCTATACCCATTATCTTCTTCATTATCATCTGTTACTGGATTGTAGGAGCAGGTTGGCGGGTTGTGGTAATGTGCGCTTTGTAGATGTTTCTTCCCTTTCGGGATTGCCCATTTTACAGTGGGTCCCACCAGGGGGTACCACTGGGGTTTAGGGACTCGTAAGTGGAATTGGGAGGCGTCGGATGTGTTCTATCTGGAAACGTAGGGACGTATCCATGCTTGCACCCGTCGTCATCCGGATCTGGTCTCCCTTCTGGCCTCTCTCCTCATTCCTCCTTCCCAGGGGTCACGTTAGGAGCAAACAGGTCGTTGCAGCCTACTTAGAGTGTACTCTGCCTTGGTTTCGGGACACCACCTGAAATAATGTAACTTTACCTTCACCTTATTTGAAGAAGGTATTGTTCTTCAACTTGTTTATTTATTTATTTTTACACCTGGGAAACCAATTTGAAGAAAGTGTTCTTTTGTTGGAGTTTACACCACGCTTTGGGCGTTAAGTTGAAGTAGATTGTTTGTTACGCTCCAAGTTTAGAAATCTCTGTTATCTTTGTTATTAATCTGGTTCTATAGATATTATTTATGTTTGTTTTTGCCTCGGCTGCTTCAGTATTATTTTAGAGTCATGTATCTCTTAGAGTCATGTTGCGACAAGAATGTAGGCTTACACAGATTTTAAGTTTAAATTCACTTCTTTTTTATTAATTCTTGACACAAATTAAATAGCACTACACTGATATTAAGACCTGTGATATTCCTCAATTTAAAACTTGCACTTTGTTAACGTGTATACGTAATTTTCGTTACACACGAATACGTAATATTTCTTTAGAGAACACATCTTCCATCCGGTCACTACCAAGGTCTGCAGGCAACTGAACATTTTTCAACCGTCCAAACACGTAAGCTTCTGTATTTCAAGGCTCTGATTGGCTAACCCTAGTCCAATAGAATACCTGCATTTTTAAAGCTTTTTCTAGCTGTTGATTGGGTAATTTTAAACTGTCACAAAATTTACATTATCGTTGTTCTATTAAAAAGTAATATATATTACATTAATTGATTTCCAGGTTTATCACCGAGTTTATTTCATTCTTTATATGCCATCACATTTAGCATGATCATAATAATGATAATAATGACAATAATAATAAGTAATATGGACATTTTGCTTATTCCTCAATATTCGTATTACTCTATTTATTTTACGTCGCTTTAATTACATGGTGATATCGCGACGGATCTGTTAGTGGATAACTCTTTGATCAAGATGTGGCGGACAGTTAGCCTTCTAGGTCTCATTCCTGCAACCACCCGCTTCGTCGTGTCTACAGAGACCCTAGCGCATAACAACTGTATCTTCTAATTCGTGCCGTGCAGATGGTATTAGGGTGCCGTCCAGTCTACCTGCTGCCAATGTCTGTAGATGGCTGGCACAGCATTCGTCATTACCAACTATTTTTAATTTTTACACTTAAGGTGGAACTTTGGGTCGTGGTATTAATATTAAATATCCAATCCACTATATATCTTAACGGCTGAAAAAAACCACGAAAAAAGCCTCAGTCAGATTGGTCGGCCCACGGGGTTTGAACACAGGACCTCCCGAATGCGCGGTTCAACATTCTTGTCTTTGGCATTATTTCTACTATGTCTAAATTATACAATACTTTTTAATATTCACAGTGAGTCACTATGAAGTTAGTCTTCTACGTATATTCAGATTATTATCACTACACAAAGGATGCCAAGCCTTAAAGAGAGAGGGGATGAAAGGAGATTCCTTTTCCAATCATTTCCACTCTTGCTGCCAAGGACTGAAACTTGATTGGTGTAACTTGTCGGTCTTTTCAAATATGGAAGGTGAGGTGAATTATGGACTTTGAACCTTAGTTCTTAAGAGAACAGTTTGGGATTCACTCCACTACACTCTCACAGCCCTTTGAACTATAAAATGCGTGAAAACCTCCTACAGTTCCCACAGGTCTAGAAACTCTATCCACAGACAATGAAAGCAGGTAGACTGGACGGCACCTTAATGCCATCTGCACGGCACGAAGCAGAAGATCCAGTTGCTGTGGACACGTGACGACGCAAGATGGCGTGGTTACGCGGATGAGACCTAGAAGACCAACTGTCCACCTTTCTATATGAAAGCAGTAGATATACTGGACGGGACCTTAATGTCATCTGCACGGCACGAAGCAGAAGATCCAGTTGCTGTGGACACGTGACGAGGCAAGATGGCGTGGTTACACGGATGAGACCTAGAAGACCAACTGTCCACCTTTCTATATGAAAGCAGTAGATATACTGGACGGCACCCTAATGCCATCTGCTCGGCACGAAGCAGAAGATCCAGTTGCTGTGGACACGTGACGAAGCAGGTGGTTATAGGGATGAGACCTAGAAAGCTAACTGTCCACCTTTCTATATGAAAGCAGTAGATATACTGGACGGCACCCTAATGCCATCTGCTCGGCACGAAGCAGAAGATCCAGTTGCTGTGGACACGTGACGAAGCAGGTGGTTATAGGGATGAGACCTAGAAAGCTAACTGTCCACTTTTCTATATGAAAGCAGTAGATATACTGGACGGCACCCTAATGCCATCTGCACGGCACGAAGCAGAAGATCCAGTTGCTGTGGATACGTGACGGGGCAAGGTAGCGTGGTTACAGGGATGAAACCTAGAAGAATAACTGTCCACCTTTCTATATGAAAGCAGTAGGTAGATTGGACGGCACCCTAATGCCATCTGAACGGCACGAAGTAGAAGATTCAGTTGCTGTGGACATGTGACGAAGCAGGTGGTTATAGGGATGAGACCTAGAAAGCTAACTGTCCACTTTTCTATATGAAAGCAGTAGGTAGACTGGACGGCACCCTAATGCCATATGCACGGCACGAAGCAGAAGATCCAGTTGCTGTGCACACGTGATGAGGCAAGATAGCGTGGTTACACGGATGAGACCTAGAAGACTAACTGTCCACCTTTCTATATGAAAGCAGTAGATATACTGGACGGCACCCTAATGCCATCTGCACGGCACGAAGCAGAAGATCCAATTTCTGTGGACACGTGATGAGGCAAGATAGCGTGGTTACAGGGATGAGACCTAGAAGAATAACTGTCCACCTTTCTATACGAAAGCAGTAGGTAGACTGGACGGCACCCTAATGCCATATGCACGGCACGAAGCAGAAGATCCAGTTGCTGTAGACACGTTAAATTAATTTGAGTTTTATTTATGGACGCTCTTTAAGTACTATGGTCCTTAGCGTCCCATTCTATATTGGGCGTGAAAGATCGGTAATTTTGCTCAGAGGCCTCTTTATTAGGCTTGAAGTTCTTGTACGTGCCGTAAATCTACGACACGGGACCACCGGCTTTACTTCCCTTCCGAAGGAAGCCATGCTAAGAATTTTTACGCCCGAAAACATCCATCGCACGCCGCCGGGTTTGAACCTTCGACCTTGGGAACCAGAGGCTAGGACGGTACCACTAGTCCACGGAGGACGACACGTGACGAAGCAGGTGGTTACAGGGATGAGACCTAGAAGGCTAACTGTTCGCCTTTATATATGAAAGCAGCAGGTAGACTGGACGACACCCTAATGCCATCTGCACGGCACGAAGCAGAAGATCCAATTGCTATACACTAGGGTCTCTGTCGACACGTGACGAAGCAGGTGGTTGCATGAATGAGACCTAGAAGGCTAACTGTTCGCCTTTATATATGAAAGCAGTAGGTAGACTGGACGGCACCCTAATGCCATCTGCACGGCACAAAGCAGAAGATCCAATTGCTATACACTAGGGTCTCTGTCGACACGTGACGAAGCAGGTGGTTGCATGAATGAGACCTAGAAGGCTAACTGTTCGCCTTTATATATGAAAGCAGTAGGTAGACTGGACGGCACCCTAATGCCATCTGCACGGCACGAAGCAGAAGATCCAATTGCTATACACTAGGGTCTCTGTCGACACGTGACGAAGCAGGTGGTTGCATGAATGAGACCTAGAAGGCTAACTGTTCGCCTTTATATATGAAAGCAGTAGGTAGACTGGACGGCACCCTAATGCCATCTGCACGGCACGAAGCAGAAGATCCAGTTGCTATACACTAGGGTCTCTGTCGACACGTGACGAAGCAGGTGGTTGCAGGAATGAGACCTAGAAGGCTAACTGTTCGCCTTTATATATGAAAGCAGTAGGTAGACTGGACGGCACCCTAATGCCATCTGCACGGCACGAAGGAGAAGATCCAGTTGCTATACACTAGGGTCTCTGTCGACACGTGACGAAGCAGGTGGTTGCAGCAATGAGACCTAGAAGGCTAACTGTTCGCCTTTATATATGAAAGCAGTAGGTAGACTGGACGACACCCTAATGCCATCTGCACGGCACGAAGCAGAAGATCCAGTTGCTATACACTAGGGTCTCTGTTTTCACGTGACGAAGCAGGTGGTTACAGGGATGAGACCTAGAAGGTTAACTGTCCGCCTTTATATATGAAAGCAGTAGGTAGACTGGACGACACCCTAATGCCATATGCACGGCACGAAGCAGAAGATCCAGTTGATGTGCATTAGGTCTCTCAGGTGGTTACAGGGATGAGACCTAGAAGGCTTACTGTCCACCACATCTCGATCTAAGAGTTATCCACTAACAGATCCGTCACGATATGACCATGTACTTAAAGCGGCGTAAAATAAATAAAGTAATAATAATGAAGAAGAAGAAGAAGAAAAGTCTGGAAACCAGCTAATGCGTTGTGGCTGCCCAGTACCTTACCTTTCTTCCTGATTTCTTCCAACTGGTTTCTCTGTTGGCATACTTATGAATATCTAGACATTTATTTATTAGATGATGCACAGTTTAATGTCCTGTGTTATATGCGTATGTGGGGTCACGCAACATGAAATCTGTGCAGGTATGCTCAGTTTTCCCGTGCGCGTGTGTGCGTAAAGTAATGTTGGAAATCACACAACCGATTTTGATAATTTGATGGTAAAGCACTGTTCTTCTTTATTGACATAGATTATAAGCTACTTCATTTCAATTCTTAGAGGACTGAAGTACTAAAATTCACATATTTTACATTCACGTAACTTTCTCTCCCCTCTAAAGATTGTTAGTGTGTACACAAGCCATTCTTACGAAAGCTTAATCGAGATAATCATTTGCAGAACTAGCTACGTTACGCATTTTCTTACAAATACGAACGGAATAGTGACGGTCAAAAGTTTGAGAAGTCGGCGTTATTTATGCTAGCCTTAAAATTCCATGCGTATTCCATACAATCGCCAGAAACAGCTGAAAATGGACAGGACTTTAAAAGATGTATTGAACAATTGCAACTATTAATAAAGGCTATCTCGGAATTGGCTTATGCCATAAAAAGTTTACTTGAAGTAAATTGTTTGTTTTAGGGGGATCTACATTTTTTTTTTGTGGACGTTATCGTGTATCGCTTCACGTTTACCAATTATACATGATATAGAAAATTCCTTCCGAATGAAGGAAGGTTAGTCCCAGAAAATTCATGATATATGTTTGGTTTTTCATATAAATATCTTTAATATACACTATTTTAATTAAAATCGTTTGAGCAAATTTTGAGAAAATCAGAAATTTCGAAAGATTTTCATATAAAGGCTAGTTTGGGGTAGAGATTTTGCTATGCTATTCACACACACACACGGACCTTTGTTTAAGAATGCCTTTTATAGACTCAAGGGGCCCCAAAACCTATTTAGAAACTGAAATTAAATAATAGTTGGGTAAAGAAATTTCGGAAGGAAACATTTCAGGCCTAAGTTAAGTGTACCTCCCCGTTTTGCAGTTATGAAGACCGTGAAACTCCGAAAAAAGCTTCACTTAGGGAGGACGGTTCTGCCAGGTTTTGAACCGCAAAACTTCTGTTCACAACTCTCTGATTTAACCACCTTGACTAACCGTGCCCGTATATTTTTGTCTGTAATTATATTATCACGAACCTATATGAAATTGCAGTAATTAGGAGTGAAGCAGAGGATTCTTTACACAAATTTTCTGTCATTTCTTAATAATTTCACAAAGAACATAAAATTCATTTAATCGTTACTTGAGATTTAAGAAACCATTTGTATAACGTCGTGCTCCACAACAGCACTCACTCGATCATGTTTAAAATAATATGTCAGAATGTAACGAAATGACGTTTCCATGGTCATGTTAATATTTCGAAATGAACGTACGGCATTTTAAACAGCCTTTATGAATAATATATGCGCCCTTGAGCTTACCAATAAGCAGTAATTACGTAGCATATTCATTTACATCAAAATATCAATATAGGTCAGTTGATCCTGCAGGCAGATCAGCAGTTTCAATATCATCCGTTTCCAAAGGATATGTATGACTAATAAGCCGGCGAGATTAATGTGACATGCACCATAAAGTATCGATCTGGATACGAACAAATACACTCCCTCCGGTTCAAGACATCCAATCCAAAGATGTGCTTGAGCACATTAGCAATCTGTAAAATAAAAAGTGAATTTTAAAGTTCTTGCTACATAACCAGAAGTCTAATGAATTATGCACAATTAGGAAAGCATGAAAGGTTGAATAAGATTTGAAAAATTTTAAGGTTATATTCACATGACTTTCTCTACGCTCTATAGCTTATTAGTCCATATACAACTTATTCTTACGAAAGCTTATTTGCCTATGTACTTCATTTTAATCGAGACAAAACTTTCCGGAAAGATCTGCACTACACATTACGTTATAAATACAAACAGAATAGCGATAGTCAAATGTTTTACAACTGGACGCTAATGTTGCCCTTAAAATTCCATACTCTTTCCATGATATCGCAAGAAACACTTGAACATCGAACGGAGTTTAAAAGAATTGCTAATGCCAAACAGAAAGTTGCTTGAAATAAATTGTGTTTTAAAGAGATCTACATTTTTTGGTAGTAACTACCTATCTCCTACCACATTACGTTTATTAGTTATACAAGATTATACAACATATCTTCCTAATGAAGAGGGCTTCACAGGCTATTCCCTCAAAATTCAAGATATACATTGTATTTGTCATGTAAATATCTTAATATATGGCATTTTAATCAAAATGTTAGAGCCACTTTTAGAGAAGAAACAATTTCAAAAAAGTATTCCATGTTAAGCGTATTTTGTGGTCAGAGGATTTTCTTGAAAATCCTTTTGGGATGTTTTGTGTCGCAACTTTGAAAGATACTGAACCTCAACACCAAGTTTTGCCCGAATTTACCTTTTTGAATTATGCTGTTCACAGACACGGGTTTTTTCCAAAAATCTGATGTGTTACACTCACATGACATTCTCTACTTTTGTACAAACTATTTTTGCAAAGGTGCAAGGGGAATATGGTAGGCTTTAAGCGATAGTCAAATCTTTTATGAGCTGGTTCCTATGTGGCGCATTCCATTCTCTTTGCATGTCCAGGACATAAAAAACTGAATAACGAATTCCCACTTGAGAAATAGTATGTGTTCGAAAATTTAAGGGATAATAAGCAATACCTCGAAAATGCTTCACTCAACAAAAAATGTATATGACATAAATTGTGTATTTTAACGCGATCTACATTTTTGTGTAGTAAAATTTTGTCTATCTCTTATGGTTTACCAGTTATGCAAAAGTCGTTCACAATGAAGAATACTTTTGGAGACTTTCCCAGAAAATTCGAGACATACGTTTCATTTGTCATGAAAATATCTTAAATCTATGATATTTTAATCAAAATCGTTAGCCATTTTTGAGAAAATTAAAATTTACAAAAAATTTTCCATGTAAAGGGTAATCCGGGGTGGGGGGATTTTCTTGAATACCTTCGTGTCGCATCTCTGGAAGATACTGAACCTAAATACCAAGTTTGGTGTTTATCCGGCTGTTCGTTTCTGAGTTATGCTGTTCACAGACACACAGAAACACACACGGACATGTTTCCAAAACTGCTTTTTTTTGGATTCAGGGGGTCTCAAAACATATCTTTCCGGTGAAATCTCGGTATCGAATTTTTGGGTGGAATACAATACTTCCTCTACTTACCATACGTAGTAGAGAAAATAGAAATGTCCTTTTTTGATTCAAGGGTCCTCAAAGTATGTATTTCGGTGAAACTTTGGTATCGAATTTTTGGGTGGAATGCAATGCTATCTCTACCTACTATGTACATATGTGCTAAGAAAGAAAGAATGAATCTGACGTGTTATATTCAGATGACTTTCTCTATTCACCGTCATTACTTTCTCCACCACGCACCTACCTAGTAGGTAATGAAGGTATTCCTTTCCACCCAAAAATTCGAGATCGAGATTTCATAGGAAATACATCTTTTTAGTGTGTCTCTGAACAGCATAATTCGAAAATTAAAAGCCAGATAAATGCCAAACTATTTAGATTTTGTATCTTCAAAAAATGTGAAACGAGGATTTTCAAGCAAATTCCCCACCCCTAACTAACCTTTACATGGAATCTTTTTCGAAATTTTTCATTTTCTAAAAATTATCTCCAATGATTTTGATTAAAATACCATATATTACAGATATTTACAAGACAAATAAAATGTATGTCTGAATTTTTTGGGAATAACCTATGAAGTTCTTTTCATTCTGAAGGAATTTTGTATAACCTTGTTTAAGTGCTAAACGTTAAGCGATAGACGAAAACTGATGCAGTATTTTTAACACTTATATAATTTTAGTCTAATTATATAGTATGTAAATTCAATAACAGCCCGCCTTAAAGCAATATGTGGATGTAATAGTTTGTAAAATGTATGTAACAATCATTTTGTATGTTTATATTATTGTATACATGTTCAATAATGTTATGTGAACGTATTACGTAATTTAATAATGTAGGAGCTGTGAGAAATAGGTCAAAATTTGCTAACAATGAGTTAACAATGAGGTAACCTTGAGGAAATAATGAATTAGAAGGTAATAATACTACTGGTGATTCTTGGAAGCAATAATGTAGTTTTTTGTGACAGTTTATAAAATAGCCAATCAACCACCACAAAAAGCTTTAGTTAAATGAAGGTATTCTATTGGACTAGGATTAGCCAATCAGAAACTGAAATAGGGCAAATTGTACAAATTTAGGCTGTAGAAATCAGTTCATTTGTTTGCAGACAGCGCTTATAACTGGACGTGTTGGTTGTAGACAATGTTCCTAACCGGAGTGAGATGCGTCCTCGAGAAATTTAATACGTATTCTTGCGAGACGAAAATAGTTTACGTGTTAAAAAGTGCAAGTAGTTAATAAAAGAATCTCACAGCTCTCTATATCAGTGAAGTGTTATTTAAATTGTGCCAAGGATTAATAAATGTAGTGAAGTAAAAATTATAACCTGTGTAAGCCTACATTCTTCAGCCGCACCACGCTTTGCAAAGAAATCCATGTCTCTAACAATAATACTGACGCAGCAGAGGCAAACATAAATTTATAATATTTAAAGAAACAGTCAAATTACAAAGTTAATATTTTTAAATTTGGGACGAAGGCTACCGGGGACCATACGTGCGGCTCCCCAACAGTTGAACTACAATACAACTCTTACTTCAAATTGGCTTTCCATACGTGAAGCAACAACGTACTTCAAAACGTACTCCAACAAAAATGTAGTTATCTTTAAAACTTACTTTTTATATGGCATAAGCTGTTTCTGAGATAATTGTTATTAAAGGTTCGAATTGTTCGTTTATTCGTCATTCTGTTGGTCTTATCAACACTCAATTGTCTCTCGCGTTTGCAAGGAAACGGTGTGGAATTTAAAGGCCGGCATATAGAGCCCAGGTCTTAAACATTAGACTATCGCTGTTTCGTTTTCATATAAGACGAAATGTGTAGTGCAACTACTTCTGAAAAACTTTGTTTGAATTAGAATTCAGTAGATAAAAAAATAAACTTTAGTAAGAATAATTTGTATTCCAAGAATAAACGATAGGGGTACAGGAAGTCATGTGAATATATCACATCGGATTATTTTAGGTATATCTCTTTTACAAACTCTTCTCACAATATCTTATTTTTCTATTTGCCTCACGTAAATTAATATAAAGGTTAGCAGAAGTAGTATCATTACACATTTCGTTGTGGTTATAAAGAGTATAGAGCTGGTTGAAATAATAGTCAAGTTCTTAGATAACCGTTCGCTATATGCTGCTTTTGAAACTTCACAGACTTTCCATGTAATCGCGTGAAAAAACTGAATGGCGACTGCTTAAAAATGAGAAAAATATTGAAAAATTCAAACCGTGAAGAAAAGTTACCCGATCTAAAACATCAATTCAAAGGTATGATACAAAATATTTTCTTAAATAGACTTCTTGAAAGAAACAGGTTAGGATGCTTGTAATTAACGCCAGCATGTCTAGTCAAATATAATGAAATTAATGCAAAGCATGCACCATGGTTGTAAAGCATATAGAGTTCAAAAGTTCAGGAGAAGTTAGGTAAGCGTGTGATAGCAGCGAGATGATCATTGGGTTAGTGGCTTAAATATTGTAATGTCCTCGGTTTCAATTAGGTATTCCTGACCTTATCCCACATAGCACTGCATCGAGTCCCGCTGTCAGAAGGCGCTCGGCGTATAGTACTGAACATCTTGGTAAAATAAAGAGTGCCCCTTTGGCTTTGTTTACGCCATGGTTTGGTTAACTCTGACCCGAGAGGTATGTAAAAACCTGTAATCTTAAAACTTCAACGCAGACCTTATAATTCGTTATTAATCATTTGTCTGAGGTAATCGCCACTAATTTATATGAACAGTAATTATTTGACGATAATATTTCCAGGATCATGCAGCAACATTTAGTTTTTTGGTATGGTGAGTATATAAAGATTAACTTAAAATGGTATTTTAGTTTGAAGTCATTAAAAGAGCCATAAATGTAGCACAGTAATAAATGTATATATTTGTGACGTGTAATCCCTTTCGAGCTTACGAGTTAATCGAAAGATTCGCCACTGTGTATTTATCTAATGAAACTCGCAGCCTCGAATGGCCTTTATTAAGACAATATCTTAATAATAAACAAAAAATAAAATATAAATAGAATATAAAAAATAAAAATCTGGTGTGATACATTCACATGACTTTTGCCTACCCTTTACCCTTATTAGTGAATATACAAACTATTCTTACTAAGGTTTATTTTTCTATCCACTACATTTTAATCCAAATAAATCTTTGCAGAAATAGCTACATTACACATTTCGTTACAGATAGAAAGAGAACAGGGATAGTCAAATGTTTAAGAACTGGACTCTATATACTGGCTTTAAAATTTTATACAATGCATATTTCCATGCAATCGCGAGAAACAACTGCATGTTGAAAGGATTTTAAGGGAATGACCAAGAAATGAACAATTCAAACCTTTAAGAACGGATATCTCGGAAACGGCTTATGCCACAAAAAACTTATTTTAAATAAATGGTGTGTTTTAAAGAGATCTATATTTTTTGAGTAGTATATTTCCGTCTATCGCTAAACGTTTACCAGTTATACAAGATCATACAGAATTCCTTCCGAATGAAGTGGACTTCACAGGCTATTCCCAAAAAATTCAGGATTTAAATTTTATTTGTAATGTAATATCTTTATTATATGGTATTTTAATCAATATCATTAGAGGCATTTTTAGAAAATAAACAATTTCGAAAAATGCTCCATATACCAGTTGTTTTAGAAATACTTTTACAAACTTCGGGTATGGGTTCCTCACACCAAAAGAAGGAAAAAAGTTCATATGAACATATGTCCCATAATCCTTGATTTTCGCGTTATTCCCGTCACAATGAAAGTGAGTGTTCAACGGCCTTCGGGGTCCAACCTCAAAACTTCATTTCTCTATGCATTCATAGAAAGCGTTGACCCATTGTACTACATAAGGTAGATGGCGAAGTGTTGCCGTGGAGACTTGTTTACGTTTGTCATTTGTCATTAGTCTGTCTTCAACGTTTCAGTTGTGTACATGTAGTGAGTTAACTGCACGTGTTTCGTTGCACCATTGCTGGCTATTCATTTCGTGAACAGGCAGACATGATTTTTATGTATGGTCGCGCGAATGGTAATGGACGCGAGGCTGCACGGCTCTATCAGATGGAGTTTCCAGACCGAAGATAACCGAGTCATCTAACCTTTGTCGCTGTTTATCGTCGCCTTGCTGATAAATGCCTGGCTCCGGAACATTTTAGTCGCATTGTTCGAGATGCACTGACTGGTATCTACCATACCGATGGATAGGCAGAGGAGGACAGTTCCATGGCCTGCACGTTCTCCCGACCTCAATTCTGTGGATTTTTACCTCTGGGAGCATCTTAAATCATTGGTTTATGGAGCAGTCATCTCGGATGCAGAAACGCTTCATCGACGTGTCATTGAAGCCTGGGAAACCATTCGACACTATCCCGGAGTTTTTGACAGGGTGCGACATTCCATGATTCGACGAGTACAGGCATGCATAGAAGCAAGAGGAGGACATTTAGAGAATTTATTATGAGTTTTGTGTGTTATAAGTGTACCACTTTGTTGAACACCTCCTAACGAGAAAACAAAGGATTATAGGACATATGTTCATATGAATTTTTTTCCTTCCTGTGGTGTAAGCAATCCATACCCGAAGTTTGTAAAAGTATTTCTGAAACATCCTGTAAAGGATAGTTTGGTGTGGGAAGATTTTCTTGGAAATCTTCGTGTCGCATCTTCAGAAGCTACTGAATCTAAATGCCAAGTTTTGTATTTTCCCGATTTTTCGTTTTTGAATTATGCTGTTCACAGACACAGACATACACACACAGACCTTTTTCTAAAAATGGCTTGTTTTAATTCAGGGGCCTCAAAACATGTATTTCCGGTGAGATTTCGGTATCGAAATTTTGGGTGGAATGCAGTACCTTCTCTACCTGTTACGTATGTGGTAGATAAAGTGAAAATAATAATAATTGTAATATTAATAATGATAAAACAATAAAAATAAAACATAAATGAATAAATTATAAATATTATATGCATAATGATGACACTTTCTTACTTACGTTGCTTAAAATCAAATCACCACTGTGCCTATTATCAGATCATGGCATATTTACAAATTAATAACAATCGAATGTGTTACGGAATACTAACCTGTCACCCACATTGGGAATGCGAAAATGGTAACCCCAAAATAAACTAAAATCATAATACGATAAGTATACTTTTCTTTTTCAAGAACATAATTTACTTGAGAATTAAGACTATTTGAATTGGAATTGATTAGAAACTCTGATGCGTTGCATTCACATGACTTTCTCTCCTAGCTTTTCTACAAAGTATTCCTACAAAATCTTAGTACGTCAGCTACTTCTTTTTAATCCAGATAAACTTTAAGTTCACATTTACGCATTTTGTTGTACAATACACTAAATAAATTGATATTCAGATTTTTTAAGAGCGTGTCGCTATGTGACAGCTTTGAAATTCCATGCTTTTTGCATGTCCATGACGAAAGCAAATCACAAAAACATTTCAGAAACGTATAGGAGAAAGTTCCCTGTATTGAAACACTTAAGACTAAATAGTAAATAATTATTATAATTTCAAATAAAAATTTTCAGAAGCACAAGCGTTAAAGTGACAAATCCTTGCGCTATCAATATCCTCAACACAATTTAAAATTAATACAATTATCAATTAAATAACATTTAAAAAGTGAGATGATGTAAATCGGTTCAAATTAGGATCGTGGTCCTTAAATTTAACCACCCGTGTCTTAAAATGAACCATATACTTTTAAGTTTAAAAGTATTTTTATTAATACACAATACACATACTTTATTGTACATTCAAAACAAATATGCTATCAGCAACAAAAGTAGAGTTCAAAATTGTGATAAGAATAGCTATTTCCTTGAACATTTTGAATTTTTAGATAATGGCAATCATTTGGTTTTTGGAATAGGTATTATTTGCAAATATAGAGTTTTTAGTCATTTTACTCTCATACAAAAGAGTCCAATTATATACAGTCTTCACAATAAAACGCTTTCTTCTTGGCGTTAACTTTTGCACACTTTTGCTGAAGCCATATCCTACAACTCATACACTGGTTCATGTCCATTTCAGACAATTCACATATTCATAACATCCACCGTTTTTAAGATGATTTTTTTTAACTTAGCATATTATATGGTTATTTATTCACACGATATGCTGTTCGTAGTTGAGCAATCCTAGAACTTCAATAGGTTTCCTAAATTGGACCAGTTCAATATAGGGTTCAAACAGTGGTTCAATTTACGAGCCACGCCATTTTGGAAGCTTTAGCATCTATGTGACGCTGCTTGAAAAAACATGTGCATGAATATTGTTGCTAAATAAATACTTCATAACATGTAATATATATATAGATCATCTCAAACTTACCTAATTTGTCCTATAAGCTTAGCTAGATGAGTCAAATATTACTTCTGAAGCACCAAAAACACACAACACTTCATGCCACTGAAACCACAGCTCAGAATTCAAAGTCAGTAACTCCAAGCATTCATAGCCGTACACGCTACGCTTCTGCTAGGATTATGGTAACATCTGTCGAATAGTTTGGAAAATATCGGAGCGGTTCAATTTAAGAGGAGGTTCAAATTAGGGACCTTTCCCCTAAGTATTTGAACATTCAAACCAACAACAACAGATATCCCTGAAATGGTTAACTACCCCCAAAAAATGTCTTTGACATAAAACTGTATGCTTTAACATCTACTCCTTTGTATAGCGAGATTTTGTGTACCGCTTAAGGTTTACCAATTATGCAAAAGTCGTTCAGAAGGCAGAGAGAACTTCACATGCTATTCCCATAAAGTTAAAGATATGCATTTTATTTATCATGCTAATATCTGACACTGCAGTTTAATCAAAATCGTTACAGCCAGTTTTTTGAAAATCAAAAATAATGAAAGGTTTTCCTTGTAAAGAGTAGTTTCGTGTGGGTTGGTATTCTTGAAAGTTTTCGTATCGCACCCGTGGAAATCGCTGAACGTAAATGCCAAGTTTTGTATTTAACTGTCGCTATAACTTCATGGTTCATATCGCGACGTATCTGTTAGTAGACAACTCGGGGATCGGTGTGTGGCGGACAGTTAGCCTTCTAGGTCTCATCCCTGTAAACATACCACCTTGCTTTGTCGCGTGTCCACAGAGACCTTAGTGCATAACAACTGTATCTTTTGCCTCGTGCCGTGCAGATGGCATGAGCGTGCCGACCAGTCTACCTGCTTTCTTGTCTGTGGATAGATGGCACAGCATTCGCTATTACCACCTGTTTTTCATTTTTACTATTGTTTTAGACTTAAGGTGGAACTTTGGGTCGTGGTATTAAACATCCAATCCGGTATTTACCTTAGCGGCTGAGCGAAACTACGAAAAAGCCTCATTCATATTCTAAACCATGGAAGGTAGAGGAAGAAGAACAAGCCGGATAATGAAGTGATGACCTCCTAGCACAGTTTGCTGCTAATGTTTCTCTAAAGCAATTGGAAGCAATAAAATTATGCCCATCTCTCTATCAGGTGCTGGCTACCGCGAAAGTTGTCAATATTAAGAAAAAGGATAACATATATGGAAAGAGCACGCAAAATTCGGCATTACATGATCAGGCAGTATTTTACCACTTATATAATTTCAGTCTAATTATATAATATGTAAATTCAATAACAGCACGCCTTGAAGCAATATGTGTATGTAATAATTTGTAACATGTATTACAGTCATTGTATATATTAATATTATTGTAAACATGTGTAATAATGTTATGTGAATATATATTACGTAATTTAACAGTTTAGGAGCTGTGAGAATAATAAGGTAAAAGTTGCTAACAATGAGGTAACCTTTAGGCAATAATGAATTTGAAAGTTTAAATGCTACTAGTCGTTATTGGAGCAACAATAATGTAAATTTGGAGACAGTTTAAAAATAGCCAATCAACAACCAGAAAAAGCTTTAGTTAAATGAAGGTATTTTAATGGATTAGGAATAGCCAATCAGAGACTTGAAATACAGAAATTTACAAGTTTAGGCGGATGAAATCAATTCAGTTGCTTGCAGACAGCGTTACTAACCAGACGAAAAAGTGTCCTCAAGAGATTTAATACGTATTCGTGTGAGACGAAAAATAGTTTGTGTTATAAAAAGTTGAAGTAATTAATTAAAGAATCTCACGGCTCTCTATATCAGTGAAGTGTTATTTAAATCATATCAAGCATTAATAAAAGGAGTGAAGTAAAATTATAATCTGTGTAAGCCTACATTCTTAGTTGCACCACAGCCCTGCCAAGACATCCATGTCTCTAAAATAAATACTGACACAGCCGAGGGAAAAATAAATATTAAATATTTAAAGAAACAGTCAAATTTCAAAGTTAATATTATTTTTTTAAACTTGGGGTAAAGGCCACCTGAAAGTACATTTGGGGCAAACGCTACCGGAAACTGCTTACTATACGTGCTGTTGCAACTACTAAAAGTTCGGCTCCCCAACATTTGAAATAAAATAAAACTCCTTCAATACAAACTACTTCAAATTGACGCCCAAAGTGTGGTAAAAATAACGTAACAAACCATTTTCTAAAATTTGCGTCCATACGTGGAGCTAATAAAATCTTTCTCAATGACTAGGATGAAAATCCGGTATAGATATATTAGTGGGTTTGAAAACCGAAAGGGATTGTCATTCAAATTAATTAGACCATGCGGCATGTCACTGTGTTTCGATATCTCGACATTATCACTTCATCTCGCTTGTTCAGTAATTGACGTATCTTGGCTACCTCAATTTTCACTGTACTCCTGTCACTTCTAATTCAACGCACAGTCTTCAGATGTTTTAACCACATAAAGAAAAATGCAACTATTCCCACGGTATGGCAAAAGCCTTCACTCGTAGCAGACTAAGAGGAAAGTAATCATTTTTAATTCTTTTATATTCAGTTTCTTATGTTTACTTTCTCTACTACGTATAGTAAGTAGGGGAAGTATTGCATTCCACCCAAAAATTCGATACCGAGATTTCACCGGAAATACATGTTTTGAGACCTCCTGAATCCAAAAAATGCATTTTTGGAAACATGTCCGTGTGTGTGTCTGTGTGTGTGTGTGTGTGTGTGTGTGTGTGTGTGTGTGTGTGTGTGTGTGTGTCTGTGTGTCTGTGAACAGCATAACTCAGAAACGAACAGTTGGATAAGCACCAAACTTGGTATTTAGGTTCAGTATCTTCCAGAGATGCGACACGAAGGTTTTCAAGAAAATCCCCCACCCCAGATTACCCTTTACATGGAACATTTTTCGAAAATTTTAATTTTCTCAAAAATGGCTCTAACGATTTTGATTAAAATATCATATGTTTAAGATAATGTCATGAGAAATGAAATGTATATCTCGAATTTTCTGGGAATGTCTCCAAAAGTATTCTTCATTGTGAACGACTTTTGCATAACTGGTAAACCATAAGAGATAGACAAAATTTTACTACACAAAAAATGTAGATCGCGTTAAAATACACAACTTATGTCATATACATTTCTTTTGTTGAGTGAACCGTTTTCGAGATATTGCTTGTTATTTCCTTAAATTTTTCAATACTTGTACTTTTTCTCAAATTCGTTATTCATTTTTTTTATGTCCTGGACATGCAAAGAGAATGGAATGCGCCACATAGCAACCAGCGTTAAAATATTTGACTATCGCTTAAAAGCTACCATATTTCCCTTGCATCTACAAGAAAATTACCAATAAGATTGACATCTCGATATCTCGATTAACATGAAGCATATGGAGAATAGGCGTTTGTAAAATTAGATTGAACAAGAGTAGAGAAAGTCATGTGAGTGTAACACATCAGATTTTTTTTCCTACGGAAATTTCTCATTAGTATTTCACACAAAATACAAGTTTAGAAGTCTCTTGAATCTCAAAAGAGATAATTTTTTTATTAAATACGCGCATGTTTGCGTGCGTGAGAGAGAGAGAGAGAGAGAGAGAGAGAGAGAGAGCGATTTAACAACAAAACTTATATAAGGCTGATTTGTGACGGTTTTCATGCAACTCCACCTACTCTAAACAAACGTTTACATAGAAACCTTTACATGATTTTCTCTACCTTCTATCATTTATTAATGCATATAAAAATGATTCTTACGAAAGCTTATTTTTTTCTGTCTGCTTCATTTTATCGAGACAAGCTTTTCAGAAGTAGCTACAGTACACATTTCGTTATAAATGCAAAGGGAAAGTGATAATCAAGTGTTTAAGAATTGGAGCCTATACGCTGGCCTTAAAATTCCACTCTCTTTCCATTCTACCACGAGAAACAAACTAAAAGTCCACAATATTTAAATAGAATGACAAAGAATTGAACAATTCAAACCATATATAACGGATATCTGGAAATGGCTGATGCCACAAAAAAGTTATTTGAAATAAATTGCGTGTTTTAAAGATCTCCAGTTTTGTGTTGTATGTTTCTGTCTATCGCCTAACGTTTACTAGTTATACAATATTATATAAAACTCCTTCCGAATGAATAGGACTTCACAGGCTATGTGTATTTTAATGTGTATGAAATTGTATGCTTTAAGCAGCTCTACACTTACGATTGACCAGTCATGAAAAAACCATTCAGAAAGAAGAGGACTTTTGGAGACATTCCCAGAAACTATACATTTTATTTGCCATGAAAATATCTTAAGTATGATATTTTAATCAAAACAGTTAGAGCCTTTTTTGAGAAAATAAAAATTTTCGAAAAATGTTGCATGTAAAGGGTAGTCTGGGGTGGGGGATCATCTTGAAAATCTTCGTGTCGTATCTTTAAAAGATGCTAAATCTAAATACCAAGTTTGGTAGTTATCCGTCTTTTCGTTTTTGAGTATGCTGTTTATACACACACACACACACGGACCTTTTATAAAAACTTTTTATTTTGGATTCAGGGGGTCTCAAAACATGTATTTCCAGTGAAATCTCGGTATCGAATTTTTGGATGGAATGCAATACTTCCTCAACTTACTATACGTAGTAGAGAAAGTAAAAAGAAAGAACATTTTATGTTCTCTTGATCATGCCGAGGGCTTTGATAATGCCCCTCATATTCAGTGTTGAACACGCGTATTGCTGTTGTACAGTTTAATGATAAAATAAAAGTTGTTTTTAGCACACACACTCTAAAACAGCAGCTTGTCTGTCTGTTAACACGCCAAGAAATAGCGGCATAGGCCGCTAAACTCACCATGGTAACCTTTAGCGGCGTAATAAACAAAATCCAGATGGCAGTGACCAATATATATCAATTTCAAGAGGGTTTTAAACAAAGTACTTTATCGTAGAACAAGAAATATAAGCCAACATTCTTATGTTAAACCTTACCAGCATTTTGTACAAAAAAAATCATCATTCAAAAACAAATACAACTTAACATAACTCCATCGTTTATCAGAAATACTTCACAAAAATGAAACATTTATTTCACAGCACTGAAGTAAAAATGACAGCAGCTAGCAAATTTGAAAGCTGCAGCACCAATTCAATGTTTCTGGCTCGGATTTAATTCCTTGGGATTTTTACCTATATTTTCAGCCATAAGTTTGTTGTTTAGAAACGAGCCCCCAGAATAAGCACTGCCATCTACATCTCGTATTGTTACGGTCAAAGCTTCCCAGAGGCGTTGGTACGGTTCATAGCGTAGGATTGAGGCGGCTGTGATGATATGTGAATGTGCGTTTTATATTGATACAGTGCTTACATTACATTTATTTATTTTTACTTTCTCTACTACGTATAGTAAGTAGGGTAAGTATTTATTCCACCCAAAAATTCGATACCGAGATTTCACCGGAAATGCATGTTTTGATACATTTTTGGAAACATGTCCGTGTGTGTCTGTGTCTGTCTGCCTGTGAACAGCATAACTCGGAAACGTACAGTCGGATAAACACCAATCTTGGTATTTAGGTTCAGCATCTTCCAGAGATGCGACACGAAGGTTTTCAAGAAAATACCCCCACCCCAGATTATCTTTTTTATGGAAAATTTTTCGAAAATTTTAATTTTCTCAAAATTGGCTCTAACGATTTTGATTAAAATATCACATGTTTAAGATATTTTCATGACAAATGAAATGTATATCTCGAATTTTCTGGGAATGTCTCCAAAAGTATTCTCCATTGTGAACGACTTTTGCATAACTGGTAAACCATAAAAGATAAACAAAATTTTACTACACAAAAAATGTAGATCGCGTTAAAATACACAATTTATGTCATATACATTTTTTTTTGTTGTTGAGTGAACCATTGCTTGTTATTCCCTTAAATTTTCCAATACTTGTATTTTTTCTCAAATGGAAATTCGTTATTCATTTTTTATGTCCTGGAAATGCAAAAAGATTGGAATACTCCACATAGCAACCAGCTCTTAAAATATTTGTCTATCGCTTAAAGCCTACCAATTCCCCTTGCATCTACAAGAAAATTAGCAATAAGATTAACATTTAGATTAACATGAAGCATGTGGAGAATAAGCTTTTATAAAAATAGTTTGTGCAAGATTAGAGAAAGTCATGTGAGTGTAACACATCAGATTTTTATAATTTAGAGAGCTTTTACTTAAACGTAAGCAAAGGCTTTAGCGGATTTATCCAGTAGTTCTGACGAATGCCTCGTCCGAAATACTTAATTCTTTGCTAAAGCCTTATTTTGCGCCTTTGATACATAAATCGAACTGAATATGTGAAAGTAAGAATTCAATTTGCTGCATTCTCACTTCTTCTATGTAATTTTTACGAACCAAAGAAAACAGGATGAGAATAGTTGTATAATGGTACAAGAATATAGATAATAGCCTTCCAGCGTGAACACATTTTAAGAATACGCTTCATAATCGAGAGGTTATGAAATTCATCGCTAGTAATTTGCTCAACTTTCATTATAAACGAAAATGGAATTTCACTCGCATCCTTTACAGATAAGATCTAAGAGCACTAATGATTTGAAAATTCACCACAATTTGTTCCTTAATCCTTTTCTTTCCTTATAATTAAGTCGCTTAATGTCTCGTCCTTTTTAGCACCCAATTAATTTCAGAATCTCAAGAGCAGCGGTTGGTACGTCTGTAGAGTGTCGACAGTGGCGCCGCTGGGAATTCAGGCTATCAGATGACGTCACATCTAGTGTTGATTACACATCTTCGCACCCCAGTTCTATGATGTGAATGAAATACTGAATTGGAGGATCAAAATTAGCCGCAGACAGAGATGTTTTCTCTTAACTGGCCTATTATTTAACTATCATTGTATGGCAGGAACTACATCTGGCAAATATTTCCCACTTCTTTGCTCAACCCACGCTGGGGGCAAAATAATTACGTATTCTTGAAAGATTTATGTCTGGTTACAAGGAGTGCAAGTGGGTCTAAAATCGTATATCAGCTACAAAATAGTAAGAACATATTAGAGATTCAAAGAATTTTGGCTCGAATCTCAACACCCTTACGCGGCGCGAGAGACATTAAGAAGTAAAAAGAACCAAAGGAAAAGTCAGAAAACGTGCTACTTCCGAAAACTTGTGGTATTCTGTAACGCAGCCAACATCATCCACATATTTTGCCATTTGTATTATTCATTTTCATGTGTGCGCACCAGTTCTACCAAAGAATATTGGATGCTACTAAGAAAACAGCTCAGAGAATATCGGTAGTATTTTAGACAAGGGTGTCTTAAGGCATGGAAATAGCTTACTTATTCTTGGCGCGGGAACCAGTTTCCACAAAACTTGCTGCGAAATGCTAATAAAGAAAGCGTTAAACATTCCACGTAGTGCATGCTGTGCACTGAGAACACGAAAATAGAGCATACTTCTCAGATGTAACTGTTACACAAATCATGGGTGTTTACGAGCTTCACTAAAGATGTTAGCTCGCCCAGGACGCATTAAACTGCAACAGAATTGCATACCAGCAAAGTGAAACTGTTGTAAGGGTGTTGATCTCCGTGCATTCGTCGTGAGAAGACACTCATGATAAACATACCACAGCTGGCAACATACATCTTTGTAGGGGGGATACCTACTTCACGTTAAATATAAAGAAATTACAGAAAAGAAAAATCTGATTTAATACATAGCTACATAACTTTCTTTACCCAATTTCCCTTACTATTTTCTCTACCACAAACATAGATAGATAAGGTAATGCATTCCACCCTAAAATACCTGTTTTGAAACACTCTGAATAAAAAATCTGATGTGTTGCACTCACATGACTTTCTCTACTCTTGTACAAATTATTTTTACAAACGCTTATTCTCCATATGCTTCATGTTAATCGAGATATCGAGATGTTAATGTTATTGCTGATTTTCTTGTAGATGCAAGGGGAATTGGTAGGCTTTAAGCGATAATCAAATGTTTTAAGATCTGGTTGCTATGTTGACTATTCCATTCACTTTGCATTGCCAGGACATAAAAAATGAATAACGAATTTCCATTTGAAAAAAAGTATAAATATTGGAAAATTTAAGGGAATAGCAAACAATATCTCGAAAATGGTTCACTCAACAAAAAATATGTGTATGACATAAATTGTGTATTTTAACGCGATCTACATTTTTTGTGGTGTAAAATTTTGTCTATCTCTTATGGTTTACCAGTTATGCAAAATTCGTTCACAATGAAGAATACTTTTGGAGACTTTCCAAGAAAATTCGAGATATACATTTCATTTGTCATAAAAATATCTCCAATCAATATTTTAATCAAAATCGTTAGCCATTTTTGAGAAAATTAAGATTTTCGAAAAATGTTCCATGTAAAGGGTAATTGGGGTGGGGGTATTTTCTTGAAAACCTTCGTGTCGCATCTCTGGAAGATACTGAACCTAAATACCAAGTTTGGTGTTTATCCCACTATTCGTTTCTGAGTTATACTGTTCACAGACACGCGCACACACACACACACACACACACACGGACATGTTTCCAAGAATGCTTCTTTTTTATTCAGGGGGTCTCAAAACATGTATTTCCGGTGAAATCTCGGTATCGAATTTTTGGGTGGAATACAATACTTCCCCTACTTACTATACGTAGTAGAGAAAGTAAAAAGCATTTCTACTCTCTGTGCTACGTATAGTAATTAGGGGAAGTACGGCATTCTATCCAAAATTTAAATACAGAGATTTCACCATAAATGCAAGTTTTTAGGTGCCCTGAATCCAAATAAAGCGTTTTGGAAACATGACCGTGTATGTCTGTCAGTCTGTGAACAGCATAATTCATTAACGAAATGTCGGATAAACACCAAACTTGGTATTTGGGTTTAGTATCATCCAGGGATGTGACACGAAGATTTCCAAGAAAATCTCCCATCCTGACTACCCTACATGAAACATATTTACAAAATTTTGATTTTCTCAAAAATGGTCCTAACGATTTTGATTAAAATATCATATACATTTAGGATACTTTTGTAAGAAATGAAATGTGCACCTTCAATTTTCTGGTAATGTCCCCAAATGCCCTTTTCATTCTGAATAGCTTTTGCATAACTGGTAAACCGTAAGACATAGACAAAATGTTTCTACACAAAAAATGTAGATCTCGTTAAAACATACAATTTATATCCTATACTTTTTGTGGAGCGAATAATTTCCGATATATTTGTTGTTATTTGTTTGAGCTTTCCAATACTTATCCTTTTTCCAGATGGAAATTCGTTATCGCTTTTTATGTCCTGGACATGGAAGGAGAATGGAATGCTCCACATAGCAACGAGCTCTTAAACGATTTGACTTTCGCAATTCAAACTTTATTTAAAGTATTATCCTACTGTTCGTATGGAACTGTTAAATGAAAACTCAATTTGTGAACCAATATTTGTTGGGTTTGGTTGTTTCTGTTTGCTGTAATTGTCTCCTGATTGATACATTATATAAAAACTGTCATTGCTGTTGGAATGACATCACACTATTCAGCAGGCTCTAACAGGCAACAATGTTGAATTATCTCGTAATCGGCTAATTTCTGGACTAATGTTTACTGCAAATTACTGCAAATGTTTTGTTTCTCTTTGTCTTTACTGTCATGTTCCTACATTTTCGAACAAAGGTTTTTAAACATCCTGCTATATATATAATCGATATTTCGACTTTGTCCAGTTTTCACTTACCTCACTTAATTTTCAGTGTCACTTCTTTCTTTGTAACGTAGCGACGTCTAGAAATACGCATTAACTAGCCTCTTCTTCCGGACCGTTTACTCGCTGAGGAGTCTAACGCAAGACCTCTCTAATCTCTTGTAGTAATAGCTCTCGCTGCACGTAACAATAGTCGTAACAAACTCTCTAGTAGAACCTGAGTAGAACTTAATATCGCGCCAGAAACGCACTCACTAACTCACTTTGACTCGCGAGACCGTTCGCTTATATAGCTGCTTGAAATTTCCATAGAGCATTCTAGAATGCTCTGGGTGCGGGGAAAGGGAAATTCCAGGAAATACTGGTTATCTATCTATAGCGCTTCTGGCGTATACGCTGAGCCAGAGAGCTCCGGCATCTATTATCTTTGTTTATCTCTCCAACTATCAGACGCCGTTCTCCCGTTGAAGTTGGGCCACTGCCGTTGCGTCACAATATTATCCAACAATGTAATGACACGAGTAGTCGTGTTATGGCACGGACTTGTGAACGCAAAGCCCGCAATTCAAATCCCGCCAGAAATGACCTGGCTGAGGTCAGGTTGTTTTTCTCAGTCCTCGTATCCGGGAAGGTACCCTAAAATTAGGCCTGGAACGCTTCCTTCCACAATCTCCTTTCCCAGATATCATTTCATTGCGTGTGTCATCATCAGTGTCCACCATCTGTGATGTCACGTGTATAAAAAAGGGGCGTTAAAAATATAGACTTGTTAAGTAGTATTGTAATAAATGCAGATATTAGTTGCTGTTAAAAAACGTTTATTTTCATTTAAATGCTCATTGTAACACAAACTTTACACTTGAGCTACTTTTGACACATACTCAGAACAGAACACAGCTGTACGGCTGAGTCACAATTAGCAACTGAACTGCGGAGTCAAACTATCAACTGAACTGCACTCGTCCGAACACATCGACTTCTTGATGGCACTAAATTTCGTTAATTCTTAACTAATTGCACTCAACTGAACTCCCTCACTGGGCAGAGTATCCCATCACATAGGCCCCACATACAAAACGGAATGTTCTAGAAGAAGAAGCTACTAAAACGGCCGAAAGGAATATTCTGGAGCGGTAACTGCGGGGAAGTGGCATATAATGGGTTTGTTGCAGACCGATCCAGGGCCAACCAGGTTCCGGTCCGAGATGCGCTTACCGCGGACAGCAGGTACCTACGCACGCGGTCACAATATACTTTGATTCGGTTTCAGGAAGCAAGAATGCTTTGGAAAATTGTACTTCTCTCTGTATTGGAATTTGTGCTCTCTCCCCGTCTTTGAAGCCACGGTATTGTGAGTGTCATTTAGATTAGTATCGTCAAGTATTAAGCAGACTGGTTGGGAGCTTGCCTGCTCAGTACATAAGCGTGATGGGAGCGACTGAAAGAGGGGAAAAGGAGAAGTGTTAACGTCAATCATAACCTCCCTCAGCGCAGCGCGGTTCTGTCGGGTAGTTTTCATTTACCAAGTACGTAGGTCAACAACACCAACTAGGTTCAACACTGCTTGGGAGGAAACACATTATATTACAGCAGAAAAAGAATATGATATAAAGTGTTTTATTTGTAATAATATGATAAACCATAAAAAGGAGCTTAACCTACAGTGCCATTATTCATCTTGTCATGCAAATCAGTATGAAAAATACAGGGGAAGAGATATCACTTTTATTGGTAGAACTAAGTGTACGACAGTTGTAGATGAAAGTCTAGTACATTTTATACTGTAATTTATTGCTATTGTTGAATTTGTTAACGTTGCTCAGACTCAAAACTTGTTTATTTTGTTCGACATACGAATTATTGCGTTTTTATTAAATAATTTATTATTCATTCCTCGTGTAATTCTTCCTGGGATGCAATGCACAAATTGTTATCTTGCCATATTCAGCATTGCTAATTGTATTATTTAATACTATAATAAAAACAATATAGTTCTGTAAAGCAATATGATTATTGAAGCAGATTTGTTGCTGCTACGTACGGAAAGTCAGTTTGAAGATGATGTATTATATTTCAAATGTTGGGGAGCCGAACTTGTAGTAGTTGCAACCGCACGTATTGTAAACAGTTTCCGATAGCCTTTGCCCCAAATGTACCTTCAGGTGGCCTTTGCCCCAAGTTTAAAAAATATTAACTTTGTGATTTGTTTGTTTGTTTAAGTATTAAATATTTATGTTTGCCTTGGCTGCGTCAGTATTATTGTTAGAGACATGAAGTCTTGGCAGGGCGTGATGCGACAAGAATGTAGGCTTACACAGATTTTTAAGTTCTAATTCTCTCCTTTTTATTAATCCTTGACACAAATTAAATAACACTTCACTGATATCGAGAGCTGTGAGATTCTTTTATTTAATTAATTGTACTTTTTAACACGTATACTTATTTTACGTCTCACACGAATACGTATTTTATTTCTCTAGAGGACGCATCTTGCATCCGGTTACTATCACGGTCTGCAGGCAACTAACTTGATTTCAAGCGTCTAAACTTGTAAATTTCTGTATTTCAAGTCTCTGATTGGCTAATCCTAGTCCAATAGAATACCTTCATTTAACTAAATCTTTTTCTGGCTGTTGATTGGCTATTTTTAAACTGTCTCAAAATTTACATTATTGCTGCTCTAATAATGAGTAGTAGCATTTAAACTCTCAAACTCATTATTGCCACAAGATTACCTCATTGTTACCTCATTGTTAGCAACGTTTAACTTATTTTTCTCACAGCTCCTACATTATTAAATTACTTAATGCATTCACATAACATTACTGAACATGTTTACAATAATGTAAGCATATGCAATGACTGTTACATACATTTTACAAATTATTACATACACATATTGCTTCAAGGCGGGCTGTTGTTGAATTTACATATTATATAATTTAATTTAAATTATTTAAGTGTTAAAAATACTGCCTCATTTTAACACTACAAATCAATTTGCATTAAAAGTTACTCGCGTGGAGTTACAGGAAGTGCCACCGGTCTACTGCTCAGATTTCCTTGTGGCAGATGCTAATGGGAGTGGTGCAGGCAAAGCCGCCTTCCTAGAGCTACATGCTGATGATGCCTGATTTAGATAATATTGGAATTTTAATGCCGTCAACAAGACATCCATTTTATCTTTAAACCATTTTGAGTTCTCAGTACCTTCGTTACATTTTTCCTTCTAGTTTATGCCTACTGGTTTTTACCAGTTAACTTTAATTCACTCAAGAAATTCCAAAGTGCACAAACTTGGCTACATCAGCAAGAGAATGCAGTCCATAAACAAACAAGCGGCATTCTTAAAAAAACTGAAACAATATTTTTCAGTTGCTACTGGCGCCAGAGGAATATATACCCTTGATGTTTAGAAGTATTCCAGACGACACGAAATTTACGGTGATTCGAAATGGTTTGGGGTCGAGCTTCAAGCGGTCATTACCGTAATGAACTTGATTGTGGAATTTGGGCTCGAGCCACGACTGGTTTTTCACCACTCCGGTGACGCAACTTCCGGAAAGAGCGCTAACTGGATAGCAATTTATTGAGGCGGATTTCCATCATCCGAAAACTTAAATAAGGTTAGATAACTGCGTGTCAAGCAATTTAACAAATTTATGGTCCTTTGCTTGGTAATATAAATCATTTCTTGAGAATCGCAGGTCTGTCTCTGAAGTAAGATGCTTTACATTATATATCGTACCGGGTTTCGTCTTTAAGGTAGTATTTTCTGTTCTAATAAAATATGATGCCTTAGGACTCACGCGGCTTCTTCTACCTATTAACGCTAGTCCCATCAATATACTTTATGTACGGTGTGTTCTTTATAATGCTGGGCCGCCGGTCGCGGTATGCCTGCTCCGCGCATTGTCTATTACACTGGAGTGAGGCGGGTACCCCGCGTCATTTACTCATGAGTGATAAGAGTAGAAGTAGAATTAAGTAAGAGGGGGACTTAGTACCTCGACCTGCAAGACATTTTGTGCCTAAGCTCCTGACGCGGTGCCCTCGGGAGTGAGGGGTGATAGGAGACAGAGGGTGACCGGAGCAGGAGACACGACATAGCAAAGGGTGGGGTCCCTACATTTTCATATTGAATCTCCCCGAATGGCAGCTGGTCAACCGGTTTCCCTGCTGCTATCTTATATATATTCCACTGGGAGGCCTGGGGCTCGCAGACCGCCCCCATTCCGTGGGACGAAGGGTTACATAGAGCATCCTTTTCGCCTGCAATGCAACTCCGAGACTCCCGCCGTTACTTTTAACCTCGAAACAGACCAAGCAGATGAAAGGTGAAGTGAAATGAGAACGGAGGTGAAAAGGAGGCTCAGGAAATATAATAAATCTACCCAGCATTCACCTAGTGACCCGGGAAAACCCCCAAAAACTCATGGGTCAGGAAGGTCTGCCTCGGGAATCGAACCTACGACCTCTCGAAAGCGAGCACAAATGTTACCACCTGAGCCATCCCACTCGGTATGATTGATAGTAACATGAGCTATAATGAGTGCTACCTTGTTATAAGTTGTGTTGAAAATGCTGTCCATGTACATTGAAACATTTCTGGCATCTTCGGATGAAATTTCCATTCACACATTATTCATCGACACGGGGTTGTAATATATGAGCTATAGTCATTCTGTAGGGTTTACCTTTTTAAAAGTTTAAAGCTCTATCAACAGAGGCTTTTGAAACATCCAGGTGCTGTGTAACACTCCTTGGAGAGCGCTTGAATGATGCACAAAAGTTTCGTCAACATTTTCCTCTGTAAAGCCCCTTGTAAACGATCAAACTTTTTTTTTCGATTCAAGACTTTACAAGAAAAAAATCCGATATGTTGCACTCACATGACTTTCTCTACTCTTGTACAAACTATTTTTACAAACGCTTATTCTCCATATGCTTCATGTTAATCAAGATGTTAATCTTATTGCTAATTTTCTTGTAGATGCAAGGGGAATTGCTAGGCTTTAAGTGATAGTCAAATATTTTAAGAGGTGGTTGCTATGTGGAGTATTCCATTCTCTTTCCATTACCAGGACAAAAAAATGAATAACGAATTTGAGAAAAACTATAAGTTTTGAAAAATTTAAGGGCATAACAAGCAATATCTCGAAAATGGTTCAGTCAACAAAAAAAAGTACATAACATAACTTGTGTAGTTTAACGCTATCTACATTTTTGGGTAGTAAATTTTTTTCTATCTCGTATGGTTTACCAGTTACGCAAAAGTCGTTCACAATGAAGAACACTTTTGCAGACATTCCCAAAAAATTCGAGATAAACATTTCATTTGTCATGAAAATATCTTAAACAAATGATATTTTAATCAAAATCGTTAGAGCCATTTTTGAGAAAATTAAAATTTTCGAAAAATGTTCTATGTAAAGGGTAGTTTGGGGTGAGGGGATTTTATTGAAAACCTTCCTGTCGCATCTCTGGAAGATACTGAACCTAAATTCCAGGTTTGGTGTTTATCCGACTGTTCGTTTATGAGTTATGCTGCACACAGACACACACACGGACATGTTTCTAAAAATGCTTTTTTTTGGAGGTCTCAAAGTTTGTATTTCCGGTGAAATCACGGTATCGAATTTTTGGGTGGAATGCAATACTTCCCTTACTTACTATACGTATTCGAGAAAGTAAAAAGACATATTTCATACATTGTGTGTTTTACATTTTACATCTACACTTTTTGTGTTGTAAAATTTTGTCTATCTCATAGGGATTACCAGTTATGCCATAGTCATTCAGAATCACTTAAACAATGACTCTGAATAACTCTTCAAGAGTAGCCTGAAATATTACAATGAATATGCGCTAATAACTCCAGCAAATACAGATTTACAAATATAAAATTTTCAGGTGAATGAAAAGAGTTTTGCAGAGGGACCTGTAATCACAATTCTGTAAAATCCTCAAGATATTTTGTATCAAAAGCATGCCATGTGTTTTACTTGAGTCACCCTATAGTAAGATACAGTATCTCATAACCGACTGGAACAATGCAAAATAAGCACGTCTCATATGTGTAGCAGGCAAAAAGCACGTTAAATTCAGTAGACTAGCAATCCTAGATAACAAGGGAGAAATTCCCAGCTTCATGTCTCTCGGCCTGTACTTTTCTTCTTTAACCGACTACCCTCCCTCTTGGAGTACTTACACCCTCAAGGACTTACAAGCCAATGTCTTTGATCAGTAGTCTGTCGAGGAGCAAGCATACTCTGGATCATAGCATATTCAGGAGGGGTGATCAGCCCAGTGCGGTGAAGAAGAAGAACATGAAATGTAAAGTGAAGAATATTTTTATTGTATTCTTATTATTTGCCACACGCTTTGGGAGCCAATTTGAGAAAGTGTATTGTCTTTCGTCGTTTGCCCCACGTATGGGCGCCAATTTGAGAAAGGATTTTCTTAGGAGTTGTATCGTAATTCTTATGTTGGGGAGCCGAACTTGTAGTAGTTACAACCGCACTACGGTACCCGCTTTCCGGTAGCCTTCGCCCCAAATGTATTTTCAGGTGGCCTTTGCCCCAAGTTTAAAAAATATTATTACTGTTTCTTTAAATATTTTATATTTATGTTTGCCTCGGCTGCATCCGTATTTGTTAGAGACACGTTTCTCTTAGCAGGGTGTGATGCGATTTAAATAACACTTCACTGATATAGAGAGCTGTGAGATTCTTTTCTTTAATTAATTACACTTTTTTTTTAACACGTAAACTTATTTTTCGTCTCACGCGAATACATATTATATTTCTTGAGGTCACGTTTTGCGTTTGGTTAGTAACTCTGTCTGCAGACAACTGAATTGATTTCAACCGTTTAAACTTGTAAATTTATGTATTTCGAGTCTATGATTGGCTATTTTATAAACTGTCACTAAATTTACATTATTGTTACTCCAATAATCAGAAGTAGTATTATTAAACTCTCTTACTCATTACTACCTCAAGGTTACCTCATTGTTAGCAACTTTTGACCTATTTCTCACAGCTCCTACATTATTAAATTACGTAATATGTTCGCATAATATTGTTACACATTGCTTTAAGGCTGGCTGTTATTTAATTTATATATTATATAATTAGACTGAAATTATTTAAGTGTTAAAAATACTGCCTCAAAAGGAAAATTCACGGATTAAATTATCCCACCCAATGCTCGCCTAGCGACCGAGGAAAACCGCGAGAAAGCCTTTGGTCAAATTGTTCGGTTCCGGGGATTTGAACCCAGAACGTCCCGAATGTCGCTGTAGCTCAAAGCTATAAAATAAGTTATCGACTCTTAATTCTTCAAAAAAATATGACCTCTAGCTATAAAACAGCTTATGCTGCTGTTATCTGCACTACACTTAACGTAGCGTTCAGTATTTTGCTGTGCAATTAACAAGGAAAATAAATTTGCCCGCCCGCAGGAGAGCAATTAACTCGGCGCTTGTTAGAAGCGCGTAGATCTTGATGCCATTAATCATATGATCACTGCAGCTGGCACATTGAGACATTCCGAGACACGGATATGCATGGCAGGTCTGTCACGCCTCACGTACATACGGGAATCTCGCACATTCTCCCAGCATCGGCTGCCAGCAAGTATTTGGTGACTCAAACCTTCGTGTTAGCTTCAGCTTTTAGGGCTGTTTTTGTAGGCTTTGCTCACATACATAGTTAACCCCTGCGTTTTCAGTTGTGTTGTTAGACCATTAAACGGACATTCCTACTTCTTGGCTCAAGAAGACCCGACTGCTTTGAATGTATATTCAGTGACTAATGCTGTACAACAGCACAAAGGCACGTGAACACCCTAACTTTTGACACTTTGCCGGTTTATTGGTTTTACTTTCTCTACTGTAATAAGTAGGGGAAGTATTGCATTTCACCCAAAAATTTGTGAGGTGCCCTGAATCTAAATAAAGCATTTTTGGAAACATCCTTGAGTGTATCTATCTGTGAAGAGTTAGATAAATACCAAACTTGCTATTTGAGTTTATATCTTCCAATAATACGACACGAAGATTTTAAAGAAAATACTCCCACCCCAGACTACCCTTAGCATGCAACAATAATCGAAAATTTTGATTTTCTCAAAAATGATTCTAACAATTTTGATTAAGATATCATATGTTTCAGATACTTTCATTTAAAATGAAATGCATATCTTGAATTTTCTGACAATGTCCAAAAGTCCTCTTCATTCTGAATGACTTTCGCATAACTGCTAAATCGTAAGAATTAGACAAAGTTTATTAAAGAAAAAATTTAGATCTCGTTAAAATACACAATTTACGTCGTATACATTCTTTTTGTCGAGTGAACATTTCCGAGATATTCCTTGTTATTTGTTTGAGTTTCGCAATTATACTTCTTCTGAAATGGGAATTCGTTATTCTTTTTTTTTATGTCCTGGACATACAAAGAGAATAAAATGCTCCACATAGCAACCAGCTCTTAAAAGATTTGACTATCTCTTAAAGCCTACCATATTCCCCTTGCACCTACAAGAAGATAAGCAATAAGATAGTTTCTGCAAATATTATCTCGATTAACATGAAGTAAATGGAAAATAAGCGTTTGTAAAAATAGTTTGTACAAGAGTAGAGTGTGTGGGTGCAACACATTAGGTGTTTTTATTTGAATAATATTGAACGTAACGTTTATGTGGTAATTTAAATTATGAGGCGTTTAAATCTACCGCATACTCCTCCAAGGTCGATGAGATATTGCAACAGGCTCGGTAGCATATTTTGACTTGTACTCGTTTTGGGGAGCTTCTCTGCATGAGCTGGTAAGACGTAATTACCTTAAGGGTCAAATACATACGGATCGTGCACACTTGAAGACGTGCACAGTTTGGTGTTCTGTGGCGTGCACTAGCACGCAAAGCTACTCCTGCGCTGTTTCCTTACTATCATTACAATTTTACGTCAATGCCAGCAGTGGCAGTACACTATACAGACGTGTGTGGTAACATGTACGGAAAATTCTCGTTTTCTCCCTAAAATTGTGTACATAAAAACAAACCTCCACAAAGCAAATCTTTCTTTCGCCAAACAAGTTATGCATTACAATAGTTTATTATTATTACGGTAGTATATAATTGCTTATCATAATAACTAAGAATTCAAATCTAGGCATTTATGAAGTATAATAATTGCATTTACCAGCTTATCTTAAATATAAAATGAGGCAGTCTTTTTAACACTTAAATGATTTCAGTCCAATCGTATAATATATAATTCGATAAGAGCCCGCCTTAAAGCAATATGTGTATGTAACAATATATAAAAAGTGTATATTACAGTATTGTAGATGTTTATATTATTGTATACATGTTCAATAATGTTATGTGAATGTATTACGTAATTTGATAATGTAGGACCTTTGGGAAATAGGTTAAAGCTTGCTAGCAATGAGGTAACCTGAGGCAATAATGAATTAGAAGTTTTAATAATGCTACTAGTCATTCTTGGAGCAACAATAATTTAATTTTTTTATAAAATTACCAATTTATAAAATAGCCAATAAACAACCAGAAAAAAAGCTTAAGTTAAACGAAAGTATTCTATTGGATTAGGAATAGCCAATCAGAAGCTTGAAATACAGAAATTTACAAATTTAGGCGGTAGAAACCAAGTCAGTTGCTTGTAGACAGTGCTCATAATTGGACGCGTTGGTTGTAGACAGCGTTACTAACCAGACGCGAGATGCGTCCTCGAGAAGTATAATACGTATTCAGTGTGAGATGAAAATAGTTTACGTGTTAAAAAATGCAAGTAATTAATTTAAAAAAGCTCACAGCTCTCTCCGTATCAGTGAAGTGTTATTTAAATCGTGTCAAACATTAATAAAAGGAGTGAAGTAAAATTATGTGTGTAAGCCTACATTCGTCAATCGCACCACAATCTTGCAAAGAGAAACATGTCTCTAACAATAATACGTACGCAGCTGAGGCAAACATAAATATAATATTTAAAGAAACAGTCAAATTACAAAGTAAATATTTTTAAACATTTTTGGGGGGGTAAAGGCCACCGGAAAGTACATTTGGGGCGAAGGATACCGGAAAGCGGGTGCGGTTGCAACTTCAATTTCGGCTCCCAACAGTTGAAATATAATACAACTCTTTCAATACAACCTACTTGAAATTGACGCTCAAAACGTGGGACAAATAACTTAAAGATACTACCTACTTCAAAAAACAAAATTATACACTTTAAGTCTTGGATATAATAAACGATTTATAATGAAACTCCATCAGAAATGCTTGTGAACATTTTAGATGTTAGATAAATAAGTGAGGTTGCAGCACATTGCTCCGAAGACAAAAATGTTTGTGTGTGTGTGTGTCTATGTGTGTGTATTTTATGTATGTTGTGTATATATGTAAACACACAAATACTCACTTGCATGTTTCATTAATAAATAAAACTCATGAAGAGATATGTGTGGTAAAATAGACATAATATTGCTCTGAGTAAAGGATAAAAAACACGTAAGTCCACACCGTAAGTATGTTCAATAGTTTGGGTTTACCCCTTCATCAAGAGATTAAAAGCACGCATAAAAAATTAAAGCACACTTTCACAGTGGACTACACTGGTTAATAATTAACTCAGAACAATATTATACTATTTTAATGAAAAATTGTTGCCTCGAGTCGAACTGCAAAAGATATAAACCAAACTACAGTGTCGGTTTATAAAAACAGGTACATTAAAACACTATGACAGTAATAATTACTTATATTTCGGACAAAAGTCTTTCTTCAGAGCCGTAAGTAGGAAAACAAATATCCCATTATGTAAACAATGAAAGCTGAACAACATTGACGCGACCAGTACCAACCTGACGAAACGAAATTGTATAGGACAGCGCATTGCAGGCACTAGTCCACCGAGAGTATGGAGGAAATTGACCGCATGTGAAAAAAGAAGTGTGTGCCAAAATCCATACATAAGTGATAAGAGCCTTTTTGGTATTCTAACCATTAACAGAGAAAAAAATAAAAGTACAGTAGGCATCTAGACAGTTTGTGGGCGAACTCTACCAGAAGCCGAGCAGAGCGGGATGGCTCAGACGTTACGTATGTGGTCCGTATTCGGGAGCTCCCGGGATCGATCTCCAGCGACCGCCCACTCTGGCCCATGAGTTTTTTGTTTTCCCGGGTCACCAGGCGAGTGCTGGTTCATCTTCTACCACGACTCTGCTTCCTCTCATTTCCTGCACCCACCATCTTACTTGTCATCTGTTTCAGGGTTGTAGGACCAGGGGACGGTGTTCGGCGGGTTGTGGCTGGGCGGTGGTATGCGCTTTATTAAGGTTTCTTCCCTGGCATCACTGCGGTACCGCTCAGTTAGGTCTCTTCTCAGCATGGGGCTCCGCTCCGTCGGACCAATAAAATTAATATAAAATAATATTTACTTCATCCAACCACTCATACTAGCCTTCAATTAAAAGACTAATGATTATGCTACTTTTGCACAGTCAAAATAGTGCGGCCCTTCAAAGTATTTTCAGTGGGCAGGTTAAATTTCTTAACTTTTTACAAGAAACCATGTTTTTAATAAACAGGTGATGTCTTGTGGGCAGGGACCTTGCGGATCGGATGTGTTCTATCTGGAAACATTAGAAACCCCGTCCATGCTTGGGTTCGTCGGTATTCGAATCTAGTCACCTTTTGGGGCCTCCCCTCATCCTTTTCTCCCAGGGGTCAATGTTAGAAGCGCAATGGACCGACTGACCTGCGTACGGTGCTCTGCCACGGCTCCGGGGGTCCCTTCTGATAGGTACCTTTACCTACCCGGAACCAAAGATCCCCTCCTATGCCCAGGGAAAAGCACTCCACCTCTTCGTGGATAGTTTGCCATTATCTGGTTTACTGAAAGGACCCTCCTCCCGCTTTTGCAGGGACGGAAGTCCCTTACGCCACTTACGCGGGTTATTCCCGAAAGAAAAACTACCCTTGAGCCTCGGTAGGGTCGACGGCGATTTGGCACGCTGTCTCCCAGCACTCCAGGCTGGTAACGGAGGAATGGAAGTGTCTCAAAATACCTTCTGGACATCACCGCCCAGATGTACCCAATCTTCCATGGATTTCGAAACCACTAACCCGTCTATGCCAAACCAATCCGAGCAGCTCCCTTTAGGGAGGGGCACAAATGTTATGCCCGACGTACTTCTGGTAACAGAAATACCACGAGTGCTTGCCTTGCGCCACGGAAGTGGTCGGAACCCGTCTCCCTGAAGTTTCAACCAGGAGATTTCCGTACTTTAAAACAGTATCAGTCATTTCCTTCTCCCTAAGCTTAATTTAAGGAGTAGAGGTGGAGAAAGCATCAGTTAGTGTAAACTGAAAACATCATCAAATAGCGCTCTGTGTCTGAATGCATGTTGAGCAACGGTAAGGTAGACTGGGCTTTGACTGACCATTCTACAATTATTTGTAGTTGAAGTTCAGTCAGTGTAAAAGTGCATCAAAATTTTTACAGTTCAGCACATAAACCACACTCTTGGCATACAAGTAGCATATTTGTGCCATATTTATTTATTTATTTGCTTTCTCTAACACGTACCTATATTATCTAAAGACTAAACAGTACTCTCTTTCACCCCAAAAAATTATTCCATACCAAGATTACACCGAAATGCATGTTATGAGGTTCCGGGACCCGAAAGAACATTTTTGGAAAAGTGTGTCTGTGAACAGCATAAATAAAGAAAGAAATATTTAATAAATGTAAAATTTCGTATTAGTCGGCCACGATATATGTGCGTGCGGTGGGAAGATGAACTAAATAATTACGGAGCAAGTGGGGGGAGGGCCACGGAAACACAGCCAGTGGAACATCCACAGTTCCGAGTTACATTTATTAGACAGTCTGAGTCCTACAAATGTAGGCCTACTATTTTCATTGCGCAACTGTAGGAAGTCGTTGGTACCTATCACCGACCCATTGAGCTTCCAACGTGACCCCTGAGAGAGAGGGATGAGGGGAGAGACCCGATGGGCGATCGGTATTGAAAAATTCAACCAAATAACAAGGAATGTCTCGGAAATAATTCACTGAAAAAAAGTATACGAAATAAATTCTGTTTTAATGAGATCCACATTTTTTGAGTACTAAAATTTTGTCTATCTCTTACGGTTTACCGGTGATGTGAAAGTCGTTCAGAATAAAGAGGACTTTTGGGTACATTCCCAGAAAATTCAAGTATACATTTCATATACCATGAAAAGTCTTAAACATACGACATTTTAATCAAAATCGTTAGAGCTAGTTTTAAGAAAATCAAAATTCTCAAAAAATGTTCCATATAAAGGGTATTTTGGGGTGGTGAGATTTTCTTGAAAATCTTCGTGTCGCATCCTTGGAAGATATTAAACTGAAATACCAAATTTGGTATATATCCGACTTTACGTTTTGATTTATGCTGTTCTCAGAAGACAGACATACAGACAGACACACACGGACATGTTTCCAAAAATGCTTTATTTGGATTCAGAGGTCTCAAAACATTTGTTCCCAGTGAAATCTCGGTATCGAATTTTTGGGTGAAATGCAAAGCTTCCCCTACTTACTATACGTAGTAGAGAAAGTAAAAAGAGACTGGTAAACATCACACAAAAAATGAAATAAAAGAAATTACAGTAAATCATATCACCAAAAAGAACCGCAAGAAATAGCAAAATTGTTTAATGAGTATTATATTCAGTTTGCTGAACATTTACTGTTACAGTCCAAACAACATGTGGAGGACCCTATTTCATATTTGAAAAAAGCAAGCTTAGAACAGCCTATTTGCACAGAAATGGTACCCACGAGCACGATAGAAGTAAATAAAACGATAAAATCCCTGAAAAGCAAGAATTCATCGAGTTATGACGAAATAACTACTAACATATTAAAACTATGTGCCGACAAAATTAGCAAACCTTTAAGTCATATATGTAACTTCTCCGTTGTAACAGGAACTTTTCCTGACAGGCTAAAATATTCTATATTAAACCACTATACAAGAAAGGGCAAAAGTTACAACTGTCGAACTATAAACCAGTATCATTACTAACTGCTTTCTCCAAAGTATTTGAAAAATTATGTTAAAACGAATATGTCACCAGCTAATTAAAAATAATATTTTAGCAAAGCAGCAGTTTGGATTTATGAAATACATGTCAACCAATGATGCCACTTTCAACTTAACGAACGAAATTTTGAAATCACTTGTTAATAAATCTAATACACTAGGAATATTCTGTGGCCTGTCAAAAGCATTTGACTGTGTAAATTATAACATACTCTTATCAAAGTTATCATATTATGGCATTAAAATAAAACATATCAATAGATTGCATCTTACCTATCAAACAGACATCAAAAGGTCATAATAATATCCGAGATATTTCTTGTTATTTGTTTGAATTTTCCAATACTTCCTATATCTGCAGTACTCAACACACTTAGTCCCTACAAATTTGCACACCTGCTTGTTAAAAAGGTACCTTAGAGAATTAACTGTGCAGCAGCATTGATCATAAATAAGAAATGAAACATGAGGTACTGTGTTGAATCAGGAGTATCAAAAATGATGTGTACTTTTGGAACTCTTGGAATGAGGTAAGCATTACTTGTTTTAAAAATAGAGATTCAAACTAAAGAAGAGAGAATGTAGGTACATGAAAGGTGGAAAAGAGAAAAAAAACATTCTAATCGGCTTACGACAGCGCTGCTTCACACAACACGCTATAAGCCGCAGTAGATTCTAGCGCTCATCGCCTTATGTCCATAAAAACGGGATTTCTCTTCCTGCATGTTAGTTGAGTTCAGCTTATAGATGGTTATGGACTCCAAACAAATATTTAGATAAGGCAAACAGGTTGAAAATCCAAACATAGACAAAGGGTTTAATTAACCTGGAAAATAAGCTTTTCTGAGATACACTCTCCACTAATGATTTTAAAAATAGGTACATTTTATAAAACTATTGGCTGCCTGCTCAACGTTGCGCGGTCTTTTTAAACTCGAATGAGTAATCGATTTTTACGGTGATTCCTTCACTTTACCTTATATATAGAGTTGTCTCACAAGTTCGTTCGCTTTTCGTTACGTTTCAATCACTAAGAACGCCTGGGAGCACACCTCACCCGCAGCATAGCTACGACAGCGTAGTTGCTGAACTTTCCGTTTACAAACTTTAAACACAAGGTAGTTCAAAGGACAAATAACTACGGCAGTCAGTTTTTGTAAATAAACTATTTATTTCCTGCAGTATATACCATTATTGTCGACAATGTATTGCCAAGGTCCTGGCTACAGTAGCACGAGCTAAATAGAGCTTCAATGCCAACACTCGAGTTGTAATTCGTGGGTTGTTGACTATCGTTTTATGAATTATTTCCACTTCCGTAACCATTGGCCGTCCAGACCGAGGTTTGTTTTTTGGGAAGAAATTCCCAGCTCGAAATCGACTAAACCACTTATGACATGCTCGCTTCGTTACTACATCTTCCCCATATACAGCACAAATTTTCTGCCGGTATTGTGAGGCGGTTTTACCCTACGATAGTAAAACAGCATAAGGTGTCGGAAATGTGCCCTTTTGCTTTCCATAGTTTGTAAACAGTAACAAATACATACTGACATATCCAATAGAGAGTCTGGTTGTTGTTCTCTAAGGCGTAGGGGTGCTTAGGCAACTAGGATAACTTGAGTGTACAGAGGGTTCAGGGTTTTCAGGCGCTATAGATGGAACTTGCGAGCAAAACGTACGAACTTATGAGACAACCCAATATCTTGTAACTTCGTATAAACCCGGCTATCCTAATAACGGATGAAATATCCCTCGATATTCACGCAAAGGAATGTGAAACATAGGCGGAATGTCTGTCTACCTTAACTTCCATAACATAACATAACATAACATAACATAACATAACATAACATCTCAGTCTGTAGACCCTATAGTGAGGTAGACCAGCTTAAAGAAAGCTAGTTTACTCTAGGATGTAGATTATGTCATAAATACATAATTGCATTGTGTACTTCTTTGTAAATAAATTGTAGTTCTTATATAGAGTACGTTAGAGCTATAAACTTTTAAGCAATATTATTTATATTAATGTATTTATAAAATTTGGTAACATAGTCAGTTATTTTTTTGAATGAAAGAAATCCTCCTCCGTATAGAAGGTGTGAATGATGAGATATCTTTTCAATGCTAACTTGAATTTATTTTTATTAGTTTTCAGTTCCTTAAAGTATGATGGGAGTGAATTAAATAATACTATTCCATTGTAGTAAGCCCCTTTTTGGAATACTTGTAGGTTATTGCTTGGCCCGTGTAAGTCCTGCCCATTTCTGGTTTGTTTGCTGTGTATGTCTGAATTTTATGAGCACTTCTGGGTGGTCAACCACGGTTAAAAGTACAGCTAAAATATACTCACAGGCTAATGGTAGAATTTCAAATGATTTGAATAATGGTTTACAATGTCTTGATTTCTTATCACCTGCCATTATTCTTATTACCTTCTTTTGCAAAAGAAATTTCTTTTTATGCGTCTACTGAATTTCCCCGAAAGTTATTCCATATGTCATAATTGAATGAAAATAAGCATAATATACTGATTTAGGATGCTTTTATTTGTAAAATGAATTAATGATCAAATTGCAAAACATGCAGAGCTTAGTTTCGGTAGGATGTAGTCAATATGGTCTTTCCAATTCATATTATGATCCATAATAAGACCAAGAAATTTTATGCTACAAGTTTCAGTAATTTCATTGCATTCATGTTAAATTCTTATGTCTGCAATACTTTTATTTTTTGTGCGAAAATTGATAGACCTAGTTTTTTTAAAGGTTATCTCAATTTTGTTACTATCGAACCAATTATTTAGCACACTGAAAATACTGTTGGATAACTCTGATAGGCGACTGATGTTGTGTACTTTAATTACAATACTTGTATCATCTGCAAAGAGAACAGGGTGAGCATGTTCATTTATTACTCTGTGGAGGTCGTTGATATATATTAGAAACAATAATGGACACAAAATCGAACCTTGTGGAACATTATGCTTTATTCTGAACATATTTATATATATTTCGGAATTATCTGCAGTATTTATTATGAACTTTTGAGGTGTGTTTGATAGGTAAGATGCAATCTATTGATATGTTTTATTCTTAATGCCATAATATGATAACTTTGATAAAAGTATGTTATGATTTACACAGTCAATGCTTTTGACAGGTCACAGAATACTCCTAGTGTATTACATTTATTATCAAGTGATTTCGCGGCGCCGTGGCCGGGTGGTTAGACCGCTCGCCTTCCACCGAGGCGGACCGGGTTCAATCCCAGGGACCTGCATGTGGGATTTGTGTGGACGAAGCGGCGTCTGGGCGGGTTTTCTCCGGGTTCTCCGGTTTCCCCCGCCATTCATTCCACCAACTGCTCCATCATCACCTTTCCTTTCATCCATTTCACCAACATTTCGCTTCATCCACTTCCTTCATCCCATACCAGGCATCGGGCTGATCACCCATCCTGGATGTTCTGTCTGATCCATGAGTGTCTGCTCCTCGACGGGCCTCTGGCCCCAGGCAAAGTCCTGGGGGGTGTAAGTCCTACATAAGAGGAGGGTAAACAGATAATGAATGAATGAATCAAGTGATTTCAAAATTTCATTCGTTAAGTTGAAAGTGGCATCATTGGTTGACATGTTTTTTTCTAAATCCAAACTGCTCCTTTGCTAAAATATTATTTTTAATTAGGTGGTGACATATTCGTTTTAACATAAGATTTTATAATACTTTGGAGAAAGCAGTTAGTAATGATACTGGTCTATAGTTCGACAGTTGTGACTTTTGCCCTTTCTTGTATAGTGATTTAACTTTAGAATATTTTAGCCTGTCAGGAAAACTCCCTGTTACAAAGGAGAAGTTACATATAAGACTTAAAAGTTTGCTAATTTTATCGGTACATAGTTTTAATATGTTAGTAGTTATTTCGTCATAACCCGATGAACTCTTGCTTTTCATGGATTTTACCGTTTTATTTACTTCTATCGTGCTCGTGGGTACTATTTCTGTACTAATAGGCTGTTCTAAGCTTGTTTTTTTCAAATATGAAATAGGGTCCTCCATATGTTGTTTGGACTGTAACAGTAAATTTTCTGCTAACTGAATATAATACTCATTAAATAATGTTGCTATTTCTTGCGGTTCTTTTGTGGTGACATGATTTACTGTAATATCTTTTATTTCATTTTTTGTGTGATGTTTACCAGTCTCTTTTTACTTTCTCTACTACGTATAGTAAGTAGAAGAAGTATTGCATTCCACCCAAAAATTCGATACCGAGATTTCACCGGAAATATATGTTTTGAGACCCCCTGAATCCAAAAAAAGTATTTTTGGAAACATGTCCGTGTGTGTGTGTCTGCTTGTGAACAGCTAACTCAGAAACGAACAGTCGCATAAACACCAAACTTGATATTTAGGTTCAGTATCTTCCAGAGATGTGTCACGAAGGTTTTCAAGAAAATCCCTCCACCCCAGATTACCCTTTACATGGAACATTTTCCGAAAATTTTAATTTTCTCAAAAATGGCTCTAACGATATTGATTAAAATATCATATGTTTAAGATATTTTCATGACAAATGAAATGTATATCTCGAATTTTCTGGGAATGTCTCAAAAGTATTCTTCATTGTGAACGACTTTGCATAACTGATAAACCAAAACAGATAGACAAAATTTTACTGCACAAAAAATGTAGATCGCGTTAAAATACACAATTTATGTCATATACATTTTTTTGTTGAGTGAACCATTTTCGAGATATTGCTTGCTTTTCCTTAAATTTTCCAGTACTTTTTGCTTTTTCTCAAATTCGTTATTCATTTTTTTTGTCCTGGTAATACAAAGAGAATGGAATACTCCACATAGCAACCAGCTCTTAAAATATTTGACTATAACTTAAAATCTACCAATTCCCATTGCATCTACAAGAAAATTAGCAATAAGATTAACATCTCGATTAACATGAAGGATATGGAGAATAAGCGTTTGTAAAAATAGTTTGTACAAGAGTAGACAAAGTCATGTGATTGTAACACATCAGATTTGTTTAGCTACATTTATAACATTCTTTAGAATTTTACAATATTCTTTATAGTGTTGTCTATGCTTCTCACAGTTGATTTCTCTAGTAGCCAACGAGTCTTCCAAGTTCTAGAAATGCTGCATAGCCTATAAGTATCCCTTTGGCCGTGGAAGAATCCAGTCAGAGTGGCCGAGTAGCTTGTTAGACAACTATAGGTGGTTAAATTCTAAACGTTTGTTTCCATATTATTTAGTAACAAGTGCCACACAACGCAAAATCCCTTAACATACGCAAAGAAATAAGATTTGGCACTCCCAGACCACCAAGATAGCATCTCTGGAAAAGACATATTCGAGAAAAATAATCTTCTCAATAGTTAATTATAAAATATCGGTTCACTATTTCTAATGTTGGCAGCGTTCTCTCCTTACACAATCATTTAAGGAACTTGATTACAACGTAAATACAAAGAAAATGAAGCAAAACTGCCTTACGCGAGGGTTATTGGAAGATCAGGAATCCAGTAACTTTAGCGCATACATCTATAGAATTAGAATAAAGGTTATTCATAGGTTTCGAGACTGTTACATTACACACACGCTTGAGTAGTTTATTAAATGGTAATTAAAGAAATGAAATTAACACAGGATCAATTATACCTTTTTACCTTCTCTGCTATGTATAATAAATAAAAAGTGGGATTATAGATATCACCCAAAAATTCGATATCGAGATTTCACCGCAAATACATGTTTTGAGGTGCCCTGATTCCAAATAAAGCATTTGGAAACATTTCCTTGCGTGTGTGTCTTTCAAAACTCAAATAACTCAAAAACGAAAAGTTGGATAAATATTTTGAGTTTTATATCTTCCAAGGATGCGACACGAAGATCCCCCAACCCAGACTGCCATTTACATGGAACATTTTTCGAAAATTTTCTCAAAAAACGCTCTAACGATTTTTATTAAAATATCATGTTTAAGATATTTTCATGGCAAGTGAAATGTATATCTTGAATTTTCTGGGAATGTCCCCAAAAGTCTTCTTCATTCTGAATGACTTTCGCATAACTGGTAAACCGTAAGAGATAAACAAATTTTACTACACAAAAGATGCAGATCTCGTTAAAACAAATAATTTATGTCATATACAGTTTTTTTGTCGAGTGAACCATTTCCGAGCTTTTACTTGTAATTCGTTTGAATTTTCCAGTACTTCCACTTTTTCTCAAATTGGAATTCGTTATTCTTTTGTTTCTTTCTTTTTTATGTCCTGGACTTACAAAGAGAATGGAATATGCCACATAGCAACCAGCTCTTAAAAGATTTGACTATCGCTTAAAGCCTAGCAATTCCCCTTGCACCTACAAGAAAATTAGCAATAAGACAGTTTCTGTAAATGTTTATCTGGATTAACATGAAGTGTAGATGGATAATTAACGTTTTAAAAATAGTTTGCACAGGAGTAGAGAAGGTAATGTGAGTGCAACACATCAGATTTTTAAATTCTTGTCTGCTGTTTGCTGTGTTACATCATAGCCATCTATGTATATTCGTTGCAAATTAAACTGGCATTTATTTTATATTCTGTGGAGTGCAGTAACCATTTATATATGTGGAGTAATAACAATTATTTTTATACTCCATGGCATTGTCAACTAAAAGTCAAGGGCTTCTACGGAAGCATTTCTTTTATAACTTCAATGTGTTCGTATTCAAGTACAAGGGCTTTGTAATCCTTTGTAATCTTTTAGTACTAGTAATTTATGAAAGGAAAAACAGGTGCTTTAGCCCCATGTCTGTCAGAACGAACTGGCGTTATGAATGGTTAATTACCACAATAGCTGGTTTTGATATTACCCTCCATACACAAACACACAAACACTCGCACACACAAATTTTGAGTTTTTATAATATTAGTTTAGACTTTAAGAGCACTAAAAACCAATAGAATTCAAAAGTAGCAACATCATTTGTTTACTTTAGATAAAAAATGTTTTATATCCATTTTCACCCTGCATATTCTAATTAAGGTTCCCGCAAAAATGAACATGATTGAATCAGTCGTTTCAAAACTTTTTCAGTTGGCAGCGACCACACCCCGCCACACCTGTTACAGTTGAAGTAGATGAGCCTTTATCAAAAGTGCTTATCTATGAAAATAATACAAAATATATCAAAGGATTTTTCAGTAATATAATTAATTCCAACAAAAGCTGAATTATATGTGGTTGAATATAAGATGTTAACTGGAATATGCGATAATAACTGTCAATAAATTGTCAATATGTAGCTGCCGCTTCAATTAAAAATGGTGGCCAGAAGAGGAGTTTAAATTAAAATCCGATAACGACACATTCATGCGGCTTTCACTACCAACAACATGTTTGCATATATTCTTTATATATTATACTATTCAGACAAAGGTGATTGTTCTATCCTCGTTACGTTATTCACGATATATTTTTAACTAGGAATTGCTTCAAATTAAGCAAGAAGTTTTCAAGAAAGTAACAGGTAATAAGGGTTTGAGTGTTTATTACGCTAACAAGCTCTTAAGATGGTGAAAGGAGCAAGAATAGAATACTTCGAGATGGAGTATTTCGAAAATATATGACATAAATTATGTATTTCAGCAGCTCTATACCCTTCGTATAGACCATATCTTAATATTTAATTGATATAAAAAATACACAGAATTTTTTATACACAGGGAAGCTCGCAGAACATTCAGAGAAAACCAGATAGCTTTTTTTTAGTCAAAATCGTTAGGTAAAACATAGGGAACCTTTTTTCATGCGAATGCGAGTAAGAAGTGAGGCAATTTATTAAAAAAATATTCCTGTCGCATTCTTATAACATGCTGAACTTACATAACAAGTTTGATATTAATCAAACATTTCGTTTTTGAGTTAAACGTTTACATTACGACTAGAAACACGCTACGGAGGGACCTAGCACCTCGATCCACACAGGGATCCTTTGTGCATACAACCCCGGGAGAAACAGAGACGCGCTGAGGTCTCTAACAGTTACAAGTTTGACCATCCAGCGAGAGAGCGCTCAAGGCAGCCGTACCAAACCACCGGAAGGTGGCTGAAAGGCTCCTCCAGTGCAGACCGAGAAAGCTCGACCCAAGAGCGGCCTCCATCTGACTGGGGCGAGAAGAAGTTCCAACGCGCAAGTCATCTGTTCGCAGTCGTCCGACACAAGCCCCGGAGCCAACCAGCAACCTGAAAGAGGAAGATGAAATGAGAGAGAGAATTCGGGGGAGACAATGAGCCTTCCGAGCATTCGCCTAGTGACCCGGGGAAACCCCCGAAGAAAACGCATGGGTCAGGATGGTCAGCCGCGGGAATTGAACCCACGACTTCCCGAATGCGGGCCACAGACGCAACCGCCTGACCATCCCACTCGGTAAACGGGAAATTTTAGAGTTTAATACAACTTCCTCTGCTTCCTATATGTAAATGGCAGGGAAAGTAATACAAAAAAATTAAAATAGTTATTAAAACTGTGAAAGATAGTAAATTTCGTGTGTTACAGTGTTTTAACACAACTAAGAAACTCATAGTTAAAAATATGATGCGTTGCATTCACATGACTTTCTCTAATCTTTATCGTTTATTACTGGGTATATATTTTATTTTTACGAAAGTTTATTTTTCTATCTACTTCATTCTAATCGAGATAAACCTTTGCAGAAATAGTTGCATTGCACATTTCGTTATAGATACAAAGGGAACAGTGAAAATCAAAAGTTTAAGAACTGGAAGCTATGCCCGGACTCCAAATTCTATACTGTTTCCACGCAATCACGAGAAACAACTGGATGTTGACATAAGTTTAAAAGAATGGCATGGTATTGAACAACGCGAACCATTAATAACGAATATCTCAGAAATGGCTTATGCTACAGAGACGTGTGTTTTAAAGAGATCTACATTTTTTGTGTAGTGCGTTTTCATTTATCGTTTAACTTACACAGGATTATATAAAATTCCTTCCGAATGAAAAGGATTTCGCAGGCTATTCTTATAAAATTCAAGATATACATTCTATTTGTCATATAAATATGTTTAATATGGTATTTTAATAAAAATTGTTCGACCATTCTTCGGAAAATAAAAAATTCGAAAATTTTTCCACTCAAAGGGTAGTTTTTGTTGGGGTTTTCTTTAAAATCTTCGTATCACTCTTTGGGAGATACTGAACTTAAGTAATTAAGTTTAGTATTTATCGGACATTCACAGACACACGGTGCTTTTTATAAAATATTTTTTTTTACTCACGGGGTCTTAAAACATGTATTTCCGCTGAAATCTCGATATCGAGTTCTTGGGTGGAATACAATACACTGACTACTATGCACATATTAAATAAAGTAAACATTCGGAAAATTAGCCTGCAATTGCGAACTTTGAAAACGTTGAATTAAATATCAACTTTGTCGTGTATTATATTTCCACTTTGAAATATGCTGTTCAAACACACTAAATGTGTTGGGCTATATACTATTTTTAACCAATTATTAATAAGCTTCACGTAAAAATTTAATGACTTAATGGAATAAGTTTATACGTTGATACGTTTAATTCAGTATATTTTATCTTGTAACTGGGTGCAGTGTTGGCTGTGAGATATTAATAATGTCTTCGATGCAATCTCTCGTCTACGTTGTAATGTGTAGAGTTTCTGTAAATTTCTACTGTATTCTGCTCGGACAACCACTCTTATCTCCAGGGAGTGGTTATGAGAGAGAATTAATAACAACCCGCTTTGAAATAAAACCTGAGTAATAACGCTACTATATCTGCTATAAAACGATAGCAGTGGGCACTAGCCTGCTTCTTTTATCTACGAGGGACATACCAAAAGTAAGGAACAATTGCATATCACGCTCGTTGCCGGTTCCCCACCAGCACAATTGCATGCACGCTAGTTTTTTTTTTTAAAAAAAAGCAACGCACATACACACACAAACACCCATGTCCGTGGTGGGACTCGAACATAGTTAGCTTCTTACTCCACCTCAGTGTGAGTCGAGTTTCGTCGCTGTGAGGTTACGTCTCTGTTCTACAACATATCCAGATGGCGGCTCCAGTTGAAAATCCCGCCAAATGTAAAGTGCGTAGTGTGATTTGTATTTTGAATGCACAAAATGATCGGCCAATAGAAATTTATAGACAAATAATGCAAGTGTATGATGCTAATGCAATGAACGAGACTTCAAAGAGGAAATAGTGCATAATGTTTAATCAAGGAAGAACTAGTGTCCACGACGGTGTGGGAGGCTATCACTCATTACGGAGGAGTTGAAAGCAAGTGTTGATGAAAGAATTCAGGATATTCACTTGTTTCCGAAACTAAAGGACTTTTTGGGGGAAAAGAGTTTGTAACCGATGAAGACCTCAAAGAGGCAGTGACAGTCTTTAGCGGTAGAAGCGTATAACATCAACACTGAAAAAATGGTACCACGTTACAATAAATGCCTTGACAACAATTGCGATTACATTGAGACCAAAATCCAATATTTTGCACTCCTTTGATGTTTCCTTGTAGTGAGGCTCCACACAAACTACAAAGGCAACTACTTGCATTGGAGAATTCCACGATCGTAAAATATTCTGAGAAATAAGGGTGGGAATCGTTTAAATCTTTGCCCTGCGTTGAATGTCCGAGATTACGTTTGTTTGCATCTAGTTTAATGGCAGTTATACCTGGAACAAACATATTCAAAAATTAACTATATTAAAAATGAGTACCACAGCAAGATAAATGACAATCACCTTCCTTATCTTTTGAGACTGTGTGCCACATCTATTGCACCAAATATTGAAAACGTAAGCATAAATCGTGCCAAAGTAGTCATCCTCAGAATCATCATGTGGGTTAATCTGGAGTAAAATATGAATGTTTACGCTCTTGATTTCCTGTACGTAAGAATGACACCGCAATTCCGGCACTGGAACTCAGTAACCACGATAAATGTGTCATTCTGTCGCAGCGGGTGGAAGGAGGTGATTTCAACCTCCCCTTTCCTGCTTGTACTTGAGCACCGCTGATCTATCAAAAACTATAGCCCAGCAACATTTTGGGGGACATGTGAGAGGCAATAGCATGAAGATCGACTCCGTTCATTCTTTATTTAGCAGAAAGTTAAACGCAAAAACTTTCAATAATGCAAAATTTAAGACTTTAAAGGTATCGAAAAAGTATCGAAGGTTTTATTATCGATACCAACGAGTATCCAGAGTATCGAGGTATCGACGGTATCAATGTTCCATCCTTGTTCCTCAGTTTCATGGAAATATTAGCGTTAGTAAAAGGCAAGTAACTTAATGAATGCTTCAGCAGGGATATTAAGGTTTTATGTAGCCTGTAGTTGTGAATTGTAGTGCAAGAGAAACTCCGCTTTAGAGGGTGAATATTTACAATCGCTAAGGCAGCAAATGAAATAGGGCCCATTGTACCAGAACTTGCAATTAAATACCGCATAGTTGAACAATTTGCATACAAAGTATTCTCGAGGGAGGAAGCCTTGTAACTCATGTTAAAATTTCCGTTGTTAAAACTACATTCCGGGCTTTATTGTTATAGGCTGCTAGATATCCATAATACTCAAGTTCCGGATGAGTTAGGTGACAATATTTCTTCCTTCGCGGCGATAAACTTCAAAATTGCTGTATGGCGTGCACCGGAGCCATCGCATCGGTGCTGGGAGGCAATGGATCTAAGGAAACGAAATAAAAGGCAGGGATAAAGGAAACTTTCGGAATGTATTTTCCGCAAAATAAAATCTGATGACATGATTGCAAACTTTCACTTCACTTATAAAAACTCCCCGGGAAGAACATTTCATGGATATTGCACTAGAGTTACTCTCTTCGTGTTTTCAAGATTGAAATTCTTTTTAATGCTATATTTCTTGTTTTCCAGCTATCAGCATTAGAACGACCGCACTAATCTTCGTCAGAAAGCCTTTATGTGCGACATTTTTATTGAAATAATATGATATGTGGTCAAAATGTATACTTTTTTCCTGCTAGCATTCCTGAAATATATTTATAGGTTTGTAAAACTTGAATATTTTAGAGTAATAAAATAGTGAAGATGAATTTGTTTGTAGGTTATGAAGTGGGAGAGGGGAAGAGAGAGGCAGGGCAGGCTGGCTGGCTGTCTGTCTGTCTGTCTGGTGTTTTATAATCACATGTATCTTGAGAGTTTAAGAGATGGCTAAAAGGGTCTGAAGAGAGGTGAGGAGGGAATTGAGGGGGACGCTCATGTTTTGCATTGTGAAAAACCCGAAAGCCTTGTCTCAGTACCTTCCTAGCGCTCGAGATCTATTCATCCACCAAAGGCCTACATGTTTACTCCTTCCTTTACTAATCCTTCTCTTTTTTAGTAACGTCGTCTTTTCCTTTGTCTCATATGAGCTATATTTCTCAGCGAGTTCATATCTCGGGAGCTAAAGAGATGTCATGTATTTCCCAGTTGGCTGTTATTGATTTGAAGAAGTGAAGGGCGAACCGATTTGTTCACTAGAACTACGTTTCTCTTTCACAATATTCAAAATGAGCTGATCAAATAAAATAGTTCCTTCGTGAAGTATTATTCGCTTAAAAGAAGTAGTTCCTTCGTAAACCGTTGAAGATTAACAAAATTGATGAACTAATCGTTCACGAGAGATTTTTTCACCATGATCCTACTCACGAAGAAATAAAAATTAACAATCACAAAGGTAATTATTTCTGGAAGTATACATGAAGAGGTAGCTATAGCACTTTGGAGACAGAACAAATTAGTCCAGTGGGAGAAGGATTACATAAGCCTTAAAAATACTTAACTATACTTAACTATGTTACCAACAGATGGCACAGCTACGTATATACAACGGATATGCTATTGTTTAATTGGAAGTTTGTGTGACACAGGGCTATGGAGTAGGAGAAAAACAGTCTTGTTCTCTCGCATGAGGAGAGATGACAACATTTTCTCTATCTCTGCTTGTTTTATAATAAACCACAAACTAATAAAAGATAATAATAAACGTTTATAACAAACCATCTAATATAATATAAAAAAGAACAGACTGCCACCGTTGTTTATCAACAACTCTCTAACTAAATTTCTGAACCTACTATGACTATGAAAAAATATTTACAGTTGTTTTTCAAAACCTCAACATGGAGTAGGAAATGCAACCGTCCTATCAAATGGAATTCATAGAGAAAGACTCCCTGATTACTACTCAGTTTATTCTAATGAGTTATACGCTCTGAAACAAGCATTTTCATCCATTACAGAATCCCATAATCTACCATACATAATTTCTTCTGATTCAAAAAATGCTATCTTAGCCACTGAAAATATACAAAAAGAAAACAAATTTATCCAAGAAATACAGATGTCATACAACCATGCAATGGAACAAAAAAAAATCTGATGTGTTAAACTAACATGGCTTTCTCTACTCTTGTACAAACTATTTTTACAAACGCTTATTCTCCATCTACTTCATGTTAATCGAGATAAACATTTGCAGACTCTATCTTATTGCTAATTTTCTTGTAGATGTAAGGGGAATATATATTTACAAGGGCAATATAGAAATACAGTAGCCTTTAAGCACATACATATCTCTTAATAGCTGGTTGCTAGGTGCAGCACCATTCCCTTTGCCACAGATTAATACTCTTTGCATATCCAAGACAAAAAATGAATAACGAATTTTCATTTGAGAAAATAAGTATTGAAAAATCTGATGTGTTACACTCACATGACTTTCTCTACTCTTGTACAAACTATTTTTACAAACGCTTATTCTCCATCTACGTCATGTTAATCGAGATAAACATTTGCAGACTCTATCTCATTGCTAATTCTCTTGTAGATGTAAGGGGAATATATATTTACAAGGGCAATATAGAAATACAGTAGCCTTTAAGCACATACATATCTCTTAATAGCTGGTTGCTAGGTGCCGCACCATTCCCTTTGCCACAGATTAATACTCTTTGCATACCCAGGACAAAAAATGAATAACGAATTTTCATTTGAGAAAATAAGTATTGAAAAATCTGATGTGTTACACTCACATGACTTTCTCTACTCTTGTACAAACTATTTTTACAAAGGCTTATTCTCCATCTACTTCATGTTAATCGAGATAAACATTTGCAGACACTATCTCATTGCTAATTTTCTTGTAGATGTAAGGGGAATATATATTTACAAGCGCAATATAGAAATACAGTAGCCTTTAAGCACATACATATCTCTTAATAGCTGGTTGCTAGGTGCAGCACCATTCCCTTTGCCACAGATTAATACTCTTTGCATATCCAAGACAAAAAATGAATAACGAATTTTCATTTGAGAAAATAAGTATTGAAAAATCTGATGTGTTACACTCACATGACTTTTTCTACTCTTGTACAAACTATTTTTACAAACGCTTATTCTCCATTTACGTCATGTTAATCGAGATAAACATTTGCAGACTCTATCTCATTGCTAATTCTCTTGTAGATGTGAGGGGAATATATATTTACAAGGGCAATATAGAAATACAGTAGCCTTTAAGCACATACATATCTCTTAATAGCTGGTTGCTAGGTGCCGCACCATTCCCTTTGCCACAGATTAATACTCTTTGCATATCCAAGACAAAAAATGAATAACAAATTTTCATTTGAGAAAATAAGTATTGAAAAATCTGATGTGTTACACTCACATGACTTTCTCTACTCTTGTACAAACTATTTTTACAAAGGCTTATTCTCCATCTACTTCATGTTAATCGAGATAAACATTTGCAGACACTATCTTATTGCTAATTGTCTTGGAGATGTAAGGGGAAAATATATTTACAAGGCCAATATAGAAAAACAGTAGCCTTTAAGCACATACATATCTCTTAATAGCTGGTTGCTAGGTGCAGCACCATTCCCTTTGCCAAGACAAAAAAATGAATAACGAGTTTCCATTTTAGAAAATAAGTATTGAAAAATTTAAGGGAATAACAAGCCTTATCTCGAAAATGGTTCACTCAACAAAAAAATGTATATGACATAAATTGTGTATTTTAATGCGATCTACATGTTTTGTGTAGTAAATGTTTGTCTATCTTTTATGGTTTACCAGTTATGCAAAAGTCGTTCAAAATGAAGAATAGTTTTGGAGACATTTCCAGAAAATTCGAAATATACATTTCATTTCTCATGACAATGTCTTAAACATATGATATTTTAATCAAAATCGTTAGAGCCATTTTTGAGAAACTTAAAATTTTCGAAAAATGTTCCATGTAAAGTGTAGTCTGGGGTGGGGGGATTTTCTTGAAAACCTTCGCGTCGCATCTCTGGGGGACACTGAATCTAAATACCAATTTGGTGTTTATCCGACTGTTCGTTTCTGAGTTAAGCTGTTCACAGACACACAGACACACACACGGACATGTTTCCAAAAATGCTTTTTCTGGATTCAGGGGGTCTCAAAACATGTTTTTCCGGTGAAATCTCGGTATCGAATTTTTGGGTGGAATACAATACTTCCCCTATTTACTGTTCGTAGTAGAGAAAGTAAGAAGTGATAATGTTTTGGATTCCAACGCACCAACAAATACGAGGTAATGAAAGAGCGGACGAAGAAGCTAAAGTGGCCATCCGAAAACCAACATATAATGCAGAGATAACAAGCCATCCAGACTTAACCCTATTCATCCGAACCGAAATCATTACTTCATGGAAAAAGTATGGTCTCAAAATCAGGGAAACAAGCTGCTTACTATAGAAGGATCTTCAAACAACAAATTTATCTTTACAAACTTAAACAGGATACATAAAGTCACATTACCCGCTTAAGAACTGGACACACAAAGATGACACACTCCTATCTCGTCACCAAAGAAACTCAGGCAGCGTTCAGCATGCAAAACTCCAACAACAGTTACTCATGTACTCGCAGAATGCCAACGTTATAACCCACACAGGAAAATATATAACATACCAAACAATATTTTCTGTCTTAATGATTCAACAATGTATAAAAATATAATAATGTTTATAACTGTTATTTGATTTATTGTTCACATAAGAAAAAAATTATGTTTATTACCATTATGTATGTATATTCCTAGAAATGTATTAATGTTCAACCATTAATGTAAGAGTCGCGAATAGACCTTTGTGAGTTAAAGCGACTTAAAATAAATAACTTAAAAAAAACCCTTAACGCCTACTCGTTTAATGAGACGCTAAGGAATATCCATCACCGTAAAATTCGGTCTCTGATTGCCCAAGCACTGAAAAAAACATCATACAGTTTATGAAGTTCATGGGCTAGCAACCGATGGATCTTATGGTAGAATAGATACACTACGTGATCAAAAGTATCCCGATACTTGGCTGAAAATGACGTACAAGTTCGTGACGCCCTCCAACGGTAATGCTGGAAGTCAATATGGTGTTGGCCCACCCTTAGCCTTGATGACAACGTTCACTCTCTTTAAGCTTACTTTCAATCGGGTGCTGGAAGGTTTCTTGGGGAATGGCAGCCCATTCTTCACGGAGTGCGGAACCAAAGAGAGGTATCGATGTAGGTCGGTGAGGCCTGGCACGCAGTCGGCGCACCAAAACATCGCAAAGGTGTTTTATAGGATTCAAGTTAGGACTCTGTGCAGGCCAGTCCATTACAGGGATGTTATTGTCGTGTAACCACTCCGCCACAACCCGTGCAGTATGAATAGGTGCTCGATTGTGTTGAAAGATGCAATCGCCATCTCCGAATTGCTCTTCTACAGTGGGAAGCAAGGAGGTCCTTAAAATATCGATGTAGATCTGCGCTGTGATCGTGCCACACCACCACCTCCGAATTTCACTGTTGGCACTACACACGCTGGCAGATGACGTTCACCGGGCATTCGCCATACCCACACCCTGCCATCGGATCGCCAAATTGTGTACGTGATTCGTCACTTCACACAACGTTTTGCCACTGTTTAATCGTGTAATATTGACGCTCCTTACACCAAGCGAGGCATCGTTTGGCATTTTCCTGCGTGATGTGTGGCTTATGAGTTGCCGCTGGAGCATGGAATCCGAAATTTCTCACCTCACGCCTACATGTTATAGTACTTGGAGTGGATCCTGATGCAGTTTGGAATTCCTGTGTGATGGTATGGATAGATGTGTGCCTATTACTCTTTATGACCCTCTTCAAATGTCGTGGGTCTCTGCCAGTCAACAGACGAGGTCGGCCTTTACGCTTTTGTGCTGTACATGTCCCTTCACGTTTCCACTTCACTATCACATCAGAAAGAATGGACCTAGGGTTTTTTGGGAATGTGGAAATCTCGCGTACAGACTTCTGACACAAGGACATCCAATGACCTGACCACGTTCGAAGTCCGTAAGTTCCTCGGAGTGTCCCATTCTGCTGTTTCACGATGTCTAATGACTACTAAGGTCGCGGAGTATCAGGCAGTAGGTGGCAGCACAATGCACCTAAGATGAAAAACGAATGTTTGTAGGGTGTCCGGATACTTTTGATCTCACAGTGTATACTCGCCATTCCACCAGACTTGTCTTCCCGTTTCGTTAACGAGAAAACAATAACAAGGTTACATCAGAACGGCAGCAGTTCATGCGGAAAATTGTAGGATATGTGAGATTATAGGTCCGTATTACAAGGAGAAATACTATCTTAATCCCATCCAAGTGCTTGGACACGTGGACTCGATGCCTCGACATCTGCTGAACTTCCGTAAACCTTTTGGAATTAATAAAAGGCTGCCGCAAGAAATAGCATTTGCTACTATCAAGGGATCACTTTCGACTTAAAAAGGTCTGATGTGATTCATACACATGACTTTCTCTAACCTCTATCATTTAATAGTGGATATACAGATTATTCTTACTGAAGCTTTTTTTCCTATTTACTACACTTTAATCCAAATAAACCATACCAGAAATAGCTACAGTACACACTTTGTTATAGATACAAAGAGAACAGCGATAGTCAAATGTTTAAGAACTGGACGCTATATGTGGCCTTGAAATTCTACTGTTCCCATGCAATCGCGAGAAACAACTGAATGTTGAAGCGACTTGAGAATCACTAAGAAATGAAAAAATGCGAACCTTTAATAACGGAAATCTTAGAAACGGCTTATGTCACAAAAAAATCTTATTTTAAATAAATTGTGTGTTTTAAAGAGATCTACATTTTTTTAGTACGTTTTCGTCTTTCGCCTAACATTTACCAGTTATCCAAGATTATACGAAATTCCTTCCGAATGAAGAGGGCTACATAAATTATTTCCCGAAAACTCAAGATATATCTTTTATTTGTTATGTAAATATCGTTCATATGTGGTATTTTAATCAAAATCGTTACAGCCATTTTTTACAAATTAAAAAATTTAGAAGAATGTTCCATCTAAATGATAGTTTATGTTGCGAGAATTTTGTTGAAAATCTTCATGTCGCATCTTTGGAAAATATTGAACCGAAGTACCAAGTTGGGTATTTATCCGATTCTTCGTTTTTGAATTATCGTGCTCAGAGGCATACAGACGGAGGTTTCCAAAAATGCTTTATTTGTATTCAAGGGACCTCATAACACGTATTTCCGGTGAAATATAATACTTCCCCTTCTTACTATACGGATTACAGAGAGTAAAAATAACTCTAATCTCTCTCACTCTATCTCTTTCCAAATGATAATTTTAAATTATATTTATTTCGCCATATTTCCAATTAATTTTATGTAGTCATATATGCTTGGACAATTTGTACGCACATTTAAACATTTGTCCATCATGCTTTGTTTATAATGGTAACAGCTGAATTGGGGTAGTTGAAAAATAATTAATTCGATTATTATTATTATTTTTATTATTATTATTATTATTATTATTATTACAAATGATTTCAATGATTTGGGAAAACTTATTCGAAAAAATCTCTCTAAGTAACAGTTAAAAGGCATATTCAGGAAGAATGTGTAATGCAAAAACAATTTCTGTAGAACTAAATTTGGAAAAAGTAAACAACACGCTCAAAAGAACAATGAAAAAATCTGTTACACTCACATGAATTTATCTACTCTTGAACAAACTATTTTTACAAACGCTTAATCTCCAAATGCTTCCTGTTAATCGAGATATCGAGATGTTCATCTTATTGCTAATTTTCTTGTAGATGCAAGGGGAATATGGTAGGTTATAAGCGATATTCAAATATTTTAAGCGCTGGTTGCTATGTAGCGCATTACATTCTCTTTGCATGTCCAGGAGATAAAAACATCTAATGTGTTACACTCACATGACTTTCTCTACTCTTGTACAAACAATTTTTACAAACGCTTATTCTCCATCCACTTCATCTTAATCGAGATAAACATTTGCAGAGTCTATCTTATTGCTAATTTTCTTGTAGATGTAAGGGGAATATATATTTACAAGGACAATATAGAAATACAGTAGCCTTTAAGCACATACATATCTTTTAATAGCTGGTTGCTAGGTGCAGCACCATTCCCTATGCCACAGATTAATACTATTTGCATATCCAAGACAAAAAATGAATAACGAATTTCCATTTGAGAAAATCAGTATTGAAAAATTTAAGGGAATAACAAGCAATATCTCGGAAATGGTTCACTCAACAAAAAAAATGTATAAGACATAAATTGTGTATTTTAACGCGATCTAAATTTTTTGTGTACTAAAACTTTGTCTATCTCTTATGGTTTACCAGTTATGCAAAAGTCGTTCACAATGGAGAATACTTTTGGAGCCATTCCCAGAAAATTCAAGATATACATTTTATTTGTCATGAAAATATCTTAAACCTAATTAAACTTTTCGAAAAATCTTCCATGTAAAGAGTAATCTGGGGTGGGGGGATTTTCTTTAAAACCTTCGTGTCGCATCTCTTGAAGATACTGAACCTAAATACCAAGTTTGGTGTTTATCCGACTGTTCGTTTCTGAGTTATGCTGTTCACAGACAGACACACAGACAGACAGACACACACACACGGATATGTTTCCAAAAATGCTTTTTTTGGTTTCAGGTTGTCTCAAAACCCGTATTTCCGGTGAAATCTCGGTATCGAATTTTTGGGTGGAATACAATACTACTTACTGTACGTAGTAGAGAAAGTAAAAATTAATAACGAATTTGAGAAAAACTATTGGAAAGTTTAAGGGAATAACAAGCAATATCGCGAAAATGGTTCACTGAATTAAAAAATTATATGACATAAATTGTGTATTTTAACGCGATCTACATTTTTTGTGTAGTAAAATTTTGTCTATCTCTTATGGTTTTCCAGTTATGCAAAAGTCGTTCACAATGAAGAATACTTTTGGAGTCATTCCCAGAAAATTCAAGATATACATTTTATTTGTCATGAAAGTATCTTAAACATATGATATTTTAATCAAAATCGTTAGTCATTTTTGTGAAAATTAAAATTTTCGTAAAATGTTCCATGTAAAGGGTAGTCTCGGGTGGTGGGATTTTCTTGAAAACCGTCGTGTCGCATGTCTGGAAGATACTGAACCTAAATACCAAGTTTGGTGTTTATCAGACTGTTCGTTTCTGAGTTATGCTGTTCACAGTCACACACACACACACACACACCGACATGTTTCCAAAAATGCATTTTTTTAGATTCAGGGGGTCCCAAAACATGTATTTCTGGTGAAATCTTGGTATCGAATTTTTGGGTGGAGTACAATACTTCCCCTACTTACTATACGTAGTAGAGAAACTAAAACTAAGGCGTATCCGTAAAACTGATTCACGTCTTTTCTTTGCCGGACTAACTTCTACAAAATACCGTTTTTATCGTATGAGTTACGCAATGTTTGTATAAACTGCGATGTATTGCTAAATTTTTCGTCAACAGCTTCATATTTTCTTTCAGTATTTGTTTATGTAACCCCAAATCAAAACCTTGGAGGTGATTTTCTCTTATGGTATTGTTAACCTTAGTATTTGACTGTTTTTCCTACATTGCTTGTTCTGGTATCGCACACACAACCATATACATGCACAAAAAATCATAACTGGAACTTGCAGTCCCCTGCATCATGGAGGAACAAGCTTAGGCGACTTAGAGAACCCTATCACAGCGACCAATTTGGAAGAGACCGATTTTTCGATACTTTCAGCGGTGGATGAAGGAGGATTTGTTTAGGACTGGGTGCGTTAACCCAGAGAGCAGACTACCTAAGAAACTCGGTGGGGACGACAGAATCTAGCCCACGCAGTGTCCATCACTGGACATCACTGCCCAGATGTATCGAATCTCCCACCAGTATCGGACTAGTTTCACTGAGTACAATCCAATCCAAACATTTATTGAAAGGAGTGACCCAGATGTTCGGCCCGACATGCTTCTAGTAACATTAGAAGTGCCACGCATGATAATTGAGCGAGATGGCTCAGGCGGTTACGTCTGTGGTCCGCATTCCGAAGTTCCGGGGATCGTTCCCGTCGACTGCCTTCTCTGCCCCATGGGTTTTTCGTGGTTTCCCCGGTTCGCCAGGCAAATACTGCGGTGGTTCATCTTCTACCATGACTCTCCTTCCTCTCATTTCCCGTGCCCATCATCTCCCTTGTCATCTGTCTCGGGGTTGTAGGACCAAGCGGGTTTCAGCTGGGCGGTGGCTTGCGCTCTGTAAGGTTTCTTCCCTGGCGTCGCTCAGTTAGGTCTCTCCTCAGCGTGGGGCTACGCTCCGGGTGAACCTGAGGTTGGTAGCTTGTGGGCAGGGACCGAGCGCCGTTGGATGCGTTTTATGCGGAAACGTTATGGACCCGCCCATGCTTGCGACCGACGGTATCCGGAACTAGTCTCCCTTCATCCTTCCCTCCTAGGGGTCACGTTGGAAGCACAAAGGGCCGCCTGACCTGCGTTTAGTACTCTTCTCCTCCTGATACGCAGCTTTACCTTTACCACGAGTGCTGGGGGGTTCGCAGCGCCCACATTATTACAGCTGAAGGGTTTGTAGGAGAGGGCAGCGATTACAGGGTGAGATGGAAAAAACACCTAATTAAGAAAGGCTCCAATGAATTCGAAAGGAAGTCTTATGGGTTGCAAAGTTAAGATGGTTGAGATGATGTACTTCTTAAAAAAAATCTGATGTGTTACACTCACATGACTTTCTCTACTCTTGTACAAACTATTTTTACAAACGCTTATTCTCCATGTGCTTCATGTTAATCGAGATATCGAGATGTTAATCTTATTGCTAATTTTGTTTATAGATGCAAGGGATTGCTAGCCTTTACGCGATAGTCGAATATTTAAAGAGGTGGTTGCTATGTGGAGTATTCCATTCTCTTTGCATTACCAGGACAAAAAAAAGAATAACGAATTTGAGAAGAAAGTATAAGTATTGGAAAATTTAAGGAAATAACAAGCAATATCTCGAAAATGGTTCACCCAAACAAAAAAATATATATGATATAAATTGTGTATTTTAACGCGATCTACATCCTTTGTGTAGTAAAATCTTGTCTATCTCTTATGGTTTAGCAGTTAAGCAAAAGTCGTTCAGAATGAAGAACACTTTTGGAGATATTCCCAGAAAATTCGAGATATTCATTTCATTTGTCATGAAAACATCTTAAACATATGATATTTTAATCAAAATCGTAGAGCTATTTTTAAGAAAATTTAAATTTTCGAAAAATGTTCCATGTAAAGGGTAATCTGGGGAGGGGGATTTTCTTGAAAACCTTCGTGTCGCATCTCTGGAAGATACTGAACCTAAATACCAAGTTTGGTGTTTATCCGAGTGTTCGTTTCTGAGTTATGCTGTTCACAGACACACAGACAGACATACAGACACACACGGACATGTTTACAAAAATGCTTTTTTTTATTCAGGGGGCCTCAAAACATGTATTTCCGGTGAAATCTCGGTATCGAATTTTTGGGTGGAATGCAATACTTCCCCTACTTACTATACGTAGTAGAGAAAGTAATAGAAACGGTTTTTGCTCAAAGCAACATTGAGAGCCATTTTATATAATTAAAGTTTCAGCGATTGGTCTTTTGCTTGACGCGTAAGAATTGGAGTTACCTGGAACATGGACAGACTGAAAAGATGAATCTCGGCGCACTGATTGCCCAAACTTCAACTCTCGAAAACGGTCCTAAATATCCATTTGGGTGGAAAGCTTTAGAATTTCTGGAAAACACATTCCATCAGTGACATAACCTTGCAACCCAAACAAAATCCCAATAGTGAAGTGTTTCTTGTGAGTGAAAGGAAATTAGAACCTGTGGCTCATGACGTTCGGAAAATCACTTACTAATAATGAGCAGTTATTTCACAATTCGTAGGAGTGAAGCGTTCATTTGGAGCGACTCATTCACAAACTGCACATGCTAGGAGACAATCTATATGATCAGTGTGAATCGGAAGGTGTATATCAACAACACGGATAGCTGAGGTCGTTAAAGCAGGGACTCGTAAACGGGAGGCCTACGGTTCAAATCCCACCAAAACCGTTCAAATCCTCCTTACTGAGAATTTTTCCAGCTTTTTGTCAGTCCACATATCTGGCAAATACGAGGGAGATACCCTAAACTAAGACCATGGTTTCTTGAGACTGGAACGGTGGAAGCTAATAATGCCCGTATTCAGCCGCTCAATGCAGCCCTTTATCTCACTAATTAATGCTGTTTTCCCAAAATTTCAATATTAAAACACAGTGGCCTATGTTACAAACTGATGGGGATTACCTACACAAACTCTTCTACATCTGTTATAAACATAAAATAAACAGATGCAAAAAAAAATGTTCTACTAACATGCACTTTTATTCACTGAAGTACAATGAGAGCAAACAGGTGTTTACTTACATAAATTGGCTGTATTTTTTTAGAACACGATAGAAAGTTAAGCTATAAATTTCAAATGTAGCTATATTTTCCTGAAAACAATCTCATTTTAAGCGTAAACAATTTTGGATTTCGGATCTAGAATATTTACTTTGAAATCAATTTAAATGAATGGCGTGAAAGGAACCAAACACAGTTTTCCCCAAATATTCATGACAAGTCATTGAGAAGATGCCATCTAAAAGTAGCCCAAGATTCGCAGCAATATTCGTAGCAATATATTTGAAATTTGATGGCGTTAATGGATTCTTTAGTTAGCTATAGTCTTGTTTGTTTTGTCGCATGACCGCTCTTCCAGTAAAACAGTAGCAGCATTGATATCAAGACGGAGAAACATTGTGATTACGTCAATATATTTTTTGAGATAATTATAGTTTTCTCTGATATGCGACATGACCCTCTTACATTGCAACGTATTACTGAACTCTGGTGAATTTCAAAATGGCTAGCTCAGCACGATCAAGGTATGTCAAATCTGATTGCAACTTTGGCTTTCTGAGTTAATTCAAGGCTTAGTATAAAAAAGGCCTGAATCGTTTCGTTTTCAAATTATTCATTCATTATCTGTTTACCCTCCTCTTATGTAGGACTTACAAGTGGGTGCCTGAGGTCAAAGGCCCGTCGAGGAGCAGACACTCATGGATCAGACAGAGCATCCAGGATGGGTGATCAGCCCGATGCCTGTTATGGGATGAAGGAAGTAGATGAAACGAAATGTTGGTGAAATGGATGAAAGGAAAGGTGGAATGAATGGCGGGGGAAACCGGAGAAGCCGGAGAAAACCCGCCCAGACGCCGCTTCGTCCACCACAAATCTCACATGCAGGTCCCTGGGATTGAACCCGGGCCGCCTCGGTGGGAGGCGAGCGGTCTAACCACTCGGCCACGGCGCTGCTCGTTTTCAAATTAACCCTTTCAATTATCATTTCATTTCATGTACGATTAGTGTCACCGCCTGTGGTGCCGTATGCAGTAGGTAAGAGTGAGCGTTAAACACATTTCAAAGGAAGATCTACCATGGAGGCTGTCTTTGGTTTTAACAGCTTAGAACAAAACTGGTTTTGTTTTTGTCGACAGTGGTGGTATTTGTGGGCATTATAAGTTGTTTCATGTTTCCTAGCAATAAAATAAACATTTACAGGTAGATCTGCGGTTTGTTCTGCAAAGTTAAAGCCACAAGCAGTAAAAGAAAAACAACAAAGCGACGTAAAAAGAGAGACACCAGACCATGAGCAGAAAATTGCTCCTATTGCAAATTCTAACATGAGTTCGTTTATAGTATCAGTATGTCTGATTGAAATTCCAGGGTATCAGTCAATATAGTGAAAGTGCTAAAATAAAAATCGAATGTTCTACATTCACATTACTTTCTCTATCCTCTATCTTTACTAGTGGGTTTACAAACTATTCTTACGAAGTCTTATTTTTCTATTTACTTCATTATAATCTAGATAAACCCTTGCAGAAATAGCTACATTTCGCTGAAGATACAAAGAGAACAGCGATAGTCAAATGTTTAAGCACTAGACGCTATATTCTGGCCTTAAAATTCCTTAAAATTCTGTAGCTCTACCAAATGCATGAAAGATAATTCTGAAAACAACACGTAAAAGTGTTGCAATTTTGGCATTTTTTAAAAAATGTATAAAACTGATAAAATGAACGATATGAAAAACCGCCAAAACACGTAAATTGTATCAACATTTGATATTTATGTCCAAAACAAAATAAGAGTTTTCTCTCCATTAATTTGGCTGCTAGAGGTTTTTAAATTGCAGAGTGAGGCAGTATTTTTAACACTTAAATAATTTCAGTCTAATTATATAATGTATTAATTCAATAGCAACCCGCCTTAAAACAATATCTGTATTTAGCAATATCTAAAAAGTCATTGTATATGTTTATATTATTGTATTCATGTGTAATAATGTTATGTGAATACATTACGTAATTTAATAATGTAGGAGCTGTGAGAATAATAGGTTAAAAGTTGCTAACAATGAGGTAACAATGAGGTAAACTTGAGGCAATAATAATTAAGGAAGTTTAAATACTACTAGACATTATTAGAGCAGCAATAATGTAATTTTTGAGACAGTTTAGAAATAGCCAATCAACAACCAGAAAAAGCTTTAGTTAAATGCAGTTATTCTATTGAAGTAGGATTAGCTAATCAGAGACTTGAAATACAGAAATTTACAAGTTTAGACGGTTGAAATCAATTCAGTTGCCTCCAAACAGTACTCACAACCCGACGTGTTGCTTCTAAACAGTGCTCATAACCAGACGCGAGATGTGTCCTCGAGAAATTAATTACGTATTCGTGTGGGACGAAAATAGTATACGTGTTAAAAAAAGTGCAAGTATTAAATAAAAGAATCTCACAGTTCTCTATATCAGTGAAGTGCTACATAATTTTTGTCAATGATTAATAAAAAGGAGTGAATTAAAACTAAAAATCTGTGTAAGCCTACATTCTTGTCACATCACAACCCTGCTACGAGAAACGTGTCTCTAACAATAATACAGACGCAGCCGAGGCAAACATAAATATAATATCTAAAGATACAGTCAAATTACTAAGTTAATGTTTTTTTTAAACTTGGGGCAAAGGCCACCTGAAAGTACATTTAGGCCGAAGGCTAGCGGAAACTGTTTAACATACGTGTAATTGCAACTACTACAAGTTCGGTTCCCCAATAGTTCAAATAGAATACAATTCCTTCAATACAAAATACTTAAAATTGACGCCCAAAGTGTGGTGCAAACTCCTACAACAAAACACGTAATTCAAATTGGCACCCAAAACGTGGGGCTAATAATTAATACTACTCCTTCTAAAACTAACCTTTCTCAAGAGGTATAATTTCTTGAAGGGGTGTATAAAGCAGTTCTAGTGTTGTCTCGTTTGTGAAAATGGTCACTTCAGGAAACATCAACGTAAAGTAATAATACTCTACAGGTATGAACCCATTTATAGAATGTGCAAAGACGACGAGGAAATTGCCTCGCATATACTCTTTGACTGTTCATACCTGCTATGGAAGATACTTACTCCTTCTATAATCAGGGGAGATTTAGGAAAAGGTGCCGACATTGGTACCAAAATACTGGAAATTTTTCAGGGGAAACAATGAAAGTATCACCTCCTATAGGGTTACACAATAAGCCTTTCAGGCTGACGTGCGGGAGGTCATAAAACTCTAACACGAACCCCTGTTATCTATCCGTTGCAGCGAATTATTAATATTTGCTAGTAATTAATCGTTGTTTTTATGCAGTATGTTGGCAGTACGTTTTGTCGCAGTTCTCATGGCTCGTGTTATCTTATTTACTGGGTGCCTCTTGTTTTCTTATTTTGTCCTCTGGCTAGCTATTATAACTCAGTCGAGCAAGTATCTCTAAGCAGGGCGTGTAAACGGAAAGGAGTTGTTGCTAAAAGATAACATTGATAATAAAGTTTTTCTACACTTTTATTGCCGTCACACTTAAATAATAATTGACATATTTAATCTTTATACACGCCTGACTGAAACTGTGATATTTCTGAATGTAACTACAGTCGTTTTAGTTGCCGCGCAGCAATTACTTCGCGTACTTTACATTTTTGTAACTAACTCTGCGACGTGCACCTCGTGAAAAACTCTTCAAGAATGCGCGACACTTGCATATGGCTCAAGAATATATACTCCTTCACCCCGAATTGCCTAAACACTATAATAGAGCTGCTATTGGTTACCAAATCGTGCCCACTTTAGCGTCTGTTTTCTCAGCCAATCACTGCTACTAACATATATACTCTAGGGAAGATATTCCCTCCATTTCTAAAAAGGGCACGCTACCCTGACGTCATTTGTTTATCTCTTCTTAGGGATAAACAACTCACTCCCTCGGTTTATTGTTACCAACTTCTATTGTCAGTTTCAGTTAGGCCGTGTAAACTTATTTCCTAACAATACTTATGGTTAACAAACATCTAAAATCCTGTACATACAATAATATTAATTTACACTACAATCACCGTGGCACTCACAGCATGTTATGATATAAAATACTGTCTCAGTTTAAAACGCATTCTTAAATGTGAATGCGTATTTGTTATGCTATGGTATTTCTGCTTCCAAGGCAAAGTCAGACCTTTACGCCTTTACATAAGCGCACCAATCTGGAGTGACACATATAGATAATTGCGGTAGTGTGTTTCTGTTGTCTAGTAGGCCTTTCTTGTCAAAATGGTGTTATTTTCATTGCAGAATATCAAACGTCGACACAGAACCGTGTAAAGCTCATATACTATAGTCCCTCTTTAATGTATGATAATTCGAGGAAAAATCACTAGTTTTGAAGTGTTTCCTATTTTAAGGTTGGCAATCCTGGATATGAATATAGTGGAGGAGAACAAGTTTTATTGTTTGGAAAGGAATCTATGACCTCCGATATATACCTAGATTAAAAAATCTGATATGTTACACTCGCATGACTTTCTGTACTCTTGTAGAGTATTTTTACAAACTATTATTGTCCATCTATTTCATATTAATCGAGATAAACATATGCAGAAAGGGCCTTTTGACATGAAAAGAGAATTACATTTTACACATAGCGACCAGTTTTAAAAATATTTGACTATCGCTTAAGGCTTACTATGTTCTCCTTGTTTTGTATTTGCAAGGGCAATATAGAAATAGAGTAGCATTTAAGCATCGAGATATATCTTAACAGCTGGTTCCTAGGTGCAGCACTATTCTCTTTGCCACAGATTAATATTCTTTGCATATCCAAGACAAAAAAAAATGAATAACGAATTCCCTTTTGAGAAAATAAGTGTATTTAAGGGAACAACAAGCAACATCTCGAAAATGGTTCACTCGACAAAACAAATGTATATGAAATAAATTGTGTATTTTAAAGCGATCTACATTTTTTGTGTAGTAAACCTTTGTCTATCTCTTATGGTTTACCAGTTATGCAAAAGTCGTTCACAATGAAGAATACTTTTGGAGACATTCCCAGAAAATTCAAAATATACATTTTATTTGTCATGAAAATATCTTAAACATGTGATATTTTAATCGAAATCGTTAGAGCCATTTTGGAGAAGTTTAAAATTTTCGAAAAATGTTCCATGTAAAATGTAATCTGGGGTGGGGAGATTTTCTTGAAAACCTTCGTGTCGCATCTCTGGAAGATTCTGAACCTAAATACCAAGTTTGGTGTTTATCCGAATGTTCGTTTCTAAGTTATGCTGTTCACACACACACACACACACGGACATGTTTCCAAAAATGCTTTTTTTGGATTCAGGGGGTCTCACAGCATATATTTCCGGTGAAATCTCGGTATCGAATTTTTGGGTGGAATACAATACTTTCCCTACTTACTATACGTAGTAGAGAAAGTAAAAATAAACGGTAATGCGTAAAGAAACTCGCTTGATTATTACCTGCCATTAACCGTAAAATCTTACGTTCACATGACTTTCTCGAACCACTATCGTTTATGTAGCTTCTATAGACTATTCTTACTAAAGCTTATTTTCCTGTCTTCGTTGCAGGCGTAAGGATATATATAGGAAACGGATCGATAGTTGGATATAGCGGACCGCTCTATGCTGGTCTTGAAATTATATACTCTTGCCATTACATCGCGGGAACAACTGAATAGCGACAGCACTTGAAAAATGACGAAAGTATTGAAAATTGAAACCAATAATAAAACATTCCTGAGAAATGGCTGGTGCTACAGAAAAAGTTGTTTTAAATAAATTCTGTTTTAAAGAGATCTTATAGTTTACCCGTTATACAAAATTATATAAAGGGAAGAGGATTTTACAGGCTACTCTCAGAAAACTCAAGATATACAATTTAATTTATTACGCAAGTATCTTAAATATGTGGTATTTCAATAAAATCGTTTTAGCCATTTCCGAGAATATAACAAAACAACGAAAAAGGTTTTCATTTAAGGATAGTTTGAGGTAAGAGATTTTCTGAAAATCTTCGTTTCGTATGTTTAGAAAACATTGAAGTTAAATACCAGGTTTGGTATTTATTGGCCTTTTCGTATTTGCATTATGCTGTTTACACACAAATAGACTCATGGAAATTCTTCTAAAAATGCTTTTTAAGGGTTCACAGGACCTTAAAACGTTTATTTCCAGTGCAGTCTCGACATCGAATTCTAAGTAACGTAGTAGGAAAAGTAAAATACCGCAAGAATTAAACATGTTCTAGGGTATAAACTGAAGAAGTTATGTTCTTCAACTGTTGGAGTTTATTGTTGTTGAAGTTTTACTGTTGTTAGGCACACCTTTGGGAAGCCAACTTGAAAAAGTTATGTTCTTCAGTTTAACTGCCCCACGTATGGGAGCCAACTTGAAGTAGTATTGTTCTTCAACTGTTGTAGTTTATTGTTGTTGAAGTTTTACTGTTGGAGTTTTGCCTCACGCTTTGGGCGTTAATTTGAAGTAGATATTGTTTGTTATGTAATATGCTGCTACGCATGTAACACCGATTTGAAGATGTATTTTTTGTTGTTACACTCCAAGTTTAAAAAAAAAGTATTTATATTTGTTATTAAACTGGTTCTAAAGATATTATTTATGTTTTTTTTGCCTCGGTTGCTTCAGTATTATTTTAGAGTCATGTATCTCTTAGACAGAACGTGGTACGATAGGAATGTAAATTTTAAATTAACTTCTTTTTATTAATCCTAGGCACAAATTAAATAGCACTACACTGATATTAAGAGCTGTGAGATCCTTTTACTGGATATTTGCACTTAGTTAACGCTTATGTTTAATTTTCGTTACACACGAATACGTAATATTTCTTTAGAGAACACATCTTCCATCCAGTCACTACCAAGGTCTGCCTGCAACTGAACATATTTCAACCGTCCAAACCCGTAACCTTTTGTATTCCAAGTCTCTGATTGGCTAATCCTAGTCCAATAGAATATCTGCATTTTTACTAAAGCTTTTTCTAGCTGTTGATTGGCTATTTTTAAACTGTCACAAAATTTACATTATCGTTGCTGTATTCATGACCAGTAACATTTAAACTCTCAAACTCATTATTGTCTCAAAGGTTAACTCATTGTTACCTCATTGTTAGTAACTTTAAACCTATTAATCTCACAGCTCTTACATTATTAAATTACATAAATGCATTCACATAACATTATTAAACATGTTTACAATAGCATAAGCATATGCAATGATTGTTACATATATTTTAAAATTATTACATACATATTGTTTTAAGGCGGGCTGTTATTGAATTTACATATTATATAATTCAAGTGTTAAAAATACTGCCTCAAAGCGTTCTGAGCCTTGCTTGGCTTTAATGCATCGGAAAGGATTTTTGTAGTGCGTTGTATACTGGGTTTACAAATAAACAAACCCTCCAAATGATTTGCTGCCGACAAATTGCCGAACATCATGATGCGATTCACGTTAAATTCCGCGAGAGTACATACAGTAAATGGTGGATTTGTTGAAAACCGTATAAAATTGGCATGCAGCGGATAGTGCCGCTACAGAGTGGAGAAGATTAATTTCCGAGCGCTGACCAAATCCGGCGGTCAGAATGATGGATTAGACACAATGGTCCATTAACCCTGTGTTTACGTGGTCACGTCTGGTTAAGTCATTTCGATAACATTTCTATGCAATGTCAACGTCTGTATGTGCGTGTGTTGTTACTCTTTTGTTATTTCCCTTCTTTGTTCTCGAGCACTGCTTCTGCTTTTTGTCTCGTGTTTTATCTTCTTGCTTCTGTTGGAACTAATGTTTTTCGGTAGTATGGACCACACTTATACTTTCTCTTCATATCATCTATAACTGGGGAAGCATTGTATTTGAACCATAAAAAGAAGAAGAAAACGAAGAAAAGAAGAGAAAACTTACAAGACCACCAAAATAATTGATCTGATAATTAGAATTTAGAAAATATATCTCTTCTACAAACTATTTTACTTTCTCTATTACGTATACTTAAGTAGGGGAAGTGTCGCATTCCACCCAAAAATTCAATATCGAGATTTCACCAGAAATACATGTTTTGAAGTGCCCTGAATCCAAATAAGGAATTTTTGTAAACATGTCCGTGTGTGTGTGTCTTTCAGTCTGTGAACAGCATAACTCAAAAACGAAAAGCCGGATAAATACCAAACTTGGTACTTGAGTTTGCCATCTTCCATTTTCAAGAAAATCCGCCGCCCCAGACTATCCTTTACATGGAACATTTTTCGAACGTTTTGATTTTCTCAAAAACGTTTTTAAGGATTTGTATTAAACTATCTTATGCTTTACATATCTACTTAAATGACAAATAAAATGTATATCTTGAATTTTCTGGGAATGTCTATTAAACCGTAAGAGAGAGAGACAAATTTTTACTACACAAAAACCGTAGATCTCATTAAAACACATAATTAATGTCTTATACATTTTTTGTCGAGTGAATTATTTCCGAGATATTCCTTGTTATTTGTTTGAATTTTCCTAAACTTTTTTTTCTCAAATGGGAATTCTTTATTCAATTTTTTTATGTCCTGGACATGCAAAGAGAATGGAATGCGCCACATAGCAACCAGCGTTAAAATATTTGACCATCGCTTAAAAGCTACCATATTCCCCTTGCATCTACAAGAAAATTACCAATAAGATTGACATCTCTATATCTCCATTAATGTAGAGTAGATGGAGAATATGCGTTTGTAAAAAATAGTTTGTACAAGAGTATAGAAAGTTATGTGAGTGTAACACATCAGATTTTTATAAATGCTTACCTACCCACTTCATCTTAATCGAGATAAATGTTTGCAGAAATGGTTTCATTACGCATTTCTTTGTACATTAAAGGGGATATAGGAAGTTGAAGTTATAGCCATCTATTTAAAAAGCTATTTGCTATATGCTGGATTTAAACTTCAACTCTTTGTATGACATCCCGTGGGGACAAAATAACAGTAGCTTACCACTTAAAAAATGTATTATGAAGTATGGGAAACCTGTGTGCTTTATGAGTACTAAATTTTTTGTGAAGTAAATTTTGTCACCTTATTGTTTACCAGATATACAAAATTATACAGAACTAATTTGGTATGAAGAGAACTTCACAGAATATTCATACAAAATTCAAGATATACATTTTATGCATCATGACATATCATGAATATCCAAATTGTTTGAGCAATTTTTGAGAAAATAAAAAAACAACCAAAATGTATCCATACGCCCGTTTGATGTAGGAGAATTATCTTTAAAATCTTGTTTTTTCTTGTAAAACTTTGAAGATGCTGAGCTTATTTACCAAATTTGGTATATATCCCACATTTTGTTTCTGATTATGTTCTACACATGCGCGCGCCCAAACGTTTATTTAGAAATCTCGATACAGAATTTTTAGATAAAATTCAATGCGGTAAGTGGTAGTGAACGTAAAAGTTGACTTCTGAACATGCAATACGCCTTATTACCGTATTAAGTAATGTCATGGATACTGCTTTTATTTAACGGTGCTCGATATTAAATTTTAAGCAATATTCAGAGAAAAAAAATCACTTTTCAACATTTTAATAGAAAAAAACTTAAATATTGCAAAGTTGGGGCAATTGCGGTTTTACCCCTCTAGCCATTTAAATGCCCAGAGGACACTTTAAATCGACGTACGTAGGTTTGTGTAAATACCGCAAGAAATTTAAAAAGTCAATTTTCTCAGAATCTTATTTTCTTAGGATTTTCCCACTTTGAAACATTCCTTTATATTGTATGAGTCCGAAAGCAATGCCTCCTATTTACTTTCATGGAATCTACAGCAGATACAGAAAGCACAATATCATAATTAAATAGAGCAAGGTTTAAATTACATTCTGTTATTTTTCCACATAATCACCACCATTCGTTATGTACCATTGCCAACGATGAACAAGAGCCTGCATGCCACGCTCGTAAATATCTGAACCAGCTGAGGCTAGCCACTGTCTTACAGCTGTGACAACAGCATCTGAGTCTGGAAAATGTTGGCCACGTAGTGCATCTTCCATAGGTCCAAAGAGATGGAAGCCGAAGGTGCTAAATCAGGAATGTACGGTGGATGCGGTAGAACACTCCAGCAAAATTTTGCAATGAGTTCCATGGTCGCAAAACTGGTGTGGGGCCTGGCATTATCATGCTGCAGGTGGAAGTTTGTCTGCTTCTCTGGCCTGACCTGAAATTCGGGCTTTCAACCTTGTCATTGTCGTCTTGTAGCTTTCGGAATTGACATTTACTCCAGGTTCCAAGATATTTAAAAGAACCATCCCCTGTATATCCCAGAAGACTGTGCACATCACTTTGCCTGCAACTGGCTGTATCTTGAACTACTTCTTTGTTGGAAAAGTCGGATGTTGCCGCTCCATGCTGTAGTTTAGAATCTGGCTCCTAGTGGCGACACTACATCTCATCTCCGGTGATGATGGAGTTCAGAAAACTAACATCTTCAGCCTCGTATTGTCCCAGCACCCGCAGGACCCATCTCGCACACTTTGCGATAATTAAGGTTGCTAACATCTTGGCTAAGGCATTACAACCGACATTTAGCTCTACACACAATTCCTTGGTTGTAATCCGCCAATCTTTACGGATTAGTTGATCGAGACGCTGTTCATTATTTGCTGTGACAACCGAACAGGGTCGCCCAGGGCTTGGCTTGTCCTGCACATCCTTTTCACCACTTTTGAAACACTGTACCCACTGCCACACATTACTCACATCTACTGTATCGTCTCCATACACCTTTAGCAAGCGTCGGTGGATTTTAATTTGCGCAATCTGTTCAGCGGTGAGGAATTCAATCATACATCTCTGTTTTGTAGGCACCTCGATGTCAGTAGCCATTTTTGAACGCTCCGCTGCTGCTGCTGCAATCTGTTGCAGGACGGGAAACTAACAGGACACTAGCGCGAAAGTTCAACAATTAATACAACAACAACATAATATGTCTCGAACACTCAAAGCCAACACAAAAATGAGAGGAATTACTCCGGATCGACCCACGTATGTACTTATTTTCTCAATTTATTTCAGATTTTCAGTATTCCTTTCCTGAAGATTGGTGAAGAAATCTACATAGCCTTTTCTTGATATCAAGCGTGGTTTGGAATTTCCGACTATAAATTGTAAACTTGATTGTGATTGTAAAATATAACTTCGAGAAATAATGTACACAATTTAAACGTTCCAAGCTTTCACGCGAGATTAACATTTCAGTTTTTGAAAATAGTTTGTTGCTAGGTAGGTACATAATAAATATAAATGAGTTTATACCACAATTATGTTGATGAAATTACCAAGCACTGAGCAGCTTTAAATATTTGTTGTCATTGGATAAAGTGCACAATATATTTTACAAAACCTTTTTATATGTGGTTTGTGCCCAATAGTAGCCAATTCTACAATATTTAAATTCTTTACCATAAGTTTTAAAACAGTCTAACTGTTCTTTCTGTAGATTACATTCTCTTTTCTGAATTGAAATACAAGAAGTACGCGTTACAATTAGGTTTTAAGTAAATTGCGTTACATATCCAGCGTCCATTCCATGTATAGATAAAAAGCATTGATGACAGAAATCTGAACTTTTACTGTCTTAGTCTTTTACCTCTTCTGCACTTCAGAGAATAGGGAAGAATGCCCATTCGGCTTCAGAATGTTTCCGACCATCATTTCCTTGGTCTTCCAGCATGGCTTCTTCATTTAGGCTTATAACAGTATAGATTTTTGAGATCCCCTTCGGTGGCATTCTCTCGACATGCATGTTTTTTTCAGAGAAATTATTTTTAAATTGTCTCTATTTTTTTCATTTGATACTTTATTTAAAACAGTGCATGGTTTTACCGATCTTAGAAAACTCATTTCAGCAGCCTTTACCTTCTTTTATCAGCTATAGTTGATGCCTATATTTCAGATCCATATAACAGGGCAGGTACAGCCATTACTACTGCCGTATAATCCTTCTGTTGTTATAAACTTAATGTTACCTTAGATTTCCAGAAAGATTTTGATAGAATTCCAATAATTATTCATTACCGAAATCTCAGAAATGAATAAGAATATTAGCTCTGCCCTTTGTTTTCTATGGCATTTAATTATAAGTAAAACTGGTACGAGGATGATCCAGGAAGTAATGACCGTTTGCGTATTACCGCTCCACAGATCGTTGTCGGCCTTCTATCCAAGGTTGAATGGTTTCCTCGATATCTTTTCTTAGTGTTGTGTGAATTTCAGTAGAAATAAGTTGTTATTGTGCATCCTGTGATTATTCAAAATTAATTGTATGTTACAAAATCACGCCGACTCTGAGATGAAAGGTATTCAATTTTTGACTATTCGAAAGTTTAAACCTGCCCAAAGTTCGCTCAATTAAAGGAAGTGTATGGTGGTACAGCGCTGAACGAAAGAAATGTGAGAAAGTGGATTTGAGAGATGTGCATGAGGAATCTGGACTCGGACGTCCATTACTCATCACCGATGATCTGAAGAATCAACAAGACAGACGTGTAATCCTAGACGAGTTACAACTTTTTTTATTAAATATTTCTCCTCTTTGCTGTAGTTGTGTGCGAACATCATTAATTAATGGTCTGGCGGCAGTCGACTACAACGCGTGAATTTAAACTCATGGCCAGATATGAGAACTGCCTAAATAACTAACGTGATTGTGTGAAGAAATAAAATAAGCTTCAATGTTTAAGTGGCATTGATTTTAATTTCTCTACTACGTATAGTAAGTAGGGGAAGTATTGCATTCCACCCAAAAATTCGATACCGAGATTTCACCGGAAATATATATTTTGAGACCCCCTGAATTCAAAAAAAGTATTTTTGGAAAGGTGTTCGCGTGTGTCTGTGTGTGTGTCTGTGTGTCTGAACAGCATAACTCAGAAATGAACAGTCGGATAAACACCAAACTTGGTATTTACGTTCAGTATCTTCCAGAAATGCGACACAAAGGTTTTCAAGAAAATTCCCCACCCCAGGTTACCCTTTACATGGAACATTTTTCGAGAATTTTAATTTTCTCAAATATGGCTATAACAATTTTGATTAATATATCAAATATTTAAGATATTTTTATGACAAATAAAATGTATATCTTGAATTTTCTGGGAATGTCTCCAAAAGTATTCTTCATTGTGAACGACTTTTGCTTAACTGGTAAACCATAAGAGATAGACAAAAAGTTTCTACACAACAAGTGTAGATCGCGTTAAAATACACAATTTATGTCATATACAGTTTTTTGTTGAGTGAACCATTTTCGAGATATTGCTTGTTATTCCCTTAAATTTTCCAATACTTATTTTCTCAAATGGGAATTCGTTATTCATTTTTTCTGTCTTGGATATGCAAAGAGTATTAATCTGTGGCAAAGAGAATGGTGTGCACCTAGCAACCAGCTATTAAGAGCGATGTCGATGCTTAAAGGTTACTGTATTTCCAAATTGCCCTTGTAAATATATATTCCCCTTACATCTACAAGAAAATTAGCAATAAGATAGACTCTGCAAATGTTGATCTCGATTAACATGAAGTAAATGGAGAATAAGCGTTTGTATAAATAGTTTGTACAAGAGTAGAGAAAGTCATGTGAGTGTAACACATCAGATTTTTTAATTTGTTAAATGGTCATTATGTCCTGAATTACCCTTGTATACTTCTTTCCCAAACCATACCTATAGAAGTATTGCTCGGTGTGTTCCTGACATCCAAGAAACTGTTTGGTGTAAGATATATGAACCACCTCAAGGCGTTACTGATGTATCGAATTCCCCCTCAGGAAAAACTCGTTGTTTGCTATCGTAATATTTCAAAGCCCCGCGGGAGATCCATTCACTGCGTTAATACCACGCTCTCCATACTAAGCCTTTTAAAGCACAAACCAATTGATATATCCATGCTTTATTGTTTATTCTCTATTATGCTTTGTTGCTTAGTTAATGATCTCATTATCAGTAAGTCAGTCAGTATTATTAGTGTTTCCAATTTACTATCAGTTCTCTCATGATTTCCCTTCCTCTTCGTTATCTTTTGCGATCGCACAATATCCTTATAGATCAATCCACTCACTATCATGTCCTATTCTCAAGCTCTTTACTTTTACTTTCTTTAAGTATAGGGAGCATTGCATTTTAGTTAAACGTTTCACCAGAAATAAATGCTTTGAGATCCCCGAAACAAAATAAAACTATAAAATGGCGTATGTGTGTGTCTGTCTGTGGACAGCATAACTCAAAACTGAAAAGTTGGACAAATATCAACTTAAATTCATGGGAAGAAGTCCCAAAATATTCAGTTTTTTATTTTTGAGAAATTTTGCAGTTCTTACTGAACTTAATGATATTTGGATGCACATGATTGCAATATTAAATGATTCCATGCTTCTACTTTAAATTGTTTTCTCTTAAAAAGCCATTTTCTTTGCTTTATGTACCTTTTTCTCTGAAAGTAGTGGGCCAATCATAGTGAAACCTTGCGGGAATATGTAAAAAAAATCTGATGTGTTACACCCACATGACTTTCTCTACTCTTGTACAAACTATTTTTACAAACGCTTATTCTCCATATGCTTCATATTAATCGAGATGTTAATGTTATTGCTAATTTTCTTGTAGATGAAAGGGGAATATGGAGTATTTAAGCGATAGTCAAAACTTTTAAGAGCTGGTTGCTATGTGGTGAATTCGATTCTCTTTGTATGTCCATGACATAAAAAAATGAATAACGAATTCTCATTTGAGAAAAAGTATTGACAAATTTAAGGGAAAACAAGTAATATCTCGAAAATGGTTAACTCAACAAAAAATTGTATGTGACATAATTGTGTATTTTAACACGATCTACAATGTTTGTGTAGTAAAATTTTGTCTATCTCTTATGGTTTACCAGTTATGCAAAAGTCGTTCACAATGAAGAATACTTTTGGAGACATTCCCAAAAATTCGAGATATGCATAAACATATGTTATTTTAATCAAAATCGTTAGAGCCATTTTTGAGAAAATTAAAATTTTTAAAGATGGTGCATGTAAAGGGCAATCTGTGATGGGGGGATTTTCTTGATAACCTTCGTGTCGTATCTCTGGAAGATGCTGAACATAAATACCAGGTTTGGTGTTTATCCGACTGTTCGTTTCTGAGATATGCTGTTCACAGACACACACACACAAACATGTTTCCAAAAATGCTTTTTTTTGATTCAGGGGGTCTCAAAACATGTATTTCCTGTGAAATCTCGGTATCGAATTTTTGGGTGGAATACAATACTTCCCCTACTTACACGTAGTAGAGAAAGCAATAATACCTGGTGCCCTTTGAATAATATGAGTTTTAATTAATATTATTGGTAAAAAATATGCACTTTTTCTTCAAGCATATTTGTTTCATGAATTATATCTTTTTGTGAAAGCTATAATTAAGCTATTGACTCATTCCAGTTTGAATTAAATAAAATACTGCTAAAAAGTAACAAAGCTGTATTAAACAATGTATAACGTCGGATAAAAACACGTAATTTATGGAAGGTACTTATCAGATGTATACCAAATTTATATTGTATCTGTAACAGACATTAGTACACATGCATTTGGTGAGCTTATGTGTAATAGGTTAAGAGAAATTGGTGTTTTACTAAAACAATACACTTTTGCTTACTTTAGTCACTTATATACCGTTAAGTTCACTTTTTTCAAAGTATGCGACACAAATTTTTCAACTTAATAACCCACCACCAACTACCTTTTGCACGGGAAATTGTTCCTTATTTTCTATATTCCCAAAATAGGCCCTAAGGATTTTGATTTAAATACCACAAATGTTTAAGATATTTACATATACTGAATTTCCACAAATAGACTCTGAACCTCGAGAAACAGTCCTTCAGGATAGTGGCGGCATGGATAGGGCGACAAGGATGCTCAATCTGGAAACGTTAGGGACCGCTGTGCTACGCCCGCCGAAATCCAATATGTGTCGTCTTTCGTACTTTCTCGCCTCATCTCTTCCTCTCTGAGATGAAATAGGTCCAATAGGCATAATCTTGGCTGCAGTGATGAAGTTCTTCACTGTTTCCAATCCAAATTAACAGCTGACATGGCAAACGTTTGCTGCAAAAAAGAAGACGAAAATAAACCCTTAAGGATAAAAGATAAAACCCGTAGACAATTTCAGAGTTAGTAAAAGAAGTTAATGTAATGGTAAACACAGATAAAACCTTTTACGTGACATAATAATCCTGCTTTAATTCGCAATCCTACGAGCAAAATAAAACCACTTTTAACACCTGTGTCATGTACTATTTTTACTTTCTCTACTACGTATAGTAAGTAGGGGAAGTATTGTAATCAACCCAAAAATTCGATACCGTGATTTCACCAGAAATATATGTTTTGAGACCCCCTGAATCCAAAAAAAGCATTTTTGGAAACATGTCCGTGTGTGTGTCTGTGTGTGTGTCTGTGAACAGCATAACTCAGAAACGAACAGTCCGATAAACACCAAACTTGGTATTTAGGTTCATTATCCTCCAGAGATGCGACAAGAAGGTTTTCAAGAAAATCCCCCACCCCAGATCACCCTTTACGTGGAACATTTTTCGAAAATTTTAATTTTCTCAAAAAATGGCTCTAACGATTTTTATTAAAATATCATATATTTAAGATATTTTTATGACAAATGAAATGTATACCTCGAATTTTCTGAGAATGTCTCCAAAAGTATTCTTCATTGTGAACGACTTTTGCATAACTGGTAAACCATAAGAGATAGACAAAATGTTACTACACAGAAAATGTAGAACGCGTTAAAATACACAATTTATGTCCTATACATTTTTTTATTGAGTGAACCATTTTCGAGATATTGCTTGTTATTCCCTTAAATTTTCCAATACTTGTACTTATTCTCAAATTTGTTATTCATTTTTTTGTCCTGGTAATGCAAAGAGAATGCAATCCTCCACATAGCAACCAGCTCTTAAAATATTTGACTATCGCTTAAAGCCTATCAATTCCCCTTGCATCTACAAGAAAATTAGCAATAAGATTAACATCTCGATATCTCGATTAACATGAAGCATATGGAGAATAAGCGTTTGTAAAAATAGTTTGTACAAGAGTAGAAAAAGTGATGTGAGTGTAACACATCAGAATTTTTTAGACAGCGCTCGAGTTTGTAAAATATCAATATAATAATATGATACTGATTCCTGAAACTAACAGAGATCGCGTTTAAGACGCTTTCCTGAAACAAGAGAAATGGCATTAGAAAAGCAAGATGTCAGATGTTTTTATGTTTTGTTAATTCGCTAGTATTCATTTTCAGTGAAATTATTTTCACAATGTTTTGCCTTACACCAGGCAATGAAGCAATTAAATCTATATCATATTGGTTTCTGGACTTTTTAAGTACCTCTAGTGTTATTCTTTCTGCTGCTTCTGTAATTTCACTTCCATTTCAGTTTCTTCTGAATTCATAATTTCCGCCATTTAATCTTTATGTAGGGTGGGTAAAAGAGTAGCGTTTTAGATTAAATAAAACGGTCAATATAACGTATAGGTTAACTCTATAACGAATCGAGATAAACTGAAGTATGACTATTTGTATTGTGAACAGATAATGTGAGCGCCATGAGCAATTAATTACGCAAAAATCTAATGTGTTACACTCACATGACTTTCTCTACTCTTGTACAAACTATTTTACAAGCGCTTATTCTCCATATGCTTCATGTTAATCGAGATATCGAGATGTTAATCTTATTGCTAAATTTCTTGTAGATGCAAGGGGAAAAGGTAGGCTTTAAGGGATAGTCAAATATTTTAAGAGCTCGTTGCTATGTGGAGTATTCCATTCTCTTTGCATTACCAGGACAAAAAAAATGAATAACGAATTTCAGAAGAAGTACAAGTATTGGAAAATTTAACGGAGTAACAAGCAATATCTCGAAAAAGTTTCACACAACAACAAAAATGTGTATGAAATAAATTGCGTATTTTAACGCGATCTACATTTTTTGTGTAGTAAAATTTTGTGTTATCTCTTATAGTTTACCACTTATGCAAAAGTCGTTCACATTGAATACTTTTGGGAATATTCCCAGAAACTTCGAGATAATCATTTCATTTGTCATGAAAATATCTTAAACATATGATATTTTAATCAAAGTCGTTAGAGCCATTTTTGAGAAAATGAAAATTTTCGACAAATGTTCCATGTAAAGGGTAGTCTGGGGTGTAAAGATTTTCTTGAAAACCTCCGTGTCGCATCTCTGTAAGATACTGAATCTAGATACCAAGTTTGGTGTTTATCCGACTGTTCGCTTCTGAGTTATGCTGTTCACAGGCAGACAGACACACACATGGACATGTTTCCAAAAATGCTTTTGTTGGATTCAGGGGGTCTCATAACATGTATTTCCGGTGAAATCTCGGTATCAAACTTTTGGGTGGAATACAATATATCCCCTACTTACTATACGTAGTACAGAAAGTAAAAAGACACACTGAAAAGTAAAACCTAATCAAACCAAGTGAGTTATTAAACATGTGCAAATAAAAAGGGTAATTGCCATGTGATTGGACTTGAAACTAAAGTGCGATAATCTAAAGCTTTTAGCTCGTGTGCACGGCGTTAGAAGTCCTACTCTTAGGCCTTGCTGTCTAAAAACATTTTATTTGAATTGCTGCTGGTTATAATACTCTCCGTTTTTGTTTTCTTCATTTATCAGGCTCCTCTTGTGCTTGGTCTACCGCTCCGAGATGCAATACAACAGTTTCAGCCGCAAGGTATTTTACGAGGGAATCAACAAGTGTTTGCGAACGCCAGGTGCGTGTCGACGGGGGCTAACAGTGAGAACTGTTCAGGCGAAATATACAGTGCTCACCCATTCATCCTGTTGCAATATACTAGGCGCACAAAGCTATTAATGAGATACACAGAACAGCCAAAAGAATCAATTATCCCAATTTTTCTAGAGAGGGATGACCAATTTTCACCTGCATATGTATGGTAGATAGAGTAAGTGTTGAATTTCATCCAGAAGATTTGTTGTAGAGAAAGATATCTGTGTGCATGTGTGTGTGAGTGAGGGAGAGAGACAGAGAGAAGAAGAACAATATAATTAAAAAGCGAAAAATTGCATAAATACCAAACTTGGTGTTTCAGTTCAGCATCTTCCAAGATACATAAAATGTTCAAGAAATTCCCTTCTTTGTTTGCAAAATTGCACATAAATTTGTATTTTATAAAAAACTAGCTCTTCATTTTGATTAAAATACTACCTGTTTAAAATATTTCCATGACAATAAAATGTATAGGTACTGTGGTTGACTCAGGAGAATGGCTTTGTTCTAGAATTGCAAGCCTGCAGTGCACTAGAGAGCTTCTTGCCTACGATGCAAATAGGGTAACACTAGCAGTTGGAAGTATTGTCAATAACTGAACTTTCACATGTGTACGGTCATAATTATATTGTTTTACATGTATGCAGGTTTTAGAAGTTACTTATTGAAAGTATGATCATAAGTGTTTTGTTTGATGCGGTAATACAATGTACTACTGATGCTGCTTCGCGTAATATTTATTGTTCCGGAAAAGAAAGGATAAGTACCTTTGGAACAGGGTAGAGGGAAGATCGATACAGCGCTGCCTCAATTCGCTTCCGTCAACCACAAGATCATAGCTAATCTCCTGAGTCAAACACAGTATTTCGAGTTTTCTTCGAATAGCCTCTGAAATTCTCTTCATTTAGAAGGCACATTTTATAGTTTTAATATCAGTGGTAAATAGGCAAAATAGGCGAAAATCTACCAACCAAAAATATAGATTTCGTTGAAACATGCCATTTAAGCAAAATAACGTTTTATGGTATTAAACATTTCAAATATATTCTTTTGCTAATGCACCAGTCTTTTGCTTTTATAATGAAATCATTTCTGCAAACCTTTAACATAATTAACATGTTTTAGATAGAAAAACAAGCTTTTGCAGGAATGTTATGGAAGAGACATAATAACAATCGTATGGTTGCATTCTCATAGCTTTCTCTACTTACTCTTCTACAAACTATTCTTACAAAACCTTATCATTCTATATACTTCTTGTTAATAAAGATAAACCTTCTTTACTTATATATTCATTTCATTATAAGTATACCTAAGAAGAATACAATAATTTAAAACGATAGTCAAATCTTTCATAGCCGGTTACTAAGTGATGACTTTGAAATTCTAATTTATTTGCATGAACACGAAAAATAAATAAAAATAAATAGCGATTTACATCTAAGAAAATCATAAGTATCTGAAAATTCAAACCAATATCAAAGAATATCTCGGAAGTGGTGAACACCACAAAATATAGTTCATACAAAGTTTTGGTTTGGCTAGATGTACTTTTTTGTTGTTGTAAGCCTTTGTCTATCTCTTACGGTTTACCAGTCATACAAGAGTAATTCAGAATACAGAGGACTTTAGAGGCAATTCCCAGAAAATTCAGGCCATACATTTTATTTTGTAATGATAATAGTTTTAATCAAAATCATTAAGCTATTTTTGAGAAAAGAAAAAAATAATGAAAACTTTTCTATCTAAAGGGGATTTAGGGGATTTTTTAAAATATTTTTGTCTTATTGCTAGATGGTCTTGAAATTAAATACAAGGTTTCATATTTAACTGACTTTTGGTTTGAGTTATGATGTTCAGACATACGTGCGAGCGCGCGGCCTGTTCAAAATTCTTTTTCTTGGGTTGAGAGGGCGAAAACATGTATTTGCGTATCGAATTTTTGGGTGGAATACAACACTTCCTCTACGGTAAGTACATCGTAGAGAAAGCAACAAACAACAACGAGTTTAACCCACCGATCTAAGAAACATTCTCCGCGTATTTGGCAGGCATATAACTTGAGAGTGGAAACTGAATGTTTATTTTTAATGTGTATACGTTTCCAAAAAGATTAGTCTGGTGGATTTGCAAACCTTTTTAATACGAGTATCTGCATTTTTGTTTTTCTGAAAATATTTACTTTCCCCAAAATCTGGAGGTTTCTGGATATACATTAAAAACTTTTAGATTACTAGCAGGATGTTTTAATACCCCAAAGCATTTGAATGTAAGTAAACCAGTAAAATGCAGAAATATGCCTGATAGGCCTGGGCCGACCAACTTGTGTGCCGGTCTCACGCCCACATGCACTCGACAGAGATGAATGAGCTCCCAGCTACAACGGGATATCATATAGTGGTCAGCACAATCCTTCCGCCAACCAGAATATTGGTTTCCGTAACTTACAGACAGCTAGCTATCGTAGTTCCTCAAATTCCTCTAGATGCTGAACCTTCACCAGTCTTATATATAGGCTGGGATGCTGGAAGTACGCTCTTACACCATACGCCACAGTGCAGAAACCCACGGGTCATTGGACTCTAAAATTTACCAACATATATATCTAGGATTACAGTATATTATTTTATAATAAATTAAAATGTTTTTCCTTCAAAAATGACCCACGTTTCACTCATCACCTCCCTTAATTTTATATTTACAACGGTTCGATTACAACTTAAAGCCATCTTAGTGAGACCTACAAATAAACCAGAAGCGTATCCAGGATTCATTTAGAGTGGCTAATATATTTTAAAACATACCATTACAATGAGCAAAATGCATTCAACAATAGAGCATTTTGGTTTCTAAATTTTCAAACATCATATAAGTCATCCTTAGACTATCCTTTAGGTGTAAGGATTACATTTTGAGAACCTTTATGAAATCATTTATTAAATTAATATCTCAGTAGATTATTCAGTTTTACTATAAGTTATGATCCCCATTTTTTGATAGCTTAATTGTCATTCAAAGGTTACTTAATGGTAAATGTAAAACAGATTTGATTCGATTAATCTGATGTTTTTTATTTGTTTATTTTCGAGTTAGTGGAACATCCTTTGGAGTATAATCCACTGCTATGATAGATCCACTCATTAACTGTAAATGAAAAGATGTTATCTGGTTTAAATGAACAAAATAGAAATAAACGTTGGTGTTGATTTTACCAAAATAAAGTTATACCACAACCTTAAATAAAACAATGGTCACACCGAGCGATATAGCTCCGCGGTAGCATGTGAAACTCCTATTTGGGAGCTCTCGGGTTCTATTCCCATGGACCACCCATTCTGACCTGGGGTTTTTCGTGGTTTCCCTGGTCGGTAGGCGAATTCTGGGGTGACTTCTCATCTTCCACGATTTTCCTTTAATTCCGTTTCTTCTCATATTTCAGGTGTGCTTCTAGGTTTCAAGCGTACCGGACAGATGGTGCGGATTCATGCTCAAAGCAAACGACTATTCCTCGTGGACACTAGAGGGCCGCTTGATCTTTCATCTCCCTCTCTAGTAAGGAAACGGGTCTTAAAACTGGAACTGTTAGGAACTTCCTGCCTGCAACCTGTAGCCTCCTGTAGTTCCTTCACTTCATCCCTTCCTTCTGAGGAGAGGTAGTCACAATAGATCTGTCTAGGTCGCAGTGCAACGTAACAATTGTAATATTTGTTTCTGTAATTAAGTGGGAGCTATAGCTCCTTTTAGCCCCTTCCTGGGTCCGCCTATGATACAAAATAAAGTAATATTGTGTCAATTTCACCAAGATTCCATGCGTTTTTAACAATATTCTTTAAACTACTGTATTTCAAATTTCAAAACAGTATGTGCAACAGTTTGAAGGTTGTTTTATTACCCAGAGGACAGAAGGATTTGCTTGGCTCAATGAGTGCACCTAAAAAAATCTGATGTTTTACCTACACATGACTTTCTCTACTCTTGTACAAACTATTTTTACAAACGCTTATTCTCCACATGCTTCATGTTAATCGAGATGTTAATCTTACTGCTAATTTTCTTGTAGATGCAAGGGGAATTGGTAGGCTTTAAGCGATAGTCAAATATTTTAAGAGCTGGTTGCTATGTGGCGCATTCCATTCTCTTTGTATGTCCAGGACATAAAAAAAATGAATAACGAATTCCCATTTGAGAAAAAGTATTGGAAAATTTAAGGGAATAACAAGCAATATCTCGAAAATTGTTCACTCAGCAAAAAAAATATATATGAACATAAATTGTGTATTTTAATCCGATCTGAATTTTTTGTGTAGTATAAAACTTTGTCTATCTCTTATGGTTTAGCAGTTATGCAAAAGTCGTTCACAATGAAGAACACTTTTGGAGACCTTCCCAGAAAATTCGAGATATACATTTCATTTGTCATGAAAATATCTTAAAACTATGATATTTTATACAAAATTGTTTGAGCCATTTTTGAGAAAATTAAAATTTTCGAAAAATGTTGTATGTAAAGAGTTCTGGGGTGGGGGGATTTTCTTTAAAAACTTCGTGTCGCATCTCTGGAGGATAATGAACCTAAATACCAAGTTTGGTGTTTATCCGACTGTTCGTTTCTGAGTTATGCTGTTCACAGACACACACACGGACATATTTCCAAAATTGCTTTTTTTGGATTCAGGGGGTCGCAAAACATATATTTACGGTGACATCTCGGTATCGAATTTTTGGGTGGAATACAATACTTCCCCTACTTACTATACGTAGTAGAGAAAGTAATAAATTGAGAATTTGGGCTGATGAGTAATGTAAAATTTTTGATGGTTTATGTGCCTTTCAGGAGTTAAAACGTCCCAACTAAAGCCCTGTTTTAATGTACAAAACAACTGAGTTTTACTTACGAACACTGTTTATCTTAGCGTCACATTCTTTATTGGACGTAAAATACCGGAAAGTTTGCTTAGAGGCCTCTTTGTCAGGCTTGAAGTTCTTTTGCGTACCGTAAATATGCGGCACGGGACCACCGACTTTACTTCCCTTCCAAAGCAAGCCAGGCTAAGGATTTATACTCCTGGAAACATCCATCGCCTTCCATCGGGTTTAAACCCTCGACCTCGGGAACTAGAGGCTAGTATGATATCCCTAGACCATTGAGGACGACTTTATGTAATATACAAGCTAGTATAAACTATGCTGATAAACTTTCTAGGCAACGTTCCTTGCCCGTTTTGCGAGACCGAATGGCTACGCACATCTTAGCAGTACGTTATGGAAACATGCATGAAACTGTTTTGCATATTTAATGGACCAGAAAGAAAAGAAATGGTTCGAAAAATGACATGAAATTTAGGTGTACGCACGGTTGGGCCCAGAGAGTAATTTCCATGTTTTTTACTGCAATTTGGCCACCTGGAGAGAGTGAAGACACACCACTCGTCGCAGTTCGTTTGCTACGTTTTTACATATCATCTATTTCCGTCCTTCACACAGTATTTCTTTATTCTCTTCCTCTATGAGTAAGCTTCCATGAGAATGTTACATAGTGTAAAGCTAAGGACATAATGGATTCAGTAACAACATTGTATACATATTTAATAAGCGAAAATGTCTGTCTGTCTCTTCTGGAAAGCGTTCTCCCAAGATCACAGACCGTTTACCAAACTATAAAACTACTGTGTGTGTGTGTGTGTGTGTGTGTGTGTGTGTGCGTGCGCGCGCGCGCGCGTCTCATTCTATATTGGGCGTGAAAGACCAGAAATTTTGCTCAGAGGCCTCTTTATCAGGCTATAGGTTGTTTTACGTGCCGTAAATCTATGTCACGGGACCAGCGGCTTTACTTCCCTTCCGAAGGAACCCATGCTAAGGATTTTTATGCCCGAAAAAAATCCATCGCCCTCCGCTGGGTTTGAACCCGCGACCTCGGTAACTAGAGGCTAGCATGGTAACCACGACACCACGGAGGACGAATATACGTGTGTGTGTGTGTGTGTGTGTGTGTGAGAGAGAGAGAGAGAGAGAGAGAGAGAGAGAGGCAGACAGAGAGAGTGAGAGAGAGACTTCGTTGATTTACAGTAGGGATGTGACAAGTAGTTATTTTCGGGTAACGGTTATAACTGTCGCAGTTACAGTTCCGTAACGGTTACATTGTGGCGGCAGTTCTCGTTGGCTCCCGTTCTTTCTGGATCTCCATTGTTTTCTAGACGTTCTTGCCGGTTGCCAGTCGAAGAGTTGAAGAAAGAATTCCTATCTTACGTAGTTGGAAAGTAACTCTGGAATTTTGTGGGTGAAGGCAAAATAATAACTGATTTTCCCACAAGTTTGATTTATTGAAGAATTACGTCTATTCAGGCGGCTAGAAGTTTTCCCTTATGAAGGGTTTGTTAAATCTTATAGCTTAAAACTTCCTTTTATGTTATTTGTGGACCTAGCTAATTCGTCACACGATCTTCCGACCCACATACGCAGAATCTTCCACCTGGTTGTACAATTGAATTACATCACTGACTTTAATATTGGTTGCTGCGGTAGTAGCATGCAAACTAACGCCAAAGGAATATCTGAGAGAATCCTGTAAACTCGGGGCTTTCCTCCCTATTTATCTGCTTTCCTATAACATCGAATTAGCGCCTTTATTTGTTACAACACTTTCCATTGGTTCTTGGGTAGCGTTACATGGCATGCTATGACAATAAAATGTACCAAATTTCTGAAGTCACGTGTCTTGTTGACATCCAGCAAAACCCAATGTCTCTGTCCTTGTCTTAAGTGCATGTTTCCTTTTCTATTTCACCAACTCCCTCGAGTTCCGGGAAATGGACCACTGTTTCTGTCTGTTTCTATTGTCTGCCCTCTCTTTCTATTTTCTGACGTTTAGCCTGAACCCTATGCTTATTAGCACGCATTTTATTGGACTTTCATCTCTCGTTTGGTAGCTCCCCTGTTCTAATTACAGTTATGTTACAAGTTGGATTCAGATTTTAACTTATTTCTAATATTTTAACATTAATTCTTAATCCTATTTCCAGTATTTTATATACTGTTATTCCCTATGCTTATTTATTATCTGGCCATGGATAACATGTAACGGTTAATAGTAACGATTATTTTTAACTAGATTTCAGTATGAACTATGCCAACTTACATTGTTATTTGGTACAATCTGAAAAGAATCTCTGGCTTGTCAACACTTTGATTACTGCGGTGGTTTATAATCGCAAATGCATTCGTACTGGCTTCTAGCTGAGCTATATGGGGACCTAAATATAAATTTCATGTGATACAGATATAGCAAAGGAAAATAGATCATGCATTACCAACATAAACATGCCTGAAATTAAGCTTATAATAACTTATGTATTCTCGTAGGACTTTAAACAAACCATGGTAACCACATTTTGAAAGGCGGTGTATATACAGATAATCTTAGCTGGTTGTATATAGAGCAAAATGGATAATTTGTAGGCATTTTTCTCCCCAGATGGTATAATTAGATCGACAATAGCACTCACGATCTCTTGCGGATGAGATTGATACTGCGTTGAACTAGCAATACGATTAACGATACAGTGTACATGCAGTGAATGATGTCGCGCAGATTCGGTAGCTGCTAACAGGATAACCAAGTACTGTCTTTGCTACTTGGTAACCGTTTATGGGTAACTAGTTACTGTCTCCATTACTTCGTTTACATTAAGGTTTTCTGCCTATCCCTAATCCGCAAGTTGTTACTCAGGACAGCTGACGTCACAGCAATTCTAATCTTAAGAGTAAGACAAATATTATTAGTACTGTTGCTTCTTGACAATCCAAAATATTTAGTTTAATATGTTCATAATTTTACATTAAACTACTTAAGAAGCTTGCAATCAAATTAATAAAAAAAATTAAAACTAATAAATTCAACGGCAATCAATGATATATTAAAAATAAATTTTCTCGCATTCAACCAGAATGATCTCTTATTTGTCTACTTATTCTACATTTTATTCCAAATAAGTACTATATTTTTGTATATTTTAGGATTACAGTTTGTTTCTGTTAAATTTAGTTGTATAAATGTATAAAGATAAGTTACAAACTACACTGATGGTTTGTTCAGCTTTGCCATTATGCCTTTAACGTTATTACAAAGTATATTAATTGAAATATGTCTGAAAAAACTATTGATTATCCAATAGAACTTCTCTTTCCATTATACTCAATATAAATCTCATTTATTATGTATTCTACTAAATTATATATGAATAAATTACCACTATATTGTTATTTTTACAAAATTAAAGGAACTGTTTGAAAGTTATACCTCGTCTAGCATTACAACAATTAAAATTAAAAGTTACAATTAAAAGCATTATCTTGAAACAATTTCTATGACGAAAATTATTTTTATTCAAATTTATTTTAATAACGTTGTTTGTTTATTATTATAGTTATTACTTATCACAATACTCTTTCTTATTATTTTAAAACTTGAGTATTAATTACTAAAGAACTTGTGTAGCAAAATTGGCTTTTATAACTTTAAATTAATGTTGTGTCATATTGGGCCGTAATTACTAATTTGTTTAATTATTGTTTAATATTATTATCCGTTTTGTGTACTTTAACTCTGCACTTGTGTTGGTAACGAATTATTGCCCACTCATTCCCATTAAGGAGTGAAATTAGTAATCAACTATTATGGTTTATATTTTAGATTTCTCTAGCAGTAAATATAAATAAATGTGTAAAATTGTTGATATCATTAAGTAATACAAGCCTCTGTTTTAAAACGTTACTAATACTACAAATACACTGAGAATAAGGCTGAAACTCTGACTTTTCTGCTTATAAAACTTTGTAGTGTGATTGATATAAGAAAACTGTATTGATTGAAGGGCTTTCCATGCATTTTTATTCCCAATGGTTCATTTTATGTTTTTATGAATAAAAGATGAGCCGTACATCACCAAGAAAAGCGTTTGTTTGCAAAAAATCACTGTAGCAGAGGCCTGTGCCTCTGTACATCACAATGTCACATAAATAATACAAATATGATACTTACGCAGTTTGGAGTTTTTTTACATTTTTGCGGGTTGTAAAATCAAGAAAGTCCTCTAACCACCTCCAACACACTCAACTGCCTTTCTCCTATTTCATTCAAGACTTCAAATTCTGCTATTTTATTTGTTTTGGTCAGTGATTTGATTACGCAACAGCAAACTAAAGTACACTACGTGATCAAAAGTATCCAGACACCTGGCTGAAAATAACGTACAAGTTCGTGGCACTCTCCATCGGTAATGCTGGAAGTCAATATGGTGTTGGCCCACCCTTAGCCTTGATGAAAGCGTTCACTCTCGCAGGCATACTTTCAATCAGGTGCTGGAAGATTTCTTGGGGAATGGCAGCCATTTTTCACGGAGTACGGAACTGAGGAGAGGTATCGATGTAGGTCGGCGAGGCCTGGCACGAAGTCGGCATTCCAAAACATCCCAAAGGTGTTCTATAGGATTCAAGTTAGGACTCTGTGCAGGCCAGTCCATTACAGGGATGTTATTGTCATGTAACCACTCCGCCACAGCCCATGCAGTATGAACAGGTGCTCGATCTTGTTGAAAGATGCAATCGCCATCCCCGAATTGCGCTCTTCAACAGTGGGAAGCAAGAAGGTGCTTAAAATATCAATGTAGGTCTGCGCTGTGATTGTGCCACGCAAAACAACAAGGGGTGCAAGCCCTATCCAGGAAAAACACGACCACGCCATAATACCACCACCTCCGAATTTCACTGTTGGCACTACACACGCTGGCAGATGACGTTCACTGGGCATTCGCCATATCCACACCTGTCATTGGATCGCCACATTGTGTACCGTGATTCGTACTCCACACAACGTTTTGCCACTGTTCAATCGTGTAATGTTGACGCTCCTTACACCAAGCAAGGCGTCGTTTAGCATTTTCCTGCGTAATGTGTGGCTTATGAGCAGCCGCTCGACCATGGAATCCAAGATTTCTCACCTCACGCCTAAGTGTCATAGTACTTGGAGTGGATCTTGATGCAGTTTGGAATTCCTTGTGATGGTCTGGATATATGTCTGTCTATTACTCTTTACGACCCTCTTCAAGTTTCGGCGGTCTCTGTCAGTCAACAGACGAGGTCGGGCTGTACAGTGGACCTAGGGATGTTTAGGAGTGTGGAAATCTCGCGTACAGGCTTCTGACACAAGCGACACCCAATCACCTGACCACGTTCGAAGTCCATGAGTTCCACGGAGCGTCCCATTCTGCTGTTTCACGATGTCTAATGACTACTGAGGTTGCGGATAATGAGTACTAGGCAGTAGGTGGCAGCATAAGGCACCTAAGATGAAAAACGTATGTTTGTGGGGGTGTGAGGATACTTTTGATCACATAGTGTATCTAGGATTGGGTTTGGTTTGCTTTCAATGGTTAGCGCTCTGCGGTCCATAGCTAGAGTTTTCGATTAAGTTTGTGATTATGTAAATTCCAGTATGTATTGTGAAGCGTCAACTATGATTCCCCTCCCTGCTTCATATGTTTATAACATTTACTGTTACCGGCTCTGTTGATGAGTTGTCATCTCGTAGCTCGTTCTGCGTTGTCTCGTGCGCCAGCTGCTCTAGCGGTATAGCTATGAGTTCTTTATCTCAGGGTATGCGTGAGTGTATTTTGAAAGGATAACACCAGTTTAGTTAGCAGGTAAATTTTAATGTCGACTTAAATGTTCGGTTTGAGAAGAGTCGCCGACTGTTAAATTTACGAATTAATTACGTCTATAACATAATTAAGCGAAGCGTCAATTGCCGTAAGTCGCAGAATGTTACAGTGAAAGAACCGCCTCAATAGCCGCTAAATCGTCCTAACATCACCGTGTTCATGTGCGATACCCAAATTAGAAATTACATACAAGAATCTCAGGAGAGTTACGAATGTGTCTCGAATGTATGCACAAATGTAACTGTATCTCTGATTTAGAATGTGTGCACTTTTCTTAGTGTAGAGCTCCGCTCACATATCAACATCTAACAACGTTCGTTCTCCTACATATGCGTCTCTTAACTTGTTGCTAAGCCGTACTTGCTAGAATCTAAGAAGTTCCTTTCACTTTTCCAATATACAGACCTCCTGTCTATGTGACTTTGCAAACGTACTATCTCAACCCTAACTGCATTGCAGCAAGCTTTATTCTACTGCATTTTCTTACATGAATTGCTAATTACGTTTTTCTTTCCGGACAAATCTTTCAATTCACCCTAGACAGGTGGCGCATGTACGTCTTACATTAGTGGTGGCGCGGGGTCACTCGCAACCCCAGGAATAAAACGATTGTTGTAAATGGGCCGAATTAATAAATTTTTCTAATTATTACTTACATATACCGAGTAATACATTATGTATTAAAATAACTCTTGGTTTTAGAAATCTACTTTAAAAAATAAAGCAAAGTACTTTTAATTGACAGTTCCTTGCAATTTGGACTGATGCGCAGCACAAAAATGTTCACTTCACTCATAATCATAAAGTACCACAGTTAATGTGTTTTTTTTTCATCTCGACAGTAAGAACATATGTTGATACTCATATTATAATTCACACACAGCTCCTACACACGACTACACCTGCTGCTTGCATTTTACAGACGAAAATTTTGTCTTTCTGTCTGCATTCTCGGACACACATTACACCTCATTCTTTTCTTCATTAGGAATTCTTGTTCTTGATTTTCTGGTTGTGCTGCATTTATAATATGCCGTATTTTTTCAAGCAATAATTCTATAGGAGATTTTGCATTTCTAGCTGCAGATTTTACACCTCGTAAATGATCTATCTTGTGGGAGCGAGTACGTTAATTTTGAGGAGGTTGAACCATTTTCCATGCCGTAACTCGATCCTCTTCTGCACTTTGCTCACTTTGAGGCAGTATTTTATATCACAACACTATGAATGTCAGAGTGATTGTAGTGTAAATTAGCATTATTGTATGACAATGATTTGAGATGTTTGTTAATTATAAGTATTGTTTGGAAATAAGTTTACACGGCCTCACTGTAACTGACAATAGGAGCGGGTAACAATGAAACGAGAGGGTGAGTTGTTTATTAATTAGAAGAGACAAACAAATGACGTCAGAGTAGCGCGATTTTCTTTAGAAATGGAGGGAATATCTTCCCTAGAGCATATGTGTTCGTAATTTTGATTGGATATAAAAATAGACGCTAATGTTGGCGCGCTTTATTAACCAATAGCAGCTCTATTATAATGATTAGGCATATCGGGGTGAGGGAGTATAAATGCTGAAGCCAGAGACAGGTATCGCACAGTTCAACAGAATCATCCACGGGTTACACGTCGCGCAGTTTAACAGAATCATTCACGAAGTACACGTTACGCAATTCTACATAATCTCTCTCGTCGTAAAGTTAATTAAAAAAAATGTGAAATACTCGAATTAATAATGTGCGGCAAATAAGTGATTATAGTGACATTCGAAAATATAACAGTTTCAGTCAGGCGTGTATCAAGATTAAATATATGAAATTAATTCAGTGTGACGGCAATAAAAGTGTAAAAACAAATTCTTTTATCAGTGTTATCTTTTAGTAACAATTCCTTTCCGTTTACACACCCTGTTCAAGAGATTTGCTCGACTGAGTAATAATAGCTAGCCGGAGGACAAAGAACTCAAAATTCAAAATAGTAAAACAATAACAGGCGCTCACCAAATAAGATAACACGAACGATACCGCGACAAATTTCACTGTTTGAACTCAGTATTCCAAGTTCATCTTCGGTTTCGCTGCCTTCACCACCTAATGCTTCCTCTTCTTCCACTTCCCTTATTAGAGCTAATAACCTTGTCTGATGTTCCTCATAACACATATTGATATAAAAACAGCACTATGTTTAAGACTAAAAAATAGGTAAATATTATAACCACAACTTCTCGAAGGTTCAGCTGAAAACACACTGTAACTACAAAAACAATATGCAGACTAGACACATCAGGCAACGGGAGAGATGGCGTGGGGTATTTCCTGCCCTCATTTCGACCGAAAAACACAAATAGCAATATTCTAGGAATGTATGACCTGTAATGCTAATGACCTCTAACAAAAGCCAAGGAATGCAGCGAAAGTAAGGGAAAGGTAGGGTTCAGGTATCCGAAATCATTATATATAACTTGCAAAAAAAAACTGACTTGGGTCAGAAAATACCCGCCTCACCTCTCTAGGGTTAATTTAATATGCGGAAATTATTTATTGCAATTATTATTTTTCTTACTATTATTTCTTTATTTAATTGCTTATATATTCCCGTCAATAATTAGAGTATCGGTTGTATGCGATTACTATCCATCGCCTGTATCTGCTGTTGCTAGGGCCTGTAGTGTACATACCAGGAAAACACTACCCCGGAATGAGGGACTACGGGAGTTTATGTGCTCACACTGAAAAATTCAAACCACAATTTTCGGCTTTCCGTGTCGTTGCTCTAACCAACAGAGCAACATGTTGGCATGACTTTAATTTACCTACTGGCTCGCGTTTTTGTTTCTTTTTTCGGTAAACCACAAATCCGTTGCCCCAATAGCGACTTACAATTTCTTAAGTACTTTAAGTTCATAGTTAACCACTACTTAGCTCAATTAATGTTAATTAATTATTGAAAAATCAGTCTGATTCCAGCTTTCCAACTTTAGTGTACACACGCCTTGTGTCAAAGAACAATTAATTAACATTTACCCGCTTACCCGTTTGTTTACTACTGCGTGCTATTCTGGAAACTTAGCAAAAATACGCGGCTCCAAATGGATTCAAGACGAGATGTGTTCTCGAATTTATGGTTTTTTTACTACTGAGTAATTACAGTTCCCCTATAGACAACCTGACGGTGTGTGTATTAGTCAGCCACGATATGAGTACTCTTGGAGGAAGGCGCTACTGTTTTATTGACAATGGTCTGGCTAGCGACCAGAGAGGAGCAAGGCAATAGTAGGAACGTACAGTATTACATTTGCAGGCTTCAGTCTCAGTATTAACTCACTTCTGATGTCCAGCTGACTTGTTCCGTAACTGTTTAGTTCTTCGACCGAACGCAGTCATATCGTGGCCGACTAGTATCTGCTTGTATAAAGATAGAAGCATATGTTTAATCTGCCAACTGTAGTTAACAAGCCAGAGCAAAATATTCAGCATGTACGTCTGCTCTTCATGATTTTTAGACATCTGAATGCACAGATGAAAATGACAAACACTGGTCACTCTATAACATGTGTGTATCAGCATAAAATAATTATTAATGCCTAGGGGTGCATTGTTTGTTGCCAACGTTACGAAATCAAAAAATGCCACGAAGTTTTCATATTATTAAAAGTGGAATATGTTTCTTTCTCTACAGCTTATCTATAGCAAGTAGAGGAAGTTTTGTATTCCACCCAAAATTTGATATCAAATTCACCGAAAATGCACGTTTTGAGATCCCCTAAATAATAAATTAGAAAAAGGTCACGTGTATCTGTCTGCCAATCTTTCTGTCTGACTGAAAATACGAAATGTGGCTAAATACTAAACTCTGTATTCAAGTTAAGCATCTTTCATGGAGGCGACACGAAGATTTCAAAGAATGTAGTCAGTCCCACCTTTAATCGTCCTTTATATAGAAAGTTTGCTTTATTTTTATTTCCTTAAAAATAACTATAACAATTTCATTAAAATACAATAGGTTTAAGATACTTGCATGACAAGTAAAATGTATACCTTGAATTCTCTGCAAGCAGTCTGTGAAGCCCACTTCATTCTGAGTAAGTTTTGTATAGTTTCATATAACTGCTAAACCGTAAGAAAAAGACAAAAAAAACTTACATAAAATGTAATCTTGTTAAAGCTACACTTCAGGTCAAATAAAATTTTTGTAGGATTAATCATTTCCGTGATATTCGTTGTTATTGTTTTGAATGTTCAAATCTCTTTCTTTTTGAAGCGTTAAGTCGTCTTTCGCTCTTATCTCGTGACCATGCCAAGAGTACGGAATTTCAAAGTCAGCATATATACCGACGCTGTTTTTCAAGATTTAAGTATTTCTTCAGCCTACTGTATCCCTCTTGTACTTAAACGAAATGTATAATGAAATCTTTTCTGCAAACATTTATGTCCATTACCGTTCTTAAGTTTTACGAATGCACATTAGCTCACATAGCTTAGCGCAAGAAAAAAATAATTCTTCTGCGAGAGGTTAGCCGGTAAAGCTTACACCGTCAGAAGGTCGCTGGCTTAAGGTTGGGAGCGGATTAGCTCCAAGTTTGGCTGTATTTTCGTCATCAGAATTGGACATTAAAAATTATGGCCATAACCTTCTCTATGTGCGTGCTGCATTAACATCCAGATAGCATCTACATTCACATGAAATAAAGTATATAGCAATTAATTTCCATTTAAACTTGTGATCTCATTATTTGCAGTGACCTCGTGTTGTATGAAGGTAACGACTTCGAGTAATTAAACGGAACGGTAATTGTTGTTTGTTGAAATCGGGATACTAATATTGAGAGAACTTTTAATTACGGTAAATACGTGGAATTCCCAATAATACATATATCGATGTATTCAGGAATAAACATTAATTTAAGAGCGATACCGCACTTATTATCGTGGACTGTTTTTTGCAGATTATATGTTACTTGTACATTTTCTTCAGTAATTCACTATAGAAGCATTACTTTACAGTCCAAAAACTTTTTATTTTGATAAAACAAACGCGTGAAGAAGTAATATATATTTAACAAAAGAAAAAGAATAAAAAAAAAGTTGCGATTTTCAACGAATCAGAAATTGTATTTCACAATAATAATTTCAGAATTTAATTAGATAATGCCTTCTGGAATAATCATGAATGTTACTTAATATTTTACTTGGGTAAAATGAATATATATGTACTAATTGTTTACTTATAATTAATAGCTGCAGCTGACGTAAGCGTTTACTGATACAACCTAACTTTCCAAGATCCTTTGGTCCTTGTATTTTAGCACTTCCACAATTTTAACACGCCACCTTTTCCTTCGCATTAAGACTGGAATCTACTGCTGCGCAAGGGTGCAGCACGTAGAAAACCAATCTCTGATGTGTTACATTCACATAACCTTCTCTCCTCTCTTAGCGAGTATGCATGTTTTTACCAAAGTTTATTTTTCTATACTTAAGCTTAATCCAGATAAATCTTTGCGGAAATTACACATTTTGTTAAGGTGTAAAGGGAACAGCGATAGTTAAATGTTTAAGAACTGGACGCTATATGCTAGCCTTAAACTTTCATACTGTTTCCATGCAATCGCGAGAAACAACTGAAAATTGAATGAAATTAAAAAGTATGACAAGGTATTGAACAAATCGAAGCATTAATAACGGATATCCCTTAAATGGCTGATGCCAACAAAAAGGTTATTTAAAATAAATTGTGAGTTTTAAGGAGATCTACATTATCTGTGTAGTACGTTTTTGCCTGTCGCTTAACGTTTACCGGTTATACAACATTATACAAATTTCCTTCCGAATGAAGTGAACTACAGACTCTTCCCAGATAATTCTAGATGTACATTTTAATTCTCATGTAAGTACCTTTAATATATGGTATTTTAATCAGGATCGTTACAGCCACTTTTTTAGAAAATCAAAAATGCCGAAAAATGTTGGGGGAATTTTCTTGAAAATCTTGGTCGCGTCTTTGGTAAATACTGAATCTTAATGCCAAGTTTAGTATTTATCCAACTTTTTGTTGTTTTTGAGCTATTCACACAGACACACTTTTCCTGAAATTGCTTTTTTTCGGATTCAAAGCGCCTCAAATCATGTATTTCCGGTGAAATATTGGCGTCAGCTTTTTTAGTTCCATTTATAACCCGCCTTTAACTTCATTACTCTTATCAGCGTCCTTTCTTTTGGAACTTATTGCCTGTTGGCAATCATATTCTCTTGTTGTTGGGTATCTTTCACATTTTGGGTTTCAATCATTAGATGACACACAGATTCACATTCTCATTTATACTTCCAGACTCTAGGAAGGATAGGGAATAATCTTAGTTAAAGAAAAATTCCTAACCCCCACCCGGGAATCGAACCCGGGACCCCTCGCACAGCAGGCAGATGCTTTACCGACTGAGCTACGTAGCCAGGCGGCGTGACCTGTTGGGTGCAATGTTATACCTTTTCTGCCTACTATGTGCGTGATAGAGAAAGCAATAAGCTCATTTAAGAGCAGTTTGTAGAGTTTTTTCAGTTTGTACTGAAATTCATGTGAGTGTAACACATGAGATTTTTTCGGTTATATAGTAGTGATCCATGAGGTATACACAGAGAAAGAGATAGAAATGCAAGCCTAAATATTCTGAGTTTCTCCCTTCAGAAAACAATATTCGCAGCTGATATTTCAAGACTATTTTGAACGTCATGAGCAATTACAAAAGAAGAAAGCAGCAAGAAAGAATGATAGATGATAAAAAGTGAGGAAGAAGAGGGTGTACAATGAGTAGCTTTCCCGAAGTTGAAGTGGAGAGCACGAGAAGTAAATGGCTTCCCTTATTTTTCAAACTCCCACATCGCAGTATTTCAAATGTGACCACTAAATCGATCTGTACACAATCCGCGTGACAGGCAAATTGATAAAACTTTCGCCATATTTCAAAATTCCTGAGATACCAGAAACTTTGCCTTTCTTTCTTATTTTTTTCTTAATCCTCGTTCTCTCCGCGGAATGCGAAATGAACGAGAAGCGAATGTCCAGTAAAGTTATGGATCTAATAACAGTTTTGATGACAGGAGCACAATGCGATATCGTTATGTTGGCTAGCCTGAGAGCCGCACATTCCTAGCCTGAGAGCCGTTGCTATGGAGACGTTTAATGCATTTACTTAAGGAAAGTACACTTTCCAGGAAATATGACACGAGATTGAAGATACAAGGGAACATTACGGCCCAACAGTTACCAGCCCTGCGCCATCTTAATTACATACTTCCAGAGGTGGTAGACTCCAGTTCAGCTCCCGAGACAACGCCTCTTTTACACAGAGATTCAAGTTATTCTTTTGTAGAAAGTTGTAGTTGAGTCATAAGTCTTTTGAATTCCCCTTATAAACTTTATGCTAAAATTATTAAAACCTATAACAGATGCTACATTAGAAGAAGATCAAACTGGTTTCAGAAAAGGTCGTTCATGGAGCCAACATGTTTTTGTGTTAAATGTATTTTATAAAAAATCTTATGTGTTGCACTCACATGACCTTCTCTACTTGGTACAAACTATTTTAAATACGCTTAATCTCCATCTACTTTATGTTAACCGCGACAAACATTTTTATTGCTAATTTTCTTGTAGTACAAGGGGAATTGGTAGGCTTTAAGCGATAGTCAAATATTTTAACAGCAGGTTGCTATGTGGAGCACTCCATTCTCTTTGCATGTCCAGGACGTAAAAAAACCAATAAATATTACCATTTGAGAAAAAGTATAAGTATTGGAAAATTCAAAAAATAACAAATAATATCTCGGAAATGGTTTACTCAACAAAAACAAATGTATCTGATATAAATTGTGTATTTTAACAAGATCTACATGCTTTGTGTAGTAAAATTGTGTCTAGCTCTTACAGTCTACAGTTATGTGAATTCATTCAGAATGAAAAGGTTGGGGACATTCCCAGGAAATTCAAGATATATAATTTCATTTGCCATGAAAACATCTTAAAAGTATGATATTTTTATCAAAATCATCAGAGCCATTTTTGAAAAAATCAAAATTTTCCAAAAGTTTTCCATGCAAGGGTTAGTCTGGGGTGAGGATGTTTTCTATAAAATCTTCGTCCTTGGAAGATACTAAACTCAAACATCAAGTCGGTATTTATGTGACTTCTCGTTTTTAGTTATGCTGTTCACACACACACACACACACACACACACACACAAACGGACATGTATCCAAAAATGCTTTATTTGGATTCAGGGCACCTCAAAACATGTATATTCGGTATCTCGGTATCGAACTTTTGGGTGGAATTAATATTTCCCCTACTTGTTATACGTAGTAGAGAAAGTGAAACGGCGAGAAGCCAGTTTAGAGACTCATATTGCTTTCATTGACTTTGAAAAGGCATTCGATTTTACGAATAGAATTATATTATGAAAAATAATGGACAAACGGGGATATCCCAGGATATTTTAGAGGTAATTAAAAGTGTGTATATATTTACTACACATACATACATGCACACACATACACACACAACATTTACAACTCATTAAATATATGATACTAACACTCGTAAGTAACGAGGCAGTTACCGAACGGAAAACCCAGCAATGTAGTAGACTGTGTGCGGAGCACGCATTCGCGCGATCTGCGGGCTTGGCATAAAACGAACCACTGTACAAGATTATACAAAATACCCTTCTAATGAAGAGGTCTTTACAAGCTTTTCCCAGAAAATTCAGGATACACATTTTATTTTTCATGTAAATCTATAATACGTGTTATTTTAATTAAAATCTTTAGACCTACTATTTAGAAAATAAATATTTCAAAAAATGTTCAACGTAGTTTGGGGTGAGGGTATTTTCTTGAAAATTGTTGTGCCATATCTTTGGGAGGCACCGAACCTAAATACCAAGTGTGGCATTTATCCGACTTTTCAAACAGACACATACACGGACCATTTTCTAAAAATGCTTTTTTATTCCGGCCTCATAACATGTATTTCTTGAAATCTCGGTATCGTATTTTTTAGTGGAATGTAGTACCTTCTCAGCTTATTATGTACATGGTGTAGTAGTAGTAGTAGTAGTAGTAGTAGTAGTAGTAGTAGTAGTAGTAGTAGTAGTAGTAGTAGTAGTAGTAGTAGTAGTAGTAGTGATATTAGCAGTAGTATTTATTAAGTACTTAGTATTACATTAATTGCATGGATCATAAGACCGTGCATGCTCTCTAGAAAAATACCTGGTCTGTATACTTGACTTGCAGAATTCACCAGAAAACAAATATTTTTATAATCACTACACTATATACATATAAAATTGAAAAATACTCTGAATCACACACGCACACAAGTGTTCAAGCACCAAATATATTTAAAGAAAATTTACATAAATACCTTATCTCATAGTACACGTACTTGCATTAAGTATGTGCCCAAGCTTGGCCACTTTTGGCTGTTTAGAATCAAGTCCTGGCATGCTGTCCTCCGTCCTTTGGAAGCCAAAAATACTTCCGGTAATAATTTTTTCCTTATACCCTCCGTCTGCACGCATGCTGCCAAAATATGCGTCCAGTCTTCTTGTTCCCCGCATAATGGGCAAATCCTCCTGCCATCGTCATCAACAATCTTACGAGCTTTCCACCCTCCCAACCTAAGCCATGCTATTCTGTACTCTGTTTTATACCCAATTCCAAAATATATGTTTCCTTACCACACCTAGTTTTTATTTCATTTTGTAGCTCCAATGTTGATATTTGTCTACATTGAGATTCTATTTCCTGCCTGTTTATATCACATAGTCGTCGTTTGACTTTTATCATGGCACTGTGTGCATTTTCATTACCCTATCGTTTAAGCCAATTTTTTATAATTCCCATTGTAACCCCGCCGCCCACCATTTTGGATTCTCTATGTTGTCCATTTGATGACGATAACATAATGCTCTCAGAGTTACTTTATCACCTTTAATTATTCGCAGCCAGTACCTAACTACATTTAGTTTAGCAAAAACAGCATCTTCCCAGCATCGTACCTCACGAAGAACTCCGTAGTTTGAAGTACCCCTCCCCAACCATAGAATACGCTTTCAGAAATGACATTGTACTTTATTTACATTGTCCACCCGCTCCCATCCCCACACTTCACTGCCGTATAGTAATGAGTACCTAAGCATACATGGTCTCTAATGCTTTTACTGGAAGTAATAATAATGCGACACATAGACTATAAAAGCATAGCGAAATTTAATCTGTAGAGAAAGTAGTATATAGATTCCAAAGCACATATAATAAGGCTCACATCTGTAAACAGGCAGGTAATTTCGAAATCACCGTAAGTGAATTAAATCGAATAGCATCAAGTTTCCTTGTTTCCCCTGGGTACTGTACTAGACAATGTCATTGCCAGTCAGTTTGTTGTCAGTGATAGGTTCCGCCAATAAAGCACGCATTCAATTATTCCATAATTTGCATGTATCTCAGTGGTCGTGCCATTCAATATAAGCTCACAGAGGGAGGATTCCATAGGGAGATAATGAGGTTCAGCCCTCTTTTGTGCCACGTTCTGATCACTGTTACCAGCACTATTAAGTTCCCGAGGTCGCGGGTTCAAACCCGGCGGAGGGCGATGGATTTTTCCGGCGTAAAAATCCTTAGCATGTCTTCTTTCGTAAGGGAAATAAAGCCGGTGATCCGGTAGATTTAGGGCACGTAAAAGAACCTCAAGCCTGATAGAGAGGCCTCTGAGCAAAATTTTCGGTGTTTCGAAGAAACTGGTATTGACGAAGGGGAAAGGGGCAATGTCAGTGATTAGAGGGTGCAAATATAGAATACCAGATATAAATGTTAAATGGCTGGAGAAAATATATAACACAGTAGTTGAAGCAAAAATGTTATATGGAAGTGAAATAATTATGGGGAGTAGAACGAGGCTGGGAAGAGATAGATATGGTACATAGGAGTTTTTGCAGAGAAGTTTTAGGCCTGTCAAATGCTACAGTTAAGGAATTTGCTCTAATTGAAATGCAGAGAGTAAGGAGAAAGGGGGTAATAATGGAGAGAGCTCTTAAATTTAGAAGAGAAGAACTTGTTGAGGCAGTGTTTGGAATTTCAAGAAAGCAGCTTAAAGAAAAATGGGTGGAGTTATAGTATACAAACTAATTTAGAAAATAGCGGTCTGGGAGAAATTTGGAGAAGGAGGGAAAATAATGTTAAGGGATTTTGGACATAAGCTAGGCGGAGGTTTGAAGATATAGAGATACAAAATTTATTTAGTAACATTGGGAAGAAAAGTTCCTTGGAATCATATACATTAATAAAAAATGTATGGGCTAGAGAACAGTATGTGGATAACTCAAATAAGGAACAAAGTGAAAGTATAGCCTGGGTACGAGCAGGTGTATGGAGACTAATAGTAATGAGAAATGGGTTCCCACAGAACCAGTGTCCAATATGTGGGGAAAGAGAAGATTTAGAACATATCCTTTTTTATTGTAAAGGTACACAACATTGGAGAAAGCAAGCTATAAATGAGAAATAGTTAAAACTGGACAGGAAAGTAGCCTTAGCAAACTTTTAACATAGACAGTAAAAAGCTACTGTCCAAAGTAAAAAAGAAATGGTTATGGTCAATAAAAAGAGGCGTGAATTAGTTTCATCATGTGATGTTAAGTTATGTAATTATATTATCATTATTATAATAGTAGTACTATTAGATTATTATTTTGGTACTACTATTATTATTATCATCATTTTTATGTTATAATTAAACAATGTAATATGGGTAGAATATGGCAAGATTACAGCTTGGGGTGATGTATAGCCATATTCTAAGGAAGATTGCTAGCAAAAATAAATAAATAAAATAGAATAGGGACCACAGAAAGTTAAAGAGCACTAATAAACAAAGCTCAATTTAATTTTAGTTTCAGCACTATTAAGTGTAAGAAAAATTACAGCATGCACAAGAGGATAATTCGAATATCAGACACTGGAACTGAACTCGATACTGTTGGTAAGGTTTCGTATCGCATCCGGTTACTGGATGAAGATTGAGTTTCTTGCTAGCAGCTCAACGATCTGAAACACACACCTACAGCTCGAGTCGAGGAACTCCTGAATGTCTTTGATAGCTGTATTAAATTTCACGGGCAGGAAAAACAAGATTGTTCGATGCTTTAGTCGTTCTGGTATTAGTCTCTGAGCTCCGACAGTCTCTCTACACATCTGACGGAATCTCTGTAAATTTCTTTCGTTTATTTACTCTTTTCTACTCTCTCTACTACCAAGCGAATTGACTCCGCGGCAATGTGTAAGGCTCGCTTCTGGGTTCGATTCCCGTTGACCGTACACACTGGTCTAGGTTTTTACTTTCCCTACTAGGTATAGTAAGTAGGGGAAGTATTGTATTCCACTTAAAAATTCGATACCGAGTTTTCACCAGAAATACATGTTTTGAGGCCCCCTAAATCCAAAAACAGCATTTTTGGAAACATGTCTGTGTGTGTGTGTGTGTGTGTGTCTGTGTATGTGAACAGCATAACTCAGAAACGAACAGTTGGATAAACACCAAACTTGGTATTTAAGTTCAGTATCTTTCAGAGATACGACACGAAGGTTTTAAGAAAAATCCTCTCACCCCAGATTATCCTTTACATGGAACATTTTTCGAAAATTTTAATTTTTGTCAAAAACGGCTCTAACGATTTTGATTAAAATATCATATGTTTAAGATATTTTCATGACAAATGAAATGTATATCTCAAATTTTCTGGGAATGTCTCCAAAAGTATTCTTCATTGTGAACGACTTTTGCATAACTGGTAAACCATAAGAGATAGACAAAATTTTACTACACACAAAATGTAAAACGCGTTAAAATACACATTTTATCTCATATAACATTTTTTTTTTGTTGAGTGAACCATTTTCGAGATATTGCTTATTATTCCCTTAAATTTTCCACTACTTATACTTTTTCTCAATTTCGTTATTCACTTTTTTATTGTCCTGGTAATGTAAAGAGAATGGAATACTCCACATAGCAACCAGCTCTTACAATATTTGACTACCGCTTAAAGCCTAGCAATTCCCTTTGCATCTACAAGAAAATTAGCAATAAGATTAACATCTCGATATCTCGATTAACATAAAGCATATGGAGAATAAGCGTTTGTAAATATAGTTTGTACTAGAGTAGAGAAAGTCATGTGAGTGTAACACATCAGATTTTTTCGTTGTTTTCCCTGGTTCGGTAGGTGAATTCGAGCTTGTTTGTCATCTAACGATTTCCTTTCCCTCATTTCTCCTTCGTTCTCATTTTCAGGCGTGCTTCTAGGTTTCGTGGCAGGACAGATGGCGTGGATGCTTGCTACAAGGAAAGAGGCACTAGAGGGCTGTTTGGTTCGACGGGTCGTTCATAGACCTCTCTGGACAGCCCCAGTAGTATGAGTGGTTTTCGAGCCTGGAAATGTTAGTCTCTGTGCCATGTCTGCCTGCGGCCTGTATCCTCCTGTGGCTCCTTCACTTCATCCATTCTCCCGGGGAGTGGTAGCTGCAATAGATCACACGTAGGTCCCAATGTATGAGGTGTGTCCCTCCGTTGAATACGCGACAACATCCCTATTACTTACTTATGGAAGTGGAGAAATTACATTTCAGCCAAAAAAATTCTATATAGAAATCACGCTGAAAATGCACGCTTTGAGATCTATTAACAGATAAAACAAAATCTGTTTGTTGTATGCACATGACTTTCTGTATGCAATCTTATACCAAACAATTACTATTACATAACCTTATTCTTCTACTTCATTTAATCGAGGTAAACAATTGCAGAAATTGCTTTTTAGCATATTTCCTTGTAGGTACAATGGCATTAGGGGGAATACAGTGAGGCTTAAGCAATAGTTCAATTTTTTAAGAGCTGGTGGTTATGTGGTAGCTTTGAAATTTCGTTCTCTTTGCAAGACCGAGCAAGAGAGACAGAGACGATTTTCCTCTCGAGAAAAGTATAAGTGTTTTAAAATTCAAACAAATAACAAAGAATATCCCGGAAACGCACAAAAATTTACTTTAAATAAATTGTGTTTTAAAGAGACCTACATTTTTACTTTCTCTACTACGTATAGTAGGTAGGGGAAGTATTGTATTCCACCCAAAAATTCGATACCGAGATTTCATCGGAAATATATGTTTTTTGGAGACATGTCCGTGTGAGTCTGTCTGTCTGTCTGTGAGCAGCATAACTCAGAAACCAACAGTCGGATAAACACCAAACTTGGTATTTAGGTTCAGTATATTCCAGGGATGCAACACGAATTTTCAAGAAAATTTCCCTACTCCAAATTACCCTTTACATGGAACATTTTACAAAAATTTTAATTTTCTCAGAAATGGCTCTAACGATTTTGATTAAAATATCATATATTTAAGATACTTTCATGACAAATAAAATGTATATCTTGAATTTTCTGGGAATATCCCCAAAAGTGAACGACTTTTGCGTAACTGGTAAACGATAAGAGATAGACATAATTTTACTGCACAAAAATGATATGTCATATACATTTTCTTTATTGAGTGAACCATTTTCGAGATATTGCTTGTTTTTTTTTTGTCCTGGTAATACCAAGAGAATGGAATGCTCCACATAGCAACCAGCTCTTAAAACATTTGACTATCACTTGAAGCCTACCATATTCCCCTTGCATCTACAAGAAAATTAGCAATAAGATTGACATCTCGATATCTCGATTAACATGAAGCATATGGAGAATAAGCGTTTGTAAAAATAGTTTGTACAAGAGTAGAGAAAGTCATGTGAGTGTAACACATCAGAGTTTTTTTATGTAGGAACAATTTGTCTATCTCTTATTGTTAACCAATTATGAAAAATCTATTCAGAATGAAGAGGACTTGAAAACTATTCCCAGACAGCTGAATATGTGCATTTTATTTGTCATGTAAATATCTTTAATATATTGAATTTTAATGAAAATCGTTAGAGCCATTTATGAGAAAAGTAAAAATTTTAGGAAAATCGTTCATGGAACGGGGTAGTTTGGGTTGGAGGGATTCTCTTGATAATTTTGGTGTCGCATCCGTAGGAGATGCTGATGTTAAATACCAAGCTATTTGGAACATTTTAGGCTAGTTTCGATTTTCTCAAAATTCATTAACGAATTTGGTTAAAATACTATTCTGATACGACACTTTCATGACAAATTAAAGGTATATCTTGAATACTCTGGGAATATCCTATAAAGTCCTCTTCATTCAGAATTAATTTTGTTATAACTGGTAGACCGTAAGAGACAGACAAAATCTTACTCCACCAAAAATGTAGATCTCATGAAATCACACTATATATATATTGTGTCCTTAATCATTGTTATAGGTTTGAATTGGTAAATCGCTGTTCTTATAGCTACAACGAATTTGTAAATGTGTAATGAAGATTTATTTCGATTAACAAGAAGTAGTTAGAAGAGTGAGCGCTTGTAATAATAGTGTGATTTTCAGTTTCTCAACTGTCACTTCTCTCTGTTCCCACTGTCACTGTTTATATCTGGTTCAACTTCACTAAGTGACTTCACTTAGTTCACACTGTCACTTCATTAATGTGAACTAGTTCAATTCCTCCGTCACTTCTCTTTGTTCTTGACGTAGTCTCTTCTTTCGGATAGTTCACTCAACAGAGCTCACTATACGTCACGGCAACATCACCAACTCGCTCGAGAACTGCACTTGATTTCGCAGCAGAGCCGCGCTCATCAACTGTTTACTCTCTCACTGACCGATCAACTGACTCCTCTCGCGAGGAACGCTCGCTTATACAGTTAGTGGAATCTTCCGCGAACATTCTAGAATTATCTGGACACACATTCTAGTGGAGGGAGAAAAGAAACTTCCAGAAGATTCTGGTTATCTGCCTATAGAGCTTCTGATGTTTACGCCGGTGAGAACGCGACTTGTCATTGTTTTCTCCGACGGCCTCCCGATATCCTTGGGCTATAGCCGCTTCGTCACAATAGTTTAGAAGAGTGAGTAGAAAATTTCATGTAAATGCGACATATACGATTTCTACTTTCTCTACCACGGTCAGAGTAGGTAGATAATGTATTGCACTCCACCCAAAAATCAGTATCGTGATTTCACCGAAAATACATTTATTGGTCCCCCTAAATCCAAATGAAGCATTTTTGGAAACATACCCGTGTGTGCGTGCGTCTGTGAAAAACATAACTCAATAAAGTCGAAAGAGTACCCAACTTACTATTTAGGTTCTGTGCCTTCCAAAGATGAGACACGAAAGTTTTCAAGAAAGTCTCCCTACCCCAAACTACCCCTTACATGGAACATTTTTCGAAATTTTTGATTTTCTAGAAAAGGGCTATTAACGATTTTGCTTAAAATATGAGGCAGTATTTTTAACACTTAAATGATTTCATCTAATTATATACTATATATATTCAATAACACCCCGCCTTAAAGCAATATGTGTATGTAACAAGACATAAAAAGTGTATATTACAATCATTGTATATGTTTACATTATTGTATACATGTGTAATAATATTATGTGAATGTATAACATAATTTAATAATGTAGGAGCTGTGAGAATAATAGGTTAAAAGTTGCTAACAATGAGATAACAATGAGGTAACCTTGAGGCAATAATAAGTAAGAAAGTCAAATAATGCTACTAGTCATTATTGGAGCAACAATAATGTAAATTTTGATACAGTTTATAAATAGCCAATTAACAACCAGAAAAGGGTTTAGTTAAATGAAGGTATTCTATTGGAGTAGGATTAGTCAATCAGAAACTGAAATATAGCAAAATTTACAAATTCAGAAGTCAGTTGGTTGTAGACAGTGTTCCTAACCGGACGCGAGATGCGTGCTCGAGAAATTGTATACGTATTCAGTGTGAGACGAAAAAATAGTTTACGTGTTAAAAACTGCAAGTAATTAATAAAAAAATCTTACAGCTCTCTCTCTCTCTTTCTCTCTCTCTCTCTCTCTCTCTCTATATATATATATATATATATAGAGAGAGAGAGAGAGAGAGAGAGAGAGATAGTGTTATTAAAATCGTGTCAAGCATTAATAAATGGAGTGAAATAAAAATTATAATCTGTGTAAGCCTACATTCTTCAGTCGCACCACTCCCTGCTAAGACATTCATGTCTCTAAAAATAAATACTGACGCAGCCGAGACAAACATAAATATATAATATTTAAAGAAACAGTCAAATTACAAAGTTAATATTTTTAAACTTGGGGCAAAAGCCACCGGAAAGAACATTTAGGGCAAAGGCTACCGGAAACTTTTTACCATACTTGCGGTTGCAACTACTTCAAGTTCGGCTCGCCAACTTAAGAATAACAATGCAACTCCTACTTCGAATTGGCTTTCCATACGTGAAGCAATAAACCTTATTCAAATAGTGTATATTAGAGATGCTTACATGACAAATACCTAAAATGTATATCTTGAATTTTCTGGGAATAGCCTATGGTGTCCTCTTCATTCGGAAGGTTTGTATAATCTTGTATAACTGTTGAACGTCAAGCGATCAACCATTTTAGAGTTCAATACTTAGCCATTCTTTTAATGTCCTGGCGATATTCATTGAAACACTATGGAATTCCCTTTGTATCTGTAACGAAATGTGTAATATAGCTTATTTGGATTAAAATGAAGTGTAGATATAAGAACAAGCTTTAGTAAGAGTAGTTCGTATATCCATTATAAACCATAGAGGTAAAGTCATGCGAGATTTTTAGAATTGTAATGTAGCATATAATTTTCATTGAAATTCACAGCATACCACACAAAGTTTCTGGGTGTTGAGTTCGCTGAGTTGTGTGATAAATATAATAAACAGTTTTTTGCAGTTCACGCTGCATGCCTGAAGCATGCGAGTGATGTTCCATTAATGATTAGCACTAACCAGCCACAACCGCATCCATTGTAGCGTTGCACTTGTTACATGAACCATGAACAAAATGGCGGCGGATAGTATCTAGCTGTAATTAATTAACATTGCCCTTTGAAAATAAGCCAATGGTGTACTCATGGATGAATAAATACATGATATTACTGATGATTATATATGTTGTGTTGTACTGATGAAATTAAAATATGTTTTAGCCGCTGTTTAAGTGACAAAGAGACATATAATGTTTGGGCCATCCTATGTAACATGAAGTTATCACCCATCATGATATGCCTGGGAAGTTGCAGCCAACATTTTCTACCCACATCTTTTGCACCCTATGGGCGATTTACTATATCAAAGCCTCTAATGTTTTTATTAGTTTAGATATAAAATATAGTTACATTTTTACTTTCTCTACTGCTTACCTACCTATAGAGGAAGTATTGCATTTCACCCAAAAATTCGATACCGAAATTTCACCGGAATTACACGTTTTGAGGCGCCCACAATCCATAAAAGCATATTTAGAAAAAGGTCTGTGTGTGTCTGTCTGTTTCTTTGAACAGCATAAGTCAAAAACGAAAAGGCAACTGAGTACCAAACTTAGTATTTAAGTTCGGTATCTTCCATAGGTACAAGAAAATTTTGAAGAAAATATCCCCGCCCCACCTAAACTTTGAGGAACATTTTTTAATTTTTCAAAAAGGCTCTAACGATTTGATTGAAATATCATATTGTTACATGCTGGGGCGAGGGCCAAAATGTTTCAGCAAATTATTACATTTTAATCGCCCCAACAAGCACATGGGGAAACGTAGCACAGCAACAACGAGAGAACCAGGACTTTGTTGTTTAAATTCCGATGCAGGCGTGGGATTTTGTAACAAATTTACACAAAATTCACATCACTAACATTATCTGTGGTTGATTAATAAAGTAATTTGTGGCCCTACATTATACACACAGGGAAAATCAAGGATTATGGGGAGATGCCTCACACACGCAACCTACACCTTACACACCAATTCTCAGACTGACTCAAAGTGATGCTCAAAACATAAAGAAAGTAACGCTAACATCTATCCAACTCTGGCCGGCGAGCCTAGCCAGAGTTGGAGAGTGTCATGCCAGACGGAAATTCAAACACAAGCCGAAAGAGATACTAATGCTGTCGCCAATGCGACGCAATAATGTGCCTGGCATGACAATACCTACTAATATCTACTAATACGCAACATCATATGGAAGATATTTACTTGACAGAATAACCTGTGAAGTCCTCTTCATTCGGAAGGAATTCTGTGTAATCTTGTATAACTGGTAAACGTTAAGCGTTAGACGAAAACGTACTACACAAAAAATGTACATTTGTTTAAAGCACACAATTTATTTCACATAACATTTTTGTGGCATTAGCCACTTCCGAGATGTCCGTTATTAATGGTTCGAATTGTTCAATACTTTGTTGTTTTTCAGTTGTTTCTCGCGATTGCATTTTTTGGCCAACATATAGCGCGCAGTTTTTTAACCTTAAATACTGCTATTTTTTTGTATCTGTAGGTATAAACAAATTGGCATTGTAGTTATTTCTAAAATATTTCATTCAAAATGAAGAAAAATAAGCCTTCGTAAAAATAGCTTTTAGACTCCTAATAAAAAGATAAGAGCTTAGAGAATGTCATGTGAATCTAACACACAAGTTGTTTAGGTGAATGCTTACCATCTCAGTTTTCCTTTGTATTTACTTATGTTTTTATTTCTCAATATGTATTTAACTTGAGCATCATGTTGATTTTCACATTAGCTTCTTTATTTCAACTTTCTAATCTAACCACTTTTGAATCTAGAACGTCCTCTATCGTACCTAGATTCCGATTTATTTGCATTGCTTCTTCAATTTCTGACTCAAAGTTTTAGGCACCCTAGCAACTTCTTAATAGTTTCCTGATAATAGACGAGAGTAAAGGATGGCAAGAACTTAAGTGGCTCGAATTCAATGTATCTGAAGTTTGGCCATAGAACAAGATTCAAATGTAGAGTTTTTAGGTTTGGTGTTGACCAACTATTAATGAGCAACTAAGCAGATAACATTACAATTAATATAATCATCAGCAGCAGCAGCTGCTTGGCTTATGCCTATTGACCCGTTCCGGTTAATGAAGTATTGCACCACGATGAGCGCCAATTTTCGAAGCCGGGCGATGGTCGTCACCTTTGAAGCTGTACACTTTGCTTCAATATCTGCTGTTGATTCCGCTGCCGGCTGCTACCAAAGGTTGGCTATGATATCTTTCTCTCAGGGTATGCGTAAGGATAACACTAGTTCAAATTGACTGAAAAATTTAATGTGATCTAATAACTTGAGCTATTCAGGCGAGTTTCAGACCTTTCAAAGATAAAGAATGAAACTAATTACGAATCGTAACTCTCGAAACCATAACAATTGACATATCATATCTTCTAACTTCTGCAGTATCAATTTTCCGTTTGAAATAACTGTTTCCGCAATAAAAGAAACTAGAGGCGTACATTTCCGTGAGTCGCTATCCATCACTCGCCGTAGTTCACGTTGAGAAATGCTGGCAATTTCCTGGCGGATATTTTGTTTTTAATTCTTCCAGGGTGTGTGGGTTTGTCTTATACACTTTTTTTAAGTTAACCTAGAGATAGAAATCGCAGAAGGTTAGGTCGAGGGACCGAGGGGGCCACAAATCTGTACTAATAATTCTGTCCTCAAACACACTTTCAATTGTTCTCATCGAAATATTGGCTGTTTAAGCTCTTGCAGAGTCTTGTTGAAAAAAGGCAAAATCACGCTCCCTTGCTGTTAATTCTCTAAAAAGGGGGGGAGGGGCAAAATTGTATTCACATATGTACGGGCTTCAACTGTTGACTCGAAAAAAATTGGAATGATGGATAGTTTCCTAAAGAGGTGCCAAAAATGTATGGACAACGGCGGTGGCCAGTTTAAGCATCTCCTTTCATAAAGTTGGTAAGTAAAACCTTAAAAAGTAGTTTTAAAAATGTTGTGTGGTTTCATCCGCCCCTTTCTATGATAGCGGCAGACGGCAACGAGCGCCGAGGACGCGAACAGGAGAAACACTGCGCAGGCGGTTCGTAGTTTTTTGGCTCTTCCTGTATAAGGATATGCAGAATAGTTAAGATGAATGTTACAGCTGGTACAGTTTGGAGATTAGTCCTTTGTGAGAAGATAACAGCGCGTTAGTTTGGAGTACCCAATTCTAAGCTGGGTGATAACTTGATTTCTTCTTTTGAGAGTTCGGTAATGCAGAAAAGGTGTGCAGCCTGAGCGAGCTTCATGAGGTTTTCTCTTGGTTGATGACCATTTCAATTTCCATTTTAGCATGTACATGTGTTTAATGAAACTGATGTCTTGGTGTGGAGAGGCGATCGATGAATCACTGAGGGATGTTTAGTAGCTTCATCTGCTGTTTCGTTACTTTTTATGCCAATGTGAGAGGGAGACCATACAAAGGATACCTTTTTATTGGTCTTATTTATATTGTGATTTAACAATCAGATATTGATGTAGTTTATCTTTACGTTATTAGCTACACGCTTCGGGCACCAAACTTGAGGTAGATGCAGCCCCACGTATGATTCAAACTTTCCGCTGGCCTTTGCCCCAACGTTTAAAAATCAACTTTGTATTTTAATTTTTATTTAAATATTATATGTATACCTCGGCTGCGTCGGTATTAATTTGCAGAAACACGTATCTCTTAGCAGGGCTAGTACGGCTAAAGAATGAAGGCTTACACAAATTATAACGGTATTTAACTTCGTTTTATTAATCTTTCACACGATTAAATAACACTTCTCTGATATATCCTACTGTAGAGCTGTGAGATTATTGTTTAATTGCACTTTTTAACACGTAAACTTTATATTATTCACACTGTAACGAATTCTTTATGTCTCACACTGAATACGTACCGAGCGAACTGCTCGGGATCGCCGCCTTCTAGCATCTGCTTGGGAACGCTGTCTGCCGCCTGAATCTGTATATTTAGTCTATTTCAAGTCCCTGATTGGCTAAGCCTACTCCAATAGAATACTTTTATTTAACTTAAAGGTTTTCTAGTTTTTGATTGGTTATTTATAAACTGTTTTAAATATTACATTACTGTTCCAAAAATTATTAGTAGTCTTATTAAACTTTCTAATTTATTGTTGCGTCAAGCTTACTTCATTGTTACCTCATTGTTAGCATCTTTTGGCTTCTATTCTCACAGCTCCTACATTGTTAAAACTACGCAATACATTCAAATAACATTATTATACATGTACATAATAAAATAAACATAATACAATGACTGTTACATACATTTTATATAATATGTTGAACACATATTGCTTTATGGCGGGCTGTTATTATATTTTATATTGTATAATTAGACTGATATCGTTTAAGTGTTAAAAATACTACCTCAATATCATGGATCAGTGCGTGGTGTAGAAGAAGTGAGGTAAGCTTTAGAGCATTATCTGATCCTTCCTCTTTGGCAGCGAGTATAATTCTAGCATACTTTAAGGATGCAGCACTAACATAGCCGAATTAGGGTGCACGAATTAAACTACATACGATACTGCCCTCTGTCTCCTTGATGGGAAATTCCTAGGACATCATGATTGATAATCATTGGTCTCAACTATAGTTAATATCTCCACTAATGGGTGTATAAGAACTACAAGTTTTTCTGTAGAACTCACACGCGTCATTGAGTTGTTCCAAGCCCACATACACTGAACTGGCTGACAGACGACGCTTGGATACAGAAGGAAGTGTACTGTGCAAGTCAGACTTACTTCTCGCTAAGTGACAGCCTTGCGTTTGTCAACTGTCTCTCTTTTGTTGTTTGTCTGCTGGTAGCGGGAACAAATGACTATGGAGGAAGAAGTTTCCGTCGTCACACAATAACAGATTCACCCTCATTGTGTGCCTTCATATATACACAACGCGAATTTACTGAGGCGCTGCGAAAAATCTGTAACTGCCACCTAAAGGGCAAATACTGCAGTTCATTGCTCTGGACTACAACAACACGAAATGTTGTAACAATTTAATTAAACCAGTATAGACACATCCTGGTTTTTCATTAAGTATTCTGAATAAATATGTGAAAAAATGCGTCAGCATAGAATAGTCCTTGCTACGGAATATGCTAAGACTGACATCGCTGCTTAAGCAATATATCTCTTAAATTAGGCAAAACAACAGGAATTTTTCGTTTTTTTGTTTTGTGTTTTACATTTGTAATATACTTATAATTTTACCTTAGGCCAAACAATTGGCTTTTTAATATATAAACAAATTTAAAGTCACAAATGCCTATTTAAATTGGTCCTGTACGATTTTGTTAAAGTACCGCGTTGAACTTTAAATTTCATTTTTCCCAGCATTTTTCACTATTCAAAATGTAGCTTGAAGCACAGTTTATAACTTATAAGCTTGAAACTTTCAGGAATTACGGATTTAACATAGTTGTGCACTAGTTAAAAGGCATTGTCACGTAGGAGCTATGGCGCAAGGTTATTGGGAGATTGACGATAAGTAGCGCTCGCCAGCGTAAACACCAGAAGCGCTATCGTCAGATAACTAGCATCAGAAACGGCTATATAAGCGAGCGCTCTCGCAATTTGAATAAGCTGCTGAGCCAGTTAGCAAGTATGTTTCTAGTACAACGAGAAGTGCTGTTCTCCGAGTGCTGTAATGTGTAGTGAGTGCTGCTTCAGCGAGATATTATAGAAGTCCAGTGTTCGACTCCCCAGTGGGTAAACCGTCAGGAAGAAGAGTTTACCTCGAGCATATTTCATTTCGCCACTACGTCGTAAAGAAATAGTTGAACTACATTACATTAACGAAGTCATAGTGAGAACATTAGTGAAGTGATAGTTAAAAACTGTACAATGTCACAATATTAAATAGTTCAGTGAAATTAATTATTTTCTATAAGTCGCATTGAAAAAGTCGTAACACTCAATAACAGGTATACAATTTTTCTCTTAAACTAATTAAAATTAAGAAATACTTGAACCGCAATTTCTTTGTATACTAACCGCAAATTAAAAATTTGGGGACGATACTATTAACCGCAGGCCCAAGGAACATTTCATATTACCATAAAAGTCCATTATTATAAAGAAAAATTCTGATGTGTTACACTCACATGACCTTCTCTACTCTTGTACAAACTATTTTTACATACGCTTATTCTTCATATGCTTCATGTTAATCGAGATATCGAGATGTTAATCTTATTGCCAATTTTCTTGTAGACGCAAGGGGAATTGCTAGGCTTTAAGCGATAGTCAAATATTTTAAGAGCTGGTTGCTATGTGGAGTATTCCATTCTCTTTGCATTACCAGGACAAAAAAAATGAATAACGAATTTCCATTTGAGAAAAAGTATAAAGTATTGGAAAATTTAAGGGAATAACAAGCAATATCTCGAAAATGGTTCACTCAACAAAAAAATGTATATGACACAAATTGTGTATTTTAACGCGATGTACATTTTTTGTGTGGTACAATTTGGTCTATCTCTTACGGTTTACCAGTTATGCAAACGTCGTTCACAATGAAGAATACATTTGGAGACATTCCCAGAAAATTCGAGATATAAATTTTATTTGTCATGAAAATGTCTTAAACATATGATATTTTAATCAAAATCGTTAGAGCCATTTGTGAGAAAATTACAGTTTTCGAAAAATGTTCCATGTAAAGGGTAATCTGGGGTGGGGGAATTTGTTGAAAACCTTCGTGTCGCATCTCTGGAAAATACTGAATCTAAATACAAAGTTTGGTGTTTATCAGACTGTTCGTTTTTGAGTTATGCTGTTCACAATCACACACACACACACGGACATGTTTTCAAAAATGTTTTTTTTTGGATTCAGGGGGTCTCAAAACATGTATTTCCGATGAAATCTCGGTATCGAATTTTTGGGTGGAATACAATACCTACTTCCCCTACTTAACTATCTACTTAGTAAAGAAAGTAATAATATCTCAACGGTTAAACATTGCTCGTTAATTTTTTGTATGCTGTATACGTTTTATGTTCTGAGTAAATGGTAACATAATTGAAAGCTACCAGAAGAAAACTATAGATTTTTTATTTTCGAATATACATGTGTTAGGGGAGATTAAAAGCCCTATACCCCCAGTGTTAAATCTGCTAAATGTATAATCCATTATCTCTGAAAGTATTTATTATATTGTAATGTATACATTGAAATAAAGCCAATATACAGCAACATAAGTTAGATAAGCCAGATACATGGAGTGGTTGTAGGCCTCACCGGACGTCGAACCAGGGGAATACGGTGACTTGATAACTCTTACCTAAATGCACCGAGCGGGATGGCTCAGGCGGTTACGTCTGTAGCCCGCATTCGGGAGGCCCCGGGATCGATCCTGGCGAACCACCCACTCTGGCCCATGGGTTTTTCCTGGTTTCCCCGGGTTGCCAGGCGAATGCTGGGGTGGTTCATCTACCACGACTCTCCTTCCTCTTATTTCCCGTACCCAACCAACATCTTTGTCATCTATTTCAGGCGCTATGTTCGGCGGTTTGCGGCTGGGCAGTGGCCGCTCTGTAAAGGTTTGTTCCTCAGCGTCACTGCTCAGTTAGGTCTCTCCTCAGCATGGGGCTCCGCTCCGGGGGCACCTGGAGGTTGGTGGCTTATGGACAGAGACCGTGCGATGTCGGATGCGTTCTATCTGGAAACGTTAGGGACCCCGCCCATGCCTGCGCCCGTCGAAGTCCGGATCTGGTCGCCCTTCGAGTCTCTCCCCTCACTCTTCTCTACTAGGGCTCATGTTGGAAGCATAATGGGCCCACTGGCCTGCCTGAGTTGCTCTGCTCCGGTTCCGCGGCCCCTCCTCATACGTACCTTTACCTACCTAATAAATAAGAATTATCTCGTGGAAAAACAGGGCACCTGTTTAGCGGACTGAGGAAATCCGGCACGTACCTAAAATTGTTAAATGAAAAGAACGACAAATTGTTTCAGACCACACATATTAATTGATTAAGGTAGCTCCACCTGGCTAACCCGAACAAGACCGTCGCCTTTTTCAATTCACGAAGTCAACTCCGCACTCCTTCCTGTCCCGCTATCAACTGCCGCTTACCCACGCCAAATCTATCGCGCCTCTTCCCACAGCGTATGCGTATTCTACAATTAACAATGTATATTAATAAAAGCTACAAATGCTACATCATCAGACTGAAATTTTAACGGGATTAAGTTGCATGCTTCTAACAAAGTTTGTTTATTAAGGAAGATGGGATTATTTTCTTAAATATACCATAATTTGATTAAAGTTTATCAGCATTTTTTCTAAATAACCAAGCATGTCATTAACACCAAAGTAGAACCACAAGGTACTTAGAGTTGTTTTAATTTAACTATATTAAATACTTTCTAAAAGAACATGTCATTGATACCAACAATTTCAATCACTAAAAAAGCTGTTCAAAGCAAAAATAAAAAAAACAAAAAAAAACTGGCATATAGCTTGAGCACACAGAAGCTACCATACTTAACAGTAACACCAACTTGTAAAACAAAACTTCCACTAAAAGATGGGTTAAAGTTTACCTCTCTACTCTAAAGTGTATAGTTTTCTTCTGTAAAGTGGTGCAGAGTTTACTGTACATTACGATTTTTAATAGAAAAGCAAATTACAGTTAACACTGCCCAAAAAAGTAAAGTGCTATTTTTTGGAAATTTTTGCCATTTACTATCCTCTAAAATAGAATACTTCGTAACTTTAGGATATGACATAAGACCAAGCTGTGAAATGTCTTACCCTTGGGAGGATATACTACTGTTTTGAAACATATATTGAAGTGGTTTACTTCTGTTATATTTATTTGTTGAGCCCCACGTTTGGGAGCCAATTTGCGGCGGTATACTTATAATGTTTGTGTATGTGTGTTTACTTCGCGTGGTGAAGCCATTTTGTGATGTGATTCTTTGTTAGGTTTGTAGCTCCATCTGGTGTTAGCAATTTGCGTAGTATTAGTGTTTGTTTGAAAGAATGCGACTGTTATTTTATTTAATTTTTGTTTACTGTCCTCCGGCTAGCTATGATCTTTTTGGTCGAGCACATCTCTTTATACAGGTTGTGTAAACGGAAAGGAATCTTTTATCCAAAGATAACACTGATGAAGGAATTTGTTTTACACTTTTATTGTCGAACACAATCACTATCACATTTACACATTGATCTTGACACTCGCCAAACTGAAACTGTTATAACATACTTATTTACTGATTATTCTTAATTCGCGTACTTCAACTTTTTGTATAATTAACTTACAACACTTTAGATTTTTCATAACTCTGCTACGCGTAACTTGTGAATCGATAGCCGACGTGTACTTTATAAATATTTTCGGTGAACTGACGGACTGAAGGCGACGTGTAGCATACAAATATTTTCGACGAACTGACGGCGACGTGTAACGTACACATATTTTCGATGAACTGACGGACTGAAGGCGACGTGTAGCATACAAATATTTTCGACGAACTGACGGGGTCTATCTCTAACCTAGCCCTTTTTATACTCCTACACCCCGATATGCCTAAAGATTATAACTGAGCTGCTATTGGCTAATAAAACGCGCCAACATTAGCGTCTATTTTTATATCCAATGAAAATTATGAATACATATGCTCTAGGGACAATGTTCCAGCAAATTCTACAGAAAAACGCGCCAACATTACGTAACTTCCTCGTCTCTAATAATGATAAACAGCTCACCCCCTCGCTGCATTACTGCACGCTATTATTCTCAGTTTCAGTAAGGCAGTATAGACCCACTTCTCAACAATAATTACAATCAACAAACATCTCAAATCAATGTCACACAAAAATGCATATTCATAACATAATCATTCTTTACATTTAAATAATTTATGATACAAATTACTGCATCAATATTTATGTTATTATTGAATGCTTACGTGAAAATATAAGGAGAGGATACATTGGTAAACAGACCCCTATTTTCTCAGGTAACAGCCCGCAATTAAGGCACTGACTATCACAAGCAGGCAGAGGGGTTTTAGTAAGTAAACAGAGCAATCGTGTTACTGCGCGGGGTATAGGTGACGTCAGGTACTCTGATGGACGCTTTCCTTCCCTTCCCTTCACAAAGCCTGTTTCTTGTGACTGTTCATTTATTCGCTGCATACAAACCAGTGCAGAATTACTGGGGTAATATACCTAAAGTAAAACAGACTCACACATCAAGCTCGACATCACAATTTGACAGCTATGTTACGTTTAACCACACATTTAAAATGATTCTTTACCGCTTCCTCTAGAAGACCAAATTTTATTGTAATTGCTTTAGGCTTTCCTTGTATACCTATCGTAGTGAAATTCTTTCATAGAGGTAGTTTACGAACCATCCTTCCATATTCTCATAGATACGAGTAATCATAGTTCATTGGTTAATTTTTATGCCCGTGAATTGTTTTTCAGGCCAGTCACATAGAGAACTGATACTGGCTGGATGGAGCCAAAATTTGGGAACCTGAAGTGGAAATCTTACCAAGGGAAAAATACTATGGCGATCTAGGGGAACAGGCCGACAGTTCACACCACAAAAAATGTGGATCTTTATAAAACACACGATTTATTTCCAATAAATTTTTGTCGCATAAGTCACTTAGAAAATATCAGTTATTAATAGTTCACATTGTTCAATACTTACTCATTCTTTTAAAGTCCTGTCGACATTCAGTTGTGTTTCGCGATTGCATTGAAAGAGTATGGAATTTTAAGGCTAGCATATAGCGTGCTTTTCTTAAACATAGACAAACACTGTTCCCCTTGTATTTATAACGAAATGTGCGATGTAACTATTTCCGGAATGGATCTCGATTAAAATTAAGTAGATAGGAAAAAACACTTTAGTATGAATGAATCATTTATTATTTTCTTTGTACTTACATGCAATTTATACAATGTTTACAATACAATGGAGTTGATTATTATGTCTGTTCCCCTTATATTTAGCGTTCTATTGTATATATAATGGGGAAGTATAATTTTCTACTATTTACTTTTTTGCCTTCTTATGCTTTCTCTTTTAACCACTTCAACCTAAGTTTTCCTAAACATTTCCTGCTTTCTCCATATATTCATTTGGTCTTGTATTAAAAGTCTTCCTAACTTTTAGCTCTAGTAGTAAATTTCCATTTCTCTAGTATTAAATTCTCTCTTCCTTTATCCATGTCCTCGCGTTCCAGATTACAATACCAATTGTCTTATAATCCATTACATTTACTACAATTCTCCCCCTTCTTCTCCCTGTTAGAACACTTAAATTCATTACACCTGTCCTGCCCATGCATACCCCATTCTGGCCTTTTTGAGGCATACTTCGATGGATCTTTTTCTTCCCCACTCCGTTTTTAAACACCTATAATATACACCTTTTTCCTTGAAACTGAAGATGTTATTACTTTCTCTACTACGTAGAGTAAGTAGGGGAAGTATTGTATTCCACCCAAAAATTCGATACCGAGATTTCACCGGAAGCATTTTTGGAAACATGTCCGTGTGTGTGTCTGTGTGTCTGTCTGTGAACAGCATAAACTTGGTATTTAGGTTCAGTATCTTTCAGAGATGCGACACGAAGGTTTTCAAGAAAATCCGCCCACCCTAGATTACCCTTTACATGGAAGATTTTTCGAAAATTTTAATTTTCTCAAAAATGGCTCTAGCGATATTGATTAAAATATCACATGTTTAAGGTATTTTTCATGACAAATAAAATGTATATCTTGAATTATCTGGGAATGTCTCCAAAAGTATTCTTCATTGTGAACGACTTTTGCATAATTGGTAAACCATAGAGATAGACAAAACTTTACTACACAAAAAATGTAGATCGCGTTAAAATACACAGTTTATGTCATATACATTTTTTTGTTGAGAGAACCATTTTCGAGATATTGCTTGTTATTCCCTTAAATTTTTCAATACTATTTTCTCAAATGGGAATTCGTTATTCATTGTTTTTTGTGTTGGATATACAAAGAGTATTTACTGTGGCAAAGGGAATGATGCTGCACATAGCAACCAGCTATTAAGAGATATGTGTGCGCTTAAAGGCTGCTGTATTTCTATATTGCCCTTGTAAATATATATTCCCCTTACATCTACAAGAAAATTAGCAATAAGATAGAGTCTGCAAATGTTTATCTCGATTAACATGAAGTAGATGGAGAATTAGCGTTTGTAAAAATAGTTTGTACAAGAGTAGAGAAAGTCATATGAGTGTAACACATCAGATTTTTTTTTCATTACGTTGTTCGTTGCTACGTATGAAAAGTCGATTTGAAGTAGGAGTTGTATTATTTTTCAACTGTTGGGGAGCCGAACACTTGAAGTAGTTGCAATCTCACATATGTTAAACAGTTTCCGGTAGCCTTCGCTCCAAATGTACTTTCAGGTGGCCTTTGCCCCAGGTTTAAAAAAAATATTATCTTTGTTATTAAACTGCTTCTTTAAATACTTATGTTTGCCTCGGCTGCGTCAGTATTATTGTTAGAGACACGTTTATTATTTTTGTTATTATTCGTCTCATACGAATACGTATTATATTTCTCTAGAAAACGCATCTTTCATCCGGTTACTATCAGGGTTTGTAGGCAACTGACCTGATTTCAACCGTCTAAACTTGTAAATTTCTCTATTTCTGATTGGCTAATCCTAGTCCAATAGAATACCTGCATTTAACTAAAGTTTTTCTGGCTGATGATTAGCTATTTTTAAACTGTCTCAAAATTTACATTATTGCTGCTCTAATAATGACTAGTATCATTTAAACTCTCAAACTCATTATTGCCTCAAGATTACCTCATTGTTACCTTATTGTTAGCAACGTTTTAACTTATTATTCTCACAGCTCCTACATTATTAAATTACGTAATGCATTCACATAACATTATTGAACATGTTTACAATAATATAAGCATATGCAATGACTGTTACGTAAATTTTACAAATTATTAAATACACGCATTGCTTCAAGGCGGGCTGTTATTGAATTTACATATTATATAATCTGACTGAAATCATTTAAGTGTTAAAAATACTGCTTCAAAACTACTCATAATTTCTTGCTTTTCAAAATCCTCCACTCTTATTCTATTTTCTTTCCAGAAACCGTGACGCTTTAGTAAGAATAATTTGCATAATTACTAATAAATGAGAAAGGTTAGGAAAGTCAGTGAATATAACATGAGATCTTTTAACATATGCCTTCCTTACGTATTAGTCCTCAAATATTACAATGTAGCAAGAAATGCTCCAATAGTATTCCTTTGAAGTTAGCGAGTTTATCCCCTTCTGTTGATCATTTGTCTGATCGTACAATTTTAGTAATGCTATGCCCTTAGGAATCTCGATATTGCTTTCCACGACCCAATATGTAGAATTCCTTCCTACCGAGAGCCGGTGATGGGCAAGGCAAATTTGTCGCTAATTAACGTTTTTCTTCACCGCGACCTTTACCGCATCTCTCTTGTGCCCGATGTAGTGACGCAGAACTGATTAATGCGGCGGTAATCTTGGATCCTAAAGAGAAAGAGAGAAGAAAGATTAATGAAAGAAGTTGCCCCGGGAGCTACTCCCACTGCGAGTTCAAGGAGGTTATGGGAACTGTCACTCGTAATTGAAAGTATAAATACTATACAGGCCTAGGCGATAGTCAGCACTTTCTTACTATAGAAATAGCCCCAGCTTACATAATAAATGATTACCGAGCGTGATGGATCAATAGGTAGCTAATTTAAACATCTGATGTGTTAGTTTCACATAACTTTCTCTACACACTGTTGTTTATTACTTTCCCTACCACGTGCAACCAAAGGTCAAGCAAATAACTCACCAAGGAGTCATCATGTCAGATAGAATCCGACGTGGAAGAAATGTCATTGGAGTGAAATTGCACAAGAACACAGTTGCTTGTGGTTGGGCCGTTCATTCTCCATGAGAGCCCATACATCGTGGAGGTTCTAAACACAAAACTTCACCATTATGGGTGGGAAGTGTTACTTTATGCACCCTACAGTCCAGACATGAGTCCACCAGACTTCGACTTATTCCCAAAGTTAAAGAAACCTATGCGTGAACGACGGTTATCAGACGATTGAGAAAGATGGTCATCAGCTCCACGTATGGACGCCAATTTGAGAAGATGGTTTGTTACGTTATTTTTATTTGCAACACGCTTTGGGCGACAATTTGAAGGTATTTCGTTGTATTATATTTAAACTGTTGGGGAGTCGAACTTGAAGTAGCTGCAACCGCACGTGTGGTACCCGGTAGCCTTCGCCCCAATTTTTAAAGATATTAACTTTGTAATTTGACCGTTTCTGTAAGTATTAAATATTTTATGTTTGCCTCGGCTGCGTCAGTATTATTGTTAGAGACACGTTTCTCTTAGCATGATTGTAATGCGACTAGGGATGTAGACTTATACAGATTATAATTTTACTTCACTCCTTTTATTAATGCTTGATACGATTTAAATAACACTTCAATGATAGAGAGGGTGAGCTGTGAGATGTTTTTATTAATTAATTACACTTTTTTAACACGTAAACTTATTTTTCGTCTCACACGAATACATATTATATTTCTTGAGGACACTTTTTGCGTCTGGTTAGTAACGCTGTAACGCTGTCTGAATTTGTAAATGTTTCTCCTTTTCAGTTTCTGATTGGCTAATCTTACTCTAATAGAATACATTCGTTTAACTAAAGCTTTTTCTGGTTGTTGATTGGCTATTTTATAAACTGTCACTAAAATTACATTAATGTTGCTCCAAAAATGATTAATAGCATTATTAAACTCTCAAACTCATTATTGCCTCAAGTTACTTAATTGTTACCTCATTGTTAGCAACGTTTAACTTATTCTCACAGCTCCTACATTATTAAATTACGTAATACATTCACATAACATTATTGAACATGGATACAATAATATAAGCAATGGTTGTTACATACATTTTACAAATTGTTACATACACATATTGCTTCAAGGTGAGCTGTTATTGAATTTATATATTATATAATTAGACTGAAATCATTTAAGTGTTAAAAATACTGCCTCAGTTTTTCTTCTCTGGAGCAGTTTTCTACCAACGTTACCCGAGCTATTCGATAAATATAAGTGGTGTCTTGAATAGATTAATAGGGCTTCCCAAATGCTAAGACTCAGTCGCTGAGAAGCAGAGAGACTATATGGAACAGATTATGAATATTAATAAAGTTGTAAATGCAAAGAAAATAAATCGTATGCATTACTTATAACATTACTTTCGTAAGTAGATGAAATATTGTATTGCAACCAAAAACTAAATACCCACCGGAAATATTTCACCGGATATACTATATGTTATGAGGGTCCCTGAATAAAAAAGCATTTTTAGACAAAGCTTTTAGACAAAAATTAAAAGTTGGACAAATACCAAACTTGGTATTTAGGTTTACTATCTTCCAAACAAGTAAATATTTCCCCCATCGACCCTTTATGTGAAACATTTTTCAACATTGTTTATTTTCTCAAAATTGACTGTGAAGATTTTGATTAAAATCACATATATTAAAGACATTTCCATGAAAAATAAAACGTATATCTTTAATTTTTTGGAAAACCCTATGTAGTCCTCTTTATTGGAAAGAAATTTTGTATAATCTTGTATAGCTATTAAACGTTAAGTGATAGACGAAAACGTACTACAAAAAAAATACACACACACAATTTACTTCAAATAACATTCTTTTGTGTCATAAGGCATTTTCAAGATATCCGTTATCAATGGTTCAAATTGTTCAATACTATTATTTTCAAGCTTTGTCGATTTTCAGTTATTTTTCGTGATTGCATGGAAACAGTACGGAGTTTTAAGGCCAGCATATAGCGTCCAGTTCTTAAACATTTGACTATCGCTGTTTCCTTTTGTATCTATAATGAAATGTGCAATGTAGCTATTTCTGCAAAGCTTTATCTCGAATATAATGAAGCAGATAGAAAAATAAGCATTCTAGGCATGTTTTACATACCAACTAATAATCGATAGAGGAGAGGAAGGCATGTCAATGTAACGCTTAGATGTATTTTATCTATCTTCTGCAAATATTCTTACGAAAGCTTATTTTTCTGTCTACTTCACGTTAATAGGCATTAAGCTTTGCAGAAATAGTTTCATTACACATTTCGTTGAAGGTACAGGGGGGATACAGGAAATCGAATCACTAGTCATGTGTTTAGAAACGGATTGCTATATGCTGCTTTCACAAATTTGAGAAAGAAGTATTTTTAGGAGTTAAATCGTGTATCAACTGTTGGGGAGCCGAACTTGTAGTAGTTGCAACCGCACGTATAGTACCCACTTTTCGGTAGCCTTCGCCCTAAGTTGAAAAATATTAACTTTGTAATTTGGCTGTTTCTTTGAATATTATATATTTATGTTTGCCTCGGCTGTGTCAGTATTATTGTTAGAGACACGTTTCTCTTAGTAGGGTTGTGGTGCGACAACAATGTAGGATTACTCAGATTTTAAGTGTTTCTTCACTCCAATTATTAATGCTTGACACGATTTAAATAACACTTCACTGATATAGAGAGCTGTGAGATTCTTTAATTAATTAATTGCACTTTTTAACACGTAAACTTATTTTTCGTCTAACACGAATACGTATTAAATATCTCGAGGACGCATCTCGCATCCGGTTACAATCACTGTCTGCAGGCAACTGAACTGATTTCAGTTGCCTAAACTTGTAAATTTCTGTATTTCAAGTCTCTGGCTATTCCCAATCCAATAGAATACCTTCATTTAACTAAAACTTTCTGGTTTTTGATTGGCTATTTTTAAACTGTCTCAAAATTTACATTATTGTTGCTCCAATAATGGCTAGTAGCATTTAAACTTTCAAATTCATTATTGCCTCAAGTTTACTAAATTACGTAATATATTCACATAACATTATTAAACGTGGATACAATAATATAAACATTTACAATGACTGTAATATACAATTTTTATATATATAGTTACATACACGCATTGCTTTAAGGCGGGTTGTTATTGAATTTTATATTATATAATTAGACTGAAATCGTTTAAGTGTTAAAGATACCGCTTTAAATTTCATAGTCTTTCCATTATATCGCGAGAAACACTGAATAGGGATAGCACTTTAAAAGCCTGACAAAAATGTATGTTAAGTTCAAACCATTAACAACTCATTTCATGAAATATGTACAGCCACAAAGAAATTTATTTAAAATAAATTGTGTGTTTAAAGATATCTACATTGTTTGACTGACTCTTATGGCTTACCAGTTATATAAAATTATACAAAGCTCCACATAATAAAATAATTTTCAAATTAAAGAGGAAATTGCAGTTAAGGCTGCACAAAAACCTAAACATTCTTTTTGGAGGGCGGCAATTTAGTCTTGCCAAGTTCAGCGTCTTCCAAGAATGCGAAACAAAATAATTAAGAAAATCCCACCACTCTAAACTACCCTTTACATGGAAAATGTTTTGTTTTCTCAAGAATAGTCCTAAAGAATTTGATTAAAGTATCATAGGAATATTTTAGATATTTGCATGACAAATAATACTGTATTATACATTAAGCGAGAGGAACGGATGGTTTTGCATGAGGTACGTATGTACTGAGAGGTAAATCTGTTTCGATCCCGTAATATATATACTATTTTTTCCACGACCTGGAGCTAAATTATTGTATTTTATTACTTTCTCTACTACGTATAGTAAGTAGGGGAAGTATTGCGTTCCACCCAAAAATTCGATACCGAGATTTCACCGGAGATACATGAGTTGAGGTGCCTGAATCCAAAAAAAGCATTTTTGGAAACAGTCCGTGTGTGTGCGTGTCTGTCAGTTAACGGCATAACCAAAAATGAAAACTCGGATAGTACCAAACTTGGTATTTGAGTTTAGTATTTTCGAAGAATGCAACACAAAGATTTTCAAGAAAATCCTTTCATTCCAGTCTACCCCTTACAAGGAAAATTTTTCGAAAGTTTTGATTTTCTCAAAAATGGCTCTAACGATTTTGATTAGAATACCATATGTTTAAGATATTTTCAGGGCAAATGAAACGTATATCTTGAATTTTCTGGGAATGCATAACTCGTAAGAGAGGGACAAAGTTTTATTACACAAAAATGCAGATCTCGTTAAAAAACTCAATTTATGTCGTACATATTTTATTGTCGAGTGAACCATTTCCGAGATATTCCGTATTATTTGTTTGTGTTTTCCAATACTTATACTTCTCTTCAAATAGGATTTTTTTTTATCCTGGACATGCAAAGAAACTGGGATACCCCACATAGCAACCAGCGTTAAAATATTTGACTGTCGCTTAAAACCTACCATATTCCCCTTGCATCTACAAGAAAATTAGCAATAAGATTGACATCTCGATAAACATGAAGTAGATGAAGAATAAGCGTTTGTAAAAATAGTCATGTGAGTGCAATGCATCAGAGTTTTTTATGGAGTTTTGTTAGAACTATTTCATCGAAGTGCTTTGGGACTATTGACAAGGGATAAAGGGCTTTGGAATGATTGAAACGATATACTTGGCAGCATTGTTATTTATATCGATTACATTGTTTACATTGTGAATTTAAATGCAAAATGGATTATTTTAAAGAACCAAAAGATTAAGTATGTTGCTAGTGCTGTACTTATTGGTTTGTTATAAAAAACACCAGAATATTGTACGAAGGAGTGCACATTCGTTTTAAAAGAATGTTTAAATACACTATGTGATAAAGTATCCGGACACCCCCATAAACATACGTTTTTCATCTTAGGTGCATTGTGTTGTCACCTTCTGCCTGGTACTCATTATCCCCGACATCAGTAGTCATTAGACATCGTGAAACAGCAGAATGGGATGCTCCGTGGACCTCACGGGCTTCGAACGTGGTCAGGTGATTGGGTGTCACTTGTGTCAGAAGTCTGTACGCGAGATTTCCAAACTCCTAAACATCTCTAGGTCCACTGTTTCTGATGTGATAGTGAAGTGGAAACGTGAAGGGACATGTAAAGCACAAAAGCGTGCAGTCCGACCTCGTATGTTGACTGACAGAGACCGTCAACTTTTGAAGAGGGTCGTAAAGAGTAATAGGCAGACATCTATCCAGACCATCACACAGGAATTTCAAACTGCATCAGGATCCACTCCAAGTACTATGACAGTTAGGCGTGAGGTGAGAAACCTTGGATTCCATGGTCGAGCGGCTGCTCATAAGCCACACATCACGCAGGAAAATGCCAAACGACGCCTTGCTTGGTGTAAGGAGCGTCAACATTACACGATTGAACAGTGGCAAAACGTTGTGTGGAGTGACAAATTACGGTACACAATGTGGCGATCCGATGGCAGGGTGTGGGTGAACGTCATCTGCCAACGTGTGAGTGCCAACAGTGAAATTCGGGGGTGGTGGTGTTATGGTGTGGTCGTGTCTTTCCTGGAGGGGGCTTGCACCCCATGTTGTTTTGCGTGGTACGATCACAGCGCAGACCTACATTGATATGTTAAGCTCTTTCTTGCTTCCCACTGTTGAAGAGCAATTCGGGGGTGGCGATTGCATCTTTCAACACGATCGAGCACCTGTTCATACTGCACGGGCTGTGGCGGAGTGATTACACAACAATAACATCCCTGTAATGGACTGGCCTGCACAAAGTCCTGACTTGAATCCTATAGAACACCTTTGCGATGTTTTAGAACGCCGACTTCGTGCCAGGCGTCACCGACCTACATCGATAACTCACCTCAGTTCCGCACTCCGTGAAGAATGGGCTGCCATTCCCTAAGAAACCTTCCAGCACCTGATTGAAAGTATTCCTGCGAGAGTGAACGCTGTCATCAAGGCTAAGGGTGGCCCAACACCATATTGACTTCCAGCATTACCGATGGAGGGCGCCACGAACTTATACGTAATTTTCAGCCAGGTGTCCGGATACTTTTGAGCACGTAGTGTATGTTGAGAAAATGGCTTGTGGGTTTATTTCACGGAAATAGGAAAGGTATGCAAGTCTTCTACGATATGGGCAAATATTCTATGTTAAGATCTAGTTTATAAGGTAATTAGTATATTATACATTAAAGTTAGATTGCTATAAAATATGTAGAAGTATAGTTGCTAATATTTGGCTCCTTTAGGGAGAGAAGTATTACATTATCTCACTCCCGTTTTTGGTAACCTAGAAACCAACATTTAGCTCCGATCATGGAAAAAACGTATATGTTGAATATTTCTGGGAAGAGACTGTGCTAAACCATAACAGGTAGGCAAAATCTTCCAAAACAAAAATTTTAGATCTCTATAAAGCACACAATTTTTGTCAAATCCTGTTTTTTCGGGGGTGCGGTAGATAGAAGCAAACTATTTTGTATGAAGCGTAATAAAGTTAATTGGGAAAGTTGTGGAAATGCAACAGATAAGTTTTTTAATAATTATTATTTTAACTACTAAACCCTTTTTTGGCAATAACTCTCCAGTGTGCATTAATTTTGAAGGTCAGATATAGCTACCCCTTTAACTTATTTGGTTTGAGGAGTGCTTTTTGTAAAACTGACAAACCACCAACTGAAAAATAAATATCAACTCAGGTCAGCCTTTAGAGAGTTTATAAGCGTTCCTGAGCACCATTTTCTACTGTAAATATTCTCACACAAAGTAAATACCAAGCAATTTAAGACACTTTATGATAACCCTTTTACGTCTATCGCCTACAGCTTCAACTGTGCCAACTTCCGTTTTAATTACCGTTTCTTTCATAAAAAAGTACTTTAAACAGCGTTTCTTTAATTTTTCTCTCTTGCCTTTATGTCCCAGTATAAGGAAACTTAATTAAAATACAGCGCTTATTGACCTTAAATGAATGTCCAAATTAGCGGTGTTAAAATCGATATTCTCCGAGAAAAGGCAATCATGGTTCCTGAAGCTGTAGATGTGGAGTAGCAATTGACATTGAAGTTAAAATGTAGCGGGGGGATTTTGAATTAACTGCTTCATAGAGACGAATTGGGGCAACAATTATAACAAAAAGCGTAAATGTATTTGTTCCTTTACATCCAAGATTGTTGTAAGCACAGGTCAGAAATGAGATATTGGGGGAGGGCTGCGTCTATTTTATCTCGGAGTTGGAGGAAAGAGGTGAGCGGGCTAGAGCCGGTGACTGCAGGCTCAACGCAGCTGGGTCCTAAACGTTTCCAGAAGGTGCATATCTGTAGAGCGCGCACAGAATGTTACAGGCAGAAGGTGCTTATTTCAGTGTTGAAACTCTTTTGTATATGCTGTAAATATGAAAACAACAATCGTGATTGCATCAGGCGCTAAAGACTGGGTCATCGCGCTTCAATTATCTATTTTTTTTCGTCACATTGTAAATTTCTTCGTTAGTGCTTTGATGTGTGCTGTGTTGGTTGAAATTATATTTTTCTCACCTACACGGAGGTTACTTGCCTCACTGTGCAAATTTACAGCGCCAGAGCGCAGATAATGGCTTTTTTTTCTTTCAGAACTTCGGTGGGCCATGTCGGCGACTAACTCTTAAAAAATACATATATTTGCATTCCCGCAACTCTAGGTGAATTTTGACCCGTTATTTATTTAATTCTTTCTGTAATCTTCCAAGATATAACTTTGGAAACGTTCTTTTACTTACAAACAAAAATAATATAGTGTGAGAACTAAAGATTTTAAGCTTTTTCAGAATATAATGAATGAAAGAGAAAGAAAAACAGCCGTGTTTGTGCTTTGTTAATAAACAAAATTTTGGTAAATACTAGGTAACACCACCAATTGAAGTTCTATAAGTTTATTGCGGTTCCTGCATTGGTGATGTGTGCATTGCACATAAAGAAAGAAGGGTAAGTCAAGACTACAAGCAGGAGAAACTACCTTTTTAAAATTAGTGGTAGGATACGCTCTAATTGATTAAAAAACCTGATGTGTTACACTCACATGACTTTATCTACTCTTGTACAAACCATTTTTACAAACGCTTATTATCCATCTATTTCATATTATTCGAGATAAACATTTTACATAAACGATATTCTGACATGCAAAGAGAATTACATTTTACACATAACGACAAGTTCTAAAAATATTTAACCATCGCTTTAGGCCTACTATGTTCCCCTTGTTTTGTATTTGCAAGGGCAATATAAGCACAGGCATATCTCTTAATAGCTGGGTGCTATGTGCAGCACCATTCTGTTTGCCACAGATTAATACTCTTTGCATATCCAAGACAAAAAGATGAATAACGAATTCCCATTTGAGAAAATAAGTATTGAAAAATTTAAGGGAATAACAGGCAATATCTCGAAAATGGTTCACTCAACAAAAAAAAATGTATATGACATAAATTGTGTATTTTACCGCGATCTACATTTTTTGTGTAGTAAAATTTTATCTATCTCTTATGGTTTATCAGTTATGCAAAAGTCGTTCACAATGAAGAATACTTTAAAAACATTCCCAGAAAATTCAAGATATACATTTAGTTTGTCATGAAAATATTTTAAACATATGATATTTTAATCAAAATCGTTAGACCCATTTTTGAGAAAATGAAAATTTTCGAAAAATGTTCCATGTAAAGGGTAAACTGGGGTGGGGGGATTTTCTTGAAAACCTTGGTGTCGCATCTCTGGAAGATACTGTACCTAAATACCAAGTTTGGTGTTTATCAGACTGTTCGTTTCTGAGTTATGCTGTTCACAGGCACACACACAGACACACACACGGACGGATTTCCAAAAATCCTTTTTTTTTGATTCAGGGGCCCCAAAACATGTATTTCCGGTGAAATCTCTGTATCGAATTTTTGGGTGGAATAGAATACTTCCCCTACTTACTATACGAAGTAGAGAAAGTAAAAAACACAGGCATAAGGATAAAACCAAACATACTTGAATGGAATGAAAAGATAAACATTATAATTTAGAGAGAATGGAAATAGACAAATAATGTCACCAGAATTTCTTTAAAATTTAAACCAGAGGAACATCGAGACCAAGGATGAGCAATGAAGACATAGGCCAATCAATAAAAGCATACTGAAGGCCGAAACCGTATCTAGTCTACACCTTGTGTAGAAAAAGAAGAGATGTATCTTTTATGTATGTAAAATGAAGATTTGAAAGGACTTGGTGCATCTCCAAATGAATGTTTACACAGACAAATTTCTGTTGCTTTGTATTTCCTCAAAAAATGATGTGATAGTTTTCATGGAAATATAATTCACAATTAGCCCACATACATTCCTTTTGGGCAAGGGCCTCTTTCAAGTGAAAGGGGGCTGGATTTTGCAGTTCAGGGAAAGATTAATATAGTTTGTGCTACTGGCTATGTGCACTAGTTACTTCCAAGTATCTCCCTTTGACCATCGTGGTCCAACTACTGCCGAAGGTTCTGTGGGTTCTCTGCTTGGCAACGTTCCTCTAACCAACTCTACGGTCCCAAGAAGTCACTCTTTTTACTTTCTCTACTATTTATAGTAACTAGGGGATGTATTGTATTCCAACCAAAAATTCGATACCGAGATTTCACCGGAAATATATGTTTTCAGGCCCCCTGAATCCAAAAAAAGCATTTTTGGAAACATGTCCGTGTGTGTGTCTGTGTGTCTGTCTGTGCCTGTGTGTGCCTGTGAACAGCATAACTCAGAAACGAACAGTCGGATAAACACCAAACGTGGTATTCAGGTTCAGTATCTTCCAGAGATGCGACACGAAGGTTTTCAAGAAAATCCCCCCACCCAAGATTACCCCTTACATGGAACCTTTTTCAAAAATTTTAATTTTCTAAAAAATGGCTCTAATGATTTTGATTAAAATATCATATGTTTAAGATATTTTCATGACAAATAAAATGTATATCTTGAATTGTCTGAGAATGTCGCCAAAAGTATTCTTCATTGTGAACGGCTTTTACGTAACTGGTAAACCATAAGAGATAGACAAAATTTTGCTACACAAAAAATGTAGATCGGTTAAAATACACAATTTATGTCATATATATATTTTTTTGTTAAGTTAACCATTTTTGAGATATTGCTTGTTATTCCCTTAAATTTTTCAATACTTAATTTCTCAAATGGGAATTCGTTATTCATTTTTTTTTCTTGGATATACAAAGAGTATTAATCTGTGGCAAAGAGAATGGTGCTGCACATAGCAACCAGCTAGAATAATGTCTGTGCTTATATTGCCCTTGCAAATACAAAACAAGGGGAACATAGTACGCCTTAAGCGATAGTCAAATATTTTTAGAACTGATCGCTATGTGTAAAATGTAATTCTCTTTGCATGTCAAAATATCGTTTCTGCAAACGTTTATCTCGATTAATATGAAATAGATGGAGAATAAGTTTGTAAAAATAGTTTGTATAAGAGTAGAGAAAGTCATGTGAGTGTAACGCATCAGATTTTTGTCCATTTATTAGGGTGCTGTTTCATAAGCTCATAACAAAACATGTCCTGCCCATCTTTAGTTTAGATGGTCGTGGTCCTGTGGTCGCGGCGTCCTTTAATGGTGTTTTGCTTTTTTTGGGGGGGAAAGGCAGGACACGTTATGAAACAGCAGATAAAATTTGTGTAATTAATTTTCTGAAAATAGGAAACCTTCACTTCAAGTAAAATGTTCAGTGAAAGCTCGATCACATTTTTTGGGTAAAATGCAACACTTTCTCTAAAGAGAGAACATTCGTATGTATGTGTGTATGCAAGGTAGGATGTAGGGTGTGTTTATCGAAGGGTGACGCCTCTGCTACCATTTTGGTTTGTTGTGGCTATACCCTCCGGGAGACAGGGATGAGGTGAAGGAGTCATAGGAAGTTCAAGGTCCGTAGGCAGACAAGCACACAGAGATGCGCAGAAGTCCTTAACATTTTCAGCTTGAACACCCCGCACTAGTGGCGAGGAATCTCAAGAGGACGCAGTGACCCTAACCGACCGAACAGTTCACTCTGGCGTTCACGGGAAGAAATATTTCCAACGCGCATGCATGCCATCTGCCCGGCACCGCCAACACCGCAGGAAATGTGGGGGAGCAGGAAAAATCGTTGTAAAAGACCCCACCCGGTTCGCCTTAGCAATCAGACGAAAACCACGAAAAACCATGGTCGAGTGGGCGGTCAGCGAGCCTCACACAACACCACGGAGCCATCTCTCTCGATGTATGAAGGGTCACATTAGAGATTGCTAACATCAGAAAGCAGTGAACCGATATGTTACTAACAACGCAGAAGTTTGTTATTCTCGATGATAGTCGCCGACTATTTGTCTTTTCCAAAGAGAAAACCCGGCGGCCTGAGGATGGGGAATCTTCACATTCACCAGTTTCACCTCTTTTTCGTTGTATGTTAAGGGTAACGGCATTATGTAAAACAATATACATCTTTTATGATATAAAATAACTAGGGGACCAAAGAGAAGATACAACGGTCTAAAATTTTCACCTAGGGCAATAATTACACTAGTCTGCGTGATATCGGATGACTGAAAACTAATAAGTGATTCTGACTCAATTTTTATGCTGATTTCAGAACAACTTTTAGTTTATTTCTATCACGTACAGCTTTTTCAAAATTTCACTTAAAAAATATAGAGATTTAAAGATATTGCTTCCGCCACTGCACATAAAATTGGGCTGAATGAAGCAATTTGTAAGGGCTCTACCGCAGGTTGGACTCTGCTTCAAGTACCTTTCCAAGAAATTTCCCTTCATTACACAAGACAAATTAAAGGTTGGAATTTTTGTTGGTCCTCAAATAAAGAAACTGATGAAGGATGAAAATTTTGAGAAGACAATGAATGAGAGAGAAATAGAAGCATTGTCCACCTTCCGATCAGTTACTGAAAACTTCTTAGGCAATAATAAAGATCCTAATTACAAGGCCATTGTCGAAACAACGTGGGAAATTTCAAGAAGATAGGTTTTCACATGAGTGTAAAGGTGCATTTTCTGCATTCACATATTGACTACCTTTCAGAAAATCTGGGACATTATAGTGAAGAGTAGAATGAACGTTTTCACCAAGATATTAAGGAAATGGAGAGGAGGTCCAGTGGAGATGGAATGTAACTATGATGGCCATCTACTGTTGGATGTTGAGGAGGGACAGTCATCTTCAAGGATCTGCAAGGAAGTCAAAGAGGAGAAAGTTTGAAAAAAGTTAAATGAAACACCTTGGCTTCTTGTTTTGTTAAAATGTAGTCATGAAATGAATTAGGGGAGTTCTTTAGAGAATTATTAATCTGTTTCTTGAATAAAAACTTACCTTGTGTGAAACGGTATTTGAATACTTTCCTACGCTCATTAGTAAAATTGTCAAAACATTGTTTATTTTGTGTAAAAACCTGACGTGATAAACAAAACGGAAGTTATTTCTGGAATCAGCATAAAAAACTGGATTCAAGAACGCCTATTTTTAAGAAATCATCTGACAACAAGTTTAAAAATGCAGAATAGTGTTATCTAAAAGTTACTCGACCATTCCGACCGATGATTGTTTCGCCACCAAAGGGTACTTGCAGCATTTCCAGAATTGGAGGAATATCGGGGGAGATTGAGGATTTAAGACGTTCTGTCCATATTTCATGTCCTTTTGTATAAATATCAGGGGATTTTATTTTCTCTACCAGATAAGTACCTGCCTATTTTTTCCTCCCAAAAATTTGATACCGAGATTTCACCAAAGTCAAAACAACACAAAAAAGCATTTTTAGATAAACGCCCATTTGAGTGTGTCTATAAATACCAAATTTGGTATTTAACTTCAGCATCTTCCAACGTGAAATTTCAAGAAAATCCCCGAAACTACCCTTCACTTCCCGTTTTTAAAAAACTTTTATTTTCTAAAAAATTGCGCTAACGATTTTGATTAAAATACTTAAAATACCATACAGTAAAGATATTTACATGACAAACAAAATGTATATCTGGAATTCCCTGAGAGTACTCTATGAAGTCCTCTTCATTCGCGGGAAATTGAAAGGGGATATATTATACATATACAGGAATTGTACATATTAAAGGGGAAGCATACATACAAGAATTGTACAGTAATAATTTAATTCACTAACATGTTAAAATATTCAACATTTAACATTTGTGCAGAGCTGATTGTAAGAAACGGGCGAGATAGCAAAATTCCTAAGCATAAAGAGCATACCTTTCACCAAGCCAGCAGGCAGGAAACCGATAACGGTACGAAGAAATAGAAAGAGACAGATAGTGAAAAGAAAGAGACGGAGATATGAAGCTTGCTTCACAACGCTTCAAGATGACGCTTAAGCACATGGATCTGAAGAAATGCATTCTCATACATGTTAAGGTAACGCAGTCTGAGGACCAATAGGGAACGTCGTTACATTTTTAAACGCAGAGGTGAGCGTCACCAGGCTCCCGTATATAAGGGCAGGCAAGGCCTCAGAGCTCACTCTCTATCACTGATCTTCAAGAATTCACGTCGACACGAGGTGCTACAAATGTACGTGGATGCATACAAGAGTGGGAGTGCGTGTGCAGATAGCTAGGCTCCTGACTAATTTAAAGTGGTGGGATTATAATAATGGAAAAAGCTAGCCGCCCAAAATTATTTCAATTGTGAATAAACTTCATTTATTAAGGGAAAATTGCAGCGTATTTCTTAAACTTACCTCACCCACTATAACCTGAGAATTAATAATTAGATGTACTTAAGAATGGAATACGCAACAACCGATGAGCACCAATAGCCGAGGAAGAACACTGCAGAAGACCACATCAATCCAAGGATCTACGATTTCCTGCTACGAATGGCGCCCAATGACTATTTCCCGCTACAAAGTTTTGTATGATCTTGTATAACTTGTAAACGTTAAGCGATAGATAAAAACATACTACAAATGCAATGTAGAGATTTTAAAACACACTTTATTTAGGACGTTTTGTTGTGGTACCACAATTTTGGATATATGCGTCATTAATAGTTCGCATTATTTAATACTTAACCATTCCTTTAATGTCCTGTCAACATTCAGTTGTTCCTCGCGATGTCGTGGAAGGGTATAGAATTTTAAGGGCAGTGTATAGCGTCCAGTCCTAAAACATTTGACTATGTTGTGCAGCTGTTTCCAGAAAGGTTTCTCTCGATTAAAATCAATTAGATGGGAAAATCAACCTTCGTAAGAATAGCTTGTGTACTTGCTAATAAACGATAGAGGGTAGAAAAAGCCGTGAATATAACATATCAGACTTTTTATCTGTTATTAGGAATAGTCTGTACGAAATTAGAATTATAAAGGGTAAAAGAGAGGATTAACAATAAAACTCTATAGTTCATTGCATGATAATTTCATAAAAAACAGGGGGAGGTATGTAGCGATTCCCACGTCGTTGTCGTCTTAACTTGCGTCATCGTCATTCTCCGCCACATCGTAGGGGCTCGTCTTCAGAATCGATGTCACCGATGTCAGTAGGAAGCAGGTCATCTAGGTGAATCGATCTGCAATTCTCTACTGTGTTTATGTCAGGGTAGCATATTGTTTTCACTTCTTTCACTCCAGTGCGTCTTTTTGTTAGAAATTCTGCAGGATTCTCTGGTACTCCCTAACACGTGTGATTTCTTTAGCACTGTCTCCCTGTTATTATCGCTTGATTCACTAACGTTTGCTCCAGCTAGTTATTCAATATCTTGGTGCTCTATCACCGTTCTTTAGATTCGCGCAAACTTGAACTAGTCACTTGACATATATTAAATCGTTTATAAATTTGGATAAAAATTACCTACACGAATACTATTAGCAGATTATAAAATAATCCACATATATCACTTTAGGATTACATAGTTGCGCGGCGCTTAGCAAGTTTTGGAACTTAGCGTCCTTTTCTGACTCGGAGTACTACGTGTTACCTTGTCGAAGAATCATAACAAACTGTGTGAAATCCACGTTTACTTTACATATATCAACTTACTACTAGCCTCCGGATTTCTGTACATGCAACAACGTTTTCATATATTATCATTGGTTTTAACTGTTATCCTGTACCATTTATTGGTTCCCTGGTTGAAAATTCGAAGCTTAAACGATAAGAAAAGACCGTTGCCTACAGCGTCTACTTTCTCTTAAACTAGGTTCTTCCCCTCGAGGAACAAAAATACGTTGGATTTTTATGGCCCCACGCCCGGAAAATAATGAAAATTTTGAAGGAAAGCTACTTATTTCGCCTAAATCTTGCAGATTTTCTTACACTATTATAACTTTATTTACTGGACAATATTATGAAACTTATATTTACACTTTTTAAGGGTTCTTGATTGATGTAGTTTTTTAATACATTTACTTTAAATTTGTAGAAAGTTATCAAATTGCATGTTAGTTAATCATTAGTAATTCATAAACTATAATTATTTAAGGATTCCTTTTTGTGCAGGTATAATCACGCAGAAATAACCCTATAAGGTAATTAAAATCAATACCTCATTCAAGTTTAAAAATCTAAACATGCGACGTCGGATAGGCCAGCTAGTCTTAGATAATCAGTAGAGAAAACAAAAATATCACGTCTTCTGGAGTGTCTGGTCTCGATGTTCAGATTAATTATTCTGGAATGAATGTTTCTTGCATTAGTTGGCAACCGAGACTAATTTAGTCACGGAATTTCTTCCATTCTCAAAGATCAGTGGCAGTTGGCACGAAAAGCTGTTAACCCCACTCCCTACACCCCAAAAAGATATGTAAAACCAATTGCTACCATCTGCTTAAAGTGTTTTGCAGATGAATACTTACTAAATGCAGTTTTCAACTGTCTGGACACAATCCAAATAGTTCCATGCCACTGGAATACTAAAGCTGGTTGACCGCTAGAGAGTAACGTAATAAACTTGAAACTGCCAGGTTGTATGAAGAAAAATGACATTTCGATTTCTCTCTGTTCTTGTTTTGGAGAAAATAAATCAGTCTGGATATTGGTATGACGACTATATATTATCCGTTTGAAGGCTAGGCAAATGGAATAAATACCAAACTGGTGCTAAGGTTTCATTTAAGGATCGTTGTAACCTTTGATGAGCACGGCTGACATATTTTACTGCCAAAGTGTGCAGAAATCATTAATGATAATAATGAGATTTTGTCATTGTCCTAAGATTACCTCAGACTCGTAGTTCTATAGATAGATATATTTATTAGTATAAAATTATCAAAGTTATTACACAATCACTTAGTGCACTGGTCCTTCACCTCACAAGCATATTTAAGATACAAGTCCAAAGTGACAAAAAGCTAAACAAGAAAAAAGGGATATAAATTGTTTCTAACTGCACAAATATGGTCTAGCTTCGCTCAGGTTAGACAGGTCATTGCCCGTGTTTTTTCTCTGGTCAGCAAGTAGATCCCAACATGCCAATATTCTAGTTTGACTTAAGCATTTTTGTGTGAATTTCATATTTCACTGAAATGTATTTCCGCCAAAATACGTACCCAGTCTTCATTCCACCACAAATGGTCAGTATTTTCTGTCTCCTCCAACCTCAATGTAATTTCTGATATTTCCTTTCTTCCTAAGACAAGCTTATATATATCTTTACTCTGAGGTAGTATTTTTAACACTTAAATTATTTCAGTCTAATTATATAATATGTAAATTCAATAACAGCCCGCCTTGAAGCAATATGCGTATGTAATAATTTGTAAAATGTATGTAACAGTCATTTGCATATTCTTATATTATTGTATACATGTTCAATAATGTTATATGAATGTATTACGTAATTTAATAATGTAGGAGCTGTGAGAATAATAAGTTAAAAGTTGTTAACAATGAGGCAATAATGAGTTTGAGAGTTTAACAATACTACTTGTGATTCTTGGCAGCAATAATGTAAAGTTTGAGACAGTTTATAAAAATAGCGAATCAACAACCAGAAAAAGCTTTAGTTAAATGAAGGTATTCTATTGGATTAGGAATAGCCAATCAGAAACTTGATTACATGTCCCTTAGCCAGGCGAAAAGAAGTCTGCTTTGGTCGGTAATATTATACCTGTTCACCACTCAGCCTGGAGAAACCATTGCCACTGCAATGGAGTCACCCATGCCTTAAATGGAACAGCTTTGGTGTTTAATAAAAAGAATAGTTGCTTGAGATGCTGAATTATTTTCTGAAATACAGAAATTTAAAAGTTTAGGCGATTGAAATCAGTTCAGTTGGTTGCAGACAGTGTTCCTAACCAGACGCAAAAAGTGTCCTCAAGAAATTTAATATGTATTCGTGTGAGACGAAAAATAAATTTACGTGTTAAAAAGTGTAATTAATTGATAAAAAGAATCTCACAGCTCTCTATATCAGTGAAGTGTTATTTAAGTCGTATCAAGCATTAATAAAAGCAATGAAGTAAAATCATAATCCGTGTAAGCTTACATTATTAAGTTGCACAACAACCCTCCTAAGAGAAACGTGTCTCTAAAATAAATATTGACGCAGCCGAGGCAAACATAAATATTAAATATTTAAAGAAACAGTTTAATTAAAAAGTTATTATTTTTAAACATTTTTGGGGCAAAGGCTACCGGGTACCATACGTGCGATTGCAACTACTGCAAGTTCGGCTCCCCAACAGTTGAAATATAATACAACTCCTTCAATACAACCTTCTTCAAATTGGCTTTTCCATACGTGGAGCTAATAAAATTTTATCTCAACTCCAGTATGTTTACTTCACTTGATAGAAGCTTAATCTTACAATCCGATTCAGTATTCTGTCATCTGATGTCTATTAGTCTTCTTTTGACAACTTTTCACATGTTTCTATCGTTTATTTCACGTTTTTACTTTCTCTACTACGTATAGGAAGTAGGGGAAGTATTGCATTCCACCCAAAATTTCGATATAGAGATTTCACCGAAAATACATGTTTTGAGGTGTCCTGAATCCAAATAAAGCTTTTTTGGAAACATGTTCGTGTGTAATGTGTCTGTGAACAGCATAATTCAAAAACGAAAAGTGGGATAAATATCAAACTTGGTTGTTTGAGTTTAGTATCTTATAAGGATGTGATACGAATATTTTCAAGAAAATCCTCCCACCCCATACTACCCTTTACATGAAACATTTTTCGAAAATTTTGATTTTCTCAAAAAATGGCTCTAACGATTTTGATTAAAATATCATATTTTTTAGATATTTTCTTAGCATATGCAATGCATATGTTGAATTTTCTGGGAATGCCCCCAAAAGTTCTCTTCATTCTGAATGACTTTTGCGTAACTGATAAACCGAAAGAGATAGACGAAATTTTACTACACACATCTCGTTAAAGCACATAATTAATGCCATATACATTTGCTTTTGTCGAGTGAACCATTTCCGAGATATTCCTTGTTGTTTGTTTGAATGTTTCAAATGTTAAATCGTTATTTCTTTTTTTTTATCTCCTAGACATGCAAAGAGAATGGAATGCTCTACATAACAACCAGCTCTTAAAAGATTTGACTATCGCTTAAATCCTACCATATTCCCCTTGCATCTACAAGAAAATTAGCAATAAGATGCAAATGTTTAACTCAATTAATATGAAGTAGATGGAGAATAAGCGTTTGTAAATATAGTCATGTGAGTGTAACACATCAGATTTTTCCATATTGAACGCCCATGCGTATTTTCTTCAAACCTCTTTCCAGCTCTCAGCTTCATAAGTTCTGTAAAGAAAAAGCAGAAGTATAAGTCCTTCAACTATTGAGGATAATCGCCAATGAAAACTTGCATAGACAATTTTAATTAATATTAGTATTGCTGTTGTTGTGGTTGTTGTTAATACTACTACTACTACTACTACTACTACTACTACTACTACTACTACTACTACTACTACTACTACTACTACTACTACTACTACTACTACTACTACTACAGTATTTATACTCCTAAGTACACTCATCAACCAAGCGGGATGGCTCGGTCGTTAACGTCTGTAGCCCGCATTCGAGAGGTCCAGGGTTCGATCTCCGGTGACTGCCTACTCTGACCCATGGGTTCTTCTCAGGGGGGGGGGTGCCGTTGGGCGAACGCTGGATTGTTTTTTTTTTCATCCCCTGAATTTTCTGTACCTCCATTTCATTCCATTAATCATTTCATACAGCCTTCACCCCGTTTGGTCTGTTTGAGGATTGGAAGTGTCGGTGATGGTGTTTCGGTGCAGCGCGACAGAGATAAAGGATGTTCTCTGTTACCTTTCTCCGTCTCTTGGCCTTTGGCTGCTTGCCGGGATATAAGGACTGCCCTTTAGTGTGGCATAGGACGCTGTGTGGGGCGGGGACCCTAGTTTATCTGTCCGACTGCCGAGGCGTGTATATCTGGAAAGTGTAGGATGGGTGCCGAATCCCCTTCACTTCATAATCCAATCTAATAATCAACAAAATAAATAAAAGTGATATGAAACAGCCGCGCTACCTTCTCTATTCATTATAATTTACTTTCATATTTGTTATATTAAAGCTTGTCTGTTAATCATGATGAATACTGGCAAGAAACTACTTTATTTAAGACCACTTAGATTAATAAGAATGACCATATAGTATTTCAAATGAAGCTGTTTAAAATGTGGTGAAATCAACGAAAAGGTGTTGTTACACAAAATTATATTTGTTGTAAAGTAAATAATTTATGAAGCTCCAATTTTCTCACATCAGATGTTTTTATATATTTTATATTTTCCTACTTATATCAGCTCACTTAGCAAGAGAAAGATTTCAAAAGTTAATTAGAGAATATTTAACTTCTGAGTTTTAATGCCATGTCTAAATCCTAGCTTATGATCTATACAGAAGTGGGCAAAGGCAAGTATACTGTAGGTAATATGAGGGGGCCACTGTTTTATAAAATACTTTATAAATTGACAAATAAACATAATGTCTGTATTGAAACTACACATGTGGTTTTTTAAATTGAAACATATTAAATCTAAGTTAGTTTTCCAATGGATTAACACTTAAAACGTTTTCGTACTCCTGAAATATTTTATAAAATAATGGTTTGTGCAATACAAATCGTTTACGATAAAAGTTGTTTGCTTTTATGTCTAGAAAAACTCTGAAAACATTGGGATTTCTGTAAAGAAATTCAGGTAACTTTGAAAATATGTGTAACTAATATTGTTTTTTCCCCTGAAATTAAGATACATTAACCATAAGCTATTTTCTTGAAAAGGTGTTTGTTGGTTTCAAGATAATCAGCTGGAAAAGTAGAAGAAGAAAAGAAACACGCTGTGCACAATAAATTAAAATGTTCTTTCTTTATAATATTAATAGAATTTGCATATACACGATACAAAATCTACTGTGTTACATTCATATAGCTTTCTCTATATTCTATCGTTTATTAGTGGCTATAACATTATTTTTATGAAAGTTTATTACACTTTAATCAGGATAAACCTTTGAATAGCGACAGGCAAATGTTTAAGAACTGGATGCTATTTGCCGACCTTAAAATTCCATACTCTTTCCATGACATTGCGAGAAACAGCTGAATGTCGACAGGACTGACAAAAAGTTGAATAAATCCAGGCATTAATAAAGGATATCTCAGAAAGGGTTTATGCTACAAAAATTTAAAAAAAAAATTATTTGGAATAAATTGTGTTTTAAAGAGATCTAAACTTTTTGTGTAGTACGTTTTCGTCTATATCAGTTATACAAGATTATACAAAATCCCTACCAAATGAAGAGGACTTCACAGGCTATTCCCAGAAAATTCAAGATATAAATTGTATTTTTCATGTAAATATTATTAATACAGCTGTTTTAATCCAAATCGTTAGATCCAAAATTTTCAAAAAATGTTCCATGTAAAGGGTATTTAAGGGTGGAGGGCTTTTCTTTAAAATCTTCGGGTCGCATCTTTGGAAGGTACTAAATAAATACCAAATTTAGTGTTTATCCAACATCTCGGTTTTGTGTTATGCTGTTCAATACACTCGGTCTTTTTTCTAAAAATTCTTATTTTGGATTTAGGGTCCTCAAATCATATATTTCGGGTGAAATCTCAATTTCGAATAGCTCTATCTATCTCTATCTATTATGTACGTGGTAGAAAAAGTAACAATTCATTTCGGTAACTGTCATACCTGAGATTAAATTGTTTTCGTTTGCATGGAAACAAGCCTGTGTTTACCAACACTCTGTTGCTACAATCAATTTTATAGCCCAGCTCTTTAAATGCGAATACATACATGTTTATTTTCGTGCTTCCAAACTTGAGAGACGAGTATAGATGCATGAAAAACTGTAAACAGCGTGAGGCTGCTAATGCGAGCGGGTATTTCGTAAGTATTCAAAGAACAACTAATGATACAGCGGTCTTCTTTTTGCGTAGTTGTCGTTAGAGCGGTTCCTTTACAAAGCTCCCTCTACATTTTATTGCCCTCGTTGATTTGAGAAGTTGCTTCCTAGAGAACAAATTTAGCATTAGAATAGTTGGCAAAGGAAAGGAAGCTATTTCCGAGCCGTGACTTTGAATACACGGAGCAAGACATAAAAAAACTCCGGCATGCTACACACAATCCTGTCACAGGCGAGTTATTCCGTTTGGAAGGAAATCGAAAACTTGGTGCATTTTTTTTCTAGGCGATCTCTGGATTTATTCCCGACGTGGCCTACATAACGGCGAGATGAGGGGTAAATTGATTTATTGGCTACCCCTGGCAAGTACTTAACATCCAGGGTGACGTGGTTATCCACTACACTTGTACCCTGCAGTATGGCTAGGGGAGAATGGCGTGTCCTGCTGTCAACACTGGTTTTCGTGTGACAATCTTCTAGGGGCAGCCGAAAATATTAACCTAACCAATTTTGTACGAGGTGTGATCAAAAAGTTTCCGGAATGGCTTAACAACAACGCTGACGCTGAGACTTCTTTAATTCTTGCCCAGACTGTACATGCAACGTTCCTTCCCGATAAAAATGAGAGGTCGCGTAACTTCCTGTGACCATGCAGTGACGAGGTAGACGCTCTTAAGTGAACACGTGTTTTGCATGTGCTGCGATTTTTCCGTGTAGCAAAAATGTCAGATTACGAAGAACAAAGAACGAGCATAAAATTTTGCTTTAAACTCGGTAAAACTGCAACAGAAGCCTATGAAATTGTAAGAACAGCTTATGGGGAGGACGTTATGGGCAAAATTCAAGCATTTGAGTGGTTTTCGAAATTTAAAAATGGTGTGACATCAGTTAAAGATGTAGATCGTTCAGGGCGACCCTGTTCCAGAAAAAATGATGCAAATATCAATCAGGTGAGGGAAATGGTCTTAAATGATAGGCGCATTACAATAAGAGAACTTTGTGACTCATTAGGACTCTCCTTTGGAAGTGTTCAAAGCATTTTGAAAGACAATTTGGACATGTTCCTCCATCATGACAATGCGCACGCGCAAAAAAGCCCTGTTCACCAATGTTTGGATAAAAATAGGATGAATACTGTTCCCCATCCCGCCTATTCTCCAGATTCGGCACCAGCGGACTTTTTTCTTTTCCCGCGACTTAAAATGCGACTCCGAGGACACCGTTTTGAGAACATTCATGTCATCCATCGCGAAGGCTCTGAACATGTTGAAAAAAGAGGACTTCCAGAGGTGCTTCCAGTAGTGGCAGAAGCGCTGGGACAAGTGTATCAACTCCTAAGGAGACTACTTCGAGGGTGACAGTGCAGATTACACAAAACAAACTGACGTCATTCCGGAAACTTTTGATCACACCTCGTATACCTATTGAGGTAGAATCATTGGAATAGAACGTTGAAATGCTCTGTATTTGTTGCATTTAATTGCCACGTTCAAGCTCTAAAGTGTTGTTTATAGCCTTGATCTTCATTTTCTCTACTACACATAGTAGAGAAAGCTGAAAGTTGTTATCTCACCCTCTAATCTCTGTGTCACAACTGGCTAATACTACTAACCCCTGAATATATAACTTACCCAAACACATTAAAAAAATCCTTAAAACCCCTCTAAATGCCACAATATTGACTTACTTACTCCCCTTCTTTTATTTATTATTGATAAGAAAATAACAGAGTGTGGGTGAAAGCTCTCAAGAAACGTCAGAGAAGTAGGTTTTTATAGAAGGAGGGCTTGCAAATAGCGTTAGTGAATTACTAGGTTCTTTTGTACGTAGTAGTGTACATTCACATTCTTAGGGTGCAAATACTATGCAAGCTCCCAAAATTCCCAAAATTCATTGCGTCTGGAATGTTTATTGAGGCATGAAGTTCCATAACCAACAAAAATGATTAATGGCACTAGCGGAAGATCATGAATAATTTGTTATCGTTTAGGAGGGCGTATTATTTCATAATTTAAATGAAAACTTTTGTTGTTAAATCGAGCCAATAAATTCAATGGCACGCAATCAAACAAATACACCACCTATTGTTTTAACTATCGACCTTCATTGTTCTGTTTGGATAATCATCTTACATCTCCTCTGTTTAGTTCGCTCGCCAGCTCGGGGTGATACATTACATGAACACGGAATAAGCTCCTGAAATAAACAAGCGGGCTCTCTTGCTGCAACACAGAGGACAACAGTAAACAAAACAGTAATGTACACCACTACATACTCGGAGGATATCATAAATCAGGATTAATGAGCCTAGAGCTACGATTAACATTGGTGCTATTTTCTTGCTTCTATTCATCCTTGCAGTAACTTTAAACAAGCAGAAATTTTTAATTTGAATATGCAGCACAGAAATACAGCCTACCCATTCTCCATATCTAAATGTATGCGACTATTATCTGTGGGGAATGGTTATAGATACAGTTTATGTAACTAATCACCACACAATTGATGTCCTCCGTGGTCTAGGGTAGGGTACCGATGGATTTTTGCGGGCGAAAAATTCTTAGCATGGCTTCCTTCGGTAGGGAAGTAAAGGCGGTGGTCCTGTGTCGTAGATTTGCCGTGCGTAAAAGAACCTTAAACTTGATAAATAGGCCTCTGAGCAACATTTCCGGTCTTTCACGCCCAATATACAGAGGGAGCCAAAAGATTCCGAACCGTCTATGCGGTGTTTTTCCTTGTCCGCGTCCACGGCACTCGTTGCCGCTGCTGCTACCATAGAAAGGTGCGGATGAAACCATACAACATTTTTAAAACTACTCTTAAACGCTTTTCTTACCAACTTTATGAAAGAAAATGCTGAAACTGGCCACCGTCGTTGTCCATACATTTTTGGCACCTCTTTAGGAAACTATCCATCATGGAATTTTGGAGGGAATCCTCCAAACGATGACCGATGTCGTCTATTGTTTCTTCGGTAAGAACCGAACGCCGTCTTTTAGATTTCTTTGCCTGAACACTTCCTTGCCTGAAATTTAATGTAAAGTTCATGGATTGTTCTACGCCTGGAACTTTTACACCTGGAAATCTTTCTGCAAATCGTGCTTTCATTTGGCGAGTTTACCGAGTTAACAATACGAATCATAAATAAATACATGCTGTGCAGTAGAAAACATATATTGAGCCATAATATACTTTGTGACTAAGTACAGGACAAAATAATAAATAGCTAGTAATAACTGAACTACATCATATCACCGTCAACTCTAAACTGCATTTCACACTGCACAGCAAAACTACAACAGCGTGACTTTGTTTATAGCATCAGTGCGTTATTATGTTTTTATCACACGCAGCCGGTAATATTGTTTATAAAATACCCCGCCGGGGTAACTTAAAACATAAAATGTACAAGACAAGCCCACACACCCTGGAAGAATTAAAACAAAGTATTCGCCAGGAAATTTCTCAGCAAATCCAGGAAACATTTTGATTAATTTAGAAAATCTGGATCACAGATTCACATCACGTTAACCGTACCGAAAGAGCTGGAAAACCGTCAGTTTACCTCCGGTCGTCTGTCTCACTCACGACACTTCCTCTTGCCACAGACGGAGGGCAGCACTTGGAGGACAGAAAGGGAAGTACCGGAGTGCAAAAGCAAGGCAAAGCTCCAGGTCGGAAAGATACTCCGGTACATAAGAAAATCTAAGGATACATATTCATATCGTTTCAGAAGGTTAGAGTTGTCTAGGAGAGAAACGGCAGGACCTTCCACCAATACCTGATTCGTATACCGCCGTGGGAGTGAGTGGTGGACTGCCAGTCGCGTTATTAAAGAGAATCCTGTTATGTGTATTATATAGCCGTTAATAAAGTAGTTTAGACCAACGTTTTATGGTGACTAGAATAAGCACGGATTGGCTTTTATTTGCAGACGAGTAAATCATTGTATCCTCGGAAGACTTGAAGTTATTTTGTTGTAGGAGTTGTATTGTGGTTCAACTGTTGGGAAGCCGAACTTAGAAGTTGCAACCGCACTTACGGTACCCGGTAACCTTCGTTCCAAAAAAAATTAAAAATATTAACTTTGTAATTTGACTGTTTCTTTAAATATTATAAATTTATGTTTGCCTCGGCTGCGTCAGTATTATATTTTTTTAGAGACATGAATGTCTTAGCAGGGAGGTCGTGCGAATGAAGAATGTAGGCTTACACAGATTTTAATTTTTTATTCACTCCTTTTTATTAATTCTTGACACGGTTTAAATAACACTTCACTGATATAGAGAGTTGTAAGATTCTTTTATTAAATACTTGCACCTTTTAAACCTGTAAACTATTTTCTAAAACAAAATATGTATTAAATTTCTCGAGGACACATCTCGCGTCGGGTTAGGAACACTGTCTGCAAGCAACTGACTTGATTTCTACCGCCTAAATTTTTAAATTTCTGTATTTCAAGTCTCTGATTGGCTATTCCTAATCCAATAGAATACTTTTATTTAACTTAAGCTTTTTTCTGGTTGTTGATTGGCTATTTTATAAACTGTCTCAAAAATTACATTATTGCCTCAAGATTACCTCATTGTTACCTCATTTTTAGCAATTTTTAACCTATTATACTCACAGCTCCTACATTATTAAATTACGTAATACGTTCACATAACATTATTACACATGTATACAATAATAAAAACATATACAATGACTGTAATATACACTTTTTATGTATTGTTACATACACATATTCTTTAAGGCGGGATGTTATCGAATTATATATATATATATATTATAACCTATAAATTATGCAATCTACCCTAAGAGTAAAACATAAAATCCGTGATTTTTGTTTAAACAAACAAACATACAAGAAAAGTATAAGAAGTGATTAATTTCAATTCTTTTGGATATACTGTATCACATAATACAGAACAAATACATTGAGAAAAAGTTGGAGGATTTCGAACGAAATCGTAGTAGAAGTAGAAGAAAGTTAAGAAACTGAAACTACAGAGAAAACTTAATTAATATTCTGTAAATCAGCTCCCATGTTACAATAGGTCGGATATATGGCCATTATCTTATCTTTCTGAACGGAAGGGTCTCAGCACAGATCCAAAGGGGATATTGACTACGCCTCGGGCGGTCGGACCGAGAAGTGATGGTACAGCAATGACAGGGTCCCTAGTTTCCAGAAGTAGATATCGCAGCAGGCAGACAAGAGACCGCCCTACATAGAGGGAATCCAACGCCCCTCAAGGGAATCCGGATACCCCGACAGACAGTAGAGATCCGGAGTATGGAGAGAGCTCATAGTGAGCATCCGTTTCCCCTGCCAAGCTGCACCGAAACATCATCACCGACACTTCCGACCCTGAAAGAGACCAACGGGATGAAGGATGAATCAAATGTGAAGTAGGAGTTGTATTGTAGTTCAACTGTTGGGGAGCCGAACTTGAAGTAGTTGCAACCGCACGTATAGTAAACAGTTTGCGGTAGCCTTCGCACCAAATGTACTTTCAGGTGGCCTTTGCCCCAAGTTTAAAAAAATATTAACTTTGTAGTTTTACTGTTTCTTTATGTATTATATATTTATGTTTGCCTCGGCTACGTCAGTATTATTGTTAGAGACACGTTTCTCTTAGCAGAGTTGTGATGCGACAAGAATGTAGGCTTACTCAGAGTATAATTTTACTTCACTCCTTTTATTAATGCTTGATATGATTTAAATAACAATTCATTGATATAGAGGACTGTGAGATTCTTTTTATTAATTAATTACACTTTTTAACACGTAAACTTATTTTTCGTCTCACACGAATACATATTAGATTTCTTGAGGACACTTTTTGGGTCTGGTTAATAACGCTGTCTGCAGACAACTGAACTCTAAATTTGTAAAATTTTCTCCTTTTCATTTTTTGATTGGCTAATCCTACTCCAATAGAATACCTTCATTTAACTAAAGCTTTTTCTGGTTTTTGATTGGCTATTTTATAAACTGTCACCAAAATTACATTATTGCTTCCAAGAATCAGAAATTGTTAAATTCTCAAACTCATTATTGCCTCAAGGTTACCTAATTGTTAGCAACGTTTAACCTATTATTCTCACAGCTCCTACATTATTAAATTACGTAATATATTCAAATAACATTATTACACATGAATACAATAATATAAGCATATGCTATGACTGTTACATACATTTTACAAATTATTACATACACATATTGCTTCAAGGCGGGCTGTTATCGAATGTATACATTATATAATTAGATTGAAATTATTTAAGTGTTAAAAAATACTGCCGCAAATGATGAATGGAAGGAAATGAAGGGACAAGAAATTCGGTGGCTGAAGGAAACCACTCCAGCATTCGCATGGCCCGAGAAAACCCCGAAAAAAAACACGTGTTTTAGTGGTCGGTCGCCGGTGACCAAACGGGGACCTCCCGAATATGTGCCTTTTCTTTGCCGCCTGAGCCATCCCGTTCGGTATATTTATGTATAAACATTTACGCCAAAGATTCGAAAGCAGGTTGTTCCAAATACCAGACATGCATCTCACTACTCGGTTACCATGTACACAACCAAACTGAAAGGCATTTTCCTAGTTATCGCATAGCTTTGAAATGAATGCAAGGTAGTATTAGTCGTCCTCTGTGATGTAGTGGTTATCATGCTAACCTCTAGTTCCCGAAGTCGCGGGTTCAAACCCGGTGGAGGGTGATGAATTATTTCGGGATAAAAATTCTTATCATGGCTTCATTCGGAAGGAAAGTAAAGCCGGTGGTCCCGTGTCGTAGATTTACGGCACGTAAAAGAATCTCAAGCCTGATAAAGAAGCCCCTGAACAAAATTACCGGTTTTTCACTCCCAATATGGAATGGGACGCTAAGAAGCATAGTAGTTAAACAGCATCCATAAATAAAACTCATTTTAATTTAGTAGACGAATGCTTCCGAGTTTTCCGAATCGAGCCTGTAGTTCATTTATTTTGTTTTAGGCTGTATGCTTTAGCGGTGCTCGAATTATCGGAATGGTTCAGTAACTTTTGGATACTACAGCGGGCGAAATTTTAAACCATTCTACATTCTCTTTAATTTTCTAATTATGACATAAGAAAGGCTGCGCGGTTTTCATATAGTACAGAAGCCCTATTATCGGTATGTAATGATGAAACAGGGGCGAAACTGCGAATGTAAACACTTCCCGTTCTCAAACCTTCAATTTACAGTTATGGCATATAGTCTATAATCATCCAGTAAAATAGAATTATCGGTTCTTAATCATAAATATCGGTTGAGAAACTTCTAGTGTTTTGCTCGACACAATTTTCTCTCTTTCTACAGCGACTTCAGATTTATTCGGCCCTTGCCGCCAGCCGGTTGTCTGCACATGTCGTCAATACTTTGAAGCGAGTTTTTCACCATTGCCTCTGGAAGAGGACTAGTAAAATATGAGTGGAAGGGGTGGATGTCAACAGTTTCGACATCACGTTAGTGAAATGGGACTTGTATACTACCTTTCCAGTATTTACATTTGGAACATCTTTCGCTTGCGTCTCGTAAACTCGCACTCTCAGCATGTAAGCTGATAGGGACTAAAATAATTGGACTATCTCAGCTTAGCATTTAACTATTCAAATTCTGTGATCATGGCCACTTCCATCTCGCGTGCAAAGTACGCACAAATGAAAACAGGCCTTTAACTAAACATGACAAAGAAGAAACGTTGCTGAGATCTCTTTATGGATTTACGTTTGAGAGACCATAAAGTAAACAAGGAAGCAAAAAGGGATCTAGGAGATATATTTGTAATTTGAACACAAACATTTTAAAAAATAAAAGCAGCTGATACCAGCACATTCAAAGGAAGGTGTAAAACCTTATCTTCAAAACAAAAGTGTTACATTATAGACCACAAGGTCGAAGTAATGTAGAAAGACCAGCAACGTTTGAGAGATGACTTGCTACACTCTTAATGGAAAGCGAAATGGAGCAGTAGGCGCGTATATTAAATTTATTACTACAATGTTTCAATTATTTTAACTTTTACACTGGGCATGTATAGGCACAGGGATTGGTAAATGGCCAACAAAAGTTACGCGGTTTCTTCTGACCAACAAACAATGAAATGCGAGTTTACAGTTGAGAAACTATGGCATGTAATCTGAATAAATGCATCAATTTATCATGAACAGCCAACTAGAGGCAGAGATAATTATATCATTAAAAATCACTGAGTGAATATATTTATGTGGCGGAAAGAGAACGTATAACATCGGGAGTATCGTGTCCAGCAAATAACGACGAATGTATATCATAAAGCGAACAAAATGACCCAGTACGTCCCTCTATTATCTTAGAGTCCACCAGAAGAGCATGTCTGCATTTCTCAGTAATATTTTGTTTATCTGCGTGTTTTTATAAAAGCTTATTCTTTTAACTGTTTCTTGTTAATAGAGATAAACTTTCATTATAAGTTTACGTTGGTATACGTTAGTATAACAAGAATATAGTAGACTAGACAGGGGCCAGGGTCCCTTACCTTTCACAGATTGAAACTCCTCGGATGGTAGCTGTTGCAACCGGTTCCCATCCCCCTCTGCAGGCTTGCACACTGCGGCCCTTCAATAATACTTTCAGTGGGCAGGTTAAATCTCTTAATTTTATTAAAGAAACCATGTTTTTAATAAACAGGTGAGTAAATTATTTGTCCCAATGGGGGGTTCTCGAAGGGTTACATAGACTATCCTTTTCCCCTGCTATGCAACACTCAAAACACTTTCAACCCTGAAACAGACAAAAATATAAAATGAAAGGAGAATGGAGGTGAAATGGAGGGACAGGAAATTTGGGGAATATAATGAACCTTCCCAACATAACACTAGCGACGGAGAAACCTCCGAAAAAAACTATGCATCAGAAAGGTCGTCCGCGGGAATAGAACCTACAACCTCCCGAATACGGGCCAAAGACTTTACCGCGTAAGCCATCTCGTTGGTTACAGTAGGTTAAAGGCAGCAGCCAGATTTTTAAAAAGCGGATCGCTCTATGGTAGCTTTGAAATTCCGTTCTCATTGCTTGGTCATTAACATATCGTGATTAAGTAACAACATTTTTCGAAAAATGCTATTATTGGATTCAGGAACAGTATGAAAAGTCGGTATCGAATTTTTGGTTGATATGCAATACTTCTTCACACACTTTCTAGTTTATGAAAAACAGCAGAAAAAACCTTCTTCCGGAGTGCTTTCTTGGTAGTAAACTGAACTAGAGATCGTCTCTAGTCGATCTATTTCAAGAAAGCGTCGAACGCAAATAACATTTAAAGTATACCGAGTAAACAAAGATGATTTGACATCAGTGACATTATCCTAGTGGCTTCTCAGACGAGAAAAAAATCAAGAAAACATTACGGGAGAATGCATTAGAGTAATATGACTCCGTTCTAGGGAAGAAGGACGGAGCTTGCATCCAATCTCTTTAAGGTAAGAGCTTGTGGACGTTTGACATCAGATCACGTATTCAATTGCGGTCGGTGTCTGGTGGAACAGTAAACCGCGACGAGTTAAAGGAGTAGCGAGCGATATTAAAACTTGTCGTTGCTAAACGAGATAATGGTGGTGCGAACAACAACAGCGTCCCGCCGTCCACTCGTAAATCTTGCTGGCAGACACAGCAGCGGGTGTTCCGCAAACTGTGATCTCTCACCAGCGAGTGCACACAGTGTCATGCAATGTCCTAGCATGAGTCAGCGGATCAGGTGCCTTATGACCAGGCAGAGGGGTTTTAGTAAGTAAACCAGCATTAAGAATGAAGTAGGTGGTTTGTTACGTTATTTGCACCACGCTTTCGGCGTCAATTTGAAGTAGTTTGTATTGAAGGAGTTGTATTATATTTCAACTGTTGGAGAGCCGAACTTGTAGTAGTTGCAACCGCAACCCGCTATCCGGAAGTCTTCGCCCCAAATGTACTTTCAGGTGGCCTTTGCCCCAAGTTTAAAAAAGTATTAACTTTATAATTTGACTGTTTCTTTAAATGTTATGTATTTATGTTTGCCTCGGCTGCGTTAGTATTATTGTTTTGGAGACATGGATGTCTTGGCAGGGTTGTGGTGCGACAAGAATGTCGGCTTGCACAGATTATAATTTTACTTCACTCCTTTTATTAATGCTTGACACGATTTAATTAACACTTCACTGATATAGAGAGCTGTGAGATTCTTTTTATTAATTAGTTACACTTCTTAACACGTAAACTTATTTTTCGTTTCACACGAATACATATTATATTTCTTGAGGACGCACAAGCAACGCATCCAGTTATGAGCACTGTCTGCAGGCAACTGAATTGATTTCAACCGACTAAACTTTTAAATTTCTGCATTTCAAGTCTTTGATTGGCTATTCCTAATCCAATAGAATGCCTTCATTTAACTAAAGCTTTTTCTGGTTGTTGATTGGCTATTTTATAAACTGTCACTAAAATTACATTATTTATGCTCCAATAATGACTAGTAGCATTATTAAACTCTCAAACTCATTATTGCCTCAAGATTACCTCACTGTTACCTCATTGTTAGTAACGTTTAACTTATTATTCTCACAGCTCCTACATTATTAAATTAGTAATACATTCATATAACATTATTGAACATGTTTACAATAATATAAGCACATGCAATGCATGTTACATACATTTTACAAATTATTACATACACATATTGCTGTCATTGAATTTACAAATTATGTATTTTGACTGAAATCATTCAAGTGTTAAAAATACTGCCTCAAGAACTGCGGGGGATTTGTATGCTCCACGTTGATGAGTTTAAACTTGAAGCTGTTTTTAGACCACACACGTAATCGATGCCAATTTGCGGGAGATATGTTTCTAAGAGTGTTCACCCCATGCTTTGGGTACAAACTTTCCGGTGGCCTTCGCCCCACGTTTAGGAACCAACTTTTGCAGTGGTGTCGTGTGTTTATTTTATGTGTAATAATTATTTTTATGTTCATTTGTTTATTATTTATGCCTCGGTTGCGTCAGCAGTATTATGCAGAGCAAGTATCTCTTACTAGGGCTGGTAAGACTGAAGAATAAAGTTTACACAAATTACAGTTGTATTTTACTTTTTTATTAATCCTTCACACGGTTAAATAACACTTTACTGATGTATCCTACTATAGAGTTGTGAGCTTATTGTTAATTACACTTTTAACAGGTAAACATTTATATATTATCCTCAATGCAATGAATTATCATGTCTCGCATACAATCACTGAACCCGTACCGAACCTAACTGCGTGGGTACGCTGTCTTCTAGCGTGGATCGTTAGATTTTGTACATTTCTCTATTTATATTTTCTGATTGGCTAAGCCTACTCCAATAGAATACCTTATTATACCTTGGCTTTTCTTTCCACATCCACGTGACCATTTATAAACTGTTTTAAATGTTACAATAGTATTGTTACAAGAACTATTTGTAGCCTTTTTTAACTTTCTAATTTATTGTTGTCTCTAGGTTACCTTATTGTTAGCAACCTTCGGCTTCTACTTTGTAACTCTGTTTGCTACGTAAGGCAGCTTGCTTCTATTCTCACAGCGCCTACTTGTTAAACTACGTAATACATTCACATAACATTTTATACATATACATAATAAAATAAACACAATAAAATGACTGTAATAAACATTTTATACATTATAACATACGCATATTGCTTTTCGGCGGTCTGTTATTTTTTTAATATTATATAATTAGACTGATATAATTTAAGGGATAAAAAATACTGCTTCGGAACGCACCGAGGGCCGGTGTTGAGAGAAGGGGGAAGCGCTTATGACCTTGCAATGTTCTCTGTAAGCAAATATAATCTACAGTTTGAAGAAGTATACCCTACTTCGATAGCATGTAGACCAGAATTAAGGAGTATTACAAGGAAAAGTCTGATATGATATACTCACACGATTTTCTCTACCTTCTGTCGTGTATTAGTGGATATACAAAGTATTCTTACTCAAACTATCTACTACATTTTAATCCAAAGAGAACAGTGATAGTCAAATGTTTAAGAACTGGACGACATATGCTGGCCTTAAAATTCCATACTGTGCTGGCCGCGTAGCTCATTTGGTAGAGCACCTGCCTGCTGTGCGAGGGGTCCCGAGTTCGATTCCCGGCAGGGGGTGGGAATTTTTCTCTAGCCAAGATTATTCTGTATCCTCCCCAGAGTCTGGAAATATTAATGAGAGTGTGAATGTGTGTGTGCGATTTAATGATTAAAATCCCAAGTACAAGAAACCCATCGACAAGTGAACAGGAGCTAACACCATTGCCAATGGGCAAAACGTTCCAAAGGAAATGCCCTTGATAAGACCAATGTAGCTAAAGGCTGTTTCCATGATGCAATCGTGAGAAACATCTGAGAATCAATGGGGCTTTAAAAGGTTTTCAGTCATTGAAAAGTTCGACCCTTAAATAACAAATATATCAGAAACGGCATATGCCACCAAAAAAAAACTTATTATAAATAAATTGTGTGTTTTAAAGAGATCTGCATTTTTTGTAGTAAGTTTACGTCCATAGCTTAACGTTTACCAATTTACAAGATTACACAAGACTCCCTCCGAATGAAGAGGACTTCATAGGCTATTCCCCGAAAATTCAAAATGATACATTTTATTTTTCATGTAAATATTTTTATTATATGGTATTTTAAACAAAATCATTAGAGCTATTTTTTAGAAAATCAAAATTTTCGAAAAATGTTCCATGTAAATGGTAGCTTTGGATGGGGATTTTGTTGAAAATCTTCGAGTAGCATCTTTGGAAGAAATTGAATCTATATACCAAGTTTGGTATTTAGCCGACTTTTCGTTTTTCAGTTATGCTGTTCACAGGCACACAGACACAAGGACAGGTTTCCAGAAATGCTTTATTTGAACTCAGGGGGCCTCAAAACATAAATAAATCTCAATTAAATTCACGAAAAGTAGTAGTAGTAGTAGTGGTTGTGGTTGTGGTTGTGGTTGTGGTAGTGGTAGTGGTAGTGTTAGTAGTAGTGTGGTGCACAAACGTTTGTGTTGTTTAAGAAAGCTTTAGCTTTCAAATCAGCTTCGTAAATTTAAACAGTGAGGAATCAGGCGTGATAATCTCATTTCGACAAGTCTTCAGTGATAGTCAATCGAAGTAACAGAGTTTGTGAATTCGATTGATCAATATTGTAAGCCAGGGCCATGAAGTAATCAGTCGCTAACTGAGGCAGTATTTTAACACTTAAATGATTTTAGTCTAATTATATAATATAAAATTCAATAACAGCCCACCTTAAAGCAATGTGTGTATAAATAACACATAAAATCCATGTAACAGTCATTGTATATGTTTATATTATTATAATATACATGTTTAATAATGTTATGTGAATATATTACGTAATTTAATAATGAAAAATAGGTTAAAAGTTGCTAGCAATGAGGTAACCTTGAGGCAATAATGAATTAGAAAGTTTAAATGCTACTGGTAATTCTTGGAGCAACAATAATGTAATTTTTGTGACAGTTTATAAAATAGCCAATCAACAACCAGAAAAAGCTTTAGTTAAATGAAGGTATTCTATTGAACTAGTATTAGCCAATCAGAAACTAAAATGGAGCAAAATTTACAAGTTCAGAGTTCAGTTGCAATTTAGACAGTGTTCCTAACCGGACGCGAGATGCGTCCTCGAGAAATTTAATACATATTTTGTGTGAGACAAAAATAGTTTACGTGCTAAAAAGTGCAAGTAATTAATAAAAAAATTCACAGCTCTCTCTCTATATCAGTGAAGTGTTAATTAAATCGTGTCAAGCATTAATAAAAGGAGTGAAGTAAAAATTATAATCTGTGTAAGCCTACATTCTTCAGTGGCACCACTCCCTGCTAAGACATTCATGTCTCTAGAAAAAGAGTATAAATACTGACGCAGCCGAGGTAAACATTCATATGTAATATTTAAAGAAACAGTCAAAATTACAAAGTTAATATTTTTTTAAACATTTTTGGGGCAAAGGCCACCGGGAAGTACATTTGAGGCGAAGGCTACCGGAAACTTTTTACCATACGTGCGGTTGGAACTATTTCAAGTTCGGCTCCCCAACAGTCGAAATACAATACAACTCCTCCTAAAATAATAACTACTTCAAATTGGCTTCCATACGTGGGTTTCATAACACGCACCACAAGTGAGTCCAAAATTATATCCAAAACTCAACTGATTAACGCTCGCGCCATTTGCCGTGAGTTTGAAGAACCAGGCGGTAGACGCAGCAACTGTCGCTCTCGCCACTACCGCTGCGTAGTCTTGTTTATTTCTGGACTTAGTGTACAGAATTTTCATCCAACATTTAACTTGAGACAACAAAGATTTAGCCAGCTTTCTGTGACTTCCTGTAAAATTGTTGTTAAATGTCTTCTAAGGTGCACAATAAAATACTAAAAACAATAAAACATAACCAAGTGACGCTACTTGCTATCCACTGCTCGCTGCTGCCAAAAACAAAGTCAACCACTGATCACATTAATGAGGAACTACAGAGCACATTATAGCAGGAATGATGACGTCAGCAGGCCACTTTTGATGTTGCATGTAATTGCTGGTGTTGGACAGTGTCAGCACCTCTCCCCCGAACATCAAACAGCCATTACACAGCACTTCTTCTCCTTTATCATCCCCGCACGCGTCACTGAAGCTATACATTCAAGTGGTGCTCTGTTCAGTTCATTTCCTCCGAGCGATAAATTCGTTCTGTGTTTATTAATACAGGCTCAAGTGTCAAAAACTATCCACTTGCTCTACACACTGCGATGATGGTGGCAAAATGGAGTGCCTCCCTTCCTCTCCTTACGCTTGAATATTGTGAAATTGCTAAATTTTGAAGTTAAGGGACCAAAAGGGCCGCAGCACCCGAGTAGGATTTTGTTACATTATTAGTCGTATGGATTATACACATGGCTCGAATGATAATTACTATTTTGTTTAGCTTAAATGTTCTTGAACACTTTGTGAGTTCATTTATGGTGCCATACCTTAATAGTACTTGCTTTTTATGTCAACAAATCCATAGTTAATAGTATGTTACGTTACAAGTGCGGTAAGTGCACCATTACAGAACGAGTATATTTCCTAGGTTCTCCAATGCAATAAAGTTAATAATTTAGTACAGCTGTTGCACATGATGGTTACAGATGCAAGGTCATCAACATTAACATTGGTATCAAACTGGCGATCGGTTATTCACGCCTGGTTGTTGACCTTAGAAAGATCAGTGACCTATAGCTCTACTCTGCTGCATGAATGGAATTGTAAGTAAATATTAGCAGATAAAAGGGAAGTAAAGATGCAGGTAAACGCTAAAATGCAGTTATCACATATAATTAATTCCATATATGCAATACTAAATATACAGAAAGTTAGAAGATTTAATATAGTTCATGCATACACAAGTGCAGTAAAGCAGATAAATACGCAGGTAGTTTATATTACCAGCAATGAATGCAGCAGCTTCAACACTCCACCATAACAGCATGAAAGGGAAGTGAAACTAAAACATTATAATGGAAAAAAAAATTATTGTCTAAGCCACCTCTTAAGGATTAATGAAATAAAATCCAGCGTTTCGTGCGAGTTTCCTTTCTCCCCTTCTCGACCTGTGCCTGAAGAGGAGGAATGAAATTCTCTCGAAATGCGGGTTCTTCTTGTTCGCTTATACTTTAAGGTATACAAATTGACGGTTCCGTCTTCAAAGTTTCTCCAGGCATTCCTTTCTGAGTCTGTCTACAGATCTTTTCCTACGGGAATGCATCTCCATAGATGATACTACACTCTTTTATCTGATATCCCTTCTATATGTTTCTTCCAGTGCTGGCTTAAGACTTTACAGCGTGTCGTTCATCTTAAAAATCTGGAATTTCTTCATTTTTCTGTAATCTAATGATGGGAATGTTGTATCCTCCCTTAAAAGTTTCCTTTTTGAAGCCTGCATTTTACTATTTAGTTTCCTAGCTAGTGTCCCCAGTTCACTTTCATGGAAGAGTGCAAATGTAGTGTGTGAGGAAGATTGTATTGTTGTAGGAGTTGACTTCAACTGTTGGGGAACCTAACTTGTACTAGTTGCAACCGCACGTATAGTAAACACTTTCCGGTAGCCTTCGCCCCAAATGTATTTTCAGGTGGCCTCTGCCCCAAGTTTAAAAAATATTATTACTGTTTCTCTAAATATTATATTTATGTTTGCCTCGGCTGCGTCAGTATTTATTTTAGAGACACGTTTCTCTTAGCAGGGTTGTGGTGTGACAAGAATGTAGGCTTACACAGATTATAATTTTACTTCACTCCTTTTATTAATGCTTGATATGATTTAAGTAACACCTCACTAATAGAGAGAGAGAGAGAGAGCTATGAGATTTTTTTATTAAATACTTGCACTTTTAACACGTGAACTATTTTGTCTCACTCAAAATACTATAAAATCTCTGGAGGACGCATCACGCATCCGGTTACAATCACTGTCTGCAGGCATCTGAATAGATTTCAACCATCTAAACTTGTAAATTTCTGTACTTCAAGTCTCTGATTACCTGCATTTAACTAAAGCTTTTTCTGGTTGTTGACTGGCTATTTTTATAAACTGTCACTAAAATTACATTATTGGTTCCAAGAATCACAAGTAACATTTAAACTCTCAAACTCGTTATTGTCTTAAGGTTACCTCATTGTTACTTCATTGTTAACAACTTTTAACTTATTATTCTCACAGTTCCTACATTATTAAATTACGTAATACATTCACATAACATTATTACACATGGATACAATAATATAACATTTGCAATGACTGTAATTTACACTTTTTTATATATTGTTACATACACATATTGGTTTAAGGCGGGCTGTTATTGAATTTACGTATTATATAATTTGACTGAAATCACTTAAGTGTTAAAAATACTGCCGCAAATGCCTTTATAACATTTTAATTTTGTCTCCCTATTTGTTTCTAGACGTTTTTATTGATTATTGCACAGATCTTCTGGAACTTGCATAGTTCTTTTATACATCGTTATCCCTGTCATAACGAATTACATTTCCTGAATAACTGAAATAGCTGACCTTTCCATTATTTGATTATTAATTGCTATTTTCGGTCTTACGTGCTTTTATCCTCAAAATTCGATTAATTTTGTATATCTAGGTATATTTTATAACTAGAAAACCGTTACAGATAAATAAGAATTACAATGCAAAAATGCAGGCTTCTTTAAAAGAAATTTATTTAAAATAATTTTTGCGTTATCCGAGATATTCGTAGTTATTGGTTCGAATTTTTCAATATTTTGTAATTTTTAAGTACTACAAACATTTAGTTGTTTCTCTGTCATGGAAAGAGTACGAAGTTTCAATGGCAGTATATTGTAACCTGCTTTCAAAATATTTGTCTATCCTTTTAGTCTCCTGCATCCATCTTGCACCTAAAACAAATCTATAATAAAATATTCCGCACCCGTCTATCCCGTTTAACATCAACTAGACAGAAAAATAGGTTTATATACGAATAGTTTGTAAAAGTTATAAAAATAAACGACAATGGGCTGAGAATGCATGTTTTCAAGTGAATGTAAGACATAAGAGTTTTTACTTTCTGGTAGGAAGGGGAGGTATTGTCCTCCACCTTAAAATTCAATGTCGTGAATTAAACGAAAACATATACGTATTTTTTGTGATCTCCTTTTAGAAAATGCTCCGTTGTGGACTATGTGTGTGTGAACAGTTAAACTCAAAAACGAAAACTTGGTATTTAAGTTCAAAATCATCTAAAGATGCAACACGAAGATTTCCAACAAAATACCACCATCTCAATACTAACTTTTACATGGAAAATTTTTCAAATTGTTTAATTTTCTAAAAAACTGCTGCAACGGTTTTGATTAAAATACCATATATTAAATATGTTTACAAAACAAATAAAATGTATATCTTGAATTTTTTGGAAATAATCTTTGACGTACTCTTCATTCGGAAGGAATTTTTTATAATCGTTGTATAAATGTTAGGCGATAGACGAAAACGTACTGTAAAAAAATGTTGAGCTCTTTAAAACACCAATTTACTTAAAATAAGTTTTTTGTGTCATAAGTCGTTTCTAAAATTTTCGTTATTAAAGGTTCGAATTGTTGAATACTCGTTATTTTAAAGCCTCATTGGCTTTCAGGTGTTTCTAACGATGTCATGGAAACAGTATGGTCTTTTAAGGCCAGCATATAGCGTCCAGTTCTTAAAAATTTCACTATCGCTGTTCCCTTTGTATTTATAACGAAATGAGTAATGCAGCTATAGGTTTACCTCGATTAAAATGAAGTAGATAGGAAAATAAACTAGTAATTTCTATTGCCACTAATAAGTCAGTGAATGTAACACGTCAGATTTTTTATGGTGTCTGTAGAACATTGTAAAATATCGGGTATACTGTCTTCACGTGATTCGTTTTTACAAAGCGTTAGCTGCAACTTCAGTTGAGCCCACGCCCAGATTAATTACGAAGTCCAGTTCACAGGTTTCGTGTTTAATGTCAACTCTGTGCTGCACACACCCACCAGAATAGTTACTGTTAACTGCACTTTCTCTCGTACGATTGGTTTACTCCTTTCTAATAGCAGCCAACCGACATTGGTATTCTGTCTTGCTGACCTCCGACAATTTCAAGGCGGAGCGTAGCTACTTCTGAGGTGGGAGTGCCCCCTCTCAGTTCGTTGCTTTCCTGCATTTATCTATACAAGCCTCTCAATACACGGGCAAAAACATGCAGTTCCGGAAGTGTCATAGCTAGAGGCTCTGAAGATTCTTAAATAGTTATGTTGTTAAATAAAATTTCCTAAGTAAAGCTTGAAACTGCTGAATAAAACTGAAAACTTCGTCAGTAAACTTCATTTTATTTTACTTAAGCGTTATAAGATTATTAAAGGTAGTTTGTCAATGCATTTTTATAAAACTGGAGTTAACGGAAAAGATGCCGCTCCTGGATATTGCTAATTTATAACTTATTTAAAGCACAACTACATCAAACTATGTTGACTAGATACAGGTGAAGCTCTCTTTATTTCACAGGTTTTAAGCAAAACTTGTTATAGATAGATAGAATGCAAATCGGTGTAAATTGCAAATTTTTACTTTCTCTACTACGTATAGTAAGTAGGGGAAGTGCTGCATTTTACCTAAAAATTCGATACCGAGATATATGTTTTGGGGCCACCTGAATACAAACATAATCATTTTAGAAAAAAGATCCGTATGTGTTTGTCAGTGTGTGTGTGTGTATCTGTGAACAACATAATTAAAAAACGAAAAGTCGGATAAATGCCAAACGGATGCAATCCCCCTACCCCTACTACCTACCCCGAACTACACTTTATATGAAACATTTTTCAAAGATAATGATTTTCTAAAGAAATGGCTCTAAGGATTTTGATTAAAACACCATATATGAAAGATATTTACATGAAAAATAAAATGTATATCTTGAATACTATGGAAATAGCCAAGGAAGTCCTCTTCATTCGGAAGGAATTTTGTATAATTTTGTTTAACTTGTAAACGTTAAGCGATAGACGAAAACGTACCACAGAATAAAGTGTAGATCTCTTTATAACACAAAATTTATTTAATAAGTATTTTTATGGCATAAGCCGTTTCTGAGATATCCCATATTAAACGTTCGAATTGTTCATTTCTTGGTCATTCTCTTAAAGTGTTTTCAACATTCAGTTGTTTCTCGCGATTGCATGGAAGAAATAAGGCCAGCATATAGCGTTCAGTTCTTAAACATTTGAGATAGAGGGTAGAAAAACTCATGTGAATGTATCACATATTTTTACTTTCTCTACTACGTATAGTAAGTAGGGGAAGTATTGCATTCCACCCAAAAATTCGATACCGAGATTTCACCGGAAATATATGTTTTGAGAGCATTTTTGGAAACGTGTCCGTGTGTGTGTCTGTGTGTGTGTGTGTGTGTCTGTGTGTGTGTCTGTGTGTGTGTGTGTCTGTGTGTGTGTCTGTGAACAGCATAACTCAAAAACGAACAGTCGGATAAGCACCAAACTTGGTATTTAGGTTCAGTATCTTCCAGAGATGCGACACGAAGGTTTTCAAGAAAATCCCCCCACCCCAGACTACCCTTTACATGGAAGATTTTTCGAAAATTTTAATTTTCTCAAAAATGGCTCTAACGATTTTGATGAAAATATCATATGTTTAAGATAATGTCATGAGAAATGAAATGTATATCTAGAATTTTCTGGGAATGTCTCCAAAAGTATTCTTCATTGTGAACGACTTTTGCATTACTGGTAAACCGTAAGAGATAGACAAAATTTTACTACACAAAAAATGTAGATCGCGTTAAAATACACAACTTATGTCATATACATTTCTTTTGTTGAGTGAACCGTTTTCGAGATATTGCTTGTTATTTCCTTAAATTTTACAATACTTATACTTTTTCTCACATTCGTTATTCATTTTTACTTTCTCTACTACGTATAGTAAGTAGGGGAAGTATTGCATTCCACCCAAAAATTCGATACCGAGATTTCGCCGGAAATACATGTTTTGAGACCTCCTGAATCCAAAAAAGGCATTTTTGGAAACATGTCCGTGTGTGTGTCTGTGTGTGTGTGTGTGTCTGTGTGTGTGTGTGTCTGTGTGTGTGTCTGTGAACAGCATAACTCAAAAACGAACAGTCGGATAAGCACCAAACTTGGTATTTAGGTTCAGTATCTTCCAGAGATGCGACACGAAGGTTTTCAAGAAAATCCCCCCACCCCAGACTACCCTATACATGGAACATTTTTCGAAAATTTTAATTTTCTCAAAAACGGCTCTAACGATTTTGATTAAAATATCATATGTTTAAGATATTGTCATGACAAATAAAATGTATATCTCGAATTTTCTGGGAATGTCTCCAAAAGTATTCTTCATTATGAACGACTTTTTCATAACTGGTAAACCATAAGAGATAGACAAAATTTTACTACACGAAAAATGTAGATCGTGTTAAAATACACAATTTATGTCATATACATTTCTTTTCTTGAGTGAACCGTTTGCGAGATATTGCTTGTTATTCCCTTAAATTTTCCAATACTTATACTTTTTCTCAAATTCGTTATTCATTTTTTTTATGTCCTGGACATGCAAAGAGAATGGAATGCGCCACATAGCAACCAGCGTTAAAATATTTGACTATCGCTTAAAAGCTACCATATTCCCCTTGCATCTACAAGAAAATTATCAATAAGATTGACATCTCGATATCTCGATTAACATGAAGCATCTGGAGAATAAGCGTTTGTAAAAATAGTTTGTACAAGAGTAGAGAAAGTCATGTGAGTGTAACACATCAGATTTTTTTATGTCCTGGACATGCAAAGAGAATGGAATGCGCCACATAGCAACCAGCGTTAAAATATTTGACTATCGCTTAAAAGCTACCATATTTCCCTTGCATCTACAAGAAAATTACCAATAAGATTGACATCTCGATATCTGGATTAACATGAACCATATGGAGAATAAGCGTTTGTAAAATTAGATTGTACAAGAGTAGAGAAAGTCATGTGAGTGTAACACATCAGATTTTTTTTAGTTGCATGATGTTCGATATAAACGATCCTGTATGCACTGTAATATGAATATCTCAAAGTGCGTCAGAAAAGTTCGGTGAACAGACTCAAAAAATAAAGGAAACAAGAGTTATAAATAAAATACCTTTACTAGCCTTCAAAGTAATCATCATTACCTACAACACACTTCTGACATCGGTTGTAAAGATGTTCGAAACTGTCAGCAAACACTTCTTGTGGAATCCCTCGAATCACCGCGGTCATGTGTTGTTGGATATCCCCAACGTCTGCGAAGCGTAAGCCTTTCAGGGCAAATTTAAGGCGGGGAAACAAAAAGAAGTCTGACGGCAACAAATCTGGAGAATAAGAAGGGTGTTGAAGAACAGCCACCTTGTTTCGAGGAAGAACAAGAAAGTTGAGCACCCGGATCGCAGTGTGTGGACGGGAGTTGTCTTTTTTTTTTATTAGTATATTCTAGAATCTAAATTGATTTGGACAAATACAACATGGTGTCATTTTAGGGGCTTCCTTTTATAGAACGAATAGAAATAGAAACAATTCCTGTTCATGTGGCCAAGGTCACGACTACAACAGTTTTTTTTTATTTTCTTCGTAGTTCAAAGCCTACTGTATTCCCTTTATCCCTTTTTTAAGAAAGGATGAAAAGCATTAAATTCTCAATATTTGAAACATTGTATGGCAAATAAAGGTCAACAAAAGAGAAAATCAGATTTGTTTTTTAAATTTTACTTTTTAGTGATAGGTCTTAGGATAATTTGAAAACTACTACACCAGAAGTATAGATCTCTTTTTTTTCTCTCTTCCTCATCTTTCCCTCCTCTTATCATATGCCCTCCTGCAGAGGATACTTAAAGCTTCCTTAAATGCGGGAGATCCAAGGCCAAAGCGGTCCTTTTATCCAACTCCCAGCGTTCCTTCCGCATAAATATCTGGAAGGCCTGTAGATTCACTGCGTCCCCAACTTTGAGTGCCCAAAAATAGGTGGCAAAGATTAGCCAAGTAATGGCATGTGCCAGTTTCTGGTCACCGTGCTGGAATTCGAGGTTCAGATAGACCCCCAGTTTAAACACTTGCACGCCACTACAAATCATTCCTATTCGTCCATATATCCAGTCCCATATTGGGCGCACGGCACAATCCACCAAGTTGTGACTCAAGGTCTCCGCCGCAGAATACCCGAGGCAGAGATTTGATGTGGCTCTGCCATGCCGCCAAAATTTGTCAGCTGTCGGGACAACCTCATTGACAGCCGAGTGAACCGCAGCTTTCCAGTCAGTGGGGATCTTCGGATTCGGAAATTTATTCCAAATTGTCCTCCATCGTCTCAGCGAATAGTTTTGTTGTACCCGCAGTATAACACTGGTTTGTGAAACAAGGCTGACCGAGTAAAGGCCAACCTCTGAGTATTAATTGTGGGTAGGTCCGCAAAGGTCTTCCACCATCGCCGAAATTCGAAAAGCCGCTTATCTGGAAGTCGGAAACTCATATAATCGCAGGCGCGATTTGAACTTCCAGCCTTCATCATGACCTTCCAACATGTAAACCATTGCGCTCCTATAGCACATCTTGGAGGAATTTCCACTGTCCACTCCGGTTAGTGAAGTTCTGGCAGAACCCGCCGGATGCGTTGCAGCAGCCGTTTCAATTCTCCTCGTAAACTTCCGCGTTGACAGTTTGACCCTCGGGTAGATATTTATGATGGATAAAGCACTTTCTGTCGAAAAAGTCGATTAACATCGTTTTGATGTTGGATTTTGTCAGCCGACGTTTTCTGGAAGGCGGGGAAGAAGAACACCAAGCCATTGGCAGTCGCTTGGTCTCCGTATTGTATCGGTAGCACCAGGTATCATCATCTGTAAGAATGCTTTTTAAAAACATATCGATGAAATCTCCTGACGTTTCCTACACTTTTTGTTCACTACTTCAACACCGTACGCTTGCACTAACATTCCTAGAGTCCCCGTCGCCGTTTTCGCTAATCTGAAGCAAAACTTCATATTAAAGCGTTGCTCCATTTTGCAATGACACGAGTTCTCACACTGGCTCAGCTTGGTCACAGCGTGCACCACCGCTTCACTTCGACGATAGGGGGCACTTGTTCATTGCCTCTCATTTCTACCCTGCGCGATTTTTAACATATGGCGACATTAACCGAACTTTTCAGACGGACCTTGTATATATTTTATTGGAATTATTACTGATGAATGCTAAAAAATCTGATGTGTTACACTTACATGACTTTCTCTACTCTTGTACAAACTATTTTTACAAACGCTTATTCTCCATATGCTTCATGTTAATCGAGATATCGAGTTGTTAATCTTATTGCTAATTTTCTTGTAGATGTAAGGGAATTGGTAGGCTTTAAGCGATAGTCAAATATTTTAAGAGCTGGTTGCTATATGGAGTATTCCATTCTCTTTGTATTACCAGGACAAAACAAGCAATATCTCGAAAATGGTTCACTCGACAAAAAAATTGGTTCACTCAATAAAAGAAATATATGACATAAATAACGCGATCTACACTTTTTGTGCAGTAAAATTTTCTCTATTTCTTATGGTTTACCATTTATGCAATAGCCGTTCAAAATGAAGAATACTTTTGGAGACATTCCCAGAAAATTCAAGATATACATTTTATTTGTCATTTTAATCAAAATCGTAGAGCCATTTCTGTGAAAATTATTGTTTTCGAAAAATGTTCCATGTAAAGATTAATCTGGGATGGGGAGATTTTCTTGAAAACCTTCGTGTCGCATCTTTGGAAGATACTGAACCTAAATACCAAGTTTGGTGTTTATCCGACTGTTTCTTTCTGAGTTATGGTGTTCACAGACAGACAGACACACACACGGACATGTTTCCAAAAATGCTTTTTTTGGATTCAGGGTGTCTCAAAACATATATTTCCGGTGAAATCTCGGTATCGAATTTTTGGGTGGAATACAATACTTCCCCTACTTACTATACGTAATAGAGAAAGTAAAAATAAATTAAATCGCATTTAGTAGTCAGCAAAACAAGAAACAATTACGGTCAGTATTATAAGGGTGCGGTAACCAACGATTCATGTTTCCAATGTTTATGAATGACGCGTGCCGCCAGCCCGCGCAAGTGCAACCTGCGACATAAACGCAGGCAAAGATCAGCGATTTCTTTATCACTTGGCGATCATTGCGCATAGTGCTAAGCTGATTTATCCCAAAAAAGAAGTTGGAACCGTAAGAGGAGATCGTCAAAGCACCTGCAAATAAAGTGCACTACGAAACTCCCATAAGTAAACGAATCTTAAGGATCAAGACTTTCTTTAGAATTGAAAAGAGCCGATTTCTGGTGATGTTGAAACACAAGTGAACCGAATGCTGGCCATTTCTCGTCCATTTTTACAGCGTTAATAATAGTTTTTTCTATCCTTTTTATTGCAATTCTCTCATAATTTCCATCACTCTCTTTCCCTATCACAACTTATCCTCCGCTTCCACACTTCTTTTTCTATTTAATTCTCACTTCCTATCTCGCTTCCCTCTCTCTCACTCTTCCTCACTCAATTTCTGCTACATTCTCTCACTCTGTCCTCTCTCTTGCCCTCATTTTTCTTTCTCAATCCCTTTTCTTCCGACTATTTCTCTCACTCACTCTTTCTCGCTCCTTTGCTCTGCTTCTCTTCCTATTTCACCATCTCACACTCTCTCTTGTACTCTCTTGCTCCCTCCTGCTTCATCACCTTATCATCACCTTCTCAATCCCTGTCATATTCTCTCTTCCTCCTATTTCTCTTAACCTTTCACTCGTTCACTCTCTTGCTATCCCCCATATCAAGCTCCTCCTCTCTATTCTCTCCCTATTTCACTTCATAACCCCCCTCGCATTCCCTCTTGCACTTTCTATTTATCTCAGACTCTCACTCTCTCTCCCTCTCTCTTACTATCCCCTATCTAAACCCCCTTCTCTCTATTTTCTACCTATGTCACTTTATACCTCCTCTCTCACTCCCTCTCGCCCTCCCTATCTCTCTCCGTGTGGCTTACTCTCCTGTTCTTCCTCTCTTCCTCTCTCCCCCTCTTCTGGCAACTCTAGCTCTGGTTCTCTCAATTTCTGCTTCTCTCCCTATGATTTTCTACTTCTCCGTCTCTCTCTGTCCTACATCTCTTCCTCTCTCATTCTCCTATTTCTCTCCGTTTGTCACTTTCTATCTCCCCATCTTTCAAACTCTCGTCCTCTCTGGATATCTTCATTATCTCCCAGTCTCACCATTTTTCATTATTTGCTCTACTTCATTCTTAACCTCTTTCTATGTAAGAATTTTCCCGATGACTGTCACGATATTTACGTTGGGTTTGTTTATAGAAATTAGTCCAAACTTAGTTCATTGCATCCCAGAATAATCCAGTGTAAAGTGCGCCAAGAGAATATTTGTTAATGAGAGTTTGATTTACTCAGACACTCGCGTCCAAGTTACTTGCCACCATTCATACCTTGCCATTAATTCTTTGTTTACAAGAGCTGTGTCATTTGGCACCGGGGTTTCCCAAGCGGCTGATGCTACCTGCGTGCCAAAGAGAAACAAACAAGACATGCTTCTTGTGGAGCGGTTCCTTTGTTGCCATGATATATGTCATCATAAAGCATTTTACTACCCGCAGGAAAGATTTATCAAGAGGGAATGTGACACGTGGAGACAAACAACTTCTTGATCTCCTTCAAGTAGGGCAGTGCTTTATAGACCGTGCCCCCCAGGGTTTTACTGCCCCCGACACCTTCTGCGATCTTGTGTCATTGCTCTTCTTCGAGCATATACGGTGAGACAGATGTTACAAAATTGTATCAAATAGCAACATACACCAGAATCTTTTGCCTTCTTTTTAATGCACTTCATTCAAGCCCACCTCTCTAGTGTGGGAAAGGATCAGAGTTCGAATCTGATCTGGGATTAGTTGCCTAGATAAGTTTCTCTCGCGGTTCTCCTTATCAAAAAAAAACAAAACATGATGTATAGCACTCAACCGTATTGTCCCCGGATTCGTTTGAGCTTCACTTCATTCACTGTATGTATACTTTAACAGCTTTCTATGAAGAAAATAATTATATATTACAATTACAATTTGTAACGCCCTCCTGTCATTACCTTTTAAATAATAATTTAAACAGATCGTTAATTCCATCTGGATATTTCACCGGAAATACGCGTTTTGAGGACACACTGGATCCGAAAGAAGTTCGGATCTGTATCACCTACCTATTGTAGGTAGAAGAGGTAGGTATTGTATTTCATCCAGAATTGCTACATCAAGGTTTCACCGGAAATACTTGTTTTGAGGTCCCTGAATGCAGAAAAATTTCGCTCCTACATGTGGGGTGAGCAGCATAACTCAAAAAGGAAATCTCGGATAAAGTCCTAACTTGGTATTTAAGTTCAGCATTTTTCAAAGCTGCGACACGAAGATTTTCAAGAAACTCTTCCATTCCCATACTTGGAAATCCTTTTTCTGTTTTTTTTTATTTCCTCAAACATGACTAACAAGTTTTATAGTAAGTTGTATGTTTAAGTTGTTTATATGACTAATAAAATGTGCATCCTTGATGTTTTAAAATACCCTGTGAAGTTGTAATCCTTCTGAATGAATTATCAATAATTTTCTTTAAGTGATAAACCATAAGGGAGAGTGAGAGAGAGAGAGAGAGAGAGACACAAAACTTACTCCCTAAAAAGTGTAGACCTCGTTAAGACAGCCAGCTTATGTGGAAAAGCTGATGTGTTATACTCACATGACTTACTCTTCTCTTGTACAAACTATTTTTACATACGCTTATTCTCCATATGCTTCATGTTAATCGAGATGTTAATCTTATTGCTGATTTTCTTGTACATGCAAGGGGAACATGGTAGGTTATAAGCGAGAGTCAAATCTTTTAAGCGCTGGTTGCTATGTGGCGTATTCAATTCTCTTTGCATGTCCAGTACATAAAAAAAATGAATAACGAATTTGAGAAAAAGTATAAGTATTGGAAAATTTAAGGGTACAACAAGCAATATCTCAAAAATGGTTCACCCAACAACAAAAATGTATGAAAAATTGTGTATTTTACCGCGATCTACATTTTGTGTGTAGTAAAATTTTGTCTATCTCTTATGGTTTACCAGTTATGCAAAAGTCGTTCACAATGAAGAATACTTTTGGAGAAATTCCCAGAAAATTCGAGATATACATTTCATTTGTCATGAAAATATCTTAAACATATGATATTTTAATCAAAATCGCTAGAGCCATTTTTGAGAAAATTAAAATTTTCGAAAAATGTTCCACGCAAAGGGTAATCTTGGGTGGGGGATTTTCTTAAAAACCTTCGTGTCGCATCTATGGAAGGTACTGAACCTAAATACCAAGTTTGGTGTTTATCCGACTGTTCGTTTCTGAGTTATACTGTTCACAGACACACACACACACACACACACACAGACGCACACGGACATGTTTCAAAAAATGCTTTTTTTGGATTCGGGGGTCTCAAAACATGTATTTCCGGTGAAATCTCGGTATCGAATTTTTGGCTGGAATACAATACTTCCCCTACTTACTATACGTAGTAGAGAAAGTAAAAATATGTATGTGTATGAGAGCGGAGGGATGAGGGTGGTATTAACCATTTCCGAGATATTCGTTGTTATTGCGTTGAATTTTGCAATACGTTATATATTTAAATACAAATCACCATACTTATGTTTCACGTGCAAAGAGTGGAAACAGTGGAAATTCAGAATATAGGCTAGCCACTGTTTAAATGTTTTGCTGTTGTTTTAGCCTCATGCATTCCCCTTGAAATGTGCCAAATTGACCCTCCCCGGAGAAATCTACTCTGGGCGACTACGGCCTCCACTAAAGGAAGGCTGACATATACGGGAACAGAAGTGAAACGACTATGGTAATGGTTTCCCAAGGAGACGACAACAAGAAGAAAGCGCGCAGTTAATTTGAGTGGTGTAGTACGTCAGGTAATGGTGATCGTCACTGCGCAGCCGCCGGAATAGTTGCAGCTCTCCTCAACGCGCAGTCCACAAGGCTGTCAGTCTTTCTTCGACGGCGAGAGAGGTCACGAGGAAAACAGCAGTACAGCGTTTAGACAGAAGGCATTCCGGACGGTATTTCTAAATTCTTTTTTGGCTTAAACTATTCAAAATTCTCTTTAGTAATTATTCACCGGGGAAAGGTTGATTGTCCGAACTATAGATTTATTGGGGTTTAGATTTCAAAAATATCGGTAAATATGAGACCAGGAAGGAAGTACGTAATCATTGTAATTTAATTTAGTGTATTGAAGCCGCAAATAATGTAAAGAATTGTGAAAGAATAAGGGTTTCTAAAAAGTAATTATGTATGTTATTGAAGTGCAAGTTTATTAAGTGAAAGAAATTCGGCTTATTAATTAATTATGTAATATTTTCTCAAGTATAAATCTGCCATTATTCCTACATTCAATCCAATTCCTCTTGGGTTAGAAAAACACGTTTCAATATGTAATGAAATCTCTACAAATCTTTATCTTGATTAACGTGAAATATATAGAAAAATAATACAACCATGCGATTATTGCACAAGATTTTTAAAATGAGGACCCTGCGAGCATCTATTGCGTGTGTGTTTTAAATACGAAAACTACCAGATATACTAAATGTCCTACTTGTGTAGGTACCATTTAATTATTCGGATTTTTAAGTAATCCCCTGTGCTTAAACAACTCTCGAAATTGGCAAATTTTCTTTAAGATTTTATTTTTTAAAAAACTGCTCGAATGAGTATGCTTAAATATCGTATGTTTGAAATATTGCCGTGGCAAATAAATGTACAGAACGGTCAGATTATGTTTCGTCTGGGAGGCGCAGAAGCGGTATGTGTCTGGCTACCGGAGACGTCCCACTCATACGTTAATATTGTTTATAACCTGTGTTACACGAGTAGCTGAAATTGATGGCCATTTTGATTCACACATGCCTGGTACCTACTGTCATTAAAAACCTCACTTATATCGTACAAAGAATCGTCAGGAGTGTGGGCTTTGGCTGAATTTTGTTGAACTTATTTATCCGCATTCCCTCTTAGTATTTGACAACAATGGGAAGAAATTTGCGAGTGTTTGTGTGCGGTACCTCTGCCAATTTATTCCCCTTTCAAGAAATTTGAGCCCTATTATTCTTCTACGAGTGACAGCGCGCCATACACTAATCTTGATGTCACGTAACGGAACTAAGAGGATTATATGAGGGTTCTCCGTTCTCCAGTGCCTCTTATTCTATGTGAATGGAACCACGTTTCTTCAGAGAATATAATTAATTGTGGATTAAAATCCAGTTATATAGAAATTGAGTTGTCACGTGAAAATAATCCTTAAACGCTTCAAGTCGCTGCGGCGGTTCCCGCGGTCTACCGGTCGAAAGATAATCCCAAATCACTGAATCAGTCCCCGCGTCAGATTCAACGTACCACCGACCGTGACTAAACTTGACCGCTCTGCATATATCAACCTAAGAAAAGTTCATTTCATTTAATTTTATGTAACTTAGAAAAGAGAAAGACACGCACAGAGCATACTACGCTTTGTATAAAGTACACAGATTTGTATCAAATAACGTTTTCCATAGCATTACCGGTTACTTGATTTGTGTTTACATTTTTGCAATTTACGTTTTTGTGTCGCTTATGATATGGATTTTTTCTATATTAATATCGTATTTTAGCATGAGCTGGCTAGAAAGATAACTTTTTAAAATCAATGTCAATAGATATACTCGGGATACGTGTTTATTTAAATGGACAGAGAAACTTGTATAACACTTTGCGTGTCAAATGTTGAGCAGTTGGCTGTTATCTCCGCCAATACTTGGGTGGTGTTATTAAATGAAAAAAACAGACTTTGTGAATGTTTATCCTAATTGATAAGAAATAAATAAAATATAATGACTACCTCTGTGGTTGAGAGATAAGCGTTCTGGTTTCTCAACCCACGTGTCACAAGATCCACTCCCGGCTTATTTAGGGATTACTTTTCTTAGTTAGAATCATTCCCTAATGTCAAAAGGGTCTGTATGTATTAATGTGGGAGTGAATGTGGCTGTTTTATATAAAAAAATGGAATGTATTGCACTCACATGACTTTCTCTACTCTTGTACAAACTACTTTTACAAACGCTTATTCTCCATATGCCTCATGTTAATCGAGATAAACATTTGCAGAAACTACATTATTGCTAAATTTCTTGTAAGTGCAAGGGGAATATGGTAGCCTTTAAGCGATAGTCAAATGTTTTAAGAGCTGGTTGATATGTGGCGCATTCCATTCTCTTTGTATGTTCAGGACAAAAAAAATCTGATGTGTTACACTCACATGACTTTCTCTACTCTTGTACAAACTATTTTTACAAACGCTTATTCTCCATCTACTTCATGTTAATCGAGATAAACATTTGCAGACTCTATTTTATTGCTAATTTTCTTGTAGACGTAAGGGGAATATATATTTACAAGGGCAATATAGAAATACAGTAGCCTTTAAGCATGGACATATCTCTTAATAGCTGGTTGCTAGGTGCAGCACCATTCCCTTTCCCACAGTTTAATACTCTTTGCATATCCAAGACAAAAAATGAATAACGAATTCCCATTTGAGAAAATAAGTATTGAAAAATTTAAGGGAATAACAAGCAATATCTCGAAAATGGTGCACTCATCAAAAAAATGTGTATGACATAAATTGTGTATTTTAACACGATCTACATTTTTTGTGTAGTAACATTTTGTCGATCTCTTATGATTTACCAGTTATGCAAAAGTTGTTCACGTTAAAGAATACTTTTAGAGACATTCCTAGGAAATTCAAGATATACATTTTATTTGTCATAAAAATATCTTAAAGATACGATATTTTAATCAAAATCGCTAGAGCCATTTTTGAGAAAATTAAAATTTTCGAAAAATATTCCATGTAAAGGGTACTCTGGGGTGGGGGGATTTTCTTGAAAACCTTCCTGTCGCATCCTTGGAAGATACGGAACCTAAATACCGAGTTTGGTGTTTATCCGACTGTTCGTTTCTGAGTTATGCTGTTCACAGACAAACACACACACACACACACACACACACACACACACACACACACACACACAGACACACACACAGACACACAGACAGACACACAGACACACACACGGACATGTTTCCAAAAATGCTATTTTTGGATTCAGGGGGTCTCTAAACATGTATTTCCGGTGAAATCTCGGTATGGAATTTTTCGGTGGAATACAATACTTCCCCTACTTACTGTACGTAGTAGAGAAAGTAAAAAATTAATAACGAATTTGAGAAAAAGTATAAGTATTGGAAAATTTAAGGGAATAACAAGTGATATCTCGAAAACGGTTCACTCAACAAAAGAAATGTATATGACATAAATTGTGTATTTTAACGCGATCTACATTTTTGTGTAGTAAAAGTTTGTCTATCTCTATTGGTTTACCAGTTATGCAAAAGTCGTCCACAATGAAGAATGCTTTTGGAGACATTCCCAGAAAATTCAAGATATACATTTTATTTACGACAAAAATATCTTAAACATATGCTATTTTAATCAAAATCGTTAGAGCCAATTTTGAGAAAATTAAACTTTTCGAAAAATCTTCCATGTAAAGGGTAATCTAGGGTAGGGGGATTGTCTTGAAAACCTTCGTGTGGCATCTATGGAAGATACTGAACCTAAATACCAAGTTTGGTGTTTATCCGACTGTTCGTTTTTGAGTTATGCTACTCACAGGCAGACACACAGACACACACACGGACATGTTTCCAAAAATGCCTTTTTTGGATTCAGGGTGTCACAAAACATATATTTCCGGTGAAATCTCGGTATTGAATTTTTGGGTGGAATACGATACTTCCCCTACTTATTATACGTAATAGAGAAAGTAAAAAAATCTGATGGGTTACACTCACATGAGTTTCTCTACTCTTTACAAACTATTTTTACAAACGCTTATTCTCCATCTACTTCATGTTAATCGAGATATACATCTGCAGACTCTATCTTATTTGTAATTTTCTTGTAGATGTAAGGGGATAATATACTTACAAGGGCAATTTGGAAATACAGTAGCCTTTAAGCACATACATATCTCTTAATAGCTGGTTGCTAGGTGCAGCACCATTCCCTTTGCCACAGATTAATACTCTCTGCATATCCAAAACAAAAAAAATGAATAACGAATTCCAATTTGAGAAAATAAGTATTGAAAAATTTAAGGGAATAACAAGCAATATCTCGACAATGGTTCACTTAACACAAAAAGGTACATGGCATAAATTGTGTATTAACGCGATCTACATTTTTTGTGTATTAAAATTTTGTCTATCTCTTATGGTTTACTAGTTATGCAAAAGTCGTTCACAATGAACAATACTTTTGGAGACATTCCCAGAAAATTCAAGGTATACATTTTATTTGTCATAAAAATATCTTAAACATATGATATTTTAATCAATAATCGTTAGAGCCATCTTTGAGAAAATTAAAATTTTCGAAAAATGTTCCATGTAAAGGGTACTCTGGGGTGGGGATTTTCTTGAAAACCTTCGTGTCGCATCCGTGAAAGACATTGAACCTAAATACCAAGTTTGGTGTTTATCCGACTGTTCGTTTCTGAGTTATGCTGCTCACAGACACACACACGGACATGTTTCCAAAAATGGTTTTTTTGGATTTAGAGGATCTCAAAACATGTATTTCCGGTGAAATCTCGGTATAGAATTTTTGGGTGGAATACAATACTTCCCCTACTTACTATACGTAGTAGAGAAAGTAAAAATGAACAACGAATTCCCATTTGAAAAAAAGTATTGGAAAATTTAAGGGAATAAAAAGTATTATCTCGAAAATGGTTCAGTCAACAAAAAAAAATGTATATGACATAAATTGTGTATTTTAACGCGATCTACTTCTTTATGTAGTAAAATTTGTCTATCTCTTACGGTTTACCAGTTATGCAAAACTCGTTCACAATGAAGAATGCTTTTGGAGACATTTCCAGAAATATGAGATATACATTTCTTTTGTCATGAAAATATCTTAAACATATTATATTTTAAACAAAATCGTTAGACCCATTTTTAAAAAAATTAAAATTTTCGAAAAATGTTCCATGTAAAGGGTACTCTGTGTTGGGGAGATTTTCTTGAAAACCTTCGTGTCGCATCTCTGGAAGATACTAAACCTAAATACCAAGTTTGGTGTTTATCCGACTGTCCGTTTCTGGGTTATGCTGTTCACAGAAACACACACACACACACACACACACACAGACACACACACAGACACACACACGGATATGTTTCTAAAAATGCTTTTTCTGGATTCAGGGGGCCTAAAAACATATAATTCCGGTGAATTCTCGGTATCAAATTTTTGGGTGGATTACAATACTTACTATCGTAGTAGATAAAGTAAAAATAAATAAAATTCAGCATAAAAAGCCCTACAGCCAACCAGCTGCAAAATATAATCACTTGTTTCTGAATTTAAAAGCCATCGAGATGGCTACAGGGGCTATTTGTCAATAAATTGCAGAAGAAATAAGTAAAATAATAATATGTTGCGGAGCCCTGAACCGACCACCCCGATTGCCGGCTTCAGATCATATGCGCACAGCGATCATCTAATCATAGATGGAGATGATGTGAAGCATCATATATATTCTAGACAAGAGTACTGGTCTGATTTACCTACAGACCACTAACTATCGTGGTCCTCAAATTTTTCAGGATGCTGTTTGGGCACTCGTACTGTGTATGGGAGGAAAATCTGGACCTACATGGGTGGGTTCGAACCCACGTGCATTCCGTGTCTAGAAACTGAAACACTGCGTCCCAACCCATCGTCACAGTGTAGGAAGAATCACAGAAGAGCCATGAATATAAGTGAGAATGGGCAGAAGGTCTTTGTGCATAGGATATTTCCAGTAATAATGTTTTATTATTTGTGTGGATTATTAAGACCAGTTTCACACTTTATCTATGAGAAAATATTACCCTAGCTTTGTACCTCCGTTATAACATCTTACATTTTAGCAACAAAAGCGACGTGTTGCATACACGTGAGTTTCCTTAGCCACTACCGTTTACAATAGCTGCTAAAAACTGTTTTTGCCAAGCATCTTTCTTTCTATTTCAGTTAATCAAGATAAACGTTTGTACATATACTTTCATTTGAGGCAGTATATTTAACAAAATGATTTCAGTCTACTTGTATAATATATAAATTCAATAACAACACGCCTTAAAGCAATGTGTGTATGTAACTAGATATAAAAAGTGTATATTACAGTCATTGTATATGTTTATATTATTGTATATATATGTAATAATGTTATGTGAATGTATTACGTAATTTAATAATGTAGGAGCTTTGAGAATAATAGGTTAAAAGTTGTTAACAATAAGGTAACCTTGAGGCAATAATGAGTAAGGAAGTTTAATAATGCTACTTCATTATTGGAGCAACAATAATGTAACTTTTGTGGCAGTTTCTAAAATAGCCAATCAATAACCAGAAAAAGCTTTAGTTAAATGCAGGTATTCTATTGGAGTAGGATTAGCCAATCAGAAATTGAAATATAGCAACATTTACAAATTCAGAAGTCAGTTGGTTGTAAACAGTGTTCCTAAGCGGAATGTGTCCTCGAGAAATTTAATACGTATTCGTGTGAGACGAAAAATGGTTTACGTGTTAAAAAGTGCAAGTAATTAATAAAAAAATATCTCACAGCGCTCTATATCAGTGGAGTGTTATTTAAATCGTGTCAAGCATTAATAAAAGGAGTGAAGTAAAATTATAATCTGTGTAAGCCTACATTCTTCACTCGCACCACCCCCTGTTAAGACATTCATGTCTCTAAAAATAAATACTGATGGAGCCGAAGCAAACATATATATAAACATACAGTCAAAATTACAAAGTTAATATTTTTTTTAAACATTTGGGGCAAAGGCCACCGGAAAGTACATTTAGGGCGAAGACTACCGGAAACCTTTTACCATACGTGCGGTTGCAACTACTTCAAGTTCGGCTCCCCAACAGTCAAAGGTAATACACCTTCTTCAAACTTACATTCCATATACACTTCAAATTAAACATTTCTTTGTAGGTACAAGGGGGGATGTAGGAATAGTTCAAATCTTTAAAAAACAGGTGGCAATATTGTCAGGACTATGGATTAATTTAGCAACTTCCGGAACCTTTGCATACTTAAAGCCATGGCAACGGGGCGAAACTCGCTAAGCATACGAACTGAGGATTGCAACAGAGTAATGCCGGAATCTGTAAAGAAGCCTAAAAGAAGAGAGTATGTAAATTTTAACAAATGACAGTTTTATTAACAAAAGATGTCATCGTGTAAAACACCCTTGCCACGAGGCAGGCGCAGAGAGCTCACCTAACTGTTCCTCACGTTAAGAAGACTTGCTGCCTAAAAGAGGCCGAACAATTAATCCTTATCATTTTATATGCAATCATCCCCATCACTACTTCCTATCAAAAGCGTCATCAAAGCCTTCGGAACATTCTGGAACAAAATCAAGCTACCAGCATTTGAGTTGAGCCTTCCGGCATGAACAGGTCAACCAACTCATTCTGGGAGGACCGAATTCATGTCAGGCATACCAACCTAACTCTCCATGTGCTCGCCACAATATGCTGCCGTTTACATCGCGAGAAACAACTGAATAGATACAGCACTTCCAAAAATGACAAATCAGTGAAAAATTCAAACCAAACAATGGATATCCCAGGAAAATGACTGATGCTAGAAATAAGTTATTGGATTAAATGATACGATTTAGAGAGATCTGCACTATATGTATATTAAGTTTTTGTCTATTTTTAAGGTTTATGGTTTACCAGAATTCCAAATGGATAGGAATGCTCAGGCTATTTCTTAAACTTTAAGGGATACATTCTATTAGTCATGTAAATATTTTAAATGCATGGCATTCTAATCAAAAGTACTAGTCATGTTTGCGAAAATCAAAAATAACGAAAATATTTACATATAAAGGGTAGCTCGGAGTGTTAGAATTTCTTTGAAATAGTTCATGTCGCATTTTTGGAAGTATTAAACTGAAACACCAAATCTGGTATTTATCCGACGTTTAATTGCCTTATTTAATACATATAGTATGGGAAGTATTTATTCCACCCAAAAATTCGATATGGATATTTCACCGAAAATATATGTTTCTGGGCCCCTGAAATTAAAAAAATAAAATTTTTTTAGTAAAATGTTCCATCAGAGAAAGAGAAAGTATAACTCTAAAACGAAACTTGGTATTTACGTTCAGTACCTTCAAAAGATGACACAAGGATTTTCAACAAAATCCCTCCACCCCGAACTACCCTTTACATGGAACATTTTTTGAAAATTTGTGTTTTCTCAAAAATGACTAACGATTTTGATTAGAATACTATATGTTTAAGATATTTTTGCATAACTGATAAACCGTAAGAGATAAGCAAAATTGTACAACACAAAAATGTAGATCTCGTTAAAGCACACAATTTATGTCACATACAGCTTATTGTCGAGTGAACCATTTTCGAGATATTCCTTGTTATTTGTTGGAATTTTGCAATACACCTTCCTCAAATGGGAATTCGTTATTCGTTTATTTTTTTATGCGCTGGACATGCAATGAGAATGAAATTCTCCACATAGCAACCAGCTCTTAAAATATTTGACTCGCTTAAATCCTACCGTATTCCCCTTGTACCTACAAGAAAATTAGCAGTAAGATAATTTATGCAAATGTTTATCTCGATTAACATGAAGTAGATGGAGGAAGAGCGTTTGTAAAAATGGTTTGCACAACAGTAGAGAAAGTCACGTGAGGGCGACACACCATATTTTTTTAGATAATTGTCCACGCACAAAAACAAATACGCTCGGAATTTTTCCTATTTTTTTAAATTCAGAGACCCTCCAAACATGCGTAACCTATAAAATCTCAGTGTTGAATTCTTAGTTTAAATGCAATGGTTCCTCCGTCTACTGGATACATTGCAGAAATAGTAAAAATAAAGTGAACATTAAAGTTATTAGTTATTTTACTTAATATTTCTTTTTTAATTGAAGCGTAGAATTTGTCGCGATAAATAAAAATAACACAAAGGCCTTTAAAGGGAAAAAAAACCCGTTAGATCAAAGATACAAATAAATGAGAAAATATTGGAATGAATATTCCACTTTAGTTATCCATGATGTAATATTAATTTAAATCCGACAAAGACATTGAGATGAAAGTTAATAGATTTCAAACACTTGTGGAACAATTACAAAACTTTAAGAAAAGAACTAGAAAAGAAACACAAATTAAATTCTATAAGATTATGACTGTGCCTTCTGTATTATATGCCTCCAAATTACGGACAATAACAACAGAGAAACATGAAAAGGGGTGCTGACAAAGTAAGAAATATAACAGTAAGATCAGATTTGAATATTCTTTTCAGTTAACGACAAAATTGATGAAAATAAGACAAATTGGAAAGACCATGTCAACAGAAAGGCAGCTGGTAAATTACCAAACAAGATAATGAATTGAAAATATAGAATTGGACTGAAAAATTCAATGTCATAGTCAGGATTTGAACCATAGATCTTCCGGTCTCCGTACGGTTGCTCTAACCAACAGAGCTACCTTGGAAATATGCCGGTAGAAAATTAAATTCCCCAACTGACTCTAGTTTCCGAAGTCAGGGTTTAAACGCAGCGGAGAGCTAAAGATTCTTTCGGGCGTAAAAAATCCTGGTTTCCTTCTGAAGGGAAGTAAAGCCGGTGGTACCGTGTCGTAGATTTACGGAACGTAAAAGAACCTCAAGATTGATAAAATTTCCGATCTTTCACGCCCAATATAAAACGCGACGCTAAAACCATAGTACGAGTACGGTCTTCCTCTGTGTCTCTAAGGAATGTGTTGACATCAACAACTCTATCGCTATCTGAGAAAGATTGCGGCTCTACTTTTAACTCGTCAATAAGACTTAAGGCCTCTTAGAATACATACGTTCTTCTGCTAGTAACGTTGAATGACCAGTTGCTTTTGTTTGCTTTCTCGTCACAGGTTTTAACACGTTAGCAACTATTTCTTGAGCTTGACTGTGTAGAGTTCTTCCTTTCTTACCGGGCATTGTAAATAACTTTATAAATAACTGGAAATCACCTACACGCTGCTCCAAGTGAAACATACTGGAACACTAACGTTGCGAGATGATTTTAATGTAGATAGTATATATATATATATATATATATATATATATATATATCTATGATATCATCGTGAGCTGCCACGTAGTACTATCCCCCTTCACACCTCCGGAGAGCAGAACACCCTGCAAACGTTTTCTCGACCGAAGCCTACCGTAGTTAAAGAGCGTCTATAAATAAAACTCAATTTAATTTTTTTCCCAACTGACTCGCATTTTCCCGATAAACCACAAGGAGATCTCAAGGATCACAAGGGAATTTAATGTCGTGCCGGCATTTTATTATGGTAGCACAGTTAATTAGAGCAACCGTATGGAAACCGGAAGATCCGTGGTTGAAATTCCGGCTATAACATTGAATTTTTCAGTCTGATTTTGTGAAAGAACAATTAGTTACCAACCAACAGGGAAAATAAGCTTGGGTAGACCTCGCAAGAGGTGGTTTGATGATAGAGACCGGAACAAGTGTTATCAACTAGTCCTTGAAGGGAGAAGAAGAAGAAATATAAAGTCTGGATCCTTCCCTGCAGCATTCAAGGTTTTTATGTGTGAACATTAATAAATTCTATAACGAATTATCAAATAATGTATCTAGTGTACTTAGCAGAAACAAAATGAAGAAATGTAGCGCTAGTTCGGTTTTCAGACTTCAGTTCTGGATCAACAAGTATTATTTCATCCTAATATCAAAATGTATCACGTGTTTGATAGCAGCATGTGTAAAACAGCATGTATTTAAATTAATATCAGTACCATCTGTGCGGTATCGTACAACATCCCGGACTATGGCGGAATAACGCGCGGTAATGGTTTCCATTTAAGCCACTGATTTACATTCATTCATTCATTAGAAGAGAAATTGCCCGAGCTCTTAAAAAACTTGTTACAGGTTTGTTTTCATTTAAATTGCCTGACCATTATTGGAACATTAGGAAGCTCGACTTCTCTGTCTCTTTCACCACTTGCATCTAAATTTACTTTCTCGTCGCATGAATATTTATTCGTAATTTCAAAAACTTGTTAGAAATGTTAATGCAGGGCTCCGCTAGCACCACAGATTGGCGTCTCTCTCTAATCTCTCGTTCGCCTAATGGATGTTGAAAAAGCTGGGTTATTTTTATGTGAAGAATATACCTTTTATGAACCCGTGAAACATAACGAGAAATTAATAGCTGGATAACAGAAACTATGTTTAACACTAGAAGCGTCGTTGAGTTCATTTTGATCCATTTAAAACTTTGGCTGCTTACAGGTCCATATAAAAATGGGTTAGAAACTAGATACTATACCAATTTACTCAGAATGTGGTGTTAAGTGTTTCCACAAATTTGAAAACAAAAATAATCACGTTCGGTCAGTTTGTTCCATTTAATTAGTAGTTTATTTATTTCTTTTTATTTATGGAAGCTCTTAACTACTGTGGTCCTTAGCGTCCCATTCTATATTGGACGAGAAAGACCGGAAATTTTGCTCACAAGCCTCTCTATCAGGCTTGAGGTTCTTTTGCGTGCAGTAAATCTACGACACGGGACCACCAGCTTTACTTCTCTTCCGAAGGAAGCCCTCCACCGGGTTTGAACCCGCGACCTCGGGAATAAAAGGGTAGCATGGTAACCCCTACACCACGGAGGACGACATTTAATTAGCAGTATTGCATTTCTACCGAGATTGGTAACGCCTGTGTCCCACATTTCGGATTCGATCCCCGGTGACCACCCACACTAATCCATGGGTTTTCCCGGGTGATTTCCCGGGTCGTCAGGTAAATGCTAGACGATTTCTTTCATCCCTCGAAATTCCTGTCCCTCCATTTCATGTTTCACTCCGTTTGGATTTCAGGGTTGGAAGTGTCGGCGATGGTGTTTTGGTGGAGCATAGCAGGGGAAAAGGATGCTCTCTGTAAACTTCGTTCTCCCTCGGCTTTCGGCTGGTTGCCGAGGAATAAAGACCGTCCCTTCGGAAAATGAAATTGTGTTTTATTTATGGACGCTCTTTAACTGCTATGGTCCCTAGCGTCCCATTCTGTATTGGGCGTGAAAGACCGGTAATTTTGCTTTCAGGTTTCTTTATCAGGCTTGAGGTTCTTTTACCTGCCGTAAATCTACGACATGTGACCACCGGCTTTGCTTCCCTTCGAAGGAAGCCATGCTCAGAACTTTTACGCCCGAAAATATCCATCGCTCGGGAACTAGCATGGTAACCACTACACCACGGAGGACGACACCGTCCCTTCGGGGAGCATTAGAACCTATATGGGACGGGATCTGCAGCGGGTACTCCCCTTACCGCCTGCGTAGTCGTGGGTTAAACACATGACGTCGTTGATGATGGTGTTCGGTTCTAGAGATGCTCTCTGACCTCCGTGTTATCTCAGCATCCGGAGTTTATCTCAGGGTCGATCCTATTCTTCTCGGCGTGGAGTCGACTGAAAATATGTTGTGACGTGAGTGTGATGACCAAGGTACGGGAGGCAGATTTTGGGTGCATTAAAAGTATTCCAAATCCACTTTTGGTGACGTCGTATGGTTACTATGTCCCCTGCAAGATTCTATTGGTCACTAGCACTGTGATCCTTTGTGCTACCGTTTGTCCGCACTTTTCTGTTGCGCGAATGTACAACACTGAATTTCCTACGGAAACAATTACTTCACTTAATTCCTCAAAGCAATATCCTGTGCACGAATAACACTTTGCTGTAATTAATAATTAATTCCCGCACTTTATTCGGTGATTTAATTTTCTTCATCGTATCACACGTCGGAGCGAGTATGGCTGTATGTAGCAATCGAACGAAATGTAAACTGCGGACTGACGATTTCACCTAAGAGCACAATTTTATGTTACATCATGAAAACCTTCGTGATTTTCTACACTAAGTCAAGTTTTATCACTTTCCATTGCCTGAAACCCCTTCTGTTAAAGCTCGGCGAGCGCTCATTGGCGCTGGTTCAAACTTCCGAAACTCAACGGTGACTTCTAAGAACGCTGGACAGACACTATTTTCCAACTACAACTTGGTAAAGTCCCGCTAGAATACAACGAAACCACGTGGTCTTACAAGCTTGCGTTCAAACATGACAAAAGATTTTTTTCTTTATTTTGTAGGAAACTTGTAAGATACATTCGCGATTATGGTATCGTTTATTAATTAATACACAAAAACTGATGATAATTTGGTAATTTTCTCGGGATTTTTCAATGGTGTTAACTACATGTTTCTGGGGCTAAAATTATGAACTTGATCAGTTTTGATTTTAATTAATTGCCAATATCTCTGTGAGTATTTATTGCTAATTGTTTCTTTTGTGGCCACTAGAATTAGCGCTTCAAAGCCCGGTCCGCCTGTTCTAATGCCGAGGTGTCTATATAGTGAAACTATAGGGACCATGCTATTGCTGTACCGTCACTCCTGGTTCCAATATCCTCATTCTTGGATCGGTGCCGAATGCCCTCCTCTTCACAATCCAATCTACATTTCCACCAAGAGAACTGTACCCGTCTCTGGAGGTTTCGTTTCTACACTGATAGATTGTACACAACAGAAATATAGCACTTATTATGTGTACAAGATAGCTTCAAGAAAAACTTAAATAGACCTGAATAAAGGGAAATATGCAGGCTTTAAGCGATAGTCAAATATTTTAAGGTTACTATGTGGGCGGCGCCGTGGCCGAGTGGTTAGACCGCTCGCCTCCCACCGAGGCGGCCCGGGTTCAATCCCAGGGACCTGCATGTGGGATTTGTGGTGGACGAAGCGGCGTCTGGGCGGGTTTTCTCCGGGTTCTCCGGTTTCCCCCGCCATTCATTCCACCAATTGCTCCATCATCACCTTTCCTTTCATCCATTTCACCAACATTTCGTTTCATCTACTTCCTTCATCCCATACCAGGCATCGGGCTGATCACCCATCCTGGATGCTCTGTCTGATCCATGAGTGTCTGCTCCTCGACGGGCCTCTGACCCCAGGCACCCGCTTGTAAGTCCTGGGGGGTGTAAATCCTACATAAGAGGAGGGTAAACAGATAATGAATGAATGGTTGCTATGTGGAGCATTCTATTCTCTTTGTATGTCCAGGATATAACAAAAAATGAATAGGGAATTCATATCTCTTATGGTTTACCAGTTATGTAAAAGTCGTTCATAATGAAGAATTCTTTTGGAGACATTCCCAGAAAATTCGAGATATACAACTCATTTGCCATAAAAATGTCTTAAACTTTTCTTGAAAACCTTTGTGTCGCATCTCTGGAAGATACTGAACCTAAATACCAAGTTTGGTGTTTATCCGACTGTTCGTTTCTGAGTTATGCTGTTCACAGACACACAGACACACACTTAGACACACGGACATGTTTCCAAAAATCTGATGTGTTACACTCACATGACTTTCTCTACTCTTGTACAAACTATTTTTACAAACGCTTATTCTCCATCTACTTCATGTTAATCGAGATAAATATTTGCAGAAAGCTTCTTTACGCTTTTCGTTTAAGGAACAAGGATAATAGAGGAAATCGAAACGACAGTCTGAAGTTTAAAACCTGGTTGACTGTATGCTCGACAACAGATTCCATACTCTTTCGACAACATGGCGGGAAACAACCGAATAGCGACAATATTTGAAGTAAACCGACGAAGTATTGAAACATTCAAACCAGTAACAACGGATATATTGGAAGTGACTGATGTTACAATAAAATCTATTTGAGATAAATTGTGTATTTAAAAGAGATCTACATGTTTTGTGCAGCGCTGTCTTTGTCTATGATTTACGCGTTAATCAAAATCATACAAAATTCCTTCCGGATGAAGGGGACTTCACCTACTACACCCAGAAAATTCAAGGTATACATTTTATTATTCATTTAAATATGTTAAATATATGATATTTTAGTCAAAACCGTTGGGGTAATTTTTGAGAATATAACAAATTCCAAAAAGGTTCCAGGTAAAGGGCAGTTTGGGATTGAGGGATTTTTGTTGAACATTTTCGTATCGTGTCTTTGAAAGATACAGAACTTAATACAAATTTTGGTATTCATCGGAGATTTCGTTTATCAGTTATGCTGTTCTCAGATGCACCCACGGACCTTTTTCTAAAAAAATTACATTTGTTACATTCATATGACTTTCCCTGCCCTCTATCGTTTATTAGTGGACGTACAAGCTATTCTTACGAAAGTTTACTTTTCTATCTACTTCATTTTAATCGAGACAAACGTTGGCAGAAGCAACTACATTACATATTTCGTTATAGATAGAAAGGGAATAGCAATAGTCAGATGTTAAAAAACTGGACGCTATATATTGGCCTTTAAATTCCATACTTATCCATGTAATTGCGATAAATAACTGAATGTTGACAGGACGTAAAAGGAATAACGAATTGCTCAATTCGAAACATTAAAAAGGTCCTTGTATGTGTCTGTGAACAGCATAACTCAAAAATAAAATGCCAAATAAGTAGCAAACTTGGTATTTAGGTTCAATATCTTTCAAAGATGTGACACGAAGATTTTCAAGAAAATCCCCCCATCCTAGACTACCCTTTACATATAGCATTTTTTCGAAAATTATAATTTTCTCAAAAGTGGCTCTAACGATTTTGATTAAAATCGTTAAAGATATATTTAAGATATTTTCATGACAAATAAAAAGTATACCTTGAATTTTTTGGGAATGTCACCCAAAAGTCCCCTTCTTTCTAAATGGCTTTTGTATAACTGGTAAACCATAAGAGGTGAAGAAAATTTTACTACACAAGAAATGTAAGGCTCGTTAAAATACACAATTTATGTCATATACATTTTTTGTGGAGTGAACCATTTCCGAGATATTGCTTGTTATTTGTTTGAAATTTCCATTACTTCTCAAATGGGAATTCGTTATTCGTCTTTTTATGTCCTGGACATACAAAGAGAATGGAATGCTCCACATAGCAACCAGCTCTTAAAAGATTTGACTATCGCTTAAGGCCTACTATGTTCCCCCTTGCTTTGTATTTGCAAGGAAAGTGTAAGCACAGACATATCTCTTAATAGCTGGTTGCTAGGTTCTCTTTACCACAGATTAATACTCTTTGCATATCCAAGACAAAAGAAATGAATAACGAATTCCCATTTGAGAAAATAAGTATTGAAAAGTTTAAGGGAATAACAAGCAATATCTCGAAAATGGTTCACTCAAAAAAAAAAAAAAAAAAAAAAAAAGAATATGACTTAAATTGTGTATTTTAACGCCATCTATAATTTTTGTGTAGTAAAACTTTGTCTTTCTCTTATGGTTTACCAGTTATGCAAAAGTCGTTCACAATGAAGAATATTTTTGGAGACATTCCCAGAAAATTCAAGATATACGTTTTATTTGCCATGAAATATTTTAAACATATGATGTTTTAATGAAAATCGTTGGAGCTATTTTCGAGAAAATTAAAATTTTCGAAAAATGTTCCATGTAAAAGGTAATCTGGGGTGGGGGGAATTTCTTGAAAACCTTCGTGATGCATCTATGGAAGATACTGAACCTAAATAACAAGTTTGGTGTTTATCCGACTGTTCGTTTCTTAGTTATGCTGTTCACAGACACAGACACAAACACACACACACACACACACACACACACACACACACGGACATGTTTCCAAAAATGCTCTTTTTGGATTCAGGGGGTCTCAAAACACATATTTCCGGTGAAATCTCGGTATCGAAATTTTGGGTGGAATACAACACTTCCCCTACTTACTATACGTAGTAGAAAAAGTAAAAAGAGATGTTATTTTTGCGTTAAAATGTTACATTAATATAACAGTCCCATGGGATATTCTGTAGTTGAAATGCACGTATTTTGACTTATATTAACCTGCCCTTTATCTATTTGCATTATTAATGTTATATTCCATTAAGTCTGAATACAACACATCATCCATAATGTAATTATTACGTTCTGTTGTCACTAAATTACATGATTGATTGGCTACAATACTCACCTTGGATTAAAATGACTACAGCGGCACCCTGATGTATAGGTACAATTTATATGGCACTTCTAGTGTTAAACTTAAACAACAAAACTATTGCATTGTGAATTTAACTAACACAGTCTGAGGCAGGATAAACCCAAGGGCACACAATTTTTACTATGAATCTAAAAAAGATCTTTCAAATTAAAGGTTATATTGCGACCGCGAGCGAAAGTGAGCCTTCGCCGACCATCGGAACAGTAACCGGTGCGAAACAACAGAACAATAGGCAGTGTGGAATAAAAGCTCTTATGTGCCACTTACTTGTTCCGGAACCTTCATTTCGGCATGTTCTGGTTGGTTCTTGTTCTCGAACGTTCCCTTTTATGCGGGACCTATATAAGGAGGCAGCTTATGTCCGGGGAGAGAGTTCAGTTGACTTGAATTGTGTTAGTTAAGAAGTGACTAACTGAAAAGTGCATATTGTCAGTGGAGTTCAGAGTTCAGTTGTGATTTGATTCGACAGATCAGTTGTGTTGTGTTCCGGGTGTGTGCCAGAAGTAACTCAAGTGTAACGTTTGTGCTACGCTGAGTGTTTAAGTGATAAAGTATTTCACAGTTCCAGGTGTTCTCATTTGTTACAATTTTGAGAACGTGCTTATAAACTGTGTCTCAAAATGTTTTATATAAGTAATAGATACTGGATTATTTCACTGTAGGATTAGGATTAGGTCACGGAGAGGACACCTAGCACCTCGACCCGCAAGCGATCATTTGTACATACACCTCCGGGAAGAACAGATAAGATGAAGGAACCGCAGGGGACATATGGGCTGGAGGACCTACCGACGCAGGCGCCAGAGAGGCTCAGAGCTCCCTAAGTGATACATGCCTTACCACCCGGCTGAAGAGCGCTCAAGGGTGGCCTTCCAAGCCATCGGAGGGTCTCCTGCGGCGACCGGGGAAAGCAGCGGAGGATCGAACTGCCGCCATTTGACGGGGCCGAGAAGAAGTTCCAATTCGCAAGACTCTGCGCTATCTATCTGCAGCCGACCGACACACAGCCCGGAGTCCACCTGTAACATGAAAGAGGAAGATGAAATGAGAGGAAATAAGGGAGACAAGTTCTGGGAGGTAATAATTCGCATAGCGATCCGGGGAAACCCCCGAAAAACCCCAGGGTCATGAATGTCCGCTGCGGTAATCGAACACGACCCCCTGAATGCAGGCCACAGGGTAACCGCTTGGTTATTTCACTGTAACTATAAATGAATGACCAGAAAACGGAGGGCACACCTCGCAACTCGATCCAACGTGAATGCTTTGTGCTTACAAACATCAGGATGGACAGATGAGATGAAGGAACCTCAGGAAGCTATAGTCCGGGCTGGCTGACAGAGACTTGCTTGATGAGTGATGAGAGAAAGCTTCCCTCTGGCGGAACCCACTTAAAGCGGCTCAGAGAAGGCTGTCATCTGTTAGGGCCAAGAACAACTTTCAAACGAGCAAGCATGCGCGTCATCTGTCGGCACCAATCGACTCTACACAGCCCCTAAGCTGACTTAAACATGAACGGGAAGCGAAATGATAGAAAATGAAGGAAAGTAAACTGTAGTAGAAGATAAACCACCCAAGCATTTGCCTATAACCACGAAAAACCCATAGTCATGTGGCCGTCCCCAGGAATCAAATCCAAGGTCTCCAGAATGCAAACCTCGCAGTTACCGCGGAACCATTTCGTTCGGTTCGCTGTAACTAATAGAACAATACTTATCAACGTATTAATGATACTTTTTTCCACTTTCATTCACATTTAGGAAGCATCAGAATAAAACAATTGTTGAAAGCAAATTTTATTAATTGTGATATATATACGAGGGCGGATGAAAAGTAACGCACAATAATTTTTAACTAAAAAGTTTAATAGTTAAAACAAAACAATAAAAAATCACAAATAAACTTACACCTTTTACCCACTGTTCGACATAGTCATCAAGTTTCTCAACACATTTCTCCCGTCGTGATATCAGTTTCAATATGCCCTGTTCATAGAATTCTGTTTCCTTGGAGTATAGCCATCTGCGGACTGCTGATTTGATTTCCGCATCTGTCGCAGAGCGTTGGCTGACCAGAAATTTGTTCACGGGAACAAACAGATAAAAGTCCGACGGTGCAAGGTCCGGACTGTATGGTTGATGCTGGAGCACGTCCCAACCAAATTTGGTGATTTTCTGACGAACAGCAGCAGCAACATGGGGGCGAGCATTGTCGTGAAGAGTTCTGACATCGTCAGCATTCATGTTGTTGCTTTTGTAACGAAGGGCACGACGCAACTTCACCAAAGTTTTCATGTAGGCTGCAGCATTCACAGTGGTCCCGTGTTCAGCAAAGTCCACCAATACAACACTATGCATATCCCAGAACACCGTCACAAGTACTTTCCTAGCAGATTGAGTCACTTTGAATGTTTTCTTCACAGGGGAATCAGCATGTTTCCACTCCATGCTTGCCTGCTGGGTTTCGGGCGTGTAGTGGTATGCCCACGACTCATCACCAGTGACGATTGCTTTCAGTAAGTCATGCTCTTCTGCGGTGTACCGCGTTAGGTGATCCAAGCTCGTCATCATTCGCTGCATCTTGTGGTTGTCTGTCAGGTTCTTAGGCACCCAGTGAGCACTAACTTTACGAAATTTCAACGTGTCATGAACAATATCGTACACTGCACTATAGGAAATGTTGAACTGTTGCGATAAGGTTCGCAGTTGCACACGCCGGTCGTTTAAAATGGCCGCCTCAATGCCTCTGACATTCTGCAGGGTTGCACCAGTTACCGGCCTCCCGGAGATTGGTCAATCACTAAGGTTCACTCGGCTCTCTAGGAAGAATGCGCACTATCTGGAGACATTGGGTGATATGAATAAAACGGAGATTTTACTTTTTGCTCCAATTCTGGAGAGATTGCTCACATTCATATCAATAAAGTTTACTCCTTCCGCGAGCAATATTCCCCTCCATCGGATGTTGCTCCGTGACCTTGGCCTAGCAGCACTTTTCTCCACTTCCGTATCAATAAGAATTATCAGTTGCTCCTCTGTGGGAGAATTTGCTCTCGAATATTGGAGCTATATCAGTAGGCGACTCCTGCTTGATAGAGCAACAAGTTTTAAGTAGGATGGCTGAGTACATGATGGTTGTTCGTCGCATAAAAGTTTATAAGCTCCGCCGAGACGCATTATTATTTAACTATAAGCAACTTTACCGATTTGAAAAGGAAAATGTGAGATGGTTAGAGGAACATTTCCTTGAAGAAGATGGCAACAAAACAAGAGGAGGAGCGTTACCTAAGGAAGAAAAACTGAGAATTTTTTTGCGTTATGTAGGAGATCCTGGATTTCAAATTAGCGTGGCTGAAGATGTTGGTGTGAGTCAGAGTACAGTGTCCCTTACAATTTATAGTGTTATGGATGCTATATTAAGAAAAGCGCATATTTGGATAAGGTTCCCTAAAACTACCTATGAACTTGAAACTGCAAAAGCTGAATGGCAGGAGCGTTACACGTTCCCTGCTGCAATAGGGGCTGTTGATTGCACCCATGTTGTGATTAAGAAACCCAGTATACATGGAGACGACTATAGTAATTGAATTCCCAGCATTAATGTACAGGCTACATGTGATTCTAAAGAAATGTTTACCAGTGTTGATGCTACTTGGCCTGGATCAGTACATGATTCACGTATATGGGCAAATTCAGATGCCTGTAGGATTGTGTGTGGAAATCGTGCAAATGCCTTAATTCATGGTGATGTTGGATATGCAATTGTCCCATGGCTCATGACACCCTATCGCAATGTACTTACCCCAGAACAGAGATCTTACAATAAGTGCTTGAGTAAGGAGCGTGTCATAATAGAAAGGTGCTTTGGTCAAGTGAAACAACGTTTTCCTATTCTCCAAGGCAAAATAAGACTAGCAACAGAAAAGGTTCCTTCCATTATTGTCTGCTGTTTTGTCCTGCATAATGTGGCTAAACATCTAAGTGACGAAATTTCGAAATTGAAGTAAACAATAATCAGGAAGAAGATGCTTGGGAAGGGGAAGCTGTAAGACGTATCAGAGAAAGAGGGCAACGAAGAAGAGACGAGATAGCTGAGATTATACATGGCTTCCAAAATTAACGAGTAATATATGGATTTGTAAATACATGACACATTTTAGCTTTAAAATTATTTTGGTCTTTTACTATAGCAATAACTTTAAAACCTGTATTTCTTTTGTGTATTTTGTAGGCAAATACTACCACGCGGGTTTTCAAACAACTTATTTATAAAGAATCACTTTTTTGTTTAAAAACGTACTTATGCGACAATTTCTTTCATAATGAATTTAAAATTTGCATATAGTGAAAACATGTACTTGCTTATACATTTTATTTAAAAGTTTCTCAAGACCGTGTTAGTGTGGTAGTAACATGCCTACTTCCCATTTAAGAGGCCCCAAGTTCGAATCTCGGTAACGTGGGTTGTATAGATAAGGTTTTTATCCTCATAAGGCAAATGTCGGGCAACTTTTATGTCCTAGGGACTCTGGGCTCGTTTGTGTATTTACTTCACACATTTCATTTATTCATCGCCTCTGTTTAAGACAAAAATGTTATTCTGGAGCATTGTAAAAGGAATATTCATGAGTTAAACTACCCATATAATGTACAGTACTTATTGCAGGAAAGTACATACTTTCCTGGTGAAAATTTGGTGATTGTATCATTAAAATTGTTGAAGTATTTTCATTTCGCTTTATTGGCATTGGGAGGACTTGAATTGTTACACTTCTAAAACAAACTTTGGTATATAATATTGAAATAGACCCCAAGAATACCACTAAGAGTTAAAAAATATTGTAGTAACATACCTTAAAGTAAAAAACAATAAGGTTTCTCATGTTCGCCGACTTCAAGCTTACTTTAAAACATAAGGTTATCCACATTTTATTTCGGAATGTATAGAGTGGTCTGAATTGCACTACATGCATAAACAACACTAAACTATAACTGAAAATGCTCTGGCCCAGCAGCACTTAATTATCATCCTGTTGCACATCTCTCGACAATTTTCTCTCTTTAAGTATAAGTACCTTTCTTTGTCTCACCAAGACATCTCTTTGCAGTTCGTATAGGGACATATGTACTGTTTCCTCAGCTTCGTTCGGATTTGCTGTTTTCTTAGGACGCTTCGGACCTTTCACTGGAGCAGATGCAGCAGCATCCATCAAAGGATCAAGTGCGGGGCAGAATCCCGGCGTGGAGATGAATGGTTGTGGTATATCTTGCAACTCAGGTGTGATGCTGGAATCTATATCCGCCTGTTGATGGTGATCTGCTATTGGTATTGGTGACACACATATACCAACAGTGATTCCCCCTGAAATATTACAAAGATTAATTAAAAAAAACAATTTACATGTAAAATGGTTAAAATGTTAATGTACTGTGGTGGTAAAATAAACATTGATTCATGTTTCAAAAAGCATTACTTTAACTAAAATAGATTCTTACCTGTTAACTGCATTATGGTTGGGTTTGTCTCCCCTTGCATGAGGTCAAACAATGTTTTTTTCCCATTCGTTCAGATGTACTTTTTTGTTGACCGTTCTCTTCATATCTGTTTTTCGTTTCAACCTGCTCTTCATATTGAAAATTTTCTTAACCAGTTGTGACTCACTTATGTCAGAACCAAATTTCACTGTATACATTTTCATTATTTCTATTAAAGCCGTTGCCTTTTTTATCTCATTTCCGGTAAGTGGGATTTTTCTAAAACCACGGGATGTTCTTTTAGGATTTCGACGAAACCCGCTTGAGATTCAACCTCACGTTCTTCTTCGGAACTGCTCATCGTAATGATTAACACCTAAATGTTTGTCTTCTCACTGCATGGTCACTCTGGCTGTATCGCTTGTTTGTTTATGCAGCAGCGAGGTAGCGATAACAGAAGCGGAGTAAATTGCTATCACTATGGAGAAAATTCTCTGCACACGTAAACAGTTTTTATTGATACGAAACAAAGATTTTGCTCTTGCAGAATAGTTTACTCCGTTTTGCTCTCGAGAGTTTTCTCCCGAGAGTTTGCTCAGTTTTATCGATATCACCCATTGCTATAGACTATACAATCATCCCCATACACGCTACGCATGTCTCTGTGGATATCACTCGGTTTATGGCCTTTGGCCCACAAATACCGAACCAAACCTCTCTGCTCTTCACACGTGGACGACAGTAACATGCGCGCCATATTTGTTGCGCAGTTCACGCTTCTCCCGCTAGAGCTGCACATAAAACAAAAAATACGCTCTGTAGTGAAAACTTCAAACTATATCTGCGTGAAATTGCAACATTCCAGCTCCAATACCAAGGCAGATAATAATTATTGTGCGTTACTTTCGATCCCCCTCGTACATTCATAAAGAATTTACTTTAATATTTGATCTAGATTAGCATAAAGTGCACAGAATAATAAACTTTTGTGAGAATAGTTTGTAAAAGAGTGAGTAGAGAAATCACGTGAATGCAACACAGATTTTTGTTAAACATATAAACGTAATTCCATACATGCCTCCCTGAAAGGTACATATAGGTGAATTTGCTAATTCTGCATTTAAGAACATATGTAAGTTATTGTGTCATTAATTATTTTGATGGTAAAAATAGTTTTTATGATGAAATAATTATAATTTCATAACATAAGTATCTCTTTTGACTCCAAGGAATACTTAAGAAGATATTGGAAACATATATTTTTTGGTGTTTTGGTTTTTGAGAAACAAGTTAAAAACCTATGAGAAACACTATTTTTGACAAACTTTAGTGTGTTAATTAAATATTCTAATTAAAATTCCTTCAATGACAACCGATAAAGGAAAATAACTTTGGGGTGAGGCCAGAAGGTTTACAGCTAGATGTTAAATTGAGAGCCATAGCTGCAGAGGCAGCAAGAGGTCCAGAATCTTAAACATTCCAGAGCAGGCGTGGGATAATTATAACCAAATACACAGAATTTCACATTAAGCACATTACCTGTGGTTTATTCAGTATAAGCACGGTGCCTCTACATCACAAACAAAAGTTAAAGGAAAAAATGGGGGTGGAAATACCACACACACGAGGCTACATTCACGCAACTTCACATACAACCTTTCAGACTCAACATTCGACAAAACGTGACGCTCAACACACAAAGAAGTAACGCTCACTTCCTTCACTCTCTCCACCTCTGGCTAAGATCGCCAGCCAAAAGGTAGGAAGTCGCCACGCCAGACGAACTTCAAACCCCAAAGCCGAAAGAATAACCCCAACAATACTGTCACCAACGACACAATAATGTGTCTGGCGTGAAAATACACACACATACACGCCACACTATGTACATGCTAGAGAAAATAAAAAATACAAAGCGAGAAAAACCTCTTTGACGTTCTAAATATCTATCTGCCCTTGTGCTCAGTACATTTAAAAACTCGTATAAAATTATTTATCATCATCAGTAATAGACACCAAGTACAGATTATGAAACAAGATAATCTGCTGTTAGATAATAATAGATCTATAAATAAAATATTGATTGACTTTTTGAAGGACTTATTAGCTCAATTTTTCATCCGTGTGTACCCTCAACAGTACTTAATTTATATGCCGTTAATTTGTGGTCGTTTCCTGAAGACAAAGTGGTGAAACGAAAGCAACACTGTTTCACTCTATTAATTATGTATGACATTAGTATTTACGTACATCTCTATGATCAAGTTGAGGAGAAAGTGGAAACAGGTCGACGAACTCGACTTTCGTGTGTTTGTATATAGGTACGCATATCGATTAGCCGATGTTTAAACTCATAGAGACATAAGGTTCGCGTTATGTGGTGCGTGAAATCGATGTTCAAGCCCTTCACCTCGGCAATTCCGACGTGACAACGCACTTAATTGGGAAAGCTCGGCCACGCTCGGTGCGTGCGGAGTACAGATATTATTTGATTATACGTTATTGTATTCTTGAAATGTCACGCCAGAGTTAGTTAATACATTATCGGTATAGTATACTTTCTAAATGTGTATATTAATTCCAATTTTATAAGGGATATTGATTCTAAAGTAAATAAATTCCAGACAGTTTACGGATCTATACAGAGTACATTTAAAAACAAGTAAGAAAGAAGCCAAAATAAAACTCTACAGAATTGGAATCTTAGATTCCAACGAAAAAACAGTAAGATAGAATTAAAAATCTGATGTGTTGCGCTCATATGGCTTTCTCTACTCTTGTACAAACTATTTTAACAAACGCTTATTCTCCATATACTTCATATTAATAGAGATAAACATTTACAGAAACTATCTTATTCCTAATTTTCTTGTAGGTGCAAGGGGAAATATTGTAGGCTTGAAGCGATAGCCAATATTTTAAGAGCTGGTTGCTACGTGGAACATTCCATTCTCTTTGCATCTCCAAGACATAAAATAAAGAACGAATAACGAATTCCCATTTGAGAAAAGGTATAAGTATTGGAAAATTCGAACAAATGACAAGGAATATCTCTAAAATGGCTCACTCGACAAAAAATGTGTAAGAGATAGACATAAATTGTCTATCTCTTACGGTTTACCAGTTATGCAAAAGTAATTTAGGATGAAGAGAACATTTGGGGACATCCCCAGAAAAAGCAAGATATGCATTTGATTTGCCATAAAATATCTTAAACATATGATATTTTAATCAAAATCGTTTGAGCCATTTTTAAGAGAATTAAAATGTTCTAAAAATGTTCCATGTAAAGGGTAGCCTGCGGTAGGGGGATTTTCTTGAACGTTTTCGTGTCGCATCTTTGAAATATACTGAATCTAAATGCCAAGTTTGGTATTTATGCAACTTTTCGTTTTTGACACACATGCTTTGTTTGGATTCAGGACACCTCAAAACATGCATTTTCGGTAAAATCTCGGTATCGAATTTTTGGGTGGAATGCAGTACTTTACCTACTTGCTACACGTAGTAGAGAAAGTAAAAATGAAAAAATAAGAGAGGGACTAAAGTTAGAACGTTTATATGGTAATTAAAGGACTATAGACAAAAATGGATTGGCCATATGATAGGGTCCACAAAATGAGTGCAAAGAGATACCTACTACTAGCGAGGAACTACCAAGCAAGAGGACGACGAGATGTAGGACATCCTAGGAAGCCTTGGGTTGCTGTTTTGTAAAGACAGAACGGGCAATTGCTTAACCCTCACAAGGACGACGACGGCGCGACGACTGTGATGATAAATGATTTAGATTACCCAATATTTTTCTTCAGTAGAATATCGTTTTAGAATACATGTACCTATATGCGTCAGAATAACACTCAATATCCAATTTAACAGAAAGGAAACACCTTTATGAAGAAAAAAATTCTGATCTGTTACACTCACCTGAATTTCTCTACCCACTATCATTTATTTTCGTAAGCTTTTAATAACCATACTTACGAAAGCTTATTTTCCCATATATTTCATATTAATACAGATAAACATTTCAGAAAAAGTTTCATCATCTAACCATTTCGTTTAGGTGAATAGAATCTGCTGGATTTGAAATTCCATACGTACTCCATCCATGACAATTCGAGGAACATTCAAGTAGTGAAAAATCTGATGTGTTACACTCACATGACTTTCTCTACTCTTGTACAAACGCTTATTCTCCATATGCTTCATGTTAATCGAGATATCGAGATGTTAATCTTATTGCTAATTTTCTTGTAGATGGAAGGGGAATTGGTAGGCTTTAAGCAATACTCAAATATTTTAAGAGCTGGTTGCTATTTGGAGCATTCCATTTTCTTTGCATTTCCAAGACATAAAAAAATGAATAACGAATTTGAGAAAAAGTACAAGTATTGGAAAATTTAAGGGAATAACAAGCAATATCTCGAAAACGGTTTACTCAACAAAAAATGTATATGACATAAATTGTGTATTTTAAGGCGATCTACATTTTTGTGTAGTAAAATTTTGTCTATCTCTTATGGTTTACCAGTTATGCAAAAGTCGTTCACAATGAAGAATACTTTTGGAGACATTCCCAGAAAAGTCGAGATATACATTTCATTTGTCATAAAAATTTCTTAAACATATGATATTTTAATCAAAATCTTAAGAGCCATTTTTGAGAAATTAAAATTTTCGAAAAATGTTCCATGTAAAGGGTAATCTGGAGTGGGGGTATTTTCTTGAAAACCTTCGTGTCGCATCTCTGGAAGATACTGAACCTAAATACCAAGTTTCGTGTTTATCCGACTGTTCGTTTCTGAGTTATGCTGTTCACAGTCAGGCAGACACTGACACACACACACGAACATGTTTCCAAAAATGCTTTTTTTGGATTTAGGGGGTCTCAAAACGTATATTTCCGGTGAAATCTCAGTTTTTGGGCGGAATACAATACTTCCCCTACTTACTATACGTAGTAGAGAAAGTAAAAATCAAACCAGTGATAATGGATATCTCGGAGATGGCTGACCCTACAGAAATAGCAGATTATGACACAAGGAGTAAAAATAAAACCGCTTTTATCATGTTTGGCATATAGTATTTGTAGACAGTGTTGGAATTTATAAAATATCAATAATATTATACAGATTCGCGAAACTAAGAGAAATCAGTTTCAGGCGCAGGTCTTGAAATAAGAGAAATGATGTTAAAAAGCGTGATGTCAGATGTTCTGTTGATTCGCTAATAGTCATTTTCAGTGAAACATGTTTCAACATTTTTGCCTTACAACAGGCAATGACGCGACTAAATGCTATGCCATATTGCTTTCTGGATGTTTTGGGTAAGTACTTCTACTGTTATTCTTTCTGCTGCTTCTGTAATTTCACTTCGATTTCAGTTTCCTTTTATCTTTATGTAGGTTAAGCAAAAGAGTAAGATCAAAGAAAGCAAAAGGCTGACAATATAACGTATATGTTAACTCTACAACGAATTGCGATAAACTGAAGTATGATGATTTGTATTGTGAACAGATAATCCGTGCGCCATAAGAAATTAATTTTGTGAAAGACATAATTAAAAATAAAACCTAATCAAACCAAGTCGAGTTATTAAACATGTGCAAATACAAAGGATAACGCCATGTGATTGGACTTGAAACCAAAGTTTGGCACTTTTAGCTCGTGTGCCCTGTGTTGTGAGGCAGTATTTTTAACACTTAAATGATATCAGTATAATTATATAATATAAAATTCAATAACAGCCCGCCTTAAAGCAATATGTGTATAAACAACATATAAAATGCATGTAACAGTCATTGAATTAATGCTTATATTATTATGTAATGTTCAATCATGTTATGTAAATATATTAGGTAATTTAATAATGTAGGAGCTGTGAGAATAATAGCTTTAAAGTTACTAACAATGAGGCAACAATAAGTTAACCTTGAGGCAAAACTGAATAAGAAAGTTTAAAAATGTTACCTGTAATTATTGGAGCAACAATAATGTAAATTTTGAGACAGTTTATAAATAGCCAATCAACAACCAGAAAAAAGCATAAGTTAAATAAAAGTATTCTATTGGAGTAGGATTAGCCAATCAGAAACTGAAATAGGGAAAATTGTACAAATTCAGAAGTCAGTTGCTTGTAGACAGCGTTCCTATCCGGACGCTAGATGCGTCCTCGAGAAATTTAAATCGTATTTTGTGTGAGACGAAAATAGTTTACGTGTTAAAAAGTCAAGTAATTAACAAAAGAATCTCACAGCTCTCTATATCAGTGAAGTGTTATTTAAATTATGTCAAGGATTAATAAATGTAGCGAAGTAAAAATTATAATCTGTGTAAGCCTACATTTTTAGCCGCACTACTCCCTTCAAAGAAATCCATGTCTCTAACAATGATACTGACGCAGCCGAGGCAAACATAAATATATAATATTTAAAAAACAGTCAAATTACAAAGTTAATATCTTTAAATTTTGGGGTGAAGGCTACCGGGTACCATACGTGCGGTTGCAACTACTTCAAGTTCGGCTCCCCAACAGTTGAACTACAATACAACTCCTCCTAATACTATAACCTTCTTCAGTTGGAAGTTTTACTTTTAGGCCATGCTATCTAAAAAGTATTTAAAATAAATTGTATGGTTAAAAGATGTTCAAATTTTTTGTGCAGTACTTTTTCGTTTATATCCTACGTTTACCAGTTGTACAAAAATCATTCAGAATGAGGATGACTTCACAGATTATTAGCAGGAAAGTCAAGGTATACATTTTATTTGAACATAGGTGAAGTTTTCCCTTTTTTAGTATTATTATAAAATTATATTTACCCCGTTTTTGTGTGTTAGTGGGATAAAACTTATTCTCTCACTGACAGTTGTGTTGATACAGTTATCTTTATAGGCTTGTTATAATACAGAAACTTAAAGCTGAGGATAGTGTTCAGTATTATAGTTTCGAATGAATTAGAGCAGTAGCTAATGCTTTTTATTCCTTAGAACGTTAGGAATATAGCTAATATTTCTGTTTTATTCTTTTATATTAAACAGTTTATTAATTTTGTTCTTGTTTCAGGTAAGCAGACGACAGCATGGAACACTGATTGTGACATCTTGGTTATGTAAGTTCTACTTTGCTTTCATTATTGTCGAATATTATATTGAGCATAAATCACATTCTACTGTGCATTTCTTATAGGTATTACTGGACAGAGGATCGCGTGTATGCGTGCTCCGCACTCTGCCTATTGCACTAGGAGGTTTTCCATTCTAAAGCTCCCGCGTTGCTTACTTATGAGAAATAGTACCGTGCACTCTAATGAGTACTAATCTTGCTATAAGTTGCGTTGAAAGTAGTGTCCATCTCCATTAAGATATTCCTGGCATATTTGGAAGGAATTTCCATTCATACGCATGAGTTCGTCTATGATGTGAGGATTATTCCTAAAAGCTTTACGTTTACAGTTTTTGTATAAGAATCGTAAATAAAAATGTTAGGTTTAAGCGTGATATTTTCTGTAGGCATTTCAGTGAACTAATAAAAAGAACCTACTGTAAGTTATGTACAACTCAGATGTCTTGGATAAACTTTCAATTTTGAAATGCACAATGAATAAACTCTGGTCTTTACAGCACGAAAAGATGGTCAATGAACAACTTCAGCCTTTACAGTACAAAAATAAGGCAATAGCTGGCAGTTAACATTCACAGACGATCACTGAGTGTTCGCAGTAGTGAGTTACCTGAGATATATTGCAATGCAAGCGAACTACGCGTATACGCGACCTATGGTCCGGTTATAAACGAAACGTATAACGTGGCAAAAACCGACGTATGAACATCAGTGAGAGTATTACCGGGAACTTGAGAGTTTTTCATTTATAAAGGTACTTGAATTATTAAAATGTTATTGACTTTTAATATTTTTATTAGATTATTATCCTTACGGGTTCTTTCGGGCAGAATGACATTTCTGAGCCTAATTCTTGATTAATATTGTGATGTTATCTTAACTTCGAAATGAAAATAGCTCTTAAGGGTTCCTACTACAAATGGTTTGTACAGGGTGGACCATTTAAGTTGAGATTGTATATCATCTCCAAAACTAGGTGTGTAGAAAGAAATGCCTTGAATAAAAGTTGCTTGATATTATGGGGGGAAAGTAAAAGCCATTAGTCGTGTTTTATTTGGATGACGTTTTGATGGTCACTTTAGGGTCAATTTAATTTTTTTAAACAGGAACCTACCTTTTTTATATTGTTTTCTCACTCCTTAAAAAACTAAACAACAACAAGCAATGGTTGGACCTACCATGGATGGTCATTTGAGGTCGAGTTACGTTTCGTAATTGGGAACGAACATTTTTTATTTTGTTTCCTTATTGCTCATTACAAATAAATAGCTTTTTATAAATCATTTTCTAATGAGAAAACAACATAAAATATAGCTTTATTATAATAGGTATTTACGCCTGCACAGTCATTTAAATTCATGGTTTCTTTTGGCTAAAATAAAAGTTTCTTTAAAATTGCTTTTCAGCAGTCAATAGATTTATATATTCCAATTTGCAAGAAAATTAATACAAGCATTCTAAATGTTAGTGAAAATAATTCTTAGAAACGTTTTGTGCTGTTTTGAAACTCTTGGACTTTGGGCTAATGAAATATAAAATTTGATAAAGTCTTGGTTTCAAAGTAAGGTCCTATTAGAGCACAGATCAGGATAGCAAATACTTCTTCCTGAAAAACTGCAATATTTCCCAAGGCTCATAGTAATATTTATCGTTGGAGATAGGCCAACGTAAAACTAAAAACGTACTCTGAAACTATACTGTAATACAAAATGGTACTTCATTTAGTGAAGGGATGCAATTAATAACCAAAAATTTTCAATTATTCTGTTCCCTAGTTGATTCCGAGTTCTCTCTGCTGTTCTCTAGAGGTCCAAGTAGTAAATAACAGTTGTTTCCCAAGGGACTAGAAGCTGTAGTGTGCAGTTAGTCACTAAATATTTTAGTCCTTGTAGGCCAACAACGCATATGAATTATAAGCTACATTCATCCATATCTCGCAGAATCGTTCGCTATAAAGCCAGAGTTATGGGGTAATCTTTAGATTAAAAAAATCGGACGTGTTTCATTTACATGACTTTCTCTACTCACTCTTATACCTTCTTGTAGGAATAAGGATAAAGTGATAGTCAGATTTTTATACAGCGAGTCGTTATATGATGGGTTTGAATTTCCATGTTCTTTGCATGGCCACGAGGAAACTGGAATAGCGACTAAGCACTAGAATATTTTTAACAAAGGATATCTCGGAAATGGTTGACGCTGCAAACAAATTGTATTTGACATACATTGTGTGCTTTAGCAGGTCCCCATTTTTTGTTAACTGGATTTTGCCTATCTCAGTTACCTATGCAAAAAACATTCACATTGAAAAGAATTTCACAGGCTATTCCCAGAATAGAGCCATTTTTAAGGAAATAAGAAATAACGAAACATTTTCCAGTAAAGGGCATTTTGTGTTGAAAATATCCGTTTTGCATCTTAGAAGATATGTGAGGCAGTATTTTTAACACTTAAATGATTTCAGTCAAATTATATAATATGCGAATTCAATAACAACCCGCCTTAAAGCAATATGTGTACGTAACAATATATATAAAAAGTGTATATTAAGGTTATTGTAAATGTTTATATTATTGTATCCATGTGTAATAATGTTATGTGAATGCATTACGTAATTTAATAATATAGGAGCTGTGAGAATAATAAGTTAAACGTTGCTAACAATCCGGTAACAATGAGGTAACCTTGAGGCAATAATGAATGTGAGAGTTTAATAATGCTACTTGTGATTCTTGGAAGCAATAATGTGATTTTAGTGACAGTTTATAAAATAACCAATCAACAACCAGAAAAAGCTTTAGAAAATGAAGGTATTCTATTGGAGTACGATTAGCCAATCAGAAACTGAAAAGGGGAAACATTTACAAATTCGGAAGTCAGTTGCCTGTAGACAGTGTTTGTAACCGGATGCGAGACACGCCTTCGAGAAGTATAATACGTATTCGTGTGAGACGAAAATAGTTTACGCGTTAAAAAGTGCAAGTATTTAATAAACACTTATCACAGCTCTCTCTATATATCAGTGAAGTGTTATTTAAATCGTGTCAAGCATTAATAAAAGGAGTGAAGTAAAATTATAATCTGTGTAAGCCTACGTTCCTGTTGCACCACAACCCTGCCAAGAAATCCATGTCTCTAACAAAAATACTGACGCAGCCGAGGCAAACATAAATATATAATATTTAAAGAAACAGTCAAATTACAAAGTTAATATTTTTAAACTTGGAGCGAAGGCTACCGGAAACAGGGTACCATACGTGTGGTTGCAACGAATTTCAAGTTTGGTTCCCGAACAGTTGAAATATAATACAACTCCTACAACAAAATAACTTCTTCAAGTTGACGCCCAAAGCGTGGTGCAAATAACATAAAGATACCATCTTCTTCAAACTTGCTTTCCATACGTAGCAGCAACAAACATCTTAATATGGAACTTAAATACCAAGCCTAGCTTTCGTTTTATAGTCATGCTATTCATACACAGTTACACACACAAACGGACTGATAGACACACACCGGTCCTTTTTCTAAAAATCCCCTCTCTGGATACCTGGTCCTCAAAGTATGTATTGAAATATTGATATAGCATTTTACTATAGGTAAGCATATAATTAACATAAAGTACACAACAGTACACTGTGGAAATTTCATTAGTTAATGGCATTTAAGGGAATATATACAATTCCAATTAACATTTGTATAATATCTACAGCATTAGAAAGAAAAAATGAATTTTAATACCTTGGCTACAAACATTCGTTTGTTGATAAATTTAATCTAAACTAAAAAATATTAAAGTTCAATAAAACAGTAGGAATAATCAATAGTTTCTTCAAACCAGCTTTAGAACAAAATAAAAGTGTACTAGCTGTGCCTCTCAAACCTATCCTACTGGATATGCTTCAAACAGGGTGAATAACTCCGTAACGATGCGTCGGAAGATGGTGGTTGCTTGACGAAAAATCTGATGTGTTACACTTACATGACTTTCTCTACACTTGTACAAACTATTTTAACTTCTCCATATGCTTCATGTTAATCGAGATATCGAGATGTTAATCTTATTGCTAATTTTCTTGTAGATGCAAGGGGAATTGGTAGTCTTTAAGCGATAGTCAAATATTTTAAGAGCTGGTTGCTATGTGGAGTATTCCATCCTCTTTGCATTACTAGGACAAAAAAATGAATAACGAACTCCCATTTGAGAAAAAGTATAAGCATTGGAAAATTTAAGGGAATAACAAGCAATATCTCGAAAATGCTTCACTCAAACAAAAAAAAAATGTATATGACATAAATATTGTATTTTAACGCGATCTACATTTTTTGTGTAGTAAACTTTCGTCTATCTCTTATGGTTTACCAGTTATGCAAAAGTCGTTCACAATGAAGAATACTTTTGGAGAAATTCCCAGAAAATTCAAGATATACATTTTATTTTTCATGAAAGTAACTTAAATATATGATATTTTAACGAAAATCGTTAGAGCCAGTTTTGAGAAAATTAAAATTTACGAAAAATGCTCCATGTAAAGGGTATCTGGTGTGGGAGTATTTTCTTTAAAACCTTCATGTCACATCTCTAGAAGATACTGATCCTAAATACCAAGTTTGGTGTTTATCCGACTGTTCGTTTCTGAGTTATGCTGTTCACAGACACACAGACACGGACATGTTTCCAAAAATGTTTTTTTTGGATTCAGAGGTTCTCAAAACATATATTTCCGGTGAAATCTCGGCATCGAATTTTTGGGTGGAATACAATACCGCCCCTACTTATAGACGTAGTAGAGAAAGTAAAAATGTTCCCCTCTGCGAGGGCTGCACAACACCGTAACAAAACCTGTCCTATGCTATGGCAGTGAGGCTTGGACCCTAATGAAAAGATAATAGCTGCTGCAGAGATGGGATTCATGCGGACTGCTGGTTACACAAAATGAGACCTAAAGACTAATGAGTTTACTATAAAACAGCTAAAGATGTAACCAGTCCTGGAGTACATACATTACCACCTGCATAAGATGGCTCAAAACGCATACCTAAAGCTGTAATACAGTATATTCCTAGGGGAAACAGATCACTCTGCCGTCCCAAGAAGAGACGGAGGGAAAATTTCTTAGTGAAACCGTAATAGGTCTGATAGCCTAACACTTGGTTGGATGAAGAAGACTATAGGTAAGAACTAGAGAGAGTAAAAATAAATGCAGAATATCCGGTTTACCATAGATTGCGTAAATACTTTATAAAATATAACGCAGACATAAGAAATGCCAGTGCATTGCACTCAGTTGTTACTGGATTTTCGCCACATTCCTTTGGAAATGACATCGTGGTGAGTTACAAGGTTCCTAATAGCTTCTAAAGAACATGCCAGGAGTGTTAAAAAAAAAAGAACAAAGTCTATTTTCATACATTTCTCATTCTTTGGTTTGGTTACATTAGAGAACCCGGGACTGAATTTTTATACCAAAAATGGCAAATTTAACTAGCTATAGATTTTTGCTCATATATACAATTGGAAGCAATGCTTTTTTTTGGTAGTTTAACATTGAAACTGGCGGTAGTAGACTTTAAAGGGCTTATATATTGTTGTTTTATACGTTCTCTCAAACAAACATTTTTCAAGATACAAACTCTCCTTGCGCATAGATAATTGTGGTCAGTTTTTACTTAAAAAAACCTTATGTGTTACACTCACACGACTTTCTCTACCCTTGTACAAACTATGTTTACAAACGTTTATTCTCCATATGCTCATTGTTAATCGAGATAAATCTTTGCACAAATGTATTACTAATTTTCTTGTAGGTGCAAGGGGAATATGGCAGGCTTTAAGCGACAGTCAAATCTTTTAAGAGCTGGTTGCTATGTGGAGCATTCATTCTCTTTGCATTCCAGGACTTTGAAAAAACGAATAACGAATTCCCATTTGAGAAAAAGTATAAGTATTGGAAAATTGAAACAAATAACAAGGAATATCTCGGAAATAGTTGACTCGGCAAAGAAAAAAAGTATGATATAAATTGTGTGTTTTAACATTTCTTGTTTAGTAAAATTTTGTCTATCTTTTACGGTTTACCAGTTATGCAAAAGTCATTAAGATTGAAGAGGACGTTTGGGGACATTCCCAGAAAATTCAAGATATACGTTTCATTTGCCATGAAATATCTTAATCAAATTCGTTAGAGCCATTTTTGAGAAAATCAATTTTTTGCAAAATGTTCCATGCAAAGGGTAGTCTAGGGTAGGAGAATTTTCTTGAAAACCTTAGGTCGCAATTTTAAAAATACTGAACCTAAATATCAATTTTGGTGTTTATCCGAATTTTCGTTTTTGAGTTATGCTGCACACAGGCACACACACGCGCGCGGTCACACACACAGGCCTTTTTCTAAAACGTTTTTTATATTCAGGGGGCCTTAAAACAATATTTCCATTGAAACTTGGATATCGAATTTTTGTACAGAATGTAAAAGGGATTATAATTGGTACTGATAAATACTTCGCAAAACTAGTGATTATTTGTTGTGTAAAACTGCTAGTTTGGTAACAAAATATTTAATTACAGAAAATGCACGTATCTTTATTGAAAAAATATGAAGGAAATACAAATTATCTCAATAAGTACATGTAAGAATACAATAAGGTTTTAATAAATACTTAAAATCTTGGAAAGTAATTTTCATACCATGTTGAAATTTTACGCTTCAGTTATCATTATGTTAAGAAACCTTTGTACAAATTTTACACTTAACTTCAAAAGCATGATAAAAAACTATGAAATTCAGTCCCTAGCCATCCTAAATACACCTAACTACAGGGCATTGTGCTATACATCTTGTAACCCTGAATCTGAAAACATTAATTACAGCATTTCATTCAAAAGGCCAGTCACAGAGTTAGAATTTCTGTTCAGATTTCGGCCATTAGTTTGCAATGTCTCACTTTAGACACCTTATATCTAATTGTAGAGCAGCAGCATTGTTACTTCAAATAATAATAATAATTATTACGCTGTCATAGTGTGCCACAAGAGAACTTTTACAGCAGACTACAGACTGCCCAACTAAGATGAAGGGAGGGAATTTCACTGTGTGATGTAAGCACTTCTGGCGTGCTATAGTTACAATAAATGTGCTGTGGTTTAATATTAAGTTGTTATGATTGTTATTTTTTTTCATAACCGCTCTCTAACAAAAGGATAAATGTAACAACGTACTCACGTAGAAACATATTTGTTATAGGACCTAGGGTTAATGTACTGGATTTCATTACGAGAGAGACAATTCATTTCATTAACCTGCTGTCTACAGGACCCAGTTTACTTGGTGACAAAATAATGTTTACTCTATTAGTGTATCTGAATAATTTAACAGTATTTAAATATGTAATTTAACATAAAAAACCTAAATAAATGAAATGTGTTGAAAATTGTGTGCAGTTTACACATAATAAGATTTAGGAGAGCATAATAACTCTTTCAGACTCCATTAAACGATTTTACTTAACAAGTGCATGACTAAGCTTGGGATTTTGAAATATTAACCAACGGTTCATAATTAACTTACTTTTTAAGAAATGTTGATCACATAAAAATTGGAAAGAAACCAATTAAAGGACTAGTACACTATGTGATCAAAAGCATCTGGACACCCCCACAAACATACGTTTTTCATCTTAGGTGCTTTGTGCTGCCACTTACTGCCTGGTACTCATTATCCGCAGAACTCAGTAGTCATTAGACATCGTGAAACAGCAGAATGGGACGTTCCGTAAAACTCACAGACTTCGAACGTGGTCAGGTGATTGGGTGTCACTTGTGTCAGAGGTCTGTACGCGAGATTTCCAAACTCTTGAACTTCCCTAGGTCCACTATTTCTGACGTGATATTTGGAAACGTGAAGGGACCTGTACAGCACAAAAGCGTACAGGCCGACCTCATCTGTTGACTGACAGAAACCACGGACATTTGAAGAGGGTCGTAAAGAGTAATAGCCTGACATCTATCCAGATTATCCACAGGAATTCCAAACTGCATCAGGAGCCACTCCAAGTACTATGAAAGGCGTGAGGTGAGAAACCTTGGATTCCATGGTCGAGCAGCTGCTCATAAGTCACACATCACGCAGGAAAATGCCAAACGACGCCTCGCTTGGTGTAAGGAGTGTCAACATTACACGATTGAACAGTGACAAAACGTGTGGAGTGACAATGGTACACAATGTGGCGATCCGATGGCAGGGTGTGGGTATGGCGAATGCCGGGTGAACGTCATCTGCCAGCGTGTGTAGTGCCAACAGAGAAATTCGGAGGTGGTGGTGTTTTTTCAGGAGGGGGCTTGCACCCCTTGTTGTTTTGCGTGACACGATCACAGCGCAGACCTACATTGATATTTTAAGCATCTTCTTGCTTCCCACTGTTGAAGAGCAATTCGGTGATAGCGATTGCATCTTTCAACACGATCGAGCACTTGTTCATACTGCACGGTCTGTGGCGGAGTGGTTACACGACAATAACATCCCTGTAATGGACTGGCCTGCACAGAGTTCTGACTTGAATCCTATAGAACACCTTTGGGATGTTTTGGAACGCCGACTTCGTGCCAGGCCTCACCGACCTACATCGATACCTCTCCTCAGTTCCGCACTCCGTGAGGAATGGGCTGCCATTCCCCAAGAAACCTTCCAGCACCTGATTGAAAGTATGCTGTCATCAAGGCTAAGGGTGGGCGAACACCACATTGACTTCCAGCATTGCCGATGGAGGACGCCATGAACTTGTACGTCATTTTCAGCCAAGTGTCCGGATACTTTTGATCATGTAGTGTATTTCTGTACATTCGATTGTGTCTCTGCTACCTTAAATATATTGTCTACATGAACCAGTTTACTTGGTGACAAAATTATGTTTAAACTATCCAATAACAGGAAATGTTAAAAAGCATACAAAAGCTAGAGCTAGTATAAAAAATACTGGAATAAAAAGCCCCAATAAAATTTTGTGGAGCTGATGGAAATTCAGTAGGCCCAGCGTATCTCAAATCTTGATCAAACCAAGGAAGCTGATGACTAATTCCAATACGTACACATGCTTGTTTTTTCATGTAAGCTTGGAACTATCTTTTTCAATATCACACCGCACACGTGCAGGTGATTAATAATCTGGAGTTCCGAAATGTGCTGATGTGGTATAGCAAGCAGATACAATTAATAACATATGCCTACACAAATCCCAGAATTTGTTCTGAGTTGTATCTACTGTAATCAAATGCACTAAGTTACGTTTCAATTTCTAGCAAATGAAAGATGTACGTGTTGATGCAAAGGATCAGGATGTTGTAATCCGCTCATCCTTGTCGAGGATATTAAAACTTTTTGGGTTTTTTTTGGGACAGGAATAGGCAAAATAACAGTTCTAAAGCATTTTCTGTGCTCCCAAGGGCGAACCAAAGGAGGATTGTAGCAGTAATAAAATGACCTAACTCACCACTTTAGGCGAAGAACATAAGCCTCTTTTGACACACTCCTGGTCATGAATGTACGTTGTTAATCCAATATTACTCTCACCAAAATATTGCAACGTAATTGAAATATTTAGTTACTTTAAAGCATTTTTAGTTTCTCTACTACGTAAGTAGGGGAAGCATTGTATTCCAACCAAAAATTCGATACCGAGATTTCACCGGAAACATGTCCGTGTGGTGTGTGTGTGTGTGTGTGTGTGTGTGTGTGTGTGTGTGTGTCTGTGAACAGCATAACTCAGAAACGAACAGTCGGATAAACACCAAACTTGGTATTTGGTTCAATATCTTCCAGAGATGCGACACAAAGCTTTTCAACAAAATCCCCCACCTCAGATTACTCATTCCATGGAACATTTTTCGAAAATTTTAATTTTTTCAAAAATGGTTCTAACGATTTTGATTAAAATATCATATCTTTAAGAATATTTTCATGACAAATGAAATGTATATCTCGAATTTTCTGGGAATGTCTCCAAAAGTATTCTTCATTGTGAACGACTTTTGCATAACTGGTAAACATAAGAGATGGACAACATTTTACTACACAAAAAATGTAGATGTCGTTAAAATACATAATTTATGTCATATGCAGTTTTTTGTTGAGTGAACCGTTTTCGAGATATTGCTTGTTATTCCTTTAAATTTTCCAATACTTATACTTTTTCTCAAATGGTAATTCGTTATTCATCTTTTTTGTCCTGATAATGCAAAGAGAATGGAATACTCCACATAGCAACCAGCTCTTAAAAGATTTGACTATCGCCTAAAACCTAGCAATTTCCCTTGCACCTACAAGAAAATTAGCAATAAGATTAACATCTTGATTAACATGCAGCATATGGATAATAAGCGTTTGTAAAAATAGTTTGTACAAGAGTAGAGAATGTCATGTGAGTGTAACACATCAGATTTTTCCAAAGGGCTTTAAGAACATAATGTCAATAGCTTTGGTAAAATAGCACATTGTGAGAAGCGTGGCAGCATAAACTGCGGTAATCTGGACGTTGCAACGAATCGAGGGAACCCATTGCGAATATTCGAAATGTGGTAACAGAGCATACTAATGTGAAGTGTATAGGCAAAATAAATAGTGAAAGTGCTTAAGAAGCAGTCGACAAAGGAAGAACCATGCTGAAATTGTTCAATAGAGACAATTAAATTGCCTAAACCATTGTATGTGAAGGAATAGCTTGCTAAGAGATGCACTGTAAGGAATGGTTAATTTTAAAAAAAATGGAATGCATTCACATGACTTTCTCTACCTTCTATCGTTTACTAGTTAGTATACAAATTATTCTTACCAATGCTTATGTTTGTTTCCACTCCATTAATGTTGACAGGACTAAGAACAATGCGAGCCATTAATAACGGATATCTCAGGAGTGGCTTATGCCACATAAAAGTTATTTTAAATAAATCGTGTCTTTCAAAGAGATGTATAATTTTTTTATGTAGAACGTATTCGTCTATCGTTCAATCCCTACCAGTAATACAAGATTATATAAAATTCTTTCTGAATGAAGACGACTTCACAAGCTATTCCAAGAAAATTCAAAATACACGTTTTGTTTGTTAAGTAATTATCTTTAATATATGGCGTTTTAATAAAAACGGTAGTCATTTTTCAGAAAATCAAAAATTTCGAAAAGTGGTCCATGTAAAGTGTAGTTTGTGGTGGGGGATTTTGTTGAAATGTTCAAGTTGCATCTTTGGATAATACTGAACCTAAGTTCTATATTTATCTTACTTTCAGTTTTTGAGTTATGCTGTTCACAGACATACGCAGGGACCTGAAAAAATGCATTAACGGCGAATTTTTGGGTGAAATACAAAAACGAATCAACGATAAATTTAAAAAATCTCACATGATTATCTCTACTCTTGTAGAAACTGTTTTTACAAACGCTTCTTCTCCATATGCTTCATGTTAATCGAGATATCAAGATGTTAATCTTATTGCTAATTTTCTTGTAGATGCAAGGGGAATTGCTAGACTTTAAGCTATAGTCAAATATTTTAAGAACTGGTTGCTATGTGGAGTATTCCACTCTCTTTGCATTACCAGAACAAAAAAAAAAAATGAATAACGAATTCGAGAAAAAGTATAAGTATTGGAAAATTTAAGGGAATAACAAGTAATATCTCGAAAATGGTTCACTCAACAAAAAATGTATATCACATAAATTGTGTACTTTAACGCAATCTACATTTTTTGTGTAGAAAAAGTTTGTCTATCTCTTATGGTTTACCAGTTATGCAAAAGTCGTTCACAATGAAGAATACTTTTGGAGACATTCACAAAAAATTCGAGATATACATTTCATTTCTCATGAAAATATCTTAAACATATGATATTTTAATCAAAATCGTTAACGCCATTTTTCGGAAAATTAAAATGTTGGATGTAAAGAGTAATCTGGGGTGGGGGAATTTTCTTGAAAACCTTCGTATCGCATCTCTGGAAGATACTGAACCTAATTACCAAGTTTGGTGTTTATCCGTCTGTTCGTTTCTGAGTTATGCTGTACACAGACACACACACACGCACACACGTTTTCAAAAATAGTTTTTTTGGATTCGGGGGGTCTCAAAACATGTATTTCCGTTGAAATCTCGGTATAGAATTTTTCGATGGAATACAATACTTCCCCTACTTACTATACGTGGTAGAGAAGTTAAAAAATAGGTTAAATGTTTCTATATATTGCAGAAACTGCTATATATCCTTTTTCAGGTTTGTAATTTTATACAGTTTATTGAAAATATGCTCTTATGTTTGGTTTTAGAGAAATTAGGCACTCGGGGCCCTTTAGACAGGAGGCCATGCAGAAAGCGTAAATGTGTAAGTTATTGCTATATACTGGAAAGATGCTGTATTTGCTAAACTAAATGTAGTTAGGTATTGGTTGCGAATATCTAAAGGTGATCAAACAACTCTGAGAGCAGCATGTTATCGTCATCAATGAACAGCATAGAGCATCCAAAATGGTGGGCGGCGGGGTTACAATGGGAATTATCAAACATTGCCTTAAACGATATCTGGCAAAGGTGTACTGAAAATACACACCTTGCCATTAAAAAAGTCAAAAGACGACTATATGATATAAACAGGCAGGAAATAGGATCTGAATGTAGACAAAGATCAACATTGGAGCTACAAAATGAAATAAAAACTAGGTGGGGTAAGAAACATATTCTGTAATTAGATATAAAACAGAGGACGGGAATAGCATGGCTTAGGTTGGGAGGGTGGAAAGCTCGCAAGATTGCTGATGATGATGGCAGGAGGATTTGCCCATTATGCGGGAAACAAGAAGACTGGACGCATATTTTGACAGCATGCGTGCAGACGGAGGGTATTGGGAAAAATTATTACCGGAAGTATTTTTGGCTTCCAACAGACGGAGGACAGCATGCTGGGACTTGATTCTAAACAGCCAAAACTGGCCGAGCTTAGTCACATACTTAATGGAAGTACGTGTACTAAGAGATAAGGTGTTTATGTAATTTTTTTAAATATGTGTGGTGCTTGAGCACTTGTGTGCGTGAGTGTTTGTGTGATTCAGAGTATTTTTCATTTTATATGTATATAGTATGGTGATTATAAAAATAGTTGTTTTCTGGTCGATTCTGCAAGTCACGTATACAGACCAGGTATTTTTTTAGAGAGCATGTACGGTCTTATGACCCATGCGACTGTGTTATGCAATTAATGTAATACTAAGTACTTAATAAATACCACCACCACCACCACTACTACTACTGTTTTATATCTATTATGCTAGAATCTATGGGTCATTTATTTTGTTGACATTTGCAATGGATGACTTTTCTCTGGCCTGTTAAAATGATGGTTAGCCAGTTTTTTGCGATCACCTATTCAAATGTCATGTGAATGTTCATTCAAATATCAATTCGAAAAAAAACAACCCGGTGTAGTGGTTACCATGGTAGTCTCTAGTTCCCGAGGTCGCGGGTTCAAACCCGGCAAATTTTTTCGGGCATAAAGATCCTTGGCATAGGTTACTTCGGAAGAGAAGTAAAGGAGGTGGTCACGTGTCGCAGATTTACGGCACGTAAAAGTACTCAAACCTGATAAAGACACCTCTGAGCAAAATTGCCGGTCTTTCACGAACGATATAGAACGGGACGCTAAGGATCACAGCAGTTAAAGAGCGTCCATAAATAAACACGCAATGTAATTTAATTTTAACATATTCAAATGCTCTGGACATGGATGCCAGTTGATAAGTAAGGTAAACGTTCCATAGGTGGAAAGAGGAAAACGGAAAATGGAAGAATGTAGTAGTTGGATTTGCAGTTAATTAACTATAAGTGATTGAATGATATTGACTTTTTCGTAATGGTCTTAGCTTGAAGCTTGCAAGCGCTAGCGGCGGACCAAGCATGCATAAAAGAGGACTGCAGTAGTTCCCAGAATAAAATTTTATGCCTGTTTTCAAGTACGTGTTCATCGAGAACTATTGTGTTGCTGTGACCTATATCGCTATCCCCATGAGGAGAAAGGAAAACCAATATGCACGTTTCAGCCACAATATAACGACACAAAACCTAATAAATGCGAGAGTTGTGTGTGTTTCCAGGCGATATTCAAACATTCGCACAACATAGTTCCACGCCGATTTATTGCTACACCGCATCTCGAGGATCTTCCAATTTCCCCCTAACAGCTTCTCATAAATATGGCAACAACCTTGTAAATATCACCAGAACAGTCCCTCCAATAGCCAGGAAGACATTGCTTATGTGCGTGTGACAGTATAGCATGCCTCTTTAAACCTGCCCCACATGATATCAAACCATTATCGCTCACAAGTAGCCCCTATGTATTATATCGTTCACATAAAAAGCATCTCTCAATGTTGAATCACAGGAACGAATCCGGAGTGTATGACATAAGACCAAGGTACAAAAATGTTTTCCCTTGGGTGAACGTGCTACAGTTTTTGAAACAGAAAATTATGCTACTATTCAATGCATACATGAAACGCAAGAGCTTACACTGGTAAACAGATCCGTATCTTCTCAGATAGCCAGGCTGCACTTAAGGCTCAAGTAGTCATAAGGTAACGTGAGGACTAAACTGCCTAAACATGCTCACAAGCTTGGCAGAACAGAATGAAGTTCATTTAATCTGGGTGCCGGGTCATAGTGGCATAGAGAGAAATGAAAAACCTGATGAAGTTGAAAGACAAGGAGCAGCTTCATAATGTTTTGGGCCAGAGCGGACTCTAGGAACATCTCGATGTTTAGTACGGGAGGCTATTAAGAGCCGGTCCAAATTAGAACATAATAAAACCTGGCTTAAAACTCCAGGAAAAAAACATGGTAAACTATTTATTAGAAAGCCATGTAAGAAAAGAGCTGAAAGCTCTTGTAACAGACTTCAGCTGAGAACAATTATTGCATTTCTCACAGGACATGCTCCTGTGAGAAAGCATCTTAACGCGATAGGAGTGTTTCAGGGAAACTGAAATTGCAAACTGTGCAAGGAAGAATGTGGTTATCTGATGTTTACGCTGGGCGAGAGCGCAACTTATCTTTGATTATCTCCGATTGCCTAGCGCTGACACCCGATAACCTTGGGCCATTTCGGCTGCATCACAGTATCTGCATTTTCATGTGGAACCATAAAAACAACGGTATGAATGAAAACAATGAAAGATACAAAGCTTTTTTTTTAAATATTCCTTTTTAAGTTCGCTTGTTTACCCAGTTTATCATTATGTGTTTTTAGTATTTCATTACCGCTTATTACCGCAATTACACACATAAACACCCATGCCCATGGTGGGACTCGAACCCGTGACTCAGCTTGGTGGAGCGCCGTAGTCACACACTCCAGCGACCACGGCTACGAGGGCCGGCATGTTGAAATAAAGTATAGAAAACAATGGTCGTCCCTTATTTGTTATATGAAGCGGAAATTCTAATAATTAAATCGAAGACCAAAAGCAAAATACAGTCGGCAGAAGTCTTTTCCTAAGTAATGTAAACGGATGTACAGGAAGAAATGAAATTATTAGAAAAGAAATATGTACATACACCCACCAAGTGGTCCAAAAAAGCCGTCCTTCTCAGTTTTGTGTTTCCCGTGCAGTTAGGTGCAAAAGAAGTTGCCGTATCACTGTTTAAAACGGGCAATCCAGCTTCGAAGCGAAAGGACACTGAGGTAGTGCTGATGTCTGCTGGTATTTAAATGGTAGTTTCGTACTGGTACGTGTCACATGGTCGACTGCATGCAGTTCAAGTCAGGCCATTCGGAAAAAAATGTAACGTTCACCAATAACGAACACACAAATATGGTTACGATCTGTGCGAAGACGCACCGAAATGCACCTGAGGCTTTTTTTGGACGCACAGAAATGATAATAAGAAGTGATGGATCATTCTAGGTGGAACGTGGACCTGAAAGACCTTACATCAATTCGTCCACCAAGGCGTGCACATGCTTATTATGAATAATGCACCATCAGAAAACAATTTAATTATAACGCACTTCAAGAGTACATAAAAATAATAAAAACAGAACATTGTTTAAGCTTGTTAAGTTTGCGTCACCAATTGGTGCCATATAGTTGTAGTCATTGTAGATTAACTACCATTAAAATAAATGACTTAACACATGTGCTCAGGTTTGCGTCAAACGGCAATCCTGAATTCTTATTAATGAGCAAATTTGCTATTAAATAACAACACCCCCAAATACATATAGGTACTCTCACATTCAAACACCAGACTCTAGGCATACCGTGAAATGTTTTTAGTTAAAAGACAACTTTATAGAGTCCAGCTGGATATGGAGGCCGAACACCTCATAATATATAGCAGGCAGTTTCTCTACCGAACCAGACCATGTAATAGCAGTAATAACAGTTGGTGTATGCGTTTTCAAGCATTGGTCTTTCATTTAGAGGTCTCCTCTTTATCGGAATGGAGTTCCCTTTGCAGTTCTGCTTAGTTAAACCTTTCGGCATTTATATACATACATACATACCTATATATAAGATTAAGCACAAAACGAAAGCTGAGGCAGTATTTTAACACTTAAATTATTTCAGTCTAATTATATAATATAAAATATAATAACAGCCCAGCTTAAAGCAATATGTGTATAAAATAACACATAAAATGTATGTAACAGTCATTGTATTAATTTTTATATTATTGTATACATGCTTAATAATGCTATGTGAATGTATTACGTAATTTAATAATGAAGTAGTAGTGGAGTAGTAGTGGTATTTATTAAGTATTTAGTGTTACATTAATTGCATAACACAGTCGCATGGGTCATAAGACCGTACATGCTCTCTAGATAAATACCTGGTCTGTATACGTGACTTGCAGTATTGACCAGAAAACAACTATTTTTTTATAATCACCGCACTATATACATATATATAAAATTGAAAAAACACTCTGAATCACACACTCAAACACACACACACACACACACACACACACACACAGTCGCGCACAAGTACTCAAGCACCACATATGTTTAAGAAAAATTACATGAACTCCTCATCTCTTAGTACACGTACTTCCATTACGTATGTGCCCAGGCTTGGCCAGTTTTGGCTGTTTAGAATCAAGTCCCAGCATGCTGTCCTCCGTCTGTTGGAAGCCAAAAATACTTCCGGTAATAGTTTTTTCCTAATACCCTCCGTCTGCACGCATGCTGTCAAAATATGCGTCCAGTCTTCTTGTTCCCCGCATAATGGGCAAATCCTTCTGCCATCATCATCAACAACCTTGCGAGCTTTCCATCCTCCCAACCTAAGCCATACTATTCCAGCCCTCTGTTTTATACCTAATTCCAAAATATATGTTTCCTTACCCCACCTAGTTTTTATTTCATTTTGTAGCTGGAGCTGTGAGAATATAGGTCAAAAGTTGCTAACAAAGAGGTAGCTATTAGATAACCCTGAGGCAATAATGAATTAGAAAGTTTAAATACTACTAGTAATTCTTGGAGCAACAATAATGTAATTTTGAGACAGTTTATAAATAGCCAATCAACAACCAGAAAAACCTGAAAGTTAAATAAATATATTCTATTGGATTAGGAATAGCCAATCAGAGACTTGAAATAGATGAAATTTGCAACTTCAGGCGGTAGAAATCAGTGCAGTTGCTTGTACACAGCGTTCCTAATTGGACGCTAGACGCATACATATCCAGTGTGAGACAAAAATTCAATACAGTGAGAATATTAAAAAGTTTACGTGTTTAAAAGTGCAATTAATAAACAATCTCACAGCTCTCCATATAAGAGAAGTGTTATTTAATCGTGTGAAGGATTAATAAATGGAGTGAAGTAAAAATTATAATTTGCGTAAGTCTACATTCTTCAGCCGCACCACCCCGTGCAAAGAGATGCATGTTTCTACAAATTAATACTGACGCAGCCGAGGCAAACATAAATATATATATAATATTTAAAGAAAACATTAAAGTACAGAGTTGATTCCTAACAGTTGGAGCGAAGGCCAATGGAAAGTAAAGTTGGGGCGAAGGCCACAGGAAACGTTTTACAATACGTGGTTGCAACTACTCCAAGTTTGGGTCCCCAACAGTAGAACTGCAATACAACTTCTCCTTCAAAGATACTTTCAAAGCATATAACAAGAAATGGTCCCAAGATATAATACGAAAGAATGCCTAAGAGAACTTTTCTACATAATTCAATAGGAAAGAGAGGTGTTGGCCGTTATGTTATTAGCAAGTCAGATTATTACCGAACGATTTGGCTCCGCGATAACATGTGGGGTTCGCATTAAGGAGGTCCCGAGTTTGATTCTGTAAGGTCGTCCACTTTGACCTTGAGATTTTCATGGTTTTCCCAGGTGGTAGGGAATGCTGGGGTGGTTCTTTTACTATGAATTTCCTTTCATGCGTTTCACCCCTAATATATTTCTGTTCTAGGTCGGGGCGACGGCGATTGGTGCGTTGCGGTGTTCGGTGGAGTATGCGCTGTATAAAGATTTCTCCCTGGCTTCTGTGGAGGGGAAGGTTCCCTCAGTCCGTCCCATAGCCGCTGGAGTCACGGAGGGCAGTGTACTGTCCCCGCTTCTCTTCGCGGCCTACATGTCGGATTTCCCCACGGAACCCAGGACTGTTACGTACCAATATGCCGACGATGTCCTCATAATGGCACAGAACAAGAATGCCCGATTCTGTTTCCCTCCACTACAGCGACAGCTCCAAGCCATTGGCAGGTGGAGCGAAAAGTGGAGGATGGCCATCAGCCCGGGGAAGAGCTCTGCGCTTCTCCTGGCGAAGGTCCGTCGGTGGCGGCCCGAGCGGCCTCTGAGGTTGCGGCGGAGGAGAATCCCCTGGGTTACCTCAGCCAAATACCTCGGAGTCACGCTCGACCGCGGCCTCACTTTCGCGCCATATGTCAGGGCAAAGGTCGGGCTCGGCCACTCCGTGCTCATGCAGCTGTACCTTGTATTCCGCTCCACAATGCCCATACGCCTCAAACTACACCTGTATCAGGCGATTATCTCGCCCCTGATTCTGTATGGCTGCGAGGTCTGGGGATCGGCGGCAGCGACCACCATCCGCAGGCTACAAACCGTCCAGAACAGGGCGCTTCGGATGATCTATGATACCGGGCGTAGATTCCCGTCACACATCCTACACACCCATTCCGGTCTCCGATACATCGTGGACGTGATACGGGAGAGAACCCGTACCATGTACTCGAAGCTCACTTACCATGCCAACCAGCTGGTGAACTCTTTGGGCCGCTACGACCACAAGGCGCCAAGGCGGTTGCCGAAGGACGGCTTGGGCCCCCGAGGCTGAGGTCTGCCAATCCCTCATTCCAAAAACTTCCCCAAGTTAAGCAGCAATGGGCCTGGTCGCTGGCTGGATGAGTGACCATCTAGCAGCGACCCGCCCTGCTGCCAACTTGAATACCCCCTTCCCATTACCTAGTATTCCCATCTTGCTTTGCTACAATGCCGGCCTGCTTAACTTGACGACCACACAAGCGGTTGCCCAAGTTAAGCAGCATTGGGCTTGGGCACCACATGGTCGCTAGTCCGCCCATGAGGGAACACCGAGACCCAACCAATGGTAGCGCAGAAAGCTAAACCCCGCCCATGACATTGACAAAAATCCAAAGCTTGTGTATATTCTATTAACCTTCTTTATCGTACAGGTAAAGCCGCGTACGCGGCTAGGCACTGTGGCGATCACATTCCACCAGGTGAACCTGGGCGACCTGTTCTCGATTGCTGGATTGCTGGCTGGCCGGTTGGTGCCCCTTCCTAGGGTGGCTCGTTTACGGAAACCCCGGGTTAATGGCACAGGTAGGGATGCGCCGGCGTTAGGATTGGTGTCATTGTGGAATCATTAGCGCGTATCGTGTTCGGATCTGGTCGCTCCTCGGGTATCCCCTTCATCCGGTCCTCCCAGGGTCCCAGAAGACACAAACAGCTGAGGTCCAGTGGCTGGGAACTCCCTCCATCTGACTATCCGACTATACATTTTTCACTCTAAGCTGAAAGGAGAAGTAGGTAAACAAAACTTAAATGTATCACTCCGCTGACCACATAGCAGCACCACGTGGAGGATGACAGGAACTAATTACCCGTGAGAGGAAATTGCTTCAAACAGAATGCGAATACAGTTTACTGCGCAGATTGGGGATCATTAGCTTTTAAACATTGTATGTTTTATTCCTATATTTTCCCTTACATCCTAAACTTCTAACACATAATGCTAAAAGTAGACAAATAAAAGTTTGTACCTGAACAGTTCGGCTTCTGTGATTAAAGGTATTGGATTAAACTGCTCTTAACTTCAGGCTTTAGAAATCATTCATTTAATGACTAATATCAGTATACCACCTTTGCTTTACCCTTTTATGAGTCAACAAGTTAAATAACGATTAGCGCTATAGGTTAAAACACAACAGAAAACAAAGCGACCCAAGCTATCCCAACAACAATTCTGCGTAACTAACAAAGAAGTTCAATTATTGCTAAACAATGGCCAACTATATTCATTGTCGATTAAAGGTGGATACTTTTCACAGAATTTGCTAAAAGCATTTAACACAATTGTCTTCTTTCCATTTCCCTCGTTTATGTTTTCCACAGTGGCTGAAGTTTCTCAGCCGGAAACCGGAAACGAACTGCAGCGCCTAGCCTCTTAAACCCTCTGCTATAACGGTTTATTTAGTTATAGGTGACTCTGAACAAACACATTTAGTTTCATAAATTGAACAGTTACAATAACGAGTCTTTTAAATTTCTCTGCACGAAAATAACCAAAAAATGTTACAATCTGAACCCACCAGCCAATGAGGTGCTGTCTTGTCACGTGATTTTGTTTACTTCTCCTTTCAGCTTATAGTGAAAAACGTATAGGATTATAACCTAGCGAGTTGGCGCGGTTACGTGCGCGACTCACATTCGAGTAATCTCGTGTTCCATTGCCGGCTATAGCTCAATCTGACCCCATAGGTTTTTTATGGTTTCCCCGGGTCTGCAGGCGAATGCTGGGATGTTTTCTTCTCTACCAGGAGTGTTTTTACCCTCATTTTTCTTTCCTTCCGTTTCCTTCTGATTTTTAGGTATGCTTCTAGGTTTCGCGACGTATGGTAATGCCGGACAGATGCATGCTCAAAGGAGAGTTTACTTCCCGTGATCGTTAATCGTCCTCATTAAGCAGTTCCAGCAGTGGGAAGGATCTTTGAGCTTGGAAATGTTAAGGACTTCCGGCGGCTCTTTGCCCTCTCTGCCCGCAAGCTGTAGCCTTCTGAGGTTCATTCACCTCATCCCTTTCTCTTGGGGGTGGTAGCCGCAACAATCTATGCAGGTCGAAGTGTACGAGGTGTCGCCCTCCTTGAATAACCTATACCCAGGGTCGGTTCTACTTTCTCTGCCACGTACATAGTAGGTAGAGAAGGTATTGCTTTCCATCCAAAAATTCGATACCGAGATTTCACCGAAAATATACGTTATGAGGCCCCTGAATCGAAAGGAAGTATTTTTAGAAAAATGCATGTGTGTGTGTCTATGAACAGCATAACTCAAAAGTAAAAAATCGACAAGCACCTAACTTGGTATATAGGTTTAGTACTTTCAGAAGATGCAACACGAAGATTTTCAAGAAAATCCGCCATGGAACATTCCCTTTACATGGAACATTTTTCAAAGTTTTTGATTTTCTAAAAACATGGCTCTAACGATTTGATTAAGATACCATATATTAAATATATTACGTGACAAATAAAATGTCTTGAATTTTCTGGGAATAGTCTTTGAATCGTTCAGAAGGAATTTTGTGTAATCTTGTACAACTAGCAAACATTAAGCAATAGACGAAAATGTACTTCACAAGAAATACAGATCTCTTTAAAACACACAATTTATTCCACATAATTTTTTATGTGGCATCAGTTATTTCCGCGATATCCGTTATTAAAAGTACGAATTGTTCATTACTTGGTCATTCTTTAAGTCCTTTCAACATTCAGTTGTTTCTCGCGATGTCATGGAAACAGATGCAATTTTAAGACAGCACATATCGTCCAGTTCTTAAAACATTTGACTATCGGTGTTCCCTTTGTATCTATAACGAAATGTGTAATATAGCTATTTCTGCGAAGGTTTATTGGGATTAAAATGTAGTGGATAGAAAAATAAGATTTAGTAAGGGTTTCTATACCCACTAATAAAGATAAAGGGTAGAGAAACTCATGTGAATTTATTACATAAAACGTTTTTTAACGATAAGCGCGAAATATAAGGGAGAGATGTAGCAAGAAGTACATGCACGATTTATGACAAATGTGACCGATTTATGGCTGTAATTTGGTGTCAACTTTGTGAAAACTGGTCGCTTCTGTGCAATTCTTTACTTTTAGGATAAAAACGGATAAATGACAGTTTTAAAAAAATGTATTCGTTTTGAAGATGTTGGCCTTAAAGGAATAATAATTCATTTGTAAAAGTACATTAAACCGAAAATTTAGACCATGTTATTCTCTTTTATGACTTGCAGGACCATCTATGATAGCTCTTCCTAAGCTTTTGGAAGGTACTTTAGTTCTGAAGTTCTTGAAGGAATTTCTGCAGTGGAATGACCGCATGGAAACTAACACGGAAATTGACAGAAATGCGACCATAAGCAATGCACGTGATCAACAACATTGAAAGCTTGTTTCAAGCCGAATTTCAAAACATCATGGCGGAGTTACCACAATGAGAGACATTGACATTAAACATTACCATGAAATATTCACGGAATTTCTTCCATATTTTATACTATAAATAAGACATTTTAGTAATTGTCCACGAATTTTTTAAAAAAATTTCTGATGTGTTACACTCACATGACTTTCTCTACTTTTACGTGCCGTAAATCTACGACACTGGATCACCGGCTTTACTTCCCTTCCGAGGAAGCATGCTATGGATTTTTACGCCCGAAAAGAATCCATCCCTCCACCGTGTTTTGAACCCGCGACCTCGGGAACTAGAGGCTAGCATGGTAACCACTACACCACGGAGGACGACGTTAATCGAGATGAATCTTTGCAGCAACTATCTTATTGCTAATTTTCTTGTAGATGCAAGGGGAATTGGTAGGCTTTAAGAGGTAGTCAAATATTTTAAGAGCTGGTTGCTATGTGGAGCATTCCATTCTCTTTGCAAATCCAGGACATATAAAATCTGATGTGTTACACTCAAATGACTTTCTCTACTCTTGCACAAACTATTTTTACAAACGCTTATTCTCCATATGCTTCATGTTAATCGAGATACCGAGATGATAATCTTATAGCTAATTTTCTTGTAGATGAAAGGGCAATTGGTAAACTTTAAGCGATAATCAAATGTTTTAACAGCTGGTTGCTATGTGGAGTATTCCATTCTCTTTGTATTACCAGGACAAAAAAAAATTGAGAAAAATTATAAGTATTGGAAAATTTAAGGGAATGACAAGCAATATCTCGAAAATGGTTCACTCAACAAAAATAATGTATATGACATAAACTCTGTATTTTAAAGCGATCTACATTTTCTGTAGTAAACTTTTGTCTACCTGTTATGGCTTACCAGTTATGCAGAAGTCGTTCACAATGAACAATACTTCAGGAGCCACCCAGAAAATTCAAGATATTTGTCATGAAAGTATTTTAAATATATGTTTTAATCAAAATCGTTAGAGCCATTTTTGAGAAAATTAAAATTTTCAAAAAAATGTTCCATGTAAAGAGTAATCTGGGGTGGGGGGATTTTCTTGAAAACCTTCGTGTCGCATCTCTGGAAAATACTGAACTTAAATACCAAGTTTGATGTTTATCCGGCTGTTCGTTTCTGAGTTATGCTGTTCACAGACGCACACACAGACAGACAAACACAAACACACACAGACACACAAACACAAACACACACAGATAGATACACACACAGACATGTTTCCAAAAATGCTTTTTTTGGATTCAGGGGGTCTCAAAACATACATTTCCTGTGAAATCTAGGTATCGAGTTTTTGGGTGGAATGCAATACTTCCCCTACTTACTATACGTAGTAGAGAAAGTAAAAATTCAAACAAATATCAAGGAATATCTCGGAAATGGTTCACTCGACAAAAGAAATGCGTATCACATAAATTATGTGTTTTAAAGAGATCTACATTTGTTTGTGTAGTATAAACCGTTTACCAGTTATGCGAAAGTCATTTAGAATGAAGAGGACGTTTGGTGACATTCCCAGAAAAATTATAATATACATTTCATTTGTCATGAAAATATCTAAAACATATGATATTTTAATCAAAATCGTTAGAGACCTTTTGAGAAAATCAAAATTTTCGAAATTTTTTCCATATAATGGGTAATCTGGAGTAGGGGTTTTTTCTTGAAAATATTCGTGTCGCATCTTTGAATGATACTGAACCACGTTTGAGTTTTGCTGTTCACAGACAGAGACACACGCACAGACATACAGACGCCCATAGGGACCTTTTTGTATAAATGATTTTTTGGATTCATTTGAGACATTATTTTTAACACTTGAATAATTTCAATTAAATTGTATAATATGTAAATTCAATAACAGCCCGCCTTGAAGCAATATGTACGTATGTAATAATTTGTAAAATGTATGTAACAGTCATTGCATATGCTTATATTATTGTAAACATGTTTAATAATGTTATGTGAATGCATTACGTAATTTAATACTGTAAGAGCTGTGAGAATAATAAGTTTAAAGTTGCTAACAATGAGGTAACCTTGAGGCAATAATGAGTTTGAGAGTTTGAATGTTACTAGTCATGATTAGAGCAAAGATATTGTAAATTTTGTGACAATTTAAAAATAGCCAAACAACAGCCAGAAAAAGCTTTAATAAAATGCAGGTATTTTATTGGACTAGGATCAGCCAATCAGAGACTTGAAATACAGAAGTTTACGGGTTTGGACGGTTGAAATATGTTTAGTTGCCTGCAGACCTTGGTAGTAACTGGATGGAAGATGCGTTCTCTAGAAAAATATTACGTATTCGTGTGAATCATAAAATTAAATATACGCGTTAACAAAGCACAAGTTTTAAATTAAAGAATCTCACAGCTCTTAATATCAGTGTAGTGCTATTTAATTTGTGCCAAGGATTAATAAAAAAAGTGAATTAAAACTTAAAATCTGTGTAAGCCTACATTCTTGTCGCACCACGCCCTGATTAAGAGAAACGTATCTCTAAAACAATGCTGACGCAGCCGAGGCAAACATAAATATAAATAACATCTATGGAACCAGTTTAATAACAAAGTTAAATATTTAAAAAAAATTGGAGCGTAACTATAAGACTACATCTTCAAATAGGCTTTACATAAGTAGTAGCATATTACGTAATCAACAAACAATCTACTTCAAATTAACGCCCAAAGGGTGGTGCATAATCAACAACAGTAACTCCTACGTAAACAAACAGTAACACTACTCCAAATTGGCACCCATACGTGGAGCTAAATAAATAAATATACTCCAAAATCAATACTTCTTCACATGGCACCTCAAAACACGTATTTCCCGTGAAATCTCGATATCGAATTTTTGGGTGGAATGCAATACTTCCTCTGCTTACTATACGTAATAGAGAAAATAATAAACACATAAAAGCCATAAAAATATTATTATTATTATTATTATTATTATTATTATGCCTGGTTTGTCTCGACGTCTTAACCGAGTTACGTCAGGCTAGGTATTTCTGTAAACATGAACATTTTATGCAGCCTCATAACGACGAATAAATTGAAACTCAATGGCGAAGCAGCATATAAGGAAAGTAACATATCCGGGTAGAAAGGAAAGCAGGTAACAATCTTAGTAATTATGAAAATTTCATGTGAAATTAATGAAGCTGATAAATTACATGGTTGGTAATTTTATGATGATTATAAAAGCGAGCTGTGAGTGGGCATCTGGTTTGATTAGAAAATATTAGCATTTAACCGTTTTCAATTAGCTGAATGAGCTAATGCTGTTTAAAATTGGTAAGCAGGTGACATTTAAAATGTAAATTACTTGAAAACGTTGGGTTCCCTATCATCATGATCCGTTTAAGTCATTTAAAATTCCAAATTAGTATTATAGAACTTCCACAGTCCTCATTTACCCCAAATACCTTCATTTCTTAGCTGCTAAGAAGCATTTTATATTTGAAACCGTTCAATAAGTATGTAAATTAAAGTGCTGCAAAGTGTTTCGAAACTTCATATTTGTAGGTGTATACTTTGTAAATTAGCGTACAGATAATTACTGAAGTGATTTCCTCTAAGATAGAAACATGCAATTTTATGCGATTATTGAAAATAGAGCATTACTTCAGTTATATCGAACATCAAATCATGCTGAGAAATATTATAGCGATAGGTCATGATGTTTATAATAACAGATTACGCCTGTGTCCTGAAAACAAATTTGGCATGTACATATTGCATAGTCTGTTATTTTCTTTTTCGTAAACCTAAAATTAATTTTCTTGTAACGAGTCTTTACATGAAAAAATATAATGCATATTCACACGACCTTTTCTTCTCCTTAATACCACATATAATCTCTTACTTATGTGTTAATATATTCATATAAATGTAGATCCTTCTGATTACCTTACATCATTGATAATAACTTTCTCTACTACGTACAGTAAGTAGGGGAAGTATTGTATTCCACCCAAAAATTCGATACCGAGATTTCACCGAAAATACTTGTTTTGAGACACCCTGAATCCAAAAAAAAGCATTTTTGGAAACATGTCCGTGTGTGTGTCTGTCTGTGTGTGTCTGTCTGTGAACAGCATAACTCAGAAACGAACAGTCGGATAAACACCAAACTTGGTATTTAGGTTCAGTATCTTCCAGAGATGCGACACGAAGGTTTTCAAGAAAATCCCTCCACCCCAGATTACCCTTTACATGGAAGATTTTTCGAAAAGTTTAATTTTCTCAAAAATGGCCCTAACAATTTTGGTTAAAATATCATATGTTTAAGATATTTTCATGACAAATAAAATGTATATCTTGAATGTTCTGGAAATGTCTCCAAAAGTATTCATTGTGAACGACTTTTGCATTACTGGTAAACCATAAGAGATAGACAAAATTTTACTACACAAAATTGTAGATCGCGTTAAAATACACAATTTATGTCATATACATTTTTTTTGTTGAGTGAACCACTTTCGAGATATTGCTTGTTATTCCCTTTAATTTTTCAATATTTATTTTATAAAATGGGAATTCGTTATTCATTTTTACTTTCTCTACTACGTATAGTAAGTAGGGGAAGTATTGCATTCGACCCAAAAATTCGATACCGAGATTTCACCGGAAATACATGTTTTGAGACTCCCTGAATCCAAAAAAAGCATTTTTGGAAACATGTCCGTGTGTGTGTCTGTGTGTGTGTGTGTGTGTGTGTGTGTGTGTGTGTCTGTGTGTGTGTCTGTGAACAGCATAGCTCAGAAACGAACAGTCGGATAAACACCAAACTTGGTATTTAGGTTCCGTATCTTCCAGAGATGCGACACGAAGGTTTTCAAGAAAATCCCCCCACCCCAGACTACCCTTTACATGGAACATTTTTCGAAAATTTGAATTTTCTCAAAAATGGCTCTAACGATTTTGATTAAAATATCATATGTTTAAGGTATTTTCATGACAAATGAAATGTATATCTCGCATTTTCTGGGAATGTCTCCAAAAGTGTTCTTCATTCTGAACGACTTTTGCATAACTGGTAAACCATAAGAGATAGACAAAATTTTACTGCACAAAAATGTAGATCGCGTTACAATACACAATTTATGTCATATTCATTTTTGTTGTTGAGTGAACCGTTTTCGAGATATTGCTTGTTATTTCCTTAAATTTTCCAATGCTAATACTTTTTCTCAAATGCGTTATTCATTTTTTTTATGTCCTGGACATGCAAGGAGAATGGAATGCGCCACATAGCAACCAGCGTTAAAATATTTGACTATCGCTTAAAAGCTACCATATTTCCCTTGCATCTACAAGAAAATTACCAATAAGATTGACATTTCGATATCTCGATTAACATGAAGCATATGGAGAATAGGCGTTTGTAAAATTAGATTGTACAAGAGTAGAGGAAGTCATGTGAGTGTAACACATCAGATTTTTTTGTCTTGGATATGCAAAGAGTTATATCCTGTGGCAAAGAGAATAGTGCTACACATAGCAACCAGCTATTAAAAGATATGTTTGTGCTTAAAGGCTACTGTTTTTCTATATTGCCCTTGTAAATATATTTTCCCCTTACATCTACAAGAAAATTAGCAAATGTTTATGTCGATTAACATGAAGTAGATGGAGAATAAGCGTTTGTAGAAATATTGTGTACAAGCGTAGAGAAAGTCATGTGAGTGTAACACATCATATTTTTTCTAGAAATAGCATAAAATGAATATATAGTATATAGATTGCTTGCATGCACAACTCAACTCCGATTAGGTAGTGTTTCTGTGTTCCTACCCTTGGAAGGGCTTAGCCACAGAGATGGTAGGATCGTTATAGGGTTGTAGGTTTCGTTTTAGGTTGAGGTGTGATAGGAGACAGCTCTATGTTTTTATACTTTCCTCAGCGGCTGCCGTTTCTGGAGCAGCACCATCCTATGCTCAGCTGGTGTCTGTTGTTTCAAATGGATTATGTGGTTTGAACTTTGAGTGACCACTACCATGTCAGCGTGATGCTGTTGGTAGATTCAATGCCTTCGTTACAGGAGATGCCCACAAGCCCGGTAGTGTCTGTAACGACGCTCTTGAGGTAAGTAGTTGCCCAAGTATCTGACAAACGGTTCTCATGATATTCCAATCTGGCGTAGAAAATTTAAGCCCGGTGCATAATACATCCTCCACGTTTTGGAGGGCCGAGGTTTCGTGTAACAGCCTCACTGGAAAGCGACTGCAGACAGAATAGATGAACGGAAGTCCCCTGTTCTGCATCCGCTACAACCAGAGAAGCCAGGAATCTGCTGCCATGCCCCACACCTCGCAGGCATAGAGCTTCAGAGGTAAATTTAGAGCTTTATAAAGGCGTAGCTTTAAGCGAACATGGTGGAATGCAGAACCGGGTATAAGGCGGTTACCTCCCCCTTAGTCCTGTTCACAGTTAGACCTTTATCGAGAGTGACGACCGAGTAGCGAACAGACTTTCCCCACTCTATTCTTTGGCCCTGATAGGTGAATGTTGGTAATTCTGCTGCGGGGATTCGCTCCTGGTAAACAGGACAGCCTGGCTTTTACCCGGATTTATGGACATCCACCATTTCCTCTGCACCAGTGTTGGACGGGCGGAGGTGTCTTTGAATGGTATTGAAGGCTGTGAGTATGTGTCTGTGTCTGTTGGTTGTGTACAATAGGACGTCATCAGCAAACTGGGGAACACTGCACCACTGGTAAGCCATGTGCAGACTAAACAATGTGGGATATAGTACAGAGCCTTCTGGAACTCCGCCTCTTATGGCTTTCAGTGTTGATGTTTTTCCTGTAACTACTACTGTGAAGTGGGTTAACTGACTGTGTAAACCAAGCTGGATAAGTTTATATAGGAGCCCCTCATGTCAGGTTGTTGCGAAGGCCTTCTCTACGTCCTGAGATATCGCGGAGTGAAATCCCTGTCCAACATGGAAAATAGATCTCGGATGCAAATTCCGTGAGGACCGATCTGGCTAAGGTTTTTCGTGATATTTTTCGGTCACCAAGGTAAATACCGGATTGATTTCTTAATACCACGATCCAAAGTTCCACTCTAAGTCTAAAACTATATGCTACGCTATCTATCCACATATAATGAAAGCAGTTAGACTGGACGGCATGCTAATGTCATCTGCCTGGCACTTGTAGAAGCAGAGATACAGTTGCTATACATAAGTACACGTGTCGAAGCTGCCATCCACTCGTCACAGACGCAGAGGTACAGTTGCTATACACACGCCTTTGTGGACATGTGACGAAGTAAAATGGTAGGATACCGGTTGAGACCTAGAAGGATAACTGTCCGCCACACACTGATCCAAGAGGTATATCCTAACAGATCCTTCGTGAAGACTACGTAGTTAAAGTGACAAACAAGTACATCACAAATATTTGCATATCGTAAGTTAGTTTTTTGTTGGTAATAAATCTATTGTGGAAGAATCGCGTAAACTGCTTTATAAGCGCCACGTAATGCTGCAGCCTGCGAAAGCTTAAAGATTGAAACGGAAACTTCAGAAAAAATCTTTGGTACTGCACTCATATGACTATCTCTACTCACTCTTGTACAAATTATTCTTACAAACCCTAATTATCGTATCTACTTCATGATAATCGAGAAAAACGTTCACAGAATTCGTGTTATTGCATATTTTTAAGTAGTCGCAGGGGAATTAGGGAAGTACAGTAGGCTTTAAGCGATGGTCAAATGTTTTTAAGATCGGATCGCTATGTGATGACTTTGAAGTTCCGTTCTCTTTGTATTGCGGAGAGAGAGAGAGAGAGAGAGAGAGAGAGAGAGAGAGAGAGACAGAAAACGAATGACTTCCTATTTGAGAAAAGCATAAATATTTAGAAATTCAAGCCAATAACAAGAATATTTCGGAAACAAATAACTGAAAAAACAACATTTTACATAAATTGTGCAATTTAACGAGATTTAACTTTTGTGTAGCTTTTGTCTCCCTCTTTCCGTTTACCAGTTATGCAAAAGTCATTCAGAATATACAGGGCTTTAGAAGCTACTACCAAAAATTTCTATATATATATGTTTCATTTTTTGTAGAAATATCTTAAACATATGACATTTTAATAAAAATGTTTGGAGCCATTTTTGAGAAAGAAAATTTTCGAAATATTTTCCATGTAAATGTTAATTTTCGGTTGGGGATTTATTTTAAAAAACTTCATGTGATACCATTGGAAGATGCTATACTTAAATACCGATTTTAGTATTACCCCGACTTTAATTTTTGAGTTGTGCTGTCAAAGACACGGTGAGGCAGTGTTCCTAGCTATGTAGTAAATTTACGACAATCAAGATTTTTTACTTAGCATGCAAATGTTGATTACAACTCAAGTTTATGAGCATATCAAGCGAATACGAAATCAGATTTATTCTGTAAGAACTCGAATCACGTACTGGTAAGGAAGCTCTCTGTATTATCAACTTAACCATGTTCTGCAATGCCCCCAGCGATTAACTCCGAGGAATATCCGTTTTACTTCCCAGAGCTTTCCGGAATATCAAGTAAGGGGATCTTGGCAAGTAGAAACGTAATTCTCAATTGCATGTATGTGGATTAGCGCATTACACACATTACCCATACACATGAATACCACTATTTGTCTCTACAAAATGACATTTATGCGTTTGTTTACTTTTACGCAATCGCAGCGGGTGTTTCGATATAGCACAAGTTCTATAACTTTTGGGACTTCCTGCAAAGTAAAACATTTTATAATACAAAGTGAAACTATCCAAAGAAAATACTTCTGACGTATTAGATTCATCATACTTTTCTATCGACTTTCAGTTTTTACTTTCTCTACGCACATGGCTGGTAGAGAAGGTATTTATTTCATTCCAACCTAAAATCCTATATGGATTGAGACAGTATTTTTAACACTTAAATAATTTCAGTATAATTATATAATATATAAATTCAATAACAGCCCGGCTTAAAGCAATATGTGTATAATATAATATATAAAGTGTATATTACAGTCATTGTATATGTTTATATTATTGTGTACATGTATAATAATGTTATGTGAATGCATTACGTAATTTAATAATGTAGGAGCTGTGAGAATAGAGGCCCAAAGTTGCTAACAATGAGGTAACAATGCTGTAACCTTGAGGCAATAATGAATTGGAAAGTTTAATAATGCTATTAATAATTCTTGGAACAATAATGTAATATTTTAAAACAGTTTATAAATAGCCAATCAAAAACTAGCAAAGCGAAAGTTAAATAAAAGTATTCTATTGGAGTAAAATTAGCCAATCAGAGACTTGAAATAGAGAAATTTACAAATTTAACCGGTAATCCCCAGTCGAGAGTAGACAGCGTTCCTAACCGGACGCTAGACGCTTTCTCGAGAAGTTTAATACGTATTCATTGTGAGACATAAATTTCATTACGGCGAGAATATTATAAAGTTTACGTGTTAAAGCGTGCAAGTAATTAATAAATAATCTCACAGCTCTCTATATTAGTGAAGTGTTATTTAATAGGGTAAAGGATTAATAAAAGGAGTGAAGTAAAATTATAATTTGTGTAAGCCTACATTCTTTAGCCGCATCACTCCCTGATAAGAGATACATGTTTCTACACATTAATACTGACACAGCCGAGGCAAACATAAATATATGTAATATTTAAAGAAGCATTCAAATTACAAAGTTGATTCCTAAACGTTGCGGCAAAGGTCACCGGAAAGTGAACGTTGGGGAGAAGGCCACCGGAAACTTTGTACCATACGTGAAGCTACTCCTTCTCACGATTCACCAAACATACATGTTTTAAAGCACCTTCAACCTAAAAAGCATTCTTAGAAAAATGTCCATGTGTGTGTCTCAACAGCATAACTCAAAAACTAAACGTCAGTTAAATACCAAACTTGGTATTTAAGTTTAGTTCCTTTCAAAGATGCGACCAAAAGCAATCCTTTACATGGCACATTTTTCGAAAATGTTTGATGTTTGAAAAATGGCTGAAACGATTTTGATTATAATACCATATACCTACTAAAGATATTTACATGGTAAATAAAATGTATATCTTGAATTTCTGGGATAGCCTGCGAAGTCCTCTTCATTTGGAAGGAATTTTTTATAATCTTGTATAACTGGCAAACGTTAAGCGATAGACGAAAACGTACTACAAAAAAAATGTAGATTATTTAAAACGCATAATATATTTCAAATAACCTTTTTGCGCGCTTTAAACCATTCCTTAGGTATGTGCTATTAGTGTACGAACTATCCAATATTTATAAAGCTCTGTCTATTTTCAGCTGTTTCTTGCGATGTCATGAAAACAGTATGCAATTATAAGGCTATCATATGGTGTCCAGCTCTAAAATATTTGACTTCGCTGTTCCCTTTGTATCTATAAGAAATGTGTAATATAGCTATTTCCTGAAACGTGTATCTCCTTTAAAGGGAAGTAGATAAGAAGTCAAAACTTTCATAAGAATAATATGTACCTATTAATAAGCGCTAGAGGATAGAGAAATTCATGTGAAGGGTCCAGTAAAAAAACCAGGTAAGTCACTTCTTTTTTCTAAATGAGTATGTACTGAAATGTCAGTTTAAGACCCAGCCCGTGAAGGAAATTGGGGCCTCATCGTCCATCCACGTCTACTGAACTGGAGAGCTACATATAACGAAGCGATGGTATCCAGTATAATTAGAAAGCCTGACAAAGGTGCTTCAACACAGAGGTCAGAAGAATTTGAGCTACCTTCTTTGACCTATTCAGGTAATTTTTGTAGAAATATTATTCTATTCTTCAAATTTTCTGATAAAATTGCTTATATGCAATATATGTAACACATTTTGTATTTTACGCAGATCTTCTACATATTTCCAAAGCTAAAAACCAAATTATAATGAGTCTCATAAAATTCTTTGGTCAACCAGCAGTGAAAGTTTTCCAAGGGTTGGCACATAACTGATAAGCTATGACATAACTGAGGGTTTCCACGGTTGTAATAATAATTTTTAATAATAATAATACTAGTAATGAATAGTATTTACCTGCTGGTAATTCAATCTTAATTACAAACAAACTCTCGGATAGCTGACATGCCTGGTTCTCCTTTGTTTCAGGTGACTTGCCTGGTTTGTTTCCTGAAACAAGTGCTTTTGGAGTGAACGTTTTTGTTTTGTGTGATATTATTGGTATAAGAGACATTAAGCGCCATTTTATTTGGAACACTACATCTGAAACTTCAATATTTCACTTTATTTGAAAGAAATACTTTGATAGGAATCACCCATTGCGTTTTATAATTAAACATTCATTTTCTGGGTTTCTTGGAAAAACTGACTTACCTGCTTTTTTTCCTGACCCTTCATGTGAATGTAACACATGAGATTATTTTTAAATATCTCTTCTACAAACTAGTCTTACAAAAGCTGATATTTCTATCTAGTTCATATTAATCGTGATAAATTTTTTCAGAAATGCGTGCATAAAATCATTATAAACAAAAACTGATGGCTTCGCACATCAAAAAATGTAAAAGTACTCATTAATTCAGACTAAGAACAACCAAAAGGTATCTCGGAAATAGATATTGGTACGAAAATACTTGACAGAAATTGCGTGTTTTAACGACATCCGTATTCTTTGTGTGGAAAGGTTTTAGCTATATTTATGGTTTATCAGCAATACCAAATTATTCACGATTAATTACAAATGAAGAGGACTTAACAGTCTATTCCCAGAAATTTCAATATATACATTTTATTTTTCATGTAAATACCTTTAGTATTTGGTATTTTAATCAAAACCCTATGAGCTTTTTTGAGAAACTAAAAAATAACTAATAATTTTCTAATAGCGCCTGGATTGGTTTTTTGGGGATTTTCTTCAAAATCGTCGTGTGTGTCCATCACTGGATGGAAGGAACGTAAGTATCAAATAGGGTACTTTCCGACTTTTCGTTTGAGTAATGCTATTCACACACATAATAAATACATACATACATACATACATACATACATACATACATACACACATGCACATACCCACAGACATACACATACACCTACATATACACATACAATATAATAAAATATCTATCTCATCTCATCCCAATCCAATCTAATCTAACCTATCTTATCTAGCTAGCCTTCCATCCATCCATATACATACACATTCGCTAATACACACACACTTGTATACATACACACACAAACATACATACATACATACATATATGCATACATACATACATACATACATACATACATACATGTACTCATATGATGTACACACATTTTTCTTAAAATTCTTTTTATTACTACTGTAACGCTAGCGGAAATATTTCAGTCATCCAAAAATCCAATATCGAGTTTCTGAATAGAAACAAAAGCATTTTTGGAAAATGTATGTGTGTGTGTGTGTGTGTTTCAGTATATTCCAAGGATATTTCTACGAAGTTCTTACCATAGCAAACTATCTTTTACATAAAAAATATTAATGTGTTTTTATTTTCTCAAAAACGAACTGACGATTTCGAAAAATACAATATATTTAATATATTTACATGAAAATGAATATATAAATTTAATTTTCTGGCCTCTTCAATGTGAAGGAATTTTGTATAATTTTGAATAATTTTTAAACCATAAGAAACGGACAGAGGATTGCTACATAAAATATGTGGGCTTGTTTAAAATGTACAATTTATTTAAGTTTTTGTAGCTCCAACCGTTTCTGAGTATTCTCTTGTTATTTGTTTGAATTTGTGAATACCATTTTGTCATTTTTAGAAGTACTGTTACCATTCATTTGCTTCTCGGGATGTTACGAAGAGAGTATGCGCTTTCAAACTAGCATATAGCCACCCTCTTTTAAACATCTGATAATCCATTCGTTCTTCTGTATCCCCCTTGTATCTGTAAAAAGTGTGTATTGAAATTATATCTGCAAACGTTTGCCTCAATTAGCATCAAATAGATAGAAAATAAGTTTCGTAACAGTTTGTAGAAGGATATGAAAATAAACAATAGTGCGTAGTGAGGGTCATGTGAATGTAGTACATAATATGTAGTCCATGTCGCATGTCGCATATTGTCCATGCTTGCATTAAATAATACAGTGCAAACTGTTGCGTTATGTAGTACGTTACGTTACTCCATGAGAATGCTTCTGTTAAATAACACGGTGCAAACACTTACGTTATGTAGTACGTTACGTCATGACTCCATGTGAATGCTTCCGTTAAATAACACGGTGCAAATACTTGCGTTAAGTAGTACGTTACATGACTCCATGTGAATGCTTCCGTTACATAACACGGTGCAAACACTTACGTTATGTAGTACGTTACGTCATGACTCTATGTGAATGCTTCCGTTAAATAACACGGTGCAAAACTTGCGTTAAGTAGTACGTTACATGACTCCATGAGAATGCTTCCGTTAAATAACATGGTGCAAACACTTACGTATTGTAGTACGTTACGCATGACTCCATGTGAATGCTTCCTTTAAACAACACGGTGCAAAACTTGCGTTAAGTAGTACGTTACATGACTCCATGTGAATGCTTCCGTTACATAACACGGTGAAAAATCTTGCGCTTGTGCCGCATCCGCGCTTTTTTCTATAATAAATGTCGCCTTAATCATAAACTTAACGCGATATGTTGTCATTCATAACGACAAACGGAAACATGACAACAGCCAGTCGCAAGGGAGCATGAAACAGCTGAGTAACACGCAGGTCTGCGAAGTGATCATTGACAGTACACGCCACAAAAGAGGTTATGTATCAAAATGAACAAGAGGTAGCTACCCGGTTAAAGAGCACTGAGCTTACAAAAAGCACCATTAACCAATACAACTTCTTTTGTGCGAGTTTTATATAGACCTCCCAGTGATTCCTAGTCCGGAAAATTAACAAATAGCCAGAAAATATGATGTGAGATGGCAAAACGATCATATGATGAAGTATATGAAAATTGCTCTCTGATTGGCTACTTTCTTATGTTTTACATAGATAGAAATATGAAAGCTTGGAGCTTGCAAACTTCTATATTTACGTTATAAGTTTATACCTATGTTTTTGTCAAAGTCCCAATGTGAATGCATGCATTTAAGATAACATGAAACAGGCTTCTATATTAGGATTTCTTACGTTGCAACCACGTGCGATACAAAGTTTCCGGTAGATTTCGACCCAATGTTCACTTTCCGGTGGCCTTCGCCCCAAGTTTAGGAATCAACTTTGTATTTTAATGTTTTCTTTAAATATTATATGTTTAGGTTTGCCTCAGCTGCGTCAGTATTAATTTGTAGAAACATATGTCTCTTTGCAGGGGGTGATGCGGCTAAAGAATGTAGGCTTACACAAATTATAATTTTTACTTCACTACATTTATTAATCCTTCACACGATTAAATAGCACTTTATTTATATAGAGAGCTGTGAGATTAATTATTAATTGTACTTTTAAACACGTGAACTTTATAATATTCTCGCCGTAATGAATTTTCGTCTCACACTGGATACGTACGCGTCTAGCGTCCGGTTAGGAACGCTGTCTACTAGCGACTGACTTCTACCGCCTGAATTTGCAAATTTTATCTATTTCAAGTATCTGATTGGCTAATCCTACCCCAATTGAATACTTTATTTAATTTTTAGCCTTTCTGGTTGTTGATTAGCTATTTGTAACTGGTTTAAAAGTATTACATTATTGTTTCAAAGAATTACTAGTAGCATTATGAAACTTTCCAGTTCATTATTGCCTCAAGGTTACATCATTGTTACCTCATTCTTAGCAACTTTCGGCTTCTATTATCACAGTTCCTATATTGTTAAATGACCTAACACATTTGCATAACATTATTAAACGTATACATAATAATATAAACATTATACAATGACTGTTATATAAATTTTATATACGAGTATTATATTACCACATATTGCTTTAATGTGGGCTGTTATCATATTCTATATATTATACAATTAGACTGAAATCATTTAAGTGTTAGAAATACTGCCTCATAAGTCATCTAGTTTAACTACAGACAATAGCTCAGTATTTAGATTAACATCCGAATTTGCTCAGGATGAGCCCAACACCATGGTATGAGTGTAGCGTATTTGCGTTCTAATCTCTAAGGTTTCAATTCCGGGGCGATATGTCTAGGCTTTTCACGGAAAGTCCCTAGCTCAGTTTCTCTACCTCGCACATAGTACATGGTGGAGAAGGTACACTATGTGATCAAAAGTATTCGGACACCCCCACAAATATACGTTTTCATCTTAGATGCATTGTGCTGCCACCTAATGCCTAGTACTCATTATCCGCGACTCAGTAGTCATTAGACATCGTGAAACAGCAGAATGGGACGCTCCGTGGAACTCACGGACTTCGAACGTGGTCAGGTAATTGCATGTCACTTGTGTCAGAAGTCTGTATGCGAGATTTCTACACTCCTAAACTTCCCTAGGTCCACTGTTTCTGATGTGATAGTGAAATGGAAACGTAAAGGGACATGCACAGTACAAAAACGTACAGGCCTACCTCGTCTGTTGACTGACAGAGACCGTCAACATTTGAAGAGGGTCGTAAAGGGTAATAGGCAGGAATCTATCCAGACCATCACACAGGAATTCCAAGCTGCATCAGGATCAACTTCAAGTATTATGGCAGTTAGGTGTGATGTGAGAAACCTTGGATTCCATGGTCGAGCGGCTGCTCATAAGCCACACATCACGCAGGAAAATGCCAAACGACACCTCGCTTGGTGTAAGGAGTGTCAACATTACACGATTTAATAGTGGCAAAACGTTGTGTGGAGTGACGAATCACAGTACATAATGTGGCGATCCGATGGCAGGGTGTGGGTATGACGAATACCCGGTGAACGTCATCTGCCAGCGTGTGTAGTGTCAACAGTGAAATTTGGAATTGGTGGTGTTATGGTGTGCTTGTGTTTTTTTTTTTGGAGGGGGCTTGCACCCCTTGTTGTTTTGCGTGGCACGATCACAGCGCAGACCTACATTGATATTTTAAGCACCTTCTTGCTTCCCATTGTTGAATAGCAATTCGGGGATGGCGATTGCATCTTTCAACACGATCGAGCACCTGTTCATACTGCACGGGCTGTGACGGAGTGGTTGCACAACAATAACATCCCTGTAATGGACTGGCTGCACAGAGTCCTGACTTGAATCCTATAGAACACCTTTGGGATGTTTGGGAACGCCGAATTCGTGCCAGGCCTCACCGACCTACATCGATACCTCTCCTCAGTACCGCACTGCGTGAAATATAGGCTGCCATTCCCCAAGAAAACTTCCAGCACCTGATTGAATCTATGTCTGCGAGATGGAACGCTGTCATTAAGGCGAAGGGTGGGCCAACCGTATTAACTTCCGGCATTACCGATGGAGGGCGCTACGAACTTGTACGTCCCAGGTGTCCGGATACTTTTGGGCACGTAGTGTATTACATTCCACCCAAATCTTCGATAACCAGATTTCACCGGAAATGCATGTTTTGAGGCCCCTAAATCCAAAAGATTATGTTTATAAAATGGTCCTTTTGTATGTTTTATATGTGTGTATGTGCTTGTGTGTGTTCGCGCGCGCGCACACATGTCTGTGAACAGAGAAACACCAAAACGAAAAATCACCAAACTTAATATTTTCAATACTTTCTGAAAATGCAACATGAAGATTTTCAAGAGAATCCCCACACCCCAAACTCTCTTTACATGGAACATTTTTTAGAAATTTTTTATTTTCTAAAAAGTGGTTCCAACAATTTTGATTAAAATACCACATATTAAAGATATTTACATGTAAAATGAAATGCATTTTCTGTATTTTCGAGTATAGACTTTGAAGTCCTCTTCATTAGGAAGGAATTTTCTATAATCTTGTGAACGGAAACCATAGAGAAAACATGCTGCACAAGAAATGTACCCAGGATTTCTTTAAAAGACACAATTTATTTCAAATAACATTTTTGTGGCATCAGCCATTTCAGATATCCATTATTAATGGTTGGTATTATTCGTTACTTAGTCATTCTTTAAAGCCCTTTCAACATTTTGCAGTTCCTGCGATTGCACGGAAACAGAATGGAATTTAAGGCCAGCATACCGGTCTTTCAGAAATACTTTTACAAACTTCGGGTATGGGTTCCTCACACCAAAAGAAGGAAAAAAGTTCATATGAACAAATGTCCCATAATCCTTGGTTTTCGCGTTATTCCTGTCACAGTAACAGTGTGAGTTCAACGGCCTTCGGGGTCCAACCTCAAAACATATTTCTCTATGCATTCATAGAAGGCGTTGGCCCATTGTACTGCTTATGGTAGATAGCGAAGTGTTGCCATGGAGACTTGTTTACGTTTGTCACTTGTCATTATTCTGTCTTCAAGGTTTCAATTGTGTACATGCAGTGAGTTAACTGCAAGTGTTTCGTTCCACCATGGCTGGATATTCATTTCGTGAACAGGCAGGCATGATTTTTATGTATGGTCGCGCGAATGGTAATGGCTCTATCAGATGGAGTTTCCAGACCGAAGACAACCGAGTCATCCAAGCTTTGTCACTATTTATCGTCGCCTTGCTGAGACAGGAACCGTTGCACCACGGACTATTGATCGAGGAAGACCAAGGGTTGTTCGTACGTCGGAACGCGAAGAACAGATGTTAAAGTGTTTCGAAAACGATCCAGGTATCAGTACAAGACAATTGGCTGTGGCATCTGGTACATCACACGTGACAACATGGAGGGTGCTTCACGAGCAGCTCCTGTATCCATATCATATTCAACGTGTGCAGGGCCTTTCGCCTGCCAATTATCCACCACGGGATAACTTTTGCCGATGGTTTGTAGCACAAACAGCCAATCCATTGCTTGTCTCGTCAGTTATGTTTACAGACGAGGCAACGTTTGGGAGAGATGGCATTACTAATTTCCACAACGTACACTTATGGGCAGATCGTAATCCTCGTGCTGTACTTCAGGCTAGACATCAGCAACAGTTTAGTCCGAATGTGTGGGCTGGCATTGTAGGTGCCTGTCTGATAGGTCCATACGTTTTACCAGCACGTCTTACTGGTGCTGTCTACAGGGACTTTATCCAGCACACTCTTCCCGAATTACTTCACGAAGATGTGCCCCTGCAAATAAGAAAAAGCATGTGGTTTATGCATTATGGGGCTTCGGCACATTTTAGTCGCATTATTCGAGATGCACTGACTGGTATTTACCATGACCGATGGATAGGCAGAGGAGGACCAGTTCGATGGCCTGCACGTTCTCCCGACCTCATTCCTATGAACTTTTACCTCTGGGGCATCTTAAATCATTGGCTTATGCAACAGCCATCCCGGATGCAGAAACGCTTCATCTACGTGTCATGGAAGCCTGCGAAACCATTCAACACAATCCCATAGTTTTTGACAGGGTGCAACATTCCATGATTCGACGAGTACAGGCATGCATAGAAGCAAGAGGAGGACGTTTCGAGCATTTATTAAGAGTTTTGTGTGTTATAAGTGTACCACTGTGTTGAACACCTCCTAACGAGAAAACAAAGGAGTATGGGACATATGTTCATATGAACTTTTTCCCTTCTTGTGGTGTAAGGAACCCATACCCGAAGTTTGTAAAAGTATTTCCGAGACATCCTGTATAGCGACAATTTCTTAAATATCTGACTATTGCTGTTCCCTTTGTATCTGTAACGAATTGTGTCCGGAGCTCGGATTCCATGGACCTTAAAGTTACCCTACATTCATCTTCTCAGGATAAGGGAAAACCTCTTAAAAATCTTTTCCGGGTAATTCAACATAACTGAACTTGGGACTTCTTTAAACGTGAGGCAGACATACTACCCCCGCACCACAGAAGCAGACCCATGCGCTCATATGGATATTCATTTAATTCATTTCGTGTACATTATCTATTGGCCTAAGTTAAAATGAACGACAAATCCGTCCAAAAAGAGGAAAGAAAGCTCAGCATTACTTTAAAATTGCAGGAAGTTAAATATCTGCTTAGAAAAATGTATGGAAGAAATTATTTAATTAAATAGTGAAAATTCATATATTATTTACGTTTTATTCAAACATAAATATGACCATAGCCGATGGACATTAAGAATTTGCATTTACAATTGCAGGGTATTATTCACAAACCGAAGAACGAAGCACTTTCGTAGTAGAAGGGCAGTTAATATTATTGTCGAAGATGCAATTTTTTATTTTCTCCTCCATCTGTCCATAATATGTAGATGGTGGTGTTCTTTATATCAGATCCCTCTAAACACCTGTTTCACAGCTTTAACCTTCCTTTGTTATAATGTGCAAGGAAAATGAAGTATCTGCTTATACTGCACCAAACTGGTGAACCGTATCTATCAGCTTGTCTGCCACAACAATGAAGTAGATTTGAGTTGGTCAACACATTATTGAATTATGTAACACGAATGTTATGAGTTTATAAACAAAACTGGGGTCTTACCTGGTACTGAACGCATGTTCAATGCAAGTAAAGTCTTAACATAATATAATTAGCCTGAAAAAATACCATAAACTTTTGTATCATGAGTAATATTCATTACAGGTTTAAAAAGCTTGTATTTTTATTTGTATTGCGATGATCACTGTAATTACCTAAGTAAATAAACCAAGGTTAAAATGATAATAGGTGACGATTGCCAGAAATAACCTAAGCATACGCTTTTCATCTCAATATTATCACTTGCTGGATTACCACGATCACACATTAAACGGTTCTTTTTTTAAATAGAAGTGTTTTCAGTGAGAATTTACTTCAAAAGAAGTCGACCCTACCTCTCTTAGCAATGTTAAATGCTCTAAACAATTGTTGCTCCTATTAGAGATTAGAATATACGAGAAGTTACTAAAGGCTACTATCATTATGTGATAAGTTAGTAAAATCTGGTGACATTCAAGTTGTTAGGTTCCATTCATAACCAGCAACTACTCCGAAATACGAGAACGACACAACTTTTGTTTAAAAAGTAAACAAGGATTTATAAAAAATCTGATGTGTTACACTCACATGACTTTCTCTACTCTTGTACAAACTATTTTTACAAACGCTTATTCTGCATATGCTTCATGTTAATCGAGATGTTAATCTTATTGCTAATTTTCTTGTAGATGCCAAGGGAATTGCTAGGCTTTAAGCGATAGTCAAATATTGCTATGTGGAGCATTCCATTCTCTTTGCATTACCAGGACAAAAAAAAATGAATAACGAATTTGAGAAAAAGTATAAGTATTGGAAAATTTAAGGGAATAACAAGCAATATCTCGAAAATGGTTCATTCAACAACAAAAATGTATATGGCATAAATTGTGTATTTTAACGCGATCTACATTTTTGTGTAGTAAAATTTTGTCTATCTCTTATGGTTTACCAGGTATGCAAAAGTTGTTCACAATGAAGAATACTTTTGGAGACATTCCCAGAAACTTCAAGATATACATTGTATTTGTCATGAAAATATCTTAAACATATGATACTGTAGTCAAAATTGATAGAGCCATTTTTGAGAAAATTAAAATTTTCGAAAAATGTTCCATGCAAAGGATAATCTGGGGTGGGGGGATTTTGTTGAAAGCCTTTGTGTCGCATCTCTAGAAGATACTGAACCTAAATACCAAGTTTGGTGTTTATCCGACTGTTCGTTTCTGAGTTATGCTGTTCACAGAAACACACACAGACATGTTTCCAAAAATGCTTATTTTGGATTCAGGAGGCCTCAAAACATATATTTCCGGTGAAATCTCGGTGTCGAATTTTTGGGTGGAATGCAATACTTCCCCTACTTACTATACGTAGTAGAGAAGGTAAAAATTAAATGCTTTCTATTGTTTTTCAAAATATTCCCCCTTAACATCAATACATTTTTACAGTGTATGAAGCCAGTCCTTAAAGCAATGATGCCATTATTTCTGAGACACTTAGAAACCAAGTTTTTAGTGTTCCACTGCTACATCTGATGACGAAAAAAGTGATTCCGCGTATTTTATCTTTAAGTTTTGGAAACAAAAAGAAATCACAAGGTGCTAGATCAGGGTATGGAGGATCCATAGTGTTGACCTTTAGGGCACTCACATACTTAGGAGTTTTGCTGTATGCGACGATAGGTTGTCATGATGCAGCATTATTTTTCATTTTTGGCGTTTTTCACTAACAGTTTCAAACATTTGCGGTAAACAGAAATTTGTGTGCCAATCGGCAGTAACGGTACGTCTGTCTACTAATGCTGTAGTAGCAAAATGGCCCGTTTTAGAAAAAAAACTATCAACCATCTTTGTATCAGCACTGCGAATTCGCCGCACTTTGGGCTTAGGCTCTTCGAAAGACCCATTGAGCCGATTGACTATTCCTTTGAGGATCATAACAATATATCCAAGATTCATCACCAGTAACGATATTCCAAGCAAAATTTGGCTTGTAATTTTTCCAGAGTTTTTCTGCACCAATCCATGCGTCGTTGTTTTTGATCGGGAGTCATTTATGTGGAATCCATCGACAATAAAGTTTTCTCACGTCTAACCGTTGATGTAAAACGTTTTTAGTTTGTCTCATATCAATGCCCACTGTCGCCCAAATAAATTCATAAGATTTCCGTGGATCTTCTTCAAGTATTCTCGAACCGGTAGTTATTTCATCAGTAGCAGCAGTTCGTGGGCGTCCTTCACGAAATTCATCACTAAGGAAAGACAATTATAAATTGTTGCCCTAGATGGGCTTATTCACCAAATGCATTTCCAAGTTGAGACAGTATTTTTAACACTAAAATGATTTCAGTCTAATTATATAACATATAAAATATAATAACAGGCCGCCTTAAAGCAATATGTGTATAAATAATATATAAAACGCATGTAACAGTCATTGTATTAATGTTTATGTTATTATGTACATGTTCAATAATGTTATGTGAATGTATTAAGTAATTTAATAAGGTAGGAGCTGTGAGAATAATAGGATAAAAGTTGCTAACAATGAAGTAACCTTGATGCAATAATGAATTAGAAAGTTTAATAATGCTACTTGTAATTATTGGAGTAACAATAATGTAATTTTTGAGACAGTTTATAAAATAGCCAATCAACAACCGGAAAAAAGCTTAAGTTAAATTAAAGTATACTATTGGAGTAGGAGCAGTCAATCAGAAACTGAAATAGGGCAAATTGTACAAATTTAGAAGTCAGTTGCTAGCCGACAGCGTTCCTAACCGGACGCGAGACGCGTCCTCGAAGCTTAATACGTATTCAGTGTGAGACAAAAATAGTTTACGTGTTAAAAAGTGTAAGTAATTAATAAATAATCTCACAGCTCTCTCTATATCAGTGAAGTGTTATTTAAATCGTGTCAAGGATTAATAAAAGGAGTGAAGTAAAAATTATAATCTGTGTAAGCTTACATTCTTCAGCCGCACTACACCCTGTTAAGAAATTTATGTCTCTAACAATAATACTGACGCAGCCGAGGCAAACATAAATATATAATATTTAAAGAAACAGTAAAAATACAAAGTTAATATTTTTAAACTTGGGGCGAAGGCTACCGGAAACATTTCTTTTTTGCCATACGTGCGGTTACAACAACTTCAAGTTCGGCTCCCCAACATAAGAACTACAATACAATACAATACAACTCCTACTTCAAATTGGCTTGTCATACAGCGAAGCAAAAACGCGTTTCTCAAAGCTGATGTTCCATTGTTTACACATTAATAACGATTTAAAATCGTAAAAGGTCATAGCCCGGAAATTCTCTAGTCAAATTCATTTTTGAATTATTATATGGTTTGTTAATTATATCTTTAAGTGATGATAATTAGAGCAAATCGAACAAACCACACAGAAATCAACTCACAAAACATTAGAAAATAGCTGTCAAAAATAAACAAATTTAATTTTTTTTTTAGAAACATGGCATTCGAAATATTTTCTGTATTGCTCTTGTACGCACCTGTCTCATGTATTGGGAAGGTTAGTTGTGCTGTATCTGTTACGTTATTGATCTATTAGGTTGTTATTATTAATTATTAAGTCTTATCTTTATAGTTAGTTGGAAACTGGAATTATTTCTGCAATTTTTGTTGTAGGTAGTGTCTGTTTGTGTGGGAGCTTAATTTTAGAGGGAGATCTACGTAGAGGTAAACTAAGAAATGTAATTGTTTGGTTTACGAAAGGACGATAAGATAACACAAAAGCATAAATAAAGTTGTTCTTCATACTATTACACTATAGTAATTCGCAACGTTTAATAACATATGCGTATTGTATAAATTAAGTACATAGCACGGTTCAATGCTTAATTTAACAGTTAAGGCGCATCCAAGCAATCAGCGATGGAAGGAAGGTGATGACCAAACCTTTGCACCGAAGAGAAGAATATTGTGGAGCAGTATATATGATATGACAATGACTTATAACACTAGCAGGAGACCAAAATAGTGCGTCGTTTGTAAATAGATCGCCTGGAATTTCTCTGGTTATATATCTAGTGGTTAAAGTTAGAACGTTGACCGCCCTGACACGCGGCATGACCATCTTCATCTTTGTGTTTTAGTAATAGGAATTGGGAAGCGTTCCTATATTCCGATTTTTAAATACATTTCTGAACACCTCAATACGCCCGTTTGTGTGCGAATAATAAATGTTTCACGGATTTTTTCTACTAAAATCCATAGCCACATTTTTCTAAAAACTAAAAATTGGAAAAAGGTAATGTTAAAATATTTTGGCTATAGTAATGATAACTGGTAAAGGTTTCATCCTTATATCTGCAATATTTAAACTTATAGAACACTGTTTTACTTTCTCTACTACGTATAGTAAGTAGGGGAAGTATTGTATTCCACCCAAAAATTCGATACCGAGATTTCACCGGAAATACATGTTTTGAGACCTCCTGAATCCAAAAAAAGCATTTTTGTAAACATGTCCGTGTGTGTATCTGTGTGTTTGTCTGTGTGTTTGTCTGTGAACAGCATAACTCAGAAACGAACAGTCGGATAAACACCAAACTTGGTATTTAGGTTCAGTATCTTCCAGAGATGCAACACGAAGGTTTTAAAGAAAATCTCCCACCCCAGATTACCCTTTACATCCAACATTTTTCGAAAATTTTAATTTTCTAAAAAATGGATCAAAGGATTTTGATTAAAATATCATATGTTTAAATATTTTCATGACAAATGAAATGTATATCTCGAATTTTCTGGGAATGTCTCCAAAATTATTCTTCATTGTGAACGACTTTTGCATAACTGGTAAACCATAAGAGATAGACAAAATTTTACTACACAAAAAATGTAAATCGCGGTAAAATACACAATTAATGTCATATTCATTTTTTTTCTGAACCATTTTCGAGATATTGCTTGTTATTCCCTTAAATGTTCCAATACTTATACTTTTTCTCAAATTGGTTATTCATTTTTTTATGTTCTGGACATGCAAATAGAATGGAATGCGCCACATAGCAATCAGCTCTTAAAACATTTGACTTTCGCTTAAAACCTACCATATTCCCCTTGCACCTACAAGAAAATTAGCAATAAGATTAACATCTCGATATCCCGATCAACATGAAGCATATGTAGAATAAGCGTTTGTAAAAATCGTTTGTACAAGAGTAGAGAAAATCATGTGAGTGTAACACATCAGATTTTTTTAGTTTCATTTATAGCCCGATGTTAACTACATTGGTCTTATCGGCGGCCTTTTCCTTTGGAACTTATTCCCTATTGGCAATGGTGTTAACTCGTGTACTCTTGAAGTTGGGTTTCTTGCACTTTTGATTTTTAATTATTAGATCATACATGCATTCACATTTCCAGACTCTGGGGATGATAGGGATTAATCTTGGCTAGAGAAAAATCCCCACCTCTCAGCCGGAATTCGAACCTGGGACACCTCGCACAACAGGCAGGCGCTCTACTGATTGAGCTACGGGGCCCGTTAGATATGTAGAACACTTAATCTAAAGAAAATGCGACCCATTTAATAGAGCATCTTAATCTTCCATCCTCTATCTGCAAGATTCCCTTTGAGAAGCTCCCACAAGCTAAGAACTCATTCTCCAACGGGTAATTCAAAACCAAACATACTTTTAGTTTATCTGTCAAGCATATTTCCAACCAGAGTGACCAGGCCCACATGATGAGTTGCAGTGCACACGCTTCTTTTCAATATATTAGATATTCATAAAATATTTCTTATAAATTAAATATCAAAATGATCAGAAAAATGTGCACTGTTTTAAGCAAATAAAAAAGCAATGATTTTATTAACATTTTCGGGGTTGGTTTCCCTTATATAAACAAACTGAAGGTAATAGTACTTCCTTCTCTTCTCAAAAATATGTCTATAACAGCTAATTCAGCATAAAATGTATACATTTTGGCGCACATACTGAATACAAAATATTATTTAATATAAAAACAAAGCCAATTAATCAGTGATGTACTGCATCTATATCACGAACGCGCCGAAAAGTTGTGCAACGCGGGAATCTTTCGCACTTCTCTTGTTAAACATATGACAGCCGAGTGTGAAAGACAAGCACGGAATTTAAGGAACAAGATCGATTAGACAAAGTGTCCGGTTTGGGAGCCTGTCACATAATGAGACACATGAAAAGTGGAGGGGGAGAGACAGCGGCGTGTGCACCGTCACCCTGCGCATAACTGCTGTCAAGTTTTGTGGTCTTGACTTGACACATGTTTTGGAGAGCCTGACTTCCCTCGAGATAGGGAAAAAGTTACCCGATGAAAACAGCTTGAATCAATGGCGACGAAATGCGCTTCTTTCTTTCATGTATTTCGTTCAATCTTTTAACTAAGGAGGTCAATAAATTCTCTGCTAACACTAGTTAATTTTATAAAATACTCTGTCATTATCATTCCATATCGCTTAATCCTATACGTTCACTGTGTTTCAGACAGGGGAAGAGGCTAATAGCTTAAGCGCAACGTAATTCCTATACAGAAATGCTGTTTTATCCACAAAAAGCTGTTTTATGTTCAGTTTAGGGACATATATTTAACGTCATTATATATGTGCTGATGAAAACTGATCTGGATTGAAATTTTGCAGAGAACTAGGATTTATATTCAAGAACTGTTGTCCTGATATTACATAATGTTCTTCAGCTGTTCTTATTCCAACTCAAAAGTTTAATGGAACCGATATTACAATACCTGGAATAAATTGAGGCAGTATTTTTAACACTTAAATAATTTCAGTCTAATTATATAATATATAAATTCAATAACAGACCGCCTTAAAGCAATATGTGTATAATATAATATATAAAATGCATGTAGCAGTCATCGTATTAATGGTTATATTATTATGTACATGTTCAATAATGTTATATGAATGTATTACGTAATTTAATTATGTAGAAACTAGTAGAATAAGAGGCTAAAAGTTGCCAACAATCAGGTAACCTTGAGGCAAAAATGAATAAGGAAGTTTAATAAACCTACTTGTAATTATTGAAGCAACAATAACGTAATTTTTGAGACAGTTTATAAATAGCCAATCAACAACCAGAAAAACATTTAAGTTAAATAAAAGTATTCTATTGGAGTAGGATTGGCCAATCAGAAACTGAAATGCAGCAAAATTTACAAATTCAGAAGTCAGTTGCTAGCAGACAGCGTTCTTAACCAGACGCAAGACGCGTCCTCGAGAAGTTTAATACGTATTCAGTGTGAGACAAAAATAGTTTACGTGTTAAAATGTGCAAGTAATTAATAAATAATTTCACAGCTCTCTATATCAGTGAAGTGTTATTTAAATCGTGTCAAGAATTAATAAAAGGAGTGAGGTAAAAATTATAATCTGTGTAAGTCTTCATTCTTAGCCGCACCACTCTCTGCAAAGAAATTCATGTCTCTAACAATAATACTGACGCAGCCGAGGCAAACATAAATATATAATATTCAAAAACAGTCAAATCACAAAGTTAATATTTTTAAACTTGGGGCGAAGGCTACCGGAAACTTTTTACCATACGTGCGGTTGCAACTACGTCAAGTTCGGCTCATTTTCGAAATACAATACAACTACCTCCTTGAAGAAGCCTACTTCAAAATTTCAGCGAATTCTGGAGTGGCACTCTCCTCACCTTCAAGCTGTACTCCCTGGGAACTTAAAGTGAGGAAAAGAGAGAATGGTGCGCGGGAAACAAAATGGCATATCTTTGTCAGTGTTTAACGTCCGTTCTTACTCCATATGGCACAACAGGCTTGGACACTGATTATACATGAAAAGAAATGATAATTGGGAAACGAAATTTGGGAATGAAACTTTCCAGTTAGCACCTTCCCGGCATTGCCATTTATGAAGACTGAGGATAACCTGGAAAAAACCTGCCAGGAAGGATGATCCTGGCGATATTTGAACCACGGACCTCCCGTTCACTGTAACAAGAATCTTGCATGAGGAAGACTGTATTTATACAAGATGTTTCAGGACCTCTTTGACAAATTCTGAGGAACGATAAATCTCTCAGAGGGGAACATTTTTTGTCAAGCAACCACCATCCTCCAACATATTGTTATGGAGTTACTAGCGGACCCGACAGACGTTGTTCTGTTTTGTCATAATTTGTTCTTGTTTCTCGGTGTGACTATATTGGCATCGTGTGTTAATTTGTTGTTTTGCATTTCCCATGAAGTAGATCTGCAAAAATTTAGGATCGGTATCAGGTATTGAGAACAGAGAACCAATTCGATGATACACTTGGCCCTGAATCTTAAATGTTGAATTAAAATTACGGCCATCCTCATTCTGAATGATTTTTGTTGCTCCAAATGATGTCATTTGGAAGCAAGAACTGAATTTACGAATTTTACGCAAAAACAAATTTGATTGAGATGTATTTCCAGCCAATAGTGCCCTGCGCGAGTTGCTACGCCACTAACTGAAATAAATTTGAAGGAAAGACATTACACAAATATTCAATTTACTTTTAGTCATTTTATTGATTTTGTTCATGTCGAAAAAATTGTGACATTGAAGCGTTTCGTTTCAATTCGATATTAATTGAAGTGCTACGGGATACACAATATTTCTTGTTTTTCCATCTGGTGCGTAAACGAATAAATCAGATTTTTCGACGCGTGAGCAGGCCACATAGAGCTGCCCATGTGAGAAGCATGGATTCTCCAAATTTAATCCACACACTTGCAACGATTGTCCTTGTGCTTTGTTGATAGTCATTGCAAAAGTGAGTCGCACCGGGAACTGCAAACGTTTGAATTTGAATGGCATATCTGTCGGGATCATTGGGATACGTGGCAACAGTACGTCTTCACCTTTGAATTTTCCAGTCAAAATTGTTGCCTCGATAACATTGTTCATCATTTTCTTGACTGAGAGTCTGGTTCCGTTGCAAAGTCGTGGTGGATTTATGTTTCGAAGAAGAATGATGGGTACGCCAATTTTCAATGCAAGAACGTGCGGTGGCATGCCTGGCAAATCAAGCGAATTTAAGAATTCAGTTGGATAGTTGACAACTTCGTCTTGATTCACAACAGTTTCGATGGACTTATATGTTGTCGTTGCTCCGGGTATTCCATTTTGATTAATGAAGTTGATGATATTGACATTGATGTTTTTGGCCGCTAATATAGCACGCGTACTGAGCCACTGATGATTTTTGTAGTTCTGTGCAATGTTTGGGAAAACGTTTTGCACCAATTCGTCTATGCTTTCTGTGATCTCATAGATATTTGCTGGCAAGGTAATACATTGCGTAGATTCATCAATTTGCATTCGCCCATTTCCAACATCCACTAATTGTTTTGCAAAATTTTCAGCCGATGCATCCCGTTGTAGTTGTACACGCATGTTGGTTTTCAAAGTCAATTTCTATAAATGACACCATAAAACTGATGATTTGAGACATGCATTAAGTTCTTCAGCGGGTGTTGAACGTGGTATAACCGGCAGTGTTTGTCGAAAATCACCAGACAGTAAAATGGGTGCACCACCGAAGATCCGTGCGTTTCCTCTCAAATCTCGCAGTGTACGATCAAGCGCTTCCAATGATTTCTTGTGAGACATTGTACATTCGTCCCATATAATATTTTGACACATTTGGAGTACTTTACCCATTCCAGAGTTTGTGCTGATGTTCCATATTGGTGCCTCAGTGTTTTGCAAATTAAACGGTAGTTTCAATGCTGAATGCGCTGTTCGGCCACCATCCAAAAGAGTTGCCGCAATTCCAAATGATGCAATGGCCATTGCAATATTATTTTGTTATTGTATGGTTGCCAAAATGAGTGAAAGAAGAAAAGTCTTGCCTGTACCACCGGGCGCATCTATGAAAAACAGTTCACCGCTTTGTTCTGTGATTGCACGCATAATTCTGTCATACGCAATGCGTTGTTCTGGAACCAACTGCGGAAGATTTCTCTGAACAAATGTCGTACCAACTCAGAAACCTTCGTGGGTTCATGCACAACACATTGCTGAAGAGCATCACATGATCAAATGCATAGTTTACGATTCTATAAAGAACATACAGACAAACATTCATTTATGTATATAAATATATATTCACCCCTGTTTGAAGCGCATCCAGATGAATAGGTTTGAGAGATACAGCCAATACACTTAGACTCTCGTTTGTTTTGAGAAAGTAATTCATTAGCTCCACGTATGGAAGCCATTTTGAAGTAGGAATTTTGTTGTAGGAGTTTGCACCGCGCTTTGAGCGTCAATTTTAAGTAGTTTGTATTGAAGGAGTTGTATTATATTTCAACTGTTGGGGAGCCGAACTTATAGTAGTTGCAACCGAACGTATAGTAAACAGTTTCCGGTAGCTTCGCTCCAAATGTACTTTCAGGTGGCCTTTGCCCCAAATGTTTAAAAAATTAACTTTGTAATTTGACGGTTTCATTAAGTATTAAATATGTATGTTTGCCTCGGCTGCGTAAGTATTATTGTTAGAGACACGTTTCTCTTAGCAGGGTTGTACTGCGACTAGAAGAATGTAGGCTTACACAGATTATAATTTTACATCACTACATTTATTAATCCTCGACACAATTTAAATAACACTTCACTGATATAGAGAGCTTTGGGATTTCTTTTATTAATTAATTACACTTTTTAACACGTAAACTTATTTTTCATTTCACACAAATACATATTATATTTCTTGAGGACACTTTTTGCGTCTGGTTAGTAACGCAGTCTGCAGGCAACTGAACTCTAAATTTGTAAAATTTTCTCCTTTTCAGTTTCTGATTGGCTAATCCTACTCCAATAGAATACCTTCATTTAATTAAAGATTTTTCTGGTTGTTGATTGGCTATTTTATAAACTGTCACTAAAATTACATTATTGTTACTCCAAGAATCACAAATAGTACTGCTAAACTTTCTTACTCATTATTGACTCAAGGTTACCGCATTGTTAGCAACTTTAAACCTATTATTCTCACAGCTCCTACATTATTAAATTACGTAATATGTTTACATAACATTATTACGCATTGATAGAATAATATAAGCATATGCAATGACTATTACATACATTTTACAAATTATTACATACACATATTGCTTCAAGGCGGGTTGTTATTGAATTTACATATTATATAATTAGACTGAAATTACTTAAGTGTTAAAAATACTGCCTCAGTTTACAACAGTTGAAACAAGTGACATCGCCTCTTTCTTGTCCCTAACATCTGGTTAAGTTTGGTAGGTCTGAGACCACAGCCCAAATTAACTCAAAGGGTGGCAAAACGAAAGGTCCCAGCAAGTGATCACCAACGATGTTTATGGAATACTTTTGTTGGTGATGTATAACAAACACTGCATGAGGGTTCTCAACATCCCAGATGTGGCCGTTCTTGCTGTAGAAGTATCCGTCTCGTGTGAAGCAGACCTCATTGGTAAACAAGGCGTGCGCGGGAAATGTAGGATCTGCAAGACTTCGTTGCAGAAACCGCTGGACAAACTGGACACGAGGTACGAAATCATTCGGTCCCAGGTCTGCACTTCTGGAGGTGTGTTCACAAACACTGAGTTAAATTGGGTTGTGCGTCAAAGATCTACCAAACCTAACCAGACGTAGCAAGAAAGAGGCGATGTCACTTGATTCAGCAGTTTAAACATACAGAGAGTCAAAGTGTACTGGCTGTGTCTTTCAATCCTATCCTACCGGATACACTTAAAACAGGGATGAATAACTACGTAAGGATGGTCGGAGGATGGTGATAGCTTGACAAAGCATCTGATGTGTTGCATTTACATGATTTTCTCTACTCTTGAACCAAGTAGTTTTACAAACGCTTATTCTCCATTTACTTCAGATTAATCGAGAACATTTGCAGAAACTTCTTATTGCTAATATTCTTGTAGATGTAAGGGGAATATGGTAGGCTTTAAGCTATAGTCAAATCTTTTAAGAGCTGGTTGCTATGTGGAGCATTTCATTCTCTTTGCATGTCCAGGACATAAAAAAACGATTAGCACATTCCCATTTGAGAAAAGTGTAAGTATTGGAAAGTCCAAACAAATAACAAGGAATATCTCGAAATGGTTCACTCCACAAAGAAGCAAAAATGTATAAGATAGAAATTGTGTGTTTTAACGAGATCTACAATTTTGTGTAGTAAAATTTTGTCCATATCTTAGGGTTTACCAGTTATGCAAAAGTCATTCAGAATGAAGTCATTCAAAAAATGCATTTCATTTGCCATGAAAATATCTTAAAATTATGATATTTTAATCAAAATCGTTAGCGCCATTTTGATAGAATCAAAAGTTTTGAAAAATTTTCCATGTAAAGGGTAGTTTAAGGTGGATAATTTTCTTCAAAATTTTTGGTTCGCATCCTTGGAGGATATTAAACTCAAATACCAAGTTGGGTATTTATCCTACTTTTCGTTTTTTAGTTATGCTGTTCACAGGCAAACAGACACACAGACACCAGATTCACACACGGACATGTTTCCAAAAATGTTTTATTGTGATTCGGGGCATCATGGCATCATAAAACATATATTTCCGGTGAAATCTTGGTATCGAGTTATTGGGTGGAATGCAATACTTCCGCTATTTACCTCTGCGAGATCTATCGTCCTCAGTATGTCTAGAGGTCCTAAAAGATCCTGTAGAAAAGCATCAATATATTTTGTGGTTAAAGAAGTAAATGTATTTTTGAGATCCTTGAAATTGAATTTGGTTTTGATTCGATTTTCTTGAGAAGAGAGACCTTTGTTTCATTTTAGTTACACTACCGTCCCAAAAAACCGATCCTCTACCCCACACATTGAATTAGATGCTAACAAACTCTGTTTCGTGGCGTAAATCCTCCTTAACACGAACGGAGTCGTCAGCGACGCATGTATAACGGGAAAACTGTGCACTGTATATTTGGCACTGTAGATTTTTAGGTATTTCACCTTATTCTTATGACAACAATAACACACTGGTTCACTTTATCTTTATGTAAAACTGCATTAGATTCCATTGCTCCACCGACTTAATTAAACGGACGAAGGACATTATTATTATTATTATTATTATTATTATTATTATTATTATTATTATTATTATTATTATTGATGACTATTAGTTTTCCTCTAGGTTATATTTAAATCTGCTATCAATTCTTTTCATTCCACAGTGAGACGCGTATTGCAGCAGATTCGCTTATGCAGTGGTATGCTCCCTTTTACGGCAGAAATTGCAAGTATTCATTTAAGGACCATGTGGTAAACCACTAGGTAAACATTTAAAAGTTAAAACTATCACGAGAAGTTCCGAGATGTACAATAAACTCACAAACGTACTAATTATATGTATCCGGAATGTTCAGATTCTCAAGTAGTATTTATCAGGAACTCAATATATTATAAATAAAACCAGAATTTAAATAAAATACACCCAAAAGTAATCCCACCGCGCTACAGGTCACAAAGGGTCTAGACTTACCACCCGACTGCCCGACGTGCCCACGTCAGAGGTGGACGATCTTCCAGCAGATACTGCATATCGCAGTTCTCAATTTCCTCAGGATGTTCCTATTCCCGGGACTTAAAAACTCCTTATCCCCATAGGTGGGATCGAACTCGGACTCACTCCTTGGCTGAGATCCAGAGGTCCACACTCTAGCTCACAGCGCCACGGTGCACAACTGCAATTGCCCCCAACACTTTGCTAAGTATGTTAATTATACATTTATAAATAGTTAACTCATTAAATCATCTTGACACTGCAAAACAAAAATATTGATGTCAGTATTGCCAATAGAGAAAAGCGAAATACGGGTTTAACTGTAGTAATTGCACCTACTGCGATTTTCTCTTGTTAGGTAAAGCAGAAATACATTTACATAACGCGAAATCACATTTTATTTTAACATTTGCCACTTTTTGAAACACACATAGTTTTGATTTAACGACTGTATCGTAGCTAGAAAATGAAGATGAGGAAGCAGAATTTTTTTATTTATTTAGTCTATTAATTAATTAAATTTAATTTTGAATTAATTTTTTACTGTCTCTACTACGTATAGTAAGTAGGGGAAGTATTGTATTCCACCCAAAAATTCGATACCGAGATTTCACCGGAAATACATGTTTTGAGACCCCCTGAATCCAAAAAAAGAATTTTTGAAAACATGTCCGTGTGTGTGTGTGTGTGTGTGTGTGTGTGTGTGAACAGCATAACTCAGAAACGAAAAGTCGGATAAACACCAAACTTCGTATTTAGGTTCAGTATCCTCCAAACATGCGACACGAAGGTTTTCAAGAAAATCCCCCCACCCCAGACTACCCTTTACATGGAACATTTTTCCAAAATTTTAATTTTCTCAAAAATGGCTCTAACGATTTTGATTAAAATATCATATGTTTAAGATAATGTCATGACAAATGAAATGTATATCTCGAATTTTCTGGGAATGTCTCCAAAAGTATTCTTCATTGTGAACGACTTTTGCATAACTGGTAACCCATAAGAGATAGACAAAATTTTACTACACAAAAAATGTAGATCGCGTTAAAATACACAGTTTATGGCATATACATTTTTTTGTTGAGTGAAACGTTTTCGAGATATTGCTTGTTATTCCCTTAAATTTTCCAATACACTTTTTCTCAAATTCGTTATTCATTTTTACTTTCTCTACTACGTATAGTAAGTAGGGGAAGTATTGCATTCCACCCAAAAATTCGATACCGAGATTTCACCGGAAATACATGTTTTGAGACATCCTGAATCCAAAAAAAGCATTTTTGGAAACATGTCCGTGTGTGTGTGTGTGTGTCTGTGTGTGTGTGTGTCTGTGAACAGCATAACTCAAAAACTAACAGTCGGATAAACACCAAACTTGGTATTTACGTTCAGTATCTTCCAGAGATGCGACACGAAGATTTTCAAGAAAATCCCCTCACCCCAGACTACCCTTTACATGGAACATTTTTCGAAAATGTTAATTTTCTCAAAAATGGCTCTAACGATTTTGATGAAAATATTATATGTTTAAGATAATGTCATGAGAAATGAAATGTATATCTCGAAATTTCTGGGAATGTCTCCAAAAGTATTCTTCATTATGAACGACTTTTGCATAACTGGTAAACCATAAGAGATAGACAAAATTTTACTACACAAAAAATGTAGATCGCGTTAAAATACACAACTTATATCATATACATTTTTTTTGTTGAGTGAACCGATTTCGAGATATTGCTTGTTATTTCCTTAAATTTTTCAATACTTATACTTTTTCTCAAATTCGTTATTCATTTTTTTCTGTCGCCACATGCGCCACATAGCAACCAGCGATAAAATATTTGACTATCGCTTAAAAGCTACCATATTCCCCTTGCATCTACAGAAAATTACAAATAAGATTGACATCTCGATATCTCGATTAATATGAAGCATATGGAGAATAGGCGTTTGTAAAAATAGATTGTACAAGAGTAGAGAAAGTCATGTGAGTGTAACACATCAGATTTTTTTATGTCCTGAACCTGCAAAGAGAATGGAATGCGTCACATAGCAACCAGCGCTTAAAATATTTGACTATCGCTTAAAACCTACCATATTCCCCTTGCATCTACAAGAAAAGCAATAAGATTAACATCTCGATATCTCGATTAACATGAAGTATATGGAGAATAAGCGTTTGTAAAAATAATTTGTACAAGAGTAGAGATAGTCATATGAGTGTAACACATAAGATTTTTTAATTTAATTTAACTTTTAATAATTTATTTTATTTTAAATTCTTTCATTTTTGCTACCTCTTATTGCTCTTAATTTACGACAATGCCCCGTTTGTTTCAACTGCCTCATAAACTCGGATTCCAGCGTGTTGGCGGTTTTCCCACTGGTCATGGCGAGACTGGTTTGAAGTTTAGCCCAAGTTCTGAAAGCCCATTTTCATCCATTCTGTTAACATATTTTCATTCTTTTCTTTCTTCGTTGGCCTTTTTAATCGTGCTGTGTAATAGTTTAATACTTTGTTGCATAAAAGCAGATAACACTTATTGCTGTAATAGATAACAGTCAATAATAATTAGATGGACGATATAGATGTGCTGCTAATTAAAATTATAGGACTGTTTAAAAACATAAACATTTTAAACTATACTACAATTGTTACGTACTAGACCCATTTGCGACTTTTGGTTTACTTACATAACGTGGATCGTGTGGGTTATGGTGGGAGCTAAGATTTAAATTATTCACCCAAATATAATAACGGTTTATTACAGAAAACCTCTTATATGTATAGCAATTCTGTAAGGTTTGAGGCAGTATTTTTAACACTTAAATAATTTCAGTCTAATTATATAATATATAAATTCAATAACAGCCCGCCTTAAAGCAATATGTGTATGTAACAAGATATAAAAGGTATATATTACAGTCATTGTATATGTTTATATTATTGTATATATGTGTAATAGTGTTATGTGAATGAATTACGCAATTGAATAATATAGGAGCTGTGAGAAATAGGTTAAATGTTGCTAACAATGAGGTAACAATGAGGTAACCTTGAGGCAATAATGAATTTTAAAGTTTAATGCTACTTGTAATTCTTGGAAGCAATAATGTAATTTTTGTGACAGTTTATAAAATAGCCAATCAACAACCAGAAAAAGCTTTAGTTAAATGAAGGTGTTCTATTAGACTAGGATTAGCCAATCACAAACTAAAATGAAGCAAAATTTACAAATTAAGAAGTCATTTGGTTGTAGACAGCGTTCCTAACCGGACACGAGTTGCGTCCTCGAGAAGTTTAATACGTATTTTGTGTGAGAACAAAATAGTTTACGTGTTAAAAAGTGCAAGTAATTAGTAAAAGAATCTCACAGCTCTCTCTCTCTCTATTAGTGAAGTGTTATTTAAATCGTGTCAAGCATTAATAGAAGGAGTGAAGTAAAATTGTAATCTGTGTAAGCCTACATTCTTCAGCCGTGCCACTCCCTGCTAAGACATTCATGTCTCTAAAAAATATAAATACTGACGCAGTCGAGGCAAACATAAATATATAATATTTAAAGAAACAGTCAAATTTACAAAGTTAATATTTTTTTTAAACATTTTTGGGGCAAAGATCACCGGAAAGTACATTTAGGGCGAAAGCTACCGGAGACTTTTTACCATATGTGCGGTTGCAATTACTTCAAATTCGGCTCCCCAGCATCGAAATATAATACATCTTCTTCAAACTGGCTTTCCATACGTGAAGCACCACAACACGTTTCTCAGGTTTTAGTAAAGCTTGCAGCATCCTTAAACATTTAACAACTCCAAGGTTAATATCGTTCAAGTACAAGTTTATCGTGTATTCTATTTCTCCATTCTTTGCACCATTTAATGTGTTTTACAATGTTACAAATATTTAATTTCCTGTCATTGCAAAATGCAATATAAATTCAAAACACGAATAAAGAATATTTCTCCCGGATTTAATTTTGAAGACCAAAGGTAAAATGATAAATTTTGAATCGCTTACCAAAGTGATATAGTAGAATTTATAAATGGTCAAAACATTACCCATGGTAACCTTATGCTCAAACCTCGCCGAAGCCAAAGCAGAGCTAAGTGCTCCGGCAGTCTGCTCCTCTTGCCCGGGAGTTTCCCGTTCCTCCTCACGTCTGAGTGAGCACTGCGATCAGTAATGTGGGCAAGTCAGCCAATAGTAGCACTGGATGACCATTTCGTCATTCTACCAGCGCTACGTCAGATATGACGACATTCTTCTAGAGAATTCTTGAATGTCCCTCAGCTGGCGAGTGTCCACGACGAGAGAGGGGGAGGGGGAGGGCACACTATTTAAAAATGCATTAATATTATAACAAATAATTATTTGTCAAATAAGCAGAGCGAAAAAATATTTATTGAAATACAGTAACAAACCAAGTTGAAGAATGGAATGCAATAAAAATTCATGAATTGGAAGCGGCGTTGAAGTAGTCGAAAAATAGAAAAGCTCCAGGGATAGATGGGCTGAACATGGAACTTTGGAAATATGGGAGTAGAAAACTTATTATTAGATTACTACAATTGTTCAATGACATTTGGTGTGCCTGGAAAATACCACATGAATGGAATATAGCACAGATAATAAGTATTTAGAAGAAGGGAAACAAAAATGAGTTTGAAAATTATAGACGAATACTCTTGCTATGTACTTGTTATAAACTCTATGCAAGCCTACTGAAAAGGAAATTACAACCAGCTAGTAAAAAACGAAATTCTTTTGGAAGAACAATGTGCATTCTGTAAAGGAATGTCATGTATTGATGGGGTGCTTATCCTTAAACAAATTATGGAAAAGAAAAGAGAATTTAACGAGCTCTTCTGTCTCCTGTTTCTAGATTATGAAACGACTTATGACCGGGTGAATCGGAAGGCTCAGGTGGTTACGTCTGTGGAGGTCCCGGGATCGATTCCCGGCGACCACCTCCTCTGGCCCATGCGTTTTTCGTGGTTTCCCTGAGGTGGCCAGGCAAATGCGTGGTGGTTCATCTTTTACCAAGACTCTCGTTCCTCTCATTTTATGACCCCTCATATTTCTTATCATTTATTTCAGGCGGGTGCTCGGCGGGTTGCGGCTGGGCGGTGGCTTGCGCTCTGTAAAGGGTTTTATCTGGCGTCGCTGCAGTACCGCTCAGTTAGGTCTCTCCTCAACGTGAGGCTTCGCTCCGGGGGACCTAGGAGTTTGGTGGGTTGTGGGTAGGAACCGTGCGGCATCGGATGCGTTCTATATGACGCATTAGAGACCCTGTCCATACTTGCGCCCGTAGGCATCCGGATATAGTCGCCCTTCGGGTCTCTCTCCTCATCCTTCCCTTCCAGTGGTCACGTTGGAAGCATAAAGGGCCGACTGGCTGCGTGATGAGTTGCTTGGTAAATTCAAAAATTAATCCAAAACAATTTCGATAATATCATCCACCAGCGGTGCACTAGGGCCATTGCACCCTGACCTGCAGTCGTCGAGGAGCTCAATGCTACCTCCTATCACCCCCCACAAACTCAGTCTCAACCGCCATCCTGCAAAACCGTTTCCTACCTACCAGGGTTAAACCCTAGCAAGAGTAGGTACACTTGTTAACACTTCTTCGGGCTGCTCTCAGCCTGCCAACAGGCTGATGTATACCTTTTTTCACATTTGTAACCAGGTGAATCGAGAAAAGCTATGGGGTATTTAATGCCAAATCAAATAGACCCAAACTTAGTACATGCTACTAAACACTATACATATCAACAATAACATATCCATTAAAACTCATAACATTAAGACAGGCAAAAACCTCTTCCTGTAAAAAAAACCTTCGACAAGATACTGAGTGTCTCCATTACTATTTAACCTTTATATAAATAAGATAATGGAAATATGGTTAGCAAAAAAAAAACAAAGGGATTTACTTTACAGAAGAAAACACATTAGAACACTCCTATTTGCAGATGAACAGTTATTATTAACTGAGTAATACTATGAATTGTAAATATTGTCGCGGTATCGTCGTGTCATCTTATTGCTGAGTGCCTGTTATTGCTTTACTATTTTAAATATTGAGTTCTTTGTCCTCCGGCTAGCAATTATTATTATTATTATTATTATTATTATTATTGTTATTCTTATTATTATTATTATTATTATTATTATTACTATTATTATTATTCAGTCGAGCAAATCTCTTGAACAAGGTGTGTAAACGGAAAGGTGTTGTTACTAAAGATAACACTGAAAAAAGAATTTGTTTTTACACTTTTATTGCCGTCACTCTTCGTTAATTTCACAGATTTACTTTTGATACATGCCTGACTGAAACTGTTATATTTTCGAATGTAACTATAATCACTTATTTGCCGCACATTATTAATTCGCGTATTTCACATCTTTTAACTAACTTTACGACGCGAGAGATTTTGTAGAACTGCGCGACGTTTAACGCGTGAATGATTCTGATGAACTGGGCGACGTTTAACCCGCGAATACTTCTGTTGAACTGAGCGACGTATAACCTTTGTATGATTCTACCCGTCTCTGGCTTTAGCTTTTATACTCCCTCACCCCGATATGCCTAAACATTATAACAGAGCTGCTATTGGTTAATAAAGCGCGCCAACATTAGCGTCTATTTTTATATCCATTCAAAATTACGAACACATATGCTCTAGGGAAAATATTCCCTCCATTTCTAAAGAAAGGCACGCTACTCTGACGTCATTTGTTTGTCTCTTCTAATTCATAAACAACTCGCTTCATTGTTACCCGCTCTTATTGTCAGTTTCAGTGAGGTCGTGTAAACTTATTTCCTAACAATGCTTATAATTAACAAACATCTCAAATCATTGTCATACAATAATGTTAATTTACACTACAATCACTCTGGCATTCATAGTGTTGTGATATAAAATACTGCCTCAATATCAGCCACTACTCTAAATAAAGTACTTAAATAATATGACATGAAAATATCAACTACAAGAACTAAAGCTATGGCCATCCATGGAAAGCATCAGAGACGAGTAAAATAGTGACAGATGATAGTATAATTGAACAGGTGTTATTTATATATCTGGGATGTAAGATTAGCACAGAACGGATGAACGCTGACTTAGAAGAAAATATTAGGAAATATAACAAATTAAATGATTGCAGTAAAAAGTATTTCGGTAAGAATCCGAGGACACAAATAAAACAAAGACTATATAATGTTGTGTCCAAACCTACACTGAAATATAGAAGTGAAACATGACTCAGGAGCCAAGATAAAGGACGCTTAGAAGCAGCACAAATGCGATTTATGCGGTCCATGGTTGGTGAGACAGAGTAAGAAACCAAGATATTCGATCTCAGTTGGGAGAATTAAATATAGTCGATGAAATATGTAACTACTGGAAACAGTGGAGGGACCATGGGATGAGAATGTTACCTTGCAGACTTCCAAAGCTAGCTCTATTTTATAAACCAAAGGGAACAAGAGATCTTGGCAGACGTCCCAGAAGATGGAGTGATCAACATTTTTATTACATATATTATTAGCCTCAGAACAGGTCATACGCCTAAACCTTGAAGGGAAGAAGAAGAAGATAAGCGGAGATAATCCTATTAAAAGCCTTCTTTACTAATTCATAAACATTGGATGGTAATTTGTTCCCTATCTTTACTACCATAAAGGGAAAATTATTCATTGTTTTGGACAATCTACAGTTTTCGTTCACGTAATTTTATTTAAAGCTTGAAAGATATAGACAATTTAACTATCATTATTTGTTCACTGATAATCAGTGTGCCTTCATTGATGAGTTGGTTTTTGTTCTGTTCCTTTTCTTCTTTTTCTTTTAAGTTTTATAATTTTATGAACATGTGTACTATTGCCCCATAATAATAGTCCATATAATAGAGATCATTGAGTTATCCTGTAGCTTCCCCTGTATACTCTATTATTGACCTTAGTATTATTGATTTATTAAGTATTAGTTATCTGGTAATTTAGCTTAATACTTCGTAATTTCATACGAAAAAAAGGAATGAAATTGTTTTATTTATGGACGCTCTCTAACTGCTGTGGTCCTTAGCGTCCCATTCTATACTGGGCGTGAAAGACCGGTAATTTTGCTCAGAGGCTTTGTTATAAGGCTTGAGGTTCTTTTACGTGCCGTAAATCTACGACATCCACATCGCGCTCCGCCGGGTTTGAACCCGCGATCTCGGTAACCACTACACCAGGCAGGACGGCAATTTCATAGGATTTCCTTCGTTAGCGACACTGAGAAAAATAAAAAAAGAATGAAGCAGCATACTCTTAAAACGACAGAATTACCCTGAAAAGCTGTCGAAAGTGCGGGTGTGATTGGTTAAAATTCAGTATTTCATTACATTTCATTGGTCACACGCGGAATGGCGGATACTGATGGAACAATCAATGCATTTTTAATTCGAGTTTAATTAACTTATTTCGCCGCTAGGAGGCTAAGGGGATTTTGGTAGCTAACAGAATCTCCATAACGTTTTTAAGGATCCAGCACTAGAGGTTCTGTATAGGATGGAAATCTCCTCGACAGTCTTAACATCGACATAGATGGGAGTAATAATTATAATTATATTTATTCAGTACTAAGTCCAATACACAATGGGGTCTTTGGAACTGATCCGTGCACCCATAAACATCCAGATATTACAATTTAATTTACACTTTTCTCTCCTTTGTACACAATTTTCAGAAACCTGTATTTATAGTAATTAGATTGTCAAATTAACATTTGTCCACAGACCGTTTCCATTTTAACCTAGCCTTCCAAAGAAACTCTCCTAATCACTACAGCTGTACTGCATCAAAATAGTTTTTCTTTGATTCTTTTTTCCTCCATTCATTGGTTCCTCTAAACCCCATCAAATTTGCACTCCATCTTCGTTATCCCCACAGATTGTGCAATTACCTTTGATAAGATTTCGCCTTTGCCCCCTTAATTTCCACATCCCTAGCCTGAAACATGCAATGGCTTCCCTCTCCTTTTTACTTTCTCTACTTTCCCATTTCTAACTAGGGGAAGTCTTGCATTCCATCTAAAAATTCGATACCGAGATTTCACCCGAAATACATATTTTGAGACCTCCTGAATCCAAAAAAGAAAAAGATAAGCATTTTTAGAAAAAGGTTTATGTGCGTGTCTGTGTGGATGTATATCTGTGTGTCTGTGAACAGCATAACTCAAAAACGAAAAGGCGGGTAAACACCAAACTTGATACTTAAGTTCAGTATCTTTCAGGGATGCGACACGAAGATTTTCAAGAAAATCTCTCCACCCCAGACTACCCTTTACGTGGCTCTAGCGATTTTGATTAAAATACAATATGTTAAAGATACTTTCATGGCAAATGAAATTTATGTCTTGAATTTTCCGAAAATTCCCCCAAAGCCGTCTTCATTCTGAATGAATTTTGCATAACTGGTAAACCGTAAGAGATAGATAATTACTACACAAAAAATTTAGATCTCGTTAGAACCATAGTTTATGTCATATACATTTTTTATATTGAGTGAACCATTTCCGAGATATATTGTCGCGTACCTCAATAATTTGTAATTTATTATTTAACTTTCAGAGGAGAGCTACTCGCTACGAGAGGGATCGTTATTCAAACTAAGGAAACTTTACTTTAAGAGGCACCGACACAAAGGGACGCAGCTAAAGTTAAATTCACAAATATTCTTACACTAACATAATTCCTGGCTGAAGGGAAAGGCAAGGATTCTATACTACCATAATTAAAAAGTCAAGGAAGAAGCATAAGTAGAAGATTTATTAAATATGCTTACCCATGTGTCTGCCGGGACGAGGACGCCCTATCATTGCACAGCTATCCGTACATCTCAACACCGCGAAGACTAGACACTGACTCTTGAAAAACTCGTTAAGCGTGGCGTCCTAACGCCATATCCCCTCCAATGAGACTATTTCCCCTCAAACGCCCCTCCTCGGATAAACTGCCAACCTTCACCTTGGGTAACCAGAGGGCACGGCTATTACTATAATCTGTGCACATGCCACAATATTTGTTATTCGTTTTAGTTTTACATTACTTGTACCTATAAGAAAATTAGTAAATGTTTATCTCAATTAACATGAAGTAGTTGGAGAATAAGCGTTTGTAAAAATAGTTTGTACAAGAGTAGAGAAAGTCATATGAGTGCAGCACATCAGATTTGCATTAAAGCTATCTAAATATTTTTTAATGTGTGGTTCTGTTTTAATCATTTTATAAAAGGCTAATGACCTCTTCTCATTCATCTCAGCCCAAATGTTTGACTATCCATATCTTAAAACCTAGATTGGACGTATTTCCAAAACCTCTGTTCCATTCCATGTCTTTGCACCAATATATCTACTAAACCATTCTTCTCCAACTGGTTCCTTAATATTATTCAGCCAGTTATCAGTACTCTTGTGCTTTTTCTGGTAATTAACACAACGCTTTAGAATATTTTCTTCTGATAATTGGCTTATTCTGTACCAATATTTCAACACTCTTTCCATTAGCAAGCCTTTCACATTAGTTTTCCCCATTTCTAAAAGTGATCTTGCATTAGTTGTTTTTGAGGGAGCGCCAACATTAGTTTGCAATATGATCTTAATCTGAAGTCCATTCTATCTCTATTTTTCAACTCCGTATGACCATCTTGATTCCTCAAGGGCTGCATTACAGTCTTTCAAACCACTCACTTTCATCACTGGAGTAATGTATAAAGATTTTCTCAGGAATCCAATTGAAGTGGACCACAGATTTAAAGTTTCTAATTTACGATGCTCCGTATTAGAAATGTACACGAGATTTTCTTTATAACCAAATGGCAAGACGAGAATCAGAGTGTTGGTTGCCCAAACCGGGACCACAAATGAACTAGGTACCATTATTGGCAACATGCTGCATCCGAACTCGGTAGGCTCACGCATTCCTCGACGGTTACTCCACCTTCATGTCAAGTGATATGTTGCTTATGTTGAAAGCCAAAACTGGCTACTAAAGAATTCTTTCTAAATGGAAAATGCTGTACATAGCAGAAGTAGACTTTCAACTTCTAACAACACACTATTGGGTTTGGAAGCCAACACAAGTACTTTCCAATACTTCGGGCAATCCTAGTATTATAAACACATGCGTAACAAAATCGTGCATAGTTGCTTCTTACTATAGGGGGCGCAGCCTAATTCAGGTTACTAAATACAAAGATGGCTGATACCGCATGTCAGGGCGGTCATCCTCCGCCACAATCATTGATTACCTATAATCTGAATACATCTTAAGTGTTACATTAAGCACTAAACTGTGCTATGGACTTAATTTATAATGGCATGTGTGTTATTAAACGTTACAAATTACTGTATTATAATACGAGGGGTGATCAGAAACTAAGGTTACAAAGCCTGCAGTGAAACGTTTACAGTTTATTTCACACAATCAATACATACATTAGGTTATTTTTCGACATAGTCTCCATATCGGTTTAGGCACTTGTTGCTTCGTGGGATGAGTTTGAATATTCCCTCCTGGTAAAAATCCTGTCATGTGTTCAGCCACGTTGTCGCGAAGTGTTTCACCTTCTCGTCTGAAGTGAATCGTCGGTCTCTTAGGTGCTCCTTCAAGTGAGTAAAAAGGTAAAAGTCGCTTGGAGCGAGGTCTGGGCTGTGGGGAGGGTGGTCGATGATGTCTCAGAAAAACTGCTCCAACAACGTGGCGGTCTTTGGGCTGTATGAGGTCGGCGTTGTCATGAAGGAAGATGGCGCCCTCGGTGAGAGATTGCTTTGCGCAATCGTGTCAAGGTCTCGCAGTATCGCTCAGGGGTCACTGTGTGCCCTCTTTTCAAAAACTTCACGAGTATGACAACCGCGCTGCCCCAAAACACTGTGGCTATCACCTTCCCGGCAGATGGAGTCACCTTAAAATTCTTTGTCTTTGGAGAGGAAGGGTGTTTTCACTCTACTGACGATTGCTTACTGCTCGGGGTGTAGTGATGGATCAATGTTTCATCACCCGTGACAATGTGGTGAAGAAAACTGTTCCCTTCCGTGGAGAACCTTGCAAATGTTGCCCCTCATGCGCTTCTCCTTGTTTTGATTGGACAGATTTCGTGGAACCCATCGGAAACAAACTTTCCTGTACTGCAGAGTATCGTTAAATGGACGTACACTTCCGAACAGCATTCCCAATTATCCTACCACCATATGCCGTAACGTGATCCTTCTGTTGTCCTGAATAAGCTCCTCCATGCGATGCCGTGCTTGGTCGGCCACAGCGATCCTCGTCGGTGACGTTTTCTCTATCGGTCGCAAACTTTCGACACCACTCCGTGACATGCTGACGAGACATTACAATCTCGCCGTAAACCTCTACTAGCTGCCGGTGAATTTTAGCTGCGATTACATGTTTCGCCCACAGAAACTCTGCAGAGTTGTCAAGAGCATGTATTAGAATTGCCGCACACTACTAATTTCTTATAACGGACGAAACTCCAGGACTATCGACCTTGTTACCTTGAGGCAGTATTTTTATCGCTTAAATGATATCAGTATATTACAGTCATTGTATTATGTTTATTTTATTATGTATATGTATAAAATCTTATGTGAATGTATCACGTAGTTTAATAATGTAGGAGATGCGAGAATAGAATCAAGCTGCCTTTCGTAGCAAACAGAGTTACAAAGTAAAAGCCGAACATTGCTAACAATAAGGTAACCTTGAGACAACAATAAATTATAAACTTAAAAAAGGCTACTAGTAGTCCATGGAACAATACTAACGTAATATTTAAAACAGTTTATAAATGGTCACGTAGATGTGAAAAGCAAGCAAAAGTAAAATAAAAGTATTCTATTGGAGTAGGCTTAGCCAATCAAAAACTAGAGAGGCTAAAGTAAAATAAAAGGTATCTATTGGAGTAGGCTTAGCCTATCAGAAAATAGAAATAGAGAAATGTACAAATTCAAACGGTCGACGCTAGAAGATAGCGTACCCACGCAGTTAGGTTCGGTATGGGTTCAGTGATTGTATGTGAGACATGATAATTCATTGCAGTGAGGATAATATATATGTTACCTGTTAAAAATGTAATTAACAATAATCTTACACCTCTATAGTAGGATACATGAGTGAAGTGTTATAAACTGTGTGAAGGATTAATAAAAAAAGTAAAATACAATTATAATTTGTGTAAACTTTATTCTTTAGTCGTACCAGCTCAGTTAAGAGATACTTGCTATACAAAATACTACTGACGCAGCCGAGGCGTAAATAATTGATGAACATTAAAAATAATTATTACACATAAAATAAACACACGACGCCGCCGCAAAAGTTGATTCTTAAACATGGGGCGAGGCCACCGGAAAGTTTGTACCCTAAGCGTGGGGCGAACACTCCTAGAAACATATCTCCTTCAAGTTTCGCATCCATTAAGTGCGTGGGCCAAAACAGCTTCAACCTTGGTTTCTGATCAGTCCTCGTAGTATGAAGAACAACGTATAGTTACGTTTTATCAGTCCGACGTACTTATTTAAACTAAACAAATAAATTTTTAGTAAATTGTCATAATTAAACTAATCTAGTATAAACAGTAATATAATTAATTGAATATAATAATATCTTAATATAATCAGAGCGTCAGTTGGTGACTAAATGGTCGGCGTGCAAAGTTTGAACACAGAGTATAAAAACAGACCGACAACGTAACAGATATAATATAACTAACCTTCCCAATACATGTACTGGTGCATATTTGCGGAGGTGTTGCCGGTTATGAAGGGAATGTAACAAGCCAAATACCACCAGATTGTAGTGACATACCATACTGTTGGAAAAAGTCAAAGTTGCACTTAGGTAACTTATGTAGCAGGAGTGCCATGCATCAATGACGTATTAGATCTGTTGAAACGTATGCGTTTATAATCGATTCTGTTCTCATTCCCTCTTAACCCTCACAAAATAAAGCCTTCTGTAATATCACCCTTTTGATTCGTTTTTATTTGAGCTGCCATTGGAAACGAGTATCTACCAAACATTTGCCTTATACCTATATTTACCTACTATTGTTTTCAGTAGGCAATGCATACACAAGGTGGAAATCAAATTACTGGATATAGGCATTTAACATGGGAAATCAGTTTTCCCTAATACTCTCTTCTGTTGATGTTAGAAATGTATTCTATAAAGTTTATCTCTAAAATTAAGAGGGGAGAGAATATCTGAGAAAAACTGCTCCCATCTTAAGTTATGTCCAGTGTTTTGATTTTAGATATACCTATGTATAAAGTAACAATCGAAATCTCGATATGTCAGTATATTGAGATTATCGAGACTACTATAATTCAATACTCATCCCGACTATGAATATAGGTTAAGTATAGCTTAGTCCTGAAGTACAAAGAGTAGAGGTTGATATTTTTGGTTCTTAACTTAGTTTATATTTATGTAATGCATAAGCAATTTATTATAACAAATTGACTGTGTTCAGGTAAAGGCCGCGCCACGTTTGATAAAATTACCGACATTTCGCTCATGTTGAGGGTTTCTTTGGGAACTGCCTTCGGACCGTTGTTTGCACTTATCTTTATACTGCAAGTGCAGTCCCGCCTACTCATGCTTGTAATTGGCTGGTAGTTTGCCACTAATTTTATGTTTCACGAGTTTTCTCCATTCGCAAAATTGTCATTATCTTTCTAAGCTTCCTTTATTAATCCTTAAGGAATATCTTCTATTTCAGCCGAATTATTCTTTATTTAAATTTATTTATAAGTAAACAAAGAAAACACTCATGAATATGAAACCGTGGAGCCAGTTTTTCGGCTAACAAGACAATAAAACCCGCGAAAATTGTAAACAAATGTAAAAGATTTTTATTTTTACTTTCTCTACTACATACAGTAAGTACGGAAAGTATTGTATTTCACCCAAAAATTCGATACCGAGATTTCACCGAAAATATATGTTTTGAGACCCTCTCAATCAAAAAGAATTTTTTGGAAACATGTCCGTGTGTGTGTGTGTCTGTGAACAGCATAACTCGGAAACAAACAGTCTGATAGACACCAAATCTGCTATTTAGGTTCAGTATCTTTCAGAGATGCAACACAAAGGTTTTCAAAAAAATCCCCCCACTCCAGATTACCCTTTACATGGAACATTTTTCGAAAATTAAAATCTCATATGTTTAAGATATTTTCATGACAAATAAAATGTATATCTCGAATTTTCTGGGAATGTCTCCAAAAGTATTCTTCATTGTGAACGACTTTTGCATAAATGGTAAACCATAAGAGATAGACAAAATTTTACTACACAAAAAATTTAGATCGCGTTAAAATACACAATTGATGTCATATACATTTTTTGTTGTTGAAAGAACCATTTTCGAGATATTGCTTGTTATTCCCTTAAATTTTTCAATACTTATACTTTTTCTCAAATGGAAATTCGTTATTCCTTTTTTGTGCTGGTAATGCAAAGAGAATGGAATATTCCACATAGCATCCAGCTCTTAAAATATTTGACTATCGCTTAAAGCCTACCAATTCCTCTTGCATCTACAAGAAAATAAGCAATAAGATTAACATCTCGATATCTCAATTAATATGAAGCATATGGAGAATAAGCGTTTGTAAAAGTAGTTTGTACAAGAGTAGAGAAAGTCATGTGAGTGTAACACATCAGATTTTTTATTGTTATTATACTTATAATTTTTTACTTTCATGTTATACATTTGGTTTTATATAAAAGCGTTAAAGGCACAAATGGCTATTTAATTGGTTCTGTACCATTTAGGTAAAGCATACACTGAACTTGAAATTTAGTTTTTCTCAGTTCCTTTTTTCAGAATTTAAGTGCTCCTTGGACCATAGTTTATAACTTATTAGCTTGAAATTTTCAGGAGAGCATCAGGAAACATGGATTTAAAGATTATTTGTATACTAGTTATGACATCTCATGTGTTACACTCACATGACTTTCTCTACTCTTGTGCAAACTATTTTTACAAACGCTTATTCTCCATATATTTCATGCTAACCGAGATAAACATTATTGTTAATGTTCTTGTAGGTACAAGGGGAATATGAATAAGAATAACGAATTCCTATTTGAGAAAAAGATAAGTATCTAAAAATTCAAACAAATAACAAGGAATATTTCGGAAATGGTTTACTCAACAAAATAAAAAAATGTACAGGACATGAATTGTTGTTTTAATGATCCCTACATTTTTATGTATAAAAATTGTATCTATCTCCTTCGGTTTACCAGTTATGCAAAAGCCATTCAGAAAGAAAAGGACTTTTGGGGACATTCCAAGAAACTTCAAGATGTACATTTTATTTGCATTGAAAATAACTTAAATATATGGTATTTTAATAAAAATCGTTATATCCATTTTTTAGAAAATCAAAATTTTCGAAAAATCCTCCTTGTAAATGGTAGTCTGGGGTGGGGATTTTCTTGAAAATCCCTGTGTCCCATCTTTGAAAGATAATGAAGGTAAGTATGCGACTTTTCGTTTTTGAGTTATGCTGTTCACAGACACACACGGACCTTTTTCTAAAATTGTTTTTTGTCATGTGTGATGCATTTCCGGTGAATGTCGTATCGAATTTTTGGGTGTAATGCAAGACTTTCCCTACTGAAAGATAATGAAGATATCACCAGGAAGAAATTACATCTTGGTACCAGCTAAGCATTTTGCTATTCACCATTTTAGGAAACTAATAATAAAATTAGGAAAATTCATTGGGCTATCATTGTGTATTTTTATAACAGATTATCAGTACCAGTAGAAACCTACTTTATTTACATTTTGACGTGATATTTCATTCACTATGTTCAGGTTCTATCCAAAAAATTAAATCGTTTTCCTATTGCTTTCCTTAGAATGGTTTTCTGCAAGGTAGCAAAGCTTTGCTGTGATTAAACACTATGGACCAATGCTAACATTTAAATGTTGAATATTAGGCCTGTATATGAAGGTAATGATATTACATCACCCTTTCACCGAATTCAAGATTTTTCTAGTAAAATGCGGTACAGCCGATAAAGTATCTAAAGGTCATACTGTCTAAACCAAGATTCATTTCTTTGGAGACCTTCCAATTTGCAAATAAATGGCAAGCACTAGCTCACCTTCAGACAGTTTGTTCTTCCAGAAGTATATTTGGTTTCCAAGCTCCGGTTCGTTTTGCATCGGGAGGGGGGGTCACGGCCGAGTGAGCAGAGATCATTGTCAATTCTAAACTTCATGATGTAACATTTACTTCATAGTTTCCAACTTTATAAGAGGAAAACATTTCTTATGTGATACACTCACATGACTTTCTCTACCTTCTGTCTTTATTAGTGGGTAAACAAACTATCCTTACTAAAGGTTATATTTCTATCTACTACATTTTAATCCAAATAAACCTTTGCAAAATAGCTGAATTACACATTTCGTTATAAACACAAAGGGAATAGCGATAGTTAAATGTTTAAGAACTGGATGTTATTTGCTGGCCTCAAAATACCATACTGTTTCCATGCAATCGCGAGAAACAACTGAAAATCGATGGGACTTTAAAAGAATAAGTATTGAACAATTCGAACCTTTAATAACGGATATCTCAGAAACGGCTTATGTCACAAAAAAGGTATTTGAAGTATATTGTGTGCTGTAACGAGATCTACATTTTTGTATGGTACATTTTCGTCTATTGCTTAACGTTTACAAGTTATACAGTGTTATACAAAATTCCTTCCGAATGAAGAGGACTCCCTAGGCTATTTCCAGAAAATTCAAGATATACATTTTATTTTCCATGCAAATATCTTTCATATACTATGCTTTAAGCAAAATCGTTGAAGCCATTTTTTAGAAAATCAAATTCTTTGGAAAAATGTTCCATGTTGGAGTGGGGGGATTTACTTGAAAATCTTCGTATCCGTCCTTGGAAGATACTAAACTCAAATATAAAGTTTCGCATTTATGCGACTTTTCGTTTTTGAGTTATGCTGTTCACAGGCAGGCACACAGACATACACACGGACATGGTTCCAAAAATGCTTTATTTGTATTCAGGGCTCCTCAAAACATGTATTTCCGGTGAAATCTTGATATAAAAGTTGTGGTGGAATGCAATACTTCCCCTACTTAGTATGCGTAGTAAAGAAAGTAATAATGTCGGGTTACGCAGTAATATAATATGATATTAGTGCTGTAAGTGCTTCATTGGAGAAGAGTTTGAAAATACGAGACATAGTCGTATGTGTATTACATGCTAGTTTTTTGACGCTAGTGAGTAATAGAAATAGTACTTACGCGAAATAAAATTATAATTTACGTACAGCTCTTGAACATGGTGGTTCCACTAACAAGGTCAGAACCACCTTGCCGATTGGTTATCACACGTGACCTTAAACGAATCAACAAATTACGGCTTGAATTTAGCTGCTGCATGAATGAAATCATACTGTCTGTTCAACAATACTTTAGTTAGATAGATAGATAAGGTATCTTTATTGGTTTCAAATTACTGAAGTTATTACACAAGTATTTAGTGCATGGGTCATTGACCGTACATGCATATTTAAGATACAATAGGGTGACAAAATAAACAACAGATAAAGAAAACACAACAAAAGGAACAAGAAAAAGGGAAATAGAAATAAATTACCTTTGTCTAACTGAACAAATTTGACCTAGCTTCGCGCACTTTAGCCAGAAAATTGCCCATGTTTTGCCAGTTCCTCTGGTCAGCCAGTAGATCCCAACATGCCAATCTCTTTCTTAAGGGACTTAAGAATTTTTCTTTGAGTTTAATCGTTCGCTGGTTCTCCCACTGTGCACATTCCGCCAAAATATGTACCCAGTCCTCATCCAATTCACAGAATGGGCAGATTCTCCTGCCAGAATCGTCGGTCATTTTCTGTGCTCTCCAGCCCCCCAGTCTAAACCATGCCATTCCTGATCTTTCCTTTCTTCCTAAATTAAATATATATGCCTCTTTACCCCAGTTCAATTTTATTTCATTTGCTAGACTTAGAGAAGGTTTAATTTTACAGTCCGATTCTATTTCCTGTTGGTTGATGTCTCTTAGTCTTCTTTTAACACCTTTCCATATGTTTTTGTCATTTGTTTCAGCTCTTAGCCATACTGATCCCATTCCTATTCTCCTCAAACCCCTTTCCAAATCAGCTGCCCAGAACTTAGGAGACAGGTTTTCTCGCTGGTATTTATAACATTTGGATCGTAGTGTGGAGTTATCCCCATGCATCAGCCTTAGCCAGTACTTCACTGCTCTTATTTTGCAGTGTATTGTGTCTTCATAGCATCCTACCCCCCTCAATACCCCCGAATTTGATGTGCCTTGTGAAACTCCAAGAACTCTTTTCCAAAAGGCTACCTGTGTTTTATTTACATGCTCTGCTCTTTCCCATCCCCAGATTTCACTGCCGTATAACAGAACAGGCCTTATCATGGAGTTATACATCTTTTCTAATGTATCTACAGGTACATCCGGTATCCGCGAGAGGGTACGTAATAATTCATTTAGCTGCCCTCGTGCTTTGTAGTTAGTTACAGATAGATGTTTGTTCCATTTTCCTCTCATATTAAACATTACTCCTAAATAGGAGAAATGTTTAACGTTTTGTAGTTCTAGCCCCTTGTAATACCATTTCTCATCCCTGCCATACACATAGCCATTTTTGAAAGCCATTGTTTTTGTTTTGTTAATGTTTACCACCAGACCCCATTGTTTACAATATTGTTCCAGCCTATTAATACCTTTCTGTAAGCCTTCTGTCGTCACTGACAAAATTGTCATGTCATCCGCGTATAAAAGTACAGGAATGCAGACATCGTCTACTTTTGGGCCATTCATTTCCTCTGCTATTAACACGTCTGTTATATCGTCTATGAATAAATTGAACAATAGGGGCGATAAAATACATCCTTGACGAACTCCTCTACTGGCCGATTTAGATTCAGTTGTTGTGTTTTGGTCTATTTTGATGCTGAAATTCACACTGTTGTAAATTTGCATTAGAGCTTTCATCATTTTACCAGAGAGTCCTTTGTGGTGAAGTTTCGCCCAAAGGGCATTCCTCTGCACACTATCAAAAGCCATTTTAAAATCAACAAAAGCACAATAGAGTTTCCCCCTCTTTCTATTCAAATTTGAATCAATTAATGTTTTTAATATGAAAATATTATCTGCAGTAGAGAACCCTTCCCTGAAACCCGCCTGAAATTTAGAAATCATATCGAACTCTTTTACCCAACCCCTTAACCGGTCATAGATAATTTTGCAATATACCTTACCCAGTATAGATAACAACGCAATTCCTCTATAATTTTCTGGTTGCTGACTGCTGCCCTTACCCTTAAATATTGGCTGAATAATTGCTGTTGTCCAAGCTTCAGGATACTTCTCTCCGTTAAATAATTTGTTAAATGCCACCCGCAGAAGGTATAATATTTTAGGGACTTCTATGGAGCATTTAACAAATTCACTCGGAATTCCTTCTATTCCCGGTGCTTTGTGATTCTTTAGGCTTTTTATTGCCCGAACAATTTCCCCGTCAGTTAATTCCCCATCTAGAATTGGTACTGTAGGATTTAAGCATAGTTCAGCGAAAGACATCCGGGGTCCCTCCCACTCATCCCCACCAACTTCAGTGTACACACTATTAAAATACGCTAACCATGTTCCTGGTTTGATGCTTACGTTATCCCGTCTTCGCACTTTAATTTTCTTAATTACCTTCCACATGTATATCGAATCTCTCCGTTCTGTCGCTATTCTTAAATCTGTCGCCATTTTGTTTTGCCATTCCGTCTTTACACTTACTAATACATCTTTATACTGCTTTCTAATTTGGGTATACGAAAGACGCTTTTCCTCGGAACCTTCTCTTCTATACACCTTAAGGGCTGTTTCAGCTTTTTTCTTCGCTTCTTTACATCTACCGTTGTACCAGCCTGTAGCTTTCGAGATTCTTTTGTTATTTCGTATTCTCATGCTTCTACCAGCTATTTGTAAATTATTTGTTATTGTTTTAATAACATATTCCCCGCTTCTTTCCCCCACTTCAGTTTTACCTGTCCGATCACGCAAAACGGCAAGAAATTCCTCGCTTCCCCCTGGGGTCCATCGATATCTCACCATAGATGACAAAGCAATTTTTTTTTCATGTGTTTCCCCGACGTTGTTTGAGTGTCTTTTTAGAGTGAGTAAGATGGGTGAGTGGTGTGATTCAACTCTATTTAAAATTTGAAAGTCCTCTATTAATGGTATTATTTCCTGTGAACAAATTACATAATCTATAACACTTCCTCCATTACTATTGATAAATGTTAATTCCCCTTCCTTATCTGATCCATACTTGCCGTTTAGGATTTCCAATTTAAACGCGTCACAAAAGGCTAGCAATTCTTTTCCATCTGAATTTATCACTGTATCCTTACTTCGCCGCACTTCTCTCCTGCAATCTGCTTCCCCCCTTTCTACCGTAATATTTTCGCTTCCGATTCTGGCATTAAAATCTCCCATTATGATTAGGTTTGCTTTTGGGTGTATTTCCTGAATTTCTACAATCATGTCGGCCAAATTGATAAATAAGTTGGGGTTTAGTTAGTGGGATGGGGTGACTTACCTCTCAGGTAAAGCTTTAGCTGGTGGGAGGGGTACGCATAATGCTGAACTGGTGGCGCGTACGGTGGAAAACAGCTAACAGTCTTTCACTATCACCATCTTTATCTCTCACTTGCCTCAGATCAACTAAACACTCCCTCCTTCCATTAGGTAAACCTGCTTGGAAGGCTTCCCCATCCACTAGCTAAAACATTGCTGAAGAGACATAAGTAAAATATTAACAAATATAAAGGAAGTAAAGACCTAGGCAAGATTTTAAATGGTAAAATTCAACTATCAAATATAATTATACTCCATGTCTGCAATAATATATAAAAAGTTAAAGGATTTAATATAGTTCATGCCGTTACGTGCTGTAAAATAGGCAAAACATGCAGGTAGGTCAGATCACAGCAATGATTGCAGCAATTTCAACTCTCAATTTGACAGTATAATGGTATGTGGATTAAACAGCAGTATTGTCGAAAAAATGCTACTTACTCCTTCAAAAAGCTATTGTTTCTCTTATTCTGTATCATGAATGCAGAGCTTCCTATTAACATGTATATAAACTTTACAAATCTTACGCTTTGGTAATTTTTACCCAAAATCTCTAACGTGTTGCAATTAACACTTTCTATACCCAGTATTACTTATTTTCGTATCTACCCCGTAAATTGTTCATACAAAGCTTTTTTCTTCATCTACGTCATATAATCATATCAAATGTTGCCAGTGCTGGTTTCGGTACATGTTTTATATGCAAGACCAAACAGAGGCGGATAATGACAGCCAACTGTCTTGCCTTGATATTCATTAACTCGGGAGAAACAAAAGAAAGTGTATCAATTAAAATACTGGAGCATTCAAAACAACAACAGTAAATAACTGGAAATGGTTAATGCTATAACAAAGCTTATTTATCATAAATCATATATTTTAATGAGCTCCACATTTTTTTCTTTAGTAAACTTTTGTGTGTTATTCAAATTAACAAACAAATTCAGGGTACTTTACAGGCTATTTAAAGAAAATTCGGAATAGGTATTTGAAGACATGACAATGTCTCAAACACGGATTAGTTTAATAAAAACAGTTACAATCCTTAAATAAGAAGCACAGGGAGGCTTTTTCCATGTCAAGTTTACTTTTTGGGGTTAAATTTTGGGCGCGTATTATATTCTTAAACGGTGCCAGATACTTTTTATTTATTCTAATTTTCTCTTTGGAGTTATATTGTGTACACACACATCCATGCACATACACGTGCGTTTCAAAGAATTCACTTCCCTGCGCTTTATACGCACTTGAAAAGGTTATTAAAGCTTGAAATTTTAACTGGGAAAGTTTCATATAAGAAAAAGGAAGGTTCATTGAGCTTACAACAAAATTATTTTATTAAACTGCCAATTGGAGTACAAATGCATTGATCCCCCATAAAGTATTTAAGGCATTTCAATAGCGGTTCTATAACTTGGTGCTCAAAACATGTGGCTATAACTTCAGATTTTCAGGTTCGATTCCCGAATCTACTTGCAAATTTAAACTTGATCAGAACGATTACCATGGTGACCATTGGTCCTTTTAGGTTAGGTTCCTTTAGTTTAAATGCCTCCCTTGGCTCACATATGCATCTTCACGCTCATCTCCGAAGTAAATGGCATATACAGGTGGCCTTGCTTACGTTAGTGCATCTGTGAAAAATCTAAAAACTACTTGTTAACCTCAAATTTTAACCTGGCCATGAGAATGCAATGCAAATGGCACAAGCAATATTTGACAGTTCTGTGTTTGAACTCTTATTTTTATTAAGTTTCTAGGCCTCAATTTTTATCTTTCTAAAAATATCTCCAAAGGCAAACCACTACATTTTTCTGACTCAGAATTTCATTTTTGGTTTTTAAAAACAATATAAATAATCTAATTTGGTAGTTTTAAGAAATGCCTATTTTTGTACATAAAATACTAAATATCTTTACAACGTCTTCCTTCACTGTTTGAACTAAGTGGCGTAAAAGTGTTAAATTACTTGGTCGTGTTTTCACTTATGCAAAAGTGTCAAAATTAGTTTTTAAATGAATTAATTAATAATATACTAGTATTGAAAATTTAATCCTCCATTGTTAAATATATTAAACTCATAACCCATTTACTCAAAAACCATTTAATATATCAGAATGAAGTTTTATCGGCATGTAGGTAGTTGCATGCCTTTAAACTCGCCGATTTACTTTTATAAAGCTTGTTTATTAAGCAATATAGGATTATTTTCTTAGCTATACCATCATTTGATTAATGTTTATTAGCATTAAAACTACTTTGTTAAAAATAACTAACCAGATTATTAACATCAAAGTAGATACAAAAAATAGCTTAGGGGTTATTTTTATCCCTCCAAAACTTTAATTGACCTATCCTGAATAGTTTCTGAGAAAAGGGATTATCTATACCAGAAATTGCCATTCACAAAAACAAACAACAAAAATCTGATGTGTTAAACTTTCTTTACTCTTGTACATACTATTTTTAGAAACATTTATTCTCCACCTACTTCATGTTAATCGTGATAAATATTTGTAGAAATATCTTATTGTTAATTTTCTTGCACGTGCAAGGGGAATATGGTACACTTTAAGCGATAGTCAAATCTTTTTAGAGCTGATTGGTATGTGGAGCATTCCATTCTCCTTTTATGTCCAGAACATAAAGAAATGAATAACGAAATCTCATTTGAGAAAAAGTATTGAAAAGTTCAAACAAATAACAAGGAATATCTCGGAAATGGTTCACTCGACAAAATAAATACATAGACATAAATTGTGTCTTTTAATGAGCTCTACATTTTTTGTGCAGAAAAACTCCGTCTATCACTTACAGTTTACCAGTTATGCTAAAGCCATTCAGAAAGAAGACTTTTGGCGACATTCCCAGAAATTTCAAGATATAAATTTTATTTATACTGAAAATATCTTAAATATAGGTATTGGAATCGAAATCGTTAGAGCCATTTTTGAGAAAATATCAAAATTTTCGAAAAATGTTCTATGTGAAGGGCAGTTTGGTGTGGGAGATTTTCTTTCAAATGTTATTGTCGGATCTTTGGAGATATTGAATTTAAGTACCAAGTTCGGGTTCTTCCTCCACTTGAGTTATGCTGTTCACATACATAAACACACACACACACACACAGAGCTTTTTATAAAAATCTGATGTGTTATATTCACATGACTTTCTCTACCCTCTATCTTTATTAGTGGATATACAAACTATTCTTATTTTTCTATCTATTACATTTAATGCAAATAAACCCTAGCAAAAATAACTACATTACACATTTCGTTATAGATACAAAGGTAACGGCGATAGTCAAATGTTTAGGAACTGGACGCTATATGCTGGCCTTAAAATTCCATACTGTTTCCATGCAATCGCGAGAAATAACTGAAAATCGATTAGACTAAAAGAATGACAAGTATTTAGTAAAGCCGAACGATTAGTAACTGATATCTCAGAATCGGCTTATGTTCACAAAAAACTTATTTTAACTAGGTAATATTCTGTGTTTTAAAGAGATCTATACTTTTTGTGTTCTACGTTTTCGTCTATCGCTTTACCAGTTATACAAGATTATACAAAATTCCTTCCTAATGAAGATGACCTCCTAGGCTATGTCCAGAAAATTGGATATCCTATATTTTATTTGTCATGTAAATATATTTCATGTATAGTATTTTAATCAAAATCGTTACAGCCATTTTTTAGAAAAAAATAGTTTTCGAAAAATGTTCCATGTAAAGGGTACTTGGGGTGGAGTTTTATTCAAAATCTTTGTGTCGCAACCTTGGAAGATACTGAACTCAAATACTAAGTTTGATTTATCCCACATTTTTTTTAGTTACGCTGTTCACAGACAAACATACAGACACACACACGGACATGGTTCCAAAATGCCTTATTTGGATTCATTTGGGTGGAATACAATACCTTCTGTAGACTTTGGTACAATCCTGGAGTCAGGAGCCATTCTGGTTCTGCTTTTAAATATAATATATGGACAGTTTTTAAGCTGAAGAGACAAATGATTAAATAAATTAATGGAAACAATGTAATGACTTTTCTGTATTTTGCTATATATTAGGAATATTTCTTGATTTTATTTTTATTTTTTTTTTATTTTATTTTTGACATGCAATAGGCAAACCGGAACGAACAGTGAATTTGTCTTATAGGTTTTAAGGGGGAAGCAGAAAGATTTTATGGTCTAAAGTGTGGTTTCCCCACAAAAGAATACCATAATGTAAGTGACTTGCATTTGGCTACAATACGTGTAATAAGACATTAAACTTTTATATAGTTTCTAAGAACACTTAACACGAAGATATGTACCAGTGCTGATTTTCTTTGCAATATAATCAACACGAGTTAACCAACCTAGTTCAGGTTCAAGATTAATGCCTAGGAATCTCACTAGGCTAGTAGTGGCTGGACTAAAACCTAATTTAAAATTCATATTTGCAGTTCTATTAATATTTAGAGAAGAGCTATATAAAATGTGTACGCTAAATTTCCCGGGAAATCTCATTCAATCTCAATTAAGTTTATACAGAACTGGAGGCCAATAAAAGATAGACAATAACTTACTTGAAAGAATGACAACACTCAGGCCAATAACATTTTTCTTCACGTAAGCCGTTTCCGAAGTTTCGTTGCTCTATGTTTAGTTTTCCTGAAGTATAGGACTAAGAGCGGAGGGGGACTTGGCTCTTCAATCTAAGATGATCTTTTGTGCCCAGGCCCCTAACAGGACGCCTCCAGGTGGAAGGGGTGAAGTGAGAGGTGACAGAGGGCAGCCGGATTAGGAGGCATGGCAAAACAGGACAGGGTCCCTACTTTTCTAGATTGATGCTTCCTGGTGGCAGCTGGTACAACCGGCTCCCCTCCCCCTGTAGGTTTGCACATGATACTGGGGCCCCGGACTCGGGGACCGCCCCCATTCCGGGGAATGATGTGTTACAGAGAGCATCCTTTCCTCTGTCATGCAACGCTGAGACTCCCGCCGACAGCCAAGCAGATGAAAAGTGAAGTGAAATGAGAAAGGAGGGAAATGGAGGGACAGAAAATTCAAGGGATATAATTAGTCTTCCCAGCATTCGCCTAGTAACGCTGGGAAACCTCGAAAAAACCAATGGGTCAGGAAGATCGGCTGCGAGAATCGAAACCATGGCTTCCCGAATACGAGACCGTGCGCTACCACCTGCGCCAGCTCGCTCGGTTCCTGAAGTCTGTAGTCGAAACAACCAAAATATGTGAACATCTGTAAATTAACTATTCCCCTTTTCTGCCAGCCCACAAAAGAGAGAGAGAGTGAGAGAGAGAGAGAGAGAGAGAGTGAGAGTGCAGCCGTTCCCTTGGTAGGACCCCACGTTAATGATGAAGATGGATGCTGTGTTACATACCTGTAGGTCGTCTTGATGCCCATATTCTTGTGATGTATCACGACGTTCTCGTAGACTAGAGTCTGATGATCGTATATCTGTGTTCTTGTGTGTGTGTTATTATGTTGTAATTGTTATTTTATAATTATGCTACGGCTGCTGTGTTTGTGCCGGAGAGCAATCGTGTCTTGTCAGGGTTGGATGTGGAGAATTTTAAAATATATTTGCATACACGTATTCTGTTTAATTATTTCACTTGTATTTTTGGATAAACCACCTGTAAATATTACAATTCACTATCATCTTTGCTATGTGTATTAATATGTATAACTCGTAGACCTTAAATGCATATTTTTAGCGTCTATTCAGACACGAGCTTATAAATTACCGTCCTACTCGAACACTGACAAGCTTCTGTTAGCGTTCCCTCCAACCGTTCTTAACGTACGTATTTTAATTATAAGGATGTATCAATGTATCGGATTGGTGCTACTGTCCAATAGCATCCAATAACAGTTTGTTATTTACCAGATGAATCAGCTGCCCCTAGGTATTCGTATCTATGCAACCCGCAGTTTATAGTCTAATGTGAAAACATTGACCCTTTTAGCAAACAAACTGTTATTGTAGCTTGAGTCAGTATTTTAACACTTGAATAATTTTAAATAAATTATATAATATGTAAATTCAATAACAGCCCGCCTTGAAGCAATATGTATGTAATCATTTTTAAAATGCATGTAACAGCCATTGCATATGCTTATATTATTGTAAACATGTTTAATAATGTTATATGAATGCTGTATACAATTTAATAATGTAAGAGCTGTGAGAATAATAAGTTTAAAGTTGCTAACAATGAAGCAGTAATAAGTTTGAGAGTTTAAATGCTACTAGTCATGATTAGAGCAACGATAATGTAAATTTTGTGACAGCTAGAAAAAGCTTTATTTAAATGCAGTTATTCTATTGGACTAGGATTAGCCAATCAGAGACTTGAAATACAGAAACTTGAGGTTTTGCCGGTTGAAATAATGTTCAGTTGCTGGCAGACCTTGGTAGTAACCGGATGGAAGATGTGTTCTCTAAAGAAATATTACGTATTCGTGTGAATCGTAAAATTAAATATACGCGTTAACAAAGCACAAGTTTTAAATTAAACAATCTCACAGCTCTTAATATCAGTGTACTGCTGTTTAATTTGTGCCAAGGATTAATAAAAAGAAGTGAGTTTAAACGTAAAATCTGTGTAAGCCTACATTCTTGTCGTAACACGCCCTGATTAAGAGAAACATGTCTCTAAAGAAATACTGACGTAGCCGAGGCAAACATAAACATAAATAATATCTATAGAAGCAGTTTAATAACAAAGTTAATATTTTTTTTAAAACTTGGAGCGTAACAACAAAAATACATCTTAAAATCAGCTTCTCCTACGTAGCAGCATATTACGTAACAAACAATCAACTTCAAATTGACCTTCATACGTGGAGCTAAATAAATAAAAAATGAACAACTCCAACGTAAAGATAATATCTTCTTCAAGCTCTGCCCTTCTATTTGGTACTATACGCATTCCCCATTAACAATTAAAGGCCTTAATGCGAACCAAAGAGCTGCGAAAGCCTTAAAAAAAGACGGCGTTTCATAGATATAATGTTTGCAAGGAGATAGAGGAATGTTTTCCCGAAGAACGGGATGGACCAAGTGGGTTCTGGCCGAGTGGTTTAGCTGTCAGAATGTGGTGAAGCAAAGGTTAGCTTCGGAGGTTCGATCTGATACGAACATAAAGTTGTTTGGTTTTTTCCCCCTCTCTCCTTGGTTTATTTTCTGTATTTTAGTGTACTAATTTATTTATATTCGTTACTGGCTCTCCTGTGAGCCAAAGACATAAGAATTACAATCAGATAATTGTGTATCATGTTTACCCTAATAATCTGTACCGTCTCTGGTGTTGTAGACCGTGTTACGTAGTTAGCTTTCATTCTTTTGGGCGCATATCGACGATATTAAACCTAACAGTTTTTGTTTCATGTTTAAACCCTATGTTTCACTTCTTCTATTGACAAAGGAGTTATAAAAATGCTAAGTTCACGGATAAACAGAATAATAAATTGTTAAAGAGTGTGGATTTCATCAAGGAAGTAAATGTCCAAAATGACGACCTCCTTCATCAATGCACATTTGTGTACGTTGTCGGAGAGAGCTTCTTGTATGCTGTAACATGAGCGGTGTAATCTGCCTGCATTCTTCACGTATGACTTCCAGTAGATGATTTGGGTCTTGCGGCTCTTGAGCATACACCCGTTCCTTTAAATGACCCCACACAAAGAAATCCAGTGGGGTGACATCAGGTGATCTAGGTGGCCATGCGATTGGGCCCCCTCGGCCAATCTATTTTTGCGATATGTTCTATGTAAGCGATTCCTTACAATCAAGGACCAGTGTGGTGGAACTCTATCCTCCTGGAACCACATTCCTGTCCATTTCACTAGTGGCACATCTTCTATGAGCAACGGCAATTCTTCTTGCAGGTACCTGTGAGATTGCTTTCAAAAAAGTACGGTCCAATTAGCTGGTCTCCTAATATTCCACACCAGACATTGATGCTCCACTGTGCCTGGAATGCAGCTTCTGTCATGCAGTGAGGATTGCCTACACTCCAGTAGTGCATATTATGGCGGTTATCAGTTCCGTTATTGTGGAATGTGGCTTCATCACTGAAGAGAATACTTCCTAATAACTCTGCATCCATTTGCGTTCGCTGCTGTAGCCATTGTGCATATATCCCTCGCGCTTGAAAGTCGCGTCCGTGGAGAGCCTGGTGTAGTTGTAGATGGTACGGATGATATTTAATACGATACAATATGCGCATCACTGAGGATTGACATATGTGCACAACTTCTGCCATGGCTCTTGAACTGGTATGTGGATTGTTTTCTATTGCGTTTCGCACAACTTCTTCATTGCCTTCAGAGGTTACAGGAGCATCGCGAGCAGGCGGTGCTCTTCCAAATGATCCTGTTTCACGAAGGCGTCTTTCAACCCTTCGAAAAGTGCCTCCTTCCTGGAAACTGTTCTTCATACAGGAGCTTTGCTGACAGTGCATTACAACTTGTTTCTCCATAGATTAACAGCATGCCAACATACTCGTCGTTTGTATACATTATGACAGCAGCCGTTTCTCGTAGAAAGGTTTCTGATACTGAGTAGACAATGGAGAGAGACTTATTTATTCACGCCAAGCATGGACGCAGGCACAAATAACTAAAGCCACTTTGCATGTCGGAAGTGTTTTAAACTTGGTTGAATGGGTCAAGCTAATACTGGCCACAATAAAACCCCTACTACGAAGTACAAATTATCCACCTGCCAGTGGAAAACGTGGCGATTATTCTATTTTGTACACACTTATAATCTTATTAAAATATCATTTATATCATAAAATCAAATTATAGGAACAAAGAGAAAACAGAAGGTAATAAAGAATTTAAACTTAATCCGAAGGATTAGAACCCGAATTTAAGGGGCACAGTGTTAATGCAACCATGATAATACCATTCAGCCAATGCTACCTTGCAAGCTGAGGTTCCAATACGAATTAGTAATCGCTGAATTAGACCCCACCTTGGATCTTTACGCGCTTTTTTGCAGCGTCATACAGTGTTTTAAGCTCGGTTTGGTAGTTTTAATTCAAACGAATAAACTGCATCAGTCATTAGAATTACTGTTTGATCTGAAGTACTTCATAATTTGTGAAATAAGAGAAATTATCTACCTAATACTTAGCATTTTTTGGCAAGGCTCTACATTGACTAACGGTTTAAATCCATGTGGTTCGCACTGCGTAGATCTGCCATTTTGTTTTCAAATGGTTTTGTCAACCAATGCATGTTGTTCCTTCAGGGGAGTTTTCAAAGTGATGCATGGATGTATGCTAAAAAATAAAAGTTTGTAAAATTGGCTAAATGTACTACTGCAGTTCTCAGTGTCAGGGTGGGATGTTTTTTGCATCGACATACATAACAATTGCATTCTGTCACGTAAAACACTTATGCACTGAGTTATGTACCCCTCCTCTGCCATTAGAAGGCATTAAAGAAAGGCGTAAGTCACATATGTCGCTTAGCATGTTGCATAAATTCAAAAATAAATAGGCGCAGCTTGGTATATATATGCAAGTCTGCAAACATATATATATATATATATATATATATATATAATGTTATAACGTTCTATACTTGTTCGCTCCCATGTGTACATTATGAATGTATGTGTGTTTTTTAACATCCTCGTAAGTACTATACTACAATATTAGCAAAGAAACACGTAAAATTTAGAACAAAATATTAAATAAAGAAATTGTTATTGTGTTGATGCTGAGAAGCTGTAAATTAGATATTTTATTACATTAATGAGTTGTTGTATAAGTTTGTCCGTGGCTAGTACTGTATGTTGCTTCAAGAGAGAGAGAGAGAGAGAGAGAGAGAGAGAGAGAGAGAGAGAGACCGAGTGAGGTTTCTCTATCTTGCCTAATTTTAAATAATTTCTAGTCAAACATATTTATGTTGAGTAGCAACCAGGTAGAAGAATCATGTATTATATAAATATGCAATGGATACCTGTTAAATAAAAATTGGTACAGAAAGTCGTGTGAGTACTGTAGACTCTCTTAAATAAGCGTTGAATTCTTTGTCTGTAGAAGATAAGCGCTTGTTTATTTTTAACATGCCTGTCATATCTGATACAGTGAATATACGCACCAAGAATCTTTGGTGTATTGTAATTATATGTGTTTAGTTTACGATGAAACAAATGCCTGGGGCAGGTACGAAGCATTCATGCATATTATCTCATTGTTAACGTAACCTCTCTCCCATGAGCCTTATTAAATAAACGAATTCTCTCGCTGGATTTTCCGCATTTACATCATGAAGTCCTTCCAGGCATGTTCAATTCGCTTCATTGCACGGTGCCGGTATGTATATTTGGTTTGGTCATCCAAGTCATCACTTTCTGGCTCCACACTATACCATAAAAGGAGTACAGCCAAGGCTAGTTTAGGACGTGTTTGCAAATACCTTTATAGATATTACTTCCACTAAGGACTCTACAAGGCTTAGGTTTATTCGAGACGTTGTTTAATTTATATACAGTCAAAGCTAGTAAATCATAAAACAACATAAGGTGTGGAATATAAATTAATTTTTAAGAACTTAGAGCCGTCAACTTGTAGGACCAGCAAATAGCATTGCTGCTGCCATTACAGAATAGATTGCAGTGGAAGTTTATGAACTGTTTGTTGCTTTTTAAATGTAAATGGTTATGAGAAAAATGTATGTCTTCTTTAGTTCACTTTAGTGTTAAATAAATTCATTTACTTGTGCATATATATTTATGTAAGCCATTTAAAGCAACTTGTCGGCGAAAAAACTGTCACAAATAATTTTCTGCACGATCGTATGTTTTCTGCGTCTTCGCGATGAAGTTTACACAGAAGGAAACTTAGAATTGTAACACTTGAATTAGTTTCCAAGAAAGTCCATGTCTACCAACCGAGTGGGATGACTCAGGCGGTTACGTCTGTGGCCGTTTTTTTTCGTGGTTTTCCCGGGTCGCCGGACGAATGCTGGGGTGTTTCATATTCTACCACGACTCTCCTTCCTCTCCTTTCGTACCCATCATCTTCCTTGCCATCTGTTTCAGGGTTGTAGGACCAGGTCACGGTGTTCGGCAGGTTGCGGCTGGGCGGTGGCTTGCGCTGTGTAAAGGTTTCTTCTCTGGCGTCGCTGCGGTGCCGCACAGTTAGGCTCTCCTCAGCATGAGGACCCTGGAGGTTGGTGGCTTGTGCCCAGGGACCGAACGGCATCGGATACGTTCTATTTGGAAACGTTAGGGACCCCTTTCATGCTTGCCCGCGGCGGAATACGGATCTGGTCGCTCTCTGGGTTTCTCTCCCTTATCCTTTCCTCTCAGGGGTCACGTTGGAAGCACAATGGGCCGACTGACCTGCGTGCGGTGCTTTACCCCGGTTCTGGGAGCCCCTCCGTGATATGTACCTTTACCACATTTAGCAACAAAAATGTGCTTGTTGCTAAAGCATTCAAGCACACCTATTCTGCAACCTCTGGTTAAAGTTTAACAATTCGTTAATGCCACTAACCAGTTGCTACGCGCTATTTGGTGTTCTGTAACATCGTAACAACATCTTGTTAAGAGAAACAAAATTATGGTTAACGATACCAAGTGCTAAGTTAGCGCTACTGGCTGAAAATGGATACATTTTTAGTGCTTGTTGATCTTAACGAGTAGCGTTAGCAATTTTCTTAACCAGAAAGTTACAGAATAGCCGTGAATAGGGCGGGAATTAAAATACAAGTCTCTTCAGTATCACGTCTTCATAATCACGTCTCCGACTTCAACTATTCTTCAAATACTTAATCTATATTATCGTCCATATTATTATTATTTTCAAACACTTTGCTTTGAGTCACGGCATCTACCATCAAACAATTGACTCAAAGCCCCCTAAATAATAGTATCTTACAATCCCATTAGTTACAGCTGTTGGCAGAATTGCGTTATCAAAAATCCGAGGCGGGTAAGTATATTATTTATTAATAATTAATTCACAATAATAAAACACGCGATAGTTCAAAAAATAGTGTATCATAGAGGTGTGTGAAGCGCATAACAGAATTTAGGAAATAGATAAGATTTGACTTCATCTGTCTTTTTAAACTATTCCTCGATTCTGTAATAATGCATTTCCCACACTCATATCGCAATATACTTTGGCTTTCTATACATTATTTACTCTAAACGAAAGCGAAATAAAAAAATCTGATGTGTTATACTCACATGAGTTTCTCTACTCTTGTACAAACTATTTTCACAAACGCTTATTTTCCGTCTACTTCATGTTAGCAATCTTATTGCCAATTTTCTTGTAGGTGCAAGGGGAATATGGTAGACTTTAAGCGATAGCCAACTCTTTTAAGAGCTGGTTGCTATGTGGAGCATTCCATTCTCTTTGCATGTCTAGGACATAACAAAAAGAATACCGAATTTCCATTTGAGAAACAGTATAAGTATTGGAAAATTCAAATAAATAACAAGGAATATCTCTGAAATAGTTCACTCCACAAAAAATGTGTATCATAAATTGTGTATTTCAAGAACTACATTTATTGTAGAGAAAGATGTTTATCCCTTACTGTTTACCAGTTATGAAAAAGCCATTCAGATTGAAGAGGGCTTTTGGGAACATTCCCAGAAAACTCAAGATATATATTTTATTTATCATGAAAATATCTTAAATATAGGATATTTTAATCAAAATTGTTAAACCCATTTTTGAGAAAATCAAAACATGTTCCATGTAAAGGTTGTATGAGTTAGAGGATTTGCTTGAACATCTTCGTTTCGCATATTTGAAAGATATTGAACCTAAATACCAAGTATTTTTCGTTTTTCAGTTATGCTGTTCACATACACACATCCACATAGACACTCACACACTGACCTTTTTTCTAAAAATGCTTTTTTTGGATTTAGAGGACCTCAAAAAATATATTTCCGGTGAAATCTGGTATCGAATTGTTGGGTGGAATGTATTACTTCCCCTACTTACTATACGTAGTAGAGAAAGTAAAAAGGCATTATTCGATTTGTGACAATTATTTTTAGTAATATGATGCAGCAGCTATGGCTCAAGGCTGTCGGGAGGTCGCCAGCATAAACACCCGAAGCGCAATCGGCAGATAACAAGAATTTTCTGGAAGTTTCTTTCCCCCCTCCAGAACGTGTGGAATGAGAGAGTGAGCGAATTGGTGAGCCGTTTCTGCTGCGACATCAAGTTGGTGACGACTAATGTGACGTGTAGCAAATGCTACAGTGTAGTGAAAGATTGCAGAAGTCTTGTGTTCTTGTGAAAGTGAAGTGACGGGAACTTGAACTAGTTCATATTAGTGTACTAAGTGAAGTCCCAGTGGAAGTTGAACCACAGAGAGATGTGACAGTTTAAAATTTGAGAAGGTGTTTTCTTTACGTTATTTGCATCACGCTTTGGGCGTCAAATTGAAGTTGTAAGTTTCTGCCCCACGTATGGACGCCAATTTGAATAAGATAGTATCCTTGCGTTATTTGCACCACAATTGTGGCGTCAATTTTTGTAGTAGTTATTTTTTGTATTGTTATTTGTCCCACGTTTAAAAATACTAACTTTGTAATTTGACTGTTTCTTTAAATATTATATATTTATGTTTGCCTCGGCTGCATCAGTATTGTTGTTAGAGACATGTTTCTCTTTGCAGGGTTGTAGTGAGACTGAAGAATGTAGGCTTACACAGATTATAATTTTACTTCACTCCTTTTATTAATGCCTGACACCATTTAAATAACACTTCACTGATATAGAGAGAGAACTGTGACATTTTTTAATTAGTTACTTGCACTTTTTAACACGTAGACTATTTTTCGTCTCACACGAATACGTATTAAATCTCTCGAGAACGCATCCCGCATCCGGTTACAAACACTGTCTGCAGGGAACTGAATTGATTTCAACCGGCTAAACTTGTAAATTTCTGTATTTCAAGTCTCTGATTGGCTATTCCTAATCCAATAGAATACCTTCATTTAACTAAAGCTTTTTTGGTTGTTGATTGCCTATTTTATAAATTGTCACTAAAATTACATTATTGCTTCCAAGAGTCAAAAGTAGTATTGTTAAACTTTCAAATTCATTATTGCCTCAAGATTACCTCATTGTTAACTCATTGTTAGCAACTATTAACCTATTATTCTCACAGCTGCTACATTATTAAATTACGTAATAAATTTATATAACATTATTGATCATGTATACTATAGTATACAATAATACAAACATATATAACTGTAATATACACTTTTTATATATTTTTACATACAAATATTGTTTTAAGGCGGGCGGTTATTGAATTTACATATTATAAAATTAGAGTGAAATCAATTTAGTGTTAAAAATACTGCCTCAAATTTGTACAAAGTCACAGTACCTACATTTCTTTAGTGGCTTATCCAGGACACTAAATATTACATTCCTTGGAAAACATTAACAATTTCATCAAAGGAAGGTTTTTAGAACGCCCTTGAAATGTTGTTCTAAAAATCATAATTTGGAAACCGCTTCACTTACAAAATACAAATTTTATAACTACCCTTATAAACATACATAACTGAAGGTAAACTCGTGGAATCAAAATGCTTAAAAGCACATATTTACTTTCTCTACTACGTATAGTAAGTAGGGGAAGTATTGTATTCCACCCAAAAATTCGATACCGAGATTTCACCCGAAATACATGTTTTGAGACCCCCTGAATCCCCCCCCAAAAATTTTGGAAACATGTCCGTGTGTGTGTCTGTGAACAGCATAACTCAGAAACGAATAGTCAGATAAACACCAAACTTGGTATTTAGGTTCAATATCTTCCAGAGATGCGACCCGAAGGTTTTCAAGAAAATCCCTCCACCCCAGATTACATTTTACATGGAAAATTTTTCGAAAATTTTAATTTTTTCAAAAATGGCTCTAACGATTTTGATTAAAGTGTCATATGTTTAAGATATTTTCATGACAAATGAAATGTATATCCCGGATTTTCTGGGAATGTCTCCAAAAGTATTCTTCATTGTGAACGACTTTTGCACTACTGGTAAACCATAAGAAATAGACACAATTTTACTACACAAAAAATGTAGATCCCGTTAAAATACACAATTTATGTTGTATACATTTTTTTGTTGAGTGAACCATTTTGAGATATTGCTTGTTATTCGCTTAAATTTTGCAATACTTATACTTTTTTTCAAATTCGATATTCATTTTTTTTTGTCTTGGTAATGCAAAGACAATGGAATACAGCACAAAGCAACCAGCTCTTAAAAAATTTGACTAAGGCTTAAAGCCTACCAATTCCCCTTGCATCTATAAGAAAATTAGCAATAAGATTAACATCTGGATATCTCGATTAACATGAAGCATATGGAGAATAAGCGTTGGTAAAACTAGTTTGTACAAGAGTAGAGAACGTCATGTGAGTGTAACATACCAGAGGGTTTTAGAATTCACCGATCGGTTGCCTTAAAACGAACGACAACAGTATAGCTTCCATGAGGAATTACAAAGAGGGTTATATTCTGCCTGACTACAAAGCATTTACCAATTGGATTATTTTAGAAGTAAATCACAAATAACAATTCTAAACAATTCCTTTTCATAGTGACCTTAACCAGTCAGCCAATCCATCTATTCATCAATCAAACAAACCATCAGATCAAGTACGATGTTGATTTCGTTACCATTCCTACTTACAATAGGTTTATCTACCCCGCCCATCCCACACACATAACACATAAATCACTGGTGCAGGATCAAAATATTATTTTACGCCATAATAGGAGCTTAGCTTTAGGCATTTAGAAATCACGGACTTAATAGCATTTAGTGCTTACTGATGTTAGTCCTTGGGGAAGTCTGATATAAAGCTTAATACTCATATAAATGTAACGATGCTGATTTGCAGATAATCTTGTAGGAATATATAATAAATGTTTTCATACTAATACGTATGTGTATATCCACTTTAGGTTGAAGGTATTAATATTTTGTTTAAGATATAAGTTAGGATATAAAATAAGTAAGATGAGGACATACTCCTAATTCAATATAATGGCGGGCGTTACAATTCTTTAAATGCATCTAATTGCTTTCCCCCCAGTATTTATAATAGACAGTGATTTTTTAAAATAATTGTATTATGATGGGATATTACAGTATACCTAGGAAAGGGGTGTAGATTTGGATGAGTATATGGAGAAGTTTACGAGTTTTTTTCTTTATATCTTTTGTATTTTTATACAAAAAGAAAAACCACCTTTGGAATGCAGAGACGTTAGATAATAGCAAAGTATAATTCGCGCTCTTTTTCCGATGCCGCTGCAAAGCTTTTACTACATTTTAGAAAAGATATTTACTTTGCTAGCGGTGTTTTATTCTCACGACAGATGTTTTATGTGTTTTTTAGCGAAACGCATAACGTTTAATGAAGGCAACCAAAATCCGAAGCACACTTGTTTAAAGTTGAATGAAAGAATCAAATAAAATAAATTATTCAACTTAAACGTTTACTAATTATATTCTTGTAAAAATGGAAATATAGATGTAATACTCTACACGAGGGGCGTACAATAAGTAAGTTTCCCTATTTTATAAAACAATTACACACAATTGATCATGTTGAATTAATTTTATTTACATTGTAATATCCTTCTGTTGCTTTTCTACATAGTAAACATGTTTTTCCACGCATTTTTGGGGTCGTGGCACAAGCTTATCCAAGCCAGTATTGTACCAGGTTGGGTCCTGTGTTCGCAACCAGTTGTTCACTGATTTGACTTCATCGTCGGTGTTAAAAGTGCTTACCTTTGAGTTGGAGGAACATGTGGAAATCACTTGGGGCAAGCTCCGGTGAATACGGAGGATGCGAGGAAAATTCCAAGTTGAATCTTGACCCAGGCGGAGCTCAGAAGATTCAACTGGGAAATTTTCTCGCATCCTCCATATTCACCAGATCCTTCCCAAGTGATTTTTACATGTTCCCCTGACTAAAAGGTCATCATGGAGGTAAGCACTTTAACACCGTGACGAAGATGAATCAGAAGTGAACAGCTGGTTACGAGCACAGGACCCGACCTGGTACAACACTGGCTTGGAGAAACTTGTGTCACGTCCCCAAAAATGCTTGGAAAAATTTTTTGACTATGTAGAAAAGTAACAGATAGATCGTGCGATATAAATAAAATTACTTCAACATGATCAATTGTGTGTAATGTTTTTTTATAAAACAGGAAAACTTACTTATTGGACGGCCCCCGCAACTAGTAGACATATGAACATATGGGAAGCTTTACCCCAAATGTTCCTGTCAGTTCGTGGTTGTGAGGTGATCTAAGGCTATACATAAAGTTTTTGACTAGTAAAAACTTCCAGATAACTGAAGTAGGTTGTTGTTTCACGTATGGTAAGCCAATTGGAAGTATGAGTTGTATTGTAGTTCAACTGTTGGGGAGCCGAAATTAAAGTAGTGGCAACACACGTATATTACCCGATAGCCTTCGTCCCAAATTTAAAAATATTAACCTTGTAATTTGACTGTTTCTTAAAATATTATATATTTATGTTTGCCTCGGCTGCGTCAATATTATTGTTAGAGACATGGATTTCTTTGCAAGGCGTGGTGCGTCTGAAGAATGTAGGCTTACACAGATTATAATTTTTACTTCACTACATTCATTAATCCTTGACACAATTTAAATAACACTTTACTGATATAGAAGGCTGCGTGATATTTTTTATTAATTATTTGCAAATTTTAACACGTAAACTATTTTTGTCTCACACGAATACATATTAAATTTCCCGAGGACGCATCTCGCGTCCGGTTAGGAACACAGTCTACAACCAACGCGTCTAGTTATGAGCGCTGTCTACAAGCAACTGGCTTCATTTCTACCGCCTAAATTTGTCAATTTATGTATTTCAAGTCTCTGATTGACTATTCCTACTCCAGTAGAATACTTTTATTTAACTTAAGCTTTTTTCTGGTTGTTCATTGGCTATTTTGTAAACTGTCACAAAAATTACATTATTGTTGCTCCAAGAATGACTAGTAGCATTATATACACTTTCTTACTCATTATTGCCTCAAGGTTACCTCAATGTTAGCAACCTTTAACCTGTGATTCTCACAGCTCCTACATTATTAAATTACGTAATACATTCACATTACATTATTGAACAAGTATACAATAATATAAACATATACAATGACTGTTACATACATTTTACAAATTGTTACATACACATCTTGATTTAAGGCGGGCTGTTATTGAATTTACATATTATATAATTAGACTGAAATTATTTAAGTGTTAAAAATACTGCCTCATAACCAAGTTGGCTTTGGGTAGTTCGAAAGGTAAGAGGGAAGAAGTTTTGCACTGAAAGAGGACAATGCTGTTAACATTTCAATATTAACTGAAGTACCTACGTTCCTATATCCACAAGATGTCCTCCGTAATTGTATTTCTCCAACTTTTCCTGTCTGAATTCGATTATCATAACTAGTTGGTTACTATTTTCTATTTGGAATGTAAGGGAACTCGGTGTTAAAACGGTTAAAATTTCGGCCTCAACACTTTTACATTCGGTGTTCTATGGAGCCATTTCAAGGAAAGAAAAAAGCACGAATTTTAGAATGTACAGGGTATCTTCCTGACGATTTAAAAGACGCACATAACGTTATTACCTGCACACTAGGAGGTCTGTAGTAATGGTGCTTGTTTTGTACGAACAGCAAAGAGTTAATTTCTTCACGCCATGACAACATGCTGAGTCAACAAGTCTAGTGATAGATGACCAATGTACTTTTTTCGCAAAGCTATACTTGAAGTCGCTTTGTTCATTCTTTACATTTGGGGGCATATGTATTTAGCCAAGAGATGTACGTTTTATTTATATTACTCTTATTATCGGACGTTATGTTTGTTTTAGACTAAAATAACCCATAAAATCTACATTAAACAATCCAATGTTGTTTAAAAGGCATACAAACAAATTTGAGAAAGAGATTTATTTCAGGAATAAACCCTGAACAATATTTCCTGAGATCTTTACCTCTGTAGCTCATCCAAATTTTTTAGCCTATGACTTCGTGACTTCACTATCAAGATTTCGAGCCCAAAAGTATATTTAACTTGTATTTTCTATAAAAATGCTGATAACTTTTATTTAAACATCATAAGTTTGAGATACTGATCAAAAATTAAATGCCTACGTATCCTGAATTTCTATAAACAGTTACTGATATTCTCTTCATTACTATTAAATTTTCTCAAACTGGAACCAGAGAAGGATGCAGAAAAACCGAAACACAGATTAAAGCGGCACTAGGTAAATATTCAATTTATTCGATTGCTTTCTTATCCGACATTGTCAAAATCCATTCTAGAAGTAAAAGATTGAAAATAAAGATATGAGGTTACTCAAATTCGAGAGCAGTCTAGAATTTTTACACTTAACTGAAGCATAAGTATACGAAGGTTTGTACAGATTCGTCAAAATGATGCAAATTTTTACATAGGGGATGAAGTACTTATGAGTAGGGGTAGTTTTTTAAGCTGTAAGCTGTTCTATAATTTTTGCCAGGCCCAATCGCAGTATAGTTTTTCTATACCGAATTGAAAATAAAGCTTACCAATAGCTTTTAAAAATGTCGAGGTATTATATGATAGAAAATAAGGGTGGAATAGTTTTAGAATTAGCAAAACAACCTATAACTTTTTGCAAAATTATATAGCATAGCTGAACAATATTTTGACCAGATATGTTGATAGTGCTAACTTCTAAATAAAGAGTTGAAAATATGGTTGGAGTAGTTTTTTGAGAATTGTAGGGTAGCTTATAATTTTCGATTTGTCCTGTAGTATAAATGTAGCATAAGGTTTTGTGTAGATCGGCCAGATAAAGCTGAATGTTAAAAATAAAGGTTGAAAATAAGCTTATCTAGACGAAGCTTTTCAAAAGTGTAGGAAGTTTATCATTTTTTGCCAGATTCTAAAATCCAAGTGTACAAAGTTTTGTCAAAGTAATACCGAAAATATTCCTTGAGAGCTAAGCTCAACGAAATCAGAGTGAGATTTTGTATTATTAACCTGATGTGCAACTTTCCTCCTCCCTTCAATAACTAATTTTCCATCCCAATTTACGCTTTTGGGCTATAAGTCATTGCAAATCTGTCTTTCTCTAAATAAATGAACAAAATATTTTATTACATGCCCATGTGAAGAACATTTTATAGCATGTGTCCATCCCGAAGAACCGCGCTCTCCTCAATGGTGAAAAAAATAAACACACACACAATTTTTTTTATCTTTGTAATGTTAACTTAGAGAATTATTTTGGTAGCGTTATCTGGTTCCAAAATGTTTTATTTTTTGTGGTTTTATACATGAAGATCTACTTTATCACTTCATCTCATAGTATTTCAAAATGATCAGTTCTCTTTTTCTGTGCATAAGCCTAATGACCAAAGAGTTTGTAACACAGTCTCTCTGCTCTTGACAGATAACAAATCGACCTGATTTGAAAATTTGAGTGTGCTCCCATATCTGGTTTACAACAAATAGAGAATGTTTACGGGCCTCTGAGGCAAACTCAGAGAAACGATAGAGCTCTCAGAGGGGAACATTTTCTGTCAATCAATCACCATCCTCTGGCGGGACGCATTGTTACGGAGTTTATCATCCCTGTTTGAAGTGCATTCGGTAGGATAGGTTTGAGAGGTACAACCAGTACACTTTGACTCTGTTTACAACCGCTGAATCAAGTGGCATCGCCTGTTTCTTGTCCCTTACGTCTGGATAGGTTAACTCAGTGTTTGTGAAAAACAGCTCCACGCATACCACCTATAGAAAGTACAGGGACTGGGGCCGAACGACTTCCTACCCCATGTTCAGTTTGTCCAGTGGTATCTGCAACGAAGAATCGCAAATCCTACATTTCCCACACAAGTCTGTTTATCAATGAGGTCTGCTTCACACGAGACGGATACTCAACAGCAAGAACAGCAACATCTGGGATGTTGAAAACCCTTCTGTAGTGTTCGTTAGACATCACCAACAAAATTATTCCGTAAAAATCTGGGCTGGAATCGATGGTGATCATCTGCTGGGATCTTTCGTTTTGCCACCCCGTTTGAGTTAAGTTGGGCTGTGCGTCCCACGCCAAAAAAACCCAACCAGACGTAAGGGACAAGAAAGAAGCGATGTCACTTGTAAACAAACGAGAGTCAAGTGTACTGGCTGTGCCTCTCAAAACTATTCTACCGGATACACTTCAAACAGGAGTGAACAACGATGTGCCGCAGGATGGTGGTTGCTTGACAAAAATGTTCCCCTCAGCGAGGTCTGTCGTTCCTCAGAGTTTGTCCAGATGTCCTGAAACATACCGTATAGTGTAATCTGGAAAATTTTCTGGGCAGACACAGGGCAATAGTCGAAATCATGTTGATAGATTTATAGAATTAATTGTTCTTTCACACAAGCCGTGTGTTGGACAAGGTTGGAAAGGTAGAATCAGACGAGTGAAAAATCAATGCCATTGCCGGGATTTGAACCACGGATCTTCCGGTTCCGATGTGTTTATACACTACCATTGAAAACAGATACTCAACTGAAGTACATAAGCACATTTATTGTTTTAAATGTATTCTCTTATCCCTTAAGAAACCTTTAGAAAATCAAACAATACAAAAAGTATCATTAATAGCAAATAAAATTTTGGGGATTCTCATAGACTTACAAAACGTCCTGTCACACAACGCAATGGCAAACCCCATCCATGTAGGTGAATTGCAAAACGCAAAATGCACACTGATATTACATACTTAGTCGGCGTACCCTCATATCTAGAGCTTACACCCCCTAGGACTTGCATGGTCAGAAACCTGTAGAGGAGGAGACGGACATGAACCATAGAATGAAGAACTCGGAACCAGGGATCGGCCCATAGCCAGGTATGGAAGTGAAGAACATGATATGCAAAAGTGATTGGTGGAGCAATTGGTAGAGTGAATGGTGGGGAACCGAGAAAACCCGTCCAGATGCCGCTTTACCCACAAATCACACATGTGGACCTCTGGGATCGAACCCGAATCGCCTTGGTGTGAGGCGAGCGGTCTAACCATTCAACCATGGCGCCGCCGTACACTAATGTATAAATCCTATCCTTCCAGCAGGGAGTTGTTCGGAGTGCTGATGTCTGTAAAACAAATTTCACTCAGTCGCTTCACAGAAAACATTAGATGATAGGCACGTTTAGACAGAACACCAGATTTCCCAAGGCAGGGTTGACTACTTGCCGAGAGGAAGAAAATATCGGGGACGACCAGGACACGCTGGAGACAATTACTGTGAAGCCGGAACGGGCAAAGTGTCTAATACATGAAGTGAAGCACAATTATATAGATATACTGACATGTGTTATTATATCAACATAATTCCATATATAGGGTTGTCTCACAAGTTCGTTCGCTTTTCGTTACGTTTCAATCACTAAGAACGCCTGGGAACACACCTCACCCGCAGCATAGCTACGACAACGTAGTTGCGAACTTTAGGGTTTACAAACTTTAAACACAAGGTAGTTCAAAAGATAAATAAGCAGTAAACAAACTATTTATTTCCTGCAGTGTACACCATTATTGTCGACAATACATTGCCAAGTTCCTGACCACAGTAGCACGAGCTACATTGAGCTCCAACGCCAACACCGAATTGTAATTCGTGGATTTTTGACTATCGTTTCATGAATTTTTTCCACGTCCGTAACCATTAGCCGTCCAGACCGAGGTTTGTCTTTTAGGGAGAAATTCCCAGCTCGAAATCGACTAAACCACTTTTGACATGCTCGCTTCGTTACTGCATCTTTCCCATAATCAGCACACATTTTCTGCCGGCATTGTGAGGCGGTTTTACCCTTACGATAATAAAAAAGTATAAGATGTCGGAACTGTTCCCTTTTGCTTTCCATAGCTTGTAAACACAAGTTCACGCCGTATTATTCAACGTCAGTAACAAACACATAGTGACATGTCCAATAGTGAGTCTGGATGTTATTCTCTAAGTCGTAGGGGTGGTTAGGCATTTAGGGTAACTAGTGTGCAGAGGGTTCAGGGTTTTCAGGTACTATAGACGGAACTTGCGAGCAAACGGCGAACTTATGAGGCAACCCAATAGTACAATGTTACTAACATGTTACTTTGAAGTTTTGTCGCAGTAATCTGTTCGTGTTATCTTATTTGCTGCGCGCCTGTTATTGTTTTATTATTTTAAGGTTTGATTGCTTTGTCCTCCGGCTAGCTATTATTACTCAGTCGAGCAAATATCTCTGAGCAGGGCGTGTAAACGGAAAGGAATTGTTACTAAACGATAACACTAATAAAAGAATTTATGTTCACACATTTACTGCCGTCACAATTAATTAATAGTTCACATCTTTAATCTTTATACACACCTGTCTGAAACTGTTATATTTCCGAATGTAATTACTGTCGTATTAGTTGCCGCGTATTTCACATTTTATAACTAACTTTACGACGCCAGAGATTCTTCCAAACTGTATAATGTGCACTTCACGATAGATTCTTCAGGACTGCTCGACGTGTACCCTGTGAATTATTCCATAGAACTGCGTGAAACATGCTTAAAGCTCGAGAATATATACTCCTTCACCTCGAAATGCCTAAACATTGTAATAGAGCTGCTATTGGTTACTAAATCGCGCCAACATTAGCGTCTATTTTGTCAGCCAATCATAATTACTAGTACATATGCTCTAGGGAAGATATTCCCTTCATTCTAAAGAAAGGCACGCTACCCTGATGTCATTTGTTTATCTTATGGCTAACAAACATCTAAAATCATTGTCATACAATAATGTTAAATTACACTACAATCACTTTGGCATTCACAGTGTTGTGATATAAAATACTGCCTCAGTTTGAAAGCTTTGAGTGTATAAACGGAGTAGAAGTCTAATTATGGATATAGGGACTTAACATGTGGTCAGTTTTTTTTTTTCAGATACTCTCTCCCGTGTTGATTTTAGACATATCTAATAAAAATATTTTAAGAAAACTTCAAGAAAGGAGTAGGATCCAATAGCAGCAAGCTTATTTGTTGCTTATTTTGGAGGAAATAATAATGCGGAACTTTTATTGATTCTTTATGTCATTTTTACTTTTTCTACCAGGTATCTATAGGTAGAGACAGTATTGCATTCCACTAATAATTTCAATACCGAGATTTCACCAGAAATACGTGTTTTGAGACGCCCTAAATAAAAAAAAACATTTTTAGAAAAAGGTCCGCGTGTGTCTATATATGTGTCTGTGAACAGCATATCAAACACGAAGTCAGAAACGTATCAAGATTGGTCTTTAAACTGAATATCTTTCAAAATTGCGACATGAAGATTTTAACGAAAATCTCTCCATCCCATCTAGCGTTTACATGAAACATTTTTCGAAAATTTAGATTTTCTAAAAAAATGGCTCCAATAATTTTGGTTAAAACACCGCATATTAAGGATATTAAATGACAAATAAAATTCAATTCTTGAATTTTCTGGGAATAGCCTGTGAAGTCCAGTTCATTCGGAAGGAACTCTGTATAATATTGTATAACTAATAAACGTTAAGCGATAGAAAAAGCGTACTAAGCAAAATATATAGATCTCTTTTGAGAAAGGTATTTTGGTGTATTGAAGGAGTTGAATTATAGTACAACTGTTGGGGAGCCGAACAATTGAAGTAGTTGCAAACGCACGTATGGTACCCGGTAGCCTTAGGCCAGTTTTTAAAAATATTAACTCTGTGTTTTTTTTTACTGTTTCCTTAAATATTATATTTATGTTTGCCTCGGCTGCGTCAGTATTTGTTAGAGACACGTTTCTCTTAGCAGGGTTGTGGTGCGACTTAAGAATGTAGGGTTACACAGATTATAATTTTTAATTCGCTCCTTTTATTAATGCTTGATACAATTTAAATAACACTTCACTGATTTAGAGAGAGAGTTGTGAGATGGTTTTATTAAATACTTGCACTTTTTAACACGTAAACTATTTTTTTGTCTTACACGAATTTTTTTGAGGACACTTTTCGCGTTTGGTTAGTAACGCTGTCTATAACCAACTGAATAGATTTCAACCGCCAAAACTTGTAAATTTCTGTATTTCAAGTCTCTGATTGGCTATTCCTAATCCAATAGAATACCTTCATTTCACTAAAGCTTTCTCTGGTTGTTAATTGGCTATTTTTATAAACTGTTCCTAAAATTACATTATTGTTTCCAAGAGACACAAGTAACATTTTAACTCTCAAACTCATTAATGCCTCAAGTTTACCTTATTGTTACTTCATTGTTAGCAACTTTTGACCTTTTTTTCACAGCTCCTACATTATTAAATTATGTAATGCATTCACATAACGTTATTACACATGGATACAATAATATAAACATATACAATGACTGTAATATACACTTTTTGTATTATTACATACACATATTGCTTCAAGACGGGCTGTTATTGAATTTACATATTTATATAATTAGACTGAAATCATTTAAGTGTTAAAAATACTGCCTCACTTTAAACCACACAATTTATTTCAAATAACTTTTCTGTAGCATCAGCCTTTCCGGGTATCCATTAATAATGGTTTGAATTTCATTCTTTTAAAGTCCCGTTGATTTTCAGTTGTTTTTCGCGATTGCTTGGCAATTTTAAGGCCAGTTTATAGCGCCAGTTCTTAAACATTTGACTATCGCTGTAACCTTTGTATCTATAATGAAATGTGCAATGTAGCCGTTTCCGGAAAGGTTTATCTCGATTAAACTGAAGTAGATAGAAAAAATATTTCGTAAGAATAATTTGTACATCCACTAATAAGCAATAGAGGGTAGAGAAAGGTATGTGTATGTAATCCATTAGGTTATTTATTTCATTGTCGTGCGCCGTAAAACTCTACAAGTTTGTAAAAGTTTAGAACCATGATATCAAAAAGAGATTATGGGAGCTTAGATTACTTACACATCTGCAATACACAGTAACTAAAACTGTTAACATTGAATGAATCATCGCTGTTAGTGTGTAAATTAATGAATAAAAATAACATGTTTTAGTATTGTATTTTGATTCCCTTTTAATTCATATTACAATGAAAGTATTTTTCCTTGAAATTAACAGGGAGAGAGTATTAGAAAAAAAAGTTGATGTGTTGCACTCACATGACTTTCTCTACTCTTGTACAAACTACTTTTACAAACGCTTACTCTCCAAATGCTTCATGTTAATCCAGATATCGAGATGTTAATCTTATTGCTAATTTTCTTGTAGATGCAAGGGGAATATGGTAGGCTTTAAGCGTAGGTCAAATCTTTTAAGAGCTGGTTGCTATATGGAGTATTCCATTCTCTTTGTATTACCAGAACAAAAAAAATGAATAACGAATTTTTAAAAAATTATAAGTATTGGAAAATATAAGGGAACAACAAGCAATATATCGAAAATGGTTCACTCAACAAAATAAATGTGTATAACATAAATTCTGTATTTTAACGGAATCCTCAGTTTTGTGTAGTAAACTTTTTTTATCTCTTATGGTTCACCAGTTATGCAAAATCCTTCACAATGAAGAATACTTTTGGAGACATTCCCAGAAAATTCTAGATATACAATTCATTTGTCATGAAGATATTTTAATCAAAATCGTTAGAGCCATTTTTGGGAAATTAAAAATTTCGAAAAATGTTCCATGTAAAGGGTTGTCTGGGGTGGGGGATTTTCTTGAAAACCTTCGTGTCACATCTCTGGAGGATATTGAACCTAAATACCAAGTTTGGTGTTTATCCGACTGTTCATTTCTGAGTTATGCTGTTCACAGACACACACACAGACAGACACACACACACACACACACAGACAGACACACACACACAAACAGACACACACACACAGACACACACGGACATGTTTCCAAAAATGCTTTTTTTGGATTCAGGGGGTCTCAAAACATGTATTTCCGGTGAAATCTCGGTATCAAATTTTTGGGTGGAATACAATACCTCCTTACTTACTTTACGTAGTAGAGAAAGTAAAAACGAATAGCGAATTCCAATTTGAGAAAAAGTATAATACTGAAAAATTCAAACAAATAACAAGGAATATCTCGGAAATGGTTCACTCCACAAAAAATTGTGTATGACATAAGCTGTGTGTTTTAACGAAATCTACATTTTTGTAGTAAAATTTCGTCCATTTCTTACGGTTTACCAGTTATGCAAAAGTCATTCAGAATAAAGAGGACAATCCCAGAAAATTCAAGACAAACATTTCCTTTGCCATGAAAATACCTTAAACATATAATATTTTAATCAAATCGTTAGAGCCATTTTTGAGAAAATAAAAAATTTCGAAAAATATTCCATGTAAAGTTAATCTGGTGTGGGGGGAGTTTCTTGAAAATTTTCGTGTCGCATCCTTGAAAGATACTAAAGTCAAACACCAAGTTGGTATTTAACCGACTTTTCGTTTTTTAATTATGCTGTTCACAGACAGACACACACGGACATGTTTCAAAAACTGCTTTATTTGGATTCAGGGCACCTCAAAATATGTGAATCTCGGTATCGAATTTTTGGGTGGAATGCAATTTCCCCTACTTACTATACGTAGTAGGGAAAGTAAAAGAACTGATGTATTGTACTCTCATGACCTTCTCTACTCACTCTTGTACAAACTATTCCTACAAAGCCTTATTATTCTAGCTAGTTCTTATTAATCTAGATTAATATCTTCATTACAAATTTAAGTGTTTCGTTAGAACGCAGTATCCAGTTTTTAAAGAGCGTGCCGTTTGTGATGGTTTTGAAATTCATACTCCTTGCATGATCATGAGAGAGAGAGAGAGAGAGAGAGAGAGAGAGAGAGACTACCTGTTGAGAAGAGTATAAGTATTTGAAAATTCAAACCAATAATGATTATCGCGTGTGCACTAACTCACAGACGAATTTATTTCATATAAATTGTGTACTTTAACTAATCTACTTTTTTACTTTCTCTACTACGTATAGTAAGTAGGGGAAGTATTGTATTCCACCCAAAAATTCTATACCGAGATTTCAACGAAAATATATGTTTTGTGAGCCCCTGAATCCAAAAAAAAGCATTTTTGCAAACATGTCCGTGGTGTGTCTGTGTGTGTATGTCTGTGTGTGTGTCTGTGTGTGTATCTGTGAACAGCATAACAGCGACACAAAGGTTTTAAAGAAAATCCCCCACCCCAGATTACCCTTTAAATGTAACATTTTTCGAAAATTTTAATTTCCTCAAAAATGGTTATAACGATTTTGATTAAGTTATCATATGTTTAAGATATTCTCATGACAAATGAAATGTATATCTCGAATTTTCTGGGAATGTCTCCAAAAGTATTCTTCATTGTGAACGACTTTTGCATAACTGGTAAATTATAAGAGATAGACAAACTTTTACTACACAAAAATGTACATCGCATTAAAATAAACAATTTATGTCATATACATTTTTTGGTCGAGTGAATCATTTTCGAGATATTGCTTGTTATTCCCTTAAATTTTCGAATACTTGTACTTTTTCTCGAATTCGTTATTCATTTTTTTTTGTCCTGGTAATGCAAAGAGAATGGAATACTCCACATAGCAACCATCTCTTAAAATATTTGACTATAGCTTAAAGCCTACCAATTCCCCTTGCATCTACAAGAAAATTAGCAATAAGATTAACATCTCGATATCTCGATTAACATGGAGCATATGGAGAATAAGCGTTTGTAAAAATAGTTTGTATAAGAGTAGAGAAAGTCATGTGAGTGTAACACATCAGAATTTTTTTGTATAGCCTCTATGTCTTACGATTTACCAGTTAAACAAAGCATTCAGGATGAATAGGCTTCACTGTGGTTTGAATTCTGTAATTCCCTGTAGAGAGAGAGAGAGAGAGAGAGAGAGAGAGAGGGAGAAGGAGAAAGAGTTAATACAACAAAGCTACGGGCTTGGGAAACTAGAACATAAAAGGGTATTGGAAGGTCGAGGTGCTTTAAAACTTCGATTTTTCATTTTCTATGTAGTAAAAGCAACATAAATCTTCTGTCTTTAAATGATTTATCATAGCTTATTGACCAATTTGGCCCTTTAAACTTACCAACTTGTATATGGTGCGCAAAACCACGCCTATTGTATTCTTTCTTTCTTTTCATCTTCCCCAATTTGGTTTTTTCGTACTTGAGGTGCACTTTTCTCAGAACGTGTTAAAGATATTGTGTACACCAAATTTTACTGAATATTTCAGGAATTACGTTTTTATGCTAAACTTTTTCAGGTTTTAAAATAGACATGGGAATAAAAATATTATTTCGAAAAAAATACAGTGGCCCTTTTATGTTTTACAAACTGAATTATTTTTCATTCTTAATAGGTTAAATATATTAGAAAAATATTTTGTTTTCATAGTATAGAACTATCTTTTATGTGATTTTGGGGAAAATGGTGATTATAGAAACAAAAGTTTAGGAGAAAATTGAACCTAAAGTGTTAGTTGCAGCATTCTGAGCTATTAAGGATGGTGCCACTTATGAGTTTTGCACAACTTTACAGTTAACTTATTATTTTTATAATCTATATTTCTAGAAGCACTTAAAATACAACCAACCCAAATTGATTCAATAGTTATTGTGTAACTAGAATTTAAAGTAGCGACATGTTTTAGCTTTCTAATGACATCTTAATGCCCTTATGAACATTTAAGTTACAAGCGAAAGAGTATGTAGTGGTTCCCTGGTAGGCCCGCACTACGTTGATGATGATGGATGCTGTATTACGCATCTGTAGGTCGTCTTGATGCCCGTACTCTTGTGATGTATCACGGCGTTCTCGTACACTGGAATCGGATGATCGTGTATTGAGGCAGTATTATTAACACTTAAATGATTTCAGTCTAATTATATAATATGTAAATTCAATAACAGCCCGCCTTGAAGCAATATGTGTATGTAACAATTTGCAAAATGTATATAACAGTCATTGCATATGCTTATATCATTGTATCCCTGTGTAATAATGTTATGGGAATATATTATGTAACTTAATAATGTAGGAGCAGTGAGAATAATAAGTTAAACGTTGCTAACAATGAGGTAACAATGAGGTAACCTTGAGGCAATAATGAGTAAGAAATTTTAACAGTACTACTTGTGATTCTTGGAGTAAAAATAATGTAATTTTAGCCAACAAACAACTAGAAAAAGCTTTAGTTAAATGAAGATATTCTATTGGATTAGAAATAGCCAATCAGGGACTTGAAATACATAAATTTACAAGTTTAGACGGTTGAAATTAATTCAGTTGCTTGCAGACAGTGCTCATAACTGGGTGCGTTGCTTGTGCGTCCTCGAGATATTTAATATGTATTCGTGTGAGAATAAAAATAAGTTTACGTGTTAAAAAGTGTAATTAATTAATAAAAAGAATATCACAGCTCTCTATATCAGTGAAGTGTCATTTAAATTGTATCAAGTATTAATAAAAGGAGTGAAGTAAAAATTATAATCTGTGTAAGCCTACATTCCTGTCATATCGCAACCCTGCCAAGAGAAACGTGTCTCTAACAAATACTGACGCTGCCGAGGCAAACATAAATATTAAATACTTAACGAAACAGTAAAAATACATTTGGGGCGAAGGCTGCAGGAAACTGTTTAATATACGTGCGGTTGCAACAACTACAAGTTCGGCTCCCCAACAGTTGAACACAACTCCTTCAAAACAAACTACTTCAGTATGTAAATTCTTGAATGTGTGTTAGAATGTTGTAATTATTATTTTATAATTGTGTCACGGCTGCCATTTTTGTGTCGGAGAGCATTTGTGTCTTGTTAGGGTTGGGTATGGAGAAGGTTAATATATTTTACACACATATATTTTGTTAATTAATTCACTTGTATTTTATATAAACCACGTATGATAACAAGAATTTACTATTACATTTGTGATGTTAAAATATGTATAACTGATTTAAAATAAAGAGAGTTGTAGGCTGTTACACTACATCACTAAAAGGTTCTTACTTTGAATACGTTTCGGGAACGCGTTCAAAGTAAGAACCTAAAACTCTCTTTATTTTAAATTATGACACACCACAGTTATCAGCTTCTCAATCTTAAAATTTAATTATGTATAACTGGTAGACTTTAAATATGTAGCTTTATGGTCTATTTAGAGACGTGCTTATACATTACTTTACTGCTTGAAGACTGACAAGCTTCTGTTAGCGTTCCTTCCAACCGTTCTTATTAACGTACGTATTTTAATTAAAGGCATGTATCAATGTACCTGATTGGTGCTACAGTCCAATAACAGTTTGTTACATATATATGTTTATAGACTTCCATCATCTTAATAATGAATCCAAAGTTCGTTACATGTTTACTAGATACTACGAGGGGCACTATTTATATTTTGATCCTAATAATTAAAACAAAGTAATTTATTATTGAAAACTGCTTTATTGTTTTTCAAAATATTCTCCTTTTGGATCAGTACACTTTTGCATCCGTCTGAACCATTTGTCAAAGCATTTATTCCAGTCTTCTTGAGGCACCTCCAAAACATTGTTTTTGAATGCATCAACGCTTCTTCTGCCAGCAACTTATTCTTGATGTTCGGGAACAAAAAGAGGTCATCACAACAATCAGGACTGTATGGTGGATGACCCATCAATTCGATTTTTTGAGCCTTCAAATACTCTGTTGTTAGACGAGATGTGTATGCGCTCGCATTGTCTTGATGAAGAACGATCCTACAGTTCTTGTTGGTTTTCGTTACTTCACCGAAGACTTCCGGGAAGCAAATGGTTGTGTACCATCCGGCATTGACCGTTTTACGTTCCTCTAAACCACTGTTGCGACATGGCCAGTTTTGCTGAAAAAGTAGGCGATCATTTGCTTCGAGTGCGAACAACTTTTGTTGGATTTGCTTCATCTTGAAACACACATACAGTCGACTGCTGTTTACGTTCCGGCTCATACACATAGATCCATGATTCGTCACCTGTTGCAATCTTATATACGTCTTTTGAGGCACCGCCATTGTATTTCTTGAGCATTTTTGTACACCAATCGACACGAGCATCTTTTTGAGATTGCGTCAAATTATGTGGGATCCAACGAGAGCAAATCCTTTTCACGGCTAAATAATCATGCAATATTTTGTATATCCTGGTGGAACTAATGTCTAGGGTTGCCAAATCTCACAATATGTCGCATGACGATCTTTCATTATTAGTTTTTGCACAGCATCAATGTTTTCTGGCACAATAACTGATTTTGGACGACCTTCACGAACTTCATCATTGAGCGAACGGCGGCCACGATTAAATTCGTTATACCAGCGTTTCACAGTGGCAAAGGATGGAGTTTTTGTCGCCAAATGTGGGAGTTAGTTGATCCATGCACTCTTGTCTTGATAATCCACGTCGAAAGTCGTAATAAATCATTGCACAAACATTTTCACCAGTTAATTTCATATTTTTGTTGATACACAATTTTCAAGTTAATGTAAACAAAACAAATGAGGCTCTATTGACAAAATGTTTGAAGTAGATTATGATCCAAATGGTCAAGGCTCAAAATATAAATAGTGCCCCTTGTACTGCACTTCTCGTAATTTTATATTACTCGTTATATAGCCAACAATGGCTTTTCCCCCTCATATTATATTTTATATGTTATAACGTTATATACATTGAAGCCGGAATTATAAAGGCAAGAATTATCATAATAATCGAGAAGTATAGTGATATAAAATAAGTAATAATATATTTAAAATCAGTGTATGTATAAAAAGGAGAAGCATTGTGAAAATTGTTGACTGTAAAAGCGACAGAAAGACAAGACAGGCACAGTTTTGTTAATTAGGGACCAGCCCCAGGTAGAAAGGGTAAATACCATTGAAGCAAGTTTGAGGAAAGCGTTTGAGGGGAGAGAGGGGAAGTTTAGGCGTTGGTTTTCCTTGTATTAGCGTGGGTAGATCAGTCTGCCTGAGTGCCTGGGGAGTGTAGAACGACTTTCTCGTCGTGTGGAGAACATTGGTGACGAACATGCTAGAGGGTAGAACGCTTAGCTGTAGTTAATATTCTTCGGTCTTGGTAAATACAAAGTATCATCGTATGCATTTACAAGTGATCGGCAAAACTAAAGTATTATTTTAAATAGTGTATAAAAGTGTTCCAAGACAGCGTTTGTGTGTTTCTCTGTACACACCCACGCATACCCTGAGGTTAAGGTATCATGCCGGAGCAGCCGTGGCAAAAGAAGAACCAACTGGGAGGAGACAAGCAGCAACCGTGAGGCAAAGGTTTTGCTTCATTGTTGGAGGACGGAGCGTGGCTGCGTCATATTGCGCCTAAACGTGGGGTTGAAAGAATTACCTGCGCATTGTTCTCCACCATGTGCTCATTATGAATATATGTGTTTTAACATCCTCTTAATTATTATACTACAATATTAGTAAGAAAATATATAACACGTAAAACTTAAAAAAATATTAAAGAAAGAAATTATTAATGTGTTGATCCTGAGAAGCAGTGATTTAGATATATATTACATTAATGAGTTACTGTATTAGTTTGTCCGTGGCTAGTACTGTATGTTGCTTCAAGTATTATATCAAAGGTAAAGTGAATCAACTGAAGAGCTTATGAAGAACCATGGTTACGTGTTATGCTGTAAAGGACCGACCGTTGAGTTTGCCCCGCCCACTCCAAAACTTCCCTTGTTCGCTTTGCTCTCCGGAAGTAGAACGAACTTCATTTATTTATGTACATACATCTGTCCGCTGGACAAAACGGCTGGTCGTGTAACCCGCGCTCACATTATAATCATTCGCTTTTATTTTTTAATTCTATAATGGCTTCATGCAATAGTTTGGAACACGCTCCCTGTTTGCGTTTATCTTTTGACTACAGAAGCAGAGATGTGATAAATAAGGTCATGAAATCAGCCACCTGCTTACTCCCTAAGGGACAGCGATAGCTACAGCATCTTTTATTATAGTGTCAATAGTTCTGATAGGTAAAGGTACACATGCTACACAAAATGGTACACATCCCACAAGAAGTAAACTTCATCCGATTTCTGATCGTCAGTAAGGGCGTTAATAGGGCATGTCTTTAAGATATCTGCTTCACCCTTAGTGCAGGTAGGAGGAAGGGGGCTATAGCTTGCTCGTTTTAAGTGCATGTAAATAGCTAGGAAACGCTAATTTATATGGGATTCTTCAGAGGGAGCCAAAAATCTACGAACTGACTGCGCGATGTTTTTCCTGTCCGCGTCCTTGGCACTCGTTGCTGTCTGCGCTTATCATAGAAACCATAAGACATTTTTACTTTCTCTACTACGTATAGTAAGTAGGGGAAGTATTGTATTCCACCCAAAAATTCGTTGCAGAGATTTCAACGGAAATACATGTTTTGAGACCCCCTGAATCCAAGAAAAACATTTTTGGAAACATGTGCGTGTATTTTTCTGTGTGTGTGTGTGTATGTGTGTGTATGTGTGTGTGTGTGTGTCTATGTGTACGTTTGTGAACAGCATAACTCAGAAACGAACAGTCAGATAAACACCAAACTTGGTATTTAGGTTCAGTATCTTCCAGAGATGTGACACAAAGGTTTTCAAGAAACTCCCCCTACCCCAGATTACCCTTTACATGGAACATTTTTCGAAAATTTTAGTTTTCTCAAAAATGGCTCAAACGATTTTGATTAAAATATCATATGTTTATGATAATTTCATGACAAATAAAATGTATATCTTGAATTTTCTGGGAATGTCTCCAAAAGTATTCTTCATTGTGAACGACTTTTGCATAACTGGTAAACCATAAGAGATAGACAAAATGTTACTACACAAAAAATGTGGATCGCGTTAAAATACACAATTTATTTCATATACATTTTTTTGTTGAGTGAACCATTTTCGAGGTATTGCTTGTTATTCCGTTAAAGTTTTCAATACTTATTTTCTCAAATGGGAATTCGTTATTCATTTTTTTTCTTGGATATGCAAAGTGTATTAATCTGTGGAAAAGAGAATGGTGCTGCACCTAGCAACCAGCTTTTAAGAGATATGTCTATGATTAAAGGCTACTGTATTTCTATATTGCCCTTGTAAATACAAAACAAGGGGAGCGTAGTACGCCTTAAGCGATAGTCAAATATTTTTAGAACTGGTCGCTATGTGTAAAATGTAATTCTCTTTGCATGTCAAAAGATCATTTCTGCAAATGTTTATCTCGATTAATATGAAATAGATGGAGAATAAGAGTTTGTAAGAATAGTTTCTACAAGAGTAGAGAACGTCATGTGAGTGTAACACATCAGATTCTTAAAACTGCTTTTAAAGGCTTTGGTTACCAACTTTATGAAAGGAGATACTGAAACTGGCCGCAGTCGTCCATACATTTGTGGTACCTCTTTAGGAAACTATCCAACACTCGCCGAGTTCACGTTGAGAAACGCTGGCAACTTCCTGGCGGATATTTTGTTTTAATTCTTCCAGGGTGCGTGGGTTTATCTTGTATAAAATGTTTTAAGTTACACCAGAGATAGAAATCGCAGGGGGTTAGGTCGGGGGGCCACACATCTCCACTAATAACTCTGTCCTCAAACACACTTTCAATTGTTCACATCGAAACATTGGCCGTTGCAGAGTCTTGTTGAAAATAGGCAAAATCACGCTCCCTGTCTGTAAATTCTCTAAAAAAGTGGGGGACAATATTGTATTCACGTATGTACGGGCGTCAACTGTTGACTCAAAAAAGTGGTCCTATATCCCTTTCTCTACTCATGGCGCACCATACACCAATTTTTTCGTAATGAAGGAGTGCTTCATAAAAAATATTAGGTTTCTCAGAGCTTCAGTAACGATTATTTTGTGTACACACATCTATGAAGGTGGAACCAAGCCTCATCCGTGAAAAATATTAAAAATGGGTCTATTTTGCTATTGTGTACACTATCGAGGCTTCACTCACAAAATGAGCGCCCAATTACAGAATCATCTGGTCTTAGAGCACGTGCCGGAGTTATTTTACATGATTTTAACTTCAGCAATTTGTTAGCTTCGCACAGAGCCATAAGAAATGCCTGTGTGTTGTGAAAGACGTCTAAAAGATTTTGGAGGGGGGTGGAATTCTCCAAACGATGACCGATGTCGTCTAACATTTCTTCGGTAAGAACCTACGTCGCCATCTTTTAGATTTCTTAGCCTAAACACTTCCTGTGGCCTGAAATTTGTTCTAAATATCATGGATTGTTGTACGGCCTGGAACGTTTATACTTGTAAATCTTTCTGCAAGTCGTAGTTTCACTTGGTGAGCTGACGGTTAACGCATACGAATCATAAATAAATAAACGCTGTGCAGTAGAAAACATATACTGATCCATAATATGCTTTGTGCCTAAGTACAGAACAAAATAATAAATAACTCGTAATAACTGAACTACGTCACATCACCGTCAACTCAAAACTGCACTTCACACTGCACAGCAAAACCACATCAACAGCGTGACCTTATTTATAGCAGCAGTGCGTTATTATGTTCCCACACGTCCAGTGGAAAAACACCACGCAGCCGGTTCGTAGTTTCCTGGATCTTCCGTTTTGAGCACTAAAATGCTAACATTTCGAGAACTGATTCATATGAAAGAGCATTTCCAAACAGTCATTTGCTGTATATTAGCGATTTACCTCACGTAAGATCGACAAAGTCGGTCTCCACCATATTAAAAGGAGACACAAGTTACCTCTCCTTCCTCCTCACCTATACCTATTCGTAATTAGCCAATGAGTTGACAGAACAGCACAGCACGGGGCGTGATAGCACCTACAAGGTGACAGCACCAGCTAGTAAAATGAAGTTACGACGTTATAAAGTACCATAGAAACGATAAGAAATGCAGTAAGGCCAGGGAAGCTGTGTTGATTTCTTCTTGTCGTTTCTGTATATATAACGGAGGGGCCCCCAAAACAGAGGCCAGAGCAACACAAGTAGGCCCCATTTTGCTTTGAACGTGTTCCCTGGGTGTAAGGGATGAGGAAAGAGATCCGAAGGGCTAACAATCCTGGAGACGATGCGCGCAAAAATGGACGGGGTACCTAACCTTTACAGTTTAAACGCATCCGACGCCGTTAAACCCCGCTCACAAGCCGTTGACCCCCCCCGACCCCCCGCCGGAAGGGCAGCCCGCTCCAAGAGCACTAGGTGGGACCTACCGACGCCACAGAGCGCGCCTCCATCACCCAGCCACAACACACCGAACTCCGACGCCTAGTTTCTACAACCTTGAACAAATGATGATGGAGATGATGGATACAGGAAATCAGGGACAGGAAATTCGTGGCAAAACAGGAGCCTCTACAGCATTCGCCTACCGATCCGGAGAAACCACGGAAAACACTCGGGCAGAATGGGCGTTAGCCGGATGCGAGCCTCTCACGTTACCGCGGATCCATCTCGCTCGGTGGTTCCGATAGGGAGTCTATCGATAAAAATATTTTCACTGATTTTAGACGTGTCTTAATGTAGACCGAACCATCTAGTTAACTGATTTAGTTAAACAATATTATGCGTTACATCACACGAATGCATCATTTATTTTATATTGTTTCACAAGCTATTCATTCAAAACCTTATTTTTATATATACTGTCGAAATAAACACTTCCAGATGTAGTTTCATTGCACATTTCGTTGTACGTAAATAGGAGATTCAGGAGGATAAAGCAATTGTCTAAAGTTTAAAAGCGGATCGCTATGTGCTGGCTTTGAAATTCGATATTATTTTCATGAAGTCATGAAAAACAACTCTTAAAATTACGTTAGTATTGAATTCAAATCAATAACAACGAATATCTCGGAAATGGCTGATGCCAAAAAATTATATGAAATAAATTGTATATTTAAAGGAAAACTACATTTTTCTGCAGTAAGTCTTTGTGTATTTTTATGGTTTACCAGATTTAAGCGATTATACAAAATGAATCGTGAATGAAGATGACTTCTCAGCCTATTTGCAGAATATTAAGGTTATAATTTTATCATGAATATAAATATCGTTAACATATGATATTTGAATCAAAATCGTTAGAGCTACTTCTGAGAAAATAAAAATAACTAACGTTTTTACTTGTAAACGGCAGTTTGAAACTACTTAGCTAATAAAAATTAATTGAAACGCATTAAATCTATAAGCTTAAAATAAAACAATGTGTTTTATAAGGAAATTAATAGCATTTAGTGATTTGTCGCGCCATTAAGGCTCTCTAAAATAACTCCACAGTATTATATGCATGCTATAATACAGCTATAACTCATTGTTACCACACACGTTCCAAATCACCTACAGCGCTGCGGTGGCAGTATTTTGAGGTGGCGCTTTCTTTATGGGTTCTCACAGTTTATAATTGGAATCGCTATTACTTAAAGAATTTTGGAACTGGAGCACACAGCAATAAATCAGCTGCTCAAATGAACTGCTACTTTGTTGCTGGTAACAGATATGTTTTCCAAAACAAAGTTAATTTCGTCTTATTTTTCGTTAACTAATTTGAAGTATCTCCTTACGAATGTCTGAAAATAGCCTACTTGGGCTCCAGGAAGCCTCTGGTGACAAATGTGAAACAAGGAGGCATTCAGAGTAACACAGTTTTGGCTTCCAATAGCGACGTAAATGCTACACACTTACTCAAGTTTATTTTCTGAAAAACCGCTCCCATTAATTCTGCTATAAATCTGACATATCCGCTGCTCTTCTCGGGTTTGCGGAAAATTGTATCGGCACCTTCTTCTACACACTCAGCCAGTGTGCTTTCCACACTGTTTTTATCCAAGTTATTACATTGGTAAACGCTTCCATATAGCCAACACCGCATTTTCCTTTGATATCTAGCCAACCTCATTTCAACAAAAAGAGAAGGAGAATAAATACTGGTGTATGAGACAAGAAAAGAAACGCCACATTAGAAGGAATTGCTCCCAGCTAGCTATTCCGCCTTGGCTATCATCTCGGAATTATTAAAATGTTCGCGCAGACGCGAAGAATCACGAAACATAAACAAGCACTACAGAAACCATAGAATACAGAACAGCAGAATAAAGTGTTATGCTTTTTACGTATAGTAAGTAAGGGAAATATTGCATTCCACCCAAAAAATCTATACCGAGATTTCACCGAAAATTTTGATTTTCTCAAAAATGGCTGTAACGATTTTTATTAAAATATCACATGTTTAAGATATTTTCATGACAAATAAAATGCATATCTTGAATTTTCTGGGAATGTCCCCAAAAGTACTCTTCTTTCTGAACGTCTTTTGCATAACTGATAAACCGTAATACATAGACAAACTTTTTCTGCACAAAAAATGTAGAGCTCGTTATATCACAAATGTATGTCATATACAATATTTTTCTTGAGTGAACCATTTCCGAGATGTTCCTTGTTATATGTTTGAATTTTCTAATACTTATACTTTTTCTGAAATGGGAAATTGTTATTCGCTTTTTTTTATGTCCTAGATACGCAAAGAGAATGGAATGCTCCACATAGCAACCAGCTCTTAAAGGATTTGACTATCGCTTAAAGCCTACTATATTCCCCTTGCATCTACAAGAAAATTAGCAATAAGATAGTTTCTGAAAGGTTTATCTCGATTAACATGAAGTAGATGAAGGATAAGCGTTTGTAAAAATAGTTTCTACAAGAGTAGAGAAAGTAATGTGAGTGTAACACATTAGATCGTTTTGTTTGAGTATCAAATTAGATACACTTTTCCGGTTCTGTTCTCCCTTGCGTTCTTTCCATCACAGCCATTTGAAATTACTTTACAAGCTATGGATAACAGAAAAGTAACTAAAATACCGTTATGTAATATTATGATACGCTTCCGGATAACGTGGCCATCGTTTTGTTATGCCATCAACTGACAGAAATATCAACTAGGTGCCTTGCAATAAGCAATACAACTATTTAGAAATTCGTTGTAGTTTATTTTCCGCCTCTTTTACGGTGCAAACGTTTAGTCTATACTCCTCCCGAAGTAAGAAACCCACTTGAGGTAAACAAAGCATGTGGCTGCAGTGAATGCTCTCGCTGGCCTCCGAGAGTAGAGGATAGATCCCAACTTTTCTTATATTTTTACCTTTAAAATGTGCTAATGGATTATGTTAATGATTTCGTTGCACTCTTCTATATTTTCGCTGTTATTTGGAAATAGAAACCAAGCAGTTTACTGAAACTGAACAGGCATCGCATATCGATTGCATTTCCTGTACACGTGTTGCGCGGAGTAATACAAAAGTTTGTTTCTTAGAGCGGATACAGTATAGTTTGAGGCAATATTTTATATCATAACATGCTATGAATGCCAGAGTAATTGTAGTGTAAATTAATATTATTGTATGTACAGGATTGAAGATGTTTGTTAGCCATAAGTATTATTAGGAAATAGGTTTACACGGCCTAACTGAAACTGACAATGGAAGTGGGTAACAATAAATCGTGGGGGTGAGTTGTTTATCACTAAGAAGAGATAAACAAATGACGTCAGGGTAGCGTGCTTTTTTTGGAAATGCAGGGAATATCTTCCCTAGAGTATATATGTTAGTAGCAGTGATTGGCTGGCCAAAACAGACGCTAAAGTTGGCGCAATTTGGTAACCAATAGGAGCTCTATTATAATGTTTAGGCAATTCGAGGTGAAGGAGTATATATTCTCGAGTCATAAGGAAACGTCAACAGTTCTAAGGAATCTCTCGCGAGGTACACGTCGCAGAGTTAGTTACAAAAATGTAAAATACGCAAAGTAATTGGCGCGCCGCAACTACAACAACTGTAGTTACGTTCGGAAATATCACAGTTTCAGTCAGGCGTGTATAAAGATTAAACATGTCAATTATTAATTAAGTGTGACAGCAATAAACGTGTAGAAACTAAATTTTTTATCAGTGTTATCTTTTAGCAACAACTCCTTTCCGTTTACACGCCCTGCTTAGAGATACTTGCTCGACTGAGTTATACTAGCTAGCCGGAGGACAATGAACCCAAATTTAAAATAATAAAACCAGAGGCACTCAGCAAATAAGATAACACAAGCCATGAGAACTGCGACAAGTTATAAATTCTAAAATAAATAAAATAATAAAACCAGGGAGTTATTTCAGTTAACTGTTACCTATGCAATTATTTAACATAATTATGTAGAGAATATACAGAACGTGATTTGCAGGAAAGAAGGCACGATTGTGTAACACTGTTTCAGTACATTATTACGAAAATAAATTTGATGGCTGGAATTTTAAAACTGAGCTTTTATTATTTTAATTGCTAAGATATAATACTTCGCAGAATTTACCTTTCGGTAATAATCCGCCTATAATCAACTCTTACATGTAGTACAGGGTTTATCATGAATGACGCGACAGACAGTCGCCGAGCCTGACTCGTAGCAGATATGACATCCTCTGCGGAGGGTTGCAGAAGAACGACATTTACGATTCGGGTGAGAATAACACCAGGTGAAGTTTACTGATGATTGTATGTATTATGTGTAGCTTTCCTAATGTGCACTATAAAACAGCGTGTATTTATTGCTTTAAGTTTTGCCCCAAGGGAGTTACTTGTGAACTGTCAGCTTCGATTTGTACAGACATTCCTCGACATCACAATTCCTAACAAATCCAGTGTTTATAGGTTGATAGAAACATCTGAACAGACTAGATCCGTGTTGGACAAAAATAAATCTAGACAGACAAGAGTTCTAACCAAGGAAAAATTAGACGATTTAGGGGATGTCGTAGAAGAAGTCAACATCGGTGCCTCGCATTACAACGTGTTTTTGATGACAGAATAGTTGGCTCGCTCTCCAGATCTAAATCTGTGTGATTATTATCTGTAGGGACTACTTTAAGTTTGTGCAACAAATCCCCATGCTCTCGACGAATTAGAAAGAAATACCCAGCGTGCGTCTTCCAATGTTTCAGCTCCAGAAATGCGTCGAGAGTGCAATGATGTGTTTAACAGGTGCCAGCCTAGTATACCGTACAGGGGAATCATTCTGAATACCGTTTATAACGAAAGGTAAACATAACATAGTTGTTTTGCATCATTAGTATTATCTAGGAGAAAACTCCGCGTCTGATCCACCGCTATTGCTGGAACGTAGAGAAATGCCTGGGGCGGCGAGCTTCAAGTCGCGTCATTAAAAAGAAATCTGTAGACACTTCCCTGTATCAGTGGCACAGGTAACAAGCAATGACTAATTAAGGCGTTAATGTCTAATTGTTATTTATCATCAACTTAAAAGTAAATATAGTAGTTATAACCGTTAAATGAAAATACCGTTTGTCACGCTCCGTTTTTGTTTGGAGGATCAAATTTATTCGGAACTTGGCATCACTAAAGTTAAATTTAAATTTATGACATAACTGCTACTCAGTGAAACTTGCACCGCTTCCGTGGGTAACAGAATGAATATCTTAAGAATATAATGCAACTGCGCGATCTAATTAACTTTCTCAAGAGCTAAGTCAGGAAAGAGAGTGAACGTCTCTAAGAATGAAGTGCGATATCGTAACATAGCAAAAATGACGATTTTTACAAAACAAAATAAAAACAACAACAAAAATCTGATGTGTTACACTCACATGACTTTCTCTACTCTTGTACAAACTATTTTTACAAACGCTTATTCTCCATATGCTTCATGTTAATCGAGATATCGAGATGTCAATCTTATTGCTAATTTTCTTGTAGATGCAAGGGGAAAATGGTAGGTTTTAAGCGATAGTCAAATATTTTAAGCGCTGGTTGCTATGTGGCGCATTCCATTCTCTTTGCATGTCCAGGACAAAAAAAATGAATAACGAATTTGAGAAGTATAAGTATTGAAATATTTAAGGGAATAACAAGCAATTTCTTGAAAACGGTTCACTCAACAAAAAATATGTTTATCACATAAATTGTGTATTTTAACGCGATCTAAATTTTTTGTGTGGTAAAATTTTGTCTATCTCTTATGATTTACCAGTTATGCAAAAGTCGTTCACAATGAACACTTTTGGAGACATTCCCAGAAAATTCGAGATATACATTTCATTTGTCATAAAAATACCTTAAACATATTATATTTTAATCAAAATCGTTAGAGCCATTTTTGAGAAAATTAAAATTTTCGAAAAATGTTTCATGTAAAAGGTACTCTGGGGTGGGGGGATTTTCTTGAAAACCTTCGTGTCGTATCTCTGGAAGATACTGACCCTAAATACCAAGTTTGGTGTTTATCCGACTGTTCGTTTCTGAGTTATGCTGTTCACAGACACACAGACACACACACAGGCACACACACACAGACACACACGGACATGTTTCCAAAAATGCTTTTTTTGGATTCAGGGAGTCTCAAAACATGTATTTCCGGTGAAATCTCGGTATCGAATTTTTGGGTGGAATACAATACTTCCCCTACTTACTATACGTAGTAGAGAAAGTAATATGTAAATTTGATGTGGTTCTATGTATAGGTACTTCAATAAGTCTTACCTTGATTGTTCCTCCTTGATAGGACCCTACTACGTTGATGATGGATGCTGTGTTACGTACCTGTAGGTCGACTTGATGCGCGTACTCTCATGACGCATCTCGACGTTCTCGTAGACTGGAATCTGATGATCGTGTATGTATTCTTGAGTATGTGTTAGTATGTTGTAATTATTATTTTATAATTGTGCCACGGCTGCTGTATTTTGTGTCGGAGAGCACTTGTGTCTTGTCAGGGTTGGGTATGGAGAATGTTAAAATATTTTGCACACACGTATTCTGTTAACTATTTCACTTGTATTTTAGATAAACCACATGTAGATATTCACAATTCACTATCACCTTTGTTATGTTAAAATATGTATAACTGGTATACTTTAAATACGTAGTTTTTAGCGTCTATTTAGAGATAAGTTTATACACTACCTTCCTGCTCGAACACTGGCAAGCTTCTGTTAGCGTTCCCTTCAACCGTTCTTCTTAACGTACGTATTTGAATTATAGGCATGTATAATGTACCTGATTGGTGCTACTGTCCAGCAACATCCAATAACACTTTATATTACATTATATACATTTACAGACTTTCAGCGTCTTAATTATGAATCTAAGGTTCGTTACATGCTTACGTAGATACCACTGGTTTCTCGTAATTTTACATTACTGGTTATATAGCCAATGCTCTTAATTATTATACGAACAATATTAGCAAAGAAAATACATAACACACAAAACATAGAAAAAAATATTAAAGAAAGACATTATTAAAGTGTAGATGCTGAGAAACAGTGAATTAAATATCTTACTTATGTTGCTTCAGTGAATTATACGTCGAGGAAAAGCTGCGAACTTAAATTTTTGGTGCTGAAATAATTTAAAGGTTAAAATAGTATTATAATGTTTAATTTGTCTTTGGAACGCAGAGTCACATCCCAAGAGTATGATATGTTTACCCCTTCCACCCGGTAAACTTGTAGAGTCCCTCGATTTAATAGACTAGGTATCGTATTTTCTGGAGTGGCTTTTTTGCTGTTGAAAAGTCGCACGCTGTGAACGTCGAACACGGAGAGTTTTTCCATCTGTGAAATGAAAGGAGGTACCATGAAAAGAGGAACTCAAACATGTGGTACATTCCCACATATACTCACACAAATACAGACGAAAATCTGCTTTACGCACACTTTGGTAAATATATTTTTCGGCACAGAAGCAGCCGTAATGGATTGAACGTACTTCAGAAACTTTTTCATCTCTACTGCCACATTTACCGAAAAAATCTGATGTGTTACACTCACATGACTTTCTCTACTCTTGTACAAACTATTTTTACAAACGCTTATTCCCCATATGCTTCATGTTAATCGCGATGTTAATCTTATTGCTAATTTTCTTGTAGATGCAAGGGGAATATGGTAGGTTTTAAGCGATAGTCAAATATTTTAAGAGCTGGTTGCTATGTGGCGCATTCCATTCTCTTTGCATGTCCAGGACATAAAAAATATGAATAACGAATTTGAGAAAAAGTATAAGTATTGGAAAATTTAAGGGAATAACAAGCAATATCTCGAAAACGGTTCACTCCACAAAACAAATGTATATGACAAATTGTGTATTTTAACGCGATCTACATTTTTCGTGCAGTAAAATTTTGTCTATCTCTTATGGTTTACCAGTTATGCAAAAGTCGTTCACAATGAAGAATACTTTTGGAGACATTCCCAAAAAATTCGAGATATACATTTCATTTGTCATGAAAATATCTTAAACATATAATATATTAATCAAAATCGTTTGAGCCATTTTTGAGAAAATTAAAATTTTCAAAAAATCTTCCACGTAAAGGGTAGTCTGGGGTGGGGGGATTTTCTTGAAAACCTTCGTGTCGCATCTCTGGAAGATACTGAACCTAAATACCAAGTTTGGTGTTTATCCGACTGTTCGTTTCTGAGTTATGCTGTTCACAGACACACAGACACACACACGGACATGTTTCCAAAAATGCCTTTTTTTGATTAAGGGGATCTCAAAACATGTATTTCCGGTGAAATCTCGGTATCGAATTTTTGGGTGGAATACAATACTTCCCCTACTTACTAGAGAAAGTAAAAATCTGAGAGATGGATTACACATTACAAGTAAATTGTCTTTCCTTTCCAATATAATTAGCCTTAAATTCCATATACGTTTTAAGGTTGCCAGGATAAAAATATTTTACAAATAGGATGCGTCAAGGTCTGAAGAAGATGTTATTTTGTTGTATTGTTATTTGCCCCACGCTTTGGGGGCCAATTTGAAGAATGTTTGTTGCTACTACCAATGGAAAGCCAGTTTGAAGAAGATCTATTATATTTCGACGGTTGTGGAGCCGAACTTGAAGTAGTTGCAACCGCACGTATGGTAAAATGTTTCCGGTAGCCTTCCCCCCCAAAATTTAAAAATATTAACTTTGTAATTTTGACTGTTTCTTTTATAATTATATATTTGTGTTTGCCTCGGCTGCGTCAGTATTTTTGTTAGAGACATGGATGTCTTAGCAGGGAGGTGGTGTGAAAAATGAAGGCTTACACAGATTATAACTTTTAATTCACTCCTTTTTATTAATTCTTGACACGGTTTAAATAACACTTCACTGATTTAGAGAGCTGTGAGATTCTTTTGTTAATTACTTGCACTTTTTAACACGTAAACTATTTTCGTCTCACACGAATACGTATTAAATTTCTTGAGGACGTGTCTCGCGTCCGGTTAGTAACGCTGTCTACAAGCAACTGACTTGATTTCAACCACCTAAATTTGTAAATTTCTGTATTTCAATTTCTGATTGGCTAATCCTAATCCCATACAATACCTTTATTTTACTTTAGCTTTTTGTGGTTATTGATTGGCTATTTTATAAACTGTCACAAAAATTACATTATTGTTGCTCCAAGAATGACTAGTAGCATTATTACACTTTCTTACTCATTATTGCCTCAATCTTACCTCATTGTTAGCAATTTTTAACCTATTTTTCTCACAGCTCCTACATTGTTAAATTACGTAATACATTCACATAACATTATTACACATGTATACAATATTATAAACATATACAATGACTGTGATATACACTTTTTATATATTGTTACATACGCATATTGCTTTAAGGCGGGCTGTTATTATATTTTATAATACATAATTTGACTTAAATCATTTAAGTGTTAAAAATACTACCTCAGGTCACACATCTTTCCCTACGCATATCATTATTTTCATATATTTTCTACAAAGTAATCATTCAAAAGTTTGTTATACCATCTAAATCATGTTAACCAAAATGAATGTCGTCAAAAATGGTTACATTGTAAATCTCTACACAGAGGAGCATGGTCATTATGTGGTGACTTGCATACTGTATACTCTTGGGGCATAACCCCATGAGAAACAGAAGAACATATATATAATTTTAGAAGTGCATTGCTTAAAATATTTAGTGTTTTCTGCCTACCTCTTTAAGGTTTTCCAGTTAATACAAAATTCAATGAGTAGGGAAAGTCATTTTCATAAAACCCATTTTATACGTTTTATTTTTGCTGTTCATATCTCCAACAAATGGTATTTTAATTAAGTGGATTTTTTGAAAACTGCAAGGAGCAACCTGATCGGCTTCTGACTGAAATTTAACATGCTGTGTTTAAAACACCTTTTCTTTTTGAGTTATGCTGTTCATACGCATGTACATAGGACGTTTTTTTAAAACTGTTTTACTTCTTGGCACTGGGAACTTGTAATAGATCAAATCTCAATTTCAGATTTTTGGATAGAACAGAATGCCTCTAATGGTAGAGAAAACAATCAACTTCGTATTTTTCTTAAATTGTGTATCTACTTCTGACATACTATACAGAGTGTTTGTTTAACCTTCCCACCTGGTTGTTTTGAAAGCAACACGATTTCAGGGAAACAATTTCTGGTGAGGTTTCTTCTTTTTGGGGGAGGAGAGAGAAACTTATATATGTACGTCATTTCATGGTATGGTCAATTTTTTTAAATGTTATCTCGAATTTTTTTAATAGATTTTTATTTTACTCATAAAAGCACACATATTTTATCTAAAACATTTTTTCGTTACCCCAGTTACTATTTTTTTTTTAATATTTAAGAAGTTCGAAAATAGACTGAATTTCTATATTTAAACTGTTTTAATCATTTCATTCAAACAAATGAAATCGTTCAATATATTAACGTTAATACTTTTTCCAAACTTCCTAAATATGTTATAAAATAATGGTTTGTATAGTAAAACAACGGTTCAGACAATTTTTTTTCCTTTTATACCTAAAAGCAAAATGTGTTTAAAAAATCTGATGTGATACATGCATATGAGTTTCTCTATTCTCATCTTTATTAGTGGCTATATAAATTACTAAAGCTTCTTTTTTAATCTACTACATTTTTATCTATATAAATCTTTGCAGAAATATACGTTTCGTTATAGATAAAAAGAGAACAGCGATAGTAAGATGTTTAAGAACTGGACGTTATATGCTGGCTTAAAATTCCATACTGTTTCCACGCAATCTTGAAAAACAACTGAAGATCTATCGGACTTAAAAAGAAGGACAATTCGAACCTTTAATAACGGATATCCCAGAAATGGCTTATGCCATAAACAAGCTGATTTTAAATAAATTATGTGTTTTAAAGAAATGTTCATTTGTTGTATGATACGTTTTCGCCTATCGCTTAGCGTTTACCAGTTATACAAGGGTATACGAGATTCCTTCCGAATGTAGAGGACTTCCTAGATTATTCCCAGAAAATTTAAGATATACATTTTATTTGTCATGTAAATATCTGTAATATTTGGTATTTTAATCCAAATACTTAAGGCAGTTTTTTATAAAGTAAAAAGTTTAGAAAAATGTGCCAATAAAGGGTAGTCTGGAGTGGGGGATTTTCTTGAAAATTTTGTGTCGCATCTTTGGAAGGTATTGAACCATAATACCAGTTTGGTATTTATCTAACACACACACAAACATTTTTCTAAAAGTGCTTCTTTGAATTCAGGGGCCCCAAAACATGTATTTTCGGTGAAAGCTTAGTATAGAATTTTTGGGTGGAATGCAATACCTTCTCTACCTACTATGTACGTATATATGCAGATTTAAAGATGGTGTGGGAAAGAGAAAAATATGTCGATATATGTGATAGATCAGCACGAGAAGGTTTGCATGGGCGAGGACAGGAATGATGATGTTAAAAGGCTTAGGGGAAAGAGAGAATCAAGGAAAGTGTCCGCTATGTAATAGAAAGTATAATAACTAATTTAATTCTAGAATGTGAAGGAACTAAGAAATCGAGGGAAAGATGGCAGAAAAAGAAATGGGACAATTTACCAATTGAGATTATAGGTAGAAAAATGCTGAGTGTTAAATACAAGGGAAACATATTAGAAGTAGGAAAATGTTTAGGTTTAATTAGAAAGAGATGGCTGAAGAATTATAGGAACAAGGAGTAAGGAGTAAGAAGAAAAGTAGATTTATTCAGTCAAGTAGGGCCCATTGACTCGGTAACCACAGTGTTGGAGGATAGGGGCCCTACGAAACCAGCAACTCGGTGAAGTATGTAAAGTGAAAATTGTATACACTATGTATTTAAAGTAAATAAATATCTATCTATCTATCTACTATGTACGTGGTAGGTAAAGTAAACATCGGGGTTCCCGTTTAAAAAAATCTGATGTACATTCACATGATTTTCTCTATCCTCTATCGTTTATTAGTGGGTTTACAATTTCATTCTTACTAATGCTTATTTTTATATCGCCTTCATCTTAATCTAAATAACCTTTATAGAAATAGCTGCATTACACATTTCATTGTAGATACAAAGAGAACAGCGACAGTCAAATGTTTAAGAAGTGGAATGCTGGCCTTATAATTCCATACTGTTTCCACGCAATCGTGAGAAACAACTGAAAATCGATGGAACTTAAAAAGAATGACAAAGTATTAAACTAATCGCACCATTAATAACAGATGTCTCGGAAATGGCTGATGCTACAAAAATTTATTTGAAATATATTGTGTGATTTAAAGAGATCTACATGTTTTTTGTAGTATGTTTTCGTCTATCGCTTAACGTTTACAAGTTATACAAGGTTATACATATTTTGTTCCAAATGAAGTGGACTTCACAGGTTATTCCCAGAAAATTAAAGATATACGTTTTATTTGTAATGTGAATATCTTTAATATATGGTATTTTAATCAAAGTCGTTAGAGCCATTTTTAATAAAATAAAAATTTTCGAAAAATGTCGCACGTAAAGGGTAGTCTGGGGAGATTTTCTTGAAAAACTTCGTATCGCATCTTTGGAAGGTATTGAATCATAATGCCAAGTTTGGTATTTATCCGATTTTACGCTTTTGAGTTATGCTGTTCACAGACACACACACATCGAATTTTTGGGTAGAGTACAATACTTTCCCTACCTACTATACGTAGTAGAAGAAGTAAAAATTGGGTTAACCATGATATGACCTTGAAAATATGCACTAAGTAAATTGTAACTATAAGATTATTTTGCCCCCTCAAATGGAAAATGTACACAATAAATTGTTTTCTAGGAAACGTATTGCTTTCAAGTTAATCATCTGGAAAGCTTTTTAAAAACCATGGTTTGTATGACCATCATGGAGTTTACTGTAAGCGTTACACATGTTGTGGCATAGATTCTAGGTTACTCAGTTTGTGACAAGAAGTGAGAGGAACAGTTTGAGTTTGGCGCCGCGCCATGGCGCGTCAGAGCAACATGTTACGTCGCAATAAATTTGGAACGGGTAGAGACCGGGTTAAAGGTAAGGTAGTAAGTTTATGTCTAATTGAACGCTCCTTATAGTTCCATTACTTGGCATGACGTTCACTGCTCTCTTAGAGGGAATAATAGTAGAGAAATAGAGAAGGCAGAACAGGAAATTGTGACAAAGAAATAAATGAAGAGCGAAAGAAAGAAAATATGGATTTATTTTGTAAACACTAATCATAATGGAAAGTGAAAACTCAATAACAAGAGAGATGTTAGATTTTTAATTCCTCTACCACGCACTAGAAGGCAGAGAAGGTATTGCTTTCCACCCAAAAATTCGATAACAAGATTTCACCAGAAATACATACTCTGAGCCCCTGCATTTTTAGAAAAAAGGTCCATGTGAGAGTCTATCTGCGATTAGCATAACTCAAAAACGGCAAGTGAATAAATACCAAACTTGGTACTTAGGTTCAGTATCTTGCATAGATCCGACACGAAGATTTTCAAGAGAACTTCCCTTCATTTTTCGAGATTTTTTATTTTCTTACGATTGATTAAAATACTATATATATATTAAAGATATTTACATGATGAATAAAATGTGTATCTTGAATTTTCTGGGAACAATCTGTGAAGCTCTCTTCATTCCGAAGGAATTTTTACGTTATACTCACATGACTTTCTCTACTCTTATAAAACTAGCTTTACAAACGCTTATTCTCCATATGCTTAATGTTAATCGAGATTTCGAGATGTTAATCTTATTGCTAATTTTCTTGTAGATGCAAGGGGAATATGGTAAGCTTTAAGTGATAGTCAAATCTTTTAAGAGCTGGTTTCTCCATTTAAGAAGTATTGAAACGTTCAAATAAATAACAAGGAATATCTCGGAAATGGGTATGTGCACCAAAAAAAGGTATATGCATAAATTGTATGTTTTAACAAGATCTAAATTTTTTATGTAGTAAAATATTGTGTATCTCTTATGGTTTACCAGATACGGGTAAGTCATTCAGAATGAAGAGGACTTTTGGGAACATTTCCAGATATAGATTTCAAACGGCATGAAAATATCTTAAATATATGGTATTTTAATCAAACTCGTTGAGTCATTTTTGAGAAAAACAAATTGTTTTCAAAAAATGATATATGTAAAGGCTAGTCTGGGGTTGGGGGATTTTCTGAAAAATCTTTGTATCACATCCTTGGAAGATACTAAACTCAAATGTTTATCCGACTTTTCGTTTTTGAGTTATGCTGTTCACAGAAATACAGACACACACACATGGACGTTTCCAAAAATGCTTTATTTGGATTCAGGGCACCTCAAAAGATATATTTCTGGTGAAACCTTGGTATCGAGTTTTTGGCTGGGATACGTGTAGAGAAAGTAAAAAATGCAGATCTCTTTAAAGCGATAGAGGGTAGAGAAGGTCATGTGAATGTAACAATAAAAGTTAATAAAAGTATAGAAGTATAAAAATCTGATGTATCACGTTCACGTGGGTTTCTCTACCCAGTCTTCTACAAACTATTTTGTAATTCCCTCTTCGCATGAAATCACCAGGAACATAAACGACTGACGACTTAAAACGAATGATGGTTTAAAAAAGTATAAGGTATGTGAACTTTGAAACCAACAGCGACGAATATCTCGGAAATGGTTAGATAATGCTACAAAAACATTTTATATGAATTTGTACTATACATCTTTTGTGCTATAAGACTCTCATTATTTCTTATGGTTAGCCAGTTGTACCAAAGTATATAAAATTCTTTTAGGATGAAGAGGATTTTATATATTATTCGCAAAAAATTCAAGATACACATTTTGTTACGTAAACACCTTAAACATGGTAATTTAATAATCAAAGTCGTAAGAAGCATTTTTTTAGGAAATGCTAAACTTTTCGCTATTTTCTATGTTAACATTTTGCATGGGTGGTTTAGGGTGCGATGATTTTCTTCAAAATCTTTTGTATTACATCCTTATGTGGATGTATACATACGCATACATCTACACATACATGCGCTCGCACAATAGGGTATTTTATTTTTGTATTTAACGTAGTCCATTAGCACCTTAGAATGGTTATTTAAATTCGAATTTTATAAAGAGTACTCTAGGATTTATGTCAAGTAAATCTAAAAACTTCAGAATTAAATAAATAAATTGAATAAATACAAAACATGCATGGCTATTTTATTTTTTATCTTCATTAGTTTAAGTACAATTGCAATCATTCTGCCTGTTACCTCTTCAGATAATAACAGATTCCGTTCAGATATAAGTTGTTTTATTTTCGTTTACACTAATCCGATGCAAAAGGTAGTATAAACCTGGTCTAATTTTCTGTTTTGAGTACATAGATACAGTTATATTACAGTGATAAAACGAAAACGATAAACTTGTAGTTGTTTGATATTCCTGATGTTATGTTGCCGGGTTGCAAAATACTGCAAAATAAAAAGTATCGAAAATATGTTTTTGAGTTTATTAACGGTAATGTGGTTGGAAATAGTAGTATTTTATTTTATTATAATCATGGAGTACCTATACTTAATAAACGCAACTATAGATTTAAAACTCGGATATTCCATATGCTAAAATAAATCAGGAGGAAACGTAGAGGATTTGAGGCATAGAAGAACCAGATAATAAGAAAGGATACAGTGACGGCGATTTCACTAATTTCTGTCAAGACTGCAGGCCAGGACTCTTGTGAGCGGGAGGACCATCTTGTTTGGTAAGACATGTTTACGTACCGGTTTGTCGCGGACATTCCTGAACTCTCTCTGCCACAAGATCCCTAAAAAGGAAACATTTCCACAGAAGCAGTAAACAATGAGATGTCATTTCCAGTTGCAATGCTCCCTTGATGCAACTGTGTTCTTTTGAACTGCCGAGACCTCATTAACATAAAACTTGGTATTCTACAACCTAAGCTTTCGCCATTTGGAAATTACCAAGAATTAATTTTCTTGTTTTGATTTGCTTTCGCTATGCTCTTCGTACAGAAAAGAATCCCGCTACCAAGGAAATCAGTTTAGTTTCTTTTTCTCCTTTTATACATGTTATATATAGCGTAAGGCTTTCGTAGCAACATTTGTTTCTTTCCTCTTAAAAACAGCTAGGTATTTGGCAAAGAAATGCTCAACTTGTCATTATTAGCAAAACAAGTGTATTACAGACAGGCCTTTGTGCTGATTAAATGAACACGAAGTTGAACAAAATCTACAAGAGCATGAGGCAGTATTTTTAACACGCAAATGATTTCAGTCTAATTATATAATATGTAAATTCAATAATAGCCCACCTTGAAGCAATATGTGTATATAATAATTTGTAAAATGTATGTTTCAGTCATTGCATATGCTTATATTATTGTATACATGTTCAATAATGTTATGTGAATGTATTACTTAATTTAATAATGTAGGAGCTGTGAAAAATAAGTCAAAAGTTGCTAACAAAGAGGTAACAATGAGGTAACCTTGAGTCAATAATGAGTAAGAAAGTTTAACAGTACTACTTGTGATTCTTGGAGCAACTATAATGTAATTTTAGTGACAGTTAAAAATAGCCAATCAACAACCAGAAAAAGCTTTAGTTAAATGAGGGTATTCTATTGGAGTAGGATTAAACAATCAGAGACTTGAAATACAGAAATTTACAAGTTTAGACGGTTGAAATAAATTAAGTTGCCTGCAGACAGTTCTCATAACTGGATGCGTTGCTTGTGCGTCCCCAAGAAATTTAATACGTATTCATGTGAAACAAAAAATATCTCTATATCAGTGAAGTGTTATTTTAATCGTATTAAGTATTAATAAAAGGAGTGAAGTAAAATTACAATCTGTAAGCCTACATTCTTAGTCGTATCACAATCCTGCCAAGAAATCCATGTCTCCAACAATAATACTGACGCAGCCGAGGTAAACATAAACATATAAATATTTAAAGAAACAGTAAAAGTACATTTGGGGCGAAGGCTATCGGAAAATGTTTATTATACGTACTGTTGCAACTACTACGGGTTCGGTTTTCCAACAGTTGAAATATAATACATCATCTACAAACTGATTTTCCATGTGTAGCAGCAACAAAAATTTCTCAAGCATTAGCAATATAAAACATTGAAAGAATTCAGGAAAGCTAAACCAAAGTTTTATTTAAAAACTCTGATGTGCTACATTCACATAGCCTTCTTTGCACCCCCTCCTGGCCTGATAATATTTTTAAGGAGGGAATAACTTCACTCAGAGAACTTCACGAAACACGAAAATATAATTTAGAAAATATATTTCCGCAAATGAAGCAAATGCATATGAAGCAAACATAAATACAATTATGAGATTTACAAAACTAATCTTGAGGGATCTTGCTGGACACTTATGCTCTTCCCGTAAGTCTTTAGCTTGCCACAACAACACAATACGTAAAGGGTAGGAATGAGTATTACACAACTAGCTATAAATGGTTTCACATTAACAGACCTTTGTAGTGATAAGCATTAAGTACAAACCCGGCTAAAAATTAAAAGCGATAAATGCACAGTTAAACAGGTGACTCTGAATTACATAAAACTTCCGGCTAAATGTTAAAAGAATCATAAAATCACACCAATCGAGCAGGTATAAAGAAGACAGTCAAAAGTACGCAGGCCAAAGCGGTTACATTACGCGAAAGACTGAGAAGCATGTGGGATCTTACCATATCATGTGGCGAATTAAGAATTGCTTGTTAGTTAGTATTGAGTCAATTATGGCTTTTCAACGAGTAGCTGTTTTAGTACAGATGGCCGCAGTTGCTTAACGCCTCTGGAATGATTAACTACAATTTTCGGCCCCTGCTCGAAACTACATCGGCAGCCCGATTAACAGTCAGTAACCGCCTGCACCATATATCAACAGCGCTCACCAGGTTGCGCCCTCTCCGCCAGTATAGATAACGCTTATGCAGTGTCCATGTCATCATCACCTGACCTTCCCGGTGCCCCTCGAGCGATACACTCCGACGAAGAAGACAGTGTGCAACAGACTTAGTTCTCGACGACCAGTGAAGAAGGACTTTCTTGAGCTTCGTGTCTGGGAGCGCCGTCTTCACACTTTCCGGCCTTGTCTAAATTTATACACATATTTTTCGGCGTAAGTAAACTTCTAAATTCTTTCTAGTCTGTGGAGCGGCACTTAAATGTTATCGAAGCGAGTTTATATTGGAATATCGCCATGTGCTGAATTCTATTTAAAATGACAAATATTTGTGTGATAAGGACGAAGCAAAAATACTATGTATTTCAATTGTAATTTATTAATGTTTCTATATTTGAATGTAAATATATTCACTGCTTTGAGGGACTGAAAGAACTATTAGTTTCATTTAGAGCTGTATTAAATACTTACTTCATTTGTAGTACAAAGATTAATAATCTGGGGTAATGCTTTATTTCAATGCATTCTAAACTGGGCCCGGCATTTTATCTTTTTAGTTAATTTTTACTTTCCCTACTACGTATAGTAAGTAGGGGAAGTATTGCATTCCACCCAAAAATTCGATACCGAGATTTCACCGGAAATACATATTTTGAGACCTCCTGAATCCAAAAAAGCATTTTTGGAAACATGTCCGTGTGTGTGTCTGTGTGTATGTGTGTGTGTCTGTGTGTGTGTGTGTGTGTGTGTGTGTCTGTGAACAGCATAACTCAAAAACGAACAGTCGGATAAACACCAAACTTGGTATTTAGGTTCAGTATCTTCCAGAGATGTGACACGAAGGTTTTCAAGAAAATCCCCCCACCCTAGACTACCCTTTACATGGAACATTTTTCGAAAATTTCAATTTTCTCAAAAATGGCTCTAACGATTTTGATGAAAATAACATATGTTTAAGATAATATCATGAGAAATGAAATGTATATCTCGAAGTTTCTGGGAATGTCTCCAAAAGTATTCTTTATTGTGAACGAGTTTTGCATAACTGGTAAACCATAAGAGATAGACCAAATTTTACTACACAAAAAATGTAGATCGCGTTAAAATACACAACTTATGTCATATACATTTCTTTTGTTGAGTGAACCGTTTTCGAGATATTGCTTGTTATTTCCTTAAATTTTCCAATACTTATACTTTTTCTCAAATTCGTTATTCATTTTTTTTTGTCCTGGACTTGCAAAGAGAATGGAATGCGTCGCATAGCAACCAGCGTTAAAATATTTGACCATCGCTTAAAAGCTACCATATTCCCCTTGCATCTACAAGAAAATTAGCAATAAGATTGACATCTCGATATCTCGATTAACATAAAGCATATGGAGAATAGGCATTTGTAAAAATAGATTGTACAAGAGTAGAGAAAGTCATGTGAGTGTAACACATCAGATTTTTTTATTAAAAATTTGCGGCATTCTACGCATTGACTATATTTAAATCGGTTTTCCGAGAAGGTTACGGTATACAAATTATTTTTACCAAAGTTTATTTTTCTATCTACTTAATTTTAATGGATATAAACCTCTGTAGAAATAGCTATATTATACATTACGTTAGGATAGACAGGGAACAGCTGTAGCCAAATGTTTAAGAACTAGACGCTATATGCTGGCTTAAAATTTCGTATTGTTTTTATGCACTGGGGAGATACAACTGAAGATCGAGGTGCTTAAAAGAATGACAAATTAATGAACAAATCTCAGCATTAATAACGGATGTCTTGAAAATGGCTAATGCCACAAAAAATTTCTTTGAAATAAATTGTGGTTTTAAAAAGATGTACATTTTTGTGCAGTGCTTTTGGGTCTATCGCTTTACGTTTACGAGTTATACAAGATTATTTCCGAGTGAAGAGGACTTTACAGGCTTCTCCCAGAAAATTCAGGATATACAGGTTATTTTTCATGTAAATATCTTGAACATATGGGATTTTCATCAAAATCATTAGATCCATTTTAAAGAAAATAAAACATTTCGGAAATGTTCCATGTATAAGGTGGTTTAGAATGGGGGATTTTCTTGAAAATTTTCGTGTCGTATCTTTGAAAAGTACTGAGTCTAAATACTACAATCTTCGGCCCCTGCTCGAAACTACATCGGCAGTCCGATTAACAGTCACTAACGCCTGCACCATGTACCAACAGCGCTCACCAGGTTGCGCCCTCTCCGCCAGTATAGATAACGCTTATGCAGTGTCCATGTCATCATCACCTGACCGACTTGTTTTTTAGTTTTGCTGTTTGCAGACACACAGACACTCACGATCTTCTTCTAAAAGAATTGTTTTGTGGTATCAGGGGTCTCAAAACATATTTCCGGTGAAATATCGGTATCTAAATTTTTAGTGGAATGCAGTACCTTCTCTACCTTCTATGTACGTGGTAGAGAAAGTAAAAATTCACTGGTTACAGTTTTACAGATACATGTATAATCAAGGTTTACAGATTACGGCCCCTTTGTATAGAAGTGTTGTAGTTGTATATAATCCGTACTGAGGACTAAGTTATTTCTATAACTTTTTCCATTATATAAACGCATTTCACGGAGTAATTAGTTAAATAATGTTATATTGCATGACCTTTTGCTCTGTTAGTTGCTATAAAGTTAGAAGAGTTTCAAACACGAGAGCAGAAAATTTTAATCATAGAAACAATGAACTATTCTGAAATTAATCTTGGAATACTAAATTGCAGGAGCGCCGTGGCCGAGTGGTTAGACCGCTCGCCTCTCACCAAGTTGGCCCGGGTTCAATCCCAGGGACCCGAATGTGGGATTTGTGGTGGACGAAGCGGCGTCTGGGCGGGTTTTTCTCCGGGTTCTCCGGTTTCCACCAACTGCTCCATCATCACCTTTCCTTTCATCCATTTCACCGTAATCTCGTTTCATCTACTTCCTTCATCCCATACCAGGCATCGGGCTGATCACCCATCTTGGATGTTCTGTCTGATCCATGAGTGTCTGCTCCTCGACGGGCCTCTGACCTCAGGCACCACGTGTCCTGGGGGGTGTAAGTCCTACATAAGGTGAGGATAAACAGTGAATGAATGAATACGGATTTTGGTTTATCCCTTACCTATATAAGGCCTAAAAAGTTTCATATCGAGAGTTCACCAGCAATATAGATAATTTTGAGATCCAACCTACTTGTGATTTAGCGGCAGAAATACTAGTAAATCAGGGAATTTAATGTAGTACCGATATGCTGCCATGGTCGGTGGTTAGAGCAGCCGAACGGAAACGGAAGATCCAAGGTTCAAATTCCGCTATTCTATCGCATTTTTCAATATGATTCTACCTTTCCAACCCTGTTCTATCAACACTGGTGTTGGTTCTACACACGGCTTGTGTGAAGGAATATTGATTAGTATGAAGATTTGAATTGTAAACAAATAATGCGATCGCAATGACAAATTCATCATATAAAAAGATATAATGAAATGTAAATGCTAAACAAACCAAGTCGATTTATTAAACATGTACAAAAACAAAGCGTAATATACACGTGATTGGACTTGAAACCAAGATTGGTAACAACTGAGTGGCATAAAAATTGTTTCACACTGGTGGGAAAGTACAATTTTAAATCCTGTGTCTTTTGTTAAACGTTCTAGTTTAAGTTCCAGCTGTCTACAATAGCAAATTATGATACAAGTATTAAAAGTAGATTTTTTTTTGCGAAACGAAGGCCGTAGGCCGAGGTTTGAGATCCTACAAGCAAAACAAAATCACTTTTAGCACGTGTGACATATACTATTTTTTTAGAAAGCGTTCCAATTAGTAAACTACCAACAAAATATTATAGCGAGATTATTGAAACAAGAGAAATGACATTAAAAACGAGATCAACTCTCGCTGCAGCGAGATGTCAGATGTTTTATGTTTTGTTGATTCGCCAGCAGTCATTTTCAGTGAAAGTATTTTCAAGATGTTCTGCCTTACACCAGCAATAAAGCCATTAAATGCTACATATTGTGTGGGCAGAAGGTTTGCAGCTAAAATATAAAATTTAGTTACCCCGGCATAAACATTGGGGGATGTAACAGCAGAGGCAAACGAGAGATACCAGGAACTTGCTGCACAAAGCTAAATCAGGCGTGGGATTTTAATAACATAATACATAAATTCACATTTAACTCTGGTTTATTATAAAGTTACCTTGGTGCAGCTACATTATTTCCAAAAGGTTACAGAAAAACATTGGAGGGAGATGCTCCACAATCACACGGACCACGCATTCCTACACACAACAATACACTCTGAAGATATACACTAGACTGACGCTACCGGTCTGACCCACGCTATTAGACAAAGACGCTCGTCCCTCAACTTGACTTCACCCCTCCTAACTAGGAAGTGGAGGGAAGAAATGCAGCGCCGGAAAAGAATTCAGTTCACAAACGAAATAATTAGTTCAACAATGTCATTGTACACAGCAATTACGTGTCCGACGCGACAATGCACACATACGCTACAATATATAATATTGCTTTCTGGATTTTTTTGTGTAAGTAGTCCCAGTGTTATTGTTTCTGCTGCTTCTAGAATTCCATCTGGCTCTTCCATTCAGTTTCTTCTGAATTCAATTGCTGCCATTTAATTTTTATGCAGGTTGCACTAGATAAAAGAATAACGTTTAGATAAAAGAAAACTCACGGCTGGTAATATAACGTACAGGTTAATTCTACAACAAAATACGATAAATTGAAGTAAACCCTAATCAAATCAAGTCGAGTTGTAAAAAATGTGAAAATACAAAGCGTAGTTGCCATGTGATTGGACTTGAAAGAAAATTTGGTCATAATGGAGTGGTATAAAGATGTTATCGCACTAGTGCTATAATGTAAATCTTTTAATTCGTGTGCACTATGTTAAACGTTCTACTTTTAGGCCATGTTATTTAAAAATACCATTACCACTCACTATGTACGTGAATTTATCGGGAATCTCTGACTTCTTGCGATATTATTTGCAACAAACATTTATTAAGCTTAGTTAGAATTACCGGAAAATCATCAGCTCGTTGTATTGCTGAAAATAGTTTGAATATACCAACGGTCATGTGAAGCTCGCTGTAAAATGCGCTTCTCATCCAGAATCTATTGCATCCATTCACTGTTTTAAGCGCTCTTTAGAACATTTGCACACTTCCAGATAACGTCAAATGTTAGTAGTTATCAGCACAAACATTTCAAGAGGCAAATCCCAGTAGATGAAAGGGATTAACGGAATTCCCTGACATTATACAACCACCAAGAGATCCATTACGAGGCATTTCCGTGATAAATGTCAAGGTCACCGTGGATACCAAATATGCACGTCAGCTACAAGCCCGTATCTCTTCTCTGCATAGCGAATCGCGCAAAAGGTGTGTAATCGCAGTAGAAAATATGTTACATGAAGATGATGAACGCTTCTGGTCGGCCTCTACTCGGGGGCTGTTGCTTCTTATTCCATTGCTAGCTCTCTGCTTTTGAGACAGCTTGCCAATACACTATACATACTTAAAAAGTAGACAGACGTGTAAATAAAATGAAGTCCTCAAAAAGGTCCATTTGTACTTTCTTTACCACGTATATGCTAGGTAGAGAAGGGTTTGCATTCCACCCAAAAATTCAAAACCGAGATTTCACGCGAAATGCGTGTTTTCAAATCCCCTGAATAATAAAAAACATTTTATAAAGATGTCCGTGTGTGTGAACAGCGTAACTAAAAAACGAAAAACATCGCGAAAAAAATTGAATAACGACAGCTGTAATGGGACCCTCGGAAATGGCTAATGGCACAAAACAGTTATTTGAAATAAATTCTGCGCTTTAGAGATCTAACGTTTTGTATAATACGTCTATCCCTTATGATTTTCTCCTTAAATTCCTTCCGAATATAAAACACTACACAGGGTTGTTCCCGGAAAGTGCAAGATATGCATTTTTTCCATGCGAGAAAAAAGAGTTTTATTTATGGAGGTTCTTTAACTACTATGGTCCTTAGTGTCCCATTCTATATTGGGCATGAAAGACTGGAAATTTTGCTCAGAGGCTTCTTTATCGGGCTTGAGGTTCTTTTACGTGCCGTAAATCTGCAATACGGGACCTCCGGCTTTACTTCCCTTTCGAAGGAAGCCATGCTATGGGTTTTCACGCCCGAAAAAATACATCGCCCCCGCTGGGTTTGAACCCTCGACCTCGGAAGCACGGTAACCACTGTAACAAGGAGAACGACTTTGGTCGTGTAATTAAATATCTCAAATATATGGTATTTTAATAAAAATCGTTAAAGCCATCATTGAGAAAATTAAAAATATATAACCTTTCTTCATGTAAAGGGTAATTTGCGGTGCAGGAGATTTTCTTGAAAATCTTGGATCATGCATGTTTTGACGATAATGAACTTAAACATAAAGTTTGGTATTTATTTGGCTTTTCGTTTTTACTTTCTATACCACGTATAAGTAGGGGAAGTACTGCATTCCACCAAAAAATTCGATACCGAGATTTCGAGATTTGTTTTGAAGTTCCTTAAATCCAAACACAGCATTTTTGAAAACATGTCCGTGTGTGCCTGTCTGTCTGTCTGTCGGATAAATACCAAACTTGGTATCTTAGTTCAGTATATTCCAAGGATGCGACATGAAGCTTTTCAAAAAAATCCCCCACCCCAGACCAAACTTTATATGGAATATTTTTAGAACATTGTGATTTTCTCAAAAATGACTTTAACAATTTTGATTAAAATATCACATTTTTAATGGCAATCACATGGCAAATAGAATGTATAACTTGAGATTTCTGTGAATGCCTCCAAACATACTGTTTATACTGAATGACTTTCGCATAACCGGTAAGCCGTAAGAGATAGACAAAGTTAGACAAAGTTTTTTTCCACAAAAATGTAGATCTCGTTACAACACACAATATACTCTCATATACTTTTTTGTTTTTATGCAGTGAACCATTTCCGAGAAATTTCTTGTTATTTGTTTGAATTATCCAATACTTATACTTTTTCTCAAATGGGAATTCGTTATTGTTTTTTTTTTATGTCCTGGACATGCAAAGAGAATGGAATGTTCCACATAGCAACCAGCTCTTAAAAGATTTGACTATCGCTTAAAGCCTACCATATTTCCCCTACACCTACCAGAAAATTAGCAATAAGTTTTACATCTCCAAATCTCGATTAACATGAAGTGGATTATCAATAAGCGTTTGTACAAATAGTTTGTACAAGCGTAGAAAAGTCAAACGTTTATCTCGATTAACATGAAGTAGATGGAGAATAAGCGTTTGTAAAAAGAAATTGTACAAGGGGAGTAAGTCATGTGAGTGCAACACATCAGATTTTTTATTTATGTGTTCACACACACACACACACACACACACACACACACACACACACACACACTCGTACTTTTAACTAAAAGTGCTTCTTTTGGATTCAGGGATGTATTTCTGGTGAAATTTGGTATTGAAATGTTTGGTGAAATGTAATACTTCCTCTACTTACTAGCTACACGGCAGAGAAAGTAAAAACGCACCGTTGCGCAATAGTTGTGTATACTAAATTATAGGAAAGACACAAATACTTCTTGAGAATATGAACAAGATCATAAATGTAACCAAAGCGTTGCGTTTCTGCTGCGTTTATGACTCATCATGTACAGCCCTTAAGATGAGGGCATGGTTGAAAATCTTTATGTTAACACTCGCATGCCATGCTCTACAAATTGCATGTATCCCATATATTAAATATTATTCATAACTTTTTTCCTGTATTTGTGTTAGGACAGCCAAAACTTTTTTTTTCAAATTAGGCAATATAGACTCGATTGCTTGCAACATACTAAAACATGACTCAGTTGTTTATATCACAAGTACGATTTTGTTAGTAGCACAAAATCACACATTTCGTTACAGATCATCATAATATAAGGTGATTTATTATATTCATTAAATTCTATAAGCACATTTCATGGATTTACTATCAAATTTTACAATTTTATTTAACTAGTCAAAAAACACTCAGGTTTAAAATTCTCTCAGGTAATGGTAATGTAATGTAACGCAAAGTAGCGTAATCCAACTCAATCTAATCTAACCTAACCTAATATGCAATTTCAAGCTGTGGATCCTGGGGAGAGAAACCCCAGAAGAGAGAGCAACTCTAGGATTTACGTCAGAGGTTATACACATGTGTATTTGATAAAAGCAAACTTCGTATTTAAAAATTCTCAGTCTATTGTGGAGGTCGTCAGAGTTGGCAATTTTTATATAACTTTCATTAATACTCCAGCTGAAAAACAAATTAAATATCACTAATGATTTACTTAATTTATACTTAGAATATGGAGGAATTATAATTTAAAGCCTTTACATTTAATATGTGAACAAAATTGAATTGATTGGAAAAAGAAAAATTACTAAAATTGTTTTTCCATTGAATGAAATCCTCCTGTATATAGAAGACATTGAAGATAAGATATCTTTTTAATGTCTACTTGTGATATGTGTTTTTAAAATAAGTATCGATATTTTTTTAAAAATAACGTAGCGTTAGTTTCCAAATATTTCGTTACGATTCATTACCTTACACTACGAGGCAGTGTTTTTAACATTTAAATGATTTCAGTCTTAACCAATATTTGTATAGAACAATATATAAGGTGTATATTAGAGTCATTGTATATATTTATATTATTGTATCCATGTGTAGTGATGTTATTTGAATATATTACGTAATTTAATAATGTAGGAGCTGTGAGAATAAGTTAAAGGTTGCTAACAATGAGGTAACTTTGAGGCAATAATGAGTAAGAACGTTTAATAATGCTACTATCATTATTGGAGCAACAATAATGTAAATTTAGTGACAGTTTATAAAATAGCCAATCAACAACCAGAAAAAGCTTTAGTTAAATGAAGGTATACTATTGGATTAGTAATAGCCAATCAGAGACTTGAAATACAGAAATTTACAATTTAGGCGCTAGAAATCTTGTCAGTTGCCTGCAAACAGTGCTCCTAACCGGACGCGAGACACATCCTCGAGAGATTTAATACGCATTCGTGTGAGACGAAAATTGTTTTACGTGTTAAAAAGTGAAACTAATTAATAAAAAAAAATCTCACAGCTCTCTATATCAGTGAAGTGTTATTTAAATTGTGTCAAGGCTTAATAAATGTAATGAAGTAAAATTATAATCTGTGTAAGCCTACATTCTTGTCGCATCACAACTCTGCTAAGAGAAGCGTGTCTCTAACAAAAATACTGACGCAGCCGAGGCAAACATAAATATATAACACTTAAAGAAACAGTCAAATGACAAAGTTAATATTTTTAAAAATTGGGGCGAATGCCTTCTTTTTACCATACGTGCGGTTGCAACTACTTCAAGTTCGGCTCTCCAACAGTTGAACTACAATACAACTCCTTCAATACAATCTTACTTCAAATTGGCGTCCATTCGTGGGGCTAATAAACAAACTTCTTCAACTACTTCCCCACACAGTCATCGTCGTTATTCAGGCACTTGTAACGGGAAATCAGCTTTTGTATACCTTCGTCAAAGAGTGATGCCGCCTGTGAGGAAAGCCAAGTCTGACTGTTTGTTTCACACATTGTTGTTGAAATGATTTCCAGCAAGGAATTTATACAGATGAAAAAACAGATGAAAATCGTTTGTCCAAATCCGAACTGTAGGGATGAGGGTCGAATTGTTCCCAATTAAATAATGCGATCAGGTCATGAATTTATTTGGCTGTGTATGGCCGGACATTGTCACTCATTATTGCTTTCCCATACACCTTACACAATTGGCATACACCTTACACAATTGGCGATGAATGTAACATTTATCTTGTTCAAAAAACTGATCTGACTTCACAGTTGGCGAGTCGTTCGATTGTTCTGAGCACTTTGAAACGCTCTAACAACGGGAAAATACAAAATGACGATCGCTCGCCGTTGCGTCGAGACTGGAGCGCTGCGATGGCAAAATACTAAAAGAGTGCTTACTTTAAAAACAAGACTCGTATTTTTATTATTATGCAGTTCCTTTATGTATGATATAGGGTAGTTAAATAATAATATACTATTGCAGTACACTCTTTTTACTTTCACTACTACGTATAGTAAGTAGGGGAAGTATTGCATTCCACCCAAAAATTCGATACCGAGATTTCACCGGAAATACATGTTTTGAAACACCCTGAATCCTAAAAAAGCATTTTTAGAAACATGTCCGTGTGTGTTTGTGTGTCTCTGTGTGTCTATGTGTGTCTGTGTGAGTGTCTGTCTGTGAACAGCATAACTCAGAAACTAACAGTCGGATAAACGCCAAACTTGGTATTTAGGTTCAGTATCTTCCAGAGATGCGACATGAAGGTTTTCAAGAAAATCCCCCGACCCCAGATTACCCTTTACATGGAACATTTTTCGAAAATTTTAATTTTCTCAAAAATGGCTCAAACCATTTTGATTAAAATATCATATGTTTAAGATATTTTCATGACAAATAAAATGTATATCTTGAATTTTCTGGGAATGTCTCCAAAAGTACTCTTCATTGTGAACGACTTTTGCATAACTGGTAAACCATAAGAGATAGACAAAATTTTACTACACAAAAAATGTAGATCGCGTTAAAATACACAATTTATGTCATATACAGTTTTTTTGTTGAGTGAACCATTTTCGAGATATTGCTTGTTATTCCCTTAAATTTTTCAATACTTATTTTCTCAAATGGGAATTCGTTATTCATTTTTTTTGTGTTGGATATGCAAAGAGTATTAATCTGTGGCAAAGGGAATGGTGCTGCACCTAGCAACCGGCTATTAAGAGATATGTATGTGCTTAAAGTTACTGTATTTTGTATATTGGCCTTGTAAATATATATTCCCCTAACATCTACAAGAAAGTTAGCAATAAGATAGAGTCTGCAAATGTTTATCTCGATTAACATGAAGTAGATGGAGAATAAGCGTTTGTAAAAATAGTTTGTACAAGAGTAGAGAAAGTCATGTGAGTGTAACACATCAGATTTTTTTTTAAATTCCTAGAAGTTATTACTTGGCCTGTGCCTGGTTTTCTTGCTGTGGATACTTGAATGTTTTTAACACTTTTATGTTGTCTACTACATTTAAGGGTACAACTAAAATATATTTTTGTGTTAATGATAAAATTCCAAATATTTTAAATAACCTTGTATTCATTAATTCATTCCTATACTTCGGCATCACTTTCAAAACAACTGGAGTCACATTTACCAAGGACATGGAGTACAGAGTGGTAGCAGCATCAGTAAAACATTAGGGACTTGAAAAATGTCCAAACATTTTCATTGAATACGGCACTACAATTGTACTTACTTGCTTACTCACTCACTCATTCACGATACTCACTCTCTCGCTTACCCATTTACTCACTTACTTGCTTACTCACTCACTCACTCACTTGCTTACTTACTTACTTACTTACTTACTTACTTACTTACTTACTTACTTACTTACTTACTTACTTACTTACTTACTTACTTACTTACTTACTTACTTACTTACTTACTTACTTACTTACTTACTTACTTACTTACTTACTTACTTACTTACTTACTTACTTACTTACTTACTTACTTACTTACTTACTTACTTACTTACTTACTTACTTACTTACTTACTTACTTACTTACTTACTTACTTACTTACTTACTTACTTACTTACTTACTTACTTACTTACTTACTTACTTACTTACTTACTTACTTACTTACTTACTTACTTACTTACTTACTTACTTACTTACTTACTTACTTACTTACTTACTTACTTACTTACTTACTTACTTACTTACTTACTTACTTACTTACTTACTTACTTACTTACTTACTTACTTACTTACTTACTTACTTACTTACTTACTTACTTACTTACTTACTTACTTACTTACTTACTTACTTACTTACTTACTTACTTACTTACTTACTTACTTACTTACTTACTTACTTACTTACTTACTTACTTACTTACTTACTTACTTACTTACTTACTTACTTACTTACTTACTTACTTACTTACTTACTTACTTACTTACTTACTTACTTACTTACTTACTTACTTACTTACTTACTTACTTACTTACTTACTTACTTACTTACTTACTTACTTACTTACTTACTTACTTACTTACTTACTTACTTACTTACTTACTTACTTACTTACTTACTTACTTACTTACTTACTTACTTACTTACTTACTTACTTACTTACTTACTTACTTACTTACTTACTTACTTACTTACTTACTTACTTACTTACTTACTTACTTACTTACTTACTTACTTACTTACTTACTTACTTACTTACTTACTTACTTACTTACTTACTTACTTACTTACTTACTTACTTACTTACTTACTTACTTACTTACTTACTTACTTACTTACTTACTTACTTACTTACTTACTTACTTACTTACTTACTTACTTACTTACTTACTTACTTACTTACTTACTTACTTACTTACTTACTTACTTACTTACTTACTTACTTACTTACTTACTTACTTACTTACTTACTTACTTACTTACTTACTTACTTACTTACTTACTTACTTACTTACTTACTTACTTACTTACCTACTTACCTACTTACCTACTTACCTACTTACCTACTTACCTACTTACCTACTTACCTACTTACCTACTTACCTACTTACCTACTTACCTACTTACCTACTTACCTACTTACCTACTTACCTACTTACCTACTTACCTACTTACCTACTTACCTACTTACCTACTTACCTACTTACCTACTTACCTACTTACCTACTTACCTACTTACCTACTTACCTACTTACCTACTTACCTACTTACCTACTTACCTACTTACCTACTTACCTACTTACCTACTTACCTACTTACCTACTTACCTACTTACCTACTTACCTACTTACCTACTTACCTACTTACCTACTTACCTACTTACCTACTTACCTACTTACCTACTTACCTACTTACCTACTTACCTACTTACCTACTTACCTACTTACCTACTTACCTACTTACCTACTTACCTACTTACCTACTTACCTACTTACCTACTTACCTACTTACCTACTTACCTACTTACCTACTTACCTACTTACCTACTTACCTACTTACCTACTTACCTACTTACCTACTTACCTACTTACCTACTTACCTACTTACCTACTTACCTACTTACCTACTTACCTACTTACTTACTTACTTACTTACTTACTTACTTACTTACTTACTTACTTACTTACTTACCTACTTACCTACTTACATGCGTAGTCCTCGTATGCATGGCTTTACATCCCTATGACTTACAACTGTGCCTAGGTCTCTGCCTGTAGAAAAGAAGACGAACATTGAATCAGAGAATGAAGAACCCGGGACGGGGATCGGCCCGTAGTCAGGTATGAGAGTGACGAAGAAGCCAATATGAAGTGAATGCGAAATATATAAAAGGGAAGATGATGATGGAGTAACTGGTGGAATGAACGGCTGGTGGGGTCAAAATTTAATTGAGTTTTTTTTAATTTATAGACGTTCTTTAACTGCTGTGGTCTTTAGCATCCCATTCTATATTGGGCGTGAAATACCGGTAATTTTGCTCAGAGGCCTCTTTATCAGGCTTGGGGTTCGTTTACGTGCCGTAAATCTACGACACGGAATCACCGGCTTTATTTCCCTTCCAAAGGAGGGTGGAACCGGAAAACCCGGAGGAAACTCGCCCAGACGTCGATTCGTCCACCACAAATCCCAAATTCAACTTGTTCGTGACCTAAGTGCTGGGGACGCCTGTTGTGAGCCCTGCGTATCCCTTTTCCTTCCCCTTAACAAACCCTATTTGGATCTTGAAAATATTATTTCTAATCACGCATAATCTTTTAAATACAATGAAAAAATAATTTTACTGGGCAAAACTATTATGTTGCGGGTACCTGGGCCGCCATGGTGGGAGACGAGCGGTTACGGCGCCGCCCATTACAGTTCTTCGTGCTTAAAATTGCTCCAATTGCATCTTACGGAATAAGACCCATCTGGCCTTTCCTAACCCTCAAAAATATAAAAAATTGGACAAAATTAAGACAACATATCTGAGAAAAGCTCCCAGCATCTGCAAGTTCTCCCACATAAGGAAAAATCTACCTGCTAGCCAAGACGAAAACCTTTATAGAATATCTCACTGGAACTTACGACCTGTAGAACTGTATGTCAATGACAGAGTCCTCACAGAAAGCTCAGAAAAAGCGTTGGAAATTGACCCTTTGACCCCAGCAATGACAAATGACCGCTGGAAGGACCTCAGGTCGACATGCGTCACGTTTGCACAAGGACAGCAATCCACGGCTTTCATCACCGCATACGCATCTAGAGCAGATATCATGAGGTTTCAAACGATTGCGAATGTGTACACGTACCATATACCGGTCGGCCACGACATGAGTGGAGAAGGGCGCTGCTGTTTTTGTTTACAATACGTAGGGATCAACGCTAGGGATCAGAAGGGAGTGAGCGGCAAGGCGATAGGGGAATGTGCAGTCACATAATGAAAACAGTATTACATTTACTGGCCTCAGCCCCGTTAGTAAATGCAACTCGGAGCTGCAGATGTTTTCTTTACCTGACTATTCTTCCGATGCCCCGCCTAGTTGTTCGCTAATAGATTAGTTCATCTTCTCACCGAACGCAATCATATCGTGGGCAACCAGTACTAAGCATGAGAAAATAACTCTCTCTCTCTCTGTGGCTTTATAGAAACGATGAGAAGCTCACTAATTAATGCATACTAATATACATGACCTTCCTGGCCCATGGGTTTTTTCGGGGGAAGGACCATTACATCCCCTGAATTTCCTGTCCCTCCTTTTCACCTCCACTCTCATTTCACGTCACCTTTCATCTGCTTAGTTTCTTTCAGGGTTGCAAATGTCGGTGGGCGGTCTCGGCATGTGCATAGCAGATGTTCTGTGGAAACTTTCGTCCCCCGGACTGCGAGCGGTCTCCGGGTCTCAGACCCCCCGGGGATGATTAAACCCACAGGGGAGAAGGAGCCGGCTGCACTAGCCAGCACCCGGGGAGTTAAAATGTGTAAATGGTAGAGGCCCTGCCCTCTGACTGTTTTATCTCCTGATCCGGCCGGCCTCTTTCTCCTCTCACCTCATTCCTCTCTCCCGAGACGCCCCGTCAGAGGCCTAGGTACAAAAGATCTGCGTAGGTCAGCTGCTGAGCTCCCTTGGTTTCTAGTCTTGTCCTATTCTAATACACATTGTGTTTTAAGAAATGTTTATAACAATTTTTGAATAATAGTTTACAATGAGTTTATTCCTGATATTTTTCTTACTACAATTTTGTATAAGAAATATTTTTCGGTATTTAGTGAATTTCTTCAGAAAAGTGCTGCTTAGGTCCTTAAAGAAACATAAAATACAGCTTTTATGATGTTTTTATTTGTAAAATGAATTAACAATCTTATTGCACAGCTCAATCTGGGTAAGATACACTCACTAATATCGTTTTGATTTATATGACCATCAATAATAACACCAAGAAGTGTTAAGTGAAAATGCTGTGACATTGTTGCTTTCCAGATGTATTTAATCTGAATTTCGTTGTTCGCGAAACATTGTTGACCTGTAGGATGTAGATTATGTAAACACATTAGTCCAGAAGGTGGCATGTATCAACTTTAAAACCCCAAAAGGCATTTGCGTACAATGCAATGGTGAAGTCTCAGATGTTAAAATTCCGCTTCTCATTCTTTATGCTTTGTGAAATCAGCATCATAAAACACGACGTAGCCACAGCCAAGGATTTTTGCTCATTATGCGATGTCAGAGCGCCCGTGTTACTGCTAAAAAATACTCTAGTAGACGTTCATAGCGGCTATAATCCGCCGAGATTATCGCGCACGTACTATATCTTGAAATTTGCATTAACATAAACCCTTATTTTTATTTTTTGTAAGAGAGGAAACATTTTTTTCTGTATAAAGATACATGGATAAAGCTGTATTTTAGAAACGAATACAAACTCACGCCCTAAACCTTACATTTGGATAGCACTACCATAGTTCTCTTTGCTGTGTAGTTACTGAATCTATCACTCAATGCAAATTAATATTTATCTTTGCATTATTCAATATTAGGTTGTCTCAAAAGTAATATCGATTTTTAGTCTGCTTTGTATCGTAGAAATGCAGTATTTTTGTTATTTTTGTCAATACTATTTATACACTGCTATTGTTATTGTTTTGTATTTTTAACACGATAGCGGTCAGCAGTTGGAGATACAAGATTTTAAAATGGGAACACATCCTTACTCGGTCCCGTTATCTTCCTGAGCAAAATGGCAACAACCCGACTCGGTCCCGTAGCATACACTGTCAACTCAACTCAGTCCCGTAGCATAAACTGTCAACTCAACTCAGTCCCGTAGCTGTCAACTCAACTCAGTTTCGTAGCATACACTATCAACTCAACTCAGTCCCGTAGCATACACTGCCAACTCAACTCAGTTTCGTAGCATACACTGTCAACTCAACTCAGTTTCGTAGCATACACTGTCAACTCAACTCAGTTGCGTAGCATACACTGTCAACTCAACTCAGTTTCGTAGCATACACTGTCAACTCAACTCAGTTTCGTAGCATACACTGTCAACTCAACTCAGTTTCGTAGCATACACTGTCAACTCAACTCAGTTTCGTAGCATACACTGTCAACTCAACTCAGTTTCGTAGCATACACTGTCAAATCAACTCAGTCCCGTAGCATACACTGTCAACTCAACTCAGTTTCGTAGCATACACTATCAACTCAACTCAGTTTCGTAGCATACACTGTCAATTCAACTCAGTTTCGTAGCATACACTGTCAACTCAACTCAGTCCCGTAGCATACAACGTCAACTCAACTCGGTCCCGTAGCATTCAATGTCAATAAACCAACTGGGTCCCGTAGTATACAATGTCAACAAACCAACTCAGTCCCGTAGCATTCAATGTCAACTAACCAACTCGGTCCCGTAGCATACACTGTCAACTTAACTCAGTTTCGTAGTATACAATGTCAACTAACCAACTCGGTCCCGTAACATTCAATGTCAACTAACCAACTCGGTCCCGTAGCATACACTGTCAACTCAATTCAGTCCCGTAGCATTCAATGTCAACTAACCAACTCGGTCCCGTAGCATACACTGTCAACTTAACTCAGTTTCGTAGCATACACTGTCAACTCAACTCAGTTTCGTAGCATACACTGTCAACTCAACTCCGTCCCGTAGCATACAATGTCAGCAATCCAACTCAGTCCCGTAGTATACAATGTCAACAAACCAACTCGGTTCCGTAGTATACAATGTCAACAAACCAACTCAGTCCCGTAGTATACAATGTCAACAACCCAACTCAGTCCCGTACTATAAAATGTCAACAAACCAACTCGGTCCCGTAGTATACACTGTCAACAACCCAACTCGGTCCCGTAGTATACAATGTCAAGAACCCAACTCGGTCCCGTAGTAAACAATGACAAGAACCCAACTCGGTCCCGTAGTATACAATGTCAACAAACCAACTCGGTCCCGTAGTATACAATGTCAACAACCCAACTGGGTCCCGTAGTATACAATTTCAACAAACCAACTCAGTCCCGTAGTATACAATGTCAACAACCCAACTCGGTCCCGTAGTATACAATGTCAACAACCCAACTCGGTCCCGTAGTATACAATTTCAACAAACCAACTCAGTCCTGTAGCATGCACTGGGAGGAAAACGTTTTAAATAAAACATACTTTTTTTTGGGTAAGTTAGGTTTTTTTTTGAAAGTTGATATATTGGAGCAATGATTAATTTAATCAAATATTTGTAGGTATACAAAAGTCATTAAAAAAGTCAATAACCAACTTGTCGCCCTCTGTGGTGTAGTGGTTACCATGCTAGCCTCTAGTTCTCGAGATCGCGGGTTCAAACCCGGCGGGAGACGAATTTTTTTCGTACCTTAAACTCCTTAGCATGGCTTCCTTTTGAAGGGAAGTAAAGCCGGGGTCCCGTGTCATCGATTTACGGCACTTAATAGAACCTCACGCCTGATAAAGAGCCGCCGAACAAAATTACCACAGCAGTTAGAGCGTCCATAAATAAAACTTAATTTAATTTTTTTAACAACTCTCGTAGCATATAGTACGGAACCGCATAATGAAGTGTAAAGTGGCGTGGCATTCCGTTACGAAAAATCGATAGTGGCAGTGATTACAAGTTCTGTGTTGTGACTGCAATATTGCTGGTAGCTCTTTACAAAACAGCGCAAATGTTATTACTGATTACATATTTTGGCGTATTTCAAACTTTTCATTTGATTAGATTTACAATTATTCCAATACTATACCGATTTATGAACTGTTTTGTGTGCAGAGTTTACAAAATTGTTGCATGCATTTATAAAGCAATTTTTTATGTAGCATCTAATTTTAGATTAAAATCGGTTTGGTGAAACATAAATCTGCAGTCGCTATAGGTATACTGGGATGGAAAATTATGCGTTATAAACTAGACAGAGATTAATATTCTACACGACCGAGTTAGGTTGTATACATATTGGAAGATGGCACCGAGTTAGGTTTCGAAAGTACAAAATGGGGTAGTAAGATATTGTATATATCTTAAGATTTACCAATTATACAAAACTCATTCCAAATGAATAGGACTTCAGAGGCTATTCCTAGAAAATTGAAAATATACATTAAAGTTGTCATGAAAATCTCTTTAAACATAGGGCATTTTAATCAAAATCCTTAGAGCCATTTTTGAGAAAATAAAAAAGATTCGAAAAATATTAAATGTAAAGGGTAGTTTGCTTAAGGGATGGTTTTGAAAATCTTCGTGTCGCATTTTTGGAAGATACTGAACTTAAATATCAAGTTTGGTATTTATCGGGCTTTTCGTTTTTGAACTATGCCATTCACAGACACGCGAGCAGACAGACTGGCCTTTTTTCTACAAATGCTTTCTTTTGCATTCAAGGACCTCAAAACATGTATTTCCGTTGAAATCTCGACATAGAATTCTTTTGGTGGAATACAATACTTTCTCTACTTCCTCTAGAAATACGTACTAGATAAAGTAAGTGTAAAAAAGAAAACTTACCTAATAAGGAACACCGTAAATGTATGAGCAACAAATTGAGAAATAATGGCAGCCCTAGAGCTTCGACAGCTTTGTCCGCTTCAAATACACACGGTGGGTCCACATTTACGCTTCCTTGCTACCAATTTCAAATTGTGCTTCTTATTAATAAACGCTAATTTGAGAACGTGTATTTCCTCTTTGTAGTTAGTTGGGCAAACTATCCTAGATGTGTTAATAATTACCATCCGCAGTGTAGTAGAATAACATAGAGAGCAATCAAATGATGCATAATACTACAGAAACTGTATCTAAATATAAACGTCTTAATTATTACAACCATTTAAGGGGCAAGGTACTCTGAAATAGTAAAAACAAACACATTTTTTGTTTTAGGCACCACTAAAACCTCTATTATTTCCAGTTTTCGAAAATATATACTTTTTGGGGGTTAAGAGGTTTTTAAGAAATTTAAATACCATTTAAATTCTAGTTTGCATTCCTTTAAAGCTATCACGGAACACCCCCTGTTAGAACACTTTTGTATCTTTCAACAACGAACGATTATTCATGCCCAGCGAGCAATTCAACAATTAACAAAACAAGCCAGGACCAATAGAAGGCAATCAGAAAAGCTGAAGCAATCCAGGAATGAAGGTGCAGATGATTTTGACCCTGGAATGTACTGAAGTGTTTCAGAATTTTAATGTTCAAACTTTAAATTCAGTTTTCTCAAAACATTTTCTCAGAAAGTAGGAAAGGTAGAGAGTTGAAAAATCAGTAAATGTAGATATACAATACATATAAGAACGTAGGTTTTCACGGCCGGTGTCACAATTATAACTAATATAATTTTCCGGGCTGTTGTGCCGTGGTCTGCTGAAGAAAGATTTCCCAGACGTTTCGTCCACAACTGCGGTGGACATCTTCAGTGGGGCGGACGAAGTCTTCTCGGTGAAAGTATCGCAGCGTCTGATGCGTTGGCTTTTTTTTTTTTTTTTTTTTTTTTTTTTTTTTTTATTTGGTGTGGCCCCTCCGCCGCCACACCAGGTGACGATCATCCGAAAGGGATCTACATCGCCTCCCCTACCATGCACTAACTACAGCTAATGGATGGGAGAGGGAGTGGTGCTAGTGGTGCCAGGTACCGCTTGCGCAACCTGGGGTTAGTGGGTAACTCTACGAAAGACGCCGGCCTACCAGGGGGTAGACAGGCAGAGGTGGATCCAGGGCCATCACTTGGCTCGTGGCCCAGTGCTGGTGCCTGGTGTATGTTAGTGAGGTATTCATGCTCATGCAGGTGGAATTTTGTGTTAGGTGTCGTGCTTAGTGATAGAGTAGAAGTGACCATGCTTACTTACGTGTCGGGTCTCTGTTGGTGTGGGTTCGTCCTGAAAGGAAACATAGAATGTGAGTTTCAGTTACCTATTCGTGTTCCATATTAGCGCGGTGGTCGTCATAGGGGCGTTCAGTCCTCATGGCGGGATAAGATGCATTAGGTACTGTGTGACAGGGTCGGGGCCAGTTTGCTTGGTGATGGGAAGAGATCTGTCAAAAAGAGACAGGGGTCGTTTGTGCTTGTCTGCTTCTGTAGTGTACTGGCCTAGGCCTTGTATCAGAGGGTTATGGTGGGTTTTGGATCGTCTGTATAGATCGTAGGCGAGGCCGTTAGTGCCGCTCTCTTTATAGTGTGGACGCTCTCTGCTGATTGGCCCGCTGGTATGAGGGGGCTGGCGCCGGCTGTGTTGTTGCTCTCTTCTGATTGGCTCGCAGTGTTTTTCGGTTTTGTATGACCTTTCTTGTTTTTGATGACTAGATGCCAGTTACTGTTGAGTTTCAATGCTTCTTCTTTCCTATTGAAATTATTGGGATGTTTGTAAATCTCTATTGCTTCGCGTTGTAGCCGGGTATGGTAATGCTTTATGGAGGAAAGAATGTTGGTGTCCTGAAATCTAATAATGTGTTCGCCCTCGGCTTCAATGGCATGTTCGGCGACTGCCGATTTTTCTGTATGGCCCAGGCGGCAGTTTCTTTTGTGTTCGCTCAGTCTGGTGTTAGCGCTCCGCTGTGTGGTACCAATGTACACTGAACCACACGAACAAGGAATACGGTAAACACCGGCCGATGACAGGGGGTCTCGGGGGTCTTTGGAAGAGCGCAGTAGGCTGTTTAATTGTCTTGTAGGTTTGAATACTGTTTTGACGTTATGACGTTGAAGTATATGTTCAATACGGTCAGTGACATTTCTGAAATATGGCAGAAAGACGATGGACTTGCTTTTGGGTTGGTCCTGAGTAGCCGGTCGGGGCTTGGCCGGACGGCAGGCTCTTCTCACCTCTTGGACTGAATAACCATTTGATTGTAGAGCTGTTTCTAGGTGTCGGATTTCTTGTGGAAGTAAGTGTGGTTCACAAATATGGGAAGCACGGTTTGCGAGTGTCTTAATCATAGCACGTTTTTGTCTAGGATGGTGGTTGGAGTTCTTGTTAAGGTAACGGTCTGTGTGTGTGGGTTTGCGGTAGACAGTATGACCCAGCGTGCCGTCAGCCTTCCTGCTAACGAGTACATCTAGAAAGGCTAGTTGGCCATCCTTTTCTTGTTCCATTGTGAACTGTATACGCTGATTGATGCTATTTAGATGTAACAAAAAATCTTGAAGAGCTTGTTCACCATGGGGCCAGATGACGAAGGTGTCATCCACATAGCGGAACCAGGCTGTTGGTTTGAGTGGAGCTGAGTTTAGTGCCTTTGACTCAAATGCCTCCATGAAGAAATTGGCCACAACAGGGCTAAGGGGGCTGCCCATGGCAACACCGTCTATTTGCTCGTAGAATGACCGGTTCCACTGGAAATAAGTCGTAGTCAGGACATGGTGAAAAAGTGTAATGATATCATCAGAGAAGATGGATTGTAACAACTTCAGAGTTTCTTGTACTGGAACCATGGTGAATAGAGACACAACGTCAAAACTAATAAGTAAATCCTTAGGTAGCAATTTGAGGTTGCGGAGAATTTGAATGAAATGAGTAGAGTCTTTGATGAAAGAGTCGGACAAGCCGACATGGGGTTGTAGAAGACCGGTTAGGTATTTAGCTATGTCGTATGTGGGAGAACACAAACCACTAACAATGGGCCTGAGCGGAACCTCTGGTTTATGGATCTTGGGTAGCCCGTAAAGTCTAGGCGGCTGAGCTTCGGACTTGGTAAGGCGGCGTTTGTCTTCCTTCGAAAGCGAGGAGTTCTTGATCAAAAGATTAGTTTTCCGTAGAATACGGGCTGTCGGATCACGTTTAATCTTATGGTAGGTTGCTGGTTGCAGGAGTTCAGAGATTTTGTGTTGATAGTCTTGTTGGTTAAGAATAACTGTGGCATTACCCTTGTCCGCTGAGCAAACAATGATGTCTCGGTTGGAGTTCAGCTTCTTTAATGCAGTTCTCTCTTGATTGGTTAAATTACTGGTAGGAGGTTTGGCCTTTTCGAGAACCCTGGCAGATTCCCGGCGAATTTCATCAGCTGCAAGCCTTGGCAGAACTCGTATTCCTGCTTCAATGTGAGAAATGATGTCTTCAACTGGCAACGTTGGAGTGACAACAGCGTAGTTACCTCCTTTAGCAAGGAGTGACGTTACAGCAGGTGTTGTCACTCCAACGTTGCCAGTTGAAGACATCATTTCTCACATTGAAGCAGGAATACGAGTTCTGCCAAGGCTTGCAGCTGATGAAATTCGCCGGGAATCTGCCAGGGTTCTCGAGAAGGCCAAACCTCCTACCAGTAATTTAACCAATCAAGAGAGAACTGCATTAAAGAAGCTGAACTCCAACCGAGACATCATTGTTTGCTCAGCGGACAAGGGTAATGCCACAGTTATTCTTAACCAACAAGACTATCAACACAAAATCTCTGAACTCCTGCAACCAGCAACCTACCATAAGATTAAACGTGATCCGACAGCCCGTATTCTACGGAAAACTAATCTTTTGATCAAGAACTCCTCGCTTTCGAAGGAAGACAAACGCCGCCTTACCAAGTCCGAAGCTCAGCCGCCTAGACTTTACGGGCTACCCAAGATCCATAAACCAGATGTTCCGCTCAGGCCCATTGTTAGTGGTATTGGTTCTCCCACATACGACATAGCTAAATACCTAACCGGTCTTCTACAACCCCATGTCGGCTTGTCCGACTCTCTCATCAAAGACTCTACTCATTTCATTCAAATTCTCCGCAACCTCAAATTGCTACCGAAGGATTTACTAATTAGTTTTGACGTTGTGTCTCTATTCACCATGGTTCCAGTACAGGAAACTCTGAAGTTGTTACAACCCATCTTCTCTGATGATATCATTACACTTTTTCACCATGTCCTGACTACGACTTATTTCCAGTGGAACCGGTCATTCTACGAGCAAATAGACGGTGTTGCCATGGGCAGCCCCCTTAGCCCTGTTGTGGCCAATTTCTTCATGGAGGCATTTGAGTCAAAGGCACTAAACTCAGCTCCACTCAAACCAACAGCCTGGTTCCGCTATGTGGATGACACCTTCGTCATCTGGCCCCATGGTGAACAAGCTCTTCAAGATTTTTTGTTACATCTAAATAGCATCAATCAGCGTATACAGTTCACAATGGAACAAGAAAAGGATGGCCAACTAGCCTTTCTAGATGTACTCGTTAGCAGGAAGGCTGACGGCACGCTGGGTCATACTGTCTACCGCAAACCCACACACACAGACCGTTACCTTAACAAGAACTCCAACCACCATCCTAGACAAAAACGTGCTATGATTAAGACACTCGCAAACCGTGCTTCCCGTATTTGTGAACCACACTTACTTCCACAAGAAATCCGACACCTAGAAACAGCTCTACAATGCAATGGTTATTCAGTCCAAGAGGTGAGAAGAGCCTGCCGTCCGGCCAAGTCCCGACCGGTTACTCAGGACCAACCCAAAAGCAAGTCCATTGTCCTTCTGCCATATTTCAGAAATGTCACTGACCGTATTGAACATATACTTCAACGTCATAACGTCAAAACAGTATTCAAACCTACAAGACAATTAAACAGCCTACTGCGCTCTTCCAAAGACTCCCGATATCCCCTGTCATCGGCCGGTGTTTACCGTATTCCTTGTTCCTGTGGTTCAGTGTACATTGTTACCACACAGCGGAGCGCAAACACCAGACTTAGCGAACACAAAAGAAACTGCCGCCTGGGCCATACAGAAAAATCGGCAGTCGCCGAACATGCCATTGAAGCCGAGGGCGAACACATTATTAGATTTCAGGATACCAACATTCTTTCCTCCATAAAGCATTACCATACCCGGCTACAACGCGAAGCAATAGAGATTTATAAACATCCCAATAATTTCAATAGGAAAGAAGAAGCTTTGAAACTCAACAGTAACTGGCATCTATTCATCAAAAACAAGAAAGGTCATACAAAACCGAAAAACACTGCGAGCCAATCAGAAGAGAGCAACAACACAGCCGGCGCCAGCCCCCTCATACCAGCGGGCCAATCAGCAGAGAGCGTCCACACTATAAATAGAGCGGCACTAACGGCCAACGCATCAGACGCTGCGATACTTTCACCGAGAAGACTTCGTCCGCCCCACTGAAGATGTCCACCGCAGTTGTGGACGAAACGTCTGGGAAATCTTTCTTCAGCAGACCACGGCACAACAGCCCGGAAAATTATATTAGTTATAATACAATACATAGTTACACTTTCTGAACCACAATCATAATTTTATAATGTATATTAGTGATATTAAGAAAGCAACAATATTGCAAATTTTCCACATCTTTACTTTGCAATTAATTTGTTTCAATTTCTATTGAACTAAATAATTGATACATAACTAAATAATTCAGGTTCAGAAGAAAGCTGATTATACTAAGAACAAGCATGCAAAAGTGTGATTCTATATTGCAAGTAGTATCAAAGAAAAAGGTGCATGAATTCATATGTTTTAAGAGTAAATTTTATTATGATTCTGCTGAATGAAATAATTTTTACGGACTCAACTACATAAGCTATCAATGCAAACAACCACTTGCAATACTTTCCATGATTTATAGAGTAATTCATAAAAATTTCAGGAAAAACCATTGAGAATTTTAAGAGCAGTGGTCGTTTAACACACTTAAGCTGTAATTTCCATGTGTTCAGACCACCTTGTCCTCTTAATCATTTATTCATCAATATATGACCAATATATGACCCATCAATATGGACCCATTAATTATCACACGAGCTTTAACCTATTTAGATAGCACTCTCCTCTTCACAGTCATGTATCCTAATATAACCAGGTGGTACAACCGGGCCGTATTTGACGTTACGGATAGCCCTTCGTGCGTTAAAACAGTTGCAGACCTCAACGGGGAAATTTCAAGTAAATACAAGTCAGTGGGAAACTGGTGCATTGATCTGGTTCAACTTTCACTGGGACTTCACCTAATTCACTAATATGAACTAGTTCAATTTCCCCGTCACTTCAATTTCTTCGTGTGTTAGCCACTTCTGCCGGACGGTTCACTCGCTGGGTAGTCGAACACAAGACTTCTACAATCTCTCGCTCTGAAGTAGCACGTCACAGCTGGCGTCACCAACTCGCTTGGAGAACCGCACTTGATGTTGCAGCAGAAACGCGCTCACCAACTCGCTTTCTCACTCACTGACCGACTCAACTGACTGATTCCTCCTCCTGACTTCTAGAACTTCTAGAAATATCTGTACACATGATATAGAGGCGGGGGAGAGCGTGACTTATCTTTGTTTATCTCCGATTGCCTGGCGCAATCCTCCCGATAACCTTAGGCAACAGCCCCTGCTTTCAAACTGTTGGTGTTTAGAAACCGCACACTGCTGTAGCCTAGATTTGATATTCAACCGCATTTTACTACTGAGTTTTATTTGTATCAATTTATTGACACGTATCTATAATAAACTGAGTCATGTCATTAACAGTGCGTAGTCGTCTTGTAAAATATTTTCTTTAAAAACATCCCTAAGGGTAGGATGTGGAGACCATTGAGTTGATTCCCTCCGATATATTCACTTATTTGGAGATTATTCGCTTCAGAAGTGTCGCACAATTCATGCTTTGTTTGCGGGAGCCCCTTCTTGCTGAAAATACAGCTCATCATTGTATTGTCCACCCATATCATATGTATAACTATATACGTGCTGCATACCTACTTCTGCCCACTCCTGTACTTGAAAATGACCTCACTTCACTTTTGACCATCTGCTCGTTTATGCACATAATAAAACTGTCACCGAAATTCTTCTGATAATTTTCGATTTTGAATAAATAATTGACAATACGTGTCAAATGGGAATCTACTCTAAAGCAAGTGTTGCTTTTTCATGCAAGAATGGTAATTAAAACAGCTAATGTCCCACTTATGAAATAAGTCATCTAGCATCTTAATTACTTCGCCTTGCCCAAAAGAGAAGAGATTTAATGAGGCGCAGGATTAAAAAAAATCTGATGCGTACATTCACATGACCTTCTCTGCCCTCTATCAATTACAAGTGGGTATACAGATATTTCTTACGAAAGTTTATTTTCCTTCTACTTCATTTTAATGGAGATAAACCTTTTGTTATACATACAAAGGGAATAGTGATAGTAAAAGGTTTTAGAACTGACGCCTTAAAATTCCATACACTTTCCATGCAATACAAACAACTGAAAATCGACAGGACTCTATAAGGATGGTATTGAACAATTCGGACCGTTAATAACGGATATCTTGAAAATGAGTGATGTCACAAAAAACTTTTGAAATAAATTGTGAGTTTTAAAGGGATCTACGTTTTTTGTGCAGTATTTTTCCTCAATCATTTAACGTTTACCAGTTTTACAATATTATACAGACTTCATTCCGAATGAAGAGGACACAACAGGCTATTCCCAGAAAATTCAAGATAAACCAAGTGGCGCCGTATTTGACATGTGCAGATAACCCCTCGTTTGTTAAAAGAGTTGCAGAACTCAATGGTGCAATTCCAAGTAAACACAGGTCATTGGGGAACTGGCGAATTAGCACCCTAAAATACTAGTACTACCACCACGACTATCACTATGGTTTTGCTTTTTGGTCCAGTTAAACGCCCAAACATAGCGTTTAAATGCACGTGCCTAAGTCTGTACAAATAGTATATGAAGTTTTAAAATTCGATTTGATTTTCTCGTAATCTTGTTTTATTTCGTAACTTCAAAATGCTCCTCGATATCCAAATTTTGTTCCCCTTCATCCAGAGTTGGTGGAAAATGAGCTCTAACACGTATTTTCTTGATATTTAGCATAATATAATACATTACTGATTTGTATACTTTATCATTTTTCCGCTAAGGTTTTAATTTGACACTAAATTTAATCTTTGATTGTAAAAAAGAGTATTTGAGGAATAATAAGGATTATTTCAAAGTTTAAAATTACCAAAATCTGTAAAAATTAACCATTTTTAGTACCGAATATTCATAAGAAGTTTTGAATATATTTCGTATTCAAGATATTCGTCTGCTTAAACCGACTACCACGGTATAGTTCCAATCGCATTGCAAACATAAGCAATGGGCATAACTTTTGTATTGTTAAATCTTTCACTTATGTTTTAGTATGTGTTTTCAAAAAATCAAATGACATTGAGATTGCACAACGATGAGAGAGGGGTGAGGGCGATAAAGACAGAGAGAGCGGTGCGTAGAGAATGCAAAGAGATGAGACAGAGGTAGAAAGAGGAGGGGATATTAAGGGGAAAGAGGTGGGGAGAGGGCTGAAAAAGGGGGAGCATAATCTCCGCCAAAAGGCAATATCGACTTGTGATAAGTATCCTGCTAACAACAAGGTTCATATGAACCCATTTATAGACAGATTTTTATCTAATTAATGTAAAGCAAATCGGGAATGCTATAAGAATATAGTATACTAGTGAATTAGTAAAGGATGAATAACTTATGAATGTACCAGGTGGCCCATACAAGCCGTCCTTAGTTGAAGTTAGTTTATACCGGATATCGCGGTTAACAAAAGATTTGCCCAAGCAGAACTGCAAAGGGATCTCCATACCGATAGAGAGGAGACCGGTAAATGAAAGAGAACGCTTGAAAACGAAAACTTCAACTGTTATTGTGGCTCCAGAGCTCATTCGACAAAAAACAACTGCCTGCTATATGAGAAGTTCCGGGTTCGATTCCCGACTGGGTTCCACAAATTTATCTTTAAACAAGAAAATTTCACGGTACACACAGAGTATGGTGTTTGAATTTGAGAATACCTACACTATGTAGTCAAAAGTATCCGGACATCCCCACAAACATACGTGTTTCATCTTAGGTGCATTGTGCTGCCACCTACTGCCTGGTACTCATTATCCCCGACATCAGTAGTCATTAGACATCGTGAAACAGCAGAATGGGACGCTCCGTGGAACTCACGGACTTCGAACGTGGTCAGGTGATTGGGTGTCACTTGTGTCAGAAGTCTGTACGCGAGATTTCCACACTCCTAAACATCCCTAGGTCCACTGTTTCTGATGTGATAGTGAAGTGGAAACTTGAAGGGGCATGTACAGCACAAAAGCGTACAAGCCGACCTCGTCTGTTGACTGACGGAGACCGCCGACATTTGAAGTGGATCGTAAAGAGTAATAGGCAGACATCTATCCAGACCATCACACAGAAATTCCAAGCTGCATCATGATCCATTCCAAGTACTATGGCAGTTATGTGTGAGGTGAGAAACCTTGAATTCCATGGTCGAGCGGCTGCTCATAAGCCACACATCGTGCAGGAAAATGCTAAACGATGCCTCACTTGGTGTAAGGAGCGTCAACATTACACGATTGAACAGTGGCAAAACGTTGTGTGGAGTGACGAATCACGATACACAATGTGGCGATGCGATGGCAGGGTGTGGGTATGGCGAATGCCCAGTGAACGTCATCTGGCAGCGTGTGAAGTGCCAACAGTGAAATTCGGAGGTGGTGGTGTTATGGTGTGGTCGTGTTTTTCCTGGAGGGGGCTTGCACCCCTTGTTGTTTTGCGTGGCACGATCACAGCGCAGACCTACATTGATATTTTAAGCACCTTCTTGCTTCCCACTGTTGGAGAGCAATTCGGGAATGGCGATTGCATCTTTCAACATGATCGAGCACCTGTTCATACTGCACAAGCTGTGGCGGAGTGGTTACACGACAATAACATTCCTGTAATGGACGGACCTGCACAGAGTCCTGACTTGAATCCTATAGAACACCTTTGGGATGTTTTGGAACCCGACTTCGTGCCAGGCCTCACCGACCTACATCGATACCTCTCCTCAGTTCCGCACTCCGTGAAGAATGGGCTGCCGTTCCCCAAGAAACCTTCCAGCACCTGATTGAACGCTGTCATCAAGGCTAAGGGTGGGCCATCAGCATCTTGGTTTCCAGCATTACCGAGGGCGCCACGAACTTGTACACCATTTTCAGCCAGGTGTCCAGATACTTTTGATCATGTAGTGTATGTGTGCGTGAGGGTGGTGCGGGTGTTATCGGTTATTTACGAAGCAATTCGCTCATTAGCAAGACTTCAGGATTGCTGTTTGACGCAAACCTGAAAAACGTGTTAAGTCATGTAGTTCCATGGCAGTTCAGCTACAATCAGTGCATCTAAATGACATAAATTGGTGCGGCAAGGATAACAAGATGAAACAAAATTCTATTTGCATTATGTTTAGTTACCCTTAAAGGCGCATTAGAATTAAATTAATTTCTGTTTGTGTATTATTCATAATAAGCATGTGCAAAAATATGCCCGCCTTGGTGGACGAATTGATGTAAGGGCCTTTCAGGCCGACGTTCTACCTGGAATGATCCATCATTTCTTAATATTATTTCTATACGCAAACAAAACCTTCGAACCTTAGTTGCATTTTGGTACGTCTCCGCACAGATCGTAACCATATCCGTGTGTTCGTTATTGGTGAACGTTACTTTCCTGTCTGAATGACCTAGCTCGAACTGCATACAGGCGACCACGTGACGTCTGTCAGTACGATTGTAAACATCTGCAGATATCAGCACTACCACAGTGATCTTTCGTTTTGTACCTGCGCTGCCCCTTTGAACAGCAGTGATGCGGCAACTTCTTTTGCACCTATGCATGCGGGAATATTAAAACTGCAAAGGACGGCTTGTTTGAGCCAATCTGGTATTTGTATCATATATAACGCATGTAAGGGATTCGTAATCTAAACACCTTACATTTGTTATAGATAAATAAACAGGTGAATAATAAGTATGGATTTCCCAATTCGTTTTATCCAGGATTATCATCTTCAATATTCTGGAGATTTCTTCTGAAATTTTCATGTAATTGGTAAACTCTTACTTTTTAATAGTTTAATTTCATTGTATTCCACACCTTGAAGAAGTTTTTTTTCTGTATTGTTATTTGCCCCACGTTATGCGCCAATTTGAAGATGTTAGTTGCTTCACGTATGGAAAGCCAATTTTAAGTAGGAGTTGTGTTGTATTTCAACTGTTGAGGAGCTGAAATTGAAATAGTTTGCAACCGCAGGTATAGTACCCGCTTTCCGGTAGCCTTCGCCCCAAATTTACTTTCCGGTGCCTTTGCCCCCCCCAAAAAGTTTAAAAATGTCATTTTTGTAATTTGGCTGTTTCTTTGTGTATTATATATTTATGTTTGCCTCGGCTGTGTCAGTATTATTGTTAGAGACATGTTTCTCTTTGTAGGTTTGTGGCGCGTCAGAGCCATCTCTTATGTAGGCTTACACAGATTATAATTTTACTTCACTCCTTTTATTAATGCTTGACACAATTTAAATAACACTTCACTGATATAGAGAGAGAGAGCTGTGAGATTTTTTATATTACTTACTTGCACTTTTTAACACGTAAAACTATTTTCGTCTCACACGAATACTATTAAATTTCTCGAGGACGAGTTTCGCGTCCGGTTACGAACATTGTTTACAACCAACGCGTCTAGTTATGAGCACTGTCTACAAGCAGCTGACTTGAATTCCACCGCCTAAATTTGTAAATTTCTGTATTTCAAGTCTCTGATTGGTTATTCCTAATACAATAGAATACATTTATTTAACTGAAGCTTTTTTCTGGTTGTTGATTGGCTATTTTATAAACTGTCTCAAAATTTATTACTCCAATAATGACTAGTATCATTATTAAACATTCTTACTCATTATTGCCTCAAAGTTACCTCATTGTTACCTCATTGTTAGCAACTTTTAACCTATTTTAAGCTACATTATTAAATTACGTAATACATTATTCATTCATTCATTATCTGTTTACCCTCCTCTTATATAGGACTTACACTCCCCAGTACTTACAAGCTGGTGCCTGGGGTCAGAGGATCGGACAGAGCATCCAGGATGGGTGATCAGCCCGATGCCTGGTATGGGATGAAGGAAGTAGATGAAACGAAATGTTGGTGAAATGGATGAAAGTAAAGGTGATGATGGAGCAGTTGGTGGAATGAATGGCGGGGGAAACCGGAGAACCCGGAGAAAACCCACCCAGACGCCGCTTCGTCCACCACAAATCCCACATGCAGGCCCCTGGGATTGAACCGGGCCGCCTTGGTGGGAGGCGAGCGGTCTAACCACTCAGCCACGGCGCCACCGACGTAATACATTAACATAACATTATTACATGTACACAATAATATAAAAATATACAATGACTGTAATATACACTTTTTATATATTGTTACATACACATACTGCTTTAAGGTGGGTTGCTATTGAATTTACATATTATATAATTTGACTAAAATCAGTTAAGTGTTAAAAATACTGCCTCAACTTGTACCATTACAACTCACATGAACGTAAGATAATATTGCCCACAAAGACGTAGAAATCAAACCAAGAAATGGACCCGGATACATCCTTCTGCGTGACACCTCGAAAAGGCGCTATGTCGGAGGATTCCGTTCAATTTGACATTCAATCTTGAGGGCTCTATTTTGGTGGCGGGATTTGACGCTCTACTCTTATACAAAAAAGAAAAAGACGCAAATGTGGCTGCACCCTAGGGGCGAATATATTCGTTTCGACATTGACAGCTGAGCGTACAGGTGATTTCAAACGTCAGAGCCATCTCTTATGAAGGCATATCAGTAAGCCATACAAACATTCCTTACAAATGCAGAAAAGTATATGGAATATAACTTAAAGCTGTCAAAACGGATTTTGAAAAATTCCTCTGCAATGTTTTGCGAACCTGTGTTGAATTATTGCTACATATTCCACAATATAAAAACGCCCCACAATTGAGCGCATGAGACATGAACAAAAAATGGTGAATGTGACGTAGGATACACATTTACGGATTTAAAAATTCCTTAAATATGTTTCTCTCTACTACGTTTGTGCTTTGTCGGGATAAAAAAAAAACGATTAGGTTTGACATAGCAGAACCCGTGTGACACAAACTTACGGCAGCGGAGTGGTTCGTGAGAATCGTTGGTAAGGAGTGCGGAGGAAAGAGAAGGTCAGATTGGCGGTGGCCTACATTGTAATCACAGTGCCTAATATTAAAACTATTATGAGTTACATTCACATTATATCATCTACCCACTCTTCTACAAACTATATTTACAAAAGCTTATTCTTCTATCTGCTTCATGTTGATTCAGATAGATGTGACGTAATGGCCGGCGCCTCAAACAATTGTGACGTAGGAGTGGCGACGACGCTATCAGCGCCTTCATCAGATGTTACATAAAGGATGGGACGTAGCCCAGGATGACATTGAGAGGACTACAGCGCAGTAGCTGGAAGGTTGGTGAATGAGTGACATTAGCAGACCTGTAATTTCTGTTCCCAAACTTTCTAATCTTTAATCTTTCTAATATAAACTAAACTACACTTCGGAGAGAAATAATTAGACAACTGGAGGGCTTATCTGACTGACGGAGGAAATCTGGCGGTCCCTCTTCGTCGTACCTGGCGCCTATGTCGAGATTACAAATTAGCACTACGTAAATTTTAATGACCTGACCAGCAAAGAATTCTGCTATGCACGTGATCGTCGAGAGACGCCGTCAAAAGATACTAGAATAGTTTGTAGAAGCTATATAAAATATATGTGGTGTACGAATTCACATGGCTTTCTCTACTCACTCTTCTACAAAGTATTCTTACAAAAGCTTATTCTTCTATCTACTTGTTAATACAGATAAATCCTCATTACTCATTTACACATTTGGTTGTAGGGATAAGAAGAATACAGTGGGATGAAACGATATTCAAATCTTTTCAAAGTCGTTTGCTATGTGATAGCTTTAAAATTTCAGTCTCTTTACATGAATACGAAAAGGAATGAGCAAAAAAATAATATGAATTTGAGGGAAGTATAAAGAATTTGAAATTCAAATCAATAAAAAATAATATCTAGGTAAAGGTTAACAGCACAACTGTCATATAAACCATGTGTTCAACAGGATCTGTTTCTTTTCTTCTTTTTTTTGTGCAGTAAGATTTTGGCTATCTGTAACGGTTTACCAATTATATAAAAGTCATTCAGACTTCACTTCACTTCTATTCTAGAAAATTTAAAATATTCATTCTATTTATCATAAAAATAGCTTAAATGAATGCCATTTTAATCAAAATCTGTAAAACAATTTCTGAAAAGAATAAAAAATTACTATTTTTTTCCAATTAAACAATAGTTTGGGTTTGGGGATTTTCTTCAAAAAGTTTGTATCCCATTCCTGGAAGGTTGAGAAAGTTATTTTGTTGTTACTTGTTTGCAACACGCTTTGGGCGTCAATTTGAAGTAGGTTGTATTAAAGGAGTTGAATCTCATTTCAACTGTTGGGGAGCCAAACTTGTAGTAGTTGCAACCGCACGTATAGTAAACAGTTTCCGGTAGCCTTAGCCCCAAATGTACTTTCAGGTGACCTTTGCCCCAAGTTTAAAAAAAATTAACTTTGTAATTTGTTTGTTTCTGTAAGTATTAAATACTTATGTTTGCCTCCGCTGCGTCAGTATTATTGTTAGAGACATGGAAGTCTTTCCAGGGTTGTGATACGACTAAGAATGTAGGCTTACACAGATTTTAAATTTTAATTCACTCGTTTTTATTAATCCTTGACACAAATTAAGTAGCACTTCACTGATATCGAGAGCTGTGAGATTCTTTTATTTATTTATTGCAATTTTTAACACGTATACTATTTTCGTCTCACACGAATATGTAATTAATTTCTCGAGGACACATCTCGCGTCTGGTTATGATCACTGTCTAGAAGCAACACGTCCGGTTATGAGCACTGTTTGGAGCCAACTGAATTGATTTCAACCGTCTAAACTTGTAAATTTCTGTACTTCAGGTCTCTGATTGGCTAATCCTACTCCAATAGAATACCTTCATTTAACTAAAGCCTTTTCTGGTTGTTGATTGGGTATATTTAAACTGTCACTAAAATTACATTATTGTTGCTCTAAGTAGTACTGTTAAACCTTCTTACTCATTTTTGACTCAAGGTTACCTCATCGTTACCTCATTGTTAGCAACTTATAACTTATTCTCATAGCTCCTACATTATTACATTACGTAATATATTCACATAACATTATTACACATGGATACAATAATGTAAACATATACAATGACTGTTGCATACATTTTACAAACAACCACATACACACATTGCTTCAAGGCGGGCTGTTATTGAATTTACATATTATATAATTAGACTGAAATCATTTAAGTGTTAAAAATACTGCCTCAAAGTCCTGAATTTACATACGCACTAGCCCTCTTCTAAAAATGCTTCTTTTTGGGTTTGGTGAAATCCTGACATCGATTTTTGGAATATTATACTTCTTGTATTCAATGTAAGCAGGTAGTAGAGAAAGTCATGTAAATGTAACACATAGGATATTTTGTAATTATTATGTGAGTCCTGGACTCTTGCATTATACCACGACACACTTGAAGGCTTCTGGCTCTCCATCAAGCATCCTGAAGCAGAACATAACATGAAGCATAAAGCGTTGCCAATATCCCTAGTGTGACGTAGTTGAAGATGCTGGAACTCATCTGACAATGGACCTGTCGTATGGAAGCCAAAGTTGCAAGGAGAACAGCTGATGTTGAGTTAGAACTAGATTATGTGATGCAAGAAAGTTGGTGTGGACCCAAACTCGTTAAGCTCGCACGCCACCCGCAGAGTTTGAAGACACGGATGTGTGTTTCGTTGCGGTAATGACCACAACTTGGAGAAATCACGTTCCGCACGTCTCTTTGTCGGCTACCTATCGGGACTTACTTTGCGCATCAGTTCGGTTATTCCTGGCGTGTAACAGAGTATATAGTTGTGTGGCACGTACACGTATCAGACACCCGAACAAAATTAAATTATTACGAACTGCAATATACTATAAAGGATACCGACAGAAAACACAAAAAGAATGCCAACTAAAGCCCTGGTTAAAAGCTGATACAAAACAGATTTGGACTGGTCGCCTAGCTCAGTCGATAGAGCATCTGCCTGCAGTGCAAGGAGTACCAGGTTCGATTCCCAGTTAGAGGGTAGGAAGTTTTTTCTAGTCAAGATTATTCCATATTCTCTCCAGCGTCTGGAAGTATGAATGAGAGTGAGAATGTGTGATCTAATGAATAAAATCCAAAGTTTACTAGAAATCCAAAAAGTTAACACGGGTTAACTAGGCTCACTCTAGGTTAAAGGCCGCCGATAAGACCATTGTGGTTATAGGCCGGTATAAATGGAACTTAAAAAATCTGATGTGATGAATTTCTCTACTCTTGTGCAAATTATTTTTACAAACGCTTATTCTCCATCTACTTCATGTTAATCCAGATATTGTGATGTTAATGTTATTGTTAATTCTCTTGCAGATGCGAGGGAAATATGGTAGGCTTTAAGCAGTAGTCAAATCGTTTAAGAACTGGTTGCTTTGAGGAGTATTCCATTCACTTTGCATGTCCAGGATAAAAAAGAAAGAAAAAAAAAGCCAATAACGAATTCCCATTTTAGAAAAGCATAAGTACTGAAAAATTCAAACAAATAACAAATAATATCTCATAAGTGGTTCACTCGAACAAAAAAAAGTATATGAAATAAATTGTTTGCACTAACGAGATCTAGATTTTTTGTTTACAAAAAGTTTATATATCTCTTACGGTTTACCAGTTATGCAAGAGCCATTCACAATGAAGAGGTCCTTTGGGGACATTCCCAGAAAATTCAAGGTGTAAATTTTTTGATGAAAATATCTTTAACATATAATATTTTAATCAAAATCCTTAGAGGCATTTTTGGGAAAATGTTTCGAAAAATGTTCCATGTAAAGGGTAGTCTGGGGTGGAGGATTTTCTTGAAAGATAGTGAACCAAATACCAAGTTTCGTATTTATCCGACTTTTCGTGTTTGAGTTATGCTGTTCACAGACAGGCACATGAACTTTTTCCTAAACATGCTTTCTTTGAATTCAGGGGGCCTCAAAACAAGTATTTCTGGGGAAATCTCGATATCGAATTTTTGGGTGGAATGCAATACTTCCCCTATTTATTATACGTGGTAGAGAAAGTAAAAACGAATAACGAATTCCCATTTGATAAAAAGTAAGTATTGGAAAATTCAAACAACTAAGATGGAATCTCTTGGAAATGTTTCACTCAACAACAAAAATGTATATGCTATAAATTTTGTGTTTTAACGAGATCTACATTTGTGTGTGTGTGTGTGTGTGTGTGTGTGTGTGTGTGTACAAAACCTTTATGTATCTCTTACAGATTACCAGTTATGCATATCCTATTCAGGATGAAAGGAACTTTTGGATATATTCTCAGGAAATTCAAGATATACAAGTAAATTTCATTTGCAACGAAAATATCTTAAACATAGGTTATCTTAATCAAAATCGTTAGCCATTTTTGAAAAAAAGGTTTTCGAAAAATGTAATGTAAAGGGTAGTTTGGGGTGGGGGATTTTCTTTAAAATCTCTGTGTCACATCTTTGATAGACGTTGAACCTAACTACCAAGTTCGGTATTTATCCGAATTCTCGTTTATGAGTTATGCTGTTCAAAGACACACACGGACTTTTTTCTAAAAATGTTTTCTTTTATTATCAATTGGCCTCTAAACATGTATTTCCGGGGAAATCTCGGTATCAATTTTTGGGTGGAATGCATTAATTTCGCTACCTACTATACGTAGTTGAGAAAGTAAAATTTGACGAAAACTTTTCATGGAAAAGACGATTTGGTATGGGAGATGTTGAAAATATTCGTGTAGTATCCTTGGATAATGCTGAACCTATACAGCAAGTTTGGTGTTTATATAGAATTTTTAGCTGTGGAATACAATAATTCCTCTATTTACTATAATCATGTTGTAGAGAAAGTAACAAAGATCATAAATTTGATAGAAATGTAATAGTTGTTCATCACTAACAAAGATGCTGTAGACACGTGTGTGGCATAAATTCCATGAGCATACGCAGAGATGCATGCACGTTGTTGCACGTGCTTTCGTGCACGTACGCACGCACGTAGGCACACCCAGAGTGCGTATCTTGATTAAGATTTTGATTGGACATCAGTTGACTTGTGATGAAATCCTGATCTTCGTTGTGAAAGACTGCAGAGGACAAACGGACGTTACTTCCCATACCAAACATCCTCCAAGGGACTCAGACCGCCTTGAGACTTTTATTCTTCTGTACATCTGCCTTTCAGAAAATATTGTGACTTGAGGACAAGTTGTACAGGCGAGTGCAAGGGAAACGTGCCGATGCTTTCGGTTTCCTTTACTGTTCTTTATTTAATCTTGGCAAAAATTCAATAACATCCCTGGTCCACACCTGCCCTGGGTGAACTAATGTCTTGTTGTTTTTAATTGAAGTCAGACCTACACTCATTAGCTTATGAACAAAAGTGAGCCCTAGGTGAGCGGCGAAAGGGGAGGAGTTACGAAACATTTCACCCGTGTGACTGGAGCAAGCTTATTACTTTCTCTACTATGTATAGTAAGTAGGGGAAGTATTTTATTCCACCCAAAAATTCGATACCGAGATTTAACCGGAAATACATGTTTTGAGACTCCCTGAATCCAAAAAGAGCATTCTTGGAAACATGTCCGTGTGTGTGTCCGTGTGTCTCTGTGTTTGTGAACAGCATAACTCAGAAACGAACAGTCGGATAAACACCAAACATGGTATTTAGGTTCAGTATCTTCCAGAGATACGACATGAAGGTTTTCAAAAAAATCCCCCCACCCCAGATTACCCTTTACATGGAACATTTTTCGAAAATTTTAATTTTCCCCAAAATGGCGCTGACGATTTTGATTAAAATACTATATATTTAAGATATTTTGATAACAAATTATATGTATATCTCGAAGTCTCCAAAAGTATTCTTCATTGTGAACGACTTTTGCATAACTGGTAAACCATAAGGGATAGACAAAGTTTTACTATACAAAAATGTAGATTGCGTTAAAATACACAATTTATACATTTTTTGTTTTGTTGAGTGAACCATTTTCGAGATATTGCTTGTTATTCCCTTAAATTTTCCACTACTTACACTTTCTCTCAAATTCGTTATTCATTTTTTTGTCCTGGTAATGCAAAGAGAATGGAATACTCCACATAGCAACCACCTCTTAAAATATTGACCATCGCTTAAAGCCTAGTAATTCCCCTTGCATCTACAAGAAAATTAGCAATAAGATTAACATCTCGATATCTCGATTAACATGAAGCATATGGAGAATAAGCGTTTGTAAAAATAGTTTGTACAGGAGTAGAGAAGGTCATGTGAGTGTAACACTTCAGATTTTTTTAAAGCGCTGTCATTGTTCAGTTGTTTCCCACAATGTAATGGAAAGACTATGGAATTTTAAGGCGAAGATATAGCGAATTGCGTTGTGCACCTTGACTATCCATTCCATTTTCTCTCTCCCCAAACGAAATGTGTAATGGAACTGTTTCTGCAAAAATTTATCTGGGTTAACATACAGAAAAACAAGCTTTCGTAAGAATAGTGTGCAGTAGAAATATAAAAATAAACGACAGTGGTTAGAGAAAGTTATGTGATTGTAACGCAACGCATTATGTGATTGTAAGGGTAAGATTTCTCTTACTTCGAAAGTTTATATTGCGTTACTGATAATCTACTTTGATGACACATGGTGTTCGGTAAACTCAAATGAAAACATCTGTCTTAAGCCGCTTGTACACGATCAAATTTTTGTCAAATTCAATACTTTACAAGACTTTTCAAGAGTTGTCACAACTTCACAACTTTTCTTGTCAAATTGCTTCCAATACTTTTAAAGAGTTTGAAAGTCTTGAAAGCAAATAAAGACATGCTTTAAATGGTCAGCGATTTCACAATGATTTGTGACCAATCAAATGCGAGTATTCACAGTGCGTCACAAAATCTGCAACACGGCAGAAAGCGAAAAGTAAACAAAAACGCCAACCGGCCAAGGTATGTCGTATGCGAACTGATTAGGTTATACATAAGCTGGCCATGTCTGTACATCGAGAGCTCCATGGATTACCACAAGATGGAGGAGTGAAGGCGATTAGGAAGAAATAATTGCCAGGCAGTTTTCCGAACTAAATATACATCAATGATGTTATATAGTGTGGTTAACCTGTCGGTTGGTGTTATTTTCATTGTATTCCACACTCGTAATGTGATTTCATTTTATATAATACGTGAAAGTGCTGCTTAATATTAGTAAAGAACAATATTTCATTGCGAATTGTTATACTGTGACGCAAATACTAAATTGTTTTGCGCGTGGTAAATTATCAATGTATTCTGAAGGGTTTCAGTTTGGCGAAGAGACAACCTGTAAATACACGTTTTTGACATTTTCAAGTCTTGCTAGGTTTTGCCAAGTCTTTTCCAATCTTGTCACATATTGAAAAATATTTCACAACTTTTCTTTTAAACTCTTGAATTAAAAAAATTTGATGTGTTACACTCACATGACTTTCTCTACTCTTTTACAAACTATTTTTACAAACGCTTATTCTCCATATGCTTCATGTTAATCGAGATGTTAATCTTATTGCTAATTTTCTTGTAGATGCAAGGGGAATTGCTAGGCTTTAAGCGATAGTCAAATATTTTAAGAGCTGGTTGCTTGTGGAGTATTCCATTCTGTATGCATTACTAGGACAAAAAAATGAATAACGAATTTGAGAAAAGGTATAAGTATTGGAAAATTTTAGGGAATAACAAGCAATATCTCCAAAATGGTTCACTCAACAAAAAAACGCATATGACATAAATTGTGTATTTTAACGCGATCTACATCTTTTGTGTAGTAAAATTTCCTCTACCTCTTATGGTTTACCAGTTATGCAAACGTCGTTCACAATAAAGAATACTTTTGGAGACATTCCCAGAAAATTCGAGATATACATTTCATTTGTCATTAAAATATCTTAAACCTATGATATTTTAATCAAAATCGTTAGAGCCATTTTTGAGAAAATTAAAATTTTCGAAAAATGTTCCACGTAAAGGGTAATCTGGAGTGGGGGGATTTTCTTGAAAACCTTCGTGTCGCATCTCTGGAAGATACCGAACCTAAATACCAAGTTTGGTGTTTATCCGACAGTTCGTTTCTGAGTTATGCTGTTCACAGACACACACACAGACACACAGACACACATGGACATGTTTCCAAACATGTATTTCCGATGAAATCTCGATATCGAATTTTTGGGTGGAATACAATACTTCCCCTACTTACTATACGTAGTAGAGAAAGTAATAAGTTTAATCGTGTACAGGGGGCTTTACTTGCAACATTGTATAACCATGCATAGGAATCCTTAAGCAATTGGCTTCAAGTTAAGTACATTCAAAACATGTGTTAATACAAATAATGTAAACAACGGCGGCTATGAGTCACTAACGGCAGGTAGTACGTCTGGTGAGTGCTGTCTGTAAACGCTGACATACTCTGCCAGGCAAGTGGATGGTTTGTTACCTGACGCCCCGTGCGGACCCTGAGCACTCGTGGTACTTCTGACGTTACTAGAAGTACGCTGGGCTAGACATCCGAGCCTCACCCGTTAGGGCGTTGCTTCGGTTGGGTTGTGCTCGGCGGGGCAGTGGTTCCCAAAACCCATGGGAGATTGGGGAGATTGCGTACGTCTGAGCGATTTTCCGTCCACGTGGGGTTGTGAGACGCCTCAAGGTCCTCTGGTACCCCCTGTAGAGCCGGTAGGCAGTAATGCTAGGTTGCTGTCGTCCCTACCGAGGTTTCGGAGGGGTTCCCGTTTTTTGGGGTTGACACCCGTGAGTGGCTTATCCACTGCCATCCTGTAATGGGGGCCGGATTTAATTTTCAGGTGCCGGCCCACTGGAAAATCTCTCGGGGAGGGAGTGTCTCTCTGATGTCGCTCTCCTCCCAGGGTTGTATGTGGCGCAGTCCGCTGGTGACTGTTACCTGTGACGTTTCTGTCGAAAGTCCAGTAACAGTTCAACTGTATTTCGTTTCAGCCGGAATTTAGTGCTTAGAAATTTCTATCCTGGATGTTGGGTGTTTACAGCTATGATTATTCAAAATCTACATATTAGGGTATGCTCTTTTTTTATCCTTTTAATGGATTATTCATTTTGCTATATGTGCCCCTCTTGTTCTAATTTCTAAACTGGTTTATATATCCTTCTCATAGACACCTTAATAAAACGACTCGAGCAGCCGTGATCGTTAAGGCACTCAAAGTGCAACGTCGTGAGTTCGTAGTTCAGCGACTGGAGTCAAATATGCCTGTGGTAAAGAATGGGGAAGGCCCACGTAAAATAATCGGTATGATGACATGCGTGGATAATAACGGGTTTACATTTGACTGCACTTGCATGGATTTTGCTGTTTGTTGTAAAAATAATATTGAAATAAACTAATGTATTTATGATATAGCATAGCTACAAACACGTGTATTTTATTAATAAAAAACATCAAAATATCAAAATAAGAAAAACCACTGATAAAATATTATAAAACTGGACTAAACATCTTTGTTGCTTTAAGGCAACACTACACATTAGGGGTTTTAGCTTTTAAATTGGTTCTACAACAATATATAATAACTATTTCATCTGTACACTCAAGTGTCTATTGTGACTTGACCTATTAACATGAAACGTTTTAAATTTCCTAATAAAGTAAGTAAAAACAGACTCAGTTAAGCTGATTAACCCATATTTCTTGCAAAATATCGGGAATAAAGACATGTGGTTTTCAATCATTTGCAAGAAAACAATCTTCAGGTGCTTTAATTGATTTTGTGTAAACATTATTAAACCAGTGTCTCGTGCATTTGAAGATGAGCTGCTGTCATGTTTAGCTGTTATCACGTTCTCTTTTCAACTTTGTTACAAGCAGGAGCGCCCTGCAGACTCTCTTCATCACTATTCCGTGCGGATATTTGGGGATCTGTGCTATAGAGGACTTCGACTTTCTCTTTTTAGAACTGCTATGAAGCAATGTGTGATTCTGCGTCATCCTTGCAGATAAAACAAACGATTCAAAGATATTCCAACCAACATCGCTTCAGGACTGGAATGGATGCACTCTGGCTCATAAAAAGCTACTGTAATGGCTAAGACATCGGATTTGCATGCACCAAAGATATCTAAAATATGTATCTATTTATGCTGTAAAAGTCTTTAAAATATGACCTATGTTTTCGAAAATATGCACTAAAAGCACTAGAATTGTTAACTTTAAGCATATACGTTTTGGTGTTTACAATGCACATTTTTCTTGCACATCGTTCTGGTCGTTATACTTCGATTTACAATATACAATGATCATTTTATTTAAAGCTGATGTTTAAGCTTACGAACGTTTACGTTAATACAAGTTAGGCAGTATACCAAGAAGGATCTTTTCACTTCTATATTTATTCGGTAAAATTTGAAGACACTTATTAATCCGGGGGAAATTTCTTCAAAAAATACTACGTTTTCACCTTAAAGATATTTATCACAGGACACACTTTAACGTGAGAATTTCTCTCTATATCACTGTGCAATTTACCACTTAATTTCTCGGCATGAGTAGGCTCTTAAGTTTACTCTGAACGATGTAAATACTGAGGCTTTCACGGCCGGCGTCATGACTAATAATTGAATTACTATTATCCGGGTTTGTAGGCCGTGGTCTAGAAGGCATTGTGGATACTAACGTTTCGCCAAGTACAGCGCTTGGCATCTTCAGGGTGAAGTGGTTCAGTTGTCTGCAGTGGTCGGCCCATACAGATGTCTTCTAGACCACGGCCTACAAGCCCGGATAGTAGTAATTCAATTATTTACTCTGAACATTGTTGAGAAATTAAAATGTTATACACCGGTGTGAGGCCAAAAGGTTTTGCAGCTAAAATATTAAATTTATTTACCCCGTCATAAACATTGGGGAGCATAGCTACAAAGGCAAACAAGAGATACCAGGAACTTGTTGCACAAAGCTAAAGGAGGCGTGAGATGTTTATAAAATAAGTACACATTAATTCACATTTAACTTTGGTTTATTATAAAGTTACCTTGGTGTTGTTACATTGTGCACAAAAGGTTACAGACAAACATCGCAGGGAGATGCTCCACACTCACACGGACCGCGCATTCCTACATACAACCACACACTCTGAAGATATACACTAGACTCTCTTCTGCTGGTCTGACCCACGCTATCAGACAAACAGGCTCGTCCGTCAGCTTGCTTTCAGCCCCTTTCCCGACTAGGAGGTGGAGAGAAATGCCGCGCTGGACATAAATTCAACTCACAAACGAAATAATTAGTTCAACAATGTCATTCTAAACACCAATAATGTGTCCGACGGACAATACACACACATACGCAACATCACGAGTGTTTTTATAGTAAGGATTTTATTGCTTTAAATATTCATTTTAAAATTAACACTTTAAAAATACACGTATTATATTGTGGCGGTTATAATTTTATTTTAAAATAATGTGATAAATATGATTTTATAAAGTTCGAGATATTCAGGACAAAATATTAAGTTGCGGTGGAAAATGCCGTTAGGTACTTAAATCCTTAAAGTGACGATTGTGGAAAATATACATAATTAAATTTGTTTTTAAAACAGTGCCTCAGCGGTGAGCGATAAGAACTCTCTTATTATACCCTGTCGCCCTCCGTGGTGTAGTGGTTACCATGCTAGCATGTAGTCCCGAGGACGCGGGTTCAGACCCGAGGGAGGGCGATGGATTTTTTCGGGAGTAAAAATCCTTAGAATGGCTTCCTTCGAAAGGGAAGTAAAGCCGGTGGTCCCGTGTCGTAGATTTACGGCACGTTAAGGAACCTCAAGGGGCCTCTGAGCAAGATTTCCGGTTTTTCACCCCCCCCCCCCGTATAGAATGCGACGCTAAAAGCCGCAGCAGTTAAAGAGCGTCCATAAATAAAACTCAAAGTTTCTTCTTATACCTCAAGGCGTGCCGCAGGAAGATCGCTGGAAGTCTGACGCTGCTGTATTGAAAAAGAAACAATTGCAACTGTTCGCGGATCAAACCTTTTTTGTTTGTTTATGTATGATCTGTGTAGAATTACATACCTCTTTCACTTTACTCTTTGTGAAAGATCCTTTTTATATTTCAAATCACTCCAAAATGTATCCATAGCTGGCGCATAAATAATTTACTTTGCTACTATTTCAGAATACCAGCATTCGGCTTTGCTTCTATTGATGTAATCCCTAGGCTGCTGTTGAATTTATCAGAAAAGAAATTAGCTCCATGGCAACATTCATTCTTTTGATCTCTCATTTACAACAAATGATCAACAAATTTGTTGATTCCACGACCAAGCAGACTTCTCCTGCCTAGACTTTTTTTCGCTTAGATCAGTTGCTGCCATGTTTAATCTTTACACAAATAAATTTAATCCCCCAAAACAGAAGTATAGGTTAGATTGAGCCAATGTTTAATTCCATAATAAACATAATTTAAAAATTATTAAAATCACATGGAAATAACCAACTATCACATTAAATACACAAATATAACCTCAAATGAAAATAATTGTGTGTTTTGTCACATACATAAACAATCAGGTAAGTGGACTTAGTTTCTGTTTCAAAGTAAATCCATGAAATTTGCTTTGGAATTCTTGCGAGTCATTTCCCGGATGTTAAGCAGGGATTTGTTGGAATAATTTTTAGGAGAATGATCACCTCAGTCCGACACTCCATGCTGACGCACTTACGTCAGTATTTAGCTAGGCTCTAATCAGCATTCTCGTCGCGTATTTAAACTTAAGCTTTTTGACGGCTCGCGCTCGGCTCATCGCTTAACTAGCAGGACTCTGTGCCGATTAACTTCTCAAATTTATTTTGTGCTGCCTTGCAACTTCGACGTAAGCCCAGGCACGACGAAGATGAAACGCCGCACCTCTCCTGCCACCCAGGTAAACCCACAAGCTGTCTAACTCTCCCACATGCAATGTATTTTAGATTTATTATTAGAAACATTAAAGTATCCCTTGGAAACAGAATTACATGCCGGATAGTGTCACCGTTTCACCAACCATCCAGCTGCCGTAACCTATAACATTCTCCGGGTCATTCTGTACGTGACATCTGGCGAAGGCGCTGATGTCGTCTTCTTTACGTCACAATATTCTCGATGGATGGGAAAATGTTAAAAATATCCACCTAACTTCGGAAATATGCAATAATACGCACTATAAAACTTTACATAGAAGTACAGAAGAACATGAAACATATTGAAAAACAACTACATATCGCATGTAAACCAAACTAAGTATGCTTAGATAACTATTTATCCCTGCACCTGGTGCGGCGAGGATCCGATTCTGACTACATTACTAATGCTATATTCCAAACGTGATAAATCTACCTTCTGTCCTCTATTCCCAGAAATATCTATAGTAACAGGTAAATTATAGAAATCGGAGGAGGCGGGAGAACAAGTCCAAATATAAGATATCTCATATCTTTACAATATTTCTATAAGGCGCCTGATTGAAGTACAAGGCACAGGAAAAATTGCATTCCGACCCAACAAGGAAGTCAATTGCGAATTCTATTGAAAATACCTATATGTTTCTGTTCCCTGAAAAAATTTGGAAAAAGTCCGCACGTGAGTGTTTGTGTGCCTATGAAATTACTGAAAAACTACGAAACTTGCTATTTATGTTTAGCTCTTTCAAAGAAACGACAAGAAGACTTTCAATAAACACTAGCCTTTACAGGAAAGCTAAAGAACTTGATTAAAACACCATATGGACTTAATTGTTCTTCCACACAAGACCTGTGTTGGACAAGGTTGGAAAGGTAGAATCAGACACTGAAAAATTAAATGTCATAGCCAGGATTTGAACCAGAGATCTCCTGGTCTCCGTCCAGTTATTCTAATCACTGAGCTACCATGGCAACGGTGTGATATTAAATTCCCCAACTAATTTTCCTTGTGGTTTGCCGGAAAAAATGTGATTCCGTTGGGCATTTAATGTCGTACCAGCATGTTGCTATGGTAGATCAGTGGTTGGAGCAACTGGATGGGGACCGGAAGAACTGTGGTTCAAATCCCACGTTAACATTGAATTTTTCGGTGGTCTGATTCTACCTTTCCAAAACACTGTATGTTTAAGATATGTGCATGAAAAATCAAACATAAATCTCAAATTTTATGCGAATATCGTCTGATATACTCTACATTATGAATGTATTTTGTATAATTGGTAAGCCACAAAAGATAGACAATTATGGGTCTTTTTAACAATGCGTGTTCTACAGCTTATTTCAAATAATATTCCTACACATTTATTGACATACTATTAAAATTTATTTGTTTCTAGCAATATCGTGGAAAACGTATGAATTTACCAGCCAGTAAATGGAGAGCCACATTTTAAAGATTTCACTATTGCTTCAACCTCCCCTAACTTCTTGTACCTAGAACGAAACGTGGAATTAAAGTATTTTTAAAAAGGTTTATCTAGATTATGAGAAACGTTAATTTTATGAGGAGTTGTATTGTATTTGTATTTGTAGTAGTTGTAGTAGTTGCAACCGCACGTAGTAAACAGTTTCCGGTAGGCTTCGCCCCAAATGTACTTTCAGGTGGCCTTTGCCCCAAGTTTAAGAAAATATTAACTTTATAATTTGACTGTTTCTTTAAATTTTGTATATTTATGTTTACCTCGGCTGTGTCAGTATTTTTTTGTTAGAAACCTGAGTTTCTTAACAGGGCGTGATGCGGCTGAAGAATGTAGGCTTACAGATTATAATTTTTAATCCACTCCTTTTTATTAATTCTTGACAGAATTTAAATAACACTTCACTGATATAGAGAGCTGTGAGATTATTTTGTTAATTACTTGCACTTTTTCACACGTAAATATTTTTCGTCTCACACGAATACGAATACGCTCTTGAGGACACTTTTTGCGTCTGGTTAGTAACGCTGTCTGCAACCAACTGAACTGATTTCAACCGTCTAAACTTGTAAATTTCTATATTTCAAGTCTCTGATTGGCTAATCCTACTTCAATAGAATACCTTTATTTAACTTAAGCTTTTTTCTCGTTGTTTATTGGCTATTTTATAAACTGTCACAAAAATTACATTGTTGTTGCTCCAAGAATGACTAGTAGTATTATAAAACTTTCTTACTCATTATTGCCTCAAGGTTACCTCATTGTTACCTCATTGTTAGCAACTTTTAACCTATTATTGTCACAGCTCCTACATTATTAAATTACGTAATATATTCACATAATATTATTACACATGGATACAATAAAACAAACACATACAATGACTGTTACATACCTTTTTATAAATTGTTACATACACATATTGCTTTAAGGCGGGCTGTTATTGAATTTACATATTATACAATTAGACTGAAATAATTTTGGTGTTAAATATACAGCCTCAATTAACATGAATTAACTAGGAAAATAAGCTTTAATTAAAATGATTTTAGAAGCTATATATAAAAATAAACGATAGGTTACTGTGTAGAGAAACTCATGGAAATGTTGCACATTATTATCATCATCGTCGTCGCCCCTACCAAACTTTGCAGTTTCAAACCCTATCTATATGGAGGGAGTGAAAATCCAAGGCTGGTTTTCTACCGTAGTTATATTTAGGACACGTTTGAAAACTCATAACCTTTAAAAGAGAGGACAGCAATTTCCCCATCATCCACGACCCGTACTTCCTTAGTTTTCTTCTATGTTGCAGTGAAGGTGACAAACGGAATTATTTCATAACATCTATAAATGCCGTTGTACCGAATTCTTGGAAACAGTATGCTAAATTGGTGGGCTAGAAGATAAATGTGCACTAAGTGCATTGGAGACCGAGTGAGGTGGATCCACGGTAATGTGAGAGACTCGCATTCGGGGTCCCGAGATCGATTACCGTTGACCGCCCACTCTGACTTTGGGTTTTTCGTGGTTTTTCCTGCTCGCTAAGCGAATGCTGGGTGTGGGTCTCATCTACCACGATTTCCCTTTCGCTCCATTTCCTTCTCATCTTTAAGGTGTGCTTCAAGGTTTCGCGGTGTAAGGTAGTGCCGGACAGATGGCGTGGATGCTAGATCCAAGATATGAGGGGCATTTAAATGATACCTGGTCAGTGCGTCTAACTTTGCATTACACGTAAGGTGGCACCACGTAACTGCGTGTATGGTGGCACCATCTATTGGTAGAGCGACTACAGCGTGTGCAACGTTTGACGTTGCATATCGACAGTGTGATTTCACGCCGAAGAGAAGGTGGTCACACAAGTTATCGTGCACTACTGAACATGAAGGCCAGTAAGCAGGAACAACGAGGAGTGAGTCAGAGCAAGCAGTGAAACATGAGACTTCACCACCTCCAAAGAAATCAAGGGCCGTGCACACTAGATCTGGTAAGGTCATGATGTCCTTTTTTGACCACAAGGGCCCACTGCTTGTCGAGTTCCACCATCAATGCCCAGCGTTATCAAGCCACTTTACAGAACCTTAGACGAGCCATCAAGTCGAAACGCCCAGGCATGTTGTCCAATGACGTTATTCTCCTGAAGGATGATGCCCGCCCACACACTACCAATGCGGTGAAGACGACATTGCAGCAGTTTCGACGGGAAACGCTGGAACATCCACCGTACAGTCCAGACCTTTCGCCGTGTGACTTTAATGTTTGTGGACCTCTAAAACAAGCTATTCGCGGACATCGATTCACAGCGAACGACGAAATGTGTGAATGGATCCAGGCCTGGATCCGACAGCAGTCTACTAGCTACTTCAAAGATGGAATCGACCGGTTAGTGTTGCTATGGGATAAATGTGCCAACAGTTTTGGCGACTATTTTTGAGTTAATAAAATTGTTACCATTACTTTACACAAGTGACCGGGTTTCATTTGAATGACCCTTATATTTCCCGCGGAGGCTGCCTGGTTGGAAGGGTCGTTCATCGTCCTCTCTGGGTAGCTCGAGCAGTGGTATGGGTCTTCGAGACAGGAACTGTTAGAACCGCCCGCGTATCTCTGCGGCCTGTGGTTCCTTCACTTCATCCCTTTCTTCTGATGGGATGATAGTTACAATAAATATCAGATAGGTCGCAGTGCACGAGGTGTCTCCTTCCGTTGTATACCCTATAAGTGCAGTGAAGAGATACCTCTGTGCCATCCGCATGGCTCATTGTTGCCTTTCCACTGAATTTCCACTTGAGCCTAATTAGTAAATAATAATTATATTTTCAAATCAAAATTTTCAGAAACACAAGCGTTAAAGTGACAAATCCTTGCACTATAAATATCCTCAACACAATTTAAAATTAATATAATTATCAATTAAATAAAAAAGTCAGATGGTGTAAATCGGTTCAAATTAGGAACGTGGTCCTTAAATTGAACCACCCGTGTCTTAAAATGAACCATATACTTTTTAGTTTAAAAATATTTTTATTAATACGAAATACACATATTTTATTCTACATTCAAAACAAATGTGCTATCAGCAACAAAAGTGGAGTCCAAAATTGTGATAAGAATTGCAATTTCCTTGAACATTTTGAATTTTTATATAATGACAATCACTTGGTTTTTGGAATAGGTATTATTTGCAAATATAGACCTTTTACTATTTTTTGCTCTCATACAGAAGAGACCAATTATACACAGTCTTCAAAATAAAACACTTTATTCTTGTCACTAACTTCTGCACATTTTTGCTGAAGCCATATCCTACAACTCACACACTGGATCATGTCCATCATTTCATGTCATCCATTGTTTCTAACATTTTTTTTAGCTTAGCATATTATGTGGATATTTATTCACACGATATACTATTCGCAGTTGAGCAATCCTAGAGCTTCAATAGGTTTCCTAAATTGGACCAGTTGGATATAGGGTTCAAACAGTGGTTCAATTTACGAGCTACGCCATTTTGGATGCTTTAGCATCTATGTGACAAGGAGAGACGCTGCTTGAAAAAACGTATGCATGAATATTGTTGCTAAATAAACACTTTATAACATGTAATGTATATATATATATATATATATATATATATATATATAGATCATCTCAAATTTATCTAATTGGTCGTATAAGCTTAGCTAGATGAGTCAAATATTACTTCTGAAGCTCCAAAAACACACAACACTTCATACAACTGAAACCACAGCTCAGAATACAAAGTCAACAACTCCAAGCATTCATAGCTGTACACGCTACGCTTCTGCTAGGATTATGGTGAGATCTGTCAAACAGTTTGGAAAATATCGGAGCGGTTTGATTTAAGAGGCGGTTCAAATTAGGGACCTTTCTCCTACGATTTGACATGAACACCACACTACCACGCTCCTGCAGAACTCTTAAACAACTGACTAAAACGTGTCCATCATTACTCGCTATTTTCACTTCTTTTTGCTGGCCGTCTCTCGTATATCGTGTTGGCTACTGCAAATGCCTATCTTATTCAATTCACACCCCCCTCTATACCAGATACCTCACAGTTCGCTTGCAATTTTATTTTACGCAACCTCACGCAAAACTACGAGCATTTGATCTCAGCCTCCATTCCATTAACATAATTATATGGTTAAGCCCATTAAAAATGATAACAGAAGTAATTATCAGCAGGATTCAAATTCATTGTTAAAAGCTACTAATAATGATTAAAAATAGTTTTTCTTCATTTATTTCCTTTTGATTCCTTTGATTTATATTGTTTTTTTTTTGTAATTTTGTCCAGTATTTTATGCAGCTTTTCCTTGGCAGGATATTGAATATTTGAAAATCGGAATGAAATAACCTGCTGAATGGACAGGCATGAATTTTGATACAACGTAGCAATGAGTTTTGTGCTACCGCGTATCTCACAAGAGAAGAAAAAGGTCTTTTGTGATGCACTCGCTGACTTTCTCCACTCTTGTACAAACTATTTTTACAAATACTTATTCTCCATCTACTAATTGCTAATTTTCTTGTAGGTGCAAGTCGAATATAGTAGAGTATAAGTGATAGACAAATCTTTTAAAAGCTGGTTGCTATGTGGAGCATTCCATTCTCTTTACGTGTCCAGGACATAAAAAAAGCGAATAACGAATTCCCATTTGGGAAAAAGTATAAGCATTGCAAAATTCAAACAAATAGCACGGAATATCTCGGAAACGGTTCACTCGACAAAACTAATGCATATGACATAAATTGTGTGCTTTAGTGAGATCTACATTTTTGTGTAGTAAAAGTTTGCCTTTCTCTTACGGTTTACTAGTTATGCGAAAGTCATTCAGAATGAAGAGGGCTTTTGGGGAAATTTCCAGAAAATTCAAGATATACATTTCATTTGCCATAAAAATATCTTAAACACACGATATTTTAATCAAAATCGTTAGAGCCATTTTTGAGAAAGTAAAAAGTTTCCAAAAATTTTGCACGTAAAGGGTAGGCTGGAATGGGGGAATTTTCTTGAAAATCTTCGTTTTGCATCCTTGGAATACGCCTGATCCTACAACTCTGAAACATATGACAAGGAAGATCATGGATACAGGAAATGAGAGGAAGGAGAGACATGAGAAGATGAATCACCCAAGCATTCGCCGGGCGACCCGAGGAAACAACGGAAACCCCGTGGGCCAGAGCGGGCGGTCGCCGGAGATCGATCCTGGGACCTCCCGAATGCGATTCACAGACGCAAACGCCTGAGCATATTTCAAAAATCTTATTGTCGCATTCACATTACTTTTTCTACTCTCTGTCGTTTGTTAGCGGTACAAACTATTCTTACTAAACCATATTTTTCTATCTACTGATACGGTAATTTGTATCATAAATTACCTAAATGTAAATAATGATTGTAATATGAATATGTATTTTTATGTGACATTGACTTCCGATGTTTATTAATTGTAATTATTATTGGTAAATAATAATATACGGCTTTACTGAAACTGTCAATAATAACGCAATAATGCAGCGATGGGGTGAGTTGTTTATCATTACTGGGAACAAGGAAGTTACGTAATGTTTCGCGCGCCTTTTCCGTTTAGAACATTCTAGAATAGTTCCTAAAGTAATATGTGTTCGTGGTTTTCATTGGATATTAAAATAGACGCTAATGTTGGCGCGTTTTATTAGCCAATAGCAGTTCATTTATAATCTTTAGGCATGTCGAGGAGTGGGAGTATATAAGCCAGGTCCGAGGTAGATCGCCACTCAGTTCAACAAAATTCTCAATACCTTACACGTCGGTCACCCAGTTCATCAAAATTTCTAGCACGCTGTCTTCAGTTCGTCATAAGTTACGCGCAGCAGAATTACGAGAATCTAAAGTATTATATAGTTAAATATATACAAAGTTGAAATACATAGTTAAAAGTGATAAGTAAGAAGTTATTACAAACAGTTTCAGTTTGGCGAGTATCCAGATCAATATGTAAAAGTGTTTGTGAACGTGTTCGGCAATAAAAGTTATAAAACCAATTTCTTCATTAAGTATAATTTCTGGATAAAAGATTCCTTTCCGATTCACACCCTGCAAGAGATAAATGTTCGACCTAAACAGCTAGCTGGAGGACATTTAAAGTGAATTATTTCAAAACTGATACAAATTGCTACGCCAGATGGAGCTACAAACCAAACAAAGAATGACGTCACAAGATGGCTTCAATACTGATGTAAACAACATTACGTGAGAAACATTATTCACTTGCAAATTGGCTTCCCATTCGTGGTGCTCTAAACACACACAATTTATTCTATCGCATATTGGCACCCAGAACGTGGGGCACGATAACCAGGAAAGGAAAACGATAACCAGGAAAGGAACACGATGACCAGGAAAGAAGCATAGTGACCAGGAAAGGAACACGATGACCAGGAAAGAAGCAGAGTAACCAGGAAAGGAACAAGATGACCAGGGAAGTAGCAGAATTAACTAGGAAAGTAGCAGAATTAACCAGGATGTGGAATGAATGGAGCAGTGAATTGATCTACAAGACGCAGATTCCAGAAACAACAAAAGGGACGACACTACATGAATGATTGGACATCGTAAGTCCGAGATTACAAGGCAACAGGGTAATTTAACTACGAAACAACAAGACGACGTAGATTCATCACAACACAACGCAGAAGCGACATACAAATCTAGGAGAATGGGGCAGGAAGCTGGACATCAAAGTAACAGCAACAGACAGCATCACAAAAGGTCAGAGTATAGTAATTTTTTTTAGAAAACGAAAACAATGGCTACTAGTAATATTGAAGAAACAATGATGAAGGGGGATAGTGTAACAGTTAGCTGTAATTTAATACAGATTACAGAAAATAGCTTAAACAATGTAGTATTTGATGGAGGAAATGTTAGTGCAAAAAGTCAGAATAAAACAGCAGGAAATGTTAATTTTGATGCTGGTATGATGATGGAAATGATGAGAAATTTTTTTGATACGTTAAGGGAAGATATGCAAAAGAGTTTTGAGAAATTAGGACAAAGATTAACTCAGAATATGGAAACGAGTTCATAGGGAATTGAGGGAAGATCTTAGTAAGAAAATAGATCAAAGCAGGGAAGAAATTGAAAAGAAAGTTACGAAGCTAGATAGTAGTATGCCAAAAATGAGTGATGAAAATGAGGAAGTAATAGCAAGTGAGATAGGAGAAATTTCAAAGAAAATGCTAGACATGAGCAAGGAAATAGGTAACAAAGAAAGTGAGGTTAATACTAAAAGTGAGGTTAATGTAGAATGTACAGAGTTAGGAAGTCAAATGAGTAGTATTTCAAGTGAGATAAGAGAGATAAAAGAGGTTAGGAATGTAGATGTAAATCAGGCGCAAGTTAATTTCAGAGGGGAGATATCAGAAATACAAAAAAAATCAGAAATGCAAAGAAATAAATTGTGCCAAGATATTCAAAATGAAAACTCCAGTCCAGTACAGTTTAGTACAGATTTGTCAGAGTATTCTCAAGTTATAAAGATAGCAGATGAATTGAAAATGAAAGTTGTCAAAAGATGTATTGTTCAGGAAACTTTAGATTGTTTTCAAATGTTATCAGGGAACGAAATGTCATATGAATACAAGAGGTTATTCATGAACAAAAATTTGAAGGTTAGGATACGGCTACGAGTAATGTTTAGCCACACACAATTTGATCCAGGAGGGTAAATAGCAATGAGTTGTAAAGTAAATGCTGGTTAGGTAAAGATGACTTGCAGAGCAAAGTATTGGAACGTAAGAGGGTTAACTATTTATATATGTCATTTGAAAAGAGAAATAAATTATATAAAAAAAAATTAAATTTTTAGTAACTGTAACAACATTTGAAAATTAAGAATGCAAAGATTGAAACTTAATATGATATTAAATTAAAAGTACGTAAATACAATCCCAAGAGTATTGTTAAAATAAAGTACAAAATAACAAAAATTGGTTAAAATAAATAAAACAAATACTTATGTAGCAAATAGAAAAGGTGAAACATTGTCAAGATTTAAGAGATGTAAATATATTTGTAAAGTACAAAATAACAAAAATTGGTTAAAATAAATTAAAAAACAAATACTTATGTAGCAAACAGAAAAGGTGAAACATTGCCTAGATTTAAGAGATGTAAATATTTGTGTAGAGGGTGAATATTTTGGTAAAAATGTTAAACACTCACAAAAATCTTAAATGTATAAATTTTTGTCAACAACTTAAAGTAAACAATTTGGTAGCAGTGATTAAATAATTTAGGGTGAAGTATTTGCTATAAAAAAGTTTGTGATATCAGATTGATATCTAAATTAATTAAACCAGAGCCAGTAAGTAATGGCGAGATAAAAAAAAATAAAATAAATATGTCGTGTGTTAAATGCGTGTGAAGTGTTAAGTGAAAGTGATAGCGTGTGTTCCGAGAGTTAGGAGACTAAAAACACAATTATAAAATTTCCAAACAAGTTATAAATATTTATAATTATGTTTCTAGTGGGGCATATGATACGGTAATTTGTATCATAAATTACCTAAATGTAAATAATGATTGTAATATGAATATGTATTTTTATGTGACATTGACTTCCGATGTTTATTAATTGTAATTATTATTGGTAAATAATAATATACGGCTTTACTGAAACTGTCAATAATAACGCAATAATGCAGCGATGGGGTGAGTTGTTTATCATTACTGGGAACAAGGAAGTTACGTAATGTTTCGCGCGCCTTTTCATTGGATATTAAAATAGACGCTAATGTTGGCGCGTTTTATTAGCCAATAGCAGTTCATTTATAATCTTTAGGCATGTCGAGGAGTGGGAGTATATAAGCCAGGTCCGAGGTAGATCGCCACTCAGTTCAACAAAATTCTCAATACCTTACACGTCGGTCGCCCAGTTCATCAAAATTTCTAGCACGCTGTCTTCAGTTCGTCATAAGTTACGCGCAGCAGAATTACGAGAATCTAAAGTATTATATAGTTAAATATATACAAAGTTGAAATACATAGTTAAAAGTGATAAGTAAGAAGTTATTACAAACAGTTTCAGTTTGGCGAGTATCCAGATCAATATGTAAAAGTGTTTGTGAACGTGTTCGGCAATAAAAGTTATAAAACCAATTTCTTCATTAAGTATAATTTCTGGATAAAAGATTCCTTTCCGATTCACACCCTGCAAGAGATAAATGTTCGACCTAAACAGCTAGCTGGAGGACATTTAAAGTGAATTATTTCAAAACTGATACAAATTGCTACGCCAGATGGAGCTACAAACCAAACAAAGAATGACGTCACAAGATGGCTTCAATACTGATGTAAACAACATTACGTGAGAAACATTATTCACTTGCAAATTGGCTTCCCATTCGTGGTGCTCTAAACACACACAATTTATTCTATCGCACTACTTCACTTTAATTCAGATAAATCTTTGCAGAAATAGATTCACAACACATTTCGTTATAGATACAAAGGGAACAGTGAAGTCAAATGTTTAAGAACTAGACGCTATATGCTGTTATTAAAATTCCTTACTCTTTCTATGCAATCGCGAGAAACAATTGAAAATCGACAGGAATTGAAAAGAATGATAAAGCATTGCCACAATTCAAACCATTAGTAACGCATATCTCTGAATTGGCTTGCCACAAAACAAAACTTTTTGAAATAAAGTGTGTGTTCTAAAGAGATCTACATTTTTTTGGAGTGCGTCCTAACTCGGTCCTCTTATCCTAGCGAGTAAAATGTGAACAAACCAACTCAGTCCCGTACATTACTGTCAACAACACAACTTGGTCCCGTAGCATACTGTAAACAATCCTACTTGGTCCCGTAGCATATTGTCAACAATTCAACTCAGCCCCGTAGCATACTGTAAACAATCCAACTTGGTCCCGCAGCATATTGTCAACAACCCAACTTGGTCCCGTAGCATATTGTCAACAATCCAACTTGGTCCCGTAGCATATCGTCAACAACCCAACTTGTTCCCGTAGCATATTGTCAACAACCCAACTTGGTCCCGTAGCATATCCTCAACAACCCAACTCAGTGCCGTAGCATACTGTCAACAATCCAACTTGGTCCCGTAGCATATCGTCAACAATCCAACTCAGTCCCGTAGCATACTGCCAACAATCCAACTCAGTCCCGTAGCATATCGTCAACAACCCAATTCAGTCCCGTAGCATATCTTCAACAATCCAACTTGGTCCCGTAGCATATCGTCAACAACCCAACTTGGTCCCATAGCATATCGTCAACAACCCAACTTGGTCCCGTAGCATATTGTCAACAATCCAACTCAGTCCCGTAGCATACTGTCAACAATCCAACTCAGTCCCGTAGCATATCGTCAACAACCCAACTTGGTCCCGTAGCATATTTTCAACAACCCAACTCAGTCCCGTAGCATGCTGTCAACAATCCAACTTGGTCCCGTAGCATATTGTCAACTACCCAACTCAGTCCTGTAGCATACTGTCAGCAATCCAACTTGGTCCCGTAGCATATTGTCAACAACCCAACTCAGTCCCGTAGCATGCTGTCAACAATTCAACTTGGTCAGGTAGCATATTGTCAACAACTCAACTCAGTCCCGTAGCATACTCTCAACAACCCAACTTGGTACTGTAGCATATTGTCAACATCCCAACTCGGTACCGTAGCATACTGTCAACAATCCAACTTGGTCCCGTAGCATATTGTCAACAATCCAACTGAGTTCCGTAGCATACTGTCAACAATCCAACTTGTTCCCGTATGGTATTGTCAACAATCCAACTTGTTCCCGTAGCGTATTGTCAACAACCCAACTCAGTTCCGTGACATACTGTCAACAATTCAACTTGTTCCCGTAGCTTATTATCAACAACCCAACTCAGTCCCGTGGCACACTGTCAACAATTCAACTTGTTTCCGTAGCATATTGTCAACAACCCAACTCAGTCCCGTAGCACGCTGTCAACAATTCAACTTGTTCCCGTAGCACATTGTCAACAACCCAACTCAGTCCCGTGGCACACTGTCAACAATTCAACCTGGTCCCGTAGCATTATGCCAAAACCCCAACTCACTGCCGTGGCATACTGTCAACAATTCAACTTGGTCCCGTAGCATATTGCCAACGACCCAACTCAGTCCCGTGGCACACTGTCAATAATTCAATCTGGTCCCGTAGCATATTGTCAACAACCCAACTCAGTCCCGTGGCACACTGTCAACAATCCAACTTGGTCCCGTAGCATATTGTCAACTACCCAACTCAGTCCCGTAGCATACTGTCAACAATCCAACTTGGTCCAGTAGCATATTGTCAACAACCCAACTCAGTCCCGTAGCATGCTGTCAACAATTCAACTTGGTCCCGTAGCATATTGTGAACAACCCAACTCAGTCCCGTAGCATACTGTCAACAACCCAACTTGGTACCGTAGCATATTGTCAACATCCCAACTCGGTACCGTAGCATACTGTCAACAATCCAACTTGGTCCCGTAGCATATTGTCAACAACCAAACTGAGTTCCGTAGCATACTGTCAACAATCCAACTTGTTCCCGTAGCGTATTGTCAACAATCCAACTTGTTTCCAAAGCATATTGTCAACAACCCAACTCAGTCCCGTGGCACACTGTCAACAATTCAATCTGGTCCCGTAGCATATTGTCAACAACCCAACTCAGTCCCGTGGCATACTGTCAACAATTCAATCTGGTCCCGTAGCATATTGTCAACAACCCAACTCAGTCCCGTGGCATACTGTCAACAATTCAATCTGGTCCCGTAGCATATTGTCAACCACCCAACTCAGTCCCCTTGGCACACTGTCAAGAATTCAACCTGGTCCCGTAGCATATTGTCAACAACCCAACTCAGTCCCGTGGCACACTGTCAACAAGTCAACTTGTTCCCGTAGCATATTGTCAACAACCCAACTCAGTCCAGTGGCACACTGTCAACAATTCAATCTGGTACCGTAGCATATTGTCAACAACCCAACTCAGTCCCGTGGCACGCTGTCAACAATTCAACCTGATCCCGTAGCATATTGTTAACAAACCAACTCAGTCCCGTGGCATACTGTCAACATTTCTAACTGGTCCCGTAGCATATTGTCAACAACCCAACTCGGTCCAGTGTCACACTGTCAACAATTCAGCCTGGTCCCGTAGCATATTGTCAACAACCCAACTCTGTCCCGTGGCACACTGTCAACAATTCAACCTGATCCCGTAGCATATTGTCAACAACCCAACTCAGTCCCGTGGCACACTGTCAACAATTCAACCTGGTCCCGTAGCATATTGTCAACAACCCAATTCAGTCCCGTGGCACACTGTCAACAATTCAGCCTGATCCCGTAGCATATTGTCAACAACCCAACTCAGTTCCGTGGCACACTGTCAACAATTCAGCCTGATCCCGTAGCATATTGTCAACAACCCAACTCTGTCCCGTGGCACACTGTCAACAATTCAACCTGGTCCCGTAGCATATTGTCAACAACCCAACTCAGTCCCGTGGCACACTGTAAACAATTCAGCCTGATCCCGTAGCATATTGTCAACAACCCAACTCAGTCCCGTGGCACCCTGTCAACAATTCAACCTGGTCCCGTAGCATATTGTCAACAACGCAACTCAGTCCCGTGTCACACTGTCAACAATTCAACCTGGTCCCGTAGCATATTGTCAACAACCCAACTCAGTCCCGTGGCACACTGTCAGCAATTCAAGTTGGTCCGTAGCATATTGTCAACAACCCAACTCAGTCCCGTGGCACCCTGTCAACAATTCAACCTGGTCCCGTAGCATATTGTCAACAACGCAACTCAGTCCCGTGTCACACTGTCAACAATTCAACCTGGTCCCGTAGCATATTGTCAACAACCCAACTCAGTCCCGTGGCACACTGTCAGCAATTCAAGTTGGTCCGTAGCATATTGTCAACAACCAAACTCAGTCCCGTGGAACACTGTCAACAATTCAACCTGGTTCCTTAGCATATTCTCAACAACCCAACTCAGTCCCGTGGCACACTATCAACAATTCTACTTGGTCCCGTAACATATTGTCAACAACCCAACTCAGTCCCGTGGCACACTGTCAACAATTCAACTTGGTCCCATAGAATGCATTCATCAACCCAATTTGGTCCCGTAACTATGTGAAAGCTGCTTAAAATGGGAGCTGGGAATTTTAAATGTCCCCCAGGTACAAGGCATAACATGTGTCTATATAGCAGACAGTTGTATGTCGTGCATTAAGCAAAACTTTTTAATCATAAACTTATTAATACAAGTTTTTAACCATACCTGCACACCTACATTGATGCAGAGAGTGTTCGCACTCACTTAAAAATTCTAGGAGCCATATTATGAGAGCGATTACACAACAGAATAATCATTATTACAGCTTACGTTTTTCAGAACCTTTCTTTTGATTAGAATTAGAATTCTTTTTACAATACACCGATTGTTCAACTATTTTGTGTCTAGAGTTTACAAAATTGTTGCATGTGTTTATTAGAGCAATTTTTGCATATAACATCTGATTTTGCGGTTAAAATCGGAAAACATGAAACTGCAATACTGTTTTAAGGTTACTATACGTCTGCTGAAAGTCCAAAATATTTTAAAATGGGTAGAAAATTGTGCATTAGAACTAGATTCAGATTAATTACCTAGAGGACCCAGTTAGAGTGTTTACATTTTGGAAGGCGGGACCGATCTCTTCTTGGTGTAAGGGACCGATTTAGGATTAGAAACTAGAAAATTGGACCTACGTGCCTTTCTCCGATTTTTTGTGTAGTACATTTTGGCATATCGCTCAAGGTTTACCATTTATACAAAATTATACAAAATTCCTTATACAAAATTTGTCATTTAAACATCTTTAATGTATGGTATTTTATTTTAAATCGTTAGACTTTATTTATAAAATCAGAAACTTCGGAAAATGTTACGTGTAAAAGGTAGTTGACGGTGTTGGTATTTTCTTGAAAATCTACGTATTGCATCTTGGAAATATTCTGAACTTAAATACCAAGTTTAGTTTTTATCCAACTTTTCGTTTTTCAGTTATGCTGTTCAGTCACACACACACATTCCAAAAATTATTTTTTGGGGGTTTATGGGGCTTTAAAACATATACTTCCGGTGAAATCAATGCTTCCCGTACCTGCAGAGAAAGTCAATTTGAATTTATTTTCTAACAAAATACAGCCTCAAAATTATGATTGCATAATGTACCAATACAACCTCTTAATACAAATTATTATTGTTCTCACTAAAAAAAAATAAAAATCTTTTCTACTCTCAGTATTGCCTTTATAAATTTGCTTATCTAAATATACTTATCGCAATACACGCAACTCCAGAAAGTAAAAATTACAAGTGTACCAATGAATAGTTTCTAACATCATACTGCCAGAAAATGCAGACCTAATGGAATCTTCGAGTAGCCGCATTTTCGGAACTTTACCCGCCAAATGATATATAATTTAGGGAACACTTAAATAATTAGCTAAGGTATAATTATTTCCAGGTATGCCGAAAATAAGAGTTTTTTTCTACATTTACTTTAAAGAAATGCAAAAGTTCGAACGCATCTAAGACATTTACCCACCATCTCTCGCCGCCTGTGTCCAGCGTCCCGTAAGGGATAAACTTTTATATCCCTGGCAGTTTTGCTCAGGTCGTACTTGCCATTCAGTGGCCGTCCTAGATCGGGAATGGTCTGGTGACGTTTACAGCAGCGTCGAAATGACCACGTGGATCATTCAACAGCCAGGGAAAGAGTATCTCCCTCTTCCTCTCCTGACACGTGCAAGAATCTGCAAGCCCAGAAAGAAAATGTTACATTCCCGTGACTTTCCCTACCCTCTATTGCTTATACAGATATTTCTAACGTAAGTTTATTACTTTCTCTACTACGTAGAGTAAGTAGGGGAAGTATTGTATTCCACCCAAAAATTTCATAGCGAGATTTCACCGGAAATATATGTTTTGAGACCCCCTGAATCCAAAAAAAGCATTTCTGGAAACATATCCGTGTGCGTGTCTGTGTGTCTGTGAACAGCATAACTCAGAAACGAACAGTCGGATAAACACCAAAATTGGTATTTAGGTTCAGTATCTCCCAGAGATGCGACACAAAGGTTTTCAAGAAAATCCCCACACCCCAGATTACCCTTTACATGGAACAATTTTCGAAAATTTTAATTTTCTCAAAAATGGCTCTAACGATTTTGATTAAAATATCATATGTTTAAGATATTTTGATGCCAAACAAAATGCATATCTTGAATTTTCTGGGAATGTCTCCAAAAGTATTCTTCATTGTGAACGACTTTTGCATAACTGGTAAACCATAAGAGATAGACAAAATTTTACTACACAAAAAAATGTAGATCGCGATAATTTATACCATATACATTTTTTTTTGTTGAGTGAACCATTTTCGAGATATTGCCCTTATGCCCTTAAATTTTTCAATACTTATTTTCTCAAATGGGAATTCGTTATTCATTTTTTTGTCTTGGATATGCAAAGAGTATTAATCTGTGGCAAAGAGAATGGTGCTGCACCTAGCAACCAACTATTAAGAGATATGTCTATGCTTAAAGGTTAATGTATTTCTATATTGCCCTTGCAAATACAAAACAAGGGGAACATAGTACGCCTTAAGCGATAGTCAAATATTTTTAGAACTGGTCGCTATGTGTAAAATTTAATTCTCTTTGCATGTCAAAAGGTCGTATCTGCAAATGTTTATCTCGATTAATATGAAATAGATGGAGAGTAAGAGTTTGTAAAAATAGATTGTACAAGATTATAGAAAGTCATGTGAGTGTAACACAACAGATTTTCTTTCTATCTGCTTCATTTTAATCGAGATAAACATTTGAAGAAATACATTTCATTAGGGTACTAGGGCAACAGCGTAGTCATGTGTTTTAAGAACTGAACGCTATATGCTGGCCTTAAAATTCCATACTCTTTGATACAATCTCAGAAACAACTGAAAATCAACGGGACTTAGGAATGCCATCAAAGCATTAATAATGGATATTTTGGAAATGATTGATGCCACAAAAAAGTTACTTGAAATAAATTGTGTGTTTGAAGAGAATTACATTTTTTGTGTAGTACGTTTTCTTCTCTCCCTTAACCTTTACCAGTGATAAAAGATTATGCAAAATTTCTTTCGAATGAAGAGGACTTCACAGGCTATTCCCAGAAAATTCAAGAATACATTTTATTTTTCATGTAAATATCTTTAATAAAGGTATTTTAATCAGAACCGTTTGAGCTATCTTTTTAGAAAATAAAAAAATTCGAAATCCTTTTCATGTAAAGGTAGTTTGGGTTGGGGGATTTTCTTAAAAATCTTGTGTCGTATTTTTGGAAGGTACTGAACATAATAAAAGTTTGGTATTTATGCGACTTTTCGTTTTTGAGTTATGCAGTTTACAAACACGCACAATTAAATTGAGTTTTATTTATGGACGCTATTTAACTGTTTTAGTCCGTAGCGTCCCATTCTATATTGGGTGTGAAAGGCCGGTAATTTTTGTTCTGAGGCCTCTTTATCTAGCTTGAGGTTCTTTTACGTGCCGTAAATGCACGACACGGGACCACCGGAAAAATCCATCGTCCTCCGCCGGGTTTGAACCCGCGATCTCGGCGACTAGATGCTAGTATGATAACCACTACGCCACGGAGGACGACACACACACACACACATAATCGGTATTGGGCTGGGTAGGTAAGGCACTGACGTGTTGATCCTGAAGTCGCGGGTTCAAACCCGGCCCAGACTGATGGCTTTTGAGTGTGCTTAAAGGCGACAGCCCTATGTCAGTAGATATAGTGGCATGTAAAAGCACTCCTGCGAGACGAAATTCCGCCACAACAGGCGGCTCTGATATGATCTTGGCAATTGACAACGTTGTTAACAAAGAAAATGTTTAATACACACACACACACACACACACATAAGGACCTTTTCTAACAATGTTTTTTTTCAGGGGTTCTTAAAACATATATTTCCGGTGAAAATTCGGTATCGAATTTCTGGTGTGAATGCAATCAATACCTTGAGGCAGTATTTTTAACACTTAAATGAGTTCAGTCAAATTATACAATATAAAATATAATAACAGCCCGCCTTAAAGCAATATGTGTATGTAACAATATATAAAATTCATGTAACAGTCATTGTTAATGTTTGTATTATTGTATACATGTTCAATAATTTTATCTGAATATATTACGTAATCTAATAATGTAGGAGCTGTGAGAATAATACGTCAAAAGTTGCTAACAATGAGGTAACTTTGAGGCAATAATGAATTTGAAGCTTAAATGCTACTAGTCATTATTGGAGCAACAATAATGTAAATTTAGAGACAGTTTACAAAATAGCCCATCAACAACTAGAAAAAAAGCTTAAGTTAAATAAAAGTATACTATTGAATTAGGAATAGCCAATCAGAGACATTAAATACAGAAATTTACAAATTTAGGCGGTAGAAGTCAAGTCAGTTGCTTGTAGACAGCGCTCATAACCGGACGCGTTGTTTGTAGACAGTGTTCCTAACCGGATTCGAGATGCGTCCTCGAGAAATTTAAAACGTATTCGTGTGAGATGAAAATAGTTTACGTGTTAAAAAGTGCAAGTAATTAATTAAAAAAATCTCACAGCTCTCTCTATATCAGTGAAGTGTTATTTAAATCGTGTCAAGTATTAATAAAAGGAGTAAAGTAAAATTACAATCTGTGTAAACCTACATTCTTCAGTCGTACCCACAACCCTGCAAAGAAAAACATTTCTCTCACAGTAATATTGACGCAGCCGAGGCAAACATAAATATATAATATTTAAAGAAACATTCAAATTACAAAGTTAATATTTTTAAACATTTTTGGGGCGGCAAAGGCCACCGGAAAGTACATTTGGGGCACAGGCTACCGGAAACGTTTTTACCATACATGCGGTTGCTACTACTCAAGTTCGGCTCCAAACAGTTGAAATATAATACAACTCTTTCAATACAACCTACTTCAAATTGACGCCCAAAACGTGGGGCAGGTAACAATACAACAAAATAAACTTCTTCGACCCCTTCTATGTACTATATACGCAGTAGAAAGTAAAAATGTGCGCAGAGCGTTAAATTTCAACTACGTTCCTTTCGTGGCATAAACTGTGCTGAGGGCGGTCTGTATTTAAGATTTTGTGAACTGCAGTTGTTATAACCATATGGATAGTGATCTATTTATTCTTTCATTAACGGCATGCTATTTTTAAGAGAATGCTCCAATGACAATGCTGTTAATGAATTATAAAGCTTTTCCTCATGTGTATATAAGAAATGTTTAAATTTCAGTTCAGTACATTTCAAACCTTTAGATACAACCGGTTTCCAACCAAATTTGTCAGATCTTTTGGAAATAGTCCCCCAGGTTGGAAATTTTCAAAAAAAAATTAATTTTATGTATAAGTATCTATTTTCAAAATAAGTATTGTATTTCACCTATTCCTTATACATTCAAAAAAACTATAAAATATGTTATTCTATTTTTAAATGAAACACACAAATATACTTTTATAAATAAAACCATAACCACGGAATTATTTTAAATATTAAGCAAATGAAAACTCCATCACGTGAAACCTGCGTAATGATAAAAAATAAAAGAAAAATATATTTTTAAATAAAATTGAATTAAATATAAATATTTTTATCAACTTACAAGGATTCTGATTATTTAAACAACACTGAAGGTTATTTATGTGAAGGAGGTATAAAATACCAATAAATTGTGAATCTACAAGGTTTAAGGAATGCTCTTAATGAAACAAATCTGTTGTGTTGCACTCACATAACTTTCTCTACACTTGTACTAACTAATTTTACAAACGCTTATTGCGAATTTTCTTTTAGGTGCAAGGGAATATGGTAGCCTTCAAGCGATAGTCAAATCTTTTAAGAGTGGTTGCTATGTGGAGACTTCCATTCTCTTTGCATGTCCAGGACGTAAAAAAACGAATAACGAATTCCCATTTGAGAAAAAGTATGTGTTGGAAAATTTCAAACAAATAACAAGGATTATCTCGGAAATAGTTCACTGGACAAAAAAACAATGTATATGACATAAATAGTGTGTTTTAACGAGATGTATATTTTTTTCTGTGGTAAAATTTTGTCTATCTCTTAGGGTTTACCAGTTATGCGAAAATCATCCAGAATGAAGAGAACTTTTCGGGACATTCCCAGAAAATTCGAGATATGCATTTCTGCCATGAAAATATCTTAAACATATGACATTTTAATCAAAATCGTTGGAGCCATTTTTGAGAAAATTGAAAATTTCGAAAAATGTTCCATGTAAAAGGTGGTCTGGAGTTGGGGGATTTTCTTGAAGGTACTGAACTCAAATACCAAGTTTGGTATTTATCCGACTTTTAGTTTTTGAATTATGCTGTTCACAGACAGACACACAGAGGGACATGTTTCCAAAGATTCTTTATTTGGACCCAGGGCACTTAAAAACATGTATTTCCGGTAAAATCTCGGTATCGAATTTTTGGGTGGAATGCAATACTTTCCCTACTTACTATACGTAGTAGATAAAGTAAAAATGTTGAAGCAGGTAAGCTTTTATTTTCCCCTCAAGTTTAAAACTACGCTTGCGTTGTCTTGTTAGAGCTATTTGCAGTTTCAGTTGAGTAGTTCTTAAAGTAAGATTTATTCCAGGACAAAATGTCAATATTCAGTAACTGATAGTTTGTTTTATGTGTACCTACAGAGATTACTTGCCAACAAACCAAGCGGGATGGCTCAAGCGATAACGTCTGTGGCTTGCATTCGCAAGGTCCCGGTTCGACTCCTGCTGGTCGCTCACTCTGACCATAGGGTATTTCGTGGTTTTCCCCTGGTCGCCTAGGTGAATGCTGGGATGGTGTATTTACCACGATTTCTCTTTCCCCTAATTTCCTATCATTTCATTTCTCCCCTTTTCAGCTTTCGGATTCCGTTGTGCGGCAAATGCATGCTTGTTTCGCTTTGTAAAGGATCTCTCCCCGTAAAACGCCAAGGTGCATTGGCCTGCTTGCTATTACTTCGTTGCCCTCTCGCGGGATTCTTCGTCTCTGCTGGTGCATGCGGATGTTTCAGACTGAAATATTAGGGACTTCCCTGCGTCTCTGTGGACCTGCCAAACTGCTCCTTTATTGCATCCCTATCTCCCGAGGGTTGGCAGATCTAGTTAGTCGCGGTCGCGAGGTCTCCCCCTCCGTTGAATTGCCCCTACCTCTGCCTGTACCTTGAGGTCGCGTGTTCAAACCCGGCGGAGGGCAATGGATTTTTTTCGGGCGTAAGAATTCTTAGCAGGGCCTCCTTCGGAAGGGAAGTAAAACCGGTGGTTCCGTGCCGTAAATTTACGACACGTAAAAGAAACTCAAGTCTGGTAAAGAGACCTCTGAGTAAAATTACCTGTCTTTCACGTCCAATATAGAATGGAACGCTAAGGACTACTGCAGTTAAAGAGCGTCCATAAATAAAACTCAATTTAGTTGATTTTATACCTCCACCTCTACTTGCCAACATAAGTATTTTATTTGCTAACAGAGATAGCACGTATATGAACATGATATTGACAACTCTTAGTTTCAGGTTATCCTCAACACGACACTCAACTATGACTGAATATTAAAATCTACAGTAAAACGGTTTTACAATCTAAGGGGCTAACTTTTATAGCCACCTTGCCTAAGAACATTTTTAAGCGATAATACTTAATTGTAAACTGAAGAAAAATAAATTGCTTACAACATAGCAAGTTTAAAGACACTGAATACCGATTGGATAGAGTATTAATGTCATCCTGTTTGGATATTATTTTGGGTGTAAGGACGAATAAAAAAGTATATATATATATATATATGTCTCTAAACGCTGGAAGAAATACATTTTCTGCACTTTTCGCTGCATAATAATTCAGATACGGAATTATTTAGGTAATTCCTGATATGATAGAAGTATATGATAGAACAGAAACTAACATTATCCTTTGTTATCTTCGCTTTCTTCCTTTTAGTGCCTCGTATCGCTACAATTTAGTATGTTTGTGCAAGTTGTAGTTTACACTAAAGTACGACTTCGCAACAGCGGCTGAATAATTGACCACAGGCATGCCTAATACGACTGGCGTTGTCGCTTGTTTGCTCGCTGTCAGGCATTCATATCTTGGTGTATACACACATATTAGCATTTTTCTTCGTTTTTATTTCCATTTATTGAATGTTTCAATTGCCATAAGATAGTTTACTGTGGATCATTACATACTTAAGCAAAATAATTTGATGGTTTCATTGAGCTATCTTCATTGTTATGTAATAACACTCATTTTCTTTTATTGTTCTCATTGAATATTTCTGTAAATACCTAACGTTTCCGTTTCTCATGGTTATAAAGTAATGTATCTATTTGATTGTTTCATTCCAATTTAAACAATTGAATTTTAGTTTCTTGCTTTTAAACATTAGCAATTTGATGTCTAAAATTTAAAATTAAAAATACTCTAATGTTCTATCTAAGGAATTAACACCACGATTAATTTCGTTCCCGTAATGTATTAGAAACTTCGCAGGGGCATCGGAAAAAGAGCTCGCATTTTGTTCTACGGTGGGCCTGACCTCACACGTCAAAGGAAAGCGTGCTGTTGCCAAATGCTGTTGAATTTTAAAATGTTTTTCTTTAAATCTATGAAAAGTAAAGTATTCATAATTTATAGAGATGTATCTGTAATTTGAAGGATGTTATCTATTTTGAAGCCTAAATTTAGATTTGGTAAGTACTCCGTTATATTCTGAAAAAATATTTCTTGTAAATGATAGTTCACTAGCTGAAGTAAACTTCCTCAAATATGACCAGCCTGGATGTGTGTTATTTAACATTGCATGATTCAGATGCACATATTAATATTCACAAACTAAGAGCAATATTATTTAAATCTCTTGACCATATTGACCTCCCAAGCGTAACACAGTAGACTTTGAAAGCAAAATCACCTTACAAAATTTAAAATGTAACACACGCTCCCACAAGCAAATATCACCGCTGCTGCTGCCATCTATCACTCCAGTACGTGACCACAGCTACTTCACAGCACTCGTCAACATTCCGAACATGCCAAAGAATGAAACAAAAAAGCAACTGGGTTCCCTATTAAAGCGGGGCCCCCTTCTGAGGAAATATTTTACGTCTGTTCTGCAACTGAAAGAAGATGTATGCATTCTAGAGAACAACACTATTTATTTAAACGTATGTTTTAATTTATATCTGCTTTAAGGGTTTTTTTCTTTCTAGGTGCATTCGAAACTGCCTAACAATTCAGCCATTCTATCTAACCAACCATACGCATGAAACAACTAGTGAATTAGTGCATAGTGGCTGAAATTTTGGCTTGAAGACAATGTGTCGATACATCCCGCATTTGGTTTAAATCGGCAAAACATTAACAGTAGTTAATGTTGGATTTTGTCGTTCTTGAGATTATTGACAAAAGATAGATTAGGAACTAGAATAATAAGGAACAAAATATTTGTGCTTTCAAATACTGCCCTTTTATGATTGGATTGGGAATATATACATGGATTGGATTGGATTACCTACAAAGGGGACTCGGCACTGATCCACATAGGAGATTTTGTATCTACGCCCCACAAGGGGGCGTCCCCGGGAGGAAGGATGAAGCGAGAGGAGACACCGGGCGCCCGGATCCAGGAGTGATGGCACAGAAATGGCAGGGTCCCTAAGTATCCAGTTAGAGACTCTCCGGCAGACGGACAGGCAGACCGGAGACCCCACTCCGCACAGAGGGGGTTCGGATACCCCCGGCAGCCAGCCGAAAGCCGAGGGACGGAGAGAGTCACAAGGAGTACCATTTTCCTCTGCCACACTGCACCGAAACACCATCGCCGACACTTCTCACCCTGAAAGAGACCAAGGCATGAAAGATGAAGTGAAATGAGAATGGAGATGAAATGGAGCCTGAATTCGCCTGGCGACCCGAGAAAACCCATAGGTTAGGAAGGTCATCCACGGGAATCGAACCCTCGACCACAGACGAAACCGCCTGAGCCATCTCGCTCGGTAATCTATACATGAATAAACCTATAACTACATGTTTCTGAAGATTTTAGGTTTAAATTAGCATCTAATGCTATCGTATCTGATGTGTTGCATTCACAAGACTTTCCCTATTCATTCTTGTACAAACTATTCCCACAAACGCTTATTCTTCTACTTGTTTCATGTCAATCGAATAAACATTTGCGGAAGTTCTCCTATTGCATATTTCTTTGTAGGTACAAGGGGATTAGTGTAATACAGTAGGCTTTAAGCGATAGTCTGAGGCAGTATTTTTAACACTTAAAATGATTTCAGTTTAATTGTATAATATATAAATTTAATAACAGCCAGCCTTGAAGCAATATGTGTATGTAATAATTTGTAAAATGTATGTAACAGTCATTGCATATGCTTATATTAGTGTATCCATGTGTAATAATGTTATGTGAATATATTACGTAATTTAATAATGTAGGAGCTGTGAGAATAATAAGTTAAAAGTTGCTAACAATGAGGTAACAATGAGGTAACCTTGAGGCAATAATGAGTAAGAAAGTTTAGCAATACTACTTGTGATTCTTGGAGTAACAATAATGTAAATTTTGAGATAGTTTAAAAATAGCCAATCAACAACCAGAAAAAGCTTTAGTTAAATGAAGGTATTCTATTGGAGTAGGATTAGCCAATCAGAGACTTGAAATACAGAAATTTACAAGTCTTGACGGTTGAAATCTATTCAGTAGCCTGCAAACAGTGTTCCTAACCGGATGCGTTGCTGGTGTATCCTCGAGAGATTTAATACGTATTCGTGTGAAACAAGAAATAAGTTTACGTGTTAAAAAGTGAAAGTAATTCATAAAAGAATCTCACAGCTCTCTATTCAGTGAAGTGTTATTTAAATCGTATCAAGTATCTATTAATAAAAGCAGTGAAGTAAAATTATAATTTGTGTGAGCCTACATTCTTGTCGCACCACAACCCTGCTAAGAGAAACGTGTCTCTAACAAATACTGACGCAGCCGAGGCAAATATAAATATATAATATTTAAAGAAACAGTTAAACTACAAAGTTAATATTTTTTAAACTTGGGGCAAAGGCCACCTGAAAGTACATTTGGGGCGAAGGCTACCGGAAACTGTTTACTATACGTGCGGTTGCAACTACTACAAGTTCGGCTCCCCAACAGTCGAAATACGATACAACTCCGTCCATACGTGGGGCTAATAAAATACACATTTCTCAAGTCTAAATCTTTTAAGAGCTAGTTGCTATGTAATTGCTTTGCAATTCCGTTCTCTTTGCAAACATATAACGACTTCCCATTCGAGAAGGTTACACCTGAGTATTTGAAAATTCAAAATAGTAACATGGAATATTTTGGAAACAATTTTATTTTACATAAATCGTGTGCCTTAACGAGATCTACATTTTTTGTGCAGTAAGATTTTGTCCATCTTATACGGTTTACCAGTTATGCAAAAGTCATTCAGAATGAAGAGCACTTCAGAGGCTACTCCTAGAAAATGCAAGATATTAATTTAATTTCTCATGAAAATATCTTAACGTTATGGTATTGTGTAAAAATCGTCATAGCTATTTTTGAGGAAAGCAAACATTTCGAATTCATTTTCATGTAAAAGGTAGTTTAGAGTGCGGGGATTTTCTTTAAAGCCTTTGTGTCGCATCCTTGTAAGGTTATGAACTTAAATAGCAATTTTGGCTTTTAACTGACTTTTCGTTTTTGATTTATGCTGTTCTCACATAAAAACACGCACATAGACAGATATACACATATGGGCCCTTTTCTAAAAGAGCCTCAAAATATATATTTGCGGTTAAATCTCGACATCTAAGTTTTGGATGGAATGCAAGACCTCCCCTAATTACTATATATAGTAGAGAAAGTAAACATTGCAGCGGATTGTTTCAAAAGTTAGTATACAACACATCCTTATGTACACTTATAAAATAGACTATATGAAAAAAATTAGTTTTATTTATGGACGCTCTTTAACTGCTATGGTTCTCTGCGTCCCATTCTATATTTTTATCAGGGACCTCTTTATCAGGTTTGAGGTTCCTTTACGTGCCGTAAATTTACGGCTCTACTTCCCTTCCGAAGGAATGCTAAGGATTTTTACACCCGAAAACATCCATCGCTCTCCACCAGGATTGAACCCACGACCTCGGGAACTGGAGGCTAGCATGATACTCCTAGACCATAGAGGACGACATAGCCTGAGTTATTGCTCAGTTTTGAAAGACGTTGCATATTAAAAACATATAAGTGTAATGATACTGTTTAATAATTTCTATTGAATGAATATTTAAGAAGTACGAGGTTTTCGTTACTTCTACTGATGTACAAAAAGACAGCAACCGAGCAGGATGGCTCGGGTGGGAACTATATGGCCCGTATTCGCGAGATCCCGACTTCAAATCCCGTAGACCGACCAATCTGAACGGGGTATCTCGTGGTTTCCTTCAGTCAGTAAGTTAAACACCTAACGGATACTTAATACCAGGACCCAAAGTTCTCCCTCAAATCTAAAATAATAGTAAAAACGAAAATCTGTGGCAATATCGAATTCTCTGCCATCTATTTACAGTTAATGAAACCAGGTAGACTGAATGGCACCCTAATACTATCTGCCCGACACGTGTAGAAACTGTAGTTCAGTTGCCTAGCACTAAGGTCTGTGCGGACACGTGTCGAAGCTATTATCTGCCTGTTCTACAGAAGCAGAGTACCAAGTCCTCTATTGACACGTAACGAAAGCAAGATGCCAGGGTACAGGGATGAGACCTAGAAGGTTAGCTGTCCGCCACACACCGAACCACGAGGCATCTCCTTAAAGATTCGCCACGATATGACCACGTAGGTAGAGCAAAGTAAAATAAATAGAGAGGCGAAAAATCAGTTATAAAGGGAAACAGTATGGTTCAAATTATATAACAAGCATAAGGAGTGGCATCATGTTTATTTCCTATTATCTGGAATTTGCTAGTTTTCCGTCTTCAAACCAGTACGTCAAATTGTACTTATCCGTTTTTACTTTCCGTACTGCAACACCAGCATATGAATACATAATGATAAATAACTTTTCATAAGCATTCTCCTTGATATTGCATTATTTCACGTTTTATATTAACTTTTATATTTCGATATTACTTAATAACTCGAATAATGGATTTACCTATAGCGATATTTCTTTGCATAATGCCACTAAACTTTTGCAGTCCCATACTCAACAATATGTTGAAATAGCTGATAATTACGGCGCCACTACCGACAAGCTTCAAGCCTACCAACATGTATTACATCAACTCATAACAGCATATGGAACGTATTACTTCGCCCATGTACAACAAAGTATGCAGTACAATATTAAACCAATATATAACATATTTCGACATAGTAAGAAACAAAATATGATATATAACTGCATTAAAGTGAGTTTCTTCAGTGCTCGTTTCAATATTCTTATTCATCTTAAAAAAATCTGATGTCTTACACTCACATGACTTTCTCTACTCTTGTACAAACTATTTTTACAAACGCTTATTCTCCATATGCTTCATGTTAATCGAGATATCGAGATGTTAATCTTATTGCTAATTTTCTTGTAGATGCAAGGGGAATTGCTAGGCTTTAAGAGATAGTCAAACATTTTAAGAGCTGGTTGCTATGTGGAGTATTCCATTCTCTTTGCATTACAAGGACAAAAAAACGAATAACGAATTTGAGAAAAAGTATAAGTATTGGAAAATTTAAGGGAATAACAAGCAATATCTCGAAAATGGTTCACCCAACAAAAAATGTTTATGACATAAATTGTATATTTTAACGCGATCAACATTTTTCGTTTGGTAAACTTTTGTCCATCTCTTATGGTTTACAAGTTATGCAAAGTCGTTCAGAATGGAGAATACTTTTGGAGACATTCCCAGAAAATTCGAAATATACATTTCATTTGTCATGAAAATATCTTCAACTAATGATATTTTAATCAAAATTGTTATAGCCATTTTGGAGAAAATTAAAATTTTCGAAAAATGTTCCATGTAAAGGGTAATCTTGAAAACCTTCGTGTCGATCTCTGGAAGATACTGAACTTAAATACCAAGTTTGGTGTTTATCCGACTGTTAGTTTCTGAGTTATTCTGTTCACAGACACACACACACACGGACATGTTTCCAAAAAGGCTTCTTTTGGATTCAGGGGGTTTCAAAACATTTATTTCCGGTGAAATCTCGGTTTCGAATTTTTGGGTGGAATACAATACTTCCTCTACTTACTACGTAGTAGAGAAAGTAAAAAACACTTTCCTGTACAGTTACATAAATAATTAAAGTTTCCTAGAAAAGTATTTTATATCAGGATTTGAAAATATCACATGACATAAGAGAGGAAGAAAAAGAAAGGGGAGTATAATGAGTAAATATGTGTCAATTCGCTATACACGTCTATACGACTCGAGCTATTGAGATCAACATTTGTAGGTATAGGTATATCCATTAGTTTTAATTCGGAACCCACTGATTTATTTTAGAGCTTTCCATTTCACATCTTAAATGCATAAAAGAATAAAAAAGAAAAACGATCTGGTGTATGAACGTATTCAATAGATAGTTATCACTTTGGTTTTTATTTTTCATTAAGAATTCATGCAAAAATAAAACCAAAGCTGTGTATGTCCTATCCCAAGCAATATAGATTGTCACTGTGTAAATAACAACTAAAACAAAAGACAGGACAATACAACGGAAGCTTAAATCGGTGCAATCCAAGTGCATAGCACGATACGTTTTATCTCTTAAATTTACAGTTTATTCCGGTTCAGGGAATATAAAAATTTATATTTTCGTTGAAATATCGATATCGAATTTTTGGGCCGAGTACAATATTCCGTTTACCTGCTAAAAGTAGGTGGTACAGAAAGTAACTATATATTATATGAATTATTTTAGTATAGGTGTGAAAATAAGAGATAAGGGTGAGAAGGTTATTGGAATTTTACGCATCAGGCAGCTTTACTTTTTCTATTACGTACCTAGTAAGTATTGTGTTGCAATAAAAAATTCCATACATTAATCCAAAAATCTTATGTGTTACACTCACATGACTTTCTCTACTCTTGTACAAACTATTTTTACAAACGCTTATTTTCCATCTACTTCATGTTAATCGAGATAAACATTTGCAGACTCTATCTTAATGCTAGGTTTCTTGTAGATGTATGGGGAATATATATTTACAAGGGCAATATAGAAATACAGTAGCCTTTAAGCATATACATATCTCTTAATAGCTGGTTGCTAGGTGCAGCACCATTCCCTTTGCCACAGATTAATACTTTTTGCATATCCAAGACAAAAAAATGAATAACGAATTCCCATTTGAGAAAATAAGTATTGAAAAATTTAACGGAATAACAAGCAATATCTCGAAAATGGTTCATTCAACAAAAAAATGTACATAACATAAATTGTGTATTTTAACGCCATCTACATTTTTGCGTAGTAACATTTTGTCTATCTCTTATGGTTTACCAGTTATGCAAAAGTCGTTCACAATGAAGAATGGTTTTGGAGACATTCCCAGAAAATTCAAGATATACATTTTATTTGTCATGAAAATATCGTAAACATATGAGATTTTAATCAAAATCGTTAGAGCCATTTTTGAGAAAATTAAAATTTTCGAAAAAAGTTCCATGTAAAGGGTAATCTGGGGTGGGGGGATTTTTTGAAAACCTTTGTGTCGCATCTCTGGAAGATACTGAACCTAAATACCAAGTTTGGTGTTTATCCGACTGTTCGTTTCTGAGTTATGCTGTTCACAGACAGACACACGGACAGACAGACAGACAGACACACAGACACACACACGGACATGTTTCCAAAAATGCTTTTTTTGGATTCAGAGGCTCTCAAAACATATATTTCCGGTGAAATCTCGGTATCGAATTTTTGGGTGGAATACAATACTTTCCCTACTTACTATACGTAGCAGAGTAAGTAAAAAAGGATTAAAACCATTTTCAGAAAAAAATTGGCGCGTTTGAATTTATAAACAGCATGAGTTAAAAACTAAAATTCGGCTAAACATCAAGCATGGTATTTAAGTTTAGCATGCTAAAAAGATACGACACAGATTTTAAAGAAAATTCCCACACTCCAAACTACTCAATACATGGATAACTTTTGTTATGCTTCATTATCCTCCAAAAAAACTAATGATTTTGATTAAAATACTGATTTAGTTGTTGTATTGTATTTCGAATGTTGGGAAGCCGAACATGAAGTAGCTGCAACCACACGTATGGTACAAAGTTCCGGTAGCCTTCGCACCAAGTTTAAAAATATTAACTTTGTAATTTGACTGTTTTTTGAAATATTATATATTTATGTTTGCCTCCGCTGCGTCAGTATTATTGTTAGACACATGAATTTCTTTGCAGAGAGTGGTGCGGCTAAGAATGTAGTTTTACACAGGTTATAATTTTTACTTCACTCCTTTTATTAATTCTTGACACGATTTAAATAACACTTCACTGTTATAGAGAGCTGTGAGATTATTTATTAATTACTTGCATTTTTTAACACGTAAACTAGGTATTTTTGTCTCACACTGAATACGTATTAAACGTCTCGAGGACGCGTCTCGCGTCCGGTTAGAAACACTGTCTGCAAGCAACTGACTTCTGAATTTGCACAATTTGCCCTATTCCAGTTTCTGATTGGCTAATCCTACTCCAATAGAATACTTTCATTTAACTTAAGCTTTACATTATTGTTTCCAAGAATGACTAGTAGTATTATTAAGCTTTCTAATTCATTATTGACTTAAGGTTACCTCATTGTTGCCTTATTGTTAGAAACCTTTAACCTATTATTCCCACAGCTCATACATTATTAAATTACATAATACATTCACATAACGTTATTGAACGTGTACACAATAATATAAACTTTAATACAATGACTGTTACATGCATTTTATATATTATATACATATTGCTTTAAGGCGGGCTATTATTATATTTTATATATTATATAATTAGACTGATATCATTTAAGTGTTAAAAATGCTGCTTCATACCATATGTTTGAGATATTTATGTGACAAATAAAGTATATGTTGAATTCTGTGCAAATAGCCTGTAAAATCCTCTTCATTTTGAATGACTTGTATAATTAATAAACCGTAAGTTATGAACAAAATCTTACTACATAAAAAAATTTAGATCTGTTTAAAGCACACAGCTTATCTATTTCAAAGAATTTTTTGTGCGTTAACCACTTTCGAGATATTCTTTGTTATTGGTTTGAATTTACAAATACTTATAGTTTATAACTTCTCTACTGCTTATAGTACGTAGGGGAGGTACTGTATTCCACGCAAAATTCTATGTCGAATTTCACCGGAATAAAATAAAAACAGATTTAGAACAGGTCCTGTGTATGTGTTCATGTGTGTGTGTGATTGTGAACAGTACAACTTAAACATAAAAAGTTGGTTAAACACCAAACTTGGTATTTAAGTTCTCATCTTCCAAGGGTGCGACACGAATATTTTAAAAAAATCCCCTCACTCCAAACCAACCTTTACAGGAAACATTTTTCGAAAATTTTTTAATTTTCTCAAAAATGACTAACGATTTTGATTAAAAATAAACTACCATGTGTTTAAGATATTGTAAGACAAATAAAACGTACATTTTGAATTTTCTGGGAATAGCCCCTGAAGTCCTCTTCATTCTGGATGACTTTTGCATAGCTGGTCAACCGTAAGAGGTACAAAATCTTACTACACAAAAATGTAGATCTCGTTAAAGCACATAATTTATGTGAAATACATTTTTACGGAGTTAACCATTTCCGAAATAACGTTTGCTATTGGTCTGAACTTTCCAACGATTATGCTTTTCTCAGATGGGAAGTTATTCATGTTTTCCCCTTCCTGGCCATGCAAAGGAAACGGAATTTTAAACCTATCACACAGCGACCAGCTCTTAAAAGCTTTGACTCTCGCTTAAAGCCCACTGGGTTCCTCTGTTCCCATTGTACTGCAAGGAAATTCATTTCTATATATGCTTATATCGTGGATATAAGAATAGTTTGTACAAGTGTGAGTATAGGAAATCATATGATTGTAACACATCAGGCTTCCTTAAGTGGTAAGTCGCTATTTGTTTTTTCTTATGTTCATGCACAGAACATGCAACTTAAAGCCATCACATAGCGATCAGATTTTCTAAATATCTTTTTTAGTTCCATTTATACCCCGCCTTTAACTACAATGATCTTATCGGTGGCCTGTATTCTGCTTATATATGATCTTTCAACAAGAGTGTCCTATTTTTGAACTTAAATAAAACACGTTCTATAAATGATAGAGATTTATTTCTTTTTTATTTTGGAACATAATTAATGTCATTACGTTTGGAAGGGAACATCAGTTAAGTGACCACCGCGACTTCGTTGGGTTGCGCGTATATGGTTGACCCAATTTTCAATTACAGAAGAACGTAAATTAGGTCCAACTTCACGAATTACACGCGTGATGATATTCATAAGATCATTTATGTTTCTGGCTTGTTGACATAAACTCGAGATTTAACATAACCTCACAGGAAGTAATCCAACAGCGTTAAATCACATGACCACGAGGGCAGGTTAACATCACCACCACGGGAAATGATGAAACTTCTGAACTTCTCCTTCAAAAGATCGATTGTTTCGAGAGCAGTAAGACATGTGACACCATCTTGCTGGAACCAGATGTTTCTGAGATCCATACCATCCAATTGAGGCCAAAAATAGTCCCTTATAAGAACCCGGTATCTTTCTCCATTGACAGTTAGAGCTTCTCCATCTTCTTCTTGGAAAAAATATGGACCAATGATTCCACCATACCCAAATCCACACCACACAGTAACCTTTTGGGGATGTAGTGGTCGTTCTTGAATCTGCATTGGATTGTGATTGCTCCAATAGCGGCAATTTTGTTTGTTAACACAACCATGCATCCAAAAGTTGGCTTCGTCTCTGAAGATTTTCGACAAAAATCGGGTCAGTTTCCAATTGCTCCATAGCCTAGTCAACGAATACACGGCGCAACCTATGGTCGTTGGGCTTTAGTTCTTGAGTTGAAAACATTTTGTAATCGTGAAACTTCAAGTTCAGATGCAGAATTCGCCAAGTTTTGGTCAGCGAAAGCCCCAATTTTTGCGCTCGACGAGCAATTGACTTATTTCCGTTATCGCTTACACTCTCACGACGGTGGCTATGTTTTCGTTGGAGCGCTTGTGTCGATTACGTACAGACGTTCTTTGATCGCTGACAGAAGCACTTCTTTCAAATTTATCGATCAAACACCGAATCGTTCTCTCGCAGGGCCAATTATGCACATCGTAATCTTCACGCAATACACGGAAGATTTGGCGAACAGATGATCCACTTTGATAATAACTTTTCACAATTTCTACGCTTTGCTGAATACTGTAACGTTCCATGGCTATTTGTCAATAACAACTGTAGCCACATGAAAAAAATGACTGATATAACTCAATAACAACGGCAGCTATCACATGTTAAAGATAGGACACTCCTGTTGAAAGACCCTATACATATAACAAAATGTGTAAATTTTTAACGAAAGTTTCTCGCAATTAACAAGAGATAGTTAGAAGGATGTTTGGTCAACCACACTATAACAGGTACTTCAGGTACTCATTATGATTTTACTCGGTGACACGCGCAGCTCCCCTGTCGCCCACCCCTATCGCAGCAGTCCACTGGGATCCATTCACAGATAAACAATGAAATATGTCTATTTAAAATAAATTCTAATAAGTTCAGTTCCTTCTCATTGCTTCAATATAAGAAGCTTTCATGTTACCTGCAAAAAATTAATAAATACGGCATTGACTCAATGGTGCTGTCATCTGTAGCACTACTCGCAATCACGCTCAAGGTACTGAAATCAGTTCTGCCATCCAATCAGCATTTAACTATACATAATTAACAAGGTAAGATATTTTTGTAGGAACTCAGAGTTTAGTTTTGAAATTATAGTGTGGTCGACCAAAAAGTGTGGTATGCAAATTAAGGCGCTCGTGTGAAACACGTTACCGTTCGTTTCATAAAGACATTCGTATCTTAATCACAACATTATAGTCTTACTGCATAACTTACTATTTAAGAATAGTTTTTAGAATGGTGATAAAGTCATGTGAATGCAACTCATCAGATTTTTACTTCCTCTATCACTTACTAGGTAGAGAAGTTATTGCACTCGACCCAATCACCGTAAATGTATGTTTTGAGGACCCCTGAATCCAAAAAGTATTGTTAGATAAAGGATTCATGTATGTGTGTGTGTGTGTGTGTGTCTGTGTCTGCGAACAATATAACTAAAATACGAAACATCGGATAGATACCAAACGTGGTATTTGAGTTTAATATCTCCCAAGGATGCGACACGAAGATTTTCAAGAAAATCCTCCGACCCCAGACTATGCTTACACATGAAGCATTTTTCGAAATTTTTTATTTTCTCAAAAATGGTTCAAACGATTTTGATTAAACTATCATATGTTTAAGATATTTTCATGACAAATCAACTGTATATCTTGAATTTCCTGGGATTGTCCCCAAAAGGTCTTCTTCATTCTGAATGACTTTTGCATAAAAGTCAAAATTTTATTACACAAAAGAATGTAGATCTCATTAGAATACACATTTTTTTTGTCGGGTGAACCATTTCCAAGATATTCCTGTTATTTGTTTTAATTTTATAATACCTATTCCTTTGCTCAAATGGGAATTCGTTATTCGTTTTTTACTTTCCCTACTACGTATAGTAAGTAGGGGAAGTTTTGCATTCCGCCCAAAAATTCGATATTGATATTTCACCGGAAATATGTTTTAAGTCCTCTTGAATCCAAAAAAATAGCATGTTAGGAAAAGGTCTCGTGTGTGTGTGTCTGTGAACACCATCATTCAAAAACCAAACTTCGGAAAAATACGAAAACTTCATATTTAGGTTCAGTATCTGTCAGAGATGCGACGTGAAGATTTTTCAAGAAAATTCTTCCACATCAGACTATACTTTACATGGAAAATTTTTCGACAATTTCCCAAAAGTCCTCTTCATTCTGAAGGAATTTTTCATAACTGGTAAACCGTAAGAGATGGACAAGGTTGCACTACTCAAACAATATAGATCTCGTTAAAATATAATGTATGTCGTGTAACTTTTTGTGTTGGTTGAACCATTTCCGAGATATTGTTTGTTATTTGTTTGAATTGTCCAACACTTTTATTTTTTCTCAAATGGGAATTCGTTATTCATTTTTGTTATGTTCTGGACACACAAAGAGAATGAAATGCTCCACACAGCAACCATTTCTTAAAGGATTTGAAGACGTAAATTTTCTTTACGTTATTTGTACCATTCTTTGGGCGTCAATTTGGAGTAGGTAGTTGTCTTTCAAATTATTAGCACATGCTTAAGTGCCAAGTTGAAGGGTGTATTGTGGTTCAACTGTTGGGGAGCCAAAAACTTGAGATAGTTTCTTGGAGTGTTCGCCCACTACGATACAAAATGTCCGGTGGCCTTCACCCCTAATGTTTAAAAAATCATTTTTTATGTTTATTTAAACATTATATTTGTATTTATGTTTGCCTCGGCTGCGTCAGAATTAATTTGTAGAAACATGTATCTCTTATCAGGGGTAGTGCGGCTAAAGAATATAGGCTTACACAAATTATAATTTTTACTTCACTCCTTTTATTAATCCTTCACACGATTAAATAACACTTCACTCATATAGAGAGCTGTGAGATTATTTATTAATTACTTGCACTTTTTAACACGTAAGCTTTATAATATTCTTGCCGTAATGAATTTTATATGTCTCACACTGAATACGTACCGAGCGAACTTCTCAGGAACGTTGCCTACTAGCGACTGGCGTTTATCGCTTAAATTTGTAAATTTTTCTATTTCACGTCTCTGATTGGCTAATTTTACTCCAATAGAATGCTTTTATTTAACTTTCAGCTTTTCTAGTATTTGATTGGATATTTATAAACTGTTTTAAATATTATATTATTTTTTCCAAGAATTACTAGTAGCATTATTAAACTTTTCAGTTCATTATTGCCTCAAGGTTACCTTATTGTTAGCAACTTTCGGCCTCTATTCTCACGGCTCCAACATTGTTAAATTACTTAATACACTCAGTAACATTATTAAACATTGAAGAAGATGGTTTGTTACGATATTTTTTTATTTGCTTAAAAAATGTTTAAAAATATTAACTTTGTAATTTGACTGTTTCTTTAAGTATTAAATATTTATATTTGCCTCGACTGCGTCAGTATTATTGTTTTAGAAACATGGAAGTCTTGGCAGGGCGTGATGCAGCAAGAATGTAGGCTTACACAGATTTTAAGTTTTAATTCAATCCTTTTTATTAATCCTTGAACAAATTAAATAGCACTTCACTGATATCAAGAGCTTTCAGATGCTTTTATTTAATACTTGCACTTTTTAATACGTAACTTATTTTCGTCTCACACGAATACATATTTAATTTCTCGAGGACGCATCACGCATCCGGTTACAATCACTGTCTGCAGGCAACTGAACTGTTTTTCCACCGCCTAAACTTTGTAGATTTCTGTATTTCATGTCTCTGATTGGCTAATCCTAGTCCAAAAGAACACCTTCATTTAACTAGAGCTTTTTCTGATTGTTGATTGGCTATTGTTTTAAACTGTCTTAAAAATTTACATTATTGCTGCTCTAATATTGACTAATAGCATTTAAACTTCCTTACTCATTATTGCATCAAGGCTACCTCATTGTTACCTCATTGTTAGCAACTTTTAACTTATTATTCTCAGAGCTCCTACATTATTAAGTAACTTAATACATTCACATAACATTATTGAACATGTTTACAATAATATAAGCATATGCAATGACTGTTACATACATTTCACAAATTATTACATACACATATTGCTTCAAGGCAGGCTGTTATTGAATTTATACATTATATAACTTGACTAAAATTATTTAAGTGTTAAAAATACAGCCTCAACATGTACACAATAATATAAACATAATAAATGACTGTTACATACATTTTATATATATTGTAGTATAAACATATTGCATTAAGGCGGGCTGTCATTTTTTTTGTATATTATATAATTATACTGAATTCATTTGAGTGTTAGAAATACGGCCTCAGATTTGACTACCGCTTAAAGCCTACCACATTCCCCTTGCACCTACAAGAAAATTAGCAATAATAGATAGTTTCTGCAAATGTTTATCTCAATTAACATGAAGTGCATGGAGAATAAGCGTTTGTACAACAGTAGAGAACAGAACACATCAGATTTTTGTTGTAATACTGGCCTCCACACAGATCGTTTCCGTTAGCAGAGCACTGCTCCGAAACGAGTGCATCTCTCAGTCTCCATATAAGGCTTCCCTCACCCCCGGAAACTAGTTGTGTTGCCAAACATGGGCTTTTGTTAATGAAAAGAGCAAGCCCTAGTGTATCAATCAATCGTTAGCGACGTTATTCAGATAACATCTGTGATAATCGGCAACTTTCGGAAAGGAAGAAATGAGGACAAAGAAGCTTGCAATAATCTAGAAGGCGCTGACATTTCCATTCATTTCCTTTTTCAGGTTCATGAATTTTCATGGCCCCCTGAACACACAATACGAACGACGCATCTCTTTCTGCACCAATGGAGGGGAAAGCCCAGCCCACCTTGATTCTAAATAGCCTACTTGCCCTGGTATCCGAGAGTAAAAATGTATTATATTGGAGAAAGAATCCGGAATTCTTTGTAGATATAGCATGAAGTTCACCGCGTTTTTTCTCCCTTACAGAGATTTTTTGGGGAGTGGGCTACAAAACCTTCCTCCTCAAACGTAAAAATAGCTGATATATCGTTTCATGCGGCTTTTTCTATCATAATATCCACGTGAAATGTCATGCTTTATTCTTCGTTACGTCATTCAAGTTGTTTTCAAATTAAGGGTACTGGAATCCGAATGAGATGGCTCAGGCGGCAATGCCTACTCCGTACCATGGGGTTTTTCGGGGTTTTCCCTGTGATTTCTTTCAGCTTCCGAATTTCCTATCCCTCCATTCCGTTCCATTCCATTCACCATTTCAATCACAGCGTCGTAAGTATCGACAATGGTGTTTTGGTGCAGCGAGACAGGAAAAAAGAATCCTCTCTGAGCACTCTCTCTGTCCCTCTGCTTTCGAGTGGCTGCCAGGATGTCAGAAACCCCTTGAGTGGCGTCGAACTTCCTCTGTGTGGGGTGGGGTCCCCGTTCTGCCTGACCGTCTGCCGGGGTGTCCACTTCTGGAAGGTCCTTCTCCATTGTGTAGCGGTTACCATGTTAGCCTCTAGTTCTCGAGGTCGTGTTCAAATACGGCGAAGAGCGATGGATTTTTTTCGGGCGTAAAAATCCTTAGCATGGCTTCCTTCGGAAGGGAAGTAAAGCCGGTGGTCTCGTGTCGTAGATTTACGGCGCGTAAAAGAGCCTTGAGGCAATATTTTTAACACTTGAATAATTTCAATTAAATTATATAATATGTAATTTCAATAACAGCCCCCCACTGAAGCAATATGTATGTAATAATTTGAAAAATGTATGTAAAACTCATTGCAAATGCTTATATTATTGTAAACATGTTTAAAAAATGTTATGTGAATACATTACGTAATTTAATAATGCAAGAGCTGTGAGAATAATAAGTTTAAAGTTGCTAACAATGAGGTAATCTTGAGGCAATAATGAGTTTGAGAGTTTGAATACTACTAGTCATGATTAGGACAGCAATAACGTAAATCTTGTAACAGTTTTTAAAATAGCCAATCAACAGCCAGAAAAAGCTTTAATTAAATGCAGGTATTCTATAGGACTAGGATTAGCCAATCAGAGACTTGAAATACAAGCATACGGGTTTTGAACGGTTGAAATATGTTCAGTTGCTGGCAGACCTTGGTAGTGACCGGATGGATGTGTTCTCTAAAGAAATATTACGTATTCGTGTGTAACGAAAATTAAGTATACGTGATAACAAAGTGCAAGTTTTAAATTAAAAAATCTCACAGCTCTTAATATCAGTGTAGTGCTATTTAATTTGTGCCAAGGATTAATAAAAAGAAGTGAATTTAAAACTTAAAATCTGTGTAAGCCTACATTCTTGTCGTACCACGCCAGGTCTAAGATATACGTGAATCTAAAACAATACTGACGCAGCCGAGGCAAACATAAACATAAATACTACCTATAGAAGCAGTTTAATAACAAAGTTAATATAATATTTTTAAACTTAGAGCGTAACAAAAAATATACATCTTAAAAAAATTAGCTTCTCATACGTAGCAGCATATTACGTAACAAACAATCTTCTTCAAATTAACGCCCAAAGCGTGGTGCAAACTAACTCCAACCACAGTAACTCCTATGTAATTTATCAACAAAACATGTTCTTCAAATTGACGTCCATATGTGAGGCAAATAAATAAACTCAAACAATAAACTTCAAGAACAATACTTCAAGTTGGTTCCCAAACGTGGAGCTAAATAACATCTTCAAGTTGGCTCCCATACGTGGGGCAGTTAAACTAAAGCATTCTAAATACCTTTTCAACCTCAAGCCTGATAAAGAGGCCTCTGAGCAAAATTACCGTCTTTCACGCCCAATATAGAATGGGAGCTAAGGACCACAGCAGTTAAAGAGCGTCCATAAACAAAACTCAATTTAGTTTAATTTTACTTCTGGAAACTTAATGACCCTCTCATTGCTTTAGCTTAGCTCCTGGCTCCAGCCACCCAGTGTCTCCTCTCACTTCATCCTTTCTCTCGGGAAGGTGCCCTCGTACGGCGTAGGTACAATATCCTCCCTGGATCGGTGCCGAGTCTCCTTCGTTGAGGAAGAATAAGATGAGATAAGCCTACTGCATACTGAAATTGCTATCGTCTATAAATGTCAGCTGGTATTTTTATCACAGATTGGTGTAACATAATTCAAGCTTACGATTAATGTTCATAGTCCTATGTAGGTACCTAACTTCCCTAGAAAATGTTTTTCAAAACATTTGGTCTCGTATGAAATGTTTTACATTTGGGATTGGGCATTGGGTATTGGATTGGGATTTGCGTAGAGGTATTTTCTTGAAATGTTTCGTTTCGCAATCCTTGGAGAATATTTAACTTAAACACCAAGTTTGATATTTATCCGACTTTTCGCTTTTTAGTTATGCAGTTCATAGACACCCCCACACAACTACACACACGCGCGCGCGCGCGCACACCCGGACCTTTTTCTAAAAATGCTATTTTTATTCAGGGGACCCCAAATCATGTGTTCTCGGTAAAATCCCGGTATGGAATTTTTGGGTGGAACGCAATACCTTCTCTTCCTACTATGTACGGGTAGAGAAAGTATACATTCACATGACATTTGTGCGCCAATTTGAAGAAGCTTTCTTGCTGGTACGTATGGTAAAATGTTTCCGGTAGCCACCACCCCAAAAAATGTACTTTCTAATAGCCTTTTCCCCAAAAATGTTTAAAAATATATTAACTTTGTAATTTTCACTGTTTCTTTAAATATTATATATATATATATATATGTTTGCCTCGGCTGCGTCAGTATTTATTTTTAGAGACATGAATGTCTTAGCAGGGAGTGGTACGACTGAAGAATGTAGGCTTACACAGATTATAATTTTACTTCACTCCTTTTATTAATGCTTGACACGATTTAAATAACACTTCACTTATATAGAGAGCTGTGAGATTTTTTTTATTAATTCTTGCACTTTTTAACAGGTGAACTATTTTTGTCTCACACAAAATACGTATTAAATTGCTCGAGGACGCATCTCGCGTCCGGTTAGGAACACAGTCTACAAGCAACTGACTTCTGAATTTATAAATGTTGCTCCATTTTAGTTTCTGATTGACTAATCCTAGACCAATAGAATACCTTCATTTAACTAAAGTTTTTCTGGTTGTTGATTGGCTATTTTATAAACTGTCACAAAAATTACATTATTGCTTCACAAGTAGCATTATTAAACTTTCAAATTCATTATTGCTTCAAGGTTACCTTATTGTTACCTCATTGATAGAAAATTTTGATCTATTTCTCGAGCTCCTACATTATTAAATTACTTAATACATTCACATAACGTTATTACACAACAATATAAACATTAATACAATGACCGTTACATACATTTCTATATATTATTCCATACAGATATTGCTTTAAGGTGGGCTGCTGCTTTATTATATATATTATATAATCAGACCGAAATCATTTAAGTGTTAAAAACACTGCCTCACATTCTCTACCCTCTAGTGCTTATTAGTGGGCTTGCAAATTATTCTTATGAAAACTTATTTCTCTTCATTTTTATCGAGATAAAGCTCTCCAGAAATAGCTATATTACACATTTTGTTACAGATACAGAAGGAATAGGTAGCGATAGTCAAATGTTTAAGATCTGGACGCTCTACTGGCCCTAAAATTCCATGCTGTTTGTGTGCAATCTTCAGAAACAACTGAATATCGAAAGGACTTTAAAAATGACAAAGTATTGAACAAATCGAACCTTTAATAACGGATAGTTCAGAAACAGCTTATGCCACAGAAAAACTTATTTAAAGTAAATTGCGTGTTTTTAGAGATCTACATTTCTGTATGGTATGTATTCTTCTTCGCTTAACGTTTACCGGTTACACAAGATTATACAAAACTCCTTCCGAATGAAGAGGACTTCACAGGCTGTTTCCAGAAAATTCAAGATATACATTTTATTAGCCGTTTTCTAAAAAATCAACATTTTTGGAAAATTTCCCATCTAAAGGGTAGTTAGGGTTGGGGTATTTTCTTGAATACCTTCATGTCGCATCTTTGGAAGGTACTGAACCTTAATACTAATATGGTATTTATCCGATTTTTCGTTTTTGTGTTATACTGTTCACAGCCACACACACGCACTTTTTCTAAGGATGCTTGTTTTGGATTCAGGGGTCTAAAGCATGTATTTCTGGTGAAATCTCGGTATAGAATTTTTAGGCGGAATGCAATGCCTTCTCTACCTTCTATGTACGTGGTAGAGAAGTTAAAAAGGTCGTTTTTAACGTTTCAGAAATGGTAGAGAAGAACAACCTTTTAATGTGACAAAAGTCATGCAGATACACCGTTTTGCCCCTAGGAGCGCTGGTGAGGTGAAGAGTATAGCGGTCTCTCTCTCTCTCTCCATTATTACGTTAATCACCGCTGAAGTTACATGCTCATAACCAGTCTGTTGCTGTTTACCAGCTCTTAGAGGCTGTTATACTACCAGTCAGGCAACAGCTATGGTTTCAGCATGAGGGTATTCCTGCATTTTATAACATCGCTGAGAAGAATTTCGTTGGATTGGCAGTTGTGGATCTATACAGTGGCCACCTACATCTCCCGATCTGACAACATGGACTTCTTTCTGTGGGGGGAGATGAAACATCTTATTTACTCGACTCCTGAAGCTATCGTCGAAGAATTGGTTGACCGTGTTGCTGCAGTTGCACTGTTGATTGCAGAAACTCCTGACCTTTTTTTAACCTACCAGACAATCCATGGTACGCACCCGTGTGTTGAAGTGAATGTAGTGAACTCTCCTTACTTGGAAGTGATACTTAGTACGTACTGTGTAATGACTGTAACATTCATTTTGGTACGTTAAAGCACTTAGTTTCATCTTCACCTTCTCTACAATCCCTTGAAAGTCGTAAACAGCCTTTTGATCATAGAGGATTGGCACTCCTATAAGCATGGAAGTATATTGCTGCTCCAGAAATAAATACAAAAATCAGTGGAGGGAGTCAAACTGAGAAGTAAAAAAACTTTAGGGAGGTTCACACCTTTCCATAACAGAATGGGATCACAATAGCGGCCAATAAGGAGATTGGGATTTTGGAATTGTGAAGTCCAAACCGGCTGTTTCACAATTCCACAATCTTGGACTGTACCATCTTTTAGAGAAAGATATATAAATATTAAAGGATAAATATACGAACATATAAATTATAATAATGGGGATTTTAACGTAAGAATAGGTGAAACAGATAAGCAGAGAAAGTAATCAAAATTATTAGAGAAAATAATGTGAGTAAAATATGGAAGGATATAAAATCAATGTATCTAAAGAAAACGAGATTAGGAGAAAAGAAAGTTCATGGTATGGGAATAGGAATAAATGGATATGGATGGTTAAAAGAAGAAAATAATGTAATAAAAATAAATATAAGAATTACTAATTGTATTAACATGTAATAGTAATCCGTGAAGGCATCTAATATGTAATAACTTAATGCTCAATAGATTAATATATTATTGTTATTATAATCAAAGGAGGGGCGATGACTATAAAAAGGCCAGGGCCAGAAGCAGTCACTCCCAATATGATTGTAATTATTTTGTCACTCAATAAATATTACACTACATTACATTACACTCCTATAATCTGTTGCAAACTAGAACGATCCTCTTGTAAACATATGCGAGGGAAGACACAGAGACAGTGAGATGGAACGCTTTTAGGCCGCTGATTGGTGGAGGGAAGTTCATGCTGTTTTCGTTTATTTGTTTTCGCACAATAACCGCCTCTAAGGAGTACAATACTGTAAACAGTTTTCTAATCACTGTTCAGTACGAATTAGTTTTCGGGAGAGTGTAGTCTACAAAATTTTACATTCGTTTCTCTTTATCCTACACATACACCATAAATATGTTTTAGGCTCGTGAATTCTGAAAGGAATGCTTAAAGCAGACATATACATAAGCATAGCGAGATAGATTAAACCGAAGACAGGCGTAGTTATACACTACTAAGCTATATTGTTAAATAGGAGTAGGATTAGCCAATAAGAAACTGAAAAGGAGAAAATTTTACAAATTTAGAGTTCAGTTGCCTGCAGACAGCGTTAGTGACCAGACGCAAAAAGTGTTCTCAAGAAATATAATATGTATTCGTGTGAGACGAAAAATAAGTTTACGTGTTAAAAAGTGTAATTAATTAATAAAAAGAATGTCACAGCTCTCTATGTCAGTGAAGCGTTATTTAAATCGTGTCAAGGATTAATAAAAGAAGTGAAATAAAATTATAATCTTTATAAGCCTACATTCTTGTTGCACCACAATCCTTCTAAGAGAAACGTGTCTCTAACAAAAACACTGACGCAGCCGAGGCAAACATAAATATTCAATGTCTAATACAACCTACTTCAATGTGACACTCGGAGGGCTTCGTGTACCTTCGTAACAGCAGTGTTCACAACGCACATGTAGAAACTGTAGAATGGTCACCTTATAACTGTGTTTCTCGATGGTGATGCTTATGAGCTTCTGAAAACACGAGGGCGGAACAACGTTTCGTTAGCCGAGAGGTTAAATTGAGCTTTTTTTTATTTATGGACGCTCTTTAACTGCTGTGGTCCTTAGCGTCCCATTCTATATTGGGCGTGAAACACTGTTAATTTTGCTTAGAGGCCTCTTTATCAGGCTTGAGGTTCTTTTACGTGCCGTAAATCTAGGACACTGGACCACCGGCTTTACCTTCCTTCCGAAGGAGGTCATGTTAAGGATTTTTATGCCCGAAAAAATACATCTCACTCATCCGGGTTTGAACCCGCGACCTCGGGAACTAGAAGGTAGCATGGTAACCACCACATCACGGAGGACGACAGCCGAGAGGTTAAGAAAGCACTGGTTGCGCTCACAAGCTCCTCGGTTCAAATTTCGCATTAGTTATTGTTAATTTTATGGCTGGATGGATTGAACATAATTCTGAATTAATATAACTTGATCATTTTACGTTTTAGGCTCATCTTGCACACGAAAACACAATTCTACTAAAACACTCGTTTAAATAGCTAACGAAGTAAATGCAAATAAACGTTATCTTCTAAAACAAAAACACATAAAGAATATACAAAATTAATACCGTATATATGAACCCTTGAGCACGTATAAATGCCTCATTTGGGATTATGGATGAAATTAAATCCCTATAGCAACGTGGACGAGAAGCTACAACATGCCAGGCTTCTTGAATTTGTGCCCAGAAGCCATCTTTTGTCCTTCGCGCATCTACAGGGAAATTTGAGTGCAGGTCCCTTTTCAGCTCAGCCCACACATTTTCAATAAGGTTCAAATCTGGTGAACAGGGAGCCAGTATATCACTCTGATATCCTGTCTCTCTGAGATCCAATTTGAAACCTTTCCTCATATGTGGACAGGATGATTATCCTGGACGCATTCAGCAATTTCATCATGATATCCCATCCTACAGAGGGAAGAAAAATATTCTTATGTATTACCGTGTATTGTGTACTGTTCAGTGTGTCGTCCAGCTGCTACAACACATCTAGACCGTATTTGATATCCAACAAGACACAAATATGCGACCACGATAAATTGTGGAGCCATGTATTTTGCATCGTAATAACTATTCTATTATCAGCTTTACCAAATTCAGTGTATGAAATGCAGTAAATCGAAAATAAGTAGTCACTATGTGTTTATTAAACATTATTAACAGAAAAAAAGCGTTTGCTACATGCGAGAACTGAACCTGCGGTTTACACCACGAAAGTATCCTACGCCTTGCCACAGTGCTACAGAGAATACACATGGAAGGTAGAATGTTTACTAATGCTGTACAGCAACTTTTTGCAGCGGCTATACAACTGCATTGCGTATGGTGTAAACAAGGCGCTGTGCATGTAGGACTTGAAAAATTTGGCGTTCAAGATATGACTCATTTCTTTGTTCACGGGTGTACACGAATTTTGTCACATAAAATAGTTGTTCCTCTCGACTTCCTCTACAAAACCTGAAACGTTATAAATGACCTGGTATGTTGTCCTGTTCAAAGTAGTGAAGAATGGAGAGTTCGAATTTCAAACAGAACATAAGTATGTTGCTCATGTCAGCGTTTTGGCTTCCCTAGACAATATACCTGTAGTATAAGGAACCAGGAGAGCCTTAAATCTCCACTAACGACGCTATTTTTGGACGTTACCGGTGTAGTTGTCAACTTTTTGTAGCTGGGCAGGAGACACTCCCAAACAAACTTCCGATACTTTACTGTCTCGTAACTGCTGCCCCTAATTGGAAACGCGATACATCGGGAGAGACCCGCTAATGAGTCACATTTAAATAAAACAATGTGCCCCAGTAGTCTATCTCACGGTCAGAACAGTGAACTGCCTTGACACTTAGAACACCGAACATCTTGGCAAGGTAGAACGTGAAGCATTTGAGTTTTGCAGAGGAGGGAAACCAGCAATTTATGGTGACGATTTGCAAGACGAAGTCCTATTACAAAATACGTATTAAGGTAGATTGAAATGGTTAGGTAATAAATGTTAAATTTGGAAGTTAATGGCCTTTTTATCTGTCCCAAATCGAGATGTTACAAATGCATTTTTCTCTGTGTACTTAATACAGGGTTACAAAAGGAAGGAACAGACTTTAAATATTTATTTCTAATGAACGAAAATAGATTGCGACACATAGGATACATCGCTGAATAGAGGAAAGTTCAAAATTTTATTGTATGTGTTCAAAATGAGCAACATTTGTTATGCGAGGATGACCAATGCTTTTCCGTTTGCATACACAACCATCTTCTACGAATTTATTGTATCAATTGTAAATTTTTTATGACTAGGCGGCTCGTTGTTGAATTTACAGTGAAATACACGCTGCAATGAAACAATGGATTCACTCTTTGCATACTGCAGCACACAAAACGACTTTTTCTGAGGCGTTGCCATTTTCTCGTAAACAAACCCAGCGCCGCTGTGGGCACTGAATGTAACTAATAGGTGGGGGCTTAAAACTTTGAACTTTCCTTTATTCAGTGGTGGGTCGTATGTGTTGCTATCTATGAATATTTAAAATCTGTTCCTTCTTTTTGAATAAATTTTACTTTCTCTACCACGTTCTTAGTAGGTAGAGGAAGCATTGCATTCCACCCAAAAATTCGAGACTGAGATTCCGTAATGTGCATATTTTGAGGACCCCTGAATTCATACAAAATGTCCGTTTAGAAAAAGGTCCGTGTGCATATATGTGTATCTGTGAAAAGTAACTCGAAAACGAAATTTCTATAAATACCAAACTTGGTATATGTGTAGGTGACACATTGGAGGGGAACTCCTCGCGTATTGTGACCTGAAGAGATGTATTCCGGCTACCATCCTCCAGAAGGAAGAGACGCCACACAGACGCTCGGAATGCCCTAACAGCTCCAAGCTCAAAGGTACCCGTCCCACCGCTGGAACTTCCTAGAGAGAGCAAGCAACGATCCGTCGACAAAGCAGCCCTCTGATTTCGACGGGCAAGCATCCGCGGTATATGTCCGGCACCGCTAAACACCACAAAACCTACAAGCACACCTGTAAGTTGAGAAGGAAACTGAATGAAATGGAAATGATGGAAAGGAAATCGTGGTGGATGAGAAACCACCGCGCATACGCTGCTAACCTGGGGAAACCACAAAAACCCTACGGGTGAGAGTGAGCAGTCGTCGGGGATCGAACCCGGAACTCCCGAATGCGAACTAAACTTGGTCGTTAAATTGAGATTTTCAAGAAAATCCCTTAACTCCAAAGTACTCTGTACATGGAAACAATATAAAATGTATATCTTAAATTTTCTGGGATAGCCTGTGAAGTAACCTTCATTCGGAAGAAGTTTTGTTTCAGGTATAAAGTATATCACATAGTGAGGCAGTATTTTTAACACTTAAATGATTTCAGTCTAATTATATAATATATAAATTCAATAACAGCCCGCCTTAAAGCCATATGCGTATATAACAAGATATAAAAAGTGTATATGACAGTCAGTGTATATGTTTATATTATTGTATCCATGTGTAATAATGTTATGTGAATGCATTACGCAATTTAATAATGTAGGAGCTGTGAGAATAATAGCCTAAAAGTTGCTAACAATGAGGTAACCTTGAGGCAACAATAAATTTGAAAGTTTAACATTACTACTTGTGATTCTTGGAAGCAATAATGTAATTTTTGTGACAGTTTATAAAATAGCCAATCAACAACCAGAAAAAGGCTTTAGTTAAATGAAGGTATTCTATTGGACTAGGATTAGCCAATCAGAAACTAAAATGGAGCAACATTTTCAAATTCAGAAGTAGCATTAATAAACTTTCAAATTCATTATTGCCTCAAGGTTACCTCATTGTTACCTCATTGTTAGCAACTTTTAAGCTATTATTCTCACAGCTCCTACATTATTAAATTACGTAATACATTCACATAACATTATTACACATGGATACAATAATATAAACAGATACAATGACTGTAATATACACCTTTTATATCTTGTTATATACACATATGGCTTTAAGGCAGGCTGTTATTGAATTTATATATTATATAATTAGACTGAAATCATTTAAGTGTTAAAAATACTGCCTCAGTAGACAAAAAAATTGTACATATAACTTATTTCAATCAACTTTTGTTGTGGCAGCATTATTTCCCATATATCCGTTATTATGGGTTTTAATATTTCAATATCATTTTAAGTGCTCTCCTTATTCAGTTGCTGCTCGCGAAGCCACGGAAAGAGTATGAAATTTTAATTCCATCCTATAACGACATTTGTCTATCGATTAGGTTTCGCTCAAACAATGATAATTGTTCTTTCGCACAAGCCGCGTGTAAAAAAATTGGAAAGTGTAGCGGGAACAATGACATAGTAATGTAAACATTAATGGAACTAATGTTATCAAGTTGTAAATACACTATGTGATCAAAGGTATCCGGACACCCCACAAACATACGCTTTTCATCTTAGGTGCATTGTGCTGCCACCTGCTGACTGGTACTCATTATACGCGATCTCAGTAGTCATTAGACATCGTGAAACAGCAGAATGGGACGCTCCGTGGAACTCACGGACTTCGAACGTGGTCAGGTGATTGGGTGTCACTTGTGTCAGAAGTCTGTACGCGAGATTTTCACACTCCTAAACATCCCTAGGTCCACTGTTTCTGATGTGATAGTGAAGTGGAAACGTGAAGGGACATGTACAGCACAAAAGCGTACAGGCCGACCTTCTGTTGACTGACAGAGATCACCGAAATTTGAATAGGATCGTAAAGAGTAATAGTCACAAATCTATCCACACCATCACACCCAAATTCCAAACTACATCAGGATCCACTCCAAGTACTATGATAGTTAGGCGTGAGTTGAGAAACCTTGGATTGCATGGTCAAGCGGCTGCTCATAAGTCACACATCACGCAGGAAAATGCCAAACGTCGCCTCGCTTGGTGTAAGGAGCGTCAACATTACACGATTGAACAGTGGCAAAACGTTATGTGGAGTGACGAGTCACGGTACACAATGTGGGCTCCGAGGCAGCGTGTGGGTATGGCGAATGCCCGGTGAACCATCTGCCAGCGTGTGTAGTGCCAACAGTGAAATTCGGAGGTGGTGGTGTTGTGGTGTGATCGTGTTTTTCCTGGAGGGGGATTTTACTCCTTGTTGTTTTGCGTGGCACGATCACAGCGCAAACCTACATTGATATTTTAAGCACCTTCCTGCTTCCCACTGTTGAAGAGCAATTCGGGGATGGCGATTGCATCTTTCAACAAGATCGAACACCTGTTCATACTGCACGGGCTGTGGCGGAGTGGTTACACGACAATAACAGCCCAGTAATGGACTGGCCTGTACAGTCCTGACTAAAATCCTATAGAACACCTTTGGGATGTTTTGGAACGCCGACTTCGTGGCAGGCCTCACCGACCTACATCGATACCTCTCCTCAGTTCCGCACTCCGTGAAGAATGGGATGCCATTTCCCAAGAAACCTTCCAGAACCTGATTGAAAGTATGCCTGCGAGAGTGAACGCTGTCATCAAGGTTAAGGGTGGGCCAACACCATATTGAATTCCAGCGTCACCGATGGAGGGCGCTAAGAACTTGTACGTCATTTTCAGCCACGTGTCCGGAAACTTTTGATCACGTAGTGTATATCTATGCTAAACGTTAGTGGAGGCTAGCTATACGTGCGGGGCAGAGAAGTCAGGTACAAGACGCCAAGTGGTACTTGCAAAGCCGCTAGAGTAAGTGAGATAGCTATAGGATAGAAAGAGATGGCGAGATACTTGAACAGTAGTGAGGAATCCAGGTGTGTCACAAGCAGAGATGTGAGGACAGATATTCTAATACAACCTAAGGTGTGATTCAACCAAGTTTGCGCTTTAAAACAGCTAAGGGAAAAACAGCGTCACTTACGGGGTTTATAAAAGAAGTGCTCAGGTTTTCTCGCGTCTGATTTATATACTTGCGTCGGAGTATCAACTTCACGCCACTTTGGTGGGTGCAGAAGCTTATAGGAATTTAGGAAACATTAGAGTTAGATTGGGAGGTACAGCTTTACAGATGGGCCCCATAATTCTGTAAAGGTAAAGTACGTATCACGTAGGGGTCCTCGGAAACTGGGCAGAGCACCGCACCAGGCAAGTCGGCCCATTGTGCTTCCAACTTGTCCCCTGGGAGGGAAGGATGAGGGGAGAGACCTGAAGAACGACCAGATCTGGATGTCGACGGGCACAGACATGGACCAGGTCCGTAACGCTCCAGATAGAAGTCATCCGACGCCGCGCGGCCCCTGCTCACAAGCTAGCAAACTCCAGGGGAGGGCGGAGCGGAGCGGAGCGACACGCTGAGGAGAAACGTAACTTAGCGGTACCGCAGCAAAGCCAGGTAAGAAACCTTTACAGAGCGCAAGCCACCGCCCAGCCGCAACCCGCCGAACACCGTCGTCCGGTCCTATAACCCTGAAACTGATCACAAGAAAGATGGTGCGTAAATGAAATGAGGGGAAGAGGAGTTGTGGTAAAGGATGAACCACCCTAGCATTCGCCTGGTTACCCGGGTAAATCACCAAAAACCCATGGGCCAGAATAGTCGGTCGCCAGGAAGCGAATCCCGGGATCTCCCGAATGCGGGCCACAGACGTAACCGCCTGAGCCATCCCGCTCGGTCCCATAATTCTGTAGTATTTGTGACATAGAAATCATCTAGCGGCAAACAAATGTTAATAAACTAAAATTAAAGCAAACTTGAATTTTATTTCGTCCCCTGATTCCACGCCCTAGAGAAAGTTAAGAGTATATGTCAACACAAAAGTGTTGTAGGGACGAATTACAGCACATCAATGCCCACACCTGGAAGGAAGTAGACGAGCAGTCGAGAGATCCGTTGCCCAAGTTAAACTCAGACGGCCTCATATTTTTCCCGTTGAACTACAAGGACCAGTTGGGGAATTTAATGTCGTGCCGGCATGTTGCAATGGTAGATCATTGGTAGAACAGCGGCACTATAAGCCGAGGATCCTTGGTTCAAATCCCGTCTATGGCATTGAATTTTTCAGTCTGATTCTACCTTTCCAACTTTAGCCTTTCTATGGCATGTGTGAAAGAAGGATTAATGCTTGAGAAAGTTGTGTGCTTGTAACATAACGGGAGCTCATTCTTGAGTTCCAAATCCTGTGTTTCCAACAATATTTCAGTGTAAAGTTTTTGCTGAAATAAAAGCTTCTCTCGCCTTGGATAAGGATGGAGAAAATACATTTTTGAATAGGGATTTAATATTGTGTGTTTTGAGAGCATGTGTACAGAACGCAGAAGATCAATGACAAGGAAAGGGCAGGTAAGTGCAGGTTACGGTCAATTTAACACGTAGACATGGTCACTCCCCTGAATTAGCGAGTTTAAATCGATGTCTAGAGATGCCATCACTCGGGAACTTGCTCGTGCAGTTTATACACTTGTTTCTCCAACTGGTCGTGTACAGAGGGAAGGGACACTGCGAAATTGCCCTATAAATCACATAGAGTTGTTAAGTGCTACCATCTATTAGCCGCCATCAAATATCCTGCAATACGAGACAAACGAAAACTGTTACGTCGAGCAAAGGATCTATTGCTCCTTGGTTTGATTTCACAAAGCGCTCGACACAAGGAAAAGAAACGAACGAGCGACAAATTATTTCTAAAGCTGCATCCACAAATTAGAGAATTGTCTGGAAGTATGTCGATGACTTCCCCAACCAATGAAGTAACTGCATTACTGCTAACTTTGCAATCAACAGAGCTGAGAATAATGTTATCGTTTTATTATCTAAACTAGCAGAAACTGCAGCTCTGTTCTCTCAATCTCTCACTCCCTCTCTTTCTTCTTCTCTTCCTCTCTGTGTCTACCTCTCTCTTTCTCGCTTTCTTCCCCTCTGAATTGGAATGCCGATGTCGTTTAGGCACCAAATCGTGAACGGGATTTCAGCGGTTCAAGTATCGCCGGTACCTTTCTTCCTGAATGGGGTTTATTCCAGATTTACCTCAGTCTTCATAACTGGTAAATGCCGGGAGAACTTGGACCTGGAGTGTTTCCTTCCCAAATTTCCTTTCATAATTGTCATTACATTTTTACGTATTTTATTATCAGAGTCCACCACCTGTGGTGTCGTGTATATATAAAACGAATTAGAGAAACATCGTTTGCTAACTTATGTTAGGAATGACAAAGGGGATGCATAAGGGAATACGTTAACTCTAAACTTGACTGTTTCCATCCTTTCTCTAATGACAACTGTTTTGACTCTTTGGTTTATGGCGGGCAAGCCCTTCCTTTTGTTAACTGTCAATCACTTACGGTCACAGTTACAACGACGGACTGGCATTACTGCAGCTTAAGTATTCTGCATGTAGAACATAGTATAGTGAACAGCGAGATACAGTCCATTCCGTTATTTTTTCATGGAAGGGATTTCTCAGCTGCCATCAAGTAACGAAACTAATGAGAAGGACGTGAATCTACCTTTCTTCTTCTAAAAAGCCCTTGCCAGACAACATTATGATATGTCGAAAGATATGAACAATCAAAACAGTCTGACGTTCTGCTAATGAAATGGTGGTGTGGTATAGCGACTAGAAAATGAAGTGAAAAGAAAAAGCAAAAGAAATAGAGGACTTTTTCAAAAAAAGATTAGTACTGTATACTTATATAGTTAAAAGTATTGTATGCACTATGGAAAGTTTCTTTGTTCGTTTTATTTTTGTAAATGCAGTAGCTTGCGTTTATCAAATACTTTGTTAACATTGTATGTATGTCGTCTTTATTTCTTTTTTACCTAAAACTTCAAAACTAGTTTTTAGCCCCTAAAAATGTAGTCTTAACTTTTATACGAATTTCTGATTATCCGAAACCATCTTCCACCCCCTTTGTTACGATTGACAGAGGTTTTACTGTATGGATTTATGTCTGTATATTGTCCCTGGGTGGACAAAATTTCCAAAACTAAACTTTGTAGAAAGAAGTGTCTTTAATAAAAGTTGTTTGATATTATGGAACAAAGTAAATTCCATTAGTCGTGTTTTGTTGGAAGACGTTATGATGGTCATTTTAGGGTCAACTTAATTTTTTTAAACGGCATCCTACATTTTGTATATTGTTTTCTTACTGGAAAATGGATTATAAAAGGCTGTTTATTTTGTGATGAGAAATGAGGAAACGCAATAAAAAATGTTGGTTTCCAATTGCCAAACGTAACTTGACCCTCAAATGACCAGCCATGGATGGTCCAACCATTCATTGCGCTCTTTGTACGCAGCCATTCAGAATTTTTGTTGGTTTACGTTAGTGTAAGAACAATTGTAAGGTGCTTCGTACAAACGTTGTTTAGTTTTTTATGAGAAATGAGAAAACAACATAAAAAACCTGATGTGATACACTCACATGACTTTCTATACTCTTGTACAAATTTAAGGAAATAATAAGCAATATCTCGAAAATGGTTCATTCAACAAAAAATATGTATATGACATAAATTGTGTATTTTAACGGGATCTACATTTTTTGTGTAGTAACATTTTGTCTATCACTTATGGTTTACCAGTTATGCAAAAGTCGTTCACAATGAAGAATACTTTTGGAGACATTTCCAGAAAATTCAAGATATGCATTTTATTTGTCATAAAAGTAACTTAAGTGTATGATATTTTAATCAAAATCGTTAGAGCCATTTTTGAGAAAATTAAATTTTTCGAAAAATGTAACATATAAAGGGTAGTTTGGGGTGGGGGGATTTTCTTGAAAACCTTCGTGTCGCATCCCTGGAAGATACTGAACCTAAATAACATGTTTGGTGTTTATCCGACTGTTCGTTTCTGAGTTATGCTGTTCACAGACAGACACACACACACAGACACACACGAACATGTTTCCAGAAATGCTTTATATGAATTCAGTGCACCCCAAAACATGTATTTCCTGTGAAATCTCAATATTGAATTTTTGGGTGGAATGCAATACTTCCCCTACTTACTATACGTAATAGAGAAAGTAAAAAGGAAGTTTCCCATTTAATAAAGTTAAATTGACGTTAAAATGACCATCACAACGTCCTCCAAATAAAACATGACTAATGGTATTTACTTTCCCCAATAATATCAAGTAACTTTTATTAAAGACATTCCTTTCTATAATGCTTAGTTTTGGAGATACTGTACATTCTAACTTATATGGTCCCACCTGCATATAACATCATCTTATACAACAATATACAGCATTTAAATTTATAGAATACTAATCCAACCTAATCAATCAATTTCTAATCACTATACAGAGTTGCTGTATACTCTAGGATACAAAAGACTAGAACACTTTGATTGCTGAGCTATTGGGCTATATTTATGGCTTAAATCTAGTATCTATTACTTTTTAACTTCTTGTTTACCGTGCCTACTAGTTTTCCTCGGGCATTTAGTTCTTCTTTGCCCAAAAGTTTACCTGTTTTCATTATGTTTCTACTTGATTTTACTTTCATCATCTCTTTCCATACAATTTCTTTTGGTAAATCGGACCATTTCTTTTTACCTAATTTCTCCCTAAGAATCTTGAGTTCGTCACATTCCAAAATTATGAGATATTTTTTTATCTTTCCGGTTACATAATGGGCGTTTCTCTACATTCCCTTAGAGCTTTCACTTTCACAACTCCTGTTATGGCCCATGCAAAACCTTCTCTTGCTCCGTGTGTACTAAGAACGGGAATTAAACACTGCAAAAAATGTCCCTCTCTCATTTTCAATTCTTTCACCCCACCCATTTTTTCTCTTCGCTCTGTGCAATGTACATATCATGAGACGTTTTGAAAACTTCAAATACTTTTGCTGAGTTGTTAAGAAAAAGCCATGTGATAATGAACTTGATATTTTTACTACATACCAAAGATAAATTTAACGGAGGATACCCATTTTAATTGCTTATATGAAATCCTTTTTGAGATACAGTTTTTATTAATAATAATTATTCATGTGATACGCTAAAACCAAAAGATTCTTGTACCAAACTGTTTCTTATCTGTCCTAAAATGTTACTTTGACTTAATAAAACATGTTAAGATCATTAAAAAAATTAAAAATTACATGTCCTTATTGTACCTTTAAGTTTTCAACTGATCATTAGTAATAAATCCTTGTGCACAAGTTCCGTACGTAGTGTTGGTAAATCGTGTGCTGCAAAAGTTTTTATTAAACTGCTAGTTTTAAAATAAAGGTTTTAAGTTTTGGTTTGAAAAAGTACTCTAAATTAATTGGTATGTACATTCATGAATACTCTTATTTTTAAAATATCAAAAAATGCTGCAAAGGATTGTTTATTGCACGCTTTCAGAATATACTACCAAGTTTCACTGCTCTGGGTAAGTTGCCTCAGAGAAAAGGTAAGCTATTGGTGGAAAAATGTCATTTTCTAGAAATGATGCAGAATATTTACCTTTTTTACAGCTTGGTGATCGATATTAATTCATGTGAAGCAAGAAGCGTAATACAGAATAATGCCTTTAGTCTTAGCCCACAAGTATTTGCACTAAGAAGTACCATACAGCCCATTCAACATAGTAGGTTCAATCATTGCTTTAATTTGCTCTGAAGAAGGTTTGTTACGTTGCTGCTGCTACGTATGGAAAGCCAGTTTGAAGAAGATGTTATCTTTACGTCATTTGCACCACACTTTGGCCGTCAATTTGAAGTAGTTTGTATTGAAGGAGTTGTATTATATTTCAACTGTTGGGAGCCGAACTTGTAGTAGTTGCAACCACACGTATGGTAAAAATTTTCCGGTAGCCTTCGCCCCAAATGTACTTTCAGCTGGCATTTGCCCCAAGTTAAAAAAAATATTAACGTTGTAATTTGGCTGTTTCTTTAAATATTATAAGTAGGTATATATAGAGAGATCGAGCACAGTTTTTTGCGTTTATATGGGAAAGGATAGGGAAAACGAGGCTAGATGCGACGGTTCAAGGAGGAAAATGCGTTTATATGGGCGAGATAGGGAATACGAGGACTGACGCTAGGCTAGTCAGATGCTAAAGGAGGGAGGGATATGCTTTATACGAGAGAGATAGGGAATACAAGGAAAGATGCTAGGCTAGACAGAGGCTGAGTAAAGTATGGTTTATATGAGCGGTATAGGATAACGATGAGAGGTGTTAGACTAGACAGGGCTTGAAACGTAGTGCACGGTTTATATGAGAGATATAGGACAACGAGGAAAGGTGTTAGGCTAGACAGAGGTCGAGGAGTAGAGTATGGTTTATATGAGAAGTATAGGAAAACGAGGAGAGGTAATAGGTTAGGAGAATTGAGTATGTGTTTATAAGGAGAGACGAGAAAACGGTGAGAGATCCTATGCTAGGATAGACAGGTGTTAAAGTTAGGTTAGATAGGAAACCAAGGAGTGATACTCAGCTAGAGGGGGGGGGCAGGAGGGAATACTCTTTATGAGAGGTAGAGGATCAGGGGAGTGGTGTTAGGCTAGACAGAGGTTGAGAGTAGAGTATGCGTTTATATGTATGGGAAGTATAGGAAAACGCGGAGAGGTGTTAGGCTAGACAGAGGTCGAGGAGTAGAGTATGGTTTATATGAGAGGTACAGGGAAACGAGGAGAGGAGTTAGGCTAGGCAGAAGTCGAGGAGTAGAGTATGGTTTATATGAGAGGTATAGGAACAGGAGGAGAGGTGTTAGGCTAGACAGATACTAAAGGAGTAGCAATATGGACTTATATACAGGAGAGATAGGGAATAGGAGGTGCTAGACTTGAAAGCGACTTTAGACGTGAACTTAGTGGAAAACTGTTTGATGTCAATGTTAGACCGCTAATTCTAGACATGCCCATCACGTAACCTATTCAGGGAAAAGGTGAGTTGTTCAGGGGAAAAAGGTGACTGCTCAGGGAAAAAGGTGACCCACAAAGGGAAAAAGTCGACCAGTAAAGGGAAAAACGTGACCAGCAAAGGGATAAAGGTGAGCAACAAAGGGAAAAAGGTGACCACCAAAGGGAAAACGGTGAGCCATAAAGGGAAAAAGGTGACTGCTCAGGGAAAAAGGCGACATGCAACGCGAAAAATGTCACCAGCAAAGGGAAAAAGGTGAGCAACAAAGGGAAAGAGGTGACCACCAAAGGGAAAAAGGTGAGCCATAAAGGGAAAAAGGTGACCTGCAACGGGAAAAGCTAACCCACTAACACTAACAGGTAAGTAATTCAGCTAGTATTGCAAGAGGTTGACTGGATCATAGCAGTGTATGATTTCACAGGTAATTCAGCTAGTATCGTATGTATTTAGGCTAATTCATCTAGTATCACAGGATGGATTCCAGAGGCTAACTGTATCATGGCTCTGCATGATTTCACAGGTAATTCAGCTAGTATCGTAGGTATTTAGGCTAATTCAGCTAGTATCACAAGAGAATAGATTCTAGGGTAGGGTATAGCATAGTTTCATATTTCACAGTTAATTCAGAGGGTATCGTAGGTATTTAGGATAATTCAAGTAACATAGGTGTTTAGAGTAATTAAGCAAGCATTACAGGAGGGTAGGTTACAGGAGTTGGTTATAACCTAGCTTCGTATTTCACAGATAGTTCAGGTAATATCGTAAGTATTTGAGGTAATCGACATAGCTTCACAGATATTATTGATAAATTCGGTCAGAGATTTGTATCACAGCTATTTAAGGTAAATGCAGGTGATTCAGGTTGTATCAATGGTATTTGAGTCATTTTAACAGGTAATTCAGATAGTATCACGGGTGCTCGTGCTAATTTAGAGCAGGAATTCGTATCAGAGCTAGTTAAGGTAATTTCACATGATTCGGGTAGTATCACAGGTATTTAAATCATTTTCACAGCCAATTCAGCTAGTATCTTGAGCATTTAAGCTAATTCAGCTAGTATCACAGGAGGCTAGATTCCAGAGGCTAACTGCATCACAGCTATGCATGATTTCACAGCTAATTCAGCTAGTATCGTGAGCATTTAAGCTAATTCAGCTAGTATCACAGGAGGCTAGATTCCAGAGGCTAACTGCATCATAGCTATGCATGATTTCACAGCTAATTCAGCTAGTATCGTAGGTATTTAGGCTAATTCAGGTAGTATCACAGGAGGCTAGATTCCAGGGTTGGGTATAGCATAGTTTCATATTTCAAGGTAATTCAGAGGGTATCGTAGGTATTTAGGATAATTCAAGTAACATAGGTGCTTAGAGTAATTAAGCAAGCATTACAGGAGGGTAGGTTCCAGGGGCTGGTTATAGCCTAGTTTCGTATTTTACAGATAGTTCAGGTAATATCATAAGTATTTGGATAATCAGCATAGTTTCACAGATGCTCGTAATAATTTCGATCAGAGATTTTTATCACGGCTATTTAAGGTAAATGCAGCTGATTCAGGTTGTATCAATGGTATTTGAGTCATTTTAATAGGCAATTCTGATAGTATCACAGGTGCTCGTACTAATTTAGAGCAGGAATTCGTATCTGAGCTATTTAATGTAATTTCACACGATTCGGGTAGTATCACAGGTATTTAAGTCATTTTAACAGGCAGTTCAACTAGTATCACAGGTACTCATGGTAATATAGAGAGTAATTCGATTATAAAACTTTTCTCATCCAACGTTACAACAATTTATATACTTTTTTCTAAATCTTACAAACTTATTATATGTTAAACAGTTATTGTACGATGCGGAGAGGGATAAACTGCATATTGGTTCACAAATTGAAAAGCTTTACGTCAACATACCTTTATTTTAGTTCGTTATAGATGTCTCTCCCCTTTTATCTAGGCTTGAGACTAGCACTAGGATTGCTCCTAATGGCAGGGTTACCACCTTCCCTTCCATCTTCTTCTTTCTTCATCAGGCGTCAGCTATCTGCATATACAGCACACAGATACCTTCTTTTTAAGATTGTAGACTCACTAGAAAATCTTTATCTTTAACTTACATTCTTTTAAGCACTGTTTGTAATGGCGTAATGTCCATACGCATATGTTGTTATCCCGTCCTCAGCAATAATTCTTTTATCATCAAACGGAGTCAATGCAATTTTATTCACTTGTACTGTAGGAAGGGCATGCTTTCGTGATAGGATCAGATTCATAGGTGTTCTGATGATTTCACTGGTTTTAAGACAGTCTGTATAGCTGTCAAACGAAATGTACTGCTTAATAGCGCTACGTTTTATACCTTTAATCTTTTTTATCATTGACCCTTGAATATCTAAGGCATACATCTTAGGACGTAGTCCAACAAAGCGTAGGATGATTTTGCTATTAGCCTCATCTTTAAATTTTCCCAATACCTTCTTGTTCTGAGTAGAGTAACATATATGGTTGGCAGGGTAATCAGCTGTATCGAGATGCTCAAGAAAACGTAGCTTGTCCTGGTACACATCTTCAGTTGTTACACGATGAATGAACGAATCAGTGTCCATATACATAAGCTTCAGGTTTTCAGCTCCATAATAAGGCAACAAAACGTCGTAATGATAGTTATACATTAATGTCTTGGAGATGTCCAACACACTCATACCAATGTATATAGGCTTGTTGAATACAATCTGACGAGAGGCCATATGTACAGCAGCTAGATTATCAGCATATATCGTCCTGTCGATAAACGTAGGCTTAGCGATCAGCTTCTCTAGAGTTTTTTCATTGGTCACCAGTCGTATATCCATACGGTTACGCAGGTTCTCCATAGTTTTTCCAAACATAGCGTTGTTAAAGAGCTTGTAGAGATCCTTCTCGAAATCATTTGCAGCTTGTTGTCGTAGCCTGTTGTTAAATTCCACATAAGGTTTCAACCAGTGAGACTGTCGGAATTGTAGCACACGATGGATTTTTGTTAGTCGTAGTCCATGACTAAGAGCTTGCTTCAAAGCCATGTAATGCACTACATACTTCTTTCGAGGTCCAAGATGAGGTATCAGTTTCTTTGTAGATGATTCCAATGGTTTCATACACTCTGGCAGGAAAGGTAGATCGTTGTGTAGATCGTGAAGTTCTGCAGGATACTCGATGTCGACTTCTAATATGTACCCATGAGGATCATCTTCTTGTAGTGTTTCTAAGTTGATTTCTTCAGGCGACACCCACTGAAATCCACCAAAAGGAAGGGCGTGACACATTGCCCACCCATATTGGTTATTTGCGTCCTCGTATGTGATAAATTGGGTTGGTCTCGTCGGATCAAACTTCTCCATATAAGTGTTATTAGCCTCAGCATACCGATGAGAAACTTGGCATAAACCTCCTCTTATACCTGATTCCACCATGAGTAGTTGATCATAATCTTGTAACAGCTCTAACTTAATTCCAGTATACAGTAACATAGCGTCCCATGTTAGACCTGGAGAGGTAAAATAATGGGCGGGATCGACTTTGTGTGTTTTAAGGGTTTGCTCTCTGAACGTCTCAAAGACGTCAGCTAGAAGAAGTACATCCGAAGTTAAGTAGAGATCGCTGTACTCTCCCAGGTTTCTCACATTAAACAGCTCCCATACATTTCTAGCATGATCGTAGTCAGCATCAGTAATTTCTTCTTCATTTAATCTATTGTAGAAGGAGTCCTTAGGAGGCAAGCAGGTCTCGTTCAGGGCATCCCATGACGTAACAAAATCATATGGAAATACACCCTTACGGGTCATCAACTTCAATTTGTCTTCTCCAAAGTACTTTAGCGTTTCAGGATACGAGGTTAGATTTTTTACCAACTTATCCAAGCTTGTACTGAGGAATCGGAAGCTATCCACAAATCGAAGCTTTATATCTCCTACATACTTGGTGAATGAGATATAGCTTTCTTCAGAGTTAGGAATTACCTCCACACGTTCACTTGTACAACCCAGCTCCTTAACAATGAAATGAGAGTCATATCCGCTAAGGTTATGCATGAAGACTGGTATATATTTAGGTGTTTTGCAGGCTAAATTACATTCATTATGAAGACTTCCACGATATTCACCGCTGATGTGATCATGGTCGCGTACTTTATAGTTCTCTTCTGTAAAGGGTTTTCTACACAAGTAGCATGTCGTAGAAGACTCGAAATCCTTTTGCTGTTGATCCGTAAGTTTCAGAGGCTTAGCAGATTTGTATATATTACCAATCATTTTTGCAAGAGATGTCAGGTACAGCATAAACTTCTGAGCAGCATCAGCACCACGATACACATAGAGATGCTTAGGAAGATCAGTTTCGAGATGATCAACACTGGATGTAGGTTTCACGTAAACACAGAAGCTCATTGGTGTGTGCTCTTGATAAGGTGTTGTATAGGAAGTTTCAGGATTGGGTGTACACGTATGGCATGGAGTGAGAATACTCTCAAAATCCGCATAGATGACATAAGGTACTTTCAGCATCCTCTCAACATTTTTAAACTGTACAATTGATTTCTCCTTGGTAGGCATAACTACCCTTGCAACACCATGTTGAATACAGACGGTTGCATGTTCTTGTAGTTTTTCCTGTCCACTTCGTCCGCTCTGGTCATCAAAATGTGTAAAGCAGCGCTTACAAGTATAAACCCGTCCATTATGGTTAGTTTTCTGGCGTCGAACGAGTTTCTCAAAATTCTTTATATACACGTAGTGATGTTTTCCACTACTATCATTCAATAGTAGCAGGTCGCGATGTTCAGGTAGTTCAATATCAGCAACCTTTATCGGATACACTTCATGCTTCTCATCCAGCCCGAAAACGTTAATAGACATATAGTTAAGCTTCTCAAATTTAGGTATTTGAGAAAGTGGAGTAGGGTAGGAAACACAGCTGAAGTCGTACTTGTCTTGAAGTTGTTTGTATTTGTTCACACGCTGTGCATTCTTCCCTATGAATTTAGCTAATACAGAGTACATGAAACATTTCTCGTCGGTAAAGTTCTGAATGTTTATACACGCTTCTTTAGCTCCGACAGATGACGGTAGTGGTATGTAGCTACTTCCTCGTAACGGGTTGTACTTGTTGATACGAAGTCGAACTCCTTCCACAGCAAGCAAAGCCCAGCTGCTACCCTTAAGCTGAGACTCCTCCATTTCAGTCACCAATTTCTTGAATTTCACTTCCATCGTTGACTCCAGATCAGTTTCCAGGAAAACAGCTTGATTCCGTGTTTTAAATGTTTTGTCACAGGTTTCTCCAATACTGTTAACAAATCGACACTCAGCCAGCAGATTAATTTTAACACTCTTATGAATGCTAAGCTCTTTATGCACAGCCTGGATTATACGTTGTTTTGCCTCTTGCAGATACATATTTAGGTCCTTAGCTGATTCGCATCGTATAAAATACGATTTCAATCGTCCTTCGAATGAAGTTTCGTATTCTTTCATATCACAGTCCTCCATTGTTGACAGTAACTGATGTTTAGTTGGCTCCAATCTTCTTTTCTTCTGAGGGCTGCTTATTTCACATATATCTTCGTGTCGCTGTCCCTTATAACAATCTTTGAAGGTTACATTACAATGTTTACATTTGAAGAGCTTCTTGCAGCTCATCTCGTGTCTTCTCTTGTCATAACCTCGGAGGAACTTCTTCCCACATTTTCCGCATGCATATCCAGTAGCGCTTGGAATAATATCCTTATACGCTGAGTTATTCATCTTTATTCTTGATGTAATAACGTATTAATCACTGATCAATGAAATGTAGACCTCTTCACCTTGACACCACTTTAGAAAGCTGATTATTCTTGGAGAGAACACGATGTTAACACCTCAAGACTAATTAGCACAATGAAGTCCAATGCCCTAGATCACCATATTTATAGAGGGAGCACGAACCTTTTAGATCAATCATAAACTCGCTCCATAACCACCTGTATATGATCGCTCAACGTGTACTAACCCCCCAGCCATATAACCTCAAGTCTAGAGACAGGATGTTTATGACGTCACACCCAGAGACAGGATGTCTGGCAGCATCAAACACGTTTAAACTCGTCTCATAACTACCTGCTTATGCTGTCACACCAGCAAGAGAAGTATTCCCACACGCTCATTCAGACATATATTTCAAATTGAAGCCCACCACCACCATCACCACCTATTGTACCAAGGTTAATTCAAGCTGTATTATCACAATACTTAAAAGTAAAAGCTTAAAAGGAAACCTAGAAGATTTTCCCCCTTATTTACTTAATTATTTCATGTTTTTATTCCCTTTTCAATTCTTCCTTTCCATCTTCCCACAGAAAGACCATTACATTTCACTGCAATCACGAGAAAAGCAAACGCTCATTCAGGCATATATTTCAAATTCAAAGCCTACCACCACCACCACCACCACCACCACCACCACCATTACCTATTGTACGAAGGTTAATTCTAGCTGTATTATCACAATTCTTAAAGTAAAAGCTTAAAAGGTAACGTAGAATATTTTCCCCCTTATTTACTTAATTATTTCATGTTTTTATTCCCTTTTCAATTCTTCCTTTCCATCTTCTCACAGAAAGACCATTACATTTCACTACAATCATGAGAAAAGCAATTTTTCCAGAGTTACACAGATTCTAAGCTTTTAGAATCGAACTCGGTAATACTTTTAATAAATGTGTTTTAGCTCCCCAATATCAGCATCTACCATTTAATCTTTACTCGAACCTGATAGGATTCATAGGCTTGAAGATATATGAAATCACCCCTTCGGGATTCGATCTGAGTACTTTAAAGTAGTTATTGTCATGAAAACGTTATTTAAGGACTAGATACTCTGTTTACGTTTACCTTGACATGTCTATCTAAATTAAATTACGAGTTATTAAATGTTTGCAAGTAAATTTCATTGAATCGGTATTCGAACCCTGAACACCAGGAACAAAATAATTTATAATATTAGCCTAACATGTTAAACAAAGCTGTATGCAGTTACATCATCGATCTAAGTGATATATTCTAGTGTACAGAGGAAAATTAAGGAAGTCATTAAAAAATCGGGAATCGAACCAAGCACAACTGATTGACAATTATATACAGCATTAATCACCCAGTACAGAACCTATCAATCATGCTTTGCTACACTCCTCTACCTCACTTAGTTCCCGAGATAATGAAAATTTAAAACTTAAGGATCGAAGCCAGGACGTCAGGTATCTAATTACACATCCACAAGATACTACCTAATAACATAAACGCTATAAAGTTTATTTGACGTCTTTATCTTAAGTTGTTTAGCATTTATTAAATTTATAAGTAAATTCCATCGAATCAGTATTCGAACCCAGAACACCAAGAACAAAATAATTTATAGTATGAGTTTGGTATGCTTAAAGGTGCTGTATGTAGTTACAGCATCAATTTAAGTGATATTTTCTAGAGTATAGAGTAAAATTAAGGAAGTCATTAAAAAATCGGGATTCGAACTAGAGACAACTGATTGGAAATTATATACAGTATTAATTTCACATCACAGGAGCTATCAAACATGCTTTGGTCCATTCCTCTAGCTTTCTTAGTTTCCGAGATAATGAAGTTTTTAAAATTAAGGATCGAACCCAGGACACCAGGTACCCAAATATACATCCACAAGAAACTAGCTAATGACATTAATGTAATAAAGTTTATTTGGCGTCTTTATCTTAATTAGTCTCTGAGTTATTAGAAGATGAATTTGCATTCACTCCTAGGATTCGAACCCAGGCATCCCGGTCAACTTGCAACAATGTCCTAATGACGCGGCGCATTCCAAAGAATTGATTAGTTTTTATCCCATTGTTCTATCTCTTTTCATTCAGGAGATATAAGCGATTAAACAGTAGAAATATAATGGCGACTTGAGCCCACAGAGAGATGCCGACATCTGATAAAAGTTCTTTGATCTATGCCGGAAAGCTCCGCCCATTTTACATGGCTTTGAAGCAAGCTCTTAGTCATGGACTACGACTAACAAAAATCCATCGTGTGCTACAATTCCGACAGTCTCACTGGTTGAAACCTTATGTGGAATTTAACAACAGGCTACGACAACAAGCTGCAAATGATTTCGAGAAGGATCTCTACAAGCTCTTTAACAACGCTATGTTTGGAAAAACTATGGAGAACCTGCGTAACCGTATGGATATACGACTGGTGACCAATGAAAAAACTCTAGAGAAGCTGATCGCTAAGCCTACGTTTATCGACAGGACGATATATGCTGATAATCTAGCTGCTGTACATATGGCCTCTCGTCAGATTGTATTCAACAAGCCTATATACATTGGTATGAGTGTGTTGGACATCTCCAAGACATTAATGTATAACTATCATTACGACGTTTTGTTGCCTTATTATGGAGCTGAAAACCTGAAGCTTATGTATATGGACACTGATTCGTTCATTCATCGTGTAACAACTGAAGATGTGTACCAGGACAAGCTACGTTTTCTTGAGCATCTCGATACAGCTGATTACCCTGCCAACCATATATGTTACTCTACTCAGAACAAGAAGGTATTGGGAAAATTTAAAGATGAGGCTAATAGCAAAATCATCCTACGCTTTGTTGGACTACGTCCTAAGATGTATGCCTTAGATATTCAAGGGTCAATGATAAAAAAGATTAAAGGTATAAAACGTAGCGCTATTAAGCAGTACATTTCGTTTGACAGCTATACAGACTGTCTTAAAACCAGTGAAATCATCAGAACACCTATGAATCTGATCCTATCACGAAAGCATGCCCTTCCTACAGTACAAGTGAATAAAATTGCATTGACTCCGTTTGATGATAAAAGAATTATTGCTGAGGACGGGATAACAACATATGCGTATGGACATTACGCCATTACAAACAGTGCTTAAAAGAATGTAAGTTAAAGATAAAGATTTTCTAGTGAGTCTACAATCTTAAAAAGAAGGTATCTGTGTGCTGTATATGCAGATAGCTGACGCCTGATGAAGAAAGAAGAAGATGGAAGGGAAGGTGGTAACCCTGCCATTAGGAGCAATCCTAGTGCTAGTCTCAAGCCTAGATAAAAGGGGAGAGACATCTATAACGAACTAAAATAAAGGTATGTTGACGTAAAGCTTTTCAATTTGTGAACCAATATGCAGTTTATCCCTCTCCGCATCGTACAATAACTGTTTAACATATAATAAGTTTGTAAGATTTAGAAAAAAGTATATAAATTGTTGTAACGTTGGATGAGAAAAGTTTTATAATCGAATTACTCTCTATATTACCATGAGTACCTGTGATACTAGTTGAACTGCCTGTTAAAATGACTTAAATACCTGTGATACTACCCGAATCGTGTGAAATTACATTAAATAGCTCAGATACGAATTCCTGCTCTAAATTAGTACGAGCACCTGTGATACTATCAGAATTGCCTATTAAAATGACTCAAATACCATTGATACAACCTGAATCAGCTGCATTTACCTTAAATAGCCGTGATAAAAATCTCTGATCGAAATTATTACGAGCATCTGTGAAACTATGCTGATTATCCAAATACTTATGATATTACCTGAACTATCTGTAAAATACGAAACTAGGCTATAACCAGCCCCTGGAACCTACCCTCCTGTAATGCTTGCTTAATTACTCTAAGCACCTATGTTACTTGAATTATCCTAAATACCTACGATACCCTCTGAATTACCTTGAAATATGAAACTATGCTATACCCAACCCTGGAATCTAGCCTCCTGTGATACTACCTGAATTAGCCTAAATACCTACGATACTAGCTGAATTAGCTGTGAAATCATGCATAGCTATGATGCAGTTAGCCTCTGGAATCTAGCCTCCTGTGATACTAGCTGAATTAGCTTAAATGCTCACGATACTAGCTGAATTAGCTGTGAAATCATGCATAGCTGTGATGCAGTTAGCCTCTGGAATCTAGCCTCCTGTGATACTAGCTGAATTAGCTTAAATGCTCAAGATACTAGCTGAATTGACTGTGAAAATGATTTAAATACCTGTGATACTACCCGAATCATGTGAAATTACCTTAACTAGCTCTGATACGAATTCCTGCTCTAAATTAGCACGAGCACCCGTGATACTATCTGAATTACTTGTTAAAATGACTCAAATACCATTGATACAACCTGAATCACCTGCATTTACCTTAAATAGCTGTGATACAAATCTCTGACCGAATTTATCAATAATATCTGTGAAGCTATGTCGATTACCTCAAATACTTACGATATTACCTGAACTATCTGTGAAATACGAAGCTAGGTTATAACCAACTCCTGTAACCTACCCTCCTGTAATGCTTGCTTAATTACTCTAAACACCTATGTTACTTGAATTATCCTAAATACCTACGATACCCTCTGAATTAACTGTGAAATATGAAACTATGCTATACCCTACCCTAGAATCTATTCTCTTGTGATACTAGCTGAATTAGCCTAAATACCTACGATACTAGCTGAATTACCTGTGAAATCATGCAGAGCCATGATACAGTTAGCCTCTGGAATCCATCCTGTGATACTAGATGAATTAGCCTAAATACATACGATACTAGCTGAATTACCTGTGAAATCATACACTGCTATGATCCAGTCAACCTCTTGCAATACTAGCTGAATTACTTACCTGTTAGTGTTAGTGGGTTAGCTTTTCCCGTTGCAGGTCACCTTTTTCCCTTTATGGCTCACCTTTTTCCCTTTGGTGGTCACCTCTTTCCCTTTGTTGCTCACCTTTTTCCCTTTGCTGGTGACATTTTTCGCGTTGCATGTCGCCTTTTTCCCTGAGCAGTCACCTTTTTCCCTTTATGGCTCACCGTTTTCCCTTTGGTGGTCACCTTTTTCCCTTTGTTGCTCACCTTTTTCCCTTTGCTGGTCACGTTTTTCCCTTTACTGGTCGACTTTTTCCCTTTGTGGGTCACCTTTTTCCCTGAGCAGTCACCTTTTTCCCCTGAACAACTCACCTTTTCCCTGAATAGGTTACGTGATGGGCATGTCTAGAATTAGCGGTCTAACATTGACATCAAACAGTTTTCCACTAAGTTCACGTCTAAAGTCGCTTTCAAGTCTAGCACCTCCTATTCCCTATCTCTCCTGTATATAAGTCCATATTGCTACTCCTTTAGTATCTGTCTAGCCTAACACCTCTCCTCCTGTTCCTATACCTCTCATATAAACCATACTCTACTCCTCGACTTCTGCCTAGCCTAACTCCTCTCCTCGTTTCCCTGTACCTCTCATATAAACCATACTCTACTCCTCGACCTCTGTCTAGCCTAACACCTCTCCGCGTTTTCCTATACTTCCCATACATATAAACGCATACTCTACTCTCAACCTCTGTCTAGCCTAACACCACTCCCCTGATCCTCTACCTCTCATAAAGAGTATTCCCTCCTGCCCCCCCCTCTAGCTGAGTATCACTCCTTGGTTTCCTATCTAACCTAACTTTAACACCTGTCTATATTAGCATAGGATCTCTCACCGTTTTCTCGTCTCTCCTTATAAACACATACTCAATTCTCCTAACCTATTACCTCTCCTCGTTTTCCTATACTTCTCATATAAACCATACTCTACTCCTCGACCTCTGTCTAGCCTAACACCTTTCCTCGTTGTCCTATATCTCTCATATAAACCGTGCACTACGTTTCAAGCCCTGTCTAGTCTAACACCTCTCATCGTTATCCTATACCGCTCATATAAACCATACTTTACTCAGCCTCTGTCTAGCCTAGCATCTTTCCTTGTATTCCCTATCTCTCTCGTATAAAGCATATCCCTCCCTCCTTTAGCATCTGACTAGCCTAGCGTCAGTCCTCGTATTCCCTATCTCGCCCATATAAACGCATTTTCCTCCTTGAACCGTCGCATCTAGCCTCGTTTTCCCTATCCTTTCCCATATAAACGCAAAAAACTGTGCTCGATCTCTCTATATATACCTACTATTATATGTTTATGTTTGCCTCGGCTGCGTCATTATTATTGTTAGAGACATGGATGTCTTAGCGGCGTTGTGGTGCGACTTAAGAATGTAGGCTTACACAGATTATAATTATACTTCACTCCTTTTATTAATGCTTGACATGTATTTAATAACACTTCACCGATATAGAGCTGTGAGATTCTTTTATGAATTACTTGCACTTTTTAACACGTAAACTATTTCTGTCTCACACGAATACGTATTATACTTCTCGAGGACGTGTCTCGCGTCCGGTTAGGAACACTGTTTGCAGGCAACTGAACTGATTTCAACCGCCTAAACTTGTAAATTTCTGTATTTCAACTCTCTAATTGGCTAATCCTACTCCAATAGAATACCTTCATTTAACTAATATTTTTCTGGTTGTTGATTGGCTATTTTATGAACTGTCTCAAAATTTACATTATTGTTGCTCCAATAATGAGGCAATAATGACTTTCAAATTCATTATTGCCTCAAGGTTACCTCATTGTTACCTTATTGTTAGCAACTTTTAACCTATTATTCTCACAGCTCCTACATTATTAAATTACGTAATATATTCATATAACATTATTACACATGGATACAATAAAATAAACATATACAGTGACTGTATTATATATTTTTTATATATTGTTACATACGCATATTGCTTTAAGGCGGGCTGTTATTGAATTATACATATTAAACAATTAGACTAAAATAATTTTAAGTGTTAAAAATACTGCCTCAGTTCCAATGGTATTACTCTAAGAAATAAGTGCCAGAATTGCGCATTTCGTTGCCTTTTGTTCTATAATTTTAATAACTAATTTTCTCACGTCAAAAATTGTAATTACATTATTATGTACTAACTTACATGTTTGCTTACTCCCTTATTTACTTATATTTACTAGTAGTTGAATTCCCCGGCGTTGGCCGTAGTTTGACAGTTTATCCCTACAACATTTAGCCTAATATTGCACTTACCCAATAGTCTAGCGATCTTTGGAGGCATTTAAAATTATTGCACAAGATGCTTAAACAAAAAGTTAATTAAAACTCTCAGGGATCCATAAAAAACAAAAAATAAATAAATAAAAATTCTGAGAAAACACATTGCAAAAGCACTGTTGAACATAAAAAATACTAAAGTTTGTAATGATAATTTCTCGTGAAACCTATTTTTCTAACCCAAGAGGTAGTGGCTTGAATGTAGGATTAATCGCAGATTTGTACTTGAAAATATATTACATCATTAATTAATAAGCCGAATTTCTTTAATTTACTAAACTTGCATTCAGTAACATACATAATTACCTATTTAGAAACCCTTATTCTTTCAGAATTGTTTACATTCTTAACGGCTTCAATACATTAAATTTAATTACAATAATCAAGTACTTGCTTCCTGCTCTCACATTTATCGATATCTTTGAAATCTAAACCCCAATGAATCTATAGTTCGGACGATCAATCTTTCCCCGCTGAATAATCACAGAGATTTTTGAATAAGTTAAGCCAAAAAATAATTTAGAAATACCGTCCGGAATGCCTTCTGTCTAAACGCTGCCCTGCTGTTTTCCTCGTGACCTCTCTCGCCGTCGAAGGAAGACTGTTCAGCCTTGTGGACTGCACGTTGAGGAGAGCTGCAACTAATCCGGCGCCTGCGCAGTCAACGATCACCATCGCCTGACGTACTACATAACTCAAATTAACTGCGCGCTTTCATCTTGTTGTTGTCGTCTCCTTGACAAACCACTACCATAGTCGTTTCACTTCTGTTCCCGTAGATGTCAATCTTCCTTTAGTGGAAGCCGTCATCGCCTAGAGTAGGTTTCTCCGGGGAGGGTCAATTTGGCACAAGCTGAGTGACGGTACCACGCTGTTACATTCGGAAAACCTCGTCGCTATTTATTGAGAAAATCTCGTTTAGGAAGAAATAAGAGCAGTTTAAATAACATTAATATAACATTGTTCATTCTCAGTACCCAACTCCTACAAAATTACTAAGAAATCGTACGATAGAAAAAATAAAATGAAGGCCAAAATAAATATACTAAGAAAATAATAATAATAATAATAATAATAATAATAATAATAATAATAATAATTATAATACTTCGACTGGTTTGGTGTTGTTGTTATCCATACCCACTGTCATTTTATATGTCACTCAGTTTTTATTTTTATTCTTATAAAAGCATCACAAACTTCCCATAGAGAAAGAACCCCGCTGCTTACAAAAAATGAGAAACTACAAATTATAATGAGGAATATCCTAACATCGGAGTATGATTGCAGGATGAACGGATATGAGCTTCGTCTTATTTATTACTCTTATGTTGGTAATTTTTGCACAGCATAGAGACTTTTGCAGTCATTGAGATTATGTTGAATGCTTTTGTGTTATTTTGTATCAATACGCAATAAATAATCATTTGAAGATAAAGAGGAATAAGAATAAGTGGTAGTTTGTCTTTTTTGATGCTGTTGCTGTTATCACAATCCAATACAAGTTCGAAATGTTGTTCATTTTATACCAAGCAATTGTATCCCTTTATATTTGTGCAATTATGACCACAGGTGGCATAGGCGTTGTAATTTATTTATTTAACTGTAATTACTCCATGATCAATGTCAGAGAGGAGATCAACGAATAATAGTGAACTCGGTGTTCCTTTGTTATTTTGTGAGGCCGTGAAAGCCAAAGTAATTATTCTTATATTGGCAATATTCGGACTGTTATCATTGAGAAGGTATAGATGAACTTGCGAGCTTTGTAGGCATTATATAAAGTTAAATAACAAATCGTATGAAATGGGCGGAATTTCGAATTCTAAGCTAGACAGTAATTTTCACCTAGTGTCATAGGTTATCAGTACCAACTTTGATCGAAATCGGTGCAACAGTGTATAAGCCTACGAAGAACATACACATATATATACACACACTTACACACACCCATACACACACTGACTTTATATATTTAGTGGCTGAAAACTGCAAGTAATATGGTACGCGTCGAACCGCTCTCTGCCTGACGGCAGCCTTTGTTTCACAGCCGGAAATATACCGTTGGTGAAGTGTAGACTCGCGCACGGCTCATTCTCACTGCTAAGGTATTTAAATTTTTAAATGAACTTAGAGTTGCAAAGCAAACAAAATACCCATGAAATTCTTACTCAAATTTCTAATCTATTAAATAAAAATCTTGGAAAATTTTATTTTTGTCTCAATTTTCCTGAGGGAGATAAGCTCCAATAACCATCTTCTGTAGAACTTGTGCAAGCCAGCTCCATTTGGTCCCAGATAACTACGTGCTGAAGACTGGGTGATTACGTGGTTTTTAAACAATGACAAAAGCAAGTCGGCACACACAAAGCAGGCCGTTGAGAGAAAGTTTACACTTCTTTGGTAGAGGGCCGCTTCTGTTTGACGTTCTAAATCCCACGCATCTGTCACTGACGAGATACATTTTGGCACGTTTGATTATGTCTCTTAAACATGCAAACGCTTGTGTCCGTAAACACTTCAGACAAACGTCTATCCAAATATAATAAAATCTGTATGTAAACAAATCATTGGTAGGGTATGAGGGGCACCGGAAACGGGTCAGGCGCCAGAAAGTGTCATTGAATATTTATTATCTCTAAAAGTAATCCCCATAACTGCTAACAGGTTTATCCCACTGACGAATAGGATGGCCAGTTTAATTCTTGTAGAAGCTTTTAGGATGTTATAAATCCAGAGGGGGATACTTGTGGATCTGCTGAAACAAAAATATCTATACCTCGGTTTCTTAAAAGCACGTTATTTATAGAGAAAACAACAACTTTCTGTTTTACCCTACATGCACGGATGCATTCTTCATACTTTCTCACTTCATCCCTTCTTCCTCGAGGATTATACCTTCTTCACTACAAGCTGAAAGGAGAACTAAACAAAACCACGTGACAAGACAGCACCTCATTGGCTGGTGGACAAATTACAACCTTTCCCACTTAGCATGTCGTCCCTTCCTCTACAAACAACAGTTCTGTTCAGATCGTTACATTTTGTGGCTATTCTTGTGGAGAGAAATTTAAAAAACTCATTATTGTAACAGTTAAATTTATGAAACTAAATGTGTTTGTTCAGATTCACCTACAATTACATGAACCGTTATATCAGAGGATTTAAGAGAATATGCGCAGGCGCTGCAGTTCGTTTCCGGTTTCCGAATGAGAATCTTCTGCCACTGTAGAAAACATAAATGAGGGAAATGGATAGAGGACAATTGTGTTAAATGCTTTTAACAAATTCTGTAAAAAGTATCCACCTTTAATCGATAATGAATATAGTAGGCCATTGTGAGGCAGTATTTTTAACACTTAAATGATTTCAGTCTAATTATATGATATATAAATTCCATAACAGACCGCCTTAAAGCAATGTGTGTATCTAACAATATATAAAAACTGTATATTAGTCATTGTATATGTTTATATTATTATGTACATGTTTAATAATGTTATATGAATGTATTATGTAATTTAAGAATGTAGGAGCTGTGAGAATATAGGTCAAAAGTTGCTATCAATGAGGTAACAATGAGGTAACCTTGAGGCAATAATGAATTGGAAAGTTTTATAATGCTACTAGTAAATCTTGGAGCAATAATAATGTAATTTTTGACACAGTTTATAACTAGTCAATCAACAACCAGAAAAGGCTTAAGTTAAATAAAGGTATTCTATTGGAGTAGGATTAGCCAATCAGAAATTGAAATACAGAAATTTACAAATTCAGGCGGTAGAATTCTGTTGCTAGTAGACAGCGTTCCTAACTGGACGCCAGACGTGTCCTCGAGAAGTTTAATACGAATTCAGTGTGAGACGAATATTCATTACGGCGAATATTATAAAGTTTACGTTTAAAAAATGCAAGTAGTTAATAAATAATCTCACAGCTCAGTGAAATGTTATTTAATCGTGTCAAGAATTAATAAAAGGAGTGAAGTAAAAATTATAATTTGTGTAAGCCTACATTCTTTAGCCCTGTTAAGAGAAACATGCTTCTACAAAGTTAATACTGACGCAGCCGAGGCAAACCTAAATATATATATAATATTTAAGGAAACATTAAAGTACAAAGTTGATTCTTAAATATTGGGGCGAAGGCCACCGAAAAGTAAAGTTGGGGCGAAGGCCACCGGAAACTTTGTATCGCACGTGGTTGCAACTACTTTAAGTTCGGCTCCCCAACAACGGAACTACAATACAATACAACTCCTCCTAAAATAATTCCTACTTCAACTGTTTAGGAATACTCGAACTCTTTGTTAGTGTTGCATAATTGTTGCTGGGATAGCTTGGGTCGCGTTTGTTTTCTGTTGTGTTTTAATCTATATTGCTAATCGTTATTTAACTTGTTGACTCATAAGAGGTTAAAACAAAGGTGGTATACTGATATTAGTCATTAACTGAATGGTTTCTAAAGCCTGAAGTTAAGAACAGTTTAATCCAGTACCTCCACGTGGCGCTGCCATGTGCTCGGCGGAGTGATACATTTAAGTTGTGTTTACTTCTCCTTTCAGCTTATAGTGAAAAAGGTATAGTATTTGTTTCTAATCCCTATCCTCTAGGAGCATACGATAAACTTAAGGAAGCATTACAATGTGCCCATGGGGAATTGGAATTGATTTTAGTACACATTTCAAGGGAATACTATCAGCGTTTCCAAGAGGATGCAATACTTACTGAGATATCGATTTGGATACATAAGGTTCCAGAATAAAATATAATAATACAAGGTTTAATTTGGGTGAATGAATTTACTTTGGCGAAGAGCGAACCTGTTAAGCATATGTTAGTTCCTACTTTCACATATTCAGTGTGTAGGACAAGATTGGAAAGGTAGAATCAGAGTGAAAATTCAGTGACATAGCCGGGATTTGAACCACGGATCTTCCGGTTTTACGTCCGGTTGCTCTAACCAACAATATGTGAGTTGATAAAATAGATGAGTCGAAATGATATTAAAAGCCTTCACTTACATCCTGATGGTAAAAGATGGCCGATCGTTTGGAGGCTTCAAGGCCCCATCATCTGCAGGAGAAGACTGTGAATTTGTTGCTCTATGTGTTAGGCGTAGATCTGAGGTTAAACCGGGATTACGATGAAGTTAACGTAACGTGACTTGACTTAACTTAACGCGACGTAACGTAACGTAAAAGTCTAACGCAGTATATTAAGTGGGGCTGTTTAGGTTGACTTAGCGCTCCCCCGAAAAAGTAAGTTTCCATCAAAGTTACGATAAGTGTTTTACTTCCTTTTCACGTACATAGCAGGTAGAGGATGTATGATATTCCATCAGAGGTTTCAACATAAGTTATGAGGCCTCTGAATAGAAAGTCCTTAGGTCGTGTGTCTTAGAACCTCGTAACTCCAAAACGAAAATATCAAATTAGATATTCAAGAAACTCGACGAAGATTTTCAAGAAACTCCCCCACCCTAAACCACAATTGATATTGACTTCTTTTGTTTTGAATTTTCTCACAAATGGTTTGTGTAAATCATTTTAGGGTCAAATTAATTTTTAATGGGAACCTACAATTAGGGTCCGTTTAAATTAACCCTACAATGCTCATCGTAGCCGTTGGATAAGTATCAAACCTGATACTTAAGTTCAGTATCTTCCCCAACAAAAGCTTAATGGAAGATTTTTTCGAAAATTTTGATTTTATAAAAAATGGCTCAACGATTTTGATTAAAATACCATACGTTAAAGATATTTACATGACAAATAAAATGTATATATTGAATTTTCTGGGAATAGGCTGTGAAGTCCTCTTCATTGGAAAGGAATTTTGTATAATCCTGTATAACTGGTAAACCTTAAGCGATAGACGAAAACGTATTATACAAGAAATGTAAATCTCTTTAAAATAACAATTTATTTCGAATAACTTTTTTGTGGCATCATTCATTTCCCAGATATCTGTTAATAATGGTTCGAATTGCTCAATACTTAGCTATTCTTTACAGTCCTGTCGACATACAATTGTTTCTCACGATTGCATGGAAACATGTGGAATTTTAAGGCCAACATATAGCGACCACTTCTCAAACATTTATCGCTGTTGCCTTTGTATCTATAACGAAATGTGTAATGTAGCTATTTCTGCAGAAGTTTATTTGGATTAAAATAAAGCAGATATAAAGATATGCTTTAGTAAGACTAGTTTGTATACCCACTAGTGAACGATAGAGGGTAGAGAAAAATATGTGAATATATCACATCAGATTTTTTTCTTTTTGTCACGTTACTTTGTATCTTAAATGTGCATGTATGATCAATGGCTCATACACTATGTATTTGTGTAAAAGCTTTAATATTGACACCATTAACAGTCTATTATGATACGCGGGGTAAAAGTAGCCTTCTATTTTGCGAGTAGGAGTGTTTGCAACGCGAATGCCGTAGCCGAGTTTCTCAATCCCACGAGCAAAAATAAAAACACTTTTAATACTGTGGCATTTACTATTGTTTAGATAACGCTGAACTTGTAAAATATCAGTAATATTATATTGATTCCCACAATTAAGAGAAGTCAGTTTAGAACGTGGTTCAAGAAACAAAAGAAATGACATTAACAAAGCGAGATGTCAGATGTTTTGTTGTTCTGTTCATTCGCTAGCAGTGATTTTCAGTAAAATAATTTTCAACATGTTTTGCCTTACACAAGGCAATGGAGCGATTAAATGCTATATTATATTGATTTGTGAATTTTTGGGGGTAAATACTTCTAGTGTTATTCTTTCTGCTGCGTTTATTATTTCACTTACATTTCAGTTTCTTCTGCACTCATAATTTCCGCCGTTTAATCTTTATATAGTCTAGATAAAAGAATAACGTTTTGATCAAAGAAAGCTGCCAATACAGGGTGTATCATTATTGGTGTCATATGTATTTGACGTACTCTGACATCAAAGCAGTAAAAAAGTTTCATATGTACATGAGAATCAACCGTTTCGTTGTTATAGATCAAAGAATACGTATTCCATGAGTAAACCGACGGATATGCGCTACATGTAAGCCGTGCAGACGGCAATGCAGCACGAGCACGTGAACTTTATGCAGAAAAGTACCCTGACAGGCAGTTACCGTGTGCAAGAACATTTGCTCGAATACCAACGCTTGAGAGAGAATGGCGCATTTGAGAGGTGTACTAGGGATGTTGGTAGACCAAGAACGGTACGAAGCATTGAGCTTGAAGAACGAGTTCTTCGTGTTGTGAATGCAGACCCATCACAAAGCACAAGACGTATGGCTGTAAGGGAAAGAGTTAGCCATATGACTATCTGGAGAATTCTGCATGTAAATCTTCTGTACCTGTATCACCTTCAACGTGTGCAAGGATTAAATGAGGCGGACTTTGAGCCAAGAAGACGTTTCTGTCAACGCATGTTACAGCAGTGCGCTGTGTTCATCAATTTCCTAGCCTCTATTTTATTCACAGATGAGGCTGGTTTTACTCGCGACGGCATCTTCAATTTTCAATAACTGAGCATTTGAAAATCCTAATGAAGTACGACAGCACAACCATCAACAGAGATTATTTCTCATCGTTTGGATTGGAATCATTCATGATCGCATTATTGGTCGCTACTTCTTCCCTCCGCGTCTGAATGGACAAACCTATCTCCAGTTTCTCATAAATGAGTTGCCTCACTTAACTGATAATGTGCCTCTGGGCATCATCCAACGAATGTGGTTTTTACACGATCGTGCTCCAGCACATTCCAGTATGATATTTTGTAAGCTGTTGAATGATCGATTTCTGCAAAGATGGATTAGTCGAGGGGGACCCATTGCATGTCCTGCTCGATCGCCAGATTTGAATCCAATGGATTTCTTCGTCTGCAGACATTTGAAGTCCATGGTTTATGCAACTCCTGTACGTGATGTTGACATATTGAGAGGACGTATCCAAACTGGATTTCACCAAATACGAAACACACCAAAAATTTTCAACGGAGTACGCCAGAGCATGGAACGTAGACTTACTGTATGCATCGAAGCAAGAGGAAGCCACTTCGAGCAATTGTAACTTTGGATTTTGTGTTGTAACTCTGAAATAAATGACCCATGTTTATATGAACTTTTTTTACTGTTTTGATGTCAGGAACACATCCCTCAAATATATGACACCAATAAAAATACACCTGTATATTGCATAGATTAACTCTGCAACTAATTGCGGTAAATTGAAGTACGACGATTTGTATTGTGAACAGATAATGCGAGCGTCATGAGAAATTAATCTTGTAAAAAAGACATAATGAAAAGTAAAACCTAATCAATCCAAATCGAGTTATTAAACATATGCAAATACGGTAATTGTCATATGATTGGACTTGAAACCAAAGTTGGACACGATGAAGATTATCGCACTAGTGAAGCTTTTAGCTTGTGTACGCTTTGCTGGGAGTCCTACTTTTAGCCTTGCTGTCTAAAAAGATAGCTTATCTATCTACTTCTCTAATAAAGAGCTGCATTCCTGAACACTGATTTGAACTGGACTAGGACATGGGCAAGGCCGTGTATACGTTAGCAGCCTAAACGCCAAGAATTGGATCGAAAGTCCTATCACCTTTGAGGCAGTATTTTTAACACTTAAATGATTTCAGTCAAATTATATAATATAAAATATAATAACAGCCCGCCCTAAAGCAATATGTGTATGTAACAATATATAAAAAGTGTATATTACAGTCATTGTTTATGTTTATATTAATGTACATGTTTAATAATGTTATGTGAATGTAATTTAATAATGTAGTAGCTGTGAGAATAATAAGTTAAAAGTTGCTAACAATGAGGTAACCTTGAGGCAATAATAAATTTGAAAGTTTAACAATACTAATTTTAATTCTTGGAAGCAATAATGTAACTTTTGTGACAGTTTATAAAATAGGCAATCAACAATCAGAAAAAGCTTTAGTTAAATGAAGGTACTCTATTGGACTAGGATTAGCCAATCAGAAACTAAAATGAAGCAAAATTTACAAATTCAGAAGTCAGTTGATTGTAGGCAGTGTTCCTAACCGGACGTGAGATGCGTCCTCGAGAAATTTAATACGTATTCGTGTGAGACGTAAATAGTTTTACGTGTTAAAAAGTGCAAGTAATTAACAAAAGAATCTCACAGCTCTCTCTCTCTGTATCAGTGAAGTGTTATTTAAATCGTGTCAAGCATTAATAAATGGAGTGAAGAAAAACTTAAAATCTGTGTAAGCCTACATTCTTCAGTCACACCACTCCCTGCTAAGACATGTCTCTAAAAATAAATACTGACGCAGCCGAGGCAAACATAAATATATAATATTTAAAGAAACAGTCAAATTACAAAGTTAATATTTTTAAACTTGTGGCAAAGGCCATCGGAAGGTACATTTGTGGCGAAGGCTACCTGAAACTTTTTACCATCCGTGCGGTTGCAACTACTTCAAGTTCGGCTCCCCAACAGTTGAAATATAATACATCTTCAAATGGCTTTCCATACGTAGCAACAACAAACCTTCTTCACTCTTCAGTGATGCTTTTTGGCATTTGGCCCGTTTTCATTTGATTGCCCCTTTACCTAGTTTAAAAGATGGAACTATTTCTGTATTCAAAACCAACACTTCTCATCGACCTTTCCTTATCTATGATCGCTGGTCGCATGCCCATAAAATGCTTACTTTAGTTTGCGGTCACATATGTTCATTTCTGACAGCCTTGAAGTGTACCAATAACCTATTTCGATGTTGAAAAGTGATACAATCGAGGTTCATCGACTTGAAGAAAAATCGGAATAGGAGTTACAGATTTCTCGTCATAAAGTAACTCTGGAATATCAGACACGATGAAGAAAGTTGCAGGCCTAACCGTAAATATATCTTAGGCCGCTTAAATAAATTAAAATGTCTCAAATTATGTTATTTATCAATTACCTTTCACGTTTTGTTAAGTCCTCTTCGTTCTGAATGGATTTTCCATAATTTTCTATAGCTAGAAAATTATAAAAGATACCAAAACTTTACTACACGAAAAGAGTATAGCTCATTAAGACACACAATTTATTCAAATTTGTTTGTGACATCAGCCATCGATTTTTGGTTTGAATTTTCGAATAATTTGTGTTTTTGTAGTACTTGCTCACCATTCTTATGTTTCTGTGATGTCGTGTTAAGAGTATGGAAGAATTTCTGGACCAGCGTATAGCGACCCACTTTTTAAAATCTGACTATCGCTTCAGCCTTGTATCCCCCTTGTAACTACAATGAAACCATATCTTAAAACTTTTATCTCATCATCATCATCATCATCATCATCATGAAATGGAAAAATAAGCTTTTGTAAAAATAGTTTTTAGAACAGATATTAAAATAAACTGGATTTATCTATTTAAATATCGAGCGAGGTGGCACCGCTGTAACGTGTTTGACGACACGCATTTGGGAGTCCCCGGGTTCGATCTCTGGTGACCGCTCACTCTAACCCATGAGTTTTTTGTGATTTCTCTGGGTCGGAAGGCGAATGCTGGAGTGGTTCCTCCTCTGCCACGAATTTTCTGCCCTCATAACGTTACCCATCATCTCCGTTCTCATCTGTTTCAAGGTTGTAGGACCGGGTGACGGTTTCGGCGGGTTGCGGCTGGGCGGTGGATGTGTTTAGAGGTTTCTTCCCTGGCGTTGCCTAACTGCTCAATTAGAACCCACATTCGAGTGAATCTCACCAGGGGAAGACTACCGGGTCTCGTAGTTTGTGAGTGGGTCAGGGCTGCGTCGAATGATTCGATCTGGAAACGTTATGGGCCCCATCCGTGTTTGCGCCCATTGTCATCGGAATCTGGTCGACATCCCACGGGTCACAGCAGAAGCCAAATGCGGTGCTCTATCCCGGTTACAGGGTGCCCTATGTTCTTCCATACGGTTTCTTTAATCCATTTAAATAAACAACAATAATGAGGCTGCTAGTCAGTTACATATTATATTTGCCCACACCACTTTACAATTTCCCGATTTACATATTATTTCCCATAAACTCCTGACTGCTCTGCCAGGGTCTAAGTTTAACCTACATCTGAGCCACACGCTTCTCCAGCAGAGATCGACGAGAAGCGAACCTCTTGAAGATGAGAATTGGCAGTATGATAAATAATAACATTAACCTTGAAGAAGGAGAGAGGAGGAGCCCCTTCCTCTTTCTCTCGCAGTAGCTATCAACCAAGAAAGTCTATCTCGCCTCCTAATGCAGTTAGTCTACAAGGGGATGGAGAGATGGTGCAAGTTGTGCAGATACTGGCATTGTACCCCGGCATTCAATGGTGGTAGAGTGAAGGGCTCCCATGCTGAGCGATGTGGCGCCGGGGTAGCGTGTGCAACTCGCATTCAGTAGGTCCTGGATTTGATCCCCAGAAACCGCCCCACTCTACCCATAGGCAGACGAATGTTGGGATGGCTTCTTCTCTACCACGATTTCCTTTCCATAATTTTCCCTTTCATTCGTTTCCTTCTCATCTTTCAGGTGTGCTTCTAGGTTTCATGACGTAATGTGGTGCCGGACAGGTGACACGGATGCATGCTCAGTGGAAAGACTGCTCGCCGTAGACAGAGGACTGACTGATTGGAGGATCCTTCATCGCCCGCTCCAGCAAAGGGACAGGTCTACGAGTTTGGACATTTTAGGGAGTCCCGTGCTTCTCTGTGGCCTGTCTACCTACAGTCTGTAGCCTCCTGTGGTTCCTTAACCTCATCATTTTGTCCTGGGGAAGGTGGTAGCCACAATACAGGGTTATTCTAAATTAGTTACCTGATAATAAAGCTAAATTATACATAGTTATCTTACGTAGTTTATTTCCATTTCCATTACATACATTGACATTAACATTAAGTTTTATTTGCAATGTTTACAAATGTTCAATGTGACTCCCTTTTGCCATTTCCATTACATACATTGACATTAACATTAAGTTTTATTTGCAATGTTTACAAATATTCAATGTGACTCCCTTTTGTCACTCGGCAGAGGTTGTGGAATGGTCAGCTCCAAACGTGCTCTAGTTTAGACCTTTTTGGACTTCGTGCATATGTTCTTCTCACGGCTTCCACAACATGGCCTGCTACAGGAGGGCATCCCTGTTCTTTCTCTCGGTCCCACACAACCTGTTTCCACGAATCGATCACACCATGTTTTGATAGTTTTCACCTTATACTCTACCAGACGGACGGTTTTATATCGGCTATTCTCATTGTCTACTGTATTTGTCGTCTTATGAAAATAAAATCATTCACGTATCTGGGAACTCTTGACTGCTTTGGAAATTTCGAGTTATCTCTGTCCCCTATCTCACTGCGCTATTCAGTCTGTATAGCCTCGTCCTGTGACAGGATTTTTCAGCTATTCTGTACGGTCCGGTTGCAAATTACCTCTCTCTGTTAGCCAGCCTCCTGTAAAATGTTACCCTTTACATTACCCTGTTCTGCATGCATACATAATATTCTTATATTATATTAGATATTTACATATTATATTAGTCATTTATATATTTATTTACTATTCCTATATGCTTTCTCATTCTCTGTTGTTTCTATTAATTCTCTCTTTCTTCATCCATTATTTCCGAAATATATTCCTGCAATTATTCTTTTAATTCTAATAGTATTCTTTTATGTAATTTATTTATGTTTAAGGTGAAGTAGCATATTTGTTTCTACGTTATGAAATATAAGCGTATTAAAGAAAACGTATAACTTGTAGGGGGCATGGGATTTTTTCCCCCATTTATAAGCTACCTTTAACATCTAAGGTAATATCGGCGGCTTTGCCCGTTGGCGATGATGCTCATTCTTTAACTATTGTGTTAATCTTCGAGTTTTCACTTTGAATTTTCTTTCTAACCCTTAAATTCACACACATACACACACTCTCACTCCGGCTTCCAGTCTGTAGGAAGGATGAGGAATAATACTGGCTTAAGAAAATTTCTCACTTTCCAGCTGGGAATCGAACCCGGTATACTGGTGTACATAAAATGTGACCCATAATGGAACGTAGCTGTTTAGGTAGGTACTGATAAAATCTAGCCACACCTCCTACCAGCGTGACCACCTCTGTATTTCGAACATAATTCTAGCCACTGGACTGGCAAGGTACTTTACTCCCCCAAAGATTGGCCGAACTGTCGAAGGGTAACACAGTTTAAACCGTATATCTTTATGCTACACTACCGTTTGCTTATTACCGTTTAGTAGCAGCAATAACTTAACCTTCGTCTCCATGTCTCTGATGAAAGCTCTGATATATGTAAATGTCTTAGTTGTAGTTCACATGAGACTGGCCCCGTAGCTCAGCCAGTAGAGCACCTGCCTGCCGTGCGAGGAGTCCCGGTTTCGATTCCCAGCTGGGAGGTGGGAAGTTTTCTCTAGCCAAGATTATTCCCTACCCTGCCCAGGGTTTTGGAAGTATGAATGTGTGTGATAGTAATTAAACCCAAAGTGCAAGTAATCTAACGACAATGTAATACGAGTTAGGCAATGAGTTTCAAAGGTGCGACGGTATTAGTTACCATGTTTGTTTACCTCGGTGTTGGTGGAAGCCATTCTTGTGACGTCATACGTTGGTTGGTTCATTTGTTCTGTTGGTAGCTCACTCTGGCGTAGCAATTTGTATCAGTTTTAAATGTCCACCGGCTAGCTATCATCTGATCTTGGTAGGCATGTATTTCTTACAGGTTGTGAGGCGGAAAGGAATCTTTTATCCAAAAATTACTAGTGAAGAAATGTGTTTTATAATGTTTTATTGTCGAACACGTGCACTAACACATTTACATATTAATCTGAATACTCGCCCAAACTGAAACTGTTTGTAATAACTTCTCACTTTTAAATCACGTACTTCGACTTTGTGTGTGTTTAACTGTATAATATTTTAGATTCTCATAATTCTGCTGCGTGTAACTTATGACGAAATGAAGAACTTACGGAGGACGTGTATAGTACTGAGAATTCTGTTGAACTGGGGGTCGACGTGTAGTGTACTGAGAATCTTGTTGAACTGCGGGGCGACCGACTTCGAGCCTGGCTATTTATGCGCTTACCTCAAGATACGCCTAAAGATTATAAATGAAATGCTATTGGCTAATAAAACGCGCCAACATTAGCGTCTATTTTAACATCCAATGAAAACCACTAATACATATTTCGTTTAGAGAACATTCTGGAAGCTTTTTTTTACCGAAAAGACGAGAAACATTACGTAACTTCCTGGTTCCCGGTAACGATAAAAAACTCATTCCCTTGCTGCATTCTTGCGTTATTGTTGACAGTTTCAGTAGAGCCGTATATTATTATTTACCAATAATAATTACAATTATTAAACCTCTGAAATCAATGTTACATAAAAATACATATTCATATTAAAATAATTATTTACATTTGAGTAATTTGTGATACAAATTACCGTATCATATGCCCCACTAGAAACATAATTATAAATATTTATAACTTGTTTAGAAATTTTAAAATTGTGTTTTTAGTCTCCTAAATCTTGGAACACACGCTATCACTTTAACTTAACACTTCACATGCATTTAACACACGACATATGTTTTCTCTCGCCACTACTTACTGGCTCTGGTTTAATTAATTTAGATATTCATCTGACATCACCAATTTTTTATAGCAAATACTTTACCCTAAATTATTTAATCACTGCTACCAAATTGTTTACTTTCTTATATTGTTAACAAAATTGAGGCATTCAAGAATTTTGTAATTATTACACATATTTACCAAAATATTTATCCTCTACACAAATATTTACATCTCTTAAATCTAGGCACTGTTTCACATGTTCTATTTACTGCATATATATTTGTTTTTAATTAGTTTTACCGATTTTTGTTATTTTGTGCTTTATCTCAACAATGTTCTTGGAATTGTATTTACGTACTTTTAATTTAATATCATATTAAGTTTCAATCTTTGCATTCTTAATTTTTAATTCTTGGAATTGTATTTACGTACTTTTACTTTAATATCATATTAAGTTTCAATTATTACCTTCTTTTCAAATATTGTTACAGTTACTAAAAATTTAAACATTTCTCTTTTCTTTTTCTTTTTTTTATAATTTATTTCTCTTTTCAAATGACATATATAAATAGTTAACCCTCTTACGTTCCAATACATTTCTATGCAAGTCATCTTTACCTATCCAGCATTTACTTTACATCTCATTGCTATTTACCCTCCTGGATCAAATTGTGTGTGGCTAAACATTACTCGTAGCCGTAACCTAACCTTCAAATTTTTGTTCATGAATAACCTCTTGTATTCATATGAAATTTCGTTCCATGATAACATTTGAAAACAATCTACAGTTTCTTGAACAACACATCTTTTAACAACTTTCATTTTCAATTCTTCTATCATTTTAATCTGAGAATACTCTGACAAATCTGTACTAAACTGTACTGGACTGGAGTTTTCATTTTGAATATCTTGGTACAATTTATTTCTTTGCATTTCTGATTCTTTTTGTATTTCTGATATCTCCGCACTGAAATTAACTTGCGCCTGATTTACATCTACATTCCTAACCTCATTTATCTCTCTTAGTTCACTTGAAATACTACTCATTTGACTTCCTAACTCTGTACATTCTACATTAACCTCACTTTCTTTGTTACATATTTCCCTGCTCATGTCTAGCATTTTCTTTGAAATTTCTCCTATCTTACTTACTATTACTTCCTCATTTTTATCTCTCATTTCTGGCATACTACTATCTAGCTTCGTAACTTTCTTTTCACTTTCTTCACTGCTTTGATCTACTTTTTGCTCTAATATATCATTACTCCTACCAATATTTTCAATTGATTTCCTGTTTTGTTCAAAGCTTTTACCAATATCTTCCCTTAATTCCCTATAACTCTTTTGCATATCTTCCCTGTTTTGATCTATTTTCTTTTCTAATTTCGCATTACTCTTACAAATTTCTTCCCTTAATTGATCTGTAATACTCTTACTAATATCTTCCCTCAATTTCTCATTATTCTTTTGCATATCTTCCCTTAATTTCACATTATCTTCCCTTATATTTCTCAGCATTTCCATAATCAGACTATTATCAGAATGAATATTTCCTGCTATTCTATTCTCACTTTCTGCACTAACATTTTCATCCTCAAATCCTAAAAAATCTGGACTATTTCCTGTAACTTGTATTGGATCACAGCTACCTGTTACACTATCTCCCTCCATAATTATTTCTTCTGTATTATTAGCAGCCATTGTTTTTATTATCCTACCACTTCTAAGGTACATTTATTTACTTTTTTTTTTTTTTTTTTTTAAAAAAAACTTAAGATACTCTAACCTTACTAATGCTGTCCGTTGCTGTTACTTTGATGTCCAGCTTTCTGCCCCATTCTCCTAGATTTGTATGTCGCTTCTGCGTTGTTTTATGATGAATCTACGTTGTCTCGATGTTTTTGTAGTTGATTTACCCTGTTGTCTCGGAATCTGCGTCTTGTAGATCGTTCCACTGCTGCATTCGCCTTTTCCTGGTTAATTCTGCTACTTTCCTGGTTAATTCTGCTACTTCCTGGTTATTCTTGTTCCTTTCCTGGTCATCTTTCCTTTCCTGGTCACTTTGCCTTCCTTTCCTGGTCACTTCGCCCCACGTTCTGGGCGCCAATTTGCGACGGTATTAGTTTTGTATTTATTGTAACATTATTTTAGCTCCACGTTTGGGAGCCAATTTGCAATAGCAAATTTGTATATATGTTTATAGCACCACGTTGTGGAAGCCATTATGAAGTAGAATTAATGTTGTATTTGTGTATTTGTAGCCTCACGTTGTGGAAGCCAATATGCCACTGAATTAGTTACCATGTTTGTTTACCTCAGTGTTGGTGGAAGCCATTCTTGTGACGTCATACGTTGGTTGGTTCATTTGTTCTGTTTGAGCTCCCTCTGGCGTAGCAATTTGTATCAGTTTTAAATGTCCACCGGCTAGCTATCATCTGATCTTGGTAGGCATGTATTTCTTACAGGTTGTGAGGCGGAAAGGAATCTTTTATCCAAAAATTACTAGTGAAGAAATGTGTTTTATAATGTTTTATTGTCGAACACGTGCACTAACACATTTACATATTAATCTGAATACTCGCCCAAACTGAAACTGTTTGTAATAACTTCTCACTTTTAAATCACGTACTTCGACTTTGTGTGTGTTTAACTGTATAATATTTTAGATTCTCATAATTCTGCTGCGTGTAACTTATGACGAAATGAAGAACTTACGGACGACGTGTATAGTACTGAGAATTCTGTTGAACTGGGGGTCGACGTGTAGTGTACTGAGAATCTTGTTGAACTGCGGGGCGACCGACTTCGAGCCTGGCTATTTATGCGCTTACCTCAAGATACGCCTAAAGATTATAAATGAAATGCTATTGGCTAATAAAACGCGCCAACATTAGCGTCTATTTTAACATCCAATGAAAACCACTAATACATATTTCGTTTAGAGAACATTCTGGAAGCTTTTTTTTACCGAAAAGACGCGAAACATTACGTAACTTCCTGGTTCCCGGTAACGATAAAAAACTCATTCCCTTGCTGCATTCTTGCGTTATTGTTGACAGTTTCAGTAGAGCCGTATATTATTATTATTTACCAATAATAATTACAATTATTAAACCTCTGAAATCAATGTTACATAAAAATACATATTCATATTAAAATAATTATTTACATTTGAGTAATTTGTGATACAAATTACCGTATCAAAGGAAATGCCGCCAATAAGACCAATGTAGTTAAAGGCGGCCTATAAATGGAAAAAAATAAACCTCACATACAAATAAATCTTCATAACGTCTAAGTCGGAGAGCAAGAGGCTAGAAGTGATTGTGATTATCACACCCACAGCAGGTTCCATACTGACCTCCATCTCTCTTATTATGCAAGTGGACTGATCACTACTATTACGCATCTATGCTTCAGGAGGGTAGGACTATCACGACGTTTTACACAAACTGTCCAATCGTAGTGAAACTCCTTCATAGAGGTGGTATCCAAACCACCCCTTCATTCCACATAGATTTTAAACTCGTTAATTGTTTAGTTTATATGTCTCTGGATTGTTTTTCAAGCCAGTCACATAGACAACTCATACCGGCCGGGTGGAGTCAAATATTGGTTATCCGAAGGTGGAATCCTTACGGAGAGAAAGATACAATGACGATCTAGGGGAATGGACCACTTTTTATGCACAACAGTGTAGGTACCTCTGGGTTTGGAGGCTAGCATGTCAATTACCAGATCAGAGAGGCAGTTGGTGTGGGAATTGCAAACCTTACGAAGGTGTGGGACATTGATTTAATTAAAATAAGGTTCTTAAACTTGAATTGTTGATATTTCCTTATTGTCTTACGCTCCTCAATGGTTATAAGTTGTTTATAAAATCATAACAATCTCAAAAGTGCTAGTGATACTCGCAGTAGTTGGCACCTACATTAAAAATAACACAGGTGCACTTGCTGGTGTACATCCGTCACTTACTAGGTTCAAATTGCGTTTTCTTAATGCCCACATTTCAAGTGAGACTTCCTTGCAAAAACTTTATAACAGCTCATGTAATTTCTTCATGCCAACTACGAGTAGATCCGTGGCAGGGAAAAAAAAAGAAAATGACCAGCGAACACCTTCAGAAAATGAGAAATTGCAGAAGGGCAGGCACGTAGGTGGATCGAAAAAGCAGTGGAAGATTGGTACATATGAACGTATGGAATTTGGAAGCCTTGGGGAAGATGATTTAGGAGCAAAAAACGAAGAAGTGGCGATGGTAACAGCTGTGGGAAGCGGAACGGAAAGAAATATCGACAAGATTCTCGATTTACGTTCCCAGACCTGGATCTCATTTGTCAAAACTGACCGTGCAAATATTTCCTTATCGCCTCTGCGTTGCACGCTTAACTAATGAAAATTGCAGATAATAACCCTTAGAAACCGATTAGATACGCGGAGTGTTCTAACTAATAATAATTGCTCGTTCTTGCCATTTCTTCATTAGTGCGTAACTACATCATTTTTCATAGCGTTAAAAGTGTACTATCTGATATTTCTAGATTAAAACTGCAAGCCACACGTTTAGGTTATTAAGATTTGAGATAAATATAGAATATTGTTATATCTGATTACCATAAGAACAAAGAAAGGTCAACTGGTTCCAGAAGAACGAAAGGTAGTAACTAAAGTCTATACTTTCATGTTAACTCCCTGCCCATTATATGAAGAATCTATAATAATACTATAAAGAGGAACAATTTGTGTATTTGTATGTGTCCGCGTATTTGTGTAGGGTAAACTCAAACACCACTCCACGGATCTTAATAATTCTTTGACCATTGAAAAATTCTTCTTCTTACATATGCTATAAAACTTTTTGATTTTAATTCATAAATTACTAGAAGACTAAAGAGGAATGAACACATTGAACTCATAAAGGAACATACTTGTAAGGAAGGCTTTGACTTTTAGATCAGATTGCCATGGAGTAAAAATAGTTGTTAGTATGAGGGTTACGCTTCGGAAGGAACGCCTACCACCTCGACCAACACAGGGATCTTTGTGCACACACACCCGGTAGGAACTGATGAGATGAAGAAACCGCAGGTGACGTATCGGCTGCAGGACCGGCCGACGCAGACGACAGATACGCGCAGAGATCCGTAATAGTTACAATCTTGACCACTCAGCCAGAGGGCGCTCATGGCAGCCCTCTCAAGTCTCCGAAGGGTGGCTCATAGCCTTTTCTCCAGCGAGACTGAGGAAAGCTAGACCCAGCAGCGGATACTCGAGCGGCCTCCATCTGACGGGGCCAAGGAAAAGTTCCAACACGCAAGCCAACTCCGCCACATGTCTGCAGTCGTCCGACACACAACCCCAGAGTCACCTTCCTGAAAGAGGAAGTTGAAATGAGAGAGAAATTTGGGGGAGTCAATGCGCCTTCCCAAGCATTCGCCTACTAGCAGTAACCCAGAAAAAACACATGGGTTAGGAAGGTCGGCCGCGAGAATCAAACCTACGAGCTTGCGAATGCGTGCCACAGACAAAACCGCCTGAGTCATCCGGGTCAGCAATAGTTGTTGCTACTCAGAAAATGCATGCGAAATAAGATAAAATGCTCTCATTGCAAACTAGATGTATACCAGTGGCTTAAAGCTGCGAATTAGACTAATTTCTGAGGTGCATTTATCAAGAATGTCCATATGTTTAATTGCACATAGCTGTGAGTAAATTTCCACTCTGTAATAGTTTTCATTTTGAATAGTGTTGCGGCCTAAGACACTTGCATCTCTTTCGTAAATATTTTGTACCTATTCTGCATCTCGCTGTTGAAGGAACCCCTAGCACTATACCACGCCGCCGTGGACGTTCTCTTAAATGGTGACTCATTATTGAAAACAGTCACAAAATAAATACGTGATTCAGTATAAAACGTTGAACAGAACAAAATAATACCGCATTTACGCGAATTTAATGCACATCCCAAATTTGAAACTCGAAATAATAAAAAACAGATAGTTGGCAAATGTAATGCGCATCAATGGTAGGATAGGTTCATTTAAATTGATTTTATACAAAAGTGGAGTTATGTATAACATACCTAGCATTTAAAAGTAGCCCATTGTTACGTGACGCAGTCAGTGTTGAATAAATTACTACTACTTATTAAAGTGAACATGAAATACTATGGTACGTAAACATTGTTAAGAATTTTGGACAGAATGTGAACTTTTTGTGAATTTAGAGAAGAATTTGTTGCATGTTCACGTCTAAACCTGTTGGTAAAACTGGAATCTGTTATATATAATTGAGCATAAGATGGTAGGCAATTTATGGCGGTATTAAGTGTGATATATATCTATGAATCTATCTCTGAATCTTGAAATAGTAAGGGCCTGCTCCAGAAATATGACTACGGTTAGTAGAAAAGGAAGTAAATACCATTACATTATTATACTCTCTGATATGTTTCATGATGTTAGCATCATTTAACATTAAATGCTTAAAGATTATTGTTTATCTGTGGCTAAGGAAAATGATGCAAACTATTACAGCAACATAAATTGAAACGTACATTCACAATTTTATTTTTAAACTGCCTTGCTTCACAATGGTTGCATATTTTATTTAGCAGACCTACACTGATCTCTGCAATAAAGTTTTCATTTTCAATACTGTTACGGCCTAATAAACTTAACTTCTCTATCCCGCTCCGTGGTGTAGTGGTTACCATGCTAGTCTTTAGTTCCCGAGGTCGCGGGTTCAAACCCAGCGGAGGGTGATGGTTTCTTCGGAAGGGAAGTAAAGCCGGTGGCCCCGTGTCTTAGACTTACGGCACGTAAAAGAACCTCAAGTCTGATAAAGTGGCCTTCGAACAAAATTACCGGTCTCTCACACCCAATATAGAATGAGACGCTAAGAACCATAGCAGTTAAAGAGCGTCCATAAATAAAAGTCAATCTCTTTTATTTACGCATATTTTGTAACCTCATTCCAGTTCTCGGTTTGAAAACATCGTAGATAGGAGTGATTATTTGGCTATCGAAAAAGATTATTCAAAATATTAAAATGAAAAACAGAAATGTTAAATGTTCATTTTAAAAGTGTGCTCTAAAGCATTTATCATCTAAAGCTCCGGGATTGTTCACATCAGGAGGAAGTATTTTCTGGGTTATAAAATACGTATTATTTTAATTTCACTGAGCACTAATAACCAAAACAAATATATAGAGTCAACACTTGGAGGAGATATGATTACTGATGGTTGGAGTGAACCTTTTTAAGAAAAGTAAAAATACATATTATGAAGTTATTAGCCCATTTAAGACAATTGAAAAAAAGGCATCGTTAATAATGGAACAACAAGTGTGTATGTAAGTCCGAAGAATTTTACTTAGCTTTAAAAGAAGATGAAGAAATGATATAATAAATTAAGTAAGATTCTCTTCAGTCATTTACATGACTGAAGAGAAGTAAAATTTTGTTGATAATAAAGAACTGATTATAAGGAGATTAATATATGTGTAGATAATAATTATATATTGAGGCAGTATTTTTAACACTTAAAATGATTTCAGTCTAATTATATAATATATATATTCAATAACAGCCCGCCTTGAAGCAATATGTGTATGTAATAATTTGTAAAATGTATGTAACAGTCATTGCATATGCTTATATTATTGTATCCATGTGTAATAATGTTATGTGAATATATTACTAATTTAATAATTTAGGAGTTGCTAACAATGAGGTAACCTTGAGGCAATAATGAGTTTCAGAGTTTAAATGTTATTTGTGATTCTTGGAACCATTAATGTAATTTTAGTGACAGTTTATAAAAATAGCCAATCAACAACCAGAAAAAGCTTTAGTTAAATGCAGGTACTCTATTGGAGTAAAAAATAGCCAATCAGAGACTTGAAATACCGAAATTTACAAGTTTAGACGGTTGAAACCTAGTCAGTTGCCTGCGGACAGTCTTTATAACTGGATGTGAGATGTGTCTTCGAGAAATTAATTACGTATTCGTGTGGGACGAAAAATAGTATACTTGTTAAAAAGTGCAAGAATTAAATAGTCATTCTTGGAGCAACAATAATGTAATTTTTGAGACAGTTTATAAAATAGCCAATCAACAACCAGAAAACGCTTTAGTTAAATGAAGGTATTCTATTGGACTAGGATTAGCCAATCAGAAATTGAAATATAGCAAAATTTTACAAATTTAGAAGTCAGTTGCTTGTAAACAGCGTTCCTAACCAGACGCGAGATGCATCCTCGAGAAATATAATACGTATTCGTGTGAGACGAAAACAGTTTACGTGTTAAAAAGTGCAAGTAATTAACAAAAGAATCTCTCAGCTCTCTCTCTATATCAGTGAATTGTTAATCGTGTCAAGCATTAATAAATGGAGTGAAGTAAAATTACAATCTGTTTAAGGCTACATTTTTCAGTCGCACTACTCCCTGCTAAGACATGTCTCTAAAAAATAAATACTGATGCAGCCTAGGCAAACATAAATATATAATATTTAAAGAAACAGTCAAAGTCACAAAGTTGATATTTTTTAAACATTTTTGGGGCAAAGGTCACCGGAAAGTACATTTTTTTTGGGGGGGGGTGAAAGCTACCGGAAACGTTTTACCATACATGCGGTTGCAACTACTTCAAGTTCGGCTCCCCAAAAGTCGAAATATAATACACCTACTTCAAATTGGCTCCCAAAGCGTGGGGCAAATAACAATACAACAAAATAACTACTTCATCCCGTCACTAATTTATATGACTTTTATATATACCGGTGTATCTAATGTGTCTGAATTAGAGAATTAAAGCAATTAATTCTTAGATAACGTTTTGCCTTCAAACATTTAATTAAAATTTTTGGGTTCTTTGCTTTCCATTCATGTGCGGCGTTGTGAACCGCATATATAAATCTGGATCTACTTTTGTCGGGCAATGTACATGTTCCAACTTGTTGTCAGTTAACCTGGGATTCCTTTTAAGGTTTCAAATAATTGCACCTGGACAGAACATATTACATATGACATTCTGAACTTCAGGAGTGAAGAGAAGTGCTATAAATAACGAGTGGCGCCGTCATGAATTATGTCACTAAATTCTAGTAGCCTTTCATAAATTATATGTTGACCGCAACGGAAAAATGATGTTTTAATGTTAATACTGAAGCCGGCAAGGCGTCAGCAATCCTGCATATATGTACAACATGAAGTCATATAGGAAGGTTTGTCTCTTTCTTGCAAATTACAGCGTATCAAAATGGGTAATTGTGATATAGCTGTTGATGCCTTGGGTGTGTTTGAAATATAGTAAACTTGTACAGTCGTATCAGAATAAAAAGCATATATAAGTTTCTCTACCACATGCAGAGTAGGAAGAAAAGGTATTGAATTCCACCCAAAAATTCGAGAGCGAGATTTCAACGGAAATGTATGTTTTGAGGCCCCTGAATCCCCAAAAAATAAAAAATTGATGTGTTACACTCACATGACTTTTTCTACTCTAGTACAAAATATTTTTACAAAAGCTTATTCTCCATATGCTTCGTGTCAATCGAGATATGGAGATGTTCATCTTATTGCTAATTTTCTTGTAGATGCAAGGGGAATTAGTGGGCTTTAAGCGATAGTCAAATATTATAAGAGCTGGTTGCTATGTGGAGTATATCATTCTCTTTACATTACCAGGACAAAAAAATGAATAACGAAATTCCATTTCAGAAAAATTATAAGTATTGGAAAACTTAAGGGAATAACAAGCAATACCTCGAAAATGGTTCACTAACAAAAAAAGTATATGGCATAAATTGTGTATTTTAACGCGATCTACATTTTTTGTGTAGTAAAATTTTGCGTATCTCTTATGGTTTACTAGTTATGCAAAAGTCGTTCACAATGAAGGATACTTTTGGAGACATTCCCAGAAAATTCGAGATATACATTTCATTTGTCATGAAAATATCTTAAACATACCATATTTTAATCAAAATCGTTGGAGCCACTTTTGAGAAAATTAAAAGTTTCGTAAAATGTTCCATGTAAAGGTAATCTGGGTTGAGGGGATTTTCTTGAAAACCGTGTCGCATCTCTGGAAGATACTGAACCTAAATACCAAGTTTGGTGTTTATCCGACTGTTCGTTTCTGAGTTATGCTGTTCAAAGACACACACACACAGACATGTTTCTAAAAATCCTTTTTTTTTGGATTTAGAGGCTCTCAAATCATGTATTTCCGGTGAAATCTCGGTATCGAATTTTGGGTGGAATACAATACTTCCCCTGCTTACTATACGTAGTAGAGAAAGTAAAAAGCATGTTTAGAAAAAGGTGCGTGTGTGTGTCTATGTGTCTTTAAGTTTGTGTGTCTGTGGGTGTGCATCTATGTGTCTGTGAAGAGTATAACGCGAAAGTGAAAGTTCGGATAAATACCAAATTTGGTATTTAGATCCAGTATCTTTCAAAGGTGCGACACAAAGGTATTCAAGAAAATTTCCCTACCCTGGACTACCGTTTACGTGAAACAGTATTCTAAAATTTTGCTTTTTTCAAAACGATTTTGGTTAAAATATAACATATATATGACATTTTATGGCAAATGAAATATATAAATGAATTTTCTGGGAATGTCCCCAAAAGTCCTCTTTATTCTGAATGGTTTTTGCATAACTGGTAAGTCCTCTTCAATCGGAATTTTGTTTACTCTTGTATAACTGGTAAACGTTATGCTATAGACGAAAACTAACCATAAAAAATGTGTATATATATATATATATATATATATATATATATATATATTTAAAATACACAGTTTAAGTTACACAGAATAAGTTTTCTTAAGGTGGCGCCGTGGCTGGGTGGTTAGAGCCTCACCTCTCACCAAAGCGCCCCGTTTTTCATCTCGGGGACCCGTATTTTGGGATTTGATGTGAACAAAGCGGAATCTGGGCGTTTTATTTTCCGATTTCCCCTGCCATTCATTTCACCATCTGCTCCAAACATTACCTTTCCTATCATCCATTACATCCTCATTTCATATTAATTGATTCCTCGTTTTCATACCAGGCCTAGGGCTGATCACCCACCCTGGATATCCTATCTGATCCAAAGTGTCTCTGCTCCTCGACAGACCTCTGACCCTAGATATCCGCTTGTAAGTCCTAGAGATGTAAGTCTTCCATACAAGGTGGGTAAACATACGAAAAAGAAGAGGTAGATGAAGAAATTTTCTTGTGGCATAAGCCGTTTCTGAGATATCGCTATTAAAGGTTCTAATTGCTCAGTACCTTCGTTCTTTTCAAGTCCCATGCATTCCATCCGAAATTCGACACCGAGATTTCACCAGAAATACATGTTTTGAGTTCCTTTGAATAAAAAAAGTTTTATAAAAAGGTCCGTTAGTGTGTGTGTGTGTGTGTGTGTGTGTGTGTGTGTGTGTGTGTGTGTGTGTGTGAACAGCATATCTGAAAAACAAAATGTCGAATAAATAATAAACTTGATATTTAGGTCCACTACCTTCCAAAAATGCGACACGAACATTTCTAGAAAATCCATCCACACCAACAGTGAACATTTTGAGGTTTTTGATTTTCTAAAACAAAAACGGCTCTAAAGGTTTGATTAAAACGCTATATAATAAAGATGTTTACATGACAAATAAAATTTTTGTCTTGGTTTTTCTGGGAATAGCCTGTGAAGTCTTCTTCATTCGGAACGAATTTTGTATAATGTTGTATAACTGGTAAACGTTAAGAGATTGACGAAAACGTGCTACACAAAAAAATGTGGATCACTTTAAAATGCACAATTTATTTCAAATAACTATTTTGTGGCATCAGCCATTTCCGAGATATCTGTTATTAATGGTTCAAATTTTGCAATACATAGGCATTCCTTTAAAGTTCTATCATTTTCAACTGTTTCTCTCGATTGCATGGAAACAGTTTGGAATTTTAAGGCCAGTATATAGCGTCCAGTTCTAAAACATTTGACTCTTCCCTTAGTATTTATAACGAAATGTGTAATTCAGCAATTTCCAGAAGGGATTATGTGGATAAAAATGAAGTAGACAGGAAAATAAACTGTTGTAGAAATAATTTGTATATCCACAAAGAATTACAGAGTGTAGAAAGTCATTAGAATGTAACACAGCAGATTTTTTTTCTATCTGATTCATCCTGATTGAGATATACATTTGCAGATTAATACAATTACAAATTTCCTTCTAAACTCCAAGAGGCAGAGAGGAAGCCGAATCGATATTCAGGTGTTTAAAAATGCGGGCCCTCGTAGCCGTGGTCGTTGGAGTGTATAGCTCCGGCGATCCCCCAAGCTGAGGGTAGCGGGTTCGATTCCCGCCATGGGCACGGGTGTTTGTGTTGTGTAATGGCGGTGATAAGCGGTAACGAAAAGAGTAAAAACACAGTATAAACTGGGTAAAACAAGGGAACTTTAAAAAACAAAACAAAACAAAAAGGACTAAAAATCTATTGAACAAATGAAACTAATTTTAACGGATATCCCGAGAATGACTGATGCTACAAAAATGTACTTTGAAATAAATTGTCTGATTTAAAGACATTTATAATTTTTTATGGTATTACCACTATTAGTTGTTATTGGTTTAATTTTTTCAATACTTTTGTCTTATTTTGCGTACTATCGCTATTCAGTTGTTTCTCGATATGGCATAGAACGAGTTTGGAATTTCTAGGACAGCAAATAACAGTACGCTTTTAAATATCTGACTATTGCTTCTGTTTCCTAAATGATCTATTTCTGCAAATGTTTATCACATTTTAAATGAATCACACAAAAAATAAACTTTCGTACTAATAGAATTAATTGTTCTTCCACACAGGCCGTGTGTTTCAGGGTTGGAAAGGTAGACACAGACATAACTATGAAGCCCGGGACTTAAAGTACTTAACAGCATTGTAAGTCGCCATTGGGGTATGTTATCTCAATACAATTTGAGATCTCCTTGTGGTTTACCGGAAAAAATGCTAATCAGTTGGGGATTTTAATGTCGTACCGGCGTGTTGTTCATGGTAGCTCAATGGTTAAAGCAACCTGGTGGAGACCAGGAGATCCGTGGTTCAAATCCAGGCTATGGAATTGAATTATTCAGTCGTCTGATTCTACCTTTCCAATTTCGTACTAATAGTTTGTGGAATTTATATAAGAATAAACGATAGCAGGTAGAGAAAGTCATATGAATGTAACACATCTGACTTTTAGGGAAATGCGCGCGCGTTCATGTGAGTATCGTCTCTGTGCTTGTGTCTATGAACATCATAACTCAATATCGCAAGGTCGGATGAATACCAAGTTTGCTACACGAATAAAACTTTATTTGTTGTTACTTATTTATTAAAAATGGTTTTAACGATTTTGATTAAAATACGTTATGTTTGAGAGATGTGCAAACAAAATGAATATCTTGAATTTTTTAGAAATAGCCTAGATACTTCTCTTCATTTGCAAAGAAATGTGTGTATGCTAGGGCGGATCGAAAAAAACGCACAATAATTTCTTTCTGCCTTGATATTTGAGGCAGTATTTTTAACAGTTAAATGATTTAAGTGTAATTACATAATATATAAATTCAATAACAGCCCGCCTTAAAGCAATATGTGTATGCAACAATATACAAAATGTATGTAACAGTCATTAAATATGTTTATATTATTGTATACATGTGTAATGATGTTATGTGAATGTATTACGTAATTTAATAATGTAGGAGCTGTGAGAATAATAGCTTAAAAGTTACTAACAATGAGGTAACCTTAAGCCAATAATGAATTAGAAAGTTTAAATGCTACTGGTAATTCTTGGAAACAATAATATAATTTTTGTGACAGTTTATAAAATAGCCAATCTACAAAAGAAAACGTTTTAGTTAAATGAAGGTATTCTATTGGAGTAGGATTAGCCAATCAGAAACTAAATGGAGCTAAATTTACAAATTCAGAAGTCAGTTGCTTGTAGACAGCGTTCCTAACCGGACGCTAGATGCGTCCTCGAGAAGTTTAATGTGTATTTTGTGTGAGACAAAAATGGTTTACGTGTTAAAATGTCCAAGTAATTAATAAAAATCTCACAGCTCTCGCTCTATGTCAGTGAAGTGTTATTTAAATCGTGTCAAGAATTAATAAAAGGAGTGAATGTAAAGTTATAATCTGTGTAAGCCTACATTATTCAGTCGCGCCACTCCCTTCTAAGACATTCATGTCTCTAAAAAATATATAAATACTGATGCAGCCCAAGCAAACATAAATATATATTTAAAGAAACAGTCAAAAATTACAAAGTTAATATTTTTTAACGTTTTTGGGGCGAAGGCTACCGGAAACTTTTTACTATACGTGCGGTTGCAACTACTTCCGAAATCCAACTCCTTCAATTCAACAACTACTTCATATTTCAGCTGGAATGTTACAATTTCAATAGTTTAAAGTTTTCACTACAGAGGGCATTTTTTGTTTTATGTGCATCTCTAGTGAGAGAAGCGTGAACTACGCAACGAAGTTGGCACACATGTTACTGTCGTCCACGTATGAAGGGCAGAGAGGTGTGGTACGATATTTGTGGGCCAAAGGGCATAAACCAAGTGATATTCACAGAGACATGCTTGGCCTGTATGAGGATGATTGAATGGACCGTATCAATGTCTCCAGGTGATGTGCATTCTTCCTAGAGGGTCGTGTGGACCTTAGCAATTCGTCACGCTCCGGGAGGCCGGTAACAACTGCAACCCCGCAGAATGTCAAAGCTATTGAGGCGACAATTTTGAACGATCGGCGTGTTCAACTGCGAACCTTATCGCAACAGTTCAACATTCCCTATGGAGCAGTGTACGATATTGTTCCTGACACGTTGAAATTTCGTAAAACTAGTGCTCGCTGGGTGCCTAAGAACCTGACGGACAACCACAAGGGCCAGCAAATGATGACGAGTTTGGATCACCTAAGGCGGTACACTGCAAGAATCGTCACTGGTGATGAGTCGTGGGCATACCACTACACGCCCGAAACCAAGCAGGCAAGTAAGGAGTGGAAACATGCTGGTTCTCCAGTGAAGAAAAAATTCCAAGTGACTCAGTCTGCTAGGAAAGTGCTTGTGACGATGTTCTGGGATATGCATGGTGTTGTATTGGTGGAATTTGCTGAACACCGGACCACTGTGAATGCTGCAGCCTACATGAAAACTTTGGTGAAGTTGCGTCGTGACAAGCGACAACATGAAGATGTCAAATTTCTCATGACAAAGTTGCTCGCCCCCATGTTACTGTTGCTGTTCGTCAGAAAATCACTAAATTTGGTTGGGAGGAGCTCCAGAATCCACCATACAGTCCGGACCTTGCACCGTCGGACTTTCCTCTGTTTGGTCCCATGAAGAAATTCCTGGCCGTCCAACGCTTTGCGACAGATATGGAAGTGTAATCAGTAGCCCACAGATGGCTATACTCCAAGGAAACGGACTTCTACGAACAGGGCATATTGAAACAGGTATCACGATGGGAGAAATGTGTTGAGAAACGTGGTGACTATGTCGTATAGTAGATAAGAGGTGTAAGTTCATTTGTGATTTTTGATGAAGTGTTAGGGGCGCTTGTAAAAAGTTAGCTTGCATCTTTCCGTTTAAATATAGTGCAATATGAATCATGAGAGCTATTTTTAAGCTTTTTAAGACATACCTGTAGGTTTTTTATGGCTTATTTGAGAGCTTTTCACTTGTCAGCAGTTACCCTGAATTCCCTAAAACAATATAAGCAATTCCTTCTTTCAGTTTATTCTTTTAATTATTTAGGCTGCTTCGGATTTTCATTATGTGTTCGGTCTTTCCCACTTTCACCTTCCGGAGGTTGCCATTCAAAGAAAGCTGTATAGTATCTCTGTTGCTCATTCTTTTAAATGGAAATAGCTTACACATATGTCAGTGTAATCAAAATCTTTATAGCTATTTTTTAAAAAAATAAAAATCAATGACGGTTTGCCATATAAAGTGTTGTTTGAAATGAGGGAATTTTCTGGTAAACCTTCAGGGCAACTTCAATTATTGTGAGATATCGTGTGTGTCAGATGAGGTAATTATAATGCACGTTGGAATATCTACTCACGATAGCACAGTGGTATTATTTGGACACGTGAAACCGAAGTTTGGTGGTTTGGGGCCTGGCCATCGCGTTGAATTTCTAAATCTGATGCAACCGACAAAATTAAGCCCACGTGCGGCTAGAATGAAAAAAGAATTAAAAGTTGTTTTTGGTCAATAATTATGTTTCTCATAATAACGCAGACCAAACATTATCTTTTAGGCATATTGGAAAAATAACGCGGTAGTAAATGCTCACAGTGCTACATTTTAGGTGCGTTCGCAATATTTTATATCTTGGATTCTGGTATTTAGTAGACATTTTAGGAAACAATCATAGAAATTGAACATCTTAGCAGCCTACCTATATAAATTTAAATTTTCGTCGATTTCAGACACATTACTTCCATTAGTAACGATTAATACCGTTTAATAGTATTTATTTAACATCTTTGCATATTATATGTCATTAAAATAATACTGTGACCGCGCGCGCGAAGCCCCCATCTGCGTGGAGCCTTCGACCGGCCTTCAGAACAATAGCCGTGCTTATGTGCCGTTTCTCCGTGGTTTTTATTGTTTCAGAAGATTCCCTTCAGCCGTTTCCAGCGTGTTTCCCTTCTAGAACATTTCACTTTGTCGTGGTTCTATATAATAGGCTGCTCTTGCTCGTGAGCTGAGTTTAGTCTGTTGGTTAAGAAGTTACGAAGTTAAGTGCAGTCAAGACGTTGAAGCGTTTGGACACTTAAAAATGGACAGTGGAGGGCAGTTCAATTGTGATTTGATTCAACAGGTCAGTTGTGTTCTGTTCTGAGTGTGTATTAACGGTCTCAAGTGTAAGTTTGTGCTACATTGAGTACCCAAGTGATAAATAAGGTGTGTTTAGAGCAACTGCTGTTCTAACTAAAATACTAAGTTAAATACTAACATAACCATACAAATGTCACTTTATTACATACATCAGTCTGTAGATTGTATTTTTCTAGCTATATGAGTGGGGTCTTAGTTTGTGTGCAAGGGCGTTTTGTAAATATTTGAGATTTTCTAACGTTTTATTTGCTATATTTTTATAGGTTTTGTCTTGTTATAATACTGAAAACATTTAAGGAGTGACCAAGCCAGTCTGTCTTTACTAGCCATACCAAGGTACCTCATGTTGATAAATTTGCAATTTAATTCATATTTATATTCTTCAGTCGAGTACAGATAATTAAAAATACGTTTAGCCCATTTAAGGACTAATAAGGTATAAAAATTGCAATTGGTCGCTGTGGAATACAATCTCATTTTCCATTTGAGCCCGCGCCATTACACCATGCAGCAATTGTTTAGAATAGAAGTATAGAAACAAGTTAGCAGCGTTTCGACCGCTGCTTGAATTTCATTATAGTTGCATTCCATATTGTACTGTTAAATAAAAATAAAAAACTGCGTATGTATTTCCTTCAGCAAAGATTCAAAGCCCCTAGCCTCGGCTCAAGTGCAGCATAGTTGGTTATAGTTATTTTTGTGCCGATTTCAACAAAATTTAAATATCTGTCCTACAGCTGGCCTTCAAATTCCATTTCCTTTCAATGACATCGCGAGAAACAGCTGAATGATGGACCTTCAAAACATCTGATGTGCTGCACTCATATGACTTTCACTACTGCTGTACAAACTATTTTTTAAACACTTACTCTCCATATACATCATCATAATCGATATATCGAGATGTTAATCTTATTGGTGATTTTCTTGTAGGTGAAATGGGAATATGGTAGGTTTAAGTGATAGTAAATCTTTTAAGAGCTGGTTGCTATGTGGAGCATTTAACTCTCTTTGCATGTACAGGACATAAAAAAACGAATAACGAATTCCCATTTGAGAAAAAGCATAAGTATTGGAACATTAAAAAAATAACAAGGAATATCTCGGAAATGGTTCACTCGACAAAAAAAAATAGAACATAAATTGTGTGTTTTAACGAGATCAGCATTTTTTGTGTAGTAAACTTTTGTCTATCTCCCACCAGTTAAGTTCACCAGTTTACCTGTGTTTACCAGTCTATATTTACCAGTTATGCAATATTCATTCAGAATGAAGACGAATTTTGAGGACCTCAAATCATGTATTTCCGGTGAAATCCGATATCGAATTTTAGGGTGGAACGCAATACTTCCCCTACTTACTATACGTAGTAGAGAAAGTAAAAATTACAAATTAAATAAAAAATTGCAATCAATACCAACGGATATCTCGGAAATGGCTTATGCCACAAAGCTGTTATTTGAAATAAATGTTGTGCTTTAAAGGTATCTGCATTTTCTGTATCGTAAGTTTTTATGAAAAGTAAGGCACAATTTTTTTTTACAAAAACGTTTTAATAGTTAAAACAACAAAAAAACAAATTAACTTACATCTCTTATCTACTTTTCGACATAGTCACCAAGGTTCTCAACACATTTCTCTCATCGTGATACCCACAGTTTATTTAACATAACTTTTCTATGGCATAAGCCATTTCCAAAGTACCCTTATTAATGATTGAGTTATTCAATATTCTTTAAGGTACTGTTGACATTGAACTGTTTCTCGCATTGTATGGGAAGAGCATTTAAGGCCAGCATATATCGTCCAGTACTAAAACATTTGACTATCGCTGTTCCCTTTGTATCTATAACGAAATATGTAATGTAGCTATTTCCGGAAAGGTTTATCTCAATTAAAATGAAATAAGATTTTATAAGAATAATTTGTATGCCCACTATTAAAAGATACAGGGTACATAAAGCTTTGTGGACTTTTCCCTCACCTTCACACGGGTTCTACTAACAAAAACAAACCTGTATAAACACATGGCTGCTTCGAATGTTTCATGTTGTTGTGTATGAACAATTTCTTGATGTAACCGTATAAGAGTATTGAAGTAACTAGTGTCTTTACGTTGGAGTTGTTTATTTTTGCACCGCGTATGTACGTCAACTTGAAGTTGTTGTTTACGTAATAAACTACTACGTATGTAAAGCCGAATTGAAGATGATGTATTTTTGTTGTTACATTCCAAGTTTAAAAAATATTATATTAACTTTGTTATTAAACTGCTTCTATAGATAGTATTTATGTTTATATTTGCCTCTGCTGCGTCAGTCTTACTTCAGAGATACGTTTCTCTTAATCAGGGCGTGGTGCGACAAGAATGTAGGCTTACAGAGATTTTAAGTTTAAATTCACTTCCTTTTATTAATCCTTGACACAAATTAAATATCACTACACTGGTATTAAGAGCTGTGAGATTCTTTTATTTAATACTTGCACCTTTTTAACACGTATACATAATTTTCGTTTTATACGAATACGTAATATTTCTTTAGAGAACAAATCTTCCATCCGGTCACTACCAAGGTCTGCAGGCAACTGAACATATTTCAACCGTCCAAACCCGTAAGATTCTGTATTTCAAGTCTCTGATTGGCTAATTCTAGTCCAATAGAATACCTGCATTTTATTAAAGCTTTTTCTGGCTGTTGATTGGCTATTTTTAAACTGTCACAAAATTTACATTATCGTTGCTCTAATCATGACTAGTAGCATTTAAACTCTCAAACTCATTATTGCCTCAAGGTTACCTCATTGTTAGCAACTTTAAACTTATTATTCTCACAGCTCTTACTCTATTAAATTACGTAATGCATTCACATACAATTATAGAACATGTTTACAATAATATAAGCATTTGCAATGACTGTTACATACATTTTTACAAATTATTACATACATATTGTTTCAAGGCGTGCTGTTATTGAATTTACATATTATATAATCTAATTTAAACAATTCAAAATACTGCCTCAGTATTCAACTTTATATGGATAGTAGGGTATATCCAAATTTGTAAAGGTAGAGAAAGTTGCATAGATGTTGCATATCAGATTTTACACTTACGTTTTAACTTTTCATTTTGTGCAGACACGAGAAAAGTCATGTTTCATCAAAATTCACGACACCAGCTTTATCTCGAAGATGAGTCTGACACTGTAAGTGGTCCCCAAAGCCCGGGTCGACACATGGAATTCCACGCACATGTTCCTAAATCGACGCCGCAAATTTTCCCAAATGGCTCTGTATATCATGTTGGTAGATGAAGCGGAGCAAATGTGTGCCTGTAACGGGGAAAGGAAGAGACGTATTGAAAATCACCAGCTATTTGGGACGAGATTACGCTTTTGATAAAATGCTATGCTTAAAGTCAGCGGAAAAAAGTGCACATATAAAATTTCATTCTGAAATTTACCTCCAAGCTCGGATAAGAAAAACAGTGACTTATATACACACTGGATTATTTGGGCCAATTTTTAACTGTTTCTCGCGATGTCATAGAAAGAGTGTGGAATTTTAAGACCAGTATTCCATTTCTAAAACACTTGACTGTCGCTATTCCTTTTTACTTTCTCTACTACGTAATATTTCACCCAAAAATTCGATACCGAGATTTCACCGGAAATATATGTTTTGAGACCCCCTGAATCCAAAAAAGCATGTTTGGAAATATGTCCGTGTGTGTGTGTCTGTGAACAGCATAACTTAGAAACGAACAGTCAGATAAACACCAAACTTGGTATTTAGGTTCAGTATCTTCCAGAGATGCGACACGAAGGTTTTCAAGAAAATCCCCGCACCCCAGTTTACCCTTTACATGGAACATTTTTCGAAAATTTTAATTTTCTCAAAAGTGGCTCTAACGATTTTGATTAAAATATCACATGTTTAAGATATTTTTATGACAAATGAAACGTATATCTTGAATTTTCTAGGAATGTCTCCAAAAGTATTCTTCATTGTGAACGACTTTTGCATAACTGGTAAACCATAAGAGATAGATAAAGTTTTACTGCACAAAAAATGTTGATCGCGTTAAAATACACAATTTATGTCATATACATTTTTTTTGTTGAGTGAACCATTTTCGCGATATTCCTTGTTATTCCCTTAAATTTTCAAACACTTTTTCTCAAATGGGAATTCCTTTATGTCCTGGACATACAAAGAGAATGGAATGCGCCACATAGCCAGCGCTTAAAAGATTTGACTACCGCTTAAATATTACCATATTCCCCTTACACCTACAAGAAAATTAGCAATAAGATTAAATCTCGATTAACATGAAGCATATGGAGAATAAGCGTTTGTAAAAATAGTTTGTGCAAGAGTAGAGAAAGTCATGTGAGTGTAACACATCAGATTTTTTTATAAACGTTTGTTACAGGATAGAGCCTTAAGTATATAGAATGTAAACTCTTTGTAACATTATTTCACACGGAAGGTTTACATTATCATCCTGTGTAAAGAAAACGCCATAACAATTGCTTAGCTTGGAAGCATAAAAGGAAATAAAAGTATAAGACGAGGAATTCGCAGCCTTGTAGAAAGAAAACACAAAAATTCGTATTGCGGCCGTCGACTTCATTGTTTGACGTCTCTATTTGGCAGCGAGTCTGAAACTTGACGCCAAGCAAAAGGCGGAAGACGGGGCAATTAAAGAAACAAAAGACTTTTGTGGTGCCGAATTAACGCCTTAACTGGTATTTTACACATAAACAACTGAGACTCGCCCAGTTAGAGCCGCCGTATTTGAAGGAAATTGCATTTCAGTGTTCGAGACAATAAATGCCTGTTATCTGAAGAATAGAGCAATTATTTTTGTGCAGCGAAAGCTGCAGGAATAAAATTCTTGTAAATGCTTAATGGACAAAGATGACGTGGCGTTTAAAGGGAAATATAGTGTGACGTCAAGCAATGGGATATTTCTACTATAGTAGGAATAATAAATAAAATAATAAATGAAAGGTAAAGTCATCCTCCTTTGTTTAACTTTAGTCATTTCTCCCGAACTTATCTGTGAGTGGAAAGGTAGAATCAGAGAGAAAAACTCAATGTATAGCCGGGATTTGAACCACAAATCTTTCTTTCCAGTTGAAAGAAGAATTAATTACCATTGATTGTCTAATAGTTAAACTATGAAGGCAGGGACTTAAAGGATTTACGACGTCGTAAGTCGCAATTGGAGTTCATCTCTTTATGGTTTACCGGAAAAAATACCGACATGTTTCCCATGGTAGCTCAGTTGGATAGAGTACGGAGGGAAACCGTTGTTTAAATCCCGGCTATGGCAGCGTTTTTCTGCCTGTTTCTACCTTTCCATCCTTCTCCTAACACAGCTTGTGTGAAAGAACAACCAATTACCATAGATTAGCCTAATAATTGGTTAAACTATGAAGCCCTGGGCTTAAAGTACTATGACATTGTAAGTCGCCATTCGATTACATAATCTCAGAATTAATTTTGAGCTCCTTGTGGTTTATCGGAAAAAATGCGATTCAGTTAGGGAATTTATTGTCGTCCCGGCATGTAGCTCAGTTGGTTAGAGCACGGACGGAAACTAGAAGATCCGTTGTTTAAATCCCGGCTATAGGATTGAATTTTTCTGAGTGATGCTACCTTTCCAGTCTTATATTTGAGATTTGCTTGTCTATTTTCACTTTGTTTTCCGCCTACAGTACCACCCTATAATTCCATACTCGCAGGTCGTCACAGTACTGGCCCAGCGCCTCATATCGGATGTGACGTAAGGTCATTTTGCCCAAACCAGAAATGGGATGTCACAGAAAAATGGAGGGTGTAACAGCACGTGGATAGCCGTCTAGATTATGGCTGAACTTCGTAACGTTGAATAAATTAGATAAAAAACAAGCAACAATGACTTTTACCTCTTTTGTGCTCTATCATAATTATATCCCTCCTCAAAATTTGACAAACTTGGCCACAACAGAGGGAAATTTTGCTTTAACAGCTTCTCCCGCACGATGTTCTTAATCCCATTATATCCACTACTGTACGACACGATTTTAAAAAGTTCATTAACTTAATTTGCGGCAGGTTGTTCATTAGGAGTTACTGTGATCCTTCTTGTTACGTTGCGACCTACATAAAGAAAACACAATGCTCCGCATTGTTCCCATAGGGGAGGGGTTCCGATCTCTCCAGCTGCTGGTGAGGGCTTCGTGGCACGTCTAACGTTACTGAAGTACGTTCAGCCGAACATCTGAGCCCCTCCCGTCGAGAGGCTGTTGGATTGGGTTGTACTCGATAGGGTAGTTGGTCCTCTGAACCAAGGGAGTTTGGGTACCTCCGGGCGTAATTGTGTAGATGCCCTGAGGTCCTCCGGCTACCAGCCTGGACAGCTGGTAGAGAGCAAGCAAGGCTATGTCGTTCCGATCGAGGTTCTTCGGAAGCTTTCCTTTCGGGTTGACGCGCGTAGGTGATGTATACACTTTTATCCTACATAAGCGGAGGGAGGGGGGAGTTAGCAACCACTCGGTTTCCACATTTCATGGGTCTAGAGGGAGAGCTTCGACTCCGGGTATCTCTCGCAACAAGTTGAGTCCAATTATAGGCGTTAATGGTGAAACAATCGTGTCCCATAAGTATTGTCTAAATAATTTAGTTTTGGTTTATATAGTCCTTTTAATATTATACTGTTGTATCACTTCATTTTTGGGCTTTCTAAAACATAAAAAGTTAGCTCACGATTTCTCTCTCAATTACAGGTATGAATGTTTTACAGGTATTATACTATGCCCTAATAACCCCTTATAATCAAGATTTACACAAAACTTAATTTAAAGACGTTAAAATATTTACCCTATTCCTACATAGGAACAATACACCATTGTTTTTTAAGTTTATAGAATAAATTGTTAGCGCTAACTAGAATTCAACATTAGAAACTTTATTTATTCAATAAAATATCACACATGCGAATTAAGTTAGCGGGTTTACATCAACCTTTGGCTCCAATATTTAAAGCATTGTTGTAGATCCGCAGAAAAATACATAAAATAGGAAGTTTGCAACTGTAGAGCTTCAAAATACATTGATTCAAACCTCCGGAAAGTCTGTTTGTTTTACCGATTTATTTCTTTATTGGCTTGCTATGCTAATTTACCGAAGCAAGTTTTATAATTGATGACCTCTCTGGTGTAGTTAGACCTAAGTGCGACATTGTAAGGACATCCAAACTCGAAGTAACTTCTGCATCTTAGGTTTAACGTAACTACAGAGCTCACTGATTATGTTTCTACCACAAAGTTATGAAAATTAATATAATAAACTTGCGTGAAGATGACCTTGATCCTCCTCTGCAAATGAACAGGAGTAGGCCATCGAGATTGGGTTCAAGATACTCTTAGAAACCGCAGTTACATGTTCCTCTAGTGTTTAGAGGAAAGTATAAGTAAAGCTACTACAGACATGCGGAGCGGCCCCCGCAGAACACTACAAGTAGGCGGCAATGGCCCCTTCTGCTTTTACTGCTACCCTTGGAGGGAGGGAATGAGGGGAGAGATCAGAAAGGGACCAGATCCGAATGACAACGGGAGTAAGCATGGATGGCATCCCTAATGTTTCCAGATCGAACGCATCCGCACAAGCCACCGAACCTCTGAGAGCCTGCCGGAGCGGCGTCCACTCGGAGACGAGACCTAGCGACGCCAGGAAGAAATCTCTACAGTGCGCACAGCCGCAACCCGCCGAATACCGTCGCCTGGTCATATAATCCTGAAACAGTTGACAAGGAAGATGTTGGGCACAGGAGAATCGAGTTCGAAGATGAGCCACTCCAGTCTTCGCCTGCTGACCCGGAGAAATCATGAAAAACTCATGGGTCAGATATGGCGGTTGCCGGGGACCGGAACCAACCAATTCGAGTCGCATAAGTTACAACGGCGCCACCTGCTCGGTTTTTAGGTAGAGGAAGTATTGTATTCCAACCAAAATTCCACTTCAAATTTCACCGTATGCTTTGAGGCCCCCTGAATCCATCATTTAAAAAAAAAAGTCCGTGTGAAAGTGTGTATGAATAGGATAACTCTAAACTAAAATATTCGATAGATACCAAACCTGTGCCAAACTACCCTTTACATGGATATTCTTGATTTTATAAAAAGTGGCTCTAACAATATCCATTAAAATCTCTTATCTCTAAGTAAGATACACAACAAATAAAATTGGAGGTTTTGAATTTAGGGATCTCGTCATTCCGAAGAAATGTATAATTTTTAAAAACGGATAAAGGATGGCAAGTAAAAGCTTACTACATAAAAAATGTAGATCGCTTTAAAGCACGCTGTTTATTTCAAATAACTTTCTTGCGGTAGCAGTTATTTCCGAGATATACATTAATATCGATTTAAAATTTTCAGTACTTCGTAGCTATTTCTGGTGCTATCGCTATTCAGTTGTTTCTCACTATGTCGAAAAGAGTATGAAACTTCAAGGTCAGCTTATGGCGATGACTTTTAAACAGGTGACTGTCCATTCGTTTCTCACTGTTCCCTTTTTACCGACAACGAAATATGTAATGAAGCTTGTCTGCTATGGTGCATCTCGACATTAGTTATAGTAGAAAAAATATATGGTGTGTTAAGCTCAAATGACTTTCTCTACTCTTGTACAAACTATTTTTACAAACGCTTATTCTCCATCTACTTCATGCTAATCGAGATATCGAGATGTTAATCATATTTCTAATTTTCTTGTAGGTGCAAGGGGAATTGCTAGGCTTTAAGCGATAGTCAAATACTTTAAGAGCTGGTTACCATGTGGAGTATTCCATTCTCTTTGCATGTCCAGGACATAAAAAACATGAATAACGAATTCCCATTTGATAAAAAGTATAGGTATTGGAAAATATAAGGGAATAACAAGCAATATCTCGAAAAAGGTTCATTCAACAACAAAAATTGTATATGACATAAATTGTGTATTTTACCACGATCTACATTTTTTGTGTAGTAAAAGTTTCTCTATCTCTTATTGTTTACCAGTTATGCAAAAGTCGTTCACAATGAAGAATACTTTTGGAGACATTCACAGAAAATTCGAGATATGCAATTCATTTGCCATAAAAATGTGTTAAATTTTAGTCAAAATCGTTAGAGCCATTTTTGAGAAAATTAAAATTTTCGAAAAAGTTCCATGTAAGGGGTAATCTGGAGTGGGGGAGTTTCTTGAAAACCTTGGTGTCGCATCTCTGGAAGATACTGAACGTAAATACCAAGTTTGGTGTTTATCCAACTGTTCTTTTCTGGGTTATGCTGTTCACAGACACACACAGACATACAAACACACAGTAACACACACGTACATGTTTACAAGTTAAACAAGATTATAAAAAATCATTCAAAATGAAGGGAGCTTCACAGGGTACTCGCAGAAAATTCAAGAAATACGTGTATAATTTTGGCTTTTTAATTACACTATTCATACACACACACACACACACACACACTCACACACACATACACATATGTTTCTTAAACATACCTTTTAGTTTCTCTACTACGTACTTTCAGTAAGTATAGAGGAATTAGGTATTGAATTCAACTTAAATGTTGTGATTTCACTGTAAATATATCAAGGTCCGCATGTCTGTCTGTGAACAGCATAACTCTAAAGCAAAAAGTCTATTAAATAAGAAACTTGGTATTTAAGGGGTGGTTTACTTGAGTATTCGCTTTCCCGTTACTTGTTTCTAAAATGTGTAGCTTCTGAATTATTTAAGCAATCTTCATGAAAATTAACTGACATAATATGGAGGTATCCGTTAATGAGAAAAAATAGTTATAGCCTAATTTCACATTTTTGCTATTACCAGCTATATTAATTCCTTATTATAATTATACGTATTTATGATTTTAATTACTTTTCTCACTTAATGCTGTCATGTTAAGGATTTAATACTTTTACCCTACTAAAAATATTCTCAGAATTAATCTGAACCACCAATTTTGGTGGGGTCAGTTGCTTTTGAATTTAAAAATGTTATTTATAAAATTCAAAGCATAAAATATGTAATATTTAGAATATTTACACATTTTTACAAAATATACATTATTATTATTTTTATTATGTAAAATTTGGTGCTTCAAATTAACAAGCATCCATTTAGATATATCAAGTAACATTGTCATGCAATTCTGTCAAATAGTTTTGAAATGAAAAGTTTTTATGTGTAGAAAAACTAATAGTCGAGAAAACAAGAATTAAAAGAAATGCATACCTGGATAGCAATGTATGTGATTTAGGGCAGAATTATATATTCTAAAACTGTCTCAACCTTTCCTAGAATTACATTTTCATCAAGAAAAAAATTTCCAACACCATATTCAGCACATAAATAAAAAATAATTAATACTCTGTTTAATACAGGTAATGAAATTAAACTATAGCCACTATTATTTAGAGGCTAGGGCTCAGATAGGTATTAGTTTTCCATGACAGACAGATTTTATTTTTGTCCCAAATATAATAGCGCTAGAGAGGCTAGGAACAGAAAATTTCAGGTCATTATTACTGTTATTTGAAGCAATAGGTTTCTTTTCTACATATTTAGTATGCTAATTGCCAACAAATTCACTTCTTTTTTGGGGGAGGGGGTTCACGAACCAACCAGAAGTTCTTTCCATTAAGCAATTAAGCAAAACAAACAAAATAAATCTGATGTGTTACACTCACATGACCTTCTCTACTCTCCTACAAACTATTTTTACAAACGCTTATTCTCCATATGCTTCATGTTAATCGAGATGTTAATCTTATTGCTAATTTTCTTGTAGATGCAAGGGGAATTGTTAGGCTTTAAGCTATAGTCAAGTATTTGAAGAGGTGGTTGCTATGTGGAGCATTCCATTCTCTTGGTATTACCAGGACAAAAAAAGGAATAACGAATTTGAGAAAAAGTATAAGTATTGGAAAATTTAAGCAATATCCCTAAAATGGTTCACCCAAAAAAATATGTATATGACATGCATTGTTTATTTTAACGCCATCTACATTTTTTGTATAGTAAAATTTTGCCTATCTCTTATGGTTTACCAGTTATGCAAAAGTCGTTCACAATGAAGAATAATTTTGGAGACATTCCCAGAAAATTCGAGATATGCATTTCATTTGTCATGAAATTATCTTAAACATTCATTCATTATCTGTTTCGTTCACAATACTTTTGGAGACATTCCCAGAAGATTCGAGATATACATTTCATTTGTCATGAAATTATCTTAAACATTCATTCATTCATTATCTGTTTACCCTCCTCTTATGTAGGACTTACACCCCCCAGGACTTACAAGCGGGTGCCTGGGGTCAGACAGAGCATCCAGGATTGGTGAGCAGCCCGATGCCTGGTATGGGATGAAGGAAGTTGATGAAACGAAATGTTGGTGAAATGGGTGAAAGGAAAGGTGATGGTGCAGCAGTTGGTTTGAATGAATGGCGGGGGATACCGGAGAACCCGGAGAAAACCCGCCCAGACGCCGCTTCGTCCACCACAAATCCTACATGCAGGTCCCTGGGATTGAATCCGAGCCGCCTCGGTGGGAGGCAAGCGGTCTAACCACTCGGCCACGGCGCCGCCTATCTTAAACATATGATATTTTAATTAAAATCGTTAAAGGCATTTTTGAGAAAATTAAAATTTTCGTAAAATGTTCCATGTAACGGGTAATCTGTGGTGGGAGATTTTCTTGAAAACCTTCGTGTCGCATCTCTGGAAGAACCTAAATACCAAGTTTGGTGTTTATCCGACTGTTCGTTTCTGAGTTATGCTGTTCACAGACAGACACTCACGCACACACAGACAGACACACACACGTACAGGTTTTTTTGGATTCAGGGGGTCTCAAAAATGTATTTCCGGTGAAATCTCGGTATCGAATTTTTGGGTGGAATACAATACTTCCCCTACTTACTATACGTAGGCTACATTAGTTCTTTCATACTGTGCCCCGTTTCTATAATTCCCGAAGGAATCTTTGCTACCATCAATAATGTAGCAGTGGACTTAAAAGTGAACACAAACCAGTTGTGCTAATTGCAATAGCGAGGTTTGCAACATCATTATTTCGTCTGAGTACGATAAAGAGATGATGGAGCAAATATTTCAAACTCTGCTCTTCACCGAATCTAAACGATTATGAACACTTGGCTTTGGTTGCTTAAGGCGTTGGCCAGAGAGTTTTTCATGCTAAGGGCATAGGTTCTGTACGTGATTGGATTAAACTGAGAGGGGATTCAGTTATTTTCAAACCAAACCACTCTGTTTGATTATGTCTATAACAAGCTTCTAGAGTAGTGCACTATGCCATCCTAAGGCGTATGTATACTCTGTAACTATTAATATTTTAAACATTGGCAACCCTGAATGTTGTATGTGCCATCAGACGTTTCCAATGGAAGGTTTGACATCTTTTACCATAATCTACTTCAAGCATTTTGACTATAGAGCGTCATTTTTTTTGTTTACTCTAACTTGAAAATTGTATGTCCACAAAAATCATGGAATTAACTCGTGAAAATGTTCGTGCAATGATTTATTACGACATTCAACGTGGATTATCAAGACACGATCAACTAACTTCCACATTTGGTAACGAAGGTCCATCCTTTGCCACTGTGAAACGCTGGTATAACCAATTTAATCGTGACCGCTGTTCGCTCAATGTTGAAGTTCGTGAAGGTCGTCCAAAATCAGTTGTTGTACCAGAAAACATTGATGCTGTGCAAAAACTAATAATGAAAGATCGTCACGCGACATATTGTGAGATTGAGGCAACTCTAGGCATTAGTTCTACCAGCACATATAAAATATTATATGATTATTTAGCCGTAAAAAAGGTTTGCTCTCGTTGGATCCTACATCATTTGACGCAATCTCAAAAAGATACTCGTATCGATTGGTGTACAAAAATGCTCAAATACAATGGCGGTCCTCAAAAGACGTATATAAGATTGTAAAAGTTGACGAATCATAGATCTATGCGTATGAGCCGGAACGTAAACAGCAGTCGACTGTATGGGTGTTTCAAGATGAAGCAAATCCAACAAAAGTTGTTCTCACTCGAAGCACTTTGAAGCAAGTGGTCGCCTGCTTTTTCAGCAAAACTGGCCATGTGGCAACAGTGCCTTTAGCGGAACGTAAAACGGCCAATGCCGAAGGTACACAATCATTTGTTTGCCGGAAGTCTTCGGAAAACCAACAAGAACTGTAGGGTCGTTTCCATCAAGACAATGCGAGCGCACACACATCTCGTCTAACAAGAGTATTTGAAGGCTCAACAAATCGAATTGATGGGTCATCCGCCATACAGTCCTGATTTGGCGCCCATGACTTCTTTTTGTTCCCGAACATTAAGAATAAATTGCGTGCACAGCGAGTTTCGTTGGCAGGAAAATCGTTGATGCCTTCAAAAACCATGTTTTGGGGGTGTCTCAAGAAGACTGGAATAAATGCTTTGACAAATGGTTCAAACGATGCAAAACTGTATTGATCATAAAGGAGAATATTTTGAAAAGCAATGAAGCAGTTTTCGTTCACAAATTACTTTGTTTTATTAGGCTCAAAATATAAATAGTGCCCCTCGTATACTCTGTAACTATTACTATGCACTCACCAGAACTTCTCAGGGAGGTATTAGTAGAATAAGCAACAATAGGGATATCAGAGCTAGACTGCTGCTCGGATTCAAACACATCACCAAGGCTCTCACATGTCATAGAAAACAAACTCTTGTGTCTGACACACTGAATATATGTGAATATATTTATAACATGTGAAATGTTGGCTATTCTTCATGAAAGAAAAACTTTTCCTTTTTTTGGTAATTAATATTTAATCTTAGCTCTGTATGTTGACTAAACCTTAGAAACCTGCTACAGCTGGAAATAGTATTAATTACTTCACAATGCCTCTAAAGCAATTTTTCTGCACTTCCATTCAAATGCTATAGGATGCTATAGTTTTCATACTATGAAAAACAATTTTTTATTCTACGTTGCAAAGCCTTCAGAGCCCTATTTTGGATAAAGTAAATATCTTCAGACTTAAAAATACAAAAGTACCATCTATATGCTAACAAATATAAAGTCTCACGTAATTGCTAAAAATATTGATTTTTTGAAATCCACTGATCAATATTTTTTTCGGACCCTTCATATATCTAAAAGTAAAGTATGGCTCTGCTGTTAAATTATGCGTATATCAAATTTATTTGCTATCTTTTGTAGTCTTGTAACTTATATTTTAGGGTGTGGATACATTTTTAAGAAATAAATTTTAAAAATATGATGTTTTACATTCACATGACTTTCCCTATCCCCAAATGTTTATTACATAGTTATACAAAACTATTCTTACAAAAGTTTATCTTCTTATCTACTTCATTTTAATTAAGATACACACTTCGTTATAGATACAAAGGGAACAGAGATAGTCAGATGTTTTAGCACTAGACCCTATATGCTGGCCTTAGAATTCCATACTCTTTCCATGATATCACGAGCGAGAAACAAGTGAAAATCGACAGTACTATAACATATTGAACAATTCGAATCATTAATAATGGATATCTCCGAAATGTCTGATGCCACATAAAGGCTCTTGGAAATACATTGTGTATTTTACAGATACTTACATTTCTTGTGTAGTACATTTTCGTCTATCTCTTAATGTTTACCAGTTATAAAAGATTATACAAACTTCCTTCCTAATGAAGAGGCCATCAAAGATTATTCCCATTAAATTCAAGAATACACATTTTATTTATTCCGTAAATATCTTTAATATACGATAGTTTAATAAAAATCGTTAGTCATTTTTTTAGAGAATCAAAAATTTCGAAAAGACTTTCAAGTAAAAGGTAGTTTGGATGGGGGAATTTTCTTGGAAATCTTCGTGTAGCATCTTTGGAAGGTTTTCAATTGAAATACCAAGCTTGGCGTTTATCCGACTTTTCGTTTTTGAGTTATGCTATTTGAGGCAGTATTTTTAACACTAAAATGATTTCAGTCTAATTATATAAATATATAAATTCAATAACAGCCCGCCTTAAGGCAATATGTGTATATAGCAATATATAAAAAGTGTATATTACAGTAATTGTATATGTATATATTATTTTATTCATGTGTAATAATGTTATGTGAATATATTACGTCATTTAATAATGTAGGAGCTGTGAGAAATGGGTCAAAAGTTGCTAACAATGAGGTAACAATGAGGTAACCGTGAGACAATGATGAGTTTGAGAGTTTAAATGTTACTTGTGATGTTTGGAGTAATAATGATGTAATTTTAGTGATAGTTTATAAAATAGCCAATCAACAACCAGAAAAAGCTTTAGTTAAATGAAGGTATTCTATTGGAGTAGGATTAGCCAATCACAGACTTGAAATACAGAAATTTACAAGTTTAGGCGGTTGAAATCACTTCAGTTGGTTGGAGACAGCGTTACTAACAAGATGCAAAAAGTGTCCTCAAGAAATTTAATACGTATTTGTGTGAGACGAAAATAGTTTTTAGTGTTTAAAAAGTGCAAGTAATTAATTAAAGAATCTCACAGCTCCCTATATCAGTGAAGTGTTATTTAAATCGTATTAAGTGTTAATGGAAGGAGAGAAGTAAAATTATAATCTGTGTAAGCCTACATTCTTAGTCGTACCACAACCCTGCCAAGACATCCATGTCTCTAACAATAATACTGACGCAGCCGAGGCAAACATAAATATAATATTTAAAGAAACAGTTAAATTACAAAGTTAATATAGTTCTTTAAACTTGGGGCAAGGCCACCTGAAAGTACATTTTGGGGCGAAGGCTACCGGAAACAGTTTACTATACGTGTTGTTGCAGCTACTACAAGTTCGGCTCCCCAACAGTTGAAATGCGATACAACTTCTAAAATACTCCTTTCTCATCTTCCCAGACACACACACACACACACACACATATGCGCACGAAACTTTTTCTTAAAACGTGTTTTTTATTCAGGTGTCTCAAAACAGTATTGCAGTGAAATCTTGGTGTCGAATTTTTGGGTGGAATACAACACCTATTAGGTAGGTGATAGGAAAAGTAAAATAAGATGTTGAGTGAGTAATAAGCTATTAAACGGATACAAATGAAATGAAATGTGTTAATTTCAATAACAAGATGGTATTGCACACAGCAAATACCTAAGCCTCTAGCTTAAAACAATGTCACCCATTACAGCGATTCATAACATCAGAGGTGCCATGCTATAGTCTTCTCTCCTGTGTGACATTCCGCAACTGCATGCTGGCCTGGTATTATCACGAACAGGAGGGGGGAAGTTATGTCGCCTCTGCACGTTGCATTGTGGAAATCTCGAATAACCTGCTTTGCTTCTTTGCAATACTAAAGAGAAGAATATCAATTATTCTAGTAACAGCAGAATATCTTCACAAAGCAAACAATATATCAATAAATATTTTAAATAATAAGTATGGTGTATTGAGAATAAAACAGCTTTATTAAAATTTTATTTTAACATTAGTTTACTTCCCGTTATTAGGAAAATTATTATTACTATTATTATTATTATTATTATTATTATTAGTAGTAGTAGTAGTAGTAGTAGTAGTAGTAGTAGTAGTAGTAGTAGTAGTAGTAGTAGTAGTAGTAGTAGTAGTAGTAGTAGTAGTAGTAGTAGTAGTTCGATTACAATTACAGGCTGCCAAATGTAAAAGTATTACTTACGTTTATACATATGCTAAAAGGTAAAGATCGAACAAACGAGGGGGTCAGCGAAACCGGTGCAGAGGACCGAATGCATGCCAGTCGACCCCTTGTGCTTCTACCAATGACCCAGGGAGAGGTGATGAGGAGATAGACCCGAAGGGCGACCAGATGACGATGGGAGCAAGAACAGACGGTGTCCCTAATGTTTCCAGAATGGGGGCGGAGTCCACTCGGAGGAGAGACCTTACTGAAATCTAACCGAATTGAACCTCTACAGTGCGCAAGCCACCGTCCAGCCGCAACCCGCCGACCGGTCCTATAACCCTGTAACAGATGGCAAGGAAGATGATGGATACAGAAGATGAGAGCTGTGGTAGAAGATAAACCACCCCAACATTCGCCTATCGACCAGGGGAAATCACAAAAACCCATGGGCGGGCGCCGGGATTGAATGAATGCAGACCACAGAGTTGCAGGCTGAGCCATTCCGTTCGATATACATATACTACACGAGTAACCGAAGTTTTGGGACTAGTAATGTTGGGAAAATTAATATGGCAGTTATTTCAAAAAGATGTCACTGGATTGTATTCCAAATTATTCCTAATCATGACAGAATCCTTGTTGTAAAATTATGATGTTTTGCTTCAAGAAATGTTTTACGAAAGATTACTACAATAACCGCAGTTATTAACAACTGTTTTAAGTCCATTTTCTCACAATATATATTAAAATTAAATTTACCGCTGGTTTGCTAAGATTGCTTAGATCTGGCAAGTAAAACTGCTTAGTACAATATACTTAACTTACAGGAGCATATTTGTGTTTGTATATGACATTGACTTCGGTAATTTTTTCTTTAAAACAATAAAAAGCAATCTAGCAATCCACAAAGCCCATGTACATCATTTTACTTCTTAACACTCGAAGAATCATTTGAAATATTCAGACGAATGTTCGGGTTTATAGGTCTCACAGCTGCTGAGAAAACTGTACCCATAGCAGTTGTATCTTTAAATTGAAGCCTTTTACACGAACAAAGAATCTGTCTGGTATCAGAAAATAACTTGAAGAGAAATCATTGAACATTTTGGAGAAAATTGCCGATATATTAAATGGTATATGATATGAATTTTCATGATTTCTACACTTTCTTCCCTTAAGGAACACGAGTTAAAATTTGAAACTTTCAAAATAGTAAATCGGAAGGTCTCAAAATTCTTGGGATAGCTGCAGGTGGCTTCCGGTTGGTTAAATACGCTTGAAAGAATTTAATAGACACCAGTTATTCCACACAGAAAAATTCAGAAACTGAGCAACAGATCATTCACAATAACGTTTTTCCTCTACTCAGTTCTAAATTTCTAACTGTTGCTAAAATGTTCCCTTTTTATTTTGAACGAATATTTGCAACACATATAGCGAGCAAATGTAACAATTTTAAGAAAAAAAATCCGATGTGTTACACTCACATGACTTTCTCTACTCTTGTACAAACTATTTTTACAAACGCTTATTCTCCGTATGCTTCATGTTAATCGAGATGTTAATCTTATTGCTAATTTTCTTGTAGATGCAAGGGGAATTGGTAGGCTTTAAGGGATAGTCAAATATTTTAAGAGCTGGTTGCTATGTGGAGTATTCCATTCTCTTTGTAATACCAGGACAAAAAAAATGAATAACGAATTTGAGAAAGGTATAAGTATTGGAAAATTTAAGGGAATAACAAGCAATATCTCGAAAATGGTTCACTCAACAACAAAAATGCATATGACATAAATTGTGTACTTTAACGCGATCTACATTTTTGGTGTAGTAAAATTTTGTCTATCTCTTATGGTTTACCAGTTATGCAAAAGTCGTTCACAATGAAAAATACTTTTGGAGACATTCCCAGAAAATTCAAGATATACATTTCATTTGTGATGAAAATATCTCAAACATATAATACTTTAATCAAAATCGTTAGAGCCATTTTTGAGAAAATTGAAATTTTCAAAAAATGTTCCATGTAAAGCGTAGTCTGGGGTGAGGGATTTTCTTGAAAACCTTCGTGTCGCATCTCTGGAAGATACTGAACCTAAGTACCAAGTTTGGTGTTTATCCGACTGATTTTTTCTGAGTTATGCTGTTCAGACACACACACGGACATGTTTCCAAAAATGCTGTTCTTGGATTCAGGTTATCTCAAAACATATATTTCTGGTGAAATGTCGGTATCGAATTTTTGGGTAGAATACAATACTTCCCCTACTTAGTATACGTAGTAGAAAAAGTAATAACTAACATTTAAGATCTTTGGGATATTTGCAATACTTAAAAATGTTATTCTGAGAAAAACACAATTTTCTTCCATTAAGCCTGTACATATGTTCAACCTAAAGGTATTAAACATAGTTGAGTGCCTTTAAAGAATGATTTATAATATAATTACATATTTGGGAAGGCTTTAAAGAATGTTTATGCAAAACTTTTAAAAGTTGGTATTCCTTAAAGGATTTTGACAAAAATGTCGGTTCTAGGTCCTTTAAGTTTTTGTGTTATCTGTATCCCTTCCACTCTGTATAACAATATGGAGTACTTGCCAATAGAAGGGGGAGACATTTTCAGTAATACGATTTACAAGCAATTGCTTTCCAAACGGCATGCAACAGCAAATTTCCGGCAGTGAAACAGAGCTGTGTTACCAGATAGCGCAGTTTTGCTTGTACCAAGCAACTTGCAGCTTTCAGCCAATATACAGAATGGACCATTTAAGTTGATACTGTAGAATATCTCCAAAACTAAACGTTGTAGAAACAAAGGTCTTGAACAAAAGTTGCTTGATATTACGGGGGAACGTAAATGCCATTAGTCATGTTTTATTTGACCTAGAATGGCCATCACAACGTCCTCCAAACAAGTTTACAGTTATAATAAAATTATAAATCTTCTGCTACTTTTATAATAAAATAAACATGTATGTTTTCATATAATAATGTAATTAAAATATTTCAAAATAGAACCTCAGATGTTAAAATTACAGAAAAGAAATACAAAGAAAGGCGCAACTTTGCTATTCAAATGTAAAAATTACAGAACGAAGCACATCTAAAAGCAAACCTCTGGTGTATATGTTTTAGAATAAATTCGCTGGAATAAAATAAAAACAACGATTTAACTCGCTATCTTTAATGTCACAGCATACACTGTGTAACACTTCCTGATGCAAAACTTATACAAAGGCTAGACAGTATATTAGCAACCGTAAAAGTGGACAGCATGCAGAAAGTAGAATTAGATACCTGAAATAATTTTAGTATGTAGTATGTATTTGCAAGCTGTGGGACTCCTTTTTTAAAACTCACAGTTTTCTACTTTAGGGAACAGTTTCTGAAAAAATGTTAGAGTAAACATAATTAATTTTCCCACAAGCCTTTATAATTAAAAAATAAGGTTTTCCTGCAGTCATTTTGTTTCTATATTTAAATGTATAGCATTTTCCGTAGAGACAGGAGTGATAATTTTTCAAAACTAATAGTACTAATTTTTATTATTTTCTTAAAAAATAAATAATTAATATTTTATACATATTTTTATGGAATTTCCCTACATATGATACAGGGAAACTGTATGCAAAATATCAGTTCTATATCTATAGTAGTTTTTGTGAAAATGTTCCTTATCTTCAGAAATATCAGGCTAGGTTATAACAATTTATAACACAACAATGTAAATGCCAGAGTGATTATAGTGTAAATAAGCATTATTGTATGACATTGATTTGAGATGTTTGTTAGTTATAAGCATTGTTAGGAAATAAGTTTACACGGTCTCACTGAAACTGACAATAAGAGCGGGCAACAATGAGCGAGGGGGTGAGTTGTTTATTAATTAGAAGAGGCCAGCAAATGACGTCAGATTAGCGTGCTTATCTGTAGAAATGGCGGGAATATTTTCCCTAGAGCATATGTGTTCGTAATTTTTATTGGATATAAAAATAGACGCTAATGTTGGCGCGTTTTATTAACCAATAGCAACTCTGTTATAAGGTTTAGGCATATTAGGGTGAGGGAGTATAAATTCCGTGCCAGAGACGGGTAACGCGCAGTTTTGACAGAATAATTCACGTGGTAAATGTCGCTCAGTCCAATAGAATCATACAAAAGTTATACGTCGCACAGTTTAAGAGAATCGTTCACGCGTTATACGTCACGCAATTCTACAGAATCTCTCGCGTCTTAAAGTTTGTTATAAATGTGAAATACGCCAATTAATAACGTGCAGTATATAAGTGATTATTGTGATATTAGAAAATATAACAATTTCAGTCGGGCGTGTATCAGGAGTCAATATGTGAAATTAATTAATTGTGACAGTAATAAAAGAGTAAAAAACAAATTCTTTTATAAGTGTTATCTTTCAGTAACAGATCCTTTGCGTTTACACACCCTGTTTAAGAGATTTTCTCGACTGAATAATAATAATAGCTAGCCGGAGGACAAATAACCCAAAATTCAAACTAGTAATACAATAACAGGCGCCCAGCAATAGATAACACGAAGTGACCGCGACAAATTGGCTCCCATACGTGGTGCAGATAAACATGAAGCATCTTCCAACTACAAATAATCATACTTCAAACACGGCATTATGTAAAGCAAAATTTCTGTAAAAGTTACTGAAATTTTAGATAGTTATTCTTAGTGATGCTGAAAAATATAAAAATTTTAGCTAAACAACCTTAAGATCTATCCCATTTTTAATATTTGATTTCGCTTGCAGCTACTTCTGCCTTTAAAGACTATTATGCAGAAACTTAAAAATTGATATTTTTAAGGATTTTGACAACATTTCGGTACTATGTTCTTTAAGTTTTTGTGTTATCTACAAATATTTCACCTTGCATAATATTGAAATACTTGCCAGACGAAGACGAAGACATTATCAGTAATGCAGTTTAGAAGCTTTGCTTTCTAAATGGCGAATGCAACTGATCTTAGAGTCGGATTCGAACTCGTTCCCTCATTTCTGTTCCGCAAATAACCATCTGTGCCAAGAAGGATGGGAAGCATTCGCCGGAAAGTATTAATTCAAGCTATTTATCGTAGCTTGGCATTGAGAGCAAGCCCACTTGGGAGGGTAAACGTGATAGCGTTCGGGGCATAAACTTGTTTAAAAACAAGCGACTGTCGAAACAAATGACTATCAGCCCGCGAAAGAGGAATGTCCTGAATCTAGATGTCGGCATGCGGCAAGCACGCTACATTAAACAAGACAGGTGCTTTGCGAGGAACTATACTTCAATGCGGAGGCGCATAGTCACGAGCATTGCGAATTGAATCGAAGGCGTGACCCTCTAAATTTAGCAATTACTCAGTTGGCGATAGCGATGTCGTTAGTCACGGACGGGGTCAAAATGGGCCGAACGGTCCGTCTGTCTGTCTGTCTGTCGGACCACAGCAAAATATTTATGGAAGACAACAAGGAGATGGAATTCCTCCGCGACCGCGTGGGACGGCTAGGTGGCGGTAGCGTCGCACATTGCTAGCCTACCTTTGTACACGTGCAGGCGGCAACAAAACAAGCAAAGATAATGTACACTTGTCTCTTTAACGTCGCTTTAAATCCTTTGTTATTTCGTGAATAACCCAGCTAGACAGATGGCCTTAGTTGCGTAATCACATTTCCATAACAACTGCTTGAAGAAATTTTGCAAATAGATGGCCTTAGTTGCGTTGTTGCCCTCCAGTACCATCTATTTTACTGCTATTTGACTTTGTTGGAATTTAGACTTAGGAATCCTAGAATTCTGGCTTTTTTTTTTTTTTTTTTTTGAGAACACATATAGTCATTGCAATGCTGAACATATTACTTAAATTGTGAAGCCGCCGTCCTGTAACCGTCTGCTTACTAAATTGTTGAAAGATGCCTTATATCCTTAGTCGCTTTCCTGTACCATATATTTTGTTGATATTGAGTTTTGGAGGATTGTGAACTTTCGGGTCCTGGAATTTTGGCTGTTCTTTTGAGAGAATACATAGTCATTACGATGCTGGACAGATGACCTTGGTTGCGTAGTCACTGTTCTGTGACTATTTGCTTAGGCATTTTGTTGATATATGACCGCAATTGCTCAGTTACTATTCTGTACCATCTGGTTTTATCTCATTTTCTTTTGTTCTGTAATTGAAATTCCAATACGGGATTTGACCTCCCGAATACAAGTTACAGATGAGTTCAAAACAAAACAGAAAAGTCTTTTAAGGCAATTCAATATTTAATTTGCCAATTTCTGCAAATTGTGACGAATTAAATTGACATTTTAATACAAATCCGTTCATTAGTTATAACATAAAATTAATTTTCAGGTTCTATAAACTTAGCCTTGGAAGAAAACAACAATTAAAAATTTGAAAATATAATCACATGTGTAATGTCCCACGTGGTCGAAATTTGAAAATTGTAAACTTTTAAATTCTGCGTATTATTTCTCGAATATAGTTCGTTACAATCAAAGGTAACATAATAAATTATGTAAAACGTTTAATGTTCTAAAAATGTACGAAATTATATCGACTGTAAATAAAAACTATGTTTAGTATCACCAAAACGTGATAATTGATACTCTCTTGTTCTTGATACTATGTACTCTATCACAAAAAGTGACACACTCTTTATCCACCTTCAAGTACACTAAAAATTATAAATAAAATAAAAAAATAAACGTGTTAAAATTTTAAAAATATAAGAAAACAGAATTACGAGAAAATGTAATTTAAAAATCTACGTTCTGTGCACGTGCAGTTAAACTTCGTATTTGGACATTTAATTAATCAGAAATTTAAGAATATTTTCGAAAATTTAATATTGTGCACCCTTAAATATGGGCTCCAAAATTAAATTTCCCAAGATATGTACAAAGTAGGAAATTTGGCTCCAATGGTAGATCTCAATTTTAGTAACTTTATTTCAAATTTGGTAGAGGTAAACGGGAGCAGCCGTTGTCTCCAGTTTCAATGTTATAATTAAGACGTCAGCAGCTGCCATTAAAAATTTCTCAATGTCACTTGCTAAGGGAGAACGCGCCTATATTTTAAAAGTTTACAGGAGCTTTCTAACTGGAAACTCATTACCTCTTTTCGTGGAGCATGCAGGTTTGAGCGAGGCACACTTTCGGGGTTATCCGTAGAGAATCACATGTTTAAAACTAAACGTTAGTGTTGTCAAATTAACGACACAGAATCCAAAACTTAATTTGGATGGAATCATGTTAACTTGCACCAGTTTCTAGGAGCACCTTTATTAAAGCCTTGGTTCCACTCCAAGAGAAGAAGTACCTAGACAAATGCCGAGCGGAGTGGCTCAAGCGGTTACGTCTGTGGCCCGCATTCGAGAGCTCCCGGGATCTATTCCCGGCGATCGCCCACTCTTGCTATGGATTTTTCGTGGTTTTCCCAGGTTGCCGGGAAATGTTGGAGAGTTTATTTTCTACCATGACTCTCCTACCGCTCATTTCCTTACCCATCATCCTCCGTGTCATTTGTTTCAGGGTTGCAGGACCAGGTGACGGTGTTCGGCGGCTTGCGCATGGGCGGTGCTTGCGCTATGTAAAACTTTCATCCCCGGCGTCGCTGCGGTATCCCTCAGTTAGGTCTCTCCTCAGCGTGGGGCTCCGCTCCGGGGGACCATGGAGCTTGGTGGTTTGTGGCAGAGACCGTGTGGTATCGGATGCGTTCTATCTGGAAACGTTAGGTACCCCGAGAATGCTTGTGCCCGAAGGCATCCGAATCTCGTCGCCCTTCGGATTCTCTGCTCTATCCTTCCCTTCACGTTAGGAGCAAAAAGGTCGGATCCTTGTGGTGCTCTGCTCCGGTTCCGAGGGCCCTTCCGTGATACGTAATTTTACCTTAACCTAGATATATTTCTACAGTTAAACGTCAGTCTGTGTGTTTATCATGCTTTTTTGAAATACGCCACAAGCAGCCCGCTCCCACGGCATTGCTAAACGCATTTATTGTGCGGTAGCGGTGGACCGACCCGCTGTTTCTTCCGTAGAATAACTAGCAAAACCCACAGCTCTGTTCGCGTTATTGCTTATAAGTGGAGAATCTTCCCTTCTCTCTCCCTTTCTGAATTTTTCTCCTTCACGTTTTCTCTCTCTCTACATATTTTTCTCTCCCTTTACTATTGTCACCCCTCTCTTTCCCATCCCTATTCCTCCTCTTTCTCAATCTCTCTCTCTCTCTCTCTTCTCACTCTCTTTCCCATTATCGTTCCCTCTCCATCAACCTTACTCCTCTTTCTACTCCCTGTGCACGTCCTATATAATGTTATGTTTTAAAACGTTAATAAAAGCGCCTTTTCTATGGTGTTAACAAAATTTAAAACATAAACTAAAGCTTTAACAGTAAAAAACACTTCTTATGTGACTGGAACTTGACTATTTCCCTAGTAATTGGCTTTATGTACAGGAGTAATGCAAGCAACCTCTTAAATTTCATCCTATCGAAATTTTGTGAACAACAAAAATGTCGAATATAATATTTTAATATGCACTACATTTTAAAAAGCCAGGAATTAGCGCGATTTTTTTTTGATTTTTTAATTTTACGTCCTATTGGAATCTTCCTTACAGAAAGTAACTAAATGCTATATAGCTATATTCTAAGGTAATTTATATTCCAAGTTCCAAGACAATCCTTTAAGCCATTTTTACTTTCTCTACTACGTATAGTAGTAGGGGAAGTATTGTATTCCACCCAAAAATTCGATACCGAGATTTCACCGGAAATACATGTTTTGAGATCCCCAGAATCCCAAAAAAGCATTTTTACTTTCTCTAGTACATATAGTAAGTAGGGCAAGTATTGTATTCCACCCAAAAATTCGATACCGAGATTTCACCGGAAATATATGTTTTGAGACCCCTTGAATCCAAAAAAGCATTTCTGGAAACATGTCCGTGTGTGTGTGTGTGTGTCTGTCTGTGTATGTGTGTGTCTGTCTGTGTGTGTGTGTGTCTGTGTGTCTGTGTGTGTGTGTGTCTGTGAACAGCATAACTCAGAAACGAAAAGTCGGATAAACACCAAACTTGGTATTTAGCTTCAATATCTTCCAAGGATGCGACACGAAGGTTTTCAAGAAAATCCCCCCACTCCAGATTACCCTTAACATGGAACATTTTTCGAAAATTTTAATTTTATCAAAAATGGCTCTAACGATTTTGATTAAAATATCATATGTTTAAGATATTTTCATGACAAATAAAATGTATATCTTGAACTTTCTGGGAATGTCTCCAAAAGTATTCTTCATTGTGAACGACTTTTGGTAAACTGGTAAACCATAAGACACAGACAAAATTTTACTACACAAAAGATGTAGATCGCGTTAAAATACACAATTTATGTCATATACATTTTTGTTGTTGAATGAACCATATTCGAGATATTGCTTGTTATTACCTTAAATTTTTCAATACTTATTTTCTCAAATGGGAATTCATTATTAATTTTTTGTCTTGGATATGCAAAGAGTATTAATCTGTGTCAAAGGGAATTGTGCTGCACCTAGCAACCAGCTATTAAGAGATATGTATGTGCTTAAAGGCTACTGTATTTCCAAATTGGCCTGGTAAATATATTATCCCCTTAAATTAGCAATAAAACAGACTCTGCAAATGTTTATCTCGATTAACATGAAGTAGATGGAGAATAAGCGTTTGTAAAAATAGTTTGTACAAGAGTAGAGAAAGTCATGTGAGTGTAACACACCAGATTTTTTAGAAACATGTCCGTGCGTGTGTCTGTGTGTGTGTCTGTAAACAGCATAACTCAGAAACGAACAGTCGGAGCAACACCACCTTGGTATTTAGGTTCAGTATCTTCCAGAGATGCGACACGAAGGTTTACAAGAAAATTCCCCCAACCCAGATTACTCTTTACATGGAACATTTTTCGAAAATTTTAATTTTCTCAAAAACGGCTCAAACGATTTTGTTTAAAATTGTCATATTTTATGACAAATGAAATGTATATCTCGAATTTTCTGGGAATGTCTCCAAAAGTATTCTTCATTGAGAACGACTTTTGCATAACTGGTAAACCATAAGAGATAGACGAAATTTTACTACACAAAGAATGTAGATCGTGTTAAAATACACAATTTATATCATATACATTTTTTTTGTTGAGTGAACTATTTTCGAGATATTGCTTGTTATTCCCTTAAATTTTCCAATACTTATACTTTTCTCAAATTCGTTATTCATTTTTTTGTCCTGGTAATGCAAAGAGAATGGAATACTCCACACAGCAGCAGCTCTTAAAATATTTGACTATAGCTTAAAGCCTACCACTTCCCCTTGCATCTACAAGAAAATTAACAATAAGATTAACATCTCGATATCTCGATTAACACGAAGGATATGGGGAATAAGCGTTTGTAAAAATAGTTTGTACAAGAGTAGAGAGGGTCATGTGAGTGTAACACATCAGATTTTTCATACACACACGCACAAATAAATGCGATTTCTGACTCCAGCGGCTCATTATAACGTTAGTACTAGTCTATATTATTATAAGGAGAGAAAATGCGTCTGTCTGTGTATATGTGTGGGGGAGGGGGTAATCTTAAACACAAATCAACCGATTGTGATAATTCTTCCATTGTTAAAAAGCCCAACTTCCTCTTACTACATGGTCTTAAAACACCCAATTTCACTTCATAAATTACTAAAGATTAAAAATGAGTTACAAAGCCTTGTACTTGAATACGAACACATTCTAATAATAAAAGAACACGCTTGTGAAGAAGGCCTTGACTTTAAGTGGAGAATGCCATGGAGTATAAAATAGTTGTTTTTACCCCACGAAATATGCATGTAAAATAAGACAAATACCGCAGTATTTCATTTCAAGCAGTATATACATATAGATCGTCACGATTTAGTAACTAAGACACAGCAAAACTAAACAGAATCGAATCTGCCAAAGCCAACATTTGTGACACAGCGCTACGGCACAAGGTTATCGGGCGGTCGACGCCGAGCCGTCGGTGTAAACAATGATAACTGCACTCGCCAGCATAAATACCGAGAGATAAGTAGAACTTTCTAGAAGATTCTTCTCCCCCACCAGAAAGTGTGTCGACATAGTTCTAGAACGTTCAAGAACCTCGTGGAAAGCTTCCACTGTGTATATAAGCGAGCGTTCTCGCGCGGTCAGTCAATTGCGAGTAGAGTGAGGGTTGAGTTGGCAGGTGAGTGTGTTCCAGTCCCGAGTGAAGAAACCGTTCAGTGTGAAGATGCTACGTCGCGAGGAAGTGAAGCGACGGAAAGCTGAACTATTCGCTTAAATGAGATGACAGAGCGAAGTGAACTCTCAATGAAGTTCAACTAGACAGATAATGAGAATGAGAAAAGTGACAGTGAAAACACAGAGAGAAGTGGCACTTAAAAATAATAATGGACGAAGTCACACCGGTGTCAGAAGTGGGATTAAAAAGGCAAGATTCAGTAAATGCCTAAACATTTATTGGCTGTGATAGAAGAAATAAAAAGCGACATAAAAGGTGTAGATTTAACAATTGAGAAAATGAAGGCGGAAGTTAAATCTGGAATGGTGGAAGATGATATTAATGTGGTGAAAGAGCGTCTAGATCAGCAAGGAGAACGACTATACGAGCAGACGGAATAAAAACAAGAGAATTATAGAGGCTGCAATGGAGAAGGTCTGGATAAACAGATGACGGAGAGTGCTGCAGTGCTGTTCCAGTCACAGTAAAACCTGCAGTCAATAGGTGCGAGTAAGCCTTGAGGAGGAAGCAGCTGGAGGATCGAGACACACTGAAAGCGGCGCAAGACCCTCGTGAGCGAAAGTTTCTCCCAGAGATCCGAGTTATGAGAGTTGTTGGAGCAGTGGGACTCCCTAGTACATTAATGGGGTTTCATCCATGGGGAAGAGAAGGACTAGCCGTGTCGCCACAGAAGAGATCACCGCCGACCTTTTGGCACCCGCCGAAGGGGCCGTCGCCCAGTCGTCCACTGCTGAGATTACTCCGGGCTTCGCCACTGTTGACTCGCCGGCCGTTCCCCTGGCATCTGCCGGGAGTACTGTCGTACTGCCGGTGACCGGGCCTTCTTGGGCAATGGTCACTGCTTCGCCCCGGTACAAGCAGCCTCAGCTCTCTTGCGCAGCCAGTACCGCACCTTACTTCCAACCTCAGCAGTCATCTCCAGCACAGGTCAAGTCATCAGAGCAACCAATGCAGCAGCCACCACACAGCATTCTACACCACTGCCGTTGACATCACGTTGCAGCGCAGTGATTTCTGGAGTTCCCCGGGATCTGCCGACCAGATACGACCTCTCCGCAGCTCAACTCCGGTGGCCTTCTACATTGAAGGCCACTCGAATCATCTCATCCCGGGGACCTACCACCTTCGTAAGCTTGGCATTCGCTGATCCGTCCGACCGTGAGGCGGACTTGAGGTCCGGCTTGCCCTTATCAGAGTAGGTTCTACACATAGAGGTTAGCCGATCGGAAAGCAATCAGCCATGCCGACGCTGCAGCACCTACGGTCATGAGGATACCCACTGCACCGCGATGCCAAGATGCCACTACTGCGGCTCAACCAACCTCACCGCAGATTGTCGCATGCACAATCTCCGCCGCAGGTACTGTGCGACCTGTAATGGTCACGGCCATTATACGGGTCAGTCACATTGCCCCAGATATCCTCGCAGCCGCCGACTTCCTGCTTCTCCACTGACGGCCACGCCACCGGCACCAACACAGGCCACCATCACCGACCAGGCCCTGCAGGATTTTCATGCAGAAGTCCTGGTCATCGGCGCCCGACTGGCCACCATAGAGAGACCTTCATGGCTAATGCCGCCTCCCACGCAGAGGTAAACCTGCGCCGACTGAACACTTTAGAAGCCATTCTCTAGGACCTGCACCAGCACACACAACTTCACTCAAACGGTTCACCGACCGTTCGGCAACACAACAGGAGGCCGTCAACTCAACACTCCAGGCCCTGGCAGATGGCCTCATACAACTCCAGACGCAACTGCTCGATCACCTTAATACTAGGCCTCCCACATCTATAACAGCCCCCACCACGACAACCAGCTCAGACGAACTGCGAGCTCCGGCACCGGCCACTCCAAAACCTCCTCAACTCAACAACACAGTACAAGCCGAAGAACGCAACAACTCGCCGCCAACCACGACGGCTCACTCTTCACATGATGAACGAGCCGGTCGCAACATACAACTGCTTGAGAACATCACCTCCAAACACCAACCACCTGAACAACCGCCGGCGCCATCCCATAGGAAACAGCACCGTACTTCAACACGCCAACACCACCAGCCTTACGAACCGACTCTAATAAACCTCAACTTGCAACCACGCTTGTTGGAAACTGCCCGACGGGGCCGTGAAACCAGAGAGAAATTCACCCGCAGCAGAGAGACACTTCAATTAAACCGAAAATACTAATGCAGCGCCCCCCTCAATAAACAAGTAACAAATTTTCACCCTAACAATCCTTCCTACTCCTCCTTCTTCTACTATCTACGTGTACTGGCCAGCACCTAGACACCTTCTCCGGAACTCCACCCAAGACCATTACCCAACTTTCCTATCAACTTCACCTTAACTCCTTACCTCATTTTTCTCCCTAACTCTCCCGGCGAAATAAGCAAACTCTTTTATCCCCTCATAACTCTACTTCTGTCTCCCCTTCCATAAAAAAATCCCTAGTGGTCAGAACGGTTTACCGAAATGTTGGAGTTCGTAGCGGTCAAACAGCGGATGCTGCCGAAGAAAACGGTGAAGGAAGTCCTCAAGGAAACCCTGCCAGCACTACCGGCGAGCACCTGGAGGTGAATAAAGCAATGACGCAGCTGCTTCGCCGATTCTATTCGTTGCTTCTTCGAAGCGACGGGAAGAGGTAGTGCCCGCCATGCGACATCCATGCCACAGTATTATTTAATTTGTATATTAAAATGTTAAATTTAATAAAGGAATTTTAGAAAATATAATAGTTCCTGAAACCCCCGTCGCGCATTCGTGTCGGCCCCGAGGGGATGGGAGGGTAGGGCTGTTGGTGATTGGTTCGTTGTGGTCATCCTAATGTAGATCTGGAGTCCGGGATAAACAGCTTTGAGGTGGGAGCTGTGTGACGCAGCGGCGTGGCACAAGGTTATCGGGAGGTCGGCGCAGGCCGGTTAGTGTAAACAAGGTTAACTGCGCTCGCCAGTGTAAACACGGTGGGCGTTATCGGAAGATAACCAGAACTTTCTGGAAGCTTCGTCTCCCCCCCTCTTTCCAAAAAGGTGCCGAAATACTTCTAGAACGTTCGAGAACCTTGTGGAAGTATTCCACTGACTACAAGAGAGCGTTCTCGCGCGATCAGTCAGTTGCGAGTCAAGTTGGGTGCGAGTCTAGACGTGTCGACTGTGAGTTGAGTTGCGTCGGTCAGTCAGTGGGAGTTGAGTAGGCGCGTGAGTTTCCCGTGCGACATCAGGAGCGATTATCCTGGCGAATTGGTGAAGTCAGTGTTGTGACGTGCAGCAAGTGCTACTGCGGAGTGACGGGTTGTGGAGGTCTTGTGTTCGACTCCGAGTGAAGGAACCGAAGAGGCTACATCGCAAGGAAGTGAAGTACGGAAAGCTGAACTGAAGTGAAGTGACAGAGCAAATTGAACTCTCAGTAAAGTTGAGATAGATAGAAACTAAACAGTGACAGTGAGAGCTGAGAAAAGAGACAGTGAAAACACATAGAGAACTGGTAGATGAAAATCCGAACAAAGTCACAATATTTTATTAATCCTTAAGTAAGAAAGTTTTACTTTATTTGCTTTGTATGATATAATAAAGATAATAGCATTTTAAATAGTTATATAAACAGAGAAAAAGTGTCGAGCTAACATTAGAAATCATTCAAACCGATATTTTATAATTAACAACGCTATTTTTACTTTCTCAACTACTTATAGTAAGTAGGGGAAGTATTGCATTTCACCCAAAAATTCGACACCGAGATTTCACCGGAAATACATATTTGGATGCGCCTGGCTCTAAAAACGCAAATTTAATAAAAGGCCCTGTGTGCCTGTGAACACCATAACTCAAAAACGAAAAATAAATACAACCTAGTATTTAGGTTCAGTATCTTTCAAAGATGCGACACGAAGACTTTCAAGTAAATTCTAATATAAATAACACTTCAATAAATTATTTTTATAAGTTAACGAAAAATTTAAATAACCTTTCCCAAAATGAATTACCATTCAACATATGACTCAAAACTTAATAAGTATAACATTATGATGATTTCCTATAAAATTATTATATATAATGCTTAAAAATGTTGAGATAAATATAAATGTTGATCCCCAGGCTACCATTCACATGGAAAATTTTGAATTTCCAAAAATGGCTTTAACGATTTTGGTTAAAATATCGTATATTTAAGATACTTTTATGACAAATTAAACGTATATCTTGAATTTTCTGAGAATGCCCCAAAAAGGCCTCTTCATTCTGAATAACTTTTGCATAACTGGTAAACCGCAAGAGATAGACAAAAGTTTACTACACAAAAAATGTAGATCTCCCTGAAACACGATTTAGGTCATATACCTTTTCTTTTGGTGGAGTGAACCATTTCCGAGATATTCATTGTTATTTATTTGAATTTTTCAATACTTATACCTTTTCTCAAATGGAGAATGAAATACTCCACGTAGCAACCAGCTCTTAAAAGATTTGACTATCGCTTAAAGCCTACCATATTCCCCTTGCACCTACAAGAAAATTAACAACAAGATAGTCTCTGCAAATGTTTATCTTGATTAACAAGAAGTAGATGGGGAATAAGCGTTTGTAAAAATAGTTTGTACAGAAGTAGAGAAAGTCATGCGAGTGTAACACATCAGATTTTACTCGATTGTTGTAGACTATATGTATGTTCCATGGTGGTTAACTTGGTCGTCTGGTAATGGGGAATGTTCACATTTATTTCGTTGTATATGTTTAGGTATATATATTATGTGAAAACTATGTAGTTCTTATGTTAGTAACACCCAATGTGTTATGTAAAAATTACTCAATCATTCCGACCGGTAATTGCTCCACCACCAAAGTTTAGATATAGCCTATGTAGCATTTCCAGAACTTGGAAGACTGTCGGAGAGGTTAAGGAAGTCAGACGTCCCGCTAATGTTTCACATCCATTAGCATGAATATCAATGACTTTCATCCATTATGAGTAGCCGAAACTGCATGAAATTACAGTCATAAAATGTAAAGGAAAAGAATCAAGATAAAGTTCGTCTATATTACCATTGTACAATAATTTCACAATAAAGAGGGGAGGTGCTTGAAACTAATTCAATTGTCATTCGAGTTTAAAAAAAGATAGCTGTGCAATGTCGGGCAGCCAGCTATAGTGCAACTCCTCCGCAAATACGCAGCTTTTATGTACACTGGCACTTGTGAAAATAGCAACACCAAGAAATAATTTCCCAAATAACTCCAAACTTGGTGGAAGTGTAGAAGAGTGTGTAAGCAATAAGTGATTAGGTTTGCAGAGAGATGGGTACACGTAGGTCGAGCAGTGCCCTCTCGTGTCAGTCCGACAAGGTCAATGTTGCGCACAGTGTAGTCAGTGATGAGCTGTCAAACAAGATGGAAAAAATAAAGTAGTTGCTAGTATGCCTCGTGGACGTCAAAGGGAGCCATATCGGCAGGTGAGTGAGTTCCAACGGGTAGAATGATCGGTCTCCAGGAAGCAGGTTTGTCATACCGTGACATTTCGGCTCGTACAGGGCATACTGCTACGACAGTGATGCGTGTGTGGAAGCAGTGAATAAATGAAGGTCGTACGCAGCGAAGAGCGGGTACTGGACCATGTAACATGACCATAGCACGGGATGACCGTCATCCTGTCCGCATGGTCATAACGGACCGTACAGCTTCATCCACAGTGTTGGCTCAACTCTGGAGCACTGCAACAAGTGTGACCTTGTGTGCATCAACGGTTCGTCGCAGTCTGCTGCAGGTTTGACTGGTTGCATGCATGCCATTACGTCGGTTTCCATTGTCCAGTTTCCAGAAACCACAAGCTCTTCCGACTGCAATAGGCACGTGAACAACCGTCACTGGGGTGCTGAGTGGCAAAATTTAGTCTTTTCGGACGAGGCCCACTTCAACGTGTCCTACAGTGATGGCTGCATACGTGTCCGGTGGTAACGTGGTGACGCAACCTGGAGGGCTGCATTGTCATAGCGGACAAACATCAGGTGTGATGGTTTGGGGCGCCATTAGTTACAACAACCGATCTCGCCTCCTACGAATTGAGGGCACTTTGAACAGCAACCGGTACCTAACGGTGGTTGTAGAACCTGAGGTATTCCCCCTATTAAGGCATTTCCCCAGGCCACATTTCAACAGAAGATTGTCCGGCCACATATTGCGAGGAATGTACAAGCCTTCTTCGAAGAGCGACGGTACCATTGCTTCCCTGGCCTGCACGTTCGCCTGACGTTTTTCCCATGTCTGGGATATAGTTGGTCGCACCTGGTGCGTCACAGTCCTCCAATAACCAGTGTCACCGATTTGTGGGTTCGAATACAAACTGCGTGGAGGAAAATCCCTCAGTAACTTATTCAAAACCCTTTTTATTCAATGCCACGCATATAGCAGTTCTAATTGCAGCGTATGGAGGCCACACCAAATACTGAATATTAGGGCTCAAAGGTCATGTATAGTTTTTAAATGTTTATTATTTGTTAATTGTCATGTACCTAACCTGTGGTATTAAATTCATTGTGTGTCCTTCTTGGTGTTTCAATTTTCACAAACGGTAGTGTATATGTATGTTGGAAGGATTAGTTATATTGTATCTGCTACGTTGAGGCTCTGTTTTTATATTTGTAGGTGTTCAATCTTTGCACGCCGCGTCGACGATTTAGTCACTAGGGACGCACTGATTATAGTATTAACTATATTATATATTAGATTATATATTGTTATATTAATATTATTACTGTTTATATTAGACTAGTTATATTGTGACTTCCTACAGTTTTACAACTGTCACTCTTCTCTCTAAGTTCTCACTATATCACTGTTTCGTATTTATATGGTTCACCTTCACTGTGAGTTCACTTCACTAAGGTGAGCTAATTTAGTTCTTTGCTCTTCAGTTACTCCGTGAAGCAGCCTCTTCACGTCGGATGGTTCACTTCACTGAGAAGTCGAACACAAGACCACACTCCTTCGTATCGCAGTAACACTAGCTGCACGTCACAAGTCATCACCAACTCACTCGGAGAATCCTCCTTGATGTCGCGCAGAGGCTACCTTACTCGCGCGCTGACTGACTCAATTCTCACTCAATTCGTACTGACTCGACTGCTGCGAAAACGCTCGCTTATATACTCAATGGAATCTTTCCACAAGGCTCTCGAACGTTCCAGAACTATTTTGACACGCTTTCTGGAGGAGGGTGAAGATAAAACTAACAGAAAGTCTAGTTATGTTCGATAGCGCGCCCGGTGTTTACGCTGACAACCGACATTATCACTGTTTACGCCGACCGCTTGGTACCGACCTCCCGATTACCTTGGGACATTGCTGCTGCGTTACAAAATTAGTTAGGCTAAATATACTTACTTTTAGGGGCTTCTCCACTGTTCAGCAGTTGCCCATATTCCCATTCGCAATTCTTCGCGATTGAACAAGTCATCCTCCTCCAGGCACCGATCATTCATCATTCTATGAATCTGTCCTCTCCAGGTTGCTCTTGGTCTACCTCGCTTTCTTCTTCCACGAGGTGACCATTCTAAAAGGTTCTTAGGCCACCTGTCATCCTCCATTCTTTTCAAATATCCATACATTGAGGACCCCGCCTTTCAATTCTCTCCACCACTGTTTCCTCCATATCCATTACCTGTCTCATCTCTTCATTTCTCCTTCTTTCCATCCTTGATGCTCTAGTACTACATCTTATTCCGTCCATTCCCACTGCCAAGATCTTAAACTTTTGTCTCTCTACCAAGGTCCACTCCTCCGCACTATAGATCATTATACTTTCCACCACAGTCCTCAAAATCCTTTGTACAAATCGACATGGCTTTGCTCCAAAAAACCACAAAACAAAAGATCCATAAAAATGTTCAATGGATTTTTGTGGAGTATCCGGCTAATTATACGAGCATTTAATAATTATTATGTTAGGCTATTAGATTATTATTAATTATTAGGCCTCACCTTTGTGGTTAACAAGAAATCTGATTTGCTTTAGCAATTTTTGGTGTAAGCATTGTCTATCTGTGAGAGGTTTCGTTTCTAGAGGAAGAAGATCTGTGTAGAAGAAAACCAAGAAATTTAGTTGTTTGGTTTAGATAAGTACACCAAAATCTCAACGTTTATGTAACATACATATATTATATAAATTCAGTCCACAATTCGGTGCTTTTAAAACTTAAGGTCCATCCAGGTCACAATACTCAACGATCATGGCGGAGAATGAAGATGATGATCAAATCTTTGCACCAAGAAAACCAATATTACAGAGCAATATATATATGAAGTGACAGTGACTTATAATACCCGTAGAAGACGGAAGTAGCGCGTCTTTTGTAAATGAACTGTCTGGTAATTTCTCTGGTTATGTATTTAGTGACTCACATTAACGAGTCTTACACGCGGCATCAATCACCTTTGATTTTAGTAACAGAGTTAGGCTGTGTCCTCTATAGTTATTGAAAAGAAAATGAGAATTACCTAAAACGTTGGTGCCGACCTCCCGATTACCTTGGGACATTGCTGCTGCGTTGCAATATTAGTTAGGCTAAATATACTTACTTTTATGGGCTTCTCTACTGTTCAGCAGTTGCCCTGTATGCCCATTCGCCATGAATGTTATTATAATATGTATACATTAATATTTCCAATGCAAAATTCAGTAAAGGTTTTACACTCCGAACAAAATGTTTAAAAACCTTTCAGTGAATTTAAAATCTTAAAAATAGGTTCATTGAAGCTAAAGGTTTAGATTTAATGTGTATTTTGGCGTAATATTATATTTTTTTTTACACGAAATGAATCCTTGCATTCAAACAGCTGTTACAAAATGAGTGTGAAAAATACTCATATCTTTATTAAGATACTTATTTAGTGTCTAATGTTATAATACTGTATATATTTTGTTTTGATACCGCCGCCTGTTATAATCTCTGATTTAGTTCTTTTGCGGTTGGTATGAGCCCTTCGCATCTCGGTAGCTTTTGTTTTTAGAGAGCTGGGTGGCGAGTGCCGACCGGTGAAGGGGTCGGAAGTCCGTCTTGAATTGAGAAAGCGTGGACCGGTGTTGGTTCGTTTTGTGCCTTCGTGAGGTAAGTCACTATGCAGAGGATTTTTTAATCTTGATAAGAATGGGGATCATGTGAGCTTTCCTACGTGCAATTATATGAAGCAGTTAATGATATTCTTGCGGGGCGAACTCTCATTGTGCTGGGGTAATCGAATGGGGCAAAAGTGCTCGTGGGAATATTGCTGTGAGATTACTTTTCCTTTTTCCAAGATTGGGGATTGTATTTAATTGTTTGGAAGGTTTTTACCTTCGTGTTTTATGCGATTTTGTGGCATGTTATTTTAAAGTGTTAAGTTTGGGTAAATAGTATTTCACCTGGTTTGCAGGCAATTTCTTTTTACATCATATTGGTGTGTGACCCACAAGTTTCTTATTAGTTTAGTGGATGCGACAGAGCTTTATTGTTATCCTGTGTCAGGGTTTGTTGGAGCAGATAATTTTATGGGAGAGCAAAATAATACGTCTTCTGGTAGGGAATAGACATAATTACGGGAAATTTTCTGCAGGCTGATAGCTGTTCATTTTTACTTTCTCTACTACGTATAGTAAGAAGGGGAAGTATTGCATTCCACCCAAGAATTCGACAGCGAGATTTCACAGGAAATATATGCTTTGAGGCCTCCTGAATCCAAAAAAAAAGTATTTTTGGAAACATATATGTCCGTGTGTGTCTGTGTCTATCTGTCTGTGAACAGCATAACTCAGAAACGAACAGTCGGATAAACACCAAACTTGGTATTTAGGTTCAGTATCTTCCAGAGATGCGACACGAAGGTTTTCAAGAAAATCTCCCACCCCAGATTACCCTTTACATGGAACATTTTTCGAAAATTGTAATTTTCTCCAAAATGGCTCTTAACGATTTTGATATCATATATTTAAGATAGGTACTTTAATGACAAATTAAATGTATATCTTGAATTTTTGGAAATGTCTTCAAAAGTGTTCTTCATTGTAAACGACGTTTGCATAACTGGTAAACCATAAGAGATAGACAAATTTTATCACACACAAAATTTATATCACATACATTTTTTTTTTTTTGTTGAGTGAACCATTTTGAAGATATTGTTTGTTATTTCCTTAGATTTTCCAATACTTATACTTTTTTCAAATGGGCATTCGTTATTCATTTTTTGTCCTGGTAATGCAAAGAGAATGGAATACTCCACATAGCAACCACCTCTTAAAATATTTGACTATCGCTTAAAGCCTTGCATCTACAAGAAAATTAGCAATAACATTAACATCTCGATTAACATGAAGCATATGGAGAATAAGCGTTTGTAAAAATAATTTGTACAAGAGTAGGAAAACTCATGCGAGTGTAACACGTCAGATTTTTTAGAAGTTTGGTAACAGCTCACTTTAACACTGTGTCAGATTTATGCAGTCACACTTACCCAGTTATATAGTGTCATGAACTATTGGGTGGTAAAATTGTTGAGTATAGTATGCATGCTGTTTGAATACTTAGCATATTTCACAAGTCTATGAATAATATATTTCCCGGTTTATAAGAGGGAATAAATATAATTATTGGGATTTTATGCATGCTGATAGCTGTTTATTTTTCAGATAGTTTGTTAACAGTTCACTTTAAGTGTGTGTCAGGTTTAGGTTATCACACTTGCCCAGTTATATAGTGTCATGAAATACTGAGTCTAGTATACGGACTATTTTGAATATTTAACACATTTCCACACATCTATGAGTAATACATTTCCTGGTTTATAAGAGGGAACAAGTATAATTACTGGGATTTATCTTCAGATAGATTGTTGTGCATTTCCTTTCTTAAACGGGTTAGCTTTCGGCTCACGTTGACAGTGAGTCAGGTTTATGTAATCATTCTCGTCATGAAATATTGTGTGATAAGGCTGTTGAGTTTAGTATGCACACTATTGTAGATGCTTAGCACATTTTCACGTGTTTATGAATAATATATTTCCTAGTCTATGAGAGGGAATAGATATAATTACTGATTTTTTTCTGCAGACTGATTGCTGTTCATTTTGTAAGGAGTCGATGCACTCACACACAATTTTCTCCAAAAAAAATCAATCTTATTTCTCTACATAGTCTTTAAATTCAATACACGTTGTCCAACATTTCTAAAAAAATTTTAACCCTTCCAAAAAATGTGATTTTTCTAAGTCTGCAAAATATGAGGTTGTTTCTGCCATGATGTGTTCACCGGACATGAATTTATTCCCAGCGAGCCAACTGTCTTGCTTTGCGAAGAGGAAGAAGTTGCTCGTAGCCAAATCTGGAGAACATAGTGGGTGAGGTAGCAGTTCGTAGTCCAATTCCACAAATTTTGCGATAGCGGACTTTGCGACTTGTGTGCGGATGCATTATCCGTGAAAGAGAACCTTTCTCTTCAACAAATGGGGTCGTTTCTTTAACAATTCCATGTAAAACTGATCCAGCATTGCAGCAGAATATGAACCTGTGATCGTTTTACCCTTTTCCAGATAGTGGATGTCTATCACCCCTTGCAAATCCCAAAAGACAGCTGTCATTTTTCGTGCGACGGAATGGCTTTCGCTTATTTTGGACCAGGTTCGCAGAAGGAAATCCACTACTTTGGTTGTTGTTTGGTTTCAGGTTGACAGTAATGGATCTAAGTTTCATCAACCGTGGTATAACGACGCAAAAACTCATTTGGGTTGCGCTGGAACATGTTCAAGCATCCCTGTGAAATGGTCACATGATTCCGCTTGTACTCAACTGTAAGCAGTCGCGGCACTCATCTTGCTGAAAGCTTTCTAATATCCAATAATTCGTGCAGAATGTTATACACCCGTTCACTCGAGATGTTTATGGTCTTGGCTATCTCACGGATTTTCACTCGGCGGTCTTTCAACACAATATCGTGAACTTTCTTCGCCATTTCTTCTGTTGTGACCTCAACTGGCCGTCCTGAGCGCACGGCAACTCTGATGCTCGAAATTCTGTGAACCATGCCATGTGATGGACCAGAGTCCCCATAATACTTGTTCAGATTTTCTTCCGTTTCCTTCACCGTCTTGCTAATCAAAAAGCAGTGCTTTATCAGAACACGGAATTGGCTTTTCTCCAACACACACACACACACACACACACACACACACACACACACACACACATCTGCTTATTGTAGACAAACAAGTCAAATGTAACAAATGAGAATTTATGGGATTATACCCAGCATAGATGTAAGACTTGGGTGCAAATAAGAAACCTGTGATTATAATGCTATCTCTCGTCAAAGTCATGGACTTATCAATCCGCCCTCGTATTTAGTTGACTTGGCACCTGCTTATGTTTTTTTACTTTCCCTACTACGTATAGAAAGTAGGGGAAGTATTGTATTCAACCCAAAATTTCGATACCGAGATTTCACCGCAAATACATGTTTTGAGACCCCCTGAAACCAAAAAAAAGCATTTTTATAAATATGTCCGTGTGTGGTGTGTGTCTGTCTGTGTGTATTTGTCTGTGTGTCTGTGAACAGCATAACTCAAAAACGAATAGTCGGATAAACACCAAACTTGGTATTTAGGTTCAGCATCTTCCAGATGCGACACGAAGTTTTTCAAGAAAATCGCCCCACCCCAGATTACCCTTTACATGGAACATTTTTTGAAAATTTTAATTTTCTCAAAAATGGCTCTAACGATTTTGATTAAAATATCATATGTTTAAGATATTTTCATGACAAATGAAATGTATATCTCGAATTTTCTGGGAATGTCTCCAAAAGTATTCTTCAGTGTGAACGACTTTAGCATAGCTGGTAAACCATAAGAGATAGACAAAATTTTACTACACAAAAATGTAGATCGCGTTAAAATACACAATTTATGTCATATAATTTTTTCGGTTGGGTGAACCATTTTCAAGATATTGCTTGTTATTTCCTTAATTTTCCAATTCTTATACTTTTTCTCAAATTCGTTATTCATTTTTTTATGTCCTGGACATGCAAAGAGAATGGAATGCGCCACATAGCAACCAGCGTAAAAATATTTGACTATCGCTTAAAACTTACCATATTCCCCTTGCATCTACAAGAAAATTAGCAATAAGATTAACATCTCGATATCTCGATTAACATGAAGCATATGGAGAATAAGCGTTTGTAAAAATAGTTTGTACAAGAGTAGAGAAAGTCATGTGAGTATAACACATCAGATTTTGTAAAAAAAGCATCTAGTTGCATGCGGATACCCTCGAAGTGAACAGTAATCGCTGGCATTTATTTGTAGCTTGTGTGCTTTCACTATCTGCTTATAAATGTGTTTTATGTTTATTCTCTCGAATTTTAGTTCATTGTATCACATTTTATATTGATTGTCAAGCCAGAGCATGGTGAATGACTTGTTAATAGAGAGGTGTTAAGTGTAGAACTTGGTTCTTTCTTGTACCTTGGTTTCCATTCCCGAGTCAGACTGGACTTTACGGTTCTGCGTGCATGCGAAAGCATGCACGTTAGCAGTGGCTCAATATTCACAACCATGTCACAAAATTTGAATGTTTTAACACCTTGTGTTTGCGCCACATCCTCCGCTCTCTCATGAACTGATACTGTTATGAATATTCAAGAAATATCGATAGCATCCGCTTATATTATTCAAATTAACACGCGTGAAACAACCTTAACAATCCATTACTGGATGAGCTACCTGAATATGGACTTTGTATGTAGTTAATGCGCCGCTACCTCGGATAATTATTACCGTTCATAGTCGGTGATTTAGTCGTAAACTGCTGCCTATATAGTTTATGAAACAAAATCACTTAAATGCATAATTGCTTAGCCATTTTAGGAAAGCGGATCCTAACTGCCAACATTCTTGTTCACACATTTTTTGAGTTTATAGAGATCTTCGTCACGCTGTAGTTCCCGCTGACGTTGTACTCCCATTCCTCAAAATTATTTCCTACAAAGACTACTGCACCTTCTGGAAGCAAATATGTCAGTTCTTTATATAACTATTGCAAAATACGATATTACACTATCATTTAGCCTCTGGAAATGTATAAATTATATCTGCAAATGCTCAATTGTAGTTTGTGTTCTACCATATATCTGTGGTAACACGTTTATGACATGAGTGAAGGCATGCACCTTTCAATTTGCCTAGACCAGCACAACATTGTTTTGTACGAACTAGTAATTTAATACTTGTACTGGTCACAAATTTGTTTCTTTCTGATTGAGCTATTTCGCTTAATGATTCCGAATAATTTCAGTAGCTGCCGTTGGGCGGTGTTGTTTAACGACTGTATTTCCATTAGTCACCGTGTGTGACGTGTCAGTTGTTTTCGGTGCCTGGGTTCGGTCTTACTTCACTGCCAATGTGAATTTGCACATCTCTTCCTTGGTGAGTTTCTTGTATGGCTTAATAAGCCGAATATTTGAATTCCCAGTAGGCTTACTGACTGGTCTATTCATCTGGGCCTGTCCGTTACCATTTCTCGACAAGCAGATCTTTCGACATTAAAATGTAGTTATTTTACAGAGCCATAGATGTGATTAGTTTGCTAATTTTGTATAATTGATTTTGCTTTGGCCCGGTCGTTTGATATTTATACGTAGTGTAGGAAATCCCTCAGCCGGTACAGGCAATATTTAATTCTTTTAATTCTTGTGAACTTTGTTAAGCTTTATCGGAGTTTATCTAAACTCTTAATTTATACAGCTTTTACTAAATTGTTTGTTTGCTCAGAGATTATATAAATAGCTAATGTGTTCAGAATTTATCTAATGTCGTCCTCCGTGCTATAGTGATTACCATGCTAGCTTTTAGTTCCCGAGGTCGCGGTCTCAAACCCGGTGGAGGGCGATGGATTTTTATCGGGCGTAAAAATCCTTAGCATGGTGTAATATCGGTGGTCCCATGTCGTTGATTTACGGCATGTAAAAGAACCTCAAGCCTGTTAAAAAGGCCGTCTTTCACGCCCAATATAGAATGGGACGCTAAGGACCACAGCATTTAAAGCGTCCACAAATAAAATTCAGTTTAATTTTAGAGTTTATCTAATTATGCATATTTTTATGAGAAACTTACTTTACGGCATCACAGGAATTATTTCTTTATGGTGAGGAATGCCCAGGCAAGCGTGAGGTGAAGAGTTGTAATGATTGAGCTAAACGGGGCAAATCTGATACGCATTTATGTTCAGAAAATAGTTAATAATTACGTGCAATAATTACGTGATTTGCGTGACCCATATAATAGCATAATGGTTTGTGTGTTCAAGCTAGAGATGATGATGTATGTTGCTCTGTTGCAGGAATTTGTTAATTAAACCCACTATATCGGAATTTGACTGTTGTGAGCAGTGGGGGTGAGGGCAGTCCTGTCTTGCCGTATCACCCCATATCCAAGGTCCGATGCGCCTCCATTGTAACAATGTAAGAGATACGATTAAGAAAGCATGCTTCTCAGAAAATATGATACCAGCGCTTTGTTTTGAACTTATTTATAAAAAACTCTGATGTGTTACACACACAAGGCTTTCTCTACTCACTTCTCTACAAGCTATTCTTACAAAAGCTTATTCTTCTGTCTAAGTTGCGGTATACTCTTGGTGGGAGAGCATAACTCGCAGTATGTCCGATATATTAATATATGAATTAATGTATTAACTATGGTGATACTGATAATTATCTTGTGTTTTAGTTGTTACTCTTAAAGTGTTATTTTTATTTCTTGCCACGGCTGCTGTTATTTTGGTTTTTGGTAGAGCTTGTTTAACTTTGCAGGGTATGATACGGGAAGGAAGGTAAGAAGTAACAACTCTAACAATAAGTCAATGAAGAACACTATACTTTAATGGCACACGCATTTACTGTTTTAGTAAGAAGATACACAGTTACTTTAGTTAGTTGGAGCTGTAGAACAGTCTAGCCCCAACACGTTCGGGCGCCAAACTTGCGGTCGCTGAGCAATCAAGTATTTTATAAGTGCTCTATAAATACTGGTAGTATTTATCACACGTTCCTATGGGCTTTTAAATTGATAACATTCCAACGTTCCTACTACATTATGATAAGTAACTAATAACGCCTGCTTCGGAGAGGTTACATGTATGTTATTCACATCGCAGCGCTTTATACGCAACCGCCTTGGCTGATGGGGACGCTACAACTAACTTTGCTGCACTTAAACATTTTAAACATATTCTTCCTTAAAATCTCATTGTCTGTCTTCGTTCAGCTTGGAACCTTCTAGAAGACTTACCCGGTTATTGTTCGTTGTTTGCAAACATGTGACCTCTCTACAAAAATATGTTGTGTTCGCTTGTCGCTTTTTCTATTTCACAAAGACTCAAGGTCTGGCTTTTATGACTTTCCCGTACAAGTCCTTTTTGCCTGGGCCCTAATTCTAACAGAAAGATATGATTGTCGGCTTTTAACAAGGCTTCCACAGCTCCAACTACACTTGCACATACATAAAACGTATGCCTTAACTTTTATTTATATAACTAGTATTCTGCTTATTAATATTATTTTCCATTATAATTTACATTATTATATAAATTGTATATATAACCACAGTTACTGTCTCAAGGGCTTGCGCAGATAAACGTTTTTAGAAAAATGCTTTCATCTCATATTTCGTTGTATGTGCAAGGGGAATACAGCAGGCTTAAGCAAAAGTTAAAACCTTTAAAAAGCGGCTCGCTATGTGATGGCTTTGAAATGCCATACTCTTTGTATGACCACAAGAGAATAAGACGAATACACTTAGCATTTTAAAAAATGCAACGTATTTTAAAATTACAACAATAACATAGGATATCTTGAAAATCGTAAATGCCCAAAAAATAATTTTACATAAATTAATTTTAACGAAATCTATATTTTCTGAGCAGTAAGTTTTTTAATATTTTTTACAGTTTTCAAGTTATATAGATTTCATTCAGAATGAAGAAGACTTCACAGGCTGTTTGCAGAAAATTCAAGATATACTCATACATCTTATTTTCCCGCAGATGGCTTAAACATGTGAAACTTTAGCCAAACGCATTAGGGCAATTTTTTAGAAAATCAAAAGTAACGAAAATGTTTGCATGTAAAGGGTAGTTTGGGGTTGACGATTTTCTTGAAAATCTTTGTGTTGCATGCTTGGAAGGCGCTGAATTTAAATACTAAGTTTAGTATGGTGCTGAAGCATAGTGCCAGGGCTCAATTTTCAATAAAAAAGAAACATAAATAGGAAGTGTACTCATTTTGAAAGGTTAATTGAAATTAATATACTTTAGTGTGTTACTAAAATTAAAATAATAAATTATAAAAATAATCATCTTTATTATTATTATTATTATTATTTATTACATTTACACCTACAAATGATTAGGTACTAAAGATTCTAGTTTCATAACTTTTGTCAACTGTCTTCGCAACAGAGACCGCGATGAGATGAGATGAATGGACCTGTTTCGGACCCCGCGCCCCAATAGAAGTTAAGACTGACCTTCAAACAGGTAAAATATAAAAAAAAGACACAGGTCATTTGCCTTTTCTTGGCATGAAAATATCAGGTACGACAACTGTTATTTTTATTATTTTTTCAAGTATTTTTACACAGGAAATTTCTGTTGACCAAATTGTTTTAGCTCAAGAATATGATTAATTAGAATATTTGTACAGGAAACACATTAAAAATATGATAAACCGGAACGCATGTTTAGTTTTGGAAAATTTAATTATATATAAATAATCACACATATATAATTAAATATAGAAGCTATTAAATGTGCAGACCAGTATAAATACTTTGTAACGATAGTAACTGATGATGGAAGAAATGATCCAGTAATCAGGAAAAACATGCAATATCAAAGTTGAATGCCTTACCATGATATAAAAACGTTATAAAACAAAACAAGCATAAAGTAAACTATAAGAAGAGCAGCTTTATTTGAAATTTGAAAAACGTGTTTTTCACAATGAAAATGGAAATAGATTAATTATATGTGAAGGTGTGCTAGGTTTTTAAAAACAAGAAAAGAGCAAGAAATGAAATAATTACACATACGATAGAAGTAAAGAATAACATTGTAGATTATACCTATATAAAACAACTAAATGGTATGGAATGTGATGAGAGATTATCAAGTTTGGCATACAAGTGGATTCCAGCAAGAAACAGGAAAAGAGGAAAACCAATAACAACATGAAAATTAACATAATGGAAGCGATGGAGAGAAGCCAATTTAGAGGACAGTGCACAGAGGCGAATGGTTTTGTACGTGGAGAGAAATTTGTAAATGGTTGTAAATTTATATTTGAGCGTGAGAAGATGTGAATAATATTGTAAACTAATCTAATAAAACTAAATAATTTATCAATAAAAATCTGGTTATAATTAATCTTATACCTCGGTATAACGAATGTAAACAACTTAGATTAAAAGGTACCGGAGCTGTAGACATAGTTGTTCTTTAAGATTCCGCCATCTTGTTACCATGTATAGACATATCAGCTTTTGATCACAACTTCATGTTCGCGCAGTTAAGTTTTTCTACCGGATTACAGCACAGTATAGGCGTAGAGATGTACACAGAGGCTAAAGAAAATCTTAGGCGGATTTTGTATCTTTACTGGGCTCTTTTGAGGCCTGTCCTTCACCTTACCTATCACAGAGAGTGGTGGCTTGATAACCCAGCAATAAGTGGGAAAAGAGGGGAGGTTGATGCCTTTGTTTTTTCTGGTGTTACTGAAACCAAAACATGTTTATTGTCTCAGAACCAGTCATGCCGTATACTAGCGAAATTACTCGTGGATGTATCGTGGGTACGTGGGAGGCTGGTCGCACTATTACAGCAATTGCAACAGCAGTGCATAAAAGTCTTTTTGTAGTAAATTACTGGATATCAAAATATTCCAGGAAAGTCTACATAATCGTCAGAAAGTGGGCACTCCCCGTAAAACATCCGCAGATGATATTCGTTTACTAAATGCAAATTACTCTTTTGGTATAATTGACTGATCATGTTGAGAAACTAGAGATAAATGTGTATATGTATATGGTTTACCGAATATGACATACATATTACAGCAATAAAATTGGGTTACATTTTTGTCTATAATCCTGTTGCATTCCTATGATCAGTAATATGTTAGTAAGGGTATATTAACCAATTATAGTTTGACTTAGAGGGAAAACATGCTGCTTTATTTATTTATTATTTAGTTATGTTTGCTTCTATGCAACAACAAGCATTGATACCACTGTGAGAATACAGCTCTGTTTAGTTCTGTTATAAAGTGCTGCCTTGCTATGTATTTAATGAATACCATTCAAGTTTTAATTTGAAAACCTTCTCACACTGCACATTCTACATTTCGCTAACCTGGGCGCGCATCAGGATTTCCCCTTAGCTTTTAACCCTTTCAAAGGCGTGTCCTGCACTAGCCGATAACGTATGAGCTACCAATCACGATAAGAGGTCTGTATGACAAACCGAATGCACTCACTCTACCTCTTTCTCTTTTAGACAATGCGATCAAGATCGTAAACATATATTTCGTTTCTACCCATTTTGTAATCTTTATTATAGTTATTGGTGTAACTATTTAGCAGAAGGAGTGGCGCACCCTTGCACCGAGGCCTAAAACAACCAGGCTTCGCAAGACCACCTATAACGATTAATAACCATTTCCTTTGGCGCTCTTTGTACAGCAGTACCGTAAACTGGAAGAACATTGACATAGATGGGTAACTTCGGTCTGCACTGAGCAACATTGATTAACAGGGCTAGGTCCATTTGATCGTACAAGATTCCTGATGAGAGAGCCAAGGAAACATTGGCCACTCGTTGGAGATGCTACAGTTCCCTCATACAGATGCTACAAGAAATGAGAGGACAGATAGAAGCAGCAAAAGGAAACGGGGTAGAAAAATATTGCCCGGTAAAGCACAGAGTCTAAACGGATTCAGCAGTACCTGCACTAGCACCTTCCACGTAATGAATGGATTTAAGATATATCTTTTGAATTCAGAACAGTCCTGATAGCGAATAGACGCATTGTTGTCACTTTACGTTGTTTTTTACTTTCTCTACTACGTATAGTAAGTAGGGGAAGTATTGCATTCCATCCAAAAATTCGATACCGAGATTTCACAGGAAATATATGTTTTGAGACCTCCTGAATCCAAAAAAAAGCATTTTTGGAAACATGCCCGTGTGTGTGTGTGTGTGTGTGTGTGAACAGCATAACTCAGAAACCAACAGTCGGATAAACACCAAACTTGATATTTAGCTTCAGTATCTTCCAGAGATGCAACACGAAGGTTTTCAAGAAAATACCCCTAGTCCAGATTACCCTTTACATGGAACATTTTTCGAAAATTTTAATTTTCTCAAAAATGGCTCTAACGATTTTGATTAAAATATCATATGTTTAAGATATTTTCATGACAAATAAAATGTATATCTTTAATTTTCTGGGAATGTCTCCCAAAGCATTCTTCATTGTGAACGACATTTGCATAACTGGTAAACCATAAGAGATAGACAAACTTTTACTGCACAAAAAATGTAGATCGCGTTATAATACACAATTTATGTCATATACGTTTGTTTTGTTGTTGAGTGAACCATTTTCGAGATATGGCTTGTTATTCCCTTAAATTTTTCAATACTTATTTTCTCAAATGGGAATTCGTTATTCTTTTTTTTTTTGTCTTGGATATGTAAGGAGTATTAATCTGTGGCAAAGAGAATGGTGCTGCACATAGCAACCAGCTATTAAGAGATATGTCTATGCCTATATTGCCCATGCAGATACAAAACTAGGGGAACATGGCCTTAAGCGATAGTCAAATATTTTTAGAACTGGTCGCTATGTGTAAAATGTAATTCTCTTTGCATGTCAAAAGATCGTTTCTGCTAATGTTTATCTCGATTAATATGAAATAGATGGAGAATTTGTAAAAATAGTTTGTACACGAGTAGAGAAAGTCATGTGAGTGTAACACATAAGATTTTTTTGTATGTTCTTTACATGCGATAGGCATGTTCCTAGATACTGAAAAATTTGGAAAATGTTATTTTGTATGGAATTTTCTATCTGCTACGATAATAAGTAGGAAAAGTATTGCATTCCACCCAAAAATTTGATACGGAGATTTCACCGGAAATACATGTTTTGAGGCACCTGGATCCAGAAAAAGCCTTTTTAGAAAAATGTCCGTGTATGTGTTTGTTGTGTGTGGGGTCTGTCAGTCTGTGTTGTGTGTGTGTGTGTGTGTGTGTGTGTGTGAACAGCATAGGTCAAAGATGAAAACTTAAATAAGTACCAAATTTGGTATTTAAGTTTAATATCTTTCAAGCATACCACGCGAAGATTTTCAAGAAAATCCGCCAAACACCAACTACCCTTTACATGGAACGTTTTTCGAAAATGCTGATTTTCTATAAAATGGCAGTAACGACTTTGATTAAGATACCATATATTAAAAATATTTATATGACAAATAAAATATATATGTTGAATTTTCTTGGAATGACTTTGAAGTCCTCTTTATCCGGAAGGATTTTGTGTAATTTTGTATAACTGGTAAACGTTAAGCAATACACGAAAACGAACCACACAAGAAATATAGATTTCTATAAAATACACAATTCTATAAAATACAAAATAGCTTTTTTGTAGCATCTATAACGAAATGTGTAATGTGGCTATTTCGCAAATGTTTATTTGGATTAACAAAAGTAGTTTGTATACCCACTAATAAATGATAGAGGGTAGAGAAAGTCATGTGAATGTATCATTAAATTTTTGAAAGAAAGTCGCATGACAAAGTAACCTTAGTTAGGTACAACTTTGCAGAAATCACATTAGTATATGACATACCAAGGATTCCCATGTAGGGGTAACTTGGCAATTCGAAGACATTTTTACTTTCTCTACTACGTATAGTAAGTAGGGGAAGTATTGTATTCCACCCAAAAATTCGATACCGAGATTTCACCGGAAATACATGTTTTGAGACCCCTGATTCCAAAAAAAGATTTTTGGAAACATGTCCGTGTGTCTGTCTGTGTGTGCCTGTGTGTGTGTGTGTGTGTGTGTGTGTCTGTCTGTCTGTCTGTCTGTCTGTCTGTGAACAGCATAACTCAGAAACGAACAGTCGGATAAACACCAAACTTGGTATTTAGGTTCAGTATCTTCCAGAGATGCGACACGAAGGTTTCCAAGAAAATCCCTTCCACCCACATTACCCTTTACATGGAACATTTTTCGAAAATTTTAATTTTGTCTAAAATGGCTCTAACGATTTTGATTAAAATATCAGATGTTTAAGATATTCTTATGACAAATGAAATGTATATCTCGAATTTTCTGGAAATGTCTCCAAAAGTATTCTTCATTGTGAACAACTTTTGCATAACTGGTAAACCATAAGAGATACACAAAATGTTACTACACAAAAAATGTAGATCGCGTTAAAATACACAATTTATGTCATATACATTTTTTGTTGAGTGAACCAGTTTCGAGATATTGCTTGTTAATCCCTTAAATGTTCCAATACTTACACTTTTTCTCAAATTCGTTATTCATTATTTGTCCTGGTAATGCAAAGAAAATGGGATATTCCACATAGCAACCATTCTTAAAATATTTCACTATCGCTTAGTCTACCATATTCCCCTTGCATCTATAAGAAAGTTAGCAATAAGATTAACATCTCGATAAACATGAAGCATGTGGAGAATAAGCGTTTGTAAAAATAGTTTGTACAAGAGTAGAAAAAGTCATGTGAGTGTAACACATCAGATTTTTTTAAAAAATATGAATTTTGGTGCACGTGAGGCAAAGGACCGAGCGAAGTGGGGCTGTGGTATAGTGTGCCACTCGCATTCGATAGGTTCCGGGTTCAAATCCGCAGGGCTGACCAATCTGATCGAAAGTTTCTTCAACGTTTTCCTCTGTCGTTAGGAGAATACTAGGTTGGATAATTTATCCGGAGTTTTCATATCATCCATTATTATATCATTTAATTACACATTTCATTTCCTTCTTCACCGCCACACCAGGCATTGGACTGATCACCCATTCTGAATATGCTATGATCCAGAGTTCGCTCGCCCTCGAAAGCGCGCTGTACAGTTACCACCCGCTCGTACAGCGCATATATGACCTGCCCCACTCCCTGGGTACCTCCTGCATCAGCGTCTCTTTTATGTGGATTCCAGGTCATGTGGGCATCTCAGGAAACGAGTCTGCCGACGCCGCTGCCATATCGGCGCTTTTATTACCCAGATGTTTTACCTGTGTTGTTCCTTCCTCAGATTTTTATGTTAATTTACGATACCGCATATTCTCGCTTTGGCGCGATGAGTGGACGGCCCTCCGGGGGAACAAGTTGCGGGAGGTTAAACCTTTCCCGATAGTGTGGGTTAGCTCTTCTCGTTCTTCCCGTCGGGAAGAGGTAATTTTAGCTCGTTTACGAATCGGGCATTGCCTTTTTAGTCATAGATGGCTTCTCAGTGGTGACCCCGCACCACTTTGTGAGCGGTGTGATGCGCCCTTAACGGTGAGTCACATTTTAACAGAGTGTCAGGTTTTAGCACAATTGCGCGTTCGTGTGTCTCTGCCTGTTGTTATAGCCAACGTTTTGGCAGACGACGCGCATACTGTAGAATGTGTTTTACGTTTTATCACTGAAATTGGTTTTAGCCGACGCATTTGATGCGATGAGCGTGTTTCAGTTTTTGACTTGATACTGTGTGTTTTTAATAGGGACTCTTCTCCCCGGCTGAGATATGGCGCTCTTGTCCGTTGCGTTCTACAGTTCCTGACACGTCGTTTTACTCTTGTGTTGTTTTATTTACCACGTTTTTTGTGGTGGTTTTCACATTTGATTGCATGTTTTATATTGTTTTTTACTATTCGGTTTTTTAGCAGTATTTTATCTTTGGATTTTCAATTTTATACTTTGTAAGGGCGCTGATGACCTTAACTGTTTAGCGCCCTTAAACCGCATCTCATCATCACTCATCATCGCCCTCGACAGGCTTGTAAGTTCTATAAAGAGAAGGCAATCAGTTCAAGAAGAAGTAAGGTAAAGTTTTGAATGCCATGATGAAGTTAATCGGGAAATGTAGATGGAAATACTTTAAATATGGATGAAAACATATTGTAAACAACTGCCAATGTTCCCCCATCTAGCGTCATTTTTTGTGAATAACCTATCCTTCTAAAATTTGTATTTTAGAGCGCTAACCATGCAGCTCTTAAAAAAATGAATAATAATATAAAATGACTAAGCCAAATGTAAAATGAAAGAAAGAGAAAATTTTCACGTTGGAACCTTCACTATAATTTTCCCTCCCCAAAATTGCAAGATAGCCCTGAATTGCTCCCGTTAAGGTCGTTTAGCTCCCAGTTGGTATAGATTATCGATCCGAACAAATAAAACGGTTTTAACCCCTCCACGACTTCTGTGTGTCAAAAGTGTTTCAACTAGTAGCAGCTGTCACAGTTTTGACATTTGGATACATTCACAGCAAACTGTCGGAATCATATGCCGCTTATATCAAAATACAAGCTAGTAGAAATGCACTCACTTTAAACGAACAGGTGCGTCTACACGCAGTTAGAATATCTATAAAATAACATTGAACATTCATTGAACCCTTACTCAACAACAGAGCTGATAATCACATGAATAAAAACTAGCTCTCTTTTTCATTTTGAAGATTACTGCCAAGAAATGATATGATGGAATTTAATGAATAAAATCTAATTAATATTATAAAAAATAATTCCAATAAACCGCTCAATCGACTTTGTTAATCCTTTGCCTTTGAAAACCCAATTCTTTCTGACGGATATGGTCTATACAATAGATTATAATCTCATTTAATAAATTACTACGCAATTAAAAAGGATTTATTAAGCCCTTGCACTTGATTACGAACCGCAACCCGCCGAACACCGCCCTGTCCTAAAAACTGAAACAGATGACAAAGAAAATGATGGGTACAGGAATTGAGGGATAGGGGAGTCGTGGTAGAAGATGAAACCACCCCCAATATTCTATCGACCTGGGGAAACCACGAAAAATCCATGGGTCAAAGTGGGTGTCGCCGGGGATCGACCAGGGATCTCCCGAATGCGAATCGCACACGTTACCGCGGCGCCACTTCGCTCTGTTGTTTACTAGCAAGATGCGCTAGTATTATACTCACATGATTTTCTTTATCCACTAAAGTTTATCTTTCTATCTCTTCTGCAGCACTGTTCTACAAATCCAAAGGTATATTTCTATCCACTTCATATTAATGGTGAATAGGTGACCAAGCATTTAAAAATATACAGCTAGGGAATGTTTAATGCTATAAAATATTAATTTGACATTGTGTGTTTTAACCAGATCGGCATTTTCCATACAGTATGTTTTTCTCTTTCTGTCTCTCTTATAGTTTACTGTTATACATAATTTAACAAAGTTATTCCGAATAAAAATAATCTCATTGGTTATTCGTAGACAGTTCATGTACACATTTTATTACTTATGCATATCTTAGAATAACAATTTTTAATTCAGACTGTTAGAGACATTTTTGGGAAAATAAAATATAGGGAAACTTTTTCCATGTAAAACATAGTTTTGGGTAAATATATTTTCTGTAAAATCTTCATGCTGCATTTTTGGAAGATTTTGAACTTATACACTAACTTTGGTATTTATTCAACTTTTCGTTTTTGAGTTTTGCTGCTCTAAACACACACAGGCACACGAGCACAGGGACCTTTTATGTAAAAATGTTGTATTTTATTCAAGAAGCCTCAAAATATGTATTTGTGGAGAAATTCCGATATCAAGTTTTTGGATGGTATACAATACATCCTCTATCACCTACAGGTATGTGTAGAGGAATTAAAAACATACAAAAAATATAACATTTTAAAACGTGTAAACAATAGCTTTCCGTATAGAATAAAGGTTGCAGCAAATATTTGTGACACGGTATATGTTATAAACAGCTTTTGTTATAATTAAAATGCTTTCGATGTAAAGGATTGCATACTTTACTTTCTATCCTTAAAATATGCACACAATTGAAGCATATGTCTAATTTTTACTTTCTCCACTACGTATAGTAAGTAGGGGAAGTAATGTATTCCACCCAAAAATTCGATACCGAAATTTCACCTGAAATACATGTTTTGAGACCCCCTGAATCCAAAAAAAAGCATTTTTGGAAACATGTCCGTGTGTGTCTGTGTGTCTGTGAACAGCATAACTCAGAACCGAACAGTCGGATAAACACCAAACTTGGTATTTAGGTTCAGTATCTTCCAGAAATGCGACACGAAGGTTTTCAAGAAAATCCCCCACCCCAGATTACCCTTTACATGGAACATTTTTCGAAAATTTTTATTTTCTCAAAAATGTCTCTAACGATTTTGATTAAAATATCATGTGTTTAAGATATTTTCATGACACATACAATGTATATCTTGAATTTTCTGGGAATGTGTCCAAAAGTATTCTTCATTATGAATGACTTTTGTATAACTGGTAAACCATAAGAGGTAGACAAAATTTTACTACACAAAAAATGTAGATCGTGTTAAAACACACAATTTATGTCATATATATATGTTTTGTTGAGTGAACCATTTTTGAGATATTGCTTGTTAAATTTTTCAATAATTATTTTCTCAAATGGGAATTCGTTATTCATTTCTTTGTCTTGGATATGCAAAGAGTATTAGTCTGTGGGAAAGGGAATGGTGCTGCACCTAGCAACCAGCTATTAAGAGATATGCCTATGCTTAAAGGCCACTGCAATTACAAAACAAGGGGAACATAGTACGCCTTAAGCGATAGTCAAATATTTTTAGAACTGGTCGCTCTGTGTAAAATGTAATTCATTTTACATGTCAAAAGATCGTTTCTGCAAATGTTTATCTCGATTAATATGAAACAGATGGAGAATAAGAGTTTGTAAAAATAGTTTGTACAAGAGTAGAGAATAAACTCGTGCTGCACGGGTGCTACAATGGTTGCTTAGGAACAACGATGTAATAAATCTGTTGAAATGAATGCATTAATAATAGATTCCATTCAAATTCTCGCTTAACATACAAAATTCTAAAGCCCTCTGCATGTCGCTCTTGAGCTAGCAATGGAAGCAATTACGCTTTGTTTCAAACACAAAACATTGGCATCTAGCAAGCAGTGAATAAATAAAATTACAATCAAAATCTGCATTAATCGATATGCCAAAATGAGTTACTATAAATTTAACATTCATCACGGCTATCAATACAGGTTGCTTACAGTTCTCTCTAAAACAAGCTTTTCGTTCTTGGTTGAATCAATCAAAAGTAGTGAAAAAGTTGCAACCTAGAAGTACAAACAAAAATTTGGTTTTAATTTTAAAATTTCTGACTTTTTGCTATTTGTGATAATCAGCAAATAACCAGCTCTGACATATGCGCAGGTGTGATCGCTTCTTAATTATAATTACTTGTTTTAGTTTTTGCAAATAAACAAAACACGCTTAGCACTTTAATCAACTAAGTTAATTTCTGACTGTCATCACGAAACCATGACGTCAATTTTTCGCCTGGCAAGAAAATAGAATCAAGAGTCATTCTCTACTTTTGGAATTTATTATCAACTTTTGATACTAAAATTACGTAAAGTGTTGTATGTAACTTATGTTTTTTTTATTTTTACTTTCTACAACGTACCTTTTGACAGAGGAGGTATTGCATTACACCCAAAAATTCGACACCCAGGTTTCCCAGGAAATACATGTTTTGAGGCCTCCTTAATAAAAAAAATAAAAGCATTTTTAGAAAAAGTTCCATGTGTGCCTATGTGTGTGGGTCTGTTAGCAGTATAACACCAAAAGGAAAAGTCCGATAAAAACCAAACTTTGTATTTGAGTTCAGTATCTCCCAAAGATGCGACACGAAGGTTTTCAACAAATTCTCGCCACCCCAAACTATCCTTTAAATGGAAAATTTTTAGAAATGTTTGATTTTCTAACGATTTTGGTTATAATTTATTAAATATGTTACAGAAAAATAAAATGAATATCTTGAAGTTTCTGGGAATAGCCTTGAAGTCCTCTTCATACGGAAGGAATTTTGTATAGTCTTGTATAACTGGTAAATGATAGACGAAAACCGCTATACATATGTAGATCTCTTTAAAACATAGAACTTATTTCTACTAAATTTTAGTTGGCATAAGCCATATGTGAGATGTATAATTTATGAATTGTTTTAATTACTCGATACTCTGTCATTCTTTTAAAATCCCATTGATTTTCGGTTGATTCTCACGGTTGTATTGTAAGAGTATAGAATTTTAAGACATTTGTATCTATAACGAAATGTGTAATATAGCTATTTCTGTAAAGGTTTATTTGGATTAAAATGTTGTTAGAAAAATAGGCTTCTGTAAATTGGTTGGATACATAAGTAAACGATACAGGGTAGAGATCATGTGAATGTAACCCATCAGATTTTTTATGCTACTTCTGCCAAAATCTAAATGATTATATACTTGTTACATAAATAACTATTGTACTTTCTGCTTATATAAAATATGAGAATCTTCTCTCCGTTAATGTGGTTAATATAATTATTTAAAGCGGAGAGAAATGGCTTCTTGAGTCAGTGTATGTACAGATTTGTGCAATCATTTTTGGAAAGGGGTGATTTGCAGATTTGAGAAGTGTTACTTATGCCTTTGGTGTGTGCATTTGCCCACGTGATATTTTTGTGTACTAACAAAGGACGTGCTTGTTAGTGCTTGAACAACTCTGTAAACGGACGATGGTAAATTTCCCTGCTTCCCAAGAAGGTTTTACTCCATTAAACGCACACAAAGGTTACGTTAGCTAACAGATTTGTGCCTGTGGCTAAAAAAGTGCGATGTTCCGAATCATTGACCCGTAACTTAGACCATATACATTACTGCTTTAGGTTTACGACCCTGTCAAATATATGCCAGACAGATGTCGTTTCTTTCAGATTTAGGGCACCAGTTCAATGTTACAGAACCCTTTTGTAATTTCTAGGTTAAGACAGATACTCTACTTAAATTTAGATTACTACATCTTTACAATATATATTGGAAAAGATGACAGATCCAACGGGATTAGCGAACAGCCCAATAATGCACATTTTTTTACTTTCTCTGCTACGTATAGTAAGTAGGGGAAGTATTGTATTCCACCCAAAAATTCGATAACGGGATTTCACCGGAAATACATGTTTTGAGACCCCCTGAATCCAAAAGAAGCATTGTTTTAAACATGTCCGTGTGTGTGTCTGTGTGTGTGTCTGTGAACAGCATAACTCAGAAACGAACAACGGATAAACACCAAACTTGGTATTTACGTTCAGTATCTTCCAGAGATGCTACACAAAGGTTTTCAAGAACATTCCCCCACCCCAGATTACCCTTTACATGGAACATTTTTCAAAAATTTTAATTTTCTCAAAAATGGCTCTAACGATTTTGATTAGAATATCAGATGTTTAAGATATTTTCATGACAAATATATTTTAAATTTTCTGGGAATGTCTCCAAAAGTATTCTTCATTGTGAATGACTTTTGCATAACTGGTAAACCATAAGAGATAGACAAAATGTTACTACACAACAAATGTAAATCGCGTTAAAATACACAATTTATGTAATATACATTTTTTTGTTGAGTGAACCATTTTCGAGATATTGCTTGTTATTCCCTTAATTTTTCCAATACTTATACTTTTTCTCAAATTCGTTATTCATTTTTACTTTCTCTACTACGTATAGTAAGTAGGGGAAGTATTGCATTCCACCCAAAAATTCGATACCGAGATTTCACCGGAAATACATGTTTTGAGACCTCCTGAATCCAAAAAAAGCATTTTTGGAAACATATCCGTGTGTGTGTGTCTGTGTGTGTGTCTGTGTGTGTGTGTGTCTGTGTGTCTGTGAACAGCATAACTCAAAAACGAACAGTCGGATAAGCACCAAACTTGGTATTTAGGTTCAGTATCTTCCAGAGATGCGACACGAAGGTTTTCAAGAAAATCCCCCCACCCCAGACTACCCTTTACATGGAAGATTTTTCGAAAATTTTAATTTTCTCAAAAATGGCTCTAACGATTTTGATTAAAATATCATATGTTTAAGATAATGTCATGAGAAATGAAATGTATATCTCGAATTTTCTGGGAATGTCTCCAAAAGTATTCTTTATGGTGAACGACTTTTGCATAACTGGTAAACCATAAGAGATAGACAAAATTTTACTACACAAAAAATGTAGATCGCGTTAAAATACACAACTTATGTCATATACATTTCTTTTGTTGAGTGAACCGTTTTCGAGATATTGCTTGTTATTTCCTTAAATTTTCCAATACTTATACTTTTTGTCAAATACGTTATTCATTTTTTTATGTCCTGACATGCAAAGAGAATGGAATGCGCCACATAGCAACCAGCGTTAAAATATTTGACTATCGCTTAAAAGCTACCATATTCCCCTTGCATCTACAAGAAAATTACCAATAAGATTGACATCTCGATATCTCGATTAACATGAAGCATATGGAGAATAGGCGTTTGTAAAATTAGATTGTACAAGAGTAGAGAAAGTCATGTGAGTGTAACACATCAGATTTTTTTTAATCTCCTGGACATGCAAAGAGAATGGAATGCGCCACATAGCAACCAGTACTTAAAATATTTGACTATCGCTTATAACCTACAATATGCCCCTTGCATCTACAAGAAAATTAGCAATAAGATTGACTCTCGATATCTCAATTAACATGAAGCATATGGAGAATAAGCGTTTGTATAAATAGTTTGTACAAGAGTAGATAAAGTCATGTGAGTGTAACACATCAGATGTTTTAAAAAGGCAAATTAAACGATTGTAATAATTATAGAGGAGTATATAGAATATGCACAATAATTACTTGGCGGCAATAACAATTTGTGAATCTCTACTTGGTAGAGCAAAGTGGCTTCAGAAAAGGCAGGTCCTTCACAGAAAGTAATTTTATTACTAAACAAATTATTGAAAAAGATTGTGAGTGTAGAATACGTACACATGGCATATATTGACTTCGAAAAAGCTTTTGATAGAATAAACCGAAATACATTATGGCAAATATTGGAAGAAAAAGTATAACCGCACGACTAATAAAACTATATAATGTCTCTATCAGCAGATGAAAATAGCACTAAAAAAATTCTAATATATCTCGGGAAGTATCTGTAAATCAAGGTGCTCGACAAGGTGCAGTTTATCACCCAATATTTTTAAATATTGATGATCTAATTAGAAATTGGAAATATTAGTGAGTCTTGGTTTTAAAATATCATGAGACAGATACTTGACTGTGCTTCTATTTTCTGAAGATTGATTATTAACCATGATAGTGAATTTGCCCTACAATATTCAGTCTTTATATTTTAACATAATAATAATAATAATAATAATAATAATAATAATAATAATAATAATAATACCTAATAATCAAATCATAGAACAAGTGATACATTTCAGCCATTTAATAAATTAATTTAGCTATGATAAAGAGGGCGACATAGATAGTAAAGTACGCAAATTTCAAAGTATTTGTGATACTATTATTCGTACTCTGAGATATAAATAGGAAGAGATACAAAACTGGAATTTTATAAAGTAATGGCTATTCAGGTGTTACACTCCGGATGTGAACTATCGACAATAACAAATCAGCAAGAAAAGAAAATACAGGCATCAGAAATTAACTTCCTAAGAGAAGTTAAAAAGTCATCTATACATGATCACATAAAAATGAAGATATACACCAAGAATTAAAGATGTTTAATATTAATGATAAACTGAGAAGTTACATGCTAAAATGGAAGGAACATCTAGAAGGAATGGACAACTCAACATTGAAAAAACATTGATATATAGGCTAATAGGTGGAGGGTCTGTGGGAAGATCTAGGAGGAGATGGTTGGAAGATCCTTCAGGATAAAACCGGCCTAGATATGCCTATACCTTATAGTGCAGAAGAAGAAGAAGAAGAATGTTAAGGTGTGTGACTTAATGCGTCTGCCTCATATTAGAAATGTTCCGAGTTTGAACTTCGGTTCGCGTTAATTATTTATTTTTTTACTTTTTCTACTACGTATAGTAAGTAGGGGAAGTATTGCATTCCACCCAAAAATTCGATACCGAGATTTCACCGGAAATACATGTTTTGAGACGCCCTGAATAAAAAAAAAGCATTTTTGGAAACATGTCCGTGTGTGTGTGTGTGTGTGTGTGTGTGTGTGTGTGAACAGCATAACTCAGAAACGAGTAGTCAGATAAACACCAAACTTGGTATTTAGGTTCAGTATCTACTAGAGATGCGACAAAAAGGTTTTCAAGAAAATCCCCCCACCCCAGATTTCCCTTTACATGGAACAATTTTCTCAAAAATGGCTCTAACGATTTTGATTAAAATATCATATGTTTAAGATATTTTGATGCCAAATATAATGTATATCTTGAATTTTGCTATATTTCAGTTTTTGATTGGCTAATCCTACTCCAATAATAACTTCATTTAACTAAGGCTTTTTCTGGTTGTTGATTAGCTATTTTATAAACTATCACTAAAATTACATTATTGTTACTCCAAGAATCACAAGTAGTACTATTAAACTTTCTTACTCATTATTGACTCAAGGTTACCTCATTGTTACCTCATTGTTAGCAACTTTTAACTTATTATTCTCACAGCTCCTACATTATTAAATTACGTAATATATTTACATAACATTATTACACATGGATACAATAATATATGCATATGCAATGACCGTTGCATTCATTTTACAAATTATTACATACACATATTGCTTCAAGGCGGACTGTTATTGAATTTACTTATTATATAATTAGACTGAAATCATTTAAGTTTTAAGAATACTGCCTCAATTTGCGAAATACCGTTAAGACAATGGTTCGTTGAATTTAGACACAAATATAAGATGCAATATAATAAAAACTAGAAGTAAATACCAAAAACTTTGTCTTCGTCTCCATTTTACTGAGGAATACTCTCATAAAAATGTAACTGTCATTCAGTTTAAACGACACACGCAAATAATTCACTAGAAAGACCAATTATGCTGTACTGGTCTATCGTTTACTTGTGTACCAATCATAGCGAAACACTCTCATAGAGGCGTTATACGAAATATCCGTTTATTTCACATCCATTTTAATTTCCGTGAGACAGTATTTTTAACACTTGAATAATTTCAATTAAATGATATAATATGTAAATTCAATAACAGCCCGCCTTGAAGCAATATGTGTATGTAATAATTTATAAAATGTATGTAACAGTCACTGCATATGATTATATTATTTTAAACATGTTTAATAATGTTATGTGAATGCCTTACGTAATTTAATAGCGTAAGAGCTGTGATAATAAGTTTAAAGTTGCTAACAATGAGGTAATAATGAGTTTGAGAGTTTGAATACTACTAGTCATGATTAGGGCAGCAATAATGTAAATGTTGTGACAGTTTAAAAATAGCCAATCAACAGCCAGAAAAAGCCTTAATTAAATGCAGGTATTCTATTGGACTAGGATTAGCCAATCAGAGACTTGAAATACAAAAGTTTACGGGTTTGGACGGTGGAAATATGTTCAGTTGGCTGCAGACCTTGGAAGTGACCAGATGGAAGATGTGTTCTCTAAAGAAATATTACATATTCGTGTGAAATGAAAATTATGTATACGCGTAACAAAGTGCAAATATTAAATAAACGAATCTCACAGCTCTTGATATCAGTGTAGTGCTATTTAATTTGTGTCAAGGATAAATAAAAAGAAGTGAATTTAAACTTAAAATCTGTGTAAGCCTACATTCTTGTCGCACCACGCCCTGATTAAGAGAAACGTGTCTCTAAAACAATGCTGACGCAGCCGAGGCAAACATAAACATAAATACTATCTATAGAAGCAGTTTAATAACAAAGTTAATTTTTTTTAACTTGGAGCATAGCAACAAAAATGCATCTTCAAATCGGCTTTACATACGTAGTAGCATATTACGTAACAAACAATCTACTTCAAATTGACGCCCAAAGCGTGGTGCAAACTTCAACAGTAAAAACAAACAATCTTCTTCAAATTGCTTCCCAACGTGGGGATAACAACAGCAGAAAATCAACTACTTCATCAGTTGTTTCGTTTTTGTGTCTCTGGGTTGTTTTTCAGGACAGTCACATAGAGAACTGATACTGGCTTGGGTCAAGTCAAAAGCTAGTTACCTGAACGTAATCTTACAGAGGGAAAAACGTTGTTGCAGGCTAAGTGAATGGGCCACCTTTGCATGTTAGTGTGTACACACGGACGTTTTTCTAAATTTTTTTATTCAGGGTTCCCAAAACGTGTTTTCGGTGAAATCTTGGCATCGAATTTTTGGATGGAATGGAATACATACTTACCATGGGGGCACACACACACACACACACACACACACACACACACACACACACACACACACACACACACTTATACGCACATACAGACCTTTTTCTAACCATTCAGAGAGCCTCAAAAGTGTATTCTGATATCTATTGAAACTTTGGATGGAATGCAATATTTCCTCTACTTAGGAAGAGCGGTAACGTCTGTAGCCCGACCAATCTGACTGAGGTTGTTTCGTGGTTTCCCTCAGTCGCTAAGGTACATATCGAATTGGATATTTAATACCGCGACCCAAAATTCCACCTTAAGTCTAAAATAATAGAAAAAATGAAAAATAGGTGGTAATAGCGAACGCTGTGCCATCTATCCACAGGCAATGAAAGCAGGGAGACTGGACGGCACGGCACGAAGCAGAAGATACGATAGGGAGCTAGGGTCTCTGTAGACACGTGAGAATGTAAGATGGCATGGTTACAGGGATGAGAGGTAGAAGGCTAACTGTCCCCTTTCTATATGAGGGCGACAGACTGGACGGTACCCTCTATGCCATCTCACGGCACGAAGTAGAAGATCCGGTTGCTATGCACTAGGTTCTCTGTGGACACGTGACGAATCAAGATGGCATGGTTACAGAGATGAGACCTAAAGGGCTAACTGTCCACCACACCCTGATCTAAGAGTTATCCACTAAGAGATCCATCGCGATATGACCCTGTAGTTAAAGCGACGTAAAATAAATAGTGTAATAATAATAATAATAATAATAATATAGATAAAGAGAAGAGAAAGTAATGCGGTTAAGAAATCTACTAGCCTATCTGCCTGCCTGTCTGCAGTGTTAGATTTTGTGATACTTTACTGAAACTGAAATTCCCGTCATACAGTTATAATTTGTAACACTACTGATGAGCTGGGAGCGAGTGTATTCCCTCTAGTTAAAGGCTTTGCATCCTTGTAGTCCGGTTCATTGGCGTAACAATAGCCCGCAGAGATTGTGCTCCACATGGAATATTACAAAGCCGAGCTTGCCAGGCTAAATTATACAAAACCTCGTTAGCCTTCAGAAACCCCCGAGGCATGGGGTTTGATTGAGGTATTATCTCGGATAAATCGACAATACACATCTCAGTTAACTGCAGGCCTTAAAACAATTACTGGTCATTTGCGCCGTGCTTTATTGGTTTCTAACTATCCCGGGTCAGAAACAACAGTACATACACGATGTTTTGGAAATTTCCGATCAGTTAGTTGTCTGGAGTTCATTTAAAATATTTTGTTGAGTGAGAAATTTTTTCCTCGTCTCTTCTAAATAAAATATTCGTCGCAATAAATGCAGAGATTACTCTTATAACTTATCCTGACACTCATGTTTTTTAGGTAGATGAAATACTGTACTCCATCAAAACAGAAAAATAATTGATGTCTATATTTCACTGAAAATGCGTATTTTCAAATCCAATGTATTAAAAAATGTATGCACACGCCCGCTCGCGTGTTTGCGTATTTACATAACTCAAAAACGAAAAATTGTATAAATATCAAAATTGTTATTTAAGGAAACCATTTTGGTGAATATTGGCGAAAAACGATAAAACATTAAAAATGTAGGATTTTTAACTTGTTATTACCGCGATTCCGTTTTCATGTCACTATTTTTGTTATCGGAGAGAAAATGAGGAAGTTATGTGACCACGGGCGTGAAGTTGCGGCCACTTTGCCTAGCCCCCTGGATTGATTATTTGGTAGCCTTCGGCCGGCCCTTTAGAACAAATGGTGTCTGCGCAACAATGCCCGCACAACAAAGTCTTTATGTACACCTCTCTCAGTTCTTTACATTTATTTTTGGCGGCTTTCGAGTAGTTTCCCTTTCCAAAAGATTCGGCTGTGTTTGAGGGGGCAACATACATATATGAGAGAGAGTCAGTCGAGTGCAGCGAAGAGCTCTAAACAGTTGGTTAATATTTGAATCATTATTTGTTACTCTTACGTGACAATTTAAATAACTCTGACCTGAGGTCTGGTTGTAAATTGAGGCTTTTCTGATTTTTTCAACTTTTTTAAAAAAATTCTACCAGTCGTTTTGCAAAATTAACTGCTCATACACTATGTGATATAAAGTATCCGGACACACCACAAAGATACGTTTTTCATCTTAGATGCCACCTACTGCCTAGTACTTATTATCCGCGACCTCAGTAGTCATTAGATATCGTCAAGCAGCAGAATGGGACGCTCCGCGGAACTCACGGACTTTGAACGTGGTCAGGTGATTGGGTGTCACTTGTGTCAGCAATTTGTACGCGAGATTTCCACACTCCTAAACATCACTAAGTCCACTGTTTCTGATATGATAGTGAAGTGGAAACATGAAGGAACATGTACAGCACAAAAGCGTACAGGTTGACATCGTCTGTTGACTGACAAAGACCGCCGACATTTGAAGAGGGTCGTAAACAGTAATAGGCAGGCATCTATTAAAACCATCACACAGGAATTCCAAGCTGCATAAGAATCTACTCCAAGTACTGTGGCAGTTAGTCGTGAGGTGAGAAACCTTGGATTCCATGGTCGAGCGGCTGCTCATAAGCCACACATCACGCAGAAAAATGCCAAACGACGCCTCGCTTGGTGTAAGGAGCGTCAAGATTACATGATTGAACAGTGACAAAACGTTGTGTGGAGTGACAAATCACGGTACACAATGTGGCGATCCGATGGCAGAGTGTGGGTATGGCGAATGCCCGGTGAACGTCATCTGCCAACGTGTGTAGTGCCAACAGTGAAATTTGGAGGAGGTGGTGTTATGGTATAGTCGTGTTTTTCCTGGAGGGAGGCTTGCACCCTTGTTGTTTTGAGTGGCATGATCACAGTGCAGACCTACATTGATATTTTAAGCACCTTCTTGCTTCCCACTGTTGAAGAGCAACTCCGGGATGCCGATTGCATCTTTCAACACGATCGAGCACCTGTTCATACTGCACGGACTGTGGCGAAGTGGTTACACGACAATAACATCCCTGTAATGGACTGGCCTGCACAGACTCCTGACTTAAATCCTATAGAACACCTTTGGGATGTTTTGGAACGCCGACTTCGTGCCAGGCCTCACCGACCTACATTGATACCTCTCCTCAGTTCCGCACTCCGTGAAGAATGGGCTGCCATTCCCCAAGAAACCTTCCATCACCTGATTGAAAGTATGCCTGCGAGAGTGAACGCTGCCATCAAGGCTAAGGGTGGGCCAACACCATATGGACTTCCAGCATTACCATGGAGGGCGCCACGAACTTGTACGTCATTTTCAGCCAGGTGAGCGGATACTTTGGATCACGCAGTGTACATAATATGTAGATTTCGTTTTACTACACAACTAATGCCAAATAAATTTGTATGCGGCATTAACCATTTCCAATACATTCTTTGATATTGGTTTGAATTTTTAAAGACCTTATACTTTTCTCTACTGTAAACCCCTTTCGACCTTTTGTATGTATATGTATGTATGTGTGTGTGTTTGTGTGTGTGTGTGTGAATTCATGCAAGGAGTACTAAATTTTAATATGTTACATTGCGATCGGCTTTAAAAATATTTAGACTACTGTATTCTTGTTATGCCTGCAAGAAATTTGTAAACGTGTAACGAAGATATGTATGTATTAGCAAGAAGTAAATGGAAGAATAAGCTTTTAAAGGAATAGTTTGTAGAGGATTAGAAATAGTCATGTGAATGCAATATATCAAGCTTTTTCAAGTGGGAATTTGTCCCCCCCCCCCCGCGTGGTCATGCAAACAGCATGGAACTTCAAAACCATCATATAGCGATCTTCTTTTAAAAGAATATCTTACATTCATATAACATTCTCTATCCTCTATCTTTATTAATGTGTATAAAACCTAGTCCTATGAAAGTATATTTTTCATTTTTAAATGAGATAAATCTTTGCCGAAATAGCTATATTACACATTTCGGTATACCTACAGATACAAAGGGAATAGCGATAGTCAAATGTTTAAGAACTGAACGCTATACGCAGGACTTAAAATTCCATACTGTTTCCATAACATCGCGAGAAGCAACCTGTCCAGAACACTCTAGAAGAATGAAAAAAATCTGATGTGTTACACTCACATGACTTTCTCTACTCTTGTACAATCTATTTTTACAAACGCCTATTCTCAATATGCTTCATATTAATCGAGATATCGAGATGTCAATCTTATTTGTAATTTTCTTGTAGATGCAAGGGGAATATAGTAGCTTTTAAGCGATAGTCAAATATTTTATCGCTGGTTGCTATGTGGCGCATTCCATTCTCTTTGCATGTCCAGGACATAAAAAAATGAATAACGAATTAGAGAAAAACTATAAGTATTGGAAAATTTAAGGAAATAACAAGCAATATCCCGAAAACGGTTCACTCAACAAAAGAAATGTATATGACATAAGTTGTGTATTTTAACGCGATCTACATTTTTTGTGTAGTAAAATTTTGTCATTCTCTTATGGTTTACCAGTTATGCAAAAGTCGTTCATAATGAAGAATACTTTTGGAGACATTCTCAGAAATTTCGAGATATACATTTCATTTCTCATGACATTATCTTAAACATATCATATTTTCATCAAAATCGTTAGAGCCATTTTTGAGAAAATTAAAATTTTCGAAAAATGTTCCATGTAAAGGGTAGTCTGGGGTGGGGGGATTTTCTTGAAAATCTTCGTGTCGCATCTCTGGAAGATACTGAACGTAAATACCAAGTTTGGTGTTTATACGACTGTTAGTGTTTGAGTTATGCTGTTCACAGACACACACACACACAGACACGCACACAGACACACACACACAGACACACACACGGACATGTTTCCAAAAATGCTTTTTTTTGGATTCAGGAGGTCTCAAAACATGTATTTCCGGTGAAATCTCGGTATCGAATTTTTGGGTGGAATGCAATACTTCCCCTACTTACTGTACGTAGTAGAGAAAGTAAAAAATCCGATGTGTTACACTCACATGACTTTCTCTACTCTTGTACAAACTATTTTTACAAACGCTTATTCTCCATATGCTTCATGTTAATCGAGATATCCAGATGTCAATCTTATTGCTAATTTTCTTGTAGATGCAAGGGGAATATGGTAGGATTTAAGCGATAGTAAGTATTTTAAGCGCTGGTTGATATGTGGCGCATTCCATTCTCTTTGCATGTCCAGGACATAAAAAAAATGAATAACGAATTTGAGAAAAAGTTTAAGTATTGGAAAATTTAAGCGAATAACATGCAATATCTCGAAAACGGTTCACTCAACAAAAAATATGCATATAACATAAACTGTGTATTTTAACGCGATCTACATTTTTTGTAACATTTTGTATATCTCTTGTGGTTTACCAGTTATGCAAAAATCGTTCAGAATGAAGAACACTTTTGGAGACATTCCCAGAAAATTCGAGATATACATGTCATTTGTCATGAAAATACCTTAAACATATGATATTTTAATCAAAATCGTTAGAGCCATTTTTGAGAAAATTAAAATTTTCGAAAAATGTTCCATGTAAAGGGTAGTCTGGGGCGGGGGGATTTTCTTGATAACCTTCGTGTCGCATCTCTGGAAGATACTGAACCTAAATACCAAGTTTGGTGTTTATCCGACTGTTCGTTTCTGAATTATGCTGTTCACAGACACACAGACACACACACACACGGACATGTTTCCAAAAATGCTTTTTTTGGATTCAGGGGGTCTCAAAACATGTATTTCCGGTGAAATCTCGGTATCGAATTTTTGGGTGGAATACAATACTTCCCCTACTTACTATACGTAGTAGAGAAAGTAAAAATATTGAACAATTCAAACCATTAATAACTGATATCCCGGGAATGGCTTATGCCACAATAAGTTATAAAGAGATCTACATTTTTTGTGCAGTAGGTTTTAGTATATCGTTTAATTTTTACCAGTTATAGAGGTTAATATAAAATTCCTTCCGAATAAAGAGGACCTCACAGACTATTCCCAAAAAATTCAAGATATACATTTCAGTTATCATGTAAATATCTTTAATATGCGGTATTTTAATCAAAATCTGAAGAGCTATTTTTAGAAAATAAAAAGTTTCTAAAAATGTTCCATGTAAAAGGTAGTTAAGAATGAAATATCTTCTTTAAAATCTTTGTATCTGATCTTTGGAAGCTGTTGAAGTCAAACACCAGGTTTGGTATTTATCCGACTTTTCTTTTTGAGTTAGATTAAGATTAGTTAACGGATAAGATCGTTTACACCTCGACTCCCAATGGATCTTTGGTGCGTACATTCCCTAGAAGAACGAATGAGGTGAGGGAACCGCAAGAGACCTATGGTTTGCGGAGCAAGGTCGGCGCAAATCGACAGAGACGTGCAGTTCCAGGCTTCACCACCCGAAGACATGGGACCGGGCAAACGGCCCAGCAATGGAGGCTCCATAGGCTTCCCCTAGCAGTGGCGAGAAGTTCCAAAGCGCAAGCCCCTGCGCCATTTTGTTATTTTAGGAGTTGTATTGTATTTCGACTGTTGGGGAGCCGAACACTTAAAGTAGTTGCAACCGCACGTATGGTACAAAGTTCCGGTAGCCTTCGGTCCAAGTTTAAAAATTTTAACTCTGTAATTTGACTATTTATTTAAATATTATATATTTATGTTTGCCTCGGCTGCGTCAGTATTATTGTTAGAGACATGGATTTCTTTGCAGGGAGTGGTGCGGTTAAGAATGTAGGCTTACACAGATTATAATTTGTACTTCACTTCATTTATTAATTCTTTAAACGATTAAAATAACATTTCACTCATATAGGGAGCTGTGAGATTATTTATTAATTACTAGCATTTTTTTAACACGTAAACTATTTTTTTTTCTCACACTGGATACGTATTAAACTTCTCGAGGATGTGTCCCACGTCCGGTTAGTAACGCTGTCTACTAGCAACTGACTTCTGAATTTGTACAATTTGCCCTATTTCAGTTTCTGACTGGCTAATCCCACTCCAATAGAATACTTTCATTTAACTTAAGCTTTTTTCTGGTTGTTGATTGGCTACTTATAAACTGTGTCAAATTACATTATTGTTGCTCCAACAATGACTAGTAGCATTATTAAACTTTCTTACTCATTTTTGCCTCAAGCTTACCTCATTGTTAGCAACTTTTAACCTATTATTCTCACAACTCCTACTATTAAATTGCGTAATACATTCACATAACATCATTGAACATGTACATAATAATATAAACATTAATACAATGACTATTACATTCATTTTATATATTATATTATACACATATTGCTTTAAGGCGGGCTGTTATTATATTTTATATTATATAATTTGACAGAAATAACTTAAGTGTTAAAAATACTGCCTCAATCTGTCCAACACCAACCAAACCACAGCCCAGGAATCAACCTGGAACATGAAATGGAAATGAAATGGAGAAGAGAGGAAATTCGTGATAGAATGCACCACTCGGCATTCGAGTTTGTCAACCGGGGAACACCACGAAAAACCCAAGGTCAGAATGAGCGAAGCCATCTCGCTTGGTACGTTTTTGAGTTATTCTGCTTACAGGCACAGGCGCACACACACACACACACACACACACACACACACACACACACACACACAAGGGCATTGTTTTCTCTGAATCAGTTTTTTGGATGATGGGAGCCCCAAAACGCATGTTTCTGTCGAAATCTCGGTATACAATTTTTGGATGGCATGCAATACTTCCTCTACTTACTATAGATAACGCAGTAAGGAAAGTAAAAGTCTGATTATCGCTTTAGCCTACTGCATATTCTTTATACATACAACGAAATGTGTAAATGCACAATGAAAGTTTATCTCGATTCACAAGAAATAGACAGAAGAATAAGCTCCTGTAAGAATAGTTTCTAGAAAAGAGTGTTTAGAAGTTCCTGTGAATGCAATACATCAGAATTTTTTGAGGAGAAATCTCGGTATCGAGTTTTTAAGTGGAATGCATACATAGACAAAAAAAGGGTTTCAAACATTAAACTGGGCCTTAACCGCAATGAACTTGAAAGCTTGTAGACTAGTTACTTTCTCACAGTAAATCTGTGATAAAGCCTGGTGTACTTCCTCAATAATGAGGCTGACACCAGACAGTTCAATTAGACATCCCGCAGCCTCACTTTCATGTTCAGTAACTCGCCTGCAGCTACGTCTCTATCAGAGAAGTACAAAGTGCCAGGCAGCCCTTTGAGTACTTTTCACACCTCTAGTGGCTGCGCTAATGGAGTACATCTGTTGTCGCAGGGACCTGTTACAATATATGGAGTTGAGAATGACACAAACATTTCAAATGAGTGATGCTGTCTTAGCAAACCATGAGCAGATGGTTTTCTGCTATCTATCCATGAATATTTATTTATTTTATTTATTAGTGCTAGCAATCTTCCTTAGAATATGGCTATACATCATGTTATCTTGCCATATTCTACCCATATTACATTCTTTAATATTTACATAAAATAATAATTATAATAAAATAACAATAGTAATACCAAAATAATCATCTAATAATACAATAATGATAATATAATTACATTACGTAACATCCCATGATGAAACTAATTCACATCTGTTTATATTGTCCATAACCATTTCTTTTTTACTTTGGACAGGTACTCTCCTACCTTTTTACTATCCTTGTTAAAAATCTTGCTCAAAGCTACTTTCCTGTCCAGTTTGAACCATTTCCCATTTATAGCTTGCTTTCTCCAATGCTGTGTACCTTTACAATCAAAAACGATATGTTCTAAATCTTCTCTTTCCCCACATATTGGACACTGGTTCTGTGGGAACCCATTTCTTATTCCTATTAGTCTCCATACACCTGCTCGTACCCAGGCTATACTTTCTCTTTGTTCCTTATTTGAGTTATCCACATACTGTTCTCCAGCCCATACATACTATCTATAATAAATGGAGGAATTACCCATTCCACCCAAAATTTCGATCCCCATATTTCACTGGAAACACAAATTTCGATACACCTTGAATCCAAAGAAGAAGCATTTTTAGAAACAAAGTTCAGGTTTAAAAATCAAAAATCGGTTGAGATAGGAATTAATTGCCGTAGTGATCATATAAATTCACATCAAGAGAAGAATAAGAGAAAGTAACAAAAAATAAATTAATGTAAATTAAGAATAATATTTAGAAATTATAATATATAGTGAACATAATAACGTAAAGCAAACCAAATCTCAAGAAAGATTTTAAGGATGAATACACAAATATAATATTTGCAGAGCTAACAGTTAAAAATAAACGATGAATGCTAGCAACGAGTGAGATCAACAATAATGTATGCGTCCTCAAAGAAGGAATAAAATCAACAAGCTAAAACAATCTGATGTGTTACATTCGCATGACTTTCTCTACTCTTGTACAAACTACTTTTACAAACGCTTATTCTCCATATGCTTCATGTTAATCGTGATGTTAAGCTAATTGCTAATTTTCTTGTAGATGCAAGGGGAATATGATAGGTTTTAAAAGGTAGTCAAATTTTTTAAGCACTGGTTGCTATGTGGCGCATTCCATTCTCTTTGCATGTTCAGGACATAAAAAAAATCTGATGTGCTACACTCACATGACTTTTTCTACTCCTGTACTATTTTTACAAACGTTTATTCTCCATATGTTTCATGTTAATCGAGATGTCAATCTTATTGCTAATTTTCTTGTAGAAGCAAGGGGAATACGGTAGGGTAAAAGCGATAGTCAAATCTTTTAAGCGTTGGTTGCTATGTGGCGCATTCCATTCACTTTGCATGTCCAGGACATAAAAAATGAATAACGAATTTGAGAAAAAGTATAAGTATTGGAAATTTTAAGGGAATAACAAGCAATATCTCGAAAATGGTTCACTTAACAACAAAAAATGTATATGACCTAAATTGTGTATTTTAACGCGATCTACATTTTTTGTGCATCTCTTGTCTATCTCTTATGGTTTACCAGCTATGCAAAAGTCGTTCACAATGAAGAGTTTAGAGTAAGAGCGGGCTCTGAGGCTTTGTCTGCCCTTATATACGGGAGCCTAGTGACGCTCACCTCCGCGTTTAAAAATGTAACGACGTTTCCTATTGGTCCTCAGGCCACGTTACCCTGACATGTATGAGAATGTGGGTTCCAGATCCGTGCGCTTGGGCGCCATCATGAAGCGTTGTACCGCTAATTGACAGGTACGGTCTTTATGATTTCTTGGAATTCTTGCTAGCTCGCCCGTGTCTTACAATCAGCTCTGTACAAATGTTATATCTTGAATATTTTAACATGTTAGTGAATTAAATTATTACTGTACAATTCTTATATGTATGGTTCCCCTTTCCTATGTACAATTCCTCTATATATGTATAATATATCCCCTTTCAAAAGTCAGGTAAATATATCACAGATTTTTACAAACATTTTCTGTTGCGTAGGAATAACTATTTTCTGCTCCGTTATGCTCTCAGCGAAAAGTCAAAGCGAACTTCATAAGAGTGTTATTTTATGGCGCCATAGTGTTCATATTCTAATAAATCCTTGTAAATTCGTCTTAGTGTTTTAGGAATATAAATTAGAGGGAGTCTTACAACGTATATACGTTGGGAAGAACACAGGCGTACATATTTATACTATAGTGTTGGCTTTTTCTTTTTTTTTTTAAACCTCCCTTGTTGTACCCAGTATATGCTACTGTGATTTACTGTTTTCATACCGCTTATTTCCGCAACAAACACACACCGACACAAACACACATGCCCGTGGCGGGACTCGAACCCACGACCCTCAGCTTGGCGGAGCGCCGGAGCGACCACTCCAGCGACCACGGCTACGAGGGCCGGCTAAGCTTAATGGAAGCCCTGATTTCTCCTTTCTGTTTCACTTGTTATAATTACAAACATTTCAAGCAACACCAGAGCCTGGCACTAAAGCCAGCTGTAGAAATAAATCTGATATTGTGGTGTGTATGTGCGTGTATTGTCACGCCACACACATTATTGTGTCGTTGGCAACAGGGGTAATTTTTTTTGGCTGAGGTTTTGAAGTTTCGTCTGGCGTGGCAACTCGCCACCTCCTGGACAGAGGTGGAGAGTGGAGAAAGTGAGCGTTACTTCTTTGCGTTGTGTATTAGCGTCACTTTTGGTCGAAAGCTTGTATGTGAAATCGTGTGAATGTAGTCTCGCGTGTGTAACACCTCCCTTTAATTTCTTCGTTTTTATCACTTGTGTGTGATGTAGGGGCACCGTGTTTATACTGAATAAACCACAGGTAATGTGATTAATGTGAAATTGTGTGTATTTTGTTATGATTATACCACGCCTGCTCTGGAATGCGTGGTTTAAGATTCTGGTCCTCTTGCTATCTCTGCAGCTGGGCCTCCTAGTGTATATCTTGGGGTAACTAAAATGTAATATCTAGCTGCAAACCTTTTGGCCTCACCCCAGTATATAACAATATACAGCACCTATATGCCTTTCTCTTTCTCCATTGGTTTTCTAACTGCATTAAATTTTTTTCGCTAAAAACACTCTTACTCTCTCTATCGCTTACCTATTAAAGGTAGAGAAAGTACCTATTAGTAATTACTTTCTCTCCCTGTTACTTTTGTAACCGTTATTAATAAACCCGTTAGAAAGTAACAAAAGTCTTAAGGTTTAGCCATCCGTGTTTGATATCCGTCACTATAATCTATTCAGAATTCAAGATTAAGAATTAAGGTATGTTTTAGAAGTATCCGAAGAAAATCTTATCTTCCAACATAAACGACATAAACACTTTCGCTGGTTCAATTTACCTCTCCCAAAGCTGTGTATCTACGATTTGGTGTAGTTCATATCCAAAGACATGGAAAGAATCACGTGAAACCTATTTTATAGCTTACAGTACACACATGTGCAAACAATTTTGCCGATATAAGAGTTGACAGTTTCGTTACCATCTTTTCCCGCCAGCCTACCCAACTATAGAAGTAGACGTCTCACTTTTTAGCCGGAGAAGTAATATTCTATCACCCCAAGATCGTGTGACTGGGCCCTCAATATGGGCTAGCCCGCGAACACCTTATTTACATCCAATCGCAATTAACTGGCTACCCTTGCTTTTATTATTCGTTCACGAGGGAATGGTGGGGACATCTCGCACCTTGACTCAACGCGAATGTTTTATGCGTATCACCCCCAGGAGCTACAGATGAGAGGAAGGAGCTGCAGAAGGCTATATGCTATCAGAAATACGCAGAGCTTCACACCGTCGGACTGGTCAGAGAAGGCTTCCCTGTGGCGGAGCAGGAGAGATGTCGATCCACCTGAGTCAGCTCAGAAAAGGTCGCCATTTGGCAGGGCCGAGAAGCAACCACGCCATCTGTCCGACACCGACCGACAGTGCACAGCCTCTAAGCCAACCAGAAACATGAAATGGGAAGCAAATTGATGAGAAATGAGGGAGGAAATTCGTGGTAGATCCCCAGCATTCGCCTAGCCAACCAGGGAAAACCACGAAAAACCAATGGTCAGTGTAGCCGACCCAGGAATCGATCCCAAGACCTCTTGAATGCAGCCTCGCACATAACCGCGGAGCTATCTCCCTCGGCATATTTACTGATTAATTGAGTGTTGTTTTACTTTCCTTGGATGAACTGATAATTAGATAATCGAGATATTTTTAGGCAGAAAACCTACTGTAACAGTACACGAGATTTTTTTGCACATGGACGGAGGTACACTCATTTATGCCCTCCCCGCAGCTTTGGGAGGCATTCAACTGACCTTCACAGGGACTATGTATAACAAGGAGGATGTGCGTCTATCTGTTTAATTTTTCGCGCATGCCGTGGCGTCCTATTTACCTGCACAATTCTAGATTACGCACATACGAAATATAACTTTGAGCAATAGCTTTACTCTTTATCACTTATAATAACTATGTTAAAATAATATATACCTACCTAAAATTATGTTTTGCACAATATCTCCTCAAAGAAGTGTTTTTAATGGCAACATAATGTAAAACTGAAATACATTATGCGTTTCGTTTTCCTCAGAAAGAGGGCACATTTACTACACACCATTGGAATCATCTATCCAATCTAAATATCCAACTAAATAAAACATTGTTTTGCACGATTTATCCATGAAAAAGTACTTTTATTGACAATATAATGCAAAGCAAGTAAATTATAATTTTTACTCCTAAAGAGGACATATTTACTAGAAATTTTAAAGCCAATATTCATTCTTGTCTAATACCTGATTTAGCCGCCTAGGGATCTAATCCCTTAGGTGCTGGAAGAACTCTTGACTCTAAACACAATATTCCTGCATTTCAGGAGTCCCCAAATAAAATAAAATGAGTTTTATTTATGGACGCTCTTTAACTGATGAAGTCCTTAGCGTCCCATTCCATATTGGACGTGAAAGACCGGAAATTTTGCTCAGAGGCCTCTTTATCAGGCTTGAGGTTCTTTCACGTGTCGTAAATGATATGTTACACTCACATGACTTTCTCTACTCTTGTACAAACTATTTTTACAAACGCTTATTCTCCATGTGCTTCATGTTAATCGAGATGTTAATCTTATTGCTAATTTTCTTGTAGATGCAAGGGGAATTGCTAGGCTTTAAGCTATAGTCAAATATTTTAAAAGATGGTTGATATGTGGAGTATTCCATTCTTTTTACATTACCAGGACAAAGAAAATGAATAACGAATTTGAGAAAAAGTATAAGTATTGGAAAATTTAGGGAATAACAATTAATATCTCGAAAATGGTTCACTCAACAACAAAAATGTATATGACATAAATTGTGTATTTTAACGCGATATGCATTTGTTGTGTAATAAAATTTTGTTTCTCTCTTATGGTTTACTAGTTATGCAAAAGTTGTTCACAATGAAAAATACTTTTGGAGACACACCCAGAAAATTCGTGATATACATTTCGTTTGTCATGAAAATACCTTAAGCATATAATATTTTAATCAAAATCGTTAGAGCTATTTTTGAGAAAATTAACATTTTCGAAAAATGTTCCATGTAAAGGGTAATATGGGGTTGGGAGATTTTCTTGAAAATCTTCGTGTCGCATCTCTGGAAGATACTGAACCTAAAAACAAAGTTTGGTGTTTATCAGACTGTTCGTTTCTGAGTTATGCTGTTCACAGACTGACAGACACACACACGGACATGTTTCCAAAAATGTTTTTTTGGATTCAGGGGGCCTCAAAACATGTATTTCCGGTGAAATATCGTATCGAATTTTTGGGAGGAATACAATACTTCCCCTACTTACTATACGTAGTAGAGAAAGTAAAAATTCATCGCCCTCAGTCGGGTTTGAACCTACGACCTCATGAACCAGAGACTAGCATGATAACCACTACACCATGGAGGGCGATCGAGTGTTCTCAGAGACCGATGAGTGATTCTATAAGTGATTATGATTAAAGCTATTGCTCAGTTTGCATATTCATATGAGAATAATTTAGAATTGTGTACGTAAAACAGGACGCCATTGCTATACATACTCGCCTGTGAAGGCCAGTGTAGAATGCCTTCTAAAGCTGCGGGGACGCATAAATAGAAGCCAGTGTACATGTGTTTTGTTTGTTTGTTTATTTTTCCCTACCTTCCTTCCTAGCAGGGTTAGCCTGTTGATATGAATAAATAATAACTGAAAATTGCAATGAATTTTTGAATTTCCGCATTTCAGAACAGCAAATTGAAAATATTAATTGTTTTGTGTTGCAGACCGAGCAGTTCACGGTGTTATGGATCCTGTTTGCCCTCATCGTACTGGGCAACTCGGCCGTGCTGGTGGCTCTCCTGGTGGGGAAGAGAAGAAAATCCCGTATGAATTTTTTCATCATGCAGCTGGCGCTAGCAGGTAAAGTTTCCTTTTAAGATTTTACGATGTGTTTCAACATATGTGTGGCGTTTCCTGGGCTCACAGGCGCCTCTGTATGATAATAAAGTGAAACCTTGTTACAGCAGGGCTAAAAACGCCGAGGTGTGCAGCGGCCAACAGTGTAACACGAAAATCTCACGATGGAGTGTGGCTATAACGAGAATCGTAGCAGACATGAGGAAACATATTTATAGTTTACAAACAGAGTTGAATGGGAGTTGTTCTAAATTAACATGGATGAATAAATAAATTTTCCACTTTCTTCATATATAAAATTTAAATTACACATTTTATTACTACTACTAAAACTATTTTAAAATTCATAACTCTTCCAATGATTTTTCATCACTGGTATATTCTAGTTATCGCTATTAAGTTAAAAGTAGAACCCACAGCCCCTCTTGCATATGTAGATTCCTCTCTGTGTTCTCTCTCACTTGTCCCCAACTATTTCTCCCCATCTCTCCGTTTCCCTCTCCGTTCCACTGTTTCCATATCACTGTTTTTGCACCTCTCTGCTTTTCCAATCTACCTTATATTCTCTCACCTTCTTTCCCCTCCATCGCCTTCTCACTCTTTTCTCCCTGTGTAAATTACAAGTCATGTGAGGTTTGAAATCTGTCTAAAACACTTTATCTGCGGTTATAAGGACACTTGGTAGCGATTTGGGTTCAAAAAATTCCATTTTTTGCTGTCATAATGGATTATAAATGGTATACGTAACATACGTGTGTAATATTTTTGTTATTTGGACCTTTAAAGGCTCATATCTTCGGATATATTATAGTATATTGGTAAGCAACAATGTGCTTCCCTTGTTTTTTGCCATTTCCCGTAAGTTTTATTTTTTAAACTTCAGGTATACCGGTCACAAAATCTATTTTACTTAGAAGTTTGAAATTGTTTGTGGTTTTACAGAATGTTTAGCTGTATTTAAAGATTTTAATGCTAAATTACATAGTTTCTACGGAAAAACATCTTATGTGTTACACTCACATGACTTTCTCAAATCTTGTACAAACTATTTTTAAAAACTCTTATTCACCATCTCCTTTATATTATTCGAGAAAACATTTGCAAATACGATCTTTTGACATACAAAGAGAATTACATTTTACACATAGCGACCAATTCTAAAAATATTTGACTATCGCTTAAGGCGTACTATGTTCCCCTTGTTTTGTATTTGCAAGGGCAATATAAGTACAGACATGTCTCTTAATAGCTGGTTACTATGTGCAGCATCATTCTCTTTGCCACAGATTAATACTCTTTGCATATCCAAGACAAAAAAATGAATAACAAATTCCCATTTGAGAAAATAAGCATTGAAAAATTTAAGGGAATAACAGGGAATATCTCTAAAATGGTTCACTTAACAAAACAAATGTATATGACATAAATTGTGTATTTTAACGCGATCTACACTTTTGTGTAGCAAAATTTTGTCTATCTCTTATGGTTTACCAGTTATGCAAAAGTCGTTCACAATGAAGAATACTTTTGGAGACATTCCCAGGAAATTCAAGATATACATTTTATTTGTCATGAAAATATCTTAAACATATGATATTTTAATCAAAATCGTTAGAGCCATTTTTGAGAAAATTAAAATTTTCGAAAAATGTTCCATGTAAATGGTAATCTGAGGTGGGGATTTTCGTGAAAACCTTCATGTCGCATCTCTGGAAGATACTGAACCTAAATACCAAGTTTGGTGTTTATCCGACTGTTCGTTTCTGAGTTATGCTGTTTATACACCCACGGACATGTTTCCAAAAATGCTTTTTTTTGGATTCAGAGCGTGTCAAAACATGTATTTCCGGTGAAATCTCGGTATCGAATTTTTGGGTGGAATACTATACTTCCCCTACTTACTATACGTAGTAGAGGAAGTAAAAATACACACAAATTGTTTCCTTGTGGCTATTGTTTTAAAAATTAAGTTAGTCCCTCAAATGGACAAATAGTTAATCGGCTGTCTTAAACTGCTTATAAAAACTTATAATAAATAAATTGGCAGGTCCATGATCTTTATTTTCAGAGAAAAGTGTGCCTATAAATGAAAGGAGCTTTTAGATGTTATTTTACTACATTTAAATATTTTTGAAAGCTAGGTAAAAAATCTTAAGCCTTAATAATTCATTGTCCTAGATAATGTAATTCTAGAGAAACTTGCCTTCCGTTCCACCATGAAAAAACGTAAAAATACCCTGCGATCTCTACCTAGTGTCCTTAATAAAAATCTTTTATCGATGTTGTGTCCGTACCTTGTGTATTTAAGTTCTGGGCTACACTGTTTCTCCTTGTAGCTGATTTACGTACGCGAATTATCGTAATGAAAAAGTGGTTTAACTTATTTTGTATATACATATAATCCTACCCAAACTCCGTGAATAATATAGCTTGTCAGAAAGATTGTACTCAAAACAAATATATTATTAAATTTTCTCATAAAACTATAAATAATGTGATATATTTCGTACAAAATAGAAACATCCTTTGGAGAAAGTAATTCATATACTATATGACCTCTTTTCTAAGTGGAACATAATAAGAGAACTATCAGACCCCTCATCCCGAAACACACAACGACGTTCATGTGAGAGAAGAGATATAGTATATGCAGGCGACTGTCAAAATATCGGCTACCAGTTTTAAATACAAGGCACCAAAATCGAAGATAGAATCCTTCAAGGCCAAATCAGTATGTGATTAACATGGACGTATGCTTCAATGCAACGCATCAAGTTTTAACAACTCGAAGGATCACGCTGTCCCCAACGCCCTCGCGACAGAAAGTGGGAATCTGAGCCGCTATCTCTACATCCAGTAAGCAGTCAGGACTGTCCAATCGAACTAGTTGATAGAAGTATTATATCCATGTTGTTTATAGGGAAGATTTGGCATTCGTTTTCGAGGGTTTACACTTAGAACTTAAACTGATGTTTAAGGTATGGCCTTCTTCTGGCATAGGGATCTCAGGATTGGATTCGGCATTACAGGTGCGATATTTCCCTTGTAGGTAGCAAACTCTAGATCATAGCATATACAAGATGGGCGATTGGCGGTAAAAAAGAATGAAATGAAATATATATTGAAAGGGATGATAGGAAAATTCGCGTATTAGATTATCCAACCCAGCATTCTAGACACAGAGGAAAACCTCGAAGAAACCTTCCGTCACATTGTTCGGCTCCGGAGGTTTGAACCCGGGACCTACCGAATGAGGGCCACAGGTCATCCCTTCGGTCCACCTATCTCTTCTGAGTTAATATTTAAACTTGACAATGATAATTAATTGTTCTTTCACAAATGCCATATGTAGGCTGTAAAGTTAGAATCAGGCTGCAAAACCCAATGCTACAGCCGGGATTTGGACTACTGTAATAATATAATAATAGTTTTACCTGCACTTATAGCCACTTATAGTTATTCCAGGAAAAGCCTGAAAAAACAACAAAAAGGTTTTTTTCTGTAATATTCCAGAAATGTTTCTTTGTTTTTGCTCTGAATCTGTTTTGCTAAAATCTTAACTACAATGTTAGTAGCTGGATATTGAATGCTTTATTACTTAACTATACTTAACGGTATTAAAACTATGTTTGAAGTGATTCAGAATACCTTTTGTTTGAGTATGTGAAAAAAAAGTCTGATCATGTTGTAATTTTTTTAGTTTAACAACACATTTTACGATCAGCAGTTGGCTTACTGCTTACTGCGTGTGATACTGTAGCAACCCTTAGGGTAGTAAGCCCCGGGAATGTTCACAACCAGGAGGACGAGCGGAAAGAGCGGGTTGGTATCGGGTGGAGTAGGTAGGAGGGGTGAATGAGGGTAAGTTAGGGAAGAGGAATCGAATAATAACCCGGGGGTTGTATAAAAAACTAACAGCTATATTTGTGATTAAATTACATGGTTAAGGGGGTGAGATGCTTATACCTAATACATCTTACCTAAAGCCTTTTGCGTGACTTGGGAGGCCATCACTCATTACGGATAAGTTGAAACCAAATTTTGGTGAAAGAATTCAGGATATTCACTTGTTTCCGAAAGTAAAGGACTTTTTGGGAGCAAAAGAGTTTCCAAACGATGAAGACCTCAAAGTTTTGTGTTTATATCTTTCGTTATTTTTGTTTATGCCATATCGTTCATTACTTTCTGGATATATCTCGTAGATTTATCACTGTTGCCACATCGAACAACAAATCTTATGCCACATTGTTACATAGCCACCGCTGCATCCAGAGGACAACCACCACTACGGGAATACTGAGTCAACCCTTCGATATTCTATCGTACTAGGGTCCCGACATCGATTTTCGAACTTTCCATTCTAACTGCTACCGATCATCAATGCTTCCATGGGGTATATTCAATAGGTTAATTTTGGTTTAAGGAGTCCCTTGTTGTACTATTTGCACATTATCTTTACCCACTTTCTAGCCGTACAGGCAGCCTAATCTCAATAATATAACTTTGCTGCATCGTGGAAATATAAATACGCCAAAACTATTCCACACAAAGTATTTATGCAATTGTAGCATTATAACATGTTTGTGCTAACGCAATAAATCCTGCACAATTAGTTTAATTATTGTAACTAAAAGTTACCTAGCAACTAGCATTTCATGACATTTTCACCGCCTTTACAACACTATTTTATACAACTTGCCTGAAAGCATAAGTTAAAATCTCTTTCTTGTCAATCATACCAACATTCAAACATGAGAATCATAAAACTATTACCACGGTAATCAATAATGTATTAATTAGTCATATTAGGAGATGTTATTTCTGAGCCACTACTGTATTAACATTTGCAAACTATTTTGCTTTCAATGATTCCTCCATATAAATTTCAGCAACTGATCCTAACTTCCTAACTACAGTAATACTTACAATTTAATATCGGAAACATGTTTGAATTATTCGACTTATAACCCACTGAGCATTTCTTCAACAAATAGTAAACATGCTTAGCATGGCTTCCTTGGGAAGGAAAGTAAAAAAGTAAAGGTACGTATTACGGTGGGGCCCCCGAAATCGGGGCAGAGCACCGCAGGCCAGTCAGCTCATTGTGCTTCCAACGTGACCCATGGGAGGGAAGGATGAGGGGATAGACCCGAAGGGCAACCAGCTCCGGATGCAAGTATGGACGGGGTCCCTAACGTTTCTAGATAGAACGCATCCGACTCCGCACAGTCCCTGCCCATAAGCCACCAACCCCCAGTGGAGCTCCACTCTGAGGACAGACCTAACTGAGGGGTACTGCAGCGACGCCAGGGAAGAAACCTTTACAGAGCGCAAGCCACCGCCCAGTCGCAACCCGCCTAACACCGTCACCTGGTCCTACAACCCTGAAACAGATGACAAGGAACATGATGGGTACAGGAAATAATAGGAAGGAGAGTCGTGGTAGAAGATGAACTACATCAGCATTCACCTGGGGACCACAAAAAAAACCATAGGTCAGAGTGGGCTGTTGCCGGGTATCGATCCCGGGACCTCCCGAATGCGGACTACAGACGAAACCGCCTGAGCCATCCCGCTCGGTCGGAAGAGAAGTAAAGCCGGTGTTCGGATGTCGTAGATTTACGGCACGTAAAAGAAGCTCAAGCCTCTGAGCACAATTTCCAGTCTTTCACGTCCAGTAGAGAATAGGACGCTTAGGACCATAGTATTTAAAGAGCGTACATAAATAAAACTCAATATTATTTCATATTCAATAAATAAAAAGTCTTACCAAAAGATGAAACGTTGATATTCACTTTCATTGTGATTTCTGCATCATAGTACACACACCAAAGCATATGTACGAGGGCGTCCAATAAGTAAGTTTACTTATTTCATAATAGTAGATTATAATACAAGAAATAAAACCACTTTTAACACGTGTGGCATCTACTTTTTTTAGACAGCACTCGAGTTGGTAAAAAGGTCCGTGTGTGTGTCTGTGTTTCTGTGAACAGCACTCAAAGACGAAAAGTCAGATAAATACCAAAATTGGTATTTAGCTTCAGTATCTTTCAAAGATGCGACACAAAGATTTTCAAGAAAATCCCCCTACCCCAGACCACCCTTTGCTTGGAAAGGTTTTCGAAAATTTTGATTTTCTCAAAAACGACTAACGATATTCATTAAAATACCATATGTTTAAGAAACGTTCATGGCAAATAACATGTATATTATGAATTTACTGGGAATATCCCCAAAAGCCCTCTTCAATCTGAATGACTTTCGTAAACTGCTAAACCGTAAGAGATAGACAAACTTTTACTACACAAAGAATGAAGATCTCCTTAAAACACACAATTGTATCATATACTTTTTTTGTGGAGTGAACCATTTCCGAAATATTTCTTGTTATCTGTTTGAATTTTCCAATAGTTATACTTTTTCTCAAATGGGAATTCGTTATTCCTTTATTTATGTCCTGAACATGCAAAGAAAATAGAATGCTCCAGAGAGCAACCAGCTCCTAAAAGATTTGACTGTCGCTTAAAGTCTACCATATTCTCCTTGCATCTACAAGATAGTTTCTGCAAATGTTTATCTCGATTAACACGGAGACGGAGAATAAGCGTTTGTAAAAATAGTTTGTACAAGAGTAGAGAAAGTCATGTGAATGTGATTTTTTAAAATAAGATATGCGTATATATTTGCTTTACCAGAGCATTTATTTCCAAACAATTGAACTAAAATCTTAGTTTCGAAGGTTTGATACCTCCATGATGACTCTTCTTCCCCGCCAACTTTCTCTTGGTTTGTATTGTACATCCAAACAGACGAAGGAGATCATAAGTTTTACGTCAGTCAAGAATGAATTGCTCGTATTGTGAAGTAAACTATCTCGATGAGCTATTTGGTAATAGCAATTAGCAGAAATTACGATATGAGCCCAATTATTTGTTTTTTAAATCCATTAATGTTCCTTAAGAATTGTAAACCTAAATAATTACACTTACCACAAATGTTTAAAATGTGTCTAAATGGAAGCCCTACATTCCAAAGTAATGTGTTTCAAAACTACCTAATCAAGGTTACCTTCCCATTATCAAATGAAATTTCTCTGATCTCGATAAAACTCGGAATTGATTACGCTTAAGTGCTAAACAAACATCATTCCATACTGAATATTCCAGTCATTGAACTGAAAATAATTCTTCATGTAACATCAACACAAATGACAATGTACAGTTAATAACTGAAACGCAGACAGGTTAGAACAACACACGAGAAGTAAAAATTCAATTTTTTACTTTCTCTACTAAGTATAGTAAGTAGGGGAAGTATTGCATTCCACCCAAAAATACGAAACCGAGATTTCACCGGAAATAGATGTTTTGAGGCCTTCTGAATCCAAAAAAAGTATTTTTGCAAACATATCCCTGTGTGTCTGTCTGTCGGTGAACAGCATAACTCAGAAAGAACAGTCGGATAAACACCAAACTTGGTATTTAGGTCCAGTATCTTTCAGAGATGCGATACAAAGGTTTTCAAGTATAATCCCCCATCCCAGATTACCCTTTACATGGAACATTTTTCGAAAATTTTAATTTTCTCAAAAATGACTCGAACGATTTTGATTAAAATATCATATATTTAAGATATTTTCATGACAAATAAAATGTATATCTTGAATTTTCTGGGAATGCCTCCAAAAGTGTTCTTCATTGTGAAAGACGTTTGCATAACTTGTAAACCATAAGAAATAGACAAACTTTTACTACACAAAAAATGTAGATCGCGTTAAACTACACAATTTATGTCATATACATTGTTTTGTTGAGTGAAGCATTTTCGAGATATTGCTTGTTATTTCCTTAAATTTTCCAATATTTATACTTTTTTTAAATGGAAATTCGTTATTCATTTTTTTATGTACTGGAGATGCAAACAGAATGGAATGCACCACATAGTAGCCAGCTCTTAAAACATTTGACATTCGCTTAAAGCCTACCATATTCCCCTTGTACCTACAAGAAAATTAGTAATAAGATTAACATCTCGATTAACATGAAGCATATGGAGAATAAACGTTTGTAAAAATAGTTTGTACAGAAGTAGAGAAAGTCATGTGAGTGTAACACATCTGATTTTTTTAAAATGGGAACCTAGAATTTGGGCCAAATTAAATTGATCCCGAAATGACCATCATAACGTCCTCCAAATAAAACACGACTAATGGCATTTACTTTTCCCCATAATATCAAGTAACTCTTATTAAAGACATTTCTTTCTACAACGCTTAGCTTTGGAGATATTGTACAGTCTCAACTTAAAGGTCCACTCCGTATACGAAATGATTATAGACTATTTGAAACACTTCAATTAACTTGATATTAAATGATATGTCGGTATCCAGGAAAATTTTAATTATTTTGCAAATAAAACAATCTCATGCGTTATATCCATATGACATTCTCTACTCACTGTCATTTATTTTTATATCTCGCCTGCAAACTATTCTCATAAATATCCCGGCCACAGAAGACAACATTCTGGCTGAGGAGTGCATGATGCTGGCCTCGTAGTGGTTGAATGATTGTCCACCTCTGCCGTGCGTATGTGGGCTGAGGCCGATTGTCGGGTTGGTAGGACTAGGCCTTAACGGGATATAGCGCAACTTATTATATTATTATTATTATTATTACTATTATTATTATACGTGCTGTTATCCAATTGTTTCTCGCGATGTCATATGGAGACTCAAGACCAGTATATAGCATTTGACTTTCTCTACTACGTATAGTAAGTAGGGGACGTATTGTATTCCAACCAAAATTTCGATATCGAGATTTCACCAGAAATACATGTTTTGAGGTCCCTGAATTAAAAAAAGCATTTTTAGAAAAAGCTCCGTGTGTGTGTCTGTGAACGGCATAACTGAAAAAGGATAAATACTAAACTTAGTATTTAGTTTCAGTATTTTACAAAGACGCGACACGAATTTTCAAGAAAATCCCCCCCCGACGCAGACTACTCTTTACACGGAAGATTTTTCGAAATGTTTTATTTTCTAAAAAATGGCTCTAAAGATTGTGACAAAAATACCATATATTAAAGGTATTTACACGACAAATAAAATGTATATCTTAGATTTTCTGGAAATGGTTCATGAGGTCATTTTCATTTGAAAGAAATTTTGTATAATCTTGTATAACTGGTAAACGTTAAGCAATAGACAAAAACGTACTATACAAAAAATGTAGGCCTCTTTAAAACACACAATTTATTTCAAATAGGTTTTTTTTGTGGCAAAAGCAATTTATGAGATATACGTTATTAAATGTTCGGATTGTTCATTTCTGGGTAATCCTCTTAAGTTCTGTCAACATTCAGTTGTTTCTCGCGTTGCATTGAAACAGTATGGAATTTTAAGGCCGGCGTGTAGCGTCCAGTACTTAAACATTTAAGAAATGGAATGTACGTTGGCCTTAGAATTCCATACCATTTCCATACAATCGCCAGAAACAACTGAATGTTGACAGAACATTAAAAGAATGGCTAATAACGGATATCTCAGAAATGTCTTATACTAAAAACAGGTTATTTATATAAATTGTGTGCTTTAAACAGACCTACAATTTTTTTGTAATACTTTTTGTCTATTGCTTAGCGTTTACCAGTTATACAAGATTATAAAAAACGTTTGCCGAATGAAGAGGACTTCATAGTCTAATCCCATAAAATTCAAGAGATACATTTTATTTGTCATGTAAATATCTTTAATGTATGGTATTTTAATCAAAATAATTTGAGACGTTTTTTAGAAAATAAAAAAATTCGAAAAAGTGTTCGATGTAAAGGTTAGTTTGCGGTGGGGTTTTTATGAAAATTTTCATGTCCCATCTTTGGAGGGTACTGAGCCTGAATACCAAGTTGATTCAACTTTTTGTTTTTGATATATGCTGTTCATAGACACACACATACGGACTTTTTTCTAAAAATGCCTTTTTTTGGATTCAAGGAACCTAAAACATGTATTATGATAAAATCCCGGTATCTAATTACTTTCTCTACTACGCATAGTAAGTAGGAGAAGTATTGTATTCCACCCAAAAATTTGATACCGAGATTTCACCGGAAATACATGTTTTGAGGCCCCCGAATCCAAAAAAAGCATTTTTGGAAACATGTCCGTGTGTCTATGAACAGCCTAACTCAGAAACAAACAGTCGGATAAACACCAAACTTGATATTTAGGTCAATATCTTCCACAGATGCGACACGAAGGTGTTCAAGAAAATTCCCCCACCCCAGATTAACCTTTACATGGATTTTTCGAAAATTTTAATTTTCTCAAAAATGGCTCAAAAGATTTTTGATTAAAATATTATATGTTTAAGATATTTTCATGACAAATGTAATGTATATCTCGAATTTTCTGGGAATGTCTCCAAAAGTACTCTTCATTGTGAACGACTTTTGCATAACTGGTAAACTATAAGAGATAGACAAAATTTTACTAAACACAAAATGTAGATCGCGTCAAAATACACAATTTATGTCATATACATTTTTTTGTTCAGTGAACCATTTTCGAGATATTGCTCGTTATTCCCTTAAATTTTCCAATACTTACACTTTTTCTCAAATGAAAATTCGTTATTAATTTTTTTTTTGCCCTGGTAATGCAAAGAGAATGGAATACTCCACATAGCAACCAGCTCTTAAAATATTTGACTATCGCTTAAAGCCTACCATATTCCCCTTGCATTTACAAGAAAATTAGCAATAAGATTAAAATCTCGATATCTCCATTAACATGCAGTAGATGGAGAGTAAGCGTTTGTAAAAATAGTTTGTACAAGAGTAGAAAAGTCATGTGAGTGTAACACATCAGGTTTTTTGGGGGTGGAATGCAATACCTTCTCTATTTACTGTAAAGAAAGTAAAAGTATGTACTCTTAGGTAAGTTTAATACAAGAAAGCCACCTTCACAATAAAGTGTTCAACCTCTAACGCTGCGTGCTTCTTGACGCTCTAACGAAGGTGATGCGGCAGTAAGGCAGCGACAATTGAATGTGTGCAGCCCAGCATACACGTAACTCGGAGGAGACGTTGAAAGCCTCTATCAGCCCTTGAATATGGCGGCACCACAATAACCTATTGTAGTGTAAGTTGTCCCCGTTACACTGCTGGGAATATCTTGCATCCTTTAGCTCCAGAACCGTAATCTTCTCCCGCATAGTGATCACAGCACAGTGGTCCAGTTGGCTGGCAAAAATGCTGATCTAGATTTAAGGTGATATTCGATGATCAGGTTTCATGTTAGCTTTGATGCTGTTGAACCGTTTCTTCTTCTGCTTGTTACCCTAGCGTAAGCTATCTCAAGTAATGACATTACCAGAAACTAAAGAATAGTGGCCTAACACTTCAAAAAGTATGGTAGAGTAATAAACAATTCAAGCATATGAGCATATCCGAATAACTAATGGCATAAAAAGGTGTATCGCATGTAAATTGTGTGTTTTTACTAGATCTCCTTTTTTGGTGTTCAGCTTTTGTTTCTCTCTTCTGTTTATCAATGAAACAAAATCATAAAAAAAGAATTATCTGTTGTGTTACACTCACATGACTTCATGTTAATCGAGATATCGAGATGTTAATCTTATTGCTAATTTTCTTGTAGACGCAAGGGGAATTGGTAGGCTTTAAGGGAAAGTCAAATACTTTAAGAGCTGGTTGCTATGTGGAGTATTCCATTCTCTTTGCATTACCAGGACAAAAAATGAATAACGAATTCCCATTTGATAAAAAGTATAAGTATTGGAAAATTTAAGGGAATAACAAGCAATATCTCGAAAACGGTTAAATCAACAAAAACAATGTATATGACAGAAATTGTGTATTTTAACGCAATCTGCATTTTGTGTGTAGTAAAATTTAGTCTATCTCTTAGGGTTTACCAGTTATACAAAAGTCGTTCATAATGAAGAATACTTTTGGAGGCATTCACAGAAAATTCAAGATATACATTTTATTTGTCATGAAAATGTCTTAAACATATGATATTTTTATCAAATTCGCTAGAGCCAGTTTTGAGAAAATTAAAATTTTTGAAAAATGTTCCATTTAAAGGGTAATCTGGGGTGGGGGGATTTTCTTGAAAACCTTCGTGTCGCATCCCTGGAAGATATTGAACCTAAATACCAAGTTTGGTGTTTATCCGACAGTTCGTTTTGAGTTATGCTGTTCACAGACAGACACACACACACGGGCATGTTTCGAAAAATACTTTTTTTGGATTCAGGAGGCCTCAAAACATCTATTTCCGGTGAAATCTCGGTATCGAATTTTTGTGTGTAATGCAATACCTCCCCTACTTACTATACGCAGTAAAGAAATTAAAATGAATAACGAATTCCCATTTGAGAAAAAGTGTATTGAAAAATTTAAGGGAATAACAAGCAATATCTCGAAAACGGTTCACTCAACAACAAAAAATGTATACGACATAAATTGTGCATTTTAACGCGATCTACGGTTTTTGTGTAGTAAAAGTTTGTCTATCTCTTATGGTTTACCAGTTATGCAAAAGTCGTGCACAATGAAGAATACTTTTGGAGACATTCCCAGAAAATTCGAGATATACGTTTCATTTGTCATGAAAATATTTTAAACATATGATATTTTAATCAAAATCGTTAGAGCCATTTTTGAGAAAATTGAAATTTTCGAAAAATGTCCAATGGAAAGGGTAATCTGGGGTGAGGGGATTTTCTTGAAAACCTTTGTGTCGCATCTCTGGAAGATACTGATCCTAAATACCAAGTTTGGTGTTTATCCGACTGTTCGTTTCCGAGTTATGCTGTTCACAGACACACGCACACACAGACTCACACGGACATGTTTCCAAAAATGCTTTTTCTGGATACAGGGGATCTCAAAACATACATTTCCGGTGAAATCTCGGTATCTAATTTTTGGGTGGAATACAATACTTCCCCTACTTAATATACGTAGTAGAGAAAGTAAAAATCTAGATCTCTTTAGAACACACAATTTACTTAAAATAACGTCTTTTTGGCATAAGCCGTTTCTAGGATATTCACTATTAATGGCTCAAATTGTTCAATACTTGTCATTCTTGTAAGTGTCATCGATTTTCGGTAGTTTCTCGCGATTGCATAGAAACAGTATGGAATTTTAAGGCCAGCATATAGCGTCCAGTTCTTAAACGTTTGACTGCCGCTGTTTTTGCAGCGGTAATAAAAGATAGAGGGTAGTAAAAGTGATGCGAATGTGTCACATCAGATTTCTTTAATTGTGTTTACGCTGTTCTTGTCTAACATTACGGATTATCAGCAACAAACATGAGAGCACGGAATATTTCACCGCCATTTTTTCGCTTGCTATTACAAATTTTATTGTTACTGTTATCATCTAACGGTAGTGTTATGCTGAATTCGCATTGAATAGGTGTTCGAATTTTTGCCCCAAATGTTCCAACCGTCTCTGTGTAGCCATATGGACGGACATTTTTGAGAACCGCTTATGTGGTGGTGGTTGTCGTGGTAGTGGTAATAGTGGTGGCGGTGATGGGATTTTAGACCGCTAATGTGCTGGTTTTCCACTGACCTGTGCATGTTTTTACTTGGAATTGCCCCGTTGAGTTCTGCAACTCTTTTGACGCAAGAAGGAATATCTGTGGGTGTCAAATACGGGTGGGTCCACCTGGCATATGGTTTACAAACTCGGAAAATTGTAGGTAATAGAAAAAAGTAAGATAACACATTCCAATCTTAATAAAGATGGTAATAAACGTTTTCGCTTAGAAGAAAAGACGAATAAATCATAGAAGAAATTAAATTTAAATGAAGCTATATCATTTTTATTTGTAATGCATAATGAATGATTATGTGTTATGTTTAATTACATTTTCCGTCTTCAGATTTAGTCCTTAATCTTCAATTATAAAAAACATAGATTTGGCTATAGTTAGAAGTTATTGCATCCACTCTTCACTAGCCTACGGGTGACGTAGTAAATAGCTTCAACTCTTATGGAATTTTTTTAAGTTTGATCTCGGAGATAATGAAGCATATCGCCAATTGAGGGTCGTCACACATGATGATGCTAATGCACCTTTTCAGATCACACCCTGTGACATTCGCTTGACACTATTCTTTCGCAGTCTCTTTAATTACAGCCGCGCTTTCACGCCTCCTATAATAATTCGCACATGAAACTCGTTCACCTCGCTCTTGCTTCTTTTAGCGATGTACAACATATTTTAGTGTGTTGCCTCATGTACAAAGTATGTTAATGAACCATTCAAAAATGTTCAAGCTTTGAGTGGGGTCAGAACAAGCGATTTTTCTCCCAGGATCAAGGTTTCAAAACTATATATTAAAGCAACAATGTCTCGCAAGCGCAGCGACGTTCGGAATATTTAAAGGCTTTTATGGAGAAACATAGAGCGGATTTTTCTTGAATGACGCGACCGCGGTCCATCTGATCTGATTCTAAGGTAGCGAGTGGAATGATCTCGTTCGAACATCAATAGCCTTACTTACGCGCCTGCGAAGGATAAACGCATTTGCAGTTTAATCTAACCTTATTTGGCACAGCTTTGTGAAGCTGTCTGTTGATTGTGTTTACTGCGTGTCATTGTCATGGATAAAATACAGAACAACGTGTGTTTATTGTGTTAAATGTTGCTTGAACTGAATCACATGTGGCCTACCAGCTTGAATTTATACAGAAATTCTTTTATGTCAATTCCCTGAAATTCGGTGATGTCACTGTTCCTAACAAATCCACAATTTATAGGTTGTTGAAAATGTAAACAGACTGATATTAGTGTTAAACAAACAAGAAACATGCCCACTTTTAACCGAGGAAAAATTAAATGTGAAAAAAGTCCAAGAAAATTGCTACCTCGCATTACAACTGTTACTGATTACGGAATATAGACCGGTTTTATTTATCTTGAGGCAGTATTTTTAATACTTAAATGATTTTAGTCAAATTATATAATAAAAAGTATAACAACCCGCACTAAAGCAATATGTATATGTAACACTATATATAAAAAGTGTATATTACAGACATTGTAAATGATTATATTATTGTATACATGTGTAATAATATTATGTGAATGTATTACGTAATTTAATAATGTAGGAGCTGTGAGAATAATAGGTTAAACACTGCTAACAATGAGGTAACCTGAGGCAATAATGAGTAAGAAGGTGTAATAATGCTACTAGTCATTCTTGGAGCAACAATAATGTACTTTTTGTGACAATTTACTAAATAGCCAATCAACAACCAGAAAAAAATATAATTAAATGAAGGTATTCTATTGGGCTAGGAATAGACAATCAGAAATTGAAATACAAAAATTTACAAATTTGGGCGGTAGAAATCAAGTCAGTTGCTTGTAGACAGCGCTCATAACTGGACATGTTACTTGCAGACAGTGTTCCTAACCGGACGCGAGATATGTCCTAGAGAATTTAATACGTTTTGTGTGAAAAAATAGTTTACGTGTTAAAAAGTGCAAGTAATTAACAAAAGAATCTCACAACTCTCTCTCTCTATATCAGTGAAGTGTTATTTAAATCGTATCAAGCATTAATAAAACGAGTGAAGTAAAATTATAATCCGTGTAAACCTACATTCTTAGCCGCACTACTCCCTGCAAAGAAATCCATGTCTCTTAACAATAATACTGAAGCAGTCGAGGCATACATAAATACATAATATTTAAAGAAACAGTCAAAATTACGAAGTTAATATTTTTTTAAACATTTTTGAGGGGCGAAGGCTACCGGATACCATACGTGCGGTTGCAACTACTTCAAGTTCGGTTCCTCAACAGTCAAAATATAATACATCTACTTCAATCTATGTAATTATTATCTATAATAAGTTTATATCTCAAATTCTCATGAATCAGGAGGCACCACCGGTTTACGTTTTCGAATATTTAGGTTGTAAAAGTTTATCAGTCTTCAATGTGTTCAAAATTGGCAGACTTGTATAGACGCAGAGGGGTATAATTTCACACAACTTTTGAAACGAAAGGTGAGCGCAACATATGTGTTTCCCATCATTAGCATTATCTAGCAGAGAAAACAGCGAGTCTGCCACTATTGCACGAACGGATTTGTAAAGGTGCCTTGGAGCGGTGGCCTACCAGTCGCGTTATTCATGAGAAACCCGGTATAAATGCAAATAATTCACCTCCCAGTATCGTGCAAGGAAAAGATTGTAGTACACTAGCTTTGAACCGAACGTAGAATGAGACATAACATTTCGGTGATACTTTCTGTTTGCCTGGATTTTATAACAGAAGCGGTGCAAAGATTCTAGAAATATTCATTATAGTCCAATATTTCATCCCGAAAGAAAACATTAAAACAGAAAGATAAGAAAAGCTTTCTGGATTTTACGAGCTATAATAAATTAGACCTGTGAAAGAATGCTCTATCAAGAAAAATCTGATGTGTTACAAACTATTTTTACAAACTCTTATTCTCCATCTATTTCATATTAATCGAGATAAACATTTACAGAAACGATCTTTTGACATGCAAAGAAAATTACATTTTACACATAGCGACCAGTTCTAAAAATATTTGACTATCGCTTAAGGCCTACTATGTTCCCCTTGGTTTGTATTTGCAAGGGCAATATAGAAATACAGTAGCCTTTAAGCATAGACATATCTCTTAATAGGCTGGTTACTAAGTGCAGCACCATTCTCTTTGCCACAGATTAATACTCTTTGCATACTCTTTGAGAAAATAAGTAATGAAAAAATTAAGGGAATAACAAGCAATATCTCGAAAATGGTTCACTCAACAAAAAAACGTATATGACATAAATTGGGCATTTTAACGCGATCTACATTTTTTGTGTAGTAAAATTTTGTCTATCTCTTATGGTTTACCAGTTATGTAAAATTCGTTCACAATGTAGAATATCTTTGGAGACATTCCCAGAAAATTCAAGATATACATTTTATTTGTCATGAAAATATCCTAAACATATTATATTTTAATCAAAATCGTTGTAGCCGTTTTTGAGAAAATTAAAATTTTTGAAACATGTTCCAGGTAAAGGGTAATCTGGGTTGGGGGAATTTTCTTGAAAACCTTCGTGTTGCATCTCTGGAAGATACTGAACCTAAATACCAAATTTGGTGTTTATTCGACTGTTCGTTTCTGAGTTCTGCTGTTCACAGACAGACACACGGACGACATGTTTCCAAAAATGCTTTTTTTTTGGATTCAGGGGGTCTCAAAACGTATATTTCCGGCGAAATCTCGCTATGGAATTTTTGGGTGGAATACAATACTTCCCCTACTTACTATACGTAGTAGAGAAAGTATTAACCAAATAAGAATAATAATGTGGTTAATATTACACCATAAACGTTTAGTATATGTTGTATTAAATACGTGTAGTTAAATCGTCCTTGGAGCTCTAAATTTTATTTTTAGTTTGTCACAATTTTTGGAGATATTAATGGTAGAAACATGTCTTAACGTTAATATATAGTGGACATTATTCATAGTTGGGTAGAAGGAAGGAGGGTAAATTAAGCAGAATTGTTATCGATCTTATATTAAAAAAGTAATATAAATATGGGGGTAAGTCAATAAGTATCCGCACAAATATTTTTAAATTTATTATGTCAGCAATAGAAACTTACAATTGGCTCACTTTTAACGCAGTTCCCTTATTTCTCAATGCACATGGTCCATCGTTGCACAAGCTTTGAGATGCCCTCAGAAAAGTTTTTCAATCTGAGCAGTGTAGCGGGAACTACGTCGTTGGGGGACATTTGTAGCGGGAAACGGTGCTGAGCGCTATTTGTAGCGCGAAATCGTCGATCCTTGGGTTTTGTGGTCTTCTTCAGTGTTCTTCCTCCGCTATTGGTGCTCGTCGGTTGTTGCGTATTCCATTCCTAACTATATCTAATTATTAATTATCAGGTTATAGTGGGTGAGGCAAGTTAAAGAATACACTGCAAGTTTCCCTCAATCAATGAAGTTTATTCACAGTTGGAATAATTATGGGCGGCTAGCGTTTCACATTATTATAATCCCACCACTTTAAATTAGTCAGGAGCAAACGCACTCCCACCCTTGTGCACCCACGTGCATCTGTAGCACCTCGTGTAGACGTGAATTCTTGAAGATCAGTGATAGAGAGAGAGAGTGGGCTCTGAGGCCTTGTCTGCCCTTATATACGGGGACCTAGTGACGCTCACCTCTGCGTTTAAAAATGTAACGACCTTTCCTATTGGTCCTCAGACCGCGTTACCTTAACATATATGAGAATGTGTTTCTTCAAGTCCGTGCGCATACGCGTCATCTTGTAGCGTTGTGGAGCCAGTTCCATATCTCCGTCTCTTTCTTTTCTCTATCTGTCTCTTTCTATTTCTCCGTACCGTTACCGGTTCCCTGCCTGTTGGCTTGTGAAAGCTACGCTCTACTTAGGATTATGCCATTCCAGGAATTTTGCTAGCTCGCCCGTTTCTTACAATCAGCTGTGTACAAATGTTAGATGTTGAATATTTTAACATGTTACTGAATTATATTATTACTGTACATTTCTTATATGTATGGTTCCCCTTTCATATGTAAAATTTCTATATATGTATAATATATCCCCTTTCAGCAGCAAGGTGCACCGCTTCCTTCACTTCTTGGTCTGTGGTGAAGCGACGGTTACTTAAAGCATTTTTAAGTGGACCAAAAAAGATATGGTTTGCCACTTCATCGACAGTCAATCTTCGGTTCTCTGAATTAGGATATGGACTTCCTCAATTTTGGCGTCTCTAGTGGATATGGATGGCGTCCTGTTATTTCCCCATCCTTCACAGTTGTCCAATAATTTTCGAACTTCTCAATCCATTCGTACACATTTTGCCGAGGTAAAACATTGCCCCAAATTGTTCGAAAAGTCTTCGATGGATTTCGGCTCCTGGTACACCTTCAGACGACAAAAAACGGATAACCGCACGCTGTTGTTCTTTGGTGCAAACGGTGAGGGGTGCAGCCATGCTTATTATGCAGCAATTCAATACTCTCTGGAACAATAACGGTCAAACATTCCATAAGCGGAGACAAAGGAACAACATGTCGACGTGCGCGCGCACAAACCGATATAGTCATCCTACAAAAAATTGAAAATTGTGTGCGGATACTTACTGATTTACACTTTGTATATATTGCTAAGAGTAGGAACTAAAAAATCTGATGTGTTACACTCACATAACTTTCTCTACTCTTGTACAACCTAATTTTACAAACGTCTATTCTCCATATGCTTCATGTTAATCGATATATCGAGATGTCAATCTTATTGGTAATTTTCTTGTAGATGCAAGGAAAATATGGTAGCTTTTAAGCGATAGTCAAATGTTTTAACGCTGGTTGCTATGTGACGCATTCCATTCTCTTTGCATGTCCAGGACATAAAAAAAATGAATAACGCATTTGAGAAAAAGTATAAGTATTGGAAAATTTAAGGAAATAACAAGCAATATCTCGAAAATGGTTCACTCAACAAAAGAAATGTATATGACATAAGTTGTGTATTTTAACGCGATCTACATTTTTTGTGTAGTAAATTTTTGTCTATCTCTTATGGTTTACGAGTTATGCAAAAGTCGTTCACAATGAAGAATACTTTTGGAGACATTCCCAGAAAATTCGAGATATACATTTCATTTCTCATGACATTACCCTAAACATATGATATTTTCATCAAAATCGTTAGAGCCATTTTTGAGAAAATTAAAATTTTCGAAAAATCTTCCATGTAAAGGGTAGTCTGGGGTGAGGGGATTTTCTTGAAAACCTTCGTGTCACATCTCTGGAAGATACTGAACCTAAATACCAAGTTTGGTACTTATCCGATTGTTCGTTTTTGAGTTATGCTGTTCACAGACACACACACAGACACACACACAGACACACACACGGACATGTTTCCAAAAATGCTTTTTTTGGATTCAGGAGGTCTCAAAACGTGTATTTCCGGTGAAATCTCGGTATCGAATTTTTGGGTGGAATGCAATACTTCCCCTACTTACTATACGTAGTAGAGAAAGTAAAAATAAATTGAGACAATATTTTATATCATAACATGCTGTAAATGCCAGAGTGATTGTAGTGTAAATTAATGTTATTGTATGTACAGGATTTTAGATGTTTGTTAGCCATAAGTATTGTTAGGAAATAATTTTACACGGCCTCACTGAAACTGACAATAGAATTTGGGTAACAATAAACCGAGGGGGTGAGTTGTTTATCACTAAGAGGAGATAAACAAATGACGTCAGGGAAGCGTGCCGTTTTTTTAGAAATGGAGGGAATATCTTCCCTAGAGTATATATGTTAGTAGTAGTGATTGGCTGACCAAAACAGACGCTAAAGTGGTCGCAATTTGGTAACCAATAGCAGCTATATTATAATGTTTAGGCAATTCGAGGTGAAGGAGTATATATTCTCGAGCCATAAGGAAGTGTCGTGCAGTTCTGAAGAATCTCTCGGAGGTACACGTCGCAGAGTTAGTTACAAAAATGGGAAATTACGCGAAGTAATTGGTGCGCGACAACTAAAACGACTGTAGTTACATTCGGAAATATCACAGTTTCAGTCAGGCGTGTATAAAGATTAAACATGTCAATTATTAATTAAGTGTGACGGCAATAAAAATCTAGATTCAATTTTTTTTAGCAGTGTTATCTTTTAGTAACAACTCCTTTCCGTTTACACACCCTGCTTAGAGATGCTTGCTCGATTGAGTTATAATAGCTAGCCGGAGGACAAAGAACCAAAATTTAAAAATAATTAAACAATAACCGCCCAACAAACAAGATAACACTAGGCATTGAGAACTGCGACAATATTTTAGCAACTATCTGTTTCGTCTTAAGAGCCAGAATTGTTATCTAATGAGTCACTTGGGAACAAAAATTATGTAGTAAGTTGGTAACTGGCCAAGTTTTAAGATGATTTGTTGGTCACTAAAATAATATTTTAAACAGATAAGATAAAACGTAAATCTTGTTATCTTTATGAATGTTAAAGGGTTGCTTATGGTGTGCTGCCAGATATGCGTCTAGGTTTCCGTGTTCATTACAATAAATAACTCATTTTTACTTTCTCTACTACGTATAGTAAGTAGGGGAAGTATTGTATTCCACCCAAAAATTCGATACCGAGATTTCACCGGAAATACATGTTTTGAGACCCCCCTCAATCCAAATAAAAGCATTTTTGGAAACATGTCAGTGGGTGTGTGTCTGTGAACAGCATAACTCAGAAACGAACAGTCAGATAAACACCAAACTTGGTACTTAGGTTCAGTATCTTCCAGAGATGCGACACAAAGGTTTTGAAGAAAATCCCTCCACCCCAGATTACCCTTTACATGGAACATTTTTCAAAAATTTTAATTTTCTCAAAAATGGCTATAACAATTTTGATTAAAATATCATATATTTAAGACATTCTCATGACAAATAAAATGTATATCTTGAATTTTCTGGAAATGTCCCCAAAAGTATTCTTCATTGTGAACAACTTTTGCATACCTGGTAAACCATAAGAGATAGACAAAATTTTACAACACAAAAAATGTAGTTCGCCTTAAAATACACAATTTATGTTATATATATTTTTTTGTTGAGTGAACCATTTTCGAGATATTGCTTGTTGTTCCCTTAAATTTTAAAATAATTATTTTTTCAAATGGGAATTCGTTATTCATTTTTTTGTTTTGGTAATGCAAAGAGAATGGAATACTCCTCATAGCAACCAGCTCTTAAAATATTTGACTATCGCTTAAAGCCTACCAATTACCCTTGCATCTACAAAAAAATTAGCAATAAGATTAACATCTCGATATCTCGATTAACATGCAGTATATGGAGAATAAGCGTTTGTAAAAATAGTTTTACAAGAGCAGAGAAAGTCATTTCAGTGTAACACATCAAATTTTTCAAATAATGACGTGTAAGATGTTCTCCTATGGTTAGCCATCGGATATACAGCTTGATGGGTTACTCTTGGGGCAGTCATTTGACAGAAATTTGACATGTCGTTATCATTTACCCTTCTGGTCTATATTAAGCTTCATAGCTATATGCATTTTAGGGATGTATTTTATGTAAAATATGTCGCATAACATTGTTTCTTTGAAAGGATCTTTCCATCCTAAAGAACCATCTACACAAGACTAATAGGACCTGCAGTTAAGTAAAATAAACAAAGCTTAGAGTAAGTGTTACGTAGTTACGCATATACCTTTCAGATTTGTATTCCTTAATTATTTAATACATATGTCATACTATCATTTTTCACATATATATTTTTTTTTATTTTACTTTTTTTACTGCTTCAAAGGAAGTATAGCATCCCACCCAAGGAATCTATACCGAGATTTCCCCTGAAATACACGTTTTCGGGGTCCCTGAATCAAAAAATGCAGTTTTTACTCTCTGTAATACGTATAGTAAGTAGGGGAAGTATTGTATTCCATCCAAAAATTCGATACCGAGATTTGACTGGGAATACAAGTTTTGAGGCTCCCTGAATCCAAAAAGTACTTTTTGTATAAACACAAAAATTGATATTTATCTTCAGTATCTTCCAAAGGTGCGACACAAGATTTTCAAGAAAATCTCCCAACCCCTAACTATCCTTTACATGAACATTTTTCTAAAATTATGATTTACCAAGAAATGGCTTTAATTTTTAATCAAAACACCATATATTATATATATTCACATGACGAATAAAATGTATATCTTGAATTTTCTGGGATTAGCCTTTGAAGTCCCCTTAATTCAAAAATAATTTTTGTAGACTCTTGTGTAACTGGTAAACGTTAAGCGATAGATGCAAACGTACCACACAAAAACTGTAGACCTCTTTAAAACACACAATTTATTTGAAATAAGTTTTTTATGGCATAAACCATTTCTGAGATATCCGTTATTAATGGTTCGAATTCATCATTCCTTGGTCATTCTCTTAAGTCCTGTTAACATTCAGTTGTTTTTCGCGATTGCATGGAAGCACTATGGAATTTTAAGGTTAACGTAGCGTCTAAAACATTCAACTATTGCTGTTCACTTTGTGTCTATAACGAAGCGTGTAATTTCTGCAACGGTTTAGGTATTTGTATTAAAATATAGTAGTTAGAAAAATATGCTTGAGTAAGAATAGTGTACTCACTAATAAACGACGGAGGGTAGATTGAGGCAGTATTTTTAACACTTAAATGATTTCAATCTAATTATATAATATATAAATTCAGTAACAGCCCGCCTTAAATCAATATGTGTATGTAACAATATATAAAAAGTGTATATTACAGTCATGTTTATATTATTGTATACATGTAATAATCTTATGTGAATGTATTATGTAATTTAATAATATAGGAGCTGTGAGAAATAAATCAGAAGTTGCTAACAATGAGGTAACCTTGGGGCAATAATGAATTTGAAAGTTTAACAATACTACAGGTAATTCATGGAGCAATAATAATGTAGTTTTTGAGACAGATTAATAAATAGCCAATCAACAACCAGGAAACGCTTTAGTTAAATGAAGGTATTCTATTGGAGTAGGATTAGTCAATAAGAAACTGAAATATAGCAAAATTTTCAAATTCAGAGTTTAGTTTCTTGTAGACAGTGTTACTAACCGGACGCGAGATGCGTCCTCGATAAATTTAATACGTATTTGTGTGAGACGAAAATAGTTTTATGTGTTAAAAAGTGCAAGTATTTAATAAAAACAAATCTCACAGCTCTCTCTCTCTCTCTCTCTCTCTCTCTCTATATATATATATATATATATATCAGTGAAGTGTTATTTAAATTGTCAAGCATTAATAAAAGGAGTGAAGTAAAATTATAATCTGTGTAAGCCTACATTCTTCAGTTGCACCACTCCCTGCTAAGACATTCATGTCTCTAAAAAATATAAATACTGACGCAGCCGAGGCAAACACAAATATATAATATTTAAAGAAACAGTCAAAATTACAAGTTAATATTTTTTAAACATTTGGGGCAAAGGCCACTACTTGCAGATACTTGAATTTTGGCTCCCCAACAGTTGAAATATAATACATCTTCTTCAAACTGACTTTCCATACGTAGCAGCAACAAACCTTCTTCAAATTGGCTCCCAAAACGTGGGGCAGAGAACAATACAACAAAACTACTTCAAAATAGAGCGATGTGAATGCATGACAAGAGAATTTTTTCTGATTTGTCTACTGAAGTTACACTTAAATACATGCCTCTGCTATTTGATACAAAACTTTCCCTTGCAACCTGTAAACTTTTGAAAGCTTTCAGCACCTCCAGCAATAAAGTTATGTGGGAACAATACCAGTGAGTGTTGCCACCATTAGCACACAACACTCGTGATGTCCCCTGCAGGCGTTAATAACGCTGAATGTGCTTATCTACTGCGTCGGTCTCGGCGAAGCAGCACAAAACAGCGTTTAATTGAAATGTGTGTCGCTAGATGGTGATGCAGGCAGCCCGAACAATAATCCAGGAGTGAAACTCAAATTTTCTAGCGTTCCTCTTCACTTCGCATGTTGGAGCTGTCTACATGAGAGAGGCTATTCAAACTCACTGTCCAACACGAAAACTGTGAAATCTGAAGGGGATAGACAACATGGACGGATATCACATACCTCCTTGAGGTGTTGCGTACACAGACACAAAAGTTAGTTGGGAAATAGAGTCGCAATTGTTCATTTCCCCAAATAGCATTCGGACTCGTTCCAGATACTTAGAACCAGGTTCAACAAAATGAACTATAATCTCATTTAAAATAATCATAATCCTTAATTAATCAAACATTTTAATCCATATGATTTTCAGCCTGTTGTCCTGTATGTTTTAACCAATAAACGCTATTCAAATTTGTTTATTCTAGGAAATATTACATAATTTCGATAGAAATATACATATTTCATATACACATATATGCATATACATGTATACACAATGAAATCTAAGGAAAATATTACAGAATACACAAATATATAAGGTTATAAAGTCAACAATTTAGATAAATTGTAATATTTTAATATAACAATGAAGGAAAACACACTATTCACTTTGTATTTTCTATCTTCAAGAAAAAAATTAAAAATCTTATGTGGTACATTGAGACAGTAACTGTGGTCATATATAAACATATTAATAATGTAAAATAATGGTAATAAGCATAAAATACTTGTGTAACTAAATATTAAGTATAACTTTTATATGTGTAGGACTTTAGTTGGAGCTGTGAGACACTTGCATAAGGCAGACAAACAACATTTTGTTGGATTTAGGGTGCAGGCAAACTGACTTGTAGGGGGATGACACAATAGCAGAACTTTGAGTCATTGGGTGGTATTAATAAAACGGAACTGTGACTTCACTTTAAGAGCTATGGCTTACGATTTCTTAAGTCACCTCAGTAGCTGTCTCCAACTTGAAGGCGATGGCTCAGTTGCAAGTGAACGTCAACGCGAGAAAAGAAAAATACTGTAAAATGCGCCAGGATTCTGAAGAGTATAATTATAAACAACTTAATGTGTTAGAGAAAGAAAACTTGAGGTGGCTCGCCCGGCATTTCCTTTCGGAAATTGTGGAGACAAGAGGAAAATACCCTTACTAGAGATGGAAAAATGAGAATATTTCTACGCTGCATTGGAGACCCGGATTCCAGAGGACTTGGGCGTTTCACAAGGTACAGTTTAAATATATTTTGGGAAGTTTCTTCTCGCATTAAACAAAAATCGAGAAACTGGATCAAATTCTCAGCAAGCACTACAAGCTGCTAAATTTGAATGCCAGCGTTATTTTGCGTTATTGCAATCTCTCAAAAACAGCAAAAAGTTTGGTAACCTTGAATTATTTCATAAAACACAGCTTTACTAGTAGCATCAATAAACTGGAGAATAATCGAAAGTCGTCCTTACTATTCTTACCTCTTACCGAAACTATACATGGATTTGATTCCCTTGAATAAGGTCTAAAAACTTGTTTTCCCAGTTTTTCAGGGCTATGGGCTTGTTGCCTGTTCTTCGCAGATCAGTCCTCACTTTTAGGCGATTTTTCATATTTCTTATTTTCTTCTCTACCTGGTCATCTATTAGGCGAAGATTTAGATTCTCTTTTAGTTTTCGCAGCACTTCGACCATAGCAGAAACATTTTCCGCATGTCTACAGGCAGCTGAGATTTGCTCATTATCTTTTGTGGCTGGCTAATAAGTTCACAAAACAAGATGCAAACTGATTGCTTTCTTCAGTCATTTCTAATGGATATACTGCCACAAAAATACCTAAACTAAATCCAATGTTTACTGCCACTCGACAATAATACATTTGCAATCAGGAAGAGGGGAATACGAGTCAGAGAAGGGAAGCTTTTATTAATACCAAATCTGTGACTCCCGACTCGCTGCTACCGACGACTTAGTTTTGCTACAAACCATGGTTCATGAGTCACGGCTGGCTTTTATTAATACCACCCATTGTGTAGGAGAAAGCGACAAGCTACCTCAACGTACATTTTTGAAGAGAGGTCACATGTCTGGAAACAGCGAATGATAGCCTGTTAAGTTTTCGAGATTCTTCCAAGCTGAAGGAATGCAGCCAATAAGATTTTAAGACAATATATTTAAATGTTTAAGTTCAGAAAAGTTAGTTTTAGCGTCCCCAAATCTAAGTCTGTTGGAAGAGAAGTGCGGCGATGTGCAGAACATACATGTAAGCTCTCCGAAGCAGGAGTTACTAATTACCTCGCATAATGCATAGTGAACGTTAAAACTATCTAAATTTGACGGTCTTACAAAGGAAACGGTGTATAATATAGACATGTGTGATACATAGTTCAATTATTAATCGAGCACTTATAAAAATAATACATTGATTGCTAAGCGACCTAGCTAAGGTATTTTCTACAGCTCCAAAAAACTCGGTTATTACTAAAGTAACAGTGTAACGTCTTACTACAGCATATAATGCGTGTGTAGTTAAAGTATTGTGTTCCTCCACTGGCTTAATCATGTGTTAAAGTTCTTATCATATACTTCCCTACCCGTACCAGACCCTGATAAGTTATACATACTCTACCATAAACCCATACAACAGCAGCCGTGGCAAGAAGGAAACAGAACATCATTGACAATTTAATTTGTAACAACCTAAACACTAAGATCATCATCAGAGGTAGTATATTAATTCAATATTAATATATCAATATGCGAACCTACTACGAGTTATACTATCAGCAACGAGAAGTCGACCGCAACATTCACATTACTTTGTCTATCCTCTATTGTTTATTAGCAGCTATACAAACTAGTCTTACTAAAGCTTATATTCATACCGACTTCATTTTAATCCAAATAAAGTTTTGCAGAAATGACACATTTCGTTATAGATGAAAAAGAGAACAGCGATAGTTAATGTTTTACGAACTGGACGCTATATGCTGGCCTTAGAATTCCATACTGTTTCAGTGGTTTCCCGAGTAACAACCGAATGCTGACAGGACTTTAAGAGAATTAACAAGTAATGAACAATTCGAACCAGTAATAACGGATATCTCGGAAATGGCTTATTGCCAAAAAAAAGTTATTTGAAATAAATTGTGTGTTTTAAAGAGATTTACATTATTTTTTTTAATAAGTACCTTTTTGTCTATCGCTTAACGTTACCAGTGATACAAGATTGTACAAAATTTCTTCCTAATGAAGCAGACTTCAAGGCTATTCCAAAAAAAAATATAATAAATAAGATACACGGCTGGCCCCGTAGCTCAGCCGATAGAGGGCCTGCCTGTTGTGCTAGGGGTCCGGGGTTCGATTCCCCACTGGGGGTGGGAATTTTTGTTTAGCCAAGATTATTCCTTATCCTCCCCAGAGTCTGGAAGTATGAATGAGAGTGTGAATGTGTGTATGATCTAATGATTAAAAACCAAAAATGCAAAAAACCCAACGACAAGAGTTACACGAGTTAACACCATTGCCAATAGGCAATAAGTTCTAAAGGAGACGCCGATAAGACTAATGCAGTTAAAAGCTGTGTATAAATGGAACCATATAAAATATATACGTTTTATTTGATATGTAAATATCTTTAATGTATGGTATTTTAGTCGAAATCGTTAGTCACATTTTAGACTGGTATTTAAGTGCATTATCTTTTAAAGATGCGACATGAATATATTCTAGAAAATTCCCACTACCCCAATTACCCTTTACATTGAGAATGTGATTTGTTACGTTATTTTGACCACGTTTTGGGCGCCAATTTGAAGAAGGTATTTTGTTGTATTGAAGGAGTTGTATTATATTTCAACTGTTGGGGAGCCGAACACTTGAAGTAGTTGCAACCGCACGTATAGTACCCGGTTGTCTTTCCCCAATTTTAAAAATATTAACTTTGTAATTTGACTGTTTCTTTAAGTATTAAATATTTATGTTTGCCTCGGCTGCGTCAGTATTACTGTTAGAGACACGTTTCTCTTAGCAGGGTTGTGGTGCGACTAAGAGTATAAGCTTACAAAGATTATAATTTTACTTCACTCCTTTTATTAATGCTTGATACGATAACACTTCACTGATATAGAGAGCTGTGAGATTCTTTAATTACTTGCACTTTTTAACACGTAAACTATTTTCTCACACAAAAGCACGTATTAAATTTCTCGAGGACACATCTCGCGTCCGGTTAGGAACACCGTTTACAGGCAACTGACTTCTATATTTGTAAATTTTGCTATATTTCAGTTTCTGATTGGCTATTCCTAATCCAATAGAATACCTTCATTTAACTAAAGCTTTTTCTGGTTGCTGATTGGCTATTTTTAAACTGTCTCAAAAATTACATTATTGCTTCCAAGAATCATAAGTAGTATTGTTAGACTTTCTTACTCATTCTTGCCTCAAGGTTACCTCATTGTTACCTCAGTGTTAGATACTTTTGACCTTTCGCACAGCTCCTATATTATTAAATTACGTAATACATTCATATAACATTATTGAACATGTATACAATAATATACAATAATATAGGCATATATAATGACTGTAATATACACTTTTTATATATCGTTACATACACATATTGCTTTAAGGCGAGCTGTTATTGAATTTATATTCATATAATTAGACTGAAACTATTTAAGTGTTAAAAATACTGCCTCAACATTGAACTCTTCCCATGCACTTTGGTACTTGCAGGAAACAGTGTGGAATTTTAAGGCCAGCATATAGCGTCCAGTTTTTAAACATTTGACTATTACTGTATCCTTTGTATCTGTAACAAAATGTGTACAATAGCTGCTTCTGCAAAGCTTATCTTATTTAAAATGAAGTAAATATAAAAATAAGCTTTCTTATGAATAGTTTTTATACCTATTAATAAATGATAGAGGTAGAGAAAGTGATGTGAATGTAACACATCAATTTTTTTAAACCTTGGCTTGCTCATCGCTAGAGCCCATCTCCTTAGGAGGGTTTATGCCATAAAACAGCTGTGGTTACCATTAGCACTAGATATCAATAGCATACAATACTGCTATCGGATGCACGAACTCCGGGAATCACGGAACTCTGTGATTTTGGCAATGTGCTCGTTGACCCCGCACTCTTCGTGCCTGATCGTCGGAGTGATATAGCTACATTGTTAACGAGCAAATTCGTAGAAATTAATCGCATGCAAGGTGTAACAACTGTAAGTGACGTAATTTTCTCGAAAATGCAAACCAAAGTGAGTGGAGTCCTGCATGCGATAAAGCCATTGTTGGAGCATATGACATCATCCCTACAGTCAAACAATTAAACCGAAGGAGTGGGGGTGAGAAATTCGGTCATTTCATTTCTTTCTCTACTGCTTACCTATGGTAAGTAGAAGTATTGTATTTCACACAAAAATTCGATACTGAGATTTCACCCGAAATATAAGATTTGAGGGTCCCTGAAGCTGTGAACAGCAAAACTCATAAATGAAACCTCTGATAAACACCAAACTTCGTATTCAAGATTAGCATCTTCCAAGGATTTTCAAGAACATCACCAACCCCAAAATATTCTTTACGTGGAAAAATGTTCGTTATTTTTTATTTTCTCAAAAACGGTTGTAACGACTTAAAGGTGAAAGGTTGGACGAACGCAGATGCCCCCGAAACCGGGATAGAATAATGCAAGTAGGCCACAACGGCTCATTTTGCTTTTACACGGGAGGCATCCCTCTGGAGAGACGGACGGGGTCCCTAACGTTTTCAGATCGAACGCATTCGCCGGCGCCGCCGCCCGGGTTCACTCACACGATCCTAACCCCGGGCCCCCCAAATGGGCACTATCCGAGAGCACCTGCAGGCGGGTCCTAACTAGGGAAGAAACCTTTACAGAGCACTCAGCCACCGCCCAGCCGCAACCCGCCGAAAACCATCGCCTGGTCCTACAACCCTGAAACAAGAAGACGATGGGTACAGAAGTGAGGGGCAGGAAAGACGCGGTAAAAGATGACCAATCCCAGTATTCGCCTCCGACCCGGAAAAACACGAAAAACCCATGGTTCAGAGTGGGCGGTTGCCGGAGATCGAACCCGGGACCTCCGTAATTCGAGTCGCCCACGTTACTACGGTGCCGCCGCTCTCGAAGTCGTAACGACTTAGATTAAAACACATTTTAAACATATTTTCATGAAAAATACAATGCGCATCTTGAATTTTCTGTGAATATCCTGTGAAGTCTCTTCATCTGAATGGCTTTGATAATTGATAAAGTATACGACATACATAAAATCTTACTACTCAAAAATATAATCTCGTTAAAGCACACAAATAACTTATGTCAAATATAATGCCTTATACGTTAACCATTTCCGAGACATTCTTTGTTATTCGTTTGAATTTTCAAATGCTTTTGCTTTTCTAAGTAATAAGTCGCTATTCGTTTTATCTGGTTGTCATACAAAACCATCAAATACGTATCCGCTTTTTAAAAATATGATAATCGCTTTAGCCTACTGTATTCATCTTATACTGAGGCAGTATTATTAACACTTAAATGATTTTAGTCTAATTATATAATATATAAATTCAATATTGCCTTAAAGCAATATGTGTATGTAGCAATATATAAAAAGTGTATATTACAGTCATTTTATATGTTTATATTATTGTATACATGCAATAATGTTATGTGAATTTATTACGTAATTTAATAATGTAGGAGCTGTGAGAATGATAGGTTGGGAATTGCTAACAATGAGGTAGCCTTGAGGCAATAATGAACTTGAAAGTTTAATGCTACTAGTCATTATTGGAGCAACAATAATGTAAATTTTGTGACACTTTATAAAATAGCCAATCAACAACCAGGAAAAAGCTTTAGTTAAATAGAAGTATTCTATTGGATTAGGAATAGCCAATCAGAAACTTGAAATACAGAAATTTACAAATTTAGGCTGTTGAAATCAAGTGAGTTGCTTGTAGATAGCCCTCATAACTGGACGTGTTGGTTGTAGACAGTGTTCCTAATCGGACACGAAATGCGTCCTCGAGAAATTTAATACGTATTCGTGTGAGACGAAAATAGTTTACGTGTTAAAAAGTGCAAGTAATTAACAAAATAATCCCACAGATCTCTATATCAGTGAAGTGTTATTAAAATCGTGTCAAGAATTAATAAAAAGGAGTGAATTAAAAATTATAATCTGTGTAAGGCTACATTCTTCAGTCGCACCACCTCCCTGTTAAGACATTCATGTCTCTAAAAATAAATACTGACGCAGCCGAGGCAAACATAAATACATAATATTTAAAGAAACGGTAAAAATTACAAAGTTAATTTTTTAAAGTTGGGGCGAAGGCTACCGGAAACGTTTTACTATAGGTGAAGCAACAATCTACTTCAAGTTCGGCTCCCCAACATACCAACGTAAAAATAACGTAAAGACACTTAACTTCTGCAATACTTAAAACGAAATGTGGAACTTTATAATGAAAGTTTATCTTGATTAAGAAGAACTAGAAAGAATAATAAGCTTTTGTAATAATGGTGAATGCAACTCATCAGATTTTCCAATAACAGTCAAGACTATTCCATTTCTAAAACAGTACTAAATTCCGAATAACCGTTCCAAAAAACAGTGAAGTACATCCACAAGTATTTTATATTTATATATGACCATAGTAGCAAAATAGTCTAGCCTGACTCCTGTTCTTTCAAATTAAGTCGTGATTCCTCGTTCCGTTTCAAGAGCTTTGGAAACTAACTTTCATTTATCCTTACTCAACCAGTTTGCAATATTAATTTCTTAGCCGGTATACTCGTATACAGGAATAAGAAAGAATCGTGAGGTAACTAAGTTGGGTTGTATATGAAGGCAGATGAAAGCCTATATGCTCCCCTCCCTTGTCGTCCCTCCTATGTTCAGCCATGCCCTCGCGAGTTCGTAACTAGTGTTAGCAACAACACAAGTGTGTTTGATTCAAATGTTTATTGTAATCACTGCTTACTTAAATCACGCCCGTGTAATAAACGTCTTATGTGAATTTTCCTGATGCTGATAATAGATTCCAAAATAGCATCTCGGTTTATTGCCTAGGATTAAAAACGGAGGAGTATTTCACCACGGCGGCTACTGCCTACTGCTCTTACTAAAGCTCAGGGAGGAGGCGGGAGAGTACGAAGGGCAGTCAGTTCTGATGGCGTCAGCTGCAGTGCAACGAATTCCATAACGTTTCCAGATTGACGATGGATTCAATGTATAAGTAGTTATAACAATTTATGTTGTTATTAATTACGGTTATAAACCAGTTAGTATGGGCTACAGTATGATTCCGATCACATAACACGTTATAAGGAATAAGTATAAGTTTGCAACATCTCCTGCCCTACCATTAGAACCTTAAAGGAGACGAAAGTCCCCATAAGCCGTCATAAAAAAACGCGGAAAACATAGTTTAGGAAATGTATTTACACCTCATGGCAAATGCATTAATAGCTAATATAATTACAAATATAAGATTTACAAAGTTAATCTTGAGGCAACATGCTGAACATTTATTATTTTTGTCAGTCTTCAGCTTGCCAGAACAACACCATAAAGTACAGGAATTAGTATTTCATATCTGGCCATAAATCGGCTATGAAACCCAACATTTATTTCTTTTAAGTATTTAAAATAATAACCCTTAATTATCTGAAAGCCCACCGGCTAAAATTTAAAAGCCATAAATACACATTTAAACCATATGTGTCATAAATTACCGGCTACATATAATAAATTACAAAGAGAGCTGTCGCACAAATCGAGCAGCAACCAAGAGACGGTCAGAAAAATGAAGGTCAAAGCAACTTAATTACGTGAACAAAATGAAAAGTGTGGGGTTACTTACCAGATCGCGCACCGCGCCAGCCGATGTACTAAGCATGGTAAACCGGAAAAAGCGGCCCGAACGCCAGAGCGACGGTGGCGCCCACCCCAACTACGAACAAACGATAGGCAAGAACAGCACGACCAACATCCGGCGGCGAACCGGCAGAATAACAATATAATATATCGAAGAATACGCCGGAAAAACAAACCTGCGGCGGATTAAAAAAACCTCCGACACAAGTTCGAGTACTATTACATCTGTTACGTATGCACATTACTATTTTTAGTAGTGGTAGTAATACTGGTAGTAGTAGTAGTAGTAGTACCACCCTAGAAAATTCAGTTTTCAAATATCATGGTATATAGGTAAGTTGCACAGAGAAAAGATGATGAGAAGAGGGGGATTGAAGAGGAGAAAGAGACAGAAAGGTGAGAATGAATTAAAACAGTTATAGATATGGGGAAAATGAGAGGTTTAGAGGATTAAACACAATAACATGATCGGAGCTGCTAATTATTTTAACAAAGTATTGTATAGAACTGAGATTGTTTTAACCTATTTCAAATAACGTCGTAAGATATTCATGTGTATAGCTGGTCTTTTTTAACTATGGTTGTCAGACGTGCGCTTTTTTAAAGAACAGTACGGTATTTTCCATTTTTTGTACCGCGTACGTCATAATATAGTTATCGTACAGCAAATATGCCTTTATCCCTGCGTTTATTTTACGCCGCCTTAACTACGCAGTCATATCGCAACGGATACTTCGTGCCTTGGTGTGTGGCGGACAGTTAGCCATCTAGCTCTCATCCCTGTACTAAAGCATCTTATTTCGTCACGCGTCGATAGAGGTCTTAGTGCTAGGCAACCGTACCTCTCTTTTTCATGTGCCAGGAAGATGGCATTAGGGTGGCATCCAATCTACTTGCTTTCGTTATCTGTGCATATTCACTATTACCATGCATTTTCGTTTTTCTGTTGTTTTAGACCTATGCTAGAACTCTGGGTCGTGGTATTAAACAAGCAATCTGGTATTATTTAGCTTAGCGACTGAGGGAAACAAAACAAAAAATAACGAACAAACAAAAACAAACAACACAGATTGATCCTCTCACGTGATTTGAACTCGGAACCTCCGAATGCGGGCCAAAGACGTTACCCCTGTTTTGGCTGTTCAGTTAATAATGTTGTTTTCCTTGAAATTGACGAACGTCGGTTATCATCAAGTTAACGAAAACGATAGTTGTGTTCTGGGCTCTTGAACCGTGCGGGATGGGGAGAGGAGAAATTCAATCTGAGTTATGCAGCGAACAGCTATTCAGCGAACAATAGGTTCTTAGTCAGCATTCACCTACAACATTCACATAACCTATTTTACTCGTTGTATCCAAGTAGTTAACTAATGTAAGAATCAGATACGGAATTAGCACGGCCATTAATATAAGGTAGGATGCATGTTATTGTTTAACACCGTGTCTAACTGTAGGCGACTTTTAATTCATTACGACATCATGTCTGTATACTTGTGTATGTATACATTCCTTCTTGGGTTCACGAGCTCGGAACACATCTATAGTTGGCAGTACTGTTGTGCGCGATTCTTCACTAATATTTATGGTGATCTTCAGATCGCAACCTTGACTAAAATTTACAAAAATTTTGCTGTTATTTTATTCCGCTTTTATTTCTGGTAGAGTCAGAGATTTCATTGAACTTATGCGTTTTTGACATTTCAGTTACAGTAAATTATGTAGACAATTTGTTCAAATTGTTGTTTGCCTTAAAGCTTTCTTAAAAATATTTAGAAATTAGCAGTATTAAACGTGCAAAATTGATCAGTTTCAATCATGTGCAGAAATGCACACGTAATTGGCAAATAATATATTGTGTAAAGATTATGTAGCACAAGTTTTCTACAAACTGGTTTCAATAAAACAAATATAATCCCACAAGGGACATGGACATCTGCAGTCATTGCTCTAGTATCTAAGAGTGTTGTACTGTAGTGATTAGTGTTAAAGAGCGAAATAGCTCCGTAGTAACGTGTGAGACTTGCATTCGGGATGTCCCGGGTTCGATTCCCGTCAAGTGCCCATTCCGACCTTGGGTTTTTTGTGTTTTTTTCTGGTCGGTAGGCAATGCTAGGGTGGTTTCTCATCTGCTGCGATTTACTTTTCCTATATTTCCCTTTTAGTATGTCGGCCTCTCATTTTTTAAATGTGCTAAGTTTTTTGGCGTATGGCGGTGTCGGGCAGATGCGGAAAGAGTACTCCCCGTGGACACTAGAGTGTTGTTCATTGCCCTATCCAGGCAGTTCCAGTAGTGGGACGGGTTTTCGAGGCTAGAATTGTCTCTGTGGCCTGCCTACCAGCGGCCTGTAGCCTCCTGGGCTTCCTTCACTTCATCCCTTCCACAATAGATCTATGTAGGTATAAGTGTTAGAGATGTCCCCCTCCGTTGTGTAACCTATAATGATAAGTGTAATTCTTGTTTTCTATTTGAGAATTTTGCAACCCTATTTTGAAATGATAATTGAAGGAACAGCAAATGCAATGTGTTACGTAGATAGGGATAAACCTTAATCTTCTGAGTGAGTGGTGATCAGATGTACAATCTAAGACAAAATAAATGAGCAACAGTCATAGAAGAGTTCGATTCGGAAAACGTCGGAAGTATTCGCTGACGCTGCGTTCACAATACACGATTTAATACCACCCTGCACTCATTTCAAAGGTGTGCGATAAGTAGCAAGATGCTTTTCGGTTTAATTGTATGCATGGTAGCGGAGCGGTGAAACGCTTGTGTCGTAATTGAAGCAGCCTGGTGTAAATGTTTTATTTATTTATTTAGTTTTGATTTGTTATATATATGGCAATATATAGGGTTATTCAAAAAAGATTTTAAATATTCACTTTTAATGAGCGACAACAGATAGCAATACATACGACACATCATTGAATAGAGAAAAGTCCAAAGTTTTAAGCCCCCACCGAATGAGTTCCATTCAGTGCTGGGTATGTTTACGAGAAAATGGTGACGCCACATTAATAGTCATTTTGTTTGCCGCAGTATGCAAAGAGTGAATCCATTGTTTCATTGCAGCGTCATTTCGTAAAAGATGGTGCGTATGCAAACAGAAAAGCACTGGTCGTCCTCGCATAACAAATCGTGCTCATTTTGAACACATACAATAAAATTTTGAACTTTTCCTCTATGCATACCATGTGTCGCCATCTATTGTCGTTCATTAGAAATAATTATTTAAAGTCTGTTCCTTCTTTTCCATGCACAAGATATCTATTAATTTTAAGACATTCATGCCTGAAAACACAAACAAACTACTCTTCTCGTTTTCAAAAGAACTGCCATATTATTAAACATTCTAAAGTACATTCCATACTGCTTCCATGTATCCATGTCGTGTAAACAGTATGGAATTTTAAGGCCAGTATATAGCCTCCATTTCTTAATCATTTGACTATCGCTGTTCTCTTTGTATCTATAACGAAATGTACAAAGTAGCTATTTCTACAAATGTTTATTTGGATTAAAATTAGTAGATGGGAAAATAAGTTCAGTAAGAGAAATTTGTATAGCCATTAATAAAGATAGAGACTAGACAAATTATGTGAATGTATCACATCACATTTTTATTTTCTCTACTACGTATAGTAAGTAGGGGAAGTATTGCATTCCACCCAAAAATTCGATACCGAAATATATACTTTTCTAAAATCTTTTTAGATTCACACCATGTGTGCTGTGAACAGCGTAACCCGAAAAGGAAAAAACGGATAAACACCAACCTTTATATTTAGGTTCAGTATCTTTCAAAGATGCGACATGAAGATTTTCAAGAAAATCCCCCCGACCTCGGACTACCTTTTACATGGAACATTTTTCGAAAATTTTGATATTCTCAAGAATGGCTTTAACGATTTTGATTAAAGTATCATATGTTTAGGATATTTTTATGACAAATTAAATGTATATCATGAAATTTCTGGGAATGTTCCCAAAGGTCCTCTTCATTGTGAATGGCCTTTGCATAACTGGTAAACCGTAAGAGATAGACAAAATTTTTGTACACAAAAAAATGTAGCTCTTGTTAAATCACAATTTATGTCATATACCTTTTTTGTTGAATGAACCATTTCCGAGATCTTCCTTATTATTCGTTTGAATTTTCCAGTACTTATAGTTTCTCAAATGGGAATTCGTTATTCGCTCTTTTGTCCTAGACATGCAAAGAGAATGGAATGCTCCACATTGAAACCAGCTATTAAAAAATTTAACTATCGCTTGAAGCCCCTTCCACCTACTAGAAAATTAGCAATAAGATTAATAGTTCGATATCTCAATTAGTGTGAAGTAGATGCAGAATGAGCGTTTGTAAAAAATAGTTTCTACAAGAGTACAGAATGTCATGTGAGCGAAACTAGATTTTTTATTTAGGACTATAGGATCTATTGATTTTTTATTTAGGTTGAAAACGAAAAGGAGAGTGTTTCAGTTTTTATGTGTGATCATAAAATCGAATAAGCCTTAGCAATTGGAAATTATATTATAGTATGCTTAATAAACATTGCGTTTTTTAAAAAAAAAAATAAAATCGTGCTCGGGATACGAATCTCGTTAGGCCTCATTATTACGTACCGGATTATAACTGCTCGGTTGTCAGCGCATATTTAGAAGCTGGGATTTGAGGATGTATCTTTGAAGGAGAAGTTTATTTTAAGATGAGTTGTATTGTAGTTCGATTGTTGGGGAGCCGAAATTGAAGTAGTTGCAACCGCGTATAGTACAAAGTTTCCGGTAGCCTTCGCCTTGCCCCAAGTTTAAGAATCAAGTTTATATTTTTAATGTTTCTTTAAATATTATATATTTTTGTTTGCCTCGGCTGCGTCGGTATTAATTTGTAGAGACATGTTTCTCTTTTTGCAGGGAGTGGTGCCGTTAAAGAATGTAGGCTTACACAGATTATAATAACTTCACTCATGTTATTAATCCTTGACAGGATTAAACAACACTTCACTGATATAGAGAGCTGTGAGATTATTTATTAATTACTTGCACTTTTTAAACACGTAAACTTTATAATATCCTCGCCATAATGAATTTTTATCTCACACTGGATACATATTAGACTTCTCGAGGACACGTCCAATTAGGAAAGCTGTCTACAAGCAACTGAACTGATTTCTACCGCCTGAATTTCCAAATTTCATCTATTTCAATTCTCTGATTGGCTATTCCAAATCCAATAGAATACCTTTATTTAACTTTCAGGTTTTTCTGGTTGTTGATTAGCCATTTATAAACTGTCTCAAAAATTACATTATTGTTGCTCCAAAAATTACCAGTAGCATTATTAAACTTTCTAGTTCATTGTTGCCTCAATGTTATCTCATTGTTACCTCTTTTGACCTATTATTTATTGTTAAATTACCTAATACATTCACATAACATTATTAAACATGTACACAATAATATAAACATTAATACAATGACTGTTACATACATTTTAGTTATTTATACACATATTGCTTTAAAACGGGCTGTTATTATATTTTATATTATATAATTAAAGCGAAATCATTTAAGTGTTAAAAATACTGCCTCAGATTCAATATGAAAGGTGATAATTGAACGAATCTAAAGACACGGAAACGATTTGGACTTAGACAAATATACGCTTCTAGAATCTGCTTTTTTGGGGGTGGGGATCCTTAAGATGTACCTACAAGTTATAACCAAAACTCCTTAGAAAATAAAACAACATTTAGGAGTAAACGTAGAACTTTATACAGGAATGCCTTAACGCTGTGTAATTATTTTCAAGAAAATGTAATACAAAAGAAGTGTTCCCTTTATTATTGCCTAACAGCTGTTCACAAGAATTTGTACCATAATGAAAGCAACAATGCCTACCTGCTTCCTATTAGCGGCCAGCCTGTCAGTTTTTCTCGTCGCAAACGAGCGTCAAATTAAAACGAAAAAGGAAGCTAAAGCCTTTATAGCAGTAAATTATCGCTGAGAACTGCCTTGATCACGTGCCTTTTAAAGTGTCGTTAAACATTATGGAAACAAAGGCGGCGGGCGCACTTTTAAGAAAGAACAAGAGCCCGGAATATGCTACACTAATGATTACAAAAGGGATAAGTAAAATACTCCTGTTTTCCTTTATTTTATGCAGACGTTCTTCATGTTCCTCGAGCTTGCAAATTTTATGTATGCTTCTTAGTCCCAAAAGTATGAGAGGGAGAACACTGCCATTTCTTAGACGTCGAGCGCTAGTAAATGAAGTAAAAGGATTAAAGAAGGAAAAGTCCTATTAATTTTTTACTTTTTCTACTACGTATAGTAAGTAGGGGAAGTATTGTATTCCACCCAAATATTCGATACCGAGATTTCACCGGAAATATATGTTTTGAGACCCCTGAATCCAAAAAAAAATTTTTGAAAACATGTCCGAGTGTATGTCTGTCTGTGTGTTTGGTGTGTGTGTGTGTGTCTGTGAACAGCATAACTCAAAAACGGAGTCGGATAAACACCAAACTTGGTATTTAGGTTCAGTATCTTCCAGAGATACGACACGAAGGTTTTCAAGAAAATCCCCCCACCCCAGATTACCCTTTACATGGAACATTTTTCAAAAACTTTAATTTTCTCAAAAATGGCTCTAACGATTTTGATTAAAATATCACATGTTTAAGATATTTTCATGACAAATAAAATGTATATCTTGAATTTTCTGGAAATGTCTCCAAGTAAAATACACAATTAATGTCATATACATTTTTTTTTGTTGAGTGGATCATTTTCGAGATATTGCTGGTTATTCCCTTAAATATTTCAATACTTATTTTCTCAAATGGGAATTCGTTATTCATTTTTTGTCTTGGATATGCAAAGAGTATTAATCTGTGGCAAAGAGAATGGTGCTGCACCTAGCAACCAGCTATTAAGAGATATGTCTATGCTTAAAGGCTACTATATTTCTATATTTCCCTTGTAAATACAAAACAAGGGGAACATAGTACGCCTTAAGCGATAGTCAAATATTTTTAGAACTGGTCGCTATGTGTAAAATGTAATTCTCTTTGCATGTCAAAAGATCGTTTCTGCAAATGTTTATCTCGATTAATATGAAATGGATGGAGAATAAAATTTTGTAAAAATAGTTTGTACAAGAGTAGAGAAAATCATGTGAGTGTAACACATCAGATTTTTTTTAAAACTGAGCGATATGGTGCCGGGGTAAAGTGTGCAACTAGCATTCGGGAGGTCTCAGGTTCGCCGCCCACTATGACCCATGGGTTTTCCTGGTTTTCCTAGGGTTGTAGGCAAATGTTGGAGTGTTTTCCCTTCTATAACGACTTTCCTGTACCTATCATTTCCTTCATTATTCTCTGTTTAAGAGTTGTAGGACCAAGCGACGGAGTTTGTCGTGGAAGTGGACTTTATAAAGGTTTTTTTCTGGCGTCGGTCGGGACTACTCCGTTAGGATACAAGGTGCTCTTGAGGGGGCTTTTGGGTTGGCTTGGGTGACGTCTTCGCTTACCAATAGTTACTTCTTGACGGTTTTAGGTAGACGAATGCCTAAAGTTCGGGGTAAAAGCGCACTAAACTACAACTCAAAAACATATGACTTGTTTACTGAGAGCGGATCCCGGGTTTGCAGCCGATTTTACAAACTTTTACATAACAGTTTACAAGGCACGCAATTCAATATATGCCTCTGATAAAATGGACCTAACATATGCGGTGGTATTTCTTTTTGGGCGCCAATTTGCGGTGGTACTTCGCCTATTTGCGGGGGTACTAGCTATTTGGCGGCACAGGATTTGTAGGAATGGTCCCGGGTTCGGTACTAGCTCAGGGATTTTGCATGGATCTTGGATCTCGGGTTAGTGGTGAATACGACTGTTTTGTTTTCCTGCTCGTTTATTTCCCGTCACCGTTTTAACATTTGATTCCTGCTATTACTTCGACACACACTCGCGCATTTCCTTATTGCTTCGTTTCATATCATCGCACCTATCCGCCGATACATGTTCTAAGAACCATCTCCAAGGAACTACCACGGCCAAGTGTGTCTTCTAAACTGTCCTGTTTCTCTATTTCAAATTTTCTATCTCCCCACTCCACTATCACCTGATTTATAGCTTCTTTCATTGGATGCTTAAAGCTATCGGGGTTTTGGCGAACATTGGCCCTTTCCTACACATCTGCGTTTCAAGCAACCTAACGGGACACTTAACAATATAGGGAAAAACCACCCGTTTCCGGCCCCTGATGGCACTGTCTAACTCAACCCTTCTACAAATTTACAGTAACACTCGTTTTCCAGTTTTATTTAATACGATCCCTATTTTTATTGATATTTATTTTCCCTATGATTATAATTTTATTTAGATACTCAAAACGTACTGCTTCACATATCAAACTACTTATCAAAATCAGATAAAAAGTAAATGCCTGAATTTTGTAATTAGTGACGGTATAAGCTACAACAAATTAGAGGTACGTGTATATCCACAATGGACGTGATACAATCAAGGCACACAGATTATTAAATAACAGTTTATTTCAAGTTTGACGTAAACTTCCTCTCGTATGTCTCAAATAACATACATAATACTTTTTGCCATTTAAATAATTTTTAAATGTCCTACAAGGGATTAAACCTGTCTTAAAAGACTGTAATATACACAAAAAGTCGCGAAGTACGTTGGCGTGGCGCCTGGCAAGCAAGCTCTAAGGTTAAACCCAGAATGTGCTTTCAACTAAGCGTTTTGAGTAGCTGAGTGGAATTCTGATTCTATGCTGTGCGCTAATTACCGGTAACACGGTTCGCTTCTAAGCGTTGTACAGGTTTGTTTGCTTTTCCTTTTGTGTGTGTGTGTGTGTGTGTGTGTGTGTGTGTGTGTGTGTGTTTGAGTGTGTGTATTCTCATTAAAGAAAACAGTAGCTGATATAACAAACTACATTTCTATGCGTTGAATCGCAGACCAACGTCATGAAAATATCAAAACTTCCGTGCTAATCTGTGATATGTAATTTCCTTATTGTCTTAGATAAAATCTGCATAATCCTGATTTCATCTATATCAAATGTACCTATGTCGTGTTTAAACAGATTTCTGCATGTAGTGTACCAATAAGTAACACTAACATTAATAACATATTAAATGCAAATACAAATAAGAATTGCAAATTAAAATGATAATAGTAATGTTAAACATAATATTAGTTTAAACCCGGATTATTTATCAATATTACAACACAGTAAAAGGTTAGTACTCGCAGGTGATTCGAGTCACCTATACTGCAGATGGATTATTTAGGCGATGCTATAACATCAGCTATATTATTAGTAATTTCGTTGAGTGTGCAACCAAGGACATTGAGACGATAATATCCTATTGTTTATCTCTAAAGCAAGCTGCGTCGTATGGACGGGATGGCTCGGCTCGTCGGAGTCTCCGGTTTGATGCCTGTCTGCTCCAAAATTCCTCCGGCAAGATGCGACTTCTGCTTCAGCTGGTAATCTCCATCGAATTATTTTTGGGTTCGTGATTTTATAGGTTTGCCTGGGCTGGGTTCTTTCTCATGGTAGATACAGGATCTAGGTTAGCGATAACTAGCGGTAGTGGAGATCTAGTATCGTGGACAATATAACTGAATCACTGTTTAAGTTTAGAACACGAACACGTATAAACTTTGTAGGTCAACTGTCATTAACTGTTACTCAATCTTCATATAATATATCACTGTTTTTATGTTTTTTTCGAGTGGATGGGAAATTACTACTAGATACTACCCCAGTGCCGATGTAATTTCGGACTGAAAGTGTGGGACTCGACAATAGTCGGCGATACTCACTAAAAACACCTCCACCGGAAGGAAAAAGGAAGAAGAAAATGATGGAATTGAAGGTATAAGTAGCGCGATCCCGCATAACACCCGCGTTATTATGTGGAAGCTGCCCTTAAGGACGTGAGCGGGTGAAAGATAACTACTAGGCTATAGCCATGAAAACTGACTGCAGCCTAGAGCAGCCTAGGACGAAGGTGTTGTGGTGTCAGTAGCGTACGGGCGCTCTTTAGGAGGAGCCGACTGTCTGGTGGTAGATATGTTGATGACTGCTGTTGAAAGTGGTGCACTGGTTTAGTGATCAGATGGTGGGTGAACTGTTCTCGACTTGAAGTCCAGGTCATCAGGCGGCTATGTATCTTATCCAGTTGAAGTGGGAGTTCGGCGGCGGTGAGGTAGCCTGGAGTTCCTGGATCTTCCCCGTGATGGCGGCGAGTGTCTCTTCCATGGCGTCCAAGCGGGTCCCCAAGTTCAATACCTCCACTTGGAGGTCTTGAATGTCTTCCCACGTCACCGTCTCAGTTGAGACTATTTGTGCTACTGGCACTTGACAGATGGCTTGCTGATGACGGTGTGTTTTGCCTGTTGCGTAGAAGAGGAGGCACTGGACCTGGCCGGTGAAATGTGAGGTACCACCGCAGGTGGCACATAATCTGCGGTGACGGCGACAGAAGTGCCCAGTGCACTCTGCAGGAGAGCGTTGGCGCCACAGTAGTAGCACCTCGACGATGAGGAACAAGTATCGACGCTGTGCCCGAAGGCGCAGCATCATCTGCATGGAGCCGGACGTTCTAGGCGAATCCCTTCGACACGCAGGTCTCGACCTAATTAGGCCAGGCCCGATGCATGGCAGCCACAAAATCAGCGTTGTTGGCCAGCTCCAGTAGAACGAGAGGCATGGGTACCCGGGGTGACGTAATGCAGGTGGCCTTCATTTCTGAAGACCACTGTTGCTGCGCAGATGTTGAAACGCCACATATTACCGCACTGAGGCGGTTGCAGCGAGGCGGTGGAGTGCTGGCATCGGATGGCTGGCTGGTTCCCGAGAGGAAGGCCGGGCCAGGCTCGGTCGGCGGCTGCCCTTTCTACTTCGTTGGTTTCCGATTAGGGGATGAAGCTGCGGTGGTAGGAGGCTGCGATCTAGCAGTGTTCTTCTTACCCATGATGAGATGGTGTTGCTCTCAAAACTCGAAGTGAAGTACGTTTTACATTATCTGAATATAAAATACCACTGTTATTGTTAAACACCGCTGTTATAATATTCCTGGTGTAGAAAACAATCCTTTGTATTTCACGACACTATCACTTCATTGACGCAGTGCAGTTGTCTAATTTAATCAAACTTCACTTAATGGCATATGACGTGTGATCTATCTCAACACCTTCGCGGAAGTAACTTTAATTTAGCCGGAATGACAACATCGCGCGCTTACTAAGTCCGCGGAAATAATGCACGTGAATTCATCACGCTGATGGACGTGAATTCTTCATAGTTTGCATGACGAGACTGGCGTACAGACGAGTAAATCTGACATTATTTATAATAAGCTACGATATGTTTGGAACAAACTTAAACTATTTTCCTATTTACTACTATTTCGTGTCGTTGGTAGCGTGTCTTCAATGACATTGTTTTATACACTTCTGATTGGGTTAAGGGCTCAAACATATGACTAGTAGTAGTGGTGGTATTTATTAAGTATTTAGTATTACATGAATTGCATAACACAGTCACATGGGTCATAAGACCGTACGTGCTCTCTAGAAAAATACCTGGTCTGTATACGTGACTTGCAGTATCAACCAGAAAACAACTATTTTTTTATAATCACCGCACTATATACATACATATAAAATTGAAAAAACACTCTGAATCACACACTCAAACACACATACACACAGTCGCGCACAAGTACTCAAGCACCACATATGTTTAAAGAAAAATTACATAAACACCTTATCTCTTAGTACACGTACTTCCATTAAGTATGTGCCCAAGCTTGGCCAGTTTTGGCTGTTTAGAATCATGTCCCAGCATGCTGTCCTCCGTCTGTTGGAAGCCAAAAATATTTCCGGTAATAGTTTTTTCCTGATACCCTCCGTCTGCACGCATGCTGCCAAAATATGCGTCCAGTCTTCTTGTTCCCCGCATAATGGGCAAATCCTCCTGCCATCATCATCAACAATCTTGCGAGCTTTCCACCCTTCCAACCTAAGCCATGCTATTCCAGTCCTCTGTTTTATATCTAATTCCAAAATATATGTTTCCTTACCCCACCTAGTTTTTATTTCATTTTGTAGCTCCAATGTTGATCTTTGTCTACATTCAGATTCTATTTTCTGCCTGTTTATATCGCATAGTCGTCTTTTGACCTTTCTTACTGCACTGTGTGTATTTTCATTACACCTTTGCGAGATATCATTTAAGTAAATGTTTGATAATTCGCGTTGCAACCCCGCCGCCCACCATTTTGGATGCTCTATGTTGTTCATTTGATGACGATAACATACTGCTCTGAGTTGTTTGATCACCTTTAATTATTCGCAGCCAGCACCTAACTACGTTTAGTTTAGCAAATACAGCACCTTCCCAGCATCCTACCTCACGAAGAACCCCGTAGTTTGAAGTACGCCTCCCCAACCCTAGAATGCGCTTCCAGAAATTGCATTGTATTTTATTTACATTATCAACCCTGTCCCATCCCCACACTTCACTGCCGTATAGTAATGAGGACCTAACCATTGCTTCATACATGGTCTGTAATGTTTTTACTGGCATATCTGGTACCCGTGTCAATATCCTTAATACTTCAGAAAGTTGTCCAATCCCTTTGTGTTTTATAAACTCCATGTTCTTGTTCCATTTTCCGCCCATATCAAACCTTACTCCTAAGTAATCGAAGTGTTTAACATTTTGAATTTCTTGCTCCCCATAGGTCCACTTTTCATGTTGGCCGTACACATATCCATTTTTAAAGGCGACTGTTTTAGTTTTAAGAATATTTACCTCCATACCCCATTGCCTACAATATTGTCAAAGAGCGTTTAAATCAGACTGCAAACCTTTTATCGTTTGAGAAAGAATTACAATGTCATCCGCGTACAAAAGAATTGGTATTTTTTGGTCTGCGATTGTCGGTGCATCTATGTCTTCCTCCGTCATCACGCTAACAACATGACGCAATCTGGTACTTTCCCTGTTTTACTCGAAATTTGGCCTCCTTCGCCGCCTGCTATACCATCTCTGACAATAACAATATCACTAAAGACTTTTCCCCTAGGCTTAAATACTATGTATATGCGAGTTGGCTGTAGTGAAGAAACACAATTCTGCTCTCCCAAGATCGTTTTTAAGACACCCTAACTTGGAAAACCAGGAACATTTTAACATTGGCGATGTTTATCATTACAAAAATTAACAATAGTTCTGTTCCTATAACAATAATCTATTACATATAGCTCACACACACACACACACACAGATACACAAACAAACAAGAACACGAGCGCGTGCATTTCTAGGTGCCATTATTGGCTTCAGCGTGGCCGATTCATTACAAAATCGAAAATTAGCAGAAATATTACCGTTACAGATTTATCATATTGTCGCGTACCTCACTATTTAATTATTTAATTTCAGAGGAGGGCAACTCGCATGCGAGAGGGATCGTTATTCAAACAAAGGAAACTTTAATTTAAGAGGCACCGACAAAGGGACGCAGCTAAAGTTAAATTCACAAATATTCTTACACTAACATAATTCCTGGCTGAAGGGCGAGGCAAGGATTCCATACTACCATAATTAAAAAGTCAAGGAAATGAACAACTAGAAGATTTATTATATGTGCTTACCCCATGTGTCCGCCGGGCGAGGACGCCATGTCGTAGACAGTTATCCGTTCACCTGAACACCACGAAGACTCGTTACTGACTGACTTGAAAAAACTCGTTAAGCTTGGCGTCCTAACGCCATCCCCCACCAATGAGACTATTTCCCCTCAAACGCCCCTCCTCGGATAAGCTGCCAACCTTCAACTTGGGTAACCAGAGGGCACATTACCAATATATAATCTGTGCACATGCCACATCTCCCCCTGGCCACCCAAGTCGACGTCCTCGTCGACAGAAAGAACATAAGTACAAAATACAGGAAAAACAAAAGAAAGACATACCAAAAAAAAAATGACATAGAAATGTGTGATGTAAAATAAAAGAGCAATACATATGTGTGGTTGCACCCAGCCGACGACACAATGGTGCTGGGTGATGTAGAGAGAGAGGAGCGATGTAAGTGCAGTCGACTTAATATTGTTAATGCACTAGCTTTAGCATCCCGCACACGCACACACCACGCTGCCTTAGTTCACAGGCACACTACACTGCGCAAAAGGGTCATGAACTGCCGTAACTGTTTGTGGGTGGGTTTAGACAGTGCCCACAACGACGATTTGTCCTGGTGTAGAATTAGCACCGCAGGTCTCTGGTGATGACAACAGGGTGGGCAGTCGCTGGCTTGGACTGCCCCCCGACATGGTGGCTCCTTATGCCACGGCAGTGTAGTGGCTGCCCGACAGCTTCCCTGTGGTGTTTCTTGACTTCTGGTGTGCCCTGGGGATGCTGGTGCATCTTCTCGCTCTCTGCCCAGCACAATACTAAAACAAAACCACCACACAATAAACAGGATGCTCCCACAAAGAATCACACATAAAAGAAGGGTATGTCCTTTACAATTAAAGATTTTAAAGTTTGAAAAGTGTACACTAAAAGAATTTTTATGACATGGGGTAAATAAAGAGAAAAGAAAATTAGAACAAATTGGCATAAGAAAGAAATTTTACAGAGTTGCCATCCAAAGTGTAACTTACAATGCTTCATAATGCAAATAACAGTAAAACAGACTCAAAGTACATAAACATGACAGAAATGAAACATAACCTTATCTTGGGATCCCAATATTACAACTCAATAACCAGCTGGTATCACTAACAAAAGAAAGTAAGTGCACTTACAAGACAATCACACATGACGATGAAATGAACTCATTCACACTGACCATGGCCCCAAATTACACACAACACTGACTTAACTATCTACTCAAACTAGTGTATGCATCACTACAAGCTACATCCACAATACATTTCTAAACTACGCCACGTGACATGCTTTCAACTACTAGTGTCCTACTCTTGTCACCACTATAACTTCTCATTCACATCACTATCTTTCTCATCGCAGTTTAACCATCATCTTTCATAATCATCATCATCATTAGCAGTAATAGTGCAATCTCGATCATTACTTCAATCATCATCATCTATCAATTTTCTCTCCAAAACAAAACATCTGCACTTACGTGTCTCATTTAGCATGCTGCAAATTCAAAACATCTGACATAGGCATAACCTTCAAGAAATCACATTAATTCAGGAATTACACAAATAACATGACATTATAATGTTGCATCTACATCCTCAAAATCAAGAAATAAGCTGGAAACAGGTGGTATTAACATTTGCTATCTAAGATGGTAATAAACTTGTTGCATAAACAGAGAAAAAAAATTATTTTCATTACATTCACTTCCATCTATATAATCTCTCGTGTGAATTCATCACACACGCTATACTGGGCACGTTACAGCAACACCAATAAGCAAAATCTCTGAAATGATACAACAACTGTCGGGGTTACACTGTGGCACTTCCACCGAAGCTGACATCATCTCGTCTCATCTCATCTCTCCTCATCTCACATCAACACCGTCGGGGTTACTCTTTGGCACTCCCACCGAGGCAAATCTCAACTCTTATTTCTCACATAACCTCACACTACGCCATCGGGGTTACTCTTTGGCACTCCCACCGAGGCAAATCTCACCTATATCACATAACCTCAAATACACACATACATACAAACACTATTCATGCAACAAATTTCTGCAAATAAAGATCACAGCATCATTATGGAACCCAAAATCAAATCGAGTCATATCATATCAAATCATATCAAATCAAATCGAATGCAACAAAACAACATCACATCATTACTCAAAACAATATTGTCACATAACATTCCTGAAAATGAAAGCTCAATTAAGCATATAGTATACCTGAAACACATTCCTGCAGCATAACACAACAAACAAATGATTTGCAGTTACCAAAACACAATTCAAAATTTAAATTACACCCACAAGAATAATATACTCGTAATTTAGCAGAGATATTCATAGCACAGTATTCCTGAAAAACAAAGCTTAATTAAGCATCAGTCACTGAAACAATAAATTTAGCATACCTGTGTGAGTCGTAAAACTGTTTCATTCATCCAAACTTTAGCACTCACAATGATTACATACTTACAGGTGATTTTTTTTCTCTTACTCGTTTACCACAAAATTCCCGTGCAAATTGTCCAAAATCTGGTAACACACGTACAGCTGGTTCATCAACATCCACATCGTACTGGTCCATATCAGAAGCACATCAAACCTAATTAGGTGTAGATACTGGCAAGGTTGGTAGCTCCTGAAACTTTTACTTACATGAGTAACTGCGAAAGATTTTCCCTTAAAAATATGCATTGCGGAATTAAACCAAACTTGGCAACGGTAAAGCAAAATTATTATCATTCTCAGAGCGGCCAATAGCAGTAGTAGCCAACATTGCAAAATTCTAAAAATAACTCATACGGCGACAACTCGTTGGAATGCTCCACGTGAGAGGGGTCAATGACCGGCGGCAGACAGCTGATTGCTTTGCAACAGGCGTACCAACACTGGACAGAAAGTCTACGGCACTGTGCTCGCTAACAGGAGCAATTACTATATCAGATTTCTGTGCAGTACGCCGCTTAGGCATGATTGCAGCACAAAAGATAACGCAACCAATAAACAAACAGTAGGACCAAGCAATACAGATTACACCAACCTAAACACTTATAACATCACATGAATGTAAGTAGCAAGATCAGAACATAGCCAAATAAAACAGTTGCAGAAAGAACACAATTAAGGCGCCCGCGGCGAAATATCAGAAAATTAAACTAACACACGGCTACACAAGCCACTTGGACACAATACCAAGATTTTGAATCAGAATGAACATATGGAAGAAAACAAAATGATAGCTGCAGTGAGAAACCTCGAACTGGAACTTAAAAAAACTACGTCACACTTACTGTGACCACCGCTAATATTCTCAAAAAGGAGCAGAATACAGACTGGTAATCTAAACTAGCACACAAAACTTCTCTTTTTTTTCTTAAATCAAATGTATATAATCTGATATGCACACGCAAAGAAACGCGCCAAAACACGTGCTGAGGAAGACTGGTTTCACAAGCTAAAATTATTGCTGAAATGCACGACCACGCGGGAATTACACAACACACGTGCGTACATAAAAGTTACACGAAGAATGACCCAGAAAAGTGCAGTAAATAGCTAGAAATCACAATCACTGGAATATAAAGTTATACATTTCCAAACCACTGCTAATAAGCACAGAAAACAAGATTTGCAAACGGATAGCCAACACGTGACGAGCACATTTTGAAACAACAACTATATCGCTCGTTTCTTCTCAAATTTCACAAAAGCATTTTTTTTTTTTTGAAAACAACCAGCACGAAGAACGGAACACAGTGATATAATTTAAAGGAAATGAAGCCAAACCAAGGGGAAAATGGAGTAGAAGTTTTTAGCGTCACCCGGCAGACAATGGGGAAAAAATGCAAAAATGAACTCAAAATTGAAATTTCGACACCAAACTTTCAGAAATGATGGAAACAAAATTTAGAAGAAGAGAATCACAAATAAAAGTATAAAAATCCTTACCCTTCAGCCAGAAAGAACTTTACATTTTTCACGACCACGTGGAGCACAACCGTTACATTTGGAGGGAAAAAAAATTTTTGCACTTAAAATCTCAAAACAAATCAAACCAATTACTCGGCACCTCCGCCAATTACCCGGCGACTCACGCCAATTTGTCGCGTACCTCACTATTTAATTATTTAATTTCAGAGGAGGGCAACTCGCATGCGAGAGGGATCGTTATTCAAACAAAGGAAACTTTAATTTAAGAGGCACCGACAAAGGGACGCAGCTAAAGTTAAATTCACAAATATTCTTACACTAACATAATTCCTGGCTGAAGGGCGAGGCAAGGATTCTATACTACCATAATTAAAAAGTCAAGGAAATGAACAACTAGAAGATTTATTATATGTGCTTACCCCATGTGTCCGCCGGGCGAGGACGCCATGTCGTAGACAGTTATCCGTTCACCTGAACACCACGAACACTCGTTACTGACTGACTTGAAAAAACTCGTTAAGCTTGGCGTCCTAACGCCATCCCCCACCAATGAGACTATTTCCCCTCAAACGCCCCTCCTCGGATAAGCTGCCAACCTTCAACTTGGGTAACCAGAGGGCACATTACCAATATATAATCTGTGCACATGCCACAATATTTAAGCCGCAACGCCCTATTTAAGTAGAAATACTTTCTAATTCTCATTGATTTTGTGATTTTTCGCTTTTTATTAAGAAGATATTCTTTGTTCGATTCCTTTTACTTTCCCTACCACATACATAGCAGGTAGAGAAGGTATTGCATTCCACTCATCAATTCGATACCGAGATTTCACCAGAAACACAGGTTTTCAGGCCCCCTTAATACAAAAATAAACACTTTTAGAAAAATCTGATGTGCTACACTCACATGGCTTTGTCTACTCTTGTACAAACTATATTTACAAACGCTTATTCTCCACATGCTTCATGTTAATCTTATTGCTAATTTTCTTGTAGATTCAAATATTTTAATAGCTGGTTCCTATGTGGATTATTCCATTCTCTTTGCATTACCAGGACAAAAAATGAAAAATGAATTTCCATTTGAGAAAAAGTGTAAGTATTGGAAAATTTAAGGGAAAAACAAGCAATATCTCGAAATGGTTCACTCAACAACAAAAATGTATGACATAAATTGTGTATTTTAACGCGATCTACGCTTTTGTGTAGTAAAATTTTGTCTATCTCTTATGGTTTACCAGTTATGCAAAAGTCGTTCACAATGAAGAATACTTTTGGAGACATTCCCAGAAAATTCGAGATAAACATTTCATTTGTCATGAAAATATCTTAAACGTATGATATTTTAATCAAAATCGTTAGTGCCATTTTTGAGAAAATTAAAATTTTCGAAAAATGTTCCATGTAAAGGGTGATCTGGGTTGGAGGGATTTTCTTTAGAACCTTCGTGTCGCATCTCTGGAAGATACTGAACCTAAATACCAAGTTTGGTGTTTATCCGACTGTTCGTTTCTGAGTTATGCTGTTTACAGACACACACACACGGACATGTTTCCAAAATGCTTTTTTGGATTCAGGTGATCTCAAAACATGTATTTCCGGTGAAATCTCGGTATCGAATTTTTGGGTGGAATACAATACTTCCCCTACTTACTATACGTAGTAGAGAAAGTAAAAATGCCCTTGTGTGTGCCCATAAACAGCATAACCCAAAAACGAAAAGTCAAATAAATACTAAACATGGTATTGGGTTCATTATCCTCCAAAGATGCAATACCAAGATTTTCAAGAAAAGTTCCCCACCCCAAACTACCCTTTACATGGAATATTGTTTGACATCTTTTATTGTATAAAAATGGCTCTAACGATTTTAATTAAAATACCATATATTAAAGATATTTACATTACCAATAAAACGTATGTCTTGGATTTTCTGCGAATAGCCTTTGAAGTCCGCTTCATTCGGAAGGAATTTAGTATAATCTTGTATAACTGGTAAACCTTAAGCGATAAACGAAAATTAACTACACAAAAAATGTAGATCTCTTTAAAACGCACAATTTATTTCAAATAAGCTTTTTGTGGCATAAGCCGATTCTTAAACATCCGTTATTAAAGGTTTGAATTGTTCAATGCTTCTCATTCTTTTTTATGTCCCATCGATTTTCAGTTGCTTTATGCGATTGCATGGAAACAGTATGGAATTTTAAGACTAGTGTATAGCGTCCAATTCTTAAACATTTGATTATCGCGCTGCAAATGTTTGTTTGGGTTAAAATGTAGTAGATAGAAAATAAGTTTTAGTAAGAATACTTTGTATTCCCACTAATAAAGAGAGGGTAGGAAAGGTTATGTGAATGTATCACATGAATTTTTTTGTTATAATAAAATTAATTATGGTTTTTATTCCTGTATTTAGCTTTATATTATTTGGGTAATGGATGATACTTTAAATTACATTTCTCCAAAAAGCATATTTAGTATTTATAGTATTAAAAGCGATCCTTGCTAAGCCTAAAGCCGGATATTTAAAGCCGTTGTAACAAGGCAATTCAGCTTTGAGGTATGATATCTCTAATATTTGAAATCATCTTGAAGATTTACTCTACGGTAAAGCATTGGCATCAATGAGCCGAAGATTCGAGGTTCGTGTCCAGGCATTAAGTTTTTCATGTCTAATTTAATTGCCAGTTATGTTGCGTATTCAGGCTGTATCCCTAAACCCTAATTAGCAGTGTAATATTATGACTGCTACTTTAAGTGCGCCCAAATTATACACAAATCTAGTCATTGATGAAGTCAAATCCAGGAATCATAAATGAGCCTTAACTCCACTAAGCACACTGGGGTAATTTGTTTACATGAGGCTTACAGCGTCGTGATCTATTACAGAGTTCGAATGATGGGACAAGCGCTCTAATTCGGTACAAGGATTGATTTTGGTTTACCTGGAGATATCTGCCTAATTTGATGTTACCCTCTGACATTACAGATCTGTCGGTCGGCTTGATTAGCGTCCTCACGGACATCGTGTGGAGGATCACCATCGCCTGGAACGCTGGCAACGTGGCGTGTAAGGTCATCAGGTTCCTCCAGGTCAGTAACCATTATCACTACAACGCTAAGTTCATCTATCTGCTCTTAAAGTGAGATTATCATTGTTTCTCGAAGGAAAGTAACGTTGGCAGTAGACGTTTAGTTGAAAGGTAGTGGTTGTTTATTCTCAAAAGTAATTTTGAGATACAGTTGTACTGCATCTTCATAAACAGCTGTTTTGCTCTGTTTTCTGTTGTGCTTAATGGTAACAATTTAGTTTTATTGTCGTAAGAAATACAGAGTTTCGGTTTTATATCGCACTGTGCATTTTCTTTCACACTGTGGCCACTGCACGGCGGTTCGCGCACCTGCAGCCGCAGCTCCGACTCCCGCCGAAACAATTATAATATCCCCGCAACAACCTCACGTTCTCGTAGTTATAGTTACAATTACAATGATAATAAGCACGTAGCTTATCATAAGGTATGTTGGGAGGCACTATTTTTAACAATTAAATGATTTCAGTCTAATTATATAATATATAACTTTAATAACAGCCCGCCTTAAAGCAATATGTGTATGTAACAATACATAAAAAGTGTATATTACAGTCAGTATATATGTTTATATTATTGTATGCTATTGTATATATGTTCAATAATGTTATATGAATATATTACGTAATTTAATAATGTAGAAGCTGTGAGAATAATAGGTTAAAAGTTCTAAAAATGAGGTAACCTTGAGGCAATAATGAATTAGAAAGTTTAAATGCAACTTGTGATTCCTGGAAGCAATAATGTAATTTTAGTGACATTTTATAAAAATAGCCAATCAACAACCAGAAAAATCTTTAGTTAAATGAAGGTATACTATTAGATTAGGAATAGCCAATCAGAGACTTGAAATACAGAAATTTACACGTTTAGGCGGTTGAAATCAATTCAGTTGCCTGCAGACAGTGTTTTTAACCGGATGCGAGATGCGTCCTCGAGAGATTTAATACGTATTTGTGTGAGACGAAAAATAAGTTTACGTGTTAAAAAGTGTAATTAATTAATTAATGAAAAGAATCTCACAGCTCCCTATATCTATGAAGTGTCATTTAAATCGCGTCAAGCATTAATAAAAGGAGTGAAGTAAAATTATAATCTTTGTAAGCCTATATTCTTAGTCGCACCACAACCCTGCCAAGGCATCCATATCTCTAACAATAATACTGACGCAGCCGAGGCAAACATAAATATATAATATTTAAAGATAATAACTACTTCAGTTGGAATTGTTATTCTTTTATGTCCGCATATTTCTGGTATCTTTTCAGTAAATTTTCATTCACACTGGAGAGTACAATATCAGAAATGAATGAATCCCTCGCCTGTTTTCTTCTAGTTCTTTCAATGTATGGGGTTTGTTGTTTACATCTTATTTTCCAAGTTTCCCGTAGACAAAAATCACATACCTACAGTTAAATCCAGGGTTCGCAACAGCCACAATTCTGTGCTAATAGCTCCATCTTCACAATTTCCTAAATTAAAGTTGATGACTCACCGCGGTATGTACACAAGCGAAGTCTTTTTGGAAAAACCCACACTGTACCTGTACCTCCTTGCATTTATTGTTTTTCATTTTTTTAAAAGTATAGTTTCTATTATTCTATATGCATTTACTGCACACCAATTTTCGCGTCATGCAAGGGAATCTCATGTATAAAATCGGGTTTCTCTGTACCCCAATGTGTTATTTTGCGACGAAATATAGCCATATAAATTAAACCATGCTTCGTCAGAGAAAAATATTATGCGCGAGTCAAATAATTTCACAAAATCCAGTTACAGAAGTTTACCTGATTGATGTTCACATGGAAAAATAAGATGTATGCAATAAACTCCATGCTTTGGTAAAACTAAAACAAAAAATCAGACTCTGTTTCTGATATTAAACTCTCCAGTGTGAATAAAAATTTCCCGAGAAGATGACAGAAATATGCGAATACAGAAGGGAAACATTTCCACCTCTTAAGTTGAGGTATGTGCTTATTATCATTGTAATGTGTAACTGTAACTATGAGAACACGAGGCGGTTTCGGAGATATTAACAGTTTAATCGGAAGTCCGAGCTGCGGCGGCCGGCACGTAAGGGGTCATGCCGTGGCCACAATATGAGAGAAAAGCACTGTATAATAATGAAGTGTATTCTAGTAGTGGTAGTGGTTTTATATATTTAGAACCAGAAGATAATTATCAGAATAACATTAGCAAAGAAACTTAAAAAGAATTGTGGAGGCGAGCAAGTACTATTATGCAATTCTAGCATTATAAAGGGGTTGTTACTGTATTCAGTACTGCCACGCAGCGACTATGGCCCAAGGTTATCGGGAGGTCGGCGACGGGCGGTCCGTTTAAACAATGATACGTTCGCTCGCGTAAACACCGGATTCGCTATTGACAGACAACTAGAACGTTTGATGCAGTAATTTGTATCACAAATTACTTAAATGTAAATAATGATTGTAATATGAATATGCATTTTTATGTGACATTGATTTCAGATGTTTATTGATTGTAAATATTGTTGGAAAGTAAATTTATAAGGCTTTACTGAAACTGTCAATAATAGCGCAATAATGCAGAGAGGGGGGTGAGCTGTTATCATTATTGGAAACGAGGAAGTTACGTAATGTTGGCGCGTTTTCGTTGAGAACCTTCTGGAATATTTCCTAGAGCATATGTATTCATAATTTTCATTGGATATTAAAATAGACGCTAATGTTGGCGCGTTTTATTCAGCCAATTGCAGCTCAGTTATAATCTTTAGGCGTATATGATTGCAGGAGTATAAATAAGCCAAGTCAGAGGTAGATCGCTGTCAGTTCATCAAAAATCTTCATACACTACACGTCGTCTTCAGTCAGTCAGTTCGTCGAAAGTATTAGTTCGTCATACATCGGATATAGATTCACAAGTTACGCGCAACAGAATTATGAAAGATCTAAAATATGGTAAAGTTAATTATATAAAAGGTTGAAGTACGTTGATTAAAAGTGATCAGTAAGAAGTTATTATAACAGTTTCAGTTTGGCGAGTATCTAGATCAATATGTAAAAGTGATAGTGAACGTGTTCGACAATAAAAATTATAAAACAAATTTCTTCATCAGTGTAATTTTTGGATAAAAGATTCCTTTCCGTTTCACAACCTGTATAGAGATACGTGCCCAAGCCAACAGGATAATAGCTAGCCGGAGGACAGTTAACAAAGTTTAAAATTCTTTCGAACACTAACACTGATGCAAATTGCTAACACAAGATGGAGCTACAAACCGAACAAATGAATGACGTCACAAGATGGCTTCAACATCGATGTAAACAAACATTATAAGCTATATTACTTCAAATTGGCGCCCAGAACGTGGAGCATAGTGACCAGGAAAGGAACACGATGACCAGGAAAGGATCAGCATAACCAGGACGTGGAAGGAATGCAGCAGTGAAATGATCTACAAGACGCAGATTCCAGAAACAACATGGACGACAGACTACGATCGTAATTCCGAGATTACAAGGCAACAGGGAAATTCAAACTACAAAAACATCGAGACAACGTAGATTCATCATAACACAACGCAGAAGCGACATATAACCTAGGAGAGAGGGGCAGGAAGCTGGACATCAATGTAACAGCAACAGACAGCATCACAAAGGTCAGAGTATCGTAATTTTTTTTTACAAAACAAAAACAATGGCTACTAATAATATTGAAGAAACAATGATGGAAGGGGATAGTGTAACAGTTAGCTGTAAGTCAATACAGGTTACAAAAAAAAGCTCAAACGATGTAGTATTGGAGGGAGGAAATGTTAGTGCAGGAAGTGAGAATATAATAGCAGGAAATATTAATTCTGATACTAGTATGATTATGGAAATGCTGAAATAGATTAATGAGAATATAGAAAAGAAAATAGATCAATTTAGGGAAGATATGCAAAAGAGTTATAGGGAATTAAGGGAAAATATTGGTAGGAGACTAACTCAGAGGAATGAGATATTAGAGCAAAAAGTAGATCAAAGCAGGGAAGAAACTGAAAAGAAAGTTATGAAGCTAGATAGTAGTATGCCAAAAATGAGAGATGAAAATGAGGAAGTAATAGCAAGTGAGATAGGAGAAGTTTCAAAGAAAATGCTAGACATGAGCAGGGAAATAGGTAACAAAAAAAGTGAGGTTAATACTAAAAGTGAGGTTAATGTAGAATGCACAGAGTTAGGAAATCAAGTGAGTAGTATTGCAAGTGAGATAAGAGAGATAAAAGAGGTTATGAATGTAGATGTGAATAAGGAGCAAGTTAATTTCAGAGGGGAGATATCAGAAATACAGAATGAGTCAGTAATGCAAAGAAATAAATTGTACGATGAAGTTAAAGTTTTGCCTGTAAATAATCAAAAGCTAACTTCTGAAATTAACAAGTACCAAGATGTCCAAAATGAAAACTCCAGTCCAGTACAGTTTAGTACAGATTTGTCAGAGTATTCTCGAGTTAAAAAGATAGCAGATGAATTGAAAATGAAAGTTGTTAAAAGATGTATTGTTCAGGAAACTTTAGATTGTTTTCAAATGTTATCATGGGACGAAATTTCATATGAATACAAGAGGTTATTCATGAACAAATTTTTGAAGGTTAGGATACAGCTACGAGTAATGTTTAGCCATATACAATTTGATCCAGGAGGGTAAATAGCAATGAGATGTAAAGTAAATGCTGGATAGTTAAAGATGACTTGCAGAGAAATGTTTTGGAACGTAAGAGGGTTAATTATTTATATGGCATTTTAAAAGAGAAATAAATTAAAAAAAAAAGAGAGAAATGTTTAAAAAAAATTAAATTTTTAGTAACTGTAACAACATTTAAAAATTAAGAATGCAAAGATTGAAACTTAATATGATATTAAATTAAAAGTACGTAAATACAATTCCAAGAGTATTGTTAAAATAAAGTACAAAATAACAAAAATGGGTAAAAATAATTAAAAACAAATACTTATGTAGCAAACAGAAAATGTGAAACGGTGCCTAGATTTAAGAGATGTAAATATTTGTGTAGAAGGTGAATATTTTAGTAAAAATGTTAAACAATTACAAAAACTTAAATGTATAAATTTTTGTCAACAACTTAAGAAAGTAAACAATTTGGTAACAGTAATTAAATAATTTAGGGTACAGTATTTGCTATAAAAAAATTGTAATGTTAGATTAATGTCTAAACAAATTAAACCAGATCCAGTAAGTAGTGGCGAGATAAAAAAAAACATATGTCGTGTGTTAAATGCGTGTGAAGTGTAAAGTGAAATTGATAGCGTGTGTTCCGAGATTTAGGAGACTAAAAACCCAATTATAAAATTTCCAAACAAGTTGTAAATATTTATAATTTTGTTTCTAGTGGGGCATATGATGCAGTAATTTGTATCACAAATTACTTAAATGTAAATAATGATTGTAATATGAATATGCATTTTTATGTGACATTGATTTCAGATGTTTATTGATTGTAAATATTGTTGGAAAGTAAATTTATAAGGCTTTACTGAAACTGTCAATAATAGCGCAATAATGCAGAGAGGGGGGTGAGCTGTTTATCATTATTGGAAACGAGGAAGTTACGTAATGTTGGCGCGTTTTCGTTGAGAACCTTCTGGAATATTTCCTAGAGCATATGTATTCATAATTTTCATTGGATATTAAAATAGACGCTAATGTTGGCGCGTTTTATTTAGCCAATTGCAGGTCAGTTATAATCTTTAGGCGTATATGATTGCAGGAGTATAAATAAGCCAAGTCAGAGGTAGATCGCTGTCAGTTCATCAAAAATCTTCATACACTACACGTCGTCTTCAGTCAGTCAGTTCGTCGAAAGTATTAGTTCGTCATACATCGGATATAGATTCACAAGTTACGCGCAACAGAATTATGAAAGATCTAAAATATGGTAAAGTTAATTATATAAAAGGTTGAAGTACGTTGATTAAAAGTGATCAGTAAGAAGTTATTATAACAGTTTCAGTTTGGCGAATATCTAGATCAATATGTAAAAGTGATAGTGAACGTGTTCGACAATAAAAATTATAAAACAAATTTCTTCATCAGTGTAATTTTTGGATAAAAGATTCCTTTCCGTTTCACAACCTGTATAGAGATACGTGCCCAAGCCAACAGGATAATAGCTAGCCGGAGGACAGTTAACAAAGTTTAAAATTCTTTCGAACACTAACACTGATGCAAATTGCTAACACAAGATGGAGCTACAAACCGAACAAATGAATGACGTCACAAGATGGCTTCAACATCGATGTAAACAAACATTATAAGCTATATTACGTCACGTTCTGGAAGCTTATTGCCCCCTTCTCCTCCAGAAAGTGTATCGATATAGTTCTAGAATGTCCGAGAACTTTGTGGAAAGATTCCTTTGACTATATAAGCGAGCGCTCTTACGAGAGGCAGTCAGTGCGAGGTGAGAAGGCGAGTTGAGAGCGTGTCAAGTGCGAGTCACTGGCAACAATAGAGTGAGTGGGTCAGTCAGTGAGCGAGCGAGTTGGTGACGACTGTCGTGGCGTATAGCGAGTGCTACTGCGGAGCGACGGTTGTGGAGGTCTTGTGTTTGACTCCCGAGTGAAGTAAACCGTCCGGCGTAAAGAGGCTACGTCATGATGGAAGTGAAGTGACGGAGAATTGAACTAGTTCACCTTAGTGAAGTTACTTTCCAGTGACATATAAGAACTTAGAACAGTGACAGTGGAAAAGCTGCATAATTGACTCATTATGGCAAGGGTGCCAATAATAGCAGTGACGTATATCCTGTACCAATATTCCAAGAAAGAAGATCTAACCATTTTGTGATATTATTTTCCATGTAAAATTCTCTGGGTATTATTAAATATAAAATAATTAAGAGTTGAATTTATAATTGCTTACCATGCTGTGTTGATAATAATAGGCTATATTACAGTCCGTAATACCTGCTCACTTCTCTCCCAGGAAGAGAATGCATGCAAGTGACTGTCTTGCCTATTGGTTCAACACACCAAGTAATAATAAATTAAATGCAAGGCGAAACTAACGCCTCATTTACGAACTTAAGAACACACTCTTGCTTTTGCCAATTATGAATTCAAATTATTTTTCCATTTCCTGCAGATTATAATGCAACGATTGCATAAAATGTTGTATCCAACTCGGGGATAACCTTAATAAGATATTCGTGAAAATTGTCACACTCAATTGTCACTATCTCCTAACCATATGAGAATTCGCTTGTTGCATAAAGAACTATATACGAAATAGCATATAATTTCAATGAGAACTAACTTATTACTATATAAAGTCTGATAGGACCACTAGCAACATGCGCCTCAGGAATATGGACGATAAATAAAACCGATAAAGACGTAATAGGCACATTTGAGAGAAGAATCTTATGGGGCATCTTTGGAGCAGTCTAAGTTAAGGGAGTATGGAGACAGAGATAAAAGCATGAGATGTACAGCTTGTATAACGACCCGGATATAATAAGATATATAAAAATAAATAAGCTATGATGGACCAGTCATTTGATGAGAATGAGTGGCAATTGCCCGTCAAAAAGATTGTTCACTATAAGACTAGAGGATGAATCCAGCGGAAGAGCGAGATTAAGTTGGAGAGATGGAATAGCAGAAGTCTGCAAAACTCTGGGGAAAATTGGAAGAAATAAAAATGATTGGAAAATAATTCTGAGGAAGGCCAGCTCTCACACAGGGCTGTAGAGTCGGGGATTATTGTTATTATTATTATTATTATTATTATTATTATCATCCACATATACACATTCATAATGAAAAGTGAAGGACACATTCGTATGTATTTTCTATTCTTTCAACGTCTTCGTATTCTAGGATGATCAGATTTCCAAAGCAAAGAAGTGTCCTTAAATATTAAAACTTAAAAATCTGAAGTGTTACACTCACATGGCTTTCTCTACTCTTGTACAAACTATTTTTACAAACGCTTATTCTCCATATGGGCGGCGCCGTGGTCGAGTGGTTAGACCGCTCGCCTCCCACCGAGGCGACCCGGGTTCAATCCCAGGGATTGCATGTGGGATTTGTGGTGGACGAAGCGGCGTCTGGGCGGGTTTTCTCCGGGTTCTCCGGTTTCCCCCGCCATTCATTCCACCAACTGCTCCATCATCACCTTTCCTTTCGTCCATTTCACCAAACATTTCGTTTCATCTACTTCCTTCATCCCATACCAGGCATCGGGCTGATCACCCATCCTGGATGCTCTATCTGATCCATGAGTGTCTGCTCCTCGACGGGCCTCTGACCCCAGGCACCCGCTTGTAAGTCCTGGGGGGTGTAAGTCCTAAATAAGAGGAGGGTAAACAGATAATGAATGAATGAATTATTCTCCATATGCTTCATGTTAATCGAGACTCTACCTTATTGCTAATTATCTCGTAGATGCAAGGGGAATTGCTAGGCTTTAAGCGATAGTCAAGCTGGTTGCTATGTGGCGTGTTCCATACTCTTTACATTACCAGGACAAAAAAATAAATAACGAATTCCCATTTGAGAAAAAGTATTATTACACATGGATACAACAATATAAGCATACGCAATGACTGTTACATACATTTTACAAATTATTACATACACATATTGCTTCAAGGTGTACTGTTATTGAATGTATATATTATACAATTAGACTGAAATTATTTTAGTGTTAAAAATACTGCTTCATCTTTTACATCGAAGGCTGTAAAATTTTCAAGCAATGTTCCCTCTTACTAGCTTATGGTCCTCGACAAATTCTGATCCATAGTTTGGAACTGAGGAGGTTGAAGGTCCACTTTCCTTATTGATTCTTTCTAATATGTCACATGTTCCTTGTGTTTCATTCAATTACAAGTTGTTTAACATGATGTTTTAAACGTCCTTTGAGCTCTAATGTTGTATCTGATGGTTTTATCATCCCATGTGGGAATGTCAAATTCCGCTACAAACGATGGTTATTGTGATGTTTTTTATGTAATAAACTCTTCTTTATTTTAGATATATTGCCACAGTTCTCCACTGGTCTATATATGCTTCGAATAAACAGAACAGTCGCAGTGAAACCGTCTGTTTGTTTGGGAGGAGAGGTCCAAAGTTATTAAAAGATGCCCAGCAATTATATTTCCTGATAATCGAATAGCAAGGGTTCCATTACAATACCGAACGTCACCTATACTCCGTGCGATAACACGATTATTCTTTTTATTTACTAAAACCCCCCTGCCTAGATATAAAGGAGGGGATAAAGGGGTGACCCGAAGGACGACGAGATCTGTAGACGATGCGCGCTGACAAGAACGGTGTTCCTCACGATTCCGACGAGGACGCGAGCCTGCCTGTGCCACCTTCAACCCAGAAACAAATAACCCCCAGGAAGGAACACAGTTGCTATGCAAGAGCCAAATTACAGTGCAAATTCCACCATCCTGCCGCCACGCAACAATCGACGTCATCTGGTGCTACAGCCCTGAAGCATATGAAGGTGAAACAGATGAAAGGTAACTCAAAATAGAAGAGGAGCCACCCCTTCTTTCGGCTACGGATCTGGCAAAAGATGAAAAACCTCTAAATCAGGAGTTACTGCATAGAAACTCATTTTAAGGGTGCAGAGAGAGTAGGTAAAAGCAACCTGGTTTACACCCGTAAAGTATAATATCCATGCATTTCCTTGCCCCACTAGTTAATGCCCCTTTGCCCCTTGGTTCAAGTCGCTACATACTTAGTAAGCTCCACTCTCTGCGCTGGGGAGCCAGAGAGGCGTATCTCTCGCGTCACAAGGTAATCAGTTAGCGACATTGCTCTGTTAACAGCATTCCTTTTGCTAGCTGTTTAATACAAATTACTACCAATTGGTTTTGCTGCCTTGCCTTAAAATGTTAAGTGGAAATGTCCATTTTTACTTTCTCTACTACGTATAGTAAGTAGGGGAAGTATTGTATTCCACCCAAAAATTCGATACCGAGATTTCACCGGCAATACATGTTTTGAGACTCCCTGAATCCAAAAAAAGAATTTTTGGAAACATTTCCGGGTGTGTGTGTGTGTGTGTGTGTGAACAGCATAACCCAGAAACGAACAGTCGGATAAGCACTAAACTAGGTATTTAGGTTCAGTATCTTACAGAGATGCGACAGGAAGGTTTTTTCAAGAAACTCCCTCCACACCAGATTAGCCTTTACATTGAACATTTATCGAAAATTTTAATTTTCTCAAAAATGGCTCTAACGATTTTGATTAAAATATCATATGTTTAAGATATTTTCAACAAATGAAATGTATATCTCGAATTTTCTGGGAATGTCTCCAAAAGTATTCTTCATTGTGAACGATGTTTGCTAACTGGTCAACCGTAAGAGATGGACAAAATTTTACTACACAAAAAATGTAGATCGCGTTAAAATACACAATTTATGTCATATACATTTTTTTTTGTTGAGTGAACCATTTTCGAAATATTGCTTGTTATTCTCTTGAATTTTCCAATACTTATACTTTTTCTGAAATGGGAATTCGTTATTCTTTTTGTTTGTCCTGGTAATGCAAAGAGAAAGGTATACTCCACATAGCAACGAGCTCTTAAAATATTTGACTATCGCTTAAAGCCTACCAATTCCCCTTGCATCTACAAGAAAATTAGCAATAAGATTAACATCTCGATATCTCGATTAACATGAAGTATATGGAGAATAAGCGTTTGTAAAAATAGTTTGTAGAAGAGTAGAGAAAGTCATGTGAGTGTAACACATCAGATTTTTCTTTTTGGTTTAGGTGAATACTTAGGTAATAATATAATTTACGCTTAGGGTAGTTATAATTGAATTTAATTTATTTGTACAACTTAATTTACAGAAGTTATATACAATATACACTATTTCTATAACTAACTCTATATGCAAATTGTCTGATCTCTAAGCCTATTTTGTGCTACTCAGTTTACTTGCCACCTGGCCTTGTAACCCTGTGTAGCCCTTTACTGACTTTCGCCCCCTTACAGTTATTCCTCTCCACCTGCCCTTTGTCCTTTCCTTGCATTTCCTACTTTTCTAATCATTTTTTCTTTTACTTTCCTTAACTCCCCCCCCCAGGGGCTCACCTTATGTGAGTACGGGTTTTGGCGCACCCGAGGATCCCGAGCCACTCGTAGCCATATTCACCCTTTCATCCCCGCCCCCAGGGGCTCACTTCATGTGAGTACGTGTTTGGTGAACCCGGGGCCCCGAGCCACTCGCCTCCATATAACCCCCCTTCACCCGCATCAACTGTGCCACGTTAGTTTATTTCTTCTCCCTCTTCCTCTTCTAGGTTTATTCTGATTCTTAGTTTGTACAGCCTTAGGCGTATTAACTCCTGTCTCACCAGCAGGGATCTTTTCTATCTCCGTGGTCCTTTTCCACGGCTTCAGCGCTGCTTCCGACGTGTGTGCCCTACGGGGGTCTCAGGCGCGAAGGTTGAGTGGACCCTTCGCACTGCCCCCATGTGTAGCCTTAGGTGCGGAGCCCGTTCACACCGTTATGTACACCCACGTAGCTCTCTAAGGGCCCGGCCCGTGTTAATGTCCCGACGGCCGTGAGCCGTTGGGTTAGTATCACGTGCCGGACGTGTTACCGCTGACGGAACTCCGGTGTAATCAACCACAAGTCCCCTGAATCCGTGTCTGTGTTTGACGGCAGCGCGGACTAAAGTGGGGAGCCACAGTCGGTTATACCTGTGGTAGGGGCTTAACGCCGGGGTGTGCGTGGTGAACGGTTTACACATGTGGACAAGCAGCGGAGATTGGAGGGTAACCCTTCTGAGGTACGCTTTGCGATCAGTCATAGGAGGGGTCTCCATGACGGCACAGACCGTGAAGATATGGTGTCTTTTCTTCTTTAACCCCCGGGTGGCAGGCTGACGCCGACGGTTCCGGGAGGGGTCCTTATCAATATGCATCCGCGCAAAACCCCTACTTTATTTGACACGTTCTTAATTTTGCAACTGGCGAATGAAGGGAAAACCATGCAGGACGTTAACCCATCTTATATCAAACGCGAGGTTGACCGTATCTGTGGCCCAGTTAAAAACGCAACTCGTCTAAGGGACGGTACGCTTTTGATAGAAACCAATAAGGCCGACCAGTCCGAGAAATTGTTGAAGGCAACTTTGTTGGGATACTACCCTATCCGTGTAGCCCCACACAAATCGTTGAATTCCTGTCGGCGAGTAGTTACCACCTCCAGTCTGGACGGTCTAACAAACGAGGACATCATCACCTGCCTTTCTGATCAATGCGTTTCTCAAGCGTACCGCCTAACCCGGAAACAGGATGGCGTAGAACAACCATTACGTACGGTATTTCTAACCTTTAAGGACACTGTTTTACCTGACTATATTTTCTGTGGCTATGTGCGTGCCGCCGTACGTCCGTATGTTCCGAACCCCATGCGCTGTTTTCAGTGCCAGCGTTTCGGACATACTAAAGGGTCGTGTAACAACCGTGCTGTTTGTGAGCGTTGTGGTCATCCAGCCCATGAGGACTCGGCCTGTACTCGAGCACTTTGCTGTGTGAACTTTGGCGGGAACCATTCATCTAGCTCCCGACAGTGTCCGAAGTTCCTCGATGAGAAATGTGTACAGGAGTTGTGTGCTAAGGAACGTTTGACTTTTGCCGAGGCGCGTCGCCGTTTTGAGCAGCTTAACCCTCGTGTCCTTACAGGTTATTCGGTTGGGGCCCGCCGCACTCCTGTTACCACTGTTGGCCTACAAACTGCGCCCGTTGTAGATGCTTCCACACAGACCGACTTACCTGTAAGTCGTTCTTTGTCTCGTGCCATACCTGCACCACGGTCTCCATCTTCCGCCATGCCATCGTCTGCCAAAGCGTCTACTAGCGCTAACAAGTTGTAAGTCTTCTAATGCCCGCAGTAGATCCAGGTCTTCCCGTCGCACCAAAAGCTGTGCTTCCTTTGTGCAGTCCCGGTCTCGCTCTACGAGCCGCAAGGGATCTTCGGACTCCCGAACCTCGGAGGAGTCACCAAGGGAGTCTCTTCAAATCGTTGGTCCGAAGTCAGCCAAGGTGAGAAAGAAGATCAAGACGGTCCATTAATCCGTTTCTTCCTATGAAAATAATCCAGTGGAATGTTAATGGGTTCCGGGCTCGTGCTCCGGACATACAATATTTAGTATCACAACGCTCCCCTTCACTGGTCTGTTTACAAGAAACCCATTTGCAGCCTCATCACGCTTTACACCTTCGTGACTTTACAGCTTTTAGGCGTGACTCTGTTGCTGGACAGCGTGCGAGCGGTGACGTTGCTATCCTGGTGGCGCCTAACATCTCTGCCGCCCGCATACCGCTTACTACGCCGTTACAAGCTGTGGCGGTGCGTGTCCAACTCAGTTTCATTTGTTTCTCCGTCTGTAATGTCTATCTGCCTCCGGTCGGTGTCGTACAAGAGATGGATCTTCGGGCGCTTTTGGCGCAGATTCCCACACTGCTCCTCTTCCTTGGTGATCTGAATTCCAAAAATGCTGTGTGGGGCTCCGACACTGACGATGCTCATGGGTGCGTTGTAGCAGACGTTTGTGATTTGTCCGGCTTGCTTTTGTTGAACACTGGTGTCCCTACCTTTTTGTCATCTACCTATGGTACACCGTCTGCCTTAGACGTTGCTTACTGCAGCCCGACATTAGTTCCTCTCTTTGATTGGTCGGTGCTTTCGGATCTGTATGGGAGTGATCATTTTCCCATTAACATTCACCTCTCAGGATATCATCATGTACCTTCTCGACATCCCCACTGGATTCTTTCCAAAGCTGACCGGAGGAAGTTCCACTCCCTCATTGCTCGCCCGGACGATGGTTTCGCAACCATTGATGAAATGGTGGACTCTTTTACGTGTACTATCTTGCTTGTAGCTGATGCAGTAATTTGTATCACAAATTATTTAAATGTAAAGAGTGATTATAGTATGAATATGCATTATTATGTGACATTGATTTGAGATGTTTGTTGATTGTAATTATTGTTGGGAAGTAAGTTTATACTGCCTTACTGAAACTGACAATAATAGCGTGCAATAATGCAGCGAGGGGGTGAGCTGTTTATCATTATTGGAAACGAGGAAGTTACGTAATGTTGGCGCGTTTTCCTTTAGAATCTTCTGGAACATTTCCCTAGAGCATATGTATTCATAATTTTCATTGGATATAAAAATAGACGCTAATGTTGGCGCGTTTTATTAGCAAATTGCAGCTCAGTTATAATCTTTAGGCATATCGGGGTGTATGAGTATAAAAGGGCTAGGTTTGAGGTAGAGCCCGTCAGTTCATCAAAAATCTTTGTACACTACACGTCGTCTTCAGTCCGTCAGTTCGTCGAAAATATTTGTATGATACACGTCGCCTTCAGTCCAGCAGAAATATTACACGTCGGCTATCGATTCACAAGTTACGCGTAGCAGAATTATGAAAAATCTAAAGTGTTGTAAAGTTAATTATACAAAAAGTTGAAGTACGCGAATTAAGAGTGATCAGTAATGAAGTTATTATAACAGTTTCAGTTTGGCGAGTGTCAAGATCAATGTGTAAATGTGATAGTAAATGTGTTCGACAATAAAAGTGTAAAATAAATTCTTTCATCAGTGTAATTTTTGGATAAGAGACTCCCTTCCGTTTACACAACCTGTATAAAGAGAAGTGCTTGACCAAAAGATCATAGCTAGCCGGAGGACAGAGAACCAAAATTAAATAAAATAACAGTAGCATTCTTTCAAACAAAACTAATACGGCCGCAAATTGCTAACACCAGATGGAGCCAACAAACCGAACAAATGAATCACGTCACAAGATGGCTTCACCACGTGGAGTAAACACAAATATACAAATACATTAATAATACCACCGCATAGCAGATTCCAGCATTCCTCGCGGTTCATCTACACCGCGTCACGTTCCTATACCTTGGTGGAGCGAGGAATGCCGCTTGGCCATCAGAACGCGCAAAAGCGCCCATGGTGTTTTTCAGCTACATCCTACGGAGGAGAACTTTGTGGCATTTAAACGTTCTCGGGCTAAAGTGCGCTATGTACTTCGGAGTGCAAAACGGAAATCTTGGGAATCTTACGTGTCTTCCCTTTCCCGTCGCACTTCAACGCAGCAGGTGTGGTCTGCTGTTCGGCGTGTCGCCGGACGATCATTGCTGGTCTTGGTGTTAGTGGCACCATTTTCACCAGTGAGCGGGATATAGCCGAAGTCCTTGCCAACTCCTTCGCTGCTGCCAGCCAAACGGATAGCTATGATACGTCTTTTCTGCCTATCAAAGACGCTGCGGAGCGGATAGTCCTCGATTTTAATAGTGACCGTAAGGAACCGTACAACGCAGCTTTTACCGTCGCCGAGCTAGACCATTCTTTATCCTTAGCAAAGGATACCTCTCCTGGCCCCGATGACATCCACCGCCAAAGCTTTTGCATCATCCACCTAAGGCGCTTTCCTTCCTGCTGGACATTTACAACCGTATCTGGCGTGAGCAGGTTTTCCCGTCTTGGGTATTGTCATTCCCATCCCTCGACCTGGAAAAGACCGGCACCTTCCCTCTAGCTACCGCCCTATTTGTTTGACGAGTGTCGTTTGTAAGATCTTTGAACGTATGATTTCCGCTCGGTTGGTGTGGTGGCTAGAGACGAATGCTTTGCTCTGTGATGTTCAGTGTGGTTTTCGTCGCCATTGCTCCAGTGTTGACCATCTCACGCGTCTTCAGGCCTACGTCCAGAGTGCCTTTCTCCTGAAGCAGCATGTTGTGGGTGTTTTCTTTGATTTGCAGAAGACCTATGATACCACTTGGCGGTATGGTATCCTCCGAAATCTGCATGCTTACGGCTTACGCGGTCATTTAGCTGTTTTTATGTGTAACTTCTTAAACCTTCGCAGTTTTCGTGTCCGTGTTGGAGACACGTCATCTCGGGCGAGGATCCAGGAGAACGGTGTACCCCAGGGGTCGATTCTCAGTGTAGCACTTTTTGCCGTCGCTATAAACGGCATCGCTAATGTAGTTCGCAGCGGAATACCAATGTCACTGTATGTCGATGACTTTGTGATATATTATCGCTCTTACAGCCTTGAGCACATAGAACGCCAACTGCAGATGGCCATCACCTCACTCGCCACCTGGGCACTTCACAACGGCTTTCGGTTTTCTCTTGCTAAGACACAGTGTGTTCATTTTCATCACCTTCGTAGTGTACACCCTCCTCCTGACGTTCATTTGCATGGCACAGCCCTCCCGTTTGTTGCGCACGTCAAGTTTTTGGGCTTTTACCTCGACCGTAGACTCACCTGGGAGCACCATATTCGTGCCTTCGTGCAGCATGCGATCATTCCCTTCGAGTATTAAGGGGGTTATCTGGCGCCTCTTGAGGCGGCGATCGCACCGTAATGCTGCGGTTGTACCACTCGTTGGTTAGGTCGAAACTTGACTACGGGAGTTTTATCTATGGCGCGGCGTCCGCCTCTAAACTTCGCCATTTAGACACTGTTCATCATACTGATATCCGCCTTGCTACTGGGGCCTTCCGCACTAGTCGTATTGAGTGTTTGTATGCAGATTCTGGCGAGACACCTCTGTCTTTTCGACGCAAGTTTTTACTTTTTTCTTATGTTGCAAAGCTGGCGGCTCATCCTAGTCACCCTTCAGTCCACTGTGTATTTCATCCGGAACTCGCCCACCGTTATATGCGCAATGCTACCATCTCCCGCCCATGCGGTGTTCGGTTTCGGGAACTTCTTTGCGCACATGACCTCCGACTGCCTCCTGTGGAGAGATCCTGTCTTGGTCGTGTTCCCCCGTGGCAGCTCCAACGTGCCCGGTTTGATCTTGAACTTTCGGATAATGCAAAAATGACTACCCCGCAGCCGGTGTTTCGTCAGCTCTTCTCCGCGATCCTAGACCGTTACCGGGACTATTCTCAGGTTTTTACTGATGGTTCCCGTGTGAATGGTGGCACAGGGTGCGGTTTTATGTATGACGGTGGGGCTCAAAATTTCGTCTTCCAGACGCCAGTACAGTTTTTACGGCCGAGCTGTTTGCCATCTTTTCTTTCTTGCTTTTTATCTCCACGTTTGTCCCTGGCCGTTTTATTATTTGCTCCGACTCTCTGAGCGCCATCCAGGGCCTGCAACAGTTTATCGGCTCCTCCACCTTGATTTTAAAGATCCAAACACTTTTATCTGAGTTGATCTGTCGTGGATACCAGTTCGTTTTTACATGGGCTCCAGGCCATGTGGGAATTCCTGGCAATGAGGGGGCGGATGCAGGTGCTAAGGCCGCATGCCGTTTGCGGGAGTTTTCCACCGTAACTGTGCCTTCTACGGATGTTCGGCGGTACTTCCATCGTCCTCTGTTTTCAGCTTGGCAGCTCTCATGGGAGTCTCTGGCTGGCACTCAACTCCGGACAATCAAGGACACCGTACATCCCTGGTCCACTTCCTGCAGGGGATCAGGGCGGTCAGAAGTTGTTCTGACCCGCCTAAGAATCGGGTATACGCGCACCACACACGGTCATCTTCTGCGTGGTGCCCCGGCCCCTGTCTGTTCGACGTGTGCTGTGCCGCTTAGCGTGTCACATGTACTGATTGATTGTCCGAGATACGTCCGTGATCGTCAGTTTCATGACTTGGGTTTTACATTGCCCTCAGTTTTAGGCGATGATCCAGTGGCTGTAAGGCAGACCCTGCGGTTCAAGTATAACTTGCCTTTTAGTTTTGTCCTTTTAGTCTCGATTATATTCCATCTTACCGATATTTTTAGTCCTGAATTTTATTCTCTTTTAACCTCATTTATGGTCTTACGGCTATTTCGTTTTTGGTCTCTTCTAATGCGTTTTTAGATCGACCATTTTCAGTTTTAACTGTTTATATGTTTTTCCTTGGGCCCAAATGACCTAGCTGTCGATGGGTCCTTAAACATTACTCCATCCATCCATCCTTAACTTCCCCATGCGTCTAAGCTTCTTTTCTTATTTTCCTTCAACATTTTTATAATTACTATTTTTCTGTCCATTTTCCCATAATTTTTCCCTCCAACATTTCTTTACACTCAGCCATGTAGTGCTGTATACTTCCACTTACGCCACGTAATTCGCATACTCCGTTTCCACTTCCTCTTAATCCTCTTAAGTATATTGGCCCCATTTTCATGCATGCTAATCCTTTCTTTTCCGGTCTATTACATTGGCCAACATGCCCTTCTTCCCCAATTATTTTTTTATTATTTTATAGAAGCTTAATGTTTCTTTATCTTCCAAACTTACCCATATCCGCTGCCTTTCTATGTCTTTCATTTTATTTCTTACTGCCGTCCAAAATAAATTTATATTTCTCTCCCCCAACCTCCATATATCTCCCATTCCTAGGTTTCCCATGCTTTTTGTTTTATTCCTCTCCACCACCATCTTTGTTTGTCATACACCTTTGCTGGTTCATGCGTGTCTTTAAAAAGCTTCCCTCCTTCGTTGTCAAACCTCTAAATCAGACCTTTTAAATTGTTTTCTAGTATTAATCCTTTTCTGCGTGTTTTTCCAATTCCACTAAAGCTACCTCCTCTGGTGCTGCTCTTGGTATACCTATAATTCTATACAAAACATTCTATGTATGTGGTCAATTGTTTTGCTTGTTCCTAACCCCCAACCAGATTTGTACTGCGTATAGCATTCTTGATTCTATAAATGTCACCTACACTTTTTCCAACCATTTAGATGGGGTAGTTATAAAGCACTGTATTATTTGCTTCTTTCTTTCTTTCTTCCATTAACTATTTTATTTATAAGTAAATGTTTTAGGTAACATGCTTAGATTCCTTCGTAGCTTCATTTAAAATTAAAACAAATATGCTTTGGTTTTAGTGGCTTTGATAAGAGATTTGCTTCTAAAATACTTAAAGCCACTATCGAAGCTTAATATAAGTACCGTAATGCAGTAACACAGTCGCAGCCGGCTTTGGAAACAGCGCGCAACATTTGTCTCACCACCTACAAGAGAACGTGTGCGGTTGCCACACGTCTGTTATTTCAAAGCATTTTACTACAAATCTGTGAATGACATGTAAAACATATATAAACATTTTCACTGCTCCCATCAGATCATTGTTTAAAGTTTAAAGTCTCACATCTGTACCCACCTCTTCCACCCGATATACATCACATATTAGAATGATATATATTGTTGTTTCAGGCAGTGGTAACGTACTCGTCCACTTACGTCCTCGTGGCGCTGAGTATCGACCGCTATGACGCCATTACACACCCCATGAACTTTTCCGGAAGCTGTAAGTAACGTTTTTATTGATATTTGTCATAAAATAGAAAAGAAAAAAATACATTCATAACAATTGTTTCCCTATATGCAATTAAAACATACGTGGGCTGATCAACAAATACTGAGACTGATTTTTTCCTGTATCTTCCGTGATAGTTTCGTATCTGTAACATAAATATTTGAAAAGAGCTGGTTTTTATGTATAATGTTGGTAGGCGGCAGCACTCTCGTATTGGTAGGTTGGTAGTAATGCTCTATTTTGTAGACCCTACGTGCATTTCGCATACCAGACAATGGAGGTGATGCATTTTTTTAAATCGATTATCACCGGTGATGAGTCATGGCTGCGTCATTATGATCCTGAAGGAAAACAAGCCAGCACAGTGTGGAAATCGCCAGGTTCTCCAACACCAAAAGAGGCAAAAGTTGTTCCATCTGCAGGGAAAGTGATGGTGATCACATTTTTTGACTGTAATGGAATGATTTACCAGCATGCAGTTCCCCCTCACACTACTGTTACAGCAGCATACTACACGTCAGTATTGGCTACACGGAGGAAGCACATTGCAAAGAAAACGACCAGAGCCTTCTCGGACTGGCTGGCGACTTCATCATGACAATGCACGGCCTCACGTCGCAAATCAAGTCATGCAGTTTCTGGCTCGATTCAACATTACCTGTGTACCACATCCACCTTATAGCCCCGATCTTGCACCCTGTGACTTTTTTTTATTCCCATCACTAAAGGCAAAGCTTAGCGGTATTTGATTTGAGAACTCTGAAGCAGTGCTCAAGAAAAGTGAGGCGATTCTCAAGGACGTGACAAAGAATGGTCTGCAGCACGTGTTCAAGGACTGGCAGAGACGCTGTAAAAAGTGCATTGAAGTAGGAGGGGACTACTTTGAAAAAGATCATGTAAACATTGAATTGGAGTAATAAACCTCTGTGAAAAAAAATCAGTCTCAGTCTTTGCTGATCAGTCCTCGTATGTATATATTCCTGTATTGAGCAAGTCCTTCATTCAGATGTTATAGATTTGTTTTTCCTAGAATTGGTTTGTTGGCAATTCTCAACTGTCTCGATGAATGTTAGTAGAAACAAAAATATTGGGATAATTTTAAGTTGGTTAATAAGACTACGAACTGGTTGTTGTTGTTTTGTAAATCAAGCCTTGCTTTTGATAATATTTTATGACAATATTCGTGTAGGACATATCTGTATTTAGAAACAATCATAGATTAGGTTAGATTTAATTTAGATTTCTTTCCACGAGTTCACTGGCGGCCATTGCAACATTGAAAATGTCAAAGATATATACCATTAAGCTTAAGAGTGGACGATTTACATAGCCTTTAATGTTATACTTTACTTACAAATTCAATTTTTTCTGATTTTTTACTTCCAAATATGCAGATTTATAGCATATTTTTCTGAATTTATGGATTTTTTAATATAAGGATTATACTTTGTAGTTACTGTAATTACGAGTCGTGTTTTTAAAGTAAATACTGTTTATATTTTCCTCCATTCATTAAGAAGCTAGGCGCAGCTGTGAGCGATCGTCATTTTGTGTTTTTCTGTTGTTAGAGCGCTTTGAAATGTTCTAAACAATCAACGACCCGCCGACTGTTATGTCAGATCAGTGATTCGTTTTTTGAACGAAACATTAATCGCTAGTTGTTTGAGCTTTATGGGGTTACAATAATGAGTGTCAATGCCCGGCAACACACAGCCAAAAAAATTTAACATCTGGTTGTATAACTTGGTTGGAAACAACTTTACCACCCTGCCTACAGTCCGGATTTGGCACCAAGCGATTTTCATCTGAAGAAATTCCTTGGTGGAAAACATTTCAAATATAATGTTGTGAAACAAGAAGTGTAGCCTTGGCTTTCATCACAGGCGGCATCATTCTTTGACGAAGGCATACAAAAACTGCTTTCCGGTTACGATAAGTGCCTGAACAACGGCGGTGAATATATGGAGAAGTTGTGTAAGGTATAAGGTAATTAATCATAATAAAGCATTTGGAAAATAATGTTCTGTTACTTTAAAAAATATTTCTGATGTGTTACACTCACATGACTTTCTCTGGTCTTGTACAAACTATTTTCACAAACGCTTATTCTCCATATGCTTCATGTTAATCGAGATGTTAATCTTATTGCTAATTTTCTTGTAGATGCAATAGGAAATGCTAGGCGATAGTCAAATCTTTTAAGAGCTGGTTGCTATGTGGAGTATTCCATTATCTTTGCATTACAAGGACATAAAAAATGAATAACGAATTTGAGAAAAAGTATAAGTATTGGAAAATTTAAAGTAATAACAAGCAATATCTCGAAAATGGTTCACTCAACCCAAAAAGGTATATGACAAATTGTGTATTTTAACGCGATCTAAGCCTTTTGTGTAGTAAAATTGTGTATCTCTTATGGTTTACCATTTATGCAAAAGTCGTTCACAATGAAGAATACTTTTGGAGACATTCCCAGAAAATTCGAGATATACATTTCATTTGTCATGAAAATATCTTAAACATATGATATTTAATCAAATCGTTAGAGCCGTTTTTTGAGAAAATTAAAATGTTCGAAAAATGTTCCATGTAAAGGGTAATCTGGGGTGGGGGGATTTTATTGAAAACCTTCGTGTCGCATCTCTGGGAGATACTGAACCTAAATACCAGGTTTGGTGTTTGTTCGACTGTTCGTTTCTGAGATATGTTGTTCATAGACACACACACGAACATGTTTCCAGAAATGCTTTTTTCGGATTCAGGGGATCTCAAAACATATATTTCCGGTGAAATCTCGGTATCGAATTTTTGGGTGGAATGCAATACTTCTCCTACTTACTATACGTAGTAGAGAAAATGATTATCTAAGCTTACTTTAAAAACACGCGCCGTATACACAAATTGCTTCTGCGGATTTTATTTGACCAACAGTAGGCAAGTTAAATGTAGTTATCGAGACGTAGGCCTTCTCTGTGTTAGCCTCTTGAGTCCCGTTCTTCTACGATTTCCTTCTAACCTAAGGGGAATGTTTGTTGTTACAGGGCGTCGAGCACGGGTTCTGGTCGCTGTTGCGTGGGTCATTAGTGCCATCTTTTCTGTGCCCATCGTTATACTGTACCAAGAAACGCCTATCCAAGGTAAGTACTATGTCTATTCTTTGCGGCAAAATTCTGTGGAGAAAAACGGAGAGACCATTTCTTAAGGAATTAAACCCATTATGTATTTTTTGAGAAGGTGTTTGATTTTTATTTATTATTTGTACCACGCTTTTGGGCGTCAATTTGAAGTAGGTTGTATTGAAAGAGTTGTATTGTATTTCAACTGTTAGGAAGCCAAACTTGAAGTGGTTACAACCGCACGTATGGTACTCGGTAGCCTTCGCCCCAAATTTAAAAATATTAACTTTGTAATTTTTGACTTTTCTTTAAATATTATATATTTATGTTTGCCGCGATTGCGTCAGTATTTTTGTTAGAGACATGGATGTCTTAGCAGGGCGTGGTGCGGATGAAGAATGTAGGTTTATACAGATTTTAAGTTTTTCTTCACTCCATTTATTAATGCTTGGCACAATTTAAATAACACTTCACCGATATAGAGAGCTGTGAGATTCTTTTGTTAATTACTTGCACTTTTTAAACACGTTAACTATTTTCTCACACAAAATACGTATTAAATTTCTCGAGGACGCATCTCGCGTTTAATTAGTAACACTGTTTCCTAGCAACGCGTCCAGTTATGAGCACTGTCTACAAGCAACTGACTTCTAGATTTGAAAGTTTTGCTATATTTGAGTATCTGATTGGCTATTCCTAATCCTATAGAATACTTTTATTTAACTAAAGCTTTTTCTGATTGTTGGTTGGTTACTTTATAAACTGTCACAAAAATTACATTATTATTATTCCAAGAATCACAAGTAATATTGTTAAACTTTCTTACTCATTATTGACTCAAGGTTATCTCATTGTTACCTCATTGTTACCAAATTTTAACCCATTATTCTCAAAGCTCCTACATCATTAAATTACGTAATACATTCAGATAACATTATTACATGTATACAATAGTATAAACATTTACAATGACTGTAATATACACTTTTTATACATTGTTACATACACATATACTTTAAGGCGAGCTGTTATTGAATTTATATATTATATAATTAGACAGAAATCATTTTAGTGTTAAAAACACTGCCTGAGTTGTAAGGTAATGAATGGTAATAAGGTATGTAGAAAATAATGCTCTGCTATTTTTTAAAAGAATTATTGGTAGTTGCTATAAGAATACACCCCAAACAAACAGGGAAAGACGTTGTAGTTATAATTTCAAATAGATGGCCAGATTTTGAGCCTATAAAATTAAAGTTTTATGAGTCGTTATGCTTCAAACATTGATGACGCTGAAAAGTTAGCCAATCAGAAAGTACAAAAGCATGTTAGATTATATAATGTTAGACATATGTTAGTGGGTGATGTGAACTATCAGAGGACGAAACTGCGAAAGTTATTGCAATAAATTCGCGCCAAGAGAAATCGAGCTTGACCCGTTAGCCCAACTCTTACTTCCATTCCATGCTCTACCTAAATTTCCAACAGCTAGCCAGGAACCCAAATAATTATAACTATTAACACAAAGTGATAGCCAAACCCAGGACTGACACACTGCACGATAAGATGAAGAGGACTACATTTACCAAAGATCAGTATCCTAATTTATTTATTATGAGGCGAAATATGTAAATACAATAACAGCCCGCCTTGAAGCAATATATGTAATAATTTGTAAAATGTATGTAACAGCCATTGTATATGTTTGTATTATTGTATCCATGTGTAATAATGTTATGTGAATGTATTACGTAATTTAATAATGTAGGAGTTGTGAGAAAAATAAGTTAAAAGTTGCTAACAATGAGGTAACCTTGAGCAATAATGAGTTTGAGAGTTTAACAATACTACTTCTGATTCTTGGAAGCAATAATGTAATTTTAGTGACAGTTTATAAAATAGCCAATCAACAACCACAAAAAGCTTTAGTTAAATGATGGTATTCTATTGGAGTAGGATTAGCCAATCAGAAACTGAAAAGCAGAAAATCTTACAAATTTAGAGTTTAGTTGCCTGCAGACAGCGTTATTAACCAGACGCATAAAGTGTCCTCAAGAAATAAAATATGTATTCGTGTGAGACGAAAAATAAGTTTACGTGTTAAAAAGTGTAATTAATTAATCAAAAGAATCTCACAGCTCTCTATATGAGTGAAGTCTTATTTAAATCATGTCAATCATTAATAAAAGGAGTGAACTAAAATTAAATTCTGAGTAAGCCTACATTCTTGTCGCATCACAACCCTGCTAAGAAAAACGTGTCTCGAACAATAATACTGACGCAGCCCAGGCAAACATAAATATAATATTTAAAGAAACAGTCAAATCACAAAGTTAATTCTATTTTTAAACTTGGGGCAAAGGCCACCTGAAAGTACATCTGGGGCAAAGGCTACCGGAAATTGTTTACTATACGTGCGTTTGCAACTACTAAAGTTCGGCTCCCCAACAGCTGAAATACGATACCGCTCCTTCTAATATACCTCTTTCTCACAACTTACACTACTTCTCCGCCGTTATTCAGACATTTCTAACGTGAAACCAGTCTTTCTATCCCTTCGTCAAAGAATGACGTCCCCGTGATGAAAGTTAAGTCTGCACTACTTGTTTCACAACATCGCCGTTGAAATGTTTTCACCAAGGAATTTCTTTAGATGAAGAAACAGATGAAACTTTCTTGGTGCCAAATCCGGACTGTAGGGAAGGTGGTCGAATGGCTCCCAACCAAATGATGCAATCAGATCTTGCGTTGTTTCCCCATAAACCTCACACAATTGGCGATGAATGTTTGCTGGCGTAACATTTCTCACATTCAAACAACGAATCACTGATCTGACTTCACAGTCGGTGGATCGTTCGATTGTTCTGAACATTTCGAAACGCCTAAGAACAAGAAAACACAGAGACGCTCGCTCACAGCTGCGTCTGTTTTCTAATGAATAGAGGAAGCGATGACACACGTTCAAAATCGCAACTGCGGCGCTGCAGCGGCAAAATATTAAAACGGTACTTGCCTTAAACTTGCCTTTACTACACAAAAAATGTAGATCGTGCTAAAATACACAATTTATGTCATATACATTTTTTTGTTGAGTGAACCATTTTCGAGATATTGCTTGTTATTCCCTTCATTTCCCAATACTTTATCTCAAATGGAAATTTGTTACTCATTTTTTTGTCCTGGTAATGCAAAGAGAATGGAATACTCCACATAGCAACCAGCTCTTAAAATATTTGACTATCGCTTAAAGCCTACCAATTCCCCTTGCATCTACAAGAAAATTAGCAATAACATTAACATCTCGATATCTCGATTAACCTGAAGCATATGGAGAATAAGATTTTGTAAAAATAGTTTGTACAAGAGTAGAGAAAGTCATATGAGTGTAACACATAAGATTTTTCGTTATGATCCGTTGGTGGCTCTATGATTCACCCTTAGTTAATAAAACAAACTGATGTGTTACACTCACATGACTTTACTTTTATACAAACTTTTTTTACACACGCTTATTCTACGTCTACTTCATCTTAATCGAGATAAACATTTCCAGAAATGTTTCACTCGACAAAAGAAGTATATGACAAATTGTGTATTTTAACGAGATTTACATTTTTTGTGTAGAAAAATGTTATCTATCTCTTATGGTTTACCAGTTATGGAAAAGCCATTCAGAAACAAGAGGACGTTTGGGGACATTCCCAGAAAGTTCAATATATACGTGAATATATGATATTTTAATCAAAATCGTTTACATTTTTGAGAAACTCATAATTTGCGCAAAATATTTCATGTAAAGGGTAGTCTGTGGTGGGGACGTTTTCTTGAAAATCTTTGTGTCGCATCTTTGAAAGATACTGAACCTAAATAACCCAGTTTGGTATTTATCCGACTTTTCGTTTTTGAGTTATGCTGTTCACAGATACACACACATACACACACGAACATGTTTCTAAAAATGCTTTTTTTATTCAGGGGGCCTTAAAACAAGCATTTCCAGTGAAATCTCAATATGGAATTTTTGGGTGGAATTTGCATTCCTACTTACTATACGTAATAGAGAAAGTAAAAACTTGAATGTCTATCGTCATCCCTTCTTCGACTACGTATTCTTTCTGCTGTACTTTTCTACCCTTAAAATGACATGAATACAAGAAACATTAAATAAAAGTACATAGATTTACCTTCAATTATGCTGCAAACAAGCTATATTTCGGATTACACTGGACTCATGATTATTATTAATTACATTATCATTTAGGGTAATTGCATGAGAGTTTACTCATCAAAGTTCGGGCTTCAGGTTTTGCGTGATCTTGTTTGCGATAATTGCATATTTTAATTGAATAGCGTTATATAAAATGTTTTATATCAAATTGTGTATTCTCTCAATAGCAAAGAAGTGATCGATGATGTATAAAACATTTGTCCTCATAAAGTACACATAATTAATGATTCATATTCCTTATTCCACTAAATTAAAGATCCCATTAAGTAAGAAACAGAAACTACTTAATGTTAAATTCAGCTTCATCTGGACGCATTCACTCCGATTTATATTCCCAAGAGCTTAAAATATTTAGATTTAATGAATTTCACAGGAGTTTGGCTGCTTCCTGAGTTATCGAGATAATGGGTCGGATCTCAAAGTAATATTTAATGACTACGGCAAAGATTCTCATTTCTTGACTTTCCACACCTCAATAGCAAGTCTTATTAATGGTTTCTTAAATCTAAATAATGACAGTCATAAACCACATGTGTGTTTTCGTTACATAGGATATTGTGAACAACATAAAAATGTTACTTCTTTTACAGCAGTTAGGTGAAGTATTTTCACTTTCTCTATTACGTACAGTAAGTAGGGGAAGTATTGTATTCAACCCAAAAATTCGATATCGAGATTTCACTGGGTATACGTGTTTTGAGGTCCCCTGAATCCAAAAAAGCACTTTTAGAAAAAGGTCCCTGTGTGTCTGGGTGCCTTTGAGCAACATAATTCAAAAACAAACGTCAGATAGATACCAAACTTGGTATTTCGGTTCAGTATATTTCAAGGATGCGAGACGAAGATTTTCAAGAAAATCCCCCCACCCCAGACTTCCCTTTACATGGAACATTTTGCGAAAGTCTAGGGACGCAGAACTTTAACAGAGAACATCCTTTTACCTTCCACGTTGCACCGAAACACCATCGTCGACCATGAAAGACACCAAACGGGGTGAAGGATGAACGAAATGATTAATAGAACAAAATGGAGGGACAGAAATTTCGGGGATGGAAGAAACCACTCAGCATTCACCTGATGACCCTGGAAAACCCCCGAAAAACCATGGATCAGAGAGGCGAATTTTCTTATCACTACATTTAATGTCCACCTTCTTCACCACCAAGCCAGATATTGAGCTGATCACCTATCCTAGATCTGATATGATCCGGAGTTTGCTTGATCCTCGACAGGCTACTGACCCAAGTCCTTGGGGTATACGTCCTACAAAGAGCAGGATAATTCGTTGGAGGGAAGAAGTTTCCATATATTCTTCAGAAGAAGCGTTTGACATATATAAGGATCATTCAAATGAAACCCGGTCACTTGTGTAAAGTAACGGTAACGATGTTATTAACTCAAAAATAGTCACCAAAACTGTTGGCACATTTATCCCATTGCGACACTAGCCGTTCGATTCCATATTTGAAGAAGTAGTAGGTTGCTGTCGGATCCAGTTCTGGATCCATTCACACACCTCGTCGTCTGTTGTGAATCGATGTCCGCAAAAAGATTGTTTTAGAGGTCCATGAACATGAAAGTCACGCGGTAAAAGGTCTGACTGTACGGTGGATGTTCCAGCGTTTCCCATCGAAACTGCTGCAATGTCGTCTTCACAGCATTGGCAGTATTTGGGCGGGCATTATCATGCAGGAGAATAACGCCATTGGACAACATGCCTGCGCGTTTCGACTTGATGGCTCGTCTAAGGTTCTGTAAAGTGGCTTGATAACGCTGGGCATTGATGGTGGTTCCCCGTTCTAGGAACTCGACAAGCAGTGGGCCCTTGTGGTCAAAAAAGGAGGACATCATGACCTTACCAGAACTGGTGTGCACGGCCTTTGATTTCTTTGGAGGTGGTGAAGTCGTATGTTTCCACTGCTTGCTCTGACTCACTCCTTGTTGTTCCTGCTTACTCGCCTTCATGTTCAGTAGTGGACGATAACTTTTGTGACCACCTTCTCTTCGGCGTGAAATCATACCGTCGCTATGCAACGTCAAGCGTTGCACACGCTGTAGTCGCTCTACCAATAGATGGTGCCACCATACACAGTAACATGGTGCTACCTTACGTGTAGTGCAAAGTTAATCGCACTGACCAGGTTTCATTTGAATGCCCCTCATATATGGGGGGAGAGAGAGAGAGAGTGGCGCAAAAGTCACTAAAATTAAACACTTGCGAAAAGTATGAATCTAGGTTGGTATGGCATACTACCAACGATATGGTTGATAGTACAGAAATCATAGTTTCCGCAAATTGTTAACGAAAGAAAAAAGAATTTTCGCGGTGAAGCTATATACCAAAGCAATGTAAGTGCTGTACGGAGGGAACGGAGAGAACATTTCGAGTCAAATCCATCAACACGTGGGGCTGTTTACTTTAATTCATAAATCTGAAACTGAAGGTTCGGTTTCGGATGCACCTCGCGGTAAGCGATCTGGGACAGCACGAACTAACAACTAACTCGGTATTTCTTTGATTGTTATGATTAATCCAAGGTGATTAGAGGCAGCCTTCGCACAACTATCACGTCGGTCAATCCAAAGTTTAAAGTGTACATTCCACGTCTGATACATGGGTATCTGGAAGATGATTCAGACAGGCGGCTACAATTTTGTGAACTTATGCTTGATCAGTGTCGAGTTGACCAGATTTTTTTCTTAACATTTCCTGGTCTGGTGAGGCCACATTCAAGTTGTTGGGACATCTAACCCGGCATAACTATACTTATTGGTACACGGAAAACCAACCAGCCAACCAACCAAAATCAACCCAGTGTAAATGTGTGGGCTACACTATCGGCACGCGTTATAATTGGACCGTACTTTATTGGCGGAAATCTCACTGGAGACAAGTACTGGCCCTACTACGGAATCATAATGCACATGGACAACTCTCGTATAAGCAACTCTACTTCCAGCATTACGGAGCTCCCGCGCATTATGCATTAGCTTGTAGTACGTACCTTGATATCGTTTCCAAAGGAAGGCCGTTGTGCTACAATTGAATTCCCACCACGATCCCTCTATATTACCCCAATGGATTTATTCCTTAGAGACTTAGGAATTGTAATTTTTTTTACATGGATGGGTAACCAGCCCATCGTTCAACCCCCACTCCGGGGGACCGAGTTTTAAATCGGAGTACCTTCTCCTAGATGGATTGTCGACCAAGGCTTAAGAGATCTACCTTCCCTGCGTTAATCGGTTTTATGGTACCGAAAACTCGCCAGGCTCGCCTTCATTTTCAGTAAAAGCAGTTCCACCACGTGGAAGGATTATGTTGATAGAATGATAGAAAATAAATGAGCTGTCGGCCTTTGGAAAGAGAGATCTAGGTAGACCACGTAAGAGTTAGATGGATGGTGGAGAACAGGTAAACACCTAAACCTTGAAAGCAGAAGAAGGAGGAGAAGGACTTCTTCCTTTGCGTTATGGTTAAAGCGAAGTGTATCGAAGGAAATCACAAACCACAAACACTTGAAGAGCTGATTGGTTGCATTGAGGACACCTTCCACAATTTTGACAACATCCAGCTGTGTTTGCATTTCTATTAGAGTATTCCATGTATTCAGGAAGAAAGGAGGCAGTTTGAGCATAAAAAGAAGTGACGGATATAATGTTCAAATTATTCAAAATTAACATAAGTGTGTAGTGACTATTGCGCCACTCTGTATATGTACACACACCAGGTGGCCCACACAAGCCATCCTTAGTTGAAGTTAGTTTATACCAGATAACGCGGATTGCCTAAGAAGAACTGGGCTCCATACCGACAGCGAGGAGACCGCTAAAGAAAGACCAATGGTTGAAAACGAACACTTTTAACTGCTATTACTGGTCCCAGAGCTCATTTGGTAGAGAAACTGCTAGCTATAAGAGGTGTACCCGGCTCGGTTCCCGGCTGGTCTCTAGAAAGTTTTCTTTATACAGAAACATTTCAAGAATGGTCAGGGTCTGGTGTTTGAATGTGAGAGTACCTATATGTGAGTGTGTGGGGGGGCGTGTTATCGGTTATTTAATAACCAATTCACCCATTAACAAGAACTCAAGCTTATCGCTTGATGCAAACCTCAGCATACGTAATTACGTCATTTAGTTCCATGACAGTTAATCTATAATCAGTACAACTATATGGTGCCAATTGGTGCCACAAAGTTGAGAAAGGTTTGTTGCTGCTAAGTATGGAAAGTCAGTTTGAAGATGATGTATTATATTTCAACTGTTGGGGAGCCGAACTTGTAGTAGTTGCAACCGCACGTATAGTAAACAATTTCGGATAGCCTTTGCCCCAAATGTACTTTCAGGTGGCCTTTGCCCCAAGTTTAAAAAAACTATTAACTTTGTAATTAAACTGTTTCTTTAAATATTATATTTAAGTTTGCCTCGGCTGCGTCAGTATTAGAGACACGTTTCTCTTAGCAGGGTTGTGATGCGACAAGAATGTAGGCTTACACAGATTATAATTTTACTTCACTCCTTTTATTAATGCTTGATACGATTTAAGTAACACTTCACTGATATAGAGGGATGTGAGATTCTTTTTATTAATTAATTACACTTTTTAACCTGTAACTTACTTTTCGTCTCACACGAATACATATTATATTTCTTGAGGATACCTTTTGCGTCTGGTTAGTAACTCTGTCTGCAGGAAACTGAATTGATTTCAACCGTGTAAACTCGTAAATTTCTGTATTTCAAGTCTCTGATTGGTTAATCCCACTCTAATATAATACCTTCATTTAACTAAAGCTTTTTCTGGTTATTGATTGGCTATTTTATACACTGTCACTAAAATTACATTACTGTTACTCCAAGAATCACAAGTAGTATTGTTATAGTTTCAAACTCATTATTGCCTCAAGGTTACCTCATTGTTACCTCATTATTAGCAACGTTTAACTTATTATTCTCACATCTCCTACAGTATTAAATTTCGTAATATATTCACTTAACATTATTACACAAGGATATAATAGTATACAATAGTATAAGCATATACAATGACCATTACATACATTTTACAAATTACTACATACACATATTGCTTCAAGGCGGGCTGTTATTGAATTTACATATTATATAAGTGTTATAAATACTGCCTCAAAGTTATAAAGATTAAACAGAATTGTATTTTATTACATTTATGTACCCTTAGAGGTGCGTTAGAACTGAATTATTTTCTATTAGTGCATTATTCATAAAAAGCATGTGCAAAAACATGCCCGCTTGGTGGACGAATTGATGCAAGGACCTCTCAGATCCACGTTCTACCTTTTATTATCCATCATTTCTTAATATCACCTCTGTACCTCCATCAAAACAAGAAAGAAAAAATAGACAAAACGGAATAAAAAACCGCTGCGCAAAAGACAGATACCGCGTCTGAAGATGTTCAGAACACAGCCTTCAAGCCTCACCTGCATTTTGGTGTATCTCCGCACAGACCGTAACCATATCGGCGTGTTCATTATTAGTAAACGTTACCTTTTTGTTTGAATGACCTGGCTCGTATACGAGCAGACGTGAGGCATATTGGTACGAAACTACCATGTAAACACATGCATTACCTCAATGAGCTTTCGCTTCGTACCTACCTCTTTGAACATCAGTGATGCCGCAACTTCTTTTGCACCTATGTATGCGTGAAACAAAACTGCAAAGGGCGGCTTGTTTGGGCTGCCTGGTATATATGTATACAGTAGGATTGCTTAATTACACATCGGTAATTCAAATTTATGGGTATTTGGAATAAAAGTACATCCCCTTGAAATTCTCTAGTTCCCGAGATCAAACTCGCGGAGGGCAATGGATTTTTTCGGGCGTAAAGATCCTTAGCGTGGCTTCCTTCGGAAGGGAAGTAAAGCCGATGGTCCCGTGTCGTAGATTTACGGCACATAAAAGAACCTCAAGCATGATAAAGAGGTCTCTGAGTGAAATTTTTGGTCTTTCACACCCAATATAGAATGGAAGACTAAGAACTATAGCAGTTAAAGAGCGCCCATAAATAAAAACTCAACTTTTCCCCTTGAAATTCATATTTAAAATAACGTTACAATTCAAATTCAATGTATTGAAACCAACATTTGGATGATACGAAGTCACAATTTAATTTATGCTTAATGAAAAGCTTATTCTGAATTCTAGAATAGTCGAAATATGGTTCGCGTATATCTTAGTTATTGAGCTATGTCAAACGTTTCAAGAATTCATCTTTGATTTCCGCATTCCTAGATGCCTATTGTTAAAAAATTCTACCGCTAGGCGACTGCATTGTCAAGTGACTGCATTGTCCAGCGCTTTGTTCTCGGTCAACTTCAGTCAGGCTATTTAGTGACTCCTTTTGGAATGTCGAAATGTGAAGGTTCACCAGTTTAACAATGACGAAAAAATTTAATTCCTCAGGGAAATAGAAAAGGGAATAAAGAAGAAGAGCATTATTACCAAGGAATATTGAATATTGCCAATATTTCATCCACCTACATAAGAAATAAAGAAAAAATAATGGAGAGTTGGAACCTAGAAAGTGGGGGAAGTAGAATACACAAGCAAGGGGGTGAATTTCCTAAATTTGATGAGTGTGTGTTTAAATGGTTTCAAACAATCACGTGATCACAACACACCACTGAGTGGCCCATTAGCAAGTGCGAAGTTTTTGTGAATTTTTTTGTGCTGAATTGCTAGAAACATTGTGTCACACTATTACAACTAACATTTCGTGGATAAAATATGGAAATTAATAGGATGAGTTTTACTGCATGAAGTGAATCTATTTCAAGGTGTACTTTCTATAATAAATAGCATATTAGTTAATTCAAAGTTTGGATAATTAATTTTTTTTAAATTCCCCTTTGAATTCGAATTAAAAGGAGTACATGAATTACATATACAGTAAAACCTGCCTTCAACGGACCCCTTGTTAAACGGAAATCTGTCTTAAACGGAAATATTTCATGGTACCCTGGGTTTTGCGGTGAAAAGAATGCTAAATTCCCTTTATTAAGCGGAAACTGTCTTACGCGGGTAACGGAAATCAAAGTACTCCTTTTAACGGAAAATTTCCAGTTCCGGAATACAGAGTTTAAAACATTTTCAGCCACCCTGTGAAACTCTGCTCTAATACGTAATGTTTAAGTGTAACATGACCGTATTTCTGCTACCTGACCATTCTAGTGGGGTGTGCGCTAAAGAAGTCCGAATATTGAGAAACCTGTCACACTCGCCCTTCACTGCATAGTCAAATTAACAATAAACACGGCTGATTGTCTTTTATTGTTGCCTCTTCCCTTTCCATTTCCATTTCTGCTAATGACTTATCAGACAGTATAGAATACAGCTCTAAACTTACATAGATGATGTAGTTCAGCAATAGTCACCATGGCTTCGAAAACAAGAGCTGTGATAGATCTTAACACGAGAGTGAAAGTGATTTATGCTAGTGAACGTGATAAATTTAGTGTAAAGCAGATCATGAAGGCAACGAGGCAAAACTCGAGTTCACGAGATTCTAAAGAAGAAAACAGAAATTCTGAAGCGGTGAGAAAATTGTGTTAATGGAAAAACACACAGAGAACTTAAGAAAACTGAAAACCAAGACATTAATGAAATAGTGTGAGTGTGGTTGGTTAATGTTAGGGCAAAAAATCATCGCATATCAGGGCCTATGTTACAGGAATATGCTAAAAAGGTAGCTGAAAAACTGGGTAAGACTAATGGATGGTTGAAGAGTTTCCACAGAAGACATGAGATAATTTATAACGAACTTTGTGAAACTAATTGCGTTAATATTGAAACCATCGTTCATTGGATTGCTAAACTACCTTCAATAATCGAAGGATACGAACCTGAAAACATAGCAAACGACGACGAGACGGACCATTCTTCCGCGCATTCCCGAATAAATTGTGTTCAAAAGATGAGAATAGGTGTATGTTTATGGTTTAATTTTGTTAATAGACTAGGACTACCTTCGTTAAACGGAAACCTATCTTTAACGGAAATGTTCGAGAGCCCCGTTCAATTCCGCTGAAGACAGGTTTTTATTGTACTGTGACTTTTACCACCAAAAATAACTCATTTCTCGGCCCCCCTCTCCATTTACAAGTTTGAATTTCTAATTGCGTACATTATCTGGACTATCCCACCTCTAGTTATTTACACCAATCACAGCAGAATTGGTAAAACTTTCTTCTCGCCAAGATAAAATTGTTCATTGGTTCGTTTCCTTTTATTCCTTGGAATTTATTAAGTTAATTAATTATAGAAAAGTGACAAAGGAATATATTAGAAATGTAGAAGTATTAGAAAGAAAAATCATTACTTCAGGAGAATGGGCTACGTTTTTGTACACAAGTGTATGTCCTGAATCTGATAGATACAACGCTATTCATCCATGCTAATATTTAGCTTCGCTGTTCAAAAACAGAATACTGCTTGTTCAGATGTATTAAAATGAAATAAAGTGAATATTTAATAGTAAAGGAAGCGATACACAAGTAACAAACGTGGATTTTGTTTGCACATACAGAGTGTGGACATTACGGGAAACGCGACTGCAATGTGTACCGGAAGTACTTGTCTCCGGAAGTGTAAGCTCACCCGTGCATGATCTTGTCGCCATCCCTTTCCCGCAGAGTTAATTCCTCCCTCCTCGCCTGGAGCGCTTGTGCATGGATAAACAGGCTCCCCCATATTAAAAAACTTCCCCTTCAGGATGTGCCACGTGTTAGCGAGGGTTGAAAGGAATCCAATTGCAAGCAGAGGTGTTGAGATTTAATAAACAGACAGCGAGCGACTTTCTCTGAATGAAACTGAACTCCCTGCAGGAGAAAGTTCAAATTCTCGAAAGTGTTCTATCCCCTATAAAGTACAATTCTGGTTCTAATATTATAAGACAAAGGCAACTGAACAGTTGAGAACTTCTACACAAAGTTATTCATAAGTGTTATTTACCTTTGAGGTCCTTGACCTCAAGGTACTCGTTATTGAAATTACTTATTTCTACAAATTTGAACCAATTTAGTTGAATGTTTTATTGCAGATTTGTTGAAGCCAAATCTAACAGAAAATTAATATTGCAGTTCTATGTACCTAGATCTTCAATAAACATCAAAAATGAACATTCAGTCATGTATAAAACCCTACACGTGATGAAAATTTCAATACTTTGCAAATTTTGAATTTTTCTTGTTGTTCCTCGAAAATATCTCCTAACAATTGAAGATTAAATTGTGGTAAGATTAAAACTTTAATGGAGAAAAGTAATAACTATGTAATACTTTCAGTTTTCTACAAATCAGTAATATACCTATTAGATTATTAAAAAGAAAATTCTGATGTGTTACACTCACATGACATTCTCTACTCTTGTACAAACTATTTTTACACACGCTTATTCTCCATCTACTTCATGTTAATCGAGATATCGGTGTTATTCTTATTGCTAATTTTCTTGTAGGTGCAGAGAATATGGTAGGCTTTAAGCGATAGTCAATCTTTTAAGAGATGGTTGCTATGTGGAGCATTCCATTCTCTTTGCATGTTCAGGACGTAAAAAAAGATTAACAAATTTCCATTTGAGAAAAAGTATAAGTATTGGAAAATTCAGACAGATAGCAAGGAATATCTCGAAAATGTGTGTTCTCGAAAAGAAAAAAAGTATGTGAATTTCTTTTGTATAGAAAAATATTGTGTATTTCTTAGGTTTATCAGTTATGGAAAAGCTATTCAGAAAGCAGAGGACTTTTGAGAACATTCCCAGAAAATTAAAGATATACATTTTATTTGTCATAAAAATATCTTAAATATATGATACTTTAATCAAAAACGTTTGAGCCATTTTTGAGAAAAATAAATTTTACGAAAAATGTTAGATGTAAACGGTAGTCTGGAATGGGGGATTTTCTTGAAAATCTTCGTGTCGCATCTTTAAGAGAGATACTGAACCTAAATACCAAGTTTGGTATTTATGCGACTTTTCGTTTTTGAGTTAGACTGTTCACAGACACAGACACTCAGACCTTATTCTACAAATCTGACGTGTTTCACTCACATGACTTTCTCTACTCTTGTACAAACTATTCTTACAAACGGTTATTCTCCATATGCTTCATGTTAATCGAGATATCAAGATGTTAATCTTATTGCTAATTTTTTTGTAGATGCAAGGGGAATTGGTAGGCTTTAAGCGATAGTCAAATATTTTAAGAGCTGGTTACTATGTGGAGCATTCCATTCTCTTTGCATGTCCAGGACAAAAAAAATCAATAACGAATTCCCATTTGAGAAAAATATAAGTATGGAAAATTTAAGCGAATAACAAGCAATATCTCGAAAATGGTTCACTCAACAACAAAAAAATGTATATGACATAAATTGTGTACTTTAACGAGATCCACATTTTTTGTGTAGTAAAGGTTTGTCTATCTCTTATGGTTTACCAGTTATGCAAAAGTCGTTCACAATGTAGAATACTTTTGGAGACATTCCCAGAAAATTCAAGGTATACATTTTATTTGGCATAAAAATGTCTTAAACTTATGATACTTTAATAAAAATCGTTAGAGCCATTTTTGAGAAAATTAAAATTTTCGAAAAGTGTTCCATGTAAATGGTAATCTGCGATGGGGGGATTTTCTTCAACACCTTCGTATCGCATCTCTGGAAGATACTGAATCTAAATACCAAGTTTGATGTTAATCCGACTGTTCGTTTCTGAGTTATGCTGTTCACAGACACACACGGACATGTTTCCAAAAATGCTTTTTTTGGATTCAGGGGGCCTCAAAACATATATTTCCGGTGAAATCTTCCTGTCGAATTTTTGGGTGGAATGCAATACTTCCCCTACTTACTATGCGTTGTAGAGAAAGTAAGAACTGCTGCCAATTGGAGAATGTCAAACAGGAACAATTTCACAATTAGTATACAAAACAAAATTGCTTACATGCGATTATACACAGAACATTACTAATGAGAACATTATTCATTGAACAAGTATCGCCTGTTGAGCTTTTTATAAAATGGGTATCGAGTATCGCTGCTCCAAAATCAGTATTGCTATCGAGTATCGAGAAATAGTGGTATTAATAGTTTATATTTAAGTCATTTGTTGTTCTTTATATCCACAAAGTGATGTTTTTAGAGCAAAGTATCCAATCAGAACGTAAATATAATTAAATAGTCTATAACTGAGAAATCTAATAAACTTGATTATATAGGATGTTTAATTTCACAAGATAAAATGCATGCTTTATAACAAACACTAGCTAAATTTCAATAGTCTGGTACTATCTACAGAACCTTGAGAAACAAAGCTGGAATAGAGACAGTTTTAAGATTCCATAAAGTTCTAATTTTTCCACTTCTAACATAGGGCAGTGAGAATTGGACCCTAAATGGAAAAAAGAGAAGAAAACGGGAATCCATAAAAGATGAGAATTTAGTAATGAATGCTTGGATATACTTCAAGAGATTATATACACAATATAGATATAAAAGAACAATTATAAATATCTAGCTTACAAGAAAGGATTGACCTTCAGAAATAACAGTGATACAGACATATTGAAAGAATGAATCTCAATAGGATAGTGTTTCTTTATACTCCACGAAGTAGATCAAGAGATTGCGATGGGAAGATTTTGAGGTGGAACAGACTTTAAAGTCTATCTTTGAAATAGAAATGTTCTGAGTTAATTTCTGCTGGATAGTTTTGCATACAAACAAACTATAGCTTATGCTTTCGCTAGATGCACCTAAGCTCAATGGATCTGAGAGAGGCAGGACACACATTTGCATGAATTTCTTCAGGATTAATTTCCCCAGCTTGCGACTAGAGAGAGCTCCAGCGGCTGTTTCATGTCACGGTCGCATTGAATAACCTGTACAGTGATGATGGTAGTATGCACTATTGAGGCAGTATTTTTAACACTTACATGATTTCAGTCTAATTATATAAATATAAATTCAATAACAGCCCGCATTAAAGCAATATGTGTATGTAACAATATATAAAAAGTGTATATTCCAATCATTGTATATGTTTGTATTATTGTATCCGTGTGTAATAATGTTATATGAATGTATTACGTAATTTAATAATACAGGAGCTGTGAGAAATAGGTTTAAAGTCGCTAACAATGAGGTAAACTTGAGGCAATAATGAGTTTGAGAGTTTAAGTACTACTTGTGATTCTTGGAAGCATTAATGTAATTTTAGTGTCAGTTTATAAAAATAGCCAATCAACAACCAGAAAAAGCTTTAGTTAAATGAAGGTATTCTATTGGATTAGGAATAGCCAATCAGAGACTTGAAATACAGAAATTTACAAGTTTAGGCGGTTGAAATCTGTTCAGTTGGTTACAGACAGCGTTACTAACCAGACGCAAAAAGTGTCCTCAAGAAATTTAATACTTATTCGTGTGAGACGAAAATAGTTTACGTGCTAAAAAGTACAAGTAATTAATTAAAGAATCTTACAGTTCTCTATATCGTGAAGTGTTATTTAAATCGTATCAAGTATTAATAAAAGGAGTGAAGTAAAATTATAATTTGTGTAAGCCTACATTCTTTGTCGCACCACAACCCTACTAAGAGAAACGTGTCTCTAACAATAATACTGACTCAGCCGAGGCAAACATAAATATATAATATTTAAAGAAACACTTAAATTACAAAGTTAATATTTTTGTTTAAACTTGGGGCAAAGGCCACCTGAAAGTACATTTGCGGCGAAGGCTACCGGAAACTGTTTACTATACGTGTGGTTGCAACGAATTTCAAGTTCGATTCCCCAACAGTAAATACGATACAACTCCATCTAAAATACTCGTTTCTCACTATATGGATCTAATATGCCGTCCTAGAGAACCGGAACGAAAAAGTTAAAATTTGACAGTCTCCGGTTTCCGGGACTCGGGAAGGCTTCCTGTTGATAGTAAACGCTGACATTATGATACATGCATTTTTAAACCGAGCGAGGTGGCGCCGCGCTAACGCGTGCGACTCGCATTTGTCGCGGTAATCTGTTCGTGTTATCTTATTTGCTGAGCGCCTGTTATTGTTTTATTGTTTTGAATTTTGGGTACTTTGTCCTCCGGCTAGCTATTATTACTCAGTTGAGCAAATATCTCTTGAGCAGGGTGTGTAAACGGAAAGGAGTTGTAACTAAAAGATAACAATGATAAAAGAATTTGTTTTTACACCCTTATTGCCGTCACACCTAATTAATTTCACATATTTAATCTTGATACACGCCTGACTGAAACTGTTATATTTTCGAATGTAACTACAATCACTTATTTGCCGCGCACTATTAATTGGCGTATTTCACATTCTGTAACTAACTTTACAACGCGAGAGATTCTGTAGAATTGCGTAATGTGTACTTCGTGAATGCTTCCTTAGAACTGCCTAATGTGTAACTCGCGAGAGAGATTTCTTAGAATTGCGCGACGTTTACCTTGTGAATGATTCCGTAGAACTGCGCGATACCTGCCTTTGGCTCAAGAATTTATACTCCCTCACCCCGATATGCCTAAACATTATAATAGAGCTGCTATTGGTTATTAAAGCGCGCCAACATTAGCGTCTGTTTTATAAGCCAATCAAAATTACAAACACATATGCTCTAGGGAAGGTATTCCCTCCATTTCTAAAGAAAGGCACGCTACTCTAACGTCATTTGTTTGTCTCTTCAAAGTGGTAAACAACTCACCCCCTCGCTTTATTGTTACCCACTCCTATTGTCAATTTCAATGAGGCCGTGTAAACTTATTTCTTAACAATGCTTATAGCTAACAAACATCTAAAATCATTGTCATACAATAATGTTAATTTACACTACAATTACTCTGGCATTCACAGTGTTGTGATATAAAATACTGCCTCACATTTGGGAGTTCCGCAGTTTCATTACCGGCGACCGCTCACTCTGATAAATGGGTTTTTTCGGGGGTTTTCCCGGTCGTCAGTCGAATGCTGGAGTGATTTGTCTCATCCTCCGAGTTTACTGTACCTCCATATCGTTCCTTTAATCATTTTATTCATTCTTCTCCCGTAGGTCTATTTCAGGGTTGGAAGTGTCGGCGATGTGTTCCGGTGCGGCGTGGCAAGGAAAAAGTATGTTCTCTGTACACTTTCTCCATCTCTGGGCCTTCAGCTGATTCCCGGGGTATAAGAACCATTTGAAATATGTAGGGAACCTGTCATTAGTGTGCCGTTACTCCTGATTCCGACCGCCCGGTATCTCATCTCACCTTATTCCTTCCTCGAGGGCGCCCCTCGTGAGGCTTAGGTACAGTATCCACATTTCCTAGATCGGTACCGAGTCCCCACATTCCATACATGCATTTTAACCTTGTGGATCTCACTCTAGCTTGCGTTCTCATCAATAAACTAAGCAATTGTGTCACCTTGCTTCTTAGTCCCTCAATGTACTTGCATGTAACTTTTGGACGTGCTAACGTTTTTGATTATTCACTATATAGGCCCCCACGTATATGAGGGTTACGAAAATAGGAGAAATTTCCACTTTGCAACCAGCATTTTTATACTGTATTACGGTAAAACAAGTATCGTGTTATCAAGTAATAATGCCACATTTCATGAAAAAGTATTCTGTTCGTCAAATACCTGTTCTGTTATCCTCGCAAAATCGTTAGGCTAGAACTTCTAAAATTGAAAACACAGTGAAAGGATCGGAGGTTTTTTTACTTTCTCTACTACGTATAGTAATTGGGGGAAGTATTGCATTCCACCCAAAAATTCGATACCGAGATTTCACCGGAAATACATGTTTTGAGACCTCCTGAATCCAAAAAAAGCATTTTTGGAAACATGTCCGTGTGTGTGTCTGTGTGTGTGTGTGTGTCTGTCTGTGTGTGTGTGTGTGTCTGTGAACAGCATAACTCAAAAACGAACAGTCGGATAAACACTAAACTTGGTATTTAGGTTCAGTATCTTCCAGAGATGCGACACGAAGGTTTTCAAGAAAATCCCCCCACCCCAGACTACCCTTTACATGGAAGATTTTTCGAAAATTTTAATTTTCTCAAAAATGGCTCTAACGATTTTGATGAAAATATCACATGTTTAAGATAATGTGATGAGAAATGAAATGTATATCTCGAATTTTCTGGGAATGTCTCCAAAAGTATTCTTCACTGTGAACGACTTTTGCATAACTGGTAAACCATAAGAGATAGACAAAATTTTACTACACAAAAAATGTAGATCGCATTAAAATACACAACTTATGTCATATACATTTCTTTTGTTGAGTGAACGGTTTTTGAGATATTGCTTGTTATATCCTTAAATTTTCCAATACTTATACTTTTTCTCAAAGTCATTATTCATTTTTTATGTCCTGGACATGCAAAGAGAATGGAATGCGCCACATAGCAACCAGCGTTAAAATATTTGACTATCGCTTAAAAGCTACCATATTCCCCTTGCATCTACAAGAAAATTACCAATAAGATTGACATCTCGATATCTCGATTAACATGAAGCATATGGAGAATAGGCGTTTGTAAAAATAGATTGTACAAGAGTAGAGAAAGTCATGTGAGTGTAACACATCAGATTTTTTTCAGTAGCAATAATATACATATTTAAAAGATCTGGTACATTACATTCATATCGCTTTCTTTACACTATCGTTTATTTTCAAATAACTTCTGCGAACTCTACTTGCAAATCCGTCTACTTTATGTTAATCGAGATAAACGTTTGCAGAAATGGTTTCATTAGACATTCCGTTGTAGGAGACTGAAGCGATAGTCAAATGTATAAAAGGGCTTTGAAATGCATAGTATCACCAGAAAAAAAAGCGATGAACATCTCGGACATAACTTGTGTGTTTTAACGAGATCTTTATTTTCGTATGTTAAGGGTTTACCTTCTCTCATGGTTCATTAGTTATGCAAAACTATACAAAATAAATTCAAAATGAAGAGGTTTAACAGACTATTTGCAAAAATCAAGGCATACAGGGGAAAGTCCCCTATTTTGGGGAGGTTACACAATTTTGGGAGGTCATGTTTTACTGTCAAGAAGGTGCGGCCGTCATGCGATGAATATTGGAATTAGAAGTCAGTCATGTGACCGACCCTGGAAGAAGTTTTCAATAAAGCGACATTGTCTTGTGTTGTTACAAGCAGGAAAACTTTTTTCAGTTTCTGAAGATTTAGTTCTTTTTTAGAAAGCTGAAAATACATGAATAGGGATTAGAACGAGATTAAATAATTCTATATATTTAAAATATAGGCTGCTTCAACTTATAAGTTACAGAAAAGCTATGTCTTTCATTAACCTGGAAGTCAATATTTTAATATGCAGGTGTTTCAATTTGGGGAAATCTGGGATTCCTAATATGGGGTCCAAAATTGGGAACCCAAATTATTCGTTGCAATTGTATAAGTGCTTTTTTGCTATTAATTATGAAACACAGTACTTTTCTCTGTTACTCTTACAATGATATGGTATCACAATGCAGAGAACTAGATTCGGTGTAGAGTATGTGTTGTCTCAAAGTAAGAGATATAGTTGTAATAGGTGCCGTTAGAGGTCTAAAGATGTCAAATACCTGAATACTTGGTTTGTATATAATGTACATAAGATCTCCCCAAATTAGGAACCTATTTTCAAAAAATACGGTTTTGTTACATTCCAGCAAATCTAATGTAAGCGTATAAAATGAAAAGAAATTGAATATGCATCATAATTCTCAAGTGTTAAGTAACGGATATTTAGTGCTTGTGTTAATATAACTTGTTTTAATTTTCGTGTACAACCTCCTAAAAGCACCTCCCCAAATTAGGCGGCTTTCCCTATTTTATTAGGCGTGCAAATATCTTAAACACATACCACTTTAATCAAAATCGTTAGTCATTTTTGAGAAAATAAAGCAAATTTTCCATGTATCCCGTAGGTTGGGATTTTCTTGAAAATCATGTTGTATCCTTGGAAGATGCTGAACTTATTGCAAGTTTCGTATTTATTCCTCTGTTCGCTTTTTTAGTTATGTTGTTCACACAAACATGCACATACACACGCCTATGAGAATCTTATTCTAAAAGCTGTTTTATTTATTAAGGGACCTCAGGACATGTATTTGAGATAAAATCCTGATGCTTAGTATAAATAGGTGCTAGAGAAAGTAAATATATCCAGATTTACATCCCCACAACATTTGTATAGGGAAATAAATTAGTATAAACCAAAATAATTTGCGTATATTTTTAATTAATTGTGTTAGCTCATTTGATTATTATTAAATAAAGGTATTAATAACTTGAGTGTTACTTACTAAGAAAAATGTATAACAAAACTGGATTTTAGTTAAGTTTAGCATCCTTTAACCGGTTAGGTTAATGACCTAATCGAGTAACTCACCCTAACCGAGATTCGAACTTGTGACCTCTTGAATGTGAGGCAGACACGCTACCTCCACCATAGAGACGGACGCAAGATTTTATAATTCAATTGTTACCGTCATATGTTACTGCTTTTAACATCACAAATACTTAATTTAATTCATTATTGTTAACTATTATCACCCCACTGATAATGAGATTCTTTTATCCATATGCAATGCCAGAAATTATCCATTATTTCTGACAACAAATTTAAATTAAGTTTTTAAAACATCAAATTTAAATAAAATTCGCAGGTATATATTATTATTATTGTTATTATTATTATTATTATTATTATTATTATTATTATTATTATTATTATTATTATTATTATTATTATTATTATTATTATTATTATTATTACAGTAACTTACTAATTCCTACACTTTTAATGCAGGACACATGCAGTGTTGGATCGACTTTTCGGAGCCGTGGCAGTGGCAGCTGTATATGACCTTGGTGGCAGTCACCTTGTTCGTGGTGCCCGCTCTCATCATCTCGGCCTGCTACACGGTCATCGTGTCCACCATCTGGAGCAAGAGCAAGCAACTCACTCCAGCCGATCCCAACAAACATCGTCATTCCCGTAGTAAGTGGCAACTTCATTTTCCTTAATCTCTGTTCACTTCAGAGAATGTGCCTAGTATAGGACGGACTATTGAGAATGTAGTATTTTCAACATTTGTCATTTATTATCTAATTATCCTAATTAGACCATGCGTTTGATTTATAACCGGACCATAGATCTCGTATGTGCGTAGTTCGCTTTCACTACAGCTACCTCGGCAGCGCACTTGCGATAAATGCCCGCTAAAGGCTACATTTATAATCTATGTTATACTGTGTCAGCTGCTGTCTTCATTTGGAGCTGTAAAGACTAGAGTTGGTTCATTGTGCATCTCAAAAGTGAAAGTTTAATTAAGACATCTTTGTTGTTGTGAATTACATAAATTATTCTTATTAGTCCACAAAAATGCCTACCGAAATATCTACGCTTGAACAAAGAATGTTTATGTACGATTCACGTTAGCTGGCATTCCAGTTTCAAGTAGAGAAACTGTTAGATATCTGGTTAATAAGTTTAGAAAAACGGAATGGCAAAACCTAAGAGACGAAAAAGACATGTTCTAACGGGAAAAAAATTGACGAAATTAGTGTATCATTCGAAAGCTCTCCAAAACAGTTTCTAAAGACTGCAAAAGATTATAGTTCATGAATTATAACTTGATAACGGGAAATACCAGGGATGGCGCAATACAGATGGACACCTTTTTCATCGCAGCTTATAACAAGGTTAACACTCATTTTGGCGTATATTACTATCACTCGTGAGTAACAGATGTTTCAGAACGGAAACCCCCCAGTGTGATAGTGCACGGAGCGCCCATAAGTACGATCCGCGGCCCGGCCCGGTGTTATAAAGGACGTTTGTGTTCCTTTCTTAATTTTGACGTTAGACTTGTTTGCTATTAACTCTTTGAATCGGGTATGACATGATAAATTCTACTTTTACTTCTCTACTTCTTGCCTATAGTAAGTAGAGGAAGTATGGTATGAAGAAGGTTTGAAGCCCCACATTTAGGTGCCAATTTGAAGTAGTTGTATTATTGCCCCGTATGGAAGCCAATTTGAAGAAGTATTGTTTCGTTATTTTGCACCACGCTTTGGCCGTCAATTTGGAGTAGGTTGTATTGTAGTTCTACTGTTGGGGAGCCAAAACATGAAGTAACTGCCCCACGTATGGTACAAAGTTTCCGGTGGCCTTCTCCCCAACGTTTTGTATTTTAATGTTTCTTTAAATATTATATATACATATATATATTTATGTCTGCCTCGGCTGCGTCAGTATTAATTTGTAGAAACATGTATCTCTTATCAGGGGGTGATGCGGTTAAACAATGTAGGCTTACACAAATTATAATTTTTACTTCACTCCTTTTATTAATCCTTCACACGATTAAATAACACTTCGCTTATACAGAGAGCTGTGAGATTATTCATTAATTACTTGCATTTTTTAACACGTAAACGTTATAATATTCTCACCGTATTGAATTTTATGTCTCACACTGAATACGTATTTAACTGCTTGTGAACGCGTATAGCGTCTGGTTGTGAACGCTGTCTACTAACGACTGGCGCCTGAGTTTGTACAATTTGCTCTATTTCAGTTTTTGATTGGCTAACCCTACTCCAATAGAAAACTTTCATTTAACATAAAGCTTTTCTAATTGTTGATTGGTTATTTATAAACTGTTTTAAAAGTTACATTATTGTTCCTCCAAGAATTACTAGTAGCATTATTAAACTTCCAATTCATTGTTACCTCATTTTTACCTCATTGTTATCAGCTTTCGGCCTCTATTCTCACAGCTTCTACATTACTAAATTACTTAATACATTCACATAACATTATTATACATGTACATAATAAAAATAAACTTTACGATGACTGTTACATATGTTTTATATATTATATTATACACATATATCTTTAAGGCGGGCTGTTATTGAATTTATATGGGTATTATATAATTAGAATGATACTATTTAAGTGTTAAAAACACTGCCTCAAGTAATCCACCAAAACTCTGATTTTGAGAGTTCACCAGAAATACACGTTGCTCTAAACAAATAGGCTACTATATCAACATGTGGTTTACCGGGAAAAATGCGGATCAGTTGGGAAATTTAGTGGGATACCAGCAGGTTGAAATGGTAGTTCACTTGGTTAGAGCAACCAGACGGAAACCGAAAGATCGTGGTTCAAATCCCGACTATGAAATTAAATTTTCAGCCATTTGATTGTACCTTTCCGACCTTGTCCTAGACACGGCTTGTGCGGAAGAACAATTAATTAAATATTTATTTGTAAATATAAGATAGAACTTTCAACCTGCCTTCATTCTCTCTTCATCACATCATTAATGCTTTGATCTTGAGTGAATCTGAAGAACCTAACACCATTATATACATTATTTCTTCTTACTTTACTTAGCTTCTAAAAGTTTATTCATACAGTCAGCTGTGGTATACAAAAATTGTGGGGAAAAGATTCTGCAATCAGTAGCGTCTTCCTAAATGCTATTGATTGATAGCTTTAATTCACAGTAGTGTTAATGCATGCATATATAAATAACCTGTGATCTGTTTCTCTCGAACTCATTTTCAAAAACAGTATGCTCTTCTGGGAATGAAAGAAAACAGAGCTTCAGAAAACTAATTATACACACAGTGCCAGAGTTTTAGCGAACCGAGGTCCTTCGAATCCCAAGCACGTGATCTGTTTACTGCCCATCTTTATTAAGTCAGCGAACCGGAAAATTAAAGCGACAGTAAGCTCTCCAACTTGGACAAGAAATCTTGTTGTTAATAGACTTACTTGGTTTCTTGCGTGCATTGTTGTTCAATTAAACACTGGGATACTCGCATAGCTTTGTTTAATCAGCAAACTTCGAAAACCCATCATTTCATCGAACTAGCGTATAACAAAAGCGGTTACCATAGCTTTCCCAAGTTTCGGATAAAGAACTTCATTCCTTGCTGGTATAAAGGAAGGTTTTTGTGGCCTCCAGCCAGCTCTCTCAACCCCTTAGAGAACGTCAGACGTAGCCAAACACTGAAGATTAATATATGGATAAAGTAATTAAAACATGAAATTAATATTACCAGATGAGACGGGTAATTAGAGGAGGTATTGTATTTCACCCAAAAATCCAATGTCGAAATTTTATCGGAAATATATCTTTTGAGGCCCCCTGAATAAAACAATCTGAGGTGTTACACTCACATGACTTTCTCTACTCTTGTACAAACTATTTTTACAAACGCTTATTCTCCATATGCTTCATTTTAATCGAGATGTTATTCTTATTGCTAATTTTCATGTAGATGCAAGGGGAATATGGTAGGCTTTAACCTATAGTCAAATATTTTAAGAGCTGGTTGCTATGTGGAGTATTCCATTCTCTTTGCATTACCAGGACCAAAAAAAAAAAAAAAAGAATAACGAATTCCTATTTGAGAAAAAGTATAAGTATTGGAAAATATAAGGGAATAACAAGCAATATCACGAAAATGGTTCACTCAATCAAAAGAATGTATATGACATAAATTGTATATTTTAACGCGGTCTACATTGTTTTGTGTAGTAAAATTTTGTCTATCTGTTATGCTTTACCAGTTATGCAAAAGTCGTTTACAATGAAGAATACTTTTGGAGACATTCCCAGAAAATTCAAGATATACATTTTATTTTTCATGAAAAGTATCTTAAACATATGATATTTTAATCAAAATCGTTAGAGGCACATTTGAGAAAATAAAAATTTTCGAAAAATATTCCATGTAAAGGATAATCTGGGATGGGGGGATTTTCTTGAAAACCTTCGACACACACATGGACATGTTTCCAAAAATGCTCTTTTTGGATTCAGGGGATATCAAAACATGTATTTCCAGTGAAATCTCGGTATCGAATTTTTTGGTGGAATACAATACTTCCCCTACTTACTATACGTAGTAGAGAAAGTAAAAAAAAACATTTTTAGGAAAAGTTCCGCGTATGTGTTCTTTGAACCTATGAACAGCATAACTGAAAAACGAAACTTGGTATTTGGGTTCAGTACTTTCCAAAGATTCGACATGAAGATTTTCAAGAAAACCCCGCACCCCAAATTACCCTTAATATTTAACATTTTTCGACTTTTTTATTTTCTAAAACATTATTCTAACGGTTGTTTGTATTAAAATATTATGTATTAAAGATATTTACATAATAAATAAAATGTATATCATGAATTTTCTGGGAATATCCTGTGAAGTGATCCTCATTCGGAAAAATTTTGTATACTCTTGTACGTATAACTGATAAGCGTTATGCGATAGAGAAAACGCACTACACAAAAAATGTGGATCAATTTAAAACACACAATTTATTTCAAACAACTTTTTTGTAGCATCAACCGTTTCCTAGATATTCATTATTAACGGTTTGAATTCTTCAATTCTTTGTCATTCTTTTAGACCTTTGACATTCTGTTGCTTTCCGCATGTCATTTATTTTAAGGCCAGCATATAGCCTCCAGTTTAAAACATTTGACCGCCGCTGTTCCGTTTGTATTTGTAATATTTCTGCTAAAGTTTATGCCGATTAAAATGAAGAAGTTAGAAAAATAAGCTTTTGTAAGAATAACATTTATAGCCATTAATAAATTATAGAAGTAAAGTGAATGTAACGCAGAATTTTTTTTCTTCAGTTCGTTCTTCAGCACAGTATTATAGGCTGAGGCAGTTCTTTTACCACTATCATAATGCCTTTAACATTGTTACAAATAAGATTAATTAAGATACGCTTGAAAGATAAAGCTTATTGACAACTCAACAAACTGTTTCTCAAAATTCAACCTACTCAAAATCCATCTATTTCATTATAATGCTCTGCTAAATTATGTACCTACACATCAAAGTCAGAATAAATTCCCGCTGTATCGCCATAATTACAAAACTGCCATTTAACTTCTTGTACTTGTTTGAACCTAAATGTTTATTAACTGCTGCCTTCAATCACTGTAGTAATCTTGGTCCAAGGTTAGATAATGTAATGATAAAAGTTATTCACTTTTGCATCGTACACTATTTTAATTAGAAATCGCAGTTAACATCTTTATCAGGAAAAATTTCCATAGCGAAAATTATTTTCCATACCTTAAATTAATTGTACTGGCGTTACTTCTTATTCATAATTAGTATAAGAAATACTTTAACGCAATATACATTCTTATCTTTACACTTGGGGTTTATAACTTAAAATTAATAACTTGTCTTAATGCTTTATCGTAAAAATCTGATGTGTTGCACTCACATGACTTTCTCTACTCTTCTACAAACTATTTTTACAAACGCTTATTTACCATCTACTTCATGTTAATCGAGATAAACATTTGCAGACTCGGTCTTATTGTTAATTGTCTTGTAGATGTAAGGGGAATATATATTTACAAGGGCAATATAGAAGCACAGTAACCTTTAAGCATAGACATTACTCTTAATAGCTGGTTGCTTTGTGCAGCACCATTCTCTTTGCCACAGATTAATACTCTTTGCATATCCAAGACAAAAAAAAGAATAACGAATTCCCATTTGTGATAATAAGTATTGTAAAATTTAAGGGAATAACAAGCAATATCTCGAAAATGGTTCACTCAACAACAAAAATGTATATCACATAAATTGTGTATTTTAATGCGATTTACATTTCTGGTGCAGTAAACTTTTGTCCATCTCTTATGGTTTACCAGTTATGCAAAAGTCGTTCACAATGAAGAATACTTTTGGAGACATTTCCCTAAAATTTAAGATATACATTTCATTTGTCATGTAAACATCTTAAACTTATGATATATTAATTAAAATCGTTACTCATTTTTGAGAAAATTAAAATTTTTGAAAAATGTTCCATTTAAAGGGTAATCTGGAGTTGGGGGATTTTCTTGAAAACCTTCGTGTCGCATCTCTGCAAGATACTGAACCTAAATACCAAGTTTGGTGTATATCCGACCGTTCGTTTTTGAGTTATGCTGTTTATACACACACGGACATGTTTCCAAAAATGCTTTTTTTTGGATTCAGGGGGTCTCAAAACATATATTTCCGGTGAAATATCGGTATCGAATATTTATGTGAAATACAATACTTCCCCTAATTACTATACGTAGTAGAGAAAGTAAAAATATTAATGTAGTTATGTTTTAATAACATTATATTATATATATATATGTTGTGTCTAAATTCTCTTTATAGACTTTAAGAACTTGTTGTGGGAACCAAGACGGTTAACTTTAGCATAGGAACTCATGTCCGCTACACGCAAAATGCTACAACACACATTGCTCTCTCCGATTTCTGCTGCCTGTCGTCTGGACCCACTTACAAGAAGGGCTCGATGTGACGACCACTTACTTCAACACAGCTGCAACACCATGTTCTAGTATACTCAATCAGCAATTCCTAGTCCTTTCTCCAACACCCACCGCTGCCATAACTCGTACTAGTAGGTCTTCCTCGGATCCCAATGGGGTCTCGTAAATCAAGGTTGCATGTGACCCAACAGGTAGTAGTCAAACGGAGTCAATTCGAGTAGGCCAAGCAATCAGGCCACTACGACCTATCCATTGCTGTCCAAATCGTCAGTCCAGATGATGTCGGACCGCAAGTGCAAAATGAGTTGGTGCGCCGCCGTGCTGGAATTCACTCCTAGTGAGTGGCGTCGAAAAAATCGTGTGTGGTGATTTTGCGTGTAGCGGAAAAACGCTATCCTATCCTAAACTTAATCGACTTGGTCCTCACTACAAGTCCTCAAAGTCTGTAATGGGAATTTACACACGCCTATGTGTATATACCGGAGGAGTCTTCTCAGCCTGCGGATTGAGAAGTTATGCAGTCCCGGCGTTGTACAGACTATGCCGTAAACGCTGTACACTGCATTCCGTCGTATTAATTTCGGCCGAAATGATTGCTTTGCGCCGCTGTGCGTGCAGTGACTTGCACTCGTAGCGCAACAGTGTGCGCGATGGCCTTCAGTGGTGTAAGGTCCCAGGTTTAAATACTGCCACTTGATGGTACTTCAAGCAAATTTAATTCGGTAATTTAAAAAAATCTGATGTGTTACTCACAGGACTTTCTCTACTCTTATACAAGCTATTTTTACAAACGCTTATTCTCCATAAGCTTCATGTTAATCGAGATATTGAGATGTTAAACTTATCGCGGATTTTCTTGTAGATGCAAGGGGAATTGCTAGGCTTTAAGCGATAGTCAAATATTTTAATAGCTGGTTACTATGTGGAGTATTCCATTCTCTTGGCATTACCAGGACAAAAAAATGAATAACGAATTTGAGAAAAAGTATAAATATTGGAAAATTTAAAGGAATAACAAGCAATATCTCGAAAATGGTTCACTCAACAAAAAAATGTATATGACATAAATTGTGTATTTAACGCGATCTACATTTTTTGTACAGTAAAAGTTTGTCTATCTCTTATGGTTTACCAGTTATGCAAAAGTCGTTCACAAGAATACTTTCGGAGACATTCCCAGAAAATTTAAGATATACATCTTATGTCATGAAAGTATCTTAAATATATGATATTTTAATCAAAATCGTTACAGCCATTTTTGAGAAAATTTACGAAAAATGTTCCATGTAAAGGGTAATCTGGGGGTGGGGGGATTTTCTTGAAAACCTTCGTGTCGCATCTCTGGAAGATACTGAACCTACATACCAAGTTTGGTTTTTATCCGACTGTTCGTTTCTCAGTTATGCTGTTCACAGACAGACACAGGGACATGTTTCCAAAAATGCTTTTCTTGGATTCAGGGGGTCTCAAAATATATATTTCCGGTGAAATCTCGGTATCAAATTTTTTGGTGGATTACAATACTTCCCCTACGTAGTAAGGAAAGTAAAAACGATAGTTTGACATGGATGTGTCATTTCACTTAATTAGTTTAGTTATGTGAATTTCATCAAAACACAAATTGTTACTTGTTAGAATGTGCTTTAATAAACATCATAAATAAATGCAAGAAGTAAATACAAAAAATTCAATTATGGGCAGGCGTGATTTGAGCTTCCGACCTTCATCATAGCATGCAGCATGTTAACTATAGCGCTACTAGAGCACGCGAACGAGCACCACCGTAGCCCTAATCAGCCGGCTGGTGAAAGCGGTGTCAGTACCTGCATTTCGCATCGTCTGTAAAATGAACAGTTGCCGAGTTACCAATCCGCAGGATCAGAAGACTCGCACGGTATATATAATGTATAAACTGTGAGAAACCCTTTCCCTAGAGGACAGGACAAACCTTTCCTCGTTCAGAAGTAGTGCTGGAAATTAGCTATTATTGTTATTATTATTATTATTATTATTATTTTATTATTATTTATATTTCATACGGTATTTATCTAGAATATAAATATAAAAATAAAACTGAAATAAAAGGTCTGTTAATAGTATGGTGAAGATAACTGTGAATGTTAGGATAGAGCATTAATGGTTCATCAAATACTTTTGGAGCAATCCGCCAATAAATTTAAATGTACGAAATAACTGCTAGTCAGCGAATTTCGGCTAACAGCGCTCTTGTGGATAATAAAGGTAGAAAGGGAATCGTCTAGAACAAGGGTGGCGAAAACGCCTTACTTCCGCGAGTCACCAAATATGCAACACGCCCTGCAACACTCAACAGCATGTGAAAATCAAACGGACGGTTGCAGAGAGGGAACGTGCGCCTGCGAGTCACGTTTTCGCCACCTCTGGTCTAGAATATAATGCAACTCTGCGATTTAGTAAGCACCTTAAGAGCTAAGTCTGAGGGACACAGTAAACTTCTTGGAGAGTTATATATGTTGTAATGTCTAGTTGTGGTGGTTGCCTCGGGGACTACAGCGACTCATTCCAAAACAGTGCTTGGACATGATCTCATGACTGCATTTTGTTCAATGAAGTTATCATCTGCGTGTATATCATAGCCGAGCACCATGTTTTCATGGTAGAGGTTTATTTTTGGACTGGATGAATCTCTAAATCAATATAACTATATTTTAGGACTTATTTATTTTCGCATTAACCTCTTAGGGCACTCTTTCTCAAACTTGTTACCCCTGCGTCTCCTCCCCGACCAGAGAAAACATTGTCGGGCCCCCCATCTATATAATGACTGATTTGTTTATCAAAAATATAGCTAGCTGAAAGTAACTTTAAAGTTTTATTTCATTTTATGTTTTCCTACTTACAACTTGGCAGTTAGCTTACTTACAACAACATTAGCTTTTACATTTGCACTTCATAATAATGTGTACAGAAAAGAAACAATATTGAATATGCATATCATTTTTTTCTCTACAAATTTAATTTCTAAATATTGAAGTGCAGTGTGACTGATAGACCTGCTTTTGTGAACAAAGTCTAACAAAACATGGTGTAATTTGAGAAATGGCCACTCTGAATTCTTTGGAAATAGCCTGGAACGATACTTCGTCTTGATAGCTGCTAAAGCAGAAAGGTCTGTCTCATATAAGTAAGTTGTTGCGAATCAAATCAGGATGCTCAGAGCGTTTTTACTCAAGGTTGGGTACTCCTTGCCTGTGTATAACCAGAGCTCTGATAAGGACAATTCATTGAATTTACTTTTATTGAGGTGTCACTAGTGAGATGTATACGTTTTTCTTGCCCATTTATGTTCAGAAATGATGGTCTGGATACATTTTCAAATGCATTTTTAATTCAATTAAATTGAGCAAAGTCATCGCAAAAATACTTTTCCAAATGTAGTTTCTACATTTTGAGATGATCAAGTAAGTGGTGTTTTATTTTCATCGGAAGCACTGGATTATCTTGTATCTATGACACCAAAACAGGGAACATGTCTAGCGTGTCATTTTCCATACTGTTTCTCCAAAGATCTAATTTTCTTACGAATGCCTTCACTTTGTCATTCCAGAAAATATTATTCCCTTGACTGATGTGTTGAGACCATTTCATTTCTCAAATATATCTGTGAGATAAGCCATTTTAAACAGAAAATCTTTGTCGCTGAAACTACTTGCTAGTGGTTATTTCCTCCAATTAAAAAACAGAGAACCTCTTGCCTTAACTCAAACATTCTCTTCAGTACTTTGACTCTTGGAAGCTATCGAGCATCACAACAAAATAGCAAAGCAATTCGGCACCCTTTTCTTTTGAAGTAGTTAATTTATGGTGGTGGTGTTTCTTTTACGTTGCTACTCGTAGTTGCCCCACGCTGGGCGCAAATTTGAAGTATGTTTGTTGCTGCCACATATGGAAAGTCAGTTTGAAGAAGATGTATTATGTTTCGACTTTTAGGGAACCGAACTTGAAGTAGTTGCAACCGCACGTATGGTAAAATGTTTCCGACAGCCTTCGTCAAAAAAAAATGTTTAAAAAAATATTAACTTTGTAATTTTTACTGTTTCTTTAAATATTATATATTTAGGTTTGCCTCGGCTGCGTCAGTATTATTTTTGGAGGCATGAATTTCTTAACAGGGCGTGATGCGGCTAAAGAATGTTGGCTTACACAGATTATAATTTTAATTTACCCCTTTTTATTAATCCTTGACACGATTTTAATAACACTTCACTGATAAAGAGATCTGTGAGATTATTTTGTTAATTACTTGCACTTTTTAACATGTAAACTATTTTCGTCTCACACGAATACGTATTAAATTTCTCGAGGACGCATCTCGCGTCCGATTAGGAACACTGTCAACAACCAACGCGTTCAGTTGTGAGCGCCGTCTACAAGCAACTGGCTTGATTTCTATCACCTAAATTTGTAAATTTCTGTATTTCAAGTCTCTGATTGGCTAATCCTACTTCAATAGAATACCTTCATTTAACTAAAGCTTTTTCTGGTTTTTGATTGGCTATTTTATAAACTGTCGCTAAAATTACATTATTGCTTCCAAGAATCACTAGTAGTATTATTAAACTTTCAAATTCATTATTGCCTCATTGTTACCTCACTTTAACCTATTATTCTCTAAGCTCCTACATTATTAAATTACGTAATACATTCACATGACATTATTGAACATGTATACAATAATATAAACATATACAATCACTGTAATATACGCTTTTTATATATTTTTATATACACATATTGCTTTAAGGGAATTATTACATAATTTGACTGAAATCATTTAAGTGTTAAAATACTGCCTCACTTCAAACAATATTTTAAAAAGTCTAGACTTGAGAGTTCTTGTCTTAATAAAATTGTCTGTTCTTACAATCGTCTGCATAACTTTATGAAGTGATGGGCTGAGTTATTTTAACTGCCAGAGTCTCCCGATGAGTCATACAATGAGTCCATACTGCTTCCGGACTCCAGACATCGAACGTGCTTCATCTGTCCATATTATACTGTACAACTGTCCCATGATTTCCCATTTTCATTAAGGAAATTATTAAGCACTACGAAAAGACTGTAAGCTGTTATTTTAATGGTAGGCTCACAAAAGGTAATTCCTCGCATGTTCCATTCATCAACAAAACGAACATATGCGATGAAACGGGCATCTTTATGAACATGTGTCACTTCATCACTTAAAGCCAAAATGAGTTGTTACGCAACTTCTTAATTAACTGCTCATGTAAATAATCAGAAATTATCCTACAAAATGTATCATTTGAGAGAGGGATTGCTTTAAATTGTTGTTCATTACAACCACTAAACATTGTGGATACTATATCAATCGTTGCTGGTACAATAAATGTTTCGGCAATTGTGTGACGTTCTTACTTAAGTAATTTTGTGAGAAACCAAAAAAGAGTCTAAAAGGGCTTTAGAAGTCGCATTTGTTGATTTAACAAGTTCTGTTGTGTGGATCTAAAGCAGTAAGGTTTCTCACAAAGAATTCTTTCGGTTTATTTCTCAACTTCGAATGTTTCGTTTCAAGCTGTCACTAATTTGTTAGGTTTCGCGCTATCTGCAGCTAAAATGCGCAGACAGATTACACATTTCGGACGTTCTTCACCACTGATCACAGTTTTCGTAAAACCTACTGACAAATAGCTCTCATCATACCTCTTCATCTTCACACGTCGAGTATCTTCTGTCCCACTCCTAGTTGAAGGACTACTGGCGTCTTCATTTCTAGCACTAATGACGAACTACTTCATAAAGAATTGTTTATAATAACTCTAATATGTAAATAAATCAACATAACCACTCTGCAAAAGTAGAATACTTAAAACACAGCTAGGAACTACCTCCAACCACCATTGAATATGGCGACAAACTGACTCCTACACCCCAACAGGCTTGTAATGACGTAAACCACAACTCAACTCCAGTCTTGTAGGCTCGTGGTGAGCCTAAGCAACGTTGCTGTGTACCTACCCTTGGAAGGGCTTTACCTCAGGGATGATAGGATATTGTAGGGTGATGAGTGTGGTTTTGTTGGTGTGATAAGAGGTAGCTCTGTTTTATAGACTCCTCAGCAGCGGCCATTTCAGGAGCAGCATCATCCTCTGCTCCGCTGGTGTCTGTTATTCCCTAAATGGATTATGGTTTGAATTTTCAGTGACCACTCCCATGGGGAGGTGGGAGTACTTACTGACAGCATCTTGCTGTTGGCAGGTTTAATGCCTTCGTTACCGGGGTATCCACAAGCCATGCGAGAAACCAGTAGTGTCGGTAGCGACATTCTTGAGGTAAGTAGTACCCCAGGGATCTGTGAAGGGCGTTCTTATAATGGGCCAAACTAGCATAGAAATTTTGAGCGCGGCGCCTAATCACATCCTCCACATATGGGAGAGCCGAGGTTTTGCGTAGTAGCCTCACTGGAAAGCGCTGCAGACAGAATAGATGGACCGAAGTCCTCTATTCTGCATCCGCTACAACCAGAGAATCCAGGAATCTGCTGCCATGCCCCACACCTCGCAGGCATAGAGCATCAGAGGTAGAATAAGATCTTTATAAAGGCGTAACTTTAAGTGAATTGGCATAGTGGAAGCCAAACCCGGATATAAGGCGGCTACCACCCCCTTAGCCCTATTCCTGTGTTCACGAAAAGTTGGGCCCTTATCGAGAGTGAGACCTAAGTAGCGAACGTTCCCTACTCTATCCTTTGGTCCTGATAGGTGAATGTTGGCAGGCTTGCTGCGTGGATTCGTCTCCTGGTAAACAGGACAGCATGGTTTTGCCCGGATTCACGGACATCCGCCACTGCCTACACCGTACTGGACGAGGCGGAGGTGCTTTTGTATAGGATTGAACACTCTGAGTATTTGTTATTGGTAGTATACAGCAGGAAGTTTCAGCAAACTGGGCCATATTGACGCCCTGCATCATTGGGAAGTCTACCATATACAGACTAAACAGTGTGGGAGATAGTACAGAGCCTTCGAGGACTCCGCCTCGTATGGGTTTTAGTGTTGATGTTTTCCCCGCAACTACTACAATGAAGGAGCGTTAATGTAGGAAACTGTGTTCAACGTGGATTAACTGTCTATGTAAGCTAAGCTAGATTAATTTATTGCGCCCCTCATGCCAGGCTGTTGAGAAGGTCTTCTCCACGTCCAGAGATACCGCAGGAGTGAAGCCCCTGTCTTGGAAACCCAGAACAGCAGCTGCTGGGCGATCGAGTGCCAAGGACGATAACCAAACTGATGGGTTGGCATTGCTTGAATGTGGACCAGTAGCGGTGACAAGAGCATCAGTATGAGCCTCTCGAAAACCAGCTAGGAGGCTGATGAAACGGAAGCTGGAGGGAAGAGCCGAGTCCTTACCAGGTTTCGGAATGCACACCGGCCTGGCCACCTTCCATTCATGCGGAAAGTGTACCAGGGTCAGACACATATTGAACTTGGTTAGGAAAAGTACAGGTCTGAAAGGAAGGTTGCGGAGCATGGCGGTGGTCAGCCCGTCCTGTCCGCAAGCCTTTTTAGTGTTGAGATGCCGGAGTGCGCCTTGGACTTCACTTGGGCGGATGAGTAAACCGCAGCCCTTTGCCGAACTACCTGCGCTGTCTATGGCAATCGTTTTGTAAGGATAAGTGAAAAGAATGTTTTGAAATTCACGGAATGAAATCGGGCACTAATTCCAATATATCTAAATATACCTTTATTTATTTATTTGAATTGTTGTTATCGTCTTTAGATTGTTTTAATATTTATTTTTACATACGAAAATATGCTGCGCCCCCCTTTCAGGACCTCCGCGGCCTCTCTAGTGGTCGCGCCCCACAGTTTGAGAACAGAGCCTTATGACATTAGCTATCTAAATGTGCTCGTGCGACCCATTTCTTCACTACTGCCAGATAGAAGGCCTCAGAGTTGCCTTATTTGCCATCCGTTTTGTTTGTTTTGTTGACATCTTGGTTTTATTGCAGTTTTGTTGACACGTAAACTTTTAGTGCCGTGGAAAGTGTATATCAACCTGACGTTCACCAGAGAGAACCACGAGAAACCCTTGTCAGATTGATCGAAATAGGGAGTTAAATAATTCCTCCTTTAGCGTTTCTACTAAGCCAGCTCGCCTTCTAATGCAAGAATCACATCGCTTCAGTAAGATATTTTTCTTTATTTTAAAACACATATTATGTTGGGTTATGTATCTTTTGAAACAAAATAGTATTTTTTATCAATTAGCAGATTCACAAAATCTTTATCCATACAACATTTTTGAGGTTTATAAAAATCTTACTGACGTTAAAAGCATCAGGTTTATAATCACATGAACTAATACCTCATCGAAGTTTGATAATGAAACTCCTATTCAAGATTGCTGAAAGAATAAATCGTCCAAAACATTTCACTATTGAAATATTGATTAAAATTCAAAGTTGGTGTATTGGCATAGAAGAAACAAACACTTGGCTTGGATTGGATCGTAATAGAACAAACAACTCTGAGCAAACTTAAATATTACTGAGTAGAATCAAAATGTTTTTAAAAGTCCAGCCAAAATTTTGAGACATTATGCCTAGGTAGTTCTATTTTACTATTTAATTTGTGTTTTCTATCATAGTTGTATAGGTTTCTACAATTTGCAAGAAGAAGATAAAATCCCATTTTCTATGTTATTGAAATGTTGTTTCGATTTATTACAATTAAAAAATAATTGAAAATATATAATTCATTTGAGAGATTAAGTTGACTATCTACATCGAGTTGCAGCAAGTTTCATACGAATCCACAGGATTTATTTTGAATAAAGCAAATACGCTCCCAGCCGCCAGCTCATACTGGTTATTTCGCTCTGCAGTAGCCCAGGTCATAGTTTTTACGTGTTTAATTATGATGGTATATGCTACAGAACAGCGAGTGTTTATTGTTTTTAGTTTTGCTCGAAGGGAATCACAAGCGCACCACAGCTTGATTTATACAGATATCCCCTGGTGTTATCCTACCTAACAAACCCACTGTTTATAGGTTATTAGAAAAAATTAAACAGCCTGGGTCCGCTTTAGACAAAAACAAATATAGACATCCAACAGTTTTAAAAAATCTGATGTGATACATCCACATGACCTTCTCTAACCTTTATCATTTAATAATGGGTATACAAACTATTCTTACTAAACCTTATTTTTCCATTTACTTCAGTTTGGTCTAAATAACTCTTTACTAAATAGCTGCTTTACATATTTCGTTATAGATACAAAGGGAAGAGCGATAGTCAAATGTTTAAGAACTGGACGCTGGCCTTAAAATTCGATACACTTTCCATGCAATCGCAAGAAACAACTGAATTTTGACAGGACTTCACAGAATAAACAAAAAATGAACAGTTAAAACGTTTAATAACTGATATCTCAGATGTGGCTTATGCTACAAAAACACTTATTTCAAATAAATTGTGTGATTTAAAGAGATATACATTTTTTGTGTGGTACGTTTTCGTCTATCGCGTAACGCAAGGGTAGCGAAAACGCCTTCCTTCCGCGAGTCACCAAATATGCAACACGCACTGCATCACTCAGCAGCATGTGAAAAACAAAGGGACGGTGGCAGAGAGGGAACAGCGTCTACGAGTCAAATTGAGTCGCGAGTCGCGTTTTCGCCACCTCTGGTGAAACGTTTTCCAGCTGTACACGATTATACAAAATTTCTTCGGAATGAAGAGGACCTCACAGGTATTCCCAGAAAATTCAAGATGTGTACTTTATTTGTAATGTAAATATCTTTAACATATGGTACTCTAATCAAAATCGTTAGAGCCATGTGCTGTTAACACAAAAACACACACATACACACATGGACCTTCTAAAAATGAGTTTTTTTATTTATGGGGCCTCAAAACATGTATTTCGGTGAAATATTGGTATCGAATTTTTGGATGGAATACAATATCTTCGCTGCCTAGTAGGTACGTGGTAGGGAAAGTAAAAATAAATGTTATTGAAAATACATAAATTAATTTCAGAGATTAAGTTAACTATCCACATCGAGTTACAGCAACCTTCATAGGAATGACTCGTGGCTCTGCCCTAAGGTAGCCTAGCTTATAGTGTTTACTGTGTTTAATTATGATGTATATGCTACATAACTGCGAATGCTTATTGTATTAAGTTTTGATCGAAGAGAAACTTCAGGGGGTTGTGAGCTTTGATTTATATTAATATTCGCTGGTGATAAATATATCCACAGTTTATAGGTTATTAGAAAATAAAATCATATGTGTTTTACTCACATGACTACTCCAGTACAGAATATATTTACAAACGTTTATTCTATGTCTACTTCATGTTAATCGAGATAAACATTTGCAATAACTATCTTATTGCTAGTTTTCTAGTAGATGCAAGGGGAATATGATAGGCTTTAAGGGATAGTCAAATCTTTTAAGAGCTGGTTGCTATGTGGAGCATTCCATTCTCTTTGTCTGTCCAGGACATAAATACAACGAATAATGAATTTATATTTGAGAAGAAGTATAAGTATCGTAAAATTCAAACATATAATAAGGAATATCATGTAAATGGTCCACTTCACAACAAAAAATGTATATGACATAAATTGTGTATTTTAACGCGATGTACATTTTTTGTGTAGTAACATTTTGTCTATCTCTTATGGTTTACCAGTTATGCAAAATTCATTCAGAATGAAGAGGACATTGGTATTCCTAGAAAATTCAAGATATACATTTCATTTGCTATATATCTTAAACGTATGATATTTTAATCAATAACGTTAGGGCTATTTTTGAAAATTTTTCCATATAAAGAATAGTCTGTGGTGGGGGGAATTTCTTGAAAACCTTCGTTTCGCATCCTTGGAAGATGCTAATCTCAAGTACCAAGTTTGGTGTTTATCCGACTTTTCGTTTTTGAGTTATGCTGTTCACAGACAGACACACACACACACGCGCGGACATGTTCCAAAAATACTTTATTTGGATTCAGAGCACCTCAAAGCATGTATTCCTCCTAAATCTCGTTATCGAATTTTTGGGTGGAATGCAATATTCGCTCTACTTACTATAAATAGCAGAGAAAGTAATTAACCAACCTGGGTGCATATTAAACAAATAGAATAACAGACAACTCACAGTTCTAAAAAAAACTTATGTGCTACACTCACATGACTTTCTCTACTCTTGTACAAAGTATTTTAACAAAGGCTTATTCTCCATATGCTTCATGTTACTCGAGATATCGAGATGTTAAATCTTATTGGTAATTTTCTTGTAGATGCAAGGGGAATTGGTAGGCTTTAAGCTATAGTCAAATATTTTAAGAGCAATAAGATTAACATCTCGATATCTCGATTTACATGAAGCATATAGAGAATAAGCGTTTGAAAAATAGTTTGTACAAGAGTAGAGAAAGTCATGTGAGTGTAACACATCAGAATTTTTTTTGTAATATTCAGAAACATCTATATACGGTTTTTACTTATTTTAAGCGTATCGGATTTTTATAAAACTAAGATATTAGTTTGAGTATAATCCATAGTAACAGTAAGAGAAGCCAGCAATGTTGGTAAAGTGGTTATATTAGGGTGTTCGTAGTTATAACACCAATTTACGTGATCACCAAACGCTCTGTAGCAGGATAACACATTTGATGCAAGAAAGGCATGTGACCAGCAACCTGTCATAATATAAACTAACACCTCGTCTTTATTTCCATGCTTTTCCGTCTTTCCCTGTGCCAGAAAGGTTAATATAAGTTTTGTGAATTAATTGCAGGTGATTATTAATTATATTTTGGTTAGTGATACGTTCTTGTGAGTCCTTCATCAAGGTAGGAAAATTAAAATGTAAAGAAGCTTTTCTCAAGTTAAGATATGTCCTAAAATAGTACTGTAATGCACACATACGGCTTAGTAGGCGTTCTCATTGTTTACAGCTTTAGGCACAGGAGCTTCCTTGGCCAGTTCAAAACAGACATGTGAGAGCGACCATGAGTGCGTAAGGTATTTTACTTCTTTAATTATTTAAGACGAAACCTTATCAATAACCATTACAGTAAAATATATGTTTTAATGTGTTAAAATTACGGAATCTTACCATATAAAATAAAATTATTTTTCTTAATCCGAAACCATGTGCACTTGAAAATCTCTACATTTATTCATTAAATAAAAATAAGGAGGACATGCTTACTTATCAGTATGAAACTAAAGTTCAGAGAATCAAAATAAAGCTCGATTTAAATAATTAGATTTAAAGGTTTCAGAGTTATAATAGCTTAAAGTTAGGAATTTTCGGAAGACACGATAAATTTGAACAATTTTAATTGCAAAACTGTTCTGAATTTTAAGAGTTTGCATAAAGAATCGCATCGGGCTTTCTCCAAATACAAAAAGTTTTGTTTCGTTTAAAAATGCAACAACAGTTTCTTCATGCTCGTACACTAAGCTCAAATTAAAAATTCAGGAGCGATACAAACAACCGCAGAGCTCAAGGAGCGGTTCGTATTACCATATTAAAAGGTGATTAATTATGAAAAAATAACATTAACATATTAATAACAGTTTGATGTAGCTTCTTAAAATTTTGTGTTTCCATCTATTTCGGATCATTTGAAATGGAATGTCCCATATGGGTCGTGCACACTTGAAGGCGTGCACGAAGATTCTCACACGCTGTGTTTTCATCTATCTCTACAATTTCACATTAATGCCAATAGATGTGAGCACTAAAGCAGAAGTAGTTAAAGTGCACGAACCTTTAAACTTTTCCCACTTATTCTGGACCATCCATACTCTCAACTACAATTTAATTTGCCCATTACTTCATTATTGTCTTAAACCTCTGTATTTAAATATGTACACAACAGCAAACATGCACAAAAACAACCGTTTCTTTCGTCAGATTAGTTATGAATTATTATTATTATTATTATTATTATTATTATTATTATTATTATTATTATTATTATTATTATTATTATTATACTGTTACTATTTTACATTTTGGGGCTGACTAACACTTTGTAAACACCCACAGTGTATACTGAAGAGTGAAGTTAGGTTAATTTTATGGTGGTGTTGAATTGTATTTAGACTGTTGGGGAGCCGAACTTGAAGTAGTTGCAACCGCACGTATGTTACCCCGTAGCCTTCGTTTCGTAGGTTTAAAAATATTGACTTTGTAACTTTGACTGTTTCTTTAAATATTATATATTTATGTCTGCCTCGGCTGCGTCAGTATTTATGTATATTTTTAGAGACACGAATATCTTAACAGGGAGCGTTGCGAATGAAGAATGTAGGCTTACACAGATTTTAAGTTTTTCTTCACTCCGTTTATTAATGCTTGAATTAATGAATATATTTTGGTTGAATCAATAATTCTAATCATATATTTATTCAAATAAATATTAATGGGGCTATTTTTTGAATTGATAGAATAATAAAACAATTTATTCAAGACAAACCAATTAAAACTTGTATAATAAGTAAGTCTATCCCAGCCAATCCTAGAAAGTGTTGTGGAAAAAATGTTAAATTGATTTAAATAACACTTCACTGATATAGAGAGCTGTGAGATTATTTTAATTAATTACTTGCACTTTTTTAACACATAAACTATTTTTATCTCACACTGAATACGTATTAAATTTCTCGAGGACACATCTCGCGTCCAGTTATAAGGATTGTCTACAAGCAACTGACTTGTTTTCTTGCGCCTAAATTTGTAAATTTCTGTATTTTAAGTCTCTGATTGACCAATCATAGTCCAATAGAATACCTTCATTTAACTAAAGCTTCCAAGAATAATAAGTAGTATTGTTAAACTTTCAAATTCATTATTGCCTCAAGGTTACCTCATTGTTACCTGATTGTTAGCAACTTTTAGCCTATTATTCTCACAGCTCCTACATTATTAAATTACGTAATACATTCACATTACATTATTGAACATGTATACAATAATACAAATATATACAATGACTGTAATATACACTTTTTATAGCTTGTTACATACACATATTGCTTCAAGGCGGGCGGTTATTATATTTTTTTATTATATAATATGGCTGAAATCATTTAAGTGTTAAAAATACTGCCTCAAGAGTCGCTATTATATCCAGTACTACATAATGGCGTTTAGTTAATGACTCTAATACGGGAACTATTTGCAACAGGTCTACGTAATACATTGGGACTTTCTGTCACCAGTTTTATATTCGTTTTTATAGTTGTTACAACAGTTTAACAGTTTCAAAGTAACCCTTAGGTTACTGTTTGGTCATCCCTAGTGTACAAGCACTCTTCCATATCCAAATTAAATTGTTAAAGCAAAAAGACAGTCCTCTTCAATGTTTAGCATATACAAGCAGAATAATGACGTGTAATGCACGTTAACTATGGTTCTTGCATTGTTTTATTGGAACTGGGCTGGACCCAGTGAAACAACAGCGATTAATATCCACCATGACCGTTCGTCAAGTGACTGCTCCGCCCAGACCGTAGAAGTCTCATTTGTTGAACACGCAGCAGGTCTCTGAGGCCCTGTCATTGCAAATCGCGCCCTCGCATTCAACTGTCCTCACCACATCTAGCGCCTTATTTCAACATCGCCTCTCAATGGACTACCCACCCTTTTCGATCGCTTTGACTGGAGAATCTCGCAGTTTCGTTAGTAGACGTAATCGCATTCCCTCAACCTTGGCGTATACACGCCCGTCTAATGAGGAAAAACGCCAGAAGTAATAAGTTTGGAAAATATCCAATGGTTGGATATTATACACTGGAAAAGTGTACGACGACATGTCGGGTTGAAGTAGGTCGTTTGTTACGCTCCACGTATGGAAGGAGTTGTATTGTATTGTATTATAGTTCAACTGTTTGGGAGCCGAACTTGTAGTAGTTGCAACCGCATGTATTGTAAGCAGTTTCCGGTAGCCTTCGCCCCAAATTTACTTTCCGGTGGCCTTTGCCCCAAGTTTAAAAAAATATTAACTTTGTAATTTGTTTGTTTCTTTAAGTATTAAATATTTATGTTTTCCTCGCCTGCGTCAGTATTATTGTTAGGGACATGGAAGTCTTGGCACGGCGTGATGCGACAAGAATGTAGGCTTACACAGATTTTTAAGTTTTAATTCACTTTATTAGTCCTTGACACAAATTATATAGCACTTCACTGATATTGAGAGCTGTGAGATTCTTTTATTTAATATCTTGTACTTTTTAACACGTAAACTTATTTTTCGTCTCACACGAATACGTATTATATTTCTCTAGAGGACCCATCTTTCATCCGGTTACTATCACGGTCTGCAGGCAACTGACTTGATTTCAACCGTCTAAACTTGTAAATTTCTGTATTTCAAGTCTCTGATTGGCTAATCCTAGACCAATAGAATACCTGCATTTAACTAAAGCTTTTTCTGGCTGTTGATTGGCTGTTTGTAAACGGTCTCAAAATTTACATTATTGCTGCTCTAATAATGACTAGTAGCATTTAAACTCTGAAACTCATTATTGCCTCAAGGCTACCTCATTGCTACTTCATTGTTAGCAACTTTTAACTTATTATTCTCATAGCTCCTACATTATTAAATTACGTAATATATTCACATAACGTTATTACACATGGATACAATAATAGAAGCATATGAAATGACTGTTACATACATTTTACAAATTATTACATATACATATTGCTTCAAGGCGGGCTGTTATTGAATTTAGATATTATATAATTTGACTAAATCATTTTAAGTGCTAAAAATACTGGCTCGGGGTTCTATGTAATTAACTCCAATAGCTTTACCAGTGTTGCCCAAAAAATACGTTGAATCTCGCTACAGATGGAACAAACTTACGCTACATTCCGCTGCAAAAATACTAATTATACCATTATTATAAGTCACAAAAAAATTATAATCTCTCGGTTGATAATTTAAGCCTTTTATTGGCGGTAATGTATATTTTGGTTAAGTGAATACTTAAGTTAAAATTAATTTCATCATTGCACTTTTCTTTAGGCAAAATAGAAATTTATTTTACCTGAGAAACATTCTTCTTCTTGATTTTTAATGCGTTTCTGGTTTTCACAGTGTTTCAAAAGTGCACTTCTTTTTACCCCTAGAACAGTATTACATGCCCTGCACTTTGCTTTTGGACTATCTCCTTTAACTGGATGTAGCCATTTCGAAAAAAAAGAAATCCTCTTTCAATCACTTTCGGAAAACAATTCTTCACGGTATTCCCTTTTTTTCCTTCCGGATGGAGCACCCTGTATCACTCACTGTATACTTGATAATAATTAAAATCACTAAATTAATTTTGTAAAATATAATTGAAACTTTGTACATGTTAATTATAGTAATAATAATAAAATTAGAAAAGTAGAATTAGACGACTAAAAAATTAATGTCATAGACGGGATTTGAACCACGGATCTCCCACTCCACTTCTGGTTGCTCTAACCACTGAGTTACCATGGCAACATGCCGGCATGACATTAAATTCTCCAATTGATTCGCATTTTTCCGGTAAACCACAAGGAGATCTCAAAATGTATTGAGATGACACCCCAATGGCGACTTACAATGTTGTAAGTACTCAAGTCCCGGAAATCATAGTTTCGATTCTTCCACACAAGCCGTGTGTTGGACGAGGTAGGAAAGACCTTCAGGTTTTGTGTACTGTGGCCACTTACGTCCTTTCACACTTAACAGCTCCCAGTATAGAAGATATCCCCATACCCGCTCTGCTAACTGAGGATGATCTAATTTGCTAGAAGCATATTGTAGGGAATGGGGTATGGTAGTGAATGAAGGAAAACCAAAAAGGTTAGGAGCGGTATATAGAAACAAGGAGATCTGGACATACGCAGGATGGACACTGCAGAATGTTAAAGCATCTGGGCGTCACATTATCTATGGACAGAAGGTGATGGAAGCACACAGACATGCAAAACGTAAATGCATAGTAAAAAATCTGATGTGTTACACTCACATGACTTTTTCTACTCTTGAACAGACTATTTTTACAAACGCTTATTCTCCATATGCTTCATGTTAATCCAGATATCGAGATGTTAATCTTATTGCTAATTTTCTTGTAGATGCAAGGGGAATTGGTAGGCTTTAAGCGATAGTCAAATATTTTAAGAGCTGGTTGCTATGTCGAGTATCCGATTCTCTTTGCATTAACAGGACAAAAAAAAAATAAATAACGAATTTGAGAAAAGGTATAAGTATTGAAAAATTTAAGGGAATAAGAAGCAATATCTCGAAAATGGTTCACTCAACAACAAAAATGTATATCACATAAATTGTGTATTTTAACGCGATCTACATTTTTTGTGTAGTAAACTTTTGTCTATCTCTTATGGTTTACCAGTTATGCAAAAGTCGTTCACAATGAAGAATACTTTTGAAGACATTCCCAGAAAATTCGAGATATACATTTCATTTGTCATAAAAATATTAAAGATACGATATTCTAATAAAAATCGTTAGAGCCATTTTGGAGAAAATTAAAATATTCAAAAATGTTCCATGTAAAGGGTAGTCTGGGGTGGGGGGGGATTTTCTTGAAAACCTTCGTGTTGCATCTCTGAAGATACTGAACCTATATACCAAGTTTGGTGTTTATCCGATTGTTTGTTTCTGAGTTATGCTGTTCACAGACAGACACACACGGACATGTTTCCAAAAATGCTTTTTTTTGGATTCAGAGGTCTCAAAACATGTATTTCCGGTGAAATCTCGGTATCGAATTTTTGGGTGGAATATAATACTTCCCCTACTTACTATACGTAGTAGAGAAAGTAAAAATATAGTCATCAAAGTCTGTTATAAAAGTTTCTGAACGTACCAATGAAGATAATGGGGATGGTATACAGAGTTGTTGTAAATATGGGGCAGAAATTTGGAGTGGGGAAAGTATTAAAAGAATCAAACCAAATCTAGACGCATTTTCTGAAGTGAATTCTACAGTTGGGGAGGGTACTGCAAATTGCGGGATTCTTAAAAAATTCGACTTATGCAATAAAATCATACATCTAAAAATAAGGACAGTTAAATGCCCATTACGCATAGTACGGGGAGATCAACACTTCTACTTGCAGTGTGTTTCAGGGAGCAAATACGGGAAGGGTAGGATACGCGTTGTGCAACGAAATTGGCCGGCTCTGTAGCCGTGGTCGCTGGAGTGTATAGCTCCGACGCTCCGCTAAGCTGAGGGTCGTGGGTTCGAGTCCCCCCATGGACAGGGTCTGTGTGTTGTATAATTGCGGTAATAACTGGTAACGAAAACAATATAAACACAGTAATCATGAACTGGGTAAAACAAGGGATTTTAAAAAAAAATGCGCGGGGCTTAGAAGAAATTGTGATAGGGTACATTTGGCTACATGGGAGGGACATGGAGCGTAGTGGGTGGAAGATGATTCATAAACGACCGAGTAGTATTGACAGCAAAAATTTGGAATCACAATGTGTGGCTAAAAACTTCACTTAATCGTGAAATATGCATTAGTAGGTACATATGCCTACTAATATATATATATATATATATATATATATATATATATATCACTATTTAGAGTCCGATAAACAGTGTTTATTACTGACCGTTAACGAAGGCGAATCGAGGATAGAGAATGCTATTACCAGGAATGGTATTATTGACGACGCAGTGTCGACCATGATCGATACTCAAGGCTACAATCTTCACTGTAATTTCAGATCCCTGTGGTAGGCATTACTTAGGCTTTCAGAAATGTCTCTAAAGGTAATTACGCCCTATCAGCATGTTTACCCTACACATTTTACCAGTTTTGTTTAAACTTTGTACATTTACACTTGGCCTTACAATTTTCCAAACTGCCCTCTACCGTCTGATTTATTCAGCACAAGTGTTGAAATATACAAAAATTGTAGGTTAAAATGCAAGTTCCAAAACTATGCTGCCTTATCAGTCCCTATATTCAGCTCTACACTGTCCGACCACAATAGAACAATTTTTGATCATATAAGCATTAGGGTCTAGGAAAATTATTATAAACTGTTTTATAGACTTCATAAACTACCCATATCGTATTTATTCCTCTTAAATTTAAACCCAAATAGCTTGATCGTTCTAGACAAAATCTAGACGCCTTTAATGGTTGTAAAGTCTAATTAAACTTTCCAACCTGGTGTCTAAACACGTATAGTGTGAAAGAACAATTATCCAATCACGATTAACCCTAATCGTGGTTCATTATAATTTCAAGTCGCCCTTGAGGGATGATATCTCTAATATATGAGACATATCCTTAAAGGTTTACACGGAGTAGTCGAATCAGATACGATATGATTTAATGCTCGTACTAGTATCCCGTCATGGTAGCTCAAGTGGCATGGACAGCAGAGGATTCGTGGCATTGGATATTTCATATCTGATTCGATTAGTGCTTCCACACAACTATATAAAGGAACAAGTAAAAATATTTTAACAGCAATATTTTGAGAAATAAAGTATGATTTTAATTAAAATTAGTTATTATACAACATTTTAGTGTTTAATTTATTATTATATTATAAAACTAATTATTTATTATCTATCAGAATGGTACAATGTTTTAAAATCTTAACTTAAAATTTAACCCACATCAACTGTCTTTCATTAAGAAACTTTTTGGCTAATTTATAGCTTCTTCTTCCTTCCCCTCCTCCTTCTCCTCCTCCTCCTCCTCCTCCTTCACTTCACGGATTAGACAATATGCCCGTTCTGTTTCACAACTGTCACGAGTGTTTCCTGAGACGTACTCGATCTATTCTTTCGATTTATAATTTAAGACTGCTTTTGAGATTTTAGTTTTCCACTCTTAGTAAATATTCATTCCATTTTCGTCCATTGTCTACTATTTTATAATTTACGAATTCCATATTCAGATATTCATCATTTATTTCATCCATTCTTATACTTCCGTTCATGTTTCTAAGCAATTTCATGTCTACAATTTTAATTTTATTAATTTTGTTCTGAGTTGGTACACAGATTTCGCTGCTATAAAGCAACATGTATTAAGCCACCGTCTTATTAAATTTAACTTTGATCTCTGAAAATGTATTTCTAAAGTGAATAGTCCCACACATTTCTTGAAAATTGCTAGTTTATGTTCAGTACGTATCTGTATTATTCTTAAAACTTATATCATAGCCAAGATATTTCAAATTATATACGGATACCTATTCTACAAGGTGATTTATGAAAACTCACACGTTTATTTCTTTAATTGTTTGAAAACGAGTTATGCCAGCGATAACTTATTGTACCTGAAATGCAGAGATTATTTACCTCTATAGCAAATGTTGAAAATGTCCTCCATCCTGCATAAGACACAACTCAACACGTCGTTCCACTCGGAGGACTCTGTTGCCAATAGATTGAATCTCCTGTGTAATGTTGTGCTTCAGATCGTCCAATGTCTGGGGACGTGTGGCATAAACCCTGTCTTTTAAGTAACCCCATAGAAAGAAGTACGGCGTTGTCAAATCCGGAGATCTCGGTGGTCACAGGTTCTTGAAAATTATCCGGTCGACAAAGAATTAGTGCCATAGATACATTTGATATATGGCATGTAACGCCGTCCTGCTGAAAATATCCTTGACTCAGCTCTACAGTGTCTACTTGCTCAGCAAACTCCATGAAAATCCGTCGGTACTCTACAATGTTCACATTGTTTTCAAAAAATTTTGTCCCACTGTTCTTTGTGCGGATATTGCGCACTAAACTCCGATTTTAGCCGGTGCATAGGTGCTTCATGAATAACATGTGAATTTTCGCTGGCCCAATAGCGTGAGTTGAGTACACATAGCCGGGTAAATGGAACCATGCTTCATCTGTGAACCATGTGATAGACAATATGGCAGGATTTTGCACAATGAACGCCTGAAACCAACGACAATAGTTCAGGAGTCTATCCTTATCTGGTTCCTGTAACTGATGGACAACCGTAATCGTATACGGCTTTAGGCCTGCACTTTTCACAGCTCTCTGACATATTGAGTAGCTGTACCCTGTCTCCTGCGACAAGCGCCTTAATGATTTTTTGGGTGACTGATCCAGTCGCACTTTTACGTCAACAACAACCACGGGAAGACTAGTTGAACGAATTTTGCATTTTTCACTCACCAGAGATCCAGTTGTTTCCAATTTGTTAACCAGTCCCAGTATGGTGTTTCTTTGGGGAGGATTCCCAACACCAAATTCTCTCTGGTATGCCCTTTGAGTAGCTGTAATTGAATTCGTAATCCAGTATTGCTTTACAAGGAAGAGTCGTTCATTTAATGTGTACTTCATTTTCACATTGATTAGAACAAAATCTCAAAAACAGCTACCGACAATAAAAGTAACAATTACGAATAAAACATTAACATCTGCGCATCTAGTGACGGTAATCAAAACTCCAGAACACTCTGCTTAATTTGGTGCTAAAATTGGGGCATTTGGTGAATTTCGAGCAGAATAATTAAAGAGAGAATTGTCAGTTTTTCCCAAATCACTCTGTAGAAGCGTATTTTCTATTACAATCTTTGATTGGTTTGGATTTTCACATTTAAAAGTAATTATGTGATGCTTTCAGCACTCAGCAAAACAATTACTCAACTTGCACACAAAGCATGATCTATTCCTCATACTGAAACCAAAATAATATCCTATTTCGAAATCTATGTTTCCATGAATGTGTAGAACAGATTTTAGTTTCTCTACTACGTATAGTAAGTAGGGGAAGTATTGTATTCCACCCACAAATTCGATACAGAGATTTCACCGCAAATACATGTTTTGAGATCCCCTGAATCCAAAAAAAGCATTTTTGGAAACATGTCCGTGTGTGTGTGTGTGTGTGTGTGTGTGTACGCGCCTGTGTGTGTGTGTGTCTGTGAACAGCATAACTCAGAAACGAACAGTCGGATAAACACCAAACTTGGTATTTAGGTTCAGTATCTTCCAGAGATGCAACACGAAGGTTTTCAAGAGAATCTCCCCACCCTAGATTACCCTTTACATGGAACATTTTTCGAAAATTATAAGTTTCTCAAAAATGGTTGTAATGATTTTGATTAAAATATCATATGTTTAAGATATTTTCATGACAAATGAAATGTATATCTCGAATTTTCTGGGAATGTCTCCAAAAGTATTCTTCATTGAGAACGACTTTTACATAACTGGTAAACCATAAGAGATAGACAAAATTTTACTACACAAAAAAATGCAGATCGCGTTAAAATACACAATTTTAGGTCATATACATTTTTCTTGTTGAGTGAACCATTTACGAGTTATTGATTGTTATTTCTTTAAATTTTCCAATATTTTTTCTCAAATGGGAATTCGTTATTCATTTTTTTATTTCCTGGACATGCAAAGAGAATGGAATACTCCACATAGCAACCAGCTCTTAAAATATTTGACTATCGCTTAAAGCCTACCATATTCCCCTTGCATCTACAAGAAAATTAGCAATAAGATTAACATCTCGATATCTCGATTAACATGAAGCATATGGAGAATAAGCGTTTGTAAAAATAGTTTGTACAAGAGTAGAGAAAGTCATGTGAGTGTAACACATCAGATTTTTTTAAATTTTAAACTCACATTTAGAAATTCGTCTCTGCAGAGACGGTGAATGAACTTGGTTTATGATGAGCTCAACGTCCATTGAGCTGAAAGTTTATCAATATGCCTCATGAAGATAAGGGAAACTCCGGTACAAAACTTATCGTATCAACTCGCCGCAACGTAAGCGAAACGCACACTCATAACACGATCGTTTTAGTTGACCAAGGCCGCATCCTGCACATACGGGACATTACGGAGAGAGTGCATTAACGGTGGTGGCATGTGGTCAGCATGCCACTTTCCTCCGGTGCTTTGGTGCGGTTTCTGAGAGCGGAGCCACTACTTTTCCATTAAGTACCTCCTCAATTGTTCCCTCGAGGACCTCACGAAGCTGATTCGCTCCAATGGAGTTACGAAATCGGGCCTCCCGAAACACCCTGCTTTCAAATCGTGGAGATGGTGCCCATGGTATATAGTGGCTGGTATACCAGAGGCTAATATTGATGATGTCAGCTTATAATTACATAAAGAGAGAATTGATTGCAATGGAATGTAGTGTATAAAATGATTTAGGCCCTTATATTCTAGGCTATATCACATCAAAAACAGTTATTCAAAGATAACTGTTTTGGCGCAAATTAGAAAACCTAATTACATAACTTATTATTAGGGGTGGGACCTCGATACATCGATACTCTCGGTATTTGGTGGTATCGAAATGTCTAATAATTTGAGATAAACCTTCGATACTTCTCAAGTTTTGCGTTATTTAAAGTTGTTGCGTTGATGCTAGATAAGAAAATGCTAGGAGTCCAGACTTCACAATATTGCCTTGCATATGTCCCCAAAGAGTTGCAGAGCTTGACTGCATTTCCTGTGGGTGAAGCAATGTTGCATTCCATAGGCTCTTGTGTCTAAATGAAAATATGCAAAACAATGGGGGAAGAAGTAGAGATACTCATGTAATATGGAGCGTTAAATGAGTTGTGAATGAAGCTGATTTTTACTTTCTCTACTACGTATAGTAAGTAGGGGAAGTATTGTATTCCACCCAAAAATTCGATACCGAGATTTCACCGAAAATACATGTTTTGAGACCCCTGAATCCAAAAAAAGCATTTTTGGAAACATGTCCGTGTGTGTGTCTGTATGTGTGTGTGTGTGTGTGTGTGTGTGTGTGTGTGTCTGTCTGTGAACAGCATAACTCAGAAACGAACAGTCGGATAAACGCCAAACTTGGTATTTAGGTTTAACATCTTCCAAGGATGCGACACAAAGGTTTTCAAGAAAATACCCCCCGCCCCAGAGTACCTTTTACATGGAAGATTTTTCGAAAATTTTAATTTTCTCAAAAATGGCTCTAACGATTTTGATTAAAATATCATATGTTTAAGATATTTTTATGACAAATAAAATGTATATCTTGAATTTCCTGGGAATGTCTCCAAAAGTATTCTTCATTGTGAACGACTTTGGCATAACTGGTAAACCATAAGAGATAGACAAAATTGTACTACACACAAAATGTAGATCGCGTTAAAATACACAATTTATGTCATATACATTTTTTTTGTTGAGTGAACCATTTTCGAGATATTGCTTGTTATTCCCTTAAATTTTTCAATACTTCTTTCTCTTTTTCTCAAATGGGAATTCGTTATTCATTTTTCTGACTTGCATATGCAAAGAGTATTAATCTGTGACAAAGGGAATAGTGCTGCACCTAGCAACCAGCTATTAAGAGATATGTATGTGCCTAAAGGCTACTGTATTTCTATATTGCCCTTGTAAATATATATTCCCCTTACATCTACAAGGAAATTAGCAATAAGATAGAGTCTGAAAATGTTTATCTCTATTACCATGAAACATATGGAGAATAAGCGTTTGTAAAAATAGTTTGTACAATAGTAGAGAAAGTCATGTGAGTGTAACACATCAGATTTTTGCAATAGCATGGCTTAGCGACTCACTCTCAGCTATATTTACCTGCTCCGGTGACCAAAATCTTTGAATCCAACAAAAACAAATCAGAACTTAACACGTGAGATAATACAGCGCATGGATATATTTGTTTTTTCTATATCTGCTAGTTTGTATTTACGCAAGTCAAACACGGCTCACGAGCTTACAAGTATACCCTACGACTAATTTCCATAATGTGGATAGAAAATAATTTAAAAGAAAGTTTTCAACACAAAATATAGTTACATAAAAAGGGAAACAACGAATTATTATTATTATTATTATTATTATTATTATTATTATTATTATTATTAGCCTTGTCTAACAATTGGTGCACTTTCAAGATAAAAAAATTGCTGCCACTTTCGTAATTAGCATATAATTGAGAAAATATTTACACCTCCCCTACAATCTAATTATGTTTGTATGTTTATTGCCTCATTAGTGTCATCATTTAATTATACAGCATTGCATTTGAAATGTAAACAAATATGTCTGTACCTATAATTTATTTTTAGTAACTTTTAACTTCAGCACCAGCAGAAATGTTACAAGCGTTTGAAAAACAAGAGTAAAAGTTATTGTACTGTGTGTTACATGTTTTTCTTTTTCTTTTAAGGTTTACTCTTCTCTTTTTTCCCTTTAACCAGTTTATCATTACTGTGTTTTACTTATATCTTTTACCGCGTATTGCAGCAATTATACAAATTACACACACACACACACACACACACACACACAAAAACACCCATGCCCACGCCGAAGCTATACACTGCAGCGACCACGGCTACGAGGGCCAGCACACGTTCGTAAAATACTTTGTCAGTTGGTGCGCAAATAGGACACAAGTAACTTGACGCTACGGAAAGCCCAGAGTATTCCAGAAGCAAGGGATTCTTCACTGCATTCTACCATGTGATCCCTTGTTTGCCAATCAGGTTTACAGAAATTTATTAGTGTTTAAACGTAAGGTAAATTCGCGCCATCTCGAGGACCAATAGAATTAGTTTGTAAGCTTCACATTCGCACCTCTCATATACACTACGTGATCAAAAGTATCCGGACACCTGGCTGAAAATGACGTACAAGTTCGTGGTGCCCTCCATCGGTAATGCAGGAAGTCAATATGGTGTTGGCCCACCCTTAGCCTTGATGACAGCGTCACTCAGGTGCTGGAAGGTTTCTTGGGGAATGGCAGCCCATTCTTCACGGAGTGCGGAACTGAGCAGAGGTATCGATGTAGGTCGGTGAAGACTGGCACGAAGTCGGCGTTCCAAAACATCCCAAATGTGTTCAATAGGATTTAAGTCAGGACTCTATGCGGGCCAGTCCATTACAGGGATGTTGTTGTCCTGTAACCACTCCGCCACAGCCCGCGCAGTATGAACAGGATTTCGATCGTGTTGAAAGATGCAATCGTCATCCCCGAATTGCTCTTCAGCAGTGGGAAGCAAGAATGTGCTTAAAATATCAATGTAGGTCTGCGCTATGATCGTGCCACGCAAAACAACAAGGGGTGCAAGCCCCCTCCAGGACCACACCATAATACCACCACCTACGAATTTCATTGTTCACACTACACACGCTGGCAGATGACGTTCACCGGGCATTCGCCATACCCACACCCTGCCATCGGATCGCCACATCGTGTACCGTGATTAGTCACTCCACACAACGTTTTGCCACTGTTCAAACGTGTAATGTTGACGCTCCTTACACCAAGGGAGGCTCGTTTGGCATTTTCCTGCGTGATGTGTGGCTTATGAGCAGCCGCTCGACCACGGAATCCAAGGTTTCTTACCTTACGCCTAACTGTCATAGTACTCGGAGTGGATCCTGATGCAGTTTGGAATTCCTGTGTGATTGTCTGGATAGATGTCTGCCTATTACTCTTTACGACCCTCTTCAAATGTCGGCGGTCGTTGTCAGTCAACAGACGAGGTGGGTCTGTACGCTTTTGTGCTGTACATATCCCTTCACGTTTCCACTTCACTATCACATAAAACAGTGGACCTAAGGATGTTTAGGAGTGTGGAAATCTCGCGTACAGACTTCTGACACATGTGAAACCCAATCATCTGACCACGTTCGAAGTCCGTGAGTTCCACGGAGCGTCTCATTCTGTTGTTTCACGATGTCTAATGAGTACTGAGATGCGGATAATGAGTACCAGGCAGTAGGTGGCAGCACAGTGCACCTAAGACGAAAAACGTATGTTTGTGGGGGGGATCCAGATACTTTTGATCACATGGTGTATATGAGGTGCTTGTCAAAATTTCAGACACTTTTGAACTTCAAAAGTGGGAAGAACCTGTACTGCTCGCAACAAAATTTTCGCACCGGAGTTACTTTGAGAATGTAACTCAGTTTCGAACATAAGCGCAGGAGTAATATATGTGCTAAAAGTGATAAGAAATTTGCGGAGAGAGTAACTAAAGATACATAAGTCTTGTAATACGCTGTTAGACATGTGATTAAGTTAGGCACTTGTGGAAGTCGAAGTGTAACCATGTAAGGTGGTTGTAGGTTTCCTGTTACCACTCGGAACAATAAAAAGAAAATCTTTGTTGAATTTTATATGCTGTGTAATCTACAGTTATTTTGATAGTCAACTGAGCATTTACGTATCACGTCCTGGAGATCAACGAAACACGTTTCTACTACAGAAACAATTATGATAGATATTCGAACCCAGACAACAAGATGTTTAGTAAGCAGCCGAGGTGGTGAGCAACACGTCCTCAGTAGGTGACCGACCGACTAATTCTCCGGGTAAACATAAACAAAGGAAAAGGTCGACGCACAATACAAGCTTGGTTATATGCGTTTATACACAGAAAACTACTAATATGAAACATAACTCAGTGAACAAGCTATCGCCTTTACAGTTTTTTATAAAGTGGGTATCGAGTATCGGTGCTCAAAAATCAGTATTGGTATCGAGTATTGATAAATAGTGGTATAGTCCCATCACTCCTTATAATTAATGCTAGGTGAAAGGGATATATTTGATGTTTTTTAATGTACCATAATTTATCACGCAGTACCTTATCGAAGGCCTGAAGTAGGTGTTATTTTTAGGAGGAGTTGTATTGTATTTCGACTGTTGGGGAACCGAACTTGAAGTAGTTGCAACCGCACGTATGGTAAAAAGCTTCCGGTAGCCTTTGCCCCAAGTTTAAAAATATTAACTTTGTAATTTGACTATTTCTTTAAATATTACATATTTATGTTTGCCTCGGCTGCGTCAGTATCATTGTTAGAGACATGAATTTCTTTGCTGGGCTTACACAAATTATAACTTTTACTTCACTCATTTTTATTAATCCTTGACACGATTTAAATAACACTTCACTGATATAGAGAGAGCTGTGAGATTATTTATTAATTACTAGCATTTTTAACACGTAAACTATTTCTTTCTCACACTGAATACGTATTAAACTTCTGGATGATGTGTCTCGCGTCCGGTGAGGAACACTGTCTACTAACAACTGACTTCTGAATTTGTACAATTTGCCGTGTTTCAGTTTCTAATTGGCTAATCCTACTCCAAAAGAATAATTTCATTTAACTTAAGCTATTTTTCTGGTTGTTGATTAGCTATTTATAAACTGTTTCAAAATTTACATTATTGTTGCTCCAATAATGACTAGTAGTATTATTAAACTTTCTTACTCATTATTGCCTCAAGGTTACCTCACTGTTAGCAACTTTTAACCAATTATTCTCGCAGCTCCTACATTATTAAATTACGTAATACATTCACATAACATTATTGAACATGTACATAATAATATAAACATTAATACAATGACTGCTACATATTTTTATATATTATATTATACACATATTGCTTTAAGGCGGGCTGTTATTATATTTTATATTATATAATTTGACTGAAATCATTTAAGTGTTAAAAATACTGCCTTAGGCCTTAACGTAGCCTATAAAAACTCTCTTCTCATTGGTATAAGCTGTTGAACGGTAAAAAAAACATAACAATATCTTTCTTCTCTTCAAAAATCAGAGAATTATTGAAACAGCTGAAATTAAATTCATACGCTATGTGGCTGGGTATATCCTAAGAGACCAAGAACTGAATAATGTTATACGAGATAAGCTACACACGTCTAAATTAAACAGCATGATTCGTAAAAATAAACATGGTTCCATCACATATTAAGACCAACCAGATATCTTTATGAACATAGGCCAAAACAACAACGAAGTATAGAGGTTACAATATACGAGAGGTTACTAAAGTTCAACTTTAACATTTTTCCACCATTATGGGAGAGTCACCAAAATCTGTTGATATTCTGGTTGTTAGGTTCCATTCGTAGCCTACAACTCCGCAAATATGCACCTGCTACATGTATTGTGATTCGCAGGTGTTCAATCTGTGCACGCCGAGCATCAGTCACCAAGTGACGCACTATATTATACTATTAATTATATTACTATTTATATCAAATTAGGTAGTTATATTCTTCTTCTTTCTCTGTTTATCCTCCCCGTTGCTAGAGCTTATACCTCCACGACTTTAAAGTGGGTGCCTGGGATCAGACGCGAGAGTGAGGAAGGAGATGATATGAAATGACAATGAGATGAATGAAAGGAAACCTAATGATGGAGCATTGGTGGAAGGAATGGTGAGAGAAACCGGAGAACCTGGAAAAAACCCGCCCAAACACCGCTTTGTCCACTACAAATCCCACATGCGGTTGGGAGTGAACCCGGGCCGCTTTGTTGAGGGGCGAGCGGTCTAACTACTTGGCCTCGGCACCGCCTTTATAGCTATATTAATTAGGCTAATTAATACGAGCATTTAGTCATTATTGGGTTAGGTTGTTAGACTATTAGGTTGTTATTAATTATTACATCTTAGTTAAGCACTTTTTGGTGTAAGCTTTGTCTGTTTGTGTGAGGTTTTATTTTTGGAGCAAGAAGAAGACTAAGAGAGTTAATTGAATAGTTTAGGCAAGTACTCCGAAACCATATTAAAACGTAAGAACGTTGTTCTTCATATTCTTACAGTACAGAATTTTCAACATTTAGTAACCTATGCATGTTATATAAATTAAGTCCACAGTACGGTTCAGTGCTTAGTTTAACACTTAATGTGCATCCAGGTTATAGGTAATCAACGATTATGATGGAGAAGAAAGGTGACGACCAAACCTTTGTACCGAAGAAAATAATATTATAGAGCAGTATACGAGGGTTACTATTTTATTTTGAGCCTTGGCAACCCTGAATGTTGTAGGTGCCATCTGACGTCTCCAACGGAAATTTTGACATTTTTGACCATAATATGCTTCATACTTTTGTCAAGAGTCATTTGTTTTGTTTACACTAACTTGAAAATTGTGTGTCAACAAAACATGTAATTAACTCGTGAAAATGTTCGTGCAATGATTTATTACGATATTCGAAGTGGATTATCAAGACAAGAGTGCACCAATCAACTAACTTCCACATTTGGCGACGAAGCTCCATCCTTTGCCACTGTGAAACGCTGGTATAACGAATTTAATCGTGGTCGCCGTTAGCTCAATGATGAAGTTCGTGAAGGTCGTCCAAAATCAGTTGTTGTGCCAGAAAACATTGATGCTGTGCAAAAACTAACAATGAAAGATCGTCATGTGACATATTGTGAGATTGAGACAACCCTAGGCATTAGTTCCACCAGCATATATAAAATATTGAATGATTATTTAGCCGTGAAAAAGGTTTGCTCTCGTTGGATCCCACATAATTTGACGCAATCTCAAAAAGGTGCTCGTGTCGATTGGAGTACAAAAATCCTCAAGAAATACAATGGCGGTGTCTCAAAAGACGTATATAAGATTGTAACAGGTGACGAATCATAGATCTATGCGTATGAGCCGGAACGTAAACAGCAGTCGACAGTATGGGTGTTTCAAAGATGCAGCAAATCCAACAAAAGTTGTTCGCACTCGAAGCACTTCGAAGCAAATGGTCGCCTGCTTTATCAGCAAAACTGGCCATGTGGCAACAGTGCCTTTAGAGGTACGTAAAACGGTCAATGCCGCATGGTACACAACTATTTGTTTGCCGGAAGTCTTCGGTGAAGTAAGGGAAACCAACAAGAACCGTAGGATCGTTCTTCAACAAGACAATACGAGCGCACACACATCTCGTCTAACAACATAGTATTTGAAGGTTCAAAAAATCGAATTGATGGATCATCCGCCATACAGTCCTGATTTAGCACCCAATGACTTCTTTTTGTTCCCGAACATCAAGAATAAATTGCATGGACAACGATTTTCGTTGGCAGAAGAAGCCGTTGATGCCTTAAAAACCATGTTTTGGAGGTGTCTCAAGAAGACTGGAATAAATGCTTTGACAAATGGTTCAAACGGATGCAAAAGTGTATTGATCATAAAGGAGAATATTTAGAAAAACAATAAAGCGGTTTTCAATCAGAAATTACTTTGCTTTAATTATTAGGCTCAAAATATAAATAGTGCCCCTCGTATGTGATATGACAATGACTTATAATACTACCAGAAATAGTGCGTGTTTCGTAAATGGATTCTCTGATTATATGCCTAGTGACTCAAATTAGGATGTTCAGTGCCCTGATATGCTACATCACCCATCTTTGTTTTTATTAACTTGAGTTAGACTGCGTCCCCTGTATTGGTCGACCACGACTTCGATGAGAAGGCGTCGTCGCAGTCGGAACGGGCCGTTATCGACCCACCTTGCAGTAAATTATGATAGTTTTTTTGTAACATTACATACCTAACGTTACAAATTCTGTCATCAGTATGTTGTGTTGGCAAAACAGACACACCAACGAATTAGAGGTACCTATAATGTTTTATTTCAGATCACCATTCCAATATGTTAAGCCCTGTTGTGTGTTTTGTAAAATCAGCCACAGAACACCGCCAACATCTGGCTCTCCTTTCCAGGAAGGTCCCAGTCCTTCATAAGGATCCCACATAATATCAACAGTAATAGATAAGTAGGGGTCTTTGTACAGGATGAAACGGCATAAAATTATGTATCATGATATGTTTACATATTGCTACTGTTATATTTTAGTGCCAAGGACCTCTAGGGCCGCTGAAACGTTTCTCCTTGTGGTGGCAATACCAACCACATTTTAGCAGCCAGGTTCTACAACTTGAAATGTATGAAAAAGTTTACATGTATCTCTACTGGGTGTAGTAAGCAGGGGAAGTATTGGATTCCACCCAAAAATTCGATACCGAGATTTCACCGGAAATACATGTTTTGAGACCCCCTGAATCCAAACAAAAACATTTTTGGAAACATGTCCGTGTGTGTGTGTGTGTGTCTGTCTGTCTGTCTGTCTGTGAACAGCATAACTCAGAAACGAACAGTCGGATAAACACCAAACTTGGTATTTAGGTTCAGTATCTTTCAAAGATGCGAAACGAGTGTTTTTAAGAAAATCCCCCACCCCAGGATACCCGTTACATGGAAGATTTTTCGAAAATTTTAATTTTCTCAAAAACGGCTGTAACGATTTTAATTAAAATATCATATGTTTAAGATATTTTCATGACAAATGAAATGTATATCTTAAATTATCTGGGAATGTCTCCAAAAGTGCTCTTCATTGTGAACGACTTTTGCATAATTGGTAAACCATGAGAGGGACAAAATTTTACTACACAAAAAATGTAGAGCGCGTTAAAATACACAATTTATGTCATATACATTTTTTTTTTGTTCAGTGAAACATTTTCGAGATATTGCTTGTTATTCTCTTAAATTTTTCAATAATTTTCTCAAATGGGAATTCGTTATTCATTTTTTTTTGTCTTGGATGTGCAAAGAGTATTAATCTGTGGCAAAGGGAATGGTGCTGCACCTAGCAACCAGCTATTAAGAGATATGTATGTGCTTAAGGGCTACTGTATTTCTATATTGGCCTTGTAAATATATATTCCCCTTACATCTGCAAGAAAATTAGCAATAAGATAGAGTCTGCAAATGTTTATCTCGATTAACATGAAGTAGATGGAGAATAAGCGTTTGTAAAAATAGTTTGTACAAGAGTAGAGAAAGTCATGTGAGTGTAACACATCAGATTTTTTCCCCTGGAAATGATTTAAAATTTAAACGGTAAGTGTTTGTTTACATAGGTAAAACATTTGAAAACAGCACTCACATGTTTAGCTGTAGTCAAGAAGCTGTAGTGAAGAAAGAAAACAGAAGAACCGCGAATTTTAAAGCATGTCCCTCAGATGGAGAGTGTAAACATGCAATATGGAATATTTCGTAAACGACTAACGCTATAAAAAGTTCCGTATGTCTGTATTTTAATGAGCTCTATATTTTACCTGTTATAAGTGTTGCTTATTTACAGTCATTTCCCAGACATACGGAATTGTATAAAATCCAATCAGTGTGAAAAGAGCTTTACAGACTATTCACAACTTCAAGATATACCTATACTTAATTTATTGCGTTAATGACCTAAATATATTATACCTTTCTGAAAATTAAATTAAAGATTTTTTTTCCACTTGGAGGGTAGTTTTGGGATGTTGGAATTTTCTTGAAATGAGACAGTATTTTTAATACTTAAATGATTTCAGTCTAATTATATAATATATAAATTCAATAACTGCCCGTCTTAAAGCAATATGTGTATGTAACAATATATAAAAAGTGTATATTACAGGCATTGTATATGTTATATTATTTTATACATGTGTAATAATGTTATGTGAATGTATTACGTATTTTAATAATGTAGGAGCTGTGAGAATAATAGGTTAAAAGTTGCTAACAGTTAGTTAACAATGAGGTAACCTTGAGGCATTAATGAGTAAGATAGTTTAATAATGTTACTAGTCATTACTGGAGCAACAATAATATAAGTTTTGAGACAGTTTATAAAATAGCCAATCAACAACCAGAAAAAACTTTAGTTAAATGAAGGTATTCTATTGGACCAGGATTAGCCAATCAGAAACTGAAATATAGCAAAATTTACAAATATAGAAGTCAGTTGCGTGTAGACAGTGCTCATAACTAGACGCGTTGCTAGCAGACAGTGTTATTAATCAGACGGGAGATGCGTCCTCGAGAAGGATAACACGTATTCAGTGTGAGATGAAAATAGTTTAGTGTTAAAAAGTGCAAGTAATTAATTTAAAAAATCTCATAGCTCTCTCTCTCCATATCAGTGAAGTGTTATTTAAATCGTGTCAAGCATTAATAAAAGGAGTGAAGTAAAATTATAATCTGTGTAAGCCTACATTCTTCAGTCGCAACACAACCCTGCAAAGAGAAACATGTCTCTAACAATAACACTGACGAAGCCGAGGCAAACATAAATTTATAATATTTAAAGAAACAGTCAAAAATTACAAAGTTTATATTTTTTAAACATTTGGGGCAAAGGCCACCGGAAAGTACATCTGGGGCGAAGGCTACCGGAAACAGTTTACCATACGTGCGGTTGCAACTACTTCAAGTTCGTCTTCCCAACATAAGAACTACAATACAATTCCTACTTCAAAACGGCTTTCCATACGTGAAGCAACAACCTTCTTCAGAAAATGTTTACCTCTCATGCTTAAACAGTATTTGATTCGAGTATCGTATTTGATATTTATCCAACTTATCTTATTTGACTCACGTTGTTCACACAAGGACGCGAGCACACACGGACCGCAAACACACACACACACACACACACACACACACACACACACACACACACACACACCGCGGACATTTTTACGTTCTCTACTGGGTATACTAAGTAGAAGTATTGCATTCCAACAAAAAATTCCATAGCCAGATTTCACCGAAATACATGTTTTGAGGTGCCCTAAATTCAAATAAGCAATGTTTGGAAGCATGTCCATTTATGTGTCTGTGTGTGTGCGTGTGTGTGCGTCTGTGAACATCATAACTCATAAAAGAAAAGTCGGATAAATACAAACATCGTATTTAGGTTCAATATCTATCAAAAATGCGATACGAAAATCTCGTCAAGAAAATGCTCCCACACAGACTACCTTTTAAATGGAACATTTTTCGAAACTTTTCATTTTCTCAAAAATAACTTTAACGATTTTGATTAAAATATCATATATTTAAGATATTTTCATGACAAAGTGTATATCTTTAGTTTTCTGGGAATACCCCCCAAAATTCCCTTCTTTCTGAATGACTGTTGCATAACTGGTGTATATATATAAATACAAACATCGTATTTAGGTTCAATATCTATCAAAAATGCGATACGAAAATCTTTTCAAGAAAATGCTCCCACACAGACTACCTTTTAAATGGAACATTTTTCGAAACTTTTCATTTTCTCAAAAATAACTTTAACGATTTTGATTAAAATATCATATATTTAAGATATTTTCATGACAAAGTGTATATCTTTAATTTTCTGGGAATACCCCCCAAAATTCCCTTCTTTCTGAATGACTGTTCCATAACTGGTGTATATATGTATATATATATATATATATATATATATATATATATATACACACACACGAGCCCCTGACTGCCCATCAATGCTGTGAAAACTGCACATCAATAGCACTTTCCATTTCCAAAATATTGCGGCGCAAGTTTTAGGTGATTCAGCCTGTATATTTTGTGGAGTGAACCATTTCCGAGATATTCCTTATTTTTACTTTCTCTACTACGTATAGTAAGTAGGGGAAGTATTGTATTCCACCCAAAAATTCGATACCGAAATTTCACCGGAAATACATGTTTTGAGATCAACTGAATCCAAAAAAGCATTTTTGGAAACATGTCTGTGTGGGTTGTGTCTGTGTGTGTGTCTGTATCTGTGAACAGCATAACTCAGAAACGAACAGTGAGATAAACACCAAACTTGTTATTTAGGTTCAATATCTTCCAGAGATGCGACACGAAGGTTTTCAAGAAAATTCCCTCACCTCAGATTACCCCTTACATTGAAAATGTTTCGAAAAATTTAATTTTCTCAAAAATAGCTCTAACGATTTTGATTAAAATATCATATTTAAGATACTTTCATGACAAATAAAATGTATATCTTGAATTTTCCGGGAATGTCTCCAAAATTATTCTTCGTTGTGAACGACTTTTGCACAACTGGTAAACCATAAGAGATTTACAAAATTTTACTACACAAAAAATGTAGATCGTGTTAAAATACACAATTTGTCATATACATATTTTTTTTTGAGTGAACCATTTTCCAGATATTGCTTGTTATTCCCTTAATTTTTCCAATACTTATACTTTTTCTCAAATTCGTTATTCATATTTTGTCCTGTTAATGCAAATAGAATGGAATACTCCATAGCAACCAGCTCTTAAAAAATTTGTCTATCGCTTAAAGCCTACCAATTCCCCTTGCATTAGCAATAAGATTAATATCTCGAATAACATGAAGCATATGGAGAATGAGCGTTTGTAGAAATAGTTTGTACAAGAGTAGAGAAAACTATGTGAGTGTAACCTTTTAGTTTCAGTGCACCTCAACTTGAACTTCTGATGCAATTCTAGTTTTTAATTTTTCCTACTGTACAGAAAAGAGAAGGGAAAATAATAATAGCATACTTTCCTGCCGTATAGTGTATGTCATTAACAGCACTTTGCATAATTAATGATTATCGAAGACTAAATTAATAAAAACGCTTCTTTCAAAATAATACTTCAAACTTCAAAGAATTCCAATATATTCTGACAAGGAAATTCATAACTTCCATGTAATTTACTCCAACAATAAGATTCCATTTTGGCTTACTTTCATTTTAAAAATAAATTAATTTTGCAGTAAATTTCTTGCACTTTCTTGCTCCGAGCACCCCAGCATAACAATGGCAAGTTATAACGTGAACAAAAATGCCTGTGCTTAAATTCCATTATAGCTTACATTAAAAGGTTGTATTTGTAATTAAAACGCTTTAACATTATTGTGGCACCTTAATTTCAAGATTATTATTTATTAAGAGCAAATGGTTTGTTTTCCTTGAGGCTGTTCGTGTTTTGTTTATTTAACTGAGAAACGTTCTTATTTAAAGTTATAAAGAAAGCTCAAAAGTTTAGTGTTACAACTCTTCGCTTAGAAGTACAGTAGAGTTCTAGAAGTACACTCTGCAGAAGAAAAAGTAACGTGTTTTCTTCCGTAATGTTTCCAAATTTATCTAACCAGGGCTATCGCCTATCTGTTAACTGGCTTGAAACAAATCCTAAGAAACAAACATTAACCATCGAAAGGAAGGAGGGGCCAGAAATAACCTTTCTAAAGGAATTCTACACTGATTCTTGTCATAAGTAGAGATGGCTAACCCAGTGTAATCTGATTAGCGATTTGACCTTGTAGACGGAGATGTGAGTGCGCTGAAATGCACAACAGCTATGACATTAATGTCGAAGATTCCTTCTTGAGGCAGTGTTTTTAACACTTAAATGATTTCAGTCAAATTATATAATATGTAAATTCAATAACAGCCCGCCTTGAAGCAATTATGTGTATTAACAATATATAAAAAGGGTATATTACAGTCATTGTATATGTTTATATTATATACGAGGGCTGATCAATAAAGATTGAGACTGATTTTTTTTTCTGTAGTTTCCTTGATAGCTTTATGTCTCTACCACAAATACTTGAAAAAAGCAGGGTTTCATGTATAATGTCCATAAGCGACAGCACTCTCGTAACGGTAGCTTGGTAGTAATGCTGTATATTGTTGACCCTACTTGAATTTCGCATACCACAAAATGGAGGTGACACAGAGGAGCAATACAGCACAATAAAATTTTATTTTCGTTTAAATCATACAGCCTTGAAACTTTCGAAAAGCTGAAGCAAGCATACGGTGAAGATGCACTACCTCATGCAACCGTGGTTCAAGGACTTCAAAGAAGGGCGAGTCCTCTGTGCTAAGCAAGGTGGGCCTGGTGTTTCGGAATGGAATGATTTACCAGCATGCAGTTCCCCTCCCCTCACACTACTGTTACAGCAGCTACTACACGTCAGAATTAACTACACTGAGGAAGCACATTACAAGGAAACGTCTAGAACATCATCGGAATGGGTGGCGACTTCATCACGACAACGCGCGGTCTCACGTCGTAAATCAAGTCCAGGAATTTTTGGCTAAATTCAACATTACCTGTGTGCCGCATCCGCCTTAAAGCCCCAGTCTTACCCCCTGTGATTTCTTTTTATTCCCATTACTAAAGGCAAAGCTCCGGGGCATTCGATTTGAGAGCACTGAAGCAGTGCTAAAGAAAAGTGAGGCGATTCTCAAAGACCTGACAAAGAATGGCCTGCACCATGTGTTCGAGGAATGGCAGAGACGTTATAAAAAGTGCATTCAGTTAGGAGGGGACTACTTTTAAAAATATCATGTCAACATTGAAATGGAGTAATAAATATCTGTGAAAAAAATCAGTCTCAGTCTTTATTGATCCAGCCCTCGTACATGTTCAATAATGTTATGTGAATGTATTAAGTAATTTAATAATGTAGGAGCTGTGAGAATAATAGATTAAAAGTTGCTAGCAATGAGGTAACCTTGAGGCAATAATGAATTTGAAAGTTTAACAATACTACTTATGATTCTTGGAAGCAATAATGTAAATTTTGAGACAGTTTAAGAATAGCCAATCAACAACCAGAAAAAGCTTTAGTTAAATGAAGGTATTCAATTGGATTAGGAATAGCCAATCAGAGACTTGAAATACAGAAATTTACAAGTTTAGGCGGTTGAAAGCAGTTCAGTTGCCTGCAAGCAGTGTTCCTAACCGGACGCGAGGCACATCCTCGAGAGATTTAATACGTATTCGTGTGAGACAAAAAGATAGTTTACGTGTTAAAAAGTGCAAGTAATTCATAAAAGAATCTCACAGCTCTCTATTAGTGAAGTGTTATTTAAATCGTGTCAAGCATTAATAAAAAGATTGAAGTAAAATTATAATCTATGTAAGCCTACATTCTTAAGTCGCACCACAACCCTGCTAGGAGAAACGTGTCTCCTAGCAAGCCGAGGCAAACATATATATATAATATTTAAAGAAATAGTTAAATTACAAAGTTAATATTTTTTTAAACTTGGGGCAAATGCCACCTGAAAGTACATTTGGGGCGAAGGTTACCGGAAACTGTTTACTATACGTGCGGTTGCAACTACTACAAGTTGGTTCCCCAACAGTTGAAATAATACAACTTCTTCAATACTACCTACTTCAAATTGACGCACAAACCATGATGCAAATAACAATACAACAAACTGTCTATTTCATTCTGAGGTACTAGTCGGCCACGATATGAATACGTGTGGTGGGAGAGAGAAACTAAATAGTTGTGCGACATTTGCCTACATTTCTCACTCCCATCTGATCCCTCGCTTTGATTGTTAACAAAACACAGCAGTGTCCCCCAGCAAGCGCATTCATATCGTGGGCGACCAGAAGACATGGAATCGACTATTATTATAAACAGTCGGTTATGGAGTAGACTAAAGAATTCCAGGGGTGATGGGTTAACTGGTGTGTATACACGATAGACTAAACTGCGTAAAGTAATAAATTGTGGATCGACACTACTAAGTGATGTGTAAATTACAAGTCGTTTGATTATATACTACAAAAGTACAACTGATTTTTACTTGTATATGTGGTGCACTTTATCCATTAATTCCCTCCCTCGCTTGGAAATCAGATGACCCTGTGATAATTGTGAGCCTCTGAAACAATACGTTGAAGCCATAATATCGATTATACATAGTCGATTTGTGAACCACCTAGAAAAGTGTGGAAACATATAACATATCTTTATAAGACTGTACAGAGTAGGTATACGACGGGAAATGAACGTACCGTTAGGGGATTGGAATGCGGGCTGAACATGCCCATTGTAACGACACATGTGTGAATGGAGGGAAACAAGGCAGGCAAAGTTAGGGTTAAGAAACTTTCAGGAACGCGAACCGAAGGGTAAATGCAGACACTTGTACTCCGGAATTCGATGTGAGCAGACGTGTGAAACACCACAGGGTATCATGTGGCTATAGTTTGATTTGGCGATGGCATAGTTCGATATATTTGTGTGGTCGGACATTAAACATATTTGTGTGAACGGATTGGTTATGGGAATGATTTTAAGGAGGTCAGAATAAAACGTAATAAACCATATAAATATCATCGGTTAACACGACCCGAGATCAAGAGAACCTACTTGTATCCATGCTCTTCCGACATCTGACCGATACCTTTCCTTTTCCCTCTACAAAAACACCGATACCGTACATAAAAGGAAAACACACAATAAAGTCCATCCCACTAAGGCGCCCAACGAAGACAACACCCAAAGAAGCCGACTCAATACGGCGCCCAACGATAAAGTCCATCCCAACTCGCATTCAGGAGTTCCGGAGTTTGACACCCGTCGGGCCCACCACTCTTGATTCTTTCTGGTCGGTAGGCGAATGCTGGAGTGGTTCCTCGTCTACCAGGAGTTTCTCTACCAGGAGTCATCTGTTTCAAGATTAAAGGATCAGGCAACGGCGTTTGTGTATTGTGGCAGAACGGAGGATTGTGCTCTTAGAAACATTTCTCCCTGGCGTTTGGCGTGTCTGCTAAGGGCCCTCTTCTTGGGGCGACTACCCAGCCGGCACCAGGATGTCCTCCAATGGAATCGTTAGGGACCCCGTCCTTGCTAGTGTACATCGTTGCCCTTCAGATCTCCCTCACATCCCTCCAACCAAGAGTCCCGTTAGATGCAACTACTTGCTGTGCTGTGCACAGCCATTCCGTGCATGCACATTATTTATTCTACTCTCTCAGGTTTCTGTGTCCTCCTATTCTACTCCTCTCTTTCTCTCTCTCTCTCTCTCCCGTTATTGCGACGGAGGGCTCCACCACACCTCTAGGTCTGTTTGCTCATGTGATAATGTCTAATCTGCCCAGATCAGAAGTGTAAATCCTACCATTTAGTATAAATATAATTTTGAACAATACGTCAGAATACGCTGGTGAACTAGCAGACTTCAGCAAAAGGTTGCAAATATGCCAGTATATAATTTTTGAAAGGGGATATATTATACATATATAGAGGAATTGTACATATGAAAAGGCTACTATACATATAAGAATTGTACAGTAATAATTTAATTCACTAACATGTTAAAGTATTCAACATATAACATTTGTACAGATCTGATTGTAAGAAACGGGCGAGCTATCAAAATTCCAAGAAATCATAAAGACCGTACCTGTCACCGAGCGGTACAACGCTACATGATGACTTCTAAGCGCACGGATCTGGATCCACACATTCTCATACATATCAGGGTAACGCGGCCTGAGGGCCAATAGGAAACGTCCTTACATTTCCAAACGCGGAGGTGAGCGTCACCAGGCTCCCATATATAAGGGCAGACAAAGCCTCAGAGCCCACTCTTATTATGATTATATCTCATCGAGAAGTCACGTCGACACGAAGTGCTACAAATGCACGTGGATGCACAAGGGTGGGGTACGTGTGAAGATAGCTAGGCTCCTTACTAACTTATAGTGGTGGGATTATTATAATAATGGGAAAAGCTAGCTGCCCATAACTATTCAAAATGTGAAATAACTTCATTGGTTAAGGGAAACTTACAGTGTATTTTTAACTTGCCTCGCCCACTAGAACCTGAGATTCAATAATTAAATATAGCTAGGAATGGAATACTCAACAACCGACGAGCACCAATAGCCGATTTCCAGCTACAAATATCGCCCAACGACCGTTTCCCGCCACATTTTCACCAAAAGATTGCGACTGCTGGGTTTGATTCTAGGTAATCCATTCATTTGCCTTTCATTGCGCTCCTGAGAGCTTGCCTAGTGTGCATCTCTATATACCAAATAAACAGATATGGCGAAATATAAAAAAATAACATATCTTCAAAGAAATACGCCCTTTGAAATACCTATAAGTGGAGCAGAGATTCTCTTCTGTAGAATGGGACATCTTCCAACAGACTTCATTCATCCATAATTCAAAGCGGAACTCTGGAATTGACCTCTGCTCTATAACACATAAAATCCCACTCTAATATTTATCACCTTTTATGACTTTAAAAACGTAACAACTGTTTAAAAACATTTATAAAATAAGTTCTAGTTAAATTTTTAATGAATTTAAAATTGACATCGATTTATAGTGCAATTATAAACACGAAAAAGCCCAAATAATAATAATAATAATAATAATAATAATAATAATAATAATAATAATAATAATAATAATAATAATAATAATAATATCTAAAATGGTACAGATTGACCCGTCATAAAGAAAGCAGACAAGTGATAAGTATAAATAACCAAATTCATACAAAGAATACAAACATTTGTTAAAAAGGGATAATTTTAGAAATTTTTTAACTTATTAAAAGATGCAATGGAAACAGCCCGATAGGCAAACCGTTTACATTATTACTGACTGAACAAACCGGTGACTTTGTAAATTTAGATAACTTATATTCAGCAATATGTGTTGCACTATTGGATCTTGATGAAGGTGGTTTGTTACGTTATTTTTATTTGCAACACGCTTTGGGTGTCAGTTTGTAGTAGGTTGTATTGCAGGGGTTGTATTATATTTCAACTTCAATTTTTTGGAGCCGAACTTGAAGTAGTTGCAACCGTACGTATAGTGAACAGTTTCCGGTAGCCTTCGCCCCAATTTTTAAAACTATTAACTTTGTAATTTGACCGTTTCTTTAAGCATTATATTTATGTTTGCCTCGGCTGCGTCAGTATTATTGTTAGAGACACGTTTCTCTTAGTAGGGTTGTGATGCGACTAGAATGTAAGCTTACACAGATTATAATTTTACTTCACACCTTTCATTAATGCTTGATACGATTTAAATAACACTTCACTGATATAGAGAGCTGTGAGTTTCTTTAATTAATTACACTTTTTAACACGTAAACTTATTTTTCGCCTCACACGAATACATATTATATTTCTTGAGGACACTTTTTGCGTCTGGTTAGTAACGCTGTCTGTAGGCAACTGAACTCTAAATTTGTAAAATTTTCTCCTTTTCAGTTTTTGATTGGTTAATCCTACTCCAATAGAATACCTTCATTTAACTAAAGCTGCTTCTAGTTGTTGATTGGCTATTTAATAAACTGTCACTAAATTACATTATTGCCTCCAAGAATCAGAAGTAGTATTGTTAAACTCTCAAACTCATTATTGCCTCAAGGTTACCTCATTGTTAGCAACGTTTAACTTATTATTCTCACAGCTCCTACATTATTAAATTACGTAATACATCCGCATAACATTATTGAAATGGATACAATAATATAGACACATACAATAACTGTTACATACATTTTACAAATTATTACATACACATATTGCTTCAAGGCGGGCTGTTATTGAATTTACTTATTATATAATTAGATGAAATTATTTAAGTGTTAATAATACTGCCTCAAATCTGATTTCACAATTATGTATCCCTTTATTTAAAACAAATATGAATTTTTCCTATAAAGGGCAGATTTATATATAAAAGAGATTTACATGTTAATGTTATGTTTACTGAGGATAGTTCTAAGGGAATCCTTAGTTTTAAATTAATAACTATTCTTAATATACGTTTTTGTAGATGGAATATATGTTATGGAGTGAAATTATCTAAATATTGCTTAAGACATCTTAGGGCAAAACATGCTTTTTTAAAAATTTATTTAATGTTTTATAGTAAAAGCACGAAATATCTGCACGAAATAATATGAAACAGAATATGCGTATGTTCAGAGAAGGTTCAAAACACTAAAATATTAAGGAAGGCACTTTCGCAAGTCGTAAAGAGTTTATATCCGCTGAATCGGCGCTTTTAAGTAATAGTCATCCATAATGCAACGACAACAATGACTTGGCGCAGCTGTTTGGTACAGCACTGTGCAAAAGGTATTATATTTTACCAGAAAACGTTATGTATGATAATTTTCCTTTGTTGGAACGTCAGCCAATATCTCTCCCTGCATTCTCCTGCGTGATATTTTTAAAGTCATGATACTTATAACTGCTCTATCACATCCTATGGCAGTAGACGGGGTATTTTACTCCACTCAAAGGTTTAATATTTCACCCACAATGCAAGTTTTGAGATCGTCTGAAATATTTTAAAACATTTTTAAGAAAAGGTTTAGTATTATATGTGTGTTTCTAACGAGCGAGCTGGCGCAGGCGGTAGGGTGTGTGAGTCGAATTTGGGAGATCGTGGGTTCGATTGCCGCGACTGACCTTCCTGACCCATGGTATTCGGGTGTTTTCAAGGTCACTAGGCGAATGCTGAGAAGATTAATAACAACCCCTGAAGATGGAATGTTTTGTTGTATTGTTATTTGCCCCACGTATGGAAGCAAATTTGAAGTTCATAGTGTCTTTAAATTTATTTGCACCACGCCTTGGGCGTCAATTTGAAGTAGGTAGTTGCTTCTACGTATGGAAAGTCAGTTTGAAGAAGATATATTGTAGTTCAACTGTTGGGGAGCCGAACACTTGAAGTAGTTGCAACCGCACGTATGCTAAAAGGTTTCCGGTAGCCTTCGCCCCAAGTTTAAAAAATATTAATTTTATAATTTTGACTGTTTCTTTTAAATATTATATATTTATGTTTGCCACGGCTGCGTCAGTGTTAATTTTAGAGACATGAATTTCTTAACAGGGTGTGATACGACTGAAGAATGTAGGCTTACACACATAATTTTTACTTCACTACATTTATTAATCCTTGACACGATTTAAATAACACTTCACTGATATAGAGAGCTGTGAGATTCTTTTATTAATTACTTGCACTTTTTAACACAAACTATTTTCGTCTCACACGAATACGTATTAAATTTCTCGAGGGCGCATCTCGCGTCCGGTTAGAAACACTGCCTACAACCAACACGTCCAGTTATGAGCGCTGTTTACAAGCAATTCAACCGCCTAAATTTGTAAATTTCTGTATTTCAAATTCTGATTGGCTATTCCTAATCCAATAGTATAATTTTATTTAACTAAAGCTTCTTCTGGTTCCTGATTGACTGTTTTAAAAACTGTCACTAAAATTACATTATTGCTTCCAAGAACCACAAGTAGTATTGTTAAACTTTCAAATTCATTATTGCCTCAAGGTTGCCTTTATTACCTCATTGTTAGCAACTTTTAACCTATTATTCTCACAGCTCCTACATTATTAAATTACGTAATACATTCACATAACATTATTGAACATGGATACAATAATATAAACATATAAAATGACTGTAATATACATTTTTTATATATTGTTACATACACATATTGCTTTAAGGCGGGCTATTATTGAATTTATGTATTATATAATTAGACTGAAATCATTTAAGTGTTAAAAATACTCTCACCCCCCTTCGAATTTCTTATCTCTCCATTTCACTTCACCCTTCATCCGCTTCGTTAATTCAGGATTGTAAGCGTCGGCGGGAGTCTCGGTGTTGCATGGCAGAGAAAAGCATGCTCTCTGTAATGTCTCGCCCCCGGAATGAGGGCAATGTCAGAGTCTCCAGCCTCCCAGTGAGATGAGCAAGTCTGTAGGTGGAGGAGCGGCGACGGTAGTACCAATTCGCATTCGGGGAGTTTCAACCTGGAAAATGTAGAGACCCTGCCCTCTGCTCTATCGTGCCTCCTATTCCGGCCGCCCTCTGTCTCCTTTCACCTCTCCCCCCTCCCGGGGCAGCCCGTTTGGGTACTAGGCACAAAAGATCTGCTTATGTCGAGGTACTAAATCCCGCTCCGCTACTGGTCATACGTCATATGTGTCTATCTGTGTGTCTGAACAGCATAACCCAGAAATGAAAACTGGAATTAACTTCAATAGGTTATATAAGTTATAGGTTATACAACGAAGGGGCACACCTCGCATACATAGATACATTGCGATTATCAGCACAGGAGGAAGGGATGAATAGGAGATTACAGGCCAGGCTGGTAGCCATAGAGACGCGCGGAAGTCCCTAGCAATTCCAAGCCCGAAGACACCTTACACCACTGGAGCTGCATAGAGAGGGCAATGAATGATCCGTTGATCAAGCAGCTCTCTAGTGTTCTCGAGGAGTACTCTTTTGCTATAAGCAAGCATCCGCGCTATCTGTCCATCATCGCAAAATGCCACGAAACCTAGAAGCACACCTGAAAGTTGAGAAAGAAGAAAGGGAAATGATGAAAAGGAAATCATGGTAGAAGTTACCTCAGGATTCGCTTACCAATGAGGGAAAAGGACGGTCGACAGGAACCGAACCCGGGACCTTCCGAATGCCATACTGATAGCATGGGGTCACCTCGCTCGATGAATTAATATCAAACTTCATACTGTAGTCTAGCTTCTTTCAAGGATGCAACACGAAGGTTTTCATGAAATTCCTGGAGTCAGAACTACTCTTAATATATCGAATAAAAGTGTTGTACAAACTATTTTTACGAACGCTTATTTTCTATATGTTTCATGTTAATCGAGATATCGAGATATCGAGATGTTAATCTTATTGCTAATTTTCTTGTAGGTGCAAGGGGAATTGGTGGGCTTTAAGCGATAGTCAAATATTTTAAGAGCTGGTTGCTATGTGGAGTATTCCATTCTCTTTGCATAACCAGAACAAAAAAAAATGAATAACGAATTCCCATTTGAGAAAAAATACAAGTATTGGAAAATCTAAGGAAATAACAAGCAATATCTCGAAAATGCTTCACTCAACAAAAAAGTGTGTATAGCATAAATTGTGTGTTTTAACGCGATCTACATTTTTTTGTGGTTTATGGTTTACCAGTTATGCAAAAATCGTTCACAATGAAGAATACTTTTGGAGACATTCCCAGAAAATTCGAGATTTACATTTCATTTGTCATGAAAATATCTTAAACATATGATATTTTAATTAAAATCTTAGAGCCATTTTTCAGAAAATTACAATTTTCGAAAAATGTTCCATGTAAAGGTTAATCTGGGGTGGGGGGATTCCTTGAACACCTTCGTGTCGCATCTCTGGAAGATACTGAACCTAAATACCAAGCTTGGTGTTTATCCGACTGTTCGTTTCTGAGTTATGCTGTTCACAGACACACACAGACATACACACGGACATTTTCCAAAAATGCTTTTTTTGGGATTCAGGGGGTCTCAAAACATATATTTCCGGTGAAATCTCGGTATAGAATTTTTGGGTGGAATACAATACTTCCCCTACTTACTATACGTAGTAGAGAAAGTAAAAATCTGATGTGTTGAACTCTCATGACTTTTTCTACTCTTATACAAACTATTTTTACAAACGCTTATTCCCCTTTTACTGCATCTTATTGCTAATTTTCATGTACGTGCAAGGGGAATATGGTAGGCTTAAAGCGATAGTCAAATCTTTTAAGAGCTGGTTTCTATGTGGCGCATTCCATTCTCTTTGCATGTCCAGAACAAAAAAAAAACCAATAACGAATTCCCATTTGAGGAACAAATAACAAGGAATATCTCGGAAATTTTTTCACTCGAAAAGACATGAATATAACGTAAATTGTGTGTTTTAACGAGGAGTAATTTTCATACTGTAAAATTTTGTCTCTCTTACGGTTTACCAGTTATGCAAAAGTAATTCAGAATGACGAGAACTTTTGGGGACATTCCCACAAAAATCAAGATATTACATTGCATCTTAAACATATGATATTTTATTAAAAAAGGTTATGGCCATTTTTGATAAAATCAAAATTTTCGAAAAAGTACCATCTAAAGGGTGGTTTGTTTTGGAGGGAATTTTTAGAAAATCTTCGTGTCGTGGAAGATATTAAACTCAAATACCAAGTTTGGTATTTATCCAACTTTTCGTTTTTGATTTATGCCCTTCACAGACAAAAACACACTCGGATATGTTTCCAAAAATGTTGCATTTGGATTCACGGCACCTCAAAATCATGTATTCCCGGGAAATCTCGGTGTCGGGTTTTTGAAATGGAATGCAATACTTCCCCTACTTAATATACGTAGTATAAAAAGTAAAAAACTACTGTAACAATTTTGATTTATTATTCGCTCAATTTATAATTTATTCACATTTTCTAACTCCAAATATCAAACCACAGTCATTTTTCAATTTCTCTCATTGCATAAAGTCATTATCCTATGTCCTTTTCTTAATTGTCTTCTCTCTATTGCTTAGATAATATTCTTTTTCCGTGTAGTCATTTGGTTTTCCTCTTATCTTGTTGCAATTTGCTCATTTACCAACAATGAAAATCTTTCTTCACTTATTTTCATTCCATGTCCATAGCAGGTTAGTTGTCTTTTCTATATATCTTCTACAATATTATTTCTACCTCCATCCTTCTTATTCTTCTTCACCTGTTTATCCTCATTTTAAGTGGGCCTGACTTACACCCCGCAGACTTACAAGCCAATGCTTGGGGTCAGATGCCTGTCGAGGAGCAGAGGGACTCTAACTGAGAGAGTGAGTAACCAGAGTGAGTGATCAGTCCGACGCCCGGGATGAAAGCGAAGTACTAGATGAAAGTGAACGAGATGACTGACAGAAAGGTGAAGCTGGAGCCCGGTGGAATGAAAGGTGGGGGAAACCGGAGAACCCGGAGAAATCCCGCGAAGACACCACTTTGTCCACCACAAATCCCACTTGCGGGTCTCTGGGATTGAACCCCGCCTCGGTGAGAGGCGAGCGGCGTAATCACTCGACCATGACTTACTTCCACCCTTTCTAATTATTTCGTTTCTAACCCTTTCTGTGCTTGAAACCCTTGCTGGCCTTATCCAATAACCCTCTTTCATTGCCAAGCTTTTATTACTTTCTCTACTACGTATAGTAAGTAGTGGAAGTATTGTATTCCACCCAAAAATTCGATACCGAGATTTCACCAGAAATACATGTTTTGAGACCCCTGAATCCAAAAAAAAGCATTTTTGGAAACATGTCCGTGTGTGAGAGAGTGTCAGTGTGTCTGTATGTCTGTCTGTGTGTCTGTGAACAGCATTAACTCAGAAACGAACACTCGGATAAACACCAAACTTGATATTTAGGTTCAGTATCTTCCAGCGATGCGACACAAAGGTTTTCAAGAAAATCCCCCACCCCAGATTACCCTTTACATGGAACATTTTTTGAAAATTTTAATTTTCTCAAAAATGGCTCTAACGATTTTAATTAAAATATCACATGTTTAAAATATTTTCATGAAAATTTAAATGTATATCTCGAATTTTCTGGGAATGTCTCCAAAAGTATTCTTCATTGTGAACGACTTTTGCATAACTGGTAAACCATAAGAGACAGACAAAATTTTACTGCACTAAAAATGTAGATCGCGTTAAAATACACAATTTTTCATATACTTTTTTTTGTTGGGTGAATCACTTTTCAGATATTGCTTGTTATTCCCTTAAATTTTCCAATACTTATACTTTTTCTCAAATTCGTTATTCATTTTTTTTGTCCTGCTAATGCAAAGAGAATGGAATACTCCACATACCAACCAGCTCTTAAAAGATTTGACTATCGCTTAAAACCTACCATACTCCCCTTGCATCTACAGGACAATTAGCAATAAGATTAACATCTCGATTAACATAAAGCATATGGAGAATAAGCGTTTGTAAAAATAGTTTGTAGAAGAATAGAGCAAGTCCTGTGAGTGTAACACATCAGATTTTTTTAATGTTCCATTTACATACCGCCTTTAACATCTAACGCCATGTCGGTGGCTTTCCTTTGGAACATTTGCTCATTAGAAATGATATTCACTCGTTAACTATTGTGTTAATCTTTGGATTTTCTTTCTAAACATTAAATTCACACGCACACACACATATTTATACTCTCACTCATACGATCCTCTAGGGAGGATGGGGAGCAATCCTGGCTAAAAAATTCCCAACCTAAAACCGGAAGTCGAAACCGAACCTATACATCAGGAGGTTAGCATGCTAACCACCAGATTACAGAGGCAATCTTTATAAATTTATGCAAATTTATGGAATAGTACGGCATTAAAGGTAGATCATTTTAATTTTTAGACGATCTGTAACTTCTATATTAGTTATTTTGTTGTTAGTAACTGTAGGCCATAAGTATTTATATTTTTATCTATTTAGTAACATGTTTATTTCAATTATTAGACCTTGTTTTATGCTCCTATTAAATCTACAAATAGTATAATTCCTGATTGCTTTTTCAGTCATCTGATTTAAGCAAAAGATATGTAGTGGATATTCCTGCTTCAACCCTCCTGTTCTTCTGCATCTTTGTTTTCTATTTCAGCACTCTACGACTATAATACAGTGTTTTTCCTTCACACTATGACCACCGCACTGCGTCTTGTGCGCCGGCCGCCGCAGTTTTGACTCCCGCCGAAACAGTTACAATATCAAATATACAGGGTGGACCATTAAGTTGAGACTGCACAATACCTCCAAAACTAAACTGTATTCACTCTTAGGTTGATCCGCGCCAAAACAAAGCCCAAGTGACCAGTGCACTGTTATAAATTATCCTTCCGCCATTCGCGTCAGAAAGACAACAAAACACCCGTTACGCATGTAACAGCTAATTTTAATTCTAAAAGAAACGAGCGAAAAGGAGAGTAATAGGTATGTCATAACCTACATTTATTTGCTCTCTGGATGCGGCACTTTACCAACTGTTGTTGGTTCATGTTTAAATAGGAAATTATGCACTGTTACGCGAATTGCATTCTTCACAAAATCGTCACATTTCTGCATCCCGTATTTCACACGCTTTCTTTTTTTCCTTGTTGAAATCACTTTTTCCTTTTCAGGTTTTTCTTTAAGAGCACTGTTTATGCTTGCACTGAAACACCGGTGAACTCAGTCGTTAAGTTCCCCACTTCTTTCACGGGAAGTGTTGGATATTTCTCACATTACTTATAATAAACATTCAACACTGTTGTTTTTGCACCACTAGTCAAAGGTTTACCGGCGTATGCTTTATGTAAATCGACGAAGATGCAAAAGCAAATTTTCCGTCCGCCATGATAATAAATAGAAAGTACTGATTTCTGGCTGTAGACAATATTCTGCACATACCCAGATGCCAGGTGGTATATCAATTGCATGTTGGGACTTGTAGATCTATTAAACGGCATAAATCAACTTTTATTAAGTTCATAGGTGTTTGTATAGAATATTATACCATTTAAGGATGAATTCGTTTTAAAATTGAGATTATTAGTATGGGACTACTTTCCTGCGCGCATTATTAATTTACCCTAATTGAAGGTCCTCATTCAAAACAATTAAATTCGTATTTCCAAGGAGTATGCTATCTGACAAGCCTTTCTAAAATTTCCTTGCTGTTTCTTTCGCAAGAACCCGTTAGTACATACGACTTACAATTGTATTCCTTCGTGCTTCTGAAATAAACATGTTAATTCTGTTTGCTCAGATTATATGTAACTAAGCAGTAATATTGCTTCAAAATCATTTCTAGGGTAAAATATGTAGGGTATCACAATAACCTAACTGGTAAACCACTTTTTATTTGACTTCTATAATGTCTACGTTAATTGGTAAAGCATAGAGAAAGTCATTTGAGTCTATTTTGTGTAGTGTATTTTCTTAGTCTTTAGATTGTGGCATCTCTGTATACCTTAACCGAACAAGATCAAAACTAAAATAAAGATGGTAAATATGTTTAACGTTATAAATAGATATGTTCTTTCTGGATAATAATGCTACTTGTTGTGTATATTTTGAGACAGTATTTTATATCAGAACACTGTAAATGCCAGAGTGATTGTAGTGTAAATTAGCATTATTGCATGACAATGATTTGAGATGTTTGTTAATTATAAGCATTGTTAGGAAATAAGTTTACACGGCCTCACAGAAACTGACAATAGGAGCGGGTAACAATGTAGCGAGGGGGTGAGTTGTTTATTAATTAGAAGTGACAAGCAAATGACGTCAGAGTAGCGCGCTTTTCTGTAGAAATGGAGGAAATATTTTCCCTAGAGCATATGTGTTCGTAATTTTGATTGGATATAAAAATAGACGCTAATGTTGGCGCGCTTTATTAACCAATAGCAGCTCTGTTATAATCTTTAGGCATATCGGGTGAGGGAGTATAAATTCCGAGCCAGAGACAAGTATCGCGAGGGACTTCGCTTCCAGCTCTCGTCGAGTCAAGATGGGTAGGAAGAAGACCGCCGCAGCCTCCAAGCCTCCTCCTCGTGAGGAAGCCACTACTAGCTCCGCCGCCAACGATGAAAAGCTTCCAGCCTCTCCGCCGCCGCCGCCAATCGAAGCGCCCAGCGCCATCTCTCCAGCCAGCACAGCCGACCACACACCGCTGACCAGCGTGCCCGCACGCTACTCCGCAGTCGTCCGGGGAGTCCACCGACAGCTCCCTGACGTGCTACTACTCACCGCCGCTCAACGCTTCTGGCCGTCTGCGGCCAAGGCGTCTCGCATTCGCAATGACAGGGGTCCTACACCGCTAGTCCGACTCACCTTCTTGGACGAGGGCGAATACTCACTGGCCCTCGGCGCAGGACTGCTCTTGTTAGGGCAAACACTGTCGCTCGAGGCCAGTCGCAGTGTGCGTCCAACTCCGTGCCGACGCTGCTGCCTGTACGGGCATACTGCCGCGTCATGTGACGCCGCACCCCGTTGCCACTACTGTGGCAATGGAACACTCACCTCCGACTGCAGGGCACACGACCTGACACACCGCCGCCGCTTCTGCGCCTCCTGTGGAGGCAAGGGGCACTACACTGGCCAGGCCGTCTGCCCACTCTATCCTCGTAGAGCCACGCCGCACCTCTCAGAGACACCGCAGAGCTTCACACCTACGACGCAGACCATCACTTCATCATGCGACTCATCACAGATCCAAGCACAGATAACAGCTTCGAACCAACCCATCCTCGATGCCATCCAGGACCTCCATGCTGAGGTGTTAAACCTAGCTGGCAGGATCAGCTCTCTGGAAGAGCATCTCAGTGTGCAGTTTAATGGAGACACCGAACGCACTGACAAATCCCTCGACGTAACGAAGAACCACATCCTCAGCAACATCAACAGCCACTTCAAGGAACAGCAAGAGTGCCTACAGCAAATAAACGCCAAATGCGCACTCTTGAACGACATCAAGCACCATCTCGAAGACGAATACGGCTCCGATGATAACCGGCTTACCCTCCTGAATCGGCTTCGCCTTAGCAGACTGCTTCGGCATGCCGTGCAGCGTCAACCACCTCATCCAGAATATCATCCTCAACAAAGTGCCAATTCCCGGAGGTAACAGGCCCGGGATTGGAGCCTGCATCTCCTGTTAATTCGCCACCGTTACAGGTCCCTGTCAGGGCTATCGCAATGGCAGATACCTGACCTCCACAGCGGAGAAATCCGCCAACTTAGTAGTCACCCACAAACAGCGGGTTTGCTTCGGCGGTACCAGCCATCATGTTCACCACGATGCCCCAAATAAATTGTGCCATCACAGCATCACATCCTTATTTTCCTCCTCCTTTTTCCTTTCTACGCCTATATACATACTCTTGTTTTTCCTTCAATCCTTTACTCCTGTTTTCCCCAAAAAAAAATAAATAAATAAAAAAAAAAAAAAAAAGTATCGCCCAGTTCAACAGAATCATTCACGGGTTACACGTCGCACAGTTCAACAGAAGCATTCACGAAGTACACGTTACGCAATTCTACAGAATCTCTCGGGTCATAAAGTTAGTTACAAAATGTGAAATACTCGAATTAATAATGTGCGGCAAATAAGTGATTATAGTTACATTCGAAAATATAACACTTTCAGTCGGGCATGTATCAAGAGTAATTATGTGAAATGAATAAAGTGTGACGGCAATAAAAGTGTAAAAACAAATTCTTTTATCAGTGTTATCTTTTAGTAACAACTCCTTTCCGTTTACACACCCTGTTCAAGAGATTTGCTCGACAGAGTAATAATAGCTAGCCGAAGGACAAAGAACTCAAAATTAAAAGTATTAAAACAATAACAGGCACTCAGCAAATAAGATAACACGAAAAATACCGCGACAATTTTGATATGTAATTCTAAAGATCAGAAAGTTTTACTAGTCTTACATTAATTGCGTAACACAGTTGTATGGGCCACAAGACCGTACGTACTCTCTAGAAAAATACCTGGTCTGTAAAATGACATGCTGAATCGACCAAAAAACTCCTAGTTTATATTCACAACATTATGAACATACACATAGAAGAAGATGGTTTGTTACGTTGTAACTTGTTGGCAACACGCTTTGGGTGTCAATTTGAAGAAGGTGTATTGAAGGAATATTATCGTATTTCGACTGTTGTGGAGCCGAACTTGTAGTAGTTGCAACCTCACGTATGTTAAACAGTTTCCGTTAGCCTTCGCCTCAAATGTACTTTCAGGTGGCCTTTGCCCCAAATTTAAAAAAGTATTAAATTTGTAATTTGACTATTTCTTTAAATATTATATTTATGTTTGCCTCGGCTGCGTCAATATTATTGTTAGAGACATGTTTCTCTTTGTAGGGTTGTGGTGCGACAAGAATATAGGCTTACACAGATTATAATTTTATAATTTTACTTCACTTTTTTATTAATGCTTGACACTATTTAAATAACACTTCACTGATAGAGAGAGAGAGAGAAAGAGAGAGCTGTAGATGTTTTTATTAATTAATTGCACTTTTTAACACATAAACTTATTTTTCGTCTCACACGAAGTCTCTCAGCACCACACAAGCAACGCATCCAGTTATGAGCACTGTCTGCAGGCAACTGAATAGATTTCAACCGTCTAAACTTGTAAATTTCTGTATTTCAAGTCTCTGATTGGCTAATCCTACTCCAATAGAATACCTCCATTTAACTAAAACCCCCTCCGGTTGTTGATTGGCTATTTTATAAACTGTCACTAAAATTACATTATTGTTACTCCAAGAATCACAAGTAGTACCGTTAAACTTTCTTACTCATTATTGACTCAAGATTATCTCATTTTTCCTCATTGTTAGCAACTTTTAACTTATTATTCTCACAGCTCCTACATTATTAAATTACGTAATACATTCATTTAACATTATTACACATGGATATAATAATATAAGCATATGCAATGACTGTTACATACATTTTACAAATTATTACATACACATATTGCTTCAAGGCGGGCTGTTATTGAATTTACATATTATATAATTAGATTGAAATTATTTAAGTGTTAGAAATACAGCCTCCACATAAAATGAAAAATACTCTGAATCACACAAATGCTCAAATACCACATATGTTTAAAGAAAATTTACAGAAATGCCTTATCTCTTAGTACATACTTCCATTAAGTATTTGCCCAAGCTTGGTCAGTTTTGCTGTTTAGAATCAAACCCCATGCTGTCCTCCGTCTGTTGGAAGCCAAATATACTTCCGGTAATAATTTGTTTCTAACACCCTGCGTCCGCACGCATACTGCCAAAATATGCTTCCACTCTTCCTGTTCCCCGCATAATGGGTAATTCCTCCTGCCAGCATCGTCAACAAACTTGCGAGCTTTCCACCCACCCAACCTAAGCCATGCTATTCCCGTCCTCTGTTTTATACCATATGTTGCTTTACCCCACCCAGTTTTTATTACATTCTGTAGCTCCAACGCTGATGTTTGTCTATATTCAGATTCTATTTCTTGTCCGTGTATATTGCAACTTGCCTTTTGACTTTTTTCACGGCACTGTATCTATTTTCATTGTATCTATTTGCCAGACATCGTTTGAGCCAGTTTTCTTTATAATCCCCGTTGTAAGCCAGCCATTTTGGATGCCGTGTGTTGTTCATTACTAGTCTCTCTACGTAAATTACGCTTGATTTTGTATGGACTTCAACCAAATGTGAAGTTTTTCATACCTTGTTTTACTTAGCTCTTAGGTGTAAAAGTTCAACGCAGCGATTCGCTTAAAGAGCTGTAATTTTGTAGGCGGTTTAAGTTAGTGCTGATTTCAAACAAAATTAATAATACCGAAACTTTTTCTTCTAACGGAATAATGTCAACACCATATGATCAGCAGTTGTGTAGCTATTTAATATGTACAGACAAGCAGAAAGATGGACAAACTAATGCTAATAGGCATTCTGCAGCAGCAAGTTCCTGTACAAAAGTAATAAGAAAACTTGGTATATAAGAATTCCTGAAATGTGGAAGTATAATAAAGCCAAAAAAACAGAATGTTTCAGTGGCAGGTCCCAAAATTCGTATGATTGGATTCAACAACTGGCCAATTGTAAGCATATAGTTATTAGCGAAGAATGCTCTTCGGCAACCTTGTTATTTATCTTCATTCTGTAACCTTGTTTGCTCTTTCAGATAATTGCGTTTGGCTACTTTTGTTCAGAATCTTTTTGCAGATTCTCTCAGTAGCCAGTGGGCAATTTAGATCATCTGAAAGTTTTTTTCTTCAAGTAACTGGTTCAGGAAGCCGGGCTATGCAACTAAGGTAACCATATTGTGATTTTCTTAAAAATTTAACTGTCACTTCTTTAATATGATCTAGCTCAACTATTTACTGTCACTTTACTTAGTTTTTACCCTCACTTCACTTTCTTCGTGCCATAGCGATACACACACGAGGTAGCCTACTTCCAGACGGTTCACTCGCTGGGAGCTAACACAATATTTCTCCAATCTCCTGCAGCCACTGCGTGTCGCAGCAGTGGTCACAAACTCATTCGGGGAACAGCACTAGAAACGCACTCGCTAACTCGCTCACTGACTTAATTCACACTCGATCACGCGAGAACGCTCGCATATACCAGGTGACTCAACTGTGCCGTATTTCATGTGCAGATATCCCTTCGTGCGTTAAAAGAGTTGCAGAACTCAACGGAGCAATTTCAAGTAAACGCAAGTCAGTGAGGAACTGGCACAGTAGTGCGTTCAACTCCTCTTATCAGGGAAGACGATGAGCAGATCGCGCCTATTGAGAGGCAGTTCTCAGAGGCTTGCACTATAGTGTACAGTCCGTGATGGTAGACAAGAACAGTGTAAACAGACAGAGAAGGTCTTAGAATGTTTTCCACTTCAGCTACAGAGGCTTTATTTTCGACAGAGTAAACTCACTTTCTATATTGACACATAATTAAAATGTCTTTATTTGACCTGTCAGTAACCGTCAATAGTTGCTTTTTAAATTGTTTACGCTGTTTTAACATTGCGCTCATGTTTAATTATACGGAATACACATATTTTTGTCCTATTTATATGCCACTTTAACACATCTAGTCATTGCTCATTGGCAATGATGTTCATTTTTTTACAGTTGCGTGGTTACTTTGGTTAATTACATCAAATCTCCCCACACACAGCTTCACACTCATATTCATACTTCCAGACTCTGTAGAGAATGGGGAATAATCCTGGCTAAACAAAACCTCGCACCCTTCAGCTTGGAATTGAACCCGGGACCTGATTCGAAGATTAGGATGCTAACCACCAAACTACAGAGGAACTATACATTATCGAGTTAAACAAAAGCATTATGCCATAACAAAAACGTGCAAACATTCTAAGACATTTCGGCTAAATTGTCATACTTTTGCCCACCTACATTAAGAATAAGCAAGAGAAGAATAATGAAATAAATGTGTTAGAACATGATGTGTTCTCTCCAATATCTGATGCCCACCTGTCCGCCCGTTTTAGGTGTTTTACTTATATAGGCAAATCGCGTGAAGAACATAACAAACGTATCCATTTTTTCGATAAATTACATGCAAAGTGGGTACTACCAACCTAAATAAGAAATTAAATGCACTAAATATGCGATGTGCTGTTGTTTCTGCGAACGTGAATCATTCGAGCTTTAGACGCGCAGATCCCTCGGCTACGCTCTGTCGTCGCATCGGCCGCATCTTGCTACACTCCACTCCTTCTAAAAAACATCCCTCGGCTACGCTTTGAGGCTGAGGGCCCTCAATCTCTCGGCTACGTTTTGAGGCTGAGTATCTTACCGCCTTCGGTGGCGTTATTCATATGTTGGCAGCATTACGTTTGAGCAAACGTAAGACCACTTCAGTCGCTAATGGGGCAAAAGTATGACAATTTACCCAGACATTTCCGGTCTGTTTACACTGTTTTTGTCTATCATCACGGACTGTACACTCTAGAGCAACCTGGAAACTGTCTCTCAAAGAGCGGGATCTGCTTATCGTCTTCGCTGATAAGCAAGAGAGAAGAACAAGAGCCGAAACATCCAATAGATTCGGGTTATTTGATAATTAGGCTTCCGGCGTTTACGCTGGAGGGAGTGGTATTTATCTTTGTTATCTCGGAACTCCCGATAACCTTGGGCTACAACCGCTGCGTCACATTAAATGAACTAAAGACTCTCTATCCATCACGATATAACTAGCAGTTAAATAATCAGGAGTTTAAAGAAATATCAGGGTCGAAAACATTTCCATTATTTTTAAGTCTAAATATTTTTAGATTTATAAAACTAATGCTGTTTAAAAGCAGCATCACGAAGTAACAAGCAGTAATTCGGCTATAAAGTGTCAATTTTTCTTAATCCAACAACATAGCCACGCCATCCTCGTGTTCCAGTTGTGGGGTTGATATAATCTTGACAAATCACTCTATGAAGTACAACACCAGGTTGCCATTGTTAATTTACCTTTGTACACTAATAGTTTGGGATACCCAGTGCTCCTACTGCGAAAAACAATCGAAACATCAGATAATAAATAAATAAACACTTGTCTTGCTGGGAAACAATAATTAAAAGGCAGCCACGCCCGTTGCCATAGCAACACCTAACATATGTATACTTCCCACGTAATGTCACTGTTTACAAAGGTGGCAGCTGCGATTTATATCGGGGTGGTTATGAACTTCAGCACGTGTCTATGTGTGTCGGGTGTATGTTACTCGCCAGCCAGATTTATCGTCATCCGCGGCTACTCCGGCTGTAGCTCAAAGAACTCGCACATGTCCGCGTTAGGAAAACAATTATTTACAAGCATACGGTCTTTGTTTAAGATCTGAAGAATTAATATCTATGGTTCCTAAAATGTATCCTTCCACCCTTTTGTAGGAAGATTTAAGTCTTGTTTCTTCTACCACCTACTATAGTAGTTAGAAGGAGGTACGGTTTTCCACCTAAAAGTTTGACATCGAAATTTCACTGAAAATACAGCTTGTTACCTTCTTTACCACGTTGTGCATAGCATGTAAAGAAGGTATTGCATTTCACCCAAAAATTCAATACCAAAATCTCACTGGAAACACGTGCTTTGAGGCCCTCCTGAATCCAAAAAGGAGCAGTTTTAGAAAAACGGTTGTATGTCTGTGAACATCATAACTCAAAAACGAAAAGTCCGATAAATATCAAACTTGGTATTTAGGTTCAGTATCTTTCAAAGATTCACAACAAAAATTTTCAAGAAAGTCTCTCCACCCCAGACTACCCTTTACATGGAATATTTTTGGAAAAATTTGTTTTTCTCAAAAATGGCTATAACGATTTTGATTAAAATATCATATATTTAAAATATTTTCATGTCAAAAAAATTACATCTTGTTTTCTGGGAATGTCTCCAAAAGTCTTATTCTGAATGGCCTTTACATAATTGATAACCGCTCTACGCAAAAAAATGTAGAGCTGGTTAAAACACACAATTTATGTCATATGCATTTTGTGAGTGTGTGTGTGTGTGTGTGTGTGTGTGTGTGTGTGTGTGTGTGTGTGTGTGTGTGTGTGGAATGAAGCATTTTCAAGATATTCCTTGTTATTTGTTTGAATTTACCCATACTTTTTCCTAAATGGGAATTCGTTATTCGTGTTTTTATGTCCTGGACATGCAAAGAGATTGTAATGCTCCACATAGCAACCAGCTCTTAAAAGCTTAAAGCCCACTATATTCCCCTTGCACCTACAAGAATATGAGCAATAAGATAATTTCTGCAAATTTTATCTTAACGTGAATTAGATGGAGAATAAGCATTTGTAAAAATAGTTTGTACAGGTTTAGAAAACGTCGTGTGAGTATAACACATCAAATGTTTAGAAAAATATCTCTCTCTCTCTGTGTGTGTGTGTGTGTGTATGAACAGCAGAACTCAAAAACAAAAGTCTGATAAACACCAAACTTATTATTTAGGTTCAGTACCTTTTGAAGGTGCGACACTCAGATTTTCATGAAAATTTCCCCCACCACAAACTACCGATTACATGGAACATTTTTCGAAGTTTTTTATTTTCTAAAAAATTGTTCTAACCATTTTTATTAAAATACCATATATTAACGATATTCAATGAAAAAAATGTATATCTTGAATTTACTGGGAAAGCCCTCTCCATTCGGAACGAGCTTTATATAACCTTGTATAACTGGTAAACGTTAAGCGATGGACAAAAATGTACTACACAAAAAATATAGAAATAGCTACATTACATATTTCGTTATAGGTACAAAGAAAATAGATGTAATCAAATATTTAAGAACTGGACGCTTTACGCTGACCTTAAAATTTCATACTGTTTCTATGCAATCACGAGAAAAAAGTACATTTCTTACGAATTAAGAGGAGTTCAAAGGCTATTCCCAGAATCTTCAAGATATACTTTTTACTTGTCATGTAAATATCTTTAATATATGGTGTTTTAATCAAGATCTTTAATGCGACTTTTTAGAAAACAACAATTTTCCATGTAAGGGTATTTTGGGGTAGGGGGATGTTTGGAAGGTACTAAACTTAAATACCAAGTTTGATGTTGATTTGACTTTTCGTTTTTGAGTTATGCTGTTCACAGACACGCACACACAGACCTTATTACTAAAATGATTTTCTTTGGGGCTCCAGGGGGACTCAAAACATGCATTTATAGTGAAATATGGTATCGTGCATGGTAGAGCATGTAAAAAGCCAATATATTACAAAATGTTGGTGTTTTCTTGACTGGCGTAGTCTGTACACATTGTCACATCATTACATCTGGAAGTGTCAGAAACCTGAGCTCCAGCTCTTTCCGAGTTATTTGTCTGTCTGCATTCACGTGCCTATGAAGGATGTAAGAATTTATAGCTGTGCCCTCCGAGAGATTAAATTGATCACTTTATCAAGACGAAGTTACTGCCACAGGGAATAGCTGTGTGGCGGAGAATAGACACGTACAATAAAGCCTTGAATTATCGTCTGCCCACCTCTCCAGTATTTTTCATTGTTATTCCTCTAGAATCGCTGGCACCAGGAAAACTTCGGCATCTAAATTGAGTCCTGACTGCAAACATCATCAAGTTGGTTCTCTTTTAATAATCCACGTTACGATCGTCTCCTGTTTTAACACTGCCAGATAATCCGCATAGTCTATGAAGCCGTAGTGGACATACAGAGTGAGCCAAAAGACTCCGAACCGCCTGCCTGTGTTTTTCCACTGAGCATGGAAATATAACAAAAACATGATAACGCACTGCTGCTATAAACAAATTCACGCCGTTGTGGTTTTGCTGTGCAGTGTGAAGTGCAGTTTTGAGTTGACGGTGATGTGATGTTGTTCAGTTATTAAGAGTTATTTATTATTTTGTCCTGTGCTTAGTCACAAAGTATATTATGGCTCAGTATATGTTTTCTACTGCACAGCGTGTATTTATTTATGATTCGTATGTGTTAACTCGGTCAGCTCGCTAAGTGAATGTACGATTTGCAGAAAGATTTCCATGTGTAAAATTTCCAGGCCGTACAACAATCCATGAACTTTACAGTAAATTTCAGGCCACAGGAAGTGTTCAGGCTAAGAAATCTAAAAGAGGCGTTCGGTTCTTACCGAAGAAACATTAGACGACATCGGTCATCGTTGTGAAAGTTCCCCCCAAAAATTCCATGATGGATAGTTTCCTAAAGAGGTGCCAAAAATATATGGGTAACGACGGTGGCCAGTTTCAGCATTTCCTTTCATAAGGTTCGTAAGTAAAGCGTTTAAAAGTAGTTTTAAAAGTGTTGTATGGTTTCATCCGCGCCTTTCTAAGATAGTAACAGATGGCAACGAGCGCCGAAGACGCGGACAGGAAAAACACCGCGCAGGCGGTTCGGAGTCTTTTGTCTCGCCCTGTAGTAACTTCCTCGGCTTGCTGTAGAAGAAATATCCACCGCTGTATTTCGAGGGAAGCGAGATCCTGGAAAAATATTTATTTTGTTGAAGTATCCTGCTCCTCCGTACTTTGTACGCTTGGTAGCTAAACAATTTTATTCGTTGCATTCACATGGTGTTCTCTACTCATTCTTGTTACTCTTCATACAGACCATTTTATTTATATTGCCTGTTCATAAAGATAAACTTTCAATAGACATGACGCTGTAATAGCGATAGTCAAATGTTTATAAAGCGGGTCGCTATGTAATAGTTTTCAATACCCATACCCTTTTGCATGCAAAAAATATCTGATGTGTTACACTCACATGACTTTCTCTACTCTTGTACAAACTATTTTTACAACGCTTATTCTCCATATGCTTCATGTTAATCGAGATGTTAATCATATTGCTAATTTTCTTGTAGATGTAAGGGGAGTTGCTAGGCTTTAAGCTATAGTCAAATATTTTAAGAGGTGGTTGCTATTTGTAGTATTCCATTCTCTTTGCATTACCAGGACTTGGTATTTAGGTTCAGTATCTTCCAGAGATGCGACACGAAGGTTTTCAAGAAAATCCCGCCACACCAGATTACCCTTTACATGGAACATATTTCGAAAATTTTAATTTTCTCAAAAATGGCTCTAACGATTTTGATTAAAATCTCATATATTTAAGATAATTTTATGGCAAATACAGTGTATATCTTGAATTTTCTGGGAATGTCTCCAAAAGTATTCTTCATTGTAAACGACTTTTATATAATTCGTAAACCATAAGAGATAGACAAAATTTTACTACACAATAAATGTAGATCGCGTTAAAATACACAATTTATGTCATATACAGCTTTTTTGTTTGTTGAGGGAACCATTTTCGAGGTATTGCTTGTTATTCACTTAAAATTTTCAATACTTTTTTTTTGTCTTGGATATGCAAGGAGTATTAAGCTGTGGCAAAGAGAATGATGCTGCACCTAGCAACCAGCTATTAAGAGATATGTCTATGCTTAAAGGCTACTGTATTTTTATATTGCCCTTGCAAATACAAAACAAGAGGAACATAGTACGCCTTAAGCGATAGTCAAATATTTTTAGAACTGGTCGCTATGTGTAAAATGTAATTCTCTTTGCATGTCAAAAGATCGTTTCTGCAAATGTTTATCTCGATTAATAAGAAATAGATAGATGAAGAATAAGAGTTTGTTAAAATAGTTTGTACAAGAGTAGAGAAAGTCATGTGAGTGTAACACATCAGATTTTTTCACTCTAGCACGCTATGCACTGGTAGGTCACGTGACTCAGAGCAGTACTACTGCGCAACCTGCTGTAGCGGGGATGTGCCTGCACGTTAGTACCACGTGCCCTTGGATCTCCGAAGTTCCTTGAATTTCTCTGCCGGGCTGCTTGTCATAGAGCTGAGGAGAAATTCCTATCCTAGCTTGATATTTCTCAGGATTTTATGTAGGTGAAGGCAAATAATACACTCACTTTCACTTAAACAGCTTAATTTATTCAAAATATAATATCCATTGAGCCGGCTAGCAACTTTCCCATGCTTAACACAAAATGATACAAAAGCTGTACATTTAACCTTCCCATTACTATGAATTCTTTACGTGGACCTATCTAGCTGCCTCACACGATATTTTCCCACCCACATTGAAGAAGGTAGTTTCTTTACATTATTTGCACTACGCTTTGGGCGTCAATTTGATGAAGCTATCTGTTTTGTTGTATTGTGTATTTTGCCCCAAGTTTAAAAATATTAACTTTGTAATTTGACTGTTTCTTTAAATATTATATATTTATGTATGCCTCGACGAACGTTTTTATATTTTTTTATAGACATGAATGTCTTAGCAGGAAGGTGTTGCGCCTGAAGAATGTAGGCTTACACAGATTTTAATGTTTTATTCGCTCCTTTTTATTAATTATTGATACGATTTAAATAACATTTCACTGATATAGAGAGCTGTAAGATTCTTTTATTAAATACTTGCACTTTTTAAACACGTAAACTATTTTCTCACACTAAATACGTATTAAATTTCTCGAGGACACATCTCGCGTTCGGTTAGGAACACTGTCTGCAAGCAACAGTCCAGTTATGAGCGCTGTCTACAAGCAACTGACTTGATTTCTACCGCCTAAATTTGTACGTTTCTGTATTTCAAGTCTCTGCTTGGCTAATCCTAGTCCAATAGAATACTTTTTTTTAACTTAAGTTTTTCTGGTTTTTGATTGGCTATTTTATAAACTGTCACAAAAATTACATTATTGCTTCCAAGAATTACAAGTAGTATTGTTAAACTTTCAAATTAATTATTGCCTCAAGGTTACCTCATTGTTACCAACTTTTAACCTATTATTCTCACAGCTCCTACATTATTAAATTACGTAATACAATCACATAACATTATTGAACATGTAAACAATAATATAAACATATATAATGACTGTAATATACACTTTTTATATATTGTTACATACACATATTGCTTTAAGGCGGGCTGTTATTGAATTTATATATTGTATCATTAGACTGAAATCATTTGTGTTAAAAATACTGCCTCAACTTACACATACAGAATCTTCCGCCTGAGATACATATATTACATCGTGCAACTTTGGGCCTCCTTCACTTTTTATGTCTTCCTACTATGACGCTAGGATTCGCGCATTTATATGTAACAGCTATTCTCATTGGTTATCTACTTACTGTGCTATGAAAGAAAAATGTTCCAATTTTAGCAGTCACGCTTCCCTCTGACTTCTCTGATAAAACGCACTATCTCGGTCTCACTTTACAATTCTCGTTTCTCTTTCTGTTTTTCCAACTCCCTGGTCTTGCAGGAATTGGACTACTGTCTGTCTCATTTTAATCCCGGACCTCCCCCTCTCTATTCTTTGTGACTTTGCCTAAACCCTGTGTGCATTAGCGTGTATGTATATGTGAACTTTACCCCTGTTGTTCCGCCGCCTGGTGCTAACTTACATGCTTGCTTTCACATTAATTACATTCTGAGGTACAAGTTATTTTACAGTAAAGCTACTTCTCAATATTATTTTACATTATTAGTTATTCCTATTATTTCAATATTCTACTCTATTGGGTATACGTCCCCACACTGCATTGACACACCTTCGCATGTGATCCCGACTATAGTGTAACCATTAGCCAAACAGGTTATTTTTGTCCACATTTGGCCACATTTCTAAACGTTATAGAAATGTTGCTGCTACTACTACTACTACTCTACTACTACTACTACTACTACTACTACTACTACTACTACTACTACTACTACTACTACTACTACTACTAACACTACTACAACTACGAGATATACGGAATTGAGATGTACACCTTGCCAACGACAAAAATTGACTGAACGTACCATAGAATCACAGAACAAAATCAAATAGTTATGTAATATCGGCTATAATTGATCAGGAAGTAGGGAATTAGAATTGCATAAAACGGCGCATGTAGCTCGTATATATGCTTGATTATTGAACACTGAAAATTAACACACCAGCTTCCGCTCGTGCGCTAAAAGCTCACTCATTGCTATACCCTTAAGTTTATGATTGTTGTATAATAGTATATTACGCAACGAGACTATAATGGTAGTAATTAAAACGCGAGTATTATTATTAACCGAGCGAGCGAAGCGAGCGTTTTAATCACCATTATAGTCAAGTTTCATACGACTGTTTATGCTCGACCATGTATCTAAATTAAAGGTTTCATAAGTACTCGTTTCTGGTTTGAGTGATGTATTACAATCGTTATTCCGTTATCTATGTTTACAATACAATGACCTTGTAGCACCTGTGTCAAACAAAGTTGCTAGCGTTGCGAGACGTACTACGCAGAATAATCGATACGTGCGCTTTCACAATGTTACGTTTCCACTTCTGATTGGTCGAATACCAATACTTTAATGAACAGGTGTACTTTAATGAGGCCCATTAAAGTACTGCTACCAGTCGTATAAATATACATTTTGGCGTGGTCGAGCATAAATAACTATTAAATGACACTAAGGTTGTTCCCATAAGTAGTCTTGCCACAGTGACCTGCTGCCTGAAATAATGATGTTAGGCATTCTAAATCTCGGTTTTCTGATCCTTTGAAGGAAGCAACATCAATGGACCGTCTGCGTGGACAAACGAAGAGTCAGCAGAATGCAAGTGCGTGGGGAGGGGGAGGCGGGGCACTCATTTTATTTATCACCAACCTTCGGGTACGTTGGTTCAACAGAAATGGGGCGGCCCGTAATCAAAATCTTTTTAGCCTTCTTTGCTTCACCATATTCAAGAGGATGGTCTGACGATTCCTACAAATTGGAGGGAGCGGGAGAAAAGGAAGAAACTCATGCAAAGGTACAAGATTTCTCGAGTTCTGAAAAGAAATATAATTTTAAACCTCAAATCCGTTTATATTTCTCAAAAGTTGTTATTCTTAACCCTGAACGCTGTTAATACTACGTACAGATCAGTTTTAGAATCGTTTATTGAACCGTAGGGGAAAAGAGCAGGAATTTTTTTGTGATAATCAGATCACCAGTATTAGCTGGGCCTGAGTTACACAGGTGCCAGTTTTGATTAGATACACTGTATGACTAAAAGATTCCGTAGTAGGACCCATCAACCTATTGATCTATCGTGCTCACTGAAGCTTCTCCCTTACACAGGGCTGTCCAAACAGCACATATGCAGAAGAAGGAAATCATGCAGGAACACTGACGTCCTGTTGTATGTGAGGCAGTGTTTTTAACACTTAAATAATTTCAGTCTAATTATATAATATATACAATTCAATAACAGCCCGCCTTAAAGCAATATGTGTATGTAATAATATATAAAAAGTGTATATTATAGTCATTGTAAATGTTTATATTATTGTATACATGTTCAATAATGTTATGTGAATGTATTACGTAATTTAATAATGTAGGAGCTGTGAGAATAATAGGTTAAACGTTGCTAACAATGAGGTAACTTTGAGGCAATAATGAATTTGAAAGCTTAACTTTACTACTTATGATTCTTGGAAGCAATAATGTAATGTTTGTGACAGTTTAAAAAATAGCCAATCAACAACCAGAAAAATCTTAAATTAAATGAAAGTATTCTATTGGAGTAGCATTAGCCAATTAGAAACTGAAATATAGCAAAATTTACAAATTTAGAGTACAGTTGCTTGTAGACAGCGCTCATAACTGGACGCGTTGCTTGCTGACAGTGGTCCTAACCGGATGCGAGTTGTGTCCTCGAGAAATTTAATACGTATTCGTGCGAGACAAAAACAGTTTAGGTGCTAAAAAAGTGCAAGTAATTAATAAACAAATCTCACAGCTCTCTCTCTCTATATCATGAAGTGCTTTCCAACCTTGTCCAACACACGGCTTGTGTGAAAGAACAATTAATTCTAACAAATGCTTAAGAAGTGGCATAAGGATAGTCTAAGGCCGAACAGTAGGTAGGTATAACAGAAGCATCAATTTATATATTACAAAACTTAAACACTTTTTAATAAATACATTCTGCGGAAAAAATGGGATGTATTTTGAACTACGCTCGTATTTAGACTGCTATGCTAATGCTAAAGCCATTGTTCTTCAGAACGATTTAGTTTAACCAAAGACGAGTTTTCAACTTTACAGAATAACGTCATTACTTGTGCCGCTAAAAGGCATTGTCACTCGTTCCCCGGATTGTAGTTCAGCTGGCTAAAGCACCAACATCCAGGATTTCAATGCCGGTAGTTTATGGTAAAGCCTAAAGGACAGTCTGATCTCATGTAAAATAAACCGTCATTTGCGTATGTAGGTACTTCCAAGCCCTTGGTTGAAATACGCTCTACATTTTATTTAAAATAAGCTTACTTATATTCATAAATTTCTTCAAATTATCGAAATACGTGACAGTATCCTCCATACAACGGAGGGTGGAATATTCTAGCTAAGTTAGTCAGATTTCATGTCACGATAATGTACAAGGAAACTCTAGCGGTGTTTTCTTTGATCAAGTGGATTTCTAGAGTCACTGCTTCTGCCACTATGCGCGCATTGTAGTAGAGTGATTAGCCACCGTGCACAGATAGTGCCACGGGAGAGAAGCAGGACGCTGCAAGCGTGAAATATCCACAATTTTACTCGCGGATCAATGACTTTACTTTCCTTCCGAAAAAAAGCCATAACCTCCATTGGGTATGAACCAGAGGCTAGTAACGTAACTACTATACTACGGGGGACGAAGGATAGTTGGGGAAGGGGCTGGAATATACTCTAAGTCACTCGAAACGCTGAAACATTCGCCCCCTTTACACAAGTCCAATTTTTCTTACAGCCAAATTTTGTGCAGCAAAAGTCCTACTTATAGAGTATACTATGCATGGGCGATAAACGGGCTATCAGCAACTATGTAAACACCGTTTTCCAATTTTTCTAATGTTTTCCACTTTCAATTCTGTTTATTTAAACATGAGAAATCTTCCTGGCAGCAAATAGAAATAGTGAAACAAATTGTATTATTTACTTTACGTGTACCGTCCAATTCTATAAAATACCTCACAGAAAGCAATGTACATCAATACTTCAAGAATAGGAAAAATCTGATGTGTTACACTCACATGACTTTCTCTACTCTTGTACAAACTATTTTTACAAACGCTTATTCTCCATCTACTTCATGTTAATCGAGATAAACATTTGCAGATCTTATTACTAATTTTCTTGTAGATGTAAGAGGAATAAATATTTGCAAGGGCAATATAGAAATACAGTAGCCTTTAAGCATAGACATTACTCTTAATAGTTGGTTGCTAGGTGCTGCACCATTCTCTTTGCCACAGATTAATACTCTTTGCATATCCAAGACAAAAAGTGAATAACGAATACCCATTTGAGAAAATAAGTATTGAAAAATTTAAGGGAATAACAAGCACTATCTCGAAAATGATTCACTCCACAAAAAAAATGTATATGACAAATTGTGTATTTTAACGCGATCTACATTTTTTGTGTAGTAAAATTTTGTCTTTCTCTTTATTATTTACCAGTTAAGCAAAAGTCGTTCACAATGAAAAATACTTTTGGAGACATTCCCAGAAAATTCAAGATGTACATTTTATTTGTCATGAAAATATGTTAAACATATGATATTTTAATCAAAATCGTTAGAGCCATTTTTGAGAAAATTAAAATTTTCGAAAAATGTTCCATGTAAAGGGTAATTTGGGTTGGGGGATTTTCTTGAAAACCTTCGTGTCGCATCTCTGGAAGATATTGAACGTAAATATCAAGTTTGGTGTTTATCCGACTGTTCGTTTCTGACTTATGCTGTTCACAGACACACACGGACATGTTTCCAAAAATGCTTTTTTTGGGTTCAGGGGATCCCAAAACATGTATTTCCGGTGAAATCTCGGTATCGAATTTTTGGGTGGAATACAATACTTCCTCTACTTACTGTACGTTGTAGAGAAAGTAAAAATTGTTAACAGGAAAACAAGAATGATGTAGCATAAGGTAGGGGATAAGAAACAGAAAATCAGACATCAAACAAAAATCAAAATTAAGTATAGGTAACCAGCTATTAAGAAAATTGTTTTTTATTGATTTATTACAAAATTATATCTGATGTGTTACAGTCATATTGTTTATTTTATATATCTTCTCCAATTTAACCGAGGTAAACGTTTGCAAAATTGGCTTCATTATACATTTCGATGCAAAGTACAATGGGTATACTGGACGCTGAAGCGATAGTTAAATCTTTAAAAAGCGATTTCCTGTAATGCTGACTTTGAAATTTCCTACTCTTTGTGTGACATTGCAAGAAACAAAAGGATAGTAACTTAGCTCTTCATAAAATCTATGATATAGTATTGTATATTTCAGTCCAATAGTAACAAAGAATTCGGAAATGATAATGGCATAAAAACGTGTATTTGCCATACATAACATCTGTTTTAAATGGCTCTACATTTTTGCGTATAGTAAGTTTTTGTATATCTCTTATGGTTTACCAATTATACAAAACTATGTAAAACTCATTCAAAATGAAGAAGACTTCAGACGCCATGGTGTAGAAATATCAAGATATATTTGTTGATTTGGATTTAGTTCCTTATGCCAGGAGGTATACGTACAGGCATTTACATTGTCAAATAAAACTAAAATATTGCTTTAGAATAAAAAATTAGCCTAATGTTTTACTGTAATTTGAATAATATTTTGATAAATTCTAAAATCTTCATATTTCTTCATATTTTATAATATTTACGAGTTTTAAAATGGTTTCCATTAGCCGTGAGCCGGGATTTCTATATATCCTATGAAGTACATTTAGAAAACCCAAGCCAGTCTTTCTAGAAAACGCGTCTACGAAAATTCTCAGCACCCTTTCCAACAGCTTGAGAATATGTAGTGTATCTTCTTCCATGTGACATCATGAGCAAAGAGCTTTTCTATTTTTGAAGAGTTTTTATTTTCGCAAACCCGCGCATTTAGTGGGATATTGTTATTATTAAGCAAGAACAAAGTAATTAATAACTTATTAGTAGGTAGAGATGATACGAGAGGCACTATTTATATTTTGAACAAAGTAATTTCTGATTGAAAACTCCTTTATTGTTTTTCAAAATATTCTCCTTTATGATCAGTACACTTTTGCATCCCTTTGAACCATTTGTCAAAGCATTTATTCCAGTCTTCTTAAGACACCTCCAAAACATGGTTTTGAAGGCATAAACGGCTTCTTCTGCCAACGAAAATCGTAATCCACGCAATTTATTTTTGATGTTCGGAACAAAAAGAATTCATTGGGTGCCAAATCAGTACTGTATGGCGGATGACCCATCAATTCGATTTTTTGAGCCTTCAAATACTCTGTTGTTAGACGAGATGTGTGTGCGCTCGCATTGTCTTGATGAAGAACGATCCTACGGTTCTTGTGGTTTTCCAGACTTCCGGCAAACAAATGGTTGTGTACCATTCGGCATTGACCGTTTTACGTTCCTCTAAAGGCACTGTTGCCACATGGCCAGTTTTGCTGAAGAAGCAGGCGACCGTTTGCTTTGAAGTGCTTCGAGTGCGAACAACTTTTGTTGGATTTGCTTCATCTTGAAACACCCATACAGTCGACTGCTGTTTACGTTCCGGCTCATTCGCATAGATCCATGATTCGTCACCTGTTACAATCTTATATACATCTTTTAAGGCACCGACATTGTATTTCTTGAGCATTTTGTACACCAATCGACACGAGCATCTTTTTAAGATTGCGTCAAATTATGGGGATCCAACGGGAGCAATCCTTATTCACGGCTAAATAATCATTCAATATTTTATATGTGCTGGTGGAACTAATGCCTAGGGTTGCCTCAATCTCACAATATATCGCATAACGATCTTTCATTAGTAGTTTTCCGGCACAACAACTGATTTTGGACGACGTTCACGATTTTCATCATTGAGCGAACGGCGGCCACGATTAAATTCGTTATACCGGCGTTTCACAGTGGCAAAGGATGTCGCCAAATGTGGAAGTTAGTTAATCGATGCACTTTTGTCTTGATAATCCACGTCGGAAATCGTAATAAATCACGAACATCTTCACGAGTTAATTCCATGTTTTCTGTTGACACACAATTTTCAAGTTAGTGTAAACAAAACAACTGACGCTCTATTGACAAACTGAAGTAGATTATGGTAAAAAATGTCAAACTTTCCATTGGAAACGTCAGATGGCACCTACAACATTGAGGGTTGCCAAGGCTCAAAGTATAAATAGTGCCCCTCGTACTGCAATCCCAAAAACTTCGATACCGAGATTTCACCGGAAATACATGTTTTGAGGCCCCTGAATGCAAATAAAGCATTTTTGGAACCGTCTGACTGTATATCTGACTGTTTGTAAACAGCATAAGTTAAAAAAAAGTCAGGTAACTACCAAACTTGGCATTTGAATTCAGTATCTTCCAAGAGTGCGACATGATTTTCAAGAAAATCCTCCCACCCTCAAATGCCCTTTAAATGGAACAATATTTTAATTTCCTATAAAATGGCTCTAACAATTTTGATTAAAATACCATATATTAAAGATATTTAAATGACAAATATAATGTATATCTTTAGTTTTCTGAAAATATCCTTTGAACTCCTTTTTATTCAAAAGGAATTTTGTATAATTTTGTATAATTGGTAAATGTTAAGCGATAGATAAAAACGTACAAAACTGTAGATCTATTTAAAAAAACACAACTTATTTCAAATAAGCTTTTGTTTTGTGTGACATAAGACATTTTCGAGATATTCGTTATTAATGGTTCGAATTGTTCAATGTTTAGAATTTTTTTCAAGTCCTGTCAATTTTCAATTGTTTCTTGCGATGTTATGGAAAGAGTTTTAATGGCAGCTGAGGCGTCCAGTTATAAAACATTTTTGACTATTGCTGTTCCCTTTGTATATATTACTAAATGTGTAATGTACCTATTTCTGCAAAAGCTTAATTGAATTAAAATGAAGTGGATATAAAAATAAGATTTAGTACAAGTTTATGTACCCAAAAATAAATGATAGAGGGTAGAGAAGGGCATGTGCATGTATCACATCAGGTTCTTTTTCTTTACTTCTAAGTTTAAGATTAGAATCTATAAACTCCATATAATTTGTTGTATTTCTCTTGATGTATTTTATTAATAAATGAGGACAAACAACTACATCTGTTTTATATTAAAGAAGTGAACCTACTCTTATACCTTAAAGTAAATGATGCTTTAAAATATATATTTCATAAATTTGGATTTTTTTTTCATTTTGCCTATTTCTGGATTTAACAAAAGAAGGCAGCAAATTGTAATACTTTGGATCCAAAATAAAAATTAGAGTTTGTTGCTTTATTTAATTTAAAATATTGTAGATTTAGTGCTGTGTTATGTCTAGTATTGTGATCATTTATATCTTTACTTAAAGAATAATCAGATATATTGAAAGCAAAATGCGTTAATAACTCAAGTAAATAGAGATTTAACAATCCATAATTTGCAATTAAATAAAAGGCAGTTTACAGTGAGATATAAAAGAATATCGTGAATTCTATTTGAGCCACCTTGCAGTAACGACTTACACGTTGTAACAGATAAAACACCATTGCTGCGAAAACACACTTTATTTATCACAAGGCACACAACGTAAAAGACTCATTGCACGTGTGTCGTTTTGGCATGTTCTCGAAATGCAACACACCTGATCCGTCGAATCAAATGACAACTGAACTGCTGATCTGCACCACTCACAAGTCACTATTAAACTACACTGCCCGCTTGCACTGTCCACTTGTCACTTCTAACAGCATCAACTTAACTGAACTCAACACTAGACTAGTCCTGCCGCCACTAGTCCCTTATATAGACCTCGCATACAAAGCGGGAACTTTCGAGAACGATATCTACCAGAAAGCTTCAGAATCCTCCGAAGCGTGGAAGTGGCACACAATGGTTATTGTTCCAAGCGCTCATTGTTCTAGAGAGGGACCGGCGATTAGCCAAGCGCTCGGCAGGTAGATGCGCCGGGAGACGCTCGCACCGCCGGTCCGTAGGAACTTAGCGCGCGATGAAATACTAATAGTTATGTGGTAGAGAAGATAAAAGCAATACATTAAAAACCCTCAAGAAACTGAAATAAGAAAGAAGTCGTGTAGGAGAGGACAGAATATGATGAATTTAATCGGCATGTTAAATCAGAACGAATATATTAATAAAAATCTTTGGAGCCAATTTTGAGAAAGAGGTTATTTTAAACGTTTTCGTAAAGCATCCATGAAAGATACTGTATAGATAGTTGGTAAAGAAAATAAAACTTTGTTAGTAATTGTGGCCTGAAAGAGAGGAATTAACAGAACTGGTATGTTATAGAAAAAGATAAGAATATAAAAATTAAACAAGGAGAATATCCTAGATGGAAGAATAATCAGGAAAACGAACAAACAACGGAAGAAAAGGAAATAAAAACTATGATGCATTGTATTCACATGACTTTTTCTACCCACTATAGTTTATGTTTATATAACTTCTACAAACTATTGTACAAAACCGGAATCTTCTATCTAATTAAGTGACTTACGATCAATAACGTTCGCAGAAGTAGTTTTATTTCACATTTCGTTTTAAGTCAAGAATTAAGAAAACGAAGTGATAGTCAAATCTTTAAAAGCGGGTCGAGATACGCTGGTCTTGAAATTCCATACTCTTTCCATAACATGACGCGAACAACTGAATAGTGGCCAGTTCAAAAATGACTAAGTATTGAAAAATGTAAACCAATAAAAAGGTATGCGTCGGAAATGGCTGATGCCACAAAGAGTAATTCGAAATAAATTGTGTGTTTGAAACACTCCACATTTTCTGTATAGTAAATTTAATCTATCTTTCACTGTTTACCACACGCAAAATTCCACTTCAGATACTATAAATAGGAAATTTACCATATAAACATTTTAAATATATGGTATTTTAATAAAAATTTTGAGGCATTTTTCAGAAAACGAAAACTAATGAAAACAGTTCCATGTAAAGGAGTTTGGAGTCAGAGAATTTTCTTGAATATCTTCGGGTCACTTCTTTGGAAGGTAGTAAATTCAAATAAATTGACATTTCGTTTTTAAGCTATGTTGTTCACAGATCCCCACTCATACCTCTCCCACACAAGGGCCTTTTACTAAAAAAATGTTGAAGGCCTCAAAACACGCGTTATTAATGAAATACTAATAGTTATGTGGTAGAGAAGGTAAAAGCAATACATTAAAAACCCTCAAGAAACTGAAATAAGAAAGAAGTCGTGTAGGAGAGGACAGAATGTGATGCATTTAATCGGCATGTTCAATCAGAAATTTGGAAACAATAGAACCACAATTTGTATTCACATTAAACTTTTCCTACAAGATTTATCTCTTCACAGGCAAGGAGTTACAAGTATACGAGATGCATGAGCATTCCACTACCCGAGACAACCGTTAGCTAACGAGCATTGTCGATAAGCCTATGCCAGCATTGCGAGAGTCACGAACCTTCTATCTTTCATGGGAGTTTTCATTCCGTCTCCTTCGAATAAAAAACTGTTCGTTTTATTTAAGGACATGTTCCAATGCCGTATTTTACTTTGATCGTGTACATTAGCCTGGTGCTTTATAATTTTGAATCTCTCGTCGCATTGTGGGTATCAGGGGAAAAAGAATTGTTCCAATAGCATAACAAATGTAAGAAAAATAATGATTTGTGTGCTCCTAAACGATTTATTTAAGGACACCAACCTGTGCTTCGCTCGACAGTATGTCAAACAAAGGACTTCTCTAATCTCTCGCAGTAGCAGTACTCACTTACGTTACAACTGACATTGCAAGCAGACTCGTAGAGCAGCACTTCATATCGCATCGGAACAGCTTATCTCACTAACTGACTCATCGCGAGCATCCTCGGTTATATAGCCGCTGCACTTCTCGAGAGAGTTCTAGGATGTTCGGTAGGGGAGGAGAAAGTAGGTTCCAGAACAATGTCGTTATCGCACGATAGTGCTTCTGGTGTTTATGCTGAGTGAGAGTACTTATCTTTATCTCTTCAACCGGCCAGTCGGCCGGCGCCTTCTACTCGATAACTGCGGCCCACAGCTGCGTCAGAGTATTCCTAATTAGTTTTAAAATGTGTAAAAATGAAACAAATTACTATTAGTTTATAGCTTTAGTGTGTTCATTATAATTGTTGCTCTAGTTATATAGCAGATAGCTATTAACAAAAGAATGGGGACAGTAAATAAAATCGTTACAACTTATATTTAACTGTGTGTGTTTTTAGTTTCTCTACTACGTATAGTAAGTAGGGGAAGTATTGTATTCCACCCAAAAATTCCATACCGAGATTTCACCGGAAATACATGTTTTGAGACACCCTGAATCCAAAAAAAAACATTTTTGGAGACATGTCGGTGTGAGTGTGTGTGTGTGTGTGTGTGTGTGTGTGTGTGTGTGTGTGTGTGTGTGTGTGTGTGTGTGTCTCTGAACAGCATAACTCAGAAACGAACAGACGGATAAACACCAAACCTGGTATTTAGGTTCAGTATCTTCCAGAGATGCGACACGAAGCTTAACCTTTACATGGAACATTTTTCGAAAATTTTAATTTTCTCAAAAATGGCTCTAACGACTTTGATTAAAATATCATATGTTTAAGAATTTTTATGACAAATGAAATGTATATCTTGAATTTTCTGGTAATGTCTCCAAAAGTATTCTTTATTGTGAACGACTTTTGCATAACTGGTAAACCATAAGAGATAGACAACATTTTACTACACAAAAATTGTAGATCGCGTTTAAATACACAATTTATGTCATATACATTTTTTTGTTGAGTGAACCATTTTCGAGATATTGCTTGTTATTCCCTTAAATTTTTCAATACTTATTTTCTCAAATGGGAATTCGTTATTCATTTTTTGTCTTGGATATGCAAAGGGCATTAATCTGTGGCAAAGAGAATGGTGCTGCACATAGCAACCAGCTACTAAGAGATATGTCGATGCATAAAGACTACTGTATTTCTATATTGCCCTTGCAAATACAAAACAAGGGGAACATAGTACGCCTTAAGCGATAGTCAAATATTTTTAGAACTGTCGCTATGTGTAAAATGTAATTCTCTTTGCATGTCAAAAGATAGTTTCTGCAAATGTTTATCTCGATTAATATGAAATAGATGGAGAATAAGACTTTGTAAAAATAGTTTGTATAGAGAAAGTCATGTGAGTGTAACACATCAGATTTTTTTTACATTAAACAGTAATTATTTTCATTTTATGGGCTACCTACGAACACGTATTTCATTTGTAAGTAACCATACGTGCAAAGTTCTTTATTTATCAAAATTTTTGCTTATTGTGTGAAAATGCTAGTAATAGTTGCGAGGAAACTTCAATCCGTGCCAGAAGCATAGAATCGGAACGGCGCTGAGTTGATTTTTCTTAAAACGTCGCTAAAATTTGTGACTAAACAATTTAACAGTCCGACAAGCACTGTTTTAGAGAGCAGATACTAAAATAGTAATTTTGTTCTTCATTATTTTTTGAGTGCTCGTTCTTACTCAGATTGCTCGTTGTGATAAATTGAAATAGGGTTTTATTTATGGACGCTCTTTAACTACTATGGTCCTTAGCGTCCCATTCTATATTGAGCGTGAAAGACGGAAATGTTGCTCAGAGGACTTTTTATTAGGCTTGATGTTCTTTAACGTGCCGTAAATCTACGACACGGGACCATCCGCTTTGCCTTCCTAAGGAAACCATGCTAAGGATTTTTACGCCCGAAAAAATACACCGCCCTCCGCCGGGTTTGAGCCCGCTACCCCGGGATCTCCTTTCGATGGAGATGTCATTACTTTGGAAAGTTCATCAAAGTCTTAAGATGATAACAAAAGTTATTGTTTTAAATGTTTAGGAATGTGAAAAAGAGGATGTACTGTATGGCTTTATAAATAATCTTTATTAATGAGAAAACTTAAAACCGAAGCAATACATACTTGTGAATTTGTTTTTAAAGTAATTCATGTTTTATTTGAAAATCATGCGATAAGTTTGTAAGAGATTATGTTTCGATAAAAAAATTTAAAGTTGGTCCCAGAATTGTGGAAACTTCACTGCCATATTTTCTTGTAGATCATTACAAAACAGGAGCCGAAATGTATCTAAAAATTTGAAACTTTGTTGTAGAATACATCACAAACATCTGGTAAATAAACCAAACTAACCGCTTAAGAAATCTAAAATGTCTAATATCACATATCGTTTCCCTTACGTTTTAATTTTAAAACACTCCAGAAAGATTATTACAAATTTTCAAAACATCAACCACACGTACCTTGCACACATAAAGAGAGAGATGAGGAAAAGAAGTAGTAAAGAGTGAAAGTGGATGAGAAAGAGGGAGGAAGAGGGAATTTGAATGAAAAGGTGAAGAGGACTCGAAGGATGGGAGAAATGGGAGGGAATGCGGGAGGGAGAAGCATCTGAGCAGTTCGCGAATAATGCGTGCAAAGCTACGACTACTGTAAGTAAAAGAATCTAATATGAAAAACCCAGAATTTTCTCTACCCACTACAAATTCACAAATATTGTGACGCAAAGGCTATGGTCTAAAGTTATTGGGAGAACAGTGCTAAGCGGTAGCGCTATCGGCAGATAACCAGAATTTTCTGAAAGCTTCTTCTCCTCCCTCTTCCAGAACTATGTCGAGATAGTTTTGGAATATTCGTGGAAGATTCCATTGGCTATATAAGCGAGCGTTCTCGCGAAAGGAGTGACAACCTGATTTGAGGGGTTCCTGTACACAGAAACTACACAGACAGCTAATCCACATTCTTCATACACAGCTTCCTACACCAATGTTCTTTCATAGTAGTTATTGCGGGGAAAACATCAACACTGAAAACCATACGAAGCGGAGTCCCTGAAGGCTCTGTATTATCCCCCACGCTATTAGGTCTGTTAATGGTGCAGGGTGTCAATATGGCCCAGTTTGCTGATGACGTCCTGCTGTACACAACAAACTGACACATTCTCAGAGCCTTCAACCATATCCAACGATACTTCCGCCTAGTCGAACTCTGGTGCAGGCAGTGGTGGATGTCCGTAAATCCAAGCAAAAAGCTATGCTGTCCCGTTCAGCAGGCGACGACTCCCCGCAGCAGATTTACCAACATTCACCTTCAGGGCCATAGGATTAGGCGTCACTCTAGATAAGGGCCTAATTTCCGAGAACACGTGCGGGAGATAATGAACAGGGCTAAGGAGGCGGTTGCTACTTATATCCGGTTCTGGCTTCCACCATGCCGGTTCACCTAAAGTTACGCCTATATAAGGCGCTTATATACCTCTGATGCTCTATGCCTGTGAGGTGTGGGGCATGGCAGCAGACTGATGGCTTCTCTGGATGCAACGGATACAGAATAGGGGACTTCGGTCAATCTATTCTGTTTGCGGTCCTGTTCCAGCGAGGCTACTACATGAAACCTCGGTCCTTCCATATGTGGAGGATGTGATTAGGCGCCAGGTTCAAAATTTCTACGTCAGATTGATTTGTCAGATTTCTGGGGACTACTTATCCACAGAACGTCGATAAAGACGCTATCAGGTTCCTCGCATGGCGTGTAGGCACCCCCAGTAATGAAGCCCCTAAACCAACCAACAGCATAATGTTGACTGTAAGCACTCCCCCCCCCCGCTTGAATTTAACACATTCAAACCATTTGGAACCATATAAACCAGTGGAGCAGCGGATGGATGTTGCTTCTGAAACGACAACCCCTCGGGAGGCTATAAAAGCAATAGAAGCTACCTCCTATCAAAACATCACCTTAATACACAAAAATCGCCATCCTACAACCACCCTACCATCTCTGTGGTTAAGCCCTACCAGGACAGGTACACAGAAGCATTACTTAGGCTCACCAAGAGCCTACCAGACTGTAGTGCAGTGAGTGAGCAAGCCAGATGGTGAGCGCGTTTCTGCTGTGACATCAAGTGCGGTTCTCCGAGCAAGTTGGTGACGACTGATGTGACGTGTACCGAGTGCTGCTGTGGAGCAAGAAAGTATAGAGTCTTATGTTGGACCTCCCTGCGAGTGAACTACCCGGAAGAAGCGACTACATTACGAAGAAAGTGAAGTAACGGGGAAATTGAACCAGTTCACATTAGTGAAGTGATAGTGAAAACTAGTAAAGTTGTAGTGAATAGTTAAACCAGTTCAAAACAGTGAAAGTGAGAACTGAGAAAGTGACAGTTGAGAAACTGTAAAAGGTCGCAGTGTTATGTACTCATTGTATATGTGTATTATATTATTCATACAAAGTGAATCCTCTTTCAACTTTACGTTAATCGACACAGGTATCCGAGGTCGTTAAGGCACGGACTCGTGAATGGAAGATCCACGATTCAAATCCCACAAGGACCGTCCTTCCTGAGATTTTTTCAAGTTTTCCTCAGACCTCATAACCAACAAATGCCAAGGAGGTACCCTAAACTTAAGATTGGAACGATTCCTTTCCAAATATCCTTTCCCAATTATCATTTAATTTCAGGTATCATCAGTGTCCACCGCCTGTAGTGCTACATGTAGTAAAAAGGGCGTTAACTCTATTAAAGTTATGTGGGTGTCTTGAATTCTTTGACATTCTGTAGACACAATTCCGTCCAAGGGGGAAGGGTATTTTCCTGTCTGTATTTTCCTTTTACAGCAGGTACATTCTGCACATCATCTCTCCCTGATTTAGTACCCATACACGGATAATAATAATCTGTAATATATCTTACGTCTATTGCGCTTGACAACATAATCCCTGTAATTCAAAGGTTCATTTGACCTCAAGTGCAGGTCTTTAATTGCTATTAGGTATTTCTACTTTCACTAGCACCTACTTGCAGTAGATAGAGGAAGTATTGCATTCCATGCAAAATGTCAATATTGAGATTTCACTGCAAAAACAGTTATGAGGTAACTTGAATACAAAAACTGTATTCTTAGAGAAAGTTCCGCGCGCGCTCTCAAATATGAGTGTCTAACCTCTCTGTCTATGATCAGCAAAACTTAAAAATCTGATGTACTGCACTCATATGACTTTCTCTACTCTTGTACAAACTATCCTTACAAACGCTTATTCTCCATTTACTTCATGTTAATCGAGATAAACATTTGCAGATCTTATTGCTAATTTTCTTGTTGGTGCAAGGGATAGTCAAATAGTTTAAGAGCTGGTTGCTATGTGGAGCATTCCATTCACTTTCTACACTATGCAACAAAAGTATCCGGACATCCCCACAAACATACGTTTTTCATCTTAGGTACATTGTGATGCCACCTACTGCCTGGTACTCATTATCCGCGACCTCAGTAGTCATTAGACATCGTCAAACAGGAGAATGGGACGCTCCGTGGAACTCACGGACTTCGAACGTGGTCAGGTGATTGGGTGTCACTTATGTCAGAAGTCTATAAGCGAGATTTCCACACTCCTAAACATCCCTAGGTCCACTGTTTCTGATGTGATAGTGAAGTGGAAACGTGGAGGGACATGTACAGCACAAAAGCATACAGGCCGACCTCGTCTGTTGACTGATATAGACCGCCGACATTTGAAGAGGGTCGTAAAGAGTAATAGGCAGATTTCTATCCAGACCATCATACAGGAATTCCAAACTGCATCAGGATCCACTCCAAGTACTATGACAGTTAGGCGTGAGGTGAGAAACCTTGGATTCCATGGTCAAGTGGCTGCTCATAAGCTACGCATCACGCAGGAAAATGCCAAACGGCGCCTCGCTTGGTGTAAGGAGCGTCAACATTACACGACTGAACAGTGGCAAAACGTTGTATGGACAGACGAATTACGGTACACAATGTGGCGATCCGATGGTAGGGTGTGGGTATGGCGAATGCCCAGTGAACGTCATCTGCCAACTTGTGTAGTGCCAACAGTGAATTTCGGAGGTGGTGGTGTTATGGTATGGTCGTGTTTTTCCTGGAGGGGGCTTGCACCCCTTGTTATTTTGCGTGGCACGATCAAAGCGCAGACCCACATTGATATTTTAAGAACCTTCTTGCTTCCCACTGTTGCAAGAGCAATTAGGGGATGGCGATTGCATCTTTCAACACGATCGAGCACCTGTTCATACTGCACGGGCTGTGGCGGAGTGGGTGTAATGGACTGGGCTGCACAGAGTCCTGACTTGAATCCTATAGAACACCTTTGGGATGTTTTGGAAATCCGACTTCGTGCCAGGCCTCACAGACCTACATCGATACCTCTCCTCAGTTCCGCGCTCCGTGAAGAATGGGCTGCCATTCCCCAAGAAAACTTGCAGAACCAGATTGAAAGTATGCCTGCGAGAGTGAACGCTGTCATCAAGGCTAAGGGTGGGCCAGCACCATATTGACTTCCAGCATTACCGATGGAGGGCGCCACGAACTTGTACGTCATTTTCAGCCACTTATCCGGATACTTTTGATCACGTAGTGTATGTCTAGGACATATAAAAGGAATAACGATTTCCTGTTTGAGAAAAAGTATAATTATTGGAAAATCCAAAAAAAGAAGGAATATCTCGGAAATGTTTAACTCGACAAAAAGAATGTATATGACATGAATTGTATGTTTTAACGAGAACTACATTTTTTGTGTTGTAAACTTGTGTGTATCTCTTGCGGTTTTACAGTTATGCAAAAGTCATTCAGAATAAAGAGGAGTTTTATTATATAGATTTCATTTGCCATAAAATATCTTAAGCATAGGATACTTTAACCAAAATTGTTAGATTTTCGAAAAATATTCCATGTAAAGGTTAGCCTGGGGTGGGTTTTTTTTTTTGAAAATCTTCATGTGGCAACTTAGAAAGATATTGAAATCAAATACCAAGTTTGGTATTTATCCGACTTTTCGTTTTGAGTTGTGCTGTTCACAGACACATAGACTCCACATATACGGACCATTTTCTAAAAATGACGTTTGATAAAATTCGGATGCATACCTACCAAACTTCGTATTTCAGTTCAGCATCATCAAAGGATGCGATTCGAAGAGCTTTAAGAAAATAACCCATCCCAAACTACCTTTTGCTAAGTAAACTTGCTATTTTTATTCTCTCAGAAATTCCACTAACGTTTTTTATTAAAATATTACATATTTAAGATATTTGCTTACTAATACGATATATAATAACCTTCGTGCGGAATGAATTTAATATGACTGATATATCACAAGAGATAGACAAACCTTCTTAAGATACAAAAGTAGTAGATCCCTTTAAACTATTCAGTTTATTTTAATTAAAAGTTTTTGTGGCATCAGCCATTCCCGAGAAATTCTTTTTGTTGGTTTGAATTGTTTGTCATCTTTTGAAGTGCTGCATCATTCAATTGTTTCTTGGGATCATGCAAAGAGTGCAGAATTTCAAAGTCATCATAATAGCGACTCGTTTTTAAACATTTTACTATCAGTTCAGTCCCTTGTGTCCCTCTGTGTCTACAACGAAGTATTTAATGAAACCATTTTTACTTTCTCTACTACGTATAGTAAGTAGGGGAAATATTGTATTCCACTCAAAAAATCGATACCGAGATTTCACCGGAAATATATGTTTTGAGGCCCCCTGATTCCAAAAAAAAAGCATTTTTGGAAACATGTCCGTCTGTGTGCCTGTGAACCGCATAACTCAAAACCGAACGGTCGGATAAACACCAAACTTGGTATTTAGGTTGAGTATCTTCCAGAGATGCGACACGAAAGTTTTCAAAGAAAATCCCCTCGCCACAGATTACCCTTTACATGGAACATTTTTCGAAAATTTTAGTTTTCTCAAAAATGGCTCTAACGATTTTGTTTAAAATATCATATGCTTAAGATATTTTCATGACAAATGAAATGTATATCTCGAATTTTCTGGGAATGTCTCCAAAAGTATTCTTCATTGTGAACGACTTTTGCATAACTGGTAAACCATAAGAGATAGACAACATTTTACTACACAAAAAATGTAGATCGCGTTAAAATACACAATTTATGTCATATACATTTTTTTTTGAGTGAACCATCTTCGAGATATTGCTTGTTATTCCTTTAAATTTCCCAATACTTTTTCTCAAATGGGAATTCGTTATTCATTTTTTTTGTCCCGGTAATGCAAAGAGAATGGAATACTCACATAGTAACCAGCTCTTAAAATATTTGACTATCGCTTAAAGCCTAGCAATTCCCCTTGCATCTACAAGAAAATTAGCAATAAGATTAACATCTCGATTAACATGAAGCATATGGAGAATATGCTTTTGTAAAAATAGTCTGTACAAGAGTAGAGAAAGTCATGTGAGTGTAATACATATTTTTTCTTTTTAATGTTACCCTCAGTTATATAGATATAAAGGTTTCGATATACGATCTTTGCACACGTACCACGATACATTAGTTATTGGTTTTACACTTTATTTTATAAAGTTTAGCAGCGAGATGGCACAGGCCCGCATTCGGGAGGTTCAAAAACATAAGGCCGACCAATCTGCGAATGCGGTTTTGGATAATTTGATCCGGGAATTTTCCTATCATCCCTTTCATCACCACATTTCATTTCCTTCTTCTTCACTGCCATACCAGGCAATGGGCTGATCAGTCATCCTGGATATGCTAAGATCGAGAGTTTGCTTGCTCCTCGACAGGATACTGGCCCAAGGCATTGGCTGTAAGTCCTGGGGAGGTGTAAGCCTAATGCGTTGAAACTTTCTGTGCTATATAGTAAGTGGGGGAAATATTGCATTCCACCCAAAAATTCGATATTGAAATTTCACCGGAAACACATGTTTTGAGGCCCCCTGAATCCAACAAAAAGCATTTTTAGAAAAAGTTTTTATCTGTTTTATAAATACTTAACTTGGTATTTAGGTTTAGTCCTTTCCAAAGATGTAACACGAAGATTTTCAAGGAAATCTCCAAACCCAAACTGCCTTTTACATTTTCAAAAATGGCTATAACAATTTTGATTAAAATTTAATATATTAAAAATATTTGCATTACAATAAAATGTATATTTGTAATTTTCTGGGAATAGCCTGTGAAGTCCCCTTCATTTGGAAGAAACTTTGTATAATCTTGTATAAATGCAAACGTTAAGCGATATACGAAAACGTACTACACAAAAAATGTAGATCTCTTTAAAACGCCCAATTTATTTCAAATAAGGTTGAATAATTAGCTTGCCATTTCTAAGATATCTATTATTAAAAGTTCGAATTCATCATTTCTTAACCATTTTCTTAAAGTCCTGCCAACATTCTGTTGTTTCTCGTGATTGCATGGAAACAGAATGGATTTTAAGGCCAGCGTATAGCGTCCAGTACTTAAACATCTTTCTATCGCTGTTCTCTTTGTATCTATAACAAAATGTACAATGTAGCTATTTCTGGAAGGTTTTATCTCGATTAAAATGAATGAGATAGGGAAATAAACTTTCGTAAGAATAAATTATATACCCAGTAATAACCGCTAGAGGGTAGAGAAAGTCAAGTGAATATAACACATTAAAATTTTTTATTAAATTTAAATACATACTTGGTACATTCAGGTAAGTTTTCAGCATAAAGTCTAAATACTTCATTGCTGAAATTGATATCCTTTGACTAATAGTTTCTATTGATAATGTAATTATATCTCTATTAATAAAATTAATATGTGCAGACTTATGTTAGTTTAGCACAGCGTATTCATTCACTGATTACGTATGAGGGCACTGGTAAGTATTTTCGGTGACTTTTTAAAAAATATACGATGTCTTCATAGGGGAATATCTTACTTTGTTATAAGCCAGGACCACAAAACATTCACCACACGTTTAGCAATCGTTGTATATTAAATCAGTATGAAATCGAGATCACTAGGATCATTTTCTGATTTTTTTTTTTTTGCAGTGATTCATCTTTTTGCGTTTTTATCTTCAGGTACATTTACACTCAAAAAATATTTAATATGACAGATTAAATTTTGTGTATTTGCAATTAGGAAGCGTATTCTAGTGTTGGAGAGGGGTACTTCAAACTACGGAGTTGCTCGTCAGGTAAAATGCTGTATTTACTACATTTTCAATTTGCTAAATACAGGTATTGGCTGCGAATAATTAAAGAAAACCAAACAACTCTGAGAGCAATATGTTATCGTCTTCAAATTGAGGTAGTATTTTTAATACTTAAATAATTTCAGTCTAATTATATAATATGTAAATTCAATAAGAGCCTGCCTTGAAGCAATGTAATAATTTGTAAAATGTATGTAACAGTCATTGCATATGTTTATATTAGTGTATACATGTTCAATAATGTGATATGAATGAATTACGTAATTTAATAATGCAGTAGCTGTGAGAAATAGGTCAAAAATTGCTAACAATGTGGTAAACTAGAGGCAATAATGAGTTTGAAACTTTAACAATACTACTTCTGATGCTTGGAAGCAACAATGTAATTTTAGTGACAGTTTCTAAAATAGCCAATCAAAAACCAGAAAAAGCTTTAGTTAAATAAAGGTATTCTATTGGAGTAGGATTAGCCAATGAGAAACTGAAATATAGCAAAATTTTCAAATACAGAGTTCAGTTGCCTCTAGACAGCGCTCATAACTGGACGTGTTGCCTATACACAGCGCTACTAACCAGACACAAAAAAGTGTCCTCAAGAAATATAATATGTATTCGTGTGAAACGAAAAATATGTTTACGTGTTAAAAAGTATAATTAATTAATAAAAATAATCTCACAGCTCTCTATATCAGTTAAGTGTTAATTAAATCGTGTCAAGCATTAATAAAAGGAGTGAAGTAAAATTATAATCTGTGTAAGCCTACATTCTTGTCGCATCACAACCCTGCCAAGATATCCATGTCTCTAAAATAAATACTGACGCAGCCGAGGCAAGGATAAATATTAAATATTTAAAGAGACAGTTTAATTACAAAGTTAATATTTTTTTAAACTTGGGGCAAAGGCCACCTGAAAGTACATTTGGGGCGAAGGCTACCGGGAACTGCTTACTATACGTGCGGTTGCGACTACTACAAGTTTGGGTCCCCAACAGTTGCAATATAATACAACTCCTTCAATACAACATAATACATCTTCTTCAAACTGGCTTTACATACGTAGCAACAACAAATACTTCTTCAAAATGAATAACATAGAGCATCCAAAATTGTTGGCGGCGGGCTTAGAACGGGGATTATAAAAAATTTGCTTAAACTAAATCTGTCAAAGGGGTAATGAAAATACATACAGTGCCATGAAAAAAAAGTCAAAAGACGACTGTGTGATATACACAGTCAGGAAAATAGAATCTGAATCTAGACAAAGATCAACATTGGAGCTATAAAATTAAATAAATGGGTGGGGTAAAGAAACATATGTTTTGGAATTGGGTATAAAACAGAGGACGGGAATAGCATGGCCTAGGTTGGGAGGGTGGAAAGCTCGCAAGATTGTTGACGATGCATGTTTTTGCTGGAGGATTTGCCAATTATGTGGGGAACAAGAACACATATTTGGCAGCATACGTGCAGACAGAGGGTGTTAGGAAAATATTATTACCGGAAGTATTTTTGGCTTCCAATAGAGGACAGCATCCAGGGACTTGATTGTAAACAGTCAAAACTGGCGAAGCTTGGGCACATACTTTATGGAATTATGTGTAGTAAGAGATAGACTTCATGTAAATTTTGTTTAAACATATGTGATACTTGAGAAATTTTGTATGGGAGAGTGTGTGTGATTTAGGCTACTTTTCATTGTATGTATATATTTACAGTGTTGCGATTATGAAATAGTTGTTTTCTAGTCGATTCTGCAACTCAAGTTTACAGACTAGATATATTTACTTTCTCTACTACGTATAGTAAGTAGAGGAAGTATTGCATTCCGCCGAAAAATTCGATACCGAGATTTCACCGGAAATATATGTTTTGAGACCCCCTGAATCCATAAAAGCATTTTTGGAAACATGTCCGTGTGTGTGTCTGTCTGTGTGTGTGTGTCTGTGAACAGCATAACTCAGAAACGAACAGTCGGATAAACACCAAACTTGGTATTTAGGTTCAGTATCTTCCAGAGATGCGACACGAAGGTTTTCAAGAAAATACCCCCCCCCAGACTACCCTTTACATGGAACATTTTTCGAAAATTTTAATTTTCTCAAAAATGGCTCTAACGATTTTGAATAAAATATCATATATTTAACATATTTTCATGACAAATGAAATGTATATCTTGAATTTTCTGGAAATATCTCCAAAAGTATTCTTCATTGTAAACGACATTTGCATAACTGGTAAATCATAAGAGATAGACAAACTTTTACTACACAAAAATGTAGTTCGCGTTAAAATACACAATTTATGTCATATACATTTTTTTTGTTGCGTAAACCATTTTCGAGATATTGCTTGTTATTCCCTTAAATTTTTCAATACCTATTTTCTCAAATGGAAATTCGTTATTCATTTTTTTTTGTCTTGGATATGCAAAGAGTATTAATCTGTGGCAAAGAGAATGGTGCTGCACCTAGCAACCGGCTATTAAGAGATATGTTATGCTTAAAGGCTACTGTATTTCTATATTGCCCTTGCAATTACAAAACAAGGGGAACATAGTACGCCTTAAGCGATAGTCAAGTATTTTTGGAACTGGTCGCTATGTGTAAAATGTAATTCTCTTTGCATGTCAAAAGATCGTTTCTGCAAATGTTTATCTAGATTAGTATGAAATAGATGGAGAATAAGAGTTTGTAAACATAGTTTGTACAAGAGTAGAGAAAGTCATGTGAGTGTAACACATCAGATTTTTCCAGATAGCATGTACGGTCTTCTGACTCATGCGATTGTGTTACGCAATTAATGTAATATTAAACACTTAATAAATACCACCACACCACCAACACTACTACTACTACTACTACTACTACTAATAATAATAATAATAATAATAATAATAATAATTCTATAAAGTATTTCATATAAGATTTCTAACAAAGAGTTTTAGCTTAAACATTTTTAGCAAAAATTAGGTTAAGTGTTCAAAAAACCAAGGTAAAGGAATAAATGCACCTATAAAGGGAATTCACCTGTAATGTCAGAATAGTATTAGGGATTATAATTAAAGTATAACTAACTAATTTGAGCCAGTATTTTAATACTTGAATAATTTTAATTAAATTATATAGTATGTAAATTCAATAACAGCCCACCTTGAGCGATATGTATGTAATAATCTGTAAAAATATGTACGTAACAGTCATTGCAAATGCTTATATTATTGTAAACATGTTTAATAATGCTATTTGAATGCATTAGGTAATTTAATAATGCAAGAACTGTGAGAATAATAAGTTTAATGTTGCTAACAATGAGGTAACCTTGAGGCAATAATGAGTTTGAGAGTTTAAATACTACTAGTCATGATTAGAGCAACGATAATGTAAATTCTGTGACAGTTTAAAAAGTAGCCAATCAACAGCTAGAAAAAGCTTTAGTAAATGCAGGTATTGTATTGGACTAGGATTAGCCAATCACAGACTTGAAATACAGAAGCTTACGGGTTTTGACGGTTGAAAAATGTTCAGTTGCCTGCAGACCTTGGTAGTAACCGGATGGAAGATGTGTTCTCTAAAGAAATATTACGTATTCGTGTGTAACGAAAATTCAGTATACGTGATAACAAAGTGCAAGCTGTAAATTAAAGAATCTCACAGCACTTAATATCAGTGTAGTGCTATATAGTGCCAAGGATTAATAAAAAGAAGTGAATTTAAAACTTAAAATCTCTGTAAGGCTACATTCTTGTCGCACCACGCCCTGTCTAAGAGATACGTGACTAAAACAATACTGACTCAGCCGAGGCAAACATAAACATAAATATTATCTATAGAAACAGTTTAATAACAAAGTTAATGTAATATTTTTAAACTTGGAGCGTAACAACAAAAATATGTCTTCAATAATCGGCTTCTCTTACGTAGCAAAATATTACGTTGAGAGACAATTACTTCAAATTAACGCCCAAAGCGTGGTGCAAACCTTCAACAACAATAAACTACAAGAGTTGAAGAACAAAACTTCTTCAAATTATATGTTATATTTTTTATCAAATATAGAAACGCCTTTTTATTTTGGGCGTTGCATGTTTGTAATTATCAGTTATGGATACGAAAACTATCCTAGAAATCTAGATTCCATATTGCATTAATTTACAATGATTACTAAACGTGATGTAAAAGTTTTGTAACTAGCTTAAAACCAAGCTCTGAAGATATATCACATCAACCTGATTAAAATCTTTGTCATCCTCTGTGGTGTAAGGGTACCATGCTAGCCTCTAGTTTCCGAGGTCGCGGGTTCAGATCCGACGGAGATGGATTTTTTAGGGCATATAAATCCTTAGCATGGCTTTCTTCGGAAAGGAAGTAAAGTCGGTGGTCCCGTATCGTAGATTTGCGGCACGTAAAAGAACCTCAAGTCTGATACAGAGGCCTCTGAGCAAAATACCTGGTCTTTCACGCCCAATATAGACTGGACGCTAAGAACCATAGTAGTTAGTGAATATAAATAAAGCCCAATATAATTTGATGAAAATACTCGGTAATTAAGGAATTTCTTAAATAAGTTATACATTTTAATAGTATATTTATCTATGGTATTCTTCTGTAGGGTAATTGTGCGAACATAAACAAATTTATTATTCTACAAAAAAAAACAGCCACTGCGTGTTTTAACTGGAGCTGATCATCATGCCCATTGCCGACCTTTATTTATTACTGAAAAAACATTAACTGTTAATAATCTGTATATGTTTCAGTGTCTAATGAAAGCGAAGTGTAATTATGATAGTTTAATCAACAACAGTGATATTCATTATCACTCTGCAAGGCACAGTGACCTTTTTGTTGCTCCTAGGGTTAGGTTAACCAAATCTCAGCATTGGTATAAATGTAGTTATTTCCATGTTTAATAAACTACCTCATGGAGCTCATTTTTACATATAAATGTTTTTAAAGCTAGGATTAAGGAATGTCTAAATGATAACCCTTTTCTTGATATAAGAGTATTTTTCGTCCTCTATAAATGTATTATTTAATTTTTTTTCTTTGGAACAATGTTTATGTGCCATATTCAGAAGGTGTTTTATTTACGTAATTTATTGTTACGTAAGTTATTAGCCTCACGCTTGGCGCCAACTTGAAGTTATGTTCTTCAACTGTTGGAGTTTATTGTTGAAGTTTTACTGTTGCTGTTATCCACATGCTTGGGAAGCCAACTTGAAGTAGCTATTGTCTTAGAGTTTATTTATTTAATCAGCTCCATGTATGAACGTCAATTTTGAAGTGGATTGTTTGTTACGTAATGTGCTGCTACGTACGTAACATCGATTTGAAGATGAATTTTTTTGTTGTTACACTCCAAGTTTAAAAAAAATATTTAACTTTGTTATTAAACTGGTTCTGTAGATATTATTTATGTTTGTTTTGCCTCGGCTGCGTCAGTATTGTTTTAGATGTATCTCTTAGTCAGGGCGTGGTGCGACAAGAATGTGGGCTTACACAGATTTTTAAGTTTACATTCACTTCTTTTTATTAATTGGCACAAATTAAATGGCACTACACTGATATTAAGAGCTGTGAATACTTTTGTTTAATATTTGCACTTAGTTAACGCGTATATTTAATTTACGATTCACACGAATACATAATATTTCTTTAGAGAACACCGGTCACTACCAAGGTCTGCCAGCACCTGAACATATTTTAACCGTCAAACCCGTAAGCTTTTGTATTTCAAGTCTCTGATTAGCTAATCCTAGTCCAATATAGTACCTGCATTTAATTAAAGCTTTTTCTGGCTGTTGATTGGCTAATTTTAAACTGTCACAGAATTTACATTATCGTTGCTCTAATCATGTTTAGTAACATTCAAACTCTCAAACTCATTATTGCCTCAAGGTTACCTCACTGTTACCTTATTGTTAGCAACGTTAAACTTATTATTCTCACAGCTCTTACATCATTAAATTACCTAATGCATTCACATATAATTATTGAACATGTTTACAATAATACAAGCATTTACAATGACTGTTACATACATTTTTACAAATTATTACATACATATTGCTTCAGGGCGGGCGGTTATTGAAATTACATATTATATAGGTCAAGTGTTAAAAATACTGCCTCAATATTGATCACCATGACTATATTAATTCAATAAATCAATACTAATTATGTGAAAATGTCATCCAAAATATTTGAACTTGCCCTTAAAGCTACCTCGTGATTATTGTATCATCTACAATAAACCTAGAGATTAAATGCTTTGGTGTGGAAGCTTTTCACATTGGCCTCTTAATTTACGTTTACAGTTAGTGATCTGTTAAATCAATTTTGGAGGAACACAAACTCATAAATGTGTTTTGATCCTGGGATGTAAACTTAATTTACTTCACTGTCTCTGCTCTATCTCTGGAGCTGTGGACAAATGAACAGTAAAAGGAGCTTGAGATTGGTGGTTGGAGCGGATTTAGAGAATTATGCTTTCAGCGGATTACAGCTTGAAGAAATTACCCTGTCCTAGAGACGGGAACATGACGGTATTACCAGCTGCAGAGCTCGTAATCCTCACTGGGATTGTGAGTCTTCACAAACCATTTATCTAGGTTCAGTGGAATCGGTTAAGCATTTACCGCGCACATGGAAATGAAGGAGGGGTTAAGAAAACAAAGAAAATTGGAATCGACGGAATTGGAAGCTAAAAGCTGTCAGATTAATATATTTTACAAGTAGCTGAGGATAAAAATTTAGTATGTTGTACCGTTTACCCTTTCCCTTATTGGGTTTTCCTCAGTAAACTTTCTTTAGTCACCTAACGTTGACCTCCCCCAATCTTCATCCTTCCTTATGTGCGAAATAAACCTAGGTAATGAGGTATCGTCTGGTTTACATTTCCAGTTTGTCTGTTAGCTAATTGAATGTCGACATGAGCTTCTATTGGCCTTCGTGTATACAGGCCATATATCGATGATAATTCTAGCCACTGGATTATAAGAGTACTATGCCTCCCCAAAAATAAGGAATAACTGCCGAAGGGTAACATTACAACTTGAACCTTATTTCTTCATAATATAATACGGCTTTTTAATGCGATTTAGTAGCTTCAACCACTTTAACCTTCTTCTCCATGTCGCTGATGAAAGCTCTCATATATGTAAATTTCGTAGCCGTTCAGTTTAGCTGACATGCAAATAAGTCTTCACCCTTTGCTCTAGAAGATCGAATTATTTGTAATGCTGTGTCGATCCTTTCCTGTGTCAATCCTTTAGCAGTAACTTTGGCTTACAATATTTTCTGTTTTTCTTGCTTTTACAATTGTGCATCCTCTGCATTTCTTTAGTGCTTTGTAATAATGTTTCTTCTGCTTTATTTTTTCTTAATGTCGATTTCACCTTATCTGCTTGTTTGGCTTAACACAAGGAAGAGGTGAAATATGAAGCTCCTGGCGAGGACGTGAAGACAGTTACCAACGAGGGACCTGAGCGAGCGAGCTGCCAGTGCATATAGCTCTGTTTGACTTCAGTGAGATTTTGGCTTAAGATTGTCAGGGTTAATTTTCGGCTATTTCTAAATGTAATCACATTGTTTTGTTAAGCATTCAAAATTTAACTTTCTATCCTTGGCTTTCAAAATTTATACTCGTGGAAGAAAATTTAAAGCTCTTTAAGACGCACAATTTATTTCAATTAAGTTTTTTTATAACATAAACCATTTCTGAGATATTCCGTCATTAATGGTTCAAATTATAATTCCTTTCCCTCTTTCCTTTGTATCTATGAAGAATGTATAATGTAGCTATTTCTGCAAAGGCTTATTTGGATTAAAATGAAGTAGATAGAAAGTTGACTTTGGGTTTGTATATCCAATAATAAACGCTGGAGGGTAGAAAAAGTAATATGAATGTATCACATCACTTTTTTCTATTTTATACAACAAAAAGTATTTCGTGCCAGAATACCTAAGTGTTCAAGTCAAAATATCTTAGAAAGGTAGAATTAGACGACTGAAAAGTTCAATGGCATAGTGGGATTTGAAGCATGGATCTTCAGTTTTCGTCTGTTTACTCTAACCACCTCAGCTAACATGATAACATGCTGTTAAGGCATTAAATTCCCAAACTGTCTCGCATTTTACCCGTAAACCACAAGCAGATCTCAAATTATTTTGAGATGACTTTCCCCGATGACGACTTAATTCGTGAGTACTTTAAGTCCCGGGCTTGATAGTTTAACCAACTATTAGATCAATCAATGGTAATTAATTGTTTTTCCACGCAATCCGTGTTTAGGATACCGTTGGAATGGTAGAATCAGACGACTGAAAAATTTCATTTGATTCTACGTCGATAACAAAATATAAGGGGCATTCAAATAAAACCTGATCAGTGCGTCTAACTTTGCATTGCACGTAAGGTGGCATCACGTAACTGCGTGTATGGTGGCACCATCTGTTGGTAGAGTGACTGCAGCGTGCGCAACGTTTGATGTTGCATAGCGGCAGTGTGGTTTCATGCCGAAGAGAGGGTGGTCACACAAGATATCGTCCACTACTAAACATGAAAGCGAGTAAGCAGGAACAACGAGGAGTGATTCGATTTCACTGGATGAAGGCTGTGTACGGTGAGTACGTCCGTATTGTTCAAGTGTGGTGAAATGCCGCAAAAGATTCCTTGAGGGGCGCGAGTTACTGGAAGACTATGCTCGTCCTGGACAGGCTCATCGTGTCATCACATCTGAAATGATTGTGGAAGTGAATGCTTTAGTCTTCGGCAACCGCAGAATCACCGTGGACGAGATCCATCGGTTACTGGGTATTAGCGAGGGCACCATTCACACCGTAATACATCAACACTTGAAATTTCGAAAAGTTTGTGTGCAGTGGGTTCCCCATCAACTGACCGCCGAACAGCGCAATACTGGAATGGCACTGTCTTTGAGTCATCTGCAACGTTATCATGAGGAGGAATATGGTTTTCTGTCGCATATTGTCACTGATGACGAACCATGGTGTCACCATTTTGGACTGGAAAGCAAGCGTCAGAGCAAGCAGTGGAAACATGCGACTTCACCACCTCCAAAGAAATCAAAGGCCGTGCACACCAGTTCTGGTAAGGTCATGATGTCCTTTTTTGACCACAGGGGCCACTGCCTGTCTAGTTTCTGGAAATGGGAACCACCATCAACGCCCAGCGTTATCAAGCCACTTTACAGAACCTTAGACTAACCATCAAGTCAAAACGCCCAGGCATGTTGTCCAATGGCGTTATTCTCCTGCATGATAATGCCCGCCCACACACTACCAATGCAGTGAAGACGACATTGCAGCAGTTACGATGGGAAACGCTGGAACATTCACCGTATAATCCAGTCCTTTCACCATGTGATTTTCATGTTTATGGACCTCTGAAACAAGCTAATCGCGGACATCGATTCACAACGGACGATGAAGTGTGTGAATGAGTCCAGGCCTGGATCCAAAAGCAGTCTACTAGCTTCTTCAAAGATGGAATTGACCGGCTAGTGTCACAATGATATAAATGTGCCAATAGTGTTGGGGACTATTTTTGAGTTAATAAAATCGTTACCGTTACTTTACACAAGTGACCGGGTTTCACTTGAATGACCATCATACATGTCTTGTTTTCATGAGATACGATTCTTAAGCTTGCATATCAAAGACAGTAACAAATGTTAAGGATACGAAATTAGTAAATATTTGTCCATCGGATTATTTTCCACCGACAGCAACATTGTTGCTGCATTCATTGGAAAAGCTAAATTATGTTCACTTGAAAAGTAGCAATTATGGACTTATATCTTCTCTTTAGAAAGAAAGAATTGTTGCCCTTGTTCTCTCCCTCTCCTCGCTTAACGTAGTTTAGTGTCCGCAATTTAGATCTAAAGCGTTAGACCCAAGCGTTTTTCCTAAGAGCTGAGGAAAAACTTCAAATAGAAACTATAGCCGGGCAGTTTGAATTCAACTCCGATTTGAACCAGAGCGAGGAAGCTTGACCCAACAAGAATTCGAATCCGGACCAGAAACTGTTTCCCAATAGCAATAGTATTTACCACACAATGAATTTTTGAACCGTAATAATAACCAAAATGTTGTATAACTAAAAAATTCATCTTATTGAATGAAAATAAAACGCTGCCCAAAATTATTCAAATAAACGTTTATTAGGCAACGTATTGGTAAAACTCCAAAACAAGTGTTTTACTTACAAGGGGCATTCCACTCTATCGAAATTGGGATTTAAATATAACCTGGCTGAGGTTATATTTAAATCGGTCTTGTGCTCGGTGTCTGAAAGGAATAGTAACCGGCAAAATCAGAGAGGCCGAAAGGCTAGTGCTCTGGCTTCTGTTTAAGGCACAAGATCAACCGTTGAAATCTTCATTGCTCATAAATGGCACTTTGGGTCAAATTCATTTCAAACTCTAACGAGCACACTGCTTCAGCTACCAATGAAATCCTAGTTTTAAACCAGTTGAGTGCTCTTTGTTACTATCATAACACTCTCGTATGGGGAAGTTACTAAGAATCTATATAGCCTAATTTATAAGGTATCTTTAGAAAATTTCATAGTATTTGGTTCAGCCGTTGTTGAGTAAAAAAGTAACAGCCACCATACGCGTTAACATTACTTATTTAACCAATATCGAAAATTACTAGAAAAGAATCTGTTGCCATGAGGCAGGTCGGGAAGTCGGCGGCGAGCGGTCGGAGTAAACAAGATAACCGCCGCTTGCCAGCGTATACACCGGGCGCGCTATCGGGAGATAACCAGAACCTTGTACAAGCTTTATCTCCCCCTTCTGCAAAAAGTGTGTCGAAATAGTTCTTGAGCGTTCGAGAAACTTTTATGGAAGATTCCACTGCCTATATAAGCGAGCGATCTCGCGGGCAGTGAGTCTGTGTGTGTCGAGTGCGATTTCTGGTGCGACATCAAGAGCGACTCTTCGAGTGACCTGGTGACAACTGTTGTGACGTGCAGCGAGTCTACGGCGGAGCGACGGTTTGTGGAGGTCTTGTCTTCGACTCCTGAGTGAAGTGAACCGTCCGGATACGTCACGAAGGAAGTGAAGTGGCAGAATTGAACTGGTTCACCTTAGTGAAGTTAACTCCCAGTGAAGGTGAACTACAAAAAAACGAAACAGTGACAGTGAGGACTGAGAAAGGTGACCTTTGAAAAAACTGAACAAAGTCGTATTACATTCACATCACTTTCTCTAACCTCTCTTATATCAAATATTCTTAATGTTAAATGAGATAAACGTTTGCAGAAACGGTTTCATTGCAGGTCAAATTTCATCGTACTACAAGAAAGATAACACAGCCTAAAGCGATAGCCAAATCTTAAACAAATCTTAATCAATAACAATGAGTATCTTGGAAATGTTTAATGGCCCAATAATATTTATTTGATATAAATTGTGTGTTTTAACAAGGCCTACATATTTCTGTGTAGTAAGATGTTTCTAGCTTTAAGGCTTTATTAGTTATACAGGGTGATTTATAAATAATGGCACATTTATTTCTTTAATTGTTTGAAAATGAGTTATGTTAGCGACAACTTATTGTACCTGAAATGCAGATAAATTTTGGGATATTATTTAACTCTACAGCAAATGTTGAAAATGTCCTCTATCCTGCATAAGGCACAACTCAACACGTCGTTCCATGTAACTGGCCACTCGTTGGAGTGTTGTCAATAGCTTGAATCTCTGTGTAATGTTGTGCTTCCGATCGTCCAATGTCTGGGGACGTGTGGCATAAACACTGTCTTTTAAGTAACCCCATAGAAAGAAGTCCGGCGATGTCAAATCCGGAGATCTCGGTAGCCACAGGTTCTTGAAAATTATCCGGTCGTCAAAAGAAACTTGCAATTAGTGCCATGGATTCATTTGATGTATGGCATGTAGCACCGTCCTGCTGAAAATATCCTTGACTCAGTTCTACATCGTCTAGTTGCTCAGCAAACTCCATGAAAGTCCATCGGTACTCTGCATGTTCACACTGTTTTTAAAACAAAATTGGTCCCGCTATTCTCTGTGTGGATATTGCGCACCAAACTACGATTTTAACCGGGTGCATATGTGAGTTCACATAGCCGGATAAATGGAACCATGCTTCATCTGTGAACCATGTGATGGACAATATGGCAGGATTTTGCACAATGAACGCCTGAAACCAGCGACAATAATTCAGTCGTATATCCTTAGCTGGTTCCTGTAACTGATGGACAACCTCAATCCCATACGACTTTAGGCCTGCACTTTTCACAGCTCTCTGACACATTGAGTAGCTGTACCCTGTCTCCTGCGACAAACGTCTTAATGATTTTTTGGGTGAACTGATCCAGTCATGCTTTTACGTAAACAACAACCACAAGAAGACTATATGAACGAGTTTTGCATTTTTCACTCACCAGAGATCCACCTGTTTGCAATTTGTTTACCAGACCCAGTATTGTGTTTCTTTGGGGAGGATTCCGAACACCAAATTTTCTTCGGTATGCCTTTTGAGTAGCTGTAATTGAATTCGTAATCCAGTATTACTTTACAAGAAAGAACCGTTCATTTAATGTGTACTCCATTTTCACGTTGACTAGAACAAAACCTCAAAAACAGTTGGCGACAACAAAACTAACAATTACGAATAAAACATTAACATCTACTCATATAGTGATAGGCAATCGAAACTCAAAAATATTCTGCTTAATTTGGTGCAAAAATTGGGGTCTTAGTAAATTTCGAACAGAATAATTAAAGAAATAAATTGTCAGTTCGTCATAAATCACCCTGTATAAAATTAAAATCATTTGGAATGAAGAGGAAATCATAGGTATTCCAGAAAATGCAAGGTATACAGTTTATTTTTCATGAAAATGTCTTAAAACATGTGGTATTTCAATCAAAATTGTTAGAACCATTTTTTAAGAAATAAAAAGCAATGAAAACTTTTCCAAGACGCTGGGCCTAAGTAGGAAATGTATTTATTAATGTTTTAGTTTTGGAGTGTGCTGTTCATAGACACACGAGCATGGACGTTGCTCTAATTTGTCAGGTACCTAAAAACGTATATTTCCACAAAATCTCTATAAGTAAATGATAGAGAAAGAGATTGCAACTTTTACTTTCTCTACTACGTACAGTAAGTAAGGGAAGTATTGTATTCCACCCAAAAATTCTATTCCGAGATTTCACCGGAAATATATGTTTTGAGACCCATGAATAAAACAAAAAACATTTTTTGAAACATGTCCGTGTGTGTGACTGTGAACAGCATAACTCAGAAACGAAAAGTCGGATAAACACCAAATTTGGTATTTAGGTTCAGTATATTCCATAGATGCGACACGAAGGTTTTCAAGAAACTCCCCACGCCCCAGATTACCCTTCACATGGAAGATTTTTCGAAAATTTTAATTTTCTCAAAAATGGCTCTAACGATTTTGATTAAAATATCATATGTTTAAGATATTTTTATGACAAATAAAATGTATATCTTGAATTTTCTGGGAATGTCTCCAAAAGTATTCTTCATTGTGAACGACTTTTGCACAACTGGTAAACCATATGAGATAGACAAACTTTTGCAACACAAAAATGTAGATCGCGTTAAAACACACAATTTATGTCATATACAGTTTTTTTGTTGAGTGAACCATTTTCGAGATATTGCTTGTTATTCCCATAAATTTTTCAATACTTATTTTCTCAAATGGGAATTCGTTATTCATTTTTTTTTGTCTTGGATATGCAAAGAGTTATAATCTGTGGCAAAGGGAATGGTGCTGCACCTAGCAACCAGCTATTAAGACATATGTATGTGCTTAAAGGCTACTGTATTTCTATATTGCCCTTGTAAATATACTTTCCCCTTACATCTACAAGAAATTTAGCAATAAGAAAGAGTCTGGAAATGTTTATCTCGATTAACATGAAGTAGATGGAGAATAAGCGTTTGTAAAAATAGTTTGTACAAGAGTAGAGAAAGTCATGTGAGTATAACACATCATATTTTATGTATGTATAGTTATCAGGGATATAGATGAAAAGTATGCGAAAATAAATTTAGAATAAACGATGAAATAAAGCAGTTGAAGCAATCTTAAATCCTATTTCAGCACATTACTGAAGCTATACTATCCCTCCAGTTTACAACTCGGAAGCTTCTGACAGCCTGCCAAGTGCTTTTAGTACCCGAATTATTCTGTTTAATGCATCCATAAAACATGTCGGGAATGGACGTTTACATTGCGATTTGAAGATATGCAATGTTCGTATGTACAGATCTTGGTGGGTGTCAGCCTTTTTGGTCTGGGTTGAAAAACGGACGTTTGCACCATAACGTTTATTGATATCTCGCCTTTCACAGGCTCTGTGGCAAACGGACCATGCACATCTGAAATATGCGAAACGCGATGACATAGCTTGTCGCTTATGTTGCGGAAACATTGACAAGCAAGCTGTTGTCCTAGAAGCATTCTAGCGCAGTCTCGAAATGGCCAAGTTGGTAAAATGAAAAATCAGCAAACATTATTTCTCTTGCAGAAACTCAGCATCAGAGATAAAGCATTGCCTTATAAATTCATTAGAAAATATACCAGGTGGCCCCTTAGTTGAAGTAGTTTATACCGGATATTGCAGATGCCAAAAGGTTTGCCTAAGCAGAACTGCGAAGGGGACTCCATACCGACAGAGAGGAGACCGCTAAATGAAACACCAATACTTGAAAACGAAAACTTTATCTGCTATTACTGGTCTCAGAGCTCCTTCGTTAGAGAAACTGACTGCTATATGAGGTGTTCGATTCTCGGCTGGGTTCTAGAAAGTTGTCTTTAATCAAAAACATTTCACGGTATGACCAGGGTGTGGCATTTGAATGTGAGAGTATCTGTGTGTTTGTGTGTGGGAGAGTGTTATCTGTTATTTAATAACCAATTCGCCCATTAACAAGAATTCAGGATTGCCGGTTGACGCTAACCTGAGCACACGTGTTAAGTTCTATGACAGTTAATCTACACTCAATACAACTACATGGCAGCAATTGGTCCCGCAAAGTTAACAACATTAAACGAAATTCTGTTCTTATTATATTCATATACCTTTAAATAGTTTCAATTACTGCATTATTCATAATAAGCGTGTGCAAAAGCATGCCTGCCCCTTGGTGACCGAATTGATGTAAGGGGCTCTCAGGCACACGTTCTACCTGGAATGATCCATCATTTCTTAATATCATCAATATACGTAAAAGTAATAAACAAAAAGTGCGCAGAAAACCGATGCCACGCTGAAAACGTTCAGCGCACAGCCTTCAAACCTCAGCTGCACTTTGATGCTATACACACATCATAACCATATCCGTGTATTCGTTATTGATGAACATTACCTTTTTATCTGAATGACATGGCTCAAAGGCGACCACGCGACGCTTATCAGTACGAAACTAACAAGTAAAAACCTGCAGACAGCAGCGCTACCTTGTGACCTTTCGCTTTGTACCTGCACTGCCTTTTTGAACATTAGTAATGCGGCAACTTCTTTTGCACCTATGCATACGGGGAAATAAAGCTGCAAAGGACGGCTTGTTTGAGCCACCTGGTATGTCCTTAAAGTTTAATTTAGAATTTGATAAGAGAACTGCTTGATCAGAGTAACCACGCAAGCAGTCTAACACAGGTGGTAAGGAGTTGTTGTTACACACAATGCAACTCTTAAAACTTGCCAAGTAGATATAGAGCGTTCGCCATATTTCGGGGCCGTGGATCGCGTTTATGCGTGGTCCGCACACTGTCCATTATACTAGAGGTTTTCCGATTTAAATCTCCCGCGTTACTTACTAACATGTACTGTAATGAGTACTAACATTGTCGTAAGTGTGTTGGAAATAATGTCCATCTACAATGAGCCATTCCTGGCATCTTCGGATGAAATTTCCTCCGTTAGAACATTTTGTTTTCGCTTCTTAAGTTTAGCGATCCGTTTGTCCTAAATTTATTAACTAGAGGTCTAATAGTTCTCTATCTAGTATTACCAGGAAATTTCTCCTGAAATTGTCTATACACTGTCTACATGATTCGGTTTTTACGTACGTATAGTACATAAAAACTTGTTGTTCAAACGTGAATTTGTCGTCAGACATTGCAGTGGATTAATAACAAGAAAATAACACAATAACAAGAACACACTTAAGAAAACACTCGTATTTTACGAAACATTACAATGCCCGAACTAAGTATGTGTTTAGCCAGTACGATGTTTGTTTAATTGTGGAAGCTGCATTTACTATGAAGTAAGAGTTAATTTTGTTACATTTTAAGTACAGGTTTACGGGAATGCATATTTAAGAAGCGGAGACAGATTGTCGACATGGCCGGCTGTGGCATGTCGTACTACCCAGACGCAAAACCCTGTGCGAGCGGTCTGGTTTTATATCTAAGACTCTGTAGTGCCTGAAATTATTTGAAGTTCTTTAGAATTACAGCAGTTTAAAGCTCCGAATTTTAAGAAAATGCTATACATTTCGACAATTTTAATTCAAATTAATGATTTTCCGCTATTTCAAAGTTTTCATATAAGAATTGTTCACGAATTCATTTCTTTTTCATTTTATTTAAAGAAATAACAGAACTTTCAGCTCCGCTCACGCTATTGCATTAAAAGTGCAGATTCGCTCTCTCTTCCCCCCCCTCTCTCTCTCTTCCCTCTCTCTCTCTTTTTATCACTCACACTAAGTCATCGTTACTCACATTCTCCTTCCTTTTGCTCCCGCTCTCCCCCTCCATTCTCCTCACTCCTTTTTCTGTAATTTATATATGATGTGACGTTTTGAAAACTTGTAATAAATCTGTTTTACTAGTTAAATATTAACGCTTTTCAATTTTTTTAAATAACCACACATTTTATAAACATTATACTTACAAGCTTTTGTTACGTAACATTTTATTAAAACAAAACTTAATAATAGGGGAGGTATTGCAATTACTTTATTTTGTATACACTTCGGACTCCGCCCGAAGACTAAGATGCCATATGGCGCATATACGTAAAATTAATTTTCTCATTACTTTGAATGATCTGAGGTGCCTATTAGTGCATCATTCACATCTAAGCCTCCTGCAGTATAAAGGTAAACTTTCTGCAGTAACCGCTTGGTTTGGATTGCAAGCGGAAGGGGATTCGGCACAGATCCAGGAATAGGTTATAGGTTATTGTACCGACGCCCATGAGGGGCGCCCCCGGTAGAGAGGGATGAGGTGAAGGGATACATCGAGCTGCCGGAACCAGGAGTGACGGCACAGCAATCATAGGTTCCCTACAGTTCCCAGATTGAAACGCTACGACAGTTGGACAGACAGACCTGTGACCCCGGCCCACACAGGGTCCAACGCTCCCACTCAAGGGGCGCTCCTTATCCCCCGGCAACCAGCCGAAGGCCGAGGGACGAATAAAGTTCACGGAGAGCATCCTTTTCCCTGTCACGCTACATCATCGTCGAAACTTCCAGCCCTGAAACAGATCAAACGGGGTGAAGAATAAATAAAATTATTAATGGAACGAAATGGAGGGACAGGAAATTCGGGAATTGAAAGAAACTACTCCAGCATTCACCTGACGACACGCGGAATCCCCGAAAAAACCATGGGTCAGAGTGAGTGTTGCCAGGGATCAAACCGTGATCTCCCAAATGCGGGACGTTACGGCCTGAGCCATGCTGCTCGTAACTCTTTGGTTACTTGTTTTTCTCCTTAAAGAGCAAGTTGTATGTGGATTTTCATAATTCAATAAAGCTTACATCGAGTACTTTTACTCCTTTGTTCACAAAGACATGAAAAGTGAACGTATACGTAACCCTAGTCACGTGACGTAGGGGCATGAGGAAGCTGCTACAAGCCTGGGTAACCACAAGACGCGAGGAGGCTCCCGTTTCACTTAGAAGTATGGCACAAACAAAAAACTGAGCTCCGTTTCTTGCCACCTCAGCTTCAGAACTTCGTCTTGACATTGATTTATCGTGTGACTATCGACTGTAGCACAATAAAAACGAAGGGGAAAGACCGATGGAACATTGAATTTAAACCTGCTGAGGTGGAAGTGGGTCCCACGTGGAGCACAAAGAATCCCTAGTAGATCATAACTGTCATAACCGCTGGCAAATAACTTACAAAAACACTGGATTAGTTAGAGCTGATTGTAGATTTTTTGGGCCGAATGTAACATTTCCACAACATTTGATAAGACATATAGCGGTAACAATCATAAAATCAATATATGAAACCAAAATCACTGCAACGTTCCTACATACAGAAACCAAAATATACAGGAAGAGATAAGGGTTTGGAAAGTAAGGGGCGTGTCATAATGAAACTTAGACATAAGCATGATGTAAGCATAGAAGTTTGTTTCATTTTATCTTCGTTCGCATAGACTGAGGACATAAAGATGACCATAATAGTTATTTACGCAACCGTATAGGAAAGTGAGCTTTTTCAGGACGAGTAAGATGTTTATGGCCGAGGCAAAGCTGTGGCCGGAATAACGAAACAAGTTCGGGAAAAAAAATCTGATGTGTTACACTCACATGACTTTCTCTACTCTTGTAAAACTCCTTTCACAAACGCTTATTCTCCATATGCTTCATGTTAATCGAGATATCGAGATGTTAATCTTATTGCTAATTTTCTTGTAGGTGCAAGGGAATTGGTAGGCTTTAAGCCATAGTCAAATATTTTAAGAGCTGGTTGCTATGTGGAGCATTCCATTCTCTTTGCATGTCCAGGACAAAACAAAAATAAATAACGAATTTGAGAAAAAGTATACGTATTGGAAAATTTAAGGGAATAACAAGCAATATCTCGAAAATGGTTCACTCAACAAAAAAATGTATATGTCGTAAATTGTGTATTTTAACGCGATCTACATTTTTTGTGCAGTAAAATTTTGTCTAACTCTTATGGTTTACCAGTTATGCAAAAGTCGTTCACAATGAATACTTTTGGAGACATTCCCAGAAAATTCAAGATATACATTTCATTTGACATGAAAATATCTTAAATATATGACATTTTAATCAAAAACGTTAAAGCCGTTTTTGAGAAAATTAAAGTTTTAGAAAAATGTTCCATGTAAAGGTGGGAGATTTTTTTGAACACCTTCGTGTCGCATCTCTGGAAGATAATGAACCTAAATACCAAGTTTTATGTTTATCCAACTGTTCGTTTCTGAGTTATGCTGTTCACAGACACACAGCACGTACAAACATGTTTCCAAAAATGTGTTTTTTGGATTCAGGGGTCTCAAAAAATATATTTCCGGTCAAATTTCGGTATCGAATTTTTCGGTGGAATACAATACTTCCCCTACTTACTATACGTAGTGGAGAAAGTAAAAAAAAAATTTCCTGTTGTTGTGTACAATAGTTTGCTTCACACTATGTCAAAATACTTTATATAAAGTTAATGTGTGTCTATGTTACAAACTTTTAAGGGTGATAGAGGAGGCAATTATGAACAACTTTTATATAGGAATCCATGCCCGGTAATACCTCATAATGCTGATAATTAACCTAAAATCTTTGAATTTTTATTACAAACTTTTATGTGCTGAATAGACTTGCAGGTCATAAGTGATGGCCCAGGTTTTTAGGTGGAATAAACCATCATTTTAGGTTTCTTATACGCTTGAAATAGTTTTTTTAGGTTTTTCTTGATTAAAATAGTTTTTTTATGTTTTGCTTCGTGGATCAATAGAGGTATTAATAATTTTGCTTTTCTGGTGCTTAGTTGTAAGATTTGTTTTTTTGGCTTGCAGTAGATGGTTACATATATTCTCAAATTTTCCGGCGTAAACGATTTCCTATTATCACGTAACACATTCCTGTATGAAGAAAAGGTTCTTTCGTGGAACATGTCAGTGGGGCTTAGAACATAGATGCCAGTGTAGCAGGTTCTAGCGGTAGTTTTCTTGTTTGCTTTTCTTCCTGAAATACTGAATTTATGATTTTCATCTTCAAAAACAGGATATCGTTGAAGAGTCTTCTGAAACTTCGAAGAACATACAAATCCCATTGGTCCAGGTATTTCTTTACTGGAAACATTACCAATAAAATCTAGAGCAACCGGAGAATAGCTTCTGGTATAAAACCAAAATGTGTCTTAATATATGTAAGGGAAACGGCAAGATAGGCACTGGAGTGATTGGCAATGCAGGAAGCTTCTGTTTCATCCAATTCATTGACGACATTTTTAATATATTTTAAGTGTTTGGCATAGTAAATGGCAGCAGACAGCGAGTAGGTATCGGCCGAAGTGGAAGAGGGGTTGCCAATACTTTGAACAATTGTATACGTGTTGGGGCTTTTAAGGAAACCTTCTTGACCAAAGATATCAGGCTGTTCACTCATCGAAGTGGCTTCTAATCTCCTCCGCAAGGCGATGCAGACCATGGGTCAAGCACCTACTCTATATTCACTCTTAGATTGATCCGCGTCAAAACAAACCCAGGTGATCAGTGCACCGCTATAATGTATCCTTCCGCCATTCGCACTAGAAATGCTGTTACAGTTTCAGACCATGTGGCCAGTACAAGCGGCACCTAGTGCAAAAAAGAACAGAGTCTTTATTTCGACAACTGAAACGGTGACTAGCATATTCTGTTAAGGGTTAAAGGTGATAACATTGATACTTGCAACAAAATAAACGTTTGCACATATAATAATAGTTAATTCTAAAATAAATAAGCGAAAAACAAAGTAACAGGTATGCGATAACTTAATTTATTCGCTCTCTGGAAACGGCAGAGCTCTCTGTTGGCGGCTCAGTTTAAAAAAGAAATTGTGCACTGTTACGCGAATTGCAATCTTCTCAAAACCATTACATTCTTGCATCGCGTATTTCATACGCTTTTTTTTTTCCCGGTGTAACCACTTATGCCGTTTCAGATTTTTCTGCACATGCACTGTTTATACTTGTACTCGAAACACCTGAACTTTAGAAGTTAATTTCACAATTTCTTTCGCGGAAAGTGTTGGATATTTCTCACATAACTTATAATAAAGATTCAACACTATTGTTTTTTCACCTCTAGTAAATGGTTTGCGCGGCTAATGCTTTCGTAATTCGACGAAAATACAGGAGCAAATTCACCGTCCTCCATGATACTAAACACAACTGCTGCTTTCTGGCTGTAAACAATATTCTGCGCCTATCCGGGTGTCAGGTGACTCATACAAATTGCATCGTGGGACTTGTAGCTGTGTTTTACGGTATAAATCAGCGTTAAATAAAACCTTAGGTATTTGTATAGAATACTATTTTATTTAAGGATAAATTCATTCTAAAATTCAGAGTATTAGCATGGGACTACTTTCCTGCGCGCATTGCTACCGTGTTGCACCACGGTGCACTGATCACGTGGGTTTGTTTTGCCGCGGATCAACCTAAGAGTGAATACAGAGTAACATGTAGATGGTCGGGTGGAAGGACTGTAGAACCGCCGCCCGGCCTTCAACATGCAGGCTGCACTGTCTGTGACTAAAAAAAAGTGAAGTGTGGATCTGCAGCAATCCACTTTTTCAATAAATGTGATTTAGGCATTGTTTCACTATACAATAATTACATTAGAAAAGTACTCTCGGTGTACTCTGTTGTACACTTGGTGAACGATTGGAGGCGATCACGTTACTCAGGTTACGCTCCTTCTGGGCTTCTATCAGTTGCTTCCAGGTGTCCCAACGCCACAAGTGCTGCGTTTAACTGTAGTCGCTTGAACTATCTACTGGCTATAAGTGGTGGAAATAATTTTACAATTCCGAAAATAACATTCTTCATTTCAAAAAGGAAAAACAGCTATTTTAGGTATCAACCCCTCATTTAGGTATTTTAGGTGTGATGAAATTCCCATATTCTGCACTTGAAATGTGTTAATTAAACAACGAGGAAAAATATAAGTTAAAACCTAAAAATCCGGGTCCTATGTACGGAAATGTCTCATAATGATAATAATTAGCCTAAAACATTCGAATCTTTATTACAAGCTTTTATTAATTGAATGGGCTTGTGGGTCATAACACTCACAAGAACACAATTAAAACACCAACACACATTAAAACAACTGTTGAAAATGTCCTCCACCAGCCTGAATACAAGCATTACACCGCCACACCATTGAATATCACATCAAGGTTCTTAGCATGTTCGTAAATGTCACAGACAATTAGTAACCTTGCTATTTAATTCGATCAGTGCGTCATAAACAAGGGCTTTAAAATGACTCCACAAGAAAAAAATCTAATATTAGCGTCAAGTCAGATGAACGGGCAGGCCAATAAACCAGACCACCTCTTCCGATCCACCTCGCTGGAATACGCTCATGAAAAAGATTATAGACACCCAACAGAAGTGAGCGGGTGCACCATCATGCAGCCACCGTGTGCGTTGACGAAGATTATATGAAATATCCTTCAGTAGCTCAGAAAGTTGTGGTAAACTTGTCCATTTAAACAGATGGCTGTATATATGGCTCTGCAAGCGATCATGCTTTATATGCCAGCCCACAGGTTAACTGAAAATGCACATCAGAAAGTACTGTTAATGTGATTGTTTACATAATTATAAGAATGTTAAAATATATAACATATAAACATCACTTTGCCTACGTTAAAGAAGACATTACGATTTACCAGGATACTAATCACTTCAGAATGAAAAGCTTCACTCTACTAATCTGTTACAGACAGCATTCTGACAATACACACTAATGTTTGTAGATATCAAACGAGACGTTTCCGGACATGGGTTCCTATATGAAAGTTGCTCAAAATTGTCTCCTCTATCATCCCTAAAAGTTTGTAACATAGTTACACAAGCATTAGTTAAATACTGCACTGCATATTATGTTGGACATGTACGCAGTTGTATGTTTCATGTGATCATATGAGTTGATATAATACATGTTGGAGCCATGGAGCCTCTCATGCAGTGGCGCCGCTGTCGGAGTAAATATCAACTATTTCAACGTATTCTTGAGTTTGGGACTACAGAAGTTTAGTAGCATTATGAAAAGAAATATATCTAAGTAAATCAATTAAAGTGAGTTATTAAGTAATATTAAGTAATTTTAAAATGAATATAAAACGTAAAATAATGCAATACGGAAAACAATGCTTATAAAAGGTTAATTCTGTAGTAGGTTTATCATTATGTACTCTTACTTGGTGTTGGAGTGCGGAAAGTAAGTGAAAGGAAAACTTCAATTTGACTTACTGGTTTGGTGACGGAAAAACATAAATTCCAGGTAGTATGAAACAAAATCATATAACGTAAACGTAGCAGTTTGCTAGCTCCAAGCTTTCATGTTTATGTCTACGCCAAACAAGAAATTAACCAATCAGAAAGCTATTCTTCATACATCTTACCGCGTGACCATTAAGCCATCTCATATCATATTTTCTGTCGTCATGTATTGGCTCGTTAACTGCCTTTTTGTGTAAGACCACGGGCCAGGAACCACTGGGATATACAGAGTGTTTCCGTGATGATGATACAAACTTTCAGGGAGGATTAAGGACGAATGCATGAATTTGATATATGGAACCCCGGTCCGAAAACCACTCCGTCGGAAGTTATAGGCAAAAGTTGTTTTGGGATACCTATGAACGTGAAATTATGCAAATTCGTTATGAATATCTGTATTTTACTTCGCAGTACTACTTACACAAGCCGTGATACTACAACAGTTGTTCAAAGTGGCGTCCTTCAGCTCCGATGCAGGCATGACAACGTCGGACGAAGTTCTGTCGTACTTGGGCGAGCAACCCTGGGTTACTTTGACGATATCACAGGGAGTGAGAATTCGTACTAGTAGCTCCTCGTACACAAGACTTTTCACATGACTCCACAAGAAAACATCAAGTAGAGGCAGACTAGTGAATGGTTGGCCATGGAAAAGGATCTTCTCTTCCTATCCACTTTTCACGGAACGTCTGCTTAAGGTGTTCTCAAGCATGATGTGAAGAGTGATGTATCACAAGTGGGATATGTTCCAAGAACCTGGGGAGTATATCTCTCAAAAAGACAGGTACATTGCTCCAGTTAACCGAGGTGGAAGAATAAATGGGCCTATTAAATCATTATTGACTATGCCCACCAATACGTTCACTGCAATTCTGTTTTGATGGCACCCTACAACTATAGGGTTGTCATCGTCCCACACATGACATTTCGACTACTTATCATGCACCTTTGGTAAAATTGGCTTCATCGGTGAAAAGTACACACACACAGGGAAGTGACAATCAAGTTCTCACTTCTGTGACATCGTCAGAGCGACTCCAGGGTTGCTCGCCCAAGTACAACAGAACTTCATCCGACGTTGTCATGCTTGCATCTGAGCTGAAGGACACCATTTTGAACACCTGTTATAGTATTACGACTTGTCTAAGTAGTACAGGGAAGTAAAATGTAGATATTGGTAAGTTCGCATAATTTCACGTTCATAGGTATCCCAAAACAGCTTTTATCTACAACTTGTGACGGAGTTGTTTCCAGACCGGGGTCACTTATGACAATTTTATGCATTTGTCCTTCTTAATCTTCCCTGAAACTTTCTTCATCATCACGGAAATACTGTGTATATAAATCTTAGCAAAATAAATTGTGACAGTAAGCAGCGCTTTTTGTGGCTTTAATGTCCTTTAATTGTGTAGCTTGCTCTTGCTCATTTTATGCATGTACATAACCTCTTTTGTCGTGCGTAATGTCAGTTGTCACTTCGCAGCCCACCGTTTCAGCTCAGCTGTTGCAAGCTTACTTACCAGTGCCTGCTGTTTATGTTTCTGTTTGTCATTGTGAATGACATTTCAGTTAATTATGCTTAGGTTTTAATTTATTTAGTTAATACTCAAGGGGATACTAAATGGTGAAAACTACATATATGGCACTTTCAGTTTTTTGTTTAGTCTTATTAGTTAGAATATTCCCTTTAATTCTATATGTATATATTATCATTGTAAGCCTAAAATACATTTTAAATTTTTTTTAAAAATGTTACTACATCTGTCACATTACTGTGACTTCTGCCCCACTTTAAAGAAAATAAAAATAACTCCTACGCACTTTTGAGTAGAGAGGTAAACTTTAGCCTATGTTTTAGGGGAATTTGCTCCTTACAAATTGGTATTACTGTTAAGTATATGAGCTTCTGTGTGCTCATGTCTTGTGGTTTCTTTTCTTGCAGATATAGGCTATTTAGTTTTCTCCATTTTGCTTTGAACGACATTTTCTGGTATAAATGACCCGTTTCCTCAGAAGCTAATGAAAATAGCTAAATTAAACTTTAGAATGATAAAATAACTCCTAAGTGTTGTTGATCTACATTGGTGTTAATAATATGGTTACATATTTTTTTTAAAAATCCATAATTGCTGATAAACTTGAATTAAAAATTGAAATAACTATCTTCTGTAATAAACAATCCTATTGAATAAAAGCATTTCAGTTAGGATAGAATAGGACTAGTTAACGAAGAGAACACTTAGCACCTCGACCCCCAATGGGTGTTTTGGGCAAACTGCCCCGGGAGGAAGGGATGAGGTGAGGGAAACACAGGAGACGTGTGGGCTGTAGAAATGCGCGCGAAAATCGACAGAGACACGCAGAGTTTCCAAATAGTTCCATGCTTGATCACCAGGCCACGGCAGGCCCGCTCGGAGACGTCCCTCTGTGGGACCGGGGAAACACGAGCCAGTAGTGGAGGCTCTATAGGCTTCCCTCTAGCAGGGCTGAGAAAGAGTTCCAAATCGCAAGCCTTCGTGCCATCTCCCCGACACCGACCGAAACATGCAAAGGAAACGAAATGAGAAGAAATGGGGAGAGAAATACTCAGTTGGAGAATACACCAAAACAGTATTTGCTTTGTGTCAATCAGAGAAAACCACGAAAAACCCAAAGTCAGAGTGGGCGGTTACCGGAAATCGAACCCGGTACCTTCCGAATGTGAGCCTCACACATTACCGCGGGGCCACCTCGCTCGGTAACACATCAATTAGCTTAGAAGCCATTCATCTAGATCCTATAAATGTTTTATCTGATATCCTAAACAGTTTCTGAGAGAATGGGTCGTGAATGTAGGGTAGGGCTTTTAATCTCTCCTTAATTTTTATTGTAAATGGCCCTTATAGAAGAGTATAGTATGCTGAGAGACGTTAGAGGAATCAGAGACCCCCTTGGACCTCGACCATTAGAAGTATTTTGTGCAGTCCCTTACACTCAGAAGGGGATGCAGGGACACAAATACTCGTGCCCATGGCGGATTCTAACCTGCAACCCTTTGCGCCACAGAATGCCGAATTCAAACGCTCAAATGGTCCTTAAGTGAATTAATGATTTATTGTCTACTTTGAACTTACGTACCATTTATACAATGTTTACAATACAATGGAGTTTCTTATTATTTCTCTTCCCCTTATATTTAACATTATGTTGTATATATAATGGGGAAGAATAGGGTCTTCAACAAGAGTGTCCTATCTTTAACATGTGATAGCTACCGTTGTTATTGAGTTACAGAATCATTTTTCCATGTGGTTACAGTTGTTATTGACAAATAGACATGGAACGTTACAGCATTCAGCAACGCGTAGAAATTGTGAAAAGTATTATCAAAATGGATCATCTGTTCGCCAAACCTTCCGTGTATTGCGTGAAGTTTACGGGGTGCATAATCGTCCCTGCGAGAAAACGATTCGGCATTTGATCGATAAATTTGAAAAAGTGGTTCTGTCAGCAATCAAAGAACGCCTGAACGTAATCGACGTAAGCGCTGCTCCAACGAAAACATAGGCGCCGTTCCTGAGAGTGTACGCGAGAACGGAAACAAATCAATTGCTCGTCGAGCGCAGGAATTGGGGCTTTCTCCGACCACATCTTGGCGAATTCTGCATCTGGACTTGAAGTTTCACGCTTACAAAATGGTGTTAACTCAAGAACTAAAGCCCAACACCATAGGTTGCGCCGTGTATTCGCTGACTGGGCTATGGAGCAATTGGAAACTGACCCGAATTATTGTCGAAAAATCATCTTCAGCGACGAAGCCCACTTTTGGATGGATGGTAGTGTTAACAAACAAAATTGCCGCTATTGGAGCAATAACAATTCAATACACATTCAATACACTTCATCCCCAAAAGGTTACTGTGTGGTGTGGATTTTGGTATGGTGGAATCATTGGTCCATATTTTTTTCAATGAAGATGGAGAAGCTCTAACTGTCAATGGAGAAGGATACTGGTCTCTCATAAGGGATTATTTTTGGCCTAAATTGGATGGTATGGATCTCAGAAACATCTGGTTCCAGCAAGATGGTGCCACATGTCATACTGCTCTCGAAACAATCTATATTTTGAAGGAGAAGTTCAAAGGTTTCATCATTTCCCGTGGTGGTGATGTTAACTGCCCCCCCCCCCCCGAGGTCATATGATTTAACGCCGTTGGATTACTTCTTGGGGGTTATGTTAAAACTCGAGTTTATGTCAACAAGCCAGAAACAGTAAATGATCTTACGAATAACATCACGCGTGTTATTCGTGAAGTTGGACCTAATTTACGTTCTTCTGTCATTGAAAATTGGGTCAACCGTATACGCTCAACCCAACGAAGTCGCGGCGGTCACTTAACTGATGTTCTCTTCCACACGTAATGACATTAATTATGTTCCAAAAAAAAAAAAGAAATAACCTCTATCATTTATAGAATGTGTTTTATTTCAGTTCAAAGATAGGACACTTTTGTTGAAAGACCATATATAATGTTCCACTGTTTACTTTTTTGCCTTAACCTTTTTCCGTATCTTCTCCAATTTGCTTCACGTCTGTTTTAATCACCCTAACCTAATTTTTCCTAAATATTTTCCTGCTTTCCCCATATATTAATTTTATCTTGCATTAAAAATATTCCTACCTTTTCTCTAGTATTAAATTCTCTCTTCCGTTATCCGTGTCCTCACATCCCAGAATATAATGTCAATAAGTCATATAATCCATTATATTTAGTATATCTCTCCCCTTTCTTCTCCCTGTTAGAACACTTAAATTCATTTCACTTGTACTCGCCCATGCATACCCCATTCTGGCCTCTTTGTTACATACTTCGATGTATCTTTCTTTTTCTCCCATTCCGTTTTAAAATCTTTATAATCTAGTAATGAAATTTTTTCCTTAAACTACTTATAATTTCTTGCTTTTCAATATCCTCCACTTTTGCTCTAATTTCTTTCCAGAAGCCCTTACTTTTGTTGTTTCTTTCTGCTCATATTTCCCCCATTCCTATTTCTTCCAATTTGTCTGTATCTTGTGCATCCAATGGTCCTTAAGTAACAGTAAAAAAATTTACGTATTGGTATGCTATCTATAATCCCCACTTTATATTCTGCATATTCTGTCACGTGCTCCGCTTTCTGCAGATACGAACAGACGAAAGCATCCAACCGTATTTTAATGTTGCTAATTTGTATCCCCGTCAGATGTGCGCGTGACAAAACATACTAGAATTCAGCGGGAAGATCTAAGGTATCTTTGCTTTGCTCTTATACATTCTAATTATAACTAAAGACTGGGAAACTTGCACACGACAGTTTACATATCATTTAATATAAAATCTGAAATCTTACATTCACATGGCTGTTCTCTTTAGTTTATTTTTGTACGGACTATTTTTACGAAAGCTTATTCTTCTGTTGTTGTTTCAAACAAAAGACTTATGGTAGAAAGTACCACCCTTATAAAGCTTAAGTTTGAAGTTTGACGATGCTACGTTGTTTAGTAATTGTTTGGCAGCAATTAATAATGAACTATCTCATCGAAATCGTAAACATGGATAAAACTGGCCATCGTTATGTAATACAATACTTTGATTTTGTAGCGATATTAATGTTGTACTTATTGTAACATTATTGTAGCTCCACGTTTGGGAGCCAATTTGCTAGAGAAATTGCTTTACGTAATGTTGTTTACATCAGTGTTGAAGCCATCTTGTGACGTCATTCATTTGTCTGGTTTGTAGCTCCATCTGGCGTAGCAATTTGCATCAGTTTTGAAATAATTCACTTTAAATGTCCTCCAGCTAGCTGTTTGGGTCGAACATGTATCTCTTTGCAGGTTGTGAAATGGAAAGGAATCTTTTGTCCAGAAATTATACTGACGAAGAAAATTTGTTTTATAATTTTTATTGCCGAACACGTTCACTAACACTTTTACATATTGATTTAGATACTCGCCAAACTGAAACTGTTTGTAATAACTTCTTACTTATCACTTTTAACTCGCGTACTTCAACTTTGTGTATATTTAACTGTATAATATTTTAGATCTTTAATGATTTTTGCTGCGCGTAACTTGACGAACTGAAGGACTGACTGACGACGTGTAGTGTGCTAGAAATTTTGATGAACTGAGGGCGATCTACCTAGAACCTACCCTATTTATACGCCTGCCTCAAGATACGCCTAAAGATTATAAATGAACTGCTATTGGCTAATAAAACGCGCCAACATTAGCGTCTATTTTAATATCCAATGAAAACCACGAATACATATGCTTTAGGAAATATTCTAGAAGGTTCTACCGAAAACGCGCCAACATTACGTAACTTCCTTGTTCCCAGTAATGATAAACAGCTCACCCCATCGCTGCATTATTGCGTTATTATTGACAGTTTCAGTAAAGCCGTATAAACTTATTTCCCAATAATAATTACAATTAATAAACATCTGAAATCAATGTCACATAAAAATGCATATTCATATTACAATCATTATTTACATTTAGGTAATTTGTGATACAAATTACCGCATCAATTTGAAAGGTCTTAGTCCAACTGATATTAAATCTGAGCTAGATTATACTCTGGGGGAGTCTGCTCCTTCGTTTACAACAGTAAAATATTGGGTGGCAGAGTTTAAGCGAGCCTGTACGAACTGCCAAGACGAACATCGCAGTGGTCGGCCATATGAAAGACCACGCCAGAATTGTGAAGAAAATCCACAAAATGGTATTGCATGACCGTCGACTGAAAGTGCGCGAGCCAGCAGACATAAAAAAGTGCTGTACATTTAGACATGAGAAAGCTATGCGCAAGATGGGTGCCACGTTTACTCGCAATGAAACAAAAGCAGCATCGTTAGGATGTTTCAGTCGAGTGTTTGGCGATGTTTCGCTGGAATAAAGCAGAGTTTTTGCGTCGATTCATAACCGTGGATGAAACATGGATCCATCACCTCACATCCGATACGAAGGAACTGTCAAAACAGTGGATTGAAAGGGGAAATCGACTCCAAAGAAGGCGAAGACTGTTCCATCTGCAGGCAAGGTCTTGCCATAAGTTTTTTGGGATGGGCGTGGTATAATTTTCATTGATTATCTTCAAAAACGAAAAAACAATCAATCGCGAGTATTATGCAAACTTATTGCAGTGATTGAATGATGAAATCAAGCAAAAACGGCGGCATTTAGAGAAAAAGAAAGTTCTGTTTCATCAAGACAATGCACAACTTCCACATCCATTATCGTCATGGCCAAAATCAATGAGTTAAAGTTTGAATTGGTTTCTCATGCACCCTATTCGCCAGACTTAGCCCCCTCTGATTATTTTCTGTTTCCAAAGTTGAAGAAATGGCTTGGGGGTGAAAGATTTGCCAACAATGAAGAGGTAGAGTTTGCAATGATGGCTATTTTAAAAAACTCAACGGTTCTCAGTATAAATAGGGTATCGAAGATATTGAGCATCGCTGTGAAAAGTGTATCGAGCTGAAAGGAGACTATATAGAGAAATAAAGATGTTTTTTCCCAAAATCTCTGTTTTCTTTTTTAAGTCCTCGTACCTCATTTTCACCGAGACAAGCATTTGTAAAAACAGCTTCATTACACATTTCCTGTAGATACAAGAAACATAGACGAAACTGAATCGATAGCCAGATGTTTAAGCATCCCGTACTCTTTTCGTAACATCGAGAGAAACGACTGAATAGCGACAGCACTTTAACAGCCTGATGTGTTAAGTTCGCATGACTTTCTCTACTAACTATCATTTATTTTTACATAGATTCTAAAAAAAACTACTGATTTGTAAATCTACTTCGTGTTGATCGAAATGAAGATTTGCAGAAATAGTTTCATTGTAGGCACAAGGGGATTACAGAAAACCGTATCGATAGTCAGGTGTTTAAAATATAGTAGGTATATGCTGAACTTTAAATTCTACATATTCTTTTCATGACATTGCGAAAAACAACTGAATAGTGACAAAAATTTAAGAAAATGACAACGTATTGAAAAACTCAAACCAATACTAACGGATGTTTTGCAAAAGGCTGACTCCAGAACAAATTTGTTTGAAACAAATTGTGTGTTTTAAAGAGATCTGCATTTTTTGTGCAGTATGTTTTCGTTTAACTCTTAACGTTTACAATTTATACAAAATTATACAAAATTGCTTCCGAATAAAGAAAGCTGAACAGGCTATTTCAGAAAATTCGACATATACATATTTAAATATGTTGCATTTTATCAAACATAGAGCAATTTTTTAGAAAATAAAATACTTCGTCAATTTTCTAGTTTTCACTGAAGCTTTGTTTTAGTCTTCGTGTCGTATCTTTCAAAAATACTGAACTTAAATTACCAAATTTGGTATTTTTCTAAAATTTCATTTTTGAGTTGTCCTGTTCACAGACACACAGACACATATTGACTTGTTTCTAAAAAGGCTCATTTTTGGATTCAGGGGGCCTCAAATTGTATATTTCTGGTGAAACATCGCTATCGAATTTTTGGGTAGATGCAACACCTTCTCTACCTATTAGGCACGTGGTAGAGAAAGTAAATCATCAAACTTTATTTCTATTTTGTAGCGTATAACATAGTTATATTATTTTCTATTCACAGATGCTATTTCTTTAAAAGCCAGAACGATAAGCCTCTTAAAACAAGATATTTGACGTCAACTAAAAACGTGCTTGGCATACATTAAGAGAACCTTTTCATATAAAACTGCCAGAAAGATGCGCTAATCTCTTTCCGATAAAAGTTTCAGAAAGATTTATAATTTATGTTAACACATTCCCTTAACCCTTAGCCAGAATCCTGCATTCACACGATCAATCACGTCTAAACTTGCCTGCCCATCACTTTGCATGCAATCAAGTAGTTTGTCTCTACCACCGATCAACCGAGAAAAACAAAAGCGTGCACGAAAAGCATTAATTATAAGTCTCAAAAGTTAAAATGTGTATTTCACATCTATACACACAATAGATCTGAGTGTGAATAAAGTTGTCCATCATGTTGTATTGATGCATTGATTTGAAATACTCTAAGATGTGTGCAGTGAGATATGAACAGGATCGAGATGGGATTTCGAAACGACACTAGGATTGCATGTAGAGATAGTTCTATAGGGTGAATCAAAAAGCGTGTAGGTTATTATCAGTTATTATTTTATTTTCCAGAAACACGTTTAAATATAAATTTAATAATAATAATAATAATAATAATAATAATAATAATAATAATAATCTGATGTGTTACACTCACACGACTTTCTGTACTCTTGTACAAACTATTTTTACAAACGCTTATTCTCCATCTACTTCATGTTAATCGGGATAAACATTTGCAGACTCTATCTTATTGCTAATTTTCTTGTAGATGTAAGGGGAAAATATATTTACAAGGGCAATATAGAAAAACAGTAGCCTTTAAGCACATACATATCTCTTAATGGCTGGTTGCTATGTGCAGCACCATTCCCTTTGCCACAGATTAATACTCTTTACATATCCAAGACAAAAAAAATGAATAACGAATTCCCAATTTAGAAAATAAGTATTGAAAAATTAAAGGGAATAACAAGCAATATCTCGAAAATGGTTCACTCAATAAAAAATATATATGACATAAATTGTGTATTATAATGCGATCTACATTTTTTGTGTAGTAAAATTGTGTATCTCTTATGGTTTACCAGTTATGCAAAAGTCGTTCACAGTGAAGAATACTTTTGGAGACATTCCCAGAAAATTCAAGATATACATTTTATTTGTCATGAAAATATCTTAAACATATGATATTTTAATCAAAATCGTTAGAGCCATTTTTGAGAAAATTAAAATTTTCGAAAAATGTTCCATGTAAAGGGTAATTGGTGTGGGGGATTTTCTTGAAAATCTTCATGTCGCATCTCTGGAAGATACTGTACCTAAATACCAAGTTTGGTGTTTATCCAACTGTTCGTTTCTGAGTTATGCTGTTCACACACACACACACACAGACAGACACACAGACACACACACGGACATGTTTCCAAAAATGCTTTTTTTTGGATTCAGTGTGTCACAAAACATATATTTCTGGTGAAATCTCGGTATAGAATTTTTGGGTGGAATACAATACTTCCCCTACTTACTATACGTAGTAGAGAAAGTAAAAACAATATAGGTTTATAATAAAGAGAGTTGAAGGTTGTTACACTACATCACTAAAATGTTCTTACTTGAACGCGTTTCGGGAGACGGTTTGCTCCCATCGACAGTATTAGCACATCATTTCTGGTCTTCAAACCATGATATCACTCCGAACATAAAACTCTTAAAACCGATCAACAGCAGCAAAGAATTGGACATCTGGAAAAAATACATATCGTCAAACACAGCAATCACCTAATGAATTTCGAACTGCCGCCACCCAGTAGCCTTTGGAGGTTCATCAGTGCAGCACCAGAGAACACCACTAGCCACACACATTCCCCAGACAATAACCCGCAAAATCAGTTGAAAACATGCTGACGATGGGAGCGAAACGCGTTCAAGTAAGAACATTTTAGTGATGTATGCAACAAACTTCATCTCTCTTTATTTTAAATTATGACACATCACTGTTACTAGCTTCTAAACCTTCAAAATTAATTAATAATAATAGGTATTTATTAGGTAACTATAGTAAATAATAGTAGATAATGATAGAAGCATACAATCAAACAAAACTCCGTGTTATAAATTGAATTTTTACTTTCTCTACCACATACATATTAGGTAGAGAAGGTATTAGATATCGATATTTCAGCAGAAATATATATTTTGAGGCCCCGAATATAAAAACGTTTTTAGAAAAGGGTCCGTGTGTCTTTGAACACCATAACTGAAAAAGGTAAAGTGAAATTTAATTACAGTATCTTCCAAACATTCGACCAAGATTTTAAAGAAAATCTCCCCATCCCAACTACCCTTCTTTACATGCAATATTTTTCGAAATTCTGTATTTTATAAAATATGGCACTAACGATTTTGATTAAAATACCATATTACCATAAACATATTTACATTACAAATCTGATGTGTTACCATCACATAACTTTCTCTACTCTTGTACAAACTATTTTTACAAACGCTTATTCTCCATATGCTTCATGTTAATCGAGATATCGAGATGCAAGGGGAATTGGTAGGTTTTAAGCGATAGTCAAATATTTTAAGAGCAGGTTGCTATGTGGAGTATTTGATTCTCTTTGCATTACCCGGACAAAAAAAATGAATAACAAATTTGCATTTGGGAAAAAGTATAAGTATTGGAAAATTTAAGGGAATAACAAGCAATATCTCGAAAATGGTTCACTCAACAAAAAAGTGTACATGACGTAAATTGTGTATTTTAACGCGATCTACATTTTTTGTGTAGAAAAATTTTGTCTATCTCTTATGGTTTACCAGTTATGCAAAAGTCGTTCACAATGAAGAATACTTTTGGAGACATTCCCAGAAAATTCCAGATATAGATTTCATTTGTCATGAAAGTATCTTAAACATATGATATTTTAATCAAAATCGTTAGAGCCATTTTGAGAAAATTAAAATTTTGGAAAAATGTTCCATGTAAAGTGTAATCGGGATGAGGGGATTTTCTTGAAAACCTTCGTGTCGCATCTCGGGAAGATATTGAACCTAAATACCAAGTTTGGCGTTTATCCGACTTCGTTTCTGAGTTATGCTCTTCATAGACACACACACATACACAGTCAGACACACAAACACACACACACGGACATATTTCCAAAAATGTTTTTTTGGTATTCAGGTGGCCTCAAAACATATATTTCCGGTGAAATCTCGGTATCGAAATTTTGGGTGGAATACAATACTTCCCCTACTACTATACGTAGTAGAGAAAGTATAAATAAAATGTATATTTTGAATGTTCTGGGGAATAGCTTGTGTAGTCCTCTTCATTCGTAAGGAATTTTATATAATCTTGTATAACTGATAAACGTTAATCAATAGACAAAAAGGTACCACACAAAATATGTAGATCTCTAAAACACTCAATATAAGCTTTTTTTGTGGCATAAGCCATTTCTTCTCTCTTCTTCCTCGATTCTCCTTCATTTTTCATTTCCTCCTTTTCTCTCCCCATTTTTCTGCCTGCAATTACCCAGAATCATTTCTTTCAGTTAGTTTAAATTATTATTTTCTTTTCTTTCATCATTTTATAATCCTATTTATAAAGTATGATTGTCGATATCAGATGTTTGTATCAATGTCTCTGCTGCACATAGGAGTTGAATTCTCCCAGATATTCTTATTTCTTCATCAATTGCAGGTACTAATGTTGCAATTTCATCTTGTTACTATCTTGTCCCCATGCTATTTTGCTAATTGTTTTAGCTAATAGATCGAGTTGTATGTATAAATATTTATTTCTTAAAATATATGCTATCTGGTATCCATTTAAAACTTGCATTTCTTGTACAGGGAGAGCCAAAAAACTACGAACTGCCTGCGCGGTGTTTATCCTGTCCTTGTCCTCGGCGCCCGTTGCCGTTTGCCGCTATCATAAAAAGGCGTGGATGAAACCATACAACATTTTTAAAATTACTTTTAAAGGTTTACTTATCAACTTTATGAAAGGAGATGCTGATACTGGCTACCGTCGTTATCCATACATTTTTGACACCTCTTTAAGAAACTGTCCATCACTCGCCAATTTTTTTCGATTCAACTGTTGAAGCCCGTACATATGTGAATACAATTTTGCCTCCTTTTTTGAGAATTAACAGCCAGACAGTGTGATTTTGCCTTTTTTCAAAAACACTCTTCAACAGCTTATACGGCCAACATTTCGATGAATATAATTGAAAGAGGGTTTGAGGACAGAATTATTAATACATATTTGTGGCCCCCTCGGTCCCCCGACATAACACCCTGCGATTTCTATCTCTGGGGTAACCTAAGACAAACCCACACAACCTGGAAGAATTAAAACAAAATATCCGCCCGGAAATTGCCAGCATTTCTACACGTGAACTACGGCGAGTTTCAGCACTTCCTTTCATAAAGTTTATAAGTAAAGCCTTTAAAAGTAGTTTTAAAAATGCGTATGATTTCATCGGCGTCTTTCTGTGATAGCGGCAGACAGCAGCGAGTGCCGAGGACGCGGAGAGGAAAAACACCGCGGCAGCCGGTTCGTAATTCTTTTGCTCTCCCTGTATTATCTCATTATAATAATGTAAACATTAAACAATATATACTCCGGGGTTCCTTGCGGATTGCAATATCTTCATATGTCTTTCTGTGTTTCATTAATTTTCTTACTATGTTTTATAGTAGCCATGTTCAGTTGAATAATATTTTAATGTCATTGTTGGTTGAATATGTTTTAATTTTATCGTTCAGAAATGTTGTTAAATAAAAAAATGGTCTTCTTCCTGTATGAATATTTTCTCATTCTTACTTCCAACTTAACTTTAAATTTGTTTTATTTCTGTTACGGTTTTGCATATTTTCCCAATTATACCCTTGACCTTATCTAATTCACCATTCTTCAATAAAAAAATTGCACCCCTATCTCTAAATCTATTGGCCAGATTCCTGAGCAAACTAATAATGCCATTGTAGGCGTAGTAGTAACTGTCCCTGTAAATCTTAGTCGAATTTTTCATTGTATTCTTTAATTAATACATCATTCATTCAAAATGCCCATACTCCTGCCGCAAAAATGCTATTATTATATGTAATAATCCTGCTTAATGCGATTTTGAGATTTTATTGGATGATTCAGGCTAATTTTATGATTATAGTTTGAGTTATTTCAAATATATTCATTATGTTTTCTGAAGTAAATTTTTGGCCTAAGAATATTCACAACAATTTTACTTCTTTTTGTCTTCTAATGTTCTAATCATCAGATTTAATTGTTGGGTCTCTTTCAAGTTTCCCTTTAAGATTATGTAGCATGACTTTGCGGGGGATATTTGTAATATTGATGTGTTACACCAAGTATTTAATTTGGTTTGTTAATTTATTTGAACGTTTTTCCAATTCCTTCTATTATCTCCTATTATAAACAACACATCATCAGCATAGGTTATGGGTTTTTTATATGCATGTCATCATTCAGTTCGTCTAATAATGTCTACAATACAATATCCCAAAACAACAGTCCTAAGATCGAGCCCTGAGGATTACATTTGGTGATTTCTTTATACTTTACTCCTTTGATTTGTACTTTCCTATCAGTACGTAATTTTTAATATGGCATATAGATGTTTAGAACAATTATTTTGCCTTAACGTCTCAAAAAGATGGGCCACCACAAATTATCAAAGCAGCAGAAATATCTAATTCGATTTAACAGGATTTAACCGTTCTTATCAGTTGATTTACGGTGTCCTCGTGAGGCAGTATTTTTAACACTTAAATGATTTCAGTCTACTTATATAATATGTAAATTCAATAACAGCCCGCCTTAAAAGTAATATGTGTATGTAACAATATATAAAAGTGTATATTACAATCATTGCATATGTTTATATTATTATGTACATGTTTAATAATGTTATGTGAACGTATTACGTAATATAATAATGTAAGAGCTGTGAGAATATAGGTCAAAAGTTGCTAATAATGAGGTAACCTTGAGGCAATAATGAATTATAAAGTTTAATAATGCTACTAATAGTTCTTGGAGCAATAATATAATTTTGAGACTGTTTACAAATAGCCAGCCAACAACCAAAAAAGCTTAAGTTAAATGAAAGTATTCTATTGGAGTAGGATTAGCAAATCAGAAACTGAAATAGGGCAAATTGTACAAATTCAGAAGTCAGTTGCTAGTAGACAGCGTTACTAACTGGACGCGTCCTCGAAAAGTTTAATACGTATTTAGTGTGAGACGAAAATTCATTACGGCGAGAATATAAAGTTTACGAATTAAAAAGTGCAAGCAATTAATAAATAATCTCACAGCTCTCTATATCAGTGAAGTGTTATTTAATCGTGTCAAGGATTAATAAAAGGAGTGAAGTAAACATTATAATTTGAGTAAGCCTACATTCTTTAGCCGCATCACACCTTGTTCAGAGATACATGTTTCTACAAATTAATACTGATGCAGCCGAGACAAACCTAAATATATATAATATTTAAAGAAAAACATTAAAATACAAAGTTGATTTCTAAACTTGGGGCGAAGGCTACCGGAAAGTAAAGTTGGGGCGAAGGCCACCGGAAACTTTGTACCATACATGGGGCAGTTACTTCATCAAGTTCGGCTCCCCAACAGTGAAACTATAATATAACTATTACTTCAAATTGGCTTTTCAACGAGAAGCAACAATACCTCCTTCACTCGGTTGAAAAGTCGTAGTTATTCATTTAAACCTAACATAATTTTATATTTTCTTATTCTCCTACATATTACGTGTTTGTTCAAATATTTTTCCCAAGGTATTTAATAAACATATTGTACCGTACGATTTTGGTTCTTTAGGATCATTAAGTCTTTCTTTAAAATGGTAACTTCGATCTTCTTCCAGCAGAGTGGAAAGCGTCCTTGCCAATATGTAATCATTAAATAATTTAAATAATAACGGTTAATTTTGTCTTCTAAATGCATTAATATTTCATTGGTAATGCCATCTCGACGAGCTGCTACCTTCTTTAAGCTGCTTATGATTCAAGAAAAAATTGAAAGTTGACGAGACTGGAAAAGAATGACAAAGTATTGAACAAATCGAATCATTAATAACGATATCTCGGAAATGACTGATCCATAAACATTCTTTTAAATAAATTGTGTGTTTTAAAGAGATCTACGCGTTTGTGTAGTACGTTTTCTTCTATCACTTAACGTTTAGCAGTTATACAAGATTACACAAAATTCCTTCCGACTGAAGAGGACTTCACAGGCAATACTTAGAAACTTCGGGATATATATGTTATTTGCCATGTAAATATCTTTAATATATGGTATCGTAATCCAAATCGTTAGTCATTTTTGGGAAAATCTTCCATGTAAAGGTAGTTTGGGGTAAGGAAAGTTTCCTTAAAGTCTTCGTCTCGCATTTTTGTAAGGCACTGAACCTAAATACCGACTTTGATATTTATCCGACATTACATCTTTTTCAAAAAATGTTTTTTACTTTCTCTGCTACGTATAGTAAGCAGGGAAAATATTGTATTCCATCCAAAAATTCGATACCGAGATTTCACAGGAAATATATGTTTTGAGGTGCACTGAATGCATATACAGGATTTTGGAAACATGTCCGTCTGTGTGTGTCTGTGTATGTCTGTCTGTCTGTGAACAGTATAACTCAGAAACGAACAGTCGGATAAACACCAAACGTGGTATTTAGGTTCAGTGTCTTCCAGAGATGCAACACGAAGGTTTTCAAGAAATCTCCCCCCCCCGGATTACCCTTTACATGGAACATTTTTCGAAAATTTTAATTTTCTCAAAAATGGCTCTAGCGATTTTGATTAAAATATCATATGTTTAAGATATTTTCATGACAAATGAAATGTATATCCCGAATTTTCTGGGAATGTCTCCAAAAATATTCTTCATTGCGAACGACTTTTGCATAACTGGTCAACCATAACAGATAGACAAAATTTTACTACACAAAAAATGTAGATCGCGTTAAAATACACAATTTATGTCATCTACATGTTTTTTGTTGGGTGAACCATTTACGAGATATTGCTTGTTATTCCCTTAAATTTTCCAATACTTATACTTTTCTCAAATTCGTTATTCATTTTTTTTGTCCTGATAATGCAAAGAGAATGGAATACTCCACATAGCAACCACCTCTTAAAGCCTACCAATTCCCCTTGCATCTACAAGAAAATTAGCAATAAGATTAACATCTCGATATCTCGATTAACATCTCGATATCTCGATTAACATGAAGCATATGGTGAATAAGCGTTTGTAAAAATAGTTTGTACAAGAGTAGAGAAAGTCAGCGAGTATAACACATTAGATGTTTTTTATTCGGTGGTCTCAAAACATGTGAAATCACGGTATCGAAGTTTTGAGTGGAATGGAATACCTTTTCTACCTACTGTGTACGTGGTGGAGAAAGTAAATTAAAAATTACAGAAATTGTTACATCCAGTCCCAGGTTTCTACGCCGTTTAAAATGCTTTTTGTTCGTAAAATATCCTTTATCAGTCAGAAGGACAGCAGAAGGCTAGAAAATGCGGCATCACAATCTCACGCGGGTGGACATGACGCAAAGGTTTCCCAACCCAGCAATTTAGTATTTTGAATTTATGAGGCCAAAATATTTCTGTCAGGTGGGACGCTTCCTTAAACGGAAAGGGCTCTCATGAACGTGGGTTCTGCTTTAAAGTACAATAGCTGATGTAAGTGTGGGTTTGTTCACAAACTGGACACAGACCTACATTACAGAGAATTTGAGTAATTGGACCACTACGTTAGAAGTGTTGAAATGACGTCATTGTGGGTGCCGTGTTGAAATTGATGACGTGAGCAGTCAGCGCACTGGAGAACAGTCGGATGTGAGGCGAAACTGACAATTGGGATGATTCAGTTAAAAATGTAGCGCTTCTCTTTCGCTTATGTCACAGGAGGTCAAAAATTTAATTTTCTCTCTGATTATGGTTAAAATTCAGTTTGACATGTCAACTGGATATTCGATTTTTACTTTCTCTACCACGTAAATAGTAGATAGAGAAGGTATTGCATTTCACCCAAAAATTCCATTGCGAGATTTCATGGAAAATGCATATTTTGTGGCCCCCTGAATCCCAAAAAGCAGTGTATGTCTGTGAACAGCATAAATCATTAAACTAAAAGTCTGATAAATACCTAAATTAGTATTTAAGCTCAGTATCTTCCAAAGATGTGACTTGAAAATGTTAAAAAATATCCCCCAAAACCAAATTACCCTATAAATGGAAGATTCTTCAATATATTTTACTTTCTGAAAAATTCTCTAGGATGGTTAGACCGCTCGCCTCTCCCCGAGGCGGACCGGATTCAATCCCAGGGACCCGCATGTGGGATTTGTGGTGGACAAAGCGGCGTCTTGGCGAGCTTTCTCCGGGTTCTCCGGTTTCCCCCTCCATTCATTCCAGCAACTGCTCCATTACCACTTTTCCTTTCATCCATTTCACCATCATTTCGTTTCATCTACTTCCTTCCTCCCATACATCGGGCTGATCACCCATCATGGATATTCTGTCTGATCCATGAGTGTCTCCTCCTCGACGGGCCTCTGGCCCCAGGCACCCGCCTGTAAGTCCTGGGGGTGTAAGTCCTACATACGAGGAGGTTAAACAGAGAAAGAAGAAGAAGAAATTCTCTAATGTTTTTTTATTAAAATACCATACATTAAATTATTTACAAGACAAAACGCATATTTTGAATATCATGGGAATAGCCTGTGAAGTCCCGTTCATTCGGAAGAAATTTTATGTACATAATCTTGTATAGTGATAAACAATGAGCGATACGCGAAAACGGACTTCACAAAAATTGTAGATTTCTTTAAAACACACATTTATTTCCAATAGCCTTTTTGTGGCATAAGCCATTTTCAAGATAAGCGTTATTAATGGTTAACATTCTAAATTACTTTGTCATTCCTTTAAAGTCCCGTTGACATTTGTATCCTAACGAAATGTGTAATGTAGCTATTTCAGCGAAGGTTTATCTCGATTATAATGAAGTAGACAGACAAAATAAGCTTTCGAAAGAAAAGCTTGTATACCCACTAATTTTTACTTTCTCTACTACGTATAGTAAGTAGGGGAAATATTGTGTTCCACCAAAAAAATTCGATACCGAGATTTCACAGGAAATATATGTTTTTAAACCCCCTGAATCAAAACAAGAGCATTTTTGGAAACATGTCCGTGTGTGTGTCTGTGAACAGCATAACTCAGAAACGAACAGTCTGATAAACACCAAACTTGGTATTTAGGTTCAGTATCTTCCAGAGATGCGACACGAAGGTTTTCAAGAAAATCTCCCCACACCAGATTACACTTTACATGGAAGATTTTTCGAAAATTTTAATTTTCTCAAAAATGGCTCTAACGATATTGATTAAAATGTCACATTTTTAAGATATTTTCATGACAAATGAAATGTATATCTCGAATTATCTGTGAATGTCTCCAAAAGTATTCTTCATTGTGAACGACTTTTGCATAACTGGTAAACCCAAAGAGATGGACAAAATTTTACTACACAAAGAATGTAGATCGCGTTAAAATACACAGTTTATGTCATATACATTTGTTTTGTTGAGTGAACCATTTTCGAGATATTGCTTGTTATTTCCTTAAATTTTCCAATACTTATGCTTTTTCTCAAATTCGTTATACATTTACTTTCTCTACTACGTATAGTAGGTAGGGGAAGTATTGTATTCCACCCAAAAATTCGATACCGAGATTTCACCGGAAATACATGTTTTGAGATCCCCTGAATCCAAAAAAAGCATTTTTGGAAACATGTCCGTTGTGTGTGTCTGTCTGTGAACGGCATAACTCAGAAACGAACAGTCGGATAAACACCAAACTTGGTATTTAGGTTCAATATCTTCCAGAGATGCGACCCGAAGGTTTTCAAGAAAACCCCCCACCCCAGAGTACCCTTTACATGGAACATTTTTCGAAAATTTTAATTTTCTCAAACATGGCTCTAACGATTTTGATTAAAATATCATATGTTTAAGATATTTTTATGGCAAATACAATGTATATCTTGAATTTTCTGGGAATGTCTCCAAAAATGTTCTTCATTGTGAACGAGTTTTGGTAAACTGGTAAGCCATAAGAGATGGACAAAATTTTACTACACAAAAGATGTAGATCGCATTAAAATACATAATTTATGTCATATACATTTTTGTTGTTGAGTGAACCATTTACGAGATATTGCTTGTTATTCCCTTAAATGTTTCATTACTTATTTTCTCAAATGGGAATTCGTTATTCATTTTTTTGTCTTGGATATGCAGAGTATTAATCTGTGGAAAAGGGAATAGTGCTGCACCTAACAAACAGCTATTAAGAGATATGCATTTGCTTAAAGGCTACTGTATTTCTATATTGCCCTTGTAAATATATATTCCCCTTACAACTACAAGAAAATTAGCAATAAGTTTAACATCTCGATTAACATGAAGCATATGCTGAATAAGCGTTTGTAAAAATAGTTTGTACAAGAGTAGAGAAAGTCATGTGAGTGTAACGCATCAGATTTTCTTAAGTTCCCTTGTTTACCCAGTTTATTATTACTGTATTATTTACTGCTTATTACCGCAATTACACAACACACAAACACCCATGCCCATGGGGGACTCGAACCCACGACCCTCTTGGCAGAATCTGAAGCTATACACTCCAGCGATCACGGCTACCAGGGCCGGCAAACTAATAAACAATAGGGGATAGAGAAAGTTATGTGAATGTAACACATGTGTTTTTTAATTGTTTTTCATGGCTTTGTGTTTAGCGCAAACTAACGCATATGTTTCAGTCTTCTGTATGTGAATAGCGTCTCAATACCCTTAAAAAGCTGAAGTAAAAGCATTTTTTGGGAATACCATAATGTAGTTGTCCGAACAGCATACATATAACAAGATCGTAAACGCAAGCAGAGCGTTCATTTCAGGTGTATTTGCAGATTTTGTGTCCTGAATGCTGGTATTTTGATATAAAATGTGTTCGAAATTATACTTTTCTGGGCCCGTGCAAACATGGCCTCTGTTGAACACCTTGTTGAACACTTGTTCCGCTGATTTCTTACAAATTTTCCATTTTTAGAAAAACACACAGGTGCCTCGGCATTTACCGACAAATCTTTAACAGAACTCGCTGTCTAGTTCCCAGAATCATATGCTGGGAAGTACACCCGACATTCCGTGCATCATATTCTAATATCCTAGTCCAATATCCGTGGGCTAATATATGGACGATTTTTAAACTGCCATATATTTCCAGAAACTGGAAGAAAATAACCTACACGTCTGGTCACGGGGTGAGCGCAGCGCTCCATTCCACTTTTAAATTATGCTACCATGAGAAAGGAGCACAGTTGGTAACCATGATTCATGTTATCGCACGGTCTAAACTGCGCGGGAAAGTATTTCAGAGAATATCCGACATCTGGTCATTTGCTTATTAAGTGATTTGAGGCAGTATTTTTAACACTTAAATGATTCCAGTCAAATTATATAATATGTAAATTCAATAACAGCCCACCTTGAAGCAATATGTTATGTAATAATTTGTAAAATGTATGTAACAGCCATTGTATATGCTTATATTATTGTATACATGTTCAATAATGTTATGTGAATGTATTACGTAATTTAATAATGTAGGAGCTGTGAGAATAATAAGTTAAAAGTTACTAACAATGAGGTAACTTTAAGGCAATAATGAGTTTGAGAGTATAATAATACTACTTTTGATTATTGGAGCAACAATAATGTGATTTTAGCGACAGTTTATAAACAAAATAGTCAATCAACAACCAGAAAAAGCTTTAGTTAAACGCAGGTATTCTTTTGGAGTAGAATTAGCTAATCAGAGACTTTAAATACAGAAATTTACAAGTTTGGGCGGTAGAAATCAGTTCAGTTGCCTACAAACAGTGTCCTCAGGAAATTTAATATGTATTCGTGTGAGACGAAAATAGCTTACGTATTAAAAAGTGCAAGTATTAAGTAAAAGAATCTCACAGCTCTCTCTATATCAGCGAAGTACTATTTAATTTGTGTCAAGGATTAATAAAAAGGAGTGAATTGAAACTTAAAATCTGTGTAAGCCTACATTCCTGTCACATCACGCCCTGCTAAGACTTCCATGTCTCTAAAATAAATACTGACGCAGTCGAGGCAAACATAAATATTTAATACTTAAAGAAAGAGTTTAATTACAAAGTTAATATTTTTTTTAAACTTGGGGCTAATAAAATGTCTTTATCAAATTTACCCCCATAGCGTGATGCAAACAACGTAAAAATAAAACTTCTTCAAATTTTATCAGGTGTGCACTGTTTATGAGCGTTGCGCTCACCCACGACCAGTGTTTTTGGGCATTTTCAATCTTCTGTATAAACCCAGTGAATACTTTGAGGTAACCTACAAATTAATACTGTGAAAAATGAGTAGCAAGTACAACAGTTTTGCTAAGTAGGCACAAATACGTTAGTGAATAAACGAAGTTATAAATAAAGTTGAACCTCCGTCTTAATTTTCGGAAATGAATGAAGACTTTCACGGACGACAGGAAGATTCAAATGTGGAAATGACAGGAAATAGTGATCATGTTAGGAACTGAGCAATCAGTTAATGAAGACGTGTCAGCAATTGGAGGACCCGAGTATGTAGGGCGTGATAACATAACCAAATGGAAAGTTCACGCTTTTCTAAGAAATCGACGACGAAGAGCAAGAAACATTGGTTTGCATCCTCCTAGTGTGAAGCGTGTGGCAAAAGAAGAAAGAGAGTAAATGATTGCTGGAAGCTATTTTTGGGCTCATTCATTGAAAAACTTGTGGTATATAACAACATAAAACTTCAGGAAATTCGCTCAAAATATAGCCGCCCTCGAGATGCGTTGGAGACAAATATGGGCGAAATAAGGGCACTTCTTGGACTGTTGTATTTAGCAGGGTTCATGAAGTCATCACATCAGTGTATTGAGGACCTATGGGCAACTGATACAACCGCTCCTGAACATTTTCTCTTGGTAATGAGGTACAGCCCCTTCTATTTGCTATTCACTTCGGCTTCATATTAGGACCTGACTTGAAAGAAAGCAGTTTGATAAGCTTGCACTGGTTCGAGAGATATCTTTAGAACTTGTGTAGCTATGCAAGTGTCACTATAGTTCTGAATGCGTCACCATGGATGAAATGCTAGAGAACTTTCGAGGACGCTGCAGTTTTAGGCGCTATATGCCAAAAAGGTCAAGAAAATATGGCTTGAAAATATTTGCAATGGTTGATTCTCGTATGTTGTACACATCAAACATGCAAATTTATGTTGACAAGCAACCGGAGGGACACTATGCTATAAGGGTCATTCAAATGAAACCCGTCACTTGTGTAAAGTAACGGTAACGATTTTATTAACTCAAAAATAGTCACCAAAACTGTTGGCATATTTATCCCATTGCGACACTAGCCGGTCGATTCCATCTTTGAAGAATCTAGTAGGCTGCTGTTGGATCCAGGCCTGGACCCATTCACACGCTTCATCCTCCGTTGTGAATCGATGTCCGTGAATAGCTTGTTTTAGAGGTCCATAAACATTAAAGTCACACGGTGAAAGGTCTGGACTGTACGTTGGATGTTCCAGGGTTTCCCATTGAAACAGCCGCAATGTCGTCTTCACCGCATAGGCAGTGTGTGGGCGGGCATTATCATGCAGGAGAATAGCTCCATTGGACAACATGCCTGGGCGTTTCGACTTGATGGCTCGTCTAATGTTCTGTAAAGTCACTAGACAACGCTGGGCATTGATGGTGGTTCCCCGTTCCAGGAACTCGACAAGCAGTGGGCCCTTGTGGTCAAAAAAGGACATTATGACCTTACCAGAACTGGTGTGCACGGTCTTTGATTTCTTTGGAGTTGGTGAAGTCGCATGTTTTCACTGCTTGCTCTGACTCACTCCTCGTTTCTGCTTACTGGCCTTCATATTCAGTAGTGGACGATAACTTGTGTGACCACCTTCTCTTCGGCGTGAAACCACACTGTCGCTATGCAACGTCAAACGTTGCACACGCTGTAGTCGCTCTACTAATAGATGGTGCCACCATACACGCAGTTAAGTGGTGCCACCTTACGTGTAGTGTAAAGTTAGACGCACTGACCAGGTTTCATTTGAATCCCCTCATAAACAATCAGCCTAGCAGTGTTGTAAAATGACTTGTTGAACCTATGGCATATTCTGGAAGAAATGTGACCATGGACGATTGGTTCACATCAATTGATCTGGTGAACGATCTAGTGCATGAAAAAAATCTAACCGTTGTTGGAATACTTCTAAACACAAGAGAGAGAATTCACCAATCATAGTAAACACAAGAACGAGGCCAGTGAACAGCTTGTTTGCCTTCGGCGAAGAATCAATGCTGGCATCATGTTCCACGAAGGTACCGCAATGTACTGCTAATATGGCGATAAGATTGACCATACTGATGAAAAAATCTGATGTGTTACACTCACATGACTTTCTCCACTCTTGTACAAACTATTTTTACAAACCCTTATTCTCCATATGCTTCATATTAATTGAGATGTTAATCTTATTGCTAATTTTCTTGTAGATGCAAGGGGAATTGGTAGGCTTTAAGCTATAGTCAAATCTTTTAAGAGCTGGTTGCTATGTAGAGTATTCCATTCTCTTTGCATTACCAGGACAAAAAAATTAATACCGAATTCCCATTTGAGAAAAAGTATAGGTATTGGAAAATTTAAGGGAATAACAAGCAATACCTCGAAAATAGTTCACTCAACAACAAAAATGTATATGACAAATTGTGTATTTTAACGCGATCTACATTTTTTTGTATAGTAAAATTTTGTCTATCTCTTATGGTTTACCAGTTATGCAAAAGTCGTTCACAATGAAGAACACTTTTGAAGACATTCCCAGAAAATTCCTGATATACATTTCATTTGTCATGAAAATATCTTAAACATATGATATTTTAATCAAAATCGTTAGAGGCATTTTTGAGAAAATTAAAAATTTCGAAAAATGTTCCATGTAAAGGGTAATCTGGGGTGGGGGGATTTTCTTGAACACCTTGTGTCGCATCTCTGGAAGATACTAAACCTAAATACTAAGTTTGGTGTTTATTCGATTGTTCTTTTCTGAGTTATACTGTTCACAGACAGACACACACACGGACATGTTTCCAAAAATGCTTTTTTTGGATTCAGGGGGTCTCAAAACATGTATTTCCGGAGAAATCTTGGTATCGTATCTATACGTAGTAGAGAAAGTAAAAAGAGCTTGAAGACCTTAGTTCTTGGGCTAACAAAGCTCCATCTTGCAACTAGAGCATCTACTTTAGGGATTCATGAAAACCTTATGTATAGATTGAAACAGAAGAGCAGACTAGGCCTTGGGGGGAAGAAAGATCCAGCTCCTTCTGAAGCATCCGTTGCAAGTGGAAGAGTCAAATGTGGGTGTTGCCCCAAGATGAAGAATAGAAAGACAACTGTAAGGTGCAAGGAGTGTGCACAACCTATCTGCGGTGAACACACTGTCACTGTTTCTTACGTATGTCATACGAATACTAAAGATATTTCCAGTAGCAGTGAATAAAATGTGGTTACCTAAAAAAACTTAGAATAAAATTGGATTTATTTGGTTAAATATTTTCTTTATTGTTTTGAATATAATGAATAAGTAAAAGTAATAATTTTGAAGAATTGTAAGTTAACAAGCAAAATGTGATTGGCGTATATTTGTTTGTAAACATATCTATCAAATGTTATTGTAGCAGTGTTTCTAAGCAATTGCTATATTATAATAAAAAGGAATGTAAGGATATAAAATGAATAATAATGCACATAAAATCGCCATTAAAACCGTATTAAACTGAATTTAAAATTAGAAAAGAAGTAGTGAGCGCAGCACTCACCCTTGACCAAAGATGTTAACAAATGGATCGCGACCAACTAAGGGTTAAGGCGATACACAACATTTTCCTACTGAATCGAAGAAATATCAGCACAACATTGGGTGGTATTAATAAAAGCGAGCCATGACTTAAAACTCGCAATTTCTGAGCCATGGCACCTTTCCGTATTAATAAAACGCAACAACTCAAGCTTAGCGTGACCTTCGACTTATCAACGACTCAATCCGTCCCTCCTAGCGAGTCATGGCTCTAGCCGTGGTATTAATAAAACGGAACTGTGAGTTCACTTTAAGAGCCATGGCTTACGATTTCTTAAGCTACCTCAGTAGCTGTCTCAAACTTGAAGGCGATGGCTCAGTTGCAAGTGAACATCAACCTGAGAAAAGAAAAATACTATAAAATGCTCCAGGATTCTGAAGACTACAATTATAAACAACTTAATATGTTAGAGAAAAAAAACATGAGGTGGCTCGCCTGGCATTTCCTTCCGGAAACTATGGAGACGAGGAAAGACACTTACTATAGATGGAAAAATGAGAATATTTCTACCTGCATTGAGTACCGCAGATTCTAGTCTGGCGTGGCAGAGGTCTTGGGCGTTTCACAGATACAGTTGAAATATATTTTGGGAAGTTTCTTCTCGCATTAAACAAAAATCGAGAAACTGGATCACATTCCCAGCATCCACTGCAGCACTACAAGCTGCTAAATTTGAATGGCAGCGTTATTTTACGTTATTGCAACAAGTTTTGTAACCTTGAATTATTTCATAAAACACGCTTTACTAGTAGCATCAATAAACTGGAGAATAATCGAAAGTCATCCTTACTATTCTTACCTCTTAACGAAACTATAGATGGATTTGATTCCCCTTGAATAAGGTCTAAAAACTTTGTTTTCCCAGTTTTTTAGGGCTATGGGCTTGTTGCCTGTCCGTCGCAGATCAATCTTCACTTTTAGGCGATTGTTCATATTTCTTATTTTCTTCGCCATCCTATCTGGTTTTCTGTTAGGCGAAGATTTAGATTCTCCTTTAGTTTTCGCTGCACTTCGGCCATAGCAGAAGCCTTTTCCGCTTGTCTACAGGCAGCTGAGATTTGCTCATTATCTATTTGTGGCTGGCTAATAAGTTCACAAAACAAGATGCAAACTGATTGCTTGCTTCGGTCATTTCTGATGGATATACTGCCAAAAAAATACCCTAAACTAAATCCAATGTTTACTGCCACTCGACAATAATACATTTGCAATCAGGAAGAGGGGAATACTAGTCAGAGACACAATCATAGAGCCAAGGCTCAGAACGGCATAGAAGTTTTTATTAATACCAAATCTGTGACTCCCGACTCGCTGCTACCGACGACTCGGTTTTGCTACAAGTCATGGTTCATGAGTCACGGCTCGCTTTAATTAATACCACCCATTACGTCAACGCCATGGTGTACTCAGCGTGGCAGCATAGTCACACTGCACCATCGCCTGCTGATATGTAGACCTGAAATATGCACGGAGACTGCGAGAATTCGCAACGTCTTCTTATTGACAATTATTACCACAGTCGTCATTATTATTACAAGGGTTAGGCAATTGCCCGTTCCGGCTTCACAAAGCGTCAGTCCAGCGTTCAACATCTTGGCGTCCTCTTGCGAAACTTAACATAAACACACGCTGTTCTGCTGTATATACTATAATAACTATTTACAACAAGTATAATCAACAGAGAATTTTACATAACGTTATTCTCACTGTACACCGTGTCAAGCAACGTTAGTCTGAACTGCGCCTTCGTAGGCGCGTCAATAGTTCTAAAAATTCTGATGTGTTACACTCACATGACTTTCTCTACTCCTGCACAAACTATTTTTACAAACGCTTATTCTTCATATGCTTCATGTTAATCGAGATGTTAATCTTATTGCTAATTTTCTTGTAGATGCAAGGGGAATATGACAGTATTTAAGCGATAGTCAAATCTTTTAACCGCTGGTTGCTATGTGGCGCATTTCATTTTCTTTGTATGTCCAGGACATAAAAAAAACGAATAACCAATTTGAGAAATAATATTGGAAAATTTAAAGCAATAACAAGCAATATCTCAAAATGCTTCTCTCAACTAAAAAATGACATAAATTGTGTATTTTAACGCGATCTACATTTTTTGTGTAGTAAATTTTTGTGTATCTCTTATGGTTTACCAGTTATGCAAAAGTCGTTCACAATGAAGAATACTTTTAGAGACATTCCCAGAAAATTCGAGATATACATTTTATTTGTCATGAAAGTGTCTTAAGTATATGATATTTTAATCAAAATCATTACAGCCATTTTTGAGAAAATTAAAATTTTTGAAAAATGTTCCATGTAAAGGGTAATCTGGGTTGGGGTGATTTTCTTGAAAACTTCGTGTCGGATCTCTGGAAGATACTGAACCTAAATACCAAGTTTGGTGTTTATCCGACTGTTCGTTTCTGAATTATGCTGTTCACAGTCACACAGACGCACACACACGGACATGTTTCCAAAAATGCTTTTTTTAGATTCACGGGGTTCCAAAACATGTATTTCTGGTGAAATTTTGGTATAGAATTTTTGTGTGGAATATAACACTTCCCCTGCTTACTATACGTAGTAGAGAAAGTAATAAATTGGAAACGTCTATGTGCCGAAAATATTAATTCGACCTACCAAATAATCTAACGTTCCGGTGTTTTAGTAAAAGTGGATTACAAACGAGATTCTTAACTGTAAAAATCTCATACGTTGCATTCACATGACACTCTACTCGCTCTTCTACAAACTGTTCTTACTGAAGCTTATTCTTCTATCTACTACTCATTAATCGACACAAATTCATTACATATTTACACACATTTTCCTTTTAACTATAATAAGAATACAATAGGCCAAAACGATAGTCAGATGTTTTAAAAAGCGGGTCGCTATGTCATGGATTTTAAACTCCATGCTCTCTGCATGACCATGTGTAAAAATGAATAGCAACTTACCGCTTGAAAAAGCATTTCAAAATTCAAACTAATAACAAAAAATACCTCGGAAATGGTTAACGGCACAAAAAATTGCATTTTATATACATTTTGTGCTGTAACGAGATCTGCACTTTTGTCTAGCAAGGTTTTATCTATCTCTTACAGTTTACTAATTAACTAAAGCCATTCAGAATGAAGAGAATTTCCAGGCTATTCCCAGAAAATTCAATATAGTCATTTTATTACGATGTAAGTATTTTAAATATTTTAGTCATAATCTTTGGTCATTTTTATAAAATTAAAAAGTAACAAACATATTTTCATGCCATAGGTAAATATTCGTATAGCATCTTGAAAGATTTTGAATTTAGATACTAGGTTTGGTATTTGACCAATTTTTTTTTGTTTTTGAGTTATGATTTTTAGAGATACATGTAAGCAACTTTTATCAAAAATGCTCTTTTTTATTCAGGAAGCCTCAAAAGGTGTATTTAAGATAAAATCTCTGAGTACTACAAGTCGAACACTGGGAAGTTGAGAAAAGTCAGAAAAGAAACAATAATTAATTCTACAAAACAATGTCTACTCCAACCTTTTTGTATGGCGGTGAAAGCTAGATTCTAACAAAAAAACAAGAAAAAAAGAAAGAAAACAGCAAAAGAGAAAGCGGACTGAAGCATGAAGCCGTTGGTGGTGCGACAATTTTTGAAGCCGTACCCTTTGCTCCAAATTTTGATGCTGCTATCTTGAGGTTCTTTGTCTCAGGATATGCTTGAATGTAGTATGAAGGGATAACAACAGTTTAGTTAGCTGATAAAATTTAATGTTGACTGAAATATTTCACTTGAAAAGTGTCGCCGACTGTTAAATTAAAGAATTAAATTATTTCTAGAATAACAATTATGCGAAGCGTCAGTTACCGTAATTCGCAGAAATGATACACGGAAAGATTCCTCACAATCGCCGCTAAATCTTTCTAATACCGGCACAAGTGTCGTCACATGAGTAAATCATAGAGTTAAGTAAGTAAACCCGATTTAGAAGCATGCGCTTCTCTTTACTTCCACTCCGCCTACCCATCACTACCTACTATGCGGTGCCTTGCTCGAATTTCAGAAATATATTCCCTTTCTAATTTACTGAATTCCTACCTACTTGCCCTTTCAAATGCACTGAACACGACTCTAAATGCATTCCAGGAATCTTTATGCTAATGCGTTCGCTATTCGTCTGTTGCCAATGACTTTCCTTGACATGACCCACTAATTATCTTTTTCTCCGGACATATCTTTTCACCCAGGCTCATTACATTATATATTGATTTAATATACGGAAGTTATTTATTGCAATTATTTCTCTGTCTTACTATAACTTCTTTATTTAATTATCTATATATTTGTCAATAATTACGTATGCAACGTTTGAGGCCATTAGCAGGATATACATTACAGCATCACAAAAGTAAAGAATATATTCGATAAACTTAAAATACAATGTATATTACATACTACTGATGCACACCGACAACAATGGTAAGAATGAACACTGACCGCATAATTCTGAAAATTTTTAGTTATTGACCTACTGGAAAAACACAACAGGACGATTATAAAAAGATGGTTGGAACAATTATTGTAAAAGTATGTAATATTTCTGGAGAAGGAATAGGCCATTTTGGTCTGATCCTGAAAGTGTATGATCATCTTGATATGATGAAGATCTCTGGAGGTTTTGAATTTTTGTGTGGAACGCAATACTTACTAGAAAAGCAGTAGAGGAAGTAAAAATATACCACTAAGACGTGAGATACTGAACAAAACTGAGGTGAAATATGGGAGACCTGGCAACAGCGTATATCAGCCATAGTTTCCAGATGTGCAATTTCAAACAGGGAAGGAGGAAGACAATTCCGCAGATTGTGGGATTGGCTAAAATTGGGCTTGATAGGAACGCATGTGCTCCATAAATGCACCTAACCGCATCGGAAATTGTATCAGGCTAGAAATATTCAGGATAGGCAAGCCCTTGAAGCCTCGGGCAGCGTAAACCTCGAAATGAAGAGGTCAAATCATGCGCGGGAGAGGTGTGTGAGGCGCCGGCAGTCGAGTGCGAGGTCAGGAGGCAAGAAACTTTGCAGTTCCGTGCAATAGATCAAACGTCAGCGATGAAAAGAAGTGCTTGGTATATGAGACATGACAGCCGATCCATTGTGTTGCTCGAGCCAATGAGAACATTTCGCAAACATATGCCTAGCTTTTGTCTTTTCAAAGAAGAAAGCGGATCTGTCACTTGCAAGTGAATTCGCTTCCTTTTGCAGATAAAAACGTATTAACTTACCGTGGCATTCTGCACTCCTGCCTCTCCCCGCCCCGTGTTGGAGAAGTATATTCTGGACTCGAGCCCAGGACTGAAACAAAGTAAAACTTTATTAAGTTTTTCTCAGTTCTTACAAGACGAATTACCAAGAAAACCTGATTTAAACCTAAACTGCAAGAAGATTTAACTCATTTTGATTACAGTTGTTTCTCAGTGCTGAAGTTAGTTTTCTTGGATGATAGATCGATGCATTTCTTACCTTCTGAAGTATTACGTAACTTTGAATACTTTTACAAAGAATCGCTCATTCAGATCAATGTTTTAAAAGTATGTACTTAATGTATTGTCAAATTCATTTGAACTACTTAAAGTAAGAAGTTACTCACAAAAATTCTCATGTGCCACACTCACATGAATTTCTCTACCCATTACAACTTAACATACATCGCACATTACACTATTCATATAAAAGTATAACTGTGTATATACGCAAATAATTATAGGGGTTTTAAATCTCTATTTTTGCTTTCTTTACCATATACATAGTAAATAAAGAAGGTATTGCATTCCATCCGAAAATATATATTGAGATTTCACTGAAAGTATATGTTTTGAAGCCCCTGAATCAAAGAATGGATTTTTTTCAGAAAAATGTGTATATTTGTGTCTGTAAACAGCATAACGCAAAAACGAAAAGTTGGATAAATATCAAACTTGGTATTTAGCTTCAGTACCTTCCAAAGATTCGACACAAAGATTTTCAAGAAAATCCCCATACCCCAAACAACCCTTTACATGGAACAGTTATCGAAAATTATGATTTTCTAGAAAATGGCTCTTATATTAGATATTTATATGACAAATAAAACGTATATCTTTAATTTTCTGTGAATAGCTTATGAAGTCCTCTTCATTCGGAAGGAACCTTTTATAATATTACATAACTGGTAAATGTTAAGGTATAGACGAAAAGATACTACACAATGTAGATCTCTTTAAAACACACAATTTATTTTAAAAAAAGTTTGGACATAAGCCATTTATGAGATATTCGCTATTAATGGTTCGAATTGTTCATTACTTAGTAAGTCTTTTAAAGTCCAGTCAACATTCAGTTGTTTTTCACGATTGCATAGTAACAGTGTGGAACTTTAAGGCTCACAATTCTTAAAAATTTGCTGCTCTTTGTATATATAACGAAATTTAACTATTTTTGCAAAGGTATACTTAGATTACAATGTAGTAGAAGGGAAAATAACAATTAGTAAGAATGGTTTGCATAACCACTAATAAAGATAGAGGTTAGGGAAGGTCATGTGAATGTATCACATCAGATTTTCTCTGGGTATAGAACATAATTTTGAATCATAACTTAAATTGAAGAATGGCTGTGAAAGTTTCAACTTTGCATGTGCAGATTTTGTTTTGTTTAGTACCCATGGTAACGAAATAAACAAAACATGACAACTCGCATATTTTGGAATTCGTTAAATATACTTTGGTGGTTTCTAGTAGGCGAAGGTTTGGTCTCAACGTCCCCGCTGGTAACAGCATTCGTAGGTGATCCAAACGATGCGGTCTCTTTAGAGGTAAACACGTGTGTCATTTGAGTATACTGAGAAAGCCAAAACAGGTTTCTCGCGTAGTTCTAAAAAGTCTGTGCGGCGGGCGAGTCAAGAATTAGCAATTACAACAGTGACGGTATGTAAGGTGTTAAGAAAACGTGCCATTGCTAACTGCAGACTTACCCGAGTTGATATGGAGGATAATTACAGAAGTAGTATCAGTTACATCAGGCATGCTAATGTCACCGTGATAAATGCAGCACCGACTGGATATTTGCCGTAACATAAAAGGATCCCATATTGAACAGCTGTAATTTATGTTATGGTAACTTTCACAGTTTTTCTTCCACTTAACTTATGAAAAAAAGTATACTGTAGGGAAAATATACGTGGTGAATCACCTAAAACTTGCACCGCAAATATTTCGGAAATGGAAAGTGCTATTGATGTGCAGTTTTCACGGCATTGATTGCTAGTCAGGAGCTCGTACATTTAGCCTATAAATATATTTTAATAATACTGAGAAAGTGTATTGTTTGAGCAAACATAAAATTTTTAAATGGAACAATGCCTAGTTACGTCAACAGAATAAAGTTAGGGTAAATTAGAATGTCAATGGTCTTTGTTGCAGCATTCTTGTGCAAGTGGTTTACTAGAAATCGTATTTTGAAAATTGTTCACCCCGACAAGTGTTTGTCCCATTCAACCTGCTTAGTTGCTAGGTACGATGTTGTTATGTTTGTTTGCATTGTGTTTTCTGTTCATTGATTGCATTGCGACTTTCTGGTCAGTTAGTTTGTGACAGTTCAAGCAGCAAGTCGTGAGTGGAAGATGGGGTTTACTAATGCAGACAAAGCCGACACGCTCATGGTGTATGGAGAGTGTAAGAACAATGCATTTCGTTCCTGTAAGGAAACGTATCCCAATAGACGTCAACCATCTCGGCAATTATTCATTTATCAACCTCTTCAACCAATTACGTGAAAGTGGTACTGTAACACCTAGAAAACGTAACAGAAACAAACCAGTGACTGGAGAAGAGGCAGAAATTAATGTTTTGGCTGCCGTTGCAGTAGATCCGCAAATTAGTTCCCGCACAATCGCACGTGGAAGTGGCATAAGTCAGGCAAGTGTACTGCGCATTCTCCATCGACATAGGTTCCATCCCTCTCACATCTCTCTCCATCAAGAGCTGCATGGAAACATTTTAAGAATCGTGTTAACTTTTGTACATGGGCATTAAGACATGATACTCCAGATTCATCATATATCTTGTTTAGTGATGAGGCAACATTTACTAATCATGACCAGGTAAACCGCAGTAACATGCAACCGAATCCTTGGCTTCGTCAGGTGGAACGTCAGCGTCCATGGAGTTTAAACGTGTGGTGTGGTGTGGGATAGTGAACCATTAGCACATAGGCCCTTTGTTCATAGAAGGAACAATGAACTCGCACAAGTATCGCAGCTTCCTGACAGACCATCTCCCACAGATGCTAGAAGACGTTCCTTTGCAGACTAGGAGGAACCTGTGGTAGCAACATGATGGCTGCCCAGCCCATAGTGCACGAAGTACTACAGCTTGTCTTAACGGAATGTTTCCAAATCGTTGGATTGGACGAAGAGGACCTGTACCTTGGCCGGCCGGTTCACCGGATCTGACCCCTTTAAATTTCTTTTCTGTGGGGAAGGCTGAAAGACACTGTCTACAAGAATGTACCAGCTACACCAGACGATATGAAACGACGTATTACTGCTTCCTGTTCTGAAATTTCCGCTGAAATGCTAGAACGTGTGCATCACTCTTTCCATAGCAGAATGGAAGCGTGTATTGAAGCTGCCGGTGGTCATTTTGAACACAACCTCTGAAGGGCTATGTTCTCTTTACTTGTAAGAATCCGCAGAAGTATTGTAATTCTCTTTTGTTTTTCTTTAGTTTGTGCTACCACAGCTTGTAGAAGTGTCGGTGTATAAAAGATTCAAAATAAGATCTCTCGTAAACCACTTGCACTAGAGTCTTGCATCAAACGCCACTGACATTCTAATTTACCCTACCTTTAATCTGTTGATGTAACAAGGCATTGTTCCATTGAAAAAATTGTATGTTTGCTAAAAAATACACTTTGTCAGTATTATTAAAATCGGTTTATAGGCTAAATGTACGAGCCCCTGACTACTAATCAATGCTGTGAAAACTGCACATAAATAGCACTTTGCATTTATGAGTTATTTGCGTTGCAAGTTTTAGGTGATTCACCCTGTATAACTTCAAATCCCATATAATCATTTGTATATATTAGCGTTACTTTGTATTATGTTACTAACAATGGAGTTTTACTATAAATAACTTGGTTGAATGCACAATAAGAAAAAGAAAACATAGTTCTTCGCATATAGTAAGTCGGGTTTTATTATTGATAAACCCTAGCGTAAAAAGATGAATCACATAAAATATGCTTTATAAATGATACTTGACAGTCAACCTGTGAAGAGAAATATTTCGAAAGCAGCTAGGACTACAGAAAATGTCCTCTGTCATAGCTTCTATATTTTAAAGAGCTCTACATCTTTGTGTTGGAACATTTTGTTTGGCAATTACACAAAATCCAATTAGAATTAATAGAGATGCACAACTATTCACAGAAAATTCAACATCTACATTTTATTAGTAATACAAAGTCCTTGAACATAGGCATTTTATTCAAATCACTAGCCACTTTTTAAATAAAAAATCTCCGTAAAGATTGGTATTTACTGAAATTTCGTTTTTAAGCAATAGTTACACGCTAAAAATTATGTTGGCTAAAACCTTAGGTGTTCCCTATTTCACCTTTTCAATGTATAATAGATGTGTTAAAAGATGTGTGTGTATGTTGAAATAATAAGATCGTTCTGGGTGAAAGATAAAAATACGCAAAGTTAGTCAATTAAAGTGTTCAATATTTTGTGTTTATCCTTTCATCAAGAGATTAATGATTATTAACTAGTCCATCGTTAAGTACGTTTTCATTTTTTGTACGTGCTTTTAATTTTTGCTTTCTTTACTATGTTAGTAAGTAGGGGAAATATCGTTTTTCACCCCAAAATTCAAAGTCTAGGTTTCCTCGGCGTTTTGAGGCCCCTGAACCCAAAAAAGTATTTTTAGACAAAGGTCCGTTTGTGTGTCTGTGAACAGGATAAATAGAAAGCGAAATGTCGATAAATACCAAAGTTGGTACTTCAGTTTAGTACCTTCCAAAGATATGACACAAAGATTTTTAAAAAGATCACCATCCCAACTACCCTTTACGTGCAACCCTTTCCCGAAATTTTCGATTTTCTCAAAATGGCTATAACATTGATTAAAATACCATACATTAAAGATGTTTACATGGCAAATAAAACGCATACCTTGAATTTTATGGATTTAGCTTGTAAATTGCTCTTCATTCCGAAGGAAATTTATATAATCTTACATAACTGGTAAACGTTACGTCAAAGACGGAAACGTACCACAAAAAATATAGTTCTCTTTGAAACAAACAGTTTATTTCAAACAACTGTTTTTGTGTCATCAACCATTTCCGAGATATTCTTTATTAATGCTTCCGTTTGTTCAATACTTTTTCATTATTTTAAATTTCTGTCTACATTCAGTTGCTTCTGGTGATGTAATGGAAAGAGTATAGATTTTTAAAGCCAGTGAATAGCGTCCAGTTGTAAAAAATTTGACTATCGCTGTTCTCTTTGTATCTATAACGAAATGTGCAATGTAGCTATTTCTGCAAAGATTATCTGGATACAAATTATGTAGATATAAAAATCTGACATGTTACACTCACATGACTTTCTCTACTCTTGTACAAACTATTCTTACAAACGCTTATTCTCCATATGCTTCATGTTAATCGAGATATCGAGATGTCAGTCTTATTGCTAATTTTCTTGTAGATGCAAGGGGAATTGGTAGGCTTTAAGCGATAGTCAAATATTTTAATAGCTGGTTCCTATGTGGAGTATTCCATTCTCTTTGCATTACCAAAAAAAATAATAATAACGAATTCCATTTTAGAAGTATTGGAAAATTTAAAGAAATAACAAGCAATATCTCTTAAAATGTATAAGACATAAACTGTGTATTTTAACGCGATCTACATTTTTGTGTAGTAAAATTTTGTCTATCTCTTATGGTTTACCATTTATGCGAAAGTCGTTCACAATGAATACTTTTGGAGACATTCCCAGAAAATTCAAGATATACATTTTGTCATGAAATTATCTTAAATATATGATATTTTAATCAAAATCGTTAGAGCCATTTTTAAAAGAATAAAATTTTCGAAAAATGTTTCATATAAAGGATAATCTGGGTTGGGGGATTTTCTTGAAAACCTCCGTGTCGCAACTCTGGAAGATACTGAACCTAAATACCAAGTTTGGTGTTTATCCGGCTGCTCGTTTCTGAGTTATGCTGTTCACAGACACACAGATACACACACGGACATGTTTCCAAAAATGTGTTTTTTTTTTGGATTCAGAGGGTCTCAAAACATATATTTCCGGTGAAATCTTGGTATTGAATTTTTGAGTGGAATACAATACTTCCCCTACTTACTATACGTATTAGAGTACAGAAAGTAATAATCTTTCCTAAGAATAATTAGTATACCCACTAATAAATTATAGGGTAGAGATATGTGAATGCAACACTTTGTAACGTTTTAGAAAAAATGTATTGTATGTCTTTGCATATTTTTATCCATCACTCAGAAAGTTTTTTCTGTTCTTCCACTACTTATATCTCTTATTAAGTTTTATGTATTGATCACCCTAGGAAGTGTTGCATGTGTTGACGAGTGTATTAAAAATTTGTCTGAAGGAATCTAGCTAGTCCATAATGCCTCTGCAGTTTTCCTTGCGATAACATCCAATTGGATCACATAATGCTCTTTAACGCCTGTCATCGGTGCATCTTAAAGAGAGAAGATAAATTAATTCACTGCCATTACTCACTCAGATTCTACTAACACCCCAAGCTACTCAGTTACACGCTTTCATTATCTCTCTAATTAACATAGCCTCGACACCCTTTCTTTCCATTCTATCTATTCTTCGTCTCATTAACCAGGAAGAGTGAATTCTTCTTCGATAACTGAGACTACCGGAGATTAGCAACACTTAAAGAGCAATTGAAATGCCTTTATCTATTAATGTCTTAATGGAATACTTCCACTAATACAAAATTGATCCAGTATTTAATAAATGATCTCCTTCTCTTTGGCATATTTTCCCCTATCCAGACTTAGATTAGTTACTTCTTACAGAAATTATTTATAAGCCTTCTCTATTTTCAGTCTACATAAATGTTCTTCTAAACTCTCATAAATTGTTTCAATCTTGTCGTAGTAATCTGTTCGTGTTATCTTGTTTACTGAGCGCCTGTTATTGTTTTATTATTTTTTAAAATTTGAGTTCTTTGTCCTCCGGTTAGCTATTATTACTCATTTGAGCAAATATCTCTCAGCAGGGCGTGTAAATGGAAAGGAGTTGTTACTAAAAGATAACACTGATAAAAGAATTTATTTTCACACTTTTATTGCCGTCACACTTAATTAATTTCACATCTTTAATCCTGATACACGCCTGACTAAAACTGTTATATTTCCGAATATAATTACTATCGTAATAGTTGTCGCGTACTTACTTCACATTTTGTAACTAACTTTACGACGCGAGAGATTCTGTAGAATTGCGTAATGTGTACCTCGCGAGAGATTCTGTAGAACTGCGCGACGTTTACCTCGTGAATGATTCTGTAAAACTGCGCGATACTTGCTTTTGGGTCAAGAATTTATACTCCCTCACCCCGATATGCCTAAACATTATAATAGAGCTGCTATTGGTTACTAAATCGCGACATTACCGTCTGTTTTGTAATCCAATCACAATTGCAAACACATATGCTCTAGGGAGATATTCCCTCCATTTCTAAAGAAAGGCATGCTACCGTGACGTCATTTGTTTGTCTCTTCTAAATGATAAACAACTCACCCCATCGCTTCATTCTTACCCACTCCTATTTTCAGTTTCAGTGAGGCCATGTAAACTTATTTCCTAACAATGCTTATAGCTAACAAACATCTAAAATCATTGCCCTACAATAATGTTAATTTGCACTACAATCACTCTAGCATTCACAGTGTTTTGATATAAAATACTAGCTCAATCTCTTCTGTCTCTTTCTCCTGCTCTACAAATACCACACAGTTCTTCCTCTATCTCTAAATAACATTCGAGATTTGTTTGTAGCAGTCTGTATGTATCTCTTATGCCTTTCCTTTTCACAATGCCTGGTTGCCGAACCTTGGTCGATTGTATCATATGTAATTGTTTGGCAGAAATTAAGAGAGCTCATAAGATTTATTAAAAATAGGAACAGATAAATCTCTATGTAGATACTTTTGCTATTTCCAAATTGAGTTTGTTATAACGTAATTGATATTTTAATTAGCGGGTATAGGCATTAAGATTTAAAATAAATGTTCCAAAAATGTTTGCACGTAATTACAAGGTCAAATTCTTACTTTCTCTTTCACGTACCTAGCAGGTAGAAAATATATTGACATTCCAACCAAAAATTCGACACCGAGATTCTCTGCAAATACATGTTTTGAAGCCCCTGAATAAATAAAAACACATTTTTAGAAAAAGGTTCATCTGTGTGTCTGTGAACAGCATAACTCTAAAACGAAAATTCGGTCAAACACCAAACTTGGTATTTAGGTCTAATATTTTTCAAAGATACGACACAAAGATTTTCAAGAAAATCTTCCCACCTCAAACTACCCTTTACATGGGACTTTTTTCTATTCTTTTTTTATTATTATTTTCTAACAAATAGCTCTAACAATTTTCATTAAATTTCCGTATATTAAAAATGTTTACATGACAAATAGAATGTATATATTGAATTTTCTTGGAATATCCTGAAGTCCTCTTCATTCGGGAGGAATTTTGTATAATCTTGAACAACTGGTAAACATTAAGCGATAAACGAAAACGTACTTCACAAGAAGTGTAGCTCTATTTAAAACACGCAACTTATTGTTCAATACTTAGTCATTTTATTAAAGTTCTGTCGATTTTCAGTTGTTTCACGCGATGTCATGGAAAGAGTATGCGTGTAGCGTCCAGCTCTTAAACATTTGACTATCGCTGTTCCCTTTGTATATATAACGAAATGTGTAATGTAGCTATTTCCGGAAAGCCTTATCTCTATTAAAATGAAGTGGATAGAAAAATAAACTATGATAAGAACAATTTTTATATTACTAATATGCGATAGAAGCTAGAAAAACCAATTAAGAACGAATTTTAACACAATTACAACAAAAGATTAATTTAAAATTGCGTTAACCGCCAAAGCAACTCCCCTCACCATTGTGGATGGTATGCTAATAACAAATGTAGATTGGTTTGTTCTCTTTATAGAATGCAGTTTGAAAATGTAGTTAAGATATTAAGCGTTAAAATAAATATCCAAAATTGATTTTCAATTCTCTGTTTTATGGATTGGGTGAATGGTAGCTTCTTTTTTATCGTGTGTCTGTTAAAACTTTGTAATTTATTGCTAAATGAATATTGGTTTAAGTTATAGTAAAAAGGCTTACGTTAAAATAAATATTACTGTATATTATACGATTATATACTCTACGTCACCATTGTCAGCCAAGAGAATTCAAGATTTAAACATGGATGAATGACAATTTATGGTCTATTGAAATATTTATCAAGTTGTGTCAATTAATCCCACGAGTTATTAGTATTTTATTAAAGGTCCTAACTGGTATTACGCTACAGGTGTTTTCACATTTTACCAATATATTTCCTTGTGTGTGTGCAGGTGGCAGTAGCTACCTGCAGGTCAGCGGGAAGCACCGCCTGCTGCGACTGCAACAACTTCAGCAGGAGGACCAAGATAGTCGGCGTGCTAGTTCCAGGGGCATCATCCCCAAGGCCAAGGTCAAGACCGTCAAGATGACCTTCGTCATAGTCTTTGGTGAGTACCTTTCTCAAAACGGAGGAAACATTTATAATCGTTTCATTCTTAAGCCATGCATGTTTAAAGAATGCAAATTCAGCTCCGATTTAAGCATAATCAAGCGTCTGCATTAACCATTAGGTACGGCAATTCACAGTGAGTGAAATTTCTCATGCAACGTTTTTGGGGCTTCAGTTAGAGGAAAATGAATTCAGGAAGTTATACAGCTCAGCGTGCTTTGTCTTAAGAAACCTGAACAATCTTCTCAACCAGCGTTCGTTGAGAACTCATACTTTGTCTGTTTTCCCTCCGTGGACTAGTGGTACCGTGCTAGACTCTAGTTCCCAAGGTCGCGGGTTCAAACCCGGCGGAGGGCGATGGATTTTTTCGGGCGTAAAAATCCTTAGCATGGCTCCCTTCGGAAGGGAAGTAAAGCCGGTGGTCCCGTGTCGTAGATTTACGGCACGTAAAAGAACCTCAAGCCTGATAAAGAGACCTCTGAGCAAAATTACGGGTCTTTCACACCCAATATAGAATGGGACGCTAAGGACCATTGTAGTTAAAGAGCGTCCATAAATAAAACTAAATTTATATACTCTCTTGAAATATGGAATGTCATTTTGAAGTAATTCTGCGCACTGCAACAAACTGTTCATGTCATATTCATATTACTTTTACTATCCACTATCGTTTGCTTATATGTCTTGTATAAACTATTCTTACGAAAGCTTATTAGTTTCTCTACCAACGTACATACTACAAAATTCGATACCAAGATTTCACCGGAAATATATATTTTGAATCTCCTGAATCCAAACAAAGCATTTTAAGAAAAATGTATTTAACTTTAGTATCTACCAAAAATACAACAAAGATTTTAAATAAAATCCCCCACACCCCAAATTCCCTTTATATGGAACATTTTTCGTAATTTCTAATTTTCTTAAAAATAGCCAACGATTTTTAATACAGTACCATATATTAAAGAAATTTGCATGGTAATGTATATCTAGAATTTTCTTAGAATAGCGTATGAAGTCCTCTTCATTCGGAATGAATTTTGTATAAAAAATCGTATAACTGTTAAACGTTAAACGATAGTCGAATACGTACTACACAAAAATATTCACAATTTAGTTGAAGTAACCTGTTTGTAGCATAAGCCGTTTCCGAGATTTCTGTTATTAATTTAGGAATTGTTCAGTGCCTCGTCAATGTTTTAAAGTCCTGTTGACATTCTGTTGTTTCTCGCGATGTCAAGGAAGAGTATGGAATTTTAAGGCCAGCGTGTGGCGTCCATTCTAAAGCATTTGAGTATCGCTATTCCCTTTGTATCTATAAAGTGCATACGTGACAAAATATTGAAAACTCAAAATCAGTAATAATTATTATTTCGGAAATAACTGATGTCACAAAAAATTATTTGAAATTATTTGTGTATTTTCAAAAGATTCACATTATTTTTGTTAAATTTCTCTCTCTCTCTCTCTCTCTCTCTCTTTGATGGTTTACCAGTTACACTAAAATTATGCAAAATTAGTTTCCAATGAATGAGGACTCCACAGTTTATTCTCAGAAAATTCAATATACGTATTTTTAGTCATATTAATATCTTATAAACACGGCATTTTTATCAAAATATTTAGCCATTTTTAAAAAATAAAGAATACGAAAACTTTTCCAAGTAAAGGGTAGCTTGGGGTGGCGCAATTTTCTTGAAAATATTCGTGTTACTTCTTTGGAAGGTACTGAACTTGAATAGAAAGTTTAACATTTACCTTTCTGAGTTAGGCTGCTTGCTCTCTCTCTTACTCTCTCTCTCTACCTCTTACTCTCTCTTACTCTCTCTCTTACTCTTTCTATCTCTTTATCTCTTACTCTCTCTTACACTCTCTCTCTCTCTTACTCGCTCTCTTACTCTCTCTTACACTCTCTCTCTTTCTCTATCCCTTACTCTCTCTCTTATTTTCTCTCTTACTTCACTATCTCTTACTCTATCTTACTCTCTCTATTACTCTCTCTTCTCTCTCTTACTCTCACTATTTCTTACTCTCTCTCTTTTACTCTCTATATCTTACTCTCTCTATCTCTTACGCTCTCTCTCTCTTAATCTCACTTTCTTACTCTCTCTCTCTTACTCTCTCTTTCTTACTCTCTCTTACTCTTACTTTCTCTCGTACTCTCTCTTACTCTCTCTCCTACTCTCTCTTACTCTCTCTCTCTCTCTCGCTCTTGCTCTCTCTATCTCTTACTCTCTTTATCTCCCTCTCTTACTCTCTCTCTTACTCTCACTCTCTTACTCTCTCTATCTCTTACTCTCTCTCTCTCTCTTACATGCACAAAACTTTGTCTAAAAATGCCGTTTTTCATTTAGGTATCTCAAAGTCTCAGATGATTTGAGTTATGCTGCTCTCGCTCTCTGTTTCTCTTTCACACACATGCACAGAACTTTTTCTAATAAAAATGCAGTTTTTCATTCAAATGGCCTCAAAGCATATGTTTTAGATGAAATCACGATACCTACCTTTTGAGTGGAATGCAATATTTCGTTTACCAACTCTATACCCCGTTATTATATCTTATATATTTACATGTCAATGTATATCTTGAATTTTCTGAGAATAGCCTGTGCAATCCTCTTCATTTGGAAGGAAACGTTTTATAATTTTGTGTAGCTGTTAAACCTTAACAGACGAAAGCATATTGTACACAAATTAACACACAAATTTTATTAAAACACACTGTTTATTTCAAATAACTTTTTTTATGACATCAACCATTTTCAATACATCGTTGTTATTGATTTGAATTTTTATTACCGTGTCATTTTTTGAAGTACTGTCACCATTCAGTTGTTTCTGGCATGTCATGAAAAGAGTAGATAGACACATAAGGTATCTTTATTGGTGTCAAATTATTGTTAAAATTATTACACAAATACTAATGCATGGGTCATTGATCATACATATTTAATATACAAGTTAAAGATGGCCAAAAACACCAAAGAGAAGAAAAAAATAGAGATAAATTGCCTCTGACAATCTGAACAACTTTGATCAGTCTTTGCGCGCTTTAGCCAGAAAATTTCCCATGTTTTGCAAGTTCCTCTGAACAGCCAGTAGATCCCAACATGCCATTCTTCTTCTAGCAGGACTTGTTCGCTGGTTCTTTCACGTGGGTTTTCCGCCAAAATACATACCCAGTCTTCATCCAAACCCAGAATGGGCAGTTTTTCTTACCAGAATCATCAGTCATTTCTTTACCCTGCAGCCTCCCAGTCTAAACCATCTCATTCCTGGTCTTTCCTTTCTTCCTAAGTTAAGACTTTATGTCTCTTTAGCACAATTCCATTTTATTTCATTTGCTAGACTTAGAGAAGGTTTAATTGTACAATCCAATTCAATTTCCTGTGTGCTGATGTCTATTAGTCTTCTTTTGACACCTTTCCATATGTTTTTGTCATTTATTTCACCTCTTTGCTATATTGGCTCCATGCCCACGTAATTTTACAGCCAGCATATATCGATTCACTTTTAAACATTTGACTATACTTTCGTTTACTGTAACCTGTCTTGTATACATCCCACAAGAAGTAAACTACATCCGGATTTCTGATCTCTGCAAGGACGTTAACATCTTTAAGATATCCTCTGGCGCCTCCTTCACCCTTAGTGCAGGTGGAGGGAATGGGGCTATAAAGTGCCTGTTTTAAGAATATATAAATAGCTAGGAGAAAGGAAACTATATGAGGACCTATAACACTGATGTTTGAGGACTAAAATGCTAACATCTTGAGAACTGACTCATATTCAAGAGCATTTCCTAACAGGCATCGCGATTAACCTCGCGAAGGATCGACAAAATTGGTCTTCGCCATATTAAAAGGAGACACAAGTTACCTCTCCTTCTCTTTTCCAGTTGAAGGAGGTGGCCATTCCTTACCTATACGTATTCGTAATTAGCCAAAGAGTTGACAGAACTGGCATAGGTACGCTTATTGGTGCGATACACAGAACAAGGCGTGATAGCACCTAAAAGATGACACCACCAACCAATAAAATGAAGTTGTGACGTTATTAAGTACCCTAGAAACGGTTGATTTCTTCCTGTCTTTTCTGTACGTACAACGAAATGTTTCTGTAAACGTTTATTTCAATTAATGTAGAACAGGTTGAAAAAGATCTTGTTGTAAAACTGCTTATTAGAAGTTCAATAAAATAAACGATAATGGGTAGAGAAATTCATGCAAATACAACCCGTCAGATTTTTAAGTTGTATGATTTCCAAAATGCCACATTTTAAACCAGTGGAAATTGTGTACCTTTTGTAAAGCTTCTTTCACATAAAAGATAAAACTAACGATTACATTTCCAGATACCTTGATTCAATGAAAATAAAATGTAACTTTTAATTATTTTTCTATGATTTACTGTACGAAAATTTATTTTAATTTATAAGAACCATTTTGTTGATTGAATTTTCTTTTCTGCATAAACAATTTTATGGGAATGTGAATAAAGTAATCACACAATGCATTTTTTTGATATCACATTTGAGAAGAATGCAAATTTACACATAAATCAAAACAAAATTGAGAGGCAAGCGTTATATTTCATGTCAAAACGTGTAAAGCGTGATGGCTTACACTAAAGGGATTAGGAGGGACGTTTTAAAGGGACGCTAACAAGATATTTAAAACGTTGCTGAGGATTTAAAAATTGCGAGGTGCGACCATTTTCGGCCAAAATATTCCAAAGGTCCCTATATGGTGTTTATATGAAAAAATTAAAGATGAAAAATGTATCTTTGAACTAAAACTGAGCATCGGCTTTCCCAGAGATGATGTAAGATATCGTATATAATGTACTAAGGCTACCTAATTTTATCATGTATTGCTTACCCGGAATTCGAACCATTAACTCACTGCAATAGCTAAAATAGCATCGCTATTCATACATTGACGTTGCCTTTTCTTTCCTTCGTTTCTATTTCCTTCTTGTGTGACTTTGACGTCATCTAACCGGATAGATCAGCAAAAAGTTGAATGAAAGACATTGGTGAATTTATGCTCAAAATGAGCTAGGAATTCATAGAGCTTAGAGTTACCAGAAACCTCTTTTGCGGATTAAGGGAAAGGAAAGAGGAATGTCTGCTGCTGTTTGATGGATGACAAAACAGATAAGAAATGGCTTTAAAATTAAACAGGTTTTAAATACCGTTTTGTTTGCGGATGCCAAAGTCATTCTTTGTGCTTCTGAGGATGAATTCAAAGAGCAGCATATCAACTTCAAGGGATATTAAGGTTTTATACTTTAGAAATATCCGCACAAACGTCTAAAGTCATGACTTTTGAGGGCAAATATCTGATCAGTCAAGAATTGTTCTAAGTAGAAAATAATGGAACAAGTATGAAGTTTTAAGTATCAAGGGTGCTGGATTTCTTATGAACAAGATACAAACCAAAGGCTGTCCACATGTGTGGAACTATCCAGAGAACTTTAGGGAACAAAACAAGAAAGATACCATTATCCAATTTTATGAAGTACTGTTATTATCTATCTGTTATTATATAAAATGAAATTTTGGATCTTCAACAAAACTCTCAAATGAACAGAAACATTTGAAATGCAATTTCTCAGAGGTTACAGGAAGGATCAGAGACATTACTAATGCACAAATATGTGAAGAGCTAAATATAATTAGAAGAAAGGTTTAACAAAATCAAATGGCAGTGGGTCCAACATATAGAAATAATTGATAATAGTAGGATCACCAAACAAGCATTTCAATACAAACCAGAAGGTCGACGTTCGTTCGGATGACCAAGAGCCAGATGGGAAAAAGAAGGAAGAAGTAAAAACTTATCCCAACCGAGATTCTAACTCGGGATCTCTTGAAAGTTAGACAAACATGGCATCCCTAAGCCTCGCAGATATATTTCGACTTCGCTGAGCAAAATAATAGGCGAGTTTTGAATTTCTTAACTTAATTCATGGAAACAGCAGTTATCACCAGCACCTATATCGATCAAAATGCATTTCCCTTGTCTTTCTTTCCTTTTTAAAACGCTGAAAAGCTCCAAAAATTGCAGTTACCAACTTTACTATTTAAAATCTGTATTTATCAGAGAAAGGAGCCAATACAATTGATTAAAATTGGCAAGAAAGGGCGCGATTTAATTTAAGTTTGCTCTTGCTCCTACAACCTTCATTGCTTGCTCCGCTGACCGCGGTCTCCCTCTAACCCTGTTTTAGAGCTGATATGATAGGTCAGAAAATTCTAGACGTTGCAGTGACGGGTCTGCTCTCGATATTTTGGAAAAGAATCTCTGACTACATTGTTAGATCGGTGCCACAAAGGGAATGATAATATTGCAATCGTATCAAGGAAAAGGAAAAGAAATAAACCTTCTAAGTCATTAATATAGCAAGATAATATCAATTAAATCTTAAAAACTACAGATGCAACTTATCGCAGTAATTCAGAGATTATACAATCTATATCTGTATGCAGGTAATCACTACTGGGATCTTTATTCAAAATTGACTTTCTATCCTGTCAAACTCATACTACTATGAAAATTTCCTCCTCGTTTATTCGTACTTTATATATCACTTACCTAAAGTAAGTATTGCGTTAGAATTCACTGGAGAAGCCCTTTAAACCCAAGAGAGGAATATTTTTAAAGAGAGAGAGAGCGAGATCAGTGCACTCAAAGATGAAAAGTCGGCTGGGTGAATACCAAACTTAGAATTTTAAGTTTGCTTCTTTCACCCATCAAAGAAGGGTGCAAAGCGAAGATTTTCACGGAAATTTTCCTCACCCCAAAGAATCCTTGCATTATGTGATAATATGCTGTTTATCTTTATTTTATCAAATAAATTTCAAAGGAATTAAAATAAATAAAATCTACAAAATGTGCCTGTTTAATCGTCTGTAATTAATAGTCACTGAAGTACTTTTGTCCTCCTGAATTTTATATAGCTGGGAAAGCACCACAAAAGCTGTACAAATATTTGCTACAAAAACGTTTATTTATGGTAACACACAGTTTATAATAAAATTGTGTATAATTTTCGAAATATTCACTGTTGCTGTTTTAAAGCTCCTAAATATTAAACAGTACACTTTGAAATGCCATCCGTTTCATTTATAGGGGAGCCATATATTGCGTATATGCGTAGTTCGCTTGCATTGCGGTAACCTTGGTATGTCTCAGGTAACTCACTGCCGCAAATGATTCACTCATCGTGGCTGGGGTGGTCTGTCAGTACCTGCCTTCTGTATCTACTGTAAAGACTGAAGTTATTGATTGAGCATATTTTCGTGCTGTAAAAACTAGGGTTTGTTCATTGTGCATCTCAAAAGTGAAAGTCTATTCAAGACATTTTTGTTGTGTATGTATTACATTAGATTTTCTTATTAATCCACTGAAATGCCTACCGTAAAATTGAGGCAGTATTTTTAACACCTAAATAATTTCAGTCTAATTATATTATATATAATTCAATAACAGCCCGCCTTAAAGCAATATGTGAATGTAAGAATATATAAAAAGTGTATATTACAGTCATTGTATATGTTTATATTACTATAAACATGTGTAATAATGTTATGTGAATGTATTACGTAATTTAATAATGTAGGGGCTGTGAGAATAAAGGTTAGAAGTTGCTCAAAATGAGGTAACCTTGAGGCAATAATGAATCTGAAAGTTTAACAATACTGCTTGTAATTCTTGGAAGCAATAATATAATTTTTGTGACAGTTTATAAAATAGCCACTCAACAACTAGAAAAAGCTTTAGTTAAATGAAGGTATTCTATTGGATTAGGATTAGCCAATCAGAGACTTGAAATACAGAAATTTACAAATTTAGGCGGTAGAAATCAAATCAGTTACTTGCAGACAGTGTTCCTAACCGGACGCGAGATGTGTCCTCGAGAAATTTAATACGTATTTTGTGTGAGAAAATAGTTTGTGTTTAAAAAGTGCAAGTATTTAATAAAAAAATCTTACAGCTCTCTATATCAGTGAAGTGTTATTTAAATCGTGTCAAGCATTAATAAATGGAGGAATAGAAAATTAAAATCTGTGTAAGCCTACATTTTTCAGTCGCACCACCTCCCTGATAAGACATTCATGTCTCTAAAAAAATATATATACTGACGCAGCCGAGGCAAACATAAATATATAATATTTAAAGAAACAGTCAAATTACAAAGTTAATATTTTTAAATTTTGGGACGAAGGCTACCGGGTACCATACGTGCGGTTGCAACAACTCGTACTTCAAGTTCGGCTCCCCCTACAGTCGAAATAACAATACAAACTTCTTCAAAATTTACGCTAGGCAAAGAGTTCTTATGTACGATACATACGTAAAAACCGAATCATGTAGGCAGAACCACACTACAAAGTTAAGGACAGTATGAGAACAGAAACTATGAAAATTAAGCAAAAAGAACTTGTGCGTGTGAATGGAAATTTCATCCATCTCAATGCCGATGGAGACCACTTTCAACACAACCTTTAAACAAGGTTAGTAGTTATTGTAGTACATGTTACTATCACTCGTGAGTAAATAAAGCGGGAGATTTAGAACGGAAAGCCCCCTAGTCCAATAGACCGTGCGCAAGCACGCAAAGCACGATCCGCGACCCGGCAATATAAAGAACGCACTGTATTATGCAACCATTTCCATGCTATAGCATACATCAACAGTTTTAAACAGTTGACTGTCGCTCAGCCTCTTGTGAATATTTATTCTAACTAAATATAAATACACAGAAATATAATATTTGGAATAATATAATAGGAAATAAACGTTTCTTAATTTCTACCTCAAGAAAAACCTTTCCTTGTGAGGGTGTTGTGTTTGTGATCTGTGCCAAGATCATCACAAAAGTCTATTTTTATTTATCGAAATCTTTATTTCAAGTTAACGATTCCTGTCATAACCTTATCTTAATTACGTGGAGGGGTGAAGGAGGAGAGATAGCGGCGGGCTTATCAGTCACTTGTTTTCTCTTTTTCTTTGCCAGCGTCGCTTTTTCAACTTGGACCGCCGATGTCCCTGGAGGAATATGGTCGTTAAGGTGGAGGGGGGATGATAGGGGTTACCAGCCCTTAAAGTGTGGAAAGACTCCCAGGGGAAACTTTGGCAGCGAACAACGTAGAAATGGAACGAAGATAATGGCCCCAGCGCAGGGGATCCTTAGTTCTAAACTCTGCACGTGTACCTTGTGTTCTTTTCTTTGTCCGCCTTTGGGTCTCACTGCCACCAGTTAACAAGTTTATAGCTCAATATGTGTTTACGTCTCTTTACACTAATGAAATAATTACGTAATAGTGTTTAAATTATGGGTTTCCAAATTAAAATGAAAATTTTAGTTTGGAAATTAAATTTATTGACCACTAAGGTAGAGGAAGTATTATATTTTATCCAAAAACCCTATATTAGGACTTCATCAGAAGTAAGTGTTTTGAGTTGCTGAATTGCAATTAAACAACCTGCATTGTCCATCCTGGAAACCGCTTCTCGAAGTCTTCCTTGATATTTTCCGACTCCAAAAGTTCATTGCTCGCAAGTCACATTTATCATCATCCACTATTCTGGCAAAGATAATCCAGCTGCTTTTTTACAAAGGTAACAATGAAGGTAAATATGTAACCTTAATGTGGGTACCCTCACATCGGCCGATCAGGCAGCATAAGAAGCCACGAAAATCCCCTTAAGCGATCCAACAATTAAAAGTGCGCTACTTGCAATAAACAATTTGTCATCAACCCATATTATTACACAAGAAGTTCAATCACTACTTCATAGAGCCAATGAGCCAGTAAAGCAAGTGTGTTTTTTTACCTTCTCTACTTTCCACCCAAAAATTCCATACAGAGATTTCACCGGAAATACATGTTTTGAGACCCTCTGAATCCAAAAAAAGCATTTTTGGAAACATGTCCGTGTGTTTATCTGTGTGTGTGTGTGTGTGTGTGTGTGTGAACAGCATAACTCAGAAACGAACAGTCGGATAAACACCAAACTTGGTATTTAGGTTCAGTATTTTCCAGAGATGCGACACGAAGGTTTTCAAGAAAATCCCCCACCCCAGATTACACTTTACATGGAACATTTTTCGAAACTTTTAATTTTCTCAAAAATGGCTCTAACGATTTTGATTAAAATATCATATGTTTAAGATATTTTCATGGCAAATGAAATGTATATCTTGAATTTTCTGGGAATGTCTCCAAAAGTGTTCTTCATTCTGAACGACTTTTGCATAACTGGTAAACCATAAGAGATAGACAAAATTTTACTACACAAAAAATGTAGATCGGGTTAAAATACACAATTTATGTCATATACATTTGTTTGTCGGGTGAACCATTTTCGAGATATTGCTTGTTATTACCTTAAATTTTCCAATACTTAAATCTTTTCTCAAATTCGTTATTCATTTTTTTTGTCCTGGTATTGCAAACAGAATGGAACACTCCACATAGCAACCACCTCTAAAATATTTGACTACCGCTTAAAGGCTAGCAATTCCCCTTGCATCTACAAAAAATTATCAATAAGATTAACATATCGATTAACATGAAGCATATGGAGAATAAGCGTTTGTAAAAATAGTTTGTACAAGAGTAGAGAAAGTTCATGTGAGTGTAACACATCAGATTTTTTAGTATGATTCCATCTCATATTGGAACACAAAGCAACAAATTGGCCGACAGGCAGCAAGAAGTCACTAAACATCCACTAAGTGACCCAACTATAACTACTACACCAGCCTATGATGTTATCTCAACCATTAAAAAGAAACTCTAGCAACAGTGAAAGACTTGACTCCACGAGAACCATACTCCATGATATAACATCGAGTTTTTCGACACATTTTCCCAGTAATTCTCTTTCCGACAAGATCAGGTTTTAATATCCCGACTGAGAATGGATCATACCAAGATCACATAGTTATCTTCTTTCAAAGCACCAACCACCCATCTGCCACCAGTGAAACATACTGTTAACGACGAAACACACAATCGTGGAATGTCCACAATACGATCAATGGAGTCAATACTACCAGATACAAACAGCACTCAACTATTCTATGTATCCTAAGATAGTCGAATTTTTAAAAACATAAATTTATATAGCAGTATATAATGTTCAAATTTGATTAGTTACAGTGTCACAATTTTAATTATAGTTGCTTGTAATTGTTCAAAAATGTCAGTATGTTAAATAACCTCATTGTTTTATTGTTAAATATTTATTTTATAAAAAGTTGTAAAGTTGCGATATGACTAATATGATAAAGTGACTATAAACTTTCAAAATAAAAACAATTGCTACACCGTGCAGTGACAATGAAATACATAAGTGAAAAGAAAGATGCTTCAAGAGTGGAAGACAAGATGGCTTGACGCCTCGCAATGCAAACTGCGAAGTACAGTGCCCAGTACTGTAACCTAACTGCCTGTGCAACATCTAAACAGAATCAAGTTTTAATATCCCGACTAAGAATAAGCCACTGCAAGATTACGCACAGCTATCTTCTAAAGCAGGACCAGCCTCCGATCTGTCAACTATACAATGTACTACTGACCATCAAGCCATTATCACCCATTGCCAACTTCACAACCGATGGTGACAGCACTACCTAATGAACTTCAATCAGTGCTTACTTAACTCTTCTCCTAACTGCCTCAAGTTAATTAAGTTCTGCAAGATGTATAAAATAGATGTTTTGTTCTAATTCCATTGTTCATGTACAAATAATTATAAACTCGCGATATGACTTTAAGTTAAAGCGACTATAAAACAGGTTAAAAAGAAGTAAAAGAATATTTGTGTGTGAGGGAGAGGTGGAGGAGAGAGAGTGAGTAAGAGAGGAGGGATAGAGAAAACAGCAAAATTAATAAACTATAAATCCAATAAATATCAAATTTCCTACTTTAAATAAGACGCCTTTGAAAATTCAAGGTGGACATTGTAGGAAAAATCCTACTCCAAACGGCGATTCCGTATTATTTTTATTAATACGTCAATTGTTTTAGAGTGATATAATGGCGTAACAAGATGTATATCTGGAATTTTCCGTAAGCAACGGGTTTAAATCCTCTTCATTGTTATTGTATTACTTACTATAAGAAAAACATGGACCCCATTCAAATATATAGTTTATGTCAAACAACCATTTCATAGCGTTAGCCATTTCTGAAGTATTCGTTGTGTTTCAGCTGTCCTAGTTTGAAACAAGTACCATCTATATTACAAGTTGAACAAAGTGCATTTTTTCTCGTGAGCCCATTATTAACAAAATTCGACTTGTGATATAACAGCTGAATGCTGTTGGTGAGCATTTTCTATTTGTGAATTATTTATAGGAAAACATAGTGATTTACCTTCTGAGGATAGATGCATCACTTTATTATACACATTATAACACTGTAAGTGCGGTAACTGTGTATTTCTATAATGGTTAGGGAGAGTTATGTATCTTTCTACATACCTTCAGCTAATTCTGCATTAGTTCCCCTTATTGTGCTTCCAGAAAGATGAATGTTTAAATGGCAATGAGCAGTTGAAGGGGGACACCTACACCTCGACCTCAATGGATCTTTTGTGTGTACACCCACGTGAAGAATAACGAGGAGAGGAACCGCAAGAGACTTATGGACTGCAAAGCGACAGAGACGGATAGCATTCCCTAATAGTTCGAGGCCTCACCACCCGGCCACGGGAGGGTCGCTCGGAGACGTCCTCGAGCGGATCGGGGAAACACGATCCAGTAGTGGAGGCTCTAGCAGGCTGAGAGGAAGTTCTAGTTTGCAAGCCCCTGAGCCATCTGCCCGACACCGACCGAAACACATCCCGGAGTCAACCTGAAACATGAAATAGGGGAATGAAATGAGATGAAAGGGGGAGAGAGGAAATCCGTGGTAGAATACACCACTCCAGCATTCGCCTTTGCCAACCAGGGAAAACCATGGAAAACCCATAGTCAGAATGGGCGGTCACTGGGAGTCGAACCCTGGACCTCCCGATGCAAGCTTCACACGTTACCGAGGGCCAACTCACTCTTTAAGCGTTTGAAACTGTGGAAAGTACAGTTTTAAGATAACACCTTTTTCCGTACTAAATTAAAGACGCATTTTTGAGAATATCAAAAATAAGAAAACTTGTTCATGGATATAGAAATTTAGGGTGGGGCTTTTCTTTATAAGTTTAAGAAGCTAAATTGAAATATAAAGTTTGACATTTATCTGACAATTCGTTTTTTAGTTTATGCTGTTCACGCCCGCGGGGAGCCATTTCTTAAAATGCTTTTGTTTATGCTTTAGTTAATTTTGAAGAATATAGTACTTCCTCCATCTACTATAGTTAGGCAGAGAAGGTAAAAACTAAAATCTATAATTTTATCGAATGTTGCACTAGCTAGTAGCCCATATTGGGCCGCACATTTCAGATACTGATCGCAGCATAGAGCGCCTGTTTGGTCAGACTACCCGCACATCTTGTTGACGTAGTAAAGAAAGTTTGATGCTGGTGTCAACCTCAGAGCTCGTGGTTCCTTCTGTTATATACTGCAATAAATTACATGAGAGCGTCTTTGGGCAAATCTACAACTCATTTATACTCTACCGACCAATGATAATCGAATCATACTGATAATATGTATCGTGCTGCTTAGAAACTAATTAGTGATTACTTTTGCTCATACGTATGTTTATTTTATTCTCATCATCCCTGTTTGGATTCAGTTACCAAACGAGATTAGGGTTATTACTAGGCCTGTATATGCTTATACACGTAAATTCAAAAATAGCTTGTTGTTTTCAATGTTACGTCAGAAACGCATTAACTGAAATTGAAACTGAGTTTTATTTATGGACGCGGAAACACGTCATATTACGTAATATGCCTCTAATAATAATAATAATAATAGTAATATAAACTATCCCTGGAAACTCTGAAGTTTTAAGAATTTGTATCATTATTAAAAATATGTTTTCAGAATTTCCCCATAGAATGGTTTTAGAAAAGTTTTTTTAAATAAGAAAAAGCCTTTACTTATTCTTTCTGCGAATTGTATTATTGTTTATCTTTGACAATGTTATTAAAATTAACGATAATTTATTTTAAAATACTTAACTTTAAAATTGGTTTAGAAAGCATTAAAATAGGTATAGAGTTTATTTAATCTAACCATAACATTTACTAAAAGTATTTCTTAGTTTTTAACTTACGACTTTTGAATTATGGAATTAGAACTCTGACCAGTAGATCACGTATGTGGTTGAGTGATCACACAGACTAAATATAATATAATCTTTAAAAAAATACAACAAAATAGTTGTTTTCGAGATTAACATTAAAAACGTACTTGTATTACTAAAAATACGTTTAGCGAAAACTATTCTCGGTTATACCACGAGTGTTGATACTTTATCGGTAATTTAATTAAGGTTAACGAATTCTTGTTGTCATTTGAAACCTCAATTAAATGACCTAAGAAAAATTATTATAAGTAAGAGGGAGATTGGATGATATAATTACAATTATAGAATAATGTCATTTATTTACTTTTATGTATATATGATTTTTGTGTACGTTTAGTATAATCATTAAATGTCTGGCATTAAGCGACGTTAGATTTGTTAGATTTATTTATTTATGGACGCTCTTTAACTGCTATGGTTCTTACCGTCCCATTTTATATTGAGCGTGAAAAACCGGGAATTTTGTTCGAGGCCCCTTTATCAGGCTTAAGGTTCTTTTACGTGCCGTAAATCTACGACACGGGACCACGGCTTCACTTCCCTTCCGAAGGAAGCCATTAGGAATTTTATGCCCGAAAAAATTCATGCGCTCCGCCGGGTTTGAACACGTGAGCTCTGGAACCAGAGGCTAGCATGCTACCCCTAGACCACGAAGAACGACGCGACGTTAAATCTAGTACCACTTTTTTATATAGGATGTTTCAGGGCCTCTGCGACAAACTCTAGGAACGATAGATCCGGCAGAGGGGAACATTTTTTGTCAAGCAACAACCATTGAAATGTATCCGGTAGGATAGGTTTGAGAGGCACAGAGGCACATTGTGACTCTGTTTACAACCGCTGGATCAAGTGACCGCCTGTTTTTTGTCCCTCACGTCTGGTTAGGTTTGATAGGTCTGAGACGCATAGCCCAGTTTAATTTAGTGTTTACGAAAGAAAGCTACACGCATATCACCTCCAGAAGTATAGGGACTGGGCCGAACGACTTCGCACCTCATATTCAGTTTGTCCAGTGTTTTCTGCAAGGAAGTATCGCAGATTCTACATTTCTCACGCATGTCTGCTACACACAAGATGGATACTTCAACACCAAGAACAGCCACATCTGGGATGTTGAGAACCCTCATGCAGTGTTCGTTAGACTTGTAGTAGTTGCAACCGCAAGTATAGTACCCGCTTTCCGGTAGCCTTCGCCCCAAGTTTAAAAAAAAATATTAACTTTGTAATTAAACTGTTTCTTTAAATATTTCATATTTATGTTTGCCTCGGCTGAGTCAGTATTATTGTAGAGACATGGATGTCTTGGCAGCGTTGTGATGCGACAATAATGTAGGCTTACACAGACTATTATTTTACTTCACTCCTTTTATTAATACTTGATACGATTTAAATAATACTTCACTGATAGAGAGCTGTGAGATTCTTTTATTAATTAATTACACTTTTTAAAACGTAAACCCATTTTTCGTCTCACACAAACACATATTATATTTCTCGAGGACGCACAAGCAACGCATCCAGTTATGAGCACTGTCTGCAGGCAACTGAACTGTTTTCCACCGCCTAAATTTGTATATTTCTGTATTTCAAATCTCTGATTGGCTAATCCTAGACAATAGAATACCTTCATTTAACTAAAGCTTTTTCTGGTTGTTGATTGGCTATTTTACAAACTGTCACTAAAATTACATTATTGTTACTCCAAGAATCACAAGTAGTACTGTTAAACTTTCTTACTCATTATTGACTCAAGGTTATCTCATTGTTACCTCATTGTTAGCAACTTTTAACTTATTTCTCAGAGCTCCTACATTATTAAATTACGTAATACATTCACATGACATTATTGAACTTGTTTACAATAACATAAGCATATGCAATGACTGTTACATACATTTTACAAATTATTACATACACATATTTCTTCAAGGCGGGCTGTTATTGAATTTGCATATTATATAATTAGACTGAAATTATTTAAGTGTTAAAAATACTGCCTTAGACTTCACCAACAAAAGTATAGCGCAAACATCTGGGTTGGAATCGTTGGTGATCATCTGCTGCAACTTTTCGTTTTGTCAACCTGAGTTACTTTGAGACGCTGTGCGTCTCAGCCCTAACAAACCTAACCAGACATAAGGGTCAAGAAAGAGATGTCACTTGATTCAGCGGTTGTAAACAGAGTCAAAGTGTACTAGCTGTACCTCTCAAACATATCCTACCGGATACGCTTCAAACCTGGGTGAATAACTCCGTAACGATGCGTCGGAGAATGATGGTTGCTTGACAAAAAATATGATGTGTTACACTCACATGACTTTCTCTACTCTTGTACAAACTATTGTTACAAACGCTTATTCTCCATATGCTTCATGTTAATCGAGATGTTAATCTTATTGCTAATTCTCTTGTAGATGCAAGGGGAATACGGTAGTATTTAAGCGATAGTCAAATATTTTAAGAGCTGGTTGCTATGTGGTGCAATCCATTCTCTTTGCATGTCCGGGACATAAAAAAATGAATAACGAATTTGAGAAAAAGTATAAGTATTGGAAAAATTTAGGGAATAACTAGGAATATCTTGAAAATGGTTCACCCAACAAAAAGAATGTATATTTTAACGCGATCTACATTTTTTGTGTCGTAAAATTTAGTCTATCTCTTATGGTTTACCAGTTATGCAAAAGTCGTTCACAATGAAGAATACCTTTGGAAACATTCCCAGAAAATTTGAGATATACATTTCATTCGTCTTAAAAATATCTTAAACATATGATATTTTAAACAAAATCGTTAGAGCTATTTTTGAAAAAATTAAAATTTTCGAAAAATGTTCCATGTAAAGGGTAATCTGGGGTGGGAGGATTTTCTTGAAAATCTTCGTGACGCATCTCTGGAAGATGTTGAACCTAAATACCAAGTTTGGTGTTTATCCGACTGTTCGTTTGAGTTATGCTGTTCACAGACACACATACGGACATGTTTCCAAAAATGCTTTTTTTGGATTCAGAAGGTCTCAAAACATATATTTCCGGTGAAATCTCGGTATCGCATTTTTGGGTGGAATACAATACTTCCCCTACTTACTATACGAACTAGAGAAAGTAAAAATGTTCCGCTCTGCGAGATCTATCGTTCCTCAGAGTTTGTCGCAGAGGTCCTGAAGCGTCCTGTATTTTGAATTCGCAGATCACCAAATCTCGCTGTTGTTACAGTTTGTACCAAGCACCAATTGTGAGTGAAAATGAACGAGAATATCCTTCCTACATCCGCAGTCGAAACGAAGCAGAGAATTACAGGAATAAAAACAGTCTAATGTGTTACATTCACATGAGCTTCTAACTAGTCTCTATCATTTATTAATGAGTATAAAAACTCCTCTTAATGAAAGCTTATTTTTCTATCTAATTCATTTTAATTGAGACAAATCTTTGGAGAAATACCTAACTTATACATTTCGTTATAACTACAAAGGAAATAGTGATAGTCAAATGTTTAAGATCTTCATATATGTTGGCTTTATTCTTTCCATGTAATCGCCAGGAATAACTGAATGTCGACAGGACCATTAACATCTAAGGATACGTTTACCAGTTATACAAGATTATACAAAATTCCTTCTGAATGAAGAGGACTTTGCATGCTATTCCCAAAAGTTCACGATATGCACGTTATCATTAAAATATCTTTAAACCAGAAATTTTAACCAAATTCGTTAGAGCCATTTTTAAGAAAATCATAGTTTTTTCGAAAAAAGTGCAATATAAAAGGTTGTTTGGGTTGGAGGATTTGTTGAAAATCCTCCAGTTGCATATTTGGAAGATGCCGAACTTAAATAATAAGTTTGGTAATTATCTGATTTTTCGTTTCTTAATTATGCTGTTCAGAGACACACACAGATTTTTTTTTTTTAAAACTGCCTGTTTACTTTCTCTACTACGTATACTAAGTAGGGGAATTATTGTATTCGATACTGAGATTTCCCCGGAAATACATCTTTTGAGACCCCATGAATCCAAAAAAAGCATTTTTGGAAACATGTCCGTGTGTGTGTGTGTGCGCGCGCGCGCGCCTGTGCCTGTGCCTGTGAACAGCATAACTCAGAAACGAACAGTCGGATAAATACCAAACTTGGTATTTAGGTTTAGTATCTTCCAAAGATGCGAACGAAGGTCTTCAAGAAAATTCCCCCACCCCAGATTACCCTTTAAATGGAACATTTTTCGAAAATTTTAATTATTTGTTTAAGATATTTTCATGACAAATGAAATGTATATCTCGAATTTTCTGGGAATTTCTCCAAAAGTATTCTTCATTGTGAAGGACTTTTGCATAACTGGTAAACCATAAGAGATAGACAAAATTTTACTACACAACAAACGCAGATCGCGTTAAAATACACAATTTATGTCATATACATGTTTTTTGTTGAGTGAACTATTTTCGAGATATTGCTTGTTATTCCCTTAAATTTTCCAATAGTTGTTCTCAAATGGGAATTCGTTATTCATTTTTCTTTTATGTCCTGGACATGCAAAGAGAATGGAATGAGCCAGCTCTTAAAGATTTGACTATCACTTAAAGCCTACCATATTCCCCTTGCATCTACAAGAAAATTAGCAATAAGATTAACATCTCGATTAATATGATGCATATGGAGAATAAGCGTTTGTAAAAATAGTTGGAACAAGAGTAGAGAAAGTCATGTGAGTGTAACACATCAGATTTTATGGATTCAAATGGCCTCAAAACACGTATTTCCGAGGAAATCTTGGTATCTAGTTTTTGGCGGAATATAATACCCTCTGTGCGTACTAGATACATGATAGAGAACGTAAGTTATCAGTTTTTGAGTCCAGGCTTTAAAACCATTAAGTTCAAATTTGATTGATGAATAAGGCATGAGGCCGTATATTGGCTGAAAGGCGCTAGCGTGTAATTATCAGAAAATACTTGGATTATTTTAAATTAATGAGTATATATGTTGTTTTCCGCCTAAGAATCAAGGAGAATGTGAAATGTAGAGTCCTGGACAATGCAGTGGCCATGAAAAGAGCGTGGTTTTAGTAGCCTGGTATAGAAACCTCAAATTTAATACTCTCTGTTTCTTGTTGCAGTGTTCGTGTTATGCTGGAGTCCATACATCGTGTTCGACTTGTTACAAGTTTACGGTCATGTGCCCCGCACTCAGACCAACATCGCCGTCGCTACCTTCATACAGAGCTTGGCACCGCTCAATTCCGCTGCCAATCCTGTTATTTACTGCCTCTTCTCAACATCCATCGGTCGAACGCTCAGGTAGGTCAGGTTGCCACCGACAGGAGGCAGTTAGAGTTAATGATCAACTAATTATAGAGCAGAAGCTAACGATACATCTTACAATGGCATAGTAATTGCTTATTTTATTCGTTTATTTGGTAAAGGACTAAGAGAACATTACAATTGCTTTGTGTGCTGAAATTTGCACCTGGCTATTCACTCAATAGACCAATGCCACACTTTAATGACTAAATATTATTATCCACATTAAATTGCTTTCTTTTCACAGTTATTTTCACGTATTTTTATTTTTTATACTACTTATAGTAAGCAAAACACTCAAACTAATAAAAAATATCTTGGAAATGGATAACGCCACAAAAAAATTATTTAACAACTTTTTTCTCTGTTTATTTTACGTCGTTTTAATTACTGGTCATATCGCGACGGGTCTGTTAGGAGATACTTCGTGAATCGGTGTGTCTTCGACAGTTAACCTTCTAGATCTCATCCCTGTACCTTACCATCTTACTTTGTCGCGATAACCTCTCGTGTTATCTTATTTGCTGAGCGCCTGTTATTGTTTTACTATTTTGAATTTTGGGTTCTTTGTCCTCCGGCTAGCTATTATTACTCAGTCGAGCAAATATCTCTGAGCAGGGCGTGTAAACGGAAAGGAGTTGTTGCTATAAGATAACACTGATAAAAGAATTTGTTTTTACACTTTTATTGCCGTCACAATTAATAGTTCACATCTGTAATCTTTATACACGCCTGACTGAAACTGTTATATTTCCGAATGTAATTAGTTAATTACTGTAGTAATAGTTGTCGCGTACTTCAGATTTTGTATCTAACTTTACGACGCGAAAGATTGCTGAGAACTGCGTAATGTGTACCTCGCGAGAGATTCTGTAGAACTGCGCGACGTTTAGCTCGTGAATGATTCTGTAGAACTACGCGATGTGTACTTCGCGAGAGATTTCTGAGAACTGCGTGATACTTGCTTTTGGCTCAAGAATTTATACTCCCTCACCCCGATATGTCTAAACATTATAATAGAACTGCTATTGGTTACCAAATCGCGCCAAAATTAGCGTCTGTTTTATCAGCCAATCATAATTACTAATACATATACTCTAGGGAAGATATTCCCTCCATTTCTAAAGAAAGGCACGCTACCCTAACGTCATTTGTTTGTCTCTTCTAAGTGATAAACAACTCACCCCATCGCTTCATTGTTACCCACTCCTATTGTCAGTTTCAGTGAGGCCGTGTAAACTTATTTCGTAACAATGCTTATGGCTAACAAACATCTAAAATCATTGTCATACAATAATGTTAATTTACACTACAGTCACTCTGGCATTCACAGTGTTGTGATATAAAATACTGCCTCAACTTAGCCACATGTCCACAGAGGCATGTGCATAGCAACTATACCTCTGATTCTGTGACGGGTAGATGACAGCTTCGATACATGACCAAAGAAACCTCAATGCATAGCAACAGTTACTCTATCTCTGCTTCTACACATCAGGGACGGATGGCATTAGGGTGCCGTCCAGTCTACATGTTTCATTATCTGCGAATGGCAGAATATTCGCTATTACCATCTATTTTTCATTTTCACTATTGTTTTACGCTTCAGATAGAACTTCAGGCGTGTTATAAAATATCCAATCCGATATTTACTTCGGCGACTGAGATAAATCACGAAAACAACCAGTCAGATTAATCGGTCCAAGGGATTTGAACCCGAGACCTCCTGAATGCGAGCCACAGACGTTACCGCCTAAGCCATCCCACTCGATTGACATTAAATTGTGTGCTCTAAACAGAACCACATTTTTGTGCAGTAAGATTTTTATCTATCTCTTAAGTCTATCACAAAAGTCATTCAGAATGAAGAGCTTCATGGGTTATTCCGAGAAAATTCAAGATATGCGTTCTGTTTATAACGCAAACATCTTAAACGTATGTAGTTTAATGAAAATCGTTAGGACCATTTTTGAGAAAATTAGATTTCCCATGTAAAGGGTAGGTTGGAATAGAGGGATTTCCTTGAAAATCTTTGTGTCATATCCTTAATGGACGCTGAAATTATACATAAAGTGAAGAAGTAGTTGTTTTGTATTGAAGGAGTTGATTATAGTTCAACTGTTGGGGAGCCGAACACTTGAAGTAGTTGCAACCGCACGTATAGTAAACAGTTTCCGGTAGCTTCGCCCCAAATGTACTTTCAGGTGGCCTTTGTCCCAAGTTTACTTTCAGGTGGCCTTTGCCCCAAGTTTAAAAAATATTAACTTTGTAATTTGATGTTTCTTTAAGTATTAAATATTTATAGTTGCCTCGGCTGCGTCAGTATTGTTGTTAGAGACACGTTTCTCTTGGCAGGGTTGTGGTGCAACTAAGAATGTAGGCTTACACAGATTATAATTTTACTTCACTCCTCTTATTAAGGTTGATACGATTTAAATAACACTTCACTGATATAGAGAGAGAGCTGTGAGATGTTTTTATTAAATACTTGCACTTTTAATACGTAAATTATTTTCGTCTCACACGAATACGAATTATACTTCTCGAGGACAATTTTTGCGTCCGGTTAGGAACACTGTTTGCAGGCAACTGAACTCAAATTTGTAAATTTTTCAACTTTTCAGTTTCTGATTGGCTAATCCTACTCCAATAGAATACCTTCATTTAACTAAAGCTTTTTCTGGTTGTTGATTAGCTGTTTTATAAACTGTCACTAAAATTATATTATTGTTGCTCCAATAATGACTAGTATCATTATTAAACATTCTTACTCATTATTGCCTCAAGGTTACCTCATTGTTACCTCATTGTTAGCAACGTTTAACTTATTATTCTCACAGCTCCTACATTATTAAATTACGTAATATATTCACATAACACTAATAAACATGGATACAATAATATAAACATTTACAATGACTGCAATATGCACTTTTTATGTATAGTTACATACACATATTACTTTAAGGCGGGCTGTTATTGAATTATATATATATATATATATATATATATATATATATATATATATATATATATATATATATATATATATATATTATAAAATTAGACTGAAATCATTTTAGTGTTAAAAGTACTGCCTCAAAAGTTTGGTATTTAGCAGACTTTTCGTTTTTGAGTTATGCTGTGCACATACACATGTAACACACGCGGGAATGGGAGTGAAGGGCCTTTTATTAAAAATACTTTTTCAATTTCTCTACCACACACATAGTAGACAGAGAAGGAATTCCATTTCACCCAAAAATTCGATACCTAGATTTCACCGGAAATACAGTTTTGAGCACTCCTGAATCCAAAAAATGTCTTTTTATAAAATATGTATGTGTGTGTAAACAGCTTTACTCAAAAAATAAAAGTCGGATAATTACCAAACTTGGTATTTAGGTTCAGTATCTACTAAAGTTGCGACACGGAGATTAACCTAAATAAATAACCTACCCCAAACCTACCCCAAACTACCCTTTGCATGAGACATTTTCCGAAAATTTTATTTTCTAAAGATAGCACTAACCATTTTGAGTAAAACACCATATATGAAAGATATTTACATGACAAATAAAATGTATATCTTCAATTTTCCTTTGAAGTCCTCTTCTTTTAGAATAATTTTTCTATAATCTTGTATAATTGGTAAACGTTAAAGGATAGACGAAAGCGTACTACACACAAAATGTAGATCTCTTTAAAACACACGTTTATTTGAAATAATTTTTTGTGTCATAAGCCATTTCTGATATATCCATTCTTAAAGGTTCGAATTGTTCATTACTTGGTCATTCTTTTAAAGTCCTATCAATATTTAATTGCTTCTCCCTGTGCCATGGAAACAGTATGGAATTTTAAGGCCAGCATATAGCGTTCAGTTCTTAAACATTTGACTATCGCTGTTCTCTTTGTATCTATAACGAAATGTGTAAAGTAGCTATTCCTGCAAAGGTTTATTTGTATTAAAATGTAGTAGATATAAAAATAAACTTTAGTAAGAATAGTTTGTATAGCCATTAATGTCATGCAAAAGTATCACATCAGAATATTTTTATTTGTTTATTCAAGGAGCCTCAAAATGAGTATTTGTGGTGAAATCTCGATATAGAATTTTGGGTGAAATGCTATTACTTTCTCTACTTACTACTAAAACTTTGTGTAATAAATTTCAACTCCATTTGAAATTTTTGAGGTTCTTTTTTTAATATTCTTTATCTAACTACCTTTAATTTTGAACCAATTTCAACCAAATTTGAAATTTTTCGACAACTTTTCTTTAAATTATCGTATATAAATGTCACTGGTTTGCCTAAAAATTGAACCAGTCTCACTTACATTACTCTTAGTATTGTATCAATTTCAACTAAATTTTAAATATGTGAAGAAATTATATTCAGACTCCTGTATAGGCATAGGTCATTAAACGGAGAGGGACACCTAGCAGACCAGGACCTTTACAGGTTTATTGCAATTACCACCTCCAGGAGAAAGGGATGAAGTGAGGGAACCATAGGAGACTACAGGCCGTAGAAAGATAGACCACAGAGACCCGCGGTAGTCCCTAACTTTTCCAAACTTGCAGATCCATCTCACTGCTGGAGCCACCGGGACAGGATGATGAACGACCCACCAAGAGCCCTCTGGTGTCCACGGGGAGAACTGTTTCCATTGAGCATGCACCCGCGCCATCTGTCCCGTACCACCAGACGCACAAAACCTAGAAGCACACCCGAAAGATGAGAAAGAAAAGGAATTAAAGGGAAATGATAGAAAGGAAATTGTGATAGAGAAAAAACCAACCCCGCATTCGTCTACGGACCCCGGAGAAACCACAGAACAACCATGGTTCAGAGTGGACGGTCGCCGGGGACCTTCGGAATGCGAATCGCGCACGTTACTACAGCGCCATCTCGATATACCTTGTATACATAAAATCTTCACCGTGTCTTACAGAACTGGTGAGTAGATGCTTGCTTTCGGACCGACAGACAAAATTATGCTAATGGATGCTCCATAGAAGCGATACGCCCAAAATGGAAGTTAATATCAGTGAAGCAACATAACATAACAATGTGTAAGAAAGCTTAATTACTTTCTCTACTACATATAGTAAGTAGGGGAAGTATTGTATTCCAACCAAAAATTCGATACCGAGATTTCAACGGAAATATATGTTTTGAGACCCCCTGAATCCAAAAAAAGCATATTTGGAAACATGTCCGTGTGTGTGCCTGTCTGTGAACACCATAACTCAGAAACGAACAGTCGGATAAACGCCAAACTTGGTATTTAGGTTCAATATCTTCCAGAGATGCGACACGAAGGTTTTAAAGAAAATCCCCCCACCCCAGATTACCCTTTACATGGAACATTTTTCGAAAATTTTAATTTCCTCAAAAATGACTAACAATTTTGATTAAAATATCATATGTTTAAGATACTTTTATTATAAATAAAATGTATATCTTGAGTTTTCTGGGAATGTCTCCAAAAGTGCTCTTCATTGTGAACGAGTTTTGCATAACTGGTAAACCATAAGAGATAGACAAACTTTTACTACACAAAAGATGCAGATCGCTTTAAAATACACAATTTATGCCATATACATTTTTTTTTTTTTGTTGGTGAACCATTTTCGAGATATTGCTTGTTATTCCCTTAAATTTTCCAATACTTATACTTCTTCTAAAATGGAAATTCGTTATTCATTTTTTGTCCTGGTAATGCAAAGAGAATGGAATGCTCCACATAGCAACCAGCTCTTAAAATATTTGACTATCGCTTAAAGCCTAGCAATTCCCCTTGCATCTACGAGATAATTAGCAATAAGATTAACATCTCGATTAACATGAAGCATATGGAGAATAAGCGTTTGTAAAAATAGTTTGTACAAGAGTAGAGAAAGTCATGTGAGTGTAACACACCAGATTTTTTTTGTAGCTTATGTTGCTATAGTATTAGATTGAAGTTCTTTTGTCTATAATGCTATATTACGATACACATACGATAAGTGAATCATTAGAGAACGAGGAGGGGATGCATGCTTTTGGACGATAGTGAGTAACAGGAATATTACTTACACGAAAATAAAATTGATTACTAACAGTGTTCAACATAGTGGTTCCAGCAACAAGCTCCATCACCCCATGGTGGCGAACTGCCGCTCGGTTATCCACGCCTGGTTGTTAACGTTAAAAAAATCTGATATGTTATATTCACATGACTTTCTCTAACCTCGTCGCTTATTAGTGGGTGTACAAATTATTCTTGCGAAAGTTTATTTTCCGATCTACTTAATTTTAATCCAGATAAACCTTTCCGGAAATAGCTGCATTATACAATTCGTTATAAATACAAAGGGAATAGCGACAATGAAATGTTTAGAACTGGACACTTTACGTTGCCTTAAAACTCCACACGGGTTCCATGGCATCGCGAGAAACAACTGAAAATCGACAGGACATTAAAAGAATAAATAAGTATTAGACAATTCGAACCATTAATAATGGATACCTCAGAAATGGCTGATGGCGCAAAAACGCTTATTTGAAATAAATTGCATGTTTTAAAAAGATATATATATATATATACATATATATATATTGTAGTACATTTTCGTCTATCGCTTAACGCTTACCAGTTACACAAGATTATATACAATTCCTTCCGAATGAAGAGGACTTCACCAGCTGCTTTCAGAAAATTCAAGATAAACATTTTATTTTTCGTATAAATATCTTAAATATATGGTATTTTAATCAAAATCCTAAGATCCATTTTTGAGAAATTCAGAAATTTTGAAAAAAATCCATATAAAGGGTAGATTGGGATAGGGGATATTCATGAAAATCTCGAGTCACATATTTGGAAGATATTGAACTTAAATACCAAGTTTAGTGTTTTCGAATTATCCTGTTTACAGATACTGAGGACCTTTTTCTAAAAATCTGACGTGCTGCACTCACCTGACTTTCTCTACTCTTGTACAAAATATTTTTACAAACGCTTATTCTTCATCTACTTGGTGTTAATAGAGATGTTAATCTTATTGCTCATTTACTTGTAGGTGCAAGGGGATAATGGTAGGCTTTAAGCGATAGTCAAATCTTTTAAGAGGTGGTTGCTATGTGGAGCACTCTATTCTCTTGGCATGTCCAGACATAATAAAACGAATAACATATTCCAATTTGAGAAAAACTATAAGTATTGGAAACTTCAAACAGATAACAAGGAATATCTCGGAAATGGTTATCTCCATAAAAAATGTATATGACATAAATTGTGTTTTAACGAGATTTACATTTTAGTGTAGTACAATTTTGTCTATCTCTTATGTTTTCCAGTTATGCAAAAGTCATTCAGAATGAAGAGGACTTTGGGGGATATTCCCAGAAAATTGAGGATATACATTTCATTTGCTTAAAAGTATCTTAAGCATTTGGCATTTTAATCAAACTAGTTAGTCATTTTGAGTAAATCAATGCTTTCAAAAAATGTTCCTTGTAAAGGGTAGTCTGGGGTAGGGGGGTTTTCTTTCAAATCTTCGTGTTGCATCTTTGACAGATACTGCACCTAAATAACAAGTTTGGTATTTATCTGACTTTTCGTTTTTGAGTTATGCTGTTCACAGATACACACACGGACCTTTTCCTAAAAACTATTTTTTATTCAGAGGACCTCAAAACATGTATATTCGGTGAAATCTCGATGTAGCATTTTTGGATGGAATGCAACACCTAGGTACTGATACTAGGTACGTGGTAGAGAATGCAAAAAGGAAGTAAAGACCCAAGTAATATTTAAATGGTAAACTTCAACTATCAAATGTGACTATATTCCATGTATTCAAAAATAAGTGTATCAAGAGATAGAGGATTCAATGTAGATATGGCATTGAATGCCGAAATTCAACTTTCAACCATGACAACAAGAACGGGAAATGAATAAAGAAATATCATCGTTTTAACGTGTGTAATTCTTACATTGCTAGGAAGACCTCTTAAACTAACATCTAGACATGTAAAATTAAACACAAGCAAACATCCTGCAGCTTGCTACGTGGTACAAAGACAGAATTATAAAACGAAATAAATAAATCAATGTTTTGATTAGTTACTTAGAGAAACACTTTAGAATGGTTGGAAACAAGCTGTCTTACAAGCCCGGTTCACAAGATTATGTGGAACATGTGTAAATAAACACCACAGCTATATAAATACATCACTCAATTTCAGTATTTGTTTAAATCTCTCAAATCTACAAACCAGCTCTAGAGTAACGTTCTTGTAATGCAGCACGTTTTAAAATAAATATTTTTACAGAAGCATGAATTGCAATGTAAGCCAGAGAAGCTGCGTGGGCTGCAGCTATGAGTGATATAAACAGTAGACGATCGTTGACCTCTCGGCAGTACATCTCGCGGTCTGCGGTAATCGCGTTTACAATTCGGCACTCGTAAAAGTGTCAAGATACGTCTAGACCTGGCGTCACTTCTCAACATCCGCTGCGTGGGTGAGGACGATATCGAACAAGTGAACACTGGGTTATTTGCTTGCATTTTTCCTCTAGCGGGAAATTGGAAATCGTGCCTTAAGTGTACTTGTGTTAATGTATTCCATTTCAGTTTTTCACAATCACTGTCAATGTTCATTAAGAGCCAGCAGAAAAAATTAAATTGTGTTTTATTTATGCACGCTCTTTAACTGCTGCCAATTCTAAGTTGGGCGTGAAAGACCGGTAATTTTGCTCAGAGGCCTCCTTATCAGGTTTGAGGTTCTTTTACGTGCCGTAAATCTACGACATGAGACCACCGGCATTTATTCCCTTCCGAAGGTAGCCTTGCTAAGGATTTTTACGTCGGAAAAAAATTTATTGACTTCCACTGGGTTTGAACCCGCGACCTTGGGAACTAGAGACTAGCATGGTAATCACTACACCACGAGGACAACAGAGGTAGTACAATCAGTATAGCATATACTATAATATATATATATATATATATATATATATTACACTTTGCTTTTGATCTGCTTATTTTTTTTCTGCTGCAATAGATAGATAGATATTTTATTTCACTTCGTTAGTTACATAATTTAAATCTCATATAAATTCTATAATACATAATTTTATCTCTACACAGTACCCTTTACATATCATTTTCTCTTTCACTAAGTTGCTGCAAACATCCAACACCATGGTTGTCGAGTTATTGGGTCCTATTTAATTTTATGGTTCAACAATCTACATTTTCTTTCTATTCCCTATTTCTAATTTTTTTCAGCCATTTATTTCTTAATACACCTAAATATTTTCCTATTTCAAATAAACTTTCCCTGGATTTAACTCTTAACATCATTTTACCTATAATTTAATTTGGTAATCTTTGCAATTTTTTCCTCATATTCATTGTTCCTTCACATTCTAACATTAAATGCCAATAATTATTAAATTTGCTATTACATGATGGGCATTTGCCTTCATTTTCTTCTTCTCCTATGCCTTTTAACCTCACCACCCCTGACCTACCCATGCAAAGCCCTTCTTGCTATTTTATTACAAACATCAACATAGTTTTCTCTTTCACATGTCCTTTTAATCTCTGTACATATATATAATGATCTTTTTTAATTAAAACTACCAATTATTTCCTGTCTTTCCATATCTTCAATCCTCAATCTAACTCTTTTCCAACATCCCTTCTCACGTGATTGTTTATATCTCCAAATATCCCCACACCATCAAGTACATGACGATTTAGAATATATGTGCAGGAAAGTAATTGAAGAATACAGCAAATGGGGATTAGCGTTTAATTTTGAATACAATCATTTGCGTGTTAGAATTGCAAATGATTGTAGAATAAGGAAGGGAAAAATTGCCATCTTACATTTGAGTGGTATGTTATGAGACAAACAGATAACAAGAGAAATAAAAATAAAAGTCCGATGTGTTACACTCACATGACTTTCTCTAATTTTGTACAATCTTATTTTTACAAGCGCTTATTCTCCGTTTATCTTACGGCTAATTTTCTTGTAGGTGCAAGGGGAATATGGTAAGTAGGCTTTAAGAGCTGGTTGCTATGTGGAGCATTTCATTCACTTTGCATGTTCAGGACATAAGAGCGAATAACGAGTTCCCATTTGAGAAAAAGTATAAGTATTGGAAAAATCAAATACACAACAAGGAATATCTCGGAAATAGTTTGCTCCACAAAAAAAATCTCTATGACACCAGTTATGCAAAAGTTACTCAGAATGAAGAGGACTTTGGGGACATTCTAAAACATTCTAGATATACCTTTAATTTGTCATGAAAATATCTTAAATACATGATATTTTAGTCAAAACCGTTAGAGCCATTTTTGAGAAATCAAAAGTTTCGAAAAATGTTCCATGTAAAGGGTAATCTGGTGTGGGGGATATTCTTGAAAATCTTCGTTTCGTATCTTTGAAATACTGAACCTAAATGCCAAGTTTGGTATTTATTCTACTTTTCGTTTTTGAGTTCACAAACACACGGCACTTTTTCTAAAAATGTCTTTTTTGGATTCAGAAGGCCTTAAGACATGTATTTCCGATGAAATCTCGGTAACGAATTTTTGGGTGGAATGCAATACTTTCCCTACTTACTGTACGTAGTGGGGAAAGTAAAAATTTACGACTCTATTTTTAAAAGTACAACTTTATGTGCTTCAAACAAGTGGCAATTCAAAGTTACAAAAAGTTTTGGTATTGAAAATGGATTATTTGCGGAGCTTAGCTGGAATATGTAGAAGAGAGAAAATTAGAATGAATAAATAAGACAGGGAATGACATTAAATATGTATTATACAATATTCCAACGACAATTAATATGGTATGGATATGTAACGAGTATGGAGCAAGATAGATTTAGTTTTACCAGCAAGACTGGTTTTGAATGAATGCCATCAAGAAGACGAGAAAGAGGGCGACCTTCAAGAACTTGGAAGAATGGAGTTATGGAAACCATGAAGAAGGGAAAATTAAGAGGAAGGCAATAGGACAGAAAGGTTCTTTTGTAAATATGAAAGCTGTCTAGTTTTATCTGTATTTGGCTCTTCTATCTTCCACTTTTTATCCACTCTTTTCATTCTCTTTTCGTCACTTTTCTCCCCTTCATTTACCTCTTCCTCTCTCTCTCTCTCTCTCTCTCTCTGTGCAACGCATATATAATGTAATACTTCCTGAGTGTTTGTAACATTTAAAACAAAAGTAAAACGTTTAATACTACATACAGATTGAGAAGATAGATCAGAAAGGGGAGAGATTAAGAGGGCAGTAACAAAGAGCAATAAAGAACCTCCAAGTTTAGACAATACCACGAGCGGAACTACGGTTCTGCTAGTTAGTTGATTTCGTGTATGCTTTTGAGTAATCATGTACAAAGCCCACTTGCCCTTCTTACAAGGGATATCTCGTGTAACAATGTATGTAAAATGTAAGAATAACGCCTCAAGTAGACAACAGAAACAGGCATTACGAACACTAAACTAGGAAAAATCACGTTATTGACTGGTTACGGTAGGAGATACAACTGAAGTCTGACGCTACGTCAAAAATAAACGGAAGACGTGAATGTACTGGCATCATGGCAAAGACATCATAAAACGCCAAGATGACGACCGTATAACGTTTTATTTTACCTCTCTACTGTAGCCTTGGGGAAACTCCTCATATTTCTGAAAAGGAACTAAAGTGGTGAAATGTAGCCTTTAACGTCTTAAATACTGCAACGATGGCGCCAGAGATATGTTGCCTATAGAACCTGCTCTCCAATGGAGGATCGCGAGTTCAATGCAGCTTTTATGCGAGTCTGGGACCTAGAAGCTCGGGCTTTTTGGGATCTGCTTCTTGTCCGTTTCTTCTCCGCTTCTTCTCAATTGTTTATTTGTTTACATCGCATTCTGTGACTAGAACGGTACACGATGGTTCAGTGAAGTAAATATCAAATAAAAATACGAAGTGGAAATATGTCTGACGTGTTACATTCACACGACTTTCTCCAACTACTATGGTTTATTTCTACAAACTATTCTTACGAAAGCTTACTTTTGTATCTACTCCATGTTAATTGAAATAAATCCTTGCAGAAATAAATCCATTACACTTTTCGTTATAGGTACAAGAGCGAATATAGAGTCAATGTTTAAAAGCGGATCTATATATGCTGGCCTTTAAATCCCATACTCTTTCCATGACATCGCGAGAAACAACTAAGAAGCGACAGCACTTTCAAAAAATGATAAATGGTAACGAAAAATTGAAACCAATATTAACGGATATCTCAGAAAAGGCTGATGCCACAAAAAATGTTTTTAAAGAAACTGTGAGTTTTAAAGAGATCTACTTTTTTTGTGTAATAAGTCCTTGCCTATCTTATGATTTACAAATTACATAATATTATATAAAAGCCCTTCCGAATGAACACTTCACGGGATTTTTCTATAAAATCAGAGATAAACATTTTATTTGTCATGTAAATATCTTAAATTTATGGCATTTTAATCAAAACTATTAGGGATAATATCGAAAACCTTTCCTTGTAGGTAAAAGGTAGTTTGGGGAGGGTGATTTCTTGAAAACCTTTATATCGCATCTTTGGAAGATGTTGAATTTAAATCCCAAGTTTGGCATTCATACGGTTCTTGCTTTTTAGTTCTGCTGTTCAAACTCGCGCGCGCGCACACACAAACATATACCCGCATGAAGATTTTTCTAAACCCTTTTCGGGATTCATTAGGCCTCAAAACTTGATTTGGTGAATATCAGTATAGAAGTTTTGGGTAGCATGTAACACTTCCTGTACCTACTAGGCACACTCGGGAAAACTTAAAGTGACCGGTCTCTTGAACAGTTAATTTTTTTTAAACTTTTTTCGAGTGAGCGAGCGGTGCACAACCATCAATCTCTGTGCACCGCTTTGGCTAACTCTATAACACAAGCCACAATAAAGCCACTGATTTGGGCTACCTTGAAGCCATGCTTGACGAAGCTAATTAACTTCTCCGCAAAGAGCTCGAGTTCGATTCTCTGTAGTGGGTGGTTGCTCTTTACAATTCGTCCTACTGTAATATAGTTAAATAATATTGCTTGTGTTACCTCATTTTACTTACAAATATAATTATAATAATGCTGAAATTTGTGGTTAAAAATTAAATTTAGGAACCTCCTCCCGAGAGATAAATTAATGCTATAGTTACCATCTATCGATATGACGGGCTACTAAATAAACGCCACATATAGAAAAATCTGACGTGTTACACTCACATGACTTTCTCTACTCTTGCACAAACTATTTTTACAAACGCTTATTCTCCATATACTTCATGTTAATCGAGATATCGAGATGTTAATCTTATTGCTAATTTTCTTGTAGGTGCAAGGAGAATATGGTAAGCCTTAAACGATAGTCAAATAACCAACTCCCATTAGAGAAAAAGTATAAGTATTGTAAAATTCAAACAAACAACAAGGAATGTCTCGGAAATGGTTCACTCGACAAAAAAATGTACAAGACATAAATTGTGCGTTTTAACCGTGTCCACATATTTGTATACAAAAAGCATATCTATCTCTTACGGTTTACCAGTTATGCAAAAGCCATTTGCAATGAAGAGGACTTTTGGGGACATTCCCAGAAAATTCAATATATATGTTGAGGCAATATTTTATATCATAACATGCTATGAATGCCAGAGTGATTGTAGTGTAAATTAATATTATTGTATTTACAGGATTTTAGATGTTTGTTAGCCATAAGTATTGTTAGGAAATAAGTTTACACGGCCTCACTGAAACTGACAATAGAAGTGGGTAACAATAAACCGAGGGGGTGAGTTGTGTATCACTAAGAAGAGACAAACAAATGACGTCAGGGTGCCTTTTTTTAGAAATTGAGGGAATATCTTCCCTAGAGTATATATGTTAGTAGTAGTGATTGGCTGACCAAAACAGACGCTAAAGTGGGCGCGATTTGGTAACCAATAGCAACTCTATTATAATGTTTAGGCAATTCGAGGTGAAGGAGCATATATTCTCGAGCCATAAGCAAGTTTCGCACAGTTCGGAAGAATCTCTCTCGAGATGCACGTCAGACAGTCCTAAGGAATCTCTCACGAGTTGCACGTTACTCAGTTTGGAAGAATCTCTCACGAGGTGCACGTCACAAAGTTAGTAACAAAAAATATAAAATACGGGAAGTAATTGGCGTGCGGCAACTAAAACGGCTGTAGTTACATTCGGAAATATCTCAGTTTCAGTCAGGCGTGTATAAAGATTAAACATGTGAATTATTAATTAAGTGTGACGGCAATAAAGGTGTAGAAACAAACTTTTTTAGCAGTATTATCTTTTAGCAACAACTCCTTTCCGTTTACACACCCTGCTTAGAGACACTTGTTTGACTGAGTTATAATAGCTAGCCGGAGGACAAAGAACCCCAAATTTAAAATAATAAAACAAGAGGCGCTCAAAAAATAAGATTACACTAGCCATTGAGAACTGCGACAATGTTTAATTTGTAACGAATATGTCTTAAATATATGATACTTTAGTCAAAATCGTTAGTCATTCTTGAGAACATCAAAAGCTTTGAAAAATTTTCCATGTAAAGGGTAGTCTAGTGTGGAGGGATTTTCTTTGAAATCTTCGTGTCTCATCTTTGAAAGATACTGAACCTAAATACCAAGTCTGGTATTTATCCAACTTTTCGTTTTTGACAGACACACAGATACACCGAGACACACACGAATCTTTTTCTAAAAATGCTTTTTTTATCCAGAGGACCTCAAAACATGTATTTCCGATGAAATCCCGGTATCAAATTTTTGGGTGGAATGCAATACTTCCCTTACTATACGTAGTAGAGAAAGTAAAACGTGAAGAAAACCTGTTATATTCTTACTCATGTATTTAAAATATAAGAAGAAAAAGGTTGAGCAGAAACGTAAGTTAACTATCACCTAGGTGAGAGTGCTGCAGTAAGCGTAGCATTGTAATAGCTTTAGTCATTCTCCAGTTAAGACCATAAATCAATAAAGTATGTTTTGATTACAAACATTCAGTGTTGAAACACTCTGAAACATCTGTCTGCTTGAAATCTCGTATGTGAATTATCTTCTCGGAAGACGCTTATAACTATAGCAGGCTTGGAGAACACGTGGATTACCCTGAGCGGCATTACGTGCGTGCAATATGGACATACTAACTGGTCAGTAGCGTACACAGGTTGCTAAATTGATACTTATTACAAACACAAAATTAAATATAATAAATACAGTAGTAGTATTTATTTCATCACCTCAATTACAAATATCGTACACTAATTATTTTTCCCTCCTAGGAGTTCCTTAGGTTTCGGAGTATACACTCTTAACACCCTGGTTGTTTGTGCATAGTGTGCTTCATTTAACTGTACACTTATCACACAGTTTACAACTTAGTTAATTTCCTCCTCAATATTACCTATCTCGTCAATTCTGTTATTAAGATCTCTTTTTCTTTAGTGACTTTTCTCCACAATTTCTCTGTTACATTTCTTCTATATTTCTTAGTTGTTTTACAAATTATTTTCTGTTGTGTCCGAAAAGCTATAAGAACAGAACTTCTATCTGTAATTTATCCCATTTCCTATTCCATATTTCCTTTCCCCAGACCTTGCTTTCTGTATATTCCGTTATACAATTGTCGCGGTATTCTGTTCGTGTTATCTTATTTACTGGGCGCCTGTTATTGTTTTATTATTTAGAATTTTGGGTTCTTTGTCCTCCGGCTAGCTATTATTACTCAGACGAGCAAATATCTCTGAGCAGGGCGTGTAAACGGAAAGGAATTGTTACTAAAAGATAACACTGATAAAAGAATTTATTTTCACACTTTTATTGCCGTCACACTTAATTAATAGTTCACATCTTTAATCTTTATACACGTCTGACTGAAACTGTTATACTTCCGAATGTAATTACTGTCGTAATAGTTGCCGCGTACTTCACATTTTGTAACTAACTTTACGACGCGAGAGATTCTTCCAAACTGTATAATGTGCACTTCACGAAAATTGCTTAGAACTGCGTGATGTGTACCTCGCGAATGACTTTTCAAGACTGCGTGATGTGTACCTGGCGAGAGATTTCTTAGAACTGCGCAACGTTTACCTCGTGAATGGTTCTGTAGAACTGCGTGAAACTTGCTTATGGCTCGAGAATATATACTCCTTCTCCCTAAATACCTAAACATTATAATAGAGTTGCTATTGGTTACTAAATCGCGCCAACATTAGCGTCTGTTTTGTCAGCCAATGTCAATTACTAACACATATGCTCTAGGGAAGATATGCTCTTCATTTCTAAAGAAAGACACGCTACCCTGACGTCATTTGTTTGTCTCTTCTTAGTGATAAACAACTCACCCCCTCGGTTCATTGTTACCTACTCTATTGTCAGTTTCAGTGAGGCCGTGTAAACTTATTTCCTAACAATGCTTATGGCTAACAAACATCTAAAATCATTGTTATAAAATAATGTTAGTTTACACTACAATCACTCTGGCATTCACAGTGTCGTGATATAAAATACTGCCTCACAATGCAAAATTTTATCTGGATTATTACATAGTGGGCACAAACCTTTGTTAGCTTTTAAACCCCTCAACAACATTGTTCCTGTTCTTGCCCATGCCAGGCCCTCCCTTTGCATTTTGTCACAAACAAATTTATTTTTTCCTTCCCCAATCTTTCTTAAAACTTCTACAGTATATCAGAGAACTCTTATCCCTTAAACTACCATATATGTCCTGTTTCTATATGTCGCCTACCCTAAATTTCACCTCATTGCAAAAACTTGGTCCACTTGCCTGCAAATTAACTAACAAGTCCATTCTAGTTTCCCTCACCATCTCTCTCAATTTTAATAATAAGCTTCTTTCCCTTTTTGCTTTTTCTTGCGCCCTTAGACAGTCTTTGACAATATTTCCTTCCTCCAGTGCTTGGATCCTACTCCAATATTTCATTATACGTTTTATCACTAATGCTTTCCAACTCTTCCTAATTCAGCTAGGGCTATCCCGTTTGGAGCTGCTCTCGGTAACCCCAATATAATTTTACAAAAGGTTCTGTGAATCTATTCTATACATTTCCACCCTTTTTATGTCCCCCAAATCTCTATCCCGTGCATCATTCTTGATTCCACTGTAGCCGTGTATATTCTCTCTAACTAGTTTATTCTCATATTTTAATAAATTGGTGTAGTGTTTCACTTTCAGATTATACAATACTGTTTAGACTTGCATGACTTGAAAGCCTATTAAACTGCACTAACTAAAACAATTCGCAAATCACGTAAACCTAACCTCTACTGACTGCGTAGTTATGCTGAACCTACTGTTGAGACTTGCAATCTTTTATTCTTCATTCTCTTGTCATATTGTGGCTCTAAATTGGAGCGTTGCAATCGCAATATGTGCACTAAATGTTCATCACTTAAACTACTGCGTGTAGCACTTTTAACACTGCAGAAAAACTGATCACATAAATAAGTTGCACCAAAGATAGCAACAATACGACTGCCAAAGAGACACAAATATGGAAAATTCACCTTGGGCAATGCACGAAATAGCTCTACTCCCGAGAGTCCTAAAGTAGTCAGAGGTGTGTTCCGGAGCTCTATTAATTCCATGTGCTAAGTGTATGGTGCACCTATAACACTGAATGAAAATGGATTATTAAACAACCTCCACTCTGCGTCCATGATCTTCAGACCATCAAATGGGATTGTGAATTCTTCCAATACGTCTTCCAAAATTTTCTTGTATTTCTTCAACACTTCAGGGGATCCTTAATAAATCGATTTTGAATTTGGAAAATGGTGCAAACCAATGTACTGTATTTGATAGATCCATATTCGTAATTTCTCCATGAAAGCTTTTAGGTTAACAATCATTGTAATTATTAAATCATATTTTCCTTGTAACTGGGTATTCAATTTATTTAAGTGCAATGTTAGGTCACTCAAAAATTCTAAGTCACAAATCCAATCTAAGTTCTCTAAGCTCTATTTTCTGATCTTTTAAAAAAAATTCTATTTCGCACCTTAACGCCAAAACGCGCCCAAGCACGTTATCCCTGCTTAGTCACCTAATTTGAGAATTATACGGCAGATCTAAAAAAATCGGAATCTATATCCTTTAAAAATTTCTGAAATTATCTATGACGAAATGTATGCAACCTAATGGTATTCACAATTCGCATAACTGATGGATGGGATGGGGTGGGGTGGGGTATCTTTATTGGTTTCAAGTCATTGAAATTATTACACAAGTATTTAGTGGATGGGTCGTTGACCGTACATGCATATCTAAGATACAAGCAGGGTGACAAAATAAACAACAGAAAAAGAAAACAAAACAAAAAGGAACAAGAAAAAGGAAACTGGAGATAAATTACCTTTGTCTAACTGAACAAATTTGACCTAGCTTCGCGCAATTTAGCCAAAAAATTGCCCATGTTTTGCCAGTTCCTCCAGTAGCTCCTAACATGCCATCTCTTTTTTGAGGGACTTAAGGATTTTTCTTTGAGTTTAATCGTTCGCTGGTTCACCCACTGTGTACATTCCGCCAAAATATGTGCCCAGTCCTCATCCACATTGCAGAAAGGGCAGATTCTCCTGCCAGAATCGTCAGTCATTTTCTGTGCCGTCCAGCCCCCCAGTCTAAACTATGCCATTCCTGATCTTTCCTTTATTCCTAAATTAAGTATATGTGCCTCTTTGCCCCAGTTCAATTTTATTTCATTTGTTAATCTTAGAGAAGGTTTAATTTTACAATCCGATTATACTTCCTGTTGGTTGATATCTCTTAGTCTTCTTTTGACACCTTTACACATGTTTTTGACATTACTGTACCCAATGTTGCTGATTTTTGCACACAGTGCCTCATGATGAATGTACATATAGTATGCTGTCTGGATTTATTCCATTTTCTGCAAGAACAGCTCGAAGTCTTCCTACAAATCCCAAGGTGTGGCCCATCATAGACGGCGCTACATCGGTTGCAACGCAAACTAGTTTTTCCAAGGGAAGATTAACGCTTTCTATTATCTTTACTATCGGTTAAGCACATTCTCACCTGTGGTCCGGTCCTTTAACGATGCAAGATATAGAAATTCTTCACTGATGTTGAAATCTTGATCAACAGATCTTAAGAAGACATCTGAGCAGTACCTTCCCTGTCACTAAACTCGTATAGTGCTAATGAGTAGTAAACTATCTTTCCAATTTTCGTTGTCGGTTGTTCCTCCAAATTGAAAGCCATTTCAGCAATTCGCCCGGTTACTGTTCTACGGATAAACTGAGACTTTTCACTAAGTCAGGGCAAATTTCTTCAGCAGCAGTTATTAAGCATTCCTTCACAAAGTCTCCTAGAGTGGTCCCACATGAACTATATTTTGCCCGTCAATTGTAGTTTTGTTAGTACTCTTACTTTTGGCTTGTTGCGTTTTCTTAAGGCGATCCAGCACTTTTTCAGAGCCACTCCGAAGAGGACTTTTGGAGACATTCCCAGAAAATTCAAGATATACATTTCATTTGTCATAAAAATATCTTAAACATATGATACTTTAATCAAAATAGTTAGAGCCATTTTTGAGAAAATCAAATTTTTTTAAAAATGTTCCATGTAAAGGGTAGTCTGGAGTGGGGAGGTTTTCTTGAAAATCTTTTTTATCGCATATTTGAAAGATACTGAATCTAAATACCAAGTTTGGTATTTATCCGACTTTTCGTTTTTAGGTTATACTGTTCACAGATACAGACTCATACACGGATCTTTTTCTAAAATGTTGTTTTTTAATTCAGGGGGCCTCAAAACATGTATTCGGGCGAAATCTCGATATGGAATTTTTGGGTGGAATGCAGTACTTCCCTACTTACTATGTAGTAGAGGAAGTAAAAATAGACCGAAAGTGTCTTAGAACATTTTCCACTTCAATTACACAGGATTTATTTTCGAGGTAATAAACTCACTTTTTAGACTGACAAATAATAATTAAAATGTCTTTATTTGAGCTATCCGTATCCGTTAATAACTATTTTTAATTTTGTTTTCGCTGTTTTTGTCTAACATTACGGACTACAAGCATCAAACATAAGAGCACGCACTGTTTCATTGCTATTCTTTCGCTTGTTTTTATTACAAGTGTTATTGTTACTATTATCACCATCATGTAACGGTAGTGTTATGCTGACTTCGCACATTGAATAGGTGTTCTAAACTTTGCCCCTGTTGATTGATAGAATGTTCCAACGGTCTCCGTGTATCCATACGAACGCTTCTGAGAACCGCTATAGTGGTAGTGAACTGACCTGTGTTTACTTGGAATTGCCCCGTTAGTTCAACACTTTTAACGCACGAAGGGTTGACTGCACACGTCATATACGGCGCAGTTGTGGTATAGTAATATATAAGGGATGTATATGAATTTGTCGATGGTTGAGAAAGTTATGTGAATGTCTCACATCAGATTTTTACTTTCTCTACTACGCATAAAAGTAGGGGAAGTATTGTATTCCAACCAAGAATTTGATGTCGAGATTTTGCTATAAATGTGTGTTTTTAGGGCCTCTAAACCCAAAAAAGCAATTTTAGACAAACGTCCGTGTGTTTGTGTGTAGGGTGTATGTGTATGTATGTGTGCGTGTGTGAGAGAGAGAGTGAATAGCGTAACTCAAAAATAAAAAGTTGGAAAAAGCCAAATTTGGTACCACAACTACCCCTCACATCGAACATTTTAATTTTATAAAATACGGCTTAACAATTTTGATTAAAATACCACATATTAAAGATATTTATATGAAAATAGTCTATGAACTTCATTCGGAAAGAGTTTTGTATAACCGGGTATAACTGGTAAATTTTAAGGATAGATGAAAAGTAGGTACAACACCAAAAATCTGATGTTACACTCACATGACTTTCTCTACTCTTGTACAAACTAGTTTTACAAACTCTTATTCTCCATCCATTTCATACTAATCGAGATAAACATTAGCACAAACGATCTTTTGACATGCAAAGAGAATTACATTTTACACATAACGAACAGCTCTAAAAATATTTGACTATCGCTTAAGGCGTACTATGTTCCCCTTGTTTTGTACTTGCAGTGGCCTTTAAGCATATACATATCTCATAATAGCTGGTTGCTATGTGCAGCACCATTCGTTTTGCCTCAGATTAATACTCTTTGCATATACCAGACAAAAAACTTAATAACGAATTCCCATTTGAGAAAATCAGTATTGAAAAATTTAAGGTAATAACAAGCAATATCTCGAAAATGGTTCACTCAAAAAAAAAACAAATGCATATGACATAAATTATGTATTTTAACGCGATATACCTTTTTTGTTTAGTAAAATTTTGTCTATCTCTTATGGTTTACCAGTTATGCAAAAGTCGTTCACAATGAAGAATACTTTTGGAGACATTCCCAGAAAATTCGAGATATACATTTGTCATGAAAATATCTTGAACATGTAATATTTAAATCAAAATCCTTAGAGCCATTTTTGAGAAAATTAAAATTTTCGAAAAATCTTCCATGTAAAGGGTAGTCTGGGGTGGGGAGATTTTCTTGAAAACCTTCGTGTCGCATCTCTGGAAGATACGGAAACAAAAATACCACGTTTGGTGTTTATCCGACTGTTCTTTCTGAGTTATGCTGTTCACAGACAGACACACAGATACACAGACAGACACACACACGGACATGTTTCCAAAAATGCTTTTTTGGATTCAGGGGGTCTCAAAACATGTATTTCCGGTGAAATCTCGGTATCGAATTTTTGGGTGGAATACAATACTTCCCCTACTTACTATACGTAGTAGAGAAAGTAAAAATGTCGATCTCTTTAAAACATAATTTATTTCACATAAACTTTTTTGTGACAAGCCATTTCCGAGATCTGCGTTATTAATGTTTCGAATTGTTCAAGACTTTGTCGATCTTTTAAAGTCCTGTCGATTTTCAGTTATTTTTTACGGTGTCATGGAGACAGTTTGGAATTTTAAGGCCAGCATATAGGGTCTGGTGCTAAAACATTTGACTGTCGCTCTCCCCTTTGTATTCTAACGAAATTAAAATGAAGTCGTTAGACAAATAAGCTTTAGTAAGGATAGTTTTATACCCACTAATAAACGACAGAGAATAGAGAAGCTCATGTGGGTATGACATTAACTATATATTTCTTTTTTACTTTCTCTACTAGGTATAGTAGGGGAAGTATTGTATTCGACACAAAAATGCCATTACGAGGTTTCACCGGAAATACATGTTTTAATGTCCCTGAATCCAAAAAAAAACATTTTTAGAAAAAGATCCGTTTGTGTGACTGTGAACAGCATAACTCAAAAACGAAAAGTCGTATAAATACCAAACTTGGCATTTAGGTTCAGTATCTTTTAAAGATGTGACACGAATATTTTCAAAAAAATCATCCACCCCAGACTACCCTTTACATTGAACACTTTTCGAAAATTTTGATTTTCTCAAAAATTAGATTTAGACTAAAATATCATATTTAAGATATTTTTATTACTATAAAATGTATGTCTTAAACTTTCTGTAAATGCCCCCAAAAGTCCTCTTCCCCACATTCTGAATAACCTTTGCATAGATAACCGTAAAAGATAGGCAAAGTTTCTCTACACGGAGAATGTAGATCTCGTTAAAACACACAATTTATGTCATACATTTCTTTTGTCGAGTAAACCATTTCCGAGATATTCCGGGTTATTTGTTTGAATTCTCCAATACTTATACATTTTCTCAAATGGCAATTGGTTATTCGTTTTTTTTTGTCTTTTTTTTAATGATGTGTCCTGGACATGCAAGGAGAAGAAAGCTCCACATAGCAACCAGCTCTTAAAAGATTTGACTATCGCTTAAAGCCTACCAATTCCCCGAAAATTAGCAATAATATTAACATCTCGATTAACATAAAGTAGATGCAGAATAAGCGTTTAATAATAGTTTTTACAAGGGTAGAAAAAGTCATGCGAGTGTAACACATATTTTTACTTTCTCTACTACGTATAGTAAGTAGGGTAAGTATTGTATTCCACCCAAAAATTCGATACCGAATGTTCGAAATACATGTTTTGAAACCCCATGAATCCAAAAAAGCATATTTGGAAACATGTCCGTGTTTGTGTCTGTGTGTCTGTCTGTGTGTGTGTGTGTGTGTGTGTGTGTGCGCGCGCGCGCGCGCGCGCGCGCCTGTCTGTGAACAGCATAACTCAGAAACGAATAGTCGGATAAACACCAAACTTGGTATTTAGGTTCAGTATCTTCCAAGGATGCGACACGAAGGTTTTTAGGAAAATCCCACCACCCCAGATTACCTTTCACATGGAAGAGTTTTAGAAAATTTTAATTTTCTCAAAAATGGCTCCAACGATTTTGATTAAAACATCGTATGTTTAAGATATTTTTATGACAAATAAAATGTATATCTTCAATTTCCTGGGAATGTCTCCAAAAGTATTCTTCATTGTAAACGACTTTTGCATAACTGGTAAACCGTAAGAGATAGACATTTTACTACACAAAAAATGTAGATCGCGTTAAAATACACAATTTATGTCATATACATTTTTTTGTTGTTGAGTGAACCATTTTCGAGATATTACTTGTTATTCCCTTAAATTTTTCAATACTTATTTTCTCAAATTGGAATTCGTTATTTTTTTTTTGTCTTGGATATGCAAAGAGTATTAATCTGTGGGAAAAGGAATGGTGCTGCACCTAGCAACCAGCTATTAAGAGATATGTATGTGCTTAAAGGCTACTGTATTTCCAAATTGCCCTTGTAAATATATATTCCCCTTACATCTACAAGAAATTTAGCAATAAGATAGACTCTGCAAATGTTTTAGCTCGATTAACATGAAGTAGATGGAGAATAAGCGTTTGTATAAATAGTTTGTACAAGAGTAGAGAAAGTCATGTGAGTGTAACACATCAGAGTTTTTTAATAATCAGAAGGTATTTGTTTATTAGCGATACTAAATCTAGGAACATTTACTCGCAAACATAAGAGTTTCCTAAAGAATATGCCGAGAATATCTCTTATGCCAGGGATGTAGTATTGATAGAAGCAAACCTTAAAAGTTTGACGATCGCCAGTCCTAACCGCAGATGTTTTTGTACCGTAGGATGATTTATATTGGCCTATCCATCCTTAGCAACGGAAGAGACGCCGAGTGAACCATAAAATGTGAACAACTTCCAGAGTAGTGGCTAGGACAGGCCTGTTTACACTTCCAACACAACCTCGTAAAACATGAAAGGTTGCCATTTCACTAAACTTTATTAAGAAAGTTGTAGACTTCTCAAGAGTTTACAACACGGTCGAGTGACGTGTCGTTAGATTTGCGGTCTGGGTTCAAGGGCAAGCAGATGACTTCAAAAGACTTGGTCTTTACGTAACGAAGTTAAGTTCCGTCATTGACCACAAGGTTCAGCTTGAAAATAAACTTTTGGGTCAATCCCTCTGTACAGCACCTTTTAAAGCAGGGAAAAAATGAAGATGTAACTCGATGCATCCAACAGTACGAGTATACAAAAGGGGTCAAAGGTGAGTCGGCAAATTGAAGAGTAGAATGAAATCTATAAGTGAGCAATATTTAGGAAAAATACCAAATTGAAAGCAGAGATATAAGAAATAATCAACCTAATAGTATCATAAAAGTCTTCCCGTTTATATGAAAAAAAGTTTTTTTTACATTCTCAAAATTGACTATTTTGATTAAAACACCGTACATTGAAATATTAACATCAAAAATTAAATAATATTGTTATACACCGGGGTGAGGCCAAAAAGTTTTGCAGCTAAAATATTAAATTTAGTTACCCCGGCATAAACATTGGGGGACGTAACAGCAGAGGCAAACGAGAGATATCAGGAACTTGCTGCACAAAGCTAAAGTAGGCGTGGTATATTTATAATATAATACACATAAATTCATATTGAACACATTACCTGTGGTTTATTAAATAATTGGCATGGTGCCACTACATCGTTCACAGCAGATTATAGGACAAATATTGGAGGAAGATTCTCCGCGCGCACACAACCACACATTCCGAAGACATACACTAGACTCACTCTACTCACTGACCCACGCTATCAGACAAAGAGGCTCGTCCCTCAACTTGCCTTCACCGCCCCCCCCGACTAGGAGGTGGAGGGAAATGCTGCGTCGGACGAGAATTCACAGTCACAAACAAAATAATTGGTTCAACAATGTCATTCTACACAGCAGTAATGTGTCCGACACGACAATGCACACACATACGCTACAATATCTGTGAACAGCATCTGTAGTACTTGTCATCCTCATCAAGTTTGTAAAATTTTAAATAAGTAAGGAAATATAAGGAGATGGTCAAAGTGTGTAGAGATCATTAAAATACACTATTTGTACCAAATCATTTTTCGTGCCGCTAGCCATTTCCGAGATAGTCCTTGTTCGCCTGAATTTCCCAGTATGATTTAAAGAATTACATTTTCAAATGTTCTTTTGTTTCTCCTAAGCTATGCAAAAGTAATGTAATATTAAGGCAAGTTATACAAAGAAGTTTACTCTCACACCAGCCAACCGTATACTCTTGTGTGCTTAATACGAAATGCATATTCAAATCAGTTCCCCTAAAACACTGTCGTTTGTGAAAATTGCAACACCAAGAAAGAATTTCCCGAATAACTCCAAACTTGGTGAAAGTGTAGAAGAGTGTGCAAGCAATAAGCGATAAGGTTTGCAGAGAGATGGGGCACACGTAAGCCAAGCAGAGTCCTCTCGTGTCGGTCCGACAAGGTTAGTGTTGCGCCCAGTGTAGTCAGTGCAGAGCTGTCAAACAAGGTGGAAACAATAAAGTGAGTGCCAATATGCCTCGTCGACGTCAAAGGGAGCCACATCGACATGTGAGTGAGTTCGAACGTGGAGAATGATCGATCTCCGGGAAGCGGGGTTGTCATACCGTGACATTTCGGCTCGTACAGGCTCGTTGTAGAGCCTGAGGTACCTACTCCTACTCCCCCTGCTTCAGGCATCTCCACAGGCCACATATAATGCCCGGGCACATATTGCGAGGAATGTAAAGTCTTCTTCGAAGAGCAACGGGTATCATTGCTTCCCTGGCCTGCACGTTCACCTGACATGTCGCCCATCGAACATGTCGGGGATATGGTTGGTCGGCACCTGGTGCGTCACGGGGCTCCAGTAACCAGTGTCACGGATTTGTGGGCTCGAATACAAACTGCATGGAGGGAAATCCCTCAGGAACTTATTCAGAACCTTTTTGACTCAATGCCACGGCGTATAGCAGCGCTAATTGCAGCGCATGGAGGCCACACCAAATACTGAATATTAGTGCTCAAAGGTCATGATGAGTTTATCATTTGTTACATGTCATGTACCTAACCTATGGTATTACATCCATTGAATTCACGCGTTTCCTTCTTGGTGTTGCAATTTTCAGGAAGGAAATAGAAAAGCAAAAATTTGCATCAATAATTGAAGGATTGTAAATGATTAGGGAATATATAAATGACAATGGGCAAAAAGTCGTATGATTGAAACGTACAATTTCTTTTCTTAAGTTATGGGTGGAATCAGCATATTAAATTTGTGAGTCGTTAGCAAAACTTTTTCTCTCTTAGTTTACGGAACAGGAAAGAAAAAGACCCCTGAGAGTTTTTGAAACAGGATTAACATATGGAGCCTCTACAGCTAAAAAACACAAAAATGTATATGTAGTAAAATATTCTGTTAATGCTTTAATAAATATAAGAAACATCTAGGAAGGTTTTTAATTAAAGCAGTAAAATGATGTGTCAACGTAAAAAACTAGCATATGGTTTCTTTATACACGTTTAAGTTACTCAACATATGATACAATTCATTCCACCACAGAAAACAAATTGTTACCAAAATGATGTTTAAAAGGTGGTATGTAATGTTCCCAATTTGATGAGATGGCTTTTACCTTCAATAACACACAGGTACCTAAGGTAGAGGAACTAAAACTTGAACTAAAATTTAGAAATGTGGACTTCACTGAAGTATACGGTTTGAGGTCCCATGAATAAAACACCTTTTTAGGAAATGTGCATGTGAATTAAGTGGGAGCAGGACATTCAAACAGCAATACAGAAAGAATTTTCGAGAAATTCCTCCAACTTAAACATCCCCTTGAGTGGAAAATGTTTCATATGTTTCAATATCAAAAATTGCTTTCAAGTATTTTAGTAAAACCTCATATGTTTGAGATATTGGCATAACTAGTAAAATGTATATCTTGACCTTGCTAAATCCTCTTTTTTTATTGAATTTGCACGACCATCAAAGATGCGAAAAAGCTTAGTACGGGAAACGTAGAGCACATTAAAATATACAATTTATTGCAAAATACCCTTTTTGGCATTATCATTATCCTATTCCAAGTATTCTTTTGTATTTCCTTCGTTCTTCAAAGTCTAAATTTACTTTGACAACATGATGCGATACTTTTTTCAACGAATAAGTTCGTTACTAGAAACTCGACTTCTGATACAAACAGTTAAGCGTTTTTCCCCTTTTTCTAGGCAAATATTTATCATGATCAGTGCGAAGATTCACGAGAGACACGGAAGAAAAAAACATTGTCTTAGTTGTGTTTTATTTTCACTACTACGTACAGTAAGTAGAAGAAAGTATTGCATTCCACCCAAAAATTCGATATCGAGATTACATCGGAAATACATGTTTTGAGGCCCCTAAATAAACAAAATAATTCTTTCTTTCTCTACTACGTATAGGGGAAGTATTGTATTCCACCCAAAAATTGGATACCGAGATTTCACCGGAAATATATCTTTTGAGGCCCCCTGAATCCAAAAAAAGCATTTTTGGAAATATGTCCGTGTGTGTCTGTGAGTCTATGTGTCTGTCTGTGTGTCTGTGAACAGCATAACTCAGAAACGAACAGTCGGATAAACACCAAACTTGGTATTTAGATTCAGTATCTTCCAGAGATGGGACACGAAGGTTTTCAAGAAAATCCCCCACCCCAGATGTATATCTTGAATTTTCTGGGAGTGTATCTAAAAGTGTTCTTCATCGTGAACGACTTTTGCATAACTGGTAAACCATAAGAGATAGAGAAACGTTTACTAGACAAAAAACATAGATCGCGTTAAAATACACAATTTATGTCATATACATTTTTTTTTTAGAGTGAACCATTTTCGAGCTATTACTTGTTATTCCCTTAAATTTTCCAATACTTATACTTTTTCTCAAATGGGAATGCGTTATTCATTTTTTTATCCTGGTAATGCAAAAGAGTGGAATACTCCACATAGCAACCAGCTCTTAAAATATTTGACTATCGCTTAAAACCTACCAATTACCCTTGCATCTACAAGAAAATTAGCAATAAGATTAACATCTCGATATCTCGATTAACATGAAGCATATGGAGAATAAGCGTTTGTAAAAATAGTTTGTACAAGAGTAGAGAAAGTCATGTGAAGTGTAACACATCAGATTTTTAGAAAAAGCTCCGCATGTGTGTATCTGTGTATCTGTCTGTCTGTGAACAGCATAACTCAAAAAACGAAAAGTTGGTTAAATACCAAACTTGGTATTTAGGTTCATTATCTTTCAAAAATGCAACACGAAGATTTTTAAGAAAATCCCCCACCCCAGACTACCCTTTACATGGAACATTTTTCGGAAATTTTTATTTTCTCAGAGATCGCTCTAACGATTTTGATTAAAATATCATACGTTGAAGATGTTTTCGTGACAAATGAAATGTGTATCCTGAATTTTTTAGGAATGTCCCCAGAAGTCCTCTCCATTCTGAATGGGTTTTGCATAACTGATAAACCGTAAGACAGACAAAATTTTTCTACACAAAAAATTTTCTGGTTAAAACACACAATTAGTCATACACTTTTTTTAAGTAAACCATTTCTGAGATATACCTTGTTATTTGTTTGAATTTTGCAATACTTATACTTTTTCTCAAATGGGAATTTCTTATTGGTTTTTTTATATCCTGGACTAATAAAGAGAATTCAATTCTCCACATAGCAACCAGCTCTTAAAATATTTGACTATCGCTTGAATACTACCATATTCTCCTTGCAGCTACAAGAAAATTAGCAATAACATTAACATCTGGATAAGCGTTTGTAAAAATAGATTGTACAAGAGTATAGAAAGTCATGTGAGTGCAACATTCACATTTAATGTAACTGATGTATTTTACTCTACATAAATAACGTATGTATAATTATTATATAGCTATAGGTATTAAAAATATTTTGCTCTCTTCTACAAAACTGTTCCACTCGGATAGACCTTTCGTGTCTCCTCTGCTTCTGATAAAGCAAAGCGACTAGCTGCTATTTTCGCTTTCCTTTTGTAGCCGGCTTCTAGCATCTCTTGGGTAGACATCTTGCAGTATGTCTGTGACTTAAACTGAATATTAGTACAATTAAATATGGCCTGTTCTGATGAGTTTAATACGTACAGCTGATTTTTTGACCCCGTTCTGTTTTTATAAAACATTCATTATCAAAATGAATCTTCGAATAATACACCAAAAGTTTAAAAACTAAAATATCAGGACCCGTCCTAGATCCTTTTTAGAAAGACAAAAACGTGAGAAGAAGAATCCAAACTAATTGATTGTTTCCTTGTGTACAGAAGCAGTAGAGGTTGTAGTCCTAAGCAAATACTTCGTCATTACTACTGCGTTGAAGAGACACGAAACGTCAGTACTGTGGTTGACTCAGGAGAATGGCTTTGTCATTGAACTGCAAGCGTCAGTGGACTAGGAAGCTTCTTGATTACGATGCAAATAGTGTAACACTAGCAGTTCAGAAGTATTGTCAACAAGTGCAGTTTCACATTTGTATGGTCATAATTATATTGTTTTACATGTATGCAGATTTTACAGATTTACTTATTGCAAGTATGATCATAATTGTTTTGTTTGATGCGGTGGTATAATATATTACTGATGCTACTTCTTGTAGATTTGGAACAGGTGTAAAACAATAGAGTGAGAGGGAAGAACAATACGGTGCTGGCTCAAGTTCGCTTATGTCAACCATAAGGTCATAGCTAAACTTCTGAGTCAAACACAGTAGTAGGCTTTGAAGCTAAAAGCTATGTAGCACATCGGAACGGAAGGTCTTATTTAAATTCCCGAAATGTTTTATATATCAAGAAGAAATAGGACTGATCATTGTTTGTTTGAAATTTCTCATAGACAACCAATGAAAATGTTATATGTATTGAGAATATTTATCAGCAGCAGCAATACATTAATGTATTTACGTGTAGCGAGGAAACAGTACTCAAAACATCTGGTACACATAACTATTAATCAAGATTAATGTAAAGTAGGTTTTTTACCTCCTTTATACTTTCTCTAGTAAGTAGAAGTATTGTATTCCACCCAAAAACTCAATGTCGAGATATCACCGGAAACACGTTTTCAGGCTCCCTGAACCCCCCCAAAAAGCATTTTTAGAAAAGGTCCGTTTGTATGTTCGTGTGAACAGCATAACGCAAAAATAAAAAGTCGAATAAATACCAAACTTGTTATTTATGTTCAGTCTCATGCAAAGATACGGCACGAAGACCCTTTAAATGAAGCATTTTTCGAAATGCTTGATTTTTTCAAAAATGGCTCAAACGATATTGATTAAAATACCATATATCAAGGACATTTACTTGGCAAGTTTATCTTGAATTTTCTGGGAAATGTCTTGTAAAGTCCATTACAAGAAAATTTATATTATCTTCTATAACTGGTAAACGTTAAGCCATAGACAAAAACGTATTACATAGAAAATGTAGGTTCTTTAAAGCACATAATTTATTTCAAATAGCTTTTTTGTGGCACAAGCCATTTCCGAGATATCCATTATTCATGCTTCAAAGTATTTAATACTTAGTCATTCTTTTAAAGTCTTGTGTTTTTAATTGCTTCTCGCTACGTCATGAAAAGAGTATGAACTTTTATGACCAATGTGTAGCGTCAGTTCTAAAACGTTTGACTGCTCCTATTCCCTTTGTGTTTATAACGGAAAGTGTAATGTAGCTATTTGCAGAAAGGTTCATCGCGATTAAATTGAAGTAGATAAGAAAATAAACTTTTGTAAGAATAATGTGTGTACACAATAAACGATATTGAGTAGAAAAAGTAATGTGGATGTAACACATAATATTTTAATAACTTAGATCTGTAGAAATACTGAAGAAATTGAGTGGAATGGTACTCAAATTAGCCTGGGGGTGTGTAATCTGACATTATCGTATAAGGATAAAGGAGCTGGAAAGAAAACCGTATCTAGGTAACTCGCCCAAAGTAGATCCGAACTTGGGTCTTCTAGGTTAGAAACTAGCAGATATACGCATAAAATGGTAGGAAACTCATTTTTATGAATGATATAAAAATGACACTAGATAGCCCCGTAGCTCAGTCGATAGAACACCTGCCTGCTGTGCATGGAGTCCCGGGTTCGATTCAATGCTGGGGGTGGGAATTTTTCTTTAGCAAAGTTTATTCCCTATCCTCTCCAGATTCTGGAATCGCGAATGTGTGTATGATCTAATGATTAAAAACCAAAAAATATTATGTGTTACACTCACATGACTTTCTCTGCTCTTGTACAAACGTATTTTTACAAACGCTTATTCTTCATATACTTCATGTTAATCGCGATATTGAGATGTTAATCTTATTGCTAATTTTCTTGTAGGTGCAAGGGTAATATGGTAGGTTTTTGCGATAGTCAAATATTTTAACGCTGGTTGCTATGTGGAGTATTCCATTCTCTTTGCATGTCCAGGACATAAAAAAAATGAATAACGAATTTGAGAAAAGTATAAGTACTGGAAAATTTAAGGGAATAACAAGCAATATCTAGAAAATGGTTCACTCAACAACAAAAATGTATATGACATAATTTGTGTATTTTAACGCGATCTACATTTTTTGTGTAGTAAAATTTTGTCTATCTCTTATGTTTTACCAGTTATACAAAAGACGTTCACAATGAAGAATACTTTTGGAGATATTCCCAGAAAATTCAAGATATACATTCTATTTGTCATGAAAATATCTTAAACATATGACATTTGAATCAAAATCGTTAGAGCCATTTTTGAGAAAATTAAAATTTTCGAAAAATGTTCCATGTAAAGGGTAATCTTGATTTTCTTGAAAACCTTCGTGTCGCACCTCTGAAAGATACTGAACCTAAATACCAAGTTTGGTGTTTATCCGACTGTTCGTTTCTGAGTTACGCTGTTCACAGACACACACACGGACATGTTTCCAAGCATGCTTTTTCTGGATTCAGGGGGTCTCAAAACATATATTTCCGGTGAAAACTCGGTATCGAATTTTTGGGTGGAATGCAATACTTCCCCTACTTACTATACGTAGTAGAAAAAGTAAAAATGACACACGTGAATTTTAAATGAGTAGGGAAAGTGATGCAAATTTTAAACATCGGGTGTTTTCTTCAGCTTCATTTTAGCTAATTATTTTATCTGGAGAACTGGAGCATTACTTATAAGCTCGCTAACTTCAGGTGAGAGAGAGGGGGAGGAAGTTGTACGTAAAGCAGAACGAACTGATGTAGAATTGGAACAAACTGCAGTCCTTTCTCAATTCGTTAATGTATTTGCGCATGCCCATCAGTTTTCTACTGTACATAGGTACATGCTTAAGCACGTCATTGATTGATTGTACGTCCCAGGGCTACAAGAAGTTTACCATGAAAATACCGTTAAATAAATCCCACTAAGGGCTACAGCTGTCGACCCGGCACTAAATCCCTCATGCCATCCCCAAAGAAGAAATTACTGCCGTAGAAACCTGCCTCGTTCCGTCACTTGTCTAAATCCGCTGGAGAGAGAGTCGATCAATATCCTTAATCGCAAAAGTCGATCCGATGTCCCTGTCGTACAAACAATAAATAAAATTAAAGGGTTCGAGAACTGCTCCGCGAACAGGTTTTGTGGTTCAGTCCCGGTGACAACTCAAAATAGGGTACAAGGATGGATATAAAGCTTCTAGCTAGCAGCTTCCGTGATACTAAGTCAGGGAAGAGACCAAGCGAGGTGGCGCTGCGGTAACATGTGCGACTTGCATTCGGGAGGCCCCGAGTTCGATCACCGATGACCGCCCACTCTGACCCATTGTTTTTTCAAGGTTCCCCCGGTTCGGTAGGCAAATACAGGGGGGTTCATCTTCTAGCACGACTTTCCTGCCCTCATCTTCCTTATCATCTGTAGGACCAGCTATGGTGTTCGGCGATTTGCGGCTGTATGGTGGTTGTGTTCTCTCTAAAGATTCTTTCCTGGCGTCGTTGCAGGTCTCCTCAGTGAGGACCTGCCTCCGGGTGCTGTCGGGTGGGCACCCCTTCGCAGGACCCCCGGGGTTAGGAGCTTGTGGAGGGTCCGGGCGAGAATGCGTTCTATCTGGAAACGTTAGGGACCCCGTCCATGTTTGCACCCGTCGTTACCGGATCTGGCGACCTTCGGGTCTATACCATCATCCCTCCTCCTAGGGGTCACGGTAGCAGCAAAAAGGGTCGTTGTAGCCTTCGTGCGGTCGGGGAAGAGAGAAAGTTGCTTCATCTGATAACCCTAACTATAGTAAACCGGGTTATTAAAATACGAGGGCAAATTGATAAGTCAGTTACTTTTTAAAGAAAATAAGCATTCTTTTCCAAAAAAATCAGTTTTATTTCTCAATATAGTCCCCCTTTCAACTCAATACACGTTTTCCAACGTTTCTCCAATTTTTTTAACCCTTTCAAAAAATATGATTTTTCGAAGTCTGCAAAATATGAGATTGTTTCTGCAATGATTTGTTCACTGGACGTGAATTTATTCTCAGCGAGCCAATTTTTCAAGTTTGCGAAGAGGAAGAATTTGCTCGGAGCCAAATCTGGAGAATATGGTGGGTGAGGTAGCAGTTCGTAGCCCAATTCCACAAATTTTGCGATGACAATGGCTGACTGTGTGTGTGTGTGTGTGTGTGTGTGTGTGTGTGTGTGCGTGTGTTTGTTATCCTGGTGAAAGAAAAACTTTTTCTTCAACAAAGGGGTCGTTTCTTTAATAATTTCTTGTGAAATTGATCCAGCATTGCGCATAATATGAATCTGTGATTGTTTTACCTTTTTCCAGGTAGTGGATGTCTATCACCCCTTGTATCCCTTGCTGCCATGACTTTCCTGCCGACGGTATGGTTTTCGCTTGGTTTGAAATGGTTTCGCTTTGGAATGGTTTGTGAACCATGTCATGTGATGGAGCAGAGTCCCCATAATACTTGTTCAGCTTTTCTTTCGTTTCCTTAACCGTCTTACCACGCAAAATGTAGTGCTTTATCAGCACACGAAATTCACTTTTCTTCGTTTTCTACGAAGCAACACACACATGTTAATTTTAAACACTCTCAACAATGTTCTAAGAAATAAATGACGACGTATTTCTGCGATATACCCAAAATAGATATAAGACTTTGAAGAATGTTTATTTTAGGAGGAGTATTATATTTCGACTGTTGGGGAGCCAAACTTGTAGTTGCAACTGCACGTATGGTAAAATGTTTCCGGTAGCCTTCGCCCCAAATGTACTTTCCGGTGGCCTTTGCCCCAAGTTTAAAAATATTAACTTTGTAATTTGACTGTTTCATTTATGTTTGCCTCGTCTGCGTCAGTATTATTGTTAGAGACATGTATTTCTTTGCAAGGCGTGGTGCGGCTGAGGAATGTAGGCTTACACAGATTATAATTTTTAATTCACTCCTTTTTTATTAATTCTTGACACGATTTAAATAACACTTCCCTGATATAGAGAGCTGTAAGATTCTTTTACTAAATAATTGCACTTTTTATACACGTAAACTATTTTCGTCTCACACTGAATACATATTAAACTTCTCGAGGACATGTCTCGCGTCCGGTTAGTAACGCTGTCTACAAGCAACTGACTTATGAATTTGTACAATTTGCCCTATTCAGTTTATGATTGGCCAATCCTACTCCAATAGAATACTTTCATTTAACTTAAGTTTTCTTTCTGATTGTTGATTGGATATTTATAAACTGTCTCAAAATTTACATTATTGCTGCTCCAATAATGACTAGTAGCATTATTAAACTTTCTTACTCATTTTTGACTCAAGGTTACCTCATTGTTAGCAACTTTTAACCTATTATTCTCACAGCTCCTACATTATTAAATTACGTAATACATTCACATAACATTATTAAACATGGATACAATAATATAAAAATATACAATGACTCTAATATACACTTTTTATATCTTGTTATATACACATATTGCTTTAAGGCGTGCTGTTATTGAATTTATGTATTATATAATTAGACTGAAATCATTTAAGTGTAAAAAATACTGCCTCAACTTTGGGTGCAAACAAGAAACCTGTGATTAGAACGCTCTCTCTCGTCAAAATATGGACTTATCAATCCGCCCTCGTAAGCTACCGATGAAATTGACCGAAAGAGAGTGGTTCAAATTAGTGATAGAAAAAGTAACTATGAATCTAGTTGTGCAGTTCCAAAACAACAGTCCTTCAACTTTGTACTAACGCAATAAATTCGAGTGTTTTTGTAAGTTATTCCAAAAGCAACACTCGGATGTACTGATGTAGAGAGTACATTGCGTTACATAGCGGTGTCGCATAATGTCGACTGCAACGGTGTGCTATTGAAATCCGGGATGCTGGCTCGAGATTCGCTCCTTCTCTTCTTCTGTCGCCCTTGTTGTTGCCCCAAATTGTCCATATTTGCCTAACTACTCTTATCTCAGGTCGGTTAATGAAATTTTAATAAAGCCATGTGTTATTGTTTGTCTGGAATTATTCCAGTTGAATAAATAACGTATTATACTTCTCCAGATTGCTTTGCAATTCCCCGAATTACCTATTATTTCTTGTTAATTCCTACTATCTTCTCAATATCTATCACGCCCCTCAACCAGACCGACGTGAGGTAAAGCTCTTGAAGATCACAATTGGAAGAAGGTTTCTCGGAATTGTCTATCTTTTATACCCTGCCAAACAGAGCTAATTATCCCTCTATAATACATAACATATTTTCCTATTGGCGTTCTTCTGGCGTTTTATGATAATTAAATCATTCATGTATTTTTCTCTGGCAAAACTTGACTGATTAGGCAATTCCGAGGTATCTCTGTCTCTTTCTAATATTATTTTAATATATATATAATATATATAATTTCAATTTTAAAACTGGACGTTATACACTGGCATTGAAGTTCCAGACCTTCCCATGCAATCGCGAGAAGCAACAATATATCGACAGAATGAAGTATTGAACAATTAGAACCATTAAGAAAGGATATCTCAGTATTGATTTATGTCACAGAAAAAGGTGTTTGGAACAAATTGTGTATTTTAAAGAGATCTACATTTTTTTGTGAATTGCGGTTTCGTCTATCGCTTAACTTTTACTAGTTATACAAAATTATGCAAAATTCCTACCGAATGAGGACTTCACAGGCTACACCAAAAAATTTAAGGTATACGTTTTATTTGTCATATAAATATCTTTGTATTTTAATTAAAATCCTTAGAGCCATTTTTGAGAAAATAAAGATTTTTCAAAAAATATTCCATATAATGGATAGTTTGGGGTTCCCTTCGTCGTCGTCCTAATAGCAGTTTTCTTACCTGCGTCGTCGTAGATCTCGCCGCTACGTCTTATGGATCGCCTTCAGTATAGATGTCGCCGATGTCAGGAAGCAAACGTCGCCATCTCAGGGTTCAACTGTCGGCGAATTGATCTGAAATTCCCCACGGTGATTGTGTCAGGGTAGGGTGCGGGAATGGTAACACCAGGATGTTGTCTAGAAAAAAACACTGTTTTGACTTTTCTCACTCTTCTCACTTCTCTCACTTCTTTATACTATAAATCCTGCAAGATTCTCTTATTGTCACTAACACGTGCGAATTTTAACGGCGTATTCCCACGATTATCACTTAGTTCACTAACGTCTGCTCCGGCAAGTTACTCAATATCTGGATACCCTAATCATCGTTCTTTAGACTCGCGTTAACTTGAAATAGTCACTTGACAAATATTAAATTATTTATAAGTTTCGATAAAATTATATTAACCAACATTAGCACAATTGATAAATATTCCACACAAATCACTTTGTAGTTACATAATTGCGCGTCACTTAACAAATTTAGGAACTTAGCGATCTTTTCTGAATCAGAGTACTACGTGTTCCCTTAGAATCATGACAAACTGTGTAAAATCCAAGCTTACGTTCACATATGTAAGTTACTTCTCCCCTCCGAATTTCTGTATATGAAACCACGTCTTTCTATCTTCTCATTGATGCCAACAATCATCCTGTTTGTTACTTTATTGGCTCTCCGGTTGAAAATTCGAAGCATAAACGGTAAGAAGAAACCGTTGACCGTAACATCTGCTTTCTCTTAAAACTAGGTTCATTCCCACGAAGTACAAAGAAACGTTGCATTTTTATGGCCCCACGCTCGGAAATATACAATGAAAATGTTGAATGAAGCTACTCTATTTCATCTAAATCTCGCAGATTCCCTTACGCAATTACTCCTTTATTTATTCAACAATATTTATGAAACTTAGAACATATTTACGCTTTTTAAGGGTTCTTGATTTATATAGTTTTCAATCCAATTACTTTAAAATTGTATAAAATCATCAATTGGCAATTATCACCGTTAATTCATAAACTATAGTTAGCTAAGATTTCCTTTTTGTGCAGGTGTGCTTAGGCGGAAATATCGCTATAAAGTCTTTGTGTCGTAACCTTGGAAAGTCTTGCACTTACATACCAAAGTTTTGTATTTAACCGCCTTTTTGTTTTAGAGTTTATGCTGTTTACAGGCACATACATTCACACACGGACCTTTTTCTAAAAATACGGTTTTGGGGATTCAGGAATCTCAAAACATATATTTTCCGTGAAATCTCGACATCGAATTTTTTGATGGAATACATTACATATTCTACTTACTGTGAGTGCGTAGTAGAAAAAGTAAAAATAACATTATTCGTACCTCTAGTACAAATCAGTACTCCATGAAAATATTTCCGAAAAGTCATTCTCAAGTAGTTTTTATGGCTTCATCTGTGCTTTCAATATTCATATATTGTATTCTACTTTCAAATTAAGAGCTACTTTTTGAAAAACGGTCATTTTCTCACAATACTTTCCTGTCATTTGAATCAGAGTAGAACGTATTGTGTCATTTGAAACATTAAAATATTGGTCGTAGAGAAATGTTTGTAACTCGGATTATAGAATAACTGAAACATGTACAGCTAATGTAAAACGTCGTGACAGTCCCCCACTCCTGAAGCAAAGCTGCGCAATAGCACTGACCAGTCCACTTGCATAATAAGAGAGGTGGGGGTCAGCGACTGCCTCCGAGTTCTGATATACTTCTGGTCCCTTGCTCCCCCACCACTCTCACCACTTCTCCTCATTTCTCCTCTCTTGCGCATATGAAGTGTCACGATGTTTTACATGAGCTGTAGATGAAAATTAAACATACAAAATCTGTATGACTTCTTTGGGCATTAAATTAACACATAACCCTTAAACAATTGGTTGTAATTCCTCCATCTAAGTTACCTACTCATGACCAGGGCTTCCCTAGAAAATAATTCAAAATGATGTTAGTTACGTTCAACACCAGGTGGCCCAACCGCGCCGTCTTCCACATGTGTAGATATCCCTTCGTGCGTTAAAAGAGTTTCAGAACTCAATGGGGCAACTCCAAGAAAAAACAGAGCAGTGAGGAACTGGCGCATAGCAGGAACTTTCGTTCTATTTCTCAGTTACATTGAAAACAATAAGCGGGTCGCTCATTTGAATCAAGAGTACTCTGGATGCTAGAGTGGCCCCTTATCTTGAGTACCAAGATCTCCTATTAGATTTTTTTTCCTTTGGGACCATACTAATATTGTGTTTCAAACAGATCCCCTCAATGAGGTCTTACGCCAAAGGACCATCAAAGGCATGTGCATCTGTCACATCGCAATCTTCAGGTAACGGAGACGGTTGGAATATTGTATCAATTAACAGGAGCAAAATTTCGAACACCCATTTCATGAGTGAAGTCAGCATAACAGTACCTTAATATCATGATAATGATAAGAATAGTAATAAAATAATTTTGATAATTGCAATAATAATTAGGATAATAATAATAATAACCATCATCATCATAGAAGTGAACAAATGGCAATGAAATACCACGTGCTCTCCTGTTTGCATGGTTTTCGTTAGGGACGCTTTAATGTTTTGATTTAACCCTACACAACGTATATTCCGTAATCCATAATATTAGATAAGAACAGCGTAAACACAATTAAAAAGACGCTATAGGCGTATACTGATTGATCAAATAATGGCATTTTAATTATTTGTTAATCTGAAAAGTGAGTTTATTGCCTCGAAAATATTCCTCAAAAATATGTAGATCGCATTAAAATACACAATTTATGTCATTTACATTTGTTTTGTTGAGTGAACCATTTTCGAGATATTGCTTGTTATTCCCTTAAATTTTCCAATACTTATACTTTTTCTCAAATGGGAAATAGTTATTCATTTTTTTGTCTTGGATATGCAAAGAGTATTAATCTGTGGCAAAGAGAATGGTGCTGCACCTAGCAACCAGCTTTTAAGAGATAGGTCTATGCTTAAAGGCTACTGTATTTCTATATTGCCTTTGTAAATATATATTCCCTTACATCTAAAAGTAAATTAGCAATAAGATAGTCTGCAAATGTTTATCTCGATTAACATGAAGTAGATGGAGAATAAGCTTTTGTAAAAATAGTTTGTACAAGAGTAGAGAAAGTCATGTGAGTGTAACACATCAGATTTATTTTTCTTTCCCTCCTCCCTGGTGAAAACCATGGAGAATTTGAAGAACCATGATTTGCAATACTAATAACCATAGAGACCTGTTAACTTTGTGATTTTACATTGCAGGAAGATCCCGCCATTCAGCTGGGTGGCTACAGGTCTGGGAGTCTGTTGTCCAACTTCGTCGACGTCCACCAGCAATTCCCAGTCTCAGAGAAGCGGAATGGCCGGAGGTAGTACGCGGTGGTCGTCTCGACGTAGAAAAACGGCTCGTCCCGCGCGACATCCGCACATCGACGCTGTCGCCAGAGGCGCTGCAGTGGCGGCAGTTGTCACCATCGTGTAGCTTATCTACAACCGACAACTCATGTCAGATAAACCAACTCGCAACACCAAAACTTAGTATTCATTATTTTACAAAATTATTTTAATGTAACTGGATGCGTGGCAAGTCCTCTAAAAAGGTTTAAAAATTAAGTATTCTGAGACTCCAGTAAGTTATTGGTCCTGTATACCAAATTCTCGAAAAAAAGTTTCCTTTCGTTTCCAAAAAGTTCTCAAAGAGTCACGATCTAATTGCCGTTGTGCTTTTTGAACACTTAAATGCCCAAACACGACGTTTAAATAGAGGTATGTGGTTGTATGCAAATGGTGAAATTTTAAAATTTAATTTTGTCATAATCTTCCTTACGTTGTTACCTTTTTACTTTCTCTACTATGTATAGTAAGCAGGGGAAGTATTGTATTCCACCCAAAACTCGATACCAAGATTTCACCAGAAATATATGTTTTGAGACCCCCTGAATCCAAAACAAAGCATTTTTGGAAACATGTCCGTGTGTGTGTCTGTGAACAGCATAACTCAGAAACGAACAGTCGGATAAACACCAAACTTGGTATTTAGGATCAGTATCCTCCAGAGATGCGACACGAAGGTTTTCAATAAAATCTCCCCACCCCATATTACCCTTTATATGGAACATTTTTCGAAAATTTTAATTTTCTCAAAAATGGCTCTAACGATTTTGATTAAAATATCATGTATTTAAGATATTGTAATGACAAATGAAATGTATATCTCGAATTTTCTGGGAATGTCTCCAACAGTATTCTTCATTGTGAACGACTTGTGCATATCTGGTAAACTATAAGAGATAGACAAAATTTTACTACACAAAAATGTAGCTCGTAATAAAATACACAATTTATGTCATACACATTTTTTTTTGTTGAGTGAACCACTTTCGAGATATTGCTTGTTATTCCCTTAAATTTTCCAATACTTGTACTTTTTCTCAAATTCGTTATTCATTTTATTTTGTCCTCGTAATGCATAGAGAATGGAATACTCCACATAGCAACCAGCTCTTAAAATATTTTACTATCACTTAAAGCCTACCAATTCCCCTTTCGTCTACAAGAAAAGAAAATTAGAATAATATTAACATCTCGATATCTCGATTAATATGAAGCATATGGAGAATAAGCATCTGTAAAAATAGTTTGTACAAGAGTAGAGAAAGTCATGTGAGTGTAACACATCAGAATTTTTATGGACATTTGTTACAGGTTTTGTGTTAAAAAAATTTATTTTTTGTTTTTTGTTGTAATCGATTATAAATGTGATAAGGAATATACTTAAGTAATTTTTTTACTTTCTCTACTACGTATAGTAAGTAGGGGAAGTATTGCATTCCACCCAAAAATTCGATACCGAGATTTCACCGGAAATACATGTTTTGAGACCTCCTGAATCCAAAAAAAGCATTTTTGGAAACATGTCCGTGTGTGTGTCTGTCTGTGTGTCTGTGTGTCTGTGAACAGCATAACTCAAAAACGAACAGTCGGATAAGCACCAAACTTGGTATTTAGGTTCAGTATCTTCCAGAGATGCGACACGAAGGTTTTCAAGAAAATCCCCCCACTCCAGACTACCCTTTACATGGAAAATTTTTCGAAAAGTTTAATTTTCTCAAAAATGGCTCTAACGATTTTGATGAAAATATCATATGTTTAAGATAATGTCATGAGAAATGAAATGTATATCTCGAATTTTCTGGGAATGTCTCCAAACGTATTCTTCATTGTGAACGACTTTTGCATAACTGGTAAACCATAAGAGATAGACAAAATTTTACTACACAAAAAATGTAGATCGCGTTAAAATACATAACTTATGTCATATACATTTTTTTTGTTGAGTGAACCGTTTTCGAGATATTGCTTGTTATTTCCTTAAATTTTCCAATACTTATACTTTTTCTCAAATTCGTTATTTATTTTTTTTGTCCTGGACATGCAAAGAGGATGGAATGCGCCACATAGCAACCAGCGATAAAATATTTGACTATCGCTTAAAAGCTACCATATTTCCCTTGCATCTACAAGAAAATTACCAATAAGATTGACATCTCGATATCTCGATTAACATGAGGCATATGGAGAATAGGCGTTTGTAAAAATAGTGTGTATAAGAGTAGAGAAAGTCATGTGAGTGTAACACATCAGATTTTTTTCGTTATTTGGACCTTTAAAGGGCTCTTATGGTCGAGAAATGTTATAGTATATTGGTAGGTATGTAATAATGTGCTCACGCTGTTTTTGCTATTTCCCGTCACACTCTTCTCAAAATCTATTTAACTTAGAAGATTGGCATTTTTTGTACTTGTGCAGAATGCTTGGCTACATTTCCTAGGTTAAAACGTTTTATCCTAAACTATGAGTTTTCCAAGAAAAAATTATAAACATAAAAACAATTACATCAAAAAATTATTTTCTTCTATTTTTTACTTTCTCTACTACGTATAGTAAGTAGGGGAAGTATTGCATTCCACCCAAAAATTCGATACCAAGATTTCACCGGAAATACATGTTTTGAGACCCCCTCAATCGAAAAAAGGCATTTTTAGAAAAAGGTCCTCGTGTCTGTGTGGGTGTGTGTCTGTGAACAGCATAACTCAAAAACGAAAATTCCGGTAAATACCAAACTTGGTATTTAGGTTTAGTATTTTTAAAGATGCACACGAAGATTTTCAAGAAAAAAACCCTCATATATTTAGGATATTTTTATGACTAATGAAATGTATATTTTCTGGATCTCTTTGAAAGCCCGTTTTATTCTGAATGGCTTTATATAACTGGTAAACCGTAAGACATAGATGAAGTTTTTGTACACGAAAAGATCTCGCTAAAACACACAATATATATCATACTTTTTTTTGTGGAGCGAGCCACATCCGAGTTATTTCTTGTTATTTGTTTGAATCTTCCAATACTTATACTTTTTCTCAAAGGGGAATTCGTTATTGGCTTTTTTATTTGTATTTATTTATTTATTTACTTTCTTATGTCCTGGACACGCAAAGAGAATGGAATGCGCCACATAGCAACCAGCTCTTAAAATACTTGACTATCGCTTAAAGTCTACCTTATTCCCCTTGCACCTACAAGAAAATTAGCAATAAGATAGTTTCTGCAAATGTTTATCTCGATTAACACGAAGTATATGGAGAATAAGCGTTTGTAAAAATAGTTTATACAAGAGTACACAAAGTCATGTGAGTGTAACACATCAGAAGTTTTTTGTTGTAATCGATTATAAATGGTATAAGGAACATACGTACGTAATTTCTCTTATTTGGTCCCTTAAAGGGCTCTTATGGTCCAGAGGTGTTATAGTATATTGGTACCCTGTTCATCTTTGTTGCCCTTTACCGTAACTTATATTTTTTAAACTTCAGGTACACTTTTCTGGAAATCTATTTAACTTAGAAGGTTGAAATTTTTTTAGTTGTGCAGAATGCTTGGCTACATTATCTTAAGCTACTTATAAAAACTCATAAAAATTAGCGAAGTTCTGATCTTTATTTTCAGAGAAGAGTCTAAGTATAAATGAAACTAAGTTTTTTTTAAAATATTATTTTACAATATTTAAATATTTTTATAATTAAAAGATTTTAATGTAGCTAAATATATTCATACAACGTTATTTAATAAGCAGTAAAAATTTAATTGTCCTAGATTGTGTAATTCTATAAAAATTACCTTCCTTAAATTATGAAAAAGCGTAAAAATACCCTGCGATCTCCAAGTGTCCTTAAAATGTTCCCCATGTTGCAAATTTGTTTCAATTTCTTTTGTATTTTCTGTACACGCTCTTTCACGTTATCATAAGAGCCTTTTTTGATGATATCAGACATAATATTGGATTTAGGTTTACGATAATTTATTACGTGATTGATTTTTAAAAAATAAAAAACGTTAATTATGTTTTTCCATCAAAAGCTTAATGTTACACAAAAGTTAATCTTTGATTGTAAAGAATAATATGCAAAATTTAAAAGTTTAAACCAGGGTTACCGCTTGAGGTTTGTTCCATTCCAATATTTTGTTCATCGGTTTGCCTACCGTCCAAGGAGCTGCTATTCTATCAGCACTGTGTCGCCGTACAGTCCGATCTCCACCACCACACGAAGTTGGAGGGAGAAAATGGGAGAATGACACAGAATGTCACAAAATGGCATGCCTTGTATACCATTCCAATTTTTCATCACGGGGTTCTAATTTTTTTCATTTTTTTAAATTATTTGCTTGGAAGCTTTGGTACAAAGACTATGAAAATTAATGGTATGTTGTATTTATTTGAATAAATTTGTGATAAAAATTTCAGCTAAATTGGTTGTCTTATGTATTTATTTGTTCCGCAACCAAGATAGATTTATAAGACCTGCCATTAAGTGGCATTTTAGTAATAAATTTCAGACCAGCCAGTCCTCTGAAGAGACTTTAGCTTAAGCTGGGGCTTTACTCAGATAGGAGAGGCTAAGAGTAGGATATTCTCTAAAAATTCATTACCAATTTGTTAGGCACATGACAGGCAGAGAGTTCGACTTCAGAAAACCCTAACTTTAACTACAGGCCGGAGTATGCTGAGCTTGTGCTTCTTTCAGCGCTGACACATGCGACGTAGGCATAATTTGCACATTCCAACTTGTGTCGGTACCATCATGAATATTCGACAGTTAGTTGCCTTAAAACCACGCGATACTTCCCTGCTTACATAAGCATTTTGGGATATGACTTGCCAAAATTCCTGAAGCCAATTTCGCCGTTCCTCCTAAACAATTTTTGTCCTCAACATCCCTAGCCTTATAAAATTATATTTATCACAGTCTTATAAAAATATAACCCTCACAAAATTTCCACAATGAGCATATTGTACTGTAACATGTCAGGTGGTAGCGTGTGAGGCTCACATTCAGGAGACTTCAGGTTGGATTCTGCGGCAGTAGCTCCTGTCCGGAATTTTCTCTGGTTCGTAATGCCCGTAGCTCGCGGCTTACCTTTCTGCAGCCTCCGCGTAGACTCTGGATGTTCTATGTGGGCTGATTCTATGCATTTCTATCCTCGGCTAGCTGAAGTAATTTCTGAAATATGTAAGAGCAGGGACTTTTCCTCGGTAAGGGAAACGTTGATCTCGGGTGTGGTAACGGAGACAAAATAGACGAGCTTCAGTTACGAAAAGACGACACCACAGTTTTCCTTATTTCGTTACTACTGGTAGTTCACAACTAATGATATTGTCGCCGTTAAAACACTGTCCACTGCTGTTGAAACACGGTGCTGATATGACGCGAAGTTTATATATGTAGCAAATCTCTTTACTTGTAGTGATTCTTATGTGTGTAGCGAAACCTGTCTTAATTCACTAACTTTTGGTGCGACATCTCTTAAGTATCTGGCAGCATCATTCTCTGCCTGTAGTTTCGAAGTAACCCCTCGATCTTTGGCCTTTGCAGATATATTTATAGTCACGGGCTTCTCGGGCTACTTAATTTCCTATTGGTGCATTTTTAGCGCCACTCAATGCGTCTCACTATTTCATATCGATTTACTTGGATCTCATTGGTCCTATTCCACCCCCTCTTGCTCAATTTTAACATTAAATCGAGTCTTTTCCTTATTTCACCGTTAAGCTTGTTATCTCACTCACTCCGGTCACGGCAATTACCGTACAAAAGGACAAAGACTCTACACCCTCGCTGTACGAACAATGCTTTTGCTACCAGAGAGACATCGTAAAACACTTGTTGCCTTCGGAGACACTTTTCCTGTATCTAAAATATCTCGTCGTGGACAGTATTTTAACACAGCGCTTAAATTATTTACATTTAACAATTTATTACTTCTCTAATATTAATAAACTAAATACAAACATATCATTAAATAATCCTTCTTAAGGTATACAGGCAGTAAACAGAAAAATAGTTGTACATAGCATAATTTAATTTCACTGGAAAGTAAGTACTCAAATTATTAATAATTACATAGCTCGGGCTCGGCCTAGAGTTGCCGTTTCAGTTCCTGTCAGACTGGCCACCCCGACCTTGATTTTTCGTAATTTTCCTAAGTGGGTAGACATAAGTTCAGGTGGATTATATACTACCACGAATTTTCCTTTCCCTTATTTCTCTTATTTCGTTTCCTTTTCATATGAAGCTTAGAGGATTAGGCGCGATGGACGGTAATGTGCGGCGTATGTATGTTGAGGAAAGAATTGAATCTCTCGCCTTATCCCCTCCTCCAGGAGGCTTCATAGGCTTAAGCTCTGGTCACAATTGCCAGTTAAAATTCAATATATATTTCTGGGATGTACTTATTTTAGAATCATATGTACAAGAGTAGAAGGAATTTTAAGAATACGCTTAGGTGAAATTTCTAAATCTTGCAGTTTTTATTCAAATGCTTTCAAATTTTCTCATATACTGCTCTGCCTCAATAACCGTGTTTTAAATTTCATGTAGATATTCTTAATACGTTTTAGTAAAAGTGTGCTTTATTTTAATTATGCTAATTAATTGGGTGCTTCACGTGATGCAGAAATCGACATTTTAAAAAATCGAAAATATGAATATATTAATTAAATACTAATGTACAAAACTTGGATGCAGAATTTTACTCACTGCTCTGGTTATCTTAGAAAAATATGTGTAAACTTAAAAATATAAATATTTTAACAAGCTGTCCTCAGTGATCGAATAATTACTTATATCCTGAGCAATTTAAAAGTGTAGCAAAACCAATATACCAGCTTTTTTAAAAAATTCTCTCTGGGTTTATGCTGAAAATTTGAGTAAAACTGGTTACAAACTACATCACGTGGAACAGTTTTAATCTATAAAAGTGTAAGAAAAATCAAAGTCAAGTAAAGGGCATTCGAAATAATACAAGCCATTACGCCATGTGCTCTTGGGCATTTAATGGTCACGTATTGAAGCATTAAATGCCTTAGACAGCAAAGTATTCAAAGTATTTTTGACATAAAAACTAATTTCTTAAATATTTTGACAAAATTTCAGCAATGGGTACCCTTAATTCTCAAACTATATCAAAGGACATAACTAATAAAATAGAGTAATATTTGCTGCTAGAACCATGTATTATAGGAAACGCGTACATCTTACTTGAGAGCTTTGGTTATTTTATATTTACTGGTGACATAATAAATCCTTTAGCTGTGATCCCATTACATACTCCAGAATACCAAAAATTGCATGTGATACATTCACCTAACTTTCTCTATCCTCTCTCGTTTATTTATGGGTACACAAATTATTCTTCTTCAAGCTTATTACTTTCTCCACTACGTATAGTAAGTAAGTAGAGGAAGTGTTGTATTCCACCCAAAACTTCGAAACCAAAATTTCGCCAAAAATACATGATTTGAGGACACCTAAATAAAACAACGTTTATAGAAGAAGGTCCGTGTGTGTGTGTGTGTGTGTGTGTCTGTGAACAGCATAATTCAAAAACGAAAAGTCGGATAAGTATAAAACTTGATATTTAAATTCAGTATCTTTCAAAGATGCGACACGAAGATTTTCAAGAAAATCACCCCAGCCCAACTACCCATTACATTATATTAAAAATAAAATGTATATCTTGGATTTTCTGGAAATATTCTTTAAAGTCCTCTTCATTCGGAAAGAATATTGTATAATCTTGCATAACTGGTAAACGTTAAGCGATAGACGAAAACGTACTACACAAGAAATGTAGATCTTCTTAAAACACACAATTTATTTCAAATAAGCTTTTCTGTGGCATAAGCCATTTCTGAGGTATCTGTTATTAATTGTTCGAATAGTTCATTTCTTGGTCAGTCTTAAAGTCCTTTCAGCATTCAGGTGTTTCTCACGGTTTCATGGAAACAGTTTGGAATTTTAAGGTTAGCATATAGCGTCCAATTGTTAAACATTTGACCTTCGCTTTCCCCTTTGTATTTATAACGAAATGTCTATTGTAGTTATTTCTGCGAAGACTTTTTTTAATTAAAACGTAGTATATATAAAAATAAGTTTTAGTAAGAATAGTTTGTATACTCACTAATAAACGATAGAGGGAAATTAAATTGAGTTTTGTTTATGGACGCTCTTTAACTGCTATGGTTCTTAGCGTCCCATTACATATTGGGCGTGAAAGAACGGTAATTTTGCTCAGAGGCCTCATTATCAGGCTTGAGCTTCTTTTACGTGCCGTAAATCTACGACACGGGACCACCGGCTTTACTTCCCTTCCGAAGGGAGCCATGCTAAGGATTTTTACGCCTGAAAAAATCCATCGCCCTTGGGAACTAGAGGCTAGACGGTACCACTAGTCCACGGAGGACGATAAACGATAGAGGGTAGAGAAGAAGTGTGAATATCAGAATTTTTTCTATCTACTATAGTTTAATACAAGTAAACGTTTGCAGAAATAGCTACATACACTGCGTTATGGATACAAAGAAATCAGCGACAGTAAAATGTTTAAGAACAGGGCGCTATATGCTGGTCTTAAAATTCCATACTGTTTCTATGCAATCGCGAGAAACAACTGTATGTTGAAAGGACCTTAAGAGAATGACCGAGAAATGAACAATTCGAACCTTTAATAACAGATATCTCAGTAACTTTTTATACCACAAAAAACTTATTTTAAATTAATCGTGTGCTTTAAAGAGAACTACATTTATGTGTAGTACGTTTTCGTTTATCGGTTATACAAGATTATACAAAATTCCCTACAAAGGAAGAGGATTTAATAGCCCATTCCCCGAAAATTAAAGATATGCATTTTATTTGTCATGTAAATATCTTTAATATATATTTTATTCAAAATCGTTAGAGCCATTTTTTAGAAAATCAACATTCTGAAAAATGTCCTATGTAAAGGTTAGTTTGGAGTGGAGGGATTTTGTTGAAAATCTTGGTGTCATATCTTTTGAAGATACAACGTGAATACCAAGTTTGGTATTTATCCGACTTTTCGTTTTTGAGTTATGCTGCTCATTGACGTTTTCAAAAATGTTTCATTTGGATTCAGAGCCCCTCAAAATTTGTATTTCTGATGAAATCTTGGTATCGAATTTTTGGGTGGAACGCAATACTTACTCTACTTACTATACGTAGTAAAAATAGTAGAACATTTTACGCCAGTAACTAGTGCTGTGTCTTCACACGAAACACCGAGCCACGATGGCTCACTCGATGTATCTCGGCGTTTCCATGGTGTCGGTCTGGGTTCCTTCAGCAGCGAGTATTGGAACGCTCTATCTTTTTTACGTTTACGGTAATTAAACGACTTTATTAACAACATGACGCCGTCTCAAAGATTTACGCCCCAATTGTCATTCACTTTATAGCTTCTCTTGCAAACTTTCAGCAATTACGGGAGAGTGAGTGTGAAATTTAACGACCTAACGACAACTCGGTAGAAATATGTTCCTCTAAATGCATAATGTAAAGGCTATGCTTAGTTATAAAATTAACGCAGTTTACTCGTTAGCTGTTTCTTATTCTTCTTCCATGTCACGCTACATCTCTTTCACTCTTCCTAACAAGCACGGTGCAAGTTTGTATAACACATTTTGTCAATGTTTAAAACTATTTCACAGTTTCTTTTCAAAAGTGATAATCATTTCTGCACGTAAATATACACTAAAAATCCGATGTATTACTTTCATATGACCTTCTCTACGCTCTATTGCTTATTACTGGGTATAAAAATTATTCTTATCTATTTTCTTATCTACTTCGTTTCCATCGAAATAAACCTTTCCGGAAATAGCTACATTACGCATTGCTTTATAGATACAAAGGAAATAGCGACAATCAAATGTTTTAAAAAAACTGACCTTAAAATTCCATACTCTTTTCATGATACTGCGGGAAACAACTGAAAATCATCAGGACTTTAAACGAAAGCCTAAATATTAAATAATTCCAATCTTTAATAACGGATATCTCGGAAATGGCTTATGCCATAAAGTTATTTGAAATAAATTGTGTGCTTTAAAGAGACCTAAAGTTTTACTTTCACTACTACGTATAGTAAGTAGGGGAAGTATTGTATTCCACCCAAAAATTCGATACCGAGATTTCACCGGAAATACATATTTTGAAACCCCCTGAATAAAAAAAAACATTTTTGGAAACATGTACGTCTGTGTCTGTGTGCGTGACTGTGAACAGCATAACTCTGAAACGAACAGTCGGATAACACCAAACTTGGTATTTAGGTGTATCTTCCAGAGATGCGACTCGAAGGTTTTCAAGAAAATCCCCCACCCCAGATTACCCTTTACATCGAACATTTGTCGAAAATTTTAATTTTCTCAAAAATGGCTCTAACGATTTTGATTAAAATATCATCTTTTAAGATATTTTCATAACAAATAAAATTTATATCTTGAATTTTCTGGGAATGTCTCCAAAATCATTCTTCATTGTGAACGACTTGTGCATAACTGGTAAACCATAAGAGATAGACAAAATTTTACTACACAAAAAATGTAGATCGCGTTAAAATACACAATTTATGTCATATACATTTTGTTGTTGAGTGAACCATTTTCGAGATATTGCTTGTTATTCCCTTAACTTTTCAATACTTATTTTCTCAAATGTTTCGTTATTCATTTTTACTTTCTCTACTACGTATAGTAAGTAGGGGAAGTATTGTATTCCACTCAAAAATTCGATACCGAGATTTCACCGGAAATACATGTTTTGAGATCTTCTGAATCCAAAAAAAAAGCATTTTTGGAAACATGTCCGTGTGTGTGTCTGTGTGTATGTCTGTCTGTGAACAGCATAACTCAGAAATGAACAGTCGGATAAACACCAAACTTGGTATTAGGTTCAGTATCTTCCAGGGATACGACACGAAGGTTTTCAAGAAAATCCCCCCACCCCAGAATACCCTTTACATGGAAGATTTTTTGAAATTTTTAATTTTCTCAAAAACGGCTCTAACGATTTTGATTAAAATATCGTATGTTTAAGATATTTTCATGACAAATAAAACGTATATCTTGAATTTTCTGGGAATGTCTCCAAAAGTGTTCTTCATTGTGATCGACTTTTGCATAACCAGTAAACCATAAGAGAGAGAAAATTTTTATACACAAAAAATGTATATCGCGTTAAAATACACAATTTATGTCATATACATTTTTTTTGTTGAGTGAACCATTTTCGAGATATTGCTTGTTATTCTCTTAAATTATTCAATACTTTTCTTAAATGGGAATTCGTCATTCATTTTTTTTCTCTTCAATTTGCAAAGAGTATTAATCTGTGGCAAAGGGAATGGTGCTGCACCTAGCAACCAGCTATAAAGAGATATGTATATGCTTAAAGGCTACTGTATTTCTATGTTGCACTTGTAAATATATATTCCCCTTACATCTACAAGATAATTTGCAATAAGATAGAGTCTGCAAATGTTTATCTCGATTAACATGATGTAGATGGAGAATAAGCGTTTGTAAAAATAGTTTGTACAAGAGTAGAGAAAGTCATGTGAGTGTAACACATCAGAATTTTTTTGTCTTGGATATGCAAAGAGTATTAATCTGTGGCAAAGAGAATGGTGCTACACCTAGCAACCAGCTGTTAAGAGATATATCTTATGCTTATAGGCTACTGTATTTCTATATTTCCCTTGCAAATACAAAACAAGGGGAACATAGTACGCCTTAAACTATACTCAAATATTTTTAGAACTGGTCGCTATGTGTAAAATGTAATTCTATGCATGTCAAAAGATCGTTTCTGCAAATGTTTATCTCGATTAATATGAAATAGATGGAGAATAAGAGTTTGTAAAAATAGTTTGTACAAGAGTAGAGAAAGTCATGTGAGTGTAACACATCAGATTTTTTGTGTAGTTCGTTTTCGTTTATCGCTTAACTCTTACCTGTTATACAAGACTCTACAAAATTCCTTCCAAATGAAGAGGACTTCAGAGGTTACTCCCAGAAAATTGAAGATATACAGTTTATTTGACATGTAAATTCTTTAATATATGATATTTTATTCACAATCGTTACAGCCAATTTTTAGAAGATCAAAAGTTTCGGAAAATGTTCAATGTAATCGGAGGAATGGGGGGAATTTTCTTGAAAATCTTTCTGTTGTATCTTTGGAAGGTACTGAAAGTAAATACCAAGTTTGGTATTAGATTAACGTTTCGTTTTCGAGTAATGCTGTTCACACATACACACATGGACCTTTTCCTGAAAATGTTCTTTTTTATTCAAGGGTGCTCAAAACACGTATTTCCGGAGAAATCTCGATATCAAAAATTTTAGTGGAATGTAATGTCTTCTCTATCTACTATGTACGTGGAATAAAAAGTAAAAATGTTACTTTTCTCTCCTTTAAAGTTATTCGAGGCTGAAACTACTATTTCCTAAAATGTCAAGCTTTATAGTTGACTTTTTTTCTCGCAAACTTTTGAACGTTATTGTAACAAATTAATAACAGCTTCCTTTCCAATAAATGAAAACTGATTCACGTGTAAAATGCTTGATTAAAATTCGAAAATGTTAAAAGTTAACTCTGAAAAGCTCTCTTCAACCAAAGATGTTAACACGTGACGCATTAAAATTTTTCGTGAAAAAAATGGATAGTATGCAATTCTTCATTTCCTAAAAGTCAAGAGCTATTACCCCAAATCCATTACTATGCTTTTATCAAATTGGTGTTTAAATCTCTTCATCCACCTTTTAAGATTATATGCTGAAAATTTGAATAAAATGGAACAAGGAATATTTTAAATTGGTAAAACATGCACGAAAACAGCTTTTGAAACGCCACGCGCTATTAGTACACACCTGCCAATTAAACTTAAAATTTGGGCATTTAAATAAGCAAAATTGCAATCGGATCTTAATTCTAAAATATTTGAGGATATTTCAATAAAAAAATAAATGTTAATTTCTTTTTTATTCGAAATTTTGTAGCAATTCAAAATCAAGTATGCTTAAAATAAGGTCCTGCTCGCAATAAAATTACCTCTTCTTCTTGTTTCTCTGTTTAACCTCCTCTTATGTAGGACTTACACCCCCAGGACTTACAGCCAGAGGCCCGTAGAGGAGCAGACACTTATGGATCAGACAGAATATCCAGGATGGGTGATCAGCCCAAAGGAAGTAGATGAAACGAAATGAGGGTGAAATGGATGAAAGGAAAGGCGATGATGGAGCAGTTGGTGGAATGAATGGCGGGGGAAACCGGAGAACCCGGAGAAAACCCGCCCAGACGCCGCTTTGTCCACCATAAAACCCACATGCGTGTCCCTGGGATTGAACCCGGGCCGCCTCAGTGAGAGGCGAACGGTCTAACCCGCGGCGCCGCCCCGTTTTCATTTCAATGAAATGTTGTTGGAAATTATTGTTTTGCATAAACATTTTAGAACTTATTTCATTTTTATTTTTTTTTATTTTCGTACATTTTCATTTATTATACTCATTTTATGATTATTATAAAAGAATAAATTAAGTATAAACATTAGCAGTTTATGATTCTAGCACAAAGGTAATCTGGACGGAGGATATAGCCCCAATTAACTGTCTAATGTTAACTGTGTATGAGAAAATCTACCAGAAACTAATCTTTGTTGTAACTTTTAACTAAACATCATCACGCTCTATTATTGCTCCTCAAGATAGCGTGACATTGCCTATCTGGCCATAACAACAGTCGTTTGCATCTTGTAATCATCATCATATGATTGCACTTCACCTTTTATGATATTAGAGACTATTATTATACGAATTTTGTTTGTTAAATGTTTGTCCCCTCAGTACTGTATTTTACAATGTTATTACATTATTAGTTATTCCTCTAAAAAGCCCTTAATCCTTAGTTCCACTTATACTGGGTTGCAAATAGTGCTATAGTTTCCTACTGAGGTCCCTTTCTCTGTGCAGAATATGTATATAAATATATTTAATATTTATTGCAGCTAATATTCGTCTCCCTTCAATCAAAACCATTATTTTGATCAAGAACTCTAAAACAAGAAAGCGACTGTGAAGTTATTTACGGGTGTAAATAATTACTCAAAATAAATTATTAGAAAAAAATGTCTGCATATACAGTATTAAGGGGGTTGGTATAACATTACAAGCTTAATTGCGCATTAGGCAAATAATGTTCCAATATATTTTAGTTTACTTTGTATAATGCTTCCAGGTTTCAGTAATTGAAATTCAGGGTTTCATTCAGATATGAAAAATGTTGAAATAAATAAGTAAATTAATGAATACGCTTCTCGTAATCTTAAATTTTATAAAACTGGTCTGCAATTGGAAGTATCTGCAATATTTATAACTATATAAATAACACCTCTCATTATTCAAGAACCATATAATAATTTTAACATTAAAAAGCAGTCATATTTTCGTTACTTTATTTTAATAATTTCTGTATGTAAAGAATAATAGCAGAAAGAGCAGATTAATTGCTTTTGTAGCAATAATACACACTCTCTCTCCCTCTCTTAGAAGAAGAGAAATTATTATAGTAAAATTATTATAGTACTCTGAAACTCTGAATAAAATTAAAATGCTCCACCAAGATATCTAATTGTAAGCATCAAAAATAGTTTCTGCTTTCATTATGAATTCTCTCTTTATGTATAGGCTACTCATGACACAAAAACAGATTTTGCTTCAACTAAAATTATTTCTTCCTTCTCTAGTAGTCGTAGAGCTCCTGGCGAAGAACCTTGGAGAGCCAATGCATTGCTTTAACTCTTTCAAAACCTCAACACGTAAAATTTGCAAACTGCATAAACATGTTAAACAAATATTTGAAAAGCGACGGGAGATGCTTATAGAAACATATCGTTTGTGGTTTATGTTAAAGCTTTTGACAGAGTATTTATAAGTATACTATGGCCAGCATCAATAAAGAGAGGTCTTACACTCTACCTTATACATATCTACAGTCCAGACTGTATATATATATATATATATATATATATATAGAGAGAGAGAGAGAGAGAGAGAGAGAGAGAGAGACAGAGAGAGACTTCTGTTTTTATAAATTTGAGGAAAGTAAAGGTACGGTCGAACGGGGAGGCCCCCGCAACCGCGGCAGAGCACCGCAAGTAGGCTACAACGGGCCTTGGGAGGGAGGAATGAGGGACCAGATACGGATGAGACGGGCTCTGGGATTACACGAGGTCCCTAACGTTTCCGGATCGAACACTCCGATTCCGTCCGAGCCCACAAACAAGCCACTGAACCCCTGGCGTCCCCCTGGGACGGGTCGTACTAAGAGGCGAGACCTAACTGAGCTGTCCCGCGACGACGATGGGACAAACCTCTACAGCGCGCACAGTGACCGTCCAGCCGCAACCCGCCGAACAACGTCGCCAGGTCCTACAACCCTGACAGGAAAGATGATGGGTACAGGAAATGAGAGGGAGGAGAGTCGTGGTAGATGAACCACCCACCATTCCCCTGCCTACCCGGGGAACCCACGAAAAGCCCGTAGGTCGTCGGTATAGATTTGAGGAACAGAAGATTCTCATAAAAAATCAAGACTTAAGAGAAATTAAGATTTAAGATAAAGCTGCAGTGATTCTCTAAGATTGTTCAATGTAATTATTCTACAGTTGCATAGTTCCCAATTTCAATTGGCCACAGCTTTGGCGCTTTTTAGATTTTTCAAAAAGTAAAAACAGCAATTATGGAAGAAATAGGTATACAAAAAGAATGTAAGATACCAAGCTCCCAAATCCGAGCGAGGTGATCCCGCGGTAACGTGTGCAACTCGCAATCGGGAGGTCGCAGGTTCGATCCCCTGCGACCGCTCACTCTGACCAAAGGGTTTTTCGAAGTTTCTTCTCTACCGCGATCTATTTTTTATCATTTCACTTTCATTCCGTATCCTTCTCACCTTTGGACAGATGGCGCGGATGCATGTTCAATGGAAAAAGTATTCCCCAGGATGGCTGCTTGGCTGGTGGGTCGTTCATCGACCTCTCTAGGCGATGTAAAGTGTTGCGGACTTCCGCGCGTCTCTGTGGTTTGTCTGCCTACGGCCTGTAGCCTCCTGTGATTCCATTACCCCATCTCTTCCTCCTGGGAGGTGGTAGCCAACATAGATCTATGCAGGTCGCAGCGTGCGAGATGTCCCTCGCTGTTGAATGACTATCTCTACCACGCCCCCCCAAAATAAAAATTAAATTAAAAACCGTTGGTAGGTGAGATCAAGGTAGGCCATGGAGAAGATGGCCACAGAACTACCCAGAGAGTTCATACAGCTACATGAAGCAGAAATAGTCTGTTTTCTCTAGAAAATCAGATTTTCTCTGTTTTATCTCCATGTGCACTATAATTTTCCATGTTGCATATTTTTGTTTCCATAACGACGACACTGTATGTCAAACAAACGAGCTATACTAACCCAAGAGTTCCTATGTTGGTGCCTTGCACCTGACACTGAATTTGAATAAACAAAGCGCTCTTTCCTAATTTAAACTTTCATCACATCGTAAAGTCCAAAAGTTCATTGCTCTTTTGAAACTCAAGCAAAATGTTAGTTCACGCAAACGAATTTGCTCCAGCTTAGGTATCAAATTAGTTATTTCTTAATTTCTCGTTGACTCAATTGACTGCATTATTTATCTTACTTTTGAAATGATAGGTAATCTAAACATTATTAATAAAAGCAGTTTATGTTCGAGGAACGATAAGTTTTTCAAGCTTTAATAGTTAATATTGCAGCCAGCCTCGTCTTTTCATTTTTACTTAAGGTAATGCATCTTTGAAGTTTGCAAAATTCACAGTATGTAAGATATCTTGTTGAATTTATGCCACTTATTACGCACATGTTTAAAAATTCTAACTTACATAGTTATTCGAATATTAATTTATATCGTAAAAATTCGTTATTCTAATAAAAATGAACCACACGATGCATTTTTTAAAGTATTCACGCAACAAAAATTCTTGATTTTAAAATGTTGATACGTAATTTATTTATCAAAATTGGTGCATGATTTTAAAAAATTATACGGTAATTTTCTTTAATATGCTTTTGAGAGCCAATAAAAAAATATTGATATTAATTAGTAAAACATTGCAGCATGTGGAGCATTTTCAGTATGGAAAAATTCTGAAGAAAAAGGTCTGCGAGAAAACAAGGTTTAAATTTGGGTGTGGCTATTAATAAGCACGCGCTTGTCTATGTATAGCTTCAGTTAACTGGTAGTTTAAATGTGCCAAGCGGAAAAAAGGATAACGTTTAGAATGTATATTATTTTATTATGAAAAAAATTAACTTTTTTATTTTTTCAAATTTTTAGTCAAACTTCAATATCTTGAGGGATATGAAATATCCAATTTAGCCAATTTAAACCGAATTTTAATATGCAATAACAAGTGAAGAACAAATTTTGAGTAACATATCGATTTAGCTAGCACAACTCACACCTTCGCATTATACTCTCCCCCTCTCTCTCTCTCTCTCTCTCTCTCTCTCACTCACTCTTTAACTCGCCCTCCTTTATGTAACACTCTTTCCCTCCCTATTTTCTCTCCTTTCTCTCCCAGCAGGTCTTTCTACTTCCGTTTACCTCCCTCTCTTTCTCTCTTTATTTCTCTTTCTCTCAGTATTCGAAACTACCTTCTTTTGCAAGCTAAACGGAAAGTAACAGAATTTATCAAATTAAACTGTGTACCCCCCAAAAAACCAACAACAAAAAACTGGTGATCTCCTTAAACACTCATCACATTGAAATCTCACAAATAAAAAAATTATCAGAAAAGCTACATTTGTAAACTTTTGTTTTGCAGCATTCTTGAAAACCAAAATATTTAGAGGATCTGGTTACGTGACCCATTAAGTGCCACACATTTTGCAAAAAAGGATTAAAATTCCATTTAGCCCATTTTTAACTGCTAATATATATAGAAAGTTGCATATCAGTCATTCTCAGATGAAAAGGTAAGAAATACACACATACAGGGATATACTTCCTTTTGGACTATATATGGACTCGATAATTTAAGGCTTATTAATTTATTTTGAGCCCATTATGGTTAATAGTATATTACGAAAAAAGGTTGGGGAGTGGTTTTTTAGAATCGAGGGAAAGGATTAAAACACGGGTGCAGTAAGTGTTTCATTTACGAAATTATGTAATACACTTCACAAACGTGTGTTGTACAGAATTTGTGTACGCGGTAGCGTAAATAGTTAATAGTCAGTAGTAATATTTGAAATATGAACAGCTGATTGATGTTAGCAATCTGGCAAACGTAAATATGCCAAATACCGGAAGTGATTTAGTGAACATAATTCTAGGTCATGTCAAGAATTACGATGGCGGCGTGTAACATTTTATGTATGATGGAATTGAAGAAGCATGGGAAGTCGAGTGTGCTTCTTTAGTATCAGAACGATCTAAATAAAACTTCAGTACATTTCAAATGAGTGATTTAAAGTAAAGGTACATATTATAACACAGAATCCTCCGAAACCGGGGCAGACAAGTTACTCTATGTAAATTAAAATGTGGTATATTATTATTATACAAGAGATATCAATACGTGTAGCGTTTGAAAAAGTTTACGTCGAAATAGCGATATCAAATTTTTGGGTTGAAAGCAGTGCTCCCACATAGGCATCTAAACCGCAGAGGAAATAAAACTACCTTCTAGCAGTGATCGATTATCATCAGGCTATTCAGGCAATAAGAGACAATTTTGACAGGCAAGCAGCACTTGAAAAGATTTTTTGAATATTCCGTTTTCCCCTTGATCAGTTTATCCAAAATTAGTTTCTTGTTGCTCTGAATTAACCACCCTCGCCAACTAGCGGAAATCTGGAGTGAATTACAGTTCTTCCCTTATCCTTTTAAGTGTATAACTGTCAAATTTTGCGCAATTTGGTCGCGCCTTCTGAAACGTGAAAGCGACTGAAGTGGGTGAAATATGATAGCGTCTTAACGTTTGAGTTTGCTACACTTATGAGCCCAGCAGCTGGCAGCGTGAACTGCATTATTAAGACGGTAGGCAAGTAGGCCGCATCGGGCCTTTTTTGCCTAGAACGTGACCCCTGGGAGGGAGGGATGAGGAGAGAGACCCGAAGGTCGACAAGATCTGGATAGACGACGTGCGCAAGCATGAACGGGGTTCCTAAAGTTCCCGGATCGAACGCATCCGACACCTCCCAAGCCCGTCCATAAGCCCCTGACCCTCCGTAGGTCCCCTGAAGGGGAGTCTGCTCCAAGAGTAACCGTAGGCAGGACCTACCTGAGCAGTTCAACCAGAAGAAAACCACAAAGTGCACCTCCATCGCCCAGCCACAACACGCCGAACACTGTCGCCTGACCCTTCAACTCTGAAACAGATGATGAAGCAGATAATCGGTACAAGAAATGAGAAACATGAAAGTCGTGGTAGACAAGGAACCACCCTAGCATTCGCTTACCGACCCGGGAAACCACGATAAACCCGTGGTCAGAGTGGACGGTCGCTGGAAATCGAACTCGAGGCCTCCCAAATGGGAGCCTCACACGTTCTACGGAGCCATTTCGCTCGGTATTGCAATGATTTATTTCGTACTTATATTAATTAAGACGGCCTTTGATGCATTATTGCATACGTAGAATATAGTGGTTTTGCTCTCAATATTATACTTACAACTTAGTTATCATTGTTGACAGCTCTGAATTCAGTACAACCATCTTCCATTTATGGTGACCATTTCCTGTAACGACAAGAAAAGATAATATCGCACAACAAATATATTATCGAACCATATTTAAATGCATCAGTTTTACTTTCTCTACCACGTATAGTAAGTGTGGAAAGTATTGTATTCCACCCAAAAATTCGATACCGAGATTTCCCCTGAAATATATGTTTTGAGGCCCCATGAATCCAAAAAAAAGTCGGATAAACACCAAACTTGGTATTTAGGTTCAATATCTTCCAGAGAGGCGGCGCCGTGGCCGAGTGGTTAGACCGCTCGCCTCCCACCGAGGCGGACCGGGTTCATTCCCAGGGACCTGCATGTGGGATTTGTGGTGGACGAAGCGGCGTCTGGGCGGGTTTTCTCCGGGTTCTCCGGTTTCCCCCGCCATTCGTTCCACCAACTGCTCCATCATCACCTTTCCTTTCATCCATTTCACCAACATTTCGCTTCATCTACTTCCTTCATCCCATACCAGGCATCGGACTGATCACCCATCCTGGATATTCTATCTGATCCATGAGTGTCTGCTCCTCGACGGGCCTCTGATCCCAGGCACCCGCCTATAAGTCCTGGGGGGTGTAAGTCCTACATAAGAGGAGGGTAAACAGATAATGAAAAAGAATCTTCCAGAGATGCGACACGAAAGTTTTCAACAAAATCCCCCCACCCCAGATTACCCTTTACATGGAACATTTTTCGAAAATTTTAATTTTCTCAAAAACGGCTCTAACGATTTTGATTAAAATATCATATGTTTCAGATATTTTCATGATAAATGAAATGTATATCTCGAATTTTCTGGGAATGTCTTCAAAAGTACTCTTCATTGTGAACGACTTTTACATAACTGGTAAACCATAAAGATAGACAAAATTTTACTACACAAAAAATGTAGATCGCGTTAAAATACATAATTTATGTCATATACTTTTTTTTTTGAGTGAACCATTTTCGTGATATTGCTTGTTATTCTCTTAAATTTTCCAATACTTATACTTTTTCTCAAATGGGAATTCGTTATTAATTTTTTTTTATGTTCCGGACATACAAAGAGAATGGAATGCTGCACATAGCAACCAGCTCTTAAAAGATTTGACTATCGCTTAAAGCCTACCATATTCCCCTTGCACCTACAAGAAAACTAGCAATAAGATTGACATCTCGATTAACATGAAGCATATGGAGAATAAGCGTTTGTAAAAATAGTTTGTACAAGAGTAGAAAAAGTCATGTGAGTGTAAAAATCAGATTCTTTTAATTATTTTAGCTATATTGTGTATTATTTGCAAGTAATATCGGGTGTCTCCTAAGAATTGTGATGTATGCTAAAGAAGCAATCTGAGCGAATTAGGAAAATAAATTACCACTTAGAGAAAATGTCTCATTAAGTATAGTGATTTTCCCTATACAATGGTCACCGAACGGCTGCTCGCGCGCCAGCTGCCGCAGCTCAGACTCCCACCAATTACAATATCCCCTCAACCGCCTCACCTTCTCGTATTTACAGTTATAATTATAAGACATGTGCTTATTATAATTATAAGAGTTTTGGAAATGTTGTCCTTTTCTATTCATAAATTTCTAGTTCTATTCAGGAAATTTGCATTTACACTCGCCTGTTTTCTGTTAGTTCTTACAATATATGGGGTTTGTAACACACACCTTGCAATGATCAGAGTTGGACAACTTTCTGTAATTGAATTTTGTGAAATGATAAAAGTATTTGGCCCACGCTTAATATTCTTCTCTGACGAAGAAGGGTTCCATTTATGTGGCTATGTTTCGTCGCAAAATAACAGATTTTGGAGCACAGAGAAATCCGATTTTACACACGAAATTCCCTTGCATGACGCAAGAATTGGTGTGCAGTAAATGCATACAGAATAAGGACCCATATTCTTTTAACAAACAATAAATGTGGAGAGGTACAACCATGACTTACGCCATTTTATGCAGCTGACTGTTGGTGTCCACATTGTGTTGGAAAAGCCTGTCTTTCGTGATTTGAGTGAAATTTTCATTACGTATATTATGACATTGAAATTAACAATCAATAAAAGCATAAATTGTATTCGTTTAGTTTGTAAAACATGAATACTTATATTTTTGGAATGGTTCCTAAATACACCTACTATAATTAACAAAAATTAAATATATTGAATACGGTACAACAGCTCAGAATTAATTGAAAGTTCAATGTCTGTAATATCAACAAAGTATTTACCACTATTTTATAATTATAATTAAGATATTTTAACTTCTCCTTCAAATTGTCCTTTATTTAATATCGTAAGGAACTCTGCTTAAAAATAGGAAAGCTACGTTGTTTTGTTAGGAAATTGAAGATGAGAAATGATTTTCAGATCAAGAATTGAAGTTTCTTACTTATGGACAGCAAAATCTCACAAAATATACAGGCTTACATCAATTGTTCTGGATTTTTGTTATTTTTTAAAGCGGAGGAGAGGTGATTTCAGTAGTGTGATTTGCTGATTGTTTGCTATTAAACAAGGTGTCTAAATCATTTAAACTAATTGGGTAATAAAGTCAATTTACCACTGTATGCTTTAGTCTTACTGTCGGGAGCAAATGATCCTAGTGTCCCTCTGGAAGTTAATTTTACGACGGTGATTAAGTTTGGTTTAATAGGGCTCAGAACTGGACATCTATGAACGTAATATACAAAACCTAAGGATTTTCTGATAACTTAGACAAATCTAAACTGGACAAATAAGTTATAAAAGTGATTCTTTTTTTTTCCTTAAACCAAAAGATTTAGCTCCAACACTCTTCATTTTCCAGCTCTACCTTCCAACTTTAGCCGTGTTATTGTCGCCATTTTTCATCCAAGTGTAATGTTATTGTTATTTACACTTGCTTCGATTATCAAATAATTTATTTTTAAAGTCACTGCCACCTAAAACACATACTAAGCCCCTCTAATTAATTAAATTCCAGCCATACTACAGTCAGGGAATGTTTACTGCGAGTTGGTTTATTTGCCCATAATGAAGCAAATTTCTGCTCATAAAGATAAGAACGCATATCCGTATCCCTGAGCTGATAAAACAGTGAACTTTCTGGCTTCTATTTTGACTGATTACATTCGTCTGTTCATTCCTTCTTGCTACATTTTAGTGTGAAGTGGGAGAACCAAAGAATGCGTGATGGTACTGCCGTTTCCTAATTAAATTACTTGTTTATTTGTCTTTACAGAGATTGAGTGCATGTGTGTAAATACGTATGTTGTGTATCAGCACTTTGTGGATTATAAATGCATTTCTTAGTATTTATAACTTAAGATATATTTATAAAATCACTGCATTATCTTTCCTGAATATGTAAACATATTGTAAAGCACTACGGAAAAAAGTAATGGATATTAAAAACCTATTCCTACAGAACTTCATATAATTTAAATTGATGCATAAGTTAGTGGTTTTTTTTAAAGTATAGCAACTATACAGATTTGGAAGTTTGGAGTGAAAAGGTTGTGCTTGTGATTATAGCTTCAGTTTTGCTGATTATGAAGACGATTAATATTATTGATGGGCTTAAGAGAATGCAGTGTCATGTGAAAACACCAATTCTTCCAGTACACAGGATGAACGCTAAATGCCGTCTTCGAAAAAGAGGGCGTGATAAAAAATATTGCAGGAATAAATTTCAAAGTAGGAATTTTCCTGGTATTGTTACGGAGATATAAATGCGTTTTAAGCTCAAAAGTCAAATCGCACACAAAGATGAGTGAGTGCAGGTTGCGCAGTATTACTCCTCTGAGTCACATAACCTGCCAGTGCAGAGCAAACAAGAATGAGAGAGACAGTGCACTATCTCGCTCTCTGTAACTCTTTCCCTCGCCACTCGTCTCTATGCGCAGTGCCGCCTTTGTGTGTTCCTCCGACTGTAGTCAAATATCAAGAAACGTCAACAATATGATGCACTCCATACCAAGCATCGTCATCGCATTTGGCTCAGTGTAATTAAAACAAGGTCGTCGCCTGCTACTGGTGGCGGGATTACTAGGAACAGTGTTTCGCTTCCTCATTCAGTGGTGGACAAGTTGAATTCAGTTCCTAAATGTCTTGATGAAACGCTGCACAACAATGCAGCTATGATCGAAACGTATTACTGGCTCTTAATTACCCTGAAAATTATATACATTTTTGCGTAAAGTTATATTATATAGTTATGTTGTTCGATAGTAATGTATCTTTTATTTCCCTTTATATAATCTGAACATCTTGTACACACTTTAAGCAACATTTAAAAGTAATTTTTCCCTCCTTGAAATGATTTGTTACGATAAGTCTTAAGTAATATTGAAATGTGTATTAAATATTTAAATATATTACATACTTATATATTTTACAAAGGGAGGTTTTGTGAGTGTTAAAGATATTGGCCAAATTGTGGGTTTTATTATTTTGTTAAGTAGTTAATGCATTTTCGCTTTAAGTTTCTAGATTCTTGTGCTTATACAGGCTGATCCAAAATTACTTTTACAAAGTTTGAACGTGTTCCTAACACCAAACAATAAAAAAATGTTTCATGTAAAATGTGTCCCAAAATCCTTCACTTTCGCTTTATATAAGTTTACATAAGTGGCGCAGTCTATTTTTGACGTCAGCTTGTTAGGAAGTGTTCAACACAAACTCATATAGGTGCTCCAAATGCCCTCCCATTGCATCTAGACACGCCTGCACTCGTCGAATAATGTTGCACCCTATCAGCACACCCTGGCGGTATCGAATGGTTCCGCAGCCTTCTATGACACGTCAAAGAAGAGTTTCTCCATCCGGGTTGTCTGCCGCATAAACCAATTGTTTAAGTTGCCCTCACAGATAAAAATACAAAGGATTGAGGTCGGAGGAACATGCAAGCCATGGAAATGGTCTTCCTCTATCTATCCATCTCTCATGGTAGCGAGATAAATAGCAGCAAAGGTTGGATGACTCGGCTGATGAATATCACTGTTGAACGGAACACTTTCACTGTAGCATGTACCAATAATTGAAGACACACGTACATTTTCAGTTAACTCACTACATATACACAAATCATAAATGATAAATGTAAACAGGTATTCATTGCAACACATCGCTCTCTACTTGGAATACAATGAGTCACAGCTTACTATGAATGAGTCATAGATAAATAAAATTGCTGGGTCGTATCTGGAAAGCCGTAACATATGGGCATATGTTTATATGAACTTTTTATTCTTGTTTCAATGTTGTCGCGGTGTCGTTCGTGTTATCTTTTTGGCTGAGCGCCTGTTATTGTATTACTAGTTTAAATTTTGGGTTCTTTGTCCTCCGGCTAGCTATTATTACAAATCGAGCAAATCTCTTAAACAGGGTGTGTAAACGGAAAGGAGTTGTTACTAAAAGATAGCACTGATAAACGAATTTGTTTTTACACTTTTATTGCCGTCACACTTCATTAATTTCACATAAATACTCTTGATACACGCCCGACTGAAACTGTTATATTTTCAAATGTAACTATAATCACTTCTTTGCCGCACATTATTAATTCGTGTATTTCACATTTTTTTAACTAACTTTACGACGCGAGAGATTCTGTAGAATTGCGCGACGTGTAACCCGTGGATGATTCTGTTGAACTGCGCGACGTTTGCCTTGTGAATTATTCTGTAGAACTGCGCGTTACCCGTCTCTGGCTTCATAATTTATACCCCCTCACCCCGATATGCCTAAACATTATAACAGAGTTGCTATTGGTTAATAAAGCGCGCCAATATTAGCGTCTATTTCTATATCCAATCAAAATTACGAACACATATGCTCTAGGGAAGATATTCCCTCCATTTCTAAAGAAATGCGCGCTACTCTGACGTCATTTGTTTGTCTCTTATAATTGATAAACAACTCAACCCCTCGCTCATTGTTATCCGCTCCTATTGTCAGTTTCAGTGAGGTCGTGTAAACTTATTTCCTAACAATGCTTATAATTAACAAACATCTCAAATCATGGTCATACAATAATGCAAATTTACACTACAATCACTCTGGCATTCACAGTGTTGTGATATAAAATACTGCGTCAATGTAAAGAACCCGTCCCCAGACTTTGTAAAAGTATTTTTGAATCACTCTGTATAAATATGCATTGTGTATGAGTAATCTACAACATTTACTAAAGGACGAAAATTTGTAATTTGTTCTTCACGGATCATACGTACTGTGCCTTTGATGATAAACTCTCCTCCAAAATCTACATGTTTAAATTACCTGCCCACCACTACGCTTGAAGCATCAACGTAAGAGATCACAACCTATCGGTTTACTCTTCTAACCCAATCACTGTAAGTGATAAGTCGACCTGTATTTGACGCAGGGCACTGTCAGTGACAATGACTCTATTTTCCCTGAAAAGTTTGGGATTCTTTTACTGCACCACACCCACCCTCGCACCCACCGATGTAATCGTTCGAAAACAGTCGACTTCACTACAGTACACATTTAGGGGCAACAAAAGAGGGATTTTCAACATAGTTTGTGTTCGACTGCAATACAGTAAGTTCTCTATAGAATTTCAACAGTTCAAATTGCAGTCCAATTACTATACCTCTTTCGATTTGGGAAATAATGGAACCACAATTATTTACACAGCATACGTCAAGGCGGCACAGATTTTCAAAGCATGCTGCGTGATCCACCTCGGTTTGAATTGAAATCCTAGCAGTGTGAAGGTCTTTGTGGTTACAAAACATCATGTTGGAAGGTGAAGGATGTTCGACCAGCGAATGTGATAGACACAGTCTCGGCCTAAATCCGAGCATATACGTGTGGAAATAATACTTGCACCATCTAACATTTGTAAAAACTTCCTGTCTGATTGATGCATGTTTTGACAAAGTCTTTTGTGTCCTGCTCATCGGAAACGGCATTTAGGATTTATCCTGTATCGTTATATTCGATTTTAACGAGGAAAAAATGTAGTGGAGACAGAACGTATCATAAAAAGGAGAGTAGTTTACCTGAGTGACTCTCCATAGTCAGACCATCAGACTTTGGAGAAAGTCAATCCGATATTTAGTAAAAAAGTCAACTGTTGATAGCCAACGATTTCTTTGAGTAAATTTCAAAACGATACTAACTTATGCATCGATTTAATACTTTTCAATTATTTCCTCAGAGCAACTGTAAAATCTAAACTATATTTATAAATTAAGGTAGAGGATTGATAGATGTGATCCTGCACTATAGCCTCCTTGATGTCACAATTTTGCGTCACTTCTTAAGAGAAGAGACAATTACAATGTAATTACAATTATTTTGAAAGCCTCGCCTGTGAATTATAATCTCTTAACACAAAAATAAATCTTCATAGACGAAAATTACATTAAGATATAGGGAGGTGGCTATTCTAACATACATGGGTGTAAGAGGTAAGCTTAATTTCACAGTATTTCACATTACCATTTGGCAAACATTGATTTATAAAGTTACATGAAACTTGTAATCAGGCAACTATTCAATGATAAGTCTGAAATGATCATGGACGAAAGTCAAAATGGCTTTTTTCTTTTCATTCTTGTGAATAATAAATAGGAAATTTGTCGGATGAGGGAATTTTCATGATGAGTGAGTTTTGTCTAGCCCTGTATATTTGATGCGGAGAACTATCTCCGGAAGATATAAATCGTCCTGAAGACCTGTGCCATAGTAATACCATCATTGAGAGATATCTGTTCTGAATGGTCTGGATTCTTCAATTTCAACGAAAGAGTCCTATAATTTCACAATTAAAAACTTTAATACTGTGCGTCTAGAATAAGACTATACCGACTGTGCAGAGATGTTGGATTGAGCGATACTTTCCGCACCCATCGCTAGATTCGTTGTCAAGTTCAAGACAAACGTCACTTGTGTTTCTCTGTTGAACTCTGGCAGTTACAGAGTTTGCCGCTCGACAAGTTATTTATTATTATTATTATTATTATTATTATTATTATTGATTGGGCCTTACAATAACTATCTCACTATATAATACGTATGTGAAATATTCTTCTGTAAGAAAGTGACTAACAAGATTCCTTCATAAGTTTCCAGACGCTTAAAGTTCCTAGTAAGGAGGCTATCTCATGAATAAGGCCAACTGCACAGGTCTTTCTAAATAAAAATAAGAGTTCGCAGTGTCATTTATTGCCTGAAGAAAAACTGAATGAAATGGGAGGGCAGGTTAGAAAACTTGCAATCAAGATCATAATGTTATTTCCCTACTGTAATGCAGGTAAGTGAAGTATTTATATTTATAAAGCTGTTTTCTTAATTTCAGCTACTTACCCGTGAACAGCGGGTCTTTTATACAGGTAACTCCTACCAGTCCAAGGCCGTTGCGCAGTCGGTCTTGTCTGACTTTGACTCACTGTACAAGAATGGACTTTTAAGATAACTAAGGACAAACTTGAAGAGTTTTTACCAGACATCGGGTTTTTATTTTTTTTTCTTTTCATTAAATAATTTTAATTAGTTATCTATCACTAAATAGACATTTATCGCTTTACACGTTCACCCTTTTAAGAGAGGAAATGGTTGAAAATTTCGATTTTGTGCAAAATTCACTTTCGCAAAATCGCACTAGTGCCATAAACTACATTGTGACCAACTTTGGTTTCAAGTACAATCACATGGCAATTACCCTTTGTATTTGCATATGTATTTATATTTGCACTCCACTTGGTTTGATTAGCTTTTACAGTTCATATGTTTTTTACACGATTAATTTCTCATGGCGCTAGCATTATCTGTTCACAATACAAATCGCCATACTTCAGTTTATCGCAATTCGTTGTAGAGTTAACCTGTACGTTATATTGGCAGCCTTCTGCTTTGATCTAAAACCTTTATCTAGTATAACCTACATAAACATTAAATGGCGGAAATTATGAATTCAGAGCAAACTAAATGGAAGAGCCAGATGAAATTACAGAAGTTACAGAAAGAATAACACTAGACATACTTACTCAAAAAAATCCAGTAAGCAATATGATATAGCATTTAATCGCTTCATTGGCTGGTGTTAGACATGCATGCTGAAAATAATTTCACTGAAGATGACTGCTAGCAAATCATCAAAATATCAAAACATCTGACATCTCGCTTTTTACTTTCTCTACTACGTATAGTACGTAAGGGAAGTATTGTATTCCACCCAAAAATTCGATACCGAGATTTCACCGGAAATATATGTTTTGAGACTCCCTGAATCCAAAAAAAAGCATTTTTGGAAACATGTCCATGTGGGTGTCTGTGTGTGTCTGTGAACAGCATAACTCAGAAACAAAAGAGTCGGATAAACACCAAACTTCGTATTTAGGTTCAATATCTTCCAGAGATGCGACACGAAGATTTTCAACAAAATACCCCCACCACAAATTACCCTTTACATGGAAAATTTTCGAAAATTTTAATTTTCTCAAAAATGGCTCTAAAGATTTTGATAAAAATGTCATATGTTTAAGATATTTGCATGACAAATAAAATGTATATCTTGAATTTTCTGGGAATGTCTCCAAAAGTATTCTTCATTGTGAACTACTTTTGCACAACTGGTAAACTACAAGAGATAGACAAAATTTTACTACACAAAAATGTAGATCGCGTTAAAATACACAATTTATGTCATATACATTTTTGTTGTTGAGTGAACCATTTTCGAGATATTGCTTGTTATTCCCTTAAATTTTTCAATCTTATTTTCTCAAATGGGAATTCGTTATTCATTTTTTTTGTCTTGGATATGCAAAGAGTATTAATCTGTGGCAAAGAGAATGGTGCTGCACATAGCAACCAGCTATTAAGAGATATGTCTGTGCTTATATTGCCCTTGCAAATACAAAACAAGGGGAACATAGTAGGCCTTAACCGATAGTCAAATATTTTTAGAACTGGTCGCTATGTGTAAAATGTAATTCTCTTTGCATGTCAAAAGATCGTTTCTGCAAATGTATATCTTGATTAATATGAAATAGATGGAGAATAAGAGTTTGTAAAAATAGTTTGTACAAGGGTAGAGAAAATCGTGTGAGTGTAACACATCAGATTTTTTATATAACAAATTGATAACTAGAAACGTTTAAACCTGTTTTGGGGTTAAGCTGTTCACACTATAAGAATCCAAAATAATTTTTTATGCATAACTTAGAAGCATTTCTGCGGACTGTCAGATAAGTTAAGATTTAGAATTTGACGTACGGAGCTTTCTTTATCAATTTATATTAAAAATAAATAGGTGAAACTTATTTCTGAAGAAACTTTCCTACACTGTTCAAATTTAGTACTGCATTCTTATTAAGTACATGAGTACATGATCAAATATTCATGTTACAGCCCTAAAACTTCAGGAGTTGAAAACATAAACAAAGGACGCCATAAGTATTATTGTAACAATAAAAAACTTTCAAAGGATGTTTTAGCTTTACAATGTTTATTTAATACGTTATAAAATTTAAAATAAAAAATACCAGTTAAAAAAATGAATAATTAGTTATTAGTGACTCATAACCATACATTCACAACTATTTCGTTAAAAACTATCTGCAGGATTTTATGACCCTGCAGTTCCAATTTCAGCTTACGCAATCAGTTATGAATAAAATTCAAAAAGAATGAAAAAGACTTTGGAAGCTAATTCCACAAAATTCAAGACATATATTTTATTCGGTGTTATAATATATAAAACATACTATTTTGAATCAAAATCGTTAACTTAAAAGAACGGAAATTGTGGCAGAATAAAGGTCGTTTGGAGGGGTGTATTTCCTGAAATTCTTTGACTTGAATTACTAAGAAGGGAGGAATCTCAAGGTGAAATCTCAGTGTCGAATGACAAAGTATTACCTTATGTATTTGAGCAGTAATGAAGAGTAACAGTATATATCACGGAGGGGTCCCGAAACCGGGAAAGAGCAGCGCACGTTGGCCAATGTGGCCATTCCTGCTTCTATCATGACTCCTGGGAGGAAGGAATGAGGGGGAGACTCAAAGGGCGTCCAGATGCCAAGCATAGACGGGCTCCCTAATGATTCCATATTGAACGTATCGACGGCGCAACCTTTGAGACCCCTAGAGGCAAGGGATACCTTTCCAGAAGGCGGATCCATCAGCAGTCCAAACGATGCTAGGGAGAAATCTTTCCAATCTCCACCGCCGAATCACAACACATCGAGTGCCGTCGCCTGCTCCTTCAACCCTGAGACAGATGGCAGGAAATGGTGGTCAGGAAATTGGTCGTAGAAGAGGAACCACCCCAGCATTCACCTACCGACCAGCGGAAAAAGGAGCGACCGTCCAAACAGGAATCGAACTCGGGACCTCCAGAATGCGAGCCTCACGCATCACCGAAAGCCATCTTGCTCAGTAAGGCAGTAAAGAAAACAAATATTAAACTTCTTCTTCTTTAATTGATTACCCTCCTCTTTGTACAACTTATATCCCCAAGGACTTACAAGCCAATGCTTTGTGTCAGTAACTCTCGAGGAGAAAGCAAACTCCGAATCATAGCATATCCAGATGGTTGCTCAGTCCAATGCCTCGTATGGTGGTGAAGAAAAAGGAAATGAATTGTAATGATGAAAGAGATGATAGGAAACTCGCAGATCAAATTATCCAACCCAGCATTCGCCTAGCGACCGAGGAAAACCGCGGAAAAACCTTCAATCAGAATGGTCGGCCCAGGGATTTTGTTTTCTAATCATCGGAGGGAACTCAGCACTGTACCAGTGGGGTTATTGTACGAGGACTGATCAACAAAGACTGAGACTGATTTTTTTTCACAGATGTTTATTACTCCAATTCAATGCTTACATGATATTTTTCACAGTAGTCCCCTCCTACTTCAATGCAGCTTTTATAGCGTCTCTGCCAGTCCTTGAACACGTGCTGCATACCATTCTTTGTCAGGTCCTTGAGAATCGCCTCACTTTTCTTGAGCACTGCTTCAGAGTTCTCAAATCTAATACCCCTAAGCTTTGCCTTTAGTGATAGGAATAATAAAAAAGTCACAGGGTGCAAGATCGGGGCTATAAGGTGGTACACAGGTAATGTTGAATCGAGCCAGAAACTGCATGACTTGATTTGCGACGTGAGGCCGTGCATTGTCATGATGAAGTCGCCACCCAGTCCGAGGAAGCTCTGGTCGTTTCTTTGCAATGTGCTTCCTCAGTGTAGCCAATACTGACGTGTAGTATGCTGCTGTAACAGTAGTGTGAGGGGGAACTGCATGCTGGTAAATCATTCCATTACAGTCAAAAAATGTGATCACCATTACTTTCCCTGCAGATGGAACAACTTTTGTCTTTTTTGGTGTTGGAGAACCTGGCGATTTCCACACTGTGCTGGCTTGTTTTCCTTCAGAAACATAATGATGCAGCCATGACTCATCACCGGTGATAATCGATTTAAAAAGTGCATCACCTCCATGAGCAAAGAGACGCAGCTGGTATGCGAAATGCACGTAGGGCCTACAAAATAAAGCATTACTACCAACCTACCAATACGAGAGTGCTGCCGCCTACCAACATTATACATAGAAACCCGCTCTTTTCAAATATTTATGTTACAGATACGAAACTATCACGGAAGCTACAGGAAAAAATCAATCTCAGTCTTTGTTGATCAGCCCAACAAGGGGACGCCCTCGGGAAGGAGGAGGAAACACCGGGCGACTGGAGCCAAGAGTAATGACATAGCAATGACAGGTCTCTACAGTTTCCAGTTTGAGACGCCCCGACAGTCGGACAGACAGACCGGGGACCGCCGCCCCACACAGAGTGTCCAACACTCCACTCAGAAGGGGAGGTCCAGTGGAAAGCCGAGGGACAGAGAAAGTTCCACAAAGAGAATTCTTTTTTCCTGTCACGCAGCACCGAAACACCATATCCGAAACTTCCAACCCTGAAAAGACCTAACCGGGTGAAGGATGAAGGAAATGAATGGAACAAATAGAAGAACAGAGGGCTGAAGGAAACCACTCCAGCTTCGCCTGACGATACGAGAAAACCTCAAAAAAACCATGGATAAAAGTGGGCGCTCACCGGGACCTCCCAAATGCGGACAATGGAGTTAATCCGCTCGGTTAGTAAATAAACATAAAACAAAAATATCTGGTCTCTCATTATTTCAAGTAAATTTTAAGGGAAAAAGAAGGGAAAAGAGATACATATTTTCATCACTAACTGGCTTACTTTCTGCTCGCAAACTCTACAAATTGAATCTCGGCTTCAATGAAGGGGTTTCTTCCGGAGATAAGCTCGTGTTTCTCAGCCCATATGCAGTAAACAAGAAGGGAGATAAATTGATATCTGATGGATTCAATCCATCGGAAAAAGTTTTGCCGGTCAATTGAGTTGCCGGCTTTTGCAGGAAGAGAATATACAATTTACAAACATATAGCTGCTTCACATCATTGCCTCCTGAAATCTTCCCTCTGCATCCCGAATATTCAAAAGCGAATCGAAGTGGGTCATGCATCATATCTCAGAAGAAAAGCCTCTAGCGCGAGGGAGAAGGCTAAGTGGGGGGTGAGTCTCAACGAACCATGCCTAATGTAGACGCTCATTTCGGATACAGACCCCATGTGAATATCAAAATATGACGCACACGTTCTCTTAATGTAGCAGCTTTTCGCGATCTCCATGCCCACTCTGGTTTTCTAAAACACCATATTTCAACGCTCATTTAAAATCCTCAATCCTAATAAAAGAAACATCTATATTCAATCCCTAAACTTTTAGGTGCGTTTGTTACTACAGAGCACCTATTAGCTTCGCTTTGTCCATATATCTGTCTACACATTGAAAAACTTGCCGTATAGGTAAATAAGTATGGAGTTGAAATGTTATACCGAGTTTCTCTTGAATGACGCGTCTGCTAGCTCGCCGCTCTCAGTGCACTGCTATGCAAATTTGTTCGTGCCATTGCGCATGTCAGACTAAAAATAAGCCCTGAACTGAATTTACTAATCCTGTTACTTTGAAGCTATTTATTTTAAATTTTCTCACTTTTTGTGATGTACGTAATTCAGGTGCAAACTTTCAATGACGTATAATAATTATTTATTCAAGAAATTAAATATTTTATAAAAATGAAAGCAAACATTGACAGAAGTTTCAATATAAAATATAAGTACAACAATAAACATAAATACCAATTAAGACCAAAACAAATAAAACAATAACAGTCCTTTTTACTTTCTCTACCACGTACACATTAGGTAGAGAAGGTAGGTGCTGCAATCTACCCAAAAACTCGATATTGAAATTTCATCATAAATACGTAGTTTGAGGACTCCTGAATCCAAAAGAAAGTCATTTTTACGAAAACGTTTGTCTGTGTGTCTGCAAACAGCTTAACTGAAAAATGAAATGTCACATAAATACCAAACTTCATATTTAAGTTCACTAATTTTCAAACATGCGACACAAGATTTTCAAGAAAATCCCCCATCCCAACCACAGTTTATATGGAACATTTTTCGAAAATTTGAATTTCTAAAAAAAATACTAATGATTTTGATTAAAATAACATGTACTGAAGATATCTACATGACAAATAAAATTTATATCTTGAATTTTCTGGGAATACTTGTGAAATCCTCTTCATTTGTAAGGAAATTTATATAATCTTGCTTAACTAGTAAACGTTAGCGATTGAGGCAGTATTTTTAACACTAAAATGATTTCAATCTAATTATATAATAAGTAAATTCAATAACAGCCCGCCTTGAAGCAATATGTGTATGTAATAATTTGTAAAATGTATGTAACAGTCATTGCATATGCTTATATTATTATAAACATGTTCAATAATGTTATGTGAATGCATTACGTATTTTAATAATGTAGGAGCTGTGAGAAAAATAGGTCAAAAAATGCTAAAAATGAAGTAACAATGAGTTAACCTCGAGGCAATAATAAGTTTGAAACTTTAACAATACTACTTCTGATTCTTGGAAGCAATAATGTAATTTTAGTGACAGTTTATAAAATAGCCAATCAACAACCAGAAAAAGCTTTAGTTAAATGAAGGTATTCAATTAAATGAAGGTAGGATTAGCCAATCAGAAACTGAAAAGAAGAAAAATTTACAAATTTAGAGTTCAGTTGCCTCCAAACAGTGCTCATAACCAGACGTGTTGCTTCTAGACAGTGCTCATAAGCAGACGCGAGATTTGTCCTCGATAAATTAATTACGTATTCGTGTGAGACGAAAATACTATACGTGTTAAAAAGTGTAAGTATTAAATAAAAGAATCTCGCAGCTCTCTATATTAGTGAAGTGCTATTTAATTTGTGTCAAGGATTAATAAAAAGGAGTGAATTAAAACTTAAAATCTATGCAAGCCTACATTCTTAGTTGTATCACAACCCTGCCAGGATATCCATGTTTCTAAAATAATATTGACGCAGCCGAGGCAAACATAAATATTAAATATTTAAAGAAACAGTTTAATTACAAAGTTGATATTTTTTTTAAACTTGGGGCAAAGGCCACCTGAAAATACATTTGGGGCGAAGGCTACCGGATACTGTTTACTATACGTGCGGTTGCAACGAATTTTAAGTTCGGCTCCCCAACAGTTGAAATACGATACAACTCCTTCTAAAACTAACTTTTCTCACGATATACGAAAACGCACTGCACAAAAATATGTAGATTCTTTAAAACACACAATTTATTTCCAATAACTTTTTATGGATTCAGCTATTTCCAAGATATCCGTTATTAATGCCTTTGAATTGTTCAATACTTTTAAAAGACCTTCGATTTTCCTTGGTTTCTCGTGATGTCATGTAAAAAGTTTGGAATTTTAAGGCCAACGTATAACGTCCAGTTCTAAAATGTTTGACTATCACTATTCCCTTTGTATCTATAACATCATATCTGGAAAGGTTTGTCCCGATTAAAATGAAATAGATAGGAAAATAAACTATCATAAGAATAAAATGTATACTCACACCCTAATTCTTCATTCCACATTTCTTTTCTTTTTTTCTATACTACGTATAGTAAGTAGGGGAAGTATTTATTCCAACCAAAAATTCGATGCCGAGATTTCACCGGAAATATATGTTTTGAGACCCCCTGAATCCAATAAAAGCATTTTTGGAAACATGTCCTTGTGTGTGTCCTTGTGTCTGTGAACAACTCAGAAACGAGCAGTCAGATAAACACCAAACTTGGTATTTAGATTCAATATCTCCTAGAGATGCGACACGAAGGTTTTCAAGAAAATCCCCCCACCCCAGATTACTCTTTACATTGAACATTTTTCGAAAATTTTAGTTTTCTCAAAAATGGCTCTAACGATTTTGATTAAAATATCATATGTTTAAGAATTTTTATGACAAATTAAATGTATATCTCGAATTTTCTGGGAATGTCTCCAGAAGTATTCTTCATTGTGAAATACTTTTGCTTAACTGGTAAACCATAAGAGATAGACAACGTTTTACTACACCAATACACAATTTATGTCATATACATTTTTTTTGTTGAGGGAACCATTTTCGAGATATTGCTTGTTATTCCCTTAAATTTTCCAATACTTATACCTTTTCTCAAATGGAAATTCGTTATTCATTTTTTTTTGTCCTGGTAATGGCAAGTGAATGGAATACTGCACATAGCAACCAGTTCTTAAAATATTTGACTATAGCTTAAAGCCTATCAATTCCCCTTGCATCTACAAGAAACTTAGCAATAAGATTAACATCCCGATATCTCGATTAACATGTAGCATATGGAGAATAAGCGTTTGTAAAAATAGTTGGTACAAGAGTAGAGAAAGTCATGTGAGTGTACCACATCAAATTTTTTATCTGTGTTGATGTTTCCGCTTTTCTGGTCGCATTCTCGTTTTACTGTCACACATATGCAAACCACCCAAGCCCGAGGCGGGACTCGAACCCGCAGTCCCCTGCAAGCGTAGTCCTGGGGATCGACCATTCATATTAAAATATACAGTTATTGCTGCCTCAATAAATGAACTGTCATATTACAAACCAATCATCCGAAACAAAATACTTCGGAGTTATAACAGACCAGCATTTATGTAACAAACTTAGTCGTGCATTCACACTTATTTTGACATATTGAGAATATATTTGCCTAATGATGTTTTGTCTTTGGATCAAAAGCAAGTCGAGGTAGTTCATTAACCACTATAATTATAATACCTATACTGTTAATATTATTACAAAGAATGACTTAACATATGTCTGAAAAAAATTATGGATTATCCATTAGACCTTCTGCATTCCGAATTCAGTGTATTCAATATCCAGAAATTTAGTATAAATTTTGGCTAAACTACACACACAAATATCGCAATAAATTCTCACTATACTCCCATACATGTACACCTAAACGTTGGATTAATGTGCCTGATTGGACCTAAAGGTTTAAGAACCGCAGCCCTCAATCATAATAGCATTCTTGATGCAAGGCTGTATAGTTTGATTGTAAAAAGTATCTAGATTTGCCGCAATTCAACTTTTATAAATTCAAAACTATAATTAAAAACTTAGTTTTTAAAACAAAAGCCTAGTTTTGTGTATTAAATTAATCATATTATTGCCATATTCTAATTTTTGTCTACACTTACTACTTAAATACTATTGTTAATTACTATATAATTTTATTAGTTTTGTATTAGTTTGTAGGTATAGTTTTATAATTAGTTTTATATACTTTCAATTAGTTATATGACCAATATTATTATTATTATTATTATTATTATTATTATTATTATTTTGTGTATATAGTTTAGTTCGTTACTGCTCTAAAGTGTACGTCTGCATTTAGGCTTTTTTCGAGAAATCCCCCAACCTGTAAACGAAATTTTCTTTTTCAGGGATGGTGCTAAAGATTACTCATTACTGTTTTTTCTTGTACCAATTTTGTGGCAGTAAATACATTTTTATTATTTTTAAGCTTAAACTAATACTATTATTGTTTTATAAACGCTATGTTTACTTATTCAGATATTAATTTCTCTTTTTTCAGATTTTTTAAAGTAACAATTCATTATTCTGTTATTAAAATTTATTCTATACAAACCAGAAGCACAACAGAAAGAATAACTAGAGTTGTGAATATGCTCTAGAAGTTCAAACATAACATCTTTAAACACTGTGAATATAGCTTTTAAAAGAACAAAATTCAAACCAAAATAAATAAAAACAAACAGAAACTCCTAAATAAAAGTCACATGTATGATTTGGTGTTATGTGTAGTTATATGTTAAAATGTAGTTTGTTTTCGTTTTTGACCAAAATCTAACTCACCAGTTCCCTTAATACATTCACTAGCCTCCCTTTACATAAAAGCAAAAATATTACATCGGAGGCTATGAAAAACGTATAAATGTAATGCCTGGAAATGTATATAATATTTACAACAAAGTTATCTGCATATTGTTGATCGCACAAAACACGACGTGTTTGTAGACGGAATCTATAGAATACTATATTTAGTAAATACCAATTCACACATTTTATCAGCAATAAAATCTTTATTATTGATGCGAAGAGTATTGTATGTGCGTAAAATAGAATACTTTTCTGGGAGTGGAGCTGAAATGATGGAGAGATATTTCCAAAGCATTGTATATCATATTTCCTTTGAAAAACAACATAAAACGTGTATAAAGGGAATGAATGTTTGTAAAACAGGGAAGATGACATGTTTGGGCCCAGTTTCGAATTCCAGCGTCTGGCTAAGTGTTTATTCGGGGGTTTTCTCAAGCTTTAGAACTGATATTAGCAACCTTAAGCATTTTAGGACCCCGAAGCGTATTCGCTTCTCAATTTCACTCATCATCCATACCATCTCTTCAGTTAAGGAACTCTTAAGCAATATCTTAGGCATACTACAAAAATTTGTTCTGATGTGTTACATTTACATGGCTTTCTCTACTCATTATCGCTGAGTATACAAATTATTCTTACGAAAGAATACAAAGACAATAACGATAGTCAAATGTTTTAGAACTGGACATTATACGCTAATCTTAAAGTTCCATACTCTTTTCATGATATCGTGAGAAACAACTGAAAATCGACATAAAAAAGCTATTTGAAATAAATTGTATGTTTTAAAACATTTACATATTTTGTGTACTACTTTTTCGTCTAACGCTTAATGTTTACCACTTATACAAGATTATACAAAACTATTTCCGAATGAAAAGGTCTTCAAAGGCTATGTCCAGAAAATTCAAGATATACATTTTATTTGTCATGTAAATATCTTTAATATATGGTATTTTAATCAAAATCGCTAAATCAATTTTTCAGAAAAACAAGAATTTAGTAAAATGTTCCATTTAAAGGGTAATTTGGGATGAAATGGGATATATTATACATATATAGAAATTGTACATATGAAAGGAAATATACTATACATACATAAGAATTGTACAGTAATAATATAATTCTCCAACATGTTAAAATATTCAACATTTAACATTTCTACAGAGCTGATTGTAAGAAACGAGCGAGCTATCAAAATTCCAAGAAAAGCATAATCCTAAGTAGAGCATACCTTTCACCAAGCCAACAGCAGGGAACCGGTAACGGCACGGAGAAATAGAAAGAGACGGATAGAGAAAAGAAAGAGACGGAGATATTGAACTGGCTTCACGACGCACCAGGATGACGCTTAGGCGCACGGATGGGAAGCAACATATTCTCATACATGTTAAGGTAACGCGGTCTGAGGACCAATAGGAAAAGTCGTTACATTTTTAAACGCAGAGGTGAGCGTCACTAAGCTCCCGTATATAAGGGCAAACAAGGCCTCAGAGCCCACTATCGCTATCTCTAACTGATCTACTAGAATTGTTGTCGGCACGAGGTGCTACAGATGCACGTGTGTGCACAAGGGTAGGAAGGCGTGTGCAGATAGCTAGGCTCCTGAATTATTTAAAGTGGTGGGATTATAATAATGAGGAAAGCTAGCCGCCCATAATTATTTCAATGGTGAATAAACTTCATTGATTAAGGGAAAATTGCAGTGTATTTTTTAACTTGCCTCACCCACTATAACCTGAAAATTAAGAATTAGATATAGGTAGGAAAAGTTAGGAATGGAATAAGCAACAACCGACGAGCATCTATAGCCGCGGAAGAAGAACACTGCAACAACCCAAGGATCGATGTAATTCCCGCTACAGGGTGAGAGTAGTTTCTTGAAAACCTTGGGGCAATATTTTATGTCATAACATGCTGTGAATGCCAGAGTGATTGTAGTGTAAATTAATATTATTGTATGTACAGGATTTTATATGATTGTTAGCCATAAGTATTGTTAGGAAATAAGTTTACACGGCCTATCTGAAACTGACAATAGAAGTGAGTAAAAATAAACCGAGGGGGTGAGTTGTTTATCAAAGAAGAGATAAACAAATGACGTCAGGTTAGCGTGCCTTTTTTAGAAACGGAAGGAATGTCTTCCCTAGAGTATATATGTTAGTAGCAGTGATTGGCTGACCAAAACAGACGCTAAAGTGGGCGCAATTTGGTAACCAATAGGAGCTATATTATAATGTTTAGGTAATTCGAGGTGAAGGAGTATATATTCTCGATCCATAAGCAAGTGTCGCACAGTTCTGAAGAATCTCTCACGAGGTGCACGTCGCAGAGTTAATTACAAAAATGTAAAGTACGCCAAGTAATTGGTGCGTGGCAACTAAAATGACTGTAGTTACATTCGGAAATATCACAGTTTCAGTCAGGCGTGTATAAAGATTAAACATGTCAATTATTAATTAAGTGTGACGGCAATAAAAATCTAGATTCAATTTTTTTTAGCAGTGTTATCTTTTAGTAACAACTCCTTTCCGTTTACACACCCTGCTTAGAGATGCTTGCTCGACTGAGTTATAATAGCTAGCCGGAGGACAAAGAACCAAAATTTAAAAATAATTAAACAATAACCACCCAACAAACAAGATAACACTAGCCATTGAGAACTGCGACAACCTTCGTATCACATCTTTGGACGCACTAAACTTAAATACTAAGTTTGTATTTATCCGTCATTTGGTTTCTGAGTTATTCTGTTCACAGACATACAAACATACACACACACGCATGCACTTTTTTCGAAAAATGCTTTTTTGGACTCAGGAGGCTCAAAACTTGTATTTCCAGGAATTCTCGATATCGAATTTTTTAGTGGAATGCAATATCTATCTTCTCTACCTACTATGTACGTGGTAGAGAAAGTAAAAAACATAGAAGCTTTAAGATTTGGCCTAGCATCATACATTTAGTTGCTTTATTTTAAAAATAAACTTCGTTCTTCCAGAGAGTTTTGTAATTGATTCTGTTGTTGTAACATCTTTTCATTGCTTCTGAGGTTAGACCTGTGGTTAGCCATTGGTGTAATATACCGCGATGTGGTGATTGGTTTTTAAACAGAAAGTAAATACAAATCGTCTTTTTTTTGACAGCATGGCCTAAAAGTAGATCGTTCAATATAGCACACAAGAACTAAAATCTTTACATTATCGCATTAGTGGAATAAAATGTTTACTCCACTCCAATGTGACCACTTTGGTTTCAAATCCAATCACATGGAAATTACACTTAGTATTTGCATATGTTTAGTAATCCGGCTTTGTTTTGCTTTTCATTATGTCTTTTTACATGATTAATTTCAATTGGCGGTCGCATTATCTGTTCACGATACAAATCGTCGTACTTCAATTTATCACAATTCGTTCCAGAGTTAACCTGCAACTTATATTGTTAGCCTTGTGCTTTCTTTGATCTAAAACGTTATTCTTTTATTTAGTATAACCTATACAAAGATTAAATGGCGACAATTATGTATTATTATTCATGTACCTCGCATTTCATTGCTTCATTGCCTGGTGTAAGGTAAAACATATTGAAAATAATTTCACTGAAAATGCCTCCTAGCGAATAAACAAAACATCAAAACATGTGAGTTGATCTCGTTTTTAACGTAATTTCTCGTGTTTCAAGAATCTCGCTATACTCGCTATCGTTATAAACTGATCTCTCTTAGTTTCAGGAATCGATATAATATTATGTTATTGATATTTTACCAATTCGAGCGCTGTCTAAAAATAGTATATGCCACACGTGTTAAAATTGCCTTTATTTTTCTCGTAGAATTGCGAAACGAAAACATTCCTACACGCAAAATAAAACCCTACTTTTAACACTTGTATCACAATCTACTATTATTGCATCTTTTATAATGATAATGGTATTACTTGCAGTGAATTGTTTCACGAATTAGTAATAAATATCGTTTTAGTCTTTGAGTTTGGTTTATATGTTCTCTCTTTCTACACACTCATGATTTTATTCGATTCATCAAAACCTCTTATGATAACATTTTTAATATCAGCCGAAGACAATATTTTCTAATGTGGAATAAAACTATATGATGAACGTACCAACATTTAGTGATGTTGAGTTATAATACACACTTGTGGCTTCTCATGCCCTGTTTCGTTATTTGTACCACGAAGAGATGTAATAATTATATCACATTTGAGATATTATGGGTTCATTCCTCCGTACCCACCATCCTGTTTGAGGATTTTCGAGGATGGAATTTTCAAAGTTTCCACTTTCCTACCCTTCCTGTTGTTTCATGCTTTCCATAGCAATGGCGTGTCTCGAAGACATGTCAGGAACCTGGTCCTGCCGTCTGTGAGGATCTTCCCCTGGAAACGTACTACCCTTTTCGGAGGGTGTTTGTGCGGTGGGCGAAGGGGTAGGTCCTTGTGCGCTTTGGAAATGTTAGGGACTTGATCCATAGCAGCGAATCATTCTGTTTGTAAAGCCCCCGTACAGCTCCTACTATTAATTCCCTTCAAAAACTATAAAACGTCTAAAGCAGAGATAGGAAAATCCTCTTCCTTTCTAAAATGGACGTATTGCATTTATTTCCTATATGTTTTGGTCATTCTCGAAGTGTTCATATTTTGCAGCAATATATACTGCTCTACATTTTTTATCCTTAAAGCACATGCACAGCATTTTATATAAATAGTAAGACCTTCAATATCTTTAATTCTTGAAATACATACATTGCGGGTTAATACATTAAACAGTAAGACCTTCGCCACCTCTTGATGCTAGATGGCACATGTAATAAAAAAAATCTGATGTGTTACACTCACATGACTTTCTCTACTCTAGTACAAACTATTTTTACAAACGCTTATTCTCCATATGCTTCATGTTAATCGAGATATCGAGATGTTAAATCTTATTGCTAATTTTCTTGTAGATGCAAGGGGAATTGGTAGGCTTTAAGCCATAGTCAAATATTTTAAGAGCTGGTTGCTACGTCGAGTATTCCATTCTCTTTGCATTACCAGGACAAAAAAATGAAAAACGAATTTCCATTTGAGAAAAAGTATAAATATTGGAAAATTTAAGGGAATAGCAAGCAATATCTCGAAAAAGGTTCACTCAACAAAAAAATGTAGATGGCATAAATTGTGTATTTTAATTCAATCTACATTTTTTGTGTAGTAAAATTTTGTCTATCTCTTATGGTTTACCAGTTATGCAAAAGTCGTTCACAATGAAGAATACTTTTGGAGACATTCCCAGAAAAGTCAAGATATACATTTTATTTGTCATGAAAATATCTTAAATAAATGCTATTTTAATCAAAATCGTTAGGGCCATTTTTGAGAAAATTAAAATTTTCGAAAAATATTCCATGTAAAGGGTAATCTGGGGTGGGGGGATTTTCTTGAAAACCTTCGTGTCGCATCTCTGGAAGATACTGAACCTAAATACCAAGTTTGGTGTTTATCCGACCGTTAGTTTCTGAGTTATGCTGTTCAAAGACACACACACACAGACAGACATGTTTCTAAAAATGCTTTTTTTGGATTCTGGAGGCCTCAAAACATGTATTTCCGGTGTAATCTGGATATCGAATTTTTGGATAGAATGCAATACTTCCCCTACTTACTATACGTAGCAGAGAAAGTAGAAACCACTCAGTTTTAGGGAGGCATTTGTTGTTATTAGCTAGTTCATAACACATGCATTATAAAATTCGGATGTGTTTCTGTTACAACCATTTTGAAAGCACAGCCCAAAACTCTTACCTTGTCGAGAGCAATTATTCCTAAAACATCTTATTGTTGTTTTGTCATTTTGTATATAGATACTCCAGAAATGCCTTCAGTTAGATAATGCCATAACACTTATAACCTTTTGTAGGAACACAAGAAGCTGAGACATAGTTAATTCTTTTTGGTCGACCACACTATTAAACGCTGATTTTTTGTGACGTAACGGAACTTATGGCAACCATAATACTTCAGCGACTCATTATTATCTTACTTCGCGGTACGCGCAGCTCCCATATCGCCCATACCTTTTAACAGCTTCAAAGCAGTAGTCCATTGGGATCCATTACCCAGATAAACAATGAAATATATGTATTTAAAATTATAATTTTAATGTTCTAATACAATGACTTCATTTCCTTTGCTTCAATATGCGTTGCTTTCACATTATCTGCATAATAATAAACACGCTCAAGGTTCTGCCATCAGTTCCGCCACCCGTTCAGCATTTAATTACACACAGTTAACAAGGTAAGGTCTTTTTGTAAAAACTAAAGTTTTGAAATTATAGTGTGGTCGACGAAAAACAGCCGTATGCAACTTGACTCGCAACCGCTAATTTCATAAACATACTGGCGTATTAATTACTACCGGTATAGCCTTGTTGCATAATATGCTATTAAATAGGGGATCAAATCATCGCAGCTGTAATGTTAACAAGCCCGTTGCATTAGATTGTGAGAAATAAAAAAAGCGTGTTAACATTTCAAAGTACAATGCTCATATATAGACAAACTGAAAAAAATAAAGAGGAAAGTTTTGGAAATACTAAATGGAACAATACATTTTTTAACTGAATTTGTAGATTTTTAGCAAGATGTATTGATTTGCTTAAGCAATATTTTGACTATTTCTTAATCTATCTGGTTACTTAAAATTCCGTAAAAATCTAGAACACTTCAGCTGTCATTTACAGAAAAATTCGTCCGAGCAAGATGATTTCGCAGTAACGTGTGAGGCTCGCATTGGAACATGCCATATCCGTTTGACCGGTCACCTACTTTGGGTTTTTTCAAGATTGTTCTAGGCCGTAGATGAATGCTGTAGTGGTTTCTGTAATGCCACTAATTTTCCTGTCATTTTATTTTCCTTCTCATGTTTTAAGTTTGGATGATCAGGCGATTGGACAGCATGGCGTAGGGTGTGGCAGTGGAATTTATTTTTGAGTATAACTGTCTGTCGTGGCGTCCGGTGTGTAATGAACCTCCTGAAGACCTCTCCTTGGAGGGGAAAACCCAAGAAGCCGAAGTCCCTTGCGGGACCCAGGGGAGAGCGTCAAGCAAGTGACACTCCCTCCCGTGGTGTTGTCCATTAGGCCAGTACCTTATAACTTTAAACTTCCCCTCCCCCCATTACAGGGATGGAAGTAGACGCCACCTATGCGCGTCAACCCCAAAGGGGTAGACTACCGAGAACTTCGGTAGGGCCAACATGAGCCTAGCACATTGTGTACCGGCTATCCAAGGCGTACCGGAGGACCTTGAGGCGTCTCACAACCCTACCTGGAAGTCACCGCACAGACGTATCCAATCTCCCTTGGGGAGCCATTGCCCCGCCGAGTCCAATCCAATCCAAACAACTCCCTTGCGGGAGGAGTTTAAACGTTCGGCCAGACGTACTTCTAGTAACGTTAGAAGTACCATGAGTTGTTGGGGTACGCAGCGCCCGTACCACGGCGCTGAAGGGGTCGAAATTCCCCCTTGGGGAGGTAGGTTTGTATGGCGGTCCCGCCGCGTTGGGATCTCGCCTACGTCCGAAACTGCCGCCCCGGATCTGGTCGTCTTCTGTGCCCTTCGCTTCTCCCTTCCCCCCGGAGGTTCAGTTCTTCTTCCTACGTGCTTCCAGAGCCGAAATCCTCCTCCTCACCTAATATACTCTACTCTGCTCTACAGAACAATTAAGGATATGATCTTATAATGTACTAATATCTCAATACTAATCAAAATCTTTAGTGAAAAGTGTGAGAACATAAAAAATAACAGAACTTATTCAATATAGAAGTGATTTGGGATTGAGGGAATTCGATGTAAATCTTCGCTTTGCACTCTGAAGATGCTTGACTTGACACACATGCGATATGTTGATATTAAATGTTATTGATAGTAAATTTTACCCGATTTTTCGCTGTTCACTAACTCAGTGAACACGCGCGCGCAACACACACAACAGAGAGAGAGAGAGAGGAGGGGATGGAGGAGACAGAAAGAGACAACCTATATTTCTAAAATTGTATTTTTATTTAGAGGGCTTCAAAACACGTAGTACGAATCAAGTACCAATATCGATTTTTTTTGTAGAGTGTAGTACTTACTGTGTAACTTAGGTAAATCCGTCCAAGACCGAAGAAGCGCGATGCAGGGAGATAGGACATCGCCAGTTAATGTTACTTCAACAAGAAGCGCTATCTCTCCAGGTGGTCCTCGTCTGATTGTAGCACGGTAAATCTGTCTACAGTGACAAGAGGTAATGTAATGAGTCAGGCTTCCAAAAATGGTAGCCATGCTCAACTCCTGACCCTCTCAGACATTGATATTCCTCGGCACTCGCCGCAACGGAATGTGGCTTCGTGTTACACCTACCAAGAGTGCATGGTTCGAGTCTACAGGTACCTAATGGGAGATCAGAATAAAGAAGTGAAGTTTAATTAAGCATGTCACCGAAACTTGGGTAGTTGTCTTAATGATATCAATTTTTCCACAAATCTACACAAACGTCAAGTACTACTGCTGCGCTCATTTGATTAAAACGCAATATAGTTTTAATTCCATGGTTGGCTATCTTGTACAGCCCGGATTACCTCGAATGACGCAACTGGCGGCCACCGAGTCTGACTTGTTGCAGGTATCGGGTTTCATGACTTCACTTTGCGGTAGCCTAGTTCACATGCCTACGGAGAGTAATGGATTTGTAGTTTCGTCTAACTTTATTTGAAATTGTGTATAATACGAACAGCACTCCGTTGTTCTGTTAAGCTTTATTTGAGGCTAACCATCTGTGGACTGTAGGCTTAAATTTATGCACATATTTCTTGGTGTCGCAGTTCTCTGCAAATCCATAATTGTTAGAAATATTTAAACAGCCTTGATCCACATTAGACAAAAAAGAAAGCCTAAAAGGCTAACAGTTCTAACCGAGGAAAGATTAGACGAGAAAGAAGTCCAAGGAAATCGCATCTTGGCATTACGAGTTGAGAAAACTATTGGCTCCCTCTACATATCTAACCTCGTGTAACTATTATCTCTGGGGAATTCTTATTGATAAAGTTCATTAAATAAATCCCTATAGCTAGACGAATTACAAGGCAGTATCCGGCGTGCGTTTTCCAATATTTCGGCCTCAGAAATTCGTTGAGCACCTCAATAATGTATTCAGGCTGTATAGATGCAGAGGAGGATAATTTCGAACATCTTTTATATCGAAAGGTAAGCATACCTAACATACTCATATTGTTTCCGATCGTTAGCATTATATACAGGGGAAAAGGGAGATTGGTGCGCCGCTACTGCGCGAGTGGGTATGCATAACAGTGCCGTGGGTGCAGCGGACTGCCAGTCGCGTCATTAAAGAGAAACTCTGTAGTTTACCCCTCCTATAAAATTTCCTATTAGACAATCCCCGTTCTCACTTTCAATTGGCAATCATATTATCAGTCCAAGACTTTTAATTTCTCTACTACGTATATTAAGTACGAAAAGTATTGCATTCCACCCAAAAATTCGATATCGAAATTTCGACGGAAATACATGTTTTGAAGCGGCCTGAATCCAATTAAAGCATCTTTGGAAACAAGTCCGTGTGTGTATGTCTGTAAACACCATAACTCAAAAACGAAAAGTGGATAAATACTAAACTTTGTATTTGAGTTACGTATATATCTTCCAAGGATATGACACGAAGATTTTCAAGAAAATCCCCCACCCCAACTACCCTTTACATGGAACATTTTTCTTAAATTATGTTCTAAAAATGTCTCTAGCGATTTTGATTAAAATATCATATATGAAAGATATTTACATGCCAAATAAAATTTACATCTTGAATTTTCTGGAATAGTCTAGGAAGTCCTTTTCATTCAGAAGGAAGTTTGTATAATTTTGTATAACTTTTAAACTTAAGTGATAGACGAAAACGTACCACATAAAAAATGTAGACATCTTTAAAACACACAATTTGCTTAAAATAAGTTTTTTGTAGCATAAGCCGTTTCTAAGATATCCGTTATTAAAGCTTCAAATTATTCAATACCTGCATTTCTTTTAAAGTCCCGTCGATTTTCAGTTATTTCTCGCGATTGCATGGAAACGATATGGAATTTTAAGGCCAGCATATAGCGTCCAGTTCTTAAACATTTGACTGTGGCTGTTCTCTTTGTATTTATAACGAAAAGTGTAATGTAGCTATTTTTGCAAAGAGTTATTTGGATTAAAAGTAGTAGATAGAAAAATAAGCTTTAGTAAGAATAGTTTGTATACAACTAATAAAGATAGAGAGTAGAGAAAGTCATGTGAATGTAATATATCAGAAATTTTTTCTCTAGTATCTCTTAATTCCCCAAACTGTTTGCTTGGACAGTTACTTGGGCTGAGAGCAGAAACAAACATGGAAATAGGACATTGTCAGTATGGCAATAGAATTTTTAGACCTGAGGAGACAGCAATTTTTTGATACACTAGTTTAACATAATCGGCGTAGCTATAGTAGATATTATGCAGGCTTGAAACGCTATCATTTTCACTACAAGTTAGTCCTTCAGCACTGATAGTGGAGTAATAATAATAATAATAATAATACAATAATAATGTTATATAATGGATTATTAGCAAAAAAGGTTATTAATTTCACTGATAAGAAACAAGTTGAGTGTCAAAATATTATCATGAATGCAAAGCTATAAACATATACTTATGGTTTAACAGTTATATACAAGTAAATACACAAAATTCACTCCAAATGAATACGATTCTACAGCTATTAAGAAAAAAACAAGATATATATTTTATCAGCCGTTCAAATACCTTATACATATAGTATTATAATCAGAAGCGATTTTAGAACATAAAAAATAGCCAAAACGTTTCCACGTAAAGGGTAATTTGGCGTGGGGGGATTTTCTGGAAAATTTTCTAGTTGTATCCTTGGAAGATCCTGAACTTATTTTGGTATTTATCAGTGAGGGGGATGGCTCAGGTGGTTACGTTCGTGGCCCGCATTCAGGAGGTTCCGGGATCGATCCCCGGCGACCGTCCTAAGTGTTTTTCGTGGTTTCCCCGGATCGCTAGGCGAATGCTGGGGTGGTTCATCTTCTACCACGACTCTCCTTTCTCTCATTTCCTGTACACATCATTTTCCTTGTCATGTGTTTCAGGGTTGTAGGACCAGGCGACGGTGTTCGGCGGGATGCGGCTGGGCGGTGGCTTGCGCTCTGTAAAGGTTTATTCCCTGGTGTCGCTGCGGTACCGCTCAGTGGTCTCTCCGGAGGACCCTGGAGGTTGGTGGCTTGAGGCAGTGCGGCGTCGGATGCGTTCTGTTGGAAAACGTTGCTTGCGACTGTTGGTATCCGGATCTGGTCGCTCTTCAAGTCTCCTCCCTCATCCTTCCCTCCAGGGGTCACGTTGGAAGCACAAAGGGCCGACTGGCCTGCATGCGGTACTCTACTCCGGCTCCGGGGGTCTCTCCGTGATACGTACCTTTACCTTTTCCTTTGGTACTTGTCCCGCTTTTCGTTATTACTTTCTCTACTACTTCTAGTAAGTAGGGGAAGTACTGTATTCCACCCAAAAATTCGATATCGAGATTTCACCGGAAATACATGTTTTGAGACCCCCTGAATCCAAAAAAAGCATTTTTGGAAACATGTCCGTGTGTGTATGTGTGTCTGTCTGTGAACAGTATAACTCAGAAACGAACAGTCGGATAAACACCAAACTTGGTATTTAGGTTCAGTATCTTCCAGAGATGCGACACGAAGGTTTTCAAGAAAATCACCCCACCCCAGATTACCCTTTACATGGAACATTTTTCGAAAATTTTAATTTTCTCAAAAATGGCTCTAACGATTCTGATTAAAATATCATATGTTTCAGATATTTTTATGATAAATAATATATCTTGAATTTTCTGGGAATGTCTCCAAAAGCATGCTTCACTGTGAACGACTTTTGCATAACTGGTAAACCATAAGAGATAGACAACATTTACTACACAAAAAATGTAGAACGCGTTAAAATACACAATTTATGTCATATACATTTTTTTCGTTGAGTGAACCATTTTCGAGATATTGCTTGTTATTCCCTTAAATTTTTCAATACTTATTTTCTCAAATGGGAATTCGTTATTCATTTTTTTTTTGTCTTGGATATGCAAAGAGTGTTAATCTGTGGCAAAGGGAATGGTGCTGCACCTAGCAACCAGCTATTAAGAGATATGTCTATGCTTAAAGGCTACTGTATTTCTATATTGCCCTTGTAAATATGTATTCCCCTTACATCTACAAGAAAATTAGCAATAAGATAGAGTCTGCAAATGTTTATATGGATTAACATGAAGCATGTGGTGAATAAGCGTTTGTAAAAATAGTTTGTAAAAGAGTAGAGAAAGTCATGTGAGTGTAACACATCAGATTTTTTAGTTATGCTGTTCATAGACTTACACACACGCGGAGAAACAGAGAGAGATTCAGAGGGCACAAGATATACATTTGATTAAATCTCGACATAGAATTTTTGGTGAAATGCAATACTTCCTCTACCTACCAGGTACGTGGTAGAGAAAGTAAAAAAGAGCATCTATTGTTTGTTTAGAGATAACCTCATTGCTCTCATACTGTATAATTTAAGGAAAGAGCAATGAAGTACTCGCTGAGGCTGATGCAGGGGGATAACTCCACACTACGATCCAAATGTTATAAATACCAGCGAGAAAACCTGTCTCCTAAGTTTTGGGCAGCTGATCTGGAAAGGGGTTTGAGCAGAATAGGAATGGGGTCAGCATGGCAAAGAGCTGAAGCAAATAACAAAAACATATGGAAAGGTGTCAAAAGAAGACTAAGAGACATCAACCAACAGGAAATAGAATCGGATTGTAAAATTAAACCTTCTCTAAGTCTATCAAATGAAATAAAATTGAATTGGGGTAAAGAGGCATATATACTTTACTTACGAAGAAAGGAAAGATCAGGATTGGCATAGTTTAGAATGGAGGCTGGAGTACACAGAAACTAACTGACGTTTTTGGCAGGAGAATCTGCCCATTCTGTGATTTGGATGAGGACTGGATACATATTTTGCGGGATGTGCACAGTGGGAGAACCAGCGAACAATTAAACTCAAAGAAAATTTCTTAACTCCCTCAAGAAAGAGATAGGCATGTTGGGATCTACTAGCTGACCAGAGGAACTGGCAAAACAAGGGCAATTTTTTGGCTAAAGTGCGCTAAACTAGGTCAAATTTGTTCAGTTAGACAAAGGTAATTTATCTCTATTTTCCTTTTTCTTGTTTGTTTTGTTCTCTTTTTCTGTTGTTTACTTTGTCACCATAATTGTATTTTAAATATCCATGTACGGTTAATGACCCATGCACTAAATACTTGTGTATTAACTTCAATAATTTGAAGCCAATAAAAATACCTTATCTATCTATCTAATTTAAGGAGTTTAAAATGACACAAGGTATACACAAAATACAAATAAAAATCTGATGTGTTACACTCACATGACTTTCTCTACTTTTGTACAAATTCTTTTTAAAAACGCTTATTCTCCATATGCTTCATGTTAATCGAGATATCGAGATGTCAATCTTATTGCTAATTTTCTTGTAGATGCAAGGGGAATTGGTAGGTTTTAAGCGATAGTCAAATATTATAAGCGCTGGTTGCTATGTAGCGCATTCCATTCTCTTTGCATATCCAGGACATAAAAAAATGAATAACGAATTTGAGAAAGAGTATAAGTATTGGAAAATTTAAGGGAATAACAAGCAATATCTCGAAAACGGTTCACTCAACAAAAAAATTTAAATGACATAAATTGTGTATTTTAACGCGATCTACATTTTTTGTGTAGTAAAATTTTGTCTATCTCTTACGGTTTACCAGTTATGCAAAAGTCGTTCACAATGAAGAATACTTTCGGAGATATTCCCAGAAAATTCGAGATATACATTTTATTTGTCATAAAAATATCTTAAACACATGATATTTTAATCAGAATCGTTAGAGCCATTTTTGAGAAAATTAAAATTTTCGAAAAATGTTCCATGTAAAGGGTAATCTGGGGTGGGGTGATTTTCTTGAAAACCTTCGTGTCGCATCTCTGGAAGATACTGAACCTAAATACCAAGTTTGGTGTTTATCCGACTATTCGTTTCTGAGTTATGCTGTTCACAGACACACACACACGGACATGTTTCCAAAAATGCTTTTTACTTTCTCTACTACGTATAGTAAGTTGGGGAAGTATTGCATTCCACCCAAAAATTCGATACCGAGATTTCACCGGAAATACATGTTTTGAGACCTCCTGAATCCAAAAAAAGCATTTTTGGAAACATGTCCGTGTGTGTGTCTGTGTGTCTGTGTGTGTGTGTGTCTGTGTGTGTGTCTGTGAACAGCATAACTCAAAAACGAACAGTCGGATAAGCACCAAACTTGGTATTTAGGTTCAGTATCTTCCAGAGATGCGACACGAAGGTTTTCAAGAAAATCCCCCCACCCCAGACTACCCTTTACATGGAACATTTTTCGAAAATTTTAATTTTCTCAAAAATGGCTCTAACGATTTTGATTAAAATAACATATGTTTAAGATAATGTCATGGGAAATGAAATGTATATCTCGAATTTTCTGGGAATGTCTCCAAAAGTATTCTTCATTGTGAACGACTTTTGCATAACTGGTAAACCATAAGAGATAGACAAAATTTTACTACACAAAAAATGTAGATCGCGTTAAAATACACAACTTATGTCATATACATTTCTTTTGTTGAGTGAACGGTTTTCGAGATATTGCTTGTTATTTCCTTAAATTTTCCAATACTTATACTTTTTCTCAAATTCGTTATTCATTTTTTTATGTCCTGGACTTGCAAAGAGAATGGAATGCGCCACATAGCAACCAGCGTTAAAATATTTGACTATCGCTTAAAACCTACCATATTCCCCTTGCATCTACAAGAAAATTATCAATAAGATTGACATCTCGATATCTCCATTAACATGAAGCATATGGAGAATAAGCGTTTGTTAAAATAGTTTGTACAAGAGTGGAGAAAGTCATGTGAGTGTAACACATCAGATTTTTTTGGATTCAGGGGGTCTCAAAACATATATTTCCGGTGAAATCTCGGTATCGAATTTTTGGGTGGAATACAATACTTCCCCTACTTACTATACGTAGTAGAGAAAGTAAATACAGTAGGGAAGAATGCAACAATTTAAATTATCTTGAATTTTTTGTCACCGTTTTTGTATACATTCCACCTGCAAATCGTTAGCTTGTTCCTCAAACACTGTTAACAAGTCACACCCTGACCATTTATCTCACTGGTTGTACAGTCAAGTAGCAAACAACACCACGTAGAACATGTTTTGTTCTCACGATCGCACTCAAGTTATGTACAGCACAAAGTAAACACTGGCGAAAAGAAATAGCGCTGCCATCTTACTTTTCATCTCGCTAAGGGTCTGCGCTAAGACAGCCCATTAGGAACAGCATCACGTCCCGGGCAGAGTCAATATTTTCATAAGCGGCCATAAACGTGATGAATTTCATCTGCACGTCTGTCTCAATGCGGCGAGGGATCAATGCATATTTAGTGTGGGATTCTCTTTCTTTTTGCTTCTCGTTAGAATAATGAGGCAACTTGTGAAGAAAAAGAAGGGGAGAAGCAGTGGCGTATCTCCAGCCCCAAATGGGACATCATGTTATGGGGAGGCGACGTGAAATCCCGCCTAACATTTTTATTATATATATATACAGGGCGACTTATGAAGAACTGATACATTTATTTGTTTAATTGTTTCAAAACGAGTTATGCTAGCGGCAACTTATTATACCCGAAATGCAGAGGAATATTAGGAGATTATTTACCTCTATAGCAAATGTTGAAAATGTCCTCCATCCTGCATAAGACACAACTCAACACGTTCCATGTTGCTGGCTACTCGTTGGAGGACTTTGCTGTCAATGGCTTGAATCTCCTGTGTAATGTTGTGCTTCAGATCGTCTAATGTCTGGGGACGTGTGGCATAAACCCTGTCTTTTAAGTAACGCCATAGAAAGAAGTTCGGCAAAGTCAAATCTGGAGATCTCGGTGGCCATAAGTGGTTGGAAATTATCCGGTTGTCAAAGAAACTTGCAATTAGTGCCATGGATTCATTTGATGTATGGCATGTAGCGCCGTCCTGCTGAAAATATCTTTGACTCAAGTCTACATCATCTAGTTGCTCAGCAAACTCCATGAAATCCGTCGGTACTCTGCAGTGTTCACATTGTCTTAAAAATAAGGTCCCACTATTCTCTGTGCGGATATTGCGCACCAACCTCCGATTTTAACCGGGTACATAGGTGCTTCATGGATAACATGTGGGTTTTCGCTGAGTTAATAGCGTGAGTTATTTGAGTTCACATAGCCGGATAAATGGAACCATGCTTCATCTGTGAACTATGTGATGGACAATATTGCAGGATTTTACACAATGAACACCTGAAACCAACGACAATAATTCAGTCGTCTACCCTTATCTGGTTCTTGTAACTGATGGACAACCGTAATTCTATACGGCTTTAGGCCTGCACTTTTCACAGCTCTCTGACACATTGAGTAGCTGTACCCTGTCTCCTGTGACAAACGCCTTAATGATTGTTTGGGTGACTGATCCAGTGGTGCTCTTATGTCAACAACAAGAAGCCTAGATGAACGGAACGAGTTTTGCCATTTTCACTCACCAGAGATCCAATTGTTTCCAATTTGTTTACCAATCCCAGTATTGTGTTTCTTTGGAAGGATTCCGTTTACCAAATTCTCTCTGGTATGCCCTTTTAGTAGCTGTAATTGAATTCGTAATGCTGTATTGCTTTACAAGAAAGAATCGTTCATTTAATGTGCACTCCATTTTTCAGGTTGACTACAACAAAATCTCAAAAATAATTGCTGACAATGAAACTAACAATTACGAATAAAACATAAACATCTAGTAACAGTGCAATGGAAACTCCAGAACACTCTGCTTAATTTGGTGCTAAAATTGGGCCATTGAGTGAATTTCGAACAGAATAATTAAAGAAAGAAATCTGTCAGTTCTTCATAAATCATATATATACATGTATATATTGCATGTATTATACTCACATGACTTTCTCTGCCCTCTGTCATTTATTAATGGGTATAAAATCTTAACTTGCGAAAGGTTATTTTTCTATCCACTTTTCTATATATTTTGTTAATTTATTTATTCTTTTTAATTTCTGTACTGCGTAAAGTAAGTAGGGGAAGTATTGCATTCGACCCAAAAATTTATACTGAGATTTCAGCGGAAATACATGCTTATAGGTGACCTGAATCCAAATAAAGCATTTTTACTTTCTTTACTACGTATAGTAAGTAGGGCAAGTATTGCATTCCACCCAAAAATTCGATACCGAGATTTCACAGGAAATACATGTTTTGAGGTGCACAGAATGCATAAAGAGCATTTTTGGAGAAACGTGCGTGTGTGTGTGTGTGTGTGTGTGTGTCTGTGTGTGTGTCTATCTGTGAACAGCATAACTCACAAACGAACAGTCGGATAAACACCAAGCTTGGTATTTAGGTTTTCAGTATCTTCCAGAGATGCGACACGAAGGTTTTCAAGAAAATCCCGCCTCCCCAGATTACGCTTTACATGGAACTTATTCGAAAATTTTCATTTTCTCAAAAATGCCTCTAAGGATTTTTAATAAAATACCATAAGTTTAAGACATTTTTATGGCAAATGAATTGTATATCTCGAATTTTCTGGGAATGTCTCCAAAAGTATTCTTCATTGAACTGGTAAACCATAAGAGATAGAGAAAATTTTACTACGCAAAAAATTTAGATCGCGTTAAAATACACAATTTATGTCATATACATCTTTTTTTTTGTTGAGAGACCATTTTCGAGATATTGCTTTTTATTCTCTAAACGTTCCAATACGTATACTTTTTCTCAAATGGGAATTCGTTATTCATATTTTTTGTCTTGAATATGCAAAGAGAATGGTGCTGCACATAGCAACCAGTTATTAAGAGATATGTCTATACTTAAAGGCTACTCTATTTCTATATTGCAAATACAAAACAATGGGAACATAGTAGGCCTTAAGCGATAGTCAATTTTTTTATGCCCTGGACATGCAAAGAGAATGGAATGCTCCACATAGCAGCCAGCTCTTAAAATATTTGACTATCGCTTAAAGCCTACCGTATTCCCCTTGCACCTACAAGAATATTAGCAATAAGGTTAACATGAAGTAGTTGGAGAATAAGCGTTTGTAAAAATAATTTGTACAAAGGTAGAGAAATCCATGTGAGTGCAACACATCAGATTTTTTAAACATGTCACTGTGTGCGTCTGTGTGTCTATCTGTGAACAGCATAGTTCAAAAACGAAAATTCGGATAAATACCAAACTTGACATTTCAGTTTAGCATCTTCCAGTATGCGACATAAAGATTTTCAAGAAAATATCCCACCCCGAACTACCCTTTACATGGAACATTTTTCGGAGATTTTGAGTTTTCTCAGAAAAGGCTCTAACGGTTTTGTTTAAAATATTATATATTTAAGATATTTTTATGGCAAATGAAATGTACATCTTGAATTTTCTGGGAATGTCCCCAAAAGTCCTCTTCATTCTGAATGACTGGTAAACCGTAAGAGATAGACAAAATTTTATTACACAAACAATGTAGATCTCGTTAAAATATACAATATATGTCACATGCATTTTTTTCCAGTGAACCATTTCTGGGATATCCCTTGTTATTTGATTGTATTTTTCAATACTTATGCATTTTCTCAAATGGGAATTTGTATTTTTAAGTACAAAGGGAATGGAATGCTCCACATAGCAACCAGCGCTTAAAAGATTTGACTATCACTTAAAGCCTACCATATTTCCCTTCCATCTACAAGAAAATTAGGAATAAGAAGTTTCTGCAAATTTTTATATCGATTAACATGAAGTAGATGGAGAATAAGCGTTTGTAAAATCAGTTTCTACAAGAACAGAGAAACTCATGTGAGTGCAACACATCAGATTTTTTAGATATATTGTACACAGACAGACGCATACACTGACATGTTTCTAAAAATTGTATAATAAGCAGGGAAAGTATTGTACTCCATCCAAAAATTCGATGTCGAAATTTCACCGGAAATATATATATTATGGTGCCCCTGAACCCAAAAAAGGCATTTTTAGAAAAAGGTCCGTGTATATGTTTATGAATAGCATAACTCAAAAACGAAAAGTCGGCTCAAAACCAAACTTGGTATTTGAGTTCAGCATCTTCTTAAAATGTGACAAGGATTTTCAAGAAAAGCTCCCACCACAAGTTACCCTTTGTATGAAAAATATTTGTTTTCTCACAAATGATTCTAACGATCTTTATTAAAAAGATATTTTTATGGCAAATGAAATGTATATCTTGAATTTTCTGAAAATAGCCTCTGAATTCCTCCTCATTCTGAATGACTTTGGATAACTGGTAAACCATTAAAAATAAAGAAAATCTCACTAGACAAAAAATGTCGATCTCGTTAAAGCACACAATTTATGACAGATTTTTTTGTAGAGTTAATCATCTCTGAGATATTCCTTGTTATTGGTTTGCATTTTAAAATACTTCTACTTTTCCCAAATAGGATGTCATTATTATTATTTTTTCCTTTCTTTCCTTTCCAAGAGAATGGCATTTCAAAGCCATTACATACATAGCGACCCGCTCTGAAAAGATTTGACTAACGTTTAAAGCCTTCTGTATTCCCCTAATCATGTTGTACCTAAAAGGAAACATGCAATAAGACAATTTCTGCAAATGCTTCTCTATATTAACATGAAGCAGATATAATAGTAAGCGTTTGTAAGAATAGTTTTACAAGAGTGAACAGAGGGTTTAAATCATAATATGCATAAAATAAAAAAGTATATCAAATTAAACAATAATGGCCAATTATAAAACTGCACAAAAGAACTAAGGAGATCATGTTTTAGCAATTTTCGACCTTTAGTCACCCCTTAAAATACCGTAATACTTTAAAATATTTCCATGACTAATAAAATGTACGAGTATACTTTAATTTTCTGTGAATAGCCTGAGAAGTCTCTTCATAAATGAATGTCACACAATTAAGTTTAACTGATAAATCATAAAAGATAAATAAAACCACACTGCACGAACATTATAAACCTCATTAAAACATACAATTTAAGTCAGCTTGCTATATCATTAGCCGTTGTCGAAATATTCGTTGTTATACGAGGGGTGATCAGAAACTAAGGTTACAAAGCCTGCAGTAAACGTGTAACTTTTATTTCATACAACCAATACAGCCAACTAATAGCACATACATTAGGTTATTTTTCGATATAGTCTCCATATGGTTTGTCACTTCATGGGGTGAGTTTGAATATTCCCTCCTGTAAAAATGCTGTCCTTGCGTGTTCAGCCACGTTGCACCTCAAATAGTGCTCCTTCAAGTGAGCAAAAAAGTGAAAGTCAATTGGAGCGAGGTCTGGGCTGTAGGGAGGGTGATCGAAGATGTCCCAACGTAACTGCTTCAACAGCATGGTGGTCTTCTGGGCTGTATGAGGTCGCTCGTTGTCGTGAAGGAAGATGACGCCCTCGGCGAGAAGTCCTGGCCGTTTCCTCCTGATTTCTTCGTGCAATCGCGTCAAGGTCTCGCAGTATCGGTCAGCGGTCACTGTGTACCCTCTTTCCAAAACCTCCACGAATAGGACACCCGCACTGTCCCAAAATACTGTGGCCGTCGCCTCCCCGGAAGATGGCGTCACCCTAAACTTTTTTTGCCTTTGAAGAGGAGGGGTATTTCCACTCCATTGACGACCGCTTACTGCTGGGGGTGTAGTGGTGGATCCATGCTTCGTCACCCGTGACAAAGTGCTGAAGAAAACTGTTCCCTTCCGTGGAGAACCGTTACAAAAGTTGTAGACTTGCCCCAATGCGCTTCGCGTTGTGTTAGCTGGACAGATTTTGTGGAACCCATCGGGAACAAAATTTCCGGTACAGCAGAATATCGTGAACAATGTGACGAACGCTTCCGAACGACATTGCCAATTATACCGTCATATGCCGTAACGTGATCCTCCTGTTGTCCTGAATCAGTTCCTTCAGGCGAGTTGCATTCAAATCTGTTGATGGTGTGCTGGGTCGGCCACTGCGACCCTCGTCAGTGACGTTTTCTCTACCGGCCGCAAACTTTCGACACCATTTTGCGACATGCTGACGAGACATTACAGTCTCTCCGTAAACTTCTAATAGCTGTTGGTTACATGTTTCGACCACAGAAATCGAATAGCGGAGCAGATTTCTTCGCGTGACCAGTTTTCCAAACGAGTCGCCCTTTGTGTTATCCTACAACTAACGCTGTAGTTGGCAGGTGGCTGAAACTCTTCACAGTTGTCAACTGCATGCATTAGAATTACCCCACACTGCTAATTTCTGTACGAGTATAACGGACGAAACTCCGGAGTATCAGCCTTGTAACCTTAGTCTCCGATTACTCTTCGTATCTTTAGGTTCTCCCGTGTTGGAATGTCATGCGTAGTTATATTGCATCTAATGAGATTACATTTTTTCCCCGCATGGATTCATTAGAAACTGACTTAGGATATGCGAACTGTTCTGTTTTGCTTTCTATATCGTTCAAGTAGTCATGCTGCTTAATTTGATATTATTTCTAGTCAAACTCGTATAGGGGATCCAGTCTATTTCAGGTTACTGAAATAGGAAATCTGATGCCACATGTCAGAATGATCAAGGTTTTAACTTGAGTCATTAGAAATCAATAGACAACCTATTTTCAAAAGGCATACTATTTCGGACTTCTGCTAGTATTTTGAATCATTGCCATATAATATACATTATCCTGTAATATTGTTTTCATCGGTGCAAAGGTTTAGCCATCACCTTGTGTCTCCGCCATAACCACATGAATGACTCCGTTTCTCAGAAACTAATGAAGATTTCTAAATTAAGTTGTAGAACGGCATAAACACCCTCTAAGCGACGTATGGATCTTCTCTGGCATTAATAATATTCTCTACTCTTGTACTTCATGTTAATCGAGATAAACATTTGCAGGCTCTATCTTATTGCTAATTTTCAAGTAGATGTAAGGGGAATATATATTTACAAGGGCAATATAGAAATACAGTAGCCTTTAAGCACATACATATCTCTTAATAGCTGGTTGCTAGGTGCAGCACCATTCCCTTTGCCACAGATTAATACTCTTTGCATATCCAAGACAAAAAAATGAATAAAGAATTCCCATTTGAGAAAACAAGTATTGAAAAATTTAAGGGAATAACAAGCAATATCTCTAAAATGGTTCACTCAACAAAACAAATGTATATGACATAAATTGTGTATTTTAACGCGATCTATATTTTTTGTGTAATAAAATTTTGTCTATCTCTTATGGTTTACCAGTTACGCAAAAGTCGTTCACAATGAAGAATACTTTTGAAGACATTCCCAGAAAATTCAAGATATATATTTTATTTGTCATGAAAATATCTTAAACATATGATATTTTAATCAAAATCGTTAGAGCCATTTTTGAGAAAATTAAGATTTTCGAAAAATGTTCCATGTAAAGGGTACTCTGTGGTGAGGGGATTTTCTTGAAAACCTTCGTGTCGCATCTCTGGAAGATACTGAACCTGAATACCAAGTTTGGTGTTTATCCGACTGTTCGTTTCTGAGTTATGCTGTTCACAGACACACAGACAGACACACACGCACGGACATGTTTCCAAAAATGCTTTTTTTGGATTCAAGGGGTCTCAAAACATTTATTTCCGGTGAAATCTCGATATCGAATTTTTGCGTGGAATGCAATACTTCCCCTACTTACTATACGTAGTAGAGAAAGTAAAAATTGCTAATATGTTTTAATCAAAAGAAGGTATAATAGAAACAAAATCCTAGTTCCCTAATAAACAAATGTATTGGATAAAATTAGATCAGTAAGCTTAGAAGGCACGCATCCTGTAAACGTTTCAGTCTGATACCTTAAACAGTTTCTGAGTTAATGGGTAATGAATTTAGCAGATTTAACATGACAAATAAGGCTTTTCATCTGCCCTTGATGCCAGGTATAGCAAGGTTGCATAACAGTGGCAGTAGCACGAGCGATGCCACGATGGCATACTACATGAAACTCAGTCGCTCTGTTACGAAATGTTTGGTTCAGAAGCGGATTCTCGTTTGTTCTTGCTACCGTGCGTTCGTAGATCGGCCAGACCGTTCCGCGGCGGCATTGGACTGGGTGAGGAGCGACACGCCTGCCGCCAGAGAGTAGCACTGTAGCTCAGTCGAGTTGGATCTGTCGTGAGGTAAAGACATCTGTGCGAGTGTTTAGAGTAAACCTGTGTTGTCTCTTGGTGATAAATTGCCCATTAATAATGGCTGAGTGCACTTTAGAACAACGTATTTTTCTGTATGATGCGTATGTGAAATACTCTTCTGCAAGAAGGTGTCGTAAAGAATTTCAACATCGGTTTGCAGGTGGGGTACGGGACCGCCCGCAGCCTCCCGGACCCTTAAAGGTCCCTAATTACATAGCCCCCAAGCCTCCCCAAAGCAGGTAGCAGTTCCAGTCCCTAATTATATAGACCCAAAGCCTCCCGGTCGAAACATGAACAGTTCCAGTTTGGTGTTTATAATATTTGATGAAGCATTACATGCGGGTGGAAGATGTTACATTTTTTGCGTTTATGATTAATAACAAAGAAAAACAGCTCTAGTACCTCTAATGCTTAAATTTGAATTAGTGGTTGTTGTTCCAGTTCGTTTAGCGTTACCCAGGGTGCACGACGAGGAGGCAAACTGGCTCGCACCCCAAAAGATTCCACATTTATCAGCTTCGTCATTATTTCTTTAGTTTCTATAATTTACTCACAATGGATCCGCATTTAGATGCTTCATTGTTTTGGCATTCTAAACCTATATCACACAGCAATATCTATTTTTGTCTTTAAAATAAGCGGTATTTTTCCTTTTAGATTTTATTTCCATGCATTTACAGGTTTGGTTCTAAGAGAAATTGACTTCACGTATTCCATTCTTGAAATTTTTCCAGCTTTTAAATTTTCTACTTGCTGCATCATGAGTTTCAATTGTGGATAAGACCTTTCCTTTTTTTCATTTGTTGATGAATTAATTGCAATTTTAATATCCAGCTGAATTTGCTTCAGTACTTCAAGAAATCTATACAGATCTGGGCTGCAGGAGCAAAACTGATTGTTGTATTTGTTGTGGAAACTTTCGCAAGCGTTGGTAGTTCTCTGTCTATTGCAACTTGGTTCTGCCCACATGGAAGGAGAAAAGAGTGCATTTTCGTCGATGTAAGTTTCCACTAAATAGTCGCAAAATATCTGTGGTTTTTCCGAGACAGGCAACTGCCATGAAGTCTTCAGCAAAACAGTCACCAACCATATCAGGATCCAGCATTGGCAAACCAAATATGTAGTTCAGAAATTTCCCTATTTCATTTCTGGAATAGTAGTCATGTCAAGTCCCAAGTTTTGTATCTTTCGCCACCAGCTTTGTGTTAGATGAAATTTACATCCTTGGATTTTAACATCAGTCCACACTTCTCTTCCAGCATTCATGATGCTTTCTTCAAAGTCAGGAAACATTGTTGATGGAGAGAATTTCAGACCTAGCTTATTACGTTTATCAACAACTGTTGAAAATACCTGCTGATTTGAAGTTTTCTTGTCCTTCAACAAAGAAAATAGCATTGCAATGTAATGTCCATTAACGAGCCCATGGATTGTAAATAGCTGGCAAAAAACCCTTGTGGAATACTTGAAAGTTCCATCAATATATATTGTGTCACACTGACTAAGTACTCTGAGGTTTCCGGATTCACAAAATATTACAACGTTCTTCGCAGCATCGTTGTGCAGCAACAACTCGGCTCCATCTACAGTTTTCACATTTAATGTGTTTAGAACATCATGAACCTCCTCTATACTTGTGGGTAATTTGGACAGAATTTTCCGCCTAGCTTTGTATATGGACTTACGTAAACTATGGACAACTCCAGTGGTTACTTCTTCCGTGTTTTCTCTCTTCAGTTGCTGGTATATTAGTTTTGATGGCCTTTCACATATATCTTCCATAGCTTTCCTCTTCAGATCACAAAGTACTTTCTATCTCTGAATTTTGTCACTAGGTGGTACCGCGTGGTTATGGTCCTCTTGAACATTCATGACATCTATTTCTTCAATGGAAGTGGTTTTAATAAAAGTTTTGCAACTTTTAACATTGCACGTCCATTGCGCTACCCCACTTTTTAAACACTTCTGGAATCCGAAAGTATAACCGTTCCGAAGTAGACTTTTCCTTCCTGTCCTACTCACCGTAATTTCAGTCTCGTCGGAAAACATTTTAATGTGAACTAATTTGCCGTACACTGAAAGAAATCAAGGAAAAAATTAGGCATACCCAATCCACCCCACCTTCTGGCTAATTACACCGGTTTCGCAGGAGGCTTGGGGGTGGTTACCTCTAAGCTTACCTGGGTACGGGAGACTTCGGTCCTGCGCTCTGCAGGTGTTCAAATTCCTAGTAGGTCAACTATGCATTACCTTGGCAATAAAGTCATACGTACAGGATATTTTTTGAGCAAGAAATGTGTTCAACAACGCCGTGTGCTGACGGAAGAGAAACTTGATGAAGTAAGGGCCCGTTAAAGCACTCACTGAGACATTTAGTACAAGAGGTTAACATTTCCAAGATGTCAAACCTTTGTGACAACGAAACTTCTGAAACTTAAGCCGTATAAGGTAACTTTAGTTCATGCTTTACAACCACAAGATCGTGTAAGTAAGGTTAATTATTGCAATTGATTTTTGCAGTTTCGTTCTTAATGGCGATGTGGACCCACTTTTAACGTTATTCACTGATGAAGCGTGGCTTTATCATCAAGGTCACGTTTCTACTCAGAACAATAGACACTGGGCTACCGAAAATCCCCATATAATTCATGAAGTTCCTCACCACACTACAAAAGTTGGGGTTTGGTGCGCAGTGAGTGCGCATAGAATTGTCGGTTTCATATTTTTCGGCACAACAGTTGATTCACGTGTTTATGTAAATTCAATTTTAAATAATTTTTTTCCGCAACTAACAAGTGCAGCGGTCACTTCTACATTGGTCACACCACGTATGGGTATAAAATTTACGGTGGTCTTTGCCCCTCGTTTAGGTATAAACTTTTGCGGCGGTGTCGTGTGTTAATAAAGTTTATGTGTAATAAATTTTTAATATTTATTTATGCCTCGGCTGCGTCAGTAATATCTGGTAGAGCAAATGGGACTCTAAATAGGGCTGATACGGCTGCAGAATAATGTTTACACACTTACACAAATTATAACTGAAAGTTTTTACTTCTTTATTAATCCTTCATGGCAGTTGAATAACAATTTACTGACGTATTTAAATATGGAGCTGTGAGTCATTATTCCTAATCACACTTTTAAAGGGTAAACATTTATATATTATCCGCATTACGCTGATTATATTTCTAGTTTCTGATTGGATAAGCCTACTCCAATAGAATATCTTTATTTTTACTTTGGCTTGCTTTCTGCACCCACGTGACCGTTTACAAACTGTTTTAAATATTACATTGATATTGTTCCATGAACTATTGGTAGCCTCTTTTAACTTTCTAAGTTATTGTTGTTTCAAGGTTACCTTATTGTTAGCAATCTTCGGCTTTTACTTTATAACTCTGTTTGCTACGAAAAGCAACTTGCTTCTATTCTCACAGCTCCTATATTATTAAACTAATAAATACATTCACATAACGTTTTATACATATACATAATAGAATAACATAATACAACAGCTGTAATATACATTTTATATACTATAATATACGCATATTGCTTACAGGTGGGCTATTATTTTATATACTATATATTTAGACTGATATCATTTAAGCGATAAAAAATACTGCCTCACAAGAAATAAAAGATTGTGTGGTTTATTTCAGCAGGATTCAGCTCCAACACACACTGCTGCGAATTCTAAGCATTAATTGCGAAGTGTGCATGGTGATAAAATAATTCGTCGATGATTATGGCCACTTCGTTCCCCTAACCTATCTCCATGAGATTTTTGTTTATGGGGAACGTTAAAGAGTAAGGTGTGCGCATCAAATCCGCACACGTTACAAGAATTGAAGGGCAACATTACGAGATAAATACAGGCAATCAGTCAACATGAACTTTTGCGAGTAAACCAGAATTGTTTTCGGAAACATAGGGAATGTGTTCGCGTTGAAGGTCATCAACTTCAACATCTGTTATGATGCAGGTAAGCCTAATGTAAGTAAGTACAGTAGTTAGTGTTCGTACCCATGACTTGCCGGTCGTTTACGTGTAACTCTGGCGGAAGGCGCGCCAATCCCCAACCAGTCCAAAGCCGCCGCGGAACGGTCTGGCAGATCTACGAACGCACTTAGTTATCTATTATATTCATGAATTTTGTCCGTGCTACGAAAGCCACATAGCTTATTCGCGGCAATGACTTTGACAACCCTGCCTGAAGAATTGCTTGCTTCTTAAAACTTAGCAACCTGAACGAGGGGTCGACAGTTGTATGGTTCATTCGGTGATCAACTTCTATCGATTTCTGTATTTAAGGATTTAGCAGGATAACGAAAGTTGAATCAGCTTTTATTTTGAAAACTAAACCCAGATACTCCTGACCTCGCTGTGTTCAACCCCAGTGATGCACAAATAAGTTTCATGTATAAAACATTTACAAAATATCGCAGAAGGCCTTGTGACGTTCTAGGCGGCTTTGTTTTGGCGATTTCGTGATTTATATGCAGATATTTTCTACTTGGGCGCGGTTTAAAAACATAAACGTGGAAAAAGAGCACTTTACGGGCCATAAATATTGTTAAAATGTCTGTATCAAAACAATAAGGGAAGAAACTCAAAACATAAGACTGCAACAGAAAACTAATCTCTGAAACCGTGCTACCAACTTAGATAACTTCCATGTGTGTTCATTACATTTTCTTAAATTAAATTTGTTTATTAATTCTCCAAGGAAAATAATATTGTCCAAGCAATTAACTGCGTTTCTAACAACATTAAAAATGCAAGTAAAGTTCACTGGAAGTGGCTTGAAATTGTTTTAGCTCCAGAGCAATTCTATCTAATTAGAGCATAATATTGATATAGGAAGCTTCCTAATCTTTTATTTACATTTATCAATATGCATTGTTTAATATTCTCACATTAAAATATTTCCAACTAATGTTTATATCAGAACCAACGAACGCATTGTGCATAGTATTTCTATACAAATTGTTACATTAATTAATCACTCATCAGCACTGACACCGAGAAGATGGACGAGACTGTTAGCACACGGACTAGTGAATGGTAGGTCAAGGTTCAAATTCCGGCACGACGGTTCTTCCTGACAGGGGTTTTCCAGGTGTTCCGCGGTCCTCATAACTGTCAAATTTTGAGGAGGTGTCCTAAATTTAGGGCTAAAGTGTTTTCTTCACAAATTTCCTTTCACAATCATTGGCATTTCATTTATCATCAAGTCCACCGCCTGTGGTCATTCAACAAAGCTAAAAACAAGCTGAGATAGCATAAGAATAAATAGTTTCATTTTGTGTGATCAATGTTAACAGATCAATAAACAGTCTTTATATTCAGAACTTGCGATATATTTTTGTTAGAAAGGATTTCAAATTAAGCAGAAAGTGCGTTGCATAACATGAGCTCCATATCTCTTCTGTAAGAAACAGGACAAATATTCTTTGGCTTACTATATGTGCACCCTGCGAGTTTGTATCCACAGTGCGGCGAGGGGAAGGAAGCGCCGCAGGTAACTGGAACTGTAAATACAAGCGTCAGGGTTAGAACAGAACATAAACAGAGAAATAATTTTTGTTGACCTGGTTCACTCTGCATATAAGAGATAGAGGAAGGGGAGTGAGAGAGAGAGAGAGAGAGAGAGAGAGAAGCACCTTTTTCTAAAAATACTTGGTTTCAGGCGACTAAAACCTTATTTACGGTGACATCTCCATTCGAATTTTTGATGAGTACTTCCTCTACTTCCTGGCTCCGTAGTAAACCGTGAGACTTGCATTCGATGAGGTCCTGAGTTCGACTGCCGGCCACCGCCCACACTGACCATGGATTTTTCGTGGTTTCCCCACTTATGCTGGGATGATTCCACTTCTACCACGACTTTTCTGTCCCTCATTTCCTGTACCCGTCGTTTCCTTCATCACTAACGGTTTTGGGGTTGACGGACCAGCGACGATGTTCGACGTGTTGCGGCTGGGGTTGAAGATCCGCTTTGTAGTTACTTCTTCCTGGCGTCGATCGAAAGTCTCAGCTGGTTCCGCTTCCGGATGCTCTCGGGGTGTCGGGGCTTATGGGTGGACTTGGAAGGCGTCGAATGCGTTCGAACTGAAAACGTTTGGGACCCCTTCTATGCTTGCGCACGTTGTTACCCGGTTCTGGCCACCTTTCGGGTCTTTCCCTAATCCCTCCCTCCCTACCAAGGGGTCATGATAGAATCACAAAGGGCCCATTGGCCTACGTGCGATGCTCTACCCTAGTTGGTGAGGGACCTTGCGCAGTATATACCTTTACCTTCATCTTTACTTCCTCTACCTATTATAGGTGAATCGTAGAGAAAGTAAAATGAATATTAGTACAGCGCCGTGTTTCCAATATTCACAGCAGCTGCAGAACAAAATATCTTACCTGAGATATTTCTCATTTCCGAATCACATGAGCGAAACTTATCTTCAATTATTTACATGCAACAGTAAATCATTTCATTGATTTTATGGACCAGCAATTGGCAGAGATATTACTTATAAGCTTATGGTATATAGCAATAACTGTTTATTTTGCTCAACCTACGCAGAAATCTGATTATGAACGCAGCCGCCTAGCAACCTATGCTATCACAAGTCGCTTTGCGATAAATTCGCCCATAAGGCGTGGCTAATTTGAATGCCATCCATCTGTGTCCGGTTAATATGCTGGTTGCCATAGTGAAGATGAAGTCTTTCGCTGCGATATTGTTTATCATTTCGACAAGAAGTGCACGATTTCCACGCCCCGAGTCGTTGGGGTATATTTATGCCGCAGACGTTTTGATTTAATGTGATGCGACAAAATCGTCCCTCTGCGCAAGATGAGATGTTATGTGTGCGGATCATTTTAAGCGAGTTCGTTAAGTAGCTGTAAAAAATGCTCATTTATCTTCTGTAGCAGCCTGCTCTGCAAAAAATAAAACGCGTTGTAACTGAGTAGCAAAATTTACGTTCTCTTTTTATATGTTGTGTATACCGACTTCTCAGGGCTTAAATCAATTTTCCGTTGGATACATTTTATCTCGAACTGCGCGTTTGAAACTGTTTCTCTGAGAATTGGAAGGAAACTTTGAATTTCAAACAATAGTGACTGTCTGTTGATACCAGTTTATCATTTCGGATTATCATGTCCTCTATAAAACTGTCAATATTGTGAGGAAGTGGCTATGGTCCAAGGTTATCGAGGTCGGCGCCCGCAGTTGGAGATAAACAAAGATAAATCGCGCTCTCGCCCGATATAAACACTAGAAGCGCTATCAGCAGATAACTGAATCTTGTGGAAGTTTTTTCCACCGTTTGTCCATATAGTTCTATAATGTTCTATGGAACATTCCATTGACGAGTTGGTGAGCACGTTTCTGCTGCGACATCAAGTGCGGTGCTCCGAGCGAGTTAGTGACAGCTGCTGTGATGTGCAGCGAGTGCTACTGCGGAGCGAGAGATTGTAGAAGTCTTATGTTCGACTCTTCAGCAAGTGAACCATGAAAGAGGCTATGTAGAAAATGAAGTAACGAGGGAATTGAACTAATTTGCATTAGTGAAGTGACTATGTGAACTAAGTGAAGTCCCAGTAAAAGCTGAACTAGATAAAAATAGCAAAGTAACATTGAGAACATAGAGAAGTGATAGTTGAAAAACTGGTCATAGTCACAACATACGATGTTTAATAATATGCCATCGATTAGCTATCAAATTGCATCAACAGCTATCACAACCTTTTCCGAAAGCTTTCTTTTGTTTTATAAATATTTTAGAGGACGATGAAAGCGATAGAATTGCAGTGAATGACCATAGTTCTGCTTAGAATTTTTTCTTCTACGTCATGTAACCAGATCTTCTTTTTACACTCTCTACTATGTATAGTAAGTAGGAGATTGCATTGCATTCCACCCAAAAATTCGATACCGATATTTTACCGGAAATACAAGTTTTGTTGTCCCTTGTATCCAAACAAAGCATTTTTGGAAACGTCCGTGTGTGTGTGTGTCTGTGAACACCATATCTCAAAAACGAAAAGTCGGACAACTCCAAACTTGGTATTTAGGTTCTATATCTTCCAAAGATACGACACGAATTTTTCAACAAAACTCCTCCATCCCAAACTACACTTTTCATGAAACATTTTTGGGAATTTTTTATTTTCTAAAAAATGGCTCTAACGATTTGGATTAAAATACCATATATTAAAGATAATTACATGGTAAATAAAATGCAATTCTTGAATTTTCGGGGAATAATCTATGAAGTCCTCTTTATTCTGAAGGAATTTTGTATAATATTGTATAACTGGTAAATGTAAAGCGATAGACGAAAACTACTACACCAAAAATGTAGATCTCTTTAAAACACACTATTTATTTAAAATAAGTTTTTGTGGCGTAAGCCGTTTCTGAGATATCCGTTATTAAAGGTTCGAATTGTTAATTTCTTGGTCACTCTCTTAAAATCATTTCAACATTCATTTTTCTCGAGATTGCATGGAAACAGTATGGAATTTTAAGGCCCAGTTCTTAAACATTTGACTATCGCTGTTCCCTTTGTACCTATAACGAAATGTGTAATGTAGCTATTTCTGCAAAGATTTATTTGGATTAAAATGTAGTAGATAGTAAAATAAGCTTGAGTGTACCTACTAATAAACGATAGAGGGTAAAGAAAGTCATGTGCATGTATAACATCAGACTTTCTTCACAACGTTGACCCATTATCTCAATTTCTATACAAGCTATAACTCTAAAAAATTTACCACAAATTCTCCATAACTGTGCACTGCTTTTAAAATAGGGGCATTGTTTTATAGTTTTAGTTCTTAAAATATTAAATATTATACCCACTTTCTTACTTCTAAAATGCAGTACAACTTTTAAAAGGATTATTGCTCTTATATGTTTAAAAATAGCCAAAATCCATCCCATCAGAATGATTTTATATTGTAAATACTTGTACATTGCAGTAAAAACAATCATCTTCCTAATTTTTATAGCTATTGAGAAAACTGGGTGATTAAATTGCTGAAATTTAGTATCGTAGCTATAGGCTATTGCAAGTGCCTTAAGTAAGAGGCTGAAAATATGTTATGGGGTACTTTTAGAAAATCGTAAGTAGCGTATAATTTCCTCTAAAACGTAACTGTCCAAGCTTTTTTCTAGATTGATCAAATGCTCCAAATGTGTAACTAAAGGTTGAAAATATGAGTAGAAGTAGTTTTTGGAAGTGTACAGAGCAAGGTAAACCGTGGCGGTAATGTGTGTGACTTGCATTCGGGAGGTCCCGTGTTCGATTTCCAGTGACCGCTCACTCTGACCTATTGGTTTTTCGTGGTTTCCCCGGGTCGGCATGTGAATTCTGACGTGGCTAAGCTTCTACCTGCCCCTCATTTCCTGTAACCATCATCTTTCTTGTCATCTTTTTCGGAGTTGAAGGACCAGGTGACGGTGTTCGACGGATTGTAGTTGGACAGTGGCTATTTCTTCCTGACGTCGTCCTGGGATCGCTCGGTTAGGACTCGCCCCTGGGTGCTTTCTGGCAGGCTCTACTTCGGGGATACTCCGGAGGCTCGGGGCCCAATTGGTGAGCTCAGGCGGCGTTGGAGGCATTCAATTCGGAAACATTAGGGACCCCGTTCGTGCCTGTGCCCGTCGTCATCCGGATCTTGTCGCCTTCGGGTCTCTTCCCCCATCTCTTCCTCCTAGGGGTCACAGTAAAGCACAAGGGGCGGATAACCTGCGTGCGGTGCTCTGCCCCGTTTTTGGGGCCCCTACGTTTGTCATTACCTTTACCCTTGCCTTTTGGAAGCTTTAAGATATCCTATAGTTTTCCCCGAGTCCCGTAGCTCAAGTGTACAACGTCATAAGGTAGGCTCCAGGAGTTCTTTGAGCCCTGTATCCATTATGTAGGCAAGATTCCTTCCTTTCCTTAGTTGCAAAACCTCTCGAGATAAAATACAAGTGCTGCAAAGCTTCCTCTATTATGTTCGACGTTCCGAGTGGACAAAGAATGAATTAAAAAAGAAGAACCAGATTAAAGCGAGCGCAATAGAAGTTGCATGTTACCAAGGAGTCTTTCTGAGGATAATACCCCGATATAGGCTTCTTAGAATGAAAGGAATCGGCGTTTGAAAGGCACGAAACGGCGGTTTTGTGGCAAACAAATCCACACGTGCGAGAACTGATGTCGGCAACGAGATTAAATTAGAACTTCGCGTGGAGAACCCAACACGGAATGCCTTGTGCTCCACACCTACAAAGTAACAAATGTTCTGCTTTTATTTCACTTATTCTTCTAGAACGCTCTTTTTATCCTCTCTGAACTCTTGTAAACAAATAACTTGCCTTAAGACTTTGTTCCAGGATTTGCTGCATCCTGTTGCGTAATGTCTCAGTCGTTTGTTTTTACTGACAGTCATTTGTATTTTTCACTAAGTTTCCTGGCTTCTAATGAATAGTAATTAATTTCTGCAACATCGTGCGTTTTTGGCCTTACAGAGGACAGAGGCATACACTAGAAGTAGTTTTTAGAAATTCTATAAAAAACCAGGGTTGTTAGTGTATATAATGATGCAATATTTCATATTATGTAATGGCTTGTAAGTAAAATCGCTGTCTTACCTATGAAGACAAGGCTTTCGAAGTATCTCTGACCATTTGAATCCATCATAATATCACTTTATGTTGACAATGTCGTATTCAGTACTTTGTTGCTCCAAATAAACGCCTACTAGTTTCAGTATTTAAACAGCCTAAATTTTCAAAACATTTTAATATTCCACATAATAATTATATTGTAATCTTATTCAGTTTTCACTGCCACATCATTAATCCGATTTAGTTCAGTTCTCACTGTCACTTTACTTAATGTGATATAGTTCAATTTTCACTGTCACTTCTCTTTCCCTCTCCTTCCTTCTTCCACTTCCCTCTCGTTCACAGACCTCTCTAATCTCTCGCAGTAGCAGCCCTCACTGTATCTCACAATCTCACTTATAGAGCCAGCACTTTATGTCGCATCAAGAACAACCCACTGACTCAAGAGCACTCTCGCTTATACACCACTACAAGCTTCGTGATAGGGGAGAAAGAAGCTTCAAGAATTATCTCGTTGCGTCGCGAGCGCTTCTGGAAGTTACGTCGGGGGAGAGCGCTCCTCCTTATCTCTCCAGCCAGCAAGTCGATCGAAGCCACATAATAACCTCGGCACATAGCTGCATCACATTATTTCATAGTGTGTTGATACTTCGTCGAAGAAATGCTTTACACAAAACATTTTAGGGTATAGAAAACACCAAGTTGCTACAGGCAGTTCACAAAATAGGCACACATTCATTCCAAAATGAAATAGAACCTTAAATGAAGGGCTAGAATTCTTTCGTCGTGTCTGTCATGGTCTGTACATCAACTCTGGCCAGAACATACATGGTGTTCTTTGTAAAAGGTCAACTCCCTCTATTGTGAATAAATTGAAAGCTTGTTTATCCGTGGGGGAAATTTGCTACAATCTTGCAGATCTGAATACGCCTAAGAGTTTTTCGTGTACAAAAATCCAGAGTTTTATTTTATGATTTATGAAGTATTTTAATTAACAATATTAGAAACGCACTACATATACAAGGTGAGTCAGAATAACACCGAATAATTTTAATGCGTGATTTATGGGTTCTATTTGAGTATTTTCTTTTAGGAAATGTATGCCCATAAATGCCTTGTTACTGAGCAAGAGAACATTAACGTTTTTTCAAATGCCGCGTCGGGTTAGATGAAATTCCGACAAACTGGTCGCTACGCATCTTTTGCTATAAGGCATTGGTAAGTTTTGAAATAATAGTAGCCGCGTGTATTTAATTTTTAATAATGCTAAACTCTCTTAAATTGACTTAGTCTCTACTTAATTACATTGTATTAAACCCATATACGAGGGACACTATTTATATTTTGCGCCTGGCAACCCTGATTGTTGTAGGTGCCATCTGATATTTCCAATGGAAATTTTGGCATTTTTGACTATAATTTACTTCAAAAATTTTGTCAATAGAGCGTCATTTGTTTTATTTACACTAACTTGAAAATTGTGTGTCAACAAAAACATGGAATTAACTCGCGAAAATGATTTATTACGACTTTCGACGTGGATTATCAAGACAAGAGTGCATCCATCAACTAACTTCCACATTTGGCGACAAAGCTCCATCCTTTGCCACTGTGATACGCTGGTATAACGAATTTAATCATGTCCACCGTTCGCTCAATGTTGAAGGTCGTGAAGGTCGTCCAAAATCAGTTGTTGTGCCAGAAAACATTGATTCTGTGCAAAAACTAATAATGAAAGGTCATCATGCGACAGATTGTGAGATTGAGGCAACCCTAGGCATTAGTTCCACCAGCATATATAAAATATTGCATGATTATTTAGCCGTGAAAAAGTTTGCTCTCGTTGGATCCCACATAATTTGACGCAATCTCAAAAAGATGCTCGTGTCCATTGGTGTACAAAAATGCTCAAGAAATACAATGGCGGTGCCTCAAAAGACGTGTATAAGATTGTAACAGGTGACGAATCATGGATCTATGCGTATGAGCCGGAACGTGAACAGCAGTCGACTGTGTGGGTGTTTCAAGATGAAGCAAATCCAACAAAAGTTGTTCGCACTCGAACCACTTCGAAGCAAATGGTCGCCTGCTTTTTCAGCAAAACTGGCCATGAGGCAAGAGTACCTTTAGAGGAACGTAAAGCGGTCAATGCCGAATGGTACACATCCATTTGTTTGCCGGAAGTCTTCGGTGAAGTAAGGAAAACCAACAAGAACCGTAGGATCGTTCTTCATCAAGACAATGCGAGCGCGGACACATCTCGTCTAACAACAGAGTATTTGAAGGCTCAGAAAATTGAATTGATGGATCATCCGCCATACAGTCCTGATTTGGCACCCAATGACTTCTTTTTGTTCCCGAACATCAAGAATAAATTGCGTGGACAACGATTTTCATTGGCAGAAGAAGCCATTGATGCCTTCAAAAACATGTTTTGGAGGTGTCTCAAGAAGACTGGAATAAATGCTTTGACAAATGATTCAAACGGATGCAAAAGTGTATTGATCATAAAATTTTTGTAAAACTTTCTACACCGTTCTACAAATTATGAGAAAAGTTAAAAGAATATTAAATGATGCAGTCATATGTTTTTAAAATCATAGTTAAAATAAGAAAAAACAAGAATTGAACAGGTGCATAAGTGTTTATAAAAGATGTTCAAATGCGACTGTTGCCTTTGCAGCATAGTTGACAGTGTCGTAATGACTGCCAAGTTCTTCCAAAAATACCTGACATAACACGAATAGCATGAAATACAACAATGGTCCGGACCATCAGTTCTTCTTCACTATTAACCGGCGTTTCGTACACAAAAGTTTGAAAAATTCAAAGCGGTTTGATCTGGTGAACGCGCTGGCCATGATGTTGGTGCTCCTCTATTGATCCAGCAATCACTTAGGAAATCCGTTGTGTCGCGGAATAATGCGCAGATGCAGCATCACCTTAGACTACATTAAGTGACATATTTCTAACGGAACCTCTTTTATAAGTTCTGCAAAGTACGTTGTAAAAACTGTAGGAAAAATGTCCCCATCAAACATAGAGGTGGTAAATAGCAGGCTCGATGAGTGTGTCATCCATAATCCCAACCCAAATGTTTCCTGCAAACCAGTGTTGGTATAATATGCAACTCTAATAACTCTAGGGTTTACCTGTATCCAAATATGACTTATGTGGTTAAGCATGCCCTCATTTGTAAAAACCTCGTCCGTCCACAATATAGTTGTAGGAAATCTTGGTTGATCAGTGTATTTCTGAAGAAACCACTGGACAAACTGTAGTCGGGATGGAAAGTCATCTGGCTCCAGTGCCCGAATTCAAGTAAGATGATACGGATGTATATACTGCTCGCGCAGAATTCTAGTAACCGAAGACTGGCTTGTATACATGACATGCGCTATTGCCCTTGTGCTTGTGGACGGAAAATTATGGACCCGGTCAAGAACCTCCTCCTCTAGAGCCACTGTTATTACATGTGTTTGTACTCCTGGGCGATGCGCTTGTTTTCAGAAAGCTCCAGTTTCTCGCAGCCGATGTACGGCAGCAGGTAAAGGTGTTGATGAGGCAAATATCTCCTTGGGTAAAGCTCTTAAAGATCTCGTGCCCTTTTCGCATTTCACAAGCAGCACCGTTAACGTAATGCATGTCTGCTAGTTCTGCGTAAGTAAAGTGGAACATTTTTATAATAGGCTGTAACACCAAAAGTCATTCCAGTAAAAGGAGCGGTTTAGTATATCCTGATAGCTGAGATTGATAACCTACACCTCTTGTAGGAGCCACAACGTCACAAAGTGCTAATATGTGAGTCTGTTTTTTTAAGAACTATGGTCCTTAGTGCCCCATTCTATATTGGGCTTCAAAGATCGGAAATTTTGCTCAAATGCTTCTCTATCAGGCTTGAGGTTCTTTTATGTGCCGTAAATCTACGACACGCGACCACCGACTTTACTTTCCTTCCGCAGCAAGCCATGCTAAGGATTTTTGCGCTCCAATAAAGTCCATCACCCTCTGCCAGACTATGGAGGACGACTAATATGCGACGGAATCCCTTACCATTTAAAAAGCAAAACGTAGGTTTTCGATGTGATATAAACAATGTTAAAAATAAGACACAAGCGATGTTCCAAAATGCAAAGGAAAACAAAACATAAGCGACATTCCTGGGGGAACAGAGATCCGTTTGATAAAATGTTGTCCTCCGTGGGAAGTAAAGCCAGTGACCCAGTGTCGTAGGTTTACGGCACTTAAAAGAACCTCAAGCCTGATAAAGAGGCCTCTGAGCAAAATTACCGGTCTTTCACGCCCAATGTAGAATGGGACGCTAAAGACCACAGCAGATAAAGAGCGTCCATAAATAAAACTCAATTTCAATTTGTTTGACAGAACCCGAGGCGGCCCGGGTTCAATCCCAGGTACCCGCATGTGGGATTTTTGGTGGACAAATTTGCTGCGTCTAGGCGGGTTTTCTCCGGGTTCTCCGGTTTCCCCCGCCATTCATTCCACCAGCTGCTCCATCATCACCTTTCCTTTCATCCATTTAACCGACATTTCGTTACATCTACTTCCTTCATCCCATTCCAGGCATCGGGCTGATCACCCATCCTGGCTCTTCTGTCTAATCCATGAGAGTGTCTGCTCCTCGACGGGCCTCTGACCCCAGGCACCCGCCTGTAAGTCCTTGGGGGTGTAAGTCCTACATAAGATGAGGTTAAACAATGAATTTCAACTAACCTGACGCGACATTTGAAAAACGTTAATGCCCTCTAGCTTGATAACAAGACGCTTACGAATATACATTTCCTATAAGAAAATATTCAAATAGAACCCCTGAATCGCGCCTTAAAATTAGTCGATGTTATTCTGACTCATCCTGTATATTTCATTTTCTAATGTCCAACTGGATTCTTCTTTAGTGAAGAGCGTACTTCACATCTAGACAGATATATCAAATGTTCACTTTTTGCTTACAGGTGACAATCGTCTCCTGTTATATGTACAAACAAGATCATAAATCTACACATGGTGTTACATTTGTAGACATTTTGTGTCTCGTGTTTAGCATTTAGTAAGTTTTAGGAAACATTTAAAATAAATTGCATCCATGAATATATACTTAACATGTGCTAACATACTTAATTTAATACCTAAACTTGATCTCTTGTCATTTAAATAACATCAACATAATAAATAAATAAAAAAGAAAGAAAAATCTGAAAATACTCGTCCCTGTACCTAATTTTTTACACCAGAACATGTTTTCCAAATTTTTATATTGTAGCATGTGAGGTTGGTAACACTGTAATATGTGCTGTGGTAACATTGTATGGTTAACGCTTAGGTTGGCAATTACAACAGATAGTGACGTAGTAGAAGGGGAGGAGTAAAACTGGTTTTATCTTGTGGTAGAAGGAACTCTGCGTCCTCTTTGAGCGTTGCCAGGAACAGGGCAAGACATGTGTTAGGCATGGCGCTTCGCCGAGCATGAAGGTAAGTTGTATCACCTTTAATTTATATTATATATTTGGCATCTAACTTTATACTATGTGAATTAGTTATGTAAGTGGTCCCTTCCTTCCTAGCCCATGATTTAGTAATATTTTGGTGGTTTTTAGGTATTTTTGGAATTTTGTTAGCATGCCCCCGTCGGACCTCGTGTTAGGAAAATGTGTTGCTTTAGATTCCGGTCCTGTGCTCTACCCCCCGTAATGAAGTGAAATGAAGGAGGTTCCGACAATATTTATTAATTTAAAAATACATTCAAAATACATCCAAAATCAGCAACATTGTTCAGATATCTTTAAACTAGAAAAGAAAGAAATATATGAAAAATAAAATAAGCAAAAACTACACTAAAACTCTTCTCGAATTGCGTACCTGCAAATAAAATAAAACGGTTGGTATCCAGTATTAAATACCTGGTATCCAGCTAAACTCAAAAGCAAAGCAATCTAGCATACACAAAGTTAATTTAAAGTACAAATTTTACTTAAACTAGGTACTGGTATCCAGCACCAAATATTCATTTATTATAAATTCTTTCGATTTTGATTTTCAATTTCTAATTTTAAAAACTTTAATTTAAGTTTATTCTAGTTTAAAAAGTTTTATTGTTGTAATTGTTATCGTAATTTTAATTATTCGACTAATAATGTAATTATTTTTATTTATTCAATAACGGTTAATAAATATTTTAATTTGTATGTATTACTTATTTTATTTATTCAATTTATGCTACAATCTTTTATATTTAATAACTACAACTCTTAACTCGTTTTAAATAAAAATGTGTATATAACTTAGTTTCAACTCCATTTTATTAATTCTTTGTAACTTACATATTTTTTAAACATTTCAATTACATTTCGTTAATCTATAATAAAATATGTCTTTATTTATTTATTTAACTTATTTTATTATTCATACCAACATTACCGATATGTCGTTTCATTACATAATAAGTGCGTTGTGTTATATGGTTTTTAATAAATGTATAAGATTTCCCAAGGTTTTATGTATTTAAAATTGTAGCTTTTGTATTGTTTTTATTTGTGAAGATATCTTAAGGGACTCCGAGGCAAGTCTGACATTTCCGAACTGATCTGATGGACCTGAGATGGTTTTGAAACATCTAAAATCATGACAATAGGTATAAAATAAAAAGTATGGTTATGTCATTCAGGTAGTTCCAGATAGTAAAAAATATATACAATCCACTTAAGACTTAATAAGACTGATTAAGGTTTTAATATCCGATGTGGAATCGAACCCCGGTCTACGTAAGAGAAGCACAAATCATTACACCAAAAATCTCCTTTTTGGAATAGGAGATACAAATATGTTAACAGCGTTTTGGCCAATGCTCTGGGTTCAGTTATGGTAATGTATTTCGTTTCTAATGGTAATAAAAATAAAAAGTATCGTATTAATTTACTCTCGTCATATTGTTGCCAACTACATATATGTTCCCATACCAGATGGCTCTGCAGTAACGTGTGACTCGATGCCGGGTTGGATTTCCACTGGTCACCCAATCTGACCTTGGGTTTTTCGTGGTTTGCCCTGGTCGGTAGGGAATTCTGGGATGGTTTCTCATTTACCACCATTTCCTTTCTCTCGTTTTCCCTTCATTCCGCTTCGTAGACAACAAACCACCCCCATCACCCGTACAATCTGCTGGCGTGTGCAGACCAATCACGAGATAGCGTTTTACCTATCGCCAATGACTGATGGTCGCTGTTGTGCACGTACTATGTATTGATGATAGTTTGAGTGTAGCTAACTTGAAGCCAACTGCTTGAGAATTCCTATACCTGACGATTACACATTTACCCTTTCGCGGATACCGGATGTACCTGTAGATACATTAGAAAACATGTATAACTCTAATGATAAGGCCGATTTTGTTATACGGAAGTGAAATCTGGGGATAGAAAGGAGCAGAGCAAGTAAATAAAACGCAGGTAGCATTTTGGAAAAGAGTTCTTGCAGTTTCACAAGGCACATCAAATTCGGCGGTATTGAGGGAAGTGGGATGTTATGAAGACACAATACACTGTAAAATAAGAGCAGTGAAGTACTGGCTGAGGCTGTTGCAGGGGGATAACTCCACACTACGATCCAAATGTTATAAATACCAGCGAGAAAACCTGTCTCCTAAGTTTTGGGCAGCTGATCTGTAAAGGGGTTTGAGGAGAATAGGAATGGGGTCAGCATGGCAAAGAGCTGAAACAAATGTCAAAAACATAAGAAAAGAAGACTAAGAGACATCAACCAACAGGAAATAGAATCGGATTGTAAAATTAAACCTTCTCTAAGTCTGTCAAATGAAATAAAATTGAATTGGGTTAAAGAGGCTTAACTTAGGAAGAAAGGAAAGATCAGGAATGACATGGTTTAGACCGGGGGGCTGGAGGGCACAGAAAATGACTGACGATTCTAGCAGGAGAATCTGCCCATTCTGTGATTTGGATGAGGGCTGGGTACATATTTTGACGGAATGTGCACAGTGGGAGACCGGCGAACAATTAAACTCAAAAAAAAAAAAATCTTAAGTCTGTCAAGAAAGAGATTGGCATGTTTGGATCTACTGGCTGACCAGAGGAACTGGCAAAACATGGGCTAAAGTGCGCGAAGCTAGGTCAAATTTGTTTAGTTAGTCAAAGGTAATTTATCTGTATTTTGCTTTTTTTTTGTTGTTCTTTTTTGTTTTCTTTTCTTTTTCTGTTGTTTATTTTGTCACCATACCTTGTATCTTAAATATGCATGTACCTCAATGACCCATGCACTAAATAAAGGTGTAATAACTTCAACAATTTGAAACCAATAAAGATACCTTATCTATCTATCTCGTTGTAGGTAGAAATTGGCATAAATAGAAGCAATAGTCATATTTTTAAAACAGAGACCCCATATGCTGACCGAGCGCTTTAACTCCGCGGTAATATATGAGACTCGCATTCGAGAGGTCCCAGGTTCGATTCACGTCGACAGCCTACTCTGATTTTGGATTTTTCGTTATTTTCCCTGGTCGGTAGGCGAGTGTTGATGTGGTTTCTAATTTACCACAATCTCATTTCCCTTTCATTCCATTTCTTTCTCCTGTTTCAGGTGTGATTTTAGGTTTCGCGGCTTGAGAAAGTGCTGGATAGATGGCGCGGATGCTTGCTCCAAGAAAAGAGTATTGCCCGTGGATGCTGCTTGGTTGAACGGGTCGTTCATCACCATCTCTGGGCAGCTTCAATACTGGGAAGGGGGGATGGTGGCTACAATAGATCTATGTAGGTTGCAGTGCGCAAGGTGTACCTCTCCGTTGTATAACCTATTCCCTACATGTTGGCCTTGATAGGTATTTCATACCGTTTACATGACATCATAAGAAACATCTGAATGATGACACTTAAAACATGACAGAGGCCTTGAAATCAAATCAATAAAAATCTGATGTGTTACACTCACACGACTTTCTCTACTCTTTTACAAACTATTTTTACAAACGCTTGTTCTCCATATGCTTCATGTTAATCGAGATATCGAGATGTTAATCTTATTGCTAATTTTCTTGTAGATGCAAGGGGAATTGGTAGGCTTTAAGCGATAGTCAAATATTTTCAGAGCTGGTTGCCATGTGGAGTATTCCATTCTCTTTCCATTACCAGGACAAAAAAAAAATGAATAACGAATTCCCATAGGAGAAACGTATATTGGAAAATTTAAGGAAATAACAAGCAATATCTCGAAAATGGTTCACTCAACAAAAAAAATGTATATGACATAAATTGTGTATTTTAACGCGACCTACATTTTTTGTGTAATAAAATTTTGTCTATCTCTTATGGTTTACCAGTTATGCAAAAGTCGTTCACAATGAAGAATATTTTTGGAGACATTCCTAGAAAATTCGAGATATACAATTCATTTGCCATGAAAATGTCTTAAACTTATGGTATTTTATTCAAAATCATTATAGCCATTTTTGAGAAAATTAAAATTTTCGAAAAAGATTCCATATAAATTGTAATCTGGAGTGGGGGGATTTTCTTGAAAACCTTCCTGTCGCATCTCTGGAAGATACTGAACCTAAATACCAAGTTTGGTGTTTATCCGACTGTTCGTTTATGAATTATGCTGTTCACAGACAGACACATAGACACACACACGGACATGTTTCCAAAAATGATTTTTTTAGATTCAGGGGGCCTCAAAACATATATTTCCGGTGAAATTTCGGTATCGAATTTTTGGGTGGAATACAATACTTCCCCTACTTACTATACGAGGTAGAGAAAGTACAAATTATGAACAAAGGCCCATGTTTGGGATAGTGTGGAGTTGGGGATTTTCTTGAGAATCTTCGTGTCCTTATTTTGAATATACTGAACTTAGATATCAAGTTGGGTATTTATCGGACGTTTAGTTTTTGAGTTATGTTGTTCAAAGACAGGCACAGATACACATATGCACTTTTAGCCAGAAATAGAGATTCAAGCGGCCTGATTAACGTATACTTTTTGGGTCCACCACCTCCGTGGTAGAGAAAGTAAATTCTTGTTAATATTACACAGAACTAGCACTTGCACACAAAAAATATGACTTTCACCCACTTGAATAACCTTTCTGGATACGGAATCGTCAAGCTTTGATTGCATGTTAAGATCAGAATCTGGCACGGGTTGCCCTATAACGCCATGGAATACTCAATTAGTCTGTTTTTAGAGCTGAAATCGGCACTCGTGTTCTGTATTAGCCTCTTAAGACACGAAATATAACCATGATTTATATCTGCATTGCTAAGTGACCGAGCAGAAACATTTGGAAGGCATAGCGGTCGACTCTACTTTTCCTTCTCTAGTTTTTGACTACACGTTAATATTGTACTTGCTTTCAACACAACATGAATAAACAATACGCAGCAAGGTGAAAACATCTGATGTGCTACATTCACATGTCTCTCTCTACCCTCCATCGCTTATTCGTGTGTACAAATTATTCTTACGAAAGTTTATTTTCCTATCTAGTTCATTTTAATTGAGGCAAACCTTTTCGAAAATAGCCCATTACACATTCTGTTATAGATACAAAGGGAACAGCGAGTCAAATGTTTAAGAACTGGACGCTACATGTTGGCCTTAAAATTCCATGCTCTTTCCATGACATCGCAGAAGCTGAAAATCGACAGGACTTTAAAAGAATAATAAGTATTGAACAACTCGAACTATTAATAACGGATATTTCAGAAATGGTTGATACCACAAAAAAAAGGTATTTGAAATATATTGTGTTTTAATGAGATCTACATTTTTATTTACTCTACTACGTAGAGTAAGTAGGGGAAGTATTGCATTCCACCCAAAAATTCGATACCGAGTTTTCACCGGAATCAAAAAAAAAAGGATTTTTGGAAACATGTGTCTATGTGTCTATGTGTGTGTGTCTGTGAACAGATAACTCAGAAACGAACAGTCAGATAAACATCAAACTTGGTATTTAGGTTCAGTATCTTCCAGAGATGCGACACGAAGGTTTTCAAGAAAATCCCCCCACCCTAGATTACCCTTTACACGGAACATTTTTCGAAAATTTTAATTTTCGCAAAGATGGCTCTAACGATTTTGATTAAAATATCATACATTTAAGATACTTTCATGACAAATAAAATGTATATCTTAAATTTTCTGAGAATGTCTCCAAAAGTATTCTTCATTGTGAACGACTTTTGCATAACTGGTAAACCATAAGAGGTAGACAAAAGTTTACTACACAAAAAATGTAGATCGCGTTAAAATACACAATTTATGTCGTATACATTTTTTTGTTGAGTGAACCATTTTCGAGATATTGCTTGTTATTCCCTTAAATTTTCCAATACTTATACTTTTTCTCAAATTCGTTATTCATTTTTTACTTTCTCTACTACGTATAGTAAGTAGGGGAAGTATTGTATTCCACCCAAAATTTCGATACCGAGATTTCACCGGAAATACATGTTTTGAGACCCCCTGACTAAAAAAAAAAAGCATTTTTGGAAACATGTCCGTGTGTGTGTCTGTCTGTGTGTGTCTGTGTGTGTGTGTGTGTGTCTGTGTGTGTGTCTGTGAACAGCATAACTCAGAAGCGAACAGTCGGATAAACACCAAACTTGGTATTTGGGTTCAGTATCTTCCAAGGATGCGACACGAAGGTTTTCAAGAAAATCCCCCAACTCCAGAGTACCCTTTACATGGAAGATTTTTGGAAAAGTTTAATTTTTTCAAAAATGGCTCTAACGATTTTGATTAAAATATCATATGTTTAAGATATTTTTATGACAAATAAAATGTATATGTTGAATTTTCTGGGAATGTCTCCAAAAGTATTCTTTACTGTGAACGACTTTTGCATAACTGGTAAACCATAAGAGATAGACAAATTTTACTACACAAAAAATGTAGAACGCGTTAAAATACAATTTATGTCATATACATTTTTTTTTGGTTGAGTGAACCATTTTCGAGATATTGCCTGTTATTCCCTTAAATTTTCCAATACTTATTTTCTAAAATGGGAATTCGTTATTCATTTTTTGTCTTGGATATGCAAAGAGTGTTAATCTGTAGCAAAGGGAATGGTGCTGCACCTAGCAACCAGCTATTAAGAGATATGTATGTGCTTAAAGGCTACTGTTTTTCTACATTGCCCTGGTAAATATATTTTCTCCTTACATCTACAAGAAAATTAGCAATAAGATAGAGTCTGCAAATGTTTATCTCGATTAACATGAAGTAGATGGAGAATAAGCGTTTGTAAAAATAGTACAAGAGTAGAGAAAGTCATGTGAGTGTAACACATCAGATTTTTTTATGTCCTGGACAGCAAAGAGATTGGAATGCGCCACACAGCAACCAGCGGTTAAAAGATTTGACTATCGCTTAAAACCTACCATATTCCCCTTGCATCTACAAGAAAATTAGCAATAAGATTAAGATCTGGATTAACATGAGGCATATGGAGAATAAGCGTTTGTGAAAATAGTTTATACAAGAGTAGAGAAAGCCATGTGAGTGTAACACATCAGATTTTTTGTGTATTGCGTTTTCGTCTGTCGCTTAGCGTTTACCAAGGTCTTGTTTATACAATATTATGCAAACTTCCTTCCTAATGAAGACGACTTCAACCGCTTATTGTTTACTTTTAAGAGCTTCTCCACTCTTCAGCAGTTGCCCTGTATTCCCATTGCCATTCATCTCGATTGTGCCTCCTCCAGGCTCAGATCATTCATCATTCTATGAATTTGTACTCTCCAGGTTGCTCTTGGCCTACCTCGCTTTCTTCTTCCACGAGGTGACCGTTATAAAAAGGTCTTGAGCCATCTATCATCCCCCATTCTTTTCATATGACCATACAATTGAAGACCCCGTCTTTCAGTTTTCCCCACCATTGTTTCCTCAATATCTATCATCTTCCTCACCTCTTCATTTCTCCTTCTTTCCATCCTGGATACTCTACGTCTTATTCCATCCATTTCCTCTGCCAAGATCTTAGATTTTGTCCCTCTACCAAAGTCCACGCCTCGGCACCATAGAGCATTATACTTTCCACCACAGTCCTCAAAAACCGCTTCTTTGTACAAATCGACATGGCTCTACCCCACAAAACCCCATTCAACATTTTTATAACCCTTCATGCATCTTCTAGCCTATTGTCTGCATCCGCTTTACAGCTCCCTACTTCATCAATAAGCGATCCCAAATATTTAAACTTTTTAACAGCTTTAATAATTCCTTGGGGTAGTGAGATGTCCCGGACACTTCCTCCTACTACCAGGTATTCCGTTTTATCCATATTTAGTTGTAACGCATCCAAAAATTTCCTCATTATACATTTCACTTCCTCACGACTCTGAGCCATCACCACCTGGTCATCTGCAAACAGTAGTGAATGTACAGTACCACCTTGAACTGGTATACCCATACCTCCACAGGACCGATTCCATTTTCTAGTACATATTGAAGAAGTTGTGGGAATTGCTGCTGCACCGCCGTATGTGAGCCAAACTTGTGGTTTATTGTTATGGTTACACCACGTTTAGGCATCAATTTGCGGGAAATATCTTGAAGAAATTGTGTTGCCCCACGTACGATACAAACTTGCTGATGGCCTTCGCCCCCACGTTTAAAAAATCAACTTTGTATTTTAATGTTTATTTAAATATTATATATGTGTGCCTCGGCTGCGTCAGTAGTAATTTTCAGAACACGTATCTCTTAGAAGGGCTGGTGTGGCTAAAGAACAAGGCTTACACAAATTATAATTGTATTGTACTTTGTTTACTAATCCTTCACACGATTAAATAACACTTCACTGATATATCCTACTATAGAGCTGTGAGATTATTGTTATTTGCACTTTTTAACACGTAAACTTTATATTATTCTCACCGCAATAAAATTTTATGTCTCACATTGAACACTTACCAAATCTAACTGACGGGTCAGCTATCTTGTAGCGTCTCCCGCCTGAATTTGTACAATTTCTCTATTTCAAGTCCCTGATTGGCTAAGCCTACTCCAATAGAATACTTTTATTTAACTTAAAAGCTTTTTCTAGTTTCTGATTGCCTATTTATAAACTAATTTAATTATTACATTATTGTTCCAGAATTATTAGTAGCCTTATTAAACTTTCTAATTTATTGTTGTCTCAAGGGTACCTCATTGTTACCTCATTGTTAGCAACTTTCGGCATATACTTTTTAATTCTGTTTGCTACAAAAGGCAGTTTGCTTCTATTCTCACAGTTCCTACATTGTTAAACTAGGTAATACATTCATATAACAATATTATATATGTACATAAAAATATAAACATAATAAAATGACTTTTGCATACACTTTATATATTATATTATACACATATTACTTCTAGGCGGGCTGTTATTATTATTTTCTCTACTACGTATAGTAAGTAGGGGAAGTATTGTATTCCACCCAAAAATTCGATACCGAGATTTCACCATAAATACATGTTTTGAGATCCCCTGAATCCAAAAAAGCGTTTTTGGAAACAGGTCCGTGTGTGTCTGTGAACAGCATAACTCAGAAACGAACAGTCGGATAAACACCAAACTTGGTATTTAGGTTCAGTATCTTCCAGAGATGCGACACGAAGGTTTTCAAGAAAATCCCCCTACCCCAGATTACCCTTTACATGGAACATTTTTCGAAAATTTTAATTTTCTCAAAGATGGCTCTAACGATTTTTATTAAAATGTCATATGTTTAAGATATTTTCATGGCAAATGAAATGTATATCTCGAATTTTCTGGGAATGTCTCCAAAAGTATTCTTCATTGTGAACGACTTTTGCATAACTGGTAAACCATAAGAGATAGACAAAATGTTACTACACAAAAATGTAGATCGCGTTAAAATACCCAGTTACTTCATATACATTTTTTTGTTGAGTGAACCATTTTCGAGATATTGCTTGTTATTCCCTTAAATTTTCCAATACTTATACTTTTTCTCAAATTCGTTATTCATTTTTTTTGTCCTGGTAATGCAAAGAGAATGGAATACTCCACATAGCAAACACCTCTTAAAATTTTGACTATCGCTTAAAGCCTACCAATTCCCCTTGCATCTACAAGAAAATTAGCAATAAGATTAACATCTCGATATCTCGATGAAGCATATGGAGAATAAGCGTTTGTAAAAATAGTTTGTACAAGAGTAGAGAAAGTCATGTGAGTGTAACACATCATATTTTATTTTTATATTATATAATTAGACTGATATCGTTTAAGTGTTAGAAACACTGCCTCAGTATTGAACAGACATATTTTAAATAAAGTAGCGGACATACTACACCCCTGTCTTAGGCTTTTTGTTGTTCTGAATGGAGAGGATAATATCTTCCCTATTTTACAGAAGTGTGACACTGTTGGTACAACCGCCAAATAAGTAATATCATTGGTAACTCAATACCAATGGAGTGGAGTACAAAAATTAGAGGGATCCAAATCCGGGATGGTTGTTTTAGTGATGAGAAAAAGATTCAAAGTTATTCTCAAAAAATTAAGATATATATTTTATTTGTCATCTAAATATCTTTAATATATAACAAAGGGTGCCAAAAAGTGTAATCACACTTCAAGCAAAGAACAAACTGTGTTAACATAAAGAGAAAATGATGAACACTAATCATCGTAGAGTTTTACAGTTACAGCAGTTGCTCAAAATGCCCACATCGGCGCCGATGCACTTCTGAGTACGTTCACCTACTGACCGAGCAACGTTTGCGAAAGTGTGCTCAGCGATTGCAGCACATGCTGTTTCAATTTTTCCCGAAGTGCTGCCAGCGTATCTGGTTTTCTACGCTATACAACGTCCTTAAAAGTTCCTCATAGGTAGAGGTCCAATGGAGTTTGAGGAAATATTTTTAACCCTTAAATCTCTTCAGTCTAATTATATAATATATAAATTCGATAACAATATGTGTATGTAACAATATATAAGGAGTGTATATGACAGTCATTGTATATGTGTGTATTATTGTATAATGTAATAATCTTATGTGAATGTATTGCGTAGTTTAATAATGTAGGAGCTGTGAGAATAATAGGTTAAACTTTGCTAACAATGAGGTAACCTTGAGGCAATAATGAATTTAAGAATGTGTAATAATGCTACTAGTCATTATTGGAGCAACAATAATGTAAATTTTAGTGACGGTTTATTAAATAGCCAATCAACAACCAGAAAAAGCTTTAGTTAAATGAAGGTATTCTATTGGAGTAGGATTAGCCAATCAGAAACTGAAAAGGAGAAAATTTTACAAATTTAGAGTTCAGTTGCCTGCAGACAGCGTTACTAACCAGACGCAAAAAGTGTCCTCAAGAGATTTAATACGTATTCATGTGAGACAAAAAAATAGTTTACGTGTTAAAAAGTGCAAATAATTAATAAAAGCTCTCTATCAGTGAAGTGTTATATAAATCGTATCAAGCATTAATAAAAGAAGTGAAGTAAAATTATAATCTGGGTAAGCCTACATTCTTAGTCACACCACAACCCTGCTAAGAGAAACGTGTCTCTAACAATAATACTGACGCAGCCGAGGCAAACACAAATATATAATATTTAAATAAACAGTAAAAATACATTTGGGGCGAAGGCTACCGGAAACTGTTTACTATACGTGCGGTTGCAACTACTACAAGTTCGGCTCCCCAACAGTTGAACTATAATACAACTTCTTCAAATTGACACCCAAAGCGTGGCAAATAACGTAAAGAAAACAATCTTCTTCAAATTGGCGTCCATACATGAAGCTACTAAATAACCTATTTCAAGTTAGATCCGGAGAAGCGCCCTGAAAAGCTTTGTAGATTTCTGCGGTGAGTGCTTAAAACATTCCAAAACCATAGCCATGGACGAAGGGCTTGTTGCTGTGCAAGGTCTCTCTGATTTGCTCTTGGGTACATTGCATACGCTACCACGAGTCTCAAATTTGTCTCGAATGCGTGCAATTGTTACTCGCGTTGGCGGCTCTGTCGTGTCTCCATTGCCGTTGAACTTCAATAACATTCTCGGTTTTCCAATACCACTTCAAGATCCCTTTTCGTTGTTCAAACGATAATCTTGGCTCCATTTTGTTACACAACGCTAGCATAATCTAACATAACATCATACGGTAAACTTGGCTTCATTTGTTTACTGTTGATTTACCTTTCGGTAGCAACATTAGCAATATATATGTGAGTCACATCTGTTTACAGAATATCATACAACAAATTGCTGTTGTTTTCAGGTCCAACTTGAGGCAGTATTTTTAACACTTAAATGAATTCAGTCTAATTATATAATATATATATTCAATAACATCCCTCCTTAAAGCAATATGTGTATGTAACAATATATAAAAAGTGTATATTGCAGTCATTGTATATGTTTATATTATTGTATACATGTGTAATAACGTTATGTGAATCTATTACGTAATTTAATAATGTAGGAGCTGTGAGAATAATAGGTTACAAGTTGCTAACAATGAGGTAACCTTGAGGCAATAATGAATTTGAAAGTTTAACAATATTATTTGTATTACTTTCTTGGAAGCAATAATGTAATTTTTGTGACACTTTATAAAATAGCCAATCAACAACCAGAAAAAGCTTTAATTAAATAAAGGTATTCTATTGGACTAGGATTAGCCAATCAGAGACTTGAAATACAGAAATTTACAAATTTAGGCGGTAGAAATCAAGCCAGTTGCTTGTAGACAGTGTTCCTAACCGGACGTGAGATGTGTCCTCGAGAAATTTAATACGTATACGTGCGAGATAAAAATAGTTTACGTGTTAAAAAACTGCAAGTAATTAATAAAAAAATCTCACAGCTCTCTCTCTCTCTCTCTCTCTCTCTCTCTCTCTATATATATATATATATATATATATATATATCAGTGAAGTGTTATTTAAATAGTGGCAAGCATTAATAAAAGGAGTGAAGTAAAAATTATAATCTGTGTAAGCCTACATTCTTCAGTCGCACCACCTCGCTGCTAAGACATTCATCTCTAAAAAATGCTGACGCAGCCGAGGCAAACGTAAATATATAATATTTAAAGAAACAGTCAAAATTACAAAGTTAATATTATTTAAACATTTGGGGAAAAGGCCACCGGAAAGTACATTTAGGGTGAAGGCAACCGGAAACTTTTTACCATACGTAGCAGCAACAAACCTTCTTCAAATTGGCTCCCAAAGCGTGGTGCTAAAAATATTCATTCATTATCTGTTTACCCTCCTCTTATGTAGGACTTACACCCCCCAGGACTTACAGGCGGGTGCCTGGGGTCAGAGGCCCGTCGAGGAGCAGACACTCATGGATCAGACAGAACATCCAGGATGGGGGATCAGCCCGACGCCTGGTATGGGATGAAGGATGTGGATGAAACGAAATGTTGGTGAAATGGATGAAATGAAAGGTGATGATGGAGCAGTTGGTGGAATGAATGACGGGGGAAACCGGAGAACCCGGAGAAAACCCGCCCAGACGCCGCTTTGTCCACCACAAATCCCACATGCAGGTCCCTGGGATTGAACCCGGGCCGCCTCGGTGGGAGCGCTCTAACCACTCGGCCACGGCGCCGCCGGTGCTAAAAATAACGTAATAAAAATAATTACCTTCTTCAAACTTTGAAATATATTAGCATATATCCCCTGTCAAAGTGCGAATACATTTTTCGGCACCCTCTGTAATATTTTCTTTAAAATCGTTAGAAACATTTATCGAAAATAAACATTTTTGAAAAATCTTCCATGTAAAGAGTAGTTTGGGGTGGGAGATTTCTTCAAAATCTTCGTGTCGATCTTTGAAAGGTACGAAACCTAAATACCGAGGTTGGTATTTGTCCCACTTTTCGTTCTTGAGATATACTGTTTACAGACACACACACATGGACTTTTTTGGATTCAAGGTCCTCAAAGCATCTATTTCCGGTGAAATCTCGGTATAGAATTTTTTGGCGGAATGGAATAGCTTCTCTACCTACTATGTATATGGTAGAGAAAGTAAAAATGCCCAAGAGGGAAAAATGGATGATGCTAGATTTAAGGTGAAGAATCTTTCCTTGGACAGAATGGTTGATTGACATAACAGGTTAATTGCTCTTCATGAAATCAGTAGAGACCTATCACGAAGGGGCCCCCGGAACCTGGGCAGAGGACCGCATCAGGCCTGTTGTGCTTCCAACATGACCACTGGGAGGGAAGGATGAGGGGAGAAACACGAAGGGCGAACAGATCCGGATGCCAACCGGCGCAAGCATAGACAGGGTTTCCAGTTAGAACGCATCCGACGCCTCACGGTCCCTGCCCACAAAACACCAACCTCCAGGGACCCCGGAGCGGAGCCCCATGCTGAGGAAAGACCTAACTGAGAGGAACGCAGCGATGCCAGGGAAGAAACCTTTACAGAGCGCAAGCCACCGCCCAGCCGCAACCCGCCGAACACCGTCGCCTGGTCCTACAACCCTGAAACAGATGACAAGGAAGATGATGTGTACAGGAAATGAGAGGAAGGACAGTCGTATACAAGATGAAACACCCCAGAATTCGTTTGGCGACCCGGGGAAACCACGAAAAACTCATAGGCTGGAGTGGGCGGTCGTCGGGGATGGATCCCGGGACCTCCCGAATGCGGGCCACGAACGTAGCCGCCTGAGCCTCCCGTTCGGTAGTGTGCTCCTAAATCTTACATCTGGTAAATAATGAGCATTGAATACGTTAAGAAAAGCCAAAAGTTCAAACAAAATATAAGTTCCACTACAAATCTCCTTTATTCTTCTCTTTTTACTTTCTCTACTACGTAGAGTAAGTGGGGGAAGTATTGTATTCCACACAAAAATTCGATACCGAAATTTCACCGGAAATACACGTTTTGAGACCCCCTGAATCCAAAAAAAAGCATTTTTGGAAACATGTCCGTGTGTGTGTCTGTGTGTCTGTGAACAGCCTAACTCAGAAACGAACACTCGGATAAACACCAAACTTGGTATTTAGGTTCAGTATCTTCCAGAGGTGTGACACAAAGGTTTTCAGGAAAAACCCCCCATCCCAGGCTACCCTTTACAGGGAACGTTTTTCGAAAATTTAATTTTCCCAAAAATGGCTCTAACGATTTTGATTAAAATATCCTACGTTTAAGATATTTTTATGACAAATGAAATGTATATCTCGAGATAGACAAAATTTTACTACACAAAAAACGTAGATCGCGTTAAAATACACAATTTATGTCATATACATTTTATGACAAATGAAATGTATATCTCGAGATAGACAAAATTTTACTACACAAAAAATGTAAATCGCGTTAAAATACACAATTTATCTCATATATATTTTTTTGTTGAGTGAACCATTTTCCAATACTTATACTTTTTCTCAAATTCGTTATTCATTTTTTTTGTCTTGGCAATGCCAAGAGAATGGAATACTCCACATAGCAACCAGCTCTTAAAATATTTGACTATAGCTTAAAGCCTACAAATTCCCCTTGCATCTGCAAGAAAATTAGCAATAAGGTTAACATCTCGATATCTCGATTAACATGAAGCATATGAAGAATAAGCGTTTGTAGAAATAGTTTGTACAAGAGTAGAGAAAGTCTAGTGAGTGTAACACATCAGATTTTTTTCTCTTTTTCTAGTAAATTAGAACTTCTGTAATAATAAATTGAACTGTAATAGCTTACTAAGGGCTATATGGCCACGCGCCAACACAAAATCTGGTTAAGAAGACACGGAAACATGCAATATATTTTCCCATCTGCTGTTTCCCACGTAATCCCCTGGCTAGAGATGAAGATTTAGTGAAACAAGGAGCTGTTTGTGGCTTCGGCAAAATCTTACTTGAAGAAGAGAGTGATGGATATGCACGAGGTCTCGTGTAGTCGTTTATACATCTCTCGTGTCCATATAACGTATTATTTATGTTCATAGCAGGCGTAGGTATGTGTTGCCATGGCGACCAAGCAACAAACTTCTTCAGGCCGTCCAAGATCAATGTTATATGCTACCCTTCTTCTTTGCAACATTTTTCAGTCTTGGAGGTTTATAGTGATTAAAGTCAATGATTTTAAACATAATTTCATTTTTGCGCATATCCTTTCCAGGTAATCGAAAACAATTTTGGGCAAAATGAGTGTGCTGGAAATCCGTCTGCTTCTTTCTTGAAATTGGTTTGTAATTTTCCTAAGTAATAAATACTTAGAAATACTTCTCTGCCTATACATTATGATGATTTTCCACAAGGTACATAATTGAAGCCCGAGGGATTTATCCCGAGTGCTACAAATATACTGAGAGGAAAATCTACTTTTTCCACTACCGGAGCTATATTGTCGCATTACATTTTTTACTTTCTCTACTGCGTATAGCAAGTAGGGGAAGTAGGTATTGCATTGCATTGTGTTTTTAGGGATCCTGAATCCAAAACAGGCATTTTGGAAACATGCCCGTGTGTGAGTCTGTGTGTCTATCTGTGAACAGCATAACTCAAAAACGAAAAGTCGGATAAATACCACATTCGATATTTAAGTTCAGTACCTTCCAAAGATGTGACACGAAGATTTTCAAGAAAATCCCCCACCCCAGACCAGCCCTTACATGAAACATTTCACGAATATGTTGATTTCCTAAAAAATTACTCTAACGTTTGGATTAAAATATCATATATTTAAGATATTCTCATGACAAATAAAATGTGTATCTTGAATTTTTGGAAATGTCTCCGTAAGTTCTGTTTTTTCTGAATGGCTTTTATATAAATAATAAACCGTAAGAGATAGACAAAAATTATCTACACAAAAAATGCATCTTGTTAAAACACAATGTATATCATATACTTTTTTTGTGGAGTGAACTATTTCCGCTATATTCCTTGTTATTTGTTTGAATTTTCCAAAACTTATACTTTTTCTCCAATAGGAATTCGTTATTCATTTTTTTATGTGCTGCAAAGAGAATGGAATGGAATAGCAACCAGCTCTTAAAAGATTTGACTATCGCTTAAAGCCTACCATATTCCCCTTGTACTAACAAGAAAATTAGCAATAATTTTCTGCAATAAGCGTTTGTAAAAATAGTTTGTACAAGAGTAGAGAACGTCATGTGAGTGTAACACATCAGATTTTTAATTTTAGGCAATAGCCAGCTTTGAGTTGCATATAAACAAACTATAAGAGACACTTTCGCTAAAAGAACCAAAGCTAAATGGATCTGAGGGAGTCAGGCCGGACATTTGCTGAAATTTCTTACGATTTCATTTTCCTAGCAGCTGTTTCATGCCACGGCCGCCTCGAATAATTTGTACAGTGAAGAGTCTAATGCACAATATACGAGGTGTGATCAAAAAGTTTCCGGAATGGCTTCACAACAACGCTGATGTTCAGATTTCTTTAATTCTTATCCAGATTGTACATGCAGCGTTCCTTCCCGATAAAAATGAGAGGTCACGTGACTTCCTGTGACCATGCAGTGACGAGGTAGACGCTCTGAAGTGAACACGTGTTTTGCAGGTGCTACGATTTTTCCGCGTAGCAAAAATCTCAGATTACGAAGAACAAAAACGAACATCAAATTTTGCTTTAAACTCAGTAAAACTGCAACAGAAGTCTATGAAATGGGGAGGAAGCTATGGGCAAAACTCAAGCATTTGAGTGGTTTTCGAAATTTAAAAGTGGTGTGACATCAGTTAAAGATGCAGATCGTTCGGAGAGACCGTGTTCCACCAAAACTGATGAAAATATCACTCAGTTGAGGTAAATGGTCTTAAATTATAGGAGTATTATAATAAGAGAATAAGGCGCATTCTGACTCATTAGGACTCTCCTTTGGAAGTGTTCAAAGCATTTTGAAAGACAATTTGGACATGTTCCTGCATCATGACAGTGCGCCCGCGCACAAAGCCCTTTCTGTTCGCCAATTTTTGCATAAAAATAGAATGGATACTGTTCCCCATCCCACCTATTCTCCAGATTTGGCACCAGCGGACTTTTTTCTTTTCCCGCGACTTAAAATGCGGCTCCGAGGACACCGTTTTGAGGACATTGATGTCATCCATCGCGAATTGCAGAAGGCTCTGAACATGTTGAAGGAAGAGGACTTCCAGAGGTGCTTCCAGCAATAACAGAAGCGCTGGGACAAGTGCATCAACTCCCAAGGGGACTACTTCGAGGGTGACAGTGCAGGTTAGACAAAACAAACCGTTGTGTAGTATTTATGACGTCATTCCGGAAACTTTTTGATCACACCTCGTAGCTCTAATATACCGAACAAGATGACTCCGCGATAACGTATTCGGGAGGTCCCGGGTTCGATTCTCACTCTGACTTTGGGTTTTTCGTGGTTTTTCCTGGTCGGTAGGCAAATGCAGGGGTGGTTTCTCACTTACCGATTTCCTTTCCAAAATTCCCTTTCATTCCGTTCTCTTCTCATCTTCAGACATGCTTCTAGGTTTCGTGGCGTGTGGCGGTGCCGGACAGATGGCGCGGATACTTGGGCTGCTTGGTCGAAGGGTCGTTCATCGCCTTCTCTAGGAGTCAGTTCCAGCAAAGGGACTAGTCTTTGAGCCTGGAACTGTTAGGGACTTCCGCGCATCTCTGCGGCTTGTAGCCTCCCGTGGTTCCTTCACTTCATCCCTTCTTCCTGGGGGTAGTAGCCACAATAGATATATGTAGGTCGCAGTGTGCGAGGTGTCTCCCTCCGTTGTATATCCTATATCTGTAGTTCTAATATGCCATCTCCGGGAACGGGAACGAAAAAATTAAGTCTTCTTTCTCTTTCCCGGGACTTGGGGAAAACTTCTCGTGAATTGTAAACACTCGCGTTATAATACACATATTTTAACTTGAGGCAGTATTTTAACACTTAAATGATTTCAGTCAAATTATATAATATGTAAATTCAATAACAGTCCGCCTTGAAGCAAAATATGTATGTAATTATTTGTAAAATGTACGTAACAGTCATTGCATATGCTTATATTATTGTAAGCATGTTCAATAATGTTATGTGAATGCATCACGTAATTTAATAATGTAGGAGCTGTAAGAATAATAAGTTAAAAGTTGCTAACAATGAGGTAACAATGAGGTAACCTTGAGGCAATAATGAGTTTGAGACTTTAATAATACTACTTCTGATTATTGGAGTAACAACAATGTAATTCTAGTGACAGTTTATAAAATAGCCAATCAACAACCAGAAAAAGCTTTAGTTAAAAGAAGGTATTCTATTGGATTAGGAATAGCCAATCAGAGACTTGAAATACAGAAATGTACAAGTTTAGGAGGTTGAAATCAATTCAGTTGCCTGCAGACAGCGTTACTAACCAGACGCAAAAAGTGTCCTCATGAGATATAATATGTATTCGTGTGAGACGAAAAATAAGTTTACGTGTTAAAAAGTGTAATTAATTAATAAAAAAGAATCTCACAGCTCTCTCTGTATATATCAGTGAAGTGCTATTTAAATCGTGTCAAGCATTAATAAAAGGAATGAAGTAAAATTATAATCTGTGTAAGCCTACATTCTTGTCGCACCACAGCCCTGCCAAGAGAAACGTGTGTCTAACAATAATACTGACGCAGCCGAGGAACATAAATATATAATATTTAAAGAAACAGTCAAATTACAAAGTTAATATTTTTAAAACTTGGTGCAAAGGCTACCGTCTACCATACTACTTCAAGTTTTCGGCTCCCCAACAGTTGAAACATAATACAACTCCTTCAATACACCTTCTTCAAATTGACGTCCATATGTGGAGCTAATAAATTACTTCTTCAAACTTTGTCGTTATCGTGCTGGTTTCCGTTCTCGGATATTGTGAACGAGTCTTAAAGTGTATGAGACCTCTCATGTGGTAATGTGACATTGAGAGTATAACAACTTAGAAACTCTCAGGGAAATATATATTACATTATGCCCTTAACACTTTTTGCTGGCCTTTTACCCATCTTGTAGAATAATTCAATGCCAGGAAGGGAAGAATGAGGTCATAATGTGGCACAGTGCCCATCCTACCTCACATCTACTCTCTGTCTTGTCCCCAGTGTAACATAATCTCTCACATTCTGACTTTTCCCATCGCTTTTATCGACAGGGTAAGTGTTCACAGCAGTCCTTTGTTTTCCTCTTTTCTGTCCACGTGTTATGTTGGACAAACTGACGAGCAGAGGACAACGGTTCCATTTAGCGGACTCTAGAGTGAAAATACTAATATTTTGATAATTTTTGCTATTAGCTTTATTTGTGTTGAAAGTAGCCTTAACTTTTACTGCAAGGTAAACCTTTGGTTTGGATCTACCTTTTGGATTTAAGGGGACGAGTATCTCCATCTCCATAAGGTGCCAAATTGAGAATAATTTTATTAAACCTATAATACTACGGAACCAAAACCTATGAATAATAATAATAATAATTTAATAGCAAATAATATATTACTCTATTATGAGTTTCAGTTTTGTAGTAATAGTAGTAATAGTGGTGTTATTTATTAAATACTTAGTATTACATTAATTGCGTAACACAGTCGTATGGATCACAAGACCGTAAATGCTCTCTAGAAAAATACCTGGTCTGTAAACTTCACTTGCAGAATCGACCAGAAAACAACTATTTTATAATCACAACACTATAAACATACAGAGTTTAAATATTTTATTTCAGTAATCAGTTGTTTTAAATAGCAACAGCACAGGTGCGAATTTGGGCAATGGCCCTAAGCGGTGAATTTAGTGGCTAGTTAAAGAGGCAGACATTGGGAAATTAGACCCGAAATATTATTTTTAAGGTACACGTGATACCTTGCTCTGAGGTACAGAGATGCACTGAGGAAAAGAGAAATCAATGCAATTTTAAAAATGCTCAGCCGCTTACTACTAAAGCATGTGGTGTAGGCAAGGCCAGTGTGTCTCGCGAGATACTTACTTGCGCTAGCAGTATGCGAGTGAAAGGGAAATATAAAAGTTTGGGGGTAACGAAGTGGCTACGCATAGTTAATAACAGCGTCTGATTCGCTGAGAGCAAAACTCTTCCCGTTTGAAAGGTACTATAAAGTAAGAGGTTGAGAAGGGTCTTCCTTCCCCCTTCAATTGTTTACCGCGAGCCGTGATAATGGAAAGGGGATGAGAAGCAGGTCAGAACGTAAACAAATAACCAAGTAGGACAGCTTATCATACAAACAAGTGCACTGCAGACTCAAGTGGCTTATACTGTGTAACATTGTGTTCACGCCCATAACAATGCAGTTCCGGCCCAAGGATCATTTAATTAAAATAGTTGTATGCATGTTCCGCATCACTACACGAAAAATCTGCTCTCATCTCGTGGTCACCGTGTATAATCCATTTCTTTTCATATCTGTTTTACAAATGATCCCATCTACCACCTGTTAATCATAAGAAAACATTCACTAAAAAGTAATTAATTAGGATTATACTAAGATAATGTAATTTTGTAGGCTGAGACAACACTCATTTATTCCAGTCAGGTATCAACATCCACGAGTTTATGAGAAACAAAATAACGACCAATTAACATTTCAAAGCGTACTGCATATGCTACTGGAAAATTGAAAATCAACAACAGCTAGTATTTCAAAAATGACTCAAAAAAATAGTTATTTTATATAAATATAACTTTAACAATACCGTTTTTCTGAATTAATTCAAACATATTACATTTTAATCAAAATCCTTAGAACCATTTTCAATAAACAAAATACATATTATTCAATACAAGGGCTGTTTTTTGCAGGAATCTCTAATTGTGTATTTCAAGTGAAATCTAGATGTCGAACTCTTGCCTGGACATTTTTGTAGTGCTTCCTCTACCACACGTAGATGATGGAGAAAGTAAAATATGAAAACTACAAACTTTAAGGTTTCTAAATGTGGCTTCTATTTGAGACCCTTCATCTTTTTCTCATAGTCACTTGAACACCAAAATGTTTTCTCAGTTTCAAGAACCCAGTCGTAACACATGCATTGTACCAATTGTTCACCAGTACAATCGGCTGAAAACATATTGTCACAAAATATACGTCCTGTATGGTAGATCTCATTATCAGAAGAGTGAGTATTTGGAGTGGGTAATTTGGGTCAGAGTTTTTATGTTTTCATCACCTTCTTATCCTTTCTAGCAAACAATCTCCTGGCTCCAAGGTTTTTATTCCCAGCTCCAATGCTTGATGTATTCTTTCCGTCAGCCTTGACTTAACTTTTCACCAGATAAGCTTTATATGAAGAGATGATAAACACACTTGCAGAAGTTCTTCTTCCTGAAAATCCTGCAATTTTATTCGTGTTAGGCGCTTGCTACCAAACAGAGATTGCAGCGTGCAGAAATCCCAAGCATTGATAAAGAAATGACGTTCGAAAGGAAAGGAAAAAATGAAGCAAAAATTAAAAATGAGAGCATGGAATCTCTTTTCTTTACTACGGCGAAGACAAAATAGAGTAAGCAAAAAAGAAAAAAGAAATAAGGTAACAAAGAGAATCCCCTTGGCGCAGTCTCGTGCTCTAGGCTAAGGAAAACCTAAAAACGTGTAAAAATTAATCAGAATTGGAAGAAAAAGTAATTTCTTGCTTTCTTTATTAATGTAAAGACAAAAACACAGAGACTAAACCACGAAAACAAAAAATTACAAAAGGTTTTCACTTCCTTTCTTGTAAAAGAAGGCAAAGAAGATGTGTTCAAAAGTGAGGGCAAAGAGCAAAAGGCTTTCTGTAGCCCTCTCAGTTAACGAAAATGGGAAAACATGGAATGGATACACCAAAAAGATAAAAAGAACAAAGGCAATATACCCGCTCACGTTTCAAAGCTAAAGCTACGTACAGATAGACGAAAATAAAGGGAGAGGATACAAAAAAGAATAACTAATAGCACATAATGGTGCGTATGGCCTAAGTAAAATGGATAGAGAAAGAACTCCCTAACTCCCTTACTGTACGAAGTTAAATTAAGGAAATTGGTGAGGAGGAATGGAATATAGAGAATTATTTATCACATTCACACGACTTTTTCTTCATCTTAGCTTAAAATAATTCCTTATACTATGTTATATTATATTAAATTGTTATGTTATGTTATACTAAATTGTTATGTTATATTATATTAAATTCTTATGTTATATTAAATTGTTATGTCATGTTATATTAAACTGTTATGTTATGTTATGTTACGTTACGCTGCGTTATGTTACGTTGCGTTACTACATTAGATTATTCATATAAAACGTGGTTCTTTTATTCACGTTACGTTAGTCATGATAAATTGCTGGCAAAAATAATCTCAAATTAAGCAGCATGTCTTAACTCCAAGCACAATACAGAAAGCAAAACACAATTATTTGCCTAAGTCAGTTTTGTCACTATTAACACACATATGCGAAAAAAGGTGAATCGCGTAAGATGCCTTATGGATATCATATGACAGTTCAACGTGGAAAAAGTCAAACATGTGTTAGCAAATATTTAAAAAAAACGTCTAATGAAACAGAAAAAACCTTGACACAAACTGTATATTGTAATGAGCTTGACATAAGATTTTGTCTATCTTATGAATTACGCATGATACAAAATTAGTAAAATATTCTGTATGGAGAGGACTTCAATGCTACACAACATTCAAAATATACCTACACTTATTAGTAATATTATTTTAAATATATTTTATTTAAATATAACGAAAAATCTTCCATGTAAAGGGTAGTTTGGCAGTGGGAATTTTCTTGAAAGTCCTTTTATCATATCTGTCGAAGATGCTAAGCTTAGATAGAAGTTTGGTGTTTAACCGAATTTGGTTCTGAACTATGTAGGATTCCACCCAAAAATTCGATGTCGAGATTTCATTTGAAATACTTGTTTTGAAACACGCTGGTCCGAAAGAAAGCATTTATAGAAAAACTTCCCTGTGAGTGTGTGTGTCTGTGTGCATAACTCAAAAACGAAATGTCCGGTAATACCATACTTGGAAATATGTAATAAAGCCATTACTAAAAATATTTATTTCGATTAACATGAAGCAGATAGAAGAATAAACTTTTGTAGGAATAGTTTGTTGAAGAGTGGGTACAGAAAGCCATGTGAATGTAACACATCAGATTTTTACTTTCTCTATCACGTATAAGTAGATATAGTAGGTAAAGAAGATATTGCATTCCACCCAAAAATTCAATATCGAAATGTCACCGAAAATACATGTTTTAAAGCTCCTTCAATTCGAAAAAAGGCATTTTTAGAAAAATGTCCATGTGTATGTGTGTGTGTCTGTGGACACCATAACTCAAAAACGAAAAATACCAAACTTGGTATTTAAGTTCAGCATCTTATAAGGATGCGACACAAAGATGTTCAAGAAAACCCCCCACCTCCAACTATCTTTAAAACATTTTTCGAAATTTTTTATTTTCTAAAAAGTGCCTCTAATGATTTTGATTAAAGTACTATACATTAAAGATATTTACACAACAAATAAAAGTATATCTTGTATTTTCTGGGAATAGCCTATGAAGTCCTCTTCATTCGGAACGAATTTTCTATAATATTCTATAGGTAGCTAGTAAACGTTAAGCGACAGACGAAAACGTACTTACACAAAAAATGTATACTTCTTTAAAAAACGCAATTTATTTCAAATAACTTTTGCTGTGAATTTTTCAAAACTTTTGTCACTTTCCGAAAATGCTGTTATCATTCAGTATTTTTCACTGTCATGGAAAGAGTGTGGAATTTTAAGACCACCATACACCGACTAGTTTTAAAACATCTGAATATCGACTGAGTTTTCTGTATATGCCTTGTACCTTCTAATGAAAGTATTTCTGCAATAGTTTATTTCGATTAACATGAAGGAGATAGAAAAAAAGCTTTCGTAAGAGTAGTCTACAGAAGGTACATAAAAAATATGATGTGTTACACTCACATGACTTTCTCTACTCTTGTACAAACTATTTTTACAAACGCTTATTCTCCATCTACTTCATGTTAATCGAGGCTTTAAGCGATAGTCAAATCTTTTAAGAGCTGGTTGCTATGTGGCGCATTCCATTCTCTTTACATTACCAGGACAAAAAAAATGAATAACGAATTTCCATTTGAGAAAAAGTGTAAGTATCGGAAAATTTAAAGGAATAACAAGCAATATCTCTAAAATGGTCCAATCAACAAAAAAATATGTATATGACATAAATTGTGTTATTTTAACGCGATCTACATTTTTTGTGTAGTAAAATTTTGTCTATCTCTTATGGTTTACCAGTTATGCAAAAGTCGTTCACAATGAACAATACTTTTGGAGACATTCCCAGAGAATTCGAGATATACATTTCATTTACCATGAAAATATCTTAAACATATAATATTTTAATCAAAATCGTTAGAGCCATTTTTGAGAAAATTAAAATATTCGAAAAATGTTCCATGTAAAGTGTAATCTGGGTTGTGGGATTTTCTTGAAAACCTTCGTGTCGCATCTCTGGAAGATACTGAACCTAAATACCAAGTTTGGTGTTTATCCGACTTGTTCGTTTCTGAGTTATGCTGTTCACAGACACACACACAGTCACAGACACACACACACACGCACGCACACACACAGACACATACAGGGACATGTTTCCAAAAATGCTTTTTTTGGATTCAGGGGGTCTCAAAACATGTATTTCCGGTGAAATCTCGGTATCGAATTTTTGGGTGGAATACAATGCTTCCCCTACTTACTATACGTAGTAGAGAAAGTAATAAACGATATTGGACAGAGAAAGGCATGTAAATGTAAATATCAGAATTTTTTTATCGGGGTCATGCATAGAGCATGGGATTTCGAAACCACTTTTTAAAAATCTGACTATCGTTTTAGCCTACTGTATTCTTCATATACCTACAATGAGATGTATAAATATGTAATGATTTAACAAGTAGATAAAACAATAAGCTTAAGTAAGAATAGTGAGTAGAGAAAGTCATGCGAACACAACGCATCATACCGAGTGAGGTGGCGCCGCGGTAACGTAGGCGATTTGCATTCGGGAGATCGTGGGTTCGATCCCCGACGACCGCCCACTCTGACCCATGGGCTTTTCCTGGTTCTCTCGGGGTGGCAGGCGAATGCTGGGGTGGTTTCTCATCTAACATGATTTTTTTCCATCATTTCCCTTTCACTCCGTTTCCCTCTCATCTTTAAGGTGTGCTTCTAGGTCCCCGTAAGCGGGGGGGGGGGGGGTTCCGACCCCTACAGCTGCCAGGGCGCTGCGGACCCTGAGCACTCGTGGTACTTCTGACGTTACTAGAAGTACGCTGGGCCGAACATTTAAGCCCCTCCCGATGGGAGCTGTTCGGATTGGGTTGGACTCGGCGGAGTAGTGGTTCGCGATACCCATGGGAGATTGGGTACACCTGGCTGGTTTTCCACCCAGGCGAGGTTGTTAGACGCACCGATGTTCTCCGGCACCAACCATGAGTGAGAGTTGGTAGATGGTTTATGGTAGTCGCCCCTTTTGGGGGTTGACGCGCGTAAGTGGTGTATCCACTTCCATCCTCGCGTAAGTGTGGGGGCCTTTCTTGACTCAAGGTATTGGCCTCATGGGAAACCCCTAAGGTTGGAGAGCCACTCGGCTGGTACTAGCTCTGGGTTCTGGAGGGGGGCTTGGGCTAAGGCTCTTGCTCTGATAGACCTTCGCTCAACACATGTGCATCTAGGTTTCGTGGTGTAATACAGTGCTGGACAAATGGCACGGATGCATAATGGAAAGAATACTCCCCGTAGACACCAGAGAGCTGCTTGATTGGAGGATCTTCATCGCCCTCTCTCGGCGGCTTCAGCAGTGGGATGGGTCTGCGAGCTCGGAAACGTTAGGGACTTCCGCGCGTCCCTGTGGTCTGTCTACATACGGCCTGTAACCTCCTATGGTTCTTTCACCTCATCCTTTCCTCCTGGGGGTGGTAGCTACAATAGATCTCTTAGATCACAGTGCGCTAGAGGTCCTCCTACGTTGAATGCCCTACACAACATATCACATTGCTTTCCCTACTACGTATAGTAAGTACGGGAAATATTGCATTCCATCCAAAAATTCGATACCGAGATTCCACCGGAAATACATGTTTTGAGGGCCCTGAATCAAAATAAAGAATTTTTGGAAACATGTCCGTGTGTGTGTCTGTGTGTTTGTCTGTGTGTGTGTCTGTGTGTTTGTCTGTGTGTGTGTGTGTGTGTCTGTGAACAGCATAACTCAGAAACTAACAGTTGGATAAACACCAAACTTGATATTTAGGTTCAGTGTCTTCCACAGATGCGACACGAAGGTTTTCAAGAAAATCCCCCCACCCCAGATTACCCTTTACATGGAACATTTTTCGAAAATTTTAATTTTCTCAAAAATGGCTCTAACAATTTTGATTAAAATATCATATATTTAAGACACTTTCATGACAAATAAACTGTATTCTTGAATTTTCTGGGAATGTCTCCAAGAGGTCGCAACCTCTCCTCTACGGGCATTGAATATAGCGGTTGGAGTATAATAAAACAATCAATAATGGCATGAATTGTTTATTGTCGCTGTGGAGCTGGTGTATTGATGTAGTTTTGTAGGTTTTAGAAATTTCTTATAGAATTTCACTAGATTGTTAAAAAAGACACAACCTTTATGCAACGTAATTATTAGTGGTTGTAAACTGTGACTTGTAGCTTGCTAGTTTTCCTGTAGAATTATGCAGTAGGTCCCAGGTGTATAACTCGTTAGGTTTTGAAGGACACGGAAACGCTGTATTGGTTGGTGCCCAGCGAAGGAACTAGGAAAAGATTTTTTCAAAGGAGTCTTGGACAGCTATAAAGTCGAGCGCCAAAGGCAGAACTGTGGTCTAGTGAGTTGAAAAACACGAGCAGAAGATTAGAGAGAAGGGATTGTAGAAGAAGCAGAATGTGGCATATCAAACCAGAAATTATAATGGACAAGGAAGAATAAAGGTTAAAGTATTTTAGCTTTCTTTCACAAAGATTTATGGGAACACCACTCAAATTGGTGAACGCTTTTCTGCAGACTTCCTTCTTTAAGTCAGCTTCTGAACATGAAAATAAATCATTGTACTATTACTGCTATAACATATCCTTCTCATATGCTGGGTAAAATTGATCACGTTTTCATAACCTTTTCTCTTTTTATAAATCCTAATATCTGTAATAAGTAACTTTCTGTATAACTGTATTAATACTTTCTCTACCACTCACCAAGCAGTGCATTCCACCAAAAAATTTAAAATCAAGATTTCATCGGAAATATACTTTTTGAAGACAAAATAGCAGTTTATATAAAAAAAATCTGATGTGTTACGCTCACATAACTTTCTCTACTCTTGTACAAACTATTTTTACAAACGCTTATTCTCCATATGATTCATGTTAATCGAGATATCGAGATGTTAATCTTATTGCTAATTTTCTTGTAGATGCAAGGGGAATTGGTAGGCTTTAAGCTATAGCCAAATATTTTAAGAGCTAGTTGCTATGTGGAGTATTCCATTTTTTTTTTTTTTTTTTTGCATTACCAGGACAAAAAAATTGAATAACGAATTGGAGAAAAAGTATAAGTATTGGAAAATTTAAGGGAATAACAAGCAATATCTCGAAAATGGTTCACTCAACAAAAAAAGTATATGACATAAATTGTGTATTTTAACGCGATCTACATTTTTTGTGTAGTAAAACTGTGTCTATCTCTTCTGGTTCACAAAGAAGAATACTTTTGGAGACATTCCGGGAAAATTCGAGATAAACAATTCATTTGCCATAAAAATGTCTTAAACTTACGGTATTTTATTCAAAATCGTTAGAGCCATTTTTAAGAAAATTAAAAATTTCGAAAAATGTCCCATGTAAAGGGTAATCTGGGGTGGGGGAATTTTCTTGAAAACCTTCGTGTCGCATCTGTGGAAGATACCGAACCTAAATACCAAGTTTGTTGTTTATCCGACTGTTTGTTTCTGAGTTATGTTGTTCACAGACACACACACACACACGGACATGTTTCCAAATATGCTTTATATGCATTCAGTGCACCTCAAAACATGTATTTCCTGTGAAATCTCGGTATCGAATTTTTGGGTGGAATACAATACTTCCCCTACTTACTATACGTAGTAGAGAAAGTAAAAATATAAGAAGAGAGTGTTGGAAAAGAGTAAAGAGTTATGTACATGCCTTTAGTGATGTTATCCCTTAAAATAGAATTCACACAGTATTCTCTCTGCCTTTGTTACGTCGTTTATACCAGCGATACAGAATACATAGACAGGTTACCTCTTCAGCTTCCATGACGATACCTATAAAAGCCTCAAGCGCCAAGCCAGCCTCAACGATCGATGTCGCCCCTATTCATTTGCAATATTTACATGAGTCACTTTTTCTCTGTTGAGTTTAATGAAACACATTCTTCAATACTCTGACGACCTCAGTTTTTACTTTTCTATAAACCTTTAGAAGAATCCAAATTCAAACTGCACAACTCTGTCATCAAATTCCACGATTGGTTTCAAAATAATGGACTTGAAATGTCCACCGTTAAATTCTTCAGTTATATTTACTCAAGACATAGAATACCGCACAATGCATTTCTGTCATTGGGCACATATACAAACCCTTACAAAAACATGGTGCAATACTTAGAACTGTGTATTAACACCAAATTGAAGTGGAATGTTCATATTAAATAGTAATAAACAATCTGCACAAAAAAAGATTCAGTATAGGCCTCTTCGTATTTGCGATTCACACCAACAAACATTTGTCAATAGAAACAAGAGAACCTCCCTTAAAATTCGACACCAGGTTTTATGTGATAAATTCATTATCAAACAACTAGCTAAGAGAATGCATTGTTTAAGTGTACTTTGCTTGACAAACAAATTTTGGATTCGCAAACTTACTCCACAACTAATTAATTCCTTCGGTGATTTTAATCAGAAATACAAAATATGATTTTTGCAGGTTACAAAGCCACTTTGTTTTAATTTTCAATATTAGTATACACAACCTACACTGCAAATGGATATTCCTTTCGTAAACAATTCCGTTGAGAACATAATATCCATGTTAAATAAAATTAAATCCAAAGTCCCTAATGTCACTCACATATTCAACAATGGCTCCAAAGATAAGGTAAACGTTGAATGTGCAGACATCGACTTAAAAGCAATACAACGAATTATTCATTCAGTTCAATTTATTGTCACATTGCAGTTACATAAAATCAGCTTTTAAGCTGGTAAAATGGTGACTCCAAATATACAAGAATAATATGTACTTAAAGAACAGCATATTTTAAGTACATTTGCCAAAATTTAATATTCCTATACTTATTTCTAGTATAAAAATGATACATCCCCAAATATTCATTAATACTATAGTAGGCGTTTTAATAGTATAGTCTTTATTGTTTTATTAAATTCACTTCTAGCTTTGATATTCTTTATTGTATTGGATAACTTTTCATATATTTTTATTCTCATATAATATGACCTTTTTAATTTTTCTACTACGTATAGTAAATAGGGGGAGTATTGCATTCCACCCAAAAATTCGATACTTTGATTTCACCGGGAATACATGTTTTGAGGTACCCTGAATCCAAATAAAGCATTTTTGGAAACATGTCCGGTGTCTGTTTGTCTATCTGTCTGACTGTGAACCGCGTAACTCAAAAACGAAAAGTTGGATAAATACCAAACTTGGTATTTGAGTTTACTATCTTCCAGGGATAGGACACGAAGATGTTCAAGAAAATCCCCCCACTCCAGACTACCCTTTGCATGGAACATTTTTCGAAAATTATAATTTTCTCAAAAATGGCTCTAACGATTTTGATTAAAATAGCATATGTTTAAGATATTTTCATGGCAAATGAAATGTATATCTTGAATTTTCTGGGAATGTCCCCAAAAGTCCTCTTCATTCTAAATGACTTTTGCGTAACTAGTACAGCATAAGAGAGAGAGAGATAGACAAATTTTTGCTACACAAAAAATGCATATCTTGTTAAAACACACAATTTATGTCACACTTTTTTTTCGTGAACAATTTTTGAGATATTCCTTGTAGTTTGTTTGAATTTTCCAATACCTAGCACTTTTTCTCAAACGGAAATTCGTTATTCGTTGTTTTTATGTCCTGGACATACAAAGAGAATGGAATGCACCACATAGCAACCAGCTCTTAAAAGATTTGACTATCGCTTAAAGCCTACCATATTCCCCTTCTACCTACAAGAAAATTAGCAATAGGATAGCTCCTGCAAATGTTTAGTAGTAGATGGAGAATAAGCCTTTGTAAAAATAGTTTGTACAAGAGTAGAGAAAGTCATGTGAGTGCAACACATCCTATTTTTGTTCTACATACTTCATTTTAATCCAAATAAACTTTTGCAGAAATAGCTACATTATATATTTCGTTATAGGTACAAAGGAAGCAGTGATAGTCAAATGTTTATGAACTGGACACTATATGTTGGCATTAAAATTCCATATTCTTTCCATGACATCGGGAGAAACTGCAGAGTTTCTGCAAATGTTTACCTCAATTAACAGAAGTAGATGGAGAAGAAGCGTTTGTAAAAATAGTTTGTATAAGAGTAGAGAAAGTATGTTGGTCCAACACATCAGAATTTTTCTAAAATCTGCGGACATCTTAACATTTGGCTGCTGCGAGTGTTGTAACTATATTTCTTGACATGAAATGTAATTATTATAATCATGAAAATACCTCAATTGATGGTACAAATATAATGAAGTAAGAGTTAGGACTTTTGTTTTTTTTAATAGTGTTCTACACTATGTTCTATAGCTAGGTTTCTGTTAAAACTTAGCCCTTTATCAGACTACACACACGCGCGACCTTTTTCTAAAAATGTTGTTTTGGGTTCAGGGGCCTCCAAACATGATTTTCGGTGAAATTTCGACATCCAATTTTTGCCTGGAATACAATATTTCCTCTACTTGCTATGACCTATGACAATTTATGTCATATACATTTTTTTGTCGAGTGAACCATTTTCGAGATATTGCTTGTTATTCCCTTAAATTTTCCAATACTTATACCTTTTCTCAAATGGGAATTCGTTATTCATTTTTTTTGTCTTGGATATGCAAAGAGTATTAATTTGTGGCAAAGAGAATGGTGCTGCACATGGCAACTAGCTATTAAGAGATATGTCTATGCTTAAATTCTACTGTATTTCTATATTGCCCTTGCAAATACAAAACAAGGGGAACATAGTGCGCCTTAAACGATAGTCAAATATTTTTAAAACTGGTCGCTATGTGTAAAATGTAATTCTCTTTGCATGTCAAGAACATAAAAAATGTTCTGTGGGCGTAAGATAAATGAGAACGTAATAACAGTCAAAATGATATTTGTAATACAAGCAAGGATACCGAAAACCAAAACACAGAGCAAGATATGATTATATACGAACGGAAGTACTGATGTGTGTAGATAAAGTAAGGTGGGATTATAAACGAGCGGAAGTGCACTCGGATAAGGCTAAAATTGAGGTACAAGTGAGGCAGCACGTGTATCCAGCAAAGCAGTAAACAAGAAGAAAAAAATATGTGATACATTCACATTACTTTCCCTACCCTCTATCGTTTATTAGTGATTATACAAAGTATTTTTATTTAAGCTTATTACTTTCTCTAATACGTATAGTAAGTAGAAATATTGCATTTCACCTAAAAATTCGATATTGTGATTTCACCGTAAATACATGTTTTGAAGCCCCATAATGCAAAAAAGAATTTTTAAAAAAAGGCCCGTGACTTGTGGTCTGTGAAGAGCGTAACTCAAAAACGAAAACTCGGATAAATACCAAACTTGGTATTTAGGTATCTTTAAGAGATGCGACACGAAGATTTTTAAGAAAATCCCACTATTCCAGACTACCCTTTACATGGAACATTTTTCGAAGTTTTTTTTTCTCTCTGAAATGGCACTAACGATTTTGAGCAAAATATCATAATTTAAAACACTTTCAGGGCAAATGAAAGGCATATCTAGAATTTTCTGGGAATGTTCCCAAAAGTCGTTTTCATTCTGAATGAATTTTGCATAACTGGTAAACCGTAAGAGATAGAACAAATGTTACCACAAAACACACAATTTATGTAATATACATTTTTTGTGTGCAGTGAACCATTTCCGACACATTCCTTGTTATTTGTTTGAATTTTCCAATACTTAATACTTTTTCTCAAATGGGAATTCGTTATTCGTTTTGTTTTTCTTTCCTTTCTTTTTGTATGTCCTGGGCATGCAAAGAAAATGGAATACTCCACATAGCAACCAGCTCTTAAAAGATTTGACTATCGCTTAAAGCCTACCATATTCCCTTTGCACATACATGAGAATTAGCAATAAGATCGTTTCTGGAAATGTTTATCTCGATTAATATGAAATAGATGGGGAATAGGAGTTTGTAAAAATAGTTTGTACAAGAGTAGAGAATGTCATGCGAGTGAAACACATCAGCTTTTTAGAAAAATATCCATGCGTGTGTCTGTGTGTCTGTGGACAGCATAGCTGAAAAACGAAAAGTCGGATAAATACCAAACTTGGTATTTAGATTCAGTATCTTAAAAAAATGCGACACGAAGACTTTAAAGAAAATCCGTCCACCCATGCCTACCCTTTGCATGAAACATATTTCGAAAATTTTGATTTTCTCAAAATTGGCTCTAACGATTTTGATTAAAATATCATATGTTTAAGATACTCTCATGGCAAATGATATGTATTAATGATGAATTTTCTGGGAATGTTCCCAAAAGTCCTCTTCATTTAGAATGAATTTTGTATAACTGGTAAACCGCAAGAGATATACAAAATTTTGCTGCACAAAAAATGTAGATCTTGTTAAAAGGCACAGTTTAGTCATGTAAATTTTTTGTGAACTGAACCATTTCCGAGATATTCCTTGTTATTTATTTGAATTTTCCAATACTTATACTTTTTCTCAAATGGGAATCGTTATTCATTTTTTTATTTAATGTCTGTGCATACAAAGAGAATGGAATGCTCCACATAGCAACCAGCTCTTAAAATATTTGACTATCGCTTAAAGCCTACCATATTCCCCTTGGACCTACAAGAAAATTAGCAATAAAATTCTGCATCAAGAATAAGTTTCTGCAAATTTTTATATCCATTACCACGTAGCAGATGGAGAATATGCTTTTGTAAACATAATTTGTACAGCAGTAGAGAAAGTCAAGTGAGTGTAACACATCAGATTTTTTCTGTAGACGTTTTATGTCGCACAACTTCATCTGTATTGGCGCATAATCAGCGGTGCTCCAAAAGTGGAAGATTAGGTATGTATCAGAGAAAGAGAATAGAGAAAATTTAACTATATGTGCTAGACTCAGATATTACAGTATTTTGTTTCCATGGAGCCAATGTCGATATGTGTGTTACATTTTAAGTCGAAATAGAACGTGATCAGTAAGTTATATTCCGGCAGCAGATAAATAAGGCGACATTTCTCACAAATGGCCTTAATACCCCGATAGCAAGGAAATTTATAACAACAGTCTGGCCACAAAACAGTTTCTTTCTTTTATAGAAGAGGGAAGTTCGATTAAGCAGCTCAGGAATTAGATCCAAGAGAGCAACGTCTTTCCGAACACGTGCAGAAATTTCATCAAGATGCTGCAGATATGGGCACTGAGAAATTGCTCAAGTTTGGCAACATTCCGAGCTGATAGAGGTGCATCGAAGCGCAAGCAAACATTGAATTGCTTCTGCCGATTTTGTTGGTAATATTGTACTCACCCCAAGATATTCTGTAGAGCAGGCATCCCAGACAAATGCCCCATCAATTTGGAGTGTTCATGGATGACAGTGAAATATCTAAAAGTTCTTACACTTATGCCCGTGTTAAATGTGTAAGACTTTTTCTCCCATTATCACTTTACACACATTTTAAAGTCTCTTAATGTAAACATTTGTAACCTTTTGTACTATTAACAAACATTTAAGTTTTATTTTCTCTACCACGTACCTAGTAGGTAGAGAAGGAATTGCATTTCACCAAAAATTTCTATACCCACATTTCACCGGAAGTACATATTTTGAGACACCCCCGAATCCATAAAGAAAGAGCATTTTTGGAAAATTGTCCGTATGTGTGTATCTATGAACAGCATAACTAAAAAATCTGATGTGTTACACTCACATGACTTTCTCTACTCTTGTACAAACTATTCTTATAAACTCTTATTCGCCATATACTTCATGTTAATCGAGATGAACATTTGCAGACTCTATCTTATTGCTAATTTTCTTGAAGATGTAAGGGGAATATACATTTACAAGGGCAATATAGAAATATAGTAGCCTTTAAGCACATACATATCTCTTAATAGCTGGTTGCTAGGTGCAGCACCATTCCCTTTCCCACAGATTAATACTCTTTGCATATCCAAGGCAAAAAAAAAATGAATAACGAATTCCCATTTCAGAAAATAAGTATTGAAAAACTTAAGGGAATAGCAAGCAATATCTCGAAAATTGTTCACTCAACAAAAAAATTTATACTACATAAATTGTGTATTTTAACGCGATCTAGTAGTGTAGTAAAATTTTGTCTATCTCTTATGGTTTACCAGTTATGCAAAAGTCGTTCACAATGAAGAATACTTTTGAAGACATTCCCAGAAAATTCGAGATATACAATTCATTTGTCATGAAAATATCTTAAACATATGATATTTTAATCAAAATCGTTAGAGCCATTTTTGAGAAAATTAAAATTTTCGAAAATGTTCCATGTAAAGGGTAATCTGGGGTGGGGGATTTTCTTGGAAACCTTCGTGTCACATCCTTGGAAGATACTAAACTCAAATGCCAAGTTTGGTATTTATCCAACTTTTCGTTTTTGATCTATACTGTTAATAGACAGACAGATAGACAGATATGCACACGGATATGTTTCCCAAAATGTTGTATTTGGATTCAGGGCGCCTCAAAACATGTATTTCCTGTGAAATCTCGGTATCGAATTTTTTGGATGTATATGTGTGTCGGTGAACAACATAACTCAAAATCGAAAAGCCGTACAAACACCAAAATTGGAACTTAGTTTACGTACCTTCCAAAGATACGACAAAGATCTTCAAGAAAACCCCCACCCCAAACAACCCTTTATATGAACCATTTTTTGAAATTCGTTATTTTCTAAAAAATGGCTCTAACGATTTTAATTAAAATACCAGGCATAAAAATATTTACATGACAAATAGAATGTATATCTCGAGTTTTTTGGGGGAAACGTCTTTGAAGTCTTCATTCGAGAGAAATTTTATATAATGTTGTATAACTGGTAAACGTTAAGCGATAGATGAAAACGCACTACACAAAAAATGTAGATTTCTTGAAAATACACAATTTATCTAATAACTTTTTTGTAGCACGAGGTATCCATTATTAATGGTTCGAATTGTTTATTACTTTGTCATTCTCTGAAAGTCCAGTCAACATTCAGTTGTTTTTCGCCAATCCATTGAAACAGTATGGAATTTTTGTTTTAATGAATTATATATATATATATATATATATATGTGAAATTGTCATTGGTAGAGAAGGTCGTGTGACTGCATCTTCTACCACGAATTTCCTTTCCCAAATTTCCTATCACTTTGCTTCCCCATTCCTATTTCAGGTAGGCTTATATGAGACAGATGGCGCACTTGCTTGCACGTTGGAACACCCTGCCAGATGACAGTCTTCTCTGAGCCCCCTCAGGTAGGTCGAGTTCTCCAGATTCCGCCAGAGGGAAGCCTTCTTTGAGCAGTCCGCGGGTGTAACCGAGTTAAAAAGCTTGGAATCGTTAGGGACCTCTGCGCATCTCTGTCGACCTGCGGCCTATAACCTCCTAAGGTTCCTTTATATCATCCGTTTTCCTATGGGTTGTAAGGAACATACCCGATAACAAATAGGCATAAGAAATAACAGCATATAAATATTGGAAATAGGATTAAGAATCAATGTTAATATTGGGAATAATTTAAAATGTGAAACCAATTTGTAACATAGCTGTAATTCCAACAGGAGAGCTAGCAAACGAGAGGTGAGAGTCCATTAACACACGCGCTAATGTGCACAAGGTTCAGGCTAAACGTCAAAAAATAGAAAGAGAGGGCGGCAAATAGAAAGAGACAGAAATGGGGGTCCATTTTTCGGAACTCGAGGGAACTGGTAAAATAGAAAAACAAAAAAACATGTGCTTAATGTTGAGTTTTGCCGGATAAGTCAGCAGGACACATGGCTTCAGAAATTTGGCATATTTTATTGTCATAGGATGCCATATAACGCTACTTAAGAACCAATGGAAATTGTTGTAACAAATAAAGGCGCGAATTCTGGCGTCTTAGGAAAACAGATAAAAAGGGAGGGAGACCCCAAGTTTAGACGACTCTCTGAGATACTCTCTTGGCATTAGTTTGCGTGTTACTACCGTAGCAACCGATATTAGAATCAGTAATATGATTAAATTGTGCAACCAGGTGGAATATGCTGCGTATGTGGGTGGGAAGATCGTGTGACGAATTAGCTAGGTCCACACAATAACATAAAATGATAGCGGGAAGGTTTAAACTATAAGATTTAAAAAGCACTTCATAAGGGAAAATTGCTAGCCGCCTGAATATACGTAACTTTCATCAATAAATCAAGGTTATGGGAAAATCAGTTATTATTTTGCTAGATAGGATAGGAATTATTTCCTCAGCTCTTCGACTGACAGCTGGCAAGAACATTTATAAAACAACAGAGACCCAGGAGGTACATGAGCCAACTGTATTCTCGCCACAAGGTGGTAAGCACAAAATATTCGCTTTGGGTCGGGTACTAGGTGTCCCTTCCTTTCCGTGGACCTTCCTTTCATAGGTCATAGGACCTATGAAAAACAAAACGAATAACGAATTCCCATTTGAGAAAAAGTATTAAGTATTGGAAAATTCAAACAAATAACAAGGAATGTGTCGGAAATGGTTCACTGCACACAAAAAATGTATATTACATAAATTGTGTGTTTTGTGGTAACATTTGTTCTATCTCTTACGGTTTACCAGTTATGCAAAATTCATTCAGAATGAAAACGACTTTTGGGAACATTCCCAGAAAATTCTAGATATGCCTTTCATTTGCCCTGAAAGTGTTTTAAATTATGATATTTTGCTCAAAATCGTTAGTGCCATTTCTGAGAGAAAAAAAAACTTCGAAAAATGTTCCATGTAAAGGGTAGTCTGGAATAGTGGGATTTTCTTAAAAATCTTCGTGTCGCATCTCTTAAAGATACCTAAATACCAAGTTTGGTATTTATCCGAGTTTTCGTTTTTGAGTTACGCTCTTCACAGACCACAAGTCACGGGCCTTTTTTTAAAAATTCTTTTTTGCATTATGGGGCTTCAAAACATGTATTTACGGTGAAATCACAATATCGAATTTTTAGGTGAAATGCAATATTTCTACTTACTATACGTATTAGAGAAAGTAATAAGCTTAAATAAAAATACTTTGTATAATCACTAATAAACGATAGAGGGTAGGGAAAGTAATGTGAATGTATCACATATTTTTTTCTTCTTGTTTACTGCTTTGCTGGATACACGTGCTGCCTCACTTGTACCTCAATTTTAGCCTTATCCGAGTGCACTTCCGCTCGTTTATAATCCCACCTTACTTTATCTACACACATCAGTACTTCCGTTCGTATATAATCATATCTTGCTCTGTGTTTTGGTTTTCGGTATCCTTGCTTGTATTACAAATATCATTTTGACTGTTATTACGTTCTCATTTATCTTACGCCCACAGAACATTTTTTATGTTCTTGACATGCAAAGAGAATTACATTTTACACATAGCGACCAGTTTTAAAAATATTTGACTATCGTTTAAGGCGCACTATGTTCCCCTTGTTTTGTATTTGCAAGGGCAATATAGAAATACAGTAGAATTTAAGCATAGACATATCTCTTAATAGCTAGTTGCCATGTGCAGCACCATTCTCTTTGCCACAAATTAATACTCTTTGCATATCCAAGACAAAAAAAATGAATAACGAATTCCCATTTGAGAAAAGGTATAAGTATTGGAAAATTTAAGGGAATAACAAGCAATATCTCGAAAATGGTTCACTCGACAAAAAAATGTATATGACATAAATTGTGTATTTTAACGCGATCTACACTTTTTGTGTAGTAAAATTTTGTCTGTCTTTTATGGTTTACCAGTTATGCAAAAGTCGTTCACAATGAAGAATACTTTTGGAGACATTCCCAGAAAATTCGAGATATACAATTCATTTGCCATAAAATGTCTTAAACTTATGTTATTTTATTCAAAATCGTTAGAACCATTTTTGAGAAAATTAAAATTCTGGAAAATGTTCCATGTAAAAGGTAATCTGGGGTGGGGGGATTTTCTTGAAAACCTTCGTGTCGCATCTCTGGAAGATATGAACCTAAAAACCAAGTTTGGTGTTTATCCGAACTGTTCGTTTCTGAGTTATGCTGTTCACAGACATACACACAGACACACACACGAACATGTTTCTAAAAATGCTTTATATGCATTCAGTGCACCTCAAAACATGTATGTCCTGTGAAATCGCGGTATCGAATTTTTGAGAGGAATGCAATACTTCCCCTACTTACTATACGCAGTAAAGAAAGTAAAGATGCTTTTTTTGGATTCAGCGGGTCTCAAAACATATATTCCCGGTGAAATCTCGGTATCAAATTTTTGGGTGGAATGCAATACTTCCCCTACTTACTATACACAGTAGAGAAAGTAAAGATGCTTTTTTTGGATTCAGGGGGCCTCAAAACATGTATTTCCGGTCAAATTTCGGTATAGAATTTTTGAGTGGAGTATAATGCTTCCTCTACTTACTATACGTAGTAGAGAAAGTAAAAATCTGATGTGTTACATTCACATGACTTTCCGTACCCTGCATCGTTTATTAGTGAGTATACAAACTATTCTTACTAAAGCCTATTTTTCTATCTTCTACATTTTAATCCAAATAAACCTTTGCAGAAGCAGCTGCATTTCACATTTCGTTATAGAAACAAAGAGAACAGCGATAGTCAAATGTTTAAGAACTGAAGGCTATGTATATGCTAACCTTAAAATTCCATCTGTTTCCATGCAGTCGTGAAACAACTGAATGTTGACAGAATTTTAAGACAATGGCCAAGCAATAGACAATTCAAACCTTTAATAGTGCATATCTCAGAAGTAGCTTATATTACAACAACTTATTTGAAATAAATTGTGTGTTTTAAGGAGATCTACATTTTTTGTGTAGTACGTTTTCGTCTGTCACTTAACATTTGTTAGTTAAACTAATTATACACAATTCCTTCCGTATGAAGAGGGCTTTACAGGCTATTCCCAGAAAATACAAGATATAAATTTTATTTTTAATGTAAATAAGTATTTTAATCAATTCATTAGAACCATTTTTGATAAAATCACAAATGTCGTAAAAGTTCCATGTAAAGGATGGTTTGGGGTGAGCGAATTTTCTTGAAAATCTTCGTGTACATCTTTTGGAGGTACTGAACCTAAATACCAATTTTGGTATTTATTCGACTTTTAGTTTTTTAGTTATGCTGTTCACAGCAAATAAACACAGACACACACATTGACTTTCTTCAAAAAATGCTTTTATGGATTCAGGGGTCTCCAAAACATGTATTTCCGGTGAAATCTCGGTATCCAATATTAGAGTGGAATCCAATACCTTCTCTGCCTACTATGTACGTGGTAAAGAAAGTAAAAAGGAAGCATTTTTAAGAAAAAGTCGGGTATGCGCGTGTGTGTGTGTGTGTGTGTGTGTGTGTGTGTGTGTGTGTGTGTGTGTGTGTGTGTGTGTGTGTGTGTGTCTAACTGTCCGTGACCAGCATAACTCAAAAACCAAAAGCTGGTTAAATACCAAACTTGGCATTTAAGTTCAGCGTTTACTAAGTTTGCGACACGAAGATTTTCAAGAAAATGCCCTCGCCCTCAACCACCCTTTACATGGAACATTTGTCGAAATTTTTTATTTTCCAAAAAGCGGGTTTAACGATTTTTATTAAATATCATATATTAAAGATATAGATACATTACTAATAAAATGTGTATCTTGAATTTTTTTGGAATAGCCTGTGAACTCGTCTTCATTCGGAAGCAATTTTGTATAATCTTGTATAATTGGTAAACTTTAAGCGATAGGCGAAAACGTGTTAAACAAAAAATGTAGATCTCTTTAAAACACACAGTTTGTTTTAAATAGATTTTTTGTGGCATCTGCCATTTCCGAGATATCCCTTATCAATTATTCGAGTTATTCAATACTTAGCCATTGTTTTAAAGTCTTCCAATTTACAAATCTTTCATGGAAAGAATATGGAATTTTAAGGTCAGCGTGTAGCGCCCAGTTCTAAAACATTTGACTATCGCTATTCCCCTTGTATCTGTAACGAAATACGTAGGTAATATAGCTGTTTCTGCAAAGGTTTGTCTGGATTAAAATTAAGTAAATACAAAAATAAACTTTGGTAAGAATGGTTTGCAAACTCAATAATAAGGGATAGATGAAGAGAAAATTATGTAAATGTAGCACATCAGATTTTTAGAAAAAGGTCCGTGTCTGTGTATGTGTGCGTGTCTGTAAGCAGCATAACTCAAAAACAAAAGCCGGTTATATTGCCAAACGCAGGATTTAAGTTCAACAACTTCCAAGGATGCAACATGAATATTTTCAACAACTCCCCACCCCAAGCTACACTTTGCATGTAAAATGATTTTACAAAAAGTGCCTATGACGATTTTGATTTTAAATATATGTTTAAGATAGTTACTTAACAAATAAAATCTATGAGTATATCTCGAATTTTCTGGGAATAATCTGTGAAGTCCTCATCATTCTGAATGACTTTTGTATAATTGGCAAACCGTAAGAGATAGACAAAATCATACGAGGGTCACTAGATATGTATTGAGATATCTCTGAATTAAATGGCTACTCGTCTCCTATTAAGCTTTTAGAAGAGAATTTTAACTTAACACCTTAAGTAGCTTCTTAATATAAAAGGAACTAATTTTCGAAAGCCCTGCTGCCAATTTTCTGTTGTTTTTGTAAACTTTCTTGGAATTATTTATTGTTTACATTAACTGGCATTGTGCAAATCTTTTTCTGTGCGTGAAAAATTACAAACTCTATGCTAAATATGACTACAGGAACTAATTGTTATCTCCCGTGTCTGATAAACAAGAAAAGTGCCTACTTCCTATGAAACTGTGACAATTATGATTTTCTCCGTCCCATAATTATTTCTCTTGAAGAGCAATACAATTCAAGTTTACACACTAATTTTCCATATCTACTTTATGCCCTAATAATACATTACAGATATGATACTTTCTATGTATAAGTTTAAACAGGAGTAAATTCCGGTTATGCAAGCAACCGTTTGCCGCCGACATTCGAATTTTTGCTGTTTGTGCATTTCATTAACAGTAAATTCACAAGAGAGCGTCTGTGTCTCACCAAGAGGTTTTAAGCTTTGCCAAGAGATTTCAGTGCTAAAAGCTCTCCAAAATTGCCAATAGTTGCACTGTACTATGTTTGATGTTCTGTGCTATTACCAACATTAACATGGAGATTTTTTGTAAACAAGAGCACGTGATGGAACTACGACATAGTTGACTGTTAAAATTACATAAACCAAAGATGGAAGAAAAATCTATAGAGTTTCTAACCAAAGCCTCAAAAATAATTCCGACAGGAACATCAAGCCTGCGAACACATTATTTGTAAGTGAACAACATCCTGTTGTTATTCTAACCTAGAAATTCAGCAAAAATATATTTTATGCTACACTGCTAGGAACATGTACATTGAAACCTACAAATTCGCTAGCTTTGTTTAAAAGAAGGGCATCCAAAAGAAGTGCTCCGTATAAAATGCTTTCGGACATTCTGCATTGTCTTCATTGAAAAGTGGTAAGTTGCATTACGTTGGTCTTCAAAGCCAACATTTGAAATTCCAACATAGCTGAAAACACGATTGAGAGCCCTCAGCCTCAAAGCGTAGCCGAGGGATTTAGGGCCCTTTGCGAAGCGACGACAGAGCGTAGCCGAGGGATCTGCGCGTTTAAAACTTGAATGATTCATGTTGGCAGCAATTCCTTCCAAAAGTCGTCAAAAACGACTATATAAGAAGGACCGCTTAACCGTTACTTTTGTTAATGTTTTCAGCAAAGACCAAAGTAATGCAAAAAAACCAATACTTTCTTAGCGGTAGTATGATAGTATATCTTTTGTCATTCGGAAGGCTTGGGAAGGCTTGCAGCATTTTATAAACATTAAACTTAGCAATGAATTCTAGGTAATTTAGAACCTGAAGAACTCATTAAATGAGTTTACACCCTCAACTCTTATCATGATATTTATTGTCTCAAAGCCCCCTTAAAATTGTTATACATACACACTTATATAGTCCTTGCCACATAGGATAACCTAATGCATGTATACATCATGATTGTGATTGTAGGTATAAACAAAAAATGTTTTTATCTCCCTCATCACTTCTGTTTTTCTTTTCTTCTCTCCACAGGATAAAAGCCAAAGCTATTGCTGAGGAGAATGATCTTCGTTTGCCAGCAAAGATGTTCAATGACAAGTATGTGTGCAAGTTCTGTGGCAATTTATGGTCGGAAACAAACTGTTTCATGAGACTGGTGCCAAAAATAATGCCAGGCAAGAAGATGAGGAAGATTTTGTGGAGAAAAGAAAAATGCCCTCAGCTTCTTAGACCCTATGAATTAAAGCTGTTAAAAAAATGTGAAATTGACAAGGATAACAAGCTTGTAAGTATTAAAGATTGCATCTTATTGAAATAAAGATTGCAGTTTGGATCATTTACTAGTCATTTCAAGTAAAAAACATATGCATATGTTAGTATCACGGATAAAGTCTGTTACAAAAGTTTAGACATAGGGCAGAAGTTTGCATACAGTTGTACTTCAGCCCATAGAATGAGATTCTGCTATCGTCAGCACATAAACAATGCATTTTAACAAGAGCTACATTTTCCTGGTATGTACATATATATTTGCAGCCAAATAGGCATAATTAAGAATTTAGATTATGTTGGTAGTTTACATATACTCCAGCCTCGAGTTTTCTATTAGTGATTCTACAGTGCCTTATTTCTGATTCCTATCCAGCTGCTTCTCAGCCCACTGCTGCCGGGCGAGTTGAATGTTCACAGGCCCTGAATTCAAGCACATGATGTGCCGGCAATTCAGCGCATAGATTTACATGCATACAATAACCGCATACCTTTATCACAGAAGGTGTTGGAAATGATGTTCTTGTACTGCCACGCATCTCTCACACCTTTTAAGAAAATTCCCATTAACGCGCATTAATTCTTCTCCTGAAATTGCAGTAATTTATCTTTTGATATTGTCATTCAGTTCTTCCAACGTATGCGGGTTGTTCTGATACACTTTATTTTTTTAAGTTCCCCCATAAATAAAATTTGCATACTGTAAGGTCTGCAGAGTGCGGTGGCCATAGTCACTTACTGATGACCCTATCTTAAAAAATTTCCGCAATTAATTTCAAAGAGACATCAGTTGTATGTGCTGTAGCAGAGTCTTGTTGAAAATACGCCTGTGTGTATTCAATGTCGTACAAATATTCCTGGAATGGCTTGATTATTGTATCCCTGTACCTTTGTCCATTAACTGTATCCACAAAGAACATTGGCCCTATAATTCAGTATGCATTCACAGCACACCAAACACCAATTTTCTGGTCATGCAATGGCATTTCGTTTACAATATCGGGTTCTTCTGAACTCTGTTGTTTTCTGTTGAAGCATGGCCATTTAAAGAAAACCATACTTCTTCTGCGAAAAAAATTAACTTTGGATCCATAGAGCCATCATTAACTTTACCCAACACCCAATTGCAGAAATTTACCCTACTCACAGTATCAGGGTTGCAGTTCCTGAACTATGGTTATCTTATAAGGTTTTAATTTTAAAAGCCAAGAATTGTGAAACTCCTGTTTCCTGTGATAACCTACTCAAGAGATTTTTTGGGCTATGTTGTAACCGTTGTCCTATCTCATCAAGTTTTTCCTCTGTAAAAACACAGCGAATTACTTTGGGTTTCTTATCAAGAACAGAACTCGTTTCTCTAAATCGGTTTACAAGACTACGAACTCTGTCTCTATGAGGCACATGGATTCCGGGGAATCTGTCCATAAATAGCGTGTTACTTGTCTGCAAGACTCTGTTTGCACATAGGAATCATATATTAATATGCAATGTTCTAAAGTAAACGCACTTCTTGGCATTATAACAGGACTATCACACTTTAACCACAAAGAACAAAACACAAACTCGCGCTAGCAATGTTCGCACAAGCACTGACACACAGAGTGAAGCGAGAACAGCGAGAGCCAGAACCAGTTAGAAGCACTGTTCGCACGCACCTACATCCGCCAAGTTGTCAGCCAGGAGTCAAAAATAAGGCACTGTATATGTGTATTCGAGTCTAGCATGGCTTCTACTTTCTCGATACCTATTTTCCTTGATAAGGGTTGTGTTGCCTTTTCTTTTGGCATGCCCCATTCGCCTTGGATAATTATTTCTAAAGGTAGATGTTTCCTCAATGTGGCATGAGTTGTGTCCACAGTGTAGTTAAATTTCCTATCATTGGTCCTTTTGTGAGTGCGATCCCTATTGTACTCTTACCATTGAGGGAGATAAAGGTAGGGACCATGGGATTGTTTAATAGGGTAAAGCCCTCTTCTTGCAATTCTATTACTGTCTTTGTTTTGTAGTTCTGAGTGTCCAGTCTGCAGTTTAGATCTCCCGTGATGAGTATTGGTTTGTCCTGCTTGTTTTGGGTGATCATTTGGCCTAGCTTGTCCATTATGTTGATTGCTATTATGTTCGGTTGGAAATAGGCAGCTATTATTACTAGGTGCTCTGTTTCTAGTAGCAGGGTATGATCCTGTTGCTTAGTTAAGATCATTGGTATAAGATGTGGTTTTATCCCCCCGGATGGTCTGCCGTTTTTGCCCTGTCTAGCCTTTAGGTGTGTGCCATAGACATCTGGGCGTTGCCAGTTATCGGTAAGGAATGTTTCCGTCAGAATTGCTATATTGTAGCTATTTAGGAAATTTTTCAGGCTCAGTTTCTTTGCACTTTTTAGCTCTTCTGTGTTCCACATCATGATTTTGACTTTCTCTACTACGTATTGTAAGTACGCAAAGTATTGCATTCTACCCAAAATTTTTATATTGAGATTTCACCATAAATACATGTTTTAAGGCCCCTGAATCAAAAAAAAAAAGCACTTTTAGAAAAAAGTCTGTGTGGATGTGTGTCTATGAACAGCATAACTTAAAAACAAAAAGTCTTTAAATACCAAACTAATATTTAGGTTCAGTATCTTTCAAAGATGCGACATATAGATTTTCAAGAAAATCCCCCCACCCCAGACTACCCTTTACATGCAACATTTTTAAAAAATTTTGATTTTCCCAAAAATGGCTCTAACGATTTTGATTAAAATATCATAATATGTGTAAGATAGTTTCATGGCAAATGAAATGTGTATCTTGAATTTTCTGGGAAAGTCCCCAAAAGTCGTCTTCATTCTGAATGAATTTTGCATAACTAGGAAACCATAAGAGATAGACAAAATTTTACTAAACAAAAAATGTAGATCTTGTTAGAACACACGATTTATGTCATATACATTTTTGATTGCACCAACTATATCCAAGATATTCCTTGTTTGTTTGAATTTTCCAATGCTTGTACTTTTTCTCAAATGAGAATTTGTTACTCGTTTTTTTTTATGTCATGGACATACAAAGAGAATGAAATGCTCCACATAGCAACCAGCTCTTAAAAGATTTGACTATTGCTTAAAGCCTACCATATTCCCCTGCCCTGTAAGAAAATTAGCAGTATGATAGTTTCTGCAAATTTTTATATAAGGGATTATATGAAACCTGTAGGAGTGGAGAAAGTCAAATGTGATAGCAGATTTTTTCCCCCTTCTATAATAAAAAGTAGAAAAAGGTTTTGCAAGTAAAGATATAGGAGAGAGTGAAGGCAGTTCCCTGAAAACGTTTGCCCTGCATCCTCAGAGTATACCTGAAGTAAATAGGATGAAATTTGGTATTAATACAACTTGTTTTTCTGATGCATTATTCACAGCTGGAGAATAATGGACATATAGACTAAAGTGTCCATTCACTCATTCCAGTTTGCTTGATATGGTTCCCATTTTGAAACCCAAAATTCCTTATCCAAGTAGCACTCGGAAAACTAAAATTTTGTAAAGATATATGAAAATAAACATATGAAATACACATAATGAAAGTGGAGCCACACTAAACACCCTTACTATACTTGAATTAATGTAACTTCTCAATTCTGACAGCTAGCTCAGCGTGCTTTCTGCATGTGTATGTGGATCTGTTGTCATGACAACCAGGGTTGGCCTTGAAGTAGCCAATTGCTGTTTAAGCCCCCTCCACACCCTTCACCAGAGCTCAGAGAAAGTTTGCCACATGGCAAACGTTGTTTTGTTTGATTTATCAGATACTTGCGTGATTTGTGTATCGTAGTGTAGCATGATATTTTAAAGTTTAAGCATACAACTATTTTAAATCAGTGAACTGCGCAATTGCATATTAACATAAGTCCTAAACGTGTAGCTGTAGTATAGTGAATGACCAGTATTGTGATGATTATAATATTTTAAAATATATAACCTGTGCTGAAATTTCTATGTGATTGACAATGTCTGATCATGGGCAAAAGCGTAGGGGAAGACCACAAACTCGTTCCGCAAAGAAAAAATACACTAAGCTTGGACAAGGTACTGCAATTCGCAGCCAAGCTCGTGAGATAGTATGTGCTTTAAGGGCATATTTCAAACTGGAAAGAGAAAACAGTCATAGATAGGATAGCTGCTGCACTTAAAATAAGTAAACCAACTATTGTCAATATAGGGAAAAAACAAGAAAGAAAAGAGGGATAACCTGAGAAATCGCAGTCTGATCTTCAAAGGTAATATTAGATATTCCAGGAAAATCCCGACATCATAAAAAATTATTACAGATCTAGGTGCCTTCCAAGTAGATGCTATTCATCGTCATATGTATAGTTATTATGAAAGAACACACTTCACACTTTTAAATGCAAAGTCTGTCTTATCTAATTGAGAGTTAAAGTAAACATAACAGTAAAAATAATAACTTCAGACTAAATATGGTACTAACTTGAATAATCTGCTATCTGAAAGTTTCGCAATAGTATTAAAAACGTTTGTCGAGTAGCGCATTTTGAAATTTTAGAAATATAATGAAAGTGAAAGCAGAAAAATCAGCTTTAAAGCTTTGTTCTATATAGGTAATATAATATTACATACGGACATTTCAAGCATCACACAAAGGAATTTAAAAGATACAAAATGGAAGACAAGCACTAGAATAAAATAATACAGGGTGAAAAGGTATTAAAACTATTAATATTTAATATGTGCTTATTCTCACGTAGCACGAAAATGAACATAAACGTAATGCAATAGTTGACAGGCGTGTTGTACACACTATTCTTAGAAATGTATAGAAATGCTTAGTGTAGTGTATTATTTAAAAATTATGTCATTTCGTAGTTTTGCGAAAAACTTTTATCTTTGTTTAGCTCTCCTATCCTCTTCCACTTGACACAAACAACTGGCGGATAGACGGGTCAACAACAATGTTTTACGCATGGCGTAGCTGAAACGCACATGGCAGGAGAGCAACTGTCAGAATTGAGGAGAAGTTACATTAATTCACGTATAGCTTCACTCACCTATAAGAGTGTTTAGGTTGACTCCACTTTAATTAAGTGTATATTATCAGTTGCTTCACTGTGTTGATTCCACTACATTTTGGATAAACTTATGAAGTAGTTGTATGAAATATTTGAAAAAAAGGAAAATGAAGATGAAAGTGATCATTTATTAATTTTTTCTTTCCAATAAGTAATTTAAATTCTTCATGAAGCTTGTTAATAAATTAAGTTTCATAGGATTGCTCTTGCGAATCATAGGTAAACTACCGCCTTTATCCCTCTTCCCTCTCTCATCTGTAATCAGTTGCAGAATATTGTTTACCTTTTACATCAACAAATCAATTGTGATCTTTTACATTATTTACTTTTCAGACTGTCAATGGTAAAATAATCAAAAGTACGTAAATTATTGGAATTTGAAAACAGGATTATGTAATTCTTACTTTCTCTACCACGCACATAGTAGGTAGAAAAGGTATTTCATTTCACCCATAAATTCGATACTCAAATTTCATCGGAAATACATGTTTTGAGGTGAATCCAAATTTGGCATTTTTGGAAACATGTACGTGTCCCTTAGAGTGTGTGAGTATGTGTGTGTGCGCGCGCATGTGTCTGTGAACAGCATAACTCAAAAATGAAAGTTGGATAAATACCAACGTTGTGAAATGAAGATTTTCAAGAAAATTCCCCTACCTCCAACTGCCCTTTACATGGAACATTTTTCGAAAATTTTGATTTTCTAAAAGCTGGCTCTAATGATTTTGATTAAAACATTGTATATGAAAGATATTTAAATGACAAATAAAATGTATATCTTGAATTTTCTGGGAATAGCCTAGAAAGTCCTCTTCATTTGGAATGAATTTTGTATAATCTTGTATAACTGATAAACGTTAAGTGATAGACCAAAACATACCACATAAAAATTTAGATCTCTTTAAAACACAATTTATTTCAAATAATTTTTTTTTGTAGCATGGGCAGTTTCTGAGATATCCATTATTAGAGCTTCAAATTGTTCAATACTTGTCATTCTATTGAAGTCCCATCGATTTCACATGCCTGCGAAGATTTTGCAGAATGGAATATTTTCCTTCATAATGCTCAAATTGGATGTTCTGATTTCTAAAATAATAATAGTTTTTGCATGTCACGTACAGATTTTGAACAATTCTGTTTCAATACAAAATTGAAAATTCAGTACGCTAGTATAAACATCACTGCATATCTGACTTACAGCAAGGTTGATTAGAATATGTAAACATGCTAAATCATATGATGTGTTGTTGTACCGCTGTCTGTTTTTGTTTACAGGTAATGTTGAACCTATCTCATAAACATTTGTTGACTAAGATATCAACAGGAACCTATCTTAGAATCCTCAGTACAGTTTTAAATTTCTTCTCAGCAAGTCTTTCGAAACTGTATTGTGTTGTAAATTTTATTTGTGGAAAAAAATGGCAAGTTTGAGTGGTATATCTAGGAGGGGCTGTGTGAACAATCCTAACAATTTCTGTTATGTCTGTGGGTGTTATGCGATAAAGCAGCAGAAAAGAAACATTACCGCATTTAACAAGAGTTTGTATCTGACCTATTTTAAAATTAAAATAAGAAATCAAGACAAGAATTTTCCTCCTAATATTGTGTGTAAAAGTTGTGTAGAAAACCTAAGACAGTGGTACAAGAGAGTTCGTTCATCTATGCCCTTTGGTGTTTCTATGAACAACAAAATCATTTTAATAACTTATTTTTACTTTCTCTACTACGTATAGTAAGTGGGGGAAGTATTGTATTCCACCAAAAAATTCAATATCGAGATTTCACCAGAAATATATGTTTTGAGACCCCCGGAATCCAAAAAAAGCATTTTTGGAAACATGTCCGTGTGTGTGTCTTGTGTGTCTGTCTGTGAACAGCATAATTCAGAAACGAACAGTCGGATAAACACCAAACTTGGTATTTAGGTTCAGTATCTTCCAGAGATGCGACACAAAGGTTTTCAAGAAAATCCCTCCACCCCAGATTTTTCAATACTTATTTTCCCAAATGGGAACTTGTTATTCATTTTTTTGTCTTGTATATGCAAAGAGTATTAATCTGTGGCAAAGGGAATGGTGCTGCACCTAGCAAACAGCTATTAAGAGATATGTATGTGCTTAAAGGCTACTGCATTTCTATATTGCCCTTGTAAATATATATTCCCCTTACATCTACAAGAAACTTAGCAATAAGATAGAGTCTGCAAATGTTTATCTCGATTAACATGAAGCATATGGAGAATAAGCGTTTGTAAAAATAGTTTGTACAAGAGTATAGAAAGTCATGTAAGTGTAACACATCAGATTTTTGTCTGTTTAATACACCTGGATTCAATAGGACAAACAAGGTGGGGCATTATATATCCAAACTTGCCATCAGCAATTAGGCCTGTGCCTCATGTTCCTGTTTCATCACCACCTATGGCATTACCATAGAGTAGTACTGATACTTGGAGTGTAGAAGATTATTTAAATTGGTCCCCAGACTTAGAAGTTGACATTCCAAATCCATTGAGTTGTCAGAATTAAATGATTTGGTACATGATTTGGGTCTTACCAAAGAAAAAGGTGAACTTTTAGGTTCAAGCCTGAAAGAAAACAATCTTCTAGGTCCTGGAACAGCTTTCTACTGGTACAGACATCGAGAAGAAGAGTTCCAGAAATATTTTGTAAAGGAAGCGGAACTAATGTATTGTTGTGATATCCTTAACTTGATAGGTCTTCTTGGAACGATTGCCATGTAATTATTGTCTCAAGCAAGAGAAGTTTGAAAGGGTTCTGCTGCACAATGGCAATATGTTTGCTTCAGTTCCAATAGCTCACTCTACATCCCTTAAAGAAACATGCCAAAATTTGATACTGTCCTAGAAAAAATTCAATGAACACAAGTGGTACATATGCTGTGATTTTAAAGTGTTGTATTTTATTGGGCCAACAAGTAGGGTAGACGAAATTCCCATCCTTTTTGTGTGAATGGGACTCTAGAACCACAGAAAGACACTGGGGTGAAACTTATTGGCCAGAAAGAAAATATTTAGTGCCAGGGACAAAGCATGTTATAAATCGCCCTTTGATTGACTAACAAAAGGTTTTGTTACCCCCATTACTTATCAAATTAGGGATAATGAAGCAATTTGTCAACACTTTGAACAAACGTGATCCATGTTTCCAACATCTTATTCAGAAATTTCCAACGTTGTCTGAATCAAAAGTGAAAGAAGCCATTTTTGACGGCCCGCAGATTTGCAACTCATGAAGGACATTCATTTTAGAAATATGATGACAGACATGGAGCTTCAAGCTTTGAACTCATTCAATGAACGTGTAAACAAGTTTTTGAGTTAAAAATGGCCAATATGAGCATATTGTTAAAAACCATGCTCGAAAATTTAAAGGCACTCGGATGCAATGTGAGCGTAAAATTGCATTTTTTGCATTGCATCTGGAATTTTTTTCTTGAAAATTTGGGTGCACCAAGTGAAGAACAGAAAGAGAGATTCTACCAGAACATAAAGGAGATGGAAACAAGGTATCAGGGTTGATGGGATGTCTCCATGATGGCCAACTACTGTCGGTTTTTTAATTAGAGACAACCCTCGTTAGGACCACAAACGCAAGTCAACTCAGGATTTGTTTACAAAAACGTGGAGGAGAAAATAAAATCATAAGGTATGTTTGAAATTTCCTAGTTCAATGTAAACTGTTGCAAATGTAGATTTGAGATTGTTTCTTAGTTTGCAAGATTTCACGCATTTTAAATTGTACTCAGATATTACATATTTCATTTCTGCATGCCAAAAAACTGGTACGGGATACAAAAAAATGGAAAGCAGATTTTAATTCAGCATATCAAAATTAAGTATACAGACCTGTTTAACCCCATGCTGCAGAAAAAAATTTCAAATTTGTAGGCCTGTGTTTTCAGTTGTTTCTCATGAGGAAACAGCATAGAATCTTAAGGCAGTGGATAGCGCCCAGTTCTAAACATGTGACTATTGCTGTTCTGTTTTGTTTCTATAACGAAATGTGTAATGTAGCTGTTTCTGCAAAGGTTTATTTGAATTAAAATGTAGTAGATAGAAAAATAAGCTTTAGTAAGGATAGTTTGTATACCCACTAATAATGATAGAGGATAGTGAAAGTTATGTGAATGTATCACATATTTTTTTACGTATGACACTTTCTGCATGCTCAACCGTGTGGTTGCTTTCTTTTCAGATATATGTAAGTTTGTTTTCTCCATTTTTACTTTGTACAGCTGTTCTGAGAATGGTATTTTCTGGTACAAATAACTCATTTTCTTAGAAACCACTGAAGGTACCCAAATTAAATTTTAGGGTGATAAAAGTACCTCAAAGTTCTGTTGTGGATCTACTGTGGGTGTTAATAAGATGGTAGAGAAGGTATTGCATTCCACCCAAAAATTTGATACCAAGATTTCAATGGAAAAACATGTTTTGACGCCTGCTGAATCCAAAAAAAGTGTGGTCTGTGAACAGCATAACTCAAAAATGAAAAGTTCTTTAAATACCAAATTTGGTATTTCAGTTCAGTACCTTCCAAAGATGTGACATGAAGATTTTAAGGAAAACCTTCAAGCCTCAAACTACGCCTTACATCGAACATTTTTCAAATTTTATATTTTCTAAAGAATAGCTCTAATGGTTTTGATTAAAGTACCATTTATTAAAGATATTTTCTTGAAAAATAAATTCTATACCTTAAATTTTCTTGGAATAGCCTGTAAAGTCTTCTTTTTTGCAAGGAGTTTTGTATAATCTTGCATAACTGGCATACGAGCGATAGACAAAAGTGGACTATACAAAAAAGTACATTTATTTAAAACACACAATTTATTTTAACTACCTAACTTTTTTTTATACATCAGCTATTTCCGAGATATCCATTATTAATGGTTACATTACAAATGTTATAGATACAAAGAGAATAGCAATAGTCAAATTGTAGGAATTGAACGCTGATGCTGGCCTTAAAATTCCATACTGTTCCCATGCAACTGTGAGAAACAAGTGAATATCAACAGGACTTTAAAAGAATATCAAAATATTGAACCATTCAAAGCATTAATAGCGGATATCTTGAAAATGGCTGATGCCACAAAAAGTTATTTGAAATAAATTGTGTTTTAAACTGACCTACATTTTTTTGTCCGGTACATTTTGTCTATCGCTTAATGTTTACGTATACAAGATTATATAAGATTCCTTCCAAATGAAGACACCCTCACAGGTTATTTCCAGGAAAATTATTTGACATGTAAGCATCTTTAAATATGATGCTGTAAACAAAATCTTCAGAGCCATTTTTGAGAAAAATAAAAAATTTCTAAAAATGTTCCATGTAAAGTGTAATTTGGAGTGTGGGGATTTTCTTTAAAATCTTTGTGTCGCATCATTGTAAGGTACTGAACCTAAATATGAGGCAGTATTTTTAACACTTAAATGATTTCAGTCTATTATATAATATAAAATATACTAACAGCCCGCCTTAAAGCAATATGTGTATAAAATAACATATAAAATGTATGTAACAGTCATTGCATTAATGTTTTTATTATTGTGAACATGTTTAATAATGTTATGTGAATGTCTTACATAATTTAATAATGTAGGAGCTGTGAGAATATAGGTCAAAAGTTGCTAACAATGAGGTAACCTTGAGGCAATAATGAATTAGAAAGTTTAATAATGCTACTAGTAATTCTTGGGACAATAATGTAATTTTTAAAAGAAACAGTTTATAAATAGCCAATCAACAACCAGAAAAACCTTAAATTTAAATAAAAGTATTCTATTGGAGTAGGAATAGCCAATCAGAGACTTGAAATACAGAAATTTACAAATTTAGGCGATAGAAATCAGTTGCTTGTAGACAGTGTTTAATACGTATCCAGTGCAAGACAAAAATTCATTACCGCGAAGATATTATAGAGTTTACGTGTTTAAAAAGTGCAAGTAATTAATAAATAATCTCACAGCTCTCTATATCAGTGAAATGGCATTTAATCGTATCAAGGATTAATGAAAAGAGTGAAGTAAAAATTATAATCTGTGTAAGCCTACATTCTTTAGCCATATCACACCATGTTAAGAGAAACATGTATCTACAAATTAATACTGGCGCAGCCGAGGCAAATCAAAATATATATTTAAAGAAACATTAAAATACAAAGTTGAAAGTAAAGTTGGGGCGAAGGCCACCGGAAAGTAAAGTTGGGGCGAAGACCACCGGAAAGTGAACATTGGGGCGAAGTCCACCAGAAACTTTGTACCATACGTGGGACAGTTACTTCATCCAGTTTTTGGCTCCCCCACAGTGGAACTACAATACACTTTCCACAAATTCCAAGGTTGGTATTTATCCAACTTTTTGCTTTTGAGTTATACTGTTCACAGACACCACTCACACACGGACCTTTTTTTAAAAAGTTTTTTTTTTATCTCCGAAGTCCTCACCATCTTCTCTAACTACTGTGTACGTAATACAGAAAGTAATAAGCTTTCCTAAGAATAATTTGTATAACTACTAATAAACGATAGAGTATAGAGAAAATCTTGTGAATGTAACACATCGGATGTTTTGAACTATTTCTCGAATCTGATACGAATCGCTCAGACTGCCTCTTGGTCTGGTGGTTAGGATGTCTACCTCCAAATCCAGAGGTCCCGGGTTCGATTCCCGGCTGGAGGGTGGGAATTTTTCTCTAGCCAGGAATATTCCCTATCCTCCCCCGAGTCTGGGTGTATACTAAGTGCATGGATATGTGAATTGAATGTTATAAACTAATGCTGACAGTCCAATATTTACAGAACACAAAAAATTTTTATTATTCTTCCACTTACACCCCGATTTAACTGCAATGCTCTTATCGGCGGCATTTTTCCTTTGGAACATACTGCTTATTAGCAGTATGTTCCAAACTCGTATATAGTTGTCAGTGAATTTCTGGTTTTTCTTTGGGTTTTAGGTTAGGTCGCACATACGTTCACACTCTCTTTCATATTTCCAGACTTTGGGAGGAAAACTGAACATCCATGCCGATTGCCAATTGCCCCAAAAGCTAAAACTCCTTTGGGGAGGGGCTAACATATTTGAAAGATACCTTTCCAGTGAGCAAAATGGAGTCAGCATTAAAACATTTCATTTCACAATTTTCTAGCATTATCAGTGGCGAAGCGTGACTTTCAAAGTGAGGGAAGCTCCAAGTAATAATTTTCATTAAAATAGGAGAGAACCATGAATGTTGTATCTATATTTTTGCTTAATCCCGGTAACAAAGGAACTAAAAATAGATTTAAATTTTAAAAATGTATCCAGAACAAATAAAGTGTGTCTTCGCGTGAATTTTATTTGCTTTGTTCTTCTTCTTTTTAAATTCTTGGGGAAGCGGCGCTACGCTTCGCCACTGATACATTATATATATATATATATATATATATATATATATATATATATATATATATATATGATCCACGAATTATGCTTTTGAGGCAAATATTAAATAAATCTCGAGAAAACTTAAGAATTGATTTGTTAAAAAAAATCCGATGATTCGCGTGACTCTCTGTATCCTCTATCATTTATTGGTAGCTGTAAAGATTATTCTTACGAAAAATAGAATCAAACAATTGAAGAGTTCAATGCCATATCTGGGATTTGAACCACGGATCTTGTGGTTTCCGTCCGGTTGCCCTAACCAACTAAGCTACCATGGCAACATGCCGGTATGATATTAAATTCACCAAGTGACTGTCGGTTTTTTCCCGGTAAACCACAAGGAAATCTCAACTTATTTTGAGATGACATACATCAATGACGACTTAAAATGTCGTCCTCCGTGGTGTAGTTACGATGTTCCCGAGGTCACGGGTTCAAACCCAGCGGAGGGCGATGTAGTTTTCCGGGCGTAAAAATCCTTAGCACGACTTCCTTCGGAAGGGAAGTAAAGCCAGTGGTCCCGTGTCGTAGATTTACGGCACGTAAAAGAATCTTAATCCTGATAAAGAGACATCTGAGCAAAATTTCCGATCTTTCACGCACAATATAGAATGGGACGCTAAGGACCATAGTAGTTAAAGAGCGTCCATAAATAAAACTCAATTTAATTTTTGACGACTTACAATGTCCTAAGTACTTTAAGTCCCAACTATTAGGTCAATCAATACTTCTCAGTCTCTGATTCTACCTTTCCAACTCTGTCCTACACACGGCCTGTGTGGAAGAACAGTTAGTTCCACCATATTATTACGAAAGTTTTTTAATTTCCCTATCATGTACATAGTAGTAGAAATAATACTGCATTTCACGCAAAACTTCGATACAATTTTTCGCCGGAAATGCATGTTTTTTAAGGCTCCCTGAATCCAAAAAAAGTATTTTTAGAAAAAGGTCTGTGTGTGTGTGTGTGTGTGTGTGTGTGTGCGCGCGCGCGCGCGTGCGTGCGTGTGAGAACACTAACTCAGAAAACGAAAACACCAAACTTGGTATTTACTTTCAGTAAATGCGATACAAAGATTTTCAAGAAACTTCCCCCACCCCAAACTACGTTTACATAAGATTTTTTGAAATTTATGATTTTCTAAAAAAATGGCTCTAACGATTTTTATTAAAATACCGTATATTAATGTTATTTACATGAAAAATAAATTGTATATCGTGAATTTTTGTGGAGTAGCTTGTAAAATCCTCTTTATTCGGGAGAAATTTTGTATAACCTTGTATAATTTAGCGTTAAACGATTGAAAACGTACTACACAAACAATGTAGATCTCTTTAAAACAGACAATTTATTTCAAATAACTTTTTTTTGTGGCATCAGCCATTTCATTATTAATGGTTCAAATTTTTCAATACTTGGTCTTTCTTTTAAAGTCCTATCAACTTTCAGTTGTTTCTCGCAATGTCATGCAAAGAGTATGGAATTTTAAGGCCAGCGTGTAGCGTCCACTTCATAAGCTTTTGACGTGCTTTTGACTGTCGTTATTCCCTTTGTATCTATAAAAAAATGTGTAATGTAGCTATTTCTGCAAAGCTTTATTTGGATTAAAATGAAATAGATCGAAAAATAAACTTCAGTAGGAATAGTTTGTACACCGACTAATAAACAATAGAGAATAGAGAAAGTCATGTGAATGTATCACAAATATCTTTTCTTCTTAATAAACTTATTGTATAAAAACAGATCAGTGAGCTTAAAAGGCTTTCGTCTACCACCTGTAAACATTTTAGTCTGGTATCTTAAATCGTTTCTAAAATAAGGTTTGTGAGCTTAGTAGATTTAATATTGGCAGAATAGGGATTGTATTTTCCAATCCATTATACACATTAAGTATTATAAATGCATAAACTGGCTGGGTACCATGCAGGCCTCTAGTTCCCGAGGTCACGAGTTCAAACCCAGCGGAGGGCGATGGATTTTTTTTCAGGAATAAAAATCCTTAGCATGGCTTCCTTTGGAAGGGAAGTAAAGCCGGTGGTTCCATTGTCATAGGTAAAAGTATCTCAAGCTTGATAAAGAGGCCTCTGAGCAAAAGTTCCGGTCTTTCACCCCTAATATAGAATGGAACGCTGAGAACCATATCAGTTAAAGAGCGTCCATGAATAAAACTCAATTTAATTTATAGACCAACTGACTGCTTGGAGTTGCACGGGTAGCTTTTTAAACTCGAATAAGGATTTAATTAATTTTGTTTACCTCTCCCCGCTCTTTATGAAATTATTTTACAATGATCTAGAAGACTTGTATGGCGTTTTCTTCCCGTTACCCCTTATAATTGTAATTTTGTACAGCCCCGGCTATTACTAATAATGGGAGAGAAATCCCCTTATAGTCACGCACAAGGATGTGAAACATGCTGAACTCTGACTTCCTTAACCTCCCCCCGGCAATCTTCCATGTCTGCAAATTCTGCATAGTCTATAGTACCCTTTGGTGGTGGAACAATCATCGGTCGATATGGTCAAGTAATTTTTACCTTCTCTTCCACGTACATGGTAGGTAGAGAACTCCACGCAAAAATTGGATATCGAGTTTTCACCACAAATATATATCTTGAGGCCCCTTGAATAAATAAAAAACAGTTTTAGAAACAGGTCCGTGTATGCGTGCATGACATAGCTCAAAAACAAAAAGTCGGATCTTGTATAGCTAGTAAAGTTAAGCGATAGACAAAAACCTACTACACAAGAAATGTAGATCTCTTTAAAGCACACAATTTATTTCAAATAACTTTTTTGTGGTGTCAGTTATCTCTGAGATATCTGTTATTAATAGTTAGAATTGTTCAATACTTTATCATTCTTTTCAAGTCCTTTTGATATTCGGTTGTTTTTCGCAATGTCATGTAAACAGTATGGTATTTTAAAGCCAGCATATAGCTTCCAGTTCTTAAATATTTTACTATCGCTATTGCCTTTGTGTCTATAATGAAATGTGTAATGTTGCTACTTTTTAATTTGTTTATAGACAATATAATGGAGGGATTACAGTGAGTTAATATACATGAACCAATAATAAATAATTTGGAAATTCCAATCTTGCTTTATGCTGATGATTTAGTGGTAGCTTCCTTTTCAGCAATAGGATTAAAACATACAGTGTTAGAAATTATGAGGTATTGCAAGGAATGGGAAATCAATGTGAATCAGGAGAAAACAAAGATAATGGTATTTAAAAAGGCGAATATAGTGAAGAGGGAGGAGAAGTGGTCTATAATGGGAAGAGAGATACAGATTGTGAAGGCATTTTCATATTTAGGAATGGTATTGAGTTCCTCTGGGCAGTAGGAGAAACAAAAAAAAATCTGATGTGTTGCACTCACATGACTTTTTCTACTCTTGTATAAACTATTTTTACAAACGCTTATTCTCCATATGCTTCATGTTAATTGAGATGTTAATCTTATTGCTAATTTTCTTGTAGATGCAAGGGGAATATGGTAGTATTTAAGCGATAGTCAAATCTTTTAAGAGCTGGTTGCTATGTGGCGCAGGCCATTCTCTTTGTATGTCCAGGACATGAAAAAAATGAATAACGAATTCTCATTTGAGAAAAAGTATAAGTATTGGAAAATTTAAGGGAATAACATGCAATATCTCAAAAATGGTTCACTCAATAAAAAAAAATGTATAAGACATAAATTGTGTATTTTAACGCAATCTACATTTTTTGTGTAGTAAAATTTTGTCTATCTCTTATGGTTTACCAGGTATGCAAACGTCGTTCACAATGAAGAATACTTTTGGAGACATTCCTAGAAAATTCGAGATATATATTTTATTTGTCATGAAAGTATCTTAAATGTATGATATTTTAATCACAATCGTTAAGAGTCATTTCTGAGAAAATTAAAATTTTCGAAAAATGTTCCATGTAAAGGGTAATTTGGGGTGGGGGGATTTTCTTGAAAACCTTCATGTCGCATCTCTGGAAGATACTAAACCTGAATACCAAGTTTGGTGTTTATCCGACTGTTCGTTTCTGAGTTATGCTGTTCACAGATGGACAGACACACACATGGACATAAATGCTTTTTTTTTATTCAGGGGTCCTCAAAACATATATTTCTGGTGAAATCTTGGTATCAAATTTTTGGGTGGAATACAATACTTCCCCTACTTACTATACGTAGTAGAGAAAGTAACAAGTAGCATTAACCAAGGGCTACTGGCCTTGAAGTTAGTCAATAGATGTTTTTTTGTTTGTGGCACCAGAAATGAAGGTAAACTAAAAGCTGGAAAAGTATGGATAGGATACTTAGCAGGTTTTGTATGAAAATGTGCAGCAAATGCAGCGGCTTTATGGGAAATGGGGAGGATAAGTGTAGCAAGGTGGATACTCGCTCCCACAACATAGTGACTCACTTGCCAGGTGTAAAATCTGCAGCTAAAAATGTAAAATCTCCTATGGAGGCCTGGAATATGTTTTTTACCAACCATATGCTCCAAAGTATCATCACATTCACCAATGCGGAAATTCAGAGAATAAAGGAAAACTCCAGCAGAGAGAGGAATGCAAATCCTGCAAACATAGTGGAAAAAAAAGCTTTGTTCAGCTTGTTCTTCTTTGCTGGAATTCTAAAGTCATTCCACCTGAACATAGAAGATCTAAGGGCTACAAATGGAACTGGAGTTGAATTATTTCCTTGTGTTATTTTGCAACAAAGATTCTAGTTCCTGCTCAGATCCGATGACAAACGTGACAGGGAAGAGAGGAAAAACCTTGATAAATTGGCACCAATTACAGAATTATTTGAAGTGTCTGTGTACAGTTGTATGAGTAATTATTCAGTTGATGAATACTGCACAATCGATGAAAGTTTAGTAGGATTCCGAGGAAGATGTTCTTTTCGTCAGTTTATGCGTAATAAACCTGCAAAGTATGGCATTAAAGTATTTTGTTTGGTTGATGCCCGCATGTATTATACAGTAAAAATCTGATGTGTTACACTCACATGACTTTCTCTACTCTTGTACAAACTATTTTTACAAATGCTTATTCTCCATATGCTTCATGTTAATCGAGATATCGAGATGTTAATCTTATTGCTAATTTTCTTGTAGATGCAAGGGGAATTGGCTTTAAGCGTTTAAGAGCTGGTTGCTATGTGGAGTATTCCATTCTCTTTGCATTACCAGGACAAAAAAAATGAATAACGAATTTGAGAAAAAGTATAAGTATTGGAAAATTTACAAGCAATATCTCGAAAAAGGTTCACTCAGCAAAAAAGATGTATATGACATAAATTGTGCATTTTAACGCAATCTACATTTTTTGTGTAGTAAAATTTTGTCTATCTCTTATGGTTTACCAGTTTACACTTTTGGAGACATTCCCAGAAAATTCAAGATATACATTTCATTTGTCATGAAAATATCTTAAACATATGATATTTTAATCAAAATCGTTAGAGCCATTTTTGAGAAAATTAAAATTTTCGAAAAATGTTCCATGTAAAGGGTAGTCTGGGGTGGGGGGATTTTCTTGAAAACCTTCGTGTCACATCTCTGGAAGATACTGAACGTAAATACCAAGTTTGGGTGTTTATCTGACTGTTCGTTTCTGAGTTATGCTGTTCACAGACACACACATGTTTCCAAAAATACTTTTTTTGAATTTAGGGAGTCTCAAAACATGTATTTCCGGTGAAATCTCGCTAATGAATTTTTGGGTGGAATACAATACTTCCCCTACTTACTATACGTAGTAGAGAAAGTAAAAATGGAAATATATGTCGGAAAGCAACCAGAGGGTCCGTACCATGTCAGCAATTCTTTTGTGATGTTGTCACAAGACTGATTGAACCTGTTGCCGAGACTGGGTGTAACATCACAATGGACAACTGGTTTACTAGCATCCCATTGGCTGAAGAGTTGCTGAAAGCTCACAGATTTGCATCTGTTGGTACACTGAGGAAGAACAAGAAGGATATTCCACATTACAAAAAATAAGGAAGAGTATACAAGCACATTTGCTTTCAGAGAAGGAACGTTGGTTTCATATATTCGCAAAAAAGTTAAAGTGGTTCTTGCTTTGTCAACAATGCAATTGACAACAGTTCTCGAGAAGCAAAGTAACCTGAAATCATTACATTTTATAATGAGACCAAAGGAGATGTAGATATGGTAGATCAGATGTGTGGGTCATATTCTACATCTAGGAAAAGCAATCGCTGGGCTCTAACCATATTTTACTTCATGCTTAACATCAACGGAATAAATTCTCAAATGGTTGCCCAGGCTAATACCGGACTGTGTGAAACGAGACGGCAGTATTTGAGAAGACTTGCACTCAGTCTGGTGCATGAACATATGCAGCATAGGGTAAACATCACAACAATGCCAAAATTATTGCTTGAGAAAATACAGCATTTTCTAAAAGCAGCACAACCAGAAAATCAAGAACAAGAATTCCCAGTGAAGGAAAAAATGAGGTGTAACGTGCGTCCGAGAACTGCAGAAAGACAGACAAAACTTGTGTATGTAAAATGCATGCAGCAGGTGTGCAAAGACCAAAAGTGTGTAGGAGCCGTGTGTGAATTATTATATGAGTAACAACATATGTTTTTACTGTTGAGATAAAAAACACATTAACTGCGAAACACTATGATTATGAGTGAAGTGAACAGTTAAATGTGTTTTTTGTGCTGCGCATCAGTCCAAGTTGCTGGGATTTAACAAGGTAACTTTAATTTCAATGGTTTTGTTGTATTTTTAATAGCAGTATTTGTATAACCGGCGGTGCCATGGACGAGTGGTTAGACCGCTCGCCGCCCACCGAGGCGGACCGGGTTCAATCCCAGGGACCTGCATGTGGGATTTGTGGTGGACAAAGCGGTGTCTGGGCGGATTTTCTCCGGGATCTCCAGTTTCCCCTGCAATTCATTCCATCAACTGCTCCATCATCACCTTTCCTTTCATCCATTTCGCTTCATTTACTTCCTTCATCCCATACCAGGCATCAGGCTGATCACCCATCCTGGATGTTCTGTCTGATCCATGAGTGTCTGCTCCTCGACAGGCCTCTGACTCCAGGCACCCTCCTGTAAGTCCTGGGGGGTGTAAATCCTACATAAGAGGAGGGTAAACAGATAATGAATGAATGAATTTGTACAACCAACAGTTATTTTAATACATTATGTATTACTTGGTATATTGTAAGCAATAATTAAACAAAAGTATTAATTCAGCCCACTTATAATCATTTTATTCCTGGGATCACAAGTGAGCCCATGCCACCACTAATGTAAGATGTACATGCACCACCTGTCTAGGGTTAAATACTGTTTCAGAACTTAACAGTTGCCAAAAGACTCTGAGAAAGAATGTTTAAAATTCCAGAAGTTAGGGGATTTTTATTGGGTTCACAAAGTTGGGAAAGAGTTAACTAGGGATGGAATGGGTGATGTGTGGCTGAGAAGAGGGAAATCGGAGAGATGTTTCTGGAAATTGGTCAGAATTAGGTTTGAGGATATAGACAGACAGTTATTGCATTCTATGAGGGAAAAGAAGTCAGTAATGTTTTATCAGGAGATAAAGGATGCTAGAAGAGAAATGTGCATTATTAATTGTAATAAGCAACGGGGCAGGGATTGGCATGGTTCAGATTGTGAATAGGAGCTTAAAGGGGGTTAAGGGAAATTGGGAACATGGAATTTGTCCTATTTGTGCAAAAGCAGAAAATGCAGAGCATATTTTATTTGAATGTCCAGGAACAAGTGAATGGCATCAACAGACAATATGTGGTAAATGGTTAAAATTAAACAAGCAAATAGCAGTGCGGAAAACGTTTTAGTGATAAAATGCAAATCAGGAAGCTTGGGAAGTTTTTGTATAGGGTGAAGAAAAAATGGTTTTGGTCAGCAAGGAGAGAAAACTGTGAGTTGGATCGGGTTCGCTTTATGGAAGTGGTTGGTGGTGTTACTTTAGAAACCTAATGGGGTATTGAATTTTATGAATACTGCAGTATAAAATTGTTTCTTTGTTGTTTTACTGCAATTTTGTGTGGCGTGGCCCAGTGGAAAGCTAGGGCTGTAACTGGGTCTCAACCATTGTATTAAACTTAGTACAAGTAAATAAATAAATTTTAAAAAAATCTGATATTTTGCACTCACATGACTTTCTCTACTCTTGTACAAACTATTTTTTACAAATGCTTGTTCTTCATATACTTCATGTTAATAGATATCGAGAAGTTAATGTTATTGCTAATTTTCTTGTAGGTGCAACGGGAATATGGTAGGCTTTAAGTGATAGTCAAAATTTTTAAGAGCTGGTTGCTATGTGGAGCATTTCATTCTCTTTGCATGTCCAAGATATAAAAAAAATAAATAACAAGTTCCCATTTTAGAAAAAGTATAAGTATTGGAAAATTCAAACAAATAACAAGGAATATCTTGGAAATGGTTCACTCAACAAAAAAAATGTATGACATAAATTGTGTGTTTTAACAAAATCTACATTTTTTGTCTACAAAAATTTTATATATCTCATACGGTTTACCTGTTATGCAAAAGCCATTCACAATGAAGAGGACTTTTGGGGACATTCCCAGAAAATTCAAGATGTACGTTTCATTTGTCATGAAAATATCTTAAACATATGGGTATTTTAATCAAAATCATTATAGCCATTTTTGAGAAAATCAAAATTTTCGAAAAATGTTCCATATAAAGGGTAGCCTGGGGTGGGGAATTTTCTTGATAATCTGTGTGTTGCATCTTTGAAAGATACTGAACCTAAATACCAAGTTTGGCATTTATCTGACTTTTTGTTTTCGAGTTATGTTGTTCATAGGCACACAGACATACCCAGACCTTTTTCTAAAAATGCTTCTTTTCTTTTATTTAGTGGACCTCAAAACATGTACTTCCAGAGAAATCTCGGTATGTAATTTTTTGGTGGAATGCAATACTTCCTCTACTTACTGTACTCGTCCATAGTAGAGAAAGTAAAAATTCAGCTACTTCCGGAAAGTTTTATCCTGATTAAAGTAAAGAAGGGAAAATAAACTTTCATAAGAATAATTTGTATACCCACTAATAAACGCTAGAGGGTAGAGAAAATCATATGAATGTAACACATCAGATTTTTCCTACTAATACAAAGTTGTATAATAATACGCATCTTGAATCGAACTTTGATATCAAGAATTTTATTTTTCACCATTGCAGCTATTTTCTTCAAAGACAAACACTATGATATTTTTTAAATTTAAAATTATTGGAACTTTCACAGTGCAGCAAGCAATTAAATGATGGAAAATGAATGAACCTTAAATACTTATACTGCTCCACTTACCAAATTATTGGCAAAAGATATATCGACGACATATTGTCCCCATTTTCAGCTGCCGGTTGACTCACCAGTGATTTCCCCATTTTCTTGTTCTTACCTGGATAACTATTGGTTATCTGATGTAGGTTCATGAATTTAGAGATTAAACTATCATCTGCTGGAATTTCAAAGTTCATAATTTGATGTTCAAAACTTTTGACATGTTCTTTCCCACAAGTTCAGTTCTACAGGGTTATGTACTGATTTTAACAGTATATTTTCTTTCATTTTGTGATTTTCTTACGAGAAGTGATTGGCTATGGCTGCTTATGTTTCTCTTGGTTTTTCTTATGTATGTTTTGTTGCAATATAAACTATCTATTTTTTATATATAGCTGGTTATTTTCACTTGGGGTCTTGCCTGTTTGTGTTCTGATTTCAGCATGATTTTTAAGCGTATTTATTTTGTAGTGCTACAACTATGTTGAAGTGTTTAAAGATCTTTTGGAATTCGTGAAATGTCCAGTGATGGTATGTGAGTTTCTTAAATTTAGGTTTATCCTTGTTTGGGATTGGTGTAGAAAAAGCTCAGAGAACTACCTTTACAGCTTGCCCTCCCCACATCCAACACAGAATGTATTGCCTGTATAGATTTTATATATGAGGGTTAGTCAAATATAAACCAAGCTTTAGCCCTTCGTCTTCTCAGATAATCCTGAATGGACGGATAGAGTGGGGCATTGAGGGTCAATGTATTATAAGTGGGGGAACCTGCTTGGTGAGCTGTTTCCTTTCCCTCCGTCGTCGTACAACCAGTGGCAAGTGGTTCTATTGCCCATCACGCAACACATTATAATAAATTTTTTAACGAAGGAAGGTGTAAAAGCCATCTGAAGTGGTTGCTGGCGAAGCAGTTTGGGGATGCTACACTTTCTGGTCCAGCAAGTTTAAGGGTGGACGAGGAAATGAGAAAAATGAAAAACCCGATCAGCTACTAATTGCAAGTCTCACAGATGACAACATCTGTGTAGTTTGTGACCTTATGGAAGATGACCAGCAGTTGACCAGTAATGAAATCACTTGCGATTGCTAATATCATCATCACAGAGATTATTCTTCTCCATGACAGCACCAATGCCAGGCCTCACACAGCAGTTTTGACAAGATAAACTGTAGAAAACGCATTGGGAAAAAGCTGAACACCCTCCCTACAGCCAGATTTGTCCTCCTGTGATTATTTTTTATTTGCACCCTTGAAAGAAACACTGGTAGGGGAACGATTTGAGAACAACAACCAAGAAGTCGAAGATCGCATGTGCAACCGGTTGACAACTCAACCTTTCTTTGAAGAAGGAATATACAAGCTTTGAAGCTGGATGTGGGATGTTTCAATGATGCAGCAGTTTGGTACAGGAATGTAGTTGCCACCTTTTCTCATCATCTCCAGTATCTGCTGTTGATACTGCTGCTGGCTGCTCCAGTGGTTGAGCTATGAGTATTTTCCTCAGGGTATGCGTGGGCATATTGTTAAAGGACAACACAAGTTTAAATTGACTGAGAAATTTATTTGAACTACTATTTGAATTATTAAAGTGAGTTGTCAACCATCTGAGATGAAGAAATAGCCTGAATCGTAGCACTCGAAACTATAACAATTGAATTATTATACCTGCTAACTTTTGCAGTATCAAAGTTATGGTTGGAAATAATTGTTTCCACAATAAAAGAAACTAGAAGCATGACCTGCCATGAGTTGCTAAAACCACTAACCACTACTCACACAAGTGCATCACTGGGCGCTTAAAGTATCACACGAAGAAGTATGTACTGGTGATGGCACCAGAGTAGAGTAACTCTCTGATTTAATTCAATGCCTTCTTATTACTTAAGTCATGCTTACATTAGAATTACTTCCACCAACATTCTACCTTACACGTTCCAAATTTCAAAACTGTAAGTATCCAAATGTGACACTGTTACTAGGGGCTTAGCTAAAATTCTCAAAATGTAAATGCCTTTCTCTTTTCCAGAATTGGCCTACGTGCCTGTACAAACCTCTTGAAATCAACTCCTAACTGGTTTCTCAGAAACTTTAACACTAATGCTTTCTGTATTCTGTTGTCACTAATGACTTTGCTTAACATGACTCCTAATTACCTCTTTCTTTCCAGACAAAACTCTCAACTCAAGCCTGTTACATTATACATTGATTTAATATACAGAAATTATTTATTGCAATTATTTCTTTATTTAATTATTTATGTATATTCTTGTCAATAATTATGGTATCAGCTTCCAAAACAGTGGAGAAAATGTATAGCGTGTGCAGGAGACAATGTTGAGAAAAGTTATAGGTTTTATTTGTATTTCTGCTTGGCCAATAAATGTGTATAAAAAAAATCTGGTTTATATTTGACTCACCCTTGTAGATCCTTTATTCCACCGTTTATACCATAGAGCATCTCTATGTATCCTATCATAGATTTTCTCTAAATTTACAAACATTGATGAATGAATGATTTGTCTACATTGACCTACATGCAATTTATACAGTGTTCACAATACAGTGGAGTTACTTAGTATTTCTCTTCCCTTTATATTTTACCTTCCATTGTATACATAAAGGGGAAGTATAATTTTCCACTATTTACTTTTTTGCCTTGTTACCCATTTTTCCATATCTTCTCCAATTTGCTTCACATATCTTTTAACCACTTTAACCTAATTTTTCTTAGATATTTTCCTTCTTTCTCCATATATTTATTTGATCTTGTATTAAAAACCTTCATAAGTTTTAGCTCTATTGGTAAATTTTTCTATTTCTCTAGTATTAAGTTCTTTCTTCCTTCATCCGTGTCCTCGCATTCCAGAATATAATGCCAGTTGTCATGTAATCCATTACATTTAGTACATCTCTCCCCCTTCTTCTCCCTGTTAGATCACTTAAATTCATTTTGTCTGTCCTCGCCCATGCATATCCCATTCTGGCCTCTTTGTGGCATACTTCAATGTACCTTTCTTTTCCCCGTTCCGTTTTAAAATCTTTATAATTTATTAATGACCTTTTTTCCTTGAAACTACTTATAATTTCTTGCTTTTCAATATCCTCCACTTTTGTTCTAATTTCTTTCCAGATACCCTTACTTTTGTTGTTTCTTTCTATCCATTCCAGCTCCGTTCCTTCCCAATACCACTTTTCTCTTTCTTAGTTTATATCCTTTCTTAAAGATCGTGATTTTCGATTTCTTTTTGTTTATTCTCAACCCCCAATCTTTATAGTATTTGCCAATAGCTTTACTTAGCCCCACAACTGAGATGGAACCTGCCACCAGATCATCTGTGAACAATAATGCTGGTATTTCCTTATTATTAATAATTGGTGAATGTTTTTCAATTTTTGTATCTCTTCTATATCATCTATAAATAGGTTAAATAACACTGGACTAAGTTTGCATCCTTGTCTATGCCCTGGATTATTCACATTCTCTTCTGTAATTCTTCCCTTGACTATTTTCACACAGCACTCATTATTTGCATATAAATGCTTTATATTCTTTATAAATGATTCGCTCACTCCTTTCTTAATTAGTTTTAACCATTATGCATCCCTGTTGATACTGTCGAATGCTTTTTTCTAAATCAATAAAAATCATGCATACCCTGCCCTTTTTTATACTTAAGTATTTATCCACCATTGTCTTTATATTAATAAGTTATCTGTTGTTCTTCTTCCTTTTCTAAATCCTGCTTGCAAATTCTTATAGCTTCCCCTTTTTTTCCACCCGTCTCTGCATTGTGTCAGCTAGTATCCCTATCATTGCTAGGAGGGTAATACCCCTGTAATTTGTAGAATCCTCTATATTTGCTTTGTCTTTATATATTGATACTACAATTCTCTGGGATTGTACCCCTTTTCACGTATTGAGTTAAACAATTTGACTATTAACCTCATCCTATTATAATTTTTGCATCATGCTTTCCAAAATTCACTGGTAACGCATCGATTCCACAGGCGTAATTATTTTGTAACTTTACAAACATTGTATATCAATTGTCTGTCAGTCTCTCCTAAATCTGCTCTGTTGCAGAGAACTAATTCATTTATTCTATTTGTTAGTGTTCCAGTAAAAGTATTGCCAATAATTTTATATTAATTAATCTTTAACAAAACAATGTAAAGCAACTTTCAAGAACTATGCCTCAGATTTAAATTATTATGGAAAATAAACCAACATTAAACACTCATATTGTTCCACTTATCAAAGCACTGGCAGGACAAGTTTCTCTGTTGCTGATTCACTAACCAATGATTCCTTAAGCTTATTGTCTGCTGGAATTTCAAAGTTCATAATTCAATGCTCAGAACATTTTAATATATATGTTCTTTCATAAGCTCAATTCTAAGGGGTTATGCACTAATTTTAGCAGCTTGACTTTTTATTCTATATTGTAATTTTCTTACCAGAAGTGTTGGGCTGTGGCTGATTTATCTGTTTGTATCCAGTATTCCTGTCTTTTGCTAATGTCCTGGTTTTTCTCATTTGCTTCACTGTGTGTAAGTGCCAATGATTTTAAACCTCAGATTTATTTTGTGTATGCATATGTTTCAGGTTGTTATATGCAAGGTTTGCAACAAAAAGACTTGCACACCACTTACAAAGCCAGAAAAAATTAAACCATCCTGTGAAGAAGAGCTCGTTCTTGTAACTCCAGTTAAATCAAAAAAGAAAAGGAAATCTAAAGACAGATTTGCAGGACTTAACAGTTCTGTAGTGTCTTCTGTGACTCCAAATGTTCTGAAAAATAGCAGGAAGTCCACTAAAAAATTAAAACCATCAAAACCAAGCATAGACCCCAGCACCTGTAATACACCTCAATCAACAGTGGCCATTCACAGCCCTTCTATTACAAAAACACCATTCACTCCTTTGATTCAAAAGAAGATGTCTGTGAAGAAACAGGTGAAAATTGCAAAGGAACAAATGCAGACAGAGAAGAAGGAGCAGCTAAAAAGTTCTGCCAAGAAGGCCAAAAGGTGTAATACATTACATAAATTGTTAATTAGCGAGGCTATGACCCCTCATTCAAAAACTTCTTTAAAAGACTTTCTCTCGAGTGTGTAAAGTTGTTTCCTTATATTCAAGAAACTGTACTGATGAACAGTTAGAATGCTTAGACATAAACATACATAAGTAGAAGCTTGTTTCCTGTTATCTTAATGCTCACATTCACAATGGCTGACATTGACATAAACTTATAACGTAAACATAGACATTTACAGGCTCCAAGTTTTTATTTTATGCCTACACCAAACTTATGAATTTAGCCAATCAGAGTAGTTTTCCATACACCTCATCATATGATCATTCTGTCCATCACCGTGAGTTGATTTGCTGACTGCCTTACTGTGTAAGATCATGGGCCAGAAATCACTGGGATCAGGGGTGCCCACCACCCGTCCACTTTTTCTGAGAGCTCAATTTCAGCTATTTAGTTTCCTTTTTATGTCGCTGGAAAGTTTCGCAAAGGGGCTGTCTTAAAGGTGCTATAGTAGCTATTGTGATACCAGTACACAATAAAAGCTTTAAAAAAATAACAGAAAATTTAAATTCAATAAAAATCGTAATATTTACTGCAAGGATTACAACTAAAAATATTTGGTAGTTGGTGTATTTCATTACTTGGTATTTCAATGTATCCTATTTATCTATCTAAATAGGCCAATATAATAAGCGTAATAAAGCTGTATGTTCTGAACAATAACATACCTAGCTGTAATGTTATAGTTCCTTTTATCATTTCCAAAAGTTATCATTTGATATACCACATTATACCAAACAGTATAAATTGTACTTAACATTACTGTTGGGAGGGATACAGCACATTTAGATTAATAATCTTAAAGATACAAACTGATTAACAATTACAGTACTCAAAAATTGTAATAAATGTATTTATATTACCTACGTTAATTTACTTCAATATTTTTTAATCCTCCCCACAGAAAAAATGTTCCTAATGGTGTAACTTGTGCCATGATTTCCCCCCATGGGCAGCCCTGACTGGGATATCTATAAAAATATGAGCAAATAAATTGTGCTAGTAGGTGGTGCTTTATTGTGAGTTTAACATCATTTAATCAGGTAGCTGTTCATTTTTCTTCATGTACATAACCTCTTTTTTATTGTTGATGGTCACTTCACAGGCCACCTTATTAGCTCAGCTGTTCCACACTCTCTTGCATTTGGCTGCTGTTTGTGTTTCCATTTGCCATTGTGAATGACAACATACTGCATTTAAGTTTAGAGTCATTATGTTAATGCTTAATTTTCATTGTGAATGGCCCCTGAGGCACTTTTATGGTACATTACTAATGTGGACGAAGCCCCTATGGCTAATAAAAAATGCAGGCTGTGCCCAAATTAGGGTCAGGTAACAACTGAGTCAAGTCATGGCCCAATTAAATAGTAATACAATCATGTAATATGGGCATAAAGTACTGGCATTGTTATGTGCATATGTCAGAAACCAAACACATTATCTATCCTCTTTACAAATGCCACTATGAGGTGTGACATTCAGAGTTTCTAATTCTACCTCACTTCTTTATGTAAGCTAAAGACACATCTGTGGAAAGACAGCATGCTTTTCCCTATCTTCCATACCCTCTGAGTTCTGCGCCCATGACTTTGTATCCAAAATCTAAACAACAAATTAATTGCAACTCATGGAAAAAAGTTTAAAGAGAGAAAATTGTGTGTATATGGGTATGTTACAAGAGTCAGTCAATAAATAATGCCTCGAACTAAGATATGTGTACAATTTGAATTTGGCACAATTCCTCCAACCTTCTTCTTCGCTCCACTGCAATAGCAACTTCCTCTGTCAACTGGTGGCATCACTGCTGCCTGCTGAAAAATGGCTGACATCGATGTTCGTATTAGACAGCATTCTGTCATTGAATTCTTGAATGCAGAAGGTGAAACATCCATTCCATTCATGAAAGGCTCACAAAGGTGTATGGTGATGCAACAGTGGATGTCAGCATGGTTAAAAGATGCTCATCGCTGTAACGAAGCTGAAGGGCCAACACCTTGGCTGATGAACAGCAGAGCAAGTGGATGTTATCATTCAGGATGACCGCCAGGTAACAATAGATGAACTGTGCCACATTACGTCCCTCACTAAAGGCAGTGTGGTGACGATTATTCATGAACTGGAGTACTCAAAAGTTTGTTCATGGTGGGTAGCCGGAATGTTAATGGACCAGGACAATAAACAATGAATAACGTATACCCATTTAAGAAAAAGTATATTGGAAAATTTAAGGGAATAACAAGCAATATCTCGAAAATGGTTCACTCAACAAAAAAACTATGTATTACATAAATTGTGTATTTTAACACGATCTACATTTTTTGTGCAGTAAAATTTTGTCTATCTCTTATGGTTTACCAGTTATGCAAAAGTCATTCATAATGAAGAATACTTTTGGAGACATTCCCAGAAAATTCAAGATATACATTTTATTTGTCAGGAAAGTATCTTAAATATATGATATTTTAATCACAATCGTTTGAGCCATTTTTGAGGAAATTAAAATTTTCAAAAAATGTTCCATGTAAAGGGTAATCTGGTGTGGGGGGATTTTCTTGAAGACCTTCGTGTCGCATCTCTGGAAGATACTGAACCTAAATACCAAGTTTGGTGTTTATCCAATTGTTCGTTTCTGAGTTATGCTGTTCACAGACAGACACACACACACACTCACACACACACACACACACGAACATGTTTCCAAAAATGTTTTATATGCATTCAGTGCACCTCAAAACATGTATTTTCGGTGAAATCTCGGTATCGAATTTTTTAGTGGAATGCAATACTTCCCCTACTTACTATACAGAGTAGAGAAAGTAAAAAGTTAATTTCTTGAACTCCAAACACAGATTAGCCAATATTAATTCTTAAACCAAAATTGTTCAATCATTCAAATAGGATAGTTAAATGTTGAGTATGTTCTTCTGGTGAGCTAGATGCTACCACTATGTCATCTAGATATGCAAAACAGAAATCTAAATCTGTCAAAACTTCATTAATAAACCTCTGAAAGGTACTGGGTGTATTCCTGAGGCCAAATGGCATGAAATTTGCAGGGGTTTAATTGCTGTAGTGGTTGCACCACTGTGGGCATCAATTTGAAACTGTTTTAGACAATGCACGTAATGGATGCCAATTTGCGGGAGATTGTTTCTAGGAGTGTTCGCCCCACGTATGGTACAAAGTTTCCAGTGACTTTCGCCCCACATTTACTATATGTGTAATAACTATTTTAATGTTATTTATTTACATATTATGTATGTATGCCTCGGCTGCGTCAGTAGTAATTTGCAGAGCACGTATCTCTTAGCAGGACTGTTACGGCTAAAGAATGAAGGCTTACACAAATTATAATTGTATTGAACTTTTTTTTTATTAATCCTTCACACGATTAAATAACACTTCACTGATATATTCCACTATAGAGCTGTGAGATTTTTGTTAATTACTTTTTAACACGTAAACTTTATATTATTCTCGCCGTAATGAATTTTCATGTCTCACATTGAACCCATACCAAACCAAACTGCTTGGTTACGCCTTCTTGTAGCGTCTACCGTTTGAATTTGTGCATTTCCTCTATTTCTAGTCTCTGATTGGCTAATCTTACTCCAATAGAATACCTTTATTTAACTTTTAGCTTTTCTAGTTTTTTATTGGCTATTTATAAACTGTTTTAAATATTACATTATTATTGTTCCAAGTACTATTAGTAGCCTTTTTAAACTTTGTAATTTATTGTTGTCTCAAAGTTACCTCATTGTTAGCAACTTTCAGCTTCTACTTTGTAATTCTGTTTGCTACAGAAAGCAGTTTGCTTCTATTCTCACAGCTTCTACATTGTTAAACTATGTAATACATCACATAGCATTATTATACATATACACAATATAAACATAATACAATGACTCTAATATACCTTTTTTATATGTAATTATACACATATTGCTTTAAGGGGGGCTGTTATTTTATTTTATATTATATAATTTGACTGATATCATTTAAATGTTTAAAATACTGCCTCAAATTGAATTCATAAAGTCTGAAAACTATGATCAAGTACTCTTTTCTTTATCACTTTCGGCTTGTGGTATTTGGTAATATGCCTTTAGTAGATAGACTTTAAAGAATAGTTTCTTGCCTACAAGGATGGAATTTACATCATTTATGTGAGAAACCAGATAGCAGTCAGGAAGGGTCCAGTCATTAAGACGATGATAGTCTCTAAAACACACCACTGACCACCTGACTTTTCTACCATATGCAGAGGACTAGCCCACTGGGATTAGGAACTGAAATTCTTGTTTAGCCAAATTTAGTTTATGTGGATCTAATCTGCGAACTTTAGAGTATACTGGAGGGCCATTGCTGGTTGCAATATAATGTTTATCATTAAGTTCTCCTGATGTAAGGATGGGTTTGGACAGTTCAGCACATTTCTTAAGTTCAGAGTGTTTACATTTAGTGTAGAGTGAACTAATGGAATCAAACAAATGAACTGTACATTGGTCTGCAGTGACATGCAACTGAGTATTACTGTCAACTAATAATTTTCTTTTCAGGTCTATTAATAAGCTAACCTGATGAAAAAAGTCTGCATGGATTATACCTTTTGTTGTGCTTGCTAAGTGAAAGGCCACTCGAAACTGTGTTTTAAACCTAAATCAAGATTCAGTAACTTTGATCCGTAAGTTTTAATCTCAGATCCATTTGCAGCATAAAGTTTGTAGTCTGCCTCTTTAACCTTATCTTTGGGAAACGCTGGTATAACGGAAACATCAGCACCCTGTCAACCAGGAGATGTAACCCTGAAGTTTTATCTCTGATAAATAACCAATATTGGCAGCCTGGTATAACCGGTGGCAGAACATTCAGCCATTTATACTATGCCACGCAGACGAGCGGATGTGTACATCTGCTTGGATAGTATGGCAGCTTTGAAAACCCTTAGGGTGGTTAAAACCACATCCTGACTGGTGTGGCAATGACAGAGGATGTTGGATAGACTATGTACCAGCTGCCCGGTTACACTTCTTTGGGTACCGGGGCAAGCTGATATTAGAGACAATGAGATGGCAGACATTCGATTTTATAGGGCCCGTGCCCTTTTGCAGAGTATCTGCTAGAAATGTCAAGTATGAGATTGCCCAGTTCATGGCAAGGGCTATCTTGAGATCTGGAGTAAGCAAACCACTGTCAGGCAGGCCCACGATTTTATAATTTGGGCCTGATCGGAGAGTGAGCGAGTTCCTCCTGAATTTATCTAGAGTTAAGCTCAGAGGGATTGGGGCTATCTTACGGGCCACAATACTCTGTGCAGACATTTATGCATAATGGGTCTTGTACGAACTCTTTATGTAGTTAATGTGTGAGAGACTTTGAGACCTCACAACATATACTATACAAATGCAAAGGTTTTCACTGTGCAAAGCTGTGTATCCTTAGGGTCCTTTTTGGAACGTGAGGATATAAAAAAGGCAGATACCAAGAACATGGTCCATTTTATTCAGACCATTGAACTAGAATAATGGCACAATATAGGTACAATGGGCTCTTGAGCCTGCATGCATGGCTTCTTTTAGAGGCCACTCATTTATCATCATAACAATACTCAGCCATTACTATTCTGCCAATTGGAATTTCCCTCTATTTTCTCTACTGGCAATGTTGGACAAGGATTTCTAAGGTCTGAAGTTTGAGCATAATGAAAATGAAAATAGCAGTACTTTCCTGAACTATTGTATCTCGGTTTGCTGCGACCTCTGCTACAAGAGCATCATCACAATTGTTACTGTCACTTCCTAGATCTGCATTTTCAAGCTCTTTGATCCTTACCAGAAGATCTTTCACCGATATAGAAGAATCACATGCCACAGAGGGCAGTTCCATTGATGTTGAATGAAGTTCCTGAGCGCTTCACATTTCCATCATTTGTGCTGGTTTGTCCACATTTTCTTTGAAAATTATTAAAATATTTCGGATGCTACCAGGAAGTTTGTCTAGACAGAGTCTTTAAAATTTTATCTGAATCATTTGTTCCTCCATAGCGTTTCATTTTCTGAAACAATTGACTGGGTTTCATATCACCAATATCTAATTCTGTAACTAGTTTCTTAATTTGGCATTCTTCACTTTTCTTAAAAAATCATTGTCTTTCTTTAACTAACGAATATTTGTTGTTTTCATTACTGTTTACAAGATCCATATATTTTTGACAAATCGGGGCTGTAACTGTGCTAACAAGTAATTGAACTTGGTTGCCCGTCATTCCTGCGATTGTGAATTGTGCTTTGGCCTGGCAAAACCATATATCAGGCTTTTCAGTCCAAAAAGGAGGAAGTTTTACATTAACTTTGTTCATTTCTAGTTTAGTGTCACTGTTTGGAATATTATTATTCACTTCACCTTCTGTCATATTTTGTTCTTGCTTAGATACATCAGGGTCACCATTTGTTTATTCTATTTTGGAATTAAAATTCTCTACAGAATTTAAAATCAATAAACTTACACTGCCAGCCAAACAGAACAATTAATATCTAAGTCTCCTATTCAAGTATGCACATTTCAAATGTCATTTGTTCTCAAAGAAAATAACCTCAACATAAAGAACTATTTACAGAATTGTAGGTCATGGACATAATTAATATAATCCTATAGCAGATACAATATAACAACAGGAGTGCTGCATGAAAAGAATTGAAATTTGACTGTATAAAACATTTTCATTTACCAGTCAAAATGAGATGTGATTCGCACAAGTGTGTACGTACTATCTCAACTAATGAGTACTGGTACACAATGAGGAACTAACCATTACATGCATGTACAGTACAGTATTCTTTGTACTGAATAAGATGAGCATATCGGATACACATAGTAGATAGACAGATACTTTATTTGTACATTTTTTTCTACACAATTCTTTTTACAATATTCCACTTATAAACTAACTTAACCTATGTACAAATTTCCTTGCCAGCTATACTGCTCCTTTTTGCCTGGTACCCTGGCCTTCTGGCTCATCTAAGCATCCCTTGCTACCTTTAATCCCTATTGCCCATCTTCTCCTTCTTCTGTTTGCCTTTCTACCTTTCTTATCTCTCTTACTTTTCTAATCCATTTCTCTTTTACTTTCTTTAAGAACTCTCCCATACTCTTATTTTGATTTTCTTCTTTTCTCATTAGCATTTTAATTGCTACTATTTTTCTAACCATTTCTTCCCATACTTCTTGTCTCCATTCTGCTAATTCTTTGCATTCTGTCCTGTTCTCATCCATGCAAATGCTTCTTTTTCCGCTCTATTGCAATAATCCACATACCCTTCTCTTCCCCATTTCCTTTTTTACTAATCTATAGAACCCTAGTGACTTTTTATTCTGTAAGCTTCCCCAAATCTCTTGTCTTTCCATGTCCTCCACTCTGTTTCTTACTGTTATCCAAAAACCATTGCTATTTCTTTCTCCTGTTCTCCAAATATCTCCCATTCCTATCTTCTCCATAATTTTTTCTACCCCTGTCCACCAGCTATTTTTATTTTTCATACTCTTTTGTTGTTCCATGCATATCTTTAAACTTTCCTCTTTATCTTTTCTCAGGCATCTAAACCAGAATTTTAATATCCTTTCCAGTATCACTCCCTTTCTTCTTGTTCTTCCCAATTCCACTAATGCTACTTCCCCTGGTGCTGATCTTGTTAACCCCAATAGCTCTTTACAGAACGTTCTGTAACTCTGGTCTATTTTTCTGCTTAATTCAGATCCCCCCAAATTTCTACTGCATATAGCATTCTTGCTTCTACCAATGGTTCATACATTCTTTCTATCCATTTAGTTACACATAGTAACAGTGACTAGTATTGTACAAATAGGTTTCATAATCAGAGACCTTAACATAATGGATGTAATGTTTACGCATGTAACACAGTAAACAAACTTCTGCAACACCATTACAAATATTGATATACCTATACTCGGTCCAGCCTTTGAACTCAAATTAATGTAAACAAAACATTTTGTAGTCCTCCACGTTAGTTTCATGTTTGTATCAGCTGTGAGGAACAAACTACTCATATTGTATGCATACAGAAAAGAGGTGAATGACACTACACAGAATTAAATGGAAGCTACAACCTTCTTTAGTTTACTATTCATATTAACTTTTGAACTATGATTGAATTACATACTTCTTGACAACTCACAGATAATCAAGCATATTTAAGGTATGTTATTTATGTTGTGGTGTGCTTTAGTTTCCCATGTATAATGGGCTAGTTAATGTTGTGTGTTTACATAAAGTTAGGTTCTAACGGAGTAATTTTAGTGAACTGGATGTCATCACCAAATACATAAAGCCAAGGAATTTACCTCTATAGGAAGCGAATGCCATGGCAGTTTATTTTAGCCGAGGATGAAGATATCTTGCTTTTGAAAATGTTCTTAAGTTTTTCCTACATAGCATTCATGAAATTGTGAGTTTTTCAGTTATTATGCACATAGATTACCGGTTTGTATGCTACAGAAATTACAGTAATTAAAATGATATAATGGTTGTCAAATGCGAAGAATATAATACAATTATTGTTAAATTTTTATGCATCTAAGATTACTGTAAGAAATATGTGTTGGTTGTCTGCAATTGTAATTTGTAAGTATTTAGTCAGTGGCCCATTGCTTAAGGCTTTTAATTGGAGTATGCATTTTCAAATTTGTTACTGTTATGAAGTAAAGAGAAAGCAGAGGGTCAATGTATTTTTAAATTTACTACGTAATTCCTTTTGTGCTTCCCAGTTACAAAGTCATATGTGTATACTTACCTTATACTCTGCGAACAAGATGGTATATATTTCCTATGACCTGCAGCTTAATATTCTGTTATAATGCCATGATTCTGTTGATACAGTGAACCATTTCCTTCTTCACCACCCTATGTTGTTCCTTGTTCTCTTGAGGTTTGTCTTATTTTTAGAGAAAGTATTGCATGCCACCCAAAAAATCTGATACCGAGATTCAGAAACACCATTTTGAGAATCCCTGAATCCACACACACACAAAAAAAAGCATTTTTTAGAAGTGAGAGTGTGAGAGGGGGGGCAGCATAACTAAAAAAATCTTATGTGTTACACTCACATGACTCTCTACTCTTGTGCAAACTATTTTTACAAACGTTTATTCTCCATATGCTTCATGTTAATCGAGATATCGAGATGTTAATCTTATTGCTACTTTTCTTGTAGATGCAAGGGGAATATGGTAGGCTTTAAGTGATAGTCAAATATTTTAAGAGCTGGTTGCTATGTGGAGTATTCCATTCTCTTTGCATTACCAGGACAAAAAAAATGAAAAACGAATTTGAGAAAAAGTATAAGTATTGGAAAATTTAAGGGAATAACAAGCAATATCTCGAAAATGGTATACTCAACAAAAAAAATGTTCATGACATAAATTGCAATCTATATTTTTTGTGTAGTAAAAGTTTATCTATCTCTTATGGTTTACCAGTTATGCAAAAGTCGTTCAAAATGAAGAATACTTCCGGAGACATTCCCAGAAAATTTGAGATATACATTTCATTTGTCATGAAAATATCTTAAACATGTGATATTTTAATCAAAATCGTTAGAGCCATGGAAAAATTTTCGAAAAATGTTCCATGTAAAGAGTAATCTGGGATGTCCAAGGATGTGACACTAAGATTTCCAATATAATCTCCCCTACCCTAAACTACCCTTTACATGGAAACATTTTCTTTATTTTTAATTTATACAAAAGCAGTTCTACAATTGTTATTAAAATACCATACATGTGTTTGAGAGAGTTGTATAACAAATAAAATGTATATATTGAATTTTCTGTGAATAGCCTCTGATGTCCTCTTTATTCTGAATGACTTGTATAACTGATAAACTGTAAGAGAGAGCAAATTCTTACTACACTAAAAATTGTACATCTTCTTAAGGGACACAATTTATGCCAAATGAAAGTTTTTGTGGCATCATTCCAAGATATTTATTTGTTATCAGTTTGATTCTCATGGTCATGCAAATAGCATGGAATTTCAAAGCCATCACATGCACCTGTTTTTTAAAAATTCTGACTCACTTTAGCCTACTGTATTCTCATACCTAAAACAAAATGTGTAAATTTATTTTATCAAAAAGTTGGTAGAAGAATAGGCTTTTGTAAGAATAGTTTGTAGAAGAGCGAGTTGAAAAGTCATGTGAATCTAAACATCAGCATTTTTAATACTGTGAAGTTAGAGCTATCAATTATCAACCAACTGATTAGAAAGAAAAAAATCTAGAGTGTAAAAATTTGAGTAGGGTTACATTTCATCTGCATTTAGGCTGTGTCAGAAATGATGTGATAGCATTGGCAGAATATTAATCCTAAAAATATACAATTTATGCTTTTTGGGGTATCTCCAACATAAACTACCCTTAAAATCATATCAGTGTCAATCAAACTTGAAATGAATTGACAAATTTTCTTTACATTTTTACACACAAAATCTCAATTTCATACCTCATACATTTCACCTAAAAATCAGTTATACAAAGCTCTGTATGTAAACTTGCTCAGTTTTGTACTGATTTCATCCAAATCTGAAAGTTATTCGCAGATTTTCTTCAGAGTTTTAACTGTAAAAACCTCATTCTTTATGTACAACAGTTTGCTTAAAAATGAACATTTTTAGTGAGTTCATATAAACTTTTTAGAAGGCTTCCCATATAATATATTCTTAATTTTGTATTATTACCAAATTTGTAATATTGCACAAAATTTCTCCAGGAAATTGCTGAGAAAGGCATTAATGTTATTCAAAAAGTGTGATCTATTTTGAGATTTATGCAATTTTGTTGTTAACATTAGGGCACATAAATAGTTCAATTTGGTCAGCACTTGCATTCAACTTTAAAATACCCAAATAAAAACTTTATCTCATATGTCCATCACAGTTCAACACAATCCTCTTGCTTGTGGCAACAATAAAAAGTAAATAAAAACGAGATTTGAAAAGTCTACATTTTTGGCATAAATATAGCTTCATGTCATGCCATCATTGCTGTAAAATTTTATAAATGTAAAGTAATATTAAATTTATTGAATATTTAAACTATGTGGACAAATTTCAGGTGATGATTGTTGGCATAATAAAGTAAAAAAAATTTGATGTTTAATGCTCTCATGACTTGTCCTACTGTTACCAATTTGTAGATATCCTATCTGCACTGCATTTTCCCATAAAAAGTTTTTGTTTAGTGCTTACCATTTCCTAGCTATATAAAATTACCAAAATTCATTCAGAATGAAGAGGACTTTACCGGCTATTTATAAGGTAGTACGGGATGAGTAAAATTTCATGAAAATGTGTGTCTCACATCCTTAGAAGATGCTGGACTTAAATACAGGGTGAGCCAAAGGATTCCGAACTGCCTGCGCAGTGTTTTTCCTGTTGCGCCCTCAGCACTTGCCGTTTGCTGCTATCATAGAAAGGCGCGGATGAAACCATAGAACATTTTTAAAACTTTTAAAGGCTTTACTTACCAACTTTATGAAAGGAAATGCTGAAACTGGCCACCGTTGTCCATACATTTTGGCACCTCTTTATATACCTATAAAAATCTTCTAAACTTTTTTTTATTTCTCTACCACGTACATGGTAGGTAGAGAAGGTATTGCATTCCACCCAAAAATTCAATACTGAGATTTCACCAGAAGTGGTTTGATGCACCCTGAATAAAAAAAAAAAAAGGATTTTTAAAAAAAGGTCCGTGTGTGCGAGTCTGTTTGGGTGTCTATGAACAGCATAACTCGAAAACAAAAAGCCAGATAAATACCAAACTTGGTATTTAGGTTCAGTACCACCCAAAGATGTGACACGATTAAGAAAAGCCCCTCACCCCAAATACCCTTTATATAGAACATTTTTCAAAATGTTTGATTTTCTAAAAAATGACTAACGATTTTGATTAATATACCATATATTAAAGATATTTACATGCCAAATGAAATTTATATATTTGATTTTTCTGGGAATAGCCTGTGAAGTCCACTTCATTTGGAAGGAATTACATATAATCTTGTATAACTGGTAAACGTTAAGCAATAGGCCAAAATGTACGACACAAAAAATGTAGATCTCTCTAAAACACACAATTTATTTTAAATAAGTTTTTTTGTGGCATAAGCTATTTCTGAGATCTCTATTATTAAAGGTTTGATTTGTTCATTTTGTCATCCTCAAAGTCCTGTCAATATTCAATTGTTTCTCGCGATTGCAAGATAACAGTATGAAATTTTAAGGCTAGCATATAGCGTTTAGTTCTTAAACATTTGACGATTGCCATTCTCTTTGCATTTATAACATAATGTGTGATGCAACTATTTCTGAAAAGTTTATTTGGATTAAAATGTAGATAGAAAAATAAGCTTTAGTAATAATTTCTATACCCACTAATAAAGATAGAGGGTAGAGAAAATCATGTGAGTATAACACATCAGAGTTTTTTTATTCAGAGGACCTCAAAACCTGGAATGCAATTATTTCTCTGCCTACTGTAGTTATGTGGTAGCGAAAGTAAAAAGAATATTGCATTCTCCCAGACAGAAAATGTGTGGTTACAATAATGGAATTACATACTCTGTTAGAGTAATGGTACTTGTTGTAAAATACATTTTAGGAAGAAACTTCCAAAATTTTCCATACTACTGCTTAGGAAATTAAATATAAAACTTAATTACAAAATCAGAAACGTATTCCTTTTTATTTTAATTAACAGCACACGGTAGACATTATGAAAAAACAAACAAACATGCCTGATCACATTGTTTTGCAAACATTATTTTTTACATAGCTTTACGAATCATTCTTATTTTGAACAGCCACACCATCTAAAATACAGGCTACGTTTAATTTGATCCAGTCCTGCTTAAACACTTTGAATGGAGTAGAAAGTCTAGTTCAGTCTAATGGAATATCATCTTCAACTATCTGTGAACAAAAAAAAGAAATGTACATTTGTAGTAGCTCTATTATCTGCTGATTAAGGTCATTCTAATTCTTTCATGACATTATTAAAATATATTTTAACTATAATGCAAAATGCATATCATCAGCTTCATTGATAAACCTTATAACTATACTTTTAATGGTTTTACACGAGAAAGAAAAAAATTAACACACTAAAGATTCAACCATTTTGTATTACACTGTAATTCCTTTCTTTCTCCACCCTCCCCCCTTATTGTTTTAATCAAATAGTTGAAATTATGACAGTAAAATTTAGACCTATTTCTGAATATGCTTATTTGGAAAACACTTAAATAACATTAACATTTCTAGCAAAGACTTCAGCCAACACACTTGTCGTTTCCTAGGTGTATCTTTAATGCAAGTCTTTATTGGAATGTTCATCTTGATCATGCTTGTTCTAAACTTAGTCAACTTTGCTACATATTATGCAAGTTGAGAAATTCTTTAAATACAGATGCACTTTTGCCCGTTTATTTTACTCTGGTTCAGACTCTGGGGTCATGCTAATAGCACTCAAAGAGTATTTATATGTTCAAAAAGATTACTTAGATTAATTTTTAATCTGCATCCTAGGGGGTCTCTTCAACAAGTCTTCAGACAAAATGGTATTTTAATGATCACCAACATTTATATCTGTAAAACAACTATGTTCTTTACAAATAATGCATCTGTTTCAATCAAATAATGTTTAATAATTCTCAAACTAGAAACGGCAACTCTACTCACATCATATGAAACAAATTATCAACAATCTACCTTGTACTTAACATCACCAGCCTTAAGACATTTAAAATGAAGGTGAGATGTCATTTGATTGAGTAGTGTCATAATTTTAATGAATTTTTTAATAATTTCTAATTCAATATTTGCAAGTCAATCTGTACTATAGTATGGCCAAGACAATAAAAGCTATCTTAGTATGTGATATAAAAATCTCAAAATGAGATTTTCCATTTTTTTTTCATAAAATTTAATTTGTATAAAAAGTATAGTCCATTTGGAAACAGAGGCTGCCTTCATTAAAGCAATCTTGAAAACCCAACATGGATGAAATCCTTTACAGTATACATGGCTACTTATAACATTACACTGAGTTAGTTTTAAATATACAAACATCACCAAAACAAGTTCACTTAGTGTAACTAGAAACCGAACTGAGGATGGGATAACTACCCTAAAAACATGTTTCTTACTACACAAGGTAAACATGTAGTTTTCGTGAACCTTGCATTTAAACCCGACTCGGTATTAATATTATTACTTATCGCTTGTCTTTATTAAGTTTCTGCATTGCTAATTGTTCACAGGTTGACTTTAACAGGGGTGATGTAAGTACACATACAATTAAGGGGCCTCTCTTACCAGAAAGAAGAATTTTACTCAAAACAAATTCTCAACTCTTTTTGTGAACACTCCACTGCAAAGTGAAGTCAAAAAAAGGCAGCTGTTGTACTTTTGTATACTTGTGTCTGAATAGACATAAAGGAGGATTATTACAACAAAATGGGTAATTGCAATGTGAGGTAGAATTTAGCTATGGCACCCAAATATATTTTGTATGATGTCTTTCTTTTTGGCCATCATTTTGATGTATAGATTCTATATGTATATGTAAATAATCTGGATCATGTGTAATTGTTTATTTCAGCACACTAGTTGGTAGATGCCTTAAATCCTACAGTTCCGTTGGAAAAAATTCTGTCCCAGAGCATTGGAATGTGGGAACCCTCTTTCTGTTAGTAGGGTCAAGGGTTAAGTACTTCCACAAGGGTCTTCTATCATGACACGTGGGGGAGTAGATTTTGACTTGGAATAGGGAAGACATGTGACACGAGGAAAAAGTCACATGATGAATAAGTACCCAATGAGATGTTCGAGAAATGACACTTACTATTCCGCAAAAAACGCTCCAATAATATAGCAGAAACTTAAAGCTTTGAGTGGGGATAGGATTGTATAAATATCCCATGATCATCAATTTTACATCAGAAGACATAGTGAAAAGCAATTTCTTTGGAAATTTCGTCCAAGGTTAATGAATTTCGACATCCCTATGGACAAAAATTTGATTACTAAACTTGTAGAGCCAACACTAGAGGGACGAGACATCTATAACCATCAGAGGAAAGGCAACCAGTTGCAATCAGCTGACAATGAGGAAGTGATTCCTCGAAACTAGTTCTGAGGTATTGAACCTATTTTAGTGAAATTGTATATTTGCAACCATTTCTATATATTATCCCATGTTCACCCCAGAAATTGGGCAGTCGATGTGTAATCCCAGTCACAGACTCCATGTCACTTGTAAGCAGAAGTTGGCGCGCAAATAGGAACCCATCGAAAGCATGGTAGTTTCTCCAAAGTGCCAAAGTACATTCCGGACTGAGGGTATACATCATCGTGTGTAATTGTAGTACTGTGTAGAAGAATCAGCGATGCCCACGTGCAGCGACAAGACAAAGGGCCATGAGATGTGCGAAAAATTTGTCAGCTGCCAGTGACCAGGAATGTTACCTACTGCCTTTACTAGTGATTATAAAATTCAGCCAAGTGAACTCTGTGGTGCTTCTTCAATTCCCTCTGAAATTTCTTTTATCCCACAAACTGGATCACCGAAGCTTAGGAGAGTCCATGCACATATCTTCACTGAGAATCAACCTAGCCAAGGCAAACAATAAACCAAATTATTACAAGCACACCATCCGTTGAAGGAGGTAGCAGCAGAAGAAGCAGCCCAGATTAGAGGACCTCAAAACAGGTATGGTAACTTCAAAACTGTATCATTACCTCTACTGTGCCTGCAGATAGCTAAGCTTTGCGGTGACCCATACCCTAGCGAGGTATGAACAACAGACCACAGCGTGCAAAGCCAGCCATCCCCCCAGCCAGGCTTCTAAGTGAGGCATCAGAGAACTGGCCTCAAATAGCAGTGCCACTTTGCCATGGCATTAATTAAATAAAACAAGAATGCATATTTTAAAATAAATATTCATTTTTTTATTTCATATAGGCAATGTATAGCAATCTTTTCCAATGAGGAATGCAATGACATACATGATGGTAGCTACACAAAAACTTAACCACTAACAAAGAAGTTGCAATGCAAGATTGCTTTTCTATGGATTCATGCCTAGTAACTATAGTACATCTTAGACAGTAGAAAAGAATTCAGGGCTTCCCACTACTACGTTGTGTGGGTGTTGAAGGGTAAGAGGATAGCACATACCCATGCTAATTAGTACCTGACACAGTTCCAAGTGGCAGCATGTGCAAGTAGAGCTGCCAACATTAGGTAATACAAAAGGAGTTTGAACAATGTGAATTAAGGCATTCATTAAAGTTTTGCATTATAAATGTCAGTATAAGATTATTTTCTATTTCACATTTTCACAAGTTAGCTCCTGTCTCCTTAATCATATTTAAAATGAAAAGCAAAATTGTTTCCAATAGCGCTATTTGTAGAGCTTTCCAAAGTAAACAAAGAGGATTTAAATACTCAATCCTTGCAATTTCTCATACAAGCAAAGTGATGAAGTGGACAAAAATAACTACATGCTAAATTTAGTAATAAACTGTACTCATTTTTCTGGAAAGCTAGGGCTTGCATTATGCAAACAGAACAAATCAGTGACTTTGATAATAATTGTGTCTAATTTACAATAATTTATTGATGGCACCTCTGCTGTGTTCATGCTTTGGCTGCCACCTTGTAACCTTCACCTAAATTGAAAAAAATTTCTCTGGACCATGTCATACAAGGATTGATATCACTACCATAAATGTCTGATTTCAAATAATGTGGTATGCATTACATTTAGCCTTTCATTTGTTACAGACACAGCTTTCAGTTTATCAAGGAAGGATAGGGAAATAAACCTTTTTCATTATTAAACTGATGGTGTTCTAGAAAAAGATCATATTCTAGAAATAAAAATGTTTTCAGGAGAACACAATGACGACTTGGTCTTTTTAAATAATTTAATAGAAAGCTCATTGTTCCAATTGTATGTGTATTATATAAGGTTATTTTAAAAAGAGCTCCTAATTTGAAACAGTGCATCTTCTGCACATATTAGGTTTTATTTCACTGTGATATAGATACAGTGGCAACTGCTGCATAAGAACACATGAACACCCTAACGTTTTGACATATATGTGGTAATTTAAAATCTGCTGCTCTACAGTGGAATCTTGTTAGCATGTTCCTCATTAATACATTTTCCCATGTATTACGTTGAATTATAAAAGTTCTGACACCAAATGTAATGCATGTCATTTGTTTAGTATTCTTTTCACAGTCCCGCTTACTACGTTCGAAGTTTGACGTCCTCATTCGCTGTTTTGGCCAATCCTTGGTCGGTCCAGTGGGAGTAGGCACTTAACACGTTCAAAGTTTGATGTCCTTATTTGCTACTTTGGCCAATCCTTAATCACAGGGTAGAGACCGGCAGCCAATGGCATGCATGTATGTATATATGTATTTGTGTGATGCTATTTGCGTGGGTGGGATAGAGAACGCTTTAGCTTGGCATGGTAAACGCCGATAGTTTCTACTGTTGGGTGTTGACCAAACATACATAGATTGTATTTTAACTTTTCATTTGCAATGGAGAAAAAGAAAGCGCAGCAAATAACCAACAGTGAAAAACTGAAAATCCTTGAAGTAGAAGATTGCAGTCCAAATATGAAACACGTATAGCGATGAAGTTAAACATTCCTCCATTAACGTTATACACAATTGTTAGCAAACAAACTGATTGAAACTGCTTTTGAAGAAGGGGAAAATGCTAAAACAAAACTTTCCTCTTGGAAAATAGGATCGAATCAAAATTTGTTGCATGGAAACACATACCATTTTCAAATCATATTGAATATACCAAAGATACTGTTGGACAACGAGAAGAAGGCGAGCGAGGTTCTGTAACTGTTTATCTGCTCATGTACTGTCGATTGTTTACTACGAAATGTGTTTATGTGTGTAAATGAACCACCCATGCTGCCAGATCTGATACTAGTAGAACAGCAACCGCCGTAATAGGTGTTAACGCATTGGCTCGTGCCATGGTGAGTACTTGACAACACTGTGTAGTAGTTTATAACCTCCTTAACATGCTTATTATATCCACACGGCGAGCGTAAATATAATACGGACGCAGGAAAGTGTTGATGTTACACATTCCTCTCGCTTGCCTTCTTCTCGTGGTCACACAGTATCTAGTACTGTAGTAACACAATGCGCACTTGTCACTTTGTTTTATTAGCGGAAACTGTTATCACATGTGCAATAAAACACACAGCAAAGCCACTTTTATCTTCCATTATTCGCAATTTATTCTTCTCAAAAACATCCACTAACCTCAAAACCTGCTTAGATTACACAGAGAAACAAACGAACCTATGTAGAAGAATGAAGATTCCAACATAATAGCTTGAATTATTTATTCTTGGACTTCGTGTATCCAAATCGACCTCAATACGTATTGAATTTAACATGGAAATGCATATCATATTCAGTATGAAATTGGACTCAAATGGATTTCAATTCCCCATGGAAACATAGTAATTATTAAATTTTATTACACAATTATGTTCTTAAATTGCTATTTTGTATTTTCGTTAACATGTTTTCCTGTCTATGGCGTCCAATCCTTGGGTCCCTGCAAAAACATACTAACAAGATTCTACTATACTGCATAGTTCTTTACACTCAATGTGAGATGGCAACAGAGTTACTAGTACATCTTGACTTGTGCACATTTTAAGGAGCTTCTGTGCATGCACAAGCAACTGGTACAACATAATTACCTTATGGGGCCAAATCCATGCATATAAGAAGTGCACTGGAGTACAAAGCTTTTCCCGCACTCTGTTTCCATACTATAACTACAATATAGAAGCTAAAGTCACTGCAGCAGAAGTAGTAACGTACACAAGCACGGAAACCTCTGCCAGTTTTTCCATACCATCCATAATCTCAACTATAATTTATTTTACACATTAGTTTCTTACCCTAACACCCTGTACTTAATTATGTACACAACAAACATAAAAAGAGACTTTCTTTCATCGACAAGTTATGCAGCATTATTATTAATTATTATTATTATTATTATTATTATTGTTGTCATTGTTAAGAACAGCTGTAGTTGTATCAATTTGTTCATAATCATAACTTTTATGCAGCAAATGCTACTTCACATTTCCAGGGCTGTCTTGACTAAAATTTTGTGTACACCCAAAATGTACATTTACAAGCTGCTGCTACATAGATACCATTGTGGTTTAAGGGGTCTGAGGTTTTTTCTACTTGCATTTCGTTGCTATGTTAATTGTCCCCAAGATTCTAACAAATTTCCTTTAGAATACAGATAACAGTTGTAGATGCATTATTTTAATGATTTTTATAGTGGTTTTACATTTACAAATTCATATTTGCCCCCTTTAGTGCTGCTACAAATGCAATAGACAATACTTCTGCACTGATAAGATATTAAGAAATGAACCCTGCTCCGTAAAATAGTTTCATGAGCAAATGAACAAACTGAATTTTTCAAGTCTGATTATTCAACTTGCCAAATTTGAGGAAATTCGTTCACTTACTCATAACTATCAGCAGACCCATATTTAGATCTCCTAATGCCCCTGGGCAAAACAAAAAAGCTTCCCCAACTTGAAATACGTATACTTATTAAAGGAAGAAAATATGAAAACAAGTGAAGATTTTAAAGGATTCAAACATAGTCTACAAAATCACAATGCCATTCTAGCATAATTATATTATATAACCACAATGTGAAAGCGACATTATGCCAGACTCCTCTCACAAGTTATAAAAAGAACTAAACATCACTATATCAAATCATTTATTACCTTTGCAAATAATATTGGGAAAATTAATGATTAACAAAACACACTTCTTGATGTTAAAAGATTTTTTTTTCCATCTACTAAATCTTCTCGCCATTGCAGCATGTTTCTTTGTCACCACTACGTGTGCGTAGCATGTAACCCTGGCATGTAAACTAATCAGCATTGCTAGTGCGGCAATGAATATGCCCTGCGTGCAGCAGATTTAAAGTTTAGAAACTTGACATTTAATGCCCATACTTTTTTGTACAGTTTTCTAGAAATTTTGCCCAGGTTGCCCCCTCCCCCAAAGGACCAAAATTAAAATAAAGCTGCATTTGCTGCTGCATCTCAGGTACATAATATTATAAAAACATCCTTATGCACAACTGATGCTTGTGTAATTAGTAGGCATTTTTTTAAACAGGTAGCCTCCTAGGTCATTAGAAATAAATCCAGTTGGTTATTGGCTATGGGATTTTTTCAAAGAAATGCTTTACCATATGCAAAGAACAAATATTTAAGATAAAAAGGATGTCCTTACTAATATTGTTTATAGCATAGAACTAATAATATTTCTTATTAAAACATATGGCTACAGTCATGTTTAAATGTTCTTCTTGTAATAAAATTCTATTTTACTACAACGTGGGGATTTTATGTTTTTAGAATCAATATTTTGTAGAGTTACAACCATTTGAAACTGGGAACTGACTTTCGAATATCTCTATATAGTATCAAATATTTACTTTATTTGGAACGTTGGATTAGACTTGAAAAATTTAGTGCCACAGCTGAGACTTGAACCATGGATATTTGACTCTCCGTGCCAAAGATCTGTGATGTGTGTTCAGCCATGGACAACTGATTCAGCTTTCTAACTAATCTACACACAGACAGTGTGAAAGTAATATGTTTACTTTATTTATTTTGAACTAGGTACTCCATTACTAAGGCATTAGTCATTATTATAATAATTTAAGAGAAGGTTCAATGTAATAATTCAATGCGGCATACAACTGAAAAAGCTATTATGAACCAAAATGTATGGCAAGTGTGAACAGATTAAGCAAAATAATTGTTTAAACTGATACAAGAGATTTATTTGTTTGTGTGTAAATGCAGTTACACAGATTACTCACCAGTGATATCATGTTCATTTTGAGCATTCTCAAACGACCTGGACTGGTCACTGCTTACTTATGACATCACATATAATGTTTTAACAGTTCAAAGAGACGACAGAATATGAAATCGCCAATAATATGAAGAAAAAATTTTAAAGTAAACACTTGATTATCATCTTTAGGCAGAACACCATCAGAATACTATGCCTGTTGAACATGCTTCTTTCTCTCATCTTTGAATTCTGAAAATCTTTTAGTTCTCACACAGGAGGGGGGAGGAAAGTTGTTAAAAAAAACTTCTGCAAATGCATAAATACTCTAGAAATAATTAAAAATAAAGAAGCATAGCCATGTATCTTTACTCCAATTATTTGTTGCTGAGTTATGACAAAAACTCTTTAAGTTGGGAGGATGACATGCATTCTTAAGCATTCCAAAAATTATGTAAAATAAGGTTAAATGTCTGAAGCAAACACACCTTGGCGCACTGAAGCCTGTACTCCTCATCAGTTGCATTAGCACCCCTGGCAGGGAGGGTCTTGCCCCTACGTCTTAGCTCCTGCTGTACATCCGTCAGATCAAATATTGAGATGGGATCGAGCTTGTTTCTGGCAATGAGCCCCACTAAATACTCAATGTAGTGAAGCCTGAAGGGAGCAAAGAAGAAAACAAAAGAAATAAAGTAAGTACCTTGAGTAAACATCTTCGATAGATGACATCCAGAGTTCCATAAGGCCGTGGAGGTAATCGCTTGTCAGCTCGTCTAACTATAGTTTCAAGATCATCAATGCTTAGTATCGATATCGGGTCCAGATTGTGCCTTCGAATCAGATTAGTTAAATATTCTACATAGTGCACCCTGGAATGAAAGAGTAACTATCTTTTTGAATTCTGCCATAGATGGAGAAAAATTTGAGTCTATTTTAATCTTTTTGATTTGTAAGCAATAATTTTTGAAGCTGGATTTTTTTAGAGCTGCAGCAATAAATATCATCAGGCTAACAATGGATTCAGTGATTAAAATAATTAATTTCACTATTTTTATGTTATTAAAGTCATAATGAACAAAACCCACATATTAGATATACTCATATATGTAAAAGTGAGATTAGTAAATTTCTCCATCACAAAGGGCTTTTTTGAATGCATTTTCTTTGCTCACACACAAATATGCAGCCTTTGACTAGATACAGGCTACAGAGTGTGAAATAATACAATGCAAAGATATAAAATAAAAGATTGTTATACATGAGAAATGTGCCAAAAATATGCACCTATTATTATTTGCTGAAGCATCCGCAGCAGAAAATATTTATCTTGTTATTGGTAAAGTAGGTAGATAAACCTATTAGAGCAGTGACATCTTAGTCTTGTGTTATAACTATAAGCATATAGTCATAAATTTAAACAAAAGTGTATAGTTGTACCTAATTCTGCCATAAGTTCTGCCCATCATGCAAATGTGCTTGGTGTACAAAGAAATGACAATAATGACTGTATGTAATGTATCGTTACTATCCATACAACAGTTACAGGTATTATTCAACATTTTCACACTTTTCTTAGGTATTCTTTTGTTGTACCATGCAACATCTGTAGCAGAATTAAGGCTGCTACTTACATTAATTGCACTATTAGTACTTGATAATTCAATGAGGTTGTTCTGCTCCAAAATGTCTCTCAAATGACAGTTCAGGGAATTCTGGTCAGACTTACAGAAGGCTAACTCCAGCAGCAATGAGGTCAGACATGTTGAGCTACAACCAGCATTATGGGCATTTGTTGTACCTAGTGCTTATGTCTGCACAATCATTCTTGAACATTCAAATGAAAACTTGGATGCAGGTCACCTGCCTTTAGCAGCAATATTTCATTGTGGTGGTCACCCTCTCAAGTATCACTGGAATGTTTATTCCACACATCTTTATTTAAGGAATTCCTACAGTCACTAGGTACCATATCAAATGCCCTAGTTTCAGTAACTTTTTCAAATCCACATAACAGTTTACACTGAATAAAACAATAGCTTAGTCGTTAATCACATTTTAATTCTTCTCTGCCTGAAGAACATGGTCTTCTGTGGAATCACTATCAATGTCATTAACTTTTTTACTGCTTTCCAATCCACTGCCTTCAGTTATAATTCTTTCTTCCATTAGACCAATATTCTCCCAGTACTCCTGTTCTATTTGATCCACATGATGACATACCTTTCCCCACACCACTGATCAATGTGCTGAAATTTTTGGTGTCACAACATTTCAGCATCTTTTATCTTAAAAGTTACATTTCTGCTAGCAACACATTTCTGCCCACATTGTAGTGAGATAGGTGAAGCTTAAACCAAGGGCCGAGGATTGCATTATGGTTGGAAAGTGTCATAAGATGATGAAATATAGGAAGCTCGATATTGTAGCACACACGGTCGCACTGTCAGCTTACTGAAATGTATCTAATGGCCTTGAAATTAGGTCACACTCTCACTCACTCTCAACCGACTTTTACAACACACCAAAACCACATCCATCTGGGGCTTAACGCCCCCAACATAATTCAGTTTGCATTTTTAATTAGTGAACCTTAAGACACACCAGAAGGTTTCAGGTAAACATGTGTTGTGTGTAAATTCTTGCTCATATCACCCTACACTCCCCTGTTGTAATCATGTAAATTAATTGTAAATATAGCTGTTAGTTATTTATATAACCCCCGAGTTACAATTTGATGCCTCATCCCCCTAGCTCATCCAATACATGTACCTGCCCTATCCTCAATACTCTGACATCTGAAACTACCACCCCCCTGTTGTAAGCATCCCCTGGAACTAACTATCCCTTGGGTTGCTACAATTATGGTGGAGGTGCTGGCTACAATGTTTATTCCATGGGATTCAAAACTGAGTACTACAGTGGAAGCCTGAGTTTGTATGGTTATGTTCAGACAATATTAGTCAATCAAAATCGTTTTCTGAATCAGTTTGTCGGCTAGAATTAAATTCATGCAATTTAGTTATGGTCCATTTTCATCAAAGAGAATATTGTGATTTTATAACCAAGAAATCTTGTCTCTTCTTAAAGATCTTGAAGTTTGATGCAGTAATTTGTATCATAAATTATTTAAATGTAAAGAATGATTATAGTATGAATATGCATTTTTATGTGACATTGATTTGAGATGTTTGTTGATTGTAATTATTGTTGAGAAGTAAGTTTATACTGCCTTACTGAAACTGACAATAATAGCGTGCAATAATGCAGCGAGGGGGTGAGCTGTTTATCATTATTAGAGACGAGGAAGTTACGTAATATTGGCGCGTTTTTCTTTAGAATTTGCTGGAACATTTTCCCTAGAGCATATGTATTTATAATTTTCATTGGATGTAAAAATAGACGCTAATGTTGGCGCGTTTTATTAGCCAATAGCAGCTCGGTTATAATCTTTAGGCATATTGGGGTGTAGGAGTATAAAAAGGGCTAGGTTAGAGGTAGACCCCGTCAGTTCACCGAAAATATTTGTACGTTACACGTCGCCGTCAGTTCATCGAAAATATGTGTACATTACACGTCGCCTTCAGTCCAGCAGAAATATTTGTATAGTACATGTCGTTTATCGATTCGCAGGTTACGCGTAGCAGAGTTATGAAAATTCTCAAGTGTGGTAAAGTTAATTACACAAAAAGTTGAAGTACGCGAATTAAGAATGATCAGTAATGAAGTTATTATAACAGTTTCAGTTTGGCAAGTGTCAAGATCAAAGTTTAAATGTGATAGTGAATGTGTTCGACAATAAAAAGTATAAAACAAATTCTTTCATCAGTGTTGTCTTTGGATAAATGACTCCTTTCCGTTTACACAACCTGTATAAAGAGAAGTGCTCGACCAAAAGGATAATAGCTAGCCGGAGGACAGTGAACCAAAAGTAAATAAAATAACAGTAGCATTCTTTCAAACAAACACTAATACTGCCGCAAATTGCTAACACCAGATGGAGCTAACAAACCTAACAAAGAATCACGTCACAAAATGGCTTCACCACGTGGAGTAAACACACATACACAAATAACATTAATAATACCGTCACAAATTGGCTCCCAAACGTGGGGCTCAATAAATAAATAAACACTATAAAAGTTACCGTCGCAAATTGGCTACCACAACGTGGGGCTCAACAATAAACAAATTAAATATAACTTAACAAGTATACCACCGCAAGTTGGAGGTTTGTCCGCTTGTGTATTATGATGAGAAGAATTGTCTGTTACTAGAACCAGTTTGGGGATAAATCTGGATTTAACATTGTGCAAAACCATTAGACATAAGTTTCAGTATTGATTTCTTTATGAAAAATCTCAAGTTTCCTTTGTTATTTATAGATAAAGAGGGGATTAGGTATGATCCAAATCTTCCACCTGCATGGACAATTATAAGTCGTCCCTCTACCAGCAGCATAAAACCTGAACTGCTGTCATCAGACCATGTGTTAGGAACTACGTGACTGCTATGAATGTACATCTCACTTTTGTAAACTATTAGGCATCCTTCAGCTCTGTGTTTTTGAAGATTAGTATATGTATATTTATTTCCATAATGCTATACAAAATTCTTACAATTTTTAATACATTACTTTGAGTTGCTATTTTTCCTTCCTTAAGTCCATCATGCATTTTAACACCGTGGTTATTTATGCATGGTGGATCATAACAAATTCATATTGCTTTATTTTTCTAAACCATTTTTCTCTTACTCTCCCCATATATTCTCCTATTCTTTTTATATCCCTCTCCTTTTGCATTTTCATTATCCTAACTTTTAATACTTCTTTGTTAACATTCTCCCATTCTTTAGGTAAAAACTGATCTCTCCACAGCTTAGTTTCTTCACATTCAATTATATAATGCAAATCATTATCTGCTTCTCCACAAAGAGGACACCTATTCAAATTTGCTCCCTTCCGATCTCCCCTCAGCCTATATGCACTTAATCTGAACCAGGCCCACTCTTCTCTCACTAACCTATTACCTACATACTTCTCCCTTCCCCAGTCCACCTTTGTCTATATACATAGTTCCAAACTTTTCTTTCCTTCCAGACTTTGAAATAATTTTTGTTCCTCTATATCTTCTACTCTGTTCCTCACTTCTTTCCAGAAACCTTTAACTAACCCCTCTCTCTCCTCCCATAAGTTACCCATTCCTATTTCCTGTAAAATTCTCCTTATTCCTTGCGGTAGTATACTTCAAATGTTATATTTAATTTGTTGAATTGAGTCCCACGTTTGGGAGCCTATTTGCGACGGTATTACTTATAATGTTTGTGTATTTTTGTTTACTCCATGTGGTGAAGCCATTTTGTGACGTGATTCTTTGTTAGGTTTGTTAGCTCCATCTGGTGTTAGCAATTTGCGGCAGTATTAGTGTTTGTTTGAAAGAATGCTAATGCTATTTTATTTAATTTTGGTTCACTGTCCTCCGGCTAGCTATGATCTTTTTGGTCGAGCACTTCTCTTTATACAGGTTGTGTAAACGGAAAGGAGTCATTTATCCAAAGATAACACTGATGAAAGAATTTGTTTTACACTTTTTATTGTCGAACACATTCACTATCACATATTACACTTTGATCTTGACACTCGCCAAACTGAAACTGTTATAATAACTTCATTACTGATCATTCTTAATTCGAGTACTTCAACTTTCTGTGTAATTAACTTTACAACACTTGAGATTTTTCATAACTCTGCTGGACTGAAGGCGACGTGTAACGTACAAATATTTTCGATGAACTGACGGACTGAAGGACTTTACCTCTAACCTAGCCCTTTTTATACTCCTACACCCCGATATGCCTAAAGATTATAACTAAGTTGCTATTGGCTAGTAAAACGCGCCAACATTAGCGTCTATTTTCATATCCAATGAAAATTATGAATACATATGCTCTAGGGAAAATATTCCAGAAAATTCTAAAGAAAAACGCTCCAACATTACGTAACTTCCTCGTCTCTAATAATGATAAACAGCTCACCCCCTCGCTGCATTATTGCATGCTATTATTGTCAGTTTCAGTAAGGCAGTATAAACTTACTTCTCAACAATAATTACAATAAACAAACATCTCAAATCAATGTCACACAAAAATGCATATTCATACTATAATCATTCTTTACATTTAAATAATTTATGATACATATTACTGCATCATCCTTGAGCCCAGTTCATCCCATCACTAGATTTTTCTTGTGTTTTAAACATTGCCTTAAGATATTATGCTCGTCCAATGATTTCAATCTATGCCAATATTTAAGTATCCTTTCTACTATCATGCCCTTGCTACCTACTCTTCCCAACTCCAACATTGCTGCTCCATTAGGTGATGAAATAGATAAACCTATCATACATTTATAGAACGATCTATGTACTTTATCAATCATCACCCATCCTTTGTCACTTCCACAAATCTCTGATCCATAGACCATTTTTGCTTCAATTACAACTTTGTAAACTCTTTCCAGCCATTTAATTTGCATATCTGGTATTTTCTTTGAGCATATTCTTATAGCAGTCATTGCTAATCTTCCCTTGGCTAAGGCACTTATTCTCACATATAGAATGAATGTGTGTTTCAATTAGCACACACCTGTTGCTTCTTGTTTTCTTCCATTTAAAGCCTAATCTTTTATTATGTTATGAAGGCTTCTAACTGTTGTACTGCATAATTTCTGTAGAAGTATTTTTATTGTTGGTATGGTCTTTTCTTGGACATACAGCTCATATATGGTACGTCTAATTATACAGCTGTCAAATTCATCAATTTTTGTTACTCTTTTCTGAGATGTCTCTTTTATCCAGGAGTCTTAAAGATGCTCCTTCCTTTCTCTTTTTTGGTTTTGCTGCAAAATTCTATTGGCAGAACTGAGTGAAAAACCAGTGGCTGCAGTAACTCTTTCTTGTACTTTTTGGATTTCTTTGAAAAGCTCAGAAGAGTACTGATCCTTATTCATAAACATAAGCAATTATCTCATAGTTTGACTATGAGGTGTTTTTCCTTTTAACTTTGAAATTACAGGAGGCATTATTATAACATTAACTCAGCATGTGTAAAAGTACACTAACATCTTTATGACAATACTTAACACTCAATTGTACTCAGGGACAGACAATTCACACTACATATTGCATCAAGTAACATGAATGATAAGCTTGCTGAATGTAGGAGAGTGAAGGGTAGATCTCATCTCGCTAACTGTTCTATGGATCAAGATCATTGTTCAAGAACGAATGCAGGAGCTCTACCTACAACAAAGGCAGTGTTTAAGGGCTTCATTCCTTCTCCAAGATAACAGTTTTGTAGTTGTGAATACATAATTATTCATACTCTGTTCACAGAAATGCAAGGCTCTGATGTCAACAGATGTTACTCCCCAGCAAACCATCACAGATTCTAAGTGGTCACATCTTTCCATCTTAAGAAATTTGGCAGCACCTTCCTGAGAGCTGTGAACATGAACTCCCCAACACCGACCCATTAATTCAAATAAACTCTTGTCATTTTGGCTGTTCATGTTTTCTTCCAGCACAAGAATCTTCTCATTTGCTGGTAACTTTGCATGCTTCATCAAAGCACTTTGCTCTTGTATGCTATATGAGGCCTGTTCATAAAATTCTGGAACTTTGTCCACAACGTTTCTTTACACTTAGCTTTTACTTATTTTGCATGGTCTCCTTCAAAAGACTCTCCTCCATAATTGATACACCACTCCCAACGCTGTTTCCACTTCCGGAAGCAGTCTTGGTACATCTCTTTCTGGATCGCGCGAAGCACTGTCTGCAAATTTTCTTTTATCTCATCTGTTGTTGCAAATCTTCGTCCCTTTCAATAGGGTTTTCAACTTTGGAAATTAAAAAAAGTCCACCACAGGGGTCAGGTCTGGAGAATACGGAGGATGAGGTAGCGCAGTGATATCATTTTCTGTGCAATAGTCACGCATCAACAGGGATAAATGTGCGGGTGCATTATTGTGATGTAAGAGCCATAAATTTTCTTGCCACATTTCAGGCCATTTCCTTCTCACAATTTTCTCGCAGGCATCGCAACACGTCCCAATAGTCAGTTTTCGATTTGCACACACAATTTTGTTAACGTTCCTGACATGAGCGCCATCGGTAGACGTCGAAGGGCATCCTGAACAAGGTTCATCTTTTAACTTCCATCTGGCCATTTTTAAACAGCGTGAACCATTCATAAAACCGAGTACAGCTTAAGCACTCATCACCATAGGCTTCCTGCATCATTTGATGTGTGTCTGTAAAGGTTTTCTCGAGTTTCACGCAAACTTTAATGCAGACGCATTTGCTCCTCTAACTCTGCCATCTCAAAATTCGCAAACTGTGCAACACAACGTTCTGCTCAATACAGCACTGAACAATAACAGACATAAAATAATGAAACTTCCGGCAGTTATACATTAAACACAGGCATGTGCAGGGATGCCAACCGCATTTTGCTCCAACACTCCATAGATGCGAAATTATGAATGTTCCGGCATTTTTTGAACAGACCTTGTATTTGCACTCATTGTATTGAGTCATTGATGGTGCAACATGTTTTAATCCAAGTCAGTTTTTAGCTCAGTTACATGAATCCTTGTGTTTGCTAGTAACCTGTTCCAGGTGCTGGCCGATAATTCATGCTGTAGAGCAAGGGTGGCGAAAACGACTTCCTTCCGCAAATCACCAAATATGCAACGCGCACTGCATCACTCAGGAGCATGTGAAAAACAAAGGGACGGTTGCAGAGAAGGAATGGCGCCTCTAGTCAAAATGACTTGAGAGTCACATTTTTGCCACCTCTACTGTAGAGCATGTACTAATTTTTATTAAGCCTCCGCGTGTGATCTGTGTAATTTTACCTTTTAAAATTTCATTACTATGGCATCTTTCTTTACTGGCACTTTTCACTTTTCTATGTTTGTCTTAAATGTGTGATGCTTGATTTGTTTATTAACTATAAAAGAGTGCAGTTGCTGACACTGTTTTACACAGAGGTTTAATTTGTTTTTATGTTTTAAAATGCAGGATTAATACCTAACTTTTTATTTCTATAGTTTTGTCAGGTTGCTAATGTCCTCAGCAGTTATGTGCTCTAAACCCCACTACTACTCTTCTTACATTATATGATGTGACATGGATTGTGATGAAAAACTAATTTCAGGAATCCAATTTAGAGGAAATAAGTTGGGTAGGGAAAATTGGTTATGGGCGAGTACTGGTTAAGTAAAATCAATTTATCAAGAGAATTTTGGTAGATGATTACAACCAGATTTGAAGACATAAGACTGGAAAAATTTGTTTACTGCCAAGTGAGAAAAGTTCCTTGTTGCTATATCGAGAATTGTATGAACAAGGGCTATAAAATAGATGTAACAAGAAACAAATAGAAGTGCTCGCATGGTTTAGATTGGAAATATAGAAATTAAAGGGAATAAGAAGAAATCTGGAGCAGAATTTATGTCCTGTGTGAAGTTGTAATGAAAATGCCATCCATGCCCAATTTTAATGTCCAGATACAAGAGACTGGAGGAGTCAGTTGATTAAAGGAAAATGGGTTCGGTTCAGATCTGAGATAGCAGTAAAGAAAATTTTCAGAAATAAATTATAAATAAGAAATTTAGGGGGAATATCTCTATTCAGTCAAAAATAAATGGGTATGGATGATCAATAAAGTCAATGAACATTGGTGTTATTGGCTGAGATCCATGACATGGGGTTCTTTGAAATGTAATAACTAGGAATATTGTATTAATTGGTGTATTGTCATAACATGTTAATCTTTGCTATTAGGGTATATTTTCATGGCCTAAGGAGGAGCTGCGTCTGAAACCAAGCCATTAAGATCATAATTTTCCAATGACGTCTTAATACTTGAATAAACATATGAAGTGTGATCAAAAAGTAACAGGAATTTTTTTTTTTCTTAAAGAATTTTTATTTAATCATCAACATTAACTTTGTCCCCTTCAAAGTAATCCCTCCTCAGATATAATACACTTGTGCCAGCGCTTTTTCCAATCTTGGAAGCACTTCTGGAACTCACTTTTCGTTATGTTGTTCAGCTTCTTCAACAATTCTGTTTTTTTCTCATCAATGGTGGCAAAACCTTGTCCTTTCATGGTTCTCCTCAGCATCGGGAATAGAAAGAAGTTGCAGGGGGCCATGTCCGGTGAATACAGTGGCTGAGGCAGCATAACAGTTTTTTTTTGCCAAAAAGTCACGAACAAGCATTGAGGTGTGAGCGGGTGCATTATCTAATGCAATTTCCAGGAGTGGTTTTTGCCACAATTCTGGTCGTTTTCTTCAGATTGCTTCCCGCAAACAGTGCATAAATTCCAGGTATTATTTCTTATTGATGTACAACCACAGGGCAGGAACTCCTGATGCACTATCCCATTGTAATTAAAGAAAACAGTGAGAAAAACCTGCTCATGTGATCGAACTTGCCAAATTCTTTTCGGTCTTGGCTCTTCAGTAGTTTCCATTGGGACGAATGGGCTTCAGCTTTGGTGTCATACCCATATACCCATGTTTTGTCACCTGTTATAACCTTCTTTAGAGGTTCTGGATCATTTTGACTTCATTCAGCAATTCCTGAGCAATGTCTACACAACAGCGTTTTTGGTCGTAATTCAACAATTTCGGAAATATCCGAAAAAATTACTTGGCATGAGTCAAAGGATATGCTGACATCATCAGCAACCTCTGATGAGTTTCAGCAATTTTCCAAAACCATTTGCTTTACTTCTTCCACATTGTCGTCAGTGATTGATGTGCTAGGACCTCCAGGGCAGTCGTCGTCTTCAACATCTTCTTGACCCTCATTGAAACATTTGTACCACTCAAACTCTTGTCTTACTCATAGTAGATTTTCCAAAAGCCACAATCAACATTTTGAATGCGGTGCTGCACTTTATTCCGTTTTTCAAGCAAAATTTAATGCAAATTCTTTGCCGAGCATTCAAAAACACCTATAACTTTTTTGACTGTCAACAATAACTAAATATACAAAACAGCTGGAAATGCAAACATACACCAGGAACATGTGTACCAACGAGATAAAACAAAAGTTTTGAACATCGGATGTATAAAGTTTGCGAAATTAAAAACTTCCCATTATTACTTTCTCTACTACATATAGTAAGTAGGGGAAGTATTGTATTGCACCCAAAAATTCGATACCGAGATTTCACCGGAAATACATGTTTTGATATCCCCTGAATCCAAAAAAAGCATTTTTGGAAACATGTCCGTGTGTGTGTTTGTGTATCTGTGAACAGCATAACTCAGAAACGAACAATCGGATAAACACCAAACTTGGTATTTAGGTTCAGTATCTTCCAAGGATGCGACACGAAGGTTTTCAAGAAAATCCCCCCACCCCAAATTACCCTTTACATGGAAGATTTTTCGAAAATGTTAATTTTCTCAAAAACAGCTCTAATGATTTTGATTAAAATAACATATGTTTAAGATATTTTTATGACAAATAAAATGTATATCTTGAATTTTCTGGGAATGTCTCCAAAAGTATTCTTCATTGTGAACAACTTTTGCATAACTTGTAAACCATAAGAGATAGACAAAATTTTACTACACAAAAGATGTAGATCGCGTTAAAATACACAATTTATGTCATATACATTTTTGTTGTTGAGTGAACCATTTTCGAGATATTGTTTGTTATTTCTTTAAATTTTTCAATACTTATTTTCTCAAATGGGAATTCGTTATTCATTTTTTGTCTTGGATATGCAAAGAGTATTAATCTGTGGCAAAGGGAATAGTGCTGCACCTAGCAACCAGCTATTAAGAGATATGTATGTGCTTAAAGGCTACTGTATTTCTATATTGCCCTTGTAAATATATATTCCCCTTACATCTACAAGGAAATTAGTAATGAGATACAGTCTGCAAATGTTTATCTCGATTAACATGAAGTAGATGGAGAATAAGCTTTTGTAAAAATAGTTTGTACAAGAGTAGAGAAAGTCATGTGAGTGTAACACATCAGATTTTTTTTATCACACCTCATACATAGTACACACATAATTCGTTGTAAGCTAGGAACAAAATCAATGACAGAACTAGGCACTATGGACCTGCTTTGCCCAAAAGGTGTACGGTTGACTATCCCAGGTTAATTTGAATAAAATTATCTGATTCAACATTACGCTCATTGTTTAACATCCAAGAAGAAATGCGTCAAGGGCATCTTTATTGCTATCATTTTGCTTTCAAGTTTTAAATAAAAATACTGGACAATGATTATATAACAAGAATTCAATATTATTCATAAAGTTCTTTACAATTACAGACTATTAAAACTTCTACTGTGCACAATAAATCCTCAACAAGGAATTAAAGAGATTCTGGCTGTCTTAAGCATACCAGTAGCTACACAAATATATTTTTTCATACATTTGAAGAATACTCAATGATCCGAGCAAATGTTTGTAGGTATATACACATAATATCAGAATTCAGTTCTCATTTTTCTTTACACAGAAATTATATATTTTAACATAAAACATTTTTAACGTTTGCATAATAGCTCCTAAAGAAGCATATTGATCTTAAAACACATTTAAACATTGTCATGCAACTAAATTTTTCAACAGTTCTGCTTGCTTTTCCCAGTTTCTACTACCTAAATGAGCAATATAAGAATGCTACTGCATCATGTAAAACTTAATAGAAAAATGAAGTCCTTTCCAAACTTCTCCCATCCAGTAAAAAGATAAGAATTTAGCTTGAAAGTTCTCACGGGATTTAAATAGCAAAGTTTTTGCTTCTGGGATTAATACATCCAGGGTTACCATGTCATATTTTTCCCTAGACATGTTCTCTTTTCCATTTCTAAAAGGGCATCTGGATAGAGCCTCTTTTCCTAGTAGTTTAGTTTGTTGTGCCTATACATTCCAGCTACAATTTAACAATATTCCGATACATTTATACATTATATTCCTACTTTAATATGTACATGTCTAGTAACTTACTTTGTGTTGCACAGCCAGTATGGCTCCCTGGCCTTCAGCACTGCTGTTGTGAAACCAAAATGTGTACTACTGTCTCGAGTAACAAGAAGTTGACAGAAGAATAAGATTTTGTAAGAATAGTGTGTAGGTGGGAGTAAAGAAAGTAATGTGAATGCAAAAATCAAAATTTTAAACCTACATTCCAGCTCTACTGGCAATGTTGAGAGAATACCTTCTTTTCACAGGATACAAAATTATTAAAATTCAGAAAGTATTCTCTTTTTCACGCCACATGACATGGTAACCATGGATGCATCAAGATTTTTAAAACAGATGCCTTTAACTTAGACATTGCTATGTCATATACAAAAATATAGCATATTTACCTGCAGAGTCCAGCATATCCAGTCTGAATATCCTCATTGCACACAGTGTCCAACAACCCAGTTGGTGTTTCACGTTGTAACTGTACTGGACACCTTAACCTCTGCCCGTTCTCTTCTTGTTCTTTGAGAGCAGGTGGTAATTGTATGTCGTAATGAATATTGTGTTCCTGGAAATTAAATAGAAATTTACACTGTGAAGTCATGTAATACACTGACACTGTTATACACTTTATTAAAGCAATGCATTAGTGAAATTTGGCAAAAATGTCAAATATTTAGAATTTAGTTTTGTTTTCTTGTGTTGCTTTCTGTCCTGCTTACCTATAGTAAGCAGAGGAGGTATTGCATTCTACCAAAAAATTTGATTTGAGATTTCACTATAAACACATCTTTTTAGAAAAAGATCCATTTGTATGTCCGTATATATGCTTGTGAACAGCATAACTCAAAACAAAATCGCAGATAAATACCAAATCTGGTATTTGTGTTCAGTGTCTTTCAGAAATGTGTTGCAAAGATTTTCGAGAAAATCCCCTACCCCAAACTACCCTTAACATGGAAATTGTTTCAATATTTTTTATTTTCTAAAAAAAGCCAAGAGTGATTTTGATTAAAATATCATGTGTTTAAGATATATGCATGACAAATAAAATGTATATCTTGAATTTTCTGGGAACAGCCTGTGAAGTTCTCTCCATTCTGAATGACTTGTGTAATTGGTAAATGGTAAGAGACAGACAAAACCTTACCACACAAAAAAATCTGAGTATTATTAAAACGCACAGTTTATATCAAATACTTATACTTTTTTCAAGTAGTAAGTTGCTAATAATTTTTACTCATGGTCATGCAAGCAGTATGGAATTTGCTTTTTAAAAATCTGACTGTCGCTTTAGCCTATTGTATCTTTCACAACAAAATGTGTAATAAGAGTTTATCTTGATTAACTAGGTGTAGTTAAAAGAATAAGCTTTTGTAAGAATAGTTTGTGGAAGGGTAAGAAGATAAAGTTAAGTGAATGTAACACATCAGATTTTTTAAGCAATATTTTTATAGAAAATGAAAAATGAAAACTTTCCCAAGAGACATTTAATAAATTTGTCCGACAAGAAGTTTACTTTTTGTAGATGTTCAGTTTTACAGAAGCAGTCTTCAATTCTACAACATTAGGACTAGAAACTTTAACCATAAGTGTAGTACAGAACAGTCGCCATATGGTGGGGTCACAGATTATGTATACATGCTCCGCCTGCACTGCAGTGACCTTGGTATTTTTCTGCTGCACACTAATTGTGAATGCCTTGCTAGGTTTATCAGCTGTGTTACTCTCATACTGTGTCAGTTGCCACATTCTATTTGTGCTGTAAGCATGAGTTTGTTCGTTCCAAAGGGAAATTTATTCAAGACATCTGTGTTGTATGTGATTTACTTAAGAGTGTTCTTGTTATTGTTCTTCTCTTGTTAATAGTCCACTGAAATGCCTACCGACAAATTTGCACTTGAACAAATTATGTACAATACATGCACAAAAACTGAATTATGTAGCCAGGTGTGTAAACAATTTCAGGAGAAGTTTCCTGGTATTCCAGTTCCAGGTAGAGAAACTGCTAAATGTCTGGTTAATAAGTTTAGGACAACAGGATCACTAAATGCTAAACCTAAGAAGCAAAAACAAAATGTTATAGTGGAGGGAAAAAATTGACAAAACTGGTGCTTCATTCAAATACTAAAAATAAATGATTATAGGAACAATCCCCATACCACAGATGAACTTAAGGACAATATAAGAACAGAAATTATGAGTATTAAGCAAGAACAACTTATGTGTGTGAATGGAAATTTCATTTGCCTCAAAGCAGATTTTCAACATCGATTATAACAAGATTAGTACTCATTATAGTGCATGTTATCACTTGTGGGTGAATAGCACAGGAAATTTAGAACGGAAAGCCCCCTTCTATGTAATAGACAGTGTACGAAACATCCATATGCATGATCCGCAGCCCTGCAATATAGTGAATGCTCTGTAGATGAGAAAAATATTTAACTTACTATTTTGTATGGTTTGGGATAGAGTCTTCTCCAAGTCACATAAATTTTGTAATAAGCTCAAATACAAATATATAAATATACATTAGGAACTTTTTTATGATGTCTGTAGACAGAATGTTTACCTGTAACAGCTTCTGTAACTGGATGGGCTCTTTATCACGGAGGTAGAAGAGGCAGTTACGAGGATGATGTGCATGAAGCCCAAGCTTGGCACAATAAGGGCCAACAGTGCACTTTGCACCCATTGTGAAGGGCTTCCCACAGCCATTGCAGAATTCATATTTACACTGAGAGCAAGTAAAATGCATGCAGCCTCCTCTAGACAGTGAATATCGGAACTTGCATTTTGGGCAGTCAATGCCATTCTCAGCTAAATGCTTCGCTACCCCTTCAGCCTGGATTTCAGGGTCATTGGCTTCTTTCCACTCAGCAAACTTCTCACAGGATATACCTTCATGCTGCTTTTCCCACTGAAACACAAATACAATTACTTTAGTTATAAAAGATTCTCTTAAGATTTACATGCTTGGAACATGTGCCTCAGAAATGTTTGACAGATTGTGATATGTCATGAAAAAATGACGTATTCATTTTTTACTTTGTCTACTATATATAGTGCATAGGGGAAGAATTGTATTCCACCCAAAACTTCATGTTGAGCTTTCACTGAAAATATATCTTTTGAGGCCCCCAAAAAAGCATTTTTAGAAAAAGACCCCTATATATGTCTGTGAACAACATAAAAACAAAACGTTGGATAAATACCAAACCTTAGGTTCAGTACCTTCAAAAGATGTGGCATTAAGATTTGCAAGAAAATCTCCCCCCCCCCAAACTACCTTTACATGGAACAATTTTTTATTTTATAAAAAATGGCTATAAGGATTTTGATTAAAATACCATATATTAAAGATATTTACTTGACAAATAAAATGTATACCTTGAATTTTCCGGGAATGGCCTTCTTCATTTGGAAGGAATTTTATATAATCTTGTATAACTGGCAAACAATAAGCAACAGATGAAAATGTACTACACAAAAAATATACATCTCTTTGAAACACACAATTTATTTCAAATAGCTTTTTCTTGTGGCACAAGCCCTTTCCAAGGTATCTCTTATTAATGGTTCGAATTGTTCAATACTGTCATTCTTTAAAGTCCTGTCAACATTTATTTGTTACTTCCAATTGCATGGAAAGAATATAGAATTTTAAGGTCAGCGTATAGCAACCAGTTCTAAACATTTCACTATCGCTATTACCTTTGTACCTATAACGAAATGTGTAATGAAGCTATTTCTGGAAAAGTTTATCTCAATTATAGTAAAGTAGACAAGAAAATAAATTTTCATAAGAATAATTTGTATACACACTGCTAAACAATGGAGGGTAGAGAAAGTCATGTGAATGTAACACATCTGATTTTTATATCTAGGTATCTTAGACAATTGGTTTCCTTAATCTGTGATTGTTATTAGTTGGTGGTATTGCATTCCACCCAAACATTCAAATGGAGATTTCAATGGAAATGCATATTTTGAGCCCCCCCCTGAATCCAAAAAAAGCATTTTTAGAAAAGGGTGCATGTGAGTGTGTCAACAGCATAACTCAACGAAATGGTATTTAGTTCAGCATCATAAAAAGTGTGACACGAAGATTTTGAAGAAAATCCCCCACCCCAAACTATCCTTTGCATGGAAATTTTTTCTAAACTTTTTATTTCCTCAAAAATGTATTTTAAGAATTTTGATTAAAATACCATACATTTAAGACGTTTATATGGCAAATAAAATTATATCTTGAATTTTCTGGTAATAGCTTATGAAATCCTCTTCTTTCAGAAGGAATTTCATATAATTTTGATAACTAGTAAACTATAAGCAATACATACAAGCTACTACACAAAATTGTAGATCTCTTTAATATGTACAATGATTTTAAACAACTTTTTTTTTTCCCCCGACATCAACTATTTCAAAGATATTCATAGTTATTTGCTTGAATTTTTCGATACTTTGTCATTTCTTTAAAGTGCTGTTGCAATTCAGTTGATTCTTGCAATGGTTGATTCATTCATGGAAAGAGTATGGAATTTCAAGGCCAGCATTTAGTGACTCGCTTTTAAACATCTGACTATCTATTTGGTTTCCTTTATCCTTGTGCTACAATGAAATTGTAAGTAAACTATTTCTGCAAGCTATTTATCTGAATTAACATGAAGTAGATGAAAAAATAAGCTTTCATAAGAAAAGTTTGTATAAGCTATAAAAAATAAATGATATGGGTAGAGAAAGTCATATAACTGTAACACATCCAACATTTTTACTTTCTCTACTACGTATAGTAAGTAGGGGAAGTATTACATTTCACCCAAAAATTTGATACCAAGATTTCACAGGAAATACATGTTTTGAGGTGCACTGAATGCATATAAAGCATTTCTGGAAACGTGTGCATCTGTGTGTGTGTGTGCGTGCGTACGTGTGTGGGTGGGGGTGGGTGTGGGTGGGTGGGTGGGTGTGTGTGTGAACAGCATAACTCGGAAACGAACAATCTGATAAACACCAAACTTGCTATTTAGGTTCAGTATCTTCCAGAGATGCGACACAAAGGTTTTCAAGAAAATTCCCCCACCCCAAATTAGCCTTTACATGGAACATTTTTCGAAAATTTTAATTTTCTCAAAAATGGCTCTAATGATTTTGAATAAAATACCATAAGCTTAAGACATTTTTATGGCAAATGAATTGTATATCTAAAATTTTTTGGGCATGTCTCCAAAAGTATTCTTCATTGTGAATGACTTTTGCATAACTGGTAAACCATAAGAAATGGATAAAATTTTACTACACAGAAAATATAGATCGCATTAAAATATACAATTTATGTCAAACATTTTTTTTTGTTGTGTGAACCATTTTCAAGATATTGCTCGTTATTCCCTTAAATTTTCCAATACTTATACTTTTTCCCAAATGGGGATTCGCTATTCATTTTTTTTTGTCCTGGTAATGCTAAGAAAATGCAATACTCCACATAGCAACCAGCTATTAAAATATTTGACTATCGCTTAAAGCCTACCAATTCCCCTTGCATCTACAAGAAAATTAGCAATTAGATTAACATGAAGCATATAGAGAATAAGCGTTTGTTAAAATGGTTTGTACAAGAGTAGAGAAAGTCATGTGAGTGTAACATATCACTTTTTTTTAACTTACAGAGATATGGATATAGGGATGCATGAATTTGTATTCATAAAAGTTGGTAATATGTCATTTAAGCTTGAATAGAAAACAAACATTTATTAAGAATAGTGTTATTCAAAACAGTATGAGGTTTTTCTAACACAGGAGTATTGTGTGGTACTCTGTAGGTGACATATGTAACATAAAATGCACACATCTGTTAATTATGTTCAGTTTTCCCGGCACTAGCTGAAACAAAACTGAAATACACGGCATATAAAGTTCGTACACCACCTTGTTCTTGCTTCTTTCGGTTATACATAGACAAATAAGCAGCAGCATATTCACAACGAGCACAATAATTGTTCTTTCTGCTCTGCCATACAGAAGATGCATTGGTTATCAATATCAGGCACAATGACATCATTGCCCTGACAGTAATGAGGCAAACAAACCTCAACTAAAACGCCACCTTTAGCTTCACAAAGGGACGTGTCTACATCTGATATCATAATATTCTGTTTCAAGAAAGAGCAACCTCTGTTCTCTTACATTATCATTTCTAAAACTCTGTCTGTCTAAAAAATGTAATACATGCATACATGACTTTCTTTATGCTTTATAAATTATTAGTGGGTATACAAATTATTCTTTTGAAAGTTTATTTTAATCAAGATAAACCTTTGCAGAAATAGTTGCATTACACATTTCCTTATAGTTACAAAAGAATAGCAATTGTCAAACATTTAAGAACTAGATGCTATGTATGGATCTTAAAATTCCATGCTCTGCATGCAATCGTGATAAAAATCTCAATATCGAAGGACTTGAAAAGAATTGCAAAGTATTGAACAATTCGAACCATCAATAATGCATATCTCCGAAATGGCTGATGCCACAAAAAAAGTTATTTGAAATAAATTGTGTTTGAAAGAGATGTGCATTTTCTGTGTAGTACGTTTTTGTCTATCGCTTAACATTTACAGTTATAAAAAATTGTACAAAATTCCTTCCAAATGAAGCGGACTTCACAGACTATTCCCAGAAAATTCAAGAATACATTTTATTTGCAATGTATCTAATATATGGTATTTTAATCAAAATCGTTAGAGCCATTTGAGAAAATAAAAAATCTTTTAAAATGTTCCATGTAAAGGGTAGTCTGGGGTGGGGGGGGGGGATTTATTTGAGAATCTTGTGTTGCATCTTTGGAAAGTACTGAACCTATATACCAAGTTTGGTATTATTTATCCTATTTTTTCGTTTTTGAGTTATGCTGTTCACAGACACACAGAGATGTACCTTTTTCTAAAAGTGCTTTTTACTTTCTAAACTACGTATAGTAAGTAGGGGAAGTATTGTATTCCACCCAAAAATTCGATACCAAGATTTCACTGGAAATACATGTTTTGAGACCCACTGAATCCAAAAAAAGCATTTTTGGAAACATGTCCATGTGTGTGTCTGTGAACAGCATAACTCAGAAACGAACAGTCGGATAATCAGCAAACTTGGTATTTAGGTTCAGTATCTTCCAGAGATGCGACACGAAGGTTTTCAAGAAAATCCCCCCACCCCAGACTACCCTTTACATGGAACATTTTTCGAAAATTTTAATTTTCTCAAAAATGGCTCTCAACGATTTTTATTAAAATAGCATATGTTTAAGATATTGTCATGACATAAAATGTATATCTCGAATTTTCTGGGAATGTCTCCAAAAGTATTCTTCATTGTGATCGACTTTTGCATAACTCTTAAACCATAAGAGATAGACAAAATTTTACTACACAAAAAATGTAGATCATATTAAAATACACAATTTATGTCATATACTTTTTTTTTTTGTTGAGTGAACCATTTTCGAGATATTGCTTGTTATTCCCTTAAATTTTCCAATACTTATACTTTTTTTCAAATTCGTTATTCATTTTTTTTATGTCCTGGACATGCAAAGAGAATGGAATGCGCCACATAGCAACCAGCATTAAAATAATTTGACTATCGCTTAAAACCTACCATATTCCCCTTACATCTACAAGAAAATTACCAATAAGATTGACATCTCGATTAACATAAAGCATATGGAGAATAAGCGTTTGTAAAAATAGTTTGTACAAGAGTAGAGAAAGTCATGTGAGTGTAACAGATCAGAATTTTTTTTTATTCAGGCGGCCTCAGAACAAGTATTTCCAGTGTAATCTTGGTATTGAATTTTTGGGTGGAATGCAATACTTTCTCTACATACTAGATACATGGTAGAGAAAGTAAAACTCGGAAAAATTGTTGCTGATATTTGTGAAATATCAACTTTTAAGGACACCAGGAAGTGATGCACTTCTGTCACACCCAATATGTGAACAATTCAATTTCAGCTTTTGTTGCCAAAATTTGCTTGATTAAAATGAAATTTGGAGGTTTTAGAGAACAGGTGTTTCTGCATTTAATAAGCATATAATATGTAGGGTAAATGCAAACGCTTTTATGGAAAAGTGGCATAAGGTAGACCATGTTTCCTAACAAAAAAGTTTATCTCATACTTCAGGTTCACTTTTCTCCCTAAGTTTTTAGTTTATTATTTTTTTTATTTTGTATTTATTCAACAGATTAAACTATTTTACATGTACATTAGGGTTATAGTTTTATAATTTAAAAGATATTAAAATAGTATCAGTTTACATTTTAAAATGTTCAATGGATGTTGTGAATAAAGTTTACAAAATACTTGTAACAATATCTTCTATTAAAAATTGCATGCAATGGTTTTATAAGTTCTATATTACATTGGTTTATATGAAGTTTCAAACAGTATCTTCTGAGGACAAATTAAAGAGTAAATATTCTATTGTTACGGGGAACAAAGTAGTCCGCCTCCACGTGGTGCTCCCTGGGTAATGCTAAATGGACTACAACACAGGCATGCTTCCCAAGCCAAAAAAGTTAAAAGAATTAGCAAAGAAAGGTGCAATACAACAAATAAAACCTGTCGGACAAATAGAAATAAATAAAAAATTAAACAAAATGTTAAAAGACAGCAGAGACTTGATGAAGATAAATTAAAAGATAAAAAGATTATAAGAATATTAAAGATAGAGCTGATATACAAAAAATGCCAAGAAAGACTGCAGTGGCCTTATTTAGGATGGCAACTGGCCACGATTGCCTCGCATAACATCTCTACAAGATACAATGCCTACCTACACCCAAGTGCACTCTCTGTAAAGAACAAGTCATCCTGAACAAACAACATCTCACCAAATGCAAAGGCCTTATAAGTGATAACTTACAGACTTTATATATTGGGAAGCCAGAGGGAAAATGATGCAGATCAATTAATCCCCAGTGCCACTGTTAGTGAACAACAACAACATATTCTATTGTTACTTCAATTTCACAATGTAGTAACATTCTTGGTTACGTAATATGTTTTTACGTAAATTATTATAACTTGAAGATCTTATGTTGTGTTGCTTTTGTTTTGTTTGGTTACATAATTTTAACTCCCCCACGTATGGGAGCCAATTTGTGATATTATTACTTACAAATGTTTGTTTACATCAGTGTTGAAGCCATCTTGTGACGTCATTCATTTGTTTGGTTTGTAGCTCCATCTGGCGTTAGCAATTTGCGGTTCCTAGTATCAGTTTTTGAAATAATTTATTTCAAATGTCCTCCGGCTAGCTATTATCTTATCTTGGGTCGAATATGTGTCTCTATACAGGTTGTGAAACGGAAAGGAAACTTTTATCCAAAAATTACACTGATGAAGAAATTTGTTTTATAATTTTTATTGTCGAACACGTTCACTATCACTTTTACATATTGATCTAGATACTCGCCAAACTGAAACTGTTATAATAACTTCTTACTGATCACTTTTAATCAACGTACTTCAACCTTTTGTATAATTAACTTTACCATACTTTAGATCTTTCATAATTCTGCTGCGCGTAACTTGCGAATCTATATCCGATGTATGCCGTACTAATACTTTCGACGAACTGACTGACTGAAGACGACGTGTAGTGTACACAGATTTTTGATGAAATGCGTGAAGACGACGTGTAGTGTGCACAGATTTTTGATGAACTGCACACAAGCTACCTCGAACCTACCCTATTTACACGCCTGCATCAAGATACGCCTAAAGATTATAAATGAACTGCTATTGGCTAATAAATGCGCCAACATTAGCGTCTATTTTAATATCCAATGAAAACCACGAATACATATTGCTTTTAGGGAAACATTCCAGAAGTTTCTACCGAAAACGTGCCAACATTACGTAACTTCCTCGTTTCCAATAATAATAAACAGCTCACCCCCTTCGCTGCATTATTGCTCTATTATTGACAGTTTCAGTAAAGCCGTATAAACTTATTTCCCAATAATAATTACAATTAATAAACATCTGAAATCAATGTCACATAAAAATGCATATTCATATTACAACCATTATTTACATTTAAGTAATTTGTGATACAAATTACTGCATCAACAAGGACAGTTGAGATCCATTTCTATGATATGAAATCATTGGAAGTATGTACCAAATTTGCCATAACCAGAAATAAATTGTGGCAGTATAATATCATGGAAGAATACTTTGCATTTTAAGTGACTGTGTATATCAGGGAGAAACATTTCTTGTTATTGAGACATTGTTGCTATTTATCCACTGTGAATTCTGTATATTTACCGTCTGGATTTTGTACTCTTGACTTTAGTCTTGATATAGAACATTTGTTTCAGGTATAATTGACATTACAATAAAATTCATTTACTAGAATATTCACTCTTTCATTCCTAACATGTATTATCCATGCAATACAAATGTATTTATCATATGCTACAAGTTTTGGCCTAATTCCTGCGACTATTGGATGTAAATTATATTTATCTTTGATTGAGAGTAAGGCAGCTTGGAATCTGAATATGCATAAGAATTTGTGTTTTGATATATACACCAATGAACTGCATGTTGAATGGCAAAGAGTTCTGCTTCAAAAACAGTGCAGATGTGAAATTCATGTCTAATGTTGCGCTTTCCTTGGTTGACGAAGTATCTTTAGCCACACGAGTGTCTTGCTGATAAGAGGTTCATTTCCCTTTCAATCTTAAAATCTTCAAGGACTTGAGAAGTAAATTCTGTTATTTTTTAAATATGTCATTTCATATGTGCAATGGTTAAGTCATCCTGAGTCACAGGATCCAAGGTGGATTTATATCGAGTTATTTTTTGCATAATGGTATCATGTACCTTTTTGATCAAGACCATGGCTGTATCTTGAGTGTTTGTTGTAGGTCATTGCTGTAAGTGTTCTATTGAAATTCTGGGGTTTTCTGCACAGACTATACACTATACCCCAAAGGTTTTGTGCATTTGTGTAGCACAGAAATCTTTTCATTGCTGATGTTTTTGCTAATAACATTTTTCCCTATATTTTAACTTAGCTTCATTATATATATTTATAATGCACTTTTTATTATTTTACATTTACTCATATTGCACTTTACAATGTGTGCATAAGCATCTTTTATATTGTCTATGGGCAGCTAAGACCTTTTTCCTCACTAATGTTTACTCTTCAGTCCACCGGTAATTACTTTCTCTACTACGTATAGTAAGTAGGGGAAGTATTGTATTCTACCCAAAAATTCAATACCGAGATTTCACCGGAAATACATGTTTTGAGACCCCCTGAATCCAAAAAAAGCATTTTTGGAAACATGTCTGTGTGTGTGTCTGTGAACAGCATAACTCAGAAACGAACAGTCGGATAAACACCAAACTTGGTATTTAGGATCAGTATCTTCCAGAGATGTGACACAAAGGTTTTCAAGGAAATCCCTCCACCCCAGATTACCCTTTACATGGAACATTTTTCGAAAAATTTTAATTTTCTCAAAAATGGCTCTAACGATTTGATTAAAATATCACATATTTAAGATATTTTCATGACAAATGAAATGTATATCTCAAATTTTCTGGGAATGTCTCCAAAAGTATTCTTCATTGTGAACGACTTTTGCATAACTGGTAAACCATAAAAGGTAGACAAAAGTTTACTACACAAAAAATGTAGATCACGTTAAAACATTTATGTCTCATATATTTTTTTGTTGAGTGAACCGTTTTCGAGATATTGCTTGTTATTCCCTTAAATTTTCCAATACTTATACTTTTTCTCAAATGGGAATTCGTTATTCATTTTTCTTTGTCCTGGCAATGCAAAGAGAATGGAATGCTCCACATACCAACCAGCTCTTAATATATTTGACTATCGCTTAAAGCCTACCAATTCCCCTTGCATTAGCAATAAGATTAACATCTCGATTAACATGAAGCATATGGAGGATAAGTGTTTGTAAAAATAGTTTGTAGAAGAGTAGAGAAAGTCATGTGAGTGTAACACATCAGATTTATTTTCTGTGGTATTTAACCGATAATTTGAGATCTGGAAGTAATTAAATTTATGTACCATAAAAATGAGAAGGGAAGGAAAATGTTACATATGTAATGACATAAATTATCTATTTCTTTTACACGTTTTTTTTATCCAGATTAAACTTAATATCTCCCCCCCCCAAAAAAAAAATTATGCAGAATAAGGGCTGCCAGGGGAAAAAAAAGGTATGAAACACAGTATGATCAATAAATCTTTTGTTACTGGTAACAATTTTTAATGTTATATAGCAGTCAAACTTTGTCTTTGTATTAAGGGGAAATTCTCAACATATGTTGGAATGGTTGGTGTTTTGTGTATGGGCAGATACTTAGCAACTAACTGTTTATAAACAAGTATTACATGGGCAAAAATGGTTTTGCAATGTATTTATGCTGAAATTATTGCATAAACACTGTGTTTATAAAGAAGAAGTTTGGTTTCTTGGCTAGCGGAAGGTTCTGGAACTATTGGTGTGCAAGAACATTGTCTCTATTAGCAGATTACTATTACCATATCGCATTGTGTTTTACATGTTACCATAAGTGTGGTTAGCCAGCCAAACAGAAGAGCAATTTGTGGGCCTCTTATGAATACCTTGGAATTTACAAAAACATTTAGTTTAAACATGGTGTTTACAGTTTTTGAACCCTTTAATTTAATCTTTCGGAAGTTTTACCAATTTTTGTTATCCTTCTGTAATCAGATTTTGTGCACTTGACCACATTTTTTTGTGTTAAACGAGCCACAGTGAAATTACTGGGTCCTGTGGTTTTCAAATTTAACCCAAAGTTAGGTTAAGGTTACTATGTGTATACAAATTGTACTAACAATTGACAGAGAAATAAGGAGCTTTCCAAATTTAGCCTGCTCAGGTTATGTTAAGGTAAATGTTAACCTCAGGTTAAATTTGAAAATCTTGTATTTCTCTGTCAACTGCTAGTGCAATATCTTAATCAGTAACACACACAGACACAGACAGACAGACAGACACACACACACACACACACACACACACACACACACACACATTATTAACCTAACTTTGGGTTAAATTTGAAAATCTCTTATTTCTCTGACCGCTAGTACAGTATCTTAATCACGGTTAGTGTGTATATATAAATTGATGTTACTGATTAAGATACTATACTAGGATTTGGTTGAGAAATACAAAATTTTCAAATTTAACCCATTCAGATTAGGTTAATTTTACTGTGTGTATATATAAATTTATGTTACTAATTAAGATGTTGTACTGGCAAATTGGCACAGAAATACAATATTTTCAAATGTTACCAATTTTAGGTTACGGTTAGTGTGTGTATTATATAAATTTATGTTACTGATTAAGATATTGTACTGACGGAGAAATACTAGATAAGTAGTATGTATATAAAACACCTTTCCGAATATAACAGTTCTCTTGCTTTTTAAAAGTGTGAACATTCTGCAGCAGCTGCACTGATCTTATAAAATTCTTACCTTTTACAAATGGTGTGGAGTACGCAGCTGTCCACTTTGAAGAATGCATGAAGTCAGCAGCCAGTGGTCTAGGTATGCTTGTTTGAACATAAATTCAGCAAGATGCCTGCTTAATGCACCTTTTTACAGCCGTACCAGGGAACTTTGTGCCGTATCTCCAGGGTCATACAATATTTTGAGTGTAAATGAGTCGAATGATATTAAAAGCCTTCACTTACATCATGATGGTAAATCTGGACGATCGTTTCGAGACTTCAAGGTCTCATCTTCCGCAGGATTTTTTAATCGATTGACACTCGTTTCTCGATACCAAATGTGTCTAACCCATGTGAACGAACGGAAGGACCTCAGGTGGTAGTTTTTATAACTACTGAAGGTGAACCAGATGGCTGCTGTACCGACATCTCTTGAAGCATAGTGGAACTAGAAATAGGGTGAACTCCATCTTGATCAGTTTTCTTCTGAAGGTGAACCAGGAGGCGGGTGACACCATCCAACAGCGGAATTTAAAAATTTATAACATGTAAATTATTTTTAACGATGAATATTTTTTCCCAAGCATTCAACATAGAAGCATTATGTATGGGTTTTAATAGTTCAATTGTCTTGACCAATTTCATGTTGTGTATTCCAAAAATGCTGGGACACAGCTGATTTATCAGTTTGTTTTAATTTAATATTTCTTTGATGTTCTTTAAGGCGAATTAGAAGGTTACGTTTTGTTCTTCCGATGTAGAACTTGTTACAGTGATTGCATTTGATTTTGTATATACCAGAAAGAGTTTTCTTATCTTTTATATTAACATTTGGCTTATTTAACAAATTGATACTGAATCTATTCTGTGGAGCTAGCTTTATTCCATAAGTCTTGAAAATGTTTTCAAATTTCTTGAATAGTTTAGGATGATAAGTCCATTTCTTGAATACTGATGGCGGTTCTTTAATATTCTTTAGTGCTGATCTCTTGTAACTGTTTTTTTATATGTATAACGTTTAACCATATTATTGATTGTTTTTGGATCAAAGCCATTCTTTAGAGCTGTTTGTTGAATATGTTGAAATTCTTTCCAATATTCTGATTTTGATAATGGTAAATTGATAAGTCTATGAATCAAGCTATGAAAAACAGCATATTGGTGTTGTACAGGATTACAAAAATTATTCTTGATATAATTGTCAACGTGAGTAGATTTACGATATACATCATATTCCAAATGATTATTAATTCTTATAAATTTAATATCCAAAAAGGGTAAACACTATTTTCTTCTGTTTCCATGGTAAACTTAATGGAGATATCTTGATTGTTCAATATATTCAAAGCTGTATCAATTTGTGACTTAGAAACAATAGCTAGTATATCATCCACATATCTTATCCAAAATTTAAATAAGTGTGGGTAAGTATTAGTAACTTTTGTCTCCAGAGAACTCATATATAAATCTGCTAATATAGGTGATAGAGGACTCCCCATAGCCAAACCATGTGTCTGTTGATAAATATCTGTATCATAAGTGAAGAAGTTTTGGTTTATGCAGATATCTGTTAAATTGATCATTTCTGCAACTATTTCATCTTCAGTATCATAAGTGTTAAGTCAATTTCTTATTAACTCAGGAAGTTTACCAGTAGGCACATTAGTAAACAGTGAGGATACATCGAAAGAAACTAAGATATTGTCCTCAGATAATGAAGAGTTTTCAATTTTGTAGTGGCCTCTAAAGAATTCTTAATGCTTAAGCTCTCAAATTTTGGCCAAGAATTATAGTTTTTCACAAGCCATTTTGCTAATACATAATTAGGAGAACCTATAATGTTAATAATAGGTCTCATGCTGTTATTTGCTTTGTGGATCTTGGGTAGACAGCATAATTTAGGTAGTGTAGGGTTATTGACCTTGAGAAATTTTTTCTTTGCTACTGGGATAAGCATACTGTTAGAAAGAGCTTTATTCACATCTTTTATACATTTATTAAGAGGATTTTTCTGTATCATTTTATAATCTTCACAGTTAAGCAAATTCTGTACTCTATTGTGATATTCATCTTTGTCTAAAATTACAATCTGCTTTATCTGCTTTAACATAAACACAGGTTTTTTATTAAGTTCTTTAACAAGCTTTAGTTGAGAGCTGTTATTATTGCATGTTTGTAATTCTTTCAATACAGGGGCACATTTCTTTTTAATTAAGGTTTTATCAAAATCAGGTAGTCCATTAGTAATTGTAAGTATATCAGCTATATAATCATCTGGGTTTTTTGAAAAATCAATACAAGTTTTTCCACCATAATTGAGCAATTGTAATTGTTTCTCAGAGAAAGCATAGCTTGATTGATTTACTACATTTATGTCAGGTTCTGATCTAGAAAAGTAAATATACCTGGTATAGTTCATGTTAATTTCTTCTTTAAAGTGAAGGTCTTCTTTTGCATAACCTTTTGTAGTTTACTGTACATAAACGATTGAAATTCCGCCCATAATATATAACCCAGCAGCTTTGGAATAATTAGATGTAATTGATAAATATGCAAATCTAAGAATTGTAACTTTTTATAATGGCTGTTTCTTTCACATATAATAACTTGTTTCTCCGCCCTTTTTTGTACTTGGCTGCGTGTATTATCCTTAACTGTCTTTCTTACAAAAATAGGAGTTACTTTGTATTTCAAACATAAATTCAGAAATTGAATGTCAGCAGCAACATGTCTTTTTTTAATTTGTAGGTTAAACGTTTTTAGTTTAATAGTTAAAGCATAAAGGTTTTCATTAAAATCCACTAATGGACCCAGTGTCATTTGTCAGCAAAATTGTCATAGGAATAAAATTCATAAATGTCCTTAGGCTTGCTTGCCTCATGTTTATCAAAATTGAAAAAGGACTATCTTGACAGTGAAGAGCTCAATAGATAAAATAAATGAGTCGAATGATATTAAAAGCCTTCACTTACATCATGATGGTAAATCTGGACGATCATTTTGAGACTTCAAGGTCTCATCTTCTGCAGGATTTTTGGAATCGACTGACCTATAACTGTGGTTAACTGGCAAGTGCACAAAACCTTTGTTTTGCTTTCCAACAATCACGGACTATAGTGCTGCCCAGAATGCATTCCCTTATTGCTGCTCAAAGATAGGCACTATCATGTTTTTTTCTATAGGCATGACAAAGATGTTCTGTGGGTTTCTGCATTGTATCCCTCCAAAAATCCATTGCCCCTCAATTACACGGCCACAACTGCACTTTCTTTTGCCCACCTTTGCTTCATCAATTTCTACTGTAGCTCCCTCTTCCCCAATTTGCCTTTTATTTCAAAAGCAACAGTCTAGGCAAACTTCCCTGGAGAATGAAGACCGGTCAACCACAGTGTATGCTGAAGATACATCTAACTCACACTCCAAATATGTTTGTCATGATGGATCTTGCAATAGCCAGTACACTACAAACACACTGTTTCTAGTGGTAGATATATGTGGGAAAGGGTATTGTCATATACAGAGGCTTTGAAGCTGCACTCTTCCCTCTTCTTTTTGCCAGTGCTAACTTTCTTCCTTCAAATGAAACTTTTTGTATTCCAATTTGCAGTCAAAGAAGCGCCACAGTTTGCACAGCTACGAGAGTTTGACAGTACTCCATGGTTAAAAAAGAAAGACCAAGTTTTTGTACATTTGGCATGGTTTGCATAAAGCTGGAAGCTGTAACCACACAGCTGTTACAGAAACTAAAGCTGTATCCTTGCAAAGAACTTGGTTCCATTTTACAAATGCAACTGCCATGTGTGGAGTATACAGTTGTCCACTTTGAAAAATCCAAGTTTGATGTTTGTTCAGGCACATGTTACTCTTCGGGTAAAATAAATTGGGGATTTGATTAATTCCTCCTCGAAACAAAAACAAAGTAACATTACAATTTGATGGGCTAAAATTTCAATTAAGTGAAAATGTATGCTGGAAGTAAACTACAACTTTATCTCGTAGTTCTTTTCATGCATACTATTGAATGAGCAACTCGGCATCAGATTTTCACAGCAGACCATGGAGGACAAGCACCTGAAGGGTTAAAAAATGAGGTTATAAGAAATTAAGTTGAAAGTGTAGTTTATGTTCATTTGTTCACTTTTTTCAGAACAAGCCAGCTTTATGTTCATCATTGTAGTTATTTTCAGCTTCTCTCAGCTATTCTACATAAGATGTATTACACGAGTGGTATTCCCTTCTCTCTTCCTCTTCTTGGTCTTAGCTTTGTCATAAATTATTTGAGCTGCCTTTTATTGCCTCCTTGATATATATAATTTGTTTAAAATGTTGCTTTCATATTTTCAGCTAATTTTAATGCCCATTTTTTGCATAACTTTAAAGCTTACCACTATATCCTTCATTAAAACAAATTACATTATCGTATACACCTACATATTTTCAAAGTTTCTGCTCCGACATAGTTTCACAGTTTTTATAATCCCTGTAATTTGGGAATAATGAACAGAAGTGCATTCCAAAATATGTTCGGCTATGTTCTCCACAGTGTTAATTCGTCATACAATATATCTTTAAGAGGTAAGAGTAGCGATCTTGTACTTCACTGATTGACTCACATCAATTTATAACTTCTACAAAGTACAACTGCACCTGAGTCTCAAACACACGTTCACAACAGAACCTTCAAATCAAACCACAAATTAACAATTCAACAAACCAATTCAAACTAAGAAATGGCTGTTGAAGATGGCAGTACATGCACAGAACACCAAAGAGTACATGACACGACCGCGAGTGCATCGCCGCAGTAAAAATATTTTCCTTCCATGACATCAGAGGTATGTTGCGGCGTGCTCAGCTGGCATTTAATTTGTCTGTTACATTGTTCTATTGAGTTATAATCATGAATAAATGTGACGTTTGTTCCAAATGTTAGTTCATCGCAGTGACTTATATAAGCACAAAGCATGGAATAAAGACGGAATTTCAAGTTATATGTGGGGCCTATTACTCTAGAAAATGGTCAAAATTAAATATCCACGCTAAATTATGCCACAAAATGGAGGCAACTAAAATAATCAAATGCTCTAACATAGACTATAATGAATAGCTTTACAGATATACCTCTTTACATGAGCATTTGAAGAATGTTCATTCACGCAATCACGCATACTCAATGGGGAGGTACGCGATTTTCAAGATGAAAATGGTATCACTCTTATCGGCACTTACACTTGTGGTTACCATAATCTTAAAAAACTTAGTTACTCCAACGCTATCACAAGCAACCACGATAAAAGTGTTTGTACTTAATTACAATCACTTTTAAAAAGCCTTTCATTTTATGGAATTGCACACTAATTATAACTGCTAAAAGCGCATTTTTTTATTCATTTTTTTTATCCTTTAGGAAGCCGTTCCTTTAAATAGGTACCTATATTAAGAATGTTTTAGGTGTATATCCTTGGAGCTGATACATAAAATGCCCATTTGATCACCAAAAATTCCTTTAGCGTAGGCGTAAAGGGTTTTTAACTCGTCTCGTCTCTTAACTGCCTACCTTAGCATTATTAACATTAGAATTACAATTGACAGGAATTGGTGCCAGCTGCAAAATAGATTAGTAAAGAGAGCAACGAAAATAAATTGAAATTAACGAACAGTTATGTACGAATGCGCATATGCATCGACAGCTGGACTATACCCTCGCCTCTGTAACTCCCTATACTCAGGTTACCTTGGCTGTAACGTTGCACTTGACAGCTAGCGTTTAAGTTGGTACACTCACAAAAAAAAAAAGATGAAAAGCTTTAGCCGTTTGACTTCCTAAGCCAATCACAAGGCAGCATTCCGGATGGTCGATGACAAAACGGAACCGGAACTTGAATCGGCTCTGTTGCCAGATGTAACTATTCCCCATCACGTGCTTCAGTTTGTGAATCGCTAGCACGGGCGTCGAGTTGTTCATTGTTATTTATATTTGTGGTTATTGTTTGATATTTTTGTTATTGTTCATTTATACATACATATATAATATATATATTTCATTCATATTATTTATTTAAACAAAACTTAAGTGCGATAATGTCTGAAAAACGATGTCAATCGCCGAGTGATGATTCACGAAGTGAAATCCTTTGAGCCGAGGTGTGCCACTTAATAGTCAGGCATTGGAACTATTAAGGAGAACCCGGGAATTCTTTGAAAAGGAAAAGGAGTACGTGAAGCTTCATGGCAATCCCTCTATTCCTGCTGATAAAGCCGTACAACGAACTACAGCAGCTCTTGGACTAAGCACGAGAACTGTTATTCACAAGGGAGTGAAACTCCAAGAGAAAGAGGACAAAATTCCTGAACCATCTGAAACGAAACAGGTATTTCTATCAACCCCAGGGAAGAAAAGAAAGCAGCCTCGTCTAGTCACAAATCTTGATGCTTTCCAATTAGACGCCATACGTACACACATTTATGCCTTTTATCATAGAAAGGAGTGTCCAACCATACCAAAGCTACTTATATCGCTTATTTTCAATTAACAATAATAATACGAAATAGTTATTATTCATTGACATTCGCTACTTACGTACACTTTTGTATCCGGCTTAGAACGATAGAAAGGAGAACAATCAGCTGTTGTTGTTTACTAGCCACCCTGGCAACGTCGCAACCACAATGTAGCCAACCTTACGCGAAGCCACACGAACTGACAAGTGCAAAATGATACAGCGGCGGGGGTATAAACATAATCTACTAATGACGTCATGATAGTAACACCTTCAAAAAAATTAAATTGTGTTTTATTTATGGGCGCTCTTTAACTGCTATGGTCCTTCCGTTCCATTCTATATTGGGCGTGAAAGACCAGCAATTTTTCTCAGAGGCCTCTTTATCAAGCTTGAGGTTCTTTTTAAGTTCCCGAGGTCGCGGATTCAAGCCCGTCGGAAGGTATTGGATTCTTTTCGGGCGTAAAAATCCGTAGTATGACCTCCTTCGGAAGGTAAATAAAGCCGGTGGTCCCGTGTGTCGTAGATTTACGGCACGTAAAGAACCTCAAGCTTGATAAAGAGGCCTCTGAGCAAAATTTCCCGGTCTTTCACGCCAAATATAGAATGGGGCGCTAAGAACCACAGCAGTTAAAAAGCGTCCATAAATTTACAAAAGAAAAAAAAACAAAGAGGTTCTTTTACTGCCATAACTCTACGACACAGGACCACCGCTTTACTTCCCTTCCGAAGGAAGTCATGCTAAGGATTTTTACGCCCGAAAAAATCCATCGCCCTCCGCCGGGTTCGAACCCATATACATGCTCGAAGGGTAACACCGCGGCCATATTAATGACGTCATGGACAAAATGACGTCATTGCAGGAAAATGGTTTTATTGGGGCGAGACACTCGTAAGAGAGTGTATAGCAGGGTAACCAATGCATACGCATTTACCCAGTGTCTCTAAGTGGGTTCGTTCACAAAATCTAAGCAAATGAAATATTCAAACTCATCGTGCAAAAGCTTGTGGAGGATGGGGGCGTGTACTTGCGCCGCCATATTTAAATAGCCAATTATTACTGGTGTAACATACGGTGTTGTTATCATTATTTTAAAGTTAAAGATTTGTACTTTTTTTTAGAATAGGAAAAAAAGCCGTATTTTTGCGGGAATCCACTTCCCGATGTCCAGCACATCATATAGTAATTGAAACATCTGCCTGTAAGCCTAGCTTCCTATAAAATTGTAATAAAAAACCGATAAATTTCATCTACAGTAAAGCTAGCAAAGCATTCAATAGAGGCCTCAGGAATCAATATAAACTAACCGCAGAGGAGCAGAAAAAAGATGAAAGAGGGCACTAAATACTTTTTAAACAATAAAGTCAGAAACACTGTTTATTTTAGCTTATAATCTTTAAACTCTCTTTTCTAGGGTTTTCATTTGATGGCGTATTTTCTTTTTTTAAACTGCTCTATGCAATGTACTTTTCAGTATAAATGAATGAAGTTTTGTATATCTCCTTATAAATAATAGGAGAAAAAATGAGGAGATAATTTGTTAATATGCTTAATTGTGATGTTATTAAATAACAATACTCATATTGTGTAAATTTTTAAACAAGCAAATTGAATTTTCATATTTGACAATTATTTTCTACCACACTTGTAGGATAGTTAAAAATTCATCTCTACTATTTATTAATATACCATTAAAGAGTTTAGTTATAAAATGTTAATTTTTTCAAAAACTTATTGCATTGTGTGGAGAAATTATTCAAAACAGCACAAAAAAAGAAGAGGAAGAAGATCTCAGGAACTACAGAGCAGTTGTTTTAAGGATTTGAACCCGGGACCTCCCAAATGCGGGCCACAGACTTTACCGCCTGAGCCATCCCGCTCAGTAAATCAAGGTATTTTACAACCCCCATATTTTATAAATTCTTATCTTTCAAGACTCTATTTAAATATAGGGTTGTCATCGTCTCTAACCTTCCCCATATATGACCTATAACCTTCAGGGGTTACTTTATTCCACCAAGCAATGACTGGATCCAATTTCTGAGGTGGAGGCACCCAGCAGGTGGAGTCTGTTACCTCTGATGGTAGGGTGATGATGAAGATGGTAATGAAATGAGAGAATCTACAGCTTTTACTATAGACTCTGAACCTGGGCCTTATGGATACTGCACATGAGCAAGTCAGAGGTGAAGGACCATTTTAAAATAGCCGCCCCAAGCTGGGAACCGAACCCTGTACCCTCAGTGCGACAGCCAAAAATGAAACCACTGTGCTTACCCAGCACTGATATTCAAAAAGATACAACCTTTCATTTAAAATAAGACAGCTGGGGTTTCTTCTACAGACACCAAATTTTAAATAAAACTGATCTAATATTTTTATTTCCTAATGATTAAATAACCTCCCATATGAAATTTCAGGTTAGTCAGATTCATATCTTAAAAGATATTTACATGGTCTCATACTTTTAATCAACTTTGTATTTTAAAAAAACTAAAATATATCTTCAAAACTACCGAAGATTAAACATTAAGATTTTGCATTTGATTTCATTTAGCTTATAGAGTTTCAGATATAAATTTAGTAATGCTTAGCAAAATTTACAGATGGCAGTTTAATAGTGGTAGTAATATTTCATAAATCAATTTCATTTAGTAGGAGACTATAACTCATTATGATTTAAAAGTCTTGTATCTGTTCATATTATTGTATGTTTTACTTGCCTAAATCATGTATACATAGATTGCAAATGCCTATTCATTGTAATTTATACTAAAATACATCACATAAATGCAAAAATATATCAAAGATTGATCAGACTTTATGTTTCACCTGTACAAAGGACTCTAGTGTCTGCAATTTATTTATTAACTGCTGATAGCAGCTTTTGGCTAAATATTAAATATAACAATTTACAGCTTCAAAGCTCTGTTCCCAAACAAAAGCATTTCTTCCACAGAAAAGATACTGTTACACAAAATCAAAATGAAAATGATCAAATTACAAAGGAAAAACTACAAGGGTCGGCTGATAAGTCCCAGGCCTCACACAGAGATGGCGCCCACTAGGCCAGTTAGACAGTAGCACCGTATAGTTTTACTCTAGACTAGCTTGTATCCATAGTTACAGGTCAATAGCTTGTTTAGTTTTTGAATGACAGCATTTTAAACAAGACAACTTTAGAGTTTTCAGGAAAATGGAGGATTTGGAAAAACGTGCAGTGATTAAATACTTCCATTTGAAAGGCTTAACGCCCAAAGAAATCAAGGAGGAAATGGACAGTACATTGAAAGACTCTGACCCTTCATATTCAATGATTAAAAGGTGGGTTGCAGAGTTTAAAATGGGACGTACGAGCACCAGTGATGAGCCTCACTCTGGACACCCTGTGGAAGTCACAACTCCAGAGATGATTGAAAAAATTCATCGTTTAGTACTGGAAGACCGCAGATTAAACCTGTTTGAGATAGCAGAGGCTGTAAACGTATCAAAAGAACATGCAGGTAATATTTTAAGTAATGTTTTGGACTTTCACAAGGTCTGTGCGAGGTGGGTACCATGTTTGTTGACACCTGATCAAAAGTTGACCAAGAATGTGGAGCTCTACCGCAAAAATCCCAATGAATTTTTGAGACGGCTTATTACCCTGGATGAAACTTGGATACATCACTACACTCCAGAAAGTAAATCACAGTCAAAACAGTGGATTGCTCCAGGTGAACCAACTCCATAAAAGGCAAAGTCAATTTTGTAGCTAACAAGGTATGGCGAGTGTTTTCTGGGATGCACAGGGAATTATTTTTATTGATTACTTGGAAAAGGGTAAAAGTATCACAGGTGACTATACACAAGCTTACTGCAACGTTTGAGTGATGAGGTGAAAAGACAAATACCTCATTTGGCAAAAAAACCTTTCTGGAGATTATGTTGAGAAATAAGAAATAAAAAAAAAATTTTAAATGTTGTTTTCATTGAGAGGCCTGGGACTTATCAGCCAACCCTTGTATAAGACAGAATTATTTTTTTCATTGAGGTAGTAGAAAGAATACCTACTGGTCGTCTGCAAAGAGCACAGGTAACAGAGCGGCAGTCTGGGCATATAAGTCTCCTTTGTCTTGGATTGGCAATGAAACCAGAGGAACACTGTAACAAAATAATCTGCTAAGAAGACTTTGAATCATATTGTTGTACTTTATATGAAACAATGATTAATTTTGATCTTTATGCACTTAAAGAGGGCTTCTAACAGGAAATGTAAATTAAGTACTGATTAGATCCACAAATATTTATGTGAATAATCAAAAGCTCTGTTCTCTCTAATATTCTTAATCCTTCAGTGGAGGCATATCGAACTGCTAAACATTAGTGCTAGGATTTTTGAACTGCAAACATTGATGAAGTGTTAACATTTCTGATTACATGTCTGGCATTAACCCTTCCAATGTTGCATTCTAAGCTAACACAGCAGTTCATATAGCATCTAGGTTGCATCACAGACTTTTCTGCATTTAATGTATAATTTATTTACTAGTGTGACATTAGTACTGAGAAATTCTCAAATGGCAAAAAATGTGTTGCCAGCCAGGAACCTACTGGTTGCATAAATCTTGCAAATCAAGCACTGAAAAGTTGCTTGGAAAAAATAAACTCTAATAGTTATGGATTCAAAACTATCAGCAGTGTTGAAAATCTTTAGCATCGTATTGCCACTGTATCATTCTATTATACAAGTCATTCACTTAGTTATTCATCTAAATCATGATGTGTAAAACAGAGAGCTAATTCTTAATTCTTTGGAACTGCTCACATAAAAAATATTGATATTCCAAATATCCTATAAAGGATGAAAGAATCTAAAATCATGGCATTCAATGCATTCTGTAGACATTTTACTGCAGGTATAACAAACTTCTTAAATAGCAAACAATGCACTGTCAAACATGAATGAATTAAGAGTTGGCAGCCTTTCAAAAAGGCAAACATAAAAAATTGCACGCAAAGCTATGTTGGTTCTTACTTTCTGGAAACAATGCAACCAGTGAAGGGTTAATTATAAAATGAGACATCAGAGATAGTTTGAGAGCCCTCTTTAAATGCAGCCAATTGTAAGTATTAACTGCCAATGAGTAATGAATGAGCAACTAACTCACTAAAGCATACACTTTGCTTTACAAAGCATTTAATATTACATATTTTTGAAAAAACCATCCTTAAGAGCACTGAAAGATTGGATGCAATTGCACTGAAGGAAAAAAAAAAGAGCGAAGAGAAATACTATCTACAAGAAAGGTAGCAAGGATGAGGTTGAAAATTACAGACCGATATCAGTAATATCCACTTTTGCAAAAAAATTTGAACAGATAATGTATAGCAGATTAATAAACTTTCTGAATAGGTTCAAAATAATAATGATAATCAAAATGGTTTTCAGAAAAACAAATCAATTAATTCAGCATTAATAAATTTTATTGAACAAGCTTATGGTGCACTAGACAATAAACAATTAGGATTAGGCTTATTCTTAGATCTAACAAAAGCGTTTGACATAGTAAATCATTGAAAAATTATTTGCATAAGAGGACTAGCATTAAACTGGTTTAAGTAATATTTTGAAAATAGAAAGCAGTCTGTAGAAATTGAGTATTTTGATAGTAAAACCAATGAAATTAAAAAAAGAGCTGTCTGACTTTAAAAATATAAAATATGGTGTACCTCAAGGATCTGTTCTTGGGCCACTGTTATTTATACTATACATAAATGACTTAGCTGACAATGTAAATAGCCTGATGAATGTGCATGTAACACTCTTTGCAGATGATACAAGCATTTTTATAACAGGGGCAAATGATAATAATACTAATCATCATATATACAACATTTTAGAATATATTAAAAAATGGTTTAATGCAAATTTGTTACTTTTAAATAAAGCTTCCATAATAAGCTTAATAAGAATGCTATATACCCAAAAATTAAAATGGGGCAAGACGAGATAAAGTATGTAAGAACCAACAAATTTTTGGGTTTGGTATTGGATGAAAATTTAAGTTGAGAAATGCATATAGACAGCCTGATTAAAAGACTCAGTAAGATGTGCTCCTTTGTAAGGTCAGTCAAATTTATGTCCAGTGTACATATTCTTAGGGTAGTTTATTTTGCATACTTTCATAATTTACTAGTATATGGCATAATCTTCTGGGGGAATTCTAAAAACAGCATTAATGTATTCAGGATGCAAAAGAAAGTAATAAGAAGTATGGCTGATATCTCTAATACAGCTAGTTGTAAGCCATATTTTAAAAAATATAAAATTTTCTCATTACTATGCATGTTTATATATAAAACACTAAACTGTACAAAACAAAACTTAAATTCCATTAAAACAAATGCTTAAGTTCATTCACATGACACTAGAGCAAAAAACAATTTATTTGTAAATTCACACAGAATCAAACTCTATGAAAATAACTTCACATATGCTGGTTTACACTTATATAACAAACTATCTTAAGCTATAAGGGATACTGAATCCCAACAAAAATTTAAAAAGGTTTTATTTAATTACTTAATGGAATATAGCTTTTATAGTGTAGATGAATTCCTACATCATGAAGTAGTTAGTGTAAAATGTTAATTTGTAAATGATTCTTTATAACTCAAATCTGTAGTCTTTCATGTATGTTGTTATTCTTTTCCTTTGTGTTTTAAAATTTTGTTGAATCTTATATCTTGGCATTTGTAATTATTTATGTATTGTGATATATTTCCTTTGTATTTTAAACTGACGTATCCTATAAAATATGTATTATGTTTTTATGGATGAAATAAATACAATACTAATTTATTTTCTGATAATATTATTAGTGTATATAGATAACAGATATATATTTTATCCCAAGTATTGAAATCACCAGTATATTAAGAAATGGTTTACCTTAACACACCACTTGAAATTAGGATCTTGCATTAATGTTCTATCCCTGAGTTTTCTCTGGAACAGCTCATGTACTTGAGGATCCAAGAAACTTTTTAGAAGTATATCTAGATTACTGAAGTACTCTAATGCCTCATCATCATTTTCCAGTTCAGGTTCTTTACAGAATGGACATACAGCATCATTAATGTTGCGATCTGTTATCTGGATGGTGAAGTAGTTCATGGCACAGTCTTTACAGCAGCAGTGAATACATTTTAACATTGACACCATCTGCAAGAAACATGAAGTTTTTGTCTCAAATAATTCTAGATAAAATTGAAAAGATTGTGTTAACAGGAGGGAAATAAATAAAAAAATAAATAGAGTTTTATTTATGGACACTCTTAACTACTATGGCCCTTAGCATCCCATTCTATACTGGGCATGAAAGACCAGAAATTTTGCTCAGAGGCCTCTATCAGGCTTGAGGTTCTTTTACGAGCCATAATCTACGACACAGGACCACTGGCTTTACTTCCCTTCTGAAGGAAGCCATGCTAAGTACTTTTATGCCTGAAAAAAATTCATTTGCCTCTGCCGGGTTTGAACCTGCGACCTCAGGAACTAGAGGCTATATAGTACCTCTAGACCACAGAGAATGACTAACAGGAGGGATCAAAATATCCAAAGGTCCCAGGTTGGATTCTCAACTGGGGGGTGGAAATTTTTATTTAGCTAGGATTATCCTCCATCCTCCCCAGTGTCGTTCTCCATGGACTAGTGGTACCATGCTAGCCTCTAGTTCCCAAGGTCAGAGGGTGATGGATTTTTTTGGGCATAAAAATCCTTAGCATGGCTTCCTTCCGAAGGGAAATAAAACCGGTGGTCCTGTGTCGTAGATTTACGGCACGTAAAAGAACCTCAAGCCTGATAAAGAGGCCTCTGAGCAAAATTACTGGACTTTCACGCCCAATATAAAATGGGATGCTAAGAACCACAGCAGTTAAAGAGCATACATAAATAAAAAAATAAAAAAATAAATCCTCCCCAGAATCTGGAAGTATGAATGAGAGTTGAATGTGTATGTGAATTTAATGTAACAACCAAAAGTAGTACAACACAAAGATTAACACCACTGTAAGCGACTGAACATCATTCACTGCGATGAACAATTGTTCCAAAGGCAAAGCCACCACTGTGACCTTAGATGTTAAAGGTGGCATATAAATGGAACATTAAAAAAAAAAAAAAAATTCAAATGAAGTGCTATTTTACTAATCCAAAGTTAAGACACATTTTAGAAAAATCACAAAATGGATTAAATGTTAATTTGAAGAGTGAGAAGCTAGTAACAGTGATGTGTCATAATTTAAAATAAAGACAGTCGGAGGTTGTTACACTGCATCACTAAAAGGTACTTACTTTGAACGTGTTTTGGGAGAACAGTTGCTCCCATTGTCAGCTATTTCCAACTGTCAATGCAACAAGCGACTGTCAACAAGTTGACAATGGGAGCAAACTGTTCTCCCAAAATGCATTCAAAGTAAGTATCTTTTAGTGACATGTAGTATAACAACCTCCAACTTTATTTTAAAATAAAGTTTGGATTAAACGTTTCACACACACACACACAACTTTATCTACCCATTACAACTTCACATAATCTCTTATATATTATAGTATTCATTTCAAAAGTAATTCTTTTATTCATATTATATTGTTCACCATAAAGTTTGACTAGATATAATCTCAAATTAAGCAACATAGACTTGTTTACGTGCATGATATGGAAAATAAAACACATCTGTTAGCATGTCATAAATCACTCTTATTATTAACAAATCCTTGCAGGAAAAAAGAAAAATTGAAAAAGAAAAAGAAACTATTAACAGATGGCAACTTAAACTGGGAAAGCTTAAAGATGTAACATGAGTACATTGACACTAATGCTACATACAAATTAACTAATCTGACTACATTTTTCATGTAGTAAGGTTTTGTCTATGTGTTATAGTTTGCTGGTACTTATACAATATTATATGAACTTCAACCCAAATGAAAAGGACTTTATGGGCTATTCATAGAAAATTCATTTTATTAGTCATGCAAATATCTTAAACATTATTTTAACAAAATTATCAAAGTCATCTTTGAGAAAATAAAAAATAATGAACATTTTTTCATGTAAGGAGTGGTTTGAGATGGGGAAATTTTCTTGAACATCTTTGTCTGGCATGCTTCAAAAGTTTCTGGCTGAAGTAGATGTTTTTCTAATAATTTTTCTAATAATTGTTTTTTTTAATTCAGTGGACCTCAAAATGTATATTTCTGGTGAAATTTCAACACCTATCAAATTTTGGGTAGAATGCAGTATATCCTTTACCTGCTACATGTAACTTGTAGGGAAATTGATGACTGAAATTAGAATATGTTTTTACTAAATCTAATCCAAGTTAGGAGAAGTAGAAGACAAGGAGGAGGAGCAGAAGAAGAAGAAGAATTGGTGTGGTGGTGGTGATGGTGGTGCTGAAACATACTGGACTTTTAGGAATCTCCTGCTCTATTATTGTTCTCAGATTAAAAGCGGCAGAAATGCTATAGCTAGGAACTTAAACTTCTTTTCTTGATGCATATGTGCACACATGAACATTTGTGGGATGCATGTATGCATGTGCACATGTGCAGGTGTGTGTGTGTGTGTGTGTGTGTGTGTGCGCGTGTGCATGTGTGCGCGTGTGCATGTGCATGCGTGCACATGTGTATAATTTTCTATCAAAAAATTTTATTCAAAATTTTCTTGTACCTCCTTCATGGGATATTTTCCGGTACAAAGTTCACATTCTTGCTGTAGGAAGGATATTGCTGCCTCAAAAGTACTGCACTCCTTTGCTGCAAAAACTGCTTCATCTTGAACAATCTGGTACTCCATGAGCTTCACAGCCACCTCTGCCTGCTCATAGGTGTCTACTAGACCTTCTGCTAGAAATCTTCTAACCATTCTCTTTTTAGGGGGAAGGGAAATAAAAGAAAACAACGTTTAAAACAGATAATTCAAACCAAATTTTTTGTCATAAATAGACTTTAAGTAATAGGTTTCATGTTTTGCTATATCTTTATGCAAAATCTTGCTTTGTTTTTAAGTTTGACAGGTTTTAGCGTTTGCTTATTGATTTGACTAAATATAACCATGCATTAAACAAAAATTTCACTGCAACAAAGAATTCATAAAAATGTAAACAAACACTATAAATCAGTGGTATACATGCTTCATTTGAGTATTTAGTTCTTGAGCAGCCTCTAACAGGCATTTTAAACATTGGTTTCCTACCTCAAAAATAATGACTAAAAAGTCTTTTACCAATAATTTGCATCATTTACACTGTTAATCAGAAGCATTATACTCTGAAGAGTAATGTGATACAGAAAGGATTTAATACTTGAAATCCATCACAAATATGCTTACTTTGCATTAGCACTTGGTTATAATACCTGCTTTTAAAAACTAAAATGATTACACATGTTATTAGGGATTTAAAAAAGCAAAATAATTAATGCTGCACATGGTTTTATTTAAATCTGATATTTGTTGTTTACAAATAAGGCTAAAATTTTTAAAGCTTAATCAGATTTTAAAAAATACAAGTACTTAAACCAAGTCATGACCAGGATCTTAGATTTTAAAAATATGATTCAACTTTTCAATTGTGATTTTTTTCTTCAAAACTCTAATGTTTTAACAGGAAGGTTTGTATGACTTAGCTAAATGTTAACTAATAAATGAACCATGTAACTAAACTTTTCAATTAATAGAGCATTTAATTACAGATTTGTTTTACCAGCAATGAGCTTTACATTATCTTGAAAGTACAATATTCTCATTAAAGTTCAGTTCAGCTTCAGAAAACAATTTTAACAGAAAATGCAATTTTTGAAATATTAACTCTTTGAATGAAAACATGCATGTAGCAGGAGGTATATTTTGTAAGTTAATGCAAAATTTTGATTGATCATGAAATTCTCTTACAATAATTAGCTTTTTATGAAATAAATGACAAAAAATTATAATGATTTACATCATATCTCGATAAAAGGAAACAAAATATACAGATAAATTGACCCTTTAAAAATGAGAATAGTACCTCAGAAGTGGGAATAAATAAATACAAAATTCCTCAAAGATCAGAGCAATCGCCAATAGTTTTCTATGTTTTGGAAAAGTTCATTTCCTTTTCTATAGGGTCTTGTTTGAAAAGCAAAAAGTATAAAAGCACATTCTAAGCTCTATAGTAAATAATGTTTATTTCAATTCATGATCTTTGTATTAGTGATTTTAATTTAAACACTGTTTTATAGCTAAAGTAAAATTGAGGAATGAAGTTCATACTTACAATGCATAGAATGGTCACAAAATGGACATAGGTCCTTTGCCCTTTATTTCACAATTTGTGCTGAGGTGTTAGCAACTGTATGAGTAATCATGTTTGTAAGCTTGCAGTGTGCAGTTAGGTTTATAATAATGTTTGCCGATGATACAACATTTATTAGCAGTGGAAATGATCTAAATATATTAAACAAACAGTGTGAAGCTATCATGACTAAAGCATGAGAATGTTCAGAGCCAATAGTATGCTTTTAACTAAAGACAAAACAGTTTCTCTCTTATTTACTTTGAAATAATTATTGGCTGATTCAGCACATTTCTACCATGGTATAAAATTTTGGGGAGTTTATATTGATGGCTAACTAACTTGGGCTTCTCACATTGAATACCTAAGAAAAGATTGTCCATTATAATATTCTTAATGTGTAATCTGAGAGATATATTTCTCCTGAGTATGTAAGAAGTATGTATTTTGCATTTTTTGAGTTGGTCATAAGATATGGTTTAATTCTTTGTGGTGGTACTAACAACATGGATGAAATCTTTCTTCTGCAAATGAAAATCATAAGGACAATTAAGAATATGTTATTCAACTTCTTGTAGACCACTGTTTATTGAGTTAGACATTTTAACTGTTTATGAAAAAAAAAATTCAATTTTATTTATGGACACTTTAACTGCTATGGTTTTTAGTGTCTTATTCTATATTTGGCATGAAAGACCAAAACGTTTGCTCAGAGGAATCTTTATCAGGCTTGAGGTTCTTTTATGTGCTGTAAGTCTACAACACAGGACCACTGGGTTTACATCCCTTGCAAAGGAAACCATGCTAAGGATATTTACGCCCAAAAAAATCCATTGCCCTTTGCTGGATTTGAACTTGGAAGCTTGGGAAATAGAGGCTGGCATGGTACCCCTAGACCACAGAGGATGACTAAACTAGCTATTTATAATCTTTATATTTTTGATATTTTAGTTTTTGTATGCAACTCTTCTGAAAGCTTAGAACAAAGAAGTGATACAAATAATTATAGTATTAGGTTAAAATCAAATGTAAATATTTCTTATTTTAGATTAACTAAAACTCAACATAGCTTAATGTATTTAGGATCCAAATTGTAGAATAAGCTGCCTGATCATGTTAAACACCTAAAACAGAAACATTTTAAATCCAGAGTGTATGGATGATTGGTTGCAAATTCTTTATATTCCATACAAGAATTTTTGGGTTTTTAATGTTTAACTTTTAATTGACAAAGAACCTGTATTTATTCATACTCCTTTTTTTCCAATAAAACATTGTAAATGCCTGCATAATAGAATATAACTACTAAAGTACAGAAATAGACAGGCATCAGCATTAGTTAGCTCATTAATGTGCAATGGCTAGTAAGGATTAGAAGTTTTCTTCATGGACATCAATTTATTCTTCATACTTCCCACTGTGATTTCATGATTTTCCTTCCCTAACTATCCTTGCTATTCTTGACTATTTCATACTCACAGTGTCACTGGAATGAAATCAGACCTTAATTACTGGCCTCTAACTCAATGTTATACTGTTGTACTGAATCTGATCAGCCCTGTTTGTTTATAATTGTCTTGTGCAACTTTAATTGCACTGCAAGTTTTCCAATATCATTACCAACAAAAGCATTACCCTCTGTGCAAAAAAAGTGAGGTAACCACTCTGTAAAATTCTCTGATGCAAGCAAAATCTATTTATAAGAGGCATTATTGTTATTTTATAGACTTTTTAGTGTTTGACAGTCATGATACAATTTAATAAGTAGGTACCTATAAAAAGTTAGGTGTGTCATTAAGCTATCTATTCATTGTTGATAAATACTTGGCTATTTATATTTTAAAACTGAAATATGCTGTTGATGAGAAGCTTGAGCACATGGGTGGAGGTGAGGTTAAGTAGCTAACTAATATCGATAAGAGCTGTGCACTCTTAACCTCACCCTAAAATCCATAATGCTTAGTCACTTTAGTCACTATAAGTGCATATTTCTTACTCTAAGATTTAGGCTTACACACTTTTACTCACTACTCTTCAAATTTTGTTCATGCAAGAAATAAAACACAAAAATATTTTTTAACTTAACTTAGAACATGTTAAGTGAAAAGGATATCTAAGGCAATATGATGGCAGGAATGATAATTAATTGCAGCTTGGTCATGGCTCACCTCATATTCAAATTGCTCTGATGCACTCTGAGCAGCATCAGATTCTTGCTGTTTTTTCAAACTGAATGATACAGTGAGAGGGGAGGCTACTTCAGGTCTTCGTGCTTCATGTAGTGCTGGGGAATCTTTGCCAGTTCTTGATAACAATTTGACTGATACATTTACAGGAGTTGTTGTTGAAGAGGGCTTATCTTTTGATGCAAATAGTTGTCCTTCAGTTTTAGCCTTCAATCCCCTCTTGCGTTTTGGCACTGGGGGCACAGTGTCTGTTACAACAGGAGATGCAAATGGACCCAGAACTTCATTAGAAGCCATGCTTTCTTCATGCTGCTCACTGTGTGAATTTGTGTTGGTTTTGGAAGAGCCACTCTTCGGCCCATTGTCTTCATGGTTCAAGATATTCTCCTGCCCAGTTGAACATTTTGGTGATTCCTGCCTTTGAGGCATATTAGCCATTATCAATTTTATCTCTTCATTTTCTTCTTCTTCTTCTTCCTCCTCTTCAAACTCATCCTCCATTTCATCATTTGTTACATACTCTTCATAATCATCCTCGTCTTCCATACAATGCTCTTGAAATGCTGGTACCACTTTCTTTGTCTCAGCTTGATGCTTAGTTTTCTCTTCAGTGTTTTCTTTCTTATGTTCCACAGTTAGTTTTTCTGCTTCAGTGTTTACATCTATCACTTCAGTTTTTACCGTAGATTCCTCAGGTGCTTTTGAAGAAACTGGACTTAAAACAGCAGCTTTTTCTACATTTAGGTCTAAAGAATCGGGAGATGATTTCAAAGCAGTTTCTTCGGGTGATGCTTGAACCAGTAACTCAAGATGTCCTTCCTGCATACTGTGAATTAACTTTCCTTCTATAGGATTCTTGAGCTCACTTGATTTTCGACTATCTAGAATGCTTTCAGGCAGGAAATCATCCTCATAAATGGATTCTGAGTCGGTAGCACTGCGTAACTCTTCTTCTGAAGTGACATAGGTATCGCTCTTAGGATCTGTTTTCAAAATTGGAGACTCTGCTTGAGTGCTCTGACCAAACTCAACAGTTTCAGAAATTACAGAGCTTCTTGGCTGCTCAAATTTTTCTGTGCTATGACTCACTGTGCTCGGTTTCACACTCTCACCTTCTTGAGATGACTCTGAGTTTTGAACAGTACCTGTAATGGCTTTAATTATTGTCTCTCTAAGGACCTTTGCCTGTGGAATGTCATTGTAGTTGCCTGCCAACATACCTAACAGCATCTGGAATGCCTGTTCTTTGCTTATGGGCTCTTCCACAGTTGGAGCTACTGCAGGCTTCTCATCAGAGCTTTCCTGCTGTTCACGTACCTGAGTTATGGGCTCATTTACACTAGTGCTATCACCTGGAAGGTTAGTATCCTCTAAACTGGTAGTAGGTATAGAATTAGCTGCAGTCTCCAGTACTGGTGGGGCATCTGGAGGGACTGCTTCAGATTTCTCACTCACCGCTTTTGGGCTGTCAACTTTTGTTTCACCAGGTTCCATTTCGGAATGTGCATCGACAAAATCTGTCACTGAGATATTGTCATCTGTATGAGAGAAATGGAGAAATAAAAATATTAATACCAATTATAATACCTATTAAAACAAGGCTGTGACTTACCACACATGAAGTATGAAGGATACCTGTGGCATTTATTTTTACCAACTACTCTTCACAAACCAGAAAAGAAAACTTTGGATATTTGTTTCTTATTTACAAGCAAGATATTGCCATAAACTGCAGATGATCTCTGCTTGACTGAAGAGTCAATGTATTTGGATTACACATCAGGTTTACTATATTACTACATTATAATGATTTTCCTGAAAGAATAAAATTTCCAAGTACTGTTTATGTTTAGGTGGGTTCACTATTGTGGAGTACCTATTAGTGTCACTTTCTTTATCAGTTTTTCCATCTACGCATGTATCCATCTACCCATCAATCCTCTGTGACTGTCGGTATGCATGTCATAACTCATGAATTGCTATACATAAAGAGCTGATACCTTATATGTAAAGAAATTATTGATACGTTTTGAATTTGATTGAAATTATTTCAAAATTAAAGCTTGTTTACATGGAGAATCTCCTAAAAATTTGACTTTTAAGGAAATTTATTAAAATACCCAAATAAAAAAATATTACAAATTTTATCCCATTATTTCCAGTATAAAATTTAAAAGTTAATGCATGGATTGCATTGATGGTTACCCTATTGGAGTTCAAAACATTCAGCTCTATTTGTAGTTATTACTAACAATTCTAAGGATAGCAGATTACTTATGAAGATGGAAATTGTGCATTTAATCATATGTAATCATTTCATTTAACAGCTTTGATCATTTAGAGTCAAACATTAAGATAAATGTTGTGTTAATAACCTATTTTGCTGTAATAGTAAGTTTATCGAGACATTGTTAATATAGTTGATATTCAAATAATAACTGAGGTTTATTGCTTCTAATAATGCAGTTTTATTTATAAAATTCCCTGTTAATCATGGTGAATAAAATATTCTACAAGATGCATTTTGCAACCATTTTGTACAAACCTCCTGGTTCAGTTTACCAATTTTCAGTTTCAATTGCAATAAGAAGCATTGTAGTACATATATTACTAGGCCAAAACATAACTTGGTCTAGAAAATAAAAATGCCAAACATGTCTTCTGAATTCTTGCATTTTCATTATCATTTGCACATCTATAAGGCTGTGTACATCACAAAACCCAACACTTGATGGCGACTGATGGATAATAGTCAATTCATCAGGGAATAAAAGCTTGAATCCAAGGAATATTAATGGGTTTCGATAGTATTTTAAGAATGGTCAGTTAGAAAATGATTGCATTGATGGATTCATCACTGTGTTGAAAAGCTCACCATACCATGATGAGTATATTTAGTCTCCTTTGTAATCAGCTTTGCAAGAAATTAAAGAAATTTTTGACACAAAGGACATTCTTGAATACATTTTTAATGTGATGGACAAAAATAACATATTTTTCAGTTAAACTTTGTAATGCATTGTAGTAGTTAACCCTAGATATTAACAATTTGTAAGTTTGTTGCACAGATATAAAACCAAATTTTGAAAATATCATGAGTTCATGACTAATGAGTGCCACATAATTACATAGTAGCGCTGAAGTCAACTCCATCAAAACAGCTTAGTTTGTTAAAGATCAACTATAAGACTATTCTTTGATATTATTTCATCAAGAAAAAGTTATTATCAGTGGGCTGTTGTATAAGAGTGCAAGAGCACATGAATACCCTAAATTTTGACATCTTGCAGATTTATTGGTTATTTTTTCTTTGAATACTATTAAAAGTAACGTATATGCAGAAATTTAAAATTTACAACATATAAATCTACCGCACTACTTCTTTAAACTCGATGAAACATGGCAATAGGGTCACTAGCACAACTTGACTTGTACACGTTTTAAAGGGCTTCTGCACAAGTGCAACTTGTATGATGTAATTAACTTACGAGGCAAAATACATATGGTTTGTGCACAGTTAAGAAATGCATCAGCGGGCGAAGTTTTTCCCGCACTCCTTTTCCATACTATCATTACAATTTTGCATCAGTGCCATTAGGTGGTAGCACACTAAGGCAGTCATTGTAGCAGAAGTAGGCAATGTGCACAAGCGCGGAAACCTCCTGGTTTCTCCATACCATCTATAATCTCACCTGAATTTAGCTCACACGTTACTTGGTTCTTGCCCTAACATGGAATGTTTAATTCATTCATTCATTATCTGTTTAACCTCCTAATATGTAGGACTTACACCCCCCAGGACTTACAGGTGGGTGCCTGGGGTCAGAGGCCTGTTGAGGAGCAGACACTCATGGATCAGACAGAACGTCCAGGATGGGGGATCAGCCCGATGCCTAGTATGGGGTGGAAGGAAGTAGATGAAATGAAATTATGGTGAAATGGATGACAGGAAAGGTGATGATGGAGCAGTTGGTGAATGAATGCGGGGGAAACCGGAGAACCTGGAGAAAACCTGCCCAGACGCTGCTTTGTCCACCACTAATCCCACATGCGGGCCCCTGGGATTGAACCCGGGCCATCTCAGTGAGAGGCGAGTGGTCTAACCACTCAGCCACGGCGCTGCCTCGAATGTTTAATTATGTACATTTAATCAATCCATACCATTGGGCAGTGTATGATATATAAATTATTTAGGTGGTGGTGATTCTAAGGTACACAAAGCTGTTCTGCAGGATGCCCCTTATGGTGATACAACAGTGTAAAAGTTAGAATGCTTGGGACATGTACAGAAGAGGATGGGCACTAGATTAAAAAAAATTGAAAATAAAATTGCAAGGCAAGACGCTTGAAGATCGAAAACTTTTAGGAGGCTGAGGACAACTGACTGATTCAGGCATTGCTGACAGTAAAAAATATTACGGTTTGGCCATAATGAGAAGTTTAAACAACCTTCAAGGAATGAAAGAGAGTATATATTGGAAGACTACTTCCATTTGCTATCAACTGATGAAGACCCACAGCATGGACTCTGTCATAAGGGTGCAGGAAGTTGGTGCAAGTATCAGTGAACCAAGACTAAACACAAATCTTATATACATGCTGATTTGATCATCTTCCTCATGCTGCAGTTACAGAATTGAAGCCAATATTTAGAGACCTAAGTGATCCTGAGTTGTTGAAGAAATGTCTGCATGGCAGAACTCAGAATCTAAACGAGAGTGTAAACAGCATTATTTGGAAGAGACTTCCCAAAACTACATTTATTGGTGATCATACCTAGCATTTTGGAGTGTCAGATGTTGCCTCATTCAATGTAAGTAATTTGGTGTTGTGTCATGTGTATGAAAAACTGGATTTCCCTCCTGGTAAAATTTGTGTACAAGCAATGAAGAGACTGGACATCTACTGAATAGAAGAAGTAGGGCATATGGTTAGAAATATTGAAATTAAAGCCAGGGAGAAGAAGAATACTACAAAACGAATTTTGGGGGATCTTTATAAGCAGCAAGAAGATCCAGATGGGTCATAATATGGAGCTGGAATGCATTAGAAGTTTGATGAGCTATACTTTATGTATCATTTACTTTATATGTAACTAAGGTTCTACTCTGCAAAATTGCAGCTCAATCTACATCAATGTGACAATGGCACCTTGTTAATAATTATTTAACCAGGTGTTATTGAGTGTTTTTCCATCTCTTATTTTTCACAGAGTACTTTTGAAACTAGCTTCTTTCTGCAATTTTCTTTATTTTTATGTATTTCATGAACACATAAAATGAAATTTTCAACACAAACCTTCACACTTAATTAGTATATGTCTTGAAAAATAAGTATCCATTTCCCAGTGTTGGAGTATACAGCAAAATGTTTACAACAGCTCATTGTGAAACTTCATAATGTAATATTCAAAACAATTTTATTTTAAATACACTCTAGAGCCAATACTGGAAAGCTCGCCTGTTTAACACAATGATATAGCTTTTTCCTGCTGGCTTATGGGAATAAATGCTTAGAAATGCCTGTCAGAAATTGTAAATAAATTAAAAGAAGAAAAACTCAGTTGGGTCAAAAATGAGGAAATAAGAGAGGAACTAAAAGTAGAATGTTTATATGATAAAGTAATGAACTATAGACAAAAATGGATTGAACATATAACAGAATGAGTGAGAAGAAATACCAATACTAGCAATAAACTACCAAACTAGAGGATGATGAGATGCTGGATGTCTTAGAAAACGTTGGGCTAATGCTTTATGAAGCCAGAACAGACAATTGCCTCATCCTTGGGGTGATGATGATGATAGAAGAATGAAGAGAAACTGTAGTCCCCATTTTAATAACATATTTAAATGATACTAAACTACAAAATTATTACAGGCATATTAAGGGTAGTAATAGAAGAACAAAATTCCTATATTTCAAACTGCCATTAAGCCATTACCTACTTTGCAAGGCTTAGCAGTCTTCCTATTTTCTCCATTCACTCTTCACAGCTTTTCCTTGCACATATTGTTGCAATTAACAATGAGCAAATCACTTATTCTCTTCTGGTCAGGTGTTGTTATTCTCTTCAGTCTCTTTTAAAAACAAAATACAGGTGTTGGTATAAAAAATTTGCACTTTCGCCACATACTTTTCACAATTGGAACATACAAGAATAGTTTTACTTACCCCTGACTTTTTAAATTAGATTTGTTGAAATCTGATAAATAAAAATAGTCTGAACATATTCTGTTGTTCTTGTATAGATATTGTGCACCTTGAGTTCCAAAGATTCAATCTAAATTTTCCCTTTTAGATTTGCTTATCCATATTAAGTATCTCTATAAGATAACAACAACAAAGAGCAAGCATTCACTGGATAACAGTATAAATTCTTTGGGCCACCAATATTACAATTTATTAGTTATTTTGTGATATAGGTAACTGCATTAAAAGCTGTTATTTACAGAGTTTACCTTGCAGATATATTTACAGAACAAACAACCCTGCATTTCTCTGACATTGGGTGCTACATTGTAGGTAATCCTTATAACAGGTTCAATTTAATGAACAATGTCTTCTGCTATATGCATTTATCAGTGCACTAACATTTTTCATTGTTAGGTGGCAGTAATTCAATTCTGCATCTCTTTTAGGGTTAGCTGTCCGGTTTTGGCTCTAGAGCATGTTTGCTAATCTACTGTTTGTTGAGAATCTGTGAAAGATTTTCATATTATGTACTACAGAGTTCTGTCTCTTTTTAACATGTTTGGTTTTTTGGACTTAATGTGTTTTGTTTCAGAGTTAGAAATTAAATTATAAATTTTCTTTAATGAAAATGTATTGCTATAGAGCTTACCTTCCTCTGGATGTTTCCCTTGTGGCATGCCCAACGGTTCATCACTGCCCCCCGATCTATTGTCTGCATTGACATTACCACTCTCATTCTCTGTTCCATTTGGTGAGCCCCATATTCTCATCTTCAAAGATTTAAGTTGTGTCTTACTAAGCTCTAAGTAAGCAGCCTCCAAATTACCATGATTGGCAGTTAGCACTGTTACAATATCCTCCCTTGTGAAGTTACCACGAGACATTAAGTTGGCATACTGCAACAACAACAAGGTATGTTACTAAAGGTTGCTCAGAATACATTCTTACATGTAAGGGAGACAAGCAATTAAACTTATTGCATAAGAAAATGGAATCCATCAAGAAGTGTTTCCATATTGAGAGGTGTTTTTCCTGTCCGTGTCCTCAGCGCTCATTGCCATAAACATTTTTAAAACTACTTTTAAAGGCTTTCCTTATCAACTTTATGAAATGAGATGCTGTAACTGGCCACCACCATTGTCCATACATTTTTGGCACCTCTTTAGGAAACTATCCATCACTCACCATAGTTCACATTGAGAAATGCTGGCAATTTCCTGACAGATATTTTGTTTTAATTCTTCCAGAGGTGTGGGTTTGTCTTGTACACTTTGTTTTAAGTTATCCCAGAGATAGAAATTGCAGAGGGTTAGGTCGAGAGGGCCACAAATCTCTACTGATAATTCTGTCCTCAAACACAATTTCATAAAATTGTTAAGTAAAGCCTGTTAAAAGTAGTTTTTCAAAATGTATGGTTTCATCCACGCCTTTCTATGATAGCGGCAGATGGCAACGAGTGCCAAGGACGTGAACAGAAAAAACACAGTGCAGCCGGTTCGTAGTCTTTTGGCTCTCCCTATATATTACTGGTATGTTACTTTTATTTGTAAATACATTTCACTGACTATGTCTATAGCAACAACATCTTACACGCTTTTTAGAAGATGTTCATGTTATACATAAATATCTTAAATGTGTAAATTCTTATGCACTATGTTGAATATTTTATATTGTATTATAATTTGGAAAATAGTGGTCTGGGAGAAATTTGGAGAAGGAGGGAAAATAATGTTAAGGGTTTTTGGAAAGAAGCTAGGCAGAGGTTTGAAGATATAGAGATACAAAATTTATTTAGTAACATTGGGAAGAAAAGTTCCTTGGAATCATATATATTAATAAAAAATGTATGGGCTACAGAACAGTATGTGGATAACTCAAATAAGGAACAAAGAGAAAGTATAGCCTGGGTACGAGCAGATGTATGGAGACTAATAGGAATAAGAAATGGGTTCCCACAGAACCAGTGTCCAATATGTGGGGAAAGAGAAGATTTAGAACATATCGTTTTTGATTGTAAAGGTACACAGCATTGGAGAAAGCAAGCTATAAATGGGAAATGGTTCAAACTGGACAGGAAAGTAGCTTTAAGCAAGATTTTTAACAAGGATAGTAAAAAGGTAGGAGAGTACCTGTCCAAAGTAAAAAAGAAATGGTTATGTACAATAAAAAGAGATGTAAATTAATTTCATCATGTGATGTTAAGTTATGTAATTATATTATTATTATAACAATAATAATAATAATAATAATAATAATAATAATAATAATAATAATAATATTAGTATTATAAGATTATTATTTTGGTATCATTACCATTATTTTATTATTATTATTATTATTATTATTATTATTATTATTATTATTATTATTATTATTATTATTGTTGTTGTTGTTGTTGTTGTTGTTGTTATCATTTTTATGTTATAATTAAAGAGTGTAATATGGGTAGAATATGGCAAGATAACAGCTTGGGCTGATGTATAGACATATTCTAAGGAAGATTGCTAGCACAAATAAATAAATATTGTGTTCTGTTATTTTTATCCAGAAAAATAACATAATAAAATGCTTATATTTATAGTAGCAGCCTGCTGCTCTTTGATAAAAATAATCATCATCTTATTAGCTCCAATAGACAGTTGAAACTTTGTACACACATTCAGGCAAAGATAAGCTTTTCATTATCAACCCTTCAATATCATACAGGAACATAGTAAGCATCCTTTTGTTGTTAATAGCATGGACCCAAAAGCTTTCAACTGACTTTTCATCAAATAGCAAACAGTAATGACACTAACTTCTTCCTCAAATACACAATGATCAAGAAAAATGTGAAAACACAAAATGAAATCAAGACTCTCTGTGATTGTTTGAAGCAAGGATGTTTCTCTCAGTTTTTGTTTAAAGATTTCTCTTTTCTGATGTGAAATCAGCTTTAAGGAAAGGATAGGTGTTGGTAACACAATGGATTAAACCTATAAGAAATGAAAGTAGGACTCTTCACAATAAAAGGATGTCTGTATTTAATGTAAAACAGGAATGAGTTCTCATTGTTTTTAATATCTCACTGCCCATTAACTGTTAGTATGCTATAGATAACAGGGGAAAATAAAATCAGTTGTTATTTTTTGACAGTTAGCCATTTTAACTTTTGAATTAAGTAAAAGGTATTTTTGCTTAGTATTTAAAAATCTCAAAAAATTAAAAATGAAATATTCCATTACATAATCTTAAAGTTGTGAATTCTGATCAGAGTTTTCAATTCAATAGATTAAAATCTTTAAAATTATTTTAAGACGTGCATTTCACTATTTATGTATTTTGACAATAGAGAGAAAACAAATTTTCAGAAGAGTTGAACTGTCTGATTTGATCTAAAAGTTCATAAAATGCATTTTCACCTTTGTAGACATAATAAGTAACAAGAACAATGTTATGTATTGAATACCAAGAGAATAGCTTAATGAATGATGGATGGGTAAGTAATTTATGGAACATTTTGGAGAAAAATGAGTTGGGAGACATGTGGAGAAGGAGAGAAAATAATGTGAAAAATTTTTGGAAAAAGGCGAGGAAAAGACTGGAAGATATAGAAATACAAATCATTTTCAGTGAGATTGCTGAAAAGAGCTCATTAGTTTGTTATAGGCCAATGAAAAATACATGGGGTAGGGAAAAATATATAGGCATAGCAAATAAAGAAGAGAGAGAATCTATTGCATGGATAAGAACTGGAGCATGGAGGCTAAGAGGGTTAAGACAGGGTATTCTTCAAAACCAATGTCTGATATGTGGTGGTAATGAAGACATTGAACACATAGTATTTAAGTGCCAAGGAACAGAAAATTGGAGAAAAGAATTTTTTAATAAGAAGTGGTTGAAGGGGGATAGAAATACACTTATGATCGAAATGATGTGCAAGGACGCTAGAAGCATTGGACAGCTTTTGTGTAAAGTAAAAAATAAATGGCTTTGGACAGTGGATAGAGAAAAGTAAGAGGTAGCATATCTTACTTTGAATGGAAAACTATAGTGAATGTGTGATGGTTAAGTAATCAATAAGTGAAAAGTGAAAAACAAGTGGAAATGGAACATGAAAAAACTGAAAAAAAAACAAGATAATTTATTGACAAGAAATTGTAAAATGTAAATAATCTGTAGTGATTGTCTATAGAATGTGTTGACGGGAAATTGTAAAATGTAAATAAACTGTAGTGATTGTCTACTGAATGAGTGGCGGGGTCCAAGTGCAGTAGACAATCAAATTGTAAAACTCTTAGCACAAAATATGCTCATATTAAATTTGCTCACAATATTTATTTATGTTGCATATGATATACAAACTGTCTCCCATCATTTATTTTTACTTTTGTGTTCCACCCAGTGATTAGGACACTATGTGATGATGATGATGATGATGATGATAACAAAGAAGAAGAAGACAATTATGATGATGGTAGTGATGTGAAATTTAGATAAGCTCTGAGTATTTGTTCCTATATATTATTGTAATAAACATGTTTTGCAGTTACCTTTTTCTGTCTCTGCTCCACACATTCTGTCACAGCTGCCCAGATGCTACCCTTGTGCAGTCGAAGGGATTCTCGTGCCTCCTGTACTGATAGTGTTCCAATTGTGTTTTCTTTGCGTTCATGTCCATAGTTAGTTGCAAGTGTGACCACCGTGTCTATCATATTGCGCCAGTTATCTTTGAGCCACTCAATAGGACTCTTTTCTCCACAGTGATGCATTGCAACTTGCAGATCCTCAGCTGTAAAATTGTGAAGCTCTGCTTCCTAAATAACACAACATAAATTGTTTTGTTAAAGTATATTTGTAATTTCAGAAACTGAGTTACTAGCTTTACTGCTCAGAGAAAGAAAGAATTAACATCATTCATGTGTGTATTAATCATTATTAATCCCTCATTAAGTGAAGGGATTTGGTACTGTCTTTTTCTGCAGAAATCAATTATATATTAGAACCAAACTCAAGTCATTACATAGATATATGTTCACAAAAACAAAAATTAATCTCAGCATATGATATTCATGTTCATGAGTTTGTACAATAATTGTAAGGGATATAAAACATATTAGCCTGGAATGTTACCTACATTCTAATACATTTATACCAAAATTCAAGCTTAAATCAGCTCAAATGGTCATTATAATATAGCTTTAATTTTAAGAGCTACAATCTATTATATATCCATTGACACAAATTAGTTTTCAACTAACACTATAAAGCAAATAACATAAATATTGGTATATGAATTTGAAGTTACAGAGTAGCTCCATTTGTAAATACATCAAGCAGCATAATTGACATCAAATTTCATGGAACAACATCTCTGGAATCTTTTTTTATCAATATGTAAGTTAGGTACAGCTCCCATAAAATGCCATGACATTCCATATGCGCAAGAGAGGAGAAATGAGGAGAAGTGGTGAGAGTGGTTGTGGAGCAAGGGACTAGAAGTCATATTAGAACCTCTCTTATTCTGAAAGTGGGCTGATCAGTTCTATTGTGCAGCTATGCTTCAGGAATGGGGGACTGTCACAACGTTTTACACTAGCTTTACCTACCAGCTTTTTCTGCTAGAACAAAGTATGCATATGACATGTATTGCAAAATAAATATATGATGACTTTACAATTATTGAACCATTTTAGGTTTATTTCAATGATCATATGGTTTATAATCTAGTAAATATAATCCAGCATAACCTCAAAATGGAGCTTACAGCAGAAAGCAGAAATAATACCTAATTACCTTTTATGTTTAAGGCAAGTATATGTAAACTGCTAGGTATGTTCCTTCCATTCTAATTAAACAATATAGGATTCAAAGCAAGATCTTTGGGCCTTCTGATTTAGTTCCATAATCCTTTCAGCCTATTTTTCAAACAATTATTGTCTTCTATTGGTATATACATATTTATAACATTAAATAACTACACACCACAAAGTAACACAATTCTGTATTTATTATTCTTTTAAATTATACAGTCCTTAATCTTTTGATACTCGTAGATACAACTTACCCTGAGCAGCCTGACTAATTCAAGTCCTTGAGATTTCATTGCCTCAGCACGACGTTTTTGTGCCTGGTCTTCTTCATTGAGGAAATAATCTGTCTGATTTGGTCCATGAGGGCGATCAGGAGGTTGAGAACCAGCTCGACCTCCAATTGTATGGCGACGTGATCTGTCATTCTGAAAATGAAAACATATTTTGGGAATACATTTTTATATTCACTCTTAAAAAATCTCAACTCTGAAAACCACACCTTTTTACAGAGTAACTAGTAAACAATAGAAACATATATTTTGGTTTTACAAAACAATCATTATGGATTTCAGCATAATTCTGAGTCACCAATATGCAATAGAAATAAAGTATTTCCATCAGCATTTGGTGATCATATCACACCCTTGATTGTTTATGATATCCAGGCTCTCCAGGATTTGGCACTCTTCTGGAATCCCATGGATCAGAATCTGTATGGCTTCTAGTTGACTCTGGTACATGGAAACTTCGTTTTCTTTCCCTTAAAGAACGTTGGTAACCCTCAGAGTAGTCTTCTTTTCTGAGGTCACCTGAGGTGCCACTGAAGTATGATGCAATGTTATATCCTCCAAAGCTATTGAGGTCATCTTCAGGGTATCTGTTCCCATACCGTGTAGGACTTGTGTCTCGCGAAAGAGGTAAACTCTGTAAAAAAAGAGCACATTACCTGTTAAAATAGTTAGTATTCTTTGTTTAAAACTACATACCAAATGAAGCTGTGAATGTGCTAGGATTAAGCTATAAATATACCTATACTACATATAAAAAACAATTTAATCCCATAAAATCAACATTTTATATTTCAACATTTGAATACTAGACACTCATAGTGTGGGGTTACTAAAAATGTTCCCCCCAATTTCATTGTTATATTATTTGCAAACTGTTTGACTTAGAACAATGAAATTAACAGCAATAGAAAGAAAAATGCACCAAGTTTACTTTAAATTATAATGGGAGTAGTGAAGTAGTATGCTGATTAGGTGACCATGCAACATTCTTCAACATGAATGAAGGTGGTTGCACAGTAGCAAAAGCTCTATGTCATAGTCACGTGTTTTCTACTCACTCAGCAATAATCATGTAGTGCACTAATGTTTAACAACAAATTAATGTGTCACCAGTTTGCGCCATGCTGGCATGGTTTGTAACACCACCTTTTTCCCATCCTTGCAATTGTCTGTGGCAGCTGTCACTTAACCCGTTCATTCATGATGAAGAATATAGTACACTGCAGAACTAGAGAACAGAAAGTGTATTTTGTCCTGGAATTCCACTACTCAGTGTACATTGAAGACTAATTAATATGGAATTCCGTGACACAACATGCTCAATGTTCTCTTCTATCTGATATTTTACTAATTGTTGCATGGTAATCTAATCAGATATCGCAATACTTACACAATAATTTAAAGAAACTTGGTGGCACTTTATTCAATCACAGTTCATTTTGTTACTGTAGATAAAGGATGGGAAAGTATAGATGAGGTGCACAGGATGTTTTGTAGAGAAATACTAGGGTTACCAAAGGCAATTGTAAGCCAGGTAGTGCAATTAGAGATGGGCAGGGTGGTGACTAAGGGGAAGATAATGGAAAGAGCTTTGAAATTTTGGTTTAGAACTTTAAATTTAGGAAAAAGTAATGTGTTAAGACAATGTATAGAATACCAAGAGAATAGTTTAATGAATGATGGATGAGTAAGTAATTTATGGAACATTTTGGAGAAAAATGGGTTAGAAGACATGTGGAGAAGGAGAGAAAATAACATAAAAATTTTTGGAAAAAGGCAAGGAAAAGACTGGAAGATATAGAAATACAAAACATCAGTGAGATTGCCGAAAAGAGCTCATTGGTTTATTATAGGCCAATGAAAAATACATGGGGTAGGGAAAAATATATACACATAGTAAATAAAGAAGAGAGAGAATCTATTGCATGGATAAGAACCAGAGCATGGAGGCTAAGAGAGTTAAGACAGGGTATTCCTCAAAACCAATGTCTGATATGTGGTGGTAATGAAGACATTGAATGCATAGTATTTAAGTGCCAAAGAACAGAAAATTGGAGAAGAGAATTTATTAAAAAGGATTGGTTGAAGGGGGATAGAAATACACTTATAATCGAAATGATGTGCAAGGATGCTAGGAGCATTGGACAGTTTTTGTGTAAAGTAAAAAATAAATGGCTTTGGACAGTGGATAGAGATAAGTAAGAGATAGTGTATCTTACTTTGAATGGAAAACTATGATGAATGTGTGATGGTAAAGCAATCAATAAGTGACAAGTGAAAAACAAGTGGAAATGGGACATGAAAAACTGAAGCAAGATAATTTATTGACGGGAAATTATAAAATTAGATAAACTGTAGTGATTGTGTACAGAATGAGTGGTCAGGGTCAAAGTTCAGTAGACAATCAAATTGTAAATCCCTTAGCACAATAAAAATATACAATAAAAAAAATAAAAAGAATAGTTTGCTAATATAATAATGAAACTGGAAAGATCATTTGTACCAGTCCACCATATCACAAGCAAATATATTTTATGTTTATTTTAAGCAATAATATGTAATAATAATGTACAGATACTGGATGGAAAAGATATAAACACCATCTGCTCTATAAATGATTCTATGGATATAAATGCAAAATTATAATGCTATTTTATTCAGTTTCAACAGAAAAAAAGTAATTCTTGTACACTTTTTGTGTCATTATAATTCTTGTACACAATGATCAAGTCAAGTCTTATTGAACTATATAGAAAAACCTGATCTACATAATTTTTTATCTTCACTTTCCTCCATAAGCAGCTTGTTTGGCACAATTTGGTGTTTTTGTTTTGTACAAATCATAATTTGGAATTAAAACACCACAACACTGACCTGAATATCGGACCCACTTGCTTCAGACTTCTGTAGTATCCCTCACTGTTTGTTATTACATCTTCATACCTTTGGTATGAATTAATTATTTTATTCTTCATTTTTGCAAGCAAACGAAGCCTAGAAATAGATAATGGGAGAAGTCCCAAAATCTAAATATCAGGAATACCTAATAACAAAAGTATTTTCCAAAGAAATTTCTATTCAGGAAATATTTTATAAACTAAAATAATTGGGATGGTGGTATTGAGAAAGATTTTTACTAAAGTTTAATAAAAATTGATTAATGACGTGTAACATCCAGTCTTTTGCTATACCTGTTGCTAATATCTCTCATATTGTAGAAATGGCAATATACATGTATAAACAATAGTTTCCATAAATGTATGAATGGCTGAAAGTTTCAAGTATATTCATTCAATTCAATGGAACATTTGCTGATACTGATAGGCAATCTATAGTAATTGCATTAAAATTATACAAATAATTTTAAGAATATATTTTCTAAATAAAATCACTTTAAATAATTTTTTCCAATGTTTTTAAATTGCTAATGACCTTTTATTATTCCTGAAATTTTTAGATTTTGCCACTTCTTTCCTTATCTGCTACTCTGCCTCAACAGCTATAAGTCCTGAATATTCATCAATATTCATTCAATACAATATTCATCCATTAAGCCATCTTATGACTGATGGAAAATATAAACAACATTTTTTCAGAGCACAAAACATTTATCATGGTACTAGTCATTGCAAATTGTACTAATTCCATTCAAGACATATATGCGTTTTAGAGGCACTTTCTCCATTACCTACTACCATACTTCAATTAGCAGAGATAAAAATATATGTTACCTACAAGCATAACTAGCTGCTTTAAAATGATATACCTCATTTTTGCTGTTTGATTTAATCTTATCAAATAGATAAAGCAACTAATCCATAAATAATGAATGAATTTGGAGAGTGAATCAGGTTTAAAAATCCAATACCATGGCTGGGACACTAATGATGGATTTTGGCTTTCTATTCTAACACTATTACTGAGCTATCTTCAGCATGGAAAGCCAAAATTTGTTGCATTGCAACCATAACATTATTTCTAATCTTAGCCTAAAAGTGGCCAATGTAAAAGAACAATAAAGTAACATGTAAATTAGTATTTATTTGTCACATTTACCACATAAAACTATTTTGAAACAGCCTTCCAACAACACAGAAAGTAAGCAAAAAGCATGCAAGCATGCATTCATGAAAAGAATGAACAAAATATTTTAATGAAGAAATATTATCTTTAAGTCCATAATGTTATTGTTCATAAAAGAAATTTAAAGCTTGGAGTCAAACACAGACAAAGCAATACCTGTGTGTCGCTAAGAAGTGATTGGCGGCTGTGTGAGCGGTAGAGATATTGAGGGGTAGCACCCCATGTGTCATGCTCAGCTGTCTGGGTACTCATGTGCAAGGACATGGCTCTCTTCAACCTGCGTGGTGGCTGATATCCACTGTCCAGGTCACTATATGCTTCCCCTTGTCTACTGTCTGGTGAAATAGCAGCTTCACTCAGAAGTTTCTGAGGTACATCGTATGTCTGTTAATGCAGAAATCAGCATTGGCTGGCGTTAATCACAAGGACAGTGATAGGGAAGACAGAGAAAAGTATGGCTGCATGTGTGACCATTTGCAGAACAACAAAATAATGCTGAGTTTTCTAGTATGGCATAATAAACACTTATTTAATCTATAATCCTGAAGCAGAGAGTTGTAGCAATTTGGAATCAAGGATAACATCTGCTACCATTAAGGACCTTGATGCTAAACTTCAATTTTTTCAAGATGACAAGTAGCAATTACACATGACACTCATATACATATTTGATTTACATTTTACATCTTTTAAAGTATTTTAGAACAAAGGTTTTTCTTTAGTTGTTGCCCTTTTTCCATAAGAAACCATTATAATACAGTATACTACAGCATTCACTATAACTGACTTGTTTAAATCAGAAACCCGCTATCTCCACTTTTAGAAACAAAGAAAAACCTTCTATTTTGGAAAGAAATGTTGTTTTCTTCCTTAAACATTATCTGTAAGATCATAAATCGTGTAACAGGTGTAGCACATGCTGGATTTGTACACAAAATCACATGTATCCTCTGAGATAGCTTATGAAGTGCAGAAAAAAATTAATTTTCTTCAAAAGAGCTCAATAGGTAAATTATTTCTGAAATAATTAATTCAATTGTTCCTTTAATACTCTAACGACATACTTCTGGCAAAAGCTTCTACAGAGTGAAATTCTAATATTTTTTCAGATTTTTAGTGTATTATATACCGATAAAAAATACATGAGAAAGAGACACGTATTTGATAATTTAAGTAAAGAGCAAAGAGACAATATTGCATGGGTAAGGGTAGATATGTGGAGATTAAAAGGAATAAGAAAAGTTGTTCCACAGAAATAGTGTCCAATATATGGAGGAAAGGAAAACATATAACACATAGTATTTGAATGCAAAGCGATGGAATTCTGGAAAATAGAGGTTATAAATGGGAATTGGTTTAAACAAAATAGAAAGAAAGCTTTAATAAACTCTTCAGCAAAGATAGCAGAAATGTAGGGGACTACTTAAACAAAGTTAAAAATAAATGAAGTTAGATAAGGAAAGGAAATCAAGCATAATTTTAAGGATAGTTAAAGATGTATGTTGTATGAGGACATTTGTTGTGTGAATATGGCAAGCTAAGAGCTGGACTGAATACTTAGTCACACTCTTTGTAAATTTCTTAGCCCCCCCCAAATAAAATCAAGGAGTTTTTTTAATATGTATTCCATCATCCAAATAAGAAAAATAAATAAAACAAATGCAGCATGATAAAACCTTTTCTCTCAGATCTGCAAGGAAGGTGAAAGTTTGTGTTTAATTATATTCACACAGACAATTATCTATGAACAGCAAAAAACCCACATTGCAGGGGACCAAAATGTCCTAATTTCAATGACTTTTGGCTAGCTTTCATATAAAATTAGAAATGTTTTTCCTGAATAACAAATTGTAGATTGAATGAATGTCTTATCTATATCTTCAAATATTACATTTTACAACTCTTTTCTCTGTACATGGAGTTGCTTGAAATTTATGGAACTACACATATAACACCCTAGTTGTTTGTGTGTAATGGATCCTATCCTTTTTCTTATTCTGAGCACTTTTAACTTCTCTTATTCTATTTATTTCTTACCTTTTCTTTTCTTTAACATTAATAACTTTCTTTTACAATTTCTCTTAGCTTTCCTACGTAATTACCAAATCATTTCAGAAACTCTTTCTTACAGTTTCCAAACAATTTTAAAACTAAAATTTCTATCTCTAAATTATTCCCATTTTTATTCTACGCTTTTTCTCTCTACATACTTTGGTTTCTGATCATTCTATTAGATAACGAAAATTTCTGCCTCTGTTTACAAATGGGTATAATTTTTTGTAACATTTTGTCCACTTAACCACATTACTACTTTTCTTGATGATGTAAGCTATTTATTTTCTATTTTGTCATAAACATCCACATTATTTTCTGTACACCATTCTTTCATATACTTTTTATAATATTTTAAAGTACTCTTACTTTGTAGATTGCTAATTCTGGAGTACATTATTATTATTATTATTATTATTATTATTATTATTATTATTATTATTATTATTATTATTATTATTATTATTATTATTATTATTATTATTTAGCCAAAGTATTTTTATTATTTTAGTCAATATGCTATGTGTTAAGCATTACCAATATACTGTTCTGTTCCTCTTGACCCATTCTGAAGCCCAAAAAATTATTTTGCAATAGTTCCAAGCTTCTTCAGTTCTTTCTCATACAAGAAACTATTTTCTGCAGTTGCTAGCCATTTTGATTGTGAAGAATATGAGCTTTTAATTTAAAATTTGCTTAGCATAAAATTATTGTATCATATCTGTTATTTGGAATTTATTGCTTAATAATTTAGCACTAATATAAATATGCATTTCTTTGGGTAGAAAGGAGCTGATAGCTGCATACTGAAGAACATAATTAAGAAAGAAGTTGTTTTAAACTGAGTGGAGTGTGCAAAGACAATTCTTTGGCTAGAGAGTTTTTCAATGTCCATGTTAATAATTAGAGATTATAGGTATTGGTTATTGATTATTGCTTCATGGGATTCCTGCCAAGAGATATTTAATTCCATTTCCAAGCTTTCAGGCTTTTATGCTCAAAGACTTCAGGGTAATGAGGCATCACTCAGTTACACTTCTGTGAAGCTTTAATAGAGATTTATATGTACATGGTCTGTCATGGACATAATGGAAGTGACAAAACAAATTTCCAGGAGTTAAATCAAGAAAATGGGCCAGAAGCATTGACTATTAATCATCTTGATGGATGAGTGTTTAATGATCTACCTACTGCAATTCCTGTAGGAATCTAGAGCTAATAAATAAAAGTAGTAAATGAATAGCATCTTAATAAAAAGAGAAAAGCTGAATGTATTATTTTAAGTGTAGCAAAACAGATTTTTATTTTAAAAATCATTAATAAGATATGTGATAGTTACTAATTATACAGATTATATGTTTGTAGCTTGTGGTGAGCTCAAGTTCTTAAAATAAATTCTATATAATATATAGCCTTAGTCGCTGAGATTTCCATTTTATCATAGAAATGTTTCTTCCCTGTAGAGGCCTTATACAAGTATTTCCAGTAGGAGCAAAAAATTTATAGATTTGATATGGAATTTATAAGTATGAATGTGATGGATTTGGAATTTTTCATGACTTTCCTCAAATTTTAATTAATATCTAATTGTAATTTAAAGCACGAACAATATTACTTGATTCATAAGCTTAAAAAGTTATACTACACAAATTTCTTGACATCCTAGGAACTGTGAAAATATCTACCATTTATTTGTTGTTTTCTGCAAACAGTCACTTGCAGAACAAAGACACGTGTGTTAGTATCATTTAGGCATAACAGTATGAAGAGATGAGAAGAGTCTCAGAGGGTAAACATATTACTGCCATAGCATCGAAACAAATTATGAGAAACCTCACCTGAGTTGAAATACTTTGTGGTGGGGGTGAAGTGCCAGTAGATGTAACCATTTTAGTCTTATTAGCAGACTGGGGAAACTTTGAAAATGAGTTACTTTCAGCATTGACATCGGTTGATGTTTCAGTAGCCACTTCTGTGTTCACAGCAATTTCATTCTTCTTTTTCTCTGATTTCAGAGATGAGGGCTGCTCTTCCTGTATCTCTCTTGGAGGTGAGGCTCCAACACCTGTTGATACTTTTATTATTTCTACAGCCTGTGTAGCAGAATTTGTTGCTGTCCTTTCATTTACAGGAGGTGTAGAATCTACAGGAGGATTATTGGACTTACCACTTCTACTTTCTACAGGAATTGGTGAGGGAGATACAAGGGAAAGTTGGGACTGGGAACTGGAGGATGTAGTTGTGGTGGTGGTAAACCTCTCAGAAGGAACTGAAGGAAAGGATTTAGTCTCAGACATAGAGTCACTTAAATCAGCATGATGTGATCGTTTCTTTGCTTGCTTTGGTGTCCTCCAGGTTTCCACCTCCTCCCCTATAAAATGGGTAAGATGTTAGCCTAGTACATGAAAATAAATTCAGTACACAATTTTCTAAAACAGGCTCCTTATTATTACTATTCATTGTTTATAAAACCTTCATTTATTACAATGCAAGAAATGCAAAACATTGGTCTATTACTTAGCATCGTACAGATATTAAAATTCCAAACAAGTTAGTATAAATATGTGAATTTGGTCTGATTACATATAGGCATATTTTTCTGGAAAAGCACTTATAGAGTCTAACATTGTTGGTAGAACTTTGTTCCAGGCCAAAATGATATCTTTCTAAAAGGCCTACCTTTCTTCTTACTGTTAGTTGATTTAGTTGACTCTACATCTGAAGACTTCAGATAAGAATCATCTTCATCATCATATGTAGCCAAGGGAGGTTTCCTAGTAACTCTAATCTGTCTGTTGAACTTGGTAACCATATCATCCATATCACTATAGTCATCACTTGGAGGTTGTGTTTGTAGTTTCGGTACAAAGTCACTGTGACGTCTTTGTCTCTGTTTCTGAGAACTACTTGTATCACTGAAGTCATTGTCACTCCTGCGTACGGTGTTGTTCTTCATGCTGCTTCTTCTTGTGCTACTTGAAGTGTTTTTTTGACTTCTTGTTGTGCCATTTGTAAGAGGTGGCTCAGCACTGTGCTGCCTTTGTCTGCGATGCTGCTGTTGTTGTTGTTGTGGTGGTGGTGCTTCTGCAGCTGAGGTATGAGGTACGTGGGGCACACTGGTGGGTGTTTTGCAACAAATGGCACAGACCCTGGTACCTGGACGATTAACATAGGTGCAGTGTTCACATTCCCACTTATGTGTTGGTATTACTGGTTTAGGAGGTGGTATCTCTTCTTCCTCGCCCTCTTCCTCTCCTAAATCATTTACTCCATTTCTCCTACATTCCTTATTAACTCTATCAAAGTCTTGTTCTTGCTCCTCATCATCATTCTGGGCATTAGAGAAGTATTCGTCTTCAGAGCTGTCCATCACACTAGGCTCTTCTTTATGTTTAGTGTTGTTATTTATAAATTCTTCAGCCTGTTCTTGTTTTTGTGTCTTAACTGTTTGTTTTGGAGACACTGCTCTTCGGAAAGGCTGTGAGGGTTTGAAGTTAGGTGCTGGAGATGTAATTCTGCGTGGCTGCATAGACTTTACACTAAGCGTAGGTGAAACTGGTCTGCGCCGTTGTTGTGTAGACTTTGTGCTGTGAGCTGGGGAAGTAGCTCTGCGATGCATATTGATATTGGAGTGAGAGGTGCTCATAGATAATGGGTATGCTCCTGGTGGGGAGGAAGGATACATGCTTGATGGTGGCCCATGCCAAGTACCCATATTACCACCCCACATGGGCATAAACCCTTCCATTCCAGGATAACCTGGTGGAGGCATGTTCAGACTCAAATTACTTGGTGTTCTACCTGGCATACCTCCAAATTCCCATGGATTGTTTGGCATCCACACCATGCCATGGTTACAGCTAGGACAGTTCAAATGTGCCATTGACTGTGCCTGAAACAAAAACCATTATTAAACAACTTTGTTATTGTTTATTATATCTATAAAAGTATTTATTTAATTATTCCCATTATTGGTAAATTGTTTTACAAATATCTTATGATAATCTTGGACCAAGTGAGGTTACAAGGAGTTCAGTTTTATTTTGAAAAACATGTTTTAAAAAGTATTTGAAGTTGTCATCCAGGAAGTAATGATTGTTTAGCTTTAATATATTCAGAAACAATATTTTATTTAAAAAATGTCACTTTCAAATTTGGAGCTTACTTTATTTCTCCACAAAATCACCTCCATTGTTTAAACATTTTCATATCTGTTCATGAGATTTAGAATTCTGTGTTATAGTTGGCTACTACTAGTCAATTAAGCCAAGATGTTTGGAAAAATTTCACCAAGCAAAGAACAAGAAATATTTGGGAAAGAAATCTGTAGCACATCTAGGGTTATGCACCTGTCTTGTATAATTTTGTTGTTCACTTGATTCTAAAAATCATTGTGATAAGTCCAAACATCTGGTCGAATTTCATCTTGCACATTTGTGGGTCCATTGTTTAACATTTAACACCACCTTCTTACATTTCTTTCGTTCAGTACTGTATCACCACACACTTCCTTTAGTTATATGTAAATTTCTACAGGTTTCAACATCCAAACATTCAAAAATCCAATACCTCTCACTTCACAGTCAGCAGGTCTTTGCAACACACAGTTGGTTTTGAAAAATCACAGAAAGCACAGTAATAACTTGGTTCATCTGAAACTCATACAACACTGAGAAAAAATGTTGAGGAAACTATTCAACCTTAGATAGAAGCCCGGCAGCGGTCTGTGCAGTGGGAATACACAAGCTGTCATTACTTTCTGGATGAACTCTATAAAATGAATTACAGTGGAAAACGTCATCATAGAATTAAACAGACTGCAGCACATAGAGGCTTCAAACACTGCATTCAAACTTTATATTTAGGGGTGGCTCTTCCATGAGAGCTGTGAAGCTGCAGCAGTTTCATTTTTATGGATATTAAGAACAGAATTCTTTTGTAGCATTTAGAGGACTTCATTTAATAGGACTTTATGTTATTCTTTTACATGGCTGAGATTATATGCTGTTGTCTAAAGTATTCTCTTTTCACATTGACAGTTAATGTTTTTGAGTACTGACAATAAATACAATACAATAGACTACTATCACAGTTCACAGTGCATTCAGTGGTAGACATATCCTAATTACTGCGTTTGAGCAAGTAAAAAGGTGGAGCAAAATAGTAGGGTAAGGCAGAAAAGCTAAAGTTTGAAATTGCCCATATGACTGCAAGTAGGCTGTAATGACCAATAGATCAGGGAGGAATAGGAAGTCTTTCTCAACCATATATCCTTACACGTCATGCAACATAATGCTGCATCAGGTAGATCCTCTACTTTCTTAAATTTACTGGTAAATATTGATTTAGATTTTAGTTATTGGTTAAAATTGTAAAAGATAATTTAATCCAAATAAAGTCCTCTCCAGCCTTACTATTGTATTTCCAGCTGAAAATAACTTCTTTAGTAAATATTATATTGTGAGCAGAAGTTCTTGATGTAGCATGTCCTTTTGAGTTTTAGGAAATTTCTATCTGTCACTCACTGCATCACCACCATTCAAATGCTTCTTTGGTATGGCAGCTTAGGGTAATTAGTTGTAAACATGAATGTTTGCTAACCTCGGATCATGAATTTTGCGTATCTTTCCCCTGCCAAGAGATCAAAGTGAAGTAAAATGGTTTTCTGTTTCCCCAAGTTAAATATAAATTTCAATCAGCAAAAGCAATGCATGTGCAAAGAAGTTTAACAGTGAGTTCACAGTAAGCTTATGTATTGCTTCTTCTTTTTTCCCCACAGTAAAACTTTAATACAGCAAAATCTACTGCAGCACCCCCTGATTCAAAAGTTCATGGGGCACCCCTGTTTTTAGTCATTTACCATATATTAAATGTTTATAAAGCTTGTCAAGATATAAAATTAAAAACAAAAGACTAACAAGTGGAGTTACAAGCTTTTTATTATAACAACGAAATCTACAATTCATATCAGTAGCATCTGTTTGCTAGTACTGGATCAGCAAATTTACAAAATATTTACTAGTATGGTGGTAGGCCAAATTGTTTGAGCTTAAGTCATGCTATATTATGAACAAAGGGAAATGAGAATAATTCATTGCAATCAAAGAGTTACAAAAGTTACATTCTGAAGCAAAAGGTGATTAAAAGCAGTCATTTGGAGTGATATGTTTAACTGAGGACGGAACAGGCTGACAGGCCTATGCGTTTTGGAACAAGAAGAAGAGGAAAAAGAAGTCATTAAAGAAGAACATGCACCTTCCGTCAAACACTCATGAATTAATTTTGAAAATTAAAATGTTTGACTGTCTTTTCACTAAAAGAATTTGTTGATTATTGTTATGCTTAATTTTACCATAGAAGGAGGGTATTATAAGAAACCTATAAGGGTGATTTCCATGCTTCTCTCTTTAAATAACTATTTATATACAAAGTCTTCCCACTAAATTAGCGCAATATACATTACAGATTTACAAATACCATAGTACTATTTTGGTTTCAGTGCTAATACCTAGGTAAATGCGTTTCTAAATTTCCATGTATTGACATGCTTAAAACTGCACTGCTTGCACATGAATTTTCCTGATATGATGTTTCTTTCTTGGAGTTTAAATCAATCTTTGAAATAAGCATTTTGCAATATAATTTGGCTTGTTTCAAAACTCCATTGATATATGTCACAATAGTTTTAAAAAGACAATGCCAAAATGACAGTGAAAATCATGTCTTTTTGAATGGAAGTGCATTGAAATTCATTTTTCATCCACTGCCATTCATGGTTCTTCATGATCTGCAAGTGTCCTCTGGCACAACAGAACTTATAGTTGGCCCATCTGCAACACAGTTATATCAGCCTGCCAGAAATGAGGGTAAAGATGCAGGTGGGAAGAAATTGCATTGAACCTAACCAGGTAATGGTCACCATGGGAAATGTTCCAATCAGGTTTCCATCGTAAGTCTAAGATTTGACCTGAATCTCAGGAATGGCAGCCATGTAACTAGATATAAAAGCAATGAGATACATGTCTTAGAATTCCCTTTGATAAAATAAGATAATGTGCCTTGCTTATTTGTTCCAAAAAGTACAAGCTGAAGGCAAGTAGATGTTCATGCTATAATAGGATTCAAGCTAAAAAGGGACAGACAGTTTTAAGCAGGTTGAAATGGAGGGGAGCCTTGTTGTCAATTCTTCAACTTGATAGTTCAACATGTTCATCTTGTTTGCTTGCTCAAACATGTGATAGACAGTGATATACTAATAGAGCATTTACATAAAAGGATATGGAAAACAAAGCAAATCTTTCTTGCCTTCAACTTCTGCCAGCTGATCATCTCTTTATGTGTCAGCAATACTGATGTGACACTATGTCCAAAAAGCTTCTGATTATAATAAATAATTATTGACTGTTGCTAAGGAAAGAAAGAAAAAAGAAAGAAAAAAAAAAGAAACAGTGAAGTCCATTCCAAACATTGAACTGTCAATCCCCAGTTCTAACCTCCCTATAGTATGAATCTGGGGATATGCGAGAGTACAAATTTAGATATGTATATTTCAATTCTTCATATTAAGATAGTTAGGTAACTGAAATTGCATTTACTGTGGTGTGCATCACATTGTGACTATAAGAGGAAAATAAAACCAGAGCTTGTGATTAATATTTGTTTTCAACTGAATCAAAGCTCATGAAAGATAGATCCAAAATAGTGCTAACATAACCTCAAATACTATACAGATAACTCTTGTAATAATAAAGCATTCAATGTAGCACCATTGTAATTGTAAAAAAATTTGTACAATGCTTTGAGGCTGAAAGAAAATTCTGTTTTATGCATGTATTTTTGAAATTCCTATACTTCTGCCAAAGTTGAATTATTGCTATACTATTGTTATACTTCACCATAAGTTCATGATGAAAAATAAATGTTTAATAAAGCTATTAAACATATTCCATTCCTTTGTACTTGATCATGCAAACTTTGCTGTACAAAAATAAAGAAAAACTTATAAAACATCTGCTTACCTGTTGCATTGAATGCATGGCATGAGGGGAAGGCTGTTGAAAGCCAACTGTTCCTTGCAAATCTGAGACAGAATTACTTTGCATTATGCCTCTGCCAAACAAGCTATTTGCTCTTGGTGTTGGTGATTGTGAGGGTTGAAACTCACTGGCCCTTCGCCGGGACATTGTTGCTAATCCAGAAACATCATTTGTATTGTAACGAAATCTTGAGCCCATTTCAACACCTGGAGAACTAGATATGCTATTGGATCTGTTTCTTGAACTCCATGACTCTCCATCCCACTCAGGATAGCCTCGGTCTTGAGTGGGAGTCTGAATATAAAATAAAGCTATTTCAAATAAAAAATATGATCAAGTATTATGAATATGCCTAAAATATATAGAATTTGGACTATTTGAAGTAGCAAGAAAATAGCCTATGGAAAGATTACCAATATTAATCTTTAAATACAAGGAAGAAAGAAAGAAAACAAGACTCAGATTAACCTAGGAATTACCAAGAGCTGTTTCAGGGCTTTGCATTTAATGGTATCTGTGTTTAGACTGGCAAGATAAAGAATGTAATAGATAATACAGAGTGACCCACAAGTAGATATAAGTACTACAAGTCATGATCAGAACCTAGACAAAGTTCACTCTATTTTCATCTGGTTTACTGAGCTTTGATTGTGGGATGTACCTGGATATGTGTTCCACAGAATGGATCGATCCTCTAGGCAGCAACAACTGACCTCTATCTCTAATAGACTTCTGCTTGTGGGATGTGGTGAAAAATGAAGGTTTTGGCACCCCAAATAGAAATTTAAATGGGGTTTATAAGAGGCACATTATATGGATATTGATTCAGAAAGCAAATTGTGTTGAACTGTTTGTCAAGAGTGTTTGGAACAGGATGAGTGTATGATGGAAGGTATTATACAAGCAGTTGAATAGTGTTAAGAATCTTAATTTCAATGTTAAACTATTTAAATATTATCATTCTAATTAAAATCAGTGAATTCTGTAATGTCTACCTACTTTAGGGACACCCTGTATAATTTTAACTGATTGTATAATCTGAATCTGAATCCTGCGCACTGATTACATAGTTGGGTTATGATGAATTAGAAAGGAGTAAAAAATAAAAAATATCAATCTTCTTAGAAGCTTTGACACTCCATTAAGTGGAGAGAGATTGTATATAGTATTAGTGCTATATCTATACACATACAGTAAGAAATTATGTGCTAAAAAGGTTATAGTCACATGTTTTGTAGAGAAATACTAGGGCTACCAAAGTCAATTGTAAGACAGGTAGCACAATTACAGATGGGCAGGGTGCCAACTAAGGGGAAGATAATGGAAAGAGCTTTGAAATTTTGGTTCAGAAGTTTAAATCTAGGAAAAAGTAATGTGTTAAGACAATGTATTGAATACCAAGAGAAGAGCTTAATGAATGATGGATGGGTAAGTAAATTACGGAATATTTTTGAGAAAAATGGGTTAGGAGATATATGGAGAAGGAGAGAAAATAACGTAAAACATTTTTGGAAAAAGGTAAGGAAAAGACTGGAAGATATAGAAATACAAATCATGTTCAGTGAGATTGCCGAAAAGAGCTCATTAGTTTATTATAGGCCAATGAAAAATACATGGGGCAGGGAAAAATGTATAGACATAGTAAATAAAGAAGAGAGAGAATCTATTGCATGGTTAAGAACTGGAGCATGGAGGCTAAAAGAGCTAAGACAGGGTATTCCTCAGAACCAATGTCCGATATGTGGTGGTAATGAAGACATTGAACACATAGTATTTAAGTGCCAAGGAACAGAAAATTGGAGAAAAGAATTTTTTAATAAGAAGTGGTTGAAGGGGGATAGAAATACACTTATAATTGAAATGATATGCAAGGATGCTAGAAGCATTGGGCAGTTTTTGTGTAAAGTAAAAAATAAATGGCTTTGGACAGTGGAAAGAGAAAAGTAAGAGGTAGTGCATCTTACTTTGAATGGAAAACTATAGTGAATGTGTTAATTTAGTGACAAGAGATTGTAAAATGTAAATAAACTGTAGTGATTGTCTACTGAATAAGTGACCAGGGTCAAAATGCAGTAGACAATCTAATTTGTAAAACTCTTAGCACAATAAATACAAAATAAAGAAGTAAGGAAAAGCACTTGTTTATTAGAGATCTGACATGGTAGCCTTCAAAGTGAAAATACATATATTGTGAATACCTTAGGTAAACACAGAAAACAAGGTAATATTACAGACAAGTGAATTATATCCACCATATTCAATCTAAAGAAAAACAAAATAAATAAATAAAATAATTATTACCATGGGCATTTCTGGATGTGACCCCCCCTCCCCAACATTTTGAAGCTTTTGATTTATTTAGCAGCATATTACTGCATTATTAATTTATTATTTTTATATTTTGGTGCTAGGATTGGCATTACCTACTTTCTAAAGGTGTTTGTTCTGATTAATGTAAAGACATATAGGCAAGCAGATGTGAGTAATTTATTTTCTATTTTATTTACAGATTTATTAAATTGTATTTCACACTTTTAATACTATCATTATTGTTAGGGTAACATGAATATTCTTTAGTTTGAGTAAAATCAATACTGTAAAATATTCAATGAGTATGAAATAATGTACCGCAGGCTTTTTATTCAATATAGTCATGTGTCCCCTCAATTTTAACATGTCAGAGATGCTCATTATTGTCACTGAGTATAATACATCCAATCAGCAATGCATCTATAATGTAAATAGATGTAGGCAGTTATTTGTTGCTTAGAACGCTATACTTGGAGCACTGTAGGCCCGAATAGTAGCAAAGGAGTCACATTTCCTTACTGTATTAGTATCAGGAATAAATAGGAGTATCATTGAATAATAAATGACCATATATGAATTAAGTTGAGTTTAATATGGGTGCATATTATTGTATTGCCCTGCACTGTGATCTTAAACACATCTATTATGCTATCCCAACCTGCATGTCATATTATGCATATAATTTCCATAAAACTTAAATTTATTTGAATTAAAACATCCTCATCTCCATGTATTGATAATGCTAGTATTAAAAAAGTGAAATAAATGAAACAGAATATTTGCAGTCAAGTTTTTAAACTTTGTATGAATGTGCATATAAGAATAAATAAAATAGATATAAATTATTAACAATTATCTGCTCATACACTTCTTTACTTTGATCAGACCTAATCGCTTACAAAAATAATATTATTGATCCTAGCACCCATAAATAACACAGAAATATGGTAATAATAAATCTAAGTAATAAAAAACTGAATCTGACATGTCCTCCCCATCCCTTAAGCCAGAGATACCATGGCTTGTAGAACAATGTGAAATGACATCTCTTTAGATGTATCTCTTGTCCTTTAAGCATGTTCTACCTTAAAATTATTATTATGACAAAGTTCAGTAAAATCTCAGTTATGCATTTTCTAAGAGAGATGGCCTAAAATTATGTACAGTAGAGTCCTGATAATCTGAGTTAGACAGATTTTGACCTGTTCAGAAGATCGGGAAGGTGGGATGACATGGAAAGTAACAAATGCAACATTTAAACCTGACAAAATACATTTTATTATTTCAAGAATTACTTATGTTAACTGTCATTTGCTCGGAACACCACTTTTCTATTTTCTGTTGGTTCCTTTTCCAGTCTCCTATGACTGTTTTTCCTACCTTATAATCTTGTGCCGCTTTTAATAATGTTTCACCTTTGTCCAATCTCTTCAAAGCTTTTAGTATTTTTACTTTCTCTACTATGTATAGTAAGTAGGAGAAGTATTGTATTCGATACCGAGATTTCACCGGAAATATATGTTTTGGGACCCCCTGAATCCAAAAAAAGCATTTTTGGAAACATGTCCATGTGTGTGTCTGTGTGTGTGTGTGTCTGTGAAGAGCATAACTCAGAAATGAACAGTCGGATAAACACCAAACTTGGTATTTAGGTTCAGTATCTTCCATAAATGTGACACAAAGGTTTTCAAGAAAATCCCCCCATCCCAGATTACCCTTTACATGGAACATTTTTCGAAAATTTTAATTTTCTCAAAAATGGCTCTAACGATTTTGATTAAAATATCATATGTTTAAGATATTTTCATGACAAAATGAAATGTATATCTCAAAATTTATGAGAATGTCTCCAAAAGTATTCTTCATTATGAACGACTTTTGCATAACTGGTAAACCATAAGAGATAGACAAAATTTTACTACACAATAAATGTAGATCATGTTAAAATACACAATTTATGTCATATACTTTTTTTTGTTGAGTGAACCATTTTAAAAAATTGCTTGTTATTCTCTTAAGTTTTCCAATAGTTTTTTTCAAATGGGAATTCGTTATTCATTTTTTTTTATGTCCTGAACATACAAAGAGAATGGAATGCGCCACATAGAAACCAGCTCTTAAAAGATTTGATTATTGCTTAAATACTACCATATTCCCCTTGCACCTTCAAGAAAATTAGCAATAAGATTAACATGAAGCATATGGAGAATAAGAGTTTGTAAAAAATAGTTTGTAAAGGAGTAGAGAAAGTCATATGAGTGTAACACATAAGAATTTTTTTTTTCATCAAACTAGACACTTTTTCCTCTTTGAAGCCACCACAGTGCTGCACAGAACAGGATATGTCCGTACATATGTAAATAAAAACTTTACTACACAGTAGCCCACAAGTAAAAATATGTACTCTGCTGCAAACTGAACAATGTTACACTGTTTCATTTTTGCAACAATCAATTGTGGCTAGTTGAATCTAATAATGGTCCAGTGGGTGGTAGTGTACAATCATTTGTGTAGTCCCAGAAGTGCAAATGCTGCTTTTTTGTGTATACTCAATAATTTGTGATATTTTACAGATTATTTTTTCTGATGACCAGGTTGGATTAAATAGAAGGTCAGAGGACTGGGACTGTACTGTATAATTAATGAGAAATCATAAAAGTGAATTTTCTTATGGAACTGAAACCGTCTTATTAGAGCATGGTCAAACTAATTGTCGTTCTCCGTGGTGTAGAGGTTACCATGCTAGCCTCTAGTTTCCAAGGTCGCAGGTTCAAACCCCACAGAGCGTGATGGATTGTTTTGAGGCATAAAAATCCTTAGCATGGCTTCCTTCGGAAGGGAAGAAAAGCCAATGGTCCATATCTTAGATTTACGGCGCATAAAAGAACCTCAAGCCTGATAAAGAGGACTCTGAGCAAAATTACCGGTCTTTTATGCCCAATATAGAATGGGACACTAAGGACCATAGCAGTTAAAGAGAGTCCATAAATAAAACTCAATTTAATTTAATTTTTGTCAAATATTATTATTATTGTTTAATTAAGAAAACAATAAATGAAACAAAACATAAATGATAAACACAATACAATATTTACACACATATTGGTACTGTTATTCCAAAATTTAAAAAGAAAGCAGAATACTGGTGCTTTACTCTGGTTTAAAAACAACCAATTTTTCCTTGCTTCTTTAATTTTTCCACACAGTCATACACTGGTCAACTATGTACACTAATCACAGAAATGCTGTCATTCTTTAGGTTTTGCAGTGATATAAATCATTGTGTAATTTTCGGAGCACACTAAGAACACTTTTATTATTTACACCTACTTCTTCATTACCATCATCAACAATAACATCAAGTACAACCTGGGAAACAATGACCTTGCCCAACCATATTGTTAACAGGTATGTAGCATTAATGCATTCTGAAAATATTGATGCCTTGCCCAACATACCTACTGTTTTGTGCTGCAACAGCAAAGATATAGCGTACAGAAACCATCACAATACATCTTAACATAGCATAAACATAACATATAAATGTGCAAATAAATTAATATATTTCACACATGGAACCAGAAAAATGTGACATATTAATGGGAAAATGTATAACTGAAAAACATATAATTAAGTTAAATATTAATGGACAAAGTTTGGTGCCTAAACAAATTAGCATATATCTGCAAAAATCATAGAAGTGAATAACCTATAAGTTAGGTTCCACTGTATATAGAGAGAAAATATTTTGCTATGTTGGCAATGAACTTACCATTTGTTTCTCAGCAGGAAACATCCCAGCAGCCATGCTGTTACTCCTTGCTCTTTGGTGCTGGAATTCTAATTCTTTCTCATTGTTAGTTGGTTTGTTGTTGTTGAGTTCCATCACAGTGAGAGGAATGTTGGGGGTTGTGCCCCTCATTGCTGCCTGGTGCTGGCGATAACGCTCTTGTAGGGTTCCAAAACGATCTCCCTGGGGCTTAGCCTGTTGTGCCTGAGCTGAGTTTAGAGACGAAGGGGTGGGTTCCATGCGATCAAGCTCATCTGCAGGTAGATGACAAATGCTACAGTGGTTGCTCGATGGTGAACTAATGCATGCAATAGCTATGAAAGCTTTACTCATGCACGTTAACATTTACCTACATAAACTGATTGCAAACTCTACTCCTATAAATGGTGGTATTATGGGTCATCAATCTGTATCATGCAAAGTCAGTGTGTGTTAACTTGGTCTGTGAAGGAGGAACTGAGGGGTGTTTTATGTTTTATTATTGTGGTTACAGAATCATGGTATAACCATTAATTATTATTGCCCTGATATACTGCCTGCTGTTATAAGGAGCAGATTGTTTATGTAATACACCTCATATGACAAACGAAAGTCAAATTAGCTATGACAGCTTTTGGAATAGGTTTGTAGTTCCCATGTTATCAATGAACTGGATAAAAAGATCATGTGAGGCAGTAGTTGAATCAAAGATTATGCACAGAGTAGAAATTTGAGAAACGTCAAAGCTTGGCTGTAAAGTTATATGGTACACAGGATGTTTTGTAAAGAAGTTCTGGGTTTATCTAAAGGGAAATAAGTTTGGCATAACTAGTTATTCAAGTACGAGGGGCGTCCAGTAAGTAAGTTTCCCTATTTTATAAAAAGCATTACACACAATTGATCATGTTGAATTGAATTAATTTTATTTATATTGTACAATCCTTCTGTTACTTTTCTACATAGTCAACATATTTTTCCAAGCATTTTTGGGGATGACACAAGTTTTTCCAAGCCAGTGTTGTACCAGGTCAGGTTCCTGTGCTTTCAACCAGCTGTTCACTGATTTGACTTCATCATCGGTGTTAAAAGGGCTTACCTTTGAGTTGGAGGAAAATGTGAAAATCACTTGGGGCAAGCTCCAGTGAATACGGAGAATACAAGAAAACTTCCAATTTGAATCTTGACCCAGGTGGAGCTCAGAAGATTCAACTGGGAAGTTTTCTCACATCCTCCATATTCACCAGATCTTTTCCCAAGTGATTTTCACATGTTCCCTGACTCAAAGATCATCATGGAGGTAAGCATTTTAACACTGTGATGAAGATCAATCAGAAGTGAACCAGAAGTCCTGCTCATAACCAGCTGTTCACTTCTGATTGATCTTTGTCACGGTGTTAAAGTGCCTACCTCCATGATGATCTTTGAGTCAGAGAAACATGTGAAAATCACTTGGGAAAAGATCCGGTGAATATGGAGGATGCGAGAAAATCTCCCAGTTGAATCTTCTGAGCTCCGCCTGGGCTAAGATTGGAAGTTTTCTTGTATCCTCCATATTCACCGGAGCTTGCCCCAAGTGATTTCCACATGTTCCTCCAACTCAAAGGAAGCATCTTTAACACTGATGATGAAGTCAAACCAGTGAACAGCTGGTTGCGAGCACAGGACCCGACCTGGTACAACACTGGCTTGGAAAAACTTGTATCACATCCCCAAAAATGCTTGGAAAAACATGTTGACTATGTGGAAAAGTAAAGAAGGATTGTACAGTGTAGATAAAATTAATTCAACATGATCAATTGTGTGTAATGTTTTTTATATAGTGAGGAAAATTTTGAAACATTGGCACAAAACTTGATTACAGTAATATAATGACCAAGTGAGATGACTCAACTGCAATGTGTAACCTCACATTCAGAAATTCCCATGCTCGATTCCTTTTGGGCTAGCCACTCTGAACTTGGGCTTTTTTTTGCAGTTTTTCCTGATTGGTAGGTGAATGCCGGGGTGGATTATATAGTGCAGGAATTTTCCTGTCCCCCATTTCCTTATCATGTTTCAGTGTCAAAGGATCAGGTGAGTGGACAGCAGGCGAGGTGTGAAACAGTGGAGTTTGCTTTGTGGAACTGTCTGCCCTAGCCTTTGGTGTGTGCAGGCTCTCAAAGAGACCTCACCACGGGGAGAAGTGGGTCTATGGGGGGGGGGGGTCCTGCTGCTGTCAGGATGTAACATCTGGAGATGTTAGGGACCTTGCCTGTGTCTGAGCCTGCTGCCCCAGATCTGGTCACCCTGTGTCCTTCCCTTCACCCTTTCCTCCTGAAGGTTTCTGGAAGCACAACTGTGCACTTAAATGCTGAAGAGAGATAGTATGAAAAGAGAGTTCTTTGGCAACCACATGAAATTAATGTTAGCAATTTTTCAAAAGAACTGAAGTAGAGGGTGAAAAATTAAGAAAAGCTGTGAATATGGGCTAACTTTGAGCATGAAAGTTCCTTAGACTTGTATGAAATAGTTAAAAGAAATTGCAGGTAGGCAAATAGATAACTGTGATCTGTATGGAAGAAGAGGTCTTGTATGGAGGAGCATAATTTCTTAAAGGATTAAGGAAAGGTTTTCCAGAAATATATATTATGTGTAGGAAACTGAATGATACTTTCCACTATCTGAAAGAGTGTAAAATGGTACAAAGTGTAGATAGATAGCATTGAATGAAAAATAGGATAAACTACAACAAGAAATACTACCAATCAAAATGTTGGTAGGTATAAACTTAGAGAAAATGAATAAGATGGGAGAATTTTTAAGAAAAGCAAGGAGGAAATGAATAAAAGAAGAAGTATGAGCACATAATGTGTGATACCTATGTTATCTGTGATAGTGGTGATGTGTTTTAGAGGCTCTTTACAATGCATACAACCTGCAGATTAAAGTCAGGGAGCCCTAGCTTCATTAATGCTAGATACTTAATAAGTTTTTTTTTTTTTTCATTTGTATAGTTCCCTTTAACTTCTGTGGACACACTGGGGGCTTTACTCATTGAACTGTAGGATTGTAATACTATTAAACAGATTCACATTTTAATCTCACATTCTTATTTCCAGACTCTGTGGAGGATAGGGAATGATTCTGCTTAAAAAACATTTCCATGCCCAGCTGGGAATCGAAACTGCAACTTCTGGGTTGAGAAGCAGAACACTGACCACTTGACTACAGAGGTTAATAATACTGTTTATACTCTTTTTATGTATCGTATTGTGACGTATGCAGAGATTACAGGACATACGTCTCTCTGGTCACCGGGATTTGAGATGGCAGTTGGTTTGGAGTAGGGGGAACTAGGCACTTTAGGAGGGGATGAGTTGTTTAGTGTTACTGACGCTTGAGGATGGCGTGGCTTGAGTAAGGGAGTCAGGAGGTAACCTTCGAGCTGTAAGGGTGTGCAACTGCTTTCTCCGTGCTAAGGCACGATGGCCTCACCGACAGACATTGGGCTGAGAATGTAAGCACTACGTTATCTATCTCTATATAATAAATTCAGTAGCAATCCATTCCCTTGAAGTTTTAATTATGTTAGTGTAGATTACTTTCCTTCCTTTAAGCCATGTAACATTTCGAATTAGTAATATTTTCTGTATTTTCTTTAGCTGCATCCCTCGTCGTAGCCTCGCCGTGTTAGAAGTTTGATTAATTTCCCGGTACATTCTCTTACAAGCGAGTAGCTCCCCATCATTTTTGAGCAAATATAAGAAGAGGCTACGACAGTATAACTGTTGGAATTATAAATTAATTCAATTTATTTATGAGAATATTACTATACTATGAACAAACCTACTCAATAAACTCTGTATTTTCATTGGTGAATCATCATTTAGCATCTAAAGGATATTAATGAAAAAGGGAGAAAAGAGATCTAGCATTGGTCGACATATGAGTGCAGGGCCACATAATACTGCCCATGATCATTTTATTGTTATTCAATAATTACTTTGACAAGCGTTTTTTTTTTTAGTTCCATTTATATCCCGCCTTTAACTACATTGGTCTTATCGGCGGCCTTTCCTTTGGGACTTGTTGCCTATTGGCAGTGGGGTTAACTCGTGTAACTCTTGTCATTGGGTATCTTGCAATTTGGATTTTGATCATTAGATCATACACACATTCACACTCTCATTCATACTTCCAGACTCTGGGGAGGATAGGGAATAATCTTGGTTAGAGAAAAATTCCCACCCCCAGCCGGGAATCGAACCTGGAACCTCTCACACAGCAGGCAGTTGCTCTACGACTGAGCTACAGGGCCAATACAGTTTTTATTTTTATTTTATTTATTTTATTTTTTAGTTATTTTTTGGGGATTTGAATTTGTTTCAATTTCTTTTATTAAATAATATAATCAGGGCATTCATTTTCACATTACAGAATACCATGTTATTTAATGTAAGATCTAAGTTATTTTCCTTTACTACAGTGACATTTTCTCAACAATGTCTCTTCACTGTGTTTGTCTAAATTTTTAGTATTCTATCCTAGCCTGGCATACTATCGTCTTCAGAAATTCAAATGGGTAAGAGATTTATTTTCAACTTCAAGATCCATTTCAGTATATGTAGCACTGCATACAACTAACACAATACTGGGTCAGTTCTAAGAAATGTGGAGGATCAATCCCAGTGAGTAGACAAGGTAGCAGGAACAACAACAATACAATATGTTACCTCTGTATTCCAGAAACAATAACATGACAATGAGACAATTATGTAACATCAACTGCACACTTGGTTCATTGACATGTACCACATCTTTTGCTATCTATAGGAGAATGAAATATTTGAACACTCCAGAACTTCTACTAGGTTATTCCAGATTAAGCAGTGAAAGGTATACAGTATCTCATTCTATTGGATTCAATGGTAAACAATATAACAAACTTTAAAGAAAAAAGTGCATGCAGCACTCACAAGTAGGCCAACAATGGTTAATCCTCATAAGGTGCTTGAATTAAGCATGAAATTGCTTTGTATACAGAAACTGTGGAAAATGTTATTTAAATCAATAGCGTATAGGCTAAAGTTGAAATGGTGAACCAAGTTTGAAACACTCAGTGTCATGGCCAGGATTTATACTATAAACCTTCAGAATTCAATGTCAACACTCTTTCTATCAGAGTTAAAATCCACCACATTTTGTGCCAATCTGATTCCTATATGCTTGGTAAGCAATTACAAGCATTTTAATCTCAAAGATGAGATAGCATTTTGTTGCTTTTTATCCCCAATATATGGTTAGAAGCCTGATAATAAAAGCAGATGCTTTATGCATAACTTCTTATAATAATTAATGTAATTTTGCAGATTAGGTATACTTTGCTTATGTAGGATAAAAGTTCACATAATATTTTTATATATAGAATAAAAAGGATGCAATATTTCTTGCTATTAATTGAACTTTTGTTAAGTGAGCAAGATGATTGTGATTATTAGATAGATGTACTTAGTGACAGCTTTGATTAGGAATTTCAAGTATACCTACAAGGGCTGATCAATAAAGACTGAGACTAATTTTTTTTCACAGATATTTATTACTCCATTTCAATATTGACATGGTCTTTTTCAAAGTAGTCCTCTCTTACTTGAATGCACTTTTTATAGTGTCTCTGCCAGTCCTCGAACACATGGTACAGGCCATTCTTTGTCAGGTCTTTGAGAATCGCCTCACTTTTCTTCAGCACTGCTTCAGTGCTCTCAAATCGAATGCCCCGGAGCTTTGCCTTTAGTGGTGGGAATAGAAAACAAATCACAGGGGACAAGATTGGGGCTATAAGGCAGATGTGGCACACAGGCAATGTTGAATTCCTGGACTTGATTTGCAACGTGAGGCTGCACGTTGTTGTGACAAGTTCTGGATGTTTCCTTGCAATGTGCTTCCTCAGTGTAGCCAATACTGACGTGTAGTACGCTGCTGTAACAGTGGTGTGAGTGGGAACAACAATCACAGCAACTGTGTTGATGTTGACTTCAGTCATAGCAGAAGCTGAAGCACCAGGCCCACCTTGCTTAGCACAGAGGACTCGCTCTACTTTGAAGTCTTTGAACCACTTAAACACTGTTGCATGAGGTAGTGCATCTTCACCGTATGCTTGCTTCAGCTTTTCCAAAGTTTCAGAGGCTGTATGATTTAAACGAAAACAAACTTTTATTGCTCCTCTTGTGTCACCTTCATTTTGTGGTATGCGAAATTCAACTAGGGTCAACAATATACAGCATTACTACCAACCTACCAATACGAGAGTGCTGCCGCCTATGGACATTATACATGAAACCCCGCTCTTTTCAAATATTCATGGTAGAGACAGGAAACTCTCAAGAAAGCTACAGGAAAAAATCAATCTCAGTCTTTATTGATCAGCCCTCATACATGGAAAAAATATTTTTTCATCAATCACATAGAAATTTATCTGTCCTTTATCTTATGCCTATACCTAATCACAAAGATGTTTTATACCTTTCAAATGATTCAATTGATGCTTTGTACCATGCAGTTAAAATGATTTATACAAATAAAACACATAGCAAGCATTACTCGGAATCAGCATAAGAAGAAATGATTACACAATCTTAACTCATTCAAAACTTTTCAGTGTTCAGATGATCATTTCAGGGATCAACTTCCTTGAGCAAGAATTGGTCTTGGTCTGTTACTGCTTTATTTATAGTTGATGGTATAAACTTTGATTAATAATGGTTAGGAATGAAAATTTTTTCAATACTGAAGTGATAAATCTGTGAAAGGCTTGTATCTGTGAATATTGTTTTTTTAAAGGTGATAGTTATATATTTAAAATTTTCAAAATGCAAAGTTTACTAAAATCAGAAACATGTGTGACAATGCTATAGAAATGTAAAGCAATGCTATGTGAAAAAAAACGTATACTTTAAAACAATATTTTAAAAGACTGTATTCGTCATCAAAATAAAAACCGTGTTGGACCATTCTAATGTGTATTTTTGTACATATCACACAAAAGGTTCCATCATTAGCAATGTCCATGCAATACACACTGTCCTTCAAAGCAAAATGTTTTACAAGCATCACTCCATAAGCCATAGCAATCATTTTTCTGGGTTCTTACAGTAAAATAAAGATTCAGAATGTATATAAAAGCATTTTGTGTGTCATGCGTGATACAGTATAATTGTACTAAAGACTGTAGCCCTCCTTTGGTGCATTGTCTGCCAGTTTGTGACTAAAAACTGGATGCAGGCATTTTCAAAAGAATGTATGGTTGTGTGTTACCTTTCAAACTTTATATATTGAAGTATTCCAATTACACACAGCACACAGGTGGAGCAGATGGCACTACTAAATTCCTGAATACTAACAATGAATTTGAGTTAACTACAACTTAATTTTAGTATCCAATTTGCAACTAAGGTAACTATGTATGAGCTAAATAAATATTTGTGCCTACTTATACACAACATTACAGAATCCAAAAGGATAAATTACAAGGATTGCAGAGAGAATAAAAACAAATACTTTAACACAGAGAACTTTTGGTTTAAATGTTCAAAATTCTCCACTTTGAAAGTGTAGTATTTTGGAAAGTTCATTGACTGACTTATATTTACTGAGTGAAAATGTAGAATTTGATGTGAAAATTAAAGTCAAACTTTGCTTTATTCCCAATTTATCTTTAACGACATTCAATATGTGAACTTTAGCCTCAAGTACTATAATTTTCCTATCTCAAACATTTTGTTTACCTTTCTCCATCTCCATAAGAATTTGTACAGTTCAGTTCTGTAACATTGTGTACATATACATTGATATACAGTATTCATTTATTTTTGGACTTTGGCATGAGTTTGAATGTATTGACATCATCTCTAGGAAATTTGTTTCACATATTTTGACAAGTGTTTCTTACAGTGCTGCCATAACAAAAGTAATGAGTAATGAGCAGTGCTTTTATTTGAGCCCCATTTGTTCAACTTCCTAAGTGTAATTTGCATATTTCAGATCTTGAAGTGTTTAAATGATGGAATGAGAAAGGTAGCCAAAAGCAGGATCCTTATCATTGCCTTCATTAAAATACTTCTTGTTGTTGTGAATGTAATCTTTGAAATATTAAATCAGAGAATGACTAAGATTATGCATACATATATGCATTATTTTAACCTAATAAATAAAACAGTTCATGAAAAGCATTTTACACGAAGAAATAAAAAAAGAAAACTAGGACTGCTAGAAGAAATTTTGCTGAAAATTTATTCTGGCTGTCTGCCATTTATGTCTAAGCATTTTCTTATTCTTTTAATCATTTGTCTATAGGATCTTCTCCCAGTGCTGTCATGGAGGTCATATGGAAGCATACAGAAGGCATAGAAAGCCTTAAAATTGATTGAGAGAGTGTATAGGAAAGAGAAAGCTTAAACCCACAGAGGGATTTCTTTTAACACTCTATGACTCCAAGTTTCATAACTTCTGCATCACCACAAGACGGCAATACTGTGCTTTGTGAAAAAAATTAAATTGAGTTTTATTTATGGACACTCTTTAACTACTATGGTCCTTAGTGTCCCATTCTATATTGGGCATAAAGGACTGGTAATTTTGCTGAGAGCCTCTTTATCAGGTTTGAGGTTCTTTTATGTGCCATAACTCTATGGCATGGGACCATTGGCTGTACTTCCTTTCCAAAGGAACCCATGCTAAGGATTTTTACGCCCAAAAAAATCCATCACCCTCTGCCAGGTTTGAACCCGCGACCTCGGGAACTAGAGGCTAACATGGTAACCACTACATACTGTGCTTTGTGTTTTCATCATGTGAATTATTTGGTTAAAATTGAAAGCGTGGTTACTATATATCACAACCAATGTCCATATGCATAAATGGTTCACCTCTGCAATGCTGGAAACCAAAGCCATATATTAAAGAATGACTGAAAAGTCATCAAAATGCCAGAGCACTCCAGGGTTCACTAGGACATTTTTACATCCATTAATTGAAATTCTAGCACAAACAATACTGTAAGTTACGAAATGTTGCATAATGAGACTGATTCATAACATGTCTTTCAATATCATTAAGTTACTCCAAATAAACTTGAAGCTATATAACAAAGTTATAAACATATTTTGTTGAAGTTCAAATTTCTCATAAAATTTAATTTATCTTGGAGATATTATTATTATTATTATTTTTTTTTTGAGAATGAATGTTTTTATTAGGAATGAGAGAGTATGGCCAACAAAAAAATTAAAATTGCCCTGACAGCATTGTTTTCTCGTAAGGATGAACTGTTTTAATTGTTACGGGCTATGTTTATAAAGAGAGGCACATATCTGTTATGACACATGAGCAAAGAGATTCCCATTAACAAAGTAATATGCAAAAAGCTTCTTTGGATCCTTCCCCACCAAAGCCCTATCCAATGCTTGCAAGCTATCATTAAACTCAAACATATGCCTTCAAAAGTCGGAAAATAAATGAATGTGTGGTACAACTAATATAATTTAGATTCTGCATCTATTAGTAATTAATAAACCAGACTTTGCTAGCATGACTTATAAAGTGACCCTTATATAAACATTGTTTTGTTATGTTGAAAACTGTTATCATCATTAGAGGGTTAAGGAATCTTACTCTGAAATTTATTGTTTGGTGGTGGGGGTGGTAAGGGCCTTCCACCCATCATCCTTTTCAAGCTGCCCATCCTATCCCTTATAGACATATCCTTCTTGGGCAAGGTTGGACCCTATTTTAAACAAGACAACAGAATATTTGCACTCATGATTTGTGTCTTCAACAGCATTCAAAGGCCTAGTCATCTTCAGATGTTATTTTCCATGTTCCTGATGATGATTAAAGACTTAGCTATTTGAAGATTAAATAAACAACAGAATTCTCTAGCACATGCATAAATAATAAAAATTACTTTGCTGTTCAGGCAAAAATGGAGCAACAATAGGTGCTAAATAAACAAGTGATATAACATATTGCTTTCAAATGAAGTAGAATTTAACATTTTGTATGTCAGCATGTGTTTCTATTGATAATAATCACTTAAATATTTAAATATGTGTACATAAACATACTTCATACTTTTATATTGAAGCTATTAATAGTGAAGTATAGAATTGAAAGAATTTTATAATAACGACTTCATTTACTTCATTTGAAAATTACATGGACTAACTGCTAGAAATATTCTTGTAGCATTTCCTATATGTATTGGAAAACATCTGCTGGACATTACACTTACCAAAGTCGCTTATTATTTGACTGTATAAATTCATTCTATTTTTCTGCCCCCCTATGTATATTTAATACTCTATGGAGAGTATGGCTGAACTTTGAAAATATTTTAATATTTTCCTTCACATATTATTTCATGATTTTATTACCTAAAAGCATTCAATGCTGATTTTTCTAGTTTTAATCTAATATTCCGGAAATGCTCCTTTATCTTTATAATTTTTGTTGATGGTTAGAATATGAAAAATATGCAAGGCAAACAAAAATATAGAAATAAAGATGAAGGATTATTTCTCAGAGTCAGATTAAAATGCTTAGTAAAATTGCAAATTACACAGTCATGGAATAAAACAGGAGGTAAATCAAATATTTTCATAATCTAATAGACTTTCTCTATGAGTCAAAATTACATAAAAAGAGTGAAAAAAGAAACAAATTTTGTAATACCAAAAATGAACATACTCAAGAAGTTTATCAGCCTATCAAATATCTCTGCAGCATCATCGGTCAGTCTGGGAGCAATAACTTTTGAAACATACCCTGAATTTTTTGACAGAGCAAAGAAATCAATCCTTTAAATTTACTTCAATATATTGTTTTTGTTGTAGGTTATTAAAATAACTGGGTCAAAGAATGTTTACATTGATTTTAAAAGAAGGCTGAAGGTTACATTAAACTAGAGTCCAATATAACTTTTTCTGTCAATGAAGAAGTGTTTGTTGTTTGTCCTATTTTGTGGACAAGTATTTGGGTATTTATAATACGATATTAAAGAGAACAGCATTAAGAGCAGAACATTTTCTTGCAAGTTTTTATAAAACTTGTCTTCATAATTTTATTAACATATTGACTGAATTTAAATTCATTACTAATTAAAACTAATCAGAGTAATTAAAACGATAGAAATGAATATTTTGTATACCTCTACTCTAAGCAGTCTTCCATTAAAATTGGCACATTAATATTTCTTCCAACCTACATATAGCTTTATTCAGCTTTTTGGTACAAATTATTTGTATTAAGCCAGTAATATACATCAACTTTCTGCTATGTAAACCTTTTTACTTTTATTCAATGCATCTCCAAGCCATTATAACACTACAGCACTAGGTAGCATATAGGGAATGAAAAATAATATATAGGGAACAAATATTTATTCTTCCATTCCAAACCTGATTGCCCAAAACTTTACAAAACTCCAAATGTATTTATTTTTAACCATCTATTAATATCGTGATAAATATTGATAATGAAATCATGCTATATCAGAGCACCAATACAAAAATTTTGTTTTTAATATCATCTTCATTGTTCCATACTAAGTACTGAAGCATCTTAGTATTCTAATGATTACTGACTAGATCAAAATAACAACTTTAATAACCAGTAATTTGAGCAGTAAAACTTTAGTGAGTGAACTGGTAAGGGAATGACCACTAAGTATGCTCAGTAGACAAGTGGGATGGCTCAGGCAGTAATGTCTGTGGCCCGCATTCAGGAGGCCCCAGTTTGATCCCCGACAACTGCCCACTCTGATCCATGGATTTTTTTCAGGGGTTTTACCGGGTCGTTAGGCAAATGTTGAGTGATTTCTTTCATCTCAAGAATTTCTTGTCCCTCCATTTCGTTCCATTCATCATTTCATTCATCCTTCACTCTGTTTGATGGTTGGAAGTGTCGGCGATGGTGTTTCAGTGAAGCATTACATGGAAAACGGATGCTCTCTGTAAACTTTCTCTATCCCTCAACTTTTGACTGGTTGCCGGGGTATATGGGATGGGCGGCAAGGGTTTTGAATGTAATTCCAACATCAGCAGCATCCTGAGACATCTGGGAGGCCCTCGAAAACCCGTTCAGGAACCATCGTTTGGCCGCAGCCTACCATATATTCCTGGATCGGTGCCAAATCCCCTCCATTCACAAGCCACTCCATTGCTCAGTAGTGTAGCATAAGAAGAAAAATATGGGTAAACATTTTTTCTCAACACATATCCTTGATATCAGATCACATTTTCATTATTTGCCTGAGAGATATTTCAGATAAATAGTGATCAGTCCTTCTTCTTCCTAACATATGAAAAATATCTGTGATTTAAATGTGCCCTCTATTCCTGTGTGCTTTAGTTTTAGCTTCAAAGTCTTTACTGGCACTCTATAGTTCTTCACCAAAGTACTTAGTAACATCTAAGTATTTTCAGGACTGCAACCTTCAAGCTATCAGTACCTTAGGCAACAATTACTGTGAAATTTTCTTGTCTGTATTCCTCTTTCTGAGAACAATCTAGCATTAGATTTTAAACATACTATTTTATTTCAAGGTTAATGCTGATAATCAATGTTTCTTAACAACAGGACAGAGTTGAAAGTTTCACTGTATGCATTCTACATATTCAACTCACTAGAATGTGTCATATTTAATTATATTAAATAAAAGTCACAGATGCATTAAAAACTCTACCATATACAACATTCAGAAGAAAGATAACATACTGCCAGTGGGCAATAGCCATTCTTGCATGGATATAGTTGAATAGCCATGTCTAACCTGACCAGCATTGTTGCCAACCTAGTGGAATTCTACTACTCATAGCAAAATTTGAGTATTCAGGAGACATTGTGGGAAAAATTAAAAAGTGTGAAGCTGTAGTGACTTTTGTAAATTTTAATTTAAAAAATAAATTTATGATTATTACTGAAGCAAACATATAAAAAGTTTCAATTATATCCTACAAAGTTAATTTAACCATTTTAAGTATTACCAGTTATATAATAATGAATTATAAAGGGTATTCCATCTTCAAGAAAAAAGGGAATACCGCAGAGAATTGTTGAAAGATAAGAAAATGATGCTGTTTTCTGATAAGTGGTTAAAAGAAGGAAATTTTTTGAAACCGTTACAACCAGTTATAGAACATACTCCAAAAGCAAAGTGCAGAGTATGTAGTGTGTTTTTGGGGGCAAAAAGAAGTGATATTTTGAAACAGTGTGAAAGCCAGAAACACATGAAGGATCTAAAATCTACTGAGAGCACAAACATTTCTCGATAATTAATAAATTAATTTATTTATATTTTACTAAGAAATACACAATGATTAAATTCATTCTAACTTAATTATCCACTTAATCAAAAGATAAATTACTGCTTATAAAATAGGCCTAAATTACTACGGAGAGGGTATAATATTTTTTTTTATAACTTTAAGCAATGATATAATGTAATATTTTTGTAGTGGAATTTTGTTCAACCTGTAGTGGATGTTTTTTGGTTGGCAACATGGCTGACCAGTCAAAGACTGCCACCAAACATGAGCAGTGAGATAAAGGCATACCATTCCAGGCACTGTTAATGAAAGAAATATGGAAAAGGTGCTGGAAACCAGTTGTATAAGGAAAGTGAATGCAGGTAGTAATACACCTCCATATCATTTTTCGAATTTGCTTTAGCACAAACAGAGGGAATGTCATATCTGAGAGGGCCAGTTCTGGGCAATTAGTGAAGTATCTCTTTTTCACAATTTAATTTATATACAATAACAGATAAATTTTATTTTCATGTGGCAGAAAGAAAGAAAAAAAAAGACAGTTAAAACAATTATCTGAGAAGAAAAACTGATATCACACTCTAACTTCACTATTTTAAACAAAAGGTTTACTTCGGACATGTTTCAGAGGCTCTTGCCTCCATCCTCAGCAGACGGATACTGGCAAACTCATGGTAGTGGCCTGTAAATGTTTCTTTATAGTGCAGACATATTTTGAGATGAGATCATTTGCCTGCAGTATATCAGAATTTATGACCTTGTATTTGTATTAATACATTTTCCCAGTCTGCACTACACAGAGACATATCTACAGGCCGCTACCATGAGTTCTCCAGTAAGTCTTCACTGAGGATGGAGGCCAGGCCTCTAACATATCCGAAGTGAGTCTTTCGTTTCAAATAGTGAAGTTACATGATATAGGTACCAGATTTTTCTTATCAAAAATCCTAATTGCATTCCTGCTAGTCTTATAATCAGCTAAAACAATTTTTGTCTTAAAATATAGTAAAGACATTATTTACCCTATCTCCTCTGATGCTACACTACTGAGTATTTTCTTATGTAAGATATTCCTTTGCCATGCTATAGAATTCAGGCTTTAATTAGACAATGTTACAGTTTTAAAACTCAGTTAATACAATAATACTAAGCTTGGAATCAATGAGATATGTTAAAAAATAAATAAATAAGATCATGTAGATGCTGAAAATTGTCCTAAATTTTAAATTCATTGCAATATTCATGTTATCTATTAAAATGAGATATAACCATTATGATTACAAAATTTTATTATATAAACGATGTACACATATACTATTTTTTACTGTTCTTGTTATTTATATAATGTTGCGCCACTTCTATATCTATGTTGTAATTGCTATATTCTGTGTCATTTATAAATACTTGCATCTGGATGATGCCATGAATTCTGCAAAATGTATTTTATTATTAATTATATTTGCAATCTCAATTTGTTGATCTTTTCTGTACGTAATGCTTCCTTGTATTTAAACTTTGGTAAATCATTTTATGTGTTATATTTATATTTATAATTGATGCATACATTGTATACTATTATTGACATTGTTCTTATTATTCATAGTGTTATGCACTTTTTATATATTTTATTATTATTGGTTATTATTATGTATTTTGCTGTTTTTATGTAATTTGTAAATGCGTACTTGTTCTTAACAATGTCTTGAATGCTGCAAAATTAATTCTATTATTGATTAACTTAGTTTTTAAGCTTTCCTATACGTAAATTTTCCTTTGTATTTTAATTTTGAAAAATCAGTTTGATGTATTGTATTTATACTTATTACTGAATTGACGTGTCTCACAACATGTATTATGGGGAATAAATACCAATACAATAAAATTCATTTTTGGAGAGAATCTTTAAAATCATAACTGCCTTTTGTTTTCCTAAACTGTTTAAATTTATCAAATTAGCTTCCTAGATGATAAGAATTAAAGTATATCTCTATGCTATAATTTGTTTGTGTAATTCTGCACATGTATAAGAGAATGTCTTATGATACTAGTAAAAGTGTGGATACTGTGTGAAGTTTGTCCTCAAACAATCCTTCAGTCCTATTCATTTGTTTAAGAATGCCCAGAAAAGGTTGGTATCATCAAAACAGAAGCCATACTGGAAATGTTCTATGTTGGAATACTCTACTTTGCAACAAAGAGGTTAAAAGAGGGTAAAAGGTGATAAACAAAACTGTAAACAAGATATTTCAAACACTGATATATTGCTCTCAAAAATATATAACATAGCAAATAAATTATTTCACATAAATATAAATGTTACACTATTATGAACATCTCAAAATATTACACATTTCAAAATATTACATACGTATTATTAAATATTACAGAAATAATAATGTATAATGTTTATTAATGGCAGGTACATTCAATAAATAGGTGTGATTTTCAGATGTTGTGAATAACATTTTATGCACTAAAACATTTTATTTCAATTTTCTAAAAGCAATAACACTGTGTTATTTACTTAAGTACAGCAGCATGTATTTATTTATGTATTTTGAATATGAAAACATCCCAATGCTTATCAGAGTTTCTCAAGAATTTTAAAAAAAAGATCCTACCTCAAGGATTTTGGTGATTATAGAATTGTAATATATCAAGTGTAAAAGTGCATATTATATTTCAGAGGATGACATCTTTAAGTTGCAATAAGTTAGGCACAATAGCATGTTAATGTTTAAAAATACTGCAAGCATGGCCAAGAAATCCACTTCTTACATCCAACGAAAGATTGAATTGCATTTAGTTAGTATGTATTAAGATATTTTCATATTCTAGCACAATTTCTTTTCTTAATTAATGATAAATAGCAATGGTGTATACAAAAGGCAGTGCAAGACATTTATGGATTTGGTAAGGGCTCTAAGAAATTATACAGTGACGATTCTTTTTTACCTGATCAGGACTTGGTGTTCCATGTCTACTGTTGCTACTTCCAGGACGTTTATTCTTCCTTGGTGGAGGTACAGGGGCTTGGACATGCTCACCCTTGGGGGGCAGTGGAGGGCGGAAGGTGTTGAACCGATTTGCATCCAGAGCCTGTGAAGAGTAATGCATTTTATGATGATATTTTGAAATGACTCTTATGGTTTAGTCTTATGTGAAATTCAGTATAAGTTTCCCTTGATTTAGAACTGTGTAAACAAATAGCTTGTTTTCTTCAAATAGAAATTGCACTGCTTTAATTTGGTGTGTCATCCTATCTTCCAGATAAGAACTGCAGCAATAAATGCAGATAGATAATTTTTCAAATAACTGTGAATGAACTACTGAGTCAAATTACTAGGTTACTAAAGACTGCTTTTCAAACAAACAACAGTGAGCTTGCAGAAATGATTATAAATTGATAACAGATTGGTTGGCTGCAATGCAGAAAAGTAATGGTTCATAGCACAGATTAGTCGACTTATAGCTGCTTCTTTTAAAGAATGTTTACAAACTTTAAAAAATAAATAACTTCAGATAAATAAAGCATATGACGTATTATGAGAGATGTGTTCAATGTTTTTAAACATTTGTGATAAAGATATAATTAGGAATAACGTAATAAAAATCCATAGAATATGCAAACATGATTGACTATGAAAATTTTTGAATAAGTGCTTTGAGTAATGGATCTTTCAGCAACATAAAACGTATTGAATTTGTATGCAGTTGGCAATTAATGCTAATAAATTTTGATAGGTGCTCTTCATCTCTGTCCAAAACATGCCATTATTAATCCTAAAATAGGTACTTGGATTAGATACAGAATGAATCAGAAGTTTTGTTATTTCCTGCTTTTTTTATCCATTATATGCAGGTATAATTCTCAGCAACTATTCGCTTTAGTGCTTGTGTTGTGCTCATTGTTTGTTGTGTTCTGGATTAGGGCATTTCTCACGTTATTGATAATAACTTGAAGAATTGATTTAGATTACAGCTGTATGTCACACAATCACTTATTTATATTCATATTCACTCATATCCATTTATTGTAGATGAATACACTGTTACGCACAAGTAATCCAAGTCATGCAATCAATATACATACAATGCAAGATTAAGTAATTGTAATGATAAACTTATAAATAAGAGAATAATCCAAGACAAACAGTATACTTCAGTAATATGCAATCAAACTAGTACAAACTTCTTAGGCATCACTGTTGTTACAAGACTATCATGGAATGAACACATACTGACCCTTTGTTGAAAGTTAAGCCATATAACATATGGAATTAGAATGCTAACACAGAGGTTGTAAGAACAGTATATTTTGGTTATGTATATTCTTTTCTTGCATATGGAATACCATTCTATTTTGGATACTATTTATTTATCCTTTGAGAACCTTACATTGTTTTTGGACACATCAGGATTGGATATGTAGAAATTTTACATTACAGCAAGTAATACTAAAATAATTCTTAATGATAATTATTTCTTTACAAAATACTATGTCACAGAATAACAAAATTAAATAATCTATGTACTTTAATTATGTGATTATGGAAAACATGGTGCATTTAAATACGTAAATATTGCCTTTTTAGAAGTAGCTTTCTTAGTTTACCTTTAAAAGATTCTTTATTTAAGCTTTTTTTTGAAGTATCTAGTTTATTATACATTAAGATACCCAGATAGGCTTTTTGTAAGCCTGTGGCTACCCAAATGTAAACTATTGAGATTTCTTGTATTGTAATTATGATATTCTGAGTTCTTTTGAAATATAGTTATATTATTATGAATGAAGTTTAAGGTTTCAGGAATATATAGGCATGGGATAGGCAAAACTTTAAGTTCATTGAATATGTACCTACTTGGTGTTCTTATGGGTACCTTCAGAATTGCCTTTAAAATTCTTTTTTAGATTGTGAGAATATGGTTGCTTTTGGAGAGGAACCCCAAAAGGGGATGCCATAGCTAATTTGGGACTCAACGCAGCTGTGATACACTATCTTTAGTATTTCTTTGGAGCACACATTAACCAATTTACGAACACCGTAACGTAATTTGTTCAGTTTGACACTTAGTTGTAATATATGAGTTTCCCATGCAAATTTGTTATCAATCCAGATTCCCAGGAATTTTGTTACACATTTTTTAACTATGAGAGTTTCATTTATATATAAGTCTAAATTATTGTTTTTTGATTGGTTATGGAAATACAGATATATTGTTTTTTCTACATTCGATAAAAGTTTGTTCTCTGTTAGTCAACATTGTAAGCTTTTATTTGCTTCATTTACTACGTTCTGGAAGGATAGTGAGTTTTCATTATGACTAGGTTTGTATTGTCTGAAAACATTATTATATGTACTTTTGGAATGTTCAGTGGAAGATCATTTATGAAAATAAGGAACAATAGTGGTCCAAGGATTGAACCTTGTGGCACTACAGGATTTACTTTCTGGGGGTGGCAACTAATCATTCTGCAGTGGTATTTAAACTACAAAAAGAATTTTCTACTCCAAGTAAACCAATTTTCAATGAACTTAAAAAATTCCTACAAACACTATCCTTTATTCATAATAATATGCATTGTTTTCAGTAAAATAGACTATCACACTCATAATACACTTGCAACTGAATTGATACATCTACATCATCATAGACATAATGGAATGATGAATGGCATATATCACAAATTAGTAATTTTGTACAACAAGATACCCAATTCTTTTAAGGCATTATCAGGCAAAAAGTTCAAACAGAAAGTAAAAATTCTGTTATTGAAATGCAAATTTTACAATGCAGATGATTTTCTCAGACTTAAATTGTAATGAAACTTGTAAAGATGATATACATATATTCTGTAAATAGTATGTAAATTTATTGACAAAGCCATGTGTATATATTGTAGGTATATTATTTGGTGAATAAATTCTATTCTACTCTATCCTACAGTATTAAATAAGGATGATACTTATTAACAAAGTGAAACAAATCAATAGATTAACCTAAAGTAGAATATTAAATTATAAGGTATATAAATAAACTTATACACATTATAAACAAATATGTGGAAACTATATAAGATAAATGCTTTACCTAACTAATTATATTAAAATACTGATCAATAGTGTAACATTTTTTTTCATTTAAGAATCTGACCTAAAATGGACATAGAAAAACAATAACATAACAAAAATTCTTAACAAAAAAATACATTCAAATAGGTTCATCAAGCAGAATATAAAAGCTGACATATCAAATAGTTTTTTCAGAAGCATTCTGAAATGATTTAATTTTACATATTTTTATATATGTTGATAGAATTTTGTACAGTTTTGTCCCAAAGTAAGTAGGCAATTTTCTGTCAGCTAAAGTCTATGTTTGGGAAGTCTTATATTACTTTTCTTTCTTGTATCATGGCTATTGACATTAGTATTTATTTTCACTGGAAATTTGTATCTGATTAATGCTATCCATAATTTTGCATTGAAAACATGTCAACACGCAGATTTGACATCTGTTAAGAGATATGTTTTGATTAATTCTGACAACTATTTGTGACCAAAAAAAATAGATAAGTTTTCTCTGAGTTAAATGGCACTTACTGTTAAAAAGATCGCATTTAAAAATGAAATAAATTTGTAATCCACGTCCTATTATATTAAAAATATGCATGCCTCTTAGAGGTTAGAGATTCAGCTTGTTTTGGTTACATATCAATATTAAAAATACCTACTGCGTACACATTCAGAAGTAATAATCTTTCTGTGATTGCTTTATGTCTAAGAAATCATTTTTTTGTAATATAGTATATGATTTTATACTTATTATTAACAACTAGCTAAACTCTCAGCTCCACTCATGCTATTGATTAACTACATAAACTATTCTTCTTCCTTTTTTTCTCTAAGGTAATGTTGCAGTGATGCTTTGAAAACAGATAATAAAATTGTTTTTTTTAGTGTTATTTATGGTTAGTACATAAATAATTGGTATGAAATACCTAACTAAAATTCTGTGTGTTTCTTGTGGTTGGAACACACATGTAATCAGAAAATGAAAATAGAAAATCCAGAATGATTATAATGTATAATGCATTAAGTAGTTTTTGTGCTACAATAATATAACTAACAACTAATAAAAAATAAAATTGATGAGTAAATATTTATCCTATAAACATTTTCTAAAAAACAAAAATTGTTCAAAAAATTATATTTACTAACCTTTGTTATTAAAGACTATTTACAAAGCTTTATCAGTGAAATATTTAGATATTTTTACTTTGTTCCCCATTACAAGCACTTACTTTGGAGAAAGTAATAAGATACCAAAGAGCTTATTCACTAAGTGGGACCTAAACCATATTATATATCATAATTGATTCAGTCATTCCTGATTAAAACCAAAAAGAACATTTGACAGAATGGTATACTTTATTTACCATTAATATTCCAAAAGATATGAACTTCATTCATTTAACATAATGCTAGGTTCAATAATTTTAAATTATGATACCATTAATAACAAATCTTGCTGAACTTATCACACAATTACCTTGATGCAAAATAAGATCAATTCAAATGAATTTCTCTATACTATATAAAGTGTTTCCAATTAATAAATGCTTCAGTGCTCTTTTGAAATGTGGTATGGACTGCATTTGTTTTAAGCTTAATTGTAGTTTATTAATAAAAATATGAAGGTTTGCTTCAGGGTACAATCGAGTGCATGGGAACATACCAATGCTTTTGTTTATTTAGTACTGATAGAATCTCCTTATCATCTATATTCTACACTGTGTTCCTGGGTAATCCAGTCTCTTATTGATTTTAATTCAATTTCAACACACATGCATTAGCCTATGAACAAAGGTTGGACCTAGGTGAATGGCAAAAGGGGAGGAGTATGGAAACATTACACCTGAATAGCTGAAAAGTATGGTTCGCCACGATTCGTATTGGTTTGATGTCAAAAGCCTGGCACTCAAACATTAAGCAGGTCAATTTCAGGCTCAGAAGCAAACAAAATGGGACAGTAAGACAAACATTAAGTGGAGTGCTAGAACCAGGTAAGGAGTGGGGGCTGATTGAAGCAGTGGTTTAGTATTTCCTTACCAACATAAATCATTGCGCATTATATTGGCACAATTCTATGCACTTGACTGTGCACTAACATTAGATATTTATCTGTAATTAAAACTAACAGAGAAATATTGATTACTTCTATTATATGGATACATAAACTACTTACTTTCCTAACATGGCTCTGTCTCTTGGGATGTCTGTGGTACATGTCATCACAAGACAGGCAGAAGTTCTGGTGAGCACACTTATCACAACGTACTGTGGGTGCTGTGCAGCCACATAAGTCACAATGACGACCATCTCCACGTTTCCCATCCCCTAATCAATATAAAAATACAATAAAACATTCTCTGATATTATTTACAAGCAGTTGACACAGTGAATGTACAGTGCTTTTCTTTTACCCTGTGGCCACTGCATGACTGCTTGCATGCCAATACAATTACAATGATAATAAGAGCATACCTCATCATACAAAATGTTGGAAATGTCCTTTTCTATCCACATATTTCTGGCATTTTCTCAGGAAATTTTCAATCACACTTGGGAGTTCAATATCTGAAATTGAGTGAATTTCTTGCCTGATGTTTTCTTTATGTTCTTATAATGTATGGGGTTTGTTGCATACACCTTATTTTTCATTAGATCATCAGAGTTGAGTAAATTTCTGTAATTGGATTTTGTGAAATGATAGGTTGACCCACACTTAATATTCTTTTAAGACAAAGCATTGTTCCATTTATATGTCATGTTTCATCACAACATTACAGATATTGGAGGACAGAGAAACTCAATTTTTTACACAGAGATTCCCTTATATGACATGAAAGTTGGTGTTCAGTAAATGCATACAGAATATTATGATCTATATTTTTTAAACAAACAATAAATGCAGAGAGATACATGAACGAATGACTCATACCATTTTTTGAACAGCTGATAGATCCTGAATTTCAGTTTAGATTTTTCCAATAAGACTTTACTACTGCTTACAGCTGATGAGTAATTAAATTTAATTCATGAAAGTCTTGAAGATAGGTTAATTAGTAAAGAATTATGGCTCTCAGGATCCTTTGATTCAACTGTATGTGATTTTATCTCTGGAAGATCTTAAAAAATAAGGTGTGTTCAATAAACCCATACTAAAATAAAACATTAGGTGAGTAATTCGCCCAATTTCGAATATTGAACTCTCCAGTGTGAATGAAAATTTCCTGAGATTTCAGAAATATGCAGATAGACAAAGGCAACATTTCCAACATCTCTTATGATAAAGGTATGTGCTTAAAACACAGATTGTGGTATTCAAAAAGGGGGGAAAATTAGCAAATATGAAAAGTGGAAGGGAGAGAATAAAGATTACAGGGTGGTGCGTGACTGTATTTATTTAGGGGTAAAAATAGATGGAGGTAATAAATGGGAGAAACAAAAGAAGTTTGCATTGGCAAAAGGTAAAGGGATGATGGCTGCAATTAGAAGCTGCAAATATAGAGTACCTACCTAATATAAATGTTAAATGGCTGGAAAAAGCTTATGAGATGGTTTTGGAGGCAAAAATGATGTACGGTATAGAAATATGGGGATTAGATAGAGGATGGGAAAGTATAGATGAGGTGCACAGGATGTTTTGTAGAGAAATACTAGGGTTAGAGATGGGCAGGGTGGCAACTAAGGGGAAGATAATGGAAAGAGCTTTGAAATTTTGGTTCAGAACTTTAAATCTAGGAAAAAGTAATGTGTTAGAACAATGTATAGAATATCAATAGAATAGCTTAATGAATGATGGATGGGTAAGTCATTTATGGAACATTTTGGAGAAAAATGGCTTAGGAGACATGTGGAGAAGGAGAGAAAATAACATGAAAAATCTTTGGAAAAAGGTGAGGAAAAGACTGGAAGATATAGAAATACAAATCATATTCAGTGAGATTGCCGAAAAGAGCTCATTAGTTTGTTATAGGCCAATGAAAAATCCATGGGGTAAGGAAAAATATATAGACATAGTAAATAAAGAAGAGAGAGAATCTATTGCATGGATAAGAACTGGAACATGGAGGCTAAGAGGGATAGGACAGGGTATTCCTCAGAACCAATGTCCGATGTGTGGTGGTAATGAAGACATTAAACACATAGTATTTAAGTGCCAAGGAACAGAAAATTGGAGAACAGAATTTTTTAATAATAAGTGGTTGAAGGGGGATAGAAATACGCTTATGATCGAAATGATGTGCAAGGACGCTAGAAGCATTGGATAGTTTTTGTGTAAAGTAAAAAAATAAATAGCTTTGGACAGTGCATAGAGAAAAGTAAGAGGCAGTGTATCTTACTTTGAATGGAAAACTATAGTGAATGTGTGATGGTTAAGTAATCATAAGTGAAAAGTGAAAAACAAGTGGAGATGGGACATGAAAAACTGAAAAAAAAACAAGATAATTTATTCACGAGAAATTGTAAAATGTAAATAATCTGTAGTGATTGTCTACAGAATGCGTTGACGGGAAATTGTAAAATGTAAATTAACTGTAGTGATTGTCTACTGAAGGGTGGTCAGGGTCAAAGTGCAGTAGACAATCAAATTGTAAAACTCTTAGCACAATAAACAAATAAAAATAAATTAAAAAAAAAAGTATATCACTGTAATTGTAATTGCAATATGAGAATGTATGGTAGTTGGGATATTGTAATTGTTTCAGCGGGAGTCCAAGGTGACAGCCAGTGTGCAAGCAGCTGTAAGGTGGCCACAGTGTGAAGGAAGAGCACTGTATAATCCACCAAAACTATGTTAATCTGCACCCTACTGATTCAGATATTTAAGTGGAAAATTAAGACATGAGCAAAGCATTCAGTGGCACTATAGACTTAGGAGATGGAGGTGGATATAGGATGGTGGTGGGAGGATTAGATTCGATTGTGTTCTGTGAATTTATTGGTGGCCTTTGAGAGCCATGAACAAAGAACATGTTAGGGATATATATATAGAATTGAGTTACATGTATACATAAATATTATATGTGAACAAACAACATATTGAAATAAATAAATAAAAGTAAATAAAAGAAGTCTACTCTGATATGTGCAGTTACAGAGCATACCAAAATGCATAACTGAAGAAACAGAAGTTGCAAATATAGTTAATAAATACAGATTTGCTATATATAGACAAAAAGACTTAGCTTTAATGTACATTCTTACGAGGCTTTTATAGCATGTGTGTCTCATAATAATTTTTATATTTTATTTGCAATGCATAATTGTGTGTGAATTAACCCATATTTAAAGTTTGCAATTTACAAAATGTACGTATACACAGTTACTAGCTTTCAGTAATTCTAGACCAGGCATTACAAATATTTGCCATTTAAAAGCTTTTTATAGAGCTATTGGATTGTTATTACCATCCAGATAATTTATCATTCAGATAATCTCCAAAGTTATACAAAGTTGCTACAAAGTTATTCTCTAGCAGCAGTTTTGAAAACATTGCAATTGTCAATTTTTCTTTGACTGGTGGGAAGAGCATTAGACAAAACTGCTGTGATCTGTTATAGTTATTTACATAACTGTTTCTTCAGGATGAGTAAGGCTGAGGCCATAATGTCAAATGAGTTCCGAAAAAACACTTTCCTGTAGTTATGTACAATATTCTGTTTCATACTATGTCGAAATACTTTATACATTGGTTAAATATTGTATTGCATATTAAGTTGGATATGGACACAGTCATATGTTTCAGTTAAGTTTTTGATTAAACAGTTGAAGGGAATACTAAAGGGTTGGTGTTGGAGTACGGAAAGTAAGTGTAGGGAAAAGTTCAATTACTGGTTTGGAGACACAAAAACATGAATTCCGGATAGTATGAAACAAAAGAATAATTGTTGGTTGTTACTATGCTAGGGATTCTGTGTTTACAGTTTAGCCATGGAGCATAAAAATGAGATTAAATTACATTATTACAAAGCATCCAACAAATTATTTTTATATTGTTGTACTTGTCCATATACCAATGCTCCCTCTTGTTAAAGCATGTTTTGCTCATGTCTAATCATCTCATTGGAGATGTGTATTAGGGGAACTTGGACCCTTTTTAAATTATGAAACATTTTATGTAGAAATTGGTATACAAGGTATAAGTACAGGTAAATTGTTGTTCAAAATGTCAAAACTTTGACATAAACAGGAGATATTAAAATAACTGCTCTGTAGTTGAGGCATCCATACAAAAACAAAAAAACAAAAAAAAAAACAGGAAATTCTTATATTCAAATGCCATCTGAAGTAGAATTAAATAATTTCTCCTGGTGCATAGATGTAACATAATTATTTTATTTACATTATGTTGTTTAAATTCAGATCTTTTACTATCCCAAAATAAAGAAAATAACTGAAGGAGACAAGGGAGATCTAAGTAAAACATTATGAAAATTCAGAAACTGGTGCTATAATGTAGTTCTGGATGTGTACTATGTTTCTAAGACAATGAACCTTGTAAAAAAATAGTCATATTCCCCTAGAACAAGGGTGGCGAAAACTACTTCCTTCCGCGAGTCATCAAATATGCAACATGCACTGCATCACTCAGCAGCATGTGAAAATCAAATGGACGGTTGCAGAGAGGGAACGTGTGCCTGTGAGTCAAAATGACTCGCGAGTCACGTTTTCGCCATCTCTGCCCTAGAATACTGTTTTGAATCAATGAAAGAATAAGTTAACTGTTCCTATGGGAAAACAATCCCTTTCAGCTTGTTACATCAGTAATGATATTGACAATAAATAGTGGTACAGAGCAAGGGAGGTAACATTTTAAACGTCTAGCAAAGATATCAATGTCTTAATCTGTTTCTAATTAGGGAGAAGTAATAAATAACAAATGTATGTTTACAACTGAATCTGGTAGTAATTTATAAAAGTAGTAGAATACAGCAGCCAGCCACAGCATTCATGTACTAGAGAAGACTGCATTCCCACAACCACTAGCTATTAAATCAAATTTTCTGGTTGCATTACATTACACATACATTTTTACTTTCTCTACCACAGTAGAGGAAGTATTGCATTCCACCCAAAAAAAATTTTATCAAGACTTCATCAGAAATATATTTTTTGAGGCCCACTCAATCCAAAAGATCCATTCTCAAAAATGTCGGCAGGTGTCTTTTGTCTGTGAGAAGCATAACTCAAAAACAAAAAGTTGGTTAAACACCAAACTTGGTATTTAAGTTCAATGTTCCAGGGATGCAACAAGAAGATTTACAAGAAAATCCCCCCATTACAAACTACCCTTTACACAGAAGCATGTTATTATGTTTTATTTTCTGAAAATGACTAACAACCTTGATTAAAACAGCATATGTTTAAGATAGTGCATGACAAATAAAATATATATCTTGAATTTTCTGGGAATAGTCTGTGAAGACTTCTTCATTCTGAATGAATTTAACTTTAAAACTATAAGGCTAGACAAAAACTCACTACACAAAAAATGTAGACTTCATTTATGACACAAAATATATGTCAAATATTAATTTTGTAGCATTAACCATTTCCAATATATTTGTTATTATTTGTTTGAATTATCAAATACTTTATATGTTTTCAACTGGTAAGTTGCTATTCATTTTTTTTCGTGGTCATGCAAAGAAAATGGAATTTTGAAGCCATCACATAGCAACTGGCTTTTGAAAGATTTGACTTCTGGTTAAGCCTACTGTATTACCCTTGCACCTACAACAAAATGTGTAATAAAACCATTTCTGCAAATGTTTATCTCAAATAACTGAACCAGATAGAAGAGTAAACCTTTGTAAGAATAGTTTGTACAAAAGTAGAGAAAGTCATGTGAGTGTAACACCTCAGATCTTTTTATAGTCCTAATAGTAACAGTACATGTGCAGTAATGCTTGTTTATCTAGTAATGCTCTTATAGGACTCATGGTCAGCTACATTGTTATTTGTGGGGATCTTTCAACAATGTGTGAAGTCACTGATCAGTCATTTTATGAGGAAATGTACATATTTACATTACATTGTAAAATTAATTCTGGTTAAATTAAAACTTTTAAATGTAGTACAGATTTTTGAACATTAATACCTCACAGTTTTGGAAAAGTGACTTAGAATGCTATTTGCTTAGACCCTTTAGTTGCTTTTGATAAGTGGTGAAAATTTCCCTAAAAAATACATACATACACTATGTTATCAAAAGTATCCGGACATCCACACAAACATACGTTTTTCATCTTAGGTGCATTGTGCTGCCACCTACTGCCTGGTACTCATTATCCGCGACCTCAATAATCATTAGACATCGTGTAACAGCAGAATGGGACGCTCCGTGGAACTCAGCGACGTCGAAGTGGTAAGGTGATTGGGTGTCACTTGTGTCAGAAGTCTGTACGCGAGATTTCCACACTCCTAAACATCCCTAGGTCCACTGTTTCTGATGTGATAGTGAAGTGGAAACGTGAAGGGACATGTACAGCACAAAAGCGTACAGGCCGACCTCGTTTGTTGACTGACAGGGACCGCCGACATTTGAAGAGGGTCGTAAAGAGTAATAGGCAGACATCTATCCAGACCACCACACAGGAATTCCAAACTGCATCAGGATCCAAGTACTATGACAGTTAGGAGTGAGGTGAGAAACCTTGGATTCCATGGTCGAGCGGCTGCTCATAAGCCACACATCACGCGGGAAAATGCCAAACGACGCCTCGCTTGGTGTAAGGAGCGTCAACATTACACGATTGAACAGTGGCAAAACGTTGTGTGGAGTAACGAATCACGGTACACAATGTGGCGATCCGATCAGGGTGTGGGTATGGCGAATGTCCGGTGAACGTCATCTGCCAGCGTGTGTAGTGTCAACAGTGAAATTCGGAGGCGGTGGTGTTATGGTGTGGGCGTGTTTTTCCTGGAGGGGGCTTGCATCCCTTGTTGTTTTGCGTGGCACGATCACAGCGCAGACCTACATTGATATTTTAAGCACCTTCTTGCTTCCCACTGTTGAAGAGCAGTTCGGGGATGGCGATTGCATCTTTCAACACGATCGAGCACCTGTTCATACTGCACGGGCTGTGGCGGAGTGGTTACACGACAATAACATCCCCGTAATGGACTGGTCTGCACAGAGTGCTGATTTGAATCCTATAGAACACCTTTGGGATGTTTTGGAACGCCGACTTCGTGCCAGGACTCACCGACCTACATCGATACCTCTCCTCAGTTCCGCAATCCGTGAAGAATGGGCTGCCATTCCCCAAGAAACCTTCCAGCACCTGATTGAATGTATGCCTGCGAGAGTGAACGCTGCCATCAAGGCTAAGGGTGGGCCAACACCTGTTGACTTCCAGCATTACCGATGGAGGACGCCACGAACTTGTACGTCATTTTCAGCCAGGTGTCTGGAGACTTTTGATCACGTAGTGTATATAGCTTTTTGTGCAATCTTATAAATTGGAATTTCCTTGGTAATTTGATATATAAGCACAATACTTATATTTTAAATACTTTTTTAAAAGTGTTCTGTATGACTCCAGAGAAAAAAAGTCTGTGTTACAATCATATGACTTTCTCTATCCTTTATCACTTATTAGTGAGTGTACAAATTATTCCTACAAAAGTTTATTTTTCTAGCTACTTGATTTTAATTAGGATAAACGTTTTCATTACACATTTCGCTATAGATACAAAGGGAATACAGATAGTCAAATGTTTTAGAACTGGACGCTATACACTGGCCTTAAAATTCCATATGCAATCGCGATAAACAACTGAAAATTGACAGAACTTTGAAAAAATAACTAAGTACTGAACAATCCAAGCCATTATTAATGGATATATGGATAAATTGGAAATGGCTGATGCCACAAAAAACTTATTTGAAATAAATTGTATGTTTTAAAGAGATCTACATTTTTTTTGTGTGGTACGTTTTCCTCTATCGCTTACAGTTTACCAGTTATGTAAGATTTATAAATTTCCTTTCAAATGAACAGGACTTCACAAGCTACTCCCAGAAAATTCAAGATATGCATTTTATTTGCTATGTAAATACTTTTAATATATGGTATTTTAAGCATTAGAGCCATTTTCTGAAAATCAAATTTCTAAAGCTATTACCGGAAAATTCAAGACACACATTTTATTTTTCATGTAAATATGTTTAATATATGATATTTTAATCAAAATCATAGGAGAAATTTTTCAGAAAATAAAAATTCTGAAAAATGTTCCTTGTAAACCTTAGTTTGGAGTAGGGGGTTTTCTCAAAAATCTTCATGTTACAACTTTGTAAGGTACTGAACTTAAATACCAAGGTTGGTATTTATCTGACTTCGTTTTCGAGTTATGCTGTTCACAGATACACATGGACGTTACTCTAAATATGTTTTTATTTTTGGTTGGGGGGGATTCAGGGAGTCTCAAAGCATGTATTTCTGGTGAAATCTTTTATAAAATTTTTGGGTGGAATGCAATACTTCCTAAGGATAAGCAGTAGAGAAAGTAAAACATCATAACCCCTACAAACTTTGGAGTAGAGAGATAAACTTCAGCCCATCTTTTAGGGGAAATTTTGCTCAACAAATTGGTGCTACTGTTAGTAGTATAATAATTGGTGAAAGTATTAAGCTTTGTCTGTTTGGCAGCCCCTACTTTTGGGAAAGCTGAAAGTTTTCTTTCTGAATAAAATAAATCTCAGCTTCTATGTGCTCAAGACGTGCGGTTTTTTCTTTGCAAATATATGTGAGATTGTTTTCACCATTAATTTTGCTTTGAACATATCTGTGAGACATTTTCTAAAATAAATGACTCATTTTCTCAGAAACTATTGCAGATAACTAAATTAAACTTTGTGAGGTTAAAAGCAACTACTAAATACCATTGTGGGTCTATTTTGGTGTTAATAAAATGGTTGGTTATTTTAAAAAAACAAACCTGTTGGATAAAAGTAGATCAGTGCACTTAGAAGAATTTCATCTACACCCTTAAAAATTTCAGTTTGATATCTTAAACAGTTTCTAGGATAATTTATCACAAATTTAGCAGATTTAACATTGGCGGGATTAGGGCTCTCTCCTTAACATATTGGTTGACATAAAATTACTGCCTTCCATGTGTTTTAGTTTTTGACACACAATCAGGCTTTGATTCCATTTCAGATCTGTCGCACCTTCTCACTTGATGTGGAGACCTTGGAAATAAGGACCACTTACTTTAGGATATTTTATAACAGGGAAGGCACTCATACAAGTTTACTAACAGTGGATGTTAGTCGTGTTAGGTTGAATTACAGAGGAATTACAACTTACCGGCGGCAGGCTTGGCGGGCAGTGGGGCATTGCTGTAGGTTTGTTGAACAGGGAACTCAATCACCTCATAATCAGGATCCAGGGGAGGGGGCTCTGTGGTGGGCAGGGGGGGAGGCACACTGTTCTCATCTGGCAGTTCTGGCAATATCATCTGCTTACCACGGGTCCCCTGTAATCAACACACAATCAAAATATCAATAATTGCAATGTCCACAGGAGCAAAATGTTACAGGTTTCAAAAGTGGCAGTTTAAAGATATATTTCTATATTTGCGTTGCTTACTGCATATTTATTTTATAAAATAACTTAATTTGGCTAATAAAACTATGTTATGAAACTTTTTTTTTGTAATTTTTAATGGGGTTCTGAAGTATGTTTACTCAAATAGGTGCAAAGGCTTTCCGGCTGGGGTTAATTGATAAAGTAGTAAAATATTCAGGGCTGGAAGGCCTTGATCTATAGGTAAACCTGTTTACACCCGACGTCTAACACGCTAGCATTCATGAGAAGCGATTTAAATATAAGGGGTTTCAGATTTATTCGGCTTTTACCGTCAGTCGGTTTAAATGAATAACGCCATTATTAGTTCAGTCTCAAAGGGGAGGTGCGAATTGAACCTCAGACTGCAGGCGTTTCCGACTGCGTAAACAGGTTGATGTAAAGCGGCGGTGCAGAACTGTTTTTCACTAGGACATTTTGTGTGTTTTTGTACGCGACATGAAAGTGACTACCGATCACAAAATTACACTGAGTGCTACTTCCGAACTGGAAAGATACGAGGAAGAGTCTATCTTTACGACATTCGCTGTTGTATGAGTGATTTTCTCCGTTTTTGTCCAGAATTTCATCTAGTCCCGAAACAAAATAAGATAAAAAACAAAAATCGCTTGTTTTTCGTTAAAGAGAGAGAGAGTGAAATAACTAAAATATTTAAAATATTTATATAGGTTACTTCAGTCCCTTTGTATCGCACCTTTCCTAAGGTGACCTCAAAACTGCTGGCATCCACCCCTTCCACTTATGTTTCGCTTGTCCTCTGCTAGAGGCACTGGTGATAAGCTCACTTCAAAGTTTGACGTCATGCGCAAACAACCGACGGTGGCAAAGGCCGAATAAATCCAAGACCCCGTATAAGCATTCTAACAACATCAATAAAAAAGAGGAAAATTGAAGTTCAACCGCACATGGCACGCCACTGCAGACCTTGGTGTGAGCTATAAATTGAGAAACATTTGCCGCCTTGTTGGCTGACATTATTCAAGCTGGCCGGGTTGTTACCCTTTTGAAGATGGCAATCAAAGAGTTGGCCGAAACGTCGGGTGTAAACAATTTTACCCATAGGCCACAACCTTCCAGCCCGGCAGATTTTACTATTTTGTCAATGTGTACTAAGTTTATGCTTTTTCAATCGAGCGAGTTGGCTCCGTGGTAACGTGTGTCAGTGAGTCTCGCATTCGGGAGGTCCCTGATTCAATTCCCGTCGAATGTGCACTTTGAACTTCTGTTTTTTATGGTTTTCGCTTCTATCATAATTTCATTTCTCCATTTGTTTATGTTTCAAGTGTGCTTTCACATTTCGTAGTGTGTGGCGGTGGCGAGCAGATAGCAGATGCTTACTCCAAGGAAAGTATTTTCCACTAGACACCAGAGAGCTATCTGGTGGTATGGGTCGTTCATCGCCTACTCTGGGCAGCTCTGGTAGTGAGTAGGGTCTTCGTGCTGGTATTATTAGGGATCTCTGCGCGTCTTTGTGGCGTTCATCAATGTGGAGGTACGCGAGGTGTGCCCCTCTGTTTATGCCCTATATCCTTATGCAGGAATAGATGCGACAACACCCGAAAGCCAAGAAAAGCAATATAGCCATTAGTCGTAGAAACTTATGCTGACATTTAAAACATGGGTTTTAATTTGTTTTTTGGTTTTTTCTTGTTTGATAAATTCATTCATTCATTATCTGTTTACCCTCCTCTTATGTAGGACTTACACCCCCCAGGACTTACAAGCGGGTGCCTGGGGTCAGAGGCCCGTCGAGGAGCAGACACTCATGGATCAAACAGAGCAGCCAGGATGGGTGATCAGTATGGGATGAAGGAAGTAGATGAAACGAAATGTAGGTGAAATGGATGAAAGGAAAGGTGATGATGGAGCAGTTGGTGGAATGAATGGCGGGGGAAACCGGAGAACCCGGAGAAAACCCGCCCACCACAAATCCCACATGCAGGTCCCTGGGATTGAACCCGGGCCGCCTCGGTGGGAGGCGAGCGGTCTAACCACTCGGCCACGGCGCCGCCCTCTTGTTTGATAAATGCATAGGAAATAACATTAACTATTAATAAACAGCAAAACCAAAGCAGTTTCCATTATTATTTGTATATTTGTTAAAATAAGACATCAGTGACGCATTAGTTTTGAATATACTACTGTTCAACATTGGAACAAACAAGACAACTTCTCAAATTAACTTCCTATTTTTCTTTCTTCAACTTTTTCACCTCTTTTTTATGTTATTCAGTTTCTTATATCTTTAAATTGGCATAATTGTACATACAGCTACTTCCTTAGTGTTGCTGGGATAATAATTACTTTTATTTCCATAGGAGGAAGAGGGGGTTATAGTGCGTATCTACTTTCTTAAGCTTCTGTTTTTAATCCGGAATAGCTCCAGCATTATATTACTCCAACGACACTCCAACTCCTGGTTTTCTCTCGCAGCAACGCCTCTCTTTGGTTGTGCTCTGTTGTGAGGCCACCGAGAAACTAATTCTGATGCATTCTTAATTCAGAAATTGCAGAAACCTTGTGACTTGTGCCAACCCCATTCCCAAAGAAAAAGATAATATCGTAGAAAGTATTATCTACGTAAACAAATTCTTGTATATGTTGCGTATATGTTCGGCCACAGCAATCGATGTTTTTCAGTGTTGAAGGTGGAGCTATACAAACGGAGTCCTGAAATTGTGAAATGGGAGAGTAACGTTATGCAACATTAACCCTGTTACATAAAGGATAATGATTGCATAGCATGTGTGTCCCACCTTGCATTCTCGGAGGCCAACAAAAGTTCAATTAACATTCAACAACACTCGCAGTCGAATCGACAAGTACAACGAGACAATAATTTCTCGGGATAGCCTTTAGAAATTTACATCGAAGCTGTCTTAATAAAAACAATACTTGACAAAATGTTGATTTTGTAGCAACAATGTAAAATGGAGATTACGTTTCAGACTAGTAAATCATTTTATCTACTACTGTTACAAAAGTGCGGGATTAGACTGTTGATCGTGTCCAGGTAACATAAGCTAATCAGACTGCCTTTGTTTTTTTAATTTATGGACGCTCTTTAACTGCTGTGATCCTTAGCATCCCATTCTACATTGGGCTGAAAGACCGATAATTTTGCTCAGATGCCTCCTTATCAGGCTTGAGGTTCTTTCACTGCCGTAAATCTACGATGTGGGACCAACGGCTTTACTTCCCTTCCAAAGGAAGCCATGCTAAAGATTTTTACGCCCCAAAAAATCAATCGCCCTCCGCCGGGTTTGAACCCTCGACCTCGGTAACTAGAGGCTAGCACGGAGGACAACAGACTGCCTTTGTGGTTCCTGTGGTTAGCATGCTAACCTCCCGGGTTCGATTCTCGGTTTGAGGGGGAGGATTTTTCCTTAGTCAGGATTATTCCCTAGAGTTTGAATGGCAGTGTGAATTTAATGTAATAAACAAAAGAAATACCAACCCAAAGATGGACATCACTATAGGACAAGTCAACACTATTGCCATGAGCAATTCTTTCAACGTTCTTCTGGACTATCTTTTGTAAAATCCAAATTCAACAATTTGACTCTTTGTTCTGCTGTACATGATCATATGCCTGCAGTCAAGAGACGTGTTCGAAAATTAAATTGAGTTTTATTTATGGATGCTCTTTAACTGCTGTGGTTCTTAGCGTCCCATTCTAAATCGGGCGTGAAAGACCGGACATTTTGCTCAGAGGCCTCTTTATTAGGCTTGAGGTTCTTTTACGTGCCATAAATCTACGACGCAAGACCACCGGCTTTACTTCCCTTCCGAAGAGAGCCATGCTAAGGGTTTTTACGCCCCAAAAAAATCCATCACCCTCCGCCGCGTTTGAACCCGCGACCTCGGGAAGTAGAGGCTAGCATGGTAACCACTACACCACGGAGAACGACAAGAGATGTGCTCGTTCAAAACTGCTCGCAAATCCACTTCATGACCTTAAGGAATATTATCAAATAAGGTTTTAATGCTCCTGTTCCTTAAATATAGCTTATAAATGTCAATTAATTACAACTCTATCTGTACTTATACGGCAGATAGGCTAAGAAATACTAAATGTCAAATAAAAAAGCTGTCGATATGACCTGAGTTGTTAAAGGCGGCATATAAATTGAGAATAGAAAAGCAAGAGAGAGAGAGAGAGAGAGAGAGAGAGAGAGAGAGAGAGAGAGAGAGAGAAGCCAATAATTTATATTACCTATCGCTTGCCTTTAAAGCGAGTTTTGTGTTTAATGCATGTTTTCCAATTTATAAGAATACAACAATTAGCTTTTTTCTCCCTGGAAACGATAAATAAACAGACTGAAATAAGCACACACACACACACACACACACACACACACAAGGATGTTTTTCTAAAAAAAAATTCTTGGATTCAGGTAGCCTCAAAACGTGCATTTTCGGTGAAATCTCAATATCGAATTTTTGGGCGGAATGAAATAGTTCTCTACTTATAGGTATAGATAAGCAATAGAGAAAGTAAAAATCACCCTTATTACTTTCTCTGCCACGTACACAGTAGGCAGAGAAAGTAATGCATTCCACCCAAAAATTTGATACCAAGATTTCACCGGAAATACATGCTTTGAGGCTGTCTGAATCCAAGAAAAGCATTTTTAGAAAAAGGTCCGTGTGTGTCTGTGAACAGTATAACTCAAAAACAAAAAGTCGGATACATACCAAACTTAGTATTTAGATTCAACACCTTCTAAAGATGCTAAACGAAGATTTTAAAGAAAATCTCCTACCCCAAATTATCCTTTACGTGGAACGTTTTTCGATTTGTTTTTTATTTTCTAAGAAATGACTCCAACTACTTTGATTAAAATACTATATATTAAAATATTTATATGACAAGTAAAATGTACATCTTGAATTTTTTGGGAATAGCCGGTGTAGTATTCATTCGGAAAGAATTTTGTATAATCTTGTATAACTGGCAAACGTTAAGCGATAGACGAAAACCTGCTATACAAAAAAAAATAGATGTCTTTAACACACACAATTTACTTAAAATAAGCTTTTTAGTGACATAAGTCATTTCTGAGATATCCGTTATTAAAGGTTCGAATTGTTGATTACTTGACCATTCTCTTGAAGTCCTGTCAACATTCAGTTGTTTCTCGCGTAGGAACAGTTTGGAATTTTAAGGCCAGCATACAGCGTCCAGTTCTTAAACATTTGACTATCGCTGTTCCCTTTGTATCCATAACGAAATGTGTAATTAGGTATTTCTGCAAAGGTTTATTTGGATTAAAATGTAGTCTATAGAAAAATAAGTTTTAGTAAGAATAGTTTATAAACACACTGATAAACGATACAGGGTATAGAAAGTCATGTGAATTTATTACATCAGAAATTTTATGTGCATTGAATTATTATAAGATTCTTTTATGTTACTGCTTTAAATACGAGAAAAGCGTCTTGTTTTTGCAGCTGCTTCTTTTAAACAAAAATAATTTTACATTCGTGTAGAATACATTTGAAAGGTTCAGAAGCCCCAGGCTTCATAAACATCAAAACTCATTTGTGCGCTATAATAACATTCCTGGTGCGGGAAGAAGGGAGGTCTTATTTTCGCTAAATTAATTGTTATCCTGTAAAATAAAGGACTTACAGAACTGCAAAAACTGTTTCTTGAGGTTGTTAGAGCAATTAGTTGCTTTCGCCAGGAGACCGGAACACCGGTTCTTTATTTGCTGAGTTTGCTCTAGTCCACGTGTGCTTATAGGCATCATACATTTACAACACTGTAAGCCTTGAATGTTGTAAAATAATCGAAGTGCTGAAACTACAACCTTACAAAACTCGAACCATCTAAATAAGCCTCTATTTTATAAATTACAGTGCGTATTTTTCGGGCACGATTATTTTCCTTTTTAATATTTATCAGACTTCCGTATGATGAAGTCCTCATTATAATTTTACAATTTTTAACAACTTAACTATGATTCTTTTTCCATAATCTCATTACCACGGACCTAACTTGGGATCCAGATTGGGGGGAGTAAGTGAAAGCTACATAATAAAAGTAGTATGAAGGGGCTTTTATTATTTTAATTGCTTTAAAATAATAATAAAAAAACAGCAATAGCCCAAATAATTTACTCTCTCATTTCTGTCACTTAACATCCTTAATAAAAGGCGTAATAGTAAATAATAAAATCTAAAATAAGTGAATAATGTTAACCATTTAGCAAATTATGTTAGTTATAATAAAGAACGCGACATTGATATTAAAGTAGGCAAAGTTTCGAAGTATTTGCGGCATATTAATTCTACTTTAAGAAATGAAGTAGGAAGAGATATAAAGTTAAAATTCCACAGAGTAATAACTATACATGTGTTACCCTACGGATGTGAATTGTGGACCCCTTCCGGAAAAAAAAGGCTTCAAAATGAAATTCTTGAGAGGGGTTAAAACTATGCAGCACTCGACCACATAAAAATCTGATGTGTTACACTCACATGACTTTCTCTACTCTTGTACAAACTATTTTTACGAACGCTTATTCTCCATATGCTTCATGTTAATCGAGATATCGAGATGTCAATCTTATTGATAATTTTCTTGTAGAGGCAAGGGGAATATGGTAGGTTATAAGCGATAGTCAAATATTTTAACGCTGGTTGCTATGTGGGCGCATTCCATTCTCTTTGCATGTCCAGGGCATAAAAAATGAATAACGAATTTGAGAAAAAGTATAAGTATTGGAAAATTTAAGGGAATAACAAGCAATATCTCGAAAACGGTTCACTCAACAAAAGAAATGTAAATGACATAAATGGTGTATTTTAATGCGATCTACATTTTTTGTGTAGTAAAATTTTGTCTATCTCTTATGGTTTACCAATTATGCAAAAGTCGTTCACAATGATGAATACTTTTGGAGACATTCCCAGAAAATTCAAGATATACATTTTATTTGTCATAAAAATATCTTAAACATATGATATTTTAATCAAAATCGTTAGAGCCATTTTTGAGAAAATTAAAATTTTCGAAAAATGTTCCATGTAAAGGGTAGTCTGGGGTGGGGGGATTTTCTTGAAAACCTTCGTGTCGCATCTCTGGAAGATACTGAACCTAAATATCAAGTTTGGTGTTTATCCGACTGTTCGTTTCTGAGTTATGCTGTTCACAGACAAACAGACACACACACGGACATGTTTCCAAAAATGCTTTTTTTTTGGATTCAGGGGGTCTCAAAAGTGTATTTCCGGTGAAATTTCGGTATCGAATTTTTGTGTGGAATACAATACTTCCCCTACTTACTATACGTAGTAGAGAAAGTAAAAAGGGAAGCAAAGAAACGTATTATTATTATCCTTGACTAACAATAGGGTATATATAACACTGACATTATGAAGATAAAAACTTTGCTGCGAATTGGAGAATATCAAACAGGAAAACTTCGGAATTAGCATACGATACAATACCGGTTTCATGCGTTTATACATAGAAAACTACTATGAAGTATATAATTCAGTGAACAAAGTATCGCCCTTACGGTTTTTATAAAGTGGGCATCCAGAATGAGTACTGAGTATCGGTGCTCAAAATTCAATATCGGTATCGAGAAATTGTGGTATGTCCCATCACTGTTATGATACATTGAAATTAAATTGAGTTTTATTTATGGACGCTCTTTAACTGCTTTGGTCCTTAGCGTCTCCTTCTATATTGGGCGTGAAAGACTGGTAATTTTGCTCAGAGGCCTCTTTATCAGGCTTTTTACGCCCGAAAAAATCCATCGCCCTCCGCCGGGTTTGAACCCGTGACCTTGAGAACTAGAGACTAGCATGGTATCACTAGTCCACGGATACATTGAGAGATTATAAGTGAAAATGGAAAGAGCATCTCTAAAGGATAAAAGACTCAAAGACTGACAAAACAGATAGTGAGATACAAGCCAATAGGAGCAGGATCCATGGAAAGACCCAGGAGGAGGTGGATCTTTAGGACAAAATAGGCAGCACACGCTTATACCTAGATGTAGAAAAAGAAGATGAAGATGAAGGCGATGGAGAAGATGCTGTGGTGTAACAGTCGTATGACGTTCCTTAGATTTGTTTTCATAGTCTACAAGTTATTCACACTAAATTTTATTTTCTGTCTACTTCCTGTAACTCATTATAAGAAATAAGGAATAGCTTCAAGAAGTTAATGCCATTGGTTGTCCTCTAAGGGTGCTAGAAAGCAATTCGATATAACTGTTCTGTTAGCTTTGCATGATGAAAAACAAGGGAAGTAAATGTAAATATCCTCATCTCCATTAAGACACTAGAACGAACCCCGTGGGCCGATCAATCTGACTGACTTTTTTACTTTCTCTACTACGTATAGTAAGTAGGGGAAGTATTGTATTCCACCCAAAAATTCGATACCGAGATTTCACCGGAAATATATGCTTTGAGACCCCTGAATCCAAAAAAAGCATTTTTGGAAACATGTCCGTGAGTGTGTTTGTCTGTCTGTGAACAGAATAACTCAGAATGGCTATAACGATTTTGATTAAAATATCATATGTTTAAGATACTTTCATGACAAATGAAATGCATATCTCGAATTTTCTGGGAATGTCTCCAAAAGTATTCTTCATTGTGAACGACTTTAGGATAACTGGTAAATCATAAGAGACAGACAAAATTTTACTACACAAAAAATGTAGATCGCGTTAAAATACACAATTTATGTCATATACATTTTTTGTTGTTGAGTGAACCATTTCCGAGATATTGCTTGTTATTACCTTAAATTTTCTAATACTTATACTTTTTCTCAAATGGGAATTCGTTATTCATTTTTTTTATGTCTTGGACATGCAAAGAGAATGGAATGCGCCACGTGGCAACCAGCTCTTAAAATATTTGACTATAGCTTAAAGCCTACCATATTCCCCTTGCACCTACAAGAAAATTAACAATAAGACTAACATCTCGATTAACATGAAGCATATGGAGAATAAGCGTTTGTAAGAATAGTTTGTACAAGAGTAGAGATAGTCATGTGAGTGTAACACATCAGATTTTTTTCGTGGTTTCCCTCTCGCCAAGGTAAATACCGGATTGGATGTTTAATACCACGACCCAAAGTTCCAACATAAGTCTAAAACAATAGTACAAATGAAAATAGACGGTAATAGCGAATGCTCTACCATCTATTCACAAATAATGAAAGCAGGTAGACTGGTCGGTGCCCTAATGGCATCTTCCCGGCACGTGTAGAAGCAGAAATACAGTTACCTAGTACTAAGGTCTTTGTGGACACGTGTCGAAGCAGCTATCAGCCCGTTACAGAAGCAGATGTACAGTTGCCTAGCACTAAGGCCTCTGTGGACATGTGACGAAGATGGTGTGGTATAGGTATGAGACCTAGAAGGCTAACTGTTCGCCACACACCGAACCACGAGTATGTCCAACAGATGGCCACGTACGAGGTTAAGAAAGTGACATAAAATAGACAGAGAGAGAGAGAGAGAGAGAAACGACGATCTTTGCATAAACTCCTGCTTACTGATAGTGAAATATAAACCTCCATTACCGCTGAACTCCCAAGGAACATCTGATCGCTTTTTCATTATAGGATAATTGTAATAAAAAGTTCATTATGCACAAACGTTTTAGTTGAAATTACTGCATTCATTTAAATATGGCATACAATTTTATGCTTTACTTAAAGACACTCAAAGCAAAATGTTGTTGAATTGAAAATATTAGGAAGGCAAATGCCTCCCCCTCCTAAATTACGCCAATACTAATTAAAAATGTATTTATACATGTAAAATTAAATTTCGAAAGTCATCCACTGAAATATCTATTTTAAGAGTACCAATAGTAATTAAATATCTGGAAAATGTTCCCTAGAATGATGCAATCTAGTGCATACGATTTTATAAGATGTCAGAACAAATGTTGCGTATTACCTTACTACATTTGCATTCATTGATGTCAATTTTTACTTTTTCTATCACGTACCTAGTAGGTAGAGAAGGTATTGCCTCCCCAAAAATTCAATACCGACATTTAACCGGAAAAACATGTTTTGAGGCCCCTGAATCCCAAAAAGCATTTTTAGAAACAGGTTCGCGCACGTGCGTCTGTGTGTCTGTGAGCAGCATAATTAAAAAACGAAAAATCGGATAAAGACCAAAATTAGTATTTAGATTCAATATCTTCTGAAGGTGCGACACGAAAATTTTCAAGAAAATCTGCCCAATCCAAACTACCCTTTACATGGAACATTCTTCAGAATTTTTGATTCTCTAAAAATGGCTCTAACGATTTTGATTAAAGTACCATATATTAAAGATATTTACATGACAAAATAACATGTTTATCTTGAATTTTCTGGGAATAGCCTTTGAGGTCCTCTTCATTCAGAAGGAATTTTGTATAATCTTGTATACCTGGTAAACGTTAAGCGATAGACGAAAACGTACTTCATAAGAAATGTAGATCTGTTTAAAACATACAATTTATTCCAAATAACTTTTTATGTGGTATCACGCATTTTCGAGATATCCGTTATTAATAGTTCGAATTGTTCATTACTTTGTCATTCTGTTAAAGTCCTGTCAACATTCAGTTGTTTCTCGCGATTGCATGGAAACAGTATGGAATTTTAAGACTAGCACATAGCGTCTAGTTCTTAAACATTTGACTATCGCTGTTCTCTTTGCATTTATAACGAAATGTGTAATGTATCTATTTCTGCATGGGTATATTTGGATTAAAATGTAGTAGATAGAAAAATAAGCTTGTATACCCACTAGTAAAGATAGAGGGTAGAGAAAATCATGTGAGTGTGACATCAGATTTTTTCACCAGTTAAGTTTTGTATCATGAAAGGAGATAAAATATGGAAAAGTTGAAAATTCTCCTGACAATGAGCTTAAAGAAAGAACAACGTTTGCATAACTATCTTTAGATTGATGTACCATCGCCGATTATCAATGTATCGTGAGGCAGTGTTTTTAACACTTACCTAGATGATTTCAGTCAAATTATATAATATATAAATTCAATAACAGCCCGCCTTAAAGCAATATGTGTATGTAACAATATATAAAAAGTGTACATTACAGTCATTGTAAATGTTACATGTTGAATAATGTTATGTGAATGTATTACGTAATTTAATAATGTAGGAACTGTGAGAATAATATGTTAAAAGTTGCTAACAATGAGGTAACAATGAGGTAACCTTGAGGCAATAATGAGTTTGAAAGTTTAACATTACTTCTTGTGATTCTTGGAAGCAATAATGTAATTTTAGTGACAGTTTATAAAATAGCCAATCAACAACCAGAAAAAGCTTTAGTTAAATTAAGGTATTCTAAATGGAGTAGGGTTAGCCATCAGAGACTTGAAATACAGAAATTTACAAATTTAGGCGGTGGAATTCAAGTCAGTGGTTGTAGAGTACTCCTAACCGGACGTGTTGCTTGCAGACAGTGTTTGTAACAGGATGCGAGATGCGTCCTCCAGAAATTTAATACGTATTCGTGTGAGACGAAAAATAGTTTTACGTGTTAAAAAGTGCAAGTAATTAATAAAAGAATCTCACAGCTCTCTATATCAGTGAAGAGTTATTTAAATCGTGTCAAAAATTAATAAAAAAAGGAGTGAATTAAAAATTATAATCTGTGTAAGCCTACATTCTTCAGCCGCATCACCCCTGCTAAGATATTCATATCTCTAACAATAATACTGACGCAGCCGAGACAAACATAAATAAATAATATTTAAAGAAACAATCAAATTACAAAGTTAATATTTTTAAAATTTGGGACGAAGGCTACCGGGTACCATACGTGCGATTGCAACTACTTAAGTGTTCGGCTCCCCTACAGTTGAACTACAATACAACTCCTACTTCAAATTGGCTTTCCATACTTGGTGCAAATAACAATACAACAAAACACCTTCTTCAATCGTACAGAAGCTTTCACCAAAATAAACCAGACAAAATGGCAGATAAAACCATTCAGTCTGTATAAAAAGGGCACCCAGGCAAGGTGCACTTTTTTATTTCGACTGCCTCAATTAACCTCGAGGTTAAGACTTTAAAGTCCGAAAATTTAAATCCACTTGCCACATTGCAAGTCGGCTTTGAGGTGTGATACCTCTAATATGTGAGGTCGACTTGAATCAGATAAGAGGATTTAGTGCTTGAGGATCGGCACGAAGATCCGAAGACACGTGGTTCAAGTTGAGACCGTGGCAGTGAAAATGTTCAAGTCTTATGAAACTTTCCAATTATAATAGTGTTTTTATCTTAAGCCCAATTGTAAATTTTTAGTATAGTTTACTGGCGTAACTACTAAAATAGTTTGATTTTGCTCCAGAGCAATGCAATACTGCATGTCAAGAACAAAATAAGACTCTATTGGCATATTGTCAAGTGTGGGCGAGGTCAATGATTCCTCTGTCATTGACCAGTAGAAGGTGGGCGTTAGAGCAGAAGTGTGGTTGGTCTTGGACACAGCAGTTACTTCCGTGCGTAACAATGTACCTTATGGACACGCTCCAAACTTAACAATGTATTTTGTTTTCTGAGGCTCACAAACTAGGTTAAAGCAACAATAGTAAACAAGGTGTGCCTCCACACCGTTGAGGGATCGTTATATCTCACTTTACAGGAAGTCGAAGACGACCCAAGATCGTTCTTTTTCATATTTACCTTTACTACAACATGCGTATGATAGAGGAAGCATTGTATTCCTCCCAAAATTTCGATATCAAGATTTCATTGGAAATACGTTTTAAGGCTCCTTTAATCAAAACAAAGTAGCAGTTTTTAAAAATAAAGGCCTGAGTGTGTGTGTGTCTGTCCGTGAACAGCATACCAAAATCGTAATTTTTGATTTACTCAAAATTTGTGTAAGTAATTTTGATTAAAACACCATAAGTTTAAGACATTTGTATTACTAATAAAATGCACGCCTTGAATTTTTTTGGCAATAGCCTGTGAAGTCCTCTTCATTCCGATTCCCGGTACCGGCGTGGGGATTTTCTCCCGTTGGGAGACCTGGCTCGGGGTGCACTCAGCCTCGTTAGGTCCCTGAAGGGCCAACTGAGGAAATACTTGGTTCTAAGTTAAAGAAGCCACATATGCCGACCGGGAGGAACCTGGGACACTGACGACGTCCCACACTCCTATACTGCATCCCACACATGACGCCTGTTGTGGGCAGAGGTGGGGGACGCAGCGGCCGGGCGGCAGGCCACGGAGTATTTTAGTTTGGTAAACCATAAGACATAGACAAAAGCTTAGTACTACACGAGAAACTTATACCTCGTTAAAACACACAATTTATATCTTCTTTATGGCATTAACCATTTCAGAGATATTGGTTCTTGGTCTAAATTTTACATCATACATTCTTTGAAGTGCTTGGTCAGCATTCTTTTGTTTCATGGAATGCCATGCCAAGATGGCTGCTGCTTCAGTCCCTGTATCCCCTTATACCTACAACGAAGTGTGTAATGAAATCATTTCTATAAACGTTTATTTCAGTTAACACCAGGTAGATAGAAAAATAAGCTCTTGTAAAACTAGCTTGTAAAAGAATGTAAAGATATGTGGGTAGAGAAAGTGATGTGAATGTAACAGATCATATTATTACTTTTTAAAAATATAATATGTTTGAAACTTTGACATGAGAAACAAAACGTATACCTTGATCTTTCTGCGAATAGCCTGTGAAAAAACCCTTATTCTGGTTGAATTTTGTACAATTTTGTATAACTAGGAAACTATATGAGAGCGTCAGTGTTTTCAATTATTCTATACGGTAGGTTTCAAATGTGCACCAATTCTTCTTTTTTCTTTTCCTTCGTTGCCATGACTTCAGAATTTATTTCTCCATACTTCTGGCTAAACATTTGAATCTGTTTCGGCATGTTGTATGTAACTAGACTTTCATTGCTTAATTCGAAATTATTTCTGAGGAAAACCGTATCATGAATAATATAACGTGGATAAACCAATCACTCTTTTATAAATACTGTAGTATAAGGTGTGTATGTAATTTGTAACGGGTAGTGAAAGTTGTGTGAATGTTCCACGTCAGATTTTTTAATTGTATTCCGTATAGACTGTTCTGAATAGTCATTGTCAATTTCAGACCATATTGCAACTATTTTAGGCATTGTCCGCATGTGTTCTTTTGAAGCAATGCACTTAAGCCACACATATACCCTTAGTTGTTTTCTGTACCACTTCGCCCCCCCTTAGTTTAACGTCCCTTAACGATTAGGTCACATCGTGCGATGAATAAATGAAATGAGAGAAATGATGCTCGAATGAGCCTGGGGTCCATAGAGCTTAACCAATATTAATTTTTTTTCAGCATAAGGGAAACCCCCGAAAGAAACCTTATTCGAGCTCGAGACCTCTTGCATGTGAGACAGCACGGAGGTGTGCTGTCTGCTTTCTTCTATTGGTGGCGACTTAAAAGGTTCCTTCCCTACGTTTCTCCTTAGTTGTTTTTCTTTTCTTTTTCCTTTTTGATTCTGGTATACTGCGTGCGAAGAAGCATGTGTACAAAATTGTAAACGCAGTACCAAAATAAGTATTTTGAGAATAGGAACAAGGGTCGCAGAAGTTGTTTTATTGCGCTACATGCGTCAACATTAAACCCATCATGTTAGTCTTGGATTGTGAAACCTGTTTGTGGTGTATCAGATGTAAACAAAACATACTCTTGTACATCACTGTCATTAGGTGTGTCTGATGTGAAAGCTATTGGATGGTACTGTAATACCGAGCGCTTTCTTGTTTAGTACAAAGAATACAATACAGTATACCTAGCGAAGTGACGCCGCGGTAGCGTGTGCGACTCACATTCGGAGGTCTTGAGTTCGATCCCCGACGACCACCCACTCTGACTATGGGTTTTTCGTGGTTTTTCCTGATCGGCAGGCGATTCAACTTCTATCACGACTCTCTTGCCCCTCATTTCCTGTACCCACAATCTTTCTTGTCATCTATTTCAGGGTTATAAGGCCAGGAGAGGTGTTCAGCAGGTCGCGGCTGGGCGGTGACTGTGCGCGGAGAGGTCTCTTACTGTTGTCTTTCCACGGACAGCTCGGTTAGGACCCGCCTCTGGAGGATTTCGGGAGGCGCTCCTTCGGGACCCCCCTGAGTCTTGGGGCCTATAGGTGGGCCCAGGCGGCGTTGGATGCGTTCAATCTGGAAACATTGGAGACCCCGTCCGTCGTCATCCGGATCTGGTAGCCATTCGGGTCCCTCCCCTCATCCCTCCCAAGGGTCACGGTAGAAGCACAAGGGTCCGGATGGCCTGCGTGCGGAGCTCTGCTTAGGTTTTGGGGGCCCCTTTTTACAGTACAGCACATGCTAGTTTCTCATTCTGTACCAGTACCCATTAATTGAGACAGTATATACACACTTGTCATGCAAGTTGTATTTATTTTTGACTGGCAAATGAAGATATTTCATAAAGTAAGATTTCAATTATGTTCATACATCGCCCGTGTTATTACACTGCGTCACATCCTAACCTCAAAACGAACAGTTTGGTACTACCTTTTCTACTCTTCAATTTTCTGCAAATTGTTTTTCCACACCTTATATATTCCATTGTGCGTCTAGGGAAAACTACAAGAAAACCAAGGCTGCATGGGACAATGGTTTACATCTTAATCCCTTCTGTATTCAAGCGCTAACATAATTGAACTACCTCGCTTGGTAATTTAAGTATTTTCGAACGTAACTTTCCAATTATAGTTCCACAGAGACTTCCAAGTAAAGTTGTGGTCGCTTTGATATTTCTGAATACTTTTTAAGCACTTTTTGAGCTTCTGGTGATAAAATTTCGAAAATGAAGGCAACAGAAACGCAACGGTCCGCAGAAGAACCATTTTATTTGGATTTAGTGGTATGGAAAAGAGCAAAGTGGTGTATTTTATATCTTGCAGATGGTAACGTTATGGACATTTTATAGAAAGGGCTATTATTTAAAGACAAGGGAGTACGACAGACTATTTCATTAAAACTAAGTCATACTCCTTTCGAAAAATAAAATAGAAGGAAACATTGAATTTCAACCAATCCCTATCAATTTATCGCCACGAATTTGTAGTTTTAGCTTTATCCCTACCATGGGCAGAAAGGCCAGGACAATCCTCCGCTAATGCACCACTAGTTTAAGACAGGAGTACGACGGAAGCTGCGGGAGGCCAGTTGCCTTACATATAATAAGCGCAGTGTTGAAAGGAATTATATAAAAGCAGAAAATGCTGATTTATATTTGGCTTAATTATATTTATGGATTGCAATTTTGACATCTGTTATTCTGCACACATCTTACAACAATTTTATTTTCCGTTTCTGTTGAGATTGCACTCTTTATTTTGCAGTCTACTAAAATAGATTGATCGTAACTTTATTTTTATCCCTTGGTTGAGAGTATCTCCATTAATTGCTTCGAAAATGTTTTATTCCACTTAATTTTGTTTCAAACTCAATAGTATTCTATGGGATACATTCGCTTATAATCCGAGGCATAAAGAATAGCGGAGTAGAGTTAATTCGTCCCGCCAGAATGCCGACATCATTTTCTTTCCGTGTTTTAAAATAACCAGAGCAGCGCCCGCCCTAGTTCACTTGTCTTCTTTCCAATAGCACAGGGGTTTGCCTATGCGAGGATTATTCCAGCTTAACCTTCCAGAAACAGTTCACTGCTTCAGAATCTCCCAGCAGCTACAATTTCTTGTTATACAAACTTCGCCAGTTATTCCCAAAAGAGTTTAAGAAACTTCATTTAAATATTTTATACGAAGAGCTTAATTAGAAACTCTTGTAACTTTCCTTTTGATGAGAAAAGAAAATGTTTCTTATTTGCCGTGTTTCTCAAGAAATGCTTTATTACTACCATTTCTATCTCATCATTTTTTACTATTATTTGCATGTTTGTAATTAGTTTCAGGGATCTTTGCCATTTTCTGTGTGATGTATCAGGTAAATATCTTCTGCAATTTAAATTATAACAACGTTAATAACTTAATAATGCGATTAATGACATCAAGTCTATATATATACGAGTAGAACACTGCACTGTTGAAAAATCTGATGTGTTACACTCACATGCCTTTCTCCACCCTTGTGCAAACTATTTTTACAAACGCTTAATCTCCATATGCTTCATGTTAATCGAGATATCGAGAATGTTAATCTTATCGCTAATTTTCTTGTAGATGCAAGGGGAATTGCTAGGCTTTAAGCTATAGTCAAATATTTTAAGAGCTGGTTGGTATGTGGAGTATTCCATTCTCTTGGCATTACCAGGACAAAAAGTATAAGTATTGGAAAATTTAAAGGAATAACAAGCAATATCTCGAAATTGGTTCACTCAACAAAAAATGTATATGACATAAATTGTGTATTTTAACGCGAACTACATTTTTTTGTGTAGTAAAACTTTGTCTATCTCTTATGGTTTACCAGTTATGCAAAAGTCGTTCACAATGAAGAATATTTTGGAGACATTCCCAGAGAACTCGAGATATACATTTCATTTGTCATGAAAATATCTTAAACATATGATATTTTAATCAGAATCGTTAGAGCCATTTTTGAGAAAATTAAAATTTTCGAAAAATCTTCCATGTAAAGGGTAATCTGGGGTGGGAGGATTTTCTTGAAAACCTTCGTGTCGCATCTCTGGAAGATACTGAACCTAAATACCAAGTTTGTGTTTATCCAACTTCGTTTCTGAGTTATGCTGTTCACAGTCAGACACACAGACACACACACACACACACACAGACACACACACGGACATGTTTCCAAAAATGCTTTTTTTTGGATTCAGGGGGTCTCAAAACATGTATTTCCGGTGAAATCTCGGTATCGAATTTTTGGGTGGAATACAATACTTCCCCTACTTACTACACTAGAGAAAGTAAAAAGAAAGCGTTATCAATGTGAAGTACTCACGTAATCCGATATAAACGTTTCTGTTGAACGTAAATTTTCAAAGAAATATCGACATAGTGAGAGGTCGATATTGCTTTCTCTATTAGTAAAACTACTTAAATATAGTAAGTAAAGAAAGTATTGCATTCTACCCAAAAACTTGATTTCAGATATCACTTGAAATACACGTTTGGAGGTACCCTGAATAAATAATAAAAGTTTTTTTAGAAAAAGATGTGCAGGTCTGTGAAGAGCAAAACTCAAAAACGAAATATTGGATAAATACCAATTAATTTCCAATAAATATATTTGAATTGAAAAAAGCAGCATTTAAAAGGGTTATCTCTTGTTGGCTCATTAATAAGGTTTCTTTACTCGACTGATGAATTTTTCCACAGAGAAATTAAATTATGATTTTAATTATTTTTAATGTTCTTATACTGACAATGCCAATTGCACAAACCTAGTGTTCAAAACAGCAATATATACAAATATAAACTCAGCATATTCCAAAGATGTGATACGAAGTTTTTCAAGAAAGTCCCTCTCACCCCAACTACCCTTTACATGGGAAAAATTTCGAAATTATATATTTTATCTAAAATGGTTCTAAAGATTTTATTAAAATTTAAGAATTTTTCATGGAAAATAAACTTTATTCTGGAAATAACCTACCCAGTTCTCTTCATTCGCGAGGAATTTTGTATAATTTTGTATATTGTGTAAACTTTAGCAGATAGACGAAAATGTACTCCACAAAAAATATAAATTCCTTTAAAGCACGCACTTTATTTCAAATAACGTTTATCGTGGCATCAGCTGTCCAAGATGTGCAGTGCTATTTGTCTGAATGTTATAATCATATTTAATTTTTTGAAATACTGCAATCTTTAGTTTTGCAAGAACATTTTTGGAATCTATATAAAAATAAACGATAGTGGGTAGAGAAAACATCGGATTATTATTTTTCATTCAGAGGACGCTAAAACATGTATTTCAGGTGAGATCTCGTTACGGAGGTTTTTGATGGAATCAATATTTCCTTTATTTGCTACAGGCGGGTGGCAGAGAAAGTAAAATTATCACACACTGGAAAAACTCAAAGGCCTGCTGTGGAAGGGTGGGGGGTGGGGGTGTGAACTTTTCTTTAGCGAACATTATTCCCTATCCATCCTAGAGTGCGGAAGTATGGATGACGCGTGAATGTGTGTGTGTGTGTGTGTGTGTGTTCTAATGGATAAAAGCCTAAAGTTTATCAGAAATCCAACGACAAGAGAATACGGATTAATACAATTTCCTGTAGGCAATGTTCCAAAGGTAAGGCCGCCGATAAGACCATTGTGGTTAAAGGCGGGGTATAAATGGAACTAAAATAAAAACAATTTGATGTGCTACACTCACATGACTTTCTCTACTCTTGTACAAACTATTTTTACAAACGCTTATTCTCCATCTACTTCATGTTAATCGAGATAAACATTTGCAGTCTATCTTATTGCTAGGTTTCTTGTAGATGTAAGGGGAATATATATTTACAAGGGCAATATAGAAATACAGTAGCCTTTAAGCACATACATATCTCTTAATAGCTGGTTGCTAGGTGCAGCACCATTCCCTTTGCCACAGATTAATACTCTTTGCATATCCAAGACAAAAAAATTAATAACGAATTCCCATTTGAGAAAATAAGTATTGAAACATTTAAGGGAATAACAATCAATAACTCGAAAATGGTTCACTGTACAAAAAAAATGTATACGACATAAATTTATATTTTAACGCGATCTACATTTTTTGTGCAGTAACATTTTGTCTATCTCTTATGGTTTACCAGTTATGCAAAAGTCGTTCACAATGAACACTTTTGGAGACATTCTCAGAAAATTCGAGATATACATTTCATATTTCATGAAAATATCTTAAACATATGATATTTTAATCAAAATGGTTAGAGCCATTTTTGAGAAAATTAACATTTTCGAAAAATGTTCCATGTAAAGGGTAGTCTGGGGTGAGGATTGTCTTGAAAACCTTCGTGTCGCATTTCTGGAAGATACGGAACCTAAATACCAGGTTTGGTGTTTATCCGACTGTTCGTTTCTGAGTTATGCTGTTCACAGACAGACACACAGACACACACACATACACAGACACACACAAGGACATGTTTCCAAAAATGCTGTTTCCATTCCTGTTTAGTTGAGGGAGGAAGACATTTCCAACATTTCCAAGGTCTTGTACACGGTTTTAAAAAGCGAAGTCAAGAGTAAAGGCGCGGCCGGCTGTGACATGTCCAGTTGCCGAGATGCAAAACACCGTACGAGCGGTAAAGAAGTATCCTAGAAGCTCTGTGTATGTTTTGAACATCTCACTATTTCAAAACTGACACGTTTGTTGCAGCATAAACTTTTGAAATAACTGCACTCATGAGGTCATAAGCAAATGATCACAACTACGATCGCGGTCGATAATAATTAGCATCACCATAAGTATAGGTTATACAACGGTGAGCGACACATCGCGCATTGCAACCTACATAGATCTATTGGGGCTATCTATCCAGGAGGGAGGGATGAAGTGAAGGAATCACAGGGGGATACATGAGGAGCTGCCTAGAGCAGACGATGAATGACCCATCGACCAAGCAGCTCTCTGGTGTCTACGGTACCGCCATACGCCACGAAACCTAGAAATATACCTGAAAGATGAGAAGGAAACGGAACGAAAGGGAAATGATGGAAAGGAAATTGTGGTAGAGATAAAATCACCCCAGCATTCGCCTGCCGACTCGGGAAAACCACGAAAAACTCATGGGTCAGAGTGGGCCGTCGCCGGATCGAACCCAAGATCTCCTGAATGCCAGTCGCCACCTCGTACGGTTGGCATCACTAATACCATTAGGTGTTTTCTAAACTTAAACCCACTATAGTCATTCCAATTTCACTTTTATACAACAGTCATAGAGCATCAATAGGTTATTCAGAAACAGAAGAATCAGACAACATATAAACAATTTTACAGGCTTGGCTTCCGCCGTTTTGAAGTGCAGAGATGTATTTCATGTGTCTGCTGTTAACGGCTAGACGCTCCTCTTTCTGTGACCTTGTCTGTTTCTACAACACTTAATCCTGAACATCTGCCTGTGCTGTTGCTTAAATTAGGTTAACAGACAGCAACAAGCGTTTTGCTTGCTCTGGCCTCGTTTTGGGATGGTTGGGGAACGAGGAATTCTAGTTAGTGGTGTGTCTATCGATTATCAGCATTTGTTTACGGGCATGCAAATCACTACATATGGTATAATCAATACATCGATAAACTATTTTAAGTATTCTGTTTAGTAGTGCAGTGTAGCAAAATTTTTTTTGGGTAGACAGCACATGTATACCTAGTGGCATTGCTGCTGACGAATATAATCGATTAATACGTCACATTTTCACTGTGTCAGTGCTTTCCCGAGAGGGATTTCTTCCTAATATATAAAGCTATTTGCATTTTAAATACCACCTTCTATTCCAGTGTGCTTTATAGTTTCAGTTTCAGCTGACTCTCTATGGCCTTTCACCGCAGTAGTAACGACAAAGCACTTTATTAGGACTACGTTTTGCTCCTACCGAGACCCCTGGGAGGGAGGGATGAGGGGAGGGATCTGAAGGGCAACCAGATCCGGATGGCAACGGGCGCAAACATAGACGGAATCCCTAACGTTTCCAGATATAACGCATCCAACTACACCCGGGCCCACCTAAAAGCCGCCGACGGTCCCCCGGGGCAAGGCTCACTTGGAGGCAGTCCTAAATGAGCAGTTCCGTAACGACGTCAGGGAAGAAATCTCTACAGCGCGCGCAGCCACCGCCCAGCCGCAACCCGCCAACACCGTCTTCTAGTCCTAAATCCTGAAACAGTTGACAAGGAAGATGACGGGTACAGGAAATGAGAGGCTGGAGAGTCGTGGTAGAAAATGAACCACTCCAGCATTCGCCTACGACACGTGAAACCACGAAAATCCATGGGTCAGTGTGGGTGGTCGCCGGGAATCGAACCCAAACCTCCGAATGCGCGCCACCTCGCTCGGTTTATTAGTGCTACAAACTCTAAGTCGTCTGTACTTGGATGTAGGACGGGTGGAAATATTTTAGGTTTCAAACACACCTTTATTATTCGAAGGTTTATTTTGATAATAATGAATAATTCATTAAAACAAAACGGAGTCAAAAGTCCTATTCGTATTAAACTCACGAGAACATTCCATACTTAAACCCTGTTTTTATAACCTTGTATTCCTCCGCGCTGCGTTTCCCTCCCCTTTCCCCGGTTGGCTAATGCCTTCGAATGGTGACATACAAGTTGTATGTAGTGGAAGGATAGGCGATAAAAGTGATCTAAACACATTGTCATAATAGATACAGTGCTTTCGTCATCCTAAGAAGCAGGTTTAAACCGAAGGATCCTCCCAACTATTTGTTGATGCATTAACTCTGTTATGTAATGCACTTAATTTATACGTTATGAAAATGTGAATCTGACAATTATCTTCCAATATATTGAAGTAAATCACCATATTCTAGTTCTAGTTTGAAAAGGGTGGATTTTATGCCCAAGCACTGCGACCTTAAAGATCTGTTACGCATCCCCCCTTTCATCAGTTAAGTAGTCTGTTGCTCGATAGGAACTTAACCAGACTGCTGAGGCTTTCTATAGTTCATCTATCTTGGAAAAGTGATTGCCAAAAATACTTGCTCTTTGATTCGCAGGAGCAGGGCAATCACATAGTAGATGAGTAACAGTCTCATCTCCTTCTAGGCATCTATTACAGATAGGGTTGTTAAACAATCCCATTCTGTATAGATTAAACTTTAGGGCACAGTGTCCTGTAATGAATCCTGTTGCCCATGCAAGTCTTCTTCTATTAAGGCCGCGCAGGTACTTTGCCCGGCTGTTATCCAGGTCTGTAATAAACAACTGGGAATGTCTGCAACCCTCAATGGAGTTCCAGTAGTTCTTGTGTTCTGCTTGAGCCCAGGACTTAATAGCCTGTTTCACTGCTCTGTAGGACACCCCCAGTACAGGCTCCGAACCAAAAAATGGGATTTCGCTGCCAATCTGCTGCCAATATCTGCTTCATCTGCTTTCTCATTGCCTGGTATACCTGTGTGTCCTGGCACCCACATAAGTTGAACCTTATTGTGTTCAGCCAGTGTCATTAAGGATTCCCGGCATTCTGAGACGAGCTTAATCATCATATTAAATAAGGAACTAATTTGATAGCATAAAACCAAATGAGCAAATGAGAGGTGGCTAGTGTTAAGACATACGAGGAAAAGTTGTATGGAACAGACCTTATCTGTATGAATACACAGCTTTAAGAGTTACAGAATGACAAACAAATCTACCACAAACACACACTCTGAAGAAAGATAACACAGTGTCAATGAGCGATGCACAGTCGGGTGCAAAACAACGTGCCGATATGAGGAACCGCGATTTGGTGATCAATAATTAACACGCCTCCACCGCGCCTTCCATCCCCCATTCCATTACAGAGGTTAATGTTTGAATGCCGCACCAATAAGAGCCGGACTCATTCAGGGACCAATATGGACAGTCTTTGGAAAGCTACCTACATTAATACATTACTTTGAGTTGCTATTTTTTCTTTCTTTGGTCCATCATGCATTTTAACAGTGTGGTTATTTATGCATGGTGGGTCATAACAAATTCATATTGCTTTATTTTTCTAAACCTACTCTCCTCATATATTCTCCTATTCTTTTTATATCCCTCTCCTTTTGTATTTTCATTATCCTAACTTTTAATACTTCTTTGTTAACATTCTCCCGTTCTTTAGGTAAAAACTGATCTCTCCACAACTTAGTTTCTTCACATTCAATTATATAATGCAAATCATTATCTGCCTCTCCACAAAGAGGACACCTATTCAAATTCGTTCCTTTCTTATCTCCCCTTAGCCTATATGCACTTAATCTGGACCAGGCCCACCCTTCTCTCACTAACCTATTACCTACATCCACATACTTCTCCCTTCCCCAGTCCACTTTTAATTGTCTATATAGTTCCAAACTTTTCTTTCCTTCCAGACTTTGAAATAATTCTTGTTTCTCTATATCTTCTACTCTGTTCCTCACTTCTTTCCAGAAACCTTTAACTAACCCCTCTCTCCTCCCATAAGTTACCCATTCCTATTTCCTGTAAAGTTCTCCTTATTCCTTGAGCCTAGTTCATCCCAGCACTGGATTTTTTTTTGGATTATTAAACATTGCCTCAAGATATTATGCTCGTCCAATGATTTCAATCTATGCCAATATTTAAGTATCCTTTCTACTATCATGCCCTTGCTACCTACTCTTCCCAACTCCAACATTGCTGCTCCATTAGGTGATGAAATAGATAAACCTAACATACATTTACAGAACGATCTATGTACTTTATCAATCATCTTCCATCCTTTGTCGCTTCCCCAAATCTCTGATCCATAGACCATTTTTGCTTCAACTACAGCTTTGTAAATCCTTTCCAACCATTTAATTTGCATATCTGGTATTTTCTTTAAGCATATTCTTATAGCAGTCATTGCCAATCTTCCCTTAGCTAAGGCACTTATTTTGTGATCATTCCATCTCCCATTACTACTTATTCTATTGTTTCAACCATTCAGGTGACATATATCGATTCTCCACCCTTTCATCGCCCAGCTAGGCCTAACCTTCCTTCACAGGGCAACGCTAGCGTATTGGATTTCTCACCTAAGGCAGGCGCGGAACAAAAATAATGAGATTCTGCCAACATTCAAGAATGAAAGCACTAAAAGTAACCAAAATCATCGGGACGTTTTTTTGCGCTCAACTGTACGTGCACATTTCTCGCATGGGGATGGTCGATTATAGCTCTATTCTGGTCAGTCAAAGATGGGCACCGAACATGAGGAGTGGGTTAAAGAGAGCATTCTGAGCTCTGCTCAAGGTAGACATATGACTAAGTGTCTATCCAAGAGGTGCTAGAAGTCGGCTGGAAAGAGAAGGTAGAAATGCATACACATATTATTTGGTCAATTTACTTTATCAGAAGCAGAGTAGACACATAAGGAAATGTCTGTCCGAGATAGAGCAAGAGAGCGAAATATCTCTGTTTTCAATATATAATAATTAAGATACGTTATTTAAGTGCATAAAACACTAATTATATTTAAGTGTGACGGAAGTCTAAAAACCAAAATTAATTAAAAGAACATTTGTCTCAAATTTTAACGTACATACTGTCAACCCTATCACTCCTGACGCTATACCAGTGCTTATAAGAATACTATAACTCTATTTATGAAAAAAATGTGAAATAGAAACTTCAGTAATATTAATAAAGACCTTGATTTGTCATCTACCCCTGCTGTAAACATACAACGCATGAAACACGAGTTTTAGGTTATTAGATAACACTATCAAGAAATGTCTATTTCATCAAAAGAAAGTAACCGTCCTCATGAAAAAGCTACACTTAAATCGAAACAAAAAACGAAAACCAAATAAGTTGGCTCAGTGGTAACGTAGAGACTTCCAGTCGGGAGGAATGAAAGTTGAAATCGTTATTCCGACCAATGAGTTGACGTGCAATTGCCATGACTTTAAAGTCAATGTGACAGCAGAAGGGAATAGTGCAGTAGGATGCTCTAAGGCCGTTTGTTTTATTCGTCCAAAGCAATTTAATGTTTTAAAGATGAATTGTACGAAGTAATATTAGGGGTGAAATTGGTTGATCAAAATGGAATTTGAATGGTATTTTCTAAGACTATTTCATGAATGGAATTTCACAAGCAGTATACTAAGGTTACTCATTATAATTATTATTATTATTATTATTATTATTATTATTATTATTATTATCATCATCACATTTAATTTACTTAATTTCATTCATCAGAATGACATTTCGCTAATTTTTATTCCGAAGTATAAACCTATCATCTAGTGTAATGCTTCCCAAACTGGGAGGCTCAGCCAAACTATCTCTAAAGAAAAAGAAACGTGTGATCTGAATAGTAATGATTATGATAATGATAACAATAATAAATCAGTAACCCTGATAAAAATTTCCTAGAAGAAGAATCTATATAATCATAACTAAATATCGATTTAGCCATGGACTGCTCAGGCATAAACCCTAGTAATAATAATAATAATAATAATAATAATAATAATAATGGTAAAGTAGCAAATATATTAAAAAAAATTAAATAAATTCCAGCCAGGCTGGAATCCCCGTAGTTCGATTCCTGGTTGGGGGGTGAGAATTTATCTCTAGCCAAGAATATTCCCTATCTTCCCCAGAGTTTGGAAGTATGAATGAGAGTGTGAATGGGTGTGTGTGATCTAATGAAAAAATTCAAGGTTGGTAAGCGAATGCGAGTTGACACCATTGCCTAGGCAATAATATTTTCCAAGGGAAATGCCGCCGATAAGACCATTGCAGTTAAAAGCGGAGTATAAATAAAACTTATTAAAAAAATCCAGCCTGCAAATGTTCAGAATAATGTCCTCATCTAAAAATTAAAAATAAAATAATTAAATCTAAATAAATATTCTCCACCTTTGATCTTCAATTACATAAAATTAATCCAATGATTTTTAAAATTTCTCTAAATGACAAACATATAGTATTTTATTTGCACTGCCTCAGGCTAAGAGGGAGTAAAAATAAACTTACTAATGCCTTAAGCCATGTTTAGGATAAAATGCGCAGCCAGAAGGAAAATTTACTATAGAATTAGGATACAACATTTCAAACTCAGAGCTTGCATACTTTCGCTTTGTGCTAAAACTATTTCGGTTCTCTTGTTCTCCTTTACAATTAATAAACGCGACTTATTCTCTTATATCCTGGAACGTAAAATGTTTGCTTTTTTTTAGAGTTTAGTAACTTATTGAATACATTATATCGCAATGTACTATTAAGCCAAGGCTAGCCAACTGGGGGATCTGTGACGTCAGAGAACACGTTTCTTGCTCGCAGCACTGAAAGAGAGGAATTCACTGAGGAGGATAGGTCACTTGAGGCAAGGGTAAAGGCTAGTCTGATAAAGTAAGGGCTAGTGATACCTGTTGCATTTTGTGTAATGCAGCCAGCCTGCTCTTCTCTGCCCTTGCAGCCTTACTAAACATAAACAAGAACCGTGTTGTATTCTTACGTCATGCAGACGTCACACCACTGCAGCTTCCTAACCTTTATCACTACATGCACAACAATACTTTTCATACAAGAAACTCTATACCACAAGTTTACCACACATATACACAAACTGAGTTGTCAAACACCTACAAGTGCGAGCTTAGCAAATGATGCTTACCATCTGGATCACAACACAAAATCTACCTCAATGTGAAATGTACCCTGGGAGTGCTAAAGTCTGCCGGTTTGGTGTTTTGCCAGGACGGTATAAAGCCTTCAGCTTAATTCTCAAATAGACGTGAAAGCATATGATGACACATGCTGACGTCATTTTGTTTCAACAAGTGCCAAACGGCTAAATTCACTCGTAGCCCTTCCTTCCTGCAGTGCATTTCGGGCATTAAGATTCCTAATTGCCTCCCCTGAGAGTAAGAGCACCCGCTTCAGAAGAATACAGCGCCGTGTACCTTTGTGATACTGGTACATTCCGTGTGAATGATTTATGTGCTGTGCATGCACTTTTATGACGGATTCCAGTCTTCTCACCAGTTATCTTGTTCCCTGACTTTACATATAAGTATGTCACATGTTCATGAACCTTCGATTCTTTGCTTTTTTTACCACTTACTTACGTATAGTATATAGAGGAAGTATTTTATTCAAACAAAAGGTCAGTTAGGCCTCAAGTACACGTTCTGAGGACTCTTAAATAAAGAATCTGATGTGTTACACTCACATGGTTTCCTCTACTCTTGTACAAACTATTTTTACAAACGCTTCTTTTCCATCTACTTCATGTTAATCGAGATAAACATTTGCAGAAACTATCGTATTGCTAATTTTCTTGTACATGCAAGAGGAATATGATAGGTTTTAAGGGATAGTCCCGGACATAAAGAAACGAATAACTAATTACCATTTGAGAAAAAGTATAAGCATTGCAAAATTCAAACAAATAACAAGCAATATCTCGGAAATGGTTTACTCCACAAAAAAATGTATATCACATAAATTGTGTGTTTTAACGAGATCTACATTTTTTGTGTAGTAAAATGTTGTCTATCTCTTACGGTTTACCAGTTATGCAATATTCATTCAGAATGAAGAGGACTTTTGGGGATATTCCTACGAAATTCAAGTATACATTTTATTTGCATGAAAATATCTTAAAAATATGATATTTTGATCAAAATCGTTAGAGCCATTTTTGAGAGAATCAAAATTTTAGAAAAATGTTCCAAGTAAAGGATAGTTTGGGGTGGGGAAATTTTCTTGAAAATCTTCGTGTCGCATCTTTGGAAGGTACTAAACTCAAATAGAAAGTTTAGTAAGTATCCGACTTTTCGTTTTTGAGTTATGCTGTTCCAGACACACAGACAGACAGACACACACACGGATGTTTCCAAAAATGCTTTATTTGGATTCAGGACATCTCAAAACATGTATTTCCAGTGAAATCTATGTATCGAATTTTTGGGTGGAATGCAATACTTCCCCTACTTACCATACGCAGTAGGAAAAGTAAAAATTAATTTTAGAAAAGGACCAGTGTATAATTCAAAACGGAGATAAATGCCTAATCTGGTGTTTCGGTTCAGCATCTTTCAAGGATGCGATGCGAAGATTTTCAAGAAAATCCTAAATATCCCAACTCTTTACGTGGAAAAGTTTGGGTTATTTTTTATTTTCCCAAAATTGATTAAAATAGCATATGTTTCCATAGTAACTAGATGATCAAAATGCATAAATATCTTGAATGCTCTGCAAACAGCTTGCCAAGTCCCTTATATTTGATTGTATTTTGTATACTTAGGAAATATAGAGATAGAAAAATCTTATCACAAGAAGAATGCACTAAAATACACGGTTTTTACCAATTCTTTTTCGCTGCGTTAGCCCTTTTCGAAATATTGTATGTTTACACCCTTCCCAAAATGAATGTTAGTTATTACTTTCTCTACTACGTATAGTAAGCAGGGGAAGTATTGTATTCCACCTAAAAATTCGATACCGAGGTTTCACCGGAAATACATGTTTTGAGACCCCCTGAATCAATAAAAGCATTTTTGGAAACATGTCCGTGTGTGTGTGTCTGTGAACAGCATAACTCAGAAACGAGCAGTCGGATAAACACCAAACTTGGTATTTAGGATCAGTATCTTCCAGAGATGCGACACGAAGGTTTTCAAGAAAATCCCCCCACCCCAGATTACCCTTTACATGGAACATTTTTCGAAAACTTTAATTTTCTCAAAAATGACTCTAACGATTTTGATTAAAATATCATATGTTTAAGATATTTTCATGACAAATAAAATGTATATCTTAAATTTTCTGGGAATGTCTCCAAAAGTATTCTTCATTGCGAACGACTTTTGCATAACTGGTAAGCTATGAGAGATAGACAAAATTTTACTGCACAAAAAACGTAGATGGCGTTAAAATACACAATTTATGTCAAATACATTTTTTTGTTGAGTGAACCATTTTCGAGATATTGCTTGTTATTCCCTTAAATTTTTCAATACTTATTTTCTCAAATGGGAATTCTTTATTCATTTATTTTATGTCCTGGACATACAAAGAGAATGGAATGCTCCACATAGCAACCAGCTCTTAAAAGATTTGACTATCGCTTAAAGCCTAACATATTCCCCTTGCACCTACAAGAAAATTAGCAATAAGATTAACATTTCGATTAAGATGAAGTAGATGGTGAATAAGCGTTTGTAAAAATAGTTTGTACAAGAGTAGAGAAAGTCATGTGAGTGTAACACATCAGATTTTTGTGTTGTAAGCAAATTATTGTGTATCTCTTATAGCTTATGAGATGTACAAAATTATACAAAAAATCTTTCGAATGAAGAGGACTTTACAGACTACTCCCAGAAAATTCAAGGTATGCATTTTGTTTGTCATGTTAAATATCTTGGTATTCTAATCAAAATCTTTAGAGCAATTTTTGAGAAATAAAAAGTTTCAAAAAATGTTTCATGTAAAGGGCAGTTGGGGTTGGGGAGGATATTGAATTTAAATTTTATACGACATTTCGTTGTTGAGCTATCACACAGAGAGAGAGAGAGAGAGAGAGAGAGAGAGATGGATTATTTTCAAAACTGCTTATTTTTTACCCAGGCTCTCAAAACATGTACTTCCAGTGAAATTTTGATATCGAATTTTGGGTGAAGTGTTCGTATTTTATACTTTTTTCACATCGTGTAAGCAAACTCTTTTTTTGTTTTGCGTGCTTTAACCGGGTAGGTCATATAGGGTAAAACTGTTGCTCTAATGAGCCCGGAGTCCATAGAGCTTAGAGTTACCCAACATTCATATTTTCAGGATAAGGGAAAAAACCCCCAAAACGGGTACCTCACCCTAACCGAGATTCGAACTCGGAACCTTTTGAATGCGAGGCAAACATCTACCCCCACACCACAGACGTGGCTTCGAAACTTTTCTAAGAAAACACTTATCACGATTAACTAAGGTTTAGAGAAGAATAACTTTCTGTATGAATCGTGCAGTATAAAACATTTCTGTAAACTTGAAAAAAATTATGTATAATAGATTAGTGCCTTTCCTTTTAAAATACAATATAATCTCTAAAGTGCAGTTTGGGTTTCACAAGGGCAAGTCAATTAATATAGCTATTTTCTCTTTTCTAGAGGAAATTTTTAATGCAAAAGATAGGAATGAACAGGTCTTAGGAATGTTTGTTGATTTATCTAAAGCATTTGATACGGACCATAATATTTTACTGCATAAACTTGGCAATTATGGCATTAGAGGTGTTGCTAATGACTAGTCTAGATCATATCTTACAAATACAGCTCGCTTCGTGGAAATTGATAATGCACAATCTCACTTACAAATTGCGCAATGTGGGGTGCCTCAAGGCTCCATATTAGAGCCAGTTCTTTTTCTTATCTATATTAATGACCTTCCGTTATATTTGTATTGTGTTAACACTGTTCTATTTGCTGACGATGCAAATTTTATTTACAAAAATCAATGCAAATCTTCATTGGAATTCACAACAGATGATTCCATGTTGAAACTATGCAATTGGCTACATCATAATAAACTGATTCTAAACGCTAATAAATCTAGTTACTTAAACTTTAATGAACATCCAAATTTCACTAATCAGTTTCAAATATTTTTGATAATGTTGCAATAAACCATCAGTATTCTACCAAACCTTTGGGAATTACAATTGACATAGCATTAACATGGAAAGAACACATTGTAGCTCTTAGTAATAAATTAAATCGTTTAATATGTGCAATAAGAGTATTAAGTAAAGTCTGTAGTAAGGAGGTAATAAGAGTGGTATATTTTGGATATATACACTCAATACCTTTATATGTAATACACTTCTGTGGGAGTTCCAATCAATAAATTATAATATTAAAAAAAAGACTAATGAAGCATGTACCACCCCATTCCCCAAACAAATCGAGTTATATCTAGGAAACAGTTTCTTTTATCCACAATAATATTTAATATTTTAAAATAAATAAGGATTATCATAGCTATTATACACGTAAAACTGAGTCTATGCATCTACAGTGTCACAGACTTAATAGAACACTCAATAATGTATCTCATAATGGTTTAATTAAAAGCTCTTTTAAAGCTACCTCAGGGAATATTTGTAATCAAAAGCGAATAAATTATTATTAAAGCACAATTTTATAGTGTTAATGATTTTCTTAATTTTAGTATCTAGCATATTCATATTGTATAGTTTTAATTATATTTACTTATCTGTAACTTTGATGAAGCCATACGTACAAATTTATATTTACGGTGAATAAAGTTGAATTGAATTGTTATTTGTGACGGACAAAGAATATTGTATGAATGTTACACACCCTCGAATAACTTGTATTTTTGCAGTCACTAAAATAAGTCTGATTGTCACTCATTCTCGAAAATGTTTTCATGGAACTGTCTGCCTTCCTTATAAAGGAGGTTTAATGATGATTTATGTAAGCAACAACAACACATTTTGACATGGCTTTCTCTATTATGTTGCACTATACAGTCGTCTGCAGCGGGCCAGTGCCAAGTTTTGTTCTATTCTGGACCCCTACACAAGATGAATCACCTCGCTGCCTACTCGAGCTCTCCGATGATCAATTCCTCGCGAGTGTGAACTTCAGGATTGGTTACAGTGTATATGCCTCAAGCTTAAACTTCTTGAATAACATACGTCAAAAAACAAGAAAAAAAGGCGTTAATCTAGGCACGGAACAAAAACAGCCCAAGACCGAGCGAGCTGATCAGACGAAAGCGTCTGTGAGTTGTATTCGAGAAGTCACGGGCTCAAATCCTGTACCTGTCAATATAGTAAGTAGGGGAAGTATTGTATTCCACCCAAAAATTCGATACCGAGATTTCACCGGAAATATATGTTTTGAGGTCCCCTGAATCCATAAAAAGCATTTGTGTAAAAATGTCCGTGTGTGTGTGTGTGTGTGTGTGTGTGTGTGTTTGTGTGTCTGTGAACAGCATAACTCAGAAACGAACACATTTTTGTTGTTGAGTGAACCATTTTCGAGATATTGCTTGTTACTCCCTTAAATTTTCCAAAATTTATACTTTTTCTCAAATGGGAATTCGTTATTCCTTTTTTTATGTCCTGGACATGCAAAGAGAATGGAATGCTTCACATAGCAACCAGCTCTTAAAATATTTGACTATCGCTTAAAGCCTACCATATTCCCCTTGCACCTCCAAGAAAATAAGGAATAAGATTAACATCTCGATTAACATGAAGCATATGGAGAATAAGCGTTTGTAAAAATAGTTTGTACAAGAGTAGAGAAAGCCATGTGTGTGTAACACATCGGATGTTTTTAATATTAGCAGTCTGTCTGATATATTCTCAGTTGTGCACTGTCTAAGTATTTTGATTGAAAAACCCGAAAATAAAATAAATTTCTCAATAAATAACGGAACCATTAAAAATAATTAGTGTTAATTATTATAACGGATTGGGCGTTTACTCATTAGTTTTAACTTCCATAAGAGACATCTGCACAAATTTTGAACGCAGTAACTTCAAAGGTATAGAAATGGGGAAATTAGAGATATTGAAATTCAACCACTGTATCCCTTAAGGCATTTCCCTGACCCTTAGATAAACATCAGCATATTTGCAATTCATTTCTCTGATTACTAGGCAAAAACAGCACTACATATTTGTTTACATTGAAAATAAGAACGTTGCAATCTATTTGATACGAATCGGAAACAACAAGCTCTGGATATAACATTTGGTAGATGGTTAACAAGGTATGTCTTAAAAAAGCCTATGGTAAGGTCACACAGTTTTACTTTCTCTACCACGTATATAGTAAGTAGAGAAGATACTGCATTCCACCCAAGAATTCGATACCGAGATTTCAGCGGAAATACATGTTTTGACGACCCCTGTATCCAAAAAGAATCATTTTTACTTTCTTTACTACGTATAGTAAGTAGGGGAAGTAGGTATTGTATTCCACCCAAATATTCTATACCGAGATTTCACCGGAAATATTTTTTTTGGAGACCCCCTGAATCCAGAAAAAGCACTTTTGGAAACATGTCCGTGTGTGTGTCTGTGAACAGCATAACTCAGAAACGAACAGTCGGATAAACACCAAACTTGGTATTTAGGTTCAGTATCTTCCAGAGATGAGACACAAAGGTTTTCAGAAAATCCCGCCACCCTACATTACCCTTTACATGGAACATTTTTCGAAAATTTTAATTTTCTCAAAAATGGCTAATACGATTTTGATTAAAATATCACATGTTTAAGATATTTTCACGACAAATAAAATGTATATCTCGAATTTTCTGGGAATGTCTCCAAAAGTATTCTTCATTGTGAATGACTTTTGCATAACTGGTAAACCATAAGAGATAGACAAAGTTTTACTACACAAAAAAGTAAATCGCGTTAGAATACACAATTTACGTAATATACATTTTTGTTGTTGAGTGAACCATTTTCGAGATATTGCTTGTTATTCCCTTAAATTTTTCAATACTTACTTTCTCAAATGGGAATTCGTTATTAATTTTTTTGTCTTGGATGTGCAAAGAGTGTAAATCTGTGGCAAAGAAAATGGTGTTGCACCTAGCAACCAGCTATTAAGAGATATGTCTATGCTTAAAGGCTACTGTATTTTTATATTACCATTGCAATTACAAAACAAGGGGAACATAGTGTGCCTTAAGCGATAGTCAAATATTTTTAGAACTGGTCGCTGTATGTAAAATGTAATTCTCTTTGCATGTCAAAAGATCGTTTCTGCAAATGTTTATCTCGATTAATATGAAATAGATGGAGAATAAGAGTTTGTAAAAATAGTAGAGAAAGTCATGTGAGTGTAACACATCAGATTTTCAAAAAAAAGGTCCATGTGTGTGTGTCTGTTAATAACATAACTCAAAAACGAAAAGTCGGATATTTACTTTCAGCACCCTTCAAAGATGCGACACGAAGGTTTTCAAGAAAATACCTCACCCCAAACTACTCTTTACATGGAACATTTTTGGAAATGTTAGATTTTCTCAAAAATAGGTCTAACGATTTTGATTCAAATACCGCATATTAAAGGTATTTACATGACAGAATAAAATGTATACCTTGAATTTTCTGGGAATAGCCTGTGAAGTCCTCTTCATTCAAAAGGAATTTTACATAATCTGTATAACTGGTAAACGTTAAGCGATAGACGAAAACGTACTCCCAAAAACTGTAGATCTCTTATAAACACACAATTTCTTAAAAAATAACTTTTTTTGTGGCATCTGCCATTTCCGAGATATCCGAGATATTAATGATTCGAATTGTTCATTACTTGGTCATTTCAAGTCCTGCAACATACAGTTGTTTCTCGCGATGACATGAAAACAGTATGAAATTTTAAGGTTAGCATATAGCGTCCTTAAACATTTGATTATCGCTATTGTGTAATGCAGCTATTTCCGGAAAGGTTTTCTCGTATAAAATGAAGTAGATAAGAAAGAACATTTTCGTAAGAATAATTTGTATACCCACTAATAAGCAACTGATAGAGAAAGTCATGTGTATGTAAAACATATTTTTCTCTATCCTTTACAGATTCACATACATACTTTATGTATGATAGCATCCACTACAAAGTGATCTTTCTATCACGTTACATTATTCAAAATACATTTTGTTAGAAACAATTTCAAGCTTTCAAATATTTATCGAAAGCAGGAGAGAATAATTTCAAAAACCATAGTAACCAGATCTTGCGAAGGAAAATAAAAACGAGTCTAACGTGTTACATCCACATGACTTTCTCTACCCACTATCGTTTATTTTTATGTAGCTTCTCGAACTATGCTTACTAAAGCTTATTAATTTCTCTACTAGTAGTAGGGGAAGTCAGCATTCCACCCAAAAATTCGATACCGAGATTTCACCGGAAATACACGTTTTGATGCCCCTGAATTAAAAAAAGCACTTTTAGAAAAAGGTCCGTGAGTGTGTGATTGTAAACAGCATAATTCAAAAACGAAATGTCGGATAAATAACAAACTTGGTATTTAGGTTCAGTATTTTTCAAAGATGCGACACGACCCCAGACTACCCTTTACATTGAACATTTTTCGAAAATTTTGATTTTGTCAAAAATAGCTGTAACGATTTTGATTAAAATATAATATATTTAAGATATTTTCATAACTAATAAAATGTACATCTTGAATTTTCTGGAAATGTCCTCAAAAGTCGTCTTCATTCTGAATGACTTTTACACAACTGGTAAACCGTAAGAGATAGACAAAATTTTACTACGCAAGAAATGTAGAGCTCGTTAAAATACACAGTTTATGTCATATGCATTCTTTTTGTATAGTGAACCATTTCCGAGATATTCCTTGTTATTTGTTTTGAATTTCCCAATACTTATAGTTTTTCTCAAATGGGAATTCGTGATTGGTTTTTTTCTTTCTTCTTTTTTATGTCCTGAACATGTAAAGAGAATGGAATGCTTCACATAGCAACCAGCTCTTAAAAGATTTGACTATCGCTTAAAGCTACCATATTTCCCTTACACCTACAAGAAAATTATGGGATAAAATAGTTTCTGTAAATGTTTATCTCGATTAATATGAGGAGTTCGAGAATAAGCGTTTTTTTAAATAGTGTGTACAAGAGTAGAGAAAGTCATGTGAGTGTAATGCATCATAAATTTTTCTATCCACTTCAAATTAATCGAGATAAACTTTGCATATGCATTTAGTTGTAGATACAAGGGAGAAAGAGAAAAACATTCCCTATTGGCCTTGAAATTCCATACTCTTTCTATAACATCGCGAAAAACAACCGAATGATGATCACTTCAAAAAGATGATAAAGTATTTAACCATTCAAAATAATAAGAACGGATACCTCGGAAATGCTAAAGTTCACAAAAAAGATTATTTTAAATAAATTATGTGTTTTAAAGATGTCTACATTTTTGTGTATTAAGTTTCTGTTTAACTCTGAAGATTACACAAAATTATACAACATTTCTTGTGAATGAAGGCTATTCCCAGAAAATTTAAGATGCACATTTTATATGTCATGTAAATATTTTAAATATATAGGATTTTAATCAAAATCGTTATAGCTATGGTTAAGAAAATAAAAATTTCGAAAAATTTTCCGTGTAAAAGGTAGTTTATGTGTGGTGGATTTTCTTAAAAATTCTTTGTGTCTCATTTTTGAAGATACTGAAGTTAAATAGCTAGGTATTTATCCATTTTTGGGGAGGAAAGTAATACTGCCTCTACCTAATAGGAATGTGATAGAGAAAGTAAAAATAATCGAAAGCTTTCAAATATTTTCCGTCATATGACGTTCTGATATTTGGAGAAATTAGTCATACAGAATGCATGTTTTCGAAAACGGTTAAAGTTACGAAGAAAATTATTTGACACAAATTGTATATTTTAATGAGGTCTACATTTTTAAGTAAGTCTTTGCCAAAAACTATAAAAAAATCGATTACAGGCTATTCACAAAAATTCAAGATATACATTTTTATATCTTTTGTGACGCCCACTCAGACCCATGTGTTTTTCGTGGTTTCTCTGGGTCGGCAGGCGAATGCTAGATTGGTTTATTTTTCATCATAATTTCTCTACCTTAACTCCACTATAACTGTACGCATCATTTCCTTAACTGTCATCTGTTCCAGGGCTGTAGGACCAGGCGAAGATTTATGGCATGTTGTGGCTGGGCGGTGGGGGTGTGTTTCTTAGAGATTTATTCCCTGGCGTCGGTCGGGACTGCTCAGTTAGGACCCGCCTCCGGATGGGCATCGGTGGTTAGGGACTTGTGGGTGGGCTTGGGCGGCGTCGGATGCGTTTGAACAGAAACGTTAGGGACCCCGTCCATGCTTGCGTAGGTCATCATCCGGATCTGGCCGCCCTTCGGGTCTTTTCCATCATCCGCCCCTCCCAATGGTCGCGGCAGAAGCACAAAGGGCCGTGAGCCTATGTAACATGGTTGAGAGAGCCCCTCCATTCGTCCGTACCTCTACAGTTGATAAATCCGACATATGATATTTTAATTCTAAGACCAATTTCGATAAAATAAAAAAGGTATTCCACATTGAAGGTAAATTTGGTTTGAGGGAAGACGCTGGATTTTTTTAATTTCCTTTCTGAAATATTAGAAGGGGTATTTGTATGCGAAAAATGTGAATATTATATACTAAAGAGTTTTCTAGCATTTGGAATACTTGGTAGACAATTGCTAGAGAAGGACGTACCCTGGTGAGCGTCTGGCAGTTCAATTATCTCGAGATGCGGAATTATTATCATTACTATCAGTGTATTACCTAAGAGGCAACTCCAAATTTAGGTGTCTATTATAAGTCAGAATTAAACTACTCACATCGCCGATGTTGCCGGAGATATGACAGAAGCAAATTTGAGAAAGTATTGTTCTTGGAGTTTACGTTGTTTATTTATTTAGCTCCACGTATGGACGTCAATTTGAAAAAAAGATTGTTTGTTACGTAATATGCTGCTACGTATGAAAAGCCGATTTGAAGATGTATTTTTGTTGTTACACTCAAAGTTTAAAAATATTGTATTAACTTTATTATAAAATGCTTCTATAAATATTATTTATGTTTATATTTGCCTCGGCTGCTTCAGTATTACTTTAGAGACACGTTTCTCTTAATCAGGGCGTGGTGCGACAATAATGTAGGCTTACACAGATTTTAAGTTTAAATTCACTTCTTTTTATTAATCCTTGACACAAATTAAATAGCACTATACTGATATTAAGAGCTGTGAGATTCTTTTATTTAATGCTTGCACTTTGTTAACGAGTATACATAATTTTCGTTTCACACGAATACGTAATATTTCTTTAGAGGACACATCTTCCATCCGGTTACTACCAAGGTCTGCAGGCAACTGAAAATATTTTAACCGTCCAAACCCGTAAATTTCTGTATTTCAAGTATCTGATTGGCTAATCCTAGTCCAATAGAATACCTGCGTTTTATTAAAGCTTTTCCTAGCTGTTGATTGGCTATTTTAAAAAAAACACAAAATTTACATTATCGTTGCTCTAATCGTGACTAGTGGCATTCAAACTCTCAAACTCATTATTGCCTCAAGGTTACCTCATTGTTACCTCATTGTTAGCAACGTTAAACTTATTCTTACAGCTCTTACATTTTTAAATTACGTAATGCATTCACATAACATTATTAAACATGTTTACAATAATATAAGCATATGCAATGACTGTTTCATACATTTTACAAATTATTATATGCATATTGTTTTAAAGCGTGCTGTTATTGAATTCACATATTATATAATTTAATTGAAATTATTCAAGTGTTAAAAATACTGCCTCAAATTGCGATTGTAAACGACCACTTGGAAACACCGCAATAAATGCTTACGGCACGGATCCTTATTTAGAGATAGATGTAATAAATGGAGGTAAATCAAACAAAAAGTGCTTTATGCACTGCATAACATTTTATGTTCGAGGGGCTCTAGTACAGAAAATTAGCAGTTACATCCTTATAGCATACATTAAAATGTAAATGTGTAGATATGTGTTTTAAGCTCTTAAAGCAGCCTTTATAAGATTTGAAGCATGCTAGAAAACTTTTATTTGACGCAGAAATTTTATATTTAATCCCATTAAACTGGGTCTTATTATTTGTAATCAACCACTCAAAATATGCATTAAAATATAATTGGCATTTAAGGTTGGATACTGAAATTCAATCGCAGAAGCTTTGTAGGGCGTATTTTTGAAAAAAAGTGTAATAAACTGTTGTAATTATTTTTATGAAATAGAAATCTTAAAAAAGCTTACACCTGCGGAATTTTATATCTCTTCGAAACGATAACTGAATTCATGGCAACAATTATGGCGCTAGGCAAATAATTGTCATTTAATTATGTAAAACATTTGGGAGAAACATCTAGCGAAAGCAAAATATCTTGCAAACATTTAAAGTAATGAAAATTAAAGTTAGAGTTTATATAGAATCATATCAAGAAGCCTCAAAACAAAATTAACATGCAAAGCTCAAAGTAAAACATCCTATATTCTTGAGCACTATAGTTCAAAATAGCAAGGAAGCGGAAGTTGTCGTTCAGAAGAAAAGACGAAACAGGAATGGAAGCTATATCGAAGAGGTGAAACACAAAAACGAAAAAAAAGGGGAAAAAATCTGATGTGTTGCGCTCAAATTACTTTTTCTGCTCTTATACAAATTATTTTTACAAACGCTTATTCTCCATCTACTTCATGTTAATCGAGATAAACATCTTATTGTTAATTTCCTTGTAGGTGCAAGGGGAATATGGTGGACTTTAAGCGATAGTCAAATATTTTAAGAGCTGGTTGCTATGTGGAGCATTCCATTCTCTTTGCAAAGGTATAGGTATTGGAAAGTTCAAACATATAACAAGGAATATCTCGGAAATGGTACACTCGACAAAAAATGCATAATACATAAATTGTGTATTTTAACGAGATCTACATTTTTTGTGTAGTAAATTTTGTGTTTCTCTTACGGTTTACCAGTCAAGTGAAAGTAATTAGAATGAGGACTTTTGGGGAGATTTCCAGAAAATTCAAGATATGCATTTCATTTGTCATAAAAATATCTTAAACATATGATATTTTAATTAAAATCGTTAGAGTCATTTTTGAGAAAATCAAAATTTTCGAAAAATGTTCCATGTAAAAGGTAGTCTGGGGTGGGGGGATTTTCTTGAAAGTTTTCGCGTCGCATCCTTGGAAGATACAAAACTCAAACACCAAGTTTGGTATTTATCCGACTTTTCGCTTTTGAGATATGGCTGTTCACAGACAGACACACATACGGACATATTTCCAAAAATCTGATGTGTTACACTCAATTGACTATCTCTACTCTTGTACAAACTATTTTTACAAACGCTTATTCTTCATATGCTTCATGCTAATCGAGATATCGAGATGTTAATCTTATTGCTAATTTTCAAGTAGATGCAAGGGGAATTGCTAGGTTTTAAGCGATAGTCAAATATTTTAAGCGTTGGCTGCTATGTGGAGTATTCCATTCTCTTTGGATTACCAGGACAAAAAAAAAATGAATGACGAATTTGAGAAAAAGTATGTGTTGCAAAATTTAAGCGAATAACAAGCAATATCTCGAAAATGGTTCACTCAAGAAAAAAAGTGTATATAACATAAGTTGTGTATGTTAACGCGATATACATTTTTTGTGTAGTAAAATTTTGTCTTTCTCTTATGGTTTACCAGTTATGCAAAAGTCGTTCACAATGAACAATACTTTTGGAGAGATTCCTGAAAAATTCGAGATATGCATTTCATTTCTCATGAAAATATCTTAAACATATGATATTTTAATCAAAATCGTTAGAGCCGTTTTTGAGAAAATTACAATTTTCGAAAAATGTTCCATGTAAAGGGTAATGCGGGGTGGGGGGATTTTCTTGAAAACCTTCGTGTCGCATCTCTGGAAGATACTGAACCTAAATATCAAGTTTGGTGTTTATCCGACTGTTCGTTTTTGAGTTATGGCTGTTCAAGACAGACACACATACGGACATTTTCCAAAAATGCTTTATTTGGATTCAGATCACATCAAAACATGTATTTTAGATAAAATCTCGAATATTTGGGTGGAATACAATACTTCCCCTGCTTACTATACGTAGTAGAAAAAGTAAAAAGATTCACGATAAGTCAGAACTACGTATCCAGCAACTAAACAAATGACGCCAGAGGACGCGAGTTTAGCACGAGCAGACTGATCCTGTAATGAAAGAGACGCACTGGAAAATCCGAGCCATCGTGAGTCGCGTTAAGATTTATTCCACGTAGCTAAAGGTTTAAGACGAAGGAATTGTATCGCAGGAGATTAAGTGAATTATCTTGCACCAGAGAAGCTTAGAGTAGATAGGAATTACCTGCTGGCGAGGATTAGTGCCCGCTTGCCTTAGACGCGAAGAAATATTGATATTTGTTATCTCCTCGCAGAAAAATAAAGTAAAGTAACTCGGAACAATAACAATACGCTGTCCATAATAACTTGACTGTCTGCAGGTGAAGGCTGCGTCACGTTTGATAAAGTTACCGACGTTTCGCCCTTCATGTTGAGTGCTTCTGCTGGGCATCGCGCTCTGGCTTGCGCTCACATTTATACTGCAGAATGCAGTCCCTCCTATTCATGCTCCTAATTGGCTGGTAGTCTGACACTAATTTTGTGTTTTCCATGCTGCATTAAGGGGTTTTCCACCATCTCTATTCAATAAACTTTTACGTTTAAAAATGTCTACGCTTTCTCGTACTATTCGGTGTGAGAAGCGGTCACATACAGCTAAAATCTCAACACTATTGTCAAACTTGTTAAGGTAGAATCAGACGACTGAAAAATTCAATGCTATCGCCGGGATTTGAACCTCGGGTCTGCCGGTTTCCGTTCGGTTGCTCTAACCACTGAGCTACCATGGCAACACGTCGGTACGAAATTAAATTCCCCAAATGATTCGTATGTTTCCCGGTAAACCACAAGGAAATCTCAAATTATATTGAGATGACAAACCCTAATGGCGACTTACAATGCTGTAAGTACTTTAAGACCTGGGCTTCATAGTTTCGACCCCTATAGGTCAATTAATGAAATTAATTGTACTTCCACACAAGCCATGTGGACAAGGTTGGAAAGGTAGAATCACGACTGAAAAATTCAATGCCATCGCCGGGATTTGAACCCTGGATCTCCCGGCAACATGCCGGTACATTAAATTCCACAACTGATTCACATTTTTCCCGGTAAACAACGCGTGGAAGAACAATTAATTCCATTATTGTCAAAGTCGATATGGTGGCCTGTTTTATGAACATTTTCAGCCAATGCTGATTTTTCAGGCTGTCCGTGCCTTAGGGATCTCATATGTCCATTACTCGAGTTAATATTGACCTTCCTTCTGCGCTTCTTGCACCCAATAGTACAAGAAAGCGTAGAAATGTTTAAACATAAAAAATGTATTGAATAGGGATGGTGGAAAAAGCCTTAATGCAGCATGGAAAACACTTCACGGAACACAAAATTATTGGTAAGCTACCAGCCAATTAGAGGTACTGCATTTTGCAGTAGGTATAAATATGAGCGCAAGCAAGAACGCAGTACTCAGAAGCACTCAACATAAAGGGCGAAACGTCGGCAGTTTTATCAAATGTAACGCGGCCTTCACCGGAAGACAGTCAAGTTATAACTCGGAACAAGGTGAAGTAAAGCAATGTAAAACATATAAAAGTCTAGCAAAAGTAGCAGATAATTTTGAAATGGCATCAGGAAGAGAAATCATGATCCGGTGAGATAGTAAAGTGTGTGTGAAAAGAACCAAAAGAACGTTAAGCTAGCACAAATTTGTTGCTACAAAGATATTTAAATATATCACGTTTTAAAATCTACCAACTGAGATTTAAAAAAAAATCTGATGTGACACATACACATGACTTTTTCTACTCTTGTACAAACTATTTTACAAAGCTTATTCTCCATATGCTTCATGTTAATCGAGATGTTAATCTCATTGCTAATTTTCTTGTAGATGCAAGGGGAATTGCTAGGCTTTAAGCGATAGTCAAATCCTTTAAGAGCTGGTTGTTATGTGGCGCATTTCATTCTCTTTGTATGTACAGGACATAAAAAAATCTGATATGTTACACTCACATGACTTTCTCTACTCTTGTACAAACTACTTTTACAAACTCTTATTCTCCATCTATTTCATACTAATCGAGATAAACATTTGCAGAAACGATCTTTTGAGAGAATTACATTTTACACATAGCGATCAGTTCTAAAAATATTTGACTATCGCTTAAGGCCTACTATGTTCCCCTTGTTTTGTATTTGCAAGAGCAATATAAGCACAGACATATCTCTTAATAGCTGGTTACTATGTTCAGCACCATTCCCTTTGCCACAGATAAGTACTCTTTGCATATCCAAGACAAAAAAATGAATAACGAATTCCCATTTGAGAAAATAGGCATTGAAAAATTTAAGGGAATAACAAGCAATATCTCGAACATGGTTCACTCAACAAAAAAAATGTATATGACATAAATTTGTTTATTTTAACACGATCTACATTTTTTGTGTAGTAAAATTTTGTCTATCTCTTATGGTTTACCAGTTATGCAAAAGTCGTTCACAATGAAGAATACTTTTGGAGACATTCCCAGAAACTTCAAGATATACATTTTATTTGTCATGAAAATATCTTAAACATATGATATTTTATTCAAAATCGTTAGAGACAATTTAAAATTTTCGAAAAATGTTCCATGTAAAGGGTAATCTGGGGTGGGGGATTTTCTTGAAAACCTTCGTGTCGCATTTCTGGAAGATACTGAACCTAAATACCAAGTTTGGTGTTTATCCGATTGTTCGTTCCTGAGTTATGCTGTTCACAGACACACACGCACACACACGGACATGTTTCCAAAAGTGCTTTTTTCGGATTCAGGGGGCCTCTAGACATATATTTCCGGTGAAATCTCGGTATCGAATTTTTGGATGGTATACAATACTTCCCCTACTTACTATACGTAGTAGGGAAAGTAAAAATATATGTTCTGACTTTAGCTCATAGAAGCGTCTCATTATTTCGATGAGTTAAGTAATACCTCTTCACCATCTCTACCACGCTGCACGAAAACTTCCAGAGCTATCTCTACTAGAATTCATATTTATTTACAAATTTATGTAGTAATTAGAAAACATATTCACACCTAATTCACGCCCGGAGGATGGGCGTAAAAGTCCTTAGCATGGCTTCCTTCTGAAGGGAAGTAAAGCCGGTGGTCCTGGGTCGTAGGTTTACGGCACGTAAAAGAACCTCACACAATCTGAGTAAAATTACCGGTCTTTCACTCCCAATATAGAATGGGAAGCTAAGGACAACAGCAGTTAAAGAGTGTATATAAATAAAACTCAATTTAATTTTGTTCGTCAGAATGTAATTTTGTTGTGTCCAATGCCAGCTAAAATCAAAATACTATTATTACAGGGTCAAGTTGAGAGGAAATTATTGAGAGGAATGGCTCACGCGGAACGTCTGTGGCCCGAGTTTAAATAAAACATTACATTTTCATTGTAAAAATAAATTTTTCAATTTTATTAATAGTAAGTACTCTATTTAAAGATAAATTAGTTATCTCAATAACAGCTTCAATGTTATACTCTCTATAAGATATTTAAATAAATACAAAATATTCGGCAGATCTCGGTTTCGATCTCCGGCGATCGCCCACTCTGACCCACGGGTTTTTCGTGGTTTCCCCGGGGTCGACAGGCCTGTGGTTTCTTCTCTACCACTATTTACTTTCCGTCATTTCCCTATCATTCAATTTCCTTCTCATCTTTCAGGTTGATTCTAGGTTACGTGGTGTATGGCGGTGCTGGACAGATGCCGCGGATGATGCTCACTGGAAAGAATATTCCCCGGGATACCCGAGAGCTGCTCGACTGGTGGGTCGTTCATCGCCCTTCCTCGGCGGCTCCAGCAATGGGACGGGTCTGCGAGTTCGGAAACGTTAGGGACTTCAGCGCGTCTTTGTGACATGTCTACCTACGGCCTGTACCTCCTATGTAATTCCTTCACTTCATCCCTTCCTCCTGAGGGGTGGTAGGCATAATAGACCTATGTAGGTCGCGGTGCACGAGGTGTCTTCCTCAGTTCCTATAAGAGGAGATTAAAATGCGATCAATTATGAATGCATTCGTTTCAATTTAATACGTCATTGCTTCTAGACAAACCTTAAGAGTAAAATAAGAGCTATAAACACTGATGACTATTTATTTTATACTTGTTTCTATGCCTGATTATACTGAATAGACGTCATAAGCTTTTAAAGACCCTCGTCATAAAATCCTACACCAACGCTTTTAGCAAACAATGCATATTGGCACAAGTGTTTTCTGTATTGAAAATCAACCGCGATAATCTCGTATATTTGAAGAGGACTATCTCTTTCTGCAAATCCATTTGGAACTACTTTCTCCATTTATCTGTTGATTCATGAGCTGTCTCTGAGAGAGGTGGTTTCATCCATCACTTGTTCACTACTTGGAGTGATTGATGTTCCGAACTCCCGTTTGGAGTTACATCATCTTACCAACCTTACTACAAGAGCGGCAATCTTTGACATTAAAATACGAGCTGCAAGATGTCATGACTTTGGTGTATAAAGACGTGGTTGAAAATATGCGTAGGTAGCATACACCTTAGATCAACATTTCTCAATGCTTTTCTATGTTTAATTTAAGATAATAAATGCACAGAAATAGTAATTTACGTTACGAATATCGTAACGTATTATATTACAATATGAGATTGCAAGATTGACAAACATGGCCGCAGGCCGAGTTTGATAACCGATCGAGTATTTTAATATGTAGTTGCGATATGTGTATCGTATAACGTAATATCGATTTTTTTAATTACTTTGGTAAATTACATTTTTATTTCAGATGTAGTATTAGGAATCACTGAAACAGTACACTACATCGATGCATAGTTGATACGTTTGTATAGTAGGCCATGCATGGTTTGTTAGACGATTTGTTTGTTAGGTTTTTGTTTAAAATAGAAGCATATGAGTACTAGGTGAATTAAAAAATGAGTTCTCACGAATATATTGCACATATTAACTATATATACAGTCTTGTGCAGCATCAACAAATGTCGGAATTAATATATCAAATTAAAGAAAAACATTTTTGTCAATGTTGATAATACATAAAATTGGTTCTATTTTGCTTATTATTTATGTACGGTTCACAATACGCAACCAGTTTCGTGATAAGAGTTACATTACAAAAATCGTTGTGTAATAGAAGCTTTATTACGAAACTAGTCGCGTAATGCGGTACAATTACATAGGCAGTGAATAGGATTACAACGTTTTTTGTTTAGTATTGTAAAATCGATATTACGTAACAAAAGTAGATAAACAAATTTATTCTAAATATGAATGAGTGTACTTTAGAGAAAATAAATATATAATGAAAACATTTTTATCTAAACGGTTGTTAGGGAAAGATGAATTAGAACGTTTTCGCTTTGTACTTTACAATATAGCACCTTCTGCTTGTTCTACACTTCGCTTTTGAGCTAATACTGTTACCCAACACGGAGCGATATGGTTCCGCGGTATTGTGTGAGGTTCGCATTCAGGAGATCTCGGGTTCGATTCCCGGTGATCGCCCAGTCTGACCATGGAGTTTTTCGTGGTTTTCCTCTGATCGCCGGGGTGGTGTATTCTACCACGATTTCTCCTTTCCACCATTTCCTCTCATTTCATCTCCATTTCACGTTTCAGGTGCGCTTTCAGGTCCTGCGGTGCAGGCGGTGTCGGGCAGATGGCGTGATGTATGCACCTATTAGGGTCGCTGCGTTGCCCTCGTGGGATTCCTCGCCAATGGTGCACGGGTGTTCAAAGTGGAAATGTTAGGGACCTCTGCGCGTCCTATGTGACTGCGGACCTGGGGCCTCCTGCGATTCCTTCACCTCATCCCTGCCTCTCGGGGAGTGTAGCCACAATAGATCAAGCTGCGAGGTGTCCCCCTCCGATAAACACACTCTACTGTTACCGCACAGGGCCGCTCTCTCTTACCCGCGGTGTTTTTCTAAAAATTACGGTTAATGTAGGAATTTTTAGATGGAATGCAATGCTTCCGCAATCAAATAAGCGGAGAGAACTTGTTTACAGGTTGAAAACAACATTAAAATTGAGAATAGCTCAGTTAAAGCAGCGGCACGTAACCTGTAGATCAGTGGTTCAAATTCCGGCTATAGCTCTACAATTTTAGCTCTAGCAAGCTTTTGTCATCTCTTATGGTTTACATAGATTTATATATAATTCAATTAAATAAAGGGAATTCTGCGGGCTATTCGCTGAATATTAAAATATACATTTTATTATTCATGCAAACATCTTAAATATTAGAACCATTTTTGAAAAATAAAAATTGACTAAACATTTTATATGTAAAGGATATTGGGGTTTAGACCAAAGGTCTACCGGAATGAGAGAGATGGTTCCACGTAACGTGTGATGGTCCCGGGTTCAATTCCGCTTGGCCGTCCGTTCTGAACTTGGGTTTTTCGTGGTTTTTGCTGGTTGGTAGGCGAATACTGGACTTTTTCTCATCTACCAAGATTCTTTTCCATCGTTTCGCTTTTATTCCGTTTCATTCTCATCTTTCAGGTGTGCTTCTAGGTTTCCTGAATATTCTTGGTCGACGTGTCATTCATCGGCCTCTCTGGGCAGCTCCATTAGAGGGACAGCTTTTCGAATAAATAAGAATATAATAACATAAACACACATAAACAAAAACACATTGGTGCCGGTTTGAAAACGCCATGGCACGGTTGTACCGCTAACGTTAATTTATATTTTAAATGAACTTACAGGTAGAAAAAAAAATACTTTGGGATCATGTTCTGAAATGTCAAATCTATCAAATAAAAACAATAGACAAAATTTAGACAAATTTGCCTACATACAGCCTTAAACGGATTGATCCCATCTTTGCACCAATTTACTTCTATCCAGAGGTCCATTGTGCTGAAGATATTTTATCACCTAATATAACATTTAAGTTATGCCACTGATTGTCTATTTCACTTGAGAGGAAATTATTTTTACAGTGCAAATTTTTATTTTATATTTAAAAATCCAATTCCTCAATTAGCAAATGTATCAGGCAAAAAATTAAATCCGCCAGAATTGTCTCAAAATTACTTCGAAAATCCAAGAAAAGTTGCTAGTCGCTATCTTTGAAATTCTCTTTCCATATGACAAAAAAATCTACGTGTTACATTCACATGACTTTCTATTTATCAACAAAGTGTTCTTACAAAAGCTTATTCTTCTATCTACTTCATGGTAATCGAGATAAACATTTGTAGAAATGATTTTATTACGTGTTATTTCCTTGAAGACACAATGGGAATAGGGGAGTACAGCAGGCTTAAGCGATAATCAAACATTTTAAGAGCTGGTCGCTCTGTGATGACTTTGAAATTCCGTTGTCTTTGTATGACCAGGAGGGAAAAGAAAAGAAAAGAAAAGAAAAAAAATAACGACCCAACAACAAGGACTATGTCAGAAATTGTTAACTGCACAAAAGATTGCCATAAAGTGTGTGCTTTAACGAGGTCTACATTTTTGTTTATCAGTTACGCAAAAGTCATTCAGAATAAAGAGTTCAAAATATACATTTACACCCACGCTATCAATGAACTGTTTGGAAAGGCTCTACGAAGCAGTAGTTGAGTCAAAAATGTTATATGGAATAGAAATATGGGGGTGGCAAAGGGATAGGCTAAGATTGATATAGTCCATAGAATGTTTTGTAGAGAAGCTCTGGGTTTATCTAAGAATTCACCATGGGGCGTGGCACTGGCAGAGCTAGGAAGGGTAGGGAGAAAAGGTATAATAGTGGAAAGAATTTTGAAGTATTGGTACAGATGCATATATCTAGATTCTATATTAAAAGAATGTATACAGTTCCAAAAAGCCGTTCTAGGAGAAGAGAGTTGGTTTGGGGAGATGGGAAATGTGCTAAAAGAAATTGGCATGAGGAATATTTTCCTATTAGACAAAGATAATAACAGTGGGTTTTGGAAAGAAGTGAGATTGAGCGTGGAAGACATCGAGAAACAAGAGATATGGGCTAGTTTTGAGGGTAAAATTTCATTGATTTTGTATAAATCATTTAAGAGAAACTGGGGAAGGGAGAATGGGTAAGAATTTTTAATAATGCTACTAGTCATTATTGGAGCAACAATAATATAAATTTAGTGACAGTTTATAAAATAGCCAATCAACAACCAGAAAAAGCTTTAGTAAAATAAAAGTATTCTATTGGTTTAGGAATAGACAATCAGAGACTTGAAATACAGAAATGTACAAATGTGGCGGTAGGAATCAAGTCAGTTGCTTGCAGACAGCGCTCATAACTGGACGCGTTGCTAGCAGACAGTGTTACTAATCGGACACGAGATGTGTTCTCGAGAAATTTAATACGTATTCAGTGTGAGATGAAAATAGTTTACGTGTTAAAAAGTGCAAGTAATTAATTTAAAAAAAATCTCACAGCTCTCTCGATATCAGCGAAGTGTTATTTAAATCGTGTCAAGCATTAATAAAAGGAGTGAAGTAAAATTATAATCTGTGTAAGCCTACATTCTTCAGTCGCACCACAACCCTGCAAAGAGAAACATGTCTCTAACAATAATACTGACGCAGCTGAGGCAAACATAAATATATAATATTTAAAGAAACAGTCAAATTACAAAGTTAATATTTCTAAACACTCGGGCGAAGGCCACCGGGTACCATACGTGGTTACAACTACTTCAAGATCGGCTCCCCAACAGTTGAAATACAATACAACACCTACTTAAAATTGGCTTTTCATACGTGAGGGATAAACCTATCTTCAAATTGGCTCCCAAAGCGTGGGGCAAATAACAATACAACAAACCTACCTACTTCAAGGAGTAGAGAAAAAAGTCGCTAGATTTGGAAGCACTGCGAGGCAGGCTTTTTGTTTTAGATAAGAGAGAAAAAAGGCATGTAAAAACCCAACGTTGTTTATGCTCTCGGGCCTCTTAATACGTATTATATTTTAATTTTATTCATAATTCTAAAAAGAGAAGGTTTTACAACAATTGTAGCCTTTTATATAAGTTATGCGACTAATATATTCTATTTTCTACCCCAGAGGCGTATGTATAAAACATTATGCTATGAAATGTTCACCGCTGGTCCCTTTTAATTATAAAATGAAAAAAGCACTGTACTCGAGCGTTCTGCCAGCACCGCATATACATCTTTGTAATTATTGTAGCAGATGAAACACTTGGGTCACGTGATACCACTCCTTCACCACACCCAACAAGAGGTGTCAGTCTGTATACAAACATGTAATAACAAGGCCAGCAAGTGTGTAACTACACTCTTGGGCCAGCTGCAACATAAAAATAAACTAAAGGCGTTGTAGCCTACTTCACTACACAAATGTTTCTCGTAAAATTTACATAGTCCAATATAGGATAGTTTCTTAGGTGATACTGCTCAAAGAGAGGGGTGAAAACGTATATTTTGGTTTTACATTAAGTAAATCTGCCCCTAAAATTTTATAAATTTATTCAAACTGTTAAAGAAGTAAATTTATAAGTTTCTGTAATTTTTAAGCTATTTGGTTTAGGATTTGTGCACCTGTTCCTAGTGATTACAATTATTGATGTATGGAATTTAAAAGTGGTATGACAATTACTTTTCAGGATATCAAACATTATATAAAAAGTACTACAAAATAGTCATAGCACTTTAAAAATTCCTTGCAACATAATAATTGGAGTGATGACACAATTAATTTTTCCTTGATTTTTAGGCTTAAACAATAGTCCTTTTTTGTTTTTAATCATAATTATTTTGTTGGTATATTCAATATTATTTGTCAGACTTTTCAATAAAAAAATCATACGTTTCCAATATTTTTACTTTTTCTACCACGTAGCTACTAAGTAGAGAAGTACTGCAACTTGAGGCAGTGTCTTTAACACTAAAATGATTTCAGTCTAATTATATAATATGTAAATTCAATAACAGCCCACCTTGAAGCAAATGCGTGTATGTAATAATTTGTAAAATGTATGTAACAGTCATTGCATATGCTTATATTATTGTATCCATGTGTAATAGTGTTATGTGAATATATTTCTACTCTATTGGAGTAGGAATAGCCAATCAGAGACTTGAAATACAGAATTTTACAAGTTTAGGAGGTTGAAATCAGTTCAGTTGCCTGCAGACAGCGTTACTAACCAGACACAAAAAGTGTCCTCAAGAAATATAATATGTATTCGTGTGAAACGAAAAATAAGTTTACGTGTTAAAAAGTGTAATTAATTAATAAAAACAATCTCACAGCTCTCCATATAAGTGAAGTGTTATTTAAATTGTATTAAGCATTAATAAATGTAGTGAAGTAAAATTATAATCTGTGTAAGCCTATATTCTTAGTCGCACCATAACCCTGCTAAGAGAAACGTGTCTCTAACAATAATACTGACGCAGCCGAGGCAAACATAAATACTTAATACTTAAAGAAACAGTCAAATTACAAAGTTAATATTTTTAAAAGTTGGGGCAAAGGCTACCGAGTACTATACGTGCGGTTGCAACTACTACAAGTTCGGCTCCCCAACAGTTGAAATATAATACAACTCCTTCAATACATCATCTTCAAACTGACTTTCCATACGTAGCAGCAACAAATCTTTCTCCAATCTACTTAAAATTTGGTATCGTGATTTCGCTGGTAATACATGTTTTGAGGCCCACTAAATAAACAAAAGCATTTTCTTGAAAAAGGTACGCATGTGGGTCTGTGCGACTGTGAACAGCGTAACTCAAAAACGAAAACCCGGATAAACATCAAAGTTGATATTTAAGTTCAGTATCTTTCAAAGAAGAGACACGAAGATTTTCAAATAAAATCCCCACCCCAAACTATCCTTTACATGGAACATTTTTCTAAATCTTTGGTTTTCTCAAAGATAGCTCTAACAGCTTTGATTAAAATAAACCGATATGTTTAATTTTCTCGGAATAGTGAGTGAAGTTCTCTTCATTCGCAAGAAATTCACTTTTGTATAAGGTTCAACTATAAAAAACAAAAACGTATTATATAACAAATGCAGAACTCCTTACACAAATTATTTCAAATAAGGTTTCATAGCATCAGTCATTTCCGAGATATCCTTTATTGTTGGTTTGAATTTTTTAAAATTAAGTTTTCCAAAGTGCTGTCGTCATTCAGTTGTTTCTCGCGATATCATGGAAATCGTCTGGAATTTCAAGCCAACATATAGCCACTTGAATATCTGACTATCGATTCGGTTCTCTTTATTGGCCTTGTGACTACAAGAAATGTGTAATGAACACATGAAATAACAAAAAATTCTGGTGTGTTACACTCACATGACTTTCTCTACTCTTGTACAAACTATGTTTACAAACGCTTATTCTCCATCCACTCATGTTAATCAAGATAAACTTTCGCAGAAACGTATTGCTAATCTTATTGCTAATGTGTTTTTGTAGATACAAGGGGAATATAGAAGGTTTTAAGCGATAGTCAAATCTTTTAAGAGCTGGTCGCTATGTGGAGCATTCCATTCTCTTTGCAGTCCAGGACATAAAAAAAAGAAAGAAAGAAAAAAAAGAGAGAGAAATCGAATAGCGAATTCCCATTTGAGAAAAAGCATAGGTATTGAAAAATTCAAACAAACGACAAGGAATATCTCGGAAATGTTTCACTCCAGAAAGAAATGTTTATGACATAAGTTATGTATTTTAAAGAGATCTACATTTTTGTGTGGTAAAATGTTGTCTTTCTGTTACGGTTTACCAGTTATGCAAACGTCATTCAGAATAAAGAAGACTTTTGGGGACATTCCAAGAAAATTCAAGATAGACATTTCATTTTTCATAAAAATGTCTTAAATATATGATATTTTAATCAGAATCGTTAGAGCCGTTTTTGAGAAAATAAACATTTTCGAAAAACGTTCCATGTAAAGGGTAGTCTGGGGTGAGAGGATTTTCTTGAAAAGTTTTTGTCGTATCCTTGAAAGATACTGAACATAAGTACCCAGTTTGGTATTTATCCTTAGAGTTACTCTGTTCACACACAGTCACACACATACAGACCTTCTAAAAATGCTTTTTTTGATTCAGGAGACCTCAAAACATGTATTTCCGTTGAAATCTCGGTATTCAATTTTTGGGTGAAATGCAATACTTCACCTACTTACCATAGCAGAGAAAGTAATAAGCTTTCGAAAGAAGAATTTGTAGAGACTAAACGATGGTGGCTATAGAAAGTATTGTGAATGTAACACATCAGATTTTTGTTATGGTTTGTTGTTTTATATCAGTATATCTGTCTTTAGGTTTTATAAATTTATGCAACCTATTAAGAAACTGAATTTATACATTTGTTTAATTTTGCAGTTATTTGCTTTAATGTACACTTATTCTTCGTGATATTAACTATTGACATGCAGAATTTAAAAATTATGTGATAATCACTTTCCAGGATATTAAATGTTTTATAAAAAAGAAGAACAAAATATTCATAGGACTTTAAGGACTTCTGGCAATATAACAATTGAAGTGGGGCAAAAAATAATTTTCTTTTTAGTTTTACGCTTAAAACAGCAACATTAGTTACTATAGTATAACAACTTAGTAAAATCTCTCGGTCTACGGATTGCGCGAGTATTCAGGAGGGATAAATTGCCCCCACTCTACTTGTCTTTTGCCTATAGCTACTGAGTTATCCAATAAGATGTCTTAAAGAGGATAGTGGGAAATAAGTGTTACGTTACTGCTATGAACACAGCAATTTTGTAATGTAGAACAATTTAATAGGATTTTGTTTACATCGTGATAACTCAAAAACTGAAATCCTTAATCCAGTTCTGTAAGATGTATATTAAAGAGCTCAGTTTCGAGATGATGATGATACTTGTGATTGGTCTCTCCGTAAAAAAAAATTAAAGTCGCTATTTTTCTTTGTAAAACTTAAACTGAAATATCTGTATTATGAAAATCAATCAGCGAGGAACTTTTTTTCTTAAAGAGATAGATGGGGAGTGAAGGATATGAAACACCCTAAAAAGTGTGAATTAAATATTGGAAGATATCCCATGATAATACCGCATTTATGTGAAATGCTATCCTAGTTATATGCAAACATTTGTTTTCACACCCGCTGCACCTTGCTCTGTGCGTGGCCTGTCACAGCAATATACAAACACAGCATTTTTGTTGTGTTTGTAGATTTGTCTTTAGTCCTGCCTCTACAATTGGATAGTTACAACAGTGGTGTTATTAAGTAGTAAACGATTTTGTGAGAATAAAATAAAATAAAACACGGGCTATGCGAAATTATGGCGATTCAGAGGCCCAAGGCTATAGTTTTTAAATCATAATTAGTTTGTTGGTCGGATTTTTCAAAAAAATAATTCATAAATCGTCAATAATCCTTTTTGTCCAAACACGTGTCACCACAGAAGAAAATATCATTGTGTCCTATTAACATGAATTTCTCTACCTATTCTTCCACAAACTATTGCAAAAGCGCATTTCCTTAGCCATTCATGTTAATCAAGATAAACGATTGTTCATTTCATATTTCGTTGTAGAAAATACTACTCTTTGTTAGGCCACAAGAAGCAAACAAATACAACTCAGCACTTCAAAAGGTATAAAATATTTGAAAATTCCATCTTAATACGAACAAATATCTCGGAAATGATTCATTAGCACAAACATTATATGCCACATATTGTGTCTTTTAACGAGATTTGCATTCCTTGTGTGGTAATTCGTCTTCTCTTAGAGTTTACCAGCAATAAAAATTATACAAAATCATCCAGATTGAGAAGACTTCACAAATTATTGTAGAATATTCAACATATGGATTTTATTACTCATGCAAATATCTTAAACATATGAAACCTGAATCAAAGTTGTTAGAGCCATTTTTGTTTTAGAAAAACGAAACATGTTCCATCTAAAGATGGACTTGTCATAAAAAAAACTCCGTGTTGTACTTTTGGAACACGATGAACTTAAATACAAGTTTGATATTTATTCGATTTCAGTTTTGAGTCATGCTATTCACAGACAGACAGATATTAGAACTTCGCTGTAAGATTTTTAAACTATTCATTTTGACTAGAATTTTTAAAATTCCCTTGTACAAGTCTATACTCTGTGGGGATTGAGGCAGTATTTTTAACACTTAAATGATTTCAGTCAAATTATATAATGTGTAAATTTAATAACAGCCCGCCTTGAAGCAATATGTGTATGTAATAATTTGTAAAATGTATGTAACAGTCATTGCATATGCTTACATTATTGTATACATGTTCAATAATGTTATATGAATGTATTACGTGATTTAATAATGTAGGAGCTCTGAGAATAATAAGTTAATTGTTGCTAACAATGAGGTAACAATGAGGTAACCTTGAGGCAATAATGAGTTTGGGACTTTAAATGTTATTTGTGATTCTTGGAAGCATTAATGTAATTCTAGTGACAGTTTATAAAAAATAGCCAATCAACAGCCAGAAAAAGCTTTAGTTAAATGCAGGTATTGTATTGGAGTAGCATTAACCAATCAGAGACTTGAAATACAGAAATTTAGACGGTTGAAATCTACTCAGTTGCCTGCAGACAGTGATAGTAACCGGATGCATGATGCGTCCTCGAGAAATTAAATACGTATTCGTGTGAGACGAAAATAGTATATGTATGTATTAAAAAGTGCAAGTATTAAATAAAAGAATCTCACAGCTCTCGATATCAGAGAAGTGCTACTTAATTTGTGTCAAGGATTAATAAAAAAGGAGTGAATTAAAACTTAAAATCTGTGTAAGACTACATTCTTGTCACATCGCGCCCTGCCAAGACTTCCATGTCTCTAACAATAATACTGACGCAGCCGAGGCAAACATAAATATTTAATACTTAAAGAAACAGTTTAATTACAAAGTTAATATTTTTTAAACTTGGGGCAAAGGCCACCTAAAAATATATTTGGGGCGAAGGCTACCGGAAACTGTTTACTATACGTGCTGTTGCAACTACTACAAGTTCGGCTCCCCAACAGTTGAAATACGATACAACTCCTTCTAAAAAACTCAATTCTCAGGCTAACACATTCAAAGCCGTAAAAAGAATTTTGCATTACAGTATGTTATAATTAGATTGTTATAAATAATAATTTTATTTGAGGAACAGTCGCTACCCAAAGTTTTGAACCTTAATCAGATAAGCTCCCCATGCTAGAGTATTCGGGACTGATGAGTAATCTCAAATACTTTTGTGGTTATTATCTATGATAACTTTGCCTTCTATGTTCAGTATTCCCATTCTGGGATTTAGCACAGGTGCACACAGTGCTTTTAACTTCCAGCTGCTTATCTTGAAAACAACGCTTTTATGACAAAACCAGCTTCAACAAAAGTTTCTTTATTTGAATGGGGAAAGCAACGACATTATTAAAAATAATTTAATATGTTTATTTATGGAAATATAATTTGTTCGCACTAATTCTATTTTACGTGCAAAACAAACAGATTTTATCAGCAATTGCCTTTAATCAAATCGTTATTACTTTCTGTACCACGTACATATTAGCATATGTAGAGAAGGCGCTGCATTCTACCCAAAAATTCGATGTCATGATTTCACCGGAAATGCATATTTTGTGGCCTCCTGAATCCAAAAAAAACACTTATAGATAAAGGCCCGTCTGTGTGTGTATGCATATATTTATGTGTCTCTGCGTATGTATGTATGTATGTATGTATGTATGTATGTATGTATGTATGTATGTATGTATGTATGTATGTATGTATGTATGTATGTATGTATGTATGTATGTATGTATGTATGTATGTATGTATGTATGTATGTATGTATGTATGTATGTATGTATGTATGTATGTATGTATGTATGTATGTATGTATGTATGTATGTATGTATGTATGTATGTATGTATGTATGTATGTATGTATGTATGTATGTATGTATGTATGTATGTATGTATGTATGTATGTATGTATGTATGTATGTATGTATGTATGTATGTATGTATGTATGTATGTATGTATGTATGTATGTATGTATGTATGTATGTATGTATGTATGTATGTATGTATGTATGTATGTATGTATGTATGTATGTATGTATGTATGTATGTATGTATGTATGTATGTATGTATGTATGTATGTATGTATGTATGTATGTATGTATGTATGTATGTATGTATGTATGTATGTATGTATGTATGTATGTATGTATGTATGTATGTATGTATGTATGTATGTATGTATGTATGTATGTATGTATGTATGTATGTATGTATGTATGTATGTATGTATGTATGTATGTATGTATGTATGTATGTATGTATGTATGTATGTATGTATGTATGTATGTATGTATGTATGTATGTATGTATGTATGTATGTATGTATGTATGTATGTATGTATGTATGTATGTATGTATGTATGTATGTATGTATGTATGTATGTATGTATGTATGTATGTATGTATGTATGTATGTATGTATGTATGTATGTATGTATGTATGTATGTATGTATGTATGTATGTATGTATGTATGTATGTATGTATGTATGTATGTATGTATGTATGTATGTATGTATGTATGTATGTATGTATGTATGTATGTATGTATGTATGTATGTATGTATGTATGTATGTATGTATGTATGTATGTATGTATGTATGTATGTATGTATGTATGTATGTATGTATGTATGTATGTATGTATGTATGTATGTATGTATGTATGTATGTATGTATGTATGTATGTATGTATGTATGTATGTATGTATGTATGTATGTATGTATGTATGTATGTATGTATGTATGTATGTATGTATGTATGTATGTATGTATGTATGTATGTATGTATGTATGTATGTATGTATGTATGTATGTATGTATGTATGTATGTATGTATGTATGTATGTATGTATGTATGTATGTATGTATGTATGTATGTATGTATGTATGTATGTATGTATGTATGTATGTATGTATGTATGTTTGTATGTTTGTACGTACGTATGTATGTATGTGTGTGTGTAAACAGCATAACCCAAAAACAAAACGTCCGATAAACAGAAATACCCCTTACATGGAAGAATTTTCGAGATTTTGGATTTTCTCCTAAACGGTTCTAACACTTTTGATTAAATATCATATGCTTAAATTATTTAAATGGCAAATAAAATGTATACATTGAATTTTTTGGGAATACCCTAGGCATTACTTTTCATTCGGAAGGAATTTTATAAAATCCTGCATAACTGGTAAACGTTAAGGGATAGACGAAAACGTACTACACAAAAAATGTAGATCTCTTTAAAACACACAATTTATTTAAAATAACCTTTTTTGTGACCTAAGTCATTTCCAAGATATCCGTTGTTAATGGTTCGAACTGTTTAATGCTTTTGTCACTCTTTGTAAGTCCTATCGGTATTTAATTGTTCCTTGTGATTGCATACAAACAGTATGCAATTTTAAGCCCAGCATATGACGTCCAGTTCTTAAACATGATATGACTACCGCTGCTCCGTTTGTATGTATAACGAAATGTGTAATGTAGCTATTTCTGCAAAGGTTTACCGCGATTAAAATGAAGTAAAAGAAAAAAATCTGATGTGTTACACACACACGACTTTCTCTACACTTATACAAACTATTTTTTACAAACTCTTATTCTCCATCTATTTCATATTAATCGAGATAAACATTTGCAGAAACGATCTTTTGACATGCAAAGAGAATTACATTTTACACACAGCGACCAGTTCTAAAAATATTTGACTATCGCTTAAGGCCTACTAAGTTCTCCTTGTTTTGTATTTGCAAGGGCAATATAGAAATACAGTAGCCTTTAAACATCTACATATCTCTTAATAGCTGGTTGCTAGGTGCAGCAACATTCTCTTTGCCACAGATTAATACTCTTTGCATATCCAAGACAAAAAAATGAATAGGAATTCCCATTTGAGAAAATAAGTATTGAAAAATTTAAGAGAATAACAAGCAATATCTCGAAAATGGTTCACTCAACAAAAAAAAGTGTATATGACATAAATTGTGTATTTTAACGCGATCTACATTTTTTGTGTAGTAAAATTTTGTCTATCTCTTATGGTTTACCAGTTATGCAAAAGTCGTTCACAATGAAGAATACTTTTGGAGACATTCCCAGAAAATTCAAGATATACATTTTATTTTTCATGAAAGTATCTTAAACATATGATATTTTAATCAAAAGCGTTAGAGGCATTTTTGAGAAAATTAAAATTTTCGAAAAATGTTCCATGTAAAGGGTACTCTGTGGTGGGGGATTTTCTTGAAAACCTTCGTGTCGCATCTCTGGAAGATACTGAACCTAAATACCAAGTTTGGTGTTTATCCGACTGTTCGTTTCTGAGTTATGCTGTTCACAGACACACAGACACACACACGGACATGTTTCCAAAAATGCTTTTTTTGGATTCAGGGGGTCTCAAAACATATATTTCCGGTGAAATCTCGGCATCGAATTTTTGGGTGGAATACAATACTTCCCCTACTTACTATACGTAGCAGAGAAAGTAATAAGCTTTCCCAAGAGTAGCTTGTGTTCCCAATAATAAATGATAGAGGGTAGATAAAGTCTTGTGCATGTAACAGATCAGACAAAGAAGCAAACAAATAACAAGGCATGCCTTGGAAATTATTCACTCGACAAAAAAACTGTATATGACATAAACTGTGTCTTTTAACGAGATCTAGGTTTTTTGTTTTGTAAAATGTTGTCTATCTCTTACGGTTTACCAGTTATGCGAAAATCATTCTAAACGAAGAGGATTTTTGGGGCGTTCCCAAAAAATTTAAGATATACATTTCATTTCCATAAAAATATCTTAAACATATGGTATTTTAATCAAAATCGTTATAAACATATTTGAGAAAATAAAATTTTTGAGAAAGGTTTTTATGTAAAGGATAGTCTGGGGTGAGGGGATTTTCTTGAAAATCTTCGTGCCGCATCCTTTGAAGACACTAAACTCAATTACCAAGTTTGGTATTTATTCGACTTCTAGTTTTTGAGTTATACGGTTTACACACACACACACACACACACACACACACACACACACACACGGATTATTTTCAGTGAAATCTCGAGATGCAATATTCGGGTGGAATGCAATACCTTCTCCAGATGTACGTGTAGAGAAAGTAAAAATGCTTTTTCTGGATTTAGGAAATCTCAAAACGTCAATTGAGGTGGAATTTTGGGAAGAGTACAATACTTTTAGTTACTGTAGGTAAGTACATAGTAGGTATGCATTTACCTCTAGCTCTAGATTACACACCGATAGCCAATAGAAACGCAAATATTGGAGTATTACAGATTCGGACATGAAACCAAGACAGCCAAGTCTCAGACAAGCCATTTTCCTATGACTGCCTTAGCTGATGTCTGCGAACACCCTTACCACAAAACCTTAGCACATCTTTGAGTAATGGCGCGAAGCCTGAAGGTTTGATGAGCAGAATTTGCGTGTATGTGTAGGAGGGGAGATACCACGTTTGGTAGTTGCAGAAAGCGGCGTTCGGATCGATGCTAACACTGCACGCCTCGTCTGAATGTTTCACACGCCCTTCCCTTAAAACTTGAAGCTTCCTTTGCACGAGCTGAAAAATGCATCAAAGCCCTCAGGAGAAGCCGGCAAGTGCTCACGGGTTTTGACGCTTTGCCGGCACAAGCTTATCATTGGCAACATATTTCATGTTAATTGCAAATGTTGTTGCTTTAGTAATAAAACCTTTTTATTTTGGAGGATTCAATTACTACAAAATCTGATGTGTTACACTCACATGACTTCCTCTACTCTTGTACAAACTATTTTTACAAAATCTTATTCTCCATCTATTTCATATTAATCGAGATAAACATTTGCAGAAACTATCTTTTGACATGCAAAGAGAATTATATTTTACAAATAACGACCAGTTCTAAAAATATTTGACTATCGCTTAAAGCGTACTATGTTCCCCTTGTTTTGTATTTGTAAGGGCAATATAGAAATATAGTAGATTTTAAGCGTATACATATCCCTTAATAGCTGGTTGCTAGGTGCAGCACCATTCTCTTTGCCACAAATTAATACTCTGCATATCCAAGACAAAAAAAATCTGATGTGTTACACTCACATGACTTTCTATACTCTAGTTTAAACTATTTTTACAAACGCTTATTCTCCATATGCTTCATTTTAATTGAGATGTTAATCTTAATGCTAACTTTCTTGTAGATGCAAGGGGAAAATGGTAGGTTTTAAGCGCTATGGTTGCTATGTGGCGCATTCCATTCTCTCTGCATTTCCAAGACAAAAAAAAAATGAATAACGAATTTGAAACAAAGTATAAGTATTAGAAAATTTATGGGATTAACAAGCAATATCTCGAAAATGGTTCACCCAACAAAACAAATGTATATACATTTGTGACATGACATAAATTGTGTATTTTAACGCGATCTATATTTTTTGTGTAGTAAAATTTTGTCTATCTCTTATGGTTTACCAGTTATGCAAAAGTCGTTCACAATGAAGAATACTTACGGAGACATTCCCAGAAAATTTGAGATATACATTTCATTTGTCATAAAATATCTTAAGCATATAATATTTTAATCAAAATCGTTAGAGCCATTTATGAGAAAATTAAAATTTTCGAAAAACGTTCCTTGTAAAGGGTAATCTGGAGTGGGGGGATTTTCTTGAAAACCTTCGTGTCGCATCTCTGGAAGATACCAAGTTTGGTGTTTATCCGACTGTTCATTTCTGAGTTATGCTGTTCAAAGATACACAGACACAAACACACTCACACACACGGACATGTTTCCAAAACTGCTTTTTTTGGATTATGGGGTCTCAAAACATATATTTCCGGTGAAATCTCGGTATCGAATTTTTGGGTGAAATACAATACTTCCCCTACTTACTATACGTAGTAGAGAATGTAAAAAGAAATATATGAAATAAACACTCTAATAAGTGTAATCCAAACAATATAGGTTACATAATAATAAACTTATTGCTTCGTCATAATATTTACATATTTATATTACATTTATGTGAATATGTATGTCACATTTAACTAGGTGTAATTGCAAAACAGTACAGCATTATAACTTAAAAGACATCTACAGGAAAAACTTAAGTCATGGATTTCGAAGGAAAAATACCAAAAATAATAAAGATAGTGGTACACAATAAAATTATTGAGCTGATCTCCAGTTTTAAATACTTTGGATTTATAACCTCAAATTTAAGAAATAGTGATGTAGAAAATAAAGTAAATAAATTTATTTATTAAAGGACGTTATTAAACAAAGTCCGCGGAGGGACGATTTCTAAATTTCATAAGATGATGCAGTAACAATCTTGCTTTATTGATTTGAGACTTGGACGTTAAAAAAACAAACAAACAAATAAGGGATGTTGAAATAGAAGAAATGAAATTACTAAGAACCTATGGCTGAGTATTCACTTCTGGACATTCAGAGAAACGATGGTATTCGGGGGATCTAAATTAACCACAGTTCAGAAGTGATCGAACAATACAGAAAAAATCTGATGTGTTACACTCACATGACTTTCTCTACTCTTGTACAAACTATTTTTACAAACGCTTATTCTCCATCTACTTCATGTTAATCGAGATAAACATTTGCAGAGCTATCTTATTGCTAATTTTCTTGTAGATGTAAGGGGAAAATATATTTACAAGGGCAATTTGGAAATACAGTAACCTTTAAGCATATACATATCTCTTAATAGCTGGTTGCAAGGTGCAGCACCATTTCCTTTGCCACAGATTAATACTCTTTGCATATTCAAGACAAAAAAATGAATAACGAATTCTCATTTGAGAAAATAAGTATTGAAAAATTTAATGGAATAACAAGCAATATCTCGAAAATGGTTCACTCAACCAAAAAAAAATGTATATGACATAAATTGTGTATTTTAACGCGATCTACATTTTTTGTGTAGTAAAATTTTGTCTATCTCTTATGGTTTACCAGTTACGCAAATGTCGTTCACAATGAAGAATACTTTTGTAGACATTCCCAGGAAATTCAAGATATGCATTTTATTTGTCATGAAAATATCTTAAACATATGATATTTTAATCAAAATCGTTAGAGCCATTTTTGAGAAAATTAAAATTTTCGAAAAATCTTCCATGTAAAGGGTAATCTGGGGTGGGGGATTTTTTTGAAAACCTTCGTGTCGCATCCTTGGAAGATACTGAACCTAAATACCAAGTTTGGTGTTTATCCGACTGTTCGTTTCTGAGTTATGCTGTTCACAGACAGACAAACAGACACACACAGACAGACACACAGACACACAGACGGACATGTTTCCAAAAATGCTTTTTTTGGATTCAGGGGGTCTCAAAACATGTATTTCCGGTGAAATCTCGGTATCGAATTTTTGGGTGGAATACAATACTTCCCCTACTTACTATACGTAGTAGGGAAAGTAAAAAACAATGGTATAATCGCTTATATAGGATGTATGCATCTCATATTCCAGTCAGCATATATAAATACAAGCCCAGAGGAAGATGAGAGATTAGAAGACCGAGAAAACGTTGGAAGGGCCAATTTTAAAACTTTGTGAAGTCGGAACACGCCTAAGGCCCATTATCGTGCAGTATTTGGTAATGATGATATTACATTTAACACCTTAGATTTCACTGAAAGAGAAGAAGCTACTCTTTATGAACCATTCCACAACAACGCAAATATATGTAAGGTAGGACTATTACTTGTAAATAGTAATAAAACAACGAACCTGCTTTTTTATTTTCTCTACTTCGTATACTATATAGGGGAAGTATTACATTCCACCCAAAAATTCTATATCTAGATTTCACCGGAAGTATATGTTTTAAGGCCCCTGCATCCAAAAAATGCATTTTTAGAAAAGGGTGTGTATGTGTGTGTCTATGAACTGCATAACTCAAAAACGAAAAGTCGATAAATACCAAACTTGGTATTTAGGTTCAGGATCTTTCAAAGATGCGACACGAAGAGTTTAAGAAAATCCCCCATCCCAGAATACCCCTTACATAGAACATTTTTTGAAAATTGTAATTTCTCAAAAATTGTTCTAACGATTTTGATTAAAATATCACATGTTTAAGATATCTTCTTGGAAAATGAAATTTATGTCATGAATTTTCTGGGAATGTCCCCAAAAGTCCCCTCATTCTGAACGACATTTACTGGTAAACCGTAAGAGATACACAAAATTGTATTACAGAAAAATGTATATCTCGTTAAAACACACAATTTATGTCATATACATTTCTTTTGTCGAGTGAACCATTTCGAGATATTCCTTGTTATTTGAAGTTTTCAAGTTTTTCTCACATGGGAATTCGTTATTCGCTTTTTTATTGTTAATGTCCTGGACATGCAAAGAGAATGAAATGCTTCACATAACAACCAGCTCTTAAAAGACTTAGCTATCGCTTAGAGCCTATCATATTCCCCTTGCATCTACAAGAAAATCAGCAATAAGACGTTTATCTCGATTAACATGAAGTAGATAGAGAATAAGCGTTTGTAGAAATAGTTTGTACAAGAGTAGAAAAGTCATGTGAATGTAACGCATCAGATATTTTATTGTTGCATTTGTATAGCTCTCTTTAACTTCTGAAACTTGGTTTAAAAACATCCAACTCATTAACTATAGGTTTTCGCTGTTGGCTTTTCTGATTTTTGTTAGGAAACGCATTTGCATTCATATTTCCATACTCTGTAGCAGGAAGGGAATGATTCTAATTAAAGAAAAAGTCTCCAACCGCAGCCAAATTGAGGAAATCGAATCCCCTCTGGATTGAGAATAAAAACGCTGACCACTCCACTACAGAGGCAGTCGATCTGAACATTTATTTGAAAGTTTATAATTTCTCTAATAGAATTTTTACTGAATTTCTAAAGTAAAAAGCATTAGCACATTGTGTTTCCAATTTAGGTATTGATTTTTTGTAAAATCCTGAATCAAAATTGCTGCTGTGTTTAAAAGCTATAGCTGTGGTACATTTAGGTTCTAGTAAACATGATTTGGTTATCGGATCTTTTATTTTGTAATTGAGTGTACCTTTAGCTTCTTCTTGGTCATATCTCGGTGGTTTGTAAGTTCAATGGTTTACCTTAGTCAGTGTGTACCAGACAGATGGTCTTAGTTGTGCAGTCGCCTTTTTGTACCATGCATTTTGTTACTATTGGATTTTGAGGAAACGTGGACTTTGGAAATGTAGAATTCTGTCTCTTCTTTGAGTGTACATCTAGTCATTGTGATACTGGCGAATGACCTTAGTTGCGTAGTCGCCTTGCTGATTTTCTATACTACTTACCGGAAATACATGTTTTGAGGCCATCTATGAGTCCCGTCTAAAAAACAAAATGTCTCTAAGTTTAAAATCTTCCAAGGTTACGATACGAAGATTTTTAAGAAAATCCCCTCTCCCGAAACTGCCCTTTACATGGAAAATTCTTCTTTATATTTTATTTTCTCAAAAATGCCTCTTAACAATGATTAAGAAACTTACATGGTAAATAAAACGTATATATCTTGAATTTTCTGGGAATATCCCGTGAAGCCCTCTTCATTATGAATGAATTTTGTACAATCCTGCATAGTTGTCAAAGCATACACATTTAGATATCGTTAAAACATACAATTTATGTAAAGTATTTTTTCGTGGCATTAAGCATTTCCGAGATATTAAAATGTTTTGTACTTTGAAGTGCTAAGCAGCCATTCAATTGTGATCAGTGAATGGCAAACTGATTTTTAAACATTTGGATATCACTTCAGCCTCCTGTATCCCCTAGTCCCTACAACGAAATATGTAATGAAACCATTTCTTGAAACGTTGATTTATATTAATATGAAGTGGACAAAAGAATAACGTTTAGTAAGCATAGATTGTAGAAGAGTGGGTATGGAAAGACAAGTGAGTCTTACACATCATATGTCTATTCATCTTTCTTTCACTCTGTAGATAAAACTTTGGATCGTGGTATTGAATATCCTGGTATCAGGAAAAAAGGTTCAGACTGGCCTTTACACGAGACCAAAGCCACAAACGCTACCGCCTGAGACATCTCGCTCAGTGTTTGGGTTTTTGAATTGCTGCACTACAGGTTAAATGTATATCTGTTGTTTTGCATGAAATTCAATTAAACGCTGCTATAAATTTAATGGATGTCAAATAGTTGTATATTCGGAATACAACCGTTTTGAGTAGTGATTCAGGGGTTTTATAATTCTTTTTTGCAGTAGTTCCATTGGTTCGAGGGAGATACTAAAACAAAATTCCAACTTATAATAATATACCGTAAGTGTAGATTGCATTAAAGCTAGGTAAATCAATTGTAAAGTAGGGTAGATAAGTAATTTAGTTGCTAATAACATATTGAATCATTTTTCGTAATTTCAGACATATTTATCGCATCGTAAATTTGGTTAGTTATTTTTCCAAGATTCTTAATTTTAGAAGATTCAGTTAGACTGTGACAGCACAAATACAGGGCCACAAATTTTCATACCAGCAGGTGTTAATGAAAATGGAACAATCCGAACTGTAATACAATTAAAACAGGGAGGTTAATATCAAACTACTTTTTAACTAGCTTGATATTATTATTATTTGCATGAAGTTTTATTTACAAGAAGAACAGTGTATCATTTATATATGGATATATATCTGTGTTAAATTTTGCTAACATATGGATATAAATTAAAAACAAATAGGACCCAGGACAGTTCCCTGTGGTACATCTATATTAATGCTTTTTCTCAACAATATTCATTATATATTCTTGTTACAAGAGTTCTATCACTAAGGTAAGAAGTAAAGAATTTCGTTAATGCCCCATCTTGTTTAATTTCATTAATAAATTGGAGTGACTAACCGTGTCCAAAGCTTTTCTGACTTTAATAAAAACGCCAAAGTTCCATTTATATCCGTCTTTAACTACAATGGTCTTATCGGCGGCCTTTCCTTTGGAACATATTATTGCCTACAGGCAATGGCGTTACTCACATTCGTTTGTCATTGGATTTCTGGTAAACTTTGGGTTCTCATTCATACTTCCTGACTCTGGGGAGAATAGGAAATAATTTTGGCTAGAAACAGATTCCCACACCAGCCAGGAATCGAACCCAGGATCCCTCGTATGGTAGGCAGGTCATTGTATATTTTTGTGACAACTTTTTATCCAAATTTGTGACAAATTAAAAAATAGAATCATCGTTGCCAACATTACTATGAATGTCAAACTGGTTATTTGTCTTTCATTTGCATAGACACCTTTAACTTCTATGATCATAGTGGGAGCTTTGACTTGAAAAACAACTGATGGTGTTATAACTTAGTAGGCTTTTGTTTTCATGTTTGCCACGAAACACACATACGCATTCTCGGCCACAGAGGCAGTTCAAACAAATTCTTGTGTAGTGTGTAATGTTTGATATTATCGGTCTGTGGAAAGGTATTGTCTGTATTATTCCAGATATAAAAAACACACATTTACAATGCTGGTTAAGTCAGCTAGTACCAAGTAAACGTAAAAGAAGTTATACATTTTAAAATCACAAGGGAAAATATTTCACAACTTTTGCTTGGAATAATTCTTGGATAAAATCACCACTTTTTTTTAGAATAATTCATTTATTCCGCCTTCATCAAGCATAATTTGGAAGCATTGTGTATTTTTATAATCTGGTTTAACTATTGGCGGCGCCGTGGCCGAATGGTTAGACCGCTTGCTTCCCACCGAGGCGGCCCGGGTTCAATCCCAGGGACCTGCATGTGGGATTTGTGGTGGACGAAGCGGCGTCTGGGCGGGTTTTCTCCGGGTCCTCCGGTTTCCCCCGCCATTCATTCCACCAACTGCTCCATCATCACCTTTCCTTTCATCCATTTCACCAACATTTCGTTTCATCTACTTCCTTCATCCCATACCAGGCATCGAGCTGATCACCCATCCTGGATGCTCTGTCTGATCCATAAGTGTCTGCTCCTCGACGGGCCTCTGACCCCAGGCACCCGCTTTAAGTCCTACATAAGAGGAGGGTAAACAGATAATGAATGAATGGTTTAATTATTCTGCCATTTTTCTCTTTCATCAAATTCGAAGCTTTAATAACTTCTATCATTTCATTACACACATTTATATTTCGAAATTTGGTGCAAGTATTTTTGCAAGTTTCCAAGATGGAAAGAAAGGGACAAATTTACGACACTGGAATGAAATACGCTGCTTTCTTTATTCCTTTTTCTGGTATCCTATAAGCACGAAACTCTCATGTTTTGCGGTTGGACGTAAAAACGCTCTTTGTGGTTAATCCTATGCTCTTCGACTTTTTATTTCATCTTGAATGTGCGCCATAATTATTTTCGTAATTATTCATCTCTTCTTTTGTCTACAATGCTTTATTCTGCAGCTGAACGTAAAAGCTTCTTTTCCGCTACATGAATTTGTTGACTGTTCTTCTTTCACTGACTATCGCCCACGCCCATAGGAAGGCAAAGATGCTTGATGAGCTGTATTTCAAGTAAAGTTCACTGAATGTGTACAAACATTTGGGTTACTCGGATCTATAAATTAAAATACCTCTAACAGAATTTATGCAAAATTATTAATTTAAAAAAATCTTCTTTCAATATTGAACCTTAAAACTAACGTCCATATATTATCTCTGATAATCCTCTTTCGCTATGTCCGCATGTGGGCTAAGGTTGGAAAACTGAATTAAATTCGAAAAATCTGATGTGGTGCGTTCACATGACCCTAGCTTATTTCTTATTAATGGAGGTAAACTTTCGTAATGCACATTCACATATTTCTTGTAGATATTTTGATAGGAGATCTTTGCCCTTCAAGGGACACTTTGGGCTATTTTTCATTTCATTTTGATAAGAACGACGCAATAGCCTAAAGCGATAGCCAGAAAAGCGGCTCGCTGTGTGATGGCTTTTAAAATTCCATGCATGCCTAAATAAATCCACTAAGGGATTATTAGAAATTTTAATTGAGGGGTGAATTTTACATAAGGTTTTACTCATAACACTTTTTAAAAATAAATTAATCATTGTATCAACATAATTTTTTTAAACAAAAAAAATCAATTACCCAAAAAAGTATTTTTTTAAAAATCGTTCCTTACTCATTAACATATTTGTCGTAGGGATTCTTTACAAATATTAATAATTTTAATTGCTGCAATTAAACATAAAAACCTTGACCATGAGAAAAAGAATCCGATGTGTTGCACTCACATGACTTTCTCTACTCTTGTACAAACTGTTTTTACAAATGTTTATTCTCCACCTACTTCATGTTAATCGAGATAAACATTTGCAGAAACTAATCTTATTACTAATTTTTTTGTAGGTGCAAGGGGAATATGGTAGGTTTTAAGTGATAGTCAAATCTTTTAAGAGCTGGCTGTTATGTGGAGCATTCCATTCTCTTTGCATGTCCAGGACATACAAGAAATATCTCGGAAATGGTTCACTCGACAAAAAAATGTATATGACATAAATTGTGTGCTTAAGGAGAGCACTTTTTCTGTAGCAAAACTTTATCTATTTTGTTATGGTTTACTAGTTAAGCAAAAGTCATTCAGAATAAAGAGGACTTTTGGTGAATTTCCAGAAAATTCAAGATATACATTTCATTTGCCATAAAAATATCTTAAACATGTGATGTTTTAAACAAAATCATTACAGCCATTTTTGAGAAAATAAAAATTTTCGAAAAATGTTCCATGTAAAGGGCAGTCTGGGGTAGAGGATATTCTTAAAAATCTCCGTGTCGCATCCTTAGAAGATACTAAACTCAAATACCAAGTTTAGTGTTTATCCTACTTTTCGTTTTTGAGTTACGCTGTTCACAGACACGCGGACATGATTCCAAAAAAGCTTTATTTATATTCAGGGCACCTCAAAACATGTATTTCCGGTGAAATCTCGGTATGGAATTTTTGGGTGGAATGCAATACTTCCCCCACTTACTATACCTAGTAGGGAAAGTAATAAACGAATAGCGGCTTATCACGTGAATGAAATATATTTGAACATTCACACCTATAACAAAGAATATCTCGGAAATAGTTAATGACACAAGCATTGCTACTTGACATAAATTGTGTGCTTTAATGGGATTCTTTATGTAGTAAGAGTTTGTCTATCTCTTACGGTTCACCAGTAGTCATTCAGATTGAAAGAACTTCTCAGACTATTCCCAGAAAACTCATGATTACATTTTATTTGTCATGCAAATATGTTAAACATATGATATTTTAAAGTTAAATAAATGTTTAAGCAAATAAAATATGTCTAAATGTTTTATGTAAAGTGTAGTTTGGGGTGAGGAATTTTCTTAAAAATCTTCGTGTCGCATCTTTGGAAGATCTTGGACTTAAATGTGAGGCAGTATTTTTAACCCTTAAATGATTTCAGTCTAATTATATAATATAAAATTCAATAACAGCCCGCCTTAAAGCAATATGTGTATAACATAATATATAAAATGTATGTATCAGTCATTGTATTAATGTTTATATTGTTGTATACATGTATAATAATGCTATGTGAATGTATTACGTAATTTAATAATGTAGGAGCTGTGACAATATAGGCCAAAAGTTGCTGACAATGAGGTAACAATGAGGTAACCTTGAGGCAATAATGAATTAGAAAGTGTAATAATGCTACTAGTCATTCTCGGAAAAATAATCTAATATTTTTAAAACAGTTTATAAATAGCCAATCAACAACCAGAAAAAAGCTTAAGTTAAATAAAGGTATTCTATTGGAGTAGGATTAGCCAATCAGAAACTGAAATAGAGCAAATAGTACAAATTCAGAAGTCAGTTGCTAGTAGACAGTGTTCCTAACTAGACGCGAGACGCGTCCTCGAGAAGTTTAATACGTATCCAGTGTGAGAGGAAAATTCATTACGACGAGAATAAAAATAAACTTTACGCGTTAAAAAGTGCAAGCAATTAATAAATAATCTCACAGCTATCTATATCAGTGAAGTGTTATTTAATCGTGTGAAGGATTAATAAACGGAGTGAAGTAAAAATTATAATTTGTGTAAGCCTACATTCTTTAGCCGCATCACCCCCTGTAAAGAAGCACATGTTTCTACAAATTAATACTGACGCAGCCGAGGTAAACGTATATATAATATTTAAAGAAACATAAAAATGTAAAGTTGATTCCTAAACTTGGGGCGAAGGTTACCGGAAAGTAAACTTGGGGCGAAGACCACCGAAAAGTGAACATTGGGGCGAAGGCTACCAGAAACTTTGTGCCATACGTGGGGCAGTTACTTCATCAAGTTTGGCTCTCCAACTGCAGCAATACAATACAACTCCTAAAATAAACCTTCTCCAAATATCATGTTCGGTATCCATCTGTCATTTAATTTTTGAATTACGCTATTCGCAGACACACACATACACGGACCAGTTTCTAAAAGTGCTTTTTCTGGATTCAGGGTCCTCAAAACATGTATTACAATACCTTCTCTACCTACTAGGTACGTGGTGGAGTAACAGCTAATGCAGTAGCTTCTAATATAGCAGAGCAGAAGGTTAACAAGTGTCTGCCTGGTAAACAATTGCCTTTATTTGGCATCAAACAGCTGGTATCACTTGAAGTCAAGTGCTGGGACAGACTGCAGATGTGAACTTGAGGCTGAAGCGTTATCGTGCTTGGAAACCAAACTGGTGCACATCGGTTATATGGCTATTAAAACGTGATTCTTGGCTCAGTATTTAACATGTGTGCTGGACTATCTAATGTCTGTTGAAGGTGAGAAACTTCAGGGCAAAGGTACACATAAGTGAAAATTGAGCGCAATCCTTCAAAAAAGTTAACTTTTTGTTTATATGTCTATTATTAAGAATGAATCATATAGTTTTATAATTTGTATTTGGTGTCTGTTACTGATTATAAATAATTATACACGAGTTTTTAAATGTGCCTGCGCACGAGGCCACATAGCCCTTTAGAATTATAAAGCTGCTCTCTAGCTTTCTGATTTTACTTTCTCTACTATACATAGTAAGTAGGGGATGTATTGTATTCCACCCAAAAACTCTATATGATATTTCACCGGAAATACGTGTTTTGACGTGCCCTGAATCCAAAAAGCATTTTTAGAGAAAGGTTCGTTTATGTCTGTGTGTCTGTGAACAGCATAACTAAAAAACGAAAAGTTGGATAAATACCAAACTTGGTATTAGGTTCAGTATCTTTCAAAGATGCAACACGAAGATTTTCAAGAAAATTCTCCACCCAGACTACCCTTTAAATTGAATAGTTTTCGAACGTTTTGATTGTCTCAAAAGATATGTTTAAAATATTTTCACGGCAAATGAAGTGTATCTGATGAATTTCCTTGCAGTATTCCCAAAAGTACTCTTATTCTGAATGACGTTTGCATAACTGGTAAACCGTAAGAGATAGACAAAAAGTTTACTACACAAAAAATGTAGATCTCGTTAAAACACACAATTTATGACACACATTTTTTTGTCAAGTGAATCATTTTCGAGATATGCCTTGTTATGTTTTTGAATTTCTCAATACTTATACGTTTTTAAAATAGGGTTTGTTTTTATTTTTTAAAGTTTTTTTTGTAATTCGTTATTCTTTTTTATGTACAAGGAGAATGGAATTCTCACATAGCAACCAGCTCTTAAAATATTTGAATATCGCTTAAAGCCTACCAATTCTCTTGCATCTACAAGAAAATTAGCAATTAGTTTTTGCGAAGGCTCATCTCGATTAACATGAAGTAGGTGGAGAATAAGCCTTTGAAAGAATAATTTGTACAAGAGTGCAAACTAGAGCGTAGAGAAACTCGTGTGACTGTAACACATCAGATTTTTTACATATTTTTACTGCATTCAAAATGTTCTACACGATGCGATTTTTGTTCAATTTCCTTAAAATTTTGTAGGGACACACCCCAAACTCTTATGTATGAAAGTGTTGGGAGTGATGTTTGTATGTTTATCGTTGAGGAACATTAATTAGAATATCTAATTAACACACCAAAATTAGTGAAAAATACTTTTTCTCGTACGTTTATAATTTTTTTCTCTAAAACTAAAAAATCTCCACAACTCTTTTTTAAATATCCGTTACAGGCAAGGTAGATCTTTATACTTTTTTATTTTTGAAAGTGTAAACCATTTTCTTTTCATTGAAATACTTAATTAAATAGTTAATAGCTTGAAAACTATTTGATATATTGCAATGAAAATCTGTATACTTGCTAATGATTTAGTGTGTTACTTGCGATATAAATTTCGAAAACATATGTCAATAAATGTATAACTTATAAATTTCCCCTATGTGATACCCTCAAGGAATTTGTATATTTTGTTAAACATTATAAGGTTTTGAAAATATGGAAAAGTATATGTGCAGAATGATATTTTGACACGAAACAACGCATTTTAAAATTTAAAAATCGAATTTTGCTCCCTCACTGGTTTCTTTCATTTTTATTTTTTCTACCACCTACCTATAATAAGAAGAGAAAGCATTGTATTCCACTAAAAATTTCGATATTAAGATTTCACTATAAATACATGTTTTGCGAACTGCTGAATAATCAAAAGCACACATTTATAGTAAACGGACCAAGAGCTTTTGTGTCTGTGAACATCATAACTTAAAAACGGAAAGTCCAATAGACAACAAATTAATATTTGTGTCAGACAGCGTTTAAGCTATGGGAAGATTTTCAAGAAAATTCTTCCACCCCAACTACCGTTGACATGAAAATATTTTCCTTTACTTCATTCTCTCAAAAATGACTCTAACGAGTTTAATTAAAACATAACATTTGATTAAACATAATACATTTAAGATGTGTCAAATTAAATTCATATCTTGAATTTTCTGTGATTAACCTGTGAAGTCCTCTGCAAAATGATTGAATTAATTTTGCATAATTGGGAAATCTTAAGATATAGAAAACGTTTTCCAAATATTGCATGTTTAAACTTTTCCAGTACGTCTTCAAGAGATCTTTGAATGCTGTTGATTATTCTTTTTTCTTTCATCGCATGAGTTCGTTAACCCAACTGAACATTTGAATACTATTTATGCATATTATATGCAACTAAGCACTTATTTCTTAATTTGAAATCATCTCTAGGTAAAAAATCTGACATGTTACATTCACTGACTTTCTCTACCCTCTATCGCTTATTAGTGGTATACAAATTATTCTTACGAAAGTTTTACTTAATTTTAATCGAGATAAACCTTCTCGAAAATAGCTACATTATACAATTCGTTATAGGTACAAATAGAATAGCGACAGTAAAATGTTTTAAACTAGACGTTATAGCCGGCCTTATAATTCCACACTCTTTCCATGACGTGGCGTGAAACAGCTGAAAATCGATAGGACTTAAAAAGAATGACAGCTGAAAAATTTAGAGCATTAATATAGGAAATCCCAGAAATGGCTATCACAAAAAAGTTATTTTAGATAAGTTGTGTTTTAAAGACATCTACATTTTTTGTGCAGCGCGTTTTCGTCTATCGCTTAACGATTACCAGTTATGCAGGATTATATAAATTTCCTTCGGAATGAACAGACTTCACAGGCTACTCCAAGAAAACTCAAGATTTATATTTTATTTGCTATGTAAATACCTTTTATATATGATATTTTAATAAAAAATCATTTCAGCCATTTTTGTCAAAATAAAAACATTTGAAACATTTTTCGTGTAAAAGGTAGTTTAGGGTGGGGGCTATCCTGAAAATCTTCGTGTCGCATATTTGGAAGATGCTGAAACTTAAAAGCCAATAGCAACTTTTAATTTTTGAGTTATGTTGCTCACACCAAGCGGGATGGCTCAGGCGGTTTCGTCCCTGGCCCGCATTCGGGAGGTCGTAAGTTCGATTCCCGTGACCGACCTTCCTAACTCTTGGATTTTTTCGGGGTTTTCCCGGGTCCCCTCGCGAATGCTGGGAAGGATTCTAAGATCCCCCGAATTTCCTATCCCACCATTTTATCTCCATTATCATTTCACTTCATCTTTCATCTGTTGGTCTGCCTGTTTGCCGGGAGTCTCTATCTGGAAACTTAGGGAACCTGCCATTCCTGTACCGTCACTTCTGGTTACGGCCGCCCAGTGTCTCCTCTCGCCTCATCCTTCCTCCCGGGGACGTCCCCTTGTAGGCGTAGACACAATATCCCCTATGTGGACCAGTGCCGAGTCTGCTCCGTAGCCAATCCAATCCTATGCTTTAAACACACACACACACACACACACACACACACACACACACACACACCTAGACAGACAAACACACGGGTCCTTTCTAAAATGATTTTTCTATTGGATTCAAGAGTCTCCTCAAAACATGTATTTCCTATGAAATCTTGGTATCGAATTTTTGAGTACTATGTACGTGGTAGGCAAAGTAAAAAGGCTTTTATATAAATTTACAATGTATAAGGGATATCTATCTATTATTATTCAGTAGAGAAAGTCGCATTTGAGGTTACAGTTCAGACTACAGTTTTACATGTAAACAATTGCCCGAAGTATCGATTTATCGCATGCATGACCTGTTTAAAACTTGGTTTGCGTGTTCGATTGGCAAAATATTTGCTTATTTAAAATCTACAGAGAATACCAAAGCAAACATTAATCTCGCAGAGGATTATTGTGTATACTGCACCAGAGTAGCACAAACAAATGTGATAAATGACTTTTTGATATAATGATAACTGCATGGCGACACACAAATTAAAGCCTAAAAACACAGATCTCGATCAGCGTTACATTTTTAGCCGTTAATGTTTCCTGTATTTGAGGGCATTTCTGGGCTCCAGCCAAATTTTCTTTGGTAGCTCTGTGTAGCCAAGCTGTTTGCTGAATGAGAACGATGTCGGAGAGTCTGTAATAACAGTTCTGATGCTGGCCTGGAATTAAAATGGGTTTTTACATCAGAAGAGCTTTCATTTTGTGCTTCTGCCCTTTGCAAAACCGTAGCGTGCTTCATTCCGCCAAACGTTCTTTTATGATTTAATGGGCGACATTCTTTCATTATAAAAATGCTGGATTCGTTTGAAGGTTTATGCTTTTTATGTATTAGCACTCTGAAAGTTCCTACATAGCTGTAATGAAATTAATGCAATCCCTTAAGGGACACCGGGACTGAGTTTTTAGGTGAAAATGACAAAATTTTCGGCTTTTGAAATATAGCATATAAATGTTCTACCTACATAGACACCCGCAAATCATTTTCACCAAACATTTTTTTACAATGTGTGAACATTTTGTTTTAAAAGTTTAAATCGCCCATACGCTCCCTTTTAACCCCCTAGATCCTCTATAGATGTGTTTTTTCTCAGTTTTACATTTTTGCGCATGAAATTTATTCCTTACATTTAAATTTTGTTCTGATTTCATTGCAAATTTATAATCTCAAATGTTCTGTCTAAAGATTTAAGCTTGCATTTTATATTTGCTTTATTCATTGGCTTACACAAAATAACTATGCTGAAAAACAGGGAAAATGTTAACACTAACAACTTCAGAAAAACAAAAATTTATCTCTCTACAACTAATAACATAAACTTCAATAAAATCCTTAATTTATAGCTCCAATAAAGTATCAGAAAATACTTATCATTGAAGAAGTTGTTTTGTTGTATTGTTATTTGCCCCACGCTTTGGGAGCCAATTTGATGAAGTTTTGTTATATTATGACTGCTGGGGAGCCGAACTTGAAGTAGTTACAACCGCACATATGGTAAGAAGTTTCCGGTAGCCTTCACCCCAAATGTTTTTTCCGGTGGCCTTTGCCCCAAATGTTTAAAAATATTAACTTTCTAATTTTTACTGTTTCTTTAAATATTATATATTCATGTTTGACTCGGCTGCGTCAGTATTTATATATATATATATATATTTTTTTTAGAGACATGAATGTCTTAGCAGGGAGCGGTGCGGCTGAAGAATGTAGGCTTACACAGATTTTAAGTTTTTCTTCACTCCATTTATTACTGCTTGACACAATTTAAATAACACTTCACTAATATAGAGAGCTGTGAGATTCTTTTGTTAATTACTTGCACTTTTTAACACGTAAACTATTTTTGTCTCACACTGAATACGTATTAAATTTCTCGAGGACAGATCTCGCGTCCGGTTAGGAACACTGTCTACAAGCAACGCGTCCAGTTATGAGCGCTGTCTACAAGCAACTGACTTGCTTTCCGCCGCCTATATTTGTAAATTTCTGTATTTCAAGTCTCTGATTGGCTATTCCTACTCTAATAGAATACTTTTATTTAACTTAAGCTTTTTTCTGGTTGTTGATTGGATATTTTATAAACTGTCTCAAAAATTACATTATTGCTTCCAAGAATCACAAGTAGTATTATTAAACTTTCAAATTCATTATTGCCTCAAGGTTACCTCATTGTTAGCAACTTTTAACCTATTATTCTCACAGCTCCTACATTATTAAATTACGTAATACATTCACATAACATTATTACACATGTATATTATAATATTAACATATACAATGACTGTAATATACACTTTTTATATATTGTTACATACACATATTGCTTTAAGGCGGGCTGTTATTGAATTTATATATTATATAATTAGACTGAAATCATTTAAGTGTTAAAAATACTGCCTCATCATACTTCTCTGAGAAATGCGAATGCGCAAGGCACTTTTAGAAAATTTGCACTTTTTCATAATTAAAAATATTTAATTGCATTATCTGAGAGACTATTTTACTTAGAGCTTTGAGCTTTTGCACAGTCATTTCTTTATTTACTTACATTAAGTGTGTCAATTTTCAAGTGAATAGCTTTAAAATTAAACAAAACTTACAAAATTCAGCCCCGTGGCTCTCAAATGGGAAGTATTTTTATTACATAATGCGGAATACGAGTGTACGAAACAGCTGGATCATCGCCCTAGAATTATTGGATGTATGCAACCTGTCAAGTACCAAATGTGTCTAGGCTCATGATCATAAAACCTCAACTATATATTCCTACAGGAAAATACTCCACGATCAGCGAAAAAGGTAGGTACTTGCGTGAAAGAAGGTTTTCAAAAACATAGTATCGGTATACTGAGAACGGGCTAGTTTTTTTGCCTATTTAATAATAGTTAGTTTTAGAGAGCTCGAACTAAAACTAGAACTTTTAGACACAAGTCGCACGAACTAAAAGTTGTACTTTACCGCGCTAGTACAATAAAAGTTTTATGCCACTCCTTTTACCAGTTTTGGTTTCACATGGCAATTAACCTTTGTGTTTGCACATGTTTAATAAATCGACTTGATTTGATTAGCTTTTACATTTCATTATGTCTTTTTGCATGATTAATTTCTCATTTTCTGTTCACAGTTCAAATCGTCATACTACAGTTTATAGCAATGCGTTGTTCGGTGTTCCTTGTGTTGGCAGCCTTGTACTTTCTTTGACCTAAGTCGTTATTCTTTCATCTATGACCTGAATAATCGATAAAATGGCGGTAGGTAAGAATATGGACGAAACTGATTTTCAAGAGCAGAACGAAATTCTGGAAGCTGCCGAAAGGGTAACATTGACATTGAAATTGCCACCAAAAAATAAATAAATAAATAAATAAATAAAAAAAGCAGTATGACATAGCATATAATCCAAACCCGGCGGAGGGCGATGGATTTTTTCAGGCGTAAAAATCCTTAGAATGGCTTCCTTTGGAAGGGTAGTAAAGCCGGTGGTCCCGTGTCGTAGATTTACGGCACGTAAAAGAACCTCAAGCTTGATAAAGAGGCCTCTGAGCAAAATTACCGGTCAATCAGTAAAGAGCGTCCATAAATAAAAACAAGCAAAGCTTCATTGACTGGTGTTAGCGTATCATCAAAATATTTCTCGCTGTTCATTTCGCTGTAGGCGTCATTTCTCTTGGTTGCATAAAGGGATGGAATCAATAGAATGCTATTTTATTGTTATTTTAACCATTTCAGGGCTGCCTAAAAGTAGTGTATGCCACACATGTTAAATGATTTTTTTTGTGCTCGTAGGATGGCTACACTCAGCCTACGGCCTCGTTTCTAAACATTCCTACTCGAAAAATAAAACCCTAATTTTAACGCTTGTATCATAAACAACTATTATTATACAAGAGTTATAATGGAGTTTTATTTTGCGAGTAGCAATCCTACAGGCAAAATAAAAGCATTCTATATACTATATTTTAGACAGCCCTGAATATTAAATTATAAGGTATCCAGCTGAAGTTTGTGTGGAAATAGCAGTATGCATTCGGACATGCACAATGGTGAGCTCTACTGTACTGTTTGGTCTTCGTTGTTGTTTGACGTTCATAGCACCAGTGCTGATAACATCATAATTCACACAATTATATCGTTCTATAACGTGTAGAAGGCTGTGGAAAAAAATAACAAATAAGTGTAACTAATTTTATTAATACATATATTTTATTTAACATTATTATCATCATTCCTTTGATGTAATAATTTGGATATCAATAGTGCAATAGTTATAATGTGTACTGTTTACTTCTTGCACAGAGGAAGTATTATAGGTATTGATAACATCATTGATTACATTGTTTGGATTGGGAGAATCCATTTGCGAGTCACTCAAATAATCCACTATTACATTAATCGACACAAGGCCTCCTTAATGTACACAAACTTTCCATAGCAAGAAACAAAGGTGGCAATGGAGTTTTATAAAAATTGTATTCCACTGAGTGTGTTATAGTTTTCAATTTATAGGATTCGTAAATCTCTACTTTTAGTACAAGTTGTCTAAAAACTTTTATTTTACTTATCACCGAAACTCACACTGACTAACCACCTAGCACCTGGGTCGAATGTCAAATCAACCATAAATAAAATGCTGAAGCAAAATAACTAGAGTAGAATTAGGCTACGATTAACTGAGGCACGTCTCTGTACCCAAAATGGCTTTTGTACAATCACATCTGGCAGATGCTAAATCAATACTTAAATTCTGGCGCGAACTATGACACCTCATTCGCTCGGTCAATTTAAAACTACCTGGCGTTTGAGAAACGAGCTCGAAATGGGTATTTTCGTTAGTGCTCGGGACAGCTAGGCTTTGTTCACAAGACTGCGTATATTCTTGTAGTAGTTATAATGGGGAACTCAACTATAATCACAAGTCTTCCGAGAAAATAATTCATATACGAAATTTCAAACAGACAGATGTTTCAGCACTGAATATTTGTAACCAAAGCACAATTAATTTATGGTTTACAGGGACCAAAGCTCATTACAATGCTATGCTTACTGTAGCACTCTTAGCTCAATGGTGGGAAGTTCAAATCTCCGTGAAGCTATTCAACTTCCCTCCCCCTTTTGATTTTAAATACATGAGTAAAAATATAACAGATTTTCTTCATTTTTTATGTATGTGGCGTTTATTTAATATCCATCAAACCAGGAGATAGCAAACTTGAGATTAATTTATCGGTCGGGAGGAGGATGTCCCCAGTCAATTTAATTTTATAACCACAAATTTCATATTATTGTAATTACATTTGTAAGTAAAATGAAGTAACAGAAGCAATATTGTTTAAATATATTACATTAAAAGAGCTATGAAAAATAAAAGAAAACAATCCACTACAGAGAATCTAACTCAAGCTACTTGCGTAAAAGTTAGCTTGAGCCTGCTTCACACCAAGCACTGTGTGGAGGTAGCCCAAATCAGTGCCTTGTGGCTTGTATTATAGAGTTAGCCAAAGCAACGCACAGAAGTTAACGGTTGTGAACCGCGCGCTCACTTGAAGGTACTCTGTAAAAATTTAACTGCTCTTGAGACCGGCCACTTTTAGTTTGACCGAGTGTACATTTGAAGTCGCAGGTATAGTATTAGATTGATGTATAATTTCATAGCGCGTTTGTTCATCACAGCACTACGTTGAGATGACAATCCATTCTTTATTTGGAGTATTACAAAAATTACAACATGCCCACTAGCTGGCCCCGTAGCTGTCGGTAGAGCACCTGCATGCTGTGCGAGGGGTCGCGGGTTGGATTCCCAGCTGAGGGGTGGGAATTTTTCTCTTGTCAAGATTATTCCCTATCCTTCCCAGAGTCTGGAAGTGTGAATGTGGTGTGTGATCTAATGATTAAAATACCCTAACTGTAAGAAACTCAACGACGAGCGAATACTAGTTAACACCATTGCCTTAGGCAATAAGTTCCAAAGGATAGGGCGCCCAAAAGACCAATGTAATTAAAGGCGGGTAATAAATGGAACTTAAATCTGCCTGCTGTACGAGGGGTCTCGGGTTCGATTCCCGCTGGGGGTGGTAATTTTTCTCTAGCTAAAGTTATTTCCTATCCTCCCCAGAGTCTGGACTATGAATGATTGTGTGTATGTGTGGTCTAATCTAGCCAAAGTGTAAGAAACCCAACGACAAGCGAATGAGACCAATGTAGTTAAAGGCTTAAAAGAAAATGCCTACTAAATTCTGTACAAAATGGGTGCGAGAGTCTCTTTATTCGTTTGAAAGTGAAAGTGATTTTGGAGAGACTCTTACGCCCCGGCGTAGGTTTCAAAACCCGACGCTCCTAATTTAAAAGCTACATGGAAGCAATGGCAGGAGAACAGGAGTCCTAAGGGAACTTTTAATGAAGGAAACGTATACCTGTTATTGGGATATTGATTACAGAACCTAGCCTTAATAAACCGACGCATATTTCTACGTTTCCTAGAGCACATCATAATTATCTCGAGACAATGTTTCTACATTTTGCTCACAGTGTTGCCAAAGGTTAGACAATAAATACCTACTATTTCTAAAGAATAAGATTGCATAACTTTTGCACCAACTTGCAAAAATGGATGGGTGTATACGTAGGAAGTGGTTTTACAGATCCTGTAGAAAACTAAAGCTCTATAACTTACATAACCGTGAGGCAAGGGCACCTACTTTTTTCCTTGGTTATAATATCGCTGTCTTTCGAATATGCACACTGTCAGAGCCTTTGTCGTCCACTGTGGTCTAGGGGTACTATTCTAGCCTATAGTTCCCGAGGTCGCGGGTTCAAACCGGTGGAGGGCGATGGATTTTTCGGGCGTAAAAATCCTTAGCATGACTTCCTTTCGAAGAGAAGTAAAGCCGGTAGTCCCATATCGTCCTCAAGCCTGATAAAGAGACTCTGAGCAAACTTTACGGTCTTTCACGACCAATATAGAACGGGACGCTAAGGCCCAAAGTAGTTACAGAGCGTCCATAAATACAACTAAATTTAATTTATCACAGCCTTCGGAATGACTTCTCACCTGAGTCCATAATTCAGGGCTTCCAGCATAAGTCCTTACCGCTCGCAAGATGTTTTACGCCTCGGGAGTTGGACATGCTTTAGCCGGCCGCGTCCGCATTCTGACAGCGGTTGTAACATGATCTATAAAATCTTATGTTATAGAAAATTCTCCAAATGTCATCCTTCTTCAGATAAAATGGCATTGAACCGAGAGTCTAAACCAGCTATTGTAGTATTTTTTATTTCATTTCATACATTTTCCTTGAGTTCTTTCAGTCTGTGAGGATGTGGCTTGTATACTTTGTCTTTCAGGTGCAAATAAAAATAGGATTTGTTACATTCAGATTACTTTCTTTACCCACTTTTTATACAAACCATTGTTAATAAAGTTTATTCCTCTATTTGATTTATGGTAATAGAGTTAAACTTTTGCGTAAATCGTTTTATTACACATTTCGTTGAAGGTACGAGATATCTTAATCACTTGGTAGTTTAATCACAGTTATTAGAGCCATTTGGGAAAATCAAAGATAATAATGAACATTTTCCATGTGAAGGGTAGTTTACGATGGGGGATTTTCTTGAAAATCTTTCTGCCACATCCTTAAAAGACCTTGAACCTAAATGTCAAGTAAAATATTTATCCACATAGCATAGTAAGTAGGGGAAGTATTACATTCCACTCAAAAAATTCAATATCGAGGTTTCACCGGAAAAACATGTTTTGAGGCCCCTAAATAAAAGAAAAGAATTTTTAGAAAAAGGTTCGTGTATATGTCTGTGAACAGCACAACTAAAAAACAAAAGTATGATAAATACCAAACTTGGTATTTAGGTTCAGCATCTTCTAAAGATGCGACCAAAAAAATTCCGCCACCCCAGACTATCTTTTAACATTTTGAGTTTCTCAAAAATGGGTCTAACGATTTTGATTAAAATATCATATATTTAAAATATTTTCATGACAAATAAAATGTATATCTTGAATTTTCTGGGAATATTCCCAAAAGTCCTCTTCATTCTGAATGGTTTTTGCATTACTGGTAAGCAGTAACAGGTAAGCAAAATTTTTTGTGCATAGAAATTGTAGAGCTCGTTAAAATACGTAGTTTGTGTCTTTTACATCCTTTTTTGTTTTTGTGTAGTCAACCGTTTCCGAGATATTTCTTGTTATTTGTTTGAATTTTTCAATACTTATACTTTTTCTCAAATAGGAATTCGTTATTCGCTTTTTTTATGTGCAAAGAGAATGGAATGCTCCACATAGCAACCAGCTATGAATTACCCTTGCACCTACAAGAAAATTAGCAGTAAGATAGTTTCTGCAAATGTTTATCTCGATTAACATTCATATTCTTATTTCCAAATTTTAGAGAGAGCGGGGAATAATCTTAGCTATAGAAAACCTTTCGTCCTCTGACGAAACAAGGGGAACATAGTAGGCCTTAAGCGATAGTCAAATATTTTTAGAACTGGTCGCTATGTGTAAAATGTAATTCTCTTTGCATGTCAAAAGATCGTTTCTGTAAATGTTTATCTCGATTAATATGAAATAGATGGAGAATAAGTTTTTGTAAAAATAGCTTATACAAGAGTAGAGAAAGTCATGTGAGTGCAACATCATGTTTTTTTTTGTAATCACACTCACATTCATACTTCCAGACTCTTGGGAGAATAGGGATTAATACTGGCTGGAGAAAAATTGCCACCCCCAACTCGGGACCCCTCGCACAGCAGGCAGCTGCTCTACGGACTGAGCTACGAGACCAGCCTTGAAATTTTATATCAGTGACCTACTTAAATAAAAACACTTGCAGACCTAGGTGAACTATCTTTAAAGAATGGCGCTGTACTTAAGATACATGTCTCAGTGCATTTTAAATCACTTATCCATGTTGTTCATCTATAAATTCTTATTCGTGTTCTTCCTCTTCACCACTTCATGGACTACGCATGTTCTGCCCTCATAGTTGTTCCTACCATCTTCTCATAGATCTTCCTAAAATTTCCTTTACCCTTTGCTTTATAAGCATATGCTGCTTTAGCTATTCCGGTTGGCTTCATTCTTTACAGATATTGCTTCCATTTTTCTTGATATTATAATTTACCGAATATATATTTAATTCTGTTCTTATATCTACATTGAAAATTTAATCTAGTTTTGTACAGTCTTCGGTTTCGCACCCATAAAGCAATATAAGAACAGCTATAGTTTTATAAAATGGTAATCTTGTATGTTTTATTACTTTTTCTACTACGTATAGTAAGTTGGCGAAGTATGGCATTCCGCCCAAAAATTCGATACCGAGATTTCACCGGAAATACATGTTTTGAGACTCCCTGAATCCAAAGAAAGCATTTTTAGAAACATGTACGTGTGTGTGTGTGTGAACAGCATAACTCAGAAACAAACACTCGGATAAACACCAAACTTGGTATTTAGGTTCAGTATCTTCCAGAGATGCTACACGAAGGTTTTCAAGAAAATCTCTCCACCCCAGATTACCCTTTACACGGCACATTTTTCGAAAATTTTAATTTTCTCAAAAATGGCTCTAACGATTTTGATTAAAATATAGTATATTTAAGATACTTTCATGACAAATAAAATGTATATCTTGAATTTTCTGGGAATGTCTCCAAAAGTGTTCTACATTGTGAACGACTTTTGCATAACTGGTAAACCATAAGAGATAGACAAAATTTTACTACACAAAAATGTAGATCGCGTTAAAATACACAATTTATGTCATATACTTTTTTTTGTTGAGTGAACCATTTTCGAGATATTGCTTGTTATTCCCTTAAATTTTCCAATACTTATACTTTTTCTTAAATGGGAATTCGTTATTCATTTTTTTTGTCCTGGTAATGCAAAGAAAATGGAATACTCCACATAGCAACCAGCTCTTAAAATATTTGACTATCGCTTAAAGCCTAGCAATTCCCCTTGCATCTACAAGAAAATTAGCAATAAGATTAACATCTCGATTAACATGAAGCATATGGAGAATAGCGTTTGTAAAAATAGTTTGTACAAGAGTAGAGGATGTCATGTGAGTGTAACACATCAGATTTTTTTTAAAGTTTTATGAATCCTTCCGCACATCATCTGGAATGTAGGTACTTTCATGTTTATCTTCATTTCTGTTTTTCTATTTATACTAAAATTGCAACCTAAATGATTGACGCTTGATACTTCCTTAAAATTTGGTCATAAATCAGAATTCCCGGCCTTATGTTCATTTCCCCAAAATTCTATTGTTTTAGTTTTTTCTTGTTTTATAGAAAAACAACCTACATTGTTTGGAGTAATAAAATTTCTTGCACAAACACTCTATAAGAGCAGACTTATACTAATTTCCTTCTCTACTACGTATAGTAAGTAGGGGAAGTGTTGCATTCCGCCCAAAGAATACATGTTTTGAAGTACCCCGAATCCAAATAAAGCATTTTTGGAAACATATCTCCGTGTGTGTGTCTGACTGTTTGTCTGTGAACAGCATAACTCAAAAACGAAAAGTCGGATAAAACCAAACTTCGTATTTGAGTTTAGTATATTCTAAAGATGCGACACAAAGACTTTCAAGAAAATACCCCCACCCCATACTACCCTTTACATGAAACAGTTTTCGAAAATTTTGATTTTCTCAAAATTGACTCTAACGATTTTGATTAAAATATCATATGTTTAAGATACTTTTATTTCAAATGAAATGTATATCTTGAATTTTCTGGGAATGCCCCCAAAGGTCCACTTCATTCTGTTTTAGTTTTGCATAACTGGTAAACCGTAAGAGATAGACAATATGTTACTACACAAAAAAGTGTAGATCTAGTTAAAACACACACAATTTATGCCACATACATTTTTTTTTGTGGAGTGAACCACTTCGAATGTATTCCTTGTTATTTGTTTGAATTTTCCAATATTAATACTTTTCTCAAATGGGAATGTGTTATTCGTTTTTTATGTCCTGGACAAGCAAAGAGAACCAACGCTTAAAATATTTGACTATCGCTTAAAACCTACCATATTCCCCTTGCACCTACAAGAAAATTAGCAATAAGACATAAGTTTACCAAATGTACATGACAGTTGTAGCTAGGTAGTTTAAAATCATTGGTAGTCTCAAATGTGGTCCAACGTGCAGGGGTTCCTAATTTTCTGCGCTCCTGACTGATGATTATTTTTCGGAGTAAACAAGTCCTGTATGAACTAATTCATGTAACAAGTTTCATATTGTAGTTATCTTAGCATAAATATAAATTTGTTTGAATTGTGTTCGAATACTGCGGTATTCTCACTGATCTAAGAAACATTCGGATGAAGAAATTGGAAAAAGTTTGCTCTTAAGCTTCATGAAGATCGGTCCTATCGATAATCCTACCTTCTAGATACATAGGTACAGTATATACGTATATATATGTATACAGTTTTACTATTTCTATTACCTAATACTTATTATAAGTACACGAAATATTACCGAGAGGGATGGCTCAGGCGGTTACGTCTGTAGCACGTATTCGGGAGGTCCCGGGAGCGATCCCCGGCGACCGCCCACTCTGCCTCACGGGTTTTTCATGGTTTACCCGGGTCGTTAGGCGAATGCTGGGGTGGCTCATCTTCTACTACGACTCTCCTTCCTCTAATTTCTTGTACCTATTTATTATCTTCCTTGTCATCTGTTTCAGCGTTGTAATACAAGGCGACGGTGTTCGGCGGGTGGGCTGGATGGTGGCTTGCGCTCCCTGACGTAGCAGCAGTAGCGCTCAGTTAGGTCTCTCCTCAGATTAGGATTCTGCTCCGGGGGACCCTGGAGGTTGGTGGCTTGTGGGTAGTACCGTGCGGCATCGGATGGTTATATCTGGAAACGTTAGGGACCCCGTCCATGCTTGCGCCCGCCGACATCTGGATCTGGTCGCCCTTCGAGTCTATCCCCTCATCCTTCCCTTCCAAGGGTCACTTTGAAAGCACAGCAACAGGCCGACTGGTCTGGTTCCGGGGGCTCTCCGTGATACGCAGCTTTATCTTTACACGAATTATTACATTCCACCTAAAAATTGATTGATACCGAGATTTTACCGGAAATACAGTTTTGATGTCCCTTGAATCCAAAAAGTAAAACAGAATTTTAAGAAAAAGGTGAATGTATGTTGTCTCTGAACAGCAATCTCAAAAACTAAAGCCGGTTAAATACCAAACTTCGTATTGAAGTTCAGCGACATCCAAGGATGCGGCACGAAGATTTCCAAGAAACTCTTTCCATCCTAAACCTCTTCATTATTTTTAATTTCCTCAATAATAGCTCTAACGATTTTGATAAAACACCGTAAGTTATAGATACTTGTATGACAAATAAAATATACATCCTGAATTTTTTCAGAATAACCTGTAAAGATCTCTTCATTCTGAATGGCTTTTGTTTAGTTGATAAACCGTAAGACATAGACAAAACGCTACTTCATAAAAATGTATATTTCGTTAAAGCACAACATTTATGTCAAATAAACTTTTTGTGGCTTTAATAATTTTCTAGATATTCTTTGTTATTAGTTTAAGTGTTCAAATGCTTAAACCTTTACAAAGTGGTAAGTCGCTATTCGCATATTTCTTGTGGTCATACAAGGAGCTGGAATATCAAAGCAATCACATTTTAAAGCTTTTTAAAATCTGACAACGCTTTGCCTTTTGTAGACTTGTTATAACTACAACGAAATGTGTAATTAAAGTTTATATTAATTAATTAGAAGTATTAAGAAAAATAAGCTTTCGTATGAATAGTTTGAGAAGAGTGAGTAGGGAAACTCATGTGAATGAAACACGTCAGACGTTATTAAGCTACGATTCGGCGAAAAATATTCATATTATAAGTGTATTAGAAAAGAGTCGTTTAATTTAACACTCTCTTTTCGCATACGGCGAGAAACTTTTGTCACTGTCGATAGAACAAGGAACAGACTTTACATATTTATTTCTAATGAATGACAACAGATAGCGACACATGCGATACATCAATGATTAGAGAAAAGTTCAAAGTTTTATTTTATGTGTTCAAAATGAGCACCATTTGTTATGCGAGGACGACCAGTGCTTTTCCGTTTCCATACGCAACCATCTTCTACGAATTTATTGTATCAATTGTAAATTTTTTATGGTGAGGCGCCTCGTTGTTGAATTTACAACGGAATGCACGCTGCAATGAAACAATGGATTCACTCTTTGCATAATGCAGCACACAAAACGACTTTTCCTGTGGCGTCGCCATTTTCACGTAAACAAACATAGCGCCGCTGTAGGGATTCAATGGAACTAATATGTGGGGCTTAAAACTTTGAACTTTCCTCTATTCAATGATGTGTCGTATGTGTCACTATCTATTGTCGTTCATTAGAAATAAATATGTAAAGTCTGTTCCTTTTTTTTGAATAACCATGTATTATATTAAGAGTTTGACATTGTCGTTGATCTTTCGAGGGCAAACACTTTTGCAGCGGTGAAAGTGATCGATCGATTGTACATCCGATATCAGCATACCTTGTTGGTCCTTTTGTTTCCTGCTGCAAGGCCTGGACATATTCGATAACCATTAGTCTTTTGTTTCCCCGGATACCGGCAGGAAGTTTCAATATGCAAGCGAGACTGCTGATCTCGTTTGTTTGCGCTGAGGTCACTTTGCCAGCAAGATGTTACAAGACATACCCTTGAGTATTGGAGAGCTAGAAAGGCTTTTTACTTTCTCTACTACGTGAAAGGGGGACGCATTGTATTCCACCCAAAAATCCGATACAGGGATTTCGTCGGAAATTCACATGTTGAGGCTCCCTTAATCCAAAAAGAGCATTTTTAGAAAAAAAAATTTCTGAGAGATGAGAGAGAGGGAATGAGAACAACATACGCAACTCAAAAACCAAAAGTTGGTTAAAAACAAACTGGGTATTTAAGTTCAGCATCTTTCAAGAATCTTACACGAAAATCGCCCCACCCCAAAACTACCCTTTGCATGGAAAATTGTTTTGAACATTTTTATTTTCTTAAAAATGGCTCTAACGATTTTGATTAAAATATCGCATGTTTAAGATATTTTATGAAAAAAAAAATGAAATGTATATCTTGAATTTTCTCTAAAGTCCTCTTCATTCTGACTGACCTTTGCATAAGTGGTAAAACATAAGAGGCAGACAAAATCTTACTAACAAAATATTAGATCTTGTTAAAGCACACAATCTATGTCAAACACATTTTTCCTGTGCCGTTAACCATTTTTGAGATACTCCTTTTTATTAGTTTTTAGTTTAAATTACTTATACTTTTCTCAGTTGGGAAGTCGTTATTCCTTTTTATTTTCTCTTGGGAGAGATAGGAATTTCAAACCCATCACATAACAACCAGCTGTTAAAAGATTTTACTTTCGCTTAAAGCCTATTTCCGCTGTACCTATAATGCAATAAGACAATTTATGCATATGTTTATCTCGATTAACATGAAGTAGATAGAAGAACAAGCGTTTTCAGGAATACTCTGTACAAGAGTGAGTAGAAAAAGTCATGTAAGTGCAACACTTAACATTTTTTATTATGGGTACATATGACTGAATTTCAGTAAAAATTATTTTTGTTTTTTTGTTTTTGACAATCTTTGCTCTATCAAATGCATCCTTTATTTTGTCAGTTGCGGCTATTTTAAAGCCCACAGAAGCCATCCTTTAATTACATGTGCGTGATGTTTAAATGTCCAGTACACGCTTCTTTTGCTGTTTTCTCGAATTGCAATTTTTCAGCATTTTGCTCTACACAAAAGAATGGCTTGAAACTTGCACAGTATGTAGCAATATGTACTAAAATAAAAATTGTATTCGCTTTTGATATCAAATTAATTTTACTCTGGTTTTTATGCTTCAGAATAGATAATTACTCCATATGTTTTTAGAAATTATGAACTTTTAATATTTATGTTTTATGTAGGCGAAACAAATAATCAAATATAAAAACCTAATACAATTCCAATTTATGCTTGTTTGAAGTGCGTCTCTGCAAAAGTTTAGAATGATTGGATGAAAATTTGTCGCAAGGGATTTTGTGAGGGTAACTATTAATTTATTTAAATAATTTGCAATATGTACTGAACCATGTAACCACTTGGTTAAAACTTTGCATGGCATAATGTGGTTACAGCATAAATATTTACTCAAAATTTCATCAAAATTTATTGAAAAATATAGAGGTTGGAAAATTCAGTCATATGCATCCTAAGTCTGCAAACGTATTAATGTTACTGTACAGATGTTCGTGTTCAGTTTTGTACATTCGTCATATTTAGATGAAAATCTGTTGAGGTATAGTTATAAAAGTTTCCCTCTTATGAAACAAAAATTAAAATTGAGCTTTAAGCACCTAGTTGCATACTATATGCCGAAAAAGCACTTACTAAATGTTTAACAGAAACATTTAGGAACATATTCTGAAAGTAGTAATAACGAGTTCTTGCAACTGAAAAAAGAATTAGAATCATAAACTTTAAGGTATGCCCCTATAAATGATACACTTACATTTGCGTATAGAATATTTCGAAAACTCCAACACTCCGAAAAAAAACGCAAATTGTATATTTAAATAAGCTCTATTATTCGATAGAACTAAAAGCGGAAAGGGACTTAACACCTCCACCTAGGCAGATCTTTTGTGCTTATGCCCCCGGGAGGGAGGGATGAGGTGAGAGGAAACAGAGGGCGGCCGGATCAGGAGGCACGACAGGCAGAGGGCAGGTTCCCTACCATTTACAGATTTGAACTCCCCGGATGCTGGCTGGTACAGCCAGCCCCCCTCCCCCGTAGGGCTTACACATCCCCTGGGGGTCCCGGGATCGCTCGCAGTCCGAAGGACGAAGGTTTCCTTAGAGCATCCTTTCCTCCTGGCATGCACAGCCGAGACCTTCCGCCGACACTTGCAACTCTGAAGGAGACCAAGCAGATGAAGGGCGAAGAGAATGGAGATGAAATGAAGGGACGGAAATTCGGGGGATGTAATGATCCTTCCCAGCATTCGCTTGGTGACCCAGGGAAACTTCCGAAAAAAATCCATAGGTCAGGAAGGTCGGCGAAGGAACTCGAAACCACGACCTCTCGAATGCGGGCCACAGACGTAACGCCTGAGCCATTCCGCTCGGTTAAATAAGCTCTAAGTTTTTCATGAAGTAAGTAATTACTTATCTCTTGTAGTTTCCTCGTTATACGACTTATACTATCAGAATAAAGGAGACTTCATTAGAACATATTATGACTGTCCAGTTTTTCAACTGTCACTTTTCTCAGTTCTTACTGTCACTGTTTCGTTTTTATGTAGTTCATCTTCACTAATGTCACTTCATTAAAGTGAACTAGTTCAATTCTCCGTGACTAGACTTCCTTCGTGATGTAGCCTCTTCACACCGGATGGTTCACTTCACTCGGGAGTCGAACACGAAACCATAAAACCCGTCGCTACGCAGTAGCACTCGCTACATGCCACAACTGTCGTCACCAACTCGCTCGCTCTCTCACTGACCCAACTTTGCTCTCGCGAGAGCGCTCGCTTATATAGTCAATGGAATCTTTCCACAAGGTTCTCGAGCGTTCTAGAACTATTTCGACACACTTCCTGGAGGAGGGGGGAGAGAAGAAGCTTCCAGAAGGTCTAGTTATCTGCTAATATCGTGCCCGGTGTTTACACATGCAGTTATCTTTGTTTATTCGACCGCCCAGCGCAACCTTCTAATAATTTTGGGCCATAGCCGCTACGTTACAATATTATGTTTTAATCAAAATCGTGAAGAGTTCATTTTGACAAAATAAAAATAACGAATACAACCCTTCAGTTTAAAAGGTAGTTTGAATTAGGCGAAATTCCAATATCTTTGTACTGCATTCTTGGAAGATGCGGACGTGATTATGCTTTTGAGCGTTGTTCTCTTTCTGTCTCTCTTGAATACTGTTTAACGTCCACTGTCACTGCATATAGCATCACAGACTGTGGACCTGATGATATGAGGCGTGATTTTAAAGTAAGTACCGGTCATTTTTTTTAAAAAATAACAACATTATTTACCAAATACTTTATCATCATTCATTATCTTAGACGTTACACTAATTCTCTACATAGTCACCGCCGTTACTCAAGCACTTTTCGTAACGGGAAACCAGTTTTTGTATGCCTTCGTCAAAGAATGATGCCGCCTGTGATGAAAGTCAGGTCTGCACTTCTTGCTTCACAACATCGTCGTTGAAATGCTTTCCACTAAGGAGTTTCTTCAGATGAAAATCGCTTGTGCCATATCTGAATTGTAGGGAGGGTGGTCGAATTTGTTCCCAACCAAATGATGCTATCAGATCTGAGTTTGTTTGGCTGTGTGTGGCCAGGTATTGTCACTCATTATTGTTTCCCCCATAAACTTCACACAGATGACGATGAGTGTTTGCTGGCGTAACATTTCTCGCATTCAGAAAACAAATCACTGTTCTGACTTCACAGTCGGTGGGTCGTTCGATTGTTTTGGACATTTCGAAACGCTCTAACAACAGGAAAACAGAAAGCGACGATCGCTCACAGCTGTGTCTGTCTTCCTAATGAATGGAGAAGTGATCAAGTATGCTCAGAATCGCGACTGAAGCGCTCCAGCGGCAAAATATCAAAATGGCACTTACTTTAAAATCACGCCACGTGCATGAAGTGAAACGATAATTGCGAAAGGAAACTTGCTAAGAGAATGATCCAAGTATACATTTAGGGTAGCTCCCAGTGTTTGCCAGTTATGAGATAGAGGAAAACCTTAAGAAAAAAGCCTGAGTCAGGGAGGTCCTCCCGTCCACGAGTCCGTGCCTGACCCCGGCTACCGTTTTCTCTCCCCCTCCCTCTCTCGAGGATTTTTTCCAAAATGCTTCTTTGGGGGTCGTGGCTCAGGGAACCTCAAAACTATATTTCGGTGAAATCTCAATATCCAAGTTTTGGGATAGAATATAATACTTAGTTTACCTACCATAGTAAGCGGTAGAGAAAGTAATACGAACAAGAATCTGGAAATCCTTCACTCTCTCCTTATAGCTCCCCCTACATCTGTACTAAGCTATGCATTAAAGCTATCGAAAAGCAACTACATCGTACTAAAACAATCAGATTACAAGTAGATGCTCCTTTTATGCTTCTGATTAGAATGTAACTGAAAATCGGAGATAGCGTAATGCAACAACATTTGTGGTGTGTTGTATATACAACCCCCATGCAAGATACAGGGAGTCTCGATTTGGAAGTATGCAAGATATTCTCCAGGGATGCATCAGCGCATCCGGTATTCATTGCGATGGTGCGGTGGAGCATGTGTATATGTACGCATAACGGGACCATTTTGAGCACTTTCTTTTGGAGACAAATTGCCATATAGTACGCCATTTTATTTCACATTCTACCGCATTATATAACGTAAGCAGGGTTGCAGTAAAATAACTGTGGCCGTGGAACAATAGTATTTAGCGTCCAATTGAAGGTAACATACTGCTAAAGCTCTGGCAAGTATGTTGTTACCTTCTATATAGATAATTCATTTGGACAGTGTTTGAACAGCGTAGTTATGCGGTTTCCATAACTTTACTCTATCTATTATCTGTCAATGTCCAGATGTATGGGCTGAGACATTTCCATTGAGTTAACCTCTCCGCCACAGGTCGCTCGTCACTAACCAGCGTCGTCTGACCATCGAATGGGAAAGATGAAATACAATGATAGTGAATAAGGATAAGGTAAATTGAGATCCATGATAATCCTTCTCAGCATTCGCCTTGTTACCTGAATGAGGCACGAGAAAGTTACGGTCGAATAAGTGGATTTGAATCGATACCTTGTGCCACCACGTGGTACTTCAAGATATCTTCCCGACGGAGAGTGATGCATTTTTTCGGCCTAAAAATCCTTAGCATGGCCTCTTTCAGAAGGGAAGTAAAGCCAATGGTCCCGTGTCGTAGATTTACGGCACGTAAAAGAACCTCAAGTCTGATAAAGAGGCCTCTGAGCTAAATTTTCGGGCTTTCACGCCCAGTGTAGAATGGGACGTTAAGAACAATAGTATTTAGAGTGTCTAAAATTAAAAACTAATTTTTACTTCCTCTACTACGTATAGTAAGTAGGGGAAGTATTGTATTCCACCCAAAAATTCGATACCGAGATTTCACCGGAAATACATGTTTTGAGACCCCCTGAATCCAAAAAAAGCATTTTTGGAAACCTGTCATGTGAGTGTAACACATCAGATTTTTTTTCAAGATATCGCATATAAGCAATGAATAATCGTTTTCATGGAAGGTAAAACTCTATAACTTTCAAATTTAGACGGATCTTTCCATAATGCCTGTTTTTATCACCAGCAGGCGCAGCTTATACACACAGTGCATATGGCATCACGTACACTATCAACAAGGTGGTGCTCCTCGTTCTTATTGACATTTTAGAGTTGTCATATAATTAACTAAAGTGAATGCTTACCGTCCATTGTGGCATTGCTCTGGCAGCCCGCAGACGAGTTGATGGATTGGAGATCTGCATAGGGCGCCATCTCTCATTCCCCGAGCTCTGTAACACAATATACATGCGTTAATTTAACTCCCCGTAACCAATTAAAGGTAGATTATATTACAAAATAAATTCAAATAGCCCAGTTTTCTTCATGGTTTACGTGTCTAGGTTTTAAATAATAAACACCATAAAATCTAAACTGCTAAACGGAGCGAAAGCTTCAAGCTAACTAGCTCTATCGGCGTTGAATAGAATAAAGGATTTTGATATGCATAATTGTATAATGAAATTATAGAATTCTCTTTTGTGAAAATAAAATATAACGAAAATGTTTTTCCTGGATGAGGTGCATCGTTGAGGAGTTTTATAAATAACCTCCCATGCATTCTTGAAAGAGTCTGAATTACAATGCGAAATTTAGTAATCGTCTGAATTTTCGTTTTTGAGATATGCTGTTAAAAGAGCTAGTTGTCCCATTTTTCTCGTACAGATGTGAATGATCTTTGACAAAGAAACACATAAAAAACAGAGTCCGCAGAGATGAGTGACAGGCTATCAAAGAATAGACAGAAAGAGAAATGAAGACATTAAGCAAGATTTAAACATATTCAGCCTTAATGAGAAAATAAAATAATATCAAAACATACATTATGAATACATTTTAAGAACGGAAGACTACTGACTCCCCAAAACAAGTTATCTATATAAATCTACGAGGGCTGATCAACAAAGACTGAGACTGAGTTTTTCCTGTAGCTTCCGTGATAGTTTCGTATCTGTAACATAAATATTTGAAAAGAGCGGGCTTTTATGTATAATGTTGGTAGGCGGCAGCACTCTCGTATTGTAGGTTGGTAGTAATGCTCTATTTTGTAGACCCTACGTGCATTTCGCATACCAGACAATGGAGGTGATGCATTTTTTAAATCGATTATCACCGGTGATGAGTCATGGCTGCATCATTATGATCCTGAAGGAAAACAAGCCAGCACAGTGTGGAAATCGCCAGGTTCTCCAACACCAAAAAAGGCAAAATTTGTTCCATCTGCAGGGAAAGCGATGGTGATCACATTTTTTGACTGTAATGGAATGATTTAGCAGCATGCAGTCCCCCCTCACACTACTGTTACAGCAGCATACTAAACGTCAGTATTGGCTACACTGAGGAAGCACATTGCAAAGAAACGACCAGAGCTTTCTCGGACTGGGTGGCAACTTCATCATGACAATGCACGGCCTCACGTCGCAAATCAAGTCATGCAGTTTTTGGCTCGATTCAATATTACCTGTGTACCACATCCACCTTATAGTCCCGATCTTGCACCCTGTGACGTTTTTTTATTCCCATCACTAAATGCAAACCTTAGGGGTATTCGATTTGAGAACTCTGAAGCAGTGCTCAAGAAAAGTGAGGCGATGCTCAAGGACCTGACAAAGAATGGTCTGCAGCACGTGTTCAAGGACTGGCAGAGACGCTATAAAAAGTGCATTGAAGTAGGAGGGGACTACTTTGAAAAAGATCATGTAAACATTGAATTGGAGTAATAAACATCTGTGAAAAAAATCAGTCTCAGTCTTTGTTGATCAGCCCTCGTACAAACAAGAGGCTAGGAGGACGTCGAAGACATGAATCAACTCGACGTACTTTGAGGATGGAACAGGCCAATAGGCCTAAACCGTGTTGTTGTTGCTGCTGATGATGACGAGTTATGCTATTGACACATCTGTGGAGATAATGAAGATGGGCACAGGGTAGGATACATTGGAGGGGAAACCTCACGCACTTCGACCTTTGCGAGATCTATTGTAGGCACCACCTCCCAGGAGGAAGGGGTGAAGTGGACCACAGGCCGCAAGAAACGCGCAGAATTCCTTAACAGTTCACCCATCTCACTACTGGGGCTGCCTAAACAGGGCGCTGAACAACCCGTTCGACCAAGCACCGCCTAACGCTACGAAATCTAGAAGCGTACTGAAATATGAGCAGGAAACGGGATGAAATAGAAACAATAACGCGGTAGATGAGAAACTCCCCAGTATTCGCCTATCTACCAGGGAAAATATAAGGTAGGCGTCTACGGGAACTGAACCTGGGACCCGAACGCGAGCTTCACACGTTACCGCGGAGACATCTGCTCGGTTAATGAAGATTGGAGACCATATTTTGATGGAATGTAGAGGAGGTGATGAATGGAGATATTGATAAGAAAAAATCTGATGTGTTACACTCACACGATTTTCTCTACTCTTGTACAAACTATTTTTACAAACGCTCATTCTCCATATGCTTCATGTTAATCGAGGTGTCAATCTTATTGCTAATTTTCTTGTAGATGCAAGGGGAATATGGTAGGTTTTAAGCGACAGTCAAATCTTTTAAGCGCTGGATGTTATGCGCGCATTCCATTCTCTTTGTATGTCCAGGACATAAAAAAGATGAATAACGAATTCGAGAAAAACTATAAGTATGGAAAATTTAAGGGAATAACAAGCAATATCTCGAAAATGGTTAACTCAACAAAAAAAATGTATATGACATAAATTGTGTATTTTGTAACGGTATTACTTATAATGTTATTACTTGTGATGTTTGTGTATGTGTGTTTACTTCATGTGAAGCCATCTTGTGACGTCATTCATTTGTTCGGTTTGTAGCTCCATCTGGTGTTAGCAATTTGCGGCAGTATTAGTTTTTGTTTGAAAGAATTTTTAAATTTATTTTTTTTATTTAATTCTGTTTCACTGTCCTCCGGCTAGCTATTATTTCTCGGTCGAACATGTTTCTTGATCAGGGTGTGTAAACGGAAAGGAATCTTTTATCCAAATATAACACTGATGAAGAAATTTGTTTTACACATTTATTGTCGAACACGTTAACTATCACATTTATACATTGATCTTAACACTCGCCAAACTGAAACTGTTATAATAACTTCTTACTGATCACTTTTAATCCACGTACTTCAAGTTTTTGTATAATTAACTTTACAACACTTTGGATTATTCATAATTCTGCTGCGCGTAACTTGTGAATCGATACCCGACGTTTGCCGTACAAATACTTTCGACGAACTGACTGACTGAAGACGACGTGTAGTGTACACAGATTTTTGATGAACTGAACTGACTTTACCTCTAACCTACTGCTTTTATACCCATACACACCGATATGCCTAAAGATTATAACTGAACTGCAATTGGCTAATAAAACGCGCCAACATTAGCGTCTATTTTAATATCCAATGAAAATTATGAATACATATGCTCTAGGGAAATATTCCAGAAGGTTCTAAACGGAAAAACGCGCCAACATTACGTAACTTCCTCGTTTCCAATAATGATAAACAGCTCACCCCCTCGCTGCATTATTGCACGCTATTATTGTTAGTTTCAGTAAGGCAGTATAAACTTACTTCTCAACAATAATTACAATCAATAAACATCTCAAATCAATGTCACATAAAAATGCATATTCATATTACAATCATTATTTACATTAAAGTAATTTGTGATACAAATTACTGCATCAATTTTAACGCGATCTACATTTTTTGTGTAGTAAAATTTTGTCTATCGCTTATGGTTTACCAGTTATGCAAAAGTCGTTCACAATGAAGAATACTTTTGGGGACATTCCCAGAAAATTCGAGATATACATTTCATTTGTCATGAAAATATTTTAAACATATGATATTTTAATCAAAATCGTTAGAGCCATTTTTGAGAAAATTAAAATTTTCGAAAAATGTTCCATGTAAAGGGTAGTCTGGGGTGGGCGATTTTCTTGAAAACCTTCGTGTCACATCTCTGGAAGATACTAAACCTAAATATCAAGTTGGTGTTTATCCGACTGTTCGTTTCTGAGTTATGCTGTTCACAGACACACACACAGACACACACACGGACATGTTTCCAAAAGTGCTTTTTTTGGATTCAGGGGGTCTCAAAACATGTATTTCCGGTGAAATCTCGGTATCGAATTTTTGGGTGGAATACAATACTTACCCTGCTTACTATACGTAGTAGAGAAAGTAAAAATTGGTTTAGAAATAACAGAAGTGTACTGATTAAGAAAATGTTTAGTGATTAGTCACCGTTCAGAAGGTTAGGAGACTATCTTTGATGATAGGACGAAATCGTAACGGTCAGTGGATAAGAGCTAGTACTTTTTTCATGTAAAGAACGTTTAGCAATATAAAAATGATCAGGATAATAAATTTTGGACAAGTGCCACGGTCAGATCCCACAGGCTCATTATGTAGTGTGCTTAGAAATATTTCTAATTAAAAAATCTGATGCGTTACACTCACATGAGTTTCTCTTAGCATGGTTGTGATGCGACAAGAATGTAGGCTTACACAGATTATAATTTTACTTCACTCCTTTTATTAATGCTTGATACGATTTAAATAACACTTCACTGATATAGAGAGCTGTGAGATTCTTTTTATTAATTAATTACACCTTTAACACGTAAACTTACTTTTCGTCTCACACGAATACATATTATATTACTCGAGGATTCTTATTGCGTCTGGCTAGTAACGCTTTCTGCAGGCAACTGACTTCTATATTTGTAAATTTTGCTATATTTCAGTTTCTGATTGGCTAATCCCACTTCATTTAACTAAAGCTTTCTTGGTTTTTGATTGACTATTTTATAAACTGTTACTAAAATTACATTATTGCTTCTAAGAATCACAAGTAGTACTGTTAAACTTTCTTACTCATTATTGACTCAAGGTTACCTCATTGTTACCACTGTTAGCAACTTTTAACTTCTTATTCTCACAGATCCTACATTATTAAGTTACGTAATATATTCACATAACATTAATACACATAGATACAAGAATATAAGTATACACAATGACTGTTACACACATTTTACAAATTATTACATACACATATTGCTTCAAGGTGGGCTGTTACTGAATTTACATATTATATAATTTGACTGCCTCAATTAATTCGGCTTAGAAAAACTTTTCATAATTTTTATTGATTTTATTGGTGTGAGAAATATTTGCTTAATTCTTTACAGTAACATTTTCATTTAAAATACATTTAAATGCATTTAATAACTTTTAAGTTCCTTTACTTAAAATCTAAGTTCAATTACGATTAATATAAAACAGAATTCAACCTTCCTCCTACCTAATATGTAAGTAAAGGAATAAAAAAGGCTGGTGTTACACTCACATGACTTTCTCTACTCTTGTACAAAATACTTTTACAAACGCATATTCTCCATCTAGTTCATATTAATCGAGATAAATATTTGCAGAAACTTATTGCTAATTTTCTTGTAGATGCAAGGGGAATATGGTAGACTTTAAGCGATAGTCAAATATTTTAAGTTGGTTGCTATGTGGAGGATTCCATTCTCTTTACATGTCCAGGACATAAAAAAACGAATAACGAATTCGGATTTGAAAGAAAGTATTAGAAAATTCAAACAAATAACGAGGAATATCTTGGAAATGGTTCGTGTGACATAAATTGTGTGTTTTAACGAGCTCTACATTTTTTGTGTAGAAAAACTTTTTCTATCTCTTACGGTTTACCGTTACGTAAAGGCCATTCATAAGGAAGAAGACTTTTGGGAGCATTCCCAGAAAATTAAAGATATACATTTTATTTGTCATGAAAGTATCTTAAATATATGAAGTTTTAATCAAAAGCGTTAGAGCCATTTTTGGGAAAATCAAAATTTTCGAAAAGTATTCCAATTTAAAGGGTAGTCTGGGGTGGGGGGATTTTCTTGAAAATGTTTGTGTCGTATCTTTGAAAGATACTGAACCGAAATACCAAGTTTGGTATTTATCAGAGGTTTAGTTTTTGAGTTTTGCTGTTCATTGACAGAGACAGACATACACAAACACGAACCTTTTATCTAAAAGCGCTTTGTTTAGATTCAAGGGGCATCAAAACATGTATTTCCGGTGAAACCTTGGTATCGAATTTCTGGGCGGAATGCAATATTTCCTCATCTTACTATACGTAGTAGAGAAAGTAAAAAGTGTTGGAAATCGAGAAAGTTTGTATTGATTTCTGAAAGTGCGAAACAATACATCTCTTAAAGAAAGAATTTTAAAACTATAGAGGTTAAAGCATATGATTTGGAAACTATGGGCAGATACCAGCGGGAATATGGTGAAGAGGTCTCTATTGAATGAGTGAAGGCGACATTTGACCCTGGGCCTGTGCCAAACTCCGAGGAGACTGGTGTAAGTGATTTCCTGAGCTTACATCCGCAATTTATGGGACATTAGGTCCCCGAGCTGTGTGCTGACGTTTCCAAGAAGCCAGAGCACCCAGTTGCTAAGCAACTCTCCAATACACGCTGCACTCTCTCCAAGATTAATTCACAATACAACTGTATGTCTTCCCGAAATCCGGAAAATCTCGGACATGCCCTACATTTTTACCTTCTATGCAGCCTCCGGGGGAAATTTCTGAAAAAATTAGAATGTTTTATATTTTAGGAATGTAAACATTCGTTGGTCTCAAATTGATTAACAACTCGAGAAAGATTAGAAAAAGTATCTGTTGAAAACTAGAAGAATTAATTTTTTCCCCACTGATATCAAATCACGAAAGAAACACGCCATCCATTGACTCAGTAAAAGATTTTATTCTAGTGAAGTATAACTTTAAACATTTAAATTGTGTAGAATATACAGGGTGTACCATTTAAGTTGAGACTGTACAATATATCCAAAACTAAGCGTTGTAGAAAGAAATGTCTTTGATAAAAGTTGCTTCATATTATGGCGGAAAGTAAATGCAATTAGCCGTGTTTTATTTGGAGGACGTTGTGATCATTATTTTAGGGTCAATTTAATTTTTTAAATAGGAACCCACCTTTTTATGTTGTTTTCTTACTCCACATAAAAAGTAAACAACATTTGCATAAAGCACTTTGCAATTTTTCTTACACCAACGTAAATAACAACGAAAATTCTGAATAGCTGTGAAGGAAGTGCACAATAAATGGTTGGACCATCCATGGATGATCATTTGTATCGTTTTGCAAAGTTACGTTTCGTAATTGGGAACCAACATTTTTTATTTTGTTACTTATTCCTCATCACAAAATAAACATTCTTATAAACCATTCTCTAATGAGAAAACGACATACAAAAGGTAGGTTCCCATTTAAAAAAACTTAAATTGACTCTAAAATTACTATCATTACTCCTCCAATCAAAACACGACTAATGGCATTTACTTTCCCCCATAATATCAAGCAACGTTGATGCAGTAATTTGTATCACCAATTACTTAAATGTAAATAATGATTGTAATATGAATATGCATTTTTATGTTACATTGATTTGAGATGTTTCTTGACTGTAATTATTGTTGGGAAGTAAGTTTATACTGCCTTACTGAAACTGTCAATAATAGCGCGCAATAATGCAGCGAGGGGGGGGGGGTGAGCTGTTTATCATTATTGGAAACGAGGAAGTTGCGTAATATTGGCGCGTTTTTCCGTTTAGAACCTTCTGGAATATTTTCTCCCTAAAGCATATGTATTCATAATTTTCATTGGATATTAAAATAGACGCTAATGTTGGCGCGTTTTATTAGCCAATTGCAGTTCAGTTATAATCTTTAGGCGTATCTGGATGAAGGAGTATAAATAGGGTAGGTTAGAGGTAACTTGAGGCCAGTTCATCAAAATTCTTTGTACACTACACGTCGTCTTCAGTTCGTCAGTTTGTCAAAATATTTGTATGAGATACGTCGGCTATAGATTCACAAGTTACGAAAAATCTAAAGTGTTGTAAAGTTAATAATACACAAAGTTGAAGTACGCGAATTAAAAGTGATAAGTAAGAAGTTATTATAACAGTTTCAGTTTGGCGAGTGTTAAGATCAATGTGTAAATGTGATAGTTAACGTGTTCGACAATAAATGTGTAAAACAAAATTTCTTCATCAGTGTAATTTTTGGATAAAAGATTCCTTTCCGTTTACACAACCCTGATCAAGAGACATGTTCGACCGAGAGATAATAGCTAGCCGGAGGACAGTAAACAAAACTTAAAATTCTTTCAAACACTAATACTACCACAAATTGCTAACACTAGATGGAGCTACAAACCTAACAAATGAATGACGTCACAAGATGGCTTCAACACATGATGTAAACAAACATTATAAGTAATACCGTTACAAATTGGCTACCACAACGTGGGGCTCAACAACAAAATAAAATATATACAAATAATTTACTACAAATTGGCTCCCCAACGTGGGGCTACAATAATGTTAAATAATATGACATTAAAACCGTTACAACGTTTATCAAAGACATTTCTTTCTACAACGCTTAGTTTTGGAGATATAGTACAGTCTCAACTTAAATGATCCATCCTGTATATCAAAGCCAAGTGTTTTGTATTAAATGCGTTCTTCACAAAGGTATAATTGATAAAATTCTTTGGCAGCTGTTGTTACTATTTTTATTAAATCAATACTGAAGAAAATAGATAGCCTATACATACATTTTTAAGTAGTAATTCAGATTTGGAGTTTAATTTTCCTACAGTTAACATTTTTACTTACATAGTGGGTAGAGAAGGTATTGAGTCTCACCCAAAAATTCGATACCGAGATTTCACCGGCAACAGATATTTTGAGGCCCCTTGAAACCAAAAAAATAATTTTTAGAAATAGGTCCCTGTATGTGTGTGTGTGTGTGTGTGTGTGTGTGCGCGCGCGCGCACGTGATATTAACAGCATAACTCAAAAAGGAAATTTCTGATAAATACCAAACTTGACATTTCAATTCAGTATCTTCCAAAGATCTTCAGGAAATCCTCCCATCCAAGCTACGCTTTGAATGGAACATTTTTCGAAATTTTTTATTCTCTGAAAAATAGCGCTAAGGATTTTGATTAAAATACCATATAATAAAGATATTTGTATGAAAAATAACATTTTTATCTTGAGTTTTCTGGGAATAACCGGTGAAGACCTCTTCATTCGAAATACGTTTTGTATAATTTTATATAACTGGTAAACGTTAAGGAATAGACAAAAACTTTCTGAACAAAAATTTTAGATTTATTTAAAACATACAATTTATTTCCTATAACCTTTTTTTGCATCCCCCATTTGCGTGATATACCTTATTATTGATTTTAAATTTGCAATTCCCTTGAAATTTTAAGGCCGGCATTATAGCGACTCACGTTTAAACATTTGACTATCAATTCGTTTTCCTCTTTCCCTTACGCTTAAAACGAAATATGTATCTCGATTAAATAGACAGAAAAATAAGTTCTTATAAACAATTTGTAAAAGCGATATAAAAATAAACGATAGTGCGTAGAAAAGTCATGTGTATGTAAGAGATTATAATTTTTTGTGCAACAAAATATGTCATCGGAATATCGTTTAAATGTTTTCGTGAAATTGTAAAAGTTGAGGAATTAATAAGCAAATTCAGTAAAGACGTCAATTATTTATTAATTTATTTTTCCCTCTGCCACTTCCAATCTTTTGCTCTTATTGCCTTCCAAATTATTGAAGTAGGCGTTGGGCACAACACATATTTCAACCCAATTTTACATGGTCATGCCATCGGATATTATATAAATCCAAACTCTTCTTCTTCTTACTCTGCGATATTCGTTTTATAGGAGGGAGGTATAAAATGTTCCCTTTTATTATGTACTCTTTCTACAGCTTACTATCCAAATACAGCCCTAGCGTTGATGTTAAGGTTAAAAGCTGGCTGACGATGTCTTTACTCACCAGATAGAAGAGAACCACTACGGAATATTAAACACTGTTGACACGTGCTTGGTAACAAAATCATGTAATTCGAACAATTTTGCAGCTGAGGAAATCAGTATTTAAGCATTTTTTCGACGCGTTTTTACTTTCTCTACTACGTATAGAGTAGGGGTAGTATTGTATTCCATCCAAAAATTCGATACCGAGATTTCGGCGGAAATACATGTTTGAGCCCCCCTGAATCCAAAAAAAAAAAAAATTTTTGGAAACATGTCCGTGTGTGTCTGTAAACAGCATAACTCAGAAACGAACAATCGGATAAACACCAAACTTGCTATTTAGGTTCAGTATCCTCCAGAGATGCGACACGAAGGTTTCCAAGAAAATCCTCCATGCCAGATTACACTTTACAGGGGACATTTTTCGAAAATTTTAATTTTCTCAAAAATGGCTCTAACAATTTTGATTAAAATATCATATGTTTAAGATATGTTTATGACAAATGAAATGTATATATCGAATTTTCTGGGAATGTCTCCAAAAGTGTTCTTTATTCTGAATGACTTTTGCATAGCTGGTAAACCATAAGAGATAGACAAAATTTTACTACACAAAAAATATAGATCGCGTTAAAATATACAATTTATGTCATATAAATTTGTTTTGTTGGGTTAACCATTTTCGAGATATTGCTTGTTATTCCCTCAAATTTTCCAATACTTATACTTTTTCTCAAATTCGTTATACATTTTTTTTATGTCCTGGACATACAAAGAGAATGAAATGCGCCACATAGCAACCAGCTCTTAAAATATTTGACTATGGCTTAAAGGCTAGCAATTCCCCTTGCATCTACAAGAAAATTAGCAATAAGATTAACATCTCGATATCTCAATTAACATGAAGCATATGGAGAATAAGCGTTTATAAAAATAGTCTTTACAAGAGTAGAGGAAGTCATGTGAGTGTAACATATCAGATTTTTTTATTCACTTCCCATTCGTATTGTGGAAAGTTGAATTCCCTGCGTTTAGTGCTGGTAACCTTACCTATCTGCGTAATTTGTCTATTTTACGGCACGTATGTGCATGATCTATATTAAATCCTCTAACTTTTTATATATTTATTATTGCAAACATGGAATATAATCATATTTGATAGTTGAATATTACCATTTAAATCTTACATACAGTATTGTAACGACTCTTCGTGGGATTTGATCTACAACCGGAAAATTGCATCAGATTTTATAAAGTGGAATAATTCGAATGAACGTGGAACGGGGACAATACCTTGCTGAAGTAACATAGCGAATTATATTTATTCGCAATGTTTTAGGTCAATCTCTCAATCGTCACGCTGCCACATGGAAGACACGCGTCTACATAACTTGGGTCCCGAACCGCGACCTAGATGTATCTTCAGGTAGGTCTTTGTGATGTGTATCTAAGTTACTGAACCTCGGGGTCCGTCAGCCCCCACACCTCAACTCGCTTAATTAAATGATCTAGACAATAGACTTTTATAGAACCTGATGTAGTTGTTATATGACACTCCCTGACTTCCTAAAAGCACCCCTCAACTCCGGTACCGACTGCCCCTTCCGTCTGAGATTACCACCTCCTGTTGTTAACTACCCCAGGTTCGCTTCAGTATTTTATGCAGAATCGTTAAATCAGTTTTTTAGAAAATAAATAAAAAAAAATCCATGTAAAATTAGTTTAGGGTTGTGAACCTAAACAGCAAGTAAAATAGTGGTATTTTTTTGAATTATGCTCTTCGCACACATATACAAACACGGATCTTTTTCTAGAAATTCCTTTTTTATTTAGGGGGCCTCAAAACATGTATTTCCCGTGAATTTTTTATTCGAGTATATTAATTCTTTTGCTTACTATAAGTAAAATTTACTCTGGTTAATTTGTGTTGTGCGTGTGGACCATTTAAGCTGAAACTGTATCTTGATGATGCTATAAGGCAATGGCAAGCAAATACTGACAATGGTTTTAATATAAATTTTAAGTTATCCACACTTTTGTATGCTGATGACCAGGTCTTTAGCAGGGTCAGAAAATTACTTACAGAGAGCTTTTTATAATTTGGACAAAATGAACAGCGGCTATAATGTAATAACATCTACAAAGAAAACTAAATTAATTGCATTCCGTCGAAAATTTCCAACAGTAATAAATAACAACATTATTGAACAACTTAATAATTAGGATGCATAATAAGTTATAATTTTAATTACGACATAGAGAGGAAAATAAATAACTTTCAAATAATGTGTGGCACTATTATAAGGACACTTCTAAAGTTTTATAGTTATGGCGTTTCCTGTTCTACTCTACAGATCCGAAACCTGGAACCCTAACAAAACGTGACTGTATCCAAGCAGCGGAAATGAAATTTCTTAGATCAGTGGCAGGCAATAAGTTAAATGATAAGAAGTAAAGACATCAGAGCGGAGCTGGGTATTTTCTCAATCAATGATTATAGGATAACATGGAAAAGTCGCTTAGAGAGGCGACCTGAAAGCAATATAGCCAGACAAGTTATATATTATACAGTGACAGCAAAAGAGGTTAGGGCGTCCCAAAGCAAGATGGTCGTAGCAATCGGTCGGAACAGACATGGATGCCTAATCCCTGACTGTAGACGACGAGAACAATTTTTGACTAAAGTTAAGAATAATGAAACGCCTTCCATGTAAAGAATATTTTAGATTGGGAGGATGTTCTTGAAAATCCTTACTGCCTTGCACGCTAGATCTGACTCAAATATGAAATTTGATGTTTATTAGAATTGTCATTTTTACTTTCTCTACTACGTATAGTAATTCGATACCGAGATTTCACCGGAAATATATGTTTTGATACCCCATGAATCCAAAAAAAGTATTTTTGGAAACATGTCCGTGTGTGTGTCTGTGAACAGAAACGAACAGTCGGATAAACACCAACTTGGTATTTAGGTTCAGTATCTTCCACAGATGCGACACGAAGGTTTTCAAGAAAATCTCCCCACCCCAGATTACCCTTTACATGGAACATTTTTCGAAAATTTTAATTTTCTCAAAAATGGCTCTAACGATTTTGATTACAATATCATATGTTTAAGATATTTTCATGACAAATAAAATGTATATCTCGAATTTTCTGGGAATATCTCCAAAAGTATTCTTCATTATGAACGACTTTTGCATAACTGGTAAACCATAAGAGAAACAAAATTTTACTACACAAAAAAATGTAGATTGTGTTAAAATACACAATTTATGTCATATTGTTGAGTGAACCATTTTCGAGATATTGCTTGTTATTCCCTTAAATTTTCCAATACTTATACTTTCTCTCAAATGGAAATTCGTTATTCATTTTTTTGTCCTGGTAATGCAAAGAAAATGGATTACTCTACATAGCAACCAGCTCTTAAAATATTTGACTATCGCTTAAAACCCACCAATTCCCCTTGTATCTGCAAGAAAATTAGCAATAAGATTAACAGTTCGATATCTCGATTAACATGAAGCATATGTAGAATCGGCGTTTGTAAAAGTAGATTGTACAAGGGTAGAGGAAGTCATGTGAGTGTTACACATCAGATTTTTTAACTATACTCTTTACAGGCAGACAGGCATGCAGACAAACAAACGGATATTTTTGTATAAAAATATTTTTTGTTGGGATTGAGTAAACCTTGGCATGAATGGGAATTAATTTTGATTATTCATTGACTATTTTGAACGAGTTAATAAGGTGTATTTGTGTAAATAAATCTGGAATATAAGTTGATAGCTGGTGAAGTTAAGATTTTTTGAACACTTTTATCACTAAATATGGTATATTTAAATTAACTTTTAGCCAAGAGGATTTTTATAAGAAAGCAGTAATTTTTATGGCGGCACTACACCTGTTAAAGTTATTTCAAATAGTTTTTAAAATATTACAAACACATTTCTCAGGATTTTTGGGTAGAAGACAATGTTTCCTATGTCTACGTTTTGCCAGTGACGACGAAGTGAAAGATGAAATGCTGAATGGTTCAATGAGCAGCAGGATGCCACTTTTTCTGTCCTCAACAAATTCAAAACTTTATGACTAAGCCTGGGAAGTTGGGACCTTGTGTGCTTAAGCGACCGGTATTCAACGTCAACAAATAACTCCTACCACTGCTCAGATACTAGTCGGCCACGATATGAATGCACTTGGAGGAGGGCGCCACTGCTTTGTTGACTATGCGTAACGTCATCAAGGTTAGCGAACAAAATGGGGGGAGCGGCAAGGTGATAGGGGAATGTACAGCTGCACAGTGAAAATATTGATACATTTTGAGGCCTCAGCCTCACAAGAAAATGTAACTGCGGATGTCTTCTTTACCTGAGTGCGTTGTCGATGTCTCGCTTACTTGTTCCATAACTGTTTACTTCCTCTTACCACAGAATGCACTCATATCGTGGCCGATAGTACTGTCGCTGAGTACACCTGTTAGCGTTGTTTACGTTATACCTAAGAGTTTCAGTTTACCGCAAAGCACACCGGGTCCCAATTTCCGAGCTTTTTTCATAACGAACGCTTGAATGAGCTTGCTGATATTTCGGAAATTAAATAAACGGTGCAAAATGATCCGTTATTCTGACAATTGTTCATCTACAAAACATTAGCGAAGTTTTGTGACTCACCCCTTACGTTTTCTCTTTCCCCATTGTAGAAACATTAGCAAAGAACACCGGCGAAACATTCTTTCTATTGATTTATTGCGTATGTGTTGTTCTAGGTTGTCAGTATTGATTTGGTAGGACATGTGATATTTATAAGAGGCAGTTAGAAGAACATATTGGTAACGCCCTTTGCACCGGTCGATGGTGTTTCTATCTCCGTCTCTCTCTCCAAAAGGCAGATTCCCAGTGCATGTTCAGGTCACACAACTGCGTGGTTGTGGCTGCAGAAATGGTCACATATCCAAAAACTTGCTGAAATCAAAACTTTTGTTTTTGTTTTCTTTGCAATCTACCCATAGTAAGTAAGAACAAGTGTTGTATTCCACAATGAATTCGATGTTGAGATTTTACTGGTAATATACGTTTTGAGGCCTCCTGAAATAAAAAAAAATCATTTTACACATAAGGATTTTGTGTGTGTATGTGTGTGTGTGTGTGTGTGTGTGTGTGTATCTGTCAACAGCATAACTAAAAACTTCTGATGTGTATTCATATAACTTTCTCTACCCTTTATCGCTTATTAGTGGGCGTACGAAATATTCTTATGAAAATTTATTGTCCTATTTGCTTCATCTTAGTTGAAACCTCTCAGGAAATATCTACACATTTCGTTATAGATACAAAAGGAATAACGATAGTCAAATGTTTTGGCACTGAACGCTTTACAATTCCATACTCTTTCCATGGCACCGAGAAAAAAAACAACCGAAAATCGCCAGGACTTTAAAATAATGACTAAGTATTGGACAATTCGAACCATTAATAACGGATATCTCAGAAATGACGCATGTCACAAGAAAGTGTTTGAAATAAATTGTTTGTTTTAAACAGATGTTACATTTCTTATGTAGTATGTTTTCGGCTATTGTTTAACGTTTACCAGCTATACAAGATAATACAAAATCCCTTCCGAGTGAAGTTGACCTTACAGGCTATTCCCGAAAATTCAAGATATACATTTTAATTGTCATGTAAATATCTTTCATATATTATATTTTAATCAAAATCGTTAGCGCGGTCTTTAGACATTTTTTTTTAAAGTTCTATGTAAAGGATAGTTTGGGGTACGAAATTTTCTTAAACATCTTCGTGTCGCATCTTGAAAGGTACTGAACATAAATCCCAAGTTTGGCGCTTATCCGACTTTTCGTTGTTAAGTTGTGCTTTTCACAGACACACAATTTTCTAAAAGTAGTTCTTTTTGGATTTAAGCCGCCTCAAAACATGTATTTCTGATAAATCTCGGTATCGAATGTTTTATTGGAATGCATCATTTTCTCCATCTACTATGTAGGTATTTAAGAAAATTCCCTACTCCAAACTGCCATTTACATGTACTTTTGTTATATTAATTTATTCTTTAGTAATCTTTAAACGAGAAGATTATACAACAGGTAACGTAACACTTAATAAATTTATGTTTTTAATTATAGCATTTATATTACCAAACGTTTTTAATTATTAGCCCTAATTTAATTAGAATTTTATTAGGTTGAGACGACTTAGCATTATTTTCTTATTGTTTTGTTATTTATTATCAAAATGTAAAATTTTAAAATCCTTATTTTAAAAATCTGATGTGTTACACTCACATGACTTTCTATACTCTTGTACAAACTATTTTTTCAAACGCTTATTCTCCATCTACTTCATGTTAATTGAGATAAACATTTGCCGACTCTATCTTATTGCTAATTTTCTTGTAGATGTAAGGGGAATATATATTTACAAGGGCAATACAGAAATACAGTAGCCTTTAAGCACATACATATCTCTTAATGGCTGGTTGCTAAGTGCAGCACCATTCTCTTTGCCACAGATTAATACTCTTTGCATATCCAAAACAAAAAAATCTGATGTGTTACACTCACATGACTTTCTCTACTCTTGTACAAACTATTTTTTCAAACGCTTATTCTCCATCTACTTCATGTTAATTGAGATAAACATTTGCCGACTCTATCTTATTGCTAATTTTCTTGTAGATGTAAGGGGAATATATATTTACAAGGGCAATACAGAAATACAGTAGCCTTTAAGCGCATACATAACTCTTAATGGCTGGTTGCTAAGTGCAGCACCATTCTCTTTGCCACAGATTAATACTCTTTGCATATCCAAAACAAAAAAATCTGATGTGTTACACTCACATGACTTTCTCTACTCTTGTACAAACTATTTTTACAAACACTTATTCTCCATCTACTTCATGTTAATCGAGATAAACATTTGCAGAGTCTATCTTATTGCTAAGCTTCTTGTAGATGTAAGGGGAAAATATATTTACAAGGGCAATATAGAAATATAGTAGTCTTTAAGCATATACATATCTCGTAATAGCTGGTTGCTAGGTGCAGCACCATTCTCTTTGCCACAGATTAATACTCTTTGCATATACAAGACAAAAAAATGAATAACGAATTCCCATTTGAGAAAAAGTATAAGTATTGAAAAATTTAAGGGAATAACAAGCAATATCTCTAAAATGGTTCACTCAACAAAAAAAATATATATATGACATAAATTGTGTATTTTAACGCGATCTACATTTTTTGTGTAGTAAAATTTTGTTCTATCTCTTATGGTTTACCAGTTATGCAAAAGTCGTTCACAATGAAGAATACTTTTGGAGACATTACCAGAAAATTCAAGATATATCTACATTTTATTTGTCATGAAAATATCTTAAACATATGATATTTTAATCAAAATCGTTAGAGCCATTTTTGAGAAAATTAAAATTTTCGATAAACCATCCCTGTAAAGGGTAATATGGGGTGGGGGATTTTCTTGAAAACTTTCGTGTCGCAGCTCTGGAAGATACTGAACCTAAATACCAAGTTTGGTGTTTATCCGACTGTTCGTTTCTGAGTTATGCTGTTCACAGACAGACACACAGACAGACAGACAGACAGACACACACGGACATGTTTCCAATTTTTTTTTGGATTCAGGGGGTCTCAAAACATGTATTTTCGGTGAAATCTCGGTATCGAATTTTTAGGTGGAATACAATACTTCCCCTACTTACTATACGTAGTAGAGAAAGTAAAAAATGGCTCAGGCAGTTTTCATTAAAATATCGTATGTTTTAAGATATTTTCACGAAAAATAAAATGTATATCCAGAAATTTCTTTGAATAGTCTGTGAAGTCCCCTTCATCCTGAATGGCTTTTGTATAATTGGTAAATCGTAAGAGACGGACAAAATATTACTGCACAAAAAATCCAATGTGATACATTCACATGACTTTCTTTACCCTCTATCATTTATTAGTGCGTATACAAATTATTCTTACACAAGCTTAGTTTTCTATCTACTACATTTTAATATAAATATATCTTTGCAGAAATAGCTATATTAATCATTTCATTGTAGATACAAAGAAAACAGCCACAGTCAAATGTTTAAGAACTGGACGCTATACGCTGGCCTTAAAATTCCTTACTGTTTCCATGCAATCGCAAGAAACAACTGAATGTTGAAAGGACTTTAAGACAATGCAAGAAATGAACAATTCGAACTTTTATAACGGATATCTCAGAAACGGCTTATGCCACAAAGAAACTGTGTACGTTTTCGTCTGTCGCTTGACGTTTACCAGGTATACAAGATAATACAAACTTTCTTCCAAATGAGGTGGACTTCACAGGCTATTTCTGTAAAATTTAAGATATACGTTTTATTTGCCATGTAAATATCTGTAATATATGGAATTTTAATCAAAGTCGTTAGAGCCATTTTTTAGAAAATCAAAATTTTCGAAAAATGTTGCATATAAAGGGTAGTCTGGAGTGGAATTTTCTTGAAAGCCTTTGTGTCGCACCTTTGGAAGGCAATGAACTTAAATACCAAGTTTAGTGTTGATACGACTTTTCGTATTTGCGTTATCTGTTCACAGACACACACACGGAGCTTTTTCTAAATTTTTTTTTAGATTACGGGAGCTTCTAAACATATATTTCCGAGAAAATCTCGATATGGAATTCTTGGGTGGTATACAATACTTCCCATACTTACTATACGTAGTATAGAAAGTAAAAGCTACTTTTAAAGCTTTTCTTTCCAACTTTATGAAAGGAGTTGCTGAAACTGGCCACCGTCGTTGTCCATACATTTTTGGCACCTCTTTAGGAAACCATCCATCACTCGCCGAGTTCACGTTGAGAAATGCTGGCAATTTCCTGGCGGATATTTTGTTTTAATTCTTCCAAGGTGTGTGGGTTTGTGTTGTACACTTTTTTTTAAGTTACCCCAGGGATAGAAATTGCAGAGAGTTAGGTCTGGGGACCGAGGGGGCCACAAATCTCTACTAATAATTCTGTCCTCAAACACACTTTCATAAAGTTGGTAAGTAAAACCTTTAAAAGTAGTTTTAAAAATGTTGTATGGTTTCCTCCGCGCCTTTCTGTGTTAGCGGCAGACGGCAACGAGCGCCGAGGACGCGGACAGGAATAACACCGAGCAGCGGTTCGTAGTCTTTTGGCTTTCTCTGAATATTCAAATAATTATACTTTTTCAAGTGATAAGTCGCCATTCATCATCACATTTTAAAGGCCTATCGTATCCGTCTTATACCTGCCTACAACTAATATGTAAATGTATAGTGACAGTTTATCTCGATTAACAAGAAGTAGACAAAGAGCAAAAGAAGAGTGAGTAGAGAAAGTCATGTGAATTCAACACAGTTTTTTGCAAAGGATATTTGAACTGTTTTGATCAACTGTTTTGTTGAAAATGCAGCTCTGTAGAAAGTACTCCCACGCTGTGGCACGATGTTCCTTTATTTTCAAAAATATACACCCTCAGGCAATATTATGAAAGTTTGATAGACGCTTTTAGAGAAGTCTTCCCCTTCGCTTGTCAAAGGAGCAAACTGGTGTTGTGAATTTTAAAACGATAAGCAAATTTGAATAGCAGCCTCGGTTGGCCAAACATTGATGACGTAAGAGCTACTTTCTTGTACATAGGATCAACGGTACGGTAGACTCATCTTACATACAAACATACATCTCGCCATACAGTGTTTCTGTTGGCAGGGGTGGATTTAACGTATTGCCGCCCACAGCAGGGCAGATTATACCGCCCTAAATCCTTTACACCACCCAGGTTTCACCTCTCTATACCCCGTATGCCAAAACTGCCTCATAGCTACTGAGTCTGATATTTTCGAGTTAACCCTTTCGAACCCAATGCTGTCATAATAGCATCATTATGTATATTTATCGTTGGAAGTTAGATAAAACATTTGGCTTGTAACGGTTTACTTTCAATAATTCTCTATTTTTGTGATATATAGTACTTCTTTAGATTTGATATTAGCATAGACTAAAATTAAAAAAGAATAATAAAAATGCTTTCTTCTTTAATATAAATTCAAAACATGTGTTCCGCTACAGTGTTGACAACATTTCACACATTTCAATCGTGGTTTGTTTTACGTGGGTCCACCCCATCCTATTCTTTACCACAGACTAGTAACACCTGGTTAGTGATGTGTATTGCTGAGCTACAAATCCTGAGGTAAGCTCTAGGGCACAAGTATCCATCAGGTTTCAGCCAAAGATAAATTGGGCTGGAAAGGTTTATTCTTAATTGTACACTGCAATACTTTCTGATAATTCAGGAAATGGATTGGCCTGCAATAATTGTTACTTGATGTATTTGTAACTCAGTAGGCGGTAAGCTTTTATAACCGGTTGACAATCAGAGAGAATGTAAGGTAGACTCAGTTAATACATTAATACTCAATATTAACAAACAAAGCAAGTATGTATGCATGTAATCCATAAGAAATAGCAATGGCGAATAATTGCAATTCTTATTTTAAACCTCGTATAAAATTTATATAAGAACTGGAATTGGATAGAAGAAAACGATTAACATTTTGTTAGAGGGGAAGTAATTATTGCCTCAGGCCGGGAGCAGCTATTAGTGAAGACCAAGGTAAGGTTCTAAATTCCATGTAGTTGCATATAGGCAAACGTGTCAGCATTAAGTGAGAAAGCCCTAAACCAGGAGGCGGAGCGTAATTGATATAAAAAGGCGCGTGTTAACGCGCATCGCTAATTCATTCTTTTTTGTACTTTATTTGTATTTTACTTCCCAACTGTTATTTTTATTTAGCATATCACTATAGGTGTATACTACAGAAAGCAAAAACTAGTATTACTTCTTAATCAATTTTAACTTGATTTCTTCCTAGCACCAGTATTTTTTTATTTTTTATAATTTTGGGGAACCTCAAAAAATGCACATACAATAATATCTATATACCCACACTGTAAGTCTAATTCAGTACCTCTATGTTTTTTTCCCTTCATTATAAGGTCATACAAGAAAGGACTGGATGCTGGCAAAATTGAAAATTGTATTGTTATGCTGTTATTATCATATATTTGAAATATCCAAAGCTTGAATGGCTCTGTTCTGTGTTGCTGAATCATTTTCCAAGTCTCAGCATATAAACATTGCCGTAGAAGACACCATACACTCAGCTGGATGATCCAACGTATGTAACCAAGTTAAAGTACCCATTACCAGCCAGAGAAGGGAATTACTTAATTCAAAATTCAGTGCTCACTCAGTCCGCACCTTGTGCTTACTCTCGTGGTCGTTAGCGCTGAATGTTCAAATTCGTCAGCTCGGATAGTTCGGCTACGGTGTGTTCCTAGATATAGTAAGGCATATTAATTACTTGAACGTATCTTCCACAACAGCTAATGGTTTAATGCGGTAATAACTTGGCTCGGGTAACGTAATTTAATACTTGGGTTCGCTGGATTCCGACAAATAAATAAAAATTGTAATGGTAAAGGGAAATGACTGCCCGTATTTAAAAATCAATGTATTACCTACTCCCATGAGACGAGATAGCCCAGGCAAACGACAACACGAACAATGGAAGCAGCACCCAGTGCTCTTGCACTACAAATACCAACAGCATGAAATTTCAGCATTGACATAAGAATGTAAAACATAAGCATAAACTTAACGCGAGATGTAATTCACAATGAGAAACGGAAACAAAAGTAGCCATTCGCAAGAGGGCGTGAAACAGCACAGCTAATATGCTGGCCTGTGAAATGACCACTGACATTTGACAATTCGAACCATTAATAACAAATATCTTGGAAATTCCTGACGCCACAAAAAAATACTTACCTGGAATAAATTGTGTGCTTTAAAGAGATCTACATTTTTATTTAATATGGTTTCGTCTATCGCTTAACGTTTACCAGTTATAAGGGATTATACAAAATTTCTCCCTAATGAAGAGGACTTCAGAGGTTATACCCAGGCAATTCAAGGTATACATTTTATTTGTCATGCAAATATCTTTAATGTACGGTATTTTAATCAAACTTGTTACAGATCAAAATCGCTTTTAAAAAATAAAAAGTTACGAAAAATGTTGCATGAAAACGGAGTTTAGGGTAGGGATATTTTCTTGAAAATCTTCAAGTGTTATAATTGGACGGTATTGAGCCTAAATGCCAAGTTTGGTATTTATCCGGACATTTTTCTAAAAATGCTTTTTTTATTCACGGGGTCTCAAAACTAGTATTTCCGATGAAGTCTTGGTAACTTCTCTACCTTCTATGTACGTAGTAGAGGAAGTAAAAATAACATGAGTTAGCTACTCATGTAAAGGACAACTGACAAAAAAGCACCGATTTTTATAGATGCTCATTCCAGTGATTCCTGCCCCGTTTCTTATACATAAAGGTAGTTAGCAAGTAAACATAATGTGGTGACGGAAAATCTTATGTGAGAGGGTAGAATGATTACATGATGAGATGTATGGAGAATCTCTCTCTGAATGGATAGTTTCTTATATTTGACGCAGACATAAGCACGAAAGCTTGGAGTTTGCAAACATCTATGCTTACGTCATAAGTTTATGGTTGTTTATGTCCGCGTCAAATACAGGGTGATTAAAAAGTTTCTTGATATTTACCTCATATCGTTAATTTATGCATTTGTGTTATAAGTAATTAAAAACTATGCTTACAATTGAGGAAAGATTAGCTGTGTTTTTGCTCGTATACGAGGATTGGCTTACGAGCAAATCCAAGAAGAATTCACTAGAAAGTTCAGGAAGCCGGTCATAGCAGGCAAGCTATTAGAGATCTTGTACTGAAACTGAAACGGACGGGATCTGTTGCTGATGAGGCGCGTAATGGGAGGCCGGCTACAACACCAGAAGACGCGCAAACCATACGGGATGCATTCTCACGGGGTCACGGTGCTTCAACCAGAAGACTCAGCAGAGACCTGGGTATGTCCGAAAGCACTGTATAGCGTACCTTGTGTTTCAAACTGCACAAACGCCTTTATCACATCCTGATAATGCATAAGTTTGAACCAGAAGACTACGCAGCTTGACATGCTACGTGTGATGACCTGTTAAATGCCATTGAAAATGAAGACCTCGTGAAACATGTGTTGTTCAGCGATGAGGCAACATTCCACTCATGTGGACATGTCAAAAGCCATAATTATAGGATTTGGGCAGACGAACAGCCACAGGCCACACAAGAGTTGCAGAGAGACATACCAAAAGTAAATGTGTGGCTGGGAATAACAAAAACAAAACTTTGCGGGCCTTTCATGTTTGCGGAACCAACAGTAACTGGAATTACGTATCTTGACATGCTACAACAATTCCTGGAACCACAGCTGGCACAGGATGCAGTACAAGATATTGTGGTTTTCCAGAAAGATGGTGCACCGCCCTATTTTGCCATCATTGTTCGTGACCACCTCAACGAAGTTTTCCCTGGTATATGAATACGTCGTTGTTCATCGAGAATTTGGGCGGCCCACTCTTCAGATTTGACACAACTAGATTTCTTTGTCTGGAGAAAGGGTACATCAGTTATGCTGGCAAAAGTGTTTCGATCTACACAACAAAGATGGAGTCTGTGCCGTGACTTAGAGGGCTACCCATTGAAATGTACTGAATTTATCATCCAGTAGTTCATTACTTTCCATATGCAATAAAAGGTTTGACATAAAACATTGTTTTGACGAAAATTTCAAAAGGCTTTTGAATCACCCTGTATAAGAAGCTATCCATTCACAGAGGATTCTTCATACATCTCATCACATTTTTATTTGTTTTGCCTGTTGTCAAGGCCAGCTGGAAATAAAACAGTATATTGTGACTTGGTAAGTTCAACATGATTAAAAACTAATTTATCGATGTCCTTGGTTTAGAATCATTGGTGTTAATGGAAATGGAAAATACTCTCTAGACAGTGTGAATTTATAACCTATTTAAAAAATCTTTCACCATTAACTCATAAGGAGTTAAAACACTCTTTTACACTTTGAGGGGTTCCGGAAAATAAAATCTGAAAATGAAGTAAAAATACAATTGCAGAAATTGTTCTTTTTGACTATGTATAGCGTGCTCTATGAAAGCAGTCAACATAGTTCAATTTTGCGGATAATGACTCCAGTTAAAACCAAAACGAGCTGAATGCTGACAATGCCAGAACCACATTTACGTTACAAACCGACGCCGTCCTATGGCTTCGGATCTCCGAAGAAATCCAAATGGCTACGGTGCACAGTTAACCTTTCTCCGTCGAGTCCGAAGCGTTAATATTAATTTCAGTGAACCATTGTTCTCAAACTTATAAAGACTGAAACTGAATGTACATAACTGAATATACATCCATAATTTGAAGCTCATAGGAAGATATGCGTACATTATTTAATTGTGTCAATAAACATCTGCTCCTAAACATCTCTAGGTCCACTGTTTCTGATGTGATAGTGAAGTGGAAACGTGAAGGGACATGTACAGCACAAAACGTACAGGTCGACCTCGTCTGTTGACTGACAGAGACCGCCGACATTTGAAAAGGGTCGTAAAGAGTAATAGGCAGACATCTCTTCAGACTATCACACAGGGATTCCAAACTGCATCAGGATCCACTCCAAGTACTATAACAGTTAGGCGTGAGGTGAGAAACCTTGGATTCCATGGTAGAGCGGCTGCTCATAAGCCACACATCACGCAGGAAAATGCCAAACGACGCCTCGTTTGGTGTAAGGAGCGTCAACATTACACGATTGAACAGTGGCAAAATGTTGTGTGGAGTGACGAATCACGGTACACAATGTGGCAATCCATGGCAGGTTGTGGGTATGGCGAATGCCCGGTGAACGTCATCTGCCAGCGTGTGTAGTGCCAACAGTGAAATTCGGAGATGGTGGTGTTATGGTGTGGTCGTGTTTTTCCTTGAGGGGGCTTGCACCCTTTGTTGTTTTGCGCGGCATGATCACAGCGCAGACCTACATTGATATTTTAAGCACCTTCTTGCTTCCCACTGTTGAAGAGCAATTCGGGGATGGCGATTGCATCTTTCAACACGATCGAGCACCTGTTCATACTGCACGGGCTGTGGCGGAGTGGTTACACGACAATAACGTCCCTGTAATGGAGTAGCTTGCACAGAGTCCTGACTTGAATCCTATAGAACACCTTTGGGATGTTTTGGAGCGTCGACTTCGTGCCAGGCCTCACCCACCTACATCGATACCTCTCCTCAGTTCCGCACTCCGTGAAGAATGGGCTGCCATTCCCCAAGAAACCTTCCAGCACCTGATTGAAAGTATGCCTACGAGAGTGAGCGCTGTTATCAAGGCTAAGGGTGAGCCAACACCATATTGACTTTCAGCATTACCGATGGAGGGCGCCACGAACTTGTACGTCATTTTCAGCCAGGTGTCCGAATACTTTTGATCACGTAGTGTGTATATATATATATATATATATATATATATATACAAAGTGAGGCTTTCAGCTTTCAGCTTTCAAGATTAATGTGTAAGTTGTAAATGAATTTACACATTAACCTTGAAAGTTGAAAGCCTCACTTTGCAGCTCTGACTTACAAATTGCTCGTACTCACTCACCTCGCAAGTAACTCACATTTATTTTCTGCCGTCTTTTATAGTCACGTTACTAGGGACACAATTAATGCAATGTTCCAGAATTTACCAGAATGCAGGTGGCGAACGTTCCCGAAGAGTAGCATGTCAAAACCTCATCCAATGCTTGGCCTGCTGTATCATACAGGTCTACTTTCTCGAATCCCCAGAGCTCAAGGCCTCCATCGATGGCTTTGACCGACTGTCACGTGAGTTTGGCCACAGTATTTAGCGTAGGCTATAATTGCCGCTTACATAAGTTATATTCGGGATTCTAAAGACCTTTATAAGTGAAAATAAGTAATACTGTAGCCAAACAAAAGCTAATAAGCCATTTTAAAGTATAATACATGCCAATTTTAATTTAAAATAGCGGTGATTTCTTTGAGTAATTTGCGATGTCACCACATTTTGTAACAAACTGCTAGTTGCACGGGTAGGTTTTTAAACTCTAATGACGAATTTATTTCATTTACCTCTGAAGAAGTTATGTTCTTCAACTTTTGGAGTTTATTGTTGTTGAAGTTTTACTGTTGTTAGCCACACGCTTGGGAAGCAATTTGAAGTAGTAGATTGTTGTTTATGTAGGAGTTAGCACCACGCTTTGGACGTTAATTTGAAGAAGATTGTTTGTTACGTAATATGCTACTACGTATGTAAAGCTGATTTGAAGATGAATTTTTATTGTTACACTCCAAGTTTTAAAATATTATATTAACTTTGTTATTAAACTGCTTCTATAGGTAGTATTTATGTTTATGTTTGCCTCGGCTGCGTCAGTATTACTTTAGAGTCACGTATCTCTTAGACAGCGCGTGGTACAACAAGAATGTAGGCTTACACGTATTTTAAGTATAAATTCACTTCTTTTTATTAATCCTTGGCACAAATGAAATAGCACTACACTGATATTAAGAGCTGTGAGATTCTTTAATTTAAAACTTGCGCTTCGTTATCACGTATACTTAATTTTCGTTATACACGAATACGTAATATTTCTTTAGAGAACACATCTTCCATCCGGTCACTACCAAGGTCTGCCAGCAACTGAACATATTTCAACCGTCAAAACCAAGCTTCTATATTTCAAGTCTCTGATTGGCTAATCCTAGTCCAATAGAATACCTGCATTTAATTAAAGCTTTTCTGGCGGTTGATTGGCTAATTTTAAACTGTCACAAAATTTACATTATCGTTGCTCTAATCATGACTAGTAGTATTCAAACTCTCAAACTCATTATTGTCTCAAGGTTACCTCATTGTTAGCAACTTTAAAGTTATTATTCTCACAGCTCTTGCATTGTTAAATTACCTAATGCATTCAAATATACTTATTGAAAATGTTTACAATAATATAAGCATTTGCAATGACTGTTACATACATTTTTACAAATTATTACATACATATTGCTTCAAGGCGGGCTGTTATTGAACTTACATATTATATAATTTAATTAAAATTATTCAAGTATTAAAAATATTGCCTCACGTCTCCCGTTCTTTATGAAGTTATTCTACAATGATCTATAAGATTTTTTAACGTTAGCCCTTCGCTTTACCCCTTATAAACGTAATTTTGTACAGATTCTCTATTCCTAATAGTGGATGAAAAATTCCCTGATATCACGCAAAAAGATGTGAAATATCGGCGGAACGACTGACTTTCTTAACCTCCCCCTGATGTCTTCCAAGTTCTGGAAATGCTGCATAGCCTATAAGTACCCTTTGGTTGTGGAACAATAATCGATCAGAATGGTTGAGTAAATTGTTAGATAATTACAGCAGGTCTAAAACCTCTGTACCTTTCTTTGGTCCAGTAGTTATTTGATAACATAAAAGGTACACAGTTTTCACCTAATACATAAACACTTAACATGTACAACGAAATAGAAATGAAGCTGGCGATTATGGAAGCCACTAAGTTAACCTCTTCGGAAAACACATATAATCTGCGACCACCGAGAAAAACGAGATATCGAGATGTCAATCTTATTGCTAATTTTCTTGTAGATGCAAGGGGAATATGGTAGGTTTTAAGCGATAGTCAAATATTTTAAGAGCTGGTTGCTATGTGGCGCATTCCATTCTCTTTGTATGTCCAGGACAAACAAAATAAATAACGAATTTGATAAAAAGAATAAGTATTGGAAAATTTAAGGGAATAACAAGCAATATCTAGAAAATGGTTCACTCAACAAAAAATGTATATGACATAAATTGTGTATTTTAACGCGATCTACATTTTTTGTGTACTAAAAGTTTGTCTATCTCTTATGGTTTACCAGTTATGCAAAAGTCGTTCACAATGAAGAATACTTTTGAAGACATTCCCAGAAAATTCAAGGTATACATTTTATTTGTCATGAAAATATCTTAAACATATGATATTTTAATCAAAATCGTTGGCGCCATTTTTGAGAAAACTAAAATTTTCGAAAAATGTTCCATGTAAAGGGTAATCTGGGGTGGGGGAATTTTCTTAAAAATCTTCGTGTCGCATCTCTGGAAGATACTGAACCTAAATACCAAGTTTGGTGTTTATCCGACTGTTCGTTTCTGAGTTATGCTGTTCGCAGACACACACACACACACACACACACGGACATGTTGCCAAAATGCTTTTTTTGGATTCAGGAGATCTCAAAACATGTATTTCCGGTGAAATCTCGGTATCGAATTTTTGGGTGGAATACAATACTTCCCCTACTTAGTATACGTAGTAGGGAAAGTAACAAGTGCACCACCATGAAATACTATCAGTGTAGTAATCGAAGGTGAATTACTATCAGTTAGTACGGCTTTGATTTGCCAACTGACTAGCATACTGTCAGTGGCTAATGTCATATTGAGAGCGATTATCAGTGTAAATCTTGCTTCACTTTTAAACTAATATGTCTAAAAATAAACAGCATATCAAGATGAATGAAACGAGAACACATTGCTAATTACGACTTCCTTTCTATTTTCAGAAGCAGTTGCCGGAAACATTGTACTGGAGCAGTGAACCAGGCTGCGGTTTCCGTGGCAAATTCCATCATCCGTTTAGTGTGCAACATTTACCTCAAGCCTCTTCTACATCATGTCGACTCTTGGAGAAATATACCAGGTAATATTTTATGCTTTTGTATGCTTTTAAAGGAAAACAGAGATTTTTTTATAATATTGATAATAAACTGTGAACATAATGTTTCTAGTAATTTTCGATCTTGAATAAAACCTGATGTTAACTGCATTAAGCGTATATGAAGCCAAAAATTGCAGTTTTAAATGTGCCTTGTATGCAACCACGTTTCTTATAATTCAGGAATTATTAAATACAAAAGGTTATAGTTGAGATTTATTTTATTTCTCATGTACAAGCTATTTTTACAAAAGCTTATTATCCATCTCTTAATCGAGATGTGAGATGTTAATTTTATTGCTAATTTTCTTGTAAGTGCAAGGTGAATATGGTAGGATTTAAGCGATAGTCTAATGTTTTAAGAGCTGGTTGCTATGTGGAGCATTCCATTCTCTTTGTATTTCCAGGACATAAAAAAAAAGAAGAACGAATTCCCATTTGAGAAAAAGTATAAGTATTGGAAAATTCAAATGAATGACAAGGAATATCTCGGAAATGGTTCACTCCAAAAAATTATATATAATTGTGTATTTTAACGAGATCTACATTTTTACTTTCTCTACTACGTATAGTAAGTAGGGGAAGTATCGTATTCCACCCAAAAATTCAATACCGAGATTTCACCGGAAATATATGTTTTGAGACCCCCTGAATCTAAAAAAAGCATTTTTGACGACATGTCCGTGTGTGTGTCTGTGTGTGTGTGTCTGCGAACAGCATAACTCAGAAACGAACAGTCGGATAAACACCAAATTTGGTATTTAGGTTCAATATCGTTCAGAGATGCGACAAGAAGGTTTTCAAGAAAATCCCCCCCAGACTACCCTTTACATGGAACATTTTTCGAAAATTTTAATTTTCTCCAAAATGGGTCTAACGATTTTGATTAAAATATCATATGTTTAAGATTTTTCATGAGAAATGAAATGTATATCTCGAATTTTGTGGGAATTTCTCCAAAAGTATTCTTCATTGTGAACGACTATTGCATAACTGGTAAACCATAAGAGATAGACAAAATTTTACTACACAAAAAATGTAGATCGCGTTAAAATACACAATTTATGTCATATACATGTTTTTTGTTGAGTGAACCATTTTCGAGATATTGCTTGTTATTCCCTTAAATTTTCCAATACTTTTTCTCAAATGGAAATTCGTTATTTATTTTTTTTATGTCCTGGATATACAAAGAGAATGGAATGCGCCACATAGCAACTTCTCTTAAAATATTTGTGTATCGCTTAAATACTACCATATTCCCCTTGCATCTACAGGAAAATTAGCAATAAGATTAACAGTTCGATATCTCGATTAACATGAAGCATATGGAGAATAAGCGTTTGTAAAAATAGTTTGTTCAAGAGTAGAGAAAGTCATGTGAGTGTAACACTTCAGATTTTGTTTTGTTTTTTTGTCCTGGTAATGCCAAGAGAATGGAGTACTTCACATAGCAACCAGCTCTTAAAATATTTGACTATCGCTTAAAGCCTACGAATTCCCCTTGCATCTACAAGAAAATTAGCAATAAGATTAACATCTCGATATCTCGATTAACATGAAGCATATGGAGAATAAGCGTTTGTAAAAATAGTTTGTTCAAGAGTAGAGAAAGTCATGTGAGTGTAACACTTCAGATTTAGTTTTGTTTTTTTGTCCTGGTAATGCCAAGAGAATGGAATACTTCACATAGCAACCAGCTCTTAAAATATTTGACTATCGCTTAAAGCCTACGAATTCCCCTTGCATCTACAAGAAAATTAGCAATAAGATTAACATCTCGATATCTCGATTAACATGAAGCATATGGAGAATAAGCGTTTGTAAAAATAGTTTGTACAAGAGTAGAGAAAGTCATGTGAGTGTAACACATCAGATTTTTTCTGTAGTTAAATTCGGTTTACCAGTTATGTAAAAGCCATTCACAATGGCATTGGGGACATTCCTAAAAAATTCAAGATATACATTTCATTTGCCATGAAAGTATCTTAAACATATGGTGTTTTAATCAAAATCGTTAGACATTTTTTTGAAAATCAAAATTTTGAAAACTTTTTCATATAAAGGGTAGTATGTGGTGAGGGATTTTCTTGAAAATTGTTGTGTGGCATCTTTGAAAGGTACTGAACCTAAATACTAAGTTAGATATTTATCCGCCTTTTCGTTTTTGAGTTATGATGTTCACAGACACACATCCACACAAACACACACAGAGGCCTTTTTCTAAAAATGTTTTTTTTTATTCTGGGTGCTTCAAAACATGCATTTCCGGTGAAATTTCGAATTAGAATATTTGGGTAGCGTGAATGTGTGTGAACCGGATACCTCAGAAACGAAAAATCGGTTAAGTATGAAACTTTGTATTTATATTCGGGACCTTCTAAGAATGTAAAAAGAAGATTTTGAAGGAAATCGTCCACCCCATACTACCCTTTACATGGAAAATTCGTTCTTATTTTTTATTTCCTCAAAAATTGCTCTAAGGATTTTGATTAAAATACTACATGTTTAAGCTACTTTCATGACAAATAAAATGTATAGCTTGAATTTTCTCGGTATGCCTTTGAAGTTCTTTGTTTTGAATGACATTTGTATAACTGGTGAACCGTCAAACCCGTTCCGGAGAAATCTCGGTATGGAATTTTTGGTTGGAATGCAATACCTTCTCTACCTACTTGGTATGTGGTAGAGAAAGTAACAAATGTTACAAGTACCTTGTGGCTTGCGAACCCCGCTTTGTACCTCTCTGATACAGTGAAAAGCTATTAAGTTTCTAAAAAGTTGTTTATTTCGAAAGCGTAGCATTTACAAATGCAATTTGCTTTTGAGATAGGGTCTGTGTACCTCTTTAAACAAGAATCAAGTTCTTCACAACGAGAGAGAATCTTCAGTGCTAATTTAAATGCAAATATCCAAGAAGGGAACAGTGCACTTCCAATTATTTCTTGGCTACAGTAGTCGGAAGGTTACAAATCGTGCCAAAACAGTTCCCGGGGTATCGAGAGCATTACGGTAACACACCTGCTGCCTGGCCAATTTCCATGTTTAAACCCCAAGCAGGGGAGGACATAGCTGCACCCTCGTTAGCATTCTCATCTGCAGAGTGCAGCCGCGCCTTCCTTTGTTTGCTGCTTGTTTATCTTTTTTTGCTCGTCATTTATTTCACTCTGATGAGCGCGAAGCTAACAGACCAGGACTTATTCCCATGAGCTAAAATACCTTCACTGTTTACCATTCCTCTAAACTATCTAGCTTTCCGGACTACTAGGCACAGATTTGATTCCCAGATAGAGAAGTTTCGCGAGGAATGTATTTCAATTTATGTAGCTCGAAATATGAAACCAGATAACTTTCTGTACGGGCAGCATCTGCAGTACTTCCATCTGTATTAATAATTCAGTTTATTTATTACCCAAAATGCTGGTACACACACACATACATACATACTGACACCTTTTCTGGGATTTAGGGCATTCCCTAACAGTTTTTCCTCGACGTATTCCCTATATCTCCAACAATCCCTAAAAGTATTCTTACATGTCCAGCAAACTACTTCCAAACTCCATACACTGCGTATAGTAAGTAGGGGAAGTATTGTATTTCACCCAAAATTTCGATACCGAGATTTCACCGGAAATGTATGTTTTGAGACCCCCTGAATCCAAAAAAAGCATTTTTGGAAACATGTCCGTGTGTGTGTGTGTCTGTGAGCAGCATAACTCAGTAACGAACAGTCGGATAAACACCAAACTTTGTATTTAGGTTCAGTATCTTCCAGGATTTTTCAAGAAACTCCTCCCAACCCAGGATACCCTTTACATGGAAGATTTTAAAATTTTAATTTTCTCAAAAACGGCTCTAACGATTTTGATTAAAATATCATATGTTTAAGATATTTTCATGACAAATAAAATGTATATCTTGAATTTTCTGGGAATGTCTCCAAAAGTATTCTTCATTGTGAACGACTTTTGCATAACTGGTAAACCATAAGAGATAGACAAACTTTTACTACACAAAGAATGTAGATCGCGTTAAAATACAAAATTTATGCCATACATTTTTTGTTGAGTGAACCATTTTCGAGATATTACTTGTTATTCCCTTAAATTTTTCAAAACTTATTTTCTCAAATGGGAATACGTTATTCATTTTTTTGTCTTGGATATGCAAAGAGTATTAATCTGTGGCAAAGGGAATGGTGCTGCACATAGTAACCAACTGTTAAGAGATATGTATATGCTTAAAGGCTACTGTATTTCTATATTGCCTTTGCAAATACAAACAAGGGTGACATAGTACGCCTTAAGCGATAGTCAAATATTTTTAGAACTGGTCCCTATGTGTAAAATGTAATTCTCTTTGCATATCAAAAGATCGTTTCTGCAAATTTTTATCTCGATTAATATGAAATAGATGGAGAATAAGAGTTTGTGAAAATAGTTTGTACAAGAATAGAGAAAGTCATGTGAGTGTAACACATGAGATTTATTTGTTGGGTGAACTATTTTCCAGATATTGCTTGTTATTCCTTTAAATTTTCCAATACTTATACTTTTTCTCAAATTCGTTATTCATTTTTTTGTCCTGTTAATGCAAAGAGAATGGAATACTCCACATAGCAACTAGCTCTGAAAATATTTGACTATCGCTTAAAGCCTACCAATTCCCCTTGCATCTACAAGAAAATTAGCAATAAGATTAACATCTCGATATCTCGATTAACATGAAGCATATGGAGAATAAGCTTTGTAAAATAGTTTTTTACAAGAGTAGAGATGGTCTTGTGAGTGTAACACATCAGAAATTTTTGTTTTGTTTTGAGTTTCATCGACCTCCCGCACGTCAGCCTAAAGGGCAACCCTATAAGAATTCCTTTATTGTTTCCCAAAATCCGTTCCCTGAACGAGTTGCAATATTTTGGTTCTAATGTCAGGTTATAGAAGAATAAGTCTGTTTATTGCAGGAATGGGCAGTCAAGAGGATATGCGAGGCAGTTTCCTCATTCTCTTTGCTCAATCTACAGATAGGTGCAACCTTGGAGAATCCTACTTTACGTAGATGTTTCCTGAAGGGAGCTATTTTCCTTATTCCTGTTTTATCCAACCTCAGAAGAGGTGAGAAAAGAGTGTTGCATGCACCCAAGACAAGCTTCCTGGCTAATCCTTGTTCAGGATAGATTTGCCACCTAAGTTGGTGTTTTTCTCCAATCCTTGCTTTTACCGTGGTTTCGATAGTAGATAATAGGTAAAGGAAGCATTTATTCCTCCCAAGAATTCGATATCAAAATTTCACCAGTTTTGAGGTCCATAAATACAAAAAATCATTTATATAAAAAGGTCTGCCCGTAGGTATGTGTGTCAGACATGATATTACGTGTTTAGTTTGTACAACATTTGAGAAAGATTTTTTGTTACACGTATGGAAAAGCCGATTTGAAGTAGGAGTTGTATTGTATTTCAACTGTTGGGGAGCCGAACTTGTAGTTGCAACCGCACGTATAGTAAACAGTTTCCGGTAGCCTTCGCCCCAAATGTACTTTCAGGTGGCCTTTGCCCCATGTTTAAAAAAATATTAACTTTGTAATTTAACTGTTTCTTTAAATATTAATATATTTATGTTTGCCTCGGCTGCGTCAGTATTATTGCTAGAGACACGTTTCTCTTAGCAGGCTTGTGGTATGACTAAGAATGTAGGCTTACACAGATTATAATTTACTTCACTCCTTTTATTATTGCTTGATACGATTTAAATAACACTTCACTGATATATATATATATATATATATAGAGAGAGAGAGAGAGAGAGAGAGCGGTGAGATTCTTTTATTAATTAATTGCACTTTTTAACACGTAAACTATTTTTTCGTCTCACACGAATACGTATTAAATCTCTTTTTGCGTCTGGTTAGTAACGCTGTCTGCAACCAACTGAACTGATTTCAACCGCCTAAACTTGTAAATTTCTGTATTTCAGGTCTCTGATTGGCTAATCCTACTCCAATAGAATACCTTTATTTAACTAAAGCTTTTTCTGGTTGTTGAGTGGCTATTTTTAAACTGTCTCAAAATTTACATTATTGTTGCTCCAAAAATGACTAGTAGCATTTAAACTTTCAAATTCATTATTGCCTCAAGGTTACCTCATAGTTACCCCATTGTTAGCAACCTTTAACCTATTATTCTCACAAATTACGTAATATAGACACATAACATTATTACACATGGATACAATAATACAAACATATACAATGATTGTTACATACATTTTTATATATTGTTACATACACATATTGCTTTAAGGCGGGCTGTTATTGAATTATATATTATACAATTAGACTGAAATCATTTTAGTGTTAAAAATACTGCCTCACTCTGGATGTATAAATTACAGACAGAAGACAGGATTTAGTTTGGTACATTATCATACTGCATTACGAGTATTTCTTAAAGTATCTACTTTGTCAAACGCTTTAGCAGAATCAATAAACGTTAGATGTTTTCAAAATTGAACTATTTTTTCCTTTCTATTAAGATTTTCATAATAAAAGGAGTAACAAGAACGTCCTTTGTAATTTTATCTTTGTAGAATAATAATAATTTATATTTTAATACGGCTGAATAATCCCAGATCTCGTACAAAGTGAAAAATAAATTGAAATAGACAGTAAATAGGAATAAAGAGTAAGCGCAGAGCAAAAGCCATTACTCCAGGGGTGGCTGGTGACTGAACTTTGTGGTTCACAGAGTTATAGGCAGCTGCAATTTCAATTTGTTAAAGTAATAAATGCTATACCGTTAATTTTGCCTTATATATGTTGGTTCTTAACAATCAGACAATTCCAAATATCATCAGCATGTTCATTATAAATTTATCTGTAACTATTACTATAAGCCATGAAGATTTGCAAATCTTTCACACCATCTTTTATCCATGGATCTTCAGTACATCTTTACCACCAAATAAAACTCCAGGAAAGCAAAATAGAGCGTTTTTAATATCACAACCACACATCCATCATATTCTCATATACACCGTTTTTAAAATTCCTATTATAACAGCTTGTTTTTATTTAAACAGCTGAATGACTTTTAGATTTGGTGTAGGTCTACCAAGTCGTTTAATTTCCTTTTCCTTTCAAGTTTAGTGATGAAAAAGGTTGTGCTAAAAGAAACTGAACAGAACTAAAGCACAGCACAAACACGTGCAATGTACAGGCAACGCACTAGTGTACTCGCTTCCATTTATGCCGTGACCGCAGCTTAAGGCGGCATTCTACTGGCCTTCACAGGTGGAGTATGTACAGCAAGGAGGAGGGGTGTATCTTTTTAACCTTTCGCCCATGTAGCGGAGTTCTGTTTTATCCGCACAGTTTTAGATTATTCACATATGAATATATAACTTTGAGCAATAGCTTTACTGGTCATCACTTATGTTTTGCACAATATTTCCCTGAAAAATATTTTTCCTGGCGACATAATGTAAACTGAAATACATTATACTTTTTACTCTCAAGAACACATTTACTAACCATTATTGGAATCATCTATCCAGTCCAAATATACCACTAAATAAAACACTGTTTTGCACAATTTCTCCATCTTCTGTGGTGTGGCGGTAGTGTGTCTGCCTCACATTCAAGAGGTCCCGAGTTTGAATTTCGTTTAGGGTGAGTTACCCAGATAAGGCTTTTCCGGGGTTGTACCTTATCCTGAAAAGATGAATGTTTGATAACTTTAAGCTCGGTGGACCCCGGGCTCACTGAGCATAATTTTATTCATCTTCTGATATGACCTAAACAGTTGGAGGACACTAAACTAAAAAACTAGTATTTTAGTGACAGTAATTATAATGTAAAACTGAAGTAAATCATACCTTTTACTCTCAAAAAGGACATATTTACTAGACATTATTTTAATAATTTGTCCATGCAAATGCTGCATGGAATTTTTCTAGTATGTGTTCAAACGGCAAATTGGCTTCCCATATACCCACAATTCTTCCGCGATGCACCTCCGAAACATTTGCATACATCGCGTGAGCTACAGTTAACACACACCAGATAGTGTCTTCCTGCTACGTACGCCCCGCTGAGAAGGTTGGTAAAATGCTTCCCGAAGCTGTAGAGACGGCATAAATGGAAGTGAGTGTGCTAATCTTCATATGGATTAAGGCAAGCATATGCTATAAAACCAACAGATGGCGCAGTTTATGTGACGAAAGACAAAGCGATCATCCTATTCCATGCTTTCTGACTATGAGCTTAACCAACAACATAGAGCCTTATGCCCCGCAATTCTCTACCACACACCTATGTGCCCCCTTGGCTATTCATGTACCTTACCTAGCCTTAGTTTAATCCAAACACACTGTGCCCATCAGCAGAAGTCTGCCATTGCGCTTCTTCTCCCATTTTATCACTAATTCCCGCCAATCCAAAATGGAGAACTAAACACAAACACGTGTTGTTAACATGTTTAAACTCCACATAATGTGTACATACACAACCCTTTCTTCATGCAAAATCCATTTATTATTCTCTCCACCTCCTGGATGCTTTCATGCTAACGGGCTGATCACGTGGTACCAAAAGGCGAAAATGAACTTCATAAATCCAGTGGTACTTTCAGCCAATAGTTGTGCTATTTTTAAGAATTTCAATTTATAAGTAGATTAATATTGGATTTTTTAATCACATTGGATTAGTTTTGCTTAATAAAGCATTACACTGGCAACTATGTTTCAAGTGGGAAACGCCCTAAAATTGTGCTCTTAGGCTTCCAGCCAATAACAGAGGACTCCAACCACTTGTGGTTGTTGTCACCAGTGTTGAACTAAGCCTGGATACACTATAACTGTTATTATTATTCATTTATTTTTGTTATTTACATCGTCTGGTTTAGTTTAACACTGTATATACACAAACAAATTGTTTCTTACACAGAAGTGTGCACTAACATAAGGTACCACTAATATTTATTAGATGAGGAAGAGTGTTTAGTTTCCCTTTTGTTACTTTCTCTACTACGTATAGTAAGTAGGGGAAGTATTGTATTGCACTCAAAAATTCGATACCGAGATTTCACCGGAAAGATATGTTTTGAGAACCCCTGAATCCAAAAAAAGCATTTTTGGAAACATGTCCGTGTGTGTCTGTGTGTGTGTCAGTGAACAGCATAACTCAGAAACGAACAGTCGGATAAACACCAAACTTGGTATTTAGGTTCAGTATCTTCCAGAGATGCGACACAAAGGTTTACAAGGAAATTCCCCCACCCCAGATTACCCTTTACATGGTACATTTTTCGAAAATTTTAATTTTCTCAGAAATTGCCCTAACGATTTTGATTAAAATATCATATGTTTAAGATATTTTCATGACAAATAAAATGTATATCTTGAATTTTCTGGGAATGCCTCCAAAAGTATTCTTCATTGTGAACGACTTTTGAATAACTGGTAAACCATAAGAGATAGACAAAATTTTATAACACAAAAAATGTAGATCGTGTTAAAATACACAATTTATGCCATATACATTTTCTTTGTTGAGTGAACCATTTTCGAGATATTGCTTGTTATTCCCTTAAAATTTTCAATACTTATTTTCTAAAATGGAAATTCGTTATTCATTTTTTGTCTTGGATATGCAAAGAGTATTAATCTTTGGGAAAGGGAATGGTGCTGCACCTAGCAACCAGCTATTATGAGATATGTATATGCTTAAAGGCTACTGTATTTCTATATTGCCCTTGTAAATATATATCCCCCTTACATCTACAAGAAAATTAGCAACAAGATAGACTCTGCAAATGTTTATCTCAATTAACATGAAGTAGATGGAGAATAAGCGTTTGTATAAATAGTTTGTACAAGAGTAGAGAAAGTCATGTGAGTGTAACACATCAGAATTTTTTTACCCCCATGGGTAAGAAAACTGTCACTCTCACAACGGAGATACTCAACATAGGTGTTTAAATGTAGATGGCCCTAGCTCGTAACAGCGTAATGAATATTATGAGCTACAGTCCAGGGTATGGCGAGGTACTTAACAGGCAACGAAACACGAAAATCTGGCCGTAGTAAATGATGTGGGCGAAACCATTTTTATACGTGAGGGTCAACCTCAATTGTGGTAATAAATTCCTTTGTATTTGTTTTCGTACGAATGTAATGGCTGGAGATTCGGAATTAAAGAATAGAAAAATATCTACTATATCTTTTCGAGCATCACAGTTAGATCATCCGGTACAATGTTTAATAGATAACAAACATTTTGTAGTAAATGAGGCTTTTCATGCAGTGACATTTTTGCAATTTTTTCTTCAATTACAAAATTTGTGTCGACAATTTATGATTACGGAACACGATGTGTATGCGTTATTGTTAAATGTTATGGAAGGGGAAATAGTTTTTTTGATTCGTACGGCACAAATACAAAGAAATTTATTATCACAATTTCATAAGTTAGTACTAGAATTTTTCTTTCCTCCGCGAGTTCGGATGGAATTGTTAATGCAGCATTATTATGCACCACAAGGGGAATTAGAGATTTACTTACTTTCATTGAAAGACTAAAATTGGGTGCACATGTTTTTCAATTACCGGGTTCGGAGTCAGAAGTCTGTAAGTTGATTATTTCAGGGTTAAATGGTGTGACACGATTACAATGTGTATTGCATAAGTTACCAACCTCGTATTGTGAATTGGATGAACTGTTTATAAGCTGGCAAGCCTTAGCTCCTCCAAGGGAACTTTCTCAACAGCAATTATCCATAGCTTTAAATATAAAAGTAGATAGTACAACGGATACGAGTGATATAAATTCAAAATTGGGAATATTAAATAAGGTTTCAGGGGCAATTGATAGAGAATGCATATATTATGGTAGACGTGGACATTCGTTTCAGTTTTGTTTTCAACGTAATAAATCGAGATGTCCTTTATGACTAGGACACAAAAAGAAGAAACCTATATGGAAATCTGCCATTATTCCTATATTCAATTTACTTTCTCTTGGGAGGGGTGATCAACAAAGACTGAGACTATTTTTTTCCTGTAGCTTCCGTGATAGTTTCGTATCTGTAACATAAATATTTGAAAAGAGCGGACTTTTATGTATAATGTTGGTAGGCGGCAGCACTCTCGTATTGGTAGGTTGGTAGTAATGCTCTATTTTGTAGACCCTACGTGCATTTCGCATACCAGACAATGGAGGTGATGCATTTTTTAAATCGATTATCACCGGTGATGAGTCATGGCTGCATCATTATGATCCTGAAGGAAAACAAGCCAGCACAGTGTGGAAATCGCCAGGTTCTCCAACACCAAAAAAGGCAAAAGTTGTTCCATCTGCAGGGAAAGTGGTGGTGATCACATTTTTTACTGTAATGGAATGATTTACCAGCATGCAGTTCCCCCTCACACTACTGTTACAGCAGCATACTACACGTCAGTATTGGCTACACTGAGGAAGCACATTGCAAAGAAACGACCAGAGGAATTAATTGTTCTTTCACACAAGCCGTGTGTTGGACAGGGTTGGAAAGGTAGAATCAGATGACTGAAAAATTCAATGCCATAGCCGGGATTTGAACCACGGATCTCCCGGTCTCCGTCCGGTTGCTCTAACCACTGAGCTACCATGGCAACATGCCGACACGACATTAAATTCTCCAGCTGATTCGCATTTTTCCCGGTAAACCACAAGGAGATCTCAAATTGTATTGAGATGCCATACCCCAATGGCGACTTACATTTATTGTAAGTACTTTAAGTTCCGGGCTTTATAGTTGCAACCACTATTAGGTCAATGTAAGTCGCCATTGGGGTATGGCATCTCAATACAATTTGAGATCTCCTTGTGGTTTACCGGGAAAAATGCGAATCAGCTGGAGAATTTAATGTCGTGTCGGCATGTTGCCATGGTAGCTCAGTGGTTAGAGCAACCGGACGGAGACCGGGAGATCCGTGGTTCAAATCCCGGCTATGGCATTGAATTTTTCAGTCATCTGATTCTACCTTTCCAAACGACCAGAGGTTTCTCGGACTGGGTGGCGACTTCATCATGACAATGCACGGTCTCACGTCGCAAATCAAGTCATGCAGTTTCTGGCTCGATTCAATATTACCTGTGTACCACATCCACCACCTTATAGCCCCGATCTTGCACCCTGTGACTTTTTTTATTCCCATCAGTAAAGGCAAAGCTTAGGGGTATTCGATTTGAGAACTCTGAAGCAGTGCTCAAGAAAGGTGAGGCGATTCTGGACCTGACAAAGAATGGTCTACAGCACGTGTTCAAGGACTGACAGAGACGCTATAAAAAGTGCATTGAAGTAGGAGGGAACTACTTTGAAAAATATCATGTAAAAGTTGAATTGGAGTAATAAACATCTGTGAAAAAAAAATCAGTCTCAGTCTTTGTTGATCAGCCCTCGTACGTTACAAAATGGTAGCAGAGCGTGGTTACGATCCACGAACCTCTGGGTTATGGGCCTAGCACAGAAGAATAGTCAATCGTTTGGCACGTATCGAAGCCATTATTATGGTTGTGGGTTGCAGTCAGGAGTTCACTATTTGGCATCTGCAAACAATATAGCACTTTCTGAAGTCCATTACACGAGATCAGGTCCGAATGAACCCAAAATGTATAAATAGTCTAGTTATTTGCGATAAAGGAAAATCCAGAATTATGGTTGTAGCACGTTTTTGCTACCATTTTAAGAAGCCCCCTCTACATTTTTCACAGAGAAATAGGTATATGTATATGTACATCCCCTCAAGAAGTATTCGTCTCACTTAAAAAAATCTGCAGCCAAATTAATGGAAGGAAAATCCGTTTTGAACATAACGATGTAATGTTAATCCAGTTTACGTATTTGGTGGGTTTTTCAGTTCATTCATTCTATGAGATTTATAACTTTTTTAAAAAGCATGCCAAAATTGCAATTTTTTATACGTGATTTTTCAAAATTATCTTTCATGTATTAGGTAGAGTATTTTTTTTGTGCATACATCCACACACGTTTATAGACATGTGACTTAAACTGAGGGAGAAATATATTCGTGAAGTAAAAAGCGAGCTGAAAATGCGGAATTAAGGCAGAAATGTTATTCCTCCGTCGAATAAAGTACCATTTTCACTGTGAGATCAAGTAATACATAAAAATTGCTCTACTCAATGCATGTAAGGTAATTTTGAAAACACTGCGTACAAAAGAGTTACAATTTCTAGCATATTTTTCAAAAATTTATAAAAATGATAAAATTGCCGATCTGAAAACCACCAAAACACGTAAACTGTATTACTATTTGATCTTTATGTCCAAAAAATTAGAGTTTTTCCTCCATTAATTTGGCTGCTAGAATTTGTTAAAGTGCAGAGAATACTTTCTTGAGGGGATGTATATATGTAGTTATGACAAATTATTATTATTATTATTATTATTATTATTATTATTATTATAGTTAGAGATGAGACAGAGGAAGTAAAACAAACGTGCTGAAACCTGATTATCTATTATAAACCATCTGCTTTTTCTTAAAACATAACGAATACACATTCGAAAGAACTATTGTACAGAGCTATGAACCTTTGACCTGTGACACGTGTAGACTGGCCTGTTTCTGGGACGGTGAGGCCATAAGAAATATGGGCCATAAATAACCCAACTTCGATTTGATCCCTTCTCAATGCTCTGGTATTGACTGAATGTGAACAGCTGTACGTATCAGGAAAAGGACCACATGCTGCATTAGTCTCTGCCACAGCTACGAGTTTAACGACAGTAATAGAACAGAACAGTTCTCTATTTCTGATATAATAGTGCTCGTTAAGGTGAAATATACCTCATTTTAAAACAATCTGATGTGTTGCACTCACATGAGTTTCTCTACTCTTGTACAAACTATTTTTACAAACGCTTATTCTCCATTTACTTTATGTTATTCGGGATAAAATTTGCAGAAACTATCGTATTGCTAATTTTCTTGTAGATGCAAGGGGAATATGGCAAGATTTAAGCCAGGACATAAACAAAAGAATAACAAATTCCCATTGGAAAATTCAAACAAATAGCAAGGAATATCTCGAAAATGGTTCACTCGACAAAAAAATGTATATGACAAATTGTTTATTTTAATGAACTCTACATTTTTGAGTAGTACAATTTTGTCTATCTCTTACGGTTTACCAGTTATGATAAAATCATCCAGAATGAAGATTTTTGGGGGCATTCCCAGAAAATTCAAGATATACATTTCGTTTGCCACGAAAATATCTTAAACATATCATAGTTTAATCGAAATGCTAGAGCCACTTTTGAGAAAATCAAAATCTTCGAAAAATGTTCCATGCAAAGGGTAGTCTGGGGTGGGGAATTTTCTTGAAAATCTTCGGGTCGCATCCTTGGAAGATATTAAAGTGAATTTTCGTTTTTGGGTTATGCTCTTCATAGAAAGACACACACACAGACGGAATGTTTCCAAAAATACTTCATTTGTAATCAGGGCACCTCAAAACACGCATTTCCGGTGAAATTCCGGTAACAAATTTTTGGATGGAATGCAATATTTCCCCTACTTACTATACGTAGTAGAGAAAGTAAAATGAGTTTAGAAAGGGTAATTGTCCACTGATTAATAGAATATATAGTATAATAATTGAAATAAAGTTTATAATTTAATTCAATGGTACTACATACCTTCTAAATATGTTTCGCTAATAAAATTCCTCATCTTGATATGTAATGTTCCATTAACAGAATTTCATTTTTGCTTTCTCTACCACATACCTAGTAGGGAGAGAGGGTATACATTCCACACAAAAATTCGATAGCAAAATTTCACTGGAAATACATGTTTTGAAACCCCCTGAATCTAAAAAAGCATTTTTTGAAAAAGGTCCGTGTGTGTGTGAAAAGCATAACTCAAAAACGAAAAGTAGGATAAATACCAAATTTGATATTTAGGTTAAGTACCTTCCAAAGATGTGACACGAAGATTTTCAAGAAAATCCCTTACCCCAAACTAGCTTTTACATTGAATATTTTTCGATACTTTTTATTTTCTAAAAAAATAGACTGTGTAGTCCACTTCATTCGGAAGAAATCTTGTATCATCGTGTATAACTGGCAAACGTTAAGCGATAGACAAAAACGTACTACACAAAAAAAAAATTCAAATCTCTTTAAAAAACACAATTTATTTTAAATAATGTTTTTGGATGCATCAGGCATTTCCTAGGTATTCGCTATTAATAGTTTGAGTTGTTCGATATTCAGTTGCTTCTAGCGAGTGTACGCAAAGAACATGGTTAAGGCTAACATATAAACGTCCAGTTCTAAAACAATTGACTATCGCGATTCTCTTTATATCTATAACGAGATGAGTAATGCAGATGTTTTTGAAAAGCTTTATCTCGATTAAAATGAAGAAGACAGGAAAATAAACTTTCGTAAGAATAATTTGTATACCCACTAACAAGCGCTAGAGGGTAGAGAAAGTAATGTGAATGTAACACATTGCATTTTTACGTACCCTGCCATTTACCTATAGTGAGCAGAGAATTATTGTATTCCACCCATAAGTTTGATAGTGAGATTTCACCGAAAATAAACTTTTAGAGGTACCTGAATTCAAATAGAGCTTTAGAAAGAAAAAAGAGCGAGTGCGCGCGCGCTCGAGAACACCTAACTGAAAAACGAAATGTCGGTTGAATACCAAACATTGGTATTTAAGTTCAACATTTTAAAATGATGCAAAACGAAGATTTTCAAGAAAATCCCCAATCCAAAACCACTGTTTTGGTGGAAAACTTTACGTTATCTTTTATTTTCTCCAAAATAAGCCTATTTTGACTAAAATACCGTGTTTAAGAAACTACAAATTAATTTTATAGCTTCAATTTTCTAAGAATAGCTCTCTTCATTCGAAATGAAGCTTGCATAATTTCAAAAAATTAAATTAAATTGTGTGTTATTTATGGACGCTCTTTCAATGCTATGGTCCTTAGCGTCCCATTCTACTATATATTGGGCGTGAAAGACCGAACAGAGGCCTCTTTATCAGGCTTAAGGTTCTTTTGCGTGCTGAAAATCTACGGCATTGGGCCACAGGCTTTACTTCCCTTCCGAAGGAAACCATGCTAAGGATTTTTACGATTCCGCCGGGTTTGAACCCGCGACCTCGGGATCTAGAGGCTAGCATGATAGTCATTACGCCACGGAGGACAGCTGGCATAATTTCGTGTAACCATATATGAGAGAGACAAAAATTTCTTTATACAGCTCTTAAAGCACAAGATTTATGTTACTAAATATTTTGTGGTATTAACCATTTTGAGATATTTTTCTTATTGGTTTGAATTTTCAAATACTTTATTATTTTTTCAAATGCTAAGTAGCTATTCGTTTTACTCTCTTGGTCAGACAAAGAGGACGGAATTTCAAAGCCATCACATAGCGACCAGCTTTTAAAATATTTAACTGTCGCTTAAGTTTACTATATTCTAGTTACAAGTACAACCAAATGGTAATAAAAGCATTTCTACAAAACTTATCTCGATTCACATGAGGTGGTTAGAAGAATAACTGTTTTTAAGATGATGGGCACAGAAAGTAATACGAATGTAACAATTCAGCATTTTTATGGGAAGTTTAATTAACGGCGCTTAAGATGTTCTTGCTTTCAACCGTCGAAATGGCCGTGTTCAACTGTTTGTAGATATCCAGCTCCTAACCCAATCTTTACCTCCGTGCTGCTGTTCAGGGTGGAGGCAGCATTTGTTTGTTTAAGCGATCCATCTATTTCTGCCGTTTCATGTACTGCCCCACCCACTCTACAGCCCTGCCTCGGCTCCATTTGATTACATTTGTTTGTTTTGGCAGGCGGCAGTTTTGGAATAATGATGATGTCATTGCATCTGTGCAGTTAGAGGCGAACCAATGCAATTTTTGAGACGTGGAGAAAGCATTTCATAATCTAACGGACGATTTTCGCTTTTAATTCACGTCTACTTCCTCTACCGCTTACCTAAGGTAAAGAAACCATTAAAGTTCTCCTGAAAATTCTGGGTGTATTTTTTGTACACATCACAACTGCAAAACGAAATTGGACCTCAAAACGTGTATTTCCGGTGAAATCTCGCTATCGAAGTTTCGGGTGGACTAAACGTTTTCCTCTACACTATAGTTAAGTGGCAGAGAAAGTAAAAGTAATTATAAATAGAAAGACACAACCTCATGTGAATGTACCACACAAGAAAATAAACCCTTGGTTACATCCACATCACTCTCTCTCTCCCTCTCTCTCTCTCTCTCTCTCTCTCTCCCTCTCTCTCTCTCCCTCTCTCTCTATCCTCTACAGTTTATTAGCGAAAACACAAACAATCCCAATGAAAGCTTCTTTTTCTACCTTCTTCATTTTAATCGAGATAAACCTTTGCAGAAATAACTACACTAGATATTTCGTTATAAGTACAAAGGGAACACAATAGTCAAAGTTTAAGCACTAGACGCTATACGCTGGCCTTAAAATTCCATAGTCTTTCCATGCAACCGCGATAAACAACTGAATATCTACAGAACTTTAAAAGAATGAACAATTCGAGCCAATAATAATACATACCTCGGAAACGGCTTATGCCACAAAAGTGTCATTTAAAACAAATTGTAGTTTCAAAGGGACCTACATTTTTGTATAGTACATTTTTGCCTATCTCTTATGGTTCACCAGTTATACAAAATGGTACAAAATCCTTTCCGAATGAAGAGGACTTCACAGGCCTTTATAAAATAATTAAATATCTACATTTTATTTGTCATGTAAGTATCTTAAACATATGGCATTTAATCAAAATCGATAGAACTATTTTTCAGATAATCAGAAATATCAAAAATTTTTAATAAGGGGCGGGCGGTGGTGGAGAGATTTTCTTGAAAATCTTCATCTCGCATATTTGGAAATCTTAACTTAAATAGCAACCTTGGTGTTTATAGCATTTATAGTTTTTGAGCTGTGTTATTCACATACACACATATACACATGTTCCCGAGGTCACGGGTTCAAACCCGGCGGAGGGCGATGGATTTTTTTGGGCGTAAAAATCCTTAGCATGGCTTCCTTTGCAAGGGAAGTAAAGCCAGTGGCCCCCTGTCGTAGATTTACGAACGTAAAAGAACCTCAAGCCTGATAAAGAGGCCTCTGAGCAAAATTACCGATCTTTCACGCCCAATATAGAATGAGACGCTAAGGGCCATAGTAGTTAAAGAGCGTCTATAAATAAAAATCAATTTAATTTTCACACATATACGCACTCAAACATATACGGACCTCTTTCTAAAAATGCTTTTTTGAATTCGAGGGGCTCGAAATGTGTAATTTCAGTAAAATCTCAATATTAAATTTTTGGGTATAATGAATGCCGTGCATGAAATGTGGCCAATAATGGAACACAGCTGTTTATTTATACCGAAAAATCTCGCCCCAGCCTCTCCCAGTGTGACCATTTCTTTTCTTGAGCAAAATTCTAGCCACTGGTTTGGCAGGGTACTTCACCTCCCCCAAAATATGGCCGAACTGCAAAACGGAAACATTACAAACTAGTTGTTTATCTTCTCACTAGTGGAATACCGTTAATTGAATTTTGGCGCGAAATAAAATACAATTAAAACATAGATACACGTATATCGCTGATGAAGGCCCTCATATAAATGTTATAGTCGTCCATTTTAACGACACTTGCAAATAACTTCTCATACATTCCTTTAGAAGGCCATATTATGCTGTACTGGTTAAGCCTTGTGTACCAATGGGAGTGAAAGCGTTTCATAGGGGGTATCCGAACCACCTCTTCATTTCACATCGATTATAACGCCGTTCATTGCTTCATATCCATGCCCCTGAATTGTTTTTCAGGTCAGTTGCGTAGACAACAGGATAATGCAAGTTTAGAGGAGGAATTTGCTGTTAAAAGCACATTTCATTCTTCCCGTTGTAGACTTTTCACCTCTTTTAAGTAGACTATGTATATAAAATTCAAGAAGAAAGGAAAGGACACGACAGGCTTTTTATTACTTACACTTGCCCCTAACTTAGCTAAGATTTTCCAAACTTGATAACATTAAAAATACTAAACACAAGAACCGATGGTTAATGTAGACTCAGGCGAAGTTGGTGAACTTGGAAACTAGGTCACAGTACATCAAGTGTTCTGAAACTTTTTACGATACCAACGACGATAAAACAGAAGCACCTTTGTAATCCCTAAAGAGTAGAGTTGGGGAGGGCGACAGCTCTACCAAGTTTATCGGAACTGCAGCTGTTGTGTGAATGTCATAAATAACGATTTCTGTTCCTGCTAAAGGCATTAATAAAACAGAACAAAGGCTATTAAAACGCTGTATTCTGCTTAACGCGTGTCGATATTTCTACGATTTATCATTGGGCACTTTGTTTAATGAAAATTAACACCTTTGTTTTGCAAATTGGCTTCATCATGGATTTGGAAGCGAAAGAGTAATTACAATCATTGGGCGATTGGGTGGTACGTAACAAAAGTTGATTAATGTATATAGACTGTAATACACATTTTACGGTATATGGTCAACTGTAACACTTGATCAAACAATCGCTCAATTAATAATAGTTTTCTGCCCACGGTCCAGATCCTTCACTGTTAAACCAGGCCTTCTCAGTTATTTGCTCCTCTCCGCTTCCCCCTTTACCTTCATATACAAACAATTTCCTTAATATTATCTATAATCTGACCCGAGAATCTTTTTCTATTCACCATTCCATAAAACAATCTCCTAGCGCAATCAGTCATTTACGTGTGACGTATTGTAGTTGTGTGACGTAACACCATATCGCGGAGGGAAGTTAGGTGTGTTGTCGATACTGGGTAGTCGTAAGGCAGTTTCTCACTGCTGTTTGAATGCCGACTTTGATTTTAAGTTTCCCAATAACTGTTTAACACAATGAAATGAAAGTTTGACACTAAATACAGCAATCTTTCCAAACATAATCCATACAAAATTATCGATGTACATAATCCATACAAAATTACCGATGTATGCTAGTAATTAATGCTACACACATATCATAAAAAATTGAAACTTCAAAATTATCATTTATGGGCATATTCAGATGCACTTTCCTCTAAAATTATACATTACTTTTAGTGATTTTTTTGTATGTCTTAATACTTGCACTACTTGGCAGTTTCCACCTAAATTTGCTCCTTACATCTGAAGATGCCTACTCTAAAAACATTTTTATATTATGAATACAGAATTCATGCTAAATTTTACACAAGCATATGTATATATTAATAAATTATGATTAGCAATGCGAGTAATAATTTTAACTGCAATAAGTAGCTCTTGAACTGAGAAATGATCAGTATAATTTTCATCCATTTAGCTTAATGGATTGCAGAGAATAGGGTACCTAAAGTATGAAAAACATAAATTACGTAAACTGCAATTAAAGATAAATGTGGACATAACTGCAGTGACTGTTTAACTGTAATATTTAATTAAATGTTCAAATCAAAGGTTCTTATGGATAGAAAACTCCAACATGGCATACATATTTTGAAAACTGAGAGTTTCTAGTTCTTTTAAGCATAAAAACCAAAAATCGATGTTTTTGTACCCTAATAATTACCCGGTGTCCTTAAGATCACATAGGAACAGGGTCAACACGCATTCTCCTTGCCTTATCACTCCTTTTTAATAGTAGCTTCAGCTTTCCCCTTCTCACCTGCCCTGGAAAGGTAGAATTGGTCTGAAAAATCTTATGCCATAGCCAGTATTTGAATTAAGGATCTTCGGCTACTACAACTGAGCTACTATGGTAACATGCTGGCATGACGTTAAATTTCCCAAATTATTCGCATTTTTCCCTTTAAACCAATAGGCGTTCTCAAATTAATTTTGAGAAAACATACTCCAATGGCGACTTAAAGTCGTAAGACTTAAAATCCCGAGTTTCATAGTTAATCACTATTAGGTCAATCAGTGTTAATTAACAATTGTTTTTCCACACACGCCGTGTGCAGGCTACTCATTGAGTTCCTAGCTGAGAGCTAGGAGTAAGAAGAGACTTGCTGCTGACGTCACAAGACATTCAGTTGGCTGACGCTGTCCTAGCAATAACTTTCTTCTCATCCGGTGTCTCAGCCAATTTCTTTTCCTCTTGCTAGTCTGTTGCACCATTATTCTCACAAACTATCTGAAATAACTCAATTACTTTCTTTGTGTATTTCACCTGTTCTAATCTTCTCTACATCCATATTTCAAATTGTTACTCCTCAATCCGTTGCATCGTTAAAATGTCTGCACTATACAATGCCAGACTCCACACAAACTGTAGGCATTAATCTCTTTTTCAGGTTCTTTTAAGAGTCCATAGAAAATGTTTGTTTGCTATAATATCCTTTTTGAGCAGAAATAGTTATATATCTGAATTAATAGCAAACTATATAAATTTTAATGTTTTATATATTTTTCATTTCAGACAACTAAAGTGTGTAAAATAAGACAGTTCATGAGATACGAGCAGGAATCTGCTGAGGCAGTATTTTATATCACAACACTGTGAATGCCAGAGTGATTGTAGTGTAAACTAACATTATTGTATGACAATGATTATAGATGTTTGTTAGTCATAAGCATTGTTAGGAAGTAAGTTTAAACGGCCTCACTGAAACTGACAATGGAGGTGGGTAACAATAATGAAGCGATGGGATGAGTTGTTTATCACTATAAAGAGACAAACAAATGACGTCAGGGTTGCGTGCCTTTCTTTAGAAATGGAGGGAATATCTTTCCTTGAACATATGTGTTAGTAATTATGATTGGCTGAAAAAAAACAGACGCTAATTTGGCGCGATTTAGTAACTAATAGCAGCTCTATTATAATGTTTAGGCATTTCGAGATGAGGGAGTATAAATTCTCGAGCTATAAGCATGTTTCACGCAGTTCTCAGCAATCTCTCGCGAGGTACACGTCGCGCAGTTCTACAGAATCATTCACGAGATACACGTCGCGCAGTCTTGAGGAATCTCTCGTGAGGTGAATGCCATACAGTTTGGATGAATCTCTCGCGTCGTAAAGTTAGTTACAAAATATGAAGTACGCGACAACTATTACGACAGTAATTACATTCGGAAATATAACAGTTTCAGTAAGCCGTGTATCAAGATTAAAGATGTGAAATTAATTAAGTGTGACGGCAATAAAAGTGTAAAAACAAATTCTTTTATCAGTGTTATCTTTTAGGAACAACGCCTTTCCGTTTGCACGTCCTGCTCAGAGATATTTGCTCGACTGAGTAATAATAGCTAGCCGGAGGACAAAGAACTCAAAATAGTAAAACAATAACAGGCGCTCAGCAAATAAGATAACACGAACAGATTATTGCGACACTGCTTGTATAGTTTCAGATAGATCCAAAAAATTAGAAGAGCTTAAAATATATAAACACATATGATTATTCCCAACATTCACATTAAACAACTACTAAACTTCACACAAACATAGTGCCGGAAATGCCTTACTTGGGCGAGACGCCAAATATGCAGAAAGAGGGGCGTCTGCGAGTCCCAATTACACACACACACACACACACACACACACACACACACACACACACACACACGCCAACATGAACCTTTCTTTAAAAAATCTGATGTTACACTCACATGACTTTTCTACTCTTGTACAAACTATTTTTACAAACTCTTATTCTCCATTTACTTCATGTTAATCGAGATGTTAATCTTATTGCTAATTTTCTTGTAGGTGCAAGGGAAATATGGTAGGCTTTAAGCGATAGTCAAATCTTTTAAGAGCTGGTTGCTATGTGGCGCCTTCCGTTCTCTTTGCATGTCCAGGATATAAAAAAGCGTATAACAAATCCCAATTTGAGAAATAGTAGAAGTATTGACAAATTCAAATAATTAACAAGGGATATCTCGGAAATGGTTCACTCGACAATATATATAACATCGAGATCTACATTTTTATGTACTATCGTTTTGTCTATCCACGATTTACCAGTTATACAAAAGTCATTCAGAACGAAGAGGGCTTTTGGGGAGATTCCAAGAAAATTCATCACATACATTTCATTTGCCATTAAAATATTTTAAATATATGATATTTTAATCAAAATCGTCAGCCATTTCTGAGCAAATCAAAATTTTGAAAAATATGCAATACAAAGGTAGTCTGGGATGGGGGATTTTCTTGAAAATGTTTGTGTCGCATCTTTGAAAGAAACTGAACCTAAATACCAAGTTTGGTATTTATACGACTATTCGTTTTTGAGTTATGTTGTTTACATTTTCCATTTTTTTTGTATTCAGGGGGTCTCAAAACATGTATTTCCGGTGAAATCTCGATATCGAATATTTCGGTGGAATGTAACACTTCCCCTACTTAGTATACGTAGTAGAGAAAGTAAAAATGTTTTCTAGGGGTTCAGGCAACTCAAAGCATTAATGCTTCTTGTATTAGATAAGTAGTAGATAAAGACAAAAAAAATCTTCTGTTGTACTCATATGGCTTTCCCTACCCACTATCGTTTATTTTTTATATTTTTCGATAAACTATTCACACAAAAGCTTGGTTTTATTTATATCATATTAATCGAGATAAACTTTTGCAGAAATAGTTTCACTACACATTTCTTGTAAGTGCAATAGGGTCATAGGAGGCTGAAGGGATAATAAAATCCTTAAAATGTGGTTTCTTATAATATATTATGCTGACTTTAAAATTCCACCCTTTGCTTGATATCACAAGAAACAAACGTATTGATTAATACATACATGAAAGCATGATATCAGACGTTCTCAGGCTTCCAGACAGGGTATCAATTGTTGAAACATTTGTGTTGCTTTAAATCACCAATTTCTTAAGAAAGGTAAAGTTTATATTTTGCATAAACATGTATGATAAAGCATTGGAGAATTCAAACAAATATCTTGGAAATTGGTTAATGCTAATTTTCTGACAAATTATTTATTTTAATAAGATCTACATGTTTCCTGTAAGTTTTTGGCTGTTATGGTTTACCAGTAATAAAAAATAAAATTAAACAGAATTCATTCAGGATGAAGAGGACTTCACACCATTTGCGGAAAATTCAAAGTATACATTTTATTAATCACATAAAATATTAAATGTATCGTGTTTTAATAAAACTCGTTACTTGTTTTTTTCTAATAAGAATAAGGACAAATTCTCCATTTGTCGCTGATAAAATTATTTATGGACGCTATTTAACTACTATGATCCTTAGCGTCCCATTCTATATTGGGCGTAAAAGACCGTACATTTTGCTCAGGCTTGAGGTTCTTTTCCGTGCCGTAAATCTACGACGCGGGACCAGCGGCTTTGCTTCCCTTCCGAAGGAAGCCATGCTAAGGATTTTTACGCCCGAAAACATCCATCGCCCTCCGCCGGGTTGAACCCACGACCTCGGGAACTAGAGGCTAGCATGGTACCCCTAGACAATGGAGGACAACTCCATGTTATTGACGAAAGCTCTCATATATGTAAATGTCGTAGCTGTCTTCAGTTTAATCTCACTCCTTCCTCTAGAAGGCCGAATTATTTGTAATCCATTTATCCTTTCCTTGTGTGCCAATCGTAGAGGACTATTTTAATAGAGGTGGTATCTCAACCAACCCTTCATTCCACATAGATTATAAACATCATTCATTGGTTAGTTTGTATGCTCCTGTATTGTTTTACAGCCATTCACATAGAGAAGTGATTCTGTTTGGGTGGATTCAAAAGTAGGTTACCTGAAGGTGGGTAGTCTTATAGAACAGTATGGCAATCTAGGGGAATGGGCCATTTTTATGCAGAACAGTGTACCCAAAGATCTTTCGTGAGCTAGTTATATAAATAACAATGAGCCTAGTTAAAACTCCCGCAGTACTAGAATATCTTTAAAGTACAAATTTTATTTACTGGACGTTTAATCCCCATTTCCAAAGCTCTTCACTGGTAATGCAATTTATGAAATAACTCATAAATATATGACGCATATACCTGCTACATCGGTTTAATGTTTTAGCTCGACGTTTAGGAGAGATGTAGCTGACCTGCGTTAAGGTCTCAGCCCAGCTTGAAGGTATAGCATGCACTAATGATGATGCAAATGAGCAGACGAACCGTTGGCGTTTGAAAGTACCTCTCTTTCGGGGCACATTATGCAAATTATCCATGCTGCACAAATGGGTAGCTGATGCAATTTCCCTGCTGTAGGTGTCGCAACTTCCGCACAAATGTTCACTATTTATATCCAGAGTCACATCCCAAAGCCAAATTTCGCCGAGGGATTTTGTTTACTGGATTTAGTGTTCACTGCGTCACAGTGTGACGTGCAGGAAATATATTAAAAATGAATATCCGTGCTAGAATGTTATATTCTGGCAATGGATTTCGCTTGTGAAGAACACAGCACGATACGAATAATGTGGCATTATACAGGGTGTTCTTGAAATCGCCCATTCCGCAAAGGGTTGTATTCTACAAGTAAATTTGACATAAAAGTCTTAAAGAAATTGCAACAATGCTCCTGCTGTAGATGTAAAAGGTTACTCAATCTGAAGGTACAACTCCACTGGGCTTGCTTCCAAAATACTTCCCAGCTTATTGCAGATGTTTACACCCGATATATTAAACAGTTGAAGGTTAACTTATCACTCGTGTTTATCACGTGTCTAGTGCATTGAAAGGAAAGCTAACCATGAAAGCTGTTAGAGTTTGCTTGTGCAAAACACCCACGCTACCAATGAACTGGTTGGAAAGGCTATATGAAGCTGTAGTGGAGTCAAAAATGTTATATGGAATAGAAATAGGGATGGATTAACATTGATATAGTCTACAGAATGTTTTGTAAAGAAGTTCTGGGTGTACCCAAAAGTTCACCAAGGGGCGTGGCACTGGCAGAGCTAGGAAGGGTAGGGAGAAAAGGTATAATAGTGGAAATAATTTTGAAGTATTGGTATAGATGTTTAAATTTAGAGGATAGTAATATATTAAAAGAATGTATGTAGTTCCAAAAAACTTTCTTAGGAGAAGAGTGTTGGATTGGGGAACTGGGAAATGTGCTAAAAGAAATTGGCATGAGGAATATTTTCCTATTAGTTAAATATAATAACAGTGGGTTTTGGAAAGAAGTGAGATTGAGGGTGGGAGATATCGAGAAACAAGAGATATAGGCTAGTTTTGAGGATAAAAGGTCATTGATTTTGTATAAATCAGTTAAAAGAAATTGGGGAAGGGAGAAGTATGTAGATATATGCAATCAAATTGGTAGAATAGGTCTTGCGTGGATGCGCACAGGAGTAATATTTTTAAAAAGGAATGGATATAATTGTTCGGGGAGATGTATTATGTATTATGAATCGGATAGTACTTTTCATTGGCTAATAGAATGTGATAAGGTTGAAAGGTGGAGAGAGGTTATATGGAATAAAAAATGGGACAAGCTAAACAAAGAAGCAGTAGCATTAAGAATGTTGTGAAGCACAAAAGTAGAAACAATTAAAATGATGGGGACATTTTTAGGCAACACAAGGGATAAGAGGATAAGGAGCTTAAGAAAGGTACAGCAGAACGGGCATAGTTTGGAAAGTGGAGAGATGGTATAGTAGCTTTATCCAACATATACAGCCTAGGGGCTAGATATGGGAGAGCTAGAAAACTGGAGCACTAGATTTAAGTTTTAGATGTAAGTTTCATTTGTGTTATTGTAATAATGATGAAACAAATATATTATGGGTCACACTATGAGTCTAGTCATAGAGGAAGCATTGCGTTCCACCTAAAAATCCCAATCGAGATCTCACCACAAATACATGTTTTGAGGTTCCATGAATCAAAAAAGGGCACTTTTAAAAAAAGATGTGTGTGTGTATGTTTCTCCTTGAACAAAATAACTCAAAAACGAATGCTGCATAAATACCAAACTTGGCATTAAGTTCAGTATCTTCCAAAGTTATGATACGAAGATTTTTAAGAAAATCCACCACCCCAAAATGCTCTTTACTTTGAAAAAGAATCCAAATTTATTATTTTCTCTAAAATGACTCTTTTAACGATTTTGATTAAAAGATCATAATTTAAGAACTGGTAAACCACAAGAGATAGATAAAAACATACTACACAGAAAATGCACAACTTAAACACACGATTTATTTCAAATAAACTTTTTGTGGCATCAGCTATTTCGGATATATTCGTTATTCTTGGATTGAATATGTTTCAATACTTCGTGAGTTTCTAAAAAGCTGTCGCTATTCAGTTATTTCTCGTGATGTCATAGAAAGAGTATGGAATTTCATGGCCGGCATATAGCGACCTGCTATCTGACTATCGATTGTGTTTCCTGTATCCCCTTTTGTATCTACAACGATATTTTGTAATGAAACAGGTAAAAGGTAAAGGCACGTATCACGGAGCGGCCCCCGGAACCGGGGCAGAGCACGTTACTCAGGCCAGTCGGCCCATTGTGCTTCCAGCGTAACCCCTGGGAAGGAAGGTTGAGGGGAGAGACCCGAAGGGCGACCAGATCTGAATGCCGACGGGCGTAAGCATGGGCGGGGTCTCTAACGTTTCTAGATAGAGCGCATCCGATGCCTCACGGTCCCTGCTCACAAGCCACCAACCTCCAGGAACTGCGAAGCGGAACTCTACGCTGAGGAGAGATCTAACTGAGCGGTACCACAGCAACGCTAAGGAAGAAACCTTTATAGAGCGCAAGCCACCGTCCAACTGCAACTAGCCGAACGCCGTCGCCTGGTCCTACAACCCTAAAACAGATGATGGGAAGATGATGGGTACAGGAAATGAGAGGAAGGAGATTCTGGTAGAAGATTAATCATTCCAACATTCGCCTGGCGACCCAGGAAAACTACGAAAAACCTGGTTCAGAAGGAGAAGTCGTCGGAGATAGATCTCGCGACTTCCCGAATGCGGACCACAGACGTAACCGCCTGAGCCATTCTGATCAGTTATGAAGTAGTTAGAAAAATAAGTTTTTGAGAATAGTTTGTAATATATATACACACAATAAAACGATAGTGGGATGAAAAGGTCGTGTGAATGTAACAAAACTTTATCATAGATAGCGGACTGCGTCAACTACATTTGAAATAATATCGAGTGGAAAAGATACAGGTTTGTCCTTCAACTAGAGAAGTTTTGGCGAATATATAGACAAAGTTTTTGAGTACTTTACTTCTCTTATACACATTTATAGAAAAACGTTTCGTAAAGAGTATTGTTTGGCAACTTCGTGCTTTTCCTTTGAAGATGGGTGAGACAAATGATGTTTTGATGTTTGTTTGTTGCAGAGTAGCGTGTGCTGAGTTTCGGAAGGCAGCCGCGACTGGATTAAGAGAATGTTCTGTAAAGGCTGGTTCACAACCGCCCGAGAACGGTAACCAGAACGGAAACGAGAACGGGAATACATATCGACGATCATATCGATCACAAAGTGAAAGTCGATTTGGCGCATTGGGATTTCATTTGCTTTTAACTGACCAATGATATTGTTTCACCTACTTCCAATTTAGCCAAGCCAATGTCAAAATTCGATAGAGTAAACATTATCTAAATGCATATCCATTACATTTCCGATCCCTCTACTTATGCCAAGCATCATTTCTTATTTAATGGCATACTTTAAAATTGTTTATTGTTCTTTTTTCATTTCCACCGGTTTTAGCTGTTCTTTGTAGCTTTTGCCATTGTTTTTAGGTAATAGCCAGTTTTGAGTTGCATATAAACAAACTAGAAATGACCCCTTCACCAGAGGAACCAACGCTGATTAGATTTGCGGGTGTCGGGATGAGGTTAGGAAGCACATTTACTACTAACTCCTTCCAGTTTCATGTTTCCAGCTTGCGACTATAGAGAGCATTAGTGGCTCTTTCATGACACGGCCGCCTAGAATAACCTCTAGAGCGAAGAGCCTAATATGCACACTATGGATCTAATATGCCGTGCCCGGGAACGAGAACGAGAAAGTTAAAAGTTGGACAACTCTTCTTTTCCGTTCCGGGGCCCGGGAAGGCTTCCCGTCGGTTGTGAACACTCCCATTTGAATACATGTATTTCAACTTTCTCGTTCTCGTTCTGGTTACCGTTCTCGTTGGTTGTGAACCAACCTTAACCGTCGTTAGTTAAAACGAAAACATGTATAAAACACGACACATCTAGGTAAGCTTGCAATATACAAGTTGCACAGTAATACACGTAATGAAACAACACATCGGTATTTAAATGATGTAATTTATTTGAAATCGATAAACATTTAAGAATGGTTTATATGGGAGCATGATAAAATATACGATTTTTAGTACTGTTTCCTAAAATATTTAAATGCCAGAAAGCAAGACACAAAATGTTGCAAACGTACCTTAAATGTAACGCTATGTGTGCATTTACGACATCCTTTTGTTTTGCTTCTCTGTATAAAAGCTTGTTAATAACAAAACGTTTGATGTGTTGCATTCACACGACTTTCTCTACTTCTTGTTAAACACGATAAACTTTCAACACACATTTACAGCTTTTGTTGTAGCATACATATAGTAGATAAAACAATATTCAGATTTTCAAAGAACAAAAGGACATTTCGCTTTGTAATGGCTTTGAAATTCCATGCTCTCTGCATGACAACGAACGGAAAAAAAGAGCGAGAGAGAGAAGTAAAAGAATGGCGACTTCCTAGTTGACAAAAGCAGAAGTGTTTGAAAATTCAAACAAATAACAAGGACTATCTCGAAAAAGGTCAACTCTGCAAAAATAAATTAATTTGACAAATTGTGTGCATTTACGAGATATACATGTTTTTTTTTACTTTCTCTACTACGTAGGGGAAGAATTGTATTCCACCCAAAATTCGATACCAAGATTTCACCTGAAATACATGTTTTGAGGCTCCCTAAATCCAAAAAAAGCATTTTTGGAAACATGTCCGTGTGTCTGTGCGTATCTGTGTGTGTTTGTGTGTGTGTGTGTGTGTGTGTGTGTGTGTGTGTGTGTGTGTCTGGCTGTCTGTGAACAGCATAAATCAGAAACTAACAGTTGGATAAACACCAAACTTGGTATTTAGGTTCAGTATCTTCCAGAGATACGACATGAATTTTTTCAAGAAAATCCCCCACCCCGGATTAACCTTTGCATGGAACATTTTTCAAAAATTTTAATTTTCTCAGAAATGGTTCTAACGATTTAGATTAAAATATCATATGTTTAAGATACTTTCATGACAAATAAAATGTATATCTTGAATTTTCTGGGAATGTCTCCAAAAGTATTCTTCATTGGGAACGACTTTTGCATAACTGGTAAACCATAAGAGATAAACAAAATTTTACTACACAAAAATGTAGATTGTGTTTAAATACACAATTAATGTCATATAATTTTTTTTTTGTAAAGTGAACCATTTTCAAGATATTGCTTGTTATTCCCTTAAATTTTCCAATACTTATCCATTTTTTCAAATGGGAATTCCTTATTCATTATTTTTATGTCCTGGACATGCAAAGAGAATGGAATACTCCACATAGCAACCAGCTCTTAAAAGATTTGACTATCGCTTAAAGCCTACCATATTCCCCTTGCACCTACAAGAAAATTAGCAATAAGATTAACATCTCGATTAACATGAAGCATATGGAGAATAGGCGTTTGTAAAAATAGTTTGTACAAGAGTAGAGAAAGTCATGTGAGTGTAACACCTCAGATTTTTTATGTAGTAAAATCTTGTGTATCTCTTACGGTTTGCCAGTTATACAAAAGGCATTCGAAATGCAGAAGACTTCAAAGGTTATTCCCTGAAAATTCGAGATATGCATTTCATTTTTATGTAAATGACTTAAGTATCTTCTTCTTGCTCGGTTTATCCTTCCTGTTTAGAGGATTTACACCCCTCAGGACTCACAAGCCAATGCCTTGGGTCAGAGGCTTGTTGGGGAGCGGAAAGACTTTTGGATCGAATGGGTGATCGGTCCGAAGCCTGGTATATCTCAAACATATAGTATTTTAATCAAAATCATTATAGCAGTTTTTGAGAAATTAAAAACTAACGAAATCTTTTCCATGTAAAGGAAAGAATGGAATTTTCTTTAAAATTGTGTCGCATCTTTGGAAGTTTCTGAACTTAAATACCAAACAAATATTTCGTTTTTGAGCTATGTTGTTGAAAAACATATGAACAGACACAGATACACACACCTTTTTCTAAAATAGCGTTTTTTATTTACTTTATTTTTAGTTTTTGTTCATATACGTCTATTTTCGGTGAAACCTCAGTATCGAATTTTTTTTAGTGAAATGCAATACTTCCTCTACTTACCTTTGCTACTACGAGGGAGAGAGAGAAAGAGTAGCAAGAGTAAACAAAATCTGATGTGTTGCACTCACATGACCTTCTTTACTCTTATGCAAACTACTTTTACAAACGCTTATTCTCCATTTACTTCATATTAATCGATAAACATTTGCCGAAACTTATTGGTAATTGTTTTGTAGGTGTAAGGGATATATGGTAGGCTTTAAGCGATAGTCAAATCTTTTAAGAGCTGGTTGCTATGTGGAGCATTTCATTCTCTTTGCATGTCCAGGACATAAAAAAAATGAATAACGAATTCCCATTAGAATAAAGTATAAGTATTGGAAAATTCAAACAAATAACAAGGAATATCTCGAAAATGGGTCACTCGACAAAACAAATGTATAGATTATAAGTTGTGTGTTTTAACGAGATCTACATTTTTCGTGTAGTACAATTTTGTCTTATTTCTTATGGTTTACCGGTTATGCGAAAGTCATTCAAAATGAACAGGACTTTGGTGACATTCCCAGAAAATTAAAGATATACATTTCATTTGCCATAAAAATATCTTAAAGGTATGATATTTTAGAGAGAACCAAAGTTTTAGGAAAATGTTCCATATAAAGAATAGTCTGGGTTGGGTGGATTTTCTTGAAAATATTCGTGTCGCGACCTTGGAAGATACTAAACTCAAATACCAATTTTGGTATTTATCCGACTTTTTGTTTTTGAGTTATGCTGTTCACAGACAGACACACAGACATGTTTTCAAAAATGTTATTTGGATTCAGGGCGCCTCAAAACGTCGGTGAAATCTCGCTATCGAATTTTTGGGTGGAATGCAATACTTCCCCTACTTACTCTATGTATTAGGAAAAGTAATAGTGTGGCATAAACAAGTGAGGGGTTGTTTTCGCTGGCATGTAACTAAAACCTTATTGCTTTGCTTGAATGTATTTCTAAACAAGCATTTATCATGATTAAAGCAATTGTATAAGAAAAATCTGAATTATTTGTATCAGATGTGGTAAATGACAAATCAAATTTCACGTAGTATTATTTTCTATGTTACATTATCCATTGTTAATATGGATAAAAATGTTCTTCTGGGATGATTAATATTGCAAATTAATTGCTTAGATTGAATGCTCATGGCCAACAAAATACACTCCAAGAATTACAAAAAATATTAAGAAATTCCGACAACATAGATGTGTACTTACTAAATTCAATATAATAATCCTATCTCCCCTTTTCTACCCCATATAACCTGCTCCTTGAGAGAGTATTGATCTCCCCACCTTGGTGGTGGGACCGAAATCTCTCCGACCTGAGGTTTGATATCCGCACGCTAATTCTGAGGTTTCGTTTTTATTCTGTAATTCGATATAAGTTTTATAATAATTTATTTATATTTATGATTTTAATATTATTACTAATATTAATTTGTACTTTTTGTAGAATAAATTTAATTTAATTTTATTTTTTTGAGAGTAGTTTGATTCTTTCATTTTATTTTTCACATTTTTGTTATTTAGTTTAATAGTATTACTGTATTAATTTCTAAAAACCAATAAATACAGCAAGATTCAAGTACCTGTCCTTTTAACACAAGTGGCTCAGATAAACAAATCTTAAGTTGAAATTTAGACAATGTTGACAAAGATTTATTTTTTTTACTCCAAACTTGATGTTGTAATCGAATTTGTAATTTGCCTTTACGAGTCGTTAAAATGTTCTTTTGGGATGTTTGAAAACTTCATGATTATGTGATAATAATGGAATCTCAACTGCTAGTTTTTCCCCATTTTAATATAGAAAAACCTGGGTCTACGTAGAAATATTTCTGTCCAGTTTTGATGGAATTTTCAGGACATACAAATAAATAAGTAATGCTTCAACTGATCTGCCATTTTCCATTACATGGGAATAGTTTGAAAGTTATTCATAATTGAATATGTAATTCATTCAAGAGCTTTTATTTCGAAACGACAGAAAATCAAGGTACAATATGTTTTGGCGTACACTTTTCCATTAACACAATATCTCAACTTACAGAATGATTCTTCCTGGACACAAAAATATAAAATAACTTAAAAATTATAGGATTCTTTCTTCGCTGAACATATAGTATAGCCAGAAATAATTAAACACAAAATAAGCAATATTTTGAAAACAGATAAAGTTAGAAGAAAAAAATCTTTCTATGGGATATAATAACTACAGGTTTCAATATCATAAGATCTAGAATTTTCAAATGTTAATACCCCTCCTTAGCAATTATTTACTAGAACTTTAAAATGTTCCACAAGTATAGGAAGCCTACAAAAGTACACTGCCGTTGTGAAAATTGCAACACCAAGAAAGAATTTCCCGAATAACTCCAAACTTGGTGGAAGTGTAGAAGAGTGTGCATACAATTAGTGATTAGGTTTCCAGAGAGATGGGGTACACGTAGGCCGAGCACAGTCCTCTCGTGTCGGTCCGACAAGACCAGTGTTGCGCTCAGTGTAGTCAGTGCAAACCTGTCAAACAAGGTGGAAACAATAAAGAGTGTCAATATGCCTCGTCGACGGAAGAGTTTGTCATACCGTGACATTTCGGCTCGTACAAGGTATGCTGCTACGACAGTGATGCGTGTGTGGAAGCAGCAGCAGTGGATAGATGAAGGGGTACTGGACCACGGAACATGACCACAGCACGGATGACCGTCATCTAGTTTGCATGGCCATAACGGACCGTACAGCTTCATCCACAGTGTTGGCTCGACGCTGGAGCACTGCAACAGGTGTGAACTTGTCTGCATAAACGGTTCGTCGCCATCTGCTGCAGGTTGGACTGGTTGCATGCATGTCATTACGTCGGCTTCCATTGTCCAAGAAACCACAAGCTCCTCCGACTGCAATGGACACGTGAACACCGCCACTTGGGCGCTGAGTGGCAAAATGTAGTCTTTTCGGACGAGTCCCGCTTCAACGTGTCCTACAGTGATAACAGCATACATGTCCGGCGATACCGTGGTGAGCGCAACATGGAGAACTGCACTGTTGAGCGGCATAACGGAAAAACACCAGGTGTGATGGTTTGGGGTGCCATTGGTTACAATAACCGATCTCACCTCCTACAAATTGAGGGCACTTTGCACAGCAACCGGTAGGTAACGGTGGTTGTAGAGCCTGAGGTACTCCCCCTGCTTCAGGCATCTCCTTTCAACAGGACAATGCACGGCCACATACTGCGAGGAACGTACATCGAAGAGCGACGGTACCATTGCTTCTCTGGCCTGCAAGTTCGCCTGACATGTCGCCCATCGAACGTGTCTGGGATATGGTTGGTTCGGCACCTGGTGCGTCACGGTCCTCCAGTAACCAGTGTCACGGATTTGTGGGCTCGAATACAAAATGCGTGGAGGGAAATCTCTCAGGAACTTATTCAGAACCTTTTTGATTCAATGCCACGGCGTATAGCAGTTGATTGCAGCGCATGGAGGCCACACCAAATATTGAATATTGGGGCTCAAAGGTCATGTATAGATTTGAAAAGTTTATCATTTGTTACTTGTCATGTACATAACCTGCGATATTAAATTCATTGAATTCATGTGTCTCCTTCTTACCTTCCTTCACAAACGGCAGTGTATTTTACACTCATATAAAACAATATACGTGGAATTGCTTACCACATTATACAACGTTATTGTAATATTATTATGTTAATTACTTATACATTTTAATACATAGGTTTTCTGTCTGCAATGGCTGGGGAAAAATGAGAGAAATACTTATATGACCTTTCCATATTTCTTTGTTTGTCCTATCCGATGAGTTGAAGAATGCCTCGTATGATATTAAATACCTCGTGAATATGACGTCTAAGTAAATTAATATATTTTGTAAGATAAATTGAAAAGCGGTCGGATTCAGTTAATACAGTACAGTCATTTTATGGAGAGGCCACGGATCGCGTGTATGTGTGCCCTGCTCACTGTCTATTACTAAAAATGAGATTTTTACTTTCTCTACTACGTATAGTAAGTAGGGGAAGTATTGCACTCCACTCAAAAATTGGATACCGAGATTTCACAGGAAATACATGTTCTGAGGTGCACTGAATGCATATAAAGCATTTTTGGAAACATGTCCGTGTGTGTGTGTGTGTGTGTGTGTGTGTGTGTGTGTGTCTGTCTTTCTGTGTGTGTGTCTTTGTCTGTCTGTGAACAGCATAACTCAGAAACGAACACTCGGATAAACACCAAACTTAGTATTTAGGTTCAGTATCTTCCAGAGATGCGACACGAAGGTTTTGAAGAAAATTTCCCCACACCAAATTACCCTTTACATGGAACATTTTTCGAAAATTTTAATTTTCTTAAAAATGGCTCTAACGATTTGATTAAAACATCATATATTTAAGATACTTTCATGACAAATAGAATGTATATCTTGAATTTTCTGGGAATGTCTCCAAAAATATTCTTCATTGTGAAGGACTTTTGCATAACTGGTAAACCATAAGAGATAGACAAACTTTTAGTACACGAAAACTGTAGATCGCGTTAAAATACACAATTTATGTTATATATATTTTTTTTTGCTGAATGAACCATTTTCGAGATATTGCTTGTTATTCCCTTAAATTTTTCAATACTTATTTTCTCAAATGGGAATTCGTTATTCATTTTTTTGTCTTGGATATGCAAAGAGTATTAATTTGTGGCAAAGAGATTGGTGCTGCGCCTAGAAACCAGCTATTAAATTGTATTTCTATAGCGATAGTCAAATATTTTTAGAACTGGTCACTATGTGTAAAATTTAATTCTCTTTGCATGTCTAAAGATCGTTTCTGTAAATGTTTATCTCGATTAATATGAAATAGATGGAGAATAAAAGTTTGTAAAAATAGTTTGTACAAGAGTAGAGAAAATCATGTGAGTGTAACACATCAACATTTTTTTGTCCTGGTAATGCAAAGAGAATGGAATGCTCCACATAGCAACGAACTCTTAAAATATTTGACTATCCAATTCCTACCAATTCCGCTTGCATCTACAAGAAAATTAGCAATAAGATTAACATCTCGATATCTCGATTTACAGGAAGCATATGGAGAATAAGCGTTTGTAAAAATAGTTTTACAAGAGTAGAGAAAGTCATATGAGTGTAACACATCAGATTTTTTTTCGTTCTGTAACTCCCGCGTTACTTACGAGTGATGGTAACATGCACTATATTGAGCACTAGCCTCGTGTTAGTTGTGAAGATATTCCTGGTGTCTTGGGATAAATTTTCCATTCACATGCATAAGCTCTTCTTGCGTAATATTCATAATTTCTGTTTTTATATTGTCCTTAAGTTCGTCTATGGTGTGGGATTATCCCTATAAACTTTTATTTGTTAGGGTTCCCCACAAGTAATTGCATACATTTTGTAAATTTTTTCCTTCGTTAGAACGTCACGTTTTCGCCTCTTAGGTTTGCTACCATGGCAACATGTCGATACGACATTAAATTCCCCAATTTTTCGCATTTTACCCGGTAAATTTCCCGGAATTTAATGTCGTACCGACAAGTTGCCATGGTAGCTCAGTGGTTAGAGCAACCGTACGGAAACCGGGAGATCCGTGGTTCAAATCCCGGCAATGGCATCAGTTGTCTGATTCTACCTTTCCAACCTTGACCTACACACGGCTTGTGTGGAAAAACATTAATTCCATAAAAATTCTTATTCAAGGCTGAAGTCGGCAGGTATTGCAGTGGACTAATAAGACATTAGCACCATATATTAAATATATTTAGAATGCAAATAAACTTATATCTTGAATTTTCTGGGAATAGCCTGTGAAGGAATTAAATATTTTTTTTTGTGTCACCAGTCATTTCCGATAAATTCGTTATTAATGGTTTGAACATTTCAATACAGCCATTCTTTTAAAGTTCTGTCGATTTTCAGTTGTTTCTCGCGATTGCATGGAGAGAGTATGGAATTTTAAGGCCAGCATATAGTGTCCAGTTCTAAAACATTGCACGACTGCTATTACCTTTGTATCTATAATGGAATGTGTAATGTAGCTATTTCCGGAAAGGTTTAACTCGATTAAAATGAAACAGACAGGAAAATAAACTTTCGTAAGAATAATTTGTATGCCCACTAATTAGTAATAGAAGGTAGATAAAGTTATGTGAATATAACACATTAGAATTTTTTATGCTTTTGTTTAAATGGTAAACCATAAGAGGCGGGGGCATAAATTTAGATATTAAAATACACAATTTATGTAAAATAAAATGTTTGTGATATTAAACATTTCCGAGACAGTATTCGTTATTATTGGTTTGAAGCAGGGATGTCATTTTGGGGGGCAGAGGGATCAATTGAAGAAGCTAAGTTATGAGAAATAATTAGGCTACTAGTTATTATTGCTCTAACGGAATAGAAATCACAACAGAACTTTTAATACAAATATTTTAGATTTAAGAAATAAAAGTTTTTCCTTTTGGCTTAATGTGTCCTTAAAATTCGCATGAATATTCGTGTAACTGTTTCAGGCAATCTTTCTCCTCCCCAAACAGAAATTGAAATGACGCTCCTGGTTTGAAGTTTTTTATGTTCGAAGGCGCGTTTGTTTCTCATGGCCATTTGTGAAGTAGGATTATTCTTGGAGTTTATGTTTTTATGTTAGCCACACATTTGGGAGCCAACTTGAAGTAGATATTGCTTTAGTTTAACTGCCCCACGTATGGGTGCCAACTTGAAGTAGATATTGTCTTTAGGAGTTTGTTGTAGTTTTTGTTGTTGAAGTTTCCACCACGCTGTGGTCGTTAATATGGATGTATTGTTGTTGTTACGCTCCAAGTTTTTAAAAAAAATATATTAACTTTGTTATTAAATGCTTCTATAGATATTATTTATGTTTATGTTTGCCTCGGCTGCTTCAGTATTGTTTTAGACACACGTTTCTCTTAATCAGGGCGTGGTACGACAAGAATGTAGGCTTACACAGATTTTAAGTTTAAATTCACTTCTTTTTATTTATCCTTGACACAAAATAAATAGCACTAACTGATATCAAGAGCTGTGAGATTCTTTAATTTAATACTAGCACTTTGTTAACGGGTATACTTAATTTTCGTTACACACGAATAGGTAATATTCCTTTGGAGAACACATCTTCCATCTGGTTACTACCAAGGTCTGCAGGCAACTGAACATATTTCAACCGTCCAAAGCCGTAAGCTTCTGTATTTCAAGTCTCTGATTGGCTAATTTTAAACTGTCACAAAATTTACATTATCGTTGCTCTAACCATGACTAGTAATATTTAAGCTCTCAAACTCATTATTGTCTCAAGGTTACCTCATTGTTAGCAACGTTAAACTTATTATTCTCCAGCTCTTACATTATTAAATTACACAACATTATTAAACATGTTTACAATAATATAAGCATATGCAATGACTGTTACATACATTTTTAAAAATTATTACATACATATTGCTTGAAGGCGGGCTGTTATTGAATTTACATATTATATAATTTAATTGATATTATTCAAGTGTTAAAAATACTGCCTCATTTGAAGAGTGGAATTTTAAAGCAGCACATAGACACACGCTTTTAAACAGTTGACTATCGCCTCAGCTTGCAGTATCTTCTTTATTTAATTTATTTATTTATGGACGCCGTGGTCGAGTGGTTAGACCGCTCGCCTCTCACCGAGACGGCCCGGGTTCAATCCCAGGGGACCACATGTGGGAGTTGTGGTGGACAAAGCGGCGTCTGGGCGGGTTTTCTCCGGGTTCTCCGGTTTACCCCGCCATTCATTCCACCAATTGCTCCATCATCACCTTTCCTTTCGTCCATTTCAACATCATTTCGTATCATCTACTTCCTTCCTCCCCATACCAGGCATAGGCTGATCCACCATCCTGGACGTTCTGTCTGATCCATGAGTGTCTGCTCCTCGACGGGCCTCTGACCCCAGGCACCCGCCTGTAAGTCCTGGGGGGTTAAGTCCTACATTTGAGGAGGTTAAACAGATAATGGATGCTCCTTAACTACTATGACCCTTAGCGTTCCATTCTATATTGGACGTGAAAAACCGTAAATTTTGCTCAGAGGCCTCTTTATCAGACTTAAGGTTCTTTTACGTGCCGTAAATCTACGACACGGGACCACCGGCTTTACTTTGCTTCCGAAGGTAGCCATGCTAAGGACCTTTACGCTGGAAAAAAATTCATCGCCCTCCGCCGGGTTTGAACCCGCGACCTCGGGAACCAGTATGCCTTTTGTACCTAAACGAAATGTGTAATGACATTTATCCCCATTAAAGTGAAGTAGATATACAAATAAAGTTTTATAAGAATTGTTTGTGTATCTATACCTAAGAACATTTGATAAAATGCAATGTAGAAATTATAGTTTGAATGAAATACGTTCATCGGTTCGTTGATGGCCTTTCCTTTGGTAATAAAGCTGAAATGGAAAATATTTTTTATATCTACACAGATAAACACTGATTCAAGACATTGGAGGAAATGCTATCAATATTTTTGGTATGAAACTTTATCAATCTGTTATGTAGTAAGGAAGCAATTTGCGAAATTCCTGTCCATTAACAGGCTAGCATGCAATCTGAGGGAAACAGAATACATTAGATGTCACGAGATTGCCGGAACCTCGCCCGAGGCACAATCGATATATTCGATTACAGAGCAGGTGTTGCCGAGGTGAGTGAATCATGTTGGGTCGCCTCATCCCACCAACACTGTAATGGCTTCGGATTAACGTTGTCCTTGCTTCAGTTCTCTTTTTATGTCCAGTATTTGGGTAGCTTACAAAGGAATTATATTACATTGTAGGTCAGAACATAAAATTGTATGTTCTGCTTAAAAGCACTGCAGTTACATTAGACCTCATTAAATACTTCGTGGATACGTATTCAGAACATGGTTTTATAGTCAACATCAGAACATCCAACATCATTTGTTACAGTAGCCACATCCATTGCAGATGTAACAAATATATATTATAGGCAGTGACACAGATGACAAATCCCATATTCTACTATCAGCAGAAATACATGTTTCGAGGCTCCCTGAATCTAAAAAAAGGAATTTTCGGAAAAACGTCGTGTGTGACTGCATAACTCAATCAAAAAGTCGGATAAATACCAAACCTGGTATTTAGGTTCACGACCTTCCAAAGAAGCGACACAGAGATTTTTACAAAATTCCCCCCACACCAAACTACCCTTTACATGGAACATTTTTCGAACTTTTTAATTTACTAAAATATTACTATAACAATTTTGATTAAAATACCATATATTAAAGATGTTTACATGACAAATAAAATGTATACCTCGAATTTTTTGGGAACAGCTTGTGAAGTTCTCTTAATTCGGAAGGAATTTTACGTAAAGTTGTATAACTTATAACCAGTAAACGTTAAATGTTAGACGAAAACATACTACACAAAAAGTATAGATTTCTTTAAAATACAATTCATTTCAAATAACTTTTTTTTCTGGAATCAGCCATTTCCGAGATATCCGTTATTAATTGTTCGATTTGTTCAATACTTTGTCGTTCTTTTCAAGTCTCATCGATTTTCAGTTGTTTTAGTAATTGGCTAGAAAGAGTATGGAATTTTAAGGCCAACAGTATATCTCAGATAGGAAAACAAAATTTCGTAAAAATAATTTGTATATCCACTAATATTCGATAGAGGGTAGAGAAAGTCATGTGATGTAACATATCAGATTTTTTCTCTACCTTCCGTAATAATTACGAAAGTATATGTTTAAACACAAAGACTATACATAAGCAACCTTGCACACTTCGTATTATAGTTTGGAGGAAGGATAACACGAAGATTTTTTCCGTCAAGGCTAGCCTAGCCTCCTAGTATAACGAGAGTCTACCGTACACGTGGTTTCAACTTTGGAAGCATTTAGGCTTCGGGAAGATAGGGTGCTCCTCGTCTGAAGAATATGTGTAAATCTGCTGAGAAGTACTTTCACGTGCCGATATCGCATAATTCCCAAGCCAGGACACAAAAAGTTTAATCGCAAACACAGTAATTACAGATAAATGTAGGTTTAAGCGCATTTTATGTTAGCATAGCCTCCTAAGCATAGGTCTATCTGCGGAAGGGGACCTAGCATCTCGACCTATAAGATCTTTTGTGCCTGAAGCCCCTGACGAGTGCCCCTGAGAGGGAGGGGTGAGGTATGAGGAGACAGAGGCGGCCGGACCAGGAGACACGACGGGCTAGAGAGCAGGTTTCCTACATTTTACAGATTGAAACTCCCCGGATGGAGTTGGTGCAACCGGCACCCGTCCCTCCTGTGGGCTTCACATCCCCCAGGGGAACCGGGACGCGGATACCGCCCCCATTCTGGGGGAGGAAGGCTTACATAAAGCATCCTTTTCCCCTGCCATGCATTGCCGAGACTCCCGCCGACACTTTTAACCCTGAAACAGACCAAGCAGATAAAAGGTGAGGTGAAATGAGCATGCAGATGATGGGGGATGTAGTGAACCTTCTCAGCATTCACTTAGCGTCCCGGAGAAACCCCGAAAAAACCCATGCGTCAGGAAGGTCGGCCGAGGGAATCGAATCCACGACCTCCCTAATGGGGCCACAGACGTTACCGCCTGAGCTTGATAGCCTCCTTAGGAACTATACGTAAACGAACTAAATAACCAAATTTAAATAAACGTTCATTTTATTAAGTATAAAGTCGACTACCCTTTTAGGAACCAAAAGATTATATTATTGCTAAATATTGCTAAAGGAGTTAAGTCACATCCCAGAAATCCAATAAGGAATGCAGCATTAGCTGATGTGACATTCACGTGACTTTCTCTACCCCGCTATCTTTATCAGTGGATATACAAAGTATTCTTACTAAAGCTTATTTTCCTATCTACTACATTTTGACCCAAATACTCCTTTACAGAAATAGCTACACTACACATTTCGTTATGGATACAAAGGGAACAGCAATAGTCAAATGTTTAAGATCTGGACGCTATAAGCTGGCCTTAAAATCTCATACTGTTTCCATGCAAACGCGAGAAACAACTGCAAATCGATGGGAATTTAAAAAAATAACAAGTATTGAACAATTCGAAAGGATATCCCAGAAATGGCTTATACCACACAAAAATTTATTTTAAATAAATTGCGTGTAATAAATAGATCTACGTTTTTTGTGTGGTTCATTTTCGTCTATCGCTTAACGTTTACCAGTTATACAAGGTTATACAAAATTCCTTCCGAATGAAGAGGATTTTACATGCTATTCGCAGAAAATTCAAGATATACATTTTATTTGTCATGTAAATATCTTTAATGTATATTTTAATCGAAATTCTTGGAGCTATTTTTTAAAAAAAAATCAAGATTTTCGAAACATGTAAAGGGTCCTTGGGCTGGGGGAATTTTCTTGAAAATCTTCGTGTCGCATCTTTGGAAGGGACGGAACCTAGTTCCAAGTGTAATATTTATCCTAATTTTCGTTTTTGAGTTATACTAACAGACACACACAGGACCTTTTTCTAAAATTGCTTTCTTGGATTCATGGGACCTCAAAACATGCATTTCCGACGAAATCTCGATATCTATTTTTTGGGTGGAATGCAATACCTTTTCTAACTATTATGTACGTGGCAGAGAAAGTAAAAAAGTAGCCTAAAAATATCTTCTAGGCGTTCGGTGTACTTTCTGATAAGAAAGATAGAGAATAGAGTGGGTTTAAAGGAAAGTTTAAAGCCAGATCAAATATTAGATACGTTTCTGTTGTTTTTACGATTACACCTTGGTAACTTAATGTTATGATCATTACTGCTGTGCAAGGTCGATAACTTATCCACCGGTACCCACGCAGAAAAAATGTCACGCTACGCTGCTGATTATAGGAAGTCGACAATTTCCATTAATCAATTCCTTATGGCCATAAGCGGGGTGTGGATTTACACGCAATAAAATGAATAACACGTAAAAAGTACTAAAACTCCAAGAAAACAGTTAAAACTTCAAGAAATAAGCTTAAAATCAAAGAAAGATTACTAAGAAATAATCTTATCTGTAATATCACATAAATTGTTCCATATTTTCAAAGCATGCGCTTTGAACTGTAATTCTAGCAAACCTGTATACTCGGTGCTTGAAGTAGCGAAAGAGAAATGTAGAACTGAGGGTTTTTCGAGGGAGCTTAACCCCTGCATGCAGAAGTGTTATGCAGGGATGTAGTGCTTGTCCCGTTTGATATAAATTGCAATATATGTTTTGGAATGATCTGTTACACCGTGTTATAAGACAGCGTTCAGTATTTATTCATCCATCTAGGTCGGAGCAAATCCGCGCATTAATTTTACTTCGTGCTATATTAGAACGATTAATGAAGTTTTAAGAACAATAATTTAAACTGTAAAATCTTCGATTTTCCCCCTTTTTTACTTTCTCTAGTACGTACAATAAGTACAGGAAGTATTGTAAACCACCCAAACATTCGGTACCGAGATTTCATTGGAATAACATGTTTTATGGTCCCTTATATAAAAAGGCATATTTTGAAAAAGCTCAGTGCGTGCGTGCGTGTGTGTGTGTGTGTGTGTGTGTGTGTGTGTGTGTGTGTGTGTGTGAAAGTCTCTGCCAGTCAGTCTGTGTGTGTGAAAACATAATTAAAAATATGGTGTGTTACACTCTCATGACTTTCTCTACTCTTGTACAAACTATTTTTACAAACTCTTATTCTCCATCTATTTCATATTAATCGAGATAAACATTTGCAGAAACGATCTTTTGACATACAAAGAGAATTACAGTTTACACATAGCGACCAGTTCTAAAAATATTTGACTATCGCTTAAGGTGAACTATGCTCCCCTTGTTTTGTAATTGCAAGGGCAATATAGAAATACAGTAGCCTTTAAACATAGACATCTCTCTTAATAGCTGGTTGCTAGATGCAGCACCATTATCTTTGCCACAGATTAATACTCTTTGCATATCCTAGACAAAAAAAATGAATAACGAATTCCCATTGAGAAAATAAGTATTGAAAAATTTAAGGAAATAACAAGCAATATCTCGAAAATGATTCACTCAACACAAAAATGTGTATGACATAAATTGTGTATTTTAACGAGATCTACATTTGTTGTGTAGTAAAAGTTTGTCTATCTCTTATGGTTTACCAGTTATGCAAAACTCCTTCACAATGAAGAATACTTTTGGAGACATTCCCAGAAAATTCAAGATATACATTTTGTTTGTCATGAAAATATCTTAAACATATGATATTTTAATCAAAATCGTTAGAGCCATTTTTGAGAAAATTAAAATTTTCGAAAAATTTTCCATGTAAAGGATAATCTGGGGTGGGGGGATTTTCTTGAAAACCTTTGTGTCGCATCTCTGGAAGATACTGAACCTAAATACCAAGTTTGGTGTTTATCCACTGTTCGTTACTGAGTTATGCTGTTCACAGACAGACACACACACACACAGACACACACACGGACATGTTTCCAAAAATGCTTTTTATGGATTCAGGGGATCTCAAAACATGTATTTCCGGCGAAATCTCGGTATCGAATTTTTGGGTGGAATACAATACTTCCCCTACTTACTATACGTAGTAGAGAAAGTAATAAAATGTATATCTTGAGTTCTCTGGGAATATCCTGTGAAGTCCTCTTCACTCGGAAGGAACTTTGTAGAATCTTGTTTATGATTATCTTTACCAAACTGATAAACCTTAAGCGCATTACATAATAAATGTAGGTCTTTTTAAAACACACAATTTATTTCAAATAGATTTTTTGTACATAAGCCATTTTCGAGATATCTGTCATTAATGGTTCGAAAGTCGTCATGCTTTTAAAATCCTGTCGACATTCAGTTGTTTCTCGCGACTGCATGGAAGGAGTAATTAAGGCCAGCATGTAGCGTCCAATTCTTAAGCATTTGACTTTCGCTATTCCCTTTGCATTTATAGGGAAATGTCGGTAGCTATTCCTGTAACGGTTTATCTCGATTAAAATAAAGTAAACAAAAAATAAGCTTTTTTAAGATAAGTTTTTACGCCCATTAATAAATAATACAGGGTAGAGAACGTAATGTGAATGTAGTACATTAGATTTTCCTCCCACCTTTTTACTATCTCTACGACGTATTGTAAGTAGGGGAAGTATTGTATTCCACCCAAAAATTCGATACCGAGATTTCACCGGAAATACATGTTTTGAGACCCCCTGAAGTTTTTTATACCTGGTATGCACCAGTGGACTGATTGTACGAGAATATTTCTACTTCGCTTGAACAATTACGTGCATCATGTATAGTATATTTTGCAAGAGCAAAGAATTTTGTTTAGTTTCTGTAAAGTTACATGCCCTATCACTTTTTGGCGTCTGTTTAGAGATGAATGGAATAAACAGTAAAATAATAAGTTAAGACTCCTTTGACCACTTTTCAGGATAAGCAAATAGTTTAGGGAATCTAAATCATATACGAATTAAACATAAGCGAAGTAAAGTCACAAGAATAGGGAATGCTTAATTATTTACTGATCAACAGGATAAAATGAAAAATCTTATGTGTTACATTCATATGAGTTTCTCTACCCTCTAGCACTTATTAGTGTGTCTACAAATTACTCTTACAAAAGTTTATTTTCTATCTACTTCATTTTAATCCAAGTAAACCTTTCTCGAAACAGCTACATTACACATTTTGTTATGGATGCAAAGAGAACAGTGATAGTCAAATGTTTAACAACTGAACGCTATATACCTGCTGTAAATTCCATACTGTTCCCATGCAGTAGAGAGAAACAGGTGAAAATCGACAGGAATTAAAAAGAATGACAAAGTATTGAACAATTTGAACCATTAATAATGGATATAGAAATTTATTTGAAATAAACTGTGTTTTTGGAAACATGTTCGTGTGTGTGTCTGTCTGTGAACAGTATAACTCAGAAACGAAAAGTCGGATAAACACCAGACTTGGTATTTAGGTTCAGGATCTTCCAGAGATGCGACACGAAGTTTTCAAGAAAATCCCCCCACCCCAGATTACCATTTACATGGAACATTTTTCGAAAATTTTAATTTTCCCAAAAATGGCTCTAACGATTTTGATTAAAATATCATATGTTTAAGATATTTTCATGACAAACAATATGTATATCTTGAATTTTCTGGGAATCTCTCCAAAAGATTCTTCATTGTGAACGACTTTTGCATAACTGGTAAACCGTAAGAGATAGACAACATTTTACTACACAAAAAATGTAGATCGCGTTAAAATATACAATTTATATCATATACATTTTTGTTGTTGAGTGAACCATTTTAGATATTGCTTGTTATTTCCTTAAATTTTTCAATACTTATTTTCTCAAATGGGAATTCGTTATTCATTTTTTTTGTCTTGGATATGCAAAGAGTATTAATCTGTGGCAAAGAGAATGGTGCTGCATTTAGCAACCAGCTATTAGGAGATATGTCTAAGCTTAAAGGCTACTGTATTTCTATATTTGTCTTGCAAAAACAAAACGAGGGGAACATAGTACGGCTTAAGCGGTAGTCAAATATTTTTGTACTAGTCGCTATATGTAAAATGTAATTCTCTTTGCATGTCAAAAGATCGTTTCTGCAAATGTTTATCTCGATTAATATGAAATAAGAGTTGGTAAAAATAGTTTGTACAAGAGTAGGGAAAGTCATGTGATTGTAACACACCAGATTTTTACTTTCTCTACTAAATATACTAAGTAGGGGAAGTATTGTATTCCACCCAAAAATTCGATATCGAGATTTCACCGGAAATACATGTTTTGAGATCCCCTGAATCCAAAAAAAGCATTTTTGGAAACATGTCCGTGTGTGTGTCTGTGTGTCTGTCTGTCAGTCTGTGTGTCTGTCTGTCTGTCTGTGAACAGCATAACTGAGAAACGAACAGTCGGATAAACACCAAACTTGGTAATTAGGTTCAATATCTTCCAGAGATGCGACACGAAGGTTTTCAAGAATATCCCCCCACCCCAGAGTGCCCTTTACATGGAACATTTTTCGAAAACTTTAATTTTCTTAAAAATGGCTAACGATTTTGATTAAAATATCATATGTTTAAGATATTTTCATGACAAATAAAATGTATATCTTGAATTTTCTGGGAATGTCTCAAAAAGTATTCTCCATTGGGAACGACTTTTGCATAACTGGTAAACCATAAGAGATAGACAAAATTTTACTACACAAAAACTGTAGATCGCGTTAAAATACACAATTTATGTCATATACATTTTTTGTTGAGTGAACCATTTTCGAGATATTGCTTGTTTTGTATATTTTTACGTCGCTATTCAGTGTTAGATTTATAGATGAATCCAGTGCATGGTGAACATGATAACATTTGTGCTAACTATCAAAAGAGATGGGAATTGGTCCCGTTCGACGCTGAATTACATCTTCAGCGTTCAAAAGTTTTGTATAGCTACACCTAGAATATTTTGCTGATATGCAAATTAATCAAACTGCATGAATGGGATGCAGTGATTTAGGAAAGCAGTTAATCGGCGCATTGACCCGATAGAGTTAAATAGCCCGTTTAAGCTGTGCTCTGTAAATGTGCTTAACTCAGACATGAAAATAAATGGGCCTGTTGCATCACAAAGGATTAGTATTTGTAAAATAGCTGCACTCAATAGATTGACATTAGTTCTCTTTTTAACCGAGCTGAGGTCACTTAAACAGAATATTTCCGCAACGATGCTAGGCGTACCGAAAAACAAAACAGAAGAATGAGTTAAACACCCCTCCAGTGGCAACCTTGCCTTACACTGACGGTTACATATCAACTCAACCGCCTTCAAGGTTACAGGGTCAGGTGCAATAGACGGTGGTATGCGGTGTATGCGGACGATGTGCTTTGATGAGAGAACTTTTTCTACCTTGACATTGGAACCCTCTGCTCGAACCTATCAATGAGTATGGGAGGTGTTCTAGGGGCGATCTGACAGGATGTAGTCTAGGACTTAGGGATCCTGCTCCGTTGTGCCTGCAACCACCAGAACTGACCCTTGGTAAATCCCTCAACCCATCTCTTTGATCAGAAGGTCAAAGAGACACAATAGCCAAGTACTATCCGCAGAAATGAAATTCTCTTTCGTCATCAACCTTTCAACTCCATGTGCAATCGGAGTATGCCGCTGCTGTCTCTCTCTTTCCTTCTTCCCGCCTTTCTCTCTCTCTCTCTCTATCCCTCTCTTTCGTACTTCCAGTATTTGAATCCGTTTCCTTGCGCTGCCTTTCTCCTTCAAAATCATGCCTTTCATCCGTTGTCAATTAAGGCATCAATTGTTACTTCTACGAGAGTTAACTCTTTCATTTGCTTTCCTTGCCGCACTTGCTGTTCTTCTATGTGATTATGGAAGAGTAAAAAAGAATATACTCTCTTGCAAATTGAGGCAGTATTTTTAACACTTAAATGATTTCAGTCTAATTATATAATATACATATAATTCAAAAACAGCCCGCCCTAAAGTAATTTGTGTATGTAACAATATATAAAAAGTGTATATTACAGTCAATCGTATATGTTTATATTATTGTATACATGTGTAATAATGTTATGTGAATGTATAACGTAATTTAATAATATAGGAGCTGTGAGAAAAATGGATTAAATGTTGCTAACAATGAGGTAACCTTGAGGCAATAATGAATTTGAAAGTTTAACAATACTACTTGTAATTCTTGGAAGCAATAATGTAGCTTTTGTGACAGTTTATAAAATAGCCAATCAACAACCAGAAAAAGCTTTAGTTAAATGAAGGTAGGTATTCTATTGGACTAGGATTAGCCAATCAGAATCTTAAATATAGCAAAATTTACAAATTCAGAGTTCAGTTTGTTGTAGACAGTGTTCCTAACCGGATGTGAGATGTGTCCTCGAGAAATTTAATACGTAATTTTGTGTGAGACGAAAAATAATTTACGTGTTAAAAGTGCAAGTAATTAATAAAAAAATCTCACTGCTCTCTCTCTCTCTCTCACACACACACACACACACACACACACACATATATATAACTGTTATTTAAATCGTGTCAATCATTAATAAAAGGAGTGAAGTAAAATTATAATCTGTGCAGGTAAGTCTACATTCTTCAGTCGCACTACTCCCTGCTAAGACATTCATGTCTCTAAAAAAATATAAATACTGACGCAGTCGAGGCAAACATAAAATATATAATATTTAAAGAAACAGTCAAAATTACAAAGTTAATATTTTTTAAACATTTGGGGCAAAGGCCATCGGAAAGTAAATTTGGGACGTAGGCTACCGGGTACCATACGCGCGGTTGCAACTACTTCAAGTTCGGCTCCCCAACAGTCGAACTACAATACAATTCCTACTTCAAATTGGCTTTTCATACGTAGCAGTAACAAACTTTCTTCAAAATTCATAATTTATTCCGATATTATTACTTCCAATTTAAGTTTCTCTTTTTTAAATACTGCTTAAGGTTACACTGGTGAACCGAAAGTGTTTAAATTGTTTCATTTATGGCACAGTAAGCTACTTCAGTAAATTAAGGGTGCTCCATATTAAAAGTACTAATTTCTACAATTTAGTTGACATTTTTATTACGGATTTGTTCGCCAAAATTATAATAGAAAATTAATGTTTATGGTTCTACATACCTTAGTTTCCAGGAAAATAATGTTCAAAAAATGAAAATCGAGTCATATGTAAAACGTTTCACGTGATGAAAATTTAAAAGTTTTAAATTTTGCATATTGTTTCTCAAATATAATTCCGTACAATTAAGATTTAGATTTTGCGCAATATTAAAACTCTTCGTTTAAAAAATTAAGCCAAAACTACGCGTAATATAAAGAGAATGCGCTTTAAATCTCATCAACCTTCAAAGGACATTAACAAAAGGACAAAAGTATTGCGTTTGAGAAACATTTTAAATTGGCAAAAAAGCAAGAAAACGCGATAAGGAGAATCTTCGTATGATATCCTTGGACTTAAATACTAAGTTTGGTATTTATCTAACTTCTTGTTTTTGACTGACGCTGTTCATTCTGAAAGTTCTTTTTTTGGATACAGGGGGTCTTAAAACGCGTTATTTCAGTGAAACCCCGGTATCGAATTTTTGGATGGATCACAATATTCCACTTCAAAGCAGATATATTTATTTCAAACCAGTTATGTAATACAGTTATGTTGGAGCCGCCACTGAACAAGAAGACAGATTAATAACGGAATCTTTTGGAAGTGTAAAACAGGAGGTGAGATGCAGTTGAACTTTGCCAGTCAGTTACATCGCTTACAGAAATAGCACAGAGAATCTTGGCACGGCCCGCTCAAGTGCTACCAGAGGGAATGAACGCCTGCCTGCACCGTCTCTTATCTTTGCCGGAAGCGATCAGCACTTCCTCTTCAACACTTGACCTGCGTTGTGTCAGAAAGGAGAGAAATTAGTAACGGAACTGAGTGGCGTTACAGATTCATCATGTGCAATAATTAATTAGGCAATTTGTCTGTTCCAAAACTGAACCACAAGTTTTCCTGGGCCTGCTGATATTTGTTGGATGTATAATAGCATCCGTTTCTCGTATCGATCTACGATATCCTCTCCAAATATTGCTTCGATTTTTATATTACATGCAATCGTTAAAAAATTCCTCTAATTTCCAGCTTTCTACTGATTGCAAGAATCTCATCTTAATGAAGTCGATTATAATATTTGCTATTATTATTATTATTATTATTATTATTATTATTATTATTATTATTATTATTATTACTATTATTACTATTATAATTATCATCACCCCCACCTTCACCAACATCCGCATAGAAAATATGATGAGACTTTTAAATCCAAAAATCACCCTCACCATCACCATCATGCTTTAAATCCAATAAAATGTGGCTCAGTGCTTGTGGGCCGTGATATAAAAGTTTATAGATAGATACTCAGGAAAACCGAGCGGGATGGCTCAGGCGGTAACGTCGCATTCGGGAGGTCGTGGATTTGATTCTCGCAGTCGACCTTCCTGACCCTTGGGTTTTTCAGGAGTTTCCCCGGGTCGCTAGTCGAATGCTAGGAAGGATCATTAAGTCTTCCGAGTTTCCTACCCCTCCATTTCACCTCCACTCTCATTTTACTTCACCTTCCATCGTTTGGTCTCTTCAGGGTTGTACGTTTCGGCGGGAGGTCTCGGCGTGTGTAGGCCAGGGAAAAGGATGCTCTATGGAAACCTTCGTCCCCCGGAATGAGGGCGGTCTCCGTATTCCGAGCCGCCCAGGGGATGTGTAAACCCACAGGGGGAAGGGAGCCGGCTGCACCAGTGCCCATTCGAGGAGTTTAAATCTGTAATGTGAGGCAGTATTTTTAACACTTAATGATTTCAGTCTAATTATATAATATAAAATTCAATAACAGCCCGCCTTTAAGCAATATGTGTATAAATAACATAAAAGTTATGTAACAGTCATTGTATTATCTTTATATTATTATGTACATGTTTAATAATATTAAGTGAATGTATTACATCATTTAATAACGTAGGAGCTGTGAGAATATAGGTTGCTAACAATGAGGTAACAATGAAGTAACATTGAGGCAATAATGAATTGGAAAGTTTAATAATGCTACCAGTAATTCTTGGAGCAACTATAATGTAATTTTTGAGACTGTTTATAAATAGCCAATCAACAACCAGAAAACCTGAAAGTTAAGTAAAAGTATTCTATTGGAGTAAAATTAGCAAATCAGAGACTTGAAATAGATCAAATTTGCAAATTCAGTTGAAGCCAGTTGCTTGTAGACAGCGTTCCTAACTGGATGCGAGACGCGTCCTCGAGAAGTTTAATATGTATTCAGTGTGAGACGAAAATTCACTACGGCGAGAATATTATAAAGTTTACGTGTTAAAAAGTGCAATTAATTAATAAAAAATCTCACAGCTCTCTATATCAGTAAAGTGTTATTTAACCATTTGAAGGATTAATAAAAGTAGTGAAGCAAAAATTATAATTTGTGTAAGCCTACATTCTTCAGCCGCTAAGAGATACATGTTTCTACAAATTAATACTGACAAACCTAAATATATATAATATTTAAAGAAACATAAAATACAAAGTTGGTTTCTAAACTTGGGGCGAAAGCCACCGGAAACTTTGTACCATACGTGGTGCAAATAATACTACAATTACAATACAACCTACTCAAAATCGTACCATACGTGAAACAATTACAACTCCTCTTAAAATTAACCTCCTTCAAATGGCAGGGACTCTACACTCTGCATCTCGTAATCCTGGTCCGGCCGCCCTCTGTCTCATCTCATCGCATCCCTCCCGTCAGGGGCATAGGTACGAAAGATCGGTGTAGATCGACGTGCTAACGACCTCCGTGTTGACTCCTAGTCATACTCAGGAAAAGTTTATGAAATGACGTTTCGCCTGTCTTTCCACTGGACATCTTCAGAGGACCACCCATATGACTTCGCTGTTCTTGCAAAAGTCTAAGCACGTAAGAGTACTTAAGAGAGAGAGAGAGAGAGAGAGAGAGAGAGAATAGTTTTCTAGAGCTTTAAATACACTAAAAGCATTCGATCAAATTTACCTAATTAGTTTTCTTTTGATTACTGTTTATATCATAATGCGATACTGAACTTAAAGTAAAAAACGTTAATGGTTATAAAAAAAGTGCTCCCTCTACTGCGTGCATGTAGGTGGAGATGACGCAGCGTTCTTATGTGTATTGTTAGAACTATAACCATAAACAACAAACCCAATATCCTGCTAAAATTCATTTTCTAGGGGTTCTGATTTTAATTATAATATTTTCATATATCAAAAGCTACTTAGACAATTCAATGTCGGTATACGATAGTTAATATATGAAATATTGTATTTCATAAACTAACGTTAATTTTAATGAAAAGTATCTAGTGCTATCGAGGGCATTTATTGATTCAAATTTGATTAAAATTAATTGAAATTTGTAGGCACCCTCAGAGAAGAGTTCATAATCTATGGACAATCAATATTTCGTTCCAGTAGATTTATGTGAATCTTTTACAGATTATTTCATGATGACTTTCAAATACTTTTACGTATTTGTAAAATAGAGTCTTAAAGTACTTTATATGGTAAAACACTCACATTATTCGTATAAAAAAGATTCAACTATGCATCATTAGGCTAGGCATTCTTCTTTTTCATTAGGTTTTTTTTCGTCTTTTAAAGTAATACACTACCGAAATTTTCTGGAAATCTTGGTAAAATGACATTTGAATTGCGGCACCCCTAAAAACAATGAAACTATGATTTCAAAATAGTTTTACGCCTTTGATAATGTGGAAGCTTAACCTTGTGATAAAAAAGAAAGTTTTTTACATTTTTTTCGACTCTTTGGCAGTTATTTTTTCTCAGCACTTTCGCTTATTCAAAATGTTCTACACAATGAAACTTTCATCCAATTTCTCTGATATTTTTCATGCAGATTCTAAGGAGTATGTCAATTAAAATTATGATGTAAATGGTCCACTGTTGTGAGAGTACTTTTAGTTATTAATGACCAAAAAGTAAATTTAAAAAGCCTAAAATTTGTTGTGATAATTTCTAAAAAAATATTTTTGAACTAAAATCAGTATAGAAATTGTATCATAGACTGTGTGCCGTGGTCAAATAAATGATATTGATGTTTAGAAGAAAGATTATTTTGAACATTTTGTCGTGTGGAACACAGCGTAGAACAACTAAATTAATTTTGAAACTGCATAATCAATTACTGAAAGAGAAATTGAAGCAAAAAGAATTGCTTTAGTGTTTGTGCAAGATAAACAGGATTAAATTTTCAGCCTTAAATTTTGGAAAACGGGATTTACGTGATACATTCCCTTAAAGTAATAAAGGTTGTGCTTTAAACGAAGTTCAATATTCGTAGACTCAAAATAAATTTAGTGCAAACTTTTGAGCAAAATTAATCGAAAGATAAGTAAATGTAACCAAGCATAAACTTCTATCTTATCATAATATAACTGTATAAAATTACGATATGTACAACCTTTGTTTCTTTTGGACAGGAAACAGAAAATGACTGTAAACGTGGTTCATGAATCGTAGTTAAACACAACACCGTTGTGGTCAAAGTTACCTTTATTTATACCATGTGTTGTGGCCTACATGACGTTATCACGCCGATGCCTGCTTCAGAATTATTCAGCACTCAACTGCACATGATAGGTTAATAGCTCGAATCGGTTATCGACTCGAATGGAGTGCTGGTGCCAGTACATTTTACACTGCCCAATAAAAAGAGAAACAGAGAGAGGGAGAGCTAATCTCGACTCGTAACATCGTAACGGGGTTTAATTAGGTATTAAAATGCAATAGCTATAGTGATTTAAACACAGGAAGATCGTAACGGCATTGTTATTACATATTCTTGCAAAGTTCAGCTCTTTGCACGTCATAACAGTAATTTAAGCAATAAAATAAAACGGGAATGAAAAATGAACTTCAGGAAATATGAGAGATGTTTTAAAATTTAACTACGCTTCTACTTTTAAAGTTGCTTCTTTCTGGAGCGCTAACTTGCAATAATCCCACCCTTGGCAGATATGATGAAAAGTAGGTGTTGGTCCGCGCAATGCCCCACTCTTTACTGCTGATTATATGCTGCTGTTTTCGTTTTACTTTCTCTACTACACGGATAGTAAGTAGGGGAAGTATTGTGGCATATTAATCTTATTGTTATTACCACACGCACTGTTGTGTCGAATTGTTGTTATCAGACGTAACATTATTGGGTCTCCTTAGATATATTTCGGCTTAACGTCTTTCCTTTCGGCACGGACCACGCCAAAGGGAGAGATCTGTTTGAAATTGTCTGGTGTCACGTGAGTCCTGTCTGGCTTTGGCTAGACACGATTGGTGGGGGCAAGATAGCGAGAGTAAGTGGTCGTTGGAGCCAGTTGTGTCAGTGGCATCTCCCTTCATCCTGTTTTCTTTGTTAACTATGTAGAGAAGCCAAACGTTTTTGTGAATAAATCCCAGGTAATGTGTGTTATGTAATCTTTCAATGTAATATAAAACCCACGTCTTCCTCTTAATTTTACACACCAAAGTCTCGGTCTTTTTGCTGTGAGCGAGTTGTGTCCCATGTGCGCGTTGGGGTGACCTAAATTAATCATTTTCCGGTAACCTTATCGGCCTTCACCCCAACATGTAACAGTATTGTGTTCCACACAAAAAATCGATGTCAATATTTCACCGGAAATACTAGTTTTGAGGTCCCTGAATTAAAAAAGTCTGTTTAAGAAACAGATCCGTGTTTGTGTGTGTGTGTGTCTGTGAGCATCATAACTCAAAAACTAAAAGGCGGATAAGCACCAAACTTGGTATTTAAGTTCAGTACCTTCCAAATATAAGACACGGAGACTTTGAAGAAAATATTTTGTTGAAAATCCCCAACTTCAACTACCCTTTACATGGAACATCTTTCGAAATTTTCAATTTTTTAAAAAATAGCTCTGACGATTTCGATTAAAATACCATATATTAAAGATATTTAAATTACAAATAAAATGTATATGTTGAATTTTCTGGGAATAACCTGTGAAGTCTACTTTGTTCGAAAGACATTTTGTATAATCTTGTATAACGATGAACGATAGACGAGAACACACTGCACAAAAATATAGATATTTTTAAAACACAATTTATTTCAAATAACGTTTTTGTAGCATAAGTCATTTCCGAGATATCCGTCATTAATGGTTCGAATCGTTCAATAATTAACCATTCTTTTAAAGACCTGTCGATGTTCAGTTATTTCTCGTTATTTCAAAGAAAAAGTATGGAAATTATAAAGCCAACGTATACGTCTAGTTCTGAAACATTTGGCTATGGCTATTCCCTTTCTGTTTATAACGAAATGTGGAATACAGCTAAAACAAATTTTCTCAAGATAAGTTTTTACACCGATTAATAAATGACACGGGGTAGAGAAGATCATGTGAGTATAATACATCAGATTGTTTTCTATTTCAACTTATTTCACTTTGTACTACGCAACATGTGGATAACTAACTTACATTTGGAGAGTTCTGTGCAGGATGTAGGGGCAACACCTACCTCACGTTAAATATAAAGAAATTATAGAAAAGAAAAACGTTAGAATAAGGATAGAATGAAAGAGAAACGAATTAAGAAACAGTAGAGAATGAGAATACACATACGAGTAGTAAGATATAAGCAATTAATGTAGTATAAGATAATTATGTATGCATGAGGAACTGGGTATCGTAAAGGGTAAAATTTGCATAGGAAGCTGGCTAAAAGAGAAAGGTAATTAGCACCGGTCTACACTGGGTAGCTAGGAAAATCCATCACAAAGAATAGGCTAAACAAGCCACCGAATAGCATAGGGGTGAGGAGAAATAGTGACTGGAGCGAGTGAAGTAGTGAATATTAGTTAACTCACAAAACAATCAAGTTTGACAAAGAAAAATATGAATTATTTTATTTTTATAAGACGTTAATCACACTACCCAATGGGAAAACAAGTTATATACTACACCGGTGAAATTAGCGCCTGTCTGGTAGAACATAAACGGTGGGCGATTCCGAGAAACCTTCTTCCGATTCTGATCTTCAAAGGTCCATCTCACGTCGGTATGGGTGAAAGAAAGTGCATAAAGTCAAATGTAAATTCAGCTTAGATCTTGACAAGGTAGCGAGGAGTAAACGGAAGTAATACGTAATTCGGGGAATTGCAAAATAGTCCGGACAGCATTATATGTAACTGGCTAGTAGCTTCATTATTGTTGTTAGTTAACTGGAATAAATCCAGACAAGCAGTAACATGTGGCTTTATTTATCCCTCATTACCTGACGCGAGGTAAGAGTAGCTAGTCAAGTATAGACAATTTAGGACAACAACAACGACGACGAGAGGAAGAGAAGCAGCGAACTTAAAGCAAGAATCCCGGACTTCAGTATGAGGCAGTATTTTTAACACTTAAATGATTTCAGTCTAATTATATAATATGAAATATAATAATTACCCGCCTTAAAGCAATATGTGTATAATATAATATATAAAATGCATGTAACAGTCATTGCATTATGTTTATATTATTAAGTACATGTTCAATAATTTATATGAATGTATTACGTAATTTAATAATGTTGGAGCTGTGAGAAAATAGGTCAAAAATTGCTAACAATGAGGTAACCTTGAGGCAATAATGAATTAGAAAGTTTAATAATGCTACTAGTCATTAATGGAAACAATAATATAATATTTTTAAAACAGTTTGTAAATAGCCAATCAACAACCACAAAAAAACTTAAGTTAAATGAAAGTATTCTATTGAAGTAGGATTAGCCAATCAGAAACTGAAATAGAGCAAATTGTACAAATTCAAGTGCCAGTTGCTAGTAGACAGCGTTCCTCAAGAACTTCAATACGTATTCAGTGTGAGAGGAAAATAGTTTACGTGTTTAAAAAGTGCAAGCAATTAACAAATAATCTCACAGCTCCCTATATCAGTGAAGTGTTATTTTAATAGTGTCAAGAATTAATAAAAGGAATGAAGTAAAATTTATAATCTGTGTAAGTCCACATTCTTAGCCGCACCACTCCCTGCAAATAAATTCATGTCTCTAACAATAATACTGACGCAGCCGAGGCAAACATAAATATTTAATATTTAAAGAAACATTCAAAATACAAAGTTGATTATTAAGCTTGGGGCAAAGGCCACCGGAAAGTAAATTTGGAGCGAAGGCTACCGGAAATTTGTACCATACGCGGTTGCAACTACTTCAAGTGTTCGGCTCCCCAACAGTCAAAATACAATACAACTCCTCCTTCAATACAACCTATTTCAAGTAGCACATCGCTACAGTCGACAGTCAACACCGATACAACGGCGTGATTTCGGCTTGCAGCACTACCATGGCTGCTCCATTTGATGTGCTGGGTGGACTATATTTTAAAAGTAAATCCGCTATCTTAAGAACAAAGTACTGGTTGGTTGTACGTCACACAATTCCCTTATAACTCATTGCTATATAGGTAATAATCTATCAGATAAAACCTCAAATTGCATGCAAAGGGGTGTGTAAAATAAAAACTACAGCCCATAAGTTCTGTACTCTCAACTGAGTAGCATTATAGCACAGGGAAATAAAACATCTGATGTGTGACACTCACATGACTTTCTCTACCCTTGTATAAACTTTTTATACAAACGCTTATTCTCCATCTACTTCATGTTAATCGAGATAAACATTTGCAGAGTCTATCTTATTGCTAATTTTCTTGTGGATGTAAGGGGAATATATATTTACAAGGGCAATTTGGAAATACAGTAGCCTTTAAGCACATACATATCTCTTACTAGCTGGTTGCTAGGTGCAGCACCATTCTCTTTCCCACAGATTAATACTCTTTGCATATCCAAGACAAAAAAAATCTGATGTGTTACACTCACATGACTTTCTCTACTCTTGTACAAACTATTTTTACAAACGCTTATTCTCCATATGCTTCATGTTAATCGAGATATCGCGATGTCAATCTTATTGATAATTTTCTTGTAGATGCAAGGGGAATATGGTAGGTTTTAAGCGATAGTAAAATATTTTAAGCGCTGGTTGCTATGTGACGCATTCCATTCTCTTTGCATGCCCAGGACATAAAAAAAATGAATAACGAATTTGAGAAAAAGTATAAATATTGGAAAATTTAACGGAATAAGAAGCAATATCCCGAAAACGGTTCACTCAACAAAAGAAATGTATATGACATAAATTGTGTATTTTAACGCGATCTACATTCTTTGTGTAGTAAAATTTTGTCTATCTCTTATGGTTTACCAGTTATGCAAAAGTCGTTCACAATGAAGGACACCTTTGGAGACATTCCCAGAAAATTCGAGATATACATTTCATTTCTCATGACAATATCAAACATATGATATTTTAATCAAAATCATTTAGAGCCATTTTTGAGAAAATTAAAATTTTCGAAAAATGTTATATGTAAAGGGTAGTCGGGGGTGGGGGATTTTATTGAAAACCTTCGTGTCGCATCTCTGGAAGATACTGAACCTAAATACCAAGTTTGGTGTTTATCCGACTGTTCGTTTCTGAGTTATGCTGTTCACAGACATACACACACAGACACACAGATATACAGACATATACCCAGACACACACACGGACATGTTTCCAAAAATACTTTTTTTGGATTCAGGGGGTCTCAAAACATGTATTTCCGGTGAAATCTCGGTATTCAATTTTTGGCTGGAATATAATACTTCCCGTACTTACTATACGTAGTAGAGAAAATAAAAAGGTACTCGCTTTGCCTTCTCCGCTAGCGTGCAACTATGAGGCTTCATTTAATCGAATTTCTCACCTGGTAGAGATACATTCGGTAATAATTGGCTGTCATTTGTTAGTTCGCAAGCCAAATTCGGCTTTTGACGTTCTCTAAAGTATGAAAAAATTGTATGTGCTACATTCAAATGACTTTCTCTAGCCTCTGTCGCTTATTAGTGCTACACGCGTTATTCTTACGAAAAGTAGAATACTTTTCCAACCTTGTCCAATACACGTCTTATGTGAAAGAACAATTAATTCTATTCTTATGAAAGTTTATTTTTATATCTATTTCATTTTAATCAAGATTAAACCTTCCGGAATTAGCTGCATTACACATTTAGTTATAGATGCAAAGAGAATAGCGATAGTCAAATGTTTAAGACTTGGACGCTATATGCTGGCCTTAAAACAACTGAAAATCGACAGGACTTGAAAAGAACGACTAAGTACTGAACAATTCGAACTATTAATAACGGATGTTTTATAAATAATTTATGCCACAAAAAATTATTTGAAATAAATTCTATGTTTTAAGGAGTGTTTTTTAATTCTGTGTTTTCGTCTATCGCTTAACGTTTACCAGTTATACAAGGTTATACAAAATTTCTTTCGAATGAAGTGGACTTCAGAAGCTATTTCCAAAAAATCCAAGACATAAATTTTGTTTTTCATGTAAATTTCAATCAAAATCATTACAGCCATTTTTTCAGAAAATAAAAAATTTCTAGAAATGTTCCCTATAAAGAGTAGTTTGGAGTGGGCGATTTTCTTGAAAATCTTCGTGTCGCATCTTAGGAAGATAGGAATACCACCTAAATACCAATTTTGGTGTTTATGCGACTTCCCATTTTGAGTTACAAACAGAATACACACGCAGGCACACATTGGCCTTTTTCTAAGAACACTTTTTTGGGTTCAAGGACCTCAAAACATCCGCTTAAATTTCGGTGTCTACTTTCTCTACTACGAATGTGTGTGTGTGTGTGTGTGTGTGTGTGTCTATAAACCTGTGAATAGCATAACTCAAAAACAAAAAGTTGGATCAACACCCGCCCCAACCTCAGACTACGCTTTACATGAAAGATTTTTCGAAAATTTTTATTTTCTAAAAATGGCTCTAACGATTTTGATTGAAATACCATATATTAAAGATATTTACATGACAAATAAAATGCATATTTTGAATTTTCTGGGAATAGCCTGCGAAGTCCACTTCATTTGGAAGAAATGTATAATCCTGTATAAGTGGTAAACGTTAAGCGACAGACGAAAACGTACTGTACAAAAAATATAGATCTCTTTAAAGCACACTATTTATTTCGAATAATCTTTTTTGTCGTTGCTCAGATATCCGTTATTAAAAGTTCGAATTGTTAATTTCTTGGTCATTCTCTTAAGTGCTGTTGTTTCTCGCGATGGCATGGAAAAAGTATAGAATTTTAAGGCGTAGAGCGTCCCGGACTTATACCTACATTTGACTATCGCAGTTCTCTTTGCATCTGTAGCAAAATGTTTAATGTAGCTATTTCTACAAAGGTTTATTTGGATTTAAATGTAGTAGATGGAAAAATAAACTTGTATAAGAATAATTTGTATACTCACTGATAACGATAGAGAGCAGAGAAAGTCATGTGAATGTATCATATCAGAATTTTTTTCCTTTCTTCTACTTTTATTTTTGTAAATGCAAGTCACTTTCATCGTTGCACGAAAACCGGGATATCTTTATCTACCCATGATAAACTGATATACAAAGTGATATTTCTGTGCATGTAAGTTATTCAGGATGCATTTTTACCTAGGAATTATTTCAGAATAAGCAATAAATGCTTAGGTATATACAAAATGTGGAATCAACATTCAAATGTTTAGCCGTGGTAACCAGGTCTTGTGATGGAAATAAAAAAGAAGAATCGCACATTTTTAAGCGTATCCGCCAGAACACAGTTGGGAAAGTGTAAACGTACAACATAGAATATGAGGAAAACAGCAAAGTCTATGAAGAAGTTTATTTTACAGTAATTGTATATTTTAATGTGCTCTACATATTTTCCTACGGTAACTTTTTGTCTAGTACTTGTGCTTTCCAGGTACATAAAATGATAGAAAACTCGGTCAGTAGGAGGGCGGCTTCGCAGGTTATCGCTTTTAATTTGTCACATAATAATCCAATGGCGCTAAAGGCCCATTTGGTGCCAAGGTGCACCAACCCAACTACCGGCCTCACGCCCAATGTTGACTTTTCTGATCGGGATCGCTGTCTATCGCAGCTCCTCGATTTCCTCACGATGCTGAGTCGGCACCGGTCCTAAATCCGGAACTTAAAGTCAGCTCCCCCATTGGTGGGACCGAACCCGGGCACATTCAGAGGCCGGGAACCAGATATTTTAAATTTTAATCAAAATTGTTATAGCCACTTTTAAGAAAAATAAAAGGAACGATATTTTAGTATCAACAGGTAGTTTAATGTGGGGGAATTTTCTTGAAAATCTTTTTTTTTAGCATATTTAAAATGTGTTTCAGTCAAGAATAGAAATTAGTATTTATCCAAATTTTCGTTTTTGAGTTATGCTTTTAGTTTATTAATTTCTTTAATAACACGCTCTATTACGTTTACAGTAATACTACATGTACTACAAATAATGTTATATAATTTTGGCAATAATAATTTTACATTGGTTATTTAACATAAACTATATAAACATACCTTTTATGCCTTCTATGTTTCTCCTTAGTTTGATTATTTTTATTATCTATATTATTTATGTTACTAATTTTTCGAAGTCTATGTTTTTTATAAATTTCATGAATAATTTTAAATAAAATTATTTAGTACATCATTAAATTATTTATTATTGAAGTATGCTGTTCACAGACACACACATACATACGCATTGGAGATTCACTTTAAAAACTTGCGTTTCCGTGAAATCTCGATATAGAACTTCTAGGTGGAATACAACACGTCTTCTGTCTACTATACGTAGGTGATAGATAAAGTAAAAGTCTGATATGCTACATTACATGGGTTTCTCTGCTTCTATCGTTTATTTGTGGGTATACAATGTATTCTTACGAAAGCTTATTTTTCTATCTACTTCATTTTAATCAAGATAAACTTTGCAGAAATAGCTACATTACACATTGCATTATTGATACAACGGGAGCAGCCATAGTCAAACGTTTTAGGACTGAACGCTATTCGATGCTGGCCTTAAAATTCCATACTGTTTCCATGCAATCGCATGTCGACAGGACTTCAAACAAATGTCACAGTATTGAACAGTGAGAACTATTAATAACGGATATCTCGGAAAGGCTTACGTCACAAAAAGTTATTTGAAATAAATTGTGTGTTTTAAAGAGATCAACATTATTTGTACAGTACGTTTTCGTCTACAAAAAATTAAATTGCGTTTTATTTATGGACGCTCTTTAACTACTATAGTCCTTAGTGTCCCATTCTATATTGGGCGTGAAAGACCGGTAATTTTACTCAGAGGCCTTTTTATCAGACTTGAGGTTCTTTTACGTGCGGTAAATATACGACACGGGACCACCGGCTTTACTTCCCTTCCGAAGGAAAATATGCTAAGGATTTTTACGCCCGAAAAAAATCCATCGCCCTCCGCCGGGTTTGAACACGCGATCTCGGGAACTAGATGCTAGCATGGTAACCACTACACCACGGAGGACAACTTTTTTACTTTCTCTACTACGTATAGTAAGTAGGGGAAGTATTTCTATCTACGTTTACCAGGTTATACAAGATTATATAACATTCCTTCCGAATCACAGAACTTTAAGAGTCAAATTCAGAAAATTAAAGACATAAATTTTCATTTGTAATGTAAGTAGCTTTAATATATGATATTTTAACCAAAATCATTAGAGGCATTTTTTCAGAAAACCAATAATTTCGAAAAATCTTCCATGTAAAGGATAGTATGGTATTGGGGGACTTTCTTGTAAACCTTCTGTTGTATTATTAAAACTAATTATTTCCGGGTTTATTGGCCGTGGTCTAGAAGCCATGTCGTTATTAATACTGTTCAGTCGCAGAGTAGACGTGAACAACAGCACACGTGTCCTCAAAGAATGTTCATCAAAGTGTGTGAGGAAAAGTCAGGTAATAATCCCACGACCTCTAGACCAGGCCAATACGCTCAGAAATTATTAGTTTTAATATTGAAGACTTCGGCTTTGAAAGCTTGCGCTAGTCTTTGTGACGCATTTTTGGAAGATATTGAATTAAATATCAAGTTTGGTATTTATCCAGCTTTTCGTTTTTGAGTTATGCTGTTCACACACACACACACACACACACACACACACACATACGCACAGAGACAAGGAGACATACGCGGAACCTTTTTTAGAAAATGCATTTTCTGGATTCATGTATTTCCGGTCAAATCTCTATATCGAATTTTTGGGTGGGATGCATACCTACTGTGTACATAGTAAAGAAAGTAAAAATATGATTAATTAAAAGAGTGCATATGCAAAACGCGGTATACAAATACAGGGCTATTCAAAAAGAAGGAACATATTTTAAATATTCAGTTTTAATTAACGACAATAGATAGTGACACATACGACACATCATTGAATAGAGGAAAGTTCAAAGTTTTAAGCCCCACCTATTAGTTCTATTCAGTGTTTACGAGAAAATGGCGACGCCACAGGAAAAGTCGTTTTGGATGCTAAACTATGCAAGGAGTGAATCCACTGTTTCGTTGCAGCGTGCATTTCGTTGTAAGTTCAACAAAAGAGCCACCTCGTCATAAAAAAATTTACAATTGATACAATAAATTCGTAGAAGATGGTTGCGTATGCAAATTGAAAAGCACTGGTCGTCCTCGCATAACAAATGGTGCTCATTCTGAACACATAAAGTAAAATGTTGAACTTTTCTCTATTCGGTAATGTATCGCATGTAACGCCATCTATTGTCGTTCATTAGAAATACATATTTAAAGTCTGTTCCTTCTTTTTGAATAACCCTGTATTTTTCTGATGTTGGGCTTACACAGCTCAGACTCACAGATAACATTTGATTATTGCATCTAGCATTTGTGAGAGCAGTTGTTTTCATTATGAACGGAACTTGTATACAACTTTCAGGAGGGAACTTGACTAACGATATATAACGGAAATAGCTTCTCGGACTGCACCAAGTTTAATTACCTCCGCTGTCCTGTACTGAGAGCTGGAAAATTAGAGCAGGTGAATTGGGTAGCATCGATCTATCGAATCTCTTATCGATTTTAATTGAAGAATGAGGTGAATGTGGTGGGCGGTGGGTGGAAATACCTGGCATCTGTCCAAGTGCATCGCCATGCCCAAGCGAGCGTGGGGAGTGGGCGATGAGACGCCGGAGACCACGTGATGAAGGACATCGTGACGGTGACTTGCGTCCAACAGCTCTATTACTGAAACATTGAATTATATTCTCGGCAGATGCGACTGGAAATCCACTTCGGTTACAAAATTGCTTACCGTTACGCAACGCAAACAAAACAGCTGAACCAAACCTCCGAGTATACAGATATGCCTCAACAGAAAACAGGTAACTTTTACATGTTTTCTGGTTAAGAACATGGAACATCGTTTATGCACATCGCATAATTTCTTTATGTTTACTACAGTTCTAAAACCACGTGTTTAAAAATTAAAAATTATCAAAATATTTCCACTTTTTTCTTCTTCTCCTTTCAGGGATTAGGTAATATCACCTCTTACGGTTGTCGCAATTCTCATGGCTCGTGTTATCTTATTTACTGGGCGCCTCTTGTTTTATTATTTTAAATTTGGGTGCATTGTCCTCCGGCTAGCTATTATAACTCAGTCGAGTAAGTATCTCTAAGCAGGGCGTGTAAACGGACAGGAGTTGTTGCTAAAACATAACACTGATAAAAAAATTGTTTCTACACGTTTATTGCCGTCACACTTAATTAATAATTGGCATATTTAATCTTTATACACGCCTGACTGAAACTGTGATATTTCTGAATGTAACTACAGCCGTTATAGTTGCCGCGCACCAATTACTTCGCGTACTTTACATTTTTGTAACTAATTCTACGACGTGCACCTCGTGAGAGATTCTTCAGAACTGCGCGATACTTGCTTATGGCTCGAGAATATATACTCCTTCACCTCAAATTGCCTAAACATTATAATATAGCTACTATTGGTTACCAAATCGAGCCCACTTTAGCGCCTGTTTTGGTCAGCCAATCACTACTACTAACATATATACTCTAGGGAAGATGTGCCCTCCATTTCTAAAAAAGGCACACTACCCTGACGTCATTTGTTTATCTCTTCTTATTGTAAACAACTCACCCCCTCAGTTTATTCTTATCCACTTCTATTGTCAGTTTTAGTGAGGCCGTGTAAACTTATTTCCTAACAATACTTATGGCTAACAAACATCTAAAATCCTGTACATACAATAATATTAATTTACACTACAATCACTTTGGCATTCACAGCATGTTATGATATAAAATACTGCCTCACGGTCTCTAGCCATCTCTTGCGAGGTCTTCCTGAACTTCTCCTACCTGTCGGTTGATAATTTATTATCTTTTTGGTATTCTATTATCTGCCATTCTTTAAACATGTTCTTTCCAACTTCTTTTATTTTCATCAATCTTATCGTTTACTGAACAAAATTCAAATCTGATCTCATTAATTCATTTCTTATTTTGTCAGCTCTAGTGCATCCCCTTACACACCTCAACAATTTCATTTCGGTGGATTGAATACGTGATCTCTCTCTTTTTATTATGGTCCACCTCTCAGAAGTATATAATATAGTAAGTAAACCCATAATCTTATAGAATTTAATTTGTGTTTCTTTTCTAGTTTTTCTTCCTAGAGTTTTTCTGATTGTTCCAAAAATGGTTTGAAACCTATTAACTTTCATCTCAATATCTTTGTCAAATTTAAAACTAATGTCACATCCTAGATAACTGATGTGGGATACCTGTTCTAATATTTTACCATATATTAGTATCTTTGATCTAACGGGGTTCTTCTCTTTAAAAGCCACTGTCGTTTTATTTGTAGATACATTATCCGATCAAAAGTATCCGAACACCCCAAAAACATACGTTTTTCATCTTAGGTGTATTGTGCTGCCACCTACTTCCCGGTACTCATTATCCGCGACCTCAGTAGTCATTAGACATCGTGAAACAGCAGAATGGGACGCTCCGTGGAACTCACGGACTTCGAACGTGGTCAGGTGATTGTGTGTCACTTGTGTCAGAAGTTTGTACACGAGATTTCCACACTCCTATACATCCTATACGTCCACTGTTTCTCATGTGATAGTGAAGAGGAAACGTGAAGGGACATGTACAGCACAAAAGCGTACAGGCCGACCTCGTCTGTTGACTGACAGAGACCACCGACATTTGAAGAGGGTCGTAAAGAGTAATAGGCACACATCCATCCAGACCATCACTCAGGAATTCCAAACTGCACCAGGTTCCACTCCAAGTACTATGACAGTGAGGTGAGGCGTGAGGTGAGAAACCTTGGATTCCATGGTCGAGCGGCTGCTCATAAGCCACACATCACGCGGGAAAAATACCAAACGACGCCTCGCTTGGTGTAAGGAGCGTCAACACTGCACGATTGAACAGTGGCAAAATGTTGTGTGGAATGATGAATCACGGTACACAATGCGGCGATCCGATGGCAGGGTGTGGGTATGGCGAATGCCCGGTGAAGTCATCTGCCAGCGTGTGTAGTGCCAACAGTGAAATTCGGGGGTGGTGGTGTTATGGTGTGGTCGTGTTTTTCCTGGGGAGCTTGCACCCTTGTTGTTTTGTGTGGCACGATCAGAGCGCAGACCTACATTGATATTTTAAGCACCTTCTTGCTTCCCACTGTTGAAGAGCAATTCGGGGATGGCGACTGCATCTTTCAACACGATCGAGCACCTGTTCATACTGCACGGGCTGTGGCGGAGTGGTTACACGACAATAACATCTCTGTAATGGACTGGCCTGCAGAGTCCTGACTTGAATCCTATAGAACACCTTTGGAATGTTTTGGAACTCCGACTTCGTGCCAGGCCTCACCGACCTACATCGATACCTCTCCTCAGTTCCGCACTACGTGAAGAATGGGCGGCCATTCCCCAAGAAACCTTCCAGCACCTGATTGAAAGTATGCCTGCGAGAGTGAACGCTGTCATCAAGGCTAAGGGTGGGCCAACATCGTATCGACTTCCAGCATTACCGATGGAGGGCGCCACGGACTTGTACGTCATTTTAGCCAGATGTACGGATACTTTTGATCACGTAGTGTATATCTAGTTAAATTGTAATGTGTTGCATTTTGGCTTAATCCTATACTACTCTTTGTAGATTATCTTCTGTTTCTTGTATAACTATTTGATCATCAGCATATAGTAAAGTACTTAAAGGCGTGTTTAATTCTATTTTGATCCCGATCTGTATTTCATTTTTCCACTTCAAAACCAGATCGTCAATATATACGTTAAATAAAATGGGCGATATACTACACCCTTGTCGAAATCCTTGATTTGCTAAGATTTCAGCTGACATTTTAAAACCAGAATTAATTCTTATTTTGGTATTTACATACAAACTCTTGATAGCATTAATAGGATATTTAGGAAATCCTCTTATCTCTAAAATATTCCATAAAAGGGCCGTTTGATCTTACATTTCCACAATGTTCAAAATCAATCATGCTAAAACTTACATTTAAATTCCTGGAAGAGCAGCCATTTGGAGTAAGAGGACAGGACTTTCTCTACCCATTATCGTTCAAGTTTATATAGCTTTTGCACATTATTCTTACGAAAGCTTATCTTTCTATCTACTTCATATTAATCGAGTTAAAACTTTGTATAATACTTACGTTAGACATTTCGTTGTAGGTAGGCTTTCTGACATCCCCACAGTATTTTTACTTTCTCTACTACGTATAGTAAGTAAAGGAAGTATTGCATTCCACCCAAAACTTCGATATCGAGATTTCACCAGAAATGCATTTTTTAGGCCCCTGAATCCAAAAAAGCATTCTTAGAAAAAGTTCGTGTGTCTGTGAACAGCATAACACAAAACGAAAAGTCAGATAGATAACAAACTTGGTATTTAAGTTCAGTATCTTTCAAAGATACGACACGAAGATTTTCAAGAAAATCCCCCACCCACACTACCTTTTACATGAAAGGGCATGATTTTCTCAAAAATGGCTCTAATGATTTTAATTAAAATATAATATGCTTAAGATACTTTCATGGCAAATGAAATGTATATCTTGAATTTTCTAGGAATGTCCCTAATGCCATTCTGAATGGCTACATAACTGTTAAACCGTAAGAGATAGACACAATTTTACAACACAGAAAATGTAGAGCTCGTTAAAACACACAATTTATGTCATATGCATTGTTTTGTGTGTGTGGAGTGTAACTATTTCCGAGAGATTTGATTGAATTTTCCAATACTTATACTTTTTTCAAGTGGGAATTCGTTATTCGTTTTTTTATGTCCTGGACATGCAAAGAGAATGAAATGCTCCACATAGCAACCAACGCTTAAAATATTTGTCTATCGCTTAAAGCCTACCTAATGTCTGCCGCCGTACATTTTCCAACCCTCATCCTTGAGGGTGGTTTTTGTGATGTCACTCCCACAGTATTTTTACTTTCCTAAAGAATAACCGAGCGGGATGGCTCAGCAGGTTTCGTCTGTGGCCCGCATTCGGGAGGTCTCGGGATCGATCCCCGGCGACCGCTCACTCTGGCCCATGGGTTTTTCGTGGTTTCCTCGGGTTGCCAGGAGAATGCGGGGTGGTTCATCTTTTACCACGTTTCTCCTTCCTCTCATTTCCTGTACCCATCATCGTCCTTGTCATGTGTTTCAGGGTTGTAGGACCAGGTGATGGTGTGGGTTGCGGCTGGGCGGTGGCTTGCGCTCTGTAAAGATTTCTTCCCTGACGTCGCTGCGGTACCGCTCAGTTAGGTCTCTCCTCACTGTAGGGCTCCACTCCGGGGGACCCTGGAGGTTGATTACTTGTGGGCAGGGACCGTGCAGCGTCGGATGCGTTCTATCTGGAAACGTTAGGGATCCCGTCCAAGCTTGCGCCTGGCGGCATCCGGATCTGATCGCCCTTCGGGTCTCTCCCCTCATCCCTCTCAGGGGTCATGTTGGAAGAGCTGACTGGCCTGCGTGCGATGCTCTGCCCCGGTTGCCGGGCCCCTCCATGATACGTACCTTTACCTTTTCCTAAAGAATATGTGGGCCAAAGTTTGTTGAAATAGATGCAAGATGAATTGTATAGATTTCAAACCCAAAATTCGGCACTGTATTTCAGGTGGGGATTCTAATGACCTTTAGCTATGGCGATATTAAAAGCGAGCGGTAGAGAAGTAAATTAATAATATCAATATATATAAATCACCCTTATCATTTAGTTATATATAGTCCCGTTAACAGGAGCGTTCGGGAGCTCCCAGTTCGATTCCCGTCGAGTGCCGGTTTTAGGTGGTTTAACCTGGTCGGAAGGGAATGCTGGGGTGGTTTCTAATCACCACGATTTCCTTTCCAACATTTCCCTCTCATTCCGTTTTCCTTCTCATCTTTCAGATGTACTTCTAGGTTTCGGGCGTATGGCGGTGCCGGACAGATGGCGTGGATGCTTGTTCAAAGGAAAGATTGCTCCCCATGTACACTAGAGGGCTGCTTGGTCAATGGGTCATTCATCGCTCTCTATAAGCAGCTCCAGCAATAGGACGGGTCTTCGAGCCTTGAACTGTTAGGGACTTGCGCGCCTCCCTGTAGTCTGTGTGCATGCGGGCTGTAGCCTCCTGTGGTTACTTCACTTCATCCCTTTAGCACATGTAGATCGCAGTGCGCGAGATGTACCCCTCCGTTGTATAACCTATACCTATACCTAAGATGATATTAAAACGTGTAGCACGCTTTTAATTTATTTTAAACGTGTTAGTGTTCTACGTGATCCAAAAATCTATATGGATGCTACAACAGGAACAAGTTTGAACATTCTTATTACGATAACTTTAACTTTTCGTCGTCGTCGCTGTAGTTGTTACTCCATAGAGACCGCGCGTAAATCAACAGTATATTTTATTACAAGCAATACACATTGCTTAATATGGTGTAACAGCTAACCCATGGAGGAACGCTATGAAAACAGAAAGCAGGGCTAAACAGATGACAATGAGATACTTCTTATAACAGTGCAATATGTATCTGAAAATTATTATCCTTAATGTGGCCCAAACAAGCCGTCCTTAGTTGAAGCTAGTTTATACCGGATAGCGCGGATGCCAAAAGGACTCCATACCGACAGAGAGGAAACCGCTAAATGAAGGACAATGCTTGAAAACGAGCATTTTAACGGCGTTTATTGGTCCCAGAGCTCATTCGGGAGAAAAAATGCCTCCTGTATGAGAAGTTCCGGGTTTGATTCCCGGCTGGGCTCCAGAAAGTAGCCTTTAAACAAAAACGTCTCACGGTATACTCAGAGTCTGGTGTTTGAATGTGAGAGTAGCTATGTGTGTGCGGAGTGGGGTGTTGTCGATTAATTAATAAGAAATTTGCTCGTTAACAAGAATTCAGGTTTGCCACTTTACGCAAACCTTAGCACACATGTTAAGTCATTTAGTTCCATGACAGTTAATCTACATCAGTACTATTATATGACACCAGTTAACAAGTTAAATAAAGTTCTATTTTTATTATATTTATGTACCCTTAAAGGTGCGCTAGAATTAAACTATTTTCTACTATTACATTATTCATAATAAGCATGTGTTCTGCCTGGAATGGTCAATCATTTCTTAATATTATTTCTGTATATCCCCCTTTAAAAGCGTGCGTGGAGGAAGATGCCGCATCTGAAAATGTTCAGAACACAGGCTTCGAGCCTCAGCAACATTTTGGTGCGCTTCCGCACAGACCGTAACCATATCTGTGTTTGGTTACTTTATTGTCTGAATGACCTGGCAGGAACTGCATTCAGGCGACGCCTTATCAGTACGAAACTATCATGTAAACACCTGCAGACAGCGGCACTACTTCAGTGACCTTTCGCTTTGTACCTGCACTGCCCCTTTGAACAGCAGTGAAGTGGCAACTTCTTTTGCACCTATATATGTGGAAAACATAAAACTGCTAAGGAAGGTTTATTTAGACCACCTGGTATAGTAATATAATAATTAATACATCCTTAATTAACAAATATTGCAGATGGATGCAGTGAAGTCAGTGTCAAAACCTCTGACTAGCCTTTATTCTAATTCTATAGATTTATGTTCAACCATTATTTAGTGTATTTTACTCCATTTTCTCTGTGTGTTGCAATCAAGTTCATTATCAAGTGCACTAAACAAATAAAGAGAGTACATTTTACAAAGCAAAATGTCAGAAACTACCCAACCGATAAACTAACATCTCTAAATATTATTCTGTAACGAATAAAGGCTAACTCGTATAGCATCTTTAAATGGTGGCTTGGAGGGTAGAAAATTTCCATATCCAGTTTCGCCCCCTATTTCGTTGAATATTGATGCCAGGGGATTCAGTGCTCCCTTAAAGTGGGAATTGTGGAGCCATTATGTTATTAAATAGCTACGGGACCAAAGAGAAGGAACAAACGTTAAAATTTTCATCTACCGTGCTTTTCTAAAAATTATTGGAGCACTTAGATAATTCTTTCACCACTGCAATAAACTTACGGATTATACAATATTTCCAGATTTGGAATATATCGGTGGGAGTGGGGTTAAACAAGTCAGAAATATAACATCCGCCAGTATAGCATATACGTTTCTGCTAATGTTAGGGGAGTTTTGATCCATTATTAGCAATATTATTTATTCTTTACGAAATTACAATACTAAGGGTTAAAGGGGGGTTCGGAATAAAAATGTAAACTGGAACATTGCATTGGATTGGATTCTGAAGCGGAGGGAATTCAGTACTGATCCAGCAAATGCGGATATGAGCACATCAGGAGGGAGGGTTGAGGTGAAGGGAGACACCGAGCGGCCGGAACCAACGGAGACAGGGGCCCTACAGTTTACAGATATAGACGCCTCGGCAGTCGGTTAGGCAGAGCAGATACCCTGCTCCACAAGGGGTCCAACGTCCCCCAAGGGGTGGCGTTTATACCCCGGCAACCAGTCGAAGGCCGATGGACGGAGAAAGTGCACAGAAAGCATCCTTTTCCCCTACCATGCTGAATCGAAACACCATCGCCAAGACTTTCAGCCGTGAAATAGACCAAACGGGGTTTAGGATAAATGAAATGATTAATGGAACGAAATGGAGGGACAGAAAATTTGGGGGATGAAGGAAACCACTCCAGTATTCACCTGACGACCTGGAAAACCTCCGAAAAAACCTATGGGTCAGAATGGTTTGTTGTTATATCACCATTTCGTTCACTGCAATGCTTTATGATACACGACATTTTTTTGTTTTCTTGCATGGCACGTAAACAAAAGTAAAAACAAATGTAATTCCATTTTAATTTTGAAAACATTCAATTGACTTATTTTCATCCTGGGAACATAACGAACAAAACAAAAAACGAATCAACCAAATATGTCGTTCCTATCGTCAGCTATGATCGAGAGCGCATACAAAAACTGTGATTTTTTGCAGTTTGTCCGAATTTTCCGGATTTATTTTGTAATTGTATGGAATTTTTTTCCTTAAAATTTTCCAGGACTATAACGAAAAAAAAATCTGATGTGTTACACTCACATGACTTTCTACACTCTTATATAAACTATTTTACAAACGCTTATTCTCCATATTCTTCATGGTAATCGAGATATCGAGATGTTAATCTTATTGCAAATTTTCTTGTAGATGCAAGGGGAATTGGTAGACTTTAAGCGACAGTCAAATATTTTAAGAGCTGGTTGCTATGTGGAGTATTCCATTTTATCAGGACAAAAAAAAAATGAATAACGAATTTGAGAAAAAGTATAAGTATTGGAAAATTTAAGGGAATATCAAGCAATATCTCGAAAATGGTTCACTCAACAACAAAAATGTATATGACATAAATTGTGTATTTTAACGCGATCTACGCTTTTTGTGTAGTAAAATTTTGTCTATCTCTTATGGTTTACCAGTTATGCACAAGCCGTTCAGAATGAAGAATACTTTTGGAGACATTCCCAGAAAATTCGAGATATGCATTTTATTTATCATGAAAATATCTTAAACTTATGATATTTTAATCAAAATCGTTAGAGCCAGTTTCGAGAAAATTAAAATTTTCGAAAAATGTTCCATATAAAGGGTAATCTGGGGTGGGGGGATTTTCTTGAAAACCTTCGTGTCGCACCTCTGGAAGATACTGAAACTAAATACCAAGTTTGGTGTTTATCTGACTGATCGTTTCTGAGTTATGCTGTTCACAGACACACACACACACACACACACACACACACACAGACCCACACACCGACATGTTTCCAAAAATGTTTTTTTGGATTCAGGTGTTCTCAAAACATATATTTCCGGTGAAACATCGGTATCGATTTTTTGGGTGGAATACAATACTTCCCCTAGTAGTACAGAAAGTAAAAAAGGAGAGAATTACGTATATCCATCGATCGAATCCTGAGTTATGGTACTAAGTTCATACAAAAATCCCATAGAGAAAAGCAAGTTCAGTTTTCCCGAATTTTCCAATTTTTTCCCTAGAAACCTTATTCGGACTATTACAAATACTTTTTTAAAAAATTAGCCAAATTGGTCCAGCCGTTCTCAAGTGATGCATGTTACCAACGAACAGCATTTAATTTTTATTTATATAGATAAATAATCAATCTTGGTTTGTGTTCTTCAAAATAATCATGGACAAATGAGTAATAGCTTCTGAATACTAACGAAATAAAATCCCTCTTATTTTATTGGTGCTCTATGTCTTAACAAAACTTATGCACTATCTTCTTCCAGTCTTGAAAAAAAAACTATGAATGCGGTAGTTTCCATAGCTACATACAACGGTTCCAAGTTAAATAAAAAGCAGTCTAAACGAAACTAAAATTCGAGGAAAGAAGCCCTCACGTTTTCAGCAAATGACCCACAAACGAAGTTTCAATGCCACAAACGTCGCAATGGCACGCTTCCAAAAATGCAGTGTTAAAGAATGAAGTTTCTTGGGGAAATTTCCAAAACTTCTATCAGGAACCAGTAGATACAAGAAATTTAAAACGCGAAACACTAACATTCTTCTTTTAATGATACTGTGACTTCGTCCAGTCTCACTGTCACTTACAAAATGTGATCTAGTTCAAATTTTCACTGCCACTTCACTTGGTTTTCAATGTAAATTCCCTTTCTTCGCGAATGAAATACGCACGACGTACTTCCGGACGGTTCACTCACATCAAACACAAGACCCTTCTAATCTCTTGCAGCAGTCGTAACGATCGGAGAACAGCACCTTTTGTCGCACGAGAAACGCACTCATTAGCTTACTTTAAAATACTAGCTCCTCGTTCGCTAACACGCTGACTTATATAGACGCCGAAAATTTCCACAGAACATTCTACAATATTCTTGACGCGGGGAGAAGGAAAATTCCAGAAAATCTTGGTGTTTAAGCTGGACAAGAGCGCTGACGCGTTTACTTATCTTTGTTTATCCCTCCAAATGCCCAGCGCCGGCCTCCCATAAGCCATGCCCTGCTTCATAATATTTTGGAAGCGAGAAAATGTTCAAAAAGTATTCACCGAGCATGGTCACGAAATTTTTAGACTTATCTGGCCACTTAAAGGTCACTTACCTGAATACGCGATTGGTAAGCAGTTCTTAATAAGTTTTATTTCAATTCATATGTCGATTCCTCCTACCCTTCCCCTTGCTCTCAAGAGTGACTTTCGTATTAACAGATATCCACACACCATCTTTACCAGAATCATAATAAACATAACACTGTCTCCTGTCAAATCACGTGTAATCATAGTTCAGCTGGAATATGGCTATGCTTCAATGAAAACAACATTTATGATAGTGATCTAGAATCGAATTTAATAAGGGAAGACCAATCAAAACACTGAAGGATACACTCAGAAAAAATCTAGATGAATACGGAGCAGATAGCGATTGTAATTCAGCAAGAAGCACGTTTAACCAGCTGTTATAGTTATCTTCCGTGGTATAGGGGTACCATGCTAGCTCCTAATTCCCAAGGTAGCGGGTTCAAAGCGGAGGGCGATGGATTCTTTCGGGCGTAAAAATCCTTAGCGTGCCTTCCTTCGGAAGGGAAGTAAAGCCGGTGGTCCCGTGTCGTAGTTTTACGGCACATAAAAGAACCTCAAGCCCGATAAAGAGACCTCTGGGCAAAACTTCCGGTCTTTCACGAAAAGTATAGAATGGGACGCTAAGAACCATAGCAATTAAAGAGCGTCCAAACTCAATTTCTTTTTTCCAGCTGTTGTTTTACAACAAACTCTAGGAGAATTCAGTCACCTGTCTAGCGGCCGACAAGTTAAGACCGCCCATCAATTTTGTGTTGGTTCGCATCAAAAGATTACGTAAAACACCGTGCCAGGTGAAAGCTTGGCTACGTGGGCCAGACACCTGACTTGGCGGGAGATATACCTTAGTTTGTCGACCTCACTGCAGTTGCGTCTGCGGTAATGATTATGTTGAACTTGGTGTATTTTAAGCTCTTCGGCGTAGAACCTTAGAGGCATTTCTTTTTTCGATTCGGCGCTAATTTCAACTACTAATTCCATATGATTTCGTTTAAACAGAAGCTTGCTATAATCTTATGTACCGTAAAGTCGATTTAAATATACACGCTGAAGATGTTTCGTTAGGTTTTTACAACTAACTATATCTAAAATGTTTATCATTATGTATTTTAAATATTTTACAAATACTGCAACAGAAACTTTCATATTATATAGCTGTACATCGAAAATTTAAAACGAAATTACAATTCTGGTTGGCAAGATGATATGGCAGTCCAAAACTCAAAGTCGGAGAGCTGGGCGATGGTTTACAGTAAATATTACAAGTTGCAGATAGATAATCAGACGAAAAAGGGAGACAATAGAGGGGAACAATGCACTTTGAAAGAATTAAGCTGTTAATAAAGAAGAATATATTGTAGTCATAAACCCTTGCTATAGTTATTAATTCCTGCAACACCCTGTTACAGCAGCGGTAGGTGGGCGTAAATATTGCACCACGTTATTAAAACAATTTACGTTACGCCCGTAAGCCTGTTTTTGGTTTGCTAATGGACTGGAACGTTACGCTATTCCTGGTGAATTGGGGGTTGGGTCTTTATAGTTTCCACCTTTACTCTAAACGCTCAAACGCATGCACATAGTTTTTGTTCGTAACCTATTTTAAACTGGCTGATTTCAGTAGGCCATTCGCAAGAGTTTGAGAGATTATCTACACAGATGAGCTGAATTTAATATTGTATTGCCACATGAGGTTTGGAACGGTTCATACCGTTAAGGCAGGAAATTGAATTTTCTCATTCAATGGTGTTAACCTAAATTATCTGCATGTTTTGTCTAGTTTACTGCATGTATGTGTATGAACTACATTAAATCACCCTCTTTTGATATCTTTATTATTGCAGACATGAAATATAATCATGTTTGATAGACGAAGTTTATCATTTAACCATTGCCTGGGTCTTTACTTCCTTTTTATTTGTTAATATTTACTTACGATTTAATTCTTTCAGCAGTTATAGTATGAGTTGCAAGTTACTGACATTTTTACTTTCCCTATACGTATAGTAATTAGGAGAAGTATTGCATTCCACCCAAAAATTCGATACGAGATTTTTACCAGAAAATACATGTTTTGAGGCACCCTGAATCCAAATAGAGCATTTTTGGAAACCTGTCTGTGTGTCTATGAACAGCATAACTCAAAAACGAAAAGTCGGATAAATACCAAACTTACAGGGGTGCGATACAAAGATTTTCATGAAAATCTACCCACCCCGACTACCCTTTACATGGAACATTTTTCGAAAATTGTTATTTTCTAAAAAATAGCTCTACCGATTGGGATTAAAATTTCATATATTAAAGATATTTACATGACCAATAAAATGTATATCTTGAATTTTATGGGAATAGCCTAGGAAGTCCTCTTCATTTGGAAGAAGTTTTGTATATTCACGTATAACTTGTAAACGTTAAACGATAGACGAAAACGTACCATACAAAAAATATAATCTCTTTCAAATACGCAATTTACTTAAAATACGTTTTTGTGTCATAAGCCGTTTGAGAGATATCCGTTATTAAAGATTCGAATTGTTCAATACTTGTCATTTTTTGAAAGGCCCATCGATTTTCAGTTGTTTCTCGCGATTGCATGAAAACAGCATAGACGAGCTTGTATACCCACTAAAAAAGATAGAGGTTAGAGAAAGTCAAGTGAATGTATTAAATCATAATTTTTAAAGAATTTATTTTCAGTGGTCTAATTAGTTATGTCATATCTTGAGCAAATTTAAAGGTGTAGCAAAAACCATACGCCAGTTTTTTAAATTCATTCTCTCTGAGTTTGTGCTGAAAATTTGAATTAGATTATTTACAAACTACATCACGTGAAATCTTTTTAATGCACAGAAGTGTAAAAAAAATCAAAGTCGAGTAAACGGCATTGAAAGTAAATACAGACCATTAGACTTTGTGCTCTTGGGCATTTAAATGGTCACGTGTGAAGATTTAAAGGGCTCTGAGAGAAAACGTCATAGTATGTAGCTGAAACTAGAGGTTACAAGTATGTTTTGGACATAAAAACTAATTATTTAATGACCAAATTTCAGCTATGGGTACTCTTAAAGACCAATCGCATACTTGACACCGGTTTGTGGAATGACCACGAGGATGAGAAGATTATTAAGTGATAAGCAAGCAGAAGAATCCTTGACTTCCCCCGAAGATGATGATAGTAGTTAAAATGTTTAATATATTAGCATTCTCGGATTTAATTGTTCAATTATATATTAGACAAAACAAATGTGTTCTTTTTACTTTCTCTACTACGTATAGTAAGTAGGGGAAGTATTGTATTCCACCCAAAACTTCGATACCGAGATTTCACCGGAAATATATGTTTTGAGACCCCCTGAATCCAAAAAAAGGACTTTTGGAAATATGTCCGTGTGTGTGTCTGTGTGTGTCGGTCTGTCAGAAACGAACAGTCGAATAAACACCAAACTTGGTATTGAGGTTCAGTATCTTCCAGAGATGCGACACGAAGATTTTCAAGAAAATCCCCCCTCCCCAGATTACCCTTTACATGGATCATTTTTCGAAAATTTTAATTTTCTCAAAAATGGCTATAACGATTTTGATTAAAATATCATATGTTTAAGATATTTTCATGACAAATGAAATGTATATCTCGAATTTCCTGGGAATGTCTCCAAAAGTATTCTTCATTGTGAACGACTTTTGCATAACTGGTAAACCATAAGAGATAGACAAAATTTTACTACACAAAAAATGTAGATCGCATTAAAATACACCATTTATGTCATATACATTTTTGTAGTTGAGTGAACCATTTTCGAGATATTTCTTGTTATTCCCTTAACTTTTCCAATTCTCGAATGGGAATTCGTTATTCATTTTTTTTATGTCCTGGACATGCAAAGAGAATGGAATGCGCCACATACCAACCAGCGTTAAAGTATTTGACTATGGCTTAAAACCTACCATATTCCCCTTGCAAAAAGATTAACGTTTCGATTAACATGAAGCATAAGAGGAATAAGCGTTTGTAAAAATGGTTTGTACAAGAGTAAAGAAAGTCGTGTGAGTGTAACACATCAGATTTTTCTGATTATATCTCATACGTAGGACTTACAGAGAGACTAATGCTGTGGACTCTGGATCACAGAAGCCCGGTATGGCCGATCGGCCCAGGGATGATGTGAAGAAGGAAATAAAATTACGGAAAAATTCCCGGATTTTAGCAATGGAAGCTATGCGCTTACGCGACAAAAAGAAAAAACTTCGGTCGTTTGGCCAGCACCAGGGTATTTGAACCTGGGGTTCTCACTAGCATTACTGGCTGAATCATCTCACTCGGTGAAGTAAGAGATTAAGAAACTGGGTATTTCGCAATCATAAATTAGTGATTAATAAATTAATCTCATATGACAAGTTTTCTAGAAAAAAGCTAGGGATGAAAATCTTCTTACATGCAAGCTATTTCCTGATGTGCAGGATAAAGAAGTTTGTCTGAACCGCCCTCGAGCTTCGTTACATCGGTAGCACTGATTATAAGGCTAACAAGCTGTAACCATGGAGACCGATAAGCTACTTACATTCATGACGTGAACTCATCACCTGCTGGAACGTTCTGGAGAAAGCCCCCACCTGCAGGCCGCGTTAGAAACGTGGACGAATACTATCCTCTCTCGACGACACACGAGTCCTCACTGGTAAAGCTCTCCGGGAACCTCCGATATCGCCACGGGGCTTCTAATTTGGGATTTTCGGTCGCCCGTCGTTTTGAAAAGTAGCCAAGGAGGCTCAGTGGCGGACTGGCTGGTAAAAAATACCATTCTTGCCTACCGCTCTTTACTCCTAATATACGAAGCAAGTTGACTGTACCACAGACTTCTTATTCTGACTGGAATAAGGAACGACATCCAATAATTGGATCTACTGTGTGAAGAAAAATTGTCTCTTTGTCCATAGAAACATGGGTCAGGCTTTTTAGTACATAGAATCTTTGTAAGAATCACTTCCAATTGCGAGCAACACTCTTACCAGCTAAGCTACCGTATCCACATCCTTATATCCGCAGCTATGAAGTCTATCTGACTGTACATCACTGAGATCTTACCCTTGAGAAAGGCAACTTTTTTCTGGGAAAGACTTCGCACCTGTGAGCGGCCTGATATTTTTATTAGAGTATGTCAATATAATGTTAATAAAATATACAAAATGTCAGTGAACTACGTGTTTGTTTTTATTTCAGAGATGTTAATTTTTTGGTTCTGGATTAACTAGTTTACATCTTAATTAAATGTGCCTCCGTGTCAAACGGTTTGTTACACCCTATTCAGAATTTTATTTTGTCGTTGATAAACCACATTGCGGTTTTTTAAAATTCAAATGAAACTATGCGAGAACAAAGGTAATCATTTGCATTTATGCATGCTTTTCAATTTTATGAATAATCAAACTACGAAAATATTTAATAAAAAGTTGTATAATTATAAAAGTTCAAAACGGCTATATCAGCCTGTTTAGTTTTTCTTTATGAATATTTACTGAACACTGGAAGTTAATCATTTTGACGCAAGGAGCATTTTTAAATAATAAAAATGACAAGAAAAAAGTACTGAGAAAAATACTTAAAATTGGAATGTGTATTGTCACAACTATAGATTGATTTAGCGAATTCCCTAATCTTTCCATACTTAAAGCCATGACAACGGGGGTGAAACTCGCTAAGCATGCAAAATTAGGATGGCAACAGAGGAATACCGGAATCTGTAAAGAACCCTAAAAGAAGAAAGTACTTAAATTTTAACGAATGACAATTTTATTAACAAGAGATGTTACCTTAACCTTACATGTTCACAAGGAAGTCATCCAAACTCGTCCTTGCATTGAGGCAGGTGTAGGGAGCACAGCATACTTTTCCTCACATTAAGAAGACTTGCTACTTAAAGAGGTTGAAACAATTAATCCCAAACATTGCATATGCAATCCTCCCCACCACTACTTCCTATCAAGTCACCTGAACGTTCTGAATAATCTAGCACAAAACCGAGCTACCAACATTTGAGTTGAGCCTTCCGGAATGAACAAGTCTACCAAACTCATTCCGGGAGGGCCGACTCAATGTCAGACAGACCAACCTAACTCTACATGTGCTCGCCACAGCATTAATAAATTACGTTAATTTACCGCAAAGAGCTTTAAATATTGCCGAAATTAGTAAATCAAAGGCGCCAAATGAAAGAAACTATGTATGTAAACATAATAAAACATTCTAATGCGTTACATTTACATGACTTTCTCTACCGTCCATTATTTATTAGTAGGTGCACAAATTATTCTTACGAAACTTTATTTTACTATCTATTTCAATTTAATTGAGCTGCATTATACACTTCGTAATAGATACAAAGGGAATGACGATAGTCAAATGTTTAAGAACTGGATGCTATATGCTGGCCTTAAAATTCATACTGTTTCCATGGAATCAAATGTACACCCTACACACCAAATGTTTGCTGTATATTTCTGGGAACTCCCTCTTTATGCTAAGTTATTTTTTATTTATATTTTAAAATAAACGTTATAATAAAAATATTTATGAAAAATTACAAACTGAATTATTTTCCATTCTCAATGGGTTAAATATATAGGAAAATTGTTTTGTTCACGGTATAAAAGTTACTTTTTTGTGATTTAAGGAAAAATGGTGATCATAGAAACAAAATCATAGTAGGAAAGTGTCAAGTGAATTACGAGTTGCCACATTATGAGCTAGGAAGCAATCAAACCTTATATGAAACAAATGAAATTGGACATTAATAGTGGATATAAATACGATAATTACCTTTAAAAATGAAAAAAATAATATGTTGTCATTCAAAATGTTTGTCGAGAACGTCACATAATGACTGAAAAGTTTGTCGCCTTTTTGTAAGCACTAAACTGCTGGAAAATCCACGATTTCGCTTCGAACAGGTTCGAATTTATACGCTTCTGCACACAAAGCAAACACCAGGCAGCAGTGGTCGGCAACCAATGTCCCAAGGCTCATCGCTGCTGCTGACTCGCCTAGTGGAAGTCCGGACCTCAACTATTGGATTATTCTCTGTGGCAGAAGCTCGAGGCGATAGCATGTAAAAAATCGCACCCCAATGTTGAGGTGTATGGAATTAATCATAACAAAACAGCTAAAATGTCTAGGCTTGATTAATTCGACTTTACAACTTCTTTGTTACACAAAATCTCGAATACGTATCTATTATTTGGTATCCTAAGACGGCAAAGTATGTGAACGTAATAGAAAAAGTATAATCGAAATTTTTAAAATATATACTATTTAAAAGAATTGGCTGTTATGCTACTACAGAAATTACCAAACCTTCTTAAATATATTTAAATTTAAAGCTTTAAATTTCAGAAGAGACATTGCGGAATTAATGTTTCTGTATAAAATATTACATTTTATTATTGGTGATATCAGTATTATCGCAACCATATTATTTTATGTACTAAAGAACTTTTAAGAAAGTTTTTTCACCCCAAGAGCAAACACAGAAATCCATAAAAATTTTCCATTAAACAGAATTGTATATTTTTATTACAAACTTCATAATTTCGATGTAGATATTTTCAACATGTCTGAAACTCACTTCAAAAATGCATTAGTCAATTATTATTTTTTCGTAGATTAATGCAAATGTTTAAATTAGAAGTAATTGTATAACTACCATGCCACCTTTTCTTTTATAGTTGTTTTTATTCCATATTATTTTTTCTTATTTCGTTCCTCTTCGGAAGTTTTATTGTTATTCACAATTTTTGTTTGTTTCTTCCGTATAAGTTAGATTTATAAATGGTTGTATGTTACTATATTTTTGCAATGGGCATTGTAATTGGGCTTATGCCTGTTATGTTCAGAACAATAAATAAATTTAAAAAAAATCAATCACGTTATGAAAACTCCACTGAGCACGATTCGTGCAGCTATTGTCGAATGGCCTCATGTCTTCACCGCTGTGTTGCCGTACATGGTGATCATTTCGAATAAGAGTATGCTATTTGAGAAAGGTTTACTTGTTGCACTATGGAAAAGCCGATTTGAGAATGATGGTTTGTTACGTTATTTATTAGCACCACGCTTTGTGCGTCAATTTGAAGAAGTTTGTATTGTATTTCAACTGTTGATAAGCCGAACTTGTAGTAGTTGCAACCGTACGTATGGTAAACAGTTTCCGGCAGCCTTCACCCCAAATGCACTTTCAGGTGGCCTTTGCCCCAAGTTTAAAAAAAATATTAACTGTGTAATTAAACTGTTTCTTTAAATATTTAAGATTTATGTTTGCCTCGGGTGCGTCAGTATTTATTTTATAGACATGGATATCTTGGCAAGGTTGTGGTGCAACTGAAGAATGTATGCTTACGCAGATTTAAAGTTTTAATTCACTCCTTTTTATTATTCCTTGACACAAATTAAATAGCACTTCACTGATATAGAGAGCTGTGAGATTCTTTTATTTAATACTTGCACTTTTTAACACGTATACTATTTTCGTCTCACACACGAATAAGTAATTAATTTCTCGAGGACACATCTCGCGTCTGTTTATGAACACTGTCTAGAAGCAACTGAACAGTTTTCCACCGCCTAAATTTGTAGATTTCTGTATTTCAAGTCTCTGAATGGCTAATCCTAGTCCAATAGAATATCTTCATTTAACTAAAGCTTTTTCTGGTTGTTGATTGGCTATTTTATAAACTGTCACTAAAATTACATTATTGTTACTCCAAGAATCACAAGTAGTACTGCTAAACTTTCTTACTCATTATTGACTCAAGGTTACCTCAAGTTAGCAACTTTTAACTTATTATTCTCACAGCTCCCACATTATTAAATTATGTGATATATTCATATAACATTATTGAACATGTATACAATAATATAAGCATACGCAATGACTGTTACATACATTTTACAAATTATTACATACACATATTGCTTCAAGGCGTGCTGTTATTGAATTTACATATTATATAATTTGACTGAAATCAATTAAGTGTTAAAAATATTGCCTCATACTCTATAGCATTTATACATTGAAAAGTACTCATAGAATAGTAATAATTACAAAGTCGTTCTTGAGATTTGTTAGGAAATAATCAATTTCAAGAAAATTAAAATTGTAATTCTGTAAACTTGAAAGTGGTAAAATAAATCCCATTTCGAAAGAAACATCAACAGAAAGAAACAGTTTCATAGCTCTTCGGCAAATACAAACAAAGTAAAAATAAATGATTGATTTTCTAATGTCAAATTGTTTATTGCTTTAAGCAATAGATAGAAAATCAAAAGTAGCAAACTCCGAATTCCCGGAGCAACAGACATAATTTCAAACTCGAATATACAAACCGCTGCACTTATGAAAGACCTGTGTATAACCAAGCAAGCAGAAACTTCTTAAATCCGTTTAGTGTATTATGTTCTTAAGGTTATTAATGTCATTGTGACATATGTTCTTATTTTCAATATACTGTTATAGTGGCGACACCTGTTCCTAAAAATGTGAATAACTCAAGAGTATAGCTTAGCATACAAAGAGCAATATACAATAAAATTTACATTATATATGTATGTAATCCACCTAACACATAAGGATCCACCTCTGAAACAATTCTTGAAGAAAGAAATTGTTACGGTGACAGTCTGCCACTGATTCACGAGACTGTCCCACGTCATGACGGTTAAGCATGGTGTTCTAACGTGCACTTTGGCTACGTTGCTTTTAAATTTAACATCCTCAGGTGCGCAAGCCTTTGAATATTGCCGCTGGATTGGTTGACGGTCTAAGAGATCTTCCAGAAGACAAAAGACAGGCTTCAAAATATGTACGTAAGCATCACAGTTCTTGCTTATTGTAATCTTCACTTAGAATTTTATTATAACGCCGTCCATTTTGTAGAGATAACAAACACAGATCAAAAATTCCCTTCCAGTTGTGAAATTAATGATAGGACTGCATCTCTTCAAAAATTTAGGCAGTATTTTTAACACTTAAATAATTTCATTCTAATTATATAATATATAAATTGAATAACAGACCGCCTTAAAGTAATATGTGTATGTAACAATATATAAGGAGTGTATATTACAGTAATTGTATATGTTTATATTATTGTATCCATGTGTAATAATGTTATGTAAATATATTATCTAATTTAATAATGTAGGAGCTGTGAGAATAATAGGTTAAAAGTTGCTAACATTGAGGTAACAATGAGGTAACCTTGAGGCAATAATGAATTTGAAAATTTAAATGCTACTAGTCATTATTGGAGCAACAATAATGTAAATTTTGAGACAATTTAAAAATAGCCAATCAACAACCAGAAAAAATTTTAGTTAAATGAAGGTATTCTATTGGATTAGGAATAGCGAATCAGAGACTTGAAATACAGAAATTTACAAGTTTAGGCGGTTGAAATCAGTTCAGTTACCTGCAAATAGTGTTCCTAACCGGACGCGAGACACGTCCTCGAGAAGTATAATACGTATTCGTGTGAGACGAAAATAGTTTACGTGTTAAAAAGTGCAAGTATTTAATAAAAACATCTCACAGCTCTCTCTCTATATCAGTGAAGTGTTATTTAAATCATGTCAAGCATTAATAAAAGGAGTGAAGTAAAATTATAATCTGTGTAAGCCTACATTTTAGTCGCACCACAACCCTGCTAAGAGAAACGTGTCTCTAACAATAATACTGACGCAGCCGAGGCAAACATAAATATTTAATATTTAAAGAAACAGTCAAATTACAAAGTTAATATTTTTAAAAATTGGGGCAAAGACTACCGGGTAGCATACGTGCGGTTGCAACTGCAAGTTCGGCTCCCCAACAGTTGAAATATAATACAACTCCTTCAATACGACCTACTTCAAATCGGCTTTCCAAACGTAATAATAGCAACAACAAAACAACTACTACAAATTGACGCCCAAAGCGTGGTGCAAATAACGTAACAAACCATCTTTCTCAAATTGGCGCCCATACGTGGGACAAACTATAACAACGTAAAATAATAACAAACCTACTTCAAATTGGCGTCCATACGTGAAATAACAAATCACCTTCTCAAATTTTAAACTAGTGAGGCGACGGTTTCAAGTGAAATTTGAAGTGAATTTCAATTTGTTGTTGGTTTTTTTATTTGAAAATGAAACTATAGTGTGTTATTCAAAAGAAAAATACTAAATTTGAATTAAATTGAATGAATTGAATGAAAATCGCTTGGTGCCAAATCTGGACTGTAGGGAGAGTGATCGAATTGTTCCCAACCAAATGATCTTGATCTGAGTTTCTTTGGCTGTGTGTAGTCGGGCATTGTCATGAACAGATGTTCATCTGTTTCTTTATCTAAAGAAATTTCTTGGTGGAAAACATTTCAACGACGATGATGTTGTGAAACAAGAAGTGCAGACTTGGCTTTCATCACAGGCGGCATCATTCTTTGACGAAGGTATACAAAAACTGGTTTCCCATTACGACAAATGTCTGAATAACGGCGGTGACTGTGGAGAAATAGTGTAAGGTATAAGGTAATGAATGATAAAGTTTTTTTAAAAAATATCGGTACTTTTTTCAAAAACACGCCTCGTACTATCCCTGCGACGTTATGATATATTTCTTACCTAGAGATTATCTGAAATTAAGCATGAAGGTTTCAACTCGCGGAAACATCATTCAAATGTTTGTTAATAGCAACAAGCTCTTGCGCTGTAAAAACAGAAAGGTGGGGAGAAAGAATCACAAACTTTCAAGCACATCCACTAGATGACCCTTAGGAAAACCGAGCGAAGTGGCGCCGCGGTAACGTATGTGACTTGCATTCGGGAGTTCCCGGGTTCGATCCTTGGCGCCATACACTCTAACCCATGGGTATTCGTGGTTTCCCCGGGTCGGCAGGCGAATGCTATGGAAGTTCATCTTCTACTACGACTTTCCTGTCACTCATTTCCTGTACCTACCATTTCATTTCTTTGTTTCAGGATTATAGGACCAGGCGACGGTGTTAGGCGGGTTGCGGCTCTGTAGAGGTCGTTCGGAACTACTTAGTTAGTACCCGCCTCCGGATGCTCTCGGGTGCTCCTTCGGGGGACCTCCGGGGGTTAGGGTGGCGTCGGATGTGTTTGATCTGGAAACGTTAGGGATCCCGTTCAAACTTGCGCCCGTCATCCGGATCTATTCGCCCTTCGGGTCTCTACCCTAATCCCTCCCTCCCAGCGGTCACGGTGGAATAAAAAATGGCCGCTGTGGACTACTTGTAGTGCTCGCCCAGGTTTCCCCCTCCATTCGTCCGTATCTTTACCCCTTACCCTCAGGAAAAGTCTAAACCTGCAACATGCAATATTTTAAAAACGGCTATTGTTTTACTACACTCAATCAAATAAATGGAAGTTCACAGGAGATCCATAAAAAGCGTAGTATACGGTTTATTGAACGCGTGACTTTTAACCAAAATCGTGAGAGCCTTTTTTGGGGGAAAAAAATCTATGTAAAGTGCGTTTGGGGTGGTAGAATTTTCGTGTTGCATAATCGAACACGCAGGTGTTTAATCACCTTTCGTTTTTTGAGGTATGCGCCCACGTGCGCTTAAGCACACACACACACACATACATACACGACCTTTTTCTAGCCTTGAATTTCCTGTGAAATCTCGATATCGAAATTTTTTATGGAATGCAAGAGTTTCTCTTAATAGGTAGGTGACAGAGAAAGTAAACAGGTGTTAGGCTGAGAGGTTTAATTAGTATTCAGAACTAATTATGTTTCTTCGTATAATTACACGTCTGGTGGTTTGCTAGAAAGTGAGTTGAAAGCGAATAGTTCACTCCGTTTCAGATACAGCAAAATGATTATTTCTGTCTAGACTTTTATGGTATGAAATATTACGCTACAATAATTAAGGATAACCGCGCATTAAACACGTTATTTAGAGTAATTTTATTTCTTTATAACACTTTACGAATAAATAGTATTAAACTAATACCAAAAAATAACAGACGTGTTACATTCACATGACTTTCTCTGCCCATTAGTTCTACAAAATATTCGTATTCTACTATAACGGTGCGATATGTATATAATATTTATTTCTTTAATTGGCGTTTTATCAAATACTGCAGATCTGTACAATGAAGCAATAACAAAACCATTGAGTAAATTTTATTCTAATTCTACAGAATTTTGTAGTCAAGTTTCGTATGACAAAATCTTTTAATAATCCTTGTTACATTCTCTACTACGTATAGTAAGTAGGGGAACTATTGTATTCCACCCAAAAATTCGGTACCGAGATTTCGCCGGAAATATATGTTTTGAGGCCCCCTGAATCCTAAAAAAGCATTTCTGGAAACATGTCCGTGTGTGTGTGTGTCTGTGAACAGCATAACTCAGAAACGAACAGTCGGATAAACACCAAAATTGGTATTTAGGATCAGTATCTTCCAGAGATGCGGCACGAAGGTTTTGAAGAAAATCCCCCCACCCCGGATTACCCTTTACATGCAAAATTTTTCGAAAAATTTTAATTTTCTCAAAAATAGCTCTAACAGTTTTGATTAAAATATCATATGTTTAAGATATTTTAATGACAATTAAATGTATATCTTGAATTTTCTGGGAATGTCTCCAAAAGTATTCTTCATTGTAAACGACTTTTGTATAACTGGTAAAACATAAGAGATAGACAACATTTTACTACACAAAAAATGTAGATCGCGTTAAAATACACAATTTATGTCATATACATTTTTTGTTGTTGAGTGAACCATTTTCGAGATATTGCTTGTTATTCCTTTAAATTTCCCAATACTTTTTCTCAAATGGGAATTCTTTATTAATTTTTTTTATGTCCTGGACATACAAAGAGAATGGAATGCGCCACATGGCAACCAGCTCTTAAAAGATTTGACTATCGCTTAAATACTACCATATTCCCCTTACATCTACAGGAACATTAGCAATACGATTAACAGTTCGATATCTCGATTAACATGAAGCATATGGAGAATAAGCGTTTGTAGAAATAGTTTGTACAAGAGTAGAGAAATTCATGTGAGTGTAACAAATCATATTTTGTAAGTATGTTTTGCTTTATTTCATTATTAATGTTTACTAACATATTATAAGGTTTGTTCAAACAAGTTCTCTGATCAGCTTATGCATGCCTGCGATTGCTTTACTCGCATGCGTAGGTTTGGCAGCAGTTGCCGGTCAGAATTGACACTACCCTTGATGCTGATGGACTGATGCGGTCAGAACTTTGTTGGAACCCAGTGCCAGTCAAAATAAGAACTATTCAAAAAGAAGGAAGAGACTTTAAATATTTATTTATAATGAAGACAATAGATGGCGACACATGCGATAAATCACTGAATCAAGTTAAAATTTTATTTTATGTGTTCAAAATGAGCACCATTTGTTATGTGAGGACGATCAGCGCTTTTCCGTTTGCATACGCAACCATCTTCTACGAATTTATTGTATCAATGTAATTTTTTATGACGAGGTAGCTCTTTGTTCAACTTGCAATGCAATGCACGCTGCAATGAAACAATGGATTCACTCTTTGCATATTCCAGCAAACAAAACGACTTTTACTGTGGCGTCGCCATTTTCTCGTAAACAAACTTAGCGCCGCTGTAGGCACTGAATGGAGCTAATAGGTGAGGACTTAAAACTTTGAACTTTCCTCTATTCAATGATATCCCGTATGTGTTGCTATCCATTGTCGTTCATTCAAAATTAATTTTTAAAATCTGTTCATTCTTTTTGAATAACCCTATACTGTTAATGAGCATGCTCAGACTACGGCTATTGTTGCAACAACCTATAAAGAGAGAGAATAGCTTAATATCACTAATTTAATAAACTGTAACCATAGGCATAGGATCCGGAACAAGTTAGCAACCAATGTATGTGCAACCTTATTACAGAGTTCCGTAAACACAGTACTGTTGATGTAAACAAAGACACCAGTGTTCTGCCTTATTTGCTACTATAAACAGTAGAGTCTAGTGATGGTGGAAAGTGAAGTAGGACACATACATTGGAATGAGAGACACAAGTGTATTGTACCTCTAGTCACGTAGCGGATTGTGCACGGCCTCACAGGTAAATAACACTCTAATACGCCACCTCACTCCACCCTAGTCGATGCGCAGTAAACTTCACTTCACTCTCAAGCTGTCCCTAGCCTGTCCATGAGTAACAGTTAAAATATTATTTTTCTCCGGGATTACAGACAGATGCCAGATCTAAATCTTCTACCTCTTTTAGGAGATTTCAGACATCTCAAAATCATATCCATTAAAATTTCGATACTCACTGTTTTGGGTAGATAACAGAGAAGATAAAAAACTCAGCCCACATCCCAGAACAGTCGTTGAGGTTGGTCGGTAGCGTTCATATCTACTACGTATATCGTTTACACAGGGTTACCAACAGATGCTATTAGAATCCCTCTAGATGACCTTAAAATCTGCAGTTTTCCAAGTAAAGCAGCCATATTTTAATATGCAGATATTATTATCACTGAACTTCAAAACCAAGACCCTTCCAACTACCCACTGCATAGGATTGAAGTCGTATAGAACCAAAATATTTACACAATGAAATATGCAAACGCAAATTATCTATTGTAAATGAGGAAGTGTTATATTCCACCTTAAAACTTGACAGATTTATCACTCGAAATGCACGTTTTGAGGTTCCAGAATCCCCCTAAAGGTATTTTAGAGAAAGTACCGCGCTTTGAAGAAGTTATTTCATTGTAAGTGTTGTATTGTAGTTCAACTGTTGGGGAGCCGAACTTGAAGTAGTTGCAACCGCACGTATGGTACCCGGTAGCCTTGCCCCAAAATGTACTTTCCGGTGGCCTTTGCCTCAAATGTTTAAAAATATTAATTTTAGTAATTTTGCCTGTATCTTTAAATATTATATATTTATGTTTGCCTCTGCTGCGTCAGTATTTATATTTTTTTAGAGACATGAATGTCTTAGCAGGGAGTTGGTGCGACTGAAGAATGTAGGCTTACACAGATTATAATTTTACTTCACTCCTTTTATTAATGCTTGACACGATTTAAATAACACTTCACTGATATAGAGAGAGAGTTGTGAGATTTTTTTTAATTAATTACTTGCACCTTTTAAACACGTAAACTCTTTTCTCACACAAAATACGTATTAAATTTCTCGAGGACACATCTCGCGTCCGGTTAGGAACACTGTCTACAACCAACGCGTCCAGTTATGAGCGCTGTCTACAAGCAACTGACTTGATTTCTACCGCCTGAATTTGTAAATTTCTGTATTTCAAGTCTCTGATTGGCTAATCCTAGTCCATTAGAATATCTTCATTTAACTTAAGTTTTTTCTGGTTGTTGATTGGCTATTTTATGAACTGTCACAAAAAATTACATTATTGTTTCCAAGAATTACAAGTAGTATCGTTAAACTTTCAAATTCATTATTGCCTCAAGGTTACCTCATTGTTAGCAACTTTTAACCTATTATTCTCACAGCTCCTACATTATTAAATTACGTAATACATTCACATAACATTATTGAACATGTATACAATAATATAAACATATACAATGACTGTAATATACACTTTTTATTTACTGTTACATATACATATTGCTTTAAGGCGGGCTGTTATTGAATTTATATATTATATAATTAGACTGAAATCAGTTAAGTGTTAAAAATACTGCCTCAGCTTGCACACGTATGTGTCTGTCTGGCTACTGTGAACAACATAACTCAAAAAAATTCAGATAAATACCAATCTTGGTACTTAAGTTCAGCATCTTCCGGAGATGCGATATGAAGAGCTACCCTTACATGGAAAAGCATTTGCCATTTTTTATTTCCTCAAAAATGTTTCTAACGTCATTGATTAAATGACCGTATGTTTACGATATATGCCTGACAATTAAAATGTGTGTCTTGAATTTTCTGCAAATAGCCTTGGATGTCATTCTGCATTAGGAATTATTTTTGTATAATTTTGTGTAACTGCTAAAGCATAAAGAAATAAAAGAAGGCTATTTGAAGGAAAATTCTAGTTCGCGTTAAAACACAATTTATATTAAACAGATTTTGACATTAACCATTTCCGAGATATTCATTGTTCTTGGTTTGACTTTTACATATGGTACACTTTTTGAAGCGCTATTATTTTGTCGCTTGTGATGCCATACAAAACCTATGGAATTACAATTCTTTTTTAAAGATTTGACTATCGCTTTAGGCCCCTGTATTCCCCTTTTAAGCACGCTTCCATTTATGCCGTCACCGCAGCTTTGGGTGGCATTCTACTGGGCTTCACAAGTGGAGTACGTATAGCAAGTAGGATATGTGTGCATCTGTTACGTTTTCGCGCGTGCAATCCTATTTTACGTGAACAGTTCTAGATTATTTACATGTGAATATTGTTACGATGTATTTACCATTATTTATAGAGCTATTATAAGTTTTCGTAAAAGGTAGAATTAAAGCTTTCACATGTTACGATGAAAGTTCAGAAATCCGCTACGGTTAAATGGAAGTTACAGTGTCAGAGAACATTTATTCTTAGGGCCGGTGCCCGCGGTTCTGCTGACTTGCTCGAGGTCAATTCCCTTGCTGATGTTCACTAGGGATTTACGTTAAACAGTCCGAGTTTTAGGACTCGCGGTCGATTCTGAGGCAGTATTTTTAACACTTGAATAATTTTAATTAAATTATATAATATGTAAATTCAATAACAGCCCGCCTTGAAGCAATATGTATGTAATAATTTGTAAAAATGTATGTAACAGTCATTGCAATTGCTTATATTATTGTAAACATGTTTAGTAATGTTATGTGAATGCATTGTGTAATTTAATAATATAAGAGCTGTGAGAATAAAAAGTTTAAAGTTGCTAACAATGAGGTAACAATGAGGTAACCTTGAGGTAATAATGAGTTTGAGAGTTTAAATGTTACTAATCGTGATTAGAGCAACGATAATGTAAATTTTGTGACAATTTAAAATTAGCCAATCAAAAGCTAGAAGAAGCTTTAATTAAATGCAGGTGTTCTATTGGACTAGGATTAGCCAATCAGAGACTTGAAATACAGAAGCTTACGGGTTTTGACGGTTGAAATATGTTCAGTTGCCTGTAGACCTTGGTAGTAACCGGATGGAAGATGTGTTCTCTAAAGAAATATTACGTACTTGTGTGTAACGAAAAGTAAGTATACGTGATAACGAAGTGCAAGTTTTAAATTAAAGAATCTCACAGCTCTTTATATCAGTGTAGTGCTATTTAATTTGTGTCAAGGATTAATAAAAAGAAGTGAATTTAAAATTTAAAATCTGTGTAAGCCTACATTCTTGTCGCACCACGCCCTGTCTAAGAGATGCGTGACTCTAAAACAATACTGAAGCAGCCGAGGCAAACATAAACATAAATACTACCTATAGAAGCAGTTTAATAACAAAGTTAATAAATATTTTTTAAACTTGGAGTGTAACAACAAAAAATATATCTTCAAATCGGTGTTACATATGTAGCAGCATATTACGTAACAAACAATCTACTTCAAAATGAACGCCCAAAGCATGGTGCTAAATTACGTAAACAACAACTTTAAATTGTTTTTCCAAGTAAGGCTAATAAATAACAACAATAAACTCCAAGACAATAACTTCAAGTTGGCATACCTACTTCAATTCTCAACCTAGTAGCACGTACTACTAGAACCCTTGTCGGTCGTCATTCTGAAAGTCCACGTGTAAAATGTAATATTTTAAACTGAATCGCCATGCACCGTCCAGCATCATTAGGTAAGCTATCCAATAATATGATTACTTGTATCGCCAGCCTGGAATAGGAATCTACAGTACTATGTTAAATTGTTTTAGCTTAATCGAGTTTATTATATAGTGTTTATAAACCGCCCTGGGGGGATCTTGCACGCCTTGCAAAGCTTAGAGCATGCGGTAACTTCATCTATCCTGATTTCCCTAGTCGGGCAAACCACTCTATGTTAGACGTGGGTGTGCGCCTAACGAGTAGTGTTATTAAGTTCCTGGACCCACAAGTCATCTCCTATGGGTGTTCGTGGCGAGTGCATGGTGGCCCCGTCGTCTAGGGCTGCCACCATAAGGAGAAACAGTACTTGGTCGGTAGAGCACCTGCCTCTTGTGCTAGGGTCCTGGATTCGATTCCCGGCTGGGGGTTGGAATTTTTCTCTGGCCAAGATTATTCCTTATCTTCCCTAGAGTCTGGAGGTGTGAATGAGATTGTGAATGTGTGTATAATCCAATGATTAAATCCAAAGTGCAAAGTACCCAAAGACAAGAGTTACGCGAGTTAACACCATTGCCAATAGGCAATAAGTTCGAAAAGAAATGCCGCCGATAAGACCAATGTAGTTAAAGGCTACAATTTTTTTAAATTGGAACCTACAATTAGGGTCAAACTAAATTGACCTTAAAATGGCCATCACAAGGTCCTCCAAATAAAACACGACCAATGGCATTTACTTCCCCCATAATACCAAAACTTTTATCAAAGACATTTATTTCTACAACGCTCAGTTTATGGGGATATTGTACATGCCAACTTAAATGGTCCACGCTGTATAAATGGTAGTTTAGAAATTTCTTAAAAATCTTCCTTGGAAGATGCCAATTTAAATATCAAGTTTCGTATTTAACCAACTTTTCGTTTTTGAGTTATCCGGTTTATAGACACACACATATACACAGAACATTTTTTACTTTCTCTACTACGTATAGTAAGTAGGGGAAGTATAGTATTCCACCCAAAACTTCGATACCGAGATTTCACCGGAAATATATGCTTTGAGGCCCCCTGAATCCAAAAACAGCATTTTTGGAAACATGTCCGTGTGTGTGTCTGTGAACAGCATAACTCAGAAACGAACAGTCGGATAAACACCAAACTTGGTATTTAGGTTTAGTATCTTCCAGAGATGCGACACGAAGGTTTTCAAGAAAATCCCCCCACCCCAGATTAACCTTTACATGGAACATTTTTCGAAAATATTAATTTTCTCAAAAATGACTCTAACGATTTTGATTAAAATATCATATGTTTAAGATACTTTCATGACAAATGAAATGTATATCTCCAATTTTCTGGGAATGTCTCCAAAAGTATTCTTCATTGTGAACGACTTTTGCATAACTGGTACCCATAAGAGATAGAAAAAAATTTACATACACAAAAAATGTAGATCGCGTTAAAATACACAATTTATGAAATATACGTTTCTTTGTTGTTGAGTGAACCATTTTCGAGATATTGCTTGTTATTCCCTTAAATTTTTCAATAATTGTTTTCTCAAATGGGAATTCGTTATTCATTTTTTTGTCTTGGATATGCAAAGAGTATTAATCTGTGGCAAAGAGAATGGTGCTGCACATAGCAACCAGCTATTAAGAGATATGTCTATGCTTAAAGGCTACTGTATTTCTATATTGCCCTTGCAAATACAAAACAAGGGGAACATAGTACGCCTTAAGCGATAGTCAAATTTTTAGATCTGGTCGTTATGTGTAAAATGTAATTCTCTTTGCATGTCAAAAGATCGTTTCTGCAAATGTTTACTTCGATTGGTATGAAATAGATGGAAAATAAGAGTTTGTAAAAATAGTTTTTACAAGAGTAGAGAAAGTCATGTGAGTGTAACACATCAGGTTTTATAAAGTTGTAGGGAGTATCAAAGCATGTGTTTTCGGTGAAAATAGAATTTTCGCGTGGAATGAAATACTTCCTCTAGTTACTATAGCAGAAAGAGAAAAACTAACTGAATTTATCATTATTAATTTAAAACCGCTAGAACTTCTTTTATGCGGTTTAAAATATCTTTTGCAGCAAGGCTAGTAGCCGAAGCTTCTAGCCCTGGCGGAAAGCTGCAAAACTGGCAACGTTGGTTTCATATGCACAGATAAACTGTCAAATACACATTAATATGTATTTGACCAACGCATTTAAAAGCGGCAGTTCACTCGGGTTACAAAAAGCTAAGTGCTGTCATTTGTCTGGGCGATGAAACAAAACATCAATTTACCTTGTTATTTGCGCCACTGTATTATCGACTTCAGCGGTCTCTATGGATACGTGTATAAGGTGAAACAAGCGAGAGGATGCTCATTCAAAACAAAACATTTGCCACATCCTCCAGGCAGACTTGTTATCGCTAACCGCACGCTAAGTGCATGAAACTATAAACTCTTGAGTAGCCCTGAGTGAGTCCTCAGTCTTTCCTGGAGACTCTTCTGTTTGCTGTCTGGCACTAAAGGCTTTCCAAAATGGTAAGAGCTTCATTATCTTTCACGCATTTGTGAGATAAACATCTGAGGCTTGTTAAACGAATTGCATGAACGCATTAGACGGAACGTATCTTCTGGCTCTGAAGAAATACTAAAGCACCGGCAAACTCACACTTTAAAGAAAGACTAAATGGCTAAAATTGGCAAAAAAGGGCATGTTTTACCACTAAGCACAATAATTATATTTTAAACGTATTCTTTATGATAGCACTGCATCTGCCACTACACTTTTTACAGACAAATGTGATATATTACCTTCACATTTGAAGTAGGTGATGTCTTTTACGTTATTTGCACCACGCTTTGGGCGTCAATTTGAAGTAAATTGTATTGAAGGAGTTGTATTATATTTCAGCTATTGGGGAGCCGAACTTGTAGTAGTTGCAACCGCACCTATAGTAAACAGTTTCCGGTAGCCTTCGCCCCAAATGTACTTTTAGGTGTCCTTTGCTCCAAGTTTAAAAAAAATATTAACTTTGTAATTTGACTGTTTCTTTAAATATTATACACTTATGTTTGCCTTGGCTGCGTCAGTATTAATTTTAGAGACATGGATGTCTTGTCAGGGTTGTGGTGCGACAAGAATGTAGGCTTACAAAGATTATAATTTTACTTCACTCCTTTTATTCATGCATGACACGATTTAATTATCACTTCACTGATGTAGAGCTGTGAGATTATTTTTATTAACTAATTGCACTTTTTAACACGTAAACTATTTTTGTCTCACACGAATACGTATTATACTTCTCGAGGACGTGTTTCGGGTCTGGTTAGTAACGCTGTCTGCAGGCAACTGACTTCTGAAATTGTAAATGTTTCTCCTTTTCAGTTTCTGATTGGCTAATCCTACTCCAATAGAATACCTTCGTTTAACTAAAGCTTTTCTGGTTGTTCATTGGCTATTTTATAAACTGTCACTAAAATTACATTATTGCTTCCAAGAATCACAAGTAGTATTTTTAAACTCTCAAACTCATTATTGCCTCAAGGTTACCTCATTGTTAGCAACTTTTAGCTTATTATTCTCACAGCTCCTGCATTAATAAATTACGTAATATATTCATGTAACATTATTACATATGAATACAATAATATAAACATATACAATGACTGTAATATACACTCCTTAAATATTGTTACACACACATATTGCTTTAAGGTGGGCTGTTATTGAATTTATATATTATATAATTAGACTGAAGTTATTTAAGTGTTAAAAATACTGTCTCACATGATCCTCTCTACCCTCTATCGCTTATTAGTGGGTATACAGATTATTCTTACGAAAGTTTGTTTTCCTATCTACTTCATTTTATTCAAGATAAACCATTCCGGAAATAGCTGCATTGCACATTCGTTACAGATACAAAGGAAATAACGATAGTCAAATGTTTTAGAATTAGAGGAGCTCAAAATTCCATACTCTTTCTATGCCATCGCGAGAGACAACTGAAAATCAACAGAATCTCAAAAGAATGGCTTAGTATTGAACAATTCGAACTATTAATAAAGCATATTTCGGAAAATGCTGATGCCACAAAAATTTTATTTGTAATAAATTATATGTGTTAAAGAGATTTACATTCTTTGTATAGTACGTTTTCGTCTATTGCAATATTACACAAAATTCCATCCGAATGAAGACGATTTCACAGGCTATTCCCAGAAAATACAAGTTATAAATTTTATTTGTAATGTAAATATCCTTAATATATGATATTTTAATCAAAATCGTTGGAGTCAATTTTAGGAAATAAAAAGTTTCGAAAAATCTTCCAAATAAAGGGTAGTCTGGGATGGGGGATTTTCTTGAAAATCTTTGTGTCGCATTTTTTGGAAGATACCAAGTTTGGTATTTATCGAAATTTTCCTTTTTGAGTTATGCTGTTAGGAGACACACGCAGATATTTTATTTAAAATGCTTCTTTATAACGTGTATTTCGGTGTAGATGTGGCAGCTTCTGAATTCTCAAGCTATGTGGTTCCTTTCTTTGCAGATATATGCACATTTGTTTTCTCCAATTTTGCTTTGAGCAGTTTTTTCTGTGAATGGCATTTTCTAGTATAAATGACCCGTTTTCTGAGAAGTTGTTGAACATAGATAAATTAAATGTTAGGTTAATAAAAATAACCTCTAAGTGCTGTTGCGGATATAGATTAGTGATAATGATATAGTTGACAATTTAAAAAAATGATTGCTGATGAATTTTAATAAAATAAAGCTTAAGAGAATAATCCTATATTCCTAAATAAACAAACTTGTGATTTAACAGTAGATGAGTGATCTTAGAAGGTATGCATCTATATCTTGTAAAAATTTCAGTCATATATTTTATATAGTATCTAAGATAATGAGTCACGCATTTAGCTGATTTAACATTGGAGGAATAGGGCATTTAATTTACCCTTAAGAAGATACTATTCTGAAAAAAACAGTGTGTTACATATACCTGACTTTCTCTACCCAATCTTCAACAAACCATTCTTAAAAAGGCTTATTTTGCTGTGTAATCAAGACAAATAGTTACTAAATAGTTTCATTACACTTTTGTTGTAGGTACAAGAGCAACACAGGAGGCTGAAGCGATAATAATATCTTTAAAAAGAAGGTTACCATGTGACGGTTTTCAAATGCCATGTTCCTTAAAAAAGGAAGAAAGAAAATAACGACTTAGCACTTTATAAAATCGGATGTGTTAAACTCACATGACTTTCTCTACTCTTGTACAAACTATTTTTACTAACGCTTATTCTCCATATGCTTCATGTTAATCGAGATGTCGAGATGTTAATCTTATTGCTAATTTTCTTGTACATGCAAGGGGAATTGGTAGGCTTTAAGCGATAGTCAAATATTTTAAGAGCTGGTTGCTATGTGGAGTTTTCCATTCTCTTTCTATTACCAGGACATAAAAAATGAATAATGAACTTGAGAAAAAGTATAAGTATTGGAACATTTAAGGGAGTAACAAGCAATATCTCGAAAATGATTCACTCAACAAAAAAAGGTATATACATTTCTTGTGTAGTAAGATTTTGCCTAGTTCTTATGGTTTACCAGTTATGCAAAAGTTGTTCACAATGAAAAATACTTTTGGAGACATTCCCAGAAAATTCGAGATATACAGTTCATTTGTCATGAAAATATCTTAAACATATGATATTTTAATCAAAATCATTAGAGCCATTTTGAGAAAATTAAAATTTTCGAAAAATGTTCCATGTAAAGGGTAGTCTGGGGTGGGGGGATTTTCTTGAAAATATTCGTGTCGCATCTCTGGAAGATACTGAACCTAAATACCAAGTTTGGTGTTTATCCGACTGTTCGTTTCTGAGTTATGCTGTTCACAGACACACACACACACAGACACACAAACGGACATGTTTCCAAAAATGCTTTTTTTGGATTCAGGGGGTCTCAAAACATGTATTTCCAGTGAAATCTTGATATCGATTTTTTGGGTAGAATACAATACTTCCCCTACTTATTATACGTAGTAGAGAAAGTAAAAATATGATGTGCTACATTCAAAAGAGTTTCTCTACCCTCTTTCGTTTAATAGTGGGTATATAAATTATTCTTACGAAAATTTATTTTGCTATTCGCCTCGTTTTAATCCCGATAAACCTTTGAAGAAACAGCTACATTACACATTTCATTAAAACAACAGCGATAGTCAAATGTTTAAGAACTGGGTGCTGTATGCTGGCCTTAAAATTCTATACTGTTTCCAAGCAATCGCGAGAAACAACTGAAAATCAACGGAACTTAAAAAAGTGACTAAATATTCAATAAATCGTAACATTAATTATGGGTATCTTAGAAATGGCTGATATGAGAAAAAGTAAGTGAAGTAAACGGTGTGATTTAAAGGGATTTACATTTTTGAGTAGTACGTTTTCGTCTATCGCTTAAGGTTTACCAGTTATACAAGATTATACAAACTTCCTTCGCAATAAAGAGGGATTTACAGCTATTCCCAGAACATTCAAGATATACATTTTATTTGGCATGTAAATATCTTTAATATATGGTATTTTAATCAAAATCGTTAGAGCTATTTTGAGAAAATAAACAATAAGGGAACAGCTTCCATGTAAATAGTAGTTTGTGGTGAGGGATTTTCTTCATTTCGCATCCTTGGAAGGTATTGAGCTAAGGTACCTACTTTTCTATTTAACCGATTCTTCTTTTTTGAGTTCAGCACACGGATGGACAGACACGCACACGGACCTGTTTCTAAAAATGTTTTTTTATTCAGGGGATCTCAAAACGTGTGTTTACATTGAAATCTCTATATCGAACGTTTGTGTAAAATACAATAATTCCTGTGTTCACTAAAGCTAAGTAGTAAAGAAACTATAAATGCTTTTTTCTGTATTTCGTGTAGTAAGTAGGGGAAGTATTGCATTTCGCCCAACATTTCGATACTGAGATTTCACCGGAAATGCATGTTTTGAGGTCCCTGGATCCAATTTAAACATTTTTGGAAACATGTCCGTGTGTGTGCCCGAGTTTCTGTATGTCTATCTGTGTGTCTGTGAACAGCATAATTCAAAAACGAAAAGTCGGTTAAACACTGTTATTTAGGTTCAGTATCCAAGCATGCGACACAATGATTTTCAACACAATCTACATACCCCAAACTACCCTTTATTTGGGACATTTTTTGAAAACTTTGATTTTCTAAAAATGGCTCTAAAGATTTTAAATAAAATACCGTACATTAAAGATATCTACATGACAAATAAAAGATATACTCTACGTGATCAAAAGTATCCGGACACCTGGCTTAAAATGAGTACAAGTTCGTGGTGTCCTCCATCGGTAATGCTGGAAGTCAATATGGTGTTGGCCCACCCCTAGCCTTGATGAAAGTGTTCACTCTCGCAGACATACTTTCAATCAGTTGCTGGAAGGTTTCTTGGGGAGTGCGGAACTGAGGAGAGGTATCGATGTAGGTCGGTGATGGCCTGGCACGATGTCGGCGTTCCAAAACATCCCAAAGATATTCTATAGGATTTAAGTTAGGACTCTGTGCAGGACAGTCCATTACAGGGATGTTATTGTCGTGTAACCACTCCGCCATAGCCCGTGCAGTATGAACAGGTGCTCGATCATGTTAAAAGATGCAATCGCCATCCCCGAATTGCTCTTTAACAGTGGGAAGCCGAAGGTGCTTAAAATATCAATGTAGGTCTGCGCTGTGATCATGTCACCCAAAACAACAAGGGGTACAAGCCCCCTCCAGAAAAAACACGATCACACCATAACACCACCACCTCAGAATTTCACTGTTGGCAGATGACGTTCACCGGGCATTCACCATACCCACACCCTGCCATCGGATCGCCACATTATGTACCGTGATTTGTCACTCCACACAACGTTTTGCCACTGTTCAATCGTGTAAAGTTGACGCTCCTTACACCAAGCGAGGCGTCGTTTGGCATTTTCCTGCGTGATGTGTGGCTTATGAGCAGCCGCTCGACCATGGAATCCAAGGTTTCTCACCTCACGCCTAACTCTCATAGTATTTGGAGTGGATCCTGTGCAGTTTGGAATTCCTGTGGATAGATGTCTGGATAGATGTCTGCCTATTACTCTTTACGGCCTCTTCAAATGTCGGCGGTCTCTGTCAGTCGACAGACGAGGTCAGCCTGCTCGCTTTTGTGCTGTACAATTCTCCCTTCATGTTTCTACTTCACTATCACATCAGAAACAGTGGACCTAGGGATGTTTAGGAGTGTGGAAATCTCGAGTACAGACTTCTGACACAAGTGACACCCAATCAGCTGACCACGTTCGAAATCCGTTGGTTCCACGGAGAATCCCATTCTGCTGTTTCACGATGTCTAATGACTACTGAGGTCGCGGATAGTGAGTACCAGGCAGTAGCTGGTAGCACAATGCACCTAAGATGAAAAGCGTATGTTTGTGCTGGTGTCCGGATTCTTTTGATCACATAGTGTATCTTTAAGCTTCTGGAAATAGCCTGTGAAGTCCTTTTGTATAATCTTGTATAACTAGTACACATTAAGCCATAGACGAAAAGTATTACACAAAACATTTAGATCTCTTTAAAACACACAATTTATTTCAAGTACGTTTTTTGTGGCATAAGATATTTTTGAGATATCTGTTATTAATGGTTCGAATTATTCATTTCTTGGTCATTCTTTAAAGTCCATTCAACATTCAGTCGTTTCTCACGATTGCATGGAAACAGTATGGAATTTTAAGGCCAAAATAAAGCGTCCAGCTCTTAAACATTTGACTATCGCTGTTCCCTTTGTATCTTTAACGAAATGTGTAATGTAGCTATTTCTGCAGAAGTATATTTGGAATAAAATGTAGTAGATAGAAAAATAAGCTTTAGTAAGAATAGTTTGACACCCACTATTAAACGATGGAGGGTAGAGAAGTCATATGAATGTATCACATAAGATTCTTTTTTATTGAGGAAGCCTCAAAACACGCTGTGTGTATCTGTAAACAGCATCACTCAAAAGCGAAGTTTCGGATAAATATCAAACTTGGTATTTAATTTCTGCATTTTCCATGGGTGTGTAACGAAGATTTCAAAAATCCCCCATACCAAATAGCCTTTACGTGGAAAATGTTTAAATATGTTTTATTTTCTCAAAAATGACTAAGGACTTTAATTTAAATACCGTATGTATAAAATACCTTTATGAAAAGTTATATCTTTAATTTTTTGTGAATAACTTGTGAAATCCACTTCATTCTGAATAGATTTTATTTAATTTTGTTTTACTGGGAAGTCATAAGAGACAAGAAAGATGTAGGGCTCATTAAAATTCACAATTTGTGTGAGATGTTTTTAATGTTTTAGCCGTTTTCGAAATATTTCATCTTACATGTTTACACTATTCCGAGTGCAATATGTGACGGACATGCCTGAACGTTTGCGATTCTTTTTTCTTTCCATCGCAAGAGCGTGACATTACTACGGCTAAATATTTAAATGCTCTTTCGGCATGTTTAATGTCTAATCACTTGTTGCTTAGTTTGTAATCATTCCTATGCAAAATGTATAGTGAATAACATAACGTGAATAAAGGAACCACTTTTTTTTTGAATACTCTAAAACTTATTGCTTATATGCGAATTTTTAATGGATAGAACATTTTGTGTGAGTGTTCACATCAGATTTTTACCTTCTCTACTACGTATAGCAAGTAGGGGAAATATTGTATTCCACCCAAAAATTCGATACCGAGATTTCACAGGAAGTACATGTTTTGAGGTGCACTGAATGTATATAAAGCATTTTTGGAAACATGTCCGTGTGTGTCTGTCTGTCTATCTGTGTGTATGTGTCTGTCTGTGAACAGCATAACTCAGAAATGAACAGTGGGAACTTGGTATTTAGGTTCAGTATCTTCCAGAGATGCCCAGATTACCCACCCCAGATTACCCATTACATGGAACATTTTTCGAAAATTTTAATTTTCTCAAAAATGGCTCTAACGATTTTGATTATAATATTATATGTTTAAGATATTTTCATGACAAATGAAATGTATATCTTGAATTTTCTGGGAATGTCTCCAAAAGTATTCTTCATTATGAGCGACTTTTGCATAACTGGTAAACCATAAGAGATAGACAAACTTTTACTACACAAAAAAAATGTAGATCCCGTTAAAATACACAATTAATGTCATTTAAATTTTTTTGTTGAGTGAACCATTTTCGAGATATTGCTTGTTATTTCCTTAAATTTCCAATACTTACACCTTTTCTCAAATTCGTTATTCATTTTTTTATATCCTGTATATGCAAAGAGAATGGAATGCGCCACATAGCAACCAGCGCTTAAAAGATTTGACTATCGCTTAAAACTTTCCATATTCCCCTTGTACCTACAGGAAAATTAGCAATAAGATTAACTTCTGGATTAATATGAAGCATATGGAGAATAAGCGTTTGTAAAAATAGTTTGTACAAGAGAAGAGAAAGTCATGTGAGTGTAACACATCAGATTTTTATACTTTCTCTACTACGTATAGTAAGTAGGGGAAGTATTCTATTCCACCCAAAAATTCGATACCGAGATTTCACCTCGAAATATATGTTTTGAGACCCCCTGAATCCAAAAAAGCACTTGTGGAAACATGCCCGTGTGTGTGTCTGTCTGTACACAGCATAACTCAGAAACGAACAGTCGGATAAACACCAAACTTCGTATTTAGGATCAGTATCTTCCAGAGATGCGACACGAAGGTTTTCAAGAAAATCCCCCACCCCAGATTACCCTTTACATGGAACATTTTTCGAAAATTTTAATTTTCTCAAAAATGGCTATAACGATTTTGATTAAAATATCATATGTGTAAGATATTTTTATGACAAATAAAATGTATGTCTTGAATTTTCTGGGAATATCTCCAATAGTATTCTTCATTGTGAACGACTTTTGCATAACTGGTAAACCATAAGAGATACACAAAATTTTACTACACAAGAAATGTAGATCGCGTTAAAATACACAATTTATGTCATATACATTTTTTTTGTTGAGTGAACCATTTTCGAGGTATTGCTTGTTATTCCCATAAATTCTTCAATACTTATTTTCTCAAATGGGTATTCGTTATTCATTTCTTTGTCTTGGATATGCAAAGAGTATTAATCTGTGGCAAAGAGAATGGTGCTGCACATAGCAACTAGCTATTAACAGTAATGTCTATGCTTAAAGCCTATATTTCTATATTGCCCTTGTAAATATATATTCCCCTTACATCTACAAGAAAATTAGCAATAAGATAGAGTCTGCAAATGTTTATCTAGATTAACATGAAGTAGATGGAGAATAAGCGTTTGTAAAAATAGTTTGTACAAGAGTAGAGAAAGTCATGTGAGTGTAACACATCAGATATTTTTTGTCCTGGTAATGCAAAGAAAATAGAATACTCCACATAGCAACCAGCTCTTGAAATATTTGACTATCGCTTAAAGACTACCAATTCCCCTTGCATCTACAAGAAAATTATGAATAAGATTAACATCTCGATATCTCGATTAACATGAAGCATATGGAGAATAAGCGTTTGTAAATATAGTTTGTAAAAGAGTAGAGAAAGTCATGTGAGTGTAACACATCAGATTTTTATTTATTTGTTACTTTCTCCAGTTATATAGAATGCAAGAAGAACAAAGAGGACTTCACAGCTAGTTACACAAAATTCAATATATAACTTTTAGATTAGATTAAATTAAAGGGGGAGTAGTATAAGCCTTTCGACCTCTCAACACTGCGACCTTCAACAAATCTATTGTGAAAACCCTACTCTATAAATCTCACTTTAATTTAATGCCTTTAATATTTTTGGCTGATGTTAAGGCAATCTGTCCTGGGGTTGGGAAAACAAACTCCAGGTGCCTTAATCCCAGTCGGTAATTGTTTCACATTATCTTGAATTTTCTGGGAATGTCCCCAAAACTCCTCTTCATTCTGAATGACTCGCATAACTGTTAAACCGTAAGAGATAGACAAAATTTTATACACAAAAAATGTAGATCTCGTTAAAACACACAATTTATACCCTATACACTTTTTGTTGAGTGAACCATTTCCGAGATATTCCTTGTTGTTTGTTTGAATTTTCCAATACTTATACTTTTTCTCAAATGGGAATTTATTGTTCGCTTTTTTATGTCCTGGTAATGCAAAGAGAATGGAATGCTCCACATAGCAACCAGCTCTTAAAAGATTTGACTATCGCTTAAAGCCCTTGCCCTTATTTCCCTTGCATCTACAAGAAAATTAGCAATACGATTAACATATCGATATCTCCATTAACATGAAGTATATGGAGAATAAGCGTTTGTAAAAATAATTTAAATAAGAGTAGAGAAAGTCGTGTGAGTACAACACATGAGATTTCTTTTCTTACCAGTCATATTTTTCCTGTGTATTTTCCTTTAATCACAATAAATACACGCTAGAAATGGTTTCATTATACTTTTTGCTATGGTATACAGCACCATACAGGAGGCTAAGATGACAGCTGTCTAAAAAGAGGTAAATAAATTCTAGGGTTGTATATATCGCATGAGCTAATGTGAAACAAACGAATGATCACTTAACGTTTTAATGCGCATATACTGCTTCGATAGCAAAAAAACTGAAATGAATAACAGCGAAATCACGGAAATGACTATTATCCCAAAAGAAGGCTTTTGGCTATTTTTCCACAAGTTGCCTTTTATAATCTTGCAATTAAAAGCAACTACGAGAATGAATAGGGCTTCATTAGCTGTTAAACTTAAATTCATCAAGTTTATTTGTACGTCAATATGTGAAACATGTAAATCAAAATCGTTTGAACCATTGTAGAAATTGAAAACAACATACTTTACATGTAAATTCCATGAGAATCCCGGTCTTCAATGAAAGGAACCTGACTTATTAAACAATTTTGTATTTATCTTACTTTTCATTTTAAATTATGTGTGCGACGCGTTTTCAGGAGGCCCCGGGTTCGATTCCCGTCGACCGCCCACTCTGCTGTGGCGCGGTGCTGCGAACCCTGAGGACTCGTGGTACCTCTGGCGATGGGGAGCTGTTCGGATTGGGTTGGACTCGGCGGGGCAGTTGTTCCCGATACCCATAGGATATTGGATACGCCTGGCTGGTTCATACCCCCAGGCGGGGTTGTGAGACGCCCCGATGTTCTCCGGCACCAACAATGAGTGAGAGTTAGTAGACGGTATGCTAGATTGCTGTCTACCCTACCGTGGTTAACGGTAGTCGCCCCGTTTCGGGATGCCGCGTGTAAGTGGCCTATCCACTTCCATCCCCGCGTAAGGGTGGGGGTCTTATGGGAATCCCCTAAGGTTGGAGAGCCACTTGGCTGGCACTAGTCCTGGGTTCTGGAGGGGGGCTTGAGCTAAGGCTCTTGCTCTGATAGACCTTCGTTCAACAACATGTATTTCTAGGTTCCCGTAAGGGAGTGTTCCGACCCCTTCAGCTGCCGTGGTGCGGGTGTGCGGACCCTGAGCACTCGTGCCATTTCTGACATTACTAAAAGCACGCTGGGCCAAACGTCCGAACCCCACCCATAATCATTTGAATTGGGGCAGTGGGGGGGGCAGTGGTTCCCAATACCCATAGGTGAATGGGTATGTCTGAGGGGTTTTCCGTCCAGGCGGGGTTATGAGATCCTCAAGGTCCTTCGGTACCGCCTTAGAGAGCCATTAGACAGTTTACTAGGTTGCTGTCGGCCCCGCGGAGGTTTTTCGGTAGTCTTCCCCTTTGGGGGTTAACGCGCCTAAGTGGCGTATCCACTTCCACCCAGTAATTGAAAAGCTTTTGGGGGAGGGGAGTCATTCTGATGGCGCCCTAATCGCAGAGTCACGTGGGGACAGAGTCCCCTGGTGTCTCGCGTGCTTCTAGGTCCACGTAAGGGCGGGTTCCGGCCCCTTCAGCTGCCATTGTGCGGGCGCTGCGGACCCTGAGCACTCGTACTTCTGACTTTACTAGAAGTACGTCGGGCCGAACGCCAGAGCCCCTCTCGTTTGGGAGTTGTTATATTGGGTTAGACTCGGTGAAGCCTTGGTTTCCGACACCGATATTGATTGGTACGTCTGGGCAGTGACGTCCAGGAGAGATTGTGAGACGCCTCAAAGTCCTCCGGTACTGCCCTGGATAGCCGGTAGCTAGATTTACTGTTGACCCTACCGAGGATTTTCGGTAGTTCTCCCTTTTGGCCCTCTATACGCAATTCCAGAATTGGGACGGATTTGTGGGGTGGAAATGATAGGGATTTCCGTGTGAATCTGTTGGCTATGGACTCTTGTGGTTCCTTCACTTCATCCCTTCCTCCTAGAGGGTGATAGCCACAGGTTGCAGTACGGGAGGTATCCCCTCCATTGAATAGCCCATACCCTATATGTAAACTGCAGGTAACGTATGCAGCACAAAAAGTATAAATTCCCATAACTGCTAACATTCACTTCCTTTTCTTAAAACGTCGTGCTATTCCCTAAGGCAAGTTTTCGCAAGATGTCTCCTAATAGAGCAGTCACAAACCACCCGTGCTGAGTTATAAATTATTTAAATGTTTAAGCTCAAATAAATTAGCTGAAGAATCCCAGGGGGTTTACCTCTGAACGTGCGGAGACAAGAAAACGACAAGAAACAAGGAAACAGGAAACCTAAAGACGAAAGCGCAAACGGAAATTCCAAAAGTTGCATCACATTTTTCCTTTTAAACAAAACTATAAAGGAACTGTAATGTATATTGTATACGACCTTTGTGTTCTTACTTTCTCTTCTACTTATCTATAGTAATGCACTACACCAAAAATTCGATATTTCACTGGGAATACATGTTTTGAAGCCCCCGAAATAAAAAAGCCTTTTTGGAAAAAATCTTTTTATGTCTGTGTCCGTGTGTATATGTGTCTATGAACATTATAACCCGAAAACAAAAAGTTGGTTAAGGGGAGACTGAATGCAGAAAATTGCCAAAATATGGCAAGTTTAGTTTTTTGTACAGTCTTATTAATTGAAACTTTATCTTTAGTTTCATATATATTTTATCACTGCATACATAATATTTATATTTTAAATATCTATCATTTCATTCTGCATCATTCACAGGAACAAACCATAACTCCTTCATACTTTAAAGCAAAATTTGCGCATCTTTTAGAGCAGGTTTTACTCTATAAGTTGGTACTACTGTTAAGTATTACAGCTTCTGTATACTCAAGCCATTCTTTGCAAATATATGTGAGTTTGTTTTCTCCATTTTTCCTTTGAACACCTTTTTCTGTGAATGACATTCTCTAGTTCAAATGACTTGTTTTCTCAGAAAATATTGAAGATAACCATATTTAATTTTAGGGTGATAAAAATTATATCTAAGTGTCGTTTTGACTTTCTCTACCACGTACATAGTAGTGTTTATCTGTGTGTGTGTGTCTGTGAACAACATAACTCAAAAACAAAAGTCGAATCAATACCAAACTTTGTTTTAACCTCAGTACCTTCAAAAGAGGCAACACGAACATTTTCAAGAAAATCCCTCCCACCCACAACTACCCTTTACATGGAACATTTTTCGAAAATTTTGAGTTTTTAAAAAATGGTTCTATCGACTTTGACTAAAACACTAGATATTAAAGATATTTACATGACAAGAAAATGTATATCTTGAATTTTCTGTGAATAGCCTTTGAAGTCCTCTTCATTCGAAAGGAATTTTGTATAATCTGGTATAACTGGTAAACGTCAAGAGATAGACGTAAACGTACTACATAAAAAATGCAAATCTCTTTAAAATACACAATTTACTTAAAATAAGCTTTTCTGTGGCATAAGTCGTTTCTGAGATATCATTCTTTTAGTCTCATCGATTTTCAGTTGTTTCTCGCGATTGCATGGAAACAGTATGGATCCTTAAGGCCAGCATATAGCATGCAGTTCTTAAACATTTGAGTGTCGCTATTCTCTTTGTTTCTATATGTGTAATGTAACTATTTTTGCAAAGGTTTATTTGGGTTATAATGTAGTAGATAGAAAAATAAGCTTTATTAAGAATACTTTGTATACCCACTAATAAAGATAGAGGGTAGAGATGGCCTTTTGAATGTGTCACATCAGATTTTTTGTTAATAATATGGTTGGTTGTTTAAAAATAATTACTGATAAAGTTAATAAAAAGATATTCTATTAAGAAAATAATCATATCTTCCTTAATAGGCAAACTTATTATACAAATTAGTATTAGTAAACTTAGAAGGCGTGCATCTACATCGTACAGAAAATTTAGTCCAATATCTTAAACAGTTTTTGAGAAAATGGATCATGAATTTAGCAGGCTTAGCATTAGTGGTATAGGATTTTGAACCTCCCCATAAATACCAAACTTGGTATTGAAGTTGGTCTTCCAAGGACCTGACATGATTTTCAAGAAAAATCCCCACCCCAAACTCGTTTACAAGCCAGCTTTTTCGTTATTTCTTATTTTCTCAAAAATCGCGCTAACGATTTTGATTAAAATACATATACCTGAATGGCTCGGCTGCAACGTCTATGGCCCGCATTCGAGTGGCCCCGGGTTCGATTCCCGGTGGCTCTGACCATAGGGTTTTTCGTGGTTTTCCCCTGGTACCAAGGCGAACGCTTCCGGGGCAATCCTTTCCCCCATTTCCTCTCATTTCATCTCTATTTCACATTTCAGTTGTGCTTTCGGGTTCTGCAGTGCGGCGGTGCCGGGTAGATGGCGTGGATGCATGCGCGTTGGCAAGATTTCTCCCCGTAAATGCCAAAGTGAGCTGTCCCGCCCGTTAGGGTCACCGCGTTGCCCTTTTGGAACTCCTCGTCCATAATGCGCGGGTGTTCAAATTGGAAATTTTAGGGACTCCTGCGCGTCTCTGTGGGCCTGTCTACCCGCGGATCTGGGACCTTCTGCGCTCCTACACCTCTCCCCTGCCTCCCGCGGGGTATAACCACAATAAATCAAAATGGTTGCAGTACGCGAGATGTCTGCCTCCGATAAACACATGCTACATCCATATATTTGCATATATCTTAAATTTTCTGTGAAATCCTCTTAATTCTGAATGACTTTTGTATGCTATACAAATTGGTAAACGGCAAGAGACAGACAAAATCTTACTACACAAAAAATGTGGAACCGGTTAAAGCACACAATTTATGTTAAATAAAAATGTTTGTGGTGTTATCCATTTTCAAGATATTCTTTGTTATTATTTTGAATTTATACATACTTATATTTTCTTGAAGTGGTAAGACGCTATACATCTTTTTACGTGGTTATGCAAAGATAGGTGATTTTCACACGCTCTTTAAAAATCTGACTGTCGCATTACCTACTGTATCCTACCGAAAAAAATCTGATGTGTTACACTCACACGCTTATTGTCCATATGCATCATGTTTATCGAGATGTTAATCTTATTGCTAATTTTCTTGTAGATGCAAGGGGAATTGGTAGGCTTTAAGCGATAGACAAATATTTTAAGAGCTGGTTGCTATGTGGAGTATTCCATTCTCTTTGCATTACCAGGACAAAAAAATGAATAATGAATTTGAGAAAAAGTATAAGTACTGGAAAATTTAAGGGAATAACAAGCAATATCCCGAAAATGGTTCATTCAACAAAAAAATGTATATGACATAACTTGTGTATTTTAACGCGATCTATATTTTTTGTGTAGTAAAATTTTGTGTATCTCTTATGGTTTACCAGTTATGCAAAAGTCGTTCTCAATGAAGAATACTTTTGGAGACATTCCCAGAAAATTCAAGATATACATTTTATTTGTCATCAAAATAACTTAAACATATGTTATTTTAATGAAAATCGTTAGAGCCATTTTTGAGAAAATTAAAATTTTGGAAAAATCTTCCATGTAAAGGGTAATCTGGAGTGGGGGATTTTCTTGAAAACCTTCGTGTCGCATCTCTGGAAGATACTGAACCTAAATACCAAGTTTGGTGTTTATCCGACTGTTCGTTTCTGAGTTATGCTGTTCACAGACACACACGGACATGTTTCCCAAAATGCTTTTTTTGGATTCAGGGGGTCTCAAAACATGCATTTCCGGTGAAATCACGATATCGAATTATTGGGTGGAATACAACACTTCCCCTACTTACTATACGTAGTAGTGAAAGTAACAAATGAAATTTGTTTATATTTGAGAGCTACTTTATAATGTTTTGCGAATTGATTTACGTGTACTTTGTTTGATTTGCTTTAATAGTTTGTTAATTATCATCATTTAAACATGTTGTGTTCACCTAAAAATGAACTTGACTAGAGAACATTTCCGGGCTATGATTTTTACGACGTCATTAATGCATAAACAATGTGAAGACTCTCTTAGAAATGCATTTGGCGAAGAAGCCCCATCAAAGGCAACAATTTATAATTGCTACAATGAATTAAAAGGAGATCGATTTTTTGTTAGTGGTGAATTTCGTCAAGGACACCCAAGAACTGCTGTTATTGACGAAAATATTGCTGCTGTTCCAGCAATGCTTGAGGAAGATCGACTGACATCTTATGAGTTAATTCGGGCGACATTGGGCATTTGTATGAGTAAAATCCAAAACATTTTACATCAACAGTTAGACGTGAGAAAACTTTGTTGTCAATGTATTCTTCATAAACCGAGTCTCGATCAAAACAACAATCCATGGATTGGTGCAGAAAAACTCTGGAAAAATTCCAAGGCGGCACTTCAAATTTGGTTTGGAATATCGACTGGTGATGTCTTGGATTTATTGTTATGATCTTGAAAAGAGAAGTCAACTGGCTCAATAGGCCTTTCAAACAAAACCTAAGCCCACAAAAGTGCGACGAGTTCGCAGTGCTGATAAGAATTTGGTTGCTACTTTTTACTTTCTCTACTACGTATAGTAAGTAGGGGAAGTATTGTATTCCACCCAAAAATTCGATACCGAGATTTCACCGGAAATATATGTTTTGAGACCCCCTGAATCCAAAAAAAAGCATTTTTGGAAACATGTCCGCGTGTGTGTGTATATGAACACATAACTCAGAAACGAACAATCGGATAAACACCAAACTTGGTATTTACGTTCAGTATCTTCCAGAGATGCGACACGAGGATTTTCAAGAAAATTCCCCCACCCCAGATTACCCTCTACATGGAACATTTTACAAAAATTTTAATTTTCCCAAAAATGGCTCTAACGATTTTGATTAAAATATCATATGTTTAAGATATTTTCATGAAAAATGAAATGTATATCTCGAATTTTCTGCGAATGTCTCCCAAAGTTTACTTCATTGTGAACGTCTTTTGCATAACTAGTAAACCATAAGAGATACAAAATTTTACTACACCAAAAATGTAGATCGCGTTAAAATACACAATTTATGTCATTTTGTTGAGGGAACCATTTTCGAGATATTGCTTGTTATTCCCTTAAATTTTCCAATACTTATACTTTTTCTCAAATTCGTTATTCATTTTTTTTTGTCCTGGTAATGCAAAGAAAATGGAATACTCCACATAGCAACCAGCTCTTAAAATATTTGACTATCGCTTAAAGCCTACCATATTCTCCTTGCACCTACAAGAAAATTAGCAATAAAATTAACATCTCGATATCTCGATTAAAACGAAGCATATGGAGAATAAGCGTTTGTAAAAATAGTTTGTACAAGAGTAGAGAAAGTCAGGTGAATGTAACACTTCAGATTTTTTTCTAAAACGGGCCATGTTGCTACTATAGCATTACTGCCGATTGGTATACAAATGTCTGTTTACCGCTAGTTTATAAAAAGTTTGTGAAAGACACCCAAAAATAAAAATAATGTTACATCGTGTCAACGCAACGTCGCATACAGGAAAACTGAGTATCTGGATGCCCTAAAGGTCAGCACTATTGACCCTCCACCATACACACCGTTTTATTTGTTTTTGTTTCCAATAATTAAAGATAAATGAGTGAAATAACTTTTTCGTCATAAGATAAAGTTGTGGAACATTCTAAAAACCTGGTTTCTGAAGTGCCGCAGGAAGAGTGGTATCATTGCTTTAAGGACTGGTTTCATCGGATGCAAAAATCTAATGATGTTAAAGGGAATATTTTGAAAAACAATAACATCAATTAAATTGTTAGTAACTAATCTTTGCTCGATTTTCTAAAAAATTTCCGTTGCGTCCTCGTACAACAAAATGTGTAAATGTTAATTGAAAGCTTTTTTCGATTAAGGAGACAAGGTAGTCTGAACACACGGAAATTACACCTTAAGTGTGTTAAATTACCACTGCTCTTAAACTTCTCAATGGTTTTTCCTGAAAGTTTTATGAGTTATTCTACATAAAATTAAAATTATTTCAAGTGGTTGTTTACAATGATAACTGATATAGTTGAGCTCATAAAAATTTTTCATTCAGCGGAAAATTGATAAAATTTACTCTTAAAACATGTGAATTCATGTACCCTTTTCTCTGATACTACTTGCAATACAGAATCACACTTTTGCATGCTTGTTCTTAGTATAGTCAGCTGTCTTCTGAACCTGAATTGTTTAGTTATGTGTATCATTTTAATATTAATTGAAAAAAAACATTATTTGCAGAGTCAAAAAAGTAAAAATGAGGAAAATTTACGTTGCTGCTTTCTTAATATCACTAATATACATTATAAAATTATGATTGTGGTTCAAAACATTTAACTATGTGTTGTATACATGTACTGAAAGTTTCAGCTCTCTACCTCTCATACTTTCGGAGAAAAAGGTACATAAATAAAAATATGTTGTTTTGAGAAAACTGAATTTAAAGTTTGAACATTAAAATTCTGACATGCTTCAGTACATTCATCATAATCATCTGCACCTTCATTCCTGGATTGCTTCAGCTTTACTGATTGCCTTCTATTGGTCCTGGCCTCTTTTGTTAATTCCTGAACTGCTCGCTGGGCATGGTATACTCGTTCATTGTTGAAAGATACAAAAATGTTCTAAAAAGGGTCATTGTATGACAGCTTTAAAGGAATGCAGACCAGCATTTAAATATTTAAAGGTCTTTAAAACCTCTTAACCCCCAAAAAGTATATATTTTCTGAAATTGGAAATAATGGTGATTCTATTAGTGCCTAAAACAAAAAATGTGATTTTTGACCATTTCAGAGTATCTTGTCCCCTTAAGAAGAATAAGACGAGATGAGTGGATTAGAGAAAGTCACGGAATTCAACACGTCAGGTATTTCCCCTTCGGCCTATTTAATGCACGCGTTAGTTCGATCTCAGGAATTCGCTCGTTGTGGCATCAAAAAAATTAAAAAGTGCTGCGGAACTGTTCGAGACGCTAAAGAAATGTGAGGCATGCACGAAAATAGCTTCCACAAGGTTGACCAACCTTACAAAACTCTCGCACACGAGCTTGGTACAGTACAGCTGTGGAGTATCAATCACGCGGCCAGCTTCACTTTCACCTTCCGGACACGCACATGCACGTTTGAGTTCTTATTGTGCATCTTGACGTAAATAATCGCGTGATAGCGTGATCTGCCGACAGGATCAACCCCCAGCACGCGCGTGCTATTACTGTTCAACCGTTGCATATACCACTTCCTGGTTGCGAGGGAAAAGTCCATAACTTTGTGTTATTTTGGGAATATTCATGTAACGTTTTAACTAATATATAATGGTATAACGAGAAGGGAAATGCTTAAGTTCCAAGAGAGAGCAATATTTAATTGCATAGCACTTTCATACATTTACCCAACAAAGTATCATTAAGTTAACTGGTTGTTGTCATGAACGGATTAAGCGTAGCATAACGTAAATTTAAAAATCTGATATCTTACATTCACATAATTTTCTCCAGCCTTTATCACTTAATAGTGGGAGTACAAACTATTCTTAGAAAGATTATTTTCCTATCTACGCATACAGAAAGTAAAATCCCTGTTTTCTTTCCTATAAAGCAAACGTATTTAGCCGTAAATTGCGCATGCGTAACAGATCCGCTTGGTGCCAGTAGCGCGGCGGCAATGGCCCGAAGTGGTGGGTCTTATTCGTTCTCCCACCACGTGCGAGGTTCGGTCAGTGATAAAGTTCCTCACTGCACAAAACATAGCACCGATCGAAATTCATCGTCAGCGCTGTCAGGTCTACGGGTCAAACATCATGATCAAACAGATGGTGCGTCGCTGATGTAGGCGGTTTTCCGAAGGTTGCCAAAGTGTTCACGATGAAGAGCGCTGTGGCCGACCGTCCCTCATCTTTTTTTTGGAGTTGGAGGAGAAAATGATTTAATCACTGACCTCAGCCCGATGGGAGTCGGGACTGAGAGTGTGGGACACTCCGAGCGTCGGCATACCCACTAAAAACTCCTCCACCGGATTGGAAGGATAAGGTTTGCTGCGGTACCGCCTAAAGCACCCGCGCATTCCAAAGTGATGATTGAAAACTGTGGCGCAGTGCGGTCACCAGGGGAGTAAGGAATTGTTGCCGGGAGACAGACTTGACTAAGGCCCAGTCTGCCCCCGCAGCGAAGTAGAGGAGAAAATGTTAGGGATTCCAGGTGATAGTGTAAAGGATTAGTGGCACTTGGATTTGCGATTGGAGTTAGAGGATTGAAAGGATTGTGGCATCGCGTGGGTTTCCAGGAAGTAGCTTTCTTGAAGTCGGTTGAAGTGGTCGTGAAGTCCCTTGATGGCGTTGTTTGTCGTCGTTTGGAGCACTCGAATCCCCGCGACTGAGACACCAAGGGCACCCAGTCGCGCTGATCGGTCGTCGCTGCCGTCGGTGGAAGCAATGATGGCCTTGTTGATCTGTTGCGGCTGAGCATCGTGGAGAACCGTCGCTTCACGATTACGGAGCTCAGCAGCCATTTTCCGTAGATATCGCGATCCTTGTTGCATGAAATTGTCACTAAGTACCTGCTGTTCAGGAAACTGTGTGACAGTTGGGTGCCGAAAAAACTGGTATCCGAGCACAAAACGAAACGCTTAGGAGCAGCCTGACATTTCTGTATCATGATGACGGCGACGGGAGTTCGCACTTTACTCCGAAAACCAAGCAGCAGTCAATGCATTAGCATCATAGTTGATCTCGGGTCAAGACGAAATTCAAACAAACTGTGTCGGTGCAGAAAGTGATGTGCACGATGTCCTGGAACAGGAAAGGCATTCTGCTCATTGACCTCCTGCCCAGAAGTGAAACACTACTGTGAAACACTGCGGAAACTCCGACGTGCCACTCAAAACAAGAGGCGTGGAATTCTTACTGCAGGTGTCGTGCTGCTCTATGACAATACTCGTCCACATAAGGCTCGGCGCACAGCAACTGTTCTGCAGGAGTTCGGCTGGGAGCTGTTTGATCATCCAACATACAGTCCTGATCTTGCTCCCAGCGATTTCCATCTTTTCTTGTACCTCAAGAAATTCCTATCTTCCGGTCAGCGTTATAACAGCGACCAAGAGCTGAAGACGACAGTCACACGCTGGTTCCATTCCCAGGCGGCAGACTTCTACGACAAAGGAATACAAAAGTTGACCCCACGATATGACCAATGTCTCAATTCTTGTACTGACTATGTCGAAAAATAGCTCAAACATTGCTGTACCTGTTGCCAATAAAGTTTTTTATGTAACTATGTTTTCTTTGTTTTAAAACAGAAACTTACTTTCTGGATGAGCCTTGTATTTCATTTTAATCGAGAGAAACAGTACGGGAAGGTCCCAGGTTGGATCCCCGGAGACCACCCACTTTGACCCATTTAAGTTATGAGTTCCACAACCTTTCTTTCAAATAACTTATCTGCCAAAAGAAATGCGGATTTAGAAAGGGATGACCTTGTGTAGATGCAATATTGTTACTTGCTGGGGTGAAAGCCAAAAGGGTTACCAGGAAAATGATCAATTTAGATCACACCAAACACACACATTGGAGGTGGGGCGCAACTCGCTAGCAGCTAGAAGTCCAAAATCTTGGTATGTAATTAAGGGATAGACGTGGGTTTTATATTACACAAAAACACACATAACACACATTATCTGAGATTTATTCACAACAACGTTTGGCTTCTCTACATAGCTAACAAAGGAAACAGGATGAAGGGAGATGCCACAAACCATAGACCGGCCACACACGACTGGTTCCAACGACCACTTACTCTCCCCCACCAACCGTGTCTAGCCAAGCCAGACAGGCTTGACGTCATACCAGACAATTTCAAACAGATCCATCCCTTTGGCGTGGTCCACGCCAAAAGGAGAGACTGATAAGCCGAAATATAACTAAGGAGATCCAATAATGCTATGCCTGGTAGCAACAATACAACACAACAGCGCGTCTGGTAATGACAAAATTAATAATACGCCACAATATGTTTTGTTATTAAATAAGTAATGGAGAAAAAAAGACAATTCAATTTAGTATATACCTATTGTATTGGATTATGAAAGCGCCTTTGATAGAGTAAACAGACAGATATTATGGAAAATACTGATCGAATATGAAGTTCTATAAAAATGTTAAATTCAATACAATATATGTATGATAATCCTGTTATAGAAATAAGCAAAAACGCCATAAAATAAATCAAGGGTTAAAGCAAGACTGTGGCCTTTCTACGATATATTTTTACTTTCTCTACTACGTATAGTAAGTAGGAGAAGTATTGCATTCCACCCAAAAATTCGATACCGAGATTTCACCGGAAATACATGTTTTGAGACCTCCTGAATCCAAAAAAGGCATTTTTGGAAACATGTCCGTGTGTGTGTCTGTGTGTGTGTGTGTGTGTGTGTGTGTGTCTGTGTGTGTGTCTGTGAACAGGATAACTCAAAAACGAACAGTCGGATAAACACCAAACTTGGTATTTAGGTTCAGTATCTTCCAGAGATGCGACACGAAGGTTTTCAAGAAAATCCCCCCACCCCAGACTACCCTTTACATGGAAGATTTTTCGAAAATTTTAATTTTCTCAAAAATGGCTCTAACGATTTTGATTAAAATATCATATGTTTAAGATAATGTCATGAGAAATGAAATGTATATCTCGAATTTTCTGGGAATGTCTCCAAAAGTATTCTTCATTGTGAACGACTTTTGCATAACTGGTAAACCATAAGAGATAGACAAAATTTTACTACACAAAAAATGTAGATCTCGTTAAAATACACAACTTATGTCATATACATTTCTTTTGTTGAGTGAACCGTTTTCGAGATATTGCTTGTTATTCCCTTAAATTTTCCAATACTTATACTTTTTCTCAAATTCGTTATTCATTTTTTTATGTCCTGGACTTGCAAAGAGAATGGAATGCGCCGCATAGCAACCAGCGTTAAAATATTTGACCATCGCTTAAAAGCTACCATATTCCCCTTGCATCTGCAAGAAAATTAGCAATAAGATTGACATCTCGATATCTCGATTAACATGAGGCATATGGAGAATAGGCGTTTGTAAAAATAGATTGTACAAGAGTAGAGAAAGTCATGTGAGTGTAACACATCAGATTTTTTTATTTATATTTGAATAAGATCACACAGGAATACAAGCAAGAAAATACTACGTATATGCACACATTGGAAGCAAAAATGTAATTAATAAATATCCTATTTACAGATGATCAAGTACTATTAGCGGAACCGGAAGATCATCTCCAAGTCAATGTGACGAAATTAAATAACATCTTACAAAAGCATAATATGAAAATATCTATCCCAAAAAACAAAAATGATGGCTATGAGAGGAAAATATAAATCAGAACGAAAATAGTTATAATTAGGTGAACACTTTCAGCTATTTGGGAACTGAAAAATCAATATATAAAAACAGAGACTTGGAATGTAACCTTCCAAAACATAATAATATAAACGGAAGTATAAAAGTGCACTTGGAAAAAAGCGAATAAGAAATCCAGGTAAGACTACTCAATATAGCCTCGAAACCATCTCTAATGTATGGAAGTGAGATTGGGTGCTAAGAACAACTGTTAAAGGACTTTTTTTTAAGCAGACAAAATCATATTTTTAAGATCGATATTAGCGGTGAGCCTTAGAGATCAAACAAGAAATCATGGAATTAGAGGAGAACCGAAAACAGAAAAGAGTGTGTTGGAAGAAGTATACATTACCAGGAGATGGCATTAGTACGTGCAGAGAATGTCCCCTGGTCGTCTGCCATTTTTATTTTCTCTACTAGGTATAGTAAGTAGGGGAAGTATTGTATTCCACCCAAAAATTCGATACCGAGATTTCATCGGAAATATATGCTTTGAGACCCCCTGAATCCAAAAAGAGTGTTTTTGGAAACATGTCCGTATGTGTGTGTGTGTGTGTGTGTGTGTGTGTGTGTGTGTCTGTGAACAGCATAACTCAGAAACGAACAGTCGGATACACCAAACTTGGATTTTAGGTTCAGTATCTTCCAGAGATGCGATACGAAGGTTTTCAAGAAAATCCCCCACCCCAGATTTCCCTTTACATGGAACATTTTTCGAAAATTTTAATTTTCTCAAAAATGGCTCTAACGATTTTGATTAAAACATCATATGTTTAAGATATTTTTATGACAAATGAAATGTATATCTCGAATTTTCTGGGAATGTCTCCAAAAGTATTCCTCATTGTGAACGACTTTTGCATAACTGATAAACCATAAGAGATAGACAAACTTTTACTACACAAAAAATGTAGATCGCGTTAAAATACACAATTTATGTCGTATACATTTTTTTTTTGTTGAGTGAACCATCTTCGAGATATTGCTTGTTATTCCGTTAAATTTTCCAACACTTATACTTTTTCTCAAATTCGTTATTCATTTTTTTTGTTCTGGTAATGCAAAGAGAATGGAATACTCCACATAGCAACCAGCTCTTAAAATATTTGACTATCGCTTAAAGCCTACCAATTCCCCTTGCATCTACAAGAAAATTAGAAATAAGATTAACATCTCGATATCTCGATTAACATGAAGCATATGGAGAATAAGCGTTTGTAAAAATAGTTTGTACAAGAATAGAGAAAGTCATGTGGGTGTAACACATCAGATATGTTTTTAGTAACGGTTATAAGTGTGCATTTACAGTTCCCTTAACACTTACATGTAAGGTTACCAGTAACGATTAAGTTATTTGTTTTCATGGTTATCATGTTCGTAATTACATTACATTTACGATGTAACTACGTTTCAATATCAACGAGATCGTTGTTTGAGCTCAGCGCATATTTTGCTACTAAATAGCATTACTTATTTATTTATACCCATCTACCCGCGATGTTTAGAATTCCGTGCACCTCATCGTACGTGAATCTATCTTAATGCAATGCAGTGCTGACTGACCTGTCATCTATGGCCTGTGACCTATATTCGAAACGATAAACAACAACGCTGTAATAAACAAATATGTACTTGCACTCCGTGCGAGGATGATTCAAGTTGTAAACGAATATTGAGGTAACTTCCCGATAAGCGATACCAATGCCGCGCACATACAGTGAATGATATTATCCAGGCTTGGTAAGCGTCGCGTTTCATCAGTAGCCGTTAACACGATAACTAGTTGTCTTCGTTACTTTGGTAACCGTTACATTAAGGTAGCCATTACAGTGCAACCGTTACGTTATTTTCTGTCCATTTCTATAGCGCAGTATCCGTGTTAAAACCACTTCGACAATGTTAATTTTCTGAAAAGGACAGCGTTCTACCTATTACAGCTCTGCCCTGCCTTTTTGGGAAAGATACTTTACTGGTTGAAATACGAGGGAGTCCCAAAAGTACCCGACCTAAGAAAGAAAACACAAAAATTTTGGGAAAAAATATCTTTATTTCTCTGCATAGTCTTCTTTCAGCTGGATACACTTTTCCCAACGGTGTTCAATTGCTTCGATACCGTGTTTATACTGAGAACCATCGAGTTCTACAAAATAGCCATCAACTGCAGACTCCAGCTGTTCACTGTTGGCAAATCTTTTAGCACCAAGCCATTTCTTCAACTTTGGAAACAGAAAATAATCAGAGGGTGCTAAGTCTGGCGAATAGGGTGCATGAGGAAGCAATTCGAACTTTAACTCATTGATTTTGGCCATAGCGATAATGTATGTGTGAACTGGTGCACTGTCTTGATGAAACAGAAACTTCTTTTACGCTAAATGCGACCACTTTTGCTTGCTTTCATTATTCAAACGCTGCAATAAGTGTGCATAATACTCGCCATTGATTGCTTTTCCTTTTTGGATATAATTATCTTTGAATTGATTATAATCAATGAAAATTATCACACGCGCATCCCAAAAAACTGACGCCACGACCTTGCCTGCAGATGGAACTGTCTCACCTTCTTTGGAGCCAATTCTCCCCTTTCAATCCACTGTTTTGACTGTTCCTTCGCCTCAGGTGTGAAGTGATGGACCCATTTTCATCCATGGTTATGAATCGACACAAAAACTCGGCTTTATTGCAGCAAAACATCGCCAAACACACGACTGAAACATCATGATGCTGCTTTTGTTCCATTGTGAATAAACGTGGCACTCACCTTACGCACAGCTTTCTCATGTCTAAATTTTTAGTTTGTATGCGATGTACAGCACTTTTTAAATGCTTACGATGTCTGCTAGCTCGCGCACTTTCAGTCGACGGTCATCCAATACCATTTTGTGGATTTTCTTCACAATTTCTGGCGTGGTCGCCTCATTTGGTCGACCATTGCGATGTTCATCTTGCAGCTCGTACGGCCTCACTTAAACTCTTCCACCCAATATTTTATGTTGTAAACGGAGAGACTCCCCCAGAGTAGAATCTAGCTTAGTTTTAATATTAGTTGGACTAAGACCTTTCGTAAGAAATTTCAAATTTGCTGAGAGTGTTCACTATTGATGGCTGCCAAACAATTACTAAACGACGTAGCATCATCAAAGTTCAGACTTAAGCTTTATAAGGTTGGTACTTTCTACCACAATCACTTGTTTGAAGCAACAGCCACTATCTATACGCCAGGCGGGTACTTCTGGGACTGCCCTCGTATTACATAATTTGCATGCTGTTTTTACATGTTTTTCTGAATGTTATGGGATTCTCTCATACCTCCCATACACACGTCTTGCTTTCACTTTTATTAGAAAAAATTTAAATTAGTTGAACATCCTAAAAGTTGGTTTGTTGTAAAATTAAATGCTTGTATTAGCTGGGGAACAATTCAAGGTAATGCATTGTGAAAAGTGAATTTAAAGTTAAAATTCCAAACCTGTAGACATAGCCTATATGGTCTCCCTTTAAGACGTCCATAATTAACTCTTCAGGAATTAATACTGCAGTTAATCTAGTGAATGGTTAATTGTGGAGCCAAAATATTTCTCTATGAGGTAAATAAGCGGCTCAGGCACCTAGCAGGGCCTGAAAGCCAAACTTCTGTTCAACGCCTATTGGTAGAATTTTTTACTCTGCCAGAATTTGTGCTTTGAAAAGGTATCAACTAAGATGATTTGCAGCACCATGGTTTATTTTATTAAAGAGAAGACTTGCATATAATAACAGCAATACAACCTACTCTCTAGAATTATTTTTGAAGAGTTTAGATATCCCAATCTCGTTGAGGATATTGCTTTTCCGTTTCCTTGGCTTGCTTGTGTCATCAAGATACACACGAGAGTGATCAATCTCTGAGCTTTGTTTGAGATTATCGATCTGTTTGATGAAGGTGCGGGTAATGATGCGGGGAAATCAAAGTCGTCTGGTGCGACAGTGGAGAAGATGCACTGCCCTGTTAACGTCCCTAGCAACAGCATCTGGGCTCAGTTCCACGCTTGTGTCTTCCGCATGAATATTAAAGTACTCTCCTATGTGATACAAACCGTGTTGATACAGTAGCATTTATAATTTGAGGCCGTAAAGAAGATGGCGCGAAAAATAAGTCGCCCTAGAACTTCATCCCTCAGGTTACCTCATTACACGATATTCTGTTCGCTTTTAAAAGTTTAAATGAGAACACGAGTATAATCTTCACGGCATCTTAACATCCTTTTAATGGGATAACATTCTCTTGTCAAAGATTCAGGCATAGTGCTTTCTTTAACTAAGAATGGAATCACGATTTTTACTTTCTCTATCACGTACATAATAGGTAGGAGAAGATACTGCATTCCATCCAAAAATAAATGTTATGAGGCCCAGAATAAACAAAAACATTTTTAGAAAATGGTCCGTGTGTGTGTGTGTATGAATAGCATAACCAAAAAAGCTGATGTGTTGCACTCACATGACTTTCTCTACTCTTGTACAAACTATTTTTTACAAACGCTTATTCTCCATCTACTTCATGTTAATCCAGACAGAATAACGAATTCCCATTTGAGATAAAGTCTTTCAACAAGAAAGGTCTTTCAACAAGAGTGTCCTATCTTTGAACTTAAATAAAACACGTTCTATAAATGATAGAGGTTTATTTCTTTTTTATTTTGGAACATAATTAATGTCATTAGTGTGGAAAAGAACATCAGTTAAGTACCGCCGCGACTTCGTTGGGTTGCGCGTATACGGTTGACCCAATTTTCAATGACAGAAGAACGTAAATTGGCTCCAACTTTACGAATAACACACGTGATGTTATTCATAAGATAATTTATGTTTCTGGCTTGTTGAGATAAACTCGAGATTTAACATAATCCCATAAGAAGTAATCCAACGGCGTTAAATCACATGACCTCGGAGGTCACTTAACATCACCACCACGGGAAATGATGAAACCTCTGAACTTATCCTTCAAAAGATCCGATTGTTCCGAGAGCAGTATATGTGGCACCATCTTGCTGGAACCGGATGTTTCTGAGATCCATAATATCCAATTGTGGCCAAAAATAGTCCCTTATAAGAGCCCGGTATCTTTCTCCATTGACAGTTAGAGCTTCTCCATCTTCATCTTGGAGAAAATATGGACCAATGATTCCGCCATACCAAAATCCACACCACACAGTAACCTTTTGGGGATGAAGTGTCGTTCTTGAATCTGCATTGGATTGTGTTTGCTCCAATAGCGGCAATTTTGTTTGTTGACACAAACATCCATCCAAAAGTGGGCTTCGTCGCTGAAGATGATTTTTCGACAAAAATCCGGGTCAGCTTCCAATTGTGCCATACCTCAGTCAGCGAATACATGGCGCAACCTATGGTCGTTGGGCTTTAGTTCTTGAGTTAACACCATTTTATAAGCGTGAAACTTCAAGTCCAGATGCAGAATTCGCCAAGTTGTGTTGGGCGAAAGCCCCAATTCTTGCGCTCGAAGAAGAATTGATTTGTTTCCGTTCTCGCGTACACTAAAACGAACGGTGCCTATGTTAGCGCTTACGTCGATTACGTACAGGCGTTCTTTGATCGCTGACAGAACCACTTCTTTCAAATCTATCGATAAAACGCCGAATCGTTCTCTCGCAGGGACGATTATGCACACCGTAAACTTCACGCAATACACGGTAGGTTTGGTGAACAGATGATGCATTTTGATAATAATTTTCACAGTTTCTACGCGTTGCTGAATTCTATAACGTTCCATGGCTATTTGTCAATAACAACTGTAACCACATGAAAAAAATGACTGCTGTAACTCAATAACAACGGCAGCTATTACATGTTAAAGATAGGACACTCTTGTTGAAAGACCCTTTATAAGTATTGGAAAATTCAAATAAATAACAAGGAATATCTCGGAAATGGTTCACTCAACAAAACAAATGTATACGACATAAACTGCGTGTTTTAACGAGATCTACTTTTTAGTGTAGTAAAATGTTGTCTATCTCTTACCATTTACCAGTTATGAAAAAGTCATTCAGAACGAAGAGGACTTTTGGGGACATTCCCAGAGAATTCAAAATATACATTTCATTAGCCATAAAATATCTTAAACATATGATATTTTAATCAAAATTGTTAGAGCCATTTTTGAGAAAATTAAAATGTTTGAATTATGTTCTATGTAAAGGGTAGTCCGGGGTGGGGGATTTTCTTGAAAATCTTCTTGTTGCATCCTTGGAAGGTAATTCAAATACAAGTTTGGTTTTCGATTTTGAGTTACGCTGTTCACAGACAGACACACGCACATGTTTCCAAACGAGCTTTATTTGGATTAAGGGCACCTCAAAACATGTATTTCCGTTGAAATCTCGGTATCTAATTTTTGGATGGAATGCAATACTTCCCCTACTTACTATACGTAGTACAGAAAGTCTAAACAAAAACTCTAATTAATACCAAACTTCGTTCTTAAATTCAGCATCTTCCAAGGATGGACACGAGGATTTTCAAGAAAATCTCCCCAACCTTGAAGCCGTTTTCTGTGCGACAACTTTGATGCCGCACTCTGCTTCAAATTTTTATAACATTTAATGTTACCCGCTGTGTTGATGAGTTTTATGTTGTCATCTCGTAGCTCGTTCTGGCTGTCTAGTGCGCCAGCTGCTCTAGCGGTATAGCTATGAGTTCTTTATCTCAAGGTATGCGTGAGTATAGTCTGAAAGGATAACACTAGTTTAGTTATCTGATAAATTTTAATGTTGACTAAAATGTTCAGTTTGAGACGTCACCGACTGGTGAATTTACGAATTAATTACTTCTATAACAGTAATTAAGCAAGGTGTCAGTTGCTGTAAGTCGCAGAAATGTTTCTCGGAAACATCCCTCTCAATAGCTAAATATTCTAACACAACTTGTGCCTTACACAACTTAAAAATTATACACGAGAGTCACGAATGTATTTCTGATTAGATTACGTGCTCTTTTCTTAACTTATGCTCCGCCCACATATCAATACCCCTACCAACGTTCCTTCTCGCGCGGTCCAATCTTAAAGTCCTACGTATGCGTCTCTTACCTTGTTGCTAAGCTGTACATTTCACTTTTCTAATTTACAGAATTTCCGCCTACGTGTCTTTGCAAATGTAACTAAACCCTTACTGCATTCCAAGAGTCTTTAAGCTAATGTGTTCTACATTCGGCTGTTACTAATGTCTTTCTTACACGATTTGCTAATTACCTTTTTGTTTCCGGATAAATTTTTCAACTCAGATTTATTACATTTGACATTTATTTAATATACGGAAATTATTTACTGCAGTTATTTCACTATCTTACTATTATGTCTTTATTTAACTGTTTATATTTTCCCGTTAATAATTACAGCTATCAACCCAAACTACCCTTTACATGGAACATTTTTCAATTTTTGACTTTCTAAAAAATAGCTATGACTATTTTGATTACAACCTATATATCAAAGGTATTTACGGAAAGAAGAAAATGTATAACTTGAATTTTCTAGGAATAGCCTATAAAGTCCCTTTCATTCGGAAGGAAGTTTGTATAATCTTATATAACTGGTAAACGTAAAGTGATAGACGAAAATGCACTACACAAAAAATGTGGATTAATGTCAAATGTAGAAAAATGTTACTAATAGCTCCAAGTTTTCAATATTTTTCTTTTGAAGTCCTGTCGATTTTCAGTTATCTCTCGCGATGGCATATAATTAGATGGAAGTTTAAGGGCAGTTCTTTACCATTTGATTATCGCTGTTCCCTTTGTATCTATAACGAAATGTCTAATGTAGCTATTTCCAGAAAGATTTATCCGATTAAAATGAAAATAAACGTTTGTAAGAATAGTTAATGTACCTACTAATAAGCGATAGAGGGTAGAGAACGTCATGTGAATGTAATATCAGAGTTTTTATAAACTAATGAAGGCTTTTTTCAGGATATACAGCCACAATTCTTCCTCTTCTCCAATGGCCCAAGTTATCAAATTATTTGCATCATTTGTTTTGATCATCCACCAAACGACAGGACTTAGAGCCAGTTATACTAAAGCAAAACAATAAAAGTAAGAAGGTATAACTTCAATAATTCCGATCAAAATAAGAAAACTGCAATATTTCTGTACTAAGTTTTGGCACGCTGGAGCGTAGTTTGAGTTGTATGTGTTTTAGAGGAACTGCATAGTTTTGCTATAAGTATTGTGTTCCACCCAAAAAGTTGATAACATGATTTCACTGAAAATATGTGTTTTGAGGTCCATTAAAGTCAGGAAAATCACTTTTAGGAAAAGTTTGGTGTGTGTGTGTGTAAACAACATAATTCAAAAAACCAAAATGCTGATGAATATTATACTGGTGTGTTCACCATCTTCCAATGATGCAATACGAAGATTTTCAAGAAAATCACTTCACACTCAACTATCCTTTACATATAAAATGTTTCATTACTTTTTATATCAAAATGGCTGTAACGCTTTTGATGTAAAAAGCACACCGTTAAGATATTTACATGATCAATAAAGTGTATATCTTGGATTTTCTGTCAATTGCCTGTGAAGCACCCCTTATTCAATGAAATTGTATATTTCTGTGCAACCAGAACAGGCATGCCATTTTATGACACTCGGTGACATTCTCTTCTTTCTCCCTCCAAATTCGTGTGTTGGAAGTAGTCGGACTTTACGGCGACAGTGCTAACGGAATAGAAGCTCTTGGATGGTAGGCAAACCGCAGAACAAAACAGGGGAATTGGTTAAACCGCTGCTGACCTCCAGGACAACACTGCCTTAGAAATCATCTATAGCAAAAAAATCTGATGTGTTACACTCACATGACTTTCTCTACTCTTGTACAAACTATTTTTACAAACGCTTATTCTCCATATGCTTCATGTTAATCGAGATATCGATATGTCAACCTTATTGCTAATTTTCTTGTAGATGCAAGGGGAATATGGTAGGTTTTAAGCGACAGTCAAATATTTTAAGCGCTGGTTGCTATGTGGCGCATTCCATTCTCTTTGCATGTCCAGGACATAAAAGAAATGAATATCGAATTTGAGAAAAAGTATAAGTATTGGAACATTTAAGGGAATAACAAGCAATATCTCGAAAATGGTTCACTCAACAGCACAAAATGTATATGACATAAATTGTGTATTTTAACGCGATCTACATTTTTTGTGTAGTAAAATTTTGTCTATCTCTTATGGGTTACTAGTTATGCAAAACTCGTTCACAATGAAGAATACTTTTGGAGACATTCCCAGAAAATTCGAGATATACATTTCATTTCTCTTGAGAATATCTTCAACATATGATATTTTAATCAAAATCGTTAGAGCCATTTTTGAGAAAATTAAAATTTTCAAAAAATGTTCCATGTAAAGGGTAGTCTGGGGTGGGGGGATTTTCTTGAAAACCTTCGTGTCGCATCTCTGGAAGATACTGAACCTAAATACCAAGTTTGGTGTTTATCCGACTGTTCGTTTCTGAGTTATGCTGTTCACAGACACACAGACACACACACACACACACACACACACACACACAGACCTACACACACACACACACACACACACACACACACACACACAGACACACACACGGACATGTTTCCAAAAATGCTTTTTTGGATTCAGGGGGTCTCTAAACATATATTTCCGGTGAAATCTCGGTATCGAATTTTTGGGTGGAATACAATACTTCCCCTACTTACTATACGTAGTAGAAAAAGTAATTAGAACACGTAAAAATACACAATTTATGCCAGATAACATTTTTTTAGTGCTAGCCTTTTTCGAAATTTAGACCTTTTCTAATCGCCATACGAGAATGCAAGTTTGCGATTCTCATCCATACTCCTGTCTTTTCTTTCCATCGCAAGGGCTCGAATAAACATTTGAAAGAAGTTTCTGCGTGTTCTGAAATCATTTCTAGATTAAAATACATCGTGAGTACCGTAATGTGTCGTTCTCCGTGGTTTAGTGATTATCATGCTAGCCTCTAGTTCTCGAGCTCGTGTGTTCAGACGCGGGGGAGAGCGATGGATTTTTTCGGGCGCAACAATTTTGGCATGTCTTCCTTTGGAAGGGAAGTAAAGTCGGTGGTTCCGTGTCGTAGATTTACGGTACGTAAAAGAACCTCAAACCTGATATTGCTACATGTTGGGAGAGGACCAAAAGGTTTCCAGCAAAATATTAAATTTGAATCACCCCAACATGCACATGGGGAAAACGTAGCACAGACACTGCGAGAGGACCAGGACTTGTTGTTCACATTCCGATGCAGGCGTGGGATTTTGTAATAAATTACACAAATTTCACAATTTCACTTTACCTGTGATTTATTAATAAAGTAATTTGTGGCCTTACATTACATACACAAAGGAATAAAGGATTGAGGGGAGATGCCTCACATACACGCAACCTACACCTTAAACACCAACTCTCAGACTGACGCTTACACACAAAGAAAATAACGCTAACATCTGCACCCTCTTTCTCCAACTCTGGCTAGGCTCGCCAGCCAGAGGTGGAGAGTGTCATGCCAGACGGAATTTGCAACAAACCGAAAGAAATAACAAATCACCCCAATATGCTGTCGCCAATGTAACGCAATAATGTGTCTGGCATGACAATACCTACTAATACGCCACAATCTTTGTCATTGTGGAAAAAGTTGTATTAATGTATTACATAATATGTTTGCCCATTGTTTCACAAGAATTTAGTGATTTTATTTACTGAAATTAGTGGCAGTTCATTATGTTGCACATTGTTGTATGTGAGGCAGTAAATTGCATTTCGAAATAAAATCTATGGATTTATTACCTCAAAAGTAATCCCTTGCTAACACACTCAACCCACGCACAGATAAAGCGGCCAATTTCATTATTGTAGAAGCTTTTAGCCTGTTAACCCTCGGAAGATAAAGCTGTCTTCTGTAATATGGTGCGCCAAGGCGAGAGCTAAAAATATCCACCACTATAAGTAACATGTATGTTCTTATTTGAACACGATTTATTCTACATACAAGTGAACAAAGTGTTTTAAGGAAACAAGAAACACTGCGTATGACACGAAACACAATAATTCAAGTTAATTGTTCCGAAACACTGTTCAAACTACCACATTCAGCAAAATTTCTCCACCTGCTTTTCTTTACAATGCGTTTGTTCACATTTGGCACTCAGGGTTGTTGGTGCTATGTTTTACTTTCCATTTAATTCCTTATTTTAAACGCTGCTGCAAGTTGGACCAAGAAAAACATATGTTATACCGAACACAGCCTTATTCAGAATATTAAGAAACAAACATGGTTGATGCCGCAAGCCAGGGTCGTCAATATTTTAACTTGAATCACTATTTGTATTACCAGAGAAATTACTAGACCCTATTTACATATTCTCGGTTTTCTGACATTGTTGTGAGGCATTATTTCATTTCATTATTATGTTAACATTTTAAATATATAATTATTGTAGATAACAGGTTCTTGGGTATATTTGCGTAAAAAAAAATCGCCTTATGCGGTGATTTTTTTCTCTTCTAGAACATCTGATGATTTTGAAACACCACGTTCCTTACATGACCACAAGAAAAAAATTCTGATGTGTTGCACTCACTTGACTTTCTCTACTCTTGTGCAAACTATTTTTATAAACGCTTATTCTCCATCTACTTCATGTTAATCGAGATAAACGTTTATTGCTAATTTTCTTGTAGGTACAAGGGGAATATGGTAGGCTTTAAGCGATAGTCAAATCTTTTAAGAGCTGGTTTCTATGTGGAGCAGTCCGTTCTTTTTGCATGTCCAGGACATAGAAAAAGCAAATAACGAATTCCCATTTGAGAAAAGTATAAGTATTGGAAAATTCAAACAAATAACAAGGAATATCTCAGAAATGGGTCACTCGAAAAAAAATGTATATGACATAAATTGTGTATTTTTACGAGATCCACGTTTTTTGTGTAGTAAAATTTTGTCTATCTCTTACGGTTTACCAGTTATGCAAAAGTCATTCAGAATGAAGAGGGCTTTTGGGAACATTAACAGAAAATTCAAGATACACATTTTATTTGCCATGAAAATATCTTAAACATGTGATATTTTAATCAAAATCGTTAGAGACATTTCTCAGAAAAATTCAAAATTTTCAAAAACTCTTCCATGTAAAGAGAAAATCTTCGTCTCGCATCTTTGAAAGATGCTTCCAGAGATGTGACACGATGATTTTCAAGAAAACCCTCTCATCCCAAACTACCCTTTACATGGAGCATTTTTCGAATTTCTTGATTTTCTGAAAAATGTCTCTAATCATTTTGATTAAAATAAAATGTATCAAGATATATACGAGAGAAATAAAATTTATATCTTGAATTTTCTGGGAATACCCTGTAGTCCTCTTCATTCGGAATGAAATTTATATTATAATCTTGCATAGTAGGGCTCGGTCAGGCTTGCGTCCTGGCGCTTCACCTTCACCTGGCTTAGGCCCTAGTGGCCTGCCAATATATCCTTACCCTGAATACGCCGGTGCAACAGCGGTACGGCCGCATTATCACTCAGAATTCCTCTTTCTTCCTTCTTCCTTATTTCCATCCGGTGGAGGAGTTTTTAGTGGGTATGCCGACTATTGGTGAGTCCCACACTCTCAGTCCCGACTCCCATCGGGGTTGAGGTAAGTGATTAAATCATTTTCTCCTCCACTCGAAAAAAGAAAGAAAAAAAAACTGGATGGTTATTGGTGCCTTCCCCCTGTAGATGGGGAGCCTCCCTTCCGGGTAGATTCTCAAGCAAACATGTTTCTTACGATGTCATGGAAAGAGTATCGAACTGCAAAGCACGCATACCTATACTTTAAACATTAAATTATCGCTATTCCCTTTGTATGGAAAGAGTACTAGCAGCTACTTCCGGAAAGGTTTACCTCGATTAAAAAAGTAGATAGAAAAATAAACTTTCCTAATAAGCGATAGAGGGTGGAGAAACATGTGAATGTAACACATCAGAATTTTTTTATTCATGGTGCCTCAAAACATGTATTTCTGGTGAAATTACGGTATCGATTTTTTGGGTAGAATTCATTAATTCCCCTAAAGAAAGAAGTAGAGAAAGTAAAAAAAAATTGATGTGTTACACTCACATGACTTTCTCTACTCTTGTACAAACTATTTTTACAAACGCTTATTCTCCATATGTTTTATGTTAATCGAAATATCGAGATGTTAATCTAATTGCTAATTTTCTTATAGACGCAAGGGGAATTGGTAGGCTTTAAGCGATAGTGAAATATATTAAGAGCTGTATGTCCAGGACATAAAAAAAATGAATAACGAATTTCCATTTGTGAAAAAGTATAAGTATTGGAAAATTTAAGGGAATAACAAGCAATATCTCGAAAATGGTTCACTCAACAAAAAATGTATATCTCATAAATTATGTATTTTAATGCGATCTACAATTTTTGTGCAGTAAAAGTTTGTCTATCTCTTATGGTTTACCAGTTATGCAAAAGTCGTTCACAATGAAGAATACTTTTGGAGACATTCCCAGAAAATTCGAGATATACATTTCATTGTCATGAAAACACTGAAACATACTATATTTTAATCAAAATCGTTAGAGCCATTTTGAGAAAATTAAAATATTCGAAAAATGTTCCATGTAAAGGGTAATCTGGGGTGGGGGAATTTCTTGGAAACCTTCGTGTCGCATCTCTGGAAGATACTAAACCTAAATACCAAGTTTGGTGTTTATCCGACTGTTCGTTTCTGAGTTATGCTGTTTTTGGATTCAGGGGGTCTCAAAACATATATTTCCGTTAAAGTATCGTTATCGAATTTTTGGGTGGAATACAATACTTCCTCTACTTACTATACGTAGTAGAGAAAGTAAAAAAGCGTTGAAACGGGCCTAAGAAATGTTTACGCTCTTGAGAATCCGGGCTAAAGAAACTTGGTGTTGAAGTCACTCAAGTGTGCTTCAAGTTTGCCTCGCCTTGATTGGAAGCCATTTAATGTTTGCCTATATACTGCCGGTCAGGTCAAACCTTAAAGTTAACCCCTTACATTCTAACTATCCCGCACTACTCGAGACAGGCTGGCTGACGTCAAAGCATTGAAAGTGTATGCTGTTCCAAACTGCGATCCTGAGTTTGCAGATCGCCAATTTCTCTGCATTACTTTAGGGCTAGTGCTTCTTTTTGTAGAAATAATGACGCTCTTATAGGGTGCAAAAAGAATAAATGAATGGAAAGTTTCCTAAACTCACGACGGCAGAGGTCGCGCAGATAAGTGTTTCCTTCCTCGACTGATGCACCGCCGAGAGGAGTCTAGCCCTGTGTAAGGGTCTCTTTTTGTCGTAATATAATTGCTCCTGGAGGCATTTCCTTCATAAAACAACTTTGCAACTCTCAAGAAAAATAGGAATCTAAAATATAGCTCTTGAGTATACTCGCTTTATTACAAAAATCTTATAATACAACGATCCTTTTTATTTTCTCTCCCACGAATCTAATAGGTAGAGAGTGTGTATCTGTCTGTGAACATCATAACTCCAAAACGAAAAGTCGGATAAATACCAAACTTGATATTTGAGTTTAGCATCTTCCAAGGATGCGACACGGAAATTTTCAAGAAAATCCCCCCACCCCAGTCTATTCTTTACATGGAATATTTTTCGAAAATTTTAATTTTCTCAAAAATAACTTTAAGAATTTTGATTAAAATATCATATGTTCAAAATGTTTTCATGGAAAATGAAATGTATATGTTTAATTTTCTGGGAATGTCCCCGAAAGTTCTCTTCATTCTGAATGACCTTCGCATAACTTGTAAACCGTAAGAGATAGATAAAATGTTACTACACAAAAAATTTAATCTCCTTAAAACACACAACTTATGTCATTACAATTTTTTTCTCGAGTGAACCATTTCCGAGATATTACTTATTATTTATTTGAATTTCCCAATAATTATATTTTTTCTCAAATGGAAAGTTATTATTATTATTATTGTTGGTTTTGTCCTGGACATACAAAAATAATGGAATACTCCACATAGCAACCAGCTCTTAAAAGATTTGACTATCGCTTAAAGTCTACCATATTCCTCTTGCACCTACAACTAATTACCAAAAAGTTTCTGCAAATGTTTATATCAATTAACATGAAGTAGATGGAAAATAAACGTTTGTAAAAATAGTTTGTACAAGAGTAGAAATTCATGTGCGTGCAACACATCAGAGTTTTAGAAAAAGGTCGGTTATGTGTGTGTGTGTGTGTGTGTGTGTGTGTGTGTGTGTGTGTGTCTGTGAACAGCATAACTCAAAAACGAATAGTCGATAAGTACCAAACTGGGTATTTATGTTCAATAACTTCCGAACAAAACGATAGGATGATTTTCAAGAAAAATGTTGGTTAAAATAGCATATATTAAAGATATTTACATGACAAATAAAATGTATATCTTGAAGTTTCTGGGAATAGCTTCTCTTTAATCCGAAGGAATTTTGTATAATCTTGTATAACTGATAAACGTTAAATTATAGCCGAAAACGTACTGAACAAAACATGTGGGTCTCTTTAAAATACACATTTCATCCAAACAGCTTTTTGTGCGTCATAAGCCATTTCCGAGATATATATTATTAATGGTTCCATTGTTAAATATTTTGTCATTCTTTTTAAGTCCCTTGGATTTTCTGTTGTTTCTGGCGATTGCATGTAAACATTATAGAATTTTAAGACCAGCATTCTGCCAGTTCCTAAGCATTTTTCTATCACTGTTCTCTTTGTATCCTAACGAAATGTGTAGTGTAGCTATTTCTGCAAAAGTTTATTTGGATTAAAGCATAGCAGACAGAAAAATAAGCTATAGTAAGAATGGTTTATATACCCAGTAATAAACGATAGAGGATAGAGAAAACCATGTGAATATATCGCATCAGATTTTTTTATTTTCCCTCCGAAGTACATAATAAGTAGAGAAGGTATTGCATTCCACCCAGACATTGGATATTGAGATTTCACAGGAAATAAATGTTTTAAGGTCCCCTGAATAAAAATGAAGCGTTTTTTAGAAAATGGTCCTGTGGGTGTTTCTGTGAACAGCATAACTCAAAAACGGTCTGATTAAGTATTAAACTTGTTATTTAGGTTCAACACCTTTCAAAGATGCGACAAGAAGATTTTCAAATGGTTAAAATACTACATATTAAAGTTAGTTATACGACAAATAAAATGTATATCTGAATTTTCTGGAAATAGCCTGTGAAGTCCTCTTTACTCGGAAGGAGTTTTGTATAGTAACTGGTAAATGTTAAGAGATAGGCGAAAATGTAATGCACAAAAAATGTAGCTCTTTAAAACACACATTTTATTCGAAACAAATGTTTTGTGACCTAAGCCATTTCAAAGATATCCGTTATTAATGGTTCGAAGTGTTCAATGTTTAGCGATTCTTTTAAAGTCCTGTCGATTTTCAGTTGTTTCTCGCGATATCATGGAAAGACTATGGAATTTCAAGGCAAGCGTATAGCGTCCAGTTCTAAAACATTTGACTACCGTTATTCTCTTTGTGTCTATAACGAAATGCATAGTGAAGCTATTTCCGGAAGTTTATCTCGATTAAAATGAAGTAGAAAATAAACGTTCGTAAGAATATACACTACGTGATCAAAAGTATCCGGACACCTGGCTGAAAATGACGTACAAGTTCGTCGCGCCCTCCATCGGTAATGCTGTAGTCAATATGGTATTGGCCCACCCTTAGCCTTGATGACAGCGTTTACTCTCGCAGGCATGCTTTCAATCAGGTGCTGGAAAGTGTCTTGGGGAATGGCAGCCCATTCTTCACGGAGTGCGGAACTGAGGAGAGGTATCGATGTAGGAAGGTGAGGCCTGGCACGAAGTTGGCGTTCCAAAACATCCCAAAGGTGTTCTGTAGGATTCAAGTCAGGACTCTGTGCAGGCCAGTCTATTACAGGGATGTTATTGTCGTGTAACCACTCCGCCACAGTCCGTGCAGTATGAACAGGTGCTCGATCGTGTTGAAAGATGCAAACGCCATCCCCGAATTGCTCTTCAACAGTGGGAAGCAAGAAGGTGCTTAAAATATCAATGTAGGTCTGTGGGGGTGTCTGGATACTTTTGATCACATAGTGTATATCCACTAACAAACGATATAGATTAGAGAAGGCCATGTGCACGTAACACATCCGATTTTTTAATTTCTCTAGCACGTATATAGTAGGTAGAGGAGATATTGCGTTCCACCTAAAACCGAGATTTCGCCGGAAATAACATATTTTTAGGCCTCCTGAATAAAAAACAACACTTTTAGAAAAAGGTCCGTGTGTGCCTGTGAACAGCACAACTCAATCAAATTGTTCCCAACCACATGATCCAATCAGATCTTGAGTTTGTTTGACTGTGTGTGGCCGGGCATTGCCACTCTTTATTGTTTCCCAATAAACCTCACACAATTGGTGATGAGTGTTTGCTGGCGTAACATTTCTCGCATTCAGAAAACGAATCATTGATCTAACTTCACGCTCTACAAATGGAAAACACAAAGTGTCTATCTCTCACCGCTGCGTCTGACTTCCTAATAAATGGAGGTAGTGATTGCGCATGCTCAAAATCGCGACTGCAATGGAAAAATATTAAAACGGTGCTGGTGCTCACCTTAAAAATCTGATGTGTTACACTCGCATGACTTTCTCTACTCTTGTACAAACTATTTTTACAAACGCTTATTCTCCATATGCTTCATGTTAATCGAGATAAACATTTGCAGACTCTATCTTATTGCTAATTTTCTTGTAGGTGTAAGGGGAATATATATTTACAAGGGCAATATAGAAATACAGTAGCCTTTAAGCATAGACATTACTCTTAATAGCTGCTTGCTATGTGCAGCACCACTCTCTTTGCCACAGATTAATACTCTTTGCATATACAAGACTAAAAAATGAATAAGGAATTCCCATTTGAGAAAATAAGTATTAAAAAATTTAAGGGAATAACAAGCAATATCTCGAAAATGGTTCACTCAACAAAAAAATGTATATGACATAAATTGTGTATTTTAAGGCGATCTATATTTTTTGTGTAGTAAAATTTTGCCTGTCTCTTATGGTTTACCAGTTATGCAAAAATCGTTCACAATGAAGAATACTTTTGGAGACATTCCCAGAAAATTCAAGATATACATTTCATTTGTCATGAAAATATCTTAAACATATAATATTTTAATCAAAATCGTTAGAGCCATTTTTGAGTTAATTAAAATTTTCGAAAAATGTCCCATGTTATGCTGTTCACAAACACACATACAGACAGACACACACAGACACACAAACGGACATGTTTCCAAAAATGCTTTTTTTGGATTCAGGGGGTCTCAAAACATATATTTCCGATGAAATCTCGGTATCGAATTTTTGGGTGGAATACAATACTTCCCCTACTTACTATACGTAGTAGAGGAAGTAAAACACGCCTTGTACAATATAAGCACACAGGAAATAAAGCAAAATTTTCTTACATGAGGGTCATTTAAACATGTAGGCATTGGTATCGTAGGTGTATCGTAGCATTATAAACAGATTTGTTTTAGTTGCTAAATGGTGACCATATACAGAGAGAGCCAGAAAACTACGAACCGGCTGCGCGGTGTTTTTCCTGTCCGCGTCCTCGGCGCTCGTTGCCGTCTGCCGCTATCATAGAAGGGCGCGGATGAAACCATACAACATTCTTAAAACTACTTTTAAAGGCTTTACTTACCAACTTTATGAAAGGAGATGCTGAAACTGGCCACCGTCGTTGTCCATACATTTTGGCACCTCTTTAGGAAACTATCCATCACTCGTCGTAGTTCACGTTGAGAAATGCTGGCAATTTCCTGGCGGATATTTTGTTTTAATTCTTCCAGGGCGTATGGGTTTGTCTGTACGCTTTATGTTTTAAGTTACTCCAGAGATAGAAATCGCGGGGTGTTAGGTCGGGGGACCGAGGGGGCCACAAATCTCTACTAACAATTCTGTTCTAATACGCACTTTCAATTGTTCTCATCGAAATATTGGCCGTATAAGCTGTTACAGAGTCTTTGGGAAAAAATGCAAAATCACGCTTCCTGGCTGTTAATTCTCTAAAGAAAAGGGGGGCAACATGTATTCACGGATGCACGGGCTTCAACTATTAACTCGAAAAAAATTGGCCCTATAACTCTTTCTCCGCTCATGGCGCACCGTACACCAATTTTTTCGTCATAAAGGGGTACTTCATGAACAATATTACCGGCTGTGCGGTGTTTTTCCACTGGGCGTGTGGAAACACGCACTGCTGCTATAAACACGGTCACGCTGTTGACGTGGTTTTGCTCTGCAGTGTGAAGTGCAGTATTGAGTTTACGGTGATGTGACGTAGTTCAGTTATTACGAGTTATTTATTATTTTGTCCTCTACTTAGTCACAAAGTATATTATGGCTCAGTATATGTTTTCTACTGCACAGCGTGTATTTATTTATGATTCGTATGTGTTAACTCAGTCAGGTCGCCAAGTGAAAGTATGATTTGCAGAAAGATTTCCAGGTGTAAAAATTCCAAGGCGTACAACAATTCATGAACTTTACAGTAAATTTCAGGCCACAAGAAGTGTTCAGGCTAAGAAATATAAAAGACGCGAAAGAGTTATAGGGCCAGTTTTTTTCGAGTCAATAGTTGAAACCCATACATACGTCAATACATTTTGCCCCCTTTTTTTTAGAGAATTAGCAGCCAGGGAGCGTGATTTTGCCTTTTTTCAACAAGAATCTGCAACAGCTCACAGGCCAATATTTCGATGAGAACAATTGAAAGTGCGTTTGAGGATAGAATTATTAGTAGAGATTTGTGGCCCCCTCGGTCCCCCGACCTAACTCCCTGCGATTTCTATCTCTGGAGTAACTTAAAACATAAAGCGTACAGACAAACCCACACACCCTGGAAGAAAAGTAAAAAATATCCGCCAAGAAATTGCCAGCATTTCTCAATGTGAACTACAACGACTGATGAATAGTTTCCTAAAGAGGTGCCAAAAATATATGGACAACGACGGTGGCCAGTTTCAGCATCTCCTTTCATAAAGTTGGTAATTAAAGCCTTTCAAAGTAGTTTTAAAAATGCTCTATGGTTTCATCTGCGCCTTTCTATGATAGCGGCAGACGGCAACGAGCGCCGAGGACGCGGACAGAAAAAAGCCGCGCATCCGGTTCGTAGTTTTTTGGCTCTAATTGTACGCATTGCTTTCAATGATTTATCCACGGGATTTGTCTTATTTTATATGCATTTTTCTGTGGACTAACAACGACTACTTTCTACTACATAGCATTCTCAATGAAAATCAAAGCCTTCTTCATAAGTAAATATGTTCTTTTATAATTTCAACGTGTTCGTATTCTAGTACATAGGCTTTGTAAATCCTTTTTACTTTCTCTACTACGTATAGTAAGTAGGGGAAGTATTGTATTCCACCCAAAAATTCTATACCGAGATTTCACCGGAAATACATGTTTTGAGACCCCCTGAATCCAAAAAAAGCATTTTTGGAAACATGTCCGTGTGTGTGTGTGTCTGTGAACAGCATAACTCAGAAACGAACTGTCGGATAAACACCAAACTTGGTATTTAGGTTCAGTATCTTCCAGAGATGCGACACGAAGGTTTTCAAGAAAATCCCCCACACCAGATTACCCTTTACATGGATCATTTTTCGAAAATTTTAATTTTCTCCAAAATGGCTCTAACGATTTTGATTAAAATATCATGTTTAAGATATTTTCATGACTAATGAAATGTATATCTCGATTTTCTCGGAATGTCTCCAAAAGTATTCATTGTGAACGATTTTTGCATAACTGGTAAACCATAAGAGATAGACAACATGTTACGACACAGAAAATGTGTATCGCGTTAAAATACACAATTTATATCCTATACATTTTTTTTTTGAGTGAACCATTTTCGAGATATTGCTTTTTATTCCCTTAAATTTTCCAGTACTTGTGCTATTTCTTAAATTCGTTATTCTTTTTTTTTTTGTCCTGGTAATGCAAAGAGAATGGAATACTCCACATAGCAACCACCTCTTAAAACATTTGACTATTGCTTAAAGCCTACCAATTCCCCTTGCACCAACAAGAAAATTAGCAATAAGATTAACATCTCGATATCTCTATTAACATGAAGCATATGGAGAAAAAGCGTTTGTAAAAATAGTTTGTACAAGAGTAGAGAAAGTCATGTGAATGTAACACATAAGATTTTTTGTATTTTAGTAGCTTATGATATGATTGAATAGGTTAGGACAGCTAAGGAGCGGACATCTAGCACCCTGACCCTCAATGGATCTGTTGTGCATGCACCCCGGGAGTAGGTGAAGGAAACCGCAGGAAACGCATGAGTTGCACAGCGAGGCCGGCGCAAGCGACAGATGCGCAGAGTTCCCTAATAGTTCCAGGCTTGACCTGGAGGGTTGTTTAGAGACGTGGGACAGGGAAAACACGACCCAGCAGGGGAGGCTCGACAGGCTACCCTCTAGCAGGGCCAAGAGGAAGTTCCAAATCGCAAGCGTCTGCGTCATCTGCCCGACACCAACCGAACCACAGTTCAGAGTGGGCGTCACCGGTATCGAACCCGGGACCTCTCGAATGCGAGGCCCACACGTTACCACGTAGTTATCTTGCTCGGTAATTTACGAATTGAAATTAGGTGTATTATTATCCATGTCCGTCAGGAAGAATACGGCTTTTTACTGGTGAAAAAGTTATCAAAACCGTTGATATTACCTACACTCAGGCATACAGACATACAGACAGACACACACACACACACACACACACATCTACATCATAATTAAAAATTTTGTCTCTTTATAACATTAGTGCAGATGTTACATTTTATTCATGGAATAATCTTGATTAATGGCACGTGCTGTTACGAGTTTCATCAGATAAATACCTTTGAGCTTCGCATTCGAAAATCTATCAATAAACTCGTAACCGTACTTGGGATTACCTACAGCTGCCATTATTGTAGAGGTTTTAGCACGAGCCGCTCATACCAGAAATTGAAGATCATAACGCTCCATTGTTACCACCCTTGTTTCTTGCGATGGAAATGATAGGTATGTGTATTAAGCGGAGCCCTTGTACCGATTAATGTAATGCCAGAGATATGAATGACTCGGAAATGGATTCGCCAGAACCAAATGAAATTTTGCAACCAGAGAGAGATTTCTTTAAGGTAGGTTATACAACGGAGGGGGAAACCTCGTTTTTGAGTTATTCTGTTCACACACACACACACACACACACACACACACACACACACACACAGACCTTTCTCTAACAATCGTATACATGCTGGCCTGTTTCCATGCAATCACAATAAACAACTGAAAATCAACTTAAAAAAATCTGATGTGTTACACTCACATAACTTTCTCTACTCTTGTACAAACTATTTTTACAAACGGTTATTCTCCATATGCTTCATGTTAATCGAGATATCCAGATGTTAATCTTATTGCTAATTTTCTTGTAGATGCAAGGGGAATTCGTAGGCTTTAAGCTATAGTCAAATATTTTAAGAGCTGGTTGCTATGTGGAGTATTCCATTCTCTTTGCATTATCAGGACAAAAAAAAAGAATAACTAATTTCCATTTGAGAAAAACTATAAGTAGTGGAAAATTTAAGGGAATAACAAGCAATATCTCGAAAATCGTTCACTCAACAACAAAAATGTATACGACATAAATTGTGTATTTTAACGCGATCTACATTTTTTGTGTAGGAAACTTTTGTCTATCCCTTATGGTTTACCAGTTATGCAAAAGTCGTTCACAATGAAGAATACTTTTGGAGACATTCCCAGAAAATTCGAGATATACATTTCATTTGCCATGAAAATATCTTAAACATATGATATTTTAATCAAAATCGTTATAGCCATTTTTGAGAAAATTAAAATTTTCGAAAAATGTTCGATGTAAAGGGTAATCTGGTGTGTGGTATTTTCTTGAAAACCTTCGTGTCGCATCTCTGGAAAATGCTGAACCTAAATACCAAGTTTGGTGTTTATCCGACTGTTCGTTTCTGAATTATGCTGTTCACAGACAGACACACACACGGACATGTTTCCAAAAATGCTTTATTTGGATTCAGTGAGTCTCAAAACATATATGCCCGGTGAAATCTCAGTATCGAATTTTTGGGTGGAATACAATACTTCCCCTACTTACTATACGTAGTAGAGAAAGTAAAAAGAATGACAAAAGTGTTGAATAAATTGAACCATTAATAACGGTTATCTCTGAAACGGCTTATGCCACAACAAAACTCATTTTAAACAAGTTGTGTGTTATAAAGATACTTACATTTTTTATGTAGTTCATTTTCGTCTATGCTTAACGTTTACCAGTTATACAAGATTATACAAAATTCCTTCCTAATGAAGAGGACTTCATAGGCTGTTCCCCGGAAATGCAAGATATACATTTTATTTCTCGTGTAAATATGTTTCATATATGGGATTTTAATCACAAAGTCGTTAGAGACATTTTTTAGAAAATAAAAAATTTCGAAAAACGTTCCATGTAAAGGGTAGTTTGGGGTGGGGGGATTTTGTTGAAAGTCTTTGTGCCGCATCTTTGGAAGATATCGAACCTAGATACCAGGTTTAGTATTTATCCGACTTTTTGACTTTGAGTTGTGGTGTTTACAGACACACATGGATATGTTTCCAAAAATGCTTTATTTGGATTCAGGAGGCCTCAAAACATGTATTTCCGGTGAAATCTCGGTATAGAAATTTTAAATGAAATTCAATACCTTTCTGCCTACTATGTAGGTGTAGAGAAGGTAATAAGCATCTTTATAATCTACAATAAAATTCTATGTGGCTAAATTACTTTGTAATTGCAGCGAATTATAGTGTGCAAGTGGCTGTCCGTTTTTTTCTGTAAATAAAATAATATTAAATTAGAAATATGTCACTGCGCATTGTTTTCTAACCACTGAATGACTTGGTGGAATTCGGAGGGAAGTGTTAAGTAAACAGTTCTGGATCCACCCCTTGAAAATTGTAGCATTCACTCCCTCGTGTTTTTTTTTTGGACGAAGCATAAGGAAAGAGTTGGAGACAAAAGCACGGGACTCCCAGCTTGAACAATGACTCTCTGCCTACAACCACTCATCAAAAAACAGTAAATAACGGCAGTAAATAGAACACAAGTGAATGCTAGTAAGTAGTAGAAAACCAATGCTACACTGTAAATGTAACCCAGCAACGTGCTAATCCTCAAAGTTTAGCGTAGACTGAGGGAAAGGAGACTGGTGGCACCTTACTGGCTATTGAAACAGTGGAGGAAACGTAACCTCCAGCAACTGTCATCATACCCATGTTGTTTAAATAGAACTGTAAATGCCGTTGGCAAGTTTAGTGCCTCATGTCCTCACTCTTGGAGGCGGCGTTTGATGGGCAAGCGGTCCCCCAGGGATCCACAAGGGCATGTAGACATTTTGAGCCCGGCGTCTAATTGCATCCTCCACGTTGGTAGGACGGAGGTTTCGTGTAGTAGCGTCACTAGAAAGCGACTGGTGCCTCTGTTTGAAACAGATTATATAAATGCACAATTTTTAAAGGGATAATAATGTCTTAAATTTAATTGTAAATAAAAAGGATTTACACGCTGTTTTACGTTGACATTATTTAATGTAACTGCTACTGTGTTATTATTAACTGTATATATTTGAATCGCTTTTGTATTAACATCATGTTAGGAAAGCTACATTGAATTTAAGTATGCTTTATTCTAAATAAAGTTCATATGGATATTATTAATGTAGCGACTCTTACATAATTATCAGTGACTCTCTGTCAGCCTTAAACGCAATACAAGACACGTTCTCTACCAAAAGTATTGTAAACCAAATACATACTCGTAATCTTAGAAAAGACACTCAATTTCATGTGGATAACCATCTTATAAAACATACCCGGTAATGAAAGACCTGATACTGCAGCGAAACAAGCTACAGAACTACCAATACAACATACTGATATCAAAATACCTCTCCAAGATGCAGCCACACACTTTAAGAAGAAAATACACAAAGAATGGCTGACCAGCTGGATGAACAACTCTACAAGTAAACTTCATGATGTACGTGGAACTTCAACTCAAGAATATCCAATAAGACAGTTACAGCGGCGAAACCAAATTGTAATATTTCTACTGCGAATTGGGCTGACACACACTTATTTGTTAAATAGAAGCTCTCCACTAATTTGTGAACCATGTAAAACAGCATTAACAGTAGTACATATTATACTAACATGTCCAAAATTTGAAAATCAACGTAGTCAGGTTGGTATGCCCAGAAATATTTCTGCAGTACTCAATGATGCAACTTTCATCCAAAACGTAATTATTTTTCTTAACTTAATTAATATCCATCAATACATTTAACCAAATTGTAACCTGTATGTATACATAATGTGTAAGCATTATACTGTAATCCACTAACGTACTTTATATATGACTCTATTTTATTTTTTGTAATTATTTTCTTAGAAAGTTAGATACATGACCAAGAATTATGCGAAAAAAATTGTGACAACATTTCAATTAAATTGTTTGAAATATAAGCATTTCAATACTAAGTAACCTTAAATTAGCCATAACCCCCAGTATTAAATGTCTTCTTAATGTTGAAAATTTTTATCTGGTATTTTCGGTATGGCACAATAAACAATGTTCTCTTCTACCATGAGGAGCTAAAGTAATTGTTTTACAGGCACTGCAGATCGCTGCTGATTGGCTTTGGACTCCGGCTTGACAACCGGTTTACATTTCTGCCACATTAGGAATGGGAGGACCATGCCCCTACTGATACTATTCTTGTATAGAACAAATCTTACTCCACCCTAACTTTGTTCTATTATATACCATTAGTGTGAAATATTATTGCCAACATAAAAAATGCAGCAATATTAAAGACAATGCATCTGCGAAAATCCAAAAAGCTATAGTTTTCTTCTGATTTCTTTGAACATAAAACGTATAGTGCATACAAAATGTTAACGAGACATGTCAAATTGTTTTTAAGATATTAGTTTTTTTATTCACAATCAATTTTTGATACGGCAATAACCAATGCTCTTTGGACCCTGCGGTTTATCGTATCGCTTCTAAAATTTTTAATTTAAGCTTAGTATACAAACTTAAAGACATTTGTGCAGTAATTTCTTAATTTTAATTAGTTTAAGTGGAAAATCATGTTTTTGTATACTGTTTTTGAATTTTTTTAATTTTTTCAATGTGAATTACGGAAAATAATTAATTTAAAACTGAACTATTTAATATTTTTAACTAATTGAAGCCGTTCGTGATGCGACACTTTTGAAGCCGTACCCTTTTCTTCAGATTTTGATGCTGCTATTTCGTGTTTGCATCAACTTAGATAACATTTAAGGTTACCTGCTCTCTTGAGTTTTATAATGTCATCTCGTAGCTTGTTCTGCGTTGTCTCGTGCGCCAGCTGCTCTGGTGGTATAGCTATGCGTTCTTCATCTCAGGGTATGCGTGAGTGTATTGTGAAAGAATAACCAGTTTAGTTAGCTGCAAAAATTTTATGCTGACTAAAATATTTAGTTTGAGAAAAGTTGCCGACTGTTCAATTTACGAATTAGTTACTTCTGTAACAGTAATTAAACAAAGCGTCAGTTGCAGTAGGTCGCAGAAATGTTGCTCGGAAAAATCCTTCCCAATAGCCCTAAATCTCTCCAACGACGGCGCGTTCACGTGCGCTACACAACTTAAAACTTACACACGGGAGTAAGCCACACGAGAGTCAATAATCTCAGGAGAGTCACGAATATGTCACAAATGTGTGCTCGAATGTGTCTCTGATTAGAATGCACGAACTTTTCTTAGCTTAAACTCTGCCCACATATCAATAACCCTACCAACGTTCCTTCTTACCCGGTTCAATATTAAAACTCTACGTATGTGTCTCTTAACTTGTTGCTAAGCCAAACTTTCACTTTTCCAATTTACAGAATGCTACCCATGTGACTTTGAAGCGTACTGAACTGAACCCTAACTGCATTTCAAGAGTCTTTAAGCTAATGTGTTACTAATGTCTTCCTTACATGATTGGCTAATTACTAGGGTTAGGATTTTTTGGTGCGCATCTCTTTTCTTAGGGTAAGTTAAGGCTGTGCGGAAAGATATCACAGTGTGAAATTTTGTTTCTAGTTGCGAAAAGAGGCAGATTTTCTCGCACCTTTCTCCCTTTTTTGGGATCTTTACCCCTTTTTGGCACCTTTATGCCATTTCCCCCAACCATGCCCAAAATCCCCCTTTTCCGCATTTTTTCTTTTAAGTTTCATTCCAATGTATTCTTTAACTTTCAATTAACGTCTCCTCAGCTTACTGTGTACGTACGAATGGTAAGCCTATCTCTTTCAGTAAACGCCACACGGGAATTGAAAGCACACCCGCAACAATGGAAAATAATTTTGTGTTCGACGAAAACCTCTTTCTCTCGCTTTACCGCTATAAAGTAGCCCGCAATAATGTAATTGTCAATGAATGATTCTATCCCACCAGAATCAGTAGCCTGCTGTTCGTGAATGTAAGTTTGTTACTGTGAGAGATGTCATCTGTTTGCGTGGAGGCGAAGGCTGGTCACGCAGAGACGGCAGTAACCTCACCCGCGCAGTTCCGAGAATTATTAAGACCGGGCTCTGCTCGAAACTACTAGAAATCGGTGCGACTGAAGTTCCAGCATGAATGAGAACATTCTGGTAATTGTCGTGGTGTTATAAGAGAATGTGGACAGCGAATGGGCGCAAGAGTGAGTTATGTGACAGTCGCATTGTGTTAGCAAGTGAACGTGTTGGCTCTCCAAATGAGTGTACTAGTACTAGATTTTATCATACCAAAGGTGTCCAGTGCTCGATTTATTGTTCTGACTGAGGAATTCAAACAAAAGTTCATAGACACAGATGGAACTGTTATGCGATGTACTATTTGTGATTCAGGAACTTTGTTAGATGAAAAACACCAGCGAGATCATATCAAAACAACACATTTCCAGCTCTAAGCATCAAATGAACAAGAGTCTTCAAGCAAACAAATCACGGCAACCTCTATTACAAAATGCGTTTCAACAGAATTCTTTAAAAAGCCAAAATTTGAAGGAATTAAACATTGATTTGTGTGCAGTTCTTACACAAGCAGGAATTCCACTCAATAAGGTGAACCATCCAGCCTCAAGGGATTTCTTGAAAAATACACAAAGATGTCAATGCCCGATGAGAGAACTTTAAGAAAAAACTACATGGAGCCTATTTATCAAGAAACCATTGAAAAAAACAAGGAGAAAGTGTATGATTGCAATGTGGGAATCATTGTGGATGAAACCATAGACTCAATGGAACGATACGTTTTGAGCATTTTAGTTTTTCCCTTAGCAGGGGAGAAAGTTAAGCCCATGTTTTAAAAATGTACGAGCTGCAGAAAGCCAATGCCAGTATAGTAATGCAATCCATTATGGACTTCTGCCAAAAACTCTGGCCTACTGGTATCGAGTTTGAAAAACGTCTTCTTGTGGTTACGGACCAGGCTCCATACATGGTTTCAGCTTTTTACCAATTGAAACCTTTATTTCCTAACTTGAAGCATGTAACATGTTTGGCTCATGCCCTTCACAGGGTTTGTGAGTCCATAAGGAACGAATACGACATCGCAAATCAATTCATCTCTGCCCTGAAGAAGATTCTACTGAAAGCTCCGAGTCGTGTTGTTTACTACAGGGAAATCACTGGCCTGCCCCTTCCAAATTTCCCGGTCATTACTCGCTGGGGATCTTAGATTGAGTGTGCTGCTATGTTGTGTGAGAATTTTGATAAAATTAAAAGAGTGTGCTTTCTTTGGATTCATCCGACGCAGGTGCAATTTCCAAGGCACAGCAACTTTTGTTACCGGAGAAAATACATAATTTGCAGACAGAACTATATTGTTTTCATAGTTACAAGTACTTGCCTGCAGCTATTAAACGATTGGAAGAACAAGGTCTGGAAAAAGAAAAACAATGGGATATTTTACTTCCATGAGATGGCTTTGCCAAAGACAAACTTGAATCTAGTCTTCAGAAGAATCCAGACATTGAGGAATTCGCCACATCTGTAGAGTTGCCATTCCGAGTGAATACAAGGTTTGCTTCACTGGTTTCTGTGGATGCTGAAAGAAGCTATAGCATCTACAAAGACATTCTAGAAACAGACTTACTTTTAAAAATGTGGAGATGCTTAATGTCTTGAAGTACAACAGCTTCATGTTTTTTCCTTCTTTTGATGAGTGATAATTCCATGTACTTGTTTGTAGTTCAATAAATTATAATAGAGGAAAGAGAAATCATTGAATTAGTTAAGGGAATGCACAACTGAAATTAACCCAGAATCTAAAAAAAATCTAAAAAAAAAAAATATTTTCCCAAAAAATTCTCCATTGCTTGTAGTTTTAGAATCCACTTTTATTTTTGACCTAGCGAACGCTTCAGGATCGTTACTAGACTTTTTTAAATGCCCTTGCGAATTTGGTTGCTAGCTGTTTATATTTTTAAAACTTCATTTTAAGGTGTTTCTTATTTTCAGCATTTCTGCATATTCAAAATGTTCCACACGATGTAGTTTTCAGGTTGACATTTTTATGCTTATTTCAAAAACTCAAATAAATAAAATGTCACATAATTTTTCTGTGTAATGAATAGTTTTTGCGCTGCTACGTTTTGAAGATAAGTAAACAAAAAAAACGAGAAAAAAATGCAAATACAAAACTGCAACACTTTTTTTCTCTTAAACTAAGAATGGTAGAAAAATTATATGACAGATTTGTAGTTCCTTTACATAGAAGCAATATAGGATTTTTGTTAAAAAAAATGCATCATGTGTTGCATTTTGCATATACCCATAATTTTATATTTAGAAAATTAATAACTTTAAAACTAGTTAAGATTTTTAATTGAAATTCACAAAACAATTATATCTAAAGAAGACTGACATGTGGTTAAAATTGATAGTTTAGAATATAGCAATTTCAGTTGTGCATCCCCTTAAATAAACCAGGACCTTATTATCCCCTTTTTCACCTTATTTGAGCACCTTTTCCCTTCCTTTTTTCATCTGAAATTTGCACCTAAAAATCCTAACACTGCTAATTACATTTTTCTTTCCGGACAAATCTTTAACTCAGGCTTATTACATTGTATATTGATTTAATTTATAGAAATTGTTTTTTGCAATTGTTTCTCTATCTTATTATCATTTTTTATTTAATTATGTATATGTTTCTATCAGTAATTATGGTATCATGGTGCACTATAATTTCTAAATTTTTAATTCCAGAAGATATCCTGAAAACTTCAAGTTATTAGGTTAAAAACTGTGGTCAAAGGAGCATTTTGAAAAATGAAAAATGAGAAAAGAAGGAATTTAAAACACCGCATTAAAGTTCAATGCGGTCCTGTACCTAAATGATAAAGGTTCAATTAAATAGTTGTTTTAAAATTATTAATGTTAAAAAACCAGTTGTGTAACATGAAAGTACAAGTTATAAGTGACATAAACATGCAAAAGACAAAAAATTGAAAATGATCACACTTTTTTACAAATTTCACCGATGCATTACGCCATACAGCAGGCTTCTAGAGTTCATTGAACACTTCAATTCTCTAACGACAAAGCATTTTACGACCTGCCTGTGACGAATTTATGGTTTATGGACGCAAAGAGACCGGTTACGTAGCTAGAGATAAGAAATAGGAGAAACGTGCAGTGGAATACATCCATAGAGCCATGTAACTAGCTTACACACAACATCTGGAATATGTTTACAGCAAATTTCAATTCCGCTCCAGGAGGAACACTTATTTTCGCCGGTGAATTATGGCTGTACCGCCTCCTGCCGTTCTGCACGGCAAAGTAACTGACGACTGCATTATTTATTTATCTCTTGATCAAGCAATGCTTTTATTTCTCACTCGGTGAAATCTCAGCTACTGGCTTTTAGGAGGGAATGTCATAAATTATCCAGCTATTGCTTCTTAACCTGGCGACAAACATTTATTATGGCTTCCTAGCGTTTAAATTAAGCCTGGATTTTATTTGAGCTTTAACTTGATTCACAATTTATCTCCACTTGCCTGGATATTTGTATGGAAGTACTTAAAGTTTGCTTTAACTAGTAAGGAAGAATAAATTGAAATGACTACTCAAATGACTCCGGGTCGATAGAGCTGAGAGTTACCCAATAGGTATAGGTTATTCAACGGAGGGACGCCTCTATGCGGTTAAGTGGGAACGTTGCAAATATTATAGTCACTGGCAAATACACCTATAACGCAGTGCACATGCTATCTACCCCACACATATGCATACGCGTTAGAGCACCTGTCACCAAGTAGCTCGCATGACAGAATATTAAAGGAGTGTTGAAATGTGGGGCAAGTCTTCCTTTTATACTGTGAGGCAGTTTTCTGTACCGAAACAATACTATATTAATACATTATTAACAAATATGTATACAAGGGCGGATTGATAAGTCCATGACTTTGATGAGAGATTGCATTCTAATCACAGGTTTCTTGTTTTCACCCAAGTCTTAGATCCATTCTGGGTAAAATCGCAGAAATTCGTCGTCGTGTGCGCGACTGTAACGACTTTAAAGTGAAAGTGTTTGTGTTAACTCACCTGAAGTTATAATTACGAATGTCGGAGGAACAATTCCGCATGTATACATAAGTGCGCCATAAGACACAAGGAAGCTCGAGTGCGCGAAGTAAAGCATTTTCAAAGAAGTGTTATGTGAAAGAGTATAATCTTCACTGAACAAACTGTGTGCGCGAAATAACTATGCAAAGTCCAACAAATTGGAAAAGCGTCCATTGTCTCTACCAGAATAATTATAACGTGCCATTATTAAAGGATTCACATTTTCATGCCTAAAGTCTTGTCTAAAGTAAACACCATACAGTCAATTTTAATTAGTGTTTTCAATTCTAGCAAGGTGTGCTCAATTCAATTCTATGAGGCACAAAATTTATCAACAGCCGACAGCAGCCGTTCAAATGCAACAGCTAGAATCTGAAGACACGACCTCGTAGCTAGTCGACTTATCTAGTAAATACACTAAAACACTTTATCTAACCAGAACAATAGCCACCCAGTGATTACATTAAGTAAGGCAAAATTTATGTCGTCCAGTTATCCTTCGACATTTATACTGCATATTAAATAACAATTGGCAAAAAGGATAACGTGACGCTAATTTTCGCGCCTTTTTACTTAATCTTTACTTCGATTGGTCATTTACTTGGCGTGCTATGAGAAATAAATCGTTCACTTTTAAAAGTCAAGCTTCTGCCTGATTGATAAAATCTACTATCTCTGTCTCACAATTCTTGTTACTCTTTCTATCATCTGAGTCGTTTTCTAACTCCCTTGACTTTCAAGGAATTTGTACCTCTATCTCCGTCCTTGTTTCTCCTCGGAGCTCTCTCTCAACTCGACGTGTGTATGTTGGTGCACTTTTAATTCATGCTACTAGCGCGCATTCTAGCCAATTACAATGTTTCTTACATCTTTCTACATTTTATGGTAAAGTTATCTTACTGTGTTGTATTACATTATTACACATTCCTATTTTTGATGATTGATTTATGATTTCCCGTTATTTACATTGCTTTCCCTGTCGAGTGTATGTTCCCCTACATAGTTTATACAAAATGGTCTTCACGTTAACCGTTAACCTTTGCAGAAAAGGTTTCATTACATATTTCGTTGTAGGTACAAATTGGATACAGGAAAGCTAAGCGATAAAGCACTGTACGCAGTCCAGTCGGCCCTATATGCTTCCAACGTGATCCCTGGAAGGGAAGGATGAGCGGAGAGACCCTAATGGCGACCAGATCCCGATAACGATGGGCGAAACGTGGATGGGGTGCCTAACATTTCCAGATAGAACACAACCCACGCCGCACGGGCCTTGTCCACAAGCCACCAACCGTCCAGGGTCACCCCCAGTGGAGCCCTACGCTGAGGAGAGATCTAATTGGGCGGTACCGCAGCGATGCCAGGGAAGAAACAGAGCGCAAGTCACCGCCCAGCCGTAACCCGCCGAACACCGTCGTCTGGTCCTACAATCTTAAAACAGATGACAAGGAAGATGATGGGTACAGGAAATGAGGGGCAGGGGAGTTGTGATAGAAGATGAAAACTCCAGCATTCGCCTGGCGACCCGGGAAACCACGAAAAACCAATGGGCCAGAGTGGGCGGTCGACGGGGATCGATCGTAAGGTCTTCCGAATGCGGGCCACAGACGTAACCGCCTGAGCCATCCCGCTCGGTAATCGAAGCGATAGTGGAATGTTAAAAAGCGTGTAGCTAAACATTGGTCTTGAAATTCCATGCTCTTTCCATAACATTGCGAGAAATAACTGAATGTTAGCAGCAATACTTTGTCAAAATTGATATAGCATTAAAAAATTCAAACCAATAACAATAGAATGTCTCGCAAACGGCTGATGACACAAAAAAATCTGATGTGTTACACTTACATGACTTTCTCTACTCTTGTACAAACTATTTTTACAAACGCTTATTCTCCATATGCTTCGATGATGTTGATCGAGATGTTAATCTTATTGCTAATTTTCTTATAGGTACAAGGGGAATATGGTAGTATTTAAGCGATAGTCAAATATTTTAAGAGCTGGTTGCTATGTGGAGCATTCCATTCTCTTTGTATGTCCAGGACATAAAAAAATGAATAACGAATTCCCATTTGAGAAAACGTATTGGAAAATTTAAGGGAATAACAAGCAATATCTCGAAAATTGTTCACTCAAAAACAAAAATGTATATGATATATATTGTGTACTTTAACGCGATCTACATTTTCTGTGCAGTAAAATTTTGTCTATCTCTTATGGTTTACCAGTTATGCAAAAGTCGTTCACAATGAAGAATACTTTTGGAGACATTCCCAGAAAATTCAAGATATACATTTCATTTATCATGAAAATATCTTAAACATATGATATTTTAATCAAAATCGTTAGATCCATCTTTGAGAAAATTAAAATTTTAGAAAAATGTTCCATGTAAAGGGTAATCTGGAGTGGGTGATTTTCTTGAAAACCTTCGTGTCGCATCTTTGGAAGATACTGAACCTAAATACCAAGTTTCATGTTTATCACACTGTTCGTTTCTGAGTTATGCTATTCACAGACATACACACAAACACACAGACACACACACGGACATGTTTCCAAAAATGCTTTTTTTATTCAGGGGGTCTCAAAACATGTATTTCCGGTGAAATCTCGGTATCGAATTTTTGGGTGAAATACAATAGTTCCCCTACTTACTATACGTAGTAGAGAAAGTAAAAAGTGATTTCAAATAAATTGTGTGGTTGTAAGAGATCTACATTTGTTGTTTTACAGCAAGTCTGTGCATCTCTTATGGTTTTGTAGTTATACAAAACTACATAACGTTCCTTCCGAATGAACAGGTTTTCACAGGCTGTATTCAGAAAATGCAATATATATATATATATATATATATATATATATATATATAATTCATTTGTCTCGCAAATATTTAAATATGTGGTATTTTAATCAAAATTGCTCAGACATTTATGAGATAATCAAAAATAAGGGGAAAATGTCCATGTAAAAAGTAGCTTGCGGGGAAGGGACTTCTTTTTAAATCCTCTTCAGAAAACACCGAACTTTAAATATCAAGACATTATGTTTTTGAATTACGCTGTTCAGGGGCACACACACGTACGTGCATACACACACACACACACACACGCGCGCGCGTACGGAGCTTTTTAAATAATTGTTCTTTTCAGGAAGTCTCAAAACGTGTATTTCCGCTATTATCTCGACATCGATTTATTCGGTTCAATGCAATACTTCCTCTGCTTACTAGGTAGTTATGAAGGAGAAATTAATAAAATAAGAAACTATACTTGGGCTGTTTTTAATATTAATTCATAGTGTAGAGATGGCACTGGCCGTTTTGTCTAAATGTTTCTATTTTAAATTGCTCTTTTCCTTTCTTTTTTGTTTGCAATCCTCTTTGAATTTAAAACAAATAAAGGCAGAAAGCAACAAAGATGCATTTATAAAACGCTAGTTCTTAATCGGCATTCGATGGATGCATTCCGTAAGTAAGGGGTCGAAATTAAGCATAGGGGAGGATTCTAAAATCGTGACTAGTCTACAATTTCTACTCGTGCCTAAAGTGTTTTTTCAGATTGGTCAAATGGTGCTCAAGTGCACCTTTATGCCCTGATTGGCCCAGAAACATAGCTTTTTCTATAAGGAGTTGAATATAAAGGGAAAGGGCAGCTTCTAACAATTTCAATCTGGTTAAAATCATCTTACAACTTCCAAAAACTACCCCAGCCTCTTTTTGAATAAATATAAAACCGGTTCTTAAGTTTGGTATCATCCAGAGATACAACACGAAGATTTTCAAGAAAATTCCCCCACCCTAAACAATCATTTACTTGGAAAATTGTTATTTTCTATTTTCTCAAATATGACTGTACCGATTTTAAATAAAACGATATATGTTTAAGATATTGGCATGAACAATTAAAAGCTATGCTTGCATTCTGCGTGATTATCATTCTGAACGAAATTTGTGTGACTGGTAAACCATGTAAAGCATACAAAGCATCTAAATTTCGTTAAAACACCCAATCTATGTGAAATAATTTTCTGTGCATTAACCACTTCTGAGATATTCGCTGCTGTTGGTTTGAATTTTCCATATACCATATTATTTATCATATACTTTTTGAAGTGATGAGGCATCACCCATTTGTTTCTCGTGATGCTACGCAAACATTATAGAATGTCAAAATTCGCATATATCCACCCAGTTTTTAAATATTTAACTATCGCTTCAGCCTCTCGTATCCCCCCTGTACCTACAAAGAAATGTGTAATGAATCTATTTCTCTAATTTTATCTCGACTAATTAGATAGGAAAACAGCCTTTTGAAGTGGACTTTATAGACTAAATGTAAATGATAATGAGTAGAGAAAAGCATGTGAATCTGGCACATCAGATTTGTGTCTAGTATTAATGTTATGTACCTATATTCACCTTTCTGGCAATTGTTTTTTATTTGTAATATAGAAGCACATAAATATGTCCACAAGGAAGTGTCAAGATGTTCAGATTTTGAAATAGGTCTTTACATTACTCTATTATTAGCGCTAAACATTATTCGAATGGTTTATTTTGGTTGTACAAACACTCGTTTATTTTCAATAGAATTTCCACAGAAAATCGAAGCCTTTATCATTAGTAAGCAAAAATAAGCTTAATAAACCACCTTGAGCAATATATTTTGAGCAAACAGGATACAGTGAACTGATAATAATTGGTAGAGAAAGTAGTGTGACTGTTACGCATAGATGCTTTTGTGAAATGATTGTGCAAACAAGCTCCAGGATCTAAAACTTTAAAATTGGTTTGCGAGGTTCATTGCAACAACTGAGGGAAAAAGCCTTAACAAAGATTTGAAGCCTGTCCCTAAGATACTGGCCGTTCCAGTGACGTAATATTAGTTCGACAATATCTTTCAGTTATTAATATTTTTACAATATGTATACGTTTTGATTACTCTGGTGTAGTGCTTGTTTTTCTGAGCAAACACGAAAATTTGCATAATTATAAATATGTAACAAGGCATATAAACGCAATTCCATTTCCTTGAAGTGTAATATCTATAGGAAATGTCGAAAAAAGAGCATATGTTTTACACTCCCTCGTGTATTTTATATTACGTTAATTAAAGTTAAAAACAAGTGTTCTTATTGAAATTCTGGAGCAGTAGGAAGAGCCAGGAAGCCAGATTTGAATAACAATGGCAGTGTATCACTATGGTAATGAAAAATAGCCTTCATTATAATACCCCTCCCACCCCCCCAACCGGACTGCAACAAAATACCAACGGGGGAGTAAGCATTATAGGAATGTCGTATGTGTGCAATACCGCAATGCTCATGACGTAGCACGCGGCCTGTCCAATCGAATGTCCGCTCGGCAGAAAGGGGGGTTATAGGGTGAGTGCCGATAGTATCCGAGAAGAGCCGAATCTGGTGCCAACCTAGCGGCGTATCCATGAAAATCTCCGTTTTAAACTTGGACTGGATTCACATATCGAAAATTGTTTCTGCAGCTTTATGTACACAATGTTTTGACACTCCATTCTTCTTTCAAAAACCTTTCTGGCGGTAGAGATCAGTTCTAGGTGTAAATAAAAGCTTAGAAATGTGCCTATAATTGAAAGAGCGCGTTTATTTCGATACATCGATCCCTCTCAATCGCACGCAGATTGTACGTGCTTTTACAATACACAGAAAAATAAAGCAAGGTTAAAAAAAAAGGACGAAAAATAGGCGAAAGAAAAAAATATCGTTACAAGGAAACACAATTGCACGAAAAAAAAAAAAGATAAATATATTCAAATGTAGCATTTTAATGGTCAGGAAAGACTGACTCCATAGCTCAGTTGGTAGAGCAACTGCCTGCTGTGCGAAATGTCCCGAGTTCGATTTCCGGCTGGAGGGTGGAATTTTTCTCTAGCCGAGATTATTCCCTATCCTCTCCAGAGTGTGGAAGTATGAATGTGAATGTGTGTGAGATCTAATGTACCAAATTCAAAGAAAAATGCATAAATGGGCATAAATGGAATAATAATAATAATAATAATAATAATAATAATAATAATAGCAATAATAATTGGGAAAGTAATTACGGCCTAAGTTATGGGCTCACTATGAAGCTTGTGCAATCCTTGCCTGTTTATTAAATTTTTAATGTTTTGGTTAATGTTTCTCAAAATGTTACTGTAGTTGAAGATTTTATGCATTAATTTAATGCTTTGCTGCATCGTAAATTTGATTTTATAGATTTTAATTTATACTAATATTATAAAGAGAGAAAATTAGTGTCTGAAAAGAAGGATTTTTAGAATTCTTTCACCACTGAAAAGTCCTGTTCTTTCGGACGGAAAAGGCTCTTTAATGTACAAACGTTTTAAAACTGGATAAGTGTTGCTCGTTGAATATGAATGATTTCCAGCCCAAAGGGGTAAACTAATGGCTTAAAGTATTTTAAAATTTACTTGCATATCGTGGGGAGAGGACTTGCATATCGTGCTCATATCATGAAATTTCCCTCTGAAATTTGTTATCGAAGAACATTTTTAGTATAATCTTAACAAACTGGGTTTTAGAATATGGAAAAAGCTACCTAAAGTTTTCAGAAACTTCCGTTACCCTTATTTTTAATCTCTATTTACAAACCCTAACATAAAAATTAACATTTTTTGGCCAGACAAAATGTTGTACACATACCGTAGGACACAACGAAAATTGTATAATGCCTACAACATTAAAAAATTATCCCTACCATATTTTATACTATAAGACCTGTCATAAACGATAGGTTACCACACAATGCCCAAACACTACCCAATGGTTACTTTCAATCATATAAAACCTCGAGATTTTTAAAAACCAACCACATTCTTTTATTTTCAAACTCTTCCAGACAAAACTATAAGTTCTAGGATACTTCAGAAAACTACCCCTGCTCATATTATCAGCCCCTTATGTACAAATAATGGTACTCACAACTTCAAAAATACCTTATCCTTATTTTCAAACCGTTACTTTCAGAATACATTGATGAAATATCAGGTAAGACAGCCAGTTTTGTATGTAATACTTTTAAAATATATTACACAGAATGTTGCAAATTTGCTTATATTTTCAGAACTTAAACTTCAATGAACCACTAATCTGAAGTCAAGTCAAGTTTAATGTAGAGCCACAGACTTAATTGTATATTCCAGGCATACAAGATTGAGGGGATAAAGTGTAAATGAAAACACCATGTTCTGAAATAGGTTAAAATATCTAACATACCGCGGTTGGCAAGTTGTGTGTTATGCGTCAGTTTTCGACAGCGTATACCTAATCGTCAACCTTAACTACATGCTCTCGTTATTAGAGTGCTGTAAATCCTTTCCCATAATCGATCATGAATCGACTGGTGCGAAAAATCCCGAGCAAAATGATCGGTTCTGCTAACCTCTACTCGGTTATGTCTAATATTCGGTTACCAACAAATGGTTTTGTCCGGTCCTATCTCCAACCAGACCAGTCGCACAAGCACCTCTCTCTCTCAAACACACACACACACACACACACACACACACACACACACACACACATGTATACTCTTATATCATAGTTACCGATAACGAGGTGGCGCCATGGTAACGTGTGCGACTCGCATTCGGAAGGTCCTGGGTTCGAATCCGGCGACTGCCCACTCTAACCCACAGGTTTTTCGTGGTTTCCCGAGTCGGCAGGCGAATGCTGGGGTGGTTCATCTTGTACCACGACTTTCCTGCTCTTCATTTGCTGTGCCCATCATCTTCCTTGTCATCCGTTTCAGGGTGTTAGGAACAGGTGACGGTGTTCGGCGGGTTGCGGCTGGGCGGTGGATATGAGCTCTAGTGGTTTCTTCCCTGGAGCGTTGAGGAAATACTGAGTTAGACTCGCCTCCGGTTGATCTCGAGCTGGCGTCAGATACGTTCGATCTGGAAACGTTAGGGACCCCTTTCATGCTTGCGCCCATCGCCATCCGGTTCTGATAGCCCTTCAGGTCCCCTCCCTCATCCCTCTCTCCCAGGGATCATAGTAGAAGTAAACAGGGCCGTTACCGCGGTTTCGGGGGCACCTCAGTTCTAATATTTTTACCTTTACCTACATATATAACGTCTTCTGCGAACCTAGGTAGTAGGGATTACCGCTCGAGTGAACTCTAGGAGGTGAGGTGGGCAGTTAAAGGAGCAGATGAGAACAGTAGACTATGGAAGTTACTGGGAATCTGGAAGTCTTATGTCCATTGTAACTATGGAAAAAACAGCAATAGTTTTTCTAGACCCCGACCGTGTCTTCCCATCCAATACTTCCGGGTGCATCAATCTGCTCTCAAGACTCTGGGACACATTTTGACTCTTTCATGAAGACCTTCGCAGTTGTAACTACAGCAAAAAACTTAAAAAGGTCCTAAGCGCAAAAACCACTTTAATTTTCAGTAACTAGTATCAACAGGGCTTCACAGTAAAGTTAATGTAAGAAAAATGCCAAGTGTAAGTGCTAATCTAGTAATTATAAAACATCATTATTAATCTCTTACTCTTACACAGTGCAACGTGAAATATGAGCTCGGTTTTGTTTAATCATAAAATAATAGAAACAGAGATATGAGTAGTTTCCAAACAGAAAGGTTTTTCACTTGTCAGATGATATGAGAATGCAAGTGGTAGTAATCATATCCTGGTTAGTTGTCAAAATAATGAATCAAGCATATTTGAACCAAACATTGGGATACGAATATTCCGTCACATTCAAACCCTGCATATACCTTACTCAGCTATGTCACCTACTCTTATATGTAAGCTCTCCTCATACATACATGCATTTTATGACTACCACTGATCCATACTGTTAAGTGTATACATACAAGCATATTATTGTAACGTTAGTATCAAAATACTTTATTTCCATTAAAATTAAACTACACATTACCAACAAGAGGTTTTCCAAAACACCCCATTAATTCTATTAAGAGTTTATATGTAAAAGGATTAAAACAATATCAATACAAATGTTTAAAACGTCGGCTGAAATTTTAACAAATTGTAGTGTTGTAGTGAAAAACTGAAGTACAATTTGGGATCTAAACATATTTAAATTCATATTTAAATACCTTGTTATGGACTGATGGTAAATTAATTGATTATCCAGGAAACAGAAGATAATTACAAAGGTTTAGGACATAATGTAATACAGTATCATTTAAAGATATCTAAAAAAAACAAGTATTTTAGCTTTTAAAGAGAATATATGGAAAAATTTTAGAACAAATATGTGTTCTTAGTTGTAACATTTATAGTGATATCGAGATGAAAGTTAATAAATTCCAAACCATTTGCGTAACAATTAAAAGAATTTTAGGGGTAAAAATCTGATGTGTTACACTCACATGACTTTCTCTACTCTTGTACAATCTAATTTTACAAACGCCTATTCTCCATATGCTTCATATTAATCGAGATATCGAGATGTCAATCTTATTTGTAATTTTCTTGTAGATGCAAGGGGAATATGGTAGCTTTTAAGCGATAGTCAAATATTTTATCGCTGGTTGCTATGTGGCGCATTCCATTCTCTTTGCATGTCCAGGACATAAAAAAATGAATAACGAATTTGAGAAAAAGTATAAGTATTGGAAAATGTAAGGAAATAACAAGCAATATCTCGAAAATGGTTTACTCAACAAAAAAAATGTATATGATATAAGTTGTGTATTTTAACGCGATCTACATTTTTTGTGTAGTAAAATTTTGTCTATCTCTTATGGTTTACCAGTTATGCAAAAGTCGTTCATAATGAAGAATACTTTTGGAGACATTCCCAGAAATTTCGAGATATACATTTCATTTCTCATGACATTATCTTAAACATATGATATTTTCATCAAAATCGTTAGAGCCATTTTTGAGAAAATTAAAATTTTCGAAAAATGTTCCATGTAAAGGGTAGTCTGGGGTGGGGGAATTTTCTTGAAAATCTTGGTGTCGCATCTCTGGAAGATACTGAACGTAAATACCAAGTTTGGTGTTTATCCGACTGTTAGTTTTTGAGTTATGCTGTTCACACACACACACACACACACAGACACACACACACACAGACACACACACGGACATGTTTCCAAAAATGCTTTTTTTGGATTCAGGGGGTCTCAAAACATGTATTTCCGGTGAAATCTCGGTATCGAATTTTTGGGTGGAATGCAATACTTCCCCTACTTACTATACGTAGTAGAGAAAGTAAAAATTAGAAAGGAAACACAAATGAAGGCTGTGCCTACTCTTACATATAGTCCCGAATTATAGACAACAATAATAAACAAAAAAAGAACGTGTATTCAGTCTGCGGAGATGAAATATATGAGATATGTAAGGGGATGTATTAGAATTGATAAAATAAGGAGTGAAACTATAACATCAGATTTTGCTATGTTTTCAGTTAACGAAAGGATAGATGATGGTAAAATAAAATGGAAAGAAAACATTAATAAAATGTCATGTAATAGGTTGCATAAGAAGTTAATTAACTATCAACCAATTGGAGAGAGAGCTTTGGATAGATCAGTCGAGAGATGGCTTGATATTAGAGAACAGAACAGGTGAAATCACCTCCCTGAAGGGAGAAGAAGAAAAGGAACAAGAAATATATAACAAGTAAACAGGATTTTCGTTTCATCACTAAATGCAGAACATTTTAAAAATACATAGTTACAAAACCAATCGCGAGACAGAGTTATATAATATGATTGGCCAGTTACGTAAACCGCCCACAACGGATAGAGAGGCACTCATTTTAGCAATATACGAGGGCTGATCAACAAAGACTGAGACTGATTTTTTCCTGTAGCTTCCGTGATAGTTTCGTATCTGTAACATAAATATTTGAAAAGAGCGGGTTTTTATGTATAATGTTGGTAGGCGGCAGCACTCTCGTATTGGTAGGTTGGTAGTAATGCTCTATTTTGTAGACCCTACGTGCATTTCGCATACCAGACAATGGAGGTGATGCATTTTTTAAATCGATTATCACCGGTGATGAGTCATGGCTGCATCATTATGATCCTGAAGGAAAACAAGCCAGCACAGTGTGGAAATCGCCAGGTTCTCCAACACCATAAAAGGCAAAAGTTGTTCCATCTGCAGGGAAACTGATGGTGATCACATTTTTTGACTGTAATGGAATGATTTACCAGCCTGCAGTTCCCCCTCACACTACTGTTACAGCAGCATACTACACGTAGTATTGGATTGGCTACACTGAGGAAGCACATTGCAAAGAAACGACCAGAGCTTTCTCGGACTGGGTGGCGACTTCATCATGACAATGCACGGCCTCACGTCGCGAATCAAATCATGCAGTTTCTGGCTCGATTCAACATTACCTGTGTACCATATCCAGCTTATAGCCCGGATCTTGCACCCTGTGACTTTTTTTTTATTCCCATCACTAAAGGCAAAGCTTAGGATATTCGATTTGAGAACTCTGAAGCAGTGCTCAAGAAAAATGAGGCGATTCTCAAGGACCTGACAATGAATGGTCTGCAGCACGTGTTCAAGGACTGGCAGAGACGGTATAAAAAGTGCATGGAAGTAGGAGGGCACTACTTTGAAAAAGATCATGTAAACATTGAATTGGAGTAATAAACATCTGTGAAAAAAAATCAGTCTCAGTCTTTGTTGATCAGCCCTCGTATTTTGAGCAGCTCAGAAGTCTAATGCACTGTGCAGATGAACAACTCTCTTCAGTATGTTAGATCAAGCAGCAATGGGCATGGCAAAGGGGAAAGAAAACATAAGCAAACTCAGGCTAGAAAAACTATCACGTAATAATAAGTTTAAACAAAACAAACTACAAGCAAATATTATTTATGGTTGCGAAGGTTAATTAAAAATCTAATGGGTTACATTCACATAACTTTTTCTACCACTCTTCTACAAAATGTTCTTACAAAGGTATATTTTTCTATCCACCTTATGTAATCAAAATAAACGTTGCAAAATGGTTTCATTACAAATTTCGTTGTAGATACAAGAGAGTTGCTATTGCTGGCTTTAGAAATCCATTCTTTGCATCACCACGAGAAACAAACGAATGTCGGCTCAGCACTTCAAAAATGTATAAAGGTGTTTTAAAATTCAAAACAATAACAACGAATTTTTCACCAACATTTTAAATTAGATGTACATTTTGATGTAGATTATATTATTTTTACGGTTTAAAAAAGTATGCATCATTCATTAAGAGTTTACAACCTGTTCCCAGAAAATTCAAAATATGCATGTTATTACATGCAATTATCTTAAACATACAGTATTTTAATCGAATCGTTAAAGCTATTTTTGAGAAAGTCAAAAGTAACAAAAATGTTCCCATATAAAAGATAGTTTAGGATGGGGGAGTTTCTTGAAATCTTTGTGCTGCATCTTTGGAAGAGCCTCAACTTATGACTATGACCAGTTGACGCAGCGGACATTCATTGGAGAGTGCATACACCCCTGGGAGGAAAGATGAGGTGATGGAACCGCAGGAAACTATAGGCTGCAGAGCAGGCCGGCGTAGGTCGACAAAGACGCGCAAAGTTCCCTAATAATTCCAGGCTTGACCACCCGGCCACGCTCGGAGACCTCCCTCTAGCGGGACCGGGGAAACACGACCTAACCGGGCAGGCTCGACAGACTTCCCTGTAGTAGGACCGAGAAGAAGATCAATTTACAAGCCCCTACGCCATCTGCCTGACCCGATTGAACCACAGTCCCGGGTCAATCTGAAATATGAAAGAGGGAAATGAAATAAGAGGAAATAGTAGAGGAGGAAATCCGTGGCAGAATACACCACTCAAGTATTCACGTTTGTTAACCAGGGAAAACCACGAAAATCCCATGGTCAGAATGAAACCGAACCCGAGACCTCCGGATGCGAGCCTCACACACCATCTTGCATGACTCGCAACTTAAATACCAAGTTTAGTATGTATCCGAATTTTCGTTTTTGAATAATGGCTTTCACAGACACACACACACATACAAACACATGAATATGTTTTTACTTAGGGGAATTCAAAACATGTATTTGCAGTGAAATCTCGATATAAAATTTTTGGGTGGAATACAATAATTCATTTAGTTACTATAATTTAGTGGTAGAGAAAGTAAAAATAGCAAGTTACGAGAAAAACAATAAGTAATGTTTTATATTTTATTTAGAGTATTTATGAATTATTTTTCCCGAAACTTTTTTTAACCACAGGAATCTAGTTTGGGCTGTTTGTTGTGCTATTACAAATAATTAGTTCATTTTATATAAATATTTATCACTTATCAAAATCAAAAAAGAATAAAAAAGTTTTACCTCTGAAATATAAACACTTTATTTAAAAAGGTACAGGCACGATTAGAACATACTGAAGTATTCCTGCGATCGGAACGCTTTCTAGGCTTTGGTTCCTGGTGTTACCATGAAGAGTGGTATCTGCTGAGCATTTTGAAATGTAAGGCTCAACTTTGAAATTGGTATACAAAATCACGTCACATATATGAACAATGAAAACAAACAGAACAAAATGACTCTGCAATAACGCGTGAGAATCGCATTCGGGAGGTCCCGGGTTCGATTTCCTGGAATAACCACACCGACCTTAGGTTTTTGTGGTTTTCCCTGGTCGGTAGGCGAATGCTGGAGTGGTTTCCGTATGGCGGTGTCGGACAGATGGCGCGGATGTTTGCTCAAAGGAAACACTACTCTCCGTGGACAGTAAGGGCTGCTTGGCCGATAGGTCGTTCATCGTCCTCTCTAGGTAGCTCCAGCAGTTGGACGTTCTTCGAGCCTGGAACTGTTAGGGACTTCCGCGCGTATCTATGACTTGTCTGCCTGCGGCCTGCAGCCTCCTGTAGTTCCTTCACTTCCTCCCTTCTTCCTGGAGGATGGCACATCTGCAATAGATCTCCCATAAGTCGCAGTGCGTAAGCTGTCTCCCTCCGTTGTATGCCCTTTACCTAAAACAATGACACATAGGTCTAAATATTCCCTCCCTCCCAGAAAGTTCTTTCTACAGAAAACAGAAGCAATAATTACAAGCAGCCCAGTGTTTAGTTCCCTCTTGCAAGTGTGGTGCTACGTGGCTATCCTCCGGATAGCTTAAACAGACGAGAAATATCAGACCAGTATTAATATCAATATTTATTTTCTCCCGGGCATTTGGAACAAGTTGACAATGCACATAGCGTGTCACTTGCAATTAACGTTCATATTATGCCTTAGAGTATCGACCTTATTTTAAATAAAGAACTGGCTTCAAAAAAACTTTTCTTCTTTTGCCTCCTCATTGCACCAAGGACTACCGGGAGGAAAAACCAAGATTTTATTATTTTCGATATGCTTGTACACAAAAAAGATTACGGCGTTTTCTCAAAACTAGAAACACACTTCTCGTAGTAAATTAAGTTAAATTTAAAACCCACTCGCATCTCAAACCCTCATCCTCTCGGATCAATGTCAGCCTTGCAGCGGACTAGCCTAAGAAGTATGTTCAACTCTTCGAAAAAGAAAGGAAATTACAACAAAGATAATTTTTTATTTATTTGCCTGTAGTTAGTATAACAGACACAGAAGATTCTATATTTCAATCTTCAGAATATTATCCCATTACATTTAAGTGATTTTTACTTTCTCTGCCGTTTGTGTGGTATGTTTCTGTCTGTCTGTGAACAAAATAACTGAAAAGCAAAATGTAGGATAAATGCCAAACGTGGTATTTAAAATCAATATTTTCCAAACACTACACGAATATTTTCAAGAAAATCACCCATCCTAAACTAATCTTTATATATAAAATGTTCGATACGTTTTATTTTCTCAAACAAAGCTTAAACGATCTTGATTAAAATACTACATATTTAGATGTTTACATGACAAATAAAATGTATATTGAAGCCGTATTGTACCACAATGAGCGGCAATTTTTGAAGCCGGGCGTTACTTTTGACGACGTCTCCAATATCTGTTGATTCTGCTGCCGGCTGCTGCAGTGGTTGGCTATGAGATCTTCGCATTACCTTCCCTACGCATTTTATATTTAATTGACGAAAATATAAATCCAATATTAACCTTAATCTCTGGGCATTTGTGAAAGGATAGCACCAGTTTTAACTGACAGAAATTTAATGTGATCTAACACTTGAGCTATTGAAGCAAGTTTCCGACCGTATGAAGATAAAGAGTAAAGCTGATTATGAATCGTAGCCTACGGAATTATAATAAATGAATTATTATACCTGCTAACTTCTGCAGTATCAATTTTACGGTTTGAAATAACTATTTCCGCAATAAAAGAAATTAGAAGCGTAACTTGCCGAACGTCGCAAAAATGCTTAACGGCAAAATCCCTCGCGGCTACCGCTAAGTAACCGATAATCCAGCGCGGTCTTAGGCGCTCCGAACTGCCGATTACCGTAAAAGACTGTAAGCCTCTAAGGCTGTACACGAAGAAAAGAAAGGAAAGACGCTTACTTTAGCATTACACGCTCTTTTATTAATTTAAGCTCCACTTACGTATCACTGCCCCTATCAACGTCCCTTATATGCGTTCCAATCTCAAAACCCTTAAGTATATGTATGTGACACTGTTATATAGGATACCTCCCCAAATCTCAGCATTTCATTCCCTTTCTCTTTTACAGAATTCTGTGCAAATGTACTGTACTTATGACCTTCACTGCATTCTAGGAATCTTTAGACTAACGCGTTCGCTCCTCAGCTATTACTAATGACTTTGCTCGTTAATTACCTTTCCCTCCGGACAAATCTTTCAACTCAAGTTTACTATAGTATACATTGATTTAATATATGGAAATTATTTATTGTAATTATTTCTCTATCTTATTATTATTATTTCTTTCTATCAATAACTACGGTATCAATATATTGAATTTTTTAGGAATAGCCTGTGAAGTCCTCTGTGTCTGAAAGGAATTTTATAGAATTCTGTATAACGGATGAGCCATGAGATATAGGCAGAAGGCTTACTTTACAAAAAATGTAGTTATCCTTAAAATACACACTTTATTTCAAATAACATCTCTGTGGCATTTGCTATTTTCTAGATATCCATTATTATTGCTTTTAATTTTTCAATACTGTCGCTTTCGCTTCAGCTGTTTCTCACGATGTGAAAGAAACAGTATGGATTTTAAAAGCCAATATAAGTCCCTTATTTAAACATCTGACTATGATTCAGTTTCCTCTATCATTCCTACACCTATAACGAAATGTGTAATGAAACTATTTCTGCAAATATTTACCTCTATTAACGTGAAGTAGGGAGGAAGAAAAAAGCTTTGTAAGAATGATTTCTAGAACTTACATAAAAATAAACGATAGTGGATACAGAAAGTTATGTAAATGTAACACAACATGCTTTTATCTAAGTAACGCTTAAAGAACAGCGCAGGGCAGTCTGGGCGGTTGTGAGCTAGGTGGTCCTTGCAGTGTTGTCAGACTGTGGTAAATAGCCAATCATGGGTTTTCTTTCCCATGATTCATGAAATCATGAAGGGCTATGCTCAATAAATTGCTTCATCCTACCTCTGTTTGAAAATTGATCCTCCTAAAAAAAATCTGATGTATTACACTCACATGACTTTCTCTACTCTTATACAAACTATTTTTACAAACGCTTATTCTCCATATGCTTCACGTTAATCGAGATGTTAATCTTATTGCTAATTTTCTTGTAGATGCAAGGGGACTTGCTGCGCTTTAAGCGATAGTCAAATATTTTAAGAGCTGGTTGCTATGTGGAGCATTCCATTCTCCTTGCATTACCAGGACAAAAAAATGAATAATGAATTTGAGAAAAAGTATAAGTATTGGAAAATTTAAGGGAATAATAAGCAATATATCGAAAATGGTTCCCTCAACAAAAAAATGTATATGACATAAATTGTGTATTTTAACGGGATCTACATTTCTTGTGCAGTAAAATTTTGTCTATCTCTCATGGTTTACCAGTTATGCAAAAGTCGTTCACAATGAGGAACACTTTTGGAGACATTCCCAGAAAATTCGAGATATAAATTGCATTTGTCATGAAAATATCTTAAACATATGATATTTTAATCAAAATCATTAGAGCCGTTTCTTAGAAAATTAAAATTTTCGAAAAACGTTCCATGTAAAGGGTAATCTGAGGTGGGGGGATTTTCTTGAAAACCTTCCTGTTGCATCTCTGGAAGATACTGAACCAAAATACCAAGTTTGGTGTTTATCCGACTGTTCGTTTCAACATACTGAAAAATTCGAAACAATAATAACGGATATCTCAAAAATGGCGATGTCATAAAAAGTTATGTTAAATAAATTATGTGTTTTAACATATTTACCTACATTTTTACTTTCTCTACTATAGTAAGTAGGGGAAGTATTGTATTCCACCCAAAAATTCGATACCGAGATTTCACCGGAAATACATGTTTTGAGACCCCCTGAATCCAAAAAAGCATGTTTGAAAACATGTCCGTGTGTGTGTCTGTGTGTCTGTGAACAGCATAACTCAGAAACGAACAGTCGGATAAACACCAAACTTAGTATTTAGGTTCAGTATCTTCCAGAGATGCAACACGAAGGTTTTCAAGAAAATCCCCCCATCCCAGATTACCCTTTACATGGAACATTTTTCGAAAATTTTAATTTTCTCAAAAATGGCTCTAACGATTTTGATTAAAATATCATATGTTTAAGATATTTTCATGACAAATGAAATGTACATCTCGAATTTTCTGGGAATGTCTCCAAAAGTATTGTTCATTGTGAACGATTTTTGCATAACTGGTAAACCATAAGAGATAGACAAAATTTTACTACACAAAAAATGTAGATCGCTTTAAAATACACATTTTATGTTATATACAATTTTTGTTGTTAGGTGAACCATTTTCGAGATATTGTTTGTTATTTCTTTAAATTTTCCAATACTCATACTTTTTCTCAAATTCCTTATTCATTTTTTTGTCCTGGTAATGCAAAGAGAATGGAATACGCCACATAGCAACCAGCTCTTAAAATATTTGACTATCGCTTAAAGCCTAGCAATTCCCCTTGCATCTACAAGAAAATTAGCAATAAGATTAACATCTCGATTAACATGAAGCATATGGAGAATAAGCGTTTGTAAAAATAGTTTGTACAAGAGTAGAGAAAGTCATGTGAGTGTAACACATCAGATTTTTTACTTATGCTGTTGGCACACACAGATATGGTATCATCCTCTCAGGGTCAGATATACAGACAGATATACACATACACACACACAAACGGATCCTTTTCTAAACTTGCCTTTTGGGATTCAGGAGGGTCTCAAAACTTGTATTTCCGGCGGTATCGAACTTTTGGGTGGAATGCAATACTTCCTCTACCTACTAGGTACGTGGTAGAGAAAATAAAAGGTTTCAGATCTTTTAACTAAACTCAATTCGAAGTTATAATCACAGGATTTAAGTATTTAAATTAGCAACCATTTATACTTTAATAAAATTAGAAGAAATATAATTATTTTGATTATTTAAACATTAGGGGAGGTTCCATTGATACAGGAAAGCTAGGTCCTCCCCTGCTCCCCTGGCTAAAACAGCTATGTTGCTTTTAACAATCCACGAGGAGTTTTAGCGAAATTCCACTCTGAAGCTAGCGAACTTTAGGCTTGAGATGTTGGCGGCAGTAGATGTCAGTGTGTTCAGGCAGCGCGTCGGGACGGTATGTGTTGTGAGACGAGCTCGCGACTCGCAGAAAGATGTGTCTGATCGCGAAGTGAGTGTTATGTCAACAACACTATCGACTTCTGCAGCGCTTCTAGCAAGGTATGAGATACAAATATGGCACACCCTATACCTTCTCATTAAACTCCACCACCGCCTCTACAGACAAAAGCGCATCATTTCTGGAGGCCCTCAGAGAAGTCCTACAAGTGAAGTAGACCTCGCTTTGTTGGCTAATTTACTCGTTTAAAGATTCACTTCGGTTTCCAAATTAGGTGCTTGTGTAACAGAAAGATTGTACACGGGGAAAAAAACAAACGAGCGTGTTCTTTGTACGTCTTCAACGACAACAACTCTGTGAATGTGTTTTGTTAACTGTAAACGTGCGAAGAATTGTCATTAAGTGGGTGAGCTATTTAGACATCAGAAACAAAAACAAGTCGGGTAAATTACGCAGGAAAATACTATATATACGCATTACATGTGCTTCTTTAACGGCGTGCACGTGTCATTTGTTAACCTCTTTTCATACGTATCACTGCCAGCTTATGGCCGAAACATGTGACGGATCTGAAACCTTATTATTATTATTATTATTATTATTATTATTATTATTATTATTATTATTATTATTATTATTATTATTATTATTATTGTTATTACTATTATTATTATTCATTTAAAGCATGACACCTATTAAACTGGGTGAAAATCTGGCAAAAGAATAAAATTATTTAGTAGTTATAATTACTGTTACACCACATATCTTCATTTTGTTCTTTTGATTGACTAATTTTGGCAATGCTTAAAGCTATGTCGGGCATTAAATACTACTGACCATAGTATTGTAACACAGTTCAAATTTTGAATGTCTTTCTTCTCAAAAAATTTTTCGCAGCATTTTTCATCAGTAAACTTTGTCACCCATGAACTTATAATTTTCAGTAAAACTTCAGGGATGATTATTAAATAGGTTCACATGTCCGTGTTTTAAATTTTGTAATTATATTCATTACTTTCTCTCTATCACGTACTTAATAAGTAGAGAAGGTATTGCAGTTCATCAAAAAATTCGATATCGATAGTTCGCTGAAAATACATATTTTATGCTTCCTTAATGTAAAAAAATATTTTTAGAAAAAAGTCCATGTGTGTGTGAATAGCATAACTGAAAATGAAAAATCAGATAACCACCAAACTGTATTTAAGTTCAGGATCATCTTAGTATACGACTTGAAGATTTTCAAGAAAATCCTTCCCCCCTTTTATTACGCATTAAAGATATTTACATGACAAATAAAATGTATTATCTTTAATTTTTTGGGAATAGTCTTTTAAGTCCTCTTCATTCGGAAGGAAGCTTATATAATCTTGTACAACTGATAAACGTTAAGAGATAGACAAAAACGTATTTCATAAAAATGTAGATCTCTTTAAAACACTTTTTCGTGGCATAAGCCATTTCCGAGATATCCGTTATTCATGGTTCGAATTACTCAACACTTAGCTATTCTTTTAAAGTCCTGTCGATATTCACATGTTTCTGGCGATGTCATGGAAAGAGTGTGGAATTTTAAGGCCAGCATATAACGTCCAGTTATAAAACATTTGATTATCCCTGTTCCTTTGTATCTATAAGAAATGAGTAATGTAGCTATTTAGGAAGGGTTTACGATTAAAATGAAGTGGATAGGAAAATAAACTTTCGTAAGAATAATTTGCATACCCACTAATAAGCGATAGAGGGTAGAGAGAGCCATGTGAATGTAACGCAGATTTTATTTTAAGTGATTGTTCACTTGTTTCTCGCGATGTCATGATAGAGGCCTGAATTTAAACCTCAGCATAAGCCACTAGCTTTTAAACATCTGACTGCTATCGATTCTTATCCTGTATGCCCTTGTACCTACAACAAATGTGTAATGACATTGTTCCTGCAAAGATTTATCTCGATTAACATGAACTAGATAGAGAACTGACCTTTCGTAAGAATGGTTTGTAGAAGCTTAAACGATAGTGAATAGAGAAAATCATGCGAATGTAGCACATCAGATATTCTTTAACTTTCTCTACCATTTATCTGTAGTAAACAGAGGAAGTGGTGTATTCCACAGAAAATTGGATATTTAGATTTGTTCGGAAATACGTTTTGATGACCCTGAATAAAAGTTATCTTTAGAAAACGGTCCATGCGTGTGTGTGTGTATGTCTGTGAAGAGTATAACTCGTAATGAAAATTTTGATAAATACTAAAGTGGATATTTAAGTTCAGCATTGTACAGTGGTTAACAATATCGCTAGGATATCATGTAAGGCAACTGATCGATGAGAAGTAGCAATAAACGCTCCAAAAAATTAATTTCTTCCTTTTCTGCCTATTGTTTACTATCACTGAGCTCTTTACGGGACAATTATAATACCTCATACCAGGGTAGCATTATGTTCTCCAACTTTGAACTGGTTTCTCTCAACTTTTAAGTTGTTAGACAACTGCCAAAGTTTAAAATGTCCTTTACAATGCAATTTTTAGGTTATTACTGAGAAACGTTGCAAGCAGCCACCGCATTAATACATAGGAGTTGAAACCTATGATGAAATATTTGTTCCAACACACATGCCATCGTTCATTGAACTGATAAATTCAAATATGTGTACACTATTTTTTAAAAAATCTGTAATACATTCACGTGACTTTCTTCACCCACTGTCTTTATTATTAAGTATACAAACTATCCTTACTAAAACTTATTTTTCTATCTATTACATATAATTTAAATTAGCATTTGCAAAAATATAAATACAAAGAGAACAGCGATAGTCAAATGTTTAAGAACTGGATAATATATGCTGGCCTTAAAATTCCATGCAATCGTGAGAAACAGCTGAAAATCGATGGAAGAATAAGTATTGAACAATTCCAAAAATTAATAACGCATATCTCAGAAACGGCTTATGCCACAAAAAATTATATGAAGTAAATTAGTATGAAGAGGCGTACATTTTTTTTGTGCTACAATTTCGTCTAACGCTTAACGTTTACAAGTTATACAAAATTATACAAAATTTCTTCGAAAGAATGCACTTCCTAGGATATTTCCAGAAAATTTAAGATACAATGGTTAGACACATAACAAACAAGGCAGCGTTCTTATGTTCCTTAACGTTCCACTACACTACCTTGGAAATCATTAAGGAATTAAACGTTAGTTTATGCCTACTTTTCTTTTCTTTTATGCTATTACATTCTCTACTACGCATAGTAAGTGGAAGAAGTATTGTATTCCACCAAAAAATTCAATATCGAGATTTCACCGGAAATACATGTTTTGAAATCCCCTGAATCCAAAAAAAAAGAAAAAAAAGCATTTTTAGAAAAAGATCCGTGTGTGAAAAGTTGGATCAACATCAAACTTGGTATTTAAGTTTAGTAACTTCCAAAGATGCGACGCGAAGATTTTCAAGAAAATCCCCACTCCAGAATACCCTTCACATGGAAGATTTTTGAAGTTTTTAATTTTGTAAAAAAATGGCTCAAACTATTTTGATTAAAATGTCACATATTAAAGATATTTACATGACAAATAAAATGCATAACTTGAATAGCCTGTGAAGTCCACTTCATTTGGAAAACATGTTATATAATGTTGTATAACTGGTAAACGTTAAGCGACAGACGAAAACGTACTCACGAAAAATGTTCGCCTCTTTAAAACACACAATTTACTTAAAATAAGTTTTTTATGGTATAAATCGCTTCTGAGATATCCGTTATTTAAAGTTTCGAATTGTTCCTGTCTTGTCATTCTCTTAAAGCCCTTTCAATGCTCAGTAGTTTCTTGAGATTGCATGGAAACAGTATGGAATTTTAAGGCCAGCAGATAGCGTCCAGTTCTAAAACATTTGACTATCACTGTTCTCTTTGTATCTATAACGAAATGTGTAATGCAGCTATTTCTACAAAGGTTTATTGGGATTAAAATGTAGTAGATAGAAAAATAAGCTTGTGCAGGAATAATTTGTATACTCACTATTAAACGATAGAGGGTAGAGAAAGCCATGCGAATGTATCAAATCAGATATTTTTGGAAGTGCATGTGCATTCTTAACTTTAGCATTCCGAATCTAAACCTTCTTTATCTGGATTACTAGTGTTTATTCTTGCAGGTTTTGGCTTTGTTTCTGTGTTTTATAATAATACTAAATGTCTATTATAAATGTGTTAAATAGAACGCCCAATCAAACTACGTAATTCATTAACAGTTTCATACTTTTCCTATCATTTAGCTTGATGGTAGATGAAATGTATCCTACCCAAAAATTCGATATAGCTATTTCAATAGAAATACATGCTTTAAGGTCCACTGAACCCCAGAAAGTATTTTTATAAAAGGTCCGTCTGTGAACAGCATAACTCAAACACGAAAAGTCGGATAATTACAAAATTTGGTATTTAGGTACAGAATTTATAAATATGGAATATTAAGATTTTCAAGAAAATCCTCCTAACCCAAATTACCCTCTACAATGAAAATCTTTTGTTATATTTTTTTATTTCCTAAAATTGGCCGTAACAATTTTGATTAAAATACCGTGGTTTAAGATATTTACTAAATTAATAAAATAATTTTGTAGGAATAACTAACTGTGAAGTTCTTCTTCATTCTGAATTAATTCTGTGTAATTTCTTAACGGTTAAACCATAAAATTGCAATTTTTATTTGCATGCATTTTATAATGGACGATATCCATGGCAAAGCAACTTTGCGAATGATTAAAATAAGAATTTCATTGAATTAAAAGATAGATAATATTAGATTATGTTACAAGGGGTAAATGCAGGGTTTTTTTGCGAATAGGAATCCTTTGAACCTAATAACACCATTTCAATACATTTAAAATACGGTTCTTGAAACAAGAGAAATGACGTTAAAAAATCTGATGTGTTACACTCACATGACTTTCTCTACTCTTGTACAAACTATTTTTACAAACGCTTATTCTCCATCTACTTCATGTTAATCAAGATAAACATTTGCAGACTCTATCTTATTGCTAATTTTCTTGTAGATGCAAGGGGAATATATATTTACAAGGGCAATATAGAAATACAGTAGCCTTTAAGCACATACATATCTCTTAATAGCTGGTTGCTAGGTGCAGCACCATTTCCTTTCCCACAGATTAATACTCTTTGCATGTCCAAGACAAAAATATTAATAACGAATTCCCATTTGAGAAAATAAGTATTGAAAAATTTTAGGGAATAACAAGCAATATCTTGAAAATGGTTCACTCAACATAAAAAAATGTATATGACATAAATTGTGTATTTTAACGCGATCTACATTGTTTGTGTAGTAAAATTTTGTCTATCTCTTATGGTTTACCAGTTATGCAAAAGTCGTTCACAATGAAGAACACTTTTGGAGACATTCCCAGAAAATTCAACATATACATTTTACTTGTCATAAAAATATCTTAAACATATGATACTTTAATCAAAATCGTTAGAGCCGTTTTTGAGAAAATTAAAATTTTCTAAAAATCTTCCATGTAAAGGGTATCCTGGGGTTGGGGGATTTTCTTGAAAACCTTCGTGTCGCATCTCTGGAAGATACTGAACCTAAATACCAAGTTTGGTGTTTATCCGACTGTTCGTTTCTGAGTTATGCTGTTCACAGACAGACACATAGACACACAGACAGACACACACACGGACATGTTTCCAAAAATGCTTTTTTGGATTCAGGAGGTCTCAAAACATGTATTTCCGGTGAAATCTCGGTATCGAATTTTTGGGTGGAATACAATACTTCCCCTACTTACTGTACGTAGTAGAGAAAGTATAAAACGAGATGTCAGATGTTCTGTTGATTTGCTGGCAGTCATTTTCAGTGAAATTATTTCCACCATGCTTTGAGTTACACCAGGCAATGAAGCGATTAAATGCTATATTATATTCTATCTGGATTTTTGGGTGAGTACTTCTAGTGTTATTCTTTATGCTGCTTCTGTAATTTCACCTGATTCTTCCATTTCAGTTTCTTCTGAATTCATAATTTCTGCCATTTAATCTTTATGTAGGTTAGATATACAAAAATAACGTTTTAGATTAAAGAAAGCAGAGGGCTGTCAATATTACGTATAAGTTAACTCTACAATAAATTGCGATAAATTGAAGTATGGCAATTTGTATTGTGAACAGGTAATGTGGCCGCCTTGAGAATTTAATCATGTAAAAAGGCATAATGAAAAGTAAAACTTAATCAAAGCAAGTCGAGTTATTAACTGCCATGTGATTGGACCTGAAACCAAAGTTGGTCACAATGAAGACTATCACACTAGCTTTTAGCTCTTATACTCTGTGTTAGAAGATATACTTTTAGGTCTTACTGTCTAAAAACACTTAATCCACAAAACAAAAGAGTTCGTTAAATCACATAATTTACTTCAAATAACATTTTTGTGACATTAACCATTCCCGGAATATTCGTTGTTATTGATTTGAATTTTCCAATGCTTTATCATATATACATTTTTTAAATGCTAAGTTGACATTGTATTTCTCGTAATGTCTTGCAAAGAGATCAAATTTCAAAGCCAGCATATAAAGAGTTACCTTCTGTCACTTCAGCCTCTTGAATCCCCCTTATACCTACAACGAAATATGTAAAGAAATCATCTTTGTGAACAATTAGCATGAAGTGGGTAAAAAAAATATCTGTATTGCATTCACATGACTATATCTACCCATTCTTCAACAAACTAGTATTATAAGATTTATTCTATTATCTACTTATGTAAATCGAGATAAACATTTGCAGAAACGGTTTTATTCCATATTTGCTTGTAGGTCAAAGGGGATTAGGGAAATGCTGCAGGCTTAAGCAATAGTTAAATCTCTTAAGAGCGAATCGCTATGTGCTGGCTTTGAAATTCTGTTCTCTTTGTATGGCCAAGAGAAAAATATCTGATATGATACATTCACACGGCTTTCTCTACGCTCAATCGTTTATTCTTATCGAGCTAATTGTTCTATCTACTACATTTTAACTTGAAAAATCTGATGTGTTACATTCACATGACTTTCTCGACTCTCTACGGCTTATTAGTGGACATAAATACTATTCTTACTAAAGTTTATTTTTCTATCAACTTCATTTCAGTCGAGATAAACCTTTGCAGAAATAGATGCATTACCTACTCCGTTGTAAATACAAAATGTTTAAAAACTGGACGCTATACGCTGACCTTAAAATTTCATGCTGTTTTCTTGCAATCGCGAGAAACAACTGAAAATCGATGTGACTTAAAAAAATGACATGATATTAAACAATTCGAAACACCAATTACGGATATCTCAGAAATGGCTGATGGTACAAAAAAGTTATTTGAAATAAATTGAGTGTTTTAAAGAGATATACATTTTTTGTGGGTACATTTTGGACTATTGCTTGACGTTTATCAGTTATACAACAAAATACAAACTTCCTTCCAATATAGAGGACTTCAAAGGTTATTCCCAGAAAATTACAAATATACATTTCATTTGTCATGTAGATATCTTTAACAAATGATACTTTAATCAAAATCGTTACAGCCATTTTTTAGAAAATCAAAAATTTTGAAACAATTTCCATGTAAACGGTAGTTTTGATTGGGAAGACTTTCCTGAAAATATTCGTGTCACAACTTTGGTAGGTACTGAACCTATATATCAAGTTTGGTGTTCATCCGACTATCCATTTTTTAGTTATGCTGTTCAAAGTCACACACACAGACACACACCGACACACTAACAGCTTACGGACCTTTTTCTAATAATCTGATGTATTGCACTCACATGGCTTTCTCTATTCTTGTAAAACTAGTTTTACAAACGTTTGTTCCCCAGCAAACGGGAGCAGGTCGACCAGGTTCACCTGGGCGGAATGAAATCGCCACAGTACCTAGCCGCAAATGCGGCTTTACCTGTGCGATATAGAAGGATAAACGTTTATTCTCCATCTACTTCATGTTAATCGAGAAAAACGTTTACAGAAACTTATTGCTAATTTTCTTGTAGGTACAAGGGGAATATAGTAGGCTTTAAGCGATAGTCAAATCTTTTAAGATCTGGTTGCTATGTATAGCATTTCATTCTCTTGAATGTTATAATGTAACTAGTTACGCATGTCTAGGACATAAAAAAACGAATAAACGAAAAAACCAATTCCCATTTGAGAAAAAGTATAATTCAAACAAATAACAAAGAATATCTCGTAAATGATGACAAAAAAATTTATTCCGCATATAAATTGCGTGTTTTAACGAGATCTACATTTTTGTGCAGTAATATTTTGTCTGTTTCTTACGTTTTATCAATTATACAAAAGTTATTCAGAACGAAGAAGACTTCGCCGGCTCTTCCCAGAAAATTAAAGATATGCTTTTCGTTTGTCATGAAAATACTTTAAACATGTGATATTTTAATCAAAATAGAACCATTTTAGAGAAAATCAAAATTTTCGAAAGATTTCCTATGTTCACAGGCACACGCAAACGAACGGATAGTTTTATAAAAATGGTTTTTTTATTCAGTGGACGTTTTTTATTCACCAGACCACATTTCCAGTGAAATATCAGTAATCTAATTTTTGGGTGGAATACAATACTTTCTCTACTTACTAAGTAAGTAATAGAGAAAGTAATAAGGTTTGTTAGGAAAAGCTTGAAATAGAGGTATAAAAATAAATGGTAGTGGGTGAGAAAGCCACGAGAATAATACATAAGACTCTTTAAAGGCTTATTCGAAATTACAGAGCCGTGCGAGTTTTAATTCACTGATTCTTCCCTTGAGCGTTGACCTTTATGTATAGTAATGCTTCTTATATTGCCTCTCTATATAAATAACTGAAATAAATGCAAATTAGGGATGTGCAGAAAATAAGGTAACGGTTACAACGTAAAGATTACCTCAATGTAACGGTTACAGAAATAATGGAGGCAGAGAGTAACTAGTTATCCATTAACGGTTACAAAAAACGAGTACAATGTAACTAGTTACCCATTAAGGGTTACAAAAACGAATACAATGTAACTAGTTACCCAATAACGCTTACAAAAACGAATACAATGTAACTAATTACCCAATAACGGTTACAAAAACGAATATAATGTAACTAGTTACACATTAAAGGTTACAAAAACGAATACAGTGTAACTAGTTACCCAATAAAGCTTACAAAAACGAATACAACGAAACTAGTTACCCATTAACGGTTATAAAAACGATTACAAATTAACTAATTGCCCACTAACGGTTACAAAAACGAATACAATGTAACTAGTTATCCAATAACGGTTACAAAAACGAATATAATGTAACTAGTTACCCATTAATGGTTACAAAAGCGAATATAATGTAACTAGTTACCCATTAACGGTTACAAAAACGAATACAATGTAACTAGTTACGCACTATTATAAAAACGAATATAATGTTACTAGTTACCCAATAACGCTTACAAAAACGAATACAATGTAACTAGTTACCCATTAACGGTTATAAAAACGAATAGAATGTAACTAATTACCCACTAACGGTTACAAAAACGAATACAATGTAACTAGTTATCCAATAACGGTTACAAAAACGAATATAATGTAACTAGTTACCCAATAACGTTTTCAAAAACGAATACAATGTAACTAGTTACCCAATAACGCTTACAAAAACGAATACAATATAACTAGTTACCCAATAACGGTTACAAAAACGAATACAATGTAACTAGTTACCGAATAACGCTTACAAAAACGAATACAATGTAATTAGTTACCCAATAACGGTTACAAAAACAAATACAATGTAACTATTTGCCCACAACGGTTACAAAAACGAGTACAATGTAACTAGTTATCCAATAACGGCTACCAAAGTAACGAAGATATTAACTGGTTATCCCGTAAAGGTTTTTTGAGTCTGGGTGACATTCACTGATGCGCATTGGTATCGCTTATCGGGAATTAGTTACCTCAACTCATTACTCAACATTACTCTCCTTTGCAAGAGATCGTGAGTGGCATTGTCGATCTAATACGCTTTCTGGTGAGAAAAATGCCTACCAATTATTGCTTTGCTACTTTTCCACTTGAGAGTATCTGCATCTTTTGTGATATTAGACAATAATGTGTGCTTGGGGTAGATGTTTCTCTTCTCTAGCAACATCGCCGTATTGTATCTACCGTTATTCAAGTTATTTTATGCTTAATTTCAGCTATGTTGATGTTGGCATATATTTTCCTTTGCTATGTTTGTATCACGTAATGTTTATATTTAGAATTCCTGTGCATGAATATAGAAGCAAGTGCGATTGCATTTTGCGATTATAAACTACCATAGTAAGCAAAGTATTAGTTGTTACACAGTTGGAAAAATTCTTTTTAGATTGCATCAAATAATAAAGTGAGTTTGTAACGACATCGTTCATATTGAAACATAGTTACAGCTATTGGCTACTGGTAACCAATAATGTAACTGTGAACGTGATAACCATGAAAACAAAAATTTAATCGCTACTGGTAACCGTTACATGTAACCGTTAGGACACTATAACTGCTACATTTATAATCGTTACCCTAAAATAACTGTTTGTCACATCTCTAATGTGAATATATTTCTAAATTGTTGCAGAACAATTACATTCCAAAGTAGTATAGCGGTGCATTTCCATCGCCGTTTCATTATTCCTATAATTTCTAATATTATATGAATGAAAGATGCATCCAGTTAAGGTTAAGTGTATCCAGTCTGGCGTCGAGCTGAAACGAATCGGCAGAGCGACAGTGTCAGTACCGGTATGAAACAAAACAAAGCTAATGTCAAACTGAGCAATAATAACTAAACTATAAGTTACTTTTAAAAATTCACACTATACTTTTAAACCTGTTACAATACAATTCTGCTTGACTGATAAACGTGAGAACATTTTTAGTTTTTCTACCACATACATAGTACGTAGAAAAGACATTACAATCCACCGAAATATTCGATACCGATATTTCATCGAAAATACATGTTTTGAGGCCCCTGGTTCCAAAAGAATCATTGTTACAAAAATGTTGTGTGTGTCTGTCAACAGCATAATTAACAAAAAGTCAGACAAATACCAAACTTGGTATTTAGGTTCAGTACCTTACAAAGATGCCACAAGAAGATTACATAAGGAGTGTCTTCCAGCTATATTTAGTTAACTAAATAAGATAAATATGTATTATTAAATTTATTATTATATACTAGAGTATCTTCTACTTTACAATAGTAGGTTTCATTTATAAGAAGAAGATTCTTACGAAAATCCCCCCACCCAAACTAACCTTTACATGGAACATTTTTCGAAATTTTTTGTTTTCTAAAAAGTGGCTCTAACGATTTTGATTAAAATTCCATATATTAAATAAAATGTATATACTGAGTATTCTGGAAATAGCCTATGAAGTTCCCTTCATTCGGAAGGAATTTTGTATAATCTTGTATAACTAGTAAACGTTAAATGATAGACGAAAACATACTAAACAACAAATATATTCTCTTTATAGCATACAATTCATATCAAATAGCTTTTTGGGGGCATTAACCATTTCCGAGATATCGTTATTAATGGTCCGAGTTTTCCAATACTTAGTCATTCTTTTAAAGTTCTGTCGATTTGCAGTTGTTTCTCAGGATGTCATGAAACGATTATGGAATTTTAAGGTCAGCATTTAGCGCCCAGTGTAATGCAGCTATTTCAGCAAAGGTTTATCTAGATTAAAATGAAGTAGATAGGAAAATAAACTTTTGTAAGAATAATTTGTGTACTTAATAACGAACGATAGAGGATAGAGGAAGTCATGTGATTGTAACACATCAAATGTTTTCCGTTCTTCTTAATCTTAGATTCAGTACCCCATCTCGACATATACATTATAAAATTGCGGCTGTACCTCTTTATTTTTTACCCCTTGATAGAAATGTATCTTTAAGACAAAGTTTGCAATTTAGAATCAACAGAAGGTTCCAATAGCTTAGCCTCAGGTACCCTCTCTTTCCATAAGAGCGTTGCAGCACCATTTCCTGGAACTTGAATAAAACATACACTTAGACCAGCTTGATCAATTATGTGTTTATAAGTGGACAGAGATACACGCAAGAGTCCACCTAAGTCCCGAAAATACGCATTAGATTTATAATCACCCACTTGTAGATCTTCATTTATGATTAACTCACGTAACAGTTGCATGAAATTTTGTTTGAGTGACTAGCATTAAGGTGAGCATTTATTGTTGAGGGCAGTGTTTTCCCAACTGTGTTCCGCGGAACACTGGTGTTTCGTGAGACATGTGTAAGCGTTCCGCGATGGTTTCAGTGCTCTTGGTGGCATTATAATTGAAATTGCTTTAGGTTTAGATATCTTCCAGTACGAGGTCATACGGCCTGTATTACGATCTCCGGTTAAGGTTTGGGGTAAGATTTACCTGAGAGTTACGTACTGCGACTGTATTACAATCTTTGGTTAAGGGCTACCCGGGAGTTATTTTTGGAGGTAAACTAACCACCACCTCAAGTGGTGGATAAAGATGATACCTTGGAGTTAACTCGTATTTCCGAATGAAACATGGCGTACCACCGGCAGAGATTGATTATTGAGAGTGATTCAGAATATATTTTCAAGTTTTTGGAAATGTTATCTATACATTAGAATAGTTCACTCCAACACCCAGTCTTAAATATTACTGTCAGAGCGTAAGGAACTAACCATTGTGCTTGGATTGTTTTTGGAAGGCCAAACATTTTAGGTTAAATGACAAGCAGTGTGGGCAAAGGTAAACGTATTTTGCGTGTTAGTTTATATTTAGGTTGATTTTTAAAATTGTCGAATGGCTTTCCACGTTAGTTTTAAGTGATATTCCTGAAATGTTTGCGTCAAAAGACTATGGTTTTCGGTTATTAAAGTGATATTCGTAAAACTTTTACGTCAAAACTCTTAACACTATTTTTAACGAAACTTTGAAGTGTGGCATAGTTTTCCAAATAGAATAACCAAGGAACGATATTAGAAAGATGCAACAAACTTAAGAATATTGTGTTTAACTTAAATGTCAGGCAACATGTGTAAATCCGAATCAACATTAGAACCATCGATGTTGGTTTTCTATAAATATAATAGCTTTCGCGAACGGAAAAGCTAATAAAAAGGTAATTATAACTATTGTTTACGGTATCCTATTGTAGCTCAGTAATCCAATAACGTACTAGAACCGCATCTTGTATGCTCAATGACATGTATATAAATTACATTTTAGGTTATGTTCATGTCAAAATTCTCTAAAAAAATCTCCAAACCGTTCACAATCTATAATAATCTGTCCGCTCGCCTTGTTACTAATGACCAATAATGACGCTATAATGTTGCAGATTACCACGAGATAGCGTTGTATAAACAGTGAAATCACTCAGAAAACTATTGCCAAGGAGAAATACATATCTCTTTGGTGTTGCCAACTTCTCGCCCAGCATCATAAACCTTAGGGTTACTAACCATCGGTTGATATGCGTTTGTAATACGCGGCAATGCACCTAACCTTCAGGTAGCGATAACTGATAGGTTACAAACCATGACTTTTAACCGGAGATCGTAATACAGGCCGATAGTAAAACAATTTTCATTAGTAAACAACTTGAGTGTGTTTTTAAAATTGTAACGTGTATTTTAAGCTACCGTACAGGAAGTTATTATTTTTACTGAGAGTATGAGTGTTCCATATATATTCCCTTAAATGAAACCGTTACATGCCCAAACAGTTTGGAAAATACTGGTTAAGGGTATACTGAATTTTCTAACCTGTACATTTATTATCAGGTTAATATTTGACCATGTAACCAGTGTTTTATTACTTCCATGACATATTTCATTCAGCTGCAACTATAATTTTCTTAAAATAATATTTGAATTAAAATAGTTTACATTACTAAGAAATCAAATATAGTGATGGGACGATACCATTATTTCTCGATACTCAATACTGATACTCATGTTTGAACACCGATATTCGATACTCAATTTATAAAAAACTGAAAAGGCGATAGCTTCTTCATTGAATTATACGCATGAAACCAGTTTTGTATTGTATGCTAATTTCGAAAGTGTTCCTGTTTGACATTCTCCAACTGATAGCAATTCGTATTTTCTCTACTACGTATAGTAAGTAGGGGAAGTATTGTATTCCACCCAAAAATTTGATACCGAGATTTCATCGGAAATATTTGTTTCGAGACCCCCTGAATCCAAAAAAAAAATCATTTTTGGAAACATGTCCATGTGTGTGTCTGTCTGTCTGTCTGTGAACAGCATAACTCAGAAACGAACAGTCGGATAAACACCAAACTTGGTATTTAGATTCAGTATCTTCCAGAGATGCGACACGAAGGTTTTCAAGAAAATCCCCGTACCCCAGATTACCCCTTACATGGAACATTTTTCGAAAATTTTAATTTTCTCAGAAATGGCTCTAAGATTTTGATTAAAATATAATATATTTAAAATACTTTCATGACAAAATAAAATGTATACCTTGAATTTTCTGGGAATGTTTCCAAAAGTATTCTTCATTGTGAACGACGTTTGCATAACTGGAAAACCATTAGAGATAGACAAAATTTTACTTCACAAAAAATGTAGATCGCGTTAAAATACACAATTTATATCATATGCATTTTTGTTGTTGAGTGAACCATTTTCAAGATATTGCTTGTTATTCCCTTAAATCTTCCATTACTTATACTTTTTCTCAAATGGGAAATCGTTATTCATTTTTTTGTTCTGGACATACAAGAGAATGGAATACTCCACATAGCAATCAGCTCTTAAAACATTTGACTATCGTTTAAAGCCTACCAATTCCCCTTGCATCTACAAGAAAATTAGCAATAAGATTAACATCTCGATATCTCGATTAACATGAAGCATATGGAGAATAAGCGTTTGTAAAAATAGTTTGTACAAGAGTAGAGAAAATCATGTGAGTGTAACACATCAGAATTTTTCTTAATAATGCCACATATGTACTGTTTTTCATCTGGTAATAAGTAATTAGCCATATAACACTCGCAGACATAGTAAGTTTGTGGATTAAGCCTCTTTACTACCCATCCTCATACATTAGTATATACATGTTTAATACAAAGGTATATTAGACACAATTAAAAATATGAAGAAAAAATCAAGTAAGTAACATATAAGGTATAAAGGAATCAAAGATTTTTGTTTAAGAACGCGAGCACTCACGAAAGAACAAATATTTCCATTCGCTGCCTTATTTCACTTCATAAGTTCTGATTTGCTTCTGCTGAGTCACAAGCCAGGCTATTGTAGAAACGTGATTAATGCGCCCTAAATCAACTTCATTTACAACCCAGTTAACACTGCATGTTACATGGGTACCTCTACTCCTTCCCCATTGATTTGCATGTTTTCATTTAGACACAATATTACATTCATCGCAGTCAAGGTCTATCAAGAATTATAATCCAGCAACTCTTTGGGGACACGCGCGAGGCAGTAACATGATGTCCCGACTCCTTTCATTCCTCAGCATAAAGTTGAACGCAACAACTTTTGATAAAGCAAAATTTAAAAGCATCCTACTTCGATACCATCGAGTATCAAGGTATCGACGTTATCGAGGTCCCGTCCCTAAATACACTGCTGTTTGTGAAAATTGGTACACCAAGAAAGAATTTCCCGAATAACTCCAAACTTGGTGAAAGTGTAGAAGAGTGTGCAAGCAATAAGTGATTAGGATTGCAGAGAAATGGGATACACGAAGGCCGAACAGAGCCCTCTCGTGTCGGTCCGACAAGATCAGTGTTGCGTCCAGTGTAGCCAGTGTAGAGCCGTCAAACAAGGTGGAAAGAATAACGTGTGTGCCAGTATGCCTCGTCGACGTCAAATGGAGCCATATCGGTATGTGAGTTCGAACGGGGCAGAATGATCGGTCTCCGGGAAGCGGGTTTGTCATACCGTGACATTTCGGCTCGTACAGGGCATGCTGCTACGACAGTGATGCGTGTGTGGAAGCAGTGGATAGATGAAGGTCGTAGGCAGCGAAGAGCGGGTACTGGGCCACGGAACATGATCACAGCACGGGATGACCGTCATCTTGTCCGCATGACCATAACGGACCGTACAGCTTCATCCACAGTGTTGGCTCGACGCTGGAGCACTGCAACAGGTGTGAACTTGTGGGCATCAACGGTTCGTCGCCGTCTGCTGCAGGTTGGACTGATTGCATGTATGCCGTTGTCCAGAAACCACAAGCTCCTCCGACTGCAATGGGCACGTGAACAACGTCACTGGGGTGCTGAGTGGCAAAATGTAGTCCCGCCTCAACGTGTCCTACAGTGATGGCCGCATACGTGTTCGGCGGTATCGTGGTGAGCGCAACCTGGAGGGCTGCATTGTTGAGCGGCATTGCGGACAAACACCAGGTGTGATGGTTTCGGGCGCCATTGGTTACAACAACCGATCTCTCCTCCTATGAATTGAGGGCACTTTGAACAGCAACCGGTACCTAACGGTGGTTGTAGAGCCTGAGGTACTCGCCCTGCTTCAGGCATCTCCACAGGCGACATTTCAACAGGACAATGCCCGGCCACATATTGCGAGGAATATACAAGCCTCCTTCGAAGAGCGACGGGTACTATTGCTTCCCTGGCCTGCACGTTCGCCTGACATGTCGCCCATCGAACATGTCTAGGATATGGTTGGTCGGCACCTGGTGCGTCACGGTCCTCCAGTAACCAGTGTGACGGATTTGTGGGCTCGAATAGAAACTGCGTGGAGGGAAATCCCTCAGGAACTTATTCAGAACCTTTTTGATTCAATCCATGGCGTATAGCAGCTCTAATTGCAGCGCATGGAGGCCACACCAAATACTGAATATTAGCGCTCAAAGGTCATGTGTAGATTTGAAAAGTTTATCATTTGTTACTTGCATGTACCTAAATTCATTATTAAAGGAATTAAATTATTAAATTCATTGAATTCATGCGTTTCCTTCTTCGTGTTGCAATTTTCACAAGCGGCAGTGTATAATGAATTTTTTCATACCTTACAATATATCCAATATTTTCTTCTGTGAAAATGTGAATTGGCTTGAGCGAAGCTTTAATTATTCAGTATACATAAAGTATTAACTTTTAATTTTCATAATGTACTCCATATTCTCATTAAAGGCCACTTCTGAACTTAGTTTCTTAAGTAGAGCATGTTTCTACATTTTCTGTATAATTTTGATAACTTTAATTAATTTTTATCAAATTATTTAGGAGATCAATGATTTGCAGTGTCTGAAAAGGTTAAAAAGGGATTAGTTGGTAACTCAACTCAAAGCTTGGTATTCAGGGAGGATAGACGTTCAGTAAATAGTGAAGTAATTCCAGTTCAAGATGCAATATAATGAATTAGCTTTGCATCACTATATTCCTGCATAACGACGCGAAAAGAGGAATAGCGACTCATCACGTTTAAAAACGTACAAGTGTTTTTAATTTAAACCAATAATAAAGAATATCTCAGAAATGGTTAATGTCACAAAAATTATATATGATATACATTTGTATGCTTTAACAAGATCTACATTTTTTGCGTAAGATTTTTTTCTATCTCTTGCGGTGTACCAATTATATGAAAGTCATTCTGAAAGAAGAGGACTTCACAGGATATTCGCAGAAAAAATGTGTATTTTATTTCTCACGCAAATATCTTATATGTTATTCTAATCAAAATGTTTTTTTGAAAAAAATAAAACATAAAGAAACTTTTTCCATATAAAGGGTAAACTGGATGTAGAGTTTTCTTGAAAATCTTCGTGTCGCATGCTTGGAAGGTTCTAAAATTTCTATTTTATCGGCTTTTCGTTTATGAATTGTGCTGCTCACAGACAGACAGAAAGAAAGACAGACACATACACTTCAGGGAAATTCAAAACATGTATTTCCGGTGAAATCTCAGTATCGAATCTTTTGGGTTAAGTGCAACACTTCCTCTATGTTTACTATAGATAAGTAATGGAGAAAGCAATAGTTTACTTTTAGGAGTCTCTATATAAACTTTCCTTGAATTTATGCTGCTTTAAAACACAATAATGTGTGGATGTATGGAAATGTGTGGATAAATACTCTTAAAAACCTCAATGTGCATTCAAATTTCTACTCTGTATGTACAGCCCACATGCTTCTCTTGATGAATTTGTATATGCCCCTGACGTAACACTGTTTCTGCCGCAGCCCTCCGCGGTGATGGTTGATCTCCTGAGCTCGGGTAACAAGGACGCCGGGGACGGCCACTTGAAGCACTTCATGGGCAAGACACATGGGATGCTCAAGTCTAGGCTGCTCTCCGTCATAGAGGGCAGCAATGACATCATCACAGGGCTCTCCTCCAGGCTGGAGTCCGCCCTCAGCCTGAGTACCGACTCAGTGTCCGAGGACAGCACAGCCGACACCGAAATCGACCAGCCCGCTGCGAACAACCAGGGCAATACCGAGGTGTTCACCAAGAAACTGAGGTTTCCGCATTTCGGTTCCGGAATGTCCTTCGAGGACTACACTACCATCGCCAGGCACAAGAAGGAAAAGGCGCAGTCGAAGGAAAACCTCTACAGAAACGGCCAGGAGGAGACGAAGCAGGAAGACGATGACCAGAAGTGTAACGACAATGAAATCTCCAGTAATGACTCCGACAACTTCAACCGATCGATAGAACTCAAAGCAACGGGACCCGATCCTTATGAGAAACTAAAGTACAAATCAGGTAAGGCTTACTACACCTACCGATCTGGAAGTTTATTAAACTAGTACTTATGCATCTCATAGCTTCTTTTCTGGGGTTCTGGAGCATGAATTCCTACTTTATGAAAGTCTTGTTATAATTCTTTATTAATAATTAAAATAATGGTTATGTCATTTCCCTATTTTTCTATACGTCATCCAAAGAGTCTCCGTGCAAAATGCACGTTTTTTCCTTTCTATTGCAAGACGCTAGCGTTTTCCCGGATAGAGCGCAACAGCCGCTTACTTCCTGTCTTCTTGGAAGTCCTCGATCCCACAATGATTTCTTCATAGGGATAACATGAATGTTCTAGCTTCACTCAACCCCTCTTCTGCAGAAGCCTGCAACAAGGGCAGCTATTTGACAACAGTTGAGTGTATTGAGTTCTCCTCTGATTTTACCGGTACAGCAGTCTCATGTATACTTAATAAGTGTTCCATATATGGTGTCTGGCGATCTTGGTGTCTATGGAACATTTGGATAGTAGTGCGGGGTAAACTTGAATGATGCGCCTGGCGACCGCCGAGTCTGGCCCGTAATAGGTATCAGGTTGGATTACCTCACTCTATAAAATTAAACTGAGTTATATTTATGGATGCTCTTTAACTGCCGTGGTCCTTAGCATCCCATTCTATATTGGGAATGAAAGACAGGTAATTTTGCTCAGAAGCCTCTTTATTAGGCTTAAGGTTCATTTATGTGGCGTAAATCTACGACATGGGACCACCAGCTTTACTTCCCTTCCAAAGCAAGCCATGCTAAGGACTTGACGGCCGAAAAAATCCACCAGCCCCCGCCGGGTTTGAACCCGCGACCTTGGGATCTAGAGGCTAGTGATGACACCTCACTCCTTCGTGTCGTCCTTCGTGGTGGCGTTGCCCACATCCTACGGAGTTCAGTCTAACGTTGTTTGGCATGATACAATGGATGAGGAAAAATAATAATGCGCAAAAAATTGTAGAGTAGACAGGCAGTGCCAAATAAGCATTTTGGGGATAGCAACAAGGAGTCGCAGAAGCTTATTTACCGTGCTACATTAAATCCGTCATGTTAGTCTCCGATTGTGAAACCCGTTTGTGGCGTGTTAGAGCAAACAAAACGTACTCTTGTACAGTGCTACAGAGAGAGCCCAGAAACTACGAACCGGCTGCGCGGTGTTTTTCCTGTCCGCGTCCTCGACGCTCGTTGCCATCTGCCGTTATCATAGAAAGGCGCGGATGAAACCATGCAACGTTTTTAAAAATGCTTTTAAAGGCTTTACTTACCAACTGAAAGGAGATGCTGAAACTTGGCAATTGGCACCTCTTTAGGAAACTATCCATCACTCGCCGTTGTGAAATGCTGGCAATTTCCTGGCAGATATTTTGTTTTAATTCTTCCAGAGTGTACGGGTTTGTCTTGTACACTTTGTTTTAACTTACTCCAGAGATAGAAATCGCAGGGGTTTAGGTCGGGGGACCGAGGGGGCCACAAATCTCTACTAATAATTCTGTCCTCAAACACACACTTTCATAAAGTTGTTAAATAAAGCCTTTAAGTAGTTTTAAAAATGCTGTATGGTTTCATCCGCGCCTTTCTATGATAGCGGCTGACGGCAACGAGCGCCGAGGACGCGGACAGAAAGAACACTGCGCAGCCGGTTTGTAGTCTTTTGGCTCTCCCTGTATAATTGATTCAGTCTTAGAACCGAACTTGATGTAAACAAAACATTTTGTATCCCTCCGCATTAGCCTCGTGTTAGTGTCAGCTGTGAGGAACTAATTGCTCATCGTTACCGTATGAATGCAGGAGAGGCGAAGGAGAGACACACACACACCTAATTAAACGGAAACTACAACTTTCTTTAGTTTTACTATTAATATTATTTACCATTTCATATTAATCAGAAATTTCCCACTATGATTAATCGCGCATGGGTGATTTGGTTTCCCGTGTATCGCAGCTGGTTAATAACGTCATGTGTTTACATCAAGTTGGGTTCTAAGTGTGGAGCGATTTTAGTCACTGTCAATAGGTGTGTCTGTTATGATGGTACGATAATGCCGAACGATCTTCAATACAAAGAGCACTATTCAGTATGCACATGTAATGGTTAGTCTCTCATTGTGTCTCATTAGTTGAGACAATACATTCTTGTGTGAGTTACATTTCACTTTGACTGGCAAATGAAGATATTTCATAAAGTCAGATCTCAGTTATGTCTATGCAGCGCTTCTGTTATTATACTGCACCTGCGATCCCGTGCTTCTAACATGAAAATGCGTAGTTTTTACTGCCTTTCTGCTCTACTGTTTTCTGCACATTGTTTTCCCGCATCCTGTATAATGGGAATAGCGTTTTGTGAAGCTGTCATGGAATATACTACGTAAATAAATAAATATCTGAAATACTGCAGCCCGGTACCTAGTTTACTACAACGGGTTATGCATTCAAAATTCTTATAATTTTATTCAAACTCATTCAAATAGTTTCTAAAACATTCTTGTTCAGATACACCATAAAAAAGAGAAGAAAAAAGAAAATAAGAAAAAAAGACCAGCTCTTGTATCTACTAACTACTAACAAAAACAACAATACTGGTATCCAGCTACCAGTATTCTCTAAACTTGCTGTGGTCTTTCTGGTTGTAGCCCCACGTTAGGGCGGCAATTTGCGGTGGTATGTGGCTATTTTATGGTACAGGATTAGTAGGAATGGTCCCGGGTTCGGTACATCTTTGCATGGATCTTGGATCTCAGGTTAGTGGTGAATACGACTGTTTTGTTTTCCTACTCGTTTATTTATCGTCACCGATTAAACATTTGATTCCTGCTATTTACTTCGACACACACACACGCGCTTTCTTATTTGTTACACTTCATATAATTGCGCCTATCCGCTGTCTTCTAAACTTTTCTGCCAACCATCTCAAAGAAACTACCACTACCAAGTGTGTATTCTAAAATCTCCTGTTTCTCTATTTCAAACGTTCTATAGCTCCCCATTCCACTATCACCTGACTTCTAGCTTCTTTCATTGGAGGCCTAAGGCTATCTGTCTTTTGGCGAACATTGACCCTTTTCTACACCTCTGCGTTCCAGCAACCTAACGGGACACTTAACAATAAAGGGAAAAACCACCCGTTTCCGGCCGCTGATGCCACTTTCTCTCTCAACCCTTATTTCCACTTACAGTAAAATTCTCTTTCCAGTTTTATTTAACACTATACTGCTTCAAACTGCATAAATTTACGAAACAAATTAAACAATAACTACAAAAATCTTAAAACTAAAACATTACAATTCATTTACCTTAAGCTTTTACCGTCATCTGGTAAATTAAGTACTGGAATCCAGCACAAAGTTTCATGTTTGATAAATTCTTTTTATTTTTTTTTATTTATATAACTTTAATATTGAAGTTTATAACTAAATTGAGGCAGTATTTTTAACAGTTAAATACTTTCAGTCTAATTATATAATATATAAATTCAATAACAGCCCGCCTTAAAGCAACGTGTATGTACAATATATAAAAAGTGTATATGCAACAGTCATTGTATATGTTTATATTATTGTATACATGTTCAATAATGTTATCTGAATGTATTACGTAATTTAATAACGCAGGAGCTGTGAGAATAAAAGTTGTTAACAATGAGGTAACCTTGAGGCAATAACGAATTTGAAAGTTTAACAATACTACTTGTGATTCTTGGAAGCAATAATGTAATTTCTGTGACAGTTTATAAAATAGGCAATCAACAAACAGAAAAAGCTTTAGTTAAATGAAGGTATTCTATTGGAGTAGGATTAGTCAATCAGAAACTGAAATATAGCAAAATTTACAAATCTAGAAGTCAGTTGCTTGTAGACAGCGGTCATAACTGGACGCGTGGTTGCAGACAGTGTTCCTAACCTGACGCGAGATGCATTCTCGAGAAATTTAATAGTGAAAAAATAGTTTACGTGTTTAAAAAGTGTAATTATTTAATAAAAGAATCTTACAGCTCTCTATATCAGTGAAGTATTATTTAAATCGTGTTAAGAATTAATAAAAAGAACTGAATTAAAAATTATAATCTGTGTAAGTCTACATTCTTAGCCATACCACTCTCTGCAAAGAAATTCATGTCTCTAACAATAATACTGACGCAGCAGAGGCAAACATAAATATATAATATTTAAAGAAACAGTCAAATTACAAAGTTAATATTTTTAAACTTGGGGCAAAGGCCACCGGAAAGTACATTTGGGGCAAAGGCTACCGGAAACTTTTTACCATACGTGCGGTTGCAACTACTTCAAATTCGGCTCCCCAAAAGTCGAAATATAATACATCTTCTTCAAACTGCCTTTCCATATGTAGCAGCAACAAACCTTCTTCAATTTTTATTTTTGTTTATTAGGATATTGTATAATTATAAATCATATTATGATGTTTATTATAAATTTATTAAATTTGCTGGTTGAATTTAATTATTCCCATTTTAATTTGGGTTTATTTAATTTGATCTGATTTTATTATTAAATTACTTGTTAAATTAATTATTTTAATTTAAAAATGTATTACTTTGTTGCAATACTACAGGTGTATACCACAGCAAAGCGTGTGTTTATTGTGTTAAGTTTTGCTCGAATATTCACATTTGAACTACCAGCTTGAGTTTATATACAAACTAACCGGCCTGCTCTTTCTAGGAATTTAAATCCATGTAATTATTATCTGTAGGAAATACTTAAATATAAACTTTTTCCAACAAATCCCCATGCACTCGACGAATCAGAAGACTATATGCAGCATGGCTTTTCCAATATTTCCGCTACATACGTTCTCGAGTGTTCAATAATGTGTTCAAAAGATACTAGGATTGTATAGACGCAGAGGGGCAGCATTTCGAAAGGCAAGCATACGTATTCATATTGTTGCGTATCGTTAGCAAAACGACGGGCCGATCGCCGCTTAGTGCCTTTAGCAGCGCCGTGTAATGGTGGGCTGTCAGTCGCGTCATTCATGAGAAACCCGGTATATGAATTGTAAAGTGATGTTACTCATGCACAGGGTCCATGTTCATGTTCCTGGTCTATCACAGCACAATAAACATTATATTAGGTTAGACTAGGAATTATAATGCAGTTTATCATGTCCGTCTTCATTATCCACACAAGACAATTGTGGCCAATCTACATGGACATGCTGCAGTTGTCCCTGGAGCCACAGTTATGGCAGGCCGGTATCCTTGCCTCTGTCATTTATCAAGAAGGTGGGGCAACACACCACTATGGAAGCATTGTGCGAAACTACCTGAATGAGACCTTTCCCAACCGGTGAATTGGAAGAGCGGCGGATCGTATGCGGGTTCCCCTTTCATCCGAGTTCAATCCCCTTGACTTTGTTGCACAGGGTTATATAAGAGCCGAGTTTACTACCAGAGTGTCAAATTTTCATAAGCTGAAACAGCGAATAAGAGCGGCATGCTTGCTAATACCCCTCAAATCTTACGGCGATGTGAACAGTGTGTGGACATGTTGAACTGCATTAGGCTTCATAATGTTTCTTGTGTTGTAGCAGACCAGGAACATGAAAATGTATTGGGACTTTATGGACCCCTATACTTTGAAGAAGGTTATGTTAGGAGGAGTTGTATTGTATTTCGAATGTTGGGGAACCGAACTTGAAGTAGTTGCAACCGCACGTATGGTACAATGTTCCGGTAGCCTTCGCCCCAAGTTTAAAAATATTAACTTTGTAATTTGACTGTTTCTTTAAATATTATATATTTATGTTTGCCTCTGCTGCGTCAGTATTATTGTTAGAGACATGAATTTCTTTGCAGAGAGTGGTATGGCTAAGAATGTAGACTTATACAGATTATAATTTTTTACTTCACTTCTTTTATTAATTCTTGACACAATTTAAATAACACTTCACTGATATAGAGAGCTGTGAGATTATTAATTACTTGCACTTTTTAACACGTAAACTATTTTTGCCTCACACTGAATATGTATTAAACTTCTCGAGGACGCGTCTCGCGTCCGGTTAGGAACACTGTCTACTAGCAACTGAATTCTGAATTTATACAATTTGGCCTATTTCAGCTTTTGATTAGCTGTTCCTACTCCAATAGCATACTTTTATTGAAATTGAGCTTTTTCTGGTTGTTGATTGGCTATTTATAAACTGTTTCAAAAATTACATTATTGTTTCCAAGAATTACCAGTAATATTATTAAACTTTCTAATTCATTATTGCCTCAAGGTTACCTCATTCTTAGCAACTTTTGACCTATTATCCCCACAGCTCCTACATTATTAAATTACGTAATACATTCACATAACATTATTACACATGTATGTAGTAATATAAACATTAATACAATGACTGTAATATACACTTTTTATACATCGTTACATACACATATTGCTTTTAAAGCGGGCTGTTATTACATTTTATATTATATAATTTGACTGAAATCATTTAAGTGCTAAAAATACTGCCTCAACTTTGATATCCGCCCAAACCATGCGTTTTCCGTCTTGGATCCATCTCGAGACACCAGCAAACTATCGCACCTCAAAACAAAGATTCATAAAAATCACTCACGTATATCTTTGGTGGAACACTTAATCTGACTCTTGGAACATATCAAAACGTGTGGTCTCTATGGGAGGAAAGGTAGATTTCATATAGTCACCCTTTCTTCTAGATGTAATGTCTTCCATTGTATTCTTATTTATTTTTTTAGAGGCACCTAGCAGCGGATCCGCTAGTGATGGAGACGGATACGGACCCAGCACCAGTCTGGACCTCTCCGACCAGGATGGAAAGAAGTTCTGGGTCCGATCAGGTGAGTAACACAGATGATAATATTTTAAGTAACTGTTAATCTTTTTTGTTGTTGCTTAAAGGTGTTTATTGTCCACAGTACAATAATGTTCCATTGATGTTTCTCTGTGAAGTGTTTACTCAAATGCAGTAAGATAAACTTACCATTTAGTCCTGCACATTGATTGATAACTGGCCGAACGAGATGGCTCCTCCACGATAACGTGTGAGGTTCGCATTTGGGAGGTCCTGGGTTCGGTTCCTGGGGCCGACCACTCTTACCATGGGTTTTTCGGTTTTTCGTGATTTCTCCCTGGTTGGCAAGGCGATTGCTGGGGCGGTTTCTCTCCTTCCACGAATTTCCTTTCCCTCATTTCCCTTTAGGGAGCTTTCGACCCCTTCAGCTGCCATGGTTAAGGCGCTGCGTACCCCAAGCACTCGTGGTACTTCTGACGTTGCTAGAACTACATAGGGCCGAACGTCTGAGCCCTTCCCGTGAGGGAGTTGTTCGGATTGGTTTGGACTCGGCGGGGATCCCCCGGTACCGCCCTGGATACCCGGTAGACGGTGTGCTATTTCACCGTCGGTAGTCCTTCCCTTTGGGTTGACGTGCATAAGTGGCGTATACACTTCCGTCCCTGCACAAGCGGGGGGGTCATAAATTTGTAGACCCCGCTGGTGGGAGTGTTTCTCGGATGACAATTGCCCCTGAGTTCCGCGGGACGGAGTTGTCAGCCTGCAGCTCATTGGCGCTTATGTCCCTCACTTCCCATCATTCCGTTTCCCCTTTCATGTTTCAGGTAGGGTTAGGGCTGTGCAACGTTGGTCGGTATCGAATAGATGGCGCAGTTGCTTGTTGCAGCCTTCTTTCAGCCGCCTCCAATAAAAATTAAATTAAGTTTTATTTATAGACGCACTTTAACTGCTTTTAGTGTCCTATTCTATATCGGGTGAAAGACCGGAAATTTTGCTCAGAGTCCTCTTTTATCAGGCTTGAGGTTCTTTTACGTGCTGTGAATATACGACACTGGACCACCGGCTTCAATTACATTCCGAAGGAAGCCATGCTAAGGATTTTTACGCCCGGGAAAAAAAATCCTTCACCCTTCGCCGGTTTGAACCCGCAACCTCGGAAACTAGAGGCTAGCATGGCAACCACTACACCGCCGCCTCCGGAGGGTCGATTTCTCCCCGAGGGAAGCTTCCCTGAGCAGCCCGTCGTTGTGACCGGGTCATCAAGCTTGGAATCTCTGTCGGTCGGCTTGCCCTGCGGCCTATAGCCTCCTGCGTTTCCTTCACCTCATCCATTCCTTCTTGGGATGGTAAGCACAAATAATCCGCGTTGAATCGAAGTGCGAAGTGTTCTCTCCGTTCCCTGATCATATTATGTCATGTCATAATTCATAACTAGGGATTAAAACCACACTTTAAGGTTCTAATTCTTCGTTCCTTCATTGTCTTTGTAACATTTCTGTGAAGAAAAGTGCGCTCCTTCACCGCTAAACTAATGTTCTTGCGGTATTTATGTGTATGCACCCTTCTTGTACCCGTAAGAGATTTTTGGAATAATTGGAGGTAAGAATGCCCTTCATTCGATGAGAACGTGCAACAAAATTCTGGATAAAGTTGCTCTCATTTTTGTTCAAAGTGATGAATGCAGCTGAACGAAGTCCACTTTGACCTTTAAAAGCCATTTCAAGGTAAACACGAAATACCGAGAACGCTAAATAGAGCTCTAGCTGCCACCGAGTGAGGTGACGCATCGGTATTGTGTACGACTCGCATTCGGGAGATTCCGGGTTCGATCCCCGGAGACCGCCCGCTCTGACCTATAGGTTTTTTCGTGGTTTCTCCGAGTTGGCAGGCGAATGTTGGATTGGTTCATCTTCTACCACGACTCTCCTGCTCTCCATATCCTGTACCCATCATCTTCCTTGTCATCTGTTTCAGGGTTGTAGAACCAGGCGATGGTGTTCGTTGGACGGTGGCTGTGCGCTCTGTGGAAGTTTCATCCTGACGTGGTCCAGGGACTGCTCGGCTGGAACCGGCCTCTGGGTGCTTGCGGGAGCTCCTTCGGGGTACCCCAGAAGCTCGGGTCCCAATAGAATGGGCTCGGGCGGCGTTCAATCTGGAAACGTTAGGGACTCCGACTATGCTTGCGCCCGTCATCATCCGGATCTGGTCACTCCCCTCATCCGTCCCTCCCAGGGGTCACAGTAGAAGTTAGTAGAATCACAAGGGGCCTGTTGGCTTGCGTGCAGTGCTCTGCCCCAGTTTCGGGAGTCCCCTCAGTTCGTTCTAACATTTAACCTTTAACTAGCTGCCAGAATTTAAAGTCAATATCCCGGCATTTAGTGATGATTAACAATAAACTATCCATAGGATATTGCAAATATTTTGTTTAAACAACGTAGAGGATTAGAACAAAACACGATTAATCCAATATTCCAAGTAGTACCCCAAAACTGGACAATGTATCAAAACAAAGGAACTCTACAAATGTTCAACATGTATATGTCCATACTCTAATCTGTTTCGGGTATCGCTACGAATACCGACACGCGTAGCCGAGGTCGTTACGGCACGTACTCGTGAACAGGAGATCTGCAGTTCAAATCCCGCCAGGACCGTCCTTACTGGCTGAGGTTTTTTTCCAGGTTTTTCTCAGTCCTCATAACTGAAAAATATTGCTGAAGTACCCGGAGGTACCCGTTTTCCTTCCTTTCGCAGTTATAATTCCATGTATCACCAGTGTCACCGCTTACGGTGCTGTATGAAGTAACAGCGGGGCTAAATACTTGCAAACAACGAAACTGGAAACCTTTCTACAAGTTACATCAAAATAAAGCAACGTGAATACAAAGATAAGTTATAAAAGCAAACTATTTCATTTGACTTCTAAAATCAGCTAAAGACACGGACGAACGCATGGACCCCCGCTTCCGGGGCAGAGCACTGCAAGTAAGCGTAACGGCCCTTTTTGCTTCTACCGTAACCCCTGGGAGGGAGGGATGAGGGGAGAGACCCGAAGGGCAACCAGTCCGGATGACAAGGGGTGCAAGTATGGATGGGGTCCCTAACGTTTCCAGATCGAACAATCCGCCCAGGCGCACACACACGCCTCCTAAACCCTGGAGGAACCGAGTAGTAGGCGGGGCCTAACTGAGCAATCCTGCAACGACCCAGGGAAGAAACTTCTAGAAACAGCACATTCACCGACCAGCCGCAACCCACCCAACACCGTCGCCTGGTCCTATTACCCTCAAGCAGAAGGACATGATGGATACAGGAAATGAGGGGCAGGAAAGTCGTGGTAGAAAATGAACTACCCCAGCATTCGCCTGCCGAACAGGGGAAACCATTAAAAATTCATAAGTCATAGTGGGTGGTCGCCGGGCATCGAACCCGGGACCTCCCGAATGCGAGTTGCACACGTTACCGCAGCACTACCTTGCTGGTTTCTAAAATCAGGGTAGTGACTGTTGGAAAGCAAATATATCTAGTCAACCATTCAAACAAGAGAACGCACGAAGGGTTTTCTAAGCTGAGGGGGCAACATCAATAAGGCTGCTGCTAGTTCAGAGAAAATCAATAAGGGGAGTTCACTGCGCCTTTAAATTCGGCAACTCTCTAGCATGATATGCACGGCGAAAACATAATCTAATGGTATTGACACAAATGGGTCACCTGGTATATGAACTTTGAAGGTTTTAAACCCACAACTATAGGATTAACAGAACAAATATTGGTAAAACTTACGGGATATGTGGAAATCCCCCTAGACATTTGGTTTTTATCGATCGGTTTACGACTAACGAAGTAATATTAAATTTATCTAGAGAAAATCAGACTTCGAGTGAAATTTTATTAGATACAAGTCTCTTGGCTGATAATTTCACATCTGCCAGGAAATCAAAGTTGGTAACCCTGGAATGTTATAATTTTATATCACTCAGTGGCATAATTCTCTCCTTTTATTTAATATAATCTATCGTTAAAAGCACCTCTTTTACCTTCGACTGTGTAAAACAAATATAACACACTTGCTTTTTAAATTCTGTCTTCTGTTTGCTGAAGTATTACACATGACCATCTATGTATATTTCTTGCAGCAACTAGTATATTCTGTGGAGCAATAACAACGAGGGGTCCTGGGTTCGATTTCCTACTGGGGGTGGGAATTTTTCTCTAGCCAAGATCATTTCCTATCCTCCCCAGAGTCTGGAAGTATGAGTGAGAGTGTGAATGTGTGTGTGATCTAATGATTAAAACCCAAAGTTTACTAGAAATCCAACGATAAGCGAATACGAGTTAATACCGATGTCTATGGACAATCATCCAAAGACCACTGTAGTTAAAGGCGGGATACAAATGGAGCTTTAAAAAATCTGATGTGTTACACTCACATGACTTTCTCTACTTTTGAACACACTATTTTTACAAACGCTTATTCTCCATCTACTTCATGTGAATCGAGATAAACATTTGCAGAAACTTGCTAATTTTCTTATAGGTGCAAGGGGCTTTAAGCGACAGTCAAATATTTTAAGAGCTGGTTGCTATGTGGAGCATTTCATTCTCTTTGCATGTCCAGGTCATAAAAAGACGAATAACGAATTCCCATTTGAGAGAAAGTATAAGTATTGGAAAATTCAATCAAATAACAAGGAATATCTCGGAAATGGTTCACTCCGCAAAAAAATATATGACATAAATTGTGTGTTTTAACGAGCTCTACATTTTTTGTGTAGAAAAATTTTGTCTATCCCTTACGGTTTACCTGTTATGTAAAAGCCATTAAGAAAGAAGAGGACTTTTGGGGATACTCCTAGAAAATTTGAGATATAAATTTTATTTGCCATGAAAATATTTTAAAAATATGATATTTTAATCAAAATCGTTAGAGCCATTTTGAGAAAATCAAACATTTTCTTGAAAATCTTCGTGTCACATCTTTTAAAGATACTGGACCTAAATGCCAAGTTTGGTATCTATCTGACCTTTAGTTTTTGAGTTATACAGTTCATAGACAGGCAGACACACACACGAACATGTTTCCAAAAATGCTTTATTTGCATTTAAGGCGCCTCAAAATATGTATTTCCGGTGAAATCTCGGTATCGAATTATTTGTGGAATGCAATACTTTCCCTACTTACCATTTCGTAGCAGAGAAGGTAAAAACTGTTTCTACTCCGCGACATTCTCAACTAAAAGTTAAGGCCTTCCTTTTTTATAACTCCAAAGTGTCCGTTTACTAGTACAAGGGCTTTGTAAATCCTTTTTAATCTCTTAGTAATTTATGAAATGAAATTAGAAGCTGAATTATAGCCCCGAGTCCGTCAGAGGATTTGGGCTTTTCAATGGTGAAAGAATTATCAACATCGGTTGAATGATTTTTTGAGATTACCTAACATACAAAACAAACAAATACACACACAAATTTTCTTTCTTTATAATATTAGTGCAGATTTGAAGAATAAACTCTAATAAGAGTTATTATCAAATACAATAATTAAATTGAAACCCCACAGCCACCTATTACATCTCCGTCGTCTTCTGGAAGTGTTTGTGAAACAAACGAAGCAATAAATTAGCAGCGATAGAAAGGAGTAAAACAGTATTCGACAATGCCCAATTACACGGCCTGTCAAAGATGTTCGTGACTACACCGGGTAATCATTGACCTTGACGGTACGCGAGTGAAGATTAGTTAACTAGCTAATTTGGTTATCGTACAGTGTGCAGTCAACGAATTTTGAGCACTGATTTGTTCCAGGGTTGTTTAAGAATCAACGAACAAAACGCTTTGTATAATTTACTAGCACATTAACTTGTACCTATATTTTATTATTAAAGCTTCTAATAGCATTCATTTACACTGTTGAACCAACGCTTTCTGGGACTGCCAATAAACACTAAACCAGCTGCCGAATAGAAACGCAATTACGAGGATAAGTCAATAGGTACAGCTCGTGTAAAACGTCGTGACACTCCATATGCGCAAGAGAATAGAAATGAGCAGAAGTGTCGAGAGTGGTAGGGAAGCAAGTTACTAGAAGTATATCAGAACTCGGACGCAGTCGCTGACCCCCACCTCTCTTATTATGTAAGTGGGCTGGTCAGTGCTATTGCGCATCTATGCTTCAGGAGTGGGAGACTGTCACGACGTTTTGCACTAGCTGTATCCGCACATTATTTTTAATTTTTTTGTAGGTTGGCTCTATCGGTTTGTGCGCGCGCAAGTCAACATGTTCCTTTGTCTGCGCTTGTGGAATGTTTGACCGCTGTCACTTCACTGAATGTTGCATAATAAGCATGCATGGTACGTCTGTGGCCCGCATTCGGGTGGTCCCGAGTTCAAATCCTGTGAGCCGACCAATCTGACTGAGGTTTTTTTCGTGGTTTTCCTCAGCCGCTAAATACCGGATTGGATATTTAACTCCATAAACCAAAGTTCCACGTTAAGTCTAAAACAATAGTAAACATGAAAAATAGGTGGTAATAGCGAATGCTGTGCCATCTATCCACAGACAATGAAAGCAGGTAGACTGAACGGCACCCTAATGCCATCTGCACGGCACGAAGTAGAAGATACAGTTGCTATGCACTAGGGTCTCTGTGGACACGACGAAGCGGGTGGTTACAGGGATGAGACCTAGAAGGCTAACTGTCCGTCTTTCTATATGAAAGCAGCAGGTAGACTGGATGGCACCCTAATACTATCTGCAAGGCACGAAGCAGAAGATATAGTTGCTATGCACTAGGGTCTCTGTGGACACGGCAAAGCGGGTGGTCACAGGGATGAGACCTAGAAGGCTAACTGTCCGCCACACCTCGATCTAAGAGTTATCCACTAACAGGTCCGTCGCGATGTGACCCTGTAGTTAAAGCAACGTAAAATAAATAGAGTAATAAAAAACGCATGGCTGCCTCCTCACTGATAGCACCAAACGAACAGCACGCGGTTATCTCTTTCTTTTTTTTTCTTTTTTTTATGTCGTATGAAGTATACCAGGAGCCAAAATCCATCGAAGACTATGGGGACAATGTTTTACCCCGGCGAAATGGGTACGAATGGACTGAAAAGTTCAAAAATGGAAGGACAACTGTGAAGGTCGAGGAAAGAGCGGGACGCCCATCCTTATCCACCAGTGACGCCAACATTGAGCAAGTCCTTATCCTGATTCAGAGAACCGAAGATTGACTGTCGATGAAGTGGCAAACCATATATTTTTGGTCCACTTAAAAATGCCTTAAGGAACCGTCGATTCACAACAGACCAAGAAATGAAGCGGTGCATACATGGCTTGCTGCTCAGCCGAAAAGCTTTGTTTCTGAGGGCATCAGAAAGCTTGTGTAACGATGGACCATTTGCAATGAGAACAAGGGGACTACTTTGAAAAATAAGGTAATTATAAATGTATATTATTGCTATAATAATTTAAAAATGATGTGCGGATCATATAGACTTACACTCTTATCTTTATTTATTCGATTGCATTATTGGAATCGTTGATTTTAAGAGGAGGATGGAAACTAGTGGTCCAGAAGTAGGTCTTTTATCAGAGAGTAGCTGCAGGAAAACAATTGTGAATCTGCTGGTTAATGTGATGTTAGACAAAAACAGACAGCTTTCGTACGTGTACCACAAATGTTTCCTAAGGGATAATCACAGCTTGTTTTGAATACAGAAAGTTTTAACTTCAGAAACAGTTACACGTTTCCTAGATGTACTGGCGGAGGAAGTGTGTGACGAGGTTCAAAAGCTTATGCTACGATGAGACAAATATTTGAAAGACATTCGTAACTGGTAGAAAGTAGTGCAAGGTTTGAAGGCTAAAAAATAAGCTATCGAAAAATATTTAGTACTTCATACTTTATTACAAAACGGCTATTATTAGGCTATTGAAAACTCTTGATAATAAATTCACGAAAACAGTTTTGGGTTTCTAGCTAAATATTTGAATTTTACTCAGTAATAAGCTCCTGCATATTTTAATTGTTTCATATTTATACCCTCTTTAAATTTGAAAAGTGTTCCTTTGACCCAAGAGTTAGCAATAATGGCAGATTCCTACTTGAAAATATATTCCATAAATTAATTAACAAGCCGAATTTCTTCCATTTAATCAACTCACACTTCAATAACATAGATAATTACAATTTACAAAACCCTTATTCGTTCACCATTCTTTACATTCTTTACGGCTTCAATTCTTTAAATTAAATAATTACAGAATTGCTTCTTGCTCTCACATTTACCGATATATTTCTAAACTAACAGCAATAAGTCTATAGTTCAGACGATCAATCTTTTCCCGGTGAAGAATTGCTAAAGAGAATTTTGAATACGTTAAGCCAAAAATGAATTTAGAAATACCGTCCAGAATTCCTTCTATCTAAATGTTGTCCTGTTGTTTTCCTCGTAACCTAGCTCGCCGTCGAAGAAAGACTGGCCAGTCTTGTGGACAGGACGTTGAAGAAAGCTGGAACTGATCCGGCGCCTGCACAGTCGACGACGACAATCGCCTGACGTACTGCGTGACTCAAAATAACTGCGCCCTTTCTTCTTGTTGTTGTCTGCTTGAGAACCACTAACATAGTCGTTTCACTTCTGTTCCCGTACATGTCAGTCTTCCTTTAGTACAGCCCAGTCGCCTAAAGTATATTTCTCCGGGGAGGGTCAATTTGGCACAAATTCTATATTCATATCAGGGGCTTTGACTTTGACAACTTGACTACAGGTTGAGTTTTAATCAAGTGTGTCTTGAAACGCACTATCATTCACTTCCACGTGAATACTTCCAGACTCTGCGGAGGGTAGGAAAAGAATAATTAAAGAAAAATTTCCACTCCCAGCCAGGAATCGAACCCGCTGACCACTCAGTTACAGAGGCAGCTTCCTGAAATTTGAAACACCCTTAAATCCTTTATTGATGATCCATTAGGCACTGAATAGTATAACATTTGACCTAACAAAGCAGAAAGCAAAGTACGAGGATCATTTCAAAGGTCCGGCACACGGCGCATGCGCAACTGTAACGGTGGCATGATCAAGTTGAAATGTAGGCCAGTTGTGAGTCAGACTTTAGGATTGACAACTATATCTGCGTTCGCGTGGCTGTGTCGTGAGTAATTGAGTTTGAAAACGGAAGCTGTAGCCGAGTCAGGTATGATTACACATGGTGACCAGCGTTCGTACATCAAAATCGAATCCCTAAGTGCAAATAACCCTACTGAAATGTATAACGTTTTGAGAGAGGTGTAAGGGAATAGTGAGTGGTTCATAGTACATATCACGATGGCCTGCTCGTTTCCGTGAAGGTCGGGTAAGCAATGAGTGGAAGTGGAAGGCCATCAACTGCAATAGATTCACCTCTCAGATTATTGTTAATGACATTTTGAGAGATGATCGACGAAAAACATGTGAGAAAATGGCAAATGAGGCCATGTCTGTCACTTCAGTTTACAGAATCATTACTGAAAAGTTAGAACAGATTGTGGTTCTCAAAAAGGGGGGGAAAATTAGGCAAATATGAAAAGTGGAAGGGAGAGAATAAAGATTACAGGGTGGTGCGTGACTGTATCTATTTAGGAGTAAAAATAGATGGAGGTAATAAATGGGAGAAACAAAAGAAGTTTGCATTGGCAAAAGGTAAAGGGGCGATGGCAGCAATTAGAAGCTGCAAATATAAAGTACCTAATATAAATGTTAAATGGCTGGAAAAAGTTTATGAGATGGTCGTGGAGGCAAAAATGATGTATGGTATAGAAATATGGGGATTAGATAGAGGATGGGAATGTATAGATGTGGTGCACAGGATGTTTTGTAGAGAAATACTAGGGTTACTGAAGTCAATTGTAAGACAGGTAGCACAATTAGAGATGGGCAGGGTGCCAACTAAGGGGAAGATAATGGAAAGAGCTTTAAAATTTTGGTTCAGAAGTTTAAATCTAGGAAAAAGTAATGTGTTAAGACAATGTATAGAATATCAAGAGAAGAGCTTAATGAATGATGGATGGGTAAGTAATTTACGGAACATTCTGGAGAAAAATGGGTTAGGAGATATATGGAGAAGGAGAGAAAATAACGTGAAAATTTTTGGGGAAAAGGCGAGGAAAAGACTGGAAGATATAGAAATACAAATCATGTTCAGTGAGATTGCCGAAAAGAGCTCATTAGTTTATTATAGGCCAATGAAAAATACATGGGGTAGGGAAAAATATATTGACATAGTAAATAAAGAAGAGAGAGAATCTATTGCATGGGTAAGAACTGGAGCATGGAGGCTAAAAGGGCTAAGACAGGGTATTCCTCAAAACCAATGTCCGATATGTGGTGGTAATGAAGACATTGAACACATAGTATTTAAGTGCCAAGCAACAGAAAATTGGAGAAAAGAATCTTTTAATAAGAAGTGGTTGAAGGGGGATAGTAATACACTTATAATTGAAATGATATGCAAGGACGCTAGAAACATTGGACAGTTTTTGTGTAAAGTAAAAAATAAATGGCTTTGGACAGTGGAAAGAGAAAAGTAAGAGGTAGCGCATCTTACTTTGAATGGAAAACTATAGTGAATGTGTGATGGTTAAGTAATCAATAAATGAAAAGTGAAAAACAAGTGGAAATGGGACATGAAAAAAAGAGCAAGATAATTTATCGACAAGAAATTGTAAAATGTAAATAAACTGTAGTGATTGTCTACTGAATGAGTGACCAGGGTCAAAGTGCAGTAGACAATCAAATTTGTCAAATTTGTAAACTCTTAGCACAATAAACAATAAACTAAACTAAACATACCTTAGTTTATAAACAGAACATTATTTGGCAATAAAATGGTTTGGTAATGAAAGAAAAGTTAAAGATGAGAAAAGTTGTTGCCAGATGGGTTCCACATGATCTGAGTGAAGAGCAGAAAGCAGCTCGCAAAAGAATTGCTTCAACGTTATCGAACAAAAGCAGAACAGTTTCTGAAAAGGACTGTTGCACTTGATGAAACCTGGATACAAGATTTTGAACCAGAACTGAAGTCTCAGTCGCCAATAGAAAAGTTCCGACTCTCCACGCCCGAAACAATGCCGCCACCAACAATCAAAGGTGAAACAGATGATGACCTTTACGTATGACATGATTAGAGTCATAGCTACAAATAGAGTACCCTAGGGGACATCTGCAACAGGTGTGTACTACAAGCTGAAGCTGGAATTATAAAGGCAATAATTATCATAATATTCTGAGAAGGATAGCGATATAAAATAAGTGATAATATATTTAAAATCAGTGTATGTATAAAAAGGAGAAGCATTGTGAAAATTGTTGACTGTAAAAGCGACAGAAAGACAAGACAGGCACAGTTTTGTTAATTAGGGACCAGCCTCGGGTAGAAAGGGTAAATACCATTGAAGCAAGTTTTTTCCTGGTAAACAGCCGAGTACAGCTGCACTTAGCCTGGTGAAGTCCACTCATGACGCTAAGCGTTTGAGGGGAGAGAGGGGAAGTTTAGGTGTTGGTTTTCCTTGTAGCGCGGTGGTAAAAGTCAGTCTGCCTGAGTGCCTGGTGAGTGCAGGTCGACATTCTCGTCGTGTGGAGAAGAATGGTGGCGAACATGCTAGAGGGTAGAACGCTTAGCTGTAGTTAATATTCTTCGGTCTTGGTAAAGACTAAGTATCATCGTATGCATTTAAAAGTGATCGGCAAACCTAATGTATTATTTTAAATAGTGAATAAAAGTGTTCCAAGACAGCGTTTGTGTGTTTCTCTGTACACACCCACGCATACCCCGAGGTTAAGGTTTCATGCTGGAGCAGCCGTGGAAAAAGAAGAACCAACTGAGAGGAGACAAGCAGCAACCGTGAGGCAAGGCTGCGTCATATTGCGCCTAAACTTGGGGCAGAAAGAATTACTTGCGTCAAAGCGGTTTCTGAAAAATGTTTTGCGCCCGAAAATTCATCAAAGAAGACCTGACATACTTGCAGATGTCCTCATTTTGCACGATAATGCAAAACCGCATATTGCCCTAACAGTGAGAGAAACGCTCGACAAATATAGATGGAAAATACTTCCCAACCCACCATACAATCCTGATATGAGCCTATCACGAAGGAACACTCCGTACAAAACGTTTTGATACAATTGATGAAGCTTCCAGTGAGTGACCCCGAGTAATCATCAATCAACAGGGGCAGCTCTACAATAAGGTACCCTCTCCGGAATACAGAACTTGCCAAAACGTTGAGAAGCTGTCATAAGCAAGACTGGAGATTATGTTGAAGGCCTGTAAAGGTATTTTGTAAAATAAATTACTTTCTTTGCTTCTATCTTACAGTGTGCAGAACTTTTGAAATGATCCTCGTATATCCAGTAATTCTAAATATTCTTTCATAAGTGACGAAATATTCTATCTAACCCCTCTTTGCGATTACAACATTTTTCTTTTTAATCTGAGTCAGCAGTCGGCTAGGCTGAATTGCTGTAAACTTGCGTACATTCAGAATTGAATGATAACAATGATAAATCAGTTCAACAATGGGAACATTTCAACACTTCACATTAGTCAGTGAACTGCATGACAAAGCATCCCAAAACTGATGCATCTCTAAATCCTGTGCAAAAAACTAAGCAAAAAATCTGACGAGTTACACTCACATGACTTTCTCTACTCTTGTACAAACTATTTTTACAAACTCTTATTCTCCATCTATTTCATATTAATCGAGATAATCATTTGCAGAAACGACCTTTTGACATGCAAAGAGAATTACATTTCACACATAGCGACCAGTTCTAAAAATATTTGACTATCGCTTAAGGCGTACTATGTTCCCCTTGTTTTGTATTTGCAAGGGCAATATAAGCACAGGCATATCTCTTAATAGCTGGTTGCTAGGTGTAGCACCATTCTCTTTGCCACAGATTAATACTCTTTGCATATCCAAGACAAAAAAAATTAATAACGAATTCCCATTTGAGAAAATAAGTATTGAAAAATTTAAGGGAATAACAAGCAATATCTCAAAAATGGTTCACTCAACAACAAAAATATATATGACATAAACTGTGTATTTTAACGCGATCTACATTTTTTGTGCAGTAAAAGTTTGTCTATCTCTTATGGTTTACCAGTTATGCAAAAGTCGTTCACAATGAAGAATACTTTTGGAGACATTCCCAGAAAATTCAAGATATACATTTTATTTGTCATGAAAATATCTTAAATATATGATATTTTAACCAAAATCGTTGGAGCCATTTTTGAGAAAATTAAAATTTTCGAAAAATGTTCCATGTAAAGAGTAATCTGGGGTGGTGGGATTTTCTTGAAAACCTTCGTGTCGCATCTCTAGGAGATATTGAATCTAAATACCAAGTTTGGTGTTTATCCGACTGTTCGTTTCTGAGTTATGCTGTTCACAGACACACAGACACACACACGGCCATGTTTCCAAAAATGCCTTTTTGGAAACATGCCTAAGTATTGAAGCATTCGAATAATTAATAACGGATATTTCAGAAATGGTTGATGCCACAAAAAGGTTATTTAAAATAAATTGTGTGTTTTAAAGACATCTATCTACATTTCTTGTGTAGTACGTTTCCGTCTATCGCTTAACGTTTACCGTTTATACAAGATTATACAAAATTGCTTCCGAATGAAGAGGACTTGAAAGGCTATTCCTAGAAATTCAAGATATGCATTTTATTTGCCATGTAAGTATCTTTAATATATGGTAAATAGCTTTAACGATTTTGATTAAAATATCATATATGAAAGACATTTACATGACAAAAAAAATGTATAGCTTGAATTTTCGGCAAATAGCCTATGAAGTCGTAATCTTATATAACTGGTAAACGTTAAACGATAGACGAAAACGCGCTACACAGAAAATGTAGATCTCTTTAAAACGCACAATTCACTTCAAATAACTTTTGTGGCATGTGGCGTTTTCGTTACATTCGTTATTCTTTTAACATCCTGTCTACATTCAGTTGTTTCTCGCGATCGCACGGAAAGAGAGAGGCCCGCATATAGCGTCCAGTTCTTAAACATTTGACTATCGCTATTCCCTGTGTATTTAAAACAAAATGGTAATGAAGCTATTTTTACAAAGGTTTATCTCGATAGAAACTAAGTAGATAGGAAAATAAGCTTTCGTAAGAAGTTTTATACTTCTTATACTTAAAGTTATGTGAATATAACAAGTCAGGTGTTTTATTTACAAGTACGATATTTCCGAACATCTGTCATCGAGTCAGTCTCGAAACTTGGCAACACTGATGGTAGTTCACGCGCAACGCAATCAATCGGTCACGTCACATCGTGAATCCCCGCCTTTTCTGGTCGTAGCCGTTCCCTCACGTTGTGAAGGTGCCTGTTAAGGAGTTTTCGGAATTGAGTTAAGTGTTATTAAATTTAGTTTAAATGTTTTGTTTAGTATGGACCTCTTACACAAAAGAAAGCAGTTCAAAATATTCAACTGTTAATATTTTTAGAAATTCAATTCCAAACAAGTTCCTGCACCTTTCATGTGGGGATATTTATGTGCATATTATAGGAGTTTTTAATGCATAAATGCATACATATTAAAGGGATTATTAGAGCATAAAATTCCTGTCTCTAATGATGACTTCTTTCTAAATTCTGCGCTCCATGTTCTGAGACTAAGGGAAGCAAAAGCTGAGTTAAAAGTTATAAATGTTTTTGACATTTAATAATGCTGTGTACCAGAAAGTCATTGTTATTCAGCTAGCATTTGTGTACGATTGTTATTACAGGGTCAGAAGGATCAGTGCAGTCATGGGCATCCAGTTTGAGTTTTGACAGCCAATCTGACGAAATGACAGCGGAGGCGGTGGAGTTTATGCGCACTTTTGTAGCCGATCTCTTCAAGGATAGTTCCTCGATACCACTGGACAGAAAATCGAAATTTGGGCAGCTGGTACAGGTAATCTCAAACTAGTTTTATAAGTCCACAGTCCGTTTGCTTGAATCTTACGGCGCATGCTGTTAACGAAGTTCATTTGTTTTTTTAACTTATTGAAAAGTAAATCGTGCTATGTGTCATAACGAGTGCCAACTTTAATTTTAAGTTTCTCAAAAGTATTTAACATAATTAAACGAAACTTTGATATTGAATACAGCAATCCTTACTAAACATAATCCATGTAAAATTACCGATGTATGCTATAAATTAATGTTATACACAAATCCTAAATAATAGGTATATATTTTTAAACTGGTAGAAGTATATCCAGGTGCACTTTTCTGAGTAACCCATTATGCTACATGGACGAAACTTTTACTGGTCGTTTTGTAGTCAAAGAGCTAACTATTGCAATTAAAATTATTCCTTACGTGACAAACATAATTTATTTAAAAAAAATATATGTATGTGTGTGTAAAAATTAGCATAAATTCTGTATTCATAATATAAAAATTCTGATGTGCTATACTCAAATGACTTTCTCTACTCTTGTATAAAATATTTTTACAAACGCTAATTCTCCATCTACTTCATATTAACCGAGATAAATATTTGCAGAAACTATGTATTGCTAATTCTCTTGTAGGTTCAAGGGGAATAGGATAGGTTTTAAGCGACTGTCAAACCTTTTAAGGGCTGGTTGCTATGTGGAGCATTCCATTCTGTTTGCATATCCAGGACATAAAAAAAAACGAATAACGAATTCCAATTTGAGAAACGTAGTACTGGAAAATTCAAACAAATAACAAGGAATATCTCGGAAATGGTTCACTCGACCAAAAAAAAATTATATGACAATTGTGTGTTTTAACGAGATCTACAATTTTTGTGTGCTAAAATTTTGTCTATCTCTTACGATTTACCAGTTATGCAAAATTCATTCAGAATGAAGAGGCCTTTGGCGACAGTCCCAGAAAATTCAAGATATACATTTCATTTGCAATGAAAGTATCTTTAACATATGATATTTTCATCAAAAACGCTTGAGCCATTTTTGGGAAAAAACTAAATTTTTGAAAATGTTCCATGTAAAGGATAGTGTCGGATGGGGGGATTTTCTTGAAAATCTTCGTGTCGCATCTTTGAAAGATACTGAATCTAAATACCAAGTTTGGTATTTATTCGACTTTTCGTTTTTGATTTATGCTATTCACAGACACACACACGGACTTATTTCTAAAAATGCTTTTTTTGGATTCAGGGGCCTCAAAACATGTATTTCCGGCGAAACCTCGATATAGAATTTTTGGATGGAGTGCAATACTTCCCCTATTTACTATACGTAGTAGAGAAAGTAAAAATGGGGGAGGGGATTGTCTTCAGATGTAACAAATTAAGCCGGAAATTTTGAATTAGTGTGTGTATTAAAACATAAAAATTCACTGAAAAATAATGTACAGTTTTAGAGAAAACATCGATGACATCAATGTAAAAGTTGTAAGCCTCAGAAGAATTGTTGTGTTCACAGCATGAAGCTGGCAGATTGTGGTTCGCTCGATTCGTCAATGCTCAACGTGTCCACAGTAAAAAGGTTGACGAGTCCACCTTCTACAGCCTCGTTCAGTACTTCGCTATTGTGCTGTTCGAGTGCGCCGACGCAGATGACTTTTCCCCGGCAAAATCCCTCATGAATATGTGCTTCACCTTCTACCACGAAGGTAAGTTAAACTTGAAATTATACCTGTAAAGTTGTGTAAAAGGTTTTAAAGAATCTGATGTGTTACACTCACATAACTTTCTCTACTCTTGTACAAACTATTTTTACAAACTCTTATTCTCCATCTATTTTATATTAAACAAGATAAACATTTGCAGAAACAATCTTTTGACATGCAAAGAGAATTACATTTTACAAATAGCGACCAGTTCAAAAAATATTTGACTATCGCTTAAGGCGTACTATATTCCCCTTGTTTTGTAATTACAAGGGCAATATAGAAAAACAGTAGCCTTTAAGCATCGACATATATCTTAATAGCTGGCTGCTAGGTGCAGCACCATTCTCTTTGCCACAAATTCATACTCTTTGCATATCCAAGACCAAAAATGAATAACGAATTCCCATTTGAGAAAATAAGTATTGAAAACTTTAAGGGAATAACAAGCAATATCTGGAAAATGGTTCAGTCAACAACAAAAACGTATATGACATAAATTGTGTATCTTTTACGCGATCTACATTTTTTGTGTAGTAAAATTTTGTCTTATCTCTTATGGTTTACCATATGCAAAAGTCGTTCACAATGAAGAATACTTTTGGAGACATTCCCAGAAAATTCGAGATATACATTTCATTTGTCATGAAAATATCTTAAACATATGATATTTAAATCAAAATCGTTAGAGCCGTTTTTGAGAAAATTAAAATTTTCGAAAAATGTTCCATGTAAAGGGTAAACTTGGGTGGAGGGATTTTCTTGAAAACCTTTGGGTCGCATCTCTGGAAGATACTGAACCTAAATACCATGTTTGGTGTTTATCTGACTGTTCGTTTCTGAGTTATGCTGTTCACAGACAGACACACACACACACACACACACACACACACACACACACACACACACACACGGACATGTTTCCAAAAATGCTTTTTTTATTCAGGGGGCCTCAAAACATGTATTTCCGGTGAAATCTCGGTATCAAATTTTTGGGTGGAATACAATACTTCCCCTACTTATTATACGTAGTAGAGAAAGTAAAAATGAAAATTGTATTTATTAGCTTATACTATGTTTACAGCCGATGCTTTGATTTGGTGCTTTTGATTCACCAATTGTGATAATATTTAAAATCTATGTGGTCATTTAAATACTCGTAAGCTTAGTGCTTAAATACGCATCCCAATTTTAAATATAGTTTTTCTCAAAACCTTTTTTTCGGTATTCAGGAATGATTAGAGGAACATTGTATAGTGCGGAAATGTGTATATTGTGACGAATTGTGCAAAAGCTACTAAAATGCGGATTTCGAGAAAAATGGAGCATGTGAAATGATCAAACAAAGTACGTAATTCTGTTTCAGAATGATGGAGTGAAGAAAGAGCAATACTGTAAGGAAGCAGGAAGTTGAAAAGAATTTTACTGACAGGGAAATTCGTAAAAATCGTGAATAATTGAGCTTTTCCTTGTTGATGGCTGATTTTGGCGATTTCACGAATTTATTTCCATGATATTTTCAGTGCTGCACAAAATATGTTAGCTTAGTTTTGAAAATATACACTACGAAAAAATTACAAATCCGAACAATTTTTAAACAAAAATTATAAAACCCCCAACATTAAAAACAATGAAAATCGCCAGAACCTTTTAAACTTTATAGTGGAGTATTATTTTTATGCGTCTATTAAAAAAGAGAAATTTCTATCTATTTAATTGACTGCTGGAAATGTTTTAAATTATTTTCAAATTGTTTCTATTCTGACTGTACCTTGCAGAGTGTCTGGTGTTAGCAAAGCTATTGTTTTTGTTTCTTGAGGAAACTTTACCCTTCATTGTTACATAAAAATAGGTTTCATGAAATCGAAAACTTTTAGGCATGTTGAATGGAGTAAAGAAATTTGATGTGTTACACTCACATGGCTTTTTCTACTCTTGTACAAACTATTTTTACAAACGCTTGTTCTCCATCTACTTCATATTAATCGAGATAAATATTTGCAGAAGTTATCTTATTGCTAATTTTCTTGTAGATGCATGGGGAATATGGTAGGCTTTAAGCGATAGTCAAATCTTAAGGGCTGGTTACTATGTGGAGCATTTCATTCTCTTTGTATGTCCAGGAATAAAAAAAGAATAACGAATTCCCATTTGAGAAAAAGTATTTATTAGAAAATTCAAATAAATAACAAGGAATATCTCGGAAATGCTTCAGTCCACAAAAAAAAATATATGACATAAATTGTGTGTTTCAACGAGCTCTACATTTTTTGTATAGAAACATTTTGTGTATCTCTTACGGTTTACCAGTTATGCAAACGCAATTCAGAATGAAGAGGACTTTTGGGGACATTCCCAGAAAATTCAAGATATATATTAATTTGTCATGAAAATATCTTAAATATGTGATAGTTAAATCAAAAACGTTTGAGCCATTTTTGAGAAAATCAACATTTTCGAATAATGTTCCATGTAAAGTGTAGTCTGGGTGGGGGGGAATTTTCTTGAAAATTTTCGTATCGCATCTTTGAAAGATACTGACTGAATCTAAATACCAAGTTTGGTATTTATCCGACTTTTCGTTTTTGAGTTATGCTGTTGACACACACACACACACACACACACACACACACACGGACCTTTGTCTAAAATTGCCATTTTTGGATTCAGGGAGCCTCAAACACGTATTTCTGGTGAAATCTCGATATCGAATTTTTAGATGGAATGCAATACTTTTCCTGCTTACTATACGTAGTAGAGAAAGTAAAAACCCTTAATAAATATGTGAGTGCATTTAGATTAATAAAACACAGGTGATCAAGCTAGGGAAGAACCTTTGCAAATGCTGCACTATACAGTATCTACTGCAATTATTTACAGTTAATTCACCTTGCCAAGCAAAAAGTTAAATTTCATATTCAAACCGTTAGTTATGAAACTAAATGTTGGTTTTTGAAATGTGCGTGATCTTAGTAGAGTGATTTTACGGCTATTAGCTGGTTGTTAAGATAAGAGCGTGGTTGTGTAGACCCTCAAATTAGCATTATCGGTCTTCAGTTATTACCTTCCACCATAGAAAATATACGGTGAAGTGGGGGGGTATTTTGTTCTTGATTTTCTCTTTCATTTATACTTTGTCCACCACATGCCTATAGTAGGTAGAGGAAGTATTGTATTTCATAAACAAAATTCGATTTCACTGAAAATACGAAAGTAATTCGGAAAGTAAGTTCCTTAATTTTTTAAGGAATGTATTGTACTTTTGTAATTTGTATTATACACAAGTGAAAAGTAATTCAATAAATTATTTTTCAACATAATTTCCATTTACACTCAGACATTCGTCATACCGCTCCACAAGTTTGAAATCCTATCTTGTAGAACTCCGCCTTCTGTGATTGTAATCAACCTGTGATGCTTTTCTTAAGCTTCTCAACCGATGAGACCTATGCCATTTCTTCATGTTTGCTAAAAGGCGATAAGACACTCCAGGCCAAGTCAGGGCTATATGCTGGGTGATCAAAAACCTCCTATTTGAACTGCTGAGGGATGTGTTCAGTGCTTGCAGCAGTATTCGGCCGAGGTAAATCCTTTGTTCTAAATTGCTCTTCTAAGCTCGGTTAGTGTCTGACAAGAGTTTACTTTTGTGTCTCGTTCATGAACTCCACAACAACACTTTGCTTGTCCCAAAAAAGTTGTCACGAGCTTCTTTGTTGAAAATGTTTGGAGGCATTTTTACTTTCTCTACTACGTATAGTAAGCAGGGGAAGTATTGTATTCCACCCAAAAATTCGATACCGAGATTTCACCGGAAATATATGTTTTGGGACCACCTGAATTAAAAAAAAAATCTGATGTGTTACACTCACATGACTTTCTCTACTCTTGTACAAACTATTTTTACAAAGGCTTACTCTCCAACTACTTCATGTTAATCGAGATAAACATTTGCAGACTCTATCTTATTGCTAATTTTCTTGTAGATGTAAGGGGACAATATATATTTACAAGGGTAGTATCGAAATACAGTAGCCTTTAAGCACATACATATCTCTTAATAGCTGGTTGCTAGGTGCAGCACCATTTCCATTCCCACAGATTAATACTCTTTGCATATCCAAGACAAAAAAAAATGAATAACGAATTCCCATTTGAGAAAATAAGTATTGAAAACTTTAAGGGAATAGCAAGTAATATCTCGAAAATGGTTCACTCAACAAAAAAAATGTATATGACATAAATTGTGTATTTTAATGCGATCTACATTTTTTGTGTAGTAAAAGTTTGTCTATCTCTTATGGTTTACGAGTTATGCAAAAGTCGTTCACAATAAAGAATACTTTTGGAGACATTCCCAGGAAATTCATGATACACATTTTATTTGTCATAAAAATATCTTAAACATATGTTATTTTAATCAAAATCGTTAGAGCCATTTTTGACAAAATTAAAATTTTCGAAAAATCTTCCATGTAAAGGGTACTCTGGGGTGGGGGGATTTTGTTGTAAACCTTCGTGTCGCATCACTGGAAGATACTGAACCTAAATACCAAGTTTGGTGTTTATCCGACTCTTCGTTTCTGAGTTATGCTGTTCACAGACACACACACAGACAGACACACAGACACACACAGACAGACACACAGACACACACACACGGACATGTTTCCAAAAATGCTTTTTTTGGATTCAGGGGGTCTCAAAACATGTACTTCCGGTGAAATCTCGGTATCGAATTTTTGGGTGGGATACAATACTTCCCCTACTCACTATATGTAGTAGAGAAAGTAAAAAGCATTCTTGGAAACATGTCCGTGTGTGTGTCTGTGTATGTCTGTGAACAGCAGAACTCAGAAACGAACAGTCGGATAAACACCAAACTTGGTACTTAGGTTCAGTATCTTCCAGAGATGCGACACGAAGGTTTTCAAGAAAATCCTCCCACCCCAGATTACCCTTTACATGGAACATTTTTCGAAAATTTTTAATTTTCTCAAAAATGGCTCTAACAATTTTGATTAAAATATCATATCTTTAAGATATTTTCATGACAAATGAAATGTATATCTCGAATTTTCTGGGAATGTCTCCAAAAGTATTCTTCATTGTGAACGACTTTAGCATAACTGGTAAACCATAAGAGATAGACAAAATTTTACTACACAAAAAATGTAGATTGCGTTAAAATACACAATTTATGTTATATACTTTTTTTGTTGAGTAAACCATTTTCGAGATATTGCTTGTTATTCCCTTAAATTTTCCAATACTTATACTTTTTCTCAAATTCGTTATTCATTTTTTCTGTCCTGGTATTGCAAAGAGAATGGAATACTCCACATAGCAACCAGCTCTTAAAATATTTGACTATCGCTTAAAGCCTACCAATTCCCCTTGCATCTACAAGAAAATTAGCAATAAGATTAACATCTCGATATCTCGATTAACATGAAGCATATGGAGAACAAGCGTTTGTAGAAATAGTTTGTACAAGAGTAGAGAAAGTCATGTGAGTGTAACACATCAGTTTTTCCCTACAGAAACCGTATCGCACATACCCACATTTAGCGGGAGATTCTATTGCTGCATACAACAGTCTTGGTAATAAATAGTTGAATCTATCTCACACTAACACTGCCAGGGTCGTACAACCAAGCTACATAATGAGAACAGCGCTACTACCGCCTCTCCTACTGAATGATGAGACCGGAACTTATTTTCCGAATCGCCCTCACACAAATTTCGTCCCCTGAAACCAAAAAGGCATTTTTGAAAGAGGGTTAAACGAAATATCGGTTAAAACCAAATTTTATATTTAAATTCACATCTTTCAAGGATGCGACAAAGATTTTCAATAAATTCCCCCCTCTCCAAACTATATTTTACATGAAAACTTTTTCGTTGCTTTTCATTTTCTCAAAAACGACTCAAAGGATTGTGATTAACACATCTGTTTAAGATGTTTATATGTACTAATAAAATGTATATTTTGAATTTTCTGCGAACAGCTTGTAAAGTCCTTTTCACTCTGAATTCATATTGTATAAGTGGTAAAGAATGAGAGGTACAAAAACTTACTACTGAAAATGCAGATCTTCTTATAACACACAATTCGTGTTACATAATTGTTTACGGCATTAACCATTTTTGAGATATTTGCTCCTTTTGTTTGAATTTTTCAGTACTTTATAGATTCATGAGGTACTAAGTCATCGTTCTTTTGTTTCTCCTAACCTCGTGTAAAGACCGGAATTTCAAAGCCAGCACGTACTCGCTTGCCTTTTAAAGATTTGGCTATTCCTGCTTCCCCTTGTACCTACAACGAAATGTGTAATGAAACCATGGTGGATAGAGAATTTGTACTGTTTTTCAGTCAAATGGAACCATACATCGTTTGTGAACACCGGCAAACTTCCCTATCGCAACCTCGCTTACCTGCCAGGGTTTATTTGAATGAATAAATTATACATCAAAATTATTTGTTCTGAAGTATATATACCTATATGTTGTGTCTTAATATGTTTACGTTTATACGACTTAGTTTCAGTAGCGGCTCATTATTATACATTTTGAGTGTTCACAAAATGTTGGAGTCAGACAGCCCTGAAAATGTGAAATAGAATGCCACAAGCGCCTTATATGCGTATCGGCCGAGACGGCAGTGACCTTCGTATTATGCCACTGCGCAGAAGCGGCGCAGGACGTGTCAAGGGTACGTTTATCAGCTGTGAGCTGCCTCAGTCGTTGCTTTGTCTTCGTGTTGTGAGGTTTTTCGACAATACATGAGTTGTGTGTGATTTCCTTAGGAATGTTATTCTCTTATCAGTCCACGGAAATGTTTGCCAACAAATGTACGCTTGAACAACGTATTGTTGCGTACGATACATACGTCAAAATTGAATCATGTAGACAATTTCTGCAGCAATTTCCTGGTTGTCCAGTTACGGTAGAGACACTGAGAGATGTTTGGTCAATAAATTTAGAACAACAGAATCGCTAAACGCTAAAAAATGAAGCTTATAGGAACTATCCCCACACCATAGACGAACTTAAGGACAAAATAAAAGCAGAAATTATGAACATTACCCAAGAAGAACTTATGCGTGTGAATGGTAATTTCATCCGACGATGTCCAGAATGTCTTCGCGCAGATAGACACCACATTCAACAACACTTATAAATGTTAGTACTCATATATGTTATTAACACTCGTGAATAAGTAACTCGAGAATTACGGAACGGAAAACCTCGCAGTGTAGTAGTATGTGTGCGGAGCACACATTCGCGCGATCCGCGGCCTTGGCATACAACGAAGGCACTGTAGTTATGATTATGAACCAACTATATAAATGCAGTCGCTTCCAACAACGATTGTTGTTGTTATTACTATTATTATTATTATTATTAATGCTTAAGTTGACTGACAAAAAAAACCTTTGTTTTATGAATGTTTGCTGAATACATAAGTAAGTACAGCGTTTTAGGGCAAGAACGAAGTAATTTGTAAATTAAATTGTAGTTGACAGTATGGAGGTCTGGAATAGCGCAGAAGTTTCCGCGCTTATGATGCACTATACCTACTTCTGTCGTAGGGCTACCATCTAGCGGCATTAACGTAAAATTGTAATCATAATATGGGAAAAGCTTCGTAAATGCCTTCAAGTGTGCAAGACCCATATGTTTCTCACCCATAAGGTAATGCGTCATACCAGTTGCGAACGCGCAAAAGCTCCTTAAAATGTGCACGAGTCACCATATGCTATCGACCCTGTTGCCACATTTCATCGAGTTTAGAGGAGTAGTGCGGTAGATTTAAACGCCGTAGATTTTAAATTACCGCATGTACGCTTCCCCCCTGAGATCGGAGGGGACTTGGTACTGCTCCTAGTGAGGATATTGTACCTATGCCCCATAAGGGGGCGCTCCCGGGAGGGAGTACACACCGGGCGGTCTGAACCAGGAGTGAGCGGCACAGCAATGACAGGATCTCTACAGTTTCCAGATTGACTTCCCGATAATCGACAAGGCACACCGAGGACTCCGGACCCACACAGAGGGTCCAACATTCCGCTCCGAAGGGGCGGTCCGTTTATCCCCGGCAACCCGTTGAAAGCCGAGGACGTAGAAAGTTCCACAGAGAGCATCCTTTTTCCCTGCTGCGTGGGACGGCTTCGTTGGGCGCCTTATTGAGACGGACTTTTTTGTATGTTATATTTGTACGGTATCGGTTCTGCAAAGGGAAAGGGAGGGGATCGGTGAAATATCGGAAGAGCATGGATCTATATAGGGTTCTCTTAACCTCGGGTCGTGTTAACCGATGACATTTATATCATTTTATACGTTTTATTCTGTCCTCCTTAAAACCATTCCCGCAATCGATCCGTCCACACAAATATTTAATGTCCGGCCACACAAATATATTTAACTACATCATCGCCAAATCAAGCTATAGCCACATGTAGCCCGTGGTGCTTCACACGTCTGCTCACAGCGGATTCCAGAGTAGAAGTGTCTGTATTTACCCTCCGGTTCGCATTCCTGAAGGTTTCTTAACCCTAACTTTCTGCCTGCCTTGTTTCCCCAACTCACACATGTGTCGTTATTACAATGGGAATGTTCAGCCAGCATTTCCATTAGCATTCCCCTAACGGTATGTTTACTTCCCGGCGTATACCTACTTGTACTGTCTTATAAAAATATGTTACATGTTTCTACATTTATTTAGGTGATACGCAAATAGACTTTATATATTATTATTATTGCTTCAGCGTATCGCTAAACACGTCGCACCAGAACACCATCACCGACACTGAAACAGACCTAACGGGGTGAAGGATGAATGAAATGGAGAGACAGGAAATTCGGGGGCTGAGAGAAACCACCCCAGCATAATATGAGGGCACGGGAAAGCCCCCGTAAAAATCCATGGGTCAGAGTGGGCGTCGCCGGGAATCGAACCCGGGATATCCCGAATGCGAGTCGCACGCGTTACCGCTGCGCCACTTCACTCGATTTAGATTACGTTTAATAACATACAAAGAAAAAATAACCAATAGATCCGCAAAGTATCAAACTGCAGCGGCAGTTTTATGCTTAGTTGTATAATTTTATCAGCTTATTAAGTCCCAGCAGGGCCTCACACGGCGACGTTCGCTGAGAAAATGCTGGTTAAAGGTACTCGCTTGAAACATCAAAGCTGGCGGGCTTCAAAAAGCACATCGCAAAAATAACGGCACTGCACCTTAAGGCAACTATACATCATCTCACCTAAGTATTGATGATATCTTTTTGCAGTGGATGTTCCCGGCTGTGAACCATATAAGGAATACCTTTACACTTACCTCAAGGACCAAACCATCTGGCACAGCCTCCGCTTCTGGAACGCGGCCTTCTTTGACGCTCTCCAGTGTGAGCGCGTCCATAGACCTGTAGTGACCCGGGAAGACATCAAACACAACAGTCTGGAGGCCATCACTGACGAGAAGCAGTACCAGGAAAACATTACCTTTGGACAGCTAGGGTGAGTCCAATGTAATACACCAGTTAACCTGAAAAAATAATATTATACATAATCTCGCCTTGCTTTTAGTTTAGTTTCCTTCTCAATGGCATATAGCAGTTAAACTTAAAAAAAAATGTTTTTTCAATGTAATACATTCACATGACTTTCTCTACCATCTATCTTAATTAGTAGGTACACAAAGTATTTTTACTTTCTCTACTACGTATAGTAAGTAGGGGAAGTAGTGTATTCCACCCAAAAATTCGGTACCGAGATTTCACCGCAAATACATGTTTTGAGACCCCCTGAATCCAAAAAAAGCATTTTTGGAAACATGTCCGTGTGTGTGTCTGTCTGTGAACAGCATAACTCAGAAACGAACAGTCGGATAAATATCAAACTTGTTATTTAGGTTCAGTATCTTCCAAGGATGCGACACGAAGGTTTTCAAGAAAATCCCCCCACCCCAGATTATCCTTCACATGGAAGATTTTTCGAAAATTTTAATTTTCTCAAAAATGGCTCTAACGATTTTGATTAAAATATCATATTTTAAGATATTTTTATGACAAATAAAATGTATATCTTGAATTTTCTGGGAATGTCTCCAAAAGTACTCTTCATTGTGAACGACTTTTGCATAACTGGTAAACCATAAGAGATAGACAAAATTTTACTACACAAAAAATGTAGATCGCGTTAAAATACACAATTTATGTCATATACATTTTTTGTTGATTGAACCATGTTCGAGATATTGCTTGTTATTCCCTTAAATTTTTCAGTACTTATTTTCTAAAATGGGAATTCGTTATTCATTTTTTTGTCTTGGATATGCAAAGAGAATTAATATGTGGCAAAGGGAATGGTGCTGCACCTAGCAACCAGCTATTAAGGGATATGTATGTGCATAAAGGCTACTGTATTTCCAAATTGCCCTTGTAAATATATATTCCCCTTACATCTACAAGAAAATTAGCAATAAGATAGACTCTGCAAATGTTTATCTCGCTTAACATGAAGTAGATGGAGAATAAGCGTTTGTATAAATAGTTTGTACAAGAGTAGAGAAAGTCATGTGAGTGTAACACATCAGATTTTTTTCTATCTACTACATTTTAATCCAAATATATAAAGCTTTACAGAAATAGTACATTACACATTTCGTTATAGATTCAAAGGAAACAGCGGCAGTCAAATGTTTAAGAACTGGACGCTATATGCTGGCCTTAAAATTCCATACTGTTTCTAGCAATCGCGAAAAACAACTGAATATTGAAAGAACTTAGAGAGAATTAATTCGAAGCTTTAATAACGGATATCTCAGAAACGGCTTATTCCACACAAAAAAAACTTATTTGGAATAAATTGTGTGTTTTAAAGAGATCTACATTTTCTATGTAGTAAGTTTTCGTCTATTAAGGTTTACCAGTTATACAAGATTATACAAAATTCCTTCCGAATGAAGAGGACTTCGTAGGCTGTTCCCCGAAAATTCAACATATACATTTTATTTATATGTAAATATCATTCATATGTGGTATTTTAATCAAAATCGTTAAGAGCCATATTTTGAAAATCAAAAGTTTCAAAAAGTTCCATGTAAAGGGTAATTTGGGGTGGGGTATTTTTTGAAAGCCTTCGCGTCGTATCTTTGGAGGATATTGAACCTAAATACCAAGTTTGGTATTGATCCAAAGTTTCGTTTTTGAGTTATCGTATTCACAGACACACAAGGACATATTTCAAAAATGCTTTATTTGGATTCACGGGGCCTCAAAATATGTATTTTTGGTGAAATCTCAATACTGAATTTTTGGGTGGAATGCAATACTTCCCCTACTTATTATACATAGTAGAGAAAGTAATAATGATGTGTTACACTCACATGACTTTTTCTACCTACTATCGTTTATGTTTGTAAACCTACAAAACATTTTTGCCAAAGCTTATTCTTCTATCTACTTCAAGTTAATTGCCATAATAAATGTTTACATAAATAGTTTCACTACGCATTTTGTTATAAGTGCAAAGGGAATGGTGATAGTCAAATGTTTATAAACTGGCCTTGAAATTCCATACTCTTTCCAGGACAACACAAGAAACAGTTGCTAACAGTGTTAGTAGTACTTCAATACATATTAAAAAATTCAAACCAATAGCTATCTCGGAAATGGCTGATGCCATAAAAACTTTATCAGAAACATATTGCATGTTTTAAAGAATCTACAATTTTTATGTAATACATTTTGGCTATCTCTTACAGTTACACATACTTAGACAAAATTCCTTCAGAATGAAGAGAGCTTCACAGGCTATTCCCAGAAAATTCAAGATATATATTTTATTCGACATGTAAACATCTTAAACATATGGTATTTTAATAAAACTCTTTACAGCCAATTTTTAAAAATTGAAAATTTCAAAAATCTTCCATGTAAAGCATGTTTTAGGCAGAGGGATTTTCTTGAAAATCTTCATGTCACAGTTTTTAAGATGCTGAACCCCAAAACGAAATATCAAATTTAACGTTTATTGTATATTTCGTTTTGTTCTCACACACACATAAATGCTAATGTTTATTTGGGGTTTTCAAAACATGTATTTATGGTGAAATCTCGACATCAAATTTTCGGGTGGAATACAACACTTCCTCTTACCTAGGTAAGAGGTAGTAGGTAGAAAAGGCGGTTGGTAGATAAAATTATGCTAAATTCCCCCTCTTGCTATATTTTAGCTTCTTCCTCAATGGAATCTAAGCAGGCAAGGGTATTCTGCATGACCACTGACTCTTCTGTTTCCATCCATCCACAGGACAATGTTGGCTAATATGGCCACAGTGTTGAGTTCCTATGAGATGTGTATGCACAATTTTCAGTGGGAGCTACTATTTTTATTTTTTTTTTTTTTTATTTTTGGGTAGTGGACGGGTATAGGAAGGAGAATTTATGGAGAGGAAGGTTGATAGAAGAAGTCAGGAAAGGTGTTGGGGTTCCGCTGAGCACCCCGGATAGTAAGTGGAAGGTAGCTGGCAGCTTATTTCGCTGACAGAGGGTGTGGAAATGTCCGGGAAACAGCCATGACCGAGGCCCTGACTGCCCCCCGAGGAGTGGACGAGAAAGGATTGGGAAGGAGAGTGTATTTCTTTATTTATCATGTTTGCTAGTTTGGAGCGTTGATGATGGATTAGCATGAGTTGAAATTGAAGTATTCTGACATGTGGTGCGGCTGTGCTGTGTCTGTGATAGGTAGGACGCGGCAAGCGAGGTGGCATTGGTGAGGTTTCGGATGTCATATACACTCTGTTGCAGGTGTGGTTGATGATGACTATACTGTGGTGTTGTTGGTGGTGCTGAAGTTCTCGGTGTATGTAGTCTTGTAAGTGTACTCTGTATGGTTACTATGGTGTCCTCGTTGCCGCTTTTTATTTGATCTTGAAGAATGTTGATCCTGTTTCCCAGATGTTCTAGATGAGTGATGATGGTGTCGAGTTTGGCGGAGAAAGTGATGGTCTGAGTTTGTAGTGCTTGTAGTGTCGTTGTTTCATGATGGCCCGCGGTGAAGTTTTCTTGTAGTTGATGGAGGTCCTACGTGGCGTTTCCTAGGCGGCCGCTGATGTTCAAGACCTCAGTGTGGAGGTCCTGAACGGCCTCCCGGACACGCTCATGGTGGCTGACGGTGGTTGCTGTGGTGGTTGTCCGGTGATGTGTTGTGGATGCGGCGGTGCTGGAAGAGGAGCTAGAGCTGCGTGTGCTACTACTTCTCAGTCCAGTAGAAAGCTCTTGAATTGGATCTCAAGGACCTCTATTCCAGACCTCACAGCATTAGAAAAATTCCTTGCTGACACTGAGAATCCAACATATGATGGCCACTCAACAGGAAGAAATGTTACCATATTCTAAGGGGTAGTCATGATTTTAGTCATCCACCAAACATTGTTCTTAACCGAGAAAGATCATGCTCCATCTTCAAATACCTTGGCATCAGTTAACCTCGCCAAATGCTTTTCCATAGCTTTTCTTGGTCACTAAGTAAATGCTGGATGCAGTAGTTTTATTTTCCTGTTATTCATTTCCTCACTTCATTCTCTTCTTCACCATCATACCTTGCTTCAGTCTTGGCACCCATAATTGTTTCCTTGACAGGTGTCTAATCCAAAGCGTGTAAATCCTGGGAAGCCAGAGGAGTGACGTCACCCAGACAGGTAGCACAATTAGAGATAGGCAGGGTGGCAACTAATGGGGAAGATAATGGAAAGAGCTTTGAAATTTTGGTTCAGAACTTTAAATCTAGGAAAGAGTAATGTGTTATAGAATACCAACAGAATAGCTTAATGAATGATGGATGCGTAAGTAATTTATGGAACATTTTGGAGAAAAATGGGTTAGGAGACATGTGGAGAAGGAGAGAAAATAACGTGAAAATTTTTTGGAAAAAGGCGAGGAAAAGACTGGAAGATATAGAAATACAAATCATGTTCAGTGAGATTGCCGAAAAGAGCTCATTAGTTTGTTATAGGCCAATGAAAAATACATGGGGTAGAGAAAAATATATAGACTTAGTAAATAAAGAAGAGAGAGAATCTATTGCATGGGTAAGAACTGGAGCATGGAGGCTAAGAGGGTTAAGACAGGGTATTCCTCAGAACCAATGTCCATATCTGGTGGTAATGAAGACATTGAACACATAGTATTTAAGTGCCAAGGAACAGAAAATTGGAGAAAAGAATTTTTTAATAAGAAGTGGTTGAAGGGGGATAGAAATACGCTTATGATCAAAGTGATGTGCAAGGACGCTAGAAGCATTGGACAGTTTTTGTGTAAAGTAAAAAAATAAATGGCTTTGGACAGTGGATAGAGAAAAGTAAGAGGTAGCATATCTTACTTTGAATGGAAACCTATAGTGAATGTGTGATGGTTAAGTAATCAATAAGTGAAAAGTAAAAAACAAGTGGAAATGGGACATGAAAAGACTGAAAGAAACAAATAATTTCTTGACGAGAAATTGTAAAACATAAATAATCTGTAGTGATTGTCTACAGAATGCGTTGACAGGAAATTGTAAAATGTAAATAATCTGTAGTGATTGTCTACTGAATGAGTGGCCAGGGTCAAAGTGCAGTAGACAATTAAATTGTAAAACTCTTAGCATAATAAATAAATACAAAGTTCTGGGAATATTGATCCCTAAAACAGGAAGTTGAAGAAAAAAATAAAAAGGTATTAAGAGAACTAAGGAACCACAATGATATTATCGAGCTTTTGCTTTACATTGTTCAAGTGTTGCAACATCAACAAAAAATTTATCATGAGAATTTTTACTTTCTTTATTACTTATCCATATAAGTAGACTAAGTATTGCATTCCACTCAAAAATTTGATACCGAGATTTCATAGGGAGTACAATTTTAAGATGGTCATTTAGATGCGTGCATGTGTGTGCATGCACGCACGCGCGTGTGTGTAAGAGAGAGAGAAACAGCATAACTCAAAAACGAAACATCCAATAAATATCAAATTTATTTAAGTTCAGGCATTTTCCAACACAAAAATTTTCAAGAAAATTTCCACACCCCAAAAATACACCTGACATGGAAAATTTTTTCAAAATCTGTTATTTTCCGAAAAAGTGGCTATAATGATTTTTATTTCAAATGCTGTATATTTAAGATAATTACATGATAAATGAAGTGTATATCTTGAATTGTCTGCAAATAGCACACAGCCCTCTTCATTCAGAAGGAATTTTGTATAACTGGTAAGCCATAGGAAAATGACAACAATTTACTACTATACCAAAAATATAGATCTCTCTAAAATACACAATTTATTTCAAAGAACTGCTTTTTCGAAAATTTTAATTTTCTCAAAAATGGCTCTAACGATTTTGATGAAAATATCATATGTTTAAGATAATGTCATGAGAAATGAAATGTATATCTCGAATTTTCTGGGAATGTCTCCAAAAGTATTCTTCATTGTGAACGACTTTTGCATAACTGGTAAACCATAAGAGATAGACAAAATTTTACTACACAAAAAATGTAGATCGCGTTAAAATACACAACTTATGTCATATACATTTCTTTTGTTGAGTGAACCGTTTTCGAGATATTGCTTGTTATTTCCTTAAATTTTACAACACTTATACTTTTTCTCACATTCGTTATTCATGTTTTTTATGTCCTGGACATGCAAAGAGAATGGAATGCGCCACATAGCAACCAGCATTAAAATATTTGACTATCGCTTAAAAGCTACCATATTTCCCTTGCATCTACAAGAAAATTACCAATAAGATTGACATCTCGATATCTCGATTAACATGAACCATATGGAGAATAAGCGTTTGTAAAATTAGATTGTACAAGAGTAGAGAAAGTCATGTGAGTGTAACACATCAGATTTTTTTTGTGGCATTAGCCATTTCCAAGATATCTGTTATTATTGGTTTGAATGTTTTAATACTTTTATTTTTACCTTCTCTACTACATATAGTATGTAAGTGAAGTATTGTATTCCACTCAAAAATTCCTATTTCGAGATTTCACCAAATATATGTTTTGAGGTGGTTACCTGAATACATAAAAAGCATTTTTAGAAAAAGTTGTGTGTACGTATCTGTCTATATGTGTCTCTGTGTCTCTAAACAACATAATCAAAAATGAAGTCAGATAAATACCAAACTTGGTATTTAGGTTCAATACCTTTCAAAGATGCGACATGAAGATTTTCAAGAAAATCCCTTCACCCCAAACTACCTTTACATGGAACATTTTTCAAAATTGTTTATTTTCTAAAAAAAAGCTCTAACGGTTTTAATTTAAATACCATATATTAAAGATATTTACATGACAAATGAAGTGTATATCTTGGATTGTCTGCAAATAGCATGAAGCCTTCTTCATTCAGAAGGACTTTTGTATAACTGATAAGCCATAGGAGAATGACATCAACTTACTACTATACCAAAAACATAGATCTCTCTAAAATACACAAATTATTTCAACTAAATGTTTTTGTAGCATCAGCCATTTCCGAGATATTTGTTATTAATGGTTCAATTTGTTCATTATTTTGTCATTCTTCTGAAATCCCATCAATTTTCAGTTCTTTCTCATGATAGCATGGAAACAGTATGGAATTTTAAGGTCAACTTTTAGTATCAGTTTTTAAACATTTAACTATTGCTGTTTCATTTGTATGTCTAACGAAATGTGTAATGTAGCCATTTCTGCAAACGTTTATTTAGATTAAAATGGTGTAGATTGAAAAATAAGCTTTAGTAAGAATAGAGGGTAGAGGAAGTCATGTGAATGTATCACATTAGATTTCTTTTAGTTTTCTCATCTGCTTCTCATCTATTTGGTTCTTAGTTTCTAAGCATCTAAGATTGGATGCTGCAGTTACCTTTAGTTCTACAATTGACCATGACAGCCCAGTTGATGCTAGCATATTACTCTGATTACAAAAATTATCCAGGCACATGTTTTCAGAGAGGCTGCAGCAACCAAATTCAGAGTCATATTTAAATGTATTTGCACATCTCAACTATTTAAAATCCTCCATCAAAGTAAAGTTTTGAACTTAACTTATAAGTACATAATGTATTAAGTATACTGTTTCTTTTACAGGACCTTTACCTGCAATATGCATGCATTTGGACTCAGTAAAGAACTTTGTGCAGAATTCCTACGAAAACAGTGTACAATTGCCAACTTGAGAGAAGGTAATCATGCAAAAATTAACATCTGTATTATATGAGCATTAGGAGTCAAATTTGAGACACACTTGCTTCACTTATTCTGTTATTAAACAAGCATGTCCTAAATTCAACTCTAACGCTCAACTATTTAACCTCGCCATCATTGTTTAAAAGCTTCTAAATAAACTAACTTTGTATTATTGTTTTAACTTTTAATGTGAGCTTTTTATGTTTATAGAATGAGTGGTAGAGGAATAGTTTTTTATTCTACAAGATAAATTTACTTCAACATGCCTACGTAGGTACATACATCTTAATATTCAGTTAGATAAAGTTATTACACATTAGTCTAATTATTATTAAATATGGCAATTCCTATTAACCCTAATGCAGCAGCATGGTACAATTTTGTTTTAATACTAAACTTTTTGAAAGTGAAAAACCAAACTGAAATATAGAAAATATGAAACATAAACCATTCAAATAAATATTATACAAATTTATATATTAATAATGATAATTTTGTAATAATGCAATGAACCTATTAGATATAGCAAACCTAGAGAGCTAGCATTTCTTCCTTTGTTACTTGTCTATCTCTTGAATATTCGGTTTCAGTCTTCATATTTCTTACGTATAAGTTAGTGCAGGCAATTATTTCATCAACCATATTATCATGAACCAAGAAGGAAAGAGCAGGGTTTTCTTTGGTTACATCTCTTGCATTAGGTACCTTTTACGCCAGGGAAAATTTTTATAATACTCTTTTTCTTTTGTTTTTTTGGAAAGCTTTTTGCATGTTGTCTTAACAGAGTAATACTGTCTTTCCCTTTATAGAAGTTATCAGAATCATCTGGATAATATTCATTATTACTGCCTTCCTGTCAGAATTGGAATTATGAATGGCATCATCTTGAAGTATTTTTTCATTTTCTTCATCTGAGGAGCAGTTCAGATTCAGTGCATCATTATTATGTTCATCACTTTCCCAAAGCAATATTTTTCTCAACTTCATCAATCAATCCCTTCCTATTCCAAGACCTGAAGAATTTAGTAAAAGAAATAAACAATTTTGGAGTCAGCCACTCTGAAGTTACATTTTACTACAGTATAATAATTTGCCACCTTCTAATAAATCATACCAGTGGCTTTGACTTGGGAAATAATCACTTATCAGTAATGATGTTCACTCATTTACATTTGGTCATTATCATTGGGTTATAGTACTTTTCATTTTTGTACATTTATTCACAATTTCGTTCATATTTCCAATAAAAAGGAGGATAGGAATAATCCATGTTAAGAAAAATTCCTTCCTCCAGCTAGGAAATGAACCCAGGCCCTTTAGATTTACCAAACATTTTGTTTCATAATAAAAACTGATTAAATGCAAATAGTTTAATGTACTTACATGACCAGCAGTGTGGTGCAAGTTTGATCCAAATTACTACGTTCTAAAAAATACTCTATTGTAAGACACACAACTTTATACTATGATGTCAGAAAAAGTACTGAAGGCATTGTTAAAGATCAATAGAAGATTAGATAAAGCGACAATGTGGTCAGATCATTGTTCTGATAATAATAAAGAAAATAAATTCTTTGTTAGCAAATTTGCACCAGCGCTGCTGCTTGGGGGTTACCTGAATGTATTGTAATCCACCCTTGAAAGTTGCTGACTACCCTTTAACACTAGATTATCTTGATACTAGGCTACTCTATACAAAAAAGTATTTACCCACTATTTATTTCCATCTAATTTTTTTCATCCAATTTTCTTTTTACCTGTTTTAAACGACTACCACTTTCCTTAATCTGATTTTAATTTTAACAATCTTTCCCCTTTATATATATTGGTAAGTTAGCCCATTTCTCCAACCTTAATTTTGCTCTCATTACTTTAGTTTCTTACATTCAAGATTTGCAGGCCAATAATATTCTGCATACAAATGTACAGACATTATACTGGCTTTTTAATGTACAGTAATGGAAAAGCCAAACCCAATATTTAATAAAAATAATTTTGTAACAACTTGAATTAGTTGTGCTATGTTCCCTTCCATCTCATATACCAGACAAATATTTACTTTGATTCCTTAACACTTCTATGTTCCAGATCAAGAGAAGATGCTGAAAGAGAATGTAGAGAGAATGTACAGGGAAACAGATCCTTGGCGATAATATGGGTTTGCTGTCCAGATAATACAAGAAGCTATGAGGGCTATGATGGCTAAACAATATTTCACAATTCTAATTGTACTTCATTCTTCACCAGCTGGTGATATTTGTATTTAGAGGGATCATATGCACACTTGGAAATGGTTCATTTCCATGACCTGCATAAAACAATGTTCAATTAAAGTACGTTAAAAGGCTATGAGGTGCTCAAGCGTTAGGATTTGTATTTGTAAGGTTTCTTAAAAGACTGAATATAAGATATGGTTGGTACCCTTGAACACTGGCCTCTAAAGAATAACTTGTCATTCTCTTAGCAGCTATGTCAACATAAATCTTGAAAATCTGTACTCTTTGCCAGAAGAAGTACATTTCTAATTAATTATATTTAATTAACAAACGCAGCATTATATCTTGGAGGATTAGAAGAGATTTTATATTGTTTAATGGTTTTAAATGACTATTGGTTATAAAAGGCATGCAGTTTTAAAACCATCTTGAAATGTACAATATAAAGAGATGTAATGTTATCTTTGAATACATACACAAGTAGGGGTTATGGTAAGCAGTAAAATGAAATGCAAACACAAAGAGAGTTAATCAAGTAAGGGGTGTGCTGGAAAGGTTATGAGGACTGTGAGGCTTTTAAAGTTATGAATATAATGGACCAAAAGAAATGAAATTTCTAAATAAATAAAAAAGTCATTATTGCCATGTTAAGGTATGAGCTATAAGTCCATTCCAGTTCCAATCAAATATTACATCAGGAACAGTTAAACTACAAACTAAACTAAAAATTTTAGGCCTATGTATGGAGTACTATTAAAATGTACAACAATAAGGTATAGTATATGATGAAAAGATATGGATGTGAATTCACTACATTTTGCATTACATTTATAAATAATTATGGTGGTTCTTCCCCACCCAAGTGTGGTCATATTGAAAGATTATTGCAAAGTTATATGTAAATGTTCTGGGATAGCAATATGTTTTATTTATGGATGCTCTTTAACTGCTATGGTTCTCAGTGTCTCATTCTATATTGAGCGTGAAAGACTGGAAATTTTGCTCAGATGCTTCTTTATCAGGCTTGAGGTTCTTTCATGCACCATAAATCTATGACATGGAACCACTGGCTTTACTTCCCTTCTAAAGGAAGCTATGCTAAGGACTTTTACGTCCGAAAAAATCCATTGGCCTCCGCTGGGTTTGAACACATGACCTCAGGAACTAGAGGTTAGCATGGTACCACTAGACCATGGAGGATGACTAAAATGTTCTGGAATTATTTAAACCATCATGTTTATAATTTAATTATGTAATCTGGAACTCTTAGAGACTCCCATGTATCTTCAGTATCTCATCCTTGTCCTGCAGTATCTATTCCTACCAAAGTAGGTAACTTGAGTACATATTGATTGAACAGCTGCATTTGCCACTGTTTCATCACTTAATATAAGATAATGTTCTCAATTGTATTTCTCATTAATTCAATTGTTTGGATACAATTTTCTACTATGTTGTATTTTAATGCTGGATGTTTGACAAAGATGACTGTCACTAATTTTATTTTGTAATACTTTTGGAAATATATTTAAACACAATAAATATAAAAGTTTGTAATTTATAAATTTAAAGCTTTTGTTAAGGTGTAAATATAAATTCCTGGTATAACAACCCCAAAGGGCCAAGGCCTACCACACCACCACTGCATAATCTGCCTCTGTCCACACAGGACATCATGGGCAAAATTCAGTAATAGGACTAGCATGGTCATCATGAAGCTATGGTTCCAAGATCCGAGCTCCTACTTTTAAGTCAATTAGTTCATCAACACGGGTAGCTGAGGTCATTAAGGCAGAGACCTAGGGTTTCCAACATCCTGATTTTTTGAGGAAATCCCAAATGTTTATAAACATTTCCCTCTTCCTGTCTTGTACACTGGCAGGAAAGCCATTTTTCCAAATTCACAAAAAAGTCAAATTAAATGAATTTGTAAATTCTGGCTAAAAATTATATTAATAAAAAGACTGAAAGTACATCATACTATTATAAAATAAAATACTTTCAGAACTCAATGATTTCTATGCGAATACGTCAGCTTTACAGTTAATAATACTTTTAGTTTGTTGAGCATCACGTTACTGTTACGTGACACCATAACATTTATAACTGAGCCTCATTGGTTTACATATTGTGCACCAAACAAGTGAATGTTTTAATCCTGAACTGTGAGTATTAACAATTATAAAAATGTTAAAGAATTTAAAATTACATATTTATAAAAATGGCAAAATCAGTGAAGAAATACCAAATAGTTTCTGATTTTACATTTCTAGCCCACAGAGTAATGTTAGATAGGTAAATGAATTAATTAAACAAGGTAAAATGATAAAACAATTTTGTAAATGTGACTTAGATTAATAAAAAGTTCATATTCTGATGATTCTAATCTAATTTGTTTATTTCACTATAAATTTGCAGCATAAACTAATATAACTTGTGATAGGGGAAGCTATACCATCAAATTTTGCCCAATAGCCCATATAATAGTGTAATGTATAAGCTTTGATCCTCGATAACACAACTGTTGTGCATAAAAGATTTCCCGCCATTTGCTTTTCAAAGTTGGCAACCCTACACAGTTATGGTTCAAATCCTGCCAGGACCATCCTCCCTGACTGAGGCTTTATCCAGGTTTTTCTCAGTCCTCATAACAGGCAAATGCTGGAGATGTACCCTAAACTTGAGAAGTAAGAGTGGCCTTTAAACACTATTTAATAAAAAATAGAAAAATAGTCTCTTAATTGGTCTCGAGGATCTCACAAGGCTGAATGCATCCCATCATTTCTTTTGCTTAAGTGGCTAACTTTATAATCTTAAAATTTCATTAATTATTTATTCAACAATAATGTTATAAGCAAATATGAGGGGCTTGTGCTGTTTGCTGCCAGGTTGCATGTGCATGAATGTTATACAGCTGTATGCTCAATGCCTGTGTTGACTTCTGATGTACACAAACCACGCAAAGTGTACAGTAAAGCTAGAAGAAGACACTTGCCTTTATGATTCACCCATAACTTTAGAGCTATCACAAGCCAAATTGCACTGCACTACTATAGACATTCTTAAATTATCAAATGTCAAACATCAACATCGATCACTTAAACAGTTTTTTTACTATGAGAAGCTTATTTCAATGTTACAGGACGTTAACAATACGTATATAAAGTATACTATGCTATTGTCTGATGATTTTGTATTCTTCATCATTTCCAAATTGTTAAATAGCCCTTATTACTTTCTCTACTACGTAGAGTAAGTAGGGGAAGTATTGTATTCCACCCAAAAATTTGATACCGAGATTTCACCGGAAATACATGTTTTGAGATCCCCTGAATCCAAAAAAAACATTTTTGGAAACAAGTCCGTGTGTGGGTCTGTGAACAGCATAACTCAGAAACGAACAGTCGGATAAACACCAAACTTGGTATTTAGGTTTAGTATCTTCCAAAGTTGCGACACAAAGGTTTTCAAGAAAATCCCCCTACTCCAGATTACCCTTAACATGGAACATTTTTCAAAAATTTTAATTTTCTCAAAAATGGCTCTAACGATTTTGATTAAAATATCATATGTTTAAGATATTTTTCATGACAAATGAAATATATATTTCGAATTTTCTGGGAATGTCTCCAAAAGTATTCTTCATTGTGAACGACTTTTGCATAACTGGTAAACCATAAGAGATAGACAAAATTTTACTACACAAAAAATGTAGATCGCGTTAAAATACACAATTTATGTCATATATATATTTTTTTGTTGAGTGAACCATTTTCGAGATATTGCTTGTTATTCCCTTAAATTTTCCAATATACTTTTTCTCAAATTCGTTAGCATTTTTTTATGTCCTGGACATGCAAAGAGAATGGAATGCAGTACACAGCAACCAGCGCTTAAAAGATTTGACTATCGCTTAAAACCTACCATATTCCCCTTGCATCTACAAGAAAATTACCAATAAGATTAACATCTTGATTAACATGAAGCATATGGAGAAAAAGCGTTTGTAAAAATAGTTTGTACAAGAGTAGAGAAAGTCATGTGAGTGTAACACATCAGGTTTTTTTTCTGTAGAATGTTTTGTCATTTATTCTTTATCCTCTGTGTGCAAGGTCCTTTCTTGACTTTTTCTGACACCTTTTCTATCATTGCTATGCCCTGGATATGTTGCACTGCCCATAGTTGTTTACCTCTATGTCCACCCATGCTCACTGTCGAGCAACGTGCCATGCATAAACCCCTCTTCTTTAGTTATAAGCAACAATAAGGAATACACTTTGGTAATAAACTTACACAGATATTTGTGCCTAAAAATGTTGAGTATTATTGTGATGAAAGTATTTGAACAATGTTTCTGATGATTTGGTGATACTATCCAATCACCTATTTAGATAATGTTTGTTATACTGAAAAATGCAGTGAGTTCATGTTCAGATCTCCTATAAAATAAATGAGATGCATAGGTGATAGTGTAATTCTAAACTTTTGATATCTGCAAAACGTGATGAGCAATGTACCAGAGTGTCAGATATTCAAGATTACTAATGCCGGGATTATGATGAACCTTACTCAACGTGATGGGACGTAATACAAGGTTAAGAATTGCTGCTAAAGTAAAGGTCTGAATAGGATGCACTTAACTTAATGTAATGGGAATGACTTTTGATTGGTAGTTCTTTTATTACTTCATACTACTGCTTCATACCAATTGGTTCTAATTACCATGTGACATCAAACTTGACATAACAGGAAGGAAAAGTCTGATACTGTCAAACTCTTAAGTTATGTCACATTAAGTTAAGTCAACTCTAAATAGTTCCACTTAATTCAATGTATTAGATTTTCACATTGCGTCACGTTGTCATGTTATGTTAAGTTCATCATAATCCCGTCTTAATGCCTAGTAAAAATAACCTGTGAAAACCATTGTTCTTAAGGGTACCTACAAATGTTTACATTTAACATAATTCTGAGACTGACGCATGGCAAAGAAAATTAGAAATTTGCATTTTTATAGTACATTCGCTATGCACTGCTCTACATTGTGGAAGGAAATAACTAAGAAGCTTTCATTTCAGCTTTGAACATTTTATTTAAACAGAGGTTTTTTTGATACACAAATGCAAACAATGAAACGAAATGAGAACATTATATTGCTGGCAACTGCATGGTCAATGTAAAGATTTACAGCTACTCAGAAATAAAATTTCTAAGCTTATACACAGTATTTTTAGGGCATATTTTCCTCTCTGCTTTTGAGTTCCCCTAACATAACAAAAATAATGTGATGTAATAACTTGGAAACCAATTCAAACCATAAAAATTCACCTCCAATGTATGTAACTTTGCTGTTGGGGCAGCATTTCTTAGATGCAAATTTATAAAATAGGTGGACTTTATAATGGAGTTAATAAATTTCTTTTATAAACAGTGGCTCTGTCTTTCACTACAGCTTTTCAGCATATTCTACCTTAAAACTCTATAGATAATTACTGCAAAAAATGGTCACAGTATTGTCAGATACATTGTTGTGACTGGCAGCTAGAGTTGTAAGTTGTTATAAGGTGAGAGAGGGTAGAGGTTTGGAGAAGGGCAGCAACTGACAACCCCCTTTCACCAGCCTATGGTATTTGAGTAATTTTCACATCACTAGAGCATTTCCACATATATTTCAATGTTGATGTTGTTGCCATAATTTCAAAATAGTTGATTGAGTATGCAGTGAAGTTGTTACATCTACGGAAAAGTCTATGAAATTCACAACTGAATTACAGGAACAAAGACTCTTGCCATTTCTGGACTTAAAGTTCATGAGACACCAAACAGGTTTATGATTCAGCATTTACAGAAAACCAACACATGCGGATAACTATATCAGGTTTAATCAATTTAAACCAACACAACACCAACGCCATATTCCACAGTCCCATTTACAAATTGGTAAAAAAAAAAAAAAAAACGCACACACACACACTTGGTAAAAACTAAATTTAAATACAGTAAATTCTCCTTTAATCCAACTTTTTTTGGAAATTGGGAAGATTTTCAAGGAATCCAGTATAAAATTAGCGCCACAAAATAAATATCACATCAGGAACCTATTAAACCATCCACTCAAAAATAACATGCCAAAAACCAAATTATCAGGTATCTATCAAATGGATTGCCAAGATTGTGAAAAAATTGAAAAACCAAAAGAAGTTTGGAAGTCAGGATGAGGAACGTCAAATTCAAGTATATGGACAAGTCCGCTGTAGCACATCACTTTTGGTCGTTAAATCACAACATAAAACAGGAAATAAAATTAGTGAAACGCCTAAAGAAGCCATTAGAACTAAGCTCTGGAAGAACATCGTTATCATCCAGAATCAATCTCTGAAATTTTACAGGAAAATAAAAAAGGAATGGGGAAGAGAATGATACTTAGAGCAGCGTAATAAAAGGGAAAAAGAAGGGTTAGCTTGGATGAGAACAGGAACAATATTTTAAAGCGGCTTATGAGGTAATGATAAAAGAATATGTGAATTTTGTGATGGTGAGGAAAGTGTAGAACAATATCTAAAATGTGAAGAGTTAAAAAAATGAAGAGAGAAAATCTAGGACAAGAAATAAAATAATATGGGGAATGATTTAGTCGCACTGAAAATGCTAGCAAGCAAGCAGAAAGGAAGAAATAGAAAAATAGGGGATTTTAATAAAAATGAAAGAGAAATGGATGAGGAAAGTCAAAGAGAAGAAGAGGTAGGAGGTGGAGGGGAGGTAAGATAAAATAAATTGCAATGAGGCTTTAGCAAAGAGAAGTAAAGGTTGCACAGCAGTGCTGAAGGCCAGGGAGCTACATTGGCTGTGCAACACAAAGTAGGGTACCACACATGTACATAATAAAATAGAAGTGTGAAAATAAATGTAATAAATTTGTGAAATTGTAACCTGGAATGTGTACAATAAACTACAATACATACAATACAATACAATACACACATATAATCAAACAAGATGATGAATTCTGAAATTATCCAGTTAACCAGAATAACAGAGGGCAGCACAATGTCAAGTAGGAAGGAACCATCCACTAGAACACCAATCAACTGTTAACCTTATGATGGGTGACACAACCCAGAAACTGGTCTTAATAAATAGATGTAGAGGTAGAGGTAGACTGATTCAACAGAGAGGGACACCTTGCACACTACGACCTGCACAGGTCTATTGGGGCAACCACCCCCCAGGAGGAAGGGATGAGGTGAAGGAACTACAGGAGGCTATATAGGCCATAGAGAGACAGGCCACAGAAATGTGCAGCAGAAGTACCCAACATTTCCAAGCTCGGGGACCGTTCCCACTGCTGGAACCACTGAGTGAGAACGATCCACAAAACAAGCCACCACGGAGAATACGCTTTCCATTGAGTATGCATCCAAGCCATTTTCTGTCACCACCATGTGCAACGAAACCTAGAAGCACACTTAAAAGAAATGGAATGAAAGGGAAATGATGGAAAGGAAATTGTGGTAGAGAATAAACCACCTTGGCATTCACCTACTGACCCCAGGAAAACCACAAACAACCCGTGGGTCAGGTGGGCGATCACTGGGGATAGACTTCTGGACCTCCTGAATGTGAGTCATACACATTACTGTGGTGCCACTTTGCTTGGTATAAGTAGACAGTAGACATAACTGAAAAAAATTGTTGACTCATTCCAAAATAAGTTATGAGTTCTCACCATAAAAAATACTTCTTGTTTATTTACATATCTTAAGGTTCTTGAATTAGTAGGTTCTTAGAAGACTGGAAATCAGCACTTAAATAAGGGAGGCAAATAAAAGTGTTCCATTTGGTCAGTCAGCCAGCTGCAACAAACACTACATGATCAAAAGTATCCGGACACCTGGCTGAAAATGACGTACAAGTTCGTGGCACCCTCCATCGGTAATGCTGGAAGTCAATATGGTGTTGGTCCACCCTTAGCTTTGATGACAGCGTTCACTCTCGCAGGCATACTTTCAATCAGGTGCTGGAAGGTTTCTTGGGGAATGGCAGCCCATTCTTCACGGAGTGCAGAACTGAGTAGAGGTATCGATGTAGGTCGGTGAGGCCTGGCATGAAGTCGGTGTTCCAAAACATCCCAAAGGTGTTCTATAGGATTCAAGTCAGGACTCTGTGCAGGCCAGTCCATTACAGGGATGTTACTGTCGTGTAACCACTCCACCAACAGCCCATGCAGTATGAACAGGTGCTGATCGTGTTGAAAGATGCAATTGCCACCCCCAAATTGCTCTTCAACAGTGGGAAGCAAGAAGGTGCTTAAAATATCAATGTATCAATGTAGGTCTGCGCTGTGATCGTGCCATGCAAAACAACAAGGGGTGCAAGCCCCCTCCAGGAAAAACACGACCACACCATAAAACCACCACCTCCGAATTTCACTGTTGGCACTACACATGCTGGCAGATGACATTCACCAGGCAATCGCCATACCCACACCCTGCCATCGGATTGCCACATTGTGTACCGTGATTCGTCACTCCACACAACGTTTTGCCACTGTTCAATCATAAAATATTGAAGCTCCTTACACCAAGTGAGGCGTCGTTTGGCATTTTTTTGCATGATGTGTGGCTTATGAGCAGCTGCTCGACCATGGAATCCAAGGTTTCTCACCTGCGCCTAACTGTCATAATACTTGGAGTGGGTCCTGATGCAGTTTGGAATTACTGTGTGAAGCTCTGGATAGATGTCTGCGTATTACTCTTTACAACCCTCTTCAAATGTCGGTGGTCTCTGTCAGTCAACAGACGAGGTCGGCCTGTACGCTTTTGTGCTGTACATGTCCCTTCACATTTCCACTTCACTATCACATCAGAAACAGTGGACCTAGGGATGTTTAGGAGTGTGCAAATCTCGCGTACAGACTTCTGACACAAGTAACACCCAATCACCTGACCACGTTTGAAGACCGTGAGTTCCACGCAGCATCCCATTCTGCTGTTTCACAATGTCTAATGGCTACTGAGATCATGGATAATGAGTAACAGGCAGCACAATGCACCTAACATAGAAAAAAAGTAAGTTTGTGGGGTGTCTGGATACTTTTGATTACATAGTGTATGTGAGGTGGCAAACAGAAGTAAGTGAATATTGTTGCTGTCAAGTAACCAACTGTTTAGAGTGCTTTGGAAATGAGACAGCATGGTTTGCAGTTACAGGCCTGCAGATTTGTGCAGAGAGGGACAAGCGTGCCATGTGGGCGTTATGAAAGCTGGATTAACCAGATAGGAGTAACATTTCACTGGAGTAGGCTTACCATTTAGTTACTCAGTGGCATCATGTTTCTTTTTACCTTAATGCAAGTCTTCTGACATTTCTTCTGCCAACTGGATGGTAAGTTTAAGCTAACTTTAGAAAATGTTTTTTATCCATATATTTTATATGTTCCTTTCATTTATTTCTGTATTGGTTTATTTTTTCAGTAACAGGAAGATATTTAACTCTTCTCAAACTTTTGCTTTTATTTTGTCAGTTATTCTGCCTCACCTAATTATCCTTAACAGCTCCATTTAAGCAGGAGTTATTCTTGCACAAATTAAGACTTTTATTATTCTAACTTCACTTTCTCACCAGAAGTTACTGGGACATGTTTTGGATATCATTGTCTCCATCATCAGCCTGGATTCACTGCCGTGCTTTCTCTTGTGAATATGAATATTGTTTTATTGTGCTAAGAGATTTACAACTTGATTTCTATTGAACTTTGACCCTGGCCACTCATTCTGTAGACAATAACTACAGTTTATCTACATTTTACAATTTCCCGTCAATAAATTAACTTGCTTCAGTTTTTTATGTCCCATTTCCACTTGTTTTTCACTTGTCACTTATTGATTGCTTTACCATCACACATTCACCATAGTTTTCCATTCAAGGTAAGATAACACTATCTCTTACTTATCTCTATCCACTGTCCAAAGCCATTTTTTTTTTACTTTACACAAAAACTGTCCAATGCTCCTAGCATCCTTGCACATCATTTCGATTATAAGTGTATTTCTATCCCCCTTCAACCACTTCTTTTTAATAAATTCTCTTCCCCAATTTTTTGTTCCTTGGCACTTAAATACTATGTGTTCAATGTCTTCATTACCACCACACATCCGACATTGGTTTTGAGTGTATTTTTCATTGGCCTATAATAAACCAATGAACTCTTTTCGGCAATCTCACTGAACATGTTTTGTATTTCTAAATCTTCCAGTCTTTTCCTTGCCTTTTTCCAAAACTTTTTCACATTATTTTCTCTCCTTCTCCACATGTCTCCTAATCATTTTTCTCCAAAATGTTCCGTAGTTTACTTACCCATCCTCATTCATTAAACTACTCTTTCTATACATTGACTTAACACATTACTTTTTCCTAAAGTTCTAAACCAAAATTTCAAAACTCTTTCCATTATCTTTCCCTTAGTCGCTATAATGCCCATCTCTAATTGCGCTACCTGTCTTACAATTGTATTTCTCCACAAAACATCCTGTGCACATCTATACTTTTCCATCCTCTATCTAATCCCCATATTTCTATACCATACATCATTTTTGCCTCCACAACCATCTCATAAACTTTTTCCAGCCATTTAACATTTATATTAGGTACTCTATATTTGCAGCTTCTGATTGCTGCCATCGCTCCTTTACCTTTTGCCAATGCAAACTTCTTTTGTTTCTTCCATTTATTACCTCCATCTATTTTTACTCCTAAATAAATACAGTCACGCACCACCCTGTAATATTTATGCTCTCCCTTCCACTTTTCATATTTGCTTAATTTTCCCCCCTTTTTGAATACCACAATCTGTGTTTTCTCTTGATTTACTTTTAACCTTCATTCTTTACAATATACATCAATTGCTTGTAATGATTATTTTAAACCACATACTGTAATAGATCCTACCACTAGATCATCTGCAAAAAGAAGTCCTGGGATTTGGATGTTGTTATTTACTGGTGCACAGTTATTATTCCTTCCAATTTCTAGTAAGACATCATCTATGTATAAATTAAATAAAGCTGGGCTTAACTTACATCCTTGCCTGAGGCCTTTCTTTTGTTGAATTTCTCTTGTTACACAGCCTGTCTCCACCTTTACACAGAAGGTGTTCTCAAAATACAATGCTTTAAGAATTTTCACCAATTGCTGACTTACTCCCTTACACACTAATTTATGCCACAGAAGTTGTAACTCAATTCAGTCATAAGCTTTCTCTAAGTCTACAAAAGTCATATACAAATTACCCCTTTTTACTTTCTCTACTACGTATACTAAGTAGGGGAAGTATTGTATTCCACCCAAAAATTCGATACCGAGATTTCACCGGAAATATATGTTTTGAGACCCCCTGAATCCAAAAAAAGCATTTTTGGAAACATGTCCATGTGTGTGTATCTGTGTGTCTTTGTACAGCATAACTCAGAAACGAACAGTCGGATAAACACCAAACTTGGTATTTAGGTTCAGTATCTTCCAGAGATGCAACACGAAGGTTTTCAAGAAAATCCCCCCACTCCAGACTACCCTTTACAAGGAAGATTTTTCGAAAATTTTAATTTTCTCAAAAATGGCTCTAACGATTTTGATTAAAATATCATATGTTTAAGATACTTTCATGACAAAGAAAACGTATATCTTGAATTTTCTGGGAATGTCTCCAAAAGTATTCTTCATTGTGAATGACTTTTGCATAACTGGTAAACTATAAGAGATAGACAAAATTTTACTTCACAAAAAATGTAGATCGCGTTAAAATATACAATTTATGTCATATACATTTTTGTTGTTGAGTGAACCGTTTTCGAGATATTGCTTGTTATTCCCTTAAACTTTTCAATACTATTTTCTCAAATGGGAATTCGTTATTCATTTTTTTGTCTTGGATATGCAAAGAGTATTAATCTGTGACAAAGGGAATGGTGCTGCACTTAGCAACCAGCTATTAAGAGATATGTATATGCTTAAAGGCTACTGTATTTCTATATTGCCCTTGCAAATACAAAACAAGGAGAACATAGTATGCCTTAAGCGATAGTCAAATATTTTTAGAACTGGTCGCTATGTGTAAAATGTAATTCTCTTTGCATGTCAAAAGATCATTTCTGCAAATGTTTATCTCAATTAATATGAAATAAATGGAGAATAAGCATTTGTAAAAATAGTTTGTACAAGAGTAGAGAAAGTCATGTGTGTGTAACACATCAGATTTTTTCTTTTAAATATTTGTCCGTTAATGTTTTTATAATAAATAAATTATCAGTTGTTCTCCTTCCCTTGTGAAAACCCACCTGGAATTCGCAATTCTTCAACTCAAATTTTAGTCTAGCCGCCAAAATGCCCGCAAAAAGTTTTCCTATATTAGATAGTAATGCAATACCTCTGTAGTTATTAGGTTTATCAACATTACCTTTGCCTTTATATATAGGATGAATGATAGCTTCCCTCCTTCGTTTAGGTACATAAACCTTTCTAATAATTACATTAAATAAATCTAATAAATTTTTCACTCTTCCTGTTTCAGTACACCACTCCTTAAGAAACTCTGTTGGGATGCTATCAATTGCAGCAGCTTTATTTTTCTTCAGTAACTTAACTTGTTTTATTATTTCCTCATTCCTAATTTCACCATCCAATATCTCTACAAAAACATTCCCTATTTCCAGAAATCCCGTAATTCCTATACTCCTGTCTAATAGATGGCATTATCTGTTTGGATACACTGTGTAATGAGACCCTTCTCACATGGGACGTCAAAGTTTAATATATTGTGCTTCTTCTTATGAATGAATAACATTTCCCAAATGGAGAGTTCTGCTGCTTTGCTTAAGCTTCAGTTTTTCTTCCAGTTGATGATTTGTGGACCAAAAATGCTCTGCAACCACTGGTTTTTTGTTTGTTTATATTTCACACTTCTCATGTGTCCTTTAAACCTTGTGTCTATATTCCTCTTTGTCTTCCCTATGTACACTTTCTTGCAATCCTGACATCCAATTTCATAAATACCAGAAGTTTTTCCCTTTTGTCCCTTGTATTGGTCCTGAGTATGTTTTTTAAGGAATGTTTGTTAACTGGGGCTAAAGTTATATCATATTCTTTGAGTATTTTTGTGAATTTTGGGAAGGAGCATGCGTGAAAAGTTAAGTTTTTGAACTTCTTTGTTTCTGTATTGTTTCCTCTTTTGAAATTTGTTTATCTTTCTGTCTACTGTCTCTTTTGTGAAGCCGTTTTTATGTATGATTTCCAGGATTTTTGTTGTATTCCTTTTTGTACTCTTATGTTGGTATGTTTACCAGTCCGAAGGTAGGGTAGTTTATTATTGCATATTTGTGTTCCCTCTTCTATTAGTCACAAAAGGAAGCACGGCAGTGAATCCAGACTGATGATGGAGACAATGGTCTCCAAAACAAGTCCCAGTAGAATCTGGTGAAAAGCGAAGCTAGAGTAATAAAAATCACATATAAACACTTCACTGTGATTCCCAACATAATTTTAAAAAAGCAGCTATTCTACTTAAATCTTTTCTCTTGCAAGAATTCCACATTTTGTTTGAAGCGTATTCACTTTATCATTTAAATCTCTGCTTTGATAATGTGTAATACAATATCCAAAACAGTTAAAATTTTGATTTGTTCTATCTAACACCTGATCAAGAGCATCATTCTAGTGTCTGCTTGGGAGGGGGTAGGGTTGCTGAAGCAGTTGCCAAATTTTCATTTGAAATTTAATGACATGTTTAGCCTAAAAAAATCATCATTTATTTCTTAAAAGTGAAATATTTGTATTAAAAGTACAGTTCTTGTAATTTTTCTTTTGGTAGAGCAATAATTACCAATAGTCTAATTATTTCTCATAACTTAGGGGGGAGCAACTGGTCCCCTAAATGACACCCCTGTTTCTGATTATCTGTAATTATTTTTATCTTCTATGCAGCTTTTCATAGAATGCCACTATTATTATTATTATTATTATTATTATTATTATTATTATTATTATTATTGTGATTTTATTTACAGATATCGGTAAATAAAACAATAATATTTCATTTATACATGCATTATAGTTCAATTTTTTTGACCAGATCCTGCAGAAACACAAACTCAAGTTAGGGGGGGAGGGAAGACCAGCAGTATCTCATTAGTGTGGTGCAACAGGAATGCCTCAGGTACATATCGGCCATTTTCCCTATAACTAACCCACCCCTCCTGGGAAATAATGGACTCGTCCAGCTACTGCACATCCAGCTGAGTAGCGCCAGGAAGAAAAAATTGTACCTCCTTATAATTTGGCACTCAGTCTTGAAAACTTGCAGCTGCTTAAGAATTGCTATGCCTGATTATAACATTGTTTTTTTTCTGAACCGCCTAAATACAGTTTGCACAGGTGAACTGTACTTTTTGTACTCATTTTCCACATACAGCTCACAAAAATCACTGGTCTTGTTTCCCTCACATAGACTGATTTGATAATTCTTTTGCTTTTTGGATTTTGAATGGCTTATGTTCTTCATCCTCTTTCCCCTACTGCTGTTCTTGTGTCTGCCAAACCGTCCTGTTAAATTCATTTACCAGCTGATGGATTAATTTCTTCCTTTTCAATATTTAGTTTTTTGCTTTGCTGTAGATGACTATGCATTGATAACTACTATCCCCTGGGTATCATGTCATCCTCTGTGGTCTATGGGTACCATGCTAGCCTCTAGTTCCCAAGGTTGTGGATTCAAACCCCACAGAGGCTGATGGATTTTTTTCTGGCGTATAAATCCTTAGCTTCCTTTGGAAGGGAAGTAAAACTGGTGGTCCTGTGTCATAGATTTATGGTATGTAAAAGAGCCTCAAGCCTGATAAAGAGACTCCTGAGTAAAACTTCTGGTTTTTCATGCCCAATATAGTATGGGATGCTAAGAAACATAGTAGTTAAAGAGCATCCATAAATATAACTCAGTTTAATTTTCCAGGATATCATAGAAGATGTGCATTGGCTATCTCTTACATGCTGTCTTAGTTGTGCATTTACAAGTCATCCGGTAAATGACATCTATCCTATATTTTCAGTGTTATTCTGGAATATTATATGTTGTGGTTTTTTTCTTACCTTCTTTACTCTCTACAACATCAGTATGCAGCATACTGAGGAGTAGCTTCTTGGTAAACAGTCAAGAAACAATCTCTGCCATAAATCAATCTCAGATGGTGGTGTAGTGGAGCATTCTTTGTCTCAACAGGGATTTCACAACGTTTGTTCGTTGTTTCTACCAATGACATCTTCTTTTGACTGATCTTCTTGGCAAATTGAAGAGATGTAAAGAAGCTTACTGTCATTTCTTCCTTGATTTTGAAACAATTTCATACGACATAGAATCAGTACCCTGGAGTTTCATTTTTGGGACAGACATCTTCCTTATCTTGGTATAGAATGGGTTCAGAGATGTATATTGATGTTACATGTGCAGCAAGCCAAAATTTCTGGCCATATTTATCATATTGGGCAGAATTGGGTAAACTTGCACCTTTTTTGGAAGTACTTGCTCTTCAATAGTTATATTTTCTCTGAACATAACAATGCAGACAGTTTTCCAAAAACCTATTCCAAATTTCAGGTATAAGAGTGAATTTTATGAGTTGGCACTCTTTCAGCTTGTTGACTTCTCATCAAACTGGAGGAATCTGAGCATCTCCTGAAATCTATCCCATGGCATTGTGTCCTTGATGAATTTGGTTCCCAGGAATGCAACCATACATTGTCGATTGGCATGCATTTCATAGAAATTACTCCCTGGGTATACATGATGGTGATTGTCATCTCCAGCTCAAGTAAAATAGTCTACACGTGTTTCAGTACCATTTGAGCATTGGACCCTGTATACTTCTTTATGAGATAAAGCACTGTTTTATCAAACAGTAGATGAAAAGCATGGATGTGAGAATCATCCACTCAGAAAGCGTATATAGTAGGACCTCCCCACACTTTTAGGACATTTACAGCAGCCCCTGATGATAAGTTGATGATTTTCCATTCAGTTTCATCATTCATTTTCACTGCAAATGAATCTGACAGAGCCTGGACCTGCTGATGTCTGAGGCAATGGATAAGGAATCCTCAGTAGCATTATCATCACCAGTTTCTGGCGGAAATTCACTATTAGAGGCTGATAGATAGTTTTTTAATCAATACTGGAACTCTCAAGAAAAGGTATATTAAAACCTTGTCATCCATAAGGCCACACAGATGATACATGATACAACATAACCTCTTGTACACAGAATACTATCTAAATGAGAACATAATAATTTTATTGCAGTAACAAGCTAATAGCACATACAGACATGCTGGGACTGAACAATGAGTCAGCATAGCTGTTCGATAGCTGTTAACTGTACTTTGGCTATCTCTTGAAAGTGCAGTAATGCTATAAATTTGTAGGGTCAAACTGATCCCTCTCGCTGCTTAGACCTAGCAAATGAAACATTTATTAAAAATAAAATATTTTTATATTACTTGTATCACCATGAAGGAAGAAAATTAAATAAAAGTCATAATGTTTAGTATGAAAATATGAATTCCTGTGCAGCCATTTAACAATAAATCTAGCCTGCAGCCAACTTGTAAGTTCATTTAAAACATCTGTCTCCTTGTTTATTTCTTTCTTTTTTATTTTTTTTATTTGCATAACTCATTTAACTTCTAAGATTTCTTGGGGTTTTGACTTGAGAAACAACTGATGGTGTTGGTAACTCATTGAACTGCAGGTTTTAACACTGATTTAATTAATTTTTTTTATCATGAAACACACTCACATGCATACTTCCAAACTCTGTGGAGGGTAGAAAATGATTCTACTTAAAAAAGAAATCTCTCCCATCCAGTTGGGAAATGAACCCTGGCCCTTTGGGTAGAGAAAAGTCAGCTCATAGATCTGACTGCAGAGACAATCACTTTTAGCTTTCTCCAATACCAATAATTACTTTGTACATTATTTTATGAAAATCTTTACATCTATTAGAATTACCTATGGTGAAATGCTGGTTCAGAAGGTTTCCTCACTTTCTCTATGGCTTACCTATAGTAAGAAGAGAAAGTATGTATTCCACTAAAAATTTCATATCGAGATTTCACCAGATATACACATTTTGGGGTTCCTGAATCTAACAAAAGTGTGTTTAGAAAAAGGTATATGTGTGTATCTGTGAACAGCATAACTCAAAAATGAAATTTCGGATAAATACCAAAATTGGTATTAAGTTCAGCATCTTCCAAGGATGCAATATGAGGATTTTTAAGAAAATCCCTCCAGCCCAAACTAACCTATACATAAATTTTGCTTATTTTTTATTTTCTCAAAAATGTTAAAAACAATTTTTGTTTTATTTATTTATTTATTAACGATTGATCAGCATTACACGCTTTACAGATATCTGTGAATAATAGAATACACTTAAGGAAGACCAAAGTGGCTCCTTTCAATTTTTTCTTCTTATTTCTCTGTTTACCCTTTCTGCTAGGAGGACTTAACCCCCCAGGACTTTCAAGCGGGTGCCTGGGATCAGATGCCTGTTGGGGAGATAGGCATCTGTCTAATTCAGACAGAACAGCCAGGATGGGTGATCATCCCAAAGCCTGGTATGAGAACCAGGAAGGAAGGAGATGATATGAAATTATGTTGAAATGGATGAAAGGAAAGGTGATGATGGAATGAATGGCAGGGAAGCCAGAGAACCTGGAGACCACAAATCCCACATATGGTTCACTGGGATCGAACCCGGGCTGCCTTGGTGAGAGGCGAGCTTTCTAACCACTTAGTCACGGTGCTAGCTCCTTTTAACTATGGGATTAAAATACCACATTTTAAGATATTTGCATGACAGATAAAATGTATATCTTGAATTTTCTGTGAATAGCCTGTTAAATCCTTTTCAATTGGAATGAATTCTGAATAATTTTTTGGTCTTGTAAACTGTAGGAGATAGACAAAAACTTCCTATGCAAAAGATGAAGACCTTGTTAAAACACACAGTTTATGTATTTTTTGGGGGGGGGGGATTTACCACTTCTGAGATATTGTTAACTGCCTGAATTTTCAAATGCTTTATATTCAGTTCCTGTGGTAAGTAGCTATTTAATTTTTTCTTTTCTTCTTTTCTTCTTCATTCAAAGAATAGAATTTCATAGCCACTATATGTTTTTAGGATTTGTGTAACACTTAAACCTCCTGTATCCCCTTTGCACCTACAATGAGATGTGTAATGAAACTATTTTTGTAAATGTATACCTCAATAAAAAAACAGGCAGATAGAAGAATAAGCTTGTGCCAATAGCATAGCCAGAAAATTATTAAGGAGGGGGTTATTACAGGGGTTCATTTTTTAAATAATTTGAATAAATTAAAATGATAAATATGAATTAATTCTGAGTTGAAGCATTTAAATAAATTGATTTTACATTCACAGATTAAGGTGCAGCAATTAGAACTAAAATTAGGATAGGATATTTTGTGTATTCTAAGCGGCAAATGTTTTTTGACATGAGAATTAATGACCACTGTGAAGTGTTTTATATTACTGCTGCAGACTATTTTATTTCACTACAAAATAGGGTTTCTAGGTATGCCCTAAGCTGGGAGAGAGTGCATTAATTTGGAAACCACTCAAATTTAGCACCAGAACAAGATCATGTGCCTGATATCATTCACATGGTTGCACCATGCCATCTAAAGTACAATTTCTGTTGCTGTCACCTTTGGTCATATTGTTGAAGGCATACAGTGTAAATATAGTGCCACCAGTAATACGATTAGGAAGTATCTTGTTCCTTCCAATCTAGAAAGGTCCTATTATTTTAACGGAGCTATTTTTGCTATTAATTTTTAAAATTTTTTAGCATGGGGAGGATTACAGCCCCCAAACCCCCTCCCCCTAGCTGTGCCTCTGACTTGAGCAAGAATAGTTTGTAAAAGATTGGATAGAGAAACTAATGTGAATGTTATACATCAGATGTCTACTTTCTCTATTGCTTACCTTTAGTCTTTTACCCAAAAATTGAATACTGAGATTTCACTGGAAAACACTTTTGAAACTCCCTGAATCCAAAATAAACAATTTCAGAAAAGGGTCTGGTATATGCACATGTGCATGTTATACTGTACACAGTTATACTGTGAAAAATGAAATTTGGTTAAATACTGAATCTTCCAAGAATGCAACACAAAGATTTTCAAGAAAGTCCCCACCCAAAATTACCCCTTGTATGGAAAAACGTTTCAAAATTTGATTTTCTAAAAAATGCCTGTAATAATTTTGATTGAAATACTATATGCTTATGATATTCGCATGATAAATAAAATGTATATCTTGAATTTTCTGGGAAGCTCTCTTCATTCTGAACAAATTTTTTATAATGTGTAAACCATAAGAGACAGACAAAAATTTACTACATAAAAAATGTAGATTTCATTAAATCACAAAATTTATGTCAAAGAAAATGTTTTGTGATATTAATTATTTCTGAGATATTCTTTGTTATTGTTTGAATTTTTAAATACTTATTTCAAGTTGTTAGTCACTATTCACTTTTTGTTTTTCTCGTGGTCATGCAAACAATGGAATTCCATAGCCATCACATAGCAACACTTCTTAAAAGTTTTGACTATAGCTTAAGCTATTGTATTCACTTATCTCCTTGTACCTACACAAATTATATAATAAAAACTATTTATGCAAATCTTTATCTGGAAAGATAGGAAAATAAGCTTTAGTAAAAATAATTTGTCCAGAATGGGTAAACAAAGTCATGTAATGTAACACATCAGATTTTATACCAACTTTTGACAGAAATCTGTGTTGGCTGGGAATAATACTAATATTTTGTTTTTTAAACAATTATTTGTATTGAAGACCCCCAAATTAAGCCAAGTGGATAAATCCCTTTTCTGTTAACATTAATATTTATGTCATATCACATAACATACAAGTGCAATCGAACTGCTATACTGTGTAGCACAGTAAAAAAATCTGATGTGTTACACTCACATGACTTTCTCTACTCTTGTACAAACTATTTTTACAAACGCTTATTCTCCATCTACTTCATGTTAATCGAGATAAACATTTCCAGACTCTATCTTATTGCTAATTTTCTTGTAGATGTAAGGGGAAAATATATTTACAAGGGCAATATAGAAAAACAGTAGCCTTTAAGCACATACATATGTCTTAATAGCTGGTTGCTTGGTGCAGCACTATTCCCTTTCCCACAGATTAATACTCTTTGCATATCCAAGACAAAAAATGAATAACGAATTCCCGTTTGAGAAAATTATTGAAAAATTTAAGGGAATAACAAGTAATATCTCGAAAATGGTTCACTCATCAAAAAAAAATGTATATGACATAAATTGTGTATTTTAATGCGATCTACATTTTTTGTGTAGTAAAATTTTGTCTATCTCTTATGGTTTACCAGTTATGCAAAAGTCGTTCACAATGAAGAATACTTTTGGAGACATTCCCAGGAAATTCAAGATATACATTTTATTTGTCATAAAAATATCTTAAACATATGATATTTTAATCAAAATCGTTGAGCCATTTTTGAGAAAATTAAAATTTTCGAAAAATCTTCCATGTAAAGGGTAATCTGGGGTGGGGGATTTTCTTGAAAACCTTCATGTCGCATCCTTGGAAGATATTGAACCTAAATACCAAGTTTGGTGTTTATCCAACTGTTTGTTTCTGAGTTATGCTGTTCACAGACAGACACATACACGGACATGTTTCCAAAAATGCTTTTTTTGGATTCAGGGGGTCTCAAAACATATATTTCCAGTGAAATCTCGGTATCAAATTTTTGGGTGGAATACAATACTTCCCCTACTTACTATACGTAGTAGAGAAAGTAAAAAAGGAATTAGACAAGTAAGTTGGGTTACTCATGGCCTGACCCAATCAAATTTTGCCAGATTTGCCTGATCGAGTTTTGCCTGCCTAAAGTGAGTTAACATATGACTAGCTTGCCTAAGCAAGGGTGGTGCCTTCATGCTATACTAGTTAAATAACACTTGATAGAAATGCATATCTTAAAATAAATATTTATTTCATACACATTATGTACAACAAGAATGCAACAATACTTCTCAATGAGGAATGCATTGGCATGACATAGCTACTCAGAGAAGCTAATGAGAAAGTTGCAGTGCAATATTACTATTCTATGGATTCATATTGGAGTTGTAGTGACATGTTTCAGACATGCACAGAAGAATTCAGGGCCTCTGCTTCTGGACTTGTGCAGCTGTTGAAGGATAAGAGGATATCACATATCCATGCCAATTTGGCAGCTTGTGTAAGTACAGTTGCCAACATTATGCTAGTGAAACTGCAAATTAAGACAATTATTGATATTATCGTAAAAGTTTGTCCAAAATTGTATTTTATTTCATATTTTGACAAGTTTGTTTGTCCCTTGAATTAAACATTGAAATTGTCTCTAATAATATTGCCTGACTTGTCTAAAGAACTTTCAAAAAGTGGGAGTGGGAGTAAATCCAAAAGAGTTAGTAATATGTAGTTTCAAGGCTTTTTGGCCATGGTCCAGAAGATGAGAATTTAGCTAATGTTTCGCCCATTGCTTCACCAGGCATCTTCAGAGGAAGTGTGACTTCTAGCTGGTACTGCTAGAGGTGAATTCTCATAACTGGACCATGACCAAAAATCCCAAAAACTACATTTTACTGGATGAACACCAGCCGTAGAAGCCTAAGCTTGTACGAAAGGTTTTTTTTCCCCCGTTTTTAGTTTAGTTTAACATCCTTTAACCAGGTAGGTAATATCAGCCGATATTAAGGAATAAGGAACCACATTCCTTATTACATGTCCTTCTCAAATACTATTCATACATTTTACATCTAACCACTACTTTGGTTTTGAAGCAGCTGCTTGATATTGGCATTTCTTTGATGTACCTTGATTATTTTTATATACTTCATACTGAATGCATACGACCTAGGGATTAAAATATGGGGAAGCTAGTTTATAGACGCACTACATTAGAAAAAAAGGTTTTAGATGTAAGTTTCATTTGTACCATTGTATCAAAGAAAGGTGGAAATAAATATTCATTCATTCATATTGTATGCATTTATCTGGAAAACCAGAGCTTCAGATGAATAATAATCATGTCTAATTTCCAGCAGATAAATTATTGTTGGCAACTGCTTGGCATTGCCGGTATGTTCATGCTTCAGCCATCACTATGCTCCAGGTAGGCTGGGCAAGTTAAAAAGCGTCATTTATACACCTCCAATTACAACCCCTAGATATACAAGAAATGAATCATCCAGTTAAAAAACATGCTATGTCCACAAAATTTAAAAATCGAGATTTTGTAGCCATCTTATTGTGGACATTAAACTGTACATTTTAACAATTTGGCACTGTTACAAAAACCAATGTTTACCATCTATAAAGAGGTTTGAAATTTGGGTGTTCTTCAAAAAACTGCTAGGTCCATCGATCATCATGAAACAAAACTCATTTTGTTCATATTATAGCAAAATATGTTTTGTCAAATAAGTATTCTGTATCTTTAAATACGTGCTGTTTCAAACTCTGTCAAGTCCGAAGTTTGGAACAGCAAGTCCAGAGATCTCTAAAGAGCATGCTAATGTTAAACTAGAAGACCTAAAATTCTACATGGATCTAATCTCCCAGCTGTAACAGGAACAACAAGAAGGAACATTTAGAGATGAGGCAGAAAAGGAAGAGTATTCTGACATCGAGGATGTTCCTGGTGATGAGGAAGATTTAATTATTTAAGACTAAAGTACATGCTTCCTAAAGCTTTGTCAAAACGAGTGTTTAGTGTTCTAGCTATTGTGTTTTGGTTTTACAATGAACCAGTGTGTATTCTAAAAAGGTTACAAATATTCCTACTGTCTTGATTTTCTACTGTTAAGAACTTAGTTGAGTTTCTATAATATTATGTTGTTAAATAATGTCCATTGTAAATAGTATCACAAAACACTGTAAAACCTTCTTTAATTATATACAATGAAAATTCTTAGTTTATGTTTATTAAAACATTCACAATTGCCATTGTTACTGTTCCAAAGCCTTTATATCCACGATCATGAAGTACAACAAGTTACAGAGCAGTCCCAGAAGTAACCAACCAACTACCCAGTGATTATGGTAGAAAGCACCAATCTTATAAAGCTTAAGCTTGAAGTTTGACTATGCTATGTTGTTTAGTGTTTGTTTGGCAGCCATCAATAGTGAACTCTCTCAGCGAATTTGTAAACATGGATAAAACTGGTCATCTTTATATGATACTATACTTTCATTTGAAAGGTCTTCGTCTAACTAATATTAAAGCTGAGCTACTTTCTACTCTGGGGGAATCTGCTCCTTCATTTACAACAGTAAAATATTGGGTGACAGAGTTGAAGCAAGGCCGTAAGCTGCCAAGATGAACATCGCAGTGGTCGACCAAATGAGGTGACCGCAGAAGTTGTGAAGAAAATCCACAAAATGGTATTGGATGACCATTGACTGAAAGTCCATGAGTTAGCAGACATCAAAGGCATTTCAAAAAGTGGAGTACATCACATACTGACTGAAAATTTGGACATGAGAAAGCTGTGCGCAAGATGGATGCAGCACAATGGAACAAAAACAGCATTATGGGGATGTTTCAGTCGAGCGTTTGGAGATGTTTCACAGCAATAAAGCAGAGTTTTTGCATTGACTCATAACTGTGGATGATACTCACTTAACACCTGAGATGAAGGAATGGTCAGAACAGTGGATTGAAAGGGGAGAATCGGCTCCAAAGAAGACAAAGACAGTTCCCTATGCAGGCATGGCATAAGTATTTTGGGATGCACGTAGGAAAATTTTCATTGATTAGCTTCAAAAAGGAAAAGCAATCAATGGTGAATATATGCAAACTTATTTTAGTGTTTGAGTGATGAAATCAAGCAAGAACGACCACATTTAGCCTAAAAGAGAGCTTTGTTTCATCAAGACAATGCACCAGTTCACACATACATTATCGCCATGGATAAAATCAATGAGTTAAAGTTCAAATTGCGTCCTCATGCACCCTATTTGCCAGATTTAGCCCTTTCTCATTATTTTCTGTTTCCAAACTTGAAGAAAGGACTTGGTGGTTAAAGATTTGCCAATAATGTGGAAGTGGAGTCTGCAGTTGATGGCTATTTTGTGGAGCTCGACGGTTCTCACTATAAACAGGGTATCAAAGCTATTGAACATCACTGGGAAAAGTGTATCAAGCTGAAGCGAGCCTACGTAGAGAAATAAAGACTTTTTTCCAAAATTTTTGTGTTTTCTTTATTAGCCAGGCACTTCTAGGACAGCCCTTGTATGTCTAACAAATTTCATTTTTTTCAGAATACGTGTTGCCCTAGGATTTCACACAATCCCTTCAAAATGCATTGATTTAATAGGAAATTCATATAAAATTTAAAGTAAACTAGTATCTCTTATAGGAGAGGAGTGACAGTTTATCCTAATTTCTGAAGAGAAACAAATGTCCCTTGGATTTAGCTTGGTTTGTAACTGGACAACTCAAATACACCCTTCACATTTCTTCAAATGAAAAATGCATATCATCATTGAGTGACAAAGCAAGTGAGAGTAAAAACAAAGTTAATTCATCACTTAGATACACCAGTGACTTTCATTATGCACCAAAAAAATGAATACTAGTTTGGATATAATAAACTGAAAGACAATGTAGAATATAAATTAAAAAGCATATTATAATACAATGCACCAGATACAAGTTTGCATTCCCAGCTGCATCTTTAATACAAATAAGCTATTGTACAATTTCATTTTGTCGTGAAATTTCACACAAGGTTCAGCTTTCATTCATATAAAATGAAACATATAGTTTTCTTTGTTAACCTCTCCTTTCATGATTCACAGTTACTGATACCCTGTTATCCCTTAAACGCAAAATGAGAATTCCTTTTCTTTCAAGTCTTGATAGCTCCTTTACAGATGAAAGATAACAATGATTATGAGTAAAGACAAGAATTCCATGCGCCATAAAATCCCCAAATATGCATGCATTCATGCACAATCTCATTACAATACACGCACGATCAATTATAAAATACCTACATTAAAATATGTACTATCATTTTTGTTCCCAATCCATCAATTCAAAAGAAGCTATAAGTGTAAATTTTAATGAACATATTTGTCAAGGGATCAGGGACATCTTTTGATGTATACTTCTCTAAAATGTTTTTAAGAGTTGGGTTTCTGAGTTTCTCAAGTGGTATATTTGCTCCTACAAAAGCATTGCACAAATCCATGTAAAAATTATTTTGCTGTGCCTTAGGTGAAGGAGCAGTAATAAATTACTGGATTTGATGTGCTGCAGATTCTCTAGTTTCTTGCATTCTTGCAATTTGTGACACAGATACGACATGCTGTTTGACTTGAAATTTTTTAGTACATTTTATCTGAAATTTTAAAAGATCTTCCGGTTATATGGGTATGATTTTTTTTTTAAAAAAATGACATTCTTATTTAATTAATTTAAAATATATATTGCAATGTTTTATAAAGAACAAGAAAAAGAATAGCTTACCTCTTTACTACAATCACAGAATGCAACATTCCATCTGATCTAATAAAATCCTTTCCTTTTATCCACTGTGCAAGGAGTTTACACTTCTGGAACTTTTAATTGGAGGCATATTAGAAGCACATTAACACACACAAACAGAATAACACAGACATTTACCATTTACAAGGTTCACATACACACTGTGAAGACAGTTTAGCGAATGATTTGTTTTAGAAGAAGGTTTAGCTAGTAAGGTTTGTTCAAATTCCACAAGACCACTCGCAGCTGTGTCTTTGTCACGTCATCCGTGGTACCTGACTTAGAAGGCTAAATTTTCATTGTCATGAAATCAAAAGCTTGCTAGTGATTGTTTAAGTAAATGTTTATGACAGATGGTCTGCAGAGGGCTGTTGGTAAAATTCTGGGAAAGCCATCCTATTGTGAGAATCTTAACTTCTATTTCTGCTATCTATCCCCTTTTCTTTCTTCAAACCTGATCATAAAATAAAAAAACTGAGGTGTCTACTCAAAACCATTAAAACATACATTTAAACTGAAAATAATGTATATTATAGGCATAATTAAGCTAAAAATGCCTTATTATGCATTATGAAAGTTTTTAACCCCAAAAAGGTAAAAATATCCACGGAAAAAGTACTCATTATTTGGAATCAGAAAGTAATGAAATGGATAAGTACTAAATTTGAGCTATGTCCAATGATCCTATAAAAACATGCATTTGAATGGAATTATTGTCTTCATTTATGAGAATCAGTTCCTAACTTCTCTGATACAGTATCACTAAAGAACATCTGCAGTGCTGTAGTGGAGTGCTGGATAAAATTTTATTTGGACTTCAACATTTCAGCATAAATAATATTTTATTTGTAATTAATTTCAATTTTATTAACTTGGATTTAATTTTCTTGCTTGGCCAATCTCATAAGCACAGACTTGTATGCAAAAAAGGGGGGCCTTTCTTATATATATAGGGATATAGGATATACAATGGAGGGGCACACCCCGCACACTGCGACCTACATGAAATCTATTGCAGCTATCAACCCCAGGAGGAAGAGAGGAAGTGAAGGAACCACAGGCTGCAGATAGACAGCCCACAGAGATGCACAGAAGTCCCTACAGTTCCTGACTCAAAGATCTAGCGAACCAGGCAGACCCCTAGTGTCCATGGAGAATACTCTTTCCTTGGAGCAAGCATCCACACCATTTGTTCCAGCACTGCCACACACCGTGAATCCTAGAGGCACACTGCAACATGAGAATTGAATAAAAGGGAAATGAGGGATGGTAGATTAGAAAGTACCCCAAGCATTCACCTACCAACCAAGCAAAACTATAAAAAACCCAAGATCAGAATGAAAGATCAACTGGAATCGATGTCAGAACCTCCTGAATGTGAGTCTCACAAGTTATCATTGAGGCAATTGGCTTGGTTTTCTTATATATTAGGACTGTCCCAAAAGGACTTGGACTTGTTTGGGATCACCGTTGCTTAAAGCAACAGAAGGGTTTTTGATGGTAGATGTGTGTGTTAGAAAGTCAAATTGAAATGAGAGCTGGACAGCAAAAAAGAATTATTTAAGTTGGATAAATTAAGTATCTGCAGAGAATGTATGGATAAATAAATAGGGATTGGATGAAGAATTAACAGAATAGCAAGAAGGCAGAGCTGCAAAGACAAAGTCTTGCAAGAAAACTTAGAAACGTGGGAGGAAGTGAGAAGTACATTGCATGAAGAAAGGAGAAAACAATAACTTCATGGTATGGCTAGGGATAGAGAAGATAAAAGATGGTAATGAGGTTGTTCCCTAATGCTCCAGATGATGATGATACTTATGGAAGCAAGGTTTAGTTCTGCCACAGTTTAATCCATCTTGCAGGTCTCCAGCTTTTGATGGTCAAAACAGTTGAGGTGTATGGGAAGAAACATTGCACTACAATGCTCTCCAACATGTGGCAAGAATGTGTCAGGATTTGCTGCAGCATTTCTGATGGGATCTCTTCAACAGTCCTTATCTCTTGTCCTAAGATAACCGTGTCTTTAGGTCACTGAAACCACATCACAAATGACAAGATCTAAGATGCTGTTGCAGAATGGTTTAGTAGCCAAATATGGACATATTATGCTCCAGATATTTGTCATCTTGTGGTTGCTGAGACACTTGAACTGACAAAGTGACTAGATTTATTCACTATCTCATTGATATAGACAGTAGATTCATGTGTTATATATTCTTAACAATAAACCATTAAGGAAGCCAGTAAAAAGTTTCATCTGCACAACCTTATATTTGAAACTATACTTAAAATTTTAACATTTTTAATTAAATTGAAATTGAAATTGTGAAAGGATTGGTGACACTTTAGTTTCAGATATTACAAGTTTTCACTCAGAACATATTTTGAAGATGTTCATCCCTATTGCCAGCTGTATGTCCACAAGCCTGGAAGGGGATCCCCTAATTTAGTGTCAGTTGTACTATCATCAAGTGGAGAACTTTACTACATCGTCAACCAGCAGAACTTCAAAATTCATTTACTCTCTGTGCATTTTTGGTGATATGTATTTTTTCCCATACTGTGAGTTCTGCTGGTATTTTAGCATGTTTGTTCTGTTGACCAAAAATGGTGAGCGACTGCAGATTTGTCTGCTTGTTTAAGTTTTAAGTTTCTTAAGTGTCCTTTAGTATGCTTTGTAGAATTCTCTTGTTTTTTTACTTTCTCTACTACGTATAGTAAGTAGGGGAAGTATTGTATTCTTCCCAAAAATTTGATATCAAGATTTCACCAGAAATACATGTTTTGAGACCCCCTGAATCCTAAAAAGGCATTTTTGGAAACATGTCCGTGTGTGTATCTGTCTGTGAGCAGCATAACTCAGAAATGAACAGTCGGATAAACATCAAACTTGGTATTTAGGTTCAGTATCTTCCAGAGATGCAACATGAAGGTTTTCAAGAAAATCCCTCCACCCCAGACTACCTTTTATATGGAACATTTTACAAAAATGACTTTAATGATTTTGATTAAAATATCATATGTTTAAGTTATTTTCATGGCAAATGAAATGTATATCTTTAATTTTCTGGGAATGTCCCCAAAAGTCCTCTTCATTCTGAATGACTTTTGCATAACTGGTAAACCGTAATAGGGAGACGAAATGTTACTACACAAAAAATGTAGATCTCGTTAAGACACACAATTTATGTCACATAAATTTATTTTTTTGTCCAGTGAACCATTTCCGAGATATTCCTCGTTATTTGTTTGAATTTTCCAATACTTATACTTTTCTCAAATGGAAATTCATTATTCATTTTTTTATGTTCTGGACATGCAAAGAGAATGGAATGCTCCACATAACAACCAGCTCTTAAACGATTTGACTATCACTTAAAGCCTAGCATATTACTCTTGCATCTACAAGAAAATTAGCAATAAGATAGTTTCTGCAAATGTTTATCTCAATTAACATGAAATAGATGAAAAATAAGAATTTGTAAAAAATAGTTTGTACGAGAGTAGAGAAAGTCATGCGAATGCAACACATCAGATTTTTATAGCTTTCTTGTGGACAAGAGGAGTGCAGCAAAATAATGTATCTTTATTTCTCAGTGAGAGTGCTCCATACGTGGTAAAAACAGGACAAGACCTGGATTAAAAGTTCTTCCAAAGCTATTAATCTAACTTGCCTTAATCACAGACTACATTGCTACACATAAAATACCAGTACCAAATGTAAAGATGTGCATCTTCTAAACTGTCTCCTAGAAAAAGAAAGATTTGTTCCAATGTCCTCTTACCTCCTGAGGCAGTTTAAACTTGAAGTACATGGTTAGATGCTTTGTCATACAATAAAGAACATGTGGAAACTGTGTAGGATTAATGATACTAGGACAAGTGATGTGATGTGATACAGCACTTTAACCTGAAGTCATGAACAGGAGATCAAGATTTTGTTTCTACCCCTCTTTGGTGCAATATGTCATATGGTAAACATCGTAGGGTTATGAACACCATTGTGAATCTTATGTTAGCCTCTAAATACACTTAGCACTGCAATAGCTCTGGAATGTTCTTCTGAAGATGATATTGAGATAAACCATTACATTCATAGCCATTCTCTAAATCAAATCAAATTGTAAGACAGTTGGATGAAGGCTTTCTGTGATAAATCAACTTTAAAATCTATTACCTTGAAAAGCTCATAGCAATGCTAAAATTACATCCATTAAGTCACATTTCCAAAACAAATCCTGGTTGCAAAATACATTATAAAACTGACAAAACCTACAAACTGAAACAGAAAGAGAATTCACTGAGGATGAGTTACGATATTTTTCACATCACTGAGATATTCTGTGATGTAAAAAGAATATATTTTCCCTGTAAAGATCAGTCAGTCCACTCAACACTTTCTGGTACTCATAGGCAACAACAGGCTGTGTGTTTTACAATTTAGATACAAAGTACAACATACATCCCCCTTATATATGCACACACAAACTTAATAAAGTGAAGTGATGAGTAATAATAGGGAGTTTTAGCAAATCAGAAATTTGCATTAAAATTATTCTGACGTCATTCATTTCACATCCAATCAGAAGGGAGTACATTTAATGCTTGAATAATGGTGCACTTAATCAAACAACCAGCTGTGGTTATATGTGCAAGAATAATGTGGTCAATAAAGCAAGTGTGTTAATCAATCACAATTTACAAAGGCTGACTTTGGCTACTATCAAAGTATGCTTTGCAGCAAGGATATTCTTCAAGAAGTATTAGGAACTAATCCCTACGAAGATGGCAGCATGTGAAGCAATATTCTCAGTAAAGTTTGGGAGAGAATACAAAAGGTTTTGCCTTTGTACAGTAGAGGACCATTTGTTGCAATTCTTGAAAAGGCAAAATAAAACCAATATAAGGAAGTATATTATTTTATATATTATTAAATGAAATATGAAGAAACAGTTTTGTAACAATAATTATTATTCAACTGTTTTGTAAGCTATTTTTTCTGGTGAGAAATAATTTATATTAAAACGTGGAAAATGTACTAATCTTAATTGGTACATTAGTGAATCTTAATGTACCAAACTTCTTTTTTTTCTTTTTGCTATAACAGATAATATAATATCTTTAAAACCAATGTTTGTGTATTTAAATCTGATGCACTGTATTGCTGACACTGGTACAGGTAGGGCCTTAATGGTAGAAAATCTCATGACAGCATTTCCTATATGTATACTACGGAAGTCATGAAAAAGATAAGATTTTGCACAGATATAATTCATTGATGAATTTTCATTTGTGCTTGCATCTTCAAGCCTATCGCACCCAAATGGGACATATATTTCTGTAATCAGCCAAGTTTCTAGCAGTGTCTGCAATCTCCAACTAAATCCTCAGTGATAAGTGATTAGCTCAACACCTGCTAGATGACACTAGATAGAGGAAGACACTTAACGGATATGAAAGTGAACTTACTATGAGGTTATTTTACAAGAAAATAAACTTTATACTGCATCAATGGCTTTACTTTCCTTCTGAAGGAAGACATTTTAAGTATTTTTCCCCTCCCAAAAATTCATCCCCCTTCATCATATCTATGGTAGACAAGGAAAACACTGCATACCACTCTCAAAGCTTTATTACCAAGATTTCATCAGAAATATACATTTTAAGATTCCCTGAGCCCAAATAAATGGATTTTTGGAAAAAGGTGTATGTGAGATAATATACTGGGTACAGAAAATCAACGTACAAAAAATTGTAGAACAGAAATGCAGTACCAAAATAAGCACTTTGGTATGAACAAGGGATCACAGAAGCTTTTTTACTGCATTGTGAAACCTGTTTGCAGTATGTCAGATGTAAACAAAGCACACTTTTGCTAGTCAGTCACTAGAGGTGTCTGATGTTCAACGTGAAGCCTACTGATGGACAGTAATACTGAATGCTCATCTTCTTAAAGCACAAAGAGTACAGTACAATTTTTGGGAATTACCATAGACAAGAACCTGAATTTCAATGAATACATAGATGATCTCTACAAGAAACTAAACTCTCAGTTATATTTACTAAGGAAATTAGCTAATCAACTAGAAAATGACATACCAACACCAGTGTACTATGGAATGATCCACTCACTTATTGAATATGGGATAGAAATTTGGAGGGGAGCATCCATAACCAATCTAAATAGAGTATTGGTGATCCAAAAGAAAAGTCTAAGGTGTATATTTAACTTAAAACGTTGCCACACTGTAAAAGAAGTGTTTAAAAATGCAAAAATTCTAACAGTAGTATCTCTATATGTCTACAAAATTATTTTGTTTGTTAGAAGGAATCAAAATATCAAGAATCTCAACAAAGAATATTGTACATATAAAACAAGGGGAATAAATAACTACCATAGGGTGTGTACAACTAAAGCTGCAACAAACAAAGATCCATACATCAGAAGAACCATACTCTTTAATAAATTACCACAATATATAAAAGCTGCACAGGGTAACTCTTTTAAAACGTTATTAAAAAATTATCTACTAAATAAAAGCCTATACAGAATAGACGAATTGTAATCTTCTAAAATCTGTTTTGTATGTTAGAGTATAAGTATAGATCAAATTGTAAATAATATTTTGTGCTTGAACTAAACTGTTTTTTGGTGGTATTGTATAAATGATAGGCCTAAAGTGTAAATAGTATCTGATAATATATGTGACTCAACTGAAAATTACTATTAGTGTTATACAAGTGACAAATTAAGTTCTAAATAGGGATTGTATAAGTGATATGCCAAATTGTGAATTGATAATATATTAATCCTTCTATAACAAATGTATGTTTGTGAGAATGTAAGTATAGGTTGAGTTGTAAATAGTATCTTGTAATCTGTTTTTTGTGGTGTTGTATACATGATAGGCCAAAATTGTATATATTTGACAATACATGTGATTCGATTGAAAATTACTATTTGTATTATATAGTGACAAGTCAAATAATAAATAGTGATTGTATAAGTGATATGTCAAATTGTATATTAGATAATATGCTAATACTATGGCAAAGCCTGAAACATATAATAACAATGTCTATGGATAAATAAATACTTTACTTACTAATTGTTAGTTTTGTCATTGTGTACCAGTACTCATTGGGACAGTACATACAAACTTGTCATGCGAGTTACATTTCATTTTGGCCAATAAAAATGATATTTCATAAAGTCAGATTTCAATAACTGTTATTATATCCATGCAGCACTCCTGTTGTTATAGTGCATCTGCAACCCCATGTGCCTAACCTCAAAATGCTTAGTTTAATACTGTCTTACCCTAGAGAGGGATAGGAAGGGAGAGATAAAACAGCATAAATAAAAAAAACAAAATGTTGTATGTATACCAAAGTTAGTATTTTAGTTCAGCATCTCCTAAGAATGCAACCTGAAGTTCTTCAAACAGCTTTTATGTGGAACACCCCAAACCATCCTTTACATAGAAAAATGTCCATTATTCTTGATTTACCAAAAAATGGTTTTAATCATTTTGATTAAAATACCATTATATTTAAGATATTTTCATGATTAATAAAGTCTATATCTTGCATTTTCTTGAATAGCATGTGAAGTTCTGTACTCTGAATGAATTTCGTAGCACTGGTAAACAATAAGAGATAGACAAAACCTTATACGCAAGAAACGTATTAAGTCTTTTCAGCTATTTCTTTAAATATTCCATACTGTTTCAAATGCAAGTATGTCATATACTGGAGCATGATACCCCACCTTTAATTACTATGATCATATCGCCTATAAGCAATGGTGGTAACTTGTATTCACTTGTCTTTGGGTTTCTAGTAAATTTTGGGCTTTAATCATTAGATCACACACATTCACTTTCATTCATACTTTCAGACTCTGGAGAGGACAGGAATAATCTTGGCTAGAGAAAAATTTCCAGCCCTACAGCAGATAACTGAACCCAGGACAGCAGGCATGTGCTCTACCGACTGAGCCACAGGACCAGACAAGAGGATTACAACTTCAGAATTAGTTTCTCATTGCTTGTAAACAATACTATTTCCACCTGTTATATGTAACTAAGCATCCACTTAACATTTTTTGGCGAAAAAATACTGTGAATATTGTAAGATGGATAAGGAAGTCGTCTTTTGATGAATACTATAATATGTAATACACAAGTTATGTATGCAAATCTGTAATGGGTAGATATAAATGTGAGACTGTATCACATTTTTCTTTCTTTGCATACTGTAACATTTCTTGCATTTTACTACTTAACTGTGCATACAAATCCAGGTTCTGATGATCATCATTGCTTTGTTTGGGCACACAAAATTACCAATAACAATGAAAATCACATGTGATGTATCTACAGGGTGGGCAGAAAGTCCCTTTACACTGAACTTAACGTGGTTCTATGAAGCAAAGAAATAATATGGATGCAATAATCAAAATATTGATCTTGCATGCAACAATACACAATTCCTGCTCAAAATGGCTGCTAAAGCAATAATGGCAGATATGAGTGCTCTTAATGTTGAAGAGTGTTTGGTAGCTAACACTCAATTTAATTTAATTTTCCATGAACGTTGAATCACTGGACAAACAGTGCAGGATACCCAGAATGACTGTGGTGCATTTTGGTAAAGCTACCATCACATCTATCATTATTGGGGTGAAAGAAAAAGACTTTTGCCACAGAAAATGTTCTTGATATGCACTGCAGTGGAAGACCAAGCACATGAGCTGAAACAGCTGTCAATCAGAACATTTATCTGGAAGTGTGGTTACTTCCATAACTGATGAATTAGGAAACACCAACACCATTTCCTTACCACAGGATGGAGCACCAGTGCATTTCACTTTGAACATCCTCAAATGCTTGGACAAAATTTTAGCAAATCGCTGGATTGGATGTGGAACAAAACAATCTCCAGTTCCATTATCTTGGCCTGCAAGAAGCTGACCTCAATACACCTGACAATGCACTGTGGAGTATTGTCAAAGAAGATGTGCTGAAAAACTGATACACCTACACCAACACCAATCAAATGAAAGACGTTTGTGCAGGTTTCGAAGTATCATGCCTAATATGCTGTTGCGGATGCACAATTAGACATGGAGGTGCATTAGGAACCCACACAAACATTTTGGATACATAGCGGGTAAGCTGCACATAACTACATATAATATTTACCGGCATATAAGGCACTTTTTTCTCCAAAAATGTCCAATATGCTGATAGCAAATTATTTATTACCTCATTTCTTCAGAATTTGCATGTTTCAATTTGAAGCAATTCCTTGTGGTGGTGAGAGCATTCCAGTTGTATAGAGTTCAGTGGATGCACACAGTGTTGTTAACAATTTTCATATTGGAATTAATCGTTCTTCGACACAAGCTGTGTGTTGGACATTGGAAAGGTGGAATCAGACGACTGAAAAATTCAATGCCATAGCTGGGATTTGAACCATGGATCTTCCGGTCTCCATCTGGTTGCTCTAACCACTGAGCTATCATAGCAACATGCTGGCACGACATTAAATTCCACAACTGATTCGCATTTTTCCTGGTAAACCACAAGGAGATCTCAAATTGTATTGAGATGACACACCCCAATGATGACTTACAATGTTATAAGTACTTTAAGTCCCAGGCTTCATAGCTTCAACCACTATTAGGTCAATTAATGGAATTAGTTCTTCTTCCACACAAGCCGTGTGTTGGACAAGATTAGAGGGTGGAATCAGACGACATTTTATGTTGCCATGATAGCTCAGTGGTTAGAGAAACAGGACGGAGACCGGGAGATCTGTGGTTCAAATCCCGGCTATGGCATTGAATTTTTCAGTCGTCTGATTCCACCTTTACAATTTACATATTGTTACTTTAACTGTTGTGATTAGTGTGAAGATCTGCTTGTATCTTTAATTACGGTAATTTGCAGAGTATGGCTGGAAAGAGACACTTGTTATAGAATTGCATTTAAACTACAAGTGACGGAGTATGCTAAAGAACACGGAAATAGGGCTGCAGAAAGCATTTAGGGCTGCCTCCAACTGAGAAAATGATAAGAACTTGACGGAATCAGGAAGAGGTTTTAAAGAAAACAATTCACAGTAAACATAATCTAAGAATTGGAACTACTAAATGACCAAAAATTGAACAGCTATATTTGTTTTTCAGACAAAAGATAAGCGGAAATTTCAGTTCCTACACATATTTGTTACAATTGTTTGAATTACAGTAAATTCATTAATTTTTACTTTCTCTACTACGTATAGTATAGTTTTGAGACCCCCCTGAATCCAAAAAAGGCATTTTTGGAAACATGTCCGTGTGTGTGTTTGTGAACAGCATAACTCAGAAACAAAGTCAGATAAAAACCAAACTTGGTATTTAGGTTCAGTATCTTTCAGAGATGCGACACGAAGGTTTTCAAGAAAATCCCCCCACCCCAGATTACCCTTTATTTTTTCGAAAATTTTAATTTTCTCAAAAATGGCTCTAACGATTTTGATTAAAATATCATATCTTTAGGATATTTTCATGACAAATGAAATGTATATCTCGAATTTTCTGGGAATGTCTCCAAAAGTATTCTTCATTGTGAACGACTTTTGTATAACTGGTAAACCATAAGAGATAGACAAAATTTTACTACACAAAAAATGTAGATCGCATTAAAATACACAATTTATGTCATATACATTTTTTTTGTTGGGTGAACCATTTTCGATACATTGCTTGTTATTCCCCTAAATTTTCCAATACTTATACTTTTTCTCAAATTCGTTATTCATTTTTTTGTCCTGGTAATGCAAAGAGAATGGAATACTCCACATAGCAACCACCTCTTAAAATATTTGACTATCGCTTAAAGCCTAGCAATTCCCCTTGCATCTACAAGAAAATTTGCAATAAGATTAACATCTCGATATCTCGATTAACATGAAGCATATGGAGAATAAGAGTTTGTAAAAATAGTTTGTACAAGAGTAGAGAAAGTCATGTGAGTGTAACACATCAGATTTTTTTCCCAAAAATGACTTAAAAATGAGGTGCATCTTATGCGCTGGAAAATACGGTAATTTTAAAATCAGTGTAAAGGGACTTTCCCTCCATCCTGTACAGAAAATTATTTTCAAGCCAACACTGAACTTTGAAAGCAGGTACTAACACTGAATCATCCTTTAGAAATTTACTAACCACAGGTCTTACATTACTAACATTATTATTTCTGGGCGACAAGAAGTCTGCTGCCTTCAAACTGATGTACTCCCTGACAACTGCAATGAATATTGCTAAAACTATTCTATAAATACATAAATTTAAACAGAAATAACTAGCTTTCTTGGAAACAGTAATATTATTCTTTATTGCTACAAAATACATTGTCAATTCTGCAAAACAACTAAACAGAACATATTGTAATAGTGTACATGTGTGAGACCATAAGTAAAGAATGGTTGTGAAGTTTCTTTGCACAACTTATTCAGACTGAAATGAGACAATATAAACCAGTGGTGCACAACCTTGCAGGCATGAACTTTTCAAACCAGGTTCCAGAGCAACATTTAGAAGATTCAAGCTGAAATTTTACATCAAGACTGTCAAAAAAGTATGTACAGTTTTTCCAATGACTACTTGTACTTTGTTTTTATTCAATACATTGTATACTATTTCTGGTTATATTAAATATCTTGAAATGTTTAGTTCATGTTAATTAAGTTACCAGTATAGATATAGCAAATTTGTTAAAAAAAATTTAGGGAAAAAAATAATTTTACTGGAGTCTCATTTTATGAGCCCTCTTAAGTATTTTTCTTTTAGGAAGTCTGATGGGCAGGCAGGAAAAAATACATGGCTCTATGCTCCCCTCCTTTCCTCTCCATTCCCACCTCAGTGTTAACTCTGCATAGAAATTTAGATTCATCTTCATTGTCCATTTATGGTACATAATATAACAACATTTTGGGAACTTTATATATAAGTGCCACCATACTGTACAAGCTCAACAACACAATTAAATCTGACTGGCCAGAAGATTTCTAGTGGGCATTACCACTGACATCCACCCTCCTATATGAAAGCAGCTTCCGGAGAATAAATTTCAACTCGTTCTCAGATGTGATTTTGTTTTTCCCTGCATTTTATTGTAATTGAAAATTTATAACTGTGACAGTTTTTGAGATAATGTATAATAAAAGCTGGGAATATTGTATTGCTGGCAGTACCATTTTTGTTAGACACTTGATTTCCAGATATCTAATGTGAATACATATTATATATTTGTTAAATTTGATGAAGTAGAATAAAATATTACTCTTTTAATACAGGTACTGTTGTAAATATTGCGATGAAGCTGGGGCTACCACAGGCGTGTCCTCCAGCACTAGGTGGCACATGACTGGTTGGAGAGACAGAGAGTGCTCCGAACTCAGGAAATGCCTGGAAGGCTAATCAAGAAGAATGGCAAAGCTGCAAGAACAGACCTCCCCTTAGTGGTGTAAGAAATTTCTCGAAAGTCTTGTAGGTATAAAGAGGAGTGGATTCACTGAGTTATGAGGTTATTGTTGGTGTGAAATACTGTGCTGTGTGCTGTTCTGTAAGCGTCAGTCAGCAATAGAATGAGAGGAGTTGTGTTCAACACTTCTGTGAGCGACCAAAAGAGAGGAGTTCGGTGTTGACACTCCATTGAGTGACCAGAAGAGAGAGGGGAGTCCTACATTTGAAGCTGAAAAGAGCAATTGTAGAAGAGAAAAGAGGAGTCCTGTGTTTGACAGTGAGTGATCAAAAGAGAGAGGAGGAGTCTTGCATTTGACACTGAAGCAAGAATTTGCAGAAAAGAGATGAGTCCTGTGTTTGACAGTGAGTGATCATAAGAGAGAGGAGGAGTCTTGCATTTGACACTGAAGCAAGAATTTGCAGAAAAGAGATGAGTCCTGTGTTTGACAGTGAGTGATCATAAGAGAGAGGAGGAGTCTTGCATTTGACACTGAAGCAAGAATTTGCAGAAAAGAGATGAGTCCTGTGTTTGACAGTGAGTGATCATAAGAGAGAGGAGGAGTCTTGCATTTGACACTGAAGCAAGAATTTGCAGAAAAGAGATGAGTCCTGTGTTTGACAATGAGTGATCATAAGAGAGAGGAGGAGTCTTGCATTTGACACTGAAGCAAGAATTTGCAGAAAAGAGATGAGTCCTGTGTTTGACAGTGAGTGATCATAAGAGAGAGGAGGAGTCTTGCATTTGACACTGAAGCAAGAATTTGCAGAAGAGAGATGAGTCCTGTGTTTGACACTCTAGTGACTAATCGGAAGAAAGAAGAGGTTGCTTCATGAGTGGTTTATTGCTATGTTACACACAAGGAAAAATTAATGAGTGGCTGGGCAGGGACTGGACCAAATCACAATGTCATCATCATATTTCTGTATCTGCAATCTTTTAGAAACTGTCTTTAGATCTATTTATTATCAATTATTGTTATTTCTTTACTTTTTACATAAATAGTTTCAAATATTTATCTCAGTCTTTATTGCATTATGCTACTGCTTTGTTATACTCTGACCTGAGTTGCAGCCTATGAATACTGAAAGCTATTACTGTTATTTTGACAATATACACCTTAATCTGCAAAGCTTAATGGTGGCATTACTATTGCTTTGTTTAGGTAAGCCTTGCAGCTACCTATATTTTGCTGAACAGCAAAAGCTGCCAATGCATCAATAAATAAATTGCTAAATATTTTATGGTGCTTGTGACTCTCAAGCACAAATCTAAGTATTATGGAGCCGCAAACCTCGCATTTCCTTTTTTCATTCACACTATACAAATGCCTTTATTGATCAAACAGTAAAATGATTGCATGTTATATTATTACATTACAGACCTTTTTCACTTCAATGCAGCAGATATAGCATGTGTTTTCTATATGGGGGCTCAAAAAACTAATATTTTGTCTTAGTAGGCTTGTTTATATGGTAATTAGGGTTAAATTAATTAAACCCTGCATATATTCATTACTTATTAGTGAGTTAATAATTAAGGCTATATATTTCGCAAGGACTTTCATCTGATATATAGTTTTCTACATCAAACCATCCTGAAAATACTAATATTATTTATATTAGTACGTTGATACAAAATAAACGCATGAAAAATGTGTGCACCAAATTATTATTTTTAATCTTTGTTTCATTTGCATTCGGAGAGGTTGTGCATCACTGGTAAAAGCAACCATATAATTATTCATAGTTTGTGAGTAGCTGCCAAAGTATTTTCTTTTACTCATAACTTACAGTGCATCTTAGGTTGTGCTTATTCATTCTCACAAGCAGAATCACTCCTTAAAATTACAAAATGTGTTGGCAAAACTTCATAAGCAAGCATGACTAGAATGAAATGACTTTCTTCCACTCATGAAAACAGAGTGACATAGACCCTGCTTAGTGTTACACTGTCACAATACAACATTTGATTTATGAACACTGTGACCTTTCAGTCCCTCTACAGTATTGCAGATGTGGCCTTCGTTCACTCCCAAAATGGTTGGTAGCAAACTGTGCCCGTCAAGGACACACCAGTTACATACTGTGCCAAAGCATCATCCCTCATGAAACATTGTGAATGGTGAGTGTCAGATGTCTCTCTGACAGTTCAACTTAAGTTGGAAATGCTTTCAGTTGAACAGCGTGTGTTTTTACTGGAGAATATTTTCAGACAAGGTGGTAAATATATGGAAAAAGTGAAACAAACATTTACATAACAGTTTCCAAATTCCAGATTAACATTTCGGAATATTGTTTATGATTTAAGAAATACATTTTATGAGACTAGCTCTGTTTGTTATGCTGCAAGAAGTGGTAGACCTCAACTATTCTTCAGGGGTGCTGCAAAATTAATGGTGTATAAAGATAAATCAAAAACAAGAGATGAACTGAAATTGGCAATAATAAATTACACTAATTCAGTGACAAAAGAAACTTCAATCAAATAAAATTAAGTGCATGAAACTGAGTCTTCAACAGAATGGGGGATACTTCCAGAATCTTCTGTGAATGGGTAAGTTAATTATGATTTTATTATTTGTTTTCTCTTTCTATTGCTTTCTCCAAATTCATTCCAAACTTTAGCATTACAAACGCTTGAAGTTCGGGTTACTACCGCATTCGCTTAACTCGTTTATTCCACCACTGTGGAGAGACTTAAAGATCACACTGTAGAATTTAAAACAGTGGAAATGTTTCATCTAAGAAGATAAATAATCTACATTTCTACACAAAACTCATTAACACTGTAACTAAAATATTATGCACTGTGGAATTCTACTGGAAAAAAAGTAATATATTTACTACATATATCTACCTATTTAATAGTAATACTAGAACCTAAAAACTAAAGGAAACAGAAGATAAAAATAAAGGAACTGTAATTTCTCATTTATACATGTTCTGGAGAAGAAGAAAGAAAAAAAAACAAAACAAAAAAGCATTGCTCTTCAAACACTCTTGTAGTCCATGTGTACAGCTGTGAAATCTCTAGATTGCAACAATTCAGCTTTAATGTACAAAGATGTTTGTTTGCATAATCAGAGGAAATTAATAACAGTGAAGGTTATTTCAAATGTTGGCAACAAATGAAGCGATATTAGACTTACTATCTTCCAGAATTTTAAATTAAAATTCTTTAAATATTTACTTCTTTCTCCATACTACATAATCACTATATCAAACTTTCCATCTTGGACAGTTTTTAGGCAGTTAGTTATTATCTTATATAATTTAATGTTTTATATATTTGTGATGACCAAAGCTTTTTAAATTAATGTAAATAAACTAATGTGCAACAGCTTCCTTAAATATGCATCCTAAAACTGACATATCTTTTCTAAATTCTCCTTTCAGGGAAAAATATTGCAATAACTGCATTACATGCAGAAGATTTGTAATATATATGCTAATTCTTCTATTGCTTCTTCAAGAGCACTCAGCAAATTTCAATTAAATTGCTCCACAAATTTTGTCAAAGTATTTCAATGAGTGCCAAATGTTGTTGCTAGAAAATAGGGATTAAAATAATACAATGCCCATTTTTTCTCTGAACATTTGGCATTTAAATAGCCAATCAGGAAATAATGGAGGGAAAAGAGTTAGGTATTTTTGGAAAGCTAAATTTGAACTGAATTTTAGAGAAAAACTTAGAAGTACATGAATCAGGTGATAAATAACATTCGTTAGGGCATCTTGCCATAGTATCTTAGCAGTAAAGCATTGTTAAAAAGCTGAGATTATGGTTCAAGTCTTTGTCATGGTATTGAATTTTTTTAGGTCTAATTCAGCTCTCCAACTTTAGGCCACTCACAGCCAGTGTGAAAGAGATATCAAAATATGAAACTTAGAAAGTCACTGTTTTGCTTTTATCACCATTTCCTCACCTTTTGAAGTATTTAGGTCACTTTCCAAAAATATTCACTACGATTTATGCACCAGATAGCATAATTGACAATGCATGGGAGAAGCATCGATTATTTCAGAGAGATTTTTTCTTACTGAGGGAGACAACATATTAATTAATTTTGAAGATTTAGAAGCTAGTAACAGTGATGTGTCATAATTTAAAATAAAGAGAGTTGAAGGTTGTTACACTACATCACTAAAATGTTCTTACTTGAACGCGTTTCGGGAGACGGTTTGCTCCCATCGTCAGCATGTTTTCAACTGATTTTGCCAGTTATTGTCTGGGGAATGTGTGGGGCTAGTGTGTTCTCTGGTGCTGGGCTGATGAACCTCTAAAGGCTGCTGGGTGGCGGTAGTTCGAAATTCATTATGTGATTCCTGTGTTTGACGATATGTATTTTTTCCCAGATGTCCAATTCATTGCTGCTGTTGATCGGTTTTAAGAGTTTTATGTTTGGAGTGATTTCATGGTTTGAAAACCAGAAATGATGTGCTACTGCTGATTTTGGAAATGCATCTCATATGCTCTTTAAGTCTTATTTCAAAATTTCTTTTGGTTCTTCCTATGTATACAAGGTTACAGTCATTACAAACAATTTGATATATACCAGCTGATTTAACGTTGGGGATAGGATCTTTTGTTCTGTTGCATAATAGTTTCTGTATATTGTGGTTATTCTATGGAGATGATGTATTTCTTGAAAATCCTTTGAAATTTATGATCTGTCCAAGGGTGATAAGTGAATTTCCTATATGCTTGTGGTTTTTATTGTCTGAGTAAAGTAGTCGTTTGTTGGATGTATTTCTGTCTTTCAAACACTGCTAGCCAAACACATTCCCCAGACAATAACCGGCAAAATCAGTTGAAAACATGCTGACGATGGGAGCAAACCGTCTCCCGAAACGCGTTCAAGAAAGAACATTTTGGAGACAACATAGTTTAAAAGAAGTAGTAACTTTGTTTTAATTAATTTTCTAAGTAAATACCACAGTACAATTACTTCATTACCTCCCACCACTTTACATTTGTGATATCTGTAAAACTTCAAATTTTGTTAATTACAAGAAACTCATCTAATGTTTACAATTACAAAAGACATGTGAGTTACCTGAAACAATTGCTTCTGAAATTTTTTTTTTAACATAAAGGAAGAATTTAATTATGCTTGCACTAAATGTTAATTATTTACCAACTTTAACAGTAACGAACAGTGATTAACAGAGCAAAATCTGATATTTATCCAGTAAAAGAGTAAGTGATTTGTCCTTTAAGTGCAAATATGAGTTACTAATAACTATGTTTATGCTTTATACACAGGAAGTATAACTTTCAGAGTTTCTTGAAAAAATTGGAACTTACACACAGTGAAGCTTCAAATATATTGAAGAAAGAGTGAGTCGACTCAAGATACTCTTTGCTCCACTTACTACATATTACATGCAGGACATGTTTCGTGAGGCATTTCCCACATCTTCCACTGCTATGCATCGACTGATTCGGAATAGGATTCCGGTTCTCTGGTGCCATCTGTTGACCGATTGATGAACTTAGTGATGAGATCTCTTCCCGGTGGTATTTCAAATTCATCAGTTGCTCTTGGATCTTTTCGATGTATATTTTCTCCCACAAGCTTAATTCTAGTGGTTTCTTGACGTACTTTAGTAATTTTGCTTCCTTTTCTACTGTGTGGTTCTCTTTCCAAAAATGGTTTGCTACAGCAGACCTTTCTAACTGTTTATATCTGATGTTGCAGTAGTGTTCCTTTAGTCTGGTTCCAATATTCCTCTTGGTCATCCCTATGTATATTTTGTCACAATCTTTGCAGTTTATCTGATATATACCTTGTTTCTTTTCATGTGGAATACTATTAGTAGTGCTAGATTTTAACATATTTCCTAAGCTAAATTTATTGTATGGTGCTAGGGTTATGTTGTATTTATTGAAAGTCTTCTGAAATTTGTGGAAGGCCCAAGGGTGGAAAGCAATTCTCTCATATCTCCAATTTTCCTCAATTGGTGCAAGAGTCATAATCTGTCTGATTTGCTTTTCTCTGGTGAACTTGTTGATTTTTCTGTCTATCATGTGTTTGTCGAATCCGTTGGCTTTTGCTGTTGGTACGATGTGTTTGTATTCATTCTTGTATTCTATTTCTTTAAGAGGGGTGTTTATTAATCGGTGAATTAAACTGTTGAAACATGTTGGTGTGATCTGGGGTTAAAACCTTGAGCTTTTATGTAGTTGTTTGTATGTGTGTTTTTCCTATGTATTCCATATTCTATTTTTTCCCCATTGCAGGTTATTTTCAGATCTAAAAATGGTAAAGTGTTTTGGTCCTCTATTTCAAGTGTGAATTTTACTGTTATGTCCTGTAGGTTAAGCAACTTTAGTGCGTCTTCTATCTGCTTCTTGTTCACAATGGCGAAAATGTCGTCTACGTATCTGTGCCAGGTGAACACAGGTTCATCACTAAGTTCATCAATCGGTCAACAGATGGCACCAGAGAACGAACCAGAGAACCGGAATCAGTCAACGCATAGCAGCAGAAGATGTGGGGAATGCCTCACGAAACATGTCCTCCATGTAATATGTAGTAAGTGGAGCAAAGAGTATCTTAAGTCGACTCAGTCTTTCTTAAAGTATAACTTTGCTTATACGTACATCTGTTATGCTCTTGAATGTAACAGCCATATCAAATTTCTAATAATACTTGGTTTATAGTTGTTTTGCTTTGCAGTGCTTATGTCATTTTGCAATGTGATATATTGCGTGCAGAAGATTTAGAGTTAAAATGCAGTACAAAATAAGCATTTTGAGGATAGAAATGAGGGCTTGCAGAAGCTTTTTTACTGTGCTACATGTATCAACATTAAATCTGTCATATTAGAGTCTGTGATTGTGGCATGTCAGATGTAAACAAAATGCTCTCTTGTGCAGTGGTAGTCACTGTTACTAGGTGTGTCTGATATAAAGCCTACTAGACAGTACAGTAATACTGAATGCTTGTCTTGTTCAGTACAGTACGAGCATGTAATGGTTAGTTTCTCATTGTGTACTAGTACTTAATAGTTGAGACAATCGTTTGAGTTACATTTCATTTTGAGTGGTAAATGAAGACATTCCATAAAGTCAGATTTCAATTATATTCATGCAGTGCTCCTGGTATACTGCATCTTGACTCATGCTCCTAACCTCAAAATGCTTAGTTTGGCACTGCCTTTCTACTCTACAATTTTCTGCACTCTGCATAATGAATGACCTGCTTCATGTTTAAAATTCATTTTAAAGTTTATTGCCCTCCTATGTAAAAAGACATTTCAATATTCTTTTTGGAGTAAGTGTGTGGCTTTGGGCCTAATGTGCATTTTCCCTTAACGAAAAGGACATATCTCAATTATAAATGCCTTACCAAAGAAAGCAAATTATAATCTTAACAGATCTGTTGCAATAGGACCACGCAATTAAAGTGATGTAAAATAAATAGACAGAAATTTACAACCAGGTACATTAGTAATTCACAAAACCGATGTCGATAAATAATGAAATACATAATTTTGGCTCAGGAGGGCTGCATAAGAAGTTAACCGTTTTCATTAACGACATTGTGGCTTAATTATTTACATAGTAATGAATAGGGAATATAGATAAATAATATCCAAAGAAGTGATGTAGATTGAGTCACACTTTTTTACACTCACCTTCACTAATTAAAAGTTATATAAAACAGGAAACGTTTCGAGGGCATTCGTCCTCATCGTCAGCGACTGGGTGACTAAGGGTCGCTTTCTCCCGTGTCCTCTTCTTCCTCATCCTGCGGATTCTGACCCTGTTGCCATCTGGTGTTGGGGACACAAAGTTTTAACACATTGCTTACAGGCGGGATTTCAAAATTAATGACGTTGTTGCTGTTTTTGATGAAGTGTATTTTTTCCCAGATGTTCAATTCTAATGGTGTGGTAAGGGGTTTTAACAACTTTATGCTTTGGCCAATGTTGTGGTTTTCTGTCCAAAAATGGTGTGATACAGAGGATTTCTCTATTTGTTTTAGTTTTATGTTTATTTGGTGTTCCTTAAGTCTTGGAAACTTGGAAACCAGACTTAAGGAACACCAAAGAAACATAAAACTAAAACAAATAGAGAAATCCACTGTATCACACCATTTTTGGACAGAAAACTACAACATTGGCCAAAGTATAAAGTTGTTAAAACCCCTCACCACACCAATAGAATTGAACATCTGGGAAAAAATACACTTCATCAAAAACAGCAACAACGTCATTAATTTTGAAATCCCGCCTGTAAGCAATGTGTTAAAACTTTGTGCCCCCAACACCAGATGGCAACAGGGTCAGAATCCGCAGGATGAAGAAGAAGAGGACACGGTAGAAAGCGACCCTTAGTCACCCAGTTGCTGACGATGAGGACGAATGCCCTCAAAAACGTTTCTTGTTTTATATAACTTTTAATTAGTGAAGGTGAGTGTAAAAAAGTGTGACTCAATCTATATCATGATGAATGCTTCACTGTTAATAATGCTTCTGTTTTTAATCTTTATCCAAAGAAGTGTTTAGGTTGACTCCAATTTCATCAAGTGTATTTTATAGATAAACGAGTCTAAAAATTAAACTACTTGGTGAATGACTTAAGGACTCATATTGGTCCACTTACCAAATTACTGACAGTGCATGTTTCAGGGACACATTGTCCCCATTCTCGGCTGCTGGTCAAGCTCATATTACTTCATTTACCAAACTACTGCCAGGACAAGTTTCAAAGACCCATTGTCCTGCCAATAATTTGTTAAGTGAAGCAACTGAGTGCTTAATGTCAATTCGCCAATTAAACTTGAATTAACGTAACTTCTCAATTCTGACAGTTGCTCTCCTGCCATGTGCGTTTCAGCTGGCCACGTGTAAAACATGCGGTGTTGTCGGCTCGTTCGTCCGCCAGTCGTGTCGAGTGGAAGAGGAGAGGAGCTAAACAAAGATAAAAGCTCTTCGTTGTGCCTAACGAAATGAGTAATTTTGAAATAATATACTACACTAAACATCTCTATACACTTCTAAGGATACAGTGTACAACATGTCTGTCATCTATTCCGTTATGTTCATGTTCATTTTCGTGCTATGTGATAATAAGCACATATTAAATATTAATAGTTTTATTACCTTTTACCTGGTATTGTTTTATTCTAGTGCTTGTCTTCCATTTTGTATCTTTTAAATTCCTTTGCGTGATGCTTTAAATATCCGTATGCAATATTATATTACTATATAGAACAAAGCTTTAAAGCCAATCTTTCCCTTTCACTTTCATTATATTTCTAAAATTCCAAAATGTGCTACTCAACAAATGCTTTTAATACCATTGCGAAACTTTCAGATAGCAGATTATTCAAGTTAGTACCATATTTACTCTGAAGTTCTTGTTTTTACTCTTATGTTTATTTTAACTCTCAATTAGATAAGACAAACTTTGCACTTAAAAATGTGAAGTAATTGTGCTCTTTCATAATAATAATAACTTTTTCATAATAACTATACATATGGCAACAAATAGCATCTACTTGGAAGGCACCTAGATCTGTAATAATTTTTGACGATGTCGGGTTTTTCTTGGGATTTCTAATATTACTTTTAAAGATCCAGACTGCAATTTCTCAGCTTATTCCTTTTTTCTTTCTTGTTTTTTCGCTATATCGATAACAGCTGTCCTATCTATGACTTCATTTACATCAATCATTGGTCCACTGTTTTCTCTTCCCAGTTCTAAATATGCCCTTAAAGCATGTACTATCTCACAAGCTTGGCCGCGAATTGCAGTACCTTGTCTAAGCTTAGCGCATTTTTTTCTTTCGGGAACGAGTTCGTGGTTTTTCTCCTATGCTTTTGCTCCAGATCAGACATTGTCAATCACACAGAAATTTCAGTACAGGTTATATATTTTAAAATATTATAATCACCACAATAATGATCATTCGCTATACTACAGCTACACGTTTAGGACTTGAAAAATAACGTTAATATGCAATTGCACACTTCACTGATTTAAATAATTGTATGCTTAAACTTTAAAATATCGCACTACACTACAACGATACACAAATAACGCAAGTATCTGATAAATAAAACAAAACGTTTGCCATGTGGCAACACTTCCTCTAAGCTCTATGACAACAGACCCATATACACATGTGGAAAGCACACTGAGCTAGCTGTCAGAATTGAGAAGTTACGTTAATTCAAAGTATAGTTTAATTATTAGGTTGTCTCATAAGTAATGTCGGCCTTTAAGTTTGGTGTTTTATAAGATAGAACTGGTTTTCTTTGGTTCGTCAATGCTATTTACAGGTTGCTATGGATAGTATTGCATATATTGCGAGAACATGTCAGTCGTCAGTTGTTAATACACAATCATAAAATGGAAGTTACAAAGTTTGAGATTACAGTCCTTCTAAAGCACTACTGGAAACACGATTATAATGCTGCTGCCGCGGCTCGAAAAATATGTGAAGTGGAAGGAGAAGGTGTCATTAGTGAATGTATGGCACAACATGGTTCCAATGTTTCAACATTGGAGAAGAAAACACTAAAGATTTACCACGTTCTGGAAGAAAATCCGCAAAAAAGTACTCATAGTGAAGTGATAAGATCCGCCCGAAGAATAAATAATAAATAATAACGAATAATAAGAATAATTAACAAACATATAATCAAAGTAATAAGAAGGAATACCAGTATGAGGAAGAATAACAGAGAACATTAAGAATTAGAGAAAGGGGGGAATACAATCATAAAGAGAGAAATAATGTAAAGAGTAGACATTAATAATAAGAACATGAAATAAAATGTAGAAAACGTGTAGTTGAGAACGAACAAACTTGGCGTAAATCACAGAAAGGTTGCAGACGTAGGTAAAGGTCAGGAAAACAAACATTAGGAATCGCTTTATGACAAAAGAAACTCAGTATTATACACAGGATGTCAGGACAACGGGCAGGAAACCGAAGACAGTCAAGAGCACAGAAAATTCAGTAAAGCGAACATAATGTGTGAATGTGGGACACGAGCCACGCTCGGATGATGAAATTAAGAGCCAATGGTAGATGGAGGAAAAATTCAGAGATGTAACCAATCAGAATTAATAAAAGTCACATGAATAGCAAAAAGAGAGAGAGAAACTAGAAAAGTAGGCGTGAAATAGAAAATTATCTATGAAGGCAGAGTGACGTTCAAACGTGCGTAAGATACTTCACTCTGTGTCGAAACGTTGGGGAGAGAAGAAGTCTCTGTGTAGAAAACGTGGGGACATAAGATGAGCCGGGACAAAGAAGTAGATTTTGTATAGGAAACGTGAGGGAAAGTAAGAGAGATCTATAAATTCAAAATATTTTATATTAAAGAGGGAAACAGTGCAGCGGCCCTCAAGTAACTATTTAGGTATTGAAAACCAGTTTAAGGCAAACGTGAGTAACAGGGTAGCTAGGGAATGACAAAAGGCAAAATCATTGACTTCTGTGTGGATCATCAATAAACGGGCCATCTGAGAGGAGAAAGTGAAGTTCATTTATCTCCCATCCACACTCCCTGAGGTAAGGGACTCCTGAACCCAAATTCCTCTACCTGAGTAGCCGGCAGCAACAACCATCCTCCCGAATTAACAACCCTACCACCAAGAACCGAACCATTACAACATTTTCCATTCCCAAACCCCGCTACAATAGACTGTCAGAAGAACTTGGTCCATCAAAAGATATCTTACATCACCAGATTAAGAAACTTGGAAAATCAAACAGAAGCTGTAGATCTGTACCTCATGAATTGACACCTCAACAGGCTGAAAGTAGAGTGGATATCTGTCATCAGCTTATCGGTAATCCCATGGATGATAGATTTATTAGGAGAATTCTCACATGTGATGAAAAATGGGTCTTACCGCTACCCTGACGTCTCGAAATGCTGGCTCAGTCCCTGTCAAATCCAAAGTCATCATTAAAAACTCAGTTCGTCCCCAAAGTAATGTTGTGTGTCTGGTGGAAGTTTGAAGGAGTGATTCGCTGGGAGTTTGTTCCAAACAGGTGTGCAGTCAATGCGGATCTTTCTAATATAAAATAACCTCTTGCAGCACAACAATGCAACACTCCATATGGCACGAACAAGCATGACAAAAATTCAGGAATTGGAAGGAGTCAAACTGCTAACACACCCAGCATACAGCCCTGATCTTGTGCCTTCAGATTACCGCCTGTTTCAATTAATGGCCCATTTCCTGCATGGAAGAAATTTTGAAAACAGTGGGTCTCACTAAATTCTTTGCATCAAAAAACCAGAGACTGGTACCGTTGCAGGATAATAACCTTGCTGAAAGATGGCTAAAGACCATGGAATTTGATGGTCTCTACTTTGAAGAGTAGTTTAATTTCTTGTCAGAAAATGTTCCAAATAAAGTTCTGCTTAAAAAGCAACATTATTTATGAGACACCATCTATATTTACTTCAACTTACTTTATGTGCAAGTTCCAATGATTTTAAACTCTACCAACCTTTAATTTCTTTAACTGACCGCTAATTTTTTCCTTTATTGGTCATAAAATCTGTTCTTATTTCAACATCAACTATGTGATGCTTTTCTTTTTCTCAAATCAAAAAATTAAACAATTTAATTATCAAAATTCACAGCTGTTCCTATTTTTGTAATATAGCAAATAACAGCTCTAGAAATACATAAAATACAAATGCTGAAAAACTGAATGTATTACATGCCCCACAACTGTATACCATTTACAAAGAGCAAATAGGTAAAACCACAAAGCCAATTCATATGCTGTTCACTGATAATTTAGAAAGAAAGAAGTTAATGATCAGTCTGCAAATAACAAAAATACTACCAACAGGAAAGTGCTACATAAGCATTTCCTGCTCTCATCTTGCAAATACGTTTATACACTCAGGGCCCATTCACAATGAAATGTAAGCGCTAACATAATGCAGCATAAGCGCAGGCGTAAGGGAAGATCATTTACAATGTACCCGTAGGCACAACACAAAAATTTGGCATGGGCTTCTAGATCCTTAAACTAATTGCGGAAATCTTCCGAGCGCACCATAAGTTACAAATTTAATAATATAACCAACAATACCAAATAAGAAAGTTCACTGAATATTTTATAAATAAATAGGTCACAAAAAATACACATGCCCAACTTCTGCCCATAGCATTAGTGACATCATGAATGTTTGACCAAAATATTGAAAATAGTTGAGCAAATATGGAAACTGCAGCAAGTTATATATGTGCTAATACAGCTGCACAAGTTATATTAATGCAACGTGCATTATCTCTTTGCACCTTACGATTTGTGAGCCAAGAAATCTAGGTGCTGATGCTGGGTTCATCCATTAAATCAAAGCAGGATTTAGTAAGGAGACTACTATAACCTCTTGAGGGAAATGAGGAATGGTGACCCACAACAATTTGTGCGGCACAGCCAAATGGAAGAGAGCATGCATGTACATTAGACGGTGTAAAGTCTTGCATCGCGATCATCTGCTGTTCAGTAACAGGCAATGCAAAGAGAAAGAAATGCAGAATTCTTCCTCTATGCACGCAATGCAAGCATAAAGTTTGGAGTTTGCAAACTCTTGCGTTGCATGACTCTAAGTGAATGCTTCCATTAAATAACATGGATGCAAAGTCTTGCGCTTACATTTCATTGTGAATGGGCCCTCAGTCTGGTTGCCAACCAGATAAGCCAGAGCTCCATGAAATTACCTAATAGTAAACAAACTGTCAATGTGAGCAGTAAACTCGGCTCAGTAGAATTTAATTATGGTTTGCAGCACAGCATCTAGTAGTAAACACTCTTAATATGAGCAGTTAAACTACCCTGGCCTCTCATTCTGGAGTAGCATTCTTCTTATGTGTGAACTGCAAGCTTCTAATTAAATGTAAAAGTCTATATGAAACAGAATGCTTGAGTCAACTTGGAAAATCTTTTCTTTCAATATTGTAGACCACAATAAGTTAACATGCCTGTATTTTCTTAAAAGTTCATTGGGCTTTAGCATAACAGTATGTACTTATATTATAATAATAAAAAAAAGTTCCATAGTCGTTAGCATTTGATATTTATAGATTATTATTATTATTATTATTATTATTATTATTATTATTATTATTATTATTGCTGTTGTTGTTATTATTATAATATTCCTAATTGATAGCCTAAGGTGCTGGTTTGTATATACTTTCTCACAACTATGTTGCTGCTAAAAAAAATTAAAAATATTTTAAACAAAGCTTTATGGTGAAAGAGAAAGAAAAAATATTGGTTATGAAAAAGGTTTTTATACAACTATTAAAGGGAAAGGGACTGATGCAATTTCCTTATGAAATTACATTTATGACTAAGTAGTGAGATTGGAACCTGGTTATGAATAAGGAAATTGCATTTTCTCAGTATTTGTATGTTATATTCTGTCCCACACTATATAGAAATTATGGGGGATTATTTACAATGAAATTATAGAAAGGATTGTACAATATTCTACCTATGCATAAATTAATTAATGCTATTTTCTTGCCATAGGAGGAAGGCGTAACACACAACTAATTTTATTGGACATAACTCCTATTTCGCTGCACAACTTATTCACGTAATACACAACCAGATTAGTATATGTAACTTTATCTAAGAAGGGCTGCAAAATATTGAAGTACTGCTAGGATGAGAATCTTGTTCACTTGTATAATAGGTTATGATGTAGCAATCCTGTAATTCTCTTTGCACCTTTTTAGTAAGTGTGTACATGCTTTTAAAATCTATGTTTACATACTTTATTTCCCATTTTGATAAATATTTTTCTTCCAGTGTTTTATTTCATGTCTTGAAAAGATCAATTACAACCCAAAAGACAACCATTTTGCAGGGATAAGCTGCCCATAAACTAGTACATATCACAGTTTATAAAAACAAAAACCTTTAGTCTACTGTATATAAACCAAAAGTTGCTAGTTATACCATATTAAGAACATTTATGAATGATGCCCACAGTGTGAAAAGTAGCTACTAAAGCAAGAAATTCCTGTAACGTTTTCAGATTGGAAGCATGTAAATTTAATAGCTGAACAAATAATACATATGGATATATATGTACGAGGGCTGTCCAGAAAGTAACCTCCATTCATGCAAAGCACGAGAAGCAGTGGGAGTAATGCTGCCATTTCGACATCAGCATGCACAGTGGCTCAGTACACTTCTAGCTGTGCAAGGTGGAGCATTGTACTGTCATGTGTTTGCTAGTTATAACCTAACAACATGAGCACCAAAATAACAAATCCTGCCAAGTGTGAAGTGCGTGTGAAGTATGAAAAGACTAAGAAGAGCAATTCAAAACAAGCGCCGTGTTCTTCTGATATCTGGTGTTGTGTTTTTGCATGACAACGCTCGCTCTCACACAGAAAAAACACAAATGAACTTTTGGCCAAGTTCAAATGGGACATTTTTGACCATCCCCCGTACAGTTAGGACTTGGCCCCTAGCAACTTCCATCTGTTCCTGTACATGAAAAACTGGCTTGCAGCTCAGTGCTTTGGCAATGATGGAGAGCTTCAAAACACTGTGACAGGTTGGCTTAGTTCATAGGCGGCAGAATTTTATGCAGAGGGTATTTCAAAGACTGTGAAAAGGTATTACAAGTGCTTGAATCTCTTTGGAGACTATGTAGAAAAATAGAGAAAAGCTTAGTTTAGATGTATATAATAAAACTTTTTATGTATACTGGTTTCATGTTTATTTCAAAACGGAGGTTACTTTCTGGACAGCCCTCATATATGGGTGCGGAACAATGTGTAGAAAATTGTAGCATAGAAATGCAATACCAAAATAAGTATTTTGAGGATAGGAACCAGGGGTCGCATAAGTGTTTTTAATGCACTGTATGCATCAAAATTAAATCTGTCTGTTAAGAGTCTTTGATTGTTAAACCTGTTTGTGACCTGTCAGATGTAAACAAAATGCACTCTTGTACAGGAGTAGCCACTGTCACAAGGTGTTTGACGTGAAGCCTACTGTTTGGTATGGCAATACCAAATACTCATGTTGTTCACTACAAGAGCACAGTACAGTGCATGTAATGGTAGTTTCTCATTGTGTACCAGTACTCATTAGTTGAGACACTATGTACACACTTGTCATGTGAGTTACATTTCATTTTGACTGGCAAATGAAGATGTTTCATAAAGTCAGATTTCAATTATGTTTATGCTGTTATTATACTGCATTTGCAACCCCATACTTCTAAACTCAAAATATTTAAGTTTGGTACTGCCTTCCTACTATACATTTTCTGCAATTTTTTTTCCACACCCTGTATAAAGGCATGGAAAGAAGTACCAATAAAACTCCATTATTGTGAAATGCTGGGTTGTTTGAAAATTCTCAGAATCACCAACAGAGGTCACTGCTAGTGCAATCCAGATCTAATGTAATAATTAGTCATCTTTCTTGAATAAACACGTGGCGTATCAGTGCTCTGGGTATACAACTGTGGTGCTGATGTCTCTCCATTGTTATTCCCATGTAGTGATTTTTGAAGATGGAAAAAATTGAGATTCAAGCAGTGATAAAGTACTTCATAAAGAAAGGTATGAAAGCAAACGAAATTCATGCCAATTTTCAGAACACATTGGGGACTTTGCTCCTTCAAGTCAACTGTTACCAAGTGGACTGAGTTTAAATTTGATCGGGAGAGCTCAGAAGATGATCCACGTAGCGGTCGGCCAAGATGTGTAACCACCCCAGAAATGATTACAAAAGTGCACGATATAGTTTTGGAGTATACCAACTCAAAGTGCGAGAAATTGCTGATGTTCTAGGGATATCATATTTGGGGAATTGGGTATGAAAACATTATCTTGAGCTGGGTGCTGCCACTGTTAACACAGGATAAAAATACATCAGAGTGAATGTTTGAACAATGTTTGGCCCGTTTTCAGAAAAACCCACAAGATTTTTTGTGTCTGTATGTGACCAGAGACACAGATCCACTATTATAGCCCAGAAACAAAGCAACAGTCAAAGCATGCTGATTCTCCACCACCAAACAAAGCAAAGGCAATACCGTCAGCTGAAAAGGTCATGGCATCAATGTTTGGGATGCGAAAGGGATTCTGTTGGTAGATTATGTTCCCAATGGTCAAACAATTACAAGAGAATACTATGCTAACCTCAGGGACTAAACTACAGCAAAAGTTATGTGAAAAAAGGCCAGGTTTAACAAAGAAGAAAATCATCCTCCATCAAGACAATGGACACACGTGTCTTTGTCATGGTAAATATCCATGAACAGAGGTATGAATTGTTGCCACACCCACCTTATTCACCTGATATGGCTCCATCAGACTTCCATCTCTTCCCTAAGCTCAAAAATTTCCTTGGTAGATGGAGATTCTGTTCAAATGAATATAGGCGGTGTTGACGAGTATTTTGCAGGCCTGGAAGAATCTAATTTTTGAGATGGAATAAAGACATTGGAACATCAATGGACCAAGTGCATTAGTGTGCAGGGAGACTATACTGAAAAATAAAAATATTTTGGATGAGTACAATTCTTATTTAGTATGTCATTCCGAGAACTTTTCAAACAACCCTTGTAATTAACGAACGTAATATGTTATTATTTAGAAAATTTGAGTCGGAGTTGAAACACGTATCACTTACATGTATTATAACATGTCTTATTATATTGTTATTTTTAGCACTTAATCATAAACCAAATTTGAAAGAATCTATTTAGCAACCACACCTATACTTTGGTTCATTTTGGAACACAAAACATAGGAACAATAGCTTGTAATTATTGCTTCTTAGAAAGTCAGTTGTGTCAAACTGTTAAGGTTGTTATTATTTTTCATTAACTGACACTGCTTTTTTCTATATTCCAGAATTCCCCACTCTTAAACACTTGCAAATATGAACTTTGAGTTTACATTTATGCTCCTTTAAGTTCACAGAAATAATTTTTATTAGGTTAGATAACATAACTGTGAGCTTTAGAGTTGTCCAAAGTTTTTATTATTAACAGCCTTTAAATGTGTTTCCTTCACAGGGCACCCTTGTTTTATGAGACCTAAATCAATATTTCAATTTTATGATTAGTATTATGGTCATTGGAATAAAACACTACAAGAGTTTAGCTGTTGCAAATAATTTTATGCCTGTAAAGTTATTCTTTTTATCATCACTCATAACTAGAGTTCAGATGAAAAGAGAAATGTCTTTTTCTTACTGGGTGATAATAAATCAAAAGTTATGTAAATTAATCGTGTTTTAAGGTATATGGAAGAAATAGAACCAATTTTCAGTTTGCTAATTTTATCTTTTTATGGTCTAGCTGCCTATATGCCAATGTTTGCCCTTTTGAAATCAACTTTAACTTTTTCAATTTATATCCAATGTTTGTATTACATTCTATATAATGTCCAACCTTCTATTTTGGAACTTGGATATTCTTTACATTGGAATATGACCATTTTTTGTATTGTAATGTTTGCTACGGCTAAACGTTCAGGAAAAATTGTACGGAAAACATTTTGATGAATAGTGATGATCAATTACTGGCATGTGAAAGCAGACAACACGTATTTTAACTATGATGCTCAAATTCAGTCAACCATTGAAAAATAAACTTTACAGTTAAGTTTGTAAATTTGTTGCTCATGTTTTTCTACTGATGGAACAGTTTTATTCTGTAAGGTTTGTGAAAAGACAGTTAATCATGAAGAAAAGGATTTTATCAATCAAAATGTGTTAACAGCAAAGAACAAATCTTCTCTCGCTTCAAAGAGTAATGATAAGAAAACAAGTCACTTCTAACAGCCATTGCCACATCTAGTAGGCAGACGCAGTTTTCATTAGATTTGTGTAAATCATTAGTTGATGTTGGCAGACCAGAACGTTTACACCATACTTTGTGGTAATGTACAACAATAAAAATGTATAATTTTATGACTTTAAAAACATATTATGCTTATGACCTTTTAAAACTCATACTGCCTTTTCTTAGGTTTTTATTACCCTTTTTGCCTGCCTAATTTTATTGTTTTAAATGCCTAAACATCCAAATTCACCTCGTAACCCAAAAGCACACAATACTATTAATAGCCAATGCAAACTATTCTGGACTTGGAGACCTTGCTAGCATTGGCGTGGCAGGCAAAGTTGGATTGCCAGATTTCTGCAATAAAACCATCCAACAGTACCAGCAGCTCTATAGTGAAATATAACTACTCAGCTACATACCAACATAAATTAAAAGCACATCTAGTACTTTCTAAGCACATAGAACAACACTGTTATTAACACTTACATTCCATAGCAAAAAGGACATATTTGAAATATTTTATCATTATACAATTATAGAGTAATGCACTAGACCTGAATTAAAAAATCACTTTGTTTCTTAATAAAGTCAGCAGTCCATTTCAAAGAGATTGGACATGCATCAAGCTACAGAGATTGCATTCTCAATTTTCATCTAATATTTTGCAAATCAAATATGATACCTCTTCAACAATCCAGTGATTTCATTGGAATTCTGCAGATCTTTAACATTTAAAAGGAACCCTGAAGTAAAGTAGGCCTTTCATTCCATTTAGAACTCCTTAGCTGACAATATGGCACATAAAATCATTTTACATGTATATCTACTTCTGATGTACATCTGCGTGTACAGCAATTAAACATGAACCATTCTGCGGGCAGTTGCAGTGACAGTAACTTGCCAACATTCAGACACCAAACAAATTACAATAAAATAGACCTGCCTAAATTCAGTCATTCTTTCCTCTCGTTTGGTTTCTACAGTCAAACAAAAGTCATTTCTTCCAAGCTAATTCTCTAACTATCAAAAATAGTTAATTGGAAAGACTAACAACATTGCTTGTAGCAGTCTGAAATTGCAAATGGGCTTTGGGCTGGCTGTTTCCAATTTATCACAGTCGCAATGCAGCAGATGCCCCAGGGCAATTTCAGAATTTTGTACCTTAAAAAGTATTTAGCTGGCAGCCAATCAGAATTGTTTAACTCCTCCATTGTGTAGTAGTGTTATGCTCCTCTTCCTCAAGTTCTCAGGCGTCTGCATATCGCCATGAATGGAATCTATAGGGTGAAAAGTATAAAACTAAGTCAATGCAGTCTCTTATTCTCAGTCAGTACTCTTAGCGCTATTGTAATACATCTTAGATAGAATTGAGCAATATTTAAAACACTAGAGTAATGCTGGGGAAACGTTTTACACCACAACTACCCTCTTTTTTTCCCTTCATTCTTTCTTTCTTTTTACTTTCTCTACTGCGTATAGTAAGTAGGGGAAGTAGTGTGTTCCACCCAAAAATTCGATACCGAGATTTCACCAGAAATACATGTTTTGAGACCCCCTGAATCCAAAAAAAGCATTTTTGGAAACATGTCCATGTGTCTGTCTGTCTGTCTGTCTGTGAACAGCATAACTCAGAAACGAACAGTCGGATAAACACCAAACTTGGTATTTAGGTTCAGTATCTTCCAGAGATGCGACACGAAGGTTTTCAAGAAAATCCCCCCACCCCAGATTACCCTTTATATGGAATATTTTTTGAAAATCTTAATTTTCGCAAAAATGGCTCTTAACAATTTTGATTAAAATATCATATGTTTAAGATATTTTCATGACAAATAAAATGTATATCCTGAATTTTCTGGGAATGTCTCCAAAAGTATTCTTCATTGTGAACGACTTTTGCATAACTGGTAAGCCATAAGAGATACACAAAATTTTACTACACAAAAAATGTAGATCGCGTTAAAATACACAATTTATGTCATATACATTTTTTTTGTTGAGTGAACCATTTTCGAGATATTGCTTCTTATTCCCTTAAAATTTTCAATACTTATTTTCTCAAATGGGAATTCATTATTCATTTTTTTGTCTTGAATATACAAAGAGTATTAATCTGTGGCAAAGAGAATGGTGCTGCACCTAGCAACCAGCTACTATATTGCCCTTGCAATTACAAAACAAGGGGAACATAGTACGCCTTAAGCGATAGTCAAATATTTTTAGAACTGGTCGCTATGTGTAAAATGTAATTCTCTTTGCATGTCAAAAGATCGTTTCTGCAAATGGTTATCTCGATTAATATGAAATAGATGGAGAATAAGAGTTTGTAAAGCTAGTTTGTACAAGAGTAGAGAAAGTCATGTGAGTGTAACACATCATATTTTTGTTTTGTTTTGTTTAGTAAGGTTTAACACCCGTTCTTATGCATATGGCACCACAGGTGGAGGACACTATGATTAGGGACAGGATTTTAGTGTAAATGCAAATGCATTTCTAGTGTCAAAAAGTATGCTCACTTACAAGGGCAGTCCCAGAAGTACCCGACCTGACGTATATATAGCAGTTGTTTCAAACAAATGAATGGTAGAAAGTACCACCCTTATAAAGCTTAAGTTTGCTACGTTGTTTAGTAATTGTTTGGCAGCCATCAATAGTGAACTCTCTCAGCGAAGTTGTAAACATAGATAAAACTGGCCATCGTTACGTGATACAATACTTTCATTTGAAAGGTCTTAGTCCAACTAATATTAAAGCTGAGCTAGATTCTACTCTGGGGGAGTCTGCTCCTTCGTTTACAACAATAAAATATTGGGTGGCAGAGTTTAAGTGAGGCCATACGAGCTGCCAAGACAAACATCGCAGTGGTCGACTAAATGAGGTAACCACGCCAGAAACTGTGAAGAAAATCCACAAAATGGTATTGGATGACCGTCGATTGAAAGTACGCGAGCTAGCAGACATCACAGGCATTTCAAAAAGTGCTGTACATCGCATACTAACTGAAAATTTAGACATGAGAAAGCTGTGTGCAAGATGGGTGCCATGTTTACTCACAATGGAACAAAGCAGCATCGTGTGGATGTTTCAGTCGAGTATTTGACGATGTTTTGCTCCAATCAAGCTGAGTTTTTGTGTTGATTCATAACCATGGATGAAACATGGGTCCATCACTTTACACCTGAGATGAAGGAACAGTCAAAACAGAGGATTGAAAGGGGAGAATCGGCTCCAAAGAAGGCAAAGATGGTTCCATCTGCATGCAAGGTCATGAACTAAGTTTTTTGGGATGCGCATGGGATAATTTTCATTATCTTCAAAAAGGAAAAGCAATCAATGGTGAGTATTATACAAACTTACTGTAGCATTTGAAAGATGAAATCAAGCAAAAACGGCCACATTTAGCGAAAAAGAAAGTTCTGTTTCGCCAAGACAATGCGCCAGTTCACACATCCAGAATTATCCATTATCGCCATCGCCAAAATCAATGAGTTAAAGTTTGAATTACTCTCTCATGCACCCTATTCGCCAGACTTAGCCCCCTCTGATTATTTTCTGTTTCGAAGTTGAAGAAATGGCTTGGTGGTAAAAGATTTGCCAACAATGAAGAGGTGGAGTTTGCAGTTGATGGCTATTTTGCACAACTCGACGGTTCTCACTATAAACAGGATATCGAAGCTATTGAACATCTCTGGGAAAAATGTATGGAGCTGAAAGGAGACTATGTAGAGAAGTAAAGATGTTTTTTCCCACAATTTTTGTGTTTTCTTTGTTAGGTTGGGTACTTCTGGGACAGCCCTCATAGTATGATTTAATTATTAAATTTCCAACAATTTAAACAATAGTTTATATTGCATATAATGTATATTTTTCCTGTTTTGTTAATACGCATTTTATTTCAGCACTTTGTAAATTATGCTGCATACTTACTTGTTTTGCATGTATATCTTATACATATAATTTTATTTTATTTATTTTATCTTCATATTTCCGAATAATATGTGCCATTCATTCAGTATTGAAGTTTGTCAACACTGATGGTAACTCAAATTAGAGGTCTGCAAGAGCTCAGGCCAGGTTCGGACTTAATTTGAAAAATGTTTATCGGCCTCGGACTTGAAAATAAAAATGAAGGAAAATTAATTTATCACATTTTATTTGTAATGTAAATATCTTATACCTATATTTTAATCAAAATCATCAATGCCTTATCTGAGAAAATAAAAAAATAACCAAAACTTCTCTATGTAAAGGGAAAACAAAGACGAAAACAATTATTACATTTTCTGGTCCACAATGTTGAGATGCCTGGAATAGGACAATTATTGCAGTAGGCACATATCTAAAGCAGTAGTAATAATAAAAAAGTGCTCGATTCGGCCAATTACGAATAATGCTACAATAGTACAGCACTGCAAATTCCACCACCCTCTATCCACCCACATGACATCCTAGACAGTGCAGTAATTGGGGCAGTATGCTGTCAAAATGCCGCTTACTACATGCAATTCCACGAGCTCGTCACCACTGTTTCTGTAAAGTGGCTCTTCAGTGCATTCCTTACCAGGTCCCCCAGTGAGGAAAAAAATTTCCACACGAGTACCAGAAACTGGACCCGAGTCCCTTCGCACCAAAGGCTTCATGGAATAATAATAATAATAATAATAATAATAATAATAATAATAATAATAATAATAATAATAATAATAATAATAATAGTCAATAACTGCAACATAATTTTATTTCAAACCAAATGAAAGAATTGGACCCGGGCCAGCATGATACAGTATAACCTATTCTCAAGTTCAGTTCAGACAAGGCCGGGCCTAAGAATTTCAGCCCGTGCAGACCTCTAGCTCACACACAATGCATCAATAGCTCACATCACCTTGGTGAATTCTCCGCTTATTTGGTTGTAGCCATTCCCTCATGGTATGAAGGTAGCTGTTAAGGATTTCTCGGAATTGAGTTCAAGCATGGTGGTTATACTTATGAGCAATATTAAATTTAGTTTAAATTTTGTTTAGTATCTCTTAAGATTTATACAAATGTAAGTTACTAATTTACACAAAAGGAAAGCATTTTAAAATATTCAACCATTATTAGTTTTAGAAATACAATTCCAAACATATTCCTGCAGATTTACAATCATTTTCAAATTTCTGAGGTAATATACTAAATCTTCAATATTAGAGATAAATTTTGAGGCGTTACATAATTCATATTGTTTCTACAATAGTTTTATTCACAAAAGATTATATAAAACTGCCTTAAATTTTTATTTTATGTCACATGATATCTTAATATTGAGATGAAATGGTTGGAAAGATTATATAATTCAGTGGTTGAGGCACAAATGTTATATGGGATTGAAATATGGGGGCTGGAAAACGGGTGGGAAGTGGTGGACATGGTCCACAGAATATTTTGTAAGGAAGTACTAGAGTTGCCAACAGCTATACCAAATGAAGTGGCTCAAATTGAAATGGGACGAGTAACAAGAAAAGGAATGGTTATGGAGAGAGCCTTGAAATATTGGCACAGGATCTTGAATTCTGATGATGATAATTTATTACAACAATGTCTAAAATACCAAGAAACTAGTTTAAAAAATACGGGATGGGTAAATGAACTAAGATATAACCTTGAGAATAATGGCATGGGAGATGTTTGGAGGAAAAGAGAGGCAAATCACAAAGGTTTTTGGAAGAGTATTAGAAGAAGATTTGACGACATCGAGATACAATTATTTAGTCAAATAACTGAGAAGAGATCTTTGATTTTTTATGTTAACATAAAAAAACTCTGGGAAAGAGAGAAATATGTAGACAACACAAATAAAGAAGAAAGAGGAGGTATAGCATGGTTAAGAGCAGGAATATGGAGGCTAAAAGGGAAGCGAAACGGCTATGCACAAGGTGAATGTCCATTATGCGGGGAAAGTGAAGATATATAACATATTATATTTGAATGCAAAGAAACAGAGGTTTGGAGAAAAGAAAGTTTATGGTATGGAATGAATAGGAATAAAGATATACATACAATTCTAGATAAAAACTGTAAAATATGGGTAAATACTTAATGAAAGTAAAAAATAGATGGATATGGACGGTTAAAAGAGGAAAAATAATGTAAATAAAACTAAATATAAGAACTACTAAATGTATCAACATGTAACTGTAGTTCACAATGACTGCTCATCTTAGTGGCCAGGGCCAAATAGAGAAGGCAGTCTAAATATATGATAACTTAGTACTCAAATAAATTATTCATTCATTCATCCATCTTAATATTTTTAGGTGCATATATTTTAAAGGGATTTTTGGAACATAAAATTCCTTTCCTACTGAAGATGCATGGAATGAAATGATAATTAGGAAAGGAAATTTGGGGACTGAAGAAAACCTGAAAAAACCTGGCAAGGAGGAAGCTCCTGGTGGAATTTGAACCACAGACTTCTTGCTCACGAGTCTACTTTAACAACCTTAGTTACCCTTAGCTGACTTTCACCTACATTTGAATGTATTATATTTCTATAAATGCATAATACTGGGTGCTTATGGGTTTCTTAAGGTACTTCTTAAAGTACTTGCGATGGCAGGTCGCCATTGAGATTGTCATCTCTAGTGAGATGCCTTGGTCCTCTATCTGGGAAACAACTTGCACCAATTGGGGAATTCAATGTCCCACCACCATGCTGTCACAGCAGCTCAAAGGTTAGAGCAACCACACAGAGAGTGGGAGAACCATGTTCTAAACCTGGCTGTGGCATTGAATTTTTGTTGACTCTATATTAAAAAAAATAATATCTGATGTGTTACACTCACATGACTTTCTCTACTCTTGTACAAACTATTTTTACAAACGCTTATTCTCCATCTACTTCATGTTATTCCAGATAAACATTTGCAGACTCTATCTTATTGCTAATTTTCTTGTAGATGTAAGGGGAATATATATTTACAAGGGCAATATAGAAACACAGTTGCCCTTAAGCATATACATATCTCTTAATAGCTGGTTGCTACGTGCAGCACCGTTCCCTTTGCCACAGATTAATACTCTTTGCATATCCAAGACAAATAATGAATAACGAATTCTCATTTGAGAAAATAAGTATTGAAAAACTTAAGGGAATAACAAGCAATATCTTGAAAATGGTTCACTCAACAAAAAACATGTATATGACATAAATTGTGTATTTTAATGCGCTCTACATTTTTTGTGTAGTAAAAGTTTGTCTATCTCTTATGGTTTACCAGTTATGCAAAAGTCGTTCACAATGAAGAATACTTTTGGAGACATTCCCAGAAAATTCAAGATATACATTTTATTTGTCATGAAAATAACTTAAACATATGATATTTTAATCAAAATCATTAGAGCCATTTTTGAGAAAATTAAAATTTTCGAAAAATCTTCCATGTAAAGGGTAATCTGGGGTGGGGGGATTTTCTTGAAAACCTTCGTGTCGCATCTCTGGAAGATACTGAACCTAAATACTTAGTTTGGTGTTTATCCGACTGTTCGTTTCTGAGTTATGCTGTTCACAGACAGACAGACACACGGACATGTTTCCAAAAATGCTTTTTTTGGTTCAGGGGGTCTCAAAACATGTATTTCCGGTGAAATCTCGGTATTGAATTTTTGGGTGGAATACTTACTATACGTAATAGAGAAAGTAAAGAACTGTGGTTTTTTCTTTATCTTCTTCTTCAACGGATTATTCTACTCTTTGTAGAACTTACACCCCAAGGACTTACAAGCCAATGCCTTGGGTTAGTAGCATGTCGAGGAGCAAGCAAACTCTGGATCATAGCATAACCAGGACGGTTGATCAGCCCAAAGCCTGATATGGCAGTAAGGAACAAGGAAATGAAATAAGGTGATGAAAGCGATGATAGCAAAATTCATGGATCAAATTATCCAACCCAGCATTTGCATAGTGACTGAGGAAAACCACGATTAAAACCTTCAGTCAGATTGGTCGGCCCTGGGGTTTTGAACCCGGGACCTCCCAAATGTGGGTCACAGGTGTTACTGCCTGAGCCATCCTGGTATGTTCTTTTTATAACACATTAAATATTTAAATCAGGTTCAGGATAAAGAGAGATGATCTTGTATTTGGAGAAATGCAGTATACGTATGAGGTAGAGCAAATTGCAGCTGCACTCTGTCTTCAAGGAGGCATGTTTATGTATCATCTGTCAGAGAAAAGTCTGTGCAGGTTTAACATATTAAGTCCCAGCTATTTGTTTACTTGCAGTGCCAAAAAACTCAGGCATTTTAGGCCTATTTTAAGGGGAGACTAAAAGCCATATCCTGCTAATGTTAAATCTGTTAAATTTATGACCCATTATCTCAAAAACTACTTAAAATGTCAAACTGAAATTTTTACAGGATGTAGATGCATATCTTCTAAGTTCACGGCTCTAGTTTTATTCCAATAACTTTGCTTAATAAAGAAGATAGGATTTTTTTTCTCAATTATATAACTTTTGGTTAAAATTTATCAGCATATTTTTTAATAACCAATCATCTTATTATTATTTTTATTTATTTATTTATGCTAAGCTATATACAGGTGAATATGTCCGGTGTTCAGCTCTGGCTCTTTACCGGTCATACTCATATTTTACAATAGTTTATTAATTCTAATTTATTACTCCATTTGTCTATTTACTGTCCATATCCATTTATTTCTCACTTTGCATAAAAATTTTCCCATCTTCTTACAGTCTTTTTTAAACATGTCAACTATCACTACATTTCTATCTATTTTAAACCATTTCTTATTGATATACTCTTTTCTCCACACTTCAGTTCCCCTACATTCAAATAAAATGTGTTCCACGTCCTTCTTTCCGCCACATATAGGACATAGGTTTTGTGAAATACCTTTCCTTAAGCCTTTTAATCTCCATACACATGCTTTCAGCCATGCAATACCTTCCCGCTCCTCTTTATGTTGTCACTCTATATACTTTTCCCTTCCCCATGAGTCTTTCATTAGTATATAGAAGACTAAAGACCTCATGTCGGTTATCTCACTGAATAATTTTTGTATTTCTATGTCCTCAAATCTTTTTCTTGCCAACTTCCAGAAATTATTCACATTATTTTCTCTTCTTCTCCACATTTCCTCTAACCCACTGCTTTCCAATTTGTTTCTGAGACAGTCTACCCATCCTTATTCTTTAAACTTTTCTCTTGATATACTAAACACAATTTTAACAAATTCCTTTCTTCCATTTTCAATATTCTATACCAAAATTTCAATGCCCTTTCCATGATCTTTCCCTTGCTTGGCACTCTACCCAGCTCTATTTGTGCTACCTGTCGAGCGGTTGCATTTGGTAGCCCAAATATTTCTTTGCAACATTTCCTATGCACCTCATCTATGACTTCCCATCCTCCTTCTAATCCCCATACTTCTATCCCATATAGCATTTTTGCCTCAACCACCATATTGTATACTTTTTCTAACCAACTAATATTTATATTAGGTACTTTGTATTTGCACCTTCTAATAACAGATAGAGCTCCTTTTCCTTTTGCCAGTGCAAATTTCTTTTGTTTATCCCAATTGCCCCCACTGTCTATTTTAACTCCTAAATAAATACATCTCTCACTACCCTGTACTCTTTTTTATTCTCATTCTTCCATCTTTCATACATGCTCAATTTCCCCCCCCCCTTTTTTAACACTACAATCTGCGTCTTTTCCTGATTCACTTTTAAACTCCATTCTTTACAGTAATTATTTAACACTTGCAAAGATTGTTTTAGGCCATTCACTGTAATTGCACCTATAACTAGATCATCTGCAAACAGTAATCCTGGAATTTGAATATTACTAATTATTGGCAGTGTTATTATTTCTCCCAATTTCCATTAATACATCATCTATATATAAATTAAATTGGACTGGACTTAACTTGCATCCTTGTCTAAGACCTTTCTCTTGTTACAACCCCTTCCTCCACTCTTATACAAAAGGTTTTCCTTATATAATGCTCTAAGGGTATACACCATTTGTTTGCTCACTCCTTTAATCAGCAACTTATGCCACAACAATTGAACCTCTATCCGATCATAAGCTTTCTCTAGATCCACAAATACCATGTATAACTTTCCTCTTTTAGCTTTCAAATATTTATCTACCAGTGTTTTTATAATAAATAAAATATCAACTGTCCTCCTCCCTTTTCTAAAGCCCATCTGAAATTCCGAAAGAATGGTATATTCTTCAACCCATTTTTGTATCCTGCTTGCCATAATGCCAGTAAAAAGTTTTCCTACATTTGATAGTAGTTCAATACCTCTATAGTTGTTTGTTTTGTCCACATTACCCTTGCCTTTGTATATTGGATGTATGATTGCTTTTCATCACTTTTCTGGTATACAACCCTTCACTTTAATTGTGTTAAATAAGTCTAGTAGAACCTTAATTCTATTTATTTCAGTGCACCATTCCTTAAGGAACTCTGTCGGTATCCCATCTATTCCAGTTGCTTTATTTCTCTTCATTAATTTCACCTGCTGAATTATTTCTTCACTTCTTATTATATCATCGAGTATATCTACATAATTATTACCTATTTCCCAATTACCTATCTCATTTTTATTCCTTTTCCTCCATACAATTTTTTAAAATATTCCATCCATTCTTCTGTTTATATACTGGGTTTTGTTACATATTTATTATACATTAAATTCATAACCTTCCATACCTCATTTGGATTATTTTCATTTAGGACTCGTATCAATTTATTTTCATATTTTTTCATCCAGCTTATTTTCTTTTGTTCCAGTAGTGAATTATATAAATCCCTCTCTTGCATATACTCTTTCTTTAATTCTATGTATCCTAATTCCCTCCACTTTATGGGCAGCTGTTTGACTTGTCTTTTAGCTACTCTACATTCTTCATCAAACCAGCCCTCATCTCTTTTGTAGACCTTCTTTCTCCTTTTCATTTCCTCCCCAGCCCTTTGCATAATGATATTTAAAATATTCATAGCACTTTCAATTTCTTGTTCTTTTATCATAAAAGTTATTCCACTCTTGACATATCTGGCCATAATTAGAATTTAGTGTCTGCCTAAATTTATTGCAATACTCTTCCTTTCATTTGTATCTACTGTATTCTTCTATATTACACTTTTCCTCCCTTAAATTATAGACCATTTGCTCTGTGTGTATTTTTATGTCTACTATCAATGGAAAATGTCCACTGTTGGAGCTAAAATTTAGTACCTTGAAGTTACTTAAAAGATACCCCATATTAATTGGCCAGAATACATAATCGATCACACTTTGCCCATTATTACTAACATAAGTATATTCCCCTTTCACAACTTCTCCATATTTCCCATTCAAAATATCAAAGGCATTTAATTCATAGAATTCTATAAATTTCATATACCCTTTATCAGCTATCTTATCCATGCTATGTCTAATCTTCTCAGGTTTCTCCAATATTTCATTACTCATCCAGCTATTCCCTCCATTAATATCATTTTCGCCAATCCTAATGTTAAAATCTCCCATATAATATAACCTCAGAACTAACGTATCTCTCTTTTAACTTTTCTATTTCTATCTCCAGTGTTTGAGAAGGTCCGGATTATGAAAGCGCGACGGAAGAGGAGGATTGTATACATATACATATAAAATTTTCCACTATTTGTTTCTTCTCTAATACAATCCATAAAATTTCTTTTCTCCTTGACCAAGCTTCTTTAACTCCTCTACTTAACGTCTTCCTTATAAAAAAAGCCTATGCCTCCAGATGCCCTCCCCTTTCTTGCTACCCTATCTCCTTTTATCCCTATGAAATCAAAGTCCTTTACGTAAACCTGGTCCTCTTTTAGCCATGTTTCCACTACCGCGAAGTAGTCAAGTTTCATCAGTAATTGATTTACACTCCCCGCATATATTTTATTTTTAACTCTCTCACAATTCCAGAGTCCGAGCCTCCTTATATTCTCCCTTCCCTATTGTGAACCTGATCTAAATCTGAATGTTTCTAGTGTTTTTTTACTCCTTAATTGTATCCCTTCTCTGGAAGAAGCCTGTTTAATTTTATCTAAAACTAGAATACTGCCATGCTCGGATGATATAATGCTATCTTCTTCCCCGCTACTCTGTTGCCATGCCTTGTTTCCCTTCATCGCCAAATTACGTGCTGCTATTACTTCCCCTCTTCTCGGAGACACTATTTTCTTGGATGTCTCCCCACTGGCTCCTCCTCCTATTGCTTCTTTCCTAGGGATGTTGGATGACATCCTGTCTGCGTATGTTGTTCTCCTCTCAGTGCTGACAGGTGAATTTTGGTTCAAACACACTCTTTCTCTGTCTTCACCCATACCCGTTCCTTTTTGCTTGGACTTTGGTCTTCCTGTCATACTTCCTGAAATTGGCGCTGACTTCTGCTGAGTAATTTCCTCTGTGTCTGTTTGGGGCTCTCTTGTCTCCTTCTTGTCCAGATACGGTATTCTTTCTCCGTCGATCCACAACTGGAAATTTCTAATATAAGCTCTTCTTCCCAGGGCTCTTGCTTCTTTCATTTTTTGCACCAAACTTCTTTGCAGAGCTCTCTTCTTAGGTGATAAGTCTTTATTAATAAAGATATCTGTTCCTTTTTTAAAATAAAGAGAGTTGAGGGCTGTTACACTACATCACTATAATATTCTTACTTGAGCGCGTTTCGGGAGACGGTTTATTCCCATCGTCAGCATGAGGAAAAAACAAACAACAAACCGTCTCCCAAAACGCGCTCAAGTAAGAATATTATAGTGATGTAGTGTAACAACCCTCAACTCGCTTTATTTTAAATTATGACACATCACTGTTACTAGCTTCTAAATCTACAAAATTAGTCAATATCTGTTCCTTTTAATTTCTTAGCTCTTAAGTACTTCATGTACTAATTGGGCTGCTGCAAATTTCACTATAATTGCTCTCTTACCAAGTTGTCTTCCAATACGACAGGCTTCAATGATTTCCCACCTATACAATTCCAAATCCAGCTTTTCCTTCATTATTTCAAATATTTCCTCTGCTGGCCATTTATCCCTTCTTTCCTTAACTCCTATGAATATTAAATTAAATCTTCTCTCCCTTTCTTCAAATCTTTCCATTCTTTCCTTAACCATTTCAAGTTCCCTTCTTGTTTCCTGCACCTCAACTCTGAGATCTTCTTTGATATCTATTGCCATCTTTTCCAATTGTTTACCTATTCGTTGTTCATGCCTTCTATTTTGTTGATTTTCTCAGTTAGGTGTTCCAGCATTGTTATTATTTCAGCCGGGCCGGGGTTTACCTCAATTCCTCTAATCACTAACAAGAAAGTTATAACACTTGCTAGAACCAGTATGTTTGTCATCTTCTCTCCATAATGGTTTTTACTATTCAACAATTTTACTATTCTGAATCGTCCAATTCTCGCTCTATACACTGCAATGTCCACTCCCATTGTGGCTTCCTTCACCATAGGAGCACCTCTCAAACACAACCTTTCTCTACCACTGCTGGCTTAGCACTCCGACCATCTTATTAACATCATAGTAGATCTACAATAGCACTTGGAGGTTTTTTTTTATTCTAAAATTTAATTTTGTTATCTTCAATAGTTTCAGAAGAAATGGGTTATTTAAACCAGAAAATGTAATTCACAGAAAAAGTTTTCAAAGCAAAATGAAAAACCATGGCTTGAGCACACAGAGGCTGGCATATTTATTAATAGTATACCAATTTGTAGAGCAAAACTTCCCCTAAAAGATGCGCAAAGGTTTATCTCTCTATTCCAAAGTGTGAAGGAGTTCTAATTTTTTTTTTTATGAAATGGTTCAGAATTTACAGAACTAAATGGCAAACGCAGTAAACCATTTTTAAAAATATATTAAAGATGTAAAGGCTGGTTCACAACCACCAAGAACGGTAACTAGAACGAGAACAACTAAATTGAAATACATATACGAGGGTGGTCTGAAAAGTTTCCGACCTCAACATGAAGATGGCAGCTAGTGAATTTCGTTGTTCATCTGTTGACAGTTACTCACCAAAGTTTCAGCCATTTTGGACGCTCAGTTGTTATGTAACAGTCGTTTGAGTGAGGTGATGTGAGTGCTATTATGAAAATGGACAAAATTTAGTATCAAGCTGTCATTAAATATTTGTTTTTGAAAGGCAATATGCCTACGCAAATCAAAGATGAGTTGGATTCTGTGTATGGGGACTCTGCACCATCATTTACAACTGAAATTTTATGCAGTTGAATTTAAATGTGGCCGTAAGAGCTTGGGAGACGAGGAATGTTCAGGACGTCTAAAAATTGCAACTACCGACGAAAACATCGCCAAAGTTCACCAAATGGTGCTAGATGACCACCGAATTAAAGTGAGAGAGATAGCAGAGGCTATGAACATGTCTAAAGAACGTGTTTGTCACATATTAAATCAACATTTAGACATGAGAAAGCTGTCCGTGCGTTGGGTGCCGCATTTGCTCACGTTTGATCAAAAATGTGTTCGAATGAACATTTCCAACGCTCTGTTGGTGCAATAAATCCGAGTTTTGGCACCGATTAATTACTGTAGATGAAACTTGGATACACTATTATACGCCCGAAACAAAAATACAGTCCAAACAGTGGACTGCAAAGGGGGAACCGGCTCAAAAAAAAAGCAAAAACTGTTTTTTCGGCTGGGAAAGTGATGGCGACTGCTTTTTCGGATAGTCATGGAGTTATTTTAATCGATTATCTTCAAAAAGGAAAAGCCATTACAGGAGCATTACTTGACAAGCTGAAGGCAGAACTTGGGGAAAAACGGCCACATTTGCAGAAAAAGAAATCCTGTTTCACCAAGACAACGCACTGTCTCACACCTTAGTGGTTGCAATGGCGAAAATCCATGAATTACGGTTTGAACTGCTTGACCATCCGCCTTACTCACCAGATCTAGCCCCAAGCAACTTCTTTTTGTTCCTTCATCTGAAAATTGCGCTCGGAGGACAGAGATTTTCGTCAAATGAAGAGGCAATCACCTTCGTGAACAATTATTTTGCAGAGAAAAACGCCGAGTACTATTTGGACGGGTTACAGAGATGGGAGCATCGCTGGGAGAAGTGTAGAGTTACAAGGAGACTATGTTGAAAAATAATAAAAAAATTCTGAAAAAATATCTTGTATCTTTATTAGGTCGGAAACTTTTCAGACCACCCTCGTATTTTAGTCGGAGCGTTCACAATTGATGAGAAGCTTTTTCGGGCTCTAGAATGGCAAAGGAGACTTGGGGAAGTTATAACTTTTTCATTCTCGGGCATGGCATATTAGATCCATATTGTGCATATTAGACTCTTCACTGTAGAAAGATTATTCTAGGTGGCTGTGACATGAAACAGCCTCCAAACCTCTCACTATATCTTTTTCACTATAAGCTGAAAGGAGAAGTAAACAAAACTTAAATGCATCACTATGCCGAGCACATGGCAGCTTCATACAGAATGCGAATACAATATATTGCGCAGCTTGGGAATCATTAGCTTTTAAACATTGTTTGTCTTATTCCTATATTTTGCCTTACATCCTTATATAACACACAATACTAAGAGTAGACAAATAAAAGTTATACTTGAACAGTTCGGCTTCTGTGTTTAAAGGTACTGGATTAAACTGTTCTTAACTTCAGGTTTTAGAAATCATTCATTTAATGACTATCAGTATACCACCTTTGCTTTAACCTTTTATGAGCCAACAAGTTAAATAACGATTAGCACTATAGGTTAAAACACAACAGAAAACAAACGTGATCCAAGCTGAGCAACAATTCTGCATCATTAACAAAGAACTTTAATTATTGCTAAACAATGGCCAACCATATTCATTGTCGATTAAAGGTGGGTACTTTTCACAGAATTTGTTAAAAGCATTTAACACAATTGTCTTCTTTCCATTTCCCTCGTTTATGTTTTCTACAATGGCAGAAGATTCTCAGCCAGAAACCTGAAACGAACTGCAGCGCCTGCGCATAGCCTCTTAAACCCTCTGATATAATGGTTCATGTAGTTATAGGTGAATCTGAACAAACACATTTAGTTTCATAATTTAACTGTTACAATAATGAATTTTTTTAATTTCTCTGCACAATCTGAACCAAACTGTTTTTTGTAGAGGAAGAGACGACATGCTAAGCAGGAAAGGTTGTAAATTGTCCACCAGCCAATGAGGTGCTGTCTTGTCATGTGGTTTTGTTTACTTCTCCTTTCAGCTTATAGTGAAAAAGGTATAGTTACAAGCTAGAAAAAATGCTAGCATATGTGCATCCTGACACCCACAGATCCATTGAGTGTTAATTCTTTTAATGAAAGGGTCATCTGTAGTTTGTTTATATGTAACTCAAAACTGGCTATTGCTAAAAAAAATTCAAAAACTACAAAGAACAGCAAAAACCGGTACAAATTAACAAAGAACATACAACTTCAATGCATACCATTAAATAAGGAATGAAAGCTGGGTACGACTAGAGGAAATGGAAATGTAATGGATTTGCATTTAGATAATGTTTACTCTATCAAATTTTGATGTTGGCTAAACATTATACTGGTTGAATTGGAAGCAGCTGAAGAAATATCATTCATTGTTCAAAACAAATGAATCCCAATGTGCAAAATCAACTTTCCACTTCATGATCAATATGATCATTGTGCATTCCTATTCTTGTTATTCGGCTGTTGTGAACCAAAATCTTGTATGCTGTATTGCTTCCCGTTGTTTCCATTTTGCTTACTATTCTCGGGTTGTTGCGAATCAGCCATATGTATTGTTTCTAAAATGATAAAACATGTATCAGAATTAAATAGCAAATTCCAATTGTTATAATTACATACAAAACTAAACGTCAATTTTTTTGGGCCATTTTTGCCATTTAGTCTCCCTTAAAACAATTTTGTATAGGATTTCAATGAATATTTATACGAAACCATATTTGAAACATCTACAGAACTGAGAAATGTGTGCTTTACACACTTATTTGAAAATACATGACATTTTACTGTGAGATAACAAATATTTACGTGCAATCACTAAGAAAATTATTAGTTACATTCTTGGATTTGCATTCTGTATGAAAAGGTCAAGTAGATGGCACGCATTCTACTGAAAAAAGAATGTACTAAAACTGGCAATCCTATTATATGATCCAATGAAAATGTCAGACAGTTGTTGGTGCCATTTTCTGCTTTTTCAAGCAGTACATGAAAAACCTTAAAAAAAATGCATGCCTGAGTTCTACTCCAGTGTGAATATCATTGACAGTTCATGTTCCGCTGTTCTAAAAGGTTTGAACTTCAATGTGTTAATTGCTTAAGACTTCTTTGCCTCAAGCTATTGAATTGGATGACAAAAATCAATCAGATCACATAAGTGTCTTAGATATACGATTATTCATTCAAGCTGACATCTTATGTTTACATATGCAGACATAAAATTATTTATGAACTGCTTTGAGAAAGTGTGCTGATTACTGCAGGGTTCAATAATATTCCCTGATAGTCTAAATGTTTACCACAGAAGACACTTAATGCTCAGAGGAACGAGATCATCCGTGGTTTTCATTACAGAGGTCATTAATATCAATATTTTGAAAGAAGCTAAATGTATAGCTTGTGAAGAGATAGCCTATGAATGCGGTAAATCCATGTTATTGGTGCATTAGATCTTGATAAAAATCTTCAAAGAGAAAGGATGCTCTTAATGAAGACCAAGTATCATTGATTGATAGGGCACGCATTCAGCAATTACAATTAAGAAACACCCCCTCACCAAGCTTACAGTTTAAAAACAGTCCATCTTCTAATAATGAACTTATCCCAAAATTAAAAAAAATCTGATGTGTTACACTCATATGACTTTCTCTACTCTTGTACAAACTATTTTTACAAATGCTTATTCTCCATCTACTTCATGTTAATCGAGATAAACATTTGCAGACTCTATCTTATTGATAATTTTCTTGTAGATGTAAGGGGAGTATATATTTACAAGGGCAATATAGAAATACAGTAGCCTTTAAGCATAGACATTACTCTTAATAGCTGGTTGCTAGGTGCAGCACCATTCTCTTTGCCACAGATTAATACTCTTTGCATATCCAAGACAAAAAATGAATAACGAATTCCCATTTGAGAAAATAAGTATTGAAAAATTTAAGGGAATAACAAGCAATATCTCGAAAATGATTCACTCAACAAAAAAAAGGTATATGGCATAATTGTGTATTTTAATGCGATCTACATTTTTTGTGTAGTAAAATTTTGTCTATCTCTTATGGTTTACCAGTTATGCAAAAGTTGTTCACAATGAAGAATACTTTTGGAGACCTTCCCAGAAAATTCAAGATATACATTTCATTTGTCATGAAAATATCTTAAACACATGATGTTTTAATCAAAATCGTTAGAGCCATTTTTGAGAAAATTAAAATTTTTGAAAAATGTTCCATGTAAAGGGTAATCTGGGGTGGGGGGATTTTCTTGAAAATCTTCGTGTCGCATCTCTGGAAGATACTGAACCTAAATATCAAGTTTGGTGTTTATCTGACTGTTTGTTTCTGAGTTATGCTGTTCACAGACAGACAGACAGACAGACACATAGACATGTTTCCAAAAATGCTTTTTTTGGATTCAGGGGGTCTCAAAACATATATTTCCGGTGAAATCTTGGTATCGAATTTTTGGGTGGAATACAATACTTCCCCTACTTACTATACGTAGTAGAGAAAGTAAAAATCTACTTTGAGAAGAGCAATTTACAATATTAAATGATCTATATACAGCTTTTCAGATGTATTCAAGTGTTGAAAGCTTCAACAGAGAATTAAACAGTAGGTAACAACTCGAATATTCAGAAGCTGTCATTAAACTCCAAGTTTGTTTTGAACAGTGTAGACGTTTTGTCTCTAAAACTCCACATATAAGGCCTATGACATTCAGGGATTTCCTCATTCTCCCAAGTGATTGACTGGGTCTGTTTCTCAGATAGAGGCACCCAGAGGGCGGAGTCATTACCTTTGATGTTAGGATGGTGGAATGAGAAGACCTACAGCTTTTACCACAAACTCCGAACCATATTGGGGCTTAAGAATACTCCACATGAGCAAGTCAGAGGTGTAGGCATGGACCGACTTAAAATCGCTACCCCAGAGCCAGGAATCAAATCCCAGACCCTCAGAACAAGAGTTGGAAATGAAACCAATGCACTACCCCAGTGCCCACGTTGATGTAAATAGTATGCAAAACAAAATATGTGGCTAAGTAATAATTCTATGCATTATTGGTGTTATAAATTATTTAGTCCAAATTTACCAAAATGAGATATGGTGAAATAAAATAAAAGCTTATTCACAACTACAACAGAGAATGGTAACCAGAACAAGAACGACAAAGTTGAAACACATGTATTTTAATGGGAGTGTTTTCAATTGATGGAAGCATCCTGGGCCCTGGAAATGAGAAAGAAAACCTGGCCAAGTTTTAAGTTTCCCATTCTGTTCCCAGGCACGACATATCAGAATTTTCACACTAGAGATTATCTAGGTGGCCGTGACATGAAACATCCACTACTCCTCTCTCTAGTCGCAAACTGAAAACATGAAACTGGAAGAAATTCTAGCATATGTCCGTCCTAACCTCAGATCTTGTCACCCACAGATCCATTGAGAGTTGGTTCTTCTAGTGTAAAGGTCATCTATATTTTGTTTATATGCAACTCAAAACTGGCCTATTGCCTAAAAACCAACAGCAAAAACCAGTAGAAATTAACAAAGAACAATAAACACCTTCAATGTATACATTAAACAAAGGAATGAAAGCTTGGTACAACTAGAGGAATTGAAAATGTAATGGATCTGCATTTAGAAGTTTACTTTATCAAATTTTGGCGTTGGCTAACCCGCATTATGTTGGCTGAATTGGAAACAGGTGAAAAAATATCATTTGTTCTAGTTAAAACTAAATGAAATCTCAATACGTAAAATCAACTTTTCACTTTGAGACCAATATGATCATTGATATGCATCTCATCATCGGACTACTGTGGACCAAAATCTTGTATGCTGCATTGCTTTCTATTCTCGTTTATGTTTTGGTTACCGTTCTCAGGTTATTGTGAACCAGCCTTAGCTGTCCAAAACTATTATTCAATACGAGGGCGATACTGAACATTTTTAGAATGCCATGTTTCTAAAACCAAATGAAATTTGTTTATATCTGACAGCTACTTTCTAATGTTTTGCAAGTTGACTGCCGTGTGTTCGTTCAATTTGTCCTAATAGTTTGTTATCATTTCAAGATTTTGTGTTCGCTTAAAAAGAATTTGACTTGAGAAGATTTCAGGAATATGATTAAGGCCTAAACAATCTGAAGATCGGCTTAGAATGCATTTGGCAAAGATGTCCATCTAAGGCAACAATTTATAATTGGTACAGCAAATTCAAAAAAGATTGGTTTTTTCTTAGTGATGAATTTCATGAAGGATGCCCAAGAACTGCTGTTACTGATGAAAAGATTACCATGTTTGAGCAATGCTTGAAGAAGTTCGACGGACATCTTATGAATTCAGATGATATTTGGCATTGGTATGAGTCAAATCCAAAATGTTTTACATTGAAGAGTTGAAACATGAGAAAACTTTGTTGTTGATGAATTTCACATAAAATGACTCCTGATAAAAACAACAAATGCATTGATTGGTGCAGAAAAACTCTGAAAAATTCCAAGGTGGCGCTTCAAATTTGGTTTGGAATGTTGCTACTGGTGATGAATCTTGGATTTATTGTTATGAACCTGAAAAGAAAAGTCAATCGGCTCAATGGGTCTTTTGAACAAAACCTAAGCCTACAAAAGTCTGACGAATTTGTAGTGCTGGTAAGAAGATGGTTGCTATTTTTTTTTCTAAAAAACTACTAAAGATTAGAAGATAAGACATACCGTTATTGCCAATTGGTACACAAATGTCTGTTTACCACAAATGTTTTATAAAGTTCATGAAAAATGCCCAAAAGGAAAAATGTTACACCATGACAACGCATCATCCCATACAGCAAAACTAACAGCTGAGTATCTGGATGCCCTAAAGGTCAGCACCATGGACCCTACACCATACACTCCTGACCTAGCACCATTATAAAAACCTGGTTTCTGAAGTGCCTAAGGAAGAGTGGCATCACTGCCTTAAGAACTGGTTTCATCGAATGCAAAACTACATTGATGTTAAAGAGAAATGTTTTGAAAAACAATAAAATTATTTAAATTTTTTAAATCTAATCCTTGTTTGATCTTCTAAAAATGTTCAGTGTCGCCCTCATAATAGGATTTACATAGTGTTTAACCCTTTTACTGCTATGTTAGTTAGAAGCCATGCTGTATTCATGCATAATGCATCATTTTTGCAAAAACTTTCATGCATTCAAAACAAATATTTGGATACAGAGATCATTGTTTAATTTTCTGGATGTTAAGAAGGTATGGGAGATACAGTAGAACTTTGATTCAATGTGTTTACAGGATAGTCAAAGCTATCAAAACAGGAAAACAATGATAATGGAGTGTTTGAAAATGAAACTAAAATGTGTTCTCTATCATTGTTATCATGTGTACAAATGCTTACAGTTTCATAAACTCCCAGCACTTCGTTAAATGTCTGCACTGCTTTGACTGTTGCATTGTTTTTCCCTTCATTTACATACTTCTATCCAACATACCAACCTTTCATCAAAATATTGGAATGCAAGAGAGTGAGTGGCTTCATTGCCAACTTCCCAACATCAGATACCAACCAACCATTTGCTTCTATTCCCATACATTTTGTAGATATCAAAATGAAACCTAACAGCTCCAATTCTGGATCCATTTTCACATGAGCATTATCATCTTGACAATGATTTCAATCTCAGCACCGAGGCACTGATTTCAGCAATGATGTCACTGATGCTCTAGTGAGGGTGCATTAATGCCACTGCTTGTCGGGATAGTTGCTAATCCAGTGAAGAATCCCATTAGCTCACGTAAATGCACAGAAATTAGCAGACAATTGGCATTCTACTCCTCTTGGCTTTAGGCTTAGCATGTCTGTATTTACATTTCACTCATTGCTGGGTTACTTTACTTTGGTAATATTTATTTGGATTTATATCTGCAGAATGTCTTCTGAAAGTTTTAGATTTGGCGTGATAGCAAAACAGGAACATTTCAGTTGCTTTTTTGTTATAATCATTCATGCTTTCTTATGTTAAGATTTAATGATTTTTGCATTACCTAATTTGTTACTGCAGCACATATGACAGCATGCTCATAGCATGTTAACATCGATCAAACCTCCATGGTTTCAATGCTATTCTACTGCACCATGACATCACTGATGGCCAGCGACGCAATGAGAATCAGAATAGTGTTAAACAGTGCAGCTCATTTTATGCCAGAGTGGAATGTGCATCTCGTAAACTCCATTAAGCACAAAAGTGCTACAGGAACAAGATAATATTGATCATTGTTCCCTCCATTTTTCCGTTCATTTCTGATAGCCAGCAGCTGTCCTAACTACAACCAGTAGGCATGAACTTCCCATGATTATGTATAGTGATAATTCATGCTGACTGGTATAGGCTGCTTAAAAAGTATTTGCTAACGCATTTAAAATTGGATTAATGCTTTGATTTTTTCAGTGTGAAAATGATCCTTTGAGGATAGTTTTGTTGGGATTAAAATTTTTGAAAGAATTATGTAAAAAAATTATTGGAACTTACACACAGTGAAGCTTCAAATATATTGAAGAAAGAGTGAGTCGACTCAAGATACTCTTTGCTCCACTTACTACATATTACAGGCAGGACATGTTTCGTGAGGCATTACCCACATCTTCCGCTGCTATGCGTCGACTGACTTCGGAGTAGGATTCCGGTTCTTTGGTGCCATCTGTTGACCGATTGATGAACTTAGTGATGAGATCTCTTCCCGGTGGTATTTCAAAGTTCATCAGTTGCTCTTGGAACTTTTTGATGTGTATTTTCTCCCACAAGCTTAATTCTAGTGGTTTCTTGACGTACTTTAGTAATTTTGCTTCCTTTTCTACTGTGTGGTTCTCTTTCCAAAAATGGTTCGCTACAGCAGACCTTTCCAACTGTTTATATCTGATGTTGCAGTAGTGTTCCTTTAGTCTGGTTCCAATGTTCCTCTTGGTCTTCCCTATGTATATTTTGTCACAATCTTTGCAGTTTATCTGATATACACCTTGTTTCTTTTCATGTGAAATACTATTAGTAGTGCTAGATTTTAACATCTTTCCTAAGCTGAATTTATTGTATGGTGCTAGGGTTATGTTGTATTTATTGAAAGTCTTCTGGAATTTGTGGAAGGCCCAAGGGTGGAAAGCAATTCTTTCTTTCTTGTATCTCCAATTTTCCTCAATTGGTGCAAGAGTCATAATCTGTCTGATTTGCTTTTCTCTGGTGAACTTGTTGATTTTTCCGTCTATCATGTGTTTGTCGAATCTGTTGGCTTTTGCTGTTGGTACGATGTGTTCGTATTCATTCTTGTATTCTATTTCTTTAAGAGGGATGTTTATCAATCAGTGAATTAAACTGTTGAATATTGCATGTTGGTGTGATCTGGGGTTAAAACCTTGAGCTTTTATGTAGTTGTTTGTATGCGTGTTTTTCCTATGTATTCCATATTCTATTTTTTCCCAATTGCGGATTATTTTCAGATCTAAAAATGGTAAAGTGTTTTGGTTCTCTATTTCAAGTGTGAATTTTACTGTTGTGTCCTGTAGGTTAAGCAACTTTAGTGTGTCTTCTATCTGCTTCTTGTTCACAATGGCGAAAATGTTGTCTATGTATCTGTGCCAGGTTTTAAATATGTGTGGGAATGCTTTAGTCATGTGAATTTCCAACTTGCTCATGAATAAATCTGCCAAAAAGGGGGACAGTGGATTTCTCATTGCTAAGCCTGATCTTTGCTGGTAGAAGTGCTTGTTGAATGAGAAGTATGTTTGGTTTATGCATATTTCTGTTAATTTGGTGTATTCTTCTATTTCTCCTATTTCTATTTCCAGGGAGTGTAGCCAATTTTTTAAAATTGTTATAAGTTTTGTTTTTGGAATGCTTGGGAACAATGAAATGCATGTGGGTAATGCCTCACAAAACATGTCCTGCATGTAATTTGTAGTAAGTGGAGCAAAGAGTATCTAGAGCTGACTCACTCTTTCTTCAATATAAAAGAAATTATACTTTAAGGAACAATAAATCCATGATTCATTTACACATGTTATAATGGAAACTATTTTGAGATTCCATTAGTGGAGTAATAAGTATTGGAAAACAATAAAAGGATTGTTTTCATGGTGCTACCCTATTCATTCCTTGTTTCATTCCGCTCATATGGGAAGACTAGAGTGGGTTGGACTTGCAGTGAAGAATTTGCCCTTGAACAGAAAACCATAATTGATTCATAGTATAGTAATTGTGTTCAAGCCTACTTTATTACAATTTAGAGAATTAAGTATCAAGGAAGTGTATTCTAAATATTCATGATAACCATGATGTCGTCTATGGCTTCTTGGGCTTTCAATGCAGCCTGCAATTTCATTCTTCTTAAAGCCTGAGAAAAAGCATACCATGTGATGAGCAGAACTATGGCTACAAAAGAGTGTAGACATGACCTAAACCAAAAGATCACAGCAACATTAATGTTTCAGATGGATAAAGAAAAAGGACAAAGGTTCCAAAGGAAAGTGTGTGTGCATTAGTGTTTGACTATTTCTATGTACCAGTCTGCAATGAACATCAAGTGTGTGGCATACCTATATTATTTGTCACAGTAGAATTCTGTTCTAGGTGTGAAGGTGGCTCTGCTGTGTTAGGTGATTTGCATGGGGAGGACTCCCTAGACATATCATCATCGCTCTGAAAACAAATAGTGGCAATATTTCTGGATTAACATCTCTCTCATTAGGAGGTAAATTAAGTACATGCCTTGGGAACAAACAGGTTTAAAAAGTTTTTGAAAAACACCTTTTAACCATTTTTCACTCAACTTCACCACTAGGTGCATTTGCCTCATGTTTTTTTGCCTCAACTTTGATCTATGCTGCAGCTGCCCAACATGGCTTGATGTGGACAGTTTTCCAAAAATAGCTTTTGTTTCTGGAGGGGGGTTTCATGGGGCCTCAAAACATGTATTTGTAGATAATCTCATTACTGCTATATAATCCTTTCTCTAAGGTTAGTGGTAGGGAAGTAAAGTCTGATGTGACTTTAACTATTCTTATTCTTCTACCTACCTCTTGATATCATCATTACACATTTCAGTATAGGTATAGGATGAATATGTAGGCTAAAGTGATAAGTCAGATTTTTAAAAAGCGCTATGTGATGGCTTTGAAATTCCATGCTCCTAGCATGACTATGAAAAAAAAAAACAAATTAGTAACTTACAACTTGAAAAAAGTATTTGAAATGTGAAACCAATGACAAAGAATATCTTGGAGATGCTTAATATCTCAAAAATTTTATTTCACATAAACTGTATGTTTTAACAAGATCTACATTTTTTGTGCAGTAAGATTTTGTCTATCTCTTACTGCCTACCAATTACAGTAGAATCTTGTTAGCACATCTAAGGATTTGGACATCATAAGTGGGAAAACGTGTTAACGAAAATGCAAAATATGCAATTTAAGAACATAGTTATGTAATAAAATCTAATATTTACTGCGTTTCCATGGGTAATTGAAATCGATTTTGAGTACAATCCATGTTGAACTCAATATATGTTCAAATGGATTTGGATACACAAAGCCTGAGAATAAATAATTCAGGCTTTTATGTTGGTCAACTTGGATTTTTGAGGTTATGAATATTTTTGGGAAAATAAATTGCGAATTATGGAAGCAACAAGAGTGGCTTTGCTGTGCGTTTTATTACACATGTGATAACAATTTCCACTAAAAAAGAAAAAAAAAAATTATGAGCGTGCATCATGTTACGAGTACAATAGGCGAATGTATCTTTGGCATATTCAATATGATTTGAATACGGTAAGTGCTTCCATGCAACAAATTTCGTTCTGATCCTCTTCTGATCCTATTTTCCAAGAGGAAAGTTTTGTTTTTGCATTTTTCCCTTCATTAAAAGCAGTTTTAATCAATTTAGATTTGCTAACAATTGTGTTTAAGGTTGATGGAGGGATGTTTAACTTCCGCACTATATCCACGTGTTTCATATTTGGATTGTGATCTATTTCAAGGATTTTCAGTTTTTCACTATTGGTTATTTACTACACTTTCTTTTTTTCATTCCAAATATACATTCCAAAGTTAAAATACAATCTACATATGTTTGGCCAACATTCAACAGTAGAAACTATCGTTGCTGTTTACCATGCCAAGGTAAAGCATTCTCTACCCCGCCCACATAAATCGTGTCACACAAATATTTACATACATGCATGTGATTGGCTGCCGGTATCCACCCCGTGACCGAGGATTGACTAAAGTAGTCAATGAGGATGTCAAACTTTGAACGTGTTAAGCGCCTTCTCCCACTGGACCAATCAAGGATTGGCCAAAACAGCAAATGAGGACTTCAAACGTAGTAAGCGGGACTGGGTAAATGCACTAAGCAAACGTTATTTATTACATTTGGTGATTTGGTACCGGGACTTTTATAATTGAACGTAATACATGGGAAAACGTGTTAATGAGGAACGTGCTAACGAGATTCCACTGTATACAAAATTCACTTGAAATGAAGAGAACTTTATAGGCTATTCCCAGAAAATTTAAGATATACATTTTATTTGTCCTTCAAATATTTTAAAACATAAATGGTATTTTAATCAAAATCATTAAAAGCCATTTTTCAAAAAATATAAAACTAACATTTTTCCATGCAAAGGGTAGTTTGGGGTAGAGGGATTTTCTTGAAACTCTTTGTGCCATATCCGTGGAAGATGTAGTACTTAAATACCAAGATTGGCATTTAATCAACTTTTTTTTTTTGGAAAATGTATCCACAGACACACAGAAACATGAACCTTTTTCTGAAAAATTAGTTTTTTTTCCTGCATTCAAGGGACCTCAAAACATGTATTATCAGTGAAATTTCAATGACAATGCAATTACTTCCCTTAACCTATAGTTAAGTACACAAGAACCTCGCTTATCTGGGCTAGATGGGACCAGACGTAATCTGGAATAATGAAATTCTGGATAACTGGAAACAAACTATTAAATGAATAAAAACTTTGATGCAAGATGATAGTGAAAATTTGGCTCACTGCAAAAGCTGAAGAAGTCTACAGTCACTATCAGGACTGTCATGAAAGCATATGAAACATAAGCTTACACACTTTACTTTCATAGTTATGAGCAGCTTGAAGTGTGTGATCAATGACAATCTCTATGCTACCTACAGTGCCAACATTGCCACCCTATACATTCATATGTAATTATCAAAGGACCCACATATTTTCGATAGAAGTAAGCAAAAATCAATCTGGATAATAAGGGTTGGATAAATGAGGCTCTAGTGTAGTAGAGAGAGTAACAAAACTGTGAAGCAAATTCTACAAACACAAAATCTGTACAGTAAATAAATCTGGAAACTCGACAATACAAAACAAAATCTATATAAAAAGAACCCCTCAAATACAACTTATTAAATTTAAGGTCAAAGTATAGAGCCTTTCAACAAGAGTGTCCTATCTTTAACATGTGATAGATGCCGTTGTTGAGTTACAGCAGTCATTTTTTTCATGTGGTTACAGTTGTTATTTACAAACAGCCATAGAACGTTACAGCATTCAGCAACGCGTAGAAATTGTGAAAATGTATTATCAAAATGGATCATCTGTTCACCAAACCTTCCGTGTATTGCGTGAAGTTTATGGTGTGCATAATCGTCCCTGCGAGAGAACGATTCGGCATTTGATCGATAAATTTGAAAGAAGTGGTTGTGTCAGCAATCAAAGAATGCCTGTACGTAATCGATGTAAGCGCTCCAACGAAAACATAGGCGCCGTTCGTGAGTGTGTACGCAAGAACGGAAACAAATCAATTGCTCGTCGAGCGCAAGAATTGGGGCTTTCGCCAACCACAACTTGGAAAATTCTGCATCTGGACTTGAAGTTTCATGCTTACAAAATGGTGTTAACTCAAGAACTAAAGCCCAACGACCATAGGTTGCTCCATGTACTTGCTGACTGGGCTATGGAGCAATTGGAAGCTGACCCAGATTTTTGTCGAAAAATCATCTTCAGTGATGAAGTCCACTTTTGGATACATGGTTGTGTTAACAAACAAAATTGCCGCTATTGGAGCAATCACAATCCAAGGCAGATTCAAGAAATACCACTTCATCCACAAAAGGTTACTGTTGGTATGGATTTTGGTATGGTGGAATCATTGATCCATATTTTTTCCAAAATGAAGATGGAGAAGCTTTAACTGTCAATGGAGAAAGACACCTGGCTCTTATAAGGGACTATTTTTGGCCTCAATTGATGGTATGGATCTCAGAAACATCTGGTTCCAGCAAGATGATGCCACATGTCATACTGCTCTCAAAACAATCAATCTTTTGAAGGAGAAGTTCAGAGGTTTCATCATTTCCCGTGGTGGTGATGTTAACTGGCCCCCGAGGTCATGTGATTTAATGCTGTTGGATTACTTCTTGAGAGGTTATGTTAAATCTCGAGTTTATGTCAACAAGCCAGAAACAGTAAATGATCTTATGAATAACATCATGCGTGTAATTCATGAAGTTGGACCTAATTTACGTTCTTCTGTCATTGAAAATTGGGTCGACCGTATACGCGTAACCCAACATAATTAATGACATTAATTATGTTCCAAAATAAACCTCTATCATTTATAGAACGTGTTTTATTTAAGTTCAAAGATAGGACACTCTTGTTGAAAGACACTATACAACAGCCTTAACTGCATATGTAGAAATATTAGCATACCATGTCAGACAACCCCACAGCTGAGCAAAATGGATGATAAAGAGGCAAGTGCCACATAGTCAAATGGAGTGAAAAAATAGGTAAAAAGTGTTAACTTTAGGGTTTAAAATGTGTTACATCTTCACTTCTGGGAATTAACAATCAACACACTTTTCTGTTACATGTTTGCTCTTACCTGGAAGTATTTATGCCACATGACACATCCATAAACACACATTATTGACATCAACAATTGTAACAGCAGCCAAATTATTATATTAATGGCCTGTGTGCGCTCAAACAACTCTTTTCCATTCTTGATGCAGAGCAATGCTTCTGTTACCATAATGGCACCATACACCCAGCATTGCGTTCCCACACGCTTACACTGTGTGTCCGTCACATAGCTGTAATACTGCCTGAAAACAGTACGGAATGTTACAACTAAAAATCTGGATGTCTTGCATTTACATGGCTTTCTATACTCACTTGTTTACAAAAACTTATTCTTCTATCTACTTCTTGTTAGTCATGATAAACTTTCATTACACTTTAAACATCCATTATAGATGTAAGTATACAATAGGCTAAAGTAAATAGTGAAATTTTTAAAAAGCAGACTGCTATGCAAGGGCTTTAAAATTCCATCCTCCTTGCATGACCACAAGAAAAAATGAACGATGACTATCCACTTATAAGTTAGAGGGTGGTTCAATAATTACCCGTGTTTTTTAAAATAGATGGTGTTTCTAAGGCAACTTGGTGTTACCATCGAGTACTATCATTTGTTAGACGTTGCCAAAACAAATTTGGTATCGATTCATAGGCTAGTTTGGATTTGGCAGGCATTTCAGGTAGTTGTTCAACATGTTTTCGCTAAAATGGAAAAAATGCAGTATTGTTCAGTGGTTCGCTTTATTCTTTTGGATGGGAAAACTTGCGAGATAAAAGCAAAACTGGATGCTGTTTATAGGGACCTTTTGCTATCTCTGACAATAGCTAGATATTGGTTCAATGACTTTAAACGTGGTAAAACATCCATTTTTGATGAGGAGCGCCCAGGACACCCAGCAGATGTGGTTACCGAGGAAATCATTGAAAAAATTCTTGATATGATTCTTGCTGATTGTCAAATGAAAGTTTGTTAAATGGCAGAGACCATAGGTGTGTCAACAGCAATGGCAGTTCATATTTTACATTATAAGTTGGAGATGAAAATATCATTGGCTCTATGGGTGCCAAAATTGCTCACAGTAGACAGTAGCTTTGAAGCTGTATTTGGAGCAAATTAAGCAAAATTCAAAGGACTTTTAGCATCGAGTTGCCACTGTGGATGACACCTGGATTCATCACTATATTCCGGAAACCAAGCAACAATCAAAACAATGGGTTGCTTCCGGTGAATCCACTCCAAAGAAGTCAAAGACGGTCCCATCAGTGATGCAACGATTGTCATACTCATTGACTTCTTAGAAAAAGAAAAACCGTTCACTAGACAGCACTACAGTGAGTTATTGGACCAATTCGACAAGAAGTTGAAGGAGACACAGCCCCGTATGGCGAAGAAGAAAGTGCTGTTTCACAACACACCAGCACATTCATTCGGAATTGTTGCCGCCAAACTGCATGAATTGCATTATGAATTGCTGGCACACCCCCCTATATTCATTGGACCTGCCTCCCTGCAATTTCTTCTTGTTCTCAAACATGAAGAAATGACTCACAGGAACAAAATTTAGATGAAATGAGGTCATCTTCCAAGACAGAGATGTATTCTATTCTGCAGAGCTTGACAATTCCTATTTTTGGATGGGTTAAAAAAATGGCAGGAACGTTGGGAGAAGTATATATCCCTAAAAGGGGACTATGTTGAGAAATAAATAATTTGTATTTGAAAAAAATGGCATCATCATTCCTAACATGGGTACTTATTGAACCATCCTTGTATTTGAAAATTCAAACAAATAATAAAAACTATCTCAGAAATGCTTAATGCCACAAAAATTTTATTTTACATAAATTGTAAGTTTTAATACGATCTACATTTTCTGTGTAGTACGATTTTGTCTCTTACAAAAGTCATTCAAAATGACAAGCACTTCTAAGGCTATTCCCAGAAATTTCAAAATATACATTTCATTTGTCATGCAAACATCTTTAACATATAGTATTTTAATCAAAATCATTAAGAGCCATTTTTGAGAAAATTAAAAGTAATAAGAAATTTTCTATGTAAATGGGTTAGTTTGGGGCGGTGGGGGATTTTCTTGAAAATCTTCATGCTGCATCCTTGGAAGATGCTAAAGTTAAAGCATCTAACTTTAATGCATCTGTATTTAATTACTTTTGGTTAAATTTGAGTTAATGCTGTTTCTCTCTTTCTCGCTTGCTTATGTAAGCAAAATTGATTCAAATATATTAAATATGATGATAAATATTATTGTATCAATTCTTCATTTACCTTTTTTCAAAAATTATAAATTTAAATTCAATGGTGCATGTTTTGTAATCATTCAATTATATCTTCAGCTCAGCTGTGGCAGATCATTTTTGGTCATTTAATCATGACATAAATCCAGAAGTTGAATTATTAAAACATTTAAATGGATCCATAAATTTAGTGGTTTAGGAGAAACTATTTATTTTGAAGAACAAAGATTGCGTAATGAATTTTGAAATAGCTTGACTGATTCTGTCAACAAATTTATTTTACTTCTAATAGATGGCAATACCATAGTGAACAATCCATCACCTCGTGACGCTAACCATGATGTAAATAAATAATGAATCACTTGAAGTAGGTGTTTTGTTTACGTGATATGTTTACGTAAGCCTCACGCTTGGGAAGCCAAACTTGAAGAAGTATTGTTCTTCAACTGTTGTAGTTTATTGTTGTTGGAGTTATTTATTTATTTCCACACTTGGGAAACCAATTTAATAAAGTGTTTTGTTGTTGAAGTTTGCACTACGCTTTGGGCATTAATTTGAAGAAGATTGTTTGTTACGTAATAGTTACTGTTGTTACGTAATATGCTGCTACATATGAGAAGCTGATTTGAAGATGTATTTTTGTTGTTACACTCCAAGTTTAAAAAGATATTATTTAGCTTTGTTATTAAATGCTTCTATAGATAGTATTTATGTTTATGTTTGCCTCGGCTGCGTCAGTAATGTTTGTAGAAACACGTTTCTCTTAGGCAGGGTGTGGTGCGACAAGAATGTAGGCTTACACAGATTTTAAGTTTAAATTCACTTCTTTTTATTAATCCGTGACACAAATTAAATAGCACTACACTGATATTAAGAGCTGTGAGATTCTTTTAATTTAATACTTGCACTTTGTTAACGCGTATACTTATTTTACGATTCACACGAATACGTAATATTTCTTTAGAGAACACATCTTCCATCCGGTCACTACCAAGGTCTGCAGACAATTGAACATATTTCAACCGTCAAAACCCATAAGCTTCTGTATTTCAAGTCTCTGATTGGCTAATCCTAGTCCAATAGAATACCTGCATTTAATTAAAGCTTTTTCTGGCTGTTGATTGGCTATTTTTAAACTGTCACAAAATTTACATTATCGTTGCTCTAATCATGACTAGTAGTATTCAAACTCTCAAACTCATTATTGCCTCAAGGTTACCTCATTGTTAGCAACTTTAAACTTATTATTCTCATAGCTCTTACATTATTAAAGTATAATCATACGCAATGACTTTTACATACATTTTAAAAATTATTACATACATATTGCTTCAAGGCGGGCTGTTATTGAATTTACATATCATATAATTTAATTGAAATTATTCAAGTGTTAAAAATACTGCCTCACAACAAGGAAGAAGAAGCTGAACATTTAACTGAATTATTACAAAACATGTCCTGTTAACTTTAAATTTATAATTTTAAAACAGATAAATGAAGAATTGTTGCAAAATATTTATTGTCATATTAATATACTTGTATTTGCTTCACCGTCAATGGCTTCATTGTTACATGTTATTAAAACTGATTCAGTTAATCATCTCCAATCTACTAATGCAAAAACAATAAAGAAAATTGCATAACTACCAATAACTATTACTCCTTGTGTGGATCAACAATACCTTAATGGTCTACTGATAATCAGATCACAATGAGCTGTAGAAGGTAAATCCTAGACATTCTACTTTCCAATCCCAGGAGTTACCCAAATGCTCTCTTCAGGTACTCTTATATTCTCTCTCTTTATTTTCTCTTCATATCCAACTACATTAGAGGGATCATTTTACCTGATTTCATAGCATTTATGGTGGGAATGAAATACTTTACTAATGCACTTACCTAACAGAAGGTGCTACAATTACACCAATCAGAATGAGCCGTGCAACCACCAATGGATGGGACGGAGGCATTTCAAAGATGTGTTTCAAGAAGAATGTGTTGAGCTCAGAAACTTGCCAGAATATCACCATCTGGCACAGGGCAAAGAATCGCATGTAAGTGCATGTTGGATCCAGCCATCGCACATGTGTCCAGCTTCCAGGTGTGAACTGCAATACAGCTCGCTTGATCTTTCCTGATGTGGAATGAATATCCCTGCAATAAAAACATCTGATGTGTTACACTCACATGACTTTCTCTTCTCTTGTACAAACTATTTTTGCAAACACTTTCTACATATGCTTCATGTTAATTGAGATATCGAGATGTTAATCTTATTGCTAGTTTTCTTGTAGATGCAAGGGGAATTAGTAGGTTTTAAGCGATAGTCAAATATTTTAAGAGCTGGTTGCTATGTGGAGTATTTCATTCTCTTTGCATTACCAGGACAAAAAAAATGAATAACGAATTTGAGAAAAAGTATAAGTATTGGAAAATTTTAAGGGAATAACAAGTAATATCTCGAAAATGGTTCCCTCAACAAAAAATGTATATGACATAAATTGTGTATTTTAATGCGATCTAAATTTTTCGTGTAGTAAAATTTTGTCTATGTCTTATGATTTACTAGTTATGCAAAAGTCGTTCACAATGAACAATACTTTTGGAGACATTCCCAGAAAATTCAAGATATACATTTCATTTGTCATGAAAATATCTTAAACATATGATATTTTAATCAAAATCGTTAAAGGCATTTTCGAGAAAATTAAAATTTTCAAAAAATGTTCCATGTAAAGGGTAATCTGGGGTAGGGGGATTTTGTAGAAAACCTTCGTGTCACATCTCTGGAAGATACTGAACCTAAATACCAAGTTTGGCGTTTATCCGATTGTTCGTTTCTGAGTTATGCTGTTCACGCACACACGCACGCACGCGCACACACGCACACGCACACACACACACACACACACACAGACGGACATGTTTCCAAAAATGCTTTTTTTTTATTCAGGGGGTCTCAAAACATATATTTCCGGTGAAATCTCAGTATCAAATTTTTGGGTGGAATAGAATACTTCCCCTACTTACTATACGTAGTATAGAAAGTAAAATCAAATAGCATCTTAGCACTAGAAGAAAATACAACCTATTTAGCAATTCAAACCTACAATAAAGAATATCTTGGAAATGGCTAATGCCATAAAAAATTGACTTGAAATAAATTTTGTGTATTAGTAAGATCTACATTTTTTGTGTAATAAGTTTTTGTCTATCCTCTTATGGTTTACAAGTTATACAAAAATAATTTAGAATAACAGGGACTTCATAAGATATTCACAGAAAATTTAAGATATGGATACATTTTATTTGTCTTGTCTGCGAATGTCTTAAACATATGGTATTTTAATAAAAATTATTAGAGCAAGTTTAAAAAAAAAATAAAAAATAATGAAAATCTTTCTATATAAAGGGTAGTTTGGGATATAGGGATTTTCTTGAAAATCTTTATAAGAATCTGAACTTAAATACGTTGTCTTTAATGCTCCCTATATATGGTCTATATCCTTTGGGAGTCACCTCAATCCATCAAGCAATGAATGACTATACCCCCGCCGCTATAACGTTGCACTTGACAGCTAGCGTTTAAGTTGGTACACTCGCGAAAAAACAGATGAAAAGCTTCAACCGTTTGACTTCCTAAGCCAATCACAAGGCAGCATTCCGGATGGTCGATGACAAAGCGGAACCGGATCTAGAATCGGCTCTGTTGCCGGATGTAACTATTCCCAACCATGTGCTTCAGTTTGTGAATCTCTAGCAGAGCGTCGAGTTGTTCTTTGCAAGCTACATATTGTTCATTGTTATTTGTTATTTAGATTTGTGGTTATTGTTTGATAGTTTTGTTATTGTTCGTTTATACATTTATTTATTTATATTTATCTATTTTATATATATATTTCATTCATATTATTTATTTAAACAAAACTTAAGGGCGACAATGTCGGAAAAACGACGCCGATCGCCGAGTGATGATTCACGAAGTGAAAATCCTTTGCGCCGAGGTATGCTACTTAATAGTCAGGCATTGGAACTATTATGGAGAACTCGGGAGTTCTTTGAACAGGAAAAGGAGTACGTGAAGCTTCACGGAAATCCCTCTATTCCTGCTGATAAAGCCGTACAACGAACTGCAGCAGCTCTTGATTTAAGCACGAGAACTGTTGTTCACAAAGGAGTGAAACTACAAGAGAAAGAGGACAAAATTCCTGAACCATCTGGAACACAACAGGTATTTCTATCAACTCCAGGGAAGAAAAAAAAGAAGCCTCGTCCAGTCACAAATATTGATGCTTTCCAATTAGACGCCATACGTAGACACATTTATGCCTATTATCATAGAAAGGAGTATCCGACCATACCAAAGCTGCTTATATCGCTTATTTTCAATTAACAATAATAATACGAAATAGTTATTATTCAGTGACGTTCGCTACTTACATACACTTTCTGTATGCGGCTTAGACACGATAGAAATGAGAACAATCAGCTGTTGTTTACTAGCCACTCTGGCAACGTCGCAACCACGATGTAGCCAACCTTACGCGAAGCCACACGAACTGTCAAGTGCAACGTTATAGCGGCGGGGGTATAGACCCATTTCTGAAGTGGAGGCATGCCGAGGGCGCAGTCCATTACCTCCGATTTTAGAGTGATGCGAAAGTGTTGTAATGAGAGAGCCTAAGCTTTTACCATAGACTCTAACCATGTTGGACCTTGGGGATACACCCATGAACAAGTCAGAGGTGAAGGCGTGGACAGGGCTGACTTAAAATCGCCACCCCAAAGTCAGGAATCAAACCCCCAACTATCAGAATGGGAGCCAGAAACGAAACCACTGCATTACCTGGCACCCCTGAACTTAAATACCACACATACAAATTGACCTTTTTCTAAAAATACTGTTTTTTTATTCAGGGAGCTTTAAAATGTGTATTTCTGATGAAACCTCAGTATCAAATTTTTGGGTGAAATAAAACAGTTCCTCTATTCACTATAGGTAAGTAGTAAAAAATTAAAAAATGATAAAAAAAATAAAGAGAGAGAGAGAGAAACAATGAGAGAAGTATTCCCTAAGCAAACCTGTCAGCCATTTTTCACATAAAAAGGCACCTTATACTCCCTAGTGCTATCCTGTAGACTTGAGTTAATCACTCATTCATCACAGCAGGCTATTAGTGGCAGAACACAGGCATTGTTAGAAAGCTGACTGATTACAAACAGAAGCCGGAGAAGAATGTCTGAAAGTGTCCATCATTAAACAATAACATATCATCTCTTTCCTGAAGTCCAGTGAACAACTGCCTGGGATTGGAATGAAAAGGAAACCAGAACAGGAAAAAAAGAAAGGTAAAAAGCTTGTTTTCAAATGTGAGAGTCAACGCAAAGCTTTCCAGAGCCTGAGAATACAAATGATCAAGTTTCAAATCTCCCAATTTCATACCTGATCATAGCACACTGAATGCTAATTGTGTATAGGAGAACAGCAAGGAGGCCATGGGAAAAAACAAACAAACGCTTCTTTCAGTTGCATGTGCATCCACTCTTCCATTGGGTAGTGGTGGTAGTGGCATTTGATTTAAGAATTCATAACAGTAACAGAATATTTTTTTTTTATCTTTAAAGTTGGATAACCACCCTGGATTGAGATGAAAAGGTATCATCGGTAGGTTATATCTAAATGGTCAAATTAATTTTTCACGTTCTTGTTGATGTATTAATCAACATACTTTCCTGCTTTCATCACCAGTTCATTGTGAATTGAAAGGCCTCAATGTTCAAGTCTTTCTCTTTTTGTTCCTGATTTATTGTAAATACAGAACCCCGTTTTAACGAAGTTACATTTTTAACAAAGATTTTCGGAAGCCCCGCTAAAAGTCCTATAAGTGTAATGTTATTTAAAGCTGCTTTTTGCGAATCCCGCATTAACAAAATGCTCGTTTTTAACAAAAGATTTTTTCTTGAATTTGCGATAGCGCAGCGTCTTCTGCATAGTTTGTGCATTGAGATTTTCAGAATGCAGTTAACGCTACCTAAGCTATAATGTACAGCATTACAGCTTTTTGGATGCTTTCAAATTCATTAGCCTCCATGCATCACTTTGTATTCCACTTCAGTTCACATTAAACTGCAAAAGTTGGCAGCTCTGCAATGACATTTTCAAAGCTCTTAATTTCCGTATTTCTGACTTCCTAGTTCTGTTTGATTTCCGCTTCCATTTTAAAGTTCACTGGGCGGTGTGTTAAGTTGTGTTGTTTTGTGATAGTGATTTATATTTCTCATTCGAAAAAATGGGTGTTAAAGAAGCTTTGGGAAAGCTGGGTTTGTTTCTTGCACTGATGTCTTCAATGAGGACAATGATACCAAAGAAATTTCTGTGCAACAAGAGTGAGAGATACTACAGAGGGGCACAAATGTAACCTTTGAAGAGTTTGTAAGTTGTGATGACAGTGTCTAACCTTAGAAGCATCTGTGGACGTTGTTGAGCTATGTAACCAGATGAAGAGGAATCAGCAGTACCAACATTTGCGGCAGCAGTGGAAGGAGTGGGTGTCAGACGGTACCTATGCTCCTTCCCTATTGATGAGGTACTCAGCAGCATTAATCACACTGAACATAGGATTCTAAGTGCCAGATACCTGGGCAGGAAGAAGCAGACTACTCTGGGATTTGTTTAAGAAATGAAGATTAGTAACTTTACTGTCTTGTTTCTTTATCAGGTAATACTGAAGAATCAGCATGCATTCATATCTCATGATAAATACGTAAATCTGATATTCACTTTCAATTTGGTTGTTGCAGATTAAGCGCAAATGGCTGACAATGAAGCAGTGTTAATATCTGTTTTTTTCTGTTTTTGAAACTAGTATAAATTTATAGCTATTGTAGCATTTTAATTCTTTAATTTACTGCATTTTGTTCATTAATCCTTAAATTTATTACATGTGTACATAATGATTTAAAACGTCTGAAAATAATAAGGTTTGCTATTAAAATACTTAAAAACATGATTTGCATATTATTTCTGGCAATTGAATGCTCAACCTTATGCTAACCCCCTATCTAAGGAAAACGTTTTAATTCCCCCTAAGATTTGTTAAATATGGGTTTTGCTGTACAAACTGAAGTATCAAATTAACGTTTAAGTTCACTGCTTTCCATTTCAAATTGATTGCATATGGCATATTTACTTTCCTAATCAATTCCCAAGCAATGGTGCACCAGGTTTAAGAGATCGTATGGAAGCACAATTACAGATTATGTTCTAGCATTTCACTTCTATTCCAACCACAAAGTGTGCTTTAAAGCATTGTTTCTTGTACCATCATTATACACTCTTTGATTCAATGTTGTAAACTGTGAAATTATGTGCTGACAAACGCATTCGATAGAATACAGCACTTTCTTTGGAAAGGGGCAGCTGAATCACTTGCTGACATACAGCAGTGTATTGTGATGCAGCTACGTGACAAGCTTATCAAGTGGATGTTGCCAACCAGCTGGTCGGTTGAAGTGATAAGGAGGAGCAATGTCCCCTGATGTAAATTCCAAAAGTGCTCGCAATGCAACAAGATAATTCTGGAAGCTTTCATAAACCTTTGCAGTGGTATGCATTTAGTATATTTTAGGCATTAGTTTGGTACATTAGTAATAGTTAGATATCCATATGTTGGTACTAGTGGCAGTAGTAATGCAGAGTTAATGACTGGTAAAATAGGTTTTTATATTGTTCTCGCTCTCTTGTAGTAGAAGCAGCCAGCTAGACAACATGAGAGGGGTAGGCAGTCCTCGCCAGAATAACAGGAAAATTATGTATCGCTTCTGAATTCTCTTTTTGTAATAAAGTTAACATTTTAGCTTAAAATGTGTTGATCCTTTTAAGGTACAAACTCTTCCCATTTAGTTCTTGTAATAGAAATTGTCTAAAGTAATATGATGTGCCTGGTGACAGCCAATTAACTCTAGTATGCACTCTGCTATGCTCCTTTGTCTGCTTCAGTTGTAATGTAAATGTACAGATCCCGAGTAGCTCTACCGTCTAAATTATTCTTGTGAGGCATGACAATAAAAGCAGTGTTCCATTGAATCAGTTAGTGAGTGCATTTCTGATGTCCTGGTAACTCAGTGCATTCTATGAGTGAGGTTGTGACGACAGTTGGTATGCACAGTGAATGCTGTTGCTGCAAGAGATTAGAGGTCTTCTGTTCAATGCCTCAACAAGTGAAGTGGAAGGAAAAAGAGGCTTATTCGTGTTTGTTTGTTGCACTGCTACACACATGAAAAGTGAAGTGAGTTAATACTAAATCACATCACATTAGTGAAGTGAGAACTGAACAGTAAGTTGATACATAAAGTGTTTAATATAGTTAAAATATATGCACTCTTTAATAAATTTAAGGTTTAAGAGAACTCAATACTGAATTTTCAACAAAATTTAAAAGTAATTTTTTTAAAATTTCCCATAGAAAAAATCTAAACATTCTAGAATCATGATCCAAATGTGGTTTTGCCTTTTGATCATTTAATGTCCAAACATGACATTTAAACAGCTGCACAAGTATGTGCACACAGCATATGATTTTTTAATGCCTGATTTTTCTCATAGTGCTTTCGCTTTTATACATTTTTGTCACTTTAAAATATTTCTCATTGTGTAATTATTTACTGTTTCTTTCTAATATGTATATGTGCATTGAAGGTGAATGCAGAGGTTTCAAGGGCCTTTTCTGATATCAAGCTTAGTTTTGGATTTAACGTTTTAATAATTAAACATGATTGATTTTTAATAAATTAAAAGTGTTACATACTTTATTTCTCCCTTTCGAGCAAACGTTTTAGTGTTACACAAAATGTAATCTTTGACTGCAAGGTACTATATTCAAGAAATAATATGCAGAATTTTAAGAAGTTTAAAATTTTAAATTTCCATAATTGGGGTAGTTTTAATTTTTTTTTTTAATTATTTTCGTAGATACTTCGGGTATATAGAACCATCAAAATTGATTTATAATTGCGCAATATCTGTGTCAAATTTTTTTTTTTTTAAATTGATTGAAATTTGTATAAATTAGCAATTTCAGTGCTGAATACCCTTAAATAATATAAATCTACCTATTATACTTATATTGAATTAACTTGTGCAATGTGCTCATGATAATTTTACCTTATGCTAACCCATTTATATTCTCTCATTTCTAAGTATTTACAAATCTGAAGTCCAACCCAAATGCCAAGGCCATTACAGATCAAAACATCGAGTATCACAGCATCCCACCAACATTCTGCAAAGTTTGGCAGAAGATGCGTGAATGCAATCTGTAAGAAATGAGAAAGATATAAACATTAATTTCTTTTGCTATAACACATTCATTTAACAGTATACATTCTATCAAAATGCTGTGAAAATATATTTGTAGAATGTGGGAAGTAAAATACTGAAGAAAATATGGCTCAATCTTATACCTATCAAGATTAATGGCATACTATTAATAAATACTAGAAATAAACATTGCCACATTTATAATGTTTAACTACCTGATGCCCAAACCTAAGCTTTCTTGCAGCTTGACAAATTCACAAGTGTAATTCTGGCACACATTTGGAGGGCTAAGTGGAAGAGGGGCACATACCACCAGCGTATTTTTTCAGGAAGGAGTTAAGGAAATCTGATTTTTTATGAAAATGTGAACTCCTGCTGTTATACCAACTCTTGTTACATAAACTAAATGGCTGTTTACAAATACTATTTAATATTAGGTATTAAATTTCATTTTATAACAATTTAAAACATATAATTAAAAAGATTCTCAGATTTGCACCATTGTTTATTGGTAAGGTTTCAGGATACAATTAAGGCAGATAAATTGGGAATTCAACAGATTTAAGCATTTTGTAAATTCATATTACTCGGATCTGTAACTGATTTACATGTTTGGTTGTATTTTTTTCTTCAACAGATTAATATCGTCTACTGCCGCCATCTTGGAAACTTATAAACAAACTTTGAGAAATGCTTTCTGATTGCTTGTCTGAAACTAAGCTGGCCAATGAGAAACATTGACTCATAAAACTTGAATGACATGGGTCTCTTTTCCACGGGAATGTGTCAATCATGTAACTTAGAAAATGTGTAATGTTCTCTTACAAAGAATGGGCACATGCCATTCTGCTAGGAGTTACTAGTTATAATACTAAATGACATCTGTTGTCTCTCTATACCAAAATCACTACACAGGAAGCATGTCTCCTTTTCCACTGGGCCCCTCATTTAATAATTTACTTTACTAGTTAAGAAAATGCACAATTATTTGATCATATCCAGGCAGCAGAAGCTAGTCATTTTATCACCTGTCTTCAAAGCATGTTTTGCATTTTATAAGAATATAACAATTAGCTTTTGTTACCTAAAACAATGAATACATAGACTGAACTGAATTCTAAAGGCTGGTTCACAACCGCCTGAGAACGGTAACCAGAGCGGAAACGAGAACGGGAAGCAATACACTATACAAGATATTGGTTGACAACCGCCCGGTAACAAGAACAAGAATGTATATCAATGATCATATCAATCACAAAGAAAAAGTTGATTTTGCGCATAGGGATTTCATTTTTTTTTAACTGACCAATATATATTTTCACCTACTTCCAATTTAGCCAAATAACGTGGGTTAGCCAACATCAAAATTCGGTAGATGAAGTAGGTTTAGGAGTTGTATTGTAGTTCAACTGTTGGGGAGCCGAACTTGAAGTAGTTGCAACCGCACGTATGGTAAAAAGTTTCCGGTACCCTTCGCCCCAAGTTTAAAAATATTAACTTTGTATTTGACTGTTTCTTTTAAATATTATATATTTATGTTTGCCTCGGCTGTGTCAGTATCTTTTAGAGACATGAATGTCTTAACAGGGAGTGGTGCGACTGAAGAATGTAGGCTTACACAGATTATAATTTGTACTTCACTCCATTTATTAATTCTTTAAATGATTTAAATAACACTTCACTGATATAAAGAGAGCTGTGAGATTTTTTATTAATTACTTGCACTTTTTAACACAAACTATTTTTGTCTCACACAAAATAGGTATTAAATTTCTCAAGGACGTGTTTCATGTCTGGTTAGTAACGTGTCTGCTAGCAACTGAACAGATATCTACCGCCTGAATTTGTAAATTTCATCTATTTCAGTTTCTGATTGGCTAATCCTAGTCCAATAGAATACCTTCATTTAACTAAAGCTTCTTCTGGTTGTTGATTGGCTATTTTATAAACTGTCTCAAAAATTACATTATTGTTGCTCCAAGAATTACCAGTAGCATTTAAACTTTCTAATTCATTATTGCCTCAAGGTTACCTCATTGTTAGCAACTTTTAACCTATTATTCTCACAGCTCCTACATTATTAAATTGCATAATACATTCACATAACATTATTAAACATGCACATATTAATATAAACATTAATACAATGACTGTTACATACATTTTTATATATTGTTACATACACATACTGCTTTAAGGCAGGCTGTTATTATATTTTATATTATATAATTTGACTGAAATCATTTAAGTGTTAAAAATACTGCCTCAAATTGCCCCCTTTTAGAAATATTTAAAAATTGTTCTTTTTTTTGTTTTTTACTTTTTAAAAATTTTTTAAATATTTTTTGAAAGTCTCCTGAAAGGAAGAGACATAACCTTTTTATTATTACACTTTCTATTTTCCACTGTCACTTTTATTTAACACTCACTGGTTTTTCACTACACTCGTGTATAGCAGAATACTTCATATTTATTTTGTTCTGCTACATGTTCGACACTTTAAGGTCAATGATCTGGTGTTCAATGACCTGAGTGAAGTTTGTTTATTCACTATCACAGCCACAGCATTTTATTTGCTACTTTTAACACATTAGTCATTTTAACACTTGTTACCCTTTCTTTACAACTTATTTCTTAAGCGTTTTTATATTTCTTACAACTTCTAACAATTTATACCATATGCAATATAAATGCAGTTGCTATTTAGATTTATGTTTTTCTTACTAACAATGGATTTTCTTTTATTACATCTTTTTATCTAAATTCTCTTTTGTTATATTGACAATTTGTTACATTTAGTAAAATATTATTTTAAATAGTACTTTACATTTTTAAATTACATTGCTTTCCCCTTTTAGGTTCCAGGTACTTTATTTTCATTTTCTCCTTGTGCCAAACATAACCTGCATACTTTATTTTCTTTTTCTTCTTTTGCCACAGACTTTTTACAGTTGCCCTAATCTTATGTTGCACAGTGGTATTCCAAAGCTTATTCATGAATAAAACTCTAAATGTTTCAAAATTCATTTCACTGTCTGCTAGCGTATGTAACAATTCTAAGATTTTGTTATCCAAGCATTTTCTAACAAGTATCATTTTTAATGCTTCAGGCACATTTTTCAATTTAAAATATTCTACTATCAAGTATAAATTGTACTGCACTTGAGGAAGGATTAAAATTAGGTAATGGTAATTCATTAAGCACAGAATAATAGTTTGACATTTGATTTGTTACATGCACATGTGTGTCATCATTATTGTTGTGTTTGAGAGGCTGATGCTATTGAAAAAGCAGTAGCATCTCTTGTATTATTAGCTAACAAAGGTGATACACTTCTTTCTGCACTTGCATTATTGTCATGCATTTGATTAGCATTTACAGAACTAGTTACATTTGCATTTACCTTTGGTACACTGGTACTTACATTTTCAAAACTATTTCTAAGTTTATCAATTTCTTTGCTACTTTCCTGTACTTTATCATTTATTTTGTCTATCATTGGCTTGTGTGCTTCTTTAATTGCATCTGCATTTGTTTTTGCCATTTCATGCATTTTATTTATTTCCCCTGTTAAATCTATTTGTACTTGTACTAGATCTCCATTTGTATTTTCTACCATTGTTTTTAATTCTTCACCCTGTTTATCTAACTTATTACAAATACCCTGTTTAGTATTAGTAAGTTTCAACTCCATTTCAGTTATATTTTTATCAATATGATTTGACAATTTCTGTTCTAGCTGTTTACAATCTTTATTTACTTTTAAATCTATGTCTTTTTGAAGTGCTTTGGAAGATTGTTCTATTTTTATTTCTAATCTCCTACTTTCAGCTTTGCTTTCTTTCATACAATTTTCTATTTGTTTAGCTAGATCATGTTTGATACTAGATAGCTCTGTGTTAGTTTCAGTTAACTTATTACTAAATTCTTTACTTAATTCTACTCTCAGCTCTATACTAGTTTCAGTTATCTTATTATTAGTTTCTTTTAATTCTCCTCTCATTTCAGTTATTGCTTTTAGAAGGCACATAAATTGTGAGAAGTTTTCTTGCTCTTGTTGGCTAGATGTTTGAGGGATAGTGTTTTCTTTTGTTGTTCCCTGCAATAACGTATGTATAGGTGATTGACCTTGCATACTATTTCTATCTCTTTCTATACCTAAATGTGAATTTACAGATAACTGTTCTTCTACATCTGACGTATTTGTTTCATCTAGCTCTAATTGTAAATTTACATTGTAATCTGTAATGGATGACCTATCCTCTCCAACTTCCATATTTTCATTGTTTTCGGTTTCCATTTTATTTTGTATATTTTTTTTTGTTATATTTGGTTTGGAATTGTTCAACTTTAATTTACCACTTCTTAACAGCATGAAATTATCTTAATAACAATATATTTTCTAAACTATTTTGACAATTATTACATATAAAGTATTGGAATTTTCTGACCTTTTGTTCTGGCTGTTTTTAGTAAACCTTTTTATTCTGGTGTTCACTCGTAGATAATTCTTGTTGAATGCGTGCCCCATACTCCTGAAAGAATTGTTGCTGTCCTTGGATGATGTTGATTCTGAACTTCTCTAAGTTTTCTGAAGCTCTTTGATGTTCTCTGGAATTTTTTGAAGTTCTCTGTACTAGTTTTATCGATTCTGGTAGTTCTATGATGTTCGGTGATCTCTTCTTTTCAGCTATTCTTGCCAATTCTTGTCCGTTCGAGCCCCACGTTGGGGGCCAATTTGAAGTAGGAGTTGTATTGTAGTTCAACTGTTGGGAGCCGAACTTGAAGTAGTTACAACCGCACGGATGGTAAAAAGTTTCTGGTAGTCTTCACCCCAAGTTTAAAAATATTAACTTTGTAATTTGACTGTTCCTTTTAAATATTATATATTATATTTGCCTCGGCTGCGTCAGTATTTATATTGTTTAGAGACATGAATGTCTTAGCAGGGAGTGGTGCGACTGAAGAATGTAGGCTTACACAGATTATAATTTGTACTTCACTCCATTTATTAATTCTTTAAACAATTTAAATAACACTTCATTGATATAGAGAGAGCTGTGAGATTTTTTATTAATTACTTGCACTTTTTAACATGTAAACTATTTTTGTCTCACACAAAATATGTATTAAATTTCTCGACAGAGGCGAAGAGAAGCAAGTTTGTGGAAGTCAGCTTTTGAGAGGAGAAATAATAAGCGCTGCAGAAGTTAAACAACTGTTGAAGAGCTTCAAAAGCAAGACAGTTTGAAACAAATAAAGATATGAGGAAATGCGACAAGAACACCATGCAGGATTGATAAACTCCAAAAAAAACTGGTTAAGCTATAAATTCACCACACCAGATGGAGCAAATTACTCACTCAACCTGCAAATTGTTATTAGCTACAATATTATACTGTGCTTTGGTGTCAAAATTTCCTGAGTCAGGCAATTTTGGGCTGTAAAACATTATCTGAACTACTCCACAGTTTAACTTAAACAGGACAATTTAAAAGCTATATGTCAAAGATAATGGGCTAATTACCTGCTACCATGTGCAACTAGTGACAGATTCAGTGATTGTAAAAGTTTGTCTTATTAAAGAAAACATCACTACTATGTTCCTCTATACCAACAACATGACGGAAATTAATGACTAACAATCTCAAAGCTGTTATCAATGAATAACAATTGCTCTTGTTTTAGCATTCAATGTCTCATTATTGAGAACAATATTTCCTTGATTCTCATTTAAAAATGCATAATTCCTAAATTTTAACTTGCTTTCCAGAAAGATTATAGTCGAACTTGGATAATTCAGAGCTAAAGGGACCAGCAAAACAGATTGAACTATTCACAATTTTGAATTACAAGAGTTTTAATTTTTTCAAAGTTTTAATTAAAATAAACCTACATTAAATTACAAGTACAAGAAGTAAAAATTACAGTACCTGTATGTGCAGTTGTTAAGTCAATATACATATTTGCAGTGTTAAATCACAGTACAATAGAGATTCAAAGTATTTTTTTAAATAAGACTATATCTGTGTTTGTTTTTAGCATTTAATCTTGCACTTTTCTACTTTCCCTATCATGTACATAGTAGGTAGAGAAGGTATTGCATTCCATCTAAAAACTCAATACCTAGATTTCACAAATACACGTTTTACAGCCCCTGAATAATAATAATAATAATAATAATAATAATAATAATAATAATAATAATAATTATTATTATTATTATTATTATTAAAAAAACATTTTTACAAAAAGGTTCTGTGCGTGTGTCTGTGAACAGCATAACTCAAAAATGAAAAGTCGGATAAATGCCAAACTTGGTATTTAGGTTTCAGTACCTTCTGAAGATTTGACACAAAGATTTTCAAGAAAATCCCCCCAACCAAAACTACCATTTACATGGAACATTTTTAGAAATTTTTTATTTTCTAAAAAATGGCTCTAAAATATCATACATTAATGATGAAATATAAGCTGAAGCTTTTCTGGGATTCTAATTACTCTAGATTTTCTTGCTTCCAGAGGTCTGAACCTAACTCCACAAACATTAACATAAATATGGAGGACTCCTAATTTTGCATCATTCAACTACCCTGAAGATGAGAACAATGTATGTTCCCGAAACGTTGGTTCCTACATAAATTCACATCTGGCTGGAAGCATGAGAAAATCTACAGTATATATTAATATTTACATGAAAAATAAAATGTATATCTTGAATTTTCTGGTAATAGCCTTTGAAGCCCTCTTCATCCGGAAGGAATTTTGTATAATCTTGTATAACTAGTAAACATTAAGCAACAGAAGAAGACGTACTATGCAAGGAATATAGATCTCTTTAAAATACACAATTTATTTCAAACCTTTTTTGTGGCATCAGCCATTTCCGAGATATCCGTTATTAATGTTCGAATTGTTCATTACTCGCCCATTACACTTGCAATTGCTATGGAATTTTAAGGTAGTGTACAGTGTCCCACTCAAACATTTGACTATATCTGTTCCCTTTGTATCTATAATAAAATCTGTAATCTAGGCTATTTCTGCAAAAGTTTATTTGGATTAAAATGAAGTAGATAGAAAAATAGGTTTTAATAAGAATAGTTTGTATACCCACTAATAAGTGATAGAGGGTAGAGAAAGTCATGTGGATGTAACACACCATATGTTTTTTTAAACTCTTTCTCCCTCATGGATGGCTGCTGCTTTTTCAGCAAAGCTTAATGTTCTATAATGCAATCATTTTGGTTTGAGAGAGACATAGTCGACCCAGTTCATCACACAAACAAACACTGTTGCCTGTGATACTGTAAGCACTACTAAAGAAAACCAGCTATAGTAAGCTGCAATTCACAATGAAAAAACTAAGCATAAGCATAACGTAAACTTAAAATGTACCAATACTAGGTATAATAGAACCATTCACAACTGATCATAGACATAAAACTAAACATTGAATTAAACGAAACTTAGAAGCTTGAAAGGTCCATAATTTCACTACTGCACACATATTCAGTTTGCAAGCACATATACATAGATGGAACAGACTGAAATAGGTGTTGAAGCAGTAAGTTTTGAGTAGTTAAATAAAATTACAATCATAGGGAGGATAAATATCAATAATAGTAAGGATAGTGTTAAATAAAACTGGAAAGCGACTGTGACTGTAAATTTGTCGAAGGGTTGAGAGAGACAAGACCATCAGCGGCCAGAAACAGATGGTTTTTCCCTCTATTGTTCAGTGTCCCGTTAGGTTGCTGGAACGCAGACATGTAGAAAAGGGTCAATGTTCACCAAAAGCCAGATAGCCTTAGGCCTCCAATGAAAGAAGCTAGAATCAGGTGATAGTGGAATGGGGAGAGTTTAGAATACACACTTGGCTGTGATAGTTCCTGGGAGATGTTTGTTAGAAAATGTGTAGGAGAGTTTAGAATACACACTTGGTTGTGGTAGTTCCTTAGAGATGGTTGTCAGAAGAGTTTAGAATACACACTTGGCTGTGGTAGTTCCTGGGAGATGTTTGTTAAAAAATGTGTAGGAGAGTTTAGAATACACACTTGGCCGTGGTAGTTCCTGGGAGATGTTTGTCAGAAAAGCGTCGGCAAATAAGCACGATGATATGAAGCGTAACAAATAGGAAATGCGCATGTGTGTGTGTCGAAGTAATAGCAGGAATCAAATGTTAAAAACGGTGACAGGAAATAAACGGGCAAGAAAACAAACAGTTGTATTCACCACTAACCCGGGATCCAAGATCCATGCAAAGAACCCTGAGCTAGTACCGAACCTGGGACCATTCCTACAAATCCTGTACCGTAAAATAGCCACATACCACCACAGTGTGGAGAGGGTGGAACTACACTCTGCAATTTAACAAAGAATCTTGACCATCCTGCAGGAAGAAGATCGAGGGGGACTAAAGTAGTACAGTATTTCCTTGAATTTAACAAACAAGCTTAACTGGCCTACATTTCTTTGACTCAATCCCATCAAGAATTACATCAAATTATCCAAAGAATAATCAAATTACAGAAAAAATTATTTAACGTTGCTTTGTATAAGGATGTGAAGTGACCATGCCAAAAGTTTTAATTATTCATGATTTAAAATAAAAAAAGTTTTAAATTATTAATTCAACTGTATATTCTCACTGGACTTCAAAGGACTTGAAAATTTGAAATATTTAAGAAATCTATAAAAAAAAAAAAAAAAAAAAAAAAAAAAAAAAAAAAAAAAAACTTAATTATTAGCGCACTGTTTTATAATAAACAAATAAATAATATACAACAGATTTATAACTAACCTCAGTAAATTCCCACATTACACTAATGGCCCACAGTATTCCAAAATGCCGAACAAGAATAGCTTTGAACATCCAGCCAAGAAAATGTCCCCAAGCAAACACATCTAGATGGCTCCATATTCTTTCCAATGTTACATCAGAGCAATTCACTCCATACTCCTGGAATAAAATAATGTCCATTTGCATATTACTGTAACTTTAGTTAAACCTAAAGATAAAAGGCACATTCACAGGTGTTATTTATTCTGTATGGACAGCATAACAGTATATGAAGAGGGGAAAAAGAACCTGAAAGAAAACTTAGTCATATAGGAGGGAAAAGAGCCAATATATTAATTTCACTATAGTGGAGTAAGATATAACTATCTTTCTTGCATGTGTCTGACTCCTCTGTGGTCATGGGGTACCTCTAGTTCCCGAGTCATGGGTTCAAACCAGGCAAGGGCAATGGATTTTTTGGAGGCATAAAAATCCTTAGCATGACTTCCTTTGGAAAGGAAGTAAAGCCGGCAGTCCCGTGCATTAGTTTTATGGCACGTAAAAGAACCTCAAGCTTGATATAGGGCTCTGAGCAAAATTTCTGGTCTTTTACATCCAATATAGAATGGGATGCTAAGGACCATAGTAGTTAAAAGAGCATCCATAAATAAAGCTCAATTTCATTTCAGCTGATTTTTTAGTTTACTTCAACACCATTAGATTCCATATGAATACATTAAAAGTGTGTGGCTGAAAATGAGAATACTGCTTGTGAATTAATACCTATACTTGCCAACTTCATGAAACTGAAACCTGTAAAACTTTTCCTTGTTCAGCAAAGTATAATAATTCTGCAATAACACAAAATTTAGGATACTTAAAATGTTCAGTGCAGTAAATGAACAAAAATTAAATGCAATATACGCCACAATACTGAAATAAGAATAAAACATATTCACTAGCTTTTTTCAAGTAGAAGAAAACTAGTACATATATATACTGCATATTGTGGACATCAAGTTTGTTATAATAGTACTATTCAAAACTAACTGAACTATTAATCTAGAGGTGCCTACATCATGGCACACAAAGTTACATTTAAGAGTGTGATAATAGATGCAGAATATTTTTTAGGCTTTTCTACTGCAGCTTTGTTAGTTCTTGTCAGAAAATCTTTACTGAAACTCTGTTCATAGCATCTGCATTTCAATTTAGAAATTGATTCCAGTGCCTTAATAGACATCAGCAACCTGAAGTTGTCTCTATTCTTTCTCCTAAGACTGAAAACTCATTCACATTCAGCATCACTATGAGGAATAGTTACAATTGCCAATATAATTTATACGAGGGTAATCCCAAAAGTAAGGTCTCCAAAGTGCTGAGATCGCAGGGAAACTGTTTGTGTGGATGTTGGCCATACTGCTTTTTTCCTTCCTCCCGCCACTCTCTTCAGAAACCACCACACATCCCTTAGCACCCTCAGTCTTGGCAGCCAGTTATAATGGAGCTCCCGTTAGCCACTACCGCCAGGTGCGAAGTTTGCGCAGTTATTCACTTTTTGAGTGCAAAAGGGGTTAAACCTGTCAAAATTCATTGATGTTGATGGAAGTGTCTTGTAAGGATGTCAAAAATGTCCGGAAGCGGTGTAGAGAATTTGCAAATGGTCGCACGGAAATTCATGATGAGGAAAGAAGCGGGAGACCGTCCATTTCTGACGAAACAATTGCAAAGGTTGAACAAATCGTGCTTCAAGATCGGCAGATCACTCTCAATGAGCTCTGCATTGTTGTTCCTGAGATTTCGCGGAGCACTATTCATCAGACTTTGATTGAAGAGTTGAAATTTCGGAAGGTGTGCGCAAGATGGGTCCCAAGAATGCTGACAGAAGATCACAAAAGGCAACGTGCTGAAACTTCCCGCCAATTTCTTCAACGCTATGCAGATGAAAAGGACAACCTTTTGGATTCAATAGTCACGGGTGATGAAACCTGGGCTTTCCACTTCACACCTGAGACCAAACAACAATCACGTGAATGGCAGCATTCGGTTCACCCAAGCCACGAAAATTCAAGAGAACACAGTCTGCTGGTAAAGTCATGGCAACTGTGTTTTGGGATCGAAAGGGGATATTGTTGGTCGACTTGATGGATCCTGGGACAACAATAAATGCTGACAGGTATTGTCAGACATTAAAAAAAGTCAGACAGGCAATTCAGAACCGTAGAAGAGGAATGTTGAGCAAGGGCATAAGCCTTCTCCATGACAATGCTCGCCCTCACACCGCCCATCAAACCATGAATCTTCTGTAACAGTTTGGATGGGAAACCATCACCCATCCACCCTTTAGTCCAGACTTAGCACCCAGTTGTTTCCCAAGTTGAAAGAACACTTGGCTGGAAGGCGCTTCGGTGACAACAATGAAGTGAAAAATGAGGTCCATTACTTTTTCAAGAGCATGGCGGCAAGCTGGTATGACATGGACATACAAAAACTGCCACAGCGTCTACAAAAATGCATCGACCAAAATGACGATTATGTGGAAAAATAGACAAATGTTAAAGCTTCAAAACTATGTACCATTTAATGTCAATAAGTTTCTTTGTATTTTAAAAAAAATTGGAGACCTTACTTTTGGGATTACCCTCGTACTATTGGAAAGGTATAATCAAACTAAAAGATTCAATGCCATAGCCAGGATTTGAATCATGGATCTTCCAGCTTCCATCTGGTTACCATGGCAACATGCCAGTACAACATTAAATTCCCCAGCTAACTCGCATTTTTCCTGATAAACCACAAGATTTCAAAGTCATTCTGAGATAACATACTCCAATGGCGGCTTACAATGCTGTAAGTACTTTAAATCCCAGGCTTCACAGTTTAACCAACTACTAGGTCAATCAATGGTGATTAATTGTTCCTTTCACACAAGCATGTGTAGGACAACGTTGAAAAGGTAGATTCAGACTGAAAAATTCACGCATTAGCTGGGATTGTAACCTGAATCTTCTCATTTCCACCTGGTTGCTCTAACCAACTGAGCTACTGTGGAACATGCCAGCATGAACATTGCCCTACATATGACTTATTAACACTTTTGCCATGGGTATTTAATTCCGAAGACAGTACTATCATGTATTTGTAGCAAAATGTGTAATGGCAGCAGCTACAACCAATGAATGAAATGAAATTTTTTAACTTACACATTTCCTTTAACACATCTCAGACAAAATACGAGGGCTGTCCCAGAAGTGCCTGGCCTAACAAAGAAAACACAAATATTTTGGGAAAAAACATCTTTATTTCTCTATATAGTCTTCTTTCAGCTCTATACACTTTTCCCAGCGATGTTCAATAGCTTCGATACACAGTTTATAGTGAGAACTGTCGAGTTCTGCAAAACATGCATCAATGCAAACTCCACCTCTTCTTTGTTGACAAATCTTTTACCACCAAACCATTTCTTCAACTATGGAAACAGAAAATCAGAGGGGGCTAAGTCTGGCGAATAGGGTGCATAAGGAAGCAATTCAAACTTTAACTCATTGATTTTGGCCATGGAGATAATGTATGTGTGAACTGGTGCATTGTCTTGATGAAACAGAACTTCCTTTTTCGCTAAATGTGGCTGTTTTTGCTTGATTTCATCATTCATATGCTGAAATAAGTTTGCATAATACTCACCATTGATTGCTTTTCCTTTTTGAAGATAATCAATGAAAATTATCCCACGTACATCCCAAAAAACTGGCGCCATAAGCTTGCCTGCAGATGGAACTGTCTTCGCCTTCTTTGGAGCTGACTCTTCCCTTTCAATCCACTGTTTTGACTGTTCCTTCGTCTCAGGTGTGAAGTGATGGACCCATGTTTCATCCATGGTTATGAATTGACACAAAAACTAACATCCTCATGACGCTGCTTTTGTTCCATTGTGAGTAAACACGGCATCTATCTTGCGCACAGCTTTCTCAAGTCTAAATTTTCAGTTAGTGTGCAATGTACAGCACATTTTGAAATGCCTACAATGTCTGCTAGCTCGCGCACTTTCAGTCGACGGTCATCCAATACCATTTTGTGGTTTTCTTCACAATTTCTGGCATGGTCACCTCATTTGCTTGACCACTGCGATATTCGTTTTGGCAGCTCGTATGGCCTCACTTAGACTCTGCCACCCAATATTTTACTGTTGTAAACGAAGGAGCAGACTCCCCCAGAGTAGCTCAGCTTTAATATTAGTTGGACTAAGACCTTTCAAATGAAAGTATTGTATCGCATAATGATGGGCAGTTCTATCCATGTTTGCAAATTTGCTGAAAGAGTTCACTATTAATGGCTGCCAAACAATTACTAAACAACGAAGCATCATCAAACTTCAAACTTAAGCTTTATAAGGGTGGTACTTTCTACTGTAGTCATTTGTTTGAAACAACAACTGCTATATATACGTCAGGTCGGGTACTTCTGGGCTGCCCTCATAGATATATTAGTTTAAAAAAAAAGCATTCAGTGAAAACAGATAAAAGCAAAATATATGTATTTAACAATTTAGAGAAGTACGGTAAAACAAAATAAATTACTTTTATTTACAAACTTAATAGAACCATAAATCCCCAAGCATTATGCTGAGTGGCAGCAGTTACCTTATGTTTCTCAAACAAAAATTTTCTCACCCACTTGCATTTTCTCACCATTTATGACGGATGGTATTGCTCCTCTCAATATATTCATTGAGATCTTTCACTGGTTTAAAGGATATATATATATATATATATATATATATATATATATATATATATATACTGCTTTCCCTTATATATTGAAAACTTACCCTATCCATATCTATATGGAAATCCTTTAATGAAGGATCAATCCATACCAATATAGCATTTACAGTGTTAAAACTTTGAAACAGTAGAAACAGAAGACCAAGTAGATACAGCACACTCATTCCAAACACTATCCTCCATACAGCAGGGTGAGGTCTTGTGAAAGGTCCATTTGGAAATGCCAACACAGATATGATGAGGAAAAAAAAGACAGCGCATAACATGCCTGCCCAGATGTTATCTTGCATATTTCTTTCATCTCTGTAAGCATAGGAAAAAAAATTGATACAATATATATAATACCTGACTTAAACATACCTATGTTAACATTTAACAGAGTGCCTCTAATCATAGGTTCACATCACTTCAGCAAACTTCTCATAAATGTTTAATAGAGTTGTATTCAAAAAATTATAGATATTTTGCTGTCCAATCTATTTTGAATACTATAGAGTTGTTTGTATTCAGAAAAGGTATACCAACAGAAACTGTAAGCTTTATGCTTATAAATAAAATTACCTGTGCTAAATAAATGCATATAGTAGGAATGTTTTCGATCCAGTCATAACTTTTGACTATCTTAACCATGAAATTCTAACAGGAAAGATAAAACTTTTATACAATGCAAATTACCCAAACATCTTAGCCTGTTTTACATCATATCTTGATAATGCAAAACATTTTAAATAAACATTTCATACCTAAAGCATAACTCTGACAGAAATTATTAACAGTGAGGTAGCTTAAGGTTCAATTTTTTGGCCCATTTCTTACTCTTCTTCTGCTTTATACATATATATATATACACACACACACATCAATGGTTGTCCTTGACAATGAGAAAAGTTGCTAACACGGTTTTCTTCGCTGATTATACAGGTGTAATAATACCCATCAAAAATTATAAATCTTAATTAAAATTACATCACATGTTTTATGCAGTTGAATTTTGTTCTCTAAATACTGGCAAAATAGGCCAATATATAATTCTTAATATACAATTTCCATAACCTCAGCTTACAGACACACATTAATAAAGCTTGGCTAATAAAACCCCCAGGTATCAAGCTTTTAGGTTTCCAGATTGACATGTTAATCCATCTACCTGGAAGGCTCATACAGAGAATAAGATCCCAAAACTAATATTAACAATATTACTTAATATTGCCAATCTCCATATTGACATGTTAATCCATTTAAGCTGGAAGGCTCGTGCAGAGAATAAGATTCCAAAACTAATATTAACAATATTACTTAATATCATTGTATCCTTTTGGCCTTAACAGAAATGTGAATAAATGTAATATTATTAAGCTAAGTTTTATGCTGTGTATTTCCATTGCTGGGAGGGTATATTCACCTTGCCATATATAGCTGTGATGGGTGCATGAACACATAAATTTATTCATAAATTTTGGGTGTGCAAAAGTTATGTACTTGGTGGAAGTTCATATGTGTACTTGTCATGTTTCTCTCGACCATGCATGATGAGTATGAGAGACATACTGGTTACTCTGTATAAGATTCCTGAGATTGTCTGGTAATTTAATGGTTCATACGATGTGTACCTCTTGTTTGATCATCTACTGTGATCAAAGTTGAGCAGTGCACTGTGTATATATAAGTTAAAAATTAGGCATAATAATGTGATCCAGAACATAACATTACTAAGCGATGTAAATCCCTGCAATACTCATTAAAGTTAAAACATGAGAAGACAAAGCATGCTAAAAATTACACCAGTATCATTATTTTAAAAACAACTTGCCTGGTGAAAGCTGAGTAAATTACAGCACCAATTGAAACTGCCAGTAAGGTTATAGTACGCGGTCTATAAAACAGCTCCAAGTATATATCATCGACTGGACGTTCATTTACAGTATAAAAACTGTCCGATGATTTTGAGCCCGTCCTTACTAAACTTGGGCGTTTTGCCATTGCCAAATTATGCAATTTCTGCTCCAATAACACACTTCCCTTTAACCACATTCATAAACACTGCCAAATACTTCTAATTAATATAATTACACCTCCGCATCTCCAAATGTCCTTTTCGAAATATATTGTAGTGTTTGCAATACTGCCAACAAACCAAGAATTTTTTTGCAACAGGAAAGATTCAGTTTTAGAACTTATTACAGTTTTAATAGAAAACGTAAAACTTGTTAAATCTAAGTGATTTCTATTAGCAGTTAACTGAATATTAATAGAGGCTATTATATTGCCCACTCTACTGAAGTACAAATAACATAAAGTTGCTTAACTTGATGGCTCGCTAAAACAGCTTCATATTATACAAGAAGACATGTGCTTATGATGTAATGCGCTAGCAGACGACTAGAAATAGATCGGCGTAATTACCGAATTGTGAACCTAGGTTTCGTAATCTTAATATGGTGTGATCTATGTAACAGTTTACATGTAAACTGAATTTGGGTTGTAGGTACTGCAGCATTCTGACAAAAAGTAAACAAGATTGCGTACAATATGGCAACCGTACAGACAATGAGGTTATGTTTAAAATATATTGCAAGCAGTTCTTTGGCAATAAAGTCACTGTATGCAAATAATTCCATACCAGTGGTGCCTATATTCCGAAAATTTTCTTCATTACAACTCACAGAAAACTTGAATGAAGAAGCGCATCGATCTAAAAGCCTATTTGAGCCCACAAATACACCAAATGATTCTGAACTTACAAAGGACGATTCTTTTAGTCTATCAAACGTCAATAATTCAGTTACAGACCCTTGTAATGAAGATATTTCAACAATCGCACCATTTTTAACTCCAACTTTTAATTTTGCTGCATATATTAATCAATCACCCACACTCCAAGAGCTTCTTAAGCTTGGAGTTGACCTTCATAGATTAGAAAAGAAAAAGGATGTACCCGAATACATTCTAAGGCTAGATTTTGAACGTGATATGAAACAGCATTTAAGGTATGAATTATACCTGCTATAAAAGGTACATGCTCTTAAAAATGCCATACCTACAAAATGCATTTTACTATTTCAGGTTTTTGCACGATGTCGGTGTACCTGCAGATCAGCTTGGAAAGTTTTTGACAAAAAATCCAGTAATTTTTAAGGAAGATCTTGATGACCTTGTTGTTCGCATTAACTACCTTGAGTCAAAACGATTCACTTCAGAGATGATTGCTAGTATTGTACAAAGAAATCCATACTGGCTAAATTTCAGGTAAAATCATTTAAGTTTGACTTCCACCTCACCCCCATATTAATATTGCAACAAAATGTAATCATCAGTAGTTTTTTGCCAAAGCACAGGTCCAGCACTGCAAAATCAGCCTCCTCCATCCCTCTCTCTTACTGGCTTTCTTCTTTATCTCCATATATGAAGCATTTAACTTATTTTTGCCTACCTGGTCCATTTTTTGTCCCCATGCAGTTTTCACATTTATGAATCCTTTCATTACATCTATTAACAGCTTTCTCACCCACTGTTCCTCTTAAAATCAGTTTCAGCATTGTTCTTCCTTTGCCCACTCTTTGAAAGCTCCATTCTTCTCCACAACAAGTACAATATTTTTCAAAATTAAATTTACAACACTTATGGGTTCAGTGTAGAAAAAATTGCCACTCACTAGCAAAATTGCAGGATATTATACTGCTTAAGCATAGGAAACCTTATTCCTTAAGCCTTCCCAAAAGCTTCTCATGTCTAAAGACATTATTAATGCATCTGTGATGGTAACATTGGCTACAAAAAAGACAAATGACAAGGTCCTTGTCCTGTACACCATCTAAGGGAGTTAATATATATGTAATAGTCCAGGGGATACAGTCTAGTATGGTTAACAGATGAGAAGAATGCTACCTAAGGATGAGGAATTAGTGGAATTTATCTGCGCATGCTAGCAGTTTATTTACTCTTGCATATCATGTTGCTAACTGTAGCAAAATTCCACTGCACCAAACAGAATCAAGATTAGTTTATACACTCACATTAAGGTTTGTTGTTGTACTTAAGTATGCTCTCATTGATAAAGAAGAGTTCACTTTTGGTGCTACAGCTCTCTTATAGATATAGGATAGCTGGCGCCCGCTTGGAGGACGCACTCAGAGCATACATGTTGGGACCCGAAAGAATATTATGTATTCATACATTCGCACCTAAGTTACGTTAGAATTTTTAGGCTTTAAAAGCATGCCTTGGGAATAATGTGTAATTTAAAAATCTGATGTGTTACATTCACACGGCTTTCTCTACTCTTGTACAAACTATTTTTACAAACTCTTATTGCTAATTCTCTTGAAGGTGCAAGGGGAATATGGGCTTTAAGCGATAGTCAAATCTTTTAAGAGCTGGTTGCTATGTGGAGCATTCCATTTTCTTTGCATGCAGGACATACAAAAAGAAAAGAAAGAAAAACAAAACAAATAACGAATTCCCATTTGAGAAAAAGTATTAAGTATTGGAAAATTCAAACATATAATAAGGAATATGTCGGAAATGGTTCACTGCACACAAAAAATGTATATGACATAAAGTGTGTGTTTTGTGGTAAAATTTTGTCTATCTCTTACGGTTTACCAGTTATGCAAAATTCATTCAGAATGAATACACTTTTGAGGACAATTCCAGAAAATTCTAGATATGCCTTTCATTTTCCATGAAAGTGTCTTAAAATATGATATTTTGATCAAAAGCGTTAGTGCCATTTCTGAGAGAAAAAAAAACTCCGAAAAATGTTCCATGTAAAGGATAGTCTGGAATGGGGTGATTTTCTTGAAAATCTTCGTGTTGCATCTTTTGGTATTTATCCGACTTTTCGTTTTTGAGTTACGCTGTACACACACTCACACACAGGCCTTTTTTTAAAAATGCTTTTTTTGCATTATGAGGCTTCAAAACATGTATTTCCGTGAAATCTCAATATCAAATTTTTAGGTGAAATGCAATATTTCTACTTACTATATGTATTAGAGAAAGTAATAAGCTTAAGTAAAAATACTTTGTATACCCACTAATAAACGATAGAAGGTAGGGAAAGTAATGTGAATGTATCACATCAGATTTTTTTTTCTTCTAGTTTACTGCTTTGCTGGAAACATGTGCTGCCTCACTTGTATCTCAATTTTATACTTATCCGAGTGCACTTCCGCTCGTTTATAATCACACCTTGCTTTATCCACACACATCAGTACTTCCGTTCGTATATAATCATATCTTGCTCTGTGTTTTGGTTTTCGGTATCCTTGCTTGTATTACAAATATCATTTTGGCTGTTATTACATTCCCATTTCTCTTACGCCCAGAGAATATTTTTTTATGTTTTTGACATGCAAAGAGAATTACATTTTACACATAGCGACCAGTTCTAAAAATATTTGACTATCGCTTAAGGCCTACTATGTTCCCCTTGTTTTGTATTTGCAAGGGCAATATAGAAATACAGTAGCCTTTAAGCTTAGACATATCTCTTAATAGCTGGTTGCTATGTGCAGCACCATTCTCTTTGCCACAGATTAATACTCTTTGCATATCCAAGACAAAGAATGAATAAGAATTCCCAATTGAGAAAAAGTATAAGTATTGGAAAATTTAAGGGAATAACAAGCAATATCTTGAAAATGCTTCACTCAACAAAAAAAACGTATATGACATAAATTGTGTATTTTAACACAATCTACATTTCTTGTGTAGTAAAATTTTGTCTATCTCTTATGGTTTACAAGTTATGCAAAAGTCGTTCACAATGAAGAATACTTTTGGAGACAATCCCAGAAAATTTGAGATATACAATTCATGCCTTAAAAATGTCTTAAACTTATGGTATTTTATTCAAAATCGTTAGAGCCATTTTTGAGGAAATTAAAATTTTCAAAAAATGTTCCATGTAAAGGGTAATCTGAGGTGGGGGGATTTTCTTGAAAACCTTCATGTCGCAACTCTGGAAGATACTGAACCTAAATAACAAGTTTGGTGTTTATCTGACTGTTCGTTTCTGAGTTATGCTGTTCACAGACATACACGGACATGTTTCCAAAAATACTTTTTTGGATTCAGGGGCCTCAAAACATGTATTTCCGGTGAAATCTTGTATCAAATTTTTGAGTGGAATGCATTACTTCCCCTGCTTACTATACGTAGTAGAGAAAGTAAAAAAGCCTGATACTTGTAGAAATGCATATAAAACATTAAATATACTAACATTTCCTGCACTGTATATATATGAATGCTTAAATATGCAATAAAAATATAATAGTCAAACTACGAACATGAACATATATAGACTTAACACAAGAACAAAGCAGAACTATTTTATTAATAGATTAAGAGGAACATAAAAGTATAGAAATAAATACTAAATATTTGTATAATCACCTACCTAACCACATAAAACAAATAATAGAAGATAAGAAAAAACTTAAAGTAACTAAAATTGTATCTGTCAGAAAATGTATTTTATTCAGTAGAAGAGTATAAATTGCTGAATGCATATAAACCTTGATGTAAATGTTTCATGGTACCTATTGTTGTACAAAATGTATCTTTGTTCCATTATATATATTTTGTTTTATTCTTTTATGTAGCACTCATATTTTAACAATTTGACAATCCTTGTAAAATGTATTTATAATTGGAGCTAATAAATGAAATGAAATGTACTACATACACATAAGTGTACATACAGAGTAATGTCAGAATTTTCAGTTGTTTTTTTCCTCTCTCTCTCTCTCTCTCTCTCTCTCTCTCTCTCTCTCTGTCTCTCTCTCTCCCCCCTTAAATATGGCTTGCAATAGGCTCTTTGGTTTGCTTTAACTATAATTTATGTTATTTTCTTTGTGCTCTTCTTTCTCTGTTTATCCTCCTCGGATGTAGAACTTACACACCCCCCCCCCCCAGTACTTAACAACCAGGTGCCTGGGTTCAGAGGCCTGTCAAGGAGCAGACACTTTGGATCAGGTAGAATATCCAGCCCCATGTCTAGTATGAGAGTGAGAAATTAGGTGATATAAAATGATGGTGAAAAGGATGAAAGTAAACGTGAGATAGACCCCTTGGTAGAATGAATGGTGGAAGAAACCGAAGAAAACCCACACACATGCTGCTTTGTCCACTACAAATTCCGCATGCGGATCCCTGGGATTGAACCTAGGTCGCCTTGGTGAGAGACGAACGGTCTAACTTTCAGCCATTTTATTCTCTCTTGCACTTTTTTTTTTTTTTGAAATTGGGAGAATTCTCCTTTAACAGGATGCAATAATTTAATTGATGAATGTAATATATATATTTTTAAGTGTGTGTATGTTTATAATGACACTTAATAATCTATTTGGCAGGTACTACTAGGTTTATTTGTTAGATAATGTACACTGTCGTGCATAAAAAGTGGTCCATTCCTATAGATCAACATATTGTTTTTCCCTCCATAAGGTTTCCACCTTTAGATAACCAACTTTTGACTCCACCCAGCCAATATCAGTTCTCTGTGTGATTGGTCTGAAAAACAATACAGGGACATCCAAACTAACCCATGAATGATGTTCATAATCTACGTAAAATGGAGGGGTGGCTTGGATACCCCTCTAAGAAAGTGTTATGCTACGATTGGTACCAAGGAAAGACGAAACCAAGTACAACTAATTGGCCTTCTACAGGAAGATGTGAAGAATTATTTGCATGTGAGGTTAAACTAAATGACATCTATGCTATTTACATATATGAGAGCTTTAATCAGCGATATGCAGACATGTTGTTACCACTATTAAACAGCCACAAAAAATTGGCATTAACAAAATGGTAGTATAGCGTGAAAATATAAGACTTAAGTTGTAATATTACACTTTGGTAGATCGGCCATACTTTGGGCAAGGTAAAGTACTTTGCCAATCCAGTGGCTAGAATTATACTAAAAAAAAAAAAACAGAGGTGGTCATGCTGGTAAGGGTGGGGCCAACATATCAGCCCCATTCCATTATGAGCCACATTTTATGCAGGCCAGTATATTTATATCCAATTTTAAACTTTCATTAATCCATACTGTAATAAAAAGCTGCCATGCTTCTCAGCGAAGACAGGCATACAGTGTATGTTGTTTCTGGGATCATTCTCATAATATGTACAAAAATTTAATTAATTGATACAAGGAAATGTAATCCTGACTTCCAATTTCACATTTTAATTCTTTTTATTCCAGTACCAGTAAAATAGACAGCAGATTGGGATTTTTCCAGACATTTTTTAAGCTATCTGGTGATGAAGTAAGGATGATTACTGTGAAAAAACCAAGACTCATAACATATAGTATACATCACGTGAAGGTATGTATTCATTGTTGAAGAGAAATAATCTGATGTGTTGCTTTCACATGGCTTTCTCTACTCACTCTTCTACAAACTATTGTTACAAAAGCTTATTCTTCTTGTTTATCGAGATAAACTTTTATAACACATTTCATTGTAGGTATAAGAAGCCTACAGTAGGCTAAACCAATTGAAAGGCTGGTTGCTATGAGATGGTTATTCTTTGCATGATCACGAGAAAAAAATGGATAGAGACTTACCACTTATAAAAAGCATTTGAAAATTCAAACCAATGACAAAGAATATCTCAGAAATGGTTAATGCCACAAACAATTTTATTTGACATATGTTATAAGTTTTAATGAGATCTACATTTATTGTGTAGTAAGATTTGATCTCGTATGGTTTATCAATTATACAAAAGTCATTGAAAATGAAGAGGACTTCACAGGCTGTTTCCAGAAAATTCAAGCTATACATTGTGTCTTTCATGCATATATCTTGAGGCAGTATTTTAATACCTGAATAATTTCAATTGTATTTTATAATAAGTAAATTCAATAACACCCCGCCTTGAAACAATATGTATATAAAAATTATATAAAATGTATGTAACAGTCATTGCAAATGCTTATTTTTATTGTAAACATCTTTTAATAATGTTATGTGAATACATTATATACTCTAATAATGCAAGAGCTGTGAGAATAATAAGTTTTAAGTTGCTAACCATGAGGTAACCTTGTAGCAATAACGAGTTTGAGAGTTTGAAAGTTACTAGTCATGATTAGAGCAACGATAATGTAATTTCAGTAACAGTTTAAAATTAGCCAATCAACAGCAAAGAAAAGCTTTAAGTAAAATGCAGATATTCTATTGGACTAGAATTAGCCAATCAGAGATTTGAAATACCGAAGCTTACAGGTTTAACGGTTGAAATATGTTCAGTTGCTAACAAACCTTGGTAGTGACCAGATGGAAGATGTGTTCTCTACAGAAATATTACGTGTGAATTGTAAAATATGTCTATGTGTTAGCTAAGTGAAAGTATTAAAGAATCTCACAGCTCTTAAAAAGTGTAGTGCTTTATTAAAATGTGCAAAGGATAAAATAAAAAGAAGTGAATTTAAAAACTTAAATTCTGTGTATGTCTACAATTATTGTCGTACTGCACCTTGCCTAAGAAATACATGACTCTACAAACATTACTGATGCAGCCGAGGCAAATTCAAACCTAAATAATATATAGAAGCAGTTTTAATAACCAAGTTAAATGTTATAGTGTAAAACTTGGAGTGTAACAACAAAATTACATCTTAAAATCAGCTTCTTGTATGTAGCAGCATATTGCATAATAACAGTAACTATTACGTAATCAACAACTTCAAACCGACGCCCAAAGCATGTTGCAAACTTCTTAAACAAAGTAAACTCCAAAAGCAATAGTTCTTCAAGTTAGCTTCCAATGCATGAAGCTTAATAAATTACGTAAAAATAATTACGTAATAAACAATCCACTTCAAATTGACGTCCATAATGGAGCTAAATAAACAAAACTCCAATGTAAAAACCTTCTCAATCTTAAACATAGTATTTTACTCAAAATTCTTAGAGCCAGTTTTGAGAAAATAAAAAAAAAAAAAAAGAAAAGAAAAGGAAAATTATTATTCCTTATAAAGGGTAGATTAGGGTGTGGAGATTTTCTTGAAAATCCTCATGTGGCATCCTTGGAAGACGCTGAGTGTCTTTGTTTTGAGTTGCGCCATTCACAACACATAAAACACATACATGGACAATTTTGTAAATCTCTTATGCATTACATTCACATAACTAACTTTCTTTACTCATTTTAAACAAACTATTCTTAAAAAAGCATATTCTTCTATTTCATGTTAATCAAGATAAACATTTGGAGAAATTTTTTATTACATATTGCCTTGTAGGTATAAGGGCAATAAGGGAATACAGTAGGCTTAAGTAATAATCAAATCTTTTAAGTACACGTCACTGTGTGTTGGCTTTGAAATACTGTTCTCTTGTATGACCATGGAAAGCTTGAATACAATACTTCCCCTGCTTACTATTTAAAAAAAAACATTTAAAACAGGTTATCTTCAAATTTAAGATATAGATTAGTAAATGCCATTTTTAGCATGATAATTTTGGTTAGTATGGTTGGAAAATTTTTATATGCATAATAAACTGTGGAGAATCAGGAAAAACATCTACGTATTAAGAAATATGTTACAACAGCATTTATTTTTAAATTATTATTAGTAACTATTGGAATTATCAGTAACTATTAAAGCTGCAAATATTTACACTCAAATAAAAATCTTTATAAAATAGCATAACCAAATTAAGAGCTTGCAGTATGTTGTTTCATCTGCTACCATAGTGTCATATCTAAAGGAAATCAATGGAGGAAAGATGTTAAAGTCAAGTTCCAATATATATATTTGAGACAGAAACAATACTAATGTATATAAATAGGATAGTTTACTGGAAAGGTAGAATCAGATTGAAAAATTCAACGCCATAGCCAAGATTTGAACCACAGATCTTAGCTTTCATTACTGTTGCTCTACCAACTGAGCTACCACAGCACAACATTAAATTTTCCAACTGAGTCGCATTTTTCCCAGTAAGCCACACAATTAATTTTGAGATAGCATATCCCAATGGTGATTTACTATCTCATAATTACTTTAAATCCCCGGCTTTATAGTTAATCACTATTAGGTAAATCAATGATAATTAATTTAGTTTATTACTGTTTCAGGTTAACACTTTCAGCATCAAGGAAGAAATGGGCTTCAGTGGTAGGGAAATACATGCTTTAATAGTTAAGCAGCCCACTCTGTGGACAAAAAGTAAGTGTATTATTTTAAAAACATAAGAATAACATTATTAAAATGGTATCAACATATATGCCTTCATGATATTCAGCTATCATTTTGTATGATTTAAAATGATACGTGGATATTTTAAACACATTATAAACCACTCTGCATTCACTCATGCACTTATCCCAATGCAAACAATTTAAAACATGTCCTTTGCACTGGAAATATCAAATTTTCAAGAACATGTGGTGAAATACATGCAGCAAATAAAAAAACATAACTTTTTGAAAAAAATACACTTGATGAAAGTGGAATCAACCTAAACACTCTTACTAGCCTCACTCCTCTATTTATTTTGCAGAACATGTATCGTGAACATGTAAATACTGTAAATAAAATGTTTTTGGAGATTTTTTATTTTGGCTAAACAACTGGCATTAATATGTATAATTGCCTGCCCTGAAGCCAAGAATTGCACACGTTACCACATGGAATCGTATCAGGTACTAATTTTGTCATGGATGTGTGCTATCTTTTTACCCTTTAACACATGCTCAGGTCCAGAAGTGGAAGCCTTGAATTATGAGCATGTCCAGGCACTATCCATGGAATAGTAATGTTGCAGTTTAACTTCATTAGCTTCTCTCAACAGCTATACATGTTGCTGCATTCTTCTTGTACAGGGCATATACGGAATAACAAAATATTTATTTTAAAATATGCATTTCTATCTTTTTTTATTTAACTAGCTCATAAGAACACTACCTTTGCAAGCAATCCTGTCCACATGATTTTAAAAATGATTTGATTGCTATAAATAAAAACAAGTGCCTCAGCTAATAATGTGAATTGCATCTTGCAACTTTGAGCACAGCTACGAGTGTAATTTTCCATTTAATTTAATAAATTAATAACAACTTGAAAAATGTTTAAGAATGAATTCATTCTTAACTACTTTAATGTTTTTTCTTTCTTTGTTTCACTGAAACTCCAAACAGTGTTGGGAGATCAGTCAGGATAACCTATGGGTGAGCCCATATATGATAAATGAGCACAGATGTTAGCCAAAATTCTGTTTGTACTGGGTGGTAATAATCAAAGCTATGCAAATACCATCATGTTATGAGGTATTTGGAAGTTACAGAACCAGTTTTTTTTTTTTTTTAAAGATCTAGCTGCTTATTTGAATTGCTTACAGAAGTAAATTTTTACCTTTTTTAAATCAATTTAAGTTGTTTTCAAATTCTTTTCAATTTTTCTGTTACATTCAAGGAATTAGCTCCAGATGATGGACACCTGTTTGACATTATAGAGCGAAGATCTACCCAGAACTGAAATTCCCCTTCAATCCCAGGGAAAGGCCTCAACCTAGTAACTCTCCTTACCGTGGGTTTCCCATGAAGGCATTACCTTAAAACTGCTAAGTCCCCCCCCCCACTTTTGTAGGGATCAAAGTATAGATAAACCAATTACGTGTGTCAGTCCCAGAGGGGAAGACTGCCTAAACCCTTGGTAGGGCCTACAGCAATCTAGCATACTGTCTATCAGCTCTCCAGTTTGGTGACATTTGGGCATCTCATAACCCTGCCGAGTCCAACCCAACCCAAAGATGGGCTCAGATGTTCAGCCCAATATACTCCTGATAACATTAGAAGTGAGGATGATAATTATTTATTTCCAATAGTAGAAACACACCATATCTATAGCTATGTGGATGAAATGGCAGACCACTTGAACACCCTTTATCTTTTATTCGAATGTGACCATCTTTTATATTGTAACATTCCTTATCTGCTAAGGGTTCACATTTTTTTTTGAATGTAAGTACTTCAGGAAGTACTGTGGAAAAATATTTTAATGAATACTGATGGTCAGTCACTGTTTTGTTAAAGCAGACATCTTAACATTTAGTTATAATCCTAAATTCAGTTAACCATTGAAAAGTAAGCTTCACAGTTATGTTAGTGCATTTGGTGCCCATGTGTTTTCAAGTGATAGAACAGTTATATTTTGCTAGGTTTGTGAAAAGACAGTTAAGAATGAAAAAAAAGTATTTATCATCCAACACATCATGTTAACAACAGATCATGCATGCACTCTTCCTTCAGAGTAGTGACAAAAAGTTAAGGTTACTTCAAACAGCCATTGCCACATCTAACAGTCACAGTTTTCATTAAATGTGTGTAAATCATTAGTTGATGCCAGTAGAGTCTAACACACAAACATTTACAGCAATACCTTGTGGTAATGTGCAACAGTAAAAATGTATAATTTATATTATTATTAAACCAAATTTTAGTTATTAAATATATGATAAATGTAATTTTTAAAAATTTACCATGCCTCTTTTTTTACATTTTTGCCTGTTTTGATTGCTGTAAATCCCTAATTATCTGGACTTGAATAATGATAATGTTACATCATGTGGAAATACCTTAAACTTTGTTGTTTTTCTTTGGCAGGTATACAAAATGTTCTGCAGGCCTTCACATATGCCCACAATGAAATGAAGCTTACCCATGATCAGCTGTTAGCATTTCCAGAGATTCTAAAGAGTCGACCTTTTAGAATCAAACAACGCCATTTGTTCCTGAAAAGTTTAGGTCGTGATCAGTATAACCCCAAGTTAGAAGGCTATGTTTCTCCAGACAGACTTGTACGTGGTACCGATACAGAATTTTGCCACAATGTAGCAAAGTCATCTGTTGAAGGTTTCAACATTTTTCTCAAGTCTCTGTGATCCTACTTCATTGCCTTTATAAGCCATTACTATCATCATCTGTCATGTTTGGACTTACAAAGTGTGATCTGTAAGCACTGGAGTTGTATTCAAACTGAAAGATGAAGCAGAAATGCAGTAAAATTGCCACAATTTTATAAATAAGAGATATCACTGAAGTCATAACTGTAACTTATGTTCAGTCATCAAAATAAGTGTAAATAAAATAAACTACTTGGAAAAGAATTTGAGACATTTAAAGACTTTTATATACCACTTACATTGTTACAATTTTTAGCTTCCACCAAAATATTTTTTCAATGATTTCCTAGACCACAACAGGGCTACAATTTGGCCTAGGTTGAAAATGGAGATGATGACTGTATTCAGTCACACAGTTTCCACCCCTATGATATTAGAAGGCTTTCAAACAAAAGTAATTTTTATTGCAATGTTGTGAAAAATTTTGGACATCCCTTGACTACAGAAGCTTCGTTTGTTAGAATTTCTGGAACACCCAACCTCCTGTATAGGTACACAGAGTGCCAAAGAAAATCTTCTGCAGATTTTGTATCGTTTTCTGGGGTCTTTTGAGGCATGTCCTTCAACTTACCTATCACAGAGTGTGGTGGCTTGATAACATAGCAATAAGGGGGAAAAGAGGGGAGGTTGATGCCTTTGCTTTTTCTGGTGTTATTGAAACCAAAACATGTTTATTGCCTTAGAACCAGTCATGCCGTATACTTGTAGACGTATCGTGGGTATGTGGGAGGCTGGTCGCACTGTTACAGCAATTGCAATGGCAGTGCATGAAAGTATTTTTTTAGTAAATTATTGTATAAAAATATTCCAGGAAAGTGGGGAGGACGGTCAACATACTCGTCAGAAAGTGGTCACTCCCTTTAAAACATCCACAGATGATGATATTCGTTTACTAAATGAAATTACTCTTTTGTTATAATTAACTGATCATGTTTAAAAACTAGAGATAAATATGTATGTGTATATGATTTACCAAATGTGACATACATATTATGGCAGTAAAATTGGCTTATATTTTTGTCTATAATCCTGTTGTATTCCTATGTTCAGCAATATCTTAGTAAAGGTATATTAACCAATTATAGTTTGAATTAAAGGGAAAACATGCTATTTTGTTTATTTATTATTTAGCTATGTTTGCTTCTGCAGCAACAAGCATTGATACCACTGTGAGAATATAGTTCTGTTTATTTTTTGTTAAAGTACTGCCTTGCTATCTATTTAATGAATACCATTCAAGCTTTAATTTGCACCCTCTGAAAATCTTCTCAAACTACACATTCTACATTTCGCTAACCTGGACGGTCATCAAGTTTTCCCCTTAGCTTTTAACCCTTTCAAAGGCATGTCCTGCATTAGCCAATAAGGTATGGAGTACCAATTACGATAAGATGTCTGTATGACAAACTGAGTGCAGCCAATACGATCGAGAGCATAAAAATATATTTCATTTCTATGCCATTTTGTAACCTTTTTGTGGTTATTGGTATAACTATTTAGCAAAAGGAGCGGTGCACCCTTGCACCATGGCCTAAAGCAACCAATCAAATGGCCATGGTTTCACAAAGCCATGTACAACGATAAATAATGTGACATAGATGCGAGGTGCAGTGAGATTTTCTGTGGCGCTCTTTGTACCTGACGTACCACATAGTAATTGTTAATATAGTTAGTTATTGTTAGTCTTCTTATGTATGTAAGCATCTATCATGTTTCAAAATTGTTTAAAACTTCTGGCAACAGTTCAGTCTTTTCCTGTCCTGAAAGCATTAAGTAGTATAGATGGCGTGCAATGGGAAGAAAGAACAGTATTACACTGCAACATTTAAACTTTAAGTGGTTAATTTTGCAGAGAAAACAGAGTGAAGCATGCAGGAAGAGAGTTTGGCATAAAACTCAAATTAATTTGTTACTGAGGGGCTAGACAGAAAAATTGAAAAGTGCCAAATCAACCTGTCAATTGTTTCATGGCCCAAAACACAGCAAATATCTTGACATTGACCAGGAAGTGTTAGATTATGTTGTGGAACTAAGAAATGATGGCATTGCAGTAATGTACGAAATGTTACAGTTGAAAGCAAGGGAAATGGCAAAAAAAAGCATGGTTGGAATTGAAAGTTAGCAGGGGTGGGCTGACCTGATTTATGCCGAGGAAAAGATTTAGTTTGAGAAAATGAACAACACTAGCCCAGTGTCTGCCATGTGACTACATGGATAAAGTGATCCTGTTTCGCCATTTTGTAATCCAACACACAAAAATGAATTTCTGCTATCACAAATAGGGAATGCGAACTAGACACCAGTGTTTTTTTGACATGCCAGAAATACAACAGTGGATGTAAAGGGTGCTTCTAGTGTTTTATTAAAACAATGGCTGCGTAAAAAATTTGCTGCATGATGATGCAAGCAATACTAGCAGTTGAAAAAAAGCTGCCACCCTTGTTATTTCTAAGAGAAAAACTGTGCCAAACTGTAATATTTTGCCTGGGATAATTGTGAGGGTGCATGAAACAGGATGGATGTCAGCTGACCTCATGAAAGAATGGCTGAAAATTGTGGGATCAATGCCCTGGAGCTCTGCTAAGGAAGAGGGCCATGCTTGTTTTGGAGAGCTTTCAAGGCCACTTTAGCAGAACCAATAAAAGAACAAATGTTGTGACTGGACAAGTTCTGGCGATAATTCCTGGAGGGCTTATGTCAGTGATACAACCTCTGGATGTATCAATTAACAAACCATTTAAAGGTCACCTGTGCCAATTGTATATGGGAATTTAATGACATCTGGTTCATTGCCTCTTATGAAAGGTGTCAACATTAAGCGGTCCTCCAGTGAACAAATGTATCAGTAGATAAAAAGTGTGTGGAATCTCATCAAACAAGAAAGCATCACAAAGAGCTTTAAGAAGACTGCCATTTGAAATGCAATGGATAACTCCGAGGACTGACATGGGATGCCAATTCTGATGATTATACCATTGATTCAGATACATCATTAGATGGAACTAGTACAGAATAAACAAGTATGTTTATTTTTTATTTAGGTATGTAATATATGACTAAGCTTAACGCACATTCCATTCATCATACTTATCATCGCTCGTGTTTCAGTAATGCAGGGGCGAGCCTAAGGCCACACTACTGTCATAGCCGCTTAATAAACAGTAGCATGGCACCCATGGAAGTATCGCAAAATTGCATCAACTGCTATATTTATGTGTATAATTCTTTTTAAAATAAATACCTATTTCATTTTTAGTGTAAATACCTATTTGATTTATCACAATTTACTTCCTTTTTTGTTTTAATTATTGTGTAATTTCTCCCCTCCCTCTCAATTTTTTGTCTTAAATTTTTTTTAAAAGGAGGGGGGGGGGAATTATGTGAGTAAATATGGTAATCTCCCAAACATGTTCCTAGTTATTAGCATAGAAAGGTCAATATTTGGCTCAAATTCTTCTCCAAATATTAAATTACACCATTGTCCTTAATCTTCCAAAAAGAAGTTGGAAAAATAAATAATTTTACAAATGCTGAAGTGTACTTATTAATATTACTTATTTTACTCTTTAAGTTCCTAACATTAAATTTATTACATGCTATTTTAAGAATTGAGTGAGTCAATATTATTAAACCTTTATATCACTTTACTTGAATTTATTTGGGACCAGTTTTGAAAGTGGGATTGCTTATATCCTCAACCAAGTTGCTGATTGATAATGGCAGCAAGCCCACTTGTGGATCAGGAAACAAACTGGACCAAAAGAATAATGCAGAAATCTGTTCAAAAACTTGAAAATACTAACTTTACCATCTCAATTTCTATACAGAATAAATAAATACATATATACAAACTTTGACACAATGTTTTAACTCACAATCTCATTACTGTCATAGAACAGAACCAAAAAAACTGATGTGTTACACTCACATGACCTTCTCTACTCTTGTACAAAATATTTTTACAAACACTTATTCTCCATATGCTTCATGTTAATCGAGATACCGAGATGTTAATCTTATTGCTAATTTTCTTGTAGATGCAAGGGGAATATGGTAGGTTTTAAGCGATAGTCAAATCTTTTAAGCGCTGGTTGCTATGTGGCGCATTCCATTCTCTTTGCATGTCCAGGACATAAAAAAAATGAATAACGAATTTGAGAAAAAGTATAAGTATTGGAAAATTTAATGGAATAACAAGCAATATCTGGAAAATGGTTCACTCGACACAAAAAATGTATATGACCTAAATTGTGTATTTTAATGCGATCTACATTTTTTGTGTAGTAAAATTTTGTCTATCTCTTATGGTTTACCAGTTATGCAAAAGTCGTTCACAATGAAGAATACTTTTGGAGACATTCCCAGAAAATTCGAGATATACATTTCATTTGTCATGAAAATATCTTAAAGATATGATATTTTAATCATTTTTGAGAAAATTAAAATTTTTATCCAATTGTTCGTTTCTGAGTTATGCTGTTCACAGACACACACATGGACATGTTTCTAAAAATGCTTTTTTTTGGATTCAGGGGGTCTCAAAACATATATTTCCGGTGAAATCTCGGTATCGAATTTTTGGGTGGAATACAATACTTCCCGTACTTACTATACGTAGTAGGAAAATAATAATTTAGAACCACCCGTGCACAGGTTAATGCTGTGAAAAAAGCCCACTTACCATAATGAAAGCCTATGATAAATTGCTCATAAAAAATAAAGCAATCAAAGCTTGAAATATTTTAGCAAAACATTTATAAATCTACTATAATTCAGTTGCACAACATATGAATCAGAATTAAGAACTTGATTTCCAATAACACTTTTTTCATGTTGTAATCTTTATCATAACTCCAAAAATTCTAGGCATCTTTTTAAATAAGAATTAAAATGGGATGATCACATCCATTACCTGTTGAAAAATTGAATAGTACATGCTTTAATATGAACTACATTGCAAAAGAACAAACCTGGAAACAAGAAAAATTGTCCACTTCTTTCTACTACTTTCATTCCACAATGACATATGGAATCATACTTTGGGGGAACTTTGGGTGGGAAACAATCTTTAAAAGCCCCCCCCCCAAAATGAATAATGACACAAACAGGACCAAAAGAATTGAACAGAATTCAAAAACTTAAAAATACTAACTTTACCATTCCAATTCCTATATAAAATAAATACATACATACAAATTTTGAAGCACTGTATAACTTGCAAACACACATAGTCATGAAAAGAAAACTAAAAATAAACAAATTACCCATGCATAGATTAGCATTATATGAGAAAGTCCATTGTATGCCGGAATAAAAGCCTATAACAAACTGCCTATTAAAATCAGAGAAATCAAAAACTTGAAAAATTCAACAAAACAATAATAAGCCTACTATTCAGTTACAGAATACATGAATGTCAAGTTAGAAGTAGAGTCTCGATAATGTTTGGTCATTTTGTAAATTATACACTATGTGATCAAAAGTATCCGGACACCCCATAAACATACGTTTTTCACCTTAGGTGCATTGTGCTGCCACCTACTACCTGGTACTCATCCGCCACCTCAGTAGTCCTTAGACATTGTAAAACAGTAGAATGGGATGCTCCGTGGAACTCACGGACTTCGAACGTGGTCAGGTGATTGGGTGTCACTTGTGTCAGAAGTCTGTACATGAGATTTCCACACTCCTAAACATCCCTAGGTCCACTGTTTCTGATGTGATAGTGAAGTAGAAATGTGAAGGGACATGTACAACACAAACGCGCACAGGCTGACCTCATCTGTTTACTGACAGAGACCGCCGACATTTGAAGAGGGTCGTAAAGAGTAATAGGCAGACATCTATCCAGATCATCACACAGGAATTCCAAACTGCATTAGGATCTACTCCAAGTACTCTGACAGTTAGGCGTGAGGTGAGAAACCTTGGATTCCATGGTCGAGCGGCTGCTCATAAGCCACACATCGTGCAAGAAAATGCCAAACGATGTCTCACTTGGTGTAAGGAGTGTCAACATTATATGATTGAACAGTGGCAAAACGTTGTATGGAGTGACGAATCATGGTACATAATGTGGCGATCGGATGGCAGGGTGTGGGTATGGTGAGTACCCGGTGAACGTCATCTGCCAGCATGTGTATGCCACCAGTGAAATTTGGAGGTGGTGGTGTTATGGTGTGGTCGTGTTTTTCCTGGAGAGGACTTACGCCTTGTTGTTTTGCGTGGCACGATCACAGCGCAGATCTACATTGATATTTTAAGCAACTTCTTGCTTCCCACTATTGAAGAGCAATTCGGGGATGGCGATTGCATCTTTCAACATGATCGAGCACCTGTTCATACTGCATGGGCTGTGGCGGAGTGGTTACACGACAATAACATCCCTGTAATGGACTGGCCTGCACAGAGTCCTGACGTGAATCCTATAGAATACCTATGGGATGTTTTGGAACGCCGACTTCGTGCCAGGCCTCACTGACCTACATCGATACCTCTCCTCAGTTCCGCACTCTGTGAAGAATGGGCTGCCATTCCCCAAGAAACCTTCCAGCACCTGATTGAAAGTATGCCTGCAAGAATGAATGCTGTCATCAAGGCTAAGGGTGGGCCAACACTATATTGACTTCCAGCATTACCGATGGAGGGCTCCACGAACTTGTGCGCCATTTTCAGCAGGTGTCCAGATACTTTTGATCACATAGTGTATGTATGTTGTATTAAATCCAATAAACATTGCTCCTTGGGTTAGTATTGTTTGTATTACACCACTTGCACATATTATACTGTACATTGTAAATTTATATTTATTACAATTATTATTGTTAATTTTACTTTGTAATTCTGACAAGTCACCTGTTTACAGAGTTCTTACTCACCGTATTGTGACGACAAAGCATCTTATCATATGTGTCAAGTGTTACATTTGGCCGAAATTGCTCCTAAGTTACTATTATAATGTACTGTACATTGCAAATTTTGTGAATTCTTCTTTGTTCCATTGACAAGTCAGATGTTCAAGGAGCTTTTGCTCAAGAAATTTACAATTTGTGCATATATGACAACAAGGCATCTTATCTTGTCATGTCCCATCCCAATTAAGTTCAAGAAACCATAAAGTGTTAATAATGCAGATTCACTCCATTCTTAAATTGGATAATACATCTTTGTTCAGTATTCTTCCATTCAAGAAAGTGAATTATTGCATGCTGTTACTTTATAGATAAGATTTAGACACACTTCACTTGTTGCAGTGAATTAACACATGTTTCAGGAACAATTATTCCTATCATTAGCTGTTGACCTAATAGTCCTGGAGCATGTGACTTTTCCCATGTCTTTTATGGAGGTCTCTGGTGAATGACTGAACTTTTGATGTTGGTAATTGGTAAAATATCAAGGTTCATGGCAGGTTTTCTATGTTTTGATTGAACATTTTTTTCTCAGGTGGATAGTTCTATTGGGTTTTGAAGTTTTACATCCTCTGCTTTTTTCTTTAGAGAGGGAGAGAGAGTGGGGAAGATTTATTTAAAATGTCATGTTTAGGTTACATGATGGATAAAATGAAAGTGCAACAAATTTGAAAAGACCTTCAAAGAATTTAGCCTAAAGTAGACACAAAAAATTGCTAGAATTGTCATTAAAGTAGAGGATAAAAGCCAAAAAGAAATCAGAAATATAGAATGCTTATTTGTTGTAAAATGAATTGAGAAAATGAAAAGAAGCTTTGCAACATAAGAAAAAATTTAGGAACTTCTGCTTAAAACAAATGGAAAAATTAGCAGTAGAAACATGCTTTTAGGGTCCAATAAGAAGCTAAATTAAATAACTTCAAAATCTGACCCCTGTGAGAAAGAATCTTCATTTAAAAGATTCAGACTTGCTGATGGATTACCTTATTCATTCATATAGACTATATGTTTATTTATTTATGCTAAGCTATATACAGGGGAATATGTCTGGTGTTCAGCCCTGGCTCTACCGGTCATACTTATATTTTACAATAGTTTATTAATTCTAGTTTATTACTCCATTTGTCTATTTACTCTCCATATCCATTTACTTCTCACTTTGTATAAAAATTGTCCCATCTTCTTACTGTCTTTTTTAAACATGTCAACTACCGCTACATTTCTATCTATTTTAAGCCATTTCTTTTTTATATACTCTTTTCTCCACACTTCAGTTCTCCTCCTTTCCGCCACATATAGGACATTGGTTTTGTGAAATACCTTTCCTTAAGCCTTTTAATCTCCATACCCCTCCAATACCTTCCCGCTCCTCTTTATTTGTCACTTCTATATACTTTTCCCTTCCCCATGTGTCTTTCATTGGTATATAGAAGACTAAAGATCTTATGTCAGTTATCTCACTGAATATTTTTTGTATTTCTGTCCTTAAATCTTTTTCTTGCCAACTTCCAGAAATTATTCACATTCTTTTCTCTTCTTCTCCACATTTTCCCTAACCCACTGCTTTCCAAGTTATTTCTGAGACAGTCTGCCCATCCCTTATTCTTTAAACTTTTCTCTTGATATACTAAACACAATTTTAACAAATTCCTTTCTTCCAATTTCAATATTCTATACCAAAATTTCAATGCCCTTTCCATGATCTTTCCCTTGCTTGGCACTCTACCCAGCTCTATTTGTGCTACCTGTCTAGTATAGACTATATACAAGATACAGGAATAAGCATTGTGTCAACAGTTGACGACATCTGTGTGCACAAATTGAGATTTGTATTATTCTAGCTTCACTTTCACACCATAACTTGCTGGGACATGTTTTGGAGACCATTGTCTCCACCTTCAGCCTGGATTCACTGCTGCATTCCTTTTGTGACTTGTAAATGGCATTTTCTGATTGAATATACTGTACAATGAGATCCTTTTCATGTGGGTAATCAAAGTTTAATATATTGTGCTTATTTTATGTATGAATAATTTTTTCTAAATGAAGAGTTCTGATGTCCCATATGAAGAAGATCTCATTGTACAGTACATCCAGCCAGAAAACACCATCTCTTTAAACCACAAGAGAAAGCATGGCAGCGAATACAGGTGATGATGAAGACAACAGCCTCCGAAACATGTCCCAATAAGTTCTGGTGTGAAAGTGAAGCTAGAATAATAAAAACCCCAATTTGTGCATACAAGTGTTAAAAAAAACTCCACTGTGGTTTCCCAAAAAATATTTAGAAAAAAGCTGATGACATGTTTGTGTATCATGCCCAGTTAGTAATGTATCAACAAGTTTGCCTTTTAATGGAATAGAAATCTATTTTTGTTGTTTCATTTTGACATCTATATTGTTATACTCATTTAGATAATTTTTATCTCCACATCTGTAACAGGACACGGAAAAGTCAAAACAGTAGCTTGATGAATAACTAAAGGAAATACTAAATGTTATGGGTGGCAGGTGAAGCTGGTCAACGCAAAAGCCAATAAGAAGCATATTCTGCCTTGCAGCATTGTGCAGTTAAGATGTTGTAAAACTGCTGATACAAATATAATTTGCACCCATGAAATTTACCAGGACTCCAAAAAAAGGAAATAATCTATTTATGAGGAGCATTTAATTTGGAATTTTAAGTCCAAAAACCCCAGCTTCCTACATTAACTTCTTGGTGACATAATAATGTGTATTTGAACTATCTTTTAGCAAGGGGTGCTGCTATGAACCAGAGCTTTCAAGTTGCCTGTCTAACTCTCTTTTGTTTATTCTGTCACCATGTGATACAAAAGGAGACATCGACGCCATCTTCAGCTAGGTGATAAAGAAGGAACCTCCAGTTGTAGCTTTCACATTAGCGATAGTAAATTCAGTGAGTAGTCGTAGAACAGTTACAGTGATTATTGTTTGCTCTATTTTTTGGTTATGTCACTTAATGAGCCATGTAGTGAATTAATAATGCCCAAATGGGAAGTTTTACATCATCAGAACAAGAATATAATTTACAATGTGTATTATTTTTTTTTTAAAGCCTTCCGATAACAATGCACTGCTTGGTCTGTGCAAGTTTTGTTATTGTTATCAAGGTGAGACTTTAAAGTTACTTTCCTTGTTGATTTAGAAATGCATACCAAGTTGTATTTGCTTGAGTCCTCCAGTCCTCTCCTTATTTACAGTTTTAACTTGGCTTCACTCTTTAACATGTGACATCAAGCAGTTCCAGTAGTGCCAGAGCTCGGCCGCCCTCAATTCAATGTGATCTGAAATATTGGAGTAATGCTAAAGGTGACTTGCAATGTTGCAAGTACTTTTAATTTCTGGGCTTTATAGTTAGCTTAGGTGAAGCACAGGAAAAGACTAAAGGGATCCTGCTCATCAACGTAAAGGGCTTTTGTGCATCATCAGAAGCAATACAGCGGAACCTCTGTTATCTGAAACACATTTAACTAAAACGACGGAAAAAATAAATACTTTTGGTTAAAATGAATTGAGGAAACATTGATAACTTATGTTAGGCATGACAAAGGGGATGCATTGACTCTGACCTTGACTGTTTCCATCCCTTCTCTATTGAGAACAAATGCTTTGGTTCTTCCTTTTGTTAGCTATGAATCTTTATGGTCATAATCACAGCAGTAAACTATCATTACTGCAGCTTGAAGAAGGTATTTTGTTGCTGCTACGTATGGAAAGTTAGTTTGAAGATGTATTATATTTCGACTGTTGGGGAGCCGAGCTTGAAGTAGTTGCAACTGCACGTATGGTACCCGGTTGCCTTCATCCCAAAAAAATTTAAAAAAAATATTAACTTTGTAATTTGACTGTTTCTTTAAATATATTTATGTTTGCCTTGGCTGTGTCAGTGTTATTGTTAGAGACATGTTTCTCTTTGCAGGGTTGTGGTGTGACTGAAGAATGTAGGCTTACATAGATTATAATTTTACTTCACTCCTCTTATTAATGCTTGACACGATTTAAATAACTCTTCACTGATATAGAGAGAGCTGTGAGATTTTTTTTAATTAATTATATGCACTTTTTAACATGTAAACTATTTTCGTCTCATACAAATACGTATTAAATTTCTCAAGGACACATCTCGCATCCGGTTAGAAACACTGCTACCAATGCGTCCAGTTATGAGCACTGTCTACAAGCAATTGACTGGATTTCTACCGCCTAAATTTGTAAATTTCTGTATTTCAAGTCTCTGATTGGCTATTCCTAATCCAATAGAATACCTTCATTTAACTTAAGCTTTTTTCTGGTTGTTGATTGGCTATTTTATAAACAGTCTCAAAATTTACATTATTGTTGCTCCAATAATGACTAGTAGCATTATTAAACACTCTTACTCATTATTGCCTCAAGGTTACTTCATTGTTAGCTCATTGTTAGCAACTTTTAACCTATTATTCTCACAGCTCCTACATTATTAAATTTACGTAATACATTCACATAGCATTATTACACATGTATACAATAATATAAACATTTACAATGACTGTAATATACACTTTTTATATGTTGTTACATACACATATTGCTTTAAGGCGGGCTGTTATTGAATTTACATATTATATAATTGACTGAAATCATTTGTGTTAAAATACTGCCTCAGGCTTAAGTATTCTTGATGGGGAGCATAGTATTGTGGACAGCGAGATGCAGACCATTCCTCCACTTTTTCATGGAAGGGATTTCTCAGCTGCTGTCAAGTACCTAAATTAATGAGAAGGAAGTGAATCTACTTTTCTCCTTCTAAAAATCCTTGCCAAATGGCATTACAGTTTGTCAAAAGATGTGAAGAATCAAATTCTTCTGACATTCTGCTAATGAAATGATGGCATGATATAGTGACTAGAAAATGAAGTGAATAGTCTTTATTTACTTTCACTCAAAACTTCAAACAATGTTTCTTAACCCCTAAAAATGACATTTTTATCCAAAGCCACCTCTCCCCCCTTGTTATGGTTAACAGAGGTTCTGCTGTATTACATTGTACTTGAAAATTTGCTAACCAGTATGAAGGATGTTTGGTAATTTTCCCTTCATAAGAAACGTGTTGCAGAGTTAATTGGAAAGTTGAATGAGATTTGAAAAATCCATTGCCACTGCTGGACTTGTACCCCACATTTTTAGCTAATGCTCTGCAGCTGAACTACCACGGTGAGATGACCATACACACATTAAACCTATCAGCTATTCAAGTAGTCCAGTAAATTTACAAGGTGCTTTCGAATATTGAAGATAACTTACAATCCAAGACTTATTGTAAACCACTATTAGTATTAATTGGGGACGAAGGTAGACATTTTTAAAATAATCAGATTGTGTTAAGTAAAATCATTAGCCATTTTCAAAATATTTATCCTTTTTAAGTTTTCCCAGGATGATGGATGATGCATAGATTGGTCCCACTCTTTGAAAGTTTGAACCTGAGCATTTTTACATTTTTTACTTTCTCTACCACATTCATAGTAGGCAGAGAAGATATTATATTCCACCCAAAAATTTGATAGAGATTTCACCAGAAATACATGTTTTGAGGTCCCCTGAATCTAAAAAAAAAATTTTTAGAAAAAGGTCCATTTGTGTTCTGTATGTGAACAGCATTAACTCAAAAATGAAAAGTCGGCTAAATACCAAACTTCCTATTTGAGTTCCATAGCTTTCAAAGGCACAACATGAAGATTTTCATGAAAATCCCCCACCTCCAACAACCCACCCTACATGGAACAATTTTCAAAATGTTTAATTTTCTCAAATATAGCTGTGACAATTTTGATTAAAATACCACACATTAAAGGTATTTACATGACAAATAAATATATCTTGAATTTTTTGGGAATAGCCTGTGTAGTCTTCCTTCAGAAGGAATTTTGTATAATCTTATTTAACTGGTAAACATTAAGCAATAGAAAAACTGCTACACAAAAAATCTGATTTGTTACACTCACATGACTTTCTCTACTCTTGTACAAACTATTTTTACAAACGCTTATTCTCCATATGCTTCATGTTAATCGAAATGTTAATCTTATTGCTGATTTTCTAGTAGATGCAAGGAGAATATGGTAGTATTTAAACGATAGTCAAATCTTTTAAGAGTTAGTTGCTATGTGGCGCATTCCATTCTCTTTGTATGTCCAGGACATAAAAAAAATGAATAATGAATTTCCATTTGAGAAAAAGTATAAGTATTGGAAAATTTAAGGGAATAACAAGCAATATCTCAAAAATGCTTCACTGAACAAAAAAAAAAATGTATATGGCATAAATTGTGTACTTTAACGCGATCTACATTTTTTATGAATAAAATTTTCTCTCTCTCTTATGGTTTACCAGTTATGCAAAAGTCGTTCACAATGAAGAATACTTTTGGAGACATTCCCAGAAAATTCGAGATATACATTTTATTTGTCATGAACATATCTTAAAAATATGATATTTTAATCAAAATCATTAGAGCCATTTTTGAGAAAATTAAAATTTTCGAAAAATGTTCCATGTAAAGGGTGATCTGGAGTGCGGGGATTTCTTGAAAACCTTCGTGTCACATCTCTGGAAGATACTGAACGTAAATACCAAGTTTGGTGTTTATCCGACTGTTCGTTTCTGAGTTATGCTGTTCACAAACACACACGCACACGCGCGCGTGCGTTTCCAAAAATGCTTTTTTTGGATTCAAGGGGTCTCAAAACATATATTTCCGGTGAAATCTCGGTATCGAATTTTTGGGTGGAATACATACTTCCCCTACTTACTATACGTAGTAGAGAAAGTAAAAATGTAGATCTCTTTAAAGCATACAATTTACTTTGAATAACATTTTTGTGGCATAAACCATTAATGATTCAAATTGTTCAATACTTTGTCATTCTTTTCAAGCGCTGTCGATTTTCAGTTGTTTCTCACATGCAGAAGTTTCGATCAAGTTGAGGAAAATAATTATACTAAATGGAAGGTTTTTTTTGTAAGTTTCCAATCAGTTACAACAAAAGATTTCATCTCTGTGGCAAAATGCCTGAAATGTTTGACTACGGACATGTATCAAAATTTTGTCATAAGTATAAAATGACTTATGGTCACAAAAAAAGAACAATCACAGACCTGTATACCATGCCATAAACGTAATAAAAAGTGCAGAGGAAAGCAAGATTGCTCAACATATTGCATGATGTGGGAAAGAGTAGTTTCATGTATTGATTATGGACAGTAAGACTATAAAAAAAAGGAAAGAATATAATTTTAAAAAAAGAAATACTCCCTGTCACATCAGGAAGAATTTGCAGAGAGTAATTTTACACAAATTAAGGTTAGGACAGATAAAAAACTGAAAGAATATAGGTACACAGAGGAGGAGATATTAAATTGCAACAGAGATAACAATAAAAGTAAATTAATAATTAATAAAAATGACATTTATAAAGAAAGAGATAAATTGGGAGCTAAACTGGAACTATCACCGAAATTAAGAGTAAATAAAATAGAGCACAAATGGAAAATAAAAGAAAAATTGAGGTTGATTATAATGCCATTATAACGAAAGAAATAACTTCTGAAGATGAAAGTGAGGAGGAAAAAGAAGTGATGAAATTATGGTTAAAAAACATAAATTTCATAGAAGCGGTTTTTTAAACTTACTATGGAAAGGAAGAATACAACCAAAAAATAATATAAATTTATTAAGAAGAAGAAATAAAACAATATGGAAATTAGCTGCTCTGGATATTATAGGCATCAAATAAGAAGAGGAAAGGAAAAAGAAAGAAGATAAAGCGAATGAATACATTGCGAAATTTAATGAAGAGCATGAAACAAAATTATACACAACTAGTGATATAACTAATGAACTAGAAATTATAAAAGATGGCTCAAGGACATATTGAACATTCAGCAAATATATGACTTCGACTTTAAATTGCAAATCAGCAGATTAGAGCAGAGACAGACTTGGTTGCAGCCTTGAGGCATTTTATTTGCAAGTTACATCAGAATGGTGAAATGATTACATTTCCTGTGCCTGATGCTGTTGAGAGATTAGAATTAAAAACCCAGAATATAACTACAGAACCAGAAGAATTATTAAATTAGAAACAGTTTTTAATAGAAGAAATGACATCCTTGATTTAGATGTAATTTATAAATATTTTGTTTTATGCTATGGTAGAATGGTTTTAGATATAAAAGTTGGCCAAACTGTTACACACTAATTTGTCATGATGATGCAAGTTGTTTAAAAGAACTACCTCATCAGTAACAACTCAACCCTTTAGTTACAAAACTTCAAACATTCCCTTTAAGAACAAACAACAAATTTCAAAACCAAACACACCAAAATTCATAAAAGATGACAACAAAGAGCAAAACATAATTGCCACGTTTATTAAACAATTAGGCAGTAATATTAAGTATGAAAGGAAACAAATGTTTAAACAAAAACCAAAAGACCACGGAACAAAAAAAAAAAAAAAAAAAAAAAAACTCGCACTTAATTTGCATGCATAAAATGTCTAAAGAGCTGATAGAACAAGAATTTTGGACTGGCAGTAAGCATCATTCCCACGCGCATTCAAGAATTGTACTCTATCAAAGACAAAATGAATGAATATGAAAATTATAGTAATTTAATTAAAATTGCACAAATTAATACACAAAAGAGTATATTAATTACGTCAGAACTAAAAAGGATCTCCGAAGAATTAAATCTAGTCATTTTATGCATTCAAGAACCTTACACAATAAAAGAAAAAGTAGCATATACACCTCTAAAAGCTAGAGTAGTTAATGAAGGGAAAACTCAATGGCAGCAATAATAATAATTAACTCAAATTTACAAATAGTTGACTTAACTCAATTTAGTGACTCGCACACTAATAGTATTGAGGTTACATATGAACATGAAAAATTTATTTTGGCGAATCATTATTTTCAATTCAATCACCCAATTGGGCCGTAATGAAAAAAAATCAAAGAAATAAATACAATTTTTTCTGATACTGACATTCTTCACACCTGTGATGCATACGCTAAATCAAACTGGTGGTTTAGTAATATTAAAGACAAGACAGGAAAAGAGCTAGAAGAAGTGATTGCAGAATTAAATTTAACTATTAAGAATGAGCCAAATATCCAACAATGTTTGGAAGTCGAGCAAGGGCTACATCTAACATTGATTTAACCCTTTGTAATTTAAAATCCAAAAAGAAAATTATGAACTGGAAAGTTGGTCAACATATGACCTCCAGTGATCATAGATTAATTTATTTTGACTATTGTTTTGATAATTGTCAAAAAGGAAGAAATAAGGGATGGGAAAAATATTACAACTATGCAGAAGCAAATTGGTTGGATATGAAATAGCAATTTGATAACATTAATTTGGAGTATATTGGTTTTTCAGTGGAACAAGAAGTTTCTAAGCTAGCAAGAGCAATTCAAACTGTAATATCTAGGACAATACCCAACGTTGAAACAAAGAAATATTCTGATAAAGTACAAACCAATAGTTTACAAAAGGCTAGAAAATGAATGAGATAAAGTAGATGAATATATCAAAAAACTAAACTATAGTTGCAGAAGAGAGGGAAATAAACTTGAAAACTATCTAGAAGCAAAACCCATTTAAAAACCCCTTAGAAGAAACTAGAAAAAAATCATGGCAACATTTTTGTGTAGTAAAATTTTGTCTATCTCTTATGGTTTACCAGTTATGCAAAAGTCGTTCACAATGAAGAATACTTTTGGAGACATTCCCAGAAAATTCAAGATATGCATTTTATTTGGCATGAAAATATCTTAAACATATGATATTTTAATCAAAATAGTTAAGAGCTATTTTTGAGAAAATTAAAATTTTCGAAAAATGTTCCATGTAAAGGGTAATCTGGGGTGGGGGGGATTTTCTTGAAAACCTTCGTGTCGTATCTCTGGAAGATACTGAACCTAAATACCCAGTTTGGTGATTATCCGACTGTTCATTTCTGAGTTATACTGTTCACGCGCACGCACACACACACGTTTCCAAAAATGCTTTTTTTGGATTCAGGGTGTCTCAAAACATGTATTTCCGGTGAAATCTCGGTATCAAATTTTTGGGTGGAATACAATACTTCCCCTACTTACTATACGTAGTAGAGAAAGTAAAAATTACTTTACTATAGGAAAGTACATATTGAAGGAATAAAGGATATTGTTGATAAAGAAATCACCAAAGGATGTCCTCAGAGTTAGGACTGTTGTTTTGGAATATTGTACTGGAGACGTTATTAGACGAACTGAATGAAATTTTTATAAAAAAATGGCATAGCATGTGCTGATGATGTGTTGTTTATAGTAGGAGATAATAGAGGGTAATTGGAAAGATGTTCAAATAAATTAACAACCAAATTAAATACTTGGTGTAACACATCAAAATTACAAATATCCCCCGCAGTCATGCTACATAATTTTAAAGAGAAAATTGAAAAGAGACCCAACAATTAAATCTAATAATCAGAACATTAGAAGACAGAAAGAAATAAAATATTTGGGAACATTTTTAGATGAAAAATTGAATTTTAGAAAACCCATAGAATACATTCAAAATAAATCTGAAACTATAATGATTAAATAGCCAGAATTATTCAATCAAATTTCAAAATCCTTAAGCACGATTACTACATGTCAGAATAGCATATTTTGCAGCTATTATAATGTGGGGAGCAGGAGTATGAGCATTTCGAATAATGACATATAAATTAAAACCTTACTAAGAACACAAGGAAAAATTCTACTAAGATTTACAAGGGCAGTCAATACTACACCTACAATGGCATTATTAGTTTGCATAGGAATCTGCCCAATAGATTTAGTGATAAAATTGAGGGGTGCAATTCTTTGGTTGAAGAAAGTTGAATTAGATAGGTCAAGGATATAATTGGGAAAGTATGTAAAACTAATAAAGTCAATTTAAATAAATAATAAAACTAATTTAAAGTCAAGTTGGCAGCAAGAATGGGAAAGTATTGATACAGGAAGAAGAACCTTTTGTTTATTTAACAACACTGCAGAATGGTTAAAATTAAAACATATCCAACCAACAATGGGATTAATACATTACACATGCCTGTGAATTTAAATTTTTTTTTTGCAACACGGGGTTAAACAGGTCTGTAAACCTAATTGTGGTATGCTGAATTCAAATCTGCTTTCCATTTTTTCGCATCACATACCGTTTTCGTTGGCATGCAGAAACGAAATGTGTAATCTTTGAGTTTATTTCTTGTTTTTAAGTACAAGTACAATTTAAAATGCGTGAAATCATGCAAACTAAGAAACAATTCTACAGATGCAACAGTTTACATTGAACTAGAAACTGCAAACATACTTTATGACTTTATTTTCTCCTTTACTTTGTTGAAAACGAATGCTGAGTTGACTTGCATATGTAGTCTTGACGAGGGTTGTCTCTAATTAAACACCAACAGTAGTCGGCCATCTTGGAGACGTCCTCTCAACCCTGGTAGCCTGTTTCCATCTCCTTTATGTATGGTGGAATCTCTCTCGCTGTTCTTCACTTAGTGCATCCAAGTTTTCAGGAAAAAATTCAGGATGTGAATGGAGAAAATGCAATTTTAAGCTCATATTGCTTCGAAAGCCTTTAACTTTTTGAACATGGTTTTAACAATATTCTCATATTGGTCATCTTTAACATTACCCAAAAACTTGTTTATAACTTCATTCAATGAATTTATTCAAAGGCGAGTCGGAATTGTTACACTAACATCACTTAAGTTTACTCACTTAAACTTCATTCAATGAGTTTGCGAACCTGTGGGCCATCAAAAATGCCATCTTTCACTTTTAATTCAGATAACATTGGAAATTTCTGAATAAGTTGTTGGAAACATGGACCACGTTTGTCCAAAGCTTTGACAAATTGCTTCATTGCCCCTAATTTGATATGTAATGGGGGTAGCAAAAAATTGTTTGTGTGTCAATCAGCAGGTGATTTATTACATTTTTTGTCCCTAGCACTAAATCTTTTCTTTTTGGCCAATTAGTTTCACCCCAGAGTCTTTCTCTGGCTCTAGAGTCCCATTCACACAAAAAGCACTGGAATTTCATGTACCTTGCTTGTTGGTTCCAATAAAATATCGCACACTGTAAGATTCACAGCACACGTATCACTTGTGTTCTTATATTTAATTTTTTCTAGGACAGTATACACATTTTGGTATGTTTCTTTAAGGAATGCAGAGTGAGCTATTGAAACTGAAGCAAACGTAGTGCCATTGTGCAGCAGAACACCTTTCAGACTTTTCTTGCTTGAGACAATAAATAGATGCCAATCTTTTGCTTCGTAAGCTGTTCCAAGATGACCTATCAAGTTAGGGATATCACAACAATATACTAGTTCCCCTTCCTTTACAAAATATTTCTAGAACACTTCTTGATGTCTGTATGAGTAGAAAATTGTTCCAGGTCCTAAAAGATTGTTTTCTTTTAGCCTTGAACCTAAAAGTTCACTTTTTTCTTTAGTAAGACCCAAATCACTTAATTCTGACTGACACAATGGATTTGGAATGTCATCTCCTAAGTCTAAGTCTGGGGACCAATTTATATCATCTTCTACATTTGAAGTATCAGTACTACTCTCTGGTAATACAGTAGGTGGTGATGGAACAGGAACATCAGGCTCAGACCTAATTGCATGGCAATGCTTGTTTTTCTTATTGATTCCACATATATTACACAGACAAAAATAACAGTCATTAAAATTATTTTGTTGTTTGCGCCATACTATAGGAACATCAAAGAGCATAGTGGACAAACTCTCTTGTACTGCTGCCTTAGATTTTCTACACAACTTTTACACAAATATGAGGACAAAATACTTGTCTTGATCTCTTAATTTAATTTTTTAAATAGGCCAGATACAAACTCTTGTTTAATGCGGTAATGTTTCTTTTTTTGCTGCTTTATCACTTAACACCCACAGGCTTAACAGAAATGGTTAGGATTGTTCACATAGCCCCTCCTAGATATACCACTCAAACTTGCTATTTTTTTCCACCAATAAAATTCACAATAAGGCTTCAAAAGAGACCCACTGAGAAGAAGTTTAAACTGTACTGAGAATTCTAAGATAGGTTATTGATATCTTAGACAATAAATGTTTGAGATAGGTTCAATATTACCTGTAAATAGAGATAGTGGTGCAACATTATGTCATATGATTTAGCAGGTTTACATATTCTAATCAACCATGCTGTAAGTCGGATATGCAGTGATATTACACTAGCATACTGAACTTTCAATTTTGTGTTGAAACATAATTGTTCAAAATCTGAACATGATATGCAAAAACTATTATTATTTTCTAAATCAGAGCATCCAATTTGGCCATTGTGATGTAAAATATTCCATGCAGCAAAATCTTCACAGGCCTGTGCTACTGAACCAGACTTGGCCCCTATAAAATCTATTGAAATAAAATTAACAAAACACAGAACGACATATATAATTATTGCAATCAGCAAGGAACCCCGGAGCATGTATTGTTTGAATGTATGCATTATTATAATGAAACAATACAAGAAAGGCAACTTTTAAGTGGATACCAGACAGCATATATTTTAAGAGATAAAAACTTATACATACAACTTGACATATTAGCTAAAAGAATTAATAAAACATCATGGGGACAAGATATTGAACAAGATGAAATTTTAACACTAGTACCTGCAATTAATGAAGAAATAAGATGGTCAGAGATAACTCAAGTCCTACCTGCAGCAGAGACACTGATACTGATAATTATACTTAGAAATAGGAATATAAAATGCTGAGGAGAGGGGAAATAATAATTTAAACTATGGAAAGTGAGAGAGTGAGTGAGAGTGTGTGTATGTGAGAGCGAGAGAGAGAGAGAACAGTATAACTCAAAAATGAAAAGTTGGATAAACACCAAACTTGGTATTTAGGTTCAATACTTTCCACAGAAATTCAAGAAAATCACCCCACTCCAAACTACTCTTTATGTGGAAGAGTTTTTTCAAAATTTTCGATTTTATAAAAAATGGGCCTAACGGTTTTGGTTATAACAACATATATTAAAGAAATTTACATGACAAATAAAATGCATATCCTGAATTTTCTGGCAATAGCCTTTGAAGCCTTCTTTACTCGGAAATAATTTTGTATAATCTTGTATAACTGGTAAACGTTAAGTAATTGACAAAAACATACTACACAAGATATGTAGATCTCTTTAAAAAAACACAATTTATTTCAGATAACTTTTTTTGTTGCATCAACCATTTCTGAGATATCCATTATTAATGGTTCAAATTGTTCAATACTTATTCTTTTCAAGTCCTGTCAATTTTGAATTGTTCCTTGCCATTGCTTGGAAAGAGTATGGAATTTTAAGGCTAGCATATAACATCCAGTTTTAAAACATTTGACTATTGCTGTTCACTTTGTATTTATAACGAAATGTATAATGCAGCTATTTCTGGAAAAGTTTATTTTGATTAAAATGAAGTAGATAGGAAAATAAACTTTCATAGGAATAATTTGTATACCTACTAATAAGCTATAGAGGGCAGAGAAATTCATGTGACTGTAACACAGAATTTTTTGTGTAACATTTGTATTACAAAGAGAAATGACCAAAAGACAGAAGAAAATGCTAGATTCAATAATTATTTAGATGTAAGTATATATTGCTGTAAACAGTACATTACAAATTCACATGGGCAAGGCTGAAGAGAGAGGAACATGTAGCTGTCTTCTTTTTCTTGTGTTTATTAGTCCTTCAAAACATAAATCACTCTAGCACTGATGTTAACACTTAACTCACAATTCCGCCTTAACTACGGTAGGTAGTCTTTGCAGCATTGCAATATATTTCCAAGTTAAACTTCTTTTAAATATCCAAAAAGTAGTGGAATCACACAGAGTGAAGCAATTAATGAAATACACTTGATGAAAGTGGAGTCAACCTAAACACTCTTACTAGCTTCACTCACCTATTTATTTTGCAGAACATGTATCATGAACATGAGCTCACATCATCAGCTGCCTGTCGACTGTTGGATCAACTCTTTGAGTAGTACTGTGAAAGCCTGGGGTGTCCTCTGGTGGCCTATGGATGAAACTAAATGGAGGGTAAACAACCTTCTGGCAAATCAAAGTTCATGATGCAGTTTTCAATCTTCTTTATGTAAATTTCTCCCATATTTCAAGCTCTGGCCTGGTTTCAGCAACTGGATATTGGTGTCTGTTTCATGGTTTTGAGTCCAGAAGTGAAACAGCAACTGCTGATTTGTCGGTTTATTTGAACTTTATGCAATACCAGTGTTCCTTGAAGCGGGTGTCTATGTTGCTTTTCGTTTTTCCGATGTAAACCTTCTCGCAATTTTCACATTGGATCTGGTAGATTCCTGACTTTTTGTCCAGGGGTATGGGATCATATTGTCATGCTTTAATGAGATTCTTGATCCTAAATTTGTTGTAAGGTGCCAGGCTGATGATGTGATTCTTGAAAGTTTTCTAAAATTTGGTAGAATGGTAGATAGGAAAATAAGTAAATTCAAAAGATAAAAACACATCAAGCAGGATTTCACACTTTCTAATGCAGCAGAAAAGATAAACTTCAGAAAATTCACATACCACCCGGTCTCTTTCACAAATTTCAGAAAGTATTCAAGAGTTACATCATCACCCTGGCACCCTACAACAACTTGCATCAAGAATCTCATTAAAGCAAGAAAATTTGATCCTATACTCCAGAAAAAAAAGTGAGGCAGTATTTTTAACACTTAAATGATTTCAGTGTAATTATATAATATAAAATTCAATAACAGCCTGCCTTAAAGCAATATGTAGGGACCCCGACTTTTCGTGAGTAGTTAATTCGCGAAATTGGCCAAAAATTAACAATAAGGAAAACCTTTAATCAATTATTTTTAAATTCCACATATATATCCATTCTGAGTCGCGAAATAACGCGACAATAGTTCTATATCGCGAAATAACACCATTATGAAAAAAAATGTGTAAAATAACCCGAAACTTTTTCTCTCTCTACTTTTTTTTTGGCGTTTGTCTCTCCTTTTCACATAAACAATCAGATATTTGGCTTATCAATCATTTACGGATACGTGTATTGTCATTCGCTACGGCCATGCTGCACGGCACAGAACACCAAACTGCACTGTGATTTAACCAGAGCTTCGGCAAACATCGTTACTGCTTCGACTATCCCGTCCCCTTCACTCTTCACCTATCGCATGCACAACAAAAGGAATGCCATGTTTATCGGAACTCGGCAACACCGCATCAGTGACGGATTTCTCATTTCACCCAAATTATTCTTTGTATTTAAATGACAATACTACCTGTAATTCTTCTCTAATGCCATATTTTAACGATTCGTGCTTGCATCGCCCCATTTCATGTCGGCTGGAAAAGACTGTGGCACAAGTATCGTTAAATAATGCATGAATTTCTAAGTCTGGTTCAAGTCAATTCTGACAGTAGACAGCCTCTTCTACCAATCACTGTCTCCGTTTCCTGTACCCCTCGCATGAAAATTGTTGCTGTCTCGCGACGTTGCCATAATGTGAACGCATGTCTAGGTATATTTTGTGTCCGCTACACTGAAAGATTCGTTTGGAGTCAAGTTATATTCTTTAAATTACGTTACAATTTAGCGCAAGGAGTCTGTTTACCTTCTGCTCTGAAAAAGAAAAGGAATTATGCCGATGGAGCCACGTTTCAAATTAAGCTAGCGCATGCCAATTCAGCTGACGGTGGAGTTGGCAAAGTGCCGTTCGCGCACCGTACAGACAGCATGTGCAAGACGTTGCCAGGTTAGTTTAGTTTTGTGGCACGCGGGAATTCAAACAGATTCCACAGTAGTATTTCAATGCGGTCTCAAAATATAATAAACTGCCAGGCATCTTTCCTTCTTGAACACTGCAAAGACACCATTTGCCTTATTGAAGTGCTTGAGGGATCTAAATATCCATTTGTTCATAAACTATATAGCAAACTTAAAGATATATCAAATGGCTTCACAATAGTAGCTGAGGGCTCGTTTGGAGAGAAAACTTCAAGTCTTCTTCAGAGACTGCCAACCCATCAAATGAGGCATCTACTGATATAACTATAGAAAAAGTAAGAAGAATGTTACCTTTTCTGCGAGACTTGCCAGAGAAGACATTCGAGGAGGGATATGCTGCTCTGAAGAACATAGTGTGTGAGAAATTAGATGATGCTGCTGAAGTGAACATATGGACTTACTTTCTGGACTTCAATGTGATCACTTGTGTTTCAGTGAGAAGTGTATGAAACTATTGTGGGTACCCATGTCCAATGTGGACAGTGAAAGACTTTTCTCTGCATATGGGAACATCATGACAAACTTAAGAACAAATCTTAAGCCAGAGAACACCGAACTTATGGTGGCTTTGTCTCTAACAAAGTAAATCAGTCGAAATGTATACTATGTAAATATTTTCATGCTCCTCTTTTTTAAGTTACATGTAAGGTGCCCTTTGTTCCACAGTAAAATAGTTTAAACTGTGTTTTTGTTTTTTCCCTTTTTTTTGCACGAGATAACACCGTTAAGCAGTTTTATTTACCGCCCAAAACACCGCTCACTATAATATTTTTACACCGATATTACATTATTTTATTTACCGACAATCTGGGGTCCCTAGCAATATGTGTATAAATAACATATAAAATGCATGTAACAGTCATTGTATTAATGTTTATATTATTGTATACATGTGTAATAATGTTATGTGAATGTATTACATAATTTAATAATGTAGGAGCTGTGAGAATAATAGGTTAAAAGTTGCTAACAATGAGGTAACCTTGAGGCAATAATAAATTTGAAAGTTTAATAATGCTACTTGTGATTCTTGGAAGCAATAATGCAATTTTTGTGACAGTTTATAAAATAGCCAATCAACAACCAGAAAAAGCTTTAGTTAAATGAAGCTATTCTATTGGACTAGGATTAGCCAATCAGAAACTAAAATGGAGCAAAATTTACAAATTCAGAAGTCAGTTAATTGTAGACAGCGTTTCTAACCAGACGCGAGACACATCCTTGAGAAATTTAATACGTATTTTGTATGAGACAAAAATAGTTTACATGTTAAAAAGTGCAAGTATTTAATAAAAAAACAAATCTCACAGCTCTCTCTATATCAGTGAAGTGTTATTTATATCGTGTCAAACATTAACAAAAGGAGTGAAGTAAAATTATAATCTGTGTAAGCTTACATTCTTCAGTCGCATCACTCCCTGCTAGGGCATTCATGTCTCTAAAAAGAAATCCTGACGTAGCCGAGGCAAACATAAATATATAATATTTAAAGAAACAGTCAAAATTACAAATTTAATATTTTTTAAACATTTTGGGGCGAAGGCTACCGGAAACTTTTTACCATTCGTGCGGTTGCAACTACTTCAAGTTCGGCTCCTCAACAGTCGAAATATAATACACCTTCTTCAAACTTGCTTTCCATACATAGCAGCAACAAACCTTCTTCAAAAGTCAGGAATCTACCAGATCCATTGTGAAAATTACGAGAAGGTTTACATCGTAAAAACAAAAATGAATATAGGCACATCAGTAGTTGCTTTTCACTTCTGGACTCAAAACCATGAAATAGACACCAATATCCAGTTGCTGAAACCAGCCCAAAAACCCAAAGAGCTTGAAATATGGGAGAAGATTTACATAAAGAAGTTTAAAAACTGCATCATGAACTGTGATTTGCCAGAAGCAGACAACCCTCTATTTAGTTTCATCCATAGGCCACCAGAGGACAACCCAGGTTTAAACAACACGACTCAAGAGTTGATCCAACAGTCAACTTATGATGTGAACTTATGCTCATGATACATGTTCTGCAAAAGAAATAGGTGAGTGAAGGTAGTAACAGTGTTTAGGTTGAGCCCACTTTCATTAAGCACATTTTATTTTAAATAGTTGTAAGAGTAAAATGTATTTTTACTTTTTCTTTCTTCTGGTTAACCTGTTTTATTAACTTTATTTATTGCAGTAAATTCCCTTACCTTATTTTTGGCATATGCTGCTGTAGATGAAGTTTGTATAGGAATATTTGTTGTGAAATAAAACACTGTTTCTAAAATCAACAGAATTTAATTTGCAGTATATGTTTTTATGCATAATCAACTGTTGTACTTGTTTTGGAATTGTACTGAGTTTAATACCCTCCATGAACTGCTGTGATATGCGTTCAATGAATGCACATTCATTAACTCAACTTTCCAAGCTCAATTTTCTTTTTAATTGCTCTTAGAGAGTGGTAGAGCATGGAGTCTATTATACTTGCCACTGTGAATATGCTTCCAATGATGACACACACGTTTGTTGCAAAATGTCCAAAAGACCTGTAAAGAAAGATTTATACAAAAATAATTGCAATAAAAATATTTTTATTGTTTCAAAGTAAATACTTCAAAATGTTTCAAAATGTCCACACTATGCAGTTAAAGAATTCATTATTTTGTGCATCTGTATTACAGTAGAAACTCTGTTAATCAGAACAAAGGGGGGTGAAGGTGGTCTCGGATAAATATAAAAATGTCATTTTTGGGGATTAATAAACGTTTTTTGAAGTTTTTAGGTGAATGTAAATGAGAAAAATACAAACTGGGGAAGTATTTTTAACACTTAAATAATTTCAGTCAAAATATAATGTGTAAATTCAATAACGGCCCGCCTTGAAGCAGTGTGTGTATGTGGTAGTTTGTAAAATGTATGTAACAGTCATTGCATATGCTTATATTATTGTATACATGTTTAATAATGTTATGTGAATATATTACATAATTTAATAATGTAGAAGCTGTGAGAAATAGGTCAAAAGTTGCTATCAAAGATAACCTTGAGTCAATAATGAATAAGAAAGTTTAACAGTACTACTTGTGATTCTTGAAGAAGCAATAATGTAATTTTGTTCATAAAATAGCCAATCAACAACCAGAAAAAACTTAAGTTAAATGACAGTATTCTATTGGAGTAGGATTAGCCAATCAGAGACTTGAAATACAGAAATTTTAAAGTTTAGACGGTTGAAATCAAGTCAGTTGCCTCCAAACAGTGCTCATAACAGACGTGTTGCTTAGACACGAGATGTGTCCTTGAGAAATTAAATACGTATTTGTGTGAGGCAAAAAATAAGTTTACATGTTAAAAATTACAAGTAATTAATTAAAGAAGCTCACAGCTCTCTATATCAGTGAAGTGTTATTTTAATTGTATCAAGTATTAATAAAAGGAGTGAAGTAAAATTATAATCTGTGTAAGCCTACATTCTTGTCACATCATGCCCTGCCAAGATATCTATGTGTCTAAAATAATAATGACGCAGCCGAGGCAAACATAAATATAATATTTAAAGAAACAGTCAAATTACAAAGTTAATTTTTTTTAAACTTGTGGCAAAGGCCACCTGAAAGTACATTTGGGGTGAAGGCTACCAGAAATTTTTTACTATACATGCGGTTGCAACTACTACAAGTTCGGCTCCCCAACAGTTGAACTATAATACAACTACATCTCAAATTGGCGTTCATATGTGGAGCTAATAAAATACTTCTTCAAAATGTATACAATGTTAACAAAGTATTTAACAAATACAAGCTACTGTATTTACGAAACAAAAAATAAATGTTCCACAGTGCATACAAAACTTTTGACTACATATGAGTCATTCCACATCAAACTGAACAAATATAAAACACCACTTTCTCTGAATTTTAGTTTACGTGTTCCACATATAAAATAAATGGACATGTATTTTATATTTTGCAGAAAATCAAATTACTTTTAGGATTTACAAGCTACTTTACATTTTTCTTATACATGCACAATGTTACATAAATGCAATTTATTCTCGAAATACAGATTAAGTATGAATATTTTAAACCGCATATTATATTTCACCCCCTAATATTAAAATCTGGAAAAATTACAGAAGGAATCTATGATACATTTTGTTTTAAACCTGCTAATATCAGGATGGGACCTTCCTTAGAAGTACGCTTTTAAACTGTTTATTTGTGTTAGCATGTAGGGCTTTAGAACATGACTGCTGACTGACAGCTTCACACCGCAGCAACATCGGGACCAATGTGTTACGAACGTGATAGGCTATCACTTCTGGCGTTCAGTATAACTTAGCAACTGGAATCTAATATTCTATGGAATCTCTCTCAGTTGTTTCATTTTAAATGTTACTTTTTCTTCAGCTTTTTGTGTTAGAAATTCATTTTTAGCTCTGTGGTCTCTGAAAGTGCATAATCAGTGAACTGAAGAAATGGAGCTATGAATATTGCTTCAATCCAGTTAGTATTTCCAAGTGTAACACAAGGCAGAAATCATTAAGGTTAGTTACCCACAATATGTTTACAAACTTAAAAATGAGAACTTAACTTTGTCACTAAAACTATGTGATGCGTGTTGAAAAAAAATTCTCAAAGTATTAGCCACTGCTAACAATGATTGTGTGTTACAAAGTACCGATGCCATGAATAATCTAGAAGTGGTTTTGAACATAGTGACCATTTTGAGGCAAGATACATCAACGTGAAAGTGATTCCTGGTACCTTTGAACTAAATTAATTTATTCCATCAACTAATAATGCAATAATAATCAGATGGTATTCATTCAAGCCTAACAGGAAAAAAGTGCATATTTGAATTGAAGTTAAGTTGCCTCCCATAGGATAAGATTGAAAGTTCAAATGTTACTCAACTGTATACCAAATTTAACAGTTACATGTGAACAAACTAGTGCAACTAAAGTGCTGTGAACAATAGACAAGGCACCCAATGACAGACTGCTGCTGTGGCTACTATGCTCAGCCGTACCATGCTGGAATCCCACTACACACTGCCTTCTAAGTTATTTTATATAAAATTAACTATACAGGATCTCATCTTTGATTTCTGCAAATATATACAAAAACCTACAAGGAATTTATTTATAATTTTTTTAGAAATTTAAACTTGTGGGTTAATAGAGATATATCATTTTTAAATGTTTGGACTTTAAAAATTTATGTAAATAATTAATTATATCAATTATAATAAATATTAAGGTTTGCATTGCACTTTATAACATAATTTTATCACTTATACCTGTGAGATATTCTAATTTAAAGGTAGAGAGGTGTGCCACTTTTCACAGGTTGAATTGCGCAATATTTTTTAAGATATTGTGATTTTAAAAAAATAAGAATATAAAACATAATTCACATTGTTTTTGTAATCCAAGCACAAAATTTGAAGTGAATCAGTGACATGATGGTCAAATTTTGTGAAAATTTGTGCAACTTGATATGGAATGACTCATATGCATTACTAATTTTGTTTGAAAAAGTCTTCCATTTTATTTTGCTTTTTCTTTTCACTTCATTTTCTAGTTGCTATGTCATTTTAGCAATGTCATTTCATTAGCAGCACGTCAGAAGGCTTTAATTCTTCACATCTTTATCTCACTGTCCACAATACTCCCCATAAGGAGGGGGGGGGGTTCCGACCCCTTCAGCTGCCGTGGTGCGAGCGCTGCAGATCCTGAGCACTCTTGGTACTTCTGACGTTACTAGAAGTGCGCCGGGCCGAACATTCAAGCCCCTCCTGAAAGGGAGTTGTTCGGATTGGGTAGGACTCGGCGGGTCAGTGGTTCCCGATACCCATGGGAGATTGGGTATGCCTGGCTGGTTTTCCACCCAGGTGAGGTTGTGAGACCTCCAGATGTTCTCCGGCACCAACCATGAGCGAGAGCTGGTAGACAGTAGCTAGATTGCTATCGGCCCCACCGAGGTTGTTTGTAGTCTACCTGATAGGTGTACCTATTGGGCTATGTTCCCCACTGAGAATACTTAAGCTGCAGTAATGACAGTTTGCTGCCATGACTGTAATTATAAATGATTGAAGTTAACAAAAGGAAGGGTCAGTCTGCCATTAATGAAAGAACCAAAACAATTGTCAATAGAGAAGGGATGATAACAGTCAAGGTCAGAGTCAACACATTCCGTTATGCATCCCCTTTGGCATTCCTTACATAACAAACAATGTTTCTTCAATTCGTTTTAACCAAAAATATTTATTTTTTCGATTGTTTTGGTTAAAAGTGCTTCGATAACAGAGGCTCTATTCTATTATTTGTATGACATTTGCATTAAATATATAGTGTTAAGTGCAGTAGACTTGCGATTAACTGAAGCTCCAGATGAACCACAGGAGTTGTTGGAAAATAAACATACATGTTTTTGAATCAGTGCGGCAATAGGCGGCATGTGTCAACGGAGTTGAATGGTACTGTAGCAGCTGAGCTACCAATCAAAAATGAACACATCTCCAAGTGGTGTAACCAAGATCAACAAATGGAGCTGACTGAAAATGCTATCACAGATAAGAGAACAACACTGACGACAGCACTCTGAAAATATCACATTTTGAGGGGCTGAAGGTGATCAAAGCTGCTATAGCCCACACTAAACAGCAAGAAGAGTCTATGCTGCTTAATCTATTGTCCCTACAGCATTGGCGTTACATCGCAGTGTGCAAGAGAAGCAAGAGGTTAGCCTTAAAAAACTATGAAAGAACTTTTTTGAAAAATAATCTTCTCATTTAATATGGTCATCTGTTTATCTTTTATCTTTAAGCTACTTAAATCATTAAATGTACATTTTAAGGTATTATATTGAAATAAACAATTACTATAAAGTTTTAAGCATTTCTTATTTATGACCTATTAGCACATTATTTCCGTATTATCCAAGTTTTTCCCTATCCAAGGTAGTCTCGATTCCAATTAGCTCGGATAATCGCAAGTCTACTGTATGTAGACAGCATGAGCTATGAAAATTCAATGTGTATGTATGTACATACATATTTTCAATACTGTGTAACAAAAGGTTGGAAATAAAAATAAAATTATGTAATAGGTTAGGGATTCCGAACACTTTTGTTACTTTGGCATCTCTCTGTACAAGACATGGCCAGAGTACAGAGTAGCGACAATTTAGTGTATCAGTATGATGTGAGTCTGTTTTGAACATAATCATGAAAGTTTGGAAAACAAGGGGATGTTGGATATAGCAAGTTTTGCAGTAATCAGTTCAGGAGAAAGAAAGTCTTTCAGTTCAACATCTTTTATGTCAGCTGCCATAAAACAGGCAAGCCCATGCTAAGACCCACTGATTGTCATTTTAATTATGAGGATAATCCCAAAAGTAAGGTCTCCAATTTTTTTTAAAATACAAAGAAACTTTTATTGACAACAAATGGTACATAGTTTTGAAGCTTTAACAGTTGTCTATTTTTCCACATAATCGCCATTTCAGTCAATGCATTTTTGTAGACGCCATGGCAGTTTTTGTATGCCCATGTCATACCAGCTTGCCGCCATGCTCTTGAAAAAGTGATGGACCTCATTTTTCACTTCATTGTCGTCACCAAAGCGCCTTCCAGCCAAGTGTTCTTTCAACTTGGGAAACAAGTGGTAGTCATCGGATGGTAAGTCCGGACTATAGGGTGGATGGGTGATGGTTTCCCATCCAAACTGTTGCAGAAGATTCATGGTTTGACGGGCGGTGTGGAGGCAAGCATTGTCATGGAGAAGGCTTATGCCCTTGCTCAACATTCCTCTTCTACGGTTCTGAATTGCCCATCTGAATTTTTTTAATGTCTGACAATACCTGTTAGCATTTATTGTTGTCCCAGGATCCATAAAGTCGACCAACAATATCCCCTTTCGATCCCCAAACACAGTTGCCATGACTTTACCAGCAGACTGTGTTCTCTTGAATTTTCGCGGCTTGGATGAACCGGAATGCCGCCACTCATGTGATTATTGTTTGGTCTCAGGTGTAAAGTGGAAAGCCCAGGTTTCATCACCCGTGACTATTGAATCCAAAAGGTTGTCCTTTTCATCTGCATAGCGTTGAAGAAATTGGCGGGAAGTTTCAGCGCGTTGCCTTTTGTGATCTTCTGTCAGCATTCTTGGGACCCATCTTGCGCACACCTTACGAAATTTCAACTCTTCAATCAAAGTCCGATGAATAGTGCTTCGGGAAATCCCAGGAACAACAATGTAGAGCTCATCGAGAGTGATCTGCCGATCTTGAAGCACGATTTGTTCAACCTTTGCAATTGTTTCATCAGAAATGGACGGTCTCCTGCTTCTTTCCTCGTCATGAATTTCCGTGCGACCATTTGCAAATTCTCTATACTTGCGGACATTTTTGACATCCATACAAGACTCTCCATACACTTCCATCAACTGTCGATGAATTTTGACAGGTTTAACCCCTTTTGCACTCAAAAAGCGAATAACTGCGTGAACTTCGCACCTGGCGGTAGTGACTAATGAGAACTCCATTATAACTGGCTGCCAAGCCAAGACTGAGGTCACTAAGGGATGTGCGGTGGTTTCTGAAGAGAGTGGAGGGAGGAAGGAAAAAAGCAGTATGGCCAACATCCGCACAAACAGTTTCCCTGCGATCCCAGCACTTTGGAGACCTTACTTTTGGGATTAGCCTGTATATTAACTATCTTACATATAAAGTATACCTTAAAATGCTACAGAGAACTTTTGCTTTTCCATTATTGGTATAAAAAAGTAAATTTTGGCTAAACTTTAAATGGAATTTTATTATTAAAAATAAAAATTGTGTTACTTACTTCTCTTTTTCTGTATATTTGACCATCATTGGTGCGAGATCATAACTGAAGAAAATACCTGGCATTCCAGATTCTCCACTATGTATAGAAATAACCTGAACAGATAATGCAGAATAAAAATAAGCATTAAATAAAATAAAACACATGAAATTCTTGTATCTAAAAACAATTTTAGTTTCTTAAAAAACTGTAACTAAAGCTGTATAAATAGCTGGTATTACTGATAATTAATTGTTCTTCCACACATGCTGTGTTTAGGCTGAAATTGAAAAGCTAGAACCACACTGAAAAATCAATGGCATAGTCAGTATTTGAATCATTTAAAACACATAGTGGTTTACTAGAAAAACTGAGAGTCAGATTTGGTGTTGGGAATGTTGACATAACGGCTCAGATTGTTAGACATCAGCACAGAAAGCTAAAGATCTGTGGTTCAAATCCTGGCATTGGCATTGAATTTTTCAGCCTTTTTCTACCTTTCCTGCTGGTATTAAATTTATAATGAAATATTGCGAATCCAAAATTTTCACTCAAGAAAAGCTGAAAAAATTGCTAAGAAACTTGGTGCATAAAATGAACTAGGACCCACTTAGAGAATAGGCTATATAGTATCATAAAGTAATGCAATAGTGAAATTTGGAAAAAAAAAAATTAGGGAAATTTAAATTTTTGCCGTTTTATTATTATTATCATTATTATTATTATTATTATTATTATTATTATTATTATTATTATTATTATTATTATTATTATTATACTTTGTACTTTCATGCTGCACTGTTATTTTCTTGATATCAGTCATTTTTAAAGCTCCAACTGTCCATTTAAATGGCCCCATGCCATTTAGGTAAAGCAGTGTTAAACTTAAAAGTCCATTTTTCTCAGCTGTTTTCTTTTGGATTTTCACTATTTAAGCTGCTGTGCATACTACAATTTTACTTTTTTTACCATGTACATAGTAGGTAGAGAAGGTATTTACATTCCACCCAAAAATTTGATGTTGATATTTCACTGGGATTACATGTTTTGGGACCCGTTGAAATAAAAAAAATCTGATGTGTTACACTCACATGACTTTCTCTACTCTTGTACAAACTATTTTTACAAACGCTTATTCTCCATATGCTTCATGTTAATCGAGATATCGAGATGTTGATCTTACTGCTAATTTTCATGTAGATGCAAGGGGAATATGGTAGGTTTTAAGCGATGGTCAAATATTTTAACGCTGGTTGCTATGTGGCGCATTCCATTCTCTTTGCATGTCCAGGACATAAAAAAAATGAATAATGAATTTGAGAAAAAGTATAAGTATTGGAAAATTTAAGGGAATAACAAGCAATATCTCGAAAACGGTTCACTCAACAAAAGAAATGTATATGACATAAGTTGTGTATTTTAACACGATCTACATTTTTTGTGTAGTAAAATTTTGTCTATCTCTTATGGTTTACCAGTTATACAAAAGTCGTTCACAATAAAGAATACTTTTGGAGACATTCCCAGAAAATTCGAGATATACATTTCGTTTGTCATGAAAATATCTTAAACATATGATATTTTAATCAAAATTGTTAGAGCCATTTTTGAGAAAATTAAAATTTTCGAAAAATGTTCTATCTAAAGGGTAGTCTGGGGTGGGGGGATTTTCTTGAAAACCTTCGTGTCGCATCTCTGGAAGATACTGAACCTAAATACCGAGTTTGGTGTTTATCCAACTGTTCGTTTCTGAGTTATGCTGTTCACAGACACACAGACACACACACACACACATGTTTCCAAAACTGCTTTTTTTGGATTCAGGGAGTCTCAAAACATGTATTTCCGGTGAAATCTTGGTATCGATTTTTTGGGTGGAATACAATACTTCCCCTACTTATATACATAGTAGAGAAAGTAAAAAAGCATTTTTAAAAAAAGATCTGTGTGTGTGCGCGTGCGGGGGTGTGCATGTTTGAACAGCATAACCCAAAAACGAAAAGTCGGATAAATACCAAACTTGGTATTAGGTTCAGTACCTTCCACAGATGTGACACAAAGATTTTCAAGAAAAATCCCACACCTCAAACTATTCTTTGGATGGAACATTTTTCAAAATATTTGATTTTCTAAAAAATGGCTGTAATGATTTTGATTAAATACCATATACTGAAGATATTTACATGAGAAATAAAATGTATATCTTGAACTTTCTGGGAATAGCCTTGAAGTCCACTTCATTCGGGAGGAATTTTGTATAACTGGTAAACATTAAGTGATAAATGAAAGTGCACTGCACAAAAAATATAAATCTCTTTAAAACATACATTTATTTCAAATAACTTTTTCTGTGACATCAACAATTTCTGATATATCCGTTATTAATGGTTTGAATTGTTCAAAACTTGGTCACTCTTTTAAAGTCCTCTCGATTTTCAGTTGTTTCTTGGGATGCCAAGGAAAGAGTATGCAATTTTAAGACCAGCATATAGCACCTACTAAAACATTTGACTATCGCTATTCCCTTTGTATCCATAATTAAATGTGTAATGCAGCTATTTCAGGAAAGGTTTCTCACAAATAATATGAAATAGGAAAATAAACTTTCATCATGTGAATGTAACATATCAGATTTTTAATTTAGATGCTTGAAATTTTCTGGATAACTTTGGATAATAAAAATTTAAAAATTGTTGTGTACTTTTTATAATTATCATACAGTTCATTTGCAATTAAATATTTTCCATAACTCAAGGTGGCAAAATTGAATACCATACAATTTATGGAAAACATTTTTTTCTAATATAATAACTAAAATTATTCAATGCCAGTGCAAAAATGTGTGGTTTTTACAAGCACAAAATAAAGAGTTTAGGACAGATATAATAATCTATTTGGCACAAGAGGCCTTTGTATTAAATATCAAAAGGGATTAATTGTAAATAAAAAAAATCTGATGTGTTACATCCACATGACTTTCTCTACTTCTATTATTTATTTTTATGTCGCTTCTGCAAGCTTATCCTATCAAAGCTTATTTTTCTTAACCTTTGCAGAAATAGATTCACTACACACTTTGTTATAGGTACAAGGGGGATAGAGGAACTGAATCAATAGTCAGATGTTTAAAATCAGGACGCTGTATACTGGCTTATTCTAATCTGTTTCATCACATCATGAGAAACAACTGAATAGTGACATCACTTTTTAAAAAATTATGTAATATTGAAAAATTCATACCAATAATAATCATAATGGATATTTCGGAAACGGCTGATGCCACAAAAAAAAAGTTACTTGAATTAAAGTGTGCATTTTAAAGACACATCATCATTTGTGTTATACGTACCTTTTTGTCTATCTCTTAAAGTTAACCAATTATATAAAATTTCTTGCGAAGAAGAACTTCACAGCTATTCCAGAAAATTCAAAATGTACATTTTATTGTTCACATAAATATCTTAAATATGTGGTAGTTTAATCAAAATTGTTAAAGAGTCATTTCTGAGGAAATAAAAAATTTGAAAAAGTGTTCTATTTAATGGGGAGTTTGGGGTGGGGGATTTTTTTAAGATTTCTTTTTAAATCATGTCGTATCTTTGGAAGATATGAACTTAATACCATTGTTGGTATTCATTGAAGTTTTCATTTTTGCTTTCTCTACTACGTGCCTAGTAGATAGAGAAGGTATTGCATTCCACCCAAAAATTCAATACTGAGATTTCACTGGAAACACGTGTTTTAAGGCTCCCTGAATCCAAATAAAGCATTTTTGGAAACATATCCATCTGTGTATGTGTGTGTTTGTGAATAGCATAACTCAAAAACGAAAGGTCAGATAAATGCCAAACTTGGTATTTAAGGTTAGCATCTTTCAAAGATGTGACACGAAGATTTTGAAGAAAATCTCTCCACCACAAACTGCCTTTTACATGGAAAAATTTTCAATATTTTTTATTTTCTAAAAAAATTGCTCTAACAATTTTGATTAAAATACCATACGTGATATTTATTTACGTGACAAATACAATGTTTATCTTGAATTTTCTGGGAATAGTCTATGAAGTCCTCTTCATTCAGAAGGAATTTTATATAATCTTGTGTAAGTGGTATATGTTACGCAATAGATGAAAATGTACTACACAAAAATTGTAGTTCTCTTTAAAACACACAATTTATTTAAAATCAATTTTTTGTGGCATAAGCCAATATTCATTATTAAAGGTTCAATTTGTTCATTTCATGGTTCAATGCCATAGCCAGGATTTGAACCTTCTGGTTTCTGTCCGATTGCTGTAACCAACTGAGCTATCATGGCAATATGTCGGCACAATAATTAAATCTCCAACTAACACATTTTGCATGGTAAAACCACAAGATCTCAAATTCGTTTTGAGATGACATACCTCAGCGTCAACTTACAATGTTTTAAGTGGTTTAAGTCCTGGGCTGCATAGTTTAACCCACTAAAAAGGTAACAATGAACATGTTTACAAAATCAAACAAGGATTAGCTTTAAAACGTTTTAATGATTTTATTATTTTTCAAAATATTCCCCTTTAACATCAATACATTTTTGCATTCGATGAAACCAGTCCTTAAAGCAATGATGCCACTCTTCCTGAGGCACTTCAGAAACCAGGTTTTTATACTGTTTCACTGCATCTGATGATGAAAAACTGATCCCAAACATCTTATCCTTAATTTTTGGAAACAAAAACAACATCACAAGGTGCTAAGTCAGGGCTGTATACTAGAGGGTCCATGATGCTGATCTTTAGAGCATCCAGGTGGCCAGTTAGTTTTTCTGTATGCAATGATGGATTGTCATGATGTAACATTTTTCCTTTTGGGTGATTTTCTTGAACTTTTTCAAAAAGTTGCAGTAAACAGATTTTTTTTTACCAATCGGCGGTAATGGTATGTCTATCTTCTAATGCTATAGTAGCAATATGGCCTATTTTTATAAAAAAAACCAACAAGCATCTTCTTACCAGCACTGCAAAATTATTAGACTTTTTTAGGTTTAGGTTCTGTTCGAAAGACCCATTGAGTGATTGACTTTTCTTTTCAGGATTGTAATAATAAATCTAAGATTTATCACAGGTGGTGATATTTCAAACCAAATTTGAAGTACTGCCTTGCAATTTTTCCAGAATTTTTCTATGCATTGTTGTTTTTGGTGAAGAGTCAGTTTATGTGGAATCCATCAACAACAAAGTTGTCTAACGTCTAATTGTTGATGTAAAAGCTTTGGATTTGACTCTTACAAATGTCCATGTTGCCCAAAAAAATTCATAAGAGTCTGTCGATTTTCTTCAAGCATTGCTCAAACAATGGCAATATTTTCATCAATAACAGCAGTTCTTGGGCATCCTTCATAAAATTCATCATTAAGAAAAAACAGATCTCTTTTTAAATTCACTATACCAATTATAAATTGTTGCCTTAATGGGGCTTCTTTGCAAAATGTATTTCTAAGTCAATCTTCATACTGTTTAGGCGTTAATGATGATTTAAAATCATAAAAAAAATCATAGCCTGGAAATGATCTCTAGTCAAATTCATTTTTAGGTAAACACCAAATTTTTAAATGATGATAATTAGCAAACTATTAAGCAAATTGAACAAACTATATGTCGAACAACTAGCAAAGTATTAGAAAGTAGCTGTCAAATAAATATAAAAAAATTTCATTGATCTTTAGAAACATGATATTCTAAAAATTTTCAGTATCGTTCTTGTATTAGGTCAATCAATGGTAATTAATTGTTCTTTAACATTAGCCGTGAAAGGGCAATGTTTGTAAGACTGAAAAATTCAATGGCATAGCTGGGATTTGAACCTGGATCTTCTAGTTTCCATCCGGTTACTCTAACCAACTAAGCTACCATGGCAACATGCCTGTATGACATTAAATATCCCAAAGTGCGAGTCAGTTGTTTTGAGGCCCCTGAACAAATAAAATAAATAAATAATAAATTTAAAATAAACATTTTTAGAAAAAAGATCCCTGTGTGCGTGAGTATGTACATTTGTGAAAAGCATATCTCAAAAATGAAATATTGGATAAATACCAAATTTGATATTTTCAGTATTTTCCAAAGATGTGACAAGTAGATCTTAAAGAAAATCCCCCCACCCCAAACTAACCTTTATATTGAACACTTTTTGAAATTTCTAACTTTCTCAAAAATTGCTCCAATGATTTTGATTAAAATACCATATATAGAAGATATTTACATCACAAATAAAATGTGTGTCTTGAATTTTCTGGGAATAGCCTATGAAGTCCTCTTCATTCAGAAGGAATTTTGTATAATTTTATATAACTGGTAAATCATCAGAGATAGACAAAAACGTACTACATAAAAAATGCAGATCTCTTTATAGCACACAATTTATTTCAAATAACTTTTTTTTGGCATCAGGCATTTCTGAGATATTTGTTATTATTGGAAAGGTAATTTGTTGTTACTGGTTTCAATTTTTCAATATTTTGTCATTTTTTCAAAAAGCTGTTGCTTGCTGTTCAGTTGATTCTTACAATGTCATATAATGAGTTTGAGATTTCAGGGCCTATATATAGTGATCCCCTTTCAAACATTTGGCTGTCAATTTGGCTTCCTCTGTTCCTTTTGTACCTACAACAAAATGTATAATGAAAGTATTTCTACAAATGTTTATTTTGATTAACATGAAATAGATAGAAAAATAAGCTATTGTAAGAATGTAGAAGCTATATAAAACAAACACTTGTGAGTAGAAAGAGTCATGTGAATGTAACACATCAGATATTATTCTGCTGAAATAAGCCTTTACAGACTAAAACTGGTATTATAATTCCTCATTCATCTTTGTACACAGAATCACCACCTAAGAGGATGACATCTACTCAGTATTATACAAAGTGCTGGTATATATTTATATTTTGACAAACCAATAGTGTTAAAGGAAAAGTAGTAACTAGTTTTGTGAACATTTTTATGAAGCTTGTGCATTAAATTGTTAAAATCTGAGCCACAACTGATGCTCCAGGAATAATTATTGTATCTTGAAAAACCTATATTGAAGGGTGGAAAAAAAAAGCAAAAGCTTTAGAGGCCTGCTCATCTATTTAAACTTTGTGCTGCACCTTTAAAAGTGGCTGAATGGATACAAATTTAATACAAAAATCTAAAATTCTGTCATTTTTGGCCAAAAACTCATTTCCAGAAAGCTAACAAATTTGTTTTGTAAGATTTATTGGATTTTGGGGGAAGGTGAGGGAGATATCTAGGCATCTGCGGTTCTGAATGAAAGAAAGCAATATTATATGTTCTTGGCAGTACTTCTAAGGATGTTTATAATGAAGAGTAAATAAAAACCTTTTGATGCCTTGTTATGGAAAACTGGTTAGTCTGCCATACCGCACCATCCTTTCTAATATATGTTGTTGGTACTATTTTTACATAGTACTGAAACATGGTAGCCCCTGGAAAGAAAAACAAATTGATTATCAATAACCATTATTATGGCATTCTGCCATAATTCATAAAACCTACAGGAATAACAGAACAAGATTTCATATTTTATGTTTACAGTGACTTAAGGAGTAAGACTTTTTAAAGGTTAATTCAGCTTTGTAAGACATAAAAGTTAATTTTCATTAGTTTTGCTATTGTCATTAAATGCATAATGTGACCGCATACACAAGTTACCTATAGCTGGTACTGCAAGCACATCCTGACTTGCCTACCTGGCCTGCTGAATCCCTTCAGAATTAATAGTTGCATAACGAGCTCATTATGTGCAATTTCACCACAATTTAGGTAATTACTGTTCCAGAAGATTCCTTTGAGCTGGTTCTAGTAACCTCCCTTTCTACAACATTCTGATTTGTATGTGGGTCCAATATAAGGGGCTGCTCTTGCCTAGACAGTGAGTTCAGAGCTAAGAAGCTAAAAAGTGAAAAGTGGAGTGCCAGTGCAGTTCAGTTGTGATTCAACAAATCAGTTGTGTTGTGTTCCGAGAGTGTGCCAAAAGTAACTCAAGTGCAATGTTTGTGTTATGCTGAGTACTTAATTGATAAATAAAGTGTGTTTTGCAGTAACTGGTGTTCTCATTTGTTACAATAATTCAAATTTGAAATTGGTGTGGCAACCTTATTTTTCATTACAACCAGCTAATTGTTGTGGTGAATGCTGGTTTGAGATATATGCTACTTCTAATAATAAGCATACCAACAATTAATCCAGCATGCCTCTCACAATTGGTTATTGCCTGCTGTACTGCTTAATTATTTTAATATATGTTGATGATCTTTTCCTTTTATTACTTTCTCTGCCGTATACATAGTAGGTGGAGAAATAGAGGAAGTATTGTATTCCTCCCAAAACTTTTATATAATTAGATTTCACTGGAAATGTATGTTCTGAGGGCCCCCAAACCCAAATAACGCAAATTTAGAAAAAGGAGAGAGAGAGGGAGAGGGAGGGGGAGGGAGGAGGGAGAGAGAGAGAGAGAGAGAGAGAGAGAGAGAGAGAGAGAAACCGAAAGTTGGTTGAATACCAAACTTGGAATTTAAGTTCAGCATCTTCCAAGGATGTGATACAAATATTTTCAAGAAAGTTCCCCAACCCCATGCTATCCTTTAATTGAAAAATGTTTGAATGCATGGGAGTCTGTAACAATATAGTTTATATAAATGATACTTGTCTGCTACTATGAATATACTAATGCTGTGCACATCCTTATCACTGTCCGTAAATAATTCTGCTCAAAAAGAGTCAGGAGAGGATGCATGTCAGGGGCCTGGAAAAGCCCATATCAGAGCAGGGGATGAAAAGAATTAAATTGAGTTTTATTTATGGATGCTCTTTATCTGCTATGATTCTTAGCATCCCATTCTATATTGGGTGTGAAAGACCAGAAATTTTGCTGAGGCCTCCTTATCAGGCTTGAGGTTCTTTTACAAGCCGTAAATCTAGAACACAGGACTACCGACTTTACTTCCCTTTAGAAGGAAGCCATGCTAAGGATTTTTACTCCCGAAAAATCCATTGCCCTTTGCCATGTTTGAACCTGCAACCTCAGGAACTGGAGGCTAGCATGGTACACTAGACCATGGAGGACAACAGATCAATGGAGGTCACTTTATAATGATACATCATTTTATGCCATTCTCCCAAGCCTATATAACACTTTCTCATTGTTTCAGAAATTGTATGGATCTTTGTGACTTGGAGAGCAGTGTGTGACATATGGGAGGAAGGGGCTACCCTACCTGACTTGTTGATGACCCCCAATTTATAATGCCATCAGGTATGCTACTTGGGCAAGATGTTCTGGAGAGGAAGAGGAGCAGACCCTTCCCCTACTGCTGAAAAGATGAAAACTAGAAAATAACGTCACAACATAACATACTGCGCTGTTTAGGCATTTATTTCAATCATCCTAATTCATTTGCCATCTATCTTTGGACTTCAATGAGACATGAGGTGCATTTCAAAAAAATTGAAGGGGCTTAGTGGACAATCTGATCAAAACCTTCAATCCGGAATCTAACCTAAGCCAGCCTTGCAAAAAGTAGTTACTGAGATATGTTTATGAGACTTAGTTTATAAATTAGGCAACTTTTTACTTTATCTACCATGTACCTATTAGATAGAGAAGGTATTGCATTCCACCCAAACATTTGATACCGAGATTTCACCGGAAACACATGTTTTGAGGCCCCTGAATAAAAAAAAAGCTTTTATAGAAAAGGTCCGTTGTATGTGTCTGAGAACAGCGCAACTCAAGAACGATATTTAGGTTCAGTACCTTCCAAAGATAGACATGATTTTTCAAGAAAAGTCCCCGCTTTACAAGGAATAGTTTTCGAAAATTTTGATTTTCTAAAAACTGACTAACGATTTTGATTAAAATGCCATATATTAAAGATGTTTACATTACAAATAAAATGTATAGGTATCTTGAATTTTCTGGAAATAGCCTGTGAAATCCACTTTGTTCAGAAGGAAGTTTGTATAAACTTGTATAAGTAGTAAATGTTAGCGATAGACAAAAACGTTTAACACAAAAAACGTGGATCTCTTTAAAACTCGCAATTTATTTCAAATAATTTTTTTTTGGGGGGGGGGCATCAGCCATTTGCGAGATATCCGTTATTAATGGTTTGAATTGTTCAATACTTTGCCATTCTTTTCAAGTCCTTTCGATATTCAGTTGTTTCTCGCGATTGCAAGCAAAGAGCATGAGAGTTTAAGGCCATCGCATAGCGTCCAGTTTATAAGCATTTGATTATCGGTGTTCCCTTTGTATCTATAACGAAATGTGTAATGTAGCTATTTCCGGAAAGGTTTATCTCAATTATAATGAAGTAGATAGGAAAATAAACTTCCGTAAGAATAATTCGTATACCCACTAATAAGCGATCGAGGGTAGAGATAGTTATGTGAATGTAACAACACATCAGACTTTTTATAGCTGTATTGGTATCAGTTTCGTAATTAGCGGCAAAAATTGAGTTGGTTGGAAAACAATTGACTGCACAGCCTTTTCGACTGCAGAGCCCCAATTGCAAAGCTAAGTAAGCTAAGAAACTAGCATCTATCATGACTGAAAATTCGTGACGCATATGGAAGGATTTATTTTTCTTTAATTTGATAAGTTAGAGCAAAAAGAGGCGAAGAAACCATCGAGATTGTCTACAGAAAATCTTTAAACGTTTACTGAATACGTTACGTTGGTATGAGGAAAAGCCTAGTTGGTTTAAACACGAATGAGTTTTTTATGTTTTAGGTTATCAGATCATTAAACTAGAATCTTTTTTTGACGCAAAGTGCATCTAGCTCGCAAGTACTTTACTTTAAGCACGAGGATACAGACAGAGGGGGATATCGTTACGACCCGCATCGAGGTGGCTTAATGAATGGGTTATTTATTAGCTTTTTCAGTTCGGTGAAAAGTAAACACCCATTTATAACCTTCAAACCGGCAAGGAAAAGTAATGGAGAAAACACATTTGGGGCATTAATCGAAAGACTACTATCATGTGGTGAAAAGTTAAAAATGAGTTTCGTTATGCTACATCTTGCCAATGATTTGCAGTAGTTGGCAACAATCTAATCTAATCAAACCTAAAGAGAAACTATTCAGAAATTTTTGTAAATTAAAAGCAATACACTTAGCGACGCTCGCAACACTTAATTGCAATTGCAACATATATGCATAAGTATTGAGGGCATATTGTGATAAAGCAGTTCTGTTTACTCACTAACTGTATGCAGTGCATGACAACCAAAGTTATTTTGTATCCATATGTATCCACAGGGTTGAAATACGTGATAAATACATTTAATTTTACATAGCATTGTGCAATATGTGTTTCAATTACAATCAAGCATTTCATAATTAATTGTTCAATGCATGCAAATGCCAGAAAATAGGTATTTGTCAACTATATTGTATGCAAAGGGTATGTAAACAGAGAAGTGGTATACTAAAGCAACTATTTATTTCAGTGATATTTGGCCATGCCGGTTCCAGTTGGAGGAGGATATCAAACAGGTCCCAGTTGTTTTGATCGTATGAAAATGGGATTCTCAATAGGCTTTTGTGTTGGACTGGCTTCTGGAGCCCTTTTTGGAGGTTTTTCAGCTCTCAGGTAAGAGCAATAATTCACAGGGCAACCATGTATAAAAGTAGCTCTGCACATTGTCAGCTTAATCAGGACACCTAATGAATAGTTTGGACAAGTTTAAGATTATGTAATGGTCTTTTATAGAAACAATTAGTTTGACCATTGAAATCTTCTTATAAAAGCTCATGGACATTGTTCTCCATCTAACTGGCAAAATTTACTTTGCGCTTTGGCCAGTAGTAGGCATTGTTTTTGTTCATACAGGAGAGCTACCAATGTCTGAACGAAAAACATAACAGTGGTTACACCAAAGCATTCCCTCGTGTGCATTCCTTAACAATGTTTATGATTCAGAATTTATATAAGCTTAGGTTTCTGATTCACGGTAAGTTAGGCTAGGTTTATTTATATATATATATATATATATATATATATATATATATATATATATATATATATTACAAACTTAGGTTAATTAGCATCCCGCAAATTTTTGCTTATAGAATATGCTTTGGAAGAAAATTGTGGAATTTGCTAATCATCATGGGTTGGGACTTTCTTCTGTGCATGCACACTAGTAACAAAATGGAGCACTTTGTTGACAATTTAGCAACATTTCATATATAAGAAAGCATCTTAAAAAAAGGGAGGGTGAGTGGGTCACAGGCTTCCATACAGTTCGCATCTCATTTTAAATTGTGTAATACCTGCATTTTCATTCCCTAAATCATCATTTTGTGACAGTTCCATTGCCAATTTAAAATAAAGAGAGTTTGAAGGTTGTTACACTACATCACTAAAATATTCTTACTTGAACGTGTTTCGGGAGACGGTTTGCTTGCTCCCATCATCAGTATGTCCTCAACTAGCTTCTAAATCTTCAAAATTAGTCAATCCATTGCCAATTATTTATGGAACCATTACCAAGCTCATTAACTCCATTTCTATTTTATGTTTCTAAGTTTATCAGCATAAAAGTTGCATTTTTTCTAAACCACCTTAATTATCCAAACTTCAAAACTCAAATTAATTAAAACAAAGGGTAGAAATGACAAATTTCTTTTAAAATGCGAGAGAAAATATATCAATCAAATATCTTTAATAATGTAACTTAAGACCTCATAACAGAAATTCGTCCTTAAAATGCTTTTTGATTCTGCAGTAAAATTGTTGAAAATAAATAATTATATGAAGTTCTTAAGCTTTAAATCTCGTAAGTTGCAGTACCCAGCTTTTAGAATACTAATAAAGTAAGTTTGATATTCCCTTTATATCAGTTTAATCATGTTTTATTGTACTAGTTGTCAAAGGTCAAACACGTGTTATGTGAATGCACTGCTATATCATCAGCAAAAGTTGCTAAAGCTGGTGTATCGAATAATATCTAGCTGTACTTTCAATTTAATAACTCTGTTTAATAGGAAAATTAGTTTATACATTATTAGAGATTGGGATAAGAGGCTAAAAAACGATGATTTAAGGAATGAAAATGGATATAACAATGGGTTTTAGAGGAGATGTAAAGACAGCTGCAACCCAACCACCCTCCCTTTTCTTATATAGTAAATTCATTGCGATATGTTAACAATGTACCCCATTTTGTTAATACTGCACATGAACAGTAGAAACTGCCAACCCAACTGAATAAATGTAATCTAACAAAATAGCAATGTTTCTACTTTTTCTTCCAAACACACTCATTAACAATTTATCTATATGCATCACCTTTATGTTTAAGATTTAGGCAAGCATCTAAAGTTCGCTCTTGCCTCCTGTAATGTGCAATTTCTGATATCATATCCATTATTTGAAGCTAATTCATACATACACACACACACCTAAACTTAACTCGAAGTAAATCTTGAAACCAGAAGATCCTGTTGAGTCATTGTGGCCTGACAGTCTTCACCATCTCATACTGATTTCTTTTTTCGTTCAATGACACTTGAATATTAATCATTAGCATAGCTCATTTTGATCTGTTTTTTGCTCAAATGTTGGCAACTCTTCAGGCTAGTTCACAACAGCCGAGAATGGTAACCAGAACAAGAATGACAAAGTTGAAATACATGGTTTTAATGGGAAAGAAGACTTAGCTAAGTTTTAACTTTCTTATTCTCATTTCCGGGCACGGCATATTAGACTCTTTACTGTAGAGATCATTCTAGGTGGCCATGACATGCAGCAGCTGCTAGTGCTCTATAGTCACAAGCTGGAAACATGAAATTGGAAGAAATTCTAGCATATGTGCATCCTAACCTCAGATCCATTGAGCGTTAGTTCTTCTAGTGAAAAGTTCATCTGTAGTTGGTTTGTATGCAACTCAACAGTGGCTATTGCCTTAAAAACAAAAGCAAAAACTACAAAGAACAGCAAAAACCAGTAGAAATTACAAAGAACCACAAAGAACTTTAATGTATGCCATAAAATAAAGGAATGAAAGGTTACTGTTTTCAGGTTATTCTGAACCAGCCTTTCACAATAAACTGCATAGCCACAAAGCACCTACTATTGGCCAAACCATCAACTAATTAGTTAACGTAAACATGGAACAAAACCTGAGATTAGGAGTAATATTTTTTTGCCAGTCATTAATAATATTCAGATTCCCGAATGGAATTTACTTGGTTGTTGCTTTTTTAAACACAGTGACAATTTTTACTTTCTCTACTACGTATAGTAAGTAGGGGAAGTATTGTATTCCACCCAAAAATTCGATACCAAGATTTCACTGGAAATATATGTTTTGAGACCCCCTGAATCCAAAAAAAAAGCATTTTTGGAAACATGTCCGCATGTGTGTGTCTGTGAACAGCATAACTCAGAAACGAACAGTCAGATAAACACCAAACTTTGTATTTAGGTTCAGTATCTTCCAGATATGCGACACAAAGGTTTTCAGGAAAATCCCCCACCACAGATTACTCTTTACATGCAACATTTTTCGAAAATTTTAATTTTCTCAAAAATGGCTCTAACGATTTTTATTAAAATATCATACGTTTAAGATATTTTCATGACAAATGAAATGTATATCTCGAATTTTCTGGGAATGTCTCCAAAAGTATTCTTCATGGTGAACGACTTTTGCATAACTGGTAAACCATAAGAGATAGACAAAATTTTTCTGCACAAAAAATATAGATTGCGTTAAAATACACAATTTATGTCATATACATTTTTTTTGTTGAGTGAACCATTTGAGTTATTGCTTGTTATTCCCTTAAATTTTCCGATACTTTTTCTCAAATGCGAATTCGTTATTCATTTTTTTTATGTCCTGGACATACAAAGAGAATGGAATGCGCCACATAGCAACCAGCGCTTAAAATATTTGACTATCGCTTAAAACCTACCATATTCCCCTTGCATCTACAAGAAAATTAGCAATAAGATTAACATGAAGCATATGGAGAATAAGCGTTTGTAAAAATAGTTTGCACAAGAGTAGAGAAAGTCGTGTGAGTGAAACACATCAGATTTTTTTTAGTTGACTGGCATTTGTTTCCATGAAAGTAAACAAATTTTGATTGAGAGGGTATAAAAACACCATTTTCAAAACAGATAAGAATTTCATTGTCAAAGCAATTCAGTTAATTGCTCATTTGTTTTCTAGATATGGACTGCGAGGACGTGAATTGGTAAACAGCGTGGGAAAAATGATGCTTCAGGGTGGAGGAACATTTGGAACATTCATGGCTATTGGAACTGGCATCAGATGCTAAATAGTATTTTTGATCTCAAAATTCTGTTATGTTTATAACTACAGCTTTATTAAATGGGTAAATCAAACCTTTAAGTTTCTGAAGGAAGGATATGTAATAGAAGACTGCACATTATTTAAGAGACTTTGTAGTTAAAACAGTTTAACTATATAAATACTGGGTAATTAAGGCTATGCTGCATGTGAAGCTATGTTGTTTTTAAGAATAAATGATTTATTATAAATACAAAATATGCTAGCTCATAATCTCGTATTTAAGCTGGCTGCTAAAATTAATATACTTCTAAACACAGAAGATGTAGAAAAATGGAATGTTAAATTAATTATGAAAATATAGAAATTTCTTACATCAACTGTGCATTATTATTATTATTATTATTATTATTATTATTATTATTATTATTATTATTACTATATGATAAACATTAGGGACAATCTACATAAAAGATGTATTCTATTTAATTACTCATAACTACAGTCCCAGAAGCAATTTGCTGACAACAACTATGGGAGAATTATGTTGTAGCAGTAAATATGATCTTCCAGTAAGGATACAGAACACTTGACAATAATTGTGCACAATTTCGCTGCAGAGCAAGCCATTTATAAATGGTTGATTTTACTGAAAATGCTTACTGTACCTGATCTTGCTAATCAATACTTTTTTTTTCTGTTACTTTCTATAGTAGGTACAGAAGACCCAAAATTTGATACTGAGATTTCACCAGAAATGCATGTTTTGGGGCCCCATGAATAAAAAAAAAAGCATTTTTAGAAAAGGTCGATGCATGCATCTGTAAACAGCATAACTCGAAAAGTTGAATAAATACCAAACCTCTGTATTTAGATTCAGACCTTCCAAAGATTAGATACAAAGATTTTCAAGAAAATGCCCCCCCCCACTCCAAAATACCATTTACATGGAATGTTTTTTGAAACTTGTTATTTTCTAAAAATGGTTCTAGCGATATTGATTAGAAAATTTCATATATTAAGACATTTACATAACAAATAAAATTTATATTTTAATTTTCTGGGAATAGCCAGTGAAGTCCTCTTCATTCGGAAGGAATCTTGTATAACTGCTAAATGTTAAGTGATAGACAAAAATGCAGATTTCTTTAAAACACAACTTATTTCAAGTACTTTTTTTATGGCATGAGCCATTTTCAAGATATCCGTTATTAATGGTTTGCTTTATTCAATAAATAGCCATTCTTTTAAAGTCAGAATTTTATGGTCAGCATATAGGGTCCAGTTCTAAAACATTTGACGATCACTATTCCCTTTGTATCTATAGAGAAATGTGTAGTGCAGCTATTTCTGGAAAGGTTTATCTAGATTAAAATGAAGTAGATAGGAAAAACTTTTGTAAGAATAATTTGTATACCCACTAATAAGCGATAGCAGAGAAGGTCATGTGAATGTAACACATCAAACTTTTTTACTTTCTCTACTGCGTATAGTAAGTAGGGGAAGTATTGTATTTCACCAGAAATACATGTTTTGAGACCCCCTGAATCCAAAAAAAGCATTTTTGGAAACATGTCCGTGTGTGCGTCTTTGAACAGCATAACTCAGAAACGAACAGTCGGATAAACACCAAACTTGGTATTTAGGTTCAGTATCTTCCAGAGATGCGACACAGAGGTTTTCAAGAAATCCTCCCACCCCAGACTACCCTTTACATGGAACATTTTTCGAAAATTTTAATTTTCTCAAAAATGGCTAACGATTTTGATTAAAATGTCATATGTTTAAGATATTTTCATGACAAATGAAATGTATATCTCGAATTTTCTGGGAATGTCTCCAAAAGTATTCTTCATTGTGAACAACTTTTGTATAACTGGTAAACCATAAGAGATAGACAAAATTTTACAACACAAAAAATGTAGATCGCATTAAAATACACAATTTATGTCATATACATTTTTTTTTGTTGAGTGAACCATTTTCAAGATATTGCTTGTTATTCCCTTTTTCTCAAATTCGTTTTTCAATTTTTTTTGTCCCATTAATGCAAAGAGAATGGAATACTCCACATGGCAACCAGCTCTTAAAATATTTGACTCGCTTAAAACCTACCAATTCCCCTTGCATCTACAAGAAAATTAGCAATAAGATTGATATCTCGATTAACATGAAGCATATGGAGAATGAGCATTTGTAAAAATAGTTTGTACAAGAGTAGAGAGAGTCATGTGAGTGTAACACATCAGATATTTTTTTTTTCCTTTTCTTAAAAACTGCTGTGGAAGGGAGCATTGTAGACAAACTAATCGCTATATTCACTACATACTTGCTGCAAAATGTAAAAAGCTGATGCATAACATTCACTTGACTTTCTCTACCCATTCTTATAAAAGCTTATTCTTTTACAGTGGAATCTCGGTATAAAGTACTTTTAAAAATCATAAGGTTTATTCTTTATTCTGAAAAAGGGATTTACCAAATGCAAAAAAGGTTAGAACATTATAACGCATAGTTACATATCCCTAATCCTATCATTGCAGCCCTGTTGAAGTTCTATCTCTCTCTCTATATATATTTACACAAAATACATCACCAAATCAGATGACATTTCACACACAGGTCTTGAAGAAGTCATTGATTTTGGTTTCTTTTGACCTTTTCAACAAGTACTGTTCAAGCTCACTTAGCAACTTCAGGATGTTTTCCGGCATCTTGTCAGTTTTCTCCACATATTGCCTTAACTGTCGTATGAGGGTTGGCTGATAAGTCCCGGACCTCTCAATGAAAACAACATTTAAAAATTTTTTTTATTTATCAACATAATCTCCAGAAAGATTAATACATTTGTCATACCAGTGTTCTAATTTAATTAAACCATCTCTGTAGTGTGATTTATCAAGGTCCTCAAAATAGCTGTTTACTGCATCAATGGCCTCCTCGTTGCTGTGAAATCTTCGTCCTCCAAGAAATTTTTGGAGATTAGAGAACAGCTGGTAGTCACTGGGCAAATAGATCTGGCAAATAGGGTGGATGTTCAAGCAATTCAAACTTTAATTCGCAAATTTTCCCCATTGCAATGACTGAATGATGGGTCAAAGCATTGTTGTGATGAAAAAAGTTTTTTTTTTATGCCAAATGAGGTCTTTGTCGTTTCACCTCATCACTCAAATGCTACAGTAAGCTAGCGTAGTAGTCACCAGTGATACTTTTACCCTTTTCTAAGTAATCAATAAAAATAATTCCTTGTGCATCCCAGAAAACACTCGCCATAACCTTGTTAGCTGACAAAATTTACTTTAGCCTTTTTGGAGTTGGTTCACCTTGCACAATCCACTGTTTTGGCTGTGATTTACTTTCTGGAGTGTAGTGATGTATCCAAGTTTCATCCATGGTAATAAGACATCTCAAAAATTCTTGGGGATTTTTACGGTAGAGCTCCACATTCTTAACAGAAACAATTTTTCTATGCAACTTTTGATCAGGTGTCAACAAACATGGCACACACCTTGTGAAAGCTCAAAACATTTCTTAGAATATTACCTGCACGTTCTTTTGATATGTTTACAGCCTCTGCTATCTCAAACAAGTTTAATCTGCGGTCTTCCAGTACTAAACAATGAATTTTTTCAATCATCTCTGGAGTTGTGACTTCCACAGGGCATCCAGAGCGAGGCTCATCACTAGTGCTCGTACGTCCCATTTTAAACTCTGCAACCCACCTTTTAATCATTGAATATTAAGAGGCAGAGTCTATCAATGTACTGTTCAATTCCTCTTGATTTCTTTAGGCATTAAGCCTTTCAAATGGAAGTATTTAATCACTGCTCGTTTTTCCAAATCCTCCATTTTCATGAAAACTCTAAAGTTGTCTTGTTTAAAATGCTGTCATTAAAAAACTAAACAAGCTATTGACCTGTAACTATGAATACAAGCTAGTCTAGAGTAAAACTATACGATGCTACCATCTAAAAGGCTTAGTGCTGCCATCTCTGTGTGAGGCCCGGAACTTATCAGCCGATCCTCATATATGCTTCATTACATCGATGTAAGACACACTTTCAGCAGCAGTTTCAACTTCTTCCTCTGCATTGTTATCACTGTTGTCTTGAAGGGCTGCTACAGTCAAAGACTCCACTATTTCCTTCCCTGTACAGTGTTGCTTCTGCCTTAACATCCATAGTGACATACTCTTCAAAGGTTAACGAGAATGGCAGATCCAGTTCCTTTGCAACTTCTTTCTACAAATTCGCAAGAGACTTCAATGTCCTCTTGTGCTGTAACTGGTTAAAAATTCAGAATGCCAGCTTTTCCCCAACCATCCACAACTGTAGTTGCTTTCATATTCTACCAGGCCCCTACTATCATCAGAATATTGATGTTGGTAGGCACCTTAAGTTTTGATGTTGATAAGCACACATTGCACCAGATATTTGCGAAAGTGCACTTTGACATTCTGGATGATTCCTTGGTCTAATGGCTGCAACACTGATGTGCAATTAGCAGGTAGGAATTCAAGTGTGATATCTAATCTGCAGTCTACTTTATATGCAGAGCAGTTGACTATGTTGAGAATTTTCTTCTTGTCTTTATCAACCTCAATTAGCCAGTTTGTGAATAGATTTTTTGTCATCTAAGCTTTGCTGTTGGTCATATATATCACAGGCAGAGATGCAACACCTTTAAAACACCTTGGCTTAGCAAAGTGCCCTTTATGAATGGCTTGTTTCCTTGCAACAGAATAATACTGTCAGTCTCTAGTTTGACTGCATACCACCAGTCTCACCGTTGTAAGCAATTGTTTTATTTGGCAGCATTTTATAGAAAATGCAGTTTCATCTGCATTGAAAATGTCTTTTGGCTTGTAATTTATGATGACAATCTTTAAATATGCTTCTTTCCATCCCCAAGCAGCTTCTATGTCAACATCTCTTGCTTTTCACTGATGGTTCTCCAAGAAATGCTGCACCTCTCCCAAAAACGAAAAAGCCAACCAGCACTTGCTTGGAAGTCTTCGGCGTCCAATAACATTGCAAACTCCTTTTGCTTTTGCTTAAAGCATTGGTCCAGAAACTGTTACACCTTTGGCCCTTACATCTTTGGACCACATGTCCACTGCTGCTTCCACTCGATAGAAATTAACATGAATCTTCTTTCTATTGGGGCAGAGCGATGACCTTTCATATGCCTGAAGTATTTTCTCTTTGTCACGTGTTGTTGAAAGAGTGGTGGGTGCTACTTCAATCTGCTTCATTCTGTTTTCTACCTTATTTACGAGCTCAACTTTCTGTTCTATTGAAAACTGCTTCCTTTCCTTTGCCTCCATTGTGTTGTCAAAGTTAACAAACAACTCTCATCAATATTCAACAAAAATAAAACATGCAAACTTGAATAACTATCTTCCTCAACAAAAATGCAGGACACAAACTTTAACAAACAACTATTTAAAACCAACAAAAATTCAAAATTCAAGATTCAAAAATTATCTTCCTGTGTTCGACAACAAAAACCACATGAAAATAAAACTTTCGATTCAAACAAAATCAGAAACAGAAATGCATTTGGGTTTAACCACACCCTTCTTTATAAAGATGGCTTATGGTTTAACCAATACGTATTGCTGCACAAAAATATCAGATTGCCAGCTTTAGAAAGTGGCTACGCATTTGTTAGTGCTCCTAAAAGATTTGCTTGGAGAACAAGGAACTTAATGCTGCAGATACTGCACAGTCCATTTCCGGACAACATTGAAATTGAAGCAAAAACATACTAATACACCATATAATGACATTTTTGCTCAATAATAGATGAAATAACACTATCAGTGAAAGCGTATTTAATAAAAATTGTATACGTAATTTTGAAATGTTCATAATTAACACATATGTTAAAAATGAAAGTTCTTTGCATTATACTGTATGGGATTTAAAATCTATACATAAAAGTGAAATGGATGCTATGTTATTTTGAGATTTCACTGTATATACTTTCTTGTTAATCAAGATGAATGTTTGCATAAATGCTTTTATTATAATTTCATTTGTATGCACAAAGGGAGTCTTACGCAATAATCAAATCTTTTGAAAGCTATATGATGGCTTTGAAATTCCACTTTTTGCATGACAATGGGGAGGAGGGAACCAATAGCCATTTAACATTTGGAAAAAGTATAAGGTATTCGACAATTCAAACCAATAGAAACAAATACCTTGGAACGAGCAACTACCTCAATAAAGCTTTATTTCGATTCCTAGCTCTGGTTAGTGATTTTAAGTTAGCCCTATCCATGCCTTCACCTCTGACCTGCTCATGTGAAGTATTCCCATGGCAGTTCGGAGTCCACGATAAAAGCTGTATGTCCTCTCATTCCACCACTATCAGAGGTAACAGATTCCACCTCTGGGTGCCTTTACCTCAGAAATAGATCCAGTCATCATTGATGGAATGAGGCAACCCCCGAAATCACAAGCCATGTATGGGGAGCATTAGAAACATCGACAACATTTTTTCTGTAGTAACGTTTGTCTATCTCTTATGGAGTGCTAGATATAAAACAAGATCTGCAGTTTATAATAACTTGGAAATATCTTAAACATCTTTTAGAGCCATTTTTTGACAAAAAAAAAAAATTTTTACATAGCTTGGAGTGGGAGGGATTTTCATGAAAATCCTAGATCACATCCTTGGAAGATGCTGAACTTAAATACAGAGTTTGGTATTTATCAGACATTTCATTTTTGGGTTATGCTGATCTTCACAGACACACACAGATCCTTTTCTAAAAATGCCGGGGGAAGGTGTTCAGGGGATGCAAAAACATGTATTTCCAGGCATAATCTTGATACCAAATTTTTGGGTGGAATACAATATTTCCTCTCCTTAAACAAAAGAAAATAAAAAAGTTGAATCACACATTGTCTTGGTAAGACATCACAGGTACAGCTTGGCAAATGTGTGACAGAGTCCTTTCATATCATCAAAAAAACAAAGAGAGGCTCCCCCCCGCCATCTGAGAACTTTAAATAAACAGTCCAGCAATTGGGTGGAGGGTTGACCCTAGCAATTAATTAGTCAATCTTCTGTTGCTGCCATCAAATTTGTGAAGTTCCAATGCATAAGGAGTGAGAGAGAGGTGTTCTACATTTTCTAAAGTTCTGCTCTGGAATGAAGACCTTGCAGAAATACTGCCATAAAATCAGCTTTAGCTTTTCCTCATCATGCTGACAGAGATACTGTCCATTCCAAACCAGAGTTCCCTCTGATGTAAACAGAAGCATGTGCTTCGACTTCTCACGAACCCAAGAATATACTCGTAACGTAAATAGTTCCTTAATACATGTATTATATTATGAAATATTAGAGCAGGAAAGGTATAGAACTGCACATTTTATTGCGGTTATCATAAGAACTCATCGTTAAAGGTAATGGATATATACTAGCTGTTAAGAGATTACAAAATATGATTTTCGCCTGCTATTGTGATAACGCCGAGAGCATCTTGCTTGTTAATACCAACCATATGTACAACTGCCACTCTCTTACATACACAAGAAATGCAGCAATGAATTTCCAGAGGTGCTATCTGAGTACCGAATAAACACTTTGCGTAACACAGGATATATGATAAACGAACAGTCATTCATAATACACTAACACACATATGCTCAGCTCAGGTCAAATCTTGTGATTTAGTCAGTTGGTATTTGAGCTCACATGGCAGGGGAAGGTGCGTGTAGTGTGAATAAACTGTTCAAACACACAAGCGGGAAACAGTTAAAAAGTGGCTAAAAGCAAACAATACTTAATATATTCAACTCACTATTACAAAAATACCCGACACTTGCATTATTGCATATTACGAAGCTAATATCGGTTTTACAGCGTTTCAGTGAGAAGTGTAACCAAAGCGAGCAGGGAATATAAACAGACATAATACAACATAGAAGTGGATAAAACGTGCGAACTTGTTTTAAGTGCGACAGTGCTGTGGAATTGTGGATAAGCTTGTCATTATTTTGGAGAGTAGTTCTGATTCTGAATATGGCAGCTGAGTCATCTTCGGAGGATTCGGATTTGGGTGTTGCACTTTTGCCTGAGGATTGTGATTAACGTAAATAAAATGTTCATTGCCGCATACTTATAAAATTGATTGTTACCTCAGGTTGCATTTTGAACTATGATTCTCATGCAGGGCACCTTTTTATAGATTAAAAAGTGTTCAACAAGCACGTGGGACGGGAACAATCAGCCATTATGGGCGGGGATTGCGAACTACTTTCGCGGAGATAATACAAAGAGTTTGTTTTCAGTGAAAGGCACTTTGGTTTGGAATGGACAGTACACATATTATCTTTTAGAAAACTAAATCAAATTTTCCATTGGAAAAAGTATTTAATAACTTAAATCTGTTAAGCTTAAAATCAGCAATGTTTGTTCAAGGCAAAGAACATGCAAAAGAGGTGAATTTACAGCTATGTTATCATAATAACCATTGACATAATGGTGGCCATTACAAAGATATATGCTAACTTTAGTGCCTTCATAGTACACCAAGTCAGTAGCCTTAAGTGTAGGCCCAAAATGGTTGGTAGCATGCTATTGTTTAGTGGTTGTCAAGGTCACAGCGGTCAAATTCCGTATCCAAAGCACTATTCCTATTGTAACTAGGTTTGTGAATGATGGTCAATGTCAAACATGTGCGCAAGTGTTTTCATTTTCAGTTAAGCGGAAAATATTTTCAATTGAACAGCATGTGTTTGTAGTGGAAAATGTTGTAAATATACAGAAAAACAGACAGAGCCTGATGGCTCAGGTGGTAATGTCTATAGCCTGCATTTGGGAGGTTGTGGACTCAATTCTCATACCATCCTGACCCATGGGGTTTTTGAGGAATCCCCGGGCCACTAAATGAATGCTGGGAAGGGTCATTACATCCACCGAATTTCCTGTCCCTCCATTTCACCTCCATTCATCCGCCTGGTCTCTTTCAGGGTTGTACGTAGCGGCGGGAGATCTCAGCATGTGCATGGCAGGAGAAAAGGATATTCTGTGGAAACCTTGTCCCCCGGAACGGGGACGGTCTCCAGGTTCTGGGTCCCCAAGGAATGAGTAACCTCATAGGGCGGGAAGGGAGCCAGCTGCACTAGTGCCCATCCAGGGAGTTTAAATCTGTAAATGGTAGAGATCCTTCCTCTGCTTATTGTGCCCCCTGGTCCAGTCACCCGGGAGTGCCCCATCTGGGACATGGGTACGAAAGCTATGTATATCAATTTGCTAAGTCCCCCCTCCACATTGTATCCTAATTCTATTCCTACAAGAAAACAGAAAGAAACATTTACAGAGCAAAATTGTAGATCAACATTTCAGATTTAATAAACACATTTTGAGAAACTGGTTCTGTTCATTATGCTGCAAGAAGTGCTAGACCCTGATTGTTTCTTTTCGGGTGCTGCAAAGTGAACAATGTATAAAGATAATCTGAAAACACAGATGAAGTGAAATTGACAATAATAAATTACACTAATTCAAAGATGAAAGAAACTAGTCAGAGTGTTTAATAATCACATTAAACTTGTGAATCTGTACCTTCAACAGACTGGGCCACATTTTCAACATTGATGAACTTTGCTATGGAGGAGGTGATTGACCAAGATTAAAAGTTATGAACAAGTGGGCAGTGCATCAGAAGAACAGCCAGGTAAAGAAAACATCCATATTCTGAGTTGCATTTACTAGCAAGGCAAGACCTGCAAATGTAATATTGCTTTCATTGCGCACCCCTCGCTCCCCTCTGATCACTAGCTTGATGATGATGTTATGCATTGTCAACAAAAACAGGAGACCCTTCTCCAAGCACACTCATATAGTGACCAACTAGTACATCCTTTGATACAACTAAAGCGAAATTCCTCTGTTAACCACACTGTAAGAGCTAATACTAAACTTGAAATGGCTGCAAAGGGTTTTAAAGATTGTTTCATCATGGCCTACATCATTGTAGTCTGTTGAACAATCTGATATTGATAAATAAACAAAGACTCGATGAACCCAAAACCATGATTTTCAGTTTAAATTAAATTGAGTTATATTTATGGACTATGGTTCTTAACGTCCCATTCTATATTGGCTGTGAAAGACTGGAACTCAGGACCTGAGACTACTTTATCAGGCTTGAGGTTCTTTAGCTTGCCATAAATCTATGACACGGGACCACCAGCTTTACTTCCCTTCTAAAGGAAAACAGTGCTAAGGATTTTTATGCCCGAAAAAATCCATCACCCTCTGCCAGGTTTTAACCTGCAACCTCAGGAACTAGAGGCTAGATGATTTTTACAGTGAACCAAAGCTACTAAAATTGGTTCAGAATCCAATTGAATTAACAGCTTGGGAAAATTCATTAATACAAAAAAAAAGAGTCATAAATTTTGATATATCACAGGCAAATGATCTCTTGCACTGCAAAGAAATATCTCCAGGTCACTAGCACAAGTTCACCAGAAAATCTCCGCTGAGGATGGAGGCAAGAGCCTCCGAAACATGTTCAAAGTAAGTCTGTTATAAAATAGTGAAGTTACGAGTGTTATACCTGTTTTTTCTTCCCAGATATATAAACATTTGTTTCAAATTAGTAGCACTTAGGTTTATTCATAATGAAAATAACTTAATAATTATTAATAATAATTGGTTCTTAAAATAATTTTTGTAAGATAACTTCGTTTTTAGATACTGTAATGTTTTTTATCTATTTTTACTTTCTCTACTACGTATAGTAAGTAGGGGAAGTATTGTATTCCACCCAAAAATTTGATACCGAGATTTCACCGGAAATACATGTTTTGAGATCCCCTGAATCCAAAAAAGCATTTTTGGAAACATGTCCGTGTGTGTGTCTGTCTGTCTGTCTGTCTGTGAACAGCATAACTCAGAAACGAACAGTCGATAAACACCAAACTTGGTATTTACGTTCAGTATCTTCCAGAGATGCGACACGAAGGTTTTCAAGAAAATCCCCCCACCGCAGAGTACCCTGGAAGATTTTTCGAAAATTTTGATTTTCTTAAAAATGGCTCTAACGATTTTGATTAAAATATCATATGTTTAAGATATTTTTATGACAAATACAATGTATATCTTGAATTTTCTGGAAATGTCTCCAAAAGTATTCTTCATTGTGAACGACTTTTGCATAACTGGTAAACCATAAGAGATAGACAAAATTTTACTACACAAAAAATGTAGATCGTGTTAAAATACACAATTTATGTCATATACATTTTTTTTTGTTGAGTGAACCATTTTCGACATATTGCTTGTTATTCCCTTAAATTTTTCAATACTTATTAATACTTTCTCAAATGGGAATTCGTTATTCATTTTTTTGTCTTGGATATGCAAAGAGTATTAATCTGTGGCAAAGGGAATGTTGCTGCACCTAGCAACCAGCTATTAAGAGATATGTATGTGCTTAAAGGCTACTGTAATTCCAAATTGCCCTTGTAAATATATATTCCCCTTACATCTACAAGAAAATTAGCAATAAGATAGACTCTGCAAATGTTTATCTCGATTAACATGAAGTAGATGGAGAATAAGCGTTTGTATAAATAGTTTGTACAAGAGTAGAGAAAGTCATGTGAGTGTAACACATCAGATTTTTTTTTGTCAATTTTTTACTTAATCAAAGCATAAAAATGATACAATGTTACATTTGTTTATACTTAAGTCCATCTGAGATCCAAAAGAAAAATACCCCACAAAGTTTATATAATGTATCTCATTAGTTATTAAATATTTATGTAAAATATTGCACTGAGCGGGATGACTCAGGCAGTAACGTCTGTGTTCCACATTTGGAAGGTCCTGGGTTCAAATTACTGGGGGCGACCAATCTGGCAGAAGGCTTTTTGATTGGTTGCTAGACAGATGCTGGATTGATCCATGAGTTTTCCTTTCCTCCCTTTCAGCACTACCTTTAATTTCCTTCTTCACCGCCATACCGGCCACTGGGCTGATCACTCATCCTGTACTGCTACAGTTAGCTTGCTCCTCAATGGCTTACTGATCCAAGGCAATTGGCTTGAAAGTGCTTGGGGGTGTTGCTCCACGATGATTGTCAGAGTTATACAGTATTAACTTAACAATCAAAAACTTTCTTTAATTATTAGTTAATTCCTCAAAAGGCATTTTTTTGATTTGTTGACTCTTGTTTTCATGCATGCAGTTTAACTATGCTCCCTGTTCATGGGAACCTTTAGGAATCCTGAATGCATAATTTTCTGATGGAAACAGCAGGAACCAATCTTTTGCCTTATATCTCTTTCCCTGTTCATCAATTCTGAGGAACTTATGAACTATGAATGCAACAAAACCACATGAAATAAGAATTAATTACCTTCTTTAGCGATAACTTCAGTTCCATCAATAGGATTTGTTTTTCCTGGAATGTTTCTTCCAAAAGAAAGATGTCTTATCCTATGTGATGTGTTGAAGGACGAAGAGGAAAAAGGCTGTACATCATGAACTGCAAAAGATGAAAATAGCTTTTAATACCAGTCCAATTGAATAATGTCCTTAACATAGATAACAGGAAATGAAAACACAAACTTTACACTAATGAGTGGAGTGAAGCTGACAAGAGATACAAGCACAATGGTTTATAAAAATGTGAAAAATATATTCCACATTTTCATAAACCACAAGGGCATTACAAAGGTTTAACTATTTTTACTTTTCTACTACGTATAGCAAGAAGGGGAAGTATTGTATTCCACCCAAAAATTTGATATGAGATTTCACCGGAAATACATGTTTTGAGACCCCCTGAATCCAAAAAAGCATTTCTGGAAACATGTCCGTGTGTATCTGTGAACAGCATAACTCAGAAATGAACAATCAGATAAACACCAAACTTGGTATTTAGGTTCAGTATCTTCCAGAGATGCGACAGGAAGGTTTTCAAGAAAATCCCCCCACCCCAGATTACCCTTTACATGGATCATTTTTCGAAAATTTTAATTTTCTCAAAAATGGCTCTAACGATTTTGATTAAAATTTCATATGTTTAACATATTTTTATGACAAATAAAATGTAGATCTTGAATTTTCTGGGAATGCCTCCAAAAGTATTCTTCATTGTGAACGACCTTTGCATAACTGGTAAACCATAAGAGATAGACAAAATTTTACTACACAAAAAAATGTAGATTGCGTTAAAATACACAATTTATGTCATATACATTTTTTTTGTTGAGTGAACCATTTTCGAGATATTGCTTGTTATTCCGTTAATTTTTCAATACTTATTTTCTCAAATGGGAATTCGTTATTCATTTTTTTATCTTGGATATGCAAAGAGTATTAATCTGTGGCAAAGAGAATGATGCTGCACCTAGCAACCAGTTATTAAGAGATATGTCTATGCTTAAAGGCTGCTGTATTTCTATATTGCCCATGCAAATACAAAACAAGGGGAATATAATACGCCTTAAGCGACAGTCAAATATTTTTAGAACTGGTTGCTATGTGTAAAATGTAATTCTCTTTGCATGTCAAAAGATCGATTCTGCAAATGTTTATCTCAATTAATATGAAATAGATGGAGAATAAGAGTTTGTAAAAATAGTTGTACAGGAGTAGAGAAAGTCATGTGAGTGTAACATCAGATTTTTAACATATTCAATGCCTGCCATTTATCACGTGTTTAAACCACAAGACAGTCATTTAAGGGCAGATGTAAGCAAAGAAATTTTGAAATAATCTCAACTCAAATGTAGCATTGGGTGATATAAATACAAACCAGCAAGTTGAGAATCAAGTATCAGATCATGATTTAGTGTAAATAAAAATTTCCCCTCTTTGCTGAGCTATTGCTATCAGCTACCAAACAGCTGCTTGGTGACCTTCACTATAGAATGTAAGTTGAGTATACAGCACACCTATGCTTCTGTCAGGAGGGGATTTAAATCTTTGCTGCACTTAAATATTTATATACCTATTCATGTTAAGTATACTTTCATTTTCTCATTTAATAAACCTAATAAAAATACAGGTTTTAAATAACAGAAATGAAATTAAGGATTTGAGAAAAGTAATATAAATTGAGCTTCGCCCAACCTTCGACATATAATGTGTAATGGTATTAATGTTGTATTTATTTAACATTATTGTAGCCCCACGTTGTGGTAGCCAATTTGATGCGGTATTACTTATAAAGTTTGTTTACATCATGTGTTGAAGCCATCTTGTGACGTCATTCATTTGTTCGGTTTGTAGCTCCATCTAGTGTTAGCAATTTGTGGTATTATTAGTGTTTGAAAGAATTTTAAGTTTTGTTTACTGTCCTCCGGCTAGCTATTATTTCTCAGTCGAACATGTCTCTTGATCAGGGTTGTGTAAACGGAAAGGAATCTTTTATCCAAAAAGAACACTGATGAAGAAATTTGTTTTATAATTTTTATTGTCAAACACGTTCACTATCACTTTTACACATTGATCTAGATACTCGCCAAACTGAAACTGTTATAACAACTTCTTACTGATAATTCTTTTAATCCACGTACTTCAATCTTTTGTATAATTAACTTTACCATACTTTAGATCTTTCATAATTCTGCTGCGCGTAACTTGTGAATCTATATCCGATGTATGACGAACTGACTAACTGAAGACGACGTGTAGTGTACACAGATTTTTGATGAACTGGCCAACTGACTGACTTTACCTCTAACCTAGCTTATTTATACTCCCGCATCCAGATACGCCTAAAGATTATAACTGAACTACTATTGGCTAATAAAACGCGCCAACATTAGCGTCTATTTTAATATCCAATAAAAATTATGAATACATATGCTTTAGGGAGAAAACATTCCAGAAGTTTCTAAACGGAAAAATGCGCCAACATTACATAACTTCCTCGTTTCCAATAATGATAAACAGCTCACCCCCCTCTCTGCATTATTGCGCGCTATTATTGACAGTTTCAGTAAGGTCGTATAAACTTACTTCCCAAATAATAATTACAATTAATAAACATCTGAAATCAATGTCACATAAAAATGCATATTCATATTACAATCATTATTTACATTTAAGTAATTTGTGATACAAATTACTGCATCAAATGTTCTTACCCTTTCTAAATTCAATTCTTGATTTCCTTAATTTGATAGTACATATTAAGAATCTGTACCTACCAAAATATATATTGAAAGCAGATTATTTGTACTTATGTTTTTTCATCATTATATTTATATTCTCCAACTCAAATCTATATAAAATATCCATTAAGTAATTCAAAGATTTTATAAGGTTGTATCACGAATTAAAGCTATAGTGAATGAAAGAGTTTTGTTTTGTTTAAAGCTAAACTTAAGAGTCAGTTTTATAGGAAATTCTTTAGTTATAATCCAATTTTGATTTATATGAGTACTCTGCTCTATGTAAGTGTGCACATTTGTACATAACTTTAGGTTATCAGTCTTCCGGTAATGAGAGTGGATCTATAACCTCACTCTCATTGTGTTTAGCGTTATTGTACACAGGCAAGATGAAAACCTCTCAGCAGCCTGTATCTCTTCAACATTTTTAAGTGTTCTACCTCACATTTCATTCACCTCTGAAAGAAAATATTGTGCAAGCAAGTCTACTTTTTCTCTTTTAAATTATATAATTTTTTCTATCTGCTCATATCCAAGTTCCTGTGTCTTGTATAAATTTTATTTTCTGCTCAGCAACCACTCCGCCATGGTACCAGAATAAGTTATCTATGGAGGTACTTCCAGAAATAGCAGGCCATAGCTTACTAAAAGTGAGGAGGACTTATTACTTTCTCTACTACATATTTAGTAAGTAGGGGAAGTAGTGCATTCCAACAAAAATTTGATACCGAGATTTCACATGAAATACATGTTTTAAGGTGCCCTGAATCGAAATAAAATTTTTTTTACTTTCTCTACTATGTATAATAATAGGGGAAGTATTGCATTCCACTCAAAAATTAATATGAGATTTCACCAGAGATACATGTTTTGAGACCCCTTAAATCCAAAAACAAGCACTTTTAGAAAAAAAGGTGCTGTGTGTGTCTGTGAACAGTATAACTCAAAAACGAAAAGTCGGATAATACCAAACTTGGTATTTAGGTTCAATATCCTTCAAAGATGCGACACAAAGATTTTCAAGAATCCCAGATGACCCTTTACATGGAACATTTTTCGAAAATTTTGATTTTCTCTAAAATGGCTTTAACGATTTTGATTAAAATATCATATATTTAAGATATTTTTATGACAAATAAAATGTATATCTTGAATTTTCTGGGAATGTCCCCAAAACTCTTTCTGAATGGCTTTGCATAACTGGTAAACTGTAAGAGATAAACAAATTTTTTCAACACAAAAAAATGTGGAGCTCGAAAAAACACACAATTTATATCATATACACTTTTTTTTTTGTCCAGTGAACCATTTCCAAGATATTCCTTGTTATTTGTTTGAATAAGTATTGTATAAGTATTTTATACTTTTTCTCAAATGGGAATTCGTTATTCAGTTTTTTATGTGCTGGGCATGCAAAAGAGTGAAATGCTCCACATAGCAACCAGTTCTTAAAAGATTTGAAATAATAAGATAGTTTCTGCAAATGTTTATCTTGATTAACATGATGTAGAATAAGCGTTTGTGAAAATAGTTTGTAGTCGTGTGAGAGTAACACATCAGAAGCATTTACTTGCGAGGAGGTTAAGAAAATTTTTATTTATATGAAACTAAGCAACTGTTTGAAGTTAATGAGATGTGAGTGAATGCTTGCTTTTATTTATACCACCCAGGTGCTCAGCCTTATATTATTTATGGACTCTTCCTCCAATACATTTGAATATCATGAAATTATAGCTAGTTTAATTTTGACAAAGCCGAAAGGTTAGAAAATGTCGGCTTCCCAAGACCTGTTGCTAAAGCTTCTCTTTCCTACAATCAGTGAGCTCAGACTGATTTCTCTTCCCCACGTCCACTCCATGCCCAGGTAGCTCTAGCCTTCATATCATGGGCATTGCTGAATAGGACATAAATGGGGAAGAGGAATAGTTGAAATAGCTTTTGCCCTCATGTTTGTATGCTTATTAAGGTACTAAATTATAATCTTTGAGGCTTGTTTTCTCTCCCAGGCCATGAAAATCTACCTTACGTAGTGTAATAAAAGGTAAAGATAAAGGATGTATCACAGAGGGGCCCCCAGAACCAGGCAGAGCAGAGTAAGTAGGTCGTAATGACTCTTTTTGCTTCCAATGTGACCCGGGAAGGAGGGATGAGAGGAGAGACTTGAAGGGTGATCAGATCTGGATGCCGGTGGGCACAAGTGTACGGGGTCCCTAAAGTTTCCAGATAGAATGTATTCACGCTACTTGGTCCCTGCCCACAAGCCACCAACCTTCAGCATCCTCAGGGCACATCCCGCTTGGAGGAGAGACCTGAGGTATTGCAGCGACACCAGGGAAGAAATGTTTACAGAGTGCAAGCCACCACCCAGCCACAACCTGCTGAACACGAAACAGATGACAAGGAAGATGATGGGTACAGGAACTGAGGGGCAGGAGAGTCATGGTAGATGAACCACCCCAGCATTCGTCTGTTGACCCAAGGAAACCACGAAAAACCCATGGGCCATAGTAGGCGGTTGCTGGGGATTGATCACGGGACTTCCCGAATGCGGGCCACAGTTGTTGTGCCAACCTGCTTGCTACCTTACAATAGTACATCCATTAATATGATAATCCTTGTTATTACACTCAAAGATCTCTGTGTCATGAATCTGAGTCAATAACACCAGTGCTCAACTCCTTGATCATCCACATCCGTTTATTTTTGACTTGATATAGATATTCCCCTAAATTCCTTAGTTACAATTTATCTCTGAAAAGTTTCTTTACCGCTACCTCAGATCTTAACCAAAATCATTTTTCTTTAATCAGCTGACTTTCCAGCTCTCTTGTACCTGGACATTCAAATAACATATGATGGCATTTTCATTACGACTGCACTTTGGACATAAATTCTGCTCCAAATTTCTTCTTATTCCCTTTAATTTCAATATTCCTAATCTAAACCATGCTAACTCCTCTCTTTCTTGTTACATCTATCCTTGTAATCCTTGTTCATACCATCCTCTTGATATAGCAACCAAGAACTTCTCACTTAGGGCAGCAAACAAGTTTTGCCTATCTATGTCTTCATATCTAGTTCTAATTATCTTCCAATATCCTCTTGGCTAATTGTCTTTATGTTACCAATCCTCCCCCACTCCATTCTGAAGGAGTTTGTAACCAATTTTCTGTACACAACTCGCTTCTCATAAATTGAATTTCTGAAATTTTAAACATTCCTTCAAAATATGACCATGTGACATCTGTTGCACTTTAAACCAGTATTTTAATACTTTTCTGTCACCCATCCTTTACACTTATCTTTACCCATTCCTACCAGGGCACCAAAATTAGCTGCACTTTGTGGAATACTTAACATAATTTTACAAAACATAATTATGTTATCCATCTTTTTCCATCTATCCGCCATCCCACATCTCTATATATAAGCCCACCTCAATTGTAATAAAAGACTGTAAACTCTTTCACACCAAGCTATATTCATATTAGGGGCAAAATACTGGCATTTCCAAAGCCCTTTTCCATTTTTTCCCTCTGCCTTGAGTTGCTAAACCTTATTCCCAAATACCATGTAAAACTCTAATAATCCAGATACTATTTTCTCCTACAGACCACTTTTCTTCCCTTCTTAAAAACCATAACTTTTGCTTTATCGTTGTTCACTTTCAGATCTTCTGCTGTTGTGGTCCGTGGTGTAGTAGTTACCATGCTAGCCTCTAGTTCCTGAGGTCGTGGGTTCAAACGCGGAGGAGGGCGATGGGTCTTTTCGTGTGTAAAAATCCTTAGCATGGCTTCCTTCAAAAGAGAAGTAAAGTCAGTGGTCCTATGTCGTAGATTTACGGCACGTATAAGAACCTCAAGTCTGATAAAGAAGCCTCTGAACAAAGTACTGGTCTTTCACGCCCAATATAAAGTAGGGCGCTAAGGACCACAGTAGCTAAAGAGCATCCATAATAAAACTCAATTTTAGATCTTCTGCCCTCATATATTATCCCCTGGTAGCTAGGCAGAAAGAGGGAGTCTAAGTACAGTGCCTTCGTTCTATGCCAAGGCTGCAGATCGTGCAAATGCATGCTCCGCACACTGTCTACTACACTGCAGGATTTTCCGTTCCATAAATCCTGGTTACTTACTCATAAGTGTTAGTAACAGATATGTAATGAGTACTAATCTTGTTATAAGTGTTGTTGAAAGTGGTGTCCATCTGCACGAAGACATTCTTGACACTGTCAGATGAAATTACCATTCACACGCATAAGTTCTTCTTGTGTAATGTTCATAATTTCTGCTTTTATATTGTCCTCAAGTCAGTCTATGGTGTAGAGATTGTTCCTATAAACTTTGTTCTAGCGTTTAGCCAACCCGTTGTTCTAAGTTATTGACCAAACATCTCAGTGTCTCTAACCGGAACTGGATAACCAGGAAATTGCTGTTGAAATTTCTACACACCTGTCTACATGATCAGTTTTCATGTATGTATTGCACATAAAAATATGCTGTTCAAGCCTGAATTTATTGACAGGCATTTCCATGGACTAATAAAAGAATAACATTCCTAAGGAAATCACACACAACACATGTACCATTGAAACACTTCACAACATGGAGACAAAGCAACGACTGAGACAGCTCACAGCTGATAAGTGCATGTGACGCTTCTGTGTAGTGGCATAATACAGAGATCACTGCCATCTTGGCTGATACGTATATAAAGTGGTTGTGGCTTTGGCATAAAACGAAGGCACTGTAACTTCTACTGGTCAATTGAGGATGACTTTCAAAGGTGTTCCATTCTTTTCACCCAAGTACCATTACTTTAAAAACATGACATTTGGCAAAAGTAGCTGGTTTTTTTTCTTCCTCTCATGTGAAGCCTTTTATCTTTTAATTTTCTTAGCTATTATTTAAATTCTCAAAGTGGTGTGAGACTACCTACTTAAGGATAAACATAGATGCAGGAGGTAAATGGGAGAAACAGAAGAGATCAGCTCTGGCAAAGGGGAGAGCAGCAATGACAGCTGTTAAACAATGTTTATTTAAAATGCCAGAGTTGGAGATGAAATGGTTGGAAAGATTATATAATTCAGTGGTTGAGGCACGAATGTTATATGGGATTGAAATATGGGGGCTTGAAAACGGGTGGGAAGTGGTGGACATGGTCCACAGAATATTTTGTAAGGAAGTACTAGAGTTGCCAACAGCTACAGCAAATGAAGTGGCTCAAATAGAAATGGGACGAATAACAAGAAAAGGAATGGTTATGGAGAGAGCCTTGAAATATTGGCACAGGATCTTGAATTCTGATGATGATAATTTATTACAACAATGTGTAAAATACCAAGAAACTAGCTTAAAAAATACAGGCTGGGTAAATGAACTAAGAAATAACCTTGAGAATAATGGCACGGGAGATGTTTGGAGGAAAAGAGATGCAAATCACAAAGGTTTTTGGAAGAGCATTAGAAGAAGATTTGAGGATATCGAGATACAACAATTATTTAGTCAGATAACTGAGAAGAGATCTTTGATTTTTTATGTTAACATAAAAAAACACTGGGAAAGAGAGAAATATGTAGACAACACAAATAAAGAAGAAAGAGGAGGTATAGCATGGTTAAGGGCAGGAATATGGAGGCTAAAAGGGAAGCAAAATGGCTATGCACAAGGTGAATGTCCATTATGCGGGGGAAGGGAAGATATATAACATATTATATTTGAATGCAAAGAAACAGAGATTTGGATAAAAGAAAGTTTATGGTATGGAATGAATAGGAATAAAGATATACATACAATTTGAGATAAAAACTGTAAAAATATGGGTAAATACTTAACGAAAGTAAAAACTAAATGGATATGGATGGTTAAAAGAGGAAAAACAATGTAAATAAAAATAAATATAAGAACTACTAAATGTATCAACATGTAACTGTAATTCACAATGACTGCTCATCTTAGTGGCCAGGGCCAAATAGAGAAGGCAGTCTAAATATGTAATAACTTAGTGCTCAAATAAATTATTCATTCATTCATTTAAATTCTCTTGACTAGCATTGCTAATCAGAAAATACATTTGTAACAAAAGCAGAGTTGAACCAAGGCATTGATAACACTCTCATGCCCTTTCCAACTCTACTGTCAGATGAAGCTCTGCTGGGGCTGATATGCTGGTGTCACTTTGTAATTACAGGCATTTGTGAATGCAATCAGAAGTCTAGTAATTTTAACGATAGTAGCTCTGTTAATATCTCTGATTTAATGTCAAGTTCTATGAAACTTGCTCTCCTAATCACAATATCTGTGCTTCAAATCCTTACCCGCCGGAAAAAGAAAGGAAACAAAAAGGGCGGGGGAGAAGAAAGGAAAGTCCACGCACTATAACTACACCACCCAGCATATGTTTAGGTTATAGTACTGAATGCATAATATCTTCACCAGAAATAAAAGGCTGCTTCTGTCACATCAGTCTGCAGAATTAGTGAACCACATGTGCAAATAATAAAGTTGCAGAGCTTTGCATGTTTAATATTTAAAAAGTGCCAATTCCAACACAATACAGGATAATTAATGCTGCAAACATCTGCTAACCTAACAAGATGACAAAGAATGGAGTACTGGAAATGGTTTAATGAGGTTTATAGATAATTTTTTTTTTTACTTTCTCTACTATGTATAGTAAGTAGGGGAAGTATTGTATTCCACCCAAAAATTTGATACCGAGATTTCACCGGAAATACATGTTTTGAGACCCCCTGAATCCAAAAAAAGCATTTTTAGAAACATGTCCGTCTGTGAACAGCATAACTCAGAAACGAACAGTCGGATAAACACCAAACTTTGTATTTAGGTTCAGTATCTTCCAGAGATGCGACACGAAGATTTTCAAGAAAATCCCCCCACTCCAGATTACCCTTTACATGGAACATTTTTCAAAAATTTTAATTTTCTCAAAAATGGCTTTAACGATTTTGATTAAAATATCATATGTTTAAGATATTTTCATGACAAATGAAATGTATATCTCGAATTTTCTGGGAATGTCTCCAAAAGTATTCTTCATTGTGAATGACTTTTGCATAACTGATAAACCGTAAGAGATAGCCAAAATTTTACTACACAAAAAATGTATATCGCGTTAAAATACACAATTTATGTCATATACATTTTTTGTGTTGAGTGAACCATTTTCGAGATATTGCTTGTTATTCCCTTAAATTTTCCAATACTTATACTTTTTCTCAAATTCGTTATTCATTTTTTTTATGTCCTGAACATGCAAAGAGATTGGAATGTGCCACATAGCAACCAGCACTTAAAAGATTTGATTATCGCTTATAACCTACCATATTCCTCTTGCATCTACAAGAAAATTAGCAATAAGATTGACATCTCAATATCTCAATTAACATGAAGCATATGGAGAATAAGCGTTTGTAAAAATAGTTTGTACAAGAGTAGAGAAAGTCATGTGAGTGTAACAGATTTTTTTATGCTTTATACTGTGTGGCAATTGGGCGCGTAATTAGTATACTTCATATTTTATTCCTGAGAGGTGTTGCTGTGCTATCATTGCGCCTACATGTTCAGCTAGCCTGGATTCACTTTGGGAAAGTAATTGGATTCTCTTCCGCTGTAGTGCACAGATGTTGAGGTAAGTCTCCCGTAATGGTAGTTGCCAAAATTTATCTTCGTCCAAGGGCTTTCTGATTGTTGCCTTTTACCTGGGTTTCTTCATGGCATTTTGTGATTCTAATGCAAGAGATTCTCAAGCAAATGGGCACATGGAGCCATAAACAGCAATCAGGCCACACATATTTGCATTTTTTACTTTGGCAGTTCAAATTTTCATAACATATATTGTCTTGTCCCATTTAGCATGGATTGTTATATTCTAGTTGTTTAATGTTCAGAGCTCATCTAAATTGATGTGACATTCAGAGTCTAATTTAAACTGAGTCGTTACTTATTAATTCCCATCACATTAGCGCTAGATGTTAACTAAGGAGCGCTTTCGAGAGATATGTTTCTCCCATCATCAGCTACGGCCGACTAACGGACCGTTCTCTCCCCTAACTCCAAGAAGTATTTCATTAGATGATTCTTCTGCCCTCTATTGTGAAGAATTGGAAACTGGTGGTGTTGGATTTGTTGCCATCTGTGGTGAAGGTTGGGAAATCATCTGTCTTCTTTCCTCTCTCTTGTAATCTGATTGGATCAGCTGCATTAAGTAGTCTGTAGGCGGTATTTCAAAATTCAAAGCATTCTCAATGTCGAAATGAATAAAAATCTTTTCCCAAATTTCCAAGTGTGAAGGAATCTCTATAGATTTTAGTAGTTTTATCTCTTGTCCTATTTCATGGTTACTGTTCCAAAATGGTTGGGCACTGCTGATTTATCTATTTGTTTCAGTTTTATATTTCTTTGGTGTTCACTTAATCTTATTTTTAAATTCCTTTTAGTTCTACCTATATGTGAGCCTTGGCAATCATGACATGAGATTTGATAAATTCCTGATTTTTTTAAATTATCAGTTGTATTAGTCAAAGGTGTATTCAGCATATTTCTTAAACTGTAGGTAATGTGAGGTGCCAATTGGTTCTGATATTTTCTGAATAATTTTTCAAAAACTTTGAACATCTCTGGGTGGTATGTAAACTTCTTGTATATTAAATCCTTTTTATTCGGATTTTGTAGGGTACTAATCATATGTAAGCTATGTTTCTTTTTATATTTAGTAATTAATTTATTGATAAGTTGAGGTTTGAAACCATTTTCAAAAGCAACATTCTTAATATAATTTAATTCAGTGACATAGTCTTCTTTTTCCAATGGTACATTAATCAATCTGTAGACCAAACTTCTAAAAACAGCGTGTTGGTGTGAAGTACGGTTATAGAAATTATTTTTAATATAGTTATCCACATGTGTAGGTTTTCTGTAAATGCCAAAATTTATATTATTTTCTTTTTTTTTTACCAGTACATCCAAGAAGGGTAATGAATTATTAGTTTCTGTTTCCATAGTAAATTTGTTGTGTGTGTCTTGTTCATTCAAAATAATTCAGAGTCTATGTAAATTTTTTAATGCCCAGAGTTTACCTAAATTGTTACAGAGTTTATTTAGATTTGTTAATGTTCAGGGTTTATTAGAGAGTTGTAGTTAGTATCTATTTGAATGTTAAAGCCTTTGTTCTGTATTCTTAAATTTGGCTGTTTACATAATATTGTAGCGGACCAGGTTGAGCATTGAGAATTGCAACATATTTCGTTAACCAGCGCAAGTGTGGAATTCAGGTTAACAGAACACGTCCACGCTGCACAACGCCGAGTCAGCGCTTCTGTATGTATTTATACTACAGGGTTTTGACTCGGTCGCGGGAGTTGCTACGCGAGAGTTGCCACAAGAGAGTTATCAGAGAGTTGCCAGAGAATTGCCAGGCGGTTATCGCGGGCCATTAATCACGAGAAGTGATAGAGAGTTACGAGAGAGTAGTCAAAGATCATTTGTCGGACTCGCCACCAGTTAACCAGTAAGCATGCGTCTCATCTGAGTTCTGTTCATTTGCCGGGGCTTCACCCCAAACCGAATGTACTCACTTAAGGTAACAATATAATTTATTGGGTCAATGCATCCCCTGTTCAGCATTTAAATACCCCCTATCCTGGAACGCCACCCTGGCCTGCCTACCATCCCAGTACCAACGCATCCCCCTACCTCTGAGCTACCAACCCCCCTGTGTAATCACCTACTGCGGGGGTAACCATCCCCGTGGGGTGTTACAATGTGGTGGTGGAGCGCCGGGTACATGTAGTAGGCACCGACTACAATGTGACGGAGTCTCCGGATATAATTGAGGAAAACATCCTTACCTCTTCCAGCCAGGGGATGTAATCAATTTTTTTTTCTTTTCTTTTTGCAAGGTGTAAAACACGCCTCATTTTGGGATAACCTTTTACCTGAGGTTATCTGGTGAAGACCCACCCGCCCACCCTTTGCATCAGAGTTACCTACACAGAATATAACTTTTTTTTAACTTTTCTCAAATTATGTATATTGTTTTAGTGTAGTACATTTAAGTTATTATGCATGGCTGATCCTACTCAAAACTCTACTAGTCCTACTACTAAAGAGATTAGAAATCTGTGCGCAGAATTAGCAGCTATACAGGGGGAACAATTTAAATTCCAAGAATTTCTAATCACAGATTTGAAAGGAATTTCAAACGAGATCACGGCACACGCTGAGACGGCAAATCAAATACGTCTCCGCTCCGGCAAGATCATTAACACTTCTAGCCCAAGCACAAGTAGGGTAGAAAAACAGGTAGCCATGAATAAGAGAGACGAACACACAAATACTATGAGTAAAATGGACTCACCTGTTTTAAGTAGAAGGGTAACTGAAGCACCTCAACCCATGCACATTAGTCGTCCACCATTGGATCCGGGTAGCTTCGCGGGGAAACCAGGGGAAAGTGTAAGGGACTATCTCCATAAGTTTGAGTTGATAGCGCGTGCCAATAATTGGGATGACCAGCATAAGGTGCAATATTTACCATGCTACCTTAACAGTACCGCACTAAACTGGTACAAAACCTTTGCCCATAGAAATAGGGACGCCCAATGGGAAATATTGAAGCAGGGGTTATTAAAAGCCTTCATTCACGCGGCAGAGGAGGAAATGATGGAGGTCAGACTAAGGCAGAGGGTGCAGGACCTTAGTGAGCCCACAGAGCATTACGCTTATGACATTATAGCTCTGTGTGATCTAGTCAACCCCGAAATGACAGAGAAGGAACGGGTAAAACACATCGTGAGGGGCCTTAAACCATCACTAATAGAACAGGTACTGCCCTACAACCCACAAACAGTGGACGCTCTCATACAGTTCGTCTGCAGGGTAGAATCAGCCCGCTACCTAGCAGGAAAAAGGGTAGACCTAATCGATGCACAGGGAATTCCCCCTAGCATGCCAGACGATACCCTCCAGAAGCAGGTATCAGAGATGTCAAAGATGGTGGGTGAGTTAGCAAAACAGGTGCAAAACCTGACAATTCTGTTAACCTGAATTCCACACTTGCGCTGGTTAACGAAATATGTTGCAATTCTCAATGCTCAACCTGGTCCGCTACAATATCAAGTGTGTCATGTGAGGTGGAACAGGCTCCTGAAAGTGATATGTCACATTAAATTTGTGTACTACAGGTTTCTCCCAGACCTTTGTTTGTTCTCCGAGTGTTTTTTTATTAAGTTTCTGCTCAAATAATGTGAAGATTCATATAACATTTGTAAAATTATTGTGTTCCTAATTGTATAATATTTTCAATCAGCATTTGCTTTTGTAAGCTGAATTAATATATGAGCAAAACCCAGTGTTCACATATTGAAATTAAAGGGCAGTCTTACGTTTTTGGTGACAGCCTCCTACCTTGAAGTGAGTTTTGCCATGATCTTGTTCCCAGATCCAAACATTTCTACAATTAGACTTCTCCATCATAGATGTAAGACAAAGCAGTGCAACTGATTAAATAGTACAAGGATAAATATAGTAATTAGATTTACCCATTTCCTAAATCTGTGATGGCTATTTTTATAGATTTATCGAAAGCCTTCGATTGTATATGAATATAAAAACATTGATATACAAATTAGAAAAATGTGGAATTCGCGGCCTGGCTCTAGATTGGGTACTAACATATTTAGAAAACAGAACACAGTGTGTGGAAATAAGTAATTTAAATGCTAAAGGTGTGAGAGAAAAGATAAAATCAGACTTTAAAAAGGTTCAACAGGGAGTTCCGCAAGGCTCAAAATTAGGACCCTTTTTGTTCTTAATATACATTAATGAAATATATGAATTAATAGAATCTAAGGGAGAAATAGCAATTGGATATGTGGATGACATGACGGTTATAATTAGGGGACAGAAAATACAAGATGTAGAAAATAGGGCAAACTCAATTCTAAAATTCATAAAAGAATATTGTTCTAGTCTAGATATGGTAATAAATGTAAAAAAGACAGCATGCATACATTTCGAATTAACGAATCGAAACCTCAAAAATGTAAATCTAACAATAGATGGTGTAAATATAGATCAAATAAATAGTACAAACTTCCTTAGAATGATAATTGACAAAAATTTAAACTGGAAAGCACATGTAGACCATATTACCAAAAAAATAAATAAAGGTATATATGTAATGAGACAGATTAGTAAGACAATGGATAGCAAAACGATGATACAGGTTTACTATGCATTAATATATTCGCATATTAGTTATGGTATTACGCTGTGGGGGAATATTACTTATAGAGAAATGGAAAAAGTGCTAAAATTGCAGAAAAAAGCTATCAGAATAATTGGTAGGATGAAAAATAAAGAAACATGCAGAAGTTTGTTTAAGAGCTTAAAAATATTAACTGCTCCATGCATATATATTTATGAAAGCATAAAAGTTATTGTACATAAAAGACATGACAAAAATTGTAATATACATTCCTATGGATTAAGAAATAATATGGATTATTTCAGAATGACCCTAAGGGGGACCTTGAATAATCGTTCAACAGAAACCATAGGAAGTGAATTGTTCAATAAACTACCAAATGAAATAAAGAATATAAAGCAAACAATAAAAACGGTGAAAGCCATAAAAACATATTTAATTGAAAATGCATTTTACAGTATAGAGGAGTTCAAATATGGAAAAATAATGTAAAACTTTGTATATAATGTAAATAGATTATACTGACGTGTCCTTTAAACGTATGTAAAAGGATGAAAATAAATGAATGAATGAATGAATGAAAAGGCCCAATAAATGTGTGGCTTTCAGGCTGAAAGAGATAATGGTTCTCAAATATTGACAAAAAAATATAAGGAGAGTCTCAACTGTAGACTACGGCATCAACTAACACATTATTATAAAAAGCATTTAGTTATTTGGAGAACACTGAAAATCTTTTACATTATTTAATTGGTATTTGCCTTTTGGGAACACCAAAAGATTTCCAACTGATCCTGGATCTGTGGGCATATTACTTTCTCTACCACATACCTAGTAGGCAGAGAATTGCATCCACATAAAAATTTGATACTGAGATTTCACCAGAAATATATGTTTTGGGCTATCTGAATAAAAAAAAAAGCATTTTTAGAAAAAGATCCATTATGTAACCTTCCAAGATGTGACATGAAATTTTCAAGAAAATTCCCCCACCCCAAGCCATCCTTAAGAGAAAATTTTTTGAAAATTTTTATTTTATAAAACATGGCTCTAATGATTTTGATTAAAATACTGTATATTAAAGATATTTACATGACAAATAAAATGTATATTTTGAATTTTCGGGGAATAGCCTGTAAAGATCTCTTTATTCAGAAGGAATTTTGTATAATCCTGTACAAGTGGTAAACATTAAGCAACAGATGAGACCATAACACCAAAAAATGTATATCTCTTTAAACACACAATTTATTTCAAATAACCTTTTCTTGTGGCATAGCCATTTCTGAGATATCTGTTATTAATGGTTCGATTTGTTCAACACTTTCTTTTCTTTATAAGTCCTATCAATTTTCAGGTGTTTCTGGTGACTGCATGGAAACAGTATGGAATTTTAAGGCCAGCATAGAGAGTGCAGTTCTTAAACATTTGACTATCACTGTTCTCTTTGCATCCCAAAAAAAGGTGTAATGCAAAGGTTCTGCAAAGGTTTATCTGGGTTAAAATGAAGTAGACAGAAAAATAAACTTTCATAAGAATAATATGTGTACCCACTAATAAACGACAGAAAGTAGAGAAAGCCATGTGAATGTAGCACATAATTTTTTTTGTTTTTTTCTTGTTTATAAGCTTAAGGTTGCAAACTTGTATCAGATTTGAACAAAATCAAAGCTCTAGCTGTATGGAAGCTCTTATTTTTGTTCTAGATCTTGTCAATGTTTAAATGTTTTATATTTTGCTAATACAACTTCTCAAGTGGATCAGGCTGATGTTTCTGTTATTATCAGGGGGCAGATTTTGATGATATATAAAATATTTGAAAAATTGTTAGAAAATGACCTAAAAAGCTGAAGAAAATTACCTAAAAATAAAGATTCCCATAAACATAGTAAGTAATAATTTAATATAAATCATACCATAAACTAACAGCTCTCCTCTCCATTGCAATGGATGACAGTGTACATTGGAAGATTCTGGAATTTGAATGATTGGCAGTTGTCAGCGAGAACATTGTTACACATTTGAGAATCTTTGTTCCACTTCCGCGCTAACCACAGGAGCATACTTGAAAAGCACCAGATCACTGGGTCTTAATTCATATTGTATCTGTTCTGTTTTAAAGCTTTCACCTGAAAGTACTTTAATGATTGTGCACACAGCTTTGTATCCTAGATTTTTGTCCAACACACTTCTAATTTTCACTGAGACCTTTTCACCAATATCACCAACCACACTGTCCAATTTATCTTGAACATTCTTAACCAATGCTATGGAATTTTCCAGAGCTATGCCCCTTTCTTGAAGATACGTGATAATTGATGGTAAAGAGCCAAAATTTTGCTAATATAAGCTAATTTTCCCTGCATTTCGTCATCTTTAAATGCTTCTTGGGCTGTCCCAATTGCTTTGGCATCTTCTGTGTCAAGCAAATTCACAAAGGATTTCACTGTTTGAAAATGTTCACAGAAGTAAAAACAAGCTTCTAAACAACAGCCAGCTCATTATTGGTGTCGAGGGTAAAGGAACACCTTGAGGCAGTATTTTTAACACTTAAATGATTCCAATCAAATTATATAATAAAATATAGTAACAGCACACCCTAAAGCAATATGTGTATGTAATAATATATAAAAAGTGTATATTACAGTCGTTGTATACACTTGTATTATTGTATACATGTGTAATAATGTTATGTGAATGTATTACGTAATTTAATAACGTAAGAGCTGTGAGACTAATAGGTTAAAGGTTGCTAACAATGAGGTAACCTTGAGGCAATAATGAATTTTAAAGTTTAACAATACTACTAGTCATTATTGGAGCAACAATAATGTAAATTTTGAGACAGTTTATAAAATAGCCAATCAACAACCAGAAAAAAAGCTCAAGTTAAATAAAAGTATTCTATTGGATTAGGAATAGCCAATCAGAGACTTGAAATACAGAAATTTACAAATTTAGGCGGTAGAAATCAAGTCAGTTGCTTGTAGACAGCACTCATACCTGGACGCGTTGGTTGTAGACAGTGTTTCTAACCGTACGCGAGATGTGTCCTCGAGAAGTTTAATATGTATTCAGTGTGAGACAAAAATAGTTTTACGTGTTAAAAAGTGCAAGTAATTAATAAAAGAATCTCACAGCTCTCTATATCGGTGAAGTGTTATTTAAATTGTGTCAAGGATTAATAAATGTAGTGAAGTAAAAATTATGATCTGTGTAAGCCTACATTCTTCAGCCGCAACACGCCTTGCAAAGAAATCCATGTCTCTAACAACTATACTGACGCAGCCGAGGCAAACATAAATATATAATATGTAAAGAAACAGTCAAATTACAAAGTTAATTTTTTTAAAGTTGGGGCAAAGGCCACCGGAAACTACATTTGGGACGAAGGCTACCGGATACCATACGTGCGGTTGCAACTACTTCAAGTTTGGCTCCCCAACAGTTGAACTACAATACAACTCCTACTTCAAATTGGCTTTCCATACGTAAAGCAACAACCCACTTCAACCTGGAGCCTGGGCTTTGAAATGTTCTCTGCGTGAAAGGAATTTGATGAATATCTTTTTTACATTTTAAATAAGTGTGTCCACTTGTGGAAAGTATGACCTCACTTTTTCTGCTACTCTGTGGAGACCATGTGCCAAATAAGTTATATGCACCATTTTTGGATAGAAGTCGATTTTGCCACTTTAATATATATGTGGCTGCATTTGTTATAAAAAGCAGCATGTCTTCATGCCAGATTCCATCAGGCCACAGAAAGAACATAGAATGTCTATACAGAATACATATATTTGAGTGATTTACTTTCTGTAGAATTTCAGAAGCCAGCAAAAATATTTTACCTGGTCCATCTGGCTCTAGCATCCCCACTACAACATTTGTTACATATCGAGCTTCAGCATCACTGGTTTCGTCTATGGAAATGAAGATCTTCTTCCCTCTGACTTCATCTCTTATTCTTGCCATAGTTTCATTATAGCACATAGGAATATAATCTTTTCTTAATGTGGATTCAGCCAGTAAAGAATATCCTATGTGATGTTTAGAAAGCTCTTTAATTTAAAGTTGTTTATTTTCTTCAGTGGAACATTCACAGGTACTAAGACATCACATAATTCCTTACAAAATTGGAGGATGTGCCCGCCTTTACCCCAACACCACTCTGAGCAAGTAATAATTGTGAATTTTTCTTTTTGTCAGCATTTTCCACTGCATGCATATTTTTGTGGCCGATATGTTGTTGCACTGTAAATATTTTCTTAGCTGCCACCCTAACCTCGCAAAGTTTACAAAATAATACAGAACCATTTGTTGAAAAAACTTCCTCCCCAAACTCACTAACAATATTTCTTAAACTAGTGGCCTTGCAAAACTAGTAGTTTTGGTATTATTACAGGTAAGTAGATAACATGAAGTCATGAAAAAAGTACTCGTGTAACCATGAGATCTGTTGGTTCGCTGAAGCAGTCAGAACACACAAAGCGAAAAGAACATGCTTACATAAACAAATTTAGGGAATTCCCCGTTCCTGCTATGATGTCATGCAACCCAACTGGAGCCTGTTACAACTTATTGGCATGTAAGCAGAGATGGTGCAATATATTGTGCCTACAGCTACTGGTAGTGAGTTACAACTTGGAAATATATATTATTTCCATATTCACGAATCAAGGATGCATTTTAAAGAAGTATAAAAATTGTTAAAATGACTAAAAATAACCTTAAGATTAAAACAGTAAAAAATGACGTAAAAACTCCACATTATGCAATCAGCAGCTCGTATTCAGAATTTACATATTTACAGGCATTGCAAAGGATGTAAAGAAAAAAAATCTGATGTGTTACACTCACATGACCTTCTCTACTCTTGTACAAACTATTTTTACAAATGCTTATTCTCCATATGCTTCATGTTAATCGAGATATCGAGATGTTAATCTTATTGCTAATTTTCTTATAGATGCAAGGGGAATTGGTAGGCTTTAAGCGATAGTCAAATATTTTAAGAGCTGGTTGCTATGTGGAGTATTTCATTCTCTTTGCATTACCAGGACAAAAAAATGAATAATATATTTGAGAAAAAGTATAAGTATTGGAAAATTTAAGGGAATAACAAGCAATATCTCGAAAATGGTTCACTCAACTAAAAAAGATGTATATGACATAAATTGTGTATTTTAACGCGATCTATATTTTTTGTGTAGTAAAATTTTGTCTATCTCTTATGGTTTACCAGTTATGCAAAAGTCGTTCACAATGTAGAATACTTTTGGAGACATTCACAGAAAATTCAAGTTATACATTTTATTTGTCATGAAAATGTCTTAAACATATGATATTTTAATCAAAATCGTTATAGCCATTTTTGAGAAAATTAAAATTTTCGAAAAATGTTCCATGTAAAGGGTAATCTGGGGTGGGGGGATTTTCTTGAAAACCTTCGTGTCGCATCTCTTGAAGATACTGAACCTAAATACCAAGTTTAGTGTTTATCTGACTGTTTGTTTTTGAGATATGCTGTTCACACACACACACAGAGACATGTTTCCAAAAATGCTTTTTTTGGATTCAGGGGGTCTCAAAACATGTATTTCCGGTGAAATCTCTCAGTATCGAATTTTTGGGTGGAATACAATACTTCCCCTACTTCCTATCCGTAGTAGAGGAAGTAAAAAGATGATGTGTCATCAAAATCTGTGCCCTGGTTATTCTAATGGAAAGTTATAAAATCTTCATATCAAAAGCAACTTTGGAAGTCTTTTTGAGAGAAACCACACGGAAAAGGAAAGCCACACTCAAAAAGTTAGCTCCAATTTCAATTGCAAGCTGTCAAAATTGAAGCTACAAACCACAATGCCAACACAATGTGTTAAATTTACAGCAGCTGCACCAAATGCAGTATCCAAGCAAGCACTCAGGGCTATTCAATCTAGTCAATTATAACTAATTTAGCTTCCCTATATTGAGTGTTCATTTTATTTTATTTTATTTTATTTTGGTACATTGTCCAGCACATTGGACAGGATATGATGTCAGTGCTGACTAGCAATCCATATGCCAAATGGCAGCAACTGCTACATCAGCAGGTTATATGATGTTAAGGTTATGTGCCCAGGAGATCAATAATTGGGATTTATTAGATAATATTTTCAAGTTTTCTGAAGCATTAATTGTTGAGTGACAGGAAGAGAAGATAAGCAAATAAATCTCTCTACATGTTTTGAATAGTAAATAAACAGCTTTTTATAAGAAACGTAAAAAGGACCTTTAAATTTTGAAACAGTTTCCTAGAATTAACTTAAACTTTATATACAAATTATTCCATTGTAAAGCACATTGTCACTTGCTTGATCATGTTATCAAAGACAGCCTCAAGCATTGTAAGTGTGACAATCATCATTTTCTGGAATATGAAGTACTGCAGCTGGTTAAAATTTTCAGGGGATTTAGCAAACACTCAGTCCTTCAGATAACCCCAGAGAAAAAGATCAGTGGCATCAAATCTGGGGATCTCAGAAGCCAATTCCTCAATCAATTACTGATAATTTTGTTGATTAAAACATTATACAGTAGAACCTCGTTTAACCAAATTCCAAGGGACTGAAAAATAGCCAATTCAGTTTAATGAAGTTTGAATTAATGAGGTTTTGTAAAAAATAGTCCTGTATTTACTGAAATGGTAAAATACGACTGTTGAGTTCACTTTCTCTCTTGTTATGCATACCAACGAATGAGGGTGTTTGATGCAGTAATTTGTATCACAAATTATTTAAATGTAAAGAGTGATTATAGTATGAATATGCTTTATTATGTGACATTGATTTGAAATGTTTGTTGATTGTAATTATTGTTGGGAAGTAAGTTTATACTGCCTTACTGAAACTGACAATAATAGCGTGCAATAATGCAGCGAGAGGGTGAGCTGTTTATCATTATTGGAGACGAGGAAGTTACGTAATATTGGCGCGTTTTTCTTTTAGAATTTGCTGGAACATTTCCCTAGAGCATATGTATTCATAATTTTCATTGGATATAAAAATAGACGCTAATGTTGGCGCGTTTTATTAGCCAATTGCAGCTCAGTTATAATCTTTAGGCATATCGGGGTGTATGAGTATAAAAGAGCCAAGTCAGAGGTAGATCGCTCCCAGTTCATCAAAATTCTTTGTACACTACACGTCGCATTCCTGTCAGTTGGTCGAAAATATTTTGTATGATACACGTCGCCTTCAGTCCAGCAGAAATATTACACGTCGGCTATCGATTCGCAAGTTACGCGTATAAGAGTTATGAAAAATCTCAAGTATGGTAAAGTTAATTATACAAAAGATTGAAGTACGTGGATTAAAAGTAATCAGTAAGAAGTTGTTATAACAGTTTCAGTTTGGCGAGTGTCAAGATCAATGTGTAAATGTGATAGTGACTGTGTTTCGACAATAAAAGTGTAAAACAAATTTCTTCATCAGTGTTATCTTTGGATAAAAGATTCCTTTCCGTTTACACAACCTGTATAAAGAGAAGTGCTTGACCAAAAGATCATAGCTAGCTGGAGGACAGTGAACAAAAATTAAATAAAATAACAGTAGAATTCTTTCAAACTAACACTAATACTGCCGCAAATTGCTAACACCAGATGGAGCTACAAACCTAACAAAGAATTACGTCACAAAATGGCATCACCACGTGAAGTAAACACACATACACAAACATTATAAATAATACCGTCGCAAATTGGCTCCCAAACGTGGGGCTCAATAAATAAATAAACATTAATAATACCACTTCAAGTTGGGTACCACAAAGTGGGGCTACACAAAAAATGTTAAATAAAAAACATTACAATTAATACCACTCGCAAATTGGCGCCCAACGTGGGGCAGAGTGACCAGGAAAGGAGTGAAATAACCAGGAAGGGGCGAAGGAACCAGGACGTGAAGCGAATGGAGTAGTGAACTGAACTACAAGACGCAGATTCCAGAAACAACTAGAGGAACGACAGACGACGCGGATGAGTGGACACAAAAACATTGAGACAACGCAGATTCATCATAATACAACGCAGAGGCGACATATACATCTAGGAGAGAGGGCCAGGAAGCTGGACATCAAAGCAACATCAACAGACAGCATCACAAAGGTTAGAATATTGTAAATTTTTTATCCTAAAAAAAAATTGTGAGAAATTAAATGTTGCTGAGAAGTGGTAGGATTAAGAAAACAATGTCTACTAATAATACTGAAGAAACAATTATGGAGGGAGATAATGTAACAGTTAGCTGTAATTCAAGACAGGTTACAGAAAATAGCTCAAACAATGTAGGATTTGAGGGAGGAAATATTAGTGAAGAAAATGAGAATAGAATAGCAGGAAATGTTAATTTTGATGCTGGTATGATGATGGAAATGCTGAGAAATTTTGGTGAAATATTAAATAAGAGTATTACAGATCAATTATGGGAAGATTTTGATAGGAGTTTAGAACAAAAACTAACTCAGAATAATGAGAAATTAGAACAAAAACTAACTCAGAACATGGAAAAGAGTAATGAGAAATTAGAAAAGAAAATAGATCAAAACAATGAAGATATGAAAAAAAGGAATAGGGAAATAATGGGAGATATAGAAAATAGAAATAGGAAAATAATAGAAGGATTTGAAAAGAAAGTTATGAAGCTAGATAGTAGCATGCCAAAAATGAGAAATGAAAATCAGGAAGTAATAGTAAGTGAGATAGGAGAAGTTTCAAAGAAAATGTTAGACATGAGCAGCGAAATAGGTAACAAAGAAAGTGAGGTTAATACTAAAAGTGAACATGTTGATGTAAAATGTACAGAGTTAGATAGTAGAATGAGTAACATTTCAAGTGAGATAAGAGAGATGAAAGAGGTTATGAATGTAGATGTGAATCAGGCGCAAGTTAATTTCAGAGGGGAGATATCAGAAATACAGAAGGAGTCAGTAATGCAAAGAAATAAATTGTACGAAGAAGTTAAAGTTTTGCCTGTAAATAATCAAGAGCGAACTTCTGAAATTAACAAATACCAAGCTTTTCAAAATGAAAACTCCAATCCAGTACAATTTATTACAGACTTGTCAGAGTATTCTCAGATTAAAAAGATAGCAGAAGAATTGAAAATAACAGATGTTAAAAAATGTGTTGTTCAGGAAAGTTTAGATTGTTTTCAAATGTTATCAGGGGACGAAATTTCATATGAATACAAGAGGTTATTCATGAACAAACTTTTGAAGGTTAGGATACAGCTACGAGTAATATTTAGCCACACACAATTTGATCCAGGAGGGTAAATAGCAATGAGATGTAAAGTAAATGCTGGATAGTTAAAGATGACCTGCAGAGAAATGTATTGGAATGTAAGAAGGTTAACTATTTATATATATATGTCATGAGAAAACAGAAATAAATTCAGAACAAAACAATAAAAATATATAAAGTACAAAACAACAAAAATGGGGTAAAAATAATTAAAACAAATACTTATGTAGCAAACAGAAAAATGTGAAACAGTGTCTAGATTTAAAAGATGTAAATTTAACATAGAGAAATTACTTTGTAACAAGTTAAAAGACCCCATTCCACAAGACAAAAAATCTGATGTGTTACACTCACATGACTTTCTCTACTCTTGTACAATCTATTTTTACAAACGCCTTATCTCCATATGCTTCATATTAATCGAGATATCAAGATGTCAATCTTATTTGTAATTTTCTTGTAGATGCAAGGGGAATATGGTAGCTTTTAAGCGATAGTCAAATATTTTATCGCTGGTTGCTATGTGGCGCATTCCATTCTCTTTGCATGTCCAGGACATAAAAAAATCTGATGTGTTACAATCACATAACTTTCTCTACTCTTGTACAACCTAATTTTACAAACGCCTATTCTCCATATGCTTCATGTTAATCGAGATATCGAGATGTCAATCTTATTGCTAATTTTCTTGTAGATGCAAGGAAAATATGGTAGCTTTTAAGCGATAGTCAAATATTTTAACGCTGGTTGCTATGTGACGCATTCCATTCTCTTTGCATGTCCAGGGCATAAAAAAAATGAATAACGCATTTGAGAAAAAGTATAAGTATTGGAAAATTTAAGGAAATAACAAGCAATATCTCTAAAACGGTTCACTCAACAAAAGAAATGTATATGACATAAGTTGTGTATTTTAACGCGATCTACATTGTTTGTGTAGTAAAATTTTGTCTATCTCTTATGGTTTACCAGTTATGCAAAAGTCGTTCACAATGAAGAATACTTTTGGAGACATTCCCAGAAAATTCGAGATATACATTTCATTTCTCATGACATTACCCTAAACATATGATATTTTCATCAAAATCGTTAGAGCCATTTTTGAGAAAATTAAAATTTTCGAAAAATCTTCCATGTAAAGGGTAGTCTGGGGTGGGGGGATTTTCTTGAAAACCTTCGTGTCGCATCTCTGGAAGATACTGAACCTAAATACCAAGTTTGGTGCTTATCCGATTGTTCGTTTTTGAGTTATGCTGTTCACAGACACACACACAGACACACACACAGACACACACACACACAGACACACACACACACAGACACACACACGGACATGTTTCCAAAAATGCTTTTTTTGGATTCAGGAGGTCTCAAAACGTGTATTTCCGCTAAAATCTCGGTATCGAATTTTTGGGTGGAATGCAATACTTCCCCTACTTACTATACGTAGTAGAGAAAGTAAAAAGCTGGAATCTATAAAATCAATTGTTCAGATTGCAATAAAGTATACATTGGTAAGACAAAAAGAAACTTAGAAACTAGGCTAAAGGAGCACATGAGATGTATTAAATACAAACAAATGGACAAATCTGCAGTTTCACACCATTTTTGGATCACTAATCACAACATCAAACCCAATATTACATTAGTCAAACCAGCCAAATTTGCAGCAGAATTAGATGCAAGGGAGAAGATCACCATTCTAAAACACAACACACATCTAATGAATTTTGATTTGCCGCCACCAAATCCTCTCTGGAAGTACATTTCTCCACCACAAGATGCCACCACAGGATCCAGTCCAAAAAACGGAAACACCAACAACACGGGCCAGTCGAGTTAACCTTCTGAGGATGGGAACAACGGTTTCCCGAAACATGTTAAGTGAGTAAACTTAAGTGATGTTAGTGTTACAATTTCGACTCACCTTTAAATAAATGTAAATATATTTATGTAAAGGGTGAATATTTTTGGTAAATATGTTTAATAATTACAAAAATTCTTGAATGCATAAATTTTGTCAACAATATAAGAGTGTAAACCATTTTGAAACAGTAATTAAATAATTCAGGGTACAGTATTTGCTCTAAAAAAAATTTTGTAATGTCAGATTAATGTCTAAACACATTAGACCAGAGCCAGTAAATAGTGGCGAGATTAAGACAGAACATATGTCGTGTGTTAAATACGTGTGAAGTGTTAAGTGAAAGTGATAGTGTGTGTTCCAAGATTTAAGAGATTAAAAACCCAATTATAAAATTTCCAAACAAGTTGTAAATATTTATAATTATGTTTCTAGTGGGGCATATGATGCAGTAATTTGTATCACAAATTATTTAAATGTAAAGAGTGATTATAGTATGAATATGCTTTATTATGTGACATTGATTTGAAATGTTTGTTGATTGTAATTATTGTTGGGAAGTAAGTTTATACTGCCTTACTGAAACTGACAATAATAGCGTGCAATAATGCAGCGAGAGGGTGAGCTGTTTATCATTATTGGAGACGAGGAAGTTACGTAATATTGGCGCGTTTTTCTTTTAGTATTTGCTGGAACATTTCCCTAGAGCATATGTATTCATAATTTTCATTGGATATAAAAATAGACGCTAATGTTGGCGCATTTTATTAGCCAATTGCAGCTCAGTTATAATCTTTAGGCATATCGGGGTGTATGAGTATAAAAGAGCCAAGTCAGAGGTAGATCGCTCCCAGTTCATCAAAATTCTTTGTACACTACACGTCGCATTCCCGTCAGTTGGTCGAAAATATTTTGTATGATACACGTCGCCTTCAGTCCAGCAGAAATATTACACGTCGGCTATCGATTCGCAAGTTACGCGTATAAGAGTTATGAAAAATCTCAAGTATGATAAAGTTAATTATAAAAAAAAAATTGAAGTACGTGGATTAAAAGTAATCAGTAAGAAGTTGTTATAACAGTTTCAGTTTGGCGAGTGTCAAGATCAATGTGTAAATGTGATAGTGACTGTGTTTCGACAATAAAAGTGTAAAACAAATTTCTTCATCAGTGTTATCTTTGGATAAAAGATTCCTTTCCGTTTACACAACCTGTATAAAGAGAAGTGCTTGACCAAAAGATCATAGCTAGCTGGAGGACAGTGAACAAAAATTAAATAAAATAACAGTAGAATTCTTTCAAACTAACACTAATACTGCCGCAAATTGCTAACACCAGATGGAGCTACAAACCTAACAAAGAATTACGTCACAAAATGGCATCACCACGTGAAGTAAACACACATACACAAACATTATAAATAATACCGTCGCAAATTGGCTCCCAAACGTGGGGCTCAATAAATAAATAAACATTAATAATACCACTTCAAATTGGCTAAAAAAATGTTAAATAAAAAAAATTACAATTAATACCACTCGCATGTTCCAGTTTCATGACCTCTAAGAAAAAGTAAAAATAACTGCTGTGTATGGTATATCTGGCACTTGTTTAATTGAGAAAGTATACTGTCAAATGCTTGTCATAATTTTTTTTAAAACAGTACTATTTGGAACTATATTGCATTTATTGAATTAGTGAATCGCATAATACAACAAACAATAACCTTAAGAAATGTTTTAAATATACTGTTCTTCTAACACTAAGTTTTAATCAGAACACATGTTTTAATTGTAATTCTTATCCATTACACATTTTAGTTCTATAATTTGAAAAATTGGTCATATTATTGGTCATAATATTATGGCACTCTGAAGATATCCCATCCAGGGCAGCCTGAAATGCCATGTAGTCATCAGAAGTGGCAGCAAATCTCTCGAAAACAGAAATTACAGCGGCAACTTCAGCGCAGGGTCGTATCTTCATGTTCCATCAGAAGATGACAGTAAAGAATTATCATTCTCTTCTGCATCATCGGGAGATGACTGGTTCTTCAGCAGCACAGATGTTGTCTACCTAGTCCATTCTTTCATAATGGCGGTACAAGAGGGCACCAACCTGATGCAAGCGTGTAGAAGAGCATTATCAGAATCCCAATTGTATCCACATAAGTTCAGACGTGAATCATCGGTTTCCTGTTCAGTTTCAGCGGCATTATCAGTTGCTGACCACGCCTTCTTAAAACAGTTAGTTATGGTGTCTGTTGTAACTTCATCCCAAGCAACAGATATGTTGCAGATAGCTTGCAGTACATTCTAATGTGGAACTGTTCCTTGTAGTTCTATTGCACTGATGGCAGTCTTAAACCTGTCGGCGTCTGTAATTACCTTCATTGAGGCAATTATTCCTTGATCCTTGCAGATGGCTTATGGTGTTAGCTAGTAAGAAGACAACTTCTATGTTCGGAAGTTCCAGGTCATCGAACTGATGTGCAGAGCAGTGGTCCAAAGTTAGCAAAGTGTTCCTCCTTCTCGCAGCCATTTATTGTTGAATATTCAAGAGATTTGGTTATTCAAGCTTTATTGTTATTCACGTACTGACTTGGTAGATTGAATACGTTGACATTTTTAAAACAACGTGGATTTTTCTATTTTCCAATCACTAATGGTTTGAGCTTCTCAGAACCATCTGAGTTACAACACAAGACCATCGTCAGTCTCTCCTTGCTGCATTTTCCCCTATGGCATTTTCTGCCCTTGGCACGTAGTGTTTTTTCAGGCATCAAGTTATAGAAAATGACTGCTTCGCCCATATTAAACTTACTCTATGTGCCTCCCCACAGACACTGACAGCACTGATTTTATGCCTCTTCTGAAAACGTCATAGCTATCCCTCAGAGACACAGACCCAGAAATTCCTTCTTTCTTGGGGATTTCCTGAGCCTTTTTTGAAGCATGCAGTGGAATTTGGTGATAATGCATGTGCTGGAACCATTCTAACAGCGAATCCTCCAACTCTTCATGTTTTGCTCGTCTCATGCACTTGCTATTGCCACTAAATGAATAGATTGTCAGACTTGCCTCTATTTTTTGTTTTGAACTTATAATCGATGGGAGAGTACACTTCGGAATCTGAAAATGTTCTGCAACCTGTGTTTTGGTCTTCTCCCCAATATCAACCATATTTAAGGTTTGCTGTTTTTGTTTGAGTGTGAGAGCATTATGAGCACATTTCTCGTTCGGCAGCATAGGGAGTGATGGAGCGAAAGGGAAAAAAAGAAAAAAAAATCACTGTTCACAAGCAGGGACAAACAGCTCTCTGGATTGTTACGAGTCGCGCCCCATGTGCAGTCTGCTGACCAACCCCTTCCTTCCCTGCCCTTGCATCATATACTGTGGAAGTGATACATAAGTAGCAAGTAAGCAATCAGACCACTGTTGAGAAATAACAGTACAATATGGAGAAAAATTATGTGAAATGCGTAATGGAAAATACTGTAGTGCACAGCACAACATACATATTCGGTTTAAACAAAGAATAATGTATAGAATACGTAATGATGGGACCAAATTTTAGTTCTTAGTACGAATTATCCAAAATTCAGTTTAAGCGATAGATTCTTCTATGTAATTCGGCAGAGACCGAGCAGCTACTACGGATTAACCAAGTTTTCGGTTTATACGATTTCGAATTAGCAAGGGTCTACTGTACATTAATTTTCACATCATAAAGATTGTTGTTTTTTAATACTGTAATCCTAATAATAAAAGCGACTATTATTATTATTATTATTATTATTATTATTATTATTATTATTATTATTATTATTACATGCCAGTATCCTTTGTCCTTCAAAAGGCACTACTGTGTCATGAACAGTATGCACAGGGGCACCATCCATTGAAATCAGATTTTTCCTTTTCTGTTTCATTTAAGGCTGGTTCACAACCACCCAGTAACGGTAACCAGAACGGAAACGAGAATGGGAAGCAAGAAATTTTTATTCACAACAGCCCGGTAACGAGAACGGGAATGCATATTGATCACAAAGTGAAAGTTGATTTTGCGCATTGGGATTTCAGTTGTTTTCAACTGACCAATGACATTTTTTCACCTGCTTCCAATTTAGCCAAGCCAACATCAAAATTCGATAGAGTAAACATTATCTAAATGCATATTCATTACATTTCCGATCCCTCTACTTATGCCAAACTTTCATTCCTTTATTTAATGGCATACATTAAAATTGTTTATTGTTCTTTTTTCATTTTCACCAGTTTTAGCCGTTCTTTGTAGCTTTTGCCATTGTTTTTAGGTAATAACCACTTTTGAGTTGCATATAAACAAACTACAAATTATCCCTTCGCCAGAGTAACCAACTCTGATTAGATTTGCGGGTGTTGGGATGAGGTTAGGAAGCACATTTACTACTAATTCCTTCCAGTTTCAGTTTCCAGCTTGCAACTATAGAGAGCACTAGTGGCTGTTTCATGTCACAGCCGCCTAAAACAACCTCTAGAGTGAAGAGTCTTAATATGCACAATCTACTGCATTTATGCCGTGCCCGGGAACGAGAATGAGAAAGTTAAAAGTTGGGCAACTCTTCTTTCCCGTTCCCGAGGCTTCCCGTTGGTTGTGAACATTCCCATTTGAATACATGTATTTCAACTTTCTCGTTCTCATTCTGGTTACCGTTCTCGTTGGTCGTGAACCAGCCTTTAATTGGTTGATGAAATCAACCAAAATTTCATTCTGGTACTATTCTCATTGGCCAATAACTCTCTAATGGTAAGTGCAGTACAAACTCCAATCATCTGAAGGTATAGCCCAATTTGGACAACCTCATGAGATGGCTCTGACCTCTATATGCAGCAATTTTGGGTGTTTTAAATGCCCATTGAGTTCAAACAAGCACTCATCAGACACAAAATCCTGTTCCTTTTCTACTTCAAAATGTTCTAGGAAAAAGTTGCAGAAACATATGCAGGGTCCTGCAGTTTATGAAGCCTTGTAGTTTTGTAAGGATACAGATCAGTCATTGTTTTACTGCTTTATGGTAGGATTTGAAGGACAACTGTGTTTCTATTAGCAGTTAATATATAACATTCAGGACTGATCTGTCATAATGGTCCACATCTTTTGCGAAACACTATCTCTAGTTTCCTTTGCAATCTTACACACTTCTTCCACCAAACAGAGCTTGTTTCAAGTAGCGAGCAATGGACCTATCATAAACAAAAATAGGACAGATTACTTGTAACTTAAATGTTGCACAAAAAAATTATGTGCACAATGACATAAATGGCTAACTCTCCTCTTCTGGTTCTTGTGAGACTTCCGTTCAAACTGGGAACATTTCTCTGCAATATCAATTACATATTGGTTGATATTGTATGATATTCCCCTTCAATGAGAACCCCAGTTCTGAAGAGGATTCAATAATGAAGACAAGACTGTTCTTCCATTTAAGGCATCTTGGTGCAGGCGCTGATAAGCAGACAAACAGTCTATTATGATACAGCAATCAAACTGGGCAGTCTAAATGTAAACAGTACCCCAACTTTTACATCAGTAATGGTATTTTCCATGGGAGCTCGGCTGTTTGATCAACAGAGAGCGCCATAGGTATGAGTACCACTATAGGATGCTATTACACAGTCTGAACTAGGCAATTTCAACGCAAACCTACTCTGCATTTGCAACCTCTGAGGATGTGAAACTTGCAGCAAAATAGTGATGTAATTTTGTACAAGAGTGAACTACAGCAGGACCAATTTAAAATGAAGACCTAGTAGTTTAAATCATTTAGTTGAGTACTCAGTTTTGGAATCTAGCAGTAAACATTAACTGTCAACTTTTGTACTGCAAACTGTTTCTGTAATCAAAATTTCAAGGCAGGCCAGCATGAAGGGTTTGATGATTGCATTATGGGTGCGTGTCACTTACCATGTACGTGATTAATGGAGAAGCTCTGCCCTGGTGCTATGTGAAAACTTCCCCCAACCTGTAACAGATGCACTTCTTGTAAATCATGTTATTTTTTCTACAACTAGAAGTTTCAGGTGGCTAAGGAAGTTTGTGTAAAGAATTCTCTCTAAAAAAATTGAAAATCAGAGAAATATAAACATTAAGATATGAGAAATATGCGGCTTTAGTAAGCAAAAGCAAAGTTGAAAAAAAATAGATACAGGCGATATTTGATTCCAACCCTGTCCAACACACGGCTTGTGTGGAAGAACAATTAATTCCATTAATTGACCTGATAGTTGTTGACTCTATGAAACCCGGGACTTAAAGCACTTAAAACATTGTAGGTTGTCATTGGGGTATGTCATCTCAATACAATTTGAGATCTCCTTGTGGTTTATCAGGAAAAATGCAAATCAGTTGGGGAATTTAATGTTGTACCGGCAAGTGGTTAGAGCAACTGGATGGAGACCGGGAAATCTGTGGTTCAAATCCTGGCTATGGCATTGAATTTTTCAGTCATCTGATTCTACCTGTCCAACCTTGCCTAACACAAGACTTATGTGGAAGTACAATTAATTCCTTTTGATTACCGTAGTTTAAAAGCTGTTTATGCCTCTTTTACTCCTTATTAGGTTCTTTTAGGCCACAAACCATCAACATTTCACATTTACCTGAAGTAACAGTGTGACATTATATGGAATTCACGGTTGTGAGAGTACAGCAGTGGCCGATTGAGGATTTAAGTCTCATTGTCTGTTCACATGTAAATGGCCTGCTATGCTGTGTGGCCGCCACCAAGTATCAAATCAGCTTCAGTGGTGAAGGCTAACTAGTTGGATAGTGAGCATGCCTCCCCTATCTACCCTCCTTCGCCAGGTGCTTGGAGAGTATACAAGCCAAAGCCTTCAGCAGGGACAGTGGAAATAGCTCTTTGTCTCCTTGACAGCTATGTCGAAGGATGGGATGGCTTCTTTTTGCCATATTCATCAGCTAGGCTGGGCCTAGGATATTCATCATCTACTGAGGTTACACCACCAGACCACATTATCAGCACTACAGTGGATCTCCAGTTTACAACTCAAGACGGAAAGAGAAGAGAATTTTTAAGGATAATATCTATTTCTTTCATTTTAACAGTATTTAAAAGCAGGCCAATTTCTTTATGAAAAGCTTTAGTACCGACTAATGTCAAGTTTAAAGTCATAAAAGTGTAGTATAGAGTAATCGCCCAGTTTAACCCATTTGCATCATTTGACAACCAGGACTCGCACATGCTTTTTTGGCATATGAATCGTATGATGAGCTCAGGTTGCAATGCTGCATTGCTCTACATAGTAGTAGTTTAGGTTCTTTCTCACAGATGTCATTTGTATATGTTTCAAATAAATTGCTGACATGTGATGTTTGTAATTCCTGCAGTGTAACCTCATCACTGTGCTTCAACAAAGGAAAAATAATTTTATCCTTCTTGTACTTGCATCAGTAGCCATCATGGCCATGAAAAGAATCCATGTGGATGATGACGAGAGTTTGAGAAAACTGATATGAACTGTATTAGAGAGTGAAAGCGTTGATCTTTCTGAATATGAAACAGAGATTGAAGCAAGTTCTACTGACAGTGATAATGAATCTAGTGCAGAAAGCAGTGAGGAAAATAATTATGAAACCAACGATGACGTGCCAGGCCCTTCGAAACACATTTGTATTATGATGAAGAGAAAACAGTGTAGAACTAAAGCTGACAATAACCCTGTTCTCTGTCAAGATGCCATCTGCGCTTTTAATTTTTTGGAATACATGAAGCCATTGTTTGACAAAACGTGCTATGAAACTAATGCTTATGCAACAAGGTAGTTGAACAACCCAACAGAATAATGTTGGAAGATGATCAAAAATGGTCTAACACTACGGCAGATGAAATTATTGTTATTTTGATGTCTGAAGTGCAAAAATCGCATATTTAATTGCACTGGAGCAAAAACCGATGCCACGACACCCCAATTGTAAGTAAAAACAATGATGTTGCTCTTCATTTACAGCATTGTTTTGAGGTCTATCGCACAAGCCAACAGTACTGGTGACTTTATGCTTTTAAAATTGTGCACACAAATTTTCAGCAAAACACTTTTATTCGTTAATTTTAAATGATTGTTTACTTTCTCTACTACGTATAGTAAATAGGGGAAAAAATATACATTTTTTTTGTTGCGTGAACCATTTTCGAGATATTGCTTGCTATTCCCTTAAATTTTTGAATACTTATACTTTTTCTCAAATTCGTTATTCATTTTTTTTGTCCTGGCAATGCAAAGAGAATGGAATACTCCACATAGCAACCAGCTCTTAAAATATTTTACTATCGCTTAAAGCCTACCAATTCCCCTCGAATCTCCAAGAAAATTAGTAATAAGATTAAAATCTCGATATCCCGATTAACATAAAGCATATGGAGAATAAGTGTTTGTAAAAATAGTTTGTAGAAGAGTGTAACACATCAGATTTTTTAAACATTAAGCTGTTACATCCTCACTGCTAGGGGATTTAAATCTGATTTCTTGGTTAGTTGCGTAGACATTTAAATATGATGCCATTGGTTTAAGGGTTTGCTTATGCAGCAAACAGACTGTGGTATGATTGCAAGTATATTGGTCAAATAGGACTTTAAGACATTTTGCTGAACAGTCAGTTACTACTAAAGTTCAGTGTAATGAAAAAGGCTTTTAAAGTGTTTTGCTATTATACAGAAGTGCAAGTGGTATAGAATATGTTTTCATAGTTATGTTTGTAATAGCTTCTCAATTACATCAAGTTCATATTACAGTAAAGATTTGTACATGAATTTAAAACTAAACATTTTCAATAAACTCAGTATTTGAGAATAATTGCCCGTGTATAAAAACAAACCTAAGGGTCCTTTCCCTTCCTCTGTAAAGAAAACCATAGATGTCATGAGTGAATAATGCTGTATGTACAATCAGCTACAATTGTGTCATGCATAGCATGCCGCAACACCAACAAAATCTAGCTTAACCAGCAAAAACACAGTATTCAAATTTATCCACCTACCCTATTGACCTCCATATATCCATAAATCTGACAAGCCTCATTAAAAGCTGATTTCAGTTTTTCCGAGTAATGCTCTGACTGGCACTGAGCAATTGTTTCTAGTTCTGGAAGTGCCCATTTCTTTCTTCTGTAGGCGTCTTTAACTGACTCACATGTATTACAACATCTGAAACAAACAAAATGCAACATTACAAGGTAAATGTTCATTTAAGTGGCCATTTTTGAGTTTCTGTAATTATTAGCTACTAATGATGGATGAGAAATCCAGCATTATGACTACAACTGGAATTGTTGCCTTCATATTAGCTGTGTGTTGTACAAAGGATGGAAAACTTGAGTTGGATCTGAAAATGTTATACCACAACTGCATTTTGAACCATGGATTTTTGAGTCTGCAAGTTAACACTATCCTATGAACTACTGCAACCATCTTGTTAAGCCTAAGAGTGAACCCCCTCTCAGATGATTCTAAGCATACCAGAAACCTTATGCCAAACAATGTGAATCAAAACATTAAAAGCACTCTTATGTTTGACCATGGCAAAATGTAATTGCAGTACAACCTGAGCTATATGTTTTCAAATTCATATGTCTAAAGTATTGTATAAATGAGAAAACACAAAAGTATATTTTCTTATGGAACTAAAACTGCTTTATTAGATTATTACTCAAACTAATTATGCATTAACTTAATTGAATCTTGAGTCAGTGGATACACTAAAACTTCACTTAGTTGAAATTGGATAAGAAGATTCCAGGTTTATTGTACATAGTTGACCTTATGGTAGGTGCCATATCAATAATAGGGTTACAAAAAGCAATAAATGAAATTCAAGAATTTTGTGAAAAATGCGGAATTAAGGTAAATATAAATAAATCCAAAGTGACAGTATTTAAAAAATCTGATGTGTTACACTCACATGACTTTCTCTACTCTTGTACAAACTATTTTTACAAATGCTTATTCTCCATCTACTTCATGTTAATCAAGATAAACATTTGCAGACTATCTTATTGCTAATTTTCTTGTAGATGTAAGGGGAATAGATATTTACAAGGGCAATATAGAAATACAGTAGCCTTTAAGTATATACATCTCTTTAATAGCTGGTTGCTAGATGCAGCACCATTCTCTTTGCCACAGATTAATACTCTTTGCATATACAAGACAAAAAATGAATAACGAATTCCCATTTGAGAAAATAAGTATTGAAAAATTTAAGGGAATAACAAGCAATATCTCGAAAATGGTTCACTCAACAACAAAAATGTATATGTCATAAATTTTGTATTTTAACGCGATCTACATTTTTTGTGTAGTAAACTTTTGTCTATCTCTTATGGTTTACCAGTTATGCAAAAGTTGTTCACAATGAAGAATACTTTTGGAGACATTCCCAGAAAATTCAAGATATACATTTTATTTGTCATGAAAATATGTTAATCATATGATATTTTAATCAAAATCGTTAAGAGCCATTTTTGAGAAAATTAAAATTTTCGAAAAATGTTCCATGTAAAGGGTTATCTGGGGTGGGGGATTTTCTTGAAAACCTTTGTGTCACATCTCTGGAAGATACTGAACCTAAATACCAAGTTTGGTGTTTATCCGACTGTTTGTTTCTGAGTTATGACACGCACACATGCACGCGCACGCACACACACACATGGACATGTTTCCAAAAATGCTTTTTTTGGATTCAGGAGGTCCCTAAACATATATCTTGGTATCGAATTTTTGGGTGGAATACAATACTTCCCCTACTTACTATACGTAGTAGAGAAAGTAAAAAGGAAATAAACTGAGGAAGGATGAAAAGTGGTTTCTAAGTGGTCAAGAACTGAAGGTAGTCAAAGAATGTGTGTATTTAGGAGTAAGATTGAGTAATAGTGGGGAATGGGGAGCACATGGCAGGAAGATGTTACTAAAGGAAAGGCAGCTATGAGGAATAAGAATATGCAAATATAAATTAAAGATGTCGACAAAATGGTTGGAGAGAATGTGCGAGGCATTTGTAGAATCAAAAATGCTCTATGCGGTGGAAATATAGGGGAAGGAGAACTAAGTAAGAAAATTTACTAAATGTATAGAATGTTTTACAAAGAATCAATTGGACTAACAAGAGCAGCACCAGGCAAGGTTGCATTAGTAGAACTAGGAGGAAAGGTAATAATAGTGGAAAGAATTTTAAAATTTTGGTTTAGATGTATGAAAATGGAGGAAGGTGAAATCTTAAAGATATGCTTGACTCAGCAAAAGGTTCTAAGAAGCAAAAACAGCTGGTGAAAAGAAACTGAAAAAATAATGGAGTCAATTGGAATGGGTGCTGGAAATACAAATGGCTTTTGGAAAGTAGTAAGAAACAGAGTGGAAGATATAAAGTGACAAGAGATATGGGGAAACCTTGAAGATAAAAAATCATTAAGCTTTTATAAATTGATAAAGAAGGAGCGGGGAAGAGAGAGGTATGTTGATTGCTGTAACAGACAAGAAAGGGAACGTTTAGAATGGATGAGAATGGGATCAATGTATTTAAGAGGGATGAGAGGCAGCGGAAGAGGGATATGCGAGTTACGTGGAGGAAGAGAAAGTGCAGAACACTATATGACAGAATGTAAGGAAATGAGGAGCTGGAGGGAAAAAGCGTGAGAGAAGAAATGGGAAAATATGGATAGAAAAATAGTGGCTATAAAGATGTTGACAGAGAAAGAAGAAAAGAAAATCAAGGGCATGGCAGAATTTTTAAGGAAGGTAAAGGAAAAATGGCCTAGAAAAGTATGAGAGGCAAAGAGAGAAGGACCGCTCAGTGAGCGATAAGGCCTGGGAGCCAAGCAATCTGAGTGGCTCAATAAGAAAACAAGCACCAGACAAATTGTACATAAGATGTAGGGGTACAAGTGATATATCAATATACATTGTATATATTGTAAAGAAATTGTAAGCCAAATTGTAACTTGTACAATACTTGAAATTAATTGAACATGTTTTGAGAGCAAGCGACGCTTGCTTTCGAAACATGTTCAATTAATTTCAAGTAAGTGAAGATTTAGTGTTTCCACCGACTCAAGATTCAATTAAATTATTGTTTCACTTACTGTCTCTAACTTCTGAATAACACTTCAATAATTATGTATTGTTTAATATATGAAACAATAAATAAAACAAACAAATAATAAACATAATACACTATTTAGAATATTTATATTTTATTTATTTATGCTAAGCTATATACAGGTGAATATATCCGGTGTTCAGCCCTGGCTCTTTACCGGTCATACTCATATTTTACAATAGTTTATTAATTCTAATTTATTACTCCATTTGTTTATTTACTGTCCATATCCATTTATTTCTCACTTTGTATAAAAATTGTCCCATCTTCTTATTGCCTTTTTTAAATATGTCAACTACCGCTACATTTCTATCTATTTTAAGCCATTTCTTATTGATATACTATTTTCTCCACACTTCAGTCCCCCTACATTCAAATAAAATGTGTTCCACATCCTCCTTTCCGCCACATATAGGACATTGGTTTTGTGAAATACCTTTCCTTAAGCCTTTTAATCTCCATACACCTGCTTTCAGTCATGCAATACCTTCCCGCTCCTCTTTATTTGTCACTTCTGTATACTTTTCCCTTCCCCATGAGTCTTTCATTGGTATATAGAAGACTTAAAGACCTCATGTCGGTTATCTCACTGAATAATTTTTGTATTTCTATGTCCTCAAATCTTTTTCTTGCCAATTTCCAGAAATTATTCATATTATTTTCTCTTCTTCTCTACATTTCCCACTAAACCACTGCTTTCCAAGTTATTTCTGAGACAGTCTACCCATCCCTTGAATATTTATATGTAAATCAGTACTTTTATTCATATTTCAAACTAAAAAGAAAAAGATTCGCAGTACTGGTGCTTTATACTGGTTTAAATAAGAATCTTTCATTTTTCTTTGCTTCAATGGTTTTTCCACACAAGTCATACCCTAGTCAATTATAAGCACTAATCACAGAAATGCTGTCATCATTTAGGCTTTAGGATGATAGAAATCATTGTGTAATTTCCAAAGCTTGAATTGTATCATGTGCACTGGGAACACACCTCACCATCATCATCCGATATGAGGGTCACACTGAAAGTTTTGAGAATGGACAGCAATGAGTAGTGATAAGCCAAAACAGCTTTTCCTAACTTTGAAGTTCAGATAGTAACATATGCAAGTGCAATAATGTGCATCATCAGCATCGTGTGCGTATGTATACTAGGTGTTGCAAAGCCATATGCTAGGATGGATCTCAAGCGAGAGCATTTCCGTGCTATAATTTTCTATGACTTTAAAGTTGGTTTAGGGAAGAAAGAATGCCTTGAAGGACTACATCATGCATTTGAGGATCTTGCCCTTCGCCAACAACCATTTATCAATGGTATGCAGAGAGGAAGGGATTCCCTTGAAGATGAAGACCGAAGCAGGACGCCTGGCAAAAATGGATGAAAATGTGTTGAAAGCAGAGTGCATGTTGTGAGAAGATCATCATTGCACATATAGTCAGATTCAAGAAGCCCTAAATATTGGATAGGCAGCAGTGAAAAGACAACATCAGGAAGCTCAGTGGTCACAGGATCCCCCACCACTTCACAAATGAGCAGAAACAAGCATGTGTGCAATGGTGCCAGGAAATGATTGAAAAATTCAATGGAGGAAGATCCAAAAACATATTTAACATTGTAACAGGTGGCGAAAGCTGGATTTATAGTATGATCCAGAAACTAAATGACAGTCATTGGTCTAGGTCTTCCCAGAAGATCTGTGCCTTCTTCTGAGTAAGTGGCCACATTATGACAATTCCGCTTGAGAGACAAAAGACTGTTACTGCCAGATGGTACATCACAAAATATCTGCCGCAAGTGTTGAATGAACTGAGTAAAAAGCATCGTAAGACTGGTCGGCATGTAATTTTGTTGCACCATAGCAATGCCTCTGCCCACACTGCACAAGAAACAACCCAGTTTCTGCAGGAGTCAATATTTGTCCCATCATCCCTACAGTCCAGATCTGGCTCCAAACAACTTTTATCTATTCCTCAAAATGAAACAAAAAATTTGAGGTCAACGATTTGAGTTACCTGAAGCTGCAATAACTGCTTACAAAGAATATATTTGTGCTCTCTCCAAAGAAGAATAGCATTCAGCATTTGAAAAATGAATGATCAGATCTAAATTTTTAATATTTTATTGCATCCATTTTCAAAACTTTTGGAGTGACCCTCGTACAACCTGGGGAAGAATGACCTTGCCTACCATATTGTTAAAACGTGTACGGCAATAATGCATTCCGAAGATATTGGTGCCTCACCCAACATGTGTATTGTTTTATGCTGCGACAGCAAGGATACAATATACAGAAACCATGCATATCAGCTTGTTAATAAATTAAAGTGCAGGGAAGATATCTTGCATCTAGCAATTTTTAGTGAATGGGGGTCTCAGCTGCACAAACAGCTCATTTTGAAATATTTAGGGCTCTGTTCTGCTTCTTTCTTTTCACTGTTTTAAGACCTGTACACTTTATATGTTAATATAGCATAAACATAAATGAGTAAATGTTTGCGAAGGATTCCACAGCCGGTGTCCATTATTGTTCTAGGCTCTTCTGGTGTAGGCCGCATCATAAAGGCGTTGGTTGCCGACGTTTCGCAGGCCACATAACCTGCGAAACGCCAGCAACCAACACCTTTATGACGCGGCCTACACTGGAAGAGCCTAGAGCAATATAAATGAGTAAGTAAATTAATACATTTTTTAAAATAGAGAGAGTTGAAGGTTGTTACACTACATCACTAAAATTTTCTTACTTGAACACGTTTCGGGAGATGGTTTGCTCCCATCGTCAGCATGTTTTCAACTGATTTTGCCAGTTATTGTCTGGGGAATGTGTGTGGCTAGTGGTGTTCTCTGGTGCTGGGCTGATGAACCTCCAAAGGCTACTGGGTGGCAGCAGTTCAAAATTCATTAGGTGATTCCTGTGCTTGACGATATGTATTTTTTTCCAGATGTCCAATTCATTACTGCTGTTGATTGATTTTAAGAGTTTTATGTTTGGAGTGATTTTATGGTTTGAAGACCAGAAATGAAAGTAAGAACATTTTAGTGATGTAGTGTAACAACCTTCAACTCACTTTATTTTAAATTATGACACATCACTGTTACAAGCTTCTAAATCTTCAAAATTAATTAATAAATTAATACATTTCATAAATGGAGACTAGAAAAATGTGATTTATTAATGAGCAAACATATAACCAAAAACCATACAACTGAACTAAATATTAGTGGACAGAGTTCAGTGCCTAAAAAATTTAACATATATCTGTGAAAAATGTAGAAGAGAATAACGTATAAATCTGGTAGCTACACTTCAATGAACCTCTTTAAAGTGCAGTTGTTCATTAAACATGCTGGTGTTTCACCAAACAGAAGACCTCCATGTAACAGCAAAAGTATGGATAAGGGCTTTGCCCAATTTTGATTGTCCTCATATAAGCAACATCAATTAAAAGACAACTAGCACATGTTGGACACAAGTAATGACGACACTGAGCTTACACCACTTGAAATTTCGACAAAAGCACTGAATGTGTCTATACCGATAAATTCAATTTGTATTCTATGTTTCCAATGTCTACCCTTTTAAGGTTATAGAATACATGTAACATCTTCATCAAGGTGGTTCCTGGGAGAAAAAAAATCATTAGTGTTGTGACTGTTTACATCACAAAACGTAAGTAGAGATAACTATGGCCATCATACATGCATGGCTCATCCAGGTAAAATAGTTATGAATAGTTAAAAGCTAAGACATATGGCCTAACATAAATACAAGTTAATTCAAGTTGCCTATAATGGTAATTAAGATGTTCATATGAAAACTATGACACAATCTCTCTCTCTAACACACAGACTCCTTTTAAAAATGTTTATATCAAATTGTTTAATAGAATGCAATATACTTGGAGAGTTGAAATCAGATTTGAAAAAGTCAATACCATAAGTGAGGCTCAAACTTTGCTCTTTGGGTTTCTATGACAATACTCTTCCCTGGAGCTACCATAACAATACTTATATGTTAAAAAAAAATAAATAAAACAGAGAGCTTTATTTATCAATGCTCTTTAACTGCTGTGGTCCTTAGTGTCCCATTCTATATTTGCCATGAATGACTGGTAATTTTGCTCAGAGGCCCATTTATCAGGCTTGAGGTTCTTTTTATGTGCCATAAATCTATGACACGGGACCACTGGCTTTACTTCCTTTCTGAAGGAAACCATGCTAAATATTTTTACGCCCGAAAAAATCCATCACCCACCTCAGGAACTAGAGGCTAGCATGGTAACCACTACACCACGGAGGACGACATACTTATATGTACACGAAACCATCTCATCTGATTAATAAAGGCTGGTAGTCTTTCAAGACACTCTCCAAATACCTTAAAAGCAACCTATAGTGTTGCAGATGCTTCTAATTTACAGGCTTATAGTTAACCACAGTATTACAGTTAATGTATGTTAAAGTACCTGGGGAAGAGCAAGGTGTCACAGTTACAGTAAGCAAAATTTACTTACGGTGTATCTGCAAAATCTGCCCCATAACAACTTCCACATTTTTGTTCCTCAGTTGAATTTTTATCCTAGAAGAAAATGCACCTATGAATTGAGCTGCTTGTATGCAATCTTACTAGTGCTTATTAATCCTTTCCAGCCCAATGTTGCCATATTGCATCATTACATATATTTGTTGTTGCAAGTTGAGTAAAAATCTTGATTTACAAGGGGCTAACTTTCAATAATTCTCTATCTTCATTAAATTTATATTAGTATGGCTAAAATAAAACACAAAGATAAACAAATTATTTCCTTTTTTTAATATAAATTCAAAGTATATGTTAAGCTATAATGAGGATAACATTCACACATGGCAATCACCATTTGTTTTACATGAATCCACCCCATCCTTTCCTACATATTTGGTAACACAGCAGCAAGGATTTGAAATCCTAGCTAGTGGTGTTCATTGCTGAGCTACAAAGCTGAGATTAGGGCAAGCTCTAGGACTCAAGCAACTACCATACACCATCAGGTTTCAAAAATCTGTTTCAGCCATAAATAAATTGGGCTGGAAAGGGTTAACAAACAATTTTCTCAATAATTTTAACACAAATGCAAATGTTGCAACATAATTTGAGATGCATGAAATGTGATAAAGGATTCTATCCTGCAATTAGCTACCATATGCTTGCAGACAGGATTGAATCTGGTGCAGTCTTTTGGAAAAGTGCTTGCTAGCTTATCCAAAGTCACTACCCAGATTTATTTGATGTTTGTTTTGTTTGTTTCACAATGTCTGATTTTTCATGAGAACATTAGCCAGCATAGCACTTGGCTAACAGAATTAAAATTGTTTTGGAAAAAGTTATTGAAGAGATGAGTTGAAGAAAATTAAAAGAAAGAAACTTTTGGAAAGAAGTTGCCTTAAGAATTGATGACATTGAAATTCAGCAAGTACTTTGTAGTTTTAAAGCAAAAAGTCACTGAACATTTACAGGGAGTTAAAATTACAATTAGGAAGGGAAAATTACATGGAAAAGGGAGATAAAGCTGCCAGGGAGAAATTGCATAGGCTACAACAGGGAAAATAAAATTTAAAGGTTTAAGAGGGAGAAGAGATTTAGATGAATGTCAGCATGCTGAATGAAAGAAAATTTTGGCATGCAGTTCTTGAATGTGAACAAACTAAACTAATGAGAGAGAAATTAATGTTGGAGAAATGGGGTAGCTTACAAATATGTCGTTTTGCACAACCCCCATGAGTTACAAGATTGTTACCAGAAGCGGTATATTGGCCTTGTGGGATGTCATTAGCCATCACAAATAATCTCCCAGAATTACGACTTGGGTGACATACTACTATGCAGCTGGAAGGATGACATTGGACAAGCAGGGAGAAGTTCACCATTTGGCCAACTCCAGGGAAGGGCAGTGAAGTTGTTGAGTGCCTCCCCTCCCGGTTTGACCTGAGCCGCTACACTGATGGTCAAGAGAAGACAAGGAGACCCTAGCAAGACCCAATCATGATAGACATTTTTTTTTTCAGGAGGCTCGCAAGCAGCGAATTATGCCATACGCCAATTCTTTCGGTCTGATTCTAAATTCAACTTGAATATCATTGTTAAGCAATAATTTTCTAAATTTATTTTCAAGGTGTACATACGTATATTTTCAGAAGCTTGTCTTGTAAAACTTTAGTGAAGCAAAGGTCATGTAGAACATCTGAAGCTTGATTACATTTTCTTTACAGTTTTAATTTCTAATACAAATTTTCAAGCTGGTTTGTAAGTTAAAAGTTTAAAGAACTTAAAATATTCAGAATGTTTTGTTCTAAAATTGGGTTTTAAGTAAATATACTGAGAGTTTGATGACTGTTTCTATATTAAAGGTTGAATGTTTGTAAGACAAACGCAATATTTAATACAAACTTGGTTAATGTTATGCATTGAAAGAATTGAACTTGAATTGTTAAACGAAAGCAGTAAATTTATTTGAAGCTTTCTTTGCACAGTCATTTGGAAACAAAGATTTTTCTTGTATCACCTTATTCCACATCCTTGACATTCTAGGCCTATCAGGTAATCAATTGGTAGCGATCCACCCCTTGGTGTCTAGTGATGTGAGTTTACGATAAATACTAAATTTGCCACATCACTAAGATACCAGGTAACACAAATAGATATGAGGAAAAAATTGTTAACATTAAAAATGGCAGGGATTTAATTTATAGGGTTATTGGATGCAGGGAGTTGGAAGGGTAGTGAACAATAACACTATTAGATGTGTAATTCTAGTTCCAAGAGAGAATTTAATTCTTATAATAACCCATCTAAGCTATACGGCAAGATGGAGGTAAACTTAAAGCCTGGTGTTCAAACTTTGTCGTGCCTAGGGCCTATGTCAAGCTGAAAACTAGCACAAAACAAATTTAAAGGACTGATCTGCTAGGCAAGTGGTAGGCCAAGCCAAACCATCAAAAAACTCTCCATGAACCAGAAGTGATCATTTCCCCTAAAATTCAAACAATCTAAACCCTGCTTACATAAGCATTCGGGAAATGACTCATAAAAATTCCAAAGCCAATTTTATGAACTTACTTAAAGTTTATCCTGAGTATCTCGAACATTATAAAATTACATTTATCACATTCTTGTAAAACAGAACTATAACTGTTACAATATTAAGGACATTGATAGGTACTTAAATAAAAAGAAAGTGGATGAAAAAAATTAATAAAGGAAGATGAAGTAGATTCTATGGAAATAGATAGCGGGTAAACATTTTGTATAGAGTGACCCTGGCAGCAAGATAACCACAGTGTTAAAGCTTATGAGACCAACAAGTCAACAACCCACAAGAGTGGGTTACAATGCATTCCATTAATAAGAGTTGCCTTTTTATTTAAAGGTGAGTCGAAATTGTAACACTAACATCACTTAAGTTTACTCACTTAACATGTTTCGGGAAACCGTTGTTCCCATCCTCAGAAGGTTATTAACTCGACAGTCGAGTTAATAACCTTCTGAGGATGGGAACAACGGTTTCCCGAAACATGTTAAGTGAGTAAACTTAAGTGATGTTAGTGTTACAATTTCGACTCACCTTTAAATAGAATACACATCACTGTTTCTAGCTTCTTTTCATTACAATACATACGTAAGAGTTGCCTTATTTAATATTTAAACTGATAAGTAATAAGGTTATCCAAATAGTATTAATATGTATGCATATTTTGTGTATGTTGAAAAAATGTATACTTTTTCTGTTTCCCATGTAAACTTGTTGTGCTAATTTCAACCAAATTTGAAATACATCATTTCATGTCCATAGCTGCAGTGGCTCCCCCTAAATACTGTATGCCTTTTACTAGGCTCTCAGTTTAATTTCAAATGGGTTTCCACTTAATTTGAAATGTGCTGACAAACTTTCTCAAAATAATAGGCAAAACTTCCAATTACACATAGGGCAGCAGTCAACATTTATTATTTAAACCACAAAATTTCAACTTCTTGTACATGGTAGTTCACTACAAATTATAAATGTTTGGAGGTCTATCATTTAAACTATGTTTAATTTTCAACTGATTTCAAATTTGAATATATAAATAAATTGTCTTCAAGTTCTTGTGTGTTCACACATACACTTGGATAAAAGCAATGCTCCGTCAGTAGCAAAAATACATGCATTACCTTAAAAACAAGCGTCAATACATAAATTCAAGCAGTGCTGCAGTTTGCTGGCATTTCAAAATAAAGTATGTACACACACTAATTCCATAATTAATTAAAGAAACTTTCCACAAAAATGTTACAGAAACAGAGGTAGTTAAATTTAGAATCCTAGGATATGGACTGCATCTAGAACATTCTTGCATGGATATTTAAATTCACGTGTGATTCTTTGCATATTACATATTGCGATAAAGCCAGCCGCCAGATGCTGTGACCCTCAATGCAAGCTGGTAGATTAGTAGGAGAGCTTTCAGAAGGTCTTCTAGAAGTAAGGTGATCGTTCTAGTTGCTTCTGTTTCTCTCAAGCTTTCCAGAGCATTTAGTATGACTTTCCAAGATTCTGCAGACATATATATATACGAGGGTGTTCTGAAAAGTTTCCGACCTCAACATGAAGATGGCAGCACTCGTAAATAAAAGCTATTGAATTTCGTTGTTCATCCGTTGACAGTTACTCACCAAAGTTTCAGTCATTTCGGATGCTTAGTTGTTATGTAACAGTTGTTTGAGTGAGGCGATGTGAGTGTTTTTATGAAAATGGACAAAATTGAGTATCAAGCTGTCATTAAATATTTGTTTTTGAAAGGCAATGCCTACGCGAATCAAAGATGAGTTGGATTCTGTGTACGGGGACTCTGCACCATCATTTACCACAGTGAAATTTTGGGCAGCTGAATTTAAACGTGGCCGTAAAAGCTTGGGAGACGAACGTTCGGGACATCCGAAAACTGCAACTACCAACGAAAACATCGCCAAAGTTCACCAAATGGTGCTAGATGACCGCCGAATTAAAGTGAGAGAGATAGCAGAGGCTATGAACATGTCAAAAGAACGTGTTTGTCACATATTAAATCAACATTTAGACATGAGAAAGCTGTCTGCGTGTTGGGTGCCACGTTTGCTCACGTTTGACCAAAAACGTGTTCGAATAAACATTTCCAACGCTGTGTTGACACAGTTTAGGCACAATAAATCCAAGTTTTGGCGCCGATTAATTACTGTAGATGAAACTTGGATACACCATTATATGCCCAAAACAAAAATACAGTCCAAACAGTGGACTGCAAAGGGGGAACCAACTCCAAAAGAAGCAAAAACTGTTTTTTCAGCTGGAAAAGCGATGGCAACTGTTTTTTTGGGATAGTCATGGAGTTACTTTAATCGATTACCTTCAAAAAGGAAAAACCATTACAGGAGCATACTACGCATCATTACTTGACAAGCTGAAGGCAGAACTTGCGGAAAAACGGCCAAATTTGCAGAAAAAGAAAATCCTGTTTCACCAAGACAAGCTTCACACCTCAGCGGTTGCAATGGCGAAAATCCACGAATTACGGTTTGAACTGCTTGACCATCCGCCTTACTAGCCCCAAGCGACTTCTTTTTGTTCCCTCGTCTAAAAATTGTGCTCGGAGGACAGAGATTTTCGTCAAATGAAGAGGCAATCACATTCGTGAACAATTATTTTGCAGAGAAAAACGCTGAGTACTATTTGCACGGGTTACAGAGATAGGAGCATCGCTGGGAGAAGTGTGTAGAGTTACAAGGAGACTATGTTGAAAAATAAAAAAAAAAAAAAATTCTGAAAAACTGTCTTGTATCCTTATTAGGTCGGAAACTTTTCAGACCACCCTCGTAAATGGGTGTGCTCATGACAGCAGTTGAGTTGAGTCTGTGAGTGAGTAAGTGAATTAGTGAGTGCATTTCTGATGCAACAAAAAGTGCTGTGACCTGCAGCGAGTGCTGCTACTGCAGGAGACTAGAGGTCTTGTTGACTAATTTTGAAGATTTAGAAGCTAGTAACAGTGATGTGTCATATTTAAAATAGAGAGTTGAGAGAAAATGCTGACGATGGGAACAAGCCGTCTCCCGAAACGCGTTCAAGTAAGAATATCATAGTGATGTAGTGTAACAACCCTCAACTCTCTATTTTAAAAATAGAGGTCTTGTGTTCGACTCCCCAGCAAGTGAGCCATTCAAAGAAGAAGCTGCGTCATGCGCACTTCATTACACCGCTATACCACAAGGAAAGGCAGCATCAGTAAGCAATAAGTGAAGTGACAGTACAAATTTGAACTAGATCACATTAGTGAAGTGACAGCAAGGACTTGTGAGGCAACAGTAAAAACTGAACAAAATCACAAATACTATGAGTATTTAAGTAGAATATACTTACATTTGCTGCCTCAGCTTTGGCAGCTGCTATTTCTGAAACAGAAAAGACAAGAATTTATTTACTTTTTCTACTATTTATCTACAGTAAATAGAGAAAGTAATACATTCCACCCAAAAATTTGATATGGAGATTTCAATGGAAATACATAATTTGAGATCCTCTGAATACAGAAAAAGACATTTTAGAGAGAGTGTGTGTGCGTGTGTGTGCGTGCGTGCGTGCGCGCGTGTGTGTGTGTGTGAGACAGAGAGAGAAAGAGAGGGAAAGTGTGTGTGTCTGTCTGTCATCAGCAAAAACTAAAAGTTAATTAAATATCAAACTTAATATTGAAATTCAGAATCTTCCAAGCATGAAACACAAAGGTTTTCAAGAAAATCCCCTCATCTGAAATTACCCTTTATGCGGAAAATTTGTTACTTTTATTTTATCAGAAATGGCTTTAATTATTTAGATTAAAATACAGCATGTTTAAGCTATTTGCCTGACAAATACGAGGGCGGATTGATAAGTCAGTGACTTTTTAAAGAAAATAAAAATTTTTTCAAAAAAATTAATGTTATTTCTCAACATAAGTCTCCTTTCAATTCAATACATGTTGTCCAACATTTCTAGAATTTTTTTAACCCTTCCAGAAAAAATGATTTTTTGAAGTCTGCAAAATATGAGGTGGTTTCTGGCATGATGAGTTCACTGGATGTGAATTTCTTCCCACGAGCCAATTTTCCGGGTTTGTGAAGAGGAAGAATTCACTCAGTGCCAAATCTGGAGAATCTTTAACAATTCCTTGTGAAACTGATCCAGCATTGCGGCATAATATGAACCTGTGATCATTTTACCGTTTTCCAAGTAGTGGATGTCTATCACTCCTTGTGAAACCCAAAAGACAGCTACCGATGGAATGGTTTTCGCTTTCTTTGGAGCAGGTTTGCTGAAGGAAATCCACTGCTTTGATTGTTGTTTGGTTTCAGGATGATAGTAATGGATCCAAGTTTCAACAACCATGATATAACACTGCAAAAACTTATTTGGGTTGCGCTGGAACATGTTCAAACATCTCTGTGAAATGGTCATATGATTCTGCTTGTTCTCAACTGTGAGCAGTCGCAGCACCCACCTTGCTGACAGCTTTCTCATACCCAAAAATTCCTGCAGAATGCTATACAACCATTCACTCGAGATGTTTACAGTCTTGGCTATCTTGCGGATTTTCACTCGGTGGTCTTCCAACACACTATTGTGAACTTTGTTCACCATTTGTTCCGTTGTGACCTCAATAGGCCGTCCTGTGCACATGGCATCTCTTGTGCTTGCACAACACATTGAAATTCTGTGAACCATGCCATGAGATGGAGCAGAGTCCCCATAATACTTGTTCAGTTTTTCTTTGTTTTCCTTCACAGTCTTAACATGCAAAAATTAGTACTTTATCAGAATACGAAATTCACTTATCTTTATTTTCTACAAAGCAACACACATCTGCTTATTTTAGACGCTCTCAACAATGTTCTAAGAAACAAATGACAACGAATTTCTGCGATTATACCCAGAATAGATGTAAGACTTGGGTGCAAACAAGAAAGCTGTGATTAGAATGCTATCTCTCGTCAAAGTCATAGACTTATCAATCTGCCCTCGTATAATTTGAATTTTCTATGAATAGCCTGTGAGGCCCTCTTCATTCTGAATGACTTCTGTATAATTGGTAAGTCATTAGAGATAGACAAAATCTTACAAAAAAAAATGTGAATCTCGTTAAAATGCACAAATTATGTTAAATAACTTTTTGTTGTTTTTGTAATGTTAACTATTTTCAAGATAATTCTCTGTTGTTGGTTTGAATTTTCAAATGCTTATACTTTCCTCAAGTGGTAAGTCACCTTTCAGTTTTTTCTTGTGGACATAAAAAGAGCATGGAATTTCAAAGCCATCATTGCAACATGCAGGTATGACACTAAATTCCCCAACTGACTCAGCATTTAGCCTGGTAAACCTAAGGCCTTCTCAAATTCCTTTTGAGAGAACTTAGGCCTATGGTGACTTATAATCTCATAAGTATTTAAGTTGTGGGTTTCATAGTTAACCACTATAAGGTCAATCAAAAATAATTAATTAATTGCTCTTCCATACACGTCATGAGTAGGCTAAAGTTGGAATCTGACTAAATAATTCAATGCCTTAGCCTATTTGAAAATGCCTTGTGGTTTACCAGGAAAATGTGAATCAGTTGGGGAATTTAGTAATGTACTGACATGGCAAATGGAGTTCGGTTGGTTAGAACAATTGCAAGGAAAACTGAAGATTCATGGTTCAAATCCCAGCTATGACTTTGTAGTTTTCAGTGTGATTATCTTTCCAAATAATACTCTTTTGTTATTTGTGCCCATTTACATGCTTACTGTCATTTATGTTATTACATTCCTGCCTGAATATCAAACAGTATCTCACATCTTACCTTCCTTCTGTGGTTCTTCAATAGGTTTCCCTTCCAAGTCAAGTCGTCGTTTGTAAATATTGTGTTCAATCTGCAAATGCTGCTCTCCAGATGTGTCCATTGCATCTAGCACCAGAACTGAAATAAGGCTTTATGTAAGAATTGTTTCAAAAATGACTATTGTAAGGTATTTATGACAAATGATTTTCAGAGGTAAACAAAATTCAGAAATTCTCAGGAAACAGATTTTTCTCCTCCATAAATTGTCAATTTCACTCACTCCCTTACTAAAGCCAGCACATTTTATTTCTAGATATAAAAACAGTGTACACTTTTAAATGCACCCTTAATTGTATTGATATTAACATTAAGAAAGATTAGATTATTTCAAATGACCTACAGGTATGGATAAGATCAATGTGTTAGTAATGTATAGACAGGGGTACAGAACTCTTGAAAAAAAATCTGATGTGATACATTCACATGACTTTTACTACCCTCTATCTTTATTAGTGGCTATACAAACTATTCTTACTAAAGCTTATTTTTCTATCTACTACATTTTAATTCAAATAAACCTTTGCAAAAATAGTCACAGTATACATTTCATTATAGATACAAAGAGAACAGTGATAGTCAAATGTTTAAGAACTAGATACTATATGCTGGCTTTAAATTGTGAGAAATGTCTGCATATTGATGAGACTTTAAGAATGACAAGTATTGAAGAAAATTGAACCGTTAATAACGGATATCTCAGGAAGGCTTATGGCACATAAAAACTTATTTTAAGTAAGTTCTGTGTTTTAAAGAGATCTACATTTTTTTTTGGTACTTTTTCCTTTATCGCTTGACGTTTATCAGTTATACAAGATTATACAAAACTCCTTCCAAATGAAGAGGACTTCAAGGCTATTCCCAGGAAGTTCAAGATTAACACTTATTTGTCATGAAAAAATATCTTAAACATATAGTAATTTAAGCACTAGAGCGATTTTTAAGAAAATAAAAATTTTCAAAAAATGTTCTATGTAAATCGCAATTTGGTGTGGAGCATTTTCCTAAAAATCTTTGTGTCACACCCTTAGAAGACACTAAACTTAAATATCACGTTTGGTATGTATTTAACTGACCTTTCTTTTTCAAATTATGCTTCACGCACGCACGCACACGCACACACACAGCTTTTCCTAAAAATACTCTTTTTGGATTGAGGGAGTCTCAAAAACATTAATCTCCAGTGAAATCTCAGTTATCAAATTTTTGGGTGGAATACAATACTTTCTTTGCTTACTAACAGAGAAAGTAACAAAAGCAGTGAGTTTCAAGGAAGATCAAATGAAACGGTGATAACTTCATGTCTTGGTCAATTGTTAAATATCAAGAAGATATTAAGGGAATGCGCCACTGGAATTTAAAAAACAAAGAATTAAAAAGAATGAGCTTTTTTTTGCTTTCTCTACCACATACATAACAGGCTCCTATAGATGGTATTGCATTCAACCCAAAATTTCGATACCAAGGTTTCACTGGAAATACATGTTTTACGACCCCCTGAATCTAAAAAGGAATGTTCAGAAAAATATGTGTGTGCATGCATGGGGGGGGGGGTGCGTACGTGCGCGAGAGATGTTAAGAGATAGACGAAAACATACTACACAAGAAATATAGATATTTTAAAACACACAATTTATTTCAAAGAACCATTTTGGTGGCATCAGCCTTTTCTAAGATATATGTTATTAATGGCTTGAACTGTTGAATACTTAGCCATTCTCACTGTTCCCTTTGCATTTTAATGAAATATAGCTACTTCTGTAATGCTTTGTCTTGATTCAAATGAAATAGATAAAAAAAATAAGCTTTTGTAAGAATAATTAGAGGGTAGAAAAAGTCAAGTGAATTTAACACATCAGATTTTTTTTTTTTTTAATACATAAAATCTCAAAACCTTGTAGATTAATAATTTATTAATTTCTTTACATTTTATATTTCTTATACATGCAAATGCCCTTCAGCAAGATTTAAGTAGTCATATCCTGTTAAGTTGATTGGGAATCTGTTTACTGTTCCACCCAAAAATTGGATATCAAGATTTCATCAGAAATATGTGTTTCAATGCCCTATGAATCCACATAAAATGCATTTATAGAGAAAGGACTGTCTGCTATTGATACTTTTGGTTAATAACAAAATCACATCTTCATGCCTTTTTGTTTACACTTTTGGATTCTATTCCTTTTTAATGATCTTAAAACTATTCTTATAAAATTTATCTCTAAAATCAACAGGTGAGAAAGTATATGAGAAAGGCTGGTTTCTCATGGTAAATCTCTATGTTCAATGATTTGATTTCCACTCTGTATAAAAAGAATGTGATGCACGACTCACATTATTTTCATTACCCATTACTTGCAAGGCGAAGAGGCAGAGGAAGAATAAACTATGTGAACAACTAGACGTTGAGGTAATGCAATCTGGATAAATTCTGCTGAAATTAAACACATCATCTATAGATTGTTTAGAGAAAAAAAATAATGCTATAGACCATCTGAATAATTTGTTGAATGACAAATAATCATTAATTAGATGAAAGGTTACATTATCACCCGATTAAGCCAACTACCACTCAGTTTTTTATGTTCTTTTTTAACCCCCGAGTAAGAACCAAGAAAACAGAATAAATACCCGCTTTCCATACCTCTATTTGTGGTGACTACATATGCAAATGCATGAGATCATGTAAACGAATTTACTGTATTTAATTGGCTAATTCTTTCTAAAGAACCTGAGTGGGAAAATATTAAAAAGTGTATGTAATACTTCAGAATATTATTGCAGATGACTGTGCACTCTTTTATGAAATTACTGTTTCAAAAAGGATTGTTTGTGAACAACTACGATGAGAAAACAAAGCAACATTTTTAGGAAAAACTATTTCAGAATAGGTAGTGTAATTTTCTGAGCAGTCATTCAGATGACAGTTGCACCAAAGTTTGAAAATTGTTCAGTTTTTCTTTTCAATCCCTGCCCATAATGCAGCTGTGGAAAGGACTTTTTCCTCTTTAAATATTCACTGGTCAGATGATAGAAATAGGTTATCTACAGAATGTGTAAAAACTTAAAAGATGTCAGTTGTTCTGAATTCCACAACAGTATTAAATGTAGAAATGAGTAAACCAAAAACGTTTGAGGGCGTGAGAGATATTTTTCCTCGAAAATGAACATGAAAAATGTGTATAGTGTAGCTATCATTAGAATAAAGTATGTGTGGAAAGTTTCCATCACAACTAGTTTTTTTTATTTTGGATTTGGTAATACTAATTTGATAATTCATTGGTTAAATTATACATGCACAAAAATATTACTTAATCACTTAACAATTTTCAAGTTCAATATAGGGCAATACTGCCTTGTTTGTCACACTTCTACTCTCTGTGTTTGCAAGCAATCTCCTGTTGTATTCCCCTAACTTTTCTTAAAGATTTCCACTTTGACTATTTCCAAGCTGATGTTAATGAACTGGAAAGCCTGCCACTGTATTTAAGACTAACTCATGCTCTGTAACCCTCTTTGCATTCATGAGAAATGTATTGAGAAATCAACATTATGCTAAGCTACATTCTTAAACAGTAAAAATTTGATTGTATTCTTACAGTCACAGGAAATAGCAGGTATCACAAAGTCTATGTTTATCCTTAGTTTTGGTCCTCTTGATGTATCCACAAAGAGTTCTTCTGAGATGCTTGGTGTCAGGTAGTCTTGTAGTTCAAAGTAAGACAGCAGAAGAATGAGACTTAAACTCAACACAGAAACTGGAAAAAGATACAACATTATAACTTTACAACTAGCATTATCGTATTCCTTTCTGAAATTAATCTCATTTCATTGCAAACGCATTTCGATTACACAGCAGAGCTTTCTGTATTAATATCATAGAATACGTTTCTACGTGTAAAAGTTGCAGTGAAAAATGCTGTCTCTTTGCAAAACGATCTACCGACTTTAGGGTACAATAAAGTGAATTATACTAGCGGTTCACAGAAAGCTGCAAAAATTTCATCAACCTCCTGTTTTAAATGTGAAAAGTTTTTACTACAAGAAAGGAACACAAATCATGAATACACGTGATAAAAATGTGAGGTTAGATTTGATGAAACAATATACTTACTGCTTCTCTAAGGTGTAATTATTTTCAGCAGTACGGTATGGGTTAAGGCTAATACAGATACATTACATTTCCGCACTTCATAATATACACATTGTCAGAAAATTTCAATTTTCGTTACCTGCTGCCCCGCCGACAGTTTTGACACTAACGCCGTCCAGACGTTTCGGATAGGTATCCAAATGGCTTAAATGTTCCAAAATCTTTCTTTGCAGCATGGTGATAATAAAAAGTATAAATATATAAAATATTTAATATTATACAAGCACACCAATTTTCTTGCACAAAATGTCAAATTGACACATGTAAACACTGGCGGCGATTGCTGCGACATCTGTTATGAAAACATAGAAGCAATGTAGCCAGACTCTGGATTTCTTTGTTCGCATCATTTAAATGCACTTCAATTCATTTTATTTTTATTGTTACCAAAGGATCTTATTTAAGATATGGGGCATATCATTTTGAAAAAAAAATCACAAATACAATAAAATGTGGTTGAATATTATATTATGTAAATGGTACGGCATAATACACATTATTTCTTCACTACCTACTTTATCAACACGAGCAATTAAATCTAAGGTATGGGACATAACGTCATTTTGGACAAATTTTACAAATGCAATAGTGCCATTGCATATTGTATAATGTAAATGGTACAGCATAATACACATTCTTTCTTCACTACTTTATCAAAACAAGAGCAATGAAATATATACAATAATGGCCGAATTGTAGGTATATATAAAATTATGTGAACACAAATAAAACATAGAATACACAGGAAATATTAATGCATACAATGTCAACTATACAAAACAATTGATTTAATGCATATTAGTTATCGCCTCCTTATAAGTATAAGCAGAATTATAATACAATATTTTCAAAAGTAATTCTTCGATTTTTGCAGTACAGATATTCGTGGGAGACTTGCTCACCGACCTCAGCGGATGAATGTCTTGTATTTCTGCTTCGGCAACAGTTGCTTTGTCTCAGTTTTCATTATCCGTCAACGTTACCAGTTATTGTATATTGCTACTTTTCAAAATCTTACAACGTATATAACGGATTCCCTATGTCATGTGTCTCATATGGTATGATACAGGTATTATGTCCACTTTTTGGTGGTTTTGTCTTACCACGAATTACCTATGTATTAACTGACAACTTCTGCTTTCCATCGAAGTTTAGTTTCGTAAAATGTTATTGTCTTATAATCATGCTTTATATGTTCAATTGCGTATTTCATGTAAGGATTATTTCCGATAACTTTATAGTATTGTTTGACGTTTTTACTTTCTCTGCTACTTAAGTACTTTGTAGGTAGACGAAGTATTGTATTCCACCCAAAAATTCGATATCGAAATTTCGCCGGACATACCTACGTGTTTCGAGGCCCCCTAAATAAAAAAAATCTGATGTGTTACACTCACATGACTTTCTCTACTCTTGTACAAAGTATTTTTACAAACGCTTATTCTCCATCTAGTTCATGTTAATCCAGATAAACATCTGCAGACCCTATCTTATTGCTAATTTTCTTGTAGATGTAGGGGAAAATATGTTTACAAGGGCAATATAGAAAAACAGTAGCCTTTAAGCACATACATATCTGTTAATAGCTGGTTGCTAGGTGCCGCACCATTCCCTTTGCCACAGATTATAACTCTTTGCATATCCAAGACAAAAAAAATCTGATGTGTTACACTCACATGACTTTCTCTACTCTTGTACAATCTATTTTTACAAACGCCTATTCTCCATATGCTTCATATTAATCGAGATATCGAGATGTCAATCTTATTGGTAATTTTCTTGTAGATGCAAGGAGAATATGGTAGCTTTTAAGCGATAGTCAAATATTTTATCGCTGGTTGCTATGTGGCGCATTCCATTCTCTTTGCATGTCCAGGACATAAAAAAATGAATAAGGAATTTGAGAAAAAGTATAAGTATTGGAAAATTTAAGGGAATAACAAGCAATATCTCGAAAACGGTTCACTCAACAAAAGAAATGTATATGACATAAGTTGTGTATTTTAACGAGAACTACATTTTTTGTGTAGTAAAATTTTGTCTATCTCTTATGGTTTACCAGTTATGCAAAAGTCGTTCACAATGAAGAACACTTTTGGAGACATTCCCAGAAAATTCGAGATATACATTTCATTTCTCATGACATTATCTTAAACATATGATATTTTAATCAAAATCGTTAGAGCCATTTCTGAGAAAATTAAAATTTTCGAAAAATCTTCCATGTAAAGGGTAGTCTGGGGTGGGGGGATTTTCTTGAAAACCTTCGTGTCGCCTCTCTGGAAGATACTGAACCTAAATACCAAGTTTGGTGCTTATCCGACTGTTCGTTTTTGAGTTATGCTGTTCACAGACACACACACACACACACAGACACACACACACAGACACACACACACACACAGACACACACACGGACATGTTTCCAAAAATGCTTTTTTTGGATTCAGGAGGTCTCAAAACATGTATTTCCGGTGAAATCTCGGTATCGAATTTTTGGGTGGAATGCAATACTTCCCCTACTTACTATACGTAGTAGAGAAAGTAAAAATGAATAACGAATTTGAGAAAAAGTATAAGTATTGGAAAATTTAAGGAAATAACAAGCAATATCTCGAAAACGGTTCACTCAACAAAAGAAATGTATATGATATAAGTTGTATATTTTAACGCGATCTACATTTTTTGTGTAGTAAAATTTTGTCTATCTCTTACGGTTTACCAGTTATGCAAAAGTCGTTCACAATGAAGAATACTTTTGGAGACATTCCCAGAAAATTCGAGATATACATTTCATTTCTCATGACATTATCTTAAACATATGATATTTTCATCAAAATCGTTAGAGCCATTTTTGAGAAAATTAAAATTTTCGAAAAATGTTCCATGTAAAGGGTAGTCTGGGGTGGGGGGATTTTCTTGAAAACCTTCGTGTCGCATCTCTGGAAGATGCTGAACCTAAATACCAAGTTTGGTGTTTATCCGACTGTTCGTTTTTGAGTTATGCTGTTCAGACAAACACACAGACACACAGACAGACAGACACACACACACGGACATGTGAGGTATCAAAATATGTATTTCCGATGAAATCTCGGTATCGAAATTTTGGGTGGAATACAATACTTCCCCTACTTACTATACGTAGTAGAGAAAGTAAAAATGACATTTTTAGAGAAGGTCCATGTGTGTGAACAATATAACTTAGAAACATAATTTTGGATAAATACCAAAATTTGTATTTAGGCTTAGTGCCTTCCAAAGTTACGACACAAATATTTTAAAGAAAATCGCTGTGTCTACTTCAAACTGCCCTTTACATGGAAAGTTTGACATTATTTTTTTATTTTCACAAAAGTTGTTCTAACAATTTTAATTAAAGTACATTACATTTAAAGCATTTACAAGACAACTAAAATGCATATGTGCCTATCTTGAATTTTTTAGGAATAACCTGCAAGGCCTCTTAATTCGGAAGGAACTTTGAATAACAGGTAAGCTATAAAAGATAAAGAAAAACTTACTCTGCAAAAAACGTAAATCTCTTTAAAACACAAATTTATTTTAATTAATCCTTTTTTTTACACATACCATTTCCGATATATTCGTAGTTGTTGGTTTGAATTTTCCAACATTTTTTGAAGCAGTCACCATTCAGTTGTTTCTCGGGATGTCATGGAAGGAGTATGGAATTTCAAGGCCAGCGTATAGCGATCCACTTTTGAACATCTGGTTATCGATTCGGTTTCCCGTATCCTTTTTATACACTCGATTCCATGTATACCGTCAGCTCACCTTCAGGCGGCATTCTACTGGCCTTCACAGGTGAAGAATGTATAGCAAAGGGAAGTGTGTGTATCTGTTCACCTTTTCACGCATGCAGTGGTGCCCTGTTTTAGTGCACTGTTCTAGACTATTCACATATAATATATAACTTTGAGCAATAGCTTTACTCATCATCACTTATAAAAACCATGTTTAAATATATAACTAAATAAAACCCTGTTTTGCACAATATCTCCGCGAAAAATATTTTTAATTGCAACATAATGTAAACTGAAATACATTATACTCTTTACCGTCAAAGAGGACACTTTACTAACATCATTAAAATGGTCTGTCCAATCCAAATGTACAACTAAATAAAATACTGTTTTGCACAATTTCTCTATGAAAAATTATTATTTTTAATGACAGTAAAATGTAAAGCTGAAATAAATTATTCTTTATGCTCTCAAAGAGGACACATTTACTAGGCATCATTTTAATAATCTGTTCATGCGAATGCTGCATGGCATTGCCTTAGCAATGTCTTCAAATGGCAAATTGGCTTTCCACATATCCACAATTCTTCCCCGATGCACCTCCGAAATATTTGTATACATCGGTGAGTTACAGTTAACACTCACCACTGCTTGGTCGAACAACAAAGGTAGAACGCTCCAGATACTCCTCCTCCCTGCTATGTACGCGCCCGCTGAGAATGTTGGTAAAATGCCTTTCGAAGCTGCGATGACGGCACAGATGGAAGCGAGTGTATATCTACAAAGAAATGTGTAATGCAACTATTACGACAAAGTTTATCTCGATTAGTAGATAGAAAAATAAACTTTGAAAAAATAGATTCAGATGACCGAAAAATTCAATACCATCGCCGTGGAAGAACAAATAATTCCAATTAATTCCTTTGAAAAAATAGTTTGCAGAATCAACATAAAACTAGACGACAGTGAGTGCAGAAAGGCATGTGAATGTAACAAATAGGATTTTTCAACTGGTAAAAGTTAGAGGAAAAGGTACGTATCACGGTGGGGCCTCCGGAATCGGGGCAGAGCACCGCACGCAGGCAGTCGGCCCATTATGCTTCCAACGTGACACCTGGGAGGGAAGTATGAGGAGAGAGACTAGAAGGGTAACCAGATCCGGATGACGGGCGCAAGCATGAACGGGTTCCTAACGTTTCCAGATAGAACGCATCGAATGCTGTCCGGTCCCTGCCCACAAGCCACCAACCTCCAAGGTCTCCCGAAGCGGAGCCCCACGCTTAGGAGAGACCTAACTGAGCGGTACCGCAGCGACACCAGAGAAGAAACCTCTACAGAGCGCAAGCCACCGCCCAACCGCAACCCGTTGAACACCGTCGCCTGGTCCTATAACCCTAAAACAGATGAAAAGGAGATTAGGGGCAGGAGAGTCGTGGTAGAAGATGAACCACTCCAGCATTCACCTGGCGAACCACAAAAAGCACGATCCCGGGAGCTCCTGAGCCATCCCGCTCGGTTTTCAAGTGGTAAGTCGCTATTTGTGTTTTCTTGTGATCATGTAAATAATTTCAAATCCATTACATAAGGAACCGCTTTTTAAAAAGCCTGACTTCGCTTTAGACTTCTGTATCCTTCTTGTAGTTACAACGAAATGTAAATACAAGAAGAATGCATATCCCAATTAACAAGAAGTAGAGAGAGGAATAAGCTTTTGTGGCTTTATAGTTTTCAATATGAAGAAATGCACCTCGTGACTAGGGCCAGGGAAAACAGTGGTTTCTTCGAAATTCCTGCAACCTAAGTTGAACCTCGCTCTCCTTTATTCCCTAGTCGCTGAACTGTCAAAATAAATGGCAGAAAGACCGTGACATATCGAAAAAGAAAGAAAAACGCAATATGATATGTATTTTGTTATTCACATCACCTCTAATACTCGCACGTGGTTGTCACATTTAAACACTCTTAATACGCCTTCATCGTGCTGCAAGATGAAACTCGAACCAGAGGGAGGGAAAGCCAGCTCTAAACAGGCAGAAAATAAATAAATAAAAATAAATGCAATGGAAGGATATTTCTGTTTTTGCAACCTTCTGCTGCGTTCTAGTAATACAATGCGTTCATTATATTGTCGGATAGCAGATCGCACGGATGCGTGCTCTGAAATTAAATGAGTATTATTTATAGGCGCTCTTTAACTTCTATGGCTCTTAGAGTCCCATTCTATATTGAGCGTAAAAGACCGGAAATTTTGCTCGGAGGCTTCTTTATCAGGCTTGAGGTTCTTTTACGTGCACTAAATCTACGAGTACGACACGGGACCGCTCGTTTTACTTCCCTTCGAAGGAAGCCATGCTAAGGATTTTTACGCCTGAAAAAAATCCATCGCCTTCCGCCGGTTTGAACCCGCGACCTCGGGAACTAGAAGCTAGCATGGTACCCTAGAGCATGGAGGACGACGTGTTCCGCCGCTGTCTATTATACTGGGGTTTTTCCGTTCTAGAACTATCGCGTTACCTACTCACGAGTGATAGTACGAGGGCTGATCAACAAAGGCTGAGACTGATATTTTTTCACAGATGTTTATTACTCCAATTCAATGTTTACATGATCTTTTTCAAAGCAGTCCCCTCCTACTTCAATGCACCTTTATAGCGTCTCTGCCAGTCCTTGAACACGTGCTGCAGACAATTCTTTGTCAGGTCCTTGAGAATCGCCTCACTTTTCTTTAGCACTACTTCAGAGTTCTCAAATCGAATACCCCTAAGCTTTGCCTTTAGTGATGGGAATAAAAATGTCACAGGGTGCAAGATCGGGGCTATAAGGTGGATGTGGTACACAGGTAATGTTGAATCGAGCCAAAAACTGCATGACTTGATTTGCGACGTGAGGCCGTGCATTGTCATGATGAAGTCGCCACCCAGTCCGAGAAAACTCTGGTCGTTTCTTTGCAATGTGCTTCCTCAGTGTAGCCAATACTGACGTGTAGTATGCTACTGTAACAGTAGCGTGAGGGGGAACTGCATGCTGGTAAATCATTCCATTACAGTCAAAAAATGTGATTACCATCACTTTCCCTGCAGATGGAACAACTTTTGCCTTTTTTGGTGTTGGAGAACCTGGCGATTTCCACACTGTGCTGGCTTGTTTTCCTTCAGGATCATAATGATGCAGCCATGACTCATCACCGGTGATAATCGATTTAAAAAATGCATCACCTCCATTGTCTGGTATGCGAAATGCACGCAGGGTCTACAAAATAGAGCATTACTACCAACCTACCAATACGAGAGTGCTGCCGCCTACCAACATTATACATAAACACCCGCTCTTTTCAAATATTTATGTTACAGATACGAAACTATCACGGAAGCTACAGGAAAATATCAGTCTCAGTCTTTGTTGATCAGCCCTCGTAGCATGCACCATAACGAGTACTAACCTTGTTATAAGTGGTGCCCATCTCCTTGAGACATTCCTGTCATCTTCGGATGAAATTTCCAATCACACGCATAAGTTCCTCTTGGGTAATTTTCATAATCTCTGTTTTTATACTGTCCTTAAGTTCGTCTGTGTTGTAGGGATTGTTCCTATAAACTTTAGTTTTTAAAGTTCCCCACAAACAGAAGTCGCACACACTAAGGTCCAGGGAAGGGGAGCGGGCATAATCCTTTAGAAATCATCTTGTCTAAATATGGGACTCACTCTGTATAAAACATTATTACGTCCAACATTCACTTATGGGGATATGCCGCCATAACCTACATCAAAGGATTACAAAGATTTCAAAACAAGATCCTGCGCATGATAGCCAAAGTACCATACACAGCACCATCCGATCTACTTCATAAAGAGCTTAAAATGCACACAGCTGAAGAGTTCATTAAGAAACTAACATGCAATATGTACGATAAATTACACCGGCATCACAACCCACTAATATCAACATTAGGAACCTACAATACAAAAAATAACAAACACAACAAACCCCTATCACTATTCGATAGAACATCATCCATTGTTTACACTGCTGAAATACAACACTTCCTCGACAATCTCATTCAAACATGACAAAGACACTAACAAAGAACTACTCCCCACTAAACACCCAACATTAATCTTTTCCTTCTTCTTTGTTTCAGACCAGCCCGTTGCAGTGCCCTCAAGTCCTCAGCAACTGTTGAGGCGGATCGGGAGAAAGGGTCTCCCATCGTGAACGACTTGGACAGTGAAAGACGGGCCACTGCATTATGGAGTCGTTCACACAGACGACAATGGCGACCATCAGGACAACGAGTACAACGAAGGACCTAGAAGGCCGGATGCTACGACAGATGGTGCCCGCTTGACGAACAGGAACCCCTGGGAAGAACAGCACAGGACGCAACCTCACAATTTTTCAATTATGCATAGAATTACCTCTACACACATATCTAACTTAGCAGTAAGTTAAGGTTAAATCGTATGACACGCAGGTACTCTCTGCAAACAACACACAAATTAGACCTTAAGCATGAAATTAAGCATATATAACATCAGAAAATACGCATATAACCCACTGGTATTGTTCAGGTTTCATGGGCAATACCAGCAAGTAACATTTGACGGGCTCGCATGCAATGCATGCCAGCCAAGTAGCGATTCACATACTAACCGGGGTGCTATGCGGGACCCGACTAAAGCATGAATGCACGTTCATACACAGAAATACACAATTAACACGTGGTAGGGTTTTTTAGTGGGTATTCCGCGCTTTGAGCGGCGAGCTCCACATATCCCCCCAACCATTGCACACCGGCTGAGGGTCGAATGCAATAATGCATTTTCCCACCACGGAAAAAAAATCCTGTCATCAAAAACCTCTTTATGACTTCCAAGGAGTTTTGAGCAGTATGGACTGTGCCGGAATCTTGTTAGAAATATCCGTTTTCTCTCTCATCTGACAGCATTTGACAAAATGGTGCAAGAATATCCCTGCGGTACTTATCGGAATTACATCACTAAAAAATATGGACCTATTGTTCGTTTTGCTGTTACAACACATTACACACCTATCTTTACATCATGCAAAGGAACTTCATGAATTAAATAAAGATTCTCTGGGCTGCAGTACCTACGAGGGCGGATTGATAAGTCCATAACTTTGACGAGAGATAACGTTATAATCACAGGTTTCTTGTTTGCACCCAAGTCTTGCATCTATTTTGGGTATAATCAAGGAAATTCTTGGTTGTTTGTTTCTTAGAACGTGTTGAGAGCGTCTAAAATAAGCATATGTGTTGCTTCGTAGAAAATGGAGAAAAATGAATTTCGTGTTCTCATAAAACACTACTTTTTGCGCGATAAGAAGGTGAAGGAAGCAAAAGAAAAGCTGAACAAGTATTATGGGGACTCTGCTCCATCACATGCCATGGTTCACAGAATTTCGATGTGGGCGTCGAGCAAGGCAGGTTGAGGTCACAACAGAAGAAATGGTGAACAAAGTTGTTGTGTTGGAAGACCGCTGAGTGAAAATCCGTGAGATAGCCAAGACCGTAAACATTTCGAGTGAACGGGCGTACATTGTGCACGAATTTTGGGGTATGAGAAAGCTGTCAGCAAGATGAGTGCCGCGACTGCTCACAGTTGAGAACAAGCGGAATCGTGTGACCATTTCACAGGGATGTTTGAACATGTTCCAGCGTAACCCAAGTGAGACTTTGCGGCGTTATATCACGGTTGATGAAAATTGGATCCATTACTATCAAGCTGAAACCAAACAACAATCAAAGCAGTGGATTTCCTTAGGCGAACCTGCTCCAAAGAAAGCGAAACCATTCCGTCGGCAGGAAACATCGTGGCAGTTGTCTTTTGTGATTCACAAGGGGTGATAGATATCCACTCCTGGAAAAGGGTAAAACGATCACAGGTTCATATTGTGCCTCAATGCTGGATCAGTTTCACAAGGAATTGTTAAAGAAACGACCCCATTTGGTGAAGAAAAAGGTTCTCTTTCACCAGGATAATGCATTCGCACACAAGTCACCCATTGTCATCGCAATATTGTGGAATTGGGCTACGAACTGCTACCTCACCCATCATATTCTCCAGATTTGGCTCCGAGCGACTTCTTCCTCTTCCCAAATCTGAAAAATTGGCCCGCTGGGAAGAAATTCACGTCCAGCAAACACATTATGGCAGAAACAACCTCATATTTTGCAGACTTAGAAAATTCATTTTTTGGAAGGGTTAAAAAAATTGGAGAAACGTTGGACAACGTGTATTGAATTGAAAGGTATGTTGAGAAATAAAATTGATTTTTTAGAAAAATTATTTTCTTTAAAAAGTCACTGACATCAATCCGCCCACGTATTGTTCTGTGAGGCAGGCAACATGACCATTTAAATGAATGCATGCCTCTCTGAGAAAATTATTAAATATGGGTCAACAGACCGTAAACGATTTTTGTAAGATCCAGTTACAGAAATTGACGCGTTTTTTTCCTCACGAGGTTGCAATTCATGAACTATAGTCACTAAGTAGGGTTTCAATTTTAGAAGTTTAGCAGCTGTATGAACAGAAGGTTTTGAAACAGCCCCTTGCTGTGTAACACGTCCTAAGACTTCTTTGTAGAGCGTTCAAATGATGCATCAATTTCGCCAATTTCTTCCTCCGTTAGAACATGTCGTTTTCGTTTCTTAGGTTTAGCATTTAGTGATCCCGTTGTCCTAAACTTATCAACCAGGCATCCAACAGTTTCTCTACCTGGAACTGGAATACCAGGAAATTTCTCCTGAAATTGTCTACACAGCTGTCTACATGATTCGCCTTTTACATATCGTACATAAAAAGTACCAACTTATATAAAATATTTACGTATCCTAAATAAAAATTCAAAAGTGAATTTTTTGGTAGGCATTTCAGTGGACTAATCACAAGACAAAAATGGTAACAATAATAAGAATACTCTAAAGTAATTTACATACAACACAGATGTCTTGAATAAACTTTCACTTTTGAAATGCACAATGAACAAACTCTAGTCTTTACAGCTCGAACTGAATGCAGGAATTGACAGTTATATTAGGGATGGCAGTTCTGTGCCTATGACGTACTTTCCTAGCTCACTGAAAAAGTATGTGCCTAACGTCAGTTACCTTTCCTGCTGCCAGCCGTCTGCTGGAAGACGAGGGATTTAGCTGACACAACATAAACACACGCGCCACCACTACTGGATTGCTGGTTCAGTGGCTTTATTAGTCTGATAAATACTCTACACCAGAACTATCACCAACATCGTTTTCTTCTTTAGGGTTTTACCTTTCATCTTCTTTAGATATTTCCCTTTCGTCTTCATTCTCCTTCGCTGTCACTAAATCCTCCACCTTGAATTACAAAACGTTCTATGATATTTTCAAACAGGCCTTCAGTATATTTGTCCTCCAATTTTATAACGTGTTGACGGGCATTTTTTCACTTTTCCACGCTAATGTCGTCAAGACGCTGTTGGCAAAGCTTCATAACATCATTCTAATTTAAAACGCGTGGACATTCTTCACAACTTCTCTAGTTTGGCTATGCAAAGTTTTTGTGCCAAGTTTTGATAAAATTGGAGGCATTTTAGTTCGTGTAAGAATGCAAAACAACAAGAGCTTCCAATAAACACCCCAAAACTCACACTAGTACAATCCAAGTTTAATCATAGAAAGTAATTTACACAGAAAATTCCAGACAGCATAAACAGACCGCTGGCAATGGAGATGTTACTCGGGCTACTGGTTCCGCTAGACTGAACTGCACATGCGCGAGAAGTGGGGTTCGCTCACTGTTCAGATAACCAGTGCGCACTCAGGCTTCATCGGCAGAGAGCTATCGTCCCTACTGTATATGTGATATGTGACCCGGCTGTAAATCGAACGCATGGCATAATAAGATGACTCCAGAGGTCTTGGCAGGTTACAGAGATTCACAAATAATAAAATAATAAAACAGGACACTGCCATGTATATGGAAGTTTCATGTTGGCATAATCTTTCCCGTTTTAAATCCACAGTCATGGTCAGTGATGATACCGACCCATCCACCAAAAAAAAGTTTAATTCTGTTGCCACTCCCTTCAGCATTCACCACAACCCCAGTAATCTCACACAGCACTGTGTTACTGCCGATAAGTCGCAAATCCAGAAGTTGCCACGTTACTTTGGTGCTGAAAACTAGGGACGGCACTTTGACCCAGTTCACCGCGAGGTTGACCGGTACTGGTGTATAGAATACCTCTGTTTACTAGTATTTAGATAAGAGCAGTCCAGCGACAGCACGCACTGCTCGTTGGCATAGCTCAGTGGAACAAACATGGAACGTTTCTACAAGCTCCCACTGCAATACAATATGTATGCGCGTAGCATACCGAGTGAGGCGACTTCGCAGTAACGTGTGCCACTTGCATTCGGGAGGTCCCGGGTCCGATCCCCGGCGACCGGCCATTCTGAAACTGTGTTTGGTTTCCCCGAGGTTGGCAGGTGAATGCTGAGGTGGCTTCTCTCTAACACGATTTCCTTTCCATCATTCCCTTTCATTCCGTTTACTTCTCATGTTTCAGGTGTGCTTCTAGGCTACGTGGCATAGGTGGTGCCGGACAAATGACGCGGATGCATGCTCAATGGAAAAAGTATTTCCCGTGGACACTAGTGGGCTGCTTGATTGGGATGGTTCGTCGCCCTCTCTCGGCAACTACAGCAGTGGGACGGGTTTGCGAGAACGTTGGGGACTTCCGCGCGCCTCTGTGACCTGTCTGCCTACGGCCTGCAACTCCTATGGTTCCTTCACCGCATCCCTTCCCTTCCTCCTGGGGATGGTAGCCATAATAGAACAGAGGAGTTAGTCAAATTACACACACGTATTTGCTATCTGATACAAACTGTATTCCGTTACAAGATGTAGCAATGTGCATTTTTAAGTGTGAAAAAGTTAAATTCTTTCTGTTTTCACTAAAAATGTGCTTGTACTGTGAGAAAACTCGATCAGCATCGCACGAGGTTAGGGATGCGTATTTAAAACAAACACTATTGTCTACGCCAGAGATGGCGAAAACGTGACTCGCGAGTCATTTTGACTCTTAGGCGCCGTTCCCTCTCTGCAACCGTCCCTTTGTGTTTCACGTGCTGCTGAGTGATGCAGTGCGTGTTGCATATTTGGTGACTCGTGGAAGGAAGGCGTTTTCGCCACCCTTGGTCTACGCTATTGAAACCAAAAGTTCTACATAAGAAGAGGATAAACAGGTGAAGAAGAAGAAGAAGAACCAGAAATCGAATCCTATACAAATGAAACGTATGTTCGTTCTCCGACGTAGCACAAACAGGTTACCCTTTCCTTTCACAGTGCAGTACCTTTGAAAACATGGTCTCCCTGGTCAATATAGGCAAGCAACAACCAACCTAAAAGACAATACGACAAAGTGTCGTCCTTGCTGATAACATCGAGAAAATAACTCTGCTATTAAGAGCCTTACATATTATAGTATATAGCCCTTTGCATGTAATTTTAAATTTTGTTTGAGATTCTCACTGATAGAAGAAATGAGAATATATCTCTGGGTGATAAAGGAATGTTTTATGTTCTACCAGACACATGAGATGGAACAGCCATGTGAATATTGCCAAGCGGCACGCATGTGATGTTTGCAGGTTTCCCAAGTATTGTGCACTGCAAAGTTAAATAGGTTTAAAGGGAAAGCAGAAAGCAGGAACTAATAATGAGTAGAAAACAAGCTAAGCATTGCACGCGTAGTATTAAAAAGTTTCTGATGTGTTGCAATCACATGAATTTCTCTACCCTATATCGCTTATTAGTGGATATACAAATTATTCTTACGAAGGTTTACTTTCCTATCTACTTCATCTTAACCGAGATAAAACTTTCCAGAAAAAGCTGCTATACACACTTTGTTATAAGTATAAAGGAAATGGCGACAATCAAATGCTTAAAAACTGGAGACTATGTTAAAAATTCCATATTCTGCCTTAAAATACCATACTCTCGCAAGAAATAACTGAATATCGAAAGGACTTGAAAAGAATGACAAAATTATTGATAAATTCGAACCATTAATAACGAATATCTTGGAAATGACTGACGCCACAAAAAAAGTTGTTTGAAATAAATTATGTTTTTTAAAGAGATCTCTTTATTTTCTATACTACGTATAGTAAGTAGGGGAAGTATTGTATTCCACTAAAAAATTCAATACCGAGATTTCACCGGAAATACATGTTTTGAGATCCCCTGAATCCAAAAAAAGAATTATTGGAAACATGTCCGTGTGTATGTGTCTGTGAACAGCATAACTCAGAAACGAGCAGTCGGATAAACACCAAACTTGGTATTTAGGTTCAGTATCTTCCAGAGATGCGACACGAAGGTTTGCAAGAAAATCCCCCCACCCCAGACTACCCTTTACATGGAACATTTTTCGAAGATTTTAATTTTCTCAAAAATGGCTAACGATTTTGATTAAAATATCATATGTTTAAGATATTTTCATGCCAAATAAAATGTATATCTTTAATTTTCTGGGAATGTCTCCAAAAATATTCTTCATTGTGAACGACTTTTGCCTAACTGGTAAACCATAAGAGATAGACAAACTTTTATTACACAAAAACTGTAGATCGCGTTAAAATACACAATTTATGCCATATACATTTTTTTGTTGAGTAAGCCATTTTCGAGATATTGCTTGTTATTCCGTTAAATTTTCCAATACTTATACTTTTTCTCAAATGGGAATTCGTTATTCATTTTTTATGTCCTGGTAATGCAAAGAGAATGGAATACTGCACATGGCAACCACCTCTTAAAATATTTGACTATCGCTTAAAGACTAGCAATTCCCCTTGCATCTACAACAAAATTAGCAATAAGATTAACATCTCGATTAACATGAAGCATTTATGGAGAATAAGCGTTTGTAAAAATAGTTTGTACAAGAGTAGAGAAAGTCATGTGAGTGTAACAAATCAGATTTTTTGTAGTAGTTTTCATCTATCGCTTAACGTTTACCAGTTACACAACATTATACAAAATTTCTTCCGAATGAAGTGGACTTTACAGGCTATTCCCTGAAAATTCGAGATATACATCTTATTTGTAATGTAAATATATTTAATATATAGTATTTTAACCAAATCGTTTGAGCCATTTTCTAGAAAATTAAAAATGTCGAAAAATGTTCAATGTAAAGTGTAGTTTAGGGTGGGGATTTTCTTGAAAATCTTCATGTCGCATATTTAGAAGATACTGAACCCAAATACCGAGCTTGTTATTTATCCTACTTTTAGTTTTTGAGTTATGCTGTTCACAGACACACACACAAACACACAGACAGGTAAGCAGGCAAGTAGACACACGGACCTTTTTCTAAAAATACTTTCTTTGTTTCAGGGGCCTCAAAACATGTATTTCCGTTGAAATCTTCTGGCATGTTGCAAGGATGTTGCCATAAGGCCTGCACTATCTCCCTTATTCTCCGAGCTACCAAAGACTAGGTACAGGAAACGGATTCACTCAGCTCATGTGCACTTTAGCAACTGTTGCGTCGTCGTTGAGTAACGAAGTGCGCATTTTTTTTACATTGTTTAAATTGCGCACAGTAAACGATGGAGAATATCATAATTTTTGCAATATCTACTCAACATTTCTCGGAATGTGCAACATTAAAGGTTATTTCAACATAAAGATATCATCCTCATGATCGTAACCTGCTATCTTATTTCCTTCTCTCCCATTTTCAACATCGCGCGAATGCCCCTGGAAGCCATTCTAATTATATAGTAGAACCCCGCTTAACCGAACTAAAGGGGGTAGAGTGTTTCGAATAACGCATTTTTTTTTCGGATAATCCATGGTAACGATTTTAAGCAGCCAAATGAAAAAAATAATTGCATTCCAAAAGCATGTAATAATGTTTAATAAAAATCTACTACTATATACAGTATTAAAATATACATTATGATATTTACAAAGACTATTTCATAAAACCAGTAATTTCCTTGCGAGCAGCTATATCGCGCCACCGTTTGATAAGCATAATATTTGTTGGTGTTGATGCACTGTTTTGTTCCACAAAAGGCAAGACAACCTAAAAAACATCTCTGTTACACTCACATGACTTTCTCTACTCTTGTACAAACTGTTTTTACAAACACCTATTCTCCATCTACTTAACGTTAATCGAGATAAACATTTGCAGGAAACTATCATATTGCTAATTTTCTTATAGGTGCAAGGGGAATATGGAGGCTTTAAGCGATAGTCAAATGTTTTAAGCGCTGGTTGCTATGTGGCGCATTCCATTCTCTTTGTATGTCCAGGACATAAAAAAAACGAATAACGAATTCCCATTTTAGAAAAAGTACAGGTATTGGAAAATTCAAACAAATAAAATAAAATGAGGATTATTTATGGACGCTCTTTAACTACTGTGGTACTTAGCGTCTCATTCTATGTTAGGCGAGAAAGACCGATAATTTTGCTCAGAGGCCTCTTTATCAGGCTTGAGGGTCCTTTACGTGCCGTAAATCCAGGACACGGGACCACCGGCTTTACTTCCCTTCCGAAGGAAGCCATGCTAAGGATTTTTACGCCCGAAAAAAATCCGTCGCCCTCCGCCGGATTTGAACCCGCGACCTTGTGAACTAGACACACACTAGGCACGACGACTCTCTATTTTAACGAGGTCTAGATTTTTTTTGTGTAGTAAAATTTTGTCTATCTCTTACCGTTTACCAGTTATGCAAAAGCCATCCAGAAAGAAGAGGACTTTTGGGGACATTTCCAGAAAATTCAAGATATAGATTTTATTTCTCATGAAAATATTTTAAATATATGATATTTTAATAAAAATCGTTTCAAAAATATTCCATGTGAAGGGTAGTCTGGGGTGGGGGATTTTCTTGAAAATGTTCTTGTCGCACCTTTGAAAGATAATGAGCCTAAATACCAAGTTTGGTATTTATCCAACTAGCCGATTTTGAGTTATGCTGTTCACAGACACACACACGGACCTTTTCCTAAAAGTGTTTTTCTTCTGTATTCAGGGGCCTTAAAACATGTATTTCCGGTGAAATCTCGGTTAGGTTTTTGGGTGGAGTACAATACTTCTCCTACTTACTGTACTAGTAGAGAAAGTAATAAATTTTGCGTTTTTGATAGCGCCGTATTTAAATATTTCCTATTAAGACTTGGATATGAATTTGTAATCTTTCGTACTTAAAATGCTTTAAACAGAACGGGATGACTCAGTGGCCCGCATTCGGGAGGTCCCCGGTTCGATTCCCGGTGGCCGCCCACTGTGACCATGGGGTTTTTCGTGGTTTTCCTCTAGTCGCCTAGGCGAATGCTGGGGTGGTGTATTCTACCACGATTTCTCGTTTCCCTCATTTCCTGTTATTTCATCGCTCTCCTTTTTATGTTTCAGGAAGTGTCTCGGGGTTCCGTAGTGCGACTGCTGTCGGACAGATGGTACGGTTGCTGCGGTTTGCAAAATATTTCTCCATGTAAACGACAGAGTGCGGGATTCTACGCCTCTGCTGGTGAAGGCGGATGTTTCAAACTGGAAATGATAGGCACTTCCGTGCATCTCTGTGGACCGTCTGCCTGCGGACATGCGAACCGGACATATCGTGCGGTTCCTTCACTTCATCCCTGCCTCCCGGGGGTGTAGTCACAATAGATATAGTTGGTAGCGCGAGGAGGTGTCCCCCTCCATTGAATAGGCTCTACCACAAGCTCTACCTCTAATGCTTTAAACCCCTTGTCCACTGCCACACTGTCGCTAACGGCTTCGAGGTTCTGTTCAACGCAAACTGCAGTATGCTTTCTTTTTCCTGGCATCTTCAACACAAATAAACCACACTGACCAACACCAAAAGTGAAATAACAGTGGCCTTCGCATAGAAGTGCGTGTAAGCGCTTAATACTTGTTATAATGGTACAACATTTCTTCGAATTTAGTGTAGGAGGAGGGGCAAAAAGATTGCGCAAAAGAACATTGTCAATGTAGCAGAAGCGCTGCCAAGCGAATTTGAACATCTCGTATTTTTTTCGTTCATTTTTTCTTTTTACTCCGCCGTTTCGGTTAAACGGGGTTTTACTGTATTCTGCTGGCAGCAGGATATTGGAGGGACATCTTCCTAAGAAGGTTCTGGATCACTATATCCATCTTTCTTTCCAATCCACTTGAGTCTTTTTTTTTTCGGTCTGAGTGCCACAGTTGGTTGAACATGGCTTTCCATCATGGTTGCATCTTCAAATCCGGTCCATAACACAGGTAGAGGAACGGGCAACTTCAAATTATATTTATTCTGAATAATAAAACATTTTTTCATAAGTACAATGTGTGGTTGTTAACCAATATAATATGCCGTTTAATTCTTGAAAATAACATCTTTCAAGTGACGACAATTCACTCGCTGACACTCTTCAAACTTCGGCTGCAAGTTGTGCATACAGCGACGACGCAATGTTCCAGTGGAACATTGGGGATTTCATGACGAATATTGGCCTATAGTGTTTCAATACTTTGTGGGTGATCTTTAAAGACAACACTCTTCAAGTATCCCCATAAGAAGAAACCGCACATGATCAAATCTATGGATCTTGTTGGTTAGGTGATGTCACCTCTACTGGAGATGATTTGATTTGGGAAAAGTCTCCTTACAGCATTCATGGAGGTCAGTGTGACTAGTGACTCCATCTTGTTCAAACCAGGAAACATAAGGAAACCATGGAATTTCATCAGTAAGAAAGGTTTCAATCATATTCACGTATCTGGCTGATGTCACGGCCGTTGCTTCTCCCTCATCATCCTCTAAAAAGAAAAGACCAATTATCCCAGAAGACGTCACGGCACACCCAAAGGTTACTCTCTCACTGTGCAATGGTTTCTCGTGTAATTGAAGAGGATTATTTTGAGACAAATATGTGAAATTTTGTTTGTTTACAAAGCCAGGCATAAAAATGTGATTCTTCAGACATGCATAATGTGTCAATAAATTCTTCATCTTCATTCATGTGATTTAGCATCTCTTTACAAAATGTTATTCGGAGAAAACCACAAGGCTTTAGTTTGTGTACTACCTGAAGCTTCTAGGGATGAAAATGAAGATCTAAGTGCAATATTCTTCTTACAGTTCTCTCCGATAAGTTTATTCCAGCAGAATGCTTCACCGCCGAGCGCATTCGACTTCCGTTCACAGCAACTCTTAGCGCATCAATATTTTCTGGTGAACGCTTGGTCCATCTGCTACCTGGAAGCTTCTTCTTCAATGTCGAACCAGTTCTTAACCCATATTTTTATGGAATGAGCAGATGGGACGGGTTCATGGCGTCCTAAATTACAGTGACAACAAAATTGGTGTCTTGCGGTCTCATAACTCGTTTTTATAAAACCTTTTCACCGCAAAAGCACGTCGTTGACCTGTCCACTGATCCATGTTTATTGAAGATATTACTACAACAACAGAATATGCACAAAATTTTCATTTTAACCATTGAACTATAAGAGAAAACAATGTAAAATCGCCCGTTCCTCTGCCGGACGGCTTGTAAGAGCTTTCATTTAGGATAAGTACGAAATCGAGTAGAACGGCTTAGGCGGTAGTGTCTGATTCCCGTTGGAACGGCCATCCTGACCTTGCTCCCCCTCTCTCTCTCTCTCTTGATCTGTAGGCGAATGATGCGGTGGATTATATGCTACCGCGAATTTTCCTGTCCTTCATTTCGTTTCCTTTTATCTTGCAGGATAGAAGAGTTAGGCACAATGGGCGATACGATGATGTGCAGCGTATGTGGTGGATGCCTATTGCACTATTGCATTAACCGTTTACCCCTTCCTCACTATTTACAGTCCATAAAATTATATTGCTGGAAGCAAAACAGAGGTAAACTTGGAAATGGCAATACCAAATAACAGATTTCGACACCCGATTGTCCCAAGGTTACCCTTACGGGATTTATTTAAATTTACAAAATTACTATAACGATAATACAGTACGTTCGCTTCCCCCTGCGGCCGGGCGATCGCATGCAAGCGCGGAGCAGCAGCAATATAGCCTACATACGTGCTGCCTCAGCGTGGTGGTTTCCGTAAAACAGTCACTTTACGCTTGTCTTTGTAGTGTATAAAACGTAGTGCAATGTTTCGTTTATCTCTACAGTGTATATAACGTGATGTAGTGTATAAGACGTGTATAGGTTTATTTTAAAAACCAATTAATATGGTAATCGAGAAATTCACGCTTGAACAAACAGTTTTTATGTATAACACATGGAGAGCGGTGTCTTAGGTAATTTCAAGACAAATTCTCTTCAGTTCCAAACAGAGAGACTGTCAGGCGTCTTCGTAATAAATTGAGAACAAGGAATCCCTAAACATTGAATGTCCTAAGCCAAAGAGGAAAAACTCGTTAAAATTAACAAACCATTCACTCGCTCTCCAACTAAGAACATAATCTTTTTAATTTTGAAAATTATTGAAGAAGAACTTCAGTGGATGAATGAAAATTTCGTCAAAATATGTCAAGAATGCATCAATGCATATGGACACCACTTTCAACATCTTTTGTGACAAGCTTAGCATTCAAGTGATAACAATAAATGAGTAGGATAAGCTTGAGTTGATACACGGCGCTATCTAATGCTCCGCGCTTATATACTAACCCGCCTGGCCGGTCGGCCGCAGGGGGAAGCGAACGCACTGTATATCCCTTCTTGCTTAACAATTTCAGTACAAAGTGTATATATATTTTTTTTGTTATTCACACAACTTTCTTGTAACCAACGGGAAGGCAGGGTAAGGCAGTTAGAAAATAATGAGGCAAAATGGTAACCTCAAAAGTCATTAGAACTAATCCACACCCAACATTTTAGAAATGATTAAAAAAACATTCTAGCTTATAAAGACAATATCTGAGCAATTCTATACAACAATATCCTTCTCGAGCTTCAAAAACCCCATTTAAGTTCCGGCTTTAAAAGTGTCATTAGATTTATATATAACATTTATAAAAACAATGCATAGGTATAGGTAATACAATTCAGGGAGACATTTCACACACTGCGACCTACATAGCTTTATTATGGCTGCCACCCTCCCCAGAAGGAAGGAACGAGGTGAAGGAACCACAGGAGGCTACGTAGACAGACACAGAGACGCGCGGAAGTTCCTAACAATTCCAGGCTCGAAGACTCGTCCCACTGCTGGAGCTCCCTAGAGAGGGTGATGGATGGCTCATCGAGCAAGCAGTCCTCGCCGTATCTGCCCGGTACGACACATACCACTAAACCTAGAAAAACACTGAAAGATGACAAGGAAACGGAATTAAAAGAACCTTATGAAAAGGAAATCGCAGTAGATGAGAAACTATCCCAGAATTCGCTTACCGACCAGAAAAAACCACGAAAAAACCCAAGGTCAGATTGGGCTGTCGACGGGAATCGAACTCGGAACCTTCCGAATGCGAGCTTCACCCGTTACTGCGGAGTGATCTCTCTCGGTAAACAATCTATAACATTCCCCATTCTGACTTTTGGGCAAACTACCCATAAGGAACATTTATAAAGCGGAGATTGAACCAAGAGACGGTCAAAGGCCAGTGCAATGTATGCAAGTATAGTTACAGATTACAGAGGTAAGACAATGCAACTCACCCTGCAATATGCTCCCAAAGGCGATGTGTATGTAGACAAAACCAGGTTCCCTCTCCCAGAGGAGAGCGCCAAATGCCAGGAGCTAACCTCGGCTGAGTGCTCCATTAGCAAACAACTACATATCACATTGCGAAACAAAGCGCTAGCGAGAGGAACACGGAAGTAATTAGAGTTATTTCAAATGATTAAGTGCACTAGCTTTAAAAAAAATCTGTATATAACCTTCCATAAGGATAAGGGGGCACCGAAGAGGCGGGCAGGGATGCTCAATCTGGAAACGTTAGGACACCTGTTGTTCTGTACCTGCCGACAGGCCTGGCCGCCCCTCATATCTTTCTCACGAAGGTTTAGCAGGCGCAATATGCCTAGCCTCGGCCGCATTGCTGAAATCGTCCTCCTTTTTACTTTCCCTACCACGTACATAGTAGGTAGAGAAGGTATTGCATTCCACCCAAAAATTGGATACCGAGATTTTAACGGAAAGACATGTTTTGAGGCCGCCTGAATAAAAAAAAAAACATTTTCAGAAAAAGATCTGTGTGTATGTCTGCGAACAGCATGATTCAAAAACGAAAGTCAGTGGTATTTAGGTTCTGCACTTTCCAAAGATTTCAAGAAAATTCCCCACCACAAACTACCCTTTGCATGGAATATTTTTCGAAAATTTTTATTTTCTAAAAATGGCTCTAACAATTTTAATTAAAATACCATGTATTGAAGATATTTACATCACAAAATGTCTATCTAGAATTCTAGGGAATAGCCTGTGAAGTCCACTTCATTCTGAAGGAATTCTGAATAATCTTGTACAACCGGTAAACGTTAAGTGATAGACGAAAACGTACCACACAAAAAGTATAGATCTCTTTAACACACATAATTTATTTGAAATAAGTTTTTGTGGCATCAGCTATTTCCGAGTTATCGATGATTAATGATTGGATATGTTCAACACTTTTGTGATTCTTTTCAAGTCATACCGATTTGTTTCTCGCGATTGCATGGAAAGAGTTTGGAATTTTAAGGCCAGGCAAAGCGTGGAGTTGTTATACATGTGACTATCGCTGTTCCCTTTGTATCTATAACGAAATGTATAATGTAACTATTTCTGCCAAGGGTTGTTTGGATTAAAATGAGTATATAAAAAATAAGCTTTAGTAAGAGCAATTTGTATACCCACTAATAAGCGATAGAGGGTAGAGAAAGTCATTGAATGTGTCACAACAGATTCTTTAATTCATATATCTACTCCTATGATAAACACGATGCGTTTCTTGTTTTGCATTCAGAGATACGCTATTGCCTCTGGCGACAGAAATGATAATTATTTATATGCTTTAATTAATATTTGCAAGTGTGATATTGGTCTATAACTTAAATGTTTAAGCATTTAAGAAAGCATCTTCTTTACAGTAAGAAGACAGTGTGCAATATCTTACAAGAACAGCACTTTTTCTTACGTCCTTAACTGGATTGGTCACGTGACACGGCAATTGAATGAAATTAGTCAAATAATGCTGAAATGCCCGGGAGTTCAATTAGCTTAGAGTTATAAGGGTAAAACCCAAGGAAACCTTATCCAGGTAACCCACCCGTATCGAGATTCGAACTCGCGATCTCTGCAATGCAAAGCAGATACGCTATTTCCACAACACAAAAGGGGCCTGCACCACCTTATAAGTAGATAAAACAGACTTTTTGGGGGGGGCTTGGGAAAGAGTTACTCATGTACTTATTTTTTTATTTTATTTTCAACATTAAATCACACAAACGTACGCATTTTAATTTATTGCTCACTGAGCAGGGTAACTCAGGACCTAACATTCCCATTGAAATAGTCACCTCAACTTTGAGGTATTTTTTGTGGTGTTTCTATGTTGTACGCGAATTCTGGGGTGAATTATCTCCTAATGCGTATTTTCCTGTTCCTCATTTTCTGTTGGCGCGATGGACAGTGGTGTGCGGTGAATGTGGTTTGAGGAGAGAAGTACTTTTACCCTGGCAAGGAATCTACAGCCCGAAACTGTACATACTGACCTGAAAACGTTAGGGGATCCGCTATGCTATGCCTGCCGCCATCCGATCTGGTTACCCTTGATACCATTAGTATCGAGCGGGATGGCTCAGGCGGTAACTTTAGTGGCCAGTAACTGGATTAGATTAGACCGCCCACTCTGACCCATGAGTTTTTTCTGGGGTTTTCCCGGGTCGTCAAGCGAATGCTGGAGTCGTTTCTTTCATCACCCGAATTTCCTGTCCCTTTATTTCTTTCAATTTATCCTTTTATACATCCTTCAAACCGTTTGATCTGTTTCAGGCTAGAAGTGTCAACGAATGTTTCGGTGCAGCGTGGCAGGGAAGAACTGTGAACTTTCCCCGTCCCTCGAACTTCGGCTGGTTGTCGAGGTATAAGGATCACCCTCCGGGAGGCGTTGGACCCTGTGTGGGGGCAGGGCCTCGCCTGCTTGTTTGACTGCCGGAGCGTCTATATCTCGAAACTGTTGTGCCGTCACTCCTGATTCCGGCCACCCGGTGTCTCCCTTCACTCTATCCCTCCCTCCCTACCGGGACGGCCCCTTGTGGAGCGTCAGTACATTATCCTCATTCCTGGATCGGTGCCGAATCCCCTCCGCTTCACAATCCTATCCAATACCCCTAGCTTTGGCTACTCTCTTCCGTTTCTATCTCTTACCCAATTCATTCGTAGTTCCAGAGTCTAGGAATGATAGGGATAATTCTAACCGAAGTAAACTTCCCACCTTCCAGTGCGGAATCGAACACAAAACCCCTGCATTTGGAGGCAGCATACTAACCAGTAGACCACAGAGGCAGTCTTAAGCAAGACTGAGGTTAGTAAATATACGTAACCTCACATATTCAATATGAGTTTACAGACCGTCACGTTATTTTATGCTTGGAAACTACACAATAAATACAACTGGAGATGTTTAAAAGGCTGATTAACAATAGCGGGGAACAGAAACCAGAACGAGAACGACAGAGTTAAAATGCATGTATCATAAAGTGAGCGTTCACAATTAACGGAAACATTCCCGGGTTCCGGGAACGGGAAAGAACACTTGGCCAAGTTTTAACTTTTTCGTTCCTGTTCTACACTAAAGAACTGAATATACTATACATTAGACTCTTGTAGAAATTATTCAAGGTGGCCGTGACAGCTAGAGATAGATACGCACAAGCTGGGAAAATGAAAACGGAAGAAATTCTAACAACTGTGCGCCCTGATTCCCTCAGAATCATTGAGGTTCTTAGTTCTATTGAAAGCGTCACTTGTAGTTTATTTATACGCAACTCAAAATTAGCAAAAACTACAAAAACAGCAAAAAGCGGCTACAGCAGCGAGAATAAGAGAACAAGTAATTTTAATGCATGCTGTTAATTAAAGAATTATGTATGGTACGACCAAAGGAACCGGAAATAGTAATGGAACTGCGTTTAGAAAATTTTTAGTCTATCAAATTTTGACGTTAGCTAAATTGGAAGTGGGTGAAAAAGCCTGATGTGTTACATTCACATGACTTTCACTACGATCTATCGTTTATTAGTGGGTATACAAACTATACTTACGAAGATTTATTACTTTCTCTACTACGTATAGTAAGTAGGGGAAGTATTGCATTCCACCCAAAAATTCGATACCAAGATTTCACCGAACTGCATGTTTTCAGGCCCCATGAATTCAAAAAAAGCACTTTTAGAAAAGGGTCCGTGTGTGTGTATGTATGCATGTTTGTATGTTTGTGTGTCTGTGTGTCTGTGAACAGCATAACTCAAGAATGAAAAGACGAATAAATACCAAACTTGGTATTTAGGTTCAGTATCTTTTAAAGGTGCGACATAAAGACTTTCAAGAAAATCCCCCACCCCAGTGTATCCTTTATATAGAAAATTTTTATTTTCTCAAAAATGGTTCTAACGATTTTGATTAAAATATCATATGTTTAAGATATTTTCATGGAAGATGAAATATATATCTTGAATTTTTTGAAGATGTCCCCAAAAGTCCTCTACATTCTGAATGACTTTTGCATAACTGGTAAACCGTAAGAGATAGACAAAATGTTATTACACAAAAATATAGATCTCGTTAAAATATCAATTTATACCATATACATTTTTTTTTGGTCGAGTGAACCATTTCCGAGATATTCCCTGTTATTTTTTTAGTTTTCCAATTATTCTTTTTCTCAAATGGGAATTCGTTATTGGTTTTTTTTCGTTTTTTTTAATGTCCTGGACATGCAAAGAGAATGGAATGCTCCACATAGCAACCACCTCTTAAAATATTTGACTATAGCTTAAAGCCCTTGCATCTACAAGAAAATTAGCAATAAGATAGTTTCTGCAAATGTTTATTCGATTAACATGAAATAGGTGCAGAATAAGCGTTTGTAAAAATAGTTTTACAACAGTGGGGAAAGACATGCGAGTGCTACACATCAGATTTGTTTATTCCGTATACCTCTCTGCATAATTTAACCTTTTCACGTTCTGTTAGCCAAAGAAAAAGACTACCTAATTTGTATATTAGTATGTAATAATATTTAGTATTTTTATTTTTTTAATAATGATGTTTTATCGTGTGGATTAATTAGCACAATAAAAGTAAAAGAAGTGTTTTTTCCTCAAAGAGTATTAAACATATCTGTATGAAATTTAAAACATTCTTATAATTGCTGTAGAGCAGTGAAAAAAAAAATTGAATACATTTAGATAAAACTGCAAGATTTTGAAACTACACCTGTGCGTGATGAACGCATCGTTAAATTTGGAACTAGGATTTAGAAATTGTTGACAAACCTGACTTCCAGCGTACATAAACAAAAGAATGCATGATATGAATATGATACTTTAATCAAAATCGTTAGAGGATTTTTTAGAAAATAAAAGAATTAGAAAAATCTTCCAAGTAAAGGGTAGTTTGGGGTAGGAGTATTTTCTTGAAAAACTTCGTGTCGCATCTTTAGAAGGTACGGAACCAAAATACGAAGTTTGGGGTTTATTCAACTTTTTGTTTTTAAGTTATGCAGTTCGCAGACACACACACACGCGCGGTTATTTTTCTTCTAAAAACGTATTTCTTAGATTCAGGGGGCTTCAAAGCATGTATTTCCGTGAATTCTCGGTATCAATTTTTTTTTGGTAGAATTCAATACATCTACTATGTTCGTGGTAGAGGAAGTGCAAATGCAACGTATGTTACTGCGTAGTGGCGTATGATACGCTTTAAATCAATTTTGTTTCTTCCGGAATGTTTTTAATGAACGCAACGATACGGTATCGCATCGTTCGGTAGAGTAGGCTACAAAAGAGCGGCGCACCTTACTTCCTTGTCTGCTCATCGTCTGGTTTCCATGACAACGAGAGGTAGGGCTGGCGCATGCCGGCACTCGGAAGAACATCCGCTACATCTCTCTTCCGTCATCTCTCACCACGTGTCCGGCACGAGTATCTCTCATTTGCACGTCGATATCCTGCCGCATAAACGTCGTCATACTAATCGAAAATCGCCATGGAAACTCCCGCTGTCACCAACAACAAAGAATCTATACTATCAGTTTGCGTGAATCGGAAAAAGACAAACGCGCAGTAAGCAATTTCGGTCGAGTATAGCTTCGGAATCGGGCGAGTGCGTTTCTGTGCATCTTCTGTGTATTAGCAGTGTTTTTTTTTTTCGGTACGCAGCAGCAAAACGCATTAGTCTTGAATGAAAGTGTTATAAAAGTGCGTTCTTAAGTTTTAATGTTAGCCGTTCTTCGAAATTGTGGTGTATATATATGCATGCCAGCTATTTTTGGAGGAAATAGTTTTTCCACAGTCATTGTTGTGACTTAAATATATTTTATGTGTATATACGTAGTTAAAAGGTAAGATCTGCTAGGAATGCTTTTTGCCTTCCTTTAGGCTTGCCAACTGTCCCGGATTTTCCGGTACAGCATCTATGTTGACTTCTGTGTCCCATAATTGCCATTGTTTTTAGCTGCATTAAGGCAACCCTATGCTGAATTTAAAGTTTTTGTGATACTTAGCCGATTGCTTTGAAATTTTAACCACTTGGGAGAAAGGCTACTACATAATAAATAAAGTAAATATTTTCATATTGTTGCTGAAGTTTACGAGCTATTAATTATTGTAAACATTGTACATTATACAGAATACCAATATGTGGAACTGTTTGAGCTTTTCAATCAAATTTCTGTTGCGGGTAGCATAAGGATACTAATTCGTGAACGAATAGGAAAACAGAGAAAAAGTTGCAGATACTTGAACTGTCCTATCTTTAAAAGTTGCTATTAGAATTTAATGTCACTTATATAGTCTCTTGGATTATTCAGCAATAATTCAATATACGGAAAACAACTTTTAATCTCATAGTTACTTGTTAAACACTATTGTATGTCAGGCGAAAAAAAATAAGACAAGTTCCATGTATGATTTTTGTACCCATTACTCAAAATCTATTTGAGTTAGAAGGCTGAAACATTGTGTGCCACTTAAGCACACAAATATTTAAAAGCAGAATACCATTACTATAAAAATACAACAATTTTCAGACATTTTAATGAAATTATGGATTTTAATCATAGGATAATTTTTATAACCAAACTTTGTATTTTATTTGCACAAAAGTAATCTCATAAACACTAAAGCAATAGTCTAGTTAATAGAACTATCCTTGAGGAAGTGTCAGTAAAATTTTCAAGCTTTAATTTGAGATATGGGTACAAAAGTCATACATGGAATTATTTTCTTTTTTTTTTCCACTGACATACAACAGTGTCTATACAAGTAACTATGTATAGTTCGGTATATTAAAATATTACCGAATGATCCAGTGAGAAACTATATAAATCACATTAAATTCCAACAACTTTTGGAGATATAACGGTTCAATTATTGGCAATGTTTTCTGTGTTTTTCCTATTTGTTCATGTACTAGTCCCCCCAAAACTACTATGAGACTTATATTGGTAGCGTTTTCATAGGTATGTATTTTACAGGTTTTTAAAACTATTTTTGTTGTGATTCTACAAAAACCTTGGAGAAAATGTCAGTTGTTCTATTATTAACATGTAATTATTTCAAAGACATTCACACCTTTAAGAAAAAGGGTATTTCTATCTGTTTATTTTGTTTTTGTACACTTAGCCTCAAAGTTTCTCTAAGATGGGATCATTTGAACTGATCTTACTGAACTGCATCATGTGGAATATTTTATGTACAGAAAAATGTGGAAATGTTTTGTTTTTAAGAAAACCAGCTTTAAAGACAAGACTTATTATTTTAAGCTATTGATGTTGTGAGATTGTAGATTTTTCTACAGTGGAACTATCATAAAAAATAGGAATGTATAAATCATAAAATAGAAAAATACAAAAAAAATGCAACATTTTAAAATTTCAGTCAAAATCTTAGCATTGGGTTGCCTTAAATACCACCGAGTTGCAAGATGAATATAATTTGCAGCATACAGGACTATTTGTCGTTAGCAGCTAGCAAAGGACATTTTGCCAATTTCCAAAAACCCAAATTGGCTAATCGTTTCTTAGTATTCGTATATTCTGGCATTCACTCGAAGGATTTAATTAAAGTTAAAGAAACCGACGATATGATGTTTATGAGTTTCCCCATGTAAGTGTCTTTTTACTTTCCCTACTACGTATAGTACGGAGGGGAAGTATTGTATTCCACCCAAAAATTCGATACCGAGATTTCACCGGAAATATGTTTTGAGACCGCCTGAATCCAAAAAATACATTTTTGGAAAGATGTCCGTGTGTGTGTCTGAGTGTGTGTATGTGTGTGTCTGTGAACAGCGTAACTCAGAAACGAACAGTCGGATAAACACCAAACTTGGTATTTAGGTTCAGTATCTTCCAGAGATGCGACACGAAGGTTTTCAAGAAAATCTCCCCACCCCATATTACCCTTTACATGGAACATTTTTCAAAAATTTTAATTTTCTCAGAAATGGCTCTAACGATTTTGATTAAAATATATGTTTAAGACACTTTCATGACAAATAAAATGTATATCTTGAATTTTCTGGGAATGTCTCCAAAAGTATTCTTCATTGTGAACGACTTTTGCATAACTGGTAAACCATAAGAGATAGACAAAATTGTACTACACAAAAATGTAGATCGCGTTAAAATACACAGTTTATGTCATATACATTTTTTTTATTGAGTGAACCATTTTCGAGATATTGCTTGTTTTTCCCTTAAATTTTCCAATACTTATACTTTTTCTCAAATAGGAATTCGTTATTCATTTTTTTTATGTCCTGGACATAAAAAAATGAATAATGTGGTATGCTCCACATAGCAACCAGCGCTTAAAAGATTTGACTATCGCTTAAAGCCTACCATATTCCCCTTGCACATACAAGAAAATTAGGAATAAGATTATCATCTCGATTAAAATGAAGCATATAGAGAATAAGCGTTTGTAAAAATGGTTTGTACAAGAGTAGAGAAAGTCATGTGAGTGTAACGCATCAGAATTTTAGCTTTATTAGAGTCGTTTACATCCGAGCGATTAATTGTGATACGAGTATGAAAATGATGTTTTGTGGCAAACCATATAAAAATTGCATTATTTGTGTTAAATATTAAAACATATTGAAGACGAAGGTAAATATATCGTTCTTTACTAAGAAATAAAACCATCTGAATGTAGTGCTACTTTGTTTACTAGGGTGTGAATTTAAAAGGCTTTGAAAATTAGGTTACCCTAAACAAAATCTTCTATTATATGCTTTCTACTTTCTCTACCACGTACATAGTAGGTAGAGAAGGTACTGCATTCCAAAAATTCCATACTGAGATTTCACAGGAAATAAATGTTTTGAGGCTTCCTGAATCGAAAAAAACGCATTTTTGGAAACATGTGCGTGTGTGTGTGTCTGTGAACCGCATTACTCGAAAACAAAAAGTCGGATAAATACCAAACTTGGTATTTAGGTTTAGTACCTTCCAAAGATGCGACACAAATTTTTCAAGAAAATCCCCCACCTCCAACTACCCTTTACATGGAACATTTTTTCGAAAGTTTTGATTTTCTAAAAATGACACTAACGATTTTTATTAAAATACCGTACTTGAAATATATTTAGATTACAAATAAAATGTAAATCTTGAATTTTCTGGGAATACGCTTTCAAGTCCTCTTCATTCGGAAGGAATTTTGTATAAACTCGTGTAACTGATCAACGTTAAGCCACACACGAAAACGTACCATACAAAAAATGTAGATCTCTTTAAAGCACACAATTTGCTTACAATAAGTTTCTGTGGCATAAGCCATTTCTGAGGTATCCGTTATTAAAGGTTTGAATTGTTCAATACTTGTCATTCATTTCAAGTCCCATCGATTTTCAGTTGTTTCTCGCGATTGCATCGAAACAGTATGGAACTTTAAGACCCAGCATATAGCGTCCAGTTCTTAAACATTTGACTATCGCTGTTCCCTTTGTATCTATAACGAAACGTGTACTGTAGCTATTTTTTGTAAAGGTTTATCTGGATTAAAATACGGTAGACAGAAAAATGAGCTTTAGTAAGAATAGTTTGAATACCCACTAATAAAGATAGAGGATGTGAATGTATCACATCAGATTTTTCTTTTATGAGTGATTTAAAATATGCAAAATAATTGCGACTTGGTATGAAACAAAACTTCTTTTATAATTTGTACTTTTATATAGGTGTAATTTGGGGGTGTAAGCGAACATGCAGACAAGTTGTCACAGTAAGTGACAATAAAAATTCATCTTAAAAATCAGAATTTCTAAAAAATAATTGCTTTTAAATAGTATAAATAACACAATCGGCTGAAATTGTTCCATCTAAAAGAAGGTGATGCGAATTCTAAATCAGTTATTTAAAGTGGGATTCATGATCCAGTAAGAAGCATTTGAGTAGGTCACGTTCTAATGATTAATTCTGTCATATCGTTATTCCAGCAGTTATTTATAAGCACATTATCTAATCGGCGTAATGAACTCCGCGAATTAAGGTACCTGACTTGGAAATACTTCCTTCTGTTTTATCAAAAAGTGAGTCATAGTTTAGACATATCTATAACGAGCCGTAATTATCTGCATAAAAATGTAAATTAATCCTTTATTTTGCTAATTTGTCACAACTGTAAATAAAAGTTACTACTAAGATTTTCCGCAAAGTTTTAGTTTGAAAAAATAGCCTTGAAATAATATTTTCAGACGAAACTTATTTGTTCTCTCGCTTAGAATTAAAATGTATTAAAAGAAAACTTGAGATTCCTTTTAAAGCATCGTTTGGTTTTGAAATGGTCTCGAAATTTACCAATGAATTAAAGTGAGGTTATGTTGCTTTTTGCTCAAATGTAACCACTCTAACGTAAATATTATTGAATGCATATTTTAAAGCTAGGTTCCTTTAAAACCTCTCCAGTCTTTGGGGACGATTAAGGATTTCTCAAATGGGCTTGGGTCCAAAGAGCTGATAGATAATATTTCTCGGGATAAGAGAAACCATCAGAGGGGTGAACTGGTTTACCTAACCCACCCCAATCGAAATTTAAACTTGGACTTTCCATTCTCCTGGATGAAAACAGCACCCATGACACCGCTGGTGGTTAAAACATATTGTAATGATAAAATTGTGAGCATCTGCCTGTGTAGTATCTATAGTAATATGGTAATATAAAATAAATAAATAAAGGAGAACAGAGGAGATGCGTTAAGTGTACTTGAACCGTGCCCTAGCCCAAATATGCATATCTACCTTTTAAACATTATCAGGGATGTAGCTCAAATGGACAGTAAGGGGACAAATGGTAGAGATATTGGTGAAATGACAAAATCTTCTTACAATTTCTTATGAGGGAATCCGCAGATTTTTCATCTTACAATATTTAGAATCATCCGGGTTTGACAACAATTCCTAAATCCTAGTTAACTTAACAATGCGTGCATCACGCACTAATTTCTAAGGGTACCCATAGGTGGAATTTCTAAACCTTGCAGTTTTTATCTAAATGTGTTTAACATTTTTTGACTGCTCTACAGCAATTATAAGAATGTTTTAAATTTCATACAGATATGTTTAATACTCTTTGAGGAAAAATAATTATTTTACTTTTATTATGCTATTAATCAAGTGCTCCACATGATAAAAATAATAATTTTGAAACAAATAAAAATAATATATATTATTAAATATATGTACAAATTAGGTATTATTTTTCTTTGGCTAATAGAAGTGAAAAGTTTAAATTATGGAGAGAGGATATGGAATAAAAAATCTGATGTGTTGCACTCATATGACTTTCTCTACTCTTGTACAAACTATTTTTACAAACGCTTATTCTCCATCTATTTCATGTTAATCGAGATAAACATTTGCAGAAACTATCTTATTTATAATTTTCTTCTAGGTGCAAGCAGAATATGGTAGGCTTTAAGCGACAGTCAAATCTTTTAAGAATTGGTTGCTAGGTGGAGCATTACATTCTCTTTGCATCTCCAGAACATTAAAAACAAACAAACAAACAAAACAAAGACAGTAAGGAATACCCATTTGAGAAAAAGTATAAGTATTGGAAAACAAATAAATAGCAAGCAACATCTCGGAAATGGTTCACTCGACAAAAAACATGTTTATGACATAAGTTGTGTTTTTTTAGCAAGTTCTGAGTTTTTTGTGTAGTAAACTTTTGTCTATCTCTTACGGTTTACAATTTATGCGAAAGTCATTCAGAATGAAGAGGACTTTTGGTCACATTCCCAGAAATTCAAGATATACATTTCATTTGCCACAAAAATATCTTAAAAATATGACATTGTAATCAAAATTGTTATGAGAAAATCAACATTTTCGAAAAATGCTCCATGTAAAGGGTAGCCTGGGGTGCGGGATTTTATTTAAAATCTTTGTGTTGAATCTTTGAAAGATACTGAACCTAAATACCAAGTTTGGTGTTTGTCCTACTTTTTGTTTTTTTAGTTATGCTGTTCAGTTACACAGACAGGCAGATACGAACCGACCTTCTAATAAAAATGCTTTTTTTGGGTTTCAAGAGGCCTTAAAACATGTAATTCCGATCAAATCGCGGTATCAAATTTTTGGATGGAATGTAATATTTCCCCTACTTACTATAATTATAGAAAGTAAAAATAGAATAAGTTAAACAAAGATTAATTAGTAATTCAAATGCCCGCAAGTCCAAAAGTAGGAACAAATGGTGGCGACATTTTTACGAAATGTAAGAGATGAATGGACAGGGAGTCTAAGTAAGGGGCCTTGGAGAGCTAGTTTACAGATGCACTAGATTTTTAAAATTTTTAGTTGTAAGCTTCATTTGTAATATTCTATCAAAGAAAGATGGAAATAAATCTAATCTAATATACAAAGGAGGCACATAGAATTTTATTCACTCCTGTGATTGTTTCACAAAAAAAAAATTAAACCTTTAAATATAATTTTTGCAACAATGTATCCTCAGTAGTCAAAGTAATTACGTAATATCTTGAGCAATTTAAAAATGTAGAAAAAATCACATGACAATTTTCAAGTTCATTCTCTCAGAGTTTCTGCTGAAAATTTGAACAATATTGGTTACAAACTACATCGTATGGAACAAAAGGTCCAAAAGTGTAAGAAAAATCAAAGTCGAGTGAAAGGCATTGGAAGTAAATACACACCATTATGCCAAGTTTTCTTTGACATTTAAATGATCACATGTTAAGCCTTAAAGGTCCCTGAGAGCCAAAGCCATAGCATTTAATTGAAGCTAAAGATTCAAAGTATTTTGGGACATAAAAACTAATTTTTAAATTTTTTGAAAATCTTGACTAAATTTTAGCTATAGATACAATTAAGAATAAAAACTAACGACAAAGCAATGCCGGGCATACTGATGCAAACTCAGGCAAAATTGCAGTCAAGAGCTATGTTGACTATCAACATTATTCAAGCCACACAAGGAAGTGGTATTTAGCGAAACTTTACAACAATTCGAAAGTTGCATTAATTTACGAAACTATGTCAGTAAAAATCACTAATTAACCAGGAATTCTGTGTATCTCTTTGGCTATTTAACGGGTTTATGCTGGCCTCATGTAAACATCGATCAACAAATCGGTACCATAGTATCATGAAACAAACAGAAAAAAAGAGAGTTTTATTTATGGACGCTCTTTAACTACTATGGTTCTTAACGTCCCATTCCATATTGGGCATGAAAGACCGGTAATTTTGCTCAGAGGCCTCTTTATCAGGCTTGAGGTTCTTTTACGTGCCGTAAATCTACGACACGGGACCACCGGCTTTACTTCCCTTCCGAAGGAAGCCATGTTAAGGATTTTTACGCCTGAAAAAATCCATCGGTATTTATGCAAGATTGCTATGACATAATTTCGTAAAACTAAAGAAATTTCTTTCGGAATATCGTTTCATATTCGCAATATGAAAATGTGAACAAGTTATAAAAAATAGTTCATTCTATCTTCCACGCGTTACAAAGACAGAATTGTTTGTAGGTGTGTGCACAAGTATGCCATTCAACCGATTTTGAAAATTCTTTCTGGATTGAAAAACACTGTTATTCCAGAGGGACATGCAATATGTCTATCAGATTTAAATTTCGATTTCTAAATGACTTAATTTGTTTTCTTCGTTTATACAGTGTCAATGGTCATTGAGGGCTTTCACTTGAGAAACAACTAATGGTGTTCATACTTCCAGAATCATGATTCTGGTTAACGAAAAATATCACACCCCAGGCGGTTACTTTGACTCCAGATGGTATTTTTCCTTTTATTTCTCCAAGAATTTCGTCCATGTATATAAAATATTGCGGGGACAAACTGCACCCTTGTCTTAAACCGTTATTAACTTTCTTTTCCCCTAAAAATCGTCCAGTCCCTTATCTAATCCATATTTTAGTTGCTTTATACATATTTTATAGTACTTTGATTAGATGTCTGGGGTATCCATTATTTTCTAATATTTCTAATAGTAGTTTTCTCTTTACTCTTTTGTATGCCTTTTATAAACCTGAGAAGGCTATATGTGTCTGAAGATTAAATTCCCTTCTCTTTTCAATTATTAATTTCCTGAAAATATATAACTAAATCGTCATTGGAAGTTTAAAAAGCCACCCATGCAACGCTGGTTAATCAGCATGGATGTCCTTGAAAATGGTGAAGATAAAGCGTGTCCTTAGTTTTATTATGGACAGTTGGCGAGCCTATTTCCTGTTGATAGCTTATCATTTTCATAAAATAGGCTGTTTGAAGACTCTACGCGAATATAACTGTTTACAAATGATATTGAAATCTATTGCAGAAACATTTAAACAGGATGTACTTGTATGCACATGGAAAAATTAGTATTGCGTCGGAAGTAATGCTGAACATTGTTGAAATTATAATGGATGTGTGTTGGATATAACTGTAGTCCTAAACAAAACACCAGAAAATCATGGCAAGCTATACGCCATTGCTCTTCCAAAGAAGACCATCTCAGCTGCACTACAGAGGTCCTTCAGGAGCTGGAAACAGCCGGGAAGCTGAGGACGATGTGATGGCCTTGTATTCCGTGGCCGATGTAACTCTTCCAAGGATAGTCGCCGCTAACCGGGATGTTGGAAGACGCCGGGATCTGCAGCTGAGGAAAATCGAGAGAACAGACATCCTCCCGGTAAGTGCAAACCTTTTTATCTTATCTTTTACTTATCTGCAAAAGATACTTCGTACTGTTAACTATAAATTATTGTCAGATAAATGCTGCAGAATCTCTAGAAGTGCATCCAGTCTGAAGACTGTAAATATAAACCAACTGTTTAAAGCGTGTTCGCTTCTGCAGCCTATCGATTAGAATCGCTTCTTTCCGCTGTCATAAACAGTTGGAAACATATTTCAATTTTCACTGAAACCTGTATAAAAGTATCTGACCGTATGTAAGCTACATTTAGAACAACATTGTTTACAACATTCAGTACAACCACCTGTGAACTTCTTCAAAGTAAAACTCAGCTACTCTTTATATAACGTACTTTAAATATGACTTACAATGATGCAAGTACATTTATTTAATAAATGAACCATTTCATAGTAACTGATATACCCTTAGAGTTCATGAATCGAATGAGAATTTCAATGTACATTAGGAGACATCGGCATGATAACACAATGGCAGAGCATCGGCATGAAAAACAGATTTGTAATTCGGGTCTCGGCTGTGATACTGTACTAAACGTGCTTTACAAAATTATGCTAATGTATAGAGTTTCCTAAATATTTACTTACCGGGGAACCGCTTATGAAGTGCAAATTTTAAATATTTTTTTAAGAAAATTTACCAATATATTTTAAATTTGGTTGAAACTGATAGTATGTTGAGGGTAGTTTATATACATAGTCGACCATTTAAGTTGAGACTGTACAATATCTCCAAAACTAAGCGTTGTAGAAAGAAATTTCTTGAATAAAAGTTGCTTGATATTATGGGGGAAAGTAAATGCCATTAGTCGTGTTTTATTTGGAGGACGCTGTGATGTCATTTTAGGGTTAATTTAATTTTTTTTAAATTTTTTTATGTTGTTTTCTCACTCCTTATAAAAAACTAAACAACATTTGGTTAAATCACTTTGCAATTTTTCTTATACCAACGTAAATAACAACGAAAATTCTGAATGGCTGTGTACGAAAGCACAATGAATGGTCAGACGATCCAATTGAGGATGGTAATTGGGAACCAACATTTTTTATTTTGTTTCCTTATTCCTCATCACAAAATAAACAGCTTTTTATAAAGCATTTTTAATCAGAAAACAACATACAAAATGTAGGTTTTTATTTAAAAAAGTTAAATTGATCCTAAAATGACCATCACAACGTCTTCCAAACAAAACACGACTAATAGCATTTACTTTCCCCCGTAACATCAAGCAACTTTCATTAAAGACATTTCTTTCTACAAGGCTTAGTTTTGGAGATATTGTACAGTCTCAACTTAAATGGTCCACACTATATAGAGCTGTGTAAAACTTTAAGATTTGTTGGGTTATTTTTCCAAAGTTTCCGCAATATCGCATTTTTCTTAATCTCGTCAACCATTTTACGACAAATGACGGTTCTCCCAGTGGCAGGTGTTGCGTATGCAAGTTGTGGCGTTCCTATCACTGTAGCTGTTGTCAGTTATTCCAAAAATCGTTTTCGTGTTCATAAGAGTTTATACAGTTATTAATATTTTTCTCATATTCTCAATATGTCTATTTATGAACACCTTAAAACGAGTGTTACATAGCTAGTAATCGTATGTAAAAACAATATTTTAACCAAGTAGATGATTTTAACAGACTTTCCGGATTTGGATAGATTTTTATAGATACCCACTTGCGAAAATTTGGGAATACATTTAGGACTAAAGGCTGGATGATGTCATTAACAAATGGCAAGTAATTTAGGAGTTCATTTTAAAATTAAGAATGTGTTTTAGATAAAATTTTATTTGCAGATGGCCAGGTTTCAATATGTAACTAAGAAGACAATTTACAGAAAGCATATACCAATTAAATAAAAATACTCACTAAATATGTCTACTACTAAACCAAAAAAATTGTGCACTTCAAGGGTTCCATACAATTAGAGCAAAAATAATTTTAGAAGGAAAAACGATAGAACAGGTGAATAATTTCATCTACTTAGGCACATTGTTTCGTAGATTAGAAACGAAGCTGTATAAAATAAGATCTGTAAATTAAATTTTATATGCAGTACAATACAACGAACCCTTAAAAGTACTAGAAAAGACTCTAAATTAAATGTAAAGTAATGGCTGTGCCCATGTCAGAACGTTGGACACTTTGCAAAGATGAAGAAAGAAAAATAAAAGATTCCTAAGGAGCATCGCAGGCCACAGTAGGAATTCGGCATTTTTAAGCTAATAGAAAACATACACCAATACAGAACCAATTGGAAAGAACATGTGGACAGAATGGAAGATTACCGCATCCCAAAGCTGGCACTAAATTATAAAGCTACAAGTAACACAAATATTGGCAGACCGAGGAAGAAATGATCACAGCAAAAATTTAATTCATGAGACCGGAACAAGCCTTTCGAGGCTTAATCCTTGAAGATAATGATGATGATGACTAAAGCCCGGTTCACAACAGCTGAGAACGGTAACCAACGAGAACGACAAAGTTAAAATACATGTATTCTAATCGGAGCGTTCACAATCGACGGGGGAATCTTTCCGGCCTAGGGATTGGTAAAGAAGACTTGGCCAAGCTTTAACTTTCTCGTTCGCGTTCCCGGCATATTAGACTCTCCACTATAGAGATTATTTCTAGGTGGCCGTGACATGAAACAGCCGCTAGTGCTCTTTCTAGTCGCAAGCTGGAAGCATGAAACGGAAGAAATTCTAGCATATGTGCGTCCTGATACCCGTAGATACATCGATCGTTTGTTCTTCTACTGGAAGGACTATAATTAACAGCAAAAAAATTAACAAAGGACAACAAACAACTTTAATGTGTGCGCCATTAAATAATGAAATGAAAGCTTGGTACGACTAGAGGAAACGGAAATGTAATGGATCTGCATTCAGATGTGTATAATAGTGAAATCGAATTTTACGTTGGCTAACCCAAATTATGTTGGTTGAATTGGAAACAGGTAAAAAATATCATTGTTCAGTAAAAATAAATGAAATCACAATGCGCAAAATAGACTTTCCACTTTGTGATTGATATAATCATGATATGCATTCCGTCCACGTTACTGGACTAGTGTGAACTAAAATATTGTATGCTTTATTGCTTCCCGCTCTGTTTCCGATTTGATTACCGTCCTCGGGTTATGTGAACCAGCCTTTAAAGCCACGTGTTAGAAGAGAAACTAGACGACAACAAAAACCTATTAATTAAATGCACTAAAAGAAATCGAGTGAGAAACTGAATCTATTTCTGAAAAAAGGGAGAAAAGACACCGGAAGTATATGAAAGTAATAGGACAATATTTTCAATATCTCATGTTGAAATAAGTATGTTTTTATTTCCATAATATTGTAGTCGTAATTGATAGAACTTGTAAAAGTTATTTATTTTAGCTCCACGTATGGACGCCAATTTGAGAAAGGTTAATTTTAGGTGGTGTTTTGTATTTCAAGTGTTGGAGAGCCGAACTTAGTAGTTACAACCGCACGTATAGTAAACAGTTTCCAGTAGGCTTCGCCCCAAATGTATTTTTTTAGGTGGCCTTTGCCCCAAGTTTAAAAAATATTAACTTTGTAATTTAACTGTTTCTTTAAATATTATATATTTATGTTTGCCTCGGCTGCGTCAGTATTATTGTTAAGGACACGTTTCTCTTAGCAGGGCGTGATGCGACAAGAATGTAGGCTTACACAGATTATAATTTTACTTCACTCCTTTTATTAATACTTGATACGATTTAAATAGCACTTCACTGATATAGAAAGCTGTGAGATTCTTTATTTTTAATTATTTGCCCTTTTTAACACGTAAACTAGTTTTCGTTTCACACGAATACGTATTAAATCTCTCAAGGATGTGTCTTGCGTCCGGTTAGGAACACTGTTTACAGGCAACACGTCTGGTTATGAGCACTGTTTGGAGGCAACTGAATTGATTTCAACCGTCTAAATTTTTGTGTTTCAAGTCTCTGATTGGCTAATCCTACTCCAATAGAATACCTGCATTTAACTAAAGCTTTCTCTGGATTTTTTTTTTAAACTGTCTCAACAATTTACATTATTGCTGCTCTAATAACGACTAGTAACATTTAAACTTCCTTAATCATTATTGCCTCAAGGTTACCTCATTGTTAGCAAATTTTGACCTATTTATCACAGCTCCTACATTATTAAATTACGTAATACATTCATATAACATTACTGAACATGTATACAATAATATAAGCATATGCAATGACTGTTACATACATTTTACAAATTATTACATACACATATTGTTTCAAGGCGGGCTGTTATTGAATTTACATATTATATAATTAGACTGAAATCATTTAAGTGTTAAAAATACTGCTCAAACTTGAATCAAACGTCACATCAATGTGATTCACCGGGAATTTCCGGTTTTGCCAGATTTTATACTCCCAAGTGTTTGTTTGCTTATAAATGGATGACTTAGTACAGAGCTTTCGTATCGTTGCGTGATCATATTACGGGGAATTGCTTGCCTTGCACTGCGCTGTTTCCAACAGCTCTGCTCCCACTCCACTTTCCCTCCTCTTCGTGTGCCGGCTAATCAGATGTCGCATACTCTGCGCTGTACAGAGGTTGATACGTTGCGAGACCGCATATTTCAGAGCTATAGAGTGTTTAGTGGTGTTATAATGCCAAAAAGTGAAGGGAGACGGCGGTTTATAGACAAATTTTCTGTTGTTTGTGCGCTTCACAGAGACACGGTCCGTAATATTGTGAATATATTTAGAGAAATGTGAGGCAGTATTTTTTTAACATTTAAATGATTTTAGTCAAATTATATAATATGTAAATTCAATAACAGCCCGCCTTAAAGCTATGTGTATGTAATAATTTGTGAAATGTATGTAACAGTCATTGCATATGCTTATATTATTGTATCTATGTGTAATAATGTTATGTGAATATATTAAGTAATTTAATAATGTAGGAGCTGTGAGAATAATAAGTTAAAAGTTGCTAACAATGAGGTAACCTTGAGTCAATAATGAGTAAAAAAGTTTAACAGTACTACTTGTGATTCTTGGAGTAACAATAATGTAAATTTTGAGACAATTTAAAAATAGTCAATCAACAACCAGAAAAAGCTTTAGTTAAATGAGGGTATTCTATTGGAGTAGGATTACACAATCAGAGACCTGAAATACAGAAATTTACAAGGTTAGACGGTTGAAATCAATTCAGTTGCCTGCAGACAGAGTTACTAACCAGACGCAAAAACTGTCCTCAAAAAATGTAATATGTATTCGTGTGAGACGAAAGATAGGTTTACGTGTTAAAAAGTGTAATTAATTAATTAAAGAATCTCACAGCTCTCTATATCAGTGGTGTTATTTAAATTGTGTTAAGCATTAATAAAAGGAGTGAAGAAAAACTTTAAATCTGTGGAAGCCTACATTCTTGTTGCATCACAACCCTGCCAAGATATCCATGTCTGTAAAATAATCCTGACGCAGCCGAGGCAAAAATAAATATTAAATATTTAAAGAAACAGGTTAATTACAAAGTTAATATTTTTTTAAACTTGGGGAAAGGCCACCTGAAAGTACATTTGGGGCAAAGGCTACCGGAAATTGTTTACCATACGTGTGGTTGCAACTGCTACAAGTTTGGCTCCCCAACAGTTGAAATACGACACAATTCCTACAACAATATAACTTTCTCAAATGTGATCTATTCTGTGTAAGAAACCGAAATTAAATCGCCGTGTTCTTACAGAGGAAAAACTCGACGACTTCGGAGAACAGTCAGAAAAAGCTCAAAGAAATTTCTAGGCAAGCTTGCACAGGAATTAGGAATTTCTGAACCCTAGGCTGGGGTAGCATTAAACTTTTAGAATGAAAAGCCTATAAGATAACTGTAGTTGAGGAATTGCAAATATTCGATAATGTGAGTAGAGTTCATTTCTGCAATTGAGAGTTGAGTATTGTTATACTTGAATTAACGTAACTTCTCAATTCTGACAGTTGCTCTCCTGCCATGTGCGTTCCAACTATGCCACGCGTAAAACATGCAGTGTTGTCGGCTCGTCCGTCCGCCAGTCGTTCGTGTAGAGTGGAAGAGGAGAGGAGCTAAACAAAGATAAAAGTTCTTCGTTGTGCCTAACGAAGTGACGTAATTTTGAAATAATATACTACATTAAACATCTCTATACACTTCTAAGGATACAGTGTACAACACGGCTGTCAACTATTGCATTATGTTCATGTTTATTTTTGTGCTATGTGAGAATAAGCGCATATTAAATATTAATAGTTTTAATACCTTTCCACCCTGTATTGCTTTATTCTAGTGCTTGTCTTCCATTTTGTATCTTTTAAATTTCTTTGCGTGATGCTTTAAATGTCCGTACGTAATATTATATTACTTATATAAAACAAAGCTTTAAAGTTGATTTTTCCGCTTTCACTTTCATTATATTTCTAAAATTCCAAAATGCGCTACTCGACAAACGTTTTTAATACTATTGCGAAACTTTCAGATAGTAACTTTATTTTTACTGCTATATTTATTTTAATTCTCAATTAGATAAGACAAACTTTGCATTTAAAAGTGTGAAGTAATTGTGTTCTTTCGTAAAAATAATGATCGCTCTATTGACCCGCAATTAATTTGTTTTTACAAACGAAGCATGATTTTGTTTATGGTCACGAAGAGTTAATAAATGTTAATGCAAATTTTCTTAAAATGTTTAAGAGATGTATAGCGGCATAAGGACATCATTTTCAGCATCTTTTATGACGAAGGTATATAATTATTGCGGTTATGCACTTGAATGTTAGCGGCTATGGATATCCGACTCCGCCGGCAAACAACGTGCTTCCCGGTGACAAGAAAATTCTCGTGAGGCCGTCCACGCCTTCAAACGAAGGCTCCGTAGTATCATATGTAAGGGAACTAAGTTTAAATTAATTAAGACTAGTTTTAAATCACTTCTTCATGCCCGATTTGACGTTTTGTGTTTATTTTTATAGTCAATCAGCCCTGAAAATTATGTTTATAACATTTGCATCTTTGTGGAAAAGTGATCCCGATATTTATTCATATTCAGAACAATTAAATTTGGTACCTTCTGTATTAATGTTACAGTATACGCAGATATTTTTGATATAACCAGAGAATTAAAGATCGAGGGCTATGATGCTTAGCGTTCTATGGGCAATCATTCTCTTTCCCTTACTCCATTTGAAAGTTACATTTGACTTGTATTGTCCTGCTGAAAGAAATTGCTCTCGGTTTCATTTCATTCAGCTACGCAAAGAACGGATAGACAATCTGGAGCAGTAAATATACCAGTCGATGGAAATGTTAAAGGAGATCAGTCCATACGGCTCTCTCTGGATGCAGCGCAATTTCTTCTGCAGATGAGGATTTTGCAACGACTGAAGATGGCAATTCTAAAACTTGAATGATTCGGAAAACTACAACGAATTAAAACTAGGAAAAAACAATCTGCTGTATTACACTCACATGACTTTCTCTACTCTTGTACAAACTATTTTTACAAACGTTTATTCTCCATATGCTTCAAGATGCTAATCTTATTGCTAATTTTCTTGTAGATGCAAGGGAAATTGGTAGGCTTTAAGCGATAGTCAAATATTTTAAGAGCTGGTTGCTATGTGGGGCATTCCATTCTCTTTGTATGTCCAGGACATAAAAAAAAATCTGATGTGTTACACTCACATGACTTTCTCTACTCTTAAATAAACCATTTTTACAAACGTTTATTCTCCATCTACTTCATGTTAATCGAGATAAACATTTGCAGACTCTATCTTATTGCTAAGTTTCTTGTAGATGTAAGGGGAATATATATTTACAAGGGCTTTATGGAAATACAGTAGCCTTTAAGCACATACATATCTCTTAATAGCTGGTTGCTAGGTGCAGCACCATTCCCTTTGCCACAGATTAATACTCGTTGCATATCCAAGACAAAAAATGAATAACGAATTCCCACTTGAGAGAAGTATTGAAAAATTTAAGGGAATAGCAAGCAAAATCTCGAAAATGGTTCACTCAACAAAAAAAATATATGACATAAATTATGTATTTTAACGCGATCTACACTTTTTGTGTAGTAAAAGTTTGTCTATCTCTTATGGTTTACCAGTTATGCAAAAGTCGTTCACAATGAAGAATACTTTTGGAGACATTCCCAGAAAATTCAAGATATACATTTTATTTGTCACAAAAATATCTTAAACATATGATATTTTAATCAAAATCGTTATAGCCATTTTTGAGAAAATTAAAATTTTCGAAAACTCTTCCATGTAAAGGGTAATCTGGGGTGGGGGGATTTTCTTGAAAACCTTTGTGTCGCATCCTTGGAAGATACTGAACCTAAATACCAAGTTTGGTGTTTATCCGACTGTTCGTTTCTGAGTTATGCAGTTCACAGACAGACACACAGACAGACAGACACACAAACGGACATGTTTCCAAAAAGGCTTTTTTTGGATTCAGAGGATCTCAAAACATGTCTTTCCGGTGAAATCTCGGTATCGAATTTTTGGGTGGAATACAATACTTCCCCTACTTGCTATACGTAGTAGAGAAAGTAAAAATGATTAACGAATTTCCATTTGAGAAAATAAGTATTGAAAAATTTAAGGGAATAACAAGCAATATCTCGAAAATGGTTCACTCAACAACAAAAATGTATATGACATAAATTGTTTATTTAAACGGGACATAAATTGTGTATTTTAACGCGATCTAAATTTTTTGTGTAGTAAAATATTGTCTATCTCTTATGGTTTACCAGTTATGCAAAAGTCGTTCACAATGGAGAATACTTTTGTAGACATTCCCAGAAAATTCAAGATATACATTTTATTTGTCATGAAAATATCTTAACATATGATATTTTAATCAAAGTCGTTAGAACCATTTTTCAGAAAATTAAAGTTTTCGAAAAATCTTCCATGTAAAGGGTAATCTGGGGTGGGGGGATTTTCTTGAAAACCTTCATGTCGCATCTCTGGAAGATACTGAACCTAAATACCAAGTTTGGTGTTTATCCGACTGTTTGTTTCTGAGTTATGCTGTTCACAGACAGACACACACACACACACACACACACACACACACACACACACACACACACACACACACATACACAGACACACACACGGACATGTTTCCAAGAATGCTTTTTTTGGATTCAGAGTGTCTCAAAACATGTATTTCCGGTGAAATCTCGGTATTGAATTTTTGGGTGGAATACAATACTTCCCCTACTTACTGTGCGTAGTAGAGAAAGTAATCAATAACGAATTTGAGAAAAAAGTGTAAGTATTGGAAAATGTAAGGGAATAACAAGCAATATCTCGAAAATGGTTCACTTAACAAAAAAAATGTATATGACATAAATTGTGTATTATAATGCGATCTACATTTTTTGTGTTGTAACATTTTGTCTATCTCTTATGGTTTACCAGTTATGCAAAAGTCGTTCACAATGAAGAAAACTTTTGAAGACATTCCCAGAAAATTCAAGATATACATACATTTTATTTGTTATGAAAATATCTTAAACATATGATATTTTAATCAAAATCTTTAGAGCCATTTTTGAGAAAATTAAAATTTTCGAAAATTCTTGCATGTAAAGGGTAATCTGGGGTGTGGGGATTTTCTTGAAAACCTTCGTGTCGCATCTCTGAAAGATACTGAACCTAAATACTAAGTTTGGTGTTTATCCAACTGTTTGTTTCTGAGTTATGCTGTTCACAGACACACACATAGACACACACGCACACACACACACGCACACACACACACAGAGACATGTTTCCAAAAATGCTTTTTTTGATTCAGGGGCCTCAAAACATGTATTTCCGGTGAAATCTCGGTATCAATTTTTGGGTGGAATACAATGCTTCCCCTACTTACTATACATAGTAGAGAAAATAACAAAGTTCTGGCTTGAAACATTAAATCCCTTTCAATAAAATTGATAATTCGTCAAACATTTGCTAAGTAAAACTAATTTTTTGCATTTACCAACCATATATCACACTCTAAAATTTCAGTTTTACCTTTGAAAGTTCATAAGATCCATTCGCTTCTCCCCCAAGTAAAAAACGTGATCTGTAGTGAACAACAGGATGTTTGTAAATGCATGCCCACAATTCAACTACAATATTAAAACTGCGGTACTTTAAGACCACTATAATACCGCCAGTGTGCTCATTTCACTGCGGAGAAACTTTGTGTACGTTTGTTGCATTTAATGAACGACTATTAGAATAATTGGAACAGAGCAGAAAAATAGAAAATTAATGAGTGAAAGTTGAGCGAAGACGTTTGTTACTTTTTCTACTACGTATAGTAAGTAGGGGAAGTATTGCATTCTACCCAAAAATTGATATCAAGAAATACATGTTTTGAGGTGTCCTGAATCGAAATAAAGCATTTTTGAAACATGTCCGTGTGTGCGTCTGTCAGTCTGTGAACAGCACAACTCAAAACCGTAAAGTCGGATAAATACCAGACTTGGTACTCGAGTTTATTATCTTCCAAGAATGAGACAGGAAGATTTTCAAGAAAATTCCCCAACCCAAACTACCCTTTACATGAACGTTTACGAAAATTTTGAGTTTCTCAAAAATGGCTCTAACGATTTTGATTAAAATATCGCATGTTTAAGATATTTTATAGCGAATGAAATGCATATCTTTTCTGGGGATGTCCTCAAAAGTTGTTTTCATCCTGAATGACTTTCGCATAACTGGTAAACTGTAAGACATAGATAAAAAATGTAGATCTCTTAAATTACACAACTTATGTCATGTACATTTTTTTACTCGAGTGAGCCATTTCCGAGATATTGCTAGTTATTTGTTTAAATTTTTCCAATACTTATACTTTTCCTCAAATGGGAATTCGTTATTGTTTTTTTGTCCTGGACATGCAAAGAGAATGGAATGCTCCACATAGCAACCAGCTCTTAAAATGTTTGACTGTCGTTTAAAGCCTACCATATTCTCCTGCATCTACAAAAATTAGCAGTAAGATAGCTTCTACAAATGTTTATATAATTAATATGAAGTAGATATGAGAATAAACGTTTATAAAAATAGTTTGTACAAGATTAGAGAAAGTCATGTGAGTGCAACACATCAGATTTCTTTTATCGGAAACTTTATCTGACTACAAAATGTTTGATTAACGTGAATTAACTAGTGAGATAAGATTATTTTACAGCATATATAAATCTTTCTCCTGTGTATAAGTAAATCAATTTACCCCTGTTTATATTAAATATAAAAATTGCATAATTTCAATCATTATACATATTGTTTGTGAGATGCTTGAATGTAATGCACCAACGTTTTGCATACAGGAGAAATGTTGAATACTCTTTGATTGACTTTATCTTATCCATTGTGCAAATTACTTGCTGTTTATACATTAGATTTGAAATAAGATGAATAGCATTAATTTTCAGATGCAGTTAGTTTTTATGGAGATAAACGCAGCAAAAGCTTTGGTAAACTTTAGTCAGGTATTTCTTGGTCATCCAGTTATCAGCAGACTACAGTCGGGAGTAGAAAAAGTGACCCTTATAGGAACGAAGCGATTTAAATTGGTATTAAAATGTTTAACCCACTCCAACCTCTCCTCTTGTAGTATAATTCTAGCCACTTGATTCACAAGTTGCCTTTGCCATTCCAAAAGATAGGCGGATCCTACTCTATCAATGAGCTGTTTATGTTCTTACTAGTTGAACAGCCTAAGGCTAGCATTAATCACAATTAAATTAATAATGACGATAATAGTTCATACATTTAAAGACGCTTTTTGGCAACAATAATAATTACAATAATGATGAACGGCATGGTTTCGACTTTAAGATTCGTTCCGGCTATACAGAGATACAGCTGATCTGTCCATTACTTTTTGGGTCTTCCTACACTTCTACTAGCTGAACGATAATTTAATACTTAGAGAGGACTCCATTATACAGAGATACGCGTACCATTCATCGCTTATTTTTCATCATTTTTACTATATTTGTTATTTCTAATCCTATCCTTATACCTTCATTCCTTTGATGGTCCAGCAGAGTGTATCCAGCGACTGTACGCAGCAATTTCATCTCAAATGCCTCAATCTTTTGTTTATATTTCCTCGTAAGGGCCCATACTTCTGAGCCATATATCTGGACTGGAATTGCCAGGTCTTTATAAAAATTTAAAATTGCTTCTTTATGTCCCTTCTTACTCAGTGTCTTTTTGTTAGTCCCTATTAACCGGTTATATTTAAGGAATTTATTTTTAACTACACCCTAAATGAGGCAGTATTTTTAACACTTAAATAATTTCAGTCTAATTATATAATACATTAATCAATAACAGCACGCCTTAAAGCAATATGTGTATTTAACAACATTTTAAAAAAACTCTTATGTGTTACACTCACAGGACTTTCTCTACTCTTGTACAAACTATTTATACAAACGCTTATTCTCCATCTACTTCATGTTAATCGAGATAAACATTTGCAGAGTCTTATCGTATTGCTAATTTTCTTGTAGATGTAAGGGGATAATATATTTACAAGGGCAATTTGGAAATACAGTAGCCTTTAAGCACATACATATCTCTTAATAGCTGTTGCTAGGTGCAGCACCATTCCCTTTCCCACAGATTAATACTTTTTGCATATCCAAGACAAAAAAATGAATAACGAATTCCCATTTGAGAAAATAAGTATTGAAAAATTTAAGGGAATAACAAGCAATATCTCGAAAATGGTTCACTCAAAAAAAAATGTAAATGACATAAGTTGTGTATTTTAACGCGATCTACATTTTTTGTGTAGTAAAAGTTTGTCTATCTCTTATGGTTTACCGGTTATGGAAAAGTCGTTCACAATGAAGAATACTTTTGGAGACATTCCCAGAAAATTCAAGATATACATTTTATTTGTCATAAAAATATCTTAAACATATGATATTTTAATCAAAATCATTAGAGCCATTTTCGAGAAAATTAAAATTTTCGAAAAATCTTCCATGTAAAAGGTAATCTTGGGTGGAGGGATTTTCTCGAAAACCTTCATGTCGCATCCTTGGAAGATACTGAACCTAAATACCAAGTTTGGTGTTTATACGACTGTTCGTTTCTGAGTTATGCTGTTCACAGACAGACACACACACAGAAACACACAGACATGTTTCCAAAAATGCATTTTTTTGGATTCAGGGGATCTCAAAACATGTATTTCCGGTGAAATCTCGGTATCGAATTTTTGGGTGGAATGCAATACTTCCCCTACTTACTATACGTAGTAGAGAAAGTAATTATGTAACAGTCATTGCATATGCTTATATTATTGTATCCATGTGTAATAATGTGCGAATGTATTACATAATTTAATAATATAGGAACTGTGAGAAATAGGTCAAAAGTTGCTAACAATGACGTAACAATGAGGTAACCTTGAGGCAATAATGAGTTTGAGAGTTTAATAATGTTACTTGTGATTCTTAGAAGCAATAATATAAATTTTGAGACAGTTTAAAAATAGCCAATCAACAACCAGAAAAAGCTTTAGTTAAATGGAGATATTCTATTGGATTAGGAATAGCCAATCAGAGACTTGAAATACAGAAATTTACAAATTTAAGGTTTGAAATCTGTTCAGTTGGTTGCAGACAGCGTTAGTAACCAGACGCAAAAAGTGTCCTGAAGAAATGTATTCGTGTGGGACGAAAATAGTTTTACGTGTTAAAAAGTGCAAGTAATTAATTAAAGAATCTCACAGCTCTCTATAAAAGTGAAGTGTTATTTAAATCGTATCAAGTATTAATAAAAGGAGTGAAGTAAAATTATAATCTGTGTAAATCTACATTTTTAGTCTACCACAACCCTGCTAAGAGAAACATGTCTCTAACAATAATACTGACGCAGCCGAGGCAACCATAAATATATAATATTTTAAAAAAAACAGTTAAATTACAAAGTTAATACTTTGTTTTTAAACATTGGGGCAAATAACCTTTCTCAAATTTGCGCCCAAAGCGTGGGGCAAATAAAAACGCTCTCATAAATAATTGAGGCATTCACATGGGAATGATAGTAACTGCTATTAACAAAATTTTTCAGGGGAAGCAAAAAGCACATTTATGAACATGTTCTCACCAACATCATTACAGTATACTCACAATTTGTGTTACATATGAAATTTGAAAAGTCTGGCACAAACCTGTCTGTGAAATCATATTTTCTGAAAATACAACATAGAAGTCACTGCTTAGCCAGACTCAGAATTAATATAGTTTATAGATTATGCACAAATGTTCTGATAAAATGCATGGTACTTTGCATCCAGAAAGTCCAACATAGTTGTCTTTTTGGCATCAGAGAGGACTGGTGTTCTTTCAAAGCTTTGCAATCACTGTAGGTCAGTGATTGACATTATTGACTTCCTTTCTTAAAAATGTTTCCACATTTCAATGCCTGTCTCGTTTTTACTACAGGAAAATTAGTTTTTGAGTGTCTAAGCTAGTTGAAGTTGCTGATTTTGAGAGATACAAGCTGTTTCCAAAATGTATGAAGTTTTTCTTATAACATCTTCACTGAGTTCACAACATTTGTAATTGCTTATGTATAATCCAGTTAGGAGAGATATAAAAATGTTGAATGGGGTTTTGTGGAGTAGAGCCATGTCGATTTGTACAAAGAAGAGGATCCTGAGGACTGTGGTGGAAAGTATGATGACCTATAGTGCCGAGGCGTGGCCTTTGGTAGAGGGACAAAAATCTAAGATCTTGGCAGTGGAAATGGACGAAATAAGACGTAGTGCTAGAGTATCAAGGATGGAATGAAGGAGAAATGAAGAGGTGAGAAAGATGATGGATATGGAGGAAACAGTGGTGGAGAGAATTGAAAGGTGGGGTCTTCAATGGTATGGACATGTGAAAAGAATGGAGGATGATAGGTGGCCTAAGACCCTTTTAGAACGGTCACCTCGTGGAAGAAGTAAGTAACCGAGTGAAGTAGGTGTATTGTTTCGTTATTTGCCTCACGCTTTGGGAGCCAATTTGAAGACGGTTTTATGGAAAGCCAATTTGAAGTAGGAGTTGTATTGTAGTTCAACTGTTGGGGAGCCGAACTTGAAGTAGTTGCAACCGCACGTATAGTAAAAAGTTTCTGGTAGCATTCGTCCAAAAATGTAAAAATATTAACTTTGTAATTTGACTGTTTCTTTAAATATTATATATTTATGTTTGCCTCGGCTGCGTCAGTATTATTGTTAGAGACATGAATTTCTTTGCAGGGAGTAGTGCGGCTAAGAATATAGGCTTACACAGATTATAATTTTTACTTCACTACATTTATTAATCCTTGACACAATTTAAATAACACTTCACTGATATAGAGGGCTGTTAGATTCTTTTATTAAATACTTGCACTTTTTAAACACGTAAACTATCTTGTCTCACACTGAATACGTATTACGCATCTCGCATCCGGCTAGGAACACTGTCTACAACCAACACGTCCAGTTATGAACGCTGTCTACAAGCAACTGACTTGATTTCTAGCGCTTAAATTTGCAAATTTCTGTATTTCAAGTCTCTGATTGGCTAGTCCTAATCCAATAGAATACCTTTATTTAACTTAAACTTTTTTCTGGTTGTTGATTGGCTATTTTATAAACTGTCACAAAAAATTACATTATTGTTGCGCCAAGAATGACTAGTAGCGTTATTAAACTATCTTACTCATTATTGCCTCAAAGTTACCTCATTGTTAGCAACTTTTAACCTATTATTCTCACAGCTCCTATATTATTAAATTACGTAATGCATTCAGATAACATTATTACATGTATACAATAATATAAACATATACAATGACTGTAATATACACTTTTTATATATTGTTACATACACATATTGCCTTAAGGCGGCTGTTATTATATTTTTTATTATATAATTTGACTAATATCATTTAAGTGTTAAAAATACTGCCTCACGAGGTAGACAAAGAGCAACCTGGATAGGGCAGATTCATAGAATGATGAATGATCGGTGCCTGGAGGAGGATGACTTGTTCAATCGAGAAGAATGGGAATGGGAATACAGGGCAACTGCTGAAGAGTGGAGAAGCCCTTAAAAGTAAAACAGTAAGCAATAATCGAGTTAGGTTAAATACTCAGAAAATAGTAAAGGAAGAATTAGTAGTTCAACTTATTATTCTAAATGGAAGAGAGGCATATTGACTGTTAAACTGACATCTGTATCGCATCAATGAGCACTACTCGTTAGCAACCCTTCTATTGTCCATTCCAAACCAGAGTGCCTTTCACTGAAAACAAACTCTTTGTATTATCCGCGCGAAAGTAGTTCGCAATCCCCGCCCATAATGGCTGCTTGTTCCCCTCCCACTGCTTGTTGAACACTATTTAATCTATTAAAAGGCGCCCTGCGTGAGAATCATAGTTCAAAATGCAACCTGAGGTAACAATCGATTTTATACGTATGCGGCAATGAACATTTTACTTACGTTAATCACAATCCTCGGGCAAAAGTGCAACAACCAAATCCGAATCCTCCGAAAATGACTCAGCTGCCATACCAGAATCGGAACTTCTCTCCAAAATAATAACAAGCTTATCCACAATTCCACAGCACTGTCGCACTTAAAACAAGTTCCCACATTTTATCCTCTTCTATGTTGTATTATGTCTGTTTATATTCCCTGCTTTCGTTACACTTCTCATTGAAACGCCTGTAAAATCCGATATTAGTTTCGTAATATGCAATAATGCAAGTGTCGGGTATTTTTGTAATAGTGATTTGAATATATTAAGTATTGTTTGTTTTTAGCCACTTTTTAACTGTTTCCCGCAAGAGAGTGACAGTCAACATATGGTTGGTATTAACTAGCAAGATGCCCTCGGCGTTAGCGCAATAGCAGGCGAAAATCATATTTTGTAATCTCTTAACAGCTAGTATATATCTATTACCTTTAACGATGAGTTCTTATGATAACCGCAATAAAATGTGCAGTTCTATACCTTTCCTGCTCTAATATTTCATAATATAATACATGTATTAAGGAACTATTTACGTTGGCGTAAGAGTATATTCTTGGGTTCGTGACAAGCCGAAGCACGTGCTTCTGTTTACATCAGAGGGAACTCTGGTTTGGAATGGACTATAGACATGTTCAATTTGGGTACTGGCAGCTCTGACGCTACCTGTCGCGCCAACAGCTGTGCACATTCAACTAATGGTCTCTAGCAACTACGAGTTCAACTTCATTATATTTCATATAGACATACTACCTTCTCTGTGCCTTTGGCAGTGCCACTCACCACCTTCTCAATTAAAAACCTAAAAATTAAATTTTTTGGCAGTTACTACCTTTCCTATGTCAATGCCTCCTTTGAATTTGGAGAGTTGGTCTATTATTTTGCCATTTAATTCAATTTTTGCTCTCACGTGTGTTTTACCTCCAAGTTGACGCAGTAATTTGTATCACAAATTATATAAATGTAAAGAGTGATTATAGTGTGAATATGCATTATTGTGTGATATTAATTTGAGATGTTTGTTGATTGTAAGCATTGTCGAGAAGTGGGTTTATACGGCCTTACTGAAACTGACAATAATAGCGTGCAATAATGTAGCGAGGGGGTGAGCTGTTTATCATTATTAGAGACGAGCAAATGACGTAATATTGGCGCGTTTTTCTTAGAATTTGCTGGAACATTTTCCCTAGAGCAGATGTGTTCGTAATTTTCATTGGATATAAATATAGACGCTAATGTTGGCGCGTTTTATTAACCAATAGCAGCTCAGTTATAATCTTTAGGCATATCGGGGTGTAGGAGTATAAAAAGGGCTAGGTCAGAGTCAAATTCGTCCAGTCCATCGGAGATATTTGTGCATTACACGTCGCTGAATACATCGCACAGTTTATCGCTTCGCAGGTTACGCGTAGCAGAGTTATGAAAAATCTCAAGTGTTGTAAAGTTAATTACACAAAAAGTTGAAGTACGCGAATAAGTTATTATAACAGTTTCAGTTTGGCGAGTGTCAAGATTAATATGTGAAAGTGCATAATATGTTACGACAATAAAAGTGTAAAACAAATTTTTCATCAGTGTTATCTTTGGATAAAAACTCCTTTCCGTTTACACACCTTGTATAAGATAAGTGCTCGACCAAAAAAAGATCATAGCTAGCCGGAGGACAGTGAACCCAAAATTAAATAAAATAACAGGCGCTCAGTAAAAGATAACACGAAGTGACCGCGACAAATTGTCTTTCATACGTGGGGCAAATAAACAGTAGCATTGTTTCAAACAAACACTAATACCATCGCAAATTGGCTACCACAACGTGGAACTTAACAAAGAATACCGTCACATATTTGGCTCCCCAACGTGGAGCTAACAAACTTAAATAAACAGATACCGCCGCATATTTGGCTTCCAAACGTGGGGCTCAATAAAAAAATAAACATAAAAACTATACCGTCACAAATTGGCTCCCAAACGTGGGGCAGAACACAAATAAATAAATAAACATAAAATCGCCGCATAATGCCATCACCTTCGTATTTTGTAGTGATATTTCTAAATTATAACAATTAAAATATACTAATAATAATAATAATAATTCAGAATGCTCAGTTCATACCGTGACCTAATTCCTCTATCTAAGATGAATACCCATGGTTCTCCATACTTAGACAACATTCTTCTCAAACCGCAGAGAGTTGAGATTAGGAGAACTTTGAAGGCATACACTTTTTCCATCTCCGCCAATTTTAACTAATCTAAATATACTATTTACATGTAAGAAGTACATAAAAATGGTGTATTACGGTTTCACCGGAAATACACGTTTTGAGGCCCACTAAGTCAGAAAAATCTTATATGTTACACTCACATGACTTTCTCTACTCTTCTACAAACTATTTTTACAAACGCTTATTCTCCATATGCTTCATGTTAATCGAGATATCGAGATGTTACTTTTCTTATAGATGCAAGGGGAATTGGTAGGCTTTAAGCGATAGTCAAATATTTTAAGAGCTGGTTGCTATGTGGAGTATTCCATTTTCTTTGCATTGCCAGGACAATAAAAATGATTAACGAATTCCCATTTGAAAAAAGTAAGTATTGGAAAATTTAAGGGAATAACAAGCAATGTTTCGAAAATGGTTCACTAAACAAAAAAATGTATATGACATAAATTGTGTATTTTAACGCGGTCTACATTTTGTGAGTAGTAAAACTTTGTCTATCTCTTATGGTTTACCAGTTATGCAAAAGTCGTTCACAATGAAGAATACTTTTGGAGACATTCCTGGAAAATTCGAGATATACATTTTATTTGTCATGAAAGTATCTTAAACATATGATATTTTAATCAAAATCGTTAGAGCCATTTTTGAGAAAATTAAAATTTTAGAAAAATGTTCCATGTTAGGGTAATCTGGGGTGGGTGGATTTTCTTGTAAACCTTCGTGTCGCAACTCTGGAAGATATTGAACCTAAATACCAAGTTTGGTGTTTATCCGACTGTTCGCTTCGGAGTTATGCTGTTCACAGACACACACACGTACACACACACACGGACATATTTCCAAAATACTTTTTTTTGGATTCAGGAGGCCTCAAAACATGTATTTCCGGTGAAATCTCGGTATCGATTTTTTGGGTGGAATGCAACACTTCCCCTACTTACTATGCGTAGTAGAGAAAGTAAAAAGTATTTTAAAAAGTGTGTTTGAGACAAATAGCGAGAGAGGTATAAGTCAAAAACGAATTGTCAGATAAATACCAAACATTTTACAACAGCGTGACAAACATTTTCAATCCCCCTACCATAAATTACTTTTCACACGAAAAACATTTCGTTATTCTTTATTTTCTCAAAAATGACTAAGAATTTTTATTAAAATCAATATGTTTAAGATATTTGTGTGACAAATTAAATGTATATACTGAATTTTCTGAGAATAGCCTGTGAAGTCCTCTTCATTGTAAAGAGGTATGCTTGGTAAACCTAAGAGATAGACGAAAGCTTACTATTCAAAGAAGGTAGATCTCGTATAAACACAATTTATATCAGATATATTTTGTATAATTGACTTTTTCAAAGATATTCGTTGTTACTGGTTGAATTTTTAAATACTCTCTTTTTACGTCGCCATGTATTTGTTTCTTTTAGTAACGGAAATAGTAAGTATGTCATTTCAAAGCGAGCATCAGCGGTCTACTTTTAAAAATTTGACTGTCGCGATAGTCTGCTGCATCCCCCGTATACCTACAGGAAATGTGTAGCAAACGTATATCTGTATTAACACGAAGTAGGAAGAGAAATACGTTTTAAAGAATAGTTCGTGGAAGAATGGGTAGAGAAGTTTAATGTGAATGCAACACATCAGATTGTTTATTTTGATAGGGTTTGGAAAATGTGCATTACTTTTTTAAGCGGCACTGTAGCTTATTCCAAGAAAATCTGCTTCCAAGCGAGGAAAGCAGCCATAACTCTCGCTGCGGAGAAATTTTAAGTACGCTAGATATTACTTCTGTTTACGGGCTATATAAAGCTACTGAGTGTATTAAAACTCATTATTAGTGGTGATGACCCAAGAGGGTTTCATTTTCACGTGCAGACGATGTTATCACTTCTGCTGAAAGCGACATTAGCTGCCGTACAAGCAAGGGCCGCAAAGTTTATCCACAGTTCTTTTTGTTTTATGTCCTGAGAGAAAGTTGCGCTGCAGAAACCATTTCTCTTACTGCCAAGAGGAACGGCGTTGGAATAGCAATCCCCGGGGAGTCACAGATCACGTACTCCTGGTTATATTCCACAGTGGCAGAGAATGGGTCACTGGACAGTCTGGTCAGCGTCCATGAGGCCAGTGTTTTAACATTTGGTGTAAAAGTAAAACAACTGTAATATTCTACCTAAAGCGCTTTTAATAACATGTCTAATAAACAGTTCTGTATTCACCTTTTATATTAGATTTGTTCGCTATTGCGGCTATTAGCGCCACATCGGTTCGTAAACTTCTGGAAGTAGGTAGGAGAAAAGCTTATATTTAAGAGATTGAAGTATACTTGTCGACATTGCTTCAAAATTGACGACAGGGTACTGAAGTCACACTTTATGCAGATGATACCATGAAGCCGGTTATCGAGAGCCAGGAGAGATAATAATAATAATAATAATAATAATAATAATAATAATAATAATAATATACGAACGAAATCAAACATAACGACAAAAAACATGCCGAAATGAGATAAAGGATATAAAGAGAATCAATTTATAAAATAAAAAGACGCCCGCTCTGTAAACTCATATTAGGAATGGGTTTTGTTGAAAAGGCAGAAAAACAAGTTTTGTTTTCCTGGAAACGAAAGCAGATGTATCTACCTGCTATCGGCGACAACAAGTCTACCGGAAGTTTCGCTTTTGTACTTTGGCTCGGACGTGTAGTTTACAATGGTTTCAAAGCTTAGCAGGGTCAAGTGGGGGTAGCCAATAATAAAATCACGAAACAAAAATGAAAGCCAATCAAAAGATCGCGTATACATCACATGATACGTTTGAACTTAAAACGTAACGAAACATAAGAAAGGTAGGGGAAAATTCTAAGTTTGGCGAAAGGCGTGAAAAAGGAAAAGAAACGCCGAGACACATTCCGGTACAAACTAACCACGAGGACGATTGATGAAACAAAACAAGAAGAAAATAATCAGAAAGTCTATAGTGTGAAAATGAAGTTGTGAAATCTAGGCAATTCGAGGGATAGTCGGAGGAACACATAAGTAGCGACTTCGAAAGTGACGAAAATAATAACAGTGGCGGGTCGATCAAATAGGAATCTTCGTAACCAAATAAAGAAATAACTCAATCTTCGCCGGCAGTATTATTATCATCAAGGCAGTGTGGCGGCGCCGTGGCCGAGTGGTTTGACCGCTGCCCTCCCACCGAGGCGGACCGGGTTCAATCTCAGGGATCTGCATTTGGGATTTGTGGTGGACGAAGCGGCGTCTGGGCGGGTTTGCTCCGGGATCTCCGGTTTCCCCCGCCATTCATTCCACCAATTGCTCCATCATCACCTTTCTTTTCATCCATTTCACCAACATTTCGCTTCATCTACTTCCTTCATCCCATACCAGGCATCGGGCTGATCACCCATCCTGGATGTTCTGTCTGATCCATGAATGTCTGCTCCTCGACGGGCCTCTGACCCCAGGCACCCGCCTGTAAGTCCTGGGGGTGTAAGTCCTACATAAGAGGAGGGTAAACAGATAATGAATGAATGAATCAAGGTAGTGTCACCACCCCTGAAAACCAGAACCTCAGCTCTACCAAAACAAATTCCTAATCCCTGCCATCCAACAATCGAACCCGGGACTCTGAGTCTCCTGAAGCAACAGCAAGGAACAACACAGATGTGTCACAGAGGAAACTATGCAGCAACTTGATAATAAATGTAAAGAGGCAACTACTAAACCTGGAAAATAATCTCAGTCCAAATGTCAGTAAGGCAAACTATTTAATAAGTGACTAAATAGAAATAATCACAGCAGTGAAGCTCTAAGCTTTTAGGCATTCATATTGACGATAATCTTTCATGTCAAAATCATATAGTGCAATTTACTCTAAACTTAATAAGACCACATTTCTGCTTAATCAACTCATCAACATGTTACCTCTACAAATGGTTCGTACAGTGTACTTTGCATTATTTCACTCACATTTAGAATACGGGACAATATTATGGGAATCTTTATCATAAACACACTTCATGCAGATCTTTCTACTACAGAAAATAGCAGTAAGAGTTCTAGCCAGAATAAATAGTTATGAATCTTGTAGACCGTACTTTAAACAGTTAAAAATTCTACCACTATTTTGTATATAATTGGAAAATTGCAACACCAAGAAAGAAATTCCCGAATGACTCCAAACCTGGTGGAAGTGTAGAAGAGTGTGCAAGCAATAAGTGATTAGGTTTGCAGAGAGATGGGGCACACGTAGGCCGAGTAGAGATCTCTCGTGTCGGTCCGACAAGGTCAGTGTTGCGTCCAGTGCAGTAAGTGCAGAGCTGTCAAACAAGGTGGAAACAATAATGTCTGTGTCAGTATGCCTCGTCGACTTCAAAGGGAGCCAGTGAGTGAGTTCGAATGGGGCAAAATGATCGGTCTCCAGGAAGCGGGTTTGTCATACTGTGGCACTTCGGCTCGTACAGGGCATGCTGCTACGACAGCGATGCGTGTGTGGAAGCAGTGGATAGATGAAGGTTGTATGCATCGAAGAACGGGTACTGGACCACGGCACATGACCACAGCACGGGATGATCGTCATCTTGTCCGCATAGCCATAACGTACCGTACAGCTTCATCCACAGTGTTGGCTCGATGCTGGAGAGGTGTGAACTTGTCTGCATCAACGGTTCGTCGCCGTCTGCTGTAGGTTGGATTGGTTGCATGCCATTACGTCGGCTTCCATTGTCCAGAAACCACAAGCTTCTCCGATTACAATAGGCACGTGAACACCGTCACTGGAGTGCTCAGTGGCAAAATGTAGTCTTATCGGACGAGTCCCGCTTCAACGTGTCCTACATGATGGCCGCATACGTGTCCGGCGGTACCGTGGTGAGCGCAACCTGAAGGGCTGCATTGCTGAGCGACATAGCGGACAAACACCAGGTGTGATGGTTTGGTGCGCCATTGGTTACAATAACCGATCTCGCCTCCTACGAATTGAGGGCACTTTGAACAGCAACCGGTACCTAACGGTTGTTGTAGAGCCTGAGGTACTCCCACTGCTTCAGGCATCTCCACAGACCACATTTCAACAGGTCAATGCCCGGCCACATATTGCGAGGAATGCACAAGCCTTCTTCGAAGAGCGACAGGTACCATTGTTTCCCTGGCCTGCACGTTCGCCTGACATGTCGCCCATCGAACTTGTCTAGGATATGGTTGGTCGTCACCTGGTGCGTCACAGTCCTCAGTAACCAATGCCATGGATTTGTGGGCTCGAATAGAAACTGCGTGGAGGGAAATCCCTCAGGAACTTATTCAGTACCTTTTTGATTCAATGCCACGGCGTATAGCAGCTCTAATTGCAGCGCATGGATGCCACACCAAATACTGAATATTAGGGCTCGCAGGTCATGTATAGATTTGAAGTGTTTATCATTTGTTTCTTGTCATATACCTAACCTGTGGTAATAAATTCATTGAATTCATGCAGTGTGTATAAATTACGTTATTATGCATGCCAAAAGGTCTAGTGAAACCCCTCAACTAAACAAAGATGTGCATAGACACTTTACTCGAAGTCAAAATGACTTTTATATGAATTCATACTGGTGCACTTTTGGAAATAAAAATATCATCCATGCAGTTTCCAAATTCTTTAACTCACTGCCAACGGATTTAAAGAGAATATATGATATAAATCATTTTAAAAGGGCACTCAAAAACATTTATTAGCGCACTGCTTTTATAACTCCCAAGAGTTTTGAAATAACAGCACAAATTTTCCTTAAATATGCTATCTTGGTTGTATCTATTTCCTATAACTCTTGTTATTGTTGTGTGTTGATAATTACTTGTATAAGTAATAAGAATGCTGTATATATAATTTATTTTTACCATTTGCATTGTACTTAGTTATGATAGCTACTATTAGCCTGTATGTATCATTTTTATTATTGCTATTATTATTATTACTACATTATTGTAATTAACACTTTGAGGGATCTATAATAACACAGTTTTACTCTGTATATTGTATGATTGAAAATAAATGAATAAATAAACACTTATATAGGACTCTTTCGTTTAAAAACAACATGAGAATTTGGATTTTATTTATAAAATTTTGAATACGATTATCAAAGTATTTTAAATTTGATTGAAGTTGCTAAAATGTTAAGATTAGTTAATTGCATATCCTATTAAAATGAGGTGAATTGCGTACGCTTCTTCTTCTCTAAATTGTTGATGCCATCTTTTCTTTGTTCTTCTTTGCTTACTTTTGCCCTAAAGGAAAATGTTGCTTTTGGTAACCTATTATTTAACAGTCTATACAATTGTTGTTTCCATCCTTCGCTATGTGCTTTTATTGTACTATTTAATTTTTCTACTTTTATCTCTTTGCGAATACTTAAGGTGAAATCTGTGAAATTTGACGAAAATTATGTAAAATGAAGCTTTTATACGCCTACAAATTATTGGAGATTTTATAAGGCAATATTTTCACCAATAATTAACTTAAACAAACTATCAAACCACCATTTGAAAGAGGGAAGCTGGAAGTTTCGTGTTGTAATCTGATTTTTATTTGTCATCTAGTGAGAAACGTTTACATTGCTTTTAGAGAAAATGGCTGCTTTACCAACCGATCGTAGTTGGTGAGTGCTTGGATTTGCGCGAATAGAAAGTATTGTAGCGGTTCGCCGGGCATTTAGACGGCGATTTGGACGTCTTACACCTCCCGCGTCATCAATCCGACGGTGGTACGAACAATTTCGCGACAGAGGATGTATTTGTCATCAACGGAAAAGATGTGAAGGCCAAGTGTAAATACAGAAACGATTGATAGATTCCATGAAAGCTTTATACGGAGCCCTAAAAAATCATTACAGAGAGCAGTCAACAGTTGCAGATGCCAACATCAACAGTTGGAAGATTGTACGGAAGTGATTGAGCTTATTCCCGTACAAAACTGCGGCCTGATGATCCAGCATAGAGGCTAGCGTTTTTGAGAATTGTATGGCCATGATCGAAGAGGATGAGGGTTTGCTGGAACAAGGCGTAATGAGCGATTAAAAATTAAATTGAGTTTTATTTACGGACGCTCTTTAACTTCTATGGTCCTTAGCGTCCCATTGGGCGAGAAAGACCGGACATTTTACTCAGAGGCCTCTTTGTCAGGCTTGAGGTACTTTACGTGCCATATATCTACGACACGGGAATAATGAGCGATTTATTTATTTATGGACGCTCTTTAACTGCTGTGGTCCTTGGTGTCCCATTCTATATTGGCGTGAAAGACAGCTAATTTTTCTCAGAGCCTCTTTATCAGGCTTTACCTGAGCTTTACTTCCCTTCCAAAGGAAGCCATGCTAAGGATTTTTACGCCTGCGAAAATCCATCGCCCTTCACCGGGTTTGAACCCGCGACTTCGGGAACTAGAGGCTAGCCATGGTAACCACTACACCATGGAGGACGACATAATGAGCAATGAAGCGACATTTCATTTATCTGGAAAAGTCACAAAGTCCAGATATGGGGATATGAGGACCCCCACTCAGTGATTCTGTTAGAACGTGACAGTCCAAAAAGTAAACGTGTTTTCTACTGTTTCTAAAAGACGTTTCTGAGAACGCTATCAACGGAAACGTGTACTTGAACATGTTGCAAAATTGGTTAATCCCATAACTCATGGGGATTCATTTTCCAACAAGATGGGGTCCCTCCACATTGGCATACGAAAGTCATAGGTACCTCAATTGACACCTGCCAGGTAGATGGATTGGTCGTGCAACATCCGCAGACAACACCTTCTACACATGACCACCCCGTTCACCTGACCTTACAGCGTGTGATTTCTTCCTGTAGGATTACATCAAGAATAGTGTTTACATTCCCCCATTTCCAGCGACGTTGGTGGAATTAAGAAGGTGCATTACCGCAGTCATCGAGAATATAACACAAGACATGCTCAAGAGGATTTGGTTTGAATGGGATCACCGGTTGGACGTTTTCCGTATTAGACTAGTGCTCACTCTAGTGCATCTAAGGCGAACACAAAACTGCAAACTTTCCTCTTTTAAATGGTGGTATATGATACTTAATTTATGTTAACTATGAGGCAGTATTTTTAACACTTAAATGATTTCAGTCTAATTATATAATATGTAAATTCAATAACAGCCCGCCTTGAAGCAATATGTGTGTAATAATTTGTAAAATGTATGTAACAGTCATTGCATATGCTTATATTATTGCATCCATGTGTAATAATGTTATGTGAATATATTACATAATTTAATAATGCACGAGCTGTGAGAATAATAAGTTAAAAGTTGCTAACAATGAGGTAACCTTGAGGCAATAATGAATTCGAAAGTTTAACAGTACTACTTGTGATTCTTGGAGTAACAATAATGTAATTTTAGTGACAGTTTATAAAATAGCCAATCAACGACCAGAAAAAGCTTTAGTTAAATGAAGGTATTCTATTGGAGTAGGATTAGCCAATCAGAAACTGAAATATAGCAAAATTTACAAATCTAGAAGTCAGTTGCCTGCAGACAGAGTTACTAACCAGACGCAAAAAGTGTCCTCAAGAAATATAATATGTTTTTGTGTGAGACGAAAAATAAGTTTACGTGTTAAAAAGTGTAATTAATTAATAAAAAGAATCTCACAGCTTCTATCAGTGAAGTGTTATTTAAAATCCTATCATGCATTAATAAAAGGAGTGAAGTAAAATTATAATCTGTGTAAGCCTACATTCTTGTCGCATCACAACCCTGCTAAGAAAAACGTGTCTCTAACAAATACTGATGCAGCCGAGGCAAACATGAATATAATATTTAAAGAAACAGTTTAATTACAAAGTTAATAATTTTTTTAAACTTGGGGCAAAGGCCACCTGAAAGTACATTTGGGGCGAAGGCTACCGGAAATTGTTTACTATACCTGCGGTTACAACTACTACTAGTTCGGCTCCCCAATAGTTGAAATATAATACAACTCCTTCTAAAATAAACCTTTATCAACTATTGGTGAAAATACAACCTTATGAAATCGTCCAATAAATTTGTAAACACACTGCATAATAAATTAATGTGCATTCCAAACTTTGAGGAAACATATATTTTTTCCACTTAGTACATTTAAACTGCTAATTAAATGGAGGTATAAATGGAGAGGTGCAGGTTTATTAATAGACACGTCCACCTCAAAACTTGTTTTCTCACATAATTTTGTTCAGCATTTTTCATACTCAAAATGTTCGATACGATGCAATTTTTTATTAAGTTGTTTCAAAATTTTTATACAGCCTTTCAATAGTGCATTAATGAAAATAACCATACACGCTTTTAAAACTGTGCTCCAATTTTGAGAAAGAAATGCATAACTTCTGAGTAATCAGCAGCTTTGGAGAGTACAAAAGGTAGCAATGTTTCTGCAATAATTAGGGGTCAATGTAAATTTCTGATATGATAGATATTTTTTAAAACTCTTCACTGTATAACCTGAAAATTTTTATTAGAATATTTTTAAAGATCCATCTTGTGGAGCATTTTTATTAGAACAATGAATTTACACAATAAAATATTCATATTTAAATAGCCATGCAAGCTAGAATTTTGAAACATGACAAAAACATTACTGCTATTGTGTGTAGTACTAATGTATGTACTGGCGTAATTTTCATCAATATATCTTACATACCGTGGATTTTCCACATGTCTTCATATGCACGCAAAGCCCTAAAGTCCAATTTGACTCGGGAATGGAAACTAAGGCACAAGAAAAAATCCAGGTTCCACGCTTAACACTTCTTTATTGACACGTTATTCATCCTTTGGCTTCTCTAGCTTGACCATAAATATAAGATCATAAAATAAAGCACTAAAATTCGAGAGAATAAACACAAAACACCTTTATAGGCAGGCAATGAAAGCAGACAAACTACAAATAAATGCCAGCGATTACTGTTCCTTCGAGGGTATGTGCACGCAACTAGATGCTTTTTAAAAACATAAGCAGGCGCCAAGTCAGCTACGTATATGCACTTAACAAGCATACGACTTGTCAGATAAGTGCATCGACCTCTTACAAAATGAACAGTTATCAGTCTGCAGAGAAATCGCAGTAATTATATCTATTCCCTCCCATAAATTAGGAAATATATTATGCATAAACCTGTGAATATGTACTAAGCATCCACAATAGTATGCATACTAAATAGTCTTATCACACAGTATTTCATGTCACTATATAACTTGGCAAGGATAATTACAAAAAGCTGACGCACTTCAAAGTGAATTGAGGCTAACCCCTTTATAAAGGAAATGAACAATAACCTATCTAAAGAAAAATCCCAGTAATTATATTCGTTCCGTCTCATAAACCAGAAAATATATTACTCGTAGACGTGTGAAAATGTATTAAACATCCAAAATAGTATGCATATAGACTCATCGTTCTTATCACACAATATTACATGACACTATATAACTGGGTACGTATGATTGCACTATAGATTAGATTAGATTGGATTGCATTCTGTGAATTCACTAGCAGCAATAAAGGCTTGTGAACATAGAACATATCAAGGAAATGTACAAAAATTACATATACATAAATATTACACAGAATATAGAACACTTAAAATAAAATAAAGACATACTATATGGTATCAAGGAAATGTACAGTATAGTTACACACACACACACACACACACACACATATATATATATATATATATATATATATATTACATAGAATACAGAACATTTAAAATAAAATAAAGGCATATTATATACAAAATGGAACAAAGCAGGTGTAGTTTTGTGTAAAATCGAATACCTCCCTACCATTATAAGGCTAACATTATATTTATAGACAAGAACAGTTATTTTAACTTTCACTAGGCTTGTAGCTTTTGTTCATCATATCATTTTGTTCTATTTGATTTGTAATGCATAGCATTTACTGTCAGTTCTTAAAATAAATATATTTAAATAGCTTCATTAATTCTAGAGCAAGCATCAAATGTAACTAGCAATTGCCATTAATATTTACTAATACTACTTACAGAGCTATATATGTATTATCATTAGACATAGATGTATTATCATCATGATCACAGACCTCAAAATATCATTTCTACTGTTTATATTTTGCACTTATGTTGTTTTGTATTAGTCAATGTTTCGTATCCAGAAGTGATTGTGGATATTACCATAGACTTACACTATGTGATCAAAAGTATCCGGACACCCACACAAACATACGTTCTTCATTTAGGTGCATTGTGCTGCCACCTACTGCCTGGTACTCCTCCGCGACCTTAGTAGTCATTAGACATCGTAAAACAGCAGAATGGGACGCTCCGTGGAACTCACGGACTTCGAACGTGGTCGGTGATTGGGTGTTACTTGTGTCAGAAGTCTGTACGCGAGATTTCCACACTCCTAAACATCCCTAGGTCCACTGTTTCTGATGTGATAGTGAAGTGGAAACGTGAAGGGACATGTACAGCACAAAAGCGTACAGGCCGACCTCGTCTGTTGACTGACAGAGACCGCCGACGTTTGAAGAGGGTCGTAAAGAGTAATAGGCAGACATCTATCCAGACCATCACACAGGAATTCCAAACTGCGTCAGGATCTACTCCAAGTACTATGACAGTTAGGCGTGAGGTGAGAAACCTTGGATTCCATGGTCGAGCGGTTGCTCATAAGCCACACATCATGCAGGAAAATGCCAAACGACGCCTCGCTTGGTGTAAGGAGCGTCAACATTACACTATTGAACAGTGGCAAAACGTTGTGTGGAGTGACGAATCACGGTACACAATGTGGCGATCCGATGGTAGGGTGTGGGTATGGCGATTGTATCTTTCAACACGATCGAACACCTGTTCATATTGCACGGGCTGTGACGGAGTGGTTACACGACAATAACATCCCTGTAATGGACTGGCCTGCACAGAGTCCTGACTTGAATCCTATAGAACACCTTTGGGATGTTTTGGAATGCCGACTTAAAGTTGCTAACAATGAGATAACCTTGAGGCAATAATTAGTTTGAGAATTTAAATACTACTAGTCATGATTAGAGCAACGATAATGTAAAGTTTTGTGACAGTTTAAAATTAGCCAATCAACAACCAGAAAAAGCTTTAGTAAAATGCAGGTATTCTATTGGACTAGGATTAGCCAATCAGAGACTTGGAATACAAACGTTTACGGGTTTGGACGGTTGAAAATAGTTCAGTTGTTGGCAGACCTTGGTAGCGACCGGGTGGAAGATGTGTTCTCTAAAGAAATACTACGTATTCGTGTGTAACGAAAATTAAGTATGCGTGATAACAAAGTGCAAGTTTTAAATTAAAGAATCTCACAGCTCTTAATATCAGTGTAGTGGTATTTAATTTGTGTCAAGGATTAATAAAAAGAAGTGAATTTAAACTTAAAATCTGTGTCAGCCTACATTCTTGTCGCACCACGCCCTGTCTAAGAGATACGTGACTCTAAAACAATACTGAAGCAGCCGAGGCAAACATAAGTACTACCTATAGAAGCAGTTTAATAACAAAGTTAATAACTATTTTTAAACTTGGAGCATAACAAAAAAAGTACATCTTCAAAAATCGGCTTCTCATACGTAGCAGCATATTACGTAACAAACAATTTACTTCAAATGAACGCCCAAAGCATGGTGCTAAATTACGTAAACAGCAGCTTTAAATTGGTTTGCCAAGTGTGGAAATAAATAAATAAACAATTCAACAATAAACTACAACAGTTGAAGAACAATACTTTCTTCATAGTTCTGAGAAACCATTATTGCTTGACGTGGAGAGGGTAGAACGGATAAACCATCCCCTATTGTTACCAGAAGCTTGCCTTGTTAGTTAACCTTGTTTTATCAGTCGTGATAGATTGAGGTTCATTTTTCACTGTTGCTTTCTCTGTGTTCTCTGTAGATTTCATGGAGTCACCGAAACCAGCAAGGGTAAGCCACTATTGATCTACAACGGGTATCAATATATAGTCAATCATACAAACAAGGAAAACGTCACTAATTGGCGCAGTGTGAACTACAAGAAGAAAAACTGCAAAGGGCGTGTTTCAACAAAAAACAACGCCATTTTGGCGGAACAGCTGCATACGAGTATTCCGGCTGTTGCAGCAAATGAAGTTCGGAAACAAATGGCTAATGCCAGAAAGCGCGTGAGGGAATCCGATCAATTCATGTTAAAAAAATCTGATGTGTTACACTCACATGACTTTCTCTACTCTTGTACAAACTATTTTTACAAACGCTTATTCTCCATATGCTTCATGTTAATCGAGATGTTAATCTTATTGCTAATTTTCTTGTAGATGCAAGGGGAATTGGTAGGCTTTAAGCGATAGCCAAATATTTTAAGAGCTGGTTGCTACATGGAGTATTCCATTCTCTTTGCATTACCAGGACAAAAAATGAATAACGAATTTCCATTTGAGAAAAAGTATAAGTATTGGAAAATTTAAGGGAATAACAAGCTATATGTCGAAAATGGTTCACTCAAAAAAAAAAGTATATGAAATAAAATGTGTATTTTGCCACGATCTACATTTTTTGTGTAGTAAAATTTTGTCTATCTCTTATGGTTTACCAGTTAAGCAAAAGTCGTTCACAATGAAGAATAATTTTGGAGACATTTCCAGAAAATTCGAGATATACATTTCATTTAACATGAAAATATCTTAAACATATGATGTTTTAATCAAAATCCTTAGAGCCATTTTTGAAAAAATTAACATTTTCGAAAAATGTTCCATGTAAAGGGTAATCTGGGGTGGGGGATTTTCTTGAAAACCTTCGTGTCGCATCTCTGGAAGATACTGAACCTAAATACCAAGTTTGGTGCTTATCCGACTGTTCGTTTCTGAGTTATGCTGTTCTCAGACATACAGACAGACACACACGGACATGTTTCCAAAAATGCTTTATTTGGATTCAGGGGGCCTCAAAACACGTATTTCCGGTGAAATCTCGGTATACAATTTTTGGGTGGAATACAATACTCCCCCTACTTAGTATATGTTGTAGAGCAAGTAAAAAAATCTGATGTGTTCCACTCATAGCTTTCTCTACAAAATATTTTTACAAAAGATTATTCTCCATCTACTTCATGTTAATCGAAATAAACATTTGCAGAAATTATTTCATTGCTAATTTTCTTGTAGGTGCAAGGGGAATATGGTAGGCTTTAAGCGATAATCAAATCTTTTAAGAGCTGGTTGCTATGTGGAGCATTTCATTCCCTTTGCATGTCCAGGACAAAAAAACGAATAACGAATTCTCATGTGAGAGAAAGTGTAAGTATTGGAAAATTCAAACAAATAGCAAGGAATATCTCGGAAATGGTTCACTCCACAAAAAGAATGTATGACATAAATTATGTGTTTTGTGTAGAAAAGTCTGTCCATCTCTTACGGTTTATCAGTTATGCAAAAGGCATTCAGAATGAAGAGGACTTTTGCGGACATTCCCAGAAAATTCAAGATATACATTTTATTTTTCATGAAAATATTTTAAATGTATGATATTTTAATCAAAGTTATTAGAGACACTTTTAAGACAATCAACATTTTCGAAAACTGTTCCATTTAAATGGTAGTCTGGGATGGGGATTTTCCTGAAAATCTTCGTGTCGCAACTTTGAAAGATACTGAACCTAAATACCAAGTTTGGTATTTATCCAAGTTTTCATTTTTGAGTGATGCTGTTCAAGACAGACACACACACACACACACACACACACACACACACACACAGACGGACACACATGGAGCTTTTTCTAAAAGTACATTTTTGGATGCAGGGGCCTCAAAACACGTATTCCTGGTGAAAAATCGATATTTTCCCCTATTTATTATAGTACAGAGAGAGAGAGTAAAAATGAAAATGCAAAAGCTTAAGAAAAATATAAAACTGACTACCTATATTCATAGAAATTATTGTTTTGTAACACATTTATAAAGAAAATAAACAAAACATGGAAGACGCAAAGAGACTACATCCACGTGGTGTTTCCTGATAACGACATTACGCCGGTTAAGAGTATCTTCATTAATAATAATAATAATAATAATAATAATATTTATTACTTTATGGAATAGCACAATTTCTTTACTAAGCAATAGAGAAAGCTTGGAAACTTCAACCTTGTCCTTGGACCGGTAGCAAGGTAATTGGTGAGAAACCAGTTTGCACTCAGGTATTAGGATGGTTGAGTGCAAGTGTCACTGAGTGCAAGTGTCCCGCACCCGTTTCTGTTATATAGCTAAATTTGTTAATCTTCCATTTATGTCTATTTCAGTACTGTACACTATTTTAAAATCGATGAAATTATATATCGTCAGTCGTTGCAGAATTCTATTTTCCAATACTATACTTGAACGTTATACCTCTAAAAGCCACTGCGCACGCACGAGTTAAAATACTGCATATGACTTGAACATTTTTGTCGATATGCTCCACATGTTGCAGAAATGAGTACAAAATTAAGTTTAGTATATATAGAGGCTCCCTGAAAATATGTATGCTTTGGTTTTGTTGGCGAACTGCTAGAGGCGGCCTTTGCCCCAAGTTTAAAAATATTAACTTTGTAATTTGACTGTTTCTTTAAATATATATATATATATATATATATATATATATATATATATTTATGTTTGTCTCGACTTGCGGCGGTATTATTTGTTATTAGTTAGCCCCACGTTGTGGAGCCAAATATGTGGCATTATTAATGTTTGTAATTGAAAATGCTACTGTTTATTTGCCGCACGTATAAAAGACAATTTATCGCGGTCACTTCGTGTTATCTTTCGCTGAGCGCCTGTTATTGTATTTAATTTTGGGTTCACTGTCCTCCGGCTAGCTATGATTTCTCGGTCAAGCACTTATCTTGTACAGGTGTGTAAACGGAAAGGAGTTTTTATCCAAAGATAACACTGATAAAAGAATTTGTTTTACACTTTTATTGTCGTAACACATTATTCACTTTCACCTATTAATCTTGACACTCGCCAAACTGAAACTGTTATAATAACTTCTTTACTGCCCATTATTAATTCGCGTACTTCAACTTTTTCTGTAATTAACTTTACGACACGAGAGATTTGTCATAAATTTGCTACGCGTAACCTTGATGAACTGCATGCGACGTATACTCCATGAATGCCTCCGTTGAAGTACGTGAAACTTGATTCTGACACTGAATTTATACTTCCTCGCCCCAATATGCCTAAAGATTATAACCGAACTGCTATTGGTTAATAAAACGCACCAACATTAGCGTCAACAAACATCTCAAATCAATGTCACACAACAATGCATATTCACACTACAATCACTCTGACATTTACATTTTTGTGATACAAATTACTGCTCAGGCTGCGTCAATATTTATTTCTAGAGACATGAATGTCTTAGCAGGGAGGAGGTGCGACTGAAGAATGTAGGCTTACACAGATTATAATTCTACTTCACTCCTTTTATTAATGCTTGACACGATTTAAATAACACTTCACTGAAATAGAGAGAGCTCTGAGATTTTTTTATTAATTACTTGCACTTTTTAACACGCAAACTATTTTTCGTCTTACACTGAATACGTATTAAATTTCTCGAGGACGCATCTCGCGTCCGGTTAGGAACACTGTCTACAACCAACTGACTTCTGAATTTGTAAACTTTTCTATATTTCAATTTCTGATTGGCTAATCCTACTCCAATAGAATACCTTCATTTAACTAAAGCTTTTTCTGGTTGTTGATTGGCTATTTATTAAACTGTCTCAAAAATTATATTATTGTTGCTCCAAGAATTACCAGTAGCATTTAAGCTTTCTAATTCATTATTGCCTTAAGGTTATCTCATTGTTACCTCATTGTTAGCAATTTTTAACCTATTTTTCTCACAGCTCCTACATTATTAAATTACGTATACATTCGCATAACATTATTACACATGTATACAATAATATAAACCTATACAATGACTGTAATTTACACTTTTTATATCTTGTTACATGCACATATTGCTTTAAGGTGGGCTGTTATTGAATTTATACATTATATAATTAAACAAACCATTTAAGTGTTAAAAATACTGCCTCAGTATACAGACAAAAGGGAAGCATGCAAACAACTACAGTAAAAAATATTGTACTGTACGTTTTAATTTATATCTCGACGATGCCATTATAAAATGACAAAAGAAGATAATTTCGTATGAAACTTATAGTTAGACCGCCGCTATTTGCGGACGATCAAGTCATGTTGACTGCATCAGAAAATTCTCCAGAATACTTTCTACATGAACTAAACAAGATGGTCTCTGCATGCAACGTAAATATATCTACTTTTAAAACAAAAATTATAGTATTTAAGGAAAACTCCCCAGGAAAACAAAAATAATAAACAACATAATTGACCATGTACAAAATTTTTATATTTAGGTGATTAAATAGATAATTTCAAACAGAATGACTTTCAACGTAAGACAGTATTTACACCTCTCTGCGATTAAATTATGTTGATATGTTTACTATCTCATTTGTGTCATCATTTTATTATATAGCAGGGCTCATTCACTTGTGTAATGTTAGGAAATATGTCTGTGCCTTCTTTTATTACTTTCTCTACTACGTTTAGTAAGTAGGGGAAGTATTTTATTCCACCCAAAAATTCGATACCGAGATTTCACCGGAAATACATGTTTTGAGGGCCCCTGAATCCAAAAAAAGCAATTTTGGAAACATGCCCGTGTGTGTGTGTGTCTGTGAACAGCATATCTCAGAAACGAACAGTCGGATAAACACCAAACTTGGTATTTAGGTTCAGTATCTTCCAGAGATGCGACACGAAGGTTTTCAAGAAAATCCCCACCCCAGATTACCCTTGCATGGAACATTTTTCGAAAATTTTAATTTTCTCAAAAATGGCTCTAACGATTTTGATTAAAATATCATATATTTAAGATAATTTCATGACAAATAAAATGTATTTTCTGGGAATGTCTCCAAAAGTATTCTTCATTGTGAACGACTTTTGCAAAACCGGTAAACCATAAGAGATGGACAAAATTTTACTACACCAAAATGTAAAATGTAGATCGCGTTAAAATACACAATTTATGTCATATAAATTTCTTTTTTGAGTGAACCATTTTCGAGATATTGCTTGTTATTCCCTTAAATTTTCCAATACTTATACTTTTTCTCAAATTCGTTATTCATTTTGTTTTGTCCTGGTAATGCAAAGAGAATGGAACACTCCACATAGCAACTAACTCTTAAAATATTTGACTATCGCTTAACGCCTACCAATTCCCCGTGTATCTACAAGAAAATTAGCAATAAGATTAACATCTCGATATCTCGATTACCATGTAGCATATGGAGAATAAGCGTTTGTAAAAATAGTTTGTACAAGAGTAGAGAAAGTCATGTGAGTGTAACCCATCAGATTTTTTAAAGTAACTTTAGACTTCCACTGTAGCGGAAACGTAAAAACGTTCGAAAGAAAAAGAGTAGAGGTCACCGCACTGCGTTACATGTTCGTAGAGGTCTTTATTAGTTGGTGTGCAAATAAGACCTAAGCAACAAACGCTAGAGACAGTCCGGGGATTTTTCACTGTATTCTACCATGTGATTCTGAGTTGGTCATTAGGTTAATAGAAATTTGTGAGTGTTTAAACGTAAAGTAAGTTCACACCAGCTCGAGGACCTGTAGAATTAATTTTTAACCTTCACATTAGCGCCTCTCAGAACTCTATATATTTGAGATACTTGTAAGAATTTCACATAGTTTGGACTTCAAAAACAGGAGCAACCTGTGCTCCTTGCAGCAAAGTCTTCGCGCCGGAGTTACTTTAAGAATGTAACTTGGTTTTTAACCTAACCGCGCGAGCAATATGTGCTAAAAGTGACAAGAAATTAGCAGTGAGAGTACATAAAGATGTATAAGTATTTTTATACGTTTTTAGACAAGTGATTACGTATTTTGTGCTGGAGGAAGTCAAAGTGTAGCCATATATAGGGTCTTTCAACAAGAGTGTCCCATTTTTAACATGTGATAGCTGCCGTTGTTATTGAGTTACAGCAGTCATGTTTTTCATGTGGTTACAGTTGTTATTGACAAATAGCCATGGAATGTTACAGCATTCAGCAACGCGTAGAAATTGTGAAAATTTATTATCAAAATGGACCATCTGTTCGCCAAACCTTCCGTATTGCGTGAAGTTTACGGTGTGCATAATCGTCCCTGCGAGAGAACGATTCGGCATTTGATCGATAAATTTGAAAGAAGTGGTTCTGTCAGCGATCAAAGAACGCCTGTACGTAATCGACGTAAGCGCTCCAACGAAAACATAGGCGCCGTTCGTGAGAGTGTACGCGAGAACGGAAACAAATAAATTGATCGTCGAGCGCAAGAATTGGGGCTTTCGCCGACCACAACTTGCGAATTCTGCATCTGGACTTAGAAGTTTCACGCTTGAAAAATGGTGTTAACTTAAGATCTAAAGCCCAACGACCAAAGGTTGCGCCGTGTATTCATTGACTCGGCTATGGAGCAATTGGAAGCTGACCGAGATTTTTGTCGAAAAATCATCTTAGCGACGAAGCCCACTTTTGGATGGATGGTTGTGTTAGCAAACAAAATTTCCGGTATTGGAGCAATCACAATCCAATGCAGATTCAAGATCGACCACTTCGTCCCCAAAAGGTTACTGTGTGGTGTGGATTTTGAAATGGTGGAACCACTGGTCCATATTTTTTCCAAGATGAAGATGGAGAAGCTCTAACTGTCAATGGAGAAAGATACCGGGCTCTTATAAGGGACTATTTTTGGCCTCAATTGGATGGTATGGATCTCAGAAACATCTGGTTCCAGCAAAATGGTGCCAATGTCATACTGCTCTCGAAACAATCGATCTTTTGAAGGAGAAGTTCAGAGGTTTCGTCATTTCCCGTGGTGCCGATGTAACTGGCCCCCGAGCTCATTTGATTTAACGCCGTTGGATTACATCTTGTGGGGTTATGTTAAATCTCGAGTTTATGTCAACAAGCCAGAAACAGTAAATAATCTTATGAATAACATCACGCTTGTTATTCGTGAAGTTGGACCTAATTTACGTTCTTCTGTCATTGAAAATTGGGTCAACCGTATACGCGCAACCCAACGAAGTCGCAGCGGTCACTTAACTGATGTTCTCTTGCACACGTAATGACATTAATTATGTTCCAAAATAAAAAAAATAAATAAACCTCTATCATTTATAGAACGTGTTTTATTTAAGTTCAAAGATAGGACATTCTTGTTGAAACACCCCATACTCTGTTTAACACACAATATTAAAGGTTAGTTGTTGGTTTCGTGTTATAACTCGGAACTATAAAAAGAAAAATGTCAGTTGAATTTCATATGCTGTGTCGTCTATAGTTATTGTTAGTCAGTTGAGCCTTTACGTAACACGCCCTAGAGATCAATGAAAACATGCTTCTATCACAAAAATAATTACAAATCAGACAACAAATCTTCAGTGAGTAGCCGAGGTGATGAGCAACATATCGTTAGGAGGTGACCGACGAAGTGCATTCTATAGGTAAACATAAGCCAAGTTAAAGGACGATGCAAAAAGAAGGCACAAATATTTAATTATATATGTGGCACAATCAAACGCACAATATTAAACAAAACAAGAAAAGACGCTATACTAAAATTTTATAAAGTGTTAGCAGTGCCATCTATTTTGAGTGGATGTGAATGTGGACGCTAACAAGAAAAGAAGTCAGAAGTTGCAGAGATGAGATTTTTAAGAACTGTGGCAGGCTATAAAATAATAGATAAAAATAAAAATGAAGACAACTAAATATATACAACTTAAATGAAAGAATAAAAATAAAGTTCTTTCCAGATAACAAAAGATGGAAGACTATCGGATCCCGAAACAGCTTCTAAGCTATAGACCAACAGGAAAAAGAACTCGAAGATAACCAACGGTGAGCTGGAAAGATCAATCCACAATTTGAGACTGGAACAGGCCAATAGGCCTAAACCATTAAGATAATTATGACAAAGCATACTTGTTTGCTTTTCGCTTTCCTGCGTTTTCTATATGAGGTTTTGTTTAATATTTGACACGGGAAACTAAGGCTCTTTACATAGGGTTATAGATAGTGAAACGGCAACTCTAGGCCGAGCCCAAGAAATGTAATTGTAGATAATTTCATTAATTAACTTTTATTGAAGTTAAATCATACTATGTACATATCTTTTTCTTTTACTGCTTGTATAGTTTAAGAAGGGTGATTTAACGATATGTCTGTATTTAGGTTACTAATATTAGAAGAGTTATAAATTGTTTAATGTAAATAATTTAAGCGCTATGTTAAAATACTGTCCACGACGAAATGTCTTAGCAACAGGAAGAGTGTCTTCAAAGGCAGAAAGTCTAGTTTTACGATGTCTCTCTGGTCGCAGGGGCATTGTTCATACAGCGAGGGTGTAGAGTCTTTGTTCCTTTATACGATAATTCGCCGTGACCAAGAGAGAGAGAGAGAGAGACAACAAGCTTAACGGTGAATTTAGGAAAAGCCGCGATTTATGTTAAATTTGGACCAATGAGATCCCTGTAAGTTTATATGAAATAGTGAGACGCGTTGAGTGGCGCTTAAAAATGGACCAATAGGAAAGGAAGCAGCCCCAGAAGCCTGCGACTATAAATGGATCTGCGAGGAACAAATTCGTGGTCATTTGTGGGTCATTTGTCATTTGGTCTTTTGCAAAACTACAGGCGGGAGAGATGCTGCAGGATGTTTGAGAGGTATCGCGACAAAAGGGAATGAAGACAGTTTTCGCAACACACGTAAGAATCGCTACGCGTAAAGAGATAATAAGCATATTTAAACTTCGCGTCATATCCGCGCCGTGTTTCAACAGCAGTGGGCAGTGTTTTAAGGGCGGCAATATCAATGTTGTGTACTACGAAGAGTAGCAAAATAAAAGAAACTGCAGTGTCGCATTTACGTAACCAAAGCACGTCTATTTCTCCTTTTAACACCACCCGAGATCTACGCTTCCTTTACCAAGGATAAGTCCATGCTCCCACATAGTTTAAAGAAAATTACTGCAGCTAGCCGAGGATAAAAAAATGCAGAGAACCAGCACACTGCGAACATCTGGAGCCAACGTGGAGGATGCAGCAAGGTAAGCCGTGAGCAACTGGCATTAAAAAACAACCCCCACAACACCGGGCAGGAGGAGGTGACTGCCACAATAGGTACACATTAACACACGTAAAATCGAATACATGGACAAACTAGCATTCGAGAGTCCCTGAAACACGAAATTGTAAACAATAGTGACCCCTAATTCCGCGATTGGCTATATATTATGTACGACATTCTTCATTGAATTCAGCTGTCAAGGTTCCGTTTTTCCCAGCCTTCAACACCTCGGTTGCACGCAGCCATTCAATCGAAACTTTTAACGCGACTTTGTTTTCTGTGTACCAGCAATCGCTCATGAAAACATTTCGTGCCTAGACTCTGGTAATAACTGAAGCTTTGTTTCTATTTGTACAAATGTAAAAACACTGGGTGGCGAAGTCCCTAAGATACAGACTTGTGAACGGGAGGTCCGCGATTCAAATCCCGCCAGGACTATTCTCACTGTCTGGGGTTTCCTTTCAGGTTTTCCTACGGGGAGGTACCCTAAACGTAGGCCCATTAGTGTCCACCGCCTGTGGTGTCGTTTATAATAAGAATAAGCGTTAAAATACTGCTAAAACCTCTGAAAACATGGTATACATTTACTAAACCCTGTTTCTTATAACCTTGCCCCACAGACATGTATTCTTCCACGCTGCGTTTCCTTCCCCTTTCTCCTGGTTGACTAACGTACACCCGCGCACAAAAAAATCTGATGTGTTACACTCACATGCCTTTCTCTACTCTTGTAAAACTATTTTTACAAACTCTTATTCTCCATCTATTTCATATTAATCGAGATAAACGATCTTTTGACATGCAAAGAGAATTACATTTTACACATAGCGACCAGGTCTAAAAGTATTTGACTATCGCTTAAGGCGTACTATGTTCCCCTTGTTTTGTAATTGCAAGGGCAATATAGAAATGCAGTAGCTTTTAAGCATCGACATATATCTTAATAGCTGGTTGCTAGGTGTAGCACCATTCTCTTTGCCACAGATTAATACTCTTTGCATATCCAAGACAAAAAAATGAATAACGAATTCCCATTTGAGAAAATAAGTATTGAAAAATTTAAAGGAATAACAGGCAATATCTCGAAAATGGTTCACTCAACAAAAAAATGTATATGACATAAATTGTGTATTTTAACGCGATCTACATTTTTTGTGTAGTAAAATTTTGTCCATCTCTTATGGTTTACTAGTTATGCAAAAGTCGTTCACAATGAAGAATACTTTTGCAGACATTCCCAGAAAATTCAAGATATACATTTTATTTTCATGAAAATACCTTAAACATATGATATTTTAATCAAAATCGTTAACCATTTTTGAGAAAATTATAATTTTCGAAAAATGTTCATTGTAAAGGGTAATCTGGGGTGCGAAGATTTTCTTCAATACCTTCGTGTTGCATCTCTGGAAGATACTGAACCTAAATACCAAGCTTGGTGTTTATCCGACTGTTCGTTTCTGAGTTATGCTGTTCACAGACACACACACAGACACACACACGGACATGTTTCCAGAATGCTTTTTTGGATTCAGGGGATCTCAAAACATGTATTTTGTGAAATCTCGGTATCTAATTTTTGGGTGGAATACAATACTTCCCCTACTTACTGTAGTAGAGAAAGTAAAAATTAGATTGAAAATAGGTAAATGACGCTATACACGTAGTATACACTGCCGTTTGTGAAAACTACAACACCAAGAAAGAATTTCCCGAATAACTCTAAACGTGGTGGAAGTGTAGAAGAGTGCGCAAGCAATAAGCAATTAGGTTTGCAGAGAGATGGGGTACACGTAGGCCGAGCAGAGCCCTCTCGTGTCGGTCCGTCAAGGTCAGTGTTGCACCCAGTGTTGTCAGTCCATAGCTGTCAAACATGGTGGAAACAATAAAGTAAGTGCCAGTATGCCTCGTCGGCGTCTAAGGGAGCCATATCGGCATTTGAGCGATTTCGAACGGGGCAGAATGATCGATCTCCGGGAAGCGGGTTTGTCATACCCTGACATTTTGGCTGGTACAGGGCATGCTGCTACGACAGTGATGCTTGTGTGGAAGCAGTGGATATATGAAGGTCGTACGCTGCGAAGAGCGGGTACTGGACCACGGCACGGGATGACCGTCATCTTGTCCGCATGGCCATAACAGAACGTACAGCATCATACACAGTGTTGGCTCGATGCTAGAGCACTGCAACAGGTGTGAACTTGTCTGCATCAACGGTTTGTCGCCGTCTACTGCAGGTTGGACTGGTTGCATGCATGCCATTACATCGCCTTCCATTGTCCAGAAACCACAAGCTCCCCCGACTGCAATGGGTACGTGAACACCGTCACTGTGGTGCTGAGTGGCAAAATGTAGTCTTTTCAGTCAAGTTCCGCCTCAACGTGTCCTACAGTAATGGCCGCATACGTGTCCGGCGGTACCGTGGTGAGCGCAACCTGGAGGCTGCATTGTTGAGCGGCAAACAAGGACAAATACCAGATGTGATGGTTTTGGGCGCCATTGGTTACAACAGCCGATCTCACCTCCTACGAACTGAGGGCACTTTGAATAGCAACCGGTATCTAACGCTGGTTGTAGAGCCTGAGGTACTCCTCCTGCTTCAGGCATCTCCACAAGCCACATGTCAACAGGACAATGCCCGGCCACATATTGCGAGGAATGTACAAGCCTTCTTCGAAGAGCGACGGGTACTATTGCTTCCCTGGTCTGCACGTTCGTCTGACATGTCGCCCATCGAACATGCCTGGGATATGGTTGGTCGGCATCTGGTGCGTCACGGTCCTCCAGTAACCAGTGTCACTTATTTGTGGGCTCAAATACAACCTGCATGGAGGGAAATCCCTCAGACACTTATTCAGAACCTTTTTGATTTAATGTTACGCGTATAGCAGCTCTAATTGCAGCGCATAGAGGCCACACCAAATACTGAATATTACGGCTCAAAGGTCATGTATAGATTTGAAAAGTTTATCGTTTGTTACTTTTCATGTATCTAACCTGTGGTATTAAATTCATTGAATTCATGCGTTTCCTTCTTGGTGATGCAATTTTCACAAACGACAGTGTATTTCAAAACGTTTGAAAGTGCTTCCATGTAAAGTGTAGTTTGGAGTAGGGGTATTTCTTGAAAATCTTCGTTCCGCGTCTTTGGAAGGTACTGAATCCAAATACCAAGTTTGGTATTTATCGGACTTTTCGCTTTTGAGTTATGCTTGGATTTAGGGGGCCTCAAAGTATGCATTTCCGTTGAAATTTCGGTATCGAATTTTTGGGTGGAATACAATAGGTACCTTCTGTACCTACTATATACGGGTAGAGAAGGTAAAAAGTAAACTTTCTAGCTACATATTCGGTTTTAACTGGAAAGCTATATGGCTTGTATCGAACACAGACGGAGATCTGAATGGTACCGTGCGTACTGTTAATGTACTTCTGTTTAAACTGTAAAGCAATATGCATGTGAGATTAGCGTAACTAACATCATTTCCAATGTATCTTAATTGCTTTCGTAGTAAATAAGGTTTGTCAATCTTGTTTGCAGGCATATGTATTACGCTTTTTATTAAATCTATAGTTTAGCGTTCTTAATTATTCTTTTCTTTTAGCGAGTGAGGTGGCGCCGCGGAAACGTGTACAACTCGCATTCTGGAGAACCGGGTTCGATTCCCGGTGACCGCTCACTATGGCTCATGTATTTTTAGTGGTTTCCCGGGTCGGTAGCAAATGCTGGAGTAATTCATCCTCTACCACGACTTTCCTTCCCTCCATTTCCACTACCCATTATCTTCCTTGTCAAGTGTTTCAGGGTTGTAGGCAGTGACGGCGTTCGGCAGGTTGCGGCTGGATGGGCTGTGCTCTCTGTGGAGGTTTCATCCTGACGTCGTCCAGGGACTACTCGGCTGAAATCGCCTCTGAGTCTTTCGGGTGGGAGCTCCTTCGGAGGAGTCCCGCAGGCTCGAAGCCCAATAGAGTAGGCTCGGGTGGTGTTGGATCTTAAAGCATTAGGGACCCCGTCTGTGCTAGTGCCCGTCGTCATCCGATCTGGTCACCCTTGAGGTCTGTCCTCCCCTCTGCCCTCCCTATCGGAGATCACAGTAGAAACAGAAGTGGCCGACTGGTGTGGTGCTCTGCCCCGGTTACGGAGCGGGATGGCTCAGGCGGCAACATTCGAGAGGTTCTGGGATCTCTGACCCATGGGTTTTCCCGGATCGTCAGGCAAATGCTGAATTAGCTACTTTCATCCCCCGAATTTCCTGTCCCTCCATTTCGTTCCATTCTTTATTTCATTCATATTTCATTCCGTTGGTCTCTCTCAGGGATGGAAGTGTCGGCGATGGTGTTTCGGTGCAGCGTGGCAGAGAAAAAGAATGCTCTTTATGCTTCCTCGGCTTCCGGCTGAGGAGCACTGGGCCACCTCTGTGTGGGGCGCAGTCATCGGTCAACCGGACTGCCTCTATCTGGAAACTTAGCGGCCCGTCATTGCTGTGCCGTTGCTCCTGGATCTGGCCGCCCGGTGTCTCCTCTCGTCTCATCCTTCCTCCCCTCATGGGATGTAGGTACAATATCCGCTCTAAATCGGTGTCGAATTCCCTCTGTAGTCACTCCTACCCTATCCTTCCCCGGTTTCGGGGGTCTCCTCCGTTCGTCCGTATCTTTACCATTGCTGGGTCTAAAAGCAATTTGCTGCAAATCATTTTCTCTTTCTTTGAATACAGCATTGTCATCGCAAACAATAAGTGTTAAGGTTTATATTCAGACAAATGAGTCTTTGGAATGGGAACTACATTTCTCAAGTCCAAAAGGCGAGAAGACAAAATAATAGCTAAATATCTTTACTGCAAAATCCACTCTTAGTGTAGCGGAGAGGCGGATCATAAATCCTCATTCTCTGTCCAGGCGCAGTAAAAAAAAAAAAAAAAACAGAAACAATGCGCCCGCCGGAGCTGAAGGGAAAACAGATTCTCTCTGCCTGCGGGGTACGCTGCCTCTGATCACGTTTGTTTTCTGTTTCCAGTATCATAAAACAAAGATATACTCGCCTTTCTCTTGTTTTGTTTGTTAAATCTTTAACGCGATATATTATCTCGGCATCTACAAACTTGTTCCGTGGAGGTGGATAAGAGGCTCAAACCAGGAGAACAATTAGGGGGGAGCAAGTAGCTATGCTGCGTTTAATAAGTTCGAATTCGAACCGCGTTTCAATAAAACAAATCTAGAGATTGAATACTCAAAAAAAAAAAAAAAAAAAATGTTCCACATCCTTTATATCATGGATTGAAGTTTAAAAAGGGAACAATTTCGACACTAGTTTGCATTTTCAAAGTTTTTGTCAGATATTTCTTAAAAGTAGGTGTTCTTGAATCAAGTTTTTATGCTGATTCCATAAATAACTTCCATTTGTTTCTATCACGTCAGGTTTTTACACAAAATAAGAAGTAATGTTTTGATAATTTTACTAATGAGCGTAGAAAAGTATTCAAACACCATTTCACACAAGGTAAGCTTTTATTCAAGAAACATTTTAAGAATACTCTCAAGAACTCCCCTAACTTATTTCATGACTACATTTTAACAAAACAGGAAGCCAAAGTGTTTCATTTAATTTTTTTCATACTTTCTCTTCTTTGACTTCCTTGCAGATCCTTGAAGATAATGTCCCTCCTCAACATCCAACATGTTGTCGGCCATCATAGTTTCATTCCATCTCCCTGGTACCTCCTCTCGATTTCCTTAATATATTGGTGAAAACGTTCACCCTGCTCTTCACTATAATGTCCCAGATTTTTTGGAAAGTAGTCGATATGTTAATGCAGAAAATGCACCTTTGCACTCATGTTACAACCCATCTTCTTGAAATTTTCCAACATTGTTTCGACAATGGCCTTGTAATTAGGATCTTTGTTATTGCCTAAGAAGTTTTCAGTAACTGATCAGAAGGCGGTCCATGCTTCTATTTCTCTCTCATTCATTGTCTTCTCAAAATCTTCATCCTTCATCAGTTCTTTATTTGAAGACCAACAAAAATTCGAGCCTTTAATTTGTCTTGTGCAATGAAGGGAAATTTCTTGGAAAGGTACTTGAAGCAGGGTCCATACTGTGGTAGAGCCCTTACAAATTGCTTCATCAAGCCCAATTTTATGTGTAGTGGCGGAGGCAATATCCTTATATCTCTGTATTTTTGAAGTGAAATTGTGAAAAAACTGTACGTGATAGAAAAATCAGTTCTGAAATCAGCATACAAAAGTGAGTCAGAATCACTTATTAGTTTTCAGTCATCCGATATCATACAGACTAGTGTTATTGCATTTGTGTACTATACAATGTTGACCAAGGTTTCTTTTTTTTTTTTTAATGTTTCATCCTTTAACCTCTGTGGTAATATGGATTGACTTCAGAAACAACCAACTCGTTGACTGTAGGTTTTCATTGGCTTTTGCTTTCTCTACTACCATGATAAGTAGAGGAGATATTGCATTCCACCCAAAAATTTGATATCGAGTTCTCACTGGAAATACACGTTTTTAGGTCACTTAGATAAAGTGCTTTTAGCAAAATGTGTGTGTGTCTATAAACAACGCAATTCAAAAACTTAAACTCTGTTAAAAAGCGGTCAAAAGTCGTTTGGCAAAGACCATTTTATAAATAGTTTTATTCTGAGTATTGTTTCGACTTCTATACAATATATAATATAAATAGCACAAAACGCAGTTTACATAACCGAGCGGAAGGCTCAAGCGGTTACGTCTGTGGCCCGCATTCGGGAGGTCCTGGGATCGGTTCCCGGAGATCTCCCACTCTGACCCATGGGTATTTTTGGGGGTTTTCCCGGGTCGTCAGGCGAATGCTGGAGTGGTTTCTTTCATCTCCGAATTTCCTGTCCCTCCATTTCGTTCCATTCTTCATTTCATTCAACTTTCATCCCGTTGGTCCCTTACAAGGTTGGAAGTCTCGATGATGGTGTTTCGGTGCAGCATGGCTGGGGAAAGGGGTGCTCACTGTGACTTTCTCCGGTTTTCGGCTGGCTGCCGGGGTATTCGAACCCACTTGAGGGGCATTCGATCCCCTCTGTGTGGGGTGGGGTGCCTAGTCTGTCTGTCCGTCTGCCGGGGAGTCTATAACTGGAAACTTAGGGACCCTAATCATTGCTGTGCCGTCGCTCCTGGTTCCGGCCTCATTCTTCCTACCGAATGGAACCTCACAACATATGGTGTGTCATCTTGCTCGGTCGCATAAAAAGTGGCCCATTCTCCTAGATCGACACGCCCAATATAAATGGGACGCTAAGGACCATGGTAGTTAAAGAGCGTCCATAAATAAAACTCAATTTAATTTAATAGTGTTTTTCTCTCCGTTAGGTTTCCACATTCAGATATCCAACCTTTTACTCCATCCAGTCGATATCAGTTCTCTGTAGGACTGGCCTGTAAGAACTATTCAGAGGATAAAAACTAACCAATGCACAATGTTTATAATCGATGTGGAATGAAGAGGTGGTTAGGATATCACCTCTATGGAAGCGTTTCTCTACGGTTGGTACACAATGAAAGACTAAACCAACTACAAATACTTCGGCCTTCTAGAGGAGGGGTGAAGAATTATTTGCATATGTGGATAAACTAAACGACAGCTACGAAATAAACATAAATGAGAGTTCTATCAGCCACATGGAGACGAGGTTAACTTGTTGCTGCTACTAAACGGCAATAAGAAAACCAGCATCAAGAAAATGGCACTGTAGCATGAAAACATATGGTTTAGTTGTAATGTTACATTTGAAGTTCGGTCGTACTTTGGGGGAGGTAAAGTACCCTACCAGTTCAGTGACCTGAATTATGTTCGAAAAACGGAGGTGGTCACGCTGTTAGGGGGTGAGGTAAGATTTTTTTACTTTCTCTACTACGTATAGTAAGTAGGGGAAGTATTGTATTCCACCCAAAATTTCGATACCGAGATTTCACCGGAAATATATGTTTTGAGACCCCTGAATCAAAAAAAAACATTTTTCGAAACATGTCCGTGCGTGTGCGTGTGTGTCTGTCTGCTTGTGAACAGCATAACTCAGAAACGAACAGTCGGAAAACACCAAACTTGTATTCAGGTTCAGTATCTTCCAGAGATGCGACACGAATGTTTTCAAGAAAATCCCCCCACCCCAGATTACCCTTTACATGGAACATTTTTCGAACATTTTAATTTTCTCAAAAACGTCTCTAACGATTTTGATTAAAATATCATATGATTAAGATATTTTCATGACAAATGAAATGTATATCTCGAATTTTCTGGGAATGTCTCCAAAAGTATTCTTGATTGAGAACGACTTTTGCATAACTGGTAAACCATAAGAGATAGACAAAATTTTACTACACAAAAAATGTAGATCGCGTTAAAATATACAAATTATGTCATACATTTTTGTTGTTGAGTGATCCATTTTGGAGATATTGCTTTTTATTCCCTTAAATTTTCCAATACTTATACTTTTTCTCAAATTCGTTATTAATTTTTTTTGTCCTGGTAATGTAGAGAGTATGGAATACTCCACATAGCAACCAGCTCTTAATATATTTGACTATAGCTTAAAGCCTACCAATTCCCCTTGCATCTACAAGAAAATTAGCACTAAGATTAACATCTCGATATCTCGATTAACATGAAGCATATGGGCAATAAGCGTTTGTAAAAATAGTTTGTACAAGAGTAGAGAAAGTCATGTGAGTGTAACACATCAGATATTTTTTTTTTTTAGAGCTCTGTTCCATTATAGGCAACATTTTATGCACGCGCTCTCTCTCTTATCCTTTAGATTGGAGCGTGAGTCTGATTTAATTCAATGCTGCCGTAGTAGTCTATATTATCAGGTTACTGGGCTAAACGCATGCGGGCGTAAGCAGCTTGAGATAACTTAGTTTTGCGAACAGTTTGTTTTGATTTTGCATGCTTTGATTACGTAGTTTCCTTCCGTTGTAATCAGCGGTGAATACGGTGCCCCGTTGATTGTTTTCATTTAATTTTGTATCCTCTTCTCTAGGGTCCACAAACATAAAGCAAATCGCTGATACGTGCACTCGTTTTATTCATGTCTAGGAACAGCTCGCATTATCTGGCACGATTGTAAATATTTTGCCATGTGATATTTTATATTTTCTCTACCACTCACGTATGGTACACAGAAGCAGTATTGATCTCCACACAAAACTTCGATAGCGAGATTTTACCGGAAATATATGTTTTGAGACCCCCTGAATCCAAAAAAAGCATTTTTGGAAACATGTCCGTGTGTGTCTGTGAACAGCATAACTCAGAAACGAACAGTCGGATAAACACCAAACTTGGTATTTAGGTTCAGTATCTTCCAGAGATGCCACACGAAGGTTTTCAAGAAAATCCCCCCATCCCAAATTACCCCTTACGTGGAATATTTTTCGAAAATTTTAATTTTCTCAAAAATGGCTCTAAGGATTTTGATTAAATATCATATGTTTAAGATTTTTCATGATAAATAAAATTTATATCTTGAATTTTCTGGGAATGTCTCCAAAAGTATTCTTCATTGTGAACGACTTTTGTATAACTGGTAAACCATAAGAGATAGACAAAATTTTACTACACATGTAGATCGCGTTAAAATACACAGTTTATGTCATACATTTTTGTTGTTGAGTGAACCATTTTTGAGATATTGCTTGTTGTTCCCTTAAATTTTTCAATACTTATTTTCTCAAATGGGAATTCGTTATTCATTTTTTTGTCTTGTATATATTTAAAGGGTATTAATCTGTGGCAAAGAGAATGGTGCTGCACCTAGCAACCAGCTATTAAGAGAGATGTATATTTTTAAAGGCTACTGTATTTCTATATTGCCCTTGCAAATACAAAACAAATATTTTTAGAATTGGTCGCTATGTGTAAAATGTAATTCTCTTTGCATGTCAAAAGATCGTTTCTGCAAATGTTTATCTCGATTAATAAGAAATAGATGGAGTATAAGAGTTTGTTAAAATAGTTTGTACAAGAGTAGAGAAAGTCATGCGAGTGTAACACATAAGATTTTTTCGTAAGTTTCCATTCCCTCAAATATAGCTCAAACAGTGTGAAGTAAAATATACGTTTTAGGGATATGTATGGCATATAAAGTTTATATCTGTATTATTCCTAGAAGTCATCTTTATAAACATTGCATTTAAGTTAAAAACCAGAGATCAGCATGCACTACTCCGGAATAAATGCAGAGTGCACTAAAATAATTAATATTTTTACTTTCTCTACTACGTATAGTAAGTAAGGGAAGTATTACATTCCACCCAAAAATTACATACCGAGATTTCACCGGAAATAAATGTTTTAATGCCCCTTGTAAAAAAAGTATTTTTAGAAAAAGTTCTGTGTGTTTATCTGTGTGGAAGTGAACAGCATAGCTCAAAAACGAAACGTCGGATAAATACCAAATAGTATTTAGATTTACTATCTTTCAAAGATGCGACATGAAGATTTTTCAAGAAAATCCCCCACCTCAGACTACCCTTTACATGGAACACTTTTTGAAATTTTTGATTTTCTCAAAAATGGCTCTAACGATTTTAATTAAAATATCATATACTTAAGATATTCTTATGACAAATGAAATGTACTCTATAATGTACCCAAAAGTCCTCTTCATTCTGAATGGCATTTACATAACTGCTAAACCTAAAAGATACACAAAATATTTCTACACAAAAATGTAGATCTGGTTAAAACACACAATTTCTCATATGCATTTTGTTTTTGTGGAGTGAACCATTTCCGAGATATTCCTTGTTATTTGTTTGAATTTTCCAATACTTATACCACAAATGGGTATTCGTTATTTGTGTTTTTATGTCCTGGACATGCAAAGAGAACGGAATGCTCCACGTAGGAACCAGCGCTTAAAAGATCTGACTATCGCTTAAAGCCTACCATATTCCCCTTGTACCTACAAGAAAATTAGCAATAAGATAGCTTCTGTAAATGTTTATCTCGATTAACAGGAAGTAGATGGAGAATAAGCGTTTATAACAATAGTTTGTACAAGAGTAGAGAAAGTCATGTGAGTGTAACATATCAGATTTTTTTAAAACCTTTCTCGTAGCATTAGTAGTTTCTTAAATGTTGTTGTAAGTTTATTTTTTTCAAGTAATCCGATGGAACTTATTTGATAACTTGAAATTACTCTTTTTCTCCGCATGAGCTCATTAGTAACAACAGATTTGTAATATTTATATTTGGGTTTTGCTGTCTCACGTACAGGTAATCAAGCCGATGTGCCTAACTTAAAGAAAAAGCTTACTCAAAACTTTTGTAATTAATCTAAAGTGAACAAAGGGATTACTTTTTGTACGGACAGCACCGTGTTTCTCTTGAATGACGCGACTGGCAGTAAAGCGCTACCTTGACACTGCTATACGACTTTGTTCGTGAAGTAGCGGCGAACCGGCTCAATGTTTCTCCGTCCATACAAGCCTGGCAACTGTTGAACACATTATTGCTCACTCAAGGAATTTCTGCGGATGAAATAATGGAAAACGTACGCTGGATACTGTCTTCTAATTCGTCGGGCGATAGAGCGGGATATGTAGATAAACTCTATCTTTAAACTTCCCCACAGATAATAATCACATTATTTCAAATACGGAAAGCGAGCAGGCAGTCAATTATTGTCATAAAAAATCCCTTGTAATGCGAGGCAGCTATTATCTTGGAGTTCTTTCCACGACAGGCCCTATTTCGTCTAAATTTTCTTGGTTTTAACTGCTACCTGTCTGTGTTTCTTTTCGTATAACAGACACAGTCTATTTAAGTATTTCTAACAAACTATAAACTATGGATTTGTAGGGACAACAAAAAAATTCTGTATAACTTCAAAAGCTATTCTATAGCATATACTATGATAACTACACATAGAAAACACAATCGTCAGGCAGCTTCTCATAAAGTTATTCCCACTATACTCCATACCAAACAACTACAATTGCTGTTATTGCGCTGAGCTAGACTGCTGCAAAGTGGTCATTCAACCCAATACTTGCTACGAGTCGGTGCGGGGGCCACCAGTCGCGTCATTCAAGATAAACCTTGTGTTTTTACTTTCTCTACCACGTATATAGTAGGTAGAGAAGGTATTGCATTCCAGTAAAAACTGCGATGTCGTTATTTAATCGGAATGCACGTTTTGAAGCCCTCAGAATAAAAGAAAGTATTTTTATAAAAAGGTCCGTGTATATATGTATCTGTGAAATGAAAGCTTGGATAAATACCAAACTTGGTACTTAGGTTTAGATTTTCTAAAAGTGCCAGGAGGATTTTCAAGAAAATTCCAACTACCGCTTACATGGAGCATTTTTCGATAATTTTTATTTTCTTAAAAATATACCTAACGATTTTGATTAAAATACCATATGTGAAAGATATTGTCATGACAAATAAAATGTATATGGCGAATTTTTTGGGAATAGCCTATGAAGTCCTCTTCATTTAGATTTTGTAAAACTGGTAAACGTTAAGCTATAGACTTTAATTTAATTGAGTTTTATTTATGGACGCTCTTTAACTACTATGGTTCTTAGCGTCCGTGAAACACCGGTAATTTTGCTGAGAGGCCTCTTTATCAGGCTTGAGGTTCTTTTACGTGCCGTAAATCTACGACACGGGACCACCGCCTTTACTTCCCTTCCGAAGGAAGCCGTGCTAAGGATTTTTACGCCCGAAAAAATCCATCGCCCTCCGCCGGGTTTGAACCCGTGAACTTGGGAACTAGAGGCTAGCACGGTACCACTAGTCCACAGAGGACCACAAGCTATAGACGAAAACGTACTACACAAAATATATAAATCTCTTTAAAACACACAATTTATTTCAAATAACTTTTTATAGCATCAACCATTTCCGAGATATCCGTTATTAATTGTCCGATTTGTTCAATACTTTGTCATTATTTTAAAGTACTAACGACATTTAGTTGTTTCTCGCGATTGCTTGGAAACAGTGAGGCCACTATATAGCGTAGTTCTTAAATACTCTGGATAGTTTATCTGGATTAAAATTAAGCAAATACAACAATAATTTTTATTTTAGATGCAATACCTTTTATGCCCATTAGTTAGTTAATGATAGAGGGTAGAAAAGGACATATATGTAACAATAAAGTTTTTTAAACATTTGACTGTTGTCTTAGACTCCTGCCTACCTAGAATAACTATTTATGGATAATATTTAATTCACAGGAAGTGAATATATTTAGAATATATTTGAAAATAAATTATAGTAGAGACAATCACCTGGTTGTTACTAATAACACTTTGATGTTTTATTCTCGTTCACATATCTCATTTCTAAGCCCTCTGGAGGATAAGGAATAATTTTAACTATAGGATATCTTCTCAAATACGAGAATTGAACCCGGGACAATCACCCTAATAGGAGGGAGGTAGTCCTTAATATTCTTTACCATTGGTAAAATAGGATAATGAAATCAATACCTCTCCTGCATAGATACTTGCCCCCAGTTCGTAAATTGCTTCTATTCATAGACAAATCCACAGCATCTCAGATGCTACTTGAAATTCGCTTCCTACCCAGACCAGGTGACCCGTGAAGGGAATCGATTCCGGGTCCGCTCTTGCTTCTTGCCAGTTGGCTCAATTCAGTTCCTCCTTCCCGCGCAAGAAACCACATTAATTATCTCAAACTGTATGTCGCCTTGCCTGATAAAAGATTGATGAGCTTTCCCCGCCGGTGTCTCTACGTCGATTCCCTAGAGGGAAACTCGCTTTTGAATTATTCCTATAGCAAAACGCTCGTTCACAAAAAGAGCAGCCTTTCGCTATAATTATACCATTTGAACCGAGTTAATAGGCCGTCCTCAGGCAATAGCTGAGAGTTCCAGTTTCAATTGCAGCGTATGCATTACAGTGTACAGTTTCAAGTTGGGAGTTTAGTAACTGTAACCTGAATGCTCTGGAACTAAACTAAACAGTCTCCATTCTTGGCCAAAACAAAGGAGCTTTGTCATTCTAAATTATTTTAGAATAGCGTTTCGAGACCTTGAGGACATTTTGGAAACTCCTGTCGAATCATTTTTCTTCAGTTGCAGCCATAACTAAATAATCTAGAATTTTGTATTAATATCCTGGAAGAACCAGCGCCAAAATTATAAAAATTCTGATGTGTTACACTCACATGACTTTCTTTACTCTTGTACAAACTATTTTTATTAACTCTTATTCTCCATCTATTTCATATTAATCGAGATAACATTTGCAGAAACGATCTTTTGACATGCAAAGAGAATTACATTTTACACATGGCGACCAGTTCTAAAAATATTTTACTATCGCTTAAGGCGTACTATGTTCCCCTTGTTTTGTATTTGCAAGGGCAATATAGAAATACAGTAGCCTTTAGGCATAGACATATATCTTAATAGCTGGTTGCTATGTGCAGCACCATTCTCTTTGCTACAGATTAACACTGTTTGCATATCCAAGACAAAAAAATGAATAACGAATTTCCGTTTGAGAAAATAAATATTCAAACATTTAAGGGAATAACAAGCAATATCTCGAAAATGGTTCACTCAACAAAAACAATGTATATGACATAAATTGTGTATTTTAACGCGATCTACATTTTTTGTGTAGTAAAATTTTGTCTATCTCTTATGGTTTACCAGTTATGCAAAAGTCGTTCACAATGAAGAACACTTTTGGAGATATTCCCAGAAAATTCAAGATATACATTTTATTTGTCATGAAAATATCTTAAACATATGATATTTTATTCAAAATCGTTAGAGCCATTTTTGAGAAAATTAAAATTTTCGAAAAATGTGCCATGCAAAGGGTAATCTGGGGTTGGGGGGATTTTCTTGAAAACCTTCATGTCGCATCTCTGGAAGATACTGAACCTAAATACCAAGTTTGGTGTTTAACCGACTGTTCGTTTCTGAGTTATGCTGTTCACACGGACATGTTTCCAAAAATGTTTTTTTTTTTTGATTCAGGGGGCCTTAAAACATATATTTCCGGTGAAATCTCGGTATCGAATTTTTGATTGGAATACAATACTTCCCCTACTTACTATACGTAGTAGAGAAAGTAAAATTATATACTTTAAATTGTACATCGGATACATGATAATTAGTATATTATGCAAGACTATTATGGTAGAAATTACGTGAGTATATTTATGAAACGAGCGTAGCGAGCTTCATAATGACCATTATAGTCAAATTACATATCGCAAAAGAGGGCAGCACTGCTGAGTACACGCCATGTTTATTGATTTTTGCAGGTAACGTGAAAGCCACACATATTGAAGGCAAAGAAATGACTCAGTTCATAGGATATTAAAATTACAATGAATATAATTTATTTTAAATACATATATTTCCATGTTATCTGGGAAACAGATCCTAGTTGAAGGCGTTAAAAGGTATGGGCGGTAGGGGAGTTACGCGCGCCGCCGAGTAAGATTATAGTGATTCACTGAATTGCGTTATAATGCCACAACAGGTCAGTTACGTCGCATGTAATCAACGTACGCTCATGATGAAAATTTCACAAGAATAAAAAAGGAAATTTCATGCTCTACAAATTATTTACAAACCATAACAAAAATTCACAATAAACAGATTGGCAGAATCAAAACGGAAACATATTGTGAGGTTACGTTTATGACACATATTGAGCATAAACAATTGAATGTTATACACAGTATATCTTAAACATTAAGACAGGGATTCATCAATGGTGAGTCTACGGTTCAAATCCCTCCAGGACCATTCTCACTGACTGCGGTGAAACCCAACTCGGTACCATTTTCTACTACTTTGGAATCCGAACTCGGTCCCGTCTTGCAACATGTAAACAACCTAACTCGGTTCTATCTTCCAAAATATTAACCATCTAACTCGATCCTGTAAGAAATTAATCTCAACCTAGTTCATTTTAAAAGACTTCAGCACACATATAGTGACTACAAAACGATATTGCAGGTTTCACTAAAATCGATTTTAATCGCAAAATCAAATGTTATATACAAAATTTGCTCTACTAAATGCATATAACAATTCTGTAAACTCCACACACAAAATAGTTGAAAATCGGTGTATTATATATAAAAATTATAATTATATTAAATGAAAGAGTTTGAAAAACGCGAAAATATATAATGTGTAATAACGTTTGTGCTTTTGTGAACCTACCAGCAATGTCGCAATCACAACTAACTACTTGTGCTCATTGCCACTAGCAATGTTTCGTAACAGGGATGCCACAACACTTTATACTTCATTATGCTCAGAATATTATTACGGTTTCGAACTGTATGCTACGGGATTGAGTTGGGTTGTTGACAGTATATACTACGGGACTGAGTTTACTTGCTGGCAGTGTATGCTACGGGACTGAGTTAGGTTGCCGACAGCGTATGCTACAGGACAGAGTTAGGTTGCCGACAGCGTATGCTACAGAACAGAGTTAGGTTGCCGACAGCGTAAGCTACAGGACCGAGTTAGGTTACCGATAGTGTATGCTACATGACTGAGTAAGGTTGCCGACAACGTATGCTACGGGACCGCGTTAGGTTGCCGACAGTGTATGCTACGGGACCGAGTTAGGTTGCCGACAGCGTAAGCTACAGGACCGAGTTAGGTTACCGATAGTGTATGCTACATGACTGAGTAAGGTTGCCGACAACGTATGCTACGGGATCGCGTTAGGTTGCCGACAGTGTATGCTACGGGACCGAGTTAGGTTGCCAACAGCGTATGCTACGGGACCGAGTTAGGTTGCCGACAGTGTATGCTACAGGGCTGAGTTAGGTTGCCAACAGCGTATGCTACGGGACCGAGTTAGGTTGCCCACAGTGTATGCTACGGGACCGAGTTAGGTTGCCAACAGCGTATGCTACGGGACCGAGTTAGGTTGCCGACAGTGTATGCTACGGGACTGAGTTAGGTTGCCGACAGTGTATGCTGCGGGACTGAGTTAGGTTGCCGACAGTGTATGCTACGGGACTGAGTTAGGTTGCCGACAGCATATGCTACGGGACCGAGTTAGGTTGCCGACAGCGTATGCTACGGGACCGAGTTTGGTTGCCGACAGTGTATGCTACGAGACTGAGTTAGGTTGCCGACAGTGAATGCTACGGAACTGAGTTAGGTTACTGACAGCGTATGCTACGGGACTGAGTTAGGTTGCCGACAGTGAATGCTACGGGACTGAGTTAGGTTGCCGACAGTGTATGCTACGGGACTGAGTTAGGTTGCCGACAGTGTATGCTACGAGACTGAGTTAGGTTGCCGACAGTGTATGCTACGGGACTGAGTTAGGTTGCCGACAGCATATGCTACGGGACCGAGTTAGGTTGCCGACAGCGTATGCTACGGGACCGAGTTTGGTTGCCGACAGTGTATGCTACGAGACTGAGTTAGGTTGCCGACAGTGAATGCTACGGAACTGAGTTAGGTTACTGACAGCGTATGCTACGGGACTGAGTTAGGTTACTGACAGCGTATGCTACGGGACTGAGTTAGTTTGCCGACAGTGAATGCTATGGAACTGAGTTAGGTTACTGACAGCGTATGCTACGGGACTGAGTTGGGTTGCCGACAGTGTATGCTACAGTACTGAGTTAGGTTGCCGATAGTGTATGCTACGGGACTGAGTTAGGTTGCCGACAGTGAATGCTACGGGACTGAGTTAGGTTGCCGACAGTGAATGCTACGGGACTGAGTTAGGTTGCCGACAGTGTATGCTACGGGACCGAGTTAGGTTACCGACAGCGTATGCTACGGGACCGAGTTAGGTTGCCGACATATTTTACGGGATTGAGTTGTGTTGTTGACATTTTACTCACGAAGTAAATGGGACCGAGTTAGGACGCGTTAGTTGAACTGAGGTGTTTTCCAGGTTTTCCTCAGTCCTTATACTTGGCAAATACGGAGAGGTCTAGAATATTTCCTTCGGAAGTTTCCTTTTCCAATTCCCAATTCAAATTGTATGTATTATCAGTGTCCACCTTTGTGCATATCTGGTATGCATCAAGAACACTATTTAAAAAATGTTGATTGTTATATTCACACGACTTTCCCTATCCTCTATCGCTTATTAGTAGTTATACAAATTATTCTTATGGAAGTTTATTTTCTTATCTATTTCATTTTAAGCGGGACAAAACTTCCCGGAAATGCCTGCATTACACACTTCGTTATTATAGATATAAAGGGAATAGTAATAGTCACATTTTTAAAAGCTGAACGCTGTCCTACTGGTCCTAAAATACTATGTTCTTTGCGCGCAATCGCGAGCAATAACTGTATATCGAAATGACTTGAAATGAATGACAAGTTTTGAGCATTAATAACGGATATCTTGGAAATGGCTGGTGCCATAAAATTTTTATTCGAAATAAATTGTATGTTTTAAAGAGATCTACATTTATTCTGTAGTACATTTTCGTCTATGCTTAATGTTTACCAGTTATACAAGATTATACAAAATTTCTTCCGAGTGAAGCGCGTTTCACAGGCTATTCCCAGAAAATTCAGATACACATTTTACTTGTAATGTAAATATCTTAAGCATATGGTATTTTAATCAAAATCGTTAGAGCCATTTTTTAGAAAATAAAAAATTTAGAAAAATGTTCCATGTAAAGGGTAGTTTGGGGTGGAGGTTTTCTTGAAAATCTTCGTTTCGCATCTTTGGAAGGTACTAAACCTAAATACAAGGTTTGGTATTTATCCTACTTTTCATTTTTAAGCTATGCTATTCACACATACACACACACACACACACACACACACACACAGATATTTTTTCTACAATCTGACGTGTAATATTCACATGACTTTCGTTTATTAGTGAGTTGAAGGACGTTATTTTGTTGTACTGTTATTTGCCCCACGCTTTGGGAGCCAATTTGAAGTAGGTTGTTGCTTCACGTATGGAAAGCCGATTTGAAGAAGATGTATTATATTTCGACTGTTGGGGAGCCGAACTTTAAGTAGTTGCAACCGCAGGTATGGCAAAAAGTTTCCCGTAGCCTTTGCCCTAAATGTTTAAAAAATATTTACTTTGTAATTTTGACTGTTTCTTTAAATATTATATATTTATTTTTGCCTCGGCTGCGTCATTATTTATATTTTTTAGAGACATGAATGTCTTAGCAGGGAGTGGTGCGACTGAAGAATGTAGGCTTACACAGATTATAATTTTACTTCACTCCTTTTATTAATGCTTGACACAATTTAAATAACACTTCACTGATATAGAAAGCTGTGAGATTCTTTTGTTAATTACTTGCACTTTTTAACACGTAAACTATTTTCGTCTCACACTGAATAGGTATTAAACTTCTCTAGGACACATCTCGCGTCCGGTTAGGAACGCTGTCTATAAACAACTGACTTCTGTATTTGTAAATTTTACTCCATTTTAGTTTCTGATTGGCTAATCCTAGTCCAATAGTCATTTAACTAAAGCTTTTTCTGGTTGTTGATTGGCTATTTTATAAACTGTCACAAAAATTACATTATTGCTTCCAAGAAACACAAGTAGCATTATTAAACTTTTATTCATTATTGCCTCAAGGTTATCCCATTGTTATCTCATGGTTAGCAACTTTTAACCTATTATTCTCACAGTTTCTGCATTATTAAATTACGTAATACATTCACATAACATTATTACACGTGTATACAATAATATAAACAGAGACAATGACTGTAATATACACTTTTTATATATTGTTACATACACATATTTCTTTAAGGCGGGCTGTTATTGAATTTATATATTACATAATTAGGCTGAAATCATTTAAATGTTAAAAATACTGCCTCACCATATAAATACTGCCAGTAGGAAGTAACAAGATATGGTAACATTGATCTTGCCTTTTATTAAATGAAAAATGAGTCCATCTTTCTGGATGCAAAGATCACAACGTCCTGAAAATCCTGAAATACCCTCCGCTACTGGAATTTCACTGACACTTGAATGATTTCATTCTCAATTTCTTGAAGAGTGTGTGGATTATTTACGTAACACTTTCTGCTTTAAATTCGCCATAGATAAAAAACACATTATTTATTGCTCAACATTATAACGCACCATTATAAACAATGTGCTTACTGTAACCTGTGTGTTTTCAGCAAGACTACGAATGATACAGAACAGCCGGCGGGTAAGGCGTGTGTGGCGATTGATTTTCTTCCCCTGTGGGAACGTTTAGTTCTCCCTAGTAATCGTACGGCCCGCTAGAACGCCGGTAGGTTTGAAATGGTCCTCACTGCATTTTAAAGGAGTTTTTGGTCTTATAGAATACTAATTAACTGTTATATAAAAGAAAATAATAAAACATTTGCAGGCATTCCTGAAAGAGGTTTACCACAATGGTATAGTATTATTTAGTTCGATTCCATCCTAAACAAACTGCCTACTAATACAAATAAGTTCAATGAGTCATTAAAGATATCCTGTTACTTACATCATTTTCTGCGGAGTAACAGCTATTTTATACACCATGCTATTCTGAACGAAAACTCAAAGGCACCTTCCCAAGTATCCATGTTCTCTTATGTTTCCAATATTTTCGTATTGTAGTATCCAACATTTGTAAATTCGTTTTAGATTTTTTACTCAAAAGTTGAAATTAGAAGCTGTATCATAGGCTATGTCCATCGGAAGAACAGTGGATTTTATAATTCTCTCGCCATTGAAAAGTTCAATTGTTTCTGATGGACATGGTCTATAAAACACTCAATCTCATTTCATAACTGATTAAAATATTAAAACAGATTTACGCAGTCCTTTGTATTTCAATACGAACACAGTGTAGTTATAAAAGAACATGCTTGCGAAGAATCCATGACTCAGTTGAGGATGCTATGGAGTAGAAAATAGCTATTTTTTACTTTCTCTACTACGTATAGTAAGTAGGGGAAGTATTGTATTTCACCCAAAAATTCGATACCGAGATTTCACCGGAAATACATGTTTTGAGACCTCCTGAATACAAAAAAAAAGCATTTTTGGAAACATGTCCGTGTGTGTCTGTGAACAGCATAACTCAGAAACGAACAGTCGGATAAACACCAAACTTGGTATTTAAGTTCAGTATCTTCCAGAGATGCGACACGAAGGTTTTCAAGAAAATCCCCCTACCCCTAAAGTAAAGCTCATTTTTGTTTCAATATACAGCGCCTTCATTTCATGCCAAGGCTACAACCGCCTTATAGCGTATTGGCCGAGACGGCAGTGACCCAGTGACCTGCGCAAACAGCGGCGCAGAATGTGTCAAGGGTACGTTTATCAGCTGTGAACTGTCTCAGTCGTTGCTTTGTCTTCGTGCTGTAAAGCGTTTCGACAGTATGTGTGTTGTGTGCAATTTCCTTAGGAATGTAATTCTCTTATTAGTCCACGGAAATGCCTGCCTATAAATTCACACTTGAACAGCGTAGTTTTATGTACGATACATACGTGTGAGAAATGTTTGTTTCAGCCCCGTATGGAAAGTCAGTTTGAAGATGACGTATTATATTTCAAGTGTTGGGGAGCCCAACTTGCAGTAGTTGCAACCGCACATATAGTAAACAGTTTCGGTAGCCTTCGCCCCAAATGTGTCTACTTTCAGGTGGCCTTTGCCCCAAGTTTAAAAAAAATATTAACTTTGTAATTTGACTGTTTCTTTAAATATTATATATTTATGTTTGCCTCGGCTGCGTCAGTATTTATTTTAGAGACACGTTTCTCTTAGCAGGGTTGTGATGCTACAAGAATGTAGGCTTACACAGATTATAATTTTACTTTACTCCTTTTATTAATACTTGATACGATTTAAATAACACTTCACTGATATAGAGAGCTGTGAGATTCTTTTTATTAATTAATTACACTTTTAACACGTAAACTTATTTTTCGTCTCACAGGAATACATTTTAAATTTCTTGAGGACACTTTTTGCGTCTGGTTAGTAACGCTGTTTACAGGCAACTTTCCAGTTATGAGCGCTGTCTAGAAGCAACTGACTTGAATGTGTAAATGTTTCTCCTTTTTCAGTTTCTTCTGATTGGCTAATCCTACTCCTACCTTCATTTAACTAAAGCTTTTTCTGGTTGTTGATTGGCTATTTATAAACTGTCACCAAAATTACACTATTGTTACTCCAATAATGACTAGTAACATTATTAAACACTCAAACTCATTATTGCCTCAATGTTACCTCATTGTTAGCAGCCTTTAACCTATTATTCTCACAGCTTCTACATTATTAAATTACGTAATGCATTCACATAACTTTATTGAACATGTTTATAATAATATAGGCATATGCAATGGCTGTTACATACATTTTACAAATTATTACATGCACATTTTGCTTCAAGGCGGGCTGTTATTGAATTTACATATTATATGATTTGACTGAAATCATTTAAGTGTTAAAAATACTGCCTCACGTGAAACTGAATCATGCAGACAAATGTGGAGACAATTTCGGCAGCAATTTCCTGGTTTCCAGTTCCGGGTAGAGACACTGTGATATTTGGTCAAAAACTTAGAACAACGGGTTCGCTAAACGCTAGAACAAAGTTTATAGGAACAATCTCTACACCATAGACTAACTTGAGGACAATATAAAAACAGAAATTATGAACATTACGCAAGAACAACTTATGCGTGTGAATGGTAATTTCATCCGACGATGTCAAGAATGTCTTCGCGCAGATGAATACCATTTTCAACAACACTTATAACAAGGTATATATGTTACTAACACTCGTGAGTAATGCGGGAGTTACGGTACGGAAAAACCCGCAGGTAGTAGAGTGTGTGCGGGGCACGCATTCGCGCGATTCCCGGCCTTGCCATAAAACGAAGACATTGTACTTGTAAATTAAATATTATTAATTTGTTAACATATAGCTTACACAATCATAATAAATGTATACTTCAAAAGTAGTATATTATGCAATAAAATAATAATGGTATTAATTAAGACACGAGTATGTTTATGAAATGAGCTATAGCGAAATCTTTGATTTTCTATAAAAAGATATGGCTTGTTAATTGTGTGGAATTAAAATGCAGCAATGATGGAAGGCTTTGAGCATGTTTGCGATTAGTGCAACAGATGGCAGTGCTGTTGAGTCCATAAGGCTTTTATTAATTTCTTGCAGGTAACGTGAAAGCATCACATGTTCAAGCAAGGGAAATGAACTAAATTTATTTGAATATTAAAATTACATGAACAGAATTTATTTTATTTTAAATACACATATTTCATTGTTTATCTGGGTATTGAATCCCAGTAAACTGCTTTGAAGGTTTCGAAAGGTATGGGCCGAGTAAGACCATAACGAGTCGCTTTAATTAGCGTATTATTGTGTAGTAAATCAAAATATTACTATCCAATGTTAAAACGTGTTCTCTGCTATCAACGCTCAGAAGTTACAAAGTCTTAACAATTCCATTGCCATAACGCTGCCACAACTTCCTCCTTGAATTCCAGAGAGGTTTTGTAGAACAAACTTCTTATACGTCGCCAACAAGTCTTCTCCACAACTGAAAACAAGCATTCTCAGACAAAGAATTCCCATCTAGATCTAAAGGTAAGTTACAGCGTTATTGATATAGCTATACGTGTTAAAGAGAGAGAAAGAGAGGCATAGCTGAGAAATAAAATCTCTTTATCTCTTCTTGTAGAAGAAGAGGAAGGAAAAACTATTTCAAAAGTCGATTTAGAGAGGAGCTAGAAAAGTGAATTCTTTGCAAAGCTTTTAGAAGAGAAGCGAGGAATAAGAACAAATGAAATAAAGAACAAAAAGATAGAGCACATGCCCTACATAGCATTTTGTTTTATACATGCCTTATTTTAATGGCCTTTGATACAGGATTATGAAGGAAATATAGTTCCATTCGTAAAATGTAACCTTAAGCCCAGAAAGGGATTTGAAACCTGATTTCTGTAACTATAACACATACAGAGCGGTCGTTTTATGCCCCGGCCCGGATTGCGTATATGAGTACACTATCCTATATCGGCGGTGGGTTTCTATTCTAAACCTCCCGCATTACAAACTCATGAGTAGGCTAAGGATCCGGGACAAGTTTGCAACCAATGTATGTGCAACCTTATATATAGCTCTGTAAACATAATACTGCTGATGTAAACAAAGAAGTTGAGAAGGTTATTGTTTCACGTATGGAAAAGCCGATTTGAAGTAGGAGTTGTATTGTATTTCAACTGTTGGGGAGCCGAACTTGTAGTAGTTGCACCGCACGTATAGTAAACAGTTTCCGGTAGCCTTCACCCCAAATGCACTTTTAGGTGGCCTTTGCCCCCAGTTTAAAAAATATTAACTTTGTAATTTGGCTATTTCTTTAAATATTATATATTTATATTTGCCTCGGCTGCGTCAGTATTTTTGTTAGAGACATGGATGTCTTGGCAGGGTTGGGGTGCAACAAGAATGTAGGCTTACAGAGATTATAATTTTACTTCACTCCTTTTATTAATACTTGATACGATTTAAATAACACTTCACTGATATAGAGCTGAGAGTTTCTTTTATTAATTACATGTACTCTTTAACACGTAAATCTATTTTCGTCTCACACGAATACGTATTAAATTTCTTGAGGAGACTTTTTGCGTCTAGTTAGTAACGCTGTCTGCAACCAACTGAACTGATTTCAACCGCCTAAACTTGTAAATTTCTGTATTTCAAGTCTCGGATTGGCTATTTTTTTTATAAACTGTCACTAAAATTACACTATTGCTTCCAAGAATCAAAGTAGCATTATTAAACTCTCAAATTCATTATTGCCTCAAGGTTACCTCATTGTTAGCAACCTTTAACCCATTATTCTCACAGCTCCTACATTATTAAATTACGTAATATATTCACATAACATTATTACACATTGATACAATAATACAAGCATATGCAATGATTGTTACATACATTTTACAAATTATTACATACACATATTGTTTCAAGGCGGGCTGAATTTACATATTATATAATTAGACTGAAATTATTTAAGTGTTAAAAATACTGCCTCAAAGTAATGCGCTGCCTTATATGTTAAAGTAAACAGTACAGTTTGCTGATGGTGCAAAATAAGGTAGGACACATACATCCGAATGAGAGACAAAGTGTATTGTACTTCTAGTCACGAAGCGGATTGTACACGGCCTCACAGGTAAACAACAAATCGACAGCTTGTTAGAAACATTTAATCATACTGGGTCCATGTTTTAAAAAACGGCAATGTGTTACATTCACATGACTTTCTCTACACTCTATCATCTATTAATGGATATAAAAACAATTCTTAGAAAAGTTATATTTCTATCTGCTTAATTTTGATGAGATAAACTTTTGCAGAAATATCTACATTACACATTCCGTTATAAATACAAAGGAAATAGCGAGAATCAACTGAATGTCGAGAGGACTTTGAAGGAATAAGTATGCGGATATATGGATATCTCGAAAATGGTTTATGTCACAAAAACATTTTAAATAAATTGCATGTTTTTTTAAGAGAATGCATTTATAGTCTTTTTGGTCTATCTCTTAAGTTAACTAGTTATACAGGGTGATTTATAAGAACTGTCACATTTCTTTCTTTAATTCTTCTGCTCGAAATCCACTCAATGCCCCAATTTTAGCACCAAATTAAACATAATGTTCTGGTGTTTCGATTGCCTGTCATTAGATGCGCAGATGTTCATGTTTTATTCGTAATTGTTAGTTTTATTGTCGGCAACTGTTTTTGAGGTTTTGTTCTAGTCAATGTTAAAATGGAGTACACATTAAATGAACGATTCTTCCTTGTAAAGCAATACCGGATTACGAATTCAATTACAGCTACTCAAAGGGTATACCTGAGAGAATTTGGTGTTTGGAATCCTCCCCAAAGAAACACAATATTGGGACTGGTAAACAAATTGGAAACAAGTGGATCTCTGGTGAGTAAAAAAGACAAAACTCGTTCATCTAGGCTTCCCGCGGTTGACGTAAGAGCACGATTGGATCAGTCACCCTAAAACTCATTAAGACGTTTGTCGCAGGAGACAGTATAGCTACTTAATGTGTCAGAGAGCTGTGAAAAGTGCAGGCCTAAAGCCGTATAGGATTACGGTTGTCCTTCAGTTATAGGAACCAGATAAGGACAGACAACTGAATTATTGTCTTTGGTTTCAGGCGTTCATTGTGCAAAATCCTGCCATATTATCCATCCTATGGTTCACAGATTAATCACCCGGCTATTTGAACTCAAATAACTCACGCTATTGGGCCAGCGAAAACCCACATGTTATTCACGAAGCACCTATGCACCCGGTTAAAAACGGAGTTTGGTGCGCAATATTCGCACAGAGAATAGTGGGACCAATTTTTTGTATTTAAAAAATGTGAACACTGCAGAGTACCGACGATTATCATGGAGTTTGGTGAGCAACTAGACTATGTAGAGCCGAGTCTGATATTTACAGCAGGACGGCGCTACAAGCCATACATCAAATGAATCCATTACACTAATTGCCAGTTTCTTTGACGACTGGATAATTTCCAAGAACCTGTGGCCACCGAGATCTCCGGATTTGACATCGCCGGACTTCTTTCTATGGGGTTACTTAAAAGACAGGGTTTATGCCACGCGTTCCCAGACAATGGACGATCTGAAGCACAACATTACACAGGAGATTCAAGCTATTGATAACAGAGTCCTCCAACGAGTGGCCAGTAACATGGAACGACATGTTAAGTTGTGCCTTATGCAGGATGGAGGACTTTTTCAACATTTGCTATAGAGGTAAATAATCTCCAAAAATTCCTCTGCATTTCAGGTATAGTAAGTTGTCGCTGGTATAACTCGTTTTGAAACAATTAAAGAAATAAATGTGTCAGTTCTTCATAAATCACCCTGTCAAGATTATACAAAATTCCTTTCGAATGAAGGAATTCACAGACTACTCCCACAAAATTCCAGATATATACTTTATTTGTCATGTAAATACCATTAATATGTTGTATTTTAATCACTTTTTGTGAAAATCTTTCGATGAAACTGAACTTACATGCCATATTTGGTATTTATCCGACTTTTAGTTTTTGAGTTATACTCTTCACAGACACATGCGCACCCGAAACTTTTTCTAAAAATGAGATACAGGGGGCCTCAAAGTGTGCATCTCTTTTGAAATCTCGGTATCGAGTTTTTGGTTGGAATGCAATACCTTCTACTATGTACGTGGTAGCGAAAGTAGAAAAGAAAAAAGAAACAGACGCCAACAGCTTTAACCGAGGAAAAACTTAGACCAGATAGTATTGTCGTGGAAAGAAGTGGAAGAAAATCATTGTCTTGTATTGCAACGTGTTTTTGATGACAGAATAATTATTGACTGGCCTGCTCACTCTCCAAATCTAAATCCATGTGATTATTATCTGTGGAGAATACTTAAAGATGTAGTTCATGCAAAAAATCCCTATACGCTGGACAAATTAGAAGATAGTATCTGCCATTTTCTACTGCAGAAATTCGTGAAGGATTTAAAATGGCTGAACAGGCTTATATAGACACAGTGGAGAATAATTTTGATTACGTTTCATAACGAAAGATAAGCATTGGCACATATTGTTTGGCATCGTTAGCATTATCTAAGGGTGAAACGGCGGTCCAATGTCACTACTGCAAGAAGGGATTCGTATAGCAGTGATGTGGGAGCGGCAGGTTATCAGCAGCGTCATTCAACACAAACCGGGTGTTAATAACCCTATACGGAAAAGCAGAAGGAACACTTGATGTTAAAAATCTGATGTGTTACATTTACATTCTCTAGCCACTACCGTTTATTACTTTCTCTTACGTATAGTAAGTAGGGGAAGTATTGCATTCCACCCAAAAATTCGTTACCGAGATTTCACCGGAAATACATGTTTTAAGACCCCCTGAATCCAAAAAAGCATTTTTGGAAACATGTCCGTGTGTATGTCTGTGAACTGCATAACTCAGAAACGAACAGTCGGATAAACACCAAACTTGGTATTTAGGTTCCGTATCTTCCAGAGATGCGACACGAAGGTTTTCAAGAAAATCCCCCCACCCAAGATTACCCTTGACATGGAACATTTTTCGAAAATTTTAATTTCCTCAAAAATGGCCCTATTTTTATTAAAATATTATATATTTAATATATTTTCATGACAAATGAAGTGTATATCTCGAATTTTCTGGGAATGTCTCCAAAAGTATTCTTCATTGTGAACGACTTTTGCATAACTGGTAAACCATAAGAGATAGACAAAATTTTACTACACAGAAAATGTAGATCGCGTTAAAATACACAATTTATGTCATATACATTTTTTTTTGTTGAGTGAACCATTTTCGAGATATTGCTTGTTATTCCCTTAAATTGTTCAATACTTATTTTCTCAAATGGGAATTCGTTATTAATTTTTTTTATCTTGGATATGCAAAGAGTATTAATCTGTGGCAAAGAGAATGGTGCTGCACCTATCAACCAGCTATTAAGAGATATGTCTATGCTTAAAGGCTACTGTATTTTTATATTACCATTGCAATTACAAAACAAGGGGAACATAGTACACCTTAAGCGATAGTTAAATATTTTTAGAACTGGTCGCTGTGTGTAAAATGTAATTCTCTTTGCATGTCAAAAGATCGTTTCTGCAAATGTTTATCTCGATTAATATGAAATAGACGGAGAATATGAGTTTGTAAAAATAGTTTGTATAAGAGTAGAGAAAGTAACACATCGGACCAGTATTTCTCGATACTCGATACCGTTACCGATTTTTAAGCACCGGTATTCGATACTCAATACACAGTTTATAAAAAGCTGTAAAGACGGTAGCTTGTTCATTGAATTCTGTTCTTGTTAGTATTTTTCTGTGTATAAACGCATATAACCAATTTTGTATAGGAGGTCAATTCCGAAATTGTTCTTGTTTAACATTTTCAAATTCACAGCAATTTTTATCCTAATAATTACACACGTTATATATCCCCTATTGTTGATCAACGCTAATAATAGTAATAATAATCATTTATAATTAGAGTACTTCCTTGCTTCCCTTTTTATGTAACTATATTTGGTGCTGAAGGCTTTCTTGTAAACGATTTTCTATCCATACTACGGAAATTAATGGTACAGTATAGGAAGCTACGTTCATGACCCGAGTTTGACTTACATACACACAAACTAATAGATGGAAGGAAAAAACAAATATTTCTACGCGCTGTATTATCTCACTATTAAGTTCTGATTTATTTCTGTTGGATTCACAGATTTTGGCCACCGAAGTGAGTAAATGTAATGGTTGAACCAGGCTAATGCAGAAATGTGAATTAGTGCATCAGCTAAATCAGCTTCATTCACAACTCAGTTAACGCTGCATGTTACATGAATGCCTTTACACCTTCCTCCATTGTTTTGTATGTTTTGATTTCGACACAAGAGTCTACGAAATGTTCACCCACAGGAAACGCATTCAAGGTCTATCAATAACTATAGTCCAACCACTCTTTGGGGACACGTGCGAGGCAATAACATGCAGTCTCGACTCCTTTCATTTCTTATCTTACATAAAGTTAAACACAGCAATGCAAATTTAAAACTATCGAAAAAGTATCGAAGGTTTATCTCAAAGTATTAGACATACTTCGATACCAGAGAGTATCGAGAGTATCGAGGTATCAAGGTCACATCCCTACCTTCTACAAATTACTTTTATGAAATAGTTTATTCTTCCACTTCATGTTAATCCAGATAAACTTTTGCAGAAATAGTTCCATTAGTCATTCGTTGTAGGTACAAGAGGGTTACAAGAAGTACAATCGTTACTCAGTTGTTTAAAATCAGGTCATTATTATATGCTGGCATTTAAATGTGATACTCTTTCCATGACGTCACGAAAACAACATAATAGCAACAATACTGTAAAAAAAATCTAAGTTATGAGGGATTCAAACTAATAGTAACGTATATCCCGAAAATGACTAATGATACAACAAATTATTTTAAATAAATTGCGTGTTCTAAAGAGATCTACATTTTTTGTGTGGTATGTTTTTGCCTATCTCTTATGGTTTACCGTTGTACAAAATTATACAAAATTTCTTCCGAACGAAGAAGAATTCAGACTATTCCCAGGAAATTGAAGGTACACATTTTATGTCATGTAAATATCGTAAATGTAAGGTACTTTAACCAAATTCGCTATAGCCATTCTTAACATAAAAATAAAAAATATAGTTTTTTTTCGTGGAAAGGGTAGTTTAGGGTGGGTAGGAGGATGTTCTTGAAAATCAACATGTATCTTTGGAATATACTGAACTGAAATGTTAAGTTTGGCATTTATTCACTTTTCTTTTTCTGTGTTATGTCGTTCTCGTTCTCTCTCTCTCTTTCTCTCTCTCTCACCAAACGTTTTTCTAAAAAAAAGTTTTTATTTATTCAAGGCACCTCAAAACTGTATTTCCGGTGAAATTTCGATATCAGATTTTTGGTTGGAGTACAATACTTCCTCTACCTACTAGGTAAATGGCAGAGAAAGTAAAAGTTTGAATACACTTATATTAATTTTAATTAACTAACAAATATATTAATAAAATACTCCGCTCTATAAGGCCTTCAAATATGTGTAGGAGTATCAGAATTATTTTAAATCAACCAGAGTATTTCTACTTACAAAATGTTAATATTTGGCAGCCTGGGAAAATAATTCTGTAGGTGAACAATCTTCAAATACGACGGTCATAAAGATATTTGGTGTAGCAGTATTGAAAGTCTATGACGACTTTCTAGCGCATGTGGAGGTTGTAAATGATGACGCTAAAGTGTATCTCTAATGTAAACAAATGTGGTAGAGAGAGTTGTTTGCTACTTGGAACGTTACATGCGTGTACGAGTATGCCCTACTGATAAAAGCTGAGTTTCCTTTCTGTAAATATTCTGTGTTATTGTTCCAAAACGGAGCTCGTGTAGTTATTACATATGAAGCATTTATTGTCTGATAACCTGCTCTAGTGACCTATTTCGTTGCTGTGTTAAGATGCATATCGTGACACAAGTAATATACTGTTTGCGTGATTAAGCTCTTTGCCTTAATTGTCATTAAGGGGTCATTAAATCGATCCAAATGTACTGTAGGGGAAAGTATGAACGTTATCTAAACGTTTAAACATCTATACTGTTGTCTTCGTCACGAACGAAGGCGGCATATGACATTTGTTACGCTGACAGTTGTAAGGAAGTGATTACAAGCACGTGGTGCTTTGGCGCGAATCAGGCGATAAATTATTTTGTTGTAGACGTTAGTGCACTACATAATACGTGTATAACTCTATGATAAGGCCGATTTTGTTATACGGAAGTGAAATCTGGGGATGGGAAAGAGCAGAGCATGTAAATGAAACGCAGGTAGCATTTTGGAAAACATTTCTTAGAGTTTCACAAGGCATATTTATTTTGGGGGTATTGAGGGAGGTGGGATGTTATGAAGACGCAATACACTGCAGAATAAGAGCAGTGAAGTACTGGCTGAGGCTGATGCAGGGGGATAACTCCATACGATCCAAATGTTAGGAGACAGGTTTTCTCGCTGGCATTTATAAGTTTTGGGCAGCTGATTTAGAAAGGGGGTTGAGGAGAATAGGAATGGTGTCAGTATGGCAAAGAACTGAAACAAATGACAAAAACATATGGAAATATGTCAAAAGAAGACTAAAAGACATCAACCAACACGAAATAGAATCGGACTGTAAAATTAAACCTTCTCCAAGTCTGGCAAATGAAATAAAATTGAATTGGGGTAAAGAGGCAAATATACTTAACTTAGGAAGAAAGGAAAGATCCAGAACATAGACAGAGGGACCCAATCGCCGTCAGAAGTCAGCAGCTCAGGCAATGGCCCCCGTGCGGGACTGCAGTTGAACAGCGGATACGAACATATACCCTACATGACGATCCCGGGTGGTGGGGATGACGCCATTACCCACTCATCCAGCTGCGCACTCAGTGCGCGGGTATCCGTCAGGCTGTGTCCACGGAGGATTTAAATAAAAAGATAAAAGAAACTAAAAGTGTGTGGGCGTTTCGCACGCAAGGTAGGCCGGCGAAGAAGTAAAAGAGATGTGTAAATGAATGGGCGTGGGGCGAAATGTGCATAAATAGAAGAGAAGACAGAAACGATGGCGAGGTTGTCATGGAATGAAATGCAAAGAACGCACGAGAGTCTACCTTGAGTCCCCCGGTCACAAGAACGAACCCACCTCGACCGGACGGGGATGAAGGGATGAATATGGCGATGAGTGGCTCGGGAACCCCCGGGTACGCCAACACCCGTACTCACATAAGGTGAGCCCCTGGGGGGAAGGCTAGAAGTGGTAACCGCTACACCACGGAGGACGACACGGGAATGGTGATGGATAGGTAGGGAAGGACCATTTTCACGGCCTGCACTTTCTCCCGGCCTAATTCCTTTGTAACTTTTGTCTCTAATGACAAGTGAAAGAATTACTTCATGGAAAGAATTCAAAATACAGAAACGCTATACAATAAGTATACATTAAGTTAAATATTTTAAATAAGGCTTTTGAATTTTTCAAAACGTTAAAAATATGCTTTAAATGATTAAATGGGAGTGTCTAATTCGTTCAATAAATGTTCGAAGGTTAAATATAAGCAAAATGTAAACGAAAAACAAACATATATTTCACATTTCGACCAAATTTAACTATACCTTGTCTTCAAGTATGTTTTCCTGATTTTGTTTTAATGCGGTAGTTTTAACGCATTTAGTTTATAAAACGAATTTACAAATAGTGGATGAATTGCACAACAATATATGCCAAGAAATACTCAAAAATGTTGATAGGTTAGCTGCAATATGTGAAATAAAAGTGTGTTTAGACCCTGCAACGCCTGCCTGACAAAATATGGAGAACATTTTCAAGGTAAGTATTCTATCATTTCTATCTGTGCTTTACCGCTCACGCGGCGTGCCGGTTATGTGAAGCTAAGCTATATATCGTTGCTTCTACTTTATATGCGCGAGCGGGGAAAGATAAAATGCATCCACTGATTTCTGCTTTGTAGAAAAACTTCGGAATGATTTAGAAGTTTTGTTTATGGGGAAATTGGGAGAACGGTGTTTAAGGTAGAGTTATCTCTAGTGGTGCCTAGTGATGGCAGAGCAAAAGTAAGCCACGAGAAACAATTGTGCGAGAATTCTATTCTTTGAAACAGAAGTACTGCAAGCCACATACTAATAATTATAAACCATTAAACGGAGGAAACATTCATCACTTTCTAAAACGACTCTCGCGAACATTATTTGCGCATGCGCATAGCTTAGCCTAGAGCAAACAACGGCGCCCAACAGTAATGACGGCAACGGTTGTAAATTATTGGAGCGTGGGCCGTAAACCAATCAGAAAGCGGGTCGCCTAGACATGAGAGGTGACGTACAAGTGTTTTGTTTAGACGTTGGGGAGGATTTCATCATGCACGACCAAAACACTACAATTTAACGGCAATTTTACGACATGTAACAGGCCGGGGAACTCAACTGGGGAAATGAAGGCCTTTCTTTACTGCTCAGGCTTATGTTACTATATGGAGAGCATGTGCTGTATTTCATGGCTTTTCTTCGCCGTCGTTGTTTTATGAGTTATATGGATTCTTAAGCTTTTAATATTTTGCTTTATTTGCTGGTGGCTCTGTTAATATTTCTGTACGATCCTCAGAGAAACTCATCTTGTTCCTATAAATATATCTAACTGCACTACAGAAAGGGATTAATAAATGATAGTTATGAAAATAACTAGCTATTAGGTGCGTTCGCTAACGCGGAACTAGTCCGCCTTTGTCCGCCTCTCCGACCGCACGTATGAAACAACTGCACCAGTTAGAGATTTTAGTAGGTAGAGGGGATTTGCATTCCACCCAAAAATTCGATACCGAGATTTCACCGGAAAAACATGTTTTGAAGACCGCTGAATAAAATAAAGCATTTTTAGAAAAAGGTTCGTATGTGTGTGCCTGTGAACAGCATAACTCAAAAACGAAAAGTCGGATAAATACTAAACTGGGTACTTAGACTCAGTGCCTTTCAAAGATGAGACAGATTTTTATGAAAATTTCATCAGTCCAAGCTACCTTTTGCACGGAGCATTTTTCTTTTGCTTTCTTACTTTCTAAGAATTGCTCTAACGATTTTGATCAAAATACCATACATTAAAGATAAAATAAAATGTAAATCTTGAATTTTCTGGGAATAACTTGTTAAGTCCATTCTTTCCGAAGTAATTTTGTACAATCTTACATAACTAGAAAACGTTAAGTGACAGACGCAAACGTACTACACAAAAAATCTGATGTGTTACACTCACATGACTCTCTCTACTCTTGTACAAACTATTTTTACAAACGCTTATTCTCCATATGCTTCATGTTAATTGACATATCGAGATGTCAATCTTATTGCTAATTTTCTTGTAGAAGCAAGGGGAATATGGTAGGTTATAAGCGATAGTAAAATCTTTTAAACGCTGGTTGCTATGAGGCGCGTTTCTATCTCTTTGCATGTGCAGGACATTAAAAAAATAAAAAATCTGATGTGTTACACTCACACGACTTTCTCTACTCCTTTACAAACTTCTTTACAAACGCTTATTCTCCATCTACTTCATGTTAATCGAGATAAACATTTGCAGACTCTATCTTATTGCTAAGTTTCTTGTAGATGTAAGGGGAAAATATATTTACAAGGGCAATATAGAAAAGCAGTAGCCTTTAAGCACATACATCTCTTAATAGCTGGTTGCTAGGTGCAGCACCATTCCCTTTGCCACAGATTATAACTCTTTGCATATCCAAGACAAAAAAATGAATAACGAATTCCCATTTGAGAAAATAAGTATTGAAAAATTTAAGGGAATAACAAGCAATATCTTGAAAATGGTTCACTCAACAAAAAAAATGTATATGACATAAATTGTGTGTTGTTTTAACGCGATCTAAATGTTTTGTGTAGTAAAATTTTGTCTATCTCTTATGGTTTACCAGTTATGCAAAAGTCGTTCACAATGAAGAATACCTTTGGAGACATTCCCAGAAAATTCAAGGTATACATTTTATTTGTCATGAAAATATCTTAAACATATGATATTTTAATCAAAATCGTTAGAGCGGTTTTTGAGAAAATTAAAATTTTCGAAAAATGTTCCAGGTAAAGAGTAATCTGGGGTGGGAGGATTTTCTTGAAAACCTTCGTGTCGCATCTCTGGAAGATACTGAACCTAAATACCAAGTTTGGTGTTTATCGGACTGTTCGTTGATGAGTTATGCTGTTCACAGACACACAGACACACAGAAACAGACACACAAACGGACATGTTTCTAAAAATGCTTTTTTTGGATTTAGGGGGTCTCAAAACATGTATTTCCGGTGAAATCTCGGTATCGAATTTTTGGGTGGATTGCAATACTTCCCCTACTTACTATACGTAGTAGAGAAAGTAAAAATTTGTCTATCGTTATTCCCTTTGTGTCTACAATATAACGAAATATATAATGCAGCTATTTCCGGAAAGGTTTACCTCAATTAAAATGAAGTAGGTAGGAAAATAAGCTTTCGTAAGAATAATTTGTATACTTACCCATTAATAAAGGTTAGAGTGTAGAGAAAGTCGTGTGAATGTAGCACATCAGATTTTTTTAAACAGTGTTTAACGCTCATTCTTACTACATACGGTACTGCTGGTGATGCATGAATTGAAATGATAATTGGGAAATGAAATTTGGGAAGAAAACGCACCAGATTTAATTTTTGAGTACCTACCCGGCATTTACCAAATATAAGGAGTGAGAAAAACCTGCAAAAAAAATCTCGGTCAGGGAGAAAGTTCTGGCGGGATTTGAACCCCAGACCTCCCATTTACGATGACTTAACGACCTCGGCTATTGCTATGAGTAAGTAGAGAGTTGATATTTGATACATGCTATATGAAAAATACTTTGAAGAGATGTGGATAGGTTTCTAACACCAAAAAAGTTCGTGTAAACAAAGACATCCTTGCAGTATTATTATTCAGAGTTTTCTTTTAAGTCGTTTCAATATACAATCCAATAATTTTAACTTTGTAATAATTGTCCATCTTTCTCTCTATTATCACGGGTGCTACGCGGGATGCGTAACTATTAGCACCGTTTTCGTGTCCTTTCTTTATCCTTCTCCCTTTCCGGTGATGGGGTTTAAGTGGGTAGATTCCCTGATAGCGAGTACCAACTCCCAGCTTCCCTGGGATACGTACGTAAATGTATTTCCCTTCTATTTTAAAAAAGAACTTGTTCTTATAACCAGCGTGTGTAGGCACTCAGTTTGAAAGTTGAATCAGGCTTGAAAAGTCAATGCCACGACCGGGACGCTAACCACAGATCTTTGCACTCCGTAAAACGAGTCTTGGCCATGGTCCTGACTTCTAATAACTTATTCTACTTTGGGATGGGCCTAAAATTACCCTTAAAGTACAATTATTACACCCATTTGCCAGGTAAAGCACACTGTTGCCAAATATCTCTGCATTTCAAAGCGTTTCAAATTTTTTCCGAGAGAGAAAATAACTCAAAAATCTAAATTAGATACTAAGCGGGTATTTAAGTTCAACATATTCCAAGGATGCGACAGAAAAATTTCATGAACCCCCCTTAAAACTACTCTTTACATGGACAAATTTTCTTTATTTTATTTTCTCAGAAACGGTTCTTAATGATTTTTATTAAAACGTGTGCTTGATATACTGATACGAGAAATAAAATATTCCGGAGTTTCTGTGAATAAGCCTTGAGCATAATATCATTTTGATTGAATTTTGCATAAGTATGAAACTAGAAGTGTGCGCAGAAACTAACTTAAGTACAACTCCTTAAGTCACAATTTGTGGTAAATCGCTTTCTTTTTCGTGCCTTTCTAGGATGTATTTCCCGTTGTTGGTCGACATTTTCTCGTATTTCAAGCTGCATTCTTTTATTTCTCATCAGTTCATGCAAAGAGGATTTAAAATATCAAGTCAGCACACTTATAGAGCGCTTCTTTTGTTTTGGTTTTTGCTTTAAGCACTTGACTGTCTACCCAGAGCCGAAGCTCCCCCTCTTCAACCAGAGAAAGTCGTCAACCGAGTGATATTCTCCTCTCGGTGGGCCTTTCCATTGTTGTAGAACTTTCACCCCCAAAGACTTACAAACCAATCTCTTGGGTCAGTAGCCTGTCGAGGCTACGTATAGATCATAGCATAACCAGGATGGATGATCAGCTCAACGCCTGATATGATGGTGAAGAAGAAGAAAATAAAATGTAGCGATGAAAGGGACGATACAAAAATTCGCGGATCAAAATATCCAATCTAGCAATCAGCGAAAAAAAAACCTTTGGTCAGATTGTTCGGCTCCGAAGTTTTGAACTCAGGACCTCCTGAACGTTACTGCCTGAGCCATCCCACCCGGTTAAGCCAATAACTTGAGGATAAAAAGAGCCCCCCCCCACTTGTGCGCATGAACTCCAAAGGGAAAGTTTACCGGAAACCTCGGTAAGACCGACACCTTCTAGCAGCTTTACAGGTTGATACCGGAGGACATTGAGGCATCTCACAACCCCCCCCCCAACCACCCAGACGTGCACAATCTCCTATGGGTGTCGGGAACCCTGCTTCGCCGAGGCTAACCCAATCCGAACAACTCCTTTCCGGAGGGGCACCTCAGATGCATTTCTGGTAACGTCAGAAACATCAATACCCCTCACCACGGCAGCTGAAAGAGTCGGAGTCCCTCTCTTATGGATAACACTTCTGTTGCATTAGTTGTATGCTCCTACTTAGCTGCAATAAAACATGTGTTGAAATAATTTCCAGTAAACTAATAACAAGTAAAGCAGTAACAAGTAGAAAAGAAAGAGAAAAAACTACTCTTACATTCACATGACTTTTCTGTCGTTTATTTTTAAATAACTTCTACAAACTATTCATACAAAAACTTGTTTTTCTATCCATATCGTGTCAAATCGATAGTCAGATGTTTCGAGTGGGTATCTATGTGCTGGTCTTTAAATTCCATACTCTTTCCATGATATCACAAGAAACAACTGAATAGCGACAGAAATTTAAAAAATGACAAGCTGTTGGAAAAACTCTAACCAACAGTACCGTATGACATATGCCAGAAAGTTATATTTGAAGTAAATTGTGTATTTTAAGGATATATATATATATATATATATATATATATATATATTCTTATGGTATGTTTCTGTATGTCTTTTAACGTCTGCTAGTTATACAAAATTATAAAACGTCTTCCGAATGAAGAGGCCTACACGGGCTATTACCAGAAAATTCATGATAACATTTTATTTATCATACAAACATGTTACAGATGTATTATTTTAATAAACATCGTTACACCATTTTTGACACAACTAAAATTTTCCAAAAAATTTCCATGCAAAGAGTAGTTTGGGAAGAGAGAATTTTCTTGAAAGTCTTTGTGAAGCATATTTGGAAAATATTGAATTTAAACACCTAGGTGTATCCGAGTTTTCGTTTTTGGGTTATGGTGTTCATCCACACACAAAGACATATACACACGAACGGATCTTTTTCTAAAAACTTATTTTTTAAATTCAAAGGGCCTAAAACATATATCCTGTGAAACTTTTGGGTGGAATACTAGCATACTAAACATAAAGGGAGAGAAAAAGATTATTTTCCACGAGGTACCTAACTGGAGCCTGAGGGATTTATCCTGAGGGCTTCAAATGTACTGTTTCGATCCCATGGTGGATGTACTGTTTTTTTCCAGACTGGAGCTAAATTGTTGCACTTTATTTATTTTTATTGAATTTCCCTGGAACTATTTCATTGAGATGTTTTGAAATAATTGAAAGGATATGCGTAGCATATCGATTTCATTGCTTATATTGTGAATTTAAATGCAAAATGGGTAATCTCGAAGAACCAAAATATATATTGTGTGCTGCTAGTGAGGTCTGTTATCGAAAAAATCCAGTAGATTATACGAAGAAACGTGCACTCGTTTTAACAATGGTGTTTACCGAAGAATGTTCATACAAGACGATTGCAGCACGACGAGACGCCAATTGGAAACAGTAACGTTGGTCGTCACTTTTGATGTCGTTTAATGTCGGGTATTTTACTTTACCTGCTTCGTTCTTGATTCTGCTGTTGTGATCTCGTAGTTCATTCTGTTGTCTTGTGAGCCAGCTGTTCCAGTGGTAGAACTAAGAGTACTTTCCCTCCAGGTATGCATAGATGTAGTGTGAAGGACAACACCAGTTTAAATTGACTGAGAAATTTATTATGAACTAATATTTGAGTTGCCGACCGTTTGACGATAAAGAATGAAACTGATTATGAATCGTAGCACTCGAAATTGTAATAAACGAATTGTTATACCTGCGAAGTTCTAGAGTATCAAAGATACGGTTCGAAATATCTGTTTCCGCAATAAAAGAAACTAGTAGAGTAACCTGCCGTGAGTCGCTAAATTTCTTACCGGCGAGACCACTCGCAATAGCCGCGAAATCTTACTTACCCAAGCGCGTCGCTAGGCGCTTAAAATATCACACGAGCAGTACGTACGTGATGGTATCATAGAGGGAGTAATGTATGCACAACTGTGTGCACGAAGGTGTGCACGAACCAATGCCGGTAACAGTCAGATTAACTCTCTGATATAAAATTACACGCCTTGTTCATTTTAGCTCCTCCTATATATTATTCCCCTTCCAGCTTTATATCTTTCCCGAGACAACGCTTAACCCCTCTTCATGCACGTCTCTTACTTTGTTGCAAACTGAGCCCTTCACTATTCTCAGAATCTCTTTTGCCTCTCTAATTTACAAATTGGCCTACGTGACTGCAAACGTGCTGAACTTATAACCTAACTAAATTCCCAGAATCTTTAAGCTAATACGTTCGCTATTTCGACTGTCGCTAATGACTTTCGCTAACCTAATTGCCTAGTTTCCGAATTACCTTCATCTTTCCAGAAAAACATTTCAACTCAAGCTTATTACATTCTGCATCGATTTAATATACGGAAATTATTTATTGCAATTAGTTTCCTATCTTACTGTTATTTCTTTGTTTATATATTCCGTCGATAATTACGGTATCAATGTACAAAGTATGTATTCAGAAAATATCTTGATAGTTTATTTCACTGAAATGGGGAAAGAATACGATACGAGTGTAGTTGTTTATGGAGGTAATTAGTATATTATTCATTTAGGTTAAAACATGCAGACGTAGATTTGTTAATACTTCTTTCCCATTTTTGGTAACCCAGAAATCGACATTTAGCTCCGATCGAGGAAAAATACGTTCACTATCGCATGTAAGATAGTTGGGGGAGAAAGTTTTAAGGTATTTAATTAAATATATGCAGAGTATACACAAAAGTAGGTTATAGTGAATAGAGAAAGCCGTGTACTTAAGACAATAGTTCTTTTTTCTTCTCATTTAGCCTTGAGTTTTTATAAGACTTACACAGGTTAGGTACTATGTATTATTTCATACAAGTGATTATTTTCTTAATTTTCTCGTGTATCTGTACTTTATTCATGCTAAGTTTCATAACTTAAAGCCTGCGTGTTTGAATACTATGCTATTTGCACAATCTGAACTGCATGCTCCAGTAAGCTGTAGGTTATAAAAAAATCTGGCATTAGAGAGGAGGGTAGGTGGAGAGTGGGTTGGTCAATGACTCATCGATTGCCTGATAAGCCAACAACCTCGCTTTAAATAAAATCCGACTGGGAAAAGCAATTAAAAAAGTTCTGCTGTGTTACATTCACACGAGTTTCTCTACTCTTGTACAAACTATTTTTACAACGCTTATTCTCCATATGCTTCACGTTAATCGAGATGTTAATCTTATTGATAATTTTCTTGTAGGTGCAAGGGGAATATGGTAGGCTTTAACAGATAGTCAAATCTTTTAAGAGCTGGTTCTATGTGGCGCATTCCATTCTCTTTGCATGTCTAGGACATAAACAAAATGAATAACGAATACCCATTTGAGAAAAAGTATAAGTATTGGAAAATTTAAGGGAATAACAAGCAATATCTCGAAAACGGTTCACTCAACAACAAAAAATGCATATGACATAAATTGTGTATTTTAACGCGATCTACATTTTTTGTGTAGTAAAGTTTTGTCTATCTCTTATGGTTTACCAGTTATGCAAAAGTCGTTCACAATGAAGAATACTTTTGGAGACATTCCCAGAAAATTCGAGATATACATTTCATTTATCATGACAATATCTTAAAAATATGATATTTTAATCAAAATCGTTAGAGCCGTGTTTGAGCAAATTAAAATTTTCGAAAAATGTTCCATGTAAAGGGTAGCCTGGGGTGGGGGGATTTTCTTGGAAACCTTCGTGTCACATCTCTGGAAGATACTGAACCTAAATACCAAGTTTGGTGTTTATTCGACTGTTCGTTTCTGAGTTATCTGTTCACAGACACACACAAAGACACACACACGGACATGTTTCCAAAAATGTTTTTTTTGGATTCAGGGGGCCTCAAAACATATATTTCGGGTGAAATCTCGGTATCGAATTTTTGAGTGGACTACAATACTTCCCCTACTTACTGTACGTAGTAGAGAAAGTAATAAAACACCACAGGGTAATAAAAATTAGGTATTAGGCTATGACTGCTAGACATCCTTGAGTCTTTTATTACATTCGGAAGTAGACGTCTCTCATTTTAAGAGATTTAAATTTGCGTTTCATTTTTCTCCCACAAAAAAGTACCAGAGAAATAATCCTAGTCTTTCATTTCTAAAACAAATTTCAAAATATGGATATATGGTAATCGTACGTTTTCTCTCATTACTATGGGCGAATGTATTTATATAAGAAGTTCTTCTTCTATATAATCTACGCTTATCATGCAACAGGAAGAATATTTTAAATTATGTTAAAATGTTTAGTTACATTGTTTTATTATGTTAAGACAAAGAAGAAGAAGAAAATAACTAATGAGGAATAGCTAAAACAATGTAATTTCCACAAGATATATGAAATTGCTCCCAAATAATGTAAATAGCTCTAGAAGGTGATGTTAAAGTAATTTCAAATTTAATTAATTATTTTATTAAATTTGGTATTGAAAAATTTATTATAATACATATTGTTTAATAAGTAAAATATAAATAAAAATGAACTCCTACTGGTTGCCAAGGAAAATCAACAAATATAACAACTTTTTCTCTTAAAAGATGGCTAAGTTGTGGAGAGACGCCAAAGATTAAATAATGAATTTTAATTCAACTACATAACTAATGACATCAAAAAGGACATGATAGGTTATTATACTATCAGTACAACGATGCATACTAGTACAAATTGTTTGCTATAATAATCAATTTCAGATACTATTGTTAAAAGGGTTAAAGTATTGCTTAACTCAGACTATTAATATGAGTTTATATCTGTAATAGTATTATTTATAAGAAGATAATTAAAAGTAAGTACTACCTTTAGTAAAAATAAAAGTTAATTTTTACTTTCTCTACTACTTTCTCCACCCAAAAATTCCATACCGAGTTTTCACCGGAAATATACGTTTTAAGACCCCCTAAATAAAAAAAAGCATTTTTGGAAACATGTCTGTGTGTGTCTGTGTCTCTGTAAACAGCATAACTCAGAAAGGAACAGTCGGATAAACACCAAACTTGGTATTTAGGTTCAGTATCTTCCAGAGATGCGACACGAACGTTTTCAAGAAAATTCCCCCCACCCTAGATTACCTTTACATGGAACATTTTTCGAAAGTTTTAATTTCTCAAAAATGGTTCTAATGATTTTGATTAAAATATCATATGTTTAAGATATTTTTATGATAAATAAAATGTATATGTTGAATTTTCTGGGAATGTCTCCAAAAGTGTTCTTCATTATGAACGACTTTTGCATAACTGGTAAACCATAAGAGATAGAGAAAACTTTACTACACAAAAAATGTAGATCGCGTTAAAATACACAATTTATGTCATATACATTTTTGTTGTTGAGTGAACCATTTTCGAGATATTGCTTGTTATTCCCTTAAATTTTTCAATACTTATTTTTTCAAATGGGAATTCGTTATTCATTTTTTTTTGTCTTTGATATGCAAGGAGTATTAATCTGTGGCAAACAGAATGGTGCTGCACCTAGCAATCAGCTATTAATAGATATGTCTATGTTTAAAGGCTACTGTATATCTATATTGCCCTTGCAAATACAAAACAAGGGGAACATAGTACGCCTTAAGCGATTGTCAAATATTTTTAGAACTGGTCGCTATGTGTAAAACGTAATTCTCTTTGCATGTCAAAAGATCGTTTCTGCAAATGTTTATCTCGATTAATATGAAATAGATGGAGAATAAGAGTTTGTAAGAATAGTTTCTACAAGAGTAGAGAACGTCATGTGAGTGTAACACATCAGATTTTTTTGTCACTACAGCACGCTAGTTGCAGCGATTCATCACAACCTATCAAACATATATCTAAACCTTTGCCACATTATTAAACAGACGTTTCAGCATCCCGAAGAGATGGAAAACGAAACCACGGCATCACACCAAGAGGCACCATTGTATCCCACCGCTAATGGTGAACATTCAGCTATATTTCCACTGCAAAATTTGCGACCAACATATAGCCCTGAATCTGAGAGCATGAAGGAGCAACATACTGATTCACACGACAACTTGAAGCAATCAACAGGAGATAAAGATAAACGTACTTATCACGAAGGGTCCCCCGGGAGAGCACCTCACGCAGGCCAATCGTCCTTTATGCTTCCAACGTAATCCTTGAAGAGGAATGGATGAGGGGAGAGACCCAAAGGGTGGACAGATCCGGATGCTGACGGGTGCAACCATGGACGGGGTCCCTAATGCTTCCAGATAGAACACATCTGCCGCCGTCCGGTCCCTGCCCACAAGCCACCAACCTCTAGGGTCCCTCGGAGCGGAGCCCCATGATGAGGAGAGCGACGCCAGGGAAGAAACCTTTAGAAAGCGCCCAGCCGCAAGCCGCCGAAAACCGTCGGCTGGTCCATCAACTCTAAAACAGATGGCAAGGAAGATGATGGTACAGGAAATGAGAGAAAGGAGAGTCGTGGTAGAAGATGAATCACTCCAGCTTTCCCCTGGCAACCAGGGGAAACCACGAAAACCCCATAGGCCAGAGTTGGCGGTCGCCGGGAAATGAACCCGGGACCTCCCGAATGTGGGACACAGACGTAATCGCCTGAGCCATCCCGCTCGGTACTATGCACGTGGTAGAGAAACTAACAAACGAAAGTGGGTAGAAAAATCATGGGAAAGAAATAAGATTTTTATGCCACACAATCATTACAAAAACAGCATTTATCTTTGATTTCCTAGTTTTTATACACTTTACGTTTTGTGTGTATTTTACACTGTTTACGCATGTTTCTAGACCTAGTCATCGATCCATCACAACCACTGATCAATTTCTCACCTACCGTACAGGAGAGAGATTGTGAAGAGAAAGTTGCTTGTAAGGGTCGTTCACCTAGGTTAAGGGAGGTGAATTATACCGCAGCAGATTGGCTCACCGTCCCAATTTCACTCTGCATCCGTAATGAAATAATCTCGTTAATGCCGCAGTGTCATTCACCCTAATTACTAGCTCTTTGTTCTGTTTCGACTTCTCCGCATCTTAAAGAGACTGCTAAGGGTGGTCTTACAGAAGTTTAAAGCCTCGCTCTCCAGAATAGGATTGTGCATTGTTTTAAACGCTGTTTCTTGCAATGCGTAAAAATGTTATGCATTTCTATAAATATGCAAGTAGGGTAGACGGGTACCTTCTGGATCAATTCATGGCTTTTTAATTGGCTTAATTGATTTTAATTGGCTTTAATTGGTCTTTCATGGAAAGCCGACCCAAGTAGCGGGTACGTTCTGGATCAATTTATGGCTTTTTAATTGGTTCAATTGGTTCAATTGGACTTTCATGGAAAGCCGACCCAAGTAGCGGTACGTTCTGGATCAATTAATGGTTATTTAATTGGTTCAATTGGTTTTAATTGATATTTCGTGCAAGACCCGACATAAAGTGCATGAGAGTTCATCATCAAATTTATGGTTACTGGCGAGTTGACAGTTTGTCATTCCAGGCCACGTGGAGGGCTTTAGAGCAAGACCCGACCTAAACACCATGAGAGTTCAACATCAAAATTTATGGTTATTGCTGGAGTTGGTAATTGCGAGGGTCGCTTACATGTCCACGTGGTGACATTTACTTGAAGAAACATTTAAAAAAGGCTCGTCCCTCTCCTCGGCTTTGGGTGGGAGGAGGTAATCAAAATAATGTATGCATTTTCAGTCAGCTATGAGACATGATTCACCCCCTATAAAGTACACAGCGTTACTTCTAATTACGCCACTCATATACATCAAATAAAAAATACAAGTTTCAATTTTTGTGGCTAACACGTCTAACGAATGGAAATGTTTAATTTTCACCATCCGTCCCTTGTTGCTTTGCGCAACATGAATAACATGCTACTTAAAACCGTGTATGTATACAGTGAGGTCTCCCTCCACGTCAGTTTAAAAGACGATCGCCCGACTCTTCTGTCGCGTCCCCTCTGTCTGGAGATTCAATCATTGAGGTATAGTGTATCCCGAAAGAACGATCGCACCTCTCTCTCTCATGCACACACATACACACACATACCCACTCATAATCAGGCTTAACACACTACAACAGTATGTGTATAGCAATTTTTGGGACAGACAGTCCCCTATAATGCCGGTGATTAAGGCTATTGACTCACCCTTCGTATAAGGGTGGGATCTATTCACGCTATTGATTTTTTCGGTTGGCTTCCCTCTCATATAACGCTGTTAGCCATTGTCAGACTCGCACCCTTGTAAAAGTTCGTTTTATCCACACGAGATGTCAGAAGGCTACAGAACTATAGATACCAGCAGTATCCGATCCGCTATTGATTTTTTCATTAAAACTGCATGAGAGTCAAACACACATTAAATTATAATGAAAAAAAAAGTTTCTTTATAGAGATAGCTAATTACACTGTTACAAGATGTATGCGCAGTGAAATAAAAACAAATAACATTTAAAAAAAATTCTCATATGTTACACTCACATGACTTTCTCTACTCTTGTACAAACTTTTTTCTACAAACGCTTATTCTGCATTGCTTCTACTAGCTGCAAGAGGAAAATGGTAGGCTTTAAGCATTAGTCAAATCGTTTAAGAGCGGGCTGCCATGTGACGCATTCCATTCTCTTTACGTGTCTAGGACATAAAAAATGAATAACGAATTCGAGAAAAAATATAATTATTGGGAAATTTAAGGGAATAACAAGCAATATCTCGAAAATAGTTCTCAATAAAACAGGGGGCCTCAAAACATAAATATCCGGTGAAATCTCGTTATCGAATTTTTGGTGGAATACAATACTTCCCTTACTTACACTACATAGTAGAGAAATTTAAAATACTTAGTTATAACAACGGGAAAGATGTATTGTATCTTTTTTCCCACGAGGTGTATGATTCATACAATAAAGAGTAATTGAACAATGCCTTTATTATTTAATTAACAGTACACCAAAAGGCAGCTGCAACCATCAATAAGTTCCCTCCCTTAAGTTACTTAAGTTCATGAAGATTTACAATTTCCTGTCTAAGGGCAATTTATCTTAACAGTTCTCACGAAAAATAGAAGTCCCACCCGTATACATGCTCACACCGTAAAATAATACATGTTAACTTTTGACATTTATCATTCATTTAAAGCCTCCCTCTCAGATGCACGTGGGATATGGATCTCATCCCTATGCTGGCGGCATTCAATATGTTTAGGGTTCTGCACAGCAAGCCAATGAATTCGCCATTAAAGCTCTTTTTTCTCTCTCGCAGAGACCCCAGAGATAAGTTAAGAGACATTTACGGACACGCCACTATTCTTATAGCAAGAAACATTTAAATGACACCCTCATGTTTCTATTAGAGTTTCATACTCATTTAGACGGTCTAGGTAATAATAATAATAATAATAATAATAATAATAATAATAATAATAATAATTGTATACATTCCCAGATTGTCAAGGGGCATGTGACATTCATCCCTCCCTGTTTCTCACCAATGAACTGCCAGAAGCTACTAAAAATGATTTTTCTTTCCTTAGCCAATGCGGAGGGGGCGTAATATTGAAAGATGCACTATATAAACCCTCTACATTGCCCCGCATTTCACAGTTTTCATAAAGGGACTCCTTACTTGCGCCAGTTTCTGGACAGAAACCACAAAGAGTTTAAAAACCTTTTGAAGTGCTTAAATACTATTTTTGGAAAAGCGTTCTTCATTTTTATCATCAATTGGATATACACTTTGCAAGGTAAGAAATTGCTTATGTTGCCTTATCATTTAGCCATTCAATTGTAATCATCCTTCATTGCAGGACATTAAATATTTCTCTTTAAGCAACAAATTTACAACTACTTAACTACACCAAGTGATACGTTTCATATATATAGGTAGGCTAAATGCATACACTGAGGGAGCTATATATTAATCATAAATCATCACATCGATTTCAGCAATCAATAATATCACGATAGAGATAATCGAGACTGTAATACTCATGATGCTTCTAGAATTAATTTTTTACTTCCTCTATTTTTAATTAGCATCTGTAACGAAATTAAATTCAATTTTTAGATTCTTACACATCTTCTGACTTTAATTTTTAAGTAATTACATGCATTATTACATGAATAAGCTATCAAATCTGAAAGATTCCCTAATTTGAATGTTTCTTTTACGCATACTCTAGAAATGGAGACTACAGTGACAAGTAAACCCTACAGTGCAGCAGTCGCTTGCGACATCTCCATCATGGAGAAATTCCTCAAGGATGTAGTCCAGTTAGATCAACACTCATCACAGTATCATAATCATCAGGAATTTAACCAATACACAGACACTGCACCAATTCTTTTCACCCGAAGACCTTGCCCACCCTCTGAACCAAATCTTTTCACCCGAAGACATTGCCCACCCTCTGAACCAAATCTTTTCACCCTAAGACATTGCCCACCCTCTGAACCAAATCTTTTCACCCGAAGACATTGCCCACCCTCGGAACCAAATCTTTTCACCCGAAGACATTGCCCACCCTCTGAACCACATCTTTTCACCCGAAGACATTGCCCACCCTCTGAACCAAATCTTTTCACACGAAGACATCAGCATTTCACAAACATCCGACACCAAAACATAAATCCATACGATTTGAATTCACAAACCACCACCGCCGCCACCACCACCACCACCAACACCACCACCACCGCCACCACCACCACCACCACCACCACCACCACCACCACCCCCACTACCATCACCACTACTACACGTCCTAGATCAATATCATCCCAAACCACAATTCATATCATTGAGATTTCACCACCCCACATTAATCACAATAACATAGAGATCATTGATCTCTCTCATCCGACTCCGAAAAAAACAAAACACAACCGCGCATTATCACCACAGCCACAGCATATTTCACCGCTATCAGGCATTATACCATTACCATCATCACCACCCCATTTCAGAAATGTACACGCGATTCGAAGGCGTGTCACACGGAGAAGGCTAAATTTTGAACATATGCAACCTCTCCTACCTCCATTACCCCCATTAGTCCGCATCCCCTCCTACGGTAGAAGAAAACACCTCAACAACCCACAATAAAAACAAACAAACAAAGAAAACACAATCACTCTAAATACAGCATACATACATACATACATACATAAATACATACATACATACACGACAATACACAGCCAGCAATGTTCACACTCACATTCATGCATTCACAGTTTCATTAATATCTAACCTGGACTGGACCAAACTAAGGAAAGAAACAAGGTAACATTCATCACGGCTATTATTTTATTAAATATTAGAATCATAGAACAATATAAAAACATTACTGATAATTGCCAATATGAGGTCCCTCACATCTAGTTCTCTACAGGAGAACACTTATTACAACGATAAATGCAATTCTTTCAACACAATGTGTAATGTTTCAGGACTGCCAGCAACGATTCATCTTTACCACAGCAATCAAAGCCCACTTGCTGCCCTTAAGCTGTGACTCCACCGCATCGCTCAATGCCTGCAATGAATAATATATCAATCAGCAATTGTCTCAATCGATTTAAAATACAAAAGGTGAGAATTACTCTTACATTATTTGAACATTGCTCTAGTTACTGTTTCTCTTAATAGCGACATTCCCATTAAAGATCATTCACGCCTAAAAGACATCACATTATTATCTTGAATCCTATAACGATGTATTTCTTTCAGGACACCTGGCATTTATCTTTCAAATCATGACAACTAATGGTTCATTTGTTATGTTTCAGACTCCTAGGAAAAGCAACAAATAAGAGGAACGCCAAGAATACCATAATGATGTCCACTGAGTTCGCTTCTGAAAGAGCGAAATATGCACGTCTTCACACGTCGTCAGATGAAAACGCCACCAATGCTCCAAGATCAGCGAATCACAATGCACCAGTGACAAATTGGATTATTCAGTGAATACTACGTTGTGACTGATAAAAAATGTAATAATGAAATCATATACGCATCATTATTTGTGTGGGGGAAAGACTCATACTATTCGAAGAATATCTGATTATGAAACAGCAAGGGGACAGTTAATTCACTTAACTTATTGTATTATCATATAATTTCATTGATTCTGGAAATGAAACAAATAGACTTTTATCATATTGAACAAATGACCTTAAGCTGTGACTCTTCCATTTCTGCTGACAATTTCTTGAATTTCGTTTCCAATCCAGAGTATGAAACGGTGGAGTCACAGCTTAAGGTCGGCAACAGGGCTTTGCTTGCTGTGGAAGGAGTTCGACTCCGTATTAACAAGAACAATCCGTTACGGGGAAGTAGTTACATGCCCCTAGCACCATCTGTTGAAGCAAGAAAGCATGTATAAACATCTTGAAGTAATGTGATGTGATTCATATATATATATATATATATATATATATATATATATTCAGTGCTATACAAAGCTGTCGGAATTGAACCCTGGACCTTACGAATACGAGTCGCAAACGATAGCGCTAGGCCATCTCGTCTCGTTTTAGATGCATTTGTTTATATTTGACGATAGTATATTTATATTGCAGATTCGCTAATATGTTTTTGATTGGTTGTATGCTGAATGCTTGCTTAGGGGAGCATTAGCCTTGCTCCAGTGTTGGCAAACATAGACTTAGCTACGCGCGGATGCATTGGATGAAAATTGTATTTGTTAGGAGTACATAATTGCTATTTTGATAACTTTGTGTACAAATCAATGAATTGAGAACGGATAATGAATGAGGAATCGGTTTTCAGGGGAGAGGAAGGGTGCTAAGTATGGATTAGTATATAAAGTTAATGTTTTGCTAACATGTGATTGGAGTTGGTACCGTTTCGAGGTCAAGTACTATAATGCGTGAATGCCTTGTATCTTCAGGGGCTTCTATTGAGTGATTGCGTGTGGAAATGTTAGAGACTTCTGCGCATCTCTATGGAAATGAAATTTGTGAATTGAAGTGTCATGCAATGAGTTGCTTAAATTATCACCTATTTTACCGTTAGAAGAATCTCTTGTATAGTAATGTATATGGCTCGGGTTTTAAGATGTCATCTCTATTTCAAGCCTTAAAGAACGTTACCAAATATGCGATAATGAATCATTGCCAATGAGCTATTTATGTATCTGAGTGTGTTAGAAACTGTATTAGATATTTCATGGTAGCGGAAAGATTTGTTTTAGCAAATTAAAGTATTGTATTTAATGTGCTTTTGCCAAGTATTTGAGTCTCTTTAAGGAATTTTTAGACTATGGAATGGAATGGCTATAGTCTTTTAGAACATTCTGGTATAGTGGAATGAGAATTTATGATCCTGCTGGAAATAGGAGAAATCATTTTCATTGTATTTTGACAATAAATGTACGGTACTTCCTTGATCGCTTGCATTTAAAATCGATCCCTTACCTGTCTACTTATAACAAGTAAAGAAAATAACATTCTCATCGCATTGCTTAAAGTATTATAAGAGTGAGTATTCTTTCGGAATACATTATACATTGTTGCTAACATTGAAACCCTCAAGCACAGGGGGGCGATCATTATCCTTTGCGGTTTGTTCCCGTGACAGAAGAAGAGATGGAATCGCCTTTTTATAGTGAACAGATGAGGGTACAGTAGTAATAGAAGCCCTGGTTCTTGGTATAGGTATTTCGGGTAGTCCGAAAGTGGTATGAGAATTTCGTGTGTTTCTGGAAATATGAGAAGTCATTTAAGTATATTGATAAAACGTTTTATTTATTTATTTTTTAAAAAAAAGAGATTCTAAGAGCGTTGAATATAGTTGTATGCTGAATGCTTGCTTAGGGGTTTTGGAAAGAGTAGTGGCTGTTTTATCGGCTTTTGGATAAGTGTAGTGACTGTTTTATTGGCTTTTGGTAAATGTAGTGGCTGTTTTTATGGACTTTTGGAAAGTGCAGTGGCTATTTTTATGCCATTAGAGTTCCTGGTGGGCTTTTAGAAAGTGGAGTGGTTATTTTTATGCTATTGGCACATGGTTTTCAGACATTCTCTCTTGTTTATAGAGTTTTTCTCTTGTATTACACAGCTCTTATGATCTATAACCATTTCTAACGTTTTTACAGTCATATAGGATCCTTTTATGGTCTTCTCAATATTCTAATGCTAACATGCAAGAAACTATGTAGAGATGCCTTTTCTAAATCAACCTTAGGCACTGTTAGTGATATTATTGTTTTTATTCAGCTTTTCTGTTTTTTTTGTATGTTAATTGTTGGCTAGGTGTATCGTCTTTACCAGCTAATTGATGCTTTATTAGATAAGGGTTGTAAGGGTAGGTGTCTGCCCCCCTTTTATCTAGGTTTGAGCCTAGCACTATGATTTACACCTAATAGCAGGGTTAGCGCCCCCTTCAACATTCTTATTTTTATTTATTCTTTAGGTATCTGCTAGGTGTATACACAGCACATGGGTAAGCTTCCATTTTTGAAGTAATGCAACACATCCGAGGGTATTCCTTTCCGAAGTTTTCATATGCTTATTTGTGACTATTTAAAGGTATTTCAGCTTGTGGTATCAGATATGAGTACAGGCTTTCAGGACATTCTGGTATGAGGCAGGGAAATTTTAGATTTTTCAGCAGCATTTTAGGAACTGGAGATGGTAGATTCAGGGTATTCATATAGGCTTCAGAATATTTCGAGATGTTTTATGATGCTTTTAAGGTATTTTGACAATTTTCAAGACGTTTTCAAAGCTCGTGCTAGGAGTGTTTGTGACTCTTTAAAGGTATTTCAGCTTATGGAATGAGCTATGAGTACAGGTTTTAGGACATTCTGTTACACTTGAATGAAAGTTTCAGGTGTTTCAGGGGATTTTTTAGAAAATTGCAGCATGCAATTTCAGGGCATAAGTACAGTTGTATTTTATTGGTGAAATTTACATCTATGTGGGTATTTCGCGTCTTGTATAGGTAACCCGATTATATTTGTAGGCTGTGTTTGGGATCAATCACCTTTATAAAATTTTCCATTGTATTCTAAGTATTGAAGCGGACGATAATGCCTGGAAATCATGTGAAATCTATTATTTTTCACTTTATTGATTTTACATTGATACATGGCAATCATTACAGCAAAATAACTATTAGCATGCCTTTATACAATATGAGTGAATAAATACAATGTCGTCAATAAATGTCACTGTTATTTTTATTAAATAAAGTTTTTATTTTTTACTGTATTCATTTGTTCAATATGATAAAAGTCAATTTGTTTCATTTCCAGAATCAATGAAATTATATGATAATACAATAAGTTAAGTGAATTAACTGTCCCCTTGTTGTTTCATAATCAGATATTCTTCGAATAGTATGAGTCTTTCCCCCACACAAATAATGATGCGTATATGATTTCATTATTACATGTTTTATCAGTCACAACGTAGTATTCACTGAATAATCCAATTTGTCACTGGTGCGTTGTGATTCGCTGATCTTGGAGCATTGGTGGCGTTTTCATCTGACGACGTGTGAAGACGTGGATATTTCGCTCTTTCAGAAGCGTACTCAGTGGACATCATTATGGTATTCTTGGCCTTCCTCTTATTTGTTGCTTTTCCTAGGAGTCTGAAACATAACAAATGAACCATTAGTTGTCATGATTTGAAAGATAAATGCCAGGTGTCCTGAAAGAAATACATCGTTATAGGATTCAAGATAATAATGTGATGTCTTTTAGGCGTGAATGATCTTTAATGGGAATGTCGCTATTAAGAGAAACAGTAACTAGAGCAATGTTCAAATAATGTAAGAGTAATTCTCACCTTTTGTATTTTAAATCGATTGAGACAATTGCTGATTGATATATTATTCATTGCAGGCATTGAGCGATGCGTTGGAGTCACAGCTTAAGGGCAGCAAGTGGGCTTTGCTTGCTGTGGTAAAGATGAATCGTTGCTGCCAGTCCTGAAACATTACACATTGTGTTGAAAGAATTGCATTTATCGTTGTAATAAGTGTTCTCCTGTAGAGAACTAGATGTGAGGGACCTCATATTGGCAATTATCAGTAATGTTTTTATATTGTTCTATGATTCTAATATTTAATAAAATAATAGCCGTGATGAATGTTACCTTGTTTCTTTCCTTAGTTTGGTCCAGTCCAGGTTAGATATTAATGAAACTGTGAATGCATGAATGTGAGTGTGAACATTGCTGGCTGAGTATTGTCGTGTATGTATGTATGTATGCATGCATGTATGTATGTATTTATGTATGTATGTATGCTGTATTTAGAGTGATTGTGTTTTCTTTGTTTGTTTGTTTTTATTGTGGGTTGTTGAGGTGTTTTCTTCTACCGTAGGAGGGGATGCGGACTAATGGGGGTAATGGAGGTAGGAGAGGTTGCATATGTTCAAAATTTAGCCTTCTCCGTGTGACACGCCTTCGAATCGCGTGTACATTTCTGAAATGGGGTTTTGTGGTTGGTAATGGTATAATGCCTGATAGCGGTGAAATATGCTGTGGCTGTGGTGATAATGCGCGGTTGTGTTTTGTTTTTTTCGGAGTCGGATGAGTGAGATCAATGACCTCTATGTTATTGTGATTAATGTGGGGTGGTGAAATCTCAATGATATGAATTGTGGTTTGGGATGATATTGATCTAGGACGTGTAGTAGTGGTGATGGTAGTGGGGGTGGTGGTGGTGGTGGTGGTGGCGGCGGTGGTGGGGGTGTTGGTGGTAGTGGTGGTGGTGGTGGCGGCGGTGGTGGTGTTGTTGGTGGTGGTGGTGGCGGCGGTGGTGGTGGTGGTTTGTGAATTCAAATCGTATGGATTTATGTTTTGGTGTCGGATGTTTGTGAAATGCTGATGTCTTCGTGTGAAAAGATTTGGTTCAGAGGGTGGGCAATGTCTTCGGGTGAAAAGATTTGGTTCAGAGGGTGGGCAATGTCTTCGGGTGAAAAGATTTGGTTCAGAGGGTGGGCAATGTCTTCGGGTGAAAAGATTTGGTTCAGAGGGTGGACAATGTCTTAGGGTGAAAAGATTTGGTTCAGAGGGTGGGCAATGTCCTCGGGTGAAAAGATTTGGTTCAGAGGGTGGGCAATGTCTTCGGGTGAAAAGATGTGGTTCAGAGGGGGGGTAATGTCTTCGGGTGAAAAGATTTGGTTCAGAGGGTGGGCAATGTCTTCGGGTGAAAAGATTTGGTTCAGAGGGTGGGCAATGTCTTAGGGTGAAAAGATTTGGTTCAGAGGGTGGGCAATGTCTTCGGGTGAAAAGATTTGGTTCAGAGGGTGGGCAATGTCTTCGGGTGAAAAGAATTGGTGAAGTGTCTGTGTATTGGTTAAATTCCTGATGATTATGATACTGTGATGAGTGTTGATCTAACTGGACTACATCCTTGAGGAATTTCTCCATGATGGAGATGTCGCAAGCGACTGCTGCACTGTAGGATTTACTTGTCACTGTATTCTCCATTTCTAGAGTATGCGTAAAAGAAACATTCAAATTAGGGAATCTTTCAGATTTGATAGCTTATTCATGTAATAATGCATGTAATTGCTTAAAAATTAAAGTCAGAAGATGTGTAAGAATCTAAAAATTGAATTTAATTTCGTTACAGATGCTAATTAAAAATAGAGGAAGTAAAAAATCAATTCTAGGAGCATCATGAGTATTAGTCTCGATTATCTCTATCGTGATATTATTGATTGCTGAAATCGATGTGATGATTTATGATTAATATATAGCTCCCTCAGTGTATGCATTTAGCCTACCTATATATATGAAACGTATCACTTAGTGTAGTTAAGTAGTTGTAAATTTGTTGCTTAAAGAGAAATATTTAATGTCCTGCAATGAAGGATGATTACAATTGAATGGCTAAATGATAAGGCAACATAAGCAATTTCTTACCTTGCAAAGTGTATATCCAATTGATGATAAAAATGAAGAACGCTTTTCCAAAAATAGTATTTAAGCACTTCAAAAGGTTTTTAAACTCTTTGTGGTTTCTGTCCAGAAACTGGCGCAAGTAAGGAGTCCCTTTATGAAAACTGTGAAATGCGGGGCAATGTAGAGGGTTTATATAGTGCATCTTTCAATATTACGCCCCCTCCGCATTGGCTAAGGAAAGAAAAATCATTTTTAGTAGCTTCTGGCAGTTCATTGGTGAGAAACAGGGAGGGATGAATGTCACATGCCCCTTGACAATCTGGGAATGTATACAATTATTATTATTATTATTATTATTATTATTATTATTATTATTATTATTACCTAGACCGTCTAAATGAGTATGAAACTCTAATAGAAACATGAGGGTGTCATTTAAATGTTTCTTGCTATAAGAATAGTGGCGTGTCCGTAAATGTCTCTTAACTTTTCTCTGGGGTCTCTGCGAGAGAGAAAAAAGAGCTTTAATGGCGAATTCATTGGCTTGCTGTGCAGAACCCTAACCTTATTGAATGCCGCCAGCATAGGGATGAGATCCATATCCCACGTGCATCTGAGAGGGAGGCTTTAAATGAATGATAAATGTCAAAAGTTAACATGTATTATTTTACGGTGTGAGCATGTATACGGGTGGGACTTCTATTTTTCGTGAGAACTGTTAAGATAAATTGCCCTTAGACAGGAAATTGTAAATCTTCATGAACTTAAGTAACTTAAGGGAGGGAACTTATTGATGGTTGCAGCTGCCTTTTGGTGTACTGTTAATGAAATAATAAAGGCATTGCTCAATTACTCTTAATTGTATGAATCATACACCTCGTGGGAAAAAAAGATACATCTTTCCCGTTGTTATAACTAAGTATTTTAAATTTCTCTACTATGTAGAGTAAGTAAGGGAAGTATTGTATTCCACCAAAAATTCGATAACGAGATTTCACCGGATATTTATGTTTTGAGGCCCCCTGTTTTATTGAGAACTATTTTCGAGATATTGCTTGTTATTCCCTTAAATTTCCCAATAATTATATTTTTTATCGAATTCATTATTCATTTTTTATGTCCTAGACATGTAAAGAGAATGGAATGCGTCACATGGCAGCCCGCTCTTAAACGATTTGACTAATGCTTAAAGCCTACCATTTTCCTCTTGCAGCTAGTAGAAGCAATGCAGAATAAGCGTTTGTAGAAAAAAGTTTGTACAAGAGTAGAGAAAGTCATGTGAGTGTAACATATGAGAATTTTTTTTAAATGTGATTCGTTTTTATTTCACTGCGCATACACCTTGTAACAGTGTAATTAGCTATCTCTATAAAGAAACTTTTTTTTTTCATTATAATTTAATGTGTGTTTGACTCTCATGCAGTTTTAATGAAAAAATCAATAGCGGATCGGATACTGCTGGTATCTATAGTTCTGTAGCCTTCTGACATCTCGTGTGGATAAAACGAACTTTTACAAGGGTGCGAGTCTGACAATGGCTAACATCGTTATATGAGAGGGAAGCCAACCGAAAAAATCAATAGCGTGAATAGATCCCACCCTTATACGAAGGGTGAGTCAATAGCCTTAATCACCGGCATTATAGGGGACTGTCTGTCCCAAAAATTGCTATACACATACTGTTGTAGTGTGTTAAGCCTGATTATGAGTGGGTATGTGTGTGTATGTGTGTGCATGAGAGAGAGAGAGGTGCGATCGTTCTTTCGGGATACACTATACCTCAATGATTGAATCTCCAGGCAGAGGGGACGCGACAGAAGAGTCGGGCGATCGTCTTTTAAACTGACGTGGAGGGAGAACTCACTGTATACATACACGGTTTTAAGTAGCATGTTATTCATGTTGCGCAAAGCAACAAGGGACGGATGGTGAAAATTAAACATTTCCATTCGTTAGACGTGTTAGCCACAAAAATTGAAACTTGTATTTTTTATTTGATGTATATGAGTGGCGTAATTAGAAGTAACGCTGTGTACTTTATAGGGGGTGAATCATGTCTCATAGCTGACTGGAAATGCATACATTATTTTGATTACCTCCTCCCACCCAAAGCCGAGGAGAGGGACGAGCCTTTTTTAAATGTTTCTTCAAGTAAATGTCACCACGTGGACATGTAAGCGACCCTCGCAATTACCAACTCCAGCAATAACCATAAATTTTGATGTTGAACTCTCATGGTGTTTAGGTCGGGTCTTGCTCTAAAGCCCTCCACGTAGCCTGGAATGACAAACTGTCAACTCGCCAGTAACCATAATTTTGATGGTGAACTCTCATGCACTTTATGTCGGGTCTTGCACGAAATATCAATTAAAACCAATTGAACCAATTAAATAACCATTAATTGATCCAGAACGTACCGCTACTTGGGTCGGCTTTCCATGAAAGACCAATTGAACCAATTGAACCAATTAAAAAGCCATAAATTGATCCAGAACGTACCCGCTACTTGGGTCGGCTTTCCATGAAAGACCAATTAAAGCCAATTAAAATCAATTAAGCCAATTAAAAAGCCATAAATTGATCCAGAAGGTACCCGTCTACCCTACTTATGCACATTTCTTCTCACTAAAAACTGACAGATTTACGAATTTATACGCTGCTACAATGCTTTTTCCATACAATTCCTAGCGAGGTGGCGTCACGGTAACGTATGCGATTCGCATTCGGGGGTCGCGGGTTCGATCCCCGGATTAAATTACGTTGTTCGTGCGGGTTGCGTCTGGGCGCTTTGTGGAGGTTTCTTCAATGGAGTCGTCGCGGGACTGCTCAGTTAGGACACGCCTCTGAGTGGATTCTACCAGGAGCCCGGGCGACGACAGTGCGTTCGATCTGGAAACGTTAGGGATCCCGTCCACGATTGCGTCCGTCGTCTGATGGTCGCATTTCCATACTCTCCCCATATCCATCCCTCCCTCCCAAGAGTTACGGTAAAACAATAAAGGACCGCTGCGGCCTCCTTGCGTTACTCTGCCCCGGTTGGTGGGTCCTTCGTTCGTCCGTACCTTTACTCATGCACTTTATTTGCCATACTCTGCTTCTCTTGAATAACGCAACTGGCAGGCCGCTACTCCCTCGGCATTGGTATACGAATCCGTTCTGCAACAGCAGCGGACCGGCTCGCGTTTCACCTAGATAAATTTAACGATGCGAAACAAAATAAAAATGTCATGATTATTTTTTTTAAAAAAAAACATAGGCGTTACATTCTAATGACTTTTTCTAACCTTTCTGGTTTATTTTTATTTAAAAGCTACAAAATATTCTTAGAAAAGCTTATTTATCCTATTTCATGTTAATCGAAATAAACGTTGCAGAAATAGTCTAGTTAAACATTTCGTTGTAGGTACAAGGCGAATACAGAAAACAGAACGGGTTAGAGGTGATAATATTGTGCTGGCCTTGAAGTTCCATACTTTTCCCATGACACTGCGAAAGACAACTGAATAATGAGTGTGTTGAAATAATGAACAAAGGTACTGAAAAACTCAACCACTAAAAACGGATATCTCCGCAATGGCTGAGGCCACAGAGAAACGCATTTAAAATAAAACGTGTGTTTTAAAAAATCTACATTTCTTGTGGACTACGTTTTTTGTCTATCTCTTATGGCGTAAGCCTTTATTGCATAGTATTCTACATTGTCAGCAAAGATATTAAGTGAAGGTTTTAGAATATTTAATAGTATTTTTATTATTTTCAATTTATACTAACTTTAACACCAAAATACAATCATAACCTACCATAGGAATAATGAATTACAATACTGTGGCAGTGCTTTTTAGAATTAAAGTAAAATATTTGCAACTGCAGTCAATTATAACCGTTTTTATCAACGCGTGTCATTACACACGTTATTTTACGGGGACCCTCCCCATCCTTTTCCACAGGTCATTCGAATTTGAACTCGCGATGTTCGTCTCTTGGATGACCATTCCATTTCCTCTCGCCTTAATGCTTGCGCTTCCATTAAGGTGCCTGTGACAGGGATATGAAAACCAGCTTAGAAATTAAGATTTGTATCAAAAATAATTCATGCAATAAGGGGTTAAAGGTTAGCTGTTATTTGAAATTACACAAAGTCTTCCGAGCAAAGAGGACTTCACAGGCTATTCCCAGATAATTCGACATTTTATTTGCCATGTAAATATCTTAAATATTTTAATAAAAAAAAGAGCCGTTTTAATGAAAATCTGAAATGTTTAAAACTAGTCTATGTAAGGGGTAGATTGAAGTGGTGGTGGGGTCCTTGAAATTCCTCATGTAGCGTATTTGGAATATACTGAACTTAAATACAAGTTTGGTAATCATTCGTGTGCTGTTCACACACACGGACATTTTTTCTAAAAATAATTTTTTGGTGCAACACAATACTTTGTATTACCTACTATAGATAACAGAGAAAGTAATGTAGGATTTAGTAGGATGCAGGATGGAATTACCGTAGAGGAAGACTTCGTCACTGCGACCAACTAGATCTATTGTGGCTACACCCCCGCAGAAGGCAGGGATGAAGTGAAGGAGTCGCAGGAGGCTACAGGTCCGCAGGCAGGGGGATTACAGAGACGTCCCTATCATTTTCAGTACGAAACACCCGCTCTCGCCAGTAGACGTGGAGTCCCGCGAGAGAGCGACGAAGCGGCCCTTTTAGGCAAGCCAAGTCTTTCGTTGATGAGAGAAATCTTTCCAAAACGCAGCAATCAAGTTTCCAATAAACATGCCTTATTTGGATTCGGGCACCTTAAAACACGTATTTCCGGTGAAATCTCGGTATCGAATTTTTGAGTGGAATATAATACTTCCCCTACTTACTATACGTAGTAGAGAAAGTAAACATTGAAAATGTTAGTACTAAATTGTAATGTAAGTCAAATGGACACTTAAGCTGCTTCATTACCAATTAATTACCTGAACATGTTTTGTAGAGAACGTTGCCTACATCATCAGCAGATTAGATTGTTGGACTTGTTCCTGATATCTTCTGTGGATTTACTGGATCCCTCTGTCAGTCGGTTGATGAACTTGTATAGCGAGTTGTCTTCAGCAGAAATTTTGAAGTTCGTAGTTTTATTTTGTTTTTTTCAACCCACACAGCATAAAATCGAAGACAATTTTCAAAAAATACACACACCACCTGCGGCAGTAACTCCTCCTGTCAGTAGTTGTTCTGATTCGTAATGCCCGTAGCTCGCGGCTTACCTTTCTGCAGCCTCCGCGTAGACTCCGGATGTTTGAAGTGGGCTGATTCTCTGCATCTCTATCCTCTGCTAGCTGTAGTAATTACTGAAATATGTAAGACCAGGGACGTTTCCTTGGTAAAGGAAACGTAGATCTCAGGTGTGGTAACGGAGAGAAAATAGACGAGCTTCAGTTACAAAAGGACGACACCACTGTTTCCTTTATTTTGTTACTTCTAGTATTCACAACACTGATATTGTCGCCGTTAAAACACTATCCACTGTTGTTGAAACACGGCGCTGATATGACGCGAAGTTTATATATTTGACAAACCCCTTTACTCGTAGGGATTCTTATTTGTGTAGCTAACCCTGTCCTAATCCACTAACTTTTGGCGCGACCTCTCTTAAGTATCCGGGAGCATCATTCTCTGCCTGTAGTTTTGAAGTAACTCCTGGATTTTTGGTCTTAGCAGATCTATTTATTGTCGCGGGCTTCTCGGGCTACTTAATTTCCTATTGGTGCATTTTTCGCGCCACTCAACCAGTCTCATTATTTGATATCGATTTACTTGGATCTTATTGGTCCTACCCCTCCCCTTCTTGCTCAATTTTAATATTAAATCGCGGCTTTCCCTAATTTTACGTTAAGCTTGTTGTCTCACACTCTGGTCACAGCGAATTACCGTACAAAAGGTCAATAGCTCTACACCCTCGCTGTACGAACAATACTTTTGCTACCAGGGAGACATCGTAAAACTCACTTGGTGCTTTCGGAGACACTTTTCCTGCATCTAAAAATATCTCGTCGCGGACACTATTTTAACATAGCGCTTAAGTTATTTACATTAAACAATTTGTTACTCCTCTAACATTAGTAACCCAAATACAAACATATCATTAAATCACTCTTCTTAAGCTACACAGGCAGTAAAAAGAAAAGATATAGGTACATAGCATAATTTAATTTCACTAAAAGCTAATTACCCAAATTATTAATAATTCCATAGCTCGGGCTCGGCCTAGAGTTGCCGTTTCACACCTTCAGGCTTTCCACAAATTTTAAAGGTTACGATGCATAGCTTATCCATTATTGCTGCAATGCCGCATTGAGGTGGTTCCATCCGCAGGAGAAGTCATTGTTCCAGCATATCAAAAAGTATTCTAACATGGTGCTGAATCCTTGAGATGACAAGTGGAAACAATGTGTGTAAACCAAACTTTCAGCATTATCTTTCAAAGTATGTATCTCACAATACAATAAGTGCATTAAGATTTTACACAGTAAATTTCTGAAATCGAGCCCACCATTTTGACTTGCCCTGAATATAGGAAGGGGCATAAATATACATCATATATGTCAAGAAAAATCTACTTTAATTTCACTGTCATTTCACAAAATACTGACATTGAAGACTACCACCACTAATTAAGTATTCAAATTGTTGGCCTTCAGCATTTACACTCTTATAACCTACATTTCACACTCATACTTTTTACACAATTTAATATTTGCATCAATTTTTGACACGCCTATCTTATGTACTGAATCATTTCCATCAGCAGTATGAGCTCTTCTTGCAATTACCTTATCTCTAACACCACCCCCAAAAAGAAATCCATATGTTCCAAAATCCAGATTCGTTGATATTTAATTAAAAACTCAGCCATCAAAATTAAATTCAATTCAATTTTATTTATAGACGCTCTTTAACTGCTGTGGTCTTTAGCGGCCATTCTATATTGTACGTGAAAGACACGCTCAGAGACCTCTTTATCAGGTTTGAGGTTCTTTTACGTGTGGTAAATCTACAACACGGGACCACCGACTTTACTTCCCTTCCGAAGGAAGCCATGCTAGGGAGTTTTACGCCCGAAAAATCCATCGCCCTCCGTCGGGTCTGAACCCGCGACCTCGGAACTACAGGCTAACATGGTAACCACTACACCACTGCGGACGACTTCCAGCCATCGTGACACAAGAGACTGAAAACAATGAATAAACAAAAGACTAAAGACAAACTGTGCAAATTTGGGAAACATACTTAAGAAATAAGTACCCATATAAATAAAAATTACTAATCTCAATCCATCAGAGGTACTAGTTATACAGGGTGATTTATAAAGAACTGGCACATTTATTTCTTTAATTGCTTCAAAACGAGTTATGCTAGTGACAGCTTATTATACCTGAAATTCAGAGTAATTTTGGGAGATTATTTACCCTCTATAGCAAATGATGAAAATGTGTTCCATCCTGCATAAGGCACAGCTCAACACGTCGTTCCATTTTTCTGGCCACTCGTTTGAGGACTCTGTTGCCCATAGCTTGATTCTCCTGTGTAATGTTCTGCTTCAGATCGTCCATTGTTTGGGGACGTGTGTCATAAACCCTGTCTTTTAAATAACCCCATAGAAAGAAGACCGGCGATGTCAAATCCGGAGATCTCGGTGGCCACAGGTTCTTGGAAATTATCCGGGCATCAAAGAAACTTGCAATTAGTGCCATGGATTCATTTGATGTATGGCATGTAGCGCCATCCTGCTGAAAATATCCTTGACTCAGCTCTACATCATTTAGTTGCTCAGCAAACTTCATGTAAATCCGTCGATACTCTGCAGTGTTCACATTATTTAAAAAAAATGGTCCCACTATTCTCTGTGCGGACATTGCGCACCAAAATCCGATTTTAACCGGGTGCATATGTGCTTCATGAATAACATGTGGATTTTCGCTGACCCAATAGCGTGAGTTACTTGAGTTCACGTAAATGGAACCAGGTTTCATCTGTCAACCATGTGATGGACAATACTACAGGATTTTGCACAATGAACGCCTGAAACCACGGACAATAATTCAGTCGTCTGCCCTTATCTAGTTCCTGTAACTGATGGACAACCGTAATCCTATACGGCTTTAGACCTGCATTTTTCACAGCTCTCTGTACCCTGTCTCCTGCGATAAACGTCTTAATGATTTTTGGGTGGCTGATCAAGTCGTGCTCTTACGTAAACAACAACCGTGGGAAGCCTAGATGAACGAGTTATGCCCTTTTTCACCAGAGAACCAATTGTTTCCAATTTGTTTACCAGTCCCAGTACTGTGTTTCTTTGGGGAGGATTCCGAACACCAAATTCTCTCTGGTATGCCCTTTGAGTAGCTGTGATTGAATTCTAATCCAGTATTGTTTTACAAGGAAGAGTCGTTCATTTAATGTGTACTCCATTTTCACGTGACTAGAACAAAATCTCAAAAACAATTGCCGACAATAAAACTAACATTTACGAATAAAACATGAACAACTGCTCATCTAATGACAGGCAATCGAAACTCCAGAACATTCTGCTTAATTTAGTGCTAAAATTGGGGCATTAGGTGAATTTCGAACAGAATAATTAAAGACAAAAATGTGCCAGTTCTTCATAAATCACTCTGTACAACTATACCTACGTATTCCCCTCCCCATATACATGAGAGGGTCATTATTTCGAACGAATTTGTAACAAAAGACAACCGTAACAAGTTCATATTGTTTCGCATGGTTAACATTGTATAGGGGAGATACGTGTACCGGGCTCCCACTATACAAAATGATTCGTAGGCGTAGAAGCTGCGGGATGTAACTTGTGTCATCCAGGGGAAACCCGGTACGTGTTAATTATCACAATATATAGGATTGCATAGTCACCGATATTTGACAGAAATCGGTAATTTCCTAAGTTAGAAAGAGCACAAAGATATTCAACCCAATAATTTGATACCATTGTTTCAACAGAAATGAGTCTTTTAATAGTTACTTTTAGAAAAGATTTTGCGCGTTCCTTGTACATATGTCCTTCTGTGGACAGAATAATTAAAGAAGTGCTACAAATATTGTTACATACTGGGGTGAGGGCCAAAATGTTTCCAGCAAAGTATTTAATCGCTCCAACATGCATATGGGGAAACGGCTACAGATACAGCGAGAGGACCAGGACCTTGATGTTCACATTCAGCTGAAGGCGTCAGTATTTTATAACAAAATACACAAATTTCACATTATTCACATTACCTGCGGCTTATTAAATAAAATAAATGGTGTCCCTACATCACAGACAAAAAGTATAAAGAATTGAGGGGAGATGCCTCACATCTATACTCGTTCACACACAAACGTCCAGACCAAACACTCAAACCAGACTGACGACTCGCACACACAAAGAAGTATCGCTAAACTATCCCCCCTCTCTCTCGCCACCTCCGTTTAGGTTCGCCCGCTAGAGGTGGCGAGTTGTCATGCCAGACGGAACTTCAAACACAAGGCCGAAAGAATACGGAATTTCTCCCAACAATGCTGTTGCCAATGCGACGCAATAATGTGTCTGGCATGACAATAGCTACTAATACTTAATAAAACGCCACAATATTAAATTCGGTCTTGGCTTTAGGAATCTTCCGAGAATGCAACGAGATGTCTAGGAAACTTTTCCCTATTTACTTGAGAAAAAAAATCTACGATATTCTTAATGCTTTCAAAAGGCTTCAGTTATTTTAATATAGTATGAGATACTGACAACATAAATGAAATTTCCTATATTTGCCACGAAACTATTATAAAATAACTGCGAAATCCACTGTTTACTTTCTGTATAACATACACTAAATAAAGGAAGTATTGTATTCCCAAACATTTGATGTTGAGATTCCATCGGAGTTCAGTACCTACAAAAGATGCCACAAGAAGTTTTTCATGAAAATCTGCCACCCCAAACTACCCTTTAGTGAAACATTTTTAATAAATGTTGACTTTCAAAAAATAGCCATAAGGATTTTAAATAAAACACCATATTTTTAAGAAGTTTTCATGATTCATGCATTTTCTGGGAATAACCTCTGAAGTCCTCTTCATTCTGAAAGTTCTTTTGTATAAGTGGTAAATGTAAGACAGACAAAAGTTTACTACATAAGCATGTAGATCTCGTTAAAGCACATACCTTACATCAAGTAGTTTTCTTGTGGAGTTGACCATTTCCGAGAATTCCTTGCCATTGGTTTTAATTTTCAAATACTTTTCTCAAGAGGAAAATCTCTATCCATTCTTACTTTCATTTATGCTTTCGCTACTACGTATAGTAAGTAGGAGAGGCAGTGCATACCACCCAAAAATTCCATATCGAGATTTCACCGGAAAAACATGTTTTGAGGCAACCTGGATTCAAATAAAGCATTTTTGGAAACATGTCCGTGTGTGTCTGTCTATTAACAGCATAACTGAAACATTTGGATAAATAGCAAACTAGGTATTTGTGTTTAGTATCTTCCAAGGATGCGACACGAATACTTTTAAAAAAGTCCTCCATCTCCAACTACCCTTTTCATGGAAAATTTTGATTTTCTAAACAATGGCTCTAACGATTTTCATTAAAATACCAGATATGAAAGATATTTTTATTTAAAATAAAGTGTATATCTTGAAGAAGGTAGTTGTATTGAAGGAGTTGAATTGTATTTCGACTGTTGGGGAGCCGAACTTGAAGTAGTTGCAACCGCACATATGGTAAAAGGTTTCCGTTAGCCTTTGCCCCAAGTTTAAAAATATTAACTTTGTAATTTGACTGTTTCTTTAAATATTATATTTTTATGTTTGTCTCGGCTGCGTCAGTATTTATTTTTAGAGACATGAATGTCTTAGCAGAGAGTGGTGCGACTGAAGAATGTAGGCTTACACAGATTATAAATTTACTTCACTCCTTTTATTAATGCTTGACACAATTTAAATAACACTTCACTGATATAGAGAGCTGTGAGATCTTTTTTATTAATTACTTGCACTTTTTAACACGTAAACTATTATTGTCTCGCACAAAATACGTATTAAATTTCTCGAGGATGCATCTCGCGTCCGGTTAGGAACACTGTCTACAAGCAACTCGTCTGGTTAGGAGCGCTGTCTACAAGCAACTGACTTCTGAATTTGTACATTTTGCTCCTTTTTATTTTCTGATTGGCTAATCCTAATCCAGTAGAATACCTTCATTTAACTAAAGCCTTTTCTGGTTGTTGGTTGGCTATTTTATGAACTGTCACAACAATTACATTATTGCTTTCAAGAATTACCAGTAGCATTTAAACTTTCTAATTCATTATTGTCTCAAGGTTACCTCATTATTAACAACTTTTAACCTTTTATTCTCATAGCTCCTACATTATTAAATTACGCATACATTCACATAACATTATTAAAAATGCATACAATAATATATACATATATAATGACTGTTACATACATTTTTATATATTATTTTATACACATATTCCTTTAAGGCGGGCTTTCATTGAATTATATATATTATATAATTAGATTGGAATCATTTAAGTGTTAAAAATGCTGCTTCAATCTTGAATTTTCGGAGAGTAGCGAGGAAGTCCTCTTCATTCGGAAGGAGTTGTGTATGATCTTGTATAACTTGTAAACTTTAAGTAATAGACGAAAACGTACCACACAAAAAATGTAGATCTATTTAAAACACACAATATACAAAATAAGTTTTTGTGGCATAAGTCATTTCTGAGATATCCGTTATTAAATGTTCGAATTATTCAATACGTCATTCTTTTAGTCCCATTGACTTTCAGTTTTTTCTAGCGATTGCATGGAAAGAGTACGGAATTTTAAGGCCAGCATATACCGTCCAGTTCTTAAATATTTGAGTATCGCAATTCTGTTTGTCATGCAGCCAATTTTGCAGTTTCCGCTGCGTGGTAGATGAAGTAAAAATGCTAACTTGTAGTGTTTCTAGGACGAATCTTCATCTGGCGTGGCTTCTATGAATGTAGAAACTATCCCGGAGTGTTTTCATCTTCAGCACCTGCTCACGCATAACAAAGCAGAGAAATTCAATTATAGAAAGTTGGCAGCACCGAAACCAAAATAAAACAAAATCTAAGAGGCAAGTACATACATATTTCGTAGGAACTGGAGCGGAAGCCCCCGGTAGTGTACAAATGGGGTAAAACGTGCCCTGCCATCCATTTCCTCGGATGTTAATAATGCAGGCACCCCCTCCCCAATACCATAAAGCGGAATGCACAGGACCTTCATGGGTCGTATAATTTCTGGGTGAAGAACAAATAAAAAGAAACACAGGAAGTAACCTGGATTCCGTCGGAGAAGGCACTTAAAAGTAAATATTCTTTTATTGTGTACCTTGCTGGTGCACCGTAATGTATTCCTGTTAGCTCAGCTTGAGTTTCTTTCAGACTTAATTTAATTTCCTGTTGTAATGCCAAGTCTGAGGAAAGTAGCATTTTTATCCAGCTTCCGTAATCAAATTTTCTGCAGAGAGCTCGCTTGCTTTATTTCGAATGGTAGGTCACCTTTGAAGAAAAGTGGTTTAAGTTGTTTTCTTTATGGGGTTTTATAAGGAAAATAGTTTGTATACCCTGTTTTAGGTCAAATGCTTATAAAGAAAATTGTAAAATATTCATTTCCTTCTATTTCTTCCAGAAACTAACTTATGTAAGCAGTATTATTAGTAGGCTTCGGATTAGAATTTTTATGTATTATGACTACATCTCTCGAGAGGCAGGGATGGGGTGAAGGAGTTGTAGGAGGTCCCACGTCGGCAGGCAGACAGGCCCACAGAGATGCATAGAACACTGAAGCAACATACAGCACTAGCCACGGACAAACTAATACAATAACTTGAAAGGGGATATATTATACATATATAGAGGAATTGTACATATGAAAGGGGAACCATACATATAAGAATTGTACAGTAATAATATAATTTACCAACATGTTAAAATATTCAACTCCTAACATTTGTACAGAGCTGATTGTAAGACACGGGCGAGCTAGCAGAATTGCAAGAAATCATAAAGACCGTACCTGTCACCGAGCGGTACAACGCTACATGATGGCGCATAAGCGCACGGATCTGAACCCACACATTCTCATACATGTCAGGGTAACGCTGCCTGAGGGTCAATAGGAAACGTTGTAACATTTTCAAACGCGGAGAGGAGCGCCACTAGGCTCCTGTATATAAGGGCAGACAAAGCCTCAAGAGCCCGCTCTTATTCTGAATCTAACTCATCAAGAAGTCACGTCGACACGAGGTGCCACAGATGCACGTGGATGCACAAAGGTGTGGTAGTGTGAATATAGCTAGGCTCCTGACTAACTTAAAGTGGTGGGATTATTATATAATAATGGGAAAAGCTAGCCACCCAGAATTATTCAAAGTGTGAAATAAACTTCATTGATTAAGGGAAACTTGCAGTGTATTTTTAACTTGCCTCACCCACTAGAACCTGAGATTCAATAATTAAATATAGCTAGGAATGGAATACTGAACAACCGACGAGCACCAATAGCCGAGGAAGAAGAATACTGCAACAGGCAACAACGACCCAAGGATCATCGATTTCCAGCTACAAAAGTCCCCAACGACCGTTTTCCGCCACAAACTCATTAATGAATAATATATCTAATTCACAGCTTCTCAGCATCAGCTCATTAATAATTTCTTCTTTAATATTTTGTTCTAAGTTTTACGTGCTATGTATTTTCTTTGTTAATATTTTAGTGTGGTAATTAAGAGGATGTAAAAACACATATATTCATAATGTACACATGGTAGAGAACAAGAATATAACGTTATAACATATAAAATATAATATAAGAGGAAATGACCATTGTTAGCTATATAACCAGTAACATAAAATTACGAGAAATGCAGCAGTATCTACGTAAGCATGTAACGAACCTTGGATTCATAATTAAAACGATGGAAGTCGGTAAACATATGTGTGTGTGTGTGTGTGTAACACAAACTGTTACTGGATGTTACTGGATAGTAGCACCAATCAGGTACATTGATACACACCTATAATTCAAATACGTACGTTAAGAAGAACTATTGGAGGGAACGCTAACAGAAGCTTGCCAGTCTTTGAGCAGGAAGGCTGTATATAAGCTGGTCTCTAAACAGACGCTAAAACTACGTATTTAAAGTCTACCAGTTATACATATTTTAACATGACAAATGTAGTAGTGAACTGTGAAAATGTACATGTGGTTTATCTAAAATACAACTGAAATAATTAATAGAATATGCGTGTGGAAAATATTTAAACATTCTTCATACCCAACCCTGGCAATTGAGGCAATATTTTATATCATAACATGCTGTGAATGCCAGAGTGATTGTAGTGTAAATTAATATTATTGTATGACAATGATTTTAGATGTTTGTTACCCATAAGCATTGTTAGGAAATCAGTTTACACGGCCTAACTGAAACTGACAATAGAAGTGGGTAACAATAAACCGAGGGGGTGAGTTGTTTATCACTAAGAAGAGATAAACAAATGACGTCAGGGTAGCGTGCCTTTTTTAGAAATGGATGGAATATCTTCCCTAGAGCATATATGTTAGTAGTAGTGATTGGCTGACCAAAACAGACGCTAACGTTGGCGCAATTTGGTAACCAATAGCAGCTATATTATAATGTTCAGGCAATTCGAGGTGAAGGAGTATATATTCTCCAGCCATAAGGAAATGTCGCACAGTTCTGAAGAATATCTCACGAGGTGCAGGACGCAGAGTTAGTTACAAAAATGTAAAGTACGCGAAGTAATTGGTGCGCGGCAACTAAAACGACTGTAGTTACATTCGGAAATATCACAGTTTCAGTCAGGCGTGTATAAAGATTAAATATGTCAATTATTAATTAAGTGTGACGGCAATAAATGTCTAGATTCAAATTTTTTTATCAGTGTTATCTTTTAGCAACAACTCCTTTCCGTTTACACACCCTGTTTAGAGATACTTGCTCGACTGAGCTATAATAGCTAGCCGGAGGACAAGAAACCCAAATTTAAAAATAATTAAACAATAAGCGCCCAACAAATAAGATAACACAAGCCATTGAGAACTGCAACACACTACACAAGTGCTCTCCGACACCAATACAGTAGCAGTGGCACAATTATAAAATAATAATTACAAGATACTAACACACACACACACACACACACACTCACACAAGAATACAGATATACGATCATCAGATTCCAGTCTACAAGAACATCGAGATTCGTCACGAGAGTACGGGCATCAAGACGACCTACAGGTACGTAATACAGCATCCATCAGTATCAACGTAGTGGGGTCCTACCAAGGGGAACCGCTACAACACCCGCGCACCATTGGCGAGGAATCCTAAGAGGGCGACGAAGCGACCCTAACAGGTTAGACAGCTCACTCTGGCGCTTACATGAGATATATTTCCAATGCGCATGCATCCACTCCATCTGTCCGGCAGCGCGGACGTCAGAGCACACCTGAAACGCGAAATGGAAATGAAATGAGACGAAATGGGAGAAAGGAGATATCGTGTTAGAATTCAACACCCCAGCATTCGCCTTGGTGACCGGTGAAAACCACGAAAAACCCCATAGAGTGGGCGGCCACTGGGAATCGAACCCCAAGCTGCAGAATGCGAGCACCGCGCGTACCGCGGAGGCATCTCGGTCGGTGTAAACAATCCTTATCTCTTACCTGTTTTCCTCTCTTCCACTCTTTCCCCTTCCCGACTCACGATCTCTCACTCTTTCTTTTTCTCTTCTTTTGTCTACCTCTCCTCTATCTCGTTTTCTCTCCCTACGTAATGCACATGTCTTGGAATACCTTAGAAACTAAAATAAAGCAGTGTTTTCTGGCGTGATAATATAAAACAATAGGCAAGTAAACCGTACTCGGGTTCTGTTTAATAACGTGCCTAGCAGTCCACCGCTCCCACGGCACTGGTATACGAAACCATTCGCGCAATAGCCCGTGGATTTTCCCCTAGATAATGCTAACGATGTCGAGCAATATTATCAACAAAGCTGCCTCTGTAATCTGATGGTTAGTATGCTAACCTCAAAATCTAGAGGTCCCGGGTTTGATTCCCGGCTGGAGGCTGTCGTTTTCTTTAGCCAGGATTATTTCCCATCCTCCCTAGAACCTGGAACTATGAATGGCAGTGTGAATGTGTGAATTTATGTAATAACCAAAAGTAATACCAAACAAAAGATTAATAACACTGTAGGTGAGAGAATATTATTGCTGATCAATTGTTCCAAAGGTATAAATCTGATGTGTTACACTCACGTGACTAGCTGTAATCTCTATAGTTTATTAGGGGTATACAAATTATTCTTAGTAAGTTTATTTTTCTGTCTACTTCATTTTAACCCAGATAAACCTTTGCAGAAATAGCTACATTACACATTTCGTTAGGATAAAAAGAGAACAGATAGAGTCAAATTTTTAGTAGTTGGACGCTATACGCTGGCTTTAAAATGGAAAATATTGTTTCCATTCAATCGCGAAAAACAACTGATGTTGACAAAACTTTAAGAGAATGGAAAAACATTGAACAAATCGAAGAATTAATATCGGATATCTCGGATATGGCTGATGCCACAAATAAGCTATTTGAAATAAATTGTGTTAAAGAGATCTACATTTTTTTAGTGTTACGTTTTCATCTTTCGCTTAACGTTTAGCAGTTATATAAGATCATACCAAATTCCTTCCTAATAAGAGGACTTCATGGGATATTCCCAGAAAATACAAAATATACATTTTATTCGTCATGAAAATAGTTTTAATATCAGATACTTAATCAAAATTGTTGGAGCTATCTTTGAAAAAACCATAAATTACGAAAAATGTCACATGTAAAGGGTAATTAGTGGTGGGGAATTTTCTAGAAAATCTTCGTGTTCAATCTTTACTAAGGTACTGAACCTAAATACCAGGTTTGGTATTTATTCGTCTTTTCGTTTTTGAGTTATGCTGTTCACAGACATATACACACACGGACGTGCCTCAAAACCTAGGTACGTGTTAGAGAAAGTAAAAAGCCACCAGTATGACCTTAGAGATTAAAGACGGCATATAAATGGAGCATAAAAAATATATACATATGTATGAGCATGTTCCGCTTGCGTTTCATTTTTGTGTAAAGCATTTTCAGAATAATATAAGTCTGCCACCTGTGGAACAAATTAATGAACACTCGACGAATTTCTGCAGCTGAAAAAAGTATTGAAAAACGCAAGGCAGATACTGCAGAGCATATAAAAACTTGTTGCATAAACTTTATCTTCAACATCGCCCCACAGAGAATAATTACATGGAGATCGAAGAGACCTGTCAATTACTCTGTTATCAAAAACACGTAACGCGAGGCAGTGATTTTCTTAGCCTTCTTTTCACGACAGCTGAAACTAATTTACGCACAATCAAATAATTAAAAAATATAAACATAAGTATTCTTATATTGACTTAACATTATTTTAAGAAACAGATATAGAAGGAGGTACGCTGAAGTAGATATTGTCTTTACGTTGGAGTTTATTTTTGCTCCACATATGGACGTCAATTTGAAGATTGTTTGTTGTTGAAGTTTGCACCACGCTTTGGGCGTTAATTTGAAGAACATTGTTTGTTACGTAATATGCTACTACGTATGTAATGCTGATTTGAAGATGTATTTTTGTTGTTACGCTCCAAGCTTAAAAAAATATAACTTTTGTTATTAAAGTGCTTCTATAGATATTATTTATGTTTGTTTGCCTCGGCTGCTTCAGTATTGTTTTAGAGACACGTTTCTCTTAATCAGGGCGTGGTGCGACAAGAATGTAGGATTACACAGATTTTAAGTTTAAATTCACTTCTTTTTATTTATCCTTGACACAAATTAAATAGCACTACACTGATATCAAGAGCTCTGAGATTCTTTTATTTAATACTTGCAATTTGTTAATGCGTATACATAATTTTCGTTTCACACGAATACGTAATATTTCTCTAGAGAACACATCTTCCAACCGGTTACTATCAAGGTCTGCAGGCAACTGAACATATTTCAACCGTCCAAACCCGTAAACGTTTGTATTTAAAGTCTCTGATTGGCTAATCCTAGTCCAATAGAATATCTGCATATTACTAAAACTTTTTCTGGCTGTTGATTGGCTATTTTTAAACTGTTACAAAATTTATATTATCGTTGCTCTAATCATGACCAGTAGCATTTAAACTTTCAAACTCATTATTGCCTCAAGGTTACCTCATTGTTACCTCATTGTTAGCAACTTTAACTTATTTTTCTCACAGCTCTTACATTATTAAATTACGTAATGCATTCACATAACATTATTGAACATGTTTACAATAATATAAGCATTTGGAATGACTGTTACATACATTTTTACAAATTATTACATATATATTGCTTAAGACGGGCTGTTATTGAATTTCCATATTATATAATTTAATTGAAATTACTCAAGTGTTAAAAATACTGCCTCAACGCGCAGACATAAATATAAGTTCAGTGAGATGCAGAACTTTTAGAGATACAATAGGGAAATTTCTCTAAAGCAACATATTGACACCATTTGTGAGCGAAACAACGTGCTCATGTCAATGGAACCTAGGAGCATACGTAGAAAGTTAAATTTGATAATCATTAAAATCTTCCTGCTGGAAGGCCATGATCTATGCGTAAAATTGTTCAAACCTCACGTTTCGGTCAACTCTTTGGTTGCCGTGGGCAGCTTAAAAACGACTGCCAACAAGGTTACAAACCCTTTACAGTTTATAGCTCAGGGCAGGGTGATAAGTGACTATAGATTGGTGATCTGCCTTGGCATGCTATCACTGATATCCAAGTGACATTCACTTTCAATTTTTACTTTCGCTGCCACGTACATAGTAGGTAGAGAAGGTATTGCATTCCACCAAAAATTTGATACCGAGATTTTACCGGAAATACGTGTTTTGACGGTCCTTAAACCAAGAAAGTCTTTTTAGAAAAAGGTCCGTGTGTGTTGTCTGTGTTTCAAAAACGAAATTGGTATTTATGTTCAATACCTTCCAAAAATAAGACAGGAAGATTTTCAACAACAATTTCCGCACCACAAATCACCCTTTACATGGAAAATTTTGAAACTTTTTTGATTTTCTAAAATATGGCTGTAACGATTTTGATCAAAATACCACATATTTAAGACATTCACATAAAATATAAAATCTATATATTAAATTTTCTGGGAGTAATCTGTGAAGTCCACTACGTTCGGAAGGAATTTTGTATAACTGGTAAATGTTAAGCGTTAGATGAAAACGTAGTACACAAAAATATGTACATGTCTTTATAACACACAATTTAGTTTAAATAATTTTTTAGCCATTTCCGAGATATCCGTTGCTAATTGTTTGAATTTCTAAATAATTAACCACTTTTTTCAATTGCTTCTTGCTATGTTATGGAAAGAGCATGGAATTTTAAGGCTAGCAATAGTGTCTGCATTTGATAATTGCTATTGCCTTTGTATCTATAACGAAATGCATAATGCAGCTTATTTCTGGAGGTTTATCTCGATTAAAATGAAGTAGATAGGAAAATAAACTTTCGTAAATATAATTTGTATATCCAGTAAATAAGCTATAGAGGGTAGGTAAAGGTAAAGGTACGTATCACGGAAGGGACCCCGGAACGGGGGCAGAGCACCGCACGCAGGCCAGTCGGCCCATTGTGCTTCCAACGTGACCCCTGAGAGGGAAGGATGAGCGGACAGACCCGAAGGGCAACCAGATCCGGATGCCGACGGGCGCAGGCTGGGCGGGGTCCCTAATGTTTCCAGATAGAAAGCATTTGATGCCGCACGTTCCCTGCCCACAAGCCACCAACATCCAGTGTCTCCCGGAGTGGAGCCTACGCTGAGCAGAGACCTAACTGAGCGGTACCGCAGCGATTTCAGGGAAGAAACCTTTAGAGAGTGCAAGCCACCGCCCAGTTGCAACCCACCGAACACCGTCGCCTAGTCCTACAACCCTGAAACACATGACAAGGAAGATGATGGATATACGAAATGGGAGGAAGGAGAGTACATATGCAGATGAAACACCCCATTATTCGCCTGGCGAACCGGCGAAACTACGAAAAATCCATGGCCCAGAGTGGACTGTCCGGGGATCGATCCGGGACCTCCCGAATGCAGGCCACAGACGTAACAGCCTGAGACATCCCGGTCAGTGTGCTAGAGGTAGAGAAAGTCATGTGTATGTCACATCAGATTTTTATCTTGGGCCTTATCCTTTGAAGATGCAACAAAAGGGTTGAACGAAATGTCAGGAGTAAACAACTTTACACATAGATCATGGCATTCTAGCGCCGACACCAGCACCATCACTCACGTCGATCATCGTGACGCCGTTCAGGATCTCCATGCGGAGTTCCTGAACATGACGACGAAGCTGACTGCCCTGGAGGAACTCATCAGGGACCTTCAAACCTCATCGGTTGCCCAACAGGTTTTCCTGGCTGGGCAGTTCGACAGCACTTCATCCAGACTGAAAGCCATCACCGAAGCCATCCGGGTCTCATCTTTTGGTTCCAGGCTGAAGAGTGACCCGGAGAGAGTCGCCAAGTTCTTGCAGCAATGCAAGGAGTATAACCAGCAGCAGCAGTATCATCGGTACGATCCTCAAACCTAACCTACATTCTCTTCCTAACCCTCGGCATTTCCACTAGTGTTGCAGTCAGGTTTCGTGGCTGCAACCTAGTAACTACATTCACCCGCTCCCGCCCATAGGGCGGCAGCCAACAGTCTTCACATACTAACGCGGGTGCTATGCGGGACTGCAAAAAGCCACGTTATTCCACTTTTCCTTCTTCCTATTTCCATCCGGTGGAGGAGTTTTTAGTAGGTATGCCGACTATTGGCGAGTCCCACACTCTCAGTCCTGACTCCCATCGGGGCTGGGGTCAGTGATTAAATCATTTTTTCCTCCACTCGAAAAAAAAGCATTCTAGCTCAGAGGATTTTAATAATTTATCAATTAACCCTTTGATGCACAAAAAAAAATAACAAGCTATAACACAAGAATGTTTCGTTAGAAAATAATGGAGTATTCCCAAACATAAAACAAAGAATTACTCAAATTTGAAAATGAGTCTTACATTTTTTAAAAAAATGAGATTGTATTATCACAATACCACTATGAAGCACACTGTTTAGGTTACATACAGTTCTAGGTGAACTAAAATACATACAGTTCCTTTCACAAAGACATTTCACTTTCTGTGGTATTCTTCAAAGCAGAACGACACCACATACTTCATATACCCACCATGCCTGATTGACTGTAGAACTGCGGTTAGCACATCGTTTCCCTATACCTCTCACTGGCATATATGCAGATTGCTTTTGAACCTAAGCTCCTGGGCAACTTTGGGCTTGAACTTGTAGATCCTTCGATTTACCTTACTTTTCTCTTTTGGTGTTTTTATGGGAAGCAGCCCATCAACCAAAAATAACCAAAAACATTTTAGGTCTATTTTTTCTCTTCAAGTCTTTCATGACAAAAATGAACGAGTTCACAATTACAACATCCAAGAAGTGCCAAAAAATGCGCATGTATCACCCTTTGCTTTTCTTATCTATTTCATAAAAAGCTTTCAGCATCTCTGATTTGTCAACAAATCCCATGTGAGCATTCTAATCTATCACCATAATAGGACAATTTACTGCAATTCTCGTTCCATCTCGTTCCTTAATATAGTCCCATCTGCTGCTTGGACTGTATTGAGGCTGAGGATATGCATTGCTTTTTTACTTTCTCTACTACGTATAGTAAGTAGGGGAAGTGTTGTATTCCACCCAAAAACTCGATACCGAGATTTCACCCGAAATATATGTTTTGAGACCCCCTGAATCCAAAAAAAGCATTTTCGGAAACATGTCCGTGTGTGTGTCTGTGAACAGCATAACTCAGAAACGAACAGTCGGATAAACACCAAACTTGGTATTAGGTTCAGTATCTTCCAGAGATGCGACACGAAGGTTTTCAAGAAAATCCCCCACCCCAGATTCCCTTTACATGGAACATTTTTCGAAAATTTTAATTTTCTCAAAAATGGCTCTAACGATTTTGATTAAAGTATCATATGTTTAAGTTATTTTCATGAGAAATAAAATGTATATCTTGAATTTTCTGGGAATGTCTCCAAAAGTATTCTTCATTGTGAAAGACTTTTGCATATCTGGTAAAGCATAAGAGATAGACAAAATTTTACTACACAAAAAATGTAGATCCAGTTAAAATACACAATTTATGTCATACACATTTTTTTGTTGAGTGAACCATTTTCTAGATATTGCTTGTTGTTCCCTTAAATTTTCCAATAGTTATACTTTTTCTCAAATGGGAATTCGTTATTCATTTTTTTGTCCTGGTAATGCAAAGAGAATGGAATACTCCACATAGCAACCAGCTCTTAAAGTATTTCACTATGAAGCATATGGAGAATAGGCGTTTGTGAAAATAGTTTGTACAAGAGTAGAGAAAGTCATCTGAGTGTAACACATAAGGATTTTTTCCTTCCATTTCAAAAATACTATGCCTTTCGTACGGCTAGAATGGCCTGCTCCCCATTAAAAGATTCGTCATTTTGGGCAGGCAAATAGAAGGAAGTACACGGATATCATCGAACCACCTATTGAGAGAATACCACCATGCGGGGGAAAATACCAGAGAGGTGGCATTGTTACAATACCAATATGAAGCGAAGGGTTAACTCAATCCGTGAAATCCTTCGCACGTTTTCAATGTTTTCTTGGAAACTGAAGAGTATGACCTCCACAAGTACTGAAAATATGATTTACATATTAACTTTGTTAAGCTATATAGCGAGAGTAAAGCGATATTCATTAGATTGTAATATTTTGGGACGTGCCCATGCAGCACCTTGAAATCCGTAGTTGGTTAAGCTGAAAGACTACTGAAGAACGTTTTCTATAGTTGGGAGATAACGAGCTTGTATCTTAAAAGGCTGAAAGACTCGTTAAAATGCGCTTAGAGGTTTAAAAAGGACTCCTTTCTACCTTTGTAAGTGTGTTGTTAAGACTGGCGTAGTGTAACATGTGTTACAAGCCGGCGCAACATGAATGAAGTGGGCCATGGCACAGGAGGCCTTTATGTTGATCCAGTCCTCAACCCTCGAAGCGAAAGAACGAGCGATCGATATCTCTCTGCGGGCGGTATATCGATTGCTGCGAGAGTTCATGTCGCACGACACCTGTGGAGCGTTGCGGTAGTGCTCCTTGCTTACCTTGCCCACATTTAAATATTCTATGACAGAGGACCCACATTTTCCTTCCCTGGTAACCGAAATTCTGTTACAGCGGAAGATGGACGTAACTCGTAAATTCCGTAAAATGGGGAACATTGGCAGCTTTTTTACAACGTTTCTACTTTTTCTAGTACTTAGAAAGAAGTATTGCATTCCACCCAAAAATTCGATACAGAGATTTCATGGGAATACACGTTTTGAGATCCTCTGAATGAAAATAGCATGCTTACTTTCTCTACCACGCACATAGTAGGTGGACAAGGTATTGCATTCCACCAAAAACCGACACCGAGATGTCATCGAGATCATGTTTTGAGGGCCCCTGAAACAAAAAAGGCACTGTTAGAAAAAGGACTGCATGTGTGTACGACTATTAACAGCATACCCCAAAAACAAAAAGTCGGATAAAAACCAAACTTAGTATTTATGTTTAGTATCATCTTAGGATGCATCATGAAGAAAATCGTCGCATTCAAGAATATCTCCCATTCCCATGTACTCTAATTTTTCATCTTAGTAAAAATGGGTCAACGATTTTGATATGTAATGGCAAATAAATGTATATCTTAAAAATCTCATTTGTTACACTCACATGACTTTCTCTACTCTTGCACAAACTATTTTTACAAACGCTTATTCTCCATATGCTTCATGTTAATCGAGATGTTAATCTTATTGCTAATTTTCTTGCAGATGCAAGGGGAATTGCTAGGCTTTAAGCGATAGTTAAATATTTTAAGTGCTGGTTGCTATGTGGAGTATTCCAGTCTCTTTGCATTACCAGGACAAAAAAATGAATAACGAATTTGAGATAAAGTATATGTATTGGAAAATTTAAGGGAATAACAAGCAATATCTCGAAAATGGTTCACTCAACAAAAACAATATATACGACATAAATTGTGTATTGTAACGCGATTTACATTTTTTTGTGTAGTAAAATTTGGTCTATCTCTTATGGTTTACCTGTTATGCAAAAGTCGTTCACAACGAAGAACACTTTTGGAGACATTCCCAGAAAATTCGAGATATGGATTTCATTTATCATGAAAATATCTTAAACATATGATATTTTAATCAAAATCTTTAGAGCCATTTTTGAGAAAATTAAAATTTTCGAAAAATGATCCATGTAAAGGGTAATCTGTGGTGGGGGATTTTCTTGAAAACCTTTGTGTCGTATCTCTGAAGATACTGAACCTAAATACCAAGTTTGGTGTTTATCCGACTGTTCGTTTCTGAGTTATGCTGTTCACAGACACACAGACACACACACGGACATGTTTCCAAAAATGCTTTTTTTGGATTCAGGGGGTCTCAAAACATGTATTTCCGGTGAAATCTCGGTATCGAATTTTTGGGTGGAATACAATGCTTCCCCTACTTACTATACGTAGTAGAGAAAGTAAAAATAGTGGGACTAGTTTGTGAGGAAAAAACCATGAGAAACAGCTAAAAAATGTAGTTACATTTTAAAACACAGGAGTTTTTGAAAATAGCCTGTGAGGTCTCGGATCACAATGATCAGAATTTTGGGGTCAGGGGTGGTCAGAAACTAAGGTTATAAGGTCGATATTCCCGTTAATTACACAGAAGTTAGTAGTATGCGATAATTCTAAATTATGTGGCTGAAAACTGAAGAGTTTTAGCCACCCGCCAACTACAACGCTAGTTGTAGGTAAACATAAATGGTGACTCTTGGAAAACTGGTCTCCTTAAGAAATCCGTTCCGTTAATCGATTTCTGTGGGCGAAACATGTAATCGCGGCCGAAATTCACCTGCAGCTGGTAGAGGTTTACGGAGAGACTGTAATGTCTCGTCAGCATGTCGCAGAATGGTGTCGAAAGTTTGCGGCCGGTAGAGAAAACGTCACCGACGAGGATTGCAGTGGCCGACCCAGCACGATATCAACGGATTTGAATACAGCACGCGTGGAGGGGATGGCTCAGGACAACAGGAGGATTACGTTACGGCATATGACGGTAGAATTGGGAATGTCGTTCGGAAGCGTTTGTCACAATTTTCACGATATTCTGCAGTACCGGAAAGTTTGTTTCAGATGGGTGCCACGAAACCTGTTCAACCAACACAAGGAGAAGCGAAAGGAGGCAAGTCTGCAACTTTTGCTGCTGTTCTCCACGGAAGGGAACAGTTTTCTTCACCACATTGTCACGGGTGACAAAACATGGATCCACCACTACACCCCCAGCAGTAAGTGGTCGTTAGTGGAATGGAAACTCCCCTCCTCTCCAAAGACAAAGAAGTTTAAAATGACTCGTCATCTGCCGGGAAGGTAATGGTCGAGTGTTTTGGGACAGCGGTTGTCATACTCGTGGAGTTTTTGGAAATAGGGCACGAAGTGACCCCTGACCTATACTGCGATACCTTGACAGAAGGAAACGGCCAGGACTTCTCACCGAGGGCGTCATCTTCCTTCACAACGCGCGACCTCATACAGCCCAGAAGACCACCACGCTATTGAAGCAGTTTCGCTGGGACATCATCGACCACCCTCCCTATAGCCCGGACCTCACTCCAAGCGACTTTCACTTTTTCCTCACTTGAAGGAGCACCTAGGAGGCCGACAATTCACTTCAGACGAGGAGGTGACACACTTCGCGACAACGTGGCTGAATACGCAGGGACAAGATTTTTACAGGAGGAAATATTCAAACTCATCCCACGATACAGAAACTATGCCGAAAAATAACCTAATGTATGTACTACTGGTTGGCCATATTTGCTGTACGAAATAAAATGTACACGTTTCACTACAGGCTTTGTAACCTTAGTTTCTGATCACCAATACTTGGAGCTCCAGACATAGCCTTCCCTCGAATAAATAATATAAGATTTTGATTATTACCTCTTTCCATTTTATTCCTTATTATTAGAAGAACTGTAGAAAGAGAGGAGTTAATTAAACTTCTTTCCTCAACATTTTTTAGGTTTAGCAGGAATACCCTCGTATAAACTTATATAACTGGCAAAGTGAAGCGATAGAAAAAGCAGTACGCATACAATGTAGATTTCTTTAAAGTACTTAATTTCTTTCAAACAATTTTCTGTGGCATTAGCCATTTCAAAGATATCCGTTATTAACGGTTCGAATTGTTCAATACTTTGAAATTCTTTTAAAGTCCTGTAGACATTCAGCGTTTCTTACGTTTGCATCGAAAAGGTATGTAATTTTAAGGCCAGCATATAATCTCCAGTTCCTGAACATTTGACTTTCGTTATTCCTCTTATATGTATAATGAAGTGTACAATGTAGCTACTTCTAAAAGATATGCATCGATTAAAATTAAATATATATAAAAATAAACTTTCGTAAGAATAGCCTTTAGAGCCACTAATAAACGGTAGATGTAGACATCAGATATTTACGAAAAGGTCCGTGTCACCCGAGAGGAATCAACATCCCCCTAGAAGATATCTAGCGAACATCCGGTGAACTTCCATGTGTTGGACTACGACCTGCAAGCCCGGAATTGACATTTTATTGTAATGATAAATATATTCCAAAACAGTATCCCAACTGTCTTTCATACCTGTACCGTAAGAGCTGAATGACATAATTAAATCTGACTGACTTGTAGGCGTCACTGAATATGTATTGAGGGAGTATTTTAACACTTAAATAATTTCAGTCTAATTATATATAATGTAAATTCAATAAGAATCCGCCTTGAAGCAATATGTGTATGTAATAATTTGTAAAATGTATGTAACAGTCATTGTATATGCTTGTATTATTGTAAACATGTTCAATAATGTTATGTGAATGTATTACGTAATTTAATAATGTAGGAGCTATGAGAAATAGGTTTAAAGTTTGCTAACAATGAGGTAACAATGAGGTAACCTTGAGGCAACAATGAGTAAGGAAGTTTAAATGCTACTAGTCTCGATTAACATGAAGCATATGGAGAATAAACGTTTGTAAAAATAGTTTGTACAAGAGTAGAAAAGGTCATGTAAGCGTAACACATCTGTGTTTTTTCAATATTTAGTTGTTATTTTTTTCTCCTGGGTACGCGAAAAGAATAAAATTTCAAAGCCATCACATAGCGACCCGCTTTTAAAACATTTAACTACCCTTAAGGCTCCTGTATTCATCTCCCTTATACCTGCAAGGAAATGTGTGATGAAGCTATTTATGAAAACACTTATCTCGAAGTATATAGAAAAAGCTTTTATAAGAGTAGCTTATGGAAGAGTGGGTAGAGAAATTCGTGTGAATGTAACAAAACCGATTATTTGAAACAATTTAATTCTCTAAATTTTCCAAAATAACGGTTACATTAATTTTTCTTACCTCTATACTGCAGCGAAGGATATTTCCCATCTGCCGAGTAGGAAATCCGTAAAACATATGTATGGTGCGAGTGGTATACTTGATGTTATATTTAACATTATTGTAGCACCACGTTGTGGTAGCCAATTTGCGAGTATAATTCTTATAATGTTATTTGTGTATGTGTTTACTCAGCATGGTGAAGCCATCTTGTGACGTGATTCATTTGTTAGGTTTGTTAGCTCCATCTGGTGTTAGCAATTTGCGGCAGTATTAGTTCTTTTGTTTACAAAAATGCTACTGTTATTTTATTTAATTTTGGTTCTTTATCCTCCGGCTAGCTATTATCCTTTTGGTCAAGCACTTCTCTATATACAGGTTGTGTAAACGGAAAGGAATCTTTTATCCAAAGATAACACTGATGAAGAAATTTGTTTTACACTTTTATTGTCGAACACGTTAACTATCACATTTACACATTGATCTTGACACTCGCCAAACTGAAACTGTTATAATAACTTCATTACTGATAATTCTTAATTCGCGTACTTCAACTTTTTGTATAATTAACTTTATAACACTTGAGATTTTTCATAACTCTGTTACGCGTAACCTGCAAATTGATATCCGAAGTGTGCCGTACAAATACTTTCGACGAACTGACTGACTGAAGGCGACGTGTACTTTACAAATACTTTCGATGAACTGACGGGAATGCGACGTGTAGTGTACAAAGAATTTTGATGAACTGACGGACTGGAGGCGACGTATAATGTATTGAGATTTTCGATGAACTGTGGGCGATCTACCTCTGACTTGGCTTTTTATACTCATACACCCCGATATGCCTAAAGATTATAACTGAGCTGCAATTGGCTAATAAAACGCGCCAACATTAGCGTCGATTTTTATATCCAATGAAAATTATGAATACATATGCTCTAGGTAAATGTTCCAGAAGATTCTAAAAGAAAAACGCGCCAATATTACGTAACTTCCTCGTTTCCAATAATGATAAACAGCTCACCCCCTCGCTGCATTATTGCACGCTATTATTGTCAGTTTCAGTAAGGCATTAAAAACTTACTTCTCAACAATAATTACAATAAACAAATATCTCAAATTAATGTCACACAAAAATGCATATTCATACTATAATCATTATTTACATTTAAGTAATTTGTGATACAAATTACTGCATCAATGGTTACGTTCTGTTGGTGTTATCTCAGAACTATAGTCATGTTATATGATAGATTTTCATTACTGCAGTCCACGGCGGAGGTCCTACTGAACAATTTATATTACTTGCCTTGTCATAAACCTAATTCGTGCAATCATGTGAAACTTCGATTCTCCATGCACATTTTTCCACTGGAATATCTTAATAAATATGATTTCTGCTCTCTGTTTTAGGGATGAATTATTATTATTATTATATTATTTGGTTATCTCTATAAGAACGCTGAGGGGCGCATCGCATCCTGCCAGGAGTTTCATTGTTTGGTGATTTCCTTTGTGATTCCGCTTCTCGGCTCACTGCACCCGCTTTATTCCGTTTTAGTCTGTCATATTTACCGACTTCATTCTCTTCTATGTTTGCATCCACCGAGTACTTTATCTTTCATTACTTATCAAGAACAAAAAACGACTATTTTATTACCAGTGATATATGAAAGAGAGCCTATTATCTTGAAAACCTTTGGCAAAATCTCCTCTTTGGAGATTTAAAGTCTGCATACTCGTATATTTCGATTTCAGAGAAAACACTTCGGTACGAGTTAGAAAAATCAATCATTCAATCATAGTTTTATTTCAAATTCAACCCGATACGTCTTTCTCTACCACGTAAATAGCAGGTAGTGAAGCTATTGCATTCCACCAAGTAATTTGATAACGAGATGCATATTTTGAGGCCCCTTGAACCCAAAAAGAGCTTTTTTTTTTAGAAAAAGGTACGTGTGTGGGCCTGTGAACAGTATGACTAAAAACGAAAAGTTGGACCAACACCAAACTTGGTATTTAAATTCAGTACCTTGCAAAGATGCGACACGAAGATTTTCAAGAAAATACTTCACACCTGAGGTAGTATTTTTCAGACTTAAATGATTTCAGTGAAATTATATAATATAAAATTCAATAACAGCCCGACTTAAAGCAATATGTGTATAATATACAAAATGTATGTAACAGTCATTGTATTAATGTTTATATTATTATGTACATGTTCAATAATGTTATGTGAATGTATTACGTAATTTAATAATGTAGGAGCTGTGAGAATAATAGGTTAAAAGTTGCTAACAATGAGGTAACAATGAGGTAGCCTTGAGGCAATAATGAATTATAAAGTTTAATAATGCTACTCGTAATTCTTGGAAACAATAATGTAATTTTTGAGACAGTTTATAAAATAGCCAATCAACAACCAGAAAAAAGCTTAAGTTAAATGAAAGTATTCTATTGGAGTAGGATTAGCCAATCAGAAACTGAAATAGGGCAAATTGTACAAAATCAAAGTTAGTTGCTAGCAGACAGCGTTCTTAACCGGACGCGAGACACGTCCTCGAGAAATTTAATACGTATTCAGTGTGAGACAAAAATAGTTTACGAGTTATAAAGTGTAAGTAATTAATAAATAATCTCACAGCTCTCTATATAAGTGAAGTGTTATTTAAATAGTGTCAAGGATTAATAAATGTAGTGAAGTAAAAATTATAATCTGTGTAAGCCTACATTCTTCAGCCGCACCACACCTTATTAAGAAATTCATGTCTCTAGAAATAAATACTGACGTAGTCGAGGCAAACATAAATATGAATAATATTTAAAGAAACAGTCAAATTACAAAGTTAATATTTTTAAAATTGGTGCGAAGGTTGCCGAAAACTTTTTACCATACGTGCGGTTGCAGCTACTTCGAGTTCGGTTCCCCAACAGTCGAAATACAACACAACTCCTTCCTCACACCAAACTACACTTTACATGGAATATTTTTCGAAATATTTTATTCACTAATACACGGGTCTAACAATTTTGATGAAAACGCCATATATTTACCTGAGAAATAGAAGGTATATTTTGAATTCTTTGGGAATAGCCTTTGAAGCCCACTTCGTTCGAAAGGGTGTTTGTATAATTTTGTATAACTGGTATACATTAAGTGAAAACGAAAACGTTCTACAAAGGAAATGTAGATCTCTTTTAAAACACACAATGTATTTCAAATAACCTTTTTATGGCATCAGCCATTTCCGAGATATCCGTTATTTATGGTTTGAATTGTTCAATACTCAACTATTCTTTTAAAGCCCTGTCGATTTTCAGTTGTTTCTCGCGATGTGATGGAAAGAGTATGGAATTGTAAGGCCAAGGTAGATCGCCCAGTTCTAAAACATTTCACTGTCGACATTCCCTTTGTATGTAGAATCAAAGTGTAATGTAGTTATTTCCGGAAAGGTTTATTCCAATTAAGATGAATTAGGTAGCAAAATAAACTTTCTAAAGAATAATTTGTACACCCACTAATAAGTGATAGAAGGTAGAGAAACTCATGTGAATGTAACGCATAAGAAATGTTTTACCTTAATATTGTAACGCAGCAATGGGCCTGGGTTATCATATAATATGCACCAACCGACCGACTGCCCGGTTGTAAAGCTCTCACCCAGCTTAAACACAAGAAGTGCTACCGAGAGATAACGATGTTCTGGAACCTTCTTTCCACATGCTTCCCGAGCATTATAGAACTCCGTGGAAAATCTCAGCGACAATGTAAGCGAGTTTTGCTGCAAGCGAGTCAGTAAGAGAGCTAGTGAATGCATTTCTAGTGCGACATTAAGAACTGGTAATTCAGTGCGTTCTCCGAGTGAGGTTGCGACGATAGTTATGGCAACCCTACTAGTCCAAAATACATAGTGACTCAAAATGTTGTATACACTCTTTGAAACACTTTCTCAGCTACGAAATGAGACAGAAATACAATTTTTGTTCCGTTATATTCATTAAACCATGCATGTTCAAAATGTCCTCCTTCTGTCACAGTACACTCCTAATAATGACGTATAACAGGGCAATATACGGTCTGAATTGTTGCTAATGAATATAACTACAGGCATGTTTAATCTGAACTCTCAGTTCCTCCAGTGTTTGTATCGTACGCTGTGTTCGTTAAAGTTCTCCAAAGGTAGAACTCTGGAGGGAACCCCAAAGCACGTCCTCTTCGTCCTATCCATCTCGGATTGAATGTGCGATCGAAAAAAGTCCTCACATTGACATAAAAATGAGATGGATCCCCTTGTTGAAAGTAAAAACCATTTACTTTTTAATATAAACTCAACTGAAAAATGCAGTGCTACAGCCTGGATTTGAACACGGTTCTCCCGCTTTCTTTGCGGTTGTTCTAACCAATGAGCTACTGTGACAGTATGCTTGTTGGACATTTAATTCCCCAACCGACTCAAGTTTTTTCCCAGATAGACCAATAAGGCATCTCACTAGAGATGACAATCTCAATGGTGACCTGCCATCGCAAGTACTTAAATACTGGATTATTGTCACAGTACTTTATTGTTGTCCGCAAGTACTTTATTACTGGGTTGTCGCAGTAGCTCAATGGTTGCGCGCAACCGCACGGAAAGCGGGAGAACCATGTACAAATCCCGGCTGTGACACTGCATTTTTTCAGCTGGCTATGTATTAAAAACATGCCCAGACGAGGTAAGGCCTTTAAATAGCATAATTAATGTCATTAGTTGTAAGAATCATAATCAATTATATAACAATAAAACACACTAACAAAGAAACCCATGTACCCCGTAATAAAGCGCTTGTAAGTGCTAGTCGCCATTGAGAATGCTATTTCTAGTGAGATGTCTTGGTGGTCTACCTGGGATACACTTGCACTAGAGTCGGTTGGGGAATTCATTGTTCCACAGGCATGTTGTCACATTAGCCGAAGTAGTGAATTTTTCACCTGATTCTACATTAAAATCAAACTGTTTTTACAAACGCTTATTCTCCATATGCCTCATGTTAATCGAGATATCGACATATTAATCTTATTGCTAATATACTTGTAGATGCAAGGGGAATTGGTAGGCTTTAAGCTATAGTCAAATATTTTAAGAGCTGGTTGCTATGTGGAGTATTCCATTTTCTTTGCATTACCAGGACAAAAAAAAATGAATAACGAATTTGAGAAAAAGTATAAGCATTGGAAAACTTACGGGAATAACAAGCAATATCTCGAAAATGGTTCACTCAACAACAAAAGAATGTATATGATATTAGTTGTGTATTTTAACGCGATCTACATTTTTTGTGTAGTAAAATTTTGTCTATCTCTTATGGTTTACCAGTTATGCAAAAGTCGTTCACAATGAAGAATACTTTTGGAGTCATTCCCAGAAAATTCGAGATATACATTTCATTTGTCATAAAAATGGCTTAAACATATATTTTAATCAAAATGGTTAGAGCCGTTTTTGAGAAAATTAAAATTTTCGAAAAATGTTTCATGTAATGGGTAATCTGTGGTGGGGGGATTTTCTTGAAAACCTTCGTGTTGCATCTCTGGAAGATACTGAACCTAAATACCAAGTTTGGTGTTTATCCGACTGTTCGTTTCTGAGTTATGCTGTTTACAGACACACACACGGACCTGTTTCCAAAAATGCTTTTTTTGGATTCAGGGGGCCTCAAAACATGTATTTCCGGTGAAATCTCGGTATCGAATTTTTGGGTGGAATAAAATACTTCCCCTACTTACTATACGTATTAGAGAAAGTAAAAACACGCCCAAACCAGGTTAGTTCTATTAATTTCATTAGTTGTAATGAATCATAATTAATTATATGATAAAATGTTCTAACCCATTTACTTTTTGAAAGTAAAACCCATTTTTATCCTCAAAGAAGTTATTAAGACGTGGAATTGTGTTTTCCAGTGCTTGCAAGCAAGTCTGAACCGTGACAATTCCTTCTAAGTAGTATGGCCCATTTATCCTTTGGAAGACAGACCACACTATACTGCTATTCCTGGAAGCTTGACCGCCTCTTCTTCAACACAGTTGGGTTTTCGTTAGCCCAGTACACACAATTGTACCGGTTGAAGTAGTTATTGTCGTGGAGTTTATTTACGTAATTTATTTTAGCTCCACGTATGAACATAAATTTTGATGAAGATTGTTTGCTACGTATGTAAAGCTGATTTTAACATGTATTTTTGTTGTTACGCTCAAAGTTTAAAAATGTAATATTAACTTTGTTATTAAGCTGCTTCTATATGTATTATTTATGTTTGTTTTTGCCTCGGCTGCTTCAGTATTGTTTTAGAGTCATTATCTCTTAATCAGGGCGTGGTGCGACAAGAATGTAGGCTTACACAGATTTTAAATTTAAATTCACTTCTTTTTATTTATCCTTGACACAAATTGAAAAGCACTACACTGTGAGATTCTTTAATACTTGCACTTTGTTAACGCGTATACTTAATTTTGCGATTCACACGAATACGTAATATTTCTTTAGAGAACACATCTTCCATCCGGTCACTACCAAGGTCTGCCAGCAACTGAACGTATTTCAACCGTCAAAACCCGTAAGCTTCTGTATTTCAAGTCTCTGATTTGCTAATCCTAGTCCAATAGAATATCTGCTTTTTATTAAAGCTTTTTCTGGCTATTGATTGGCTATTTTAAAAACTGTCACAAAATTTACATTATCTTTGCTCTAATCATGACTAATAACATTTAAAATTTCAAACTCATTATACCCTCAAGGTTACTTCATTGTTACCTTATTGTTAGCGACGTTAAACTTATTATTCTCACAGCTCTTACATTATTAAATTACCTAATGCATTCACATACAATTATTAAAAATGTTTACAATAATATAAGCATTTGCAATGACTGTAACATACATTTTTTTTACAAATTATTACATATATATTGTTTCAAGTGTTAAAAATACTGCCTCACGGTTAATAGTGCCATTAAGCTTAAATGTGGCTTCATCTGACCAAACAATTAAAGTCCTTAAAATCTTCCCTTTCATCACCTTGTTCGTGAACCATTCACAAAATTGCTGTCACTTATCCGGGTCGTCCTCATTTAGTGCATGGGTAGATCTCGGATTGTAAGGCCTCCATTTTTGAGCTCACAAAATTCGATGAGTATTGCATTTTCCACTACCATCTCACTAGAACATGCTTCGATGATTCCTTGGAGATTGTGCAACAGACTGCATCAACACTTTCGTTATCGGTCGAACTTCTCTTTCCTGGCACCGCTCTTTCAACACATCTTGCTCACATCCATCGACCTCAAACTCGTCTCGGATTCTTGTGATTGTTAAACTTGTTAGCGTTGATGTACCAAATTCAACTCTCCAACGTCGTTGAACTTTGAAGTGCTTTGGAGTGACGTTGAAACAGTAAGTTTTGAGTAGTTAAATAAAATTAATAATCATAGGGAGAATAAGTATCGATAACAGTAAAGATAGTGTTAAATAAAACTGGAAAGCGAATGTTACTGTAAGTGGAAATAAGGGTTGAGAGACAAGGCCATCAGCGGCCGGAAACGGGTGGTTTTCCCTCTATTGTTAAGTGTCCCGTTAGGTTGCTGGAACGCAGAGGTGTATAAAAGGGTCAATGTTCGCCAAAAGCCAGATAGCCTTAGGCCTCCAATGAAAGAAGCTAGAAATCAGATGATAGTGGAATGGGGAGATATAGAACGTTTGAAACAGAGAAACAGGAGAGTTTAGAATACACACTTGGCCGTTGTAGCTCCTTGAAGATGTTTGTTAGGAAAATGTGTAGGGAAGTTTAGAATACAGACTTGGTCGTGGTAGTTCCTTAGAGATGGTGGTCAGAAAAGTTTAGAATACAGACTTGGTCGTGGTAGTTCCTTAGAGATGGTGATCAGAAAAGTTTAGAATACAGACTTGGTCGTGGTAGTTCCTTAGAGATGGTTGTCAGAAGAGGTTAGAATACACACTTGGCCGTTGTAGCTCCTTGGAGATGTTTGTTAGGAAAATGTGTAGGAAAGTTTAGAATACACACTTGGTCGTGGTAGTTCCTTAGAGATGGTTGTCAGAAGAGTTTAGAATACACACTTGGTCGTGGTAGTTCCTTAGAGATGGTGGTCAGAAAAGTTTAGAATACAGACTTGGTCGTGGTAGTTCCTTAGAGATGGTGGTCAGAAAAGTTTAGAATACACACTTGGTCGTGGTAGTTCCTTAGAGATGGTTGTCAGAAGAGTTTAGAATACACACTTGGTCGTGGTAGTTCCTTAGAGATGGTTGTCAGAAGAGTTTAGAATACACACTTGGTCGTGGTAGTTCCTTAGAGATGGTGGTCAGAAAAGTTTAGAATACACACTTGGTCGTGGTAGTTCCTTAGAGATGGTGGTCAGAAAAGTTTAGAATACACACTTGGTCGTGGGAGTTCCTTGGAGATGGTTGTCAGAAGAGTTTAGAATACACACTTGGTCGTGGTAGTTCCTTAGAGATGGTTGTCAGAAGAGTTTAGAATACACACTTGGTCGTGGTAGTTCCTTAGAGATGGTTGTCAGAAGAGTTTAGAATACACACTTGGTCGTGGTAGTTCTTTAGAGATGGTTGTCAGAAGAGTTTAGAATACACACTTGGTCGTGGTAGTTCCTTAGAGATGGTGGTCAGAAAAGTTTAGAATACACACTTGGTCGTGGGAGTTCCTTGGAGATGGTTGTCAGAAGAGTTTAGAATACACACTTGGTCGTGGTAGTTCCTTAGAGATGGTTGTCAGAAGAGTTTAGAATACACACTTGGTCGTGGTAGTTCCTTAGAGATGGTTGTCAGAAGAGTTTAGAATACACACTTGGTCGTGGTAGTTCCTTAGAGATGGTTGTCAGAAGAGTTTAGAATACACACTTGGTCGTGGTAGTTCCTTAGAGATGGTTGTCAGAAGAGTTTAGAATACACACTTGGTCGTGGTAGTTCTTTAGAGATGGTTGTCAGAAGAGTTTAGAATACACACTTGGTCGTGGTAGTTCCTTAGAGATGGTGGTCAGAAAAGTTTAGAATACACACTTGGTCGTGGGAGTTCCTTGGAGATGGTTGTCAGAAGAGTTTAGAATACACACTTGGTCGTGGTAGTTCCTTAGAGATGGTTGTCAGAAGAGTTTAGAATACACACTTGGTCGTGGTAGTTCCTTAGAGATGGTTGTCAGAAGAGTTTAGAATACACACTTGGTCGTGGTAGTTCTTTAGAGATGGTTGTCAGAAGAGTTTAGAATACACACTTGGTCGTGGTAGTTCCTTAGAGTTGGTTGGCAGAAAAGTTTAGAAGACAGCGGATAGGCGCAATAATATGAAGTGTAACAAATAGGAAATGCGCGTGTGCGTGTCGAAGTAAATAGCAGGAATCAAATGTTTAATCGGTGATGGTAAATAAACGAGCAGGAAAACAAACAGTCGTATTCACCACTGACCCGAGATCCAAGATCCATGCAAAGAACCCTGAGCTAGTACCGAACCCGGGACCATTCCTACAAATCCTGTACCGTAAAATAGCCCACAACGACCGCAGAAACGACATACCACAGCAAATTGCCGCCCTAACGTAGGGCCCACAAACAACAAGAAGAAATTCTACCGCAACGTCAAGGTTGGTGTAGGATGATGAGAGAGCGTCGCTGGCTCCTGATGGATATTCTAGAAGCTCTAGATGATGTTGTAGACGCAGATGCTGTAAACTTTGAATGGCTATATTTAAATTACGCGCCGCAATTGGTAATACGCTTATGTTTACACCAGACACAGGCAGAAGTGATTTCCTTGGCGTATATTTTCTTCTTCAGTGATTGTTGAGATGCGGAATATGTTACGCGTAATACTTTTATTAATGATTCATATTCTCTGATGTATTTTAAGATTCTTTAAATACTGCTAGCTCAATTCTTAGCAATGATAACTCTTTTCTCAGAAACTTTTCGTGTTTGGAAAAGTAAGATAGTTATTTAAATAACAAAACCAATAAATTAGCTTTTAATACAATGTGTGTTTTATTTCACTTCTGAATCTGAATATATTTTCAATAATATTTTAATCAAATATTTTACTTACATATTTAAAAATTAGTTAAAAACCTTTGTAGTGCAATAATTAATTATATATTGTTTTTCAATGTGTTGCATTCACATGACTTTCTCTACTCTTGTACAAGCTATTCTTACAAACGCTTATTCTCCATCTACTTCATGTTAACCGAGATATCGAGATTTTAATCTAATTGCTAATTGTAGGTGCAAGGGGAATATGTTAGGCTTTAAGCGATAGTCAAATCCTTTAAGAGCTGGTTGCTATGTGGAGCTATCCATTCTCTTTGCATACCATAAAAAATCTGATGTGTTACACTCACATGACTTTCTCTACTCTTGTACAAACTATTTTTACAAACTCTTATTCTCCATCTATTTCTTATTAAACGAGATAAAAATTTGCAGAAACGATCTTTTGACATGCAGAGAGAATTACATTTTACACATAGCGACCAGTTCTAAAAATATTTGACTATCGCTTAAGGCGTACTATGTTCCCCTTGTTTTGTATTTACAAGGGCAATATAGAAATACAGTAGCCTTTAAGCACATACATATCTCTTAATAGCTGGTTGCTAGGTGCAGTACGATTCTGTTTCCACAGATTAATACTCTTTGCATATCCAAGACAAAAAAAATTAATAACGAATTCACATTTGAGAAAATAAGTATTGAAAAATTTAAGGGAATAACAAGCAATAACTCTAAAATGGCTCACTCAAAAAAAATATATATAACATAAATTGTGTATGTTAACGCGAGCTACATTTTTTGTGTAGTAAAATTTTGTCTATTTCTTATGGTTTACCAATTATGCAAAAGTCGTTCACAATGAAGAATACTTTTGGAAACATTCCCAGAAAATTCAAGATATGCATTTCATTTGCCATGAAAATATCTTAAACATATGATATTTTAATCAAAATCGTTAGAGCCATTTTTGAGAAAATTAAAATTTTCGAAAAATATTCCATGTAAAGGGTAATCTGGGGTGGGGGGATTTTCTTGAAAACCTTCGTGTTGCATCTCTGAAAGATGCTGAACCTAAATACCAAGTTTGGTGTTTATCCGACTGTTCGTTTCTGAGTTATGCTGTTCACAGACAGACACACACACACAAACACATACACACGCAGACACACACACGGACATGTTTCCAAAAATACTTTTTTGGATTCAGGGGGTCTCAAAGCATATATTTCCGGTGAAATCTCGGTATCGCTTTTTTGGGTGGCATACAATACTTCCCCTACTTACTTTACGTAACAGAGAAAGTAAAAACCAAGAACAAACTTCCATTTGAGAATATAAGAAAATTCAAGCAAATAACAAGGAATATCTTGCAAATGGCTCACTCGACATAAATATGTATAAATTTTGTTTTTTAACGAGATTTACATTTTTTGTGAGTAAAATTTTGTTTTTCCCTTACGGTTCACCAGTTAAACAAAAATTGTTCAGAATGAAGAGGAATTTTGGGGCCATTCCCTTAAAATTCAAGATATACATAAACTTCGAAAAATATTCCATGTAAAGGGTAGTTTAGGGTGGGGGGATTTTTTTAAAAATCTTCTTGTTGCAGTTTTGGAAGTTACTAAACTTTAATACAAAGTTTGGTATTTATCCGACATTTCGTTTCTGAGTTATGCTGTTCACAGGCACACCCACACGGACCTTTTTCTAGAAATGCTCTTTTTGGATTCAGGGGTCCTCAAAACATGTATTAAATCTCGGTTCCGAATTTTTGAGTGGAATGCAATACCTTGCTACTTACTATGTACACGGTAGAGAAAAGAATATTTTTATATTGATAATTCATATAAACCGTATTTCTGCTTGAATTTGCTCTTACTCTTTACGTATTTACGTTGTCACAATATTTATCTTATTGTGAATTCAATCCTTTTAGTCCATTCTCTTTAACGCATGTTTTTTTTACGTTAATCAATTTTCTTTTTTTCCCCATTAGTCATTAATACAATTTTAATTAATTATTTAAAATATACCTACAAATTTCATGACATAAATTGTAGTTTCAAACAATAACAATTAACAATTATGATTCACAATGCATACATAAGCATATTACATGAAGTTTTCTTATCCACACCATTGGATTTCAGTCTTCTCATTGCTTATATCAAGTTTATAAATTACTTCAATTAATTTGTTTATATCTGCTTCAACTTCAATAACATTTTCCATTTTTGAATAAAATTTCGGTACCTACTTACCTTCATCGAACGATAAATGCACCGCCACATTTGTTTACACACAGATGAACGCGTTTTTCCGCTTCCCATTGCCTTCTGAATCATAAACAACACAAATAGTATTTCCGTCTCATTTCGTTGCTGAGAGTTTCAAAGAGAGTATACATCAATTTAAGACACTCTGTACTGTTGATTTAAATTAAATATTATCGAACCTGGCCCAAACGTTCTACATCGGGCACTCCTACGACCCGCAACCCGAATAATTTCCCATATATTCTCATATAAGTAAGTTACAATTTAAATGACCGAGCGAAGTAGCGCAGGCCCCGCGGCCGACTTTCCTGACCCATGGGTTTTTTCGGGGTTTCCCTGGATAGCTTGGCAAATGCTGGGAAGGTTAATTACACCACTCCGAATGTTCCTATCTCTCCATTTCACTACACCTTTTATCTGCTTGATTGTTTCAGTGTTGCAAGGGTTGCGGGAGTCTCGGCGTTGCTTGGCAGGGAAAAAGGATGCTTTGTATAACACTTCGTCCTTGGAATGGGGGCGGTATCCGAATCTCGGGCTCCCCAGTGGATGTGCAAGCACGCAAGTGGGGAGGGAAACGGATTTTACCAGCTGCCACCGAGTTTCAAGCTGGAAAATATAGGGACCCTGTCCTCTGCTCTGTCGTGCCTCCTGAACCGGCCGTCCTCTGCCTCTTATCATCTCATCTCTTCCTCCAAGGGGCGCCCCGTTAGGAGCCTGGGCATAGCTACATCATACGTCATCATATAATTTACATTAGGATACTTATGTTATTTACATCATCACTTTATGCAGTATACACGAGACCCAGTTACTAGAGCGCTGGTAGCTTACAAAATGCATTCTGTGGAAATCCTTTGCGAACGGGGACGAAGACTGGATAATTAAGTTTCCTAAAATCCAATTTTGACTTGCAGTGCAGCTTTGCAGTAAGATTTTCAAGGAAGCGACAAGAAAAAGCAATTTACTAATGCAGCTTAATCCCCTTTAATGTTGATTTCTTAAGAACAAAGCTCCTACTCCGTTTAGACTTTCTGATGGTAACTTCTCTAGACGGGTGATTTTCAGCTTCTGAAGAAATTAGATTTGGAACGCTAATAGAAATGACATGTAATACAGGGCACTTTTTCAGGCATTTCCACTTACTAGAAATTACCTTGAATTCACAGCCGTCATGCTAAGCAGTTACCTTGCTTTGTACGAGGGCGGTTGGAAAAGTAACGCACAATAATTGTTTTACAAAAAAGTTTGATAGTTAAAACAAAGACAAAAAAAATCACAAACGAACTTACACCTTTTACCTAATTTTCGACATAGTCACCAAGTTTCTCAACACATTTCTCCCATCGTGATGCTAGATTCAATATGCCCTGTACGCAGAAGTCCGTTTCCTTGCAGTATAGCCAACTGCGGACTGTTGATTTGACTTCCGCATCTATTGCAAAGCATTGGCCGGCCAGGAATTCCTTCATGGGACCAAACAGATGAAAATCCGACGGTGCAAGGTCGGTACTGTATGGTGGATGCTGGAGCACCTCCCAACCATATTTGGTGATTTTCTCTCGAACAACAGTAGTAATAGTCCCGGATGAGCCAATTGGCTTAACGATAATCCTGCCGCTAGGGGCGCTAGTGTCGCTAGTGTCGCTGCGTGCGACGGCGGCGGCGGTAAGTTTGAAAGGCGCCCTGAGCGGGAGGATTATCGTTATTGCAATTGGTTCATCCGGGACGAGTTAAAAGAATTGAGGATTAGGGTAAGGTGAAGGAAAAAGAGGAAGTGACGTGGAGTGTTTTGATTGGTTCGTTAATTCGTGTGGAAGATGAAGGAAGGAAGATGAAAGAGTATGGAGGTCACGTGATGGAGAGGAGCGGGGTGGCGAGGTGTTGTCTGTGCGGAGGTCGGGACTGAAAGAGGGAAAAGATGGGGAGCGAGGGATAAAAAGTATAACAGAAAGTGACGTGTGAAGTTGTGATTGGTGGGAATAAGAAGTGATGTTATTGGTGGAAAGGAACAAATGAAAGTTGTTGATTGGTAAGAATAAGAGAGATTATGATTGGTGGAAAGAAAAAGGTGTGGGAGTGGGGTATGTTGGAGGTGATGGGAAAGGTAAGTTTTGCTAGCAACAAGATTTGCAAAAGCCTGTCGAGAACTGATCAGCAATTTTTTGAACGTTGGATGGTAGTTTTCTTGAGTGGATAGAGAGATGGGGCGATATGAGATGCGGTGGCGAAAATGGGAACTAAACAAGATGGTTGAGACAAGAGGTTTAAGGACGAGGAAATTTGGAGGTTAGTGGTGAACATGGCGGTCGCAAGAGGTGGGGGGGCAAGGAGACGCGGTGGTGAGAATGGGAACTAAAAGAAGATGGCAGTAGCAAGAGCTTAGAAGAGCAGATTTTGAGGTTAAAATAGTGGGAACTAAAAATGGCGGAGGGTCTGCGACTAGGAGATGCGGTGAGAACTAAACAAGATGGCGGACGCAAGAGGAGGGTAAGGAGATTTGAGGTTACAGTACCAAAACACGAAAGGATATATTCCTACGCCAAGCAGGTCCGAAAAATAATTATGCGTGTGGTACTTACCTGTTACTGGTGTGGATGCGTCACCAAAAGAGCGGCAGCTTCACGCGACGCGAAAAAATAAAAGCAAACTGTTTTTGAAAATGCTTAACCAGCTTTAAGATCAACCAACATCACTACGCACTGATATACCTAGGTTTTTTAAAGCGGTACAGACACCCTTTGCAGAGGCGTAATTTAACTATACCAAAAACCTGGTACTGGACCATCGTGATGGTCGCTAGCGTACGTAGGAGCAGGGTTCTCATAGCCGGTCGAGAGCGGTCAAAAAAGTGTACGACGTAGGTGTTCACAGTAGCTGCTGTCGAGTCAACCGTCGGGGTGTGAATGAACGAGATCTGTTCTTGCCGGCAATCTGGTTGGGAGATGAGAGGCGCGGTGGTAAAAATGGGAACTAAATAAGATGGCGGAGGCATGAAGTTGAGGTTAAGGAGCGGTGAGGTGTTGTCTGTGCGGAGGTTGGGGCTGAAAGAGGGGAAAGATGGCGAACGAGGGATAAAAAGTATAACAGAAAGTGACGTGTGAAGTTGTGATTGGTGCGAATAAGAAGTGATGTTATTGGTGGAAAGGAACAAATGAAAGTTGTTGATTGGTAAGAATAAGAGAGATTATGATTGGTGGAAAGAAAAAAGGCGTGGGAGTGGTGTATGTTGGAGGTGATGGTAAAGGTAAGTTTTGCTACCAACAACATTTGCAAAAGCCTATCCAGAATTCATCAGCAATTTTAAATAACTAGTGTTTCGGGGTTTTCTCTGGCTGGTAGACGAATGCAAGCTGTTTCTGCTTTTTTTCATAGGTTTTCCCAAAATTGAAAATGCATATATTGTAACACAAATGTGTGCAGTGCAAAAGAAAATAAAAATTAAATAGGCACACACACACACACACACACACACGTTGCAGTTGCCATACTTATATTATTCGTCTTTTCCTTTTTTTCTTTTTTTTTAAAAAATAACTAGTTTTTGGGGGTTTTCTGCGGTTGGTAAACGAATGCAAGCTCTTTCTGCTTTTTCATAGGTTTTCCCTGGTTGGTAGGCGTTTTCTGTAGTGGTAGACGAAGCCGTTTCTAATTTTCGAGGTTTTCTCAGGTTTTTTTAGTGGTTGTCCCTGCCCGGTAGCCAAATGATGAAGTTTTACCTTGTCGGCGCACGGATACTAGGCACATACTCGCACACACACACACGTTGCAGTTGCCATACTTATATTATTCGTCTTTTCCTTTTTTTCTTTTTTCTTTTTGTTTTTTCGTTTTTTTAAAAAATAACTAGTTTTTGGGGGTTTTCTGCGGTTGGTAAACGAATGCAAGCTCTTTCTGCTTTTTCATAGGTTTTCCCTGGTTGGTAGGCGTTTGCTGTAGTGGTTGATGAAGCCGTTTCTAATTTTCGAGGTTTTCTCAGGTTTTTTAGTGGTTGTCCCTGCCCGGTAGGCAAATGATGAAGTTTTACCTTGTTGGCGCACGGATACTAGGCACATACTCGCACACACACACATTTAATAGTAGCGTGTAGCAAACTGTTTTTGAAAAATGCTTAACCAGCTTTAAGATCAACCAACATCACTACGCACTGATATACCTAGGTTTTTTAAAGCGGTACAGACGCCCTTTGCACAGACGTAATTTAACTATACCAAAAACCTGGTCGCTAGCGTACGTAGGAGCAGGGTTCTCATTGCCGGTCGAAAGCGGCAAAAAAGTGTACTATCTTGTTTTCATGGGTTTTCCAGATCGGTAAGCGTTAGAATACTCTTAGAGCTTTTTTCAGGTTTTTCGCGGTTGTCCCTGTCCGGTAGGCAAATGATAAAGTTTTTCTATAATGTCGTCGTTTTGGCTTGTGGCGCACGGATACTAGGCACATACTCGCACACACACACACTAAAATAGTAGCGTATAAAAAAATTTAACAAACCGTAGATTTTCAAGAAAATTCCCACACCGCAAACTACCCGTTTAGTGGAAGAAAGTTCGTTATTTTTATTGTCTTAAAAATGGCTCTAACCCTTTTGATTACGGTACGGTATGTTTAAGATATCTGCATGACAAATAAAATGTATAACTTCAATTTTCTGGGAATAGCTGTGAAGTAGTCTCATTGTGAATGTCTTTTGTACAACTGTTAAACCGTAGGAAACGAAGCCTTACTGTACAGGAACTGAACAAGAACGTTAAAGCACACAATTTATGTGTATTATTATTATGATTATTATTATTATTATTACTTTGTGGCGTTGTCTATTTACAAAGTTTCCATGTTGATTTTAATGTTTAAAAGCTTTAGACTTTTCTCACTAAAACTCGTCATTCTTTTATCTTTTCTTTTTTCATTTTCATACAAAGAGAACGGAATTTCACAAGTGAAACAGTACTGTAATAACGATACCAACAAACTAATTATTATTCACCCACTGAAACACATAAAAACAATAAGTAATAATCACAGACCCAGTTTGTGGGTATTTAAATGAAACATCATGCACAATATAAGCCAATTATGTAATAAGTTGAAATGTGCAAATCTATAGATGTATTTCTGGTGAAATCCCGGTATGGAATTTTTGAGTGCAATGCAATTTCTCCTGTATCTGCTATGTACGTGGTAGAGAAAGTAAAAATAGTTACAGTGACTATACAAATGTAACAATAGAGAAACCCACTTGAAGAAAAAACGGAATAAAAATAACAAGGCGTCAGACTCAACTTTCGCGCCATTCTCCGAATATCTGAGAATATTCTTAATATGAGACAAGCATTTTATCTTAAGCAAGTAGTTTTAATCTTACTTTTATGAAAATCAGAGTTTTCTCTATATCGTTTATTTGTGACAACAACGCTAAGTTTCGAGCTAGCTATACTCACTTTTCTTGCAACTATATACGTTTAAACTAATATTAACAAATTTCTCGTAATCCCAGAATTTATTAATCATAGCTGTAATATTTTTCACAACTGCATGTAATAATATTGATTTAGGGGCTTTCTCTACCACGTAAAATAGTAGGTAGAGGAGGTATGCATTGCATCCAAATATTCAATATTGAGATTTCACTGGAAAACTAAATACTTGTTTTGAGGTCCCCTGAATAAAAACATTTTTAGAAAATTCTGTGTGTATGTGTCAGAGCAGCATAACTCAAAAATGAAAAGTCGGATAAATACTAAACTTGGTATTTAGGTTGAGTACCTTCCAAAGATACGACACAGAGATTTTCAAGAAAGTCCCTCCACCCAAAACTACCCTTTACATGAACTATTTTCCGAAATGTTTTATTTTCTAAAACTGTCTCTGACGATTTTAATTACAACACCATATATTAAAGACATTTATATGAAAAATAAAATGTATATCTTGAATTTTGTGGAAATAGCCTGTGAAGTCCTCTTGATTCGGAAGAAATTTTCTATGATCTTGTATAACTGCTAAGGTTTGAGAAAAACATACAATACAAAAAATTTAGATCTCTTTAAAACACACACAATTTATTTGAAATAACAAAATGGTTCGAATTGTACAATGTTTAGTCATTCTTTTTTAAAGGCATGTCGCTTTTCAGTTCTTGCTCGCCATGTTGATGGAAAGAATTTAGAATTTTAAGGCCAGTGTATAGCGTCCCTTTGGATGTATAACCGATGTGCAATGCAACCATTTCCCGAAAAGTTTATCTGGATTAAAATTAAGTGGATATGAAAATAAACTTTCGTACTCACCTATAAGAGATAGAGGGTAGAGGTCATACGAACGTAACACTTGAGAATTTTTATTCAACAGTTGGTGTTACTCCTTAGAAAGGAAGTATCTGCTGATTCTATTTAATTCTTACATTTTACATAACACGTATGCACGGCACAACACAAAAACACTACACACGACACTCATAGTTTTAAATATTGCACTAATGCGGGAGCAAACGTTACAACGCTGCTCGCTTCAGTCATTCCCACGCACAGCACTGCGCGCAAAGACCGTGTGCTGATGTAAGTGAAAATCGAGCGTGAGAAACGGATGTTCGTCAGCGTTAAAATGCAGCCTTATTGCCGATGGTAGGGATCGCGCAGTGGCGGATCGTGACAGGATGGCCGCGTTTTTACAACTTGACAATTTTGTGGCGAAATGAGGCATTTAACTCGACGCGCATGTTGTAATTGCGGTTGCGATAAGCGAGCTTATAAACCCCGGTGCCAAGAGCAAACGGCCGTAGTGAGAAACGGGAGCGATAGCGGGTTTTTCTACAAAATCGTTCTATTTGACGAAAAATAGTTTAAAATAAAAACAAAATAGCAGCAGCACTTTGCAGGGAAAGAGCGATCGGTGCATTCGGACGATAAGATGGAGCCGCAACCCGGGGGAAGTCGCGATGGCACCTTGCAGCCTACGTTCGAAATTATAGGGAACAAGCAGAGAATATCTCGGAAATGGCTGACGTCTCAAAAAGTTATTTCAAATAAATTGTGTGTGTTTTAAAGAGATCTAAATTTTTGTATTGTATGTTCTTCTCAAACCTTAGCAGTTATACAAGATCATAGAGAATTTCTTCCGAATGAAGAGGACTTCACAAGCTATTTCCACAAAATTCAAGATATACATTTTATTTTTCATATAAATGTCTTTAATATATGGTGTTGTAATTAAAATCGTCAGAGACAGTTTTAGAAAATAAAACATTTCGGAAAATAGTTCATGTAAAGGGTAGTTTTGGGTGGAGGGACTTTCTTGAAAATCTCTGTGTCGTATCTTTGGAAGGTACTCAACCTAAATACCAAGTTTAGTATTTATCCGACTTTTCATTTTTGAGTTATGCTGCTCTGACACATACACACAGAATTTTCTAAAAATGTTTTTTATTCAGGGGACCTCAAAACAAGTATTTAGTTTTCCAGTGAAATCTCAATATTGAATATTTGGATGCAATGCATACCTCCTCTACCTACTATTTTACGTGGTAGAGAAAGCCCCTAAATCAATATTATTACATGCAGTTGTGAAAAATATTACAGCTATGATTAATAAATTCTGGGATTACGAGAAATTTGTTAATATTAGTTTAAACGTATATAGTTGCAAGAAAAGTGAGTATAGCTAGCTCGAAACTTAGCGTTGTTGTCACAAATAAACGATATAGAGAAAACTCTGATTTTCATAAAAGTAAGATTAAAACTACTTGCTTAAGATAAAATGCTTGTCTCATATTAAGAATATTCTCAGATATTCGGAGAATGGCGCGAAAGTTGAGTCTGACGCCTTGTTATTTTTATTCCGTTTTTTCTTCAAGTGGGTTTCTCTATTGTTACATTTGTATAGTCACTGTAACTATTTTTACTTTCTCTACCACGTACATAGCAGATACAGGAGAAATTGCATTGCACTCAAAAATTCCATACCGGGATTTCACCAGAAATACATCTATAGATTTGCACATTTCAACTTATTACATAATTGGCTTATATTGTGCATGATGTTTCATTTAAATACCCACAAACTGGGTCTGTGATTATTACTTATTGTTTTTATGTGTTTCAGTGGGTGAATAATAATTAGTTTGTTGGTATCGTTATTACAGTACTGTTTCACTTGTGAAATTCCGTTCTCTTTGTATGAAAATGAAAAAAGAAAAGATAAAAGAATGACGAGTTTTAGTGAGAAAGGTCTAAAGCTTTTAAACATTAAAATCAACATGGAAACTTTGTAAATAGACAACGCCACAAAGTAATAATAATAACAATAATCATAATAATAATACACATAAATTGTGTGCTTTAACGTTCTTGTTCAGTTCCTGTACAGTAAGGCTTCGTTTCCTACGGTTTAACAGTTGTACAAAAGACATTCACAATGAGACTACTTCACAGCTATTCCCAGAAAATTGAAGTTATACATTTTATTTGTCATGCAGATATCTTAAACATACCGTACCGTAATCAAAAGGGTTAGAGCCATTTTTAAGACAATAAAAATAACGAACTTTCTTCCACTAAACGGGTAGTTTGCGGTGTGGGAATTTTCTTGAAAATCTACGGTTTGTTAAATTTTTTATACGCTACTATTTTAGCGTGTGTGTGTGTGCGAGTATGTGCCTAGTATCCGTGCGCCACAAGCCAAAACGACGACATTATAGAAAAACTTTATCATTTGCCTACCGGACAGGGACAACCGCGAAAAACCTGAAAAAAGCTCTAAGAGTATTCTAACGCTTACCGATCTGGAAAACCCATGAAAACAAGATAGTACACTTTTTTGCCGCTTTCGACCGGCAATGAGAACCCTGCTCCTACGTACGCTAGCGACCAGGTTTTTGGTATAGTTAAATTACGTCTGTGCAAAGGGCGTCTGTACCGCTTTAAAAAACCTAGGTATATCAGTGCGTAGTGATGTTGGTTGATCTTAAAGCTGGTTAAGTATTTTTCAAAAACAGTTTGCTACACGCTACTATTAAATATGTGTGTGTGTGCGAGTATGTGCCTAGTATCCGTGCGCCGACAAGGTAAAACTTCATCATTTGCCTACCGGGCAGGGACAACCACTAAAAAAACCTGAGAAAACCTCGAAAATTAGAAACGGCTTCGTCTACCACTACAGAAAATGCCTACCAACCAGGGAAAACCTATGAAAAAGCAGAAAGAGCTTGCATTCGTTTACCAACCGCAGAAAACCCCCAAAAACTAGTTATTTTTTAAAAAAAAGAAAAAAAAGGAAAAGACGAATAATATAAGTATGGCAACTGCAACGTGTGTGTGTGTGTGTGTGCCTATTTAATTTTTATTTTCTTTTGCACTGCACACATTTGTGTTACAATATATGCATTTTCAATTTTGGGAAAACCTATGAAAAAAAGCAGAAACAGCTTGCATTCGTCTACCAGCCAGAGAAAACCCCGAAACACTAGTTATTTAAAATTGCTGATGAATTCTGGATAGGCTTTTGCAAATGTTGTTGGTAGCAAAACTTACCTTTACCATCACCTCCAACATACCCCACTCCCACGCCTTTTTTCTTTCCACCAATCATAATCTCTCTTATTCTTACCAATCAACAACTTTCATTTGTTCCTTTCCACCAATAACATCACTTCTTATTCGCACCAATCACAACTTCACACGTCACTTTCTGTTATACTTTTTATCCCTCGTTCGCCATCTTTCCCCTCTTTCAGCCCCAACCTCCGCACAGACAACACCTCACCGCTCCTTAACCTCAACTTCATGCCTCCGCCATCTTATTTAGTTCCCATTTTTACCACCGCGCCTCTCATCTCCCAACCAGATTGCCGGCAAGAACAGATCTCGTTCATTCACACCTCGACGGTTGACTCGTCAGCAGCTACTGTGAACACCTACGTCGTACACTTTTTTGACCGCTTTCGACCGGCTATGAGAACCCTGCTCCTACGTACGCTAGCGACCATCACGATGGTTCAGTACCAGGTTTTTGGTATAGTTAAATTACGCCTCTGCAAAGGGTGTCTGTACCGCTTTAAAAAACCTAGGTATATCAGTGCGTAGTGATGTTGGTTGATCTTAAAGCTGGTTAAGCATTTTCAAAAACAGTTTGCTTTTATTTTTTCGCGTCGCGTGAAGCTGCCGCTCTTTTGGTGACGCATCCACACCAGTAACAGGTAAGTACCACACGCATAATTATTTTTCGGACCTGCTTGGCGTAGGAATATGTCCTTTCGTGTTTTGGTACTGTAACCTCAAATCTCCTTACCTTCCTCTTGCGTCCGCCATCTTGTTTAGTTCTCACCGCATCTCCTAGTCGCAGACCCTCCGCCATTTTTAGTTCCCACTATTTTAACCTCAAAATCTGCTCTTCTAAGCTCTTGCTACTGCCATCTTCTTTTAGTTCCCATTCTCACCACCGCGTCTCCTTGCTCCCCCCACCTCTTGCGACCGCCATGTTCACCACTAACCTCCAAATTTCCTCGTCCTTAAACCTCTTGTCTCAACCATCTTGTTTAGTTCCCATTTTCGCCACCGCATCTCATATCGCCCCATCTCTCTATCCACTCAAGAAAACTACCATCCAACGTTCAAAAAATTGCTGATCAGTTCTCGACAGGCTTTTGCAAATCTTGTTGCTAGCAAAACTTACCTTTCCCATCACCTCCAACATACCCCACTCCCACACCTTTTTCTTTCCACCAATCATAATCTCTCTTATTCTTACCAATCAACAACTTTCATTTGTTCCTTTCCACCAATAACATCACTTCTTATTCCCACCAATCACAACTTCACACGTCACTTTCTGTTATACTTTTTATCCCTCGCTCCCCATCTTTTCCCTCTTTCAGTCCCGACCTCCGCACAGACAACACCTCGCCACCCCGCTCCTCTCCATCACGTGACCTCCATACTCTTTCATCTTCCTTCCTTCATCTTCCACACGAATTAACGAACCAATCAAAACACTCCACGTCACTTCCTCTTTTTCCTTCACCTTACCCTAATCCTCAATTCTTTTAACTCGTCCCGGATGAACCAATTGCAATAACGATAATCCACCCGCTCAGGGCGCTTTTCAAACTTACCGCCGCCGCCGTCGCACGCAGCGACACTAGCGACACTAGCGCCCCTAGCGGCAGGATTATCGTTAAGCCAATTGGCTCATCCGGGACTATTACTACTAACAGCAGCAGTAACATGGGGGCGAGCATTGTCATGAAGAATTTTGACATCGCCAGCATTCGTGTTGTGGCGTTTGTCACGAAGGGCACGACGTAACTTCACCAAAGTTTCCATGTATGCTGCAGCATTCACATTGGTCCTGTGTTAAGCAAATTTCACCAATACAACACCATGCATATCCCAGAACATCGTCACAAGCACTTTCCTAGCAGATTGAGTCACTTTGAATTTTTTCTTCACTGGGGAACCAGCATGTTTCCACTCCTTGGTTGGTTTCGGGCATGTAGTAATATGCTCACGACTCATCACCAGCGACGATTCTTTCAGAAACTCATGCCCTTCTGCGGTGTACCGCGTTAGGTGATCGAAGCTCATCATTCACTGGCCCTTTTGGTTGTGTATCAGGTTATTAGGCGCCCAGCGAGAACTAACGTTACGAAATTTTAACGTGTCATGAACAACATCGTACACTGTACCATAGGAAATGTTGAACTGTTGGATAAGGTTCGCAGTGGCTCACGCCGGTCGTTCTAAATTGCCGCCTCAATGCCTCTGACATTCTGCGGGGTTGCAGCTGTTACCGGCCTCCCGGAGCGTGGCGAATCACTAGGGTTCACACGGCTCTCTAGGAAGAATGCACACCAACTATAGATATTGCTACGGCCCATACAATCATCCCCATACACGCAATGCATGTCCCTGTGAATATCACTCGGTTTATGCCCTTTGGCCCACAAATATCGAACCACACTTCTCTGCTCTTCACACATGGACGACAGTAACATGCGTGCCATATTCGCAGCGTAGTTCACACTTCTCTCGTAGAGCCGCGCATGAAACAAAAAATACCCCCTGTACTGAAAATTTAAGACTATATCCGTGTGAAATTGCAACATCCCAGCTGCAATACCAAGGCAAAAAATATTAATGTGCTTTACTTTTCGATCCGGCCTCATATATTCATAATTTGGGCTGTTTCAGGTATCCATTTTGCTCTCGGTCTTCCCCACTTCCTCTTCCCAGAAGGTGGCCACTCAAGTTAAACCCTAGGATGCCTCTGCTCATTTATTTCTTCAAGTGGCCATAACATTGTAAAATTCATTATTCAATTCTCTCATATACATTTCCATGAACCGAGCGGGATAGTTCAGGTAGCAACGTCCATGGGTTTTCCGTGGTTTCTCAGAGTCAACAGGCGAATGCTGGGGTGGTTCATCTTCTACCAGGGCTCTCCTCCCTCTCATTTCGTGTATAGACCACCTTCCTTGTCTTCTGCTCCAGGGTTGTAGGACAAGGCGGCGCTGTTTGGTGGGTTGCGGCTGGGCCGTGGCTCAGAAACCTCTGTAAAATGTAGATTTTTTTAAAATACACAATTTATTTCAAATAAGGTTTCTTTGTGGCATAAGCTGTTTCTGAGATATCCGTTATTAAGGTTCGAATTGCTCATTTCTTGGACATTCTCGTGAAGCTCTTTCAACATTCAGTTGTTTCTCACGATTGCATGGAAAGGGTATGGAATTTTAAGGTTTGCATATAACGTCCAATTCTTAAACATTTGACTGTCGCTGTTCCCTTTGTATGTATATTTCTGCAAAGTTTATTTGGATTAAAATATAGTAGATAGAAAAATAAGCTTAAGTATTAATAATTTTCAGTTCGCTTATTGGGTAGAAAAACTCATGTGAATGTAACGCATCACATTTTTTTAAAGTTCCATTTATGTCCGCCTTTAACTACAATGGTCTTATTCTTTCCTTTGGAACACATTATTGCATATTGGCAATGGTGCTAACACACATTCGATTGTCTTTGGTTTTCTAATAAACTTTGGGCTCTAATCATTAGATCACGCACACATTCATGCTCCCATTCATACTTCCAGAATCTGACGTGGATAGGGAATAATCTTGGCTAGAGAAAAGCTCCCAACCCCAGACGGGAATCAAAACTGGGACGCCTCGTTCAACAACAGGTGCTCTACCGACTGAACTCGGGGCCAGCTCAGGATTATTTTACTCCTCTTATTTATCAGTAAAGACGATGAGCGGATCGTGCTCATTTGGGAGGCACTTTCCAGGATTACAATAAAGGTACAGTCCGTGATGATAGACAAAACCAGACCCTTGCACTAGAGTGTACCTTCCGTGTTTATAGAAAAAATAGACCGTAAGGATCTTAGAATATTTTTCACTTCAGTTACACAGACTTTATTTTTGAGCGAATAAACTTACTTTTTAGACTGCTGGCAAATAAAATTAAAATATCTTTATTTGACCTATTCGTAACTGCCCATAGCGATTTTTACATTCTCTACTATGTATAGTAAGTAGGGGAAGTATTGTATTCCACCCAAAAATTCGATACCGAGATTTCACCGGAAATATATGTTTTGAGACCCTCTGAATCCAAAAAAAAGCATTTTTGGAAACATTTCCGTGCGTGTGTCTGTGATCAGCATAACTCAGAAACGAACAGTCGGATAAACACCAAACTTGGTATTTAGGTTCAGTATCTTCCAGAGATGCCACACGAAGGTTTTCAAGAAAATCCTCCCACCCCAGATTACCATTTACATGAACATTTTTCGAAAATTTTAATTTTCTCAAAAATGGCTCTAACGATGTTGATTAAAATATCACATGTTTAAGATATTTTCATGACAAATGAAATGTATATCTCGAATTTTCTGGGAATGTCTCCAAAAGTATTCTTCATTGTGAACGACTTTTGCATAACTGGTAAACCATAAGAGATAGACAAATTTTACTACACAAAGATGTAGATCGCGTTAAAACACGTTTTGTTGAGTGAACCATTTTCGAGATATTGCTTGTTATTCCCTTAAATGCTCCAATACTTTCTCTCAAATGGGAATTCGTTATTCATTTTTTTTATGTCCTGGACATACAAAGAGAATGGAATGCGCCACATAGCTACCAGCACTTAAAAGATTTGACTCGCTTAAATACTATCATATTCCCCTTGCATCTACAAGAAAATTAGCAATAAGATTAACATCTCGATTAACATGAAGCATATGGAGAATAAGCGTTTGTAAAAATAGTTTGTACAAGAGTAGAGAAAGTTATGTGACGGTAACACATCAGAATTTTTAAATTATGTTACGCTGCTCGTGTCTAACATTACGAACAATAAGCAACAAACATGAGAGTACGCAATGTTTCGGTAGCATTTATTTCGCTTGCTATTATAAATGTTATCGTTACTATTATTATCATCATAAAGCGGTACTGTTATGCTGACTTCGCTCATTGAATAGGTGGTCGAAATTTTGCCCCGTTGATTGTTTCAAAGTTCCAACCGTCTCCCTGTAACCGTGTGGACGTTTCTGAGAAGCGCTGATGTGTAGTAATATTATTATTATTATTAGTAGTAGTAGTAGTAGTAGTAGTAGTAGTAGTAATAGTAGTAGTAGTAGTAGTAGTAGTAGTAGCAGTAGTGGTAGTGGTGTTGGTGGTGGATTTTAGGGCGCTAATTCGCCAGTTCCCCACTGAGCTGCGTTTATTTGAAGTTACCCCGTTGAGTTCTGCAACTCTTTTAACGCACGAAGGATTATCTGCATACGTCAAGTACGGCGAAGTTGGGCCACCTGGAATACATACTTATCAGTCATGCATATATCTTAACTGCAGTCAAAATGCATCCATAGAGCACTTACCACGTACTTAGAAAACCAACTGAAGTCTGCAAGTTATCTCGACATACTGAACTGCTTAGCACGAGGCGTGTTCTTAAAGTAAGTACTGGTAGCATATTTGCTGGTTAGTTTAAAAACTAATTCACAAACAGTAAATCAATTGTGGAGTTACACACAACAAGAAATGGCCAACATTTTGGAAGTTGAACTGAAACACATAGACCAAAATATGTTTAGGCACGCAAACCCTCCTCACAGGAAATGGGTAGCGCTCCCTGAATTTAAAAAAAATATTTAGAGAGAGTTCCAGCTGTATGTGACTCTCTCTCTCCCCCCCCCTGTGCCTGTGTCTGAGGATAGCATAACTCAAAACAAAAGGTCGCTTAAATACCAAACTTGGTATCTAAGTGAGATCTCCAAGAATGCGCGGCACGAAGCTTTTCAAGAAGGTCCTCTATCCCAAATTACCCTTTAGTTGGAAAAATATAATTTATTTTTAATGTTCTCAATTTATTATAAAATATCACGTGTTTGAGATATTTGCATGAGAAATTATACTTCTATAATTTGTAAATCGTAAGAGATAGACAAAATCTTACTTCACAAGAAATGTACAGTGCGATTGCTTTCAACCTGACCCTGCAACTTACCTAAAACCCCTCCCGGAAGATAATGGGCTCGTCCAGCCACTACGCATCCAGCTGAGGAGGACCAGGAGGAAAATAATCCTGCAGTAGATGTCGTTACAAGATACAGTTTAAGTAAACTTTTTTCTTTTTGAGTTAACGGCTTTGGAGGTATTTCTTGTTATTGATTTATATTTTTGAATACTTATATTTCCTGATCTGGGAAGCCCTATTACATTTTTCTTTACCTAGTGTATCTTAAAACGAAATTACTAGTTGTGGACCGAGAGTTAACAAGAAAAAGAAAAATCTGATGTGCTACACTCACATGACTTTCTCTACTCTTGTACAAACTATTTTTACAAACGCTTATTCTCCATATGCCTATGTTAATCGAGATGTTAATCTTATTGCTAATTTTCTTGTAGATGCAAGGGGAATTAGTAGGCTTTAAGCGATCGTCAAATATTTTAAGATCTGTTAGCTATGTAGAGTATTCCATTTTCTTTGTATTACCAGGACAAAAAAAATGAATAACGAATTTGAGAAAAAGTAAAGTATTGGACAATTTAAGAGAATAACAAACAATATCTCGAAAATGGTTCATTCAACAAAAAAATGTATATGACATAAATTGTGTATTTTAACGCGATCTACATTTTTTGTGTAGTAAAATTTTGTCTATATCTTATGGTTTACCAGTTATGCAAAAGTCGTTCGCAATGAAGAATACTTTCGGAGACATTCGAAATATGCATTTCATTTGTCATGAAAATATCTTAAACATATGATATTTTAATCAAAATCGTTAGAGCCATTTTTGAGAAAATTAAAATTTTGAAAAATGTTCCGTGTAAAGGGTAATCTGGAGTGGGGATTTTCTTGAAAACCTTCGTGTCGCATCTCTGGAAGATACTGAACCTAAATACCAAGTTTGGTGTTTATCCGACTGTTTGTTTCTGAGTTATGCTGTTCACAGACACACACACGAACGTTTCAAAAATAATTTTTTTGGATTCTGGGCATCCCAAACATATATTTCCGGTGAAATCTCGGTATCGAATTTTTTTGGGTGGTATGCAATACTTCCACTACTTACCATTCGTAGTAGAGAAAGTAAAAAATGAATAACAAATTCCCATTTGAGAAAAAGTATTGGAAAATTTAAGGGAATGACAAGCAATATCTCGAAAATGGTTCACTCAACAAAACAAAATGTATATGACATAAATTGTGTATTTTAACGCGATCTACATTTTTTGTGTAGTAAACTTTTATCTATCTCTTATGGTTTACCAGTTATGCCAAAGTCGTTCACAATGAAGACACTTTTGGAGACATACCTGGAAAATTCGAGATATAGATTTCATTTGTCATGAAAATTTTTTAAACATACGATATTTTAATCAAAATGTTAGAGCTATTTTTAAAAAAATTAAAATTTTCGAAAAATGTTTCATGTAAAGGGTAATCTGAGGTGGGGGGATTTTCTTGAAAACCTTCGTGTCGCATTTCTGGAAGATAACGAATCTAAATACCAAGTTTGGTGTTTATCCGTTTGTTCGTTTCTGCGTTATGCTGTTCACAGATACACACACGGACATGTTTCCAAAAAAGCTTTTTCTTAATACAGGGGGTCTCAAAACATATATTTCCGGTGAAATCTCGGTATCGAATTTTTGGGTTGAATACAATACTTCCCCTACTTACTATAAGCAATAATAAGCTCTTGTAAGAATAGCTTGTAAAAGAGGGAGTAAAGAAATTCAAGTGAACGCAACACATCAAATTTTTCGTTTCCAATCGTGATGTCAAATTGTTGATTCGAATGCAATACTTCCTTTCTTAAGCTAATGACAACCAGCGAGTTAACGATGCGGTAACGTATGTAACTTGCATTCCGGAGCTCCCCGGCGACTGCCCATTCTGACCATGGGTTCTTCGTGGTTTCCCCGGGTTGGCAGGTGAATGCTGGGGTGGTTAATCTTCTAGCACGAATCTACCGCCGCTCATTTCCTGTACCCAGAAAATGTTGTAGGAGCAGGAGCAGGCGGTTTGCGGCTGGGTGGTGGCTGCGTTCTCTGTGGAGGTTTCTTCCTGACTTCGTTCCAAGTACAGCCGGTTAGAACCCACCTCCGTGTGCTTTCGAGCAGTCCTCTTTCGGGGACCCCCGGAGACTCGAAGACTATGAGTGTTTCCGGGCGACATTGAATGCGTCCAATCTAGAAATATTAGGGACCCCGTCCATATTTGCGCCAATCGTCATCCGGACTGGTTATCCTTCGGCCTCTCTTCTCGTCCCTCCCAGGGGTCACGATAGAAGTACAAGGTCCAGATGACCTATGTGTGGTGCACTGCCTCGGTTTGTCTAGTGACAAACGAAGTAAGAATGAAGCAAATATGAATATGAGTATGGCCAGAGAACGGAGGGGACACGGTCCTAGCGCGGATATTTTGTGCTTACCCCCCTCCCAGGAGGAAGGAATGAGGTGAAAGAACCGCATGAGCCTATAGGTCGTAGAATACACGCAAGTTTCAAACGATTCCACGCTAATGATCCTGCTGACGGCTTAGAGAAGGCTTCCCTCTGACGGAACCGGGGAGAACTCGTCCCACCTGAGGCGGTTCAGAGAAGGCTGCCATCTACCAGGGCCGAGAACTTTCCAACGAACAAGCATCGGTACGATCTGTTCGGCACCGACTGACACTACACAGTTCTTAAGCGCATCTGAAGCATTAAAGGAGAAGCAAAATGACAGGCAATTAGGGAAAGGAAACTTGTGAGAAACCACCCAGCGTTCGCTTTGGCAATCAGGGAAAACTACGAAAAACTCATGGTCAGAGTTGTCGTCCCTAGAATCGAACCTAGGATGGTGCATCCATCTTTCTCGATAAGCAAGTTGAAAATCATTGTGTTTTCTATGCAGTTGTGATTTCATGAAATGCAAATCTGTTCTAGTTTTCAGAGACTGAGCCATTTTAATCAGTATTTATTCACGCCTCAATTTTAAAACACATGACGGAGATTACAAACAACCAAAGCGTATATTCCATCACTTATATGAAGCGGGTGCTCTGAACGCTGTGAAAAGTAGGACGCGGGTCAGAGGGGAAGGGGGTGAGAAAATCACTTCACTGGACAACGGGTCACCTCACCCTTCATCTAAATGTCAGCTATAGTGGCATGCAATTTGCAAAGTGCAGGTGCCCTGGACATTTCTGCTACTAACCTTTGGCACTATCCCACATGATCTTTGTAATGCATTTAGCGGCAGTGTATAGAGGAAATAGCTTTGAACTCTTTGAAGAGAGTTCGCGATTAATGAATGTGGCACATTGGGTTTTAAAAGGCAAAACAAAACATCTGCACTGCAACTACATGGAGAGCTTTATTGAACTGCAGTATCAATTACAAAACTTTAGTTTTGTTTGGAAAATGCACTTCATTATTCTGATGGTAGGTAGTGTATGTCAGTTGAAACCCATAAGAAAATTAGAAGCTCCTAATTCGTGTTGTTTTCTTTATAAATAAACTACAGGTGATTTATAACTTTTACATACATTTCTGAGAAAATTTGAACCAATATATGCTATAAGTAAACCTATGTTTTAAAAGATCCTTGAAATCCAATTTGGGCTGGATTTGATTATTTTTGGAGGAGAGGTCTTTTTCATTTTACTTACACTACCCTGACCAAAAGCCGATCCAACTATTTTCTAAAGTTATGAATGAAAATTTTTCAGTTCCTTGAAAATTTAAATTTCGTTTCGATATCTTACTGGGGCTGCGACATCGGAGTCGTTACGTTTGTATAGAAGACACCTGTGGTTGATTGTGTATAACGAGAGGGTTACCGTACAGTTGAGTGAAGTGTATTGCCGCACAGTGCTCACGTAGACGAAATGGCAAAGGAAAGGGTAAGAAACTCAACAACATTGCAAAACTACATATTGGAGTATGAGGAAAATGTTTTCTCTATCATTAATGGAAACGTTTATTGCAAACCGTGCAATAGCACAATTGCTTCTGTGCATAGTAGATGGAGTAACTGCCAAGACATGTCAACACAGAAACACACAAATTGCAAAATGTGGGGATAAACAAGAGTCACCTCCATCAAATCAAACTTTAATGAAGAACTATGCGCGGCATTTATTTCTGCCGATATTCGCATATATAAACTGCAGGATACAAAGTTGCGGGTTGTAATTCATTGCAATAAACTGAGATAAAATCTATCCATGTGCACATTATGATGTAGCGCGTTGCTTTAATGATTTAATAAAGACATTTCAGTTATATAAGTCAGTGTATATGTTATAAACAATACTGCAGAAATGAAATACATGTTCGCGAGACATGCGTAACCATTCTTGTATAGACTGTACCGCGTGAAGTGAATGTCGGCCCTTATCGCTACACCCTTATCTTCCTATTCTATACGCCTTCCTCCAGTAACGACTCTAATATCGCAGACCTACTTTTTACTTTCTCTTCTACGTATAGGTAAGTAGGGAAAGTACAGGTATTGCATTCCACCCAAATGCTCGAAGTCGAGATTTCACCACAAATATATGTTTTGAGGCACCCTGAACCCCAAAAAAGCATTTTTAGAAAGGGGTCCGTGTGTTTGTGTGTGTTTGTGAATAGGTCAAAAACGAAATATCCGATCAATACCAAACGTGATATTTAAGTTGTTCAGTATCTTGCAAATAAGTGACACTCAGATTTTCCAGCAAATCATCCTACCCCAAACCATCCTTTAAATGTAACGTTTTTCGAATTTTTTTATTTTCTAAAAAACTGCTCAAGATTTTGATTAAAATATCAATAGATATTTTCATGACAAATAAAATGTATATCTTGAATTTTCTGGAAATACTCCAAAAGTATTCTTCATTGTGAACGACTTTTACACTAACTGGTAAACCATAAGAGATATACAAAATTTTACTACACAAAAAATGTAGATCGCGTTAAAATACACAATTTATGTCATATACATTTTTTGTTGTTGAGTGAACCATTTTCGAGATATTGCTTGTTATTCCCTTAAATTTTGCAATGCTTTTTCTCAAATGGGAATTCGTTATTCATTTTTCTTATGTCCTGGACAAACAAAGAGAATGGAATGCACCACATAGCAACCAGCTCTTAAAATATTTGACTATAGCTTAAAGCCTACCAATTCCCCTTGCATCTACAAGAAAATTAGCAATAAGATTAACATCTCGAAATCTCGATTAACATGAAGCATGTGAAGAATAAGCGTTTGTAAAAATAGTTTATACAAGAGTAGAGAAGGTCATGTGAGTGTAACACATCAGATTTTTTCTATCTACTTCATTATAATCGAGATAAATCTTTGCAGAAATAGCTACATTACACATCACCATATGCTGGCCTTAAAATTGCACACTCTTTCCATGCAATTGAGAAACAACTGAAAATCCGAAAGACTTGAAAAGCATGACGGTATTGAAAAATTCGAACCATTTATGACGGATATCCTTAAAATGCATATGCCACAGAAAACTTATTTGATGTAAATTATGTGTGTTAAAGGCATCTACATTTCTTGCGTTGTACATTTGCTTCTACTGCTTAACGTTTACCAGTTATACAATATTATATAAAATTCCTTCCGAATGAAGAGGACTTCACAGGCTATTACGAGAAAATTTAAGATATGCATTTTATTTGGGATTTAGAGATCTTTAATATATGGCATTTTAGTCAAAATCGTAACAGTAATTTTTTTAGAAAATAAAATTTCGAAAAATATTCCCTGTAAAGGGTAGTTTGGGGTAGAGATATTTTCCTTTAAAATCGTCATGTTGCATCTTTGGAAGATATTGAAGTTAAGTACGAACTTTCTTATATATCCGACTTTTCCTTTTTGGGTTATGCTGTTATTGAAAATTGGGTATTGAATTTTTGGTTGGAATGTAATACCTTCTCTACCTACTATACTTGTATGTACGTGGTATAGAAAGTAAAAATTAATGTTATTGTGATAATCCAAATGGATTGTACAATTCATTTTTAATATATATTGCGATACAAGTGCAGTAAGTGCATCATTGAAAAACAAGGATGATACGGTAATTTGTATCACAAATTACTTAAAGGTAAATAATGATTGTAATATGAATATGTATTTTTATGTGATATTGATTTCAGAGGTTTATTAATTGTAATTATTATTGGTAAATAATAATATACGGCTTTACTGAAACTGTCAATAATAACGCAATAATGCAGCGAGGGGGTGAGTTGTTTATCATTACCGGGAACCAGGAAGTTACGTAATGTTTCGCGCCTTTTCGGTAGAAGCTTCTAGAACATTTCCTAAAAGCAATATGTATTCGTGGTTTTCATTGGATATTAAAATAGACGCTAATGTTGGCGCGTTTTATTAGCCAATAGCAGTTCATTTATAATCTTTAGGCATGTCGAGGAGTGGGAGTATATAAGCCAGGTCCGAGGTAAATTGCCCCCAGTTCAACAGAATTCTCAATACTCTACACGTCGGTCTCTCAGTTCATCGTCAGTCAGTCCTTCATTTCGTCAAGTTACGCGTAGCAGAATTACGAGAATTATTATAAAGTATTATACAGTTAAAAAAATACACAAAGTTGAAGTACTCGAGTTAAAAGTGATAAATAAGAAGTTATTGCAAACAGTTTCAGTTTGGCGAGTATCTATATCAATATGTAAAAAGTGTTAGTGAACGTGTTCGACAATAAAAGTTATAAAACCAATTTCTTCATCAGTATCATTTCTGGATAAAAGATTCCTTTCCGATTCACACCCTTACATAGAGATACATGTCCTACCAAGATAAGATGATAGCTAGCCGGAGGACAATATACAAAACTTTAAATTCTTTCGGAAACTAATTGATACAAATTGCTACGCCAGATTGAGCTACGAACCAAAACAAGGAGTGACGTCACAAGATGGCAACGCGTGAAGTAAAGCAGCACAACATATGATCTACAAGTTCTAATAACTTACGCTACACAAACTACGTAAGAAACATTATTCACTCGCAAATTGGCTTCCACAACGTGGAACAAAAACACACATACATAAACATCACAAGCATCAACATTATTTGTAATTCCGCTACAAATTGGCACCCAGAACGTGGGGCAAGATGACCAGGAAAGGATCACAATAACCAGGAAGTAGCAGAATTAACCAGGAAAGTAGCAGAATTAACCAGCATGTGGAATGAATGCAGCAGTGAAATGATCTACAAGACGCAGATTCAAGAAACAACTAGAGGAGCGACAAACGACGCGGATAAGTGGACGCAAAAACATCGAGACAACGTAGATTCATCATAATACAAACGCAGAAGCGACATACAAACCTAGGAGAATGGGGCAGAACGCTGGACATCAAAGCTACATCAACAGAAAGCATCACAAAGGTATCGTAATTTTTTTTTAGAAAACAAAAACAATGGCTGCTAGTAATACAGAAGAAACAATGATGGAAGGGGATAGTGTAACAGTTAGCTGTAATTCAATACAGGGTACAAAAAATAGCGTAAACAATGTAGTATTGAAAAAAAAATGTTAGTGCAGAAAGTGAGAATAGAACAGCAGGAAATGTTAATCTTGATGCTAATATGATGATGGAAATTATGGAAATGCTGAAGAATATACAAAAGAATTATAGGGAAACGAGGGAATATATTATTAAGAGTGTAGAACAAAAAGTAGATCAGAGTTATGAGAAATTAGAACAAAAACTAACTCAGAGTATGGAAAAAAGTCATAGGAAATTAATTGAAAACATTGGTAGGAGTAATGAGGTATTAGAGCAAAAAGTAGATCAAAGCAGTGGAGAAATTGAAAAGAAAGTTATGAAGCTAAATAGTAGTATGCCAAAAATGAGTGATGAAAATGAGGAAGTAATAGCAAGTGAGACAGGAGAAATTTCAAAGAAAATGCTAGACATGAGCAAGGAAATAGGTAACAAAGAAAGTGAGGTTAACACTAAAAGTGAGGTTAATGTAGAATGCACAGAGTTAGGAAATCAAGTGAGTAATGTTTCAAGTGAGATAAGAAAGATAAATGAGGTTATGAATGTAGATGTAAATCAGGCGCAGGTTAATTTCAGAGGGGAAATATCAGAAATACAGAATGAGACAGTAATGCAAAGAAATAAATTGTACCAAGATGTTCAAATTGAAAACTCCAGTCCAGTACAGTTTAGTACAGATTTGTCAGAGTATTCTCAGATTAAAAAGATAGCAGAAGAATTGAAAATGAAAGTTGGTAAAAGATTTATTGTTCAGGAAGCTGTAGATTGTTTTCAAATGTTATCATGTGATGAAATATCAGATGAATACAAGAGGTTATTCATGAACAAAAATTTGAAGGTTAGGATACGGCTACGAGTAATGTATAGCCACACACAATTTGATCCAGGAGGGTAAATAGCGATGAGATGTAAAGTAAATGCTGGATAGTTAAAGATGACTTGCAGAGAAATGTATTGGAACGTAAGAGGGTTAACTATTTATATATGTCATTTGAAAAAAGAAATAAATTATATAAAAAAAATAATTAAATTTTTAGTAACTGTAACAACATTTGAAAATTAAGAATGTGAAGATTGAAACTTAATATGATGTTAAAAGTAAAAGTACGTAAATAATATACAAAATAAGAAAAATGGGTAAAAATAATTAAAAATAATTAAAAACAAATACTTATGTAGCAAACAGAAAATGTAAAACAGTGCCTAGATTTAAGAGATGTAAATATTTGTGTAGAGGGTGAATATTTTGGTAAATATGTGTAATAATTACAAAAATCTTAAATGTATAAATTTTAGTCAACAATTTAAGAAAGTAAACAATTTGGTAGCAGTGATTAAATAATTTAGGGTAAAGTATTTGCTATAAATTTCCATAATCATACTTGTGATGTCAGATTAATATCTAAATTAATTAAACCAGAGCCAGCAAGTAATGGCGAGATAAAAAAAAAAACATATCGTGTGTTAAATGCGTGTGAAGTGTCAAGTGAAAGTGATAGCGTGTGTTCCAAGATTTAGGAGACTAAAAACACAATTATAAAATTTCCAAACAAGTTATAAATATTTATAATTATGTTTCTAGTGGGGCATATGATACGGTAATTTGTATCACAAATTACTTAAAGGTAAATAATGATTGTAATATGAATATGTATTTTTATGTGACATTGGTTTCAGAGGTTTATTAATTGTAATTATTATTGGTAAATAATAATATACGGCTTTACTGAAACTGTCAATAATAACGCAATAATGCAGCGAGGGGGTGAGTTGTTTATCATTACTGGGAACCAGGAAGTTACGTAATGTTTCGCGCCTTTTCGGTAGAAGCTTCTAGAACATTTCCTAAAAGCAATATGTATTCGTGGTTTTCATTGGATATTAAAATAGACGCTAATGTTGGCGCGTTTTATTAGCCAATAGCAGTTCATTTATAATCTTTAGGCATGTCGAGGAGTGGGAGTATATAAGCCAGGTCCGAGGTAAATTGCCCCCAGTTCAACAGAATTCTCAATACTCTACACGTCGGTCTCTCAGTTCATCGTCAGTCAGTCCTTCATTTCGTCAAGTTACGCGCAGCAGAATTACGAGAATTATTATAAAGTATTATACAGTTAAAAAAATACACAAAGTTGAAGTACTCGAGTTAAAAGTGATAAATAAGAAGTTATTGCAAACAGTTTCAGTTTGGCGAGTATCTATATCAATATGTAAAAAGTGTTAGTGAACGTGTTCGACAATAAAAGTTATAAAACCAATTTCTTCATCAGTATCATTTCTGGATAAAAGATTCCTTTCCGATTCACACCCTTACATAGAGATACATGTCCTACCAAGATAAGATGATAGCTAGCCGGAGGACAATATACAAAACTTTAAATTCTTTCGGAAACTAAGTGATACAAATTGCTACGCCAGATTGAGCTACGAACCAAAACAAGGAGTGACGTCACAAGATGGCAACGCGTGAAGTAAAGCAGCACAACATATGATCTACAAGTTCTAATAACTTACGCTACACAAACTACGTAAGAAACATTATTCACTCGCAAATTGGCTTCCACAACGTGGAACAAAAACACACATACATAAACATCACAAGCATCAACATTATTTGTAATTCCGCTACAAGGAAGATTTTGAAAATTCGACTAAGTAATATTCTCCATGACAGCGATTAATGGAAATATTACTTACGCAAAAATAAACCAAGTGGAATGGCTCAAGCGTGTCTGTGGCCCGCATCTGGAGGTCCCGGGATCGTTCACCGGCAGCCACCCACTCTGGCCCGTGGGGTTTTCTTGGTTTTGAAGAAGATGGTTTGTTACGTTATTTTTACCATGCTTTGGGCGTTACTTTGAAGTAGGTTGTATTGATGGAGTTGTATCGTATTTCAACTGTTGGGGAGCCGAAGAAGAAAGAAATGTAAAGAAGGAGTTCTGAGGTGATTAATAGGTCGTAAGGTATAGCAGAAATAGGTATTAAGGTTGAAGGTGGTATTAGAGTACCGCTGAGTACCTCCGTTAGTTCAACGGGTATGCTTACTGCAGCAAATTGCTATCTGTGTACCGGGATGTACCCAGAGACAGCCATGGCGAACCCTGACTGCCCCCGCAGTGAAGTTAGGTGATAAGGTGGTTTTCATGCGATATTATGTACGTTGCTTGTTGAAGATGACATGTTGTTATGATTTAACGCGGTGGTTGGAGACTGAGACATTTTGTTTAATGAAGGTGCGCAAGAGAACGTGGCCTTCATCGAGCAGTCGAAGTTGGTCTTGAAGTTTGTTGAGCTGTAGACAGATTTCGGTGTGAGATTGAAGGTGACTGGTGCAGTTGAACGATTGAGTCCTCCAATAAGAAGAGCTTCAGTGTTATTGTAGTCGTCTAGAGATGTGGAGTATGTTGGTGATCAGTAGACAGTGGTTGGTTGTTAGAATGAGCTGCTGAAATGAAGGAGTTGACGACGGTGGTTATGCTAGCTGTGGCTTCTTTCAGGTGAGTGATACGTGATTGAAGAAGTTGAACTGAAAAGTGTAGATCCCGGACGTCGGCCCAGATTCGGCGTTCAACACCGGTGCAAAATGGTCCCGGACCGGTCTGGCGGTGGACGAGATTTGAAGGGTTTCATCGGCAAGTGTTGCCGGTGGATAACCATCGTTTCCAACTGGAATGCTTTCTCTTCTACATCTTTTTTATTTCCTTCGTCTCCTATCATTTCACTTTCCCTTTCATGTTTCAGGTAGGCTTAGGGGCTATGTAGTGTCGGTCGATGTCGGACGGATGGCGCAGATATTTTCTCGTTGGAAAATTCTTCTCGGCCCTGCCAAATGGCGGCCATCTCTGGGCTGTTGGGTCGAGTTCTTCTCCTGAGGGAGGAGGATAAACTTCTCCGAGCAGCCTGCGAGTGTGAACGGATCATCAAGCTTTCTGTCGTTCGACCTGTCTGTGGCCTGTAACTTCCTGTGGAACCTTCACCTCATCCGTTTCTCCTGGGCGTGGTAAGCACAAATATCTGCGTTGGGTCGAGGTACAAAGTGTCTCCTCCGTTCCCTGATCATACTCATATCGAGATATGAAGTGCCTGTTACTGTGAGCTCTGAGAAGAGAATCGACTCCAATGCCCATCTTAAGGAATATATCCAGCATGCGGTGCTCAGCGTCTCATCTGTAATGCTAGAAGTTGTTCAGTCCGGCGGTGCAATTACAAAAAGTAGTGCTGCGTTTCAAATCTAACCTACCTGTCCTCCCGAGAAACCACATTTATCTTATTGTTTATATTGCAGAAGCATTTGGCCATGCGACAGGGTTTCTTCTCCTCTCCTCTTCGACGCATACTCTATATCAAGGAGAAAACCTTACAGGCGCTTAAATGTAGTGTGCACCTTCATGCGTTCAGTTGATTATCCCTCATTAAGACACGGTCAGGAATTACCTCTGGTGCCTGTGGTGATTGTCTCCATGTAGAACAATTTTCTTAGTGCTGCTACATACTGTGATCACTCCTTTTTACAACCTATACCACTGTTCAGAAATGAACTGATGTTTTATCAGATACAATCGCATCCTTGCAAGCATATTATAAGATAATCGACTGTGATAGGATGACATTTGATGCCTTGCTAAACATTATTGGTCGGTATCATATATGTGTGCACAAATGGAATAGACATATGAAGTATTGTATTCCCCAAAAATCTTCCAAGGTTGCGACATGAAGATCTTCTTCTTCAATGGATTGTCCTCCTCTTTGTAGGACTTATAACCTCAGGCACTTACAAGCTAATACCTTGGTCAGTATCCTGTGGAAGATGAAACGGCAACTCTAGGCCGGGTCCGAGAACTGTAATTATAGATAATTTATTAATTAACTTTTATTGATGTTAAATCGTACTATGTAAATATCTTTTTCTCATACTGCTTGTATATTTTAAGAAGGGTGATTTAACGTTATGTATCTATCTAGGTTACTAATATTAGTAGAGTTATAAATGGTTTAATGTAAATAATTTAAGCGCTATGTTAAAATACTGTCCACGACGAAATGTTTTAGCTACAGGGATAGTGTTTTCGAAGGCAGAAAACCTAGGTTTATGACATCTCTTCGGTCGCAGTGCCATTATTCATACAGCGAGGGTGTAACGCCTTTGTCCCTTTATTTGATAATTCGCCGTGACCAAGTGAGCGAGACAGATAGCCTAACGGTAAATGTAGGAAAAGCCGCGATTTATATTAAACTTGGACCAATGAGATCTCTGTAAGTTTATTCGAAATAGTTAGACGCGTCGAATGGCGCTAAAAATGGACCAATAGGAAAGGAAGCAGCCCCAGAAGCCTGCGACTATAAATGGATCTGTTGGGAGCAAATTGGGGACAGTTTTCGTCAAGACAGATTTATCATGGAGTTTTAGCAGGGCAGTTTTAGCAAGACAGTTTGTCGGCAGTTTTGTCAAGGCAGTTTTAGCAAGGCAGTTTGTCATGGAATTTTAGCATTGCAGCAAGGCAGTTTTAGCAAGAGAGTTTTGTCATGTCCGTTTAGCAAGGCAGTTTGTCAGCAGTTTTGTCAAGACAGTTTTTTTGTCATGTGTGGTCAGGGAGAGATGCTGCAGGATGTGTGAGATATCGCGCCAAAAAGGGAATCAAGACAGTTTTAGAAACACACCTAAGATCCGCTACTCGTAAAGAGATAATAAGCATATTTAAACTCCGTGTCATATCCGCGCCGTAGTTTAACAGCGGTGGACAGTATTTTACGGCGACAATACCAGTGTTGTATACTACGAGTGTTAATTAAATAAAGCGAAACGGCAGTGTCATCTTTTCATAAACAAAGCACGTCTATGTCTTCCTATATCACCACCCGAGATCTACGTTTTCCTTTACCGAGGATAAGTCCATGCTCCTATATAGGTTAAAGAAAACTACTGCAGCTAGCCGAGGATAAAATTGAAGAGAACCAACACACGGCGAACTTCTGGAATCAACGGAAGAAGCATCAAGGTAAGCTAACAGCAACGGACGAAGGAGGTGACCGCCGCAAAGAACAAGCAAACTCTAGATCATAGCGTATCCAGGATGGATGATCAACCCAAAGCCTGGTATGACGGTGAAGGAGGAAATGAAATGTAGTGATGAAAGGGTGGTAGGAAAATACTTGGATCAAATTATCCAACCCAGCGTTCATCCAGTGACCGAGGAAAACCGCGACAAAAACCTTGGTCAGATTGGTGGGCCATGGGATTTATACCCTGGACCTCCCGAATGCGGACTACAGACGTTACTACCTGAGCCATTACGCTAGATGACATGAAGATTTTCTCAAAATGGCTCTAACTCTTTTAATTAAATGCCATTTGTTTAAGATATTTCCATGACATAAAATATGTCTTGAATTCCTTGTGATAGCTTGTGAAGATCACTTCAATCTGAACCACTTTAGATAGTTGCTAACGTAAGATGAAGAAAGTTGATAGTCTCAGCTCCACGTATGGACGCCAATTTGAGAAGATGGTTTGTTACGTTATTTTTTATTTTTTTACCACGCTTTGGGCGTCAATTTGAAGGAGTTGTATTATATTTTAACTGTTGGGGAGCCAAACTTGAAATTCGTTGCAACCACACGTATAGTAAACAGTTTCCGGTAGGCTTCGCCTCAAATGCACTATCAGGTGGCCTTTGCCCCAAGTTTAAAAAAATATTAAGTTTGTAATTTTACTGTTTCTTTAAATATTATATATTTATGTTTGCCTCGGCTGCGTCAGTATTATTGTTAGAGACACGTATCTCTTGGCAGGGTTGTGATGTGACAAGAATGTAGGCTTACACAGATTATAATTTTACTTCACTCCTTCTATTAATGCTTGACACGATTTAAATAACACTTCACTGATATAGAGAGCTGTGAGATTCTTTTTATTAATTAATTACACTTTTTAACACGTAAACTTATTTTTCGTCTCACACGAATACGTGTTAAATCTCTTGTTGCGCCTGGTTAGGAACACTGCTTGCAGGCAACTCAACTGATTTCAACCTCCTAAACTTGTAAATTTCTGTATTTCAAGTCTCTGATTGGCTATTCCTAATCCAATAGAATACCTTCTTTTAACTAAAGCTTTTTCTGGTTGTTGATTGGCTATTTTATAAACTGTCACTAAAATTACATTATTGTTACTCCTAAAATCAGAAGTAGTATTATTAAACTTTCAAACTCATTATTACCTCAAGGTTACCTCATTGTTAGCAATTTTTAACTTATTATTCTCACAGCTCCTACATTATTAAATTACGTAATGCATTCACATAACATTATTGAACATGTTTACAATAATATAAGCATATGCTATGACTGTTACATACATTTTACAAATTATTACATACACATATTGCTGCAAGGCGGGCTGTTATTGAATTTACATATTATATAATTTGACTGAAATTATTTACGTGTTAAAAATACTGCCTCGAAGAAATAGACAGAAATGTAAATTTCGTTGAAGATATACTTTATGTCAAATACAATTTTCTGAAGTGTTAACCACTTCCGAGATATTCCTCGTTATTGGTTCGATATCTCAAACGCTTGCTCGTTTATGATGAGGAAGTCGTTATTTGTTTTTAGCCTTGGTCATGCAAACAACATGGAATTTCAATAACAACACGCTCTTTAAGAATCTGACTATCGCTTTAGCAAGCTTTTGTAAGAATAGTTTTGTAGAGAATATTGTGTAGAGAAAGTTCACGTGAATGCAGCACGTCAGTTTTTTTTTTTTTTTTTTATTTTGGAAGTAAATTAGGAAAAGCTGGTGAAATGATTCCGATAGGAGCTTCAATGAAAAACTGTCTTGTCAGTCTGTTTAACAAGCCGGCGACTTGAAAGAACTCGGCTCCCAGTATATTGGTAAGATTTCAGCTGAAGCTGTGTTGACATTAGAAGTCTGCTATGAAAGGGCCGTCGGAATTTTTTCTTCCCCGAAGTGAAGTCATTACGCTCTCAGAACTGCAACTAGCGTTCTTGCCATCGATCGTACGGCACGAGAGCCCTAAGGGGGTAAAGGGGACGGCGACTGTGTCTCCTCGGCGTTGCCACGTGCGATGGGCGTGACTAGGCCCGCGGTTACCCAAAAATTGTCAACCCTTCCTTTAGTGTAACCATGTCTGTATGCTGCCGGTGGAGCAAAAGGGTCTTGGCTATAAATATAATGCTCTAATTGGTGAGGCAGTATTTTTAACACTTAAATAATTTCAATTAAATTATATAATATGTAAATTCAATAACAGCCCACCTTAAACCAATATGTATACGTAATAATTTTTTAAAATGTATGTAATAGATATTGAAATGCTTATATTATTGTAAACATGTTTAATAATGTTATGTGAATGCATTGCGTAATTTAATAATGTAAGATCTGTGAGAATAATAAGTTTAAAGTTGCTAACAATGAGGTAACAATGAGGTAACCTTGAGGCAATAATTAGTTGAGAGTTTGAATACTACTAGTCATGATTAGGGCAGTAATAATGTAAATTTTGAGACAGTTTAAAAATAGCCAATCAACGGCCAGAAAAAGCTTTAATAAAATGCAGGTATTCTATTGGACTAGGATTAGCCAATCAGAGACTTGAAATACAGAAGCTTACGGGTTTGGCCGGTTGAAATATGTTGCCTGCAGACCTTGGTAGTGACCGGATGGAAGATGTGTTCTCTAAAGAAATATTACGTATTCGTGTGTAACGAAAATTAAGTATACGCGTTAACAAAGTGCAAGTATTAAATAAAAGAATCTCACAGCTCTCTATATCAGTGAAGTCCAATTTAATTTGTGTCAAGGATTAATATAAAGAAGTGAATTAAAATTAAAATCTGTGTAAGCCTACATTCTTGTCGCACCACGCCCTGATTAAGAGAAACGTGTTTCTAAAACAATACTGACGCAGCCGAGGCAAACATAAATATAAATAATATCTATAGATGCAGTTTAATAAGAAAGTTAATATATTTTTTTAAACTTGGAGCGTAACAACAAACAAAATACATCTTCAAATCGGCTTTACACACGTAGCAGCAAATTATGTAACAAACAATCTTCTTAAAAATTGACGTCCATACTTGGAGATAAATAAGCAACTCCATCGTAAAGACAATATATCAACAACTTCAAATTGACGCCCAAAGCATGGTGCAAACGCATCAACAACAGCAACTCCTACGTAAACAATTTTTCTTCATTGGTCATTATAAAATATAAGTTTAAAGCTTGTGGCTACTGATTCACCCATGCCTTCTATGCGCTTAGGAGTTTGTTACCACTGAACACGTATTAGTGTCGGTTTGTTCCTCTATATCAGTGTATACACTTATAGAGTTGAAACCTTATACCCGGTGAAAGGGATATGTATAGATGGCATGCCCTTAGGTGGCGATTCTATGTGAAAACACAGTGAAAAATTATAATACCATTTTAGTTCTGTGAACGTTTATGTCAGTTTTGTGGCATCTTTGTCGCGTTATAATTCACATACGGAAACGATTACCATGGTTCTGGTTGAATTATGACAGTTGTGGCAAATTGACCCTCCTCGGAGAAATCTACTTTGGGCGACTGACTGGGCTGTACTAAAGGAAGGCTGACATGTACGGGAACAGAAGTAAAACGACTATGGGAGTGGTTCTCAAGCAGACGACAACAACAAGAAGAAAGGGCGCAGTTATTTTGAGTTACGCAGTACGTCAGGCGATTGTGGTCGTCGACTGCGCAGTCGCTGGATCATTCCAGCTTGCTTCCATGTGCTGTCCACAAGGCTGACCAGTCTTTCTTCGACGGCGAGCTAGGTTACAAGGAAAACAACAGGACAACGTTTAGATAGAAGGCATTCTGGATGGCATTTCTAAATTCATTTTTGGCTTAACGTATTCAAAATTCTCTTTAGTAATTCTTCACTGGGAAAAGATTGATCGTCTGAACTATAGACTTATTGCTGTTAGTTTAGAAATATGTCGGTAAATGTGAGAGCAGGAAGCAATTCTGCAATTATTGTAATTTGATTTAAAGAATTGAAGCCGTAAAGAATGTAAAGAATGGTGAACGAATAAGGGTTTTGTAAATTGTAATTATCTATGTTATTGAAGTGTGAGTTTATTAAATAGATGAAATTCGGCTTGTTAATTAATTTATTGAATATATTTTCAAGTAGGAATCTGCCATTATTCCTAATTTAATCCACTTCCTCGTGTGTCAAAAGAACACGTTTCACAGTACCACAACTAATCTTAGCTTCTTTCCTTAAGCGTCTCATTCGCCATAGTTTAGCATTTTTTGTTTATATGTATCATACATTATGTTGATGTTACCACATTGAAGCAGCGACTGAACAGCTGACCATGCACACGCCTCACACGACTGTGGTTCTCTCTTGTCTTTCGTTATTAGGTTCATATTGTGACTTTGTCCAATTTTTCAACTGTCACTCAGTTCTCCCTGTCACTGTCACTGTCGCTTCTGGGAGTCTACTGCGCTAACGTCACTTCACTAAGGTGAACCAGTTCAAATATCCGCACTTCAGTTCCTTCGTAACGCAGTCTCTTCACGCCGGACGTTCATTTCACTCGGGAGTGGACTTAAGACCTCCACAATCTGTCGCACCGCAGTAACCTTATTGCACGTCACAACAGTTGTTACCAACTCAATTCACGCTCGATTCGCACTCTATTCGCAATTAACTCGACTGCGCGAAAACGTTCGCTTATATAGGTAGTGGAATCTTCCACAGAAGGTTCTCGAATGTTCTTGAATTATTTCGACACACTTTCTGGAGCAGGGGCAGAAACATCCAGTAAATACTAGTTATCTCCCGATAGCGCGCAGTGTGTTTGCGCTGATAAGCGGCCGCTATCTTGTTTACTCCGACCGCTCGGCGCTGACCTCCCGATAACCTTCGACCATAGCCACTGTGCACAATATGTTCGGTATAAACGTAGTTATCAAGATTTTTATTGCATTTTTAAATAAAAACAAGATAGTTTGGTTGTCAGCCCATTAATTACTCGATAAATCTATACTAATATTATAAAGAGAGAAAACATCTATATGTGTGTGTATGTATGTATGTATGTATGTATGTATGTATGTATGTATGTATGTATGAATGTATGAATGTATGTATGTATGTATGTATGTATGTATGTATGTATGTATGTATGTATGTATGTATGTATGGTAATCTCAAAAACCACTCAACCGATTTTGATATTCTTTCATCACTGAAAACCCTATTCTTTCTGACGCATGTGGGCTACAAGACACCTTCTTTCAATACATAGATTACTCAGACTAAAAAGAATTATCAAAACTTTCGTTACCTTGCCATGAAGTAAAAAATTAGTCGCTGTGCTCCACAGAAAATACACGTAGAAACAAAAGCTGGTTAGTTACTGCACTCCGCAAGAATAGCTGTAAAATTAAAAGGCAGTTAGCTTTTTATACAATCATATACGAGGGCTGTCTCAAAAGTACCCGACCTAACAAAGTAGACACAAAAATGTTGGGGAAAACATCTTTATTTTTCTACATAGTCTCCTTTCAGCTTGATACAGTTTTCCCAGCGATATTCAATAGCTTGATATCCTGTTTATAGAAAGAACCGTCGAGTTCTGCAAAATAGCCATCAACTGCAAACTCCACCTCTTCATTGTAGGCAAATCTTTTACCACCAAGCCATTTCTTCAACTTTGGAAACAGAAAATAATCAGAGGGACTAAGTCTGGCGAATTGGGTGCATGAGGAAGCAATTCGAACTTTAACTCGTTGATTTTGGCCATGGTAATAATGGATGTATGAAATGGTATTGTCTTGATGAAACAGAACTTTATTTCTCGCTAAATGCGGCCTTATTTGCTTGATTTCATCATTCAAACACTGCTATATGTTTGCATAATACTTGTCATTGATACCTTTTCCTTTTTCTAGGATACAATTAAAATTATCCCACGCGCATCCCAAAAAACCTGACGCCATGACCTTGCCTGCAGTTGAAGCAGTCTTCGCCTTCTTTGGAGCCGATTCTCCCCTTTCAATCCACTGTTTTGACTGTTCCTTCATCTCAGGTGTGAAATGATGGACACATATTTTATCCATGATTATGAATGACGCAAGAATTCGGCTTTATTGTAGCGAAACATCGCCAAACACTCATTCTCATGACGCTGTTTTTGTTCCATTGTGAGTAAACGCGGCACCCATCTTGCGCACAGCTTTCTCATGTCTAAATTTTCAGTTAGTGTGCGATGTACAACACTTTTTGAAATACCTACGATGTCTGCTACCTCGCGAGTAGAGATGTTATGCCGATTTGAGCGCACAGAGAGATGCCGAAAAACTGATAAGCTTCTCTGATCTATGCCGCTAGCCCCGCCCCCTCCCTTTGTGCGCTACTATTTGCCGCCCGGTCGCGGGCCGCTAGCTCCGCCCCCTTCCCTTTGTGCGCTGATCTAATGCCGACAGTGTCTGTGCCGGCAGGTCCCCCCCCCTGTGGTCACGTGCCGGTGACCCGCCCCCCTCGCTCCCCCATACGCGTGTCCTCCCTCCCCTTTGTGTTCTGGTTGGTTCCCTGTGGATAGGTGGGAGAGTGTGTATTGTTCCTATACGGTGACTACATTCCCGCCCCCCTCATTGTGACTTGTCTAAATCCCTGCCGTGTGATTGGCTTGGGGTAGGGGATGTGCCGCTCGGGGTGAGGGGTATAAGGGAATGGGGTTCTCGGTGCGTGACGTTGACGGTGTGGGAATGCGATTCTCGATGCCTGCCGCACATCGGCAAATCGTTTGAGTACATAATTGTGTCAATCAATTAGGTAATGTGTGTTATTGAAAAAAGAATGCACATCATATTACTACTAATGCAATTAAACGCTATTCTTCCAGCAATTAAGTATTTTTGATTGAATCGCGCACACCTGTCCCTAAACCGCCATTTATAACCTACTATTGTCAATAAATTTCACGTCTAATGAAACACGGCTAGTCTGTCGATGAAAACAATTAAGTATTTTTGAATGATTAATTGACTCGCGCGCAACTGTTCGTTATCGTATATGTGTGGTAGCATGTGTATAATTATTACGAGTAATAACATTTATTTAATTCTACTTTTGAGGGAAAATATATTTTGGATTTATAAGAATATTACAACACTTGGATGAAAGGACAGACTTGACGTAACACTCGTTATCGCGTGATAATTGCGGTGGAACACCGACCGCAACCTTCCGCTCCGAGACGTTTCACACGAATGACAGGCTCCGATACTTCCACGGGCAAGTCGACTTCCGCATCCCCTCCACTCCCGCTTCAGTTCGCAACATACACTAGCGCGCCAAGCGCGTGAAACTCCAGCGAGTGTTTTGCTCACAGCGCCCCTGGTGGTCATATCTGAAAGTTGTAAATTCACCATATTTAAACTCATTATGGGTGCAAGACGGCCATCTTAACTATATATAATTCTGCGAAATATGATTCCGGAAAAAAATAAAGGGGAATTAACATGCAAGGGGCGTTCATGTCGGCTCCGGAGGAATTGATTATGAAATAAATAAAAAATAAATAAGACTCTTGCTGATCGATGAAAACAATTAAATATTTTTAATAATTAATGTAATTGACTCGCGCGCCTAGAGATATCTCACCCAATTATTCATCTACCATGAATATCTCACTTCTAATGAAACGGCGCAGTCTATCGATTAAAACAATTAAGTTTTTTTGATGGAATAATGTAATTGATTTGCGCGCAACTGTTCGTTATCGTATATGCGAGAATATTACGCGTATATAACTATTACGGCTAATAACGTGTGTTTAATTCTTCTTTTGAATTGCGGGTTTATAAAAAATATTACATTGCTTAGATGAATTAAAAAGCAACTTAAAGCGAAATTGCAAATAGCTTGTATGAGACGTTAACACGAGAACCCTTTACGAAAAAACAAGACGCAATGTGACAGCAATGCCCTGTCCATCATGAGAGGCGGTTAAAACAGGACGCGTGGGTTTTCCCCACTACCTGCTCTTAATGGCTAGGGGTATCCAGCACATAGGAGTACGCTTCAACTGACGTTAAAAATAAAAGCCCTCTATGTCTCTTCTCGCACGAGAGAAGTAATAATTACAATTCAAAACAGGCGTACCTGTAAGTAACACGCACGAAGACTACAAATATAAATTTTATATTCGTTTTAAATGTTCTTTCTAAAGACGTAGCGAACTTTGAGAAATTCAACGAATTATTCACAGGCGTACACTGCCTGAAAGAAATATGGTGTACACCCCTGAAGAATGCATATGTAGACCCATTAGCAGACAAGGGCAAAACTCTTCCACACCATTAATTTTCGTCAGAAGAATGTAAAAACAAGGTCTTGTATAGAGCTCTTAGTGAACAATGACACCCGTTTTCCAGTTGATTAAACATCCAAAGTGCTCTGAAAAACCACAGGCCCTCGGGGATAAATAACTTTTAGCGACACAAAAAGATCTTAATGGCTTCCTCTGTCCAGAAATTCCATCATACACAGCGGAAAAACCTGTCTAGACATGTTTTAAGCTTACCACAAAAAATGTTTTCCCGATAATTAATATAATTCTACATGAAGAATATTAATGATTTAAGTTTTCAATTAAACGTATACTGTATAGATTCTGTACTTAAACATTCGATTGTATCTTTGTCATTATTTAAATACTCGCGTACAAGAAATGCAAACATGATATCAAAAAATTAAACTGATTTTTTTTCGGGATGTTAAACAAAGAAATATGATTTGGCGAGAGTAATATGAAGAATAAAAAGTATTCAGAATGATATTACATACGTTATTAAAATAAGGCTCTCGCTGATCGATGAAAACAATTAAATATTTTTTTATTAATTAATTGTATATGAATTGACTCGCGCATTTGCTTGCTGTCGTATGTGCATGATTATTACGACTAATAGCATTTGTTTAATTCTAAATAATGAAATATGGAGCCTTGCCTAAACAATCCTCGTTACTCTTAATTTATTCCATTTTTAAAAAGATTGGGCTTAGTAAACATAGGACGAGTACGATTTTAAATACCCCATCCATTCGAGAGATATTTTTCGAATATTCCAGCATGTTAATATAAACTTAATACACACACACAAAAAAATTCATTTCAAGTAATCTAACGATATTGAATAAAATATTAAATGTTTAAGATATTGTAATGAGAAATGAATTGTATATCTCGAATTTTCTGGGCCGCAGGCTGCAGGATCGCTCATCAAATACCGCAATGATTCAGACACCCGAACACCCGAATGGTAAGCATTCTTCAGAGTTTTTAAATAAGTAATGTAACAATTCATATTAACTTCTTGTTCATATTCTTTATTATTATTTGTATTATTATTTCCAGGAAGTGGACTTTATTTTGGTATCGACCATCCATCGAGCGCTGCACAGGCAGCGCCAGGCTTCCAGACCTTCCTGGTACCAAATCATCATGGAGGCGGCTCTACCATCCGTACATGCAGCAACACTCGTAAGGTGAGAATTTACAGACGGGTGTTTGAGGATTTTAACTAAAAAATTACATGATAGTAGACATACAATGTCGATTCTGGCACACAAAGGCATGCCTCCGACAGCATAGAGTTCTGGATTGTATAAGGAGAAAAGGATATATTTAAGGGGAGTTTCTCACCCATATGCAGTCACATAACTCTTTCGGTCTCCCAGAATGCTATGTATTTTTCACGAGGGTGTTTAAAACATGTATTTTTTTCACGTATAGAGTGTAGATTCTTTAGAACTCTGTACTTAAACATGCTATACTATTATTATTTATTTATTTTTTCCAGGAAATGGACTTTATTTCGGAGGCGGTATCGGTCAACATGCGACCGCTGCACCGGTAGCATCAGGCTTCGCGAGCACTGTACCAGCAGGCTTCGCGACCGCTGCACCGCCACCTCCAGGCTTCCAGACCTTCCTGGCACCAAATCAGCAGGGTGGGGGCCCTGCCCCATACATGCAGCAAGCACCGAACGGTAAGAATTTTTTCAATATTTTATGAAGTTCTTTTTACACATTCTATATTATTATTAATATTGTTATTATTTTCAGGAAGTGGACTTTATTTCGGAGGCGGGTTTTTTCTGGGAATGTCTCCAAAGTATTCTTCATTCTGAACGACTTTTGCAAAACTGATAAACCATAAGAGATAGACAAAATTTTACTACACAAAAAATGGAGATCGCGTTAAAATACATAATTTATAACATATACATTCTTGTTGTTGAGTAAATCGTTTTTCGAGATATTGCTTGTTATTCCCTTAAAATTTTCCAATACTTATACTTTTTCTCAAATTCATTATTCTTGTTTTATGTCCTCGATATGCAAAGAGAATGGAATGCACCACATAGCAACCAGCGTTAAAATATTTGACTATCGCTTAAAACCTATCATATTCACATTGTATCGTCATGAAAATTACCAATAACATTGACATCTCGATATCTCGATTAACATGAAGCATATAGGGAATAAGTGCTTGTAAAAATAGTTTGTACAAGAGTAGAGAAAGCCATGTGAGTGTATCACATCAGATTTTTTGATATTGGTTTAAATTTTCAAATACTTTTAACTTTTCTCAAGCGGTAACTCGCTATTCGTTTTTTCCCGTGGTAATGCATAGAGAATAGAATTATAAAGCCATCACATAGCATCAGACGTTCTTTAAACATCTGTAACGTGTCTATTCACAATCGAAAGGTTGCTGGTTCGAGGAAAATTATATCTACAGAAACAATACATTATTTTCGCTCTGTGATTAATTTGGTAATGTAACAATAATTAACAATGAATTTTTAGCGGTAAATGTAAAAAATAAAATATATTTTTTATTTCCTAGCGTCATACGCAGAAGCATTCCCCTTAAGGAACGCTGGCGTGAGCGATGGTTTCCCCCATAACGGGTTTAGACTTGCTTACGAAATGTCCCTGTGCGAGGCTAGCATTTCCCTCTCCTTCTCGAATTTTTGGAGTAGCCAATCAAAATTGCTGTATTATATAACGTCACACCTCTCACCCCTTCAGATTTTTATCAGGCGAAGCGATATAAAAGCAGTAGCTTCCCCAGCGATTTCACTGTATTGTGACAACACAGCGAGCTAAGATCTCTGCAAACTTTTCTCTTTCAAAGTGAAATTTCAACGAACATCATGTCTGGTAAGTTGTAACAAAACACTTCATTTACTTTAAAAGTTAAATTATTACTCTGTACATTTAACTTATATTCGCGTTCTTGTTTTTAATGCATGGCATTTATATGCGAATAGCTGAGCATTCTAAAAGTTAATAGCTAGACAAGTGAATTTTCTGAAATGTGAACAGTTTAGTTAAGTATTCATTTTAGGCAAGCTTATTCTACATTTAATAGCTAACTGCGCGAATTCTCAAAATGGGAACAATTTAGTTAAGTATTCACCTTGTTGAGTAATTATTATTCCAGATATTTAAATACAGGATTTCACAGAGTGAATTATATTCCTTTTTGGAGAAAATACAATTATTTGAATACCTTATTAACGTTTTTGCTTTAGAATATTACAAAAAGTCTGTTGCGCGAATCATTCGCTCTAACAAAGTAAATATCTACATTATATTAAAACATTTAAATTGAAAAATACAGTACTTAATGAACTTCATTGGTGAATCAGAACCTCAATTATATTTACACATATTATCATTTTCAGAAAAAAGTTAATAAGTTTGTAACTTTCAAATAAATGAAATTTTTGTTATGCAACACATTCTCTAATAAAGAATATGTTTTTTTCTCTTCCTAATGCAGAAAGTTTGACATCTCAACTTAACACATTGGCTGAGGGTAGCATTTACCCAGCCGTTCAAAGACTACAAGATCTTCAGCCAGAGGAGCCTTATAATATAAAATCCTTAAGAAAAATTGATACTCGATACGGTGCTAGAGTCGTTGCACTTTTAGAGAATAAGCAAGTGTTTCTCCCGACAAGATATTCAACCCTAACAAGCCAACAGTTGGAGGAAATGCCTGGGAAGTTTCAAATGGTATATCATGGAGTAGTACCAGCCGGCAAGTTTAAGACATGTAAATTGTCTTTTCTTCCTATTAAGGTTTGTAGAAATAATTCAGCTATCCTTTCAAAGCTTCATTTAGAGTTACATTCGTTGAGTTTATAAATTCGCACTTCAGTAGGATAACATTTGTCTAAAGTATACATCAATATGTAAAAAAAATAACGTCCAGGATGTAGTCTGAGCGAGGATCTGCAGAAAGAAGTTTAATAGTCTATTCACTGATTCTTTACCTCAAAGCAGATACCTACAGCAAGTTTCAAATAATTTCCAGCAGGATAGCAGTTGTCAAAAGCATGCATCACTGTATTAAAAAATATGTGTAAATAATGTCTAGATTGTACTCTGTGTGATTTCGTGCAGAAAGAACTTTAATACCCCTTGCAGTGATTCTCCACATCGAAGTATATACCTACAAGAAGTTGCAAATAATGTGAATGTGTGTTACAGGAATGCCCAGCTGAATGTAAATGAAGAGGAAGAACGAGATAGCTTAAAACATCATAAACAGAAATGTGATAGGAACATTCTCAACACCTCCCAGTAACCTCAATCAATGAAGAATTGCACCAGTGCGGAACATACACGGAAAAAAACATCCGCGTGTGTAGAATATAACAATAATATATATATATATATATATATATATATATATATATATATATATATAATTATGTACTCATTATTACTGCTATACCAGCCTATACCATTGATTTCATAAATAATTTCATAATTGTTTAAGGAGAATGCCTATCTTAAAAACATTGATGCTACATGAACTATTACTGAAAGAGACTTGAATAAATGGGAATCTAGAAGCCAGAACCATCTTAATATTGGGCTGTATGATATGAGGTGTATAAAAAGATTAATAAAAAAATGAGGTCTATGTAATATAAACAACATTTATTTTTTATAAACATTTTCCTATTACATTCCTATACAAAAAAACATACATATTTCCTAAAGACAAAGGTGATAGTCTAGTCATTCTAAAACACTCAGTTATATAATCATATACATCACACAGAAAGAGACCTGCATTATCCATAAAAAACTAAACATCTCAAGAATGTCTGGATGATGTATTTTATAAGTACAAGGTTTTGATATTTCAAAGTTCCTGTTAACCATGACTGTAATTGATTAACACAATTTCTCGATCCTGTCATGCTATAACTTTAGAAACTTTCAGCTTACTTATAATCTCCTCAATCTCTTGTGTGTGACTATTATTACCAGCATTCCTCGATGCAATTAGTAACCTCAATATATTTACTAGTCTATTTGGATTTTCAAGCGTAGATATCACTGAATCATCATCATATGAAGATTTCATATTCTCGCGACTCCCGCTGTATCCAGATTTTTCACCATCAGTAGTCTCCAGTGAAGGACAGAGGCTTGATCCGGTATAACATCCCCCTCTATACATCTTCGGATCTTCGAGTGTAGGAGAGAGAGTCGATCCAGTATAACATGTTGCTCTATGAAGCTTAAATCTTGACAAAGAACGATTCTTAAAAATCCGCTCGCATATACAGCATCTAATGACGTGTTTTCCTCCATGTGTAATGTATGAAAAATTGAGTTTCTCATCCGCTAGTTGCACAGATTTTCTCCGGCAGGAGCTCATGCTAAAACTAAAAGAAATTAAATGAATACGGGAATGCTAACGCTCGAAGGAATTAAAAGCGAATGAATGAATTCATAACACGCAGCTATGTATATATTCAGTGTGAGGACGCCGGAGGGAATCGCAATCTTCGCATAGCAGCGGGAAAGGATGCTCTCTGGAAACATTTGTGGAGAAGGAGACTCTCAACAGAACATGGCGAATGCGAGCATGGAAAAAGGATGCTCTCTGGGAACATTCGTGGAAAAAGGATGCTCTCAACAGAGCATAACGAGTGCGAGCATGGAAAAAGGATGCTCTCTGGAAACGTTTGTTACATAGCGTGATTCCATTGTTACATAGCGTGATTCCTTTGTTACATAGCGTGATTCCTTTGTTACATAGCGCGATTCCTTTGTTACATGGCGCGATTCCTTTGTTACATGGCGCGATTCCTTTGTTACATACCGCGATTCCTTTGTTACATGGCGCAATTCCTTTGTTACATGGCGCGATTCCTTTGTTACATGGCGCGATTCCTTTGTTACATGGCGCGATTCCTTTGTTACATACCGCGATTCCTTTGTTACATACCGCGATTCCTTTGTTACATGGCGTGATTCCTTTGTTACATGGCGCGATTCCTTTGTTACATGGCGTGAGTCCTTTGTTAGATAGCGCGATTCCTTTGTTACATGGCGTGATTCCTTTGTTACATGGCGCGATTCCTTTGTTACATGGCGTGAGTCCTTTGTTACATACCGTGATTCCTTTGTTACATGGCGCGATTCCTTTGTTACATGGCGCGATTCCTTTGTTACATGGCGCGAGTCCTTTGTTACATGGCGCGAGTCCTTTGTTACATGGCGCGATTCCTTTGTTACATGGAGCGATTCCTTTGTTACATAGCGCGATTCCTTTGTTACATGGCGCGATTCCTTTGTTACATGGCGCGATTCCTTTGTTACATGGCGTGAGTCCTTTGTTACATAGCGCGATTCCTTTGTTACATGGCACGATTCCTTTGTTACATGGCGCGATTCCTTTGTTACATGGCGCGATTCCTTTGTTACATGGCGTGAGTCCTTTGTTACATAGCGCGATTCCTTTGTTACATAGCGCGATTCCTTTGTTACATGGCGCGATTCCTTTGTTACATGGCGCGATTCCTTTGTTACATACAGCGATTCCTTTGTTACATACCGTGAGTCCTTTGTTACATAGCGCGATTCCTTTGTTACATACCGCGATTCCTTTGTTACATGGCGCGACTCCTTTGTTACATACCGCGATTCCTTTGTTACATGGCGCGATTCCTTTGTTACATAGCGCGATTCCTTTGTTACATACCGTGATTCCTTTGTTACATGGCGCGATTCCTTTGTTACATGGCGTGATTCCTTTGTTACATGGCGCGATTCCTTTGTTACATACCGCGATTCCTTTGTTACATGGCGTGATTCCTTTGTTACATGGCGCGATTCCTTTGTTACATGGCGCGATTCCTTTGTTACATGGCGCGATTCCTTTGTTACATAGCGTGATTCCTTTGTTACATGGCGCGATTCCTTTGTTACATAGCGCGATTCCTTTGTTACATAGCGCGATTCCTTTGTTACATTGCGCGATTCCTTTGTTACATGGCGCGATTCCTTTGTTACATGGCGTGATTCCTTTGTTACATGGCGGGATTCCTTTGTTACATACCGCGATTCCTTTGTTACATGGCGTGATTCCTTTGTTACATGGCGCGATTCCTTTGTTACATGGCGCGATTCCTTTGTTACATGGCGCGATTCCTTTGTTACATAGCGTGATTCCTTTGTTACATGGCGCGATTCCTTTGTTACATAGCGCGATTCCTTTGTTACATAGCGCGATTCCTTTGTTACATAGCGCGATTCCTTCTTTACATGGCGCGATTCCTTTGTTACATACCGCGATTCCTTTGTTACATGGCGCGATTCCTTTGTTACATGGCGCGATTCCTTTGTTACATAGCGTGATTTCTTTGTTACATAGCGTGATTCCTTTGTTACATAACGTGATTCCTTTGTTACATAGCGTGATTCCATTGTTACGCAGCCTTTTCCACAAACGTTTCCAGAGAGCCTCCTTTTTCCATGCTCGCACTCGTTATGTTCTGTTGAGAGCATCCTTTTTCCACGAATGTTCCCAGAGAGCATCCTTTTTCCATGCTCGCATTCGCCATGTTCTGTTGAGAGTCTCCTTCTCCACAAATGTTTCCAGAGAGCATCCTTTCCCGCTGCTATGCGAAGATTGCGATTCCCTCCGGCGTCCTCACACTGAATATATACATAGCTGCGTGTTATGAATTCATTCATTCGCTTTTAATTCCTTCGAGCGTTAGCATTCCCGTATTCATTTAATTTCTTTTAGTTTTAGCATGAGCTCCTGCCGGAGAAAATCTGTGCAACTAGCGGATGAGAAACTCAATTTTTCATACATTACACATGGAGGAAAACACGTCATTAGATGCTGTATATGCGAGCGGATTTTTAAGAATCGTTCTTTGTCAAGATTTAAGCTTCATAGAGCAACATGTTATACTGGATCGACTCTCTCTCCTACACTCGAAGATCCGAAGATGTATAGAGGGGGATGTTATACCGGATCAAGCCTCTGTCCTTCACTGGAGACTACTGATGGTGAAAAATCTGGATACAGCGGGAGTCGCGAGAATATGAAATCTTCATATGATGATGATTCAGTGATATCTACGCTTGAAAATCCAAATAGACTAGTAAATATATTGAGGTTACTAATTGCATCGAGGAATGCTGGTAATAATAGTCACACACAAGAGATTGAGGAGATTATAAGTAAGCTGAAAGTTTCTAAAGTTATAGCATGACAGGATCGAGAAATTGTGTTAATCAATTACAGTCATGGTTAACAGGAACTTTGAAATATCAAAACCTTGTACTTATAAAATACATCATCCAGACATTCTTGAGATGTTTAGTTTTTTATGGATAATGCAGGTCTCTTTCTGTGTGATGTATATGATTATATAACTGAGTGTTTTAGAATGTCTAGACTATCACCTTTGTCTTTAGGAAATATGTATGTTTTTTTGTATAGGAATGTAATAGGAAAACGTTTATAAAAAATAAATGTTGTTTATATTACATAGACCTCATTTTTTTATTAATCTTTTTATACACCTCATATCATACAGCCCAATATTAAGATGGTTCTGGCTTCTAGATTCCCATTTATTCAAGTCTCTTTCAGTAATAGTTCATGTAGCATCAATGTTTTTAAGATAGGCATTCTCCTTAAACAATTATGAAATTATTTATGAAATCAATGGTATAGGCTGGTATAGCAGTAATAATGAGTACATAATTATATATATATATATATATATATATATATATTATTGTTATATTCTACACACGCGGATGTTTTTTTCCGTGTATGTTCCGCACTGGTGCAATTCTTCATTGATTGAGGTTACTGGGAGGTGTTGAGAATGTTCCTATCACATTTCTGTTTATGATGTTTTAAGCTATCTCGTTCTTCCTCTTCATTTACATTCAGCTGGGCATTCCTGTAACACACATTCACATTATTTGCAACTTCTTGTAGGTATATACTTCGATGTGGAGAATCACTGCAAGGGGTATTAAAGTTCTTTCTGCACGAAATCACACAGAGTACAATCTAGACATTATTTACACATATTTTTTAATACAGTGATGCATGCTTTTGACAACTGCTATCCTGCTGGAAATTATTTGAAACTTGCTGTAGGTATCTGCTTTGACGTAAAGAATCAGTGAATAGACTATTAAACTTCTTTCTGCAGATCCTCGCTCAGACTACATCCTGGACGTTATTTTTTTTACATATTGATGTATACTTTAGACAAATGTTATCCTACTGAAGTGCGAATTTATAAACTCAACGAATGTAACTCTAAATGAAGCTTTGAAAGGATAGCTGAATTATTTCTACAAACCTTAATAGGAAGAAAAGACAATTTACATGTCTTAAACTTGCCGGCTGGTACTACTCCATGATATACCATTTGAAACTTCCCAGGCATTTCCTCCAACTGTTGGCTTGTTAGGGTTGAATATCTTGTCGGGAGAAACACTTGCTTATTCTCTAAAAGTGCAACGACTCTAGCACCGTATCGAGTATCAATTTTTCTTAAGGATTTTATATTATAAGGCTCCTCTGGCTGAAGATCTTGTAGTCTTTGAACGGCTGGGTAAATGCTACCCTCAGCCAATGTGTTAAGTTGAGATGTCAAACTTTCTGCATTAGGAAGAGAAAAAAACATATTCTTTATTAGAGAATGTGTTGCATAACAAAAATTTCATTTATTTGAAAGTTACAAACTTATTAACTTTTTTCTGAAAATGATAATATGTGTAAATATAATTGAGGTTCTGATTCACTAATGAAGTTCATTAAGTACTGTATTTTTCAATTTAAATGTTTTAATATAATGTAGATATTTACTTTGTTAGAGCGAATGATTCGCGCAACAGACTTTTTGTAATATTCTAAAGCAAAAACGTTAATAAGGTATTCAAATAATTGTATTTTCTCCAAAAAGGAATATAATTCACTCTGTGAAATCCTGTATTTAAATATCTGGAATAATAATTACTCAACAAGGTGAATACTTAACTAAATTGTTCCCATTTTGAGAATTCGCGCAGTTAGCTATTAAATGTAGAATAAGCTTGCCTAAAATGAATACTTAACTAAACTGTTCACATTTCAGAAAATTCACTTGTCTAGCTATTAACTTTTAGAATGCTCAGCTATTCGCATATAAATGCCATGCATTAAAAACAAGAACGCGAATATAAGTTAAATGTACAGAGTAATAATTTAACTTTTAAAGTAAATGAAGTGTTTTGTTACAACTTACCAGACATGATGTTCGTTGAAATTTCACTTTGAAAGAGAAAAGTTTGCAGAGATCTTAGCTCGCTGTGTTGTCACAATACAGTGAAATCGCTGGGGAAGCTACTGCTTTTATATCGCTTCGCCTGATAAAAATCTGAAGGGGTGAGAGGTGTGACGTTATATAATACAGCAATTTTGATTGGCTACTCCAAAAATTCGAGAAGGAGAGGGAAATGCTAGCCTCGCACAGGGACATTTCGTAAGCAAGTCTAAACCCGTTATGGGGGAAACCATCGCTCACGCCAGCGTTCCTTAAGGGGAATGCTTCTGCGTATGACGCTAGGAAATAAAAAATATATTTTATTTTTTACATTTACCGCTAAAAATTCATTGTTAATTATTGTTACATTACCAAATTAATCACAGAGCGAAAATAATGTATTGTTTCTGTAGATATAATTTTCCTCGAACCAGCAACCTTTCGATTGTGAATAGACACGTTACAGATGTTTAAAGAACGTCTGATGCTATGTGATGGCTTTATAATTCTATTCTCTATGCATTACCACGGGAAAAAACGAATAGCGAGTTACCGCTTGAGAAAAGTTAAAAGTATTTGAAAATTTAAACCAATATCAAAAAATCTGATGTGATACACTCACATGGCTTTCTCTACTCTTGTACAAACTATTTTTACAAGCACTTATTCCCTATATGCTTCATGTTAATCGAGATATCGAGATGTCAATGTAATTGGTAATTTTCATGACGATACAATGTGAATATGATAGGTTTTAAGCGATAGTCAAATATTTTAACGCTGGTTGCTATGTGGTGCATTCCATTCTCTTTGCATATCGAGGACATAAAACAAGAATAATGAATTTGAGAAAAAGTATAAGTATTGGAAAATTTTAAGGGAATAACAAGCAATATCTCGAAAAACGATTTACTCAACAACAAGAATGTATATGTTATAAATTATGTATTTTAACGCGATCTCCATTTTTTGTGTAGTAAAATTTTGTCTATCTCTTATGGTTTATCAGTTTTGCAAAAGTCGTTCAGAATGAAGAATACTTTGGAGACATTCCCAGAAAAAACCCGCCTCCGAAATAAAGTCCACTTCCTGAAAATAATAACAATATTAATAATAATATAGAATGTGTAAAAAGAACTTCATAAAATATTGAAAAAATTCTTACCGTTCGGTGCTTGCTGCATGTATGGGGCAGGGCCCCCACCCTGCTGATTTGGTGCCAGGAAGGTCTGGAAGCCTGGAGGTGGCGGTGCAGCGGTCGCGAAGCCTGCTGGTACAGCGCTCGCGAAGCCTGATGCTACCGGTGCAGCGGTCGCATGTTGACCGATACCGCCTCCGAAATAAAGTCCATTTCCTGGAAAAAATAAATAAATAATAATAGTATAGCATGTTTAAGTACAGAGTTCTAAAGAATCTACACTCTATACGTGAAAAAAAATACATGTTTTAAACACCCTCGTGAAAAATACATAGCATTCTGGGAGACCGAAAGAGTTATGTGACTGCATATGGGTGAGAAACTCCCCTTAAATATATCCTTTTCTCCTTATACAATCCAGAACTCTATGCTGTCGGAGGCATGCCTTTGTGTGCCAGAATCGACATTGTATGTCTACTATCATGTAATTTTTTAGTTAAAATCCTCAAACACCCGTCTGTAAATTCTCACCTTACGAGTGTTGCTGCATGTACGGATGGTAGAGCCGCCTCCATATTGATTTGGTACCAGGAAGGTCTGGAAGCCTGGCGCTGCCTGTGCAGCGCTCGATGGATGGTCGATACCAAAATAAAGTCCACTTCCTGGAAATAATAATACAAATAATAATAAAGAATATGAACAAGAAGTTAATATGAATTGTTACATTACTTATTTAAAAACTCTGAAGAATGCTTACCATTCGGGTGTTCGGGTGTCTGAATCATTACGGTATTTGATGAGCGATCCTGCAGCCTGCGGCCCAGAAAATTCGAGATATACAATTCATTTCTCATTACAATATCTTAAACATTTAATATTTTATTCAATATCGTTAGATTACTTGAAATGAATTTTTTTGTGTGTGTGTATTAAGTTTATATTAACATGCTGGAATATTCGAAAAATATCTCTCGAATGGATGGGGTATTTAAAATCGTACTCGTCCTATGTTTACTAAGCCCAATCTTTTTAAAAATGGAATAAATTAAGAGTAACGAGGATTGTTTAGGCAAGGCTCCATATTTCATTATTTAGAATTAAACAAATGCTATTAGTCGTAATAATCATGCACATACGACAGCAAGCAAATGCGCGAGTCAATTCATATACAATTAATTAATAAAAAAATATTTAATTGTTTTCATCGATCAGCGAGAGCCTTATTTTAATAACGTATGTAATATCATTCTGAATACTTTTTATTCTTCATATTACTCTCGCCAAATCATATTTCTTTGTTTAACATCCCGAAAAAAAATCAGTTTAATTTTTTGATATCATGTTTGCATTTCTTGTACGCGAGTATTTAAATAATGACAAAGATACAATCGAATGTTTAAGTACAGAATCTATACAGTATACGTTTAATTGAAAACTTAAATCATTAATATTCTTCATGTAGAATTATATTAATTATCGGGAAAACATTTTTTGTGGTAAGCTTAAAACATGTCTAGACAGGTTTTTCCGCTGTGTATGATGGAATTTCTGGACAGAGGAAGCCATTAAGATCTTTTTGTGTCGCTAAAAGTTATTTATCCCCGAGGGCCTGTGGTTTTTCAGAGCACTTTGGATGTTTAATCAACTGGAAAACGGGTGTCATTGTTCACTAAGAGCTCTATACAAGACCTTGTTTTTACATTCTTCTGACGAAAATTAATGGTGTGGAAGAGTTTTGCCCTTGTCTGCTAATGGGTCTACATATGCATTCTTCAGGGGTGTACACCATATTTCTTTCAGGCAGTGTACGCCTGTGAATAATTCGTTGAATTTCTCAAAGTTCGCTACGTCTTTAGAAAGAACATTTAAAACGAATATAAAATTTATATTTGTAGTCTTCGTGCGTGTTACTTACAGGTACGCCTGTTTTGAATTGTAATTATTACTTCTCTCGTGCGAGAAGAGACATAGAGGGCTTTTATTTTTAACGTCAGTTGAAGCGTACTCCTATGTGCTGGATACCCCTAGCCATTAAGAGCAGGTAGTGGGGAAAACCCACGCGTCCTGTTTTAACCGCCTCTCATGATGGACAGGGCATTGCTGTCACATTGCGTCTTGTTTTTTCGTAAAGGGTTCTCGTGTTAACGTCTCATACAAGCTATTTGCAATTTCGCTTTAAGTTGCTTTTTAATTCATCTAAGCAATGTAATATTTTTTATAAACCCGCAATTCAAAAGAAGAATTAAACACACGTTATTAGCCGTAATAGTTATATACGCGTAATATTCTCGCATATACGATAACGAACAGTTGCGCGCAAATCAATTACATTATTCCATCAAAAAAACTTAATTGTTTTAATCGATAGACTGCGCCGTTTCATTAGAAGTGAGATATTCATGGTAGATGAATAATTGGGTGAGATATCTCTAGGCGCGCGAGTCAATTACATTAATTATTAAAAATATTTAATTGTTTTCATCGATCAGCAAGAGTCTTATTTATTTTTTATTTATTTCATAATCAATTCCTCCGGAGCCGACATGAACGCCCCTTGCATGTTAATTCCCCTTTATTTTTTTCCGGAATCATATTTCGCAGAATTATATATAGTTAAGATGGCCGTCTTGCACCCATAATGAGTTTAAATATGGTGAATTTACAACTTTCAGATATGACCACCAGGGGCGCTGTGAGCAAAACACTCGCTGGAGTTTCACGCGCTTGGCGCGCTAGTGTATGTTGCGAACTGAAGCGGGAGTGGAGGGGATGCGGAAGTCGACTTGCCCGTGGAAGTATCGGAGCCTGTCATTCGTGTGAAACGTCTCGGAGCGGAAGGTTGCGGTCGGTGTTCCACCGCAATTATCACGCGATAACGAGTGTTACGTCAAGTCTGTCCTTTCATCCAAGTGTTGTAATATTCTTATAAATCCAAAATATATTTTCCCTCAAAAGTAGAATTAAATAAATGTTATTACTCGTAATAATTATACACATGCTACCACACATATACGATAACGAACAGTTGCGCGCGAGTCAATTAATCATTCAAAAATACTTAATTGTTTTCATCGACAGACTAGCCGTGTTTCATTAGACGTGAAATTTATTGACAATAGTAGGTTATAAATGGCGGTTTAGGGACAGGTGTGCGCGATTCAATCAAAAATACTTAATTGCTGGAAGAATAGCGTTTAATTGCATTAGTAGTAATATGATGTGCATTCTTTTTTCAATAACACACATTACCTAATTGATTGACACAATTATGTACTCAAACGATTTGCCGATGTGCGGCAGGCATCGAGAATCGCATTCCCACACCGTCAACGTCACGCACCGAGAACCCCATTCCCTTATACCCCTCACCCCGAGCGGCACATCCCCTACCCCAAGCCAATCACACGGCAGGGATTTAGACAAGTCACAATGAGGGGGGCGGGAATGTAGTCACCGTATAGGAACAATACACACTCTCCCACCTATCCACAGGGAACCAACCAGAACACAAAGGGGAGGGAGGACACGCGTATGGGGGAGGGAGGGGGGCGGGTCACCGGCACGTGACCACAGGGGGGGGGACCTGCCGGCACAGACACTGTCGGCATTAGATCAGCGCACAAAGGGAAGGGGGCGGAGCTAGCGGCCCGCGACCGGGCGGCAAATAGTAGCGCACAAAGGGAGGGGGCGGGGCTAGCGGCATAGATCAAAGAAGCTTATCAGTTTTTCGGCATCTCTCTGTGCGCTCAAATCGGCATAACATCTCTACTCTCGCGCATTTTCAGTCGACGGTCATCCAATGCCATTTTGTGGATTTTCTTTACAAATTCTGGTGTGGTTGCCTCATTTGGTCAACTACGGCAATATTCGTCTTCACAGCTCGTACTTAAGGGGACCTAGGGCAGATTTTTTAGTCAAAATGGCCAACATTTTCAGTTTTTTGATTTCTGCAAAAATTAACTCTTAATAATGTTAGTCAAACATTTAAATGCGTTTGATGGTGATAAAAACCTTTTTAAAGGTTGGCAGGCATTTTTAAAAACCATGTACGGAAATTTAAATGCCTGCGACGCCTATTTTTGTTCTGGCTTGCAAAATAGTTACTTTCTTTCCCAAAAATCATTCAAATTGGCGCCATAGTCAGTATGCCAAGAGAATGGGTACAGGATTAAGGACACCGGGAAGTGAATTTCCGCGAAAATATTGATTTTTTGTTTTCTATTCTATAATAAAGCACAACTCCTTAGCTTTAAAATGATATAACATGGTATGTTACACGATTAGTAAGCCCTTTAAATTGGTCATTTAAATATGACGGCGCAAGGTCACGCTCCCCATCTTCCACAACCTCGTGCACAAGAGTTAGAAGATTTCTCTCGCTTAGAATTTCTGAACGAACACAGACTCGATTGACATAAGGTAAATTTTTGCGCGTGGATTGAACATTCTGCTACACACTGCAGTTTGCTTCCATCTGCAACTTGACTTCGTCATCGGGATTTATGGCCATGCGGTCTAAGGCACGATAGGAGTAGCTAACCTATCAAAACCAAGGATCGTAGAATCGAAAAACCGGTAAAATGCATATTCTCCATTCAAATGAAACTGTGGTAAAGCTCGGGGAGGGCCTCACTAAAGCAATGTGACGGCATGGTTGGATGGTGGCGGATTTTGATTAGATGCACATATGCATTTTACACTTTTAAGTTTTAAAAAAATCCTACACAATATTAGGCAGACAATATTAATGAGATCAGACAATGCTTCAACTTTCATCTGTTCAGATGGCCAAGCGTGTTAAGGCATTGTGACATGATAGGTTACGTTGCATAGTCAGAGGTTCGCGCCCCAAAGTAATAAATCTTTTTTATTTTTATTCTTACTCCAAGAAGAATACACCTCACCTCATTGGGTATCTTTGAAGGATGTAGTGGTAGGCTTAAAGTTATGCAAAAAATGGGTATCAAAACTGGTCAAAATATGAAGACAGCATTTTAAAAAAATGATAGATGTCGACTCTCAGAGGCAAGAAAAGCAGCTAAAATAATTTGTGACAAGGCTAGGCCCCAGAAGAGGAAGAAAGGCGCTCAAAATAACCACATTACAACAGCAGAAGTCCACCAGAAAGAAGAAGTTGTTGAAATTGCAAGCAGAGGAGGCTAAGAAGAAGGGAAAGAGCTATGGTTCTGGACAATTTTAACCCTTTACAACAGTACATTAGCCTGTATAAAGGTTTTCAATATAAAATTTAGGTTTTCTCAGAACGACATTTTTCAATATGTCAAATGTCCCGTGCGGGACAGTTTTCCTTAGTTTTGCATGAAACTTGGCATAATAGTTCTAATGTTCTATCTAAAGAAGTTTTAGTATCATTTTTGGACTACTACGTAAAACTTGGACACAGTGGGCTATTAATCCTAACAATTTTTACTTTTTAGGCTGTAATATCTGCATTAAAGATTATAATTAATAATTTATTATTCAAAGCACAAAATGAAAAAAAGAATACTGGGATAAATTGTTAGGAGTTCAAATATTAATGTAACAAAGTGGTACTGATGAAAAATAAAATTTTTCCCCCAAGGAGTATTTCATAATTTTCAAATATCGTGATATGAAAAACAGAAAATAACTCATATCTGAAAGAATACTTCATAAATTTTATTGAAATTTACACATAATGCTATTTAGAATAAGAAAAACCAGCATACAAAATTTTAAAAAGATTGAAAATTTTTTTAGAAAGTTCTATAATCTGTCCTAGGTCCCCTTAAACTCTGCCACCTAATGCTTTACTGTTGTAAACGAAGGAGCAGACTCCCCCAGAGTAGAATCTAGCTCAGCTTTAATATTAGTTGGACTAAGATCTTTCAAATGAAAGTATTGTGTCACATAACGATGGCCAGTTTTATCCATGTTTACAAATTCGCCGAGAGAGTTCAATATTAATGGCTGCCAAACAATTACTAAATGACGTAGCATGGTCAAAATTCAAACTTAAGCTTTTTAAGGGTGGTATTTTCTACCACAGTCATTTGTTTGAAACAACAACCGCTATATATACGTCAGGTCGGGTACTTCTGGGACTGCCCTCGTATATCTACATAAATTGTCATGATATAACACTTACCAAACAGAACACAGGGCGGACCATACGTTATGTTTATTTCCTTGCCAATTATCAAATATCTACTGCAGATGTGTGTGTAATGTGGCAAAAGCTCTGAATAATCTTTATATAGATGTATGTATTGAGGTTCCTTGATGCCAAAATATTATAATAACTCTTATGTATGAACGTTTTACTTTATTTCCTTTTTTACTTTCTCTACTACGTATAGTAAGTAGGGGAAGTATTGTATTCTACCCAAAAATTTGATACCGAGATTTCACCGGAAATACATGTTTTGAGACCCCCTGAATCCAAAAAAAAGCATTTTTGGAAACATGTTTGTGTGTGTCTGTGAACAGCATAACTCAGAAACGAGGATAAACACCGAACTTGGTATTTAGATTCAGTATCTTCCAGGGATGCGACACGAAGATTTTCGAGAAAATCCCCCCACCCCAGACTACCCTTTACATGGAACATTTTTCGAAAATTTTAATTTTCTCAAAAATGGCTCAAACGATTTTGATTAAAATATCATGTGTTTAAGATATCTTCATGACAAATGAAATGTATATCTCGACTTTTCTGGGAATGTCTCCAAAAGTATTCTTCATTGTAAACGACTTTTGCATAACTCGTAAACCATAAGAGATAGACAAAATTTTACTACACAAAAATTTAGATCGCGTTAAAATACACAATTTATGTGATATACATTTTCTTGTTGAGTGAACCGTTTTCGAGATATTACTTGTTATTCCCTTAAATTTTCCAATACTTTTTCTCAAATTCGTTATTGGTTTTTTTATGTCCTGGACATGCAAAGAGAATGGAATGCGCCACATAGCAACCAGCGCTTAAAATATTTGACTATCGCTTAAAACCTACCATATTCCCCTTGCATCTACAAGAAAATTAGCAATAAGATTGACATCTCGATATCTCGATTAACTTGAAGCATATGGAGAATAACCGTTTGTAAAAATAGTGGTACAAGAGTAGAGAAAGTCATGTGAGTGTAACACATCAGATTTTTTGTTTTGGCTATGCAAAGAGTATTAATCTGTGGCAAAGAGAATGGTACTGCACATAGAAACCAGCTATTAAGATATATGTCTATGCTTAAAGGCTACTGTATTTCTATATTGCCCTTGCAAATATAAAACAAGGGGAACATAGTACGCCTTAAGCGATAGTCAAATATTTTTAGAACTGGTCGCTATATGTAAAATGTAATTCTCTTTGCATGTGAAAAGATCGTTTCTGCAAATGTTTATCTCGATGAATATGAAATAGATGGAGAATAATAATTTGCAGAAATAGCTTTTTTTACAAGAGTAGAGAAAGTAATGTGAGTGTAACATCAGATTTTACTTATGTTATAATCAGGTACCTCAGCAAGGTACTTAAATAGTTGTGTTAAAAGAGAAAATTGCTAGCATTGAAAATCAGTGAACCGACATTTTATATTAACAACTGAGAAGATTATTTTTCTCGGTGCTCGCAGACTATGTCTTTTCAAAATAGGATAACTTGGTGTCCTAGGAGAGCCATATATACAGGATGTTAAAGAAAAAGTATTCCATATTTTGAGACGTGGTAATATGGACCAAAACAAGAAAAAAATGTCCGACAAAATGGTCTCTAAAATACATACCTTAAGAGCTATGAGAATGTTTTTATCTTCGCTACTATGAAATATCTCTTCTACTGCAAGCTCTATGCTATTATGTATGATCTATAGAATGTAGTAAACAAATGGCACATTACTCTGTTACTGTGAAACAGCAGAGCTTCTAATGTAATCTGCTTGCGATTACATACGACCTGCACTTGTGAACCATCGCTAAAAGAGGTGCTCAATATGTTGCCCATTCATAGTAAGGCATACTTCTGTCCGACGTCTAGGGAATCGCGCACTCTCACCACTCGCGTGTAGTGCTGACTCGCGAGTGGTTGGTCACGGATGCTCTGGCGTCTTGCTGACGTCTTCCTGTAGTGCTTGTACATCATTAATGGATATTGCATACTCCAAAAAATTAAAGATAAAACAACAATGTAAAAGCATTTCACAGACTGATTCCATTAGAACTAATAAGAATAGGTCTTGCACTCAAACACAACTGTGAATACGGTTTACAGTAACAACACTAACAGATTTTTACTGCCTGCTGTGGGTCGTACGTAGGTAATAGCAAAGAGCTTGCAGTAGAAGAAATGTTTCACAGTAGTGAAGATGAACAAGTGCTCATAGCTGTTAAGGCATGCATTTTAGAGCCCATGCTTACTGGACTTTTTTTTTCTTGTTTTGGTCCATACCACCACTCTCAAAATATGGAATACTTTTGCTTTACACCTGGTATATAGATGTATGTATTGAAGTTTCCAGATGCCAAAACCTTCTAGTAACTCTCATGTAAGAACGTTTTGCTTTATTTTCTTTGTACTTACGTTGTAACTAGTGGCCGTAGCAAAGCATACTTAAATAATTGTATTAAGAAAGAAAATTTAGAAACTAGTGAACCGATATTTCATATTAACAACTGAGAAGATTATTTTACTCGATGCTCCCAGACTTTATGTATTTTCCAAAGAGGATAACTTGATGGCCTAGGAGTGTCACATGTATAGTTGAGAACTTTATATGATAAATGAAGTATTGGAGAGGTAGCATCAGACTGAGAAATTCAATGTCTTATACTGGATTTGAAACACGGATGTTCAGCTTAGTGTGTCGCTGCTCTCAGCATCTGAACTACCAGAGCAGCATGCCGGCACGACATTAAACTCTCCAACTGATTAGCCTAATAGTGGTTAACTATGAAGGCCAGGACTTAAAGATACTTGCGAAATGTAAGTTGCCATTGGGGTATGTTATGTCAAAATGAATTTGGGAATTCCTTGTGGTTTACCGAGAAACAATGCGAGTCAGTTAGAGAATTTAGTGTCCCGCTGGCTCAATTGGTTAGATCAGCGACAAGGTAAGCCGAAGATACATGGTTCAAATCCCTGCTATGTCACTGAATTTTTAATTCTTATTCTACCTCTCTAGTACTCCATTTATGTCAAGTTCTCAAACATATGATACATTAATCAAAATTTGTTGGCCATTTTTGAGCAAATAAAATGTAAAGAGCAGCTTTCCATATACATAAATTTTTGGATGTAACCTTTGCGTTACATTCTTGAAATATTCTGGATTTAAATACAAAGTTGTTATTGGTCTGACTTTTTAGGGGAGGGTTAGGGAGACCTATAAAATATTTGGGTGGAATACAGTACTTCCTCTGTCTTCCATAGAATGGGTGGTAGAGAAAATAAAAACATCTTTGCGTGAAAATGACACATTCTTTGTGAAATGTGCCAAATAAGCAAGATGCAATTTAGTCACCAAAAAGGCAGACTTTGATGATATCAAGTCGCGTGCCTTCATACGCAGACAAGAGGGCGGAGTGGAACGTGTTTTGTCAATAAGCATACCTCCGCCCTTTGCACGAGGCATCTTTAAATACGTGGGCACAAAGCGCGTTGGTTTATTTATGTTCCCAACATGACCGACCGAGTCTTCGCGTTCATCACTCTCTCGTTGCCTCTCTGGTATTTTTTATACATTCTTTAGCTTTTATTTTTAGCCGCGCTACCTTCTAAGGTAAAGCGATCATCTCCGAGCCACCAACAACACCCAGCGATGAAAATGTGCAGCGTTGCCAACGGTACGTTCGTAATGAAGCATGACAGGTAACTTCTGCTTTTGTGCAAACAGCACCAAAGAAAATCTTCGGCGGATTTTGTATCGTTTTCTGGGATCTTTTGAGGCGTGTCCTTCACCTTGCCTATCGCAGAGCGTGGTGGCTTAATAACTCAGCATTAAGAGGGAAAAGAGGGGAGGTTGATGCCTTTGCTTTTTATGGTGTTATTGAAACCAAAACGTGTTTATTGTCTCAGAACTAGTCATGACGTATACTGGGGAAGTTACTCGTAAACGTATCGTGGGTACATGGAAGCTGGTCTAACTGTTACAGCAATTGCATCGGCAGTGCATAAATGTGTTTTTATAGTAAATTACTGGATAAAAATATTTCAGGAAAGTGGGGAAGATAGTCTACATTCTCATCAGAAAGTAAAACACCTACAGATTATGATATTCAATTACTAAATGCAAATTACTCTTTGTTATAATTGACTGATCATGTTTAGAAACTAGAGATAAATGTATATATGTAGATGGTTTGCCGAATATGACATACATGTTATAGCAATAAAATTGGGTTATATTTTTGTCTATAATCCTGTTGTATTTCTATGATCAGCAATGTGTTATTAAAGGTATATTAACCAATTGCAGCTTGAATTAGAGGGAAAACATGTTGCTTTATTTATCTATTATTTAGTTATGTTTGCTTCTATGCAGCAACAAGCACTGATACCACTGTGAGAATACAGTTCTGTTTATTTTTGTTATAAAGTCCTGCCTTGCTATGTAATTAATGAATACCATTCAAGCTTTAATTTACACCCCCTGAAAATCTTCTCACACTACACATTCTACATTTCTCCAACCTGGGCGCTAATAAAATTTTCCCCTTAGCTTTTAACCCTTTCAAAGACATGTCCTACACTAGTCAATAAAGTATGGGCTAGCAATCACGATAAGAGATCTGTATGATAAACTGAATGCACTCGCTCTACTTCTTTCTGTTCTAGCCAATATGATCAAGAGCGTAAACATATATTTCGTTTCTACTCCATTTTGTAGCCTTTGTTGTGGTTATTGGTGCAACTATTTAGCAGAAGGACTTGCGCATTCTTGCACCGTGGTCTAAAACAACCATTGAAATGGCCATGGCTTCGTAAGGCCACGTACAACGATACATAATGTGACATAGACACGAGGTGAGGTGAGATTTTCTTTGGCGCTCTTTGTACAGTTGGAAGCAGAAAAAGTGGCCCATTCCTCCAGATTGGTAAGGTTTCCGTATTTCACTACCCGGCACTAGTTTCCTACAAATCTTTATCATCACCTCTCTAATTGACTACAAACAAATCCTATGGAACAAACATGAACCAATGGGCGTTGTTATATTCAATAGTGAACTAAGGAGGAGGTCAGAAATAACCTCTCTTAATGAACTCTACTCTGATTCGTGTGGAATGGTGGGTTAGTCAATGTAATAGTATGATTAGCGTCTCGAGCTTATAGAGGGAGGAGTGAATAAGAAATGAGTTACCTGTAGGGCGCAAAAACAGCCAAAATACAGGGTTGTTAAAAAAGAAGGAAAACAGACTTTAAATATTTATTTCTAATGAACGACAATAGATGGCGATACATGCAATACATCACTTAATAGAGAAAAGTTCAGAATGTTATTGTATGTGTTCTAAATCAGCACCATTTGTTATGCGAGGATGACCAATGCTTTTCCGTTTGTATACGCAACCTACGAATTTATTGTGTCAATTGTAACTTTTTTATGACGAGGCGGCTCGTTGTTAAACTTACAACGAAATGCACACTGCAATGAAACAATGGATTCACTCTTTGCATACTGCAGCACACAAAACGACTTTTCCTGTGGCGTCGCCATTTTCGTAAACAAACACAGCGCCGCTGTAGGCACTGAATGGAACTAATAGGTGAGGCTTAAAACTTTGAACTTTTCTCTATTCAATGATGTGTTATATGCGTCGCTATCTATTGTCGTTCATTAAAAATGAATATTTAAAATCTGTTCCTTCTTTTGAATATTCCTGTATTTAGGGAAATAGTTCTTCTGAAGTAGATATGGAAGTAAAGTCTAAAATTATTGCTATCATCGAATAATTGGGGCAAAGAGAATATTATTTCAGTGTATTTGTAAATTTCAGTAATTATTTGGTCAGTAGGTATTTATATACCCGAATACTCGTATAGAATTAACGAACCTGTGTCATTATGTAATAATAATAATAACAATGACAATAGTCATAATAATAATCGTGATAATGATATAATAATAATAATAATAATAATAATAATAATAATAATAATAATAATAATAACTTGGCTTAGTAGTCAAAAGCCGTTGTGAAATAATGGTCTATTATCGTCAACTTTATTAATATAATAAGGACTATTATCAACTCACAAAACAGCTCATTGACAGTACTGATGATCTTTTGGGAAGACAAAAGCAGCTCAATCAACTGTCCTTAATTATGGAAGAGGGGAAATAGAAAGATGACTCCTGGAGAGAGCGGAACTATGCGCAAATTACCAACTTAAATCTCCTCGTTCCCATTTAGGACACGTTTTCTGACTCCAAGTGTACGTTGTATACGTTAATTTTGAAATGTGCAGCTGTTTCTCTACTAGCAGCTAATCGTGCTTTGCTAGATATTTCGGAAATCCTTTTATAAGAAAACAATTAATCGAAATTGCTTATACAGTTATTCAAAATGATTCACTAAGAGCAAAATTAAATATATTTAATCATATGCTCACCCAAGCGGGATGGCTCAAGGGATAACGTTTTTGGGTTTCCCGGTTCATCAGACAAATGCTGGAATGATTTCTTTCAACCCCCGAATTTCCTGTCCCTGCACTTCTTCCAAACATCATTTCATTCATCCTTCATACTGTTGGTCTCTTTCAGGGTCGGAAGTGTCGGCAATGGTATTTCGGTGCAGCGTGGCAGGGTAAAGGGATGCTCTCTGTTAACTCTCTCCGTCCCTCGGTTTTCGGTTGGCTGCCTTTTAGGGGCGTTTGACCCTCTCTGTTGGGCGGGGTCTCCAGTCTGCCTGTTCGTCTGCCACGGCGTTTACTTCTAGAAACTTAGGGATCCTCTCATTACTGTACCGTTGCTTCTGGATCCGATCGCCCGATGTCTCCTCTCGCCTCATCCTTCCTCCCAGGCACGCCCTCTCGTGGGGCTTAGGCATAATATTCCCTTTGGATCGGTGTCGAGTTCCTTCCGTACTGGAAAATATTGTAAGATACTCATATCTAAAAGCAAAGCATAAAAAAACCAAAAAAAAAAAACCAAATGTACAGTGATACTAAAGTTAAGACCAGGCCAACCGCCCAGCAGTCATGGACTGGGTGACAATTGCCGGATTCACCGCCCGAATTAGTATAAGCGGCCGGCAGGTCAGAGGCAACATAACTGAAATTCACATAAAAAAACTACTTGTACCTACATGCTTGACTTACAATAGGAGTTGAAATTATGACCTTGATTTAAACACATTCACTGCATCACTACAAAAGATACTATGTTCCAATAAGCTTCCTACTTCCTCCATGTTTCTTCAGTCACAATGTGACTTTGTTGCAGTCGTCCTTTGTTCCAATATACTTAACTTCAGTATTATGGATAGCTGACATGCTAGTAAACTTAAGATGAAATTGTTTCCAACTTGCTTTTGAAGAAAGGAATTTCATTTTACTATTCATACACAAAGAATATCTGATGTGATGCATTCACTTAACTTTCTCAACCAGTGACAAATGCACATATTGATTGTGTATTATATTTTTTCGTAAATAAGTTATTCTTATATCCTACTACTTTACTTACAATATATTTTTACCTAGGAATTGTTTCACATTAAGAAAGAAGGGGTCTCAACATGAAACCGTATGTTTATTCATGACAACAAGCTGTTAAGGAGGCTGAAAAAAAGCAAGAGTCGCAAGCTTTCAAACATATCCTTTAAATGACGCTTCGAAAACGGCTCACGCTACGAAAACATGTATTTTACGCAAACTGTGTTTTAGTGAGCTTTACATCTTTTATTCAGTGATTTTTCCTTTTAACCTTTACGATTTCTTTGTTATACAAAATTATGGAAAATTCAATAAAATGAACAGAAGTTCACAGACTATTCGCGGAAAATTCAATACATACATTCATATATATATACAATTTTTTTGGAGAAATAAAGAATAACATTTTCTTTGTAAAGACAGTTTGGTTGAGTGAATATTTTTTTGAAAATCTTCATGTCACATCCTTGAAACTTGCTGAATTTAAATGCAAAATTTGGTAAATATCTTTAACGTACACCCATACTGATGTTTCTCAAAAACTGCATTCTTTGGGTTCAGGGATTTTACCACCTAAAAATCTAGATCTAATTAAAATACAAAATTTGTGTTCAAATAATGTTTTTGATAGCGTTGGGATTTTGGAAATATTCTTTGTTGTAGACCTACACTTTCCTATTATACCCTATTTTAGTGTATATTATATTACTACATGCTGGGTAGAGGCCTAAAAGTTCACATGAACATTAAATTAACTTCTAGTACCCAGCACGCACATTGAGCGGACGTATACTCACTTGGCTGCGGAGGACCGAAATGTGGTGTGGTGGTTATAAGGAAGGCGTGAGCTTTTCACTGTATAAAATCCATAACACAAATCTACTCATGTAGTCCTAGATTTATTTCCCAATCATTTGGGGCTCCTACATTATTAAACATGAACGCTGAGAGGAGATGTCCAACGATCCAAAAGCCGTCTTGCACACGCGATCCGCTTCTCACGGAATCCTTACTAAGACAGACGTTATATCCCCACCACTCATGGCTAGCAAAGCTATCAGCCAAGAGAGACGTCATCCCAGTCAACATAGGCGAAAATAGCAATATGTCTGGCAATGACAATGTAAAACAACAATACATCTGGGAATGACAATGTAACCCCCAAATTATCAATACCCACAATGTATACCGCCGGAGTCTTCTCATCCTGCGGATTGGTAACTAGGCAAACATGCATATTACAGACGATGCAAAAAGCAGGTGCTAACACCGCATCACCAGCCCGCTGATTAGGGCTACGGTGGTGCACGTTGTTAACGTGTTCTAGTAGCGCAATGGTTAACATGCTAAAAAGCCATGGTATATGTCGGAAGTTCAAATCACGCCTGCGAATAAATGAGCTTTTTACTTTCTCTACTACGTATAGTAAGTAGGGGAAGTATTGCATTCCACTCAAAAATACGATACCAAGATTTCACCGGAAATAGATGTTTTGAGATCCCCTGAATCGAAAAAAAAGCATTTTTGGAAACATGTCCGTGTGTGTGACTGTATTCAAGGGCGCTAATGACCTAGAAGTTGAGCGCCCTTAAACAAAACCAACCAATCTGTGTGCGTCTGTCTGTGAACAGCATAACTCAGAAACGAACAGTTGGATAAAATCCAAACTTGGTATTTAGGTTCAGTATCTTCCAGAGACACGACACGAAGGTTTTCAAGAAAATTCCCCATCCCAGATTACCGTTTACATGGAACATTTTTCGAAAATTTTAATTTTCTCAGAAATGGCTCTAACGATTTTGATTAAAATATCATATGTTTAAGATATTTTCATGACAAATGAAATGTATATCTCTAATTTTCTGGGAATGTCTCCAAAAGTATTCTGCATTGTGAACGACTTTTGCATAACTGGTAAACCATAAGAGATAGACAAAATATTACTGCACAAAAATGTAGATCGCGTTAAAGTACACAATTTATGTTATATACATTTTTTTTGTTGAGTGAACCATTTTCGAGATATTGCTTGTTATTCACTTACATTTTCCAATACTAATAGTTATTCTCAAATGGGAATTCGTTATTCATTTTTGTCCTGGTTTTGCAAAGAGAATGGAACACTCCACATAGCAACCAGCTCTTAAAATATTTGACTATAGCTTAAAGCCTACCAATTCCCCTTGTATCTACAAGAAAATTAGCAATAAGATTAACATCTCGATTAACATGACTAAGCGTTTGTAAAAATAGTTTGTACAAGAGTAGAGAAAGTCATGTGAGTGTAATACATTAGACTTTTTTTATTAATTTCTGTTCATGTTTCGAGAACGTTCTAGTAAGTCATGATTCCTTTCCGAATGCACTAGAAAGTGGATTTGCATATTCTAACAAGTAACAATTTGTGTTTTAATGAACTTCACATAATTAAACCAATTAAGTGAAACGACACTTTCATGCCTATCAGTTCTCGTTAAATTTACTAAACATAAAAAAATACCTCCAAGTGGCAGCATTTCAACCTGGGGCCTTCACCACTGAAGGCCAACGTGAAAACTGTTGGGCTACGAGTGCAAGTCACTGCATGCACAGCGATGCAAAGCAGTATTTCGGCCAAAAGTGATACGACGCGATGCAATGGACAGTGTTTATGGCATAGCCTGGGCTGCATAACTTCTCAATCCGCCGGGTGAGAAGACTCGCCCGGTATGTCACACACTGTTAGATCTGGAATATGTGGAGGCCACAGAATTTACTTATGCTTATCCTGTCAATTACGACGCAATTCCATCATTGATGCAAGTAACCCACACATATTAGATTATTTAAAAGACAGCATAAGAACTGAAATTGTGTCGATCAGTACTGGAGAAACAGTACAGGTTAATACTGTTTGGTACGAATACATCATATATGTGTGGAAGCAGTTGGCGAATATTTTCAGTACCTTCTGTGAGCACGGAAACACGACAAATCCACATATCGGCAAGCGATGCTTATGCCCTCGATGAACGGCATCCGTAAACAGCTGGTACATCAAAATAATGTCTGTATAAAAAGAAAAAGGTAAGCGAAAAGCTATAAATATACATAAAAAGGTCCAACATTTTCATGGGATTAAATATTTCGAACCATCATTGCCGATGATGACTATACAGGAATAATACACCTATAGGGGACACTGCCTAACTCAGGTTACTAAAAAATAAAGATGGTTGATGCCGCATGTCAGGGCGATCAACATTCTAACTTGAGTTGTAGATACACTACGTGATCAAAAGTATCCGGACACCTGGCTGAAAATGACGTACAAGTTCGTGGCGCCCTCCATCGGTAATGCTGGAAGTCAATATGGTGTTGGTCTACCCTTAGCCTTAATGACAGTGTTCACTCTGGCAGGTATACTGGAAAGTTTCTTGGGGAATTGCAGCCCATTCTTCACGGAGTGCGGAACTGAGGAGAGGTATCGATGTAGGTCGGTGAGACCTGACACGAAGTCGGCGTTTCAAGACATCCCAAAGGTGTTCTATAGGATTCAATTCAGAACTCTGTGCAGACCAGTCCATTACAGGGATGTTATCGTCGTGTAACCACTCCGCTACAGCCCATGCAGTATGAACAGGTGCTCGTTCGTATTGAAAGATGCAATTGCCATCCCCGAATTACTCTTCAACAGTGGGAAGCAAGAAGATGCATTAAAATATCAATGTAGGTCTGCACTGTGATCGTGCCACGCAAAACAACAAGGAGTGCAAGCCCCCTCCAGGAAAAATACGACCACACCATAATACCACCACCTTCGAATTTCACTGTTGGCACTACACACGCTGGCAGATGACGTTCACCGGGCATTCCCCATACCCACACCCTGCCATCGGATCGCCACATTGTGTAACGTGATTCGTCACTCCACACAACGTGTTGCCACTGTTCAATCGTGTAATGTTGACGTTGCTTACACCAAGCGAGGCGCCGTTTGGCATTTTCCTGCGTGATGCGTGGCTTATGAGCAGCCGCTCGACCATGGAATCCAAGGTTTATCACCTCACGCCTGTCATAGTACTTGGAGTGGATCCTGATGCAGTTTGGAATTCCTGTGTGATGATCTGGATAGATGCCTGCTTATTACTCTTTACGAGACCCTCTTCAGATGTCGGCGGTCTCTGTCAGTCAACAGGCGAGGTCGGCCTGTACGCTTTTGTGCTGTAAATGTCCCTTCACGTTTCCACTTCACTATCACATCAGAAACAGTGGACCTAGGGATGTTTAGGAGTATGGAAATCTCGCGTACAGACTTCTGACACAAGTGACACCCAATCACCTGACCACGTTCGAAGTCCGTGAGTTCAACGGAGCGTCCCATTCTGCTGTTTCACGATGTTTACTGACTACTGAGGTCGCGGATAATGAGTACCAGGCAGTAGGTGGCAGCACAATGCACCTAAGATGAAAAACGTATGTTTATGGGGGTGTCGGATACTTGTGATCACATAGTGTATATAATCAGAGAAATCACCGGATAATGTATTTACAAAAGACACACTATTTCGGTCTTCTGCTAGTATTTTAAGCCATTGTCATATCACAGGTATATACTGCTCTGTAAAATTCTTTTCTTCGGTGCAAAGGTTTAGTCATCAGCTTTCTTCCCCGGTATAATCGCTAGATGCACTGTAAAGTGTTAAATTAAGCACTGAATTGGGCTATGGATTTCATGTATATAACATGCGTGTGTTATGAAACGCTGCAAATTGCTGTTCCGTAATATAATGAATAACAACTTATAGTTAGTTTTAATATGATTTCGGCGTGCTTCCTAAATCAAACAATTAAATTTTTTGGTTCTTCTTCTAAGCAGATAATTTTCCTCTAAAAGTAAAACCCCAACCAACGCTTACGCCAAAAATTACAAAAACAATTCAAATTTCTAGTTAACTACAAAGGTAAGACTCATTAATTGATAATAATCAAATAGCCTAATTGCCTAGTAACCTAATTTAATAATAATTAATAATTAAATGATCGTACAATCAGTCTAATTAATATATTTATGAGAAATCAAATATAAATAATAATATAATATAAATATTATAATCAGTGCGTTGGTTACTGACTAAATGGTCGGCGTGCAAAGTTTAAACACCAGCGAATATTAAAAAAGGTCGCCAACGTAACAGGTACAATATAACTAACGTTCGCAATACATGTAACAGGTGCGTAATTGCGGAGCAGTTGCCGGATATGAATGGAACCTTGCAACTCGAGTATCATCACATTCTAGTGACTTATCCCATTATGGTGGAAAAATGTCGAAGTTGGACTTCAGTAACCTCCCGTATATGTAACGTATATAGCAAAGAAAAATTGCTAGAACTTATTAAACTGCATTCACCCTATCAAAGTTTGTAAAAAAAACTTTATGCTTAACTTTAACTTCGATTCTCATTCCCTGAAGATAATATATACAGGGTGGACCATTTAAGTTGAGACTGTACAATATCTCCAAAACTAAGCGTTGTAGAAAGAAATATCTTCAATAAACGCTTCTTGATATTATGGGGGAAAGTAAATGCCAATAGTCGTGTTTTGTTTGGAGGACGTTGTGATGATCATTTAGGGTCAATTAAATTTTTTTAAATCAGAACCTACCTTTTTTACGATGTTTTCTCACTCCTTATAAAAAACTATACAACATTTATATAAAGCACTTTGCAATTGTTCTTACACCAATGTAAATAACAACGAAAATTGAGAGCGCAATGAATGGTTGGACCATCCATGGATGGTGATTTGAGGGGCAAGTTACGTTTCATAATTTGAAACAAACATTTTTAATTTTGTTTCCTTATTCCTCATTACAAAAACAGTTTTTTATAAACCATTTTCTAATGAAAAAAACATTTCTAACCATCATATTATATTATTTAGTCTAACGCTATTCCCACCAATACTAGTTTTTTTAAATTCAAAATTTAGTTTACTAGTATAATTGGAATTACATGTTTACTTTCTCTGCCACGTACCTGCAGTAGGTACGAGGAAGTGTTGTTACATGCTGGGTAAATGGCCTAAAAGTTCACATGAATATTAAATTAACTTTGACTACCCAGCATGTACAATGAGGGGGCGTATACTTACTTGGCTGCGGAGGACCGAAATGTGATGTGGAGGTTAGAGGAAGGCGTGGGTTTTTACTGCACAAAATCCATAACATAAATCTACTCGCATATTCCTAGGTTTATTTCCCAAACTTTTGGGGTTCCTACATTATTAATAATGGAAGGTGGGAGGAGAAATCCGCCGATCCAAAGCCCGCCTTACACACGCGATCCGTTGCTCACGGAATCCTAACAAAGAGTCACGCTATTCTCCACTACTCGTGGCTAGCAAGCTACCAGCCAAGAGTGATGTAAACAACAATGTGTCTGGTAATGACAATGTAGAACAATAATGTAACGCCCCAAATTATTAATGCCACAGTATTGTATTCCACCTAAAATTTCAATGTCCAGATTTCACCAGAAACATATTTTGAGACACTCTAAATAAAAACGTTTTAAAAAATGCGTGCAGTGTGTCTGTGAACAGCATAACGCGATGCCTGATGCATACCAAATTTAGTATTTAAGTTCAATACCTTCCAAGGATACGACACAAAAATGTTCATGAAAATCCCCCTAAAACTACCCTTTATATGGAGTATTTTTTTCGAAAATTTTGATTTTCTCAAAATGGCAGAAAAGACTTTGATAAAAATAATGTATGTTTAAGATACTTTTGTGATAAATGAAATGTATATTTTGAGTTTTCTGGGAATAGTCCCTGAAGTCCTTTTCATCCTGAATGACTTTTGGATAACTGGTAAACCGTAAAGATAGACAAAATTTCTACCAAAAATGTAGATCTTATTAAAATACAGAATTTATGTTCAAGGAATTTTTTTGTGGAATTAACGATTTGCGAGAAATGAATGGTTTGAATTTTCAAATACGTATGCTTTTCTCAAATTGGAATTCGTTATTCGTCTCTCTCTCTCTCTCTCTCTCTCTCTCTCTCTTGGCCATGCAAAGAGACAGAATTTTAAAGCTAATCACATAGCGACCAGTTCTTAAAAGATTTGATTATCATTTGAAGTAGTATTGTTCTTTACGTTGTTTGCTGCTACGTATGAAAAGCCGATTTGAAGTAGTTTGTATTGAAGGAGTTGTATCGTATTTCAACTGTTGGGGAGCCGAACTTGTAGTTGCAACCGCACGTATGTTAAACAGTTTCCGGTAGCCTTCGCCCCGAATGTATTTTAAGGTGGCCTTTGCCTCAAGTTTAAAAAAAATATTAGCTTCGTAATTCGACTGTTTCTTTAGATATTATATTTATGTTTGCCTCGGCTGCGTCAGTATTATTGTTAGAGACATGAATGTCTTGGCAGGGCGTGATGCGACAAGAATGTAGGCTTACACAGATTATAAGTTTTTCTTCACTCCTTTTATTAATACTTGATACGATTTAAATAACACTTCACTGATATAGAGAGCTGTGGGGATTCTTTTTATTTAATACTTGCACTTTTTAACAAGTATACTATTTTTCGTCTCACACGAATACATAATTACTATCTCGAGGACACATCTCGCATCCAATTACAAACACTGTCCGCAGGCAACTGACTAGATTTCAACCGTCTAAACTTGTAAATTTCTGTATTTCAAGTCTCTGATTGGCTATTTTTACTTCAATAGAATACCTGCATTTAACTAAAGCTTTTTCTGGTTGTTGATTAGCTATTTTTTATAAACTGTGATTAAAATTACATTAATGCTTCAAAGAATCACAAATAACATTTAAACTCTCAAACGCATTATTTCCTCAAGGTTACCTCATTGTTAGCAACTTTTAACTTATTATTCTCACAGCTCCTACATTATTAAATTACGTAACATTTTCACATAACATTATTACACATGGATATAATAGTATACAATAATATAAACATATACAATGACTGTTATATACATTTTACAAATTATTACATACACATATTGCTTCAAGGTGGGCTGTTATTGAATTTACATATTATATAATTAGACTGAAATTATTTAGGTGTTAAAAATACTGCCTCACACTTAAAGCCTACTCTATTCCTCTAGTCCCCATGTACCTACAAGTAAATACGCAATAAGACAATTGTTGCAAATGTTTATCCGATTAACACGAAGTAGATAAAATAATAAGCGTTTATAAGAATAGTTTAAACACGAGTGAGTGGAGAAAGTCATATGAGTAACAGCTTTTTATTATATATAGAATTTATTACTTTCCTTTGGTGGGAGGGCGAAAGGATTAAGTAATGCTACCTGCGCCGTTTTTGTTATAAAAATGCGTACTGGCTTAACTGTATTATAAAGTTGCGTTACCTCCCGTTGGGACCAAAGAACGCGTCCAGCGTTGACTTTATTCATTTTATAACACCATTTGTTTACGTGGGGCCTTTCAGCTTGCAGTCTTTGAGCGCTGCATTTCATCTCATCTCTGCAGAAGTGGAGTATGGACGTAATTAAAAACGGTTTTGTAAGACTGTTTACATGAATATTTCAGCTTTCATTTACTCACTTCGCCCATCTCCATAGCAACACAGTGACGTTTAATTAAGTCAAATTCTTGTAGAGGGCGATGCAGTTATGACGACACGCATGTCGTTACACAGTTTCATTTCTTTCTTGTTTTACTTTCCTCTTTAACAAAGCATAGTCTCTTTGTCTCTAGAAGATTTATCCTTAGACTTTGTTTCTTGCGCTGCTGTGCTACTGAAAATTCTCCTGTTTGTGTTTTAGATTTACTGTATTTAAACGCATGTAAACTCTGTCGCAGTACTCATGGCTAGTGGTATCTTATTTGTTGGGTGCTTATTGTTTTATTATTTTTAAATTTGGGTTCTTTGTCCTCCGGCTAGCTATTATAACTCAGTCGAGCACGTGTCTCTAAGCAGGGTGTGTAAACGGAAAGGAGTTGTTGCTAAAAGATAACACTGATAAAAAAATTTGAATCTAGACTTTTATTGCCTTCACACTTAATTAATAATTGACATATTTAATATTTATACACGCCTGACTGAAACTGTGATATTTCTGAATGTAACTACAGTCGTTTTAGTTGCCGCGCACCAATTACTTCGCGTACTTTACATTTTTGGAACTAACTCTGCGACGTGCACCTCGTGAGAGATTCTTCAGAACTGTGCGACACTTCCTTATGGCTCGAGAATATATACTCCTTCACCTCGAATTGCCTAAACATTATAATACAGCTGCTATTGGTTACCAAATCGCGCCCACTTTAGCGTCTGTTTTGGTCAGCCAATCACTACTACTACTAGCATATATGCTCTAGGGAACATATTCCCTCCATTTCTAATAAAAGGCAAGCCACCCTGACGTAATTTGTTTGTCTCTTCTTAGTGATAAACAACTCACCCCCTCGGTTTATTGTTACCCACGTCTATTGTCAGTTTCAGTTAGGCCGTGTAAACTTATTTCCTAACAATACTTATGGCTAACAAAAATCTAAAATCCTGTACATACAATAATATTAATTTACACTACAATCACTCTGGCATTCACAGCATGTTATCATATAAAATATTGCCTCAACTGCAGGCACTAGTTTCAGAATGGGGAGCATTAAATTTTTTCAAATCAGAGACAGGAAAGAAGAGAATTTTATGTATAGTCTCATGACTTATTTTATTTATCACAGTTTCATAATGATTCTATAAACTGGTATGCAACTATATTTCTTATTCAATTTTGGCACAATCAAATCACAGTTTTCTGATCAAGGGCAAGTGCTTTACTGCAGTCCTAGCCTCCACTATTTCTCCCCCTTTTTCTCTTCGTGCCAGCGTATGACCAATACTTAAGTTTGCCTATCATCTGGTGCAGGTTTGTCACTGCAGGAGACACAATTTATTCTTGGGTTTGCCTAACGTACAAGGGGAGTCGGGACTGAGAGTGTGGGACTCTCCGAGCGTCGGCATACCCACTAAAAACTCCTCCACCGGATTGAAAGGATAAGGTTTGCTGCGGTACCGCGTAAAGCACCCGCGCATTCCAAGGTGATGGTTAAAAACTGGGCCGCAGTGCGGTCACCAGGGGAGTAAGGAATTGTTGCCGGGAGACAGACTTGACTAAGGCCCAGTCTGCCCCCGCAGCGAAGTAGAGGAGAAAATGTTAGGGATTCCAGGTGATAGCGTGAAGGATTAGTGGCGCTTGAATTTTCGGTTAGGTTGATGTGGAAGGGAAGAGGATGGAGAGGGGTGTGGCATAACACAGGTTTCGATGAAGTTCCGAATTAGGATGTAGCTCTCTTGTAGGTGGCTGTAGTGGTCTGTGAGTTCCTTGAAGTTCTGTCTGTTAGAGTTGTTGGTGTTGGTTTGTAGCTCTCGGATCCCCACAACTGAAGCGCCGAGATATTTTTATATTTATTAAATACTTGCACTTTTTAACACGTAAACTTATTTTTCGTCTCACACGAATACGTATTAAATCTCCCGAGGACGTATCTTGCATCCGGTTACAAACACTGTCTGCAGGCAACTGAAATCTAAATTTGTAAAATTTTCACCTTTTCAGTTTCTGATTGGCTAATCCTACTCCAATAGAATACCTTCATTTAACTAAAGCTTTTCTGGTTGTTGATGGCTATTTTATAAACTGTCACTAAAATTACATTATTGCTTCCAAGAATCAGAAGTAGTATTGTTAAACTCTCAAACTATTATTGCTTCAAGGTTACCTCATTGTTAGCAACGTTTAACCTATTATTCTCACAGCTCCTACATTATTAAATTACGTAATATATTCACATAACATTATTGAACATGTATACAATAATATAAACATATGCAATGACTGTTATATACATTTTACAAATTATTACATACACATATTGCTTCAAGGCGGGCTGTTATTCAATTTACAACCTATATAATTTGACCGAAATCATTTAAGTGCTAATACTGCCTCATCCTACACTCTTTGGAGTAGAGAGCTAAATATTAGCTCATCTTTTAGGGTAATTTTTGCTCTATAATATGACATCACTGTTAAATATGGCAACTTTCATGTCTAAACCATCTTGATTCTTTCTTTACACATATTTGTCCCTTTCCTCCGTTTTTATTTTGAACAGTTGCTTTCTATGAATGACATTTCCAATAAGATGACCTGCTTTCTCAGAAGATAGCTAAATTAAATGTTTGAATGACTACTCCATTTATACGCGGTATTTGATATTGACCAATATGGTATGCCTAAATTCTTCGGATATCCACAATTATTATCGTTAACATCTTATAATATGCTTGCAAGAAAGCAATATTTACTTTCTCTACTACGTATAGTAAGTAGGGGAAGTATTGTATTCCACCCAAACTTTCGTCCCCGAGATTTCACCGGAAATACATGTTTTGAGACCCCCTGAATACAAAAAACCATTTTTGGAAACATGTCCGTGTGTGTGTCTGTGTGTCTGTGAACAGCATAACTCAGAAACGAACAGTCGGATAAACACCAAACTTGGTATTTAGGTTCAGTATCTTCCAGAGATGGGACACGAAGGTTTTCAAGAAAATCCCCTCAACCCAGATTACTCTTTACATGGAACATTTTTCGAAAATTTTAAGTTTCTCAAAAATGGCTAACGATTTTGATTAAAATATCATATGTTAAAATATTTTCATGAGGAATGAAATGTATATCTCGAATTTTCTGGGAATGTCTCCACAAGTATTCTTCATTGTGAACGACTTTTGCATAACTGGTAAACCATAAGAGATAGACAAAATTTTACTACACAAAAATGTAGATCGCGTTAAAATACACAATTTATGTCATATACATGTTTTGTTGTTGAGTGAACCATTTAAATTTTCCAATACTTATACTTTTTCTCAAATTCGTTATTCATTTTGTTTTTGTCCTGGTAATGCAAAGAGAATGGAATACTCCACATAGCAGCCAGCTCTTAAAATATTTGACTATAGCTTAAAACCTACCAATTACTTTTGCATCTGCAAGAAAATTGGCAATAAGATTAACGTCTCAATATCTCGATTAACATAAAGCAAATGGAGAATAAGCGTTTGTAAAAATAGGTTGTACAAGAGTAGAGGAAGTCATGTGAGTGTAACACATCAGATTTTTATCGTACAAAATGTCAGTTCGTTAATGAACACTAATAGTCTCAGTATGCAGTAATTAATAAACTACTAAGGAGAAAGTATGAAATCGTACTGCCTCAACATCCATTCAGTCCAATCTAGTTAAATTTCCATTACCGAAACCAAAGATTCCTTCAGCTTTCAACTTTGAAAATTGTGCTTTTGTTCAGTTCACATTCAAATAGTGTCTGTTTCCAAAATAAATTTTCTTGAAAAAAAACAAACAAACGCTGGTTACTGTGTTCTGATTTTTGCTTGTCTTAATTTGGAGGTTAGCTATTCTCTTATTCCTACTGTTGGTAGCACTGGTTACTATCCCGTAACACATTCGATTGTACATTCTTTTAGCATGTCTTGATCTGAAAGTTGGCCAAACGGTGATTTGATTTTAAACAACACCGGTTGTTTAAGACAATGCTCATTGAATGTACATAATGTGCTACAGTTTGTTCAATGAATAGTCTGTTTGGTGTTGCGAGTGTCATCAGATAAATTTCTGACCTCTAGTGGAATTAACTATGAAAAAATCGACATCTTAAAGCTATTTTATGTATCCATTTTGGTGTTAGAGGATGGCCCATTACCTTTTAAATAATTCAGAAATAAATTCCATCATTGTTAATTAGCTGCTTTATTGTATAAAGTTATTGCATATCAGTAAACTTACAAGGCATACACCTAAGTCCTGATATGTTTCTGAGATAATGTGTCACGAAATTAGAAAACTTAAGATTGCTGAGATAGGGCTTTTAATCTCCTGTAACAAGAGAGTCAAGCCGCTTTTACTTTCCCTAATACGTAGAGAAAGTAGGGGAAGTATTGTATTCCAGCCAAAATTTCGATGTCGAGATTTCGTCGGAAATTTACCTCGAGGCCAACTGACCCCCCCACCCAAAAGCATTTTTAGAGAAACGTCCGTGTGCTGTATCTGTGAACAGCATAACTTCAAAAACGAAAAGTCGAATAAATGCCAAACTTGGTATTTAGGTTCAGCATCTTCCAAAGATACGACACGAAGATTATCAATAATATCCCCTCCCCATCCCCAACCACCCTTTATATGGAACATTTTGAAAATTTTGATTTTCTAAAAAAGTTGCTGTAACAATTTTAATTAAAATACCACATATTAAAGATACTCACATGACAAATACAGTGTATATCTTTAATTTTCTGGAAATAGCCTAAGAAGTCCTCTTCATCCTTAAGGAATTGTGCTTAATCTTGTATAACGTTAAGCGATAAACGAAAAATACCTTGCAAAAATATACGAGGGTTAGGGCAAAAGTCATGGCAACAATTTTTTAGCTTGTAGATATGTGAACGGATCAAAAACGCATATGTGTCGTGTGGAAGTTCTGCAGGCATAGTGTATATGCAGAACAGATGGCTCTGATAGCTGGTAGTAGGAGAGCAAGGGCTGTGAAATTAGTCAGTTGGCGAGTGTCGTGCGAGATGGAAGTAACCCGTATTGAGCAGCGCGCTTACATCAAAATAACCGTATGCGATGGAATGTTACAGTGAATTAGTGAAAGTCCTTGGGAATAATGCCCTACCATACCGTACAGTAGCGCGGTGGGTAGGAAAGTTTCAGCAAGGACGTGTGTCAACCAGTGATGAGCAACTTTCGGGACGACCTGTCAGTGTGCGGCACTGCCGTCATCGAGCAGCTCCTGGATGAAGACAGACGATGGACGCTACTGGAGTTAGAGATGGCAAGTGGCATCGAGAAAAGCACCGTCCACAGGATATTGCGTAATGAGCTGCAACTACGCAAAATCGCATGCACTGACAGAAGTTCAAAAGTGGGTGCGCTATGCAATATGCTCCGACCACCTTGCACGCTGCCAACAGGTCGACGATCAATTCTTGTCACGAATAATCGCCATCGATGAATTTTGGGCCAGGGGATACGAACCAGAGCTGAAACGTCAGTGCGCGGAGTGGCGACATGCTGGATCACCAAGGAGGCAGAAGTTCCGTCAGAATCCTTCCCCAGTCAAATTGATGGTTATCGTCGCGTTTAACGTCAGGGGTGTCATTGTTTGCCACTTTGTTCCACATGGCATAACAGTGACCGCACAGTACTGCAGTGACTTCCTGGTGCAACAAGCACGACGTGGCGTTCGGGAGAAACGTCCGGATGTTGTGGACAGTGCAATAATCCTGCACGACAATGCAAAACCACATAAAGCAGAGTGTGTAGGGCAGCTTCTGCGACGTTGGGGATGGAAAGAATTTGAGTACCCACCGTACTTTCCGACATTTCGCCCTGTGACTTTGATCTCATTCGAAAGATTAAAGAACCACTACGTGGTAGGCGGTTTGCAACACGAGAGGACATTGCTAATACTGTGCGTGAACAAGTGACCCGATTCACACATGGTGCGGCAAATGCTGAGCAAATGGTATTCAGCGCCTCCCACATCGTTGGCAGCGTGTGGTGACAGTAGCAGGGGACTACTTTGAGGGTCTTTAGGCCCAGGTTTGTCGTGTCAACTGTATGTGTATTGTGTTGTCATTCTTTTGCACCGTGAAGGCAATATTACCCTGTTACTACCGTAATAAATTAGTGTGTTACGATATTTCAATGCTATTCGTTGTCCACACATGTAGCTGACACCTTGTCCTTTCGTCTGTATATGTCACATTTTCCAACCGGACTGGTATCTTCAAGAAAATAAATAGTTGCCATGACTTTTGCCCCAACTGATCTCTTTAAAACACACAATTTATTTAAAATAAACGTTTATGTGGCATAAGCCGTTTCTGAGCTATACATTATTAAAGGTTCGAATTGTTCAATACTTGTCATTCTTTTTTAAGTCCCACAGATTTCAGTTGTTTCTCGCGATTGCATAGAAGCAGTATGGGATTTTAAAATCAGTATATAGCTCCAGTTCTTAAACATTTCAGTATTATTGTTCCCTTTGTGTCTATAAGAAATGTGTGATGTAGTCATTTCTGCAAAGGTTTATTTGGAATAAAATGTAGTAGATAGAAAAATAAGCCTTATTAAGAATAGCTTGTATACCCACTAATAAAGATAGAGGGTAGAGAAAGTCATGTGGATGTACTATAACATGCTGGGTAGAGGCCTAAAGGTTCACATGCAAAATTAAATTAATTTTTAATAGCTAGCACGTACATTATGGGGACGTATACTGACTTGACCGCGGAGGGCCAAAACATGGTGTGAGGTTAAGACGTGGGTTTTTCACTGTACAAAATCCATAATACAAATCTACTTACACATTCATAGATTTATTTCCCAAACTTTTGGGGTTCCTAAATCATTAAATATGAAAGGTGAGGGGAGATATCCACCGATCCAAAAGCCGGCTTGCACATGCGATCCGCTTCTCTCGGGATACTCAGCAAGGGAGACTCAGCAACTCGTGGCTAGCAAAAACTCCCAGTCAGGAGTGATGTCATCCCGTCAACATGAAAGTGCCTTCCGGCTGGAGTGATCAGTGCTCAGGAGGAAGTAATGTCTGCGGCCGAAACTGACTGAGAGACGAAAGCAACAATATGTCTGGTGATGACAATGTAACCCCCAAATTATTAATACGCACAGTATGACATCAGATTTTTTAAAAATTATAGCGTGTCTCAAAATGATATATACTCTTTAAAACACTATTTCTCAGCAACGAAATGAGACAGAAATACAATTTTTGTTTTGTTCCTTAAACCATTATAAAGCATTGCACTACGATAAGGAGCCAGTTTTTGAAAACGTACTACGTTATCTGAATGTTTAAAACCGCGCAATGGTGCGACAACTTTGAAGCAGTTTACTTTACCCGCTTCTGAAGTTATCGTTATCTCGTAGCTGGTTCAGTTGTCTCGTGCACCAGCTGCTCCAGTGGTATGGTTACGAGTACTTTCTCAGGGTATGCGTGAGTATATTTTACAGGATAACACCAGTATAGATTGACTGAGAAGTTTAATGTGATCAAATACTTGAGCTATTGAAACGAGTTGTCGACCGTTTGGAGACAAAGAATTAAACTGATTATGAATCCTAGCGCTCGAAACTATAACGACTGAATTATTATATCTGCTAACTTCTCCAGTATCAATTTTATGGTTTGAAATAACTGTTTACGCAACACAAGAAACTAGAAGAATAAATTACCATGAGTCGCTAAAATACTTACCGGCGAAACCCCTTGCGATGTCCGCTAAATCTTTTTCACACAAGCGCGTCACTGAGCACTTATAGTAGCACACGAGTCGTCACAAGTATCCAGACTTTCTTTACGACATATATTATGTAGGGGAAGTATTGTGTTCCACTCAAAAATTCGATACTGAGATTTCACCGGAAATACATGTTTTGAGACCCCTTGAATCCAAAAAAAAGCATTTTTGGAAACATGTCCGTGTGTGTGTCTGTGAACAGCATAACTCAGAAACGAACAGTCGGATAAACACCAAACTTGGTATTTAGGTTCAGTATCTTCCAGAGATGCAACACGAAGGTTTTCAAGAAAATCCCGCAACCCAGATTACCCTTTACATGGAACATTTTTCGAATATTTTAATTTTCTCTAACGATTTTGATTAAAATATCATATGTTTAAGATATTGTCATGAGAAATGAAATGCATATCTCGAATTTTCTGTCGATGTCTCCAAAAGTATTCTTCATTGTGAACGACTTTTGCATAACTGGTAAACCATAAGAGATAGACAAACCTTTACTACACAAAAAATGTAGATCGCGTTAAAATACACAATTTATGTCATATACATTTTTTGTTGTTGAGTGAACCGTTTTCGAGATATTGCTTGTTATTCCCTTAAATCTTCCAATACTTATACTTTTTCTCAAATTCGTTATTCATTTTTTATGTCCTGGTAATACAAAGAGAATGGAATACTCCGGATAGCAACCAGCTCTTAAAATATTTCACTATCGCTTAAAACCTGCCGTATTCCCCTTGCATCTACAAGAAAATTACCAATAAGGTTGACATCTCGATATCTCGATGAACATGAAGCATATGGATAATAAGCGTTTGTAAAAATAGTTTTACAAGAGTAGAAAAAGTCATGTGAGTGTAACACATCAGAATTTTTAACTTAAGACCCGCCTACATATTGCTACTCTACCAAGTCTCCCTTCTCCCGTGGCCAATACTTTAAAATCATATGTGTACGTCTCCTACCTTGTTAGTAAGAGTACCTCCCCGAATCTCATAATTACGTTCCCTTTCTACTCTACAAATCTGCAAATGTACTGAGCGTATAACCTAACCGAATTGCAAGAATCTTTAAGCTAATGTGTTCTCTCCTCGGCTGTTACTAATGTCTTTAGTTAGCTTAACCCGCTAATGACCATTTTCTCCGGACAAATATTTTCAATTTCTTATTGCATTATAACTTAATTTAATATAAGGAAATTATTTATTGCAATTATTCTCTACCTTACTATTATTTCTTTATTTACTACTTTGTATCTTCCAGTAAATAATTACTGTATCAACCCGTACACGTTCAAACTGTCCCACTCTGCCACAGTCCAAAGAAAGACGTTTTTCATACAAAGCCTGCATGACAGCAACAACACTCTCGTTATCGGTCGAACTTCTCTTTCTTCCGCACCACCCTTTCAACACATCTTGCACGTTCCATCGATTTCAAACTTGTCTTGGATTCTTGTGATTGTTAACCTTGTTAGTGGCGGTGTACCAAATTCAACCTCCAACGTCGTTGAACCTCAACAACATTCTCCACTTTCCAATAACATTTCAGCGCTCACGTTTATTGAACGATAAATGTACCGTCAGGTTTGTTCATAAACAGAAAGACGTGTTTTTATGCTTTCTATTACCTCCTGAATCATAACAACAAGATTGTATTTATGCCTCATTTCATTGCTGAGCAATAGTGTTTAAAAGAGTGCTTCAATTTGAGACACTTAGTTTTATTCCTCGTTTGCGTTAATATAAGTGTAATCCCAAAAATATTTCTACAAATAATAAAAATGTGCTTCGTGAATATTTCTAAAGAACCTTTATACTTTTATAACTGGTTTCAATAAATGACTAAACAAGTCAGTAATATTCACCTTATTCCTAACATTGTACCCTATTTCCACATCATATCATGCACGTACGAGGCGCATCCCGTCTGGTGCCAGTAGCGGGGCAGCAGTGACCCGAAATGGCGGCTCTTATTCGTTCTCCCGCCGCCTGCGAGGTTCGGTTAGTGATAAAGTTACTTACTGCACAAAACATAGCGTCGATCGAAATTGATCTTCAGCTCTGTCAGGTCTACGGGCCAAACATCATGAGCAAACAGATAATGCGTCGCTGGTGTAGGCGGTTTTCCGAAAGTCGACAAAGTCGTCCATGATGAAGAGCGCAGTGAGCGACCGTTCTTCTTCAATGATAACCTTGTTGAGCTGTTGAGGCAGAGCACCGTGAAGAACCGTCGCTTCACGATTACGGAGCTCAGCAGCCATTTTCCGCAGATATCGCCATCTTTGTTGCATGAAATTGTCACTAAGCGCCTGCTGTTCCAGGCGGGTGCCGAAAAACCTGACACCCGAGCACAAAACGAAACTCTTAGGAGCAGCACTGACATTTCTGCTGCGGTATCATGATGACGGCGACGAGTTTCTCGACAGGATCGTCACGGGCGATGAGACGTGGGATTTACACTTTACCCCGGAAATCAAGCTGCATTGGCGTTACATTGGATCTCCGGCCAAGACGTTATACAAACAGACTGTGTTGTTGCAGAAAGTGATGTGCACGGTGTTCCGCTGCAGGAAGGGTATTCTACTTATTGACTTCCTGCCCAGAGGTGAAACAGTGAACGCTGACCGTTACTGTGAAACACTGCCGAAATTGCGACGTACCATTCAAAATGAAGCCGGAATTATAAAGACAATAATTATCATAATATTCTGAGAAGGATAGCGATATAAAATAAGTAATAATATATTTAAAATCAGTGTCTGTATAAAAAGGAGAAGCATTGTGAAAATTGTTGACTGTAAAAGCGACAGAAAGACCAGACAGGCACAGTTTTGTTAATTAGGGACCAGCCTCAGGTAGAAAGGGTAAATACCATTGAAGCAAGTTTTTCCTGGTAACAGCCGAGGACAGCTGCACTTAGTCTGGTGAAGGTCACTCTAGGCTTCAGGACGCCGAGTTGTGACGAGCGTTTGAGGGGAGAGAGGGGAAGTTAGGAGTTTTTCTCTTTGTCATTCTGTCCTGAGCGATTGGTGAGCGCGGGACGACATTCTGGTCGAGTTGTGCACATTGGCGGCAAACATGGAAGAGGGTAGAACGTTCAGCTGTAGTTAATAATCTTCGGTCTTGGTAAAGACACAGTAGCATCGTATGCATTTAAAAGTGATCAACAAACCTTAAGTTTTATTTTAAATGGTGAAAATAAAAGTGTTCCAAGAAAGCGTTCGTGTTTCTCTGTACACACTCACGCATACCCAGTGATTAAGATCTCATGCTCGAGTAGCCGTGTCAAAGTATAAAAAAAAACAACTAGGAGGAGAAACGCAGCAATCGTGAGGCAAAGGTAGTGCTTCATTGTTGGAGACTGCGTCAAAAACAAGAGGCTGGAATGTGTACTGCAGGTGTTGTGCTGCTCCATGACAATGCTCGTCCACATACGACTCGGCGCACAGCAACTGTTCTGCAGAGGTTCGGCTGGGAGCTGTTTGATCATCCAGCATACAGTCCTGATCTTGTTCCTAGCGATTTCCATCTTTTCTTGCACCTCAAGAAATTCCTGTCCTCCGGTCAGCGTTCTGACAACGACAAAAAGCTGAAAACCACTGTCACACTGTCCATTCACAGGCGCCAGACTTCTACAACATAGAAATACAAAAGTTCATTCCACGATATGACAAGTGTTTTAATTATTGTAGTGACTATGTCGAAAAACAGCTCAAACATTGCTGTACCTGTTGCCAATTAAGTTTTTCCTGTAACTGTGTTTTCTTTGGTTTAAAAAAATAGGGAAACTTACTTTATGAATGCGCCTGGTATATGAAAATAAAGATCCATTATAAATTTCTAAACCCATTTTCAATCAATTACTAAACATAACTCAGTAATACTCGCTTTGTTTATACTATAGTATCCTATTTTCAAATCACATTATGAATAAAGCTCCAATACTCTTTTCTAATATCTATTTTCAACAATTTCCACATCACATTATGCACTTAGTTTCACTTGCAAGCTGCACATATTTCTATCTGGAATTTACCTATGATTTCATGCAGAGAATACAGCTTTGCATGTCTTCCGGTCATTAGTTACCTACCTGGGGAACAGCAGTCTCCCAGAGAGTCGTGTTGCTTCTGTTGTACTTATGTAGATAATAACTCAATTTTCTGAAATCTCATCTGCAATCCTGTGTGCTGTTTTGTTTGGTTTTATATCTCCTGGTCATACGTTCTCGCGTGTTAACTCCTGGCATAAAAACCCATCATTATTTCCAATCAACAAGTGAATAAAATTGCAAACACCAAACGATGTGCACACGGCTATATCCGGGGTAGGGGAAGGCTTCGGATATTCTGAAATACGGGTTTGTCATGTATGACGCGACTGAGAGACCGATACTCTCACAACACTGATATACGAAACCGTTCCTGCAATAGCGACGGACCGACCAGGACCTTTTCTCCCCTAGATAACGCTAATAATGCGAAACAATATGAATATGTTACACCTACCTTTCTTTACAAAATATATTCGAAACGATACCCTTCTGCATCTATTATAGTCTAGTATCTTTGGAACAGTTATTGAACACGCGATTACAATAGAATTTAAATAACATGAGACTTCTGACACTTTATGGAGGGGTATGTTTCCATGGCAAGGTACCCTCCGTTGTTGCTCTGGCCAGCAAGGTGCCGCCACCCACCCTTCCCTTCGCCAAAAAGTTGATCTTTGAGGGGTAACACATTGCCATGTTGGCGGTTTACTATTCACTAGCGTTACATCCCAGCCATGTGATCTAATACAACGTGACAACGCAGCTCTCCCACTTCTCCGCTTTGAGTGAAATGTCAGGATTCTCAGGTTGTTTAAATAGCACTGTAATTTCTGCAGACGAAATATTGTAAACGCACGCTGGATATTGTCTTATAATTTATGGAGATTTTTGCATAAAGTTTATCTTTAAGTATTTCCCCACAGATAATAATCACATGGTTTTAGATCTGGAGAGCGAGCACGTCTGTCAATTATTCTGTCACCAAAGACACTTTGTAATGCAAGGCAGCATTTTTGTTGGACTTCTTTCCACGACTAGACTAATTTTTCCTAGGTTAGAGCTTTGGCTGTATGTTTCTTTCAGTCCAAAATGGATCAGTTTGTACAACTAGGGAATTTTTGCATAAATTCACGCTCAGTTCAGATGTAATTCTGTTCGAGCTAAACTTAGGGACCAGCCTGTATTTGTAAGCAACGAGGTTGATATTGTGATGTATTTTATTTAAAATATCTAAATTTCAGATGAGGAGATGTTTTGTTATGCTATTTATTAGCACCAGGCTTTGGGCGTCAATTTAAAGTAGTTGTTTGTATTGAAGTAGTTTTATTATATTTCAACTGTTGGGAGCTGAACTCGTAGTAGTTGCAACCGCACGTATGGTAAACATTTTCCGGTAGCCTTCCCCCAAATGTACTTTCAGTAATTATTCCACATAAAATGAATGAATGAATTTAAAATTTCTTTAAATGAAAAAGCAAAGTAGCCTTTGTCCCAAGTTTTTAAAAATATTAACTTTGTAATTAAACTGTTTCTTTAAATATTATATTTATGTTTGCCTCGGCTGCGTCAGTATTATTCTTAGAGACACGTTTCTCTTGGCAGGGTTTTTGTACGACTAAGAATGTAGGCTTACACAGACTTTAAGTTTTAATTCACTCCTTTTTATTACTCCTTGTCACAAATTAAATAGCACTTCACTGATATAGAAAGCTATGAGATTCTTTTACTTAATACTTGCACTTTTTAACATGTATACTATTTTCATCTCACACGAATACGTAATTAATTTCTCGAGGACACACCTCGCGTCTGGTTATGAGCACTGTTTGGAGGCAACTGAATTGATTTCAACCCTCTAAACTTGTAAATTTCTGTATTTCAAGTCTCTGATTGGCTAATCCTAGTCCAATAGAATACCTTCATTTAACTAAAGCTGTTTCTGGTTGTTGATTGGCTATTTTATAAACTATCTCAAAATTTACATTATTGCTGCTCTAGTAATGACTACACTTTAAACTTCCTTACTCATTATTGCCTCAAGGTTATCTTATTGTTAGCAACTTTAAACTTATTATTCTCACAGCTCCCACATTATTAAATTACGTAATAATTTCACATAACATTATTACACATGGATACAATAATATAAGCATATGAAATGATTGTTACATACATTTTACAAATTATTAAATACACATATTGCTTCAAGGCGGGCTGTTATTGAATTTATATATTATATAATTTGACTGAAATCATTTAAGTATTAAAAATAGTGTCTCACAGATCAACTACTTGGTTGTTGCTGAGGAAACGTTTCTACATTTTAATGATCTAGGAAAATACTGCGGTGAAGTTTTCAAAATTTGGAAACAAAAATCAAACCTATCTGCCTTAAAGATAGCAGTGCTGACGAAAGGAAGTGGGGCCCGAAACCAGAACAGAGGCAATCCGGCCCCTTAAGTTTTTACCGTGACCCCTGGGAGGGAGGAATGAGGGTAAAGACTTGTGGTCAACCAGATCCGGATAAGACAGGAGCAAGCACGTACGGGGTCCCTAATGTTTCCAGATTGAATGCCTGAGCCCACCCATTGGGCCCCGAGCCTCCGGAGGTACTTTGAAGGAGCGCTTAACCAAAACCATCCAGAGGGGGTATCCAATCGAGTGGTCCTTGGATGATATCAGGAAGAGGCTCCCACGGAGCGCAACCACAATCTAGCCGCAACCCACCGAACACCGTCGTCTGATCCTACAACTCTGAGACAGATGACAAGGAAGACGATGGGTACAGGAGGTAAGTGGAAGGAGAGTCGTGGTAAATGTATCACGCCAGCATTCGCCTGCCGAACCGGGTAAACCACAAAATACCCATGTGGGCGGTCGCCAGGGATCGAACCCGAAACTTCCGAGTGCGAGTCGCACACGTTACCGCGGCGCCACTCGCTCGTTAAAGATATCCCCTTACAAGCTTGTCACACGATTTACGTATACATCATAATTAATTTACAAAACAAATTCAAGTATATAGTTTTTAATTTTGACCCTTTTTAATTACCAAACATTATTTGCAAAGGCATGTATGTACGTACTTTCAGTTTTATTTTACTGAAAATATCCAGTGATAACATTTATCATTTTAGGACTCCTTGGTGAAATTCTCAAACTAATTTCCAAGTTTTCTCTGCAAGCAGCAATTTGAGGATAAATAGCGACAAAAGTAATGAAGAAAGACTACACATCTGCATTCTTATATCGGTGGCACTTCAATGTGGGCTCCATTATAATATATTCTTTGAACGGAATGGTTCAGACGGTAATGTCTGTGACCCGCATTCGGGAGGTCGTGGGTTCGCTTCCCGTGGCCGACTGGGATTTTTGGGGGTTTCCTCAGGTCGCTAAGTGAATGCTGGGAAGGATCATTACATCCCCCGAATTTTCTGTCCCTCCATTTCACCTCCATTCTCATTTCATTCAGCTTTCATCTGCTCGGGTTTTCTCAGGGTTGCAAGTGTCGGCGGAAGGTCTCGGCGTGTGCATGGCAGAAGAAAAGGATGCTCTGAGGATACCTTCGTCTCCCGGGCTGCGAGTGGTGTCTGAATCCCCCAGGGGATATATAAGCTCACAGGGAAGAGTGTGCCGGCTGCTCCAGCCACCACCCGGGGAGTTTAAATCTGTAAACGCTAGGGACCCTGCCCTCTGCCTGTGGTGCCTCCTGGTCCGGCCGCCTTCTGTCTCTTCTCACCTCATCCCTCTCTCCCGGGGGTGCGCTACAACAGATCTGCGTAGGTGCCAAGTCCCCCTCCACTTCCAGTCCAAACCTATCCTATAATATATCCATCTCTCGTAAAATCATTAAATAGATAACATTTATTACTGCCTATAACTGTATTTTTCACCTTTTCCGTAAATTTCCACAGGTTTGACCCCTTAACACAGCACTGATAGTATACATCATGAGAACAACACAAAGTAAATATTAAAAGATGACTTTAAATAACGTTAATCCCAATAGATATCATTGCAAGCACCGTTACCCTCCGTAGGCGCACGAGCTAGGTCAATCGATACTTCCTGCCAGTTAGACCCGGTAGGTCGCTGGTCGCGTCATTCAAGATAAACCCAGTGCACGCTATAAAGTGGCTTTCTAATTCCTCCCCTTCCCAGTTGAGATGACGTTGAGTGAGAAAACAGAACATCCCTACAGAGCAGCTATTATTGGAGTAACGTATTTTATTCTGTCGGGTTTTGCTTGTTAAATGTGCTCACCAATGCGCTGTTTAACCTCTGGGTCACCATATGTATAGCAACGGATCTTATTCCCTGTCTTTCTCACGCCAATAAACGTCACCTGTCAAGATGGTTAGTAGAACGTGTTTGTGTGCATGCGAAATTTCTGTATTCATTTCATAATTAAATACCTCCCTTTAGAAAAGCAATTCACTATACAAATTAAGATCTGCGGTCGACTGAGGAAGGAAGAAAGAGGGGCGTAGGAGCGTCTGTGGCTTGTATTAGATTAGATTAGAATATGATCTGTGAGTTTAGTAGTGAGACCCGTGAACACAAAACATGAAAGAACACATTGAAATAATTTTAAAAATTAAATAATACAATTATACTGCGATACGTACAGTTATAGAACTCACCAAATGTACAAACATATTCTTGCAGTTACGTAACCTACAAATGTATTCATAACAGACTTTATTTTCACTAGGCTTTTATAGCATGTGTCTCATCATAGTTTTTACATCTTATTTGTAACGTACAACTTTGTCAGTTTACCTTTCTTATACATAAAATTCACATATACACAGTAATTCTAAAGCAGGCACCAGATTAATGATTTATGATTTAAAACAGAAAAAAAGCTTTTTACACGTTATTTAAGTGCTTTCATCGCTAATGTAATGAAGTAGATAGAAAAAAAATTATGTTATACATTCAAATCACTTTCCCTACACTCTATCCTTTATTAGGGGGTATACAAACTATTCTTATTAAAGCTTATTTTTCCTCTACTAAATTTTAATCGAAATAAACCTTTTCAAAAATAGCTACATTACACATTTCGTTATAGATACAAAGAGAACAGCGATAGTCAAATGTTTAAGAACTGGACGCTATACGCTGGCCTTAAAATTTCATACTGTTTCTATGCAATCGCCAGAAACAAGTGAATGTTGACAGGACTTACAGATAATGGCCAAGAATGACCAGGCTCAATCAATAGAGGACCTGCCTGTTGTGCGAGGGGTCCCGGGTTCGATTCCCGGCTGGGGTGGGAATTTTTCTCTAGCCAAGATTATTCTCTATCCTCCCCCAGAGTCTGGAAGTATGAATGAGTGTGTGTGTGTATGGTCTAATGATCAAAAACCAAAAGTGCAAGGAACCAAGGGCAAGAGTTACACGAGTTAACACTATTGCCAATAGGCAATAAGTTCCAAAGGAAAGGCCGCCGATAAGATCAATGTAGTAAAAGGCGGGGTATAAATGGAACTAAAAAAATCTGATGTGTTACACTCACATGACTTTCTCTACTCCTGTACAATCTATTTTTACAAACACTTATTCCCCATATGCTTCATGTTAATCGAGATATCGAGATGTCAATCTTATTGTTAATTTTCTTGTAGATGCAAGGGGAATATGGTAGCTTTTAAGCGATAGTCAAATATTTCAACGCTGGTTGCTATGTGGCGCATTCCATTCTCTGCATGTCCAGGACATAAAAAAATGAATAACGAATTTGAGAAAAAGTATAAGTATTGGAAAATTTAAGGAAATAACAGGCAATATCTCGAAAACAGTTCACTCAACAAAAGAAATGTATATGACATAAGTTGTGTATTTTAACGCGATCTACATTTTTTGTGTAGTAAAATTTTGTCTATCTCTTATGGTTTACCAGTTATGCAAAAGTCGTTCACAATGAAGAATACTTTTGGAGACATTCCCAGAAAATTGGAGATATACATTTCATTTCTCATGACATTATCTTAAACATATGATATTTTAATCAAAATCGTTAGAGCCATTTTTGAGAAAATTAAAATTTTCCAAAAATGTTCCATGTAAAGGGTAGTCTGGCGTGGGGGGATTTTCTTGAAAACCTTCGTGTCGCATCTCTGGAAGATACTGAACCTAAATACGAAGTTTGGTGTTTATCCGACTGTTCGTTTTGGAGTTATGCTGTTCACAGACACACAGACACACACACAGACACACACACACACACACACACACACACACACAGACACACACACGGACATGTTTCCAAAAATGCTTTTTTTGAATTCAGGAGGTCTCAAAACATATATTTCCGTTGAAATCTCGGTATCGAATTTTTGGGTGGAATGCAATACTTCCCCTACTTACTATACGTAGTAGAGAAAGTAAAAAAGGAACAATTCGAACCTTTAATAACGGTTATATCAGAAACGTTTTATACCACAAACAATTATTTCAAATAAATTGTGTGTGTTAAAGAAATATACATTTTTTGTGCAGTATGTTTTCATCTATCGTTTAAGGTTTACCAGTTATACAAGATTATATAAAATGTCTTCCAAATCATGTGGATTTCATCAGCTATTCCCAGAAAGTTCAAGATATACATTTTACTTGTAATGTAAGTATCTTAAATATATGGTGTTTTAATCAAAATCGTTAAGAGCTATTTTTATTTTTTTACGAAGTTTTGTTTTTGAGTTATGCTGACAGACCTTTTTTCTTAAAAAGTTTTTTTGGGGGGTTCAGGAAATCTTAAAGCATATATTTCCAGTGTAATCTCGATATCGAATTTTTGGGTGGGATACAATACCTCCCCTACTTGCCATACGTAGTAGAGAAAGTAATAATCTTTAGTAAGATACATTTTTATACCTACTAATAAACAATAGAGGGTAGAGAAGGTTATGTGAGTGTCATACCAGATGGTGTTTTATTATTACAAACTTTCTCAGGCACGTTGTCAAAAATGGCTCATTAACTCAGAGCACGAAGTATTAATTACAATACTACGGTTAACATAACAGTAATAAATAACCGCCAATAAGAAAAATAATGCAATTACGATAGTTAAAAATCTTGATAAAAAGATTTCATTACAAAAAAACCTTAATAAACCCTTAAGGTACAAAAAGAAATAACTATTAAAATAGACATTAATAAAAACATTAAATTAGTTTACGATTCTAAACAAAGGAACCAAACAGGGAAATGCCGATTCCAATACGCATATACATACTTAGGTTAACGCTAATTTGTTAAACTAAATACTACTACGAGCGCTGGCCATAGGGCCCATTTTGACTCCTTACTGCCCTGGATGCTTATGTCTGGAGAGCAGACGTCCTCAATGGGATTCATCCCCCAATCGATTGTGGCGGTCGCGTGGGAAGTGGGGCAGGTGAGAAACTTTTGACAAGTGGGTTAGTTCAACAGTTTTGACATTGCTAAATAAAAAATGAAAGCTCCGATCTCTTCTTCTCCTTCTCTCGATCGATCCCGAGACCTCATTTCCTCCGAAAGGAGGTCAGGTAATCCCAGACGCTGCTGTTTACCAGAAGATCTCCCTCCATAAATTTTATTCACATGTTTCAAGTTCTCACAGAGAGAACATGTTTTGTCGAACTGGGTTCCAATATCTATTAAACGTTTTACGCTCGAATTGCAGTCCATTTCTTTTACTGTCAAGCATGCTTGCTCCAGCGTCTACACGAAAGCCCTCACATCGATAAGGACTGCCATTAAGTAAATAGGGTAACGCTGAGCTTGCAATACCAGGTTATGTAGTAAATTTTGGGCCCGGATATGTTAGACCGAGTACATCTACGGTATTTCTCTCCAAAAAATAAGTACATCCAATAGTACCTTATGCTAAGTTAGAGTTCTATCACTATATTTAAGTGTTTTCCAATATAGCCACTATACCATGTATTTGCATAGGTATAAAAAAGGGCAGTCTATGAATACGATTTGCGATACCGAGCGAGGTGGCGTCGCGGTAACCTGTGAGACTCGCAATTGGAAAGCCCTGGGTTCGATCGATGACTGATGGCTCATTCATCGCTCTTTCTCGGCGCATCCAGCGGTTGGACGAGTCTGCGAGGTTGAAAATGTTAGGGACTTCCTGTCTGCCTACGACTTGGAGCTTGCTGTGATTCCTTCACCTTATGCCTTACTCCTGGGGAGTATTAGCCGCAATATATCTGTGGAAGTCGCACGCACGAGGAGCCCCCTCCCTTGAATAAAATCTACCTCTACTTCGACTTGGAATGAAGCTCTCAGATGATTGAGATAGTGGTAGTATATAAATAATAAAAATCTTATGTGTTACACTCACATGACTTTCTCTACTCTTGTACAAACTATTTTTACAAACTCTTATTCTCCATCTATTTCATCTTAATCGAGATAAACATTTGCAGAAACGATCTTTTGACATGCAAAGAGAATTACATTTTACACATAGCGACCAGCTCTAAAATACTTGAATATCGCTTAAGGCGTACTATGTTCCCCTTGTTTTGTAATTGCAAGGGCAATATAGAAATACAGTAGCCTTTAAGCATCGGCATATATCTTAATAGCTGGTTGCTAGGTGCAGCACCATTCTCTTTGCCACAGATTAATACTCTTTACATATCCAAGACAAAAATGAATAACGAATTCCCATTTGAGAAAATAAGTGTTGATAAATTTAAGGGAATAACAAGCAATATCTCGAAAATAGTTCAGTCAACAAAAAGATGTGTATGACATAAATTGTGTATTTTAACGCGATCTACATTTTTGTGTAGTAAAATTTTGTCTATATCTTATGGTTTACCAGTTATGCAAAAGTCGTTCACAATGAAGAATACTTTTGGAGAAATTCCCAGAAAATTAAAGATATACATTTTGTCATGAAAATATCTTAAACATATGATATTTTAATAAAAATCGTTAGAGCCATATTTGAGAGAATTAGTTTTCAAAAAATTTTCCATGTAAAAGGTAATCTGGGGTGGGGGGGTTTTCTTGAAAACCTTCGTGTCGCATATCTGTAAGATACTGAATCTAAATACCAAGTTTGGTGTTTATCCGACTGTTCGTTTCTGAGTTTTGCTGTTCACAAACACACACACACACACACACACATGGACATGTTTCCAAAAATGCTTTTTTTGGATTCAGGAGGTCTCAAACATATATTTCCGGTGAAATCTTGGTATCGAATTTTTGGGTGGAATACAATACTTCCCCTACTTACTCTACGTAGGAGAGAAAGTAAAAATGTATGCAGCATAAAATGGATCTAAACGCTAATTACAATGTTGGTTAAACAGCAACAAAACATTTAAATAATTATAAAGGTGAAACATTGAAACAATTAACAACAGCTAGTTAATACAGTGAGGTTATTCGAGTTGTGGGACGTAGGAGAGCGGCCAGGCTTTGGGGGACCAAGGCAGTAGCAATGGGGAAGAGAGACAGCATCTCCGTGTATACAATAATGGGTTTTTACTGCAGGATTATTGATATTTAAAAAGCATAAAACAACATTGAAGATTGATAATACGATGTCCACTAACCTGTATTATATAAGAACTTGAAATTTATTTTTGACATCTGCAAATGAAATTACCATAAACATCCATAAGCTCCGAGATATAATTCTGGCAATTTCTCCTGCGATAAATTGTTTTAGGTCTTCCATGTATGCCGGTTATTCTTCTACACTTTGGTCAGATAGGGGCTACAAAAGGTCGCAATCAGGAATCAGAAGTCTCTTAAAAAATCTTCTATATTGGCTGTCTGTCTGTTTTTGTCGTATACGTATCCAGGCTACACCAGGTGTCCCAACCGCGCCGTATTTGATGTGTGTATATAACCCTTCCTGCGTTAAAACAGCTGTAGAACTCTACGGGGCAATTCCAAGTAAACATATGTCAGTGGAGTACTGGCGCATTAGCGCCCTAAGAAACCCACTAATGCTGCTGCTGTCGCTACACCAGCGGTGCTCAGAAACGTCCATATTGATATACGGAGATGGTTGGAACATCATATGAACAGGGGCAAAATTTCGAAAACCTATTCAATGAGCAAATTCAGCACAACAATACCTTTAGATGATGATGATGATGATGAAAATAATAATAGCAACACTAACATTTATAATAGGAAGCGAAAAAATATGAATGAAACACTGCGTGCTCAAATGTTTGTTGCTTATACTCCGTAATGTTAGACAAGAACAGTGTAAACACTTCTTCTTTATCTGTTTAACCTCCTCTTATATAGGACTTACACCCCCCAGGACTTACAGGCGGTGCGTGGGGTCAGAGGCCCGTCGAGGAGCAGACACTCATGGAGCAGACAGAATATCCAGGATGGTTGATCAGCCCGATGCCTGGTATGGGAGGAAGGAAGTAGATGAAACGAAATGATGGTGAAATGGATGAAAGGAAAGGTGATGATGGAGCAGTTGGTAGAATGAATGGCGGGGGAAACCGGAAAACCCGGAGAAAACCGCCCAGACGCCGCGTTGTCCACTACAAATCCCACACACGGGTCCCTAGGATTGAACCCGGGCCTCCTCGGTGAGAGGCCAGCGGTCTAACCACTTGGCCACGGCGCCGGCCTACAGCGTAAACACAATTTAAAGAATAGCTATGGGCGGATACAGGTGGGTTAAATAAAGACATTTTAGTTATTTGTCAGTCTAAAATGTTATTTTTGTCTATCATCAAGGACAGCACACTTTAGCGCAAGGGTATGTTTTTATCTATCATCACTGACTGTACACTCTATTGTAAGCCTCTCAATGAGTGCGTTTAGCTCATCGTCTTTGCTGATAAGCAAGAAGAGTAGAATGAAGTTCAGCTGGCGCCGTAACTCAGTTGGTAGAGCATCTGCCTGCTGTGCGAGGGATTCCGGGTTGGATTCCCTGCTGGGAGTGCGAGTTTTTCTCTAGCCAAGGTTATTCTCTATCCTACCCAGAATCTGGAAGTATGAATTAGAGTGTGAACGTGTGCCTAAAGTTTACTAGAAACTCAAAGATAAGTGAATACGAGTTAAAACTATTGCCTATAGGCAATAATATGTCCCAAAGGAAAGGTCGCCGATAAGACCATTGCTGTTAACGACGGGGTATAAATTGGACTAAAACAAAACTGGGTTACGCTAATTCCGCCAGGTCCCTCTGTCCTGTGTTTACTTGGAATTGCCCGGTGGAGTTCTGCAACGCTTTTAACGCAAGAAGGGATATCTGCAACCTTGAAATACGGCGCGATTTTGCCACCTGGTGTAATTTTCTTAATAACTTATACATTATAGATTTGTTGGGAAGGGCAACATCAGAAAATTTCTGAATAACTTCAAAATTACATTTCACTCCGTTTAAGCAAAACTTAATACAATAAGCACACTGCAGTACACACCATAATAACTACACACTAGACCCTTTAGCTCACTTCTGAGGTGTGAGGGCAGCACGTCTGCCTCACATCCAAGAGGTCCTGAGTTCGAATATCGATTAGGGTGAATTATTTCGGGGTTTTTCCTATCCTGGAATGAATGTCGACTAATCTTAAGCTCTATGGACTCCGGACCTAATTGAGCATGTTATCAAGTATTTCAACCATATAGCCTACCCGGTTAAAATACTTTAAACGCTAAGCAAAAGAAAACTTTATATAACGTTATTCCCACTACATAAAAATCCCATGACACTACAGCCCGCGAAGGGCCGATCCCGACTGTCTACCTCACGCCTACTTACGTACGGCAGAGATGGGCGATCATACAACCGATACAAATGGTTGGAGAGAATATACAGAGCAGTATTAGGGGCTAAAATGCTTTATGGAACCGAGATTTGTGGTTTAGAGAGAGGGTGGGAAAATGTAAACAAGGTGCACAGAAATTTCTGTAAATTAATTTTAGGTCTACCAAGGGCTTCACCCAATGGTGTTGCCCAAATAGAGCTAGGGAGGTTTGGTAGCAAAGCAAAAATTGTGGAAAGGGTATTAAAATATTGGTATAGAATTAAGGAACTGGAAAATAATATGTTAAAACAGTGCCTAGAAGTGCAGTTAAAACTCAACAAAGAGGATACTTGGTGTAAGTATATAGAAGGAACCCTGAATGAAATAGGTTATAGAGATATTTGGAGAGAGGGGCAGGTACTGGAGAAAGGGTTCTGGAGAAGGGTAAAATTGAGAATTGAAGATATTGAAAGACAAGAAATTCTACGTAGTTTTAATTTTAAATCTTCTTTATGTATATATTCAGATTTAAAAATGGTGTGGGAAAGAGAAAAATATGTCGATATATGTGACAGATCAGCACGAGAAGGTTTTGCATGGGCGAGGATAGGAGGGGGAAAGAGAGAATCAAGGAAAGTGTCTGCTATGTAATAGAAAGTATAATAATAAGTATAGGCATTTAATTCTAGAATGTGAAGGAACTAAGGAATTGAGGGAAAGATGGCAGAAAAAGAAATAGGACAATTTACCAATTGAGATTATAGGTAGAAAGATGTTGGGTGTTAAATGCAAGGAGAACATATTAGAAGTTGGAAAATATTTAGGTTTAATTAGAAAGAGATGGCTGAAGAATTATAGGAATAAGGAGTAAGGAGTAAGAAGAAAAGTAGTTATTGAAAAGTAGATTGATAACATATTTATTTATTCAGGCAAGTAGGGCCCATTGACCCGGTAACCACAGTGTTGGAGGATAGGGGCCCTAGGAAACCAGCAACTCGGTGAAGTATGTAAAATGGAATATGTATACACTATGTATTTAAAGACAGACCTACCTACCTACCTAAAAATATCTACAACCGATACGGCAAGATGATGTGATAAGCATCACATCCCCCAGCTGTAAAGTTGGCTCACAAGGCCAGGATCGCTGCCTATTACAGCTCCTCACTTTTCCCCTATACACGGAACTTAAAATCCTAACGCCCAGGGGTAGGATTGAACCCGGGCCTATTCCGTAGCCGAGGACCAGAGTTCCACACTCTAACCCACAGCGCCACGACGCAGGACATAAGTCTGCCCGGGCCGAAATTCTTAGGCCCGGCTCGGCCCGACCTGACCCAGTCTGAACCGACCCGAGAATAGGTTATACTGTACCACATGGTCCGGGCCCGGCTGTTTTTGTTATTGAATTATTATTATTATTATTATTATTATTATTATTGTTATTATTATTATATTATCATAATCATCACGCGATTCGTTGCGGCCTGCGGTGTGAAAGAACTTGATTTCTATTTCGGTATCGACATGGGAATGTTTTCCCCTGTTGGGAGGCTTAGCAAGGATTACACTCAGATCCTTGGATCGAACTTAGTAGCCAGTTGAGGCAATATTTTTAACACTTAAATGATTTCAGTCAAAGTATATAATATGTAAATTCGATAACAGCACGCCTTGAAGCAATATGTTTATGTAACAGTCATTGTGTATGCTTATATTATTGTAAACATGTGCAATAATGTTATGTGAATATATTACGTAATTTCATAATGTAGGAGCTGTGAGAAATAGGTCAAAAGTTGCTAACAATGAGGTAACCTTGAGGCAATAATGAATTTGAAAGTTTAACAATACTACTTGTGATTCTTGGAAGCAATAATGTAATTTTTGATTCAGTTTAAAAATAACCAGTCAACAACCAAAAAAAGCTTTAGTTAAAAGAAGGTATTCTATTGGAGTAGGATTAGCCAATCAGAAACTGAAATATAGCAAAATTTACAAATTTAGAGTTCAGTTGCTTGCAGACAGTGTTTGTAACCGGATGCGAGATGCGTCCTCGAGAGATTTAATACGTATTCGTGTGAGACGAAAAATAGTTTTACGTATTAAAAAGTGCAAGTAATTAATAAAATAATCTCACAGCTCTCTCTATATCAGTGAAGTGTTATTTAAAATCGTGTCAAGCATTAATAAAAGGAGTGAAGTAAAATTATAATCTGTGTAAGACTACATTCTTTGGCCGCACCACACTCTATTAAGAAATTCATGTCTCTAAAAATAAATACTGACGCAGCCGAGGCAAACATAAATATAATATTTAAAGAAACAGTAAAAATACAGAGTTAATATTTTTAAAAATTGGGGCAAAGGCTACCGGGTATCATACGTGCGGTTGCAACTACTTTAAGTTCGGCTCCCCAACAGTTGAAATATAATACAACTCCTTCATAACAACCTAATTTAAATTGACGCCCAAAGCGTGGTGCAAATAACGTAAAGATACCATCTACTTCAAAGTTTGCTGAAATATTTGCGGCTGAGACCATAGAATACGCAAGTAGTAAGCGACATGTTGACGGCATACTGCCTTATTGACCATATGTCGCCCCTACTACTGCACTCTGGAGTTTGCGGCTGCCGTGTCATAGTAACGTTACCCGCAAATGACCAAAGCGGGCATTTATTTATTATACTGGTAGGGTGTAGGATTTGTTTATAGGAGGGGGACACCTTGCGCACTGCGACCATTTTGATCTATTGTGGCTACACCCACCTGGAGGCAGGGATGAGGTGAACGAGTCGCAGGAAGTCCCAGGTCCGCAGGCAGACAGGCTCATAGAGGCGCGCAGAACTCACTAATATTTCCAGTTTGAACACCCAGGCACCCGTGGCGAGAAATTCAATGGACGACGCAGCGACCCTAACGGGCGGGACAGCTCACTCTGGCGTTCACGGGGAGAAATCTTTCCAAGGCGCGTGCATGCCCGGCACCGCCAGCACCGCAGGATCTGAAGGCACAACTTAAACGTGAAACAGAGATGAAATGAGAGGAAATGAGAGAAGAAAAAATCGTGGTAGCATACACCACCCCGGAATTCACCTTGGCGACCAGAGGAAAACCCCATGGTTAGATTGCGGTAACCGGAATCAAACCCGGGACCTCCCGAATGCGGGCCACAGACGTTGCCGCTTGTGCCATCCCGCTTGGTTATTATTACAGTATTACTATAGCTATGGATGGGTGCATGCTGCGTTAATTGTTCTATTCCGCGGATCAACAAATGTAATAAAGTATAAATATTTTTTGTCTTTATTCTCCCTTTACATGCAAAACTTTTCGTTATGTTTTATTTTCTCAAAAATGGTGGTAATGATTTTGATAAAAATATCATATTCTTAAAATTTACACGGCAAATAAAATGCTATGTTGAAAATAATACATTAATTTTTATTCATCTTTATTTCAAACCCTAGTCCGTCCCATATCCGATAAACATTTTTCAAATTAAGTCCGAGCCCGACCAGCGGGCCGAGCCGGGCCTAGACCTGAGGGCTTGACCCACTGTGCAGACTGTAGCAGGATATTCTCGCTACAGAGTGGAGAAAAATGTGTATTACAAAAAGAACAATGGATTAAAGAATGACCTCATACCTAGAAATGCAGTTTATTTGAAAACAACGTGAATACTTTTCCATTTGATGAAAACAGATTACTTTCTGAAAATTACATCCCTTAAATGTCCTTCATTCACTTCACATGTATGCAGTCGATGGAGGAAGCTACCCTTCACACTGGTCAGTATTGTTGCGCAGAATGTCTGCAATTTCTTGACGAACGGAAACCTTTAAATCCGCAATTCTCTCCTTGCGAGTGGAAAAGAACTTTTCCTTGAGGTACCCCCAAATAAATAGGTCTGGAACTGATGGGTCAGGGTATCTGGATGGTCACTGGATGTCACCAAAATGAGGAATTAGTCGACCTGAAAAAGCGCTGTCGTAATCTGGTCACGCTGGTATTGGCTGTGTCTTGCTGGAATCATGTAGTGACAAGATGTTCTATCCTTAATTCAGGTACCAGAAGGATATTGATCATTCGATGATATCGTTCGGAGTTAACGGTAGTGGTTATGCCTGGGGATCCTGAAAAAAGTATGGTTCAATAATTCCAAATTTCGCTGACTGTAGTGGGGTTTCATGAAGCAACTGAGGGTTGGTGTCTGATCAATATCGGAAGTTTTGCTTATTCACAAACCCGTTTAAATGGAAATGTGCTTCATCTGAGGTAAGCAGATTTGGCAGAAATTGTTCTCTGCAATAGTTTCCTGGAGTTGCGACAGAATGTTATTCTCATCCATCGGTGAATTGGACGTAACTTATGAACAACTTGGAGCTTAAAAAGATGGAATATCAATTCTGCTTTCACTATCCGGTGAAGCGATCACCGGCTAATTTGATTGTCAGCGAATGTCGGGGGCTAAGCGCTGCGGACTTTGCTACATTTCTGCTCGAACACGATTGACATTCTCAGGCGTTCGGACAGTTCTTGACCTGCTGAACAGCGATTGCACTATTTAAACGAATGAAAGATTACACAGCTTGAATGCTTATTACTTTCTCTGCTACGTATAGTAAGTAGGGGAAGTATTGTATTCCACCCAAAAATTCGATACCGAGATTTCACCGGAAATATATGTTTTGAGACCCCCTGAACCCAAAAAAGCATTTTTAGAAACATGTCCGTGTGTGTGTGTGTCTGTGTCTGTGTCTGTGTCTGTGAACAGCATAACTCAGAAACGAACAGTCGGATAAACACCAAACTTGGTATTTAGGTTCAATATCTTCCAGGGATGGACACGAAGGTTTTCAATAAAATCCCCCCACCCTTTTAATTTTCTCAAAAACGGCTCTAACGATTTTGATTAAAATACCTTATGTTTAAGATATTTTCATGACAAATAAAACGTATTTCTTGAATTTTCTGGGAATGTCTCCAAAAGTGTTCATTGTGAACGACTTTTGCATAACCGGTAAACCATAAGAGATAGAGAAAATTTTACTGCACAAAAAATGTAGATCGCGTTAAAATACACAATTCATGTTATATACATTTTTTTTGTTGAGTGAACCATTTTCGAGATATTGCTTGTTATTCTCTTAATTTTTTCAATACTTATTTTCTTAAATGGGAATTCGTTATTCATTTTTTTGTCTTTGATATGCAAAGAGTATTAATCTGTGGCAAAGGGAATGGTGCTGCACCTAGCAACCAGCTATTAGGAGATATGTATATGCTTAAAGGCTACTGTATTTCTATATTGCCCTTGTAAATATATATTCCCCTTACATCTACAAGAAAATTAGCAATAAGATAGAGTCTGAAAATGTTTATCTCGATTAACATGAAGTAGATGGAGAATAACCGTTTGTAAAAATAGTTTGTACAAGAGTAGAGAAAGTCATGCGAGTGTAACACAGCAGATTTTTTTTTATGGGTCACTGATCCATCGCAATTGCAATGTCTGGCCTTCGGTAATAAATAAACAATTCCAAAGCCGCCGCTGTCATGTACCGTTGCACAGTCACATTATATAAACGTGCTATGCATTTTACTCCACCCGGTACGATGCTAAATAATGTTACACTTAACTGCAAATGCCGTTATCCTACGTAGGCGCATGAACTAGGCTAGCGCAGAGCGAGGCCATTCAACCCAATACTTGCTACGAGTAAGACTCGGTGACCACTAATAGCGTCGTTAGAGATCAACTACACATAATAGAAGAGCAGGTCTCATGTATATAGTGCGAACATAGCTATCGTTATGGGCTGTTTACGTCAAAAAAATGCTGCATTTACTGGCTCCCACATGGCGGGTAAATAGAACAAAAGCGGAGCAATATCGACGTAATCTGTTTCAGGACACAGCAGGGCTACACATCTCAAGAGTTACTGGACCACATGACTCATGTTTGTACCGGAAATAGTTAACAGCGCAAATTTCATGTCTTTCTGAATGGCCTCGCTGTAATAAACCGTCAAAAACTCACTCAAGAGCTGCCGGAAAATTATTTTTGATAAGAGGATCCTGTAATTACTGTAATGCATGCCTGCCAACTGGAAAACTCTCAACTTTGAAGTTTTTTATCGTACGCTTCTTTCCATTGACGAGTGGCCCATTCGCTCCGAAAGTCTGTGAAGCTTTTCCACAGAACTTAATACATTTCACAGCAGAGAGATGCAGTATTGACGTACAGAGGGAAATTGAGCTTCGTCTTAAAGCACCAGCCCTTCTCAAACTTTTCCTTTGTATCTGTAAACAATAACAGGGCATTCTCGTATTGCTGAACGCCAATAACGAGGATTAGGAACGGTTTTTATCCTGCTTATACATATAGCTAAAAACAATCTTAGAAATGGCATTTGTAAACATAATAAGAATTAATTTAAAATTCCCCACAATATTAAAAAGAAAATAAATTATTTAATGCATCGACTCAAACGTGTTTTTTATCTTTGTATGCATCTTAGGTTACAAAGGATTAAAGAAGAACTATTTTGCCTGTTACTGACTTATTGAAAAAAATCTTATGTGTTGCACTCATATGACTAAAAACTATTTTTACAAATGCTTATTCTCCATATAGTTCATGTTAATCGAGATAAAATTTTAATAATTTGCTAGTTCTCTTGTAGGTACAAGGGGAATATGGCAGGCTCTAAGCAATTGTCAAATCTTTTAAGACCTAGTTGCTATGTGGAGTATACAATTCTCTTTGCATGTCCTGGATATAAACGAATAACGAATTCCCATTTGAGAAAAAGTATAAGTATCGGAAAATTGAAACAAACAACAAGGAATATCTCGAAAATGGTTCACTCCTCAAAGAAAATGTATATGACATAAATTGTGTGTTATAACAAGATCTACAATTTTTGTGTGGTAAAATTTTGTCTATATCTTACCGTTTACCAGTTATGCAAAAATAATTCAGAATAAAGAAGACTTTTGGGGACATTTCATTTTTCATAAAAACATCTTAAATATACGATATTAGAGCCATTTTGAGAAAAAAAACGAAAATGTTTCCTGTAAAGGATATTTTATGGTGGAGACACCTGGAAACGCTGAACTGGAATTCCAAATTTGATATTAATCGACTTTTCATTTTTGAGTTATGATGTTCACAGACAGACGGCCACATGTACGCACATACACAGAGACCTTCTTAAAAGAATTTGTTTGGATTTCCAATGAAATCACGATATAAAATTTTTTGCGTAGAACGCAATACTTCCTCTACATAGTATAATTAAATGACAGAAAGTAGAAATTCTTGAAGAGAAATAAAATTATATTTTATAGCATAAATGCGAAACTTAATCAATATGGCAATAAATAAGCATAATAATGCCTAGCAAGGTTATGTAAACACCATTTGGCACTCCTATTAAAGTGAAATATGAATTAAGAAGCGTATAAGAAAAACGATTATTGGAGGCAGGTATTAACTGAGGAAGTTATTAAAATGGATTCCATAATTTTATTCCACACTACATAATAGAAATGATGTTCTGGTGAATATTCTATATGAACTTTGTAGTAGAGGCATATGACGGGCCTGAAATGAGACTGGAATAGTATATCAGCTCCTGGATTTATAGCTTCACTACAGACAGCAGTGTAATGGGGGTTGCCTGCAAGCAAGGCGTACAACGTCTAACGTGATTGAGACGCCAGTTAAGAGGTTGATATATGAGCAAAGTTTCTCATAGTTGATGGCTTCAGGTGAATTATGGTAACCTACTCTTCACTGAGGTTGTTCGCTGCTATTTTAGACCCAAATTACCGAATTCTAGAGCGTCATATTTCAGAGCGATTTATTTACCTTTTACAACGAACACCGAAAAATAAAACTACAGTTACTATTTTCAGATCGCGTGTTTCACTTCATCATTGATCTAGCAATTCTTGGAATTAGAGAGACAGTTGTAACATTTTTATTTCGCTCGTCTACTAGCCCGGGTAATGAGATCGAAATTATACATTAGAAACTATTTATTTTTTTAGGGGAGTACCACGTGCGGCTATCAAGTATAACTTAATAAAAAAATCTGATGTAATACATTCACATGACTCTCTATCCTCTATCGTTTGTTGGTGGGTACACAAACTAGTCCTTCTAAAGTTCTACTACGTATACTAAGTAGAGGAAGTATTGCATTCCACCCAAAAATTCTATATCGAGATTTCGCGAAAAATACATGTTTTGAGGTCCCCTGAATCCAAATAAAGCCTTTTTGGAAACATGTTCGCGGGTCTGTCTGTGTGTGAATTACATAACTCAAAAACGAAAAGTTGGATAAATACCAAACTTGATAAATACTCAAGACTACCCTTTACACGGAATATTTTTCGAAAATTTTGCTTTTCTCAAAAATGGCTCTTAACGATATTGACTAAAATATCACAGGTTTCAGATATTTTCATGGTAAAATATATCTTGAATTTTCTGGGAATGTCTCCCAAAGTCCTCTTCATTCTGAATGACTTTCACATAACTGGTAAACCGTAAGAGATAGATAAAGTTTTACTACACAAAAAATGTAGAGCTCATTAAAAACACACAATTTATACAATATGCATTTTTTTGTCAAGTGAACCATTTCCGAGATATTCCTTGTTGTTTGTTTGTATTTTCCAATACTTACACTTTTTCTCAAATGGTAATTCGTTATTCGTTTTTTTTATGTCCTGGACATTCAAAGGGAATGAAATCTTCCACATAGCAAACCGCTCTTTAAGATTTGACTATCGCTTAAAACCCTTTTTAAATATTCCCCTTGCAACTACAGGAAATTAGCATCAAATAGTTTCTTCAAAGGTTTACTACGATTAACAAAGTAGATGCAGATTAGACGTTTGTAAAAATAGTTTGTATAAGAGTAGAGAAAATCATGTGAGTTCAACACATCATATGTTTTTATATCTCCTTCATTTTAATCCAGATAGTCTTTTGCAGAAATTGCTACATTACATATTTCGTTATAGACACAAAGGGAACAGAATAGTCAAATATTTAAGGACTGGACGCTATACGCTGAACTTAAAATCAATATTGTTTCAGTGGAATCCTGAGAAACAACTGAATGTTGACAGGACTTTAAAAAGAATGGCTAAATATTAAACAATTCATAACATTAATAACGGAGATCCCGGAAGTGACTGATGCCACAAAAAAGTTATTTGAAATAAATTGCGTGCTTTAAAGAGATCTACCTTTCTTGTGTAGTACGTCTTGGTCTATCGCATAACATTTACGAGTTATACAAGATTATATAAAATTCGTTCCCAATAAAGAGGAATTCAAGGACTATTTCCAGAAAATTCAAGATATAAATTTATTTGCCATGTAAATACCTTTAAAATACTATATTTTAATAAAAATTGTTAGTTATTAAAATTTTTGAAAAATGTTCCATGTAAAGGGTAGTTAGGTTGGGAGATTTTCTTGAAAATCTTTGTGTGGCATCCCTGGAAGATAATGAACTTAAATAACCAAGTTTGGTACTTATCCGACTTTTCCTTTCTGAATTATGCTGTTCACACAACATGGACCTTTTTCTAAAAAATCTGATGTGTTACACTCACATGACTTTCTCTACTCTTGTACAATCTATTTTTACAAACGCCTATTCTCCATATGCTTCATATTAATCGAGATATCGAGATGTCAATCTTATTTGTAATTTTCTTGTAGATGCAAGGGGAATATGGTAGCTTTTAAGCGATAGTCAAATATTTTATCGCTGGTTGCTATGTGGCGCATTCCATTCTCTTTGCATGTCCAGGACAAAAAAATGAGTAACGAATTTGAGAAAAAGTATAAGTATTGGAAAATTTAAGGAAATAACCAGCAATATCTCGAAAACGGTTCACTCAACAAAAAAAATGTATATGATATAAGTTGTGTATTTTAACGCGATCTACATTTTTTGTGTAGTAAAATTTTGTCTATCTCTTATGGTTTACCAGTTATGCAAAAGTCGTTCACAATGAAGAATACTTTTGGAGACATTCCCAGAAATTTCGAGATATACATTTCATTTCTCATGACATTGTCTTAAACATATGATATTTTCATCAAAATCGTTAGAGCCATTTTTGAGAAAATTAAAATGTTCGAAAACTGTTCCATGTAAAGGGTAGTCTGGGGTGGGGGGATTTTCTTGAAAATCTTTGTGTCGCATCTCTGGAAGATACTGAACCTAAATACCAAGTTTGGTGTTTATCCGACTGTTAGTTTTTGAGTTATGCTGTTCACATACACACACACACAGACACACACACGGACATGTTTCCAAAAATGCTTTTTTTTGGATTCAGGAGGTCTCAAAACATATATTTCCGGTGAAATCTCGGTATCGAATTTTTGTGTGGAATGCAATACTTCCCCTACTTACTATACGTAGTAGAGAAAGTAAAAATGCTTTCTTTGGATTCAGGAGGCCTTAGAATATATATTTCCGGTGAAATCTTGGCATAGAATTTTTGGGTGGAATACAATGCTTTCCCTAATTACTATAAGTTGTAGATAAACTAATAGATGATACGTTTTCTTTTGTTTCCGCGTAAGTTACCATAGAGGTGCTACTGGTAATTCGCTATTCGACTATCTCGTGGTCATGCAAAGAGGATGGACTGTAAAATTAAGGCAAGTTTATCTAACAAAAGCAGATATAAGAGCAAGCTTTTTAAAGAATAGTTTGTAGAAGAACGAATAAGGAAAGTCATGTGATTGCAAAACGCATGATTCTTTTTAATTCAAAAGGCCTCATAACGTATACTTTGAAGAAGCTAGTTATTTTGTATTGTTATTTTACGTTGTTATTTTTGCCCCAAGCTTTGGGAGCCAATTTGAAGTAGGAGTTGTATTGTAGTTCAACTGTTGGGGAGCCGAACTTGAAGTAGTTGCAACCGCACGTAGCCCTCGTCGCAAAAATTTAAAATTAACTTTGTAATTTGACTGTTTCTTTAAATATTATATATTAACGTTTGCCTCGGCTGCGTCAGTATTATTGTTAGAGACATGTTTCTCTTTGCAGGGTTGTGGTGCGACTGAAGAATGTAGGCTTACACAGATTATAGTTTTACTTCACTCCTGTTATTAATGATGGACACGATTTAAATAACACTTCACTGATATAGAGAGCTGTGAGATTCTTTTATTAATTACTTGCACTTTTTAAACACTAAACTATTTTTTCACACAAAATATGTATTAAATTTCTCGAGGGCGCATCTCACGTCAGGAACACTGTCTACAACCAACATGTCCAGTTATGGGCACTGTCTACAAGCAACTGACTTGATTTCTATCGCCACATTTGTAAATTTCTGTATTTCAAGTCTCTGATTGGCTATTCCTAATCCAATAGAACACTTTTATTTAACTTAAGCTTTTTTCTGGTTGTTGATTGTCTATTTTATAAACTATCTCAAAATTTACATTATTGTTACTCCAATAATGACTAATAGCATTATTAAACATTCTTACTCATTATTGCCTCAAAGTTACCTCATTGTTACCTCATTTTAGCAACTTTTAATCAATTATTTTCACAGCTCCAACATTATGAAATTACGCAATACATTCAACATTATGAAATTACGCAATACATTCACATAACATTATTGAACATGTATACAATAATATAAACATATACAATGACAGTAATATACACTTTTTATGTATCGTTACATACACATATTGCTTTAAGGCTGGCTGTTATTGAATTTATGTTATGTAATTTAACTGAAATCATTTAAGTGTTAAACATACTGCCTCAACTTCTTGTAAAACCTCGATATTCAAATGTAGGATCTACTGCAATGCCCCTCCCCTGTCTTAGGTAGACAGTAAAGGAAGTAAAAGCAGAGAGAGATAATGATATTCATTGTAGATAATGCAAGAGAGGGTTTGTGTTTTATTTTCCGCTTATCCTTGGTGCATATGTTTTCACTGGTTATCCTCTACGTTCCTCTGTTTACCAAGCCAGAGAGAGAGAGAGACGTCTGCCACACTTCTCAGCAGTTCTGTTTCCCTCGGGACATTAATTGGCTAGCCGGGTATGAGTACGTCAGTCACAGATAGGCAAGCTCCCTTCACAAAGTGATTGAAACGTTTGTGGAACCCAATTCCACCATTCCAATCATGACAAGAGTCCATTGTTCTGATAAAACAATAGTCTAGCTCTCGGGGCCATAAAGAATCCAGTCCACATGCACCGTGACGTCATTCACGATTTGTAACATTGTTTGCTATTGAAGGGCATATGTTACCCTGCCTCTCCCTACCACAATGCAGTAATAGTAATAGTAGTAGTGGTAGTAATAGTATTAGTAGTGGTTGTGGAAAGAAGCACGCTGTCGATAAGTTAATATCTGGAAAAAATCCGATATGTTGCATTCATATGGCTATCTCTACTCACTCTTCTGCAAAGTATTCTTACAGAAGTTTTTTATTGTATCTACATAAGCGTTTATTAACTTTTACACATTTGTTGTACATATAAGAAGAACACAGTAGCTTAAGAATACCATTTGTGGAAAAGGCCAAGAATTTCCAAATTTCATAAATATTAATCATAGTTTAGATCTGTACAGCTTTTATAGTTGCATGACTTTTTAAATCATGTGATACAGCGATTTATCACTGCATCACATGTCCTGAGATCGATCCCCAGCGACCACCCACTCGGCCCATGGGTTTTTCGTGGTTTCTCCAGATCGACAGGCGACTGCTGGGGTGATTCAACTTCTACCACGACTCTCCTCCCTCTCATTTCCTACCCATCATCTTCCTTGTTATCTGTTTCAGGGTTGTAGGTCCAGGTGACGGTGTTCGGCGGGTTGCGGCTGGACGGTGGCTTGCACTCTGTAAACGTTTCTTCCATGGCGTCGCTGCAGTGACCGCTCAGACAGGTTTCTCCTCCTCGAGGGCTCCGTCCTTAGCGCTCGAAGTTTGGCGGCTTGTGGGCAGGGATCGGGCGTAGTCGGATGCATTTATTTGGAAACGTTTCGGATCCCATCCATGCTTGCGACCCGAATCGGGACGCCCTTAAGGTCTCTCCCCTCATCCTCCCCTTGTAGGGGTCACATTGGAAGCAAAAAAGGGTGCTGCGCGCAGTTCCGGAGGCCCCTCCGAGATAGGTAACTTTACTTTTACCTCGCGCACTGCGACCTACATAAATCTATTGTGGCTACCATCCCCAGGAGGAAGAGACGAAGTGAAAGAAATATAGAAGACTACAGGCTGTAGGCAGACAGGCCACAGAGACGCGCGGAAGTCCCTAACAGTTCCAGGCCAGACACCCATCCCACCTGGAGCTGTCTAGAAAGGGCAATGAACGACCCGTGGACCAAGTAGCCTTCTAGTGTGTACTATTTCCTTAGAGAAAGCATCCTCGCCATCTGCATGGCACCGTTATGCACCACAAAACCTAAAATACAGCTTAAAGATGAAAAGGAGACGGAATAAAAGGGAAATTATGCAAAAGAAACGTGGTAGATGAAAAACTACCCCAGCGTTCGCCTACCGACCAGAGAAAACCACGAAAAACACAAGGTCCGAGTGGGTGGTCTACAGGAATCGAACTCGGGACCTCCCGAATATGAGCCTCACACGTTACCGGGGTCATTTTTCTCGGGAACAGATGGGAGCTACTCGCTTGCAAGAGGTACGGGCAAATTAAACAAGAACTTCAAATGGCGAGGCTACGACGGGGGAACGCAGCTAAAGAAGCTAAAGAAAACACGAAGACAATACTAATCAGGATAATACCTGGCTTTAAGAGAGAGGAAGAATGCTACGCTACCATAATTAAGACACTTCAAGAGTAGATGAATAAGGGTTTACTGAGATAAAGACTAATTACATTACTTACATTCTTTTCCCAATGTCTGTTGACGAAGCCATCGCGCCAAAGCACGAGAGAGCAGTTCTACGTCTTACCTATTCGGGTCTTACTTGCTGACTCTCCCTCAACACACGCTAACACCCCAAGCGTCACTGACGCTATCCCTTCCTCTAACACTTAGTTCCCCTAACACCTCGTTCCCCTACTCACAGACAAACTGCCGTCTCGGATCTTGGTGCCCAGAGAGTAGTGTAACTTATTATCTGTGCATACGCCACATCTCCCCCTGGCCACCGAGATCGACGCCCTCGTCGACACAAGGCAAACCAACAAAATAAGAGACATTAAAATAACAAAAATGACATACATAATAAAAAAGAATTAAACATGTGTGATGCACCAAAGTATAACAGAATAATATACATGTGTGATAAGCACCCAGACGACGACACAATGTTACTGGGCGTTGTGGAGTCTCGAGAATCTTGAGTGCTATCGAATAATATTGTTACCGCACTTATGCTTGAGCACCCCGCACACGCACACACACCACGCTGCCTCAGTTCACACGCACACTACACTGCGCAGGATATCGATGGTCTGCTGGAACTGTTTGTGGGTATATTTTAGCCTGCTTAGTTGTGACGCTATTAAAGAATACTATTTATATAGTGTATATTTAAGTGGAAAACTGAAGTCTAATATTTAACATTTATTTTCTTACAAATCAGTAAAAATAATTATAAATTTATTCCTACAATTTATTAATATAATGTTGAATATAATAATAATTTTTACAAAAAAGTATCCTGTAAAGCAATTTTGTAAAACAGTACAAAATGAATAAAAATAAAAATAGATAATTTTTTAAAATAAGAAAAAGGAAACTAATATATTTACTAATTTAAAACTCTATATGAAATTGTCTAAATATTACATATTTAACCCTGCTGTATTAAAAGTTTAAAATGAATGGACCTGAAATTGTGGATTTTTAAAATTTCACAGATATATGTTGTTAAAGCGATAGTCGTATTTTCAAAAAGCGAATCACTATGCGATGACTTTTAAATTCTACGCGTTTGCAAGGCCATGGAAGAAAGACAAATGGTGACTTACCACTTGAAGAGGTGTTACATCCACATTACTTTCTCTACTCAAAATCGTTTATTTTTAATAACTTCTACATGCTATTCACGTAAAAGCTTCCTTGTCACTTACTTCATGCTAAGGAAGATAAACCTTTGTAGAAACAGTTGCATTACACATTTCTTTGTAGGTTAAAGGGGGATAGATGAAATTGAATCGATAGTCAGATGTTTGAAAGCAGATATATGCTAGCCTTAAAATTCTAAACTTAACCATGTCTTCGCGAGAAACGACTGAACAGCGAAAAAATTAAAAGAAAAACGACAAAGAATTATAAATTTCAAACCAGTAATAATGTATGTCTCGGAAATAGCTGCCTTAAAAGGCTATTTGAAGTAAATTGTGTGTTTTAAAGAATTCCACAGTTTTTGTTCGTAAGCTTTTGTCTATTAAAATATTATACAAAATTCCTTTCGATTAAAATGAGCTCACAGGCTATTTCCAGAAAATTCAATATACATGTATTATTTATTTTTCAATTACATATCTTAAATATGTGTTAATTAAATCGAAATCATTGGAGCTATTTTTGAGAAAATCAAAATTAGAGACGCATTTTTTCATTTGGTTTGAGGTAGGGAGAACTTAATTAAAATCTTCGTATCTATCTTTGGAATATATTGAACTTAAATAGTACCTATCTAGGTTGGTATTCGTTTTGAGTTATGCTGTTCAGACAGACAGACAGACACAGAGAGAGAGAGAGAGAGAGAGAAAGAGAGAGAGAGAGAACCTTTTACTAAGCATTTGATGTGATACATTCACATGACTTTATTTTTATTAGTGGGTATACAGACTATTGTTAATAAAGCTTATCTTTCTATCTACTATATTTAATGCAAATAAACCTTTGCAAATGTAGCTGCAGTACACATTTCGTTATAAACACAAAGAGAACAGCGACAATCAAATGTTTAAGAACTGGACAGTATACGCTGGTCTTAAAATTCCATACTGTTTCTATGCAATCGCGAGCGACAACTGAAAATTGATGAAACTTTAACGGCATGACAAGCATTGAACAATTCGAATATTTTAAAAATATGTTTAACATTGTTAATAACGAATATCTCAGAAATAGCTTTGCCACAAAAAACTTATAAGTGAATTGTGTGTTTTAAAGATATCCACACGTTGTGTGTGGTAAATTTTCGTCTATTACTTAACGTTTACAAGTTATACAAAATTATGCAAAATTCTCCTCTGAATGAAAAGGACTTCCTAAAAAATGCAAGATATACATTTCATTTGCCCTGTAAATATATTCCATATATGATGTTTTAATCAAAACCATTAGAACCATTTCTTTGAAAATCAAAACTTTCGAAAAATGTTCCATGTATAGGGTAGTTGGGATGAGGGATCTTCTTGAAAATCTTCGTACCGCATTCTTGGAAGATACTAAACTCAAATACCAAGTTTGGTATTTATCAGATCTTTCGTTTTTGTGTTGTGCTGTTTACAACCAGACATAGGCAGGACATGTTTCCAAAAATGCTTTATTTGGATTCAGGGCACCTCAAAATATGTATTTCCGGTGAATTTTGATGTAGAATTTTTTTGGTAGAATGTAATACTTCCCCTACTTACTATACGTAGTAGAGAAAGTGAAAATGCTCCTTTTGCATTCAGAGGGCCACGAACATGTAGTTCCCGATACTAAATGTTTGGTGGAGTGCTATAGCTACTTCCTCTACCTCTAGGTTGTCGCAGTTCTCATGGCTCGTGTTATCTTATTTGTTGAGCGCCTCTTGTATTATTTTAAATTTTGGTTCTTTGTCCTCCGGCTAGCTATTACAACTCAGTCGAGCAAGTGTCTCTAAGCAGGGCGTGTAAACGGAAAGGAGTTGTTGCCAAAAGATAACACTGATAAAATAATTTGTTTCTACACTTTTATTGCCGTCACACTTAATTAATCTTTATACAGCCTGGCTGAAACTGTGATATTTCCGAATGTAACTACAGTCGGTTTAGTTGCCGCGTACGAATTACTTCGCGTACTTCACATTTTGTAACTAACTTTGCGACGTGCACCTCGTGAGAGATTCCTTAGGACTGATTGACGTGCACCTAGTGAGAGATTCTTCCGAACTGCGCGATACTTACTTATGGCTCGAGAATATATACTCCTTCACCCCGAATTGACTAAACATTATAATAGAGCTTCTATTGGTTACCAAATCGCGCCCACTTTAGCGTCTGTTTTGGTCAGCCAATCACTGCTACTAACATATATACTCTAGGGAAGATATTCCCTCCATTTCTATAAAAAGGCACGCTACCCTGACGTCATTTGTTTGTCTTTTCTTAGTGATATACAACTCACCCCCTCGGTTTATTGTTACCCACTTCTATTGTCAGTTTCAGTGAGGCCGTGTAAACTTATTTCCTAACAATACTTATGGCTAACAAACATCTAAAATCCTGTACATACAATAATATTAATTTAAACTACAATCACTTTGGCATTCACAGCATGTTATGATATAAAATACTGCCTCAAGGTATGTGGTAGAGAAAGTAGTAGTAATGATGAACACCTTGTCGGCCAGACATTCCCTCACGAAGTAGATAGAGGGCAGCATGGTATTCATTTTCATCTGTGCAACATAATTTGGCGTACTATGCTAGACTAAATGGTAGGGTAATTTGAGGGTCGAGAATGACGCTGATTATAGAGTGGCTGGTAGAATGAATGATAGTTCCGGAGTAGCGGAAGGAAATCTGCCGGGCACAGTTTCCTCCGCCACAAACCCCATACTCACCATTGCAAATGTACGTGGAACCATCCACTCTGCATCCATTTTCACAACATTACAATTCGGTATAGTCAGCATCTGGGCCATCAAATGAAATGCAAATCGGGAAACTTTGGCGGAAGTGATAATTTAATCAAGCAATTTGCCAACAATCACTTTAGCCATAAATCTCCATAGTAAGTTATAACCTAAATGGCAGCAGTCAACTCTGCAATAGAAATCACCAAAAACTTTACTTAAATGCTATTGTGTGTTACATTCACATGACTTTCTCTATTAACTATGGTTCATTTTTATATAGATTCTGCAAACTATTCATACAAAACGCTTATTTTTCTATCTAATAATCTAGAAAAGCGTTTGCAAAATATAACTTCATTACACATTTCGTTTTAGGTACACTCGCTTCCATTTATGCCGTCCCCGCAGCTTTAGGAGGCATTCTACTGGCCTTCACAGGTGGAGTATGTATAGCAAGGAGGAGGTGCGTGTATCATGCATCACAGTTCTAAATTATTTCCGCATGAATAATATAACTTTGAGCAAAGCACTCTCTTAATCACTTATAATAACCATATTAAAATAATATATTACTAAATAAAGTCATGTTTTGCACAATATCTCTATGAAAAAAATGTTTTAATGGCAACATAATGTAAAGCTACAGTAAATTACACCTTTTACTCTCAAAGAGGACACATTGCTAGATATTGTTTTAATAACTAATGTCCATTCTTTTCCAATACCTGATTACATTATACATTGATTTAATATACGGAAATTGTTTATTGCAATTATTTCTTTATCTTACTGACATTTCTTTATTTAATTATTTATATCTGCCCATCAATTATTACGGTGTCATGATTTAACAATATGAGTGAGCCTGAAAAATTGATATGGAATCAAAGAGGTTTTAAGTGGAAAACATGACGAAAATCACCATTTAGGCCCCCCTTAAATTCTTTGAAACTCCAAGAAAAGCTAATAATGCCTTAACACTAGCTAACTTATTCGGCGTTGTCCATTACAATCTCGAATGACAATTACATTAATTTCATTATACCTAGTACGCTTTATGGGATTAATGTAAGAAGATTTAAAGCAGCCTTTATCCCTTAATATCGCAATTTCCTAAAGGTGATACTCGTAATAATTAAATGGAAATGGGAATGAGATGTTATATTTGTAATCTCCTTAACCCTTTTGATAGTCTGTCAAATTCTAGAAATGTTATATAGACTTCAAGTATCTTTAACGAAGAAATAATTATCTATATAGCCTTTAGATAATAAAAAATGATGAAGTTTAAACCTTTGTATCTTCTCTTTCACCCCATATACCAGGTGGCCCAACCGCGCCGTATTTCAAGTGTGTAGATATCCCTTCGTGTGTTAAAGTTCGATTTATACCCTGTCTTTAGCTATTTGGTCTTATCGGGCGGCTTTTCTCTGGAAATATTTTTACCCATAGGCAATTGTGTTAACTCGTATTCGTTTGTGTTTCGGTTTCTAGTAAGCTTTGGGCTTTAATCATTAGATCACCCACACATTCGCACTTTCACTCTCTGGAAAGGATAGGGAATAATCTTGGCTAGAAAACAATTCCCACCTCAGAAGGGAATCGAACCCAGGCCCCTCGCACAGCAGGCAGGTGCTCTACCAACTGAGCTATGGGGTAAGCCGAGCTTCGTTCGGCGACTCTTGTTTATCAGAAAGGACGATAAGAGGACCGCGCACATTGAGAGGTACTTCCTAAGTTGCACTAGGGTGTACTGTCCGTGATAATAGACAAAAATAGGCGAAAATGTCTAAGAAAACTTTCCATGTCAGATACACAGGCTTATTTTCGAGAGAATAAGCTCACTTTTTAGACTGGCAAATAATTAAAATGTCTCAATGTCTCTATTTGACCTATAAATTGGCCTATAGCTAACTTTAAATTGTGTTTACGCTGTTGACTAACAATACGGACTATAAGCAACAAACATGAGAGCACGCAGGGTTTCACTGCCATTTTTTCGTTTGCTATTATAAATGTTGTTACTATTATTATCAACTGTTATATTTACGTCACTCATTGAATAGGTGTTCGAATTTTTCCCCTGGTGATTGATACGATGTCCAAACGTCTCCGTGTATCCATATGGACGTTTCTGAGAATTACCGGTGTAGTGATGATGGTGGGTTTTTAGGGTGCTAATGCACCAGTTCGCCACTGATCTGTGTTTACTTGGAATTGCTCCGTTGAGTTCTGCAACTCTTAACGCAAGAAGGGTTATCTACTCACGTAAAATACGGCGCAGTTAGGCCACCTAATATATTTAATAACATAAAGGCTTCTACAATTTTCAGATTACAACAATACATAATTTACGGATCTCAATATTCAACTAAATAGAGATGAAATTACGGATATCGAAAGTTTCCCACCTCCTAACTACAAAAGCTAATTGAGTAGATTATTATGTTAAATTTTATCAGTTTTTCTCTGTGTACATATTGGATATACAATGGCTCTTGATTGCAACGCATACAGGTAACAGGAATTTCACTACATACATCTGTGGAATTAAAATAAACATTACTCAGAGGTTTTGGTGCTAACTTCAATGGACATTATTTGAAAATATGCCAACCAAAGAAATAAATATCGCACACATATCCTACCTCTGTCTTGTGTTTGGCTTCGTCTTCTCTTTTAGTTTGTTATATTTTTACATGCATTTCTTTGGAATAACTTTTTATCCATAGGTGCATGTTACTTTTATTCCATGACAATCTAGACAAAACGTGATAGCCATTTTTACTTTCTCTACTATGTACTTACATAAAGTAGAGGAAGTATTGTATTCCACTGAATATTTCAGTATCAAGATTTCACCGGAAATGCATGTTTTATAGCATCCTGAATCCAAAAACGTATATAAAGCTCCATATGTGTGGTAGTGGTGCGATATGTATATGTGTGTTTGTAAACGGCATGTTGGATGGTTACCAAACTTGGTATTTAAGTTCAGTAACTTCCAAAGATGCAAAATTTAAGCAAAAGTAACACTTCTCTCGTGGATGTTTCCATTAGGCCAGTATTTGGTTTCCTAAAAAGACTCCCTAGCTTTCGCAAGACGGAAGTGAATACACCACCTATCCGCGTCAATCCTACAGGGGAAGACTACCGAAAAAACGACGGCGAACTATCACACCGTCTCCCGGCTCTCAGGCTGGTACCGGAGGGTCATTGAGGTATAATCGGCGCAACAGTTCTAGACACGTGAAAATCTTAATGAGAGCTATGATGCGAGTTGCTTACCAGATCAGGTGGTGACCGGTCGACTGCATGCTGCAGGAGTGCGTAGGACAGTCATTGTCAAATATCCACACCGGTTATGCACTTGCGCTGATAAACTTAGTTATATACAGTATATTAAAATCCCATGCTGTAAAAAGCGCTTAATATAAAAAACGCTGTCAATCATTGCCTCCAATTCTTCCACACCTAACAACCCTTCCTCTTCTGCGGAATCACTCACATTATTGCCGTCATCACTGCTGTCACTACTTTCTGCACCATTATCTTGGATGAGAATTCTTTCTATTTGATTTTCTGCAATTCCGTATTTTTCGGAATAATGATTCTTCATTTATTCAGCATGTCGCCATACATTTTCCCATTCTGGCCTACCAATTTCAGCAAATTGCTGGCGTTATAACTGTTCCACATATTTTAATTTAAAAGCGATATTTCTGCATGCCACCCATTTTTTGATATCAGCCCAGATTAATTCGATTGGGTTTAGATCTGGGCGATACGATGACAGTCTTAAGTACATTATGGCGATGTTGTATTACTATCTGGTCAAGTATGTATGACTTCTGAAGCTGTTTGTTGGCTTCAATTAAGTTATATAGCTTTGTTTTACTCATGCTTTCATCTAAAGCTTTATTATGTCTAAGTAACCAAATTCTCATTTCTTCTTTCAAGGAAGTTGAGGTAGGTGGTTTGTGAATTTGAGTGTTGACGCATTGTGAAGCATTGTCGATGACCAGAACAGACCCAGCAGGCATATTAGGTATCAACATGGCGTTGATTCACTTCATGTAATTTTCTGTATTCATTTCTTGATGAAAATCTCCTGTTGTTTGTTGCGACTTGTAAAAGAAGGGCATTTGGAACGAAGCCGATCTTTCCAACAGCACGAACGATAATAAGTATTTGCCCTTTGGCAACAGGTGCCTGCAAACCTAATTCGCTATCGTCACTCCAACTTTTAGATGCTCTATGACTGCTGTGTATGTATGACTCATATTCATACATTATAGTATTTTTCTGAAATTTGTAGCACCACCTTGAAAATTGATGCTGATATAAGTACACACTGATATAAGTACATATAAAATTATAGTCATTTGGAAAGGTAGAATCAGACTGAAAAATTCAATGCCATAGCCGGGATTTGAACCACGGATCTTAGGCTTTCCGTGCCGTTGCTCTAACCGACTAAGCTATCATGGCAACATTTACTTTTTATTTTTATTTTTTTATTTTATTATTATTTTTTTATTTTATTTATTTATTTTGCTTTTCTGTTAGAACTCTTCTATTTGATTTCAGTTTCTTCCATTTGAACCCTAAATCTTTAATAATTTTTCTGAGATTTGTAGCACCACCTTGAAAGTTTCTGCTGTCTTTCAGCTGGATGAGCAATCTGCTTATTGTTAGCACAGTTTTTTCTTCCACATAGGAATTGTGAATCGTGCGCCGAATGACGCATTCGAAATCGTCTATTTCTGTAATACGTTTAGGGACCTTATGTTTCTTCCCAGGTGTGTCAAATGGTACTCTTTCATCCATATGCTTTTTTTCTTATCTTTGAGAACTCTGGAATCGGAACTCGGTGAAACACCAGTTGCTTTGACTACTCTTTCTTTCATTCTCTTAAGGCTTTTGTGGAAATCGGATGAACATATATTTTCTTCCTTCATCTCTGCTTCTTGCTTCATGAAGTCGATGACTTTGCAATTATTTCCCTACTTTGACTATGTAACACCTTACCACTTAACTTTGAAAACATAGGAGCCATGGTTATAAATATAACAAATATGAAATAAGTACTATTTAGATACTGCAGCTCTCTTTAAAATTACAACCAGATGCAGACACTTTCTATGCAGAGTGTATGTGTTACGCACTGTGAGTAAGCAAAGGTATTATATCGCTTTCGTTGATAAAGCTAAACATAAACCATTCCTAGGCTCGGCAGCTGGGATGGCAATCAAGGTCACGATTCCAGAAGTTTTGCGCGAGTAATATCTCACAACCCCACCTGGGCATCACAGCTCAGTCATACGCAATTTCCTATGGCTTTTGAGAATTACTGCTCGCCGAGTCCAACCCAATCGGAATATCGGGGTTCAGGTGTTATGTCCACGTACTTCTAATAACGTCAGAAATACCCGAGTACTAGGAGTACGCGGCGCTCACATGACGGCAGCTAAAGGGGTAGAAACCCCTCCCCTATGGGTCAGGAAGGTTTTAAAGAAAATCCCCCAAACCGAAACTACCCTTTAAATGGAAAATGTGTTATTAATTTTTAATTTTCTAAAAAATTACTCCAGAGATTCAGATTGGAATACCATATATTTAAGACATTTGCGTAACATGCTAAATGTATATCTTCAGTTTTATATTAGTAGACTGTGAAGTCTCCTTCATTCGAAAGAAATTTCGTACGATTTCGTACAACTTATGAAGCTGAGTGTGAAATGCCGCGATGATGCGACAATTTGAAGCAGCAGTGTAGTTACCACCTCTTTTCGCTGTCATCAATATCTGATGTTGATTCTGCAGCAGGCTGCTCCAGTGGTATAGCTATGAGTACTTCCCTTGGGATACGCGTGCATGTATTGTGAAGGACAACACCAGTTTAAATGGACTGAGAAATTTATTATGAACTCCTATTTGAGTTATTAAAGTAGGTTGCTGACCGTCTGAGTTGAAGAAATAGACTGACTTTTAATTCTAGCACTAGAGATTATGACAATTGAGTTATTATACCTGCTAACTTCTGAAGTATCAAAGTTATGTCGGAAATAACTGTTTCGCAATAAAAGGAACTAGAAGCGTAGCCTGTTTTGAGTCCTAAAATGCTTATCGGTAAGAGCCTTTACTCACATAAGCGCGTCACTGGATGCTTAAAATATCACACGAGCAAGTACCGCTGGTGGTACCAGAGAGAGTAACTAATATGTGCACAACTGTGTGCGCAAACGTCGATTCGTACCAGTTACAGTATCAGAGTACTGCAACTCCCTGGTTTAATTATAGGCCTTTTTATTACTTATGCCACGACTACATTAGAATGGCTCCCACCATCATTCTACCTCAAATCTCAAAACTCTAAGTATCCGAATGTGACACTTTTGCTAGCGGGCTTGGCTAAATTCTCAGAATGTAAGTGCTTTTCTCTTTTCCAAAGTGTCTACCTACGTGACTGTAAACGTACTGAACTTAACACTACACTTCTTACATGGTTCACTAATGACTTTCGTTAACCTGACTCGTAAATACCTGTCAATAATTACGGTATCAGTTTACGAGAATAGACAATAATGTACTATACAAAAAATTTAGAACTCCTTAAAGCACACAATTTATTTCAGATGAGCTTTTTGTGTCATCAGCCATCTCCAAGATATCCATTATTATTTGTTTGTTGGCATTTTTCAATACTTCAAGTGCTGTCGCTGTTCAGTCGCTTCTGGCTATGTCATGGAAAGAGCTGGCATTTCAAAGCCAATTTATAGCGACTAAGTTTTAAACACTTACTATCGCTGTTCTCTTTGAATGTATAACGAAATGAATAATGAAACTATTTATGCAAACATTTATTTCAATTAATTTGAAGTACTTAGAAGAATAAGCTATTGCCAGAAGAGTTTGTAGATGGTTTATAAAACTAAACGATAATGGGTGGAGAAAGTTATGTATATATAACATATTATTATTTTATCCATTTAGTAGTTGGAATTCAATATTGTTTTATGGCCCATGATCATCGGGAATAACAGGAATTTTTGATTTTCAAAGAATCGTTTAAATCAGTCCAGTGATTTGCAAACTTACCACACCAAAACACAAATGTTCTGTCCTTGAAATATTAGTATCGATTTAAATGTAGAATCGCGACTTGTATATTATAAATTCTGTTGTTAAAGTAAATACTGATATAATTAAAATACATGAAAAAAATACTAAATAAGGTTCTGCCCAACGTAGTGTTTTTATGTATTTCCTAACTGTAAAGCTATTAGGTTAATTCTGCTTTAAAGTTTTGATTGCCTTCTCGGAGTGGCTCTTTAATGGTATATGAGTTTGGGGTAACTGTTTCAAAATAACAGTCTACTTTGAGCTCACCCGAGTACAGTACCTGTACGTGACAGTTAATACCCTGACCACCAGCAACACGTGTACCCATCATTTCATTACCTCACTTGATGGTGTATCAGGGTACACGTGTTCGTGACAAACAGTTGTGGTCAGGAATTCCGGCGAGGAACACCGTCTCATCTTGGGCTAAGCTGGGTGTTTACTTCTTGAACAAACTTGCTGATCTCCCTCTACGGAACGTCGATAATTAGTTTTGGTCAAATTTAGCACGCAACAAGCGAAGTCAAGATGATGGCTATAAAGGTAAGTTGATAAGCCACGATTCTGTAATTTTGGGGAAGAAAAGTAATACTTGTGTCAAGTATATAAATTTCTATATTTAACGGACTGTAAAGAGAAATGTGGAAATTCTCTACATTATTTTCTGTGCTGAATGGGTTTTGAAGAAACAAAATACATTTTTCGTAAACAAAATAGAATAGGAAAAATTTTATTACTAGGGGTAAATTGGGATGAAATTTACATTGTTTGTTACGTGTTATAGGTACACAAGAGACGTAATTTTGGGGGTTAATTTTTGCAGTTCAAAAGAGTTATTTTCTGGTCATACCATTTACAAAACCTGAGGTCTCAAGCTCCGAGAGATGGTTACAATCATATGCCTTTCTCTACCCTCTATCTTTTATTAGTGGATATTCTTACGAAATCTTATTTTTCCATCTACTTCATTATAGTCGAGATAATGTTTTGCAGAACTAGGTACATTACACATTTTGTTATAGATACAAAGGGAAAAATGACAGTTAAATGTTTAAGAACTGGACGCTATATGCTGGCTTTAAAATTCCATACTCTTTCATACAATCGCAGAAACAACTGAACATCGACAGAACTTAAAAAGAATGACAAACATTAAACAGTTCATACCGTTGCTAACGTATATCTGGGAAATGGTTGATGCCACAAAAACGTTATGTGAAGCTAATTCTACGTTTTATAGAGATCCACATTTTTAGTGTAATAAGTTTTCGTCTATTGCTTAACGTGTACCAGTTATACAAGATTATACAAAATTCCTTCCGAATGAAGAGGACTACACGGGCTGTTCCCAGAAAATTCAAGACAGCGATTTTATTTGTCATGTAAATAACCTTAATATGCAGTATTTTAATCAATATTGGAGCCATTTTTTGAGAAAATAAAAAGTTTCGAAAAATGATCAATGTAAAGGGTAGCTAGAGTAAGGGGGTTTCTCTTGAAAACCTTCGTGTCGCATCTTTGGAAGATACTAAACTTAAATACCAAGTTTAGTATTTATCAGACTTTTCCAGACCTTTTTCTAAAAATGTTTTTTTTTTAATTTCTCTACTACGTATAGTAAGTAGGAGAAGTATTGTATTCCACCCAAACATTCGATACCGAGATTTCACGGGAAATACATGTTTTGAGACCCCCTGAATCCAAAAAAGCATTTTTGGAAACACGTCCGTGTGTGTGTGTCTGTGAACAGCATAACTCAGCAACGAACAGTCGGATAAACACCAAACTTGGTATTTAGGTTCAGTATCTTCCAGAGATGCGACACGAAGGTTTTCAAGAAAATCCCCCACCCCAGATTACGCTTTACATGGAACATTTTTCGCAAATGTTAATTTTCTCAAAAATGGCTCTAACGATTTTGATTAAAATATCATATGTTTAAGATATTTTTATGACAAACTAAAATGTATATCTTGAATTTTCTGGGAATGTCTCCAAAAGTATTCTTCATTGTGAACCACCTTTGCATAACTGGTAAACCATAAGAGATAACAAAAATTTTACTACACAAAAAATGTAGATCGCGTTAAAATACACAATTTATGTCGTATACTTTTTATTGTTGAGTGAACCATTTTCGAGATACTGCTTGTTATTCCCTTAAATTTTTCAATACTTATTTTCTCAAATGGGAATTCGTTATTCATTTTTTTGTCTTGGATATGCAAATAGTACTAATCTGTGGAAAAGGGAATAGTGCTGCACCTAGCAACCAGCTATTAAGAGATGTATATGCTTAAAGGCTACTGTATTTCTATATTGCCCTTGTAAATATATATTCCCCTTACATCTACAAGAAAATTAGCAATAAGATTTTTTACTTTCTCTACTACGTATAGTAAGTAGGGGAAGTATTGCATTCCACCCAAAAATTCGATACCGAGATTTCACCGGAAATATATATTTTGAGACCCACTGAATCCAAAAAAAGCATTTTTGGAAACATGTCCGTGTGTGTGTCTGTGTGTGTGTGTGTCTGTAAACAGCATAACTCAAAAACGAGCAGTCGGATAAACACCAAACTTGGTATTTAGGTTCAGTATCTTCCAGAGATGCGACACGAAGGTTTTCAAGAAAATCCTCCCACCCCAGATTACACTTTATATGGAACATTTTTCGAAAATTTTAATTTTCTCAAAAATGGCTAACGATTTTGATGAAAATATCATATGTTTAAGATAACGTCATGAGAAATGAAATGTATATCTCGAATTTTCTGGGAATGTCTCCAAAAGTATTCTTCAATACCGTACACAATGGCGAAATGGACACATATTTAATGTTTTTCACGGATGAGGCTTGGTTCCACGTTCATGAATATGTGTGTACACAAAATAATCGTTATTGGAGCTCTGACAAACCTAATATTGTTCAAGAAGTACCCCTTTATGACGAAAAAATTGGTGTACGGTGCGCCATGAGCGGAGAAAGAGTTATAGGGCCAATTTTTTTTCGAGTTAATAGTTGACGCCAGTACATACGTGAATACGATTTTGCCCCCTTTTTTTAGAGAACTAATGGATAGGGACCGTGATTTTACCTTTTTTCAAAAAGACTCTGCAACAGCTCATAGGTAAATATTTCGATGAGAACAACGGAAAATTTGTTTGAGGAAGAATTATTAGTAGGGATTTGTGGCCCCCTCGGTCCCCCGAGCTAAACCCCTGGGATTTCTTTCTCTGGAGTAACTTAAAACATAAAGTGTACAAGACAAACCCACACACCCTGGAAGAATTAAAACAGAATATCCGCCAGGAAATTGCTACCATTTCTCAAAGTGAACTACGGCTAGTGATGGATAGTTTCCTAAAGAGGGCCAAAACTGTATGGACAACGACGGTGGCCAGTTTCAGCATTTCCTTACCAACCTAAAGTTGGTAAGTAAAGCCTTTAAAAGTAGTTTTAAAAATGTTGTATGGTTTCAACCGCACCTTTCTATGCTAGCGGTAGACGGCAACGAGCGCCGAAGACGCGGACAGGAAAAACACTGCTCAGCCAATTCGTAGTTTTTTGAGTCTCTCTGTAGTATCGAATTCAGGTTGCTACTTAATAGCGTTGCCAGTGGTATATCTCTTATACCACTGACGATGCACATTTCTAAGAGTTTATATGGACGTTTTACTTCTAAGTTACCAACTTCGGTAGACTTCTAAAGGTTTGCATATGAATAAACAAACTAAAACGAAGAAAACTGTTTCCCGTACGTGGCATGAGGTTATGATGTTCATACAAGGGCTTTCAGCGATAAACTGCGGAATTTTTACCCGTTCATATTTACAGGATTTAGGATATGTTTCATAAGCTAGTAATACAGAGCACGGTGCCAAACATGACACCTGCGGAACTTCACGATCTACACAACGATCTATCTTTCTTTACGTTTCTTCTTGATTGGAGTAATTTTTTTAATTTTTGATGTAGAAATTGCCTTAATTTTACCTGTATGAAGCCTAAGGACACGTCTACAATGAAACGTATACCCCATCCTGGACCTCGAAAGAAGTATGTAGTACATTACATGACTTTGAAGCAGGCTCTTAATCATGGACTACGGCTAACAATAATCCATCGTGTGCTACAATTCCGACAGTCGCAGTGGTTAAAACCGTATGTGAAATTTAACAACAGACTACGACAATAGGCTGCAAATGACTTTGAAAAGGTCCTCAACAAACTGTTCAACAATGCTATGTTCGGACAAATAAAAAAATCTGATGTGTTACACTCACATGACTTTCTCTACTCTTGTGCAAACTATTTTTACAAACGCTTTTTCTCCATATGCTTCATGTTAATCGATATGTTAATCTTATTGCTAATTTTCTTGTAGATGCTAGGGGAATTGCTAGGCTTTAAGCGATAGTCAAATATTTTAAGAGCTGATTGATATGTGGAGTATTCCATTATCTTTGTATTACCAGTACAAAGCAAATTCAATAAGGAATTTGAGAAAAAGCATAATTATTGGAAAATTTAAGGGAATAACAAGGAATATCTCGAAAATGGTTCACTCAAAAACAAAAATGTATATCACATAAACTGTGTATTTTAACGCGATCTACATTATTTGTGTAGTAATATTTTGTCTATCTCTTATGGTTTACCAGTTATGCAAAAGTCGTTCACAATGAAGAATACTTTTGGAGACATTCCCAGAATATTCGAGATATACATTTAATTTGTCATAAAAATATCTTAAACATAAGATATTTTAATCAAAATCGTTAGAGCCATTCTTGAGAAAATTAAAATTTTCGAAAAATGTTCCATGTAAAGGGTAATCTGGGGTGGGGGGATTTTGTTGAAAACCTTCGTATCGCATCTTGGTAGATACTGAACCTAAATATCACGTTTGGTGTTTATCCGACTGTTCGTTTCTGAGTTATGCTGTTCACAGACAGACACACACACACACACACACACACACACACACACACACACACAATCACACACAGACGCACACACGGACATGTTTCCAAAAATGCTTTTTTTTGGATTCAGGGGGTCTCAAAACATATATTTCCGCTGAAATCTCGGTATCGAATTTTTGGGTGGAATGCAATACTTCCCCTACTTACTATACGTAGTAGAGAAAGTAATATTTGCGTACCTAAATGTTCCTAAATATGGTTTCCAATATAAACATTTCATTCCTCCTACCTCTTTTATTTTCTCTATCATTTACTATGGAAGGATTGTATTTCACGAACACTCAATTTGAGATTTCATCTGAAATACATGTTTTGAGGTCTCTTGAAACCCATAAAAGCATTTTTACAAACGGTCCGTGTATGTGCGTGTGTGAATGACATAATCCCAAAACGTAAACCCTTAAATACTTAGTATGTGACACAAATAAGTTTGCCTCCACATTACGCTTATATGGAAAATGATTGATTACTTTTTTATTTTCTCTAACTATTTTGATTAAAATATCAGGCTAGTAAAACGTATATCATAAATTATCAGGGAATGTTTGAATGAATTTTATATAATTTAGTATAACTGGTGAACCATAAGATAAATAAAAGCTTATGGGACAAAAATTGTCTCGTTAAAACAACAAGATTAATCTCAAATAAAATCCTTGCAGCATTAACCATTTTTAAGATGTTTTATTTCTATAGATGCAAATTTTCCATTCCTTTATTACACACCTTTTGAAGTGCTTAGGCATTATTCTGTTGTTTTCTAAGATGTCGTGCAAATAGTGGAACTTCAAAACCAGCATATAGTGACATGCTTTGATAAAAATTGACTTTCCTTTCCACCTCCTGTATCCCCCTGTAGCTATGACAACATATGTAATAATGCTACTTCTCTAAAAGTTTATCCAAATTAACATGCCAGGTGGCCTAACCCGCCGTATTACAGGTATGTAGATATCCCTTCGTGCGTTAAAACACAGGTCACAGATAAACACAACTGGCGAATTTTTTTAAGTTGCATTTATACCCCCGCCTTTAACTATAATGGTCTTATCAGTAGCCCTTCCTTTGGAACTTCTTGCCTAAGGTACTGGTGTTAGCTCGTATTCGCTTGTCTTTGGGTTTCTAGTACACTTTAGGTTTTAATCATTAGATGACACACATGCATTCACGCACTCATTCATACTTCCAGACTCTGGAGAGAATAGGGAATAATCTTGGCTACATAAAAATTCCCACCCCAGTCGAAAATCCAACTAGGACCCCTCGCACAGCAGGCAAGTGCTCTACCGACTGAGCTACGGGGCCAGCTAGATTCGTTCTACAATTCTTGCTTATCAGCAAAGAGGATGAAGGATCGCGCTCATTGAGATGCACTTCCCAGGCTTACAATAAAGTGTACAGTCCGTGATGATAGACAAGAATAGACCGAAAAGATCTTCCGATACTTTCCACTTGAGTTATACGGCCTTTATTTTCGAAGGAGTAAATTAACCTTTTAGACCGAAATAGTTAAAATGTCTCTATTTGACCTATCCATATTCGCCCATTTTTACTTTCTCTACTACGTATAGCAAGCAGAGGAAGTATTGTATTCCACCCAAAAATTCGATACCGAGATTTAACCGGAAATACATGTTTTGAGACCCCCTGAATAAAAAAAAACATTTTTGGAAACATGTCCATGTGTGTCTGTGCGTCTGTGAACAGCACAACTCAGAAACGAACAGTCAGTATCTTCCAGAGATGCGACACGAAGGTTTTCAAGAAACTCCTCCACCCCAGACTACCCTTTACATGGAACGTTTTTCGAAACATTTTAATTTTCTCAAAGATGGCTCTAACAATTTTGATTAAAATATCATATGTTAAATATTTTCATGACAAATAAAATGTATATCTCGAATTTTCTGGGAATGTCTCCAAAAGTATTCTTCATTGTGAACGACTTTTGCATAACTGGTAAACTATAAGAGATAAACAAAATTTTACTACACAAAAATGTAGATCGCGTTAAAATAAACAATTTATGTCATATACATTTTTTTGTTGGGTGAATCATTTTCGAGATATTGCTTGTTATTTCCTTAAATTTTCCAACACATACTTTTTCTCAAATTCGTTATTCAGTTTTACTTTCTCTACTACGTATAGTAAGTAGGGGAAGTATTGTATATCACCCAAAAATTCGATACCGAGATTTCACCGGAAACACATGTTTTGAGACCCCCTGAATCCAAAAAAAAAAAGCATTTTTAGAAACATGTCCGTGTGTGCGTCTTGTGAACAGCATAACTCAGAAATGAATTCGTTATTCATTTTTTTATGTCCAAGACATGCAAAGAGAATGGAATGCGCCACATAGCAACCAGCTCTTAAAATATTTGACTATCGCTTAAAGCCTACCATATTCCCCTTGCATCTTATAGAAAATTAGTAATAAGATTGACATCTCGATATCTCGATTAACATGAAGCGTATGGAGAATAAGCGTTTGTTAAAATAGTTTGTACAAGAGTAGAGAAAGTCATGTGAGTAACACATCAGATTTTTTTAATTGTGTTTACGCTATTCTTGTCTACCATTAAGGACTATGAACAACAAACATGAGAGCACGCAGTGTTTCACTATCATTTTTGCTTGCTATTAGAAATATTATTATACTTAATAATTATTAGTACCATCATATAACGGTACTGTTATGCTGACTTCGTTCATCGAATAGGTGTTCGAAATTTTGTCCCTGTTGATTGATAGGATGTTCCAACCGTCTCCGTGTATCCATATGGACGTTTCTGAGAACCGCTGGTTTAGTAGTGGCGGTAGTGGCGGTTGTAGTGGCGGTGGAGATGGTAGATGTTTAGGGCACTAATTTGCCGTTTCCCCAATTTACTTGGAATTGCCCCGTTGACTTCTGCAACTCTGTTAACGCAGAAGAGTTTTCTGCACATTTCAAATACGGCGCGTTTGGGCCACCTGTTACAGTAGATAAACAAGTAATTTATTTTTTAGAATTAGTTTTTAGAAGAGAGGGATACATATATGACAGAGGTAGAGAAGGTTAAGTAAATGTACCCATCAGAAGCTTTTACATGCACTGTGGACACTAAAATCATTTCTCAGTAGGGAAGCCCACATTATTCCCTTCAATTACACGCAGGTTATACTGGATTATGCATGAATGCGAACACGAGCATTAATTCCAGGAAATAACAGTAATAACCTACAGACGATATGGTGGCAATTAAAATGCTACCTAAAAAAAAAACAAAAAAAAAAAAAAAAAACGTATGTGCCACATTCACATGACTTCCTCTAGCATCTACCGTTTATTAATTGGTCTGCAAACTATTGTTACGAAAGCTTATTTTTGTATCTACTTCATCTTATTCGAGCTAAGCCTTTGCAAAAATGGCTTCATTACACGTTTCGTTACAGATACAGAGAACAGAGATATTCGAGCGTTTCAGAACTGGACGCTATACGCTGCCTTAAAATTCCATACACTTTCCATACAATCACGAGAAACAACTCAATGTCGAAGGAATTTAAAACAATGACAAACGTATTGAACAATTAAAATCTTAATAACGATATCTCGGAAATAGCTTATGCTACAGAAAAAGGTGTTTGAAATAAATTGTGTCTTAAAGAGAGCTACATTTTTGTGTAATATATTTCCATCTATGGCTTAACGTTTACCAGTTATACGATTATACAAAATTCCTTCTAAATGAAGAGAACTCACAGGTTGAAAATTCAAGATATAAATTTTATTTCTCATGTAAATATCTTTTTTGAGAAAATAAAAAATGTCGAAAATTTTTCCATGTAAATATTAGGTTGGGGTACCGTGTGGCATCTTTGGAAGATACTGAACCTAAATACCAAGTTTGGTATTTATCCGACTTTTCGTTTCTGAGTTATGCTGTTCACGCACGCACGCACGCACGCACAAAGTAATACACACGGATGTTCTTAAAATTCTTTGTTTTTATTCAGGGGGCCTCAAAATAATGTATTCTCGAAATCGAATTTTTGGGTGAAATGCATTATTTTCTCTACCTACTACGTCGTGGTAGAGAAAGTAAAAAGCAGAGTGTGTTTTAGATATAAGTGAATAAGGGGCTTAAGAAACGGTAAGTGACTCGACACAGTTTGGAACGTGGAGTTATATTTTTGTGGTTCTGTTCAAACATGCAACCAGAGAGTAAGGTATAGAAGAGCCAAACTTTCGTTGTGCTAGACTTCTAAATATTATATATAAGATCTATAATCTATATCTTCTTGATATAGAAGAAATAAATTCATACATTCAACACACAATTATTTGTAATCACTGCTAAATACTGCGGTGGTGTTTATTTGTAATGAATTTTTCATTAATTACGACATCATTTAATTTATGCCTCGGCTGCGTCAGCTATATCTGGTACAGCAAATATCTCTTAGAAAGGGTGGTACGACTGTAGAATAGTTTCACACACTATACACAAGTTATGGTTTTAAGCTCTCACTTCTTTATTACTTCTTCAATGCAGTTGAATAAAATGTATATTATTACTGAAGTAGTTACGTATGGAGCTGTAAGATATTACGTTCTATATGTGTGCTAACAACTGTAGTTTACAAAGAATTCTTAAGTTCTATATTCGCATTAAACGTTATAAATCATACAAATTTGTATCACTGCGAATATTAAATGAAATGCATTTACAGTTGTAGTAATTATCTCTTCCTAACTACATTTTTAAAGGTCAAAATTTATCTTCTCCGCACTGCACTAATATTTCACATCTGCACACTCTGAGCTTCATCTACTGAACTGACTTGGCTTGGGTACGCTACCTCTAAGCGTCCACAGCTTAAAATCTTAAATTTTATCTATCTATTTGTTGACTGGCTAAGCCTACTCTAGCAGAACACTTTTAGTTTGATTTTCATTGGCTTTTTACACCCACCTGACTATTTACAAACTTGTTGGACGGTACATCAGTGTTTTTCCATCGACTGTTGGCAGCCTTCTTAGCTTTCTAAGTTATTGTTCTGCCAAGGTTAGAACTTATTGTTAGCCACCCTCTGTATTCTACTTAATGACACTGTTTGCTATACAAAAAGCTTGATTCTACCCTCACAGCTCCTATGTTTCTAAACTAAGAAATATTTTCACATAATATTTTACACACCCAAAACTTGCACCGGAAATGGAACGTGATATTGATGTGCAGTTTTCACAGCATTGATTGGTAGTCAGGGACTCGTACATTTAGCCTATAAACAGATTTTAATAATACTGAGAAAGTTTATTTTTTGAGCAAGCATACACTTTTTAAATGGAATAATGCCTAGTTACACCAACAGAATAAAGGTTGGGAAATTTAGAATGTCAATGGTCTTTGTTGCAGGATTCTAGTGCAAGTGGTTTACAAGAAATCGTATTTTGAAAAGTTTCCACCCCGACAATTGCATGTCCCAATCAACCTGCTTAGTTGCTAGGTACGATGTTGTTATGTTTGTTTGCATTGTGTTTTGTGTTCATTGAATCCATTGCGACTGTCTGATCAGTTAGTTTGTGACAGTTCAAGCAGCAAGTCGTGAGTGGAATATGGGGTTTACTAATGCAGAAAAAGCCGACACGCTCATGGTGTATGGAGAGTGTAGGAAGAATGCAGTTCGTTCCTGTACGGTGTATGCGGAAACGTATCCCAATAGACGTTAACCATCTCGACAATTATTTATCAATCACTTCAACCAATTACGTGAAAGTGGTACTGTAACACCTAGAAAACGTGACAGAAACAAACCAGTGACTGGAGAAGAGGCATAAATTAATGTTTTGACTGCCGTTGGAGTAGATCCGCAAATTAGTTCCCACACAATCGCACGTGGAAGTGGAATACCGGGCATTCTCTATCGACATATGTTCCATCCCTATCACATCTCTCTCCATCAAGAGCTGCATGGAAACCATTTTGAGAATCGTGTTAACTTTTGTACATGGGCATTAAGACATGACACTCCAGATTCATCATGTATCTTGTTTAGTGATGAGGCAACATTTACTAATCATGGCCAGGTAAACCGCAGAAACATGCACTATTGGTCTGTTGACAATCCCCGTTGGCTTCGTCAGGTGGAACGTCAGCGTCCATGGAGTTTAAACGTGTGGTGTGGGATAGTGAACCATCAGCTCATAGACCCTTTGTTCATAGAAGGAACAATGAACTCGCACAAGTATCGCAACCTCCTGACAGACCATCTGCCACAGATGCTAGAACACGTTCCTTTGCAGACTAGGAGGAACCTGTGGTACCAACATGATGGCTGTCCAGCCCATGGTGCATGAAGTACTACAGCTTGTCTTAACGGATTGTTTCCAAATCGTTGGATTGGACGAAGGGACCTGTACCTTGGCCGGCCCGTTCACCGGATCTGACCCCTTTAGACTTTTTTCTGTGAGGAAGGCTGAAAGACACTGTCTACACAAATGTACCAACTACACCAGACGATATGAAACGACGTATTACTGCTGCATGCTCTGAAATTTCCGCTGAAATGCTAGAACGCGTGCAACAGTCTTTCCTTAGCAGACTGGAAGTGTGTATTGAAGCTGCCGGTGGTCATTTTGAACACAACCTTTGAAGGTCTATGTTCTCTTTACTTGTAAGAATCCACAGAAGTATTGTAATTCCCTTTTGGTTTTCTTTAGTTTGTGCTACCGCAGGTTGTACAAGTGTCGGTGCGTAAAAGTTTCAAAATAAGATCTCTCGTAAGCCACTTGCACTAGAATCTTACAACAAACGCCACTGACATTCTAAATTTCCCTACCTTTATTCTGTTGATGTAACTAGGCATTGCTCCATTTAAAAATTGTATGTTTGCTAAAAAAATATACTTTTTCAGTATTATTAAAATCTGTTTAGGCTAAATGTACGAACCCCTGACTATCAGTCAATGCTGTGAAAACTGCACAGCAAAGGCACTTTACATTTCCGAAATATTTACAGTGCAAGTTTAAGGTGATTCACTCTGTATGTAATAACTATACATAATACAATGGCTGTAATATACGCTTTACAGCAATTATTGATTGTTTATAGGCGGGCTATTAATTTTATTTTGTATAATTAAATTGATATCAGTTAAGGGATCAAAAAAGTACTGCCTCAAAACATATATCAGCAGCAAAAATTCTGTCTCTTTGTCTTTATTATCACAAGATTCTGAGCCTTTAGGAACAAATTCTGCTTAATTTTCTTACTTTTCTGTTCTGTACACATACTTTCTCATAATTTTCCGAAAGGACTTCTTGAGGGGCTTAAAAAGCGTGTGACTTTGGGGACCTTGAGAAAATACATTAATTTTCGCGGTAAACAGTTGTAAAGAACAACCTTTTTCAGTGCTCCAGGAGTGTGATATTTGCAAACTGCAATCATTCAATAACCTCATCTTTTACCATGGACATTCGTCCAGCATGTTCTGTTGTATCATTTGATTAAAGAATGTTCTCCGTTATAATACATCCGTTCACTAACCTCGAGAATTCTAATTCCGCGAATGCATTTTGTTCTTGTCCTTCGTTATTATGGTTCATGTTTCTGTCTCAACGTTAACGTCAGCATAGCTGTAATAAGGTTTCCCTAGATACCACAGACAGTCGCACTTTTGAAACATCTGCGCCATTTCTATTCCTCAAACTTTCGGTAGAAACATTTTGAAAAGTTCGTTCTATGTTGAAAAATCATAACAGTAGCTGGAGAAGACAGCTTATCCTTTTACCAGCAGTTTTGTAAAGAAATACAATGGTAAAAACTCTAAATCGTGAACTTTGAAACAGCGTTTCCTAATTTTTATAATCAGAATCGCCCTAGAAGCTCCTTCAAATATTACCTTGTAAATAGCTGCACGATATTGCGTTTTATGAGAAACATAAGGCGCTCAAAATTCCTTTAAGTGTACCAACCTGCGAAATTTGTATATTCTGTATTTCTGTATAAGTAATTAAGCTTTATTATTTTCACCAGATCTTTGTGACATATTCTGTAACAAATTCGCATATTTTCAGAGCAATTATTTTACTACACTTGCTGATAAAAAAATCATGCATGTTTTAAATTATCTATAGGAAAATCTCTTGCACACATTTCTTAAAAATGTATCATACGTTTTGCAAATAAAACATAAATGACATTAGGAAACAAATTAAAAAATTCTTACCGTATAATTGATAAAAACAATTTATAACGACGTGCATTTTTATTTTTATTTTTCAGAAAATATTCATCAATAAGCTTTATGTATTACTATCTAAAGGGAACCAACTTATAAGATATGGAAATTCTGTAATTATTAAGCAATTAGTTTGATTGTTTGTTATCAGACACTGGTGAAGTATTCTATACCAAACTTTCAAATTTGCAAATAAATTTCTTGGGGAAAAATTATCTGCTTTTTGAAATACATATGTTGCTGCTACGTATAGAAAGCCAATTTGAAGTAAATAATTTCTTTACGTTATTTTCACCACGCTTTGGCCGTCAGTTTTGAAGTAGGCTGTATTGAAGGAGGTGTATTATATTTCAACTGTTGGAGAGCCGAGCATGTTAAAGACACGTTTCTCTTTGCAGGATTGTGGTGCGAGAAGAATGTAGGTTTACACAGATTTAAGTTTTTCTTCACTCCATTTATTAATGCTTGACACGATTTAAATAACACTTCACTGATATAGAGAGAGCTGTGAGATGTTTTTCATTAATTACTTGCTCCTTTTAACACGTACAATTTTTTTTTCACACAAAGTACCTATTATACTTCTCAAAGACGTGTCTCGCGTCCAGTTATGAGCACTGTCTACAAGCAACTGAACTCTAAATTTGTAAATTTTGCTATATTTCAGTTTCTGATTGGCTAATCCTAATCCAATAGAATACTTTTATTTAACCAAAGCTTTTTGATTGTTGATTGGCTATTTTATAAACTGTCTCAAAATTTACATTATTGTTGCTCCAATAATGACTAGTAGCATTTAAACTTTCAAATTCATTATTGCCTCAAGGTTACCTCATTGTTACCTGATTGTTAGTTATTCTCACAGCTCCTACATTATTAAATTACATAATACATTCACATAACATTATTGAACATGTATACAGTAATATAAACATTTACAATGACTGTAATATACACTTTTTATACATAGTTACATACACATATTTCTTTAAGGCGGGTTGTTATTCAATTATATTATATAATTTGACTGAAATAATTTAAGTGTTAAAAATACTGCCTCATTTTTAAGATCTATAGAAAAATCTCTTTTCTGTATGGTTTTCAAATTTCAATTTTGAGATCCAAATACATATGTATCATCTGAAGAGCAAGAAAAACATGAATTGTTTTAAAACATTCAAAAGTATACTCTTCTTTATTTTTAAGCTTTTGAACGAATGCAAATGAATTGCAAAGGCATGTAATTCGCCAATTTTACTTTCCTAAAAGTTTATACAGACTATTTTTATTCATTATCGTCTTAAGAATCCTTAATGAAATTTACAAAGTGTTTGGCAAACGTTTACACCACAAGGATTAATTTGAGTGATAATGAGCACTGAAACAAATAATAGAGAAAAGAAATTAATTTTAAAGATAAAGAGCTGATTTTAGACTTCAAACTTGCACTGCTGCGTTAGCTGGCACTAATGGTTTCAGAGGCTGCAGCAGTATATATTCATCCCCCTTCAAATATTGAAATTTATTACTGCATAGAATGTGTAGTTTTCAAAATTGTCTACAATTTTCACAGGTTAGTTATTTTAAGAATGTTTAAATAAAGTATCAAATAAATGTGATACTTCCAGGTGCAATTTGAGTAACAATTAGCACTCAGAAGAATAATCAGGAAAGGAATTACATCTAAGGATAAACAGAGGATTTTAGACTTCAAAGCTACACCCCTAAGATGGCTGGTATTTTAATGATTTCAGTGTCTGCAACGTTTTATGCCCATCTATCTTAAAAGCACAAATTTAATACTGCACAAAATCTATATTATATATATATATTAGAATTTTTTACAATTTCCACATGCCAGCTCTAAGTTCGTGTGTTTCTTAATATTTGTGTAATTTCTTGAAACTGAATTAAAGTGTCAGTCAAAATACAAGGCCATGAAATGGATTATGCAGAACCAAGGTTCTCTTTTTAAGCTAAATTCCTGTTTTTATTTCTAAGATTCCATTTAATTACTTCAAAAACACGCATTAAAAAGTGCATTTAGCACGATATTACATTTGGCAATGTATAATTTTTAAATACTAAACTAGCCTAGCGTAATTGTAAAATCTGAGCAACGAAAATACTAAATTACCAATTTAAATTGATACTATAATGGATTCAATTGAGCGGAGTCATTCTGAAGGCCGTGACAAATTAGGGTAAGTAAAAGGCAGCAATTTGTTTAAGCACTTATCAGAAAAGTGTTTTTGTAAGCTTAAAACCTTCTCTTTTCTATAGAATTTGTAAAACACGGTGGGTTTTAGTATTCTGGAAGGCAATGAAATAGTCCCGCACTGTGCATCTTTAGCCTCTAGTTCCCGAGGTCGCGGGTTCAAACCCGACGGAGGTTGATGGTTTTTTCCGGCGCAAAAATCCTTAGCATGGCTTCCTTCGGAAGGGAAGTAAAGCCGGTGACCCCATGTCGTAGAGTTACGTCATGTAAAAGAACCTCGAGCCTGATAAAGAGGCCTCTGAGCAAAATTTCCGGTCGTTCACGGTAAATATAGAATGGGACGCTAAGGAACACAGCAGTTAAGGAATCCATTAATAAAACCCAATTTAATTTTAACCATGTATCGTTTTTAAAGCATACAACTACACATGTATAAATAAAAGGCTGCTTTTTTCTGGATGTACAGTCATTACCATACTTTAACACATTAATGTTCAAAAATATTATGTGCATTCTCCAGAAGATATTAATAGGAAAATGTATTTTTCCCTGTGTTCATTTAAATGTTTAAGTTTTCTCTTTAATTTATCCCGGCTCTTCTGTTTTCCGCTTTCCTAGTTGTTTTTCCATTACTACTTATAGATGTCCACACACATTTACAAACACATAACACCCATGTCCAAGGCGGAACTCGAACCACAAAACCTTCGCCAAGAAACTACAGAACTAGGAACTTACGCGAACGCGGCTATCAGAATTGGAAAATGTAATTTACGATGTGGAATCGAACCACGGTTTTTCGCATGACAGGCGAGAGCACAGAGCATTACACTATACAGCAACTTCGCATAAAATTGGGTGAAATGGGCAATCGTGTACCGACTGAATTTATGCGACGCCTGTTCTTGCGGCAACTTCTTCACCAGTACGGTTTTGCGGGCAACCATACATCCAAGGTGGAGATAGACAAAGTCTTGGTCACTGTCTTGTGGTTTCCCTGTAGAGGAGTTCAGACTACAACTTTATATCATCTTTAAGCTTTATGTTCTTTAATATACATTTTAATTTACTCTCACTTCCATATTAGTCTGACATTTTATTTAAAGATAACAAAATAAATAATCTGACGTAATAAGACACGCGTTTCCCCTCCTGTATTTACTTCTGCGAATAAGTCGTAGAAAGCTTGTATTTCTATTTCTTATGAATCATGATGTATAGTTTTCTATACATATTTTGTTGCGACTACATAGAATATACAGAACAATAATCAAATGTTAAAAAAGAAGTCATATTGACATTTTCATTAATCTTTTGCATGATCTGATGGGAAACATAACATTTCTAACTGGGGTTCGATTCCTGGCTTTGGAGTGGCGATTTTAAGTCGGCCCTATCCACTCCATCTCCGACTTGCTCATGTGAAGTATCCCCAAGGCCAACGTGTTCGGAGTCCACGATAAAAGCTGTAGGTCCTCTCATTCTACCGCGATCCTCATCATTACTCTACTATCGGAGACAAGAGATTACACCCCTGGAAGCCTCCGCCTCATAAATTTATCGCTTGGTGGAATGAGGTATCCCCGAAGGTCATAGGCCACATGGTAAACGACTTTCCAACTGCGTAACTTGAACTATTAAAAAATCACGACTAACAACAGCAAACATCTCGTAAACGGCTAAAGCTATAAACATTTATTTAACAAAACTATAGAACTAAATGCTCTCTTCTAAAGTAATTCTTATCTACCTCTTATGTTTTCAGAGCTAATCAGCATGAAGTAGGCTTCACAAGCTATTCAAAGAAAATTGAAGACTTGCATTTTATTTATATAAGTCAGATATGCGATATTTTCATCAATATGGTTATAGCTATGTTTGAGGAAATCATAATGAAACATTTTCAACGCAAATGCAGTTTTGAGTGGCATGAATATTCAGCGATATTCATACCGAATTTTAGGAAGATTCTGAATTTAATTAATACTAAATTTGGTATTCATTCGATTTCTGTTTTTGGATTATGCTGTTGAAGCACTCACACACATACACACACACACACAAACACGGACGTTTCATTCCTATAATACCTTTTTTTAGTTAAAACACGTATTTCTGTGGAATCTCGATATAATATTTTTGGGTTTAATGCATTACTTCCTGCTACTTACTCTTCAGTAAACGATATAACAGGTGAAACATGTTTAGATATACATGTATGTAAGTTTCAAAAGATCTAATTCTTAGCAAGAATCGGATTGAATATTCTCGCTGATTTGTAGCCTAACTCACGCGCCTACGGATGGTAAAGGTATTTCTAATTAAGTCTAACATTGTTTGGAATGGCGAGTAGTGGGAAAAAAGCTATGTGAAATTGTCTGTTTATTGTGTTTACTGTGTGTAGTTATCATGATGTATACTACAGAAGAGCGTGTGTTTATTGTGCTAAGTTTTGCTCAAATGGAGTCGTACGTGGACTGTTAAGTTGAATTTATACACAAACCTCATGGTGTGATCGTGGCTACTACATTATTATATATAAGCTGTCAGAAAAATTTTAGCAGACTAGACCAGAGTTAGAGAAAAACAAAAACATTGACAGCCTAGTTGTAACTGAGGAAAAATTAGATGAGATAGAGGTTGCGTGGAAAGTTGCAGACAGAATAATTGGCTCCTCTTTAGATCTAAACCCTTAAAGACAAAGTTAATGTAACAAATCCGCAAACCCTCGACAATATTTCCGCTGCAGAAATTCATCGAGTCTTTCGTCAACATGTTCAACAGGTGCCAGGTAGTATACACGCAGAGGAGCAATATTTCGGACACCTTTCATAACGAAAGATAAGCGCAACATGTTCATATTGTTTTGCATCTCTGGCATTGTTTAGGGGAGAAACGGCGTCTGCCTGCCACCACTACACAAAGGGATTCATATAGCAGTGCCGTGGGAATGGTGGGATGCAGTCATATCATTCAAGAAAAACCGTAGAAATACAGGAGATTCGATTTCGAATCTAAGTAAGTGAGCTGCTTAGAAATCTTTAAGGGTTTTCCTTTACATTAAAACACACATGTCGAATAATTCTCAGCTCTTTGGAATTCGGAATAAATTGATCACTCAATCATACTTTCTGGTTGTGATGGAACGAATACCTCTATTTCTCGATTCCTGATGTCCACTTTATAAAAAACTGTAAAGAATAGCTTTTTCACTGAATTATGTTCTTATTAGTAGATTTTTGTATGTAAACGCATGTAACCAATTCCGTATTGTATGCTAATTTAGAAATTGTTACTTTTCAACATCGAAACGTGTTTTTCTATACCAAGAGGAAGTAGATTGAATATAGGAATAATAGTAGATTTCTACTTGAGAATATATTACATGATTAATTAATAAGCCGACTTTCTTTCATTTAATAAACTTGCACTTCAATAACATACATAATTGCCTTTTAAAAACCCTTATACTTTCACAATTCTTTAAATTTTTCTACGGCTTCAATACATTAAATTAAATTACATTAATTACGTACTTGCTTCCTGCTCTCACATTTAGCGATATATTTGAAATCTAACCCCAATAAGTCTATGGTTCGGACGATCAACCTTTCCCAGGTGAATAATTACTAAAGATAATTTTGAATAGGTTAAGCCAAAAAGGAATTTAGAAATACCGTCCCGAATGCCTTCTGTCTAAACGTTGTCCTGCTGTTTTCCTCGTGACCTCTCTCGCCGTCGAAGAAAGACTAATCAGCGTTGTGGACTGCAAGTCGAGGAGAGCTGCAAGTAATCCGGCGCCTGCGCAGTCGACGATCACCATCGCCTGACGTACTACACAACTCAAATTAACTGCAGGCTTTCTTGTTGTTGTTGTTGTCGTCGTCTCCTTGACAAACCACTACCATAGTCGTTTCAGTTCTGTTTCCGTAAATGTCAACCTTCCTTTAGTGGAGCCCGTAGTCACCTAGAGTATGTTTCTCCGGAGAGGATCAATTTGGCACAATATTCTTCAACTGGCAAATTTTATCTTGAAAATGCCACAGGTTATGTAACACCTACTGTTAGACTAGGACAATAATAATAATAATAATAATAATAATAATAATAATAATAGTAATAATAATAATACGCCAGTAAGTCAATAAGTATCCGCAATTAATTTTTGAAATTTATCACAACAATAGAAACTTACAATACCTCGTTTTTCAACGTAATCCTATTGCTTTTCAATGCACATGCTCCATCGTTCATAAGCTTTCTGATGCCCTCATAAGAAAAGTTGTTTCGTCTGAGTAGCAAGCCATGTATACACCGCTTCCTGCACTTCTTGGTACCCCTTAAGACATTTTTAAGTAAACCATAAAAGATATGGTTTGCCACTTCAACGAGAGTCAGTCTTCGGTTCTCTGAATCAGGATACCGACTCGCTCAATGTTGGCGTCACTAATGGATATGGATGAGCGTCCTGCTTTCCTCGCCCTTTGAACTTTTCAATCCATTCGTACACATTTCGCCGGAACAAACATTGCCCCCATACTGTGCGAAAAGTCTTCGATGGATTTCGTCTCCTGGTACAACTTCAGACACAAAACGGATAACCACACGCTGTTTTTCTTTGGTGCAAACGATGAGGGGTGCAGCTATGCTTATTATGCAGCAATGCAACACTCACTGGAGTGACAACGGTCAAGCATTCCACAAGCGGAGACAAAGGAACAACATGTTGACGTGCGCGCGCACAAACTGATACATTAAACCTACAAAAAATTAAAACTAATGTGCAGATACTTATTAACTTACCCTCGTAATAATAATTTCTTTGCTTCCTTTTTACTTTCTCTGCTACGTATAGTAAGTAGGGGAAGTATTGTATTCCACCCAAAAATTAAATACCGAGATTTCACCGGAAATATATGTTTTGAGACTCCCTGGACCCAAAAATAGCAGTTTTGGAAACGTGTCCGAGTGTGTGTGTGTGTCTGTGAACAGCATAATTCAGAAACGAACAGTCGGATAAACACCAAACTTGGTATTTAGGTTCAATATACGACACCAGAGATACGACACCCGCCACCCCAGATTACCCTTTACATGGAACATTTTTCGAAAATTTTAATTTTCTCGAAAATGGCTCTAACGATTTTGATTACAATATCATATGTAAAAGATATTTTCATGACAAATAAAATGTATATCTTGAATTTTCTAGGAATGTTTCCAAAAGTATTCTTCATTGTGAACGACTTTTGCATAACTGGTAAACCATAAGAGATAGACAAAATGTTACTACACAAAAAAATGTAGATCGCGTTAAAATACACAATTTAAATCATATACATTTTTGTTGTTGGGTGAATCATTTTCCAGATATTGCTTATTATTCCCTTACGTTTTCCAACACGTATACTTTTTCTCACATTCGTTATTCATTTTTTTGTCCTGGTAATGCAAAGAGAATGGAATACTCCACATAGCAACCACCTCTTAAAATATTTGACTATAGCTTAAAGCCTACCAATTCCCCTTGCATCAACAAGAAAATTATCAATAAGATTAACATCTCGATATCTCGATTAATATGAAGCATATGGATAATAAGCGGTTGTGAAAATAACTTGTGCAAGAGTAGAGAAAGTCATGTGAGTAACACATCAGATTTTTTATGTAGCTATGTTTTGTGCTGAAAGCTTTCTTTTAAAAGATTATCTATTCATATTATGGAAATGAGTCATACGATTTGTGGTATCATAGATATACTAAATTATATTATCTTAAGTTATGATTTATTATTATGAATATTGCAATTATAATTCAAATAGCTGCTATGATAGGTCAAGGTCTATATGTAACTAGATGATACAGTCGCAGGTCCTGCGTGAGCAATTCTAGCTGATAAAGGAGGATAAACTGTTCATCCGGTATACCTATAAGCTACGCTAGTACCCTCAGTTTGACTTGCTTAAACGCAAACTAACAGATGGAAAAAAAAGAGTAAATATTTCCATGCGCTCTATCTTAAGTTCTGATTTGTTTTTGGTGTATTCTCAGATTTAGGTCACCGAAGTAGGTAAATGTAATGGCAGAGTCACCAATCCAGGCTATTGCAGAAACGTGATTTGGTGCGTCAGCTGAATTAGATTTATCCACAACTCAGCGCTGCATGTTACACGAGTACTTTACTTCTTCCCCCATTGTTTTGCATGTTTTCATGTAGACACAAGTCTATGGAATGTTACATTGATACACCCACAGAACACGCAGTCAAGGTATATCAAGAACTATAATCCAGCAACTCTTTAGGGGCACAAGCGAGGTAATAATGTGAAATCTCGACCGCTTTCATTTCTTATATACGAGGGCGGATCGATTTTTTTACAAAAACGTTTAATAGTTAAAACAACCAAAATCACAAAGGAACTTACATCTTTTACCTACTTTTTACATAGTCACCAAGTTTTTCAACACATTTCTCCCATCGTGATACCAGTTTCAATATGCCCTGTTCGTAGAAGTATAGACATATGCGGACGCTGATTTCACTTCTGCATCTGTCGCAAAGCGTTGGCTGGCCAGGAATTTCTTCATGGGACCAAACAGATGAAAGTCCGATGGTGCAAGGTCCGGACTGTATGGTGGATGCTGTAGCACCTCCCAACCAAATTTGGTGTTTTATAACGTACAGCAGCAGCAACATTGGGCGAGCATTCTCATGAAGAATTTTGATATCGTCAGCATTCATGTTGTGGCGTTTGTTACGAAGGGCACGACGCAAATTCATCAAAGTTTTCATGTAGGTTGCAGCATTCGCAGTGGTCCCGAGTTCACCAAAGTTTACCAATACAACACCATGCATATCCCAGAACACCGTCACAAGCACTTAACTAGCAGATTGAGTCACTGGGGAACCAGGATGTTTCCACTCCATACTTGCATGCTTGGTTTCGGGCATGTAGTGATATGCCCACGACTCATCACCAGTAACGATTCCTTTCAGAAAGTCACGCCCTTCTGCGGTGTACCGCGTTAGGTGATCCAAGCTCGTCATCATTCGCTGGCACTTGTGGTTGGTTGTCTGTCAGCTTCTTAGGCACCCAGTGAGAACTAACTTTACGAAATTTCAACGTGTCATGAACAATATTGTACACTGCACCATAGGGAATGTTGAACTGTTACGATAAGGTTCGCAGTTGGACACGCCGTTCGTTCAAAATTGCCGCCTCAATGTCTGGCATACTGACGAGTTGCACTGTTACCGGCCTCCCGGAGCGTCGCGAATCACTAAGGTTCACACGACCCTCTAGGAAGAATACACACCACCTGGAGACATTGCTACGGTCCATACAATCATCCCCATACACGCCACGCATGTCCCTGTCAATATCACTTGGTTTATACCCGCAAATGCGTACAAATATCGAACAACACCACTCTGCTCATCACACGTGAACGACAGTAACCTGCTCGCCATCTTTGTTGCGTAGTTCACGCTTCTCTCGCTAGAGCTGCACATGAAACAAAAAATTCCGTCTGTAGTGAAAACTTCAAACTATATCTGTGTGAAATTGCAACATTCCAGCTGCAATACCAAGGCAGACAAAAGTTATTCTGCGTTACTTTTCAATCCGCCCTCGTAGTATCAAGTTAAACGCAAAAAGTTTCAATATTGCAAAACTTAAAATCTAAGAGAGTCGAATAAGTATCGAAGGTTTATCTCAATGTATTAGATATACTTCGATACCACTGACTGTCAAGAGTATTGAGGTATCGACGATATCGAGGTCCCATCGCTACTCTCTGGAAATATTAGATGCTATAATGGATGTTGAACATTAGAAAAATACCACAAGCTCCTTTGTAATAGACATTATTTTCATGTAACTTTGTAATACCGTAAGCTATCTAGTAATTAATTCCATATAGTTAAACAGATTTAAATATAACCGACTAGCATGCTGCCGATGGCCGCTCATTTGCTTATTTTCTCTCTGCAAATTGGTGCCTGACCACAGAAACTAACATACTCGTACTAAATAAATACTGGATGAGCCCAGTTTCGAGCCTTACCTCATTAATTTAAATTTCCTGCAGACAAGGAGCGGAAAACTGCTGTTAATATCACCGTCCAGCTAACGTACAATAAAAGCTAAATTTTCCTACAACTTTTGTGTTCTTTTGAATCATACTGGCTATTTCAGATATTTTACTGAGCTCGCGATTACCAGTTAACATAATAAACCTCCAGTTTTCAAAGCCGTAGGAACATATTTTACACTCCCTAGTATGAAGTGTATGTATGAACTTTATAAGTAAATACATCATTTTGGTTTTCTTTAAGTGTTTATCTATCTTCCTATTCTGACGAGTGGTTATGACCCAAGGTTATCGAGAGGTCGGCGCCGAGCAGTCGGAATAAACAAAGATAAGCAACGCTCGCTAGCGTAAACACCGGGCGAGCTATTGGCAGATAAACAGAATCTTCTAGATGTTTCTTCCTCCTCCTCCTCCTCCTCCTCCAGAACATATTTTGAAATAATTCTAGAATATTTATGCTTCTCGAACTTTTGAGAACTAGAGGAAATTTCTATTGGGTATATAAGCGAGCGTTGCAACAAGTTGCACCGTTGAGTTCTGCAACTATTTTAACCCACAAAGGCGCGGTTGGTCCATCTGGAATATTCATATATGAATAATCTAGAATTGGACGCCAGTGCATGATCAAAAATGTAAACAGATACACACACACCTCCTCCTTGCCTTGGATGCACACTCCACCTGTGAAGGCCAGCAGAATGCCTCCCAAAGCTGCGGTGGTGGCATAAATGGAAGCGAGTGTACAAACTTTCTCTAAGGATGCGAGGTTCAATGACAGCACAAGAATACAATTCCTAAAATGTTTTAATTCAAAAGTAGAGGGTTATTGTAACTATAATGTGCAGTATAAATGTAAGCACTTGAATTAATGGGGTAATAATACCCGATTCTCTGGTAAATTACGTATTTTCATACACCACGGTGGCCCCACTCTCACAATTGAACGCCAGTTTGAAGCCATTGTAGTACAATGTGATGTTTTAGTCTTTCCACAGTACCGCACGCCTTTTGTACACTCCCAAATTCACTTCATTCATTAAGAAGCCAGACGCAGATGTGAGACATCGTCACTTTGTGTTTTCCTGTTGTTAGAGCGTTTCCAAATGTTCAAAACAATCAAACAACCGCTGACTCTGAAGTTAGATCAGTGATTCGTTTTCTGAATGCGAGAAATGTTACGCCAGCAAACACTCATCGCCAATTGTGTGAGGTTTATGAGAAACAATAATGAGTGATAATGCCCAGCCACACAAAGCCAAACAAATTAAAGACCTGATCGCGTCATTTGGTTGAGAACATTTCGACCACCCTTCCTACAGTTAGGATTTGATATCACGCGATTTTCATTTATTTCTCATCTGAAAATCTTCCATGGTAGAAAACACTTCAACGACGATGATTTTTTTTGCGGGGGATAGGATAGGATTAAACGTGGAGTAGAAAGAAGAAGTTAGGAGAAGTATTGGGGTTCCACTATTGCACCCCCGTTAGTACGCGGTAGGATAGCTGCCAGCTTATTGCGCTGGCAGTAGTGTAAAGGAATGTCCGGTTGACGACCATGACCGAGACTCTGGTCGCCACACACGGGGAGTTTCGTGGAGGAGAATTGGAAGAGATTGTAGCGTGGTTTTCTTTATTGTGTCAGCGTAAAGCGTTGTTGAACGCCCCTCGAGGGGAGTGCTCAGTTTTGGCGATGATAGCTCGGTCTTGTAGTCGGATGGTAGCGAGAGCCTTCAAGGGCCGTCCTGAAGCCGCTAATTCGCACCTGCCCACTCTTCAGGTCGTGGGGTACCGAAGTCCACTCGGCCATCGTCGTGAGCAGGGATTTTAATAGGTCGGCAAGACCTGATGTCCTGTGCCTAACCTCCTCCAGGCAAGCTGTCGGAGCTGGCGGTGCTGATGTCGGTGGCAGGCTGGCGATGGATTCGACCAGGCCACTGATGGCGGTGTCGGCGCTGTCGAACCGCTGCAGGCAGCGGGTGGTGAAACTTTGGAATGCAGTCGAGAAGGCGGTGGTGATGGTGTGGAGGTCCTGTATGGCGGATTCCATTCCGGCAGGACGGCGGAGTTGTTGTTGTGTTGGCAGAGTGAGCGGCGGTGACGAGTGAAGCGAGGATTTCGTCCCGTTGCGAGATGCTGGATCCGATGTTCAGGACCTCTGAGTGTAGTTCCTGGATCGTATCTCGCAGATTGGTGTCTGCTACTGCAGGTGCTGGAAGTGGTGGCGGTGTTGAAGTCGGAGGCGCTGGATGGTTAGGTGCAGTTGAAGCCGGAGTAGGTCGACGGCTTCTCGGATAGAGCGGGCACTGCGCCTGCCCGGTGAAGTGGCCGTGGCCGTTGCAGGAGGCGCAGTACCGGCGGCGTCGGCGGAGGTCGTGATTTGTGCACTGCGAAGTCAGCGTTGGTGCACCGCAGTAGTGACACCTGGGAGGTGCGGCGCAGGTTATAGCCTCGTGTTGTGAAATATGAAATGCAGATTTGGCATTCATCACAGGCGGCATCATTCTTTGACGAAGGCATACAAAACTGGTTTCCCGTTACAAGTGCCTGAATAACGGCGGTGACTATGTGGAGAAGTAGTGCAAAGTGTAAGGTAATGAATGATAATAAAGTATTTGGAGAATAGTGTACTGTTATTGTTTAAAAAGTATCGATACTTACATTAAAAACACGCCTAGTAAAGATAATCCGAAAACACTATACGAGGGTCGTCCAATAATTAAGTTTACCTATTTTATAAAAAAAAAACATTACACACAACTGATCATGTTGAATTAATTTTATTTATATTGTACAATCCTTCTGTTACTTTTCTACATGGTCAACATGTTTTTCCAAGCATTTTTGGGGAGGTGACAAGTTTTTCCAAGCCAGGTCGGGTGCTGTGCTTGCAAGCACCTGTTCACTTCTGATTCATCTTCGTCACGGTGTTAAAGTGCTTACCTCCATGATGATCTTTGAGTCAGGAGAACATGTGAAAATCACTTGGGAAAAGATCTGGTGAATATGGAGGATGCGAGAAAACCTCCAGTTGAATCTTCTGAGAGTTTTCTCGTATCCTCCGTATTCACCGAGCTCGTCCCAAGTGGTTTTCATATGTTCCTCCAATTCAAACATTTTTAACACCGATGATGAAGTCAAATCAGTGAAGAGGTACAACACTGAATTGGAAAAACTTGTGTCACGTCCATAAAAAATGCTTGGAAAAACATGTTGACTATGTAGAAAAGTAACAGAAGGGTTGTACAATATAAATAAAATTAATTCAGCATGATCAATTATGTGTAATGATTTTTATAAAATAGGGAAACTTACTTATTGGACGCCCCTCATATGAACTGAAAAATGCATTAATAAATTAGACTAATCACTAACAAAAGAAAATTTATTCAAACTATTCTTTACTCAATACTAATATTAATCAAGAAAATTAAATGTGTCAATGTGTGCCTTTCATAGAATGGGGGACAAATTCGACATCTTTTGTAAAGGGTATACTTTTTATTTATTTGTTTCTCTTTCTAGTGTTTTTTTCCAAATTCATTCCAATCAATCCTTCATTGTAACATTACAATTTCATAAAGTCAGGATTATCACCACATCTCATTTATTCCACCACTTAATGATCACACTGTATTTACACGGTGGTATGCTATTTAACCTACACTGAAAGCCATGAATAAATTTATTTTGGAAAAGCAAATACAAAACCTTATATTTTAGGCATTTATTTATCGTTACTTATAGTTTCCCATTTTGGATACGCATTTTTACCGTAGAAGGAGCTTGAAAATTTATTTATGAATTCCAGAAAACTGAGTCAATATTTCTTCCATCTGATGGCACTGCCTTGGCTTTCTTTTGCCATCCCGTTACAATATTCTGAAAAAAATCATCTCCTTCATTTCCATATCTAAAGAAGTCCTTGGGCTATTTTTGTTTCTGAAATTCGTTCTTGTCGGTCAGTAAACGGGGAATCCGGCGGGCATAAACTTTACAACAGGTTAAAGTCGTGTTCATATCCTTCACTATACTGTGCCCCATTTCTAGGATTGCCACAATTTTATCCAGTTACACGTCGGTCTATGCACAGGCTATTCATAGCTATTCAAAACTTTAGAGCCATTTTTGAAAAAAGAACCCTTTATTGCAGTGTTCCATATTGGCAATAAATATACTGCCGCTTGTGAAAATTGCAACACCAAGAAGGAGCATGAATTCAATGAATTTAATACCACAGGTTAGGTACATGACAAGTAACAAATGATAAACTTTTCAAATCTATACCCGACCTTTGAGCCCTAATATTCAGTATTTGGTGTGGCCTCCGTGCGCTGCAATTAGAGCTACTATACGCCGTGGCATTGAATCAAAAAGTTTCTGAACAAATTCCTGAGGGATTTAACTCCACGCAGTTTGTATTCGAACCCACAAATCCGTGACATTGGTTACTGGAGGACCGTGACGCACCAGGTGCCGACCAACCATATCCCAGACATGTTCGATGGGCAACATGTCAGGCGAACGTGCAGGCCAGGGAAGCCATGGTACCCGTCGCTCTTCGATGTACATTCCTCGCAATATGTGGTCTGGCTTTTCCTGTTGAAATGTGACTTCTGGAGATGCCTGCCAGCATCCCAGTGACGGTGTTCACGTGTCCATTGGAGTCGGAGGAGCTTGTGGTTTGGCATGCATCTAACCAGTCCAACTTGCAGCAGACATCGAAGAACCGTTGATGCACAGACGTTCAATCTGTTGCAGTGCTCCTACGTCGAGCAAACACTGTGGATGGCCATGCGGACAAGATGACGGTCATCCCGTGCCATGGTCCAGTACCCGCTCTTCGCTGCGTACGACCTTGGTCTATCCACTGGTTCCACACACGCATCACTGTCGTAGCAGCATGCCCTGTACGAGCCGAAATGTCACGGTATGACAAATCCGCTTCCCGGAGACCGATCATTCTGCCCCGTTTGAACTCACTCACATACCGATATGGCTCCCTTTGTCGTCGACGAGGCATACTGGCACTCACGTTATTGCTTCCACCTTGTTTGACAGCTCTGCACTGACTACACTGACCTTGTCGGACCGACACGAGAGGGCTCTGCTCGGCCTAAGTGTACCCCATCTCTCTGCAAACCTAATGACTTATTGCTTGCACACTCTTCTACACTTCCACCAAGTTTGGAGTTATTCGGGAAATTCTTTCTTGGTGTTGCAATTTTCACAAACGGCTAATGTTTTAGCTAAGGTTTTAAATATTTTAATAGCGTTTCTGTTATTTTCATGTTACACTAACATTCAACAATAATATACAGCTTTTTAGCCATTTTCGATTATTTCAGTACTATTGTAGTTTTTAGAATAAAAAGAAAAACCCATGCGAGTGCAGCCAATGCAACCCCTTCATCATACACGCATGCCACCATACTGATTAGGTTACGTGGGCCCTCCCCATCCACAGGCATATTTGACTGCAGAGTTGCTGGGATAGGAAAGCACGATGTTCAGCTTTGAATGGGTGGTCAGACAAATTCCTCTCATCTTAATATACAAACGGTTTAGGAATTAGAAGAAGAGTGGTATATGTAACAAAATAATTAATGAAAAAATAGTTAAAATTAACGAAAAGTTTTCAATGTAAATTGAGCTTGTGGTGGGAGATTTTTTGATAATCTTCACCTGCCATGCTTAAACAGTCTAACTCGAATGTGAAATTAAACATTTTTTTCCATTTTTTGTTTTTAAGTTACGCTGTACATACACGCGCACATGGTTGAATGGGCCTCAAAATTTGCATTTTGTTAAATATCGATATCGAATTTTAGCTATTACAGGTGGAAGAGAAAGTGAAAATACATAGCACAGTTATCGGAAATTTTAGCGGCAGCTGCTCTAGACAAGAAGCAAGCAAATAACGATATGTGATTATAATTACATAACATTTTAACGAGCTCATTAAACCAGTGACAACAAAGAGCCGTTTCAAAAATTACGTTTCATTACGAAAGTTATTAGACAGACGTCACACAAATGAAACAGCAGACTCTGACCTAGTTAGAATTTTTATTATGAATTTATTCAAGTCCTTTATATTTTTAACAATGTGCTAGACGAATGTATTATTTGTAAATTAATTAATGTAACCTATACAGTTATTTTTCAAATTAATGAGAAAAATTTAGTTACTTATTTGAAAACATCGTTTTCAAAATGTATTCCTGCACGTCATCATCATCATGGTGCCGCGGTAACGTGTGCGACCAGCATTGAGGAGGTCCTGGGCTAGATCTCTGGCGACTGGGTTTTTCGTGGTTTCCCCCGTGGTCGGCAGCCGAATGCTTTGTATCATTTCCCTTTCATTCCGTTTTCTTCAACTTTCAGGGTGCATCTAGGTTTTGTGGCGTATGGCGGTGCCGGACAGATGGCGCGGATGCATGTTCAATGGAAAAGTATTTCCCGTGTATACCAGAGGGCTGCTTGATTGGTGGGTCGTTCATCGCCCTCTCTCGGGGGCTCCAGCAGTGGGAAATGTTGGGAAATTTCGCGCATCTTTATGGCCTGTCTGCCTACGACCTGGAACCTCCTGTGCTTCCTTCACCTCATTCCTTCCTCCTGAGGGTTGGTAGTTACAGTAGATTTGTGCAGGTCGCAGCGCGCGAGCTGTCTACCTCCGTTGAATACCCATTACCTATACTCTTCTGTAGCATGTGAAAATAAGTCGTAACATAAGTATGGATGGTGTTCTCACAAGTAATTTCGGTTTTTAAGCAAAAATTCAGTTGGAACATTTTCTGACAGGAAATTAAGCTTTTCTTCAAAGTAGAGACCATCAGGTCCTTCAGCGAGGTTTATTATCCCTCGAAGGTACCAGTCTCTGGTTTTTGATGCGAAGAATTCGGTGAGACCTACTTCCCCCAGCTTCAATGCTTTTTAAATTTCTTCCACGCAAGAAATGGGCATGGATAAAAACAGATGGTAATCTGAAGGCGCAAAATCAGGTCTATATGCTGAGAGTGGTAGCAGTTCCTGTATTTTTGTCATGGTTTTTCGCGCAGTATGGGGTGTTGCATTGTCCTGCTGCAAGAGAACTATATTTCGGTTAACTAATGCTGGGTATCTCCGTCTCAAAACTTCATGAACTCGTTCCAGTTGTTGAGAATAAAGATCTGCATTGACTGCACGCCTGTTGGAACAAAATTCCAGTGAATGACTCCTTCAAAATTCCACAAAACATTACTTTGGGGCCTAGCTGATTTTTTAAAACGATGACTTGGCAGTTTGACGGGGACTCAGTCACCGTTTGGAAACGTCAGGGTTGCGGTAATAGACCCGTTTTTCATCACATGTGATAATTCTCCTGATAAATCTATCATCCATGGGATTACCGATAAGCTGACGACAGATATCCAGTCTACGTTGAGCCTGTTGAGGTGTCAATTCATGAGGTACAGATCTACAGCTTCTGTTTGATTTTACAATTTCTGACATCCTACAAGTACGTTTTTGTGGATTTTCTTTAAGTCTTCCAGAATGCGTAAATCTTTAGTTTTTCCTCTCCAGTGTTGAAACCCTGGAACCATCGTTGTGCCACCCGCTCACTAACAACTTTTCCGTCCATTTCACATATTTTTCGAACCGCGGCAGCATTTTATAATCTTGTTTCCAGTAGTGTTTTATGAGGACTCTAATCTCAAACTTCGTAACTTCCATTTTGTAATTATGAATTAACAACTGACGACTGACACATTCTCGCAATATACACAATTACATATCCAAAATTCACTTTGCATTGAAATGCTTTGTTACTTTTTATTTTCGATACATGTTTAATTACTTATATTGTATCAAATAAAAACATCAGTTGTTGATAAATGCACTTTGTCACAGCGTAGCATAAACTTTACATCTGAGACGCTTTTCACACGCACTTAGAGCAGAACACAACTGATCCGTTGAATCGAATCACTACTGAACTGCATTCGTACTGTCTTCTTTTACCTGTACAAGCTATTCTACTTCTAGACTTCATTTAACTCCGTAACTTCTTAACTACCTAACGCAGCTCCACGCACGGAAAAGAGCATCTCCCTCATATAGGCTCCGCATACAAAGCGAAATGTTCTAGAAAGGGAACATACTCGAACTGCCCAAAGAAACCCTCTGGAGCGGGGAAGAGGCACATTATTTGGCTACGTTTCCGCATGGCTATTTTTCTGAAGGCCAGTCGAGGGCCCCACTCAAATGTTGGGCCAGGATGGGCTTACTGGCGGCCTGCAAGTAGCTTTGCGCGCGTGATCACAAGATATCTAATATAATGTAGGTATATTTTAAATTTTCTGCAAATAGCAGTGAAGTCCTTTGCACTATGCTTTTGTACAATTTTATAAAACTTACTTACCATATACAGACATGTACATTGAATTTTTGTTGTGGCATTAACCTTTTCCAAGATATATTAGTTGTATTGTTTTAAATCTCCCCATTATTCTTAATTTTTAATTGCTAAGTCACCTTTCCTTTTTTCCTTGTAATGTCGTAAGAAGAGTGGAATTTCAAAGCTAGCATTTAGCGATCCCACTCCTCTTTTATAAGATTTGACGTCAGCCTCTTGTATCCCCCTTGTACCTGCAATGTAATGTGTTATAAAACAATTCCTACAAACCTTTGTCTCGATTAACTTGACATAAATGAAAAATAAGATTTTCTAAGAATCGTTTGTAGAGGAGATATTAAAAAGCGATGTGTCTCACAAAGTCATGTGAATAAAATACATTAACAAATCTCATACGCAGTAATCAAATGACATCTCGACTTGTCAACATTTCAATCATGCCTAATCTACAATTTCTTTCTCTTCCTTCAAGGATTAGATGATATCACCTGCTGTTTCTATTTCATCAAAATCTTGCGAGGTCTACCCAACCTTCTTTTCCTTATTGGTTGGTAATCCGTTATCTTCTTTAGTAATCTGTCATCTGTCGACGTAATATTTCTAGTTTGTTTTGTACTCATCAATCTTATTATCACTGAGAAAATACATAAATCTGATCCTATTGTTTCATTTGTGTTATCAGCTTTAGTATAGCCTCTTACATATCATTAATTTCATTTATGCAGACTGTATACGTGATCTCTCTGTTTTTGTTACTGTCCACGATTCGGAGAGCCAACAGTAGGCAAGCCATAGTCTTATAGAATTTAATTTGAGTTTGTTTTGTAGTTTTTTCTTCCTAAAGCTCTTATTATTGCTCTAAATGGTTTGAAATCTATTAGCCTTCATCTCAATTGTTTGACAAATTTAAAACTAATATTACATCCTAGATAATTGAATTGGGATACTGGTTCCATGTTGTTCCAATTATTCTTAAAAACTTTTATTGCTCTATCCCCTTTTTACTTTCTCTACTACGTATAGTAAGTAAGGGAAGTATTGCATTCCACCCAAAAATTCTATACCGAAATTTCACCGGAAATACATATTTTGAGGACCCCTGAATCCAAGAAAAGCACTTTTAGAGAAAGATTCGCAAGCGTGGTGTCTTTGAACACCATGACTCAAAAAGGAAAACTCGGATAAACACCAAGCTTGGTATTTAGGTTCGGTATCTTTCAAAGATGCGATACGAAGATTTACAGGATAATCTCCCACCCCAAACTACCCTTTATATGGAACATTTTTCAAAAATTTTATTTTCTCAAATGGTTCTAACGATTTTGATTAAAATATCATATGTTTAGGAAAATTAAATGTATATCTTGAATTTTATGGTAATGTTCCAAAAAGTACTCTTCTTTCTGTATGGCGTTTGCATAACTGGTAAACCGTAAGAGATGGACAAAATTTTTCTACACAAAAAATGTTGAGCTCGTTAAAAAACACAATTTATGTGACATATTCTTATTTTTTGTGGAGTGAACCGTTTCCGAAATATTTCTTGTTGTTTGTTTGAATTTTCCAACACTTACACTTTTTCTCAAATGGGATTTCGTTATTCGTTTTTTTTTTCCCTTTCTTCCCCCCCCCCCCCCCCATATCCTGGACATGCAAAGAGAATGGAATGCACCACATAGCAACCAGCTCTTAAAAGATTTGACTATCACTTAAAGCCTACCATATTCACCTTGCACCTACAGGAAAATTAGCAATAAGACAATTTCAGCAAATGTTTATCTGGATTAACATTAAGTAGATGGAGAATAAGCGTTTGTAAAAATAGTTTGTACAAGAATACAAAAATCATGAGAGTGTAACACATCAGTTTTATTGATTACGACAAATGTTCAATACGAAGGGTAACATGAATCTTTTTTCGGGTTAGACGTTTGAAAGGCGCAACAGTATTCTAAGTGTGCTGGCCCCGTAGCTCAGTCGGTAGGGCCCCAGCCTGCTATGGAAGGGGTTCCGGTTCGATTCCCGTTTGGGGTGCGGGAATTATTCTCTAGCCAAGACTATTCTGTATTTTCCCCAGAGTCTGGAAGTGTGAATGTGTGTGTGTGTGTGTGATCTAGTGATTAAAATCTAAAAAGTGCCAGAAACCCAACGACAACAAAATATCATTGTCTTAGGCAATAAGTTCTATAGGAAAGGCCGCCGATGAGATAAATTTAGTTAAAGGCGGAGTATAAGCAAAGCATTCTAAGCTAACCATGATATGCTTAGCATGAGCTCATGGGAAGCAAAATAATTGTATATTTTTTATGCATATTTTTCCTACGTGAGCTTCGTATTTTGTTTGAGCTACGGTGTTGAAAACAAGTATGTGCACGTTCAATTTTCTGCTATTCACTTTTACTTTCTCTACTAGTATATAAGTAGGAGAAGTATTGTATTCCACCCAAAAATTCGATACGGAGATTTCACCGGAAATACATGTTTCGAGACCCCCTGAATGCAAAAAAGATTTTTGGAAACATGTCTGTGTAGTCGGATAAACACCAAACTTGGTATTTAGGTTCAGTATCTTCCAGAGATGCGACATGAAGGTTTTCAAGAAAATCCCCCCACCCCAGATTACCTACTACATGGAAGAGTTTTCGAAAATTTTAATTTTCTCAAAAATGGCTCTAACGATTTTGATAAAAATACCACATGTTTAAGATATTTTTATGACAAATGAAATGTATATCTCGAATTTTCTGGGAATGTCTCCAAAAGTATTCTTCATTGTGAACGACTTTAGCATAACTGGTAAACCATTAGAGATAGACAAAATTTTACTACACATGAAATGTAGATCGCGTTAAAATACACAGTTTATGTCATATACATTTTTGTTGTTGAGTGAACCATTTTCGAGATATTGCTTGTTATTCCCTTAAATTTTCGAATACTTATACTTTTTCTCAAATTCGTTATTCATTTTTTTGTCCTGGTAATGCAAAGAGAATGGAATTCTCCACATAGCAACCAGCTCATAAAAGACTTGACTAATGCTTAAAACCTATCAATTTCCCTTGCACCCTCAAGAAAATTAGCAATAAGATTAACATCTCGATATCTCGATTAACATGAAGTATATGAAGAATAAGCTTTTGTAAAAATACGTTTGTACAAGACTAGAGAAAGTCATGTGAGTGTAACACATAAGATTTTTATTTAGGAGACCTCAAAACGTGTATTTCCTGAGAAATATCGACACCGATCTTTTAGCTGGAATGCAATATTACCTCTGTTTTCCTATGGAATAAAGTAACTAATAATCAAGCCAACGTTGAAAAAACTAAAGAACCCGAGGCCAAATCAAGTATAACCAACATTGATTTATTCTAAATATGCTTTTTACTTTCTCTGTCACCTACCTATAGTAGCTAAGAGGAAGTATTGTATTCCACTAAAACATTCGATATCCAGATTCGCCGAAAATACGTCTTTTGAAGCCTCCTGAGTAAAAGATGACTTTTAGAAAAAGGTCTGTGTGTGTGTGTGTGTGTTTGTGTGTGTGTGTGTGTGTGAGAGAGAGAGAGAGAGAGACTGTGAACAGCATAACTTATGAACGAAATCTCAGATAAATACCAAACCTGATATTTGTGTTCATTACCTTCCAAAGATGCGACACACACATTTTCAAGAAAACCCCTACCCCAAACTACCGTATACATGGAACATAAATTTTTTTATTTTCCAAAAATGGCTAACGATTTTGATTAAAATACCACTATTAAATATATTTACATGTTAAACAAAATGTACATCTTAAATTTTGTGGGAATAGATTATGAAGTTCTCTTCATTTGGAAGGAAAGTAATATATTCATCTTGTATAACCAGTAAACGTTTACTGATAGACGAAAGAGTACTTAAAAAAATCTGATGTTCGAGATATCGAGATGTTAATCCTATTGCTAATCTTCTTGTAGATGTAAGGGGAATTGCTAGGCTTTAAGTGATAGTCAAATATTTTAAGAGCTGGTTGCTATGTGGCGTATTCCATTCTCTTTGCATTACCAGGACAAAAAAATGAATAACCATTTTGAAAAAAGTAAAAGTATTGGAAAATTTAAGGGAATAACAAGCAATATCTCGAAAATGGTTCACTCAAAAAAAATGTATTTGACATAAATTGTGTATTTTAACGTGATTTACATTTTTGTGTAGTAAAATCTAACTCTTATTTTGTCTATCTCTTATGGTTTACCTGTTATGCTAAAGTCGTTCACAATGAAGAATATTTTTGGAGACATTCCCAGAAAATTCGAGATATAAATTCCATTTGTCATAAAAATATCTTAAACATATGACAGTTTAATCAAAATCGTTACAGCCATTTTTGATAAAATTAAAATTTTCGAAGAATGTTCCATGTAAAGGGTAATCTGGGGTGGGGGATTTTCTTGAAAAACTTCTGGAAGATACTGAACCTAAATACCAAATTTGGTGTTTATCTGACATCGTTTCTGAGTTATGCTGTTCACAGACACACACACACAGACACACACACACACACGGACACGGACATGTTTCCAAAAATACTTTTTTTTGGATTCAGGGGTCTCAAAACATATATTTCCGGTGAAATCTCGGTATCGAATTTTTGGGTGGAGTACAATGCTTCCCCTATGTACTATACGTAGTATAGAAAGTAAAAATGGAAAGAGCAAAGAATTTTAATGCCAGCACATAGAGTTCAGTTCTAAAACATTTCACTATCGCTATTCCCTTTGTATCTATAACTAAATGTGTAATACAAATATTTCCGGAAAGTTTACCTCGAATAAAATAAGTGGAAAGGAAAATAAACTTTCGTAAGGATAGTAAAACCTTATTCCAGACAGTGTTCGAAGAATTTTTTATTACAAGTTTGTCTGTAAAACACAAATTTGGCAATTTTGTTCGCTCTATTTTTTATGGCACGTATATTTGGCTACGAGCTGTTTTATTCATTTTGAAGCGTATTAAAATTTAGTATATTAATATGCAGGATTATGCAAAATTTGCTAGTTGAAATACGATAATATGCAGACTATTCCATCATAGAATCTTTATATCTTTCCCCAAGAGTTTTATCAAGAACCAATTAGTTTAATCCTTTAAAAGTTCTTATTTGCTTTTCTACTATTGTAAGTCTTTATAATTGATATGAGCAAATGAAACAATTAGCGGCGATACAAAAAGTATGCAATTACTTTCATGAACCTGAAAGCCCTAAGGGAGACACTTGCCTTTGTTCAGAGAGAGACAGGCAACAGAAAACAAAAGCCGGCACACTTGATGTTGTTTCCATGGCTACTAAGTGAAGAACGCTTTACGTAGTCCATAAAACAAGTGACGGCTCCAGGAAGTCACGTGCCGAGAGCCAACAATAACCCGTCGTGACGAGAGAGTAAAAGTTTTTTAGAATGGCCAGAGAAAAGCTTGAAGTCATCGCCTATCTGCGGAAGATTTGTGGGCGAGGAAATCAGTATCCACGTCACGGCATGGGGAGTGAGGTTCGAAAGTGCTGTTTACTTAGCTAAATTCACCTATAGCTTATCTTCTGAAGGTACACGAGGTATCTTGATGTTAGATTTTATCGCAGAAATACTCTAGTTGCCTTGGGAAATGTTTATTTGGGCCAGGAGAGCCCACGAAGAGGAAGAACACTTCCGGAAGTAGCGGTTTCCTCTTGTAAACAGTACGGCCAGACGACACCGGGGGGAGATTAACAACTGACACACTCTGCCATCTAGCGGTAGTGTCGCTAAGTTGCTATCGATCCTCGCCATACATGTTAACTACTAAACTACATTTAATGGTGCAACGTGCTCGATAGCTCGTATAACTTGCGCAACGCACGGATGAAATGACTAAATAACCAATTGCTTACATGAAAAGTGAACTTCTACCATAAAAACGAAGTTCTGTTTTTAGAATTCTAATGAGGGAAAAACGCTCTAAATTTCTTCCGAGAACTAAGATAAATACCGCTAACGTCCTCCCCTCAATGATTAGGTAATAAACAAAATCAAAAACCGAATAGAAACTATCAATAATTTAGCTTCACTAAAAATTAAAAAAATCTGATGTGTCACACTCACATGACTTTCTCTACTCTTGTGTAAACTATTGTTACAAACACTTATTCTCCATATGCTTCATGTTAATCGAGATGTTAATCTTATTGGTAATTTTCTTTAGGTGCAAGGGGAAACGGTAGGTTTTAAGCGATAGTCAAATCTTTTAAGAGCTGGTTGCTCTGCGGAGCATTCCATTTTCTTTGCATGTCCAGGACATAAAGAAAATGAATAACGAATTTGAGAAAATGTATACGTATTGGAAAATTTAAGGGAATAACAAGCATTATCTCGAAAATGGTTCACTCAACAAAAAAATGTATATGACATAAATGGTGTATTTTAACGCGATCTACGTTTTCTGTGTAGTAAAATTTTGTCTATCTCTTATGGGTTACCAGTTATGCAAAAGTCGTTCACAATGAAGAATACTTTTGGAGACATTCCCAGAAAATTCGAGATATAAATTTCATTTGTCATGAAAATATCTTAAACATGTGATATTTTAATCAAAATCGTTAGAGCCGTTTTTGAGAAAATTAAAATTTTCGAAAAATGTTTCATGTAAAGGGTAGTCTGTGGTGGGGGGATTTTCTTCAAAACCTTCGTGTCGCATCTCTGGAAGATACTTAACCTAAATACCAAGTTTGATGTTTATCCGACTGTTCGTTTCTGAGTTATGCTGTTCACACACACACACATACACATACACACACACACAACACACACACACACACACACATACAGACACACAGACATGTTTCCAAAAATGCTTTTTTTGGATTCAGGGTGCCTCAAAACATGTATTTCCGATGAAATATCGGTATCGAATTTTTGGCTGGAATACGATACTTCCCCTACTTACTATGCGTAGTAGAGAAAGTAATAAGTTTCAGTTTGAGAGAATTCAAAATCTATTCCCTTCCAGCGCCTAGCTTCCGAAGTAGATGTTACTCCACTTTTCCTAAATTTCTCGGCGGTAGAAATATGCATCGTTGATTTTATTCCAGCGTAGGGCGCGAATCAATAACGTCATAAACCTATGAAATGGGGAAATAATGGGTTTTTGTTGCTACCAACATTGAGGTACAATAAATGTATACCCATTCTTCCCGTCTTGCATCCACAGACGCATTTCAACATTCAGCAGCGCTACATTATATTCAAACAAATGTAAACGAGACAATTATAAATATTTTCTTACTTCATGATGACGTTTGTTTTCTGAAATTTAGAATCAGATAAAAAAAAATCACCAATTTAAGGCAGTAGAAAGTCATACTTATCTAGCTGGGGAAAGCGGCAAAATCTTCTGCTAGTGACTGTACAACCAGAAAATGAAAATATAAGGCCACAATTAAATCGATGACCTTTATTTTAGTGTTAGAACTTGTACCTTTATAATAGAATAGAACAGACTGAGAAAATATACAGAAAGCACTAAGCAGAAGAAACGTTAAGTATACAAAAGGACGGCAGGGGGATTTAGTTAGTAATGGAGACATAACGAGTCTAGACGTGAAACGAAAACTGATGCTTATATTATTACTTACTGTATTGTTTACAAAATAATTTCAAGTGGGTTTATATTACTAAAATAAGCCATATCTACGGCTTGTACGAAATGGTATAGTATCAACTCTATTGAAAGATACATTGTGGACCATTTGATACAATAATTTATTGTATAAACGGAAACGCTTGAAAGTACACGGTTTCTCATAAGTAACTGATAACGCCAACCAAATTTTGATATCTTCCGGGCCTTTTTATATCTCTGACATTTCCGTTCTTTGAATGCTCTTTGTATTATTCTACTCACAGTTAAAATAGGTTGTCGATTTGGATACGTCTCGTTGAGAATATGCACACTCTTATTATGTGTACCTTTTCTCGCTAACTCTTATCATTAGAATTTCATTTCTTTCAATTTCTACGAATAAAAAATTATTTCAAGCTGATATCGCGAATAAAATCAATGTTTGCTTTTTTTTCTACACATCTGGTATGTAAGTCAAGAATTAAGTTTTCTCCATAGTAAGCAAACTTCGGAATGAAACCAACGATATCTGCATGCAACTGAAGTTTGCCATTTAACCGACTTTTTGTGTCTCGGACCTTTATCTAAAAAAATGTTGGTCCTCAAAAATGTATTTCCGGTGCATCTCGGAATCGAATATTTTTGGTGGAATGCAATACCACAACCATTGTGGTAGAGAAAACAAAAATATGTTCACTGCATTTAAGGTTTAATAAGATTTAAACTTTAATACACGTTGAGGAATTGAAATCCCCACATGGCAAACGTTAGCGAAAACCATTACACTACGCAGACATTGTTTGGAATGAGGGTATTTACACACGCTAATAACGTTTCGGCCACTAACCTGGATTACATTATGCTTCTATTTTGGCCCTAATGGCTATTAAAATTTATCAAAAAAAAACACCGTATTTATATCCTTTCGGCCGTTTACAGTCAATTACGTAGATACATATTTCATTACAAAATTTTTAATTTCTGTAACACTTACCTAGTAGGTAGAGAAGGTATTGTATTCTGCTAAAAAATTTTATTGAGATCTCACCGGAAATACATGTTTTGAGGTCCACTAATCCAAAACCAGCATTTTTTTGAAAAAGATCTAACTCAAAGACGGAAAGTAGTAGAAATACCAAACTTAGTATTTAGGTTCAGTACCTTCCAAAGATGCGACACGAGGATTTTCAAGAAAAATCGCTACCCCAAACTGCCCTTTGCACGGGACATTTTTGGAAACTTTTTATTTTCTTAAAATGGCTCTAACAATTTTGATTATAATACCATACGTTCAAGATATTTACATTACAAATAAAATCTATATCTTGAATTTTTTTGAAATAGCCTGTGAGGTCGTGTTCATCCGGAAGCAATTTTTGTATAATGCTGTATATCTTGTAAACGTTAAGCGATAAATGAAAACGTAGTGCACAAAAAATCTACATCTCTTTAAAACGCGCAATTTATTTTCAATAACTTCTTTTGTGATCTGAGCCGTTTCCGAGATACTGTTATTAATGTTTCGAACTGTTCAGTACTTTTCAAGTCCTTTCGATATTCAGTTTTTCTCACGATTGCATGGAAACAGTATGAAATTTTAAGGCCAGTGTATAGCATCCGGTTTGACTATCGCTGTTCCCTTTGTATCTATATCGAAATGTGTAATGTAGCTGTTTTCGGAAAGGCTTATCTCGAATATTAGTCACAAAAATAAAGAAGAAAAATTTGCATACCAGCAACTAATAAGTGATTGTGGGTATAGAACGTCATGTGAATGTAACACATCAGATTTTTACTTTCTCTACTGCGTATAGTAAGTAGGGAAAGTATTGTATTCCACCCAAAAATTCAATACCAAGATTTCACCGGAAATACATGTTTTGAGGCCCCCTGAATCCAAAAAAAAGCATTTTTGGAAACATGTCCGTGCGTGTGTCTGTGTGTCTGTCTGTGTGTTTGTCTGTGTACAGCATAACTCAGAAACGAACAGCCGGATAAACAATATTTAGGTTCAGTATCTTCCAGAGATGCGACACGAAGGTTTTTAAGAAAATCCCCCCACCCCAGATTACCCTTTACATAGAACATTTTTCGAAAATTTTAATTTTCTTAAAAATGGCTCTAACGATTTTGATTAAAAGATCATATGTTTAAGATATTTTCATGACAAATGAAATGTATATCTCGAATTATCTGGGAATGTCTCCAAAAGTATTCTTCATTGTGAACGACTTTTGCATAACTGGTAAACCATAAGAGATAGACAAACTTTTACTACATAAAAAATATAGATCGCGTTAAAATACACAATTTATGCCATATACATTTTTTTTGTTGAGTGAACCATTTTCGAGATATTGCTCGTTATTTCCTTAAATTTTCCAATACTTTTCTCAAATTCGTTATTCATTTTTTGTCGCGGTAATGCAAAGAGAACAGAATACTCCACATAGCAACTAGCTCTTAAAATATTTGACTATCGCTTAAAACCTACCAATTCCCCTTGCATCTACAAGAAAATTAGCAATAAGATTAACAATTCGATATCTCGAATAACATGAAGCATATGGAGAATAAGCGTTTGTACTAGAGTAGAGAAAGTCATGCGAGTGTAACACATCAGATTTTTTTGTTACAAGCTGCCCTTTAAAACACAAAATTGGGCATTTTTGTTTGCTCGATTTATTTCTTATGGCAAAAACATTTTGCTACGAGTACCTTTAGTCATTTTTGAAGCGTATTAACATTTCCTATATTAATTTGCGAGATTATGCAAAATTTGCTAGTTAAAATACGATAACACGCAAAATATTCCATCTAGAATTTTCATATTTTTCCCAATAGTTTGATCAACAACCAATTAGCTTAATACTTTAAAAGATCTTATTTGTTTTTCTACTATGGTAAACCTTTATAATCAATCTGAGGAAATAAAACAATTAGTGGCGATGCAAACAGTATGCAGTTACTTTCATGAGCCTGAATGTCTTAAGGGAGGCACTTGGCTTTGCTTAGGGGGAGACATGCAACAGAAAACAAAAGCCGGCACACACTTGGTGTTGTTTCCATGGCTACTAAGCGAAGAACAGAAAGAGGTAGATAACACATATTTTATCTAATATAAAAATCTGATGTGTAACACTCACATGACTTTCTCTACTCTTGTACAAACTACTTTTACAAACGCTTATTCTCCATATGCTTCATGTTAATCGAGATATCGAGATGTCAATATTATTGCTAATTTTCTTGTAGATGCAAGGGGAATATGGTAGGTTTTAAGCGATAGTCAAATATTTAAGCGCTGGTTGGTATGTGGCCCATTCCATTCTCTTTGCATGTCCAGGACAAAAAAATGAGTAACGAATTTGAGAAAAAGTATAAGTATTGGAAAATTTAAGGGAATATCAAGCAATATCTCGAAAACGGTTCACTCAACAAAAAAAATGTATATGACATAAATTGTGTATTGTAACGCGATCTACATTTTTTGTGCAGTAACATTTTGTCTATCTCTTATGGTTTACCAGTTATGCAAAAGCCGTTCAGAATGAAGAACACTTTTGGAGACATTCCCAGAAAATTCGAGATATACATTTCATTTGTCATAAAAATACCTTAAACATATGATATTTTAATCAAAATCGTTAGAGCCATTTTTGACAAAATTAAAATTTTCGAAAAATGTTCCATGTAAAGGGTAGTCTGGGGTGGGAGGATTTTCTTGAAAACCTGCGTGTCGCATCTCTGGAAGATACTGAACCTAAATACCAAGTTTGGTGTTTATCCGACTGTTCGTTTCTGAGTTATGCTGTTCACAGACACACACACAGACACACACACACACACACACACACGGACATGTTTCCAAAAATGCTTTTTTTGGATTCATGGAGTCTCAAAACATGTATTTCCGGTGAAATCTCGGTATCGAATTTTTGAGTGGAATGCAATACTTCCCCTACTTACTATACGTAGTAGAGAAAGTAAAAATGAATGAAATGAGGAGAAACTGCAAGAAAATCTGAGATGAATATCAAGAACGGAAGCAAAAAAAATCTGATGTGCTACATTTACATGACTTCTCCATCGTTGATTTACTAGTGTGTATACAACCACGTTTCTTGCTAAAGCGTATTTTCCCATCTACTTTATTTTAATCGAGATAAACCTTTACAGAAATAGCTGCATTACACATTTCTTATAGATAAAAACAGAACAGCGATAATCAAATGTTTAAGAACTGGACGCTATATGCTGGCCTTCAAATTTGCACTCTGTCCACGATATTGCGAGAAACAACTGAATGTTCACAGGACTTTGAAATAATGAACCAAGCAATAAACTATTTAAACCATTTAAGTTTTTATTGCCTTTTGTTTTATCTCTTTGGACCTATAATTTGAAATTATGATACAAAGAACATTTTGATAACATTATAATTGTGTACAAAATAGAATAATCACCATGTTTTTTCTACCGTAAAGAAGAAGAACCGCAAAGCCCAAATCATTTCCGGGCACTCATACGTGAAGAATGCAGGCAGATTACACCGGGCATGTTACAACTTGCAAGAAGGTCTCTCCTGCAACGTACATAAATGTGCATTGATGAAGGGGGTCGTCATTTTGAATATTTACTTCGTTGATGAAATCCACGCTCTTTAACAATTTATTATTCTGTTTACCATGTACTTAGCACATTTAAAAATCCTTTGTCAGTAGAAGAAGTGAAACATAAGGTTCAAACATGAAACAAAAGCTGTTAGATTTAATATCGTCGATATGTGTCCAAAAGAATAAAAGCTAACTATGTGACACGGTTTACAACACCAGATAGGTACAGATTATTATCGTAAGCATGATACACAATTATCTGATTGTAATTCTTGTGTCTTTGGCTCACAGGAGAGCCAATAACAAAAATAAATAGATTAGTATACTAAAATACAGAAAATAAACGCAAGGAGAAAGAAAAAAATAACCAAAACAATTTGATGTTTGCATTAGAATCGAACTTCCGAAGCTAACCGTTGCTTTACGACGTCCCGGCAGCTAATCCACTCGGCCAGAACGCACGTGTTGTCTACTGCTCTTCGGGAAAACATACCTCTACCTCCTTGCAAGCATTATATGCATGAAAAGCCGTCTTTGTAAAGCCTTTCGCGGCTCCTTGGCTCATTCAGGCCTTTAATCCTAAATGGTGGTTGTGTATAGTATCGAATAGAAGGAGAGAGCTACAATAACAGTTTGTTTGATAAAAGGATCAATGTTTTCACATTAGTCTATAAAATGCAGGTTGAATAGATACGAATACCTATGGGCAACTGACTCACCTGGTATATATATTACAATTACAATCATATATCGTACTTGCTACGGTTTACGAATTATTTCATGCGTACGGACGGACAAAGCGACCTAATAGCAGCTCCACAGTAGCGTACGCAACTTAAAATAGAATTGAAATCACCATGACATGAAATTAATTTTGGAATCGTGATGTTATCCCACAGTAGACAATAAAATTATATCCTCTGAGATAATAAAAGGTGAAGTTTGCACGGAAAACGTTCTTTGTTTATATTAAGGAGTTTCGTGACCCCCGTAGTCTGAGCCACGCCATTTTATAATGCGGTCACCCGCCACACGCAAGTCGATACTCGTTTTGTTTTTGTTTTTCGCTACTGCAGAGTCACCAGTGTTGACAACGTAGTAATTTCCTAACTAGACTTAATAAACTGTAATTTTCCTAAAGTGACGGTTATTTTCATTTAGAGGTAAATATGGCAACAATTACTTTAAAAATTCAATCAACGCTTCTATTTTGGCTTTAGGGGAAATAAGGGTATACAGGGACCGTTTTTTACACTTTCACTTTAGCTTATTATTAGTTTACGTTATCATTAATAGGAAGAGACACAAATGCTAATTTCCATAATAAGCATTTCAAGAGTTTGGTTTTACCGTCGCTGCTTTCTAAGCAAAACCACGTTAATTATTTACAAATGTTCTTTCATTAAGGATACCCATCTATTAATCTTCTAAAATCCGAGGTTCAGTTAGATTAATCTGAAATTTTAATGCATCAGTCAGGGCTTAAAGTATAATACGTACACCACATTTCATATATATTTTAAATTAAACACTGTGAAGGTTATTGTATCACGTATGGAGAAGCCGATTTGAAGTAGGAGTTGTATTGTATTTCAACTGTTGGGGAGCCGAACTTGTAGTAATTGCAACCGCACGTATAGTAAATAGTTTCCGGTGGCCTTTGCCCCAAGTTTAAAAAAAAATATTAACTTTGTAATTTAACTGTTTCTTTAAATGTTATATATTTATGTTTGCCTCGGCTGCGTCAGTATTTTTATTAGAGACACGTTTCTCTTAGCAGGGTTATGGTGTGACTAAGAATGTAGGCTTACACAAATTATAATTTTACTTCACTCGTTTTATTAATGCTTGATACGATTTAAATAACATTTCACTGATATAGAGAGCTATGAGATTCTTTTTATTAATTAATTGCACTTTTTAACACGTAAACTTATTTTTCGTCTCACACGAATACGTATTAAATTTCTCGAGGACGCATCACGCATCCGGTTACAAACACTGTCTGCAGGCAACTGAATTGATTTCAACCGCCTAAACTTGTAAATTTCTGTATTTCAAGTCTCTGATCGGCTATTCCTAATCCAATAGAATGTCTTTATTTAACTAAAGCTTTTTCTGGTTGTTGATTGGCTATTTTTATAAACTGTCACTATAATTACATTATTGCTTCCAAGAATCACAAGTAACATTTAAACTTTCTAATTCATTATTGCCTCAAGGTTACCTCATTATATCCTCATTGTTAGCAACTTTTAACCTATACTTCTCACAGCTCCTACAGCATTAAATTACGTAATATATTCACATAACATTATTACACATGGATACAATAATACAAACATATATAATGACTGTTACATACATTTTTTATGTGTTGTTACATACACATATTGCTTTAAGGCGGGCTGTTATTGAATTTACACATTATATAATTAGACTGAAATTATTTAAGTGTTAAAAATACTGCCTTAGTACATAGCTGTTATTTTTATTGTTCCATTTATACTCCGCCCTTAACTGTAATGGTCATATTGGCAGCTTTTGCCTTTTGAACAAACAATTGCCTATCGGCAATGCTGTTAACCCGTATACAGCTGTTATTGGATTTTTATTTTTATTTGGATTTTTATACATTAGATCACACACATATTCACACTTCAAGACTCTGAGGAGGCTAGGGAATAATCCTAGTAGGAGAAAAATTTCACCCCATCCTGGAATCGAACCCGGGATCCCTCGCAGAGCAGGCGAGTACCCTACCAACTGAGCTACGGGAACAGCCACAGTTATTATTGTTTTATTCTTTTCTCTACTATGTATAGTGAGTAGCGGTAGTATTGTATTCTACCCAAAAATTCGAAGTTCAGGTTTCGCATTTCAGATGTGTGTATGCGTGTTTGTGAACAGCATAACTCAAAAACGAAAAGTCGGATAAATACCAAATTTGGTATTTAGGTTCAGTACCTTCCAAAGATGCGACACGGCAGTTTTCAATAAAATGTCCCTCATCAAACTACCCTTTAAATGTAACACATCTTGAATTTTTTTATTTTCTAAAAAGGGATTATAACGTTTTGATTAAAAAAAACATGTATTAAAGATATTTACATGGCAAAACGTACATCTTGAATTTTCTGGAAATAGCCTGTGAAGTCTTCTTTATTCGGAAGCAATTTCGTATAATCTTGTATAACTGGTAAAAGTTAAGCGATAGACTAAAACGCACCTCACGAAAAATGTACATCTCTCTAAAACACACAGCTTATATGCAATTGCTTTTTTGTGGTATCAGCCATTCCGAGATATCCGTTATTAATGGTCGAATTGTTCAATCATAGCCATTCATTTAGTTTTACTTTCTCTACTACGTATAGCAAGTAGGGGAAATATTGTATTCCACCGAAAAATTCGATATATTTTTGGAAACATGCCCGTGTACGAGTCTGTGTGTATGTGAACAACATAACTCAGAAACGAACAGTCGGATAAACACCAGAGATGCGACACGAAAGTTTTCCAGAAAATCCCCCACCCCAGATTACCCTATACATGGATCATTTTTCGAAAAGTTTAATTTTCTCAAAAATGGATCTAACTATTTTGATTAAAATATCATATATTTAAGATATTTTTATAACAAATGAAATTTTCTGGGAATGTCTCCAAAAGCATTCTGCATTGTGAACGACTTTTCATAACTGGTAACCATAAGAGATGGACAGAATTTTACTACACAAAAAATGTAGATCGCGTTAAAATACACAATTTATGTCATATACATTTTTTTTGTTCAGTGAACCATTTTCGAGATATTGCTTGTTTTTCCCTTAAATTTTTCAATACTTATTTTCTCAAATGGGAATTCGTTATTAATTTTTTTTGTCCTGGTAATGCAAAGAGAATGGAATACTCCACATAGCAACCAGCTCTTAAAATATTTGACTATCGCTTAAAGCCTACCAATTCCCCTTACATCTACAAGAAAATTAGCAATAAGATTAACATCTCGATATCTCGATTAACATGAAGCATATGGAGAATAAGCGTTTCTAAAACTAGTTTGTACAAGAGTAGGGAAAGTATGCGAGTGTAACACATCAGATTTTTTTCGAATGTCATGAAAGAGTATGGAATTTCAAGGCCAGTGCATAAAATATGTTCAGATCTTAAACATTTGACCATCGCTGTTCCCTCTGTATCTATAACGAAATGTGCAATGTAGCTATTTCCGTAAAGATGTATATGGATTAAGATGAAGCAGATAGGAAAATAAGCTTTCGTAAGAATAATTTATATACCAAGTATAATGTGAAAACAACATATACGATATTTTTACATTTTCGTATCAGGTTGTAATTAGTTATGAATACGAAGAGCCACAAATGATAATAGGAGTAGCAGCAGGATTAGGTACGGAGTGGGAGTTAGTCTGAAAGATCTTTTACGCCTAAGCCCCTGACGGGGTGCCCCCCTGAAGACAAAACAGGACAGATGGCAGGGTCCCTACCTTTTACAGATTAAACTCCCGGATGGTACCTGGTGCAACTGCCTCCTCCCTGCAGGTTTACACATTTCACTGTGGGGCCCGGAACTCGGATACAGCCCTAATTCCGGGGGATAAAGGGTTACATAGAACATCCTTTTCCCCTGCCATGCAACTCTGAGGCTCCCGACGACACTTTCAAACCTGAAACAAACCAAGCAGATGAGAGGTAAAGTGACATGAGAATGGAGGTGAAATGGGGGGATGTAATGAACCTTCTCAACATTCGCCTAGCGACCCGGCTAATTTCCATAATAAGTATTTCAAGAGTTTGGTTTTACAGTCACTACTTTCTAACCCAAGCCACATTAATGGTTTACTAATATTCTTTCATTAAGGAAACCAATCTTTAAAATTTCTAAAATCCGCAATTTCATTAGGTTCATTTGAAATTCTAACGCAGCAGTCAGGGCTTAATTGTATAATATGTACACCAAATTTCATATATATTTTAAATTAGTTACAGAAATATTTCGTATAGTTTTATGTTACTATTTTGAAAAAATTAATTCCTAAACTATTTAATAGTAGAGCAATAAATTGTACGTCATTAAAAACGCCAATCACAGAGCAATATCATAAAAATCAACAACATGCTGTTCTGACCCTTCTAAGTAAATTCCACCGCAACACGCACTAATCGCCTGTTCCTTTGCCCCTGAAACATGACAGAAGTTAAATTACAGGAAATGGGGAACAGGAAAAATCGCGAAATTACAGAAATCACCCTAGCATTCACATACCGACCTGGGAAAACAGCGATAAAACCAACGGTCAGAGTCGCCGGTCCAAAGGCCGGGATCTCCGTAATGCGAGTCTCGCACTTTTCGCGGATCCACTCGCTCAGTTGAACACGATCTGCTTTTGAGTGTTCATTTCTTGGATTCATTCTCCGTTTGGATTGGATTGGCAACGGAGGGGACTGGCACTGATCCACAATGGGGATGTTGTGTAAGAATGAGGCGAGAGGAGACACCGGGCGGCCGGAACCAGGAGTGACGGCACAGAAATGGCAGGGTCCCTAAGTTTACAGACAGAGACTCCCCGGAAACGGACACGCAGACCGAGGACCCCACCCTGTACAGATGCGGTCCAATGCCCCTCAAGGAGTTCGGATACCCTCGGCAGCCAGCCGAAATCCTAGGGACGGAGAGAGTCAAAGAGAGTCCTTTTCCCCTGTCTCACTGCACCGAAACACCATCGCCGACACTTCCAACCCTGAAAGAGACCAGTAGATGAAAGATGAAATAAGAATAGAGATTAAATGGAGGGACAGGAGAATACTTTCCAGCATTCGCCTGACGATCCGGGAAAACCTCGGCCACGAGAATGGAACGCACGACCTCCCGTATGAGGGCCACAGGCGAAACCGCTCGGTCATTCTTCGAATGGTCCTGCCCCAATTAAGGTACACAAATTTAATACGTTATATACAGACATTTATGCTGTCAAAACCTTAAAATATGCTACATAATTTCGAAAATATGCACTAAAAAGTGTTAACTTTAAGCTTATTCGTTTCGTTACTTATATCGGTTAACACATGTGTTTACGCTGAGAATGATCTTGTTACTGGGCAAAATTTAAAAGCACTTACTAACTCTGGGGAAACTTCAAGAAGCACTACACTTTCACCTTGAAGATATTCATCCACAGAACACAAAACTTTTAATGTAAGGATTTCACTCTAAAACACTGCACAGTTTACCGCTTGATCTTCGTGCACACTTTAAAGCAGCACTCACAATTTTGCTCTGAACCTCACTGAGAATTGATAAAGATTCTTGTAAACACTGAGGCAGTATTTTTAACACTCGAATAATTTCAATTAAATTATATAATATGTAAATTCAATAACAGCCCGCCTTGAAGCAATATGTATGTAATTATTTTAAAAAATGTATGTAACAGTCATTCCAAATGCTCATATTATTGTAAACATGTTCAATAATGCTATATGAATGCATTCCGTTATTTAATAATGTAAGAGCTGCGAGAATAATAAGTTTAAAGTTGCTAACAATGAGGTAACAATGAGGTAACCTTGAGGCAATAATGAGTTTGAGAGTTTGAATACTACTAGTCATGATCAGAGCAGCAATAACGAAAATTTTGTGACAGTTTAAAAAAATAGCCAATCAACAGCTAGAAAAAGCTTTAGTAAAATGCAGGTATTCTATTGGACTAGGATTGCCCAATTACAGACTTGAAATACAGAAGTTGACGGGTTTGAACGGTTGAAATATGCAGAAAGTAAGCAGATGGAAGATGTGTTCTGTAGAGAAATATTACGTATTCGTGTGAAACGAAAATTATGTATACGGGTTAACAAAGTGCAAGTAATAAATTAAAGAATCTCACAGTTCTTGATATCAGTGTAGTGCTATTTAATTTGTGTCAAGGATAAATAAAAAGAAGTGAATTTAAGCTTAAAATATGTGTAAACCTACATTCTTGTCGCACCGCACCCTGATTAAGAGAAAAGTGTCTCTAAAGTAATACTGATGCAGCCAAGGCAAACATAAACATAATATCTATAGAAGCAGTTTAATAACAAAGTTAACATTTTTTCTTTAAACTTGGAGCGTAGGAACAAAAATACATCTTAAAAATCAGCTTTACATACGTAGCAGGATATTACGTAAACAAAACAATACTTCAAAATCAAAACAAAAACAATAATCCTACTTCAAATTGGCGCCCAACGTGGGGCAAAAACATCTAACATCAATCTATTTCAACACACACCAGATTTTTCAAGTGTGTTTGTTCCTACAGCTAAAACTTTGAAATGCGCCTTGATTACAGCTAAGTCCCTTTACAAAAATTGTCTTCATAGAAAAGCCATTATTATTTTGTCACTAATGCGATTTAAAATATTAATTTTAAAATGTGTTACATTTCACATGACTATCTCTACCCTCTATCGCTTATTAGTGCGTATACAATTATTTATTTTATATGTATTTCATTTTAATCGAGATAAAGCTTAGCAGAAATAGCTAATTACATATTTCGTTATAGATACAAAGAGAACAGCCATAGTCAAATATTTAAGAACAGGACGCTATGCTCTGGTCATAAAATTCCATACTATTTGCATGCAATCGCGAGAAACAAATGAAAATCAATAGAACTTTAAAAGAATGGCTAAGTATTGAACAATTCGAAACACTAATAACGGACATCTCGGAAATGGCTAATGCAACAAAAAAGTTATTTTATATAAATTGTGTTTTAAAGAGACACACTATTGTGCAGTACGTTTTCTCCTTCCAAATGAAGAGGACTTCACAGGCTATTCCCAGAGAATTTCTGGTATACGTATTATTTGTAATGGAAATATATTAAATATGTCCTTTTTAGAAAATAAAAAAGGTAGAAAAATGTTCTATGCAAAGGGATTATCGGGGCGACGAGATTTTTTTAAGTTACATTTATACCTCGCCTTTAACTACATTGATCTTATCGGCGGTCTTTCCTTTGGAACTTATTGCTTAAGGTGTTCGTTGGGGTTTCAAACACTTTGGGTTTTTTTATCATTAGACTACACACACACACACACACACACATTCACACACTCATTCATACTTCCAGACTCTGGGGGGATAGGGAATAATCTTGGCTAGATAAAACATCACCACCTCCCCAGGGAATCGAACCCGGACCCCTTCGTACTTGAGGCAGGTGCTCTACCGACTAAGCTACACGTCCGGCCTAAGATTTTCTTGTAAATCTTCGTATTGAACATAAATTTCAAGTTTGGTGTTTATCGTCTTTTCTTTTGAGTTATAGCGTTCACAAACACAGGCATGCGGTTATTTTACTAGAAAGCTTGGTATCGAATTTTTGGGTGGAATGAAATACCTTCTCTGCCTATCATGCAGAGAAAGTAAACATTTAAGAATACATGTATTATATGCTCAATGCATAGAAAACTTATAAAATATACATGAAAATTGGAAGTATGCAGTTATGTTGAAATGGATAGTTTCTTTACGTTATTTGCACCACGCTTTGGGCGTCAATTTTGAAGTAGCTTGTATTGAAGGGGTTGTATTATATTTCAACTGTTGGAAAGCCAAACATGAAGTAGTTGCAACCGCACGTATACTACCCGGTAACCTTCGCCCCAAATGTGCTTTCCGGTGGCCTTTGCCCCAAATGTTTAAAAATATATTAAGTTTGTAATTTTGACTGTTTCTTTATATATGTTTTGTTTGCCTCGGCTGCGTCAGTATTATTGTTAGAGACACGTTTCTCTTTGCAGGGTTGTGGTGCGACTGAAGAATGTAGGCTTACAGAGATATTAAGTGTTTCTTCACTCCATTTATTAATGCTTGGCAGGATCTAAATAACACTTCACTGATATAGAGAGAGCTGTGAGATTTTTTAAATTAATTACTTGCACTTTTTAACACGTAAACTATTTTCGTCTCACACCGAATACGTATTAAACTTCTTGCGTCCGGTTAGGAACGCTATCTATAAGCAACTGACTTCTGTATTTGTAAATTTGGCTCCATTTTAGTTTCTGATTGGCTAATCCTAGTCCAATAGAATACCTTCATTTAACTAAAGCTTTTTCTGGTTGTTGATTGGCTATTTTATAAACTATCACAAAAATTACATTATTGCTTCCAAGAATCACAAATACCATTATTAAACTTTGAAATTCTTATTGCCTCAAGGTTACCTCATTGTTATCTCATTGTTAGCAACTTTTAACCTATTGTTCTCACAGCTCCTACATTATTAAATTACGTAATACATTGACATACCATTATTAAACATGGATACAATAATATAAACATTTACAATGACTGTAATATAAACATTTTATATATAGTTACATACACACATTGCTTTAAGGCGGGCTGTTATTGAATTATATTATATAATTAGACTGAAATCATTTAAATGTTAAAAATACTGCCTCAATGTACACTATAAAACTTTACATAACAGCAAAGGAACACATGAAACATGTTCAAAAACTTAATTCCGTATAACAAGAAAAAAAACTAAAATCTGCATTTGTTTACAAATCCCCTATCTAGTAATGTCCGAAGTTCTTTCGATCAGCATGTCTGCTATGTCTTCTTAAACGTTGAGCTTTGATTTTCAGAGGCTTTTGGCGCAATCTATGCACTGTTAATTGAAGCTACTTTATTAGCATTTAAATGAGCAACCTTGAAGTGTTATTTTATAGTTGGTTGCCATATCGCTACGCTCATGAATCGCGCGCATCAGTCGATCAAGAACCAGTAACCGAATAACCCTTATTCCCAGCGCAGCAAGTGTTGTTATTCTACAAAGTGCTTGTTGTTATGTTTCAGTATCACGCATACCAAGCTGGCTGGTGATGAGAAGGTTTGACCTTCGTTAGTTCTGTTTACGCTTTCACGAGTCTTTTATCTGATGATGCAGGTTCAACTTTTGATGGCTCATGGCTTAATTATTTAAAAATGCCACTCTGCGACATTAAATCTTCGCCCACGTGCTTGGAAACTCTATAAATTTCTAGAAAGTAAACGCTGTTAACATTTCCGTTCTTGTTTACTAGAGTGCAGCTAATATCTTTAACTTCATTGTAAAAGAGCTCAAACTTGTTATACATTTTGATGGGGGTAGAATTATGCAATAAAGTGAGGCAATATTTTATATCATAACATGCTGTGAATGCCAGAGTGATTGTAGTGTAAATTAATATTATTGTATGTACAGGATTTTAGATGTTTCTTAGCCATAAGTATTGTTAGGAACTAAGTTTACACGGCCTAACTGAAACTGACAATAGAATTGGGTAACAATAAACCGAGGGGGTGAGTTGTTTATCACTAAGAAGAGACAAACAAATGACGTCAGGGTAGCGTGCCCTTTTTTTTAGAAATGGAGGGAATATCGTCCCTAGAGTATATATATTTTAGTAGCAGTGATTGGCTGACAAAACAGACGCTAAAGTGGGCGCGATTTGGTAACCAATAGAAGCTCTATTATAATGTTTAGGCAATTCGGGGTGAAGGAGTATATATTCTCGAGCCATAAGCAAGTATCGCACAGTTGCGAAGAATTTTCACGAGGTGCACGTCACACATTTCGGATGAATCTCTCACGAGGTGCACGTCACGTACTCGTAGTCCTGAAGAATCTCTCGCGAGGTACACGTCGCAAAGTTAGTTACAAAATGTGAAGTATGTGAAGTAATTGGTACGCGGCAACAGAAACGACTGTAGTTACATTCGGAAATATCGCAGTTTCAGTCAGGCGGGTATAAAGATTAAATATGTGAATTATTAATTAAATGTGACGGCAATAAAAGTGTAGAAACAAATTATTTTATCAGTGTTATCTTTTAGTAACAACTCCTTTCGGTTTAAACGCCCGGCATAGAGACTTGCTCGACTGAGTTATAATAGCTAGCCGGAGGAAAAAGAACCCAAATTTAAAATAATAAAACAAGAGGCGCTCAACAAATAAGATAACACGAGTCAGAGAACTGCGACAAAAGTCAGGTATTAATAACATGTTTAGTGCAATTACTGAAGTATAACGTATTTAATAATAGTCGTACAGATGCCTCCAATAGCCTAAAAATTAAATAAATAGTTCATAAATTTAAAATTTGAAGAAAAAACCTGTGCTAATTCACATGACTTCCTCTACCTTCTATAGCTTATTAGTGGATATACAAATTATTCGTATGAAAATTTATTTTCCTATCTACTTTATTTTAATCGAGATAAACATTTCCGTAAGTAACTACATTACACGTTTCGTTACAGATACAAAGGGAATAGCGACAGTTTTTGAACTGGGCGCTATACGCTGTCTTAAAATTGCATACTTTTTACACGACATCGCGAGAAACAACTGAAACTCGACAGGACTTCTAAAGAATGGCAACATCGAAAAAATCGAACCAATAATAACGGTTATGTTGGAAATGACTGGTGCTACAACAAAACTATTTTAATTAATTGTGTTTTTAAATATATTTTCAGTTTGCTGCTCACAGACACACACACACACACACACACACACACACACACACACGGACCGTTTTCTAAAAAAATGTTTTTGATTCAGAGGGCCTCAAAACATTTATTTCTGGTGAAATTTCGGTATCTAATTTGGATAACTCTGAAACGGCTTCTGCTACAAAAACTTATTTGAAATAAATTGTGTGTTTTAAAGAGATCTACGTTTCTTGTGAAGTACGTTTTCGTTTATCACTTAACGTTTACCAGTTATACAAGAACACTGTTATGAAAACTGAAAATAAATTAGTTATCATTTTCAAATTAAAGTTTTTGATAACGTTTTATTTGAAATTAAAAATGCAATAAGAAATTAAACCAAATCCATCTCAACCTAATAAAATTCTAATTAAATTCGGTAAATATCTTTAATAATGTTATTTTAATCAAAATAGTTACAGCCATTTTTAAAAAGCAAAAAGGTTTCAAAAAATGTTCCATATAAAGGGTGGTTTGGGGTATGGGAATTTCTTGAAAACCTTCGTATCACATCTTTAGAGGGTATTGAACGTAAATACCCAGTTTGATTTTTATCCGACTTTTCGTTTTTGAGTTATAATGTTCACAGACACACAGACGGCCACACACAGAAAGACTTTTTCTAAAAATGCTTTTTTTAATTCTGGGGGTCTCAATACGTGTGTTTGCGATAAAATCTCGGTATCGAATTTTTGGATGGAATGCAATACCTTCTCCACCTACTATGTAGGTACGTAGTAGAGAAAGTAAAGACGACTTCCAATATTCATATATTATACAAGTCATAAAAGCTCACTCTTGCGTTACTTTTACACTTTTTTGAGTGACGCGATTGTTAGCCCGCCGCTTACGCGGCACTGCTATACGAATACGTTCCTAAGTAGCTCCGAACCGGCCTCCGTTTCTCTCCTACATAATACTAAGTATGTGAATTCGTCACGCTTGCCTTTCCTTATTAAACAAGTTGGAAATGATGCCCCTCTGCGTTCATACAACCTGTAACCTGTTTAACACATTACTGAACTCTCGACGGTTTACTAGTAATTCAGATTGAAGGTTACTTCACAGGCTATTCGCAATTCAAGATATGTCTAAGCTTTACTAGCCAGGCAGATATCTTAAACATATAGCATTGTAATTGTTATACATATTTTTTCAGAAAATTAAAAGTAAAACAAAATTTTCTATGTAAAGATGAGATAGTTGTTTGCTTCATATAGTGTTTAAAACTTGAAGATGATATTTAGATCCACGCTTGGGAAGCCAACTAGAAGTAGTTTATGCTTACGTAATAAATTTTAACTTGAAGGAGGTTATGTTGTGCTGCTTTTGTTTTGTTTGGTTACGTAATTTTAACTGCCCCACGTATGGGAACCAATTTGAAGTAGAAATGTTTGTTACGTAAAATATTTACGTAAATATTAAGTGCTTTAGTAGTTTTGCAACACTCTTCGGGCGTCAGTTTGAATTTTGTTGATTACGTAATAGTTACTGTTATTACGCAATATGCTGCTATTTTACGAGAAGCTGATTTCAAGATGTAATTTTAGTTGCTATACTCGAAGTTTTACATTATAATATTTAACTTTGTTATTAAAACTGCTTCTATAGATAGTATTTATGTTTGCCTCGGCTGCGTCAGTCTTGTTTGTAGAGTCACGTATATCTTAGTCAGGGTGAGGTGCAACAAGAATTGTAGACATACACAGATTTTTAAACTTATAAATTCACTTCTTTTATTTATCCTTTGCACAATTTAATAAAGCACTACACTTTTTAAGAACTGTGAGAATCTTTAATACTTTCACTTATCGCGTATACATATTTTACGATTCACACGTAGAGAACACGTCTTCCATCTGTTCACTACCAAGACTTGCCAGGAACTGAGCAACTTTCAACGGTTAAAACCCGCAAGCTTCGGTATTTCAAGTCTCTGATTGGTTAATTCTAGTCAAATAGAATATCTGCATTTTACTTAAAGCTTTTCTTTGCTAGTGATTGGCTAATTTTAAAGTGTAACTGAAATTCCATTATCGTTGCTTCAATCATGACTAGTAATTTTCAAACTCTAAAACTCATTATTGCCACAAGGTTACCTCATTATTACCTCATTGTTAGCAACTTAAAACTTATTATTCTCACAGGTCTTGCATTATTAAAGTATGTAATGTATTCACATAACATTATTAGACATGTTTTACAATAAAAATAAGCATATGTAATGAGTGTTACATACATTAAACAATTATTACATACATATTGTTTCAAGGCGGGCTGTTATTGAATTTACTTTCATATAATACAATTGAAATTATTCAGGTATTAAAATACTGCCCCAAAGAGAAATTTAGGGTAGGACGATTTAATTGAAAATGTGTTCGCATCTCTGGAAGATACTGAGCTTATTTAGCAAGTTCGGCGTTTATCTGAATTTTCGTTTTTGAGTTATGCTGTTCCAGATATTACAACCATGTGGACCTTTTCTAAAAATGCTGTTTCTTTGGATTCAGAAACATATATTTCCGGTGAAATATCAACATATAATTTTTGGGTAGAATATAATATTTCCCCTACTTCCTTTACGTAGCAGAGAAAGTAAAAATAACGGAAGTATTGAAAAATTGCAATCAATAATGACGTATCTCGGAAATGGCTAAGCCACAAAAAGTTATTTTAAATAAATTGTGTGTTTTAAATATATCTACATTTTTGGTGTAGTACGGTTTTGTATATTTATTATAGTCTTTTATTCCTGATCATCCTAGGGGACTCAGTAAGTATTCCAGTGAGGACATTGTACCTATACCCCAGAAAGGAGCACCCCCGGGAGGGAAGAGGGAAGATGAGACACCGGGCGCCCAGAACCAGGAGTGACGGCACAGTAATGACAGGGTCTGTACAGTTTCCAGATAGAGACACTCATTCGGAGAGGCAGATCAGGGACTCCCGCCCTACACAAAGGGTCCAAAAATCTGCCCCGAAGGGACGGCACGTTTGCTCCCGGCAACAGTCGAAAGCCGTGGGACGGAAAATGCTCGACAGAGAAAAGGAAATAAAAAATTTATAAAATTTGCTCTAAGGATTTTGATTAAAATACCATATATTAAAGATACTTACATGACAAATAAAACATATATCTTGAATCTTCTGAAAATAGCCTGTTAAGTCCTCTTCATTCGGAAGGAATTTTGTATAATCTTGTATAAGCAGTCAACGTGAAGTTATAGATGAAAACGTACTCACGAAAAATATAGATCTCTTTTAAACACACAATAACTTTTTGTGCCATAAGCCATTTCTAAGATATCCGTTACGAATACTGTTATACACCGAGGTGAGGCCAAAAGGTTTGCAGCTAAAGTATTAAATTTAGTTACCCTGGCATAAACATTGAGGGACGTAACTGAGGCAAACGAGAGAGCCAGGAACTTGCTGCACAATTATAAAGCGTACGTGGGATATTTATAAATAATATATAAATTCACATTTAACTCTGATTTATTAAAAAGTTACCTTGGTGCAGCTACATAATTTCCAAAAGGTTACAGGCAAAAATTGGAGGGAGATGCCCCATGCACACACACGGCAACACGAATTCCTACATACATCCACACATTCTGAAGATATCCACTCGACTGACGCTACTCAGTAACCCACGCTATCAGACAAAGAGGCTCGTCCCTCAACTTGCCTTCAGGCCCCCTGACTAGGAAGATAAAGGGAAAATGCCGCGTCGGACGAGAATTCAACTCACAAACAAAATAATTAGTTCAACAATGTCATTCTACACAGCAATAATGTGTCCGACGCGACAATGCACACACATACGCTACAATACTTTGAATTGTTCGTTAATTGGTCATTATTTTAAAGCCCTGTCAACATACAGCTGCTTCTCACGATGTCATGGAAACAGTATGAAATTTTAAATGCTAGCATATAGCGTTCAGTTCTTAAACATTTCTCTTTGTATCTATAACGAAATGTGTTAAATTGAAAAAGTCGACAATCACAAATTCTTAGGCATACACATACATAATAAACTAACTTGGGAAGTTCATGTTGACTACATATGTAATAAAATCAGCTCCAATATATACGCCATAAGACAACTATCATTGTACCTAGACAAAAAAATGCTACAAATTTTATACTTTGGAATCATTACCATCTCCTATGGTATAGAATTATGGGAGAGCGCCAGTATTTCTAACATGAATAGGGTTTTAGTATTATATAAAAAATGTTCACGATATATATGTGGTCTAACACAGACTCATTTAGAAACGTTTTCAGAGAAAATAAACTTCTTACTGTGGTAGGATTATATCTGTATAATGTAATAGCTATTGCAATAGAGAAGGCAAATAATGGGTTATGTAACAGAATGCTAGAGGTAAGGACAATTACCACAGAGAGAAAGTTAACCTCAAATCTACGTGTAAGGATCCGTTAATCAAAGGACTAATTTTTACAATAAACTACTAATGAATGTTAATTTACACAAAGGAAAGAGATTTAAAATATACCTAACACAAAATGTTTATATAGGTTAGAAGGACTTTAGCTTATTATGCAAATATAAATCTAATGTAAAGAAATGTGAAAAAGTAAATACTATGTACTATACAATAGGTGAAAATTGTAAATGACAAACTTGTATAAGTCTATGGACAATAAAGTTAAAGTGTAATGTTATTTCTATAAAAGTTTATTTGGGTTAAGATGAAGTAGATACAAAAAAATCTGATGTGTTACACTCACATGACTTAATCTACTCTTGAACAACCTATTTTTACAAACGCTTATTCTCCATATGCTTCATGTTAATCGAGGTGTTAATCTTATTGCTAATTTTCTTGTAGGTGCAAGGGGAATATGGTAGTATTTAAGCGATAGTCAAATCTTTTAAGAGCTGGTTGCTATGTGGCGGATTCCATTCTCTTTGTAAGTCCAGGACAAAAAATGAATAACGAATTCCTATTTGAGAAAAAGTATTGGAAAATTTAAGGGAATAACAAGCAATATCTCGAAAATGGTTCACTCAACAACAAAAAGAAAAAAAAAATGTATATGATATAAATTGTGTATTTTAACACGAACTACATTTTTTGTGTAGTAAAATTTTGTCTCTCTCTTATGATTCACCACTTATGCAAAAGTCGTTCACAATGAAGAATATTTTTGGAGACATTCCCAGAAAATTCGAGATATACATTTCATTTGTCATGAAAATATCTTAAGCATATGATATTTTAATAAAAATCGTTAGGGCCCTTTTTGAGAAAATTAAAATTTTCGAAAAATGTTCCATGTAAAGGGTAATCTGGGGTTGGGGGATTTACTTGAACGCCTTCGTGTCGCATCTCTGGAAGATACTGAACCTAAATACCAAGTTTGGTGTTTATCCGACTGTTCGCTTCTGAGTTATGCTGTTCACAGACACACACACGGACATGTTTCCAAAAATGCTTTTTTTTTTGGATTCAGTGGGTCTCAAAACATATATTTCCGGTGAAATCTCGGTATCGAATTTTTGGGTGGAATGCAATACTTCCCCTACTTACTATACGTAGTAGAGAAAGTAATAAGCTAGAATATTCTGTATACTCAATAATAAACAAAAGTAATGTGAACATCACGATTTGTTTCTACCCACATTGCCTCAAAACTTGTGTTTTCGATGAATCCTCGATATTCAGTTTTTGCTTGGAATGCAATAATTCCTCCTCCTGCTATAGGTAGATGATACAGAACGTAAAACAAACAAATAGATAGATGTGTTAACATGGTTCTATTTTCGTAACAGCCTTTAGGAAAATAGACGCATGGGTAACAGTTACATCCGTTGGAGTGCTTTTGATGCAGGCCTGATATAGCACACAAATTATCTGCCGAGTGCGAACCTGAGGCTCTGTGATGTTCCACCAATTAACTGCACAAAACAATAAACACTGGAGTTCTGCCGCCTGAATGATCAGCCTCTGTGCTTTCATTTCAGACAACATAACGATACCAGTGTATCCAAAACCTTTGAGCAACGAGATGACAACAACCAGCCTGGTGATGATATAACGTGAAAACTTCAGCAGTTCTCGACCCCTTGTTGCTGAGATTCAATAGACTGTACTAGTTTATACAAATTTACAAGAACATGATGCGTTGGGACATATGTATAATGCTTATATCTACACGTTTTTATTTCGCATAAGCATTATTAAATTTCGCGAGAAAATATTTATCGTGTTTTCCTTCAAAATATTATTTACGCCAGTGCTTTATTTTCACTCCTGTTATTTTAATACGTGAGAGCAAGCTTGAAGACGTTGTTATTTGCTCCACGTTTTGGGAGCCAATTTGAAGAAATTCTGTATTGTAGTTCAACTGTTGGGGAGCCGAATTTGAAGTTGTTGTAACCGTACGTGTGGTACATAGTTCCGGTAGCCTTCGCCCCAGGTTTAAAAATATTTATTAACTTTGTAATTTTTACTGTTTCTTTAAATATTATATATTTATGTTTGTCTCGGCTGCGTCAGTTTTTTTTAGAGGCATGTTTTTCTTTGCAGGGTTGTGGTGTGACTGAAAAATGTAGGCTTACACAGATTATAATTTTACTTCACTCCTTTTATTAATGCTTGACAGGATTTAAATAACACTTCACTGATATAGGGAGCTGTGAGATTCTTTTCTTAATTACTTGCACTTTTTAACACGTAAACTATTTTTGTCTCACACGAATACGTATTAAATTTCTCGAGGACACATCTCGCGTCTAATTAGTAACACTGTCTACAAGCAACGCGTCCAGTTATGATCACTGTCTACAAGCAACTGACTTCTAGATTTGTAAATTTTGCTATATTTCAGTTTCTGATTGGCTAATCCTACTGCAATACAATACCTTCATTTAACTTAAGTTTTTTCTGGTTGATTGGCTATTTTATAAACTGTCTCGAAATTTACATTGTTGTTGCTCCAAGAATGACTAATAGCATTATTAAACCTTCAAATTCATTATTGTCTCAAGGCTACCTCATTGTTACCTCATTGTTAGCAACTTTTAACCTATTATTCTCACAGCTCCTACATTATTAAATTACGTAATATATTCACATAACATTATTACACATGTATACAATAATATAAACATATACAATGACTGTAATATACACTTTTTATATATTGTTACATACACATATTGCTTCAAAGCGGGCTGTTATGGAATTTATATATTATATATTGACTGAAATCATTTAAGTGTTAAAATACTGCCTCAAGCTTCGTGTTTGTTTAAAGTTTAAGTTATTAGGTGTATCTGTGTAGTGATGTCTTTAATAAAAGTTGCTTAATATTATGGGGGAAAGTAAATGCCATTAGACGTGTTTTATTTGAAGGACGCTGTGATGGTCATTTTAGGGTCTAACGATTTTGATTAAAATATCATATGTTTAAGATATTTTCATGACAAAAAAAAATGTATATCTCGAATTTTCTGGGAATGTCTCCAAAAGTATTCCTCATTGTGAACGACTTTGGCATAACTGGTAAACCATAAGAGATAGACATAATTTTACTACACAAAAAATGTAGATCGCATTAAAATTCACAATTTATGTCATATACATTTTTTGTTGAGTGAACCATTTTCGAGATATTGCTTGTTATTCCCTTAAATTTTCCAATTTATACTTTTTCCCAAATTCGTTATTCATTTTTTTGTCCTGGTAATGCAAAGAGAGTGGAATACTCCACATAGCAACCAGCTCGTACACGCTTAAAGCCAATTCCCCTTGCATCTACAAGAAAATTAGCAATAAGATTAACATTTCGATATCTCGACTATCATGAAGCATATAGAGAATAAGCGTTTGTAAAAATAGTTTGTAAAAGAGTAGAGAAAGTCATGTGAGTGTAACACATTAGATTTTTTTGGATTCGGGGGGTCTCGTAACATATATTACCGGTGAAATCTCGGTATCGAATTTTTGATTGGAATACAATACTTCCCCTACTTACTATACGTAGTAGAGAAAGTAATTAAATTAAACGTTTTAATAAGAATACAATATATAAATCTCAACTACAAGGACGAAAGTACTCGCCTTTAAGGGTATTAATCTAGTTCGGTCTAAAATAATCCTAGAAAACAAACCAATAGAACAAGTATCAAAGTTCAGTTCCTTGGGTGTGAGATGGCAATTAACAGTGAAACAGATAACAAAAATAAATGACATAACCGGAACAGTCAAACGAACTCTAAAAAATAAAGCTAGAGAAGAATTAATAATGAAGCTTTATAAAACAATGGCAATATCTGTTATTAACTGTGGCTCAGAAATATGGAGCATGAACACCAACCATAAAGCTGAAATACGATTAGAAGAACTAAAATTCCTCAGAATGAAATAAGACAGAACTAAATATTGAAGAGCTCAACACTATAATAACAAAATACAGCGGAAACTGGAAACAGCACGTAGAAAGAATGCCAACGAACAGAATACCTAAAGCTACCTTAAATTATCGACCCCAATGAAGACGAAACCCAGGAAAACCCTCAGAGAGATGGTTAGAACACGAATTTGGATCTGGAATAGGTTTCATAACGTATACAGTTAAGTAGAAGCAAAACAAATATTTTAAGTCATTATTGTGATGCGTTATCTCAAAAATGAGTTTTACCTTACCTATGCAATTTATATTACTACAGAATAAAGGCATAATAGTCGCCTCTCATTGGCTGGAGTCGTAAAATAGGTTGTTATGCGATACAAAATAGTTCCTTATTTAACATGATCATTTAACTTGATATATTCGAAAACAATTGTCAAATTTACATTTTTATGCACCTGGAATGTATGCAAATAATTATTAACAAATAGATGGGAGGATCCTTCGGTTTAAAGCGCCGAGCCTTGCTTGATTGTCACCATTCGAAGTTGTACATTAACCAATCAGGGGAAAGGAGAAGGAAATGCAGCGCGGAAGAATACACATCTGCGGGGCAAGGTTGTAACAAACAGGATTTAATGAAACTTTCTGCTCTCCTTATTTAAGGTGTTTGTGCCCCTATTGGGGAGGGAAAGGAAATCATTATTGAAGTATTCGTATTAGAAACAAACACTAGAAACCCCAGTGTGTATGCGATTCTCCATGTCGTCAATTGTACAGCATATGGCTACACATTAAGGCACTTCAGAGAAGCGAAAATTCGATACATCTAAAGCAGGACAAATACCTTCATAAATAGGAACACAAATGGAGTAGAAAATGGCACCGAACGGATATCGGTGTTTCCAAGATAGCTTACAGCTCTCTAAACCGACACACTCCAAGAGGCAATGAACTGCATGATGAAGTCAACCGGGTCACTGGCCGAAAAGGTTATTCTTTAAATTATTCTATATGCCATGTGGAAAACAATGTCATATCGGCGAAAATTCAGGTTACACCTTCATATTACTTTCTGTGCCACGCACCTTAAGTGCTGTCACTTTAACTTTAAAGGAGTTGTAAACAAAGCCACGTGATAAGACAGCGCCTCATTGGCGTTGAACGAATTACAACTTTTCCTGCTTCTCTACATAAAATAGTCCGGTTCAGATCGTAACATTCTCTGGTTATTCTTATGCAGAGAAATTTAAAACACCCATTTTTGTAACAGATCAGTTTATGAAACCAAATATGTTCATTCACATGCACTATAACTAACTGAACCATTATATTAAAACGTTTATGAGGCAATGCGCAGACGCTGTAGTTCGTTGTCGGTTTCCAGTATAAGCCGTCAGTATACTGCTTGCATGTCTTAAGAAAATATTACTTTCAAGAGTGTCATGACTGAGAATCCTACACCACTGTGGGGAAACAGACGCGGAAATTGGAAGAAGATAATTATTATTACTCTATTTTACGTCGCTTTAACTACAGGATCATATCATACAGATCTGTTAGTCGATAACTCTTAGATCGATGTGTGGCGGAAGTTCGTCACGTGTCCAAAGAGACCCTAGCGCATAGCAACCGGATCTTCTGCTACGTGCCGTGCAGATGGCATTAGGTTGACATCCAGTCTAACCGCTGCTTTCATATAGAAAGGCGGACAGTTAGCCTTCTAGGTCTCATCCCTGTAACCACCCGCTTCGTCACGTGTGCACAGAAACCCTAGCGCATAGCAACTGGATCTTCTGCTTCGTGCCGTGCAGATGGCATTAGGGTGACCTCCAGTCTAACTGCCGCCTTCATATAGAAAGGCGGACAGTTAGCTTCTAGGTCTCATCCCTGTAACCACCCGCTTCGTCACGTGACCACAGAGATCCTATTGCATAGCAACTAGATCTTCTGCTTCGTGCCGTGCAGATGGCATTAAGGTGCCGTCTAGTCTAACTGCCGGCTTCATATAGAAAGGCGGACAGTTAGCTCCTAGGTCTCATCCCTGTAACCACCCGCTTCGTCACGTGTCCACAGAGATCTTAGTGCATATCAAGATCTTCTGCTTCGTGCCGTGCAGATGGCATTAAGGTGTCGTCCAGTCTAACTGCCGCTCTCATATAGAAAGGCGGGCAATTAGCCTTCTAGGTCTCATTCCTGTAACGATGTCATCTTGCTTCGTCACGTTCCACAGAGACCTTAGTGCATAGCACTGGATCTTCTGCTTCGTGCCGTCCAGTCTAACTGCCGCCCACATATAGAAAGGCGGACAGTTAGCCTTCTAGGTCTCATCCCTGTAACCATGTCATCTTACTTCGTCACGTTCCACAGAGACCTTAGTGCATAGCAACTGGGTCTTCTGTTTCGTGCCGTGCAGATGGCGTTAGGATGCCGTCCAGTCTACCTGCTTCCTTCATTTAGAAAGGCACTTAGCCTTCTAGGTCTCTTCTCTGTAATCGTGCCATCTTGTAAATTAGCGGCTGAGGGAAACCACGAATAAACCACAGTCAAATGGGTCGGCCCACGGGATTTGAACCGGGACCTCCCGAATGCTGCCAACAGACGTTACCGCCTGAGATATCCCGCTCGGTAGAAGATAACTGTGTTAAATGTTTTTAACAAAATCTGTAAAACGTACCCATCTTTAATTAACAATGAATGTGGTTAGCTGTTTGGGAATAATTGAGCTTCGTTGTTAGTGCTGCAGAAATGTTGCCTGGATTGTTTGTGTTATGTTTTTTCTGTTGTAGCTTCTAACCTGTAGTGCTCATCATTTTCTTAACTTGTTGACTCATAAAAGTTTAAAGGATATGCTGATATTAGTCATTAAATGAATGATTTATAAAAAACCTTAGGTTAAGAGCAGTTTAATGCAGTATTTTTAATTACAGCAGGAACCGTAAATAGGTACAGCTGCCAAACTGTTCAGGTACCACTTTCATTTGTCTGCTTTCAGAATTATGCGTTAGAAATTTAGGATATAAGGCAAAATATAGGACTAAGATATACAGGCGGGTACTTCGTTCCTGTCATTGACCACGTGGTACTGTCATGTGCTCGGTGGAGTGATACATTAAGTTTTGTTTATTTATACTTTAAACTTAAAGTGAAACAGCTATAGTAAAGCTCTCTTTATTTTAAAAGACAATAAAAATTGTATAGCAACCTCAAAACAATAAAATCAGAATTACATACGTCTTACATAAAATATGTAAGTTCCACCCATCCCATCCCATCCCATCCCATCCCATCCCATCCCATCCCATCCCATCCCATCCCATCCCATCCCATCCCATCCCATCCCATCCCATCCCATCCCATCCCATCCCATCCCATCCATCTTGATAACAATAATATTTTACTACGTTTTTTAAATTGTAAAAAATGAAAGATCTGTTATATTATTTATTAAAGTATTGAAAACGTTTAGGAAAACAGTTTCAAAATTATTTTAGACTTGAAAAATTTATTATATGCACGCAAATGGGTGTAATTTCGAGTAGAGTAGCTATGAACACTTGTACATAATGAATACCTAGTAATATTTCTCTTCACGTAGAATAAACAGTCCAAAATAAACATTGATGTCAAAGTTAAACTTCAATTGTACAAAATAGGGTTTACAATTAGTTCTCTGTGGAATTCTAAACACGATTCTAACAGTCCCTTTTTGCAAAATTAATAAATTACTTGCTGAGGAATGATTGTCCCACAAAAGAGTACCATATGCAAGATGATTACTGTGTGCCTCTCACGAGAATGTGTCTGTAAGGAATGTGTTGACATCAACAATTCTAGCGCTATCTCAGAAAGATTACGGCTCTACTTTCAACATATCAACAAGACTTAAGGCCTCCTAGAAAACATACCCTCTTCTACTATTAATGTTGAATGACCAGTTGCTTTTGTTTGCTTTCTCGTCACAGACTTTAACAACGTTAGCAACTATTTCTCGGGCTTGACTGTGTAGAGTTCTTCCTTTCTGACTGGGCATTGTAAATAACTTTATAAACTACTAGAAAACACACATGCTCCAAGTGAAACACGCTGGAATATTACCGTTGCGCGATGTTTTTAATGAGATAGTAGATCTATTCGACATCATCGTGAGGTGCCACGTGGTACTGTCCCCCCCCCTTCACTCTTCCGGAGAGTAGAACACTCCGCGAACTTTTCTCGTGAGAGGCCTACATTATGTACCTGTGAATAATAAACATAATTCAAACGAAAGATATGCTTTAAAATTCTTAACGCAAATAATCCTTTATTAATTTTATATGAAATATAATTAATATGATGTTCCCATCCTATGTTACCTTGAAGATGAATGCCCAGAAACTTGTTTATCAGGACTAGAATGGCTTAGATAAAAAGTTAAATATACTGTTTTATCTTTATTAATAGTCAAAATATTTGCTTCACAGCATTTTATAATTTTATTTGATAAATTAATAAGATTTATATCTAAAATGTCACTAAAAGTGCAGCAATATTTATAGTAAGACCATCTGCAAATACATGAAGGTCTTGAAGGTACCCGGGAAGATCATTAATGTAAATAATAGAGCAACCATTGCATTCCACCCAAAATTCGATATCGAGATTTCACCGGGAATGCGTGTTTTGAGGACCCTTGAATTAAAAAAAGTATTTTTAGAAAAATGTCTTTCTGTAAACTCACAAACAAAAAGTCGGATAAATACCACACTTGGGATTTAACTTCAATTGCTTTCAAAGATGCGAAACCAAGATTTTTAAGATTTCAGAGTTACCCGTTACATAGCACATTCAAAACATTTTATTTCATATTTTATTTTTTTATTTTATTTGACTAAAATACCATATATTAAAGATATTTACATTACAAATAAAATGTATATCTTGAATTTTCTGGGAATAGCCTGTGAAGTTCTTTTCATTCGGAAAGAATTTTGTATAATTTTGTATAACTGGTAAACGTTAAGCGTTAAGCGAAAACGCCTACACAAAAAATGTAATCTCCTTAAATCACACAATTTATTAAAAATAACCTTTATTGTGGCACAAGCCATTTTCCAGATATCTGTTATTAATGTTTCAAATAGATCGATACTTGTCATTCTTTTAAGTCCTGTAGACATTCGGTTGTCGCGTGATATTATGGAAAGAGTGTGGAATTTTAAGGCCAATATACAGAGCGTTAGTTCTTTAACATTTGAGTATCGCTATTTCCTTTGTAATGTAATGTGTAATAAAATGAGGTGGACAGACAAATAAGCTTTCGTAAGAATAATTTGTATAGCCAGTAATAAACGATAGAGGGTAGAGTAGGTCATGTGAATTTAAGTCACCAGATTTTTTTATTGAGCTATTAGCTGCTCAGCCTCCTATATATAGAATATAAATTAGGTGTAATTTTTGTGTTTTTTAAAAGAAGGGAGAAGGTGTAATGTAAAATAAATAATTTCTAATTTATGGTGAACAGGAAAATGAATGTCACAAGCTAAATTTTGAATCTGAAACACACTTAACAGTTCTTTTAGAAAATGTATAAATAAATAAAGAGAAAATATAGTTGGCGTTTTAGTTTACGTTTACAACCTAGATCATTGGAGAATGCTGCAAACAAATGATTATACAGGGTGACCCATTTAAGTTGAGATTATTCAATATCTCCAAATATAAGGTTGTAGAAAGAAATGTCTTGAATAAAAGTTTCTTGATTTTATGGGGAAAGTAAATGTCATTAGTCGTGCTTTGTTGGGGGAGTTATGATAGACATTTTAGGGTTAGTTTAATTTTTTAAAATGTGAACCTACAATTAGGGTCAATTTAAACTGAGCCTAAAATGACCATCACAACATCCATAATATCGAGCACTTTTATTCAAGACATTTCTTTCTACAACGCTTGGTTTTGGAGATATTTTACAGTTACAAATTAAATGCTCCATCCTGTATAAGTGCCTCAAACGTAATAACTTAAAGATTAATTGTTATTTATGATAATAATTAGCATTTATAAATAAAATTAATTAATGATACTTTTCCGTATCATTCTTGAGAGAAGGGAAAGTGGAGTTTACTGAAATTTAAATATACAGCTAAGAATATCCACAACTTTGATCTACAGTGCAAGTGTTTTATAAAGTTTCAGGTGCTGCTAGTGAAATATTCAACCGATATTGTGAAGATGGTTTGTTACGTTTATATTTTTACCACGCTTTGCGGTCTATTTCAACTGTTGGGGAGCCGAACTTGTAGTAGTTGCAACCGCACGTATGGTAACCAGTTTCCGGTAGCCTTCGCCCCAAATGTACTTTCAGGTGGCCTTTGCCCTAAGTTTAAGAAAATATTAACTTTGTAATTTGACTGTTTCTTTAAATATTATATATTTATGTTTTCCTCGGCTGCGTCAGTATTATTGTTAGAGACACGTATCTCTTGGCAGGGTTGTGATGTGACAAGAATGTAGGCTTACACAGATTATAATTTTACTTCACTCCTTTTATTAATGCTTGACACGATTTAAATAACACTTCACTGATATAGATAGCTGTGAGATTCTTTTTATTAATTAATTATACTTTTTAACACGTAAACTTATTTTTCGTCTCACATGAATACGTATTAAATCTCTCGAGGACACTTTTTGCGTCTGGTTAGGAACATTGTTTGCAGGCAACTGAACTGATTTCAACCTCCTGAACTTGTAAATTTATGTATTTCAAGTCTCTGATTGGCTATTTCTAATCCAATCAATAGAATCCCTTTTTTTAACTAAAGTGTTTTTCTGGTTGTTGATTGGCTATTTTATAAACTGTCATTAAAATTACATTATTGTTACTCCAATAATCAGAGGTAGTATTAAACTCTCAAATTCATTATTGCCTCTAGGTTACCTCATTGTTAGCAACTTTTAACTTATTATTTTCACAGCTCCTACATTATTAAATTACGTAATGCATTCACATAACATTATTGAACATGTTTACAATAATATAAGCATATGCAATGCCTGTTATATACATTTTAAAAACTATTACATACACATATTGCTTCAAGGCGGGCTGTTATTGAATTTACATATGATATAATTTGACTGAAATCATTTAAGTGTTAAAATACTGCGTCAAATTGCAATGTACATACGTCAGAAATTATATTTGTCAGTTTGCTAGAGTTAGATATTTCCGGAGAAATACTGAAGCCTAAGGCGTTTCCTTCTGCAGGGACGGTTGGCGAATGTTGGCATGACTGCAATATTTAGTGGTTAGCCATGACTCAGAAGGGTGGCGATACAGTTATTTAGCGTGCTGTTAAAACGGAGGTCATGTAGCGATGTAAACATACAAAGGCGTTGAATTTCTCTCTCGTGGTGGCCAAGTGGGCCTATAAAAACTGGACTAGGCTGGTTGGGGCACGCAAATGCTCTCGCGTTACACCCCTCTCCCCTTACAGAGGCCATCGGCTTGGCGTCCTAGGAAACTTTAGCCCTTTCAGTGCTTCTGTGTTGATGGCCGCGCTATTACATCCGCACTGAAATCTATTGCTTCTATTATACCTGTAGAGCAATAAAAATGATTAAGAGTGACATCTAGGTACAAATAGTTGAAGTATAACATAGCTGTTTCTGTAAGATAAGAAAAAAATCTGATACGCAGCACTCACATGATTTTCTCTACCCATTACTGCTTAATAGGTATTCCACAGACTTTTCATGCATTTCATTTTCCTATACACTTTAAGTTAATGAGCATAAAAATATGCATACAACGGGTATTTAATATCTCAAATTAGACTGTAATCTGTTAAAATGTGAGCGTAAAGCGACCAGGTATTCCGAAAACAGCGGAAACTCCAGAAAAAAAACTGTTGACATTAATTGTAACGGTCTTCAGATTTATTCTGCCCTTATGGCCAGTCAGTTTCAATAAATTACGTAATATATTAGTTCAGCAAACCCCTTGTCTAGAAGGGGAGATGCGGAATTGAACCTCGGACTGCATGCGTTTCCGACTTCGTAAACAGGTTGATGTACTACGGCGGTACAGAAGATTTTTAATAGGACATTTTGTGTTCTTTGCACGAGAGATGGAAATGAACACCTACTACAGAATTTTTATGCTAAGCCGAGACACTTTACGCTACAAAAACGGTGCAATCATTTGAGTTACGTGTCAACATACATCTGTTTACGAAACGCAAGCTTAAGGCGTTCAAATGTAAATACTGGAAAGGTACGGTACAAGTCCATCACTAAGATGATCTCGAAACTGTTGACATTCGCCCCTTCCATTCATCTTTCGTTAGTCCTATGTCAGAGGCACTGGTAATAAACTCGCTTCAAGTATTGACGTCATGCGCAGACAACCGACTGGCGGCAACCGCCTCTCATAAGTGTACAGCATTTACAAGAATGTTACAGAAAATTCCAGAGATATATTTCATTTGTTTCGGATTCTGATACTCCATTCAAAACCGTTAGAGGCAAGTCTGAGAGTGTAAAACAAACATTTTTCTTGGTTGGTAAAGGCTTAGTTAATTTTACAAATTTTGAAGACTTGATGAAAATTTGTCACTAATGAGATCCTCACCCAAAATTATCAGAGTCTAAACATGTGTTGGCGCCTCTAGCCCAAATAAAATTTCTCTTAAGACAAAAACAGCCACGCAAAGCGTTATTTTGCGGCCAGTTAATGTACCTAAGGACGCTAACCTTATGCGGACATACGATAATTTTAATGCCGGTAAGCAAATATACAATCTTTCAAGTTTGTTAATTTAAATATTATAAAATGTTCTAGTGTTATTTATAGGAATTACATTACATAATATTCTACAGCACAATATAGTTTGATCATTGCTAGCTAAAGCGCTTCGTGAAAAGGGGTTCAAGTATATTATGAGGAAATTCACTGCTTGGCAGATGAAGGAAGTAATAGGGGAGAGACATCATAACCATCAACAGGAAGAAATTCGAAGCAGAGATAATTGACCCAACCATCAGATTCGTGATTGGAGTGGATCAACCCAAAGAAGTTAACAAAGAGAAGCAATTAATTTATGAACCCAACGTGCTATACTTTAGAGTAAGGTTGTAGGATGTGTGTATGGAAGGAAACCACCTCGCCACTACGACCAGCTTGATCTACTGTGGCTACACACCCCGAGAGGCAAGGATGAGATGAAAGAGCCGTAGGAGATCTCAGGTCCGGAGTCAGACAGGCCCAAAGAGACGTGTAGATGTCCCTAATATTCCCAGTTTGAACACACACGCACCGACAGAGGTGAAGAATCCCAAGACAGGGCGACGTAGCGTCCCTAAAGGCAGGATAATGTACCCTGGCATTCACTGGGAGAAATCTTTACAATGCACAAGTAGGTATCTACGCCATCTGCCCGACACCGCCGGATCCAAAGACACATCTGAAACGTGAAAGGGAAAGCTGAAATGAGAGGAAATGGGGAAAGGAGAAATGTTATTTTTTTTTAGTTTATGGACGCTTTTAACTGCTGTGGTCCTTAGCATCCCATTCTATATTGGGCGTGAGAGGCCGATAATTTTACTCAGAGGCCTCTTTATCAGACTTGACGTTCTTTTACGTTCTGTAAATCTACGACACGGGACCACCGGCTTTACTTCCCTTCCGAAGGAAGCCACGCTAAGGATTTTACACCCGAAAAATCCAACGCCCTCCATCGGATTTTTAACCCGCGACTTTGAGAACTAGAGACCAGCATGGTAACAAGTACACCGCGGAGACCACAGGAGAAATCGTGAAAGAATACACCACCCATGGGAAAACCGCGAAAATCCCCATGGTCAGAGTGGGCAGTCGCCGGGAATCGAACGAACCCGGGACCTCCCGAATGCGGGCCACGAACCATGCCGCCAGAACCCTTCCGCTTCGTTACTTCCAAGAGTATTACAATATAAATAAAGTTTCTATGACAGGTCTTCTGTTTGGATCACGTGGTACTGGAGGGATAAATACAAAATTAGTAAAATTATCCAGGATGCTATTGTGAAATATATTATAAAAGAATTAATAGCGATATTTAGAAAGAATGTATATGATATTAACAGTACATAATTTGCTGACTTACTGATTATAATAGTCTCAGTATGACAAACACTTCTATTGTTTTTCTTCTTATATATTAATTTTAATGTCCTTGCATAAATATAATGAGACTTTTATATGCAGGGTAGACCATTTAAGTTGAGACTGTACAATATCTCCAAATAAGCGTTGTAGAAAGAAATGTCTTAAATAAAAGTTGCTTGATAGTTTGGAGGAAAGTAAATTTCATTAGTAAGGTTTTGTTTGGGCGACGTTATGACGTATATTTTAGGGTAAATTTAATTTTATTTAAGTGAGAACCTCATTTTTACTTTCTCTACGTATAGTAAGTAGGGGAAGTATTGTATTCACCCAAAGCATTACTCAGAAACGAACAGTCGGATAAACACCAAACTTGGTATTTAGGTTCAGTATCTTCCAGAGATGCGATACGAAGGTTTTCAAGAAAAGTCCCATCCCAGATTACCCTTTACATCGAACATTTTTCGAAAATTTTAATTTCCTCAATAACGGCTCTAACGAATTTGATTAAAATATCATATGTTTAAGATATTTTCATGACAAATGAAATGTATATCTCGAATTTTCTGGGAATGTCACCAAAAGTATACCACATTGTGAACGACTTTTGCATAACTGGTAAACCATAAGAGATACACAAAATTTTAATAAACAAAAAATGTAGATCGCGTTAAAATACACAATTTATGTCATACACATTTTTTTGTTGAGTGAACCATTTTCGAGATATTGTTTGTTATTCTCTTAAATTTTCCAATACTTATACTTTTTCTCAAATTCGTTATTCATTTTTTTTGTCCTGGTAATGCAAAGAGAATGGAATAGTCCACATAGCAACCAGCTCTTAAAATATTTGACTATCGCTTAAAGCCTACCATATTCCACTTGCATCTACAAGAAAATTGGCAATAAGATTAACATCTCGATATCTCGATTAACATGAACCATATGGAGAATAAGCGTTTGTAAAAATAGTTTGTACAAGAGTAGAGAGAGTCATGTGAGTGTAACACATCAGATTTTTTTTGTCCTGGTAATGCAAAGAGAATGGAATACTCTACATAGCAACCAGCTCTTAAAATATTTGACTATAGCTTAAAGCCTACCAATTCCCCTTGCATCTACAAGAAAACTAGCAATAAGATTAACATCTGGGTTAACATGAAGCATATGGAGAATAAGCGTTTGTAAAAATAGTTTGTACAAGAGTAGAGAAAGTCATGTGAGTGTAACACATAAATTTTTGTGTTGTTTTCTCATTAGAAAATGGTTTATAAAAAGGATATTTATTTTTTGATGAGGGATAAGGAAACAAAATAAGAGATGCTGGTTCCCAATTACGACACGCAACTTGATCCTCAATGGTCCAACCATTCATTCGTTCTTCGTACACAGCCATTCAAACTTTTCGTAGTTATTTCGTTGGTGTAAGAACAACTGCAAAGTGCTTTATACAAATGCTGTTTAGTTTTTATGAGGAGTCAGAAAATAACATAAAAATGGTATGTTCCCATTTAAAAAAATTAAATTGACCTAAAATAACCAATCTCAACTTAAACGGTCCACCCTGTATATTGATATTATTATATTTCATATTTTATTATGTGTATTATTCTGTGTCATTTGGCAAAATCAAATGTTAATAATTAATCATCATTTTCATGTTGTATTTCGACGTTGGCAATACGCTTAACTAAGCATGCATTCCTAGGTTTGGTGCGAATTCGTTATTACGCGTTAAAAATGTATTTTAAGAATCTTCCACATGTGTTAGCATATTTTATTTATAAAATTTATAATTTAGCTGTTATTTAGCATCACACTCACTGTTAATTTGAAAAGAGGCTATTGCGCTAGGAACGGTTGAGAGCTTTCTTCACAAATAAGGAAATTTCTGTTTCATTGCACCGGATACTTTGCACAAAAAACTGCAAAGAACTGCGTTTGTTTCAGTGGCGTGTAGCGCTTAAACTCTACATCGCAAATACAGAGAAATTATTGTGGGATTTCAGCAAGTTTTAATTCTTCTGAGAAAAAAATATTGAGTTTTAGAAGTTCAAAATTAATTTCTGGGCTGCTTAATCGTATCTGGTAAATGTGTTTTCAATAATATATGCACTTCGCTAACTAAATCCCTTACGTGTGATTACGTGTATCGTATTGTAAACTAATGATCTAATATAATTGATTCTAATAGACAGTCGCGACAGTATCGTGACTCTGAGTGAACAGATATATTAACACAACTTGTTACCAAAGTGGGATTTTCTTTATAAGTGGAAAGATTTTCAAGCACTTGATAAAAATTCCACGAGTGTAAAAAATCTCACGTTTGCGTACATGGTTGTACTTACAAACTGTAACAAAAATTCATATTTTTGCAAAACTAAAATTAAAATATATTGAGAAATTTAAGTTTTGGGCCACCGAGAGAGGTGGCGCCGTGATAATGCGTGTGACTTGCATTCGGGAGGTCCCGAGTTCGATAACCGGAGTTTTTCGTAGTTTTTCCGAGTCGGTAGGCGAATGTTAGGGTGGTTTCTTCTCTATCACGATTTCCTTTACATCATTTGCCTTTCATGGTGTTTCTTCTCGTCTTTGAGGTGTCCTTCAGGCTTTCATGGCATATAGCGTGCCGGTTAGATGGCACGGATGCTAGCTCAATGGAAAGAGCATTCTCCATGGATATCAGAGGTCTGCTTGAATTGGTGGGCTGTTCCTCGCTCTTTATCAGCGAACTCTAGCAGTGGGACCGGTCTGCGAGCTTGGAAATGCTACGGGCGCGTCTATGTGGCCTTCTGTTTATAGCCTTTAGCCTGCTGTGGTTCATTCACCTCATTCCTTCCTCCTGGAGGGGTAGTAGCCGCAATAGATTTGTGCAGGTCGCAGCGCACGAGGTATCCTCTTGAATCATCCATACCCACACCTCTCATTTTAGGGATAGTATTGAGGATAAACACTGATTAGTTGAAGTAAGTTGTTGCTTCACATATGGTAAAAAGTTTCCGGTAGCCTTCGCCCCAAATGTACTTTCCGGTGGCCTTTGCCCCAAAATGTTTAAAAAATATATTAACTTTGTAATTTTACTATTTCTTTAAATATCATATATTTATGTTTGCTTCGCTGCGTCAGTATTTGTTAGAGACACGTTTCTCTTTGCAGGGTTGTGGTGCGACTGAAGAATGCGGGCTTACACAGATTATAATTTTACTTCACTCTTTTTATTAACGCTTGACACGATTTAAATAACACTTCACTGATATAGAGAGAGCTGTGAGATTTTTTAATTAACTACTTGCACTTTTTAACACGTAAACTATTTTTGTCTCACACAAAATATGTATTAAATTTCTCGAGGACGTGTCTCGCGTCCGGTTAGGAACACTGTCTACAACCAACGCGTCCAGTTATGAGCACTGTCTACAAGCAACTGACTTGTTTTCTACCGTCACATTTGTAAATTTCTGTATTTCAAGTCTCTGATTGGCTATTCCTAATCTAATAGAATACTTTTATTTAACTTTAGCATTTTTTTTGTTTGTTGATTGGCTATTTTATAAACTGTCTCAAAATTTACATTATTGTTGCTCCAATAATGACTAGTAGCATTATTAAACATTCTTACTCATTATTGCCTCAAGGTTACCTCATTGTTACCTCATTGTTAGCAACTTTTAACCTATTATTCTCACAGCTCCTACATTATTAAATTACGTAATACATTCACATAGCATTATTATACAATAATATAAACATATACAATGACTGTAATATACACTTTTTATATATTGTTACATACGCATATTGCTTTAAGGCCGGCTGTTATTGAATTTATATATTATATAATTAGACTGAAATCATTTAAGTGTTAAAAATACTGCCTCATATTACAGTGTGATCACAAAGTCCGTATACCTCTACATTAAATCCAGACTGACGTGAGTAATTATGCTGTGTTATGTTTGCTGAGGTTGGTACATATTCTCCTGTTATTTCCTATCGATTGTTTTCGACTTCCATTGTGACACTAAGAATCGTGTCAACAATGATGGAACGATTACACAATTGAGGAACGCTTGATGTGGGTCTACGATCGCCATATTAACGGAAAATCAATAAAAACTGTCATAGATAATTTCGTTGTGCGTTTTGAGAAGGCAACATCGACCTTGTGAAGAAGAATGTTAATGTCTTTAGGAGTTTATTAGCCTCACGCTTGGGCGCCGATTTGAAGTAGTATTGTTCTTTAGTTTAACTGCCCCACGCTTAGGAAGCCAGTTTGAGAGTGTCTATTTACGTTGTTTTATTTATTTAGCTCCACGTATGAACGTCAATTTGAAGTCAATTACGTAATATGCTGCTACGTATGAGAAGCTGATTCGAAGATTATGTAATTTTATTGTTGCACTCCAAGTTAAAAAAATTATTAACTTTGTTATTAAACTGTTTCTATAGATATTATTTAAGTTTATGTTTGCCTCGGCTGCGTCAGTTTTGTTTTAGAGACACGTTTCTCTTAATCAGGGTTTGGTACGACAAGAATGTAAGCTTACACAGATTTTAAGTTTAAATTCACTTCCTTTTATTAATCCTTGGCACAAATTAAATAGCACTACACTGATATTAAGAGCTGTGAGATTCTTTTATTTCATACTTTCACTTTTAATAACGTGTATACTTATTTTACATCTCCCACGAATACGTAATATTCTTTTAGAGAACACATCTTCAGTCCGATTACTACCAAGTTCTGCAGGCAAGTGAACATATTTCAACCGTCCAAACCCGTAAACTTCTGTATTTCAAGTCTCTGATTGACTAATCCTAGTTCAGTAGAATACCTGCATTTTACTGAAGCTTTTGCTGGCTGTTGATTGGCTATTTTTAAACTGTCACAAAATTTACATTATCGTTGCTCTAATCATGATTAGTAACATTTAAACTCTCAAAGTCATTATTGCCTCAAGGTTACCTCATTGTTACCTCATTGTTAGCAACTTTAAACTTATTATTCTCACAGCTCTTACATTATTAAATTACGTAGTGCATTCACATAACATTATTGAACATGTTTACAATAATATAAGCATTTGCAATGACTGTGACATACATTTTTACAAATTATTACATACATATTGCTTAAAGGCGGCCTGTTATTGAATTTACATATTATATAAATTAATTAAAATTATTCAAGTTTTAAAAATACTGCCTCACTTGTTGGCATGGAAGAGCAAACGTTTTACGCAGTGTTCCGATACACCGAGAAATGGAGGACCATCCACAAGGCATGAACTTCGATCACTGATCCAGCTGCTCTTCCGTGACCTCCAAGGAGCCTGATCTGACAACACCAGATAACACACTAGGGGATTACGTCGAGGAGCAGACGCGAAAGCACGTTTACACTAGCGGAAACTTCCACACTGCACAGTGTCTAATAAGGACTGAGTAGCATACAGCTAAAGACGGAAGGCGCGAGTATTAACTGTCTTGCTAACGTATGAATAAATTAAGCCGAAAGCGGTCTAGAAGACCGATATTACGAATAGAGGGTTAATCATGTTTGAAACAGAAATCCTCAAAGCCTTCTCAGAATCTGAACACCTATCTGCTATGAATCTAGATCCTGAGAAGGCTTGTGATATGAAACAAATGAAGACCTGAAAAATGCGATGTGCGAAGTTTTCCAGACTATGGCACCAGGGATGAACAAGAAAACATGGCGTCGCATTTACCTTTGCAGAGACACGGAGATACACATATGGATGGCTTCGATTCCTAAGATGGAACAATAAATTAAATAAACAATAAATGGTATATGGACTTTACTATCATGTAAGTTTGAATTTAATGCAGCGGTATACGGACGTGTCTTGTATAGGAAGCTCCCTTTTAAGATGCTGAACCAGAAAAATCTGTGTGTCTAAATTCTTGTTTAAGACACTGCATTTGAAAGATCTGCACCTTTCGCAAGTGAAACTGTTGCTGTGCTGTCTTTTTATTATGGTTATAAATTGTACTTATTCACAATATAAGTAATATGATGTGTAACATTATAATAAGAAATTAGTACTTAAAGTAGTTATAGCATTGTAAGTCGCCATTGGGTATGTCATCTCAATACAATTTGAAATCTTCTTGTGGCTTACCGGAAAAATGTGAATCAGTTGGGGAATTTAATGTCGTACCGGCATGTTGTCATGCTAGCTCAGTGGTTAGAGTAACCGGACGCGACCGGGAGTTCGATAACCAGTAGAGTACCTACCACGATTTTGAGAAAGGTTTGTTGTAACTTGTTTGCAACACGCTTTGGGCGTCAATTTGAAGTAGGTTGTATTGAAGGAGTTGTATTATATTTCAACTGTTGGGGAGCCGAACTTGTAGTAGTTGCAACCGCACGTATGGTACCCGGTAGCCTTTGCCCCAAATGTCCTTTCAGATGGCTTTTGGCCCAAGTTTAAAAAAATATTGACTTTGTATTTAAACTGTTTCTTTAAATATTTAATATTTATGTTTCCGTCAGTATTTATTTTAGAGACATGGATATCCTGGCAGGGTTGTGATGCGACAAGAATGTAGGTTTACACAGATTATAATTTTACTTCACTCCTTTTATTAATACTCGATACGATTTAAATAACACTTCACTGAAATAGAGAGCTGCGAGATTCTTTTTATTAATTAATTACACTTTTTTAACACGTAAACTTATTTTTCGTCTCACACGCATGCATATTATATTTCTTGAGGACACTTTTTGCGTCTGGTTAGTAAAGCTGTCTACAGGCAACTGACCACTAGATTTGTAAATTTTGCTACATTTCAGTTTCTGATTGGCTAATCCTACTCCAATAAAATACCTTCATTTAACTAAAGCTTTTTCTGGTTGTTGATTGGCTATTTTAGGCACTGTCACTAAAATTACATTATTGTTACTTCAAGAATCACAAATAGTACTGTTAAACTTTCTTACTCATTATTGACTCAAGGTTACCTCATTGTTAGCATCTTTTAACTTATTATTCTCACAGCTACTACATTATTAAATTACGTAATATATTCACATAACATTATTACACATGGATACAATAATATAAGCCTATGCAATGGCTGTTACATACATTTTACAAATTATTACATTCACATATTGCTTCAAGGCGGGCTGTTATTCAATTTACATATTATATAATTTGACTGATATCATTTAAGTGTTAAAAATACTGCCTCAATTTAAAGTTACGAAAGGTACATCGTAAGGATATATATTTTTTGTCTATTTTGACCAGGAGTTATTTTTTTAAATAAAGCCATTGTATTAGTTTTATTACGTGTATTACGCTTGGAGGGGCGGCGCCGTGGTCGAGTGGATAGACCGCTCGCTTCTTACCAAGACGGCCAAGGCTCAATTCCAGGGAACCGAATGTGGGATTTGTGGAGGACAAAGCGGCATTTGGGCGAGTTTTCTCCGGATTTTCCGGTTTCCTCCGCCATTCATTCCACCAATTGCTCCATATTACCTTTTCTATCACTCATCTCACCACCATTTCATATCATCTCCTTCCTCGCTCTCATATCGGGCTTCAGGCTGATCACCCATTCCAGACTGTTCTCTCTGATCCATAGTCTCCCCACATGTAAGTCCTGGGGGATGTAAGCAATAACAACGAGGAGGGTAAACAGAAGAAGAAGCGTTATGCTTGTAATAAACCGTTGAGTATTAGCAGTAAACTGAAAATAAAATATATGTGGGACTATATAGGTAGCAAGAAATTTAATTTCTGCTACAAAAACTAAATAACTTTGATTCATTATGCCTGATACACGAAAGCTTGAATATTGTCTTGAAGTACCTGCTAATGCAGCTACTGAAATGTTAATACCCATAAACGTAAGACATAAATAATAAATAAATGGTAATTAATTGTTCTTCCACACAAGCCGTGTGCAGGACAAAGTTGGAAAAGTAGAATCAGACGACTGAAAAATTCAGTGCCACAGCCGGAATTTGAATTTTTCAGTCTGATTCCAACTCTCCAACCTTGTCCTACACACGGTTTATGTGAAAGAAAATTAATCACCATTGATTGAGCTAATACTTGGTTAAACTATGAAGCCTGGGTCTTAAAAGTACTTGCAGCATTGTAAGTCGCTATTGGGGTATGACATCCTCAAATAATTTGAGATCTTCTTGTGGTTTACAGGGAAAAAATGCGAGTCAGTTGGGGAATTTAATGCTTTATCGGCATATTGCTGGGTAGCTCAGCTGGTTAGAGCACCGAACGGAAACCGAAGATGCGTGGTTCAAATTCCGGCTATGACTGAGGCCCGTCATGCCCACGTGTGTACGACAGAGGTGGCGATCATGCAACCGATACGGGGAGGTGATGTGGCCAGCATCACGCATCCCCAGTTGGAAGGTTGGCTCACGGGGCCAGGACCACACTCCCGAGCACTTAGGTCCTATACCTGGGACCTAAAATCCGTGCCCCCATGGGTGGGATCGAACCCGGGCGTATTCCGTGGCCGAGAACCAGAGTATCATGCTCCAGCCCACTGCACCACGGCGCAGGACGGCCAGAGGCATTACGTGGATTAAAAAAAAGATATTAAGGGGTGGGAGGAAAAGTACTGAACCTAAATACCAAGTTTAAAATTTAGTCGACTTTTGGTTTTTGAGTTATGCTGTTCAAGGACACACAGATCATATGGACTTGTTTCCAAAAATACTATATTTAGTTTCAGCGGCTTCAAAACATGTACTTCCGGCGAAGTCTCGGTATCAACGTTTTGGGTGGAGTAGAGTGGTAAACTTTAGCCCATCTTTTAAGGAAAGTTTTGTTTTATAAACAATTGCTACTACTTGTTAAGTAGACAGCTTCTGTGTGTTGAACCCATATGGTTTATTTCTTTGCAAATACATTACGTGATCAAAGGTATTCGGACACCCCCACAAATATACGTTTTTCATCTTAGGTGCATTGTGCTGCCATCTACTGCCTGGTACTCATTATCCGCGACCTCAGTAGTCATTAGACATCGTGAAACAGCAGAATGGGACGCTTCGTGGAACTCACGGACTTCAAACGTGGTCAGGTCATTGGGTGTCACTTGTGTCAGAAGCCTGTACGCGAGATTTCCACACTCCTAAATATCCCTAGGTCCACTGTTTCTGATGTGATAGTGAAGTGGAAACGTGAAGGGACATGTACAGCACAAAGGCGTACAGGCCGACCTCGTCTGTTGACTGACAGAGACCGCCGACATTTGAAGAGGTTCGTAAAGAGTAATAGGCAGACATCTATCCAGACTATCACACAGGAATTCCAAACTGCATCAGGATCCACTCCAAGTACTATGACAGTTAGGCGTGAGGTGAGAAACCTTGGATTCCATGGTCGAGAGGATGCTCATAAGCCACACATCACGCAGGAAAATGCCAAACGACGCCTCGCTTGGTGAAAGGAGCGTCTACATTACACGATTGGACAGCGGCAAAACGTTGTATAGAGTGACGAATCACGGTACACAATGTGGTGATCCGATGGCAGGGTGTGGGTATGGCGAATGCCCGGTGAACGTCATCTGCCAGCGTGTGTAGTGCCAACATGAAATTCGGAGGTGGTGGTGTTATGGTGTGGTCGTGTTTTTCTTGAAGGGGGCTTGCACCCATTGTAGTTTTGCGTGACACGATCACAGCGCAGACCTACATTGATATTTTAAGCACCTTCTTGCTTCCCGCTGTTGAAGAGCAATTCAGGGATGGCGATTTCATCTTTCAACACGATCGAGCACCTGTTCATACTGCACGGGCTGTGGTGGAGTGGTTACACGACAATAACATTCCTGTAATGGACTGGCCTGCACAGAGTCCTGACCTGAATCCTATAGAACACCTTTGGGATGTTTTGGAACGCCGACTTCGTGCCAGGCCTTACCGACCTACATCGATACCTCTCCTCAGTTCCGCACTCCGTGAAGAATGGGCTGCCATTCCCCAAGAAACCTTTCAGCACCTGATTGAAAGTACGCCTGCGAGAGTGAACGCTGTCTTTAAGGCTAAGGGTGGACCAACACCATACTGACTTCCAGCATTACCGATGGAGGGCGCCACAAACTTGTACGTCATTTTCAGCCAGGTGTCCGGATACTTTTGATCACGTAGTGTATATGCGAGATTGTTTTCTTCATTTTTCCTATGAACAGCTTTGTCTGTAAATAACATTTTCTGGTAAAATGACCCGTTCTCTCCAACTATTAAAGATACCTAAATAAATTTTATATGATAAAAACAAAGCTTAAATGCCATTGTGGATCTAATTTGGTGTTAATGACATTCTTGGTTGTTTTTTCAAAATGTCTGATTTGATACATTCACATGACTTTCTCTACCCTCTATCGTTTATTAGTGGGTATACAAACTATTATTACTAAAGCTTAGAATGTTGACAAGACTAAAAGGATGGCTAAGTATTGAACAATTCGAACCTTTAATAACGGATATCTCAGGAACGTCTTAAGCTATGAAAAAACTTGTGTATTTTAAAGGAGATGTAGCAACACCTTTTGCGTAGCACATGTTCATCTATCGCTAGCTATATAGGATTATATAAAATTCCTTCCATATGAAGGGGACTTCACAGGCTTTTTCAGAAAATTCAAGATATACATTTTATTTTTAATGTAAGTATCTTTAATATATGTATTTAATCAAAATCGTTAGATCCAATTTTTAGAAAATAAAAAATTTGGAAAAGTGTTCCATGTAAAGAGTAGAGTGTGGTGTAGCTCTTCGTGCAGCATCCTTGGAAGGTGCTGAACCGTTTCTTAAAAATATTTTTTGGGGGATTCAGGGGGCCTCAAAGCATGTATTTCCGGTAAAATCTCGATATACAACACTCCCCCTACTTACCATACGTAATAGAGAAAGTAAAACTGGTGGCTGATAGAATTGAAATCAAAGGATGGTGCAATTAAGAAAATAATGCTATTTTCCTTAATAAACAAGCCTATTGGATAAAAGTAGATCAGTGTACCTAAAAGGCACACATATAATTTCTGTAAAAATTTCAAGCTTGCATCTAAAACAATTTCGGAGATAATAAGTCACTGATTTAAAATATTTTATATTGGCGGGATAGGTCTTAAAATCTCTCTTAAAGGAAATATCTTAAGAGCAAGTTTCCGGATGTTCAGTTTGTAAAGCAACATGTTCATTTGCCCAGAAATAAAATGTTCCTCTCATAGAAATTCAGCCATTCATCAAATGTAGCAAGCGATTGCACGCCACTGATAGCCTGGGGCTGCCGCAGAATGACTCGACAAGTTTATGGCTCTATTGTCATCGTCCAAAAGAAACGTTTTAATAATACCGTTGAACGATCTCTTGATATCCGGACTGGTCTGCGATGGCTAACGCCCTCTGAGCATGTGGCATAAAATATCATTACAGCAGGGGGCAAATTCTTACAAAAAAAATTCATTCTCTTGCAGATCTGATAACATTTATCTATTAGCAAAACAGCTACATCTCTTATACAGCCGTAGTCAAACGTCAAGTGTTGGATTTTGTTATGGAGGGAGATAATATAACGTTCCACTGAGTGAGAAAACGCAATGTGTGGAAAATTATATGGTAGAAAGGCAATACCAAATAAGCATTTTCAGAATTAGAACGAGTCGAGGATCTATTTTACTGTAACACGCGTCAACATTAATTCCGTCATGTTAGTCTTGGTTTGTGCACTCTCTTACAGTAATCACTGTCGTTAGGTATGTCTGATATGAAGCCTACTGAGTGAAACAGTAATACCGAACCTCTCCTTGTTCCGTAAAGGCCTTGCATATAATGGTTAATTTCTCATTGTGAACGAGTGCTGATTAGTTGAGACAGAATTACAAGGGCTGTTCCAGAAGTAGAACACATAAATTTTGGGGAAAAGCATCTTTATTTCTTTACAAGTCCGTTTTAGCTCGATACACCTTTCCCAGTGATGTTCAATAGCTTCGATACCCTGCTTATAGCGAGAGCCGTCGAGTTCTGCAAAACAGCCATCAACTGTAGACTGCACCTCTTCATTGTAGGCAAATCTTTCATCACCAAGCCATTTCTTGAACTTTGGAAACAGAAAATAATCAGAGGGGGCTAAGTCTGGCGAAGGGGGGTGCATGAGGAAGCAGTTCGAACTTTAACTCATTGATTTTGGCCATGGCGATATTGAATGTGTGAACCGGTGCATTGTCTTGCTGATGTGAAGCAGTAACATGACTTTCTCTACTCTTGTACAAACTATTTTTACAAACGCTTATTCTCCATATGCTTCATGCTACTCGAGATATCGAGATGTCAATCTTATTGCTAATTTTCTTGTAGATGCAAGGGGAACATGGTAGGTTTTAAGCGATAGTCAAATATTTTAAGCGCTGGTTGCTATATGGCGTATTCCATTCTCTTTGCATATTCAGGACATAAAAAAATGAATAACGAATTTGAGAAAAAGTATAATTATTGGAAAATTTAAGGGAATAACAAGCAATATCTCGAAAATGGTTCAACCAACAAAAACATTGTATATGACATAAATTGTGTATTTTAATGCGATCTACAATTTTTGGATAGTAAAATTTTGTCTATCTCTTATGGTTGACCAGTTGTGCAAAAGTCGTTCACAGTGAAGAATACTTTTGGAGACATTCCCAGAAAATTCGAGATATACATTTCATTTGTCATGAAAATATCCTAAACATATGATATCTTAATCAAAATCGTTAGAGCCGTTTTTGAGAAAATTAAAATTTTTGAAAAATGTTCCATGTAAAGGGTAACCTGGGGTGAGAGGTTTTTCTTGAAAACCTTCGTGTCGCATCTCTGGAAGGTACTGAACCTAAATACCAAGTTTGGTGTTTATCCGACTGTTCGTTTCTGAGTTATGCTATTCATAGACACACACACGGACATGTTTCCAAAAACATTTTTTTTGGATTCAGGGGGTCTCAAAACATGTGTTTCCGGTGAAATCTCAGTATCGAATATTGGGTGGAATACACAATAATTCCCCTAGTTACTATACCTATAGAGAAAGTAAAAAATGAGTATATAGTATATGCTTCACTTTTTCAAGTAATTACTCAGTTTTTTAAAAATAAAACCTTTCGAGTATCTACTTCATTTTGAGAACATACTCAAGTAACGGAAGCAGAGTAGAACACACCTGGGCATCCATCTTACAAGATATGTACTCATATTTGTTATGAATAAAAGCTAGTTTAGTATACTCTCAGTTTTATGAGCTCATTCTCCTCTCATGTTGAGCATGGTTAGATGCATACACAATTCTGAGTTTATGTTTATTTGTTTTACTTAAAGCTAAATATGAAGAGGATTGTATAATTTATGAGCTGTAAAGTACTCGTTTAAAAGTTACAAACATATCTTAAAGAAGTTTCAAAATCCTATATTGATTCAGAAAAACATAACTTAGAAGTAGCATTGAAAGTCACTTACTATGTAAAGTGTTAACTTCGAAATACAGATACCTACTCATAACTTTATAAGAAAACTGTTTTATAGTGTACCTATATAGTGTAATTATCCTGGGATTTTAAAAACAGTCGGATGGCTTCATCCGCACCTCATTAGTTGCGACTTCCAGTCCACAATTATTCCTTTCTTTTGGCTTATAACCATTTTATTTATTGGCTTTCTAACATTGCCATGAACATTTAAAAATCCTATATTACTTTAAAACATAACCTTAAAGTATCATTGAAAGTCATATTTACTAATTTAAGTCTACTATCTAAAATCCTAACCCAAAATTCAGTTGCTTAAGAAGTTAGTATAACAAAACTATTACTTCAATAAGATATTGTTTACGTAGTTTACACCACACTTTGGGCGTCAATTTGAAGTTGTTAATTATGTAATATGCTACAACGTATCAAAAGCCGATTTTGAAGATGTATTTTTTTTGCTACACTCCAAGTTTTTTTTAAAAAAAAATATTTACTTTGTTATTAAACTGCTTCTATAGATATTTTTTATGTTTGTTTTTGCCTCGGCTGCGTCAGTATTGTTTTAGAGACACGTTTTTCTTAGTCAGGGTGTGGTGCGACAAGAATGTAGGTTTACACAGATTTTAAGCTTAAATTCACTTCTTTTTATTAATCCTTGACACAAATTATATAGCACTACACTGATATTAAGAGCTGTGAGATTCTTTTAATACTTGCACTTTGTTAACCCGTATACTTAATTTTCGTTTCACACGAATACGTAATATTTCTCTAGAGAACACATCTTCCATCCGCTCACGACCAAGGTCTGCAGGCAACTGAGCATATTTCAACCGTCCAAACCCGTAAACTTCTGTATTTCAAGTCTCTGACTGGCTATTCCAATGGAATACCTGCATTTAATTAAAGCTTTTTCTGGCTGTTGATTGGCTAATTTTAAACTGTCACAAAATGTACATTATCGTTGCTCTAATCATGACTAGTAACATTTAAACTCTCAAACTCATTATTGCCTCAAGGTTACCTCATTGTTAGCAACGTTAAACTTATTATTCTCACAGCTCTTACACTATTAAATTACGTAATGCATTCCATAACATTATTAAACATATTTACAATAATATAAGCATATGCAATGACTGTTAAATACATATTACAAATTATTACATACATATTGCTTCAAGGCGGGCTGTTATTGAATTTACATATTATATAATTTAATTTATATAATTCAAGTGTTAAAAATACTGCCTCATCATAGACAAATAGTGTAAACATCCCAGGATTCTAGAAACAAGTCTTATTTGAATCTGTATCCGGCACCTTATAATTATGGCTTTAGAATCTGTGTATATTTTCTTTTTGGCTTATTTATTGATAATAGACTTTTTCCTATTTCATTTTATTTGTTGTTTTGCTAATTTAATTTACAAAAGCTATGCTTTTGTGTGTTTGTTGCTTCATTAATTTTTCCTTTCTTGAAAGAGAACTTAATATTTGCCTAACATTTCTGCTGTTATGCAACACAGGATAATTCCTGAGCAGTTTTGATGGGACAAAACCAAATATTAGAAAATCTACTTCTGTAATTCAGAATACCAAAAAATACACCACCACACAATCAACGAAGCTTGTGTATGGTCAAAAGCATATATAACATGAGTATATACTTACGCCTAAGCGAACGGGATGGCTGTGAGGATGAGTATACACTCGTGTGAGGTAGTAGCCTTTCATTCTTATGAAAATGAGTATGTTCTCATTGAGCTGAGTATATAATCACAGAAAGTATTCATACTCATGAGTACAAACTTTGAGTAAGTGCTTGTTTTTTATTCTTATGATCCATTAGTTATAATGCGGCTTACTGTGCCTTACTAAGGTCAGTAATGTTTTCTCCTTTTGCATAATACTAGAAGTGCTATTAGCATTTGCGTATCAATTAAGATACTCAAGCTTCGGTTATCGTATCTGTCATATAGGTTAGGATGAACCAGTTGTATCGGCCTTCTAACTTTTGCTTTACTAAACCTGTATTTATTTTGAAGTTTAGGTCGTGAGGCAGTATTTTAACACTTAAATAATTTCAGTCTAATTATAAAATATATAAATTCAATAACAGCTCCCCTTAAAGCAATATGTATATGTAACAATATATAAAAAGTGTATGTAACAGTCATTGTATATGTTTATATTATTGTATCCAGTGTAATAATGTTATGTGAATATATTACGTAATTTAATAACGTAGGAGCTGTGAGAAATAGGTCAAAAGTTACTAACAATGAGCTAACCTTAAGGCACTAATGAATTTGAAAGTTTAAATGCTACTAGTCATTATTGGAGCAAAAATAATGTAAATTTTGAGACAGTTTAAAAATAGCCGATCAACAACCAGAAAAAGCTTTAGTTAAATGCAGGTATTCTATTGGAGTAGAATTAGCCAATCAGGGACTTGAAATATAGAAATTTACAAGTTTAGGCGGTTGAAATCAGTTCAGTTGGTTGCAGACAGTGTTACTAAACCAGACGAAAGAAGTTTCCTCAAGAGATTTAATATGTATTCGTGTGAGACGAAAAATACTTTTACGTGTTAAAAAGTGCAATTAATTAATAAAAAGAATCTCACAGCTCTCTATATCAGTGAAGTATTATTTAAATCATGTCAAGCATTAATAAAAGGAGTGAAGAAAAATTATAATCTGTGTAAGCCTACATTCTTGTCGCATCACGCCCTGCTAAGAGAAACGTGTCTCTAACAATAATACTGTCACATTCGAGGCAAACATAAATATATAATATTTAAAGAAACAGTAAAAATACATTTGGGGCGAAGGCTACCGGAAACCGGGTACTATACGTGTGGTTGCAACTACTTCAAGTTCGGTTCCCCAACATAAGAACTACAATACAACCTACTTCAAATTGACGTCCAAAGCGTGTTGCAAACAAGTTACTCCTACAACAAAATACCTTCTCAAATTGGCTCCCAAAACGTGGGGCAAAATAGAATACAACAAATATCTTCTACAGTCGTCATACTTTCTAATATGCCTAATCTTGGTAGATAGTTTTACTCCGCCGTCTCATTTCGAGAATTCCACGCACAGCAGCCACGCCCATCAACCAAAGTCATCCATTTTGTAAAGATGCTGTGCCTTTAATCACCCCTCTGAGGTAGAACAAAATTTGGTCCGGACCAAGGCGTTTGATACTCGGGCCAACGCAAGTCCCGGTCTATGAATAAGAAAATCGGTAGTCCGCTGTAAATCCATCGGAAGTAGCAAGTTAGTCTGGACCAAAATCGACTATGAATACCACCATACAGGACTACTTGGTGGGACCGGTCGTTTTTGCCCTCTCTGCATAGCTCTAGTAGTAGGACGGGTCTTCGAGACAGGGACTTCTAGAGACTTCCGCAAGTTTCTGTAGCCTGTAGCCTCCGTGGCTCCTGGGGATAGTAGCGCAATAGATCCCCCCTCCGTTGTATGCCCTATACGGAAAGCTGTGCGAGTTTTTGAAGCAAGTTTCAAAACGATAAGAAGTGAAAATACCGAAAATTTTGACCAGAGGGGAGATGTTAAAATTCCTCTGTGAAGCTGCGAATGAAAAACATTTGATGATGGAGGTTGCTCTACCGTTTGGTATTTTTGGTAGATGCCGATGGCAAGAGCTTGTGAATATGCTGTTCAGTCATGTAGACCGAGGTTCGGTTACTGTTGCGAATGCACCTGATACCAACTGCAGTTGATGAGGAAATATGTACGTTTCATTACGACCACAGGGATACTCTGATGGAATGGTATTACACAGTCTGTTGTTTGATATCCTAAAGCTGTAACCAAAATGTTTCGGTAATCCTCGATTTTTGATCGATAGCTTTTACTAACGTGTAGAATAGGCTGCCCTGAAACCACATATCTGTTACATTCACATAACTTTGTCTATCCTCTATTGTTTATTAGGGGATATAAAATCTATATTTCTACTTTAATTTAATTCCAGAAACAGCTACGTTACACATTTCGTTATAGATACAAAAAGAACAGCGACAGACGAATGTTTAAGAACTGGACTCTGTACCCTGGCCTTAAAATCCCATACTCTTTCCATGAATCGCGAGAAACAACTAAAAGTCAACAAGACTTTAAATGAATGATAACGTATTGAAACTGGAATCATTAATGACGTGAGGCAGTATTTTTAACACTTAAATGATTTCAGTCTAATTTTACAACATATAAATTTAATAACAGCCCGCCTTAAAGCAATATGTGTATGTAACAATATATAAAAAGTGTATATTACAGTCATTGTAAATGTTTATATTATTATGTACATGTTTAATAATGTTATGTGAATGTATTATGTAATTTAATAATGTAGGAGCTGTGAGAATATAGGTCTAAAGTTGCTAAGAATGAGGCAATAATGAATTGGAAAGTTTAATAATGCTACTAGTAATTCTTGGAGCAACAATAATGTAATTTTTGAGACAGTTTATAAATAGCCAATCAACAACGAGAAAAAGCTTAAGCTAAATGAAAGTATTCTATTGGAGTAGGATTAGCCAATCAGAAACTAAAATAGAGCAAAATTTACAAATTCACGCGGTAGAGTTCAGTTGCTTGTAGACAGCGTTCCTAACCGGACGCTAGACACGTACGTATCCAGTGCGAGACAAAAATTCAATACGCAAGAATATTATAAAGTTTACGTGTTTAAAAGTGCAATTAATAAATAATCTCACAGCTCTCTAAATAAGTGGAGTGTTATTTAATCGTATAAAGGATTAATAAAATGGACTGAAGTAAAAATTATAATTTGTGTAGGCCTACATTCTTTAGCCGTATCACACCCTGTTAAGAGTTTCTACAAATTAATACTGACGCAGCCGAGGCAAACATAATATATATGATATTTAAAAAAACATAAAAATACAAAGTTGATTCCTAAACATTGGGGCGAAGGCCACCGGAAAGTAAACTTGGGGCGAAGACCACCGAAAACTAAAGTTGGGGCGAAGGCCACCGGAAACTTTGGCTTTCCATACGTGAAGCAACAATACATTCATCAAACGGACACCTCAGGAATGGCCTATGCCGCAAAAGGTTATTTTAAATAAATTATGAATCTTAAAGAGATCTACGTGTTTTCGTCCAGCGCTTAACGCACTGGATTATGCAAGATAATACAAAATCCTATCCAAATGCAGAGGACTTGTCAGGTCATTCCCCAAAAATTCAAGATATACATTTTATTTGTGATGTAAATATTTTAACACGTGGTATTTCATTCAAAATCGTTAAAACTATTTTTTAGAAAATAAAAAAATTGGAAAAATGTTCCATGTAAAGAGTAGTTTGGGATAGGGGAATTTTCTTGAAAATATTTGTGTCGCGTCTTTAGAAGGTGCCTGAACTTAAATACTACGTTTGGTGTCGATCTGACTTTCGCTTTTGGGCTATGCTGTTCACAGACACACATGGATCTTTTTTTATTCAAGGGGCCTCAAAACATGCATTTCCAGTGAAATCTCTCGCACTGTGTGTGTGGGCACGCGCGCGCATGGAAAGAACAATTGTAACTGGCGCAAGTTTATGTTGTTTAACCCTGTAAATATATTTTAATTATTTTTACCACCACCCAAAAACACCAAACGGAATGGCTAGGGGTAGTGTTTGAGGTTCGCAATATGAAGGTCCCGGTTTCGATTCCTGTTGGACCGTCCACTCTGTTTTGGGAGTTTTTCTTGTGTTTTCCCTGGTCAATAGGCAAATGCTGGGGTGAATTTTATATTACCAAGAATTTTCCTCCTATTATTTCCTTTACTTCCTTAGGGGTTGCAGGGCCTGACAGGGTGGTCGGTGGTGTATGGTGCATGCTGTGGATGTTCTTTATTGAGAGAACCGTTTCTTCTGGTATGGAACCTGGACAGAGGGAGCATCAAAGGGGCATCCGGGGATGCTAAACCTGTAAACGTGAGGAACCCCGCTGCGCCTGCCGTCATTAGATCTAGCCAACCTTGCGCTCTCTCGCATCATTCTTTCCTCCAGTTTAATGGGCACAACATGCCTAGCCTTGGCCACAGTAATTAATGCTTTATTGCTGGAATTATTTTGCAACATATGCCGCACTTCCTCTAATTTTTAAACCGGTTTTCATATTGTAGCGCCCCCTGGGGGATGGCCCCGAGGGTTGCTTAAGAGGGGTGGGGGGCGTAGTCTTGGACGTTAGAGCGGACCGGTACCGGGATGAAGGTATCATAGGGAGTTAAATAAGAAATCGAGGTTTGTATAAAAACTAATGGCTATATTCACTAATAGTTTACATATACTGGGGCTCCCGGTTAGGGGGCCCAGATACGTGCAAGAGCTTAGACATAACTATACAACTCTTACCTGGAAACCTCTGGCCGGACTGTTGTGACACGGTTAAATGTTAACTACGCTCTAACGAGCGTAGTTTCAGTGTCTTGGGGTGTCTTGAGAAGACTGAGAGGGATGACTCAGATTCGTGGCCCATATATACTTATCCGTGAGCTGAGCAAGTTAACCGGTGTTCTACAAGCCAGTGCTTCTTATATTTCCACATCGTTTGGCACTTCTTGAAATCTAAAACAATCCCCGAACTTTCCTATGGGCCGCTACAATATCAGTTTCACCGACACCACCACCGAAGGGATTCGAGTAGCAGTGATCATTAAATAGAGACGAAATGGACTGGCTATCCATTCAAAGCCAAACGTCGCCAGTTCGACTACCAGCGACTGTAGTCAAATTTGGCGGAGAGCCCAAGTAAAACAAATGGTGTGATGGCACACATGGATGCTGATGGCGTTGCATTTGACTGCAATGGTATGATTTTATTTCTTATCATTTAAAAAATCACCACAGCTTTACTGAAAAAAATAACATTTTAATTATAAAACAGCTGTAAGTATCTGTATCTTGTTGCTGATGGTTTATGATATGAAGTTAGAAAACAAATCTGATGTGTTACACTCACATGACGTTCTCTATTCTTGTACAAGCTATGTTTACAAACGCTTATTATCCATTTACTTCATTGAGATAAACATTAGCAGTTACTAATTGCTAATTTTCTTGTAGATATAAGGGTGAATGTGGTAGGCGTTAAGCGATAGTAAAATCTTTTAAGGCTGGTTGCTAAGTGGAGCATTCCATTCTCTTTGATGACCAGGACATTAAAAAAACGAATAACGAATTCTCATTTGAGAAAAGGTATTAACTACTGAAAAATTCAAACAAATAACAAGGAATATCTCGGAAATGGTTCATTTGACGAAAAAAAAAGAAAAAAAAGAGTACATGACATAAATTGTATGTTTTAACGAGATCTACATTTTTGTGTAGTAACGTTTTGTCTCTCTCTCTCTCTCTCTCTCTCCCTCTCTCTCTCTCTTACGGTTTATCAGTTATGAAAAGTCATTTAGAATGAACATGATTTTTAAGGACATTCCCAGAAAATTCAAGTTATGCATTTCATTTGCCATGAAAGTATCTTAAACATACGATATTTTAATCAAAATCGTTGGGGACATTTTTGAGAAAATCAAAATTTTCGAAAAATATTCCATGTAAAGGGTAGTCTGTGGTGGGAAGATTTTATTGAAAATCTTCGTGTCGCATCTTTGAAATATATTGAACCTAAACACAAACTTTGTATTTATCTGACTTTTACTGTTTGAGTTATGGTATTCAGATACACAGAGACCTTTTTCTAAAAACGTATTTTTTATTCAGGGGCCTCAAAACATGTATTTCCGGTGAAATGTTGATATCAAATATTTGGGTTGAGTGCAATACTTCCCCTACTTACGTAGTAGAAAGTAAAAAAGTCATTCAAAGACCTAAAATTTAAAAAAGAAAACTTTGTATCAATTATGGTACACCAGGCTATAAGGAGTTAAATCGTTCCCCGCTTCTTAACTCTGATCCCTAACACCCCAGAAACACCGGTTTTCTTACTGGTTTTCAAAGCATCACATGCCATGTAAGTTGCACCTGCAGGGAAAGGATAAAGAGTGGAAAGAATTGTAAGGGGAGAGAGAGAAAGAGGGATCTCCTATTTCGCAATATCGTTAGCAGAGCTACGAATTTCACTATAAAACTCTGAATTCTACCAGGCGTAGTTTCAAAGTATCGCACATGTTTCCACCTGCTGTGCTTATCAATAACAGAAACATCGCAGTGTACTTTAGCTAGTGCGGGGGTGGGCTTATTCTCAGGTTTTAGCTAGTGGGAGGCGTACACAATATGCTGAACTAGTGCAGCGGGTAGCGCGTACAGCGGAAAACAGCAAAGTCTTTCATTAACGCGCGCCTTTATCTCCACTTGGTTCAGACCAAGTCAACACTACCTCATTCCATTAACTAAACCCCTACCTGTTTGGAAGGGGTTCCCTATCTACTAGATAAAATGTTGTTACAGACAGTAGTGCATATTACTGAATACGAAGTAGAAAATACCAGCACAGAATTTATTTAAAGCGTTTTTCAGGAAAGGTGTACATAAATTTCCATTCCTTACTATCAAATAATACAGTAAAATAACAACTTAGTAACATGCCTCGGTCTACAGATTGCGCGAGTATTGGGAGGGATAAATCACCCCCACTCTACTGAGTTATCGAATGAGATGTCTTAAAGAGGAAGTGGGAAATAAAAGTGTCACGTCACTGTTGTGAATACAGCAATTTTATAGTGTAGAAAAAATTAATAGGAACTTGTTTACTCGCGATAACTCAAAAACTAAAATCTTCATTCCAGTTCTGTAAGAGGTATTTTAAAGAGTACAGTTTTAAGATGATGATGATGATGATGTGCGATTAGCCTTCGTATAAAAATTAAAGCCGCTAGCTTTCTTTCTAAGACTTCAATTGAAATAATTTGTATTACGAAAATCAATCAGCGAGGACATTTTTCGTTGAAGAGATGATGGGTGAAGGCTATGAAATATCCTAAAAAGTGTGAATTAACGTTTGAAAGATATCCCATGATAATACCACTTGTATGTGAAATGCTATTGCTAGTTATATGCAAACATTTGTTTTCACACCTGCTGCACCTTGCCCATTGCATGGCTAGGGAAAATAATGACCAGGCGAGTTACCCCTTCCAAGGGTTTTTCTTTCTAACTTGCTGAACTATAGTATATGTTTAAGTGCAGAAATGAAAGTGGATTGTTATACACAAATATCGAACACCTTTGCCGTACATCAACCACTTCTAAAATGTTTGTTTCATACTTATTGTGAAAAGATGTTTTCTTATGGATTTGTTTGTAATGTACCATATACGCAATAAATGATTATGTTGGCTAATAATTTGAAATATAGAAAATAAAATCGCCACCAAATCTCTGCGAGTAGGGTAAGAATTTATGGATTAGGAATGGTGAAAATATAGGGTTATATTCTGTTTCGCTGTTTGTTTTATTAAACCAGCGTTATGCTCCCTCCTCCCAGTCGAGAACTTGTTTAATGTTTATTTTCGTTGCTTGACTTCTTTTGTGCTTCTATACCATCCTCAACAAATGCTCTGTAGAACCATCAAAATAGCAAAAGAATCGGTCCAGTGCTTCTCGAGATCAACTCGTTCGCACAGAGAGAAAGTCACCGCCTTCTATATAAGCAGCATTAGGTGAGTGCGGATGATTTAAAAACCCAAGAGAGGTGGTAGAGTTACAGTCCATGCATAACGTTGATTTATATGTCCGTACACAACATAATTACCACTTTATACAATAAATTTTTATGAAATTTTTTCAGCAGTCAGTAAAATATTGCTTCACTCGTGTTTCATCTGATTAATTGCCGACGTTTTACGTGCAGTTTTCCTTTTTCCTTCTTACAAGAAGTGAGGAAATAAGAAACGCCCGGAATCCTCGGGAACGGAGTACCGAAACGCGACACCAAATCCGATAATGGGACCGCCTCCGCTTTCACTCAGGCTGTAATCAATCACATCACTCACTCCTCTATCGTCACTATTCCAAACCAAAGACGTAATGGACCATCGCCCTCTAACTCCCAACACGGAAATTTCATTTCTTCCGCAGCGTTACGAAAAATGTGTCGCTGGTGAGTTGAATTTGCCTAACAAACGACTTTGCCTTTTCAGCTTCGTAGCATTAATGATGCAACGCTACAAAGAAGTTTGATGACAAGGAAAGTACAATAGCTTTTGAATAACCGTGATATTTCTTCACAAAGTAAAGAAAAGCCAAACATCTCCAAACAAATTGACCTGCATAGAGCTAATGCATGAGAAAGTATGAACGTTGTATTTGTTTGTTTCTACAGCGTATACCTTTTATCTTCCACCGCTTGCTACGTAGATTGGAAGCGGCAATACACAGCTTAGCTGCACACAACCCTGCAAGCCGCACGACGGTAAAGTATAGAACGCAAGCTTACCTTTCTCAAGTATTTGCTGCGAAGGATGTACACATTTGCTTCTGCATTTGTATCTAGGCTTCCGAAATTTTGGCTACTTCTTGTAATTTGTTATTCTTCAGTTCATCCAATATTCATGGGTTTAGTTCATAAAACCATAAATAACCAAGGAGAACATTCTTGAAATACTCTCAGACACTGTGTAGATGATTCAGTTTTAACATTGACAATAAATGATTGCAGAATGGTAGCTTTCCTGGCAACAGAACTGATATTGGAACTATGATTTACTACATTCAGTTTTGGAAAATTTTTCCTCGGGCATTTTACACACGCAAAACTCCTGTCTCTTAAATAAACTATGAAAATCTTCACATTTATCTGCAGCACTCAGAATTAGATTATACACAAATTTAAATAAAATGAGAAAACCCATAATAATATAAAAAATTCGCACTCTTTATGGAAATTAAAATAGAAATTTAAATTAATAGGCTAATTAGCGAAAACTAAAATATTCTAGTAGGTTTTTCAGGTAACAAAACATATACCCTGAATTTTCTGGGTATAGTCTGTGATTAACTTTTCACTCTGAAGCAATATTGAATAATTTCGTACAACATACAAAAACTTTCTGCATAAAAATTTAGATATTTTTAAAACACATTTATTTCAGATAACTTTTTGTGTAGCATTGGTCATATTCAAGGTATCCGTTATTATTGGTTTGAATTTGTTAATACCTGTGATTTTTACTTTCTCTATTACGTATACAGTAGGTATTGCCTTCCACTCAAAAATTCTATACAGAGATTTCACCGGAAATGCAAGTTTTGAGGTCCCTGGATACCCCCAAAAAAGAATTTTTGGAGAAAGGTTGCTGTGTTTGTCTCTGAACATCATAACTCAAAAATGAAAAGTCGGATAAGTACCAAACTTGGTAATTAAGTGAAGCATCTTCAAAAGATGCCACACGAAAATGTTCAAAAAAAAGTTCTCTACTTCCAACTACCCTTTACATGGAACATTATTCTAATTTTTAGTTTTGATTAAAATACCATATATTAAACATATTTACATGACAAATAAAAGGTATATCTTGAATTTTCTGCGAATAGAACATGAAGTCCTCTTCATTCGGAAGGGATTTGTATAATCTTGTATAACTGGTAAACGTTAAGCGATGACGAAAACGTACTACAGAAAAAATGTAGATTCTTTAAAACACACAATTTGCCCACCACACACAATACACACAAATGCTCTTTTTGGGATCAGGGGCCCTCAAAACATATTTCCGGTGAAATCTCGACATCGACCTTTTGGATGGAATACATTTTCTCATACTGAGGTCCAGTGTTTTGTTTCTCACAAGCTCAGCGCCCAAGTGTGTAAAATTACGGCACCATGAGTTATTTAGAGCTTAAGACTTGTGATATGTTGTGTTACTCTGGGCCATCGCGGAAGACGCATTAACAGACCGAGACAGCGCGGACGTTCACTGGCAGGAAGAAGAAACTGTATCGGCTTGCGTTAATTGCCCACCCGAGCGAGATAATTACGGCTCAAACACGCACAATTACTAAATCATCTTGGTAACACTGGATCAAACGGAACCAAATTTAATTTGTCGTGCTCGCCAACATTAAACCTGCACGCAACCGGAAACAAATACAAAAAACTTCGCCCTTCCTGACTAATAATAACAACACATCTGTTGGTTCTGCACTGCTTTCCCTGTTTTATTTCTTCTTTAGTTTCTACATAAATGTGCGCAGAAAAAAATATATTTCTGCAGGAATGGAGGATTTAAAATCTGTATTATACTCATACGACACAATATGGACTTGGTTTACATTACATTACATCATTAATGGGTATATAGATTATTCTTACGAAAGTTTATCTTCCTATCTACATCGTTTTAATCGAGATAAACCTTTCCGGAAATATTTCCTTACGGATACAAAGGATAGCGCTAGTCAAATGTTTAAGAAGTGGACGCTATATACTGGCGTTACAGCGGCGGATAAATATTTAAGCATAAAAAGGTAGGGTATTCCTGATTTTTATTGATTTAGAAAACGCATTCAATACTGTCAAAAGGGATGCACTATGGTTAAAACTAATTAAGAAAGGGGTGAGTGAATCATTTATAAAGAGTATGAAGCATTTCGGTGACCGCGATTGCGTCCCGCGATCAGTTTTATACTGTTGCGTCAGTTGCGTCTCTGGTTTTTTGGGGTCATACGTCAGTTACGTCTCTGGTTTTTTGGGGTCATACGTCAGTTGCGTTTCTAGATATCTTGGTTAATACGTCAGTTGCGTCTCTGAGTTTTTTGGTTAATACGTCAGTTGCGTCTCTGGTTTCTTGGTTAATACGTTAGTTGCGTCTCTGAGTTTTTTGGGGGTCATGCGTCAGTTGCGTCTCTGGATTTTTGGTTAATACGTCAGTTGCGTCTCTAGATTTCTTGGTTAATACGTCAGTTGCGTCTCTGAATATTTTGGGGTCATACGTCAGTTGCGTCTCTAGATTTCTTGGTTAATACGTCAGTTGCATCTCTGAGTTTGGGGTCATACGTCAGTTGCGTCTCTAGATTTCTTGGTTAATACGTCAGTTGCATCTCTGGGTTTGGGGTCATACGTCAGTTGCGTCTCTAGATTTCTTGGTTAATACGTCAGTTGCGTCTCCAGAGTTCTTGGTTAATACGTCAGTTGCGTCTCTAGATTTCTTGGTTAATACGTCAGTTGCGTCTCTAGATTTCTTGGTTAATACGTCAGTTGCGTCTCTAGATTTCTTGGTTAATACGTCAGTTGCGTCTCTAGATTTCTTGGTTAATACGTCAGTTGCGTCTCTAAATTTCTTGGTTAATACGTCAGTTGCGTCTCTAAATTTCTTGGTTAATACGTCAGTTGCGTCTCTAGATTTCTTGGGGGTCATTCGTCAGTTGCGTCTCTGCATTTCAAGGTTAACACGTCAGTTGCGTCTCTGGGTTTTATGGAGCCATGCGTCAGTTGAGTCCCTGCATTTCTTGGTTAATACGTCAGTTGAGTCTGTTTTTTGGGGGTCATTCGTCAGTTGCGTCCCTGGATTTCTTGGTTAATACGGCAATTGCGTCTCTGAAAGAGTGTTTTTAATTCCTGGCACAAACAACATTTCCCTTCTCATATTTCATGTTTAACATTTAGTTTTATGAAACACTTACAAGATTCATAAGCACGGCCAACGGAAATATTGTTGTGCAGATCCATATGTCTAAATTTGTAACCATGGATCAGAAATAAAGACTTCCCCTTCTCATTTGTCATCGATTCTATGGCTCGTGCACAATTGAGAATGAGAACTATTACGTATACTGTATATGACGTAGCAGAAAGCGTTCTAAACAGTGCTTTCGTCGCAGATCGCATTCTATAGTTATTGGCTGTGCCTTATCGAATAACCTAAACCTACCCAAGCTACGTAAGCAGGTAGCTGTGGACGCAACTGACATAGCCCCAAGCATTTATATGCAAAAATGAGTGCTGCGTGAAAATAGCCAGGGAAGAATTATTGAAGAACAATCCAGGGTTTAGACAAGGTTACAAACTTAATCCAATGTTATTTAATCTATTTATAGATATTATAGAAGAGATAAAATTTAATAAGCATTCACCAGTTATGAATAAGGAAATACCAGGATTACTGTTTGCAGATGGCCTAGTGGCAGGTTCCATTTCAGTTGTGGGTTTAAGTAAAGCTATTGAAGCAACTGGCAAATACTGTAAAGATTAGGATCGAGAATAAACAAAAGGAAATCGAAAATCAGGATTTGCAAGTAAGGATATAAACTAAGAAAGACAGAAATTGGTATTGGGAAGGAACGGAGTTGATAGTAGTAAGGAAAATTGACTATCTAAGAGTAAGGCTCAATAGTGCAGGGGATTGGGGAGAACAGAAAGTCTAGCCAAGGGGAAACAAAGCAATACAGATAATCAAAGCACGTGTGAACAAAATACCAGAAATGCAAATTATGTGGCTAGAAAGGATATATAGCACGATGGTGAAAGCACCGTAGCAGAGATATAGGGACTGGAAGATGAAGGGAGAATGTAGATGCTATACAAAGGAGGTTTTGCAAAATAGCACTGGGATAGCCAAGAAGTTCAACAAAAGAATTAGCACAAGTAGAACTAGGGAGGGTGGGAGCAAAAGGCAAAATGGTAGAAAGGGGCAATCACGTACTGGTTTAGAATAAAACTACTAAAAGAAAATTGTATGCTAAAGTAATGATTGGTTGTACAGCAGAAATGTAGGAAAAAGAAACTTGGATGCACAAGATACAGACAATATTGGAAGAAATAGGAATGGAAGAAACATGGGCTGAAAGAAACAACAATAAGGGTTTCTGGAAAGAAATTAGAACAAGAGTAGAGGGTATTGAAAAGCAAGAAATTATCAGTAGTTTCAATGGGGTATGCATAGGCGAGGAACAGGTGTAATTTCTTTTTAAGTTCCCTTGGTTACCCAGTTTATGAGTTCTGTGATTTACTGTTTACTTTACCGCTTATTACCGCAATTACACATACAACCACACGCATACACACAAACACCCATGCCCATGGCGGGACTTGAACTCGTGACCTTCAGCTTGGCGGAGCGCCGAAGCTATACGCTCCAGCTACTAGGATAATGAATTAAAGTGGTCTAACAGGGGAGAAGAAGGAGGGAAATATGTACTAAATGTAATAGATTACATGACAATTGGCATTATAGACTGAAATGCGATGATATAGATAAAGGAAGAGAGAATTTAATACTGAAGAAATAGAGAAATTTACCGATGGAGCTAAAAATTAGGAAGATTTTTAATACAAGATTAAATGAATATATGGAGAAAGCAGGAAAATATTTACGAAAAATGAGGTTAAAATAATTGAAAGAAATGTGAAGTAGAAAATACAGAAATAGGGTAACAAGGCAAAAAATTCAATAGTGGATACATTATACTCCCCATTATACACTGTCGTTGTGAAAATTGCAGCACCAAGAAGGAAACGCATGAATTCAATGAATTTAATATCACAGATTAGGTGCATGACAAATAACAAATGATAAACATTTCAAATCTATACATCACCTTGAGCCCTAATATTCATGCGCTGAAATCAGAGCTGCTATATGTCGTGGCATTGAATCAAAAAGGTACTGAATAAGTTCCTGAGGGATTTTCCTCCACGCAGTTTGTAATCGAGCCCACAAATCCGTGACACTGGTTACTGCAGGAGCGTGACGCACCAGGTGCCGACCAACAATACCCCAGACATGTTCGATGGGCGACATGTCAGGCGAACGTGCAGGCCAGGGAAGCAATGGTACCCGTCGCTCTTCGAAGAAGGCTTGTACATTCCTCGCAATATGTGGTCGGGCATTGTCCTGTTGAAATGTCGCTTGTGAAGATGCCTAAAGCAGGGGGAGTATCTCAGGCTGTACAACCACCATTAGGTAACGGTTGCTGATCAAAGTGACCTCAATTCGTAGGAGGCGAGATAGGTTGTTGTAACCAATGGCGCCCTAAACCATCACACCTGGTGTTTGTCCGCTATGCCACTCAACAATGCAGCCCTCCAGGTTGCGCTCACCACGGTATCGCGGACACGTATACGGCCATCACTGTAGGACATGTTGAAGCGGGACTCGTCCGAAAATACGGCGTTCACGTGCCCATTGCAGTCGGAAGAGCTTGTGGTTTCTGGACAATGGAAGCTGACGTAATGGCATGCAGGTAACCAGTCCAACCTGCAGCGGACAGCGCGAACCGTTTATGCAGACAAGTTCACACCTATTGCAGTGCTCCAGAATCAAGCCAACACTGTGGATGAAGCTCTAAGGTCCGTTATCCATGCGGACAAGATGACGGTCATCCCGTGCTGTGGTCATGTTCCGTGGTCCAGCACCCGCTCTTCGCTGCGTACGACCTTGGTCTATCCACTGCTTCCACACACGCATCACTGTCGTAGCAGCATGCCCTGTACGAGCCGAAATGTCACTGTATGACAAACTCGCTTCCCGGAGACCGATCATTCTGTCCCGTTCGAACTCACTCACATCCGATGTGGCTCCCTTTGATGTCGACGAGGCATACTGCACTCACTTTATTGTTTCAATCTTGTTTGACAGCGCTACACTGACTACACTGGGCGCAACACTGACCTTGTCGGACCGACACGAGAGTGCTCTGCTCGGCCTACGTGTACCCCATCTCTCTGCAAACCTAATCACTTATTGCTGGCACACTCTTCTACAAGTTTGGAGTAATTCGGGACATTCTTTCTTGGTGATGCAATTTTCACAAACGACAGAATGTTAAATATAAGGGGAAAAGAAATAATAAGCAACTCCATTGTATTGTAAAGTTTAAAGTAGACGGTATGTCTTTCATTTATTCATTCATTCATATCTGGCGTTACAATTCCATGCTCTGTCATTGACATCGGAAAATCGGCAGACATTAAAATAATGACTAAGTACTGAAGAACAGGATCCATTAATAACGGGTATCTCGTAAATGGCTGATGTCCAAAAAAGGTTAATTTGAAATAAAGCATGCTTTAAAAGAGATCTACATTTTTTGTTCAGTACGTTATCATCTATCGCCTATCGTTTACCAGATACACAAGATTACATAACCTTCCTTCTGAATGAAGATGACAAGGAAATTTAAGATATACATTTTATTTGGCATGTAAATATGTTTAATATACAGTATTTTAAAGAAAATAGAGCAATTCTTCAGAAAGTCAAAAACCTCGAAAAATGTTCAATGTAAAGGGTAGTTTGTGGTGGCAATTTTTTTTGGAAATCTTCGTGTCGCATCTTGAATACTTACTCGCATAAATTTCTCTACCCAAGCTTCTACAAACTACTCACAGAAAAGTGTATTCGTTTTGCTGTCCCTATCTTTATAGATAACCACTATTAATCGAACGGGATGGTGAAAGGGTACGTATTATACATATACAGAGAAATTGTACATATGAAAAGGCAACTATACATATAAGGATTGTACAGTATTAATTTAGTTCACTAACATGTTAAAATATTCAACATCTAACATTTGTACAGAGCTGATTATAAGACACGGGCGAGCTAGCAAGAATTCCAAGAAATCATAAGGACCGCACCTGTCACCGAGCGGTACCACGCTACATCATGGCGCCCAAGCGCACGGATCTGAACCCACACATTCTCGTACATGTCAGGGTAACGCGGCCTAAGGGCCAATAGGAAAGTCCTTACATTTTCAAACGCGGAGGTGAGCGTCAATAGGCTCCCATATATAAGGGCAGACAAAGCCTCAGAGCCCGCTCTTATTCTGATTATATCTCATCGAGAAGGCACGTCTACACGAGATGCTACAAATGCACGTGGGTGTACAAGGGTGGGGTGCGTGTGAATATAGCTTGGCTCCTGACTAACATAAAGTGGTGGGATTATTATAATAATGGGAAAAGCTAGCCGCTCATAACTATTCAAAGCGAGAAATAAACTTCATTGATTAAGGGAAACTCGCAGAGTATTTTTAACTTGCCTCACCCACTAGAACCTAAGACTCAATAATTAAATATATCTAGGAATGGAATACTCAACAACCGACAAGCACCAATAGCCGAGGAAGAGGAACACTGCAACAGGCAACAACGACCCAAGGATCATCGATTTCCCGCGACAAATATCGCCCAACGACCGTTTCCCGCTACAATGGCTCAAGCGTCAATGTCTGTGGTCCGTATTCGGGAGGTTCCGGATTTGATCCCCGCGAACGCCCATTCTGACTCCACAGGGTTTTTCGGGGTTTTCCCAGGTCGTCAGGCGAATGCTGGAGTGGTTTCATTCGGTCCCGGAATTTCCTGCACCTCCATTTCGTTCTATTTATCATTTCATTCATCCTTTACCCCGTTGGTCTCTTTCAGGGTCGAAAGTATCGGCGATGGGTTTCGGTGCAGCGTGGCAGGGGAAAGGATGCTCTCCAACTCTTTCCCTTGGATTTTGACTGGCAGCCGAAGTATCCCAACCGATTTGAGAGGCGTAAAACCCCCTTCTATGGGGGTGGAATCCCCGACATGCCTATCCGTCTGCCGGGATGTTTACTTCTGGAAACTTGGGGACCCTTCATTGCTGCACTGTTGCTGCTGGATCCGGCAGCCCGATGTCTCTTCTCGCCTGATCCTTCCTCCCTTCGTGTACACTATCCCCTCTTGATTGGTGGCGAGTCCCCTTAGTTCAGGAAGATAAGATAACCACTATTAGGTCAATCACCTGGGACTTAAAGCACTTACGGAATTGTAAGTCACCAATGGGGTAATCTCAAAAATGAATTTGATAGCGCCTTATGAGACACCAGGAAAAACGTGACAATTGGAAAATTTAATGGCCACATGTTAACATGTTAGCTCAGTTGGTTACAGCAATGCCACTAAAACCCAACGTCCATCGTTCAATTCCTGGCTATAGCATAGAATTTTTACTTCCTCTACTGCGTATAGTAAGTAAGGGAAATATTGTATTCCTCCCAAAAATTCGATACCTAGATTTCACCAGAAATATATGTTTTGATACCCCATGAATCCAAAAAAAGCATTTTTGGAAACATGTCTGTGTGTGTCTGTGTCTGTGAACACATAACTAAGAAACGAACAGTCGGATAAACACCAAACTTGGTATTTAGGTTCAGTATCTTCCAAGGATGCGACACGAAGGTTTTCAAAAAAATCCCCCCACCCCAGATTACCCTTTACATGGAAGATATTTCGAAAATTTTAATTTTCTCAAAAATGGCTCTAAAGATTTTGATTAAAATATCATATGTTTAAGATATTTCATGACAAATAAAATGTATATCTTGAATTTTCTGGGAATGTCTCCAAAAGTATTCTTCATTGTGAACGACTTTTGCATAACTGGTAAACCATAAGAGATAGACAAAATTTTACTGCACTAAAAATATAGATTGCGTTAAAATACACAATTTATGTAATATACATTTTTTTGGTTGAGTGGACCATTTTCGAGATATTGCTTGTTATTCCCTTAAAGTTTTCAAAACTTATTATCTAAATGGTAATTCTTTATTCATTTTTTGTCTTGGATATGCAAAGAGTATTAATCTGTGGCAAAGAGAATGGTGCTGCACATAGCAACCAGCTATTAAGAGATATGTATGTGCTTAAAGGCTATTGTATTTCTGTATTGCCCTTGTAAATATATATCCCCCTTACATTTAAGAAAATTAGCAATAAGGTAGAGTCTGCAAATGTTTATCTCGATTAACATGAAGTAGATGGAGAATAAGCGTTTATATAAATAGTTTGTACAAGAGTAGAGAAAGTCATGTGAGTGTAACACATCAGATTTTTCTGGTAACTTGCATACTTACACAAATAATATAACGTAAGAAATTGTATAACACAATGTTTCTAATTTTTCTGCTGATACCACTTTTCAACAACAGTCTCAATAATAAGTGAAATATTTTTCGTGTTGGTTTAATTTGGGCTCCCCCTTTGGGAAAATTAATAACTGTTAACATTGCCATAGCGTATAACGGCTCCTAAGGTAAGTTATATAGCAAATTTCACAAGATTCAGATAGGTCAATCTTGAGTGATAGAGTAACATGCATACACACATATATAAACCAATAATTTCTTCTTCTGCTTCATGGAATTGGCCATTAGACCTGTTCCTAATCAGGAGAACTAATCTAACCATCTGGATATTGCTCTTTCTATGTTCCGGAAACCTTTCGCTTTACAGTTAATTAAGACAAATGGAAGTCTATTAGAGTCCATTCTTTTTGTATGTACATACCGGTATACCTATAATGAATTTATTCTATCTACGACATTAAATATATTTTAAATCCTTCCTGATTTGTTCACTTCTTTGTTTCTCCATAGGAGCCATTCCTGCTACAGAACGTAAGAATCTCATCGCTGTCGCTTCAATCCTCCTTTCCTCCGATCGGCTCAATGTCCAATTTTTACAAGCGTATGAAAAAAATCTCATGTGTTACACTCACATGACTTTCTCTACTCTTGTACAAACTATTTTTACAAACGCTTATTCTCCATATACCTGTTAATCGAGATGTTATTCTTATTGCTAATTTTCTTGTAGGTGCAAGGGGAATGTTGGCAGGCTTTAATCGACAGTCAAATATTTTAAGAGCTGGTTGCTATGTGGCGCACTCCATTCTCTTTGCATGTCCAGGACATAAAAAAACCAATAAGGAATTCCCATTTGAGAAAAATTATAAGTATTGGAAAATTTAAGGGAATAACAAGCAATATCTCGAAAATGGTTCACGCATCAAAAAAAAAAAATGTATATGACATAACTTGTGTATTTTAACGCGATCTACAGTTTTTGTGTAGTAAACTTTTTCTACCTCTTATGGTTTACCAGTTATGCAAAAGTCGTTCATAATGAAAAATACTTTTGGAGACATTCCCAGAAAATTCGAGATATACATTTTATTGGTCATGAAAATATCTTAAACCTATGATATTTTAATGCAACATGTTATAGCCATTTTTGAGAAAATTAAAATTTTCGAAAAATGTTCCACGTAAAGGGTATTCTGGGGTGGGGGATTTTCTTGAAAACCTTCGTATCGCATCTGTGGAAGATACTGAACCTAAATACCAAGTTTGGTTTTTATCCGACTGTTCGTTTCTGAGTTATGCTGTTCACACACACACACACACACACACACACACACACACACACACACGGACATGTTTCCAAAAATGCTTTTTTTTGGATTCAGGGGTCTCAAAACGTATTTCCGGTGAAATCTTGGTATCGAATTTTTGGGTGGAATACAATACTTCCCCTACTTACTGTACGTAGTAAAGAAAGTAACTAGGAACTGCCATTGCTTTAGTTGTGTGCTCTTTAGACCTTTATGTTTCAATGTTCGGCTTATTTTCGACACATTACATTCCTACTACGTGTGGTAAATAGGGGAAGCATTGCATTTCACCCAAAAATTCCTTACCGAGGTTTAACCGGAAATACATGTTTTGAGATGCCGCGAGTCCAAAAAAAATCACTTTCAGAAAGAGCTCTATGTGTCTGTGTACAGCATAACCCAAAAACGAAAAGCTGGATAAACACCAAACTCTGTATTTAGTTTCATATCTTTCAAAGAAGCGACGAAGATTTTCATTAAAAGCCCCGCACCTCAGACTATCCTTTACATGGAACATTTTTCATAAAAAGTTTTATTTTCTCAAAAATGGCTCTAACGATTTTGATTGAAATATCATATATTTAAGATATTTTCCATGAGAAATAAAACGTATGACTTGAATTTTCTGGGAATGTTCCCCAAAAGTCTACTTGTTTCTGTATGCCTTTTGCATAACTGGTATACCTTAAGAGATAGACAACATTTTTCTACACAAAAAATGTAGATCTCGTTAAAACCTACAATTTATGTCCTATAAACTTTTTGTGGAGAGAACCATTTCCCAGATATTCCTTGTTATTTGTTTGAATTTTCCAATACTCATACTTTTTCTAAAATGGGAATTCGTTAGTCGTTTTTGTTGGTTTTTTTATTATTTTCTCTACTATGAATAGTAAGTAGGGTAATTATTGCATTCCACGCAAAAACTTTATTTCGAAATTTCACCAGAAATACATGTTTTGAGGTACCCTGAATCCATGGAAACATGTCCTGCGTCTGTCTGTCTGTCTGTGAACAGTATAACTCAGAAACGAAAAATTGGATAAATACCAACTTGGTATTTGAGTTTAATATCTTCCAAGGATGCGACATGAAGATTTTGAGAAAAAAAATCCCCCCCACTCCAGACTAGCCTTTACTTGGAACATTTTTCGAAAATGTTTATTTTCTAACTACTTATAACGAATTTCCATTTGAGAAAAAGTATTTGTTTTTTTTATGTCCTGGACATGCAAAGAGAATCGAATGCTCCACATAGTAACCAGCTCTTAAAAGATTTGAATATCGCTTAAATCCTACTATATTCCCCTTGCACCAGCAAGAAAATTAGCATTAAAATTAAGATCTTATGTCGCGATTAATATGCAGTAGATGAGAATAAGATTTGTAAAAATAGTTTGTACAAGAGTAGGGAAAGTCATGTGAGTGCAACTAATCAGCTTTTTATATTTATATTTGGACAAGGCAAGACCAATATTTTAAAATTGCAGCTTTTGGCATCAGTATATCCCAATTATATATATCAGCATTATTTATTACATGAGGCAGTATTTTTAACACTTAAATGATTTCAGTCTAATTATATAAATATAAATTCAATAACAGCCCGCCTTAAAGCTATATGCGTATGTAACAATATATAAAAAAAGTGTATATTACAATCATTGTATATGATTATATTATTGTAAAAATGTTCAATAATGTTATGTGAATGTATTACGTAATTTAATAATGTAGGAGCTGTGAGAAATATGTCAAAAGTTGCTAACAAAGAGGTAACAATGAGGTAACCTTGATGCAATAATGAGTAAAAATGTTTAACAATACTACTTGTGATTCTTTGAGAAGCAATGATGTAATTTGTGTGTCAGTTCATAAAATAGCCAATCAACAACCAGAAAAAGCTTTATTTAAATGAAGGTATTCTATTGGAGTAGGATTAACCAATCAGAAACTGAAAAGGAGAAACATTTACAAATTCAGAAGTCAGTTGGTTGCAGACAGCGTTACTAACCAGACGCAAAAAGTGTCCTCGAGAAATTTAATACGTATTCGTGTGAGACGATAATAGTTTACGTGTTAAAAAGTGCAAGTAATTAATTAAAGAATCTCACAGCTCTCTCTACATCAGTAAAGTGCTATTTAAATCATGTCAAGCATTAATAAAAGGAGTGAAGTAAAATTATAATCTGTGTAAGCCTACATTCTTAGTCGCACCATAACCCTGCTAAGAGAAACGTGTCTCTAACAATAATATTGACGCAGCCGAGGTAAACATAAATATATAATATTTACAGAAACAGTCAAATTACAAAGTTAATATTTTTTAAACTGTTTACTATACGTGTAGTTGCAACTTCTACAAGTTCGGCTCCCCAGTCGAACTACAATACTACTCCTACAACAAAATACCTTCTTCATACATATACATAAATTACATCCCTTCATTCCTTGAAATATTTTGCACGTTGTCTCTTAAGATTGTATAATGTTTATGCAACCTCGTCCACAGCATGTTATGCTCCAGTTGCTTGATATGGAATTCATTTACATACTGTAATCACAGAGAAGCTGTTGAATGACACTAACTTTCAGGCTTTTTTTTTTTTTTTTTTTTTTTTTTTTTTTTTTTTTTTTGCTGTTTTCAGAGTAACACAGCCACTCATTTAGCTTTAATTCCCTCTCTTCCCCGTCCCTCTACGAGGGGTGACGGCACTTTGCGCCACTTGCAGGATAATGTTATACATGTGGGTATGGATGATGCATGTGTGGACACCTTTTACAGAGTTTTTTAATTAAAACGTTACAGCCGTTGTAATTGCAGTGCTGTTACGCATGGTTGTCCATTGACGTACCGTTACAATTTGGAGCTCTGGAATTACAGAACAGCGTGCCTTACGACTTATGTTCTTTTGCGACTTCTCAGAATTGACATTTCGATTAGTTTTGACGCAGAATTTAAATGAGATGAAAACCAAAAGATGCAATAAATCAGTTAAAGTATTATTGAAAAACATCAAAGAGATCGACAATACTTGACACGTATATTATTGTTACGTGTACAATGTGTTAAAAAATCATGTGTTAAGATTTTCGGAAAATCATATATAAAAGTTTAATATTTGCAAAGAATGCTAATATTATGAAAAATCGATTCAATATTTGTGTCATGTAAAGAGAACAAAAGAAAAGAAAATTGAATAACGTAAAAGGGGAAAATACGTTAACAAGAATGAACGAAACCATTGCACTTGCAATATTTTAAGCATAATAGGAAATGAAAAATGGCAATACAAGAAAAAACTGCAATGTAAATATGTTAAAGAATGAATTTACATTGTAAATATGTAATTTATATCAAAATGTGATTCGTTTAATTATAGAATTTGTATATTATGGCGTGTATATGTGTATAGTCCAGACACATTATTGCGTCGTTGGCGACAGTATTGTTAGGGCAATTTTTTCGGCTAGGGTTTTGAAGTTCGTCTGGCGTGGCGACTTGCCACCGTCTAGCTAACGGTGGAGAGTGCGGAAGTGAGCGTTACTTCTTTGTGTTGCGTGTTAGCGTCACTTTTGGTCGAGTGTTGGGTCTGGAAGATCGTATGTGAATTTGTGTGAATGTAGCCTCGTGCGCGCGAGTGAGTGTGTGTGTGTGTGTGTGTGTGTGTGTGTGTGTGTGTGTGTGTGTGTGAGCATCTCCCTTCAATTTCTTCCGTTTTATTTTTTGTGTGTGATGTAGGGACACCTTGCTTATACTGAATAAACCACAGGTAGTGTGATTAATGTGAAATTCTGTTTATTGTGTTATAACTATCCCAAGGCTGCTCTGGAATGCGTAGTTTGATATTCTGGTCCTCTTGCTGCCTCTGCAGCTATGGCTCCCAATTTATATGCTGGGGTAATTAAAATTTAATATCTATTTTTTTTATTTATTTATGAACGCTCTTTAACTACTATGGTCCTTAGCGTCCCATTCTATATTGAGCGTGAAAGACTGGAAATTTTGCTCAGAGGCCTCTTTATATCAGGTTTGAGGTTCTTTTACGTGTCGTAAATCTGTCTCACGGGACCACAGGCTTTACTTCCCTTCCGAAGGAATACATGCTAAGGATTTTACGCCCGAAAAAATCCATCACCCTCTGCCGGGCTTGACCTCGCGACCTCGGGAAATAGAGGCTAGCATGGCAACCACTATACCACAGAGGACGACAATATCTAGCTGCAAACCTTTCGACCTCACCCCAGTATATGACAATATCTTATAATTTATTCCGTTAGACGCAGCAACCAAGTTAGAAAGTAAATAACATTCAATTTTTTATGTCATTGAGCAAATTTTCGCTGAGAAGCAGACATCTTGAGCAAGGCTCAAAGCAAATATTTAAATTGTAACCAGATTAAATTGTTTCAAATGTGAAAAGAAATTATCTATAAAGCTTTGTGATATACAAAGAATCAGTGAACAGAAGAGAAAATTGGAGTAAGTGAAATTGAAATACCAAGGTGAATATTGCCCTACATTATATTATTCAGTTGCCTGAAAGAAAATAAGGCAGTTTTTAGTGAATATGATTTTAATTGCTATTAGTGATATAAATCGCCTTATCTTTCCTAAACACGTAATAAAATTCTTGAGGAAGTCAGATAGTTCACAAAATTCTAGTAGTGTAACGCACGCTAACACATTTCAACAATTACTGAGAGAGACACTCTAATACCAACTGATTTATTGGAGCGGCAACTTCAAATAAGACAATTATAAGTTACAGTGTATACGGGACAACTGGGAGCTTCTATATCGAGATCCAGGTCCAGAGCCAGAGCCTGAGTATAGCATTCAGTTCTTAAACATTTGACTGTCTCTGTTCTCTTTGTATCTATAGCAAAATGTGTAATGTAGCTATTTCTACAAAGGTTTATTTGGATTAAAATGTAGCAGATACAGAAATGAGCTTAAGTAAAAGTATTTGATATAGTCACTAACAATTGAAGTAAGTTATTTTGTTGTATTTACGTTATTTGCCCCACGCTTTGGGAGCCAATTTGAAGAAGGTTTTTGTTGTCATTACGTATGGAAAGTCAGTTTGAAGATGTATTATATTTCGACTGTTGGGGAGCCGAACTTGAAGTGGATGCAACCGCACGTGTGATACCCGGTAGCCTTCGTCCAAATTTAAATATATTAACTTTGTAATTTGACTGTTTCTTTAAATATTATATATTTATGTTTGTCTCGGCTGCGTCAGTATTATTGTTAGAGACATGTATTTCTTTACAAGGCGTGGTGCGGCTAAGGATGTAGGCTTACACAGATTATAATTTTTACTTCACTACATTTATTAATCCTTGACACAATTTAAATAACACTTCACTGATATAGAGAGAGCTGTGAGATTTTTTAAATTAATTACTTGCATTTTTTAACACGTAAACTATTTTCAGCTCAAACGAATACGTATTAAATTTCTCGAGGACGCATCTCACGTCAGGAACACTGTCTACAACCAACGCGTCTAGTTCTAAGCGCTGTCTACAAGCAACTGACTTGATTTCTACCGCCTAAATTTGTAAATTTCTGTATTTCAAGTCTCTGATTGGCTGTTCCTAATCCAATAGAATACTTTTATTTAACTTAAGCTTTTTTTTTTGGTTGTTGATTGGCTATTTTATAAGCTGTCACAAAAATTACATTATTGTTGTTCCAAGAATGAGTAGTAGCATTATTACACTTTCTTAGTCATTATTGCCTCAAGGTTATCTCATTGTTAGCAACGTTTGACCTATTTCTCACAGTTCCTACATTATTAAATTACGTAATACATTCACATAACATTATTACATGTATACAATAATATAAACGTATACAATGACTGTAATATACACTTTTTATATCTTGTTACATATACATATTGCTTTAAGGCGGGCTGTTATATAATTTATAGTATATAATTGGACTGAAATTTTTTAAGTGTTAAAAATACTGCCTCACAATCGATAGAGGTAGAGAAAGTTATGCAGAATTCAGAGTGAAATTGGGAGTTGCAGTACAAGTTTTAAAAATATCCTTAAGACATAAATATTTCAATAGTGCTTAACGTCAGCTGGGAAAGCTGGGAGGAACACTTCCAGGCCCATGTTTAGGGTAGCTCAACGGCAATTGTCAGTTATGAGGACTGAAGAAAACCTGAAAACACCTCATTAAGGGAGGGAAGTCCTGTGGAGCTTCCATTCTCGAGTCAGTGCCTTAGCGGCCTCGGCTAATCGTGATGGTGAGACAAATACTCTGCGCACGATGATAAACCGTATATCGAAGTAAAGAAGAAATTCAAATTTATAAGACTAAAGAAAAAAACTAAACATGTGAATTGTTGGTAAGCTTTGTCATTTAATCTTCACTTAACTTGTTCCATTAATTTTATTAAGTATTATTTTATTAAACGATAATATGAAAACCCTTTTATGTAAATCAGCTTTTAATCAGCAACTGAGTACCTTCACTGCCACCATGGTGGGACGAGGAAGTATTGTATTCAACCTAAAAATCCTACATCAAAATTACACAAAACATACACGTTTAAGGCCCCGCAATCTAAGAGGGAGAGAGAGTTTTTTTAAAAAAAAATATCCCTGTGTGTATGCGTCTATGAACAGCATAACTCATAAACAAAGTGGAATAAATGCCTAAATTGCCAAGCGAAAATCTTCACGAAATTACACTGCTGTTACAAATAACCCTTTATGGAAAAATATAAGGATATGTCTATATTTTCTCAATAACAGCTTTAATAACATAGTCAAATATTCAAATTATAAATAAAGTCTATATAAGGAGAAAGTAGATCTCTCTAAACTCAGTTTATTTCTATTGCAAATCGTTCTTTCATCATTAGCCGTTTTTCAAATATTGGTTGTTTTATGTTAATAGATAAAGCATAATTCAGTCACCATGTATGAATATTCGAACCCTACGATTCTCTTTACACCCTTCCCATATGAAATGAAAAAGAAATAGAAACCAGTAAGTTGACTCAGGCGGTATCTGATTTTTGAGAGATTGCGAATTCAAATACCATGTAACTTTCAATCGGACTGTATTTCTTTTGTCGAAGTTTCTCTCATCTGCTAGGTAAACACCGGGTTGGATATTCAATACAGACCGACAGTTCCATTTGGAGAACAAAATAAATAGAAATAAAAATCTGAGGCATTACTTTCGCAAGATTTTCTCCATGTTCTACTACCATTTATTAACGGGTATACAGATTATTTTTTTACGAAAGTTTATTTTCCTGCCTACTAGATAAACCTTTCCGGAAATAGCTGCATTATACATTTCGTTATAGATACAAAGGGAATAGCGTAGTCAAATGTTTTAGAACTGACGCTATATGCCTTAAAATTCCATACCGTTTCCATGACACCGCGAGAAACAATTGAAAATCGACAGGAGTTTAAAAGAATGGCTAAGTATTGAACATTAGAACCATTAATAACGGATATCTCGGAAATGGCTAATGCCACAAAAAAGTTATTTAAAATAAATTGTGTTTTAAAGAGATCTACATTTTTTTTGTAGTACGTTTTCGTCTTTCGCTTAACTTTACTAGCTGTGCAAGATTATACAAAATTCCTTTCGAATGAAGAGGACATCTAAGGCTATTCCCAGAAAATTCAGGTTATACATTTTATTTGCCATGTAAATATGTGTAATATATGGTATTTTAATCAAAATCGTTAAAACCATATTTTAGAAAATCTAACATTTCGAAAAATGTTCCATGTAAGTGGTAGTTTGGAGTGGGAAGATTTTCGTGAAACTCCTCGAGACCACAACTTTGGAACTACTAAACCTACGAGGTTGGTTTGATAAGTCTGGTGAATTTCCATGAAAGAATGAGACATTTTTGTCGCGGATTCATGGTTGGTAAGCTGATTATTCAACGGATCGTATAAAACATTTCAACAATGTACAGCTTACAGTTCATTGTTGACAGCCTTCTGGATTGCTCAATGTGTCGGCTGTGATTGAAAATGGGAAAAACCTAGTTTTGGGCTATTATTAAACATTTTTATTTGAAGGTTTGCACTGCCACACAAATCAAAACAGTACTGGACGAAATTCATGCAGACTCTGCATCATCTTTTGGATTACTGAATTTAAATGTGGTCGGACAAGCACCAAAGGCGAAGCGCGGTTAGGCTGTCCAATTGAAGTCACTTAACAGGACACCATTGACAAAATCCATGATGTGGCAATGCAAGACCACCAAATAAAGATTTGTAAAATTGCTGAGACTGTACACATCTCAGCTGAACGAGTGCACAATACCCTGAACGAAGAATTGGCTATGAAGAAGCTGTGAGCGCGATTGCTCACAGTCGACCAAAAGTGCATTCGGAAGAATATTTAAATACACGGCGGTATTTAATCGCAGTCTGCAAGATTTTGTGACCGTTGATGAAACTTGGATCCATCATTACACACCAGAGTCAAAACAGCAATGAAAACAATGGACAAAGCCTAGTAAAAGTACAACCAAGAAGGCAAAGACCATTTTGTCAGCTGGTAAGGTGATAGCCACTATTTTTTAGGATTCGAAAAGAATAATTTTCAAAGAATACTTGTAAAAAGACAAAACCACAAATGGACCCTTTTATGCTTCATTGTTGAATCATTTTAAGCTTGTGTTGACGAAAAAAAACAAGGTTGACACGCAAAAAGTACTCTTTCACCAGGATAATACACCGTCCCATACATCAGCGACCACAATGGCGAAGGTGCAGGAATTGGACTTTGAATTCGTTCTTCATCCATCCTATTCAACAGATTTAGTCCCAAGTAACTTCTTGCTGTTCCCTAACTTGAAACTTTGGCTTGGTGGGAAGAAATGTTCATAAAATAACGAAGCGATGGTCTCCGTTAACGAGGACTTTGGAAGGTTTGATAGGACCTATTTTCCCGACGGGATGATAAAGCTGGAGGATCGCTGGACCAAGTGCATAGCCATCAAAGCAGGCTATGTTGAGAAATAAGATGTTGTTTAAGAGAAACATTCTTTCTTGCTTGTTTTACAAGACTTATCAAACCACCCTGTAAATGCCAAGTTTGTTATTTATACCACTTTTTATTTTCGAGTTATGCTGTTCACGCACACGCACACGCACACACAGTGACTTTCTCTACTCTTGTACAAACTATTTTTACAAACGCTTATTCTCCATATGCTTCATGTTAATCGAGATGTTAATCTTATTGCTAATTTTCTTGTAGATGCAAGGGAAATTGGTAGGCTTTAAACAATAGTCAACTATTTTAAGAGCTGGTTGCTATGTGGAGTATTCCATTCTCTTTGCATTACCAGGACAAAGAAATGAATAACGGATTTGAGAAAAAGTATAAGTATTGGAAAATTTAAGGGAATAACAAGCAATATCTCGAAAATGGTTCACTCTAACAAAAAAAAGTATATGACATAAATTGTGGATTATAACGCGATCTACATTTTTTGTGTAGTTAAATTTTATCTATCTCTTATGGTTTACCAGTTATGGAAAATTCGTTCACAGTGAAGAACACTTTTGGAGACATTCCCAGAAAATTCGAGATATATATTTTATTTGTCATGAAAATATCTTAAACATATGACATTTTAATCAAAATCGTTAGAGCCATTTTTGAGAAAATTAAAATAAAGGGTAATCTGGGGTGGAGGGATTTTCTTGAAAACCTTCGTGTCGAATCTCTAGAAGATACTGAACCTAAATACCAAGTTTGGTTTTTATCCAACTGTTCGTTTCTGAGTTATGCTGTTCACACACACACACACACACACACACACACACACACACATGGACATGTTTCCAAAAATGCTTTTTTTGGATTCAGGGGGTCTCAAAACATGTATTTCCAGTGAAATCTCGATATCGAATTTTTGGGTGGAATACAATACTTCCCCTATTTACTATACGTAGTAGAGAAAGTAAAAATCTCAAAACGTATACTTCTAGTGAAGTCTCGATATCGAATATTTGGGTGGAATGCAATACCATTTCTGTCTACTGGGTACGTAGTGAAGAATGTGATAGATGATCCAGGAAGGTAAATGCGCAAATAAGGCTATCTGTCCAACATCACAATAACTACGTAGAATCAAAGAAGAGCCAGCAGTTGCTAAATCCCAGAGGTCCGCATTCCACCAAAACGATCAGCAACAAAATAGGTTATAAAGGAAGCAGCCGACAACGCAACTAAAACATCCACTAACTCAGGAGAACCATTTATCTACCTCTTCTTAATCGAGATAAAGCTTTTCTGAAATGGTTTTATTAAGCATTTCGTTGTAGACCCAAGGAGAATACAGTAAGCTTAAGCGATGGTCATCTTTAAAAATCAGGTCGCTATGTGCTGCCTTTGAAATTCCACGAGAAAAAACGAATAATCACTTACCACTTGAAAAGAAATTTAATTATTTGAAAATCCAAACCAATAACAAAGAATACCTCGTAAATAGTTAACGTCACAAATATATATATTTTAACACAAATTCTGTGCTTTAAGGGAATCTACATTTTACAAGTTATACAAAATTCGTTAGGAATAAAACGGCTGGCTAGCTCAGTCAGTAGAACACCTGCTTGCTGTGCGAGAAGTCAGGTTCGATTCCCGGCTGGGGGTGGGAATTTTTCTCTAGCATCTTTTCTCGTGAGAGTATGAACTTGTGTGATCTAATGATAAAAACCCAAAAAATGCAAGAAATCCAACGACAGTCAATATGTTCGAAAGGAAAGGCCGCCGATAAGAGCAATGTAGTTAAAGGCGATGTATAAAATAAAAGAATAAAAAGAGCTTCACAGGCGACTTATAGAAAATTTAAGATGCACATATTATTTGTCGTTTCAAATATCTTTAAAAAAATAAAATCTAATGATAATGTTTCCATTTAAAGAGTATTTTAGGGTGGGGGATTTTCTTGAACACCTTCGTGTCGCGTCGTTAAAAGATGCTGGCTTAAATACCAAGCCACGTTTCGTTTTTTAGTTATGCTGTTCAAATACACACCCACCCACACACACAAACCGTTATTCTACTAAAACTGCTTTCTTTTTTAATTAAAAAAATGTGTAAAATCTCGTTATTTACTTTTTAGATGGAATATAATGCTACCTCCTCTTACTATAGGTAAGTAGCACAGATGGTAATATACTGTGATATGAACACCTGATTGTTTTTCGCATGTTGTATGTAACCATAGAACAATAAATGTAACTAAGTTAATTAACAACTAATTTGAAATCTTTTTCAGGTAAGCGCTTTTATCATGGTTAAGGTAAGTGGATAGAACAATTAGTTTTATATGACTACAGTGAAATAGAAATGTGTGGATAAGGTCGAATAGATTGTTTTCAAGATGTTTCAATGCGAAAGTTTAGCAGGATTTTTGTATCGAATTTCTCGGTAGTATGCAAGGAGGAGCAGAGAAAACAAAAATCTGAAGTGCTACATTCACATGACTTTCTCTACTCTTGTACAAACTATTTTTACAACGCTTATTCTCCATCTACATCATGCTAATCGAGGTAAACATTTGCAGAAACTACTTTATTGCTAATTTTCTTGTAAGTGCAAGGGAAATATATGTGCTTTAAGCGATAGTCAAATCTTTTAAGAATAAGGAATTCCCGAAGGAGAGAAAGTATAAGTATTCAAAAACTCAAACAAATAACAAGGAATATCTCGGAAACGGTTCATTCGACAAAGAAAATGTATGACATAAATCGTGTGTTTTAACGAGATCTACATTTTTTGTGTAGTAAAATTTTATCTATCTCTTACGGTTTACCAGTTATGCAAAAGTCATTCAGAACAGGACTTTTAGGGACATTCCCAAAAAATTCATGATGTACATTTCGTTTGCCATAAAAGTGTCTTAAACATATGATATTTTAATCACAGTCTTTAGAGCTATTTTTGAGAAAATAACTTTTCGAAAAATGTTATATGTAAAGGGTAGTCTGCGGTGGGTGGATTTTCTTGAAAATCTTCGTGTCGCAACTTCGAAAGATACTGAACCTAAATACCAAGTTTGGTATTTATACGACTTTTTGTTGTTTAATTATGCTGTTCACACACACACACACACATACACACTCATGGACCTTTTTCTTTTTTTTATTCAGGAACTCAAAACATGTATTTCCGGTGAAATCCGATATCGAATTTTTGGGTGGAATGCAATACTTCCCCTACTTACTATACGTAGTAGAGATAGTAAAAATGAAGGAACATTCTGGAAAACATTTTAATTGGTAGCTTGTACAAGCAGCGCCAAGCGAACACTTGTGGAACTACGGAGTACAGCGATGCAACATCTGCGAAACGAATGTTAAAACCAGCTAATAAGACAGACCGCTCCCACAATGGTCTCGTATGATTCTGCAATGGCCGCTGGGGAAATAAACGCGAATCTGCAATTGTAATTACTCGAGTCTTCCCCCGGCTTGCATTTCTACTGCTGAAGTCTTGCCTCAGATCAGTGGCTTATTTCAGTGTACAAGGCAGAGATTTTACACGGAGAGTCTATGCATCATGCATCATACTTCTCACATGAACTGTTCCTGCTTCATATGAGCTTGAATTAAACTCTTATTGCCTATACGAGTTTTTCATTTACAAAACGAGCGATTTAGAAATAAGAGGTGCTTTGTAAAACTATAAAACGAATTTCTCTACTCTTGTACAAACTATTTTTACAAACTCTTATGCTCCATCTATTTCATATTAATCGAGATAAACATTTGCAGAAACGATCTTTTGGCATGCAAAGAGAACTACATTTTACACATAGCGACCAGTTCTAAAAATATTTGACTATCGTTTAAGGCGTACTATGTTCCCCTTGATTTGTATTTGCAAGGGCAATATAGAAATACAGTAGCTTATAAGCATCGACATATATCTTAATAGCTGGTTGCTAGGTGCAGCACCATTCTCTTGCCACAGATCAATACTCTTTGCATATCAAAGACAAAAAAATGAATAACTAATTCCCATTTGAGAAAATAAGTATTGAAACATTTAAGGGAATAACAAGCAATATCTCGAAAATGGTTCACTCAACAACAAAAAATGTATATAACATAAATTTTGTATTTTAACACGATATACATTTTTTGTGTAGTAAAATTTTGTCTATCTCTTATGGTTTACCAGTTATGCAAAAGTCGTTCACAATGAAGAATACTTTTGGCAATTCCCAAAAAATTCAAGATATACATTGTATTTGTCATGAAAATATCTTAAACATATGATAATTTAATCAAAATCGTTAGAGCCATTTTTGAGAAAATTAAAATTTCCGAAAAATCTTCCATGTAAAGGGTAATCTGGGATGGGGGCATTTTTTTGAAAACCTTCGTATCGCATCTCTAGAAGATACTGAACCTAAATACCAAGTTTGGTGTTTATCCGACTTTTCGTTTCTGAGTTATGCTGTTCACACACACCCACACATACACACACACACACACACACACACACACACACAGGGACAAGTTTCCAAAAATGCCTTTTTTTTGGATTCAGGGGGTCTCAAAATATATATTTCCGGTGAAATCTCGGTATCGAGTTTTTGGGTGGAATACAATACTTTCCCTACTTACCACACGTACATATTAGAGAAGGTAAAAACGTGTTAGCAGTATAGCCACAGAAGCTATAGGTGTATGAACCGACAAGGGGAGCCTAGGTCGTCAAGGCACAGACTCGTGAACGGTAGGTCTGCGGTTCAAATACTGCCAGGACAGTCCTTCCGACTGAGATATTCTTAAAACTTTCCTATGTTCATATAACTTGCAAATACCCGGGAGGTGCCCTAAACTTAGGTCTAGTGTGTTTCCTTCGCACATTTCCTTTACCAATCGTCGTTTCATTTCAAGCATTATCACATGTGGGGACGTACAAAGTAAAAACGGACGTTTAACAATATATACAGTATAGCCATAAAAACCCAAAGCTAAGAAACAACAAATGCAGATCTAAACAGATAATAAAGAGCTGACATACACAATAAAAACTCCAGACGCAGCACACATATATATCGAAATAAGGTTCTTTTTCCAAAGAGAAATGTACATAAGAAATCTGATGTGTTACATTCACATGACTTTCTCTACTCTTGTACAAACTATTGTTACAAAAGTTTATTTTCCATCTACTTAATGTTAATCGAGATAATTATTGCTAATTTTCTTGTAAGTGCAAGGGGAATATGATAGACTTTAAGCGATAGTCAAATTCTTTAAAAGCTGGTTGCTATGTGGAGCATTCCATTCTCTTTGTATGTTGAAGTGGTGTACTTGTAATCTTATTTATTTTGTTTAGCCCCACGTTTGGGAGCCAATTTGCGACGGTATTACTTATAATGTTTGTGTATGTGTGTTTACTCCACGTGGTGAAGTCATTTTGTGACGTGATTCTTTGTTAGGTTTGTAGCTCCATCTGGTGTTAGCAATTTGCGGTAGTATTAGTGTTTGTTTGAAAGAATGCTACTGTTATTTTATTTAATTTTGTTTCACTGTCCTCCGGGTAGCTATGATCTTTTTGGTCGAGCACATCTCTTTATACAGGTTGTGTAAACGGAAAGGAGTCTATTATCCAAAGATAACACTGATGAAAGAATTTGTTTTACACTTTTTATTGTCGAACACATTCACTATCACAATTTACACATTGATCTAGACACTTGCCAAACTGAAACTGTTATAACAACTTCTTGCTGATCACTTTTAATTCACGTACTTCAAACTTTTGTATAATTAACTTTACAACACTTGAGAATTTTCCTAACTCTGCTACGTGTAACTTGCGAATCGATAGCCAACGTATACTTTACAAATATTTCTGCTGGACTAAGGGCGACGTGTAGCATACAAATATTTTCGACGAACTGACGGGGTCTATCTCTAACCTAGCCCTTTTTATACTCCTACACCCCGATATGCCTAAAGATTATAACTGAGCTGCAATTGGCTAATAAAACGCGCCAACATTAGCGTCTATTTTTATATCCAATGAAAATAATGAATACATATGCTCTAGGTATAATGTTCCAGCAAATTCTAAAGGAAAACGCGCCAACATTACGTAACTTCCTCGTCTCTAATAATGATAAACAGCTCACCCCCTCGCTGCATTATTGCACGCTATTATTGTCAGTTTCAGTAAGGCCGTATAAACTTACTTCTCAACAAAAATTACAATCAACAAACATCTCAAATCAATGTCACATAAAAATGCATATTCATATTACAATCATTCTTTACATTTAAGTAATTTGTGATACAAATTACTGCATCAATGTCCAGGACATAAAACTACGAATAACGAATTCCCATTTGAGAAAAGGTATTTGTTGGAAAATTCAAACAAATAACAAGGAATATCTCGGAAATGGTCCACTCGACAAAAAATGTATATGACATAAATTGTGTGTTTTAACGAAATCTACATTTTTTGTGCAGAAAAGTGTTGTCTATCTTTTACGGTTTACTAGTTATGCGATAGTCATTCAGAATGAAGAGCACTTTTGGGGACATTCCCAGAAAATTGAACCTATACATTTCATTTTCCATGAAAATATCTGAAACATATGATATTTTAATCAAAATCGTTAACGCCATTTTTGAAAAAATCAAATTTTTCGAAATATGTTCTATGCAAAGGTTAGTCTGGGGTGGGAGGATTTTCTTGAAACTCTTTATGTCATATCCTTGGAAGAATCTAAACTCAAATGCCAAGTTTGATATTTATCCGAGTTTTCGTTTTTGAGTTATGCTTTTTACAGACAGACAAATTGATAGACATGTTTCCAAAAATGCTTATAAGCTTTTTGTGGTGTTAAGCACTTGCGGGATATTCATTTTTATTGGTTTGAATTTTCAAATACCTATATTTTTTTCAAGTCGTAAGTCGCTATTTGTTTTTTATCGTAGCCATATAAAGAGAATGACATTTCAATGCTATCACATAGCGGTTCGCTTTTTAAAAATGTGATTGTTGCTTTAGTTTACTGTAACCTTCTTATACCTTGAACGAAATTTTTAATGAAATTTATTATCTATATTAATCTATATTAACAAGTATAAACTTTTGTAGAATAGTTTGAGGAAGATCAAATAGAGAAAGTGATATGAATGCTACGCATTACATTTTTTGTTTAAACTCTTGGGCTCGCCTGGTTCATTGTTAAATATATAAAAGAAAAGATAAAAGCTCATGCTAGCGACTAAATAACTAAGGACATCTGCCTGGCACACAATGATACAGGAGAACCAACTAACCTACAGTAGCCATCGCGAAATCACCAAGAACTTAAAGCGATGTTCATGAGAAATGCACATTGTTCATTGATACCCTTTATTTAATGGAATATACGAGTAATTAAATCCAATTTGATTAAAAAGTCAATTTTTCATAATACTTGTCCAATATGAAAATAAATACAAATAAAAAACATAGAAGCTCCAAAACATCTTCTTAATTGGAATAAATAAGTATTCAATTTTATCAAAAAGTATATTTGATTTCCAATCAAAAGTTAAGAAGTGGCCCATTCCCCTAGCTCGCCATAGTGTTTTTCCCTCCGTAAGTTTTCATCTTATACACTCTCTGCAATTTACGTCAGATAATTCTGACCCAAGAATATGAAGACGTGGAATGTCTTACAAGGAAATTGATTCAAGAACACAACAAATGGGCTAAAAGGAAACGTGGATAAATTCAAATATATGGCCATTGGAGACGTTCATCAAGATTTGGTACTGTGAGGCAGTATTTTTAACACTTAAATGATTTTTAGTCAAATTATATAATATGTAAATTCAATAACAGCCAGCCTTAAAGCAATATGTGTATGTAACTATATATAAAAGGTGTATATTACAGTCATTGTGAATGTTTATATTATTGTATCCGTGTTTAATAATGTTATGTGAATGTATTACGTAATTTAATAATGTAGGAGCTGTGAGAATAATAGGTTAAACGTTGCTAACAATGAAGTAACAATGAGATAACCTTGAGGCAATAATGAGTTTGAGAGTTTAACAATACTACTTGTGATTCTTGGAAGCAATAATGTAAATTTAGTGACAGTTTATAAAATAGCCAATCAACAACCAGAAAAAGCTTTAGTTAAATAAAGGTATTCTATTGGAGTAGGACTAGGCAATCAGAAACTGAAAAGGAGAAAATTTACAAATTTAGGGTTCAGTTGGCTGCAGACAGCGTTACTAACCAGACGCAAAAAGTGTCCTCAAGAAATATAATATGTATTCGTGTGAAACGAAAAATAAGTTTACGTGTTAAAAGGGTAATTAATTAATAACAAGAATCTCACAGCTCTCTATATCAGTGAAGTGTTATTTAAATCGTGTCAAGAATTAATAAAAGAAGTGAAGTAAAATTATAATCTGTAAGCCTACATTCTTAGTCGCATCACAACCCTGCTAAGAGAAACGTGTCCCTAACAATAATACTGACGCAGCCGAAGCAAACATAAATATTAAATATCTAAAGAAACAGTCAAATTACAAAGTTAATATTTTTAAATTTTTGGGGAAGGCTACCGGATACCATACATGTAGTTGCAATTACTGCAAGTTCGGCTCCCCAGCAGTTGAAATATAATACAACTCCTTCAATATGACCTACTTAAAAATAGACGCCCAAAGCGTGGTGCAAATAACGTAAAGAAACTATTATCTACTTCAACTTGGTTTCCATACGCGGGGCAAATAACAATACAACAAAACATATTCTTCAACTGGAACATGAAATGGGGATAATTAAACACACAGGGAGTAAAGATTACACAAGATGGGTAACAAGAAAAGGAAATAAGATCAAACAAACTCAGGAAAGTATGCTGTATCTGTTTTGAATGGCATAATATGGGAAAAATGGACCTCAAAATAACCTAAAACTACTATTTTTTAAAACAAAAGTTAGAAGTATTATAACCTATGGCTCCGACGTGTGGACTATGAACTATCAGTTAAAAAGAAAATTATTGGAAGGGATCTGCTAGGATATCTAAAAGAGAGGAAAAAAGAAAATAGAAATGTGGTTAGAAAAGAAAATATGAATGTACAAAATTCAGTTTTAGTTCTTGTTCAACAGCATCAATTAGAATGGTACGGCAATGCTAAAAAGTAGAAGATGGAAGATAATCCAAAAGAATAATGGAGTGGACGCTACCGAAAAGGAGGAGAAAAGGAGGACCGCATAACACGTAGATTCAAGGAATTAGAGGGGCAATGATGGATTGGGAAGATTTATGGTCCAACAGGCAAGAATGGATAAAAGTAATAAGGAGATATTAAAAACTGTAGTCTTGGGAGACAGAAAGGTGCCTGTACATTGTAAAACCGGAAATATATATAAGATTTCCGCCTTCAGGTAACCAACTTTTGACTCCATCCAATCGGTATCAGTTTTCTATGTGACTGACCTAAAAGGAAATCAGTAACATACAAACAAACCAATGAACAACATTTATAATCTAGGTGGAGTGAAGGGGTGGTTTGGATGCCACCTCTATGAAAGAGTTTAGTTACGTTTGTTACACAAGGAAAGACTAAACAGAATACAAATAACTCGGCCTTCTATAGGAAGGAGTGAAGAATTATTTGCAAGTCTGGTTAAACTGAATGACAGCTACGACATTTACATATACGAGAGCTTTCATCAGTGTCAGTAGACGAAGGTTAAGTTATTGCTGCTACTAAACGGCCTTAAGAAAACGGTAGTGTAGCATGAAAATATAAGGTTTAAGTTGTAATGTTACCCTTGAAGAAGTTATTTTGTTGTATTATAGTTCAACTGTTGGGGAGCCAAACTTGTAGTACTTGCAACCGCACGTATAGTAAACAGTTTCCGGTAGCCTTCGCCCCAAATGTATTTTTACTGTTTCTTTAAATATTATATTTATGTTTGCCTCGGCTGCGTCAGTATTTGTTAGAGACACGTTTCTCTTAGCAGGGTTATGATGTGACAAGAATGTAAGCTTACACAGATTATAATTTTACTTCGCTCCTTTTATTAATACTTGATACATTTAAATAACACTTCATTGATATAGAGAACTGTGAGATTCTTTTTATTAATTAATTACACTTTTTAACACGTAAAGTTATTACGTACATGAATAGGTACGTATTAAATTTCTTGAGTACACGTTTTGCGTCAGGTTAGTAACGCTGTCTGCAGGCAACTGACTTCTGAATTTGTAAAGTTTTCTCCTTTTCAGTTTCTGATTGGCTAATCCTAATCCAATAAAATATCTTTATTTAATTAAAACTTTTTCTGATTTTTGATTGGCTATTTTTATAAACTGTCACTAAAATTATATTATTGTTACTCCAATAATGACTAGTAGCATTATTAAACATTCCTACTTATTATTGCCCTAAGGTTACCTCATTGTTGCCTCACTGTTAGCAACTTTTAACCTATTGTTCTCACAGCTCCTACATTATTAAGTTACGTAATACATTCACATAACATTATTACACATGGATACAATAATATAAACATATACAATGACTGTAATATGCACTCCTTATATATTCTTACATACACACATTGCTGTTATTGAATTTATATATTATATAATTACACTGAAATTATTTAAGTGTTAAAAATACTGCCTCACTCTTCGGTAGTTCGGTCATACTTTGGAGAGGTAAAGTACCTTGCATATCCAGTGGCTAGAATTACGCAGAGGTGGTCACGCTACTAGCGGGTGGGGCTACATTTTGTCAGTGCCAATATAAAGCGCTCCTTTCCATTATAGGCCATATTTTATACACGACAGTGTCCTACTATAAGCTCTAACGTTCCAGAATACATAAAAGTTCTATACCTCGCTACATTCCACTTTTTCTCGACCCATTAGGCAATTAACGTTAAAACCTGGCCCCCACAATTTGCCATTCTGGGAAAATGTAGTAATTAAATTACAAACGCTCGAGCAGAAGGTACAAAACTTGCCGCCTTATTAAAAACTTTTCGCTTCCTTTTTAACAGGACCTCATTAAAGTGCAGCAATTAGAACAAAAGAACAATCATTAACTTGGAACTGAGGTCTTATTGCACGAGGGAGGGTGAAAACCTTTCTCGTTTAATTTTGATGAAAGCCCTTGACTTGCTTACAACATCGCAACACCTAATTAGTTTCTGTTGCAATAGACAATGACCTCCACTCTCTTCTGGATACTTGGATCGAATATTCGTCGCTTTGTGGCAATTTGCTAATTGTAATTGATTAATCTGAGTAAAGGAGCAATTTCGATAATGCATGTGTGTCGAAACTGGGTCGTGAAATATTCACACTTAGCGAGCTGTTATTGTTGAACTAGTCAGGTTCACAAGGCTTAACCGTTCCAGCTAGCTTAAAAACTTGTGTTTACATCATTATATTAAAAAATTAAAAAGAATCTGATGTGTTACACTCACATGACTTTCTCTACCCTTGTACAAACTATTTTTACAAAATCTTATTCTCCATCTATTTCATATTAATCGAGATAAACATTTGCAGAAATGATGTTTTGACATGCAAAGAGAATTAATTACATTTTACACATAGCGACCAGCTCTAAAAATATTTGGCTATCGCTTAAGGCGAACTATGTTCCCCTTGTTTTTATTTGCAAGGATAATATAGAAATACCTTTAAGCATAGACATTATCTTAATAGATGGTTGCTAGGTGCAACACCATTCTCTTTGCCACAGATTAATAGTCTTTGCATATCCAAGACAAAAAAATGAATAACGAATTCCCATTTGAGAAAATAAGTTTTGGAAAATTTAAGGGAATAACAAGCAATATCTCGAAAATGGTTCACTCAACAAAACAAATGTATATGACATAAATTGTGTATTTGAACGTGATCTACATTTTTGTGTAGTAAAATTTTGTCTATCTCAAATGGTTTACCAGTTATGCAAAAGTCGTTCACAATGAAGAATACTTTTGGAGACATTCCCAGAAAATTCTAGATATACATTTTATTTATCATGAAAATATCTTAAACATATGATATTTTCATCAAAATCGTTAGAGCCATTTTTGAGAAAATTAGAATTTTCGAAAAATGTTCCATGGAAAGGGTAATCTGGGGTGGGGGATTTTCTTGAAAACCTTCGTGTCGCATCTCTGCAAAATACTGAACATAAATATCAAGTTTGGTGTTTATCCGACTGTTCGTTTCTGAGTTATGCTGTTCACAGACACACACACAGTAGGACATACACACACACACACACACACACACACACACACACACACACACACACACACACAGACACACACGGACATGTTTCCAAAAATGCTTTTTTTGGATTCAGGGGGTCTCAAAAGATGTATTTCCGGTGAAATCTCGGTATCGAATTTTTGGGTGGAATACAATACTTCTCGTACTTAGTATACGTAGTAGAGAAAGTAATACTGTAAGCTTCTCTACCACTCAAGCCCATATTAAGGAAGGGGAAGTATTGTACATAAGAGAAAAATTTGCTATCGAACCCCCTCCCCAAAGTATTTTTAGAAAGAATTCCCTGCATTTGTGTGCGTTGGGGGTGTTTGTTTTAGTAGTATTCAACAACATATCAATATAAAGAATATAAACAACAGGGCTATAAGTCACTCACGGGCAGATAATCACAATCTGATGAGTGGTCGGCAAACGCTACAGCTGTACGAGGAATGCGTATGGTTTGTAACCTGCGACGTTAATGCGCAAATTTAATGTTCTTTCTTCCTGACAATAGAAATGCCTATGCCTGTTGATGATACTACATTGCGACGGTATTATTTATAATGTTTGTGTATTTGTGTTTACTCAACGTGGTGAAGCCATTTTGTGACGAGATTCTTTGTTAGGTTTTTTAGCTCCATCTGGTGTCAGCAAATTGCGGCAGTATTAGTGTTCGTTTGAAAGAATGCTACTGTTATTTTATTTAATTTTTGTTCACTGTCCTCCGGCTAGCTATTATCTTTTGGTCAAGCATTTCTCTTTATACAGGTTGTGTAAACGGAAAGGAGTCATTTATCCAAAGATAACACTGATGAAAGAATTTGTTTTACACTTTTATTGTCGAACACTTTCACTATCACATTTACACATTGATCTTGACACTCGCCAAACTGAAACTGTTATAATAACTTATTTACTGATCATTCTTAATTCGCGTACTTCAACCTTTTGTGTAATTAACTTTACCACACTTGAGAATTTTCATAACTCTGTTACGCGTAACCTGCAAATTGATAGCCGACGTGTACTGTACGAATATTTCTGCTGGACTAAAGGCGACGTGTAACGTACAAATGTTTTCGACGAACTGACGGACTGAAGGACTTTACCTCTAACCTAGCCCTTTTTATACTCCTACACCCCGATATGCCTAAAGATTATAACTGAGCTGCTATTGGCTAATAAAACGCGCCAACATTAGCGTCTATTTTTATATCCAATGAAAATTATGAACACATATGTTCAAGGAAAAATGTTCCAGCAAATTCTAAAGTAAAACGCGCCAATATTACGTAACTTCCTCGTCTCTAATAATGATAAACAGCTCACCCCCTCGCTGCATTATTGCACGCTATTATTGTCAGTTTCAGTAAGGCCGTATAAACTTACTTCTCAACAATATTTACAATCAACAAACATCTCAAATCAATGTCACACAAAAATGCATATTCATACTATAATCGTTCTTTACATTTAAATAATTTGTGATACAAATTACTGCATCATATGCCCCACTATAAACATAATTATAAATATTTACAACTTGTTTGGAAATTTTTTAATTGGGTTTTTAGTCTCCTAAATCTTGGAACACACGCTATTTATCACTTTCACTTAACACTGCACACGTATATAACACACGTCATATATTTTGTCTTTATCTTGCCACTATTTACTGGCCTGGTCTAATGTGTTTTGACATTAATCTGACATTACAAAATTATTTTTGTATAGCAAATACTGCACCCTGAATTATTTAGTTACTGTTACAAAAATGGTTTACATTCTTATATTGTTGACAAAAATTTATCAATTCAAGAATTTTTTTGTAATTATTAAACATATTTACCAAAAATTTTCACCCTCTACACAAATATATTTACATCTCTTAAATCTAGAAAATGTTTCACCTTTTCTGTTTGCTACATAAGTATTTGTTTTAATTATTTTTACCCCATTTTTGTTGTTTTGTACTTTATATTCACACTACTCTTGGAATTATATCTACGTACTTCTACTTATATAACATTAGGTTTCAATTATTACATTCTTCTTTTCAAATACTGTTACAGTTACTAAGAAAATGTTATTTTTCCCTTTAAACATTTAGTTATGTCCAGAATTTATTTCTCCTTTCTTATAACATACATACATAATTAACCCTCTTACATTCCAATACATTACTCTGCAGGTCATCTTTAACTATCCAGCATTTACTTTACATCTCATTGCTATTCACCCTCCTGGATCAAATTGTCTTTGGCTAAACATTACTCGTAGCCGTATCCTAACCTTCCAAAGTTTGTTCATGGTAACCTCTTAAAGGATTCATATGATATTTCATCCCAAGATATAATTTGAAAACAATCTAAAATTTTCTGAATTACACATCTTTTAACAACTGTCATTTTCAATTCTTCTGCTATCTTTTTAATCTGAGAGTACTCTGACAAGTCTGTAATAAACTGTACTGGATTGGAGTTTTCATTTTGAACAGCTTGGTACTTGTTAATTTCAGAAGTTAGCTTATGATTATTTATAGGCAAAACTTTAACTTCTTCGACAATTTATTTCTTTGCATTACTGACTCCTGTATTTCTGATATCTCCCCTCTGAAATTAACTTGCGCCTGATTCACATCTACATTCATAACCTCTTTCACCTCTCTTATCTCACTTGAAATGCTATTCATTCGGCTACCTAATTCTGTACATTTTACATCAACATGTTCTATTTTATTATTAACCTCACGTTTTTGGTTAGATATTTCCCTGCTCATGTCTACCATTTTCTTTGAAACTTTTCCTATCTCACTTGCTATTACTTCCTGATTTTCATCTCTCATTTTTGGCATACTACTATCTAGCTTCATAACTTTCTTTTCAATTTCTTCCCTGCTTTGATCTACTTTTTGCTCTAATATCTCATTCCTCCTACCAATTTCTTCCCTTAATTGATCTGTAATACTCTTACCAATATCTTCCCTCAATTCTTTCTTATTCTGATCTAGTTTTTGATCTAAACTCCTATCAATATCTTCTCTTAATTCCCTATTATTCTTTTGCATATCTTCCCTTAATTTCTCTATATTCTTTTCCATATTCTCATTCATATTTCTCAGCATTTCCATCATTTCCATCATCATACCAGCATCAGTATTAATATTTCCTGCTATTCTATTCTTACTTTCTTTACTAATATTTCCTCCCTCAAATACTACATTGTTTGAGCTATTTTCGGTAACCTGTATTGAATTCCAGCTAACTGTTACACTATCCCCTTCCATAATAGTTTATTCAATATTATTAGTGGACATTGTTTTCTTTATCCTACCGCTCCTCAGATATATTTAAATTTTTACACTTTTTTTAGAATAAAAATCACACTTTTCTAACCTTTCTGATGCTATCTGCTGATGTTGCTTTGATGTCCAGCTTTCTGCCCCTCTCTCCTAGATTATATGTCGCTTCTGCGTCGTATTATGATGAATCTACGTCGTCTCGATGTTTTGTAGTTGAATTCCCCTGTTGCCTTGTAATCTTGGAATTACGATGTCCAATCATCCGCGTAGTCTGTCGTCCCTGTAGTTGTTTCTGGAATCTGCGTCTTGTAGTTCAGTTCACTGCTCCATTCGTTCCACGTCCTGGTTCCTTCGCCCCTTCCTGGTTATTCTGCTCCTTCCTGGTCATTCTGCTCCTTTCCTGGTCATTATGCCCCTTTCCTGGTCATTATGCTCCTTCCTGGTCATTCTGCCCCACGTTCTGGGTGCCAATTTGCGACATTAACTTTTGTGTTTGTTTATTTATTGAGCCCCACGTTGTGGTAGCCAAATTGCGACGGTATTATTTATAATGTTTGTGTATTTGTGTTTACTCCACGTGGTGAAGCCATTTTGTGACGTGATTCCTTGTTAGGTTTTTTAGCTCCATCTGGTGTTAGCAATTTGCGGCAGTATTAGTGTTCGTTTGAAAGAATGCTACTGTTATTTTATTTAATTTTTGTTCACTGTCCTCCGGCTAGCTATTATCTTTTGGTCGAGCATTTCTCTTTATACAGGTTGTGTAAACGGAAAGGAGTCATTTATCCAAAGATAACACTGATGAAAGAATTTGTTTTACACTTTTATTGTCGAACACTTTCACTATCACATTTACACATTGATCTTGACACTCGCCAAACTGAAACTGTTATAATAACTTATTTACTGATCATTCTTAATTCGCGTACTTCAACCTTTTGTGTAATTAACTTTACCACACTTGAGAATTTTCATAACTCTGTTACGCGTAACCTGCAAATTGATAGCCGACGTGTACTGTACAAATATTTCTACTGGACTAAAGGCGACGTGTAACGTACAAATGTTTTCGACGAACTGACGGACTGAAGGACTTTACCTCTAACCTAGCCCTTTTTATACTCCTACACCCCGATATGCCTAAAGATTATAACTGAGCTGCTATTGGCTAATAAAACGCGCCAACATTAGCGTCTATTTTTATATCCAATGAAAATTATGAACACATATGTTCAAGGAAAAATGTTCCAGCAAATTCTAAAGTAAAACGCGCCAATATTACGTAACTTCCTCGTCTCTAATAATGATAAACAGCTCACCCCCTCGCTGCATTATTGCACGCTATTATTGTCAGTTTCAGTAAGGCCGTATAAACTTACTTCTCAACAATATTTACAATCAACAAACATCTCAAATCAATGTCACACAAAAATGCATATTCATACTATAATCATTCTTTACATTTAAATAATTTGTGATACAAATTACTGCATCAACATACAATGTTTACTTTCTCTACTACATATAGCATCTAGGGTAAGTATAGCATTCAACCCAAAAATTCGATACCGAGATTTGGGTACCCTGAACCAAAATAAAGCATTTTTGGAAACATGTCCTTGTGTGTGTGTGTGTGTGTGAGCGCGCGCGCGCGCGCGCCAGTCTGTGAACAGCATAACTCAAAACGAAAAATCTGATAAATGCCAAATTTAGTATTTGAATTTAATATTTTTAGGATGTGACTTGAACATTTTCAAGTAAATTCTCCCACCACAGACAACCCTTTACACAGAGCATTTTTCGAACTTTTTTTATTTTCTCAAAAATAAATATAAAGGTTTTGATTAAAATATAATACGTTTAAGATATTTTTATGGCAAATGAAATGAATATCTTTAATTTTCTATGAATGTCCCAAAAATTCCTCTTCATTCTGAATGACATTCGCATAACTGGTAAGCCGTAAGAGATAGACAAACGTTTACTGCACAAAAAGTGCCTATCTCATTAAAACACACAATTTATGTCATTTACATTTTTTTTGTCGAGTTAACCATTTACGAGATATTCCTTGTTGTTCGTTTGAATTTTCCAATACTTATACTTTTTCTGAAATAGGAATTCGTTATTCGTGTTTTATGTCCTGGACATGCAAAGATAACAGCGACCAGCTCCTAAAGGATTTGACTATCGCTTAAAGCCCTTGTACCTAAAAGAAAATTAGCAATAAGATAGTTTCTGCAAACGTTTATCTTGATTAACATGAAGTAGATGGACAATAAGCGTTTGTAGAAATACTTTGTAGCAGATTAGAGAAAGTCATGTGAGTGTAACACATCAGATCTTTACTAATTGTTTTGTTTATATACCGCCATATCTAACGACATATCGTTGACCTTCAATTACTCATGAATAACGTACTCATTGAGGCAGTGTTTTTAACACAAATGATTTTCGGTCTAATTATATAAATATAAATTCAATAACAGCCCGCCTTAAAGCAATATGTGTATGTAACAATATAAAAAGGTGTATATTACAGTCATTGTATATGTTAATATTATTGTAACATGTTCAATAATGTTATGTAAATGTATTACGTAATTTAATAATGTAGGAGCTGTGAGAAATAGGTCAAAAGTTGCTAACAAAGAGGTAAGTGGTAACAATGAGGTAACCTTGAGGCAATAATGAGTTAGAGAGGTTAAACAATGTTACTTGTGATTCTTGGAAGCAATAATGTAATTTTAGTGACAGTTTATAAAATAGCCAATCAACAACCAGAAAAAGCTTTAGTTAAATGAAGGTATTCTATTAGAGTGGGATTACCAAAGGAGAAAAGGAGAAACATTTACAAATTCAGAAGTCAGTTACTAGTAGACCGTGTTCATAACCGGACGCGAGACACCTCCTCGAGAAGTATAATACGTATTTGTGTGGGACGAAAATAGTTTACGTGTTAAAAAGTACAAGTATTTAATAAAAGAATCTCACAGCTCTCTATATCAGTGAAGTGTTATTTAAATTGTGTCAAGGATTAATAAATGTAGTGATGTAAAATTATAATCTGTGTAAGCCTACATTCTTAGTCGCACCACAACCCTGCCAAGACATCCATGTCTCTAACAATAATACTGACGCAGCCGAGGCAAACATAAATATATAACACTTAAAGAAACAGTCAAATTACAAAGTTGATATTTTTTAAACCTGTGGCGAAGGCTAACGGAAACTGTTTACCATACGTATGGTTGCAAACAAACTTAAAGTTCGGCTCCCAACAGTTGAAATATAATACAACACTTTCAACACAATCTACTTCATATTTGGCTCCCAAAACGTGGGGCAAAATAATAGCAATATAACAAAATACCTTTTTCAAATTGACGCCCCAAATGTGGGGCAAATAATAAATATCTTCATCATGAATAGGTTTTCTGTTTCAGTTCACATTGTTACTTCCGTTTTCCAGGGAGAATAGGAAATAATCTTAATTTATCCGCGAATCGAAGTTGGTATTCCTGGATTCAGAGACTAATACACTAACTCCTACACCGTAGAAGCATCAGAATGTTGAAGATGACTTACCTAATAAGGTTGTCTAAGGTTCTGCTCTAAGATGAAATTACCAGGTGAAATTTCCAAGCCCCAAAGCTGAGTTTTGGTGCTGCCAAAGTTTGGTATATGCCTTCATAACCAGGTAATCACCACGCTAGCAGGCACTTAATTGCACTAGCTGTTAATCTCAGGAGCGTTACTCCGGTCTGCGGTTCCAAATGAAATTTCCTCACAGTTTCCAAGATAATTTCCTGGACCTGTCCGTTCCAACGTTTTCTCTCGGAGACTCAGTTCCTGTATAAGAAAACTAGAACTTGGAATAGTAGCACATGCTCTAGGGCAGCACTTCCCAAACTGGGGAATCCTATGTGATTATCTGTGAGGAATGCTTAAATTAAATTTCTCATGTGTTACATTCATATAAATTTCTCTGTCCCCTATCGTTTATTATTGTGTATACAAATTATTCTTACAAATGTTTATTACTTTCTCTACTACGTACAGTAAGTAGGGGAAGTATTGTATTCCACCCAAAAATTCTATACCGAGATTTCACCGGAAATACATGTTTGAGACCCCCTGAATCCAAAAAAAAAAAGCATTTTTGGAAACATGTCCGTGTGTGTGTGTGTGTGTCTGTGAACAGCATAACTCAGAAACGAACAGTCGAATAAACACCAAACTTGGGATTTAGGTTCAGTATCTTCCAGATATGCGACACGAAGGTTTTCAAGAAAAACCTCCCACCTCAGGTTACCCTTTACATGGAAGATTTTTCGAAAATTTTAATTTTCTCAAAAATGGCTCTAACGATTTTGATTAAAATATCATATACTTAAGATATTTTCATGACAAATGAAATGTATATCTCGAATTTTCTGGGAATGTCTCCAAAAGTATTCTTCCTTGTGAACGACTTTTGCATAACTGGTAAACCACAAGAGATAGACAAAATTTTACTACACAAAAATGTAGATCGCGTTAAAATACACAATTTATGTCATATACATTTTTGTTTGTTTAGTGAACCAATTTCGAGGTAGCTTGTTATTTCCTTAAATTTTTCAATACTTATTTTCTCAAATGGGAATTCGTTATTCATTTTTGTGTCTTGGATATGCAAAGAGTATTATTCTGTGGCAAAGAGAATGGTGCTTCACATAGCAACCAGCTATTAAGGGTAATGTCTATGCTTAAAGGCTACTGTATTTCTATATTGCCCTTGTAAATATATATTCCCCTTACATCTACAAGAAAATTAGCAATAAGATAGAGTATGGAAATGTTTATCTCGATTAACATGAAGTATATGGAGAATAAGCGTTTGTAAAAATAGTTTGTACAAGAGTAGAGAAAGTCATGTGAGTTTAACACAAGATTTTTTTGTGGGTGCAATCTTAAGGTGAAAACCTTTCTTACCGGTTTTTAAATTTAAACATTCTTTACTACTTTTTCAGAAACTATTTCTAGTAAATACTATTCTTTAAAATGTTAATTACTCATTGGGGCAGTATGAATTGAGTTTCTTCAATCAATCATCAAATACCGGGAATGTACGAGTTGTAGATACTTCTTCAGTATTCAAGTTAACTTTCCGCATGTTAAAATCACTAACCAGTGCTAAAACTTAAAAATGGCTGCTGTAAATCAAGATGTTGCCCAAGACATACGTTTCGAAACGGCAACGTTACAAGCAGGAAATTTTCTAATGTTTCGTTAATTGTTGCAGTACTAGATATTAAGCAAAAACTTTTATGTTGTACATTCGCATGACTTTCTCTATCGTTTATTAGTGCATAAGGAAGTTATTATTACGAAAGTTTACTTTTCTACTTTATTTTAATAGAAGTATATACCTTTCTGAGATAAACCTACAGCACACATCTCTTATAGATACAAAAGGAATAGCGATTGTCAAATGTTTGACAACTGGATGCTATAAATATAACCTTAAAATTCCATATTGTTACCATGGAATCGCAAGAAACAACTGAAAACCAATAGGACTTTAAAAGAATTACAAAATATTGAACAACTCGAACCATTAATAACAAAATATCTCAGAAATGGCTTATGCTACACAAAAAGTTATTTGAAATAAAGTGTGTGTTTTGATGATATCTACAGTTTATGAATAGTTTGTTACCCTCTTCGCTTTACGTTTATTAGTTATACAAGATTTCCAGAAAATTCAAAATATACATTTTATTTTTCATGTAAATATAAAGTATTTTAATCAAAATCGTTACAGCTATTTTTTAGAAAATAAAACATTTCGAATAATGTTTCATATATAGAGTAGTTTGGGATGCGGGGATTTTCTTCAAAATCTTCTTGTCGCATCTTGGAGGATATTGAACTTAAATAGTAACTTAAGTATTTGTCTGACCTTTTCTTTTTGAATTGCTGTTCACAGATATCTTTTTTGGATTCAGGAGCCAAAACATACAATCTCTGTATCGAATTTTTGGGTGGAATGCAATACCTTCTCTACCTACTATATACGTGATAGAGAAAGTAAAAACACCGGCATCGTTTTACTAGCTACCATCAGTTTCTCGCATGTGGTTCTGATCTCAATAATTAATTGATTATTGTTAATGATAACACGAGTTTGCTGTCCAAAGTGCAAAATTATTTGAAGTTAAATGAAGAAACTGTGAGTTTTAACAGAATGGAGATGGTTCCCAAAAACGAATAATGACGATTTGAACTAATATTTGAGAATACTTCAGTATCCTAAGTTAAAGTGAAGGGACAGGCAGACGTCGTTTCAGAAGGCCGTCGACCTCCTGGTCAATAAAACTGTCTTCCTTTTTGGGAAAGTAAATTCCTAAAACACATCGTTGCTTACTTCTCCTTCCTCCTCTCTTTTATTATAGGTCGTAACCTGTTTTTCTTCATGGGGACCCTCGAATGAAGCGAATTTCACTCTCTCTGGACACCTTCCTGTAGGTCTATAATCTCGAACCATCTTCGTTGACTTATTTTTATCTGCTCTTGCAACATATTAATCGCATTCTTTTCTCTTCTCTAGTACAAATTTAATACCTCGGTTGCTTATAATGAGCTTAATACATACTTTTTTACATAATACGTATTTATTTTCAAAGTATTATTATTATATTATTATTGTTGTTGTTGCAGTTATGTAGTGATTACATATACGGACACGGGTGGCCGAGCTCGTTAAAGCACGGACTCTTGTGCTGGTCCACGGTGTTAATCCAGCCAGGATCCCTACGTGACTGAAGTTTTTTCCCAGGTTTTCCTTAGTCCCCAAAACTGAAAAATGAGGCAGATACCCTTAAAGTTAGGCCGGGGACGTTTCCTTCCTAAATTTTGAAGAAAATGTTTTGTTGGAGTTGTTTATTTATTTAGCTCCACTTATGGCCGCCAATTTGAAGTAGTTTGTATTGAAGGAGTTGTATCGTATTTCAACTGTTGGGGAGCCGAACTTGTAGTAGTTGCAACCGCACGTATAGTAAACAGTTTCCGGTTGCCTTCGCCCCAAATGTACTTTCAGGTGGCCTTTGCCCCAAGTTTAAAAAAAATATTAACTTTGTTATTAAACTACTTCTTAAAATATTATATTTATGTTTGCCTCGGCTGCGTCAGTATTAGTTTACAGACACGTTTCTCTTAGGCAGGGCGTGGTACAACTAAGAATGTAGGCTTACACAGATTTTAAGTTTTAATTCACTCCTTTTTATTAATCCTTGACAAAAATTAAACAGCACTTCACTGATATAGGGAGCTGTGAGAATCTTTTATTTAATTTTTGTACTTTTTAACACGTATACTTATTTTTCGTCTCACGCGAATACGTATTATATTTCTCTAGAGGACGCATCTTTCATCCGGTTACTATAACGGTCTGCAGGCAACTAAATAGATTTGAACCGTCTAGACTTGTAAATCTCTGCATTTCAAGTCTCTGATTGGCTAATCCTAGTCCAATAGAATACCTGCATTTAACTAAAGTTTTTTCTGGTTGTTGATTGGCTATTTTTAAACTGTCTCAAAATTTACATTATTGCTGCTCAAATAATGACTAGTAGTATTTAAACTTCATTACTCATTATTACCTCAAGGTTACCTCATTGTTAGCAACTTTTAACCTATTATTCTCACAGCTCCTACATTATTAAATTACGTAATGCATTCACATAACATTATTACACATGGATACAATAATATAATCATATGCAATGACTGTTAAATACATTTTACAAATCATTACATACATATTGCTTCAAGGTGGGGTGTTATTGAAGTTGCATATTATGTAATTAGAGTGAAATTATTTAAGTGTTAAAAATACTACCTCAATTTTTTTTCCCAATAATTACTTCATTTCACGTATCATCAGTGTCTATCGTCTGCGGTGCCTTGAGCGGTAAGAACGGGAGTTAAACACTATAAAAATAGTAATTACATTATTATTTAAGGTAGTTATGAACTGGATTTTGTTTTGATGCAGTAATTTGTATCACAAATTACTTAAATGTAAATAATGATTGTAATATGAATATGCATTTTTATGTGACATTGATTTCAGATGTTTATTAATTGTAATTATTATTGGGAAATAAGTTTATACGGCTTTACTGAAACTGTCAATAATAGCGCAATAATGCAGCGAGGGGGTGAGCTGTTTATCATTATTGGAAACAAGGAAGTTACGTAATGTTCGCGCGTTTTTTCCGTTGAGAACCTTCTGGAATGTTTCCCTAAAAGCAATATGTATTCGTGGTTTTCATTGGATATTAAGATAGACGCTAATGTTGGCGCGTTTTATTAGCCAATTGCAGCTCAGTTATAATCTTTAGGCATATCGTGGAGTGGGATTATAAATAGGCTAGGTTAGAGGTAACGTCAGTCAGTCCTTCAGTTCGCCGAAAGCATTCATATACTACACGTCGTCTTCAGTCAGTCAGTTCGTCAAGTTACGCGCAGCAGAATTATGAAAGATCTAAAATATGGTAAAGTTAATTATACAAAAGGTTGAAGTACGTTGATTAAAAGTGATCAGTAAGAAGTATTATAACAGTTTCAGTTTGGCGAGTATCCAGATCAATATGTAAAAGTGATAGTGAACGTGTTCGACAATAAAAATTATAAAACAAATTTCTTCATCAGTGTAATTTTTTGGATAAAAGATTCCTTTCCGTTTCAAAACCTGTATAGAGACACATGTTCGACCCAAGATAAGATAATAGCTAGCCGGAGGACATTTGAAATGAATTATTTCAAAAACTGATCCTAAGAACCGCAAATTGCTAACGCCAGATGGAGCTACAAACCCAACAAATGAATGACGTCACAAGATGGCTTCAACCCTGATGTAAACAAACATTTGCAAGTATATCGCAAATTGGCTACCATACGTGGGGCAGTTAAAATTATGTAACCAAACAAAACAAAAGCAGCACAATATAAGATCTTCAAGTTTTAACAACATTACGTAAAAACATATTACGTAAGCACCATCCGTCGCAGCTTCGAATTAGTAAACTTAATCCTCGTGTCTTTAAATATGTGCGCAAAAAGGAAAAGGAATTCTTCTTGTAACTCGATTTTTTTTTGGTTTGGAACTTTCCTTGTAAAGCAAAGAGCTTAACTAATAAAAAAGAACATACGGTCTTATTAATTTTCGTATTACCTCAAAAGGTGTTCTAATCAAGCTGTTACGATAAATTCGTTGGTTCACTTGAGCGTATAAAATAACGATGGTCTTAGTCGCGTAGTTGCCTTCCTGTACTGTTATTTCTTATTATCATCATCTACCTCAAGGTAGGCCCTATGGCCTGTTTCGACACAGAAATCGTCTTGCCATGTATGTCGGGATCATCCGACATCGCGTCACATCCTGTGTAAATTATGTAGAAGGCATTCTTTCAATGTGTGCTTTCCAGTTAAGGCAGTATTTTTAACACTAAAATGATTTCAGTCTAATTGTATAATATATATAATTCAATAACAGCCCCGCCTTAAAGCAATATGTGATGTAACGATATATAAAAAATGTATGCAACAGTCATTGTATATGTTTGTATTATTGTATCCATGTGTAATAATGTTATGTAACTATATTACGTAATTTAATCATGTAGGAGCTGTGAGAATAATAGGTTAAAAGTTGCTAGCAATGAGGTAACAATTAGGTAACCTTGAAGCAATAATGAATTTGAAAGTTTAAATGCTACTAGTCATTATTGGAACAACAATATTGTAAATTTTGACACAGTTTAAAAATAGCTAATCAACAACCAGAAAAAGCTTTAGTTAAATGAAGGCATTCTATTGGAGTAGCATTAGGCAATCAGAGACTTGAAAAACAGAAATTTACAAGTTTATGCGCTAGAAATCTATTCAGTTGGTTGCAGACAGCGTTACTAACCAGACGCAAAAAGTGTTCTCAAGAAATTTAATACGTATTCGTGAGAGACGAAAAATAAGTTTACGTGTTAAAAAGTGTAATTAATTAATAAAAAGAATCTCAGAGCTCTCTATATCAGTGAAGTGTTATTTAAATCGTATCAAGTATTAATAAAAGGAGGGAAGTAAAATTATAATCTGTGTAAGCCTACATTCTTGTCACATCACAACCCTGCCAAGAGAAACATGTCTCTAACAATAATACTGACGCAGCCGAGACAAACATAAATATGTAATATTTAAAGAAACAGTCAAATTACAAAATTAATATTTTTAAACTTAGGGCGAAGGCCCCCGGAAAGCGGGTACTATACGTGTGGTTGCAACTACTACAAGTTCGGCTGCCCAACAGTTGAAATACAACTCCTACTTCAAATTGGCTTTTCCATACGTGAAACAATAAATAATTTTCTCACAGTTATCTTTAATTTCTATTATTTTATTATTTAAATTATAAATATCTGTATGATGTAATTTGTTACGTGATTGTGAAGTGTACATTCATCCACATCTCTCAAACATTTCTTTTCAGCTGTCTATCATTCTCCTATCTGAGCGTTTTAGAGCCCAGTTCTCTACACCGTATGTCAGAATAGGTACAGCCATAGTTTTTTAAAAGTTTAGCTTTGCTTCTTTTCTTGTCTTGTTTTTTAAATTCAGTTTTATTGTTCCACATTTACTTTAAAATTTATAAATTTTTTGAGGTCTTTGTCATAATTACAGGTTATTATTTCACACCCTGTTCTGTTATTTTGTCTTTCAATACAATTTTATTTCTTTTTTGCTTTTTCCCTAAGAAGGAAAATTTTTCAGCAGATATCTCTAGGTTGCAAGTTGACATTACTTTATCTAGAAGGAAAGGGCTGTCTATAACATAACATCTATAACGTGTGCAAATTATACTGTGTTTACAACGAATGCATGCATTTTATAATTATCCTTCATATTAGCTTGCCATTCTAAAATTGCTTCGTCCATATACAGTGTGGACCATTTAAGTTGAGACTGTGCAATATCTCCAAAACTGTGCATTGCTTGAATGAAACTTGCTTGATAATATGGGGGAAAACAAATGCCATTAGTCGTGTTTTGTTTGGGGGACGTTGTGATGGTCATTTTAGGATCAATTTAAAATTTTTAAATGGGAATTTACATTTTGTATGTTGTCTTCTCATTATAAAATTATTTATAAAAAGCTCCTTATTTTGTGATGAGGAATAAAAATAAAAAATAAAAATGTTGGTTCCCAATTACGAAACGTAAGTTGACCCTCGAATGACCATCCATGGATAGTCCAACCGTTCATTGCACTCTTCGTACACAGTCAAGCAGAATGTTCGTTATTATTTACGTTGGTGGAAGAACAATTTGTCGCAGTTCTCAAACGACTTGTGTTATCTTATTTGTTGGGCGCTTATTGTTTAATTATTTTTAAATTTGGGTTCTTTGTCCTCCGGCCAGCTATTATAACTCAGTAGAGCAAGTGTCTCTAAGCAGGGTGTGTAAACGGAAAGGAGTTGTTGCTAAAAGATAACACTGATAAAACAAATTAGTTTCTACACTTTTATCGCCGTCACACTTAATTAATAATTGACATGTTTAATCTTTATACACGCCTGACTGAAACTGTGATATTTTCGAATGTAACTACAGTCGTTATAGTTGCCGCGCACCAATTACTTCGCGTACTTTACATTTTTTTAGCTCTGTGATGTGCACCTCGTGAGAGATTCTTCAGAACTGTGCGACACTTGCTTATGTCTCAAGTATATATACTCCTTCACCTTGAATTGCCTAAACATTATAATAGAGCTCTTATTGGTTACCAAATTGCGCCCACTTTAGCGTCTGTTTTGGTCAGCCAATCACTACTACTAACATATATGCTCTAGAGAAGATATTCCCTCCATTTCTAAAAAATGGCACGCTACCCTGACGTCATTTTGTTTATCTCTTCTTAGTGATAAACAACTCACCCCCTCGTTTTATTGTTACCCACATCTATTGTCAATTTCAGTTATGCCGTGCAATCTTATTTCCTAACAATACTTATGGCTAACAAACATCTAAAATCATGTACATACAATAATATAAATTTACACTACAATCACTCTGGCATTCACAGCATGTTATGATATAATATATTGTCTCAAATTGCAAAGTGCTTAATTCAAATGTTGTTTAGTTTTTTATGAGGAGTGAGAAAACTGCATAAATAAGATAGGTCCCCATTTAAAAAGAATTAGATGACCATTAAAACGTCCTCCAAATAAAACACGACTAATGGAATTTACTTTCCCCCATAATGCTAAGCAACTTTTATTCAGGACATTTCTTTATACAATTCTTAGTTTTGGAGATATTGTACAGTCTAACTTAAATGGTCACCCTGTATAGGCTAAAAAGAGGGGATGACATTAGGCATCCTTGTCTCACTCCTAAATCAATTAATTCTGTTTTTAATTTTTTTTTCTGTTGTCTATGCCAATAATTTGTCTGCAAACATATTATGTATCATAAGGGTTAAATGTTTTGGGCATTCTTTCCCTTTTATGATATTCCATAATTTCTTCGGATTACCTTATCAAATGCTTTTATATAATCGACGAATAAGAGATGTGTTTCTGAGTTGAATTCCCTTCGTTTTTGTATTGCTTGTGTGAAGGAAACAGCCTGTGCAAGATCTCCCGTCTAAATCCATGTTGTTCATAGAGTAAAATTTCTGAAATTGCATTTATTTTTTCCAGTGAGTTTTGGCGGAATGTGGACTTGGGATGGTGCCGTTTTTGAGTGTACACAAAATTATGGACAGATGCGTAACGCCTTCCTGTACCATCTATTTTTACTTTCTCTTCTACGTATAGTAAGTAGGGGAAGTATTGTATTCCAACAAAAAATTCGATATCGAGATTTCATCGGAAATACATGTTTTGAGACCCCTGAATTCAAAAAAAGCATTTCTGGAAACATGTCCGTGTGTGTGTGTGTGTGTGTGTGTGTGAACAGCATAACTCAGAAACGAAAAGTCGCATAAACACCAAACTTGGTATTTAGGTTCAGTATCTTCCAGAGATGCGACACGAAGGTTTTCAAGAAAATCCCCCCACTCCAGATGACCATTTTACATGGAACATTTTTCGAAAATTTTAATTTTCTCAAAAATGGCTCTAACGATTTTGATTACAATATCATAGGTTTAAGATATTTTCATGACAAATGAAATGTATATCTCGAATTTTCTGGGAATGTCTCCAAAAGTATTCTTCATTGTGAACAACTTTTGCATAACTGGTAAACCATTAGAGATAGACAAAATTTTACTACACCAAAAATGTAGATCGCGTTAAAATACACAATTTATGTCATATATAGTTTTTTTGTTGAGTGAACCATTTTCGAGATATTACTTGTTATTCCCTTAAATTTTCCAATACTTTTTCTCAAATGGGAATTCGTTATTCATTTTTTTATGTCCTGGACATACAAAGAGAATGGAATGCGCCACATAGCAACCAGCTCTTAAAAGATTTGACTATCGCTTGAATACTACCATATTCCACTTGCATCTACAAGAAGATTAGCAATAAGATTAACATCTCGATTAACATGAAGCATATGGAGAATAAGCGTTTGTAAAAATAGTTTGTACAAGAATAGAGAAAGTCATGTGAGTGTAACACATCAGATTTTTTAAGTGTAGTTTGGGGTGGGGAATTTACTTGAAAAATCTTATGTCATTTTTTGCAAGATTTTAAACTTAAGTACGAAGTTTGATATTTATTCGATATTTTGTTCTCTCTCTGTCCCCTCTCTATCTCAGACTTTTCTAAAATGATTTTTTTATTTAAGGGCCTCAAAACATGTATTTGCGGTGAAATCTGGATCTTGAACTTTTGGATTGTATGGAAAGTAAATTTTAATATGTAAAATATCCGGTGGATTACAATACTCCCCTACTTACTAACGTACATGGTAGGGAAAGTTAGAATTGTTAGAACCTGCGTGGTTCTAAGCAGTTATTCCGTTGCAGATAGTTGCCAAAATGGCGACACCGGAAGGAATATTTCTTGCCGGCAGAAGCAACTTTACGCCATGAACTGCGAGTGCGTGAAATGCTGACTGCCGTTAGTGTTTTTGCACCGGAAGCACTTGGATGCTGTTTTTTCTCCGTGTGCAGAAACATCAATACTTCTACAATTCGTTGTAACCTGTAGTACGATGATCCCTGGAGATACCTACAGCAAGTTTTTCAGGAAGCGAGCCTGAAGCGTACTTCCGGTTTGCCGACCAGAACCGGTCGGTCGGTAAAGTTGCCGTCTGTATGTGAAACCTGTATACATCGACCTCGCATTAGAATCAGAGTAGGTAGAGATGTCTTAAACAAAATACAAGAAAGTACCTTAAGGGTGCCAACCTTTGAAAATGACAGAACATTCTGAAAAATCTGATGTGTTACACTCACATGACTTTCTCTACTCTTGTACAAAGTATTTATACAAACGCTTATTCTCCATATGCTTCATGTTAATCGAGATGTTAATCTTATTGCTAATTTTCTTGTAGGTGCAAGGTGAATTGGTAAACTTTAAACGATAGTCAAATATTTTAAGAGCTGGTTGCTATGTGGAGTATTCCATTCTCTTTGCATTACCAAAACAAAAACAAAACAAAAATGAATAACGAATTCCCATTTGAGAAAAAGTATAAGTATTGGAAAATTTAAGGGAATAACAAGCAATACCTCGAAAACGGTTCACTCAACAAAATAATGTATATGAAATAAATTGTGTATTTTAACGCGATCTACATTTTTTATGTAGTAAAAGTTTGTCTATCTCTTATGGTTTACCAGTTATGCAAAAGTCGTTCACAATGAAGAATACTTTTGGAGACATACCAGAAAATTGGAGATATACATTTTATCTGTCATGAAAGTATCTTAAATGTGTATGTTTTAATCAAAATCGCTAGAGCCATTTTTGAAAAAATTAAAATTTTCGAAAAATGTTCCATGTAAAGGGTAATCTGTGGTGGGGTATCTTCTTGAAAACCTGTGTGTCGTATCTCTGGAAGATACTGAACCTAAATACCAAGTTTGGTTTATCCGACTGTTCGTTTCTGAGTTATGCTGTTCAGACACACAGACACATACACACACATATTTCCAAATATGTTTTTTTTTGCATTCAGGGGTTCTCAAAACTTATATTTCCGGTGGAATCTCGGTATCGAATTTTTGGGTGGAATACAATACTTTTCCCTACTTACTATATGAGTAGAGAAAGTAAAAATATACATTTTAAGCATGTTGTTGCATTTAAGAGGGATATATATATATATATATATATATGTATATAAAATGGTGCACACAATAAGATCATTGACGTATAGTTTAAATCTAAAATCATCATTCTACCCATTAAAGCAATTAATTATTTATTTAAGCACTCCTTACCACTCAAATTACCAATTATTTTGAAAAGTTCACCAATCATCGTATTATAACAAAGTTTTCCCTGGAAAATCTTAAGCATGATAAATATGACGAAGTACAATGCTTTAGAAATCATTTTCACTTTCTCTACCACGTATAGATAGTATGTAGAGAAGGAATTGCAATCCACCCAAAAATTCGGGACCGATATTTCACCGGATAACATGTTTTGAGGTCCCTTGAATCCTCCCGAGGTCGCGGTAGAGGGCGATGGATTTTTTCGGACGTAAAAATCCTGAGCATGACTTCCTTCGGAACTGAAGTAAAGCCGGTGCTCTCGTGTCGTAGATTTACGTTAAAGAACCTCAAGCCTATTAAAGAGACCTCTGAGCAAATTTTCTGGTCTTTCACACCCAATATAGAATGGGGCGCTAAGAACCATAATAGCTAAAGAGAGTCCATAAATAAAACTAAATTTAATTTAATTTTTATCCTGAATCCAAAAAAGGTGTCTATGGAAAAATGTTTTGTTTGTGTGTGTATATGTCTATGTGTGTGTCAACAGAATAACCAAATAAAAAGTTCGATAAATACCAAACTGGGTATTTAAATTCAGTACCTTCCAAAAATGCTCCACGAACTTTACGAAAATTTCACCATTCTTTACATGGAACGTTTTCCAAAACGTATTCTTCTCTTAACGTTCCTAACGATTTTTATTATATATAAAAAATATTTACGGAAAAATAAAATGTTTATCTTACATTTTCTGGGAAGAACCAGTATAGTCCTTTTTGTGTAATCTTATATAATCTGTAAACGTTAAGTGATAGACGAAAACGTACTTACACTAAAGAATTGGATCTCTTTAAAACGCGGAATTTATTTCAAATAACCTTTTTTTGTGGCATTAGCCACTTCCGAGATTTCGTTATTAATAGTTCGAATTGCCCATTACTTTCGTCATTCTTTTAGTTATCGTTTCTCGCGATTGCATGGAAACAGTATGGAATTTAAAGGCCAGCGTATAGCGTTCAGTTCTTAAACATTTGACTATCACTGTTCCCTTTGTATCTATAACGAAATGTGTAATGTAGCTATTTCTGCGAATGTTTATTTAGATTAAACTGTAGTAGACAGAAAAATATCTCTAATAAGAGTAGTTTGTTTACCCCTAATAAACGATAGAGGGTAGAGAAAGTAATGTATGTTTATCATATCAGATGTTTTATAAACTTTCTGACCTTCAAGTATAAAAGCCTCACAAATGTCCACAGAATGTTTGGAAGAGGTCAAATGCAAATGAACGAGACGATTTAACTCGCAGAGAAAGGAAATAATCAATTTGACGTGAAAGGAAGTTTCGAGTGACAGAGTGGAAGGTTCGAGTTCCTTTCTTCCTATTCATTATTATTACAGTGTTTTGTCACCTTCCATGATAGGCATCTGATCGTTCATCTCTGTCTACAAACCTGAATTCCATGTCAAGCAACACACTAAGCGACATTTATAACAAAGGCTCTCGAGATACTCATTTGTAGGCATTGTGTACTGTCACACCTTCTCATAAAACGATGATCTAATCATAACCAAAACAAAGCTCAATGTGCAAAATGCAGTGCAAATGTAAACAGAAATAACAAAGTGACATCTTTTTGAGGAAAGGCAGAAATAAAGTATTTGACGTTTAGGAAGTTTTATCCTAAAAGTTGAGAAACGTTATTATTTCACGTATGGAAAAGACGATTTGAAGTAGTCTGTATTGAAGGTGTTGTATTATATTTCATCTGTTGCGGAGCCGAAGTTGTAGTAGTTACACGTATAGTAAACAGTTTCCGGTAGCCTTTGCCCCAAATGTACTTCCAGGTGGCCTTTGCCCCAAGTTTAAAAAAATATTAACTTTGTAATTTAACTGTTTCTTTAAATATATATTTATGTTTGCCTCGGCTGCGTCAGTATTATTGTTAGAGACACGTTTCTCTTAGCAGGGCTGTGGTGCGACTTAAGAATGTAGGCTTACATAGCATATCATTTTACTTAACTCCTTTTATTAATGCTTGATACGATTTAAATAACACTTCACTGATATAGAGAGCTGTGATATTCTTTTTATTAATTACTTGCACTTTTTTAATACGTAAACTATTTTCGTCTCACACGAATACGCATTATAATTCTCGAGAACACCCTTTGCATCTGGTTAGTAACGCTGTTTGCAGGCAACTGACTTCTAAATTTGTAAATTTTTCTCCTTTTTAGTTTCTGATTGGCTAATCCTAGTCCAATAGAATACCTTCATTTAACTAAAGCTTTTTCTGGTTGTTGATTGGCTATTTTATAATCTGTCACTAAATTTACATTATTGCTTCCAAGAATCAGAAGTAGTATTGTTAAACTCTTCAAACTCATTATTGCCTCAAGGTTACCTCATTGATAGCAACTTTTAACTTATTATTCTCACAGCTTCTACGTTATTAAATTACGTAATATATTCACATAACATTATTACACATGTATACAATAATAGAAACATATACAATGTAATATACACTTTTTATATATTCTTACATACACATATTGCTTTAAGGCGGGCTGTTATTGAATTTATATTTATATAATTAGACTGAAATTATTTAAGTGTTAAAATGTTACCTCAAGTTACAAACATTTATGCTTCTAATAAGAAAATAATTTAGTGAAACTAGCTATCGCTTTTACAGTTTTTAAAAATGTGTATTGTGTAGTGAGTATCACTATCCATACTCAAAAATCAGTATCGGTATCGAGTATCGAGAAATCGTGGTATCCTCCCAACACTAAACTTCTAATTTATATTTTTCTTTTGAAGTTAAGAACGAATGTAAGCACCCTGTGCCGATTGTGGAAGTGATTGATGTTAAAAAATATCTTACCGCGAGATGACTGCACTCTAACGTGTGAGGCTCGCATTCAGATGGTCTCGGATTCGACAGCCCACAAGGACCTTGGGTTTTTCGTGGTTTTCCCTGATTTGTAGGCAAACGTTGGGGTGGTTTCATATAAGGTACGACTTCCTTTCATTCCGTTTCCTTCTCATCTTTCAGGTGTGGTTCTAGGTTTCGTGGCGTGAGGTAGTGCCGACAAATGACGCGGAACCTTGCTCTAAGTGAAGTGTATTCCTTGTAAACAGTAGAGGGCTGCTTGGTTGACGGGTCGTTCATCTCCCTCTCTGCGCAGCTCCAGCAGAGGGAGGGGTCTTCGAGCCAGGTATGTGAGGGATCTCCACGCGTCTCAGCGGCCTGTAGCCTCCTGTGGTTCCTTCACTTCATCCTTCCTTCTGGGGGTGGTAGCCGCAGTAGATCCGTGTAGGTCGCAGTGCGCGAGGAGTCCCCCTCTATTGTATACCTTTTAGAAACAGTTTCTAAGTATGACTGTTGTATTTGCGAAGATGTTTGTCATTGACAACGAATACAGTTAGCCTTTAGGAGCCGATGTTTATAAAAAAAATCTGATGTGTTACACTCACATGACTTTCTCTACTCTTGTACAATCTAATTTTACAAACGCTTATTCTCCATATGCTTCATGTTAATCGAGATATCGAGATGTCAATCTTATTGATAATTTTCTTGTAGATGCAAGGGGAATATGGTAGCTTTTAAGCGATAGTCAAATATTTTAACGCTGGTTGCTATGTGACGCATTCCATTCTCTTTGCATGTCCAGGACATAAAAAAAATGAATAACGAATTTGAGAAAAAGTAGAAGTATTGTAAAATTTAAGGAAATAACAAGCAATATCTCGAAAACGGTTCACTCAACAAAAGAAATGTATATGACATAAATTGTGTATTTTAACCCCGTCTACATTTTTTCTGTAGTAAAAGCTTGTCTATCTCTTATGGTTTACCAGTTGTGCAAAAGTCGTTCACAATGAAGAATACTTTTGGAGACATTCCTAGAAAATTCAAGATATACATTTTATTTATCATGAAAGCATCTTAAATATATGATATTTAATCAAAATCAGTAGAGACTTTTTGAGAAAATTAAAATTTTCGAAAAATCTTCCATGTAAAGGGTAGTCTGGAGTGGGGGATTTTCTTGAAAACCTTCGTGTCGTATCTCTGGAGGATACTGAACCTAAATACCAAGTTTGGTGCTTATCCGACTGTTCGTTTTTGAGTTATGCTGTTCACAGACACACACACACACACACACACACACACGGACATGTTTCCAAAAATGCTTTTTTTGGATTCAGGAGGTCTCAAAACATGTATTTCCGGTGAAATCTCGGTATCGAATTTTTGGGTGGAATGCAATACTTCCCCTACTTACTATACGTAGTAGAGAAAGTAAAAAATCTGATGTGTTACACTCACATGACTTTCTCTACTCTTGTACAAACTATTTTTATAAACGCTTATTCTCCATCTACTTCATGTTACTCGAGATAAACATTTGCACACTCTATCTTATTGCTAATTTTCTTGTAGATGTAAGGGGAATATATATTTACAAGGGCAATATAGAAATACAGTAGCCTTTAAGCATATACATATCTCTTAATAGCTGGTTGCTAGGTGCAGCACCATTCCCTTTGCAACAGATTAATACTCTTTGCATATCCAAGACAAAAAAATGAATAACGAATTCTTATTTGAGAAAAGTATTGAAAAATTTAAGGGAATAACAAGTAATATCTCGAAAATGGTTCACTCAACAAAAAAAATGTATATGACATAAATTGTGTATTTTAACGCGATCTACATTTTGTGTGTAGTAAAATTTTGTCTATCTCTTATGGTTTACCAGTTATGCAAAAGTCGTTCACAATAAAGAATACTTTTGGAGACATTCCCAGGAAATTCAAGATATACATTTTATTTGTCATAAAAATATCTTAAACATATGATATTTTAATCAAAATCGTTAGAGCCATTTTTGAGAAAATTAAAAGTTTCGAAAAATCTTCCATGTAAAGGGTACTCTGGGGTGGGGGGATTTTCTTGAAAACCTTCGTGTCGCATCCCTGCAAGATACTGAACCCAAATACCAAGTTTGGTGTTTATCCGACTGTTCGTTTCTGAGTTATGCTGTTCACAGACACACACACAGACACACAGACACAGACACACAGACACACACACGGACATGTTTCCAAAAATGCTTTTTTTGGATTCAGGGGGTCTCAAAACATGTATTTCCGGTGAAATCTCGTTATCGAAATTTTGGTTGGAATACGATACTTCCCCTACTTACTATACGTAGTAGAGAAAGTAAAAATTTTATGAATGATTTCAAACCGCTTTACAATTATTAATTTTTACTTTCTCTACTACGTATAGTAAGTAGGGGAAGTATTGTAGTATTGCACCCAAAAATTCCATATCGAGATTTTACCGAAAATACATGTCTTGAAGCTCCCTGAATCCAAAAAGAAGCATTTTTAGAAAAACATTCGTGTACGCGTCTTTCTGTCTGTGTGTGTATCTGTGAACAGCACGACTCAAAAAGGAAAGTCAGATCAACACCAAACTGAGTATTTAAGTTCAGTATCTTCCAAAAATGCGACACGAAGATTTTCAAGAAAATCCCCTACTCTAAACTACCCTATACATGGAATTTTCTTCGAAAATTTTAATTTTCTGAAAATGGCTCCAAGTATTTTGATTAAAATACTACATATTAAAAGATATTTACAGACAAATGAAATATATATCTTGATTTTCTGGAAATAGGCTGTGAAGTCTAGAAGAAATGTTGTATAATGTTGTATATTATGTAACTGGTAAGTAAAGCAACAGAAAAAACGTGTTACACAAAATGTGTAGATATCTTTAAAACCCACAATTTATTTAAAATAAGCTTTTTGTGGTATTCTGAGATATCCGCTTGAGGCAGTATTTTTAACACTTAAATGATTTCAGTCTAATTATATAATATGTAAATTCAATAAGAGCCCGCCTTAAAGCAATATGTGTATGTAACAATATATAAAAAGTCATTGTATATGTTTATATCATTGTATACATGTAATAATGTTATCTAAATGTATTATGTACTTTAATAATGTAGGAGCTGTGAGAATAATAGGTTACAAGTTGTTATCCATGAGGCAACAATGAGGTAACCTTGAGGCAATAATGAATTTGAAAAGTTTAACAACACTTCCTGTAATTCTTGGAAGCAATAATGTAATTTTTGTGACAGTTTATAAAATAGGCAATCAACAACCATAAAAAAGCTTTAGTTACATAAAAGTATTCAATTGGATTAGGAATGGCCAATCAGAGACTTGAAATACAGAAATTTACAAATTGGCGGTAGAAATAAAGTCAGTTGTTTTTAGACAGCGCTCATAACTGGACGCGATGGTTGTAGACAGTGTTTCTAACCGGACGCGAGATGTGTCCTCGAGAAATTTAATACGTATTTTGTGGGAGAAAATAGTTTACGTGTTAAAAAGTGCAAGTAATTAATAAGAAAATCTCACAGCTCTCTCTCTCTCTCTCTCTCTCTCTCTCTATATATATATATATATATATATATATATATATATCAGTGAAATATTATTTAAATCGTGTCGAAGCATTAATAAAACGAGTGAAGTAGAATTATAATCTGTGTAAGCATACATTCTTCAGTCGCACCACAACCGTGCAAAGAGAAACATGTCTAACAATAATGCTGAGCAGCCGAGGCAAACATAAATATTTAACATTTAAAGAAACAGTCAAATTACAAAGTTAATATTTTTAAATTTGGGGCGAAGGCTACCGGAAACTTTTTACCATACGTGCGGTTGCAACTACTTCAAGTTCGGCTCCCCAACAGTTCAGTTGAATTACAATACAACTCCTACTTCAAATTGGCTTTCCATACGTAAAACAATACCTACCTCACGCTATTAAACGTTCGAATTGTTAATTTCTTTGTCATTCTCTTAAAGTACTTTCAACATTGAAACTCTCGTTTGCATGGAAACAGTATGGAATTTAAACATACAGCATCCTGTTCTTAAACATTTGACTGTCTCTGTTCTCTTTGTATCTACAATGAAATGTGTAATGTAGCTATTTCTGTAAAGGTTAATTTCGATTAAAATGCAGTAGACAGAAAAATATGCTCAACTAAGAATAATTTGTATACTCAGTAATAAAACATAAAGAGCACAGAAAGTAATGTGAATGTAACACTTCAGATTTTTACTTTCTCTACCACATGCCTAGTAGGTAAAGGAATTATTGCATTCCAACCGGAGATTCGTGTCAAGATTTAAATGTAAATACACGTTTTGATGTCCCCGAATTAAAAGAGAACAGACGTTAGTCGAATGTTTAAGACATGGGCGCTATATATTGGCCTTAAAATTCCATACTGTTTCCATGCAATCGCGAGAAACAACTGAATGTTGAAAGGACTTATGATCGATAAGTGAACAATTCGAACATTTAATAACGGATATCTCAGAAACGGCTTATACCACAAAACCTTATTTTGAATAGTATGTTTTAAAAAGAACTACTTTTTTGTGCAGTACGTTTTCATCTGTCGATTAGCGTTTACCAGTTATACAACGTTATGCTAAAGTTCTTCCAAATGAAGTGGACTTCACAGGATTTTTCCCAAAAATTCAAGATATATATACTATATTTGTCATATACATATCTTTAATATGTGGTATTATAATTAAAAGCGTTAGAATAATTTTTTAGAAAATCAAAACTGTCGAAAATCTTATGTAAAGGGTAGTCTGGGGTGGGGGATTTTTTTTGAAAATCTTTGTATCGTATCTTTGGAAAGTGCTGAACCCAAATACCAAGTTTGGTATTTATCCGATTTTTCGTTTTAGAGTTATGCTGTTTACAAGCACACACACTTTTCTAAAAACGCGTTTTTTGTACTCAGGGGCCTCAAAACATTATTTCCGGTGAAACCTCAATATAAAATTTTTGGGTGGAATACACAACGTTTCTACCTACTATCTACGTGGTAGAGAAAGTAAAAATACCACTATTAAGAAAATAATATTGTATAACGAAAGTATAAGATATAAGAATTAGAACAGTATAAATTTACATCGAGGCTGTTTAACCTCAAATCCAAGAGAGTTCCCTTCCTGGGTGACATTTTCAAAAGAGTAAGTGCTTGAATAATTTCAGAGTTTCACAAACACTGAAAGTGACAGGAGTGCAACAGAGCACAACTACGCAGTCTGCACGAAATAATTAAAGGATATGAAGCGTTTCAGAACTAAGGAAGATTGTATGCTCTAGGTGGTTGTCATTTATATTACAAACCTTACCAACAAAAATATTTCTCTCTGGGGTTTTATGTAACCCATAACAGTCTGTTAAATATAAATGAGCCCTCATCAAGCGTTGCGATAAAATTCTTCTTGCGGTGCGAGGGAACCAGAGTTCGATTCCCGGTGTACTAAGCTCGGCGAGTTCCGACTCCGTCGGCAAACTACATCTACATCTACGGGACCGGGGAAAAGCCGTTTGTTGACCAAGTATTATCCCGTCTATTGCACTCTTCCCATGATATCCTGTGTGGAGGGAGGCAGAGTGTGCAACAACCGTGCGGTAGACGTATACACAATCAGGCTCTTGAATCATAGATTTAGTTAAAGAAAATTAACAGCAGAGTACATTTTATCTCCCATACTAAGCTTTTTGGTCTCTTAACATGGCAGGTTCTGCGGAAAATTGTTGAAAGATTTGTGTTTTTTTTTTCCTTAATTTTCTCTGACGTATTGCCATTACAAGATTCATGCAATATTACTGCTTGACAGAATCAGTAAACACAGTCTGAACTTGAAGTGAAATGTTTACTACACATTTAGCCGCGATTTTTGTAGACGTAAACAGACGTTTGGCCACGTTTATTCACGTCTGGCGCCGTCTCCTTCAGTGCAACATTTAATTGGTGGAAATCAACACAGAATCACCGACATGGGTGGTCGAGGTCATTAAGATATTGACTCAAGAACAGGAGGTCCGTGTTCCAAATCTCGCCAGTGTGCTTTTTCTTCAGGTTTTGCATAGTCCTATTTCATAACTGGTAAAATCCGGGGTGGTTCCGAAACTCAGCCTTGGAATTTTGCCTACCTAAATTTCCTTTCCCAATTGTCATGCAATTTCATTAGGAATCAACATAATCACCCTATCTTGTACACGTGACTTCATACTGATTACTGCGGTATACTCGTGGTGGGAGAGCATAACTCGCAGTATGTCCGATATATTAATATTGAATTAATATATGAACTATGGTGATACTGATAATTATCTGATGTTTTAGTTGTTACTCTTATAGTTTATTTTTATTTCTTGCCACGGCTGCTATTATTTGGTTTTTTGTAGAGCTTGTTTAACTTTGCAGGGTGTGATACGGGAAGGAAGGTAAAAATTAACAACTCTAACAATAGATTAAGTCAATGAAGAACACTATGATTTAATGGCACACGCATTTACTGTTTTAGTAATAATCTAAACAGTTCTTAAGTTAGTTGGAGCTGTAGAACTGTCGAGCCCCACCATGTTCGTGGGCCAAACATGCGGTCGCTGAGCAATCAAGTATTTTATACGTGCTCTAGAAATAATTGTAGTATTTATCACACATTCCTATGGACTTTTAAATTGATAACATTTCAACGTTCCTACTACATTATGAGAAGTAACTAATAACGCCTGCTTCTGAGAGCTTACATGTATGTTATTCACATCGCAGCACTTTATACTCAACCGCCCTGGCTGATGGGGTCGCTACAACTAACATTTCTGCACTTAAAGATTTTAAACATATTCTTCCTTGAAATTTCATTGTCTGTCTTCGTTCAGCTTGGAACCTTCCAGAAGACTTACCCGGCTATTGTTCGACGTTTGCAAACATGTAACCTCTCTACAAAAAATATATTGTGTTCGCTTGTCGCCTTTTCTATTTCACAAAGACTCAATGACTGGCTTTTATGACTTTCCCGTACAAGTCCTTTTTGCCTCGGCCCTAATTCGAACACAAATATATGTTTGTCATCTATTAACAAGGGTTTCACAGCTCCAGCTATACTTGCACATACATAAAACTTATGCCTTAACTTCTATTTCTATAATCAGTATTTTGATTATTAATATTATTTTACAATATAATTTACATTAATGTATATATGGCATATATATAACCATAGTTACTGTCTCATTACACAATCTACGGCTGCACAGTTGTATCAGTAGTTCGCTTGCGTTACTGGTATGGTAGAGTTACTCTCTGGGAGCTCTGTGTTTATGTTCTGTTCTACTCTTGACGCTACTGTTTACAGTTCCAGAGTACCTGTGGCACTCCGTTCCCCTTGCCGATACAAAGTCGCTGTAAGCATACATTGTAAGCCAAAGGATATTTGTTCTAGCTCAGATCATTAAAGGTATAGCAATTCTTAAAAAAGTTGCTTCAATTTCTCTACTTTCAAACCATGATCACTACAAAGATTGCAAAATAACAGCTGCAAAGGGTCATGGGTAGGCAGGTAAAAGTCGATCCGAGCGCTGTCTGCAAACACCAAAAGACTGTACAAAGGGTGCGGGTGGTTATCTAGCTGCGAAATCCCTACCTATCACACACATTCTAAAACATCTGGTTAACATTTAACAACTTTTTAAGCCAGTAACCTGTTGTTATGCGCTAGTTGGAGTTGTGTAATCGGAACATCTTGTTGAGAGGAAGGAAATTATGAATAACGATACCAAGAACTGAGGCCATGTTGTTAGTACTAGCAATAATATTATTACTAGCTAAAAATGGATATGCTTTTAATGCTTCGTGATCTTAAATAGTAACGGTTGAGGCAGTGTTTTTAACACTAAAATGATTTCAGTCTAACTATATAATATATAAATTCAATAACAGCCACCTTAAAGCAGTATGTGTATGTAATGATTTTAAAATGTATGTAACAGTCATTGCATATGCTTATATTATTGTATATATGTTCAATAATGTTATATGAATATATTACGTAATTTAATAATATAGGAGCTGTGAGAATAATAGTTTAAGAAGTTGCTAACAATGGGATAACAATGAGGTAACCTTGAGGCAATAATGAATTTGAAAGTTTAACAATACTACTTGTGATACTTGGAAGCAATAATGTAATTTTAGTGACAGTTTATAAAAACAGCAAATCAACAACCAGAAAAAGCTTTAGTTAAATGAAGGTATTCTATTGGATTAGGAATAGCCAATCAGAAACTTGAACTACAGAAATTTACAAGTTTAGGCGATTGAAATCAATTCAGTTGCCTGCAGACAGTGTTTGTAACCGAATGCGAGATGACTCCTCGAGAGATTAATACGTATTCGTGTGAGACGAAAAATAAGTTTGTGTGTTAAAAAGTACAAGTAATTAATTAAAGAATCGCACAGCTCTCTATATCAGTGAAGTGTTATTTAAATCGTATCAAGTATTAATAAAAGGAGTGAAGTAAAATTATAATCTGTGTAAGCCTACATTCTTAAGTCGCACCACAAACCTGCCAAGACATCCATGTCTCTAACAATAATACTGACGCAGCCGAGGCAAACATAAATATATAATATTTAAAGAAACAGTCAAAATTACAAAGTTAATAATATTTTAAACTTGGGGCAAACCCCACCTAAAAGTACATTTGGGGCGAAGACTACCGGAAACTGTTTACTATACGTGCGGTTGCAACTACTACAAGTTCGGCTCCCCAACAGTTGAAATATAATACAACTCCTCCAACAATACATCTTCACGGTAACAATCAACCAGAAAGTTTTACAATAGCCTGAACATAGTCCAGTAAAAGTTCAACTTACTGTTGACCTTTTATCCTGACTTTAATGCTTAGAAGTTCCTATGCTTGATCATCTGTGTACAGCGATTGTGATACAGATATAGAACCAAGTGAAAGATACTCCATATTTCGTTTGCCTAGCGGCTGTTTTGATTTAAACAATGTCAAGCTAAACACCGGTGCAACACTGCTTAAGGGGGATGTACCCACGCGAAAATTCTGTAAACAAATTCCTGTTTATGACGGGATAATTTTTTTTATTTTGTGAAAGAGTTTTTCAGAAACAATAACAAATGACTAAGTTATGAAGGATATTGCATTTTCATACAATGTCATTTTCACAAAGACACGATTTGAAATTCGTTAAAATCGCTTGCTTTTTCACTCAGCCAAGGTATTAAGCTTATTATAATTACCTAAGTGTATCTTTTCACTTTCGAAGTAGTACAATATCTTTGCACCAAATTTTATACCACGGAATAAGTTTTATTCTCACGGGCCAGTTTTGGAAATTCCACTCCCTATATATAGCTGCCGGCCGGGTGTTATGGTACTGGTGGGTTGTGACTAAGCCCGCTAACTGCTCTATCTCGCCTGTGGGTTTGGACGGGGAGGGCCCAGGTTAAATAATCGGTGTGCCTGGATGATGACGGGGTTTGTAGAAGTCCCAGTGTGAGGCCAGCATTGTAAATTTTGTGAACATAATGCTTTTTAAGCTAAATTTTCATTTTAAGTTAAAATAAGTTTTTCAGATATCACATTTTTCATTATTAACCCTTTAGTGGTCGCGCGAGGTGTTCAGAACACCCCAGTCTTTCTTATTATTACACAATGGATAGGAGTGTACATGCATGATCTTTGGTACCTTTCTAGGAAGTATTGTGCGAGGAGTAAAAATGGAATCTATAATGGAAGCCCGAGTTCCAAGAAAATACGCAACATAATGTATTGGGGTGTTGATAACCCCGCGTGAGTCTTTTATGTTACTGTGCGCTGAGCAAGCTTCTTACAGTCTGATTTCGTAGCGCTACTTGTATGTTGTCTTAATTCAGCAATGATTCTTACGAAATAGAACAAAAAATAGTGTGGAAGCTTCTTCAAGAGATATTAGATGAATCTTCTGAAAGAGAGGAAGAGGAAGGAGAGGAAACAGACAGTTGTGAAGTTCTCTCTTATCACAGCCACACGGAAACGGAGGATGAAGACGACCTAGAATCACAAGTACAGCAGATAATCAAAGCATACGTGATTTCTTTGTTGGAAAAGATAAGGTTACCAAATGGATGAAAACCTGTCCTAGTTGCAACGTTAGAACTCAGTGTAGATCTTGTAATTTACCTCCCTAGTGTGAAAACTGTCGCAAACTCTGCAAAAACGTCTGTGGACTGTGTCTCGTGTTTATAAACGACGTATTCATCAGAACAATTACATCATGCCCAAACATTTACATACAGCATATTGCATCAAATTTCACAAGAGACCGCAATGCCAAATCAACCGATGAGGAGAAAATTAAATATCTTCTTGGTCTATTGATATTGGCAGAGCATTACCAAGCGGGGCACCAAAATCTGGTAGACAGGTGGGATATAAATGAGTTTTGGAATTGCAATATTTCATGCAACAATGAGTTTGCGGCGCTTTCGTTTCTTGTTGCGCAGTTTGAGATTCGATGATATTCGAGACAGTCCACAGCGTAGAGACCTGGATCACCTAGCTACATTCAGAGAAGTGTTTGAATTGTCGAACACTGAGGATAAACTCAGTCTGAATATACGACGCTGGATGAATAACTGGTTGCATTTAGAGCCAAATACTGTTTCCGTCAGTATATACCAAGCAAGCCAGCAAAATATGGATTGGAGACTTTTACTTGTGTGATGCAAGAACATGGTATACTTTGGGGATGGAAATGTATGTTGTAAAACAACCAGATGGCCGCTTTGCATTGTCAAACTCACCTAAGGAGATAGTAAACAGACTTTTACAGTCTATCGAAGGGACAAGACGAAATGTGGCACTTGGCAAGTGGTTTTGTTCCATCCCACTGGTTGAAGAACTCCTGAAGAAGAAGCTGTCAATACTAGGAAGTCTTAGAAAGAATAAGAGGGAGCTACCTCCAGAGTTTGTTTGCACGAGGGGCCGTGAAGCAGCGTTTTTTTGGATTCAGAAAATATAGCACCATAGTTTCACATGTGCTAAAGAAAGGAAAAAAACAAACGTTATTCTTTCATCTTTGGATCATGACGATGCCATTGACACTAATACTGCGGATGAAACAAACCGGAAATTATGGCAATGTATAATATGACCAAAACAGGAGTAGAACAATAGATGAAATGTGCACCACTTATTCAAATTATAGGAAAATCAGACGCTGACCACTTGAACCTGTTTTTCCGAGCGAATGGCAATGCTAGAATTGACGCCTTCACCATATATGCAAGTAATATTAATGAGAGGATTTTCCGAAGAATGTCTGCGTGAAGTGGGAAAAGCATTAGTAAACCCCAGTGCGCAAGAGAGCAGCCACTCTTTGCCTAAACATGTTGAGGCAGTATTTTTAACACTTAAATAATTTCAGTCGAATTATATAATATATAAATTCAATAACAGCCCGCCTTGAAGCAATATGTGTATGTAATAATTTGTAAAATGTATGTAACAGTCATTGTATATTATTGTAAACATTTTCAATAATGTTATGTGAATATATTACGTAATTTAATAATGTAGGAGCTGTGAGAAATAAGTAAAAAGTTGCTAACAATGAGGTAACCTTGAGTCAATAAAGAGTAAGAAAGTATAACGGTACTAATTTGTGATTCTTGGAGTAACAATAATGTAATTTTAGAGACAGTTTATAAAATAGCCAACCAGAAAAACGCTTTAGTTAAATGAAGGTATTCTATTGGAGTAGGATTAGCCAATAAAACTTGAAATACAGAAATTTAGAATTTTAGTCGGTTGAAATCAGTTAAGTTGCCTGCAGACAGTGATTGTAACCGTACGCGAGACCCATCCTTGAGAGAATTAACACGTATTCGTGTGAGACGAAAAATAAGTTTACGTTTTAAAAAGTGTAATTAGTTAATAAAAAGAATCTCACAGCTCTCTGTATGAGTGAAGTGTTATTTAAAACGTATCAAGCATTAATAAAAGGAGTGAAGTAAAATTATAATCTGTGTAAGCCTACATACTTAGTCGCACCAAAACCTTGCTAAGAGAAACGCGTTTCTAACAAATACTGACGCAACCGAGGCAAACATAAATATAATATTTAAAGAAACAGTTAAATTACAAATATAATATTTTTTTAAACTTGGCGCAAAGGCCACCTGAAAGTACATTTGGGGCGAAGGCTACCGGAAACTGTTTACTATACGTGCGGTTGCAACTACTACAAGTTTGGCTCCCCAACAGTTGAAATATTATACATCATCTACAAACTAACTTTCCATACGTAGCAGTAATTAACTTCTTCAATCTTAAGAGAGAAAACTGCTAAAATGGCGGGAATAGAAGGCGGTAGCAATGTAACACCTTCTGAACAAAGGATATCTAAGCCCAGAGGCTGCGTAGGTTGTCCTCGGAGTAAAGATATAAAAGTTAAATCGCACTGTGCCCGATATTTGAAAGCCATGCGTCTAAAGCACATGAAGAATGCATGTGAAAAGTGTTATGATAACGTACCCGTTGCAGTCAGTGACAGTGGCTACATTCATAAAAATGTTTGTAGGCGTTGACAGAATAAATGTTTAACCGAGCAGGATGGGCTCAGGCGCTAACGTCTGTGGGCCGCATTCGGGAGGTCCCGGATTCAAATCCCGTGCCGGCAAACCTGACTGAGGTTTTTTTCCTGGTTTCCCTCAGCCGCTAAGATAAATACCGGATTGGATATTTAATACCACGACCCAAAGTTCCACCTCAAGTCTAAAACAACAGTAAACCTGAAAAATAGGTGGTAATTGCGAATGCTGTGGCATCTATCCACAGACAATGAAAGCAGTTAGACTGGAAGCCACCCTAATGCCATCTGCGCGGCACGAAGCAAAAGATCCGGCTGCTGTGCGCTAGGATCTCTGTGGACATGTGACGAAGCAAGATGGTATGGTTACAGGGATGAGACCTGGAATTCTAACTGTCCGCCTTTCTATGCGAGGTCGCGGTTGAACTGGACGGCACCCTAATGCCATCTGCGCGGCACGAAGCAAAAGATCCGGCTGCTGTGCGCTAGGATCTCTGTGGACACGTGACGAAGCAAGATGGTATGGTTACAGGGATGAGACCTAGAAGTCTAACTGTCCGCCTTTTTGTGTGGGTGCGGCGGATGTATTGGATGGCATCCTAATGCCATGTGCACGGCACAAAGCAGAAGTTCGTGCTGCTATGCGCTATGGTCTCTGTGGACAGGTCGAAACGGGTGGTCATAGAGATGAGATCTAGAAGGCTAACTGTCCGCCTTTCTGTGTGGGGGCGGCGGTTGGACTGGACGGCACCATAATGCCATGAGCACGGCACAAAGCAGAAGGTCCTGTTGTTATGCGCTATGGTCTCTGTGGACACGTCGAAGCGGGTGGTCACAGGTATGAGACTTAGAAGGCTAACTGTCCGCCTTTCTGTGTGGGGGCGGCGGTTAGACTGGACGGCACCATAATACCATCTGCACGGCACGAAGCACAAGATCCGGTTGCATGCGCCAGGGTCTCTGTGGATACGTCGAAGCGGGTGGTCACAGGTATGAGACCTAGAAGGCTAACTATCCGCCTTTATGTGTGGGGGCGGGTTTGGACTGGACGGCACCCTAATGCCATGAGCACGGCACAAAGCAGAAGATCCTGCTGCTATGCGCTATGGTCTCTGTGTACACTTCGAAGCGGGTGGTCATAGGGATGAGATCTAGAAGTTTAACTGTCCGCCTTTCTGTGTGAGTGCGGCGGTTGTACTGGACGGCACCCTAATACCATCTGCACGGCACGAAGCAAAAGATCCGTTTGCTGTGCGCTATGATCTCTGTGGACACGATGAAGCGTGTGGTCACAGGGATGAGACCTAGAAGGCTAACTGTCCGCCTTTCTGTGTGGTGGCGGCAGTTGGACTGGACGGCACCCTAATGCCATCTGCATGGCACGAAGCACCGGTTGCTATGCGCCAGGGTCTCTGTGGACACGTCGAAGCGGGGGTTACAGGGATGAGACCTAGAAGGCTAACTGTCCACCACACCTGAATCTAAGAGTTATCCACTAACAAATCCATTGCGATATGATCCTGTACTTAAATCGACGTAAAATAAATAGAGTAAAAAAATAAATGTTTAGTTATATGCATGTGATGACGTAGAATACCAAATAAATAATTTCCAAAAGTTTGTAAGAAAAAAAAGGGGATATAGTGTAGGTGCTTATAAAAACCTAATTTGATACTTTATTAATATAACAAAATACACTCGTATACGGCAAGGAACAATCTGAAGGGCCATTTATTCAGTAAACATATTTATATGAATGATATGCTTCACAACTACGAGTGCATAAGAGTTTTTGTACATACGTATTTCTCCTAAACGATACAAGTTATATTCACGTAACTTCGCATTTGCCTGCATGCGATACAGATACAACTTTTTATGGAAGGCATTTTTATGTGCCTCGTTCTCTTTTTATAGTGATGGAAATATAAATTATATAATCCATATTTCGATGTGGAAATTTAAAGTGCTGTTAAAAATTCATGGAGACGAATAAACCAAAATCCTTCCACCACAAGTTTCAGATAGGTGTTAAGAGTAGTTCTACGGAAAACGGTACTTTAATAACAACTATGCAATATAAAAATAAAATGTCATTAATCGAATAATAAATATTAAAAAAATCTGATGTGTTACACTCACATGACTTTCCCTACTCATGTACGAACTATTTTTTCAAACGCTTATTCTCTATATGCTTCATGTTAATCGAGATGTTAATCTTATTGCTAATTTTCTTGTAGATGCAAGGGGAATGTGGTAGGCTTTAAGTGATAGTCAAATATTTTAAGAGGTGGTTGCTATGTGAACTATTCCATTCTCTTTGCATTACCCGGACAAAAAAATTGAATAACGAATTTGAGAAAAAGTGTAAGTAATGGAAAATTTAATGGAATAACAAGCAATATCTCGAAAATGGTTCACTCAACAAAAAAAAATGTATATGACATAAATTGTGTATTTTAACGCGATCTACATTGTTTGTGTAGTAATATTTTGTCTATCTCCTATGGTTTACCAGTTATGTAAAAGTCGTTCACAATGAAGAATAACTTTGTATACATTTCTAGAAAATTCGAGATGTACATTTTATTTGTCATGAAAATATCTTAAACGTATGATGTTTAAATCAAAATCGCTAGAGCCATTTTTGAGAAAATTAAAATGTTTGAAAAATGTTCCATGTAAAAGGTAACAACTCATATATTTTCATGATCATTCCATATTTATTATCGGGCAGTTTGGTTCCAACCTTATTTTTAATTTTTGGGTGAGGGTGTATGGAATATCAGGTTTAATATTATTTGCAATTGTTTATGTTTAATTCTTCAAGTAATTACAGGACTATTTTTTGGGGTGGGGGGATTTTCTTGAAAACCCTCATGTCGCATTTCTAGAAGATACTGAACCTAAATACCAAGTTTGGTGCTTATGCGGCTCTTCGTTTCTGAGTTATGCTGCTCACAGACACACACAAACACACGGACGTGTTTCCAAAAATGTTTTTTTTTGGATTCAGTAGGTCTCAAAACATGTATTTGCGGTAAAATCTCGGTATCGAATTTTTGGGTGGAATACAATACTTCCCCTACTTACTATACGTAGTAGAGAAAGTAAAAATTGGAAAGACGACTGAAAAGTTCAACGCCATTGCCAGGATTTGAATCTCGGATCACCCGATCTCCGTGCGGTGGATCTAACCACTGAGCTCCCATGGCAACATGCCGATACGACATTAAATTCTCCAACTGATTAGCATTTTTCCCGGTAAACCACAAGGAGATCTCAAATTGTATTTAGATGACATACCCCAATGGCGACTTACAATGCTGTAAGCACTTTAAGTCCCGAGTTTCATAGTTTAGACCACTATTAGGTCAACTATTGGAGTTAATTGTTGTTCTGAATTTTTCGGTCGTCTGATTCTACCTTTCCAACCTCGTCCAACACACGGCTTGTGTGGAAGAAGAATTAATTTTATTAAAAAATTATCAAAAAAGGAGAGAAGCATTACAAACTCATAAGAAGTTACATTGAATATATAGCCACATTAAGTATTAAACTTTTGAACATATGGACGATTTCTTAAGACATTAACTTTCCATGTACAGCCCCCCTTAAGCAACAAAAAAAATCTAACTAACTGCATAGTATACTGCGATACAAGTGTAAGTGCATCATTGGAGAACCAGATTCTCCAATGTACTTAGCTCATGCGTATTACATACTGTTTTTTCGACGCTAATTTTAACACCAACGTGGCCATTAATTATTCCCTCTTGATTGTTGATCTTACAAAAGCTAATAACTTGCAGCTCACACTCGACTGCTGCGTAAATTTAATCGTAAGTAAATATTAAAAGATTAAAAATCCACTGTGTTAAACTCACGTGACTTTCTCTACTCTTGTACAAACTATTTTTACAATTGCCTATTCTCTATCTACCTCATGTTAATCGAGATGTTAATGTTATTGCCAATTTTCTTGTAGGTGCAAGTGAATGGGTAGGCTTTAAACATAGTCAAATATTTTAAGAGCTGTTTGCATTCTCATTGTATGTCCAGGACGTAAAAAAAAACGAATAACGAATTCCCATTTGAGAAAAAGTATAAGTATTGGAAAATTCCAACAAATAACAAGGAATGTCTCGGAAAAAGTTCACTTCACACACACAAAAAAGTATGCGACATAAATTGTGTGTTTTAACGAGATCTACATTTTTTTGTGTAGTAACATTCTGTCTATCTGTTACGGCTTACCAGTTATGCAAAAGCCATTCAGAATGAAGAGAACTTTTGGGGACATTCCCAGAAAATTCAAGATACACATTTTATTTATCATGAAGATATCTTAAATATATGATATTTTAATCAAAATCGTTAAGAGCCATTTTTGAGAAAGTCAAAATTTTCGAAAATTGTTCCATGTAAAGGGTAGTCTCGGGTTAAAGGGATTTTCTTGAAAATCTTCGTGTCGCATCTATGAGAGATACTGAGCCTAAATACCAAGTTTGATGTTTATCCTACATTTCGTTTTTGAGTTATGTTGTTTATAGACACACAGACACACACACGAATACAACGGACCTTTATTAAAATGCTTTTATTGGATTCAGGGGGCCTCAAAACAAGTATTTCCGGTGAAATCTCGGTATCTAACTTTCGGTGGAGTGAGGTACTTCCCCTACTTAATACACGCAGCAAAAAAAAAAAAAAAAAAAAAAAAATCTGATGCGTTACACGCACACGACTTTCTCTACTCTTGTAGAGAATTTTTACAAACTCTTATTCTCCATATGCTTCATGTTAATCTTATTTCTAATCTTCTAATAGATGCAAGGGGGAATATGGTAGGCTTTAAGGAATAGTCAAATCTTGTAAGAGCTGGTTGCTATGTGTAATATTACATCCTCTTTGTATGTCCAGGACATGGAAAAAAGGAAAAAAGGAAAAAAGGAAAAACAAAAAACAGACTTTTTTCTAATTTGTTTTGATTCAGTTGGCCTCAAAACATATATTTACGGGGAAATCGATGTAATGCAATACTTCCCCTGCTCACTATACGTGGTAGAGAAAGTAAAAAGGAAGTAAAGAATGAGGTAAGATTAAATGACAAATTCAGCTATTTAATGTGATTATATCTTTGTCTTCAATAATAAATTTATAAAAATTTAGATTATTTAGTGTAGTACCTGCTCAGTAAAACAGCCAAAATACGTAGGTGGGCCGGTTACCAGCACTGAATGTGGAAAACTCAACTTTGACAGCAACAAGGGGAAGTGGATAAAAAACAATATCACTGTGTCTTAAGCTTAAAGTATTCTTAGTTTTGGCAATCCATCCTTTGTGTTTCTACCGGTGGATAAAAGAAGTCCAGATTAAACTAAAACCCTTATTAATCTACGTAAGTGTCTGCTGTTTTGAAATATATTACACATTCAGAAATAAAGACATACATAGGTGATATACTGTGGGCATGGACCTCTTCTTTTCGAAAACCGACGTCCTTTCATTGGCCTAAAGATATGGACTTTCAGGGCACAAAGGTGGGTCTGTAGGAACATGGGTGACGAGTTTCAATCGGAAGTGCCACAGCAAATATTGGCAAATGCTTGCGGGCGTTGTCGTGTAACACTTGTTCCTATTCATATGTTAGCCGCAAAAACAACTACTGTCAAAAATTCTATAGTTTCGTGCTGGGCGCGTTTGCATGAATGAATGTTACGACCGCACCTAGTCTATTTGCTTGTGCATGTGACAGAAGAACATGAAGCCCACGATCAAGTGGCTTCTAAAGAGACCGGTGCATATGTTGCTTCAAGCAACAGAGTTGGAATAAAAATGCAAGTATTGTTTGAGCATCTCTTATGTTTTAATTCCTTCCTAACTTTTAAAGCATTGCCTCATGTTAGACCAAAGAAAATAGAAAATTCATTTAGAAATAAATGTGTATTTCGGGAATTGTCTCCACTTGGTAGAGATAACAAGTGCAGCTAATGTATCCGAGTTGGAATGTCCTAATTAGGAAGTCAACAGCTGCACTTGCTAATTCCCAGCGCCTCTCTCAAAGGAAGAAATTCGGTGGAGTTTTACAACCTCTTAGAGTGAAAACGTAAATGAGCCACATTTAGATGCTTTCGCTGTTCGCTGAGAAAATAGTATTTTTAGAAGTGAAAGTTTGTTGGCTGCTACAACCTTCCAACACAGTATCCGGAATAGAATGTAGGAGAGTCCTGCGCAGTGGCGTAGTGGGCTGGATCTATGTGCTCGGTTCCGGTTCGAGCCCAGCCATATGCTTGCGGATTTTTCGTTCCATGTATAGCAGCTGTGACACTCAGCATCGCGATGCATTTGAAGAGTTATGATCAAGGACGACACTTTGTCCTCGCGTGGATATCTTTTAGGTTAGTTATTGCTTGTCTATCTCTTTGAGATTTCCCTGTACAGTTTATTATTGGAGATTCTTTAAAAGCAAGTGTATTAGCTTCGTTTTAGCATTTTATATGCTTATTCCGCAGACTGATTCCTAATCTATGAAGGAGAGACTTACTGCCTTCCGTGTAAGGACGTTTGCTTTTTCATTACTCGTTATACCTGCGTGGCCAGGTACCCAGTATAGTTCCCTTTTCACAATGTTTCTCCGTCAAGTCTCATTAACAAGCAAATACATTGGTTATCCTCACAAGACGTGATAAATACCTTGGCTTATTGTTCGACAGCAGACTAACTTGGAACGTCCATATTGAGCATATTACGACACGTAGTGCCTCCAAAATCATTAAGCTATATCCATTAATAAATAAATGCCCCACCCTTGCATTGGAATGCTTTATTATTCTCTATAAATCTTAAGTAGACCTGTTCTTACATATGCATATCCTATTTATGCGGCGCAGCAAGTAAAACACATGGACTTTGTCCACTTCTCTCAGTTCTTTCTGTCACTATTTTAATTTTCGCCAGGACTTCACTTAGTTCACATTATCACTTCACTAATATGAACTAGTTCAATTCCCGCTTCACTTCACTCATTTGTGATGTACCTTCTTCTTCCTCACGGTTCACTCGCTAAGGAGTCGAACACGAAACGTTTTCAATCTCTCCTGCAGCAACACTCGCTGCACGTCACAGCAGTCGTCAAAAACTCGCTCGGAGAACCGCACTTGATTTTGCACCAGAAAAGCGCTCGCTAAAGGAAGCGTAGAGAAATCTCCAGAAGCGATGTTTATGCTGGCGAGCGCTACTTATTGTTTGTCTCTGACTGCCTGGCACCGACCTTCCGATAACCTCGGCCATAGCCGCTGCGTAACAATATATCCACAGAGTTCAAGTTATTCAGAGTAAACGTCTGAGAACTGCAACAAATACTCCATGATTCGTAAGAAACAATCAGTTACATCATGAACTATACATTCTCTTAATCAAATAGCACACAGCAAATACTTATCAGAATTCTGCTAGTAAAAATTGGTCAACATCCGAGGAACTCAGTTGTAAAGCTAGGAATAAGAAGCCATCACGAAACAAGGCTGACAAGGAAACTACCACAAGATGTTTTACTCAGCGATTCCAAAGACTGCATCATGTAATTCAGCTGTTACACAATTATTACTAAAATTATTCTAATTTACGTACCTCAATAATGCAGATATCAGTCAACGTATTGATTATCAATCAGTTGTACGTTCGTAGAGAAAATATGCCCAACTTAGGTCTTCAGAGTTATTCGGTCTTTACCGCCAGTCGGTTTAAATGAACAACGTCATTATTAGTTCAACGAGTCGCTTGTCACAAAAGGAGGTGCGGAACTAAACTTCAGACTGTATGCATTTCCGAGCTCGTAACAGGTTGATATAAAGCGGCGGTGCAGAACTGGTTTTCTCTAGGACATTTTGCGCGTTCTTTGCACGCGAGCTGGAAATGACCACAGATCACAGAATTTGCATGATTGAGTGCTACGAGGGGCGACTATCGTTACGGTATTGGCCACTGTGTGAATGATTATCTCCGTTCTAGCCCAGAATTTCATCAAGACCTGATACAAAACACGATAAAAAACAAAAAGCAGTTGTTTCTCGTTTAACAAAAAATAGAGAAAAAACTAAAGGATTTAAACATATTTAAAAGTATTTAAAATATTTATAAAAGTTACTTCAGCTGTTTTTACTTCCTCTACTACGTATAGTAAGTAGGGGAAGTATTGCATTCCACCCAAAAATTCGATACCGAGATTTCATCGGAAATACATGTTTTGAGACCTCCTGAATCCAAAAAAAGCAATTTTGGAAAAATGTCCGTGTGTGTGTCTGTGTGTGTGTGTCTGTGTGTGTGTGTGTCTGTGTGTCTGCGAACAGCATAACTCAAAAACGAACAGTCGGATAAACACCAAACTTGGTATTTAGGTTCAGTATCTTCCAGAGATGCGACACGAAGGTTTTCAAGAAAATCCCCCCACCCCAAACTACCCTTTACATGGAACATTTTTCGAAAATTTTAATTTTCTCAAATGGCTCTAACGATTTTGATGAACATATCATATGTTTAAGATAATGTCATGAGAAATGAAATGTATATCTCGAATTTTCTGGGAATGTCTCCAAAAGTATTCTTCATTGTGAATGACTTTTGCATAACTGGTAAACCATAAGAGATAGACAAAATTTTACTACACAAAAAATGTAGATCGCGTTAAAATACACAACTTATGTCATATACATTTCTTTTGTTGAGTGAACCGTTTTCGAGATATTGCTTGTTATTTCCTTAAATTTTCCAATACTTATACTTTTCTCAAATTCGTTATTCATTTTTTTTTGTCCTGGACATGCAAAGAGAATGGAATGCGCCACATAGCAACCAGCGTTAAAATATTTGACTATCGCTTAAAAGCTACCATATTCCCCTTGCATCTACAAGAAAATTACCAATAAGATTGACATCTCGATATCTCGATTAACATGAAGCATATGGAGAATTGGCGTTTGTAAAAATAGATTGTACAAGAGTAGAGAAAGTCATGTGAGTGTAACACATCAGATTTTTTATTAATAAAGTTAAAGTTGTGTCATTAAAGCCGAGACACACAACCGTCCAATTATTTGAGCTACCTATCATACATGCTGCGATTGCGGTGTTCACGAGACGCAAGCGAAGTTCCAAATGTAAACACTGAAAAGGTCCGATACAAGTCCCATTTTACTAAGGTGACGTCGTGACAGTTGACATCCACCTTTTCCACTCATGTTTGACTAGTTCTCTGCTGGAGGCACTGATGATAAACTGGCTTCAAACTATTGACGCCATGCACAGACAAAGGCCAAGTAAATCTGAAAACCCATATAAGGTAAACGATACACACACTCCTTCTTGCTATACATACAACTGTGCAAGGCAGAATGAATGATGCTGCGGTGACGGCATATATGTAAGCAGAAACGATGTTTATTAAGACTTTTGTATTTATTTTCCGGTACTTTAAGTCAATTCATGAATTTTTATTGATTATTTTTACTTTCTCTACTACGTATGGTAAGTAGGGGAAGTATTGCATTCCACTCAAAAAAACGATACCGAGATTTCACTGGAAATGCATGTTTTGAGGCTCCCTGAATCGAAAAAAAAGCATTTTTGGAAAAAGGTCTGTGTGTGGTGTAGTGTAGTGTGGTTTGTGAACAGCAAAACTCAAAGACGAAAAGTCGGATAAATATCAAACTTGGTATTTAGGTTCAGTATCCCTCAAAGATGAGACCTGAAGATTTTCAAGAAAATCCACCCACTCCAGACTACCCTATTCATGGAACACTATTCGAACATTTTGATTTTCTCAAAAATGGCTGTAACATTTTGATTTAAATGTCATATACACTGCTGTTTGTGAAAATTACAACATCAAGAATGAATTTCACGAATAACTCCAAACTTGTTGGAAATGTAGAAGAGTGTGCAAGCAATAAGGGATTAGGTTTGCAGAGAGATGCGAGTACACGTAGGCCGAGCAGAGCCCTTTGGTGTCGGTCCAACAAGGTCAGTGTTGCTCCCAGTGTAGTCAAGTGCAGAGCTGTCAAACAAGGTGGAAACCATAAAGTGTGTGCCAGTATGCCTCATCGACGTCAAAGGGAGCTATATCGGCATGTGAGCGAGTTCGAACGGGGCAGAATGATCGGTCCCTGGGAAGCGGGTTTGTCATACCGTGACATTTTGGCTTGTACAGGGCATGCTGCTACGACAGTGATGCGCGTGTGGAAGTAGTGGATAGATGAAGGTCGTACGCAGCGAAGAGCGGGTACTGGACCACGGCACGGGATGACCGTCATCTTATCCCCATGACCATAACGGACCGTACAGCTTGATCCACAGTGTTGGCTTGACGCTGGAGCACTGCGACAGGTGTGAACGTGTCTGCATCAACGGTTCGTCGCCGTCTGCTGCAGGTTGGACTGGTTGCATGCATGCCATTACGATGGCTTCCATTCTCCAAGACCACAAGCTCCTCCGACTGCAATGGGCACGTGAACACCGTCACTGGGGTGGTGAGTGGCAAAATGTAGTCTTTTCGGAAAGTCCCGCTTCAACGTGTCCTACTGTGATGGCCGCATACGTGTCTGGCGGTACCGTGGTGAGCGCAACCTGGAGGACTGCATTGTTGAGCGGCATAGCAGACAAACACCAGGTGTGATGGTTTGGGGCGCCATTGGTTACAACAACTGATCTCGCCTCCTGCTAGTAGAAGGCACTTTGAACAGCAACCGGTACCTAACGGTGGTTGTAGCGCCTGAGATACTCCCCCCTGTTCAGGCATCTCCACAGCCCACATTTCAACAGGAAAATGCCCGGCCACATATTGCGAGGAATGTACAAGCCTTCTTCGAAGAGTGACGGGTACTATTGCTTTCGCCTAACATGTCGCCCATCGAACATGTCTGGGATATGGTTGGTCGTCACCTGGTGCATCACGGTCCTCCAATAACCAGTGTCACGGATTTGTGGGCTCGAATACAAACTGCATGGAGGGAAATACGTCAGGAACTTATTCAGAATCTTTTTGATTCAATGCCACGGCGTATAGCAGCTCTAATTGCAGCGCATGGAGGCCACACCAAATACTGAATATTAGGCCTCAAAGGTCATGTATAGATTTGAAAAGTTTATCATTTGTTACTTGCCATGCACCTAACCTGTGCTATTAAATTCATTGAATTCATATGTTTTCTTCTTGGTGCTGCAATTTTCACAAACGGCAGTGTATTTAAGATATTTTCATGACAAATAGAATGCGTATCTTGAATTTTCTGGGAATGTCTACAAAAGTCCTCTTTATTCTGGATAACTTTTCCATAACTTGTAAAGGCAAAGAGATAGACAAAATGTTTTTATACAAAAAAAATGTAGATCTCGTTAAAACACATATTTTTTGTCTAGTGAACCATTTCCGAGATATTCCTTCTTATTTGTGTGAATTTTCCAATACTTATACTGTTTCTCAAATGAGAATTCATTATTGTTTTTTTTTTATATATATCCATGCAAAGAGAATGGAATGCTGCATATAGCAACCAGCTCTTAAAAGATCTGACTATCGCTTAAATACTAACATATTCCCCTTGCACCTACAAGAAAATTAGCAATAAGATTAACATCTCGATATCTCGATGGAGAGTTAGCGTTTGTAGAAATAGTTTGTACAAGAATAGAGAAAGCCATGTGAGTGTAACGCATCAGATTTTTAAAAATATTACTTTGTTATAACATGTATAATGCAGTGGAAAGTATGAATTCGAGTACTTTAAAACCACGAAACTATTTTAAACAGTACGTACTGGCTTAAAATTACCTTTCGTTGCAAAGGAAGTTACGTTGGGTAAATGTTGTTAGTAAAATCCAACTCTTGCATCTCATTAACCCACGTTTTTGTGCACTGGATCCCAAATGGAATGTCTTCGCAAGAGGAATTAAGGAATTAGTCTTGTCTCAGACAGGAAGAGGAAATGGACACATTACACGAGGTGTGAAGATTGAGCCATGGAGAATAACTCCTCCGAGTAGGTAGTGTTGAACAAGGGGCCAGTTATCCATCACTTTGAGTTAGTTGCCAAATGAAGTGCCAGCAACGCCCTCATTGTCAAGGGATTCATCAATTAATGTCTACCTGAGTATCGACCACTCCTACTCCAGTGCATGTTAAACTGCCAACAAGTGCTTCTGTCCGTCCTTCAAATAAATGTTTCATCAACTTGGACAAATGCCAAGGTGAAATGAAGCTTTCGCAGAAGTTCAACAGCGCAGGGTTGGTGAATTCCAACTGGGTGACGCGTATTGTTATCTGTCAGTTTCATTAGGCTATAAAATATATCGATTGTCGTACTAACTGTGCCTTTAAATTTTATGAGTGTGTGGAAACTGTAGATTTACATTACTAAGAAGCATATACTTTCATGTTCAAGTTTAGTTTTAGTATAACATTTTACAATTTATATATATTTCACACACACACACACACACACACACACACACACAGACAGAGCACAGAGGAGACCATCAAACACTGGAGCAACTAATGCGCTAAGTTTGAGGTGGATCCATACAGCGATCTCCAGGAGGGAAGGGTGAGATGAAGGAAACCTTAGGAGGACCAGATCCGGAAGACGGCGGGCGAAGCGAAGGCGGGTTCCTTAACTATTCCAGTATATACCTATTCGAACCTTAGCGCTGAGCCTACATGAAATGTTCCTCGGACAGAGTCACCGATAGGCTGTACCACCCAGGGAAAACCCTTACACCAACCCTCCGCAACGTTTCCAGCCCTACGACCCAGAAAGGCAGAATGGAAAGAATTGGAGAAGATGATAGGCAGGAAATTTCGTGGTATATGGGTCACAGATACGCTCGGTCTCACAAACACACGCTCGCACACACACACAAATATATTATCATTTGACATCAAATTAATTAAGATATTCATCAGTGGTGTGATATGAAATATTAACAAAGGCTTTATCAATTTATACATGAAGCCAGCAGGTGTTACAGTATTTTAAGGCCAGTGGTTCAATATAGTAGGTCCTAAGCAGTCAGGTTTAGATTAAAAACGCAGTCTGTGCCCTTTATCAGTAAAATAATACTTACCTCTTATATCACAATAATGTGTAGTTCGGTTTGTATATATTACATCTCTATTATACAGGGTGGACCATTTAAGTTGAGACTATATAATATCTTATATAGTCTCAACTGGAGACTATCGATTTTTGGAAAAATATTTTTAAGTTTTATTCTTGCTTTGATTATTTGTTTTAATATTATTCTGAATGTGAATGTATGTATATTGAAGTTTTCTCAATGGGGCTTGTAAAGTTAATTGTGCAAAACTAAGTGTTGTAGAAAGAAATGTCTTGAACAAAAATTGCTTATAGGGGAAAGTAAATGCCATTAGTCGTGTTTTATTTGGAGGACGCATTTTATGGTTAATTTAAATTGACCTTAATTGTAGATTCCAATTTAAAAATATTAAATTGACATTAAATATGTTTTTTTCCCCCACATACTGAACACTCAGCTAAAATAAACCCATTTCCGAGCTCTTTTAACCTCCACACTATTGCTTTTATCCAAGCAATTCCCTCTACTTCTTCTTTATTCGTATTGTACATATATACTTCTCTCATTGGTACATAAAACTATAAATTACCTCTCCTCTACTATTTCACTAAATAACTCCAAATGTTTTTCTACATCCTTCTAAACAATTTTATTACTTGCTTCTTTCCTTCTCCATATGATCTTAGTCATTATTTTATAAATTAATTTTAATCACTCATCGTTCGCTCTCTTTTAATTTATTTCTTACCATTACTACTGTATAAATTCAGAGTCTTGAACTCAGCACAGAGTTTTCGAATTTTAATCAATATTGTGGTTTTATGACTACTAAACCCAACTCAAGAACGTGAAAAAGTACGAGGGCAGTCCCAGAAGTATACCTGACGTGTATATAGCGGTTGTTGTTCCAGTAATGAATATGATAGAAAGTACCAACCTTATAAAGCTTAAGTTTGAAGTTTGACGAGCTACCTTGTTTAGTAATTGTTTGTCAGCCATTAATAGTGAACTCTCTCAGCGAATTTGTAAACATGGATAAAACTGGACATCGTTATGTGATACTATACTTTCATTTATAAGGTCTTAGTCCAACTAATATTAAAACTGAGCTATATTCTACTCTGGGGGAGTCTGCTCCTTCGTTTACAACAGTAAAATATTTGGTGGCAGAGTTTAAGTGAGGCCGTACAAGCTGGCAAGACCAACATCGCAGTGGTCAACCAAATGAGGTGACCACGCTAGAAATTTCTAAGAAAATCCACAAAATAGTATTGGATGACCGTCGACTGAAAGTGCGTGAGCTAGCAGACTTCGTAGGCATTTCATAAAATACTGTACATCGCATACTGACTCAAAATTTAGACACGAGAAAGCTGTGCACAAGATGGGTGCCGCGTTTACTCACAATGGAACAAAAACAGCGTCGTGAGGATGTTTCAGTCGAGTGTTTGGCGATGTTTCGCTGCAGTAAAGCCGGGTATATTCACAACCATGGATGAAACATGGGTCCATCACTTCACTCCTGAGACGAAGGAACTGTCAAAACAGTGCATTGAAAGAGAAGGATCGTCTCCAAAGAAGGCGAAGACAGTTCCATCTACAGGCAAGGTCATGGCGTCAGTTTTTTGGGATGCGCGTGGGATAGTTTTCATTATCTTTAAAAAGGAAAAGTAATCAATGGCGAGTATTATGCAAACATATTGCAGCGTTTTTATGATGAAATCAAGCAAAAACGGCCGCATTTAGCGAAAAAGAAAGTTCTGTTTCATCAAGACAGTGCACCGGTACACACATCCATTATCGCAATGCCAAAATCAATGAGTTAAAGTTCGAACTGCTTCCTCAAGCACCCTATTCGCCAGACCTAGCCCCCTCTGATTATGTTCCGTTTCCAAAGTTGAAGAAATGGCTTGGTGGTAAAAGATTTGCCAACATGAAGAGGTGGAGTTTGCAGTTGATGGTTATTTTGCAGAACTCGATGGTTCTCACTATAAACAGGGTATCGAAGCTGTTGAACATCGATGGGAAAAGTGTTTATCGAGCTGAAAGGAGATTATGTAGAGAAATAAAGATGTTTATTCCCAAAATCTTCGAGTTTTCTTTGTTAGGTCGTGTACTTCTGGGACAGCCTTCGTATCTTTGAATCATTTAAAGAGCATTATATAAATAGGCATTTTATTGGATGTTTTCCAAAAGCTTTCTCTTTCATCCATTTGAGGTGCTGAAATAAATGGAGGTATAGAGCAAATTCAGCTCGGCACACCAGAAGATGCTATCTTCCTCAGCTATGTACCTACGAGGTGTTGCTCCATGCCAGTCTAATTTAAAACTTCTTGTTTCCTCTGTTGGTAGCCGTGCGACGTTGACATTCATTTATCACCCCATGTGACTAGGCGTGTCTCATTCGGACACAAGAGGTTCTAGTGATTAGTGACTTACATAGGAGAGGTGCGTGGATGCGTGACTCGCAAGAGTTCTGCATGCATCGACGACTTTTAGTTCTAATAGTAATATTGCGGTCTGGACCATGAGAATGATAAGGCAGTTTTGGAGATTCGATGAAAAGAAGACGAAGTCCAGGATCTGTAATGCACTTAATCGTTTCCATTCCATCTTTGGTCGACTCTGAACGATTAGAAATTCTAAGTGCTTCGTAAGTAGCAGGTTTAAATGTTCGTTGTACGCGAATTGAGTCTTGTTATAATACTCGTATTTCACTAATTGGTTGAAGATTTTAAACTCACATTTAGTAGGACAATAACAACATATAGGTGCTTAACGGAGGGGGACATCTCGCGCGCTGCAACCTGCACAGATCTATTGCGGCTACAACCCTCAGGAGGAAGGGTGAAGGAGCCACAAGAGGCTACAGGCCGTAGGCAGAGAGGCCACAGAGACGCGCGGAAGTTTCGAAAATTTCCAAACTCGCAGACCCGTCCCACTGCTGGAGCCGCCGGTAGAGCGGACGAATCAAGAAGCCCTTTGATGTTCACGGGGAATACCGTTTCCATTGAGCATGCATCCGCGCTATCTATCCGGCACCGCCATACGCCACGAAACCTGGAAGCACAACTGAAAGTGAGAATACGGAAGGAAAGAGAAATGATGGGATGGAAATCGTGGTAGAGAAGAAACCATCCCAGCATTCGACTGTCGATCCCGGGGAAACTACGAAAAACGAAAGGATCAGAATGGCCGTCGCCGGAATCGAACCCGAGTCGCACACGTTACCGCTGCGCCACCTGGCTCGGTATAATATGATATTGTTACATGTTGGGGTGAAGGCCAAACGGGTTACCAGAAAATGATTAATTTAGGTCACCCCAACACGCACATGGGGGGGGGGCGCAACTCGCTGGCAGCAAAAAGTCCGGGATCTTGGTGTGTAGATTTAAGGGGAAGGCGTGGGTCTTATATTACACTGAAAACTACCTAACACACATTACCTTCATATACCTGGGATTTATTCACAAAACGTTTGGCTACTCTACATAATTAACAAAGGAAACAGGGTGTAGGGAGATACAACGAAACCGTAGACCGGCCACACACACGTCTGGCTACAACGACCACTTCCACTCGAGTGATGCTATCTTTTCCCCCATCAACCGTGTCTAGCCGAAGCCAGAAGACAGGGCTGACGTCATACCGGACAGTTTCAAACAGATCTTTCTTTCCCTTTGGCGTAATCCGCACCGAAAGGACAGACCGCTAAGCCGTAATATAATTAAGGAGACCCATTAATGTCATGTTTGGTAGCAACAATATAGCACAAGAGTGCGTCTGTAAATGACAAAATTATTATACCACAATATAACTTTGTATAATAATAAATTGTATATTTACTGCTAAATAAAACAGTTTATAATCGAAAATTACTGAAACTTACGTGATTGATTTGATCCTCTAAAATATATAATCTTCTATACTATTCGCGGAAAAAGGCACCAATAGCTCTGCTTTTGGGGCAGCAGTGACGGATACAGTGAAAAATGAAGCGATAATAGGAACAGAGAGGCTGTGTATTCACGGTATATACGCAAAAACACCTACCACAAGAAATCACTGTTGTATTTATTTGCAATTCTCTTAGACAATTGAGAAATAGAAAATAGCACCACAAATGTTTTAAAATGTCTTATGAAAAGACCTATAATATGTTTCAACTTAGTTAAGATCTGAGAAGTGAGAAAATTGCAGCATGTATCAGAATAGAATTTTAAGAATAGCTTAATGGTGTGGTTACATTTCTTGGTTACTAAGTCAATGGTATTACAGTGCAAATCAATGCAATCTTTTTTTCTTTCTGTCTTTAATTTAAATACCTTAAACCAAATACATAATAGTGAACAATGATAGGAAGCAAGCAGTAATGCCAAAGAAGCTTGAAGATCTAAATCGCTAAAGATATACGGTATTCTCCTAAGAACTGCGAAAAAACCGAATAAAATTCCTGACCGAACTGGATACAAGCCAAACCTCACAAGGAGAGAGGCATTTCCTGCACTACGCTCATCCGAGTAGGGCAAGTGAGGGGCAAAGACAGCGGAAAGACGGCGGCTGTTTTCACGCGCGCACGAGCTCAGCAAACTGTGTACCCCTCCCACCAGTTAGAGTTTTATTTGAGAGATAAGCCACCTCATCCCAAGGCTGAAATGTTACTCAACAAACAGTATCTACTTATTAATCGATACACATTATTTGGAAGGAGTTATTGTAGTAAAGACGTTTTATTCAATAAAGTAATGGATTTAATGTGTGGCTGTTTTGACAGACTTATCCTCTTAGACTGAGGCAATATTTTATATCACAACACTGTGAATGCCAGAGTGATTGTAGTGTAAATTAATAGTATTGTATGTACAGGATTTTAGATGTTTGTTAGCCATAAGTATTGTTAGGAAATAAGTTTACACGGCCTCACTGAAACTGACAATAGAAGTGGGTAACAATAAACCAAGGGGGTGAGTTGTTTATCACTAAGAAGAGACAAATAAATTATGTCAGGGTAGCGTGCCTTTCTTTAGAAATGGAGGGAATATTTTCCCTAGAGCATATATGTTAATAGTAGTGATTGGCTGACAAAACAGACGCTAATGTTGGCGCGATTTGGTAACCAATAGCAGCTCTATTATAATGTTTAGGCATTTCGAGGTGAAGGAGTATATATTCACGAGCCATAAGCATGTTTCATGCAGTTTTGAAGAATCATTCACGAGGTGCACGTCACGTAGTCCTGAAGAATCTCTCGCAAAGTTAGTTACAAAATGTGAAGTACGCGAAGTAAGTGGTACGCGGCAACTAAAACGACTGTAGTTACATTCGGAAGTATAACAGTTTCAGTGAGGCGTGTATAAAGATTAAATATGTGAATAATTAATTAAGTGTAACGGCAATAAAAGTGTAGAAACAAATTATTTTATCAGTGTTATCTTTTAGCAACAACTCCTTTCCGTTTACACGCCTTGCTCAGAGATACTTGTTCGACTGAGTAATAATAACTAGCCGTCGGACAACGAACCCAAAATTCAAAATAATAAAACAATAACAGGCGCCCAGCAAATAAGATAACACGAGCCGATTACAGCGACAAAGACAATGGGATCAACGGCAGTGAATGTCATCCTTGATAAACAATCGTTGCTCTCGTTGGCTACCACATTTAACGAAAGATCAGAAAGCATTACTACGATCCTGGCAATTAGTTTAACATCTGCCACCATGGGTACGTCAGTCACAAAGCATCCAAGATCGAGGAATGCTCACTATGGCAATGTTTCGTCCAGAACAATCCAGTTATAACAGAATAAAGAACGTTTTATAAAGTGGTCTACTAGTCTGGAATGTATAGGACAGATAATAACTAAGAAAAACCTTTGAATTGGACATTTCCAGACTGGAACAACGCTGTTATCGTATTTAATTCAAGGAAGGGTAAAACAATATCGCAGAGCGATAACGAAAATACAATGAAAACAGTGTTAGGAGGGAAAACTGGAGTACTAAAGAATAAAATTACAGAAAAGGGATAGGGTTTTGGATATGAAAACAATGGATTTAAAACAAAGGGTGGAGAAGAGGGAGCAAAAAATTAAGCTGCATACGGAGGTTCTTTTCGCTGATAACGTAGCTTGTTTTACGCTTAGGTAAACTGATTGTGTGATCATTCGTGAACCAATAACTGGGATTCTTTTGTATCTGCTGAACTTCTAGTATGGCTTTTATATACCATAAGGGCAATGCCATGAAAGATAACTTATATTCTAGTGTTATGTGTTTCGAAGACCTTATTGGTTTTATCTACCACGTACATAGTAGGTAGAGAAGGTATTGCATTCCACCCAAAAATTCAATAATGATATTTCACCAGAAATACGTGTTTTAAGGCCGCCTGAATAAAAAAGGCATGTTTAGAAAAATGTCAGAGTGTGTGTGTGTGTGTGTGTGTGTGTGTGTGTGTGTGTGTCAAAGTTGTTACTTAAATTCACTGTGTATTAAAAATACGACACGAAAAATGGCTGTCAATTTTGATTAAAATACCAATATTAAAAATATTTACATGACGAATAAAATATATATATTTAATTTTCTAGGAATAGCTTGGCAAGTCCTCTCCGTTCAGGAGGAAATTTACATAATCTTGCTTAACCGGTGAGGCAGTATTTTTAATACTTAAATGATTTCAGTCTAATTATATAATATATAAATTCAATAACAGCCCGCCTTAAAGCAATATGTGTATGTAGTAATATATAAAAAGTGTATATTACAGTCATTGTATATGTTTATATTATTGTATACATGTTCAATTAATGTTATGTGAATGTATTACGTAATTTAACAATGTAGGAGCTGTGAGAATAATAGGTTAAATTTGAAAGTTTAACAATACTACTTGTAATTCGGGAAGCAATAATGTAATTTTTGTGACAGTTTATAAAATAGCCAATTAACAACCAGAAAAAAGCGTAAGCTAAATAAAAGTATTCTATTGGATTAGGAATAACCAATCAGACACTTGAAATACGGAAATTTACAAATTTAGGCGGTTGAAATCAAGTCAGTTGCTTGCAAACAGCGCTCATAACTGGACGCGTTGGTTGTAGACAGTGTTCTTAACCAGACGCGAGATGTGTCCTCGAGAAATGTAATGCGTATTTTGTGTGAGAAAATAGTTTTCGTGTTTAAAAACTGCAAGTATTTAATAAAAGAATCTTATAGCTTTCTATATCAGTGAAGTGTTATTTAAATCGTGTCAAGCATTAACAAATGGAGTGAAGTAAAATTATAATCTGTGTAAGCCTACATTCTTCAGTCGCACCACTCCCTGCTACGACATTCATGTCACTAAAAATATATACAAATACTGACGCAGAGGAGGCAAACATAAATATATAATATTTAAAGAAACAGTAATTACAAAGTTAATATTTTTTGGGGGAGGCAAAAGTCACCGGAAAGTTCATTTGGGCCAAAGTCCACCGAAAAGTACATTTGGGGCGAAGGCTAGCGGAAATTTATTACTATACGTGCGGTTGCAACTACTTCAAGTTCGGCTACCCAACAGTTGAACTACAATACAACTCCTACAACAAAATAACATCTTCACTGGTAAACATTAAGCGATAGACAAAAACGTACCACACAAAAAAAGTTTCTCTCTTTAAAACACAAAATTTGTTTCAAATGTGCCATTTTCGAGATATCTTTATTTATGGATCGAATTGTTGAATACTTAGTCTTCTTTTAAAGTCCTGTCCATTTTAAGCTTCTCGCGATGTCGTGGAAAGAGTATAGAATTTTAAGCCATCGCATAGCGTCCAGTTCTATAACATTTGAATATCGATATTCTCTTTTAATCCATAACGAAATGCGTTATGCAGCTATTTCCGGAAAGATTTATCTCGATTAAAATGAAGTGGATAGGAAAATAAACTTTCTTAGGAAATCATGTGAATGTAGCACATAGGATTTTTTTAGTTTAAAATAGCTAGTTGGAAAAATTAAGAAGACAGACACAGGGAATGTTCAAAGATCCGCGAGTTACCGAAGTTAAACTTGAACTTTTGCCTACAGTATTTTTCTACGTGTGGCTCACTTAACGAAATTTATTAATAATAGGTAAAGGTACTCGTCCACGATGCCAGTTTTATGGCATGCCACTTTTCTTGCGGGCTACAAATGTGGCACGTTCTGTTTACACACAGCTTGCAAAGTTGCACGATTTCGGGTTGCGCCACTATAAAAGTGGCATGTCCAAAGTAAATGTTGCACCGAGCGTTTACACGATGGTATATTTGTGGCGGTAATTTTTCTGCATGCCACTTTCTAGTCAGCTGTGTGCTTGGTATGGCGAATATGTCGTCTGATATGAAGTTTTATCTGTAGCATGACTGTATCATATTTTACTTCGTCGACGTAGAGAAAAACGTAAAACGACGGCCAGAAAGTTTTGAGTAAGAGTGGATTTTAAGTCGCGAATATTGTGGGGTTGTAAACAACTTGCTGCAAGAGCTCTACGACGGAGATAAAAATTTAGAATTTCCTACGCATGTCAGCGGTTGATTTTAAATATCTGCTTAGAAGAACAGCACATGTAATACAAAAGCAAGATACAATAATGAGAAGGTCAATATCAGCAACAGAACGTCTTGTGTTGACACTGAGATTTCTAGCCACAGGTAATTCGGCTTAAAATAATGGAGCGGCAACATTACCGGGTTTACACTTTCGGCTGTGATCTATATAATCAATGTGATTTTTTTAGGCAGCAGCTATCAGTCAAAGATGTATTTATTTCTTATATTTGGCACAACAAGAACTAAGACTTTGTGCCGTTGCAAACAACTGTAAGTATTAATCCTCATACTGCAGCAAAAACGTTAGGAATTAAAGAAGTATTTTTTGCCCTGAAGGAAAGGTTCCATGGCAATATCGCTACATTTAAAGTGAGTGTGTTTGTATTTACCAAAGAATCTACTGTATCATTATTGGTGCTGGTGTGGTAAAACAAACTGCAGTACATCGTAAAATTCCCATTTTGTTTTGTCTTTTGCACCACTTCCAGATTTCCCTGCCTTCATTTTGTTCCTTTCGTTGGTGAACTGTGTTTTCAACCTGTGGATTTTTGCTTCAATTTCCTCTGCTGACATGTAGAACTTTACTTCTGTATCATGTAACGCATTTTGTCGCTTTTGTTTATTTCTGTAATCCGCAGTGTCTACTCTCCACAAGCAATCTTTGGTATCAATCAGTTCAATAAACGCTTTTGTCGTTTCCCTCGTCCATTTATTGTTAAGGACATTATTAACTATGAAGAAATAAATTGTCACCGTACTTAAATAAGTTGTTCGTATTGTTAAGAAAATAAAATGCAGGTATCTGTCTTAATTCTGTATTTAGTGTAACAAATTATCATCCTTGTATCTACTTCTCAAACAGCTATTTACTATCACAGCAGACGACATAACAAAGTTGCACGGAATACGCCACAAAAGTTTTCTAAACTCTTCAAGCCACTTTCAGGTGGCGCAACTTTCTTTTTTTCCCTGCGTACACGAAGCAACTTCCTAAGTTGCACGCCACTTAGAAGTTGCGCCGAATTTGAGTTGCGCGTGCAATTTTCCTACTTGCTTGGCAGTTTACACGATGCAACTCCACTTTTGTTGCGCAATTCGAAGTTGCAAGCCATTTAAGTTGCATCTGGACTAGTACTTTAAGTATTTGAAGACAATTCGTCCCATATATTCAAATTTTGATTTCCTCTTGTGTTTTATTTCCCTTAACAAAATATAGACATTTTAAAGAAGACGGTGCATGGTTCATCAGTTGTTAGAAACAAGATTGTGTACAGCCGAGTGTTGGGAATCGTGCCTATTATGCGCAATGGTTTATGTTACTAAGAAAATGCTAAACCGTCTTTGCCAATCCAGCCCCATTCCTTACCTAGTTCTTTCACTCCACTTAATGTTTACCTTACTCTTCCCTTTTCCTTCGCTTCTGAGTCTGAAACCGACTTATGTTTGAGTGTCGAGTTCTCACATCAAACCAATACGAGACGGACTCAACCAGGGCTGATGTGGAAATTCGTTATGAAGAATGTCTTCCAGGGGCTTTGGTGAAATGTTTCCGTAATCTTCCCCTTTCGCCACTCACCTAGGCCTGACCTTTTTTCATAGGCTTGATACCGTAATTATTAACGGGCAGTTATAAATAATTAAACAAAGAAATAAGAGTAAGATAGAGAAATAATTACAATAGATAATTTCGTACATTAAATCAATTTATAATGTAGCAAGTTTGAGTTGAAATGTATTGCCAGAAACATGGCGGTAATCAGGAGTCAGGTTAGACAGAGTCATTAATGTCCGAGAAGAACCGAGCACATTAGCTTAAGGATTTATGGAAAGGAAGTTTAGAGTTAAGTTCAGTACGTTATACAGGCACGCAGGCGCGCCTGAAAAAAAGAAAGGCACTTATATTTCTGAGAATTTAACTAGTCTCAATAACAAAGTCAGAAACGTAAGAACATATAAGAATAGAAGATTGACTGCACGTAAAAAATCACGTTGGTGGGGGAATAATATGTAGGCGGAGCTAAAGTTAATAAATATCCATGCATCTAGATCTGAGGACTGCTCTTGTGACTGGTACACATCGACGTTAGTGCACACAGTTGTGCACACATTAACTACTATCTCATTGGTGCCGGCAGCGGTACTAACGTATGTGATTTTAAACCTCCAGTGACGCGCTTGTGAGATTAAAATTTCGCGGCTCCTGCAATGGGTCCTGCCGGTCGACATTTTATCGACTCACGGCAAGTTACCGACTAGTTTTTTTTTTACAATTCAGAGTCAATATATTTATTCATTTTTAACGATCGACAACTCAAGAACTCAAATATTAGTTCAGAATAAATTTCTCAGTCAATTTAAACTGGCATTGTCCTTCACAATACATCCACGCAAACCCTGAGTGAAAGTACTCATAGCCCAACCATTGGAGCAGCCGGCAGCAGAATCAACAGAAGATATTGGAGACTACGGGAAAAGGTAGCAAATACATTCTTGTATCAAACTGTCGCATCATCACCCCGGTAGATTAACAGCTACGTGCTAATGTGAACGACTTGAACTCAAACCAATAAGAGATTGGTTCACCTAGTTTTATTCTGACGCAGAATAAAGCTATAAGACCCGAAATAATTTTAAATGATACAGGATATTATTGTGATTCTTCTGATGTGTGTATGTTTTAAATTACTAATTTTATATCAATGTAATTTTTCACTGGTTAACTTCAGTTTCATTGCAAAAATTTGTGTTTCACTTCGAAGTATTCATGTTTATGACCGTAGCCCTTGCGAAGGTTCTATCATAGACCACTTACTAACCTGTGTTGTGTATAACGCAGAGGGGAAAGTCTAATTATGCTTTTGAGGCCGCCTTCCGAAGCGACTAGGGGTAACGTAGTAGGCAACTAGCGAGATTATTTTCATTCTTTGTACACTGGTTGCACTCAATTATTGGGTTGCTATAAATCAAAGTTATTCAAAAAGAAGGAACAGACTTTAAATAATGTGTTCAAATGAGTGCCGTTTGTTATGCGAAAACGACCAGTTTTTTTTCCGTTTGCATACGCAACCGTCTCCTACGAATTTATTATATCATTGTAAATTTTTTATAACGAGGCGGCTCGTTGTTGAACTTACAACGAAATGCAACGCTGCAATGAAACAATGGATCACTCTTTGCATAATGCAGCACACAAAACGACTTTTCCTGTGGCGTCGCCATTTTCTCGTAAACAAACACAGCGCCGCTGTAGGCACTGAATGGAACTAATAGGCGGGGCTTAAAACTTTGAGCATTCCTCTATTCAATGATGTGTCGTATGCGTCGCTATCTACTGTCGTGCATTAAAAATGAATATTTAAAATCTGTTCCTTCTTTTTGAATAACCTTGTATTTGGGCTCAAGTGTACTGAACGGAATTACTCAAGAGGTAACGTCTGTGGCCCGTATTTGGGAGGTTCCTGCGGACGCCCATTCTGATCCATGGATTTTTTCGGGGTTTTCTCGGGTCGTCAACGAAACACTAGAGTGTTTTTTTTCATCCCCCGTATTTCCGTCGAAATTCGTTTCATTAATCATTTTATCCATCCTTCACTCCGTTTGATATGTTTCAGGGTTGGGAATGCCGGCGATTGTGTTACGGAGCAGCGTGGCAGGGAAAAAGTATGCCCTCTTTGAACTTTCTTCGTCCCTCGGTCTTCGGCTGCTGGCCGGTGTATAACGACCGGTGGACCCTGTGTGGGGTGGGGTCCTCGGTCTGCCTGTCCGCCTGCCGGGGCATCTCGATCTGGAAACTGAAAGGATCCAATCATCGCTATGCCGCCACTCCTGGTTTCGGCCGCCCGGTGTCTCTTTTCACTTCATCCCTCCCTCTCCAGGGCGCCTCCTCGTGGGGCATCGGTACAATATCCTCATTCCTGAATCGGTGCCAAATCCCCTCAGCATCACAATCCAATCCAATCGGCCCTAGAGAAGCAGATGATTCATTTGCATGATTTGACGTTACTACATCCCGAAAGTGAGAACGTTGATAAATTGTCTTTTTATTTGGTAGAACATTATATTGACGAAAGTGCCAATTTTCCTCTCCGTACGTGGGAAGCCAAATCAGCGGACGCTAGAACTATGAATGCGTGTAAACCATTCGCATTTCAGTGCAAGCTTCAGTAATTCCTGTCGTATGCATGTTTTCGTGGAAGAATTGACGTCTTAACAGACCGTTGTCTATATCATAACATTCAGACAAGGGGAAATATCTTTTCACAATAAATGAACAACAATACGCCCAAAATCAAATCAACAAATATGAACAGCATCAAAATGTTAGCTTCATATTCGTCAAATCCGCTTGCTATTATTTTTCAGCATGAAGTAAAATGGTCTGACATGTTACATTCTCACGACTTTCTTTGTTCTTCTACAACCTACGGTTACAAAATCTTATGTTAATCGAGATAACTTTTCATTACATGTTTAAAATGTCGCTGTAGGTGTAAGAAAGATAAAGTAGGCTAAATGAATAGTCAGAATTTTAAAAACTGGTTCACTATGCAATCGCTTTGAAATTCCATGTTCCTTACATGATGAGAAGAAACGATTAGCGACTTACCATTTGATAACAGTTTACCAGGTTGCTTTTCAAGCATTTCCTCAATACGTTTTGCTTAGGTATCTGCTGGATATATCTGGCTGGCAATGACCAGCTTCAGAAACCGCATTTTGTTGAAGTGCCTGGCAAAAAAATAAATAAATAGATAACTCAAATGTCTCCTTGCTATTCAGAGTAATACACATTAGCAAGCTTTGAGAACCATTAAACATAAATTTAGTGACTCAATAAACAGCTTGATTGACTGCTTGATAAAATCTGGGAGACGAAACAAGGTGGTTTTATCCATTTTGCCCACCCAAAGCTGATGGCTTATTGTGCAGTACATTTCCCATTTGTACTACTTCAGTCAAACTATTGTTTTATTATAAATGTTATGTAGAATTAAGAGGACCTCACAAGCTATTCCCAGAAAATTCAAGATACCTATGAGTAGTCCATGTCAAATTGAACGATTTTTAACAAAAGTTGACCGTCATGTGCTTGATTTTTTACTTTCTGTACCACGTACATAGTAGGCAGAGAAGGTATTGCATTCCATTCAAGAATTCGATACGTAGATTTCACAAGAAATACAGGTTTTGAACACCCCTGAATCCAAAAAAAAGCTTTTTAGAAAAAGGTCCGTGTGTATGTCTGAACAGCATAACTTCTCAAAAATCAGAAGTCAGAAATCAGACCCTCTGAATCCAAAAAAAGCATTTTTGGAAACATGTGCGTGTGTGTGTCTGTGTGTGTGACTGTGAACAGCATAACTCATAAATGAAGTCGGATAAACACCAAACTTTGTATTTCGATTCAGTATCTTCCAGAGATGCGGCACGAAGGTTTTCAAGAAAATCACCCCACCCTAGATTACCCTTTACATAGAACATTTTTCGAAAATTTTAATTTTCTCAAAAATGTCTAACGATTTTGATTAAAATATCATATGTTTAAGATATTTTTATGATAAATGAAATGTATTTCTCGAATTTTCTGGGAATGTATCCAAAAGTATTCTTCATTGTGAACGACTTTGGCATAACTGGTAAACCATAAGAGATAGGCAAACTTTTAAAACACAAAAAATATAGATCGCGTTAAAATACACAATTTATGTCATATACATTTTTGTTGTTGAGTGAACGATTTTCGAGATATTGCTTGTTATTCACTTAAATATTACAATACTTATACTTTTTCTCAAAGGGAATTCGTTATTCATTTTTTTTGTCCTGGTAATACAAAGGAAATGGAATACTGCACATAGCAACCAGCTCTTAAAATATTAGACTATCGCTTAAAGCCTAGCAATTCCCCTTGCATCTACAAGAAAATTAGCAATAAGATTGACATCTCGATATCTCGATTAACATGAAGCATATGGAGAATAAGCGTTTGTAAAAATAGTTTGTACAAGAGTAGACAGATCCGTTCCATTATGGGTCATATTTTATGCACTCTAGTTTAGGTAGTGAACACATGTCTAGTTTTTAAGTATTAGTTGGTAAACCTATGGCTCCAGTTATGTAAATTAAATTTACATTTTCAAATTGCCTAATCTTATCAGCCAAATGCACGTACGAGAAGGTATTTAAGTTACACATTGCAGTTTTCAGAGAAACGTTTACAGAGCTGAAAAGCACACTCTAAGAGGAGCAGTCTCTATTCTCACATAACGCATTTTATTCGCAATTAGCTAAGCGCCGTCCTGAAGTCGTAAGTGCTCGACATGGGAGAACGTCAAGTGTACGTTAGTGCCACGGGTTTAATGACTTGTTCATCCCTTACATGCACTTGATTAACAACACAAAAGCTTCCCCCTCTGCCTGGAAGCTATTTATACCGACTTAACGTGTATGTGAGAGATGACATTTCTCCCCTTTGCATTCAAGAATTTCCAGAATAATCTCTCTGACTTTCCTGTATTTTTATATGCCAATTAGCACATTATTCTTTTTCGTATGAATTGAACATTGCAGATAGCCTATGGAAATCTGCAAAAAAGCAACTATTTATTTATAATTGTTTATGCACTTGTGGTTGAGGCAGTGTTTTTAACACTTAAATGACTTCAGTCTAATTGTATAATATGTAAATTCACTAACAGCCCGCCTTGAAGCAATATGTGTATGTAATAATTTGTAAAATGTATGTAACAGTCATTGCATATGCTTATATTATTGTAAACATGTTCAATAATGTTATGTGAATGCATTACGTAATTTCATAATAATAAGTTAAATGTGAGAATAATAATGTGAGAATAATAATTTAAAAGTTGCTAACAATGAGGTAACCTTGAATCAATAATGATTAAGAAAGTTTACAGTACTACTTGTGATTCTTGGAGTAACAATAATGTAATTTTAGTGACTATAAAATAGCCAATCAAAAACCAGAAAAAGCTCTAGTTAAATGCAGGTATTCTTATGGACTAGGATTAGCCAATCAGAAACTGGAATATAGCAAAATTTTCAAATACAGAGTTCAGTTGCTTCTAGACAGCGCTCATAACTGGACGTGTTGCCTGCAGACAGAGTTCCTAACCAGACGCAAAAAGTGTCCTCAATATAATATGTATTCGTGTGAGACGAAAAACAGTTTTACATGTTAAAAAAGTACAATTAATTATCAGTGAAGTGTTATTTAAATCGTATCAAGTATTAATAAAAGGAGTGAAGTAAAATTTTAATCTGTGTAAGCCTACATTCTTGTCGCATCACGCCCTGCTAAGAGAAACGTGTCGCTAATAATAATACTGACGCAGCCAAGGCAAACATAAATATTTAAAGAAACAGTTTAATTACAGGTTAATATTTTTTTTTAAACTTGGGGCAAAAGCCACCTGAAAGTACATTTGGGGCGTAGGCTACCGGAAACTTTTTACTATACGTGCGGTTGCAACTACTACAAGTTCGGCTCCCCAACATAAGAACTATAATACAACTCATACTTCAAATCGGCTTTTCCATACGTGAAACAATAACGTAAAAACAGCTCCTACTTCATGATTCAAATGGTAAGGTTTTTACCACTCGTTAACCTTGTGACGAAAATTTCGGAGTATAAAAAATCTACAAGTGGCCTACATACTATTATTTACAAACAAAACCACAACTTAACAATTTAATTTTAAGTCCCATATTAACGAACGGGATGGCTCAGGCTGTAAATGTGTGGTCAGCACTCGGGAGGTCTTGCCCATTATGGCTCATAATTTTTTCGGGAGTTTTCTATCATCCTCCGAAATTCCTGTAGCTCCATTTTGTTCAATTTATCATTTCACTCATCCTCCAACCCGTTTGGTCTATTCCAGGGTTGGAAGTGTCGGCGATGGTGTTTCGGTGCCGCATGGCAGAGAAAAAAGATGCTCTCTGTGAGCTTTCTCCGGCCCTCGGACTTCGGCTGGTTACCGTGTATAAGGACTGCCCCCCAAGGGGCGTTGGAACCTGTGTGGGGGTAGAGTCCCCGCTTGGCCTGTACGACTTACGGAGCATCTATATCTAGAAACTGCGGGACCCTGTCATTGCTATGTGTCACTCCTGGTCCCGGCCAACCGGTGTCTCCCTTCACCTCATCAATCCCGGCCGGGGGTGCCTTCTCCTGGGGCATAGGTACAAGATCCTTATTCCTGGATCCGTGCCGAATCCGTGCAATAAAAACATGTGTTCGTTTCATATGCCTTATACGCTTTATCACTTATTAGAAGTATACAAATTATTCTCAGGAAAGATTGTTTTCCTATCTACTTCATTTTAATCGCATAAACGTTTACGGAAATAACTGCATTATACATTTCGTTATAGATACGAAGAGCATAGAGATAGTCAAATGTTTAGGAACCGGACGCTGAACCGTAAATTCCATACTGTTTCCATGACATCGCCAGGACTTTAAAATAATGAAAGTATTCATGAATCGAAACTATTCATAACGGATACCTTTGAAATGGCTAATTCCACAAAAACACTTATTTGAAATAAGTTGTGTGTTTTAAACACATCTACTTTTTACTTTCTCTACTACGTATAGTAAGTAGGGGAAGTATTTTATTTCACCCAAAAATTCGATACCGATATTTCACCGGAAATATATGTTTGCAGACCCTCTGAATCCAAAAAAAGCATTTTTGGAAACATGTGCGTGTGTGTGTCTGTGTGTGTGACTGTGAACAGCATAAATCATAAATGAAGTCGGATAAACACCAAACTTGGTATTTCGATTCAGTATCTTCCAGAGATGCGGCACGAAGGTTTTCAAGAAAATCACCCCACCCTAGATTACCCTTTACATAGAACATTTTTCGAAAATTTTAATTTTCTCAAAAATGTCTAACGATTTTGATTAAAATATCATATGTTTAAGATATTTTTATGATAAATGAAATGTATTTCTCGAATTTTCTGGGAATGTATCCAAAAGTATTCTTCATTGTGAACGACTTTGGCATAACTGGTAAACCATAAGAGATAGACAAAATTTTACTGTACAGAAAATGTAGATCGCATTAAAATACACAATTTATGATATATACATTTTTCTTGTTGAGTGAACCATTTTCAAGATATTGCTTGTTATTCCCTTAAATTTTCTAATACTCATTCTTTTTTCTCAAATTCGTTATTCATTTTTTGTCCTGGTAATGCAAAGAGAATGGAATACTCCACATAGCAACCACATTTTAAAATATTTGACTATAGCTCAAGTCTACCATATTCCCCTTGCATCAACAAGAAAATTAGCAATAAGATTAACATCTCGATTAACATGCAGCATATGGGGAATAAGTGTTTGTAAAAATAGTTTGTACAAGATTAGAGAAGGTCATGTGAGTGCAACACAACAGATTTTTTATATATTGTTACTACACATGTTGCTTTAAGGCGGGCTGTTATTGAATTTACATATTATATAATTAGACTGATATTATTTAAGTGTTAAAAATACTGCCTCAAACAATATATTACCTAGGCACACACAAACATCAATATTTTTTAAAACAATTATTAGTGGATCTAAAAGACCTGTATTTCGTGAGAAATCCCATTCTTGGGTTAAGAGTAATAATTTCTCTGTCATAGAAAAGTAATAAACCATATTTCGTGAATTTATGATTCCAAACACGAGTGTTACATTCTTACAAATATGTGTCTTCGTTACTCTTGTACACACAAACATTCTCTAAAAAGGATTCAACATAACCTCCTCTTCAAAAATTATTATATGATAAAAAGTACCATATTACAACTAACCTAGATACCTCAGAGAGGCGTTAGCGGTTTCCAGAACTTTTTAATTCATTGATTTTTTTTTATACGCGGCATAAAGTTAAAATATGGGAACAATTTATCTGTTTATTCTTTCATTTATTTCTCCCTGGCAGAATTAAAGCCGATAGACTTTCTCTTCCACCCCACCAGACGTAATGAAAACCACATGAATGTGTTATGTGCAAGCTCATACAATAAAAATACTCAAAATACATAGTTGTACTGAGGATGGAAAAAGTAGTGAATGAGGGAGAGAGACAGGGGGAGGAGGAGAGGAAATATAATCTGAGACAATTGTAAAGAAAACAGTAATAGTAATTGTAATAATGAAAATATACAACAAAACTTATATTTTAGAGTAGTTTTTGAAACAATACGAAGTGTACCGTGGATTTTTTTTAACAAATAACAGAACATTATTTTCAAATACTTTATTATTACTCATTACCTTATATTACTTCTCCACATAATCACTGCCGTTATTCAGGCACTTGCAGTAACGGAAAACCAGTTTCGTCAAAGAATGACGCCGCCTATGATGAAAGCCAAGTCTACACTTCTTGTTTCACAACATCATTGCGTTAAAATTTTTTTCCACCAATGGATGAGATGAAGAAACAGATGAAGATTGCTTGGTGTCAAATCCGGACTGTAGGGAGAGTGATCGAATTGTTCCAACAAAATGATGCGTTCAGATTTTGAGTTTGCTTAGCTGTTTGGCTGGGCATTTTCGCTCATTATTGTTTCCCCATAAACCTCATACAACCGGCGATGAACGTTTGCTGGCGTAACATTTCTTGCATTCAAAAGACGAATAATTGTTCTGTCTTCATCGTCGGTGGGTTGTTTGATTGTTTTAAACACTTCAAAACGCTCTAACAACAGGAAAACACAAAATGACGAGCGCTCACAGCTGCGTCTGGCTTCCTAATTAATAGAAGAAGCAATTGCGCATGCTCAAAATTGCGACTGCAGCGCCAAAATATTAAAAATACGCCTCATATGTAAGCAGGAAACAGTACTGGAAGGTGCAAGAGAAATTATTTAAGGCGTATACTTGTGGTATATTTCTAAATGGATGAAAGTAGCCAATGTTTATGGTAAAATGCTAGCCACAAATTCTAGTGTGTCTGCGTTCGAAATAAAGAATCACAACACGGAATTAGACGGCTTAGGCCTAGCGCCAGTAGCTCTTATTCTGGAGTTCGCGAGTTAAAATCTCGAGTACTAATAATATTTTTCTTAGTTTCGTCTATCGCCTAGTACAGGTCATTGAAGGTGGCTCATTGTAAGTAAATGCTAGGTCGCCAGCCTGCTGCAGAGGGCTAGATTATTGGGATCATTATATTTTCCTCCTTGCTCAGTGGCGAGCAAGTTAAATTCAGTTAATAGATGCCTGAATGAAGTGTGTCGCAATTCCCATTGCTCGTGTTATCTTATTTACTGGGCGCCTCTTGTTTTATTAATTTAAATTTGGGTTCATTGTCCTCCGGCTAGCTATTATAACTCAGTCGAGCAAGTATCTCTAAGCAGGGCGTGTAAACGGAAAGGAGTTGTTGCTAAAAGATAACACTGATAAAAAAATTTGTTTCTACACTTTTATTGCCGTCACACTTAATTAATAATTCACATATTTAATCTTTATACACGGCTGAACTGAAACTGTGATATTTCTGAATGTAACTACAGTCGTGTTAGTTGCCGCGCACCAATTACTTCGCGTAGTTCACATTTTTGTAACTAACTCTGGGACGTGTACCTCGCGAGAGATTCCTTAGAACTGCGCGAAACTTCCTTATGGCTCGAGAATATATACTCTACTTCGAGTTGCCTATACATTATAATATAGCTCTTATTGGTTACCAAATTGCGCCCACTTTAGCGCCTGTTTTGGTCAGCCAATCACTACTACTAACATATATGCTCTAGGGAAGATATTCCCTCCATTTCTAGAAAAAAGCACGCTATCCTGACGTCATTTGTTTGTCTCTTCCTAGTGATAAACAACTCACACCCTTGGTTTATTGTTACCCACTTCTATTGTCAGTTTCAGTGAGGCCGCGTAAACTTATTTCATAACAGTATTTATAGCTAACAAACATCTAAAATCCTGTACATACAATAATATTATTTTACACTACAATCACTTTGACATTCACAGCATGTTATGATATAAAATATTGCCTCAAGTGATGGACAGGAGAGTCGCTTGTACTGACTACACTGACTACTGAAGTTATTACCTATATTCTACATGTATGATGTCTCCTATTTACTGTGCAAACGTTACATTTTTTGCGTAAGGTACGCTACATGATTATGCTTTATAATTCATAGTACATGTTTTAATGTTCTAAATGGTAAACCAAACAACATTTCTGTCATTTAATAATACCTTTGACTTCGTCCACTCTTTCTCTAGTCACTATTTGGCTTTTCCTGCACGTAGTACTTCAATTAGCAAGCGTGCAGCTCAGCCTCTTCTCTCTTTCAGTCACTTGCTAGCGTGTCGAACTTACAACTCACCTTTTCTCCTCGCGTAGACATCTGCTATTTGCCCGCACACTGCAAGAGCTCGCAGGTGGAACAGCAAAACAAAATGGATCATGGAGTCCGCGGGCAGCCTTCTTTTTACATATATCCAAGCGGTGCCTTCCAGAAATGCACTGAAGCCAGAAGGGGCAGCGGGATTAACTTGATTTCTACTCACGTTCCGATAGTTGTTCTTGACGGTTCGATAAGTTGAGAATACTTTCCTCCTTCCTCTCTCCAACCAATCAGTTGACGCCGAAATTATCCCTGCCCAAGGAGGTACACGTAGCCAGAAGCGCCTGCCACGTATAATATTAAAGTCTTATTCACGCTAAAAGTAAATTTTTAAAATTAATATTTCCGTGTGTGAAAATATTTAATGTTTGATATTCTTAAATAAGATTCAAATGTATATTGGTAAGATACTAGGTGTTTGATTATTGACAGGAGGTATAAGTAATTAAATAAAAAAGGATAGTAACATAGAGAAATAAGTACCATAAACAATGTCCGTGTATCAATGTCTGAGTTGAAAGATTTGTCCAGAGGAAAAGGTCATTAGCTAATTAAGTCAAAAGTCATTAGTAACAGCCGAGTATAGAACGCATTAGCATAAAAGTACATGGAATGCATTTAGGATTGGGTTCAGTCGTTTGAAAAGTCACATAAGCAGCAATTCTGTAAATTAAAAAGGTGAAAGGTGCGGCTTAGCAACAAGGTGAGAGACAAATACATAGGATTCTAAGATTGGACCGCGTGAGAAGGACTGTTAGGGCTATTGATATGTAGACATAGCTTAAGTTAACAAAAGCTAAATCAGACACACATCTATGAACACATTCGTGATTTTTTACCCTGGTGTGTAATTGTTGTGTAACGCACATAGACGCGTCGGCGTAAGAAAGATTTAGCGGCTATTGAGATGGATCTTCCCGAGCAACATTTCTGCGACTTATGGCAACCACCGCTTCGCTTAATTATTGTTATAGAAGTAATTAACTCGTAAATTCAACAGTCAGGGTCTCTTCTCAAACTGAAAATTTTAGTAAACATTAAAATGTATCAGTTAACTAATCTGCTGTTATCCTTTCACGCTACACACACGCATACTCTGAGATGAACTCATAGCTATATCACTAGAGCAGCTGGCGCAACAGACAACGTAGAACTTATCAGCGGAGCAGATAACATTAAATGTTAAACAAATGGGAGCGTCATCAAACTTTGTCGCACCGAGACAAAGTGGTGACTCATTCATAACTATGTGTTTTATAACAATGCTGCTAGCTAAGGTACCCTGCTTTTAATGACCGAGGTTCCTGCTATAAAAGAGCTGATCCTACAGAAGTGATTAAAGAACGAAGCCTTATAATTTATTCTGCACTATTTTAAAAGAATAGTACATGTCATTCATTCTCTGTTTAACCTCCTCTTATGTAGGGCTTACACCCCCATGACTTACAGGCGGGTGCCTGGGGTCAGAGGTCCGTCGAGGAGCAGAAAGAATATCCAGGATGGGTGATCAGCCCGATGCCTGGTATGGGAGGAAGGAAGTAGATGAAACGAAATGATGGTGAAATAGATGAAGGGAAAGGTGATGATGGAGTAGTTGGTGGAATTAATGGCGGGGGAAAACGGGGAAACCGGAGAAAAACCGCCCAGACGCCGCTTTGTCCACCATAAATCCCACATTCGGGTCCCTGGGATTGAACCCGGGCCGCCTCGGTGAGAGGCGAGCGGTCTAACCACTCGGCCACGGCGCCGCCAATAGTACATGTCGTTTATGATAAATTGGTCTCCAAAACCTACACTTCAAATTCCCTGTCCACCACTGCGCTTGAAGCAGCAATGTAAGAGCTAGCAGTTTATGCTTCGAATCCAGGCATTGAGTAAGATAGGCCAACCCCTTGTTTTGTTTATTTCGAGCCACGATCGAAGACGATCACCATGGGTCCCGTTGCTAAAACCTTGGCTTTAGTGTTATGCAGCAGAGGATTACGGGTTCAAGTTCCACCTTAGGTTTGTGTGTTGTATATGTATGTCAGTGAATGGATAAACAACCAGGATAACGGAGAGCAACTGAAAAACAGGAAAAAAATCTGATGTGTTACACTCACATGACTTTCTCTACTCTTGCACAAACTATTTTTACAAACATTTATTCTCCATCATTTCATATTAATCGAGATAAACATTTGCAGAAACGATCTTTTGACATGCAAAGAGAATTACATTTTACACATAGCGACCAGTTCTAAAATATTTGACTATCGCTTAAGACGTACTATGTTCCACTTGTTTTGTATTTGCAAAGGCAATATAGAAATACAGTAACCTTTAAGCACAGACATATCTCTTAATAGCTGGTGGCAAGGTGCAGCACCATTCTCTTTGCCACAGATTAATACACTTTGCATATCCAAGACAAAACAATGAATAAGGAATTCCCATTTGAGAAAATAAGTATTGAAAAATTTAATGGAACAACAAGCAATATCTCGAAAATGGTTCACTCAACAAAAAACAAAAAATTATATGACATAAATTGTGTATTTTAACGCGATCTACATTTTTTGTGCAGTAAAAGTTTGCCTATCTCTTAAGGTTTACCAGTTATGCAAAAGTCGTTCACAATGAAGAATACTTTTGGAGACATTCACAGAAAATTCAAGATATACATTTTATTTTCTCGTAAACATATCTTAAATATACGATATTTTAATCAAAACCGTTGGAGCCATTTTTGAGAAAATTAAAATTTTCGAAAAATGTTCCATGTAAAGGATAATCTGGGGTGGGGGTATTTTCTTGAAAACCTTCGTGTCGCAGCTTTGGAAGATACTGAACCTAAATACCAAGTTTGGTGTTTATCCGACTGGTTTCTGAGTTACGCTGTTCACAGACACACACACACACACACACACACACACACACACACACACACACACACACACACACACACACGGGCATGTTTCCAAAAATGCTTTTTTTTTTTTTGGATTCAGGGGGTCTCAAAACATATAGTTCCGGTGAAATCTCGGTATCGAATTTTTGGGTGGAATACAATACTTCCCCTACTTACTATGCGTAGTAGAGAATGTAATAAAAGCCGGTGACGTTAACCGTAAATACCAGATTGGATATTGAATATCCAAAGAAATAAAAATGTGATGTGCTTCACTTACATGATTTTCTCTACTCTTGTACAAACTATTTTACAAACGCTTTTCTCCATTTACTTCATGCTAATCGAGACAAACATTTGCAGAAAACATCTTGTAGGTGCAAGGGGAATATGGTAGGCTTTAAGCGACAGTCAAATCTTTAAGAGCTGGTTGCTATGTGGCGCATTTCATTCTCTTTGCATGTCCAGGATATAAAAAAGCGAATAACGAAATCCCATTTTAGAAAAAGTATTGGAAATTACAAACAAATAACAAGGAATATCTCGGAAATGGTTCACTCGATAAAAAAAATGTATATGACATATACCGTGTGTTTTAAACGAGATCTACATGTTTTTGTGTAGTAAATTTTTGTCTCTCTCTTACAGTTTATCAGTAACGCCATACGCATTCAGAGTGAAGAGTACTTTTTGGGACATTCCCAGAAAATTCAAGATATACATTTCATTTACCATGAAAATATCTTAAATTAGTGCTATTTTAATCAAAATCGTTAGAACCATTTAGGTTAGTCTGGAATGGGAGGATTTTTTTGAAAATCTTCGTGTAGTATCCGTGGAAGATACTTAACTCAAATTCCAAGTTTGGTATTTATCCAACTTTTCATTTTTGAGTTATGATGTTCACAGACAGACACGCAAACGGACATGTTTCCAAAACTGCTTTATTTGGATTCAGGGCCTCAAAATATGTAACGGATTTTTAGGTGCAATGCAATACTTCCCCTGCTTATGTACGTAGTAGAGAAAGTAAAAACAGGAGGGCGACTACTCAACTAAGGCTATTTGTCTAACATTACGTTTATATACTCACAGAACGGCAACCGCACAAAGTATATGGGATTAAGTAAATAGTAACAGAGCAGATGACCTAAGGCGAGTACGCAACTAATGCCATCTGTCTAGCATACACTGAATCCGTCCACTAAGCACAATAGGGTATGCAAATACTATCGACATGTTGGAATAGATGGTATTTGGATACCATTTGGACCAGACTAGAATCGAGCTATGGCTCTCACTTAGCTGCCAACTTCATAGTGAACAACGCTTTAGAAAATTAGCCTGAAAATATAAATATGCAAATGGCACTGGGTGGAGTGGGGGATTAAAATGGTTTTTAATTGTGTACAATTCTTTAAGAAGAGTAGAACCTGATTCCTAATGAGAATGAAAACCAGATCCTGTCTCATTAGAAAACATCTTGTACACTTTATTGCAATAAGTACCTCCATAAAAAGCCATTACAATTATTATTTTTCGTAGCGAGACAGATAAAGTTAATGTTTCGTGTGGCAGGGAATGTGTTTCGCTACGGACTGCATTCAGAAGCGGACCAATAAAGATAAGGCTCAATGGCAAGGGAACTCGTTTTTATATACAGTGTGATACAATTTAGAGTCGTCCGGTTTCACAGCTCGTTTAATGTCTTCCAAAACAATTCTGGCTTCTATAATTTCTACGCAGGAACATTTATGACCTATCTAATGGAACTGATACTACAAGGCGGTTCTTGACAATGTATGAGAACTGACATTAGGCTGCATGTTCGGGCCTTCCTTCAGCTCTGTAAGTAACTAATGGACATTACGTGTGTCCTGGACCAAAGCCAAGCGTCAGCAGATTCCGTAAAAGGTATTCTAAGCTTACAAAACCCAAGGAAATTCCTGAAAAGTATTTAAATATTTACGATAGTGGAAGAGCCAGATTTTTGTAAACAAATGCATAACTTTGAAAATAAAAAAATGAACGAGCAACAGAAAAAAAATCTCCTGACTAACTGTACCTTGTGAGATTCCGGGTAAAAAATCTCATGTGATTTTATTTAATTATTTATTTATCGTTCTGAACATAGCCAGCATAAGCCCAATTACAATGTTCAATACAAAAATATAGTAACATACAATAATTTATAAACCTAACTTATACAGAAGAAGCAGACAAAAATTATAAATAGCAATAAAAGTTCCGGAGAAGAGGAACGAAATAAGAAAAAAAATCTGATGTGTTACACTCACATGACTTTCTCTACCCTTGTACAAACTATTTTTAATCGAGATGTTAATCTTATTGCTAATTCTCTTGTAGCTGCAAGGGGAATATGGTAGGCTTTAAGCGACAGTCAAATCTTTTAAGTGCTGGTTGCTATGTGGCGCATTCCATTCTCTTTGTATGTCCAGTACGTAAAAAAATGAATAACGAATTCCCATTTGAGAAAAAGTATTGGAAAATTTATGGGAATAACAAGCAATATCTCGAAAATGGTTCACTCAACAAAAAATGTATATGACATAAAATGTGTATTTTAACGCGATCTACATTGTTTGTGTAGTAAAATTTGGTCTATCTCTTATGGTTTACCAGTTATGCAAAAGTCGTTCACAATGAAGAATGCTTTTGGAGACATACCCAGAAAATTCAAGATATACATTTTATTTTCTCGTAAACATATCTTAAATATACGATATTTTAATCAAAACCGTTGGAGCCATTTTTGAGAAAATTAAAATTTTCGAAAAATTTTCCGAGGAAAGGATAATCTGGGGTGGGGGTATTTTCTTGAAGACCTTCGTTTCGCATCTCTGAAAGATACTGAACCTAAATACCAAGTTTGGTGTTTATCCACTGTTCGTTTCTGAGTTATGCTGTTCACAGACACAGACACACACACACACACACACACGGACACGTTTCCAAAAATGCTTTTTTTTTTTAATTCAGGGGGTCTCAAAACATATATTTCCGGTGAAATCTCGGCATCGAATTTTTGGGTGGAATACAATACTTCCCCTACTTACTATACGAAGTAGAGAAAGTAATAATAGGGAACAAAAACAACTAGAGAAGGAAAGAAAAGAGAAGGTAGCATAGTAATTATACAATTATTTCTAATCTAAATATCTGTATTAATCTACGAATGAATAATTATGGACTATTACATTTTCTAACCGAGTTTCAGACATTTGAAAATATATACATCATAATAATGAAGGTTGATATATAAATTTACAATTCTGTGTGATGGTGCATTTTTATGGATTTTTGCGTTTTCTTTGGTGTGAAAAAAGCCTTTTAAATCAACTTATTTTATTTCTTACATAAAATAACATATTTGCGATAATATCTAAGAGAGTTTCGTAATTTGGGCACGTGGGATAACATCCAATTCTTTTAAACAGAAATTTTTTTAAAAATCTGTTGTTTTACACTCGCATGACTTTCTCTAATCTTCTACAAACTACTTTCACAAACGCTTATTCTCTATCTACTTCATGTTAATCGATATAAAAATTTGTAGAAACTATCTTATTGCTAATTTTCTTGTAGGTGCAAGGGGAATATGGTAGGCTTTAAGCGATAGTCAAATCTTTTAAGAGCTGGTTGCTATGTGTAGTATTTGTCCAGGACATAAAAAAGCGAATAGTGGTTTCCCATAGTACTGGAAAATTCAAACAAATAGCAACGAATATCTCGGAAATAGTTCACTCCACAAAAAAACTGTATATGACGAAGTGTGTATTTTAACGAGATCTACATTTTTGGTACAGTAAAATTTTGTCTATCTCTTATGGTTTATCAGTTATGCAAAAGCCATTCAGAATGAAGAGTTCTTTTGAGGACATTTCTATAAAATTCAGGATATACATCTCATTTGCCATGAAAATGTCTTAAATATGTGATATTTTAGTAAAAATTATTAGAGCCATTTTTTGGAAAATAAACATTTTCAATAAATGTTCCATGTAAAGGGTAGTCTGGGGTGGGTATATTTTCTTGAAGATCTTCTTTTTGTTTTTGAGTTATGCTGTTCAGACACACGACACACACACGACCCTTTTTCTAAAAATGCTTTCTTGAATTCAGGGGGCCTCAAAACATGTATTTCTGGTGAAATCTCGGTGTCGAAGTTTTTTGGAATGCAATTCTTCCCTAACTACTAAATACGTAGTAGAGAAAGTAAAATACATTATTTATTATAATATTTCTCATTTCTTAAATACAAATATGCATTCAAACTATACAAATGTATACAATACCTGAAAGTAAAATTTTTGAAAATATCTAAACATTGCTGGTGTAAATAACGTTGAACGGTTTGCTTTTTGAACTCGAATGATGAATTAATTCAGCTTATCTCCCAGAGTTCTCCATTTTCTGAAAATACTACATAGCCTATGCCTACCCTTGGCGGTAGAACGGTCAAGTAATATTTTTCTTCTTTCTTCATGCATTAGACATCTCCTTATTTGATCTTCCAATATTTCTTTTCCCTATTGGTTTATAGTTTTTAAATTGGAATGGTAGTCTCTGTATATTCATTCTTTCAAAATGACTTAGCCACTTAGTTTTCATTCTTTAATTTTTTCCATTCATATTACATGTATCTAATTCTTTTCTTTATCTTCAATTCTTTTATAGTCTGTTCTCTTATATCATACCACTGCTCTTAAAAACTTCATTTCATTTATCTACTTTGAGTCTCCTTATGTTTCTGTCTGTCATAATCCATTATTCACTCCCATACAATAATTTTGAAACTGATATTAGTTAATAAAATGTTAATATTGTCTTTTTTTTGCTTTGAGGCAGTATTTTTAACACGAATGGTTTCAGACAAATTGGTTTCCATGGTTTCAATAACAGCCCGCCTTGAAGCAATATGTGTATGTAATAAATTGTAAAATGTATGTAACAGTTATTGCAAATGCTTATATTATTGTAAACATGTCTAATAATGCTATGTGAATGCATTAGGTAATTTAATAATGTAGGAGCTGTGAGAATAACAAGTTAAACGTTACTAACAATGAGGTAACGTTGAGGTAACCTTGAGGCAATAATAAGTTTGAGAGTTTAAATGTTACTTGTGATTCTTGGAAGCATTAATGTAATTTTAGTAACAGTTTATAAAAATAGCCAATCAACAATCAGAAAAAGCTTTAGTTAAATTCAGGTATTCTATTGGAGTAGGAATAGCCAATCAGAGACTTGAAATACAGAAATTTACAAGTTTAGACGGTTGAAATCAATTCAGTTGCCTCCAAACAGTGCTCATAACCAGACGTGTTGCCTGCGGACTGTGTTTGTAACTGGATGCGAGATGTGTCCTCGAGAAATTAATTACGTATTCGTGTGAGACAAAAAATAAGTATAGTGTTAAAAAGTACAAGTATTAAATAAAAGAATCTCTCAGCTCTCGATATCAGTAAAGTGCTATTTAATTTGTGTCAAGGATTAATAAAAAGGAGTGAATTAAAACTAAAAATCTCTGTAAGCCTACATTCTTGTCACATCACAACTCTGCCTAAGAGAAACGTGTCTCTAACAATAATACTGACGCAGCCGAGGCAAACATAAATATAATATCTAAAGAAACAGTTTAATTACAAAGTTAATATTTTTTTTTTTTAAACTTGGGGCAAAGGCCACCTGAAAATACATTTGGGGCGAAGGCTACCGGAAACCGGGTACTATAGTGCGGTTGCAACTACTACAAGTTCGACTCCCCAACAGTTGAAATATAATACAACTCCTACTTCAAATCGGCTTTTCATACGTAGCAGCAAACAACGTAAAGAACAATTCTACTTCAAATTGGCGTACATACGTGGAGCTAAATAAATAAACAACTCCAACAAAACACCTTCTTCAGCTTTTGATCAAGTAATTCTTAGATACCTAATTATAATAGGGAAATTTTAAACATTTGTACCTTCCCTTTGATCCCGTAATTATTTAATAACACAAAAGTCACACAGTTTTCACATAATGCAGAAACTCTTAATACATACTGTGCCTTCGTTTTATGCAAAGGCTTATATGCGTATCAGCCGAGACGGCAGTGACCTCAGTATTATGCCACTACGCAGAAGCGGCGCAGGACGTGTCAAGGGTACATGTATTAACTGTGAACTATCTCAGTCGTTGCTTTGCCTTCGTGTTGTGAAGTGTTTTGACTATACATGTGTTGTGTGTGATTTCCTTAGAAATGTCATACTCTTATTAGTCCACGGAAATGCCTGCCAACAAATTCACGCTTGAACAGCGTATTTTTACGTACGATACACAACGGGAAAATCGAATTATGTAGACAGGTGTGTAGAAAATTTCAGCAGCAATTTCATGGTTATCCAGTTCTGGGTATAGACACAGAGCTATTTGGTCAATAAATTTAGAACAATGGGATCGCTAAATGCTAAAAAGTAATGTTATAGTGTGGCAGTAATTTGTATCACAATAATGTAAATGCCAGAGTGATTGTAGTGTTAATAAGCATTATTGTATGACATTGATTTGAGATGTTTGTTAATTATAAGCATTGTTAGGAAATAAGTTTACACGGCCTCACTGAAACTGACAATAGGAGCGGATAACAATGAGCGAGGGGGTGAGTTGAATATTAATTAGAAGAGACAAACAAATGACGTCAGCTTTTCTGTAGAAATGGAGGGAATATTTTCCCTAGAGCATTTGTGTTCGTAATTTTGATTGGATATAAAAATAGACGCTAATGTTGGCGCGTTTTATTAACCAATAGCAGCTCAATTATAATCTTTAGGCATATCGGGGTGTGGGAGTATAAAACGCTAAAGCCAGAGGCAAGTATTGCCCAGTTCAACAGAATCATCCACGCGTTACACGTCGCTGAGTCCAACAGAATCATTCAGAAGTTAAACGTCGCTTAGTTCATCAGAATCGTTCGCGAGTTACACGTCGCAATTCTACAGAATCTCTCGCGTCTTAAAGTTCGTTATAAATGTGAAACACGCGAATTAATAATGTGCAGTAAATAAGTGATTATAGTGATATTAGAAAATATAACAGTTTCAGTCTGGCGTGTATCAAAAGAGTCAATATGTGAACTTAATTAATTGTGACGTAATAAAAGTGTAAAAACAAATTCTTTTATCAGTGTTATCTTTCAGTAACAAAATCCTTTCCGTTTACACACCCTGTTTAAGAGATTTGCTCAACCGAGAAATAATAGCTAGCCGGAGGACAATGAACCCAACATTCAAAGTAGTAAAACAATAACAGGCGCTCAGAAATAAGATAACACGAAGTGACCGCGACAAATTGGCCCCCATACGTGGTGCAGATAAACATGAACATCTACCAACTACTTCCAACAAATATTCTACTTCAATAGGAACAATCCCCCACCTAGATGTACTTAAGGACAATATAAAATCAGAAGTTATGAACATTACGCAAGAAGAACCTATGCGTGTGAATGGTAATTTCATCCGACGATGTCAAGAATGTCTTCGCGCAGATGGACACCACATTCAACAACACTTATAACAAATTTAGTACTCGTTACATATATTCGTAAACATTCCTGAGTAAGTAACGCGGGAGTTACGGAACGGAAAACCCCGCAATGTAGTAAACTGTGCGAGGAGCAACTTCACGCAATCCGCGAGCTTGGCATTAGAACGAAGACACTGTATAACGAAATAGAGGTGAAGCTGGTGAATATATAGATTTCGCCCTCGCAGGGCAGTTAACCTCTTTGGTTAAATTCGACTATCGATGATCTGCGAACGTCAAGAAAAATAATCTTCCCGGTTATTAATATATAATACTGGTTCACTGATTTCTAATGTTGGTGATTATCTGCTTATTTTCCATTATTACATTGAAGAAGGTATTTTGTTGAATTATTATTTGCCCCACGTTGGGCGCCAATTTGAAGTAGATTTTTATTAGCCACACTTTTTGGTCACCAATTTGAAGAAGGTGTATTGAAGGAGTTGTATTATATTTCAACTGTTGGGGTGCCGAACTTGTAGTAGTTGCAACCGCACGCATAGTACCCGGTTTCCGGCAGCCTTCGCCCCAGGCTGCGTCAGTATTACTGTTAGAGACACGAATGTCTTGGCAGGGTTGTGGTGCGACAAGAATGTAGGCTTACACAGATAATAATTTTACTTCACTCCTTTTATTAACGTTTGACACGATTTAAATAACACTTCACTGATATAGAGAGCTGCGAGATTCTTTTTATTAATTAATTGCACTTTTTAACACAAACTTATTTTTCGTCTCACACGAATACGTATTAAATCTCTCGAGAACGCATCTCGCATCCGGTTACAATCACTGTTTGCAGGCAACTGAATTAATTTCAACCGCCTTAACTTGTAAATTTCTGTATTTCAAGTCTCTGATTGGCTATTTTTTATAAACTGTCACTAAAATTGCATTATTGCTTCCAAGAATCACAAGATAACATTATTACACATGGACACAATAATATAAATATATACAATGACTGTAATATACACTTTTTATATATTGTTGAATACACATATTACTTTAAGGCGGGCTGTTATTGAATTTATATATTATATAATTAGACTGAAATTATTTTAGTGTTAAAAATACAGCCTCAACAAACCTTTCTTACATAAGAGTTTTCAAAATGTTTTGGCATGGGTACCCAGTTCATTTTGAGTGCATTTTGCATAACTATGGAAACTATTATAAACAAACTAAAATTTTCAATGAAAAATGCAGGTCTCGCTAAATTATGCAGTTTGCATAAAATGCCCTTTCATAGCATTAGGGATAAAAAATACTTCATGCTAAATGTTCACATTTTCTCAAATTTAGGTGGATCATCTAACTGGAATTTCTTGAAAGTTTGTGATTCTTCTTTTATTTTTCCTTCGCAAGAGCTCGTTACTACAACTATATTGCTCCACACTTCATCTACACTTCAGGGGTTAGGCCATTCTGCCTGTTCTGTCTTCGCATTCCATCATACGTTCCCATCTTCTTCTTGGACGCCCCATGTTTCTTCTCCCTCGAGGATTGTTATCTTCTAATTTAGGCCGGCATTCTTTCTTTCCTTATACAGTTTATATGTTCTTTCCAGCTCTGTTTATTTACTTCTGCTTTGTTTTATAAGTTACATATTATGTTCAGTTCTTTTCGAATGCTTTTGGCATAAATATTTGAGGTTTGTTTTCGCATGTGGACATTTGATGTTTAACTGAGCATTTATTGTTTAATTCTAAATAATTTCTAAGCAAATATGTATCGCGAATACAGAAGATAGATGGAAAATACTGTGGTGTATAAGGTTGCGTGAGTGCACTACATAAATGTTTAAATTAATTGCATCAGGGTCTGCTAAACTATTTGAAAAAGTTCCAAACATTGCACTTTCTTTAATCATAGTAAACCGCAGTTCATCTGCAGTGTGCAATGAATTAACTTTTAAAAATGCAACATACCCAGACCTAAACAACGTATTTCAGCTCACACTGAATTAAGCCAACCCAGAAATGGTATGGATTAAAGAAATTGAATTTTATTCCATAAAGAGATTTATGAATCATTCTTACTTTCTCTACTTCGTATAGATTTCACCGGAAATACATGTTTTTAAGTCCCCTGAATAAAAACAGCATTTTTAGAAAAAGTCCGTGTGTCTGTGAACAACATAACTCAAAAACGAAAAGTCGGATAAATACCAAACTTGGTATTTAGGTTCAGTATCTTTCAAAGATGAGACACGAACATTTTCAAGAAATACTTCTCCACCCCAGACTACCCTTTATATTGAACATTTTTCGAAAGTTTTTATTTTATCAAAACTGGCTCTAACGATTCTGATTAAAATATCACATGTTGAAGATTTTAATGCCAAATATCTTGAATTTTTTGGGAATTTCTCCAAAAGCCTTTTCATTCTGAATGGCTTTTACATAACTGGTAAACCATAAGGGATTGACAAACATTTACTACACAAAAAATGTAGATCTCGTTAAAATGCTAATTTATGTGGCATACAATTTTTTATCGAGTGAACGATTTCTGAGATACTCCTTGTTATTTCTTTGAATTTTTCAATACTTATACTTTTTATATATGTTCTGGACATGCAAAGAGAATGCAATGCTCCCACATAGCAACTAGCTCTTAAAAGATTTGACTATCGCTTAAGCCCTACCATATTCCACTTGCACCTACAAGAAAATTAGCAAATGTTTATCTCGCTTATTATGAAGTATATGGAAAGTAAGCTTTTGTAAAAATAGTTTATACCAGAGTAGAGAAACTCATGTGAGTGTAACGAATCAGATTTTTAATTTTATGTTATTCAATTTTGGCTATTTAAATGCCCATTCTGCTGCCAGATCCCTTCCCAAAGTTTTCAAAAGACAATTTCTGATACCTAAGCCTTTATGTTTCATCTTTGGATATGCTTAAACAAAACTGCAGATGGGAGGATGAATTTTTGAAATTACGTGCGATCTTTAGAGCTCTAACTAGCCAATGAATAGTGTTACTTTAGCTTGCAGAGTGTTTCAATTACAATTACATTACATTGAAAGTTCGCATGAAAACAAAATATACATTGGAATACTTTCGTTTTTTCTATAATTAATAAAAGATTCAACCGATCGTCTCAAATATGGTGCGAGTGATTTATGTAAAACACTCACCATGATATTTTATAATTCCTGGAGTAAATATGTTACTGGTATGCGTGTTATATATTTAAATATTGTATTAATTATATATTAGCACTACTATTGAATTAAAAACTATTTATATTTTGTTACACGACTATTAACTAGTCTATACTTTACTGAAAATACAAGTGGATATCTTGAATTTTGAAAACAGTTTACTTTAAATTTCAAAGATCATTTTCTGGTGACCTTAAACATTATCAAATACAGAAACTGACTTTTTGTTCAAAGAAGCCGGCCCTGTAGCTGTGGTCGCTGGAGCGTATAGCTTCGGCGCTCCGCCAAGCTGAGGGGCGCGGGTTCGAGTCCCGCCATGGGCATGAGTGTGTGAGGGTGTGTGTAATTGCGGTAATAAGCGGTAACTTAAAACAGTAAAATACAGTATGATGAACTGGTTAATCTTAAGAAAAAAAGAAAAGAATATTTCTCAAACTGTTGTAAAACTATATAACAATATTAGTTGTTCAAGGAGATGCACCACTGAAAATTCAATTTTCTGAAGTTTTCTGTCATTTTGGCCAATACATTTATCTAAGCTTTGTTTTGTGCAAACCTTGAACGGCTTTAAATTTCGTTTTTATATGCTTTTTAGTTTGCAAGCTTTAAACTTAAAAAATGATTTTCGTCTTATACCGAGTGTTTTACACGAGGAAATTTTAAAAATAATCTTTCCGTTAAATAAGCACGAGCTTATCCATTCTAGAACACAAAGTTGTCGTATAACTTTCGTGCTAGTTTTAGTTTAAAAGAAAATAACTTTTACAAGCTTTTGATGAAAACTCCATCATAATATGGAACATTTTAACAAGTAAAAGCTGCGCCGAGGAAAAAGAAAACATACAAAAACTCAAATTCTAGAATTTCAACTTCATATAGATACCTTGTTTTAAGATGTATAATATTAGCTCCACGTATGGACGCCAATTTGAAGATGATTGTTTGTTACGTTATTTGTTATTAGCAACACGCTTTGGGCGTCAATTTGAAGTAGTTTGTATTGAAGGAGTTGTATTATATTTCAAATGTTGGGGAGCCGAACTTGTAGTAGTTGCAACCGCACGTATAGTAAACAGTTTCCGGTAGCCTTCGCCCCAAATGTACTTTCAGGCGGTCTTTGCTCCCAAGTTTAAAAAATTATGAACTTTGTAATTAAACTGTTTCTTTAAATATTTAATATTTATGTTTGCCTCGGCTGCGTCAGTATTTGTTAGAGACATGGACATCTTGGCAGGGTTGTGATGCGACAAAAATGTAGGCTTACACAGATTATAATTTTACTTCACTCCTTTTATTAATACTTGATACGAGAGCTGTGAGATTCTTTTATTAATTATTTACACTTTTTAACACGTAAACTTATTTTTCGTCTCACACGAATACACATATTTCTTGAGGACACTTTTTGAGTCAGGTTAGTAACGCTGTCTGCAGGCAACTGACTTTTAAATTTGTAAATGTTTCTCCTTTGACTAATCCTACTCCAATAGAATACCTTCATTTTACTAAAGCTTTTTCTGGTTGTTGATTGGCTATTTATTAAACTGTCTCAAAATTTACATTATTATTGCTCCAATAATACTAGTAGCATTTAAACTTTCAAATTCATTATTGCCTCAAGGTTACCTCATTGTTACCTCATTGTTAGCAAGTTTTAACTTATTATTCTCACAGCTCCTACATTATTGAACATGTTTACAATAATATAAGCATATGCAATGACTGTTACATACATTTTGCAAATTATTACATATACACATTTCTTCAAGGCGGGCTGTTATTGAATTTACATATTATATAATTAGACTGATATCATTTAAGTGTTAAAAATACTGCCTCAGTTTTTGTCCCTCAAGTTTATGTCTGCTCATAACGCAGAGGATTTCTTAGGAGATCTCTCTTGGATGGGTGTGTAGTGGACGTGTCCACAGAGGCCTTAGTGCTAGGCACTGTATCTCTGCTTACCACGTGACGGGTATATGGCATTAGGGTGCCGTCCATCTGCATGCTTTTATTAGATGATTCACTATTACCATCTCTTTTCATTTTTACTATTATTTTAAACTTAAGTTGAAACGTTGGGTCGTGGTATTAAATAACCACTAGGTAGATATTTACTTGGCGACTGACGGAAACTACCCAGACACACTGGTCGGCCCGCGGGAGCCATTCTGCTTAGGTGGTACCTTATTGTACATGAGTAAACATCCATAACATCAAAAGTGAAAATAGGTTTTGTAATTTTACCTTTTGGATATTTTCTGCACGCGCAAACCTATAGTCCAGCTTCCCAAGATTTTCACGAAATTTCAGTGGTGCATTCCCTTTAATGGATGTCGTAATTCTACTAGAACACTCGCTAAGACTATACCCATTTAGGTAGGTGATACGAAAACATTTGGGAAATAAAGTTAGGATATTCTGACGGTTCTCAGGCTGAACTAATAATAGGGTAACATATAGATGGGAATGACGTAACAAAGCAGGAAAACATCGCCCAGTAGTTCAAAAGGAAGCGGCACTTGGTAGGTCGCGCGTGCTCGAATCAATACTGTCCGTACGCACTGCGTAGAGACGTGTTCACTGGTCCAGCATCTATCTCCCTGCGGATTGTTCGTGACCAAGATTCTTCCGCATGGCCTCTAGTGGTGTGGTGAGCCAAAGTGCTCCTTGCCCAGCAAATATACTGTTTCAAACAGACAACCCTTTCTCTCTATCGGCAACCTCTACCATTCATACAATTCCCCTTTCCTCTTCGTCTTCTGTATGCACAATTGGGGACCTGAATTCCAAATCATGCTAACTGCAAAATTACAAATTTTCAAGAAAGAAGTAAAACATAACATCTGGTTTTTTACTTTCTCTATCAGTAGATAGAGAAGGTATTGCACTCTACTCAAAAATTTGATTCCGAGCTCAGTACCTTCCAAAAATGCGACACGAAGATTTAAGACAATTCTCCCACTCCAAACTACCATTTATGTAGGTTATTCTTCAAAATTATTTATTGTCTAAAAATGTCTAATGATTTTGATTAAAATACCCTATATTAAAGGTATTTACATGACAAATAAAATGTATATCTTGAATCTTCTGGGAATAGCCTGTGAAGTCCTCTTCATTTGGAAGGAATTTTGTATAATCTTGCATAACTGGTAAACGTTAAGCGAGAGACGAAAACGTACTATACAAGAAAGGTACAATTCACTATAAATAACTTTTTTGTGGCAACAGCCATTTCCTACATATATTCATTATTAATGGTACTAACTGCCAACACTTAGCCATTTGTCGATTTTCAACTGTTTCTCGCGGTTGTCATGGAAACAGTATGCAATTTTAATTCCAGCATATAGCGTCGATTCTAAAACATTTGATCATCGCTATTCCCTTTGTAACAATAACGAAATGTGCAGCTATTTCTGGAAACGTTTATCTCGATTAAAATTAAGGATACAGAAAAATACACTTTCGAAAGAATAATTCTTATATCCACTAATAAACGATACAGGGTAGAGAAAGTAATATAATGTAACACATCAGATTTTAAAAACATATTCCCCATCCTTTTTAAATGACGCACTAACCAACTAACATTACTTTAAGCTACAAGTTAAGGTTTGTTTCAATTATTACAGTACAAAAATAATAAGAAAATCTAATGTGTTACATTCATATGACTTTCTCTACCCTGTGTCGTGTGATCCGATGTGTCTGATGGGATTTTCTGTCGTAGCTCTGTGGTAGCATAACGCACGTGAAGGTTAATTGCGTTTACATTTAACGTTAATGTTATTTGGCATAGCGTATAAATGGGAATAATGTTACGCAAAGCTGTCTGTTTATTGAGTATACTGGGTGTTGTTAACAGAACAACAACAGCATGTGTTTATTGGTTAAGTTTTGCGCAAACGAAAACACACGTGGACTGTCAAATTTACACAAAAATTCTCTGTGACACTGCTCCCAGCAAATCTACAATTTACAAGTTGTTAAAACCGTAAAACTTCCGGGCTGGAATATCGTGGTCTATGTGTAAAATTGTTTACACCCTTCGCACGAATTTATAAATTGTTAGGAAATAAAATTAAAAAAAATCTGATGTGTAACACTCACATGACTTTCTCTACTCTTGTATAAACTATTTTTACAAACGCTTATTCTCCATATGCTTCATGTTAATCGAGATATCAAGTCTTATTGCTAATTTTCTTGTAGATGCAAGGGGAATTGCTAGGCTTTAAGTGACAGTCAAATATTATAAGAGCTGGTTGCTATGTGGAGTATTCCATTCTCTTTGCATTACCAGGACAAAAAAAAATGAATAACGAATTTGAGAAAAAGTATAAGTATTGGAAAATTTAAGGGAATAACAAGCAATATCTCGAAAATAGTTCACTCAACAAAAATGTATATGACATAAATTGTGTACTTTAACGCGATCTACATTTTTAGTGTAGTAAAATTTTGTCTATCTCTTGTGGTTTACCAGTTATGCAAAAGTCGTTCACAATGAAGAACACTTTTGGAGACATTCCCAGAAAATTCGAGATATACATTTCATTTGTCATGAAAATATCTTAAACATATCGTTAGAGCCATTTTTGAGAAAATTAAAATTTTCGAAAAATGTTCCATGTAAAGGGTAATCTGGGGTGGGGGGATTTTCTTGAAAACCTTCGTGTCGTTTCTCTGGAAGATATTGAACCTAAATACCAAGTTTGGTGTTTATTTAACTGTTCGTTTCTGAGTTATGCTATTACAAACACACACACACACGAACATGTTTCCAAAAATGCTTTTTTTGGATTCAGGGGGTCTCAATACACATATTTCCGGTGAAATCTCGGTATCGAATTTTAGGGTGGAATACAATACTTCCCCTACTTACTATACGTAGTAGAGAAAGTAATAAAATAAAATAATCTGAATATTATTATTTGTTTTATTTTAAATTGTTAGGAAAGGTAAATACACTGGATTCATGCTAGACAAAAACAGATATACATAGCCAACAGTTCTAACTGAGGCAAATTAGACGGCATATGGGCTGCCATGAAAAGAAGTCCAAGAAAATCATTGCTTCCCGTTATGACGTATTTTTCACGACAGAATAATTGACTCGCTTTCCAGTACTAAATGCAATGATTATCTGTGTGGCATACTTAAAGATAAAGTTTATAAACAAATCAAGCTCGACGAATTAGAATGTATCTAATTGGCATTTTCCAATATTTCTACTTTAGAAATGCAACTGAATAATGTGTTCAGAAGGTTCAGGCTTGCAAAGATCTTTATAATGAAACCTAAACTATATTCACTATTAGGTTGATCCGCGGCAAAACAAACCCACGTGGTCAGTGCACCGTGGTGCAACACGGTAGCAATGCGCCCAGGAAAGTAGTTCCATGCTAATCTCTGAATTTTAGAACGAATTTATTCTCAAATAGTATGCTATTCTATACAAATACCTAAGGTTTTATTTAACGCTGATTTAGACCGTAAAACAGAGCTACAAGTCCCATGACGCAATTTGTATGAGTCACCTGACATCCGGGTAGGCGCAGAATATTGTTTACAGCCAGAAACCAGCAGTTGTGTTTAGTATCGTGGAGGACGGTGAATTCGCTCTTGTGTTTTCGTCGAATTACGTAAAACATTAGCCGCGTAAACCATTGACTAGTGGTGAAAAAACAATAGCGTCGAATCTTTATTATAAGTTATGTGAGAAATATCCAACACTTTCCGCAAAAGAAATGGTAATTTAACTTCCGAGTTCACCGGTGTTTCGAGTACAAGTATAAACACTGCTTGTGCAGAACAATCTGAAACGAGAAAAGTGGTTACACCCGGAAAAAAAAGAAAGCATATGAAATACGCGATGCAAGAATGTAATGATTTTAAGAATGCAATTCGCGTAACAGTGCAGTGAAAATGAGCAAAACATGGCCGTTGCTGTCTATTTGTGGTACTCTCCCCACATACCTTTCCCTTTACCTTTATAGCAATAGTAGTATTTAAATTACAGAAATACTCAATGAACTACAACGTTTCTCTTGAATGTCGCAACTTGCAGCCCGCCGCTCCCAAGACACTGCTTTGTGTATCCATTCGTGCAGTAGCAGCGGACGGCCCGCCGTTTCTGCCCTAGATAATGCTAACGATATGAAACGTTAGTGATCCCGTTCATGCTTGCGCCAATCGTCATCCTGATCTAGTCGCCTTTTGGGTCTCTGCCTTAATTACTCTGTATTCACTCTTAGGTTGATCCGCGTCAAAACAAACGCCAGGTGACTAGTGCACCGCTATAATGTATCCTTCCGCCATTCGCACTACAGATACTGTCACACTTTCAGACCATGTGGCCAGTACAAGCGACACGTAGTGCAAAAAAGAACAGAGTCCTTATTTCGACAACTGAAACGTGACTAGCACATTCTGTTAACGGTTAAAGGAGTCTTCGGGTCCTGCGGTGGTGGCGGTGTCGGGCCGATGGTGTAGGCAATTGCGCATAAATTAGGTCATCGCATACTTGTTACTTTATTTTTCGCTCATTTATTTTAGAATCAACCATTATTATATGTGCAAACGTTTATTTTGTTGTAACTAGCAATCTTATCACGCTAAAGGGAAATAAGAAGAAATGGGGGGGGGGAATGAGAAATCGTGTTAGAATACACCACCCTGACCATTCGCCTAGGCGACCAGGGGAAACCCACGAAAAACCCAATGGTTAGGGTGGGCGGAATACTGGTCGTAGGCATCGCTTCCCCAGTCGACTACAAAGCGAACGGAAAGCTTTGAAGCCTGACCACAAACCCATCTGTAAACGATTGGTAGGGTCTTCCCATCCCTCAACTACAGCAAGTGAACCTGTCTCTAGCTCCACCAAAGCAAAGCGTTATTGCAATGTCATTTCTGTTGTTTCTTCCATTTTTGTTCGTTTTAGCGGTTGTGACTGTTCGCTCGTGCTTTTCTTCCGTCTTTTAGTTAAACTTCTAACTGTATATTCAGTAAAGTTATAGTGTTTTACCTACTGCAATTTTATAAGTTTAGCAATGTTGAATAGTTATTGCGTTTAATAGTTTAAGATATGAAGGCCATGGGAAACGAATCAAGTTGCTGCTTCTCCGGCCACACCACCCCTCACCGAGTACCAGTAGTGCCAGGACCACGAAGGAAAGAGTTGCAGAAACTTTGAATAAGCAAAACCGAGTAAGTAAAGAAGTATTGTGTTCCGCTTAAAAGTTTGATGTCGATATTTTACCAGAAATACGTTTCGAGGCTTACTGAATCCAAAAAGGCATTTTTAAAAGGTGTGTGTGTGTGTGTGTGTGTGTGTGTGTGTGTGTGCGCGCGCGCGTGTCTATGAACAGCATAACTAGGACTAAAATTCGCTTAAACACCAAACTTGGTATTTAAGTTCAGCTTCGTTGCAGGATGCGACACAAAGATTTTCGGGAAAATCTCCCCCATCCCTTCACGTGGAAAAAATTTCATTATTCTTTTGAATTTCTGGCGGAGCTGTGGCCGAGTGGTTAGACCGCTCGCCTCACACCGAGGAGGCCCGCATGTGGGGTTTGTGGTGGACAAAGCGGCGACTGAGCGGGTTTTCTCCGGGTTCTCCGGTTTCCCCCGCCATTCATTCCACCAACTGCTCCATCATCACCTTTCCTTTCATCCATTTCATCATCATTTCGTTTCATCTACTTCCTTCCTCCCATACCAGGCATAGAGCTGATCACTCATCCTGGATATTCTGTCTGATCCACGAGTGTCTGCTCCTCGACGGGCCTCTGACCCCAGGCACCCGCCTGTAAGTCCTGGGGGTGTTAAGTCCTACATAAGAGGAGGTTAAACAGATAAAGAAGAGGAAGAAGTTTTGAATTTCTCAAAAACAGCTATAACGATTTTTATTAAAGTACTACATGTTTAAGATATTTGCATGAAAAATAAAATGTGTATCTTAAATTTTATTTTCTGAGAATAACCTGTAAAATCTTTCTCATTCTCAACTTTCTGTATAACTGGTAAACCGTAAGCGATATACAAAATCTTACTGTGAGTAAAATGCAATCTTTAAAATGACACAGTTTAGGTCAAATTGTGTTAATCGTTTCCAAGAAATTCTTTGTTGTTGGTTTGAATTTTGAAATACTTGTACTTTTTACAAATGGTAATTCCCTATTTGTATTTTTCTCGTGGTCATGCTAAGTGCATGGAATTCCAAAGTCACGGTACAGTCATCTGTTTTTTAAAAATCTGATATCACTTTAGCCTATGTAGCCTTATAATTACAACGAAATATGCAACGGAAGTTTATCTCGTTTAAAAAAGAAGTAGATAGAAGAATAAGCTTCAAGAGTGAGTAGAGATAATCATGTGAATATAACACATAAAATGTTTTTATTTTCTTTCTTTTGTCTTGCGTATTCTTACTTGTCCTGCATTTTATAATAGAGCTATTCATTTAATTAAACAGAAGCTGCTATGCTAATAAATGTTACGCAACTTAAACAATACACAGTTTCTTTTTATATTAACTTTAATAAAATATTGTTGTGAAGCAGATTTATTATCACTATCAAAACTACGAAAAAAGCAGCTATCTCCACAGAGTGACACAAAAACTTGCGTTCACTTTACTTTTTTCACCTATTTTTTCTTTGGTTTTGTTTTTTTAGTGTTTTTGTTTACATCTTCTGGAACTTGGTTTTTCTACATTCTGTGGTTGCAGGACAGAAAAAATAAAGAATAGTTTTACCATAGCTCCGCGCACAGTAATAATTACAATAAGCAGAACTGCAAACATACAACCCATACTTATAAAAATTAACTCTTAAGGTAATGAAAATAAAAATCATGATTTTATTTGGGAGTAAATGTTCCTTTCAAAATAAATTAATATTACTGCATTTTTATTATTTAACGGTAGTTCAACAACGTATAGTTTATTTGGAACATGTTTCTAAGTTTCTCTCGAATATGTTATCATTGAGATACGTTAATTTTAAGAGCAGTATTGTATTTCGACAGTTGGAAGCCGAACTTGAAGTAGTTGCAACCGCACGTATGGTAAAAGGTTTCCGGTAGCTTTCACCCCAAGTTTAAAAAAAATATTAACTTTGTAATTTTGACTGTTTCTTTAAATATTATATATTTATGTTTGCCTCGGCTGCATCAGTATTATTGTTAGAGACATGTTTCTTTTTGTAGGGTTGTGGTGCGACTGAAGAAAGTAGGCTTACACAGATTATAATTTTATTTCACTCCTTTTATTAATACTTGACACGATTTAAATAACACTTCACTCATATAGAAAGCTGTGAGATTCTTTTATTAATTTCTTGCACTTTTTAACACATAAAACTATTTTTGTCTCACAGGAATACGTATTAAATTTTTTCGAGGACGCATCTCGCGTCCGATTAGGAACACTGTCTGCTACCAACGCGTCCAGTTATGATCGTTGTCTACAAGCAACTGACTTCTAGATTAGTAAATTTTGCTATATTTCAGTTTCTGATTGACTAATCCTACTCCAATAGTATACCTTTATTTAACTTAAGCTTTTTTCTGGTTGTTGATCGACTATTTTATAAACTGTCACAAAAATTACATTATTGTTGCTCCGAGAATGACTAGTAGTATTATCAAACTTTCTTACTCATTATTGTCTCAAGGTTACCTCATTGTTAGCAACTTTTAACCTATTATTCTCACAGCTCCTACATTATTAAATTACGTAATACATTCAGATAACATTATTACATGTTTACAATAATATAATCATATACAATGACTGTAATATACACTCTTTATATATTGTTACATACTCATATTGCTTTAAGGCGGGCTGTTATTATTTTTTTATTATATAATTAGACTGAAATCATTTAAGTGTTAAAAATACTGTCTCAACATGCATTTACATTCTTGTAGCGTAATATAAGTTCAGCTCTTCTTCAGTTATATTCTAAAGCGTTTGTAATAGAAATGTATTTATTATGCGATGCATAGTTATTTACTGCATTTGTGTGTAAAGTAAGAGAGACAAACTGCATGATTGTATTTTGTATGTAGAAATCAGCTGCAAAGTTTTGCTTTCAAATACTATTTTAAACTGTGGCAATAACGCGCACGTGTATATGGATGTCACTAAGATGTTTATGGTGGTTGGGTTAGGGGAGGTAGGGAGCAAGTGTTTGGCTACTGTACAAAGGCCGCCGGCTGGGGATCCTTAGACTTGAGATGTTTTTTTTTTTTTTTTTTTTGTTTTGTTTTTTTTTTTTGCTTCACGTATGGAAAGCCAATTTGAAGAAGTTATATTTTTGTAGGAGTTGTATCGTATTTCGACTGTTGGGGAACCGAACTTGTAGTAGTTGCAACCGCACGTATGGTATCCGCTTTCCGGTAGCTTTCGCCCCAAATGTACTTTCCGGTGGCCTTTGTCACAAGTTTAAAAAAAATATTAACTTTGTAATTTAACCGTTTCTTTAAATATTATATATTTATGTTTGCCTCGGCTGCGTCAGTATTATTGTTAGAGACACGTTTCTCCTAGCATGTTTGTGGTGTGACTAAGAATGTAGGCTTACAAGATTATAATTTACTTCAGTACTTTTATTAATGCTTGATACGATTTAAATAACACTTCACTGAGAGAGAGAGAGAGAGAGAGAGAGAGAGAGAGAGCTGTGAGATTCATTTATTATTATTTGCACTTTTTAACACGTAAACTATTTTTCGTCTCACACGACTAAATTTCTTGAGGAAATGTCTCGCGTCCGGTTAAGAACACTGTTTGCAGGCAACTGAACTGATTTCAACCGCCTAAACTTGTAAATTTCTGTATTTCAAGTCTCTGATTGGCTATTCCTAATCCAATAGAATACCTTCATTATTGTTGCTCCCAGAATGACTAGTAGCATTATTAAACCTTCTAATTTATTATTCCCTCAAGGCTACCTCATTGTTAGCAACCTTTAACCTATTATTTTCACAGCTCCTACATTATTAAATTACGTAATACATTCATATAACATTATTACATATGGATACAATAATATAAATATATACAATGACTGTTACATAGATTTTATATATTGTTACATACACACATTGCTTTAAGGCGGGCTGTTATTGAAGTTATATATTATATAATTAGACTGAAATCATTTTAGTGTTAAAAACCAGCCTCAGACTGCGATAACTATATCAAAATCCCGAATTCGAGCCACAAACGTTACCGCTCTAGCCATCCCACTCGGTCTGCTATACTGTAACATAAGAGTATTCCACGAAAACTTGGCTTTCTAAAATATGACGTTTACTACGTGCTTTGAAGGAGTTCATCAGCTACTTATGAAATTTCTCTTGTACACAGTAATCAGTTTACATAAAGATATACTGGATATAGCTTAGAAACTGTTGGTTGTGGCGTCAGATTTAAGAGCATCTAAAGCAGACAATTGAGCACGTGATCACAGCTACAAGCAGTTAGACAACATCCAGCACAAGTACAGGTTATTCCCCTTGCCACATGATAAGATCACCTGCACGCTCTGCTTTGTACAGCCACTGTCCGCATTATTCTGTGCCAAATCCGCAGGCGCTGATATGAAAACAGCAGTAAGAGATAAACATCCACGATTTATGTGTTTATTTGCACGAGTCTTGTGTTTAACTAATACACTTCTCGATAGTAGTTTAGCTAGTGCATGTCTAAGACAGGAGGGTTGTTATATGGACGGAATACTTCCGTTTGGAAACGCTTCCAGTCATAAAGGTCCTCTTGCATTTACTTTCTCTGGTACTTACTTATGCTAAGTAGGGGAAATATTGTGTTCCAATTAAAATTCGAATGTATTATTCACCGGAAATACACCTTTTGAGGACCCTATATAAAATCCTTTGATTACAACATCCATTTGTTTTTGTGAGTGTGAACTGCATTAGTATTTAAGTTTAGCAGCTTTCAAGGATGATACAGGAATATTTTCGTCTACATCTTGCATTTTCAAACTCTTCGTCGTTCTCCAATGATGTATTTACCTACCACATGTATGGTTCCGTAGTTATTTTTACTGTCTCTACCACGTACATAGTAAGTAAAGAAAATATTACATTCCACCCAAAAATTCTATACCGAGATTTCACCGGAAACACGTGTTTTGAGGTCCCTGAATAAAAAAGCATCAAAAAAAGGTTACACGTGTGTGACATGAACAGCATAACTAAAACAAGCAATATCTCGAAAATGGTTCACTCAACGAAAAAAAATGTATATGATATAAATTGTGTATTTTAACGCGATCTATATTTTTTGTGTAGTAAAATTTTGTCTAGCTCTTATGGTTTACCAGTTATGCAAAAGTCGTTCACAATGAAGAATAATTTTGGAGACATTCACAGAAAATTCGAGATATACATTTCATTTGTCATGAAAATATCTTAAACATGATGTTTTAATCAAAATCGTTAGAGCCATTTTTGAGAAAATTAAAATTTTCGAAAAATGTTCCATGTAAAGGGTAGTCTGGGGTGGGGGGATTTTCTTGAAAACCTTCGTGTCGCATCTCTGGAAGATACTGAATCTAAATACCAAGTTTGGTGTTTATCCGACTGTTCAATTCTGAGTTATGCGGTTCACAGACACACAGACACACACTCGGACATGTTTCCAAAAATGCTTTTTTTTGGCTTCAGTGGGTCTCAAAACATGTATTTCCGGTGAAATCTCGGTATCGAATTTTTGGGTGGAATACAATACTTCCCCTACTTACTATACGTAAGTAGTAAAAAGAGCGGCGACAGTCAAGTGTTCAAGAATTGAACGCTATACGCTCCCATTAAAATTCCATACTGTTTTCGTGCAATCGCGAGAAACGCTGAATTTTGAAAGGGCTTTAAAGAATGACCAAGAAATGAGGAGTTCGAACCTTTAATAGCCGATATCTCAGAAATGGCTTAAGCCACAAAAAAACTTACCTTTGAATAAATTGTTTGTTTTGAGGATATCTACATTTTTTGTGAAGTACACTTTCTTCTATCGCTTAACGTTTACCAGTTATACAAGATTATATAAAAGTTCTTCCGAATGAAGCGACTTCACAGGCTATTCCCAAAAAATTATTATGTAAATAACTCTAATATATGGTGTTTTAAAGAAAATTGTTGGAGCCATTTTTTGGAAAATCGAAAATTTCGAAAAGTTTTCCATGTAATTGTAGTTTGGTGTGGGTAATGTTCTTGTAAGTCTTTCTATCATATCTTTGAAAGTTACTGAACCTAAATATCAAGCTTGGCTTTTATCCAACATTTTGTTTTTGAGTTATGCTGTTTACAGACACAAACACACACTCACACTCACACACACGGACCTTTTTTTAAAATGCTTTTTTTTTGGTTTCACGGGAACTCAAAACATTTATTTCTAGTGAAATCTCGGTAACAAAGTTTTGGTTGGAATGTAGCATCTTCTCTACCTACTATGTACGTGGTAGAGAAAGTAAAAATGTAGACATCTTTAAAACACACAATTTATTTCAAACAGCTTTATTTTTAGCATAAGCCATTTCTGAGGTATCCTTTATTAGTAGTTCCAATTGTTCAATACTCAATCATTCTTTAAAGTACTGTCGACATTTACATGTTTCTCGTAGTTGCATAGAAACAGTATGGAATTTTAAGGCCAGCATATAGCGTCCGGTTCTTAAAATGTCGCTGTACCTTATGTATCTAAAACGAAATGTGTGGTGTAGCTATTTTCGGAAAGGTTTATCTTGATTAAATGAGGCAAATAGGAAAATAACCTTTCCTAAGAATAATTTTAGCTTAACAAATACGGGCTGGGTAAATGAACTAAGAAATAATCTTGAGAATAATGGCATGGGAGATGTTTGGAGGAAAAGGGATGCAAATCACAAACGTTTTTGGAAGAGTATTAAAAGAAGATTTGTGGACATCGAGATACAACAATTATTTAGTCAGATAACTGAGAAGAGATCTTTGATTTTTTATGTTAACATAAAAAAACACTGGGAAAGAGAGAAATATGTTGACAACCAAATAAAGAAGAAAGAGGAGGTATAGCATGGTTAAGAGCAGGAATATGGAGGCTAAAAGGGAAGCGAAGCGGCAATGCACAAGGTGAATATCCATTATGCGGGGGAAGGGAAGATATAAAACATATTATATTTGAATGCAAAGAAACACAGATTTGGAGAAAAGAAAGTTTATGGTATGGAATGAATAGGAATAAAGACATACATACAATTCTAGATAAAAACTGTAAAAATATGGGTAAATACTTAAGGAAAGTAAAACAAATGGATATGGAGGGTTAAAAAAGGAAAAATAATGTAAATAAAAATAAATATAAGAACCACTAAATGCATCAACATGTAACTAATTCACAATGACTGCTCATCTTAGTGGCCAGGGCCAAATAGAGAAGGCAGTCTAAATATGTAATAACTTAGTGCTCAAATAAATTATTCATTCATTCAAGAATAATTTGTATACCCACTAATATAAGATGTGAGAATAGAGAAAGTCACATGAATGTAACACTAACTTTTTTATAATACATATTTACCATCATACCAAGAAAGCATATCTAGCAGTGGAATGTTTCAGATTAAACAGAGATGTTTACAATGTGAGTTTACTACCAAACTTTCTGCACAAAACTACTAGTAAACAAAAAGACGTTCTTCTCTTTTTCGGTCGCTCGCTAATTGTTGAACACAGGATTTCTCTTCTCTCTTCCAGTCGCTCGCTGTGAACACATGGCTCCTCTTCTCTGTATAAAATCATATAAACATTCGGATGCTTATATGATCGTGCATTAACAGCAAGCCTGTCACCATTTTTGACTTTTTTGCAATTTCAGTTTTAATCAATGTAATATAATTTCTACATCGAATCGAATAAATTACATTATGCAGTTGTTATGAACGTGTCGTATCGTATCGAAATTCTAACCTCTACAAGGCTTGGTCTTAAACATCTCAGAAATGCATGTTTAGCATTTGTGTAAATACGTAATTGTGTCTCAGAATTTTTACTTTTGCGTTTCACATTAGCCATAAATATTACAAAAACTTAATATGTAACAGCCACGTCAATTTCTCAAGCCCACAGCTAAAATAGTAGTTGAATAAATGGTTACTATTAACTCCACCATTTGGCAGAAGCTTATTGCGTCAAATCCAAAATTTTCACTGGGGAAAAATGATAAAAATTGCGTATTTTAATGATCAGCAAATTTTTATCTATTTCTTATGGCTTACCAGCCATACACTGAGGCAGTGTTTTTAACACTTAAATAATTTCAATTAAATTATATAATATGTAAATTCAATAACAGCCCGCCTTGAAGCAATATGTATGTAATAATTTGTAAAATGTATGTAACAGACATTGCATATGCTTATATTATTGTAAACATGTTCAATGTTATATGAATGCCTTACGTTAATAATGTAGGAGCTGTGAGAAAAAATAAGTTGCCTTGAGGCAATAATGAGTAAGGAAGTTTAAATGCTACTAGTCATTATTAGAGCAGCAATAATGTAATTTTGGGACAGTTTAAAAATAGCCAATCAACAACCAGAAAAAGCTTTAGTTAAATGAAGGTATTCTATTAGAGTATGATTAGCCAATCAAAGACTTGAAATACAGAAATTTACAAGTTTAGACGGTTGAAATCAATTCAGTTGCCTCCAAACAGTGCTCATAATCAGACGTGTTGCTTCTAAGCAGTGCTCATAACTTACGCGAGATGTGTCCTCGAGAAATTAATTATGTATTCGTGTGAGACGAAAATAGTATGTGTGTTAAAAAGCGCGTTTTTGCCTAAAAGGCTTTCTTTGTGGTACTTAGAGGACCTCGAAACGTATTTCCGGTGAAATATCGGCACTAAATGTTTGTGTGGAATACTGTGCTACATAGGTAAGCGGTAGAGTAAGTAGTCAGGAGAAAACTAAAGGAGGAAATTGCTGTAGAACGGAAACACTGCCGTCATTTCTGCTTTCTTCCAAGGCAGAAAGCATACTCAGTGTTATAAAGGCCTTGGTACTGTGTAAATAATAAGACGTATTTTCGGAAGGCCTCGAAGCGAAGAATTCAGTTAAACAAAGAACACAGACCGGCAAAGCATCCCTGGGGCCCTGAAACAACGGCTAAAACAAACGAGACGCACGTGTTTACACGACCCAATGGGGGATTTTCGCTCCGCTAGTGCCATTCTGGAGTCCTCGCACTCCTTATCTGTAACACGCGGCTTTGTTACCAGCGGTTTTATACACTGAAACTGTCCCTAAATCTGATAAGCCCTAAGACTCAAACGAGTTTCATATGCTTTGGAAGACTTTTTCTGACCTTTCCGTTGATGTTCACCACAGGACGCAAGGCTTCTGTCGTGGTGGTTGGACTTGAGGCTAGACACCATCTAGCTTCACTACTCTCCTGTTTACAAACAATAATCATAATTAGAGTCAGACAAAATTTGAAATTTATATGCTAAACTATGCTTACTATTGGAAAGGTAGAATCAGATGACTGAAAACTTCAATGCCTTGAACCACGGATCTCCCGGTCTCCGTCCGGTTGCTCTAACCACTGAGCTAACATGGCAACATGTCGGTACGCCATTAAATTCTCCAACTGATTCGCATTTTTCCCGGTAAACCACAAGGAGATGTCATACCCTAATGGCGACTTACATTCACTTTAAGTACTTTAAGACCCGGGCTTTATAGTTACAACCACTATTAGGTCAATTAATGGAATTAATTGTTCTTTCACACAAGCCGTGTGTTGGATAGGGTTGGAAAGGTAGAATCAGATGACTGAAAAATTCAATGCCATAGCCGGGATTTGAACCACGGATCTCCCGGTCTCCGTTAATTGACCTAATAGTGGTTGTAACTATAAAGCCCGGGTCTTAAAGTACTTACAAAGAATGTAAGTCGCCATTGGGCTTGTGTGAAAGAACAATTAATTCCATACGCTTACTATTATTATGGGAACAAATATTTTTTAAGTTTGACAGTCTATAGAATTCAATGCACGAGAAAAATTACACATTTCATATATTTTGGTAAAATCTTCATTCTTATGAAGGTATTCACATTTCTTCTATTTTCGTATTTATACTTACGATTTTTCGCTTTTAGGTAACTTCCAACGACCGGGATGACCCAGGCGGTAATTTTGTGGCCTTCGGGAGGTCTCGGGTTCAAACTCCCCAGGACCGACCAACCTGAGCGAAGGCTTTTTCGCAGTTTTCGTTGATCTTTAGGAGATGCTGGATTGGATCATTTTATCCACGAACTTTATCATCGCTTTCATAAATATATTTCATTTCCTTCTTCTTCACCACCATATCAGACCACATCACCCATGCTGGATACGGTTGCCCAAGGCATTGACCTGTAAGTCCTTGGTGGTGTAAATTCCACAAAAAGGGGGATACTCATTAAAGCACAACAACAACAACAAAACGCTTCTGTTAGCAATGAACCGGGCTTTCTAGATATTCCATTCAGACAGTTTTCTGTGAATCACATTTAGGAAACCCAAGCCTCTCTTTCCAAGAAATGTATCTAGAAAACCCCACTATCCTTTCAAAGAAGCCGTGTACAGTTCAGAAAATGTAGCATTTCCTCTACATAATTATGCGAAATTAAACCCTCTATTCTTGAATAGTTTTTATTTTCGGGAAGTGCTGCTTTTAGTGGTATATTGTAATTAGTATTAAGCAAAGACAAAGCAACCAATAACTTCTTTTATTTTATTGTTTAAGTTTAAGGGTTTCACACTGATTAAAACTGCCTGTTTTTTAATCTAATGAACTAAAACTGCAGCAAACCCTTAAAGCATAAGGTTTTTGCGTTTAAAATATATATTTCATAATATTTTAGAATATTTTTCTTCATATTTTGCCAGTCTCTAATCATAATATTCGAATGTTGCTTATTACTTTCTCTACTACGTATAGTAAGTAGGAAGTATTGCATTCCACCCAAAAATTTGATACCGAGATTTCACAGGAAATACATGTTTTGAAATGCACTGAATGCGTAAAAAGCATTTTTGGAAACATGTCCGTGTGTGTGTGTGTGTCTGTGTCTGTCTGTGAACAGCATAACTTGGAAACGAACACTAAACTTGGTATTTAGGTTCAGTATCTTCCAGAGATGCGACACGAAGGTTTTCAAGAAAATCCCCACACCCCAGATTACCCTTTACATGGAACATTTTTCGAAAATTTTAATTTTCTCAAAAATGGCTGTAACGATCTTGATCAAAATATCATATATTTGAGATACTTAACAAAATTTTACTACACAAAAATGTAGATCGCGTTAAAATAACAATTTATGTCACATACAATTTTTGTTGTTGAGTGAACCATTTTCGAGATATTGCTTGTTATTCCCTTTTTCGTTAATCATTTTTTTTGTCCTGGTAATGCAAAGAGAATGGAGTACTCCACATAGCAACCAGCTCTTAAAACATTTGACTATCGCTTAAAGCCTACCAATTCCCCTTGCACCTACAAGAAAATTAGCAATAAGATTGACATCTCGATTAACATGAAACATATGGAGAATAAGCGTTTGTAAAATAAGTTTGTTCATGTGAGTGTAACACATCAGATTTTTTTTATTTTAATGCAAATTTTATGGTCATTAATTCTAAGTCGAAACAGACTGCACATTTCAAAATGTAATACCTATTTCAAATTCTTCAAGCAGTTGTTAAATGAGGACTAGTACAGACAAAATGACTTGATTGCGTTTTGGAAGTTCATTGGTGTCCACCAAGACATTTGACATGGAGCATGTCAAAGATATGCACAAATGAGGCGTACTATACATAAACATTATATAATATGAACAAATAGCATATTGAAATAACTAAAACTAAATAACACTGAATACAGGCTAGCTGCGATGACATATAATTATAGAACGCATCAAAATGTAAAAATATTTCCCTTTCTTTTTCTGTGCATATGTGTTTTTTGTCACCATCCATGTCAAATGCTGTTTTAAAATTTAAAACAGAAAAATGTCAGTATAGAGGAACATGTAATGCAAATGAACTGCAAAACTATCCTTGTTCCTCATGCTAGTTGTGTTCCAATGCAATTAGCAGTAAAAATAAACAGCATTAATAATAGTACATAAAATAGTAATAATGTCCACTCTTACATATTTGCCATCACAAACATAGAAAATACCCCCGAATCAGCAAATACCTCAGATTTTTCAACTCGTCTCTCGGCGTACCTCTACCTAACATGTTCCCTTGTTTCATATATTCAGATTATATACCGTGGAGACTTCCATGCTCCTTTGTTGACTCATCACTGGCTAGGCAAGGAAAATCTTCAACAGATAGTGTTTCTTACAAACGTCTGTGTAACGAATTGTGTACATTGTATTTAACACACACTCATGTCTTCGCTGATGGATCCAAAATTGATGGATGTGCAGCGGTATTCTCTGATTACATCATACACTATAGTGTTCCCAACTATCTTTCTGTCTATTCTTGTGACTTTCTCTACTCTTGTACAAACTATTTTTACAAACGCTTATTCTCCATGTACTTCATGTTAATCGAGATAAACATTTGCAGACTCTATCTTATTGCTAATTTTCATTTAAATGTAAGGGGAATATATATTTACAAGGGCAATACAGAAATACATTAGCCTTTAAGCATAGACGTATATCTTAATAGCTGGTTGCTAGGTGCAGCACCGTTCTCTTTGCCACAGATTAATACTCTTTGCATATCCAAGACAAAAACATGAATAAAGAATTCCCATTTGAGAAAATAAGTATTGAAAAATTTAAGGGAATAACAAGTAATATCTCGAAAATGGTTCACTCAACAAAAAAAAAAGGTATATGACAAATTTTGTATTTTAACGTGATCTACATTTTTTGTGTTGTAAAATTTTGCCTATCTCTTATGGTTTACCAGTTATACTAAAGTCGTTCACAATGAAGAATACTTTTTGAGACATTCCAGGAAAATTTGAGATATATATTTCATTTGTCATGAAAATATCTTAAACATATCATATTTTAATCAAAATCGCTTGAGCAATTTTTTAGAAAATTAAAATTTTCGAAAAATGTTCCATGTAAAGGGTAATCTGGGGTGGGGGGATTTTCTTGAAAATATTCGTGTCGCATCTCTGGAAGATACTGAACCTAAATACAAGTTTGGTGTTTATCCGACTGTTCGTTTCTGAATTATGCTGTTCACAGACACACACACAGACACACACGGATATGTTTCCAAAAATGCTTCTTTTTTGGATTCAGGGGTCTCAAAACATAAATTTCCGGTGAAATCTCGGTATCTAATTTTTGGGTGGAATGCAATACTTCCCCTACTTACTATACGTAGTAGAGAAAATAAAAAGATAACCTACGTAATTGCAGAATATTCTCCGAGTCCTTTGAATGTTTTAACATCCCTTCAACAAACCTCAACCCCCCAAATATTGTTGTTGTCGGTGATGTGATGTAGTTCAGTTATTACGAGTTATTTATTATTTGTTCCTGTACATAGTAACAAAGTATATTATGGCTCAGTATATGTTTTCTACTGCACAGCGTGTATTTATTTATGATTTGTATGTGTTAACTCAGTTAGTGAAAGTACGATTTGCAGAAAGATTTCCAGGTTTAAAAGTTCCAGGCTGTACAACAATCCTTGAACTTTACAGTAAATGTCAGGGCACAGGAAGTGTTCAGGCTGGGAAATCTAAAAAACGGCGTTCGATTTTTACCGAAGAAACATTAGACGACATTGGTCATCGTTTGGAAAATTCCCCCCCAAAATTCCATGATGGTTAGTTACCTAAAGAGGTGCCAAAAATATATGGACAACGACGGGGGCCAGTTTCAGCATTTCCTTTCTTAAAGTTGGTAAGTTAAGCCTTTAAAAATCGTTTTAAAAATGTATGGTTTCATCCGCACCTTTCTATGATAACGGTAGACGGCAACGAGCCCCGAAGACACGGACAGGAAAAACACTGCGCAGGCGGTTCGGAGCCTTTGGCTCATCCTGTACTTCTATAACGCACCAACATCTCCTCAACCCTGACCTTCCTCCTGTGTGTGACCTCTGCAGATCCAACCTCACAGTTCAACATCTCGTCACAGCCTGTCGTCGCTATGTACAACACAGAGAAAGATGTGACACCCCAACAGCCTATCAGACGTCCTAAATTCAGCATAAGAAAGAACTTTAAATTTTATGAAAGCGACAGCATTGTACAACAATGTGTAGCACACCTATCTAGAGAATTTAATGTTGTATGTACTATTACTGTTTAAAATATTGTATTTTCATTGTAATCTTGTTCTGTATTCTAAAGTAGTCATGATATGGTTTTAAAGTTGAAGCGACAATAAAGAATATATACGGTAAATGCACGTTACGAGTTGATTTACTGTGAAATAAGTAAATGCAGAGTATACCTTATCAAATGAAATTAAATGAAACTGCCTCACCTCACTCGCATCGTAATATACAGAACGAAACAGCGTACAGATTATTCGCTATGTGCGTTTGATGTTGACAAAGCCGATGATGGGAGAGAGCATTGTTTACAATATTTACAGCTGCAGGCTTAATGGTTTCGGAGAGCAGTATTTGATGTTGCAGAGATAGAAAGCGAACAGCGAGTGGGACAAACTGGTTTACCAACTTCAACCCTTTCCACCCACAGCACCGTTACAAGTTATTAGTATAACGCACATGTCGACACTTGTGCAGCGAAATTCAAACGCTATGTGGTAACGTTACGGTCAAAATTGCTCCTGGGAAAGCTTTATCTAGGTCTAGTTGTTACGTCAGCAACTCTTATCATCCCAAATTATGCAGCTTCCTGTTAATATACTGCAGATAGGTCGTATGTTGAGATTACAAAAGCGAAAGACACAACACTCTTAAGGGATATTTGTGGTGTTCGAGGGGACTTGGTTTTCGATTCTCAAGTGTTAAGGATCCCTGAATAAAAAATCTGATGTATTACACTCACATGACTTTCTCTACTCTTGTACAAACTAATTTTACAAACGCTTATTCCCCATAAGTTTCATGTTAATCGAGATGTTAATCTTATTGCTAATTTACTTGTAGGTGCAAGGGGAATTGGTAGGCTTTACGCGATAGTCAAATATTTTAAGAGCTGTTTGCTATGTGGAGTATTCCATTCTCTTTACATTATCAGGAAAAAAATGAAATGGTTCACTCAACAAAAAAAAGGTATATGACATAAATTGTGTATTTTAAAGCGATCTACATTTTTTCTGTAGTAAACTTTTGTCTATCTCTTATGGTTTACCAGTTATGCAAAAGTCGTTCACAATGAAGAGTACTTTTGGAGACATTCCCAGAAAATTCGAGATATGCATTTTTTGTCATGAAAATATCTTAAACATAAGATATTTTAATCAAAATCGTTACAGCCATTTTTGTGAAAATTAAAATTTTCGAAAAATTTTCCATGTTAAGGGTAATCTGGAGTGGGGGGATTTTCTTGAAAACCTTCGTGTCGCATCTCTGGAAGATACTGAACCTAAATACCAAGTTTGGTGTTTATCCGACTGTTCGTTTCTGAGTTATGCTATTCGCAGACACACACACACACACACAGACACAGACACAGACACACAGACACACAGACACACACACGGACATGTTTCCAAAAATGCTCTTTTTGGATTCAGGGGGCCTCAAAAATGTATTTCCGGTGAAATCTCGGTATCGAATTTTTGGGTCGAATACAATACTTCCCCTACTTACTATACGTAGTAGAGAAAGTAAAAATAGTATGTCTTTCTGTTCTGTCAGGAGAATAGCTAACAAATTAAGTTGATTAAATACCAAGCCTAGTACCATTTATGTTCAATACCTTTTCAGGATCTAACACGGAACTTTTCAAGAAAATATCCCATCCCAAGCTACCCTTTACATGGAAAATGAAAAAAAGATAGTAGGCGGAGAAGATATTGCATTCCACCCCAAAATTCTATATGAGATTTCAACAGAAACACATGTTTTGAGGCCCCCTGAATTCATAGCACTTTTAGAAAAAGGTCCCTGTGTATATGTAAGTGTACGTGCTGTGAGCTGCGTAACTCGAAAACGAAAAGTCGAATAAACATCATAATTGGTATTTAAGTTCCAAAGAAAGCTTTCGCCCGTGAATTGGCTCACCTTGGGAGGTTTTACAGTAGCTACCCTACCTAGGGTATGAGGCCATTGCCCTAAAGGGATACAAGGCTGTCTTTATCTTCCAAAGATGCGACACGAAGATTTTATGGGAAAAACTTCTACTGCAAACACACTGGAACATTTTTCGAAATTTTGATTTTCTATAAAATACCTCTAACAATTTTGTTTAAAATACCATATTTTAAGATATTTACATGACAAATAAAATGTATATCTTGAATTTTCAGGGAATAGCCTGTGAAGTCCTGATTCCGAAGGAACTTTAATATCTTGTATAACTGCTAATCGTTAAGCGATAGACGAAAACGTACTACCCAAAAAAGTGGATACATTATGTGATCAGAAGTATCCGGACACCCCCACAAACATACGTCTTTCATCTTAGGTGCATTGTGCTGCCACCTACTGCCTGGTACTCATTATCCGCGACCTCAGTAGTCATTAGACACCGTGAAACAGCAGAATGGGACGCTCCGTGGAACACGCGGACTTCAAACGTGGTCAGATGATTGGGTGTCACTTGTGTCAGAAGTCATTACGCGAGATTTCCACACTCCTAAACATCCCTAGGTCTACTGTTTCTGATGTGATAGTGAAGTGGAAACGTGAAGCGACATGTACAGCACAAAAGTGTACAGACCGACCTCGTCTGTTGACTGAAGAGGATCGTAAAGAGTAATAGGCAGACATCTATCCAGACCATCACACAGGAATTCCAAACTGCATCAGGATCCACTCCAAGTACTATGACAGTTAAGCATGAGGTGAGGAACCTTGGATTGCAGGTCGAGCGGCTGCTCATAAGCCCACATCACGCAAAAAATGCCAAACGACGCCTCGCTTGGTGTAAGGAGCGTCAACATTACATGATTGAACAGTGGCAAAACGTTGTGTGGAGTGACGAATCACGGTACACAATGTGGCGATCCGATGGCAGGCTGTGGGTATGGCGAATGTCCGGTGAACGTCATCTGCCAGTGTGCTTAGTGCCAATAGTGAAATTCGGAGGTGGTGGTGTTATGGTGTGGTCGTGTTTATCCTGGAGGGGGCTTGCACGCCTTGTTATTTTGCGTAGCACGATCACAGCGCAGACCTACATTGATATTTTAAACACCTTCTTACTTCCCACTGTTGAAGAGCAATTCGAGGATGGCGATTGCATCTTTCAACACGATCGAGCACCTGTTCATACTGCACGGGCTGCGGCGGCGTGGTTACACGACAATAACATCCCTGTAATGGACTGACCTGCACAGAGTCCTGACTTGAATCCTATAGAATACCTTTGGGATGTTTTGGAACGCCGACTGCGCCAGGCCTCACCCACCTACATCGATACCTCTCTTCAGTTCCACGCTCCGTGAAGAATGGGCTGCCATTCCCCAAGAAACCTTCCAGCACCTCATAGAAAGTATGCCTGCGAGAGTGAACGCCGTCATCAAAGTTAAGGGTGGGCCAACACCATGTTGACTTCCAGCATTACCGATGTAGGGCGCCACGAACTTTTACTTCGTTTTCATCAGGTGTCCGGATACATTTGATCACGCGTGTATATTTAAAAATGCAATCTACTTCTAATAATGTTTTCTGTGGCATAAGCGGTTTCTGAGATAACCGTTATTAAAGATTCGAATTTTTCAATACTTATTCTTTTAAAGTGTCATCGATTTTCAGCTCCTTCTTGCTATTGCATGGAAACAGTATGGAATTTTAAGACCAGCATATAACGTCCTGTTCTTTACTATTGCTGTTCTCTTTGTATCTATAACGAAATTTGTTGTAACTATTTATGCAAAGTTTTATTTGGATTAAAATGTAGTAGATAGAAAAATAAGCTTTAGTAAAAATAGTTTGTATATTCTCTAATAAAGATAGTGTAGAGTAAGTCATGTGAATGTGTCACATCAGATTTTTTTTTAGTTTTGCTGTTCACGTCATACCGTCATCCTCCGTGCTGTAGTGGTTACCATACTAGCGTTTAGTTCCCAAGATTGTGGGCTCAAACCCGGTGGAGGACGATGGATTTTTCGGGCGTAAAAATCCTTAGCATGGCTTCCTTCGGAAGGGAAGTAAAGTCGGTGGTCCCGTGTCGTAGATTTACGGCACCTAAAAGAACCTCAAGCCTGATAAAGAGGCCTCTGAGCAAACGTTCTGATGTTTCACGCTCAATATAGAATGGACGCTAAGAACCATAGCAGTTAAAAAAGCGTCCATAAATAACACTGAATTTAATTTACATTTCATACGGATTTTAGATTTTTGGGTTTTAGGGGACCTCAAAATGTGTGTTTACAGTGAAATTTATGAATCCAAATCTCTGGGTGAATACAGTACTTCGTTTAACTGACATAGTTGTAGGTTGGAAAGCTATTATTATAGCTGAAAAAAAATCGAATGTTTTTGTGTGAATCATGTCTCGTATTTTGAGGCAGTATTTTTAACACTTGAATAATTTCAGTCTAATTGTATAAATATGTAAATTCAATAACAGCCCGCCTTAAACCAATATGTGCATACAACATTATATAAAAAGTGTATATTACACTCATTTTAAATGTTTATATTATTGTAAACATGTTCAATAATGTTATGTGAATGTATTACATAATTTAATAATGTAGGAGCTGTGAGAAATAGCTTTAAAGTTGCTAACAATGAGGTAACAATGAGGTAACCTTGAGGCAATAATGAGTAAGGAAGTTTAAACACTACTAGTCATTATTAGAGCAGCTACAATGTAAATTTTTAGACAGTTTAAAAATAGCCAATCAACAACCAGAAAAAGCTTTAGTTAATTGAAGGTATTCTATTGGACAAGGATTAGCCAATCAGAGACTTGAAATACAGCAATTTACAAATTTAGACGGTGGAAAACAATTCAGTTGCTTCTAGACAGTGTTTCTAACCGGACGCGAGATACGTACTCGAGGTTTAATACGTATTTGTGTGAGACAAGAATAGTTTAAGTGTTAAAAAGTGCAAGTTAATCTCACAGCTCTCTATATCAGTGAAGTGTTATTTAATATGTGTCAACGATTAATAAACAGGAGTGAATTAAAACTAAAAATCTGTGTAAGTGTACATTCTTCAGTCGCACCACAACCCTACCAAGAGAAACGTGTCTCTAACAATAATACTGACGTAGCCGAGGCAAACATAAATATATAATATCTAAAGAAACAGTCAAATTACAAAGCTAATATTTTTAAACTTGGGGCGAAGGCTAGCGGAAGCTGTTTACTATACGTGCGGTTGCAACTACTGCAAGTTCGGCTCCCCAACAGTTGAATTGTAATACAACTTCTTTAATACATCTTCTTTAATCTGGCTTTCAATACGTAGCAGCAAACAACGTAAAGACAATATCTACTTCAAATTGGTTCCCAAACGTGGAGCTAATAAATTTGTGCAGAATAGTTGCAGAATTTTATTAGAGGGCGCCGGGGTAGCGGTGGTTTTGTTTCCGGCTCTCGCACCGAGAATCAGAGGTTTAGATTTCTTGGGTGGCCATTTTAAGTTCGGCCCTACACTTGCTCATGTTAAGTATCCCCAAGGCCCATCGTGGTTCGGAGTCCCGGTAAAAGCATCGGTGGTAATGGATTCTGCTCGCTAGTTGCCTTTACCTCAGAAACGGATCTAGTCATTGCTTGGTGGAATGAGGTAGCCCCTTGCAGCTCCATATTTAATTATTTTTCTTTCGCGGAAAATTATTTAAACTGAAAGATAAAGCACAGGGAAGGAGAAAATTAAAAGCAAAAGTAGTTAATTCCCATGTGCGAACGCAGAGATTGTGAGGGAAATTATTTTAGCAGATAGTTGCAAACTTGACCGCTTTCCCTCGGTAGCAAGTGCTGTATTGATCACCTTATGTAAAACAGTGTAGGCCGAGCATAAGTAGGTTATGTAGTGCAATAAATAAAGCCCGCCTTCTGGATTCCACACGGCTGCACAAACTGCTGTGTTCGATAACAACACTTAGCGAATTGAAACGAGTGCAGCATGCAACTTCTGTTATTGTTTCTGACGTAACACACAGATGTTACGTCATCAGGTTAATGAGGTCGGCATAAACACACCTCTTGAAATATTGAATATCGCTATTTAAACAAAAGGATTTACTGCTCAAATGAAGTAAATATGACTTCTTTCTCTGTTTACCCTCCCCTTTGGGGGGAATTGCACCTCCCACGAACTTACAAGACGATATCTGGGGTCAGACGCTTGGTATGCCGTTTGAGTAGCTGTAATCCTTCCCCGGTCTATTTCAATGACGATTTTGTTGTGAAACAAGAAGTGCTGTCTTGGCTGTCATCACAGGCGGCATTGTTCTTTGACGAAAGCATGCAAAATCTGGTTTTCCGTTACAAGTGGCTGAATAACGGCAGCGACTATGTGCAGAATTAGTGTAAGGTAATGAATGATAATAAAGTTTTTGGAAAATAATGGTTTCTATTTTTTTTAAATGATCGGTGCTTACTTTAAAAACTGCCAAATAATCCGGAGGAGAGATGTTGGCCGACCCCGAAGAAGGTGACCACAAATGACTTCGGCGGAACGGGCTGCTTAACCTAAATTCTGGAAAGAAGTATCTTTTGGTGAGAATTTATAGAAGCAATATACAGGATGATTTATGAAGAACTGACACCATTTTTTTCTTTGATTGTTTCAAAACGAGTTATGCTAGTGACAAATTATTATTCCTGAAATGCAGAGGAATTTTGGGAGATTATTTACCTCTATAGCAAATGTTGAAAATGTCCTCCACCCTGCATAAGGCACAACTCAACACGTCACTCCATGTTACTGGCCACTCGTTGGAGGACTCTGTTGTCAATAGCTTGAATCCGGCGTGTAATGTTGTGCTTCAGATCGTCTAATGTCTGGGGACGTGTGGTATAAACCCTGTATTTTAAGTAACCCCATAGAAAGAATCCCGGCGATGTCAAATCCGGAGATGTCGGTGGTCACAGGACTTTGAAATTATCCGGTCTTCAAGAAACTTGCAATTAGTGCCATGGATTCATTTGATGTATGGCATGTAGCGCCGTCCTGCTGAAAATATCCTTGACTCAGCTCTACAACGTCTAGTTGCTCAGCAAACTGCATGAAAATCCGTCCTGCTCTGCAGTGTTCACAATGTTTTTAAACAAATTGGTCCCACTATTCCCTGTTGGGATATTGCGCACCAAACTCCGATTTTAACCGGGTGCATAGGTGCTTCATGAATTAACATGTGGATTTTCGCTGGCTCAATAGCGTGAGTTATTGGAGTTCACATAACCGGATAAATGGAACCATGCTTCATCTGTGAACCATGTGATGGACAATATGGCAGGATTTTGCACAATGAACACCTGAAACCAACGACAATAATTCAGTCGTCTATTCTTATCTAGCTCCTGTAATTGATGGACAGCCGTAATCCTATACGGCTTTAGGCCTGCACTTTTCACAGCTCTCTGACACATTGAGTAGCTGTACCCTGTCTCCTGCAACAAACGTATGATTTTTGGGCGACTGATCCAGTCGTGCTCTTACGTCAACAACCGTGGGAAGCATAGACGAACGAGTTTTGCCGTTTACACTCACCAGAGATCCAGTTGTGTCCAATTGGTTTACCAGTCCCAGTATTACGTTTCTTTGGGGAGGATTCCGAACATCAAATTCTCTGTATGCCATTTGTGTAGCTATAATTGAATTCGTAATCTAGTATTGCTTTACAAGGAAGAGTCGTTCATTCAATGTGTACTCATTTTTTACGTTAACTAGAACAAAATCTCAAAAACAATTGTCGACAATAAAACTAAGAATTACGAATAAAACATGAACATATTCGCATGCTGTGACAGGCAATTGAAACTCCAGAATATTCTTCTAAATTTGGTGCTAAAATTGGGACATTGTGTGAATTTCGAATAGAATAATTAAAGAAATGTGCCAGCTCTTCATAAATCACCATGTAGAATAAGTTATAATATGTAGAGAAAGCATGTAAATATAGCACGATTTTTATGCAAGATCGTAGCCATATACACTCTTTATTTTTTAGAATATTGTCAACAGCCAAAAACGTAACTATAATATCCGTAATTGTATGTTCAGTTCAAAACATAATCAATAAACAATAAGGAAGCGAAGCATGTTATTAACAATTAGGTCCCTGTAATAATTATTTAACCATTTCATTTTCACTGATCAAATATTAATGAGCAAATACAATTTCATGATGAAATGATTCTAAACAGAAATAACAAAATTACAACACTGAAACTGTCAAACAAACTGATAATTCCATTATAACAGCTCAAGAGACGTTTCATCTCTGTTTTCACCACATCACTATTCTAAGCTATAATAGTTTACAGAAGTTTCCAGCACTATTTCATCGCGAGCACTTGTGGATATTAATTCCGATTAAAGTGCAGAGCAAGACATGCAAACATCTGTTGCTTTAAACACTGGATCTTTACCCCGATCCAAACTACGCGAGCTAAGAGAAATTAATAAACTTGAATGAAATGTAATTTAAAGCAAATTCTCTTGGAAGAAAAGCAATGAGATAGTTTGTACTTGGGACGAAATATAAACAGCAACATGGACTGTCAAGAAATCAAACTTGATATAAACAGCAATGAAAGCTGTTAATACGAGGGCTGATCAACAAAGACAGACTGATTTTTTTCACAGATGTTTATTATTCCAATTTAATGTTAACATGATCTTTTTCAAAATAGTCCCCTCCTACTTCAATGCACTTTTTATAGAGTCTCTGCCAGTCCTTGAACACGTGCTGCAGACCATTCTTGGTCAGGTCCTTGAGAATCGCCTCACTTTTCGAATTCTCAAATCGAATACCCCTAAGCTTTGCCTTTAGTGATGGGAATAAAAACAAGTCACAGGGTACAAGATAGGGGCTATAAGGTGGATTTGGTACACAGGTAATGCTGAATCGAGCCAGAAACTGCATGACTTGATTTGCGACGTGAGGCCGTGCATTGTCATGATGAAGTCGCCACCCAGTCCGAGAAAGCTCTGGTTGTTTCTTTGCAATGTGCTTCCTCAATGTAGCCAATACTTACGTGTAGTATGCTGCTGTAACAGTAGTGTGAAGGGGGAACTGCATGGTGGTAAAACATTCCATTACAGTCAAAAAATGTAATCACCATCGCTTTCCCTGCAGATGGAACAACTTTTACCTTTTTTGGTGTTGGAGAACCTGGCGATTTCCACACTGTGCTGGCTTGTTTTCCTTCAGGATCATAATGATGCAGCCATGACTCATCACCGGTGATAATCGATTTAAAAAATGCATCACCTCCATTGTCTGGTATGCGAAATGCACGTAGGATCTACAAAATAGAGCATTACTAGCAACCTCCCAATACGAGAGTGCTGCCGCCTACCAACATTATACATAAAACCCCGCTCTTTTCAAATATTTATGTTACAGACACGAAACTATCACGGAAGCTACAGGAAAAAATCAGTGTCATTCTTTGTTGATCAGCCCTCTTATAATGCGGAAACTTTATGTTGTAACGAAGTGATGCTAACTATCGGAAGTATTGAAATATGGTTATGGAAGGCAATGACGTGTGAAGTGGAGATACAAATTAAGTAATGATGCTGGTTAATGAAGGAAGGACAATGAAACTGATAAGGAGGAAGACAAGAAATAGGCTGTAGCATTTGTAAGGCAACCTGTAGGGAAACACCCACATCATAATCAATATATTTAAATGATTACAAAGAATATAATTATAGCTATGTTAATAAAGAATAGGGAAACTAACAGCAAAGTACGCACAAATTAGACCATTTAAGTTGGGAGAAATGTCTTGAATAAAAGTTGCTTGATATTACGGAGGAAAGTAAATGTCATTAGTATCATTAGTTTTAAATGGGAACCTACAATTAGGGCCAATTTAAGTTGACCCTAAAATGACCATCAACACATCCTCCAAATAAAACACCACTAAAGACATTTACTTTCCCCCATGATATCAAGCAGCTTTTATCCAAGACATTTCTTTCTACAACGCTTAGTTTTGGAGATATTGTACTGTCTCAACTTAAATAGTCCACCCTGTATAGTAAAACTGGAAATAGGCCATAAAGAAGAACAGCTGTACATTGCAGAAACACTGCAAATAATATTTTGTATAGAACATTGTAAAATACAGTTGGGCAGGAAAAGCAGCTAGCAAGTTTAATCAGTTAGCAACTGGAGTTTAGCAGCACAGGAACTTGGTAAAAGTAATAGCTTTATGAGAGAGAGGACCGACGAGAGAAACAGACAGAGATAGAGTGGAATTCCCAAAGACCCAGTAGTAGCACAGGGAGGCGGAGAAAGTGAAGAAAGTAACAGTTGTATGAGAGGGAGGCACCGGCGAGAGAAAGAGGCAGAGATATATCGGAATTCCTAAATGTGACAGCAGAAATACGGGATTGAACCAATGTGCGCGTCAGGGCATTTTCTTAATAAAAGGGGAATTTTGACCAAGTAGTCCATATTTGTGATTCTGATTCATTGGGCAGCGAGACATTGAACGTTGTGTGAAGGGTGGGAGAGAAATCATCGTGTAACGACACTGAGTTAGCTTCGCATAAATTAATACAAATAGCGGGTATAGAGAAAAAGAGATAAGGATATAGAAAAAGCGTGAACGTGTGCATAAGGGAAATAACCTTGCTAGCCGTTTTTACTTTTAATATCTAGAATAAAGGCAACTAATAATTGAACACGTAGTTATATTATTGCCTTCATCCACTCCTGAGATAAAGTCGTAGGTATAGGCTTAATTTACAGCATCTTCCAGTAAGCGAGAGCAGCCGGCGAACTTCCAATAGAGACCACCAGAAGGCCAGGTGAACACCTACGCTGAAGAGAGCGTAACCTGAGCGGCATCATTCTCAATTCACCATAAACCCCACTTTCACAGACGTTAGTGAATAGTGTCAAATTCTGACGTTTTGCTTCTTACGTTTCGTAAACGCTTGGAATACTTATGTGGTCCATTAGAGTTGCTAACGCCTAGCACATATGCAACCACCAAATTATGTATACGAAAACTCCACGTGAGGGCTTAACATTCCACCACAGGCACGATATAAAATAAAATCAAGAATTATATTGCATTTATCGTTTTATTCGCGCAAATGAACAGAAAATTATAATAAATTCGAAGCAGATATAAAATGTAGTATGGATACAAAGAAAGCAACGTACACATTTACAATATGAAGTACTAATTGTTCCGGAGTTATAAGTCCTGCATATGGTACTGTAACTGCAAAACAGCACGTGTATAGCATAAGTGCATACTGCATCAAGAGTATATCGAAATTAATAATTAATTTTTTTTCTTGAATTCATAAAATCAATTTATATAAATCATACTCAAATTCCTCTATTTGTTTGATCGGATATTAATTTTATTTATATACATTACCAGATTAGCCTCAAACGAATTATTTTCTTATTCAAATAAAATCTTATTAACTATTCTCCTTGTACCCCTGTTTCTCTCTGTCCTGTCGTTCACACTGAATGACATCTTCTTCAGGGTTTAAGCGCCACATTTAATACAGGTGTTGAAATTTACTTCCAGTACTTTTTTGAAAACCATTTTAGTATTTTATTACAAGTGCCTAGATCCTTTCCACGCATGAGCTTACATGGGGCAGTATTTTATAGAGTTCAATGCTTTTAAAAATACTGTTTTGGAATAAATATTCTACCACGCAGATTTACAAATAATTTAGACTGCAGAAATAAATACAGTCAAAAGTAATGGGGTGTTGGTCGGATTACTTTTATGCACAGATCCACATGTCGAAAAAATTATTGATTACAATATGGCATCAATATGACCAGATCACGAATTCAGAAGAAGGAGGGATTTTCTATGCAATTCTTGCTTCGGGACAATATTAGTTGACAGTTTACCACTACTACTAGAATCACATGCCATTTGTTTGGTTTATTTGATCTTATAGTTTGCAATACATTTATAAAAGTTTCGTGGAGAAATGTTCCGTCATTTATACATACTCATTGCTTATACTAGAAGATTTCCGTCTCGAAAGTTCAAGGCTGTTCCAACCTAAGTCACTAATGAATGCTGAATCGCATATGGTCGGGGCGCTAATAGCGAATGTAACTCGCCAAAAAGAAAGAAAAACAAACGTAATTTGATGGGGTGTTATAAACTTGGAGGCAATGTATGGACGTTTGATACATTACTAGGTATTGTGGGAGTATAAGGCATAAATATCATGGGATTCCTTTATTGGTGATGAGAAACTGTTTGCTAAGAGATTTAGTGAAACGAATAGTGCCTTTGAAAAAAAAGGTTCGAGGCAGAAAAAGATACCAAATGAAAGAAGGATAAATTGAACGGTTCGAAATTTTATGACGTGTGGGTTGCATTCTCATGCCGAAATGATGCAAATAGGGTGATTTTTACATTCGAATGAGGTTTTTTTATCCACTTATCGTTTATTTTTGTGTCCCCTCTGGGAACTATTCTTACAAAACCTTAATGTGCTATCCACTTCATTATAATCGAGATAAACTTTTGCGGAAGTGTTTTAATTAAACATTTCTTATACGTACAAGAAGGAGGCTGAAGCGGTGCTCAAATCCTTAAAAACCAATTCGCTATGTACTACATCGCGAGAAACAAATGAATGGTGAGAGTAATCCGAAAAATAACTGAAGTATTAAAAAACTAAACTAATGGCAACTAGTATCTCGGAAATCATTAATTACACATAACATTTTGACATAAATTGTTGCTTTTAACGAAATCTGCATTTCTTATGGTTAAGTTTTTATCTATCTCTTACACTTCACCAGGTTTACAATAGTACACAAAATGCATTCGGAATGAAAAGACTATTCCCAGAAAATCGATGATACACGTTTTATTTGTCGTGTAAGTATCTTATTACTTTCTCTACTACGTATAGTAAGTAGGGGAAGTATTGTATTGTATTCGATACCGAGATTTCACCGGAAATACATGTTTTGAGACACCCTGAATCCAAAAAAAAGTATTTTTGGAATCATGTCCGTGTGTGTGTGTGTGTCTGTCTGTGAACAGCATAACTCAGAAACAAACAGTCGGATAAACACCAAACTTGGTATTTAGGTTCAGTATCTTCCAAGGATGCGACACGAATGTTTTCAAGAAAATCCCCCCCTTCCCAGAGTACACTTTACATGGAACATTTTTCGAAAATTTTAATTTTCTCAAAAAATGGCTAACAATTTTGATTAAAATATCATATGTTTAAGATATTTTCATGACAAATAAAATGTATATCTTGAATTTTCTGGGAATGTCTCCAAAAGTATTCTTCATTATGAACGACTTTTGCATAACTGGTAAACCATAAGAGATAGACAAAAATTTACTACACAAAAAATTTAGATCACGTTAAAATACACAATTTATGTCAGATTTTTTTTGTTGAGTGAACCATTTTCGAGATATTGCTTGTTATTCCCTTAAATTTTTCAATACTTATTTTCTAAAATGGGAATTCGTTATTCATTTTTGTCTTGGATATGCAAAGAGTTATAATCTGTGACAAAGGGAATGGTGCTGCACCTAGGACCAGCTATTAAGAGATATGTATGTGCTTAAAGGCTAGTGTTTTTCTATATTGCCCTTGAAAATATATATTCCCCTTACATCTATAAGAGAATTAGCAATAAGATAGACTCTGCAAATGTTTATCTCGATTAACATGAAGTAGATGGAGAATAAGCGTTTGTAAAAATAGTTTTACAAGAGTAGAGAAAGTCATGTGAGTGTAACACATCAGATTTTTTTTAACAAAATCCCCAGAGGCAATTTTAAGGAAAGGTGGCCATGAAAAATTTGAGGGGGGGGGGTATTCTTGAAAATCGGCACGTTTTGTCCTTGAAAGATGCTCACCTTCAGCACCGAGCTTGGTGGTATTCAACGAATTTTGTTTTGAGTTATGTTCACATGCGTCCTTTCCTTTCCTTTTTGGACTGAGGACGCCTCAAAATATGTATTTAGCGTGAAATTTTGGTATGAAAATTTGAAAATTTCCTCTAGGTGCTAGAGAAACTATAAATACTTGTTCAAATAACGGGAAAACACAGGCTTAGCTTATGCTAGTATCGCAACTTTTTTTTTTTTTTAAAGATTCCCGAAATTACGTGAAGCGACTACTCCCCTGCAACACTTAACCTTAAGAGCAGCCCCCGCCAGCAACCATCAAGCTATTTGAAGTTGAGTATCAAAGTTTACGACCCCAGTAGATACTTGAGGCAGACATCTCGAACAGTTCCGATCGCCGGTTTGACTTGCCAATATCCTCAACACGCGAACTCCTAAAAGAAGTTAACTCTTGGGAGCTGTAACGGCGGGGAAGGCCAGGGGCGTGAAAACGAACGACGCAAATACCTCGACATGTAAGTTCTCCTGTTGCTTTCAACACCCCATCCATCAGGTTAGCTCTTCCCATAGAGGCTTTAACGTATATCTTTTCATGCCAAGAGACCATAGTATCAGATCAAAGTACACGCAAACTAGTTGTATAAAATATAAACCAAAGCGACATACACACTCTCCTACACCTTCAACCAGGTTGTCTGTAACGAACAGTTACAAAGGATCTCCAATATGCACTGGCATGGCCCACTCTTATCCACTTATCCCTTCTTCTTTCTAAAAATTCTCCATATTAAAAGCTTTCTCTACTCTCGTATCTTCCAGAATTTTAATATCACTAATTTTTATATAATTCATCGCAGTTTTATCCCATTTATTACCAGAAAAAATAAATGCACCAGATGTCAAATAAAAGCACAAAATATGTATACAGCAATTATAATAAGGATTAGATTAGAAAATGGATGATTTTCAGGGTAAATGAAAGTTAATGGCAGTTTAAGATAAACTTGCAGTTTGTCTCCGCATTGTTTTATTAGTGGAAAACATTCTTAAAGGCATTAAAGATAAACTACCATCAGGAATCAGAAAATTATTTGCAGAGAAATGTTTTAGAACTAGGTAATATGCTAGCAAAATATGGTTTCCAGATATAAATTAGTAAAGAAAAGTAACAGTCTTCCAAAGATAAGATCTAAAATAGAAATAAATCAAAAAGTACTAGAACAAATAAAAAGTTTAACTATTAAGGATATATCTATAATGTATATAGACATTGATTGATTTAAATGACAAAGTAAGCACATTTCAAAATAATTGTAGAATATTAGTGTAAACATTACAAGAAAAACAAGAAAAGAAACTACTTAAAATATTATGCGACAGTGGCGATTCCAGCCTTAAATATATGGTTGTGAGACTGAAGCAACATACAGTACTAGCCAGGGATAAACTAATACGAATTAATTTAATAATATATCTAATTCACAGACTCTCTGCATCAACAACATTCAATAACTTCTGTTTTTAATATCTTGTTCTAAGTTTTACGTACCATGTATTTTTTTTTTGCTAATATCGTAGTATAATAATTAAGAGGATGTTAAAAACACATATATTCATAATTCACCCATGGTAGAGAACAAGTATATAAAGTTATAACATATAAGATATATTATGAGAGGGAAAGGGCGCTGTTAGCTATACAACCAATAATACATGCCTATAATTCAAATACGTACGTTAAGAATACGGTTGAAGGGAACGCTAACAGAAGATTGTCAGAACTTCGAGCAGAAAGGCCGTGTGTAAGCTCCTCTCTAAATAGACGTTAAAACTACACATTTAAAGTCTGCCAGTTATACATACTTTAACAGGACAAGGGTGATAGTGATTTGTGAATATTTACATGTGGTTTATCTAAAATACAAGTGAAATAGTTGATAGAATACTTGTGTGTAAAATATTTTAACCTTCTCCATACCCAACCCTGACAAGACACAATTGCTCTCCGACTCAAAATATAGCAGCCGTGGCATAACTATAAAATAATCACACACACACACATACATACAAGAATACAGATATACGATCATCAGATTCCAGTCTACGAGAACCTCAAAATACATCACAAGAGTACGGGCATCAAGACGACCTACAGGTACATAATACAGCATCCATCATCAGCGTAGTGGGGACCTACCACGTAGGAACCGCTACAGGACATAGACTATAAAGAAAAAAGAACAGGATATGGACAAAACCCAATGTCCCAAAATGACATGAATACCAACCATATGGAAAAGGATATATTGGAAGACCGATGAGAAGATGGAAAGAGGAGGCTAGAATAGGAGTTATCTCCTAATGCATGTGGCGTTGCTCCGCGCATGCGCAGTGACTTGCTGCTCATACGAAACCTATTTGAGAAGCAACAACGGTCACTTATCATTATGATTATTATTACTATAATATCCTAACGTCACAATAACTTAATTTCTCCTATGCAGAGCTACGAATCTCAAGTTTCATCCCTCCTCAGACGTTTTTTTATTAACGTGCAGCTTTCAGTCTATACCAGTGGTGGCGAAAGCGCGACTCGAGAGGTACTGTGACTCGCAGGCGCAACTCCTTTTCTAGCCGTCTATTCATTTGTTTTCCATGTGATGCTGAGTGGTGTAGTGCTTGTTGCATATTTGGCGACTTGAGAGAGAAAGGCTTTTTTGCCACCCTTGGTCTATACTAATATTATAAAGCGAAAATTTGTATTTATGTATGCATATGAATCTCGGAAAGCACAGAACCATTTTGATACTTCTTTCACAATTGAAGGATAATGTTCTTCTCCACAGACATGCCTACAACACATCTGTTTTAAGCGCTTGAATGTCTAAAATGGGTTTAAATTGCCGGTATACTAGAATATGCACTTATTGTCGTCACAGACTAACATATTTGCAAAGGCGACTAACTTTTCGTTGAGAATGCGATTAAGTAGAACACTGTTACCAGTAACACCACACCCTACAGCAACCGGCGACCTTGTGTTTGTTCACAGCAAGCAACCATCGATGACAATGGCTGTAGATGGCCCATTGTTTCTAAAATGACTGAACAAAATCTGATGTGTTACACTCGCATGACTTCCTCTACTCTTGTACAAACTATTTTTACAAACGCTTATTCTCCACATGCTTCCTGTTAATCGATATGTTAATCTTATTGCTAATTTTCTTGTAGATGCAAGGGGAATTGGTAAGCTTTAAGCGATAGTCACATATTTTAAGAGGTGGTTGCTATGTGGAGTATTCCATTCTCTTTGCATTACCAGGACAAGGAAAACTGAATAACGAAATTGAGAAAAACGTCTAAGTATTGGAAAATTTAAGGTAATAACAAGCAATATCTCGAAAATGCTTTACGCAACAAAACAAATGTATATGACATAAATTGTGTATTTTAACGCGATCTACATTTTTCTGTAGTAAAATTTTGTCTATCTCTTATGGTTTACCAGTAATGCAAACGTCGTTCACAATGAAGAATACTTTTGGAGACATTCCCAGAATATTCGAGATATACATTTCATTTGTCATGAAAATATCTTAAACATATGATATTTTAATCAAAATCGTTAGAGCCATTTTGAGAAAATTAAAATTTTCGAAAAATGTTCCATGTAAAGGATAATCTGGGGTGGAGGGATTTTCCTGAAAACCTTTGTGTCGCATCTCTGGAAGATACTGAACCTAAATACCAAGTTTGGTGTTTATCCAACTGTTCGTTTCTGAGTTATGCTGTTCACAGACACACGCACGCACATATTTCCAAAAGTGTTTTTTTTGGATTCAGGGGGTCTCTACGTAGTAGAGAAAGTAAAAATGTAGTAGTTTCTACTTAATTGCAAAACAGACCTTACTTTTAAAATACCCTTTGTAGCTTTTAAAGAGCTACCAAAACAAGCGCATTTATTATATAAATTAATTATTTATTTACTTTATTTTATTCGGCCTGCAGCAGTTAGCGTCGCATGACCTCTTGCACTCTACCGGTTATTCCACTGACAGAATACGATAAGCTGATTTTTAATCTCATTAAAGGTAGAGCTTTTTCGAGATTAAAGGAATTTTTACTTTCTCTACCACGTATTTAGTAGTAGAAAAAGTATTGCATTCCACTCAAAAATCCGATACCGAGATGTCATGTTTTGAATGCCCCATGAATCCAAATAAAGCATTTATGGAAATGTCCACGTGTGTGTGTGTGTGTGTGTGTGTGTGTGTGTGTGTGCACGCATCTTTGAGCTCAAAAACGAAAAGTTGGTTAAGTACCAAACTTAGTATATAAGTTCAGTATCTTCCAAGGATGTGACAAAGATTTTCAAGAAAATCCCTCCACCCCAACCACTCGTTATATGGAACATTTTTCGAAAACTTTTATTTTCTAAAATTTCCTCTAACGATTTGAATTAAAATACCATATAATACAGATATTTACATATCAACTAAAACGTATATCTTGAATTTTCTGGTAATATCCTTTGAAATCCTCTTCATTCGGAAGGAATTTTGTGTAATCTTGTATAACTAGTAAACCTTAAGCGATAGATGAAAACTTATCACACAAAAAATGTAGATCTGTTTAACACACAATTTATTTCAAATAGATTTTGTAGCATTAGCTACTTCTGAGATATCCGTTATTAATGGTACGAAAAGCTGTTTTCTTAGTCATTCTTTAAAGTCTTTTCAACATTCAGTTGTTTCTCGTGATTACTTAGAAACAGTATGGAATTTTAAAGGCAGCGTATAGCGCCCAGTTCTTAAAACATTTGACTATCGCTGTCTCATTGTATCTATAACTAAATGCGTAATGTGGCTATTTCTGCAAAGCTTTATTTGAATTAAAATGTAGTAGATATAAAAATAAGCTTTAGTAAGAATAGTTTCTACAATAACTAATAAACAAGAGAAAGTAGAAAAAGTTATGTGAATGTATCATATCAGAATTTTTTTTCGCGGTTTTTGCAATTTTATAATACAGTTCTTAACCAAAAATGAGAACTTTGTGGCAAAACAACACTATGGGTACTCAAATTTAATTAGTGTTCCTTTGTGTTTTAAGAGAGAAGACCAGAGGTTAACTCGAACCAGTGGCTTTGAAATACCACGCAATTAACACGTTTTTAATTTATTAACTCTCCGTGAAAACATTTTCCGATTGCTTTGTAATGAGAGGAAAATTTACATCATGAATTTTTTACCGCATTTAACCGATGCTATTCCTCTGTGTTGGTTCCATTGCATATGGTTCAGTGGCCGGCAAATGAATAACGGCGTATAATGCTGCCAAACAATTGCATTCATTTAGCAACAAAATGAAAAGCTACAAAAAATAGCGGTTGTTTTCAGCTGCAATGCCGTATAACTCAATATTTCAACTCGTAAATAAAAGTTACTCACCGTGTTAATGAAAAAAAGTCGAAATATTTCCCTTATGTCCACGGTAGCCCTTGTCGTATAATTTGAGCTAGGGAATCACAGAAATAAAATGTCGAAGTCATGGGCTTCTGAAGTCCTTTTTCTTTGGAATGAACTATAAACGTAGAAGCTTACTACACAAAATGCCGAGTAATGTGCGACTTCTTCGGGAGGTCCCAGGTCCGATCCCGCCTACTCTGAGTTTTTCGTGATTTGCTCGGGTCGGCAGGCGAATGCTGGAAGATTCACCTTCTACCGCGACATTCCTGTCCCTTATTTTCCGGACCCATCATCTTCCTTGTCAGGGTTTAAGGACCAGGCGATGCAGTTCGGCGGACTGCAGCTAGGCGGGGCGGCGTCGGATGCGTTCAATCTAGAAACATTAGGGATCCCGTCCACAATTGCGCTCGTCATCACCTTTAGGGTATCCCCTCTCATCCCTACCTCTCAGGGGTTACGGTAGAAGCACAAGGGGTTGGATGGATTGCTTTCGGTTTTCTATCCTGGTCCCCGTTCACCTTTTACTACCCCAAAACTTGGCTATGTTTAAAAAACACTGACATTTTCGAATAACTTCTTTGTGGATAAGCCATCTACGAGATATCCGTTATTGCTGGTATGCAGTGTTAATACTTTGCCACTTTTACCTTCCCTACCGCGTATATTGACGTGCATAAAAATTGACTTACCTATAATGGAAAGCAACGGTTTATATTGGTATTGACCAATTTAGTCCCACCTTCTGCCAGCGTAAACTTCTCCGCTCCTCGAGCATAGTTTAACCACTGAATTGGCAGGATAAAGGGAAAGGTAAAGGTACTAACTAACAGAAGGGGCCCACGAAATCGGGGTAGAGCACCACACACAAGCTAGTTGGTCCCTTATGCTTCTAACAGTGATCCCCGGGAGGGAGGGATAATGGAAGAGACTCGAAGGGTGAGCAAATCCGGCTGACGACGGGGTCCCTAATATTTCCCACCGATCCTTTGGCAGTCCCCTAGGGGTTGGAGCCCACTCGCAGGAGAGACCTGAATAGTTCTAGCAGCGATGCCAGGGAAGAAACTCTGCAGAACGCACAGCCCACGCCCAGCCGCAATCCGCCAAGCGCCGTCACCTGGTCCTACAACCCTGAAACAGATGATGGTACAGAGAGGGAGGAGATCATGGTAGAAGATGAACCACCATAGTATTCGCCTGTCGACCCGGGGAATCCACGAAAAATCCATGGGCCTGAGTGGGAGGCCGCCGGGGATCGAACCTGGGACCTCCCGAATGCGGGCCACAGATGTGCCGGAGCCACTCCGCTCGATGATTGGCATGGTACTTCACGTACCGCAAAATATGGCCAAACTGCCGAAAGGCGATAACATAACATGTTGTCAACGTTCTCGTTAGCGGAGCACCGAATGCTTTCTTGAGTTGGGGCGCAAAAAAGAAACATAATGGAAAAAAACAGAAATAAAGATGAAAGTTAAGAACCTTTGTTCGTTGCTCGTTTAATACCCTCCACGTATTTTCATTCTATACTACCTTAAAGTCTGTTTTCTTATTGCCAATCCATTACGGCAATAACTTGCGTCTCCGTGTAGCTGATCAAAGCTCTCATATAAATATTGTAGCTGTCATCCAGTTTAAAGACACGTGCAAATAATTCTTCACCCCTTCCTCTATAAGACCGAATTACGTTCTATTAGATTAGCCTTTATTGCACCAATCGTAGTAAAACTCGTTCAAAGTGGCGGTATCCGAACCACTTCTCCATTGGACATCGATTAAAACATCGTTCATTGCTTCCATTTTGTGTACCTGAAATATTGCTTTCTCCACTGCTTACTAAGTACAGGAAATATTACATTCCACCCAAAAATTCGATACCGAGATTTCAGTGCAAATACACATTTTGAAGTCCCCTGAATAAAAAATACATTTTTAGAAAAAGTTCTATGAACGTGTGTGTTTGTCCACGTGTCCGTGAAGAGCGTAACTCAAATCGAAAATCTATTAAGTACCAAATTTCATATATAATTTCAGCGTCTTGTCATATCGACGCAAAGATTTTAAAGAAAATCCCTCATCCCAAATTATCCTTTCCATTACTACCCTTTACTCATTTTTTATTTTCTCAAAAATGACTAATGATTTTGATTAAATTTCTGTATTAGCGTGAATGTATACATAGTACACCATCTAAACATGTCTATTTACTGGATGCGCTAAAGTTCTAAAAATAAATATCCTTTCGTTAAGAGGAAATATTGCATTCCACCCAAAAATACGATACCGAGATTTCACCGGAAATGTGTGTTTTGAGGCCCCCTGAATCCGAACAAAGCACATTTAAAAATGGTCCATGTGTGTGTGTGTGTCTGTGTCTGTGTCTGTGTCTGTGTCTGTGTCTGTGAACAGCATAACTCTAAAACGAATAGTCGAATAAATACCCAACTTGGTATTTATATTTATTATCTTTCAAAGATGCGACCCAAAGATTTTTTAAGAAAATCGACGCACCCAGACTACCCTTTACATGGAACATTTTTATTTTCTAAAAGATGGCTTCAACGATCTTGATTCAAATATCATAGATTTAAGATACTTTCAAGACAAATAAAATGTATATCTTGAATTTTCTGGGAAGTCCCAAAAAGTCTTCATTCTGAATGGCTTTTGCGTAATTGGTAAATCGCAAGAGATAAATAGTTATTATACCAAAAAATGTAGAGCTCGTTAAAACACACAATTTAGTAATATACATTTTTTTGTCGGGGAACCATATCCTAGATATTCCTTGTTATTTGTTTCAGTTTACCAATAGATACTTATACTTTTTATCAAATGGGAAGTCTATTTTTTTTAATGTCCTGGACATACAAAGGGAATAAAATACTCCACATAGCGACCAGCTCTTAAAAGATTTGACTATTGCTTAAAGTCTATCATATTCCTCTTGCACCTTCAAGAAAACTAGCAATAAAATAGTTTCTGAAAATTTTATCTCGATTAACATGAAGTAGACGGAGAATAAGCATTTGTAAAAATATTTTGTACAAAAGTAGAGAAACTCATGTGACTAACACATACGATTTTTTTTGTACAGATTGTTAACTTTTTGTCTTCCATTTTAAATATTTTGTAATAAAATACTCATGTGTTTTACCGTATAATGCTGAATTTTTGTATCTAAACTGATTTGTAGATATTACGTTTTGTTCTGATTTAGACATAAGGCTTTTTTGCACACCAATCATTGATTGCGCTGCCTGTAACCTTCATTTCATCATTAACACAATCAAAATTGTTTCCAGAAACAGAAACAACTAAATCGTCAGCAATTAGAAAAACATTTATATTGGTTTTGTAAAAAACAAAAGTCACGTCACTAAGATAAATATTATGGGGAGATAGCTGACGAAAGTTAGCAAAATGTATCCTTTTAGTAAAACATCTATTTCTCTTAAGCTATTGCATATAAGCTCACCAAAATTCATATGCTAATGTCAGCTATATATAAAATATAAATGTGTGTATGTTTAATGAATCAGCTGTTGTTATCCTGCGGTGATATATTTTTAAATAGAACTTATGTTCCTTTTCTGTAGAAACTATCAATAATAAAGCTTTGAAATTTAGGACAGAGACCCTCAGCAATATTTTCTTTAATTTGAACTAGAATGAATCCAATAGCTTAATAACAGCTTTTACGAAAAAATATAATTCATGAAAAAAAAATCTGATGTGTTACACTAACATGACTTTCTCTACTCTTGTACAAACTAGTTTTACAAACGCTTATTCTCCATATGCTTCATGTTTATCGAGATATCGAGATGTTAATCTTATTGCTAATTTTCTTGTAGATGCAAGGGGAACTGGTAGGCTTTAAGCGATAGACAAATGTTTTAAGAGCTGGTTGCTATGTGGAGTATTCCATTCTCTTTACATTACCAGGACAAAAAATGAATAACGAATTCCCATTTGAGAAAATAAGTATTGGAAAATTTAAGGGAATAACAAGCAATATCTCGAAAATGGTTCACTCAATAAAAAGAATTGTATATGACAAATTGTGTATTTTAACGTGATCTACATTTTTGTGTAGTAAAATTTTGTCTATTTCTTGTGGTTTACCAGTTATGCAAATGTCGTTCACAATGAAGAATGCTTTTGGAGACATTCCCAGAAAATTCAAGATATACATTTTATTTGTCATGAAATTACAATATATTTGAATAAAAATTGTTAGCCATTTTTCAGAAAATTAAAGATTCGAAAAATACACCAGGTAAAGGTATTTAAGATAATTGAAATTACTTATACATAGTAGAGAAAGTAATAAAAAAAAATAAATGGTGTTTGTATTTGAAGAAAAAATGTTTAGACCTTTTGAACAAAACGATATATGAGTTTAAATGGTTACGATATTATTTGAGCTCTTGAATAGCTATTTAATAGTATACTGCGCCCTTTAAATGCATGCACTCCTTCACTTTAAATTGGTTTTTCTCAAAACCACATTTTCTTTTTTTTATGTATCTTTATCTCTGAAAGTAGTTTGCCAATCGCAGTGAAACTTTGCAAGACATATAGAAGTAATACCTGCTTATTTAGAGCTATAGTTATCTGTGTATCTGGAATAATATGGAAATTAGTGAATATAATTTAAAAACATATGCATTCTTTTGCTTCCAGCATATTTTTACTTTCTCTACTACGTATAAGTAATTGGGGGAAGTATTGTATTCAACCCAAAAATTCGATACCGAGATTTCACCGGAAATATATGTTTTAAGACCCCCTGAATCCAAAAAGAGCACCACCCCAGATTACCCTTTACATGGAACATTTTTCGAAAATTTTAGTTTTCTCAAAAATGGCTCTTAACGATTTTGATTAAAATATCATATGTTTAAGATATTTTCATGGCAAATAGAATGTATATCTTGAATTTTCTGGGAATGTCTCCAAAAGTATTCTTCATTGTGAACGACTTTAGCATAACTGGTAAACCATAAGAGATAGGCAAACGTTTACTACACAAAAATGTAGATCGCGTTAAAATAAACAATTTATGTCATATACATGTTTTTTGTTGAGTGAACCATTTTCGAGATATTGCTTGTTATTCCCTTAAATTTTTCAATACTTATTTTCTCAAATGGGAATTCGTTATTCATTTTTTTTATCTTGTATATGCAAAGAGTATTAATCTGTGGCAAAGGTAATGGTGCTGCACCTAGCAACCAGCTATTAAGAGATATGTATATGCTTAAAGGCCATTGTATTTCTATATTGCCCTTGTAAATATATATTCCCCTTACATCTACAAGAAACTCAGCAATAAGATAGAGTCTGCAAATGTTTATTTCGATTAACATGAAGTAGATGGAGAATAAGGGTTTGTAAAAATAGTTTGTACAAGAGTAGAGAAAGTCATGTGAGTGTAACACATCTTATTTTTTTATTATGATTATGTCCAGGATATGCAAAGGGACTGTAATGCTCACATAGCAACCAGCTCTTAAAATATTTGACTATCGTTTAAAGCCTACCATATTCCCCTTGCATCTACAAGAAAATTAGCAAAAATATTCTGCAAATGTTTATCTCTATTTACATGAAGCAGATGGAGAATAAGCGTTTGTAAAAATAGCTTGTACAAGAGTAGAAAGGCCATATGAGTGTAACACAGATATATTCTTTTCTGTATTAGATTTAAGTCGTCTTTCTCCCCTTAGATAAAATAGATCCTAATATACAACATCCCATCCAGCAGTGCTGTGTGTTTGTACGCATCAGATTATATTCTTAAGGGGGAGCCCTTTACTCAGCATACCTCGCCATAGTACAAAGACCGCAGATAGCTGGAGAGATGCGTGCCAGTCCCATTGTTACTAATTAACAGCCGAGTGTTGGGTACACAATAAAAGTAGTACCCCAGGGGATTCAGTTCATCCTCAACGACTCCTCGCGTGATATTCCGCGGGGCTACCACTTCCTCAGGATGCACCGTGCACGTCAGAATTGATTTTTCCATAAACTGGGAACGCTTCGCATCAACTTGTGTGTCAAGGACATCCTACTATTGAAAGTTTTAAGAACCACGTAATCTCTCCATTAGTTACTCCAATGCTTACCTATAGTAAGTAGGGAAAATATTATTTCCACTCAAAAAATTAATATCGAGATTTCCTGCAAATCCATGTTTTGTGAGACACTGAATGAAAAACTCTGATGTGTTACACTCACATAACTTTCTCTACTCTTGTACAAACTATTTTTACAAACGCTTATTCCCCATATGCTTAATGTTAATCGAGATGTTAAACATATTGCTAATTTTCTTGGAGATGCAAGAGGAATTGCTAGGCTTTAAGCTATAGTCAAATATTTTAAGAGCCGGTTACT